>JAWZYU010000020.1:38286306-48286306 GCA_038380435.1 Ryuthela nishihirai
TTCTTTCCGAAAGAAGCTCAAGTGCTTTATCTCTCAGATAATTTTGTCTCTTCTGCTCCTTTTTTCCTAAAAGAGTACTGTTAGTGTCCAAAAAAGCCTGTTTAAAATGATCTCGTTCTTCCTCAACTTCAGTAGTAAGCATACCATGACAGTCATAATGACTAAATAACCTATCATGGTAAGCTTTGGCTATAATTGGATCTTTTAGAGCTTCAGTATTAAAAGTAAATTTTTTAACCCTAGCACAACACTTTTTAAGTTTAAGTTGCAAGACACTTTTAACCAGGTAATGGTCAGATCCAATTTCAGCTCCCCTATATGCCCTGGTATTCCTAACAGAACTAGCCCATTTGCTGTTAATTAATATATAATCAATCATATTCTTATGCAGCCCATCGGGTGAAACCCATATGTACTTATGTATGTCGGGGTGTTTGTAATAAGTGTTAGTTATTCTGAAACCATTGAGTTTACTTACCTGTAGGAGACGTTGCCCATTGCCATTGCAGCTACCAATACCAAAAGGACCTATTACTCCTCCCCAAAGGTCAGAGTCAGTACCAACTTTGGTATTTAAGTCACCAAGAACAAGGGTAATATCCCCTTTCTTGACAGAATTCAAAATATCCTGAAGTTGTCCATAAAACCTATCCCTCTCATCCTCATCGGCATGCTCAGTGGGGGCATAACAGCAGATAACATTCAAATTGGGATTTGGTTTGTGAAAATAAGGAGAGTTGACAAAGTCGAGAACTCTTGGTAAAATCTTTGGGAGTTGGCAAAATCTAGGGTAGTTGGCAAAATTCGAATCCACTTTGTAAAATACAGGCGAGTTGTGAAAATTGGGATTAGTTTTGTGAAATTAAAGAGAGTCAACCATATCGAGACAACTTGACAAAATCTTGGGGAGTCTGAAAAATTTGAGGTGATTTGGCAAATTTAGGAGAGATGTAAAGATTGGGATTGGTTTTGTGAAATTAAGGAGAGTTGGCCAAATCAAGGGGAGTTGGGAAAATTTATACTGACACTGACCTGCTGCAATTCAGGCGAGATGTAAATATTGGGATTATTTCTGTGAAATTATGGCTGGTTGGCGAAATTGAAATGTACATGAAAAAATTCAGGAGAGTTGGGAAAATTGCCTCGCCTCCCCACCACGGAGCGAGCGAACGTTTAGGTACGAACCTGACAGAGACATTATTTTTCTCAGGTGGCAAAATTTGATATTTGCCACCTAATATTTGGAGTTGAAAAATTTTCGATTTCTACCCCCCAAGGAAGCCCCTCCTTCGCTACGCCCCTAGGAAGCTCTATACCAAATTTGATGACCCTTTAATTTTTACGAGAAATTCCTTGCATTTACGTATGTTGATTTACGGGTATTTATTTACGTGTTTGAGGGGAGAAAGATAGGGAGATTTAATGCTTGTGTTTCTTTAACCTGCTAGGACTGGAAATTGTATACCGAATTCGATAATCATAGCTCATAGTTTTTTTTTTTTTTGCCATATCTATTAGGTTTAATTAAGTTTAAAATATTTAACACAAATCATTTCCCGTTTTTTCTAAAGAAAAAAAAGAAACTTCCGTATTTATTATTTGAGGGGAAAATTTTTTCAATACTTTAAGTTGCGGTTTCAGGGTTGGGTTGTTGGGTTGTTTTACCTCTGAGCGGCACTTTTTTGCACACCATGGGCTAAACGGCCAGGTCACAAGGACCCCGAAGGCTCAGAGAAGGTTTGGGGAGGGGACCCACTGGAACAGCTGTTGGGAGACAGATGGTAGCCTCCCGTCAAGGCCATCCAGCGTGTTCTTTAACGTGCACAGGGTATGGCTCTCCCGCACACGGGGCCACGGCTTAACGTCCCATCCGACGGACGGCGGCCTTTCCAAGCCCATCGGTGTCCCCTACTGACCGTGGGCAGGGCGGGGAATTTTGCGGAGATAAATCTCAACGCTGACCCAGCTGGGACTCGAACCTGGGAACTACAGATTACGAGCCTGGCGCGCTACCGACTGAGCCACCCCCGCCCCTGCGGTTTCAGGAAGTTGTATACTAAATTTGGTAGTTCAAGCTCTTATCTTTTAGAAGCAGTTCCTACCATTTGTTTTATCGGTGCGAGCATTTTTTGGGGGAATGAAATTTTTTTGTCCTAACACTTAAATTTTCTAAATTACCATTAGAGGAAGCTATATGCTAAATTTGGCTGTTCTAACTCTTATTACCCTTTAGAAGCATTTCCTATCACTTTTTAAGGGAGGGTGAGAAATTTTGGAGTAGGAGAATTTTTGGGAGGGTGAGAAATTTTGTCAATCCTGAAAACAGAGAAACAGAAAAAAAAGAGAAAAAAGACATGCAGACCCTCTCAGATATATAGTAGATTCTTTTCTTGTCTGGTATTTAAAAATGGTTTAATGTCATTCACAAGCAGGGCCGGATCTAGTCCTCCTCCCCCCCCCCCGCTTCCTTTAGAAAAAATCCCTCCTTTAGAAACTCCTTTGTTTATTAAGGCATATAAACACAATACAAAGCAATAGACGGTTGCTCACTCTATCTGTTCTATATTGTTAATGGAAACCATGGGAGGTAACACGGTTTCAGAAAAATCTGGCAACAGGGAGGGTGGGAGACTGTTTATGCTGACGAAAATTATCCAATGCTATAACGATTCTGGTAAACAATTATTTATTGCTGCTCTTGACATTGAAAAGGCATATGATTCAATTGACAGAGCAACTTTATGGAAAAGGATGAGAATATTGGGAATTCCAAAAGATTTTGTTCAGCTCCTCAAGAAGATTTATGCCCCAAATAAATATTCATATGTTTACGAATTCAATAAAATTCAATCGGAAAAGTAATGAACAATCGTGGTGTTAAACAAGGTTGTCGTCTATCGCCTCTTCTGTTCCTGATTTATCTTCAATACTTAGAAGGCAAGCTTCTCCAAATTAATCTTGGACTAAAATTCCCAGATATTTCGAATCCTGGTTCTATATTTTGTGTTCCTGCTGTTTTCTTTGCAGATGATATTATAGTCTTTGAAGAATACAGGGTGTCCTTGAATTCATGGCCCAAACGTGAGGGGAGGGTAGTACACACCGAACCCACCAATATTCGTCACAAAATATGCGATTGCAAACGCAGCCCGGTGGCGGTAGGGGGCTCAGATGAGGCGGCACAGCTTAAAAGCACTGGATCGGCCAAACCCCAGCATTCTTGGCATCGACCAGACACGTCATGGAGCAGGTTACGAACGCAGAGAAGCTGATATGCACCTGATGTACGGCATAGGGGAGGGCAATGGTAGAGAGGCGCAGACTACCGTCAGCAATATCCTATGCGCCGTGTGACCGATCATAAAATGTTTGCTCGACTGCACCGTCAGCTGTCTGAGGCAGGCACCTTCCACGTCAGTTGACATGATGCTGGACGAGCACGGACGGTCAGAACACCAGGTATGAGCGAGGACATCTTGTGTATGGTGACAGATAACCCAGGTACAAGCATGCAATCCACCGCCCTGAGCCTGGGTGTGCATCGGAACAGTGTCTGGCGGGTTGTGCATGAAGAAGGGCTACACCAGTAGGAGGATAATGGGAGCTCTGGGCCAGTGGTGGGTGGGTCAATGTTAATCCTATGGGACTCGGCACCCATGTGTTTCAAGCTGGTGGTGGGTCATTATTAAGCACATAGGTCAGAATTCTCACTGTTTATAAGACTGAAGTCGAACAATGGTGAATAAAATACCTCCCTCCAGTGATGTAATAATCTAAAATTATATTATTCAGTTAAATTGCAGATAATCCATTCGTAATTTCCACCGACGTCCATCTTGGTTTCCACAAAGCCCGAATAACTCCCGCGATTTTGCCGTTAGTCCACCATCTTGGTTTCCAACCTCATCCGAAGTTACTAAGTCCAGACTCCACCATCTTGGTTCCTGACGTATTAATTAAATGCTTATCAGAAGTTCCACTCCCCTTTATTAAACTTCCCTTATCAAAACTGTCACCCACTCATTAATTAACCCGTTATCAAAGTCCCTTTGCCCTTTATTAAAAAAGAACCCCCTCTTTTCCTCTGATTCCATCATTTTGACATCTCCTGTGGTTGCGTCATCCTCCTACAGCATGAAGTAAGTCCGCCATGTTGAATGCCAACGACACCTATTAGAAGTTCTACCTTTTACAATATTTTTACCCAATAGCATTTTTTTCTTTTCGTTTCTGCGGGACAGTCTTTTACATCAGTTTCTGCAGAATAATCCTTCTTCTAGTATAGATACGACACCCGTCAGTCAGAATTCTAATTCTGTTGTCAGACGTTGACAGTGACAGTTCTCTGCTGCTGCGTCTCCGTGATTTTTTCACCTGTTAGAAGCCAATAGTGATATATGGGCAGCTCCTCGGAATTTACCTGTTATATGATCGTGATCTCTCACACGATCTGCTCCTAGGACACGCTTACAAACATGACAGTCTGTAGCGTTGCAAAATGATTCCTCTTCGTGATTTGAAAGTTGCATTGGTTTGATCTCCGAGAGTAAATTTTTTATATCGTTTTCTTCTTTAAGCAGACATTCCAAAAATATTTTACCACATTAGGACCTCTATAAACTACTCCAGTAGTTTATAGAGGTCTATAGCTGCAGCCGTCAGGTCCAAAAACAAGATATGCAAATCCACAGGAATCATGATTTGCCGTGATAGTGGTGTGAGATTTTGCAGGGTTAGGCATACAAGTGCCCACTTTCACTAGGAATTATTCATAGTCGGCGTAAATCACATATGGAACGAGCTGTTGAAACTTGAAATTTGTGAATTTCAGCCATTTCTCCTCTTCAGTTGGAAATTCTACTCTCTGGGGTCCATGTTCTTGACAATAGGGAATATGATCCTTCAAGAGTGGTTCATTTGTGAAACGGTGAAGGCAGTAATCACAGTAGAAAGCGTGGCATTTATGTTTAGTGAGAGGATTGAGAAGTCTATTCATATTCTTAATGGAGCAATAATGCTGCTTTTCATCATCCGATAACAGAAGAAGATTTGCATTCTCTTTAAATCTGAATGGCGTGATGTAGAGCGGGAACACCTCTTTCTCGTATCCAAAAACATTGACAGAAATGTTGTTCATTTTTTTCGAATTTAGATATTTGATTTATTGTTATTGGGAAAATTAGGCCAGGTGTGTTTCATTTTTCTTCTAAATGAATGTAGGTGGTAGGACGTTGTGGATGATCTGTGGCAGGATACAAAGAGGCTAAAACAGACCAGACAAAACATTTTTGGTCAGAATTACATACATTGACAATAGTGTGTTTTAACCGTAATTCTCTTGGAGTAGGGATATAATTAGACCCTGAAAGAGAGATATATTTTCCAATGTTCGTTTCAGCATGGAGTACAGCATCCAGTGTCCATCCACTATGTGCTCCTTCAAATCCTTCAAATGAAGTCTTGATCTTCTTGCACGCTGAATCCAGTTCTCTGTTTAGGGATGATGTAGGAAGACTTATGACACAGTTACTTCGGAAAAATGGGGTGCAGTGTTCGAAGGTAGTAGGGGAGACTTTTCGCCTGATGCGCACTTGCACTGCAAGGTACCATTTAATGCTACCTTTCGAGGTCAATTCTTCTTTCAGATGAGTTAGGAGTGACTCCCGTGAGGATTCAAGGAAAAAGGTGAGGTCAACAGATGTTTCTTCAGTTCCCATCAGCTTATGTGTTGACAGGATCCTTTTCATTTCTTCTGTAAACTGACAGGGGTCTTCAGGGTCTGGTTTTTGTTTCTTCTGGGGAATCCTTTCATCTTCAGAACGTTTTCGATTATTAATGTGAGGCTTTCTTTGATGTCGTAAAAGACTGTCTTTTCTCCCAAACTCCATTGCACATTCTTCGCATTTATAGGTTTTCCGGGAGGTGTGAATTAACTCATGACGTCGGACGTCATCTCTTGTGATGTCGATTCGCATTGAGAGCACTTAAACAGGCTATTTCCATCATGATTTCTCTTATGACGAATGAGATAGGTCTGATGAAGGAAAACCTTCTCATATATATCACATGGATACATTATGAAGCAGTGACTTGTAAAATAACTGATTTATACTATACGAGGACGTCGAGAACTGTCCCTATTGGCTTCTAACAGGTGAAAAAATCACGGAGACACAGCAGCAGAGAACTGTCACTGTCAACGTCTGACAACAGAATGAGAATTCTGACTGACGGATGTCGTATCTATACTAGAAGAAGGATATCCTGCAGAAACTGATTTAAAAGACTGTCCCGCAGAAACGAAAAGAAAAAAATGCTATTGGGTAAAAATATTGTAAAAGGTAGAACTTCTAATAGGTGTCGTTGGCATTCAACATGGCGGACTTACTTCATGCTGTAGGAGGATGACGCAACCACAGGAGATGTCAAAATGATGGAATCAGAGGAAAAGAGGGGGTTCTTTTTTAATAAAGGGCAAAGGGACTTTGATAACGGGTTAATTAATGAGTGGGTGACAGTTTTGATAAGGGAAGTTTAATAAAGGGGAGTGGAACTTCTGATAAGCATTTAATTAATACGTCAGGAACCAAGATGGTGGAGTCTGGACTTAGTAACTTCGGATGAGGTTGGAAACCAAGATGGTGGACTAACGGCAAAATCGCGGGAGTTATTCGGGCTTTGTGGAAACCAAGATGGACGTCGGTGGAAATTACGAATGGATTATCTGCAATTTAACTGAATAATATAATTTTAGATTATTACATCACTGGAGGGAGGTATTTTATTCACCATTGTTCGACTTCAGTCTATTAAACAGTGAGAATTCTGACCAATGTGCTTGATTCCGCACATCCCGACTTCCCTGCGCACGTGCTCTTTATGGATGAAACAACATTCTCCCGTGAAGGCGTAGTGAATGTCCATAATGCACATTTGTGGGCGGCCCAGAACCCCCATGGTACACGTTCAAATTCGAACCAGCAACTGTTCGCCGTCAATGTCTGGGCGGGGATCGTGCATGACTACTTAATTGGACCCTACCTACTGCCAGACCACCTCGATGGGAGAACGTAATGTATTTTTCTGCAACAGGTTTTGCCGAAATTGCTTCAGGATGTTCCAGCCGCAATCTGCGCCTGTATGTGGTTCGAGCACGTTGGGGCACCCGCAAATTTCAGCATAGACGTGATCAGCATCTTCATACCACATTTGGGAACCGATGAATTGTCGCAGTGATCCCATCCCATGGTCTCCCAGATCGCCCGATCTTTCTTGTGTCGATTTCTTTCTTTGGGGACATTTGAACATTTGAAGAGTGTCACGTACGAAACGCCCATGCAGTCCACGGAAGATCTGGTAGCCTGACTTTCCATCGCAGCCGCCGATGTGTGCGACAAGCCCAGTGTTTATGACCAGGTACGCCGATCACTACTCCGCCGTCATGCCACCTGTATCAACGTTGGTGGGCGGACGTTTGAGCATTTGTTGTAATGATCTCCAATAAATGTCACTCTGGAAACCTCTGTGTCTGTCCTTCATTTCCGACTCCTCACTGCATGTGCGGCCGCATATTCTATGACGAATATTGGTGGGTTCGGTAGGTTCAGGGACACCCTGATCCCACCGAATATAATTTATATATATATATGATAATTTAGAGTCCGTCTTTGAAGAGATATATCAGTTTGGAGTTCAATCTTTCCTGAGATTTAGTCCTCATAAAAGTGCGGTATTCGCCTTCAATTGTACAGAGATGACTGGGAATTTTCAGTTTGGTCCAAATACCGTTAATTTGGTGTCAGAAATCAAATACCTTGGAGTATTATTCAACACAGGGAATGATTAACTTTGTAGACGCGAGCAGATCCTTGAAACGAAACTGCAAAAATATGTCAGAATTTTTAAGAATAAGGCAATTTTTTCCTACAAATGTTTTGGTCTCAAGAATATTTTGGAAAAGTGTTGCAGTACCAGCCTTGACGTATGCTAATGCAATTTTAGTACTAGGCCAGGAGCTTAGGAACACTTTTGAGGCAGCTCAAAAGGATATTGGTCGATTTGCCATAAATTCAAGTTTCTTCGTACCAAATTGTGTTATCCAAGGGGCGATTGGCTACAGCACTTTTGAACGACACGAAGCAGAGAGTAAACTGATGTTTCATGGGAGTTTACCTAACTTAGGAGGAGAAATATTGGTCAAGAAGGACTTCGAATTTGAAAGATGTATGCACCGAGAGTTAGGAACACCAAAAGATTTAAGAGAACATTATCTCTTAATCAAAAGTACAACGGTACCTAATGTTTAGAATGCTTTTTTGATTTCCAGTTGGGAAAGAGCTGTAAGGAAAGGAGTAAAAGGAAGTTCCCAAGAAATATGGAAGAGTGAAGTAGGAAAGAAATCGAGTCTTGTGGGAACCTATAAAAGGAAAGAAAAATATGCGAAAGATTCCTATCTTGAACCCCAGGCAGCTTTCTTCTCTGTAAAGCCAGAGCCAGAGCATTAGAAAAACCTGTGTTTCAGCAAATTCCTTCAGACCTCAGACAGTTTTGATGTATGTGGTTTGGTTGCAGGCTATGTTGAACACATTGATTTGGAATGTCATAAGTTGGCTCATATGAGATCAAATTGGTGGTGGCCACAAGTAGCCTCATCATGGAGTTCTGAAGTGCAACTTTGTTGGGTTTTAGGTTTTGGAATTGAAGGCAATGTTATCTATGATGATGAACTCAGCAAAGTTAAACGCCTGTTAGAATATTGGCAGAGAGAATTCAAAATAAATGAAATTTAACTACCATCATACAAAGTATATACAATGTTCATAGGAAATATTATCAATAAAAATGTCAGTATCCATGAATATATAGGCATTACACAATTACTAATAAAAAAACACATCATTCTTTAATGTTGCTAGGGATACTACAATCGTCTCCCTAAAAGTGTTTAAGTCTATTACTGGACTTGAAAATTCAAAATCCCAAATTGTACCGAGCAGAATTTGTGCACTTTTTCTTTCTACCTAAAGTTCTTTGTGAAATAGTCCTCACTTCGACATTTTATAATTTTCAATCTGCTTCGGCAGTTTTTAAATAAATAAAATATCACACATTTGAGAGAATCACTATTAGACTAGTAATTCTTTCTTTTTGAATTTCTGTTGGGAGTGAGTTGTCACCTTCCCCCTCCCCACCTCGGAATGTGTCCCACTTGTGTATCTAACAAATATTTTCTCCCTCCCTACCAAAGCTAATCAAGAGAGTGCATTAACTTTAACATGATTTTAGAAATGATCATTTGAGAAATGGTCAAACCATGTTTTCTAATTCTTATATTCCCTCTTTCTGGAATATTATTCATTTCTCAGATCTAAGCATTTTTGCTCTAGATTTCTTTCCTTCACATTTTCTATCTACACATTTCCCGACTTTTCTTTTGTGCTGTAGATTTTTATCCTTAAACTGACATTAGCCTTTCATTCTCTCATTAGTAGTTTGATAAGCGAACACATTGATATATCTAAACTACTAATAACAACTAATACAACCTAATATTTGGAATTCTTTTTTTACTTCTGGTTGGGAAAGAGCTGTTAGGAAAGGAGTAAAAAGAATTTCCGAAGAAATCTGGAAGAGTCAGATTGGAAAGAAATCGAACCTTGCGGGAACCTGTAGTAGAAAGGAAATATATGCGAAAGTTACCTATTTTGATAATACCCCAGGCAGTTTCCTTCTGTGTAAAGCCTGAGTCAGTGCATTAGAAGTAAACTAGCGCTTAAGCAAATTCCTTCAGATCTCAGACAGTTGTGGTGTATGTGGTTTGGTTGCAGACTGTGTTCAACACATCATTTTGGAATGTCATAAGTTGACTCGTATGAGATCAAATTGGTGGTGGCTACAAGAAGCCTCATCATGGAGTTCTGAAAAGAAACTTTGTTGGCGCTTAGGTTTTAGAATTGAAGGCAATGTTTTCTAAGATGCAGAACTCAATAAGCCTTTTAGAATATTGGCAGAGAGAATTCGAAAGAAATGAAATTTAACTGCGAAATTTTTCTTCTGAGAACAAGGAAGTCAACAACTTCAACTAACTAACTAGTAATGGTCAAAATGACTCTTTTCAAAGATTTGATTCTTTTGAATGGACCTCACTTAAAAGGTTCGTTCAAAAGATTCGTTCTGCACTTAAAAACAGCCAAAAAAATTAATTTTCTCATCAAAGAATCAACTTAGGAAAAGCCCCGAAAACAAATACTCTCATTAGAGAGAACTGGTCTATACAGCACATATCAGTCATAAACATTGGAAAATGCGGATGGATATCATATTGCAACTCAACGTTACAGGTTTTCGTGGTGAAAAGTACAACATGGCGACTGAGGACCCTATACTGCAGTGTAGCCGATTCTCCGAGTGATTCGAATCAGTTGTTGTTCAGTGTAATCTAGTCGGTAAACTGTTGCAAATATAGACATTAATCATCATCATCATCATCATCATCATCATCATCATCATCATCATCATCATCATCATCATCATCATCATCATCATCATCATCATCATCATCATCATCATCATCATCATCATCATCATCATCATCATCATCATCATCATCATCATCCTCCTCCTCAAGCAGCCATGGGCTACGGAGGTCCAACCAGACTGCGCAGTTTAATTCTCCAAGCATATCTGTCCTGAGCTACATCGGCTGCATCAGGCCACTGCACACCAATTCTAACAAGGTCCTGTTTGACATTGTCTGCCCACCGCATCCTAGGTCTCCCCCTCCTTCTGAGGCCTCTAGGCACACTGTTCATAACCCTATTCGCCAATCTATAATTATCTATACGGGCAACATGGCCAAACCAGCGGAGTCTCTCTCTGCACAATATGCTGCTTAAAGGAGGTTGCAGACTCCTTTGCCTAACCTCATCATTAGTTACAAAGTTAAACCACCTAATACCCAAGATACTGCGTAAGCATCTAGAATCAAAAGCATCTAGTTTCCTGTTATCTTGTTTACACAGCGTCCAAGTTTCACTACCATAACTAACCCTAGAAAGAACCAAACTATTATACAGTCTAATTTTAGTCTTTAGGTGTATACGCCTATTTCTCCACAATTTCCATAGATTCTTAAAAGTCCCGGCAGCAATACCTATTCGTCTGTTAATCTCATGCCGCACATCACCAGTATCAGTTACATAGCTCCCAAGGTAATTAAACTGTGACACCTGCTCAAGACTGCAACCATTCAGATTAACTGAATCACAACCTGCCTGACCAATTTTCATCACTTTAGTTTTCTCTCTGTTTATAACCAAACCTACTCTACTACCAGTCTCATCAACAGCTCGAATGAAAGAGTTCATCTCATCAACATCATTTGCCAAAAGGGCTAAATCATCAGCATAATCTAAATCAGAAATTTTCGTATCTCCAGCCCATTTAAGGCCAAAATCCTTCCCTTGAAGTGAATTTCGCATAACATAATCAACAACCAAACTAAAGAGAAAAGGAGACAAAATGCACCCTTGTCGAACACCAGACGTAATGCTAAACCAATTGCTACAAGACTTACCAACTCTCACACATGACTCAGTGTTATTATAGAGAGCTTTCATTATGTTAACTAACTTGTCTGGTATACCATATGATCTCACAATCAACCACAAATTATGACGATCAACAGAGTCCAAAGCCTTTTTGAAATCAACAAAGCTAGCAACCAAAGGTTTCTGAAACTCTAAACATTTCTCAAGAATCTGCCTAAGTGAAAATATCTGATCAACACATCCCCTACCACTTCTGAATCCACATTGCTCATCACGCAATTGCCTGTCAACCAGATTCTTAATTCTATTAAGCACAATCATGGAAAGAACTTTACCTGGAACAGAGAGTAGGCTGATACCCCTATAGTTATCACAAGAACTGCGATCACCTTTTTTGAAAATAGGGATAATAATAGCTCTGGTAAAATCTTTAGGAACCATGCCTTTATCATAAAAGTTATTCAAAATTTCAGTCATCCAAGTGGTAACCAAAACATTCCCAGCTCTGAGCATTTCTGTAGTAATTTCATCTACCCCTGGGGATTTATGAAGTTTAAGTTTAGAGATAGCCAAACTAACTTCAGATTGTGTTATAGGGCCAACATTAAAGCTGCCAATGCATCTATCATCATTACAAACAATGGGAGTAGAACTAACTACATTGTTTAGAACATCACTGAAATGCTCAGCCCACCTAGCCATGACAGAATCCTCACCTTCTATAACCTTACCTTGTTTATCCTTCAATCCCTGTATGCCTGTCCGTTTTCTACCACATAAAACATTAACTATCTGGTACAGCTCTCTGCTGTTGTGCTGCCTAACTGCTTCCTCAGCTTTGTCAGCCAAGCTATCAAGCCAAAGATTTTTATCAGTAGCTAACTGATCCTTTACACGTTTATTAAGCTCTCTGTAATCTTTTCTATTAGGACTAGTAGGGTACTGATTAAGGACATTCCTGCAGTTCCTTCTTTCAGAAATAAGCTCAATTGCCTTATCACTTAAATAATTCTGCCTCCTCTGCTCCTTTTTTCCTAAAAGAGTACTGTTAGTTTCCAAAAAAGCCTGTTTAAAATGGCCCCATTCTTCCTCAACTTCAGTATTAAGCAAACCATGACTGTCATAATGACTAAGTAACCTATCATGGTAAGCTTTAGCTATAACTGGGTCATTCAGAGCTTCAGTATTAAAGGTAAATTTTTTAACCCTAGCACAACACTTTTTAAGTTTAAGTTGCAAGACACTTTTAACAAGGTAATGGTCAGATCCAATTTCAGCTCCCCTATATGCCCTGGTATTTCTAACAGAACTAGCCCATTTGCTATTAATTAATATATAATCAATCATATTCCTATGCAGCCCATCAGGTGAAACCCATGTGTATTTATGTATGTCGCGGTGTTTGTAATATGTGTTAGTTATTCTGAAACCATTGAGTTTACTTACCTGTAGGAGACGTTGCCCATTGCCATTGCAGCTACCAATACCAAAAGGGCCTATTACTCCTCCCCAAAGGTCAGAGTCGGTACCAACTTTGGCATTGAAGTCACCAAGAACAAGGGTAATATCTCCTTTCTTGACAGAATTCAAAATATCCTGAAGTTGTCTGTAAAACCTATCCTTCTCATCCTCATCGGCATCCTCAGTGGGGGCATAACAACAGATAACATTCAGGTCTTTAACGCTTGTCTGAAATTTTGCTGTAAGAAACCTTTCATTAATGCACTCATATCCTAGAAGAGCATCACTAGCATGTCTGCTGAGCAGCAGACCCACGCCTTGGTGATGCTTTCCATCCTCCCTCCCTGTAAAGAGAAATTTAAAGTTATTTTTAAGTATCTCACCTTTACCTGTCCATCTGGTCTCTTGCAAGCCTAGAATATCTAGGTTATAGCGCTGGAATTCCTGCATGAGGACATCAAGAGAATAATCTCTATGTAATGTCCTCACGTTCCACGTTCCTGCAGAAAGAAAATGATTAGTAGGATTTTTAAAGAAATTAGGTTTATTGAGATTGGTAGGGCCAACAATATCAAACAGCCCCCTGATCGCAGGCATGGGGCAAAGACCCGTTCCTCCTCCGCTAAAGGCTGAAGTCACCGATGCTGGTAGGAACTTCAGGCACCACCTTTTCAAGTGGACTTTTTCAAGAGCCACATGGCCTGCCTGAGACGCATTACTCCAGTTTAAGCTTGACGATGCCCAACTAGCAAAGTAAGGTTCAGGTACCTGCGATGGCCTCTGATTAGGATTATCCACCAGCTGATATAAGGTATCCCATGCCTCTGTTCACTTAGAGCTGGCAACCGAGAAGCAAACAGAAAACACAGCAGCAGACTCTCCCTCAACAGAGGCCCACCAGTGCAGCAAGTCCAGGATCAATAATCAAGCTCAAATCCATAAACAAGTTCAGTCTAATAGGTATAAATGGTCAGCACCAGGACCCTGTGAAGTTGACCACTCCTCAGCAGGGTTGAAAAAAAAGAAAAAAGTTGCCATAGATGACCAGATCAGCAGGCCATACTGAACTGGCAGCCCTCTATTTCCGTTCCCTTCCAAAAGAGAATATCTCTTTTGAAAGTTACTAACGGCCTGCACCACGAGAAGGCGGGGTCGGACATTAGGTGCTAGACCTGGCCGGTTCTGTGCATCATCACTAGGGATTGGTACACAGCTCTCCTTCCAGTTTACGCCTAGCTACCATATAGAAAAATTTAATTTTTTTAATTTTAATAACCAAATTTTGTTGTATCACCATATTTTGAAAAAAATATACTTTGTAGATAATTTTTTTAAATTTTAGACAAATAACTTTGAATATTTGCACATTACTAAATCTTTGGCTTCGTGTTGAGAGCTTTCCAGAAACAGTCTTATCTTTGATTGTTATTAATCTTTGAGTTAACCTGTAGAAACTTAAACACAACTAGATTTGTCCGAAATGGTTTCATTTACGGGTTGTTAAAATATCACCTGAAAAAATCTAGCAATCTATAGAACAAGAGAATATTAAAAAAAATATATTCAAGACTAAAAACATGAAAACAGCCTTTTTCAACTGTTTTATTTGAAAAAAATTACTGAAATAAAATTATATCTAAATCATAGCAACTATTAAAATTGACTTCATATGTTTAAGTCAACTTCCCTGCTATTTCATTTACTTGTATTTATTATTTATAAACATCTTCCGCGAACGATATTCGCGGACTCAGAGGAATCAAAAGAATCATGTGAGTTAGTCCAGAAGAGTTGGTGAGTCAGTTCCTTCCGTTCGCGAACGAAAGGATTCGCTTGAACCAACTGAGTCAGTACGGCCGATTCGTTCATTCTGATATGACTCCTTCGCGAACGAAAGGAGTCAAAGGATTCGTTTGAGCCAATTGAGTCAGTATGGCCGATTCGTTCATTCTAATTCGACTCCTTCGCGAACGAAAGGAATCAAAGTATTCGTTTGAGCCAATTAAGTCAGTATGACCGATTCGTTCATTCTAATTCAACTCCTTCACGAACGAAAGGAATCAAAGGATATGTTTGAGCCAATTAAGTCAGTATGGTCGATTCTTTCATTCTGATTCGACTCGTTCATGAACGAAAAGAGTCAAAGGATTCATTTCAGCCAATTGAGTTAGTATCGCCGATTCGTTCATTCTAATTCGACTCGTTCACGAACGAAAGGAGTCAAATAATTCGCTTGAGCCAAAGGAGTGAGTTCATCCGATTCGTTCATTCTGATTCGACTCTTTCGCGAACGAAAGGAGTCAAAGAATTCGCTTGAGCCAATTGAGTCAGTATGGACGATTCGTTCATTCTGATTCGACTCTTTCGCGAACGAAAGGAGTCAAAGAATTCGTTTGAGCCAATTGAGTCAGTATGGCCGATTCGTTCATTCTAATTCGACTCCTTCGCGAACGAAAAGAATCAAAGTATTCGTTTGAGCCAATTAAGTCAGTATGACCGATTCGTTCATTCTAATTCAACTCCTTCACGAACGAAAGGAATCAAAGGATATGTTTGAGCCAATTAAGTCAGTATGGCCGATTCGTTCATTCTGATTCGACTCGTTCGTGAACGAAAGGAGTCAAAGGATTCATTTCAGCCAATTGAGTCAGTATCGCCGATTCGTTCATTCTAATTCGACTCGTTCACGAACGAAAGGAGTCAAATAATTCGCTTGAGCCAAAGGAGTGAGTTCATCCGATTCGTTCATTCTGATTCGACTCTTTCGCGAACGAAAGGAGTCAAAGAATTCGTTTGAGCCAATTGAGTCAATATGGCCGATTCGTTCATTCTGATTCGACTCTTTCGCGAACGAAAGGAGTCAAAGAATTCGTTTGAGCCAATTGAGTCAGTATGGCCGATTCGTTCATTCTGATTCGACTCTTTCGCGAACGAAAGGAGTTAAAGAATTCGTTTGAGCCAATTGAGTCAATATGGCCGATTCGTTCATTCTGATTCGACTCTTTCGCGAACAAAAGGAGTCAAAGAATTCGTTTGAGCCAATTGAGTCAGTATGGCCGATTCGTTCATTCTGATTCGACTCTTTCGCGAACGAAAGGAGTTAAAGAATTCGTTTGAGCCAATTGAGTCAGTATGGCCGATTCGTTCATTCTGATTCGACTTGTTCGCGAACGAAAGGAGTCAAAGGATTCGCTTGAGCCAAATGAGTGAGTACGGCCGATTCGTTCATTCTGATTCGACTTGTTCGCGAACGAAAGGAGTCAAAGGATTCGCTTGAGCCAAATGAGTGAGTACGGCCGATTCGTTCATTCTGATTCGACTCCGCCATTGAGTCAGTATGTGCGATTCGTTCAGTCTGATTCTTTCGGCTTCTTCGGGCAGAACTTTGTATGAAATAAAAGATGATGCAATAGTTTTTGCTTCTGTAGTTTTTCAGTTTAATTGGCAAAAAATAATGAGTTGAACTGATTCTTTCAAAGAATTGCTGTTGTGCCGGAACTGCAAAGTATTAAGGTTAAGCGAATGGGTTTTGATGATCATTTATCTCATCACTAGAAAGTAGTCATTTAACGAATGACTCATTTAGTCGATGCATTCTTTTGAACGAAACGTTTATTTTGTAGCACAGCTTTCCTGTCGAAACTACAAAGGCTATAAGCTGATGGCTTTTGATGATTCTTACTTTTTTTTCATCAGCTTTATAACTGGCTGCCATATAACTGACTTCTCCTGCTCTATTTTTTTAGTGGGAATGAAATATTTTTTAAAGCCTATGACACTGCCAGCATCACACGTTTTCATTGGACATATAACTCGTTCATCCGGACTATTGTGTTCGGAAGATATGAGAGAAATTGTTTGAACATTTCATTCCTCCCCCCCTCTTTATTTTTGGAGGGAGGAGAAGACAGGGGGAACGTATGGGGTACATTTTTTTGCTGATATCAAAGCTATTTTATTAAATTATAAGCTTATTTATAATATGATATACAGGGTGTCTCAAAAATATAGGTACAAACTTTTAGGGGAGGTAGATGACATCTAAAGGAATGAGAATTGCATAGAAACCCATAACCGGAAACGTCACCGTAAGTCAATAGGCAGCGCTGTTCATCAGTGCGCTAGAGGGGAAATTTCGGATTTCTTCATTCGAGCGGTAGTCGGCTGACGAAGAGCATGCAAAAGTATTCGAACAGGGAGCTGGCAGACATGCACTTAGTGTATGGAATAGCTGAGGGCAACGGACGAGCGCTCAACGAATGTATCAAGAACGCTTCCCACACAGACATGTACCGGGTCACCGTTTGTTTCAATCAAAATTTGTGCGATTTTGGGTCATTAAGAGGTAGCAGAAGTGAGGGCAGGCCATCTAGTACGCCATTTGTAATAATTATGTCCAATAAATGTTTTCCCATTAATCACTGTCTTCAGTCCTCTGCTACCACTTTCCCATGACGTTTCCGGTTAGGGGCGGGGGTGGCTCAGTCGGTAGCGCGCCAGGCTCGTAATCTGTAGTCCCAGGTTCGAGTCCCAGCTGGGTCAGCGTTGAGATTTATCTCCGCAAAATTCCCCGCCCGCCCATGGTCAGTATGGGACACCGATGGGCTTGGAAAGGCCGCCGTCCGTCGGATGGGACGTTAAGCCGTGGTCCCGTGTGTGGGAGACCCATACCCTGTGCACGTTAAAGGACTCGCTGGATGGCCTTCACGGGAGGCTACCATCTGTGTCCCAACAGCGGTTCCAGTGGGTCCCCTCCCCCAACCTTCTCTGAGCCTTTGGGGTCCATGCGACCTGGCCATTTAGCCCATGGTGTGCAAAAAAGTGCCGCTCAGAGGTAAAACAACCCAACCCACAACGTTTCCGGTTACGGGTTACTATGCAATTCTCATTACTTTAGATGTTATGTACCTCCCCTAAAAGTTTGTACCTATATTTTTGAGACACCCTGTATATCACTTAATTTATAAATTTATTATAATATATATAGTAATATGTTATTTTATTTTATAAGATGTAAAATATAAATATACTCTCCACATCACAAGCTTTTATTTGGTAAATAACTCGTTAGGAAAATGCAAAATAATATATATTATATATATTATTTTTATGCATATTTTACAAATAATATAATTAAAAAATTAGTGACAGTTTTTAACAGATATTCCACTGACAGCAGTAATCTACCCACTTTTCTGAGAGAGATGTGTGAAATACAACTTTTTGGATTTAAGAATTAAAAGACGAATACTTTTATGTTATATACTAATGAAGTACTATTTGCATTTTTCCCATCATCCACTAGCTCGAATTAAAACTTTTAAGGAATGAAACAGTAACTAAAGGGAAAATTTCTTTCGCTTTGAAAACGAGATTCTTATGCGCCAGAGGCGATATGCGTCCTTCTAGTTAATAATTGCAAATGACTAAGCTGCTGAAAACAATGGATCTATATGTGGAAGCAATATTATGAAAACTCGTACCTCCTCGGTCTCAGCGATCCTTGGTATTTCTTCTCATAAATATTAAAATAAATATAATCTCCCATTTATATTTCACTGTCTCGGTTTGCATATTTAAGGAAACAATTTTCCACATCATCTTCAGTGCAGGTAACAATCAGAGTGATAATAATTATCAAATGTATGCTTATGATAATAAATTTATGCTTTGATAATTAATTTACTACATAAAAAGAAAGTGGCTTTTTTTCATCTCCCCTCCATCCTCTTAAAAAATACGCCTTTAAAGGTTTATTTCAATAAATTCCACCACCACCATTCCAGGAAAAAAAAAAGAATATCAATGTAGCAAACTTATTCTCATGATAATGTAAATTAAAAATCCATTTAAAAAAGGATTCATTTTTAAAGATGGAGAACGTTGTTAACGTATGCAATAATACCTCTTTCCCCCAAAAACATATAAAATCAAAAACTGTAGTTACACAGGAAATTAATGCTTATGATAGGAATTTCAGCTAAAAATTAATTTTCGTCTCTTCCCCCCCAAAAAAGGGATTGGGGAAATTACGGTTTACGTCAAGTTTTAGCTTGAGAGTGAAAATATTAGTAATGTTTAGTAAAAAAAAGATCATTGCCATTAAAAAGGTTAAAGCAAAAAATTTTCAAACTACTTTCTACATGTAATCTAATTCATTCCAAAAATGAAATCAGTTTGCTTAAATGCATTTTATTTATAATCCCTCAGAAAGGTGGGGGAGGTAATGTCAAATTATAACTCATAATAATGTCATATTCAAGGTGATATATAACAAGAAATATAGGCTTGCTTACACAATACATTCATTTTCCTCATTGAATTTTAACTGGTGTATTATGTGAGATTTCATACTTTATCTACTGGCAAAATTATTTCATTTACCCTAATATTAAAAAAAAATTAATGATCCAAAATATTTCATTATCAGTTTTGATACTTGCTAGTAGAAAGCATTCACTTAGTGACGCTAGGAAACATTTCACTAATTGGTGAACAAGACAGTAAATTCTGCAAGCAAGACCATGAGATATACAGGGTGAATCTGAAAAGTGGGCAAAACTTTACGGGGTGATAGAACGCAGCTATACGAGCAATATTCGTCATAGAATGTATGGTCGGAACGCAAGCGGTGAGAAGTTAAAAGGTAGTTTTCCACTGTCACATTTAAAGAATGAACACAAGAAGGAGAGGAGATACTTCAGAAAACATTTTATTAACAGGAATATAATTGAGGTACATGCTCAAAGAAATTGCTCAAAAGCCATTTTGTGGTTAGTATAACCAGCCATCCTCTCGGCAATTCACGGTAGAAATGCCGTTGGGTGCGAGGACCGCCCCTTTTATACCATTTCCAACGCCACCTAGCGGCTCGCCGTTTGCGTTCCGCCCATACTTTCTATGACGAATATTGCTCGTATAGCTGCGTTCTACCACCCCGTAAAGTTTTGCCCACTTTTTCAGATTCACCCTGTATATACACATATCAGAATATATGACCATCCATGGAATTACAGTGTACCCGCCCAGGCGCGTCACAGAGTGCACATGAAAAGGTCGACCACATGGAGATAAAAGCTAGTTGGTCAGGACAGATGAGCCATAGTGCACAATGTGAGCACAATGGGCAGATGTATTGATTTGACGGACGTTCAAAAAAGAATGATCATCGGCTACCGCGCCAAGGGTGGAAGCATCTTGGAAACAGCAGACTTTGTGGGCTGTTTGCGGTGCTGTAGTAAGGGTGTACCAAGAATGGACTGCTGGCACACCGAGTACCACCAGACATCATAACTGTGGAGCCCCAAAGGCCATCGACCCCAGAGGAGAACGTCGCCTCCGTCAACTGGTAAAGGGCAATCAATGCGCAACAGTGCAGCAATTGACCACTGAAATGAACGCTAGGGCACCCAGTTATGTGTCCTTAATAACAGTAGAACGAACCCTGTTACGCATGGGTCTCCGGAGTTGACGCTGTGTAAAGGCGTCCATGTAAACCAAGGTCCATCGGCAGCAACGCCTGAAGTTCGCATGGGACTACTGTCATTGGACAGTGGAAGACGGTTGCCTTCTCCGACGAATCGAGGTTTCTACTCCACAGAAGTGACGGGAGGTGGCAGATACAGCATCAGACACAAGAGAACCAACACACGGACATGCTTGTCGGTCAAGTACAGGCCAGCAGTGGCAGTGTGCATGTCTGGGGGATGTTTTTCTGGTATGACCTGGGACCGCTGGTACCACTGGATGTGTCCTGAACGCCAATGGCTACCCGTCCATCCTCGCTAACCACATGCATCCCTTCATGTTGGACATTTACCCTGGTGGTGGTGGTGTCTACCAACAGGACCATGTCGCAAAGGTGGTTGTTACTGGTTCCAGGAACCTGAGTCTTCGTTATCCCTTGGCCAGCGAAATCGCCCGACCTCAGTCCCATAGAGCACTTGTGGGACCATTTGGATTGACAGGTTTGGCATGCGACCCACAACCACGTCATCTCCGGAACCTCCATGCTCTGCTGGAGTCCGAATGCGTCCATGCCATGCTGTCTCGCCCCTGTCATCTGGGCCAAGGGTGGTTATTCCCATTTTTATGTAGGTGGCCATATTATTCTGATACGACTGTGTACACACACACACACACCATCGTATCCTAGTTTATGCTAACTTTAAAATCACACTTATTTGGTTTCATATTAAAGCTAAATATATTAAAAGTTTTGTTTTCCTTG
This sequence comes from Ryuthela nishihirai, assembly GCA_038380435.1. Taxonomy (NCBI): domain Eukaryota; kingdom Metazoa; phylum Arthropoda; class Arachnida; order Araneae; family Heptathelidae; genus Ryuthela; species Ryuthela nishihirai. The sequence goes on from JAWZYU010000020.1 coordinate 38,307,547, forward strand.
CTAGATGATTTTGCAAAGACTGAGATGTGCTGCCTTACCGATAATTTTTGGCACCATTGATCATATATTATTCTTACATCCTCCCTCAACCCCAACAAAAAAATAGAAAAGAAAAAAGTGCTTATGATGTGAGATTTATATTTTTATTTCAACCCGTAAACTGCGTGAATGATTTATAACAAAATTTGAATAATTCGAATAAACCTCCAAAGCATAATGGTTTGGATCATGATATTTAAGGTGGTATGTCCCATTTTCTTAATTAGGTTAACACTAAGTTTACTAACTTTCTATAGCAAGGTGTATTTTCATCACAGGCACTTTAATGAAGGGCCGGATTTGCGCATAATCTAACTAAGCTACAACTTATGGCCTCACAGAAATGTTGGGTTGGGTTGTTTTACCTCTGAGCAGCACTTTTTTGCACACCATGGGCTAAATGGCCAGGTCACAAGGACCCCGAAGGCTCAGAGAAGGTTGGGGGAGGGGGCCCACTGGAACAGCTGTTGGGAGACAGATGGTAGCCTCCCGTGAAGGCCATCCAGCGTGTTCTTTAACGTGCACAGGGTATAGCTCTCCCGCACACGGGGCCACGGCTTAACGTCCCATCCGACGGACGGTGGCCTTTCCAAGCCCATCAGTGTCCCCTACTGACCGTGAGCAGGGCGGAGAATTTTGCGGACATAAATCTCAACGCTGACCCAGCTGGGACTCGAACCTGGGAACTGCAGATTACGAGCATGGCGCGCTAACGACTGAGCCCCCCTCCCCCGCCCCCGTCACAGAAATGTATTTTAAGTTTTGCTACATTGCGAAAAATTCTTTAATATTTATTCTGTTTTGCAAACAGTGTTCATCTTTTCTTACCAACACTACAATAATGTTTTCACAACATTAATTTCGCGTATATTTTTCAATGTTTCCCTCAATCAGAATAACTAAATATATATACAGGGTGATTCAAAACTTATCGTTCAAATTTCGTGGGGAGGTAGGGAATACGTCAGGAAACCGATTTCACATAGGAAAGTATGTCCACAAACGTCATCTACATGAACAAAATGGACAAGTAAAGTGAACACAAGGAAACAGTACAGTTAAGTGGTAACGAATGTGACTTTTATTCCAACAAGGTAAAGTACAGGTTCACAGTAGGTGCTCAAAATTGCGACCATTTACACGGACAAGTGTAATGGAGTGTATGAAGAATAGGAGTGTATGAAGAATTTCGCTTCCTCGCCATTGCATTGGTTATTGTATATTACAGCGGCAGTCACATCTTCCATATTCAATTAGCAGAAATTTCTTTCGTTGGAAGCGTTTTTCACATTGCGTTGCACCATAACATAATATTTTACATTTTTCTTACCACCAGAGGACGTTAGAGTCGTTGAGACTGTCATCAGCAATGTCACCGACACAGGAGGAGGAGTTGTATGTGTTTGTTGAAAGTGTTGCTGGAATTCCTGTGTGAGGACATCAAGAGAATAATCTTTATGTAATGTTCTCACGTTCCACATTCCTGCAGAGAGAAAACTTTTAAAGAAACTTGGTTTATTGAGATAGGTAGGGCCAACAATATCAAACAGCCCCCTGATCGCAGGCATGGGGCAGAGACCTCTTCTTCCTCCGCTAAAGGCCGAAGTTACCGATGCTGATAGGAACTTCAGTCACCATCTTTGCAAGTGGACTTTTTGAAAAGCCATATGGCCTGCCTGAGACACATTACTCCAGTTTAGAATTGACGATGCCCAACAAGCTAAGTGAGGTTCGGCTACCTGCAAAGGCCTCTGATCAGGATTATCCACCAGCTAATATAAGGTATCCCATGCCTCTGTTCTCAGCAAACAGAAAACAGCGCCAGATTCTCCCTCAAAGAGGCCCACCAGTGTAGCAAGTCGAGAAACCATAATCAAACTGAAATCCATAAACAAATCCAGTCTAGTAGGTGTAAATGGTCAGCACCAGGACCTGTGAAGTTAACTACTCCTCAGCCGGTTTGAAAAAAAAAACATTGGCCATAGATAACCAGATCAGTAGGCCAAACTGAACTGGCAGCCCTCCCCTTTCGTTCTCTTCAAAAATTGAATATCTGTTTTGAAAGTACTAACGGCCTGCACCACGAGAAGGCAGGGTCGGACATTCGGCGCTAGAGGCCCTATATAGGTAGAGGTTGGCCATTTCAAAATTGGACGCCATGTTTTATCGCCGCTCGGATAGTTTAGCGTGTATAGCTGAATGGTATTCCACGAATACTTATGGATTCATGAAAAGGTAGGGTAGTGTTTGATACAGATTTCAGTGTTCATGATTGGAAGCACTTTAGAAAACGGGTAAAAAAAAGAAAAGTAATTTTTAGGGCTTTTTTTTTTTTAAAAAAAAAGGATAAAATTTAGCTTTGTTGTTTTCTCCGTGTGTAGACATCGAACTTTTTTGTTTATACAAATAAATAAAAAATTATTTTTCTGTTAGATAGGAATTAATGATATATTACGATTTGCATTTTTCGAATCTCCCAAAAGTTATAACTGCGTCCTCTAACGGTGGAAAATTTTCAAATTTCTAAAGTATCAAGCGAATATTCCAAACGATGCAGTTATGTTAGAAGTTTAAAATTTTGGTGTTGAATGTGAAGGTTACGAAGTTACCATTGGCAACAGTCACTTGACCCTTTAGATCCAGCAGGGGGGGGGGAGGTGAATGCAACTTTTTTTTTGTTTTAAAAAAAAAGTGTATGTTTTCAGAGATAAATTAAAAATTCTTTTTGGGTTGGACAGGTATTGATGAAATATTACATTTTGCATTTTGTGAATTTCCCAAAAGCTATAATTGCGCCCTCTAACGGTGGAAAAATTGAAAAATACCAAAAACTCAAAGCGAATATTGCAAACAATGTAGTCAAGCTAGAAATTTGAAATTTTGGTCGTGGAATGTGACAGTCTTGAAAATTCCATTAACAATGAGTTGACCCTAAGATCAAGGTAGGTAAGAAACGGAACGGTTATGTTTTAAAAGATAATGAAAATCTCTTTTTTTAGTTGGTTAGTAATGAAATGTAATTCCCATTTTCAAAGGTAATTTTGGTTTTGTATCATTAGAGATCACTAAATATCGAAACTGCAAAACTTTTAACGAATGTTTCAAGTGATCTGTTTATGGTAGAAATTTTGGCATGTAGAGTTCTGTTATGGTAGAAATTCCACTGACAGCAATTATCTGCCCACTATTTTCAGTGGAGCGACAGAAAAGCAACTTTTTAAATTTAAGAACTAAAAGACATACCTTTTATGTTTTATAATTACTAATAAAATACTACTCTATGCATTTCCCCCATCATAGATTAAAAATAAATAAACCCTCAAGCAACTGCTTGTACAGAGGTCTGACAAGAGCCTGTCAGTTTATACGCCAGAGTAGAAGGTCCATTAGGATGGGGGAACCTCAGCAGAAAAACAACACGAACATCCATAATTAAAACTTTTAAGGAGTGAAAAAGTAGGCAAAGGAAGAACTTCATTCTCTTTGAAAATAAGATTAGCATATGCGCCAGAGGCAATATGTGTTCTTCTACTCATTTCACACTCTTATTACCCTGTGACAGTGGAAATTCGGACTACTCTATATTTGAAAAAATAAACCGTTAATATTTTTTTAGTACCTGTAATGTGCAAAAAAGTTTTTCATTTATCTCTTAAACAAGAAAAGTTGCATTTTACCAACGGGAAAAATTATTACTATTAGGGTAAACCACTTGATCATTACACTCTATGACCAAAAACTTAAGTTTCTAGCAAAAATAGATCGTTTGCAATATTTATTTAAAGATTTGGTATTTTCTAGCTTTTTTCTGCTGCTAGAGGTCGCCCTTCGAGTTTTTATTTACCGCCTTTAGCACTCTCTAGCACTGGAATAAGGATTCGAAAAACGTAAATATTAACATTTTTGTGGAAAAAAATTTCGCTGACATAAGAGATTCGAACCTGCATCTCTCTAGAAATATGCCAGAGCATTCTAACCTGTTGAACTAACGCAGGCTTTTTTCACAAAAAACATTAATTGATTTATAGACGTTTAAACGTCTACAGGTAACGCTGAAATTATCAAATATTGTTTAAATCATTAATATTTTGTTAGAGTCTGTAAAACAAAAAAAACATTGTTTCGTTTATCTCTTAAAAAAATGTTCATTTTGGCACTCCCCCCCCCCTTTTGGTTAAGATGCGAAAACCTTGTTGCCGTTGTAAACCTTCTGACGATAACACTCTACTACAAAAATTTCAGATTTCCAGTGTAAATAGTTTGCTTGTAATATTCGTTTGAAATTTTAGCATTTTCCATCTTTTCCCACCGCTAGAGGGCGCTATTAAAGCTATTGAAAATTTTCAAAATTGAATCACAATATTTGTTCGACACCTATCCAACCCAAAAATAATTTTTCATTTAGCTCTAAAAGTAAAAAAGAATTGATTTTCTATAGACAGAGAGACAGGTGGAAAGACAGATGGACAGACAACAGTTAACACAGAGGTGGACAGACAGAAGAACAAATACTGGCATAGACAGACGACAAAGAGAAAACATTAGCTCGTTTTTCAAACGAACCTTAAAGGAAACTATTTGTTGGTTTTCAGTTAGCTCGTTTCACTTTTGCAGTCGATTGTCATCTTCTGATGGAGTTTCTCGGGAAGAAATATTCATTAATTTATTTTTTGAGTGAAATTTTTACACCCAAATACAGCGCAGTGAGGCATTCATAAAATATGACAGCTTTTATAGACAAAAAAAGTGGTAGAAATATGTAAAACTATAAAAACTGAGAAGTTTTAACTTGGTACATACACTAACTCATAGGCTTTGTATCACTGTACAACAAAACATGGCGTCCATAAACCACGTGAGTCAATCAACCAATGGCAGTGAATCACCGAGATGGCGTAGCTTTGGGTTGGGTTGTTTTACCTCTGAGCGGGACTTTTTTGCACACCATGGGCTAAATGGCCAGGTCACATGGACCCCAAAGGCTCAGAGAATGTTGGGGGAGGGGACCCACTGAAATAGCTGTTGGGAGACAGATGGTAGCCTCCCGTCAAGGCCATCCAGCGTGTTCTTTAACGTGCACAGGGTATGGCTCTCCCGCACACTGGGCCACGGCTTAACGTCCCATCCGACGGACGGCGGCCTTTCCAAGCCCATCGGTGTCCCCTACTGACCGTGGACAGGGCAGGGAATTTTGCGGAGATAAATCTCAACGCTGACCCAGCTGGGACTCGAACCTGGGAACTACAGATTACGAGCCTGGCGCGCTACCGACTGAGCCACCCCCGCCCCACCGAGTTGGCGTAGCACTTCACTGAACTGGTCCCTACTTTTTAACGCACACAGAAAATTTTTTCTCATGGATCAGATGATAAAGGTGCCAAGGTCCCTTTTTCAAATGGTCCAGTTTTTAAAGAAGGATGTTAGACTCTAACTATATAGGACCTCTATTCGGCGCTAGACCTGGCCGGTTATGTGCATCATCACTATGAATTAGTACACAGCTCTCCTTCCAGTTTATGCATTAAATACACATAATTTTATGAATATATGTATTTAATGGCTTTTTTACTATTTACATAGTAGAAATTTATAGAACATTATCGACATAATAGTGCTTTTGCACAGTAATTTAATGTATTAAATTTATGAGATTTAATTTAGACTAAATTAAATGAGAATGAAATTAATTCTCTGTTAGTCCTACTCTTTGGAATTATGGAGTTCTTCAGTTTTTTGTTAACATTTTCATTAATACCAGTTAATGAACAAATAAATTTCTCCTCAAACAGTTGCTTGCCCCCAGAAATCTGACAGGAGTCTCTCATTACAATACGTTATAGACAAGGTTTGGTGAGAAAGGCGAGATCTCCGAAGAAAGAGAGCATTAATGCTTTACAGTCGGGGCTTGAACACAGGTTCCTAAGGTAGTAGCCAAGCACACTAACCACCCGGCCATTGGTCTCCGATGAAGAGTTTATTAAAAATAAATTTCGTCAATGACGGGGACTTCGCTACTAGACTCTATATATATTACTAACATTTGATTTAAAAAGTATAGATCTACTTTCACTCAACGATTCGGAAACATCAAGTACCAGAACACTGTTCCGGTTCAGTGATTGGAAAATATTTAGTAGGGGAACGGTGTTCCGTTTCAGTGATTCGGCAACATCGAGTAGTAGAATGGCGTTTCTGTTCAATGATTCGGAACCAGAGATTTGCGGAACCGTGTTAGATTAGTTACGGTAGTGCTTTAGTTAATTGCCTCCCTTAGTCAAAATTTCACACTTTGCCACTGCTTTGGATCAGTCTGTTGGCACTTTGATTGACACTATGCTCAAAACTATAAAACAAGGCTTGAAACTTTGAAATTTTCGAAATTAACTGCTTGCAGTAGCAAACTTAAAATGTGAAAAGTCCAAGATTTGAAGAACATTTTGCTGCTTTCAGTTTTCCCATAAGAATTTCTTTTTTTTAACTTGTTTAATGTTATCGAAAGTTTTTCAATGGTTCAACTGTAACCAAATTATGAAGCATTAGTTGTAGTTTTGGAAGAGTTAAAAAGGCATTGTTTGAACAAAAAACGCAGTTATATTCATCACTTCATATCAAGTCTACTACGAACAACGGAAGAGAATATCAAATCTTTATTTTATAATTTTTTGAAAGTTCTTTATTCTGTTTGTTATTTGAAAGTCCCAATTTCATTTCTAAAACAATCTCGCCACTTTAAATATTGTTTCTTTGTTGCCTACCCTTCTTAGTATTATTCACTGTTCCATTTGAAATATAATTTAATTTGGAATACGTTTTATATATGTTTTACACTTAAATCGTTTACATACTGTACGTGAATTTAGTTCAGGAAGATATATTAATTTATTTCACTTATATTATAGATGATTCCTAAATTTCCTTGATTTTTACGGTAGGTGAGAACTATTCATTCGTAGAATTCGTTTGCCAGTAACGCATTCGTTACTCTATAATTTTTTTTGCTGATATTCTGAATCATATTCTTGCTTGAAAATTCATATCGAAAAACTCCCATATATTTTTTTCAGGTATTAAGTGATGACAGATCTCAAAAATAATCGTATTTAAAAAAGTATCTCACAAGTAAATATTTAAATCTTTATCACTTATTAATTCGTTGGAATGGTTTATTTATACGTAATGTTTAACGTGCATTGTTAAATTAGGTTAGAAACGGTCATGTAGCAACCGTGTTTATGGCTTTCCGCGCAAAATCGTAAAAAAAAATGAATGCACACGTGAATTCTCGTTTAACACGAGAGTCCCATTCAATTGGCGGTATTTACATCAATCTTTCGGCTTTAGACGACAGCCATAAATGTGGATTGCTTGTTGTGTTACTGTTTACTCTATTGATTGACACATTACTCCTTAGTTTTCGCTGTGTGGCTAGTGCTGTGTTTTGCAAGTATAATGAATCCTAAGAAGCGAAAAGCTGACGAAGAAGGTGACACGGATAATTCAGATAGAAAAATAGAAGAAAAGGAAGATGAAACTAACACAGTGGATACAAATGCATCCGATTGCGGAAGCGGGGACCGTGGCAACGCAGACGGTCAACAAAAATCGGACAATGGCGGTTCAGCGGAGCAACCTGGGCCGAGCGAAGACACCTTTGATATTGTCGGAGATGAAAACACATCTACAGGTAGTGAGAGTGCAGGGCAGCACGATAAGAAACATTTTGTAAGTACCACGTGGTTTTGTTTACAATATTGTTAGTTAACTTCTACGAATGAAATAAATACGTGATGTCATTTTTATAGCAATTAAGTAATGTCTTTGCAAATGCGATACGGAGTACATAAGAAGATAACCGACATGGTGGGAGGATGGAGACGTCGATCGATTTTGATACTACGGTGTTTTGTCACTTGCAGTTTTAAAAGCGCACACTGTTCTTTGTTCAAATTATGGTCTTTTCGATACACTGGCTCTGGTTGTTATCACTATAGCCTATATAAAAGTGATCTAATTCAGCGTATTATTTTTGCTACACACGAAACAATAAAAGTAAAATAAATATTTTTCACTTAAAATGTAAATTGAATAAACTATTTTTTTGTAGCCTTTGTGAAGAAACAGCCTTTATCGAATATCATGGAAGCATATGAAATTAAATCTTATTCACTATGTTAGACTTCATTTCTTTGTTATTTACCTGGAATTTCCTTTTTATAAAATGATTTTGGTATAGATTAAGAAAAATATATGGTAATAAAGTAATTAAAAGTATTTTATTTTGGTTTCACTCTGTGCAAGCACAACTTTAAACAAAATGAATATGTTTGTAAAAGATTCCTTTTATAGTAGGTTTATATACTAAGTAATATGCACAGAGTGATGAATGCTAATTTTAATATTTACATTAATTTTTATGAATCAAAGTTATGTAAAATTGAAAAGTTATTTTGAAGTTTAAGTTACTGTTGGAAACTGTAGGTTCCAGTTTACTCTATGCCCTTTCCCAGTTAACAAAGTGCAAATAACCAAAGACTAAATGCAGCCCTGCATTGGACAGGTATAAATAAGCATTGTTTTGATAGCTTTGAACAAGTATAACCATTTGTATTTTTACCACTACACTACTATATAAGTAAATCTAGGATAACAGACTAATAGTAGAAGGCAAGACATTACTGAGCTAAGCCAATGAGGGTAGCTACAATGCAGAGGATTAATGAAGTGAAGCCCATTTAACTAGGAAAAGTTGTACCCTAAATTGGAACCTATTAGTGATGAGTTCATAAATGATTCATTCAAAATGAATGAATCAGGTAAGTGAATTATTCGTTTGTGACTCCTTTCTCAAAAGAATCTATTCTTTGAATCATTTGACCTCACCATAGATTATTTTTTTATTTTCACAACAAAACACACACTAAATAACCGAAAATTACAGAAGCCAAAAATATTGCTGTTAAAAATCACCTTTTTTTTCATACAAAGTTCCGTCTGAAGGAACTGAATGAGAATTGGCTAAAATGAATCTTTTGACTCCTATTGTTCGCGAAGGATTTGAATCAGACGTACTGATTCAATGGCTCAAACAAATCCTTTGACATTCACGAATCACAGGGACTGACTCATGAACTATTCTGGACTAACATGATTCTTTTGATTCTTCTGACTCTGTGAATGACGAGTTGTTCATGGGAGATGTTTATTAATAATAAATATAGGTAAATGAAATGCCAGGGAAAGTTGACTTAAATAAATGAAGTCAATTTTAATAGTTGCTATGATTTAAGTATAATTCTATTTCAGTAATTTCTTCAAATAAAGCTGTTGTAAAAGGGTGTTTTCATATTTTTAGGCTTTGAATAAGTTTTGTTATATTCACTTCTTGTATAGCTTGCTAGATTTTTTCAGGTGATATTTTAACAACCAGTAAGTGAAAGCATTTTGGACAAATATTTTGAAATTGTGTTTAAATTTCTAAGTGCTAAATCAAAAATTAATTAACAATCAAGATAAGACTGTCTGGAGAGCTCTCAAACACAAAGTGAAAGATTTAGTAATATGCAAATATTAAAAGTTATTTGTTTTTAAAAATTTATCAACAAAGTATATTTTTTTCTAAAATGTGGTGAAATAAGATAATTAAACTGAAAATTTCTATATTAATTAGTGCTATATTTACAACAGTTCACCTACTAGATTAAACAGCACTTGGATAATCAAATGAGTCAAATGAACAAATCTTTTGAACGAATCGTTTAAGTGAGTCGATTCAGAAGAATCGAATCTTTAAAAAGTCATTTTTTGCCCATCACTAGAACCTGTAGTTTCCACAGTAACCCAAATGACAAAATAACCAATTAAAATATTTGTAATAATTTAAGTAAAATCATATAAAACTGCAAATATTTTCTAAATATAAATGAATAGGTAAAGGGAAAATGAAAAGTAGAATATTATTACAGATTTGTGTAGTCTAAAAACTTATTTCTAATTACTATAGCATAAAAATTTTGCTACCACTGAGTTCCATACAAACTTTGAAAAAATTGCCCTCCTTAAATGAAATGTTGGAAAAGAGCCATTCCTTGTGTACCTTAAATTACATCCTTGATGAGAGGCTCCCACTTGCTCCTACTAGATGCTTGGTAAAGTATCTATATTGGGGGAAAAATTATGCATTTTCTGGCCATTGCCATAGACATTACAAATTGTGGTTTCTAAGTGTAGTTTATAATTGACTTTACATGATGCAAGTAAATTGAATAGTTTTTTACTAGCTCAAGTAAATTTTATTTACAAACAATTCCATCTAGTGTTATGGTTTGACACTAAATGCATGCACTTTTTGTTATTTAACACTGCAGGAAAATGAGTACAAAATTAGAGAATTGATGTTATAATATTTTTTGATTAATACATTAAACCTTCCTACTTATGGGGGACATTGGCATAGTTAATAGTATGTCTGTTGTAATCAGATGTTTCCAGGTTTAAGTTTTCATTTAACCAGCAATGAAAATTTCTCTACTACTTCCTTCTTTGCCCAAAGTTAAAAAACTGACACCAATGGGCTTGGTGTAGTCTCATGTGAAGGAGTGCTGCAAATTGTGCATGGTAAAAAACACTAGATTGCCTTGATGGGAAACTTCCTTTTGTCTTTAACAGTTACTGAGTGGATTTCCTCTCATCTCTTAATTCATGAGGTTTTTGAGACCTGTCCATTTTCCCCATTGTTTATAGCAATAATTTGCTCATTAATAAAAAAATTGTTCATTATCCATTTTTACATGATTATAATAATTTCTTTTAGTTTTTACAGAGGCTTATTTTGAATATATTAGGATTCTATAGTATAAGATTTTAAGGTTAAGTTAGAAAAATAGGAATTTTTGTTAGAAATTGCAAACTTAATTTTTTTCTTAAAAAGTGACTTATACAAATGTGATGACACAAACATAATAAAAGTGATTATATTGTAGTAAGAAAATTTTAGAAATAAGTGTTCGTTCTTGTTGTAGTGGTGATGTAAATACTGGGTAGTGGCTTATACGGCAGTGATGTCAGATTTAAACCATGTCAACAGGAATATTTTATAATCATTGTATAAATGAATCTGCTGTTCTAAGGTCCTGCAAGATCAATATCCTGTTTTTCTTGAAAATGTAAAAAAATAAATAAAATATAAATGTTGATTAATACAAAATTCAGTTATCCAAAATTAAATTCAGATTTCAACAAAAAGTCAAAAAACGTGTAAAAAAAAAATTCTGTGAAATGAATGTTAAAAATAAAAGCTTTTAAAAGATCTTACTAAAAAAATTATTTCCTCTGAAAATGACACACTAACATGTCATTTCAGAGTGTTTTTTAATGTTGCGCCAACATAGAAATTGGAGTAGGTTCCTCATTGGTGCGAAACAGAAAGCTGTCCTTGCTCCAAAAAGCTTCTGAAATTTCTCCTAAAAACTTTTAACATGCGAATAGTTTGAAGGATAAACTTTAAAATTTTATTGCTCAACAACAGAGAATTTTAAGTTATTTTTAATTAATTTCTGAGCAAGAAGGCCGTTTTAATTGTGTATTTAAAGTATAAAAAACGAAAATGAAAAAATTAAAAGGATAAATAAGCATGAAAAAAATTGCAGGCCTATTTATGATTTTCAAGAAATATGTGAAGTTTAAAATTTTTTATATTTATATTTTTGACATTTGTGTTGTCCAATTTTCTAGATCTTGTTTATAGCTTTCACTCTCAGTACCTTAAAAATAAAAAACTGTCTGCAATTGAAAGAAAAAGAAAAGATGTCTTTTAAATCTCGTTATTTCTATTTGAAATACAACTGTGAATGTCACATGGAAAACCACATGGAACTGATAGTTTAGCTCAGGAGGCAACAGGACCTAGCATTTCTTCAGTTTACCCTAAAGTAAGTGATTTGGGGCATTCTGGACAGGTACAAAATAATAAAATAATACCCCCTCAAGCAGCTGCTTGCCACAGAGGTCTGATAGGAGCCTGTCAGTTTATATGCTGTAGTAGAAGGTCTGTGAGGATGGCAGGACCTCAGCAGAAAAACAACACATATAACCATGCCTTACCCGGGGCTTGAACCCAGGTCCCTTAGATCAGTAGCCAAGCGCGCTAACCACTCGGCCATGGGACGACCAGGTACAAAACCTCTTGATATATATATATTATTTGTCTCTGATTCTTTGTTGATACATAGTTGAGTCATTTAATTCTTGGACTACTGTTGCTAACAATTAGCACTTTTTTGTGCAAGTTACTACATATATGGCAACATAGTAACTCTTCAAGGGCATGGATCAGTTGTGCAAGTTGAAGCAATATGGTCGCAGGTAACAGCAAAACAATAGGTACACAGTCAGTGTCTGTCATTTTCTTGCTTTGGAAAGGTATTTTTTTTATGTTTTATTATTTTGCAGGTTATGGCTCATCTGAAAATTAAGCAGCAGTATGTGATACTGTTTTTTGTGGCTTAACTGGTGCACAGAGAGTTGCAGAAGTGACTCAAGTGTATGTAAAACAGTGCTGGAAACAAAACACGATTCTGTGGATGATCAAAGATCTGGGCAACCAAGCATTATTCTCCATAGATTTGATTCATTTCAGCAACTTTCTGTACATCACTTAAGCCTCACTGAACACGGTAATGTTCACATACCATTGCTCAATTTTACAGATCACCCATAGCTTTCAAAAAGTCCCACACACACAAAAATGAAACCTTTGCAAAGTGATGAAATGACAGAGACTGATTGCATACTGTTCTGCTGTTACTTGTTACTGTATCGTGCATGTTTTAACTTGCATGCAATATGTGGTGCCCTTGAAGAGTCACTTTGTTGACTCGTATTCAAAGCCGTTAATCATTGCTGATGGCAGTCCATGAATTAAATTATCCACTCTCCTATAATTATATGGACAGTGAACCAGATGGTTTTCTGCCTGGTTTCATCAAATAAAAAAAAAAAAAAAATTGAAGGCAAGAAAAAAAAACTATCTGGTACAAATGTAAAATTGTTTTCATATCATTATTAGAGAACAGTTAGAATAATGCAAGTAAGAGAAACTGCAGGAGAATAAGTGTATAAGCAAACTTATAGGTTATTTAAAAAACATACAGTAGACTATTTTTATGGCTAAATTTCTTTAAGTTAGTGCTTCAATTTAGACAATGACTACATCTAGTTGACATTATACAAAATTTAATAGTAATCTTTACTAAGACTTCCTAAATTAAGTTGCAGTTTCCTTTATTAGGAATTTTTGTTAAGAACTTTGAGTTGCATATTATGCATGTATAAAATGATCATGGGCTGGATAAAATGGTCTTACGGGGCAATATGTTTGACACCTCTATGCTACATGGAAGAATGAGTAGTTCTTCCATGTTTGAGTTTCACCTGTGCCAGCATTGAGATTTATCTCTGCTAAATCCCCTCCCTTCCCTTGGTCAGAAAGTTTAATGAAAAATCTACCATGGATTGATTTTTCATTAATAAACACTTAAGCATGAGTGACTTCCTCATGCTTAAGATCATATTCTTTAGCAACAATTGGAAAATAAAGTTTCCTTCACTGATTATAGATGGTGCAAGGTCCACCACACACAGCAAAAGATATAAAGGTCATATTCTGGAAGTAAATTATCATCTGATAGTTGGTTTAGCTAGTAGAGCATTCCAGCATGTATCTGGAGAATCGGTTTGAGTTTTTCACTGTTGGCAATAATGTTTTTCAAATAATTATTTATTGAAATATATATCTGCAGGTAATCTATGTATTTTGAGAAGTAGCTGATTGGGCATCCTGCTGTATATTGAGAAGTAGCTGATTTGGCCCCTATTGGATTTGAGTTAGATTCTACTACATTCTGTAAAGCAGGGGTTCTCAACATGGGGTATGCAGTAAAATTTTTTGAGGTACGCCGTGAGAGCTCAAAAGTTGCTAGATCTAGTAACAAAGTGGAAGTTGTACTTTCTCGGCTCCACTTAGGTCACTCGTTTTTAATACTCTTTTCTTCTTATGGCGGACGACTAACCTAAGTGTGAGTTTTGTGACACCATTTTAACTGATAAACATATTTTAGTCGAATGTCCGTGTTTTAACTTCGAACGTCAGTTTTATTGTAGCTTTCATAATTTTTATGTCCGAGCCTCTTACACTCGGACATCTTTTATCTGATCATTGTGTTTTGCTGCCTGTTTTTACCATTTTGAAACATTGTGGTTATTTTAATCGACTTTGATTTTACCTTGTATTTTTTATGTCTAACCCAGGGTTTACACCTAGGTTGTTTTTGTATTATATACATTTTGTTGTTTGTGTTATATTTACATCTTGTTGTTTTGTTATATGTACATCTTGTTTTTATTGTTTTTCTGTTATATATCTATACGTCTTATTGGTTTTATCTTTTACAGCACTTGGTTTTAACTTTGGTTCAGGGGTGCTTGACTTTTAGCTCCTATTTATCTCGTTTGGCGCATTATAGCCTCAGTAGCTCATGCGTCATAAAACCCCAAACAACCAACCAACCAACTAGTAACAAAGTTGCTAAGTTGGCAACACTGCCGTGCAAAAATGTCATTTTTTGTGTTTATTGATATATGTAATTTATGAATACAAAATTTAATGTGCTATATGTTTTATTTTATTTCCATTGTTATACTATAACTATAGTTTTATTTATCTATACAAGGGGTACGCCAGTTACATACACATTTCCAGGGGGTATGTGAAGCATAAAAGGTTGCGAACCACTACTCTAAAGCACAATGTGCTAGCAAATTGCATAAAATTTTCTCGAAAATTATTTACAAAAAATGAAAAGGAGTAGATTTTTTTAAAATGAACATTCCTCTGAAGGCTTACTAAAGTCTAGTGGAATGCCTGAGTATTTAACACAATAATAGAGTTAAATTAAGACTAAAATTACTTTATAAATACTTGCTGCTGTACTAGTCACGTGGTATTGGGAAGAACAATCAGCTGATTGACAACTAATGAAATAATTGATAGCTGTATATTGGTGTGATGAAGTTCAGGTTAATTAGTTATACCTGCATTGGCTTTGTTACTACATTCTTCTTGAGACGGCCTCTTCAGTTGTACGAAGAGGAAATGTTCGGAGTGTGTGCTGTTCCTCACAAGAGCTGGTGTTTTCACAGGTCTAGTGTTGCTGCTTTTCACTTGTTTGGGACTGAGAGTTCTTTCCTGCTGAGGTATTATTAATAAACACTTTACTGCCTTGGTTATAGTTGCTGTGGTGTGAGCCACTGTGTGTCAGATGATTCAGAACTTTGCCCTCCTCACTGTATGTCAGATGATTCAGAACTTGCACTCATTAGAGTGCTGAGCTGGTGATTATACAAGATACTTGTGACTTGGCATTGCTACACCTTTCATGCTGTCTGCTTCACCACATCATCAGACAAGCACTGTCCATGGCAACAGGATGTATTGGAAACATTATCCATGTTGCATATCAAATTTCAGTTGATGTAAATGTGAGTCTTCCATTATTTTCAACTGGTATTTAGTAGGAGGTGAGCTTAGTATTTTGGCGATGTTGAACCATGGGATGGTTTTATTAGAGATAATAGTTTGCGCGAGAACTGTAAGTTGCAAATTGTTTCGGTAGTCCCACTTGTGATCCTCCAGTAATTAACCTGAACTTCATTGCACCAATATACGACTATCAATTACTCCATTATTTGTGGGTTGGGTTGGGTTGTTTTACCTCTGAGCGGCACTTTTTTGCACACCATGGGCTAAATGGCCAGGTCACATGGACCCCGAAGGCTCAGAGAAGGTTGGGGGAGGGGACCCACTGGAACAGCTGTTGGGAGACAGATGGTAGCCTCCCGTCAAGGCCATCCAGCGTGTTCTTTAACATGCACAGGGTATGGCTCTCCCGCACACGGGGCCACGGCTTAACGTCCCATCCGACGGACGGCGGCCTTTCCAAGCCCATCGGTGCCCCCTACTGACCGTGGGCAGGGCGGGGAAATTTTGCGGAGATAAATCTCAACGCTGACCCAGCTGGGACTCGAACCTGGGAACTACAGATTACGAGCCTGGCACGCTACCGACTGAGCCACCCCCGCCCCCCATTATTTGTGAATGAGCTAGTTGATTGTTCTTTCTGATACCATGTGACTAGTATAGCACCTACAAGTTAAGTGTGATTTTAATCGTAATTTTATTCTGTACACTGTGTTTATTACTTCAATTAATTATTATAGATCTAAGAATAGAGTTGCTATCATTTCAATTCAGATGGCTTGAAGATATCTAAATTGTTACTTCTGACCCCAAAGATATTTGAATAGATTTGATGTGCTTTTACTGGAATATCTAATCAAGGAAAAGTTAATGGACCCATTGAAAAATATCAGCATCTATGCTAGTTTTATTTGTAACTACAGATTACTCAGTTACTTTATCAATAGACTGGCTGTTTAATAATAATAAATACTTATGCGGAAAAAATTATTTTTGCCAATGGTGCGGGACTTGAATCCGTGATTTTCTAGATACATCCTAAAGTGCTCTAATCACTAAACCAACCATCAGCTTTGCAATATTTCTGCAATGTGACCCTTATATCTTTCACTGAATGGGGCAGATCTGACACAATCTATAATCAGGAAAGGTAATTTAAATTAGAAATTTCATTTTTTCAATTGTTGCTAATGAATAAGATGTAAATGAGGAAGTCACTCATACTTAAACATTATTAATGAAAAAATTCAATCCGTAGTAAATGAATTAAATACCTGTACATAAAGAGTTAAATAAATACTTATGCAGAAAAAATTATTTTTACTGACCATGCAGGACATGAACCATGATTCTCTAGATACATTAAGAATGCTCTAATGACTAAACCAACCATCTGCTCTGTAATTTGTTTCTACAGTGTGACCTCTATATCTTTTGCTGAACTTGGTGGACTTGGTGCCATCTATAATCAGAAAATACAACTTATTTTTCAATTTGTTGCTGATGAATTGTAAATGAGGAGCCACTCATGCTTAAGGGGAAGTGAAAGCCATATACTTGCAATGGTAAATATTTAGGGTCACAACTACACAGAAACGAAAGATTGCTCAAGTTAGAGAAATTGTAGGGGATTACAGAAACTCGAAAATAAAATTATGGCCGAGTCAAAAATAGAAAAAAGAGAAAATATTTTTAGATATACGTTTTTTTCACTTGCAGATTTACCATGAAATATGTCCCCATACAGACACTAGATGGTGCTATTCTTCCTTCTGTAGCATATCATTACTGTAAGACGCAATATTTTTTGAAAATAATTTATTTTCTAATCACATTTCCTAAAAACATTAGCAGCAATAATGTGTATTACATTCCATTCTGTAAACCTAATTACTTAGATTCTATATTATATGCTTCTTTATATATGAATATGTGGACAAAAAGTCGCATAACTATGTTTCAGTCGGCCATTTCAGCGGACACCAGGCACCTCAGGCTTCTCTTCCCCCGACCAAAGCAATAAATATGTCACACGGAGCCGAACCTCCTTCTACCCCCCCCCCCCTCCCGCAGCCGAACTTGGACACTCTAGTAAGATGAGTGTCCATTGCCTCTTGACAAGGTCACTTGGAGTGGGGGCCTCGTTTCCAAGATTCTAACTATCGGTGGTGGGAGCGCATGAGTTTTGTGTCATTATCCGTGATTATTCACCGAATTGTTGCTTTTATTCAAAACCAAATAACATAAACTTTTCCTTTGCATGAATCCTGATGGGTTGATTGGTGATGATGATTTGGTAGAGGTTATGTCCGTCGTCTGCAGTAATGTAAAAAAAATGGTATTGGTTTATGAACACACACTATCAGTATAAAATTAAAAAATGATGAATCTTGTTTTCTCTCCACAAAGCATAAATATTATATTCGAATTCAGGGTCAATCAGCCATCAGAAATAGGAAATGGTGCGATTTTTTTTTCTTTTAGTGTAAGACCGATTCGAAAAATAATATGAATTGAGACAAATATAACTTTCTGGGAAAATATTTAGTCCAAATTACATAAATTTTACATGAAATGTGCCATCCTAGAGAATTTTGACCCCAAAAGCTACAAGAAATATGCCACTAAGAGAGCCACAATATATTCCTGATGCTATTAAAAAATAAAAATTAATAACTAAACAGACTGAAAAAAGTTTCAAGTGCTAATAAGTAAGCAGTAAGAAAATATCTCAGGTTTTAGATGCTGACGATGTTAAACCAGAAATTCAGTGAAATATTCAATAAGCTTTGTACACATTAAAGAGGGTGGGGTGGCTCAGTTGGTAGTGTGCCAGGCTTGTATTCTGTTGTTTCCAGGTTCGAGTTCCAGCTGGGTCACGTTGAGATTTATCTCTGCAAAACTCACCACCCTGCCCTCAGTCAGTGGGGCACACCGATGGGTTTGGAAATGCAGCCATCCATCTGATGGGATGTTAAGCTGTGGCCCTGTATGCGGGAGAGCCATACCCTGTGCACGTTAAACATGCTGGATAACCTTGACAGGAGACTACCATCTATCTCCCAGCAGCTGTTCCAGTGGGTCCTCTCACCCAACCTTCTCTGAGCCTTCGGGATCCATGTGACCTGGCCATTTAGCCCATGGTGGGCAAAAAAAGTGCCACTCAGAGGTAAAACAACCCAACACAACCCAATATTGAATAACTGATTTCATCATTGGTATTATGCTTTATTTTCGTTTTAGGGGGCAGAAGTTAATCCAATACGCAAACCGCAAGGCTCATAAACTCAGTTTCCCGGTTCGAGTCTCAGTTGGGCCAGCATTGAGATTTATTCCTAATAAAGCCCCTCAGTGAGAAAGCAGACATTGATCGATGGAAAAGGTGCTGTCCGTCGGATGGGGATGTAAAGCCATGGTCCCGTGTAAGGAGTGCTCTGTGCATGTTAAAAAAAAACATGCTTGGTGGCCTTGACAGGAGGCTTTTAGCCGATTGAGCTACGCATTGCTGATGAAAAATGAAATTTAAACATAATATTGCTATTTTCTTGTTAACCATATTTTCAATATATTTCACATTTTCATATCAAATGTTCTTAAAATTTTCATACATTAGTATCATTCATTGGCAGAATAAAATGTTGGCAATCTGATTCAAACACATCTTATCAGGAAAGTTTAGGCTTGTTGAGCTCTATAGTTGAGCCTTCCACAATCAAATAAAGATTTTCACTAAGTAACAAATCTTCAACTATTGGTTGCTCTGGTGGAGTCACCAATCAAGTGCCACAGATCACTACAAAGTCACTACACTCCTTCAGTTCAGCGCTATTGTATTTTCAGAACATGCACATTTGTGTCATCATTGTAATATGTAATGCTAAGATTTTGAACTGTAGTCATATGAAAAAATTTGTATTGACAATTGTAAAGCAGCTGACATAGCCCTGATCCTTAAAGTAAATGCTGTGATTGTCTTCATAACACGCAATTAATAATTTCAAAACGAATAAAGAAACGATGTTACGTTCATTTAAATATAACAAGTGATGAATACTAAATAATAATTTCCGTTTGCATCCTAGGGGATAATAAATTAGACAAAGTGATTTCACAATAAAATAGACTCTTTTGATTCTGTATGTATATCAATTTGAAAATGTGTCCATTGGACACTACTGAGTTGTTAAGGGTTAAATTTAAAAAAAAAATACCTATCTTCCTATAGGGCCCTAAAAAGTAGAAAATAAATCTAAATCAAATTGATGTGCAATCAGTCACCGAGTTCATATTCACTTCGAAGGAAGATAGGGCTCTAATTTACGTACTGAACAAGATTGCAGGTGTCCTATCTTCCTTTGAGGTGAATATGAATTCAGTGATTGATTGCACCATCAATATGTTTTAGGTTTATTTTCTACCTTTTTAGGCCCGATAGGAAGGTAGGTATTTTTAAAATTTTTTGATTTATATTTTCTTTTGTTGTCATTAAAAATCCCTATCTTCAAAAACTTTGATATATGACTCATAAACATCGATCACATTTACCACTGTTTCGGAGTCACGTTTGAGGTAAACCACGGCATTAGAGGCGTTACAAGCTTTAATTTGAGATACTACTCATTAAAATCGACCCCCGCAAAAATCTGCCCCCCATATTTTATCAGGGAGAAATAGTGAGAGCGAAATAGTTAATGACTGTCATTATACGAACTTTCATTTGACACCTAACTCATAACTGTAGGTCCTGGCTTTCGGAAAATATAGTAGAATGACTTTCATATTTCCTGCTTTTGATGTTCCTTGTGTCACAAGCTTTCATTCGACATGTAGCTCGTTACTTCCCACACTCGCGTTCAGTAGATATATGGGAATATATTTTCATATTTCCCTTTTTTTTAGGGAGAAAGCACAGGGGAGGGGGGTAAATTTTTCATAGCCTATGTATGACATTCCCCATGTCAGAAGTTTTTATTAAACGTAAAGCTGACTTGACCTTGACTAAAACCAATGTCATAGGCCTTTTCTTCTTCTGTGAGAGGTCTGTAACCAGAGCAGTGTAACTGGATATGTTGGAAATTTTTGCAGAGCTTTAGATTCCCAATGGTTATGCTTATCAACTAGACAATGCGCCACCTCACTTCTGGAGCCTGGTCAAAGAGTTCCTCGACAAACAGTTTTCCAATATGTGGAGGCCCCCATTATTTGGCCGCTGAGTTCCCTGACTTGACACCTTGTGACTTCTTTTTCTGGGGATATGTCAAAGACAAAGTGTACAGTACCCCAATAGCAGATGTGGTTGAACTTCACAAGTGGATAGTTGCTGTTACCTCTGTGACTCCCCAAATGCTCATCAACACCTGGGTAGAAGTGGAATACAGGTTGGATGTTTGTTGTGCCACACATAGTGCACACATTGAAATCTACTGACAACCACTTAAACTTCAGAAGTATTCCTCTTTGTTGTCAAAACCACATGCATGTATGCCAATACAGAAAAAAATTATTGTTTCTTTATCGACCAGTTTCATCTTGGACACCCTATATTTTGTGGTTAATGTTATATGAATTTCTTTATAAATATTGATTTATGTTCAGCAGTGTAAAGGACTGCATATACCAAACCTTTTCACTTCTTATACATATATAATAAATATTATAAATGAATAAATTACATATATAAGTTTTTCATAATTTTCTAACTAAATTTTGCATTTGGTGAAATTATCAAAATATTCCATTACTCCCATATTTTTTACACAGTTATCTACTATGTTTCCTGTGTTGCTTTAAAAATTCAAGTTTCTACCAATAACAAAACCAGTTCAAGTTTAAAACTGTTTATATTTTTTATACTTGCTTAGTTACAGGGTGAGAGGGACATTTATGAGAGCTGTTGAACTTGAATGGGAAATTTACTATTAATACTATACTAGTGAACTTCTGCATAAGAGGGGTAGTAAACCTGGACTGGCCCTCCAGGGTATATTTTATGCTTCCACCACTTCATTCTTTGTCAGAATCATTTTTATTGTTCTAAAAATAAGCCTGTTATTAAATATAAAGCTAAAGTTTTCAAAAATCAACACTGCTAGGGATTTGAGTTGGTGTAAGCAGATGGATATCATTCGTATTGGATTTCATAGCTATACATTTTGTTGAGTTAGTACTAATGGAAGTCTAATAAATTTATATTGGTGGTCTATAATTACTTAAAGAGAATTTACATGTTACTATAATTTATTTAAAAAAATCATTAATAAGCCTTAGATATTGAATTATTTAGCCTTGTTGGTTTTAAGTGTGTATCCTGTGTTGCAACATCATCTAGTCATCAATAATACAATCAAAGACAACTAGTCCAAACAATGCAAATTCATGAACAAGTTTCCTTTTCGCAGTTAAGAAACCACAGAGACTAATTAATTCAGTCACTAAGTCTTATTAACTATTTTCTAGAATAAGCTATTTTAATGAATACATGTTCATATCATTATAGACGATGAACACAAATTTACAGAATACCATTAGCAGCAATATAACTCAAACAACTGTATCAGTGTGCTATACTATATCATATCCATGCACCTTTATAACTCCCAAACAGCACACAGATCAGTAGAGAAAACTAAAAATTACTATCCCCTCAAGCAGCTGTTTGCCACAGAGGTCTGACAGGAGCCTGTCAATTTGTATGTTATAGTAGAAGGTCTGTGAGGATGGCAGGACCTCAGCAGAAAAACAACACATCCATGCCTTACCTAGGCTGGGACTCGAACCTAGGTCTCTTTGATCAGTAACCAAGTGCACTAACCATCAAATTAATTGTATTCTACCATGATAAAGAATCTGTTACATTTTTCTAATTCCATAACTAATGATAACCTATGCAATAACTTTTTTATCCACATTTACAATTTAAACTTTCCAAAACCCCACTGAAAACATCAGTAAACTATTCTAAAAAATTGAAAAACTTATTTTCTTTACAATATTTTAAATGTCAGTTTTATTAGCATAATAGAAACTGAAAGGTTATTTAAATAATGATTTCAATTTTACTGCATTTTACCCAGCTATAATTTCTGACAAAATATTATAGCATATAATTTGTTTGAATTCTTATTGCTTAGAGTTGGGAACACTTGTGTTGTCACGTGGCTGACTGAAATTTTGAATATTTTTCATGATAAAAGTGTTGTTCCTAAGGATTTTACTAGAGCTATCATTATCCCTATTTTTAAAAAAAGTGATTGTAGTTCTTGTGATAATTATAGGGGAATTAATTTACTTTCTGTTCCAGATAATTTCTTTGCATGATTATACTTAATAGAATTATGAATTTGGTTGCTGGACAACTGCGTGACGAACGGTGTGGATTCAGAAGTGGTAGGGGATGTATTGATCAAATATTTTCACTTAGGCTGATTCTTGAGAAATGTTTAGAGTTCAGAAACCTTTGGTTGTTAGCTTTATAGATTTCAAAAAGGCTTTTGACTCTGTTGATCGACATAATTTGTGGTTGATTGTTAGATCATATGGAATACCTGATAAGTTAGTGTAATGAGAGCTTTGTAACATCTGAGAGAGCTGTCTCAGACCAGTGGCAGTTTAAATTTTTACCTTAATTTAACCCTGCCATATATGTACAAGGTTTGTGAGAAAGAATGGATACATTTCAAACATGTTGTAATGCTACAAAGATGATTAAATTTTCAAGTTGGATCTTTTGTCTTATCCAAATTTATTTTAAAATTCCGGATAGCTTTGTTGGGTGCCAGGCAATTTTAACCTGCCAAATAAAGTTGAAATAGGGTTCGTTAGGTATATGTCTGGCGTTACTTATCATGTAAGAATTCAAAAAAGATTGTTAAGTTTAATTAAAGTCTAAATCTAATAAAAAAAAATTTACATTGCTGAAGAGAAAAACATCAAAAATTCAAAAGTTACTAAAACAAACAAAGCTATTTCCAAAAAATTCAAAAGACTCACCCTCAATTGATGAATACAAAAGTTGGAGTACTAACAACTCACATCTATCTAAATTTCTACTAAAAACTCATTCTATCTACACAACACATACTACTAACAATACCAATTATCTCTCTCCTCACAATACTAATTCTGATTCCTACATCTCTACTGCTCACAATACTCATTCTCCACTAACTCTACATCTCTACTAACTAACTCTATGACCTAATGTCACTTAGTTATAACATGCTGCATACAAATCCGGCAAATGTCTGTTGCATGCTGGGAAAACATTTGAATAATCTGACGATTGTGCTAGCAATGACACAAGAGGGGTTTTGGGTTGTTTGGGTTGTTTTACCTCTGAGTGGCACTTTTTTGCACACAATGGGCTAAATGGCCAGGTCACATGGACCCCGAAGGCTCAGATAAGGTTGGGGGAGGGGACCCACTGGAATAGCTGTTGGGAGACAGATGGTAGCCTCCCGTCAAGGCCATCCAGTGTGTTCTTTAACCTGCACAGGGTATGGCTCTCCCACACACAGAGCCATGGCTTAATGTCTCATCCGATGGACGGCGGCCTTTCCAAGCCCATCGGTGTCCCCTACTGACTGTGGGCAGGGTGGGGAATTTTGTGGAGATAAATCTCAACGCTGACCCAGCTGGGACTCGAACCTGGGAACTACAGATTATGAGCCTGATGCGCTACCGACTGAGCCACCCCCGCCCCCTCACAAGAGGGGTCGTGTGCTATGCTCATGCATTAGGGGCTGACAATCAAAAGTTGGAATTGCGCATGTGCAACTCCTACAGCTCAGAAACAAGAATTGCGAGCAGTCCAAATGAAATAATCCCCAAATGATAAATATAATGTAAATAAAGTAAAATTGGCTAAAGAAAAGTAAAAGTGAATGGTTGGACCATCACAATGTTTCATAAGGAAATAAAGAAAATTATAGAATACAGTTTTCACTGCATGACAAGCAAATAAGAAAGTTTATAGCACTTCAACCTGAGCACCGTTTGTCACTCTTATAATGCCCATGTGGTATTGAAATGCCCCTTAAAGTTCTGCAAAACTCTCCCCATCCTGCTCATGGTCAGTAGGGGACACCGATGGGCTTGGAAAGGCCACTGTTTGTCGAATGGGACTTTAAGCTGTTGCCCCGTGTGCAGAGAGCCATACCCTGTGTACATTAAAGAACACACTGGATGGGCTTGATGGGGGGGGGGGAGGCTACCATCTGTCTCCCAACAACTGTTCCAGTGGGTTTCCTCCCCCAACCTTCTTTGAGCCCTTGGGGTCCTTTGACCTGGCCATTTAGTCCATTGTGTGAAAAAAAAAGTGCTGCTCAGAGGTAAAACAATCCAATCACTTAAAGTGTTGGCACACATTTGATGTGTGATGCAGTCTTTGAGGTTTACTTCCTCATGAGACATGTTTTAAATGTAGCCATATTTGAAGTGAAATAAACTTTTTTGAGTTTCTTTTTCATATGCTGAAAATGTATTCTCCTAATTTTTTTTTCTCTTCTTGAAACATTTGAAATGTATCCATTCTTTCTCGGGCAGCTTGTATTATGCCTATCTTAATGTAATTGTTCAGTGATATTTTTTTTATATCTATTCTAAACTTTTCATTTTCTTTATTGTTTTTGAGTCAGAAGTGTGTAATTAACCTCCCCAGAGGAGTGTAATGTTAAAGAAATAAATTAATAATGAAAAAAATACTTTCCACAACAAAATCAAACTAATCAATTTAACATCACCTTACATGTCAGTGCATTACTAAAATATACAAAAGAATTTGACCAACTAGTATTATTTAAGCATAAAAAAATTATTTTGTTATAAATATGTACATTTCTGTGATATTGGGGAAATGCGTACACACATTTCATTGATACTGGGTCCATCTTATTTAAAAAAAAAATGCCCTCAAGCAGCTGCTTGCTACAGACGTCTGACAGGAGCCTGTCAGTTTATATGCCATAGTAGGTCTGTGACAAATGAGGAACCTCAGCAGAAAAACACAAAGATCCAAAACTTACCCAAGGCTCAAACCCAGGTCCTTTTGATCAGTAGCCAAGCACACTAACCACTCGGCCATGGGGCATTTATTTTAATGTTGTATTACATGTATATAAATATGTAAACCTAGCATTAGATGCTTAATTTCAATATTTAGATTCATCTGTTGCTTAACTCAGTTTTCAGCATTTATTTCCTGAACTGCAAATTCACCTTAAAATTTCTATCACACTCACAGACATATCGATTTGGAAGCTGTACTCAAATTCTTATCAGCCACCAATATGCTGATTATAGAGCCTTTTTCTGCATGCAAACATATTAACCAGCCACCAAAACAATTTTATTAGTAGGTATATAAACTGACAGGCTCCTGTCAGACCTCTGTGGCAAGCAGCTGTTTGAGGGAGTATTTATTTTTTTATTAGTAAATATTGTTTACATTAGTATCGATTATCTGAAATGTTAATTTATAAGAATCTTTATATATGTGATTTTAATGTTAAGATTGAGTGCCCCTTTAGTACAATACTTAACTCAATATGTTAAATATATTAATGCCATTTTGGCACTAGCATATCAACATTGCTCTTTGCTATTTAGACTTAACAGGTCATTTTACCTAATAAAATGCAATGAAGTCGTAACTTATTATAGCATAAAGAAAAGTACAGAGTTTATTATCATTTAATGTTATTTTTATCTGTAAACAATTTTACAATCTTCTAGATTAGGGGTTCTCAATGTGGGGTATGCGTTAAAATTTTTTGGGGTATGCCATGAGAGCTCAAAAGTTGCTAGATCTAGTAACAAAGTAAAAATAACCATTGTTATATTATAACTATAGTTTTATCTATCTATACAAGGGGTACACCAGTTACATACACATTTCCAGGGGGTACGTGAAGCATAAAAGGTTGAGAACCACCGTTCTTTTGATTGATGATAAAAGAGTTCTATTGGCACTTGATGTTGTTAAAAAGTTCCACTGAGTTCTATGCTGTTGTGAAAGTCCCGTTTTGAAGTCACTGAAGAAAGCCATAGGTGCTGTTGATTCCTGATATTTCTTATTTAGGGAAAACCATCAGTTTCTTATTGTAGGCTAGTGCACTCATTACTTATGGTATACAACAAACAACCAGTCCTTTTTTTTTTAACTTGATGCACTGAGTTAATAACACTCTTTTATTGGTGCAACTGGCTGTATTTCTTCATGAATTTACAATTTACTTAAGATTTAAATTAAAGTATTAACAACTCTCCATTACACTTTTCCATTTAAGCAATTTAAAATGTACTATGACTATTGCAGCACTCAGACACATAAGAAAAAAGAACAATCATTGACTGAAGTGTTGAATTCATCAGGCAGATAGCCACCAGAGTGATAGTGACGCATTTTGCCCCTATAAGTGCAAGGATTCAACTGCCATTTTGACAACACCACCAGTTGAATCTATCTCGCCAATGTCTAGCTGTACCTGGTGTCGTTTATGCTATGCATAAAAAATTCTCTGGATAAATTTTTTTACTAGTTTGATGTGGAAAAAAAAATGAATATTTTTAACATTGTGATGACCCTGAAGTGCATCAGATAGAAGTAACCTGTAGTATTCTTGACCAAAATGCTTCTATATTTTAAGAGTGATTTTTTTTTAAAACATTTTTTAGAATAATTTGCGTGTTATTTCAATGTTTGAGCTGAATTAAACGTTACAATTAACTTGACATTGCAAAATTTGCCTTAAGTACTTATATCACCATCATTTACTTCAGAGGGCGATGTTTTGTTAATGCCAGCCACGTTAGAACTGGAATTTGTAAGTGGGCCAAGTTAAAACTGTAATTTGTAAACAGGCCTCACTAGAAGGATTAGGAGGGGTACATTGTGCAAAAATGTTTCTTTTTATATACACTGCATGACATTGAAATTGCCCCATCCAGAAGGAGTGAGAGGATAAGGGTGAAATGTAGCACACACTTAGCAATATATATTGGCATACCATGATTTAATTTGCAGCCACTTACAGCAGTTAGAAGATGAGATAATGCAGCATAATGTGACTCAGTTGGTGGTTGCACCGCTGTGAATGGCAATACAGGCAGCAAAATGGTGTGGCATGGAGTCTTACAGTCGCTGGATATGGTCCTGAGGAATTGCACACCAAGCAGCATTGACTTGCTGCCATAATTCAACAAGATTCTGCGCTGGCCGGTGAGAGGATTACACACTTCGTCCAATGTGGTCCCACAGATTTTCTATTGGGGATAAATCTGGAGATCGTGCTGACCATGGCAATACTTGAACATGTTGCAAACATTGGAAACCCTAGCAATGTGTACACGGGTGTTATGCTGGAAAATGGGCTGCTGCATGCCTCCCAGGAACGATAAGAAAATGGGCTGCAGAGACACACTAACGTATTGTGCAGCTGTCAGTGTTCCCGTGATGCAGACAAGAGGTGACCTGCTGTCATATCTAATAGCACTCTATACCATTATGCGTGGCTGACCGACGGTGTGCTGGTTGCAAACCAAAGCTGAATCCATCCTCTCGTCAGGTTGTCACCATACATGGACCCGTTGATTGTCAGCACCCAGAGAGGAACGGGATTCATCACTAAACACGATAGTGTTCCATTTGTGACCCCAGTTTGCACGACTTTGGCACCAAGCCAGATGAGCACTGCGATGGTTTGCAGTCAATGGCAATTGATGTAATGGTTGCTTCGAGTGCAGGTGTACCTCATGCAACCTTCGGTTTACCATTCGGTCATTATGGGGACATCCATGGCTGCTGACACAGCTCGTTGAATATCACCTGCAGTGCTCCGTGGTGATGAACGAGCATGTTGAACAATGTGCCTATCAAGCCATGCTGATGTCTGTCGGACTTCACCACTCCTTCTGCGACTTGCGCTAGAACCTTCATTTCGCCACTGTTGCCAACAGTGTCCAATGGTTCATGCATTCCAATGAACATGGGCAACAACACATATAGTACATCCAGCTTCACATAGGCTTCTTCCTCTCTCACAAGCATCCAAATGTCAATAAACCTGACAATGGGATGTACCAAGCATTTTCTGCCTTCTCTGAAGAATTTCCAAACGGAATCACCTAATCTCAACCGTTTGCATGACTTCCACCTGCATAAACACAATACCATCCCTGTTCCTTCTTGCACCTTTTATCTCTTGAGCCACACATGTCATTGACTTCAGATTTTCACCATTTGCATATCTCAACTGTGCACACCCACCCTTCTATTTGCATTTTTGTATGACATGTCCTTCTGGGTGGGGCACTTTCAATATCAAGCAGTGTATATTGATTTATTATTGCAAGAATATATGTATATGCATATCTTTAGGATTATATCTCAAATAAAAATAATTGAATAAATGAAAAAAATATAAAAAACTCATACACACAAATGAAAAGGAAATTTTATTGAAAAATATTAATGATAGGCTTGACATTTTTAATATTTTTGCCAATTTAGTAAATGCTAAATTGGCAAAAACTATCCATTTTAAAATTTAACTCTAAATAATAATATTGCTTATGAAAATGAGAATTGAAAAGCTGAAAGTGAATGAGGATGAAAATGACTCATCATTATCATTCTCAAGCAGCCATGGGCTACAGAGGTCCAAGCAGACTGTCCAATTTAGTTCTCAAAGCATATCTGTCCTGAATTATATCTTCAGCATCTGGCCACTGCACACCAATTCTAACAAGGTCCTGTTTGACATTGTCTGCCCACCGTGTCCTAGGTGTCCTCCTCTTTCTGAGGAATTTAGGAACACTATTCACAATTCTATTCATTAATCTATAATTATCCATACGGGCAGCTTGACCAACCAACGGAGTCTCTCTCTGCACAATATGCTGCTTAAAGGAGGTTGCACACTCCTTTGCCTAACCTCATCATTAGTTACAAAGTTGAACCACCTAATGCCCAATATACTGCGTAAGCATCTGGAATCAAAAGCATCTAGTTTCCTCTTATCTTGTTTACAAAGTGTCAAAGTTTCACTACTATAACTAACCCTAGAAAGAACCAAACTATTATACAGTCTAATTTTTGTCTTTAGGTGTATACACCTATTTCTCCACACTCTCCATAGATTCTTAAAAGTCCTGGCAGCAATCCCTATTCGTCTGTTAATCTCATGCCGCAAATCACCAGTATCTGTTACATAGCTCCTGAGAAAATTAAACTGACACCTGCTCAAGAGTGGAACTATTCAGATGAACTGAACCACAGCCTGCCTGGCCAATTTTCCTCACTTATCTTTCTCTCTGTTTATAACCAAACTTACTCTACTACCAGTCTCATCAACAGCTTGAATGAAAGAGTTCATCTCATCAACATCATTTGCCAAAAGGGCTAAATCATCAGTATAATCTAAATCTGAAATTTTCGTATCTCCAGTCCATTTAAGACCAAAATCTTTCCCTTGAAGTGAATTTCACTTAACATAATCAATAACCAAGCTAAAGAGAAAAGGAGACAAAATGCACCCTTATCGAACATCAGAAGTAATGCTAAACCAATTGCTACAAGCCTTATCAACTCTCACACACGACTCAGTGTTATTATAGAGAGCTTTCATTATGTTAACTAACTTGTCAAGTATACCATATGATCTCACAATCAACCACAAATTATGACGATCAACAGAGTCGAAAGCCTTTTTGAAATCAACAAAGTCCAAAAACCAAAAAACAACCAAAGGTTTCTGAAACTCTAAACATTTCTCAAGAATCTGCCTAAGTGAAAATACCTGATCCACACATCCCCTACCACTTCTGAATCCACATTGCTTATCACGCAATTGACTGTCAACCAGATTCTTAATTCTATTAAGTGCAATCATGGAAAGAACTATACCTGGAACAGAGAGTAGGCTGATACCCCTATAGTTATCACAAGAACTGCGATTACCTTTTTTGAAAATAGGGATAATAATAGCTCTGATAAAATCCTTAGGAACCATGCCTTTATCATAAAAAATATTTAAAATTTCAGTCATACGTGTGGTAACCAAAACATTCCCAGCTGTAAGCATTTCTGTAGTAATTTCATCTATCCCTGGGGATTTATGCAGTTTAAGTTCAGAAACAGCTAAAATAACTTCATACTCTGTTATAGGGCCAACATTAAAGCCATGAATGCATCTATCATCATTGCAAACAATGGAAGTAGAACTAACCACATTGTTTAGAACCTCACTGAAATGCTCAGCCCACCCACCCATGACAGAATCCTCGCCTTCTACAACCTTACCTTGTTTATCCTTCAATCCCTGTATGCCTGTCTGTTTTCTACCACATAAAACATTAACTATCTGGTACAGCTCTCTGCTGTTGTGCTGCCTAACTGCTTCCTCAGCTTTGTCAGCCAAGCTATCAAGCCAAAGATTTTTATCAGTAGCTAACTGATCCTTTTGTTGCATTGTTTGTAATAAGTTTGTTATTCTGAAACCATTGAGTTTACTTACCTGTAGGAGACATTGCCCTTTGCAATTACCAATACCAAAAGGGCCTATCACCCCTCCCCAAAGGTCAGAGTCAGTACCAACTTGGCATTGAAGTCACGTAGAACAAGGGTAATATCTCCTACTTTGACAGAATTCAAAATATCCTGAAGTTGTAAAACCTATCCTTCTCATCCTCATTGACATCCTCAGTGGGGGCATAAACAGCAGATAACTTTCAAGTGTTTAATGCTTATCTGAAATTTTGTTGTAAGAAACCTTTCATTAATGCACTTGTATCCTAGAAGAGCATTACTAGCGTGTCTGCTGAGAAGCAGACCTACGCCTTGGTGATGTTTATTATTGTTCCTCTCTGAAAAGAGAAATTTAAGATTATTTTTAAGAATCTGACCTTTATCTGTCCACCTGGTCTTTTGCAAGCCGAGAATATCTAAATTATAATGGTGGAATTCTTGTGTGAGGACATCAAGAGAAAAAGCTCTATGCAGAGTCCTCACATTCCAACTACCTATGGAGAGAAAATGTTTAGTGGGATGTTTAAAGAAACTATGTTTATTGAGAGAGGATTATTGAGAGAGTAAATGGCGACAGTATCGAACAGCCCCCTAATCGCAGGCATGAGGCCAAGACCCGTTCCCCCACCACTAAATGGGGCGGGGTTGGCTCAGTCGGTAGCGCGTCAGGCTCGTAATCTGTAGTTCCCAGGTTCGAGTCCCAGCTGGGTCAGCGTTGAGATTTATCTCTGCAAAATTCCCCGCCCTGCCCACGGTCAGTAGGGGACACCGATGGGCTTGGAAAGGCCGCCGTCCGTCGGATGGGACGTTAAGCCATGGCCCCGTGTGCGGGAGAGCCATACCCTGTGCACGTTAAAGAACACGCTGGATGGCCTTGACGGGAGGCTACCATCTGTCTCCCAACAGCTGTTCCAGTGGGTCCCCTCCCCCAACCTTCTCTGAGCCTTCGGGGTCCATGTGACCTGGCCATTTAGCCCATGGTGTGCAAAAAAAGTGCCGCTCAGAGGTAAAACAACCCAAACAACCCACCACTAAAGGCTGAAGCCATCTACACTGGAAGACTTCCTCCAGTGTAGAATTTGATGATACCAGTATAAGCAAGAGTTCAGGTGCCTGTGATGACCTCTGCTCAGGATTATCCATGAGCTGATAAACATATCCTGTGAATCTATTCACTTGGAGCTGTCAACCCACAAACAAACGAAAAACACAGCAGCAGATTTTCCTTCCACAGAAGTCCACCAGTGCAGCAAATTCAGGATCAATAATCAAGCTCAGAGCTTTAATCCATTCCAGTAAGTTTATATAGTCAGCACCAGAACCCTGTGTGGTTGACTTCCAGTGACTAACTACCATTTACAGACCTGAAAATGACTAATATTATTGATAGCACTAGACAACACAGAAAATGGCTTTGAAATGAAAATAGCCAATCTTTACTAATTTCGAGGTGCTGAACATGAAAATGACAATAAAATTTGTGATTGGCTCTTGTTTAGGAGAGACAGAGATGGTCATATATAAACTACGCAGTTCACATTGAGTACATAGGTAACCATTTTGCAACACTATATTTTAAACTCCAGATTACAACATATTGCGTTGTATTGCATCAGTCCATCATACACACAACCCCTGGAGATACTGCATCATTGTCTGATGCAATGTAGTTGAGTCATGACATCATGTCTTTACGATCTCAGACAAAAGATGATGCAATTGTTAGTTGTAAGTGATGTCTTGTAGGGTGAGCAAGTCTTTTGTGCGACTCCCATTTACCCCTGAGTCAT
The DNA here is from genome assembly GCA_038380435.1 of Ryuthela nishihirai. Classification (NCBI taxonomy): domain Eukaryota; kingdom Metazoa; phylum Arthropoda; class Arachnida; order Araneae; family Heptathelidae; genus Ryuthela; species Ryuthela nishihirai. The sequence continues at coordinate 38,340,431 of JAWZYU010000020.1, forward strand.
AAGTACAACACAAATGATCTTTGCAGTTTTAATCCAGCAGTAGTGATGCCTTGTAACTGTGTTAATAGTGCAAATACATTTTATTACATTTGCAAGCCAGAAAAGGGCCATCACTCCAATAGTGAAAGTGGCATATGAGTTTTATTTTGGATGCAAGATTGGGGACCAGGACAAAGCCTGGGCCCCACACGTATGATGCAGTACGTGTGCAAGAAATCTTCCAAAGTGGCTGAAAGGCGAAAAAGTGGTGATGCCATTGGCTGTTCCTATGGTTTGGAGAGAGCCAAGCAATCACGCAAATGACTTCTGCATGGTTCCACCTATTTCTGGAGGTATCACAAGAAAAAAGAAGTTGACAATAGCGTATTCGAATATACAGTCTGCTCTCTGACCAGTTCCACATAGCAAAGGCCTTCCTGTTCCTGAACCTCCAAAAGAATTTTTCATCGATTCAGACAATGAAGAGGGAGGCGAACCTAAGTCGGGTTCTTTGCAGCTTTTGATATCAAATGATGATTCATATGTCTGCACCACACGTTCTCACTGAAGAAGAAATGAACAATCGTGCACAATCTGGAGCTGTCCAAGGCCAAAGCAAAGTTACTTGGATCAAGACTTAAACAATGGAATCTTCTCAAGGAAAATGCCCAAGTGACTTCATTTCTAACTTGTCATGAGCTGTTTGCACCTTACTTCAGAAAGGAAGATGACCTTGTGTTCTGCTCTGATATAGATGGCCTGATGAATGCCCTCAGAATCAAACATGACCCTCAAGAATGGCGACTATTCATAGACTCCTCGAAATTGAGTCTCAAGGCGGTGTTGCTGCATAAGGAAATCGACTTCCATTCCGGTCGGATACGCTGTCTACATGAAGAAACCTACAACAACCTAAAACAGATGTTGAACTGTGTCTTCATTACAGCAAGTATGACTGGCATCTCTGTTGTGACTTGAAGGTAGTGTTGATGGGTCTGCAGTTGGGATATGCGAAGTACTGCTGTTTCTTATGTGAATGGGATAGCCGAGCAAAGACTTTGCACTATGTGAAGAGAAACTGGCCTCAGAGGAAATCTCTGAAGGTCAGAGAGAAGAACGTGGAACACCCAGCACTGGCATAAACGCACAAAATCCTGCTACCGTCCCTACGCATCAAACTCGGTGTGATGAAAAACTTTGTAAAAGCCATGAACCAGACTGCATCAGCTTTCAAGTACTTGACTGACAAATTCCCTTGACTCAGCAAAGCAAAAATTAAAGGGAATTTTTGTGGGTCCTCATATCTGTGAACTGTTTAAATACCAGATGTTTGACAACCTGCTTCAAGGTGACGATAAAAAGGCTTGGAACACATTTTGTCTGGTGTCAACTAAATTCCTTGGGAATGTCAGGGCAAGAAACTCGTTAAGGACATGTTGTCTCTGTATCACAAACTTGACTGCAGTATGTCCTTAAAAATCCACTTTCTCCATTCCCACTTTGATTTCTTCCCCGACAATTGCGTCATGGTTAGTGATGAGCACGGTGAATGTTTTCACCAGGACATTGCAATGATAGGGAAACGATACCAGGGAAACTGGTCCACTTCAATGTTGGATGCTCGTTAGAGATGATCATGAGCAGCTGTACAAGTGAATGGCAAAGCGACATTGGAAGTAGAAGCGTAGTTTTACCGATACATGTCATATGTACGTATTACTATATTATATAAAAATCTATTGCGGATTTCTCAGAAATCGTAGCTAATTTTGCATTTTCATTGTCATATTCCTTAACCTTGCACCTTGAAATCTTTAAGAAATGGCTACTTTTATTTTAGAGCCATGACTTTTATGAAAATTTGTTGCCCAGTGTAGTCATAAAATACTTAGTAAGCCCCCTTGTACAACAGAGGCAGCAATCTCATTAGTCTTTGGTGCCCTATCTTTCATAGCATTATTATACAGTTGTGCTATGCATATCAGCAGAGTCAGTGAATCTCTGCTGAATGAAGGAGCCACATGTGAGTAATGTTTAACATAATGTTTTAAAATCATCACCATTATGTCCTGTCTGAAACATAATTTTATTTTACAACAATATAATACTGTTATTCCTCATTTTTATTTAAGAATGTATTCATTACCAGCATTGCTGTGAGGATAATTTTATGTGAAAAAGCTCAAATAATCTGTGGGCCACCTGAAAAAGCAATGAGGGCCATATGTTTGTCAACCCCTGATCTACTTTTACAGCCATTTCTTGAATGCTAGATTTTATCTATTCATATGGAAATTTGCATCATTATGTTTGCTATATTACCTCTTGATTCACATGTGAATATTAAATTGCATAAATCCATAGATAAATCAGAAACGTTTGCAAAAAATTCTTGATTATAGTTTATTTTTCCTCAAAAATTTGCAGTTTACCATCTTAATTATTAGACTGTCAAAGCTAAAAACGTCTTTCATTTGTTTTACTATTGTTTTGATGTACATGGCATAACCTTGTTTGCAGAATTACATTGATAGGCACATTTTTAAATGCATTAATCACTATAAAATATGTTTTTCAATATATGAAAAGAAATAAAGTAATATTTTGACTAGAAAAACAGACAAAGAATGTCCTGCTGAAAGTGATAAACATTGTACACGTTATTTGACAGAAAGTATTGGTAACAAATATTTGACAGAAAGCACAAAATATTGATAATAGAAAGATAACATAATGTTTTTAATCACTCTTAGTTCTAGCATCAAATTTAGAATAAAAAATTACCTTGAGATGCGCAAGATATGAGCCCATGACCTCCTGAGGATATGTCAGGTGCTCTGGCTGCTGAGCTATTGGCTGCCAATCAAGATCTCTATTTGATGGTATGAACCTACCTGCAGTACAGATGTCTGTGTCTCATGAATTAAAATAAAAAAATAAATACCCCCTCAAGCAGCTGCTTGCCACAGAGGTCTGACAGGAGCCTGTCAGTTTATATGCCAAAGTAGAAGGTCTGAGAGGATGGCAGGACCTCAGCAGAAAACGACACATACATCCATGCCTTGCTCCGTGGTTTGAACCCAGGTTCCTTAGATCAGTAGCCAAGCGCGTTAACCACTCGGCCACATTACTGTTTATAAAACAAAGTCCTGAAGCATATGACAAAAACAAAGAACCTGAGGGCTCAGAGGTTTCAACAGAGTGTATATAAATCACTATTAGTTACATGTTGATATCAAATTTAGAGGAAAATTTTTTTTTGAGTTGGATGGAATTTGAACCCATGACCCTCCTGATAACATATCAAGTGCTCTGACTGCTGAGCTACTGGCTGCCAATCAAGATCTCTTCTATTTTATGCTATGAACCTTCCTAGCTGTGGTACATATACAGGGTGTTTCAAAAAGGATGCAACCCTCTACTGTATTTTTCTATTTAAACTTGACAAAAGACACAGATTAGACTTGCATATGAGTAGACATACATCTGTTGTACCTACCTTTACAACAGATGTTGAAAGTGATTTCCTGGAACCTGGATGCAGGTTCATACCCATTTCATGACATTTGCAGCCACCTTTCGTAATGTTTGTTTTCTTATGTTTAAAATCTCTCTTTCAATGTTAACCTTCAAGTCTTCGAGTGTATGGGGATTGTTTTGAAGCACTACACATTTGAGATATCACTAAAGAAAAAAAATCCGGAGGAGTAAGATCTGGGGATCTTTGATCACAAATTTTTTTAAATCAAATGATCACCAAAAAATTCCTGCAACATGGCCATTGTGGCATTGCAGTATGGGCGGCCGCGCCATCTTGTTGAAACCAACACTCTTGTTCATTCACATCCAATAGTCCAATAAATTGTTGAATGAGGTCATGATAAACTTCACCAGTTACAGTTGAGTCAAAAAATAAAGGCCCTATCACCCAATGACGGAAATTGCACACCAAACACCAATTTTCCATGCATGTAATTGTTCGTGAAAAGTGTGAGGATTTTCACTTTTCACGAACGATATTCGACTGTTTGGACTGTTCACATACCCATCCAAGTGAAACCAAGCTTCGTCACTGAAATAAACATTGTCCAACACCTCAATTCCATTTTCATCAATGAAAGGACGAAACCAACAACAGTACCGTAAACGTTTTTCATGGTCTGGTTCTTTCAGTTCATGAATGACACCAATGTGGTAGGCATGAAATTTTAATTTCTTTGTAGCCCTGAAAACAGTAGCTGGTGATAGTCCAACGTATGAAGATAACTTTCTTTTCTAACTTTCTAAGAGATTTTCTGGGTGAGCAAGTTAAACGTTGAGTTACATCATCAAGAACTTCGGCAGTTAATAGTGATGCCGGCCTGAGCTCTTTCGATCCTGTACAGACCAAGTGTCAAGAAATTTATCAATCAAACAAGATATTGTTGACTTGTTGAGAACTGCAGACTGAGGAAACTTCAACTCGAATTCCTCTCTCACATGTTTGTAAGATTTGTATGGACAATAAGTCTCAACAATAAATACATGTTCGTTTTTTTAAAACGACATAGCTGACACAACACAAAGGAATGAATGCTTGAATTATACTAGTGCGTGACAAGGTCATTTCAACTGCTAAAGGCTGTTAACCTTGAGTACAGTAATGCCAACTGACTAATATTATGGCATAAAATGTACATGTGCATAAGTTCTACTCTCTTATATTTAGGGTTGCATCCTTTTTGAAACACCCTGTATATGTATCTCTTGAAGGTAGTGTCTTAGTTGTAGTAGATGTACCTGAAGTACACACACTGGCCACTGAATTAGAAACCTTTATGCAGATGTACGTAAATGTCACTTGCACAGTGTATATGCAAAATATGCGTGCATCACCATGTGATCTAAGCAGCTATTTAAGACTGCTGCTCCTCAGTAATTGTCAGTAGTGTTGATCACAATGGGAATAACAAAGGATCTTTTGGGGTTCGATAATGGGCTTATGGTGGGTGCCTGTCTGGCTGGAGCAACATTTTTAAAACAGCAGAGCTGACTGGTTTCTCAGAAGGTGAGATATCTCAGATTTTTATTCAGTGGAAAAATAATCCACATTACTTGTGGATTGTGGAGAGGCGTGTGGCGCAATGACAATCTGTCAGGAATGAGATCACTGTCTTCTGAGAAGGCTTGTATGGAGAAACAGGACTTCTTGTGTACATTCAGTGAAGGCTGTTCCCAACCCATATCTCAGTGAACTATGTGCAGGGAATTGAAGAGGATCGGTATTAGCAGTTGCATGCCTATTGGAAACTACTGATTTCTGCAAAAAAACGGAAAGTTTGTCTATAGTGGTGTCAGGAACATTGGAAGATAGCAAAAAAATCATGGTCGGACAAGTCGCAGTACACCTTGTTTTGTACCAATGGTAGGCAGAGAGTTTGGCGGGAGCCCCATGAAGCAATGAACCCAGCTTGCCTTTTGTAAACACACCCGGAGGCGGTTTCATGGTGTGGGGCATGTTCTGTTGCTATGGAACGGGTGCCCTGATATTGCAGAAAGGTCGAGTGTCCTCCAAAGATTATCTGAACATTGTTGCTGATCAAGTCCATCCTGTAATGTTGACTTTTTATCCAGCAGGTGATGGCTATTTCATGGATCACAGTGCTACTGTCGATCACACAAGATGTGTTCAGCAGTGGTTCAGTGAGCATGACAGCGACTTCCACCATCTTCCCTGGCCACCACAAAACCTGGATCTGAACCCCATTGAGAATGTATGGGACATCTTAGAAAAATAGATCTGGGAGCAAAGTTCTCTTCCATGAAATCTTTGCCAATTAAAGGACTGTCTGGTGAATGCCTGGTATGCTGGAGATGTAAAGGCACTCAAACACCTTGTGGATCTATGCCAAACCGCATACATGCTGTAATTCGGGCTAAAGTAGATCCAACTTGGAATTGAATTAAGGTTTCTAATTCAGTGGCCAGTGTGCATAGAGGGCAATGTATGTTATGAGTATACTAGTTCAGTCATATGGGTTAATATCCCACCTGATTCAAGATAATTTTTTCTCTAAATTGGTTGGTCAAATTTTTGTTTTGCCCAGCTGATAACTTTCATTTTGTTTTTATTACTTATTATAACAGAGAGATTTTGAGAGGGGGATGCCCTCTTTGAGAATGTTAGGAACCAGAAAGTTGGCAAGAAAATGTAAATAGCATACATAATTTGGAAGTTTTTTTTAATTTTTTAATTTTAAAAGGTTTAAACGAAGAAATTTTTTTTGAAGACCATTAAAACAAAGATGAAAAAAATTATATGCTGGAACAGCACTTTGGTCATTTACAGCTTGATTAAGTCCTGTTTCCTAGATCTTTGATCTTCCCACTTGTATTATTCATTTTAGTTATAAAATTTTTTAACCCTTAACTGTTCTGAAGAAAAAAATTTTTTTTTATGTACCATTTATGAGGTCTGAGATGCCCTAAGGCTATTAATTCATCCTAAACATTCTTAGTCGATCAAAACTTTTCTGTTTGGTTACCTTGAATAGTGATCTTGATGAAAACAATAGCTGTGTGTGTGTGTTGTTTTGAAGGTGGACTTCATAATGGTAGAAATCAGAGTTGGAATGGGAATTTTATAGAACAAATATTTTCAAAAATGAAAGCAAAATGGTTATTAAGTTGAAGTTTTTTTTTCAAGCATTATAATACAGTATATCTGATAGGTATAATTATTGTATATATTTATGTACATATTCATTTTTCTAGCACTTGGAAGGATCGAAACTTAGCGGCACATTGCTTTTTTGTGGTGGAACAAATTGGGATCTGATTGGTCGCAAAGAACTACCCAAAAATGGTAATTGTTTTTGTTGAAAGTGTCACATTTTTGAATTATTTGTATTAATAATTTGATAAATTGTTTGTTAGTTTTACCTTTTAATCATTTCTGGAATTTATGTTTTAGATCATGTTGCTTCATGTTAATTTCTTTTACTATTCAAAATACATCGCCCTATCAAAATATTAAGCAAATTTACATGTTATGTCAGTGAGAATCTAGCTTCAAAGCTTTTTAATTCTAAAATATGCATTTGAATGGATAACCATAACTATTTGTGACCATCCATAACTATTTAAATACTTAAAAAAATTGTTGAAAAATCAAGATTTAAATATATTTGAAAAATTATCTCCAGTCACATTTATCCATTCAAATGCTGTTTTAGAATGCATATTCCAGCATCCATAAATTCCATCCATAATTCCATAAATCTATGAATTCAAATGCATATTCCAGCATCCATAACTATTTAAATACTTAAAAAATTGTTGAAAAGATCAAGATGTATAAGTAAATTTGAAAATTTATATTCAGGAATATTTAACTGTAAATTAACTTGTTTTGTAAAAATCATTCAGAATTGTCTAATTGAAATAACCATTATGCAAACTTCTAAAATGTATATTTATTAAATGGTTTGAAACAGTATTGATTATTTAAGTTTTAATTGATTTCTGAAGTGAAAATCTTATGTATTACCATAGTGAAATGTTCTGGCTCCTGTAACTCTTTAAATACTGAATGAATATTGTTGAAAATTGAGATATAGAATTTAGTATGATCTTTATTTATCTTCAGTCACATTTTTCATTGAATGCATATTTTAGTAGTTATAGAGATTCCAAGTTAGATTTCTGCTGACATAATATGGAAATTCTCTAAGATTTTGGTAGGGGAGTGTAGCAATATTCTACATTTCTTAATTTAATGAATAAACTAAACTCTTCATTAAGGCTGCAGTTACCACATGAAAATTTGCATATCCATTTTTGTAATCTTTATTCAAGGTGTGATTTGAACCTATTTCTTACTGGGTCATGTAGCAGGTGCTTTCACTTAGTTTTCTGGTCATATTCATTGACCAGAGAGGTGGGAGATGACTCAGTTGATAGCATACCAGACTCATAATTTGCAGCTCCCAGGTTTGAGTTCCATCTGTGCTGGTGTTGAGATTTATCTCTACAAAACCCCTGTCCTGCCCTCGGTCAGCCTAAGAGCAGCAGGAAAATTTCCCTTTCGAAAATGAAAACATACATTTGTAATGTATGTTTTGAATTGTTTTTTTGGGGGGGAGAAAGGATGGGTGATGAATTTTTAATAGCCTACGACACTCCGTGCATCAGAAACTTTTATTTGACTTATAGCTTGTTACTTTCAGCTACTCATGTTCCGAAGATATAGCAGAACAATAGTTTTCATATTTCCCCTTTTTAGGGAGGAAGAAAACATGGATGTCAATTTTTTTATGGTTCTAATATCATTCAATATGAACATAAAAACTTGTGTAATTTAAAAAGAAATGAAATTTTTGCAAAGGAGAGAGGGAATAATATGTCTCAGTGAGTTTAATGGGGGATGAGAGGTAAAAACCCTTCCCAAAATTGCTCTCCCACATGAGGACTGATATCCCTGCCAAGGAAGTACTTTTTGCTTCTATATCCAAGACCTCATTAGTTTTCAGAAAATGATGCAGATCAAAGATTTTTTACTGGAAAAGGTAGAAATAATAAAAGAACAAAATAGCATATAACCTAATGCGATGTTAAATAAACTATCCACAGCAGCAAGTTGTAATCTGACCATGCAATGTAGCATAATTCTGAAAAATATATTATTATTGATTGGCAGAAAGCTCGATAATTTACAGAATAAAGTATCTACCGAAATGAAAACTAAGGTTTAATTAAAAAAACAGGAAATAAAGTACTAACTTTATGCAGGGAGTTTATAATCCAATTTGTTTGGAGGAAGTATTTGACTTAAAAATCATCCATGTAAACTTGCCATGTCAAGGAAGTCATTTTTGCTTCCATATCCAATACCTCATTCATTTTCAGGAAATGATACAAGATAAAAGTTTTTTTAAAATAAAAGAAATATTAACATACTTAGGTACTTTACACTGCAACAACAACTCGGCTTGCTGGATTCCTCTTTCTAAGAAGGCTCATGTTACTTACAATTTCGATTTTAAAAGTGGGAAAGACATAGAATGCTGGGATAAATGATATAAATAATTCTGGGAATATTGAAATAGGTTTATGGCAGAAAAGAGTAAAACGGAAAAAAAAATGGTGGTACTTTATTTGTAATTACTTCCAAATCCGCCATTTTTAAAAATAGCATTTTTTTGTTAATTTTCAGGAGATTTCCAAAAATTTAAGGAAAACTTTGTTGATAATAGTTCAAATCGGACTTCTGAGCTTAAATCAGAAGGTTGCCTCAGTAAAGAGGAAGGTTAACAAGCAAATCGGCAATACCATTTAGTGCTTCTAAGATATGGCAGTCAGATGGCTTTATCAAATTATTTATATTATAATTCAATAAAATATGCATCAAATGAAAAAAGGAAAATATTATTTTTCAAACTTGAATTGTGTATTTTTAAAAGATATATCTAAGAAAATTTTCAAATGATAAAAAAAAAAAAATCAAAGTTTCATGTGTTGTACAAAGATGTCTTTTGACATTTTTGACCTCTCATTGCAGATTCTGTCAATGTTTATGTTTGATGGTGACCTGGGAAGGATTAATAACCATTGTCATTTGTAAATCAACCACTCCCTCTAAAAAAAAGCTGATAAATGCAAAGTATTAGCTTATTACCTTGAAACAAATTTTGATCACTATTAATGTGCCTTAAAGGGCAAAACACCTTATGTTCTAAAATTGTTGTCCAGAGTTCAATCCTGTATGATTATTTTTGCTTTTGATATTTCATATTGTAAATTTGAATAAGATTTTTTTTAATTGTTATTGTTTGCAATAATTTTACGGTAAAATTGAAAATATATATTTAAATAGATGCACAGTTCTTCAAAGAGTGTTTGAACATTATTATGCATTTTAGAAAGTTGATTTGATCTGTTTTTCAACAACAATCTTAAAGTGACCAAATACTTTCTTTCTATACAGCAAAAGGAGCAGGAGGACGCAATCTTTGGGGACCTCATCGATTATCTGCCTTGCAGGGAATTAAAGTGACTACTGTTGTTTCAGGAAATTCAGCTTGCCATAGTGTTATTATTACAGATAAAGGACAAGCTATGACATGGGGTATATAATATTTCTTTGTATAATTTGAAATTTTTATAAATTTATGCATTGTGCAGTCTGAAATATTTAATATGGGTTTATGTTGGTGTGTCAGTAAACTACAAACAAATTCATCTTTTGCTTCGTCTTACTACACACTTCTGAAAGAACTTCAGGACTTTGTTTGCGCAAAATGACCTGAGCTATTGAGACACTGCTGTTGCAGGAAAATACAAGACTGTTTATAGTGTATGTAACCTAAGAAAACTATTTAAATATATTACATTTACAGTGCTAATGTTAAAATACATTTAATTCATGAAAAATACCGTTAAAATTCTAAGCAGTTCGCACAAAAGGACAGTGATTATGGTGAGACTTTGCTAACTACCTACCATCTTACAATCAATTAGCAGCAAAAGGACTAAAAAAGTTAATATATAATGAAAGCTCAGTTATTTTACCAAAAGGTAAAATTGATTAACTGAAGTCAATTGTAAAAATATCAGTATCTGAGAACAGCTTAGAATTTTAATGGTGAGTTTTTGTGAATTAAATGTATTTTTACCTAAGAAAACATTGATAATTTCTTGATCTGTCCACCCTTAGCCCTGAGTTTACTTTTAGTGATCTCCATTTGTGTGTCCACTTAAATATCACCTTGGTGATAAACATTTCTTTTAAGATGTGGAGATTGAAAATGATGGCATCACTGGTTATGATAACACCAGTCTTTTATGCAATGGGTTTCCAGAATTTGAAGTGATGGGACAAGTACATAAGCGTTTTTGAAATTAGTTTCAAAATAAATCCTGTGTTCTGGTAATTTTCATGTTTCTTTTTTTTACTAGTCTGTGACTTACTCACTCTCTCTTGTATATTTAATATGAAGATGTATAGAAATGTTATAGTAAGAAACAAAGCTCCAAAAATTCGATCTCTAGATTAGGTGAAAAATCTAAATAAAAACCAGCTGATTTGTCAACCCCATCTCTACCCCCAACTTTTAGAGCTGTTTATTTCCATTTAATTTTTTTGTGACTCCATTTAAGCTGGTAACTGAAAAATATTGTTGACTATTGATTTTTATAAGTTTTTATTTAAATTCTGGACACATGGATAAGTTATTTGAAAAATGTATTTATTATTTAACCCTTAACATACTGCTTTTGTGGAGCAGAGTTAACTGTACTGGCTGGGGCTAATTTTGAGGTGTTTTCAGGAGAAAAAAAGAACAACTTTGAAACCTTAACCCAAAATAACTAAACAGGTATAATTGGTCAATATACCAAAATAAAGAATATTTAATTGCAAATTTTTGGAAAATAAAATATTTTAGAAAAAAGAGCAAACATACTAATTTTAATAGCATTTTTTTAAAACAATATGTTTTAAAAAAAAAGCATAATTCCATTGGATTTGAGCCTCATTCTGAAATAACTAATGAACAGAATATGACAAATAATACCTTAAATGAAGGAGCATTTAATTTTACATAATAATATATAAATTATTTATTCTGAAACATTTTAACAAACAGCAAAACAATATAAAAACCGTAAATATAGTAAAAATTGCATTATCTTCCATTTAAAAACACATTTTTACCATTCTTTATTTCCAAAAGATAAGAAAAAAATCGAATGGCAACATTTCAAAGAATGTCTGCATGAAAATTTAGTTTTGAAACATTAGCAGAAAGAAGAAAAAGCTGAAACACTGGTGCAAAATGAGACCATAAAAATGGCTGCCACAGCAGTGTAATATTTTCGTTTTTTTCAAATTTGCAGAACATCTAAATAATTAGGTATCTTTTTTATTATCAGATTTGATTTGTAAAATTTCAGGTTTAAAAAAATTAAAAACGGATAATTTTTATGGGGAAAAAATGGAAATTGGAGCATATTCTCTTGAGAACTATAGTTTCCTCCGGATATGAGACTGAATTTCATATGGGAACTATGGTGTCTTCTGGCACATTAAGGATTAAGCTGTCCATGTATCTTCACATAAATATCACTCATTGAAGGATCATATTTGAGTTTTTACCTAAAGACTGTATTGTAACTTTAACTGGATTTTAGATAGTAAATCCATGAATTTAGTCAATTTTTATTAAAAAAAACATGGATATCAGGAATCATGCTGTGGCCTTAATCATCACTTCATTTTAGTTTAAATGTGTATATTTTTTTTATGCACATTACTTAGATACTTGGAGAAAATGCATGTATATTTATGATAGAATAGCTGCGTTTATATAACAAAGTTCATGTAGATGACAAATTGTAGTCAAGGGCTTATAGAGATGTCAGCTTTGTACAGATGGCAACACATAATGACATGTGAATGTTACCCACTATTGGGGCCATATCTATGGGAGGTATTGTCCTCCCCTTTGCAAATACTAGTAACTGGAATGGAAGCCAAAAAGTATTAAACATATATATATATAACCTGTATTTTTCAAGAAATTTGTTAAAACTTTGTTACTACTGAAACGGAAGGAAAAAAATCTATACTGGAAAGGCATTCTGATTCATCTTGACTTTATCCCCACCCTTCACTCAGATTATTTGGACCCCTCTTTTATTTTTTTCAAAAACTGGGCCTCCCCTCTATCACTGTTAAACTTAATCATAGAAATTATGATTCAAAAAGCAGTTCTTGTTCTTTATCCTATGTTGATAAACTAAAGCAATGGTGAAATCAGAATAAGATCTCGAATATTTTATGATCACAATTACAATTCACTCATATGAGATGCTAATAACTGTGACATACACTATCAGTTAGCAGCAAAATTTCCCTGCCCTGCCCACGGTCAGTAGGGGACACCGATGGGCTTGGAAAGGCCGCCGTGCGTCGGATGGGACGTTAAGCTGTGGCCCCGTGTGCCGGAGAGTCATACCCTGTGCACGTTAAAGAACACACTGGATGGCCTTGACGGGAGGCTACCATCTGTCCCCAACAGCTGTTCCAGTGGGTCCCCTTCCCCAACCTTCTCTGAGCCTTCGGGGTCCTTGTGGCCTGGCCATTTAGCCCATGGTGTGCAAAAAAGTGCCGCTCAGAGGTAAAACAATCCAAAATCAGTTAGCAACAGCTGTGAAGACCATTTTAATTTTTAGTTTCATAACTGATTACTCTTTATTTTCCTTACCTTTATATCTTTAATCAGGTCTTATTTTGCTTTCCAGACAGTTCATATGACCTCCTCCAGCTCCAAGTTACGAGAGAGTAATTCATACCTCTTCTCTCCAGTAACTTGCTGCCACTGACATGCATGGTCATGCTCTGCTTACATCATTGCATGGGCTGATCAAGTAGGCAAATGTACATCTTCTCAGAAGTGTATGTTGCCTCTGGTATGTAATGTTGTTGCATGCTGATGCAGTAATAAAGATTTAATATCAGTATTGAAGAGTTAGTATTAGAATGTAATATTGATTTGCAGTTAGCTAATTATTAGAGTCTGCTTGGCTTACAGTGGTTCATCACCCTTATAGAATTGTTTTGGTGAGTTAAATTTTTTGTTGAATGCTTTTTAAATATGTTCTTGAGCAGCTGCATTTATTAGTAGTACAGTAAGATGGATTTATCTTGGGACAGTCTCATTAAGCATTTCTTGAACACATAGCATTGGGTTGAATAAGATTCTTTTTTGGAAATTAGTTAATATTGCCAGGCATGTGTTTTTTAATTTATCTGGAATTAATTTTTTCCTTTGGGAACCTTTGCATAATGCTGTTGATTATAATTAATATGAATATACAAACAATATATATACAATCAAGATGAATCAGAATTCGCATGTCATTATGTGTTGACATCTATACAATGTGTATATAAACCGTTGCATGAGCATCTGATGGGATGATTCCTTATGAAAAATTAAGTCAGGCTTCTAAGACATTTTTCATTTGAGATGTTACTGGTCTAAAGTTTTGTAACATCTCCAGTAAACTGATGTTAGTGTATGCAAAGGGTGAAAGGAATGAAAACAAGACATAGATGCACCAGTAGTAAATAATTACAGGGTAAGTTCTGTAGACATGGAACTCAGGAAATGATGAGCTGAAAAAAAAATTGGTTTTGCCATGAGTGGGATTCGAACCCACGTCTCCAGGAAACATGCCTGTTATGCTACCACTACGCCACCAATGGCTAATCTTATCTCAGCTTATGCGACCTTATAAACCTGGATTTTATTTATTTGATTCGCACTAGTGGCGCCATCTATCCAGGAAGTGGACAGCTCTGTTGCCTCATTAGAGATGGAATTAATATTTGTCACTCACGCTCAGGGCATTAAATCAATACATCAGTAGTAAATAATCACAGGGTAAGTCCTGTAGACATGGAACTCATGAAATGATGAGCTGAAAAAAATTTGTTTTTGCCATGATTGGGATTCGAACCCACGTCTCCAGGAAACATGCCTGTTATGCTACCACTACACCACCATCACATAAACTGAGAAAAGGTTAGCCATTGGTGGTGTAGTGGTAGCATAACAGGCATGTTTCCTGGAAATGTGGGTTCAAATCCCATTCATGGCAAAACCAAATTTTTTCAGCTCATCATTTCATGAGCTACATAGATGCACATTACATTTAATTGAATATAATGCATTACTGGAGATTATGGTAAGAATAGCAGTCTGATACACCTGAACAGAAACTGAGTGCTCTAAAACAAGGAAATTGAGACATAAGTCTGGTGAACATAGTGTAGTGGTCTGCCACTATGACAGAGAATACATTCTATAGCTTACTTAGATTGTCTTGTTAAACTAGCTGGGGTCTCAAACATTCAACCTTTGAAATCATTTTATGAGCCTGTAAGCAATATATTTTTATAATCATAGTCGGGAACAGTGGCCTGCTAGCTTGATTGACTGTATTGGCATCATGATTATGGAGAATGTGGCCATGTTCAACCAAGTATGAAGCCACTATAAATGAAATTTAGATTTATATATATATATGTTTTATATTAAGAGTATATAATATTTAAATAATTAAGCAGCAATATAAGTAGTTATATTTTGCTTATTATTGCTTAAATCACCATATCCTGAGAAGTAACTGATTCAAACCTCATCAGATTGCTTTAAAATAAAATATATTGAGAAATAACTGGTTTAACACCCTTTGTATGGCAGTAATACACATGTAAAATCCCTGAGTTAGCCTTTTAATGCCGTTGTTAATTACCTTGCTTGAGTGTTCTGGTTGCTGAGTGTTCTCCAGGTCTTCATTTTGATCCCAACTAAGGAAAACCTCATCTCTCCAAAATGTATCCTTTTCTCTAAATGGAGCTGTATCATTAGGCATAGTGGTGAAGATGTATAGATTCATATAGGTTTATGTTATACTGCTCACTTAATTAAACCAGCAATTAATTCGATTCAGGAACTGAGTCCCTGTTCTGTTTCTAAATGGACAGCACGATTCAAATTGCCATAGGCTTCCATTGTGCTGAGCAATTTGAAAAGGATTTGAAGGAGATGCAGGGAGGCAAGTGGTCAGGCTAAAAATGGGAATACTAAAATTGTATAATGAAATGTGTACATATGTATTTGCATATATATATATAATCAATTTTAAAACTACAGGTCGAAATGATAAAGGACAGCTAGGACATGGTGATTTGAAGAGGAAGGATGTACCTACTATAGTAGAAACACTCAAAGACCATTTTATAGTTTCTGCTGCATGTGGACGCTCCCATGTTTTGTTCCTTTCAAGTAAGAGGCATAGTTTCGTATACTATCTGTGCTTTTACATATATAAATTGTAACATACCTAATGGGTGCCAGACATGGGCATATTTAAGAGGTTTGGAGAGTTCAAACCCTCTCCCCATAATATCACATTTTTTTTTCTGAAGGCTTCTGTCAGACCTTTGTGGCAAGAAGCTGCGTGAGAGAGTATTTATTTTTTATTTTTGCTTTTTTAATATTTAATTATCTATTTTTTTTTTAACCTTGAGACTCTTCCTCCTCTACCAAACATATTTTCAAAATATGCCAGTGCCAGGCACCCAAAATTTGTTGCCAAACTTTAAATTAATAAAAGATTTCTATCTAAGGTGCAAAGCAAAATTTCCAAATTTGAATTCAACTTAATATGAATGTGCTATTTGTGGCCCATGGATAAATAAATCACAAGCGAGTCAAGTTTTCTAAGATAAAATAAATTAACTATTTACACTTCAAATCTTAAAATATAAGCTAAGTTTATTACTATATTATTATGTAGCTATTGTAAATGCTAATGAAGTTTTCTTAAAGGATATCTTTCATTACTCACAACTCTGTCAAATTCTGCTGCAATTGTTTCCAGAAGAGATTCCTAACTATACAAGAACTTTCTAACTATAATTTATTAAGCTCGACAATCTCAAATCACAGTGCCAATAAGTGATAAACAGCACTATGGTGAGGAACAAGAAATAACAATACTCTACCTTTGAGGAGGAATAATAGGCCCTTTTGGTATTGGTAGCTGCAATGGCAATGGGCAACGTCTCCTACAGGTAAGTAAACTCAATGGATTCAGAATAACTAACACTTATTACAAACACCGTGACATACATAAGTACACATGGGTTTCACCTGATGGGCTGCATAAGAATATGATTGATTACTAATTAATTAACAACAAATGGGCTAGTTCTGTTAGGAATACCAGGGCATATAGGGGAGCTGAAATTGAATCTGACCATTACCTTGTTAAAAGAAGTTACCTTGGTAATGGACAGCACGATTCAAATTGCCATAGGCATTACCTTGTAAGAAAACAGCAAATGGGCTAGTTCTGTTAGGAATACCAGGGCATATAGGGGAGCTGAAATTGAATCTGACCATTACCTTGTTAAAAGTGTCTTGCAACTTAAGCTTAAAAAGTGTTGTGCTAGGGTTAAAAAATTTACTTTTAATACTGAAGCTCTGAAAGATCCAGTTATAGCCAAAGCTTACCATGATAGGTTACTTAGTCATTATGACAGTCATGGTATGTTACTGCTGAAGTTGAGGAAGAATGGGATCATTTTAAACAGGCTTTTTTGGACACTAACAGTACTCTTTTAGGAAAAAAGGAGCAGAAGAGGCAGAATTATCTGAGTGATAAGGCACTTGAGCTTATTTCGGAAAGAAAGAACTGCAGGAATGTCCTTAATCAATACCCTACTAGTCCTAATAGAAAGCATTACAGAGAACTTAATAAACATGTAAAAGATCAGTTAGCTGCTGATAAGAATCTTTGGCTTGATGGTTTGGCTGACAAAGCCGAGGAAGCAGTTAGACAGCACAACAGCAGAGAGCTGTACCAGATAATTAATGTTTTGTGTGGTAGAAAATGGACAGGCATACAAGGATTGAAGGATAAACAAGGTAAGGTTATAGAAGGCGAGGATTCTGTCATGGGTGGGTGGGCTGAGCATTTCAGTGAGGTTCTAAACAATGTGGTTAGTTCTACTTCCATTGTTTGCAATGATGATAGATGCATTCATGGCTTTAATGTTGGCTCTATAACAGCGTATGAAGTTATTTTAGCTGTTTCTGAACTTAACTGCATAAATCCCCAGGGATAGATGAAATTACTACCGAAATGCTTAGAGCTGGGAATGTTTCGGTCACCACTTGTGTAACGCTCCAAAAGAAATGCTAAATACTTTAAAGTTGGACCTTTTTCCTGATCCAATTAGTTTTATGCTCTGCATAGCTGAGATGGGCGCCAGGCAATAATTGACAAATTGCCAAAAAATAGAATAAGTTAAATTAGGGTTCAAAATACCAGCAAGCGTTAATGAGTAAGATTCCAAAAAAATGATTGTCAAATGTCTAATTATAATCAAATCTTAATTTGTGTTGCTCAAGAGAAAAAAATTGTAAAGACTCAAAAGATTTAAATAACAAACAAATTTATTTCCAAATAATCAACTCACCAAAACTTCAACGAAGAAGATACATCAACTCTATGTGCTACAACTATCTCTAAGTGCCTCTGCACTATCTCGTGCACTCTCTACTGAGTGCCTCTGCACTCTATGCTTCTGTGACTAGCAAGTCACCGGTTTAAACAAGAGCCGGACGCATGTCATGTTGCATGCCGGGAAAGACATTTACATAATATGACGAGCGACGCAAGCTATGATGCAAGAGGGGGCGTGTCCTTGTGCACGCGCTTTAGCGGGTGACAGTTGGAAGATCGGAGTTGCGCATGCTCAACTTCTAACTCTTGGAAACAAGCGCTGTGATGCCAAAAAGGAAATAAAAATCCCCAAAATGATAAATATAACGTAAATTAAACAAAACTGGTTAAGGTAAAGCAAAAGTGAACGATGGGGCATCACACTTGGATGACTGAAATTCTGAATGTCTTTTATGATAAAGGCATGGTTCCTAAGGATTTTACCAGAGCTATTGTTATCCCTATTTTCAAAAAAGGTAATCGCAGTTCTTGTAATAACTATAGGGGTATCAGCCTACTCTCTGTTTCAGGTAAAGTTCTTTCCATGATTGTGCTTAATAGAATTAAGAATGTGGTTGACAGTCAATTGCGTGATAAGCAATGTGGATTCAGAAGTGTTAGGGGATGTGTGGATCAGATATTTTCACTTAGGCAGATTCTTGAGAAATGTTTAGAGTTTCAGAAACCTTTGGTTGCTAGCTTTGTTGATTTCAAAAAGGCTTTCAACTCTGTTGATCGTCATAATTTGTGGTTGATTGTGAGATCATATGGTATACCTTACAAGTTAGTTAACATAATGAAAGCTCTCTATAATAACACTGAGTCATGTGTGAGAGTTGGTAAGTCTTGTAGCAATTGGTTTAGCATTACTTCCGGTGTTTGACAAGGGTGCATTTTGTCTCCTTTTCTCTTTAGTTTGGTTATTAATTGTTATGCGAAATTCACTTCAAGGGAAAGATTTTGGCCTTAAATGGGCTGGGGATACGAAAATTTCAGATTTAGATTATACTGATGATTTAGCCCTTTTGGCAAATGATGTTGATGAGATGAACTCTTTCATTCAAGCTGTTGATGAGACTGGTAGTAGAGTAAGTTTGGTTATAAACAGAGAGAAAGATAAGTGATGAAAATTGGCCAGGCAGGCTGTGGTTCAGTTCATCTGAATAGTTCCACTCTTGAGCAGGTGTCACAGTTTAATTTTCTCAGGAGCTATGTAACAGATACTGGTGATTTGTGGCATGAGATTAACAGACGAATAGGGATTGCTGCCGGGACTTTTAATAATCTATGGAGAGTGTGGAGAAATAGGCGTATACACCTAAAGACAAAAATTAGATTGTGTAATAGTTTGGTTCTTTCTAGGGTTAGCTATGGTAGTGAAACTTTGACACTTTGTAAACAAGATAACAGGAAACTAGATGCTTTTGATTCCAGATGCTTACGCAGTATCTTTGGCATTAGGTAGTTCAACTTTGTAACTAATGATAAGGTTAGGCAAAGGAGTTTGCAACCTCCTTTAAGCAGCATATTGTGCAGAGAGAGACTCCGTTGGTTTGGCCATGTTGCCCGTATGAATAATTATAGATTGGCGAATAGGGTTATGAACAGTGTGCCTAAAGGCCTCAGAAAGAAGGGAAGACCTAGGATGCGGTGGGCAGACAATGTCAAACAAGACCTTGTTAGAATTGGTGTGCAGTGGCCAGATGCAGTAGATGTAGCTCAGGATAGACTTGCTTGGAAAACTAAATTGCACGGTCTGGTTGGACCCCGTAGCCCATGGCTGCTTGAGGATGATGATGATGATGCTTATGGAATTTGATGCATAGGTTTTGAAAGCTGTTATATGTAATCTAGCGTAATTTACATAACCCAGTGTGCACTATCTCTCAAACATGCATCAATTGAATGAGCTCTTATATCAGGCCCAGCTATGTCAAACATAAGCTAAGTTGGCAGTTATTTGATAAAAGCATATGGTTATGGGGAAAAAGGGACTGAATAGGAACAGAAAAGTAAATGAGAATAAATAAATACCTGTTAATTAACTTAATGCAGTTATCACAAATTGTATACTGTGGCCTTTTTTATTAGGAACAGATCCCCATTATGTCAATAGAAAGATTCAGATCTCAATTTCTTTTTTATTGAAAAATATGATTGGATGCAATTTAAATACCTCCCATATTATTTATTTGTTATTGGACTAATTATGGGAATGAATCATTCTTACGACTTGGCTTGTTGTGGAAAAACATTCCTAATTTGGTAAAATTGAAATTATAATTGCATAAATAGCTGAAAAACAATCTTATACATTTTGGTCAAGTTTAATATGACTATTGCTTTCATTTTGCTGCAAGATACACTGCATATGGCATACTGCTTCTATTAATTTTTCAGATAAAGTTTTACTGACATTCTTTCTGTTAAATATTCCAGCTTCCATAACTCTTTAATTACTCAATAAATATTGTTGAAAATAAAAATTTAGGCAATTTAATTCAGAACTTTAATTTATCTAAAGTTGTATTTTTTTAATAAAATATCTTATTTAAGAAGTTACTGAGCTCTTATTTGTACACTTTAGGACTTCTAATAAAGTAATCACTGATATCACACTTTGAGATCTTTTTGATGACTTTGTATGTGATAAGAATTTTGTTAATGATAAGAGCCATTAATACTGATAGGTATATTTACGTTCATTATAGCTACAGTAAAGTAGTAATTACGAAATATGTTAAAAATTGTGACAGCTTGATTTAAATTTTTTAAATCAAAAATATGTTAAAAATTATATTTTAATCAAATTATTATACATAATTACAGAACTAATGGAATGACAGATCTTGTAGACCATATGCCATTTTATATTCATTCTAAAACACTTACTTGCATATGAATTATTCATGCATTGCTCATTTTTTATCTGACATCATCTGTAGTAATATAAAGAACCTGTAAGTTGTTTTATACCTGAAGTGTCACTTTTTTAGCTGCATAATGGGTCCATGAGTTTTGTGGTATCAAAGCACACAAATCTCAAGACAGAGTTAGTTAAGGAACAGTTGCAAGCAGCTGCTTGAGGGGGTATTTATTTTTTTATAAGGGTAGGTTGAAGCCTCCTTTATTGGCATGCAGCATATTTTTTGATCTGAATAAGGTATGGGTGATAGTGATGAAAACGTTGAAACATTATGACTGACTGAACAACCATCAGAGAGATACTGGAGTTTTTCCACTGTGGTCATCCCATGGCTAAGTGGTTAGCATGCTTGGCTACTGACCTAAGACCTGGATTCGAGCCCCAGGTAATGCATGGATGTTTGTGTTGTTTTTCTGCTGAGGTCTTGCTAGCCTCACAGACCTTCAACTGTGACATATGAATTGATAGGCTCCTGACATACCTCTGTGGCAAGCAGCTGCTTGAAGGAATATTTTTATTTTATTCTTTTATTAATTATGACTTAAAGAATATTCAGCAAAAACTATTTTATGTATTCTACACTGCTGAGTAAGAAAATTTATCATGCTTAGTTATTCAAAGGCAGTTAAACTATGTGTGTTTGCCTTCACCATGGATTGAAATGAAAATATGAATAAGTAGTAGTGATCATAAGATATACAATTGCCAAAAATCTTAGGAGTTGGAAAGATTCTGAAAGTTGGGTTGGGTTGTTTTACCTCTGAGCAGCACTTTTTTGCACACCATGGGCTAAATGGCCAGGTCACATGGACCCCGAAGGTTCAGAGAAGGTTGGGGGAGGGGACCCACTGGAACAGCTGTTGGGAGACAGATGGTAGCCTCCCGTCAAGGCCATCCAGCGTGTTCTTTAACATGCACAGGGTATGGCTCTCCTGCACACGGGGCCACGGCTTAACGTCCCATCCGACGGACGGCGGCCTTTCCAAGCCCATCGGTGTCCCCTACTGACCGTGGGCAGGGCAGGTAATTTTGCGGAGATAAATTCTGAAAGTAGCAATAAACATTTAAAGTAGAGTGAAATATATTAATTGCCATCTTAAAGTTCTTCATTTTTTCCTTTGCTTATATAATGAATAAGAATGTCAAAATATGTAATTTAATGTAATTTGTAATTATGAATTCAATAAGAAAAGATTTTAAACTAAAATTAAATAAGTTAAAATTGAAACTTTCATATGTAACTGCATTATTTCTTAACCTTTGTACAAAATTTGAAAGTTCTTCGTTCTTTAAATCAGTGTTTCTCAACTCAGGTACTGACTGCAGGTAGTGTTCATCTAGTCTGCTATACATAAATTATGGAAAGTTATGGATAGTGGTCCATGGCTAGAAAAGGTTGAGAACAGTATTGTACATAATGACACTTTTTTTCCCCTGATAACTGTTTAAGGATTCAACCTGACAAACACTGCTGCACAACTCTTGTAACATTTTTTTTAATCATCAGTAGCAAGTATTGATGTAGTTGGATTAGGCCTAGCCAACCCATGGCTCATTGCAAAAGAACTTGTAGCTCCTAAAATAAACTATCAATATTTGATTTATTGACTTCAAGATCAGCAGGTAACCCTGTGGATTTATTATACATAGTGAATCTGGCTCATTTTTTTCCAATTTTTGGACCAAACATTTTTAGGTGTGTAATTAAATAATTTTGCCACTTCATAGTAGTTAGTATTCATTAAAAAATGTATATTTTTGTTTTTTAACAAGATATTTTCTTGATTTCTTAAATTTTATTGCTCATTAGAGATTATACTTTCATTTTTAAGTAGATAATTTTTCTGCAGCTCTTTTATAAGAATATAGTTTTTCCCCCCTCAGTGTCTCTGCTAAGTTTGGGTTGGATGGACCTGGTTTAAGTAACGACTGATAGGGTAACAGTATGGTCAGTATGTGTAAGGAAGAGACGACAGTCTAATGACTCACTATGTCATGACTTGAAGCATTTTTCATTTGGAATTCATTCAACCTTAAGCAGTTTAATTGATTATGTTGGGCTGTAAAGTCAGCAAACTTTTAACTCTTCCAGGTCTAGCCTGAAAAACTGATTTACATCCAGAGGTCCAGCTATTTTTCACTCTTATCAGGCAAAAAAAAAAATTAACTTCAGAACTTTTTTGCCAAATAGCTATTGAAATGAATTATGACATGTTATATGCCAAATTAATCAGCATTTAATTCTGGATTTTTTGAAAATAAAATATTTTACAAAAAAGAATAGTTTTATTTTAATAAGGCCTTTTTTTAGTCATGTAATAAAAAAATGCATCTGGCAACACAAATAAAAATTTGTTTAAAAAAAAACGATGGAAATGATTATAATGCACATGAATAGAATATATATTTCTAAATAACAAATATAGCTATATATTTCTAGATAACAAAGAAAAAAAATTTCCTTATTTCAAGTAAATATTTCTCCTGTTTCTTAATTTTTTTCTTGGTACTATACT
Organism: Ryuthela nishihirai; assembly: GCA_038380435.1. Classification (NCBI taxonomy): domain Eukaryota; kingdom Metazoa; phylum Arthropoda; class Arachnida; order Araneae; family Heptathelidae; genus Ryuthela; species Ryuthela nishihirai. Next base: position 38,363,912 of record JAWZYU010000020.1, read on the forward strand.
TTGAGAAAATTGCAAGCTTTTAGCCAATTGTGCTGATTCAGATAAACAAGTCAACTTTAGAATTTTTAACGAGAATAACCAATCAAGAAAAATCCTGAAATATGATTTTTATTTCTTTTAATTATTCTTTTCAGTATCATATATTTTAAACACGGCAAGTGTTATATACAGTTACTTGTACTTCTCACATTCATGTATTTTCTGAACTAGTTATGAAATAGAAAAAAACTTTCTTGGCTGCTTTTTTTTTTATTAAACATTACAAATTTTTTTCTTTGGGTGTTGAAGTTTGGTGATCTTCACTAAATGCAGAAAGATTTGTGCATTTGTTGTAAGGGGAGGGATGAAACATTCACAATGAGTTTAGTAGGGGGGGGGGAATCTTTTTCAAAATTGCCCTCCCACATGAGGAATGAAGTCCACTTTGCATCTTTATCTAAGACCTCATTCATTTTCAGAAAATTGTACAAGTTCAAAGTTTTTTTTTATTAAAAACCCAAAAAATAATAAAAGAAAAATTGCACATAACTTAATGGGATACTAAATGTAATATCCACAACCATTTTTAAGCCAGCTAACATATAGCATAACTCAGAAAGATCTGTAAATTAACTGACTAAAAGATTGCTAATTTATGGAAATAAATCTACAGAAATGAATTTGCTTCCATATCTAAGACCTCATTCATTTTCAGAAAATGATACCTGATCAAAGTCTTTTTCACTGGAAAAGTAATAAATAAAAAAGAAATATTAGGTTTATCATTAGGTTATATGTGCTACATACAGGGGTTTATCAAAATAATGGAAATATGTACTGTTTGTGGAGAACATTTTATTAATAAGCCATAGGCCCACCTTGGGTATTCAGAACAGACACAATTCAACATGGAATAGACTTATACAAATCATGCACATACGGTAACAGAAAGTGGGACCATTCTTCCTGTAAAATATGGCCCAATTGTGCCAGTGATGCTGGAAGTGGAAAGTTATCTGACCTTGCTCTCCAGATATTCCCACAAACATTCAATAATATTGAAGTCTGGAGATTAATCTCTGATACAGTTCCTTGTGCTACACCTACTATTTCCACCGTTCTGGTTACTGAAGCTCCTGCAAGACGCACACCAATGATCATATCTTTTTGGAGGTCACTGAGGTCTGACATTGTCGACAATTATACCATAACAGTTGTTTCGTCAGTGGCACTGCTACTTGATAGCCGACTTTGTACTTCTCCCCTTTATATACATCACATCACGGTGACGTCATCCCTGTGATATGCATATGGTGCATGTGTGTACTCCAGTCACCGTTGTTGATTCCATTGTTTTGATAAACCCTTGTAATTACCTAATGCAATGTTAAAATATCCATAGTAACAAGTTGTAAGCCAGCTATTCGATGTAGCATAAGTATGAAAAAATCAATAATTATCGATTAGTAGAAAAATCGAAAATTTATGGAAATAAATCTACTGAAATGAAATCTAAGGTTTAAGTATAGAAAAGTAAATACTAACTCTACAAAAGGTATCGAATATACTGTAAACAATCTATTATGGGATCACTTATAACACATAATGGAGATAGCATGTATGAGCCACCTGCCTCCTTGAGTAGTGAGCCATAACGTAATTAAATGCAGCCGCACCCATCTTGGAGCCTAAGAAGGATGTTTTCACTTCCAGTTTCGATTTTAAGAGTGAGAAAGATGCATAGAATTCTGGGAAAAATGATAAAAATAATTCTGGGAATACTGAAATAGATTTCTGGCAGAAAAGAGTGTAAAACGAAAAAAATGGCGGTACGTACTTTGTAATTACTTCCAAAATATACCATTTTTAAAAATAGCAGTTTAATTTTGTTAATTTTTAGGAGATTTTCAAAAATTTAAAGAAAAATTTGTTGATAATAGTTCAAATCAAACTTGTGATTTTAAATCAGAGCTTTGCTTCAGCAAAGAGGAATGTTAACAAGCAAATTGGCAATACCATTAGTGCTTCTAAGAAATGGCAATCAGATGATTTTATCAAATTATTTATATTATAGTTTATTAAAATATGCATCAAAAGAAAAAAGGAAAAAATTACTTTTTCAAACTTGAATTTCCTATTTTTAAAAGATATATATAAGAAAATTTTTAAATGGCAATTAAAAAAAAAATCAAAGTTTCATGTGTTGTACAAAAGACATCTGTTGATGTCCTTGACCTCTCATTTTGGATTCTGTCAACGTTTGTGTTCAGTGGTGACCCAGGAAGGGTTAATATCAAGGATACAGGTTGTTGCTTACTTACATTTTAATTAAGTTCATGACAGTCTCCCCATTTCAGTAAACAATACTCAGGGATCAATCTGCTTCAAATCTAGCATTTCCTGGCAAGCAGAACTGTGAAAGATGCAGTGTAACATGAAGGATTGTAGATTAACATTTTACCCTTGAGGTCTCAGCACTAGGAGGCATTTTCTACAAAATTTTCCTGGCTTTTAACCCTTTCATTACCATAGATAGCAGCCCAAAACAACCAAGATTTTAAATGAACTCATGTAATCAATGCTATGCTTCTGTACTATTTCCTACCTGCAGTTTGATCTGGTATGATAGTGAAAGGGTTAAAATGCAATGCTTTATTAACACAGCAATTCACTAAAGGTGTTTGGTTCCAGTAACTGAAAATCTTATCACTGTATGCAATGAAATTATAGCATATTTTTAATGACTTGTTTCTGTTTTCTCAAAATTGACTGAACAGGCTGATTCTAATAATGAATGAACACATTAAACAGATATAATAAACATTAATATATTCCAGTTTCTAAAATGTAAAACTTTTTTCTGTTATTTATAAACATTTTATGTTGTTTCCTTCTAAATATTTGATAATACTATTTTGTGAAATTTGCAGATCGAGGTGTTGTTTACTCTTGTGGGGACAACAAAATGGGACAGTGTGGTATAGGGTCTCAAAATACTGCCATTAACATTCCCACTAAAGTGAGTTTATGATTTATATATTGGTTATATTTATTTTCTAAGCAAAATTTGGGTAAATTTAAATAGTTTGGTTAATAAAAATTATTTTCTGCTTGCAACATTCTTTTTTTATATACTCAATTCCTATATTTTATTTTCACTGTGCTGTTGACTGAAAAATTTGCTTAGAAACAAAAATTTAAGGATATACAGTCATATCAGAATAATATGACCACCTACCATACATATACTATGGTAGGTGGTCATATTATTCTGATACGACTGTGTATAAATGAACATGTGGAAAAATGATTCATGTCAAATATTTCATAGCAGAATACAATGGTAGTCCTATTCAGTTATTGTGGCTTGAATTTGTGTAGAAAATGGTTTTACAGAGATTCAGCAGTGAGTTTGCATAGCAATTATTATCACAGAGTTACAGCAGCAACTTTACGAAATTAATAGAAAGCAGTACTGTATAGCAGAGTTGATTACGTTTTTAAAGTAAGAGTAGATGTATAGAGTATTTGGGATGCAACAGAATAATGGATGATAGGCAGATGCTCCACTAAATTATCTTGCAAACATGCTTGGAAATTGTATATTTTTGCAGAGAGCTTATGACAGTCATTCACTTGCATGAAGTAGGGTTTTGGGGTTTATTACTCCAGGTTTCCACACTTGATATGATATGATATCAATCCTGGGACAAATGCCCCAGGATTGGTGGATATCCTGGGGCATTGTCCAACAACAGCAGCACCCTCGTTGGATAATTATTTTTGTCACAGTACTGATGTACCATTGGACAAAACTGATCTGTATACCAGTGTGTAAGGACATCTTGTGTCACCCAAGCTTTGAAGTCTAAATTATTGGTAAATTTGCTTTAATTAGCCATTTCATCACCCTTGGTGTTTTAGAGTGATAGACAACCAGTGCCTTAAATTTTACAGTTCCTGAAGCATTTTTATCAAGAAATATTTCCATATCAACCAACATATTTGTTGCAATGATAAAATACCCATTTTATTCTTAGCCTGGAAAATACAGCTAAAATAATTTTTTAATAATCACATTTATTCAGTAGTATACAGGAAAAAAAAATTACCCCAAGTGGCTGCTTGCCGCAGAGATCTGACTTACTTTGTAATGCATAAGCAAAACTCTCAATTCTTCCTCTATATGGTTTCACAAATTGTGTAACATCTACTGTTTTCAGTAATTTGTCATTAATAAATATTAGAAGCATTTTCCTAATATATGAACACTCTGTGTTTGCAACATTTGGGTTGTTGGGTTGTTTTACCTCTGAGTGGCACTTTTTGTTGCACACAATAGGCTACATGGCCAGGTTACCCAAGGGTTCAAAGAAGGTTGGGGAGGGGGGGACCCACTGGACAGCTGTTGAGACAGATTATAGCCTCCCGTGAAAGCCACCCAGAGTGTTCTTTAACATGCACAGGGCATGGCTCTCATGCACATAGGGCAGCAAAGTGAAAACTTTATGAAAACTTATTAACCACTGCTTAATGTCCCATTCAACCGACGGTGACATTTCCAAGCCCATCAGTGTCTCCTACAGATAGAGGGCAGAGCTGGGAGTTTTGTGAAGATAAATCTTAACATTGGCCCAGGTGAGTCTCGAACTTGGGAACTGGAGATTATGAGCCTTATATGCTACTGACTGAGCCCCCTCCCCCACTTGCACAGCATTTGAGCAACAGTATATTATGAACAATGCTTGCTGTTAATAGTAAGTTCTTGAAGTGGTATTGCAATCACAATTTTTTCCAGAAAAATATGCTCAAGTTTATGTAGTAAAATTATTCAGATTTGTAGTTATTTTGAACTTAAATATGTTCATTAGTGCTAAATATTTTGTTAGGAAATAAATTATTTCACTAGCTAATATCTGTCATTTATTGGAGTATTTATATAACTAATAGTGTTAATCATGCCTTATTACTGATATTTCTTGACCTTAATTGTGACAAGTCTGACTAGCCCCATTTTAAGTCTGTAATAAAGCAGTTATTATTTATTAATGATTTGCATGTGTAAAATGCCTTTTGCAATTAAGAATTTTTTTAGTTTTGGTGTGTTCAGTTAATATTTGCTTAAAAGGCTTTTTTAGCCAGATGTTCGATTTTATTGAGTTTTAATGTGCATTAGAATATTCTGAATTTTTTTCTATGCATTTTTTTTAATATCTTTTTGGCATATGATTTTATACATTGTTTTTTTTAAATTTATGTTTATTTATCTAGTTTTTTTTTATCTGAAAACTTGGTTAAAAATTATTTTTATATTCATTTAAGCACTAACTAGTTATTTCAGATGTTGACGTAAAAGATTGAATTTAACTTAGGAGTAGGCATGCCCCTATTGGCCATGTTGTAGATGTGTGTGATCTTTCCCCCAACAATTGACTGAATGCTAATGATCTTTGAAAAGTTTTGCTCAAAGAAATAATATTTGAGCTTTTCATTTCTCATAATTCTACAATTTATATTTTGGAAGAATACACAAACATGATGTCATATGTTATCAGGTAACCAAAAACGTTTGTGCGGTTTTTGAGGGTAAACCACATGTAAAAATATGAATAAAGATATTTTATTGAGGAAAGTAAGCACCAGAACAATCTATAAATTTTTCCTAATAAAATAAAAGTTTGTATATGCCACTCCAATAGAACTGCCGATCTTCAAAAGTGAAAAAAGCAGCTAACTCCATTTCCAATGTTTCTTGGTTTTGTTGTGTTGGTTATTTTACCTCTGAGCTGCACTCTTTTTGCACACCATGGGCTAAATGGCCAGGTTACAAAGGCTTAGGGGAGGGGACCCACTGGAACAGCTTTTGGGAGACAGATGGTAGCCTCCCATTAAGGCCATACAGCGTGTTCTTTAACATGCACAGGGTATGACTCTCCCACACACAGGGCCATGTTCTAACATCCCATCCGACGGACAATGGCCTTTCCAAGCCCATCAGTGTTCCCTACTGATCATGGGCAGGGCGGGGAGTTTTGAGGAGATAAATCTCAATGCTGACCCAGCTTGGACTCAAACCTGGGAACTTCTCGGTTTCGAAGTTATTGTTTGTGCATATGATTGTCCAACACCAAGAAAAGATGATAGTCAGATGGCATGATGTCTGGGGGAATATGGAAGGTGAGGTAGAATTTCCCAACCAAGGCTGGAGCTTATCTCGGGTCACTTGCCCTGTGTTGGGGCGAGCCTTGTCCTGAGGTACCACAATGCTTTTGCAGTGAAAAGCACAGGCTGTTTTTTTTTAGCAGTGCATCTGTAAGCCATTGTAGCTGTGCCAAGTAGATGTCCACAGTGATTGTTTGACCGGTATCCAGAAGCTCATAATGGATGATACCAGCTGTAGTCCACCAGACGCAACAAAATTTTCTGTTGTGGATCCTGGGCTTTGGTGTGTGTGGTACAGGTTAAGTAGATGACAACCAATGATACGAATGCTTGGCATTCATATAGACCAGTGGTTTTCAACCTTTTATGCTTCACATATCCCCTGGAAATGTGTATGTAACTGGCATACCTCTTGTAGATAGATAAAACTATAGTCATAGTATAACAATGGGAATAAAATAAAACATATATATATACTTTAAATTTTGTATTCATAAATTACATATATCGATAAACACAAAAAATGATATAAACAATTTAACAAATCTTATAAAATTCTAAACATTTTACTGGGTAAATCAGTGAAATGGACTTGTTACTAGATCTAGCGACTTTTGAGCTCTCACGGCGTACCCCAAAAAATTTTACTGCGTACCCCACGTTGAGAACCCCTAATATAGGCAATTCATTTTTCACTGCTCATCACAACTTGTCCAAAAATGGCTCATTCTGTGGTGTGAAATCAGCAGTGAGCAGATCATAAGCCTCTAGAGTTTGTTGTTGGTAGTCAGTTCAAGTGGAACCCATTTGCTTAGTTTCCAGACTTTTCATAGGCAGTGTAAATGCAAATGAATAGTTTCATCACTTACATGGAACCTTTCTGTAAGCTCTTGGCATGTTTCATGTGAGTCCAACTCGATGCTGGTCTTCCGTTCATTGTCATCAGTGACAGTCGGTCTTCCCTCACGGGGTGGAAGTATGATTGAGTGATGCCATCCGATGCTACACTATACAGGATAGTACTACATCTAATGGAAGGCACCATATGTCACTCTCTTGTGCTGATCGACGCAAAAGGAAAACTGACATTAAAGCTGCGAAGCAGCGGAGAAGGAACCTATCGAAAAGATCTGCATTACATAATAGTTGTCTAATTCTGTCTGTTTATTCAATTCAAGAATATGGAAACTTTTTGAATTTTGAGCTGTGCCAAGGAATTATTACCAATAGGATTTGGTGGCAATAAATTTGCAATATATACTGTAACTCCATAATTGAATTGTGCCCATATTCCTTCACGTGGTGCATCTTCTAGTGTCTTGTTGCCTGACACAAATTTTTCTGAACCATTTTTGGGTTGTCTGTTTGCTCACTGTGTTCTCTCCAAAAGCCATACATATCTTGCAGGCTGCTTTTGTTCCCAGTTTAAACTTGTAAAGTTAGCATGTTCGAATAACTGCATTCAACACAGGCATGTTTTTGTCACCCTTCCCAATTTCACCGAACCGCTTTTCACACTTGCTACATGATGGTACTTTTAAATACTTATTGTTGAAATGATAAATTGAAAAACCACAAACTTATTTGGTTACCTGATATATATATATATGGTGAAAGTATAAAAGAACCATTAAGAAAGTAACACTTGCTTTTATGTCCATGATTTACTATAATATACTTTGAATGTTCATCTGCAAAAATATATTATATAACAAAGGTGGGCAAACTGTGGCTCCCGAGACAATATTGGGTTTCATTGTCAATTTTCCTAAAATTTTATATTAACCCTTTGAGATCCAGGAGATGAAACGGTAGCTACCCGAGATGTATAAAATTGAAATCGCCTTTTTCAAGAGATTACGAAGAAAACGAAAACATAACCAAAACTTGTTTTAAACAAGTATGGATGATGCAACTGGCCTGTGCATCATCACTCTTCATGCAGTGGGGCGGGGATGGTTCAGTTGGTAGCGCGCCAGGCTTGTAATCTGCAGTTCCCAGGTCGAGTCCCAGCTGGGTCAGCGATGAGATTTATCTCTGCAAAACTCCCCACCCTGCACGCGGTCAGTAGGGGACACCGATGGGCTTGGAAAGGCCGCCGTCCATCAGATGGGGCGTAAAGCTGTGGGCCCGTGTGTGGGAGAGCCATACCCTGCACACATTAAAGAACACGCTGGATGGCCTTGATGGGAGGTTACCATCTGTCTCTCAAAAGCTGTTCCAGTGGATCCCCTCCCCCAACCTTCTCTGAGCCTTCGGGGTCCATGTGACCTGGCCATTTAGCCTATTGTGTGCAAAAAAGTGCCATTCAGAGGTAAAACAACCCAACCCTTCATGCAGTACACACAAGTTACGTCTTGCGGCGGTAGCGGAACATAGCTAGTAACTGACATTTGGAAACAAATCCCAGAAAAATAGTATCTCAATTTTCAGAAAACTGGCTTCCGACTACTCTCAGTTTTTGGGATAACTTACTGCTGTGAATATCTCTTCTCTGTAATGAAATTTGTCAAGCCAAAACATTGTGCTATCCTCACTAACAGCCACCTCACTGAGCTTTTTAGAACAGCTTTGACATCCTATCAGCCAGATTTTAAACTATTAACTGCAAAAATGATGACTCAATCGGTCTTTAACAAGCAGAGATTAAACATATTCTGCTTTGGTGGGTAGGACTACTATATAGTTGTATTTTTTATTATTTATAAATACAATTTTAAAATAATATTTTCTGTGGCTCTTGAACATTTAAAAATGTATGAAAAATATTTTATGTGGCTCTTCTTATTGGAGAACTTCCCATCCCTGATATATAAGGTGCAATGGAAAAGAGCATACCAAAATATAGCAGAAAAACAATATTACTATTCACAGAATAGACATTCCTTCTGAGACCTTTAAGAATCTTTGGAGTTTGTGGAAAAATGGCCATATCCTTTCTCAAGTTTGTTATTATAGCAAAATTTAGACCTTTTGTGACTAAGGTAAGAGGAACTTTAATGCTTTTGATACTTATGCAATATCCTAGGTATTAGTTGGTTTGATTATGTAAATAATGAGGTTAGATGAAGAAATCATTAACTGCCATTGAGCAGTATCTTGTGTAGAGAGAAACTGGTTGGTTTGGCCATGTTGCAAGAAGGCAGTATTGCACATAAATGAATACAGGTTATGAACAATGTTCCTCAAGGCTTCAGAAAAGAAGTAGATCTAGAATGTTATAAGTGTAAAAATCACTTGTAATTGGCTTGCAGTGGCCTAATCTTTTCTTAATGGTTCTTTTAAACATGTATATACTGAGCAATGGTTGTAGCTCAGGATAGACATATTTAGAGGACTAAATCGCTCAGTCTGGTTGACCTCCATAGCCCATGGCTGCTTGAGGATATGGATGGATAGAAACAGATGTGGACAGGTAGTGAAAAATGTTTGGCAATCCAAGAATGCATTGTTTGTTAGGGAAAATACCAATATATGACAACTTCTAGGTAATAGAAATAGGTGCTAGAAATTTATGAGTTTTGTCTTTATAATTAAATCGAAATCATATTTGTATTATTATTAAGGTGTCTTTTAAAGGAAGACCAATCACCAAAGTTGCCTGTGGAGCAGAATTCAGTGTTATTGTTGATATCAGAGGTGGATTATATAGTTTTGGATGCCCTGAGTATGGCCAGCTAGGTAAGTGACTCATAGCAAAAACCATAAGCTATTATATTTTGTCAATGGTGTATCCAAAGGTGGGGGGAGAGTTCTAATTGCCAGGCCTTAAAAATCCTCGAAAAACAAGAATAAAGTACATAAAATGAGACTGAAACACTCTGTATGCGCTGAGAAATATGTGGACCAAGTTTCGTAGCACTAAATGCTAAAGAATTTGAACTAAGTAAACATTTGTTTTGTATTGCTAAAATTAAATCATTTTTATAACAAACTTTCAAGGGATTTAAATTTATAATTTCAAGTAATATATGATGTAGTGACTTTTTTTTTTAATTTATATTTGTATAGTGTCAGCTTGTGTTATAGTTTTGTGTTTTCAGTTTATTCTGTAAGCAAATCTGTTTTGTAATCAAAAAGTTTTATGACTGTTGTTTGGTTTTGAGTTTTTGTCAGCAAAAGATGGCTATTGGATTGCAATCTTAATGAAATCTTATTGATATAGCATTTCGTGGGATCTGTTGAACCCTTTGAAGTAGCATTCTTAGTTAGGATCTAGAGGAAGCAACCATTGATTTTTGTGTAAATAGGAATGATAGATTGATTTTGCATAAATAGAAGGTAATGAATTATACCCTTCAAACATTTTATCAAAGACATAATAAGTGCATACCATGGTTTATTGGTTTCTTGCTTAAAAAGGGCATCATCTATTTTGCAAATATGCCTATGTCAACAAATAATGGTGACACATGAGATAAGGCTAATAATGAGTCGGGTAATAACTGTAAAAGCTTAAAGAAAGAAGGTGATAATAAATATTTGCAGAACTGCGAACTGCTCTGATTGTATTGGATTTTTCCCCCCCCATTATGTGGTTTAAAATTTAAAAATCTGATATTGGCTTTGAAAATCTGATTTTTAGGGTTTTTCAGTTTTACACTTATGAAAATCTGCCTCCAAATCATACAGTATTTTTTCCCTTTTCCTAAAAGGAGAATGTTAATGAAAGGGAAGAATTGTTTCCATTTACTCTACTGCTCTTTTACTATACTAAAGATGCAGCTGTATCCTTACTCCCTAATCTATGCTTGTTTATTGGATTCACTTGCACATCTATCAGAGGAAATCTATGACTCCAGCTAACCATTTCTGGACAGAACAAATGACAAAGTCCACAACTAAATTCTTTTGCATAGTTTAAGGTCATAGATTGTTTCAAAATTGGTGTTTATTGAACCTAGACCCAACTCTCCCAGCTCTGCCCAACTAAATGCTAATTGGATTATTTTAGAATCAGAAACTTCAGAATGAAGGAAATAATGCATATTAGAGAACTTCCCTGATCTGTGGGCCATGACTGACATTGCAACTTGAATGGGTCTCATGCATGTCTATTTTATCTGGGTTGAGCTGTTGGGTGATAAGGAATTAAAACTTTTCTTTCACTAGTGTGGAATCCACTTATCAAGCTTCTCCGTTTTTCCAATTTGATTCAAATTCCAAACAACAGTTGTGTGATCAGCGTTTAGCTCTTCCACACTCTCTTGCATGGTTTTATGTGGATCTGCTTCAATATTTGTGTTCAATTGGTTGTTGTCAACAGCAGGAGGATGTCCTTAAGCTTCCTCATCTTTAAGGCTCATATCTTGACTATTATGAAACTTTTCAAACCAATGCTGCACTGTATGTTTGGAAGTGCTTCCCTTGCCCCATGCTTCAACAACATTATGAGCTGTTTGGGTAATGTAGCCAAGTTTGAACTTGTGCAACAAAATTATATGCAATTCCTTTTTAATCCCAACATAACTTTAAAATGACTGAAAATAACAAATATGAAACTTTTTAAAATCAATGTTAGCATATGAAATGTTTGTTAAAAACAATGTTATCATATGAAACTTTTTAAAAATAATGCTAGCATATACAAATTAAATATTGAATAAGCTTTAAAATGATATATAACATGAACCAAAAATATAGTTTTTATCTCACAATTAACAATAAGGAAGAGAACAAACTAAAATTGGCCATTATTTTTGCAACAACCTAATATAAATATTTGGTGGCAGTGGATATTTTAAAAATCAGGGGAAATTTCAGATCAAAATTACACTTTATAAAATAATAATCTGGACATGTTTAGTGTAAAAATATTCATAAGCCAATAGGTTAATATCCAAAATACAACAAAAAATTCAGTCTGTTCATTGATTAGAACTTTCATCTGATTTTGATACATAAAATAGTGTGCCTAATGAACTGCACAAGGTGTGATGCATGAAACTATGTGCTTTTTATTCAACCTGTTCAAATTTAAACTAACCTGTTTCCAATAAAGTGTATTGCTGTGATTTTTTCAGCTGCTCTAAAAGTTTCAGTATACAATAATTCTCTACTTGTTGGAGGTATGTAGTGAATATCACACATTGGCTATGACAAGCACTTTTTTTTTCTGAATATTTCTGTTGTAATCTAATTTGACATAATGTACATTCATAATTTACACCTGTAAGAGCAGTGCTATACCGAAATTTCAATCATCATAACATCTTCAACATTTGACACCATCAATTAAGCTATTCTAAAGGACATTATTACCAGTTTTTGGTAAGGAGCAAAAATTAAAAAGATTCAGCTTTTAATGAAGTTGAGAAAGTACTGTTAATTATATCTTACAGTATCTGCCAACTCATCTGACCCAGTTTTGACTCACCATCTCCAAAATATTTCTTCTACAAGCTGAGCTCATGGTTGTCTTGGATTCTATACGGTGATGATGCCCAAAATCTTCTGATGTGGCAAATAATTGAGTACATAAAATAAATAACTGCTGTATGATTTTGGTCATTTGATGCAGCATGAATCACTAAGTGGCTGTCAGAAATATATACTGTGGAAGAAAGCTGTAATTCTCTCATGAGGTGGGAACTAGTAATGCAAGGAGAGTGAATAAACTGTTTCCAGGAGTGTCCCATTCCTGTTTTTTGTTTTTTTATGAATAAACTGTTTCCAAATGCACCTATTGGGTATGAAGTCTTCAACAAACGATCATACTTTACAGATTAGCTGCAGTCTTTGTTACAAAGATTATGTAAAAAATAAATGCCACCTCAAGCAGCTGCTTGCCACAGGAGCCTGTCAGTTTATACGCCATGGTAGAATGTCTGTGAGGTTGACTGATCAATAGCCAAGCTCACTAACTTCTCAGCTACTGGGATATCTTTATGAAGATTAACTCCTGCTTAAATGCCTTTCAATGGTAATAAACACATTTAATGTACATATGTTAGTACAGGGACAGTGAACCTATAGTACAGATGCCAAAGGTGGCATACAATACGATTTTTTTTCCATGCCACTGAGAAGTGAAAAGAAATACACGTCTATATCTAGTATAGAGACATGGAGACTATCCCTAGCAGTTCAATACATACTTATGGATGAATCATTGGTGGCGAGACAGCAACTGTGCTGCTATAATTAGTAGTTCAGTTGTACACCTGTATGTTAAAAAGATCTCTTCAAATAATTGAATACATGTTGCAAAATATATTGTATCATAAAAATATTCATGACAGTGTGAAGTTATTCACTGAGCATAGTGAGTGAAAGGTAGCTCTGTGTTTTTGTTTTTGACTGAATTATTTTGATTATGGTAAACAATTGTTTTATTTTTTAGTTTTTCCTTGTTTAATGTTGTAATCTAAAACTTAGTATTTTGTATCATTCAATTTGTATTGTATGATAAATGGATATGTAACCTTAGCTGGCATAAAAACATTTTAATGTATTTTTGTAATATTGGCACATGAGCTGGAAAATGTCCCATTTCTGTAATTTTGGCATGCAAGCTCAAAAAGGTTTGTCATTCTTATATTAGTATAATATTAAAAAGCTCAGTTTATGAATTACTTAATGGACTTTATAAAATAGTTAATAACTAGAAGAATGGAAATTCACAGTGACAGTTTTTCTTCAGTCAAACATTAGGCAAATGGACAAAAAATCATCCAGCCATCTCCTGGATACATAATGTCTGATTGAGGGCTAATTATTGCTTAGTTCACATTATGTTGTATATACTTTTTGCTCAGTCTTTTTAAACATACATAGCTCTTAATTGTACACTTAAAAAAATGATCATTTTTGTAATCCATCGCTGAAATTTCAGTAAGAGAAAAGCATGTGGTGGCATATTTTTAAATAATAATGTAAAATATTGCAAAAAATTATAATAAGTGGCAATATTTAACTCTTTAAAGTGTCAGGTTCTGACAATTAACAGTCAAAGTTTCAGGTTCAGAATCAACAGGTAAAAAATATGTTAACATTTTAAAAGTATATTTTAAAAATTTTTAAAATTGCTGATTTCTTTAAAAATATTTGCAATTGTGCACTACAGAACAGTAAATATTTTATGTGCCACTAGAATCAGAAAACTGGACACAGAAAACCAAGCTTGGACTTGAAAGGGTCAGATAAAAATAGAACAAAGTGCAATTCTTTTAGGAAAAATAAATTTTTAAATTAGTATTTAAAGAGTTTTCAATTCAAAATTTTCTTTGTATTTACCCAGGGTGTTTCTAAAAATATACTCTAGTTTTAATTGCATTTATTTACCAAAATGCATGACATACATCATTGTGTTTGGTGTCTTTGAAGTCAGCAGGCATGGGAGAATGTGCTGCTGCTTTTATTAATTACTTGAGATCACTATTGAGCAAGCTGATACACATATTGCATGAAATAAGAAGATTCCGTTACACTTATTGGTGGGTTAGGCTCAGTCAGTAACCATGCAGGCTTGTAATCTGTAGTTCCTCGGGTTTGAGTCCCAGCCAGGCCAGTGTTGAGATTTATCGCTGCAAACCTCCACCTTTCCCTTGGTCAGTAGGAGACACTTGATGGGCTTGGAGATGCTGCTGTCTGTCAAATGAGTTGTTAAGCTGTGGCCCCGTGTGTGGGAGAGCCATACTGGATAGCCTTGACGGGAGGCTACCATTGGGTCTTCTCCCACAACCTTCTCTGAGCCTCTGAGCCCTTGTGACCTGATCATTTAGCCCATTGTGTACAAAAAAAGTGCTGCTCAGAGGTAATACAACCCAGCCCAAATTCATTGCACTTCCAAAAAAAGTGTGGTACTACCTAAGTTCGTGATATTGTTGGACCAATTATTTTTGAAGATCCTTGAATGTTGACTGTTATCTCCATGTCCACAGAAAAATTTCTTCTGTTTCTCTAAGATGTGGGCATTAATTTCAAGGGAATCTTTTTTCTAGCAGAATGGGACTTGACGACCATAAACAGCAAAAGCAGTACTGGGTATTCTTGTGTATTTTCATGACGGAGTTCTGTAGAGATTTTCTGCTTGTTTTATATGTGGCTGGGCTTGGCTCCCATACTCTTCAGATCTCAAGCCATGTGATTTTTTTAGTGTTTTCTGAAGGATAATTGTTTACAGAACTGACACTATTGACAGAGTAAAGCAAGAAATTTCAGCAGCAGTGATCAGTATCAGGTAACAAACTAGCTGGTTTTATATAACAGTAATGTGAATGCTGAAACTGTTTTCACATTATTTTCATTCTTTGAAGGATGCTGAGTTAATAGATGCCAAACACTGTGATGCATTCATGTATTTTGGCAAATGAATCAAATAAAACTGGAGCATCTTACATTGTATATTTTTTCATTACAGTAAAATAGAGAATGGTTTATATTTAGTTAGGTTTTGAAATTTTACATTGTTACTGTTCCAAAAAATGTAAAATAAACTCCCATACATTGTAGGTCACAATTCTGATGGTAGATATTTTGTAACAAGCAACAAACTGTCATTTCGATGTGAATTGGTACCTCGAAGAGTTATTGCCTACATTGAAAAAACAAGAGAAGGACATGTTACCTTAGTTGATGATGTACAAATTGTGGATGTGGCATGTGGAATAAATCATACTGTAAGTTGGTTCCTTGAAATTTAATTAACATTTTTGTGTAAGATTGTTAATAGTAAAAACAAGTTCTATGCCAGTTGTTTTTACATTATAATGTGGAAAAATAGTTATTATGAAAAACATGCAGGTTTACATAAAAAACCTTTAAAAAAAAGAAAATGCCAACTTTTTTAAACTTTAGCTGAGCTAAAAAAAATACTATTAACTGTTCCAAAAGGTGTATAATAATTTTTTTAAAATTATTATTAGAGTGTATAATGTTTATTTAATTAGTGAAAAAATAAATATCAATATTTAAAAATCAGTGACTAAAATTAATGAAAAAAGGCTTCTGCCGTTATTGCACTGAAGAATTATATGGACTGCACCTACCTCACAGTACATTTGAATGGGGAATCATTATCAGTGCGAGGAAGGTGGGTGCCAGCATCTCAGCAACTTTTGGCATCACAATAATCACTTGCAACTGGCATGGCTTGGGTTGGGTTGTTTTACCTCTGAGCGGCACTTTTTTGCACACCATGGGCTAAATGGCCAGGTCACATGGACCCCGAAGGCTCAGAGAAGGTTGGGGGAGGGGACCCACTGGAACAGCTGTTGGGAGACAGATGGTAGCCTCCCGTCAAGGCCATCCAGCGTGTTCTTTAACGTGCACAGGGTATGGCTCTCCCGCACATGGGGCCACGGCTTAACGTCCCATCCGACGGACGGAACTGGCATGGCATTACCATGCCAGGTACAAGTGATTATTGTGATGAAAAGTGGCCGAAAATGCTGTTAGACAGATGGTCATATGGCTTAATATATATAAATTACCATACTTCCCCCCCCCCACTTGAAACAAGAGGGAAAGGTGTAAATGATTGTTCTACTATATCTTCTGTGTGCAATGACCAATTATAACAAGTTACGTGTGTAATGAAAACTTGTGATATATTTCCCCTATGCTTTCTCCCCTCCCCCCCAAAAAAAGTGAATTTTATGCCATGGCCTGTTATTTTCAAAGCTAAGAATTGGCTATGTTGTTTTGCCTCTGAGGCAGCACTTTTTAGAACACAATGGACTAAATGGCCAGGTCACAAGGGCTCAATGAAGGTTGGGGGGAACTGATCAGCTGCTAAGTAACAGATGGTAACCTCCTATCAAGGCCATTCAGTGTGTTCTTTATTGCACATAGGGAATGGCTCTCCTGCACACAGGATCATGAATTAACATCCCATTTAATGAATGGCAGCCTTTCCAAGCCTATCAGTAGAGTCCTACATGGATAGTGAAAATCCTATCTGCATCCACATCATTTTATCGGTATCTGTGTGTACTGCTTACTTAATAACAATTGAGATTTTGCAAATGCTTAAGATCTTGATGTATGTTTGTGAGTAAAAGATAGCACTCTGTTGGTTTATTAATACATAATAATTAACAAAAAATATACTGTGAAAAAAAAACTTTGAAATAAAAATAATAAATTCCCCCTCAAGCAACTGCTCACCATAGAGGTCTTACAGGAGCCTGTCTGTCAGTATATATGCCACAGTAGAAGGTCTGTGATGATGGTGGGACCTCAACAGAAAAACAACACAAACATGCATGCCTTACCTGGGGCTCAAAGCCAGGTCCTTTAGATCAGTAGCCAAGTGTGCTAACCACTTGGCAATGGGACAGCTTTAGTTCGTAAAAATATGCCTTATTTTAACAATAGACAAAAATTTACTTCATTCTAATTTTTCAAATTCTTCTGAATTTGCTCTTTTAAATGCAGTTATTGGTGATTATAGGTAGACACTCCTTTTTATTATTACCCAGTAACTCTCCTCTAAAACTTCATGATCTCCCCAATTTAAATTTTCATTCGACTGATATTTAATTCCTGTTTTCTATGTAACACGCCAGTAATTTTTTTGAATTTATTTTCTGCTTTGCCAGCAAAATGATTGCTTCTTTCATATAGGATGTTTTTTTAACTTGTGGCTTTATGCCAATGGGTTTCTTTTTTTTCTTTTCTAGAATGATTTTCATCATTGAATTTTTAAATCAGGTTTTTTTTCATTATCTCAAGTAGTTTTTTCACTTATGTCAGCCATCAATAATGCAATAATGTTTGCTCATATTTCTGCAATTCTTATTAAATTTTAGATGTAATCTGCCATCTGCATTAACATAAATTTTTTTATCCACTATCTGTGTTAAGATTAATCTTTTATCTGGCAAGAGTTTTTAAATGCTGATATCCACAGATAAAAAAATGGATATCCGCATCTGTGCAGGGCTCTACCCATCGGTGTTCCCTTTCTTACTGAAGCAGAGTGAAGGTTAACAGAGATTAATCTCATTATAGCTACAGTTTGGATTCAAATCTGGGAACTACAGATTGCGAACCTGGTGCACTATCAAATGAGCAACCTCCACAACTAAGAAAAATCACAGTAAAATATTTCAAAAGAAGAGAACATCAACTTTCATATTTGAACACAATTCCATTAATTTCATTGCATGTTGCAGCCAGACAAGTGCATACTGCTTTAAAATCAGTGATCTAATTTTTTAATGCACAAAAATTAGAAAAATGTTTTTGCTCCCTCCCACCCATTTTGGTACGTGTCTTTGCTGTAGCTTGTGGCAAAAACTACTGGCTAGTCAGACTTCTGAATTTCTTCACCCTTGCCAATGTGACATACACTATCTGATCAAAAGTATCCGGATACCCCTTCTGAGTAGTGAATTTGCCCATATATGCCATAGCCATACCCAAACAGGTATAAAAGGATGCACATGGCCTGGCAAACCTCATAGATATGAATGAACAGGAGAGTGAGCCATATGGCAGAGCTCAGTAACTTTCAACATGGCACAGCCATTAGATGCCATCTTTAGCAACAAGTTACTTTGGAACATTTTTGCCCTGCTGCCGCTTCCCTGATTAACTGTAAGTGATGTTATCATGAAGTGGAAATGCCTAGGAATAACCGCAACTCAGTAGGCCACATGAAATGATAGAACAGGACTGCCAAGTGCTGAAGTGGATGGTGCAACAAAATGACCTGTCCTTGGTTGCAACATTCACCACCGAGTTCGAAAATGCTTCTGTAAGCAACACCAGCACAATAACAATTTGTCGCGAGCTGCAGGAAATGAATCTTCATGGCCATGCAGCTGCACACAAGTGTAACATCAACAAGATCAATGACAAGTGTCGGTTGGAGTGGTGTAAAGCATGGCACCATTGGACTCTTGAGCAGTGTAACTGCGTTCTCTGGAGTGATAAATCATGCTTCACCATCTGGCAGTTCGACCGACGAGTCTGGGTGTGGAGGATGCTAGGTAAACACCACCTGCCTGACTGTGTTGTGCCAACTGTGAAGTTTGGTGGAAGAACATCATTATCTGGGACTGTTTTTCATGGTTTGGGCTGAGCCCCCTAGTTCCAGTGAATGAGACTCTGAACGCCGCAGATTATAATAACATCCTTGACAATTCTGTGCTCCTAACCTTATTGCAACAGTTTGGTGAAGACCTCTCTTGTACCAACATGACAATGGCCCCATCCACAAAGTGAGGACCATGCAGGAATGATTTGATGAAGTGTGTGGAAGAACTTGACTGTCCTGCACAGAGCTTAGATCTGAACCCCATGGAACACCTTTGGATGGATTGGAATGCCAAATGCAAACCAGGCCGAACCACCCAACATCAGTGATTGGCCTCACTAATGCTCTTATGGCAGAATGGCAGGCAATTCCCGCAGCAACATACCAAATTCTAGTATAAAGTCTTCCCCGCAGAGTGGAAACTTTGATAGCAGCAAAGGGTGGACCAAAGTGATATTACTTCCTTTCCTATTACCGGGAGATGTGGATGAGCAAGTGTCCGAATACTTTTGATCATATAGTGTATTTGATGCATTGTAGTCTTAGTTCATGTGGACCATAAAAATCGAACCATCACAATGTGATATTGTTGGACATGCAGATAATTTAAGATGATAAATATTCTCTTCTTTGAGAAAAAAAAAAATTTCCCATCCAAAAAATCGTGGTCTGGACATTTCATCATCTCAAGAAATATGGTTTAGCATTTCAATAATTCTAAAATATTTTTTATCCATATTTCACTAAAAAAAAATTGATATCTGTTGTAGATGACTTGTTACAGAGTTCTTTGATGAATACGTCAAATGCTACCTCAATTAACCCTTTCAGTGTCCAGCCTGAAAAACTGGTTTCCATCCAGAGACCAAGCTATTTTCTCCCTATGTTCAGCCAAAAAAATTAACTTTAGAACTTTTTCTTGCCAAATACTAATGAAAGGAATTATGGCATGTTATATGCCAAATTAATCAACATTTAATTACGGATTTTCTAAAAATATAATATTTAACGAAAAAGGTGACAAGTTTTATTTTAACAGGACTTTTTTTTAGAGTCATGTAGTAAAAAATGCATCTGGCAACACAAATAAAAATTTATTAAAAAAAAAAACTAATAGACAGAAATGGTTATAATGCACATTAATAGAAAGGCTATTTATTTCTGAATAACGAAAAAAAAAATTTTCTCGGCACCACACTTTGAGAAACTTTCAGGCTTTTAGCCAATTGTGCTGCCTGTTAAACAAGTCAACTTTAGAATTTAAAAGAAAATAACCAATCAACGGAAATAGGTCATGTTATATACCAAATTAAACAGAATTTATTTTCGAATTTTATGAAAATAAATAATATAAATAAATTTACAAGCATATTGATTTTAATAAGCCTTTTTCAATGTGATATGGTGAAAAAAAAATCGCACTATACAATTAAGGCTTCATTTTGGAAACCCTGATGAATAAAAATAGTTAAATTATATATTGATTGAAAGAAAATTTCCTCCTGAGTAATATAATATTCATCCTGAAATATGATTTTTATTTCTTTTAATGATACTTTTCAGTATCATATATTTCAAACATGCCAGTGTTATACAAAGTGACTTGGACTTCTCACATTCACAGGATTTTCTGAACTGGTTATTAATTGAAAAAAAAAACAACTTTTTGGCTGCTTTTTTTTACTAAATTTATGAATTTTTTTCTTTGGGTGGCGAAGTTTGGAGATCTTGGGTAAGTGCAGAAAGGTTTGTGCACCAAAGCAAAAAAAGAAAAACAGCGTTATATCGTCTGTGTGGCATGCCAAGGTACTTCAATATAATTCAATATTATCATTCAATGTAAACATAAAAACTTGTAATTAAAAAAAAAATTATATTTTTCTAGGGGTGGGGTGGGGAAGGTTGAAACATTCACAGTGAGTTTAGCAGAAGGAAGTCTTCCCGAAATTGCCTTCCCATATGATGGCTGATTTCCATATATAGTAAGGAAGTCTATTTTGTTCTGTATCCAAGACATTCATTTTCAGAAAATGATACAAACTCAAAGTATTTTTTTTACTAAAAAACAGGAAATAATAAGAGAAAAATTGCATATAACCTAATGGGATGTTAAGTAAAATATCCGCAACAACTTTTAAGCTGGCCTCTGATGTAGCATAACTCAGAAAGATCAATAAATCAGCCAATCAGAAGATAATTGCGGAAATAAATCTACAGAAATGAATTTGCTTCCATATCCAAGACATTATTTATTTTCAGAAATTACCAGATCGAAGTTTTTACAGGAAAAATAATAAATAATAAAATAAAAATTAACATATAGCCTAATGCGACGTTAAAATATCTACAACAACAAGTTGTAGACCAGCCATCCGATGTAGCATAACTATACTTATTGTATGAAAAATCAATACTTATAGATTGGACAAAAGATCACTAATTTCCTAAAATAAAGCTACTGAAAATGAAAACCAAGGTTTAAATATAAAAAGAATAAATACCAACTCCTCTCAGACCTTCTACTATGGCATATAAACTGGCAGGCTCCTGTCAGACCTCTGTGGCAAGCAGCTGCTTGAGGGGGTATTTATTTTATTTTATTTTTTTTTTTTACCAACTTTACAAAGGGTATCCATTATGCTGTACCAAAACTGTAAAAAAATACTTATTACACATGGAATCTGCTCCTTGTTTGCCTCAGTGAGCCATAACATGATTAAATGCAGCTGCACCTAGAATTTCTAAGAAGAATGTTTTTAATTCCAGTTTTGATTTTAAGAGTGGGAAAGATGCATAGAATGCTGGGGAAAATGATAAAAAATAATTTTGAGACTACTGAAATAGGTTTATGACAGAAAAATGTGAAACAGAAAAAAAAAAAAAAAAATGGTGGTATGTACTTTGTAATTATTTCCAAAATCTACCATTTTTAAAAATATAATTTTTTTTTCTGTTAATTTTTAGGAGATTTTCTAAAATTTAAGGAAAAATTTGTTTGTAATAGTTCAAATCAAACTTGTGAGCTTAAATCAGAAGGTTGCTTCAGCAAATAGCAATGTTAACAAGCAAATCGGCAATACTGTTTAGTGCTTCTAAGAAATGGCAATCAGATGGCTTTATCAAATTTTTTATATTGTAATTTAATAAAATATGCATCAAATTAAAAGTAAAAATATTTTTCAAGCCTGAATTATGAATTTTTATAAGATACATATATATATATAAAATTACAATGGCAATTTTTATTTTTGAGAAATCAATTTTTTTTTTGTTGTACTAAAACATATACATATATGTCCTTGGCCTCTCATTTCGGATTCTGCAAACATATACAGATGACACTGAAAATTGTTAAAGCAACATTATTCCTGACATAGTATTATAACATGATCACAAGATCTTTATTACTGAACACAGTTACAGAATATAGATCTCTAACCTGCTTGTTGCTATATGCTCCATAACAAATTCAGTCTCATTACTTTATTGTCAGGCCAATTTTTTTAGAAAATAAGAGAAGTACCAGTTTTAAGCAAAAACATTGCTAATTAACATTGTTACTAATACCTTTTGTGTGCTGACCGTGTGGTACAATGTTGTAGAACAGTGATACCCCACCATTAATTTTAATCACATTGTGGTATTCCTTTTTTTAATTATTCGAAGCTCACATGTCCTACCAGTTGCTAAAATTTGAAACAGACTATTTAGGTCTTATGGCTTATCCCCTGCAGAAATAATTACCTTTTGCAGTCCTGGATCCCTTTTTTTGTTTGTATATAAAATATTCCAAAAAAAAAAAACATGCTTCCCATTAAACATGCTATAGTTGGTTGGATTATCATATTTTCACAACACAATATTACATATACACATTGGCTAGGCTTCACAAACATGTAGATGATGAAAATTTCCAACATGAATAATGACTAATGTGTTTCAGGATTTTTGCCCATTCTCAAGGTCCATCTAGATTAGAATGAACAGGGGGAGGGGGTTAGCAAAATAATGGAAACACCGATGGTGACTGAAGTACATGCAATATGCCATATGCATATCACAGGTATGACATCACCCACCATTTGAGGTATATAAAGAGGAGAAGTATGATGTCAGCTATCACATAGCAGTGCCACAAGCACAGGTAAAACAGCTGTTGTGGTGTAAATGTTGACATTGTCAGATCTCAGTGACCTCCATAAAGGCCTGATCATTGGTGTGTGTCTTGCAAGAACTTCAATAATCAGAACGGCAGAAATAGTAGGTGTAACACGAGGAACTGTATCGAAGATTATGACTACCTATCAAAAAGGACAGAGCACTGCCTCCAAATGTGCAAATTGTGGATGCCATATAAATTGTGGATGCCATGCAAATTGAAGTTGCCAGATAGGGATAGGCGAATGTTGGCACGAATTCTACAATGGAAGCACAAGACCATTGCACTGCAAATAGCAGCAGAGTTGAACACCAGTCGGAATGATCTCATTTCCATCATAACAGTTCATTGGGAACTTCATTGTGCCAGTATTTATGGCCATGCTGCAATCCACAAACCTCTGACTACCAACATCAATGCAACAAAACATGTAAGATGGTGTAAAGCACATAAAAACTGGGATGCTAAGACTGACAATGTGTCATCTGGCCTGTTGAATCATGTTACACATTGTTTCCCGCCACTGGTAAAATGTACATCTGGTGAAAACCTGCAGAAGTGTACCACCCCGACTGTTTGGTCACAATTGTGAAGCATGGAGGTGGATCCCTGATGCTGTGGGGGGCCATATCATGGCATTCCTTAGGGCCATTAGTTATTCTGCAGGGTCATGTTACATCTGCAATGTACGAATCCATTCTCTGGATCACCTGCTCCCAATCTTGTGGGCATTTTTCCCGGACAACTATCCCTGGTTTCAAGTGGAGAATGCACCTGTGCATTGTGCGAAATGTATCAAGTTGTGGTTTGCAGAGCATGAGGATGAGGTACAGCAGCTACCCTGGCCACCTCAATCTCCAGACCTCAATACTCTACGTTGAAAAAAGTGTCCAGACACTTTCAATGTTATGCGAATGGAAAGCCACTTTCAAAGCTTCCTAATATTGAAAATAAATCTTTAACACAAAAACTGTTATTGGTGACAAATTGTAGATGTCACTCAAATCTCTCTAAATATGTTTCCCACAATATCCATTTAATATTTAAAGAATGAAAAGCTGAAGCTTTTGACACTTCTTCAACTTTTGACACTTGTGAAAAAATACTTCAATAGATAAAACACAACTCTTGTAACAATTTGTTCACTAACATAAATTAAATATCTGAAGTTTGTATGATGATTTTTTAAGATTTCATCAATTTGGAGGCAATATGACAGTGCCAATTTTCATCAATCTTCGATCAATATTTAGTCATTGAAGCGGGACCATTTAACAGCAAACAACACTTTCACATTGCCTCCAAATTGATGAAATCTTAAAAAAATCGTCATACAAACTTCAGATATTTAATTTATGTTAGTGAACAAATTGTCACAAGAGTTGTGAAAAAAAAACACTTCAATAGATAAAACACAAGTGTCAAAAGTTGAAGAGAAATGCTTCAGCTTCCATTGATTCTTTAAATATTAAACGAATATTGTGGGAAATATGTTTAGAGAGATTTGAGTGACATCTGCAATTTATCACCAATAACAGTTTTTGCATAAAAGGTTTATTTTCAATGTTAGGGAGCTTTGAAAGTGGCTTCCCATTCACATAACATGGAAGTGTCCGGACACTTTTTTTTCAACATAGTGTATTATTGAACATTTGTGGGAATATCTAGAGCACAAGGTCAGATCACACTTTCCACTTTCAGCATCACTGGCACAGTTGGGCCATATTTTACAGGAAGAATAGTCGCATATTCCATTACTGTATATGCATGACTTGTATAAGTCTGTTCCACATCGAATTGTGTCTGTTCTGATCACCCAAGGTGCACCTACAGCTTAATAATAATATGTTCTCCACAAACAGTATGTGTTTCCATTATTTGTTAAACTCCTGTATCTACACTACTGAATTGTAAGTATGACTCTCTTGTAATATACTGCAAAAGTTGCACATAGCAAATGTACTTAAATAGTTTGTAAGAAACAAAATGAGGAGGTGTCTCTTCCCCACATTTCTTGGTGTCTAAATCTAACATATCAATTCCATTTGTGAAGCTTTAAGTGATAAGCATTTTTTATACTTTGAAGATGTTCTTTGTTGTTGGTGGCATCTGCATAATCCCTTTAAGTTGTATCTGTGAGATTATAAAAAATGGAACTAAGTGTTTAAAATTTCCATTGACATTGTAGGTAAATAAACTAGATGCAATGGTTTGAATTAAAGCATTTTTAGTATGTATTAGCTTAATGATGGTTTTTTTGTAAATTTATGAATGCACTGCATCTGACTACAAAAATGAAAATTAACCACAAATCTTGATACTTTTTAAGTAGCATATGGTTATAATTCTTCATAATATTTCATATTGTTCATAATATGTTTATTACCTATTAAATATATTTGTATTATTAGGGATATTGGTGTTAAAGCAGTAAAGCAATGATGATATTGTCACCAGTTTATTTTCTGCATAAAAGAGGAAAATGCTACTGGGCATCAACAAATACCTATTTAGTGAAAGGTTTGCACAACTACAAAAAGCTGTACAAACCTTTCATTATCCTAATAGAGTGGTAATTATAACCATAATATAGCTGATAGCCATCCCATGGCTGAGTAGTTAGTGCAAGACCACTGAACTAAGGGATCTGGGTTTGAGTCCTGGGTAAGGCATGGATGTTTGTGTTGTTTTTCTGCTGAGGTCTAGCCTTCATCACAGACCTTTCTTTAACTATGGCATATAAACTGACAGGCTCCTGTCAGACCTCTGTGGTAGCAGCTGTTGAGGGGATATTTATTATTTTTTTATTTATAGTTGTTAAAGTCAAGTTTCATTTATTCCCTATGTTTTTATTTGCATATTACATAATTATTTAGATCAAATATGCAATGGAACATATGATTTGTAAACCTTTGTAAATTCGGAAAGCATTTCTTGACAGTTATGTTCAATAATAATTGCCTGTAAATATTAGCTAGTACTGGAGGGAGAGCTGTGTACCAGTATCCTGTGATGCACAGAACTGACCCACCTTTTATGGTGTGGGACATTAGTACATTTCAAAAGAGATATTGTTTTCTTGAAGTGAACAGAAGAGGAGGTTTGCCATATCAGTGTGGCCAAATTGATCTAGTTTTCTATGGCTACATTTTTTTTTCTGACCTGCTTAGGAGTGTCCAACTTTACAGGATCTTGGTGCTAACCTATTAAACCATTGGACTGGCTAATGGCTTTGATCTGGATTACAGATCCTGAATGCTGCACTGATGGGACTCTGTTGAGGAACCTCTACTGTTATGTTTTGTTTGTTTATTGGTTGCCAGCCCCAAGTGAACAGATGTACAGGATATCAGCTGGTGGGTAATCATGAACAAAAGTCATTGTAGTTACCTGACCCCTTCTACAGGCATCTTCAACCCTTCCATGGAGTAATATGTCCGAGGCAGGTTAGTTTTTATTTTTATTCTGGTTCTTGAAAAGGTCCGTTTGTAAAGGTGGTGCCTGAAGTTCCTATCAGCATTGGGTGACTTGAGCCTTCAGCAGTGGGGTATGGGTCTTTACCCCATGCCTGTGATTAGGAAGCTGATATTTCCGTCCCTTCCTCTCTCTCAATAAATGTAATTTCTTTAAAAATCTCACTAACTGTTTTCTTTCCACAGGTATGTGGAATGTGCTTAGAGATTTATTCTCTTGATATCCTCATACAGGAATTCCAATGTTATAATCTAGATATTCTGGGCTTTTGCAAGTGATCAGATAGATAAAGTGGATTCTGATGATAATGAGAAAGATTTTTATAGACAACATCAGAATATTTTGAATTCTGTTAAGATATTACTCTTGTGCTTGATGACTTAAGTACTAAAGTTGATACTAACCTTGGTCAGGGGGAGATAGGACCATTTGTCATTTGTAATTGCAATGGCAGCATCTCTTACAGGTAAAAAAAATAATTGTTTGCAAATAACACATTTACTACAAACATTGGGACATTTATAATTACAAATGGGTAGCTCTTTTAAGAATACCAGAGCTTATAGGGAAGCTGAAATTCAGTCTGATCATTAATTGTAAAGTGTCTTAGCAGAGATATTTTAACTTTCGATTTGCAGCATTAGTTTCTTTTATTAGCAATGCTTGTGTGTGTGTATGCATCTTTGCATGCATGCATGCATGAATGAATGAACATGCATGCTTGTTCTTTCCAATAAGATGAATAATAAACTATTAATGAATGCTTCGTCACCTTTCTAAAACTGTTAAAAGGTAAATCATAATTAATAGGAACATTGACAAACATTTGCATTAGCTATCCTTTCCAGGTAATATTAATTTCTGTTGCATCTAGCAATAATATGCTAATAAACTGGTTGTAATGAGTAGGTGGAAAATTGTGGTATATATCTTGTTATCAATCTAGTGCAAATTTTGCACAGTGAAGCATGTTAATAATTGTGTACTATGAGTATTTTTGTTTATATTGCTGTATTAGTCTGTATACCTGTTTTTTTATTATCAGTCAACGTTTTACTTTGTCTTTTTTTCTATATCATATCTACATTCCTTTATGCCTTTGAAAACTCGAATCTCAAGGCATAAATCAAGGCATGTGTCATTAATTTGTTTAATGTTCACAAGTCATCTTGAGTTTCTTCAGTAATGTAATACAAAAGTTTAAAATCTTCTCTTTCACAAATAGTCTGGTTTCTAACTCTTGTCTATTCTTGTTTTACCAGTGACTTGGGCATTTTTACTGGCTTCCAGGCTTAATGCCCCAGTTTCATCTTTGCAGCTCTGTAGAGGTTGACAAAGATGGCTATTATTCATCGCAGTTTTCACACTTGATAATTACTTAATTATACAGGTTAGTAATAGCTGAATTACAAAGTGAGACTAGCTGTGTTTGAATGTATTCAGATTAGACTATACCTGGTAGTGAAATTACACACATGGAAATTATCAGAAGGGAAAGTGATACCTCATCTATAATTGATATATAACTCGCATTAGGCTAAGATCTTAAAAGAACTGAAATTTTTAGAACGTAAAGAGGAAGTTTTACTTTAATAAAATAATGTTGCATTGTACAATCTGATTAATAAATATATATACAGGATCATTATGAAAGAATACCTATATTTTAAAGTGCTATATTTCATTAAATAATTAGTAAAAAAAGTAATTACATGTACAAAATGTCAAGAAATTCCAAAGTATCATTTTATGTTCAACAGACTTAATTTATGTGCCAGTCTGTACAATATTCAGCTGCTGTCCATACTCAGCTCAGCATATCTGGTGTAATACTTGCAACAGCTGAAGTGATTCTTTCCTATAAATGCTACAATTCTGAGTTTTTTTTTATCAAGGTTCAAGGTTTTGTAAGTTCATGGTGAAATTAGCCTCAAATGAGGGGCTCCCTACACCATTCACAACATTTGGGCAAAAAAGCAGAGGCAGAAGAGACTGCCTCTCAGCTATCTCTCAAGACTATTAAGAGTACTAATCTCATAAAGAAGAAAAGAAAACATTAGACCTTGCAGAAGAAGCCAATGTTCTGAAAGAAATCAGTGACAGGTCAGAAGTACATTCGCTGCAGCTTCAGAATGTGGTGGTTACCAAGTAGGGAGGTGATGGAGTAATCGGTGGTTCTGATAGCATAAATCTCCCGGAACAAAGCTTCTCTTTCAGCATTGTAGCGGGAGCAGTTGATCAGGACGTGAGATACAGTCTCAGGTGTGCTGCATGTGGCACGGTTGGGACTGTATGCTCTGCCGAGAGTGTGAAGCGTAGAGTTGCTGTAGATGACACCAATTCAGAGATGACGAGGAGGGTCTCCTCAGATCTGCGGAGATTACCAAGGTTAGGAGTAGTGAGAGAAGGGTCAACAGGTACCTGAATGTGGAGCAGCTGGAGTCCCTTTGCCACTGGGCAAGACAGTACTGGCTCATCAGTTGTGAGACAAAACTTGCAGTTGTTGAGAGAAAGAGGGTAATTAGATACATACCTCTGATTCTCAAGCACCTCCTTTGTGATACGATCAGCAAGCTCATTTCCAAGTATTCCTGCATGGGAGGGGATCCACTGGAAATAAACTGATTCCGATAGAAATGACCTTGGAGCAAGTCTCCATGATCTTCTGGATGAGGAAGGGCTTGCTGTCTCGCTTCTGGAGAGCTTCCAAGGCTGACTTGGAGTCACAGAGGATGACATAGTTGCAACTCTCGAGGCTGAAGATGAAGAGTACAGCTTCAAGGATAGCACGAAGCTCTGCACAGGTGGAGGAAGTGAGAGGTGGGAGATGGAAGACGGAAACCTCTGGCGAAGCACTTATTGGGGATGGCAAAGGCAGAGGTATCATGTGCCTCTCCCGGTCCACAGATACGCCAGTGTAGACCTCAGTACACCTCTCATATTGTGCAGTGACATAGGAGGTGGAGAGAAGCCTGATGGCCACTGGATCTGAGTTGTTCTTTCAACCTAGAAAAGGGACAGTGACATTGATCATAAGATCGCTGTTCCTCCAGGATGGAAGGTCAGGGAAGAGCATATTGCTAGCAGTGGAGCTGGCAGGGATGACTTGGTGGATCTGAGTTGTTCTTTCGACCTAGAAAAGGGACAGTGACATTGATCATAAGATTGCTGTTCCTCCAGGGTGGAAGGTCAGGGAAGAGTGTATTGCTAGCAGTGGATCTGGCAGGGATGACTTGGTCGTAGAAGTCAGTGGCAGATACAGAGATGGCAGAGTCTGGCCTTCTTGCAATTTCTTGAGAAGCTCGTGGTTAAAGTGGAGGGAATGGAGCCTCAAGAGATGACACAATATATCTCTCTTCCAGTGCAGGTGGAAAGGCATGTCATCAGCCTCTGCAATGACAGATGCATTTGGTGCGTTAGGGCAGAATCCGAGACAGAGGTGCAGAGATATAGTGTGGACAGTGGCCAACTTGCTCAGCAGTGAAGCAGAGGCATTGCTCAAAAGGTGACCACTGTAGTCGATGTGTGAGAGAATGTTTTTTATGTATCCCCAAAAACGGATTCTATTGGTGTCAGTTAGGAACTTCTTGGGGGCCACAAGGTTGGTCCACCTCTACAATCTAGTGATTTGACTCAAGGCCATGTTATCATACCAGGGAACTTCGAGAATTTCTTGAAATTTTGGGCACACAAATTACTTTTGATTAGGGATCATTTTTATTATCAGATTTAATTCATAAGATTTCAAGATTAATTTTTAAAAAAATTTGAAAACATACAATTTTTATGGGAGGAAAATTGGAGCATATTCTCTTGGGAACTATAGTGTTTTCTGGCATGTTAAGGGTTAATAATGACCCTGTATAAACAAAGACAAGTGTATTTGAGCTTCAGATTTCGAAGTTAATAAATGAAGCTAAGTGCAAGCTGTGCCTATCAGATACTGTTGATATTCTGTTTTGGCACATGAATGAGTCTTCAGGGGGATATAGTTTCTTTCTTAATGACATGTATTCTAGGTAATCTACTATGGACATCATAGAATAAATTTTCAGGTACTCCAGTTTTTTTTGGCATCATCAAATTAATTTTGATGAAAGCCATGTTTTACAAACAACTTTGATAATGGCAAGCATTTGTTGATGATCTGTGTGATTATTAGTTACAAATAAATGGTGAATTTGTATTTTCTTAACCTAAGTATATTTATCATTGAGTCACCGATGTAATAAAGCCAACCACATATTTTAATGCTTTATTAAGAGGAATTGATTCATAGGGTGATTTTAAATGGAAGTTGTTTATATTGCTGAAGTATTGTATATAATAAAGATTATCTTAGTACATAGTATCCATGTACTTGATGACGGCTTCGCCGTTTCATAATTTCAGTGATCTCTAAAGATATATATATATTAAAACTACTAAGTGTTTGAAAAATGCTAATTATAATATTTCATTAGTACCAATCAAATTAAAAAGGAGTTTTCTAATTATAATTTTTGTTTCCAATGAAAACTGCATAACATTCACATTCCACCACCAAAATTTCATATTTCTATCATTAATACATTGTTACAATATTTGTTTGAAATTTCAGAATTTTCAATCTTTTTCACCCTTAGAGGCGCAGTTATAATGTCGAAAGATTCTGAAAGTGTGAATCTTAATATTTTATCAATTCCTATCTAACCCTAAAAAGATTCTTTCATTTATCTCTAAATACAGTTATCTGCTAAAACTAAAAAGGTATGTTTTCCCACTCCCTCTGAGTCTAAGGGGTCAACTCATTGTTTGCAATGGAAACATCATGGCATTCACATTCTACCACAAAAATTTTAAATTTCATGTTTAAATACATCGTTTGCTATATTTGATTGAAATTGTGTAATTTGCAAATTTTCCCACCATTAGAGGGTGCAATTATAGTTTTAGTAAGATTTAAAAAGTGTGAATCATAATATTTTATTAATTTGTATCTAACCCAAAAAATAATTTCTCATTTATCTCTAAAAAATAAACAGTTATCTCCTAAAACTAAAAAGGTGCATTTTCCCACCCCCTCTGGGTCTAAGGGGTCAACTCATTATTGGCAGTGGAAACTTTGTGACCTTCACATTCCACCACCAAAATTTCACATTTCTAGCATAAATACATCATTTGCAATTTTGGAATTTTCAACTTTTTCCACCACTAGAGGGCATAATTATAGCTTTAGAGAGATTTGGAAAGTGCATATCATAATATTTCCTCAATATATTCAACATAAAAAGATTTTTTTTTATATCTGTAAACAAAAAAGTTTGATGTCTACAGACAGACAGACGACAAAGCAATATATTATTATCTCGTTTTCTTTGAAAACGAGATAAAAATACCTATTTTCCTATATGTGCCCTAAAAAGTAGAAAATAAACCTAAAGTATATTAATGGTGCAATCAGTTACTGAGTTCGTATTCACTTCAAAGGAAGATAGGGCATCAGCATATTTGTTGAGTAGGTAAAGCCGTGCCCTATTATCCTTTGAAAGTGAATATGAACTCATTCTGATTGCATCATTTATGTGCTTTAGGTTTAATTTCTACTTTTTAGGGTGCAATAAAAACAATAGGTATATTTTAAAATTTTTTTGATTTATTTATATATTTTTCTTTGTCATTGAAAACACTTACCTTCAGAAACCTTCATTTGTAATATGACTCATAAACATCGACCACACTTTTCCTCACTTTTGGTGTCACGTTTGAAGTAGCCCATGACATTGGAAACATCACAAGCTTTAATTTGAGATATGACTCACAGATATGAAGAGATGAGTCATAAGAGTCACAGATATACTATACAGCAAGTAGGTATCTGGCCTATTTATAACCTGTAAAGGGTTTCAGCTGGTTGCATTATTGTGGTTATGTTCCTAAAAAGCACAGCTTGTAACGAAACAATGTATATAGGACATTGATTTCCCATTGAATGAATGTATTATGTGTGAGATATGTTCCAGACCAACTAAAAAATTCGAATTTGTAAGCAAGTGTATAGGCATATGATTAGGAAATACTTATTTATTGTACACTAAACTGTAATAGAGTATAATTTATTGTAATTGCTAAATAATAATTAGAAAATACACTATGAAATTATTAATAAAACTTTAATTATTTTTCCTATTGTAATTTCTCCTCTTCAGCACTTGAAGTTGCTGCAACTGTAGCTGTAATTCCAGCTACTTCTGTGACTAGCTGTTGAGGTTGAGGTTCTCTGACTTTTTCTTGAATAGGAGTCTAACTTCACCTGCTTGCCACTATGAATCTTTGCATCATAAATCTCGCAATAGCAAGACAAACAATCATTTATGAGCTGTGTCACCTTAGCAGAACTAGAACTATCAGGCAGGTGATCACAACTCTGAGAATGCCTGTCAATTCATCAGCAAGTAAAACACGCCTAAGATTCTTTGTTGTTAAGCCGCTTCTTTCTGTTGGGCCTATTCTTCATCTTCTATGGTCTCTTCATAAAATGTGCTTATTCAGTTCATCCAATTCTTCATTACTTAGGGCTGTGAGTGTGACTCAAGCAACTATTTAACATCCTCCTCCTCAACATTATCAAAACTTGCCTTGCCAAAGACACCAGCTCTCCATGAACTTCTTCAGAAGTTTCAAAACCAGTGAAGTCATGCATAGCTTTAGGATAAATGTTCTTCCAAACACTGTTTATATACCTGTCACTTCATTCCATGCCTCACCAATAATGTACATTGCATCCCTGATGTTAAAGCTCTTCTAAAACTTCTGAACAGTTGGTTTGCCTTCACCGTTATTCTCATGGATTAGCTTTCTAAAGGTTCCTCTCAAATAATAAGCTTTAAAGTTTGCTATAACAGGCTGATTGGTGAAGTTCATGGTGGCAGAAACACAACTTTGATGTTTGGACACAAAGCTTCAAAGTCGATGTCATGGAAGAATCGTAAATGACAAATTTTTGTGTTGGCAATAAAGTCGCCAAAGATTTGCTTTGTAATCTGAGCCTTTCACTGGGATTTCCAGGTCACAGGGAGGCGAAATTTCACATAATTGTTTCATGGCCCTAGGATTCTCACTATGATACACGAGAGTGGCTTAAGCTTCTTTCCTCCATTTGCATTCCCACCAAGCAAAAGTGTTAAGTGATCTATGGAGGCCTTAAACCCTGGAGCACTTTTTTTCATGGATTGAATTGTATGTTTTGAATGGCATTCTCTTCCAGTAGAGGCCTGTTCCATCCACATTAAAAACTTGTCTAGAGTCATAACCTTTTTCCTCTGTAATCCTAGACAATGTCTGTGCAAATGCAGATGCCCCTTCAGTTGTCTGCACTTGCTGCTTCACCTTTATACTCATATTTTTTAATCCATAATGGGATTGAAACTTATGAAACCAGCCACAACTCGCACTAAAAGTTTCACTTTGCTGAAGCTGAACACTCTCCCTCACTTTTAACAAAAATCATAAATGCTGAGGGCCATCTCCTGAATAAGAGCAAAACTTATTGAAGTATATTGCTTGTGCAAATCTTCAAGCCACGTTGAAAGCAATTTCTCCATTATTTCCATAATGCTACTCCTCTGCCTGGTGGGGCGGGGGTGGCTCAGTTGGTAGCGCGCTAGGCTCGTAATCTGTAGTTCCCAGGTTTGAGTCCTAGCTGGGTCAGCGTTGAGATTTATCTCCGCAAAATTCCCCGCCCTGCCCACGGTCAGTAGGGGACACCGATGGGCTTGGAAAGGCCACCGTCCGTCGGATGGGACGTTAAGCTGTGGCCCCGTGTGCAGGAGAGTCATACCCTGTGCACGTTAAAGAACACGCTGGATGGCCTTGATGGGAGGCTACCATCTGTCTCCCAACAGCTGTTCCAGTGGGTCCCCTCCCCCAACCTTCTCTGGGCCTTCAGGGTTCATGTGACTTGGCCATTTAGCCCATGGTGTGCAAAAAAGTGCCGCTCAGAGGTAAAACAACACAGCAACACAACTCTGCCTGGTAATTTTAATTGTAGAATGCTGGGTTGTGTACTGTGCTTTGCTTGTTATCTCCCCTCCATTTTTGATAATTTTATGCACTGTTGTTGGCGATTAAGTCAAGATGCCGAGCAATATCAACAGCTCTTTCACCACTTCTTTGTTTCTACTTTGCTTAATCACCTCTTTTAACATCTAAAGTCACATTATGTTGTCTTTTCACTGCACTAGGCAACTTTCCTGAATATTTTCCATTCGTGGTGAAGAATTAATGAAATGTTATTGGATATGTGTTCACAGCGCCTCTTCACTCACGAAAACAATGTGGAACTGGACATTGTGAGTACACAAGCAGCGCCATGTGACGTCACTGACCTACTGTGCATTGTTCTAGAAAGTTCTGTTATTTATTTTGTAGAATTTACTATTTATTTATGATTTATATTTTTATTTCATTATATACTTTTTATATTAATTAAAATTAACTAATTAATACCCTCTCAAGCAGCTGCTTGCCACAGAGGTCTGACAGGAGCCTGTCAGTTTATATGCCATAGTAGAAGGTCTGTGAGGATGGCAGGACCTCAGCAGGAAAATAACACATCTATGCCTTATCTGGGGCTCGAACCAGGTCCCTTAGATCATTAGCCAAACACGCTAACCACTCGGCTATGGGACGGTTTATAATAAATGAAAAAAAAAATTAATGAATATCTGAATAGGTTTGGCTAATATTTTTAACATTTTGGTGTTGTTGGTTCTTACCTCTGAAAAGTATTTTTTTTTGCACATAATGGGCTGAATAGCCATGTCACATGGACCCCCGAGAGCTCAGAGAAGGTTAAAGGATCCACTAGACAGTTATTGGATGACAGATGGTAGCCTCCTATCAAGGCCATCATGGGGTCTTTAATATGCAAAGAGTATGGTTCTCTTGCACACAGGTCCATGACTTAACATCCAATCCAATGGAGAGTAACTTTAAACAACACATTGGTATCTCCTTTCTCAACAAGGACAAGGGTTAGCAGGGAAATTTAGGTGTTGTTCTTAATAAACCATTTCAAAATATTTGAATTTATAGATTACATTTAATTTATGCTACTCTGTCAAATTAGTTGTTATCAAATGCAGTGTATGGGCATAATTTTTATTCTGATTTAATAATTTTCTGTTTCTTAAGGATAACCCATTTACTGGTGTATTGAATGGGAAGATAGGGTTGAATAGGTAGTTGAGATGACAGAGTTGAAATATTATTGTTTATTGATATATTTCATTTACATTTAGCACACTGACATTTTTAAATTGCAATCATTTTTTGTTAGTTAGAAATCATAATGATTTTGCAATTATTTATGCAGTTTGGATGCTTTTTTTTAACATATTGTTTTCACCATATTAACCTATTATTTCTTTTTTTCCCACTTTGATCTTCATTTGCACATATATCTCCTGTTAGGGTGCCTGGATTGCCACTAATTAATTTTATTTTTCATTATTCTTTCTCCTAATGTGCATTTTATATCTGTTTGTGATACTATTTAATGTATGCCAGGCATTTTCTGGTAAGCTTTTATCGGCCGGGTTAGTTATGGTAGTGAAACTTGGATGCTGTGTAAACAAGATAACATAGATGCTTTTGATTCTAGATGCTTATGCAGTATCTTGGGTATTAGGTGGTTTAACTTTGTAACTAATGATGAGGTTAGGCAAAGGAGTCTGCAACCTTCATTAAGCAGCATATTGTGCAGAGAGAGACTCCGCTGGTTTGGCCATGTTGCCCGTATGAATAATTATAGATTGGCAAATAGGGTTATGAACAGTGTGCCTAAAGGCCTCAGAAAGAAGGGGAGACCTAGGATGCAGTGGGCAGACAATGTCAAACAGGACTTTGTTAGAATTGGTGTGCAGTGGCCAGATGCAGTTGATGTAGCTCAGGATAGACTTGCTTGGAGAACTAAATTGCACGGTCTGGTTGGACCTCTGTAGCCCATGGCTGCTTGAGGATGATGATGATGATGACTTTGCTGATTATTTTTGATTACTGTTCCATTTAATCACTGAATACACACTTAAAGTAGCTATAACAGCTTAATAATAACTTACCTTATAATTTTTCCTTACTGTCACTATTGCTATATATTATAAAATATCAAGATATCATTTATATCATAAAACTGCATTATATGTTAATGTAAATTGTATTGTATATACACCACTTAGTAATAAACTGGAATAAAATAATAACTAATTTCATGACCAGATGTTTATCAGAGCTTATGCTGCCATTTATTTTTTACATAATAAAAATTATTAAACATACCTCCAGACAATTCTTACCCATTACAAACTGAAAAACGATATGTAAGTTTATTGGTAAGTGAGCATGAAAAATAGTATTCATATGAATTGGAGTAATATCAGTTTTTCCTTCAAAGTTTTCAAATATTTTTAGCTTACAGTGTCACTAATGATATAGTATATTCTTAAAACTTACCCTTTACTGAATAAAATTACTGGCACAAAAAGTTTCTTCGAGAAAATTTAATATTTTAACCAATTTCAGTTCTTTTAAGCAAGCAAAATATTATTTCACAATAATCCATATCTGTTTATGTAATTATGAATTTAAATACAGAAGGATAAAGAGAAGATTTGAGTGAAATATACATTACATTCCTATTCAAGCGACATAAGTGTGAATATATTTGAGGTATATTGAGTTTCCCTTCCCTAGCTGCTTGAGGGGGTATTTATTTTTATTTTTTTTTAATTAATCAAGAACCCTCTGTATATTTATTTTTCTGTATGTATCCAGACTTTTGGGATGCCATATACATAACATGCAATAAAAAGAAAGTGTAATTAAAATTTGAAGTTTATTTTCACCTATTGTACTAATTCAGCAAAAGCTGCACATCCAGAAATATTGTATTGTTGAAGTGGTTTAGTATTTAATATCATTTATGCTTTTTTTAATGCTGCATGACTCATAATTAACCGGTTGGGTTCTTTTACCTCTGAGTGGCATATTTTTTCACAGAACGGGCGCTAAATGGCTAGGTCATAAGGATTCAAGGGCCCAAAAAAAGTAGGGAATCACT
The DNA here is from genome assembly GCA_038380435.1 of Ryuthela nishihirai. Classification (NCBI taxonomy): domain Eukaryota; kingdom Metazoa; phylum Arthropoda; class Arachnida; order Araneae; family Heptathelidae; genus Ryuthela; species Ryuthela nishihirai. The sequence goes on from JAWZYU010000020.1 coordinate 38,401,769, forward strand.
GGACAGCTGTTAACTGAGGGCAGGACAGGGAGTTTTGTGGAGATAAATCTCAACCCTGGCACAGGTGGGACTTGAGCCTGGGAACTGCAGATTATGAGCCTGGTGCAGTACCAACTGAGCCACCCCTACCCCCATAATTAACGAGAAGAAATTACAGAATAAATTTATCCTTAAGTATGCTGTTCATTTTATGTTATAATTCAGTAAAAAATTTAATATGTAGCAGCATGCATTGTTAAAAAATCTCTGTGAAAGTTTGTCTTCCACCTAGGACCTTTTGATATTTCTCAATGGAAGTTAGTGTGATATTTTTTCTGCCCTCTGCAAAGATTAAAATTTTATCAATATAGAAATTTTAATATTGAAGTATATATAGCTTTTGATTATCTAATTTGTCCAGTGCAATTTTGAATAAAGTGTGTTCATTCATTTAAAATAAGATGATAATATAATATAGTTCAAGGGTGCACAACTCAAATGCCGACCTAGGCAGAATTGATTTCTAATAGAACGAAGCAAGCCAAGTATAATTTTACTTGGGGTGGTGCATTGTGGAAAAATTATGTTCATTTTCGTTTTTTCTTTTCAGAAATAGTGTGACATATTTTTTTCTTTCTGTTCTAGTGGTATTTGAAAAAATACTCTTGCATATTGTATAATATGTGTTTACCACTCATTTTGCTTCTGTTTCTATTATTCGAATTCCCTAGGGAGGTATTACCTTTTCTGCTTTATTATCAGTTCTTTCATCCATCACAAAATGCCCGTCTTATGCAATCTCATAACAAAACTGTTCTAGAGGGTGGGGGGTAAAATAAATTTATTTTACTTGCCTTTATTACTGAGCTAAGTTAAAATATGTGTGGGAACTAACATTGCAAATGATGGAATAGTCTGGTAATCTACTGACTGAAAAGGGATCTTCAATGAGCTAGAATAAACCTTTTTGATTAAAAAGATTTTTTGCAGGGCAAATGGCCCAGATATTTATTATCAATTTCTATTTATTTAAAATTGTGTGTGAAATTGGATTGAATGTTTATTCAAAATTTATTTAAAATTGTTACTCTTATTTTCCCTTCTGAGGCAAACTATCAGTGCAATGTAACTATAAATTAACCAGACAAAATGCGACACTCATTTGAATAAGAGCATAAATCTGTTTTACACACACTGTATCACACAAAGCAGGGATAGAATTATGTAATTGGGTATGTTTATTTTTTGTTTAGTGATAACTCAACTACACTCTAGTATTAGTATCACCTGCCAGATCATTTTTATCTGATGCCAGATCTGTAGGTCAATCTTGAAATTTGAAGACTGCCTCTTTCAACAAAATAGCAGTATGGTGTATCCTGTTAATAAGTCATGAGTTTAAAGCAAGATTTCCAAAAGAATGCTTACCAAAAATTTCATTTTGAACTCTGAATTTTTTTTAAATAAATTTAAAATTTAAGGTCTGGGAAGTGATTGACTGGGTGATTTAATGTCAAACCCTAAAGTTGTTCCACAGGTCAAGAAAATCTCATGGGCCATGTGTTGTCCAGGCTTGCTATAGTTACTCTGATACATTCATAGATAATATTATTTTGTACTACAGGTTCTTGGGATTCTAAGAGTGATGTATCTTTATTGTTTCAAGTAATGCATAAAAACTTACAGTGATTTAATGGATGCTGCAAGAAAGAAGAATTTATGTTTAAAAATTGGAATTATAAGTATAAATTTATTCTTTAGGTTGTTGTGGATTCTAACAAGCGTTGCTTTTCTTGGGGCTTTGGAGGCTATGGCAGATTAGGACATGCTGAACCCAAAGATGAAATGGTACCCCGATTGATCAAATCTTTTGATGGACCCAATAGAGGTGTGAAAGTTGTATATGCAGGTGGTACATATAGCATGGCTGTTAATGAATTTGGTGAGTACTAGGAATAATCATTATGAATAATTTGAAAAAGTAAATGTTAAACCAATGCATGAAAAAGCAATAATACTTAAATAATTTTAAATGTCCAATTTCATTTTTATTTGTCTTAGTTTTCTAAGGTAATTATGAAAATTGTGAAAGCAAATTAGGAAATTATTTGCATAGTTTTAGAGCTTTTTTTGCTCTAGGTGATATAGTTTTACAGCTAATTAAAAGCATTGAAGATATAGTTTTGGATATATTTAAAAGTATATAAGATGACCCAAAGCATATCAAGGTATATACTTCTTGGTTATCTTGAAAACTTTCAACATTATTCACTAGGATACATTTAAATACATATTATCCAGATATTAAAGTTAATATGATATAAATTTTTATTAAAAAATGAAGAAGGTACTCTCCTACACAAAAGATGGAGATAACCTAGAAGCTGCATTGGGCTTATCCTGGTTTCTCATTCAACACATACATAGGGACATACCAGCTGTTTTACTAGCCAGTAATATTAACCACCATACCAGGTATAAGCTATACAGATTCAAAGGAAAGTTCTAAACAACCCAATAACTTCAGTGAAGGGTCCTAGAGGGGAAATCTCTAGTCTATCTATAGGAAAGGGACCTAGGATTAGGTCTAGTTATAGGAAAAGGACCTAGGATTAGATCTATCTGTAGGAAAGGGACCATGCCCAATCGAATGAGAGTGACTGTAGTGCCCCAAGTGGCAATTTTAGGAAAATAACAAACCTAACTCGGCAAGAAAAAGAGATAGAGAGAAAAAAAAAACTAAATTACAAATATAGAATATAGAATGTAAATATAGAACACCTTCTAATTAGTAGTAAATGTAAATATAGAACATCTTCTAATTAGTAGTAAATGTAAATATAGAACACCTTCTAATTAGTAGGAAATATATGATATGCACAAAATGAATGGATGGAAGGTTATAAGCACCAATCATTTGAAATCTGATGCTTGATGTAATAAGGGTTGGGTTGTTTTACCTCTGAGCAGCACTTTTTTGCACACCTTGGGCTAAATGGCCAGGTCACATGGACCCCGAAGGCTCAGAGAAGGTTGGGGGAGGGGACCCACTGGAACAGTGTTGGGAGACAGATGGTAGCCTCCCGTCAAGGCCATCCAGCGTGTTCTTTAACGTGCACAGAGTATGGCTCTCCCGCACACGGGGCCACAGCTTAACGTCCCATCCGATGGACAGCGGCCTTTCCAAGCCCATCGGTGTCCCCTACTGACCGTGGGCAGGGCGGGGAATTTTGCGGAGATAAATCTCAACGCTGACCCAAGTATTATAACCAATACTTTTAAATACATTTACTACTAATAATTATCTATGAATGTAATTAATCGAACCTGGGAACTACAGATTACGAGCCTGGCGCGCTACCGACTGAGCCACCCCCGCCCCAATGTAATAAGGAGGCTATGGCAGATTAGGACAGCTGTTATTTCTGTAATTGTCTATAATTGTCCCACTAGGGTTGCCATTGTAAAAAGTTCACAAACTCTGGAAAATACGACACATAAACAGAAGGAGAGAGAGAGAATATTTACAAAACCATTAATTACACAGATTGATGATTACAGGATAATTACATTCCATTTCATGACTGGTATAAACAACACTCACAGGTGTGCAAGTCTAAGATGTGGCCACAATAGGTTACAAAGTACATCTGAATGTGAAAAAGAATAGCTTGTTGTACAGCAACCAGCATTGCAGATGTCACTCTATCACAGGCATCGATGATCTGATGTTGTAGATCTTTCCAACTCTGTGGTACACTTGTTTTAAGTAATCTGAGGAAGAAGTCTGTAGGAGTTAAGTACAATGACTGCAGAGCCCATTCCAAAACACCACCATAAGTGATGAACTGTGTCTGAATCTGTCAAGAAAAAAAAATTATGCTTAGTGGCTGTGCAATCATCATGTTAGCACAACATGCATTGTACATTCCTGACAGTTCAACTTGTCAGGTATTGTTTTCCATAAAAGTTGGAGGTACTATTCCTACTTGTTAATGATCCCTCATTGAATACCTGTTCAATATCATAATGATCCCTCATAGAATACTGGTTTCGAGTGTGTTGTTCAACTACAAGTTGACCTACAAGTGCTATATCATGTACTGCCATGTATGATTTTTATTTTCCTGGTCAGATGCTGTGTCACAACCATCACATGCATATGTTTGTGTATCTTTCTGTGGTGTTTGCACAATATTTGCAGTGGCTAAGTGTACAGTGTCCAATCTCGAATGATTGGCATTTATAGTCTTCCATCACTTGTTTTTTATGTATCATATGCTATTTTCTACTAATTAGAAGAAACTTTACAAGTTTGTAATTTGCATTTTTCTCTCTCTTTGTTACAGAGTTAGATTTGTTAAAGTTAGTTCGTAAATTTGCCACTAGGGTCACTATAGTTGCTGTCTTTCAATCGAGCATGGTCACTTACCTATAGGTAGACCTAACATTTCAGTAATTGTCTGTAAATGATAGCTAGGTATTCACTGGAAGGAGAGCTATGCACCAATCCCCTGTGATGATGCACAGAAGCAGCCAGGCCTAGCACCTAAAGTCTGACCCCACCTTCTCGTGGTGCAGACCATTAGACCACCACCTTTCAAAAGAGATACTCTCTTGTTCAAAGGGACAGAAGGGGAGGGCTGCCAGATCAGTTTGTCCTTCTGATCTGCACTACTGTGGCTAGTTTTCTTTTTTTTTTTTTCTACCCTGCTTAGGACTGGTCAACTACACAGATCCTGGTGCTGACTATATATACCAACCCAAATGGAATTGTGGATCCTGAATTTGCTGCACTGATGGACTTTTGTTGAGGGAAAAATCTTCTGCTGTGTTTTCTGTTTGTGTGTTGACAGCCTCAAGTAAATGGATTTTATCAGCTGATGGATAATCCTGATCAAAGGCCATCACAGTAACCTTAACCCTTGCTTCTATGAGCATCATCAAACCTACATTGGAGGAAATCGTCCAGTTTAGATGGCTTCAACCTTTAATAGTGGGGAACAGATCTTTGCCCATGCTTGCGATTAGAGGACTGTTTGATATTGTCAGCATTTCCTCTCTCAATAATAATAGTTTCTTTAAACATCCCACTAACCATTTTCTCTTCGCAGGTTGTTGGAATGTGAGAACTCTGTACAGATATTATTCTCTTGATGTCCTCGTACAAGAATTCCACCATCATAACATAGATATTCTTGGCTTGCAACAGACCAGATGAACAGATAAAGGTCAGATACTTGAAAAAACCCTAAAAATTCTCTTTTCAGGATGGGAAGATGGAAAGTATCTTAAAGGCGTAGGTTTGCTTCTCAGCAGACAAGCTAGTGATGCTCTTTCTAGGATATGAGTGATTAATGAAAGGTTTCTTATAGCTGAATTTCAAACAAGCATTAAAGACTGGAATGTTATCTGTTGTTATGCCCCACTGAAGATGCTAATGAGGATGAGTGAGTTAGGTTTTACAGACAACTTTATGATATTTTAAATTCTCCTAAGAAAGGAGATATTACCCTTGTTCTAGGCAACGTCAGTGCTAAAGTTGGTATTGAATCTGACTTTTGGGAAGGGGTAATAGGTCCCTTTGACATTGGTAGCTGCAATGGCAATGGGCAATGGCATCTACAGGTAAGTAAACTTAATGGTTTGAGAATAACTAAAACTTATTGCAAATGCCACAACATACATAAGTACATGTGGGTTTCACCAGATGGGATGCATAATAATATGATTGATTATATATTAATTAACAGCAAATGAGCTAGTTCTGTTAGGAATACCAGGTCATATAGGGGAGCTGAAATTTGATCTGACCAAAAAAGTGTTTTGCAACTTAAACTTAAGAAGTGCTCTGCTAAGGTTAAGAAATTTATCTTATAAGGTCTGGGGATAATATTAGCAATAAATATTATGAGTCAAAATTGCAAGATTATTATGTAAGGTGTGCTTCAAGGATCAGTCCTTGTCTCTGCCTGCATTGTTCTTGATATTTTAATGAATTCTTAAATTTATAGCTGGAAGTAAGATGTTAGCATTGCTGATGGCACAACTGTTTACAAATATGATAATGAAAATTATTTATTTATTGTAGTGTGTAAATTTAGATCTTGGTAATATTAAGCTCTAAAAATGCATTTGAATTTAAATGAAACAAAATCTATTAACATTTTGATAAGAGAGTATAAAAATTATAACTTTATTTTTCTTAATATTCTTTTAATAAGAAGGGATCTGTATTCAAGTCGCAGATAAGGTATGGATGTTTTCTTTTCTGTGTGCTGTCTTTCTGCTGAGGTCTTGCCTTCCTTACAGAGCTTTTGATGTATTATAAATTGCATAACAGCAAAAGATAAGTTAGATCCAATGTCATGCTACACTGTCTGAAACTAAAAATAAAAAAAAGGGATTAATATTGAATGAAAATTGTTTTTATTCAATATTAAACTAATACTATTAACTAAACTATTAACAAAAATATGAAAGAAAAATTGTTTTTGTTAATTAATTGTATGTTAATAGTATCCAGCTTTTTGTGTAAATTTTAAATACCATGATAAAATTAATTGGTCAAATGTTTGAAAATTTATTTTGATAAGAGGGTATAAAAATTATAACTATTTTTCATAATGTGATCTAGGATATCTGAGCAAGAAGTTTGTAATTGCTGTGATATTAAAAGAATTCGAACATTTCAGATACTCGATAACTTTCAAACACATTACCTCTATTTACTGTTAATATCTGTATACCTGTTGTGGCATTGTGTAGACACTTGTTGTGGAAACTAATTCCACAAATAATTGATGAGTTAACACTTTACTATTTCAGAGTCCAGTGAAATTTCAAAGTCAGCAAAGCTTACATTGAGGGGAGCACTGAAAGCTTATCACTGTACTATGATTTATTTGCACATTCTCTGCTTCAATTTAATCTTCGTTTTATGTCTAATATCTAGCCTTTCAACTCCTGCTACCATTTATCGACTTAATTCACCACTTCCTTTTATTTTTGAAATTTCCTTTAATTTGTACCAATTCTTTGATCTGTTATGTCATCTAAGCACAAAACAAGGAACCAACATTGGAATTCAAAGGTTGCTAATTTTTTAATTAATTAGCATTTGCAGTATGAAAGAAATTCACCCTGATCTCCAAACATCAGTGCTTATCATCCAGATTAGAGTTAGACAGCTTTGCTTGAAGAGAAGAATACATCATGCTGAGATGAGGCTTCCTCACTTGGGATCAGAATGAGATCCAAAGAAATTGGACAAGATTGTTGGAAGGGGTGATACCTTTATCCACTATGCAAAGAGGCTCACACCTAGGGGTGTTCTTAGGATAAGGTAGATATGCATTCTTTGTTGCAATGGAAACCATTGCATCATATAAGGCACAAGATACAGTATATTACTGCTAGTAACACACAATGGCAAAATAAAAATGTTTTTATGGTAAACTCTCCATGTTAAGCAAAAAAATATAAATCATGACCATGCTAACTTTCTTAAAATGAATTGTGAGAAGGAAATTTAGGTTAGTGTGCCTGTTGTGCAACCTAGGGATGGCATGGTTTTGAGAGTGAAAGGGGATCTGGCTGGTTGGGAGAAAGTATGTGTGTGTGTGGGGGGGGGGGGGGGGGGGGGGGGGGGGGGGAGGTTAAGTGGGGAAAGGAGATTAAACGATTAAGAGGGGAAGAATGGGTTTGCCAAAACATAGGGAGGTGAAGACCATGCTAATTAATAAAACTTGAAATGCTTCTGAATCCAGTGTGTTCCAGTTATATCATGAATGCCTTTTGGAATATATGGTAAGGTTCTCTATAATCTCCAACTGCTTATGAGATTGTGAATTAAGAATTTTTGTGTTGCAAAAGGCTGTTTTATACTATTTATAACTTTTGCCACTAATGCTGTAATGGAAACTGGATTCTTCAGGCTTGTTTTATTCTCCTGCAAGCTTTGAATTATTAATCATAATGTTCATCCAGTATATTTTGTAGTGGTCTATTGTGCTCACATTTTGTGGTATATGCAGAAACACTAAGAAGTAGATTTCTGTTTTGGATGGCTGAGAATCTTGGTCATTCTTAATGATGCTATTTACAGTATTAGAAACTGCATATGGTACCATCTTGGTACCCCTATTTTACATCAGGATATTTACATGCTGGATAAATATCTCTTGATGGTTGAGTGGTTAGCTTGCTTGGTTACTGAAGAAGGGATCTGTATTCAAGTCTCAGATAAGATAAGGATATTTTCTTTTCTGTGTTGCTGTCTTTCTTCTGAGGTCTTGCCTTCCTTACAGAGCTTTGATGTATTATAAATTGCATAACAGCAAAATATGTTAGATCAGTGTCATGCTACACTGTCTGAAACTAAAAATGAAAAAGGGATTAATATTTGGTAATGAGGAAAGAAAAATTGTTTTGTTAATAATTGTATGTTAATAGTATCCAGCTTTTTGTGTAAATTTTAAATACCATGATAAAATTAATTGGTCAAATGTTTGAAAATTTATTGGCTTATGATGATCTTGAAGATAGATATTATGATTGGAACATGAAGGAATTTGAAAACCATTGTTCTAGTAGCTCAGATATGCTCTGATGGAGATGGTCACACTGATCCTTATTTTGCCTGGATAATTTTTGTTAAATTGCCTGGATAAAATGTTGGATAATCTGATTAAGTGTATACAGAATGTATAGCAGCCAGGCAATGACAATCCCTATTAAGGGTCTTTTAATTGATTCTATTTCATCAGATTTCTTTAAAATTTATCAAATTAATGATATGAAATTTGATTCATATTCATCATCTATTTGTTAAGATATTAAAACACTTGTTAGATGCCTGCAACTTTTGCAAGGGATTAAAGTAAATGGAAATTTAGAATGTCTTGTGATTATTGCTTCCATATACTATTCAAATTGTAAAAGCTAAATTATAAATTTCAAATTTTTTTGTAATAAATGTACAGTGTTATGAAATAAGTAATGTTACAGGTTTATTAAAACTGTTTATTTGGAATGTTATGAATTATTGAAATAAATCATATTTTTGTTTTTCTGCAGGAGTTTTGTTTTTTTGGGGACAGAATAAAAGAGCTGGTGAGGCAACAATGTATCCCAAACCAGTACAAGATTTGGCTGGTTGGAATATCCGTGATGTAGGATGTGCAAATTGCAGTATTGTTTGTATTGCTGATGAGAGTGTAATATCTTGGGGACCTAGTCCTACTTATGGAGAATTGGTAGGTATTTGTAAAATATCTCTCAACTAATACATTAAAAAAATGTGTTTATGCATAAAGGTGAATACCCTTTGCCCCAAAAGATATTACCAAAAGTGCCACACTGTGAAGTACATGAAGACATGAAGTGCAGACATGAAGTGTAAATGATAACATTTGCAGAACATCACAATATTGCAGAAGTAGTGAAAACATTGGTTGATATAAGATATGACTTCCATTGGAATAGGATACAGTCTGTTTCATGGCGTACCATTGAGTTGATTAGATGTAGAATGGTTGTTTAAGAGATGTGAAACCACACAACCTGCAAGTAATTATAGTTCAATTGCACCCATGGCTTGTTGAGGTATGGCTACAATTGACTATCCTATTAAGTTCCAGGCATATTCAGTGGGTGAAAGATTAGGTATCCTAGACAGCCATGAGAGAACATCTACACTGCTTAAAGAGCCTGTCAGATGGAAGGGCATCTGATGGGAAGGTGCTGGTGAAGGTGGGTAACTGTGAAGGGCAGACAGCGCATTTGATGTCATGCATGCAAACCCAATTTTATGAAACCATCAGTTGATGGTTTGTATTGTACCAGTGCCACATACTTCGTACACAGTCATTGACGGATTCCTTTTGGTCAGTTGCTGGATGTATCACTCTATCCATGATGATATTTTAATGGCCCCTGTTTCTGTATAGTGGGTAGTACTATGGTTTTGATTCCACTGTTGTGAACATCTATCAGTGGTTCAGACATCCCAGCCAATGTGGGTTGTTTTATGGTAGGTGGACCAAATAATCTTTTAGAGGCCCACTATCTGACCTCTTTCAAAGGCTCCAAGTTATGTGTAGCAACATCTCCCAATTATTGTGTGAGGTACATTACCTAGCATTCTCTGAAGATTTTCCTTACACCACATTTTAATCCTCACCCTGCCCCAAGTTATGTGTAGCAACATCATCCCAATTATTGAAATAAATCATATTTTTGTTTTTCTGCAGGAGTGTTGTTTTTTGGAGACAGAATAAAAGAGCTGGTGAGGCAACAATGTATCCTAAACCAGTACAAGATATGGCTGGTTGGAATATCCGTGATGACCAACCAGCCAAACTTAATAAGATAGTCAATTGTAGCCATACCTCAACAAGTCATGGCTGCAGTTGAACTATAATTACTTGCAGGTTGTGTGGTTTCATATCCCTTAAACAACCATTCTGCATCTAATCAACTCAATGGTATGCCATGAAACAGACTGTATTCCATTCCAATGGAAGTCATATCTCTTTAAATTACATGCTCTAGGTCAGTGGTTCTCAACCTTTTATGCTTCACGTACCCCCTGGATATGTGTATGTAATGCGTATCCCTTGTATAGATAGATAAAACTATAGTTATAGTATAACAATGGTTATTTTTACTTTGTTACTTGTTTTAGCAACTTTTGAGCTCTCACAGTGTATCCCCAAAATTTTACCGCATACCCCACGTTGAGAACCCGTACTCTAGGTAATAAACACTTGCATCTCTGATGGTTCTGAATGCTTCTGCAGCTTACTAACCATTATGGTGCATTTCCTTTTTTTATGTGCACTACCACTCACAGATTCTGATTACTCCTATCAACAACAATTTTATTAGAATGTTGATTTAACTGCACACAGACTTGTATTGTAACTGCATGCTGAGTTTTAGCCAATCCATTGATTCATGCAAATTGGTTAATTTTAAACTAGGTTTTACTTTTTTTTTAAAGGACTAGGCAATTTTAAAATATTGTAGTTGTATTTTTAATATTTTTTTTTCAGTTACTAAATGGTTTTCATAAACTTCATTTATGATTAAAGATATTATTGAAAAATGTGAAATAGAGCTTGCTAATATTCATGAATCTTGAGGAAGCTCAGTAGTTTTCTTTAGATGCCTTGTTTTCTGATGGGGGTGTAATCAGGATATGAAGGTGGTCACTCCCCATGGTATCTAAAAGAGTGAGCCACTGAAACAAATTTGAGATTTCATTTGATGTTATGCTGAGAACTATGGCTGACGCCCTCATTCTTGGTTTATAAAAGGTAGGGGAGCCATCATTTAGAATGTGGTAATTGCAATTTAAGATCTTCAATAATCTCTCTTGTCTGGTCATTTTTGTGCAATGTTAATTGCAGCTAAGCAATTAACCAGAGAATTTTTTTTTTCACTAGTATCTATATAAAATTTTGCTAAAATAATATATGAAATATAAGATTTCTTCATCTAAGTCCATGTCATCTCATACCATTCCTATGTTTGCATTATCTGCTATTTCTTCCTGCTTGTTACAGTCTAACTAATCTTGTACATTATTTTTTCATTCACAGTTTCACCCACTTATTGCATAATTTGGCTTGTGAGCTTTCCTTCATTTTCCAAATTTCCATTTGTTTTTACTGACATTTTGTTTTCTGCTTTTCAGTATTTTTTGCCTAGATTTTTCAAAAGTCACAGATTTTGTTTGTGACCATCAATCTGTTAACCAATAACCTTTTATATCACCACTAGACAATTTCTTTTTACCCAGATGGGATGATACATTGTCAATTGTCTTTCTGTGTTGGTTTTTTTTTTCTTTAAAAGATTATATCAGTTTCTGGTATGAATTCATCAAAGAACCAGTATTTGAAATATGCCTATCCATAAACTTCTTTTAGTTTTGTGACAAACAGGTAAAGCCTGAATTGCAATGTTTTTGAATGTCTCAGTTTCACAGATTTGCCTATTAACACCATGCATAATTTGTGAGTGTCCAATGCAGATTAGAATAGGTTAGTGCCATTCAGTGGTGCACTCTTGGGGGAGAATTATGTGTGTTGGAAGGGGAGGGGTAAGTGCAGTAGCCCCTCCCAATAAAAAGTCTAAGAGGAGTCGGAGAGACAAATCTTTGTACTGTTCTAATAAGTTCTGCTCACTGCCCCTGCCCTCCCAAAATATGATCCGTAGGGCTGCCACTGGTACCATTACCTTTTCCTTGCTTTTCTATAGCTTCATGTTGAAGTTTCTGGTTGAGAGGTTGTTTTTCTTGGGAGCATTTTAAAATTTAGTTCTGCTTCATCATGATTATGCAGTTGAACATCTGTGAAGTTCACACTTTTTATAAGAATTTGATATGGAATTTCTCAGTGACTGCTGAATGAGCAGAAAGTTTCTATCCACAGACGTTCAGTTTAACGTACTCCATGCCTTTTCATCCAACAGTGTAGTTTCATCTAACACTAGCAATGAAATAGTTTTCTCCCCCTTGTAATTCTTTCTAAAAACGCATTGCCTTTTCTTGCAATTCTCTGTCTTTGCTGCAAAAATCAAAGGGAAAATGTTACTAGTTTTTGTATATGTTTTCTTGACTGATTAGCATTCTCTGAATATTTTCCTTGCACCACATTTTAATCCTCACCCTGTTCCTTCTTCAGTCACTTACTGCAACTTTAAAATAAATAAAAATAAATATTCTCTCAAGCAGCTGCTTGCCACAGAGGTCTGACAGGAGCCTGTCAGTTTATATGCCAAAGTAGAAGATCTGAGAGGATGGCAGGACCTCAGCAGAAAAACGATGCATACATCCATGCCTTAATCTGGGGCTCAAAACCAGGTCCCTTAGATCAGTAGTCAAGCACGCTAACCACTCGGCCATGGGACTACTCCTTTACTAACATCAAATTTGATTGTGACTTTTTTATGGTTTCACTTACATGTGGTCTTTTTAAAGCATCAATTTTTACATTCAAAGAAATGAAAACATGGTTTTTATCACTCATATTAACTCAAAAGTTGAAAAAAATTTATACTGATTATACTGACATGTGGTACTGAGCTTGCTGGTATGAGTTCATATGACAGAGTATGAATGACCAATCAATGGTGAAAGGTCGATCAGTTGATGAATCATACCAATCAAAAATTGACTCATCATCAGAGATTGCTAAAAAATGTAATTTCTTCAAGACAGTCCAGGTAATTTTGCTGATCTTTGAGACTAACTTGCACCCTAGGAACAGAGAATGAACTAATCCCTATTACGATCATGGAACACAAAGTTAATTTTACCTCCACATTCCACAAGGAAAGGGAAGAACATGGATGATTGAAATGAACAGGATGAAAAAAATAATCTCCAGATGACCTCAGATTAAACAAAACTTGGATTATTGAGATTGTACTCTATCTCAATTATTTAATCCCCTTCAATATCCCCAATTATTTAGTTACCAGTAAAAGTCTCATATAAAAGTAACAATGCAAAATTCTCTCTCACTCAAAGTGGGATATATCTAGTTCTTGGTAACCCAATTTTTTTTTTGTTGTGAAAAGCAGCAAAAATTTATTTCCTCTGTTTCTTACAAAGAAATCCAGTAAATCAGTTCATATCTGAATTTAAATAGTTTCATATCTGCCATCTTCATTCCTTTTTAACCTATCTTACTATTGACTTTTGCCTTTTATTTCTTGGTTTTTGTCTTCATCAAGATAATTCTTCTGCCATATCTTAGGAACCCACTTGACCATTGCAATGAATTATATACCAAATGACAGTTTGTGATGTAGGAAGTATCATAGGTTGTAAACAATTTACCCCCATGCTTTCTTCACTCCTAAAAAAAGGGCATTAAAAAAGAAAGAAAATAGAGCCCAAAAAAAAAGGGCTTCACTCCTAAAAAAATGGGCATTTACTAAGAGTAAAATTCTGCATGCTTTCTTATGGAAAAAAAGCTTATTTTTTGTGTTATGGCTATTAATATTGAGTAAAGTATATTTAAAATTCTGCTGAATGTTGCAACTTGATGCTCAGTGATTTGCTGCTATCACTTTTGTAATATGAAAGCTATGTATTAAAAACAGGTGATATTGCAATGCTTGATATGCAAAAAGTAAAATAGAGAAATGTTCGATTTTTACCATTGATGAGAAAAACGAAAGTGTTGACCTTACATTACTTGAGCTACCAAGTTACCTATTTGTTGATGCTTCAGATGTGTTTTTTTCATTGTTAAAGAGAAAGAATAATGCAAAAATGTAATGGGTTTTTCTAACAATGGATTTTTGGGCACATAAATTTTTCCCATTGTGTCTGAAGAATTGGTTGACTTCTTTTTTTAGCATTTTTTTGACATTTTGCTTCCTATTAATCTCCCGCAGTTTTCTTTAGATTTAATAATAATTTTTTTATTTAGCATTTTATTACTTTTTTAGAGAAAGCTTTAAGTAAATTTATGTTATTATCTTTGGAAATGTTTGGTACTGAAATAGTTTAATGGTATTTTATAGGGATATGGAGACACTAGGCCTAAATCATCCACCACTCCTCAAGAAGTCAAGCCTTTAGATGGAATCCATATTCATTCTGTTTCTTGTGGTTATGGCCACACTCTAATGATTGCAAGAGATGACACAGAAGAAGATAGAGCCAAATTGAGTCAACTTCCGGACTACACCCCATAGCAGTGTGTTTATTTTGTTAGAACTGTGATGGTTAATACGTTTGATGAGAGCATCCTTTACTGGAAATTTTGTTTTTTATCAAGCGTATTTGGTTGTAAACAAATTATTTGAATACTTACGAGTGCATTTGGTTGTAACAGTTGAGTGGTATGGAAACTTCTTAATTACATAAGGGGCTTCTTTTTAAAAGTTTACAGCTTGCTGTTTTTATGGGTAAGGCTTATTACCCTTCACAGAAAAATTTCCTGTTCATATTCTATTTATTTCATGTGAGAACTGCAATGACATTTTTCATTTCTAAAAAGATGCACAAATATTTGGGATGGTTCATTTTTATGGGACATTTTATATATATGTATACTTAGGAATTTCGTTTTTCTGTTAACCATATATGTTAGCATAGTAAAATAGTAATCAGTCAGGCAATATCAAATTTTCTGTGTTATTTTCCATTGTTAGTTTTTAAGCATGTCACCATAACTAAGAATGCTAATAATACATGTGTAATTCTGTTATTGCTCTTCAGTTAAACATGATAAAATTTAAATAGTTTTTTTTTCATTGCTTAGTTGTCTTAATTTTACATCAAAAGATGTTTCCAATAAACTAATATTAATATTTGTATTAAGCACTAAGAAATTAGGAAAAATTATGTAATATCTGATAGGATCTTTGATCAAAAATATTTAGTAATAAACATTGCTGTAATTTAATTTTATTTGTATAATACCAATAATTCCACTTTTTATTGTCTATAAAGTAGAATTTTTGAAAAGATATTTCTGCAAAACACTAAATATTTAACAGACCAACTGAATTCAAAAAGTGAAAAATATTTTCTGTTATTGCAGGGTGTATGGCATGGCATGTTCAGTAGCAAGATGGCAGAAAGTTTTTTTTTCATGTTTACTTTTCAATTTAGTCTACTCTAATGCATTCTGCCCATATGATCATTGAACTGCACTAAATGCTAAAAATCAGAAGAAATAGGTGACTTAAAAAATAATTTATAGTTAAGTGCAAGAAAAGCAAGCCATTTCATATTATTAGAATTGTTGAAATTAGTTAATAATGCTGACCATAGTGTCCCCCTCTCTAGCACTGAACCTCAAACTACATTAAAAATAAAATTTTTAATAATGCATTTAGTTGGTTTTGTATTACATTGAATAAAAAAATCTTAAACGTCTATTTTAAGCTCATTAACCACTATTTCATTTCTTAGGCTAATGTGTGTAAGTTATAACAATGGTGTGTAGTGTGTTCCTAAAACCTGCTTTGTTTTGAGCTTTCATTAATACTGCAACACCAGATAATTTAAATATACAATGTTCAGCATTATTATTTACTTTTTGCATATTAATCTGCATGATTTTGAAACGTAAATTGGTACTGAAATTTGTAATAAGCTATAATAGGGAAGTAATTGTTTAGTAATACCATTTCATCATTTAATTTTGTGTAGAATGATAATT
The DNA here is from genome assembly GCA_038380435.1 of Ryuthela nishihirai. Taxonomy (NCBI): domain Eukaryota; kingdom Metazoa; phylum Arthropoda; class Arachnida; order Araneae; family Heptathelidae; genus Ryuthela; species Ryuthela nishihirai. The sequence continues at coordinate 38,417,941 of JAWZYU010000020.1, forward strand.
ATAATGTTTTTTGTCCTTTAGCTAATATGAGAGTAGTTAAGCAGGCTTTACAAAAGAACAATATTTTAATTCTTATATTTAAGATATGGCTTACATCTTTAAGGGCATTAAGTTACTTTCAGTATGGAAGTGTTTGCTGTCTCAGTAATATTACACTGATTTATAGCAGCACATCTTTTGTCCTGTGTTTCAATCCTGGTGCTGGTATGCATGTTGCATTATATATACTTGTGTGATAAACATATAAATGAAGAACTTCTAGGTTTTCATGCCCCATTTTTGAATGTAAAAGTGAGATTAATTTTTCTATCTTTATATTAGTTCCCAGACAGCAAAAAAAAAAAGGACCTTATAAAAATTTTAAAAAGCTTAGCTTAAATACTTTTGAGATCAAGAACTAATCCTGGAGGTCAATTAATTAGACATGACTGTTGAATTGATAGCTCCAGGTTTGAAATATATTGTTTATACTTCAATGAATGCCAAAGACAGGCAAAGGATGATTTCCCTCTATCACTTGCAATTTTGTCTCTTACACACAGCCTGCAGTGTTTTTCAACCTGTGGTGCATGTACCCTCAGAGATGGTGGATTGCTGAATAAAATTGGATAATGGCAGATAGCATATTTTTGCTAACAATGGAAGTAACAAAAGAAGCCTATGTTTAATAATATATGTATTTTTTAATTCAGGGGATATGATTTTTACTGGCTATATAAGAGCATAGCAGTATTTTAGATTTGTTATGAAGTGTATATCTTTTGAAATGTTAGACTATGCAGCTTTCATTCTATACTCTTCCATTTCAGTGGCTGTTTTAGGCAAGTCCTCTACAGACTGGGTTAGGTTTTATGTGCTTGTTATGGCTTTAACTAAACCTTGACATGGGCTAAATAATATGGTCATGATCTGAGTCATAGGTTTAACACCCCAACCTCAGAGTATATAATATTTGAATATCTGAAAACTCACTCTGTTCCTAGTATTCAATAGTATTGCTCAAACAATGATTAATTCAACAAGCCATTATGGATTTTGTAATCCTACTTCGATGTGTGTCTAAACTCAGAATATCAATTTTAAAGACAAATTTCCTAACACAACAACAACAAAATGATCTGGAAGTTTGCTCTGCTGGGGATCTCCCACACCCTGCTTCCTATTTAAATGTAAAATGTCTTCAAAATAGCTGTCATTGGAAAGTAAATAACAAAAGGTTGAAAAAAAAGTTTTTTTAAATAGATTTTTCAGGATGTTAAAAAATATAACTGTGCAGATTTGATTATAAATCATCATTTAAATATGTTTAATCAAAATAACCAAAAATAAAAGTTTTTGATTTTCTTATAATGAAAAAACACAGCTCAGTGTAACCTCAGCCCAAGTTAAAAAAATAAATTGACATTATGAAATGTCAAACCCGATTCTGTAGATTTAATAACCCAAACCAATCCCCAAGTACAGTAACCAAAATCATTTCCTTACTCATTGCAAATCTTATTTTGAATAAGAGAACAGTCATTCAAATACTAAACTGTAAAATGTTCTCACAGTGGCCCAATATTCTCACAGTGGTATGCATGCAATAGCAAATCCATATGAATTTAGCTAGTCTTTTTATTTTTGTAGTAGCAAAAATAGGACATTAAGCGAACAACTGACCACTAAAATAGAGATTTCTGATTCTTATTCCTAATGGAAATAAACTCATTTGTAACTTAAAAAGTTCACTTATTACACTGGGAAAAAGTAGTAAGCTATCATCCTTGATTCATGTGTTTAAAGCCTCTTGTATATAATTAAATTTTGAACTTTTTTTTAAAAATGATATTACGTTGTCTTTATATCAACAGCAGTTAAGTTAGAATCTCATTATGTCATGCACTACACAAATAATTGTTTATTAATAATGTGGAAATACCTGAAGTGGATTGATTTAAAATTTTTACCTTTATTATATGGAAGCTAATTAATGTTTGTTTAAACACTTTAATCAACTCCTGACCTGCCAAGCCAGACTAAGAAATGAATGACAAAAACACTAGTGCTTGCTATAATATTGTAACTGAATAAGCAAATAATGCCATATATTCTGTTTATTAAATTCCACTTATGCTGTATAAATATATTTTCTTAATTATACAAATAGTTCATTAAAACAATGTTTTCTTATTCACTAGAATGGTTGAAAAATTAAAAATATTATTTGAGGGAATAATTTTTCCCCATTTTCTACACCATAACTAATTAGCAACTGAGTATTTAGTGCTGAACAGGCAAAAATATAAATAAGATTCAGTAAGACGTTGCAAAAAATTAATGAAACTTTGTGTCACTGCTTTTGAAGTTTTATAGCTTATTAAAGTGCTGCTAAATCATTCAGTTATATCTTTTGTTTCTTCATCGTATAAATGCCTTTTTGGGTAATTCATTTGTAAGTTTAAAACATTGTAAATATTACTTTCAGTCTTGGTAAACTAGATAGGTAAAAGTAATAAGAGAAAAACATCTTCAGCAATCAGCTAATCTTTTGCTAAATTGAAATATAAATTTAAATATCACTAATCACATTGTGGTTAATCAGTACTTCAGTTAGCACCAAGTATAATGCAATTTTTTGTTTAATATACTGCAAAGAACCGATATATATTTTGCTTATAATAAATAATAAATAAATACCCCCTCAAGCAGCTGCTTGCCACAGAGGTCTGACAGAAGCCTGTCAGTTTATATGCCATAGTAGAAGATCTGTGAGGATGGCAGGACCAATTCTTTTTTTTTTTTAATCTTTCAGTACATGCAAGTTAATGTAATATATAGTAAGCTTCCTATTTATGCATTTCTGCAATTCAATTTATTTAACCAACTGCATAATTTTTTCTGTTTGAAAATTGTAAAAAGGTTTGTAGTCGTTGTAGGTTGTTTACGTCGTTCGAGAACATCTGTGCAGAGTTTCGTGTTGTAACATGTCCTACCGAAGACTGATAACATCGGAATCCAGCATGGTGGGAGTTTTTACTTCATAACGTAGGGGGATGATGCAACCATGGAGCGGATTTTTAGAAAGGGTGTCAAAATGGTGGAATCAGAAGGCATTTTGAAAAGAGGGGGGCTAATAAAGGGGAAGTGACTTTTTATAAGGGGGAGGGACTTTTCGATAAAGGTTTTTTTAATGAGGGGAGTCAAAATGGCGGACTCGGGACTTAGAATTATTTGGGAGTTTTATTTCATGATGTAGGACACCCATCAGGTCCTTAGTTGCAATGGGACACCTCAATAATGACTTTGGAAATGTGAGAATCTGGCAATGGCAGTAAATTTAAGTGCTAGTTTAACTCTTTACTTTATCAGTTAGGGAGCAGTAAATGGCAGCAGTAAACTTGACAGCGATTCTCGTTTCCCTTAGGGATAGCATGGTAAATATTTTTTCCTGCAGCAAGCCCCCCGTTTCGACCTTCGACGTGAAATTTGTCACTGCAATCCAGACCAAAACCAGAAACATTCTCTGGATAATTGGGGCCTCCCTGAACCTTCTGCACCTGGGGATTTCAGCTGCCTTAATTCACCACTGCACATATAAGGGTGGTGTTCAACACATGCACATAGTGACTCTAAAAATAGCACATGAATAATTTTTGTGGTAAAACATATTTTTTTTAATTTTAAATATTTGGCAGACATAATTTTACTTTATTTGGCTGAAGTGTAATCATTATATAATAATTATAATTTTGTTACAACACTTTTTACTTTTTTATTATTTTGATTTAAAGAAGGCATTTGAATTTTAAATTATGCTCACATGGTTGGAAATGCTGTTAGAGTTATAAATAAACATGCCACCAGAATTTTAAATAGATATCTTACCAAATATACAAGTGGAAGTTATTGAATTAAAATGTAATACTATATTAAAGAGGAAGTTTGAAGAAACATTTTGCAAGTACTTATTTCTGTAACCAAGCCTTTTTATCAATGAAATAAGTCAAGGACAAACAGTGGTGTAGACATGGATTGTAACCTTAAAAACTGGTTGTTTTTCATAGCAACAAAATTGCAATCTGATGTTGACAAATTGGCTAGAGTGCAGCAAAGACAAAAAACTTGATAATACTAGTAATAAAACCATTTTTTGTTTTAGTGTGTAAACATATGAATTACTTCTTGGAAGTTTTAAAAATATGCCTGTATTAATACGCTTTACTCAGTGACACATGAAGAATGACACACTGGAAGGATGAGGTGGAGCATCATGGCATGTAGCAGGCTAATTACTCAGTCAAAGTATAATGGGCAAAGGTTTAGCTAGTAATGAGGTTAAATTTTGTGCTATGTTTAATGATATTATATGCAGTTACTTCCCCTCCCCCCAATTTATTGAAATGTTTTTGTTAGCTTAAGGTGATGGTTTCTAAACTTCCTTTAATGGCATTCCCTCAGCTTGGCAAAAATTTCACCATACCCTTTTTGGTATCACTGCCCCCTCCCTCCCTTCCCCAAGATATATGTACAATAGTAAGGAATGACAGTTGTTGAAACATGGCAAACACAAGGCAACTCACATTGCATGTGACAGTGTTGCCAACAACTATCAAGAACCAACAACTACTAATCATGATACTGAACTTCAAATTGCACAAGAGATGCAGTGACTGAAGAAAGTTTGTAATTGAATTGAGTACTCTAGTAGCTGCAAGAGTTGTGTTCCTAAAAGCAGTGCATGAAACTAAACTATTGATTTCTAACATTTTGAGAATTATAATCAGTTCAGTTTTACCATAAAACTTTCCTAGAAAATCTCCCCCCCCCCCCCAACACTCTAACTGACTGGTGTGCTCACTGCCTTAGCCAAATCATGCTCTTAATCTGTATAAAGCTAAAATTCTAAAATTGCATAGATGAATATATGTTCCACAGATCTGTATAGTAACCAGACATATGTATAGTCACTTCTGTTTCCAGATTGGGTATTTTATGCAAATAACTAGTTGTGAAGTAACCAATTGCATTTAATCTTTGTGAAGTTGCATCTGAACTACTGAACAAAGAGTTTCAAATTATCAGCTGATACAATGTTTTAAAAATTAAATATATTTCATTTTTTGCTTGGTTGGCTTAATTAAGTTGTATATTATTGTTTCTAATGAATATATTGATCTGTACACTACAATCAGTTTTTCAAGTAGGAATTGGTGGTGGTGTGTGGGGCATTCTATCCTATACAGTACTACTAGTAGCAGAATGCATGTTGAGAAATGGATGAAATTTTATGATAAAATGTGCATTAGACAAAAATGTTTTATTATAGTTCACTGATTTGTATAGTGTTTGGGTGATTTGAATTAATGTGTCTGTCAACATACCATTGTAAACTGTTAAATCTTTGTCACTACGGTCATTAAAGGTACTGAGCTCTTGTATTATTTGTGTTAATTTAAGCTTTAAAATGACAGTCCTGTTCTGTCACATTGTAGCCCAAAACAGTGCTCCTGGAGCAATATCATAATAATTTTTTCTCCTGCAAATTATGGGTTAATGTACTTTTAAACTTGTAAAAAGTGTTAAAATGTATTCTTTTTTGTAGATATATTTTAGGTAAAACTCTTTAATATTTAGAAATGGTTAGTTTTCAATTCCTAAAGGAAAAGCTAAAAGTGATGTACACTTCAATGATTATTTGTTTTATTTATGTAATTACCAAAAAGTAAAATGGATTTTTGCTACTATTATTGTTTTAATAACTACTATTGTGGTAGTAAGAATTAGTAGTATATATATTTGTTTATTATAATGCAAAATTCCAAATTCTGAAGGTGAGGTGTGTCTAGCCATGCCCACCCCACTGGACAAATGGCTACTTTTGGGTTTGAGATTTTGCTGAACATAATTATAGACAAGAGATGTCTAGTGACAAAATTTTAATTGGATTTCCTGAAAGCATCAGAAAATTTTTCAATGTAACGAAACAACATTTTGCTCCTAAAGCACCACCTGATCTTTTGAGTTAACTATTAAATAAGGCAAAATTAACTGTGCTAATGGTTCAAATGTGTAAGTTTAGGATGCATCTGAACATATTTTAATGTTTTTTTCTTAGTTTCTTGAATACACTTCAATGAAAGGGGGACCTTATTCTGTAAAATATATGGCTAATGAGTGAAAAACTTTAGAAAAAAATATATATATTAGCAGGAAGACTTTTTATTCATGTAATATCTAGTAGTTAAATAAGGTAAAGATTGCAGTGTACAATGAAATATGGGATAAACATTCTTAATGCATCATTTTTGTAAATCATTGTATCTTAAGGTATCCATTAGGTTTCATAAGGAAGTCTTTTTTTTGCTTAGAATGTTCAAATTTTAAATGATTTCCTATAAGAGTTTTCTTACCCTCTTGTTAGACTTTGTATAGGGCAGGGATTTTCAAACTTTCTGAAGCCATGGAACCCTTACATTTGGTTCTTCTTTGGAACCCTCATATTTAATTTCCCTCTCCATGGAACTCTTACATTTATTCTCCCTCTTCCATTAAACCCTTACATTTAATCCACCCTCCCTGGAACTCTTATATATTTATTTTCATATTCCCAGTAAACAACATTAAATTTTTTTTTCTTGTAATCTTAAGAAGATAAGCCAGATAGGAATAAAACAGCAAAATTTATATTCATTGCATAATTATCTCCATGTTTTTGAAAAAGCCTCATTTAAAAATATCGAACAGTTGCTCCTTTTAATGGTAATTGAGATATATATTTCTAGATAAAACTAAAGGATTTTGTAGTCAGTATTGTAATGATTTTTCTTAGAGGTGTGAAATATTCCTTAACTGTTGTATGAGAGTCAGACAAGTGTATCGCTGAACCTTTCTTTGTCCATCACAATCATGCAGCACCCGAACTCTTGAGTTCCATGAAACACAGTTTAAAAACTCTTGGTTTAGACTATGGACCTGAGATTTGTCACATGGGACAAATCTCAGGGGGAATCTCAGGACAAATCACATGGGACAAATCTCATGGGGTTGCACTCTCTGCAGCTGTTTATTTTAAATATTTTATAAAGACTCATTTTAGGAAAACAATTTGAATAAATGAGGTTGGTACTGAAGAATTAATTTTGTTCTCAAAGCATTTCTCTTTATATTGAAATTTTAAAAACATATAGAGCAAACACTTTTTTGAACATGGAATGGTTTTTGTCAATATTGTGTAAGCATTTTTGTGTTGCTTTATATATAACTACCTGTCAACTTTAAAATAATGTAAAAATGGCCTCACAGGTGGAATAAAACGTAACACGTAAAGTCATATTTTGAAATGTTAAATTTTTTGTCATGTCTAATAAATTATTTATCATAAGTGTTTAAAGCATATAAGATTGATTCAAGAAAGCAAAAAGTAAGAAAAGTATACTAGGATATTGAAAATCAGTGCTGCCATGAAACTTGTGGTATACCAGAGCAGATTTTAGTTGAAACATTGTTTTTTTTTTGCATTTTTTTTTAAGTTAGAAAGCAAAAAAAAGTGATTTGTCAATATACATCCCAAGTGTTAAAATTTAAGTATCCACTTGCCTAGATGTCACTGGAGAATAGGCAAGTGGATCTTGCCACTTGCCAAGATCCACTTGCCTATTCTCCAGTGACAAGTGGATTTACTGGCATGGCTATTGCTTTTAAAGTTAGTAAAAATTGGAACGTATAATATTTCCAAGGGAAAAATGCTCAACATTAACTCCATCCAATGCTTTGATTCTGTACATCTGAATAACACAAGGTAAAGGTGTCAAGTAGTATTTGTGTGATTGTAAAAGTCAATCAATCAAGTAGTATTTGTGTGATTGTAAAAATTTTTACAATCACACAAATACTACATGATTGATTGTAAAAAATTGGTTCAATGTCAACATAATAGTGCATGGATGCCCCGACACTTCTAACTAGATGGTAGAGCTTTAAGAGAGCATGATTAACTATCAAAACGTTCCTTAAGCAGGTGTGAATTGCCCCTTGCCTTAGCTCAACTGGTGCGTAACCAAGAGATCCCACGTTCGAGTTCAGGAGGTGTTGTTTTTCACACTTTCCTAATTACCACAAAGAACAACTCGACTTTTCCTTTGGATGCAGTATCATTAATTTTATTGCATGTTCTTAGCCAGTTTGATTAATTATTAACTGATTAATATTACCCTAATCCACCGTTTTTTAAAATCAATGATTTTAATATTGTTTAATGTACAAAGAGCAGGAAAATATTTTTATCCCTGACACCATGTTTATATGCTTTTGCTCTTTATTGTGGTTAAACTGCTGGCTGGCAATTTTTCTACTCTTCTTCAAATTTTTTGTAATTAGCCAATTTAAAAGATCTAAGTCAAAGTTTTTCATTTTATTTAAAGTTGATCTTAAAAATATTGCAGCAGAAAATAAAGTTAAATGAAAAATATGAAAAGGAAAAACAAAAAAATTTGACTGAATGCACCACTATATCCCATAAATGTAAAACTATATTTTTAGGTAAGAATATTTTAACAATGGAATTTTAGTTCATTGATTTCTAAATCTTGACTATAGAAGTTGCTTTATGTTACAAAGCAATAAACCTTTTGCATAATTGATAGCATATCTGCTATTTGCATCTTCATATGATATTCAAAAGATATGTAAAAAATTATCAGCATTTGAATTTGGATTAGAATTTCAAGTTAGATAGAATTGGTATACCTGTGGATGTATATTAAGTGTAGTTTTAGTGTAAAGGTTCACATCTTTTTTAGTGTCTATATAATCCAAAGGTATAAGTCTAAACTTCAGGTAAAAGCATTTTATTCCCATGAAATTCATCCATCTTTGTGACACTGTTAGGATATGTTTACTACTGTAAAAGTTTTATTCGAAATCTCATAACTGAAATTTCTAATGTAATACAGTGCATTATTTGTAGAAACCAGTATTCGTTACTAAATAAAAAGCTTTGAATTTTAATAAAAAGAATGCAAAAGTTTTTAATTAATAAATATTTTTTTTTCCTGAATAATCATGGTCCCAGACAAGAACTATTGTCACCAAATATTTTTACCTAAACCTAGTGTTATTGGAAGTAGAATTTAATGTTCTAATACTAAACAAAACTAACTTAAGTTCTATATGTTGCAGAGTAGAATATAACTGATCTGCTTAGTTTTGTTTACAGCCCTTCCTTGCTACTCTACTTCAGTTGCTATTTACCTTTACTGTGAAACTTTATTTTCTGCACTACCTTTACCTTTGGATATTTACTACATTCCACATTTATGGCTTCTAATTCTAATAAGATATTCAGAAATTTCTCAATAATAAAATGAAATATAAGAGAGAAAGAATAATATAGATGCACATTATTCAATCATTTTTAGTGCAAAAAGACAAGAATTCAATGAACCAGCAAACATTAGTTATATGTATAAAAGCATTTAAAATCGGTCAAGAATCTTCTGGTCAATATTCAGATGTTAGTATATCGTCAACTTTTCATCTCTGTTTGAACCAGAACATAAGAGCTCAGGTCACTTGTCTATGCAAGATACAGCACACCATTACCTCCCGAATCTCCTAGTATTAGGATAACATTTACTATTGTTACAAATGCTGTAGGTATAAATGCTTCTTATAGTCTATGCTGCCACATAACTTCAGATTTTAGGTCTCCCATACAAAAGGTGTGGAAATGGATTCCCTGCTGTAATTTAGCCAATATAAACTTGAGAATTTGCCCCCTTCTTGAAATTCTAATGCATTGAAGAGGCCAATAGTGTACTAAGGTAACAATGTATGGTATTTGCAACATTTATTATTGTTTAAAACTGAATTTTAATGAATATATATATATAGTGTGTTTCTGATGAAAATAATAAGACATATAACTAAATTTTCTTAAATTCTGATAGGCAGGCGATGATTAAATTAGCTTTTGAAATTTCAAAGGGTCTTGGAGACGAAATGAAAATTTTGTGGGTTGTGAATTTGTAATGGTTGCAAGACTCTTGCTTTTAAAAGTTAAAATTATGTCAAGTTTTTCCAGTAGAATATCTAGGAAAACCTTTTTTTTAACCAAGGTATTGTCATTTGGCACTGAATAGGTCTGACAGATGCCAAGAAATAAAGTTTTTACTGAATATAGGATAATCTAATGATTTCATTTTTCTGTTACACTGACTATATTGTTCAAATATGTATGAAGTGCAATCAAAGTGCCCAGCATATAATCAGTCAAGCCCAATAAATGCATGACTGAAAGTATTATTCAGTTGGAAAGAAAAAACGTATCAGGTTCATTTGAAGCATTTATTACTTTTGGAGATGCATAAATAAACTGTAACACTTTGCAATGCTGAATTTTATCCTATATTGAAGTAGTACAGTTTCTTAAAGTGAAAATTGGGAAGTGTTTTAAATATTTTTTTACCGTATGAGAGAAGTCTGATAAATAACTAAAACCGTAGTTGTTTCCGGAATCTAAAGTGTGTCATGTTAGAAAACAATAATATGCATTCTAATGCTAAATTCATGTTTATTTGTTGTAAACTGTATAAAAATAAGGCATTATGTTAAATTCTGCACTGTTAAACATAGTTTTTTAAAATAATTTTGAGGAATCTGGTTTTATTTTTTAAATAAAACTTTTCTGGTTTAATTGGCTAAATGTACCAATTGTGCGATTTCTAATATTACTTTATTTTTACAAACTTAAAATTTAATTTTTTTAACAGTTCTTCAGTTTTGGTAGCTTTTCCTTGGGGGGGGGGATTTTTTAAGGAAATTTTTTTACCAATAATTTAAAATGCCATAATGGTATACGGATATATAGATGTGGCATATATTGTTTGTAGTTTAGCTGGAATAGTGTAATACATGTTGTATGCGGGTAAGCTATTGGGAAGCTAAATTAAATGCTGTCTAATGGTTTCGGGTTTGTACTTTCTACCTCTGCAGTGTCTATACCTCAAATATTACTTATTCCTGGTTTATATGTATGTGTGAAGATGAGGATTCACATTTGTGATCATTTATTACTACTTTAATTTTTTAATCACTCTGTGATTAGCTGAAAGAAAGGTTGTTGTCTTTTGAGATTATTTGATTTTAAATGGTGCACTTGATATGATAGTATCTGCATTAGTAAGATAAAGTTCAGTGTTTCCTCTTCAATGTGAGTCTTAGAAAGTATTTTTTTTTTCTATATTATGGGATATTAGACATTCATTTATGAGGTTCTCTTGTTACCTGGCAAATGGAATTCAAATGTGTACAATTTGATATGTCGTGAATTTTTGTAACCTTCAGTAATTTTACATATTAGTACTTGCACCATTTGGAGTTACTGAAGAAAATAAGCATTTAACTGTGACACGAATTTTATTGTGAAATTGATTTTTATATTTCCACTCATATTAAAGTAGACCTAAGGTGTAGAGCCATAAATTGAAATAATTTTAAAAATGCATGGCTATAATGATCAAGTTAGTTTTGGCACAAAAATCGTTTAATGTGCACCATGAAAATTTTATAAATATATTAATGCATTCGCCATCATTGTAAAGTTATATCTTTAGAAAACTTTAAAATATTTCAGTAATCAAGGATTCAAAATAAAGCTATGAATTCATAAAATAAGAAAATAGCTACCTTATAAAGTCGCAAAATTCCTTCATTTTGAGTATGAGATATGGGGATGGGATCAGATAAGAGCTCTTTCTAAAATTCGCATCATTCCAACTGCATGAAGTTTACAAAACTTTTCCATACTTTTGGTATCATGTATCCTTAAATGATGGTTAAGGCAAAGTAATTAATAGAATAACTCCTAAACATTACTGTCAGAGGGCCATTACAAGTTATGTTTATTACAAAACTTTTCTGTTTTTCTACAGAGTGAGCTAGTTACATTTCACTTTTTTCTACTTTTATGCATAAAAATGGTTTTACGCTAACTTATTTTGGTGTTCATTTTTCTCATAGCAACTTTCAAAAGTTTTACGATGCATTAGTAATTGTTTATAATAAGGGTTAGGTAGTGGAACAAAAAAAAGCTAAAAATATGTATTACTAATCCCTTTGAGCCCCAAATTAATTTGGCTAAATCGCAAAACTCCCCACCCTGCACACGGTCAGTAGGGGACACCGATGGGCTTGGAAAGTCCGTTGGATGGGACGTTAAGCTGTGGCCCCGTGTGCGGGAGAGCCATACCCTGTGCAAGTTAAAGAACACGCTGGATGGCCTTGACGGGAGGCTACCATCTGTCTCCCAACAGCAGTTCCAGTGGGTCCCCCTCCCCCAACCTTCTCTGAGCCTTCAGAGTCCTTGTGACCTGTACATTTAGCCCATGGTGTGCATAAAAAGTGCTGCTCAGAGGTGAAACAACCCAACCCTAATTTGGCTAAACAATATTTGGAAACGGATATTATTGTTATTTGGGCACAAAGGAACATCTTTTTTTGCCAAAAAATAAATAAAATTAAAAAAAGTAAAATAAAACTAAAAAATTTAAAAATCCATTTATTAATAGTAAATATATTACATGATTTTTATGGTAAAAAAAGTTGAAACCTGTATTATAGTTAACAGTTTTATATTAAAAGTAGTTTTACAGTTAGTGTACCCACATAGGCATATGAGGATTGAAAGGGTTAAAATTTGTATATTATTAGGAAGAGTGCATCAAGTTTAATATTTAGTCGTATAATTTAACATCTTAAGACTAAGTAAAACAGCAGTTCTTTTTAAAAACACCTTTTAATGCTTATTTGAATTACATTTAATTTAATTCAACGTTTTCCATATTTTAATGTATAAAGAATTATGGCTATTTGTGCAAGACGAAATCAACCATAAAATTTTTGCATTAGAACATAAATTGATTCTTAAGATAGATTTTATTCTTTTGGGTAATTAACAATTTTGTATTATGAAACTTTATTACACGATATACCTACTCACAGATGTAATAAATTTGATTTTTAAACAGTGCTTACAATATTTAACAGATTGATGCACACAGTTTTTTGCACGAAGAAGCCGTAACAATTTCATTACAATGACATCGTACAAATAATTGAATTAAAGATCATTATCATATATCCAATTAACATTTTGCGGATTTTTTAAAATTTACATTTAGTAGAATTTGATACAGTGAAATGAATGGGATGATCTACATGATGTAGAATAATAAATTTGTTGCTACAGCAATTTCAGCCGTATGTTCGTGAAAAAATAAAACTTACATACTAGACTGCAGCATTTAGAATGTTTATTATTCATTTCAGCACAGATTTGCCTATATTTTAGCACTTGTGTATGGTTTTTCTAACGTGCTAGGAAAACTTACGCCAAAATATAGGCAAAATTGCATATGGTGGGGTGGGGGTGACTCTCCTTAGCGTGTCAGGCTCATAATCTACAGTTTCGAGTCCCACTTGGGCCAGAGTTAAGATTTATCTCTGCAAAACTCTCCGCCCTGCCGTTGGTCAATAGGGGACATTCTTTGGATGTGACATTAAGCCATGACCCCGTGTGCAGGAGAGCGATATCTTGTGGACGTTAAAGAATATACACTGGATAGCCTTGAAGGGAGACCTGTCTCGTAACAGTTGTCAAGTAGGTTTCCTTCCCTCAACCTTCCCTTGAACCCTTGGGTCTGTGCAACCTGGCATTTAGGGCATTGTGTGCAAAAAAATGCCTCTCAGAGGTAAAACAGCTTAACCCAACTTATGGTGGAATAAGTAGGAAATAGTCCATGACTTCTAAATAAAAAAAAAATACGTTAGTTATATATGTATATCGTGAAGGCACAGGTTTCACTGTCAGCAAAAAACAAGAATGGAGCTGGATATTTTATATTGCTTGCAAATACTTCGAAAAGTTACTTCTAAATATTTTGCTACAATGTTAATAACTCCAAATATAGCTTTTTTTTTCAAATTATAAATTCTTTAAAAATTTCTAAAGCATATGATGTGCAGAGAATTTGGTCTCCTTGGAGTTGAGATCCCAGAAAAGTTGTAATAGCACTGGAAAAAAAAAATCTGTTTAGAATTCCCTCACACTAGAAATAAAAAACGATGGATCTGTACATTTGACATGAAAGGTACTTGGCCATGCCTCAGAGCAATGGCTACTTCTCTTGAAATGGATATTAATAATGTAATAATTTACGTATATGCTAGGCCCTCTTTTTTTAATTATTTGGTTTTATTTCCTTTGTGTTGTATTGCAGCTCATAAATTAAACTTCTTGAAGTAAAAAAAAATTAAAATACAGGACAAAAACGGGAAGGATTTCATTATAACCATGCATAGGAATGTTTATGCTGAATTACGTAATATGCTATCATACTGTTTCAAGGTAGTTTCTAGTTAAAAAAAAATTTATTTAAAAAAAATCAGTTTTCTTAATGCATTGACTATAAAAACGATTATACTAGAAATGTAATATTTCTTGTATTTTTTTAGAATTGTGTCAATCATATACACATGTTAAATGCCCACCACTGTAACAGTGGGACTATGAAAGTATAATTGTAACTGCTTCCTTTGCATGAGTTAAAACTTGCAATTCATACTCATGGCACTTATAGATAACTATGAAAGCGTAAAGAGAAAAAAAGTTATATCCTTGTTCTATTACTATAGGTTTTCACCATATGTGAGTTGATAAAGTGTAATATTTTTTTAGATTCCATTCACATATATATGATCATTCAAGTCTCTTCATGGAAGTTGTTTTTGGATGTTAAAAACTTAGTTACTTAAATACATTCCAAAAGCAGTTGTGCACACACAAAATATACTAAATGGAAGCGTGACTGAAAAGGTGATTTTGAAAATTGGCAAAAGCAGTTTCATAGTTGGAGTACTTAAATATTTATAAGATCCTCTTATATGATTTGAATGAAGGCCTAAGAAGAATCTTAATCATTGAGATATGGAAATTTGCAGCTGACACCATGTTGTTTACCATTAAAATTATTTGACCATTGATATGCATGTTATATTAGTTGATTAACGGGACCTTCACATATATTAATATTTTTTCCACATAAATTTTTATTGCGGCCCCACATTAAAACATCAATGCTGTAATAGTAAACATGAGTGAAAGAGAAAGCTTTGATACATTCTGGTTTTGAAAAGATTTGATCTATTTGGTTTAAATCAGTGATTGTGTCCAAATATTATAATCAATAAACTTATCCAATAGTAATGATACACTGAATATTTTGAAAAATTAGCCCGATTTCCTAAGGGTTTCAGATGGCTCTCGCTAACGTATCATTATTAAATAAATCATAGGGTGTTGTAAACAGATGTTTAAAGGTTTCACCCTTAACCTTGTTAGTGTTAAAACGCCTTTTTTCTGCACCAGCTCTTGTTGCATTTGTATTGGGACAGGAAAGTTTCATTTTCAGAAGAACCATACCACGTGCAGTAAACTGGATGATCTTGACGAGAGCTTCCTTGTTTATATAATTCATCTTCACATAGGATTTTTGCTAGCCGTATTTTCTTAAATGAGTTTTTTTTTTGGGTTCTGTAATCAGTAACTTATTCGAATTTCACTTTTTACAAGCAGTCGTACTTTTATATTTAGTATTATTAGTGTACTACAATTTCTGTTGGTGTCGAAAAAAATTTACTGTTTAGCTGTAATCAGCTCCTACATTCATCAATACTAGATGTGTGGTTCGAAAACAAAATTCGCAAGTAGTAGACTAAGTGGATTTTTTAAAGCTTATATCTAAATCAAGCGAAAGTAATTTTCAAATCCAGAATCGTGTTACAGGTATTTTTTTTTTCAGCACAGTGATCTGTTATTTAAATGGTTGCCAATCTTAATAAAAAAATGTGAAATCTAGCATAAATTCTCCCATGATGCTCTCATATTTTTCAAAAGTAATACTATTTAACTGTATATTGGTGGCAGCTTGTAAAAGAATAAAACAGTGTCTTATTCTTCAGGTGTGGTTTTCACATAATTTAAATGGGTAAGCCTGAGGAAGGATCACCCAATTCTCGTGAAGTTCAATTAATTAATTAATTAATCAATCAATCAGGTGTGGTTTCGCAAGAGCGCATTGGAATTTCGGATGATATTGCAGATGAAAGGAAATTTATAAACCATTTTCTTGCTACTTTCTGCCACTAATTCACATGCCCATAACACGTACGGCGTACGCACTAACCTCAATACACGTCAGAACTTGAACAGAATAGTTCTTCGTTTACAAACGATTCCACAAAAATAGCAATTATTGAAGACAAACTATGCATGCGCGTAGTGTTGCCAACTTTTGGTGTATCGCGAGTATTCACAGCGAAAAATAGTGTGCTGTGCACAAAAAACGTTTAAGAATCACCACTGGCTTAGATGAATCGGACTCTAGTTGGCTGACTGATTGATCTGTCCCAAGCATGGATTCAAATATCGAGTGTTTATTTAGAATCGGGCTCTTCTATAGTACATAAAAATTTTAAACTGAAAAACAAGATGCACTAAAGTTGAACTTGGTCTTCCCGAAATGTGTTCCAATCAGTGGGATCGCAGACAATGTGTTAAGTAGGAACCTTTCTATGAAATGTTTTGATTCCATAAAGCAGTAACCTTAAAAGAGTAATGCTAGAACCAATTTTGTATAGGTGTGTGTCTGTCCAAATTTGAAATGTCAGTGTGAAACAACCAAACCAAAACTTCGAAGTAGCATTTATTTGCAGACCCCGATCTAGAAAAAAATCGAGGGGGGGGGATGACAAGAAACACGTACGAGCCGAAAAAATGAGAGTGGTGTCCCAAAGGCGGGGGGGGGGGGGAGACACTGGATTTCTAATGCAGTGTTCCATTCTCCCTTCGTTTTATAGGTTCTAAAATATTTCTTGAAAAATGTATGAAATATAAATAAGTTTAATAATTTTTTGCCTCTGTTACCCTTACTAACATTCTGAAAGAAGGGGAGGGCATGCCCTCATCCCTAGATCCGGCCCTGTTTATAGTTGCAGACCATTTCTCAAACTGCATAAATTATGTCAGCCAGCATTCTCTAAACTCGGAATGTACTTCACAGCGCTTCCAGAGGTTCTGGTCAGCATACCTTAATCTTATATGCCTTGTAATTCAGATGATGTAAAAAAAAATCCGTCCATATACTAATTGTTACGCAGTATGAACTCCATTAAACTAGAAAGCGAATATTTCAATGCTACCCTTTTCTTGGTAATCATGATATTATGCGTTTTACTTTGATGAGTGTAATTTAGCACCATATACTAATTGATACACATTTGTTTCAGAAGCTCGCGAAAAGCACTTTATTTTAGTACGTCATCCCTTTTTTTTTTCAATAATAAGTGCGATCATTCCAATATGCATGTTGAAGTGGTAACCAGAACTGTCATGGTTTTGGATGAATTCCTATGTGAACTATTGCTCAGAAGTTATCTTGCATGTCAAATGTTAGCCTACTAAGAAAAGCATTTAAAGATGTTTCCTAAATATGATCTTTTTCTCCTGTTAGTGACATCCACCGAATGAGCTCTTTTTCGTAATTACGTATTTTTCATAAATCGTAAATCAAAAGGTATAAATGTAATTTCAGAAGCAGTTTTTGAAGCTAAGTTACGTTGCTGAAATGCCTTTCAAGACTTATCGAAACTATTGCCATAGTTAAAAGGAATCGTCAAAATTTATGTTGCTATGAAATACACTCTTAAGAGTTGTCCTTTGGCCTTAAAATTATTTCTTTATTCCATGCAATTGCGGCTGGGTGAGAGTTGGCTCAATCAGTATTCCTAGGATTCCCACTGTGCACGCATTGAGATTTTTCTTCGCATAGATGAATCCTGACCATGCCCTCGGTTAGAAAAGGGTCATCGATGGGCTAGGAAAGGCCATCGACTGAAATGTAGAGCTGTGACACCATGTTCAGAACCACGGGGTACACATTCAAGAACACGCTAGATGACCTGTTGGTTCTTTTCCTACCAACTCGGAGTCATTGGTGTCTTTGTGATCTAGCCAATTTAGCTCCTAGTGTGCATATAAACTCCACTCAGAGGTAAAGTAACTCAACCAAAAACCACGTGTACTGATGCACGTATAATTAGTTCAACAAATAGCAGACAACAATTTTCTCCATTTTAACAAGTAGTGTCTGAAAGTATGAAATCAATTTGGCTGCAGACGTTAGAAAAATAGTATCAAATTCTCCTTAAGGTTTTCGAGGTTCTGTGAAACATTGAAAGAAAATGAGCTCAATACTTTTTTTGTACGATATGAAAATCACGATACGAAGTTGTTCGTTAAAATGTGATGTAAATGTAACCACTCTAGATGTACAGTAGATTTTAGATTACGTGTAATTAATCTCATTGAATCTGATTTAGCTTGGGACTATTTGAAAATAGACGTCTTGATGTCTTCTTTGGTCATCAAATTTGTATTACAATTATGTACTTTGTAATTAACTTAATATTGCAATTATAATTATGTACTTTGGTACATAATTATGATTGAAGAGGTGTTTTAGGCTACTAATTTAATCAGTTTTAAAAAAAATGCATCTTTTCAGAACTTCCCAAAATAAATACTTAATAAAATTACCAAAAAATTTTGACAAAATTCACAAATTTTTCTCTTTCACCATGTGCAAGGAGATATGTCCTGTTGCGTCAGAAAAATCTAGGAAGTGTAATGTTTTGATTGTTTTAAAATTTTGTGGAGGAAAATATAAAATATTGAAGAATACGAAAGTGATGGTTCCTTCTGTCCTCTGCGTTCTAACTGTATATATGTTTTGCGTAAGGAAGCTTGACTCTTGCCTTTGAAACCGGTGACTGGATTTGTTTTTATATGATCTGGCTTATTGTATGTGCCACCAAATGTAACGTATCCACTTATTTTGAGCTAGTGAGACCAAAACCTGTTCCGTTTTGGCGTCACTAGTATTGTTTGTTAACCTTATGTATCATTAATTCCGCTCAATTCTATAACGATACAATTTTTTCCCAACTCGAAGAAAGTTCTTACTTTGGTGATTATAATCAGTGGTTACTATTTCTTTGTGGTTACTCACCAGTGGTTACGATTTTTTTGTAAATCTTCATATTTATCAACAGTAATAACGGTGAAGCTGTTAATATTTTTAACCATGCGTGATAGGTATTGGAAGTTGTCACTGCTATCTTTAAACCGGTATATCATCAATACGGAATATGATCTCTGTTACTAAGTTTTGAAATTCGATTTCATGTTGCTTACCCTATTCATTATACCTTTAGTACAGCAACTTTTAGAATCTAAGGAACGCATTTGTTTATTCAAGTAAATAAACAGAAGGGCTATTTTAAATTTGTACTGTGCTAAAAACAAAGGATAAAACTCAAAACACCCTTCAGTTTGCACAGTTATTACATCCAGGGTCGGATCTTAAAAAAATGGGGATATTGGATTGAACCGCAAAAAATATAAGACCAAGTTAACCGGATTGTCATTCCAGTATTTTCTCCATTTTAATGGGTTTTAAAAATTTCTCGAAAAATGCGTGAATTCTATTGATTGCTGTAACATAAGTTTAATATTTTTTCATCTCCATTCCGGTTACTAGCAGTAGACCTTGACTCCCCCCCCCCCCAGAACATGGCATGGTTATATCGTTTAGGCCCTTTTGAACTACTAATTTGTTGTTTGTTCATGGTTAATAAAACTAAATAGTTTTTTTTTTCTTCTCGAATAAAAGTGCCGTAATGTTCAGAACTGATGATAATTATATTGAGAGTATTCTTAAACATATAATTTAGAATACGTTTCGTCGAATATAATCATTAATATGTCGAGCAAATAACTAGAAGTTAAATTCGGATTCAAAAGGTGCAAAAATTGAGATTTTGTTCGCTCTCGGTGAAAATGATAATATAAATGGTCTTGGAAAGACTGTCTTGCATTGTAGCGGAACCTTGAGCCATACTTTCACTGCACCTAAATATTGCGCTTGATTCCTGACTGCAAACTTTCATTTGCTCATAAGAGTTGTCGAACGAGTTGCTTTCTCTAATACTGTCCAAGCATTGGAGCATCTGTTCAGCAAATTTATTGTGCGAAAAAAAATCGAAAAAATGCTCAAAAGAAAGTAACTTGTTGAAGAGTGATCTTTATTAGGCTCGCGTTTTTTTTTGTAATCATACCTGAAAAGAGAAAAATGCTTGAGGGGGGGGGGGGGGGACTCTTTGAAACAATAAGTTGTCAGTGGTTAGGAACCGATTTCGTATATTTATGTATAATGTGAAATATTGGTTGCATTATTTTCCATTCACGTGTACATATGGAATTAAAAAGTAGTTAAAAGTCGATGGTAGAAATGGAAATACCTACTATCCTAGAAAATAGCATGATTAGCTATGGGATGATAATTGATATATATATTCGTAACTGAGCTGTGTTAAGGAATATATGTGCTAATGTGATATTTATTTTTTCATAGTCGCCTACGTTGTTCCTTGGATTACTGCGCACAACTCAGTTAATAAATAACTATCGGTGGCCTTGAATTCTATTGATTGCTCTAAGAATATGCACATTTGTGTATATTACATGTGTTTGTTAATACATACTCTGGATGCAAGAGGTTGCACTAGAATAACCATGTATTAATGGATAATTTGGTAAACTAGGGTGACCAGACGTCCCGTTTTTTCGTGAAGTATCCTCGTTGAATTATTAACACATCTCCCATTTTCGTTAACTATTGCGATTGTTTACAGGCACAATATTTGTTTTTGGAGAAAATGATGTTTATCAATAATATATATTTACCACTTCTTAATAATAAGCTTAATATGTTTTATACTGTAAAGTATAAAGTATTTTATACAAATGAACATTTTTTAAGCACGTAGAGCGTTCTACTTTTTTAAGGATAAACTCAAAATGTCCCGTAATTTTTGAAAATCTGGTCACCTATGCTGAAGAGTCATTTTTAATGGTAAACAAATGGAGTCTTTTTTTTTATGTTCTTATCATGACTATAAGAAGGCGCTTCATATTCATCTTTCACAAAGTAGAGATTGTAAAGATAAAAAAGCTCATCTCTTGATATGGTGGTTAAATGTTCAACCGTTTCAATCATGTTGTATGACAATTAGGACATCCAATGTTTTCATGAGCTTATGTGGAGGCCAAGTCACCCTGTAACAGGTCGAACATCCTCGTAAAATGTGTGTACATATTGTCACCTTTTATGTTTCGTGGTGTAACACCAACATGTTACAGTGGTGTTGAGTTTATGAAACATTTTATAAGTTTGAGTATACTTTGTCTACAACTGTAAGTATGAACGGTTAATAAAAAAGTGTCTTTTACATGTGCTTGTTCTTGGTCATAATTTGTTGCTGTTTTTGCACACTTTCTGCGATAAAATAATTTTTGTTAATTTTGGTATAGTTATGGCCGAGTGGTTAGCACGCTTGGCTACTGATCTAAGGGACCTGGGTTCGAGCCCCGGGTAAGGCATGGCTGTTTGTGTCGTTTTTCTGCTGAGGTCTTGCCATCCTCACAGACCTTCTACTATGGCATATAAACTGACAGACTCCTGTCCGACCTCTGTGGCCAAGCAGCTGCTTGAGGGGGTATTTTTTTTATATGGTTATTTTTTAGTTATACAATACCATTTAAAAATTTAATTCTACTCGAACTATACAGTTTTACGTATCCTTTTTTTTATCATATATAATTTTTGTAGTGGTTAGCGCGCTTGGCTACTGATCTACGGGACCTGGGTTCGAGCCCCAGATAAGGCATTGCTGTTTGTGTCGTTTTTCTGCTGAGGTCCTGCCATCCTCTCAGATCTTCTACTGTGGCATATAAACTGACAGGCTCCTGTCAGACCTCTGTGGCAAGCAGCTGCTTGAGGGGGTATTTATTTATTTTATTTTTATACACTTTACTCACTTCTTGTTGAACCATGTCATGAAATGTGATTCACATACTTTGTAGGGGTAACATCTAGTGCTTTATGGTGAAACTAGATACTCAGCCAGTAGCTAGAACTCTATATATTAAGGTGGCAAATGTCACCGGCAGGGCCGAAAGGGTTGAGGAGTGTTCCATATATTTTTTCTAAAGACGTGATTAAAATTTTCACTGAGCAACCGAATGAAAATTTTAATAAGAAAGTTGAAAATTTAATGTTTTTTATATCATCTATCTATATACACTGCTTCCATAAATTAAGGAAAAATGAGAAAAATCGCGATAATTCGTCAAAAAATTATGCGATCCTCACCAAACATGTTCATATAATCAGCAATGCCAAGTGAGCATATCGTATGCAAATTAGTTTTGGTCGCGTCAATTTGCGTAATCGGATAGCGACATAAAAATGGGTGTTTTGGAGTGAACCGTTATTTTATGTTGTAAATGTGAGTAAAAAAAATTGAAATAGCCATTTTGTAGGAATGACCTCGAGACATTTGCCAAATGAACTGCGAGGGAGAGCTATTGGCTGGCTCGAAACAGGCAAAAGTCAGACGTGGCACGATGGCTGAATGTGTGTCCTGTGGTCCATAGAAATAATACTCCCTCAAGCAGCTGCTTACCACAGAGGTCTGAGAGGATGGCAGGCCCTCAGAAAAATGCACAAACAGCCATGCACTGGAATCAATTTCTTAGCACGCATACCGCATCTCTGAGGTTTAACCGAGGAAGGGCTAGAGTTACGACCGCTGTACAAGACCGATATCTGCGATGAACAACACGAAGGAGCAGGACGTTTACTCCCTCTCAGCTACGATCCTCTTGCAGCAGCCACTGGGAGGATTGTATCAGCTTCTACTGTGTTTAGAAAGCTTCATGAGGGAGGTCTGTACGCTTGAAGTCCAAAAATTTGCATACCCCTCACGTCACGTCACAGGAGAGAGTGATTGAATTGGGCACGCATGTTAATTGGACATTAGAGCAATGGAGGTCTGTACTCTTCACAGATGAGTCCAGATATTGCTTGCCGAGTGATTCCGGACATTGTTTGATATGGAGAGAATGAGGTACTCGCTATCATCCCACTAACATCCGTCAATGAAACAGTTACAGCAGAGGTAGCATTTCGGTGGAAGCACATATCTCTGTTTTGACGAGTGGGAACCTCAATGCTCAAAGGTATAGAGGTGACATCCTGGGCTCTTATGTGCATCCTCACGCTGGTGCGATAGGTGAAGCATTCATCTTACAAGACGATAACGCTCGTCCAACACAGAGCTCTACTAGTGGAACAATATCTTCAAGAGGAGACCATTATGCGCATGGAGTGGCCAGCTCGATCTTCCGAACTAAATCTGATTGAGCATGTGTGGGATGCTCTAGGGA
Source organism: Ryuthela nishihirai (assembly GCA_038380435.1). Classification (NCBI taxonomy): domain Eukaryota; kingdom Metazoa; phylum Arthropoda; class Arachnida; order Araneae; family Heptathelidae; genus Ryuthela; species Ryuthela nishihirai. The sequence goes on from JAWZYU010000020.1 coordinate 38,441,327, forward strand.
GACGTGTTGCTGCCCTCAACCCGCCACCTGAAACAAAGGGGAAGCTTGTTACTGCTTTAAAGGAACAATGGTCTTTACTCCCTACTGAGCTGATTCACAACATCATAAACAGCATGGAACATCGCTGTCGTGCCTGCATTGCTGTAAGTAGTGACCACACTCCTTATTAAAGAATTGCATTCTGACACCTCATTTTTAGACAAGTTCCTGTGATTTTTAGACGAAAAATGTTTCTAGTGTAAATATTTTTATACCATTCTGAAACTATCATTGTAATTCATGTTTTCATCATATTTCATTAAAATCATTCATACAGTTTTTTTTGTTTATCATAATTTTTCCGAGTTTTCCTTAATTTACGGAAACCCATGTATATACAGGGTGATTCAAAATTTATCCTTCAAATTTCGTGGGGAGGTAGGGAATACGTCAGGAAACCGATTTCACATAGGAAAGTATGTACGCATGCGTATGTAGAGGGCGCTGTGTATACCCAACCAGTATACAGCTCGCCCGACCACTCCCGCTGTCATCAGTGTACGAGCTGACTTACTAGTGATAAGATGAATCGTTTTACGCCATGTGTACCATACCATGTGTACGAGACCCCCGTCGACAGTGAAATGGACCTGGTTGCATGAATAGTGGCCGCCGCAGGCATTGTCCGTGATATGCCAGGCGTTTTTGAAAATGTTCGGCGGTCAATGCAACGGCGCTGTGAATCCTGTGTCTGTGTAAATGGTCGCAATTTTGAGCACCACTGTGAACCTGTACTTTACCTTGTTGGAATAAAAGTCACATTCGGTACCACTTAACTGTACTGTTTCCTTGTGTTCACTTGTCCATTTTGTTCATGTAGATGACGTTTGCGGACATACTTTCCTATGTGAAATCGGTTTCCTGACGTATTCCCTACCTCCCCACGAAATTTGAACGATAAATTTTGAATCACCCTGTATGTAATAAAAGTATTCGATCAAATTCATTCTACTTCCGAAATGGTAAAATAATAACTGATGACCCCTGTATAAATAGAGTACATTAATGATATGGTACTAAATATTGCATGACGTTTGCGTTATTGGTAGTGTAAATTAAAAAGTGAACTGCCACTAGTGGCATAGCATTAGTATATTCTTATAGTTCTGAAGATGTAGACCAATATGAATCATTGCCTCAGGTAAGGCATATGTGGGGGAAAGGGGGCTGCTACTGGTCCTAAAAATATATGTGCTTTTAATTCCTTCATGCACGGATTGTTTTTATCTCATGAGAAAAAGGGATGGGCGTGGCTCAGTTGATAGCGCACTAGACTCATAATCTGCAGTTTTCAGGTTCGAGTCTCACCTGGGCCAGCGTTTGAGGTTTAAAAGAAATAAATACCTTAGGCAGCTGTTTTGCCACTTAGCTGTTGTAAAGCTGAGTCTGACAGGAGCCATCACAAAATTCCCACGTTCGGTCAGTAGGAGACACTTGATGGACTTGGAAATGCCACCTTCAGTCGTATGGAACATTAAACCTTGGCCATCTGGAAAAGCCATACTCTCTGCACGTGAAAGAACATGCAAGATGGCCTTGACGAAAGGCTATCATGTCTCCTAACAGTGGGTCGTTTCCCGCCTATCTTCTCTAAGTCCTTGTGACCTGGCCATTCAGCCCATTGTAGATGTGGCCTTGTGTAAAATAATATAGTGCACAAATTTTCTCACATACATTATTCTAATAATGTTTGTGCACTATATTATTAAAGCTATTAAGTTGAACTTCCTTTAGCCCGAATTACAGCACGTATGCGGTTTGGCATAGATTCCACAAAGTGTTGGAGTGCCTTTACATCTACAGCATACCAGGCGTTCACCAGACTCCTTTAACTGACTCAGATTTGACAGAACAGGACTTTACTCCCGGATATGTTTTTCTAACATGCCCCATACATTCTCAATGGGGTTCAGATCTGGGCTTTGTGATGTCCAGAGAAGATGGTGAGAAGTCACTGTCATGCTCGCTGAACTACTGCTTAACACATGTTGCGTGATGGACAGCACCATTGTCGTCGTGAAGCCGACGTTACTTGCTGGATAAAAAATCAACATTGCAGAATGGACTTGACTGGTAAAAATGTTCAGGTAATCCTTGGAAGACACCCGACCTTCAGCAATATCAGGGGACCCGTTCCATACCAACAGAACATACCCCCCCCCCCCCCCCCCCCACCATGACACCACTTCCAGAACCTTGAGTTGTGTTTACAAGGCAAGCTGGGTCCATTGCTTCATGGGGCTCCCGTCGAACTCTCTGCCTACCGTCAGTACAGAACAAGATGTACCGCGACTCGTTGGACCACATGACTTTTATCTAGTCTTGTAGTGTCCAGTCACTGTATTCCTGACACCACTGTAGAAGAACTTTCCGGTTCTTCGCAGAAATTAGTGGTTTCCGATAGGCATGCGACTGCTAATACTAATCATCTTCAATTCTCTGTGTATAGTTCGCTGAGATATGGGTCGAGAACAGCCATCACTGAATACTTCAGTCAATTGCTGCACACAGGAAGTCCTGATTCTCCGTACAAGCCTCAGACGACGGAGATTTAATTCCTGACAGATTGTCGCGCCACACTTACGTCTCTTAGACAAGCATGTGGGCTATTTTTCCACTGATTTAAAACCCGAGATATCTCAACTTTTGAGAAACCAGTCGGCTCTGCTGTTTTTAAAATCGTCGCTCCAGCCAGACGGGCACCCATTATAAGCCCTTTATCTAACTCTGAAAGATTCTTTATTTTTCTCATTGGGAACAACACTAGTGATGATTACTGACCAGCAGCAGCCTTAAATAGTTGCCTAGATCATGTGATCACGTATTTTGATATTATTAACCAATGCAAACAAAATGCAGTGTCATTTTAATTTTTTTTGCTGATACTTCAGACTAAGATATCTGCAACAACTTAAGGCCTTATAAAAGGGTAAAATTTGTTGAGAATCGTTAGTCTTGTGTTTTGCCAATTGTCTTTTTATAAAATAACTTCCTGACAAATACCAACACTTTTTGCATGACAAAGTTCATTATTCGCAGGAACATTAGTCCTGTGGAAATGTGGCTAAATATAAAATTGTTCGAACCTTTGAGGTATGATAAGAGTTTGTATAGATAAACTACATTGAAAAACGTACTCAATATTAGAATACTATTCAGTACTTTAAAAATAGATGAAAAACTTGAGTTCTTGCTGCGAGTGGATCGGAACGTATAAGAAACAGCGAGGAAAAGCGTAAAGAGCTCCCTCTTGCGGCAAATCTCACTTGAGGGCTCAAACAATTATGCAGAAGATATTCAGGTATTCGCATAAAACATCTAATATATGTAGCCGATTGTGAGCGATTGACAACTGACAGTAGATCACGCTAATTCGAACTATGGCGTAGAAATGGTAGAGCTCTCAAAATTTGTACCGAGGGGTAATTCGCGTCATAGATCTCGGGAAAAATCCGAAATTTGATCTCCGACGTCTTCTACAAGGTCAAACGGAGGTCACGTAGAGGTCAAATCGTGATCTATGAGTGCTAGAAATGTGAAATTGATGTCTGGGAGTCCTTCGAGGTCAAATTTAGATTACTGGTGCTAGAGAGGGAAAAATTGGTTCGTAGATCAGTTAGTTTCCCGAGACTTCTTTACTACCGTAAAACGACACTTATTTTATCACTTCCGCACATACACCAAGGAAAAACCTTTACACATTAATTTTAAATTTTTAACTGTTTTCTCTTGCTTTCAAATCAATCGTTTTCCAATAATACATTTATTAAGTAATTACACTATGTGACGTACCTCTGGTGTCTCGTAATAAGCAATCACGCTTTCACTGTTGCACGTTCGGAAAACTCCTCGCCCTGCCCACGGTCAGTATGGGACACCGATAGGCTTGAAAAGGCCGCCGTCTGATGGGACGTTAAGCCGTGGCTCCGTGTACGGAAGAGCCATACCCTGTGCATGTTAAGGAACACACTGGAAGGCTATGTCCACACTTGTGGGCTTTCATTTTCAACTTCACTTTCAACTTTCGATTCCGCTTTTCAACACCGAGTATTCTAGCGGATGCCTTAGATGGAATGCGTTGGACGCATGCCTTCAACTGTCTACACCTGTGCGTCAAAAAGTTTTCAATTTTTCACCAGTGTAGACGTAAAGTCGCAATGGACGTAACTGATGCTGCTATGTTAGCGAGTATAAGTGCTGCAATTTTAGTGCTGAAAAAAGTGAGAAAAAGACGTGAAAAATACCGGCGATCGATATGGATAAAAGATTATTTTAAAACGCGGAATTTTGGAATAATGAGGGAATTGGAATTAAATGAAAACGTTCTTTTTAAGAACTTTACGCGAATGTCTAGAACAAAATTCTGCGTGCTTTGGGGAATGGTGGAGCCGGAGATCGAACAAAAAAAAAATACTCGTTTCAGAGAAGCAATATCAGCTGAAGCGAAATTAGATACTTGGCTATCGGTGATTCATTCATCTCTCTGATTAATATTTAAACCTATAATCTGATGAATTATTTAAATTTAATAATTTTTATCTCTAATGAATTATTTAACCTACAATCTTCACAGGCTCAATAATTATAAAAACGGAACGAAACCTTCCAGACAAACTATGAAGTTGCCGGAATGTTGAACAAAAATCCACTACTGTGGAAGTACGTGCACTACTCCATACGTCACTGAAAACGGCGCCGTTCAACTGATTTGAGGCATGCCATTGCGCATGACCTTGACTGGAGGCTACCATGTCTCCCAACAGCCATTCCAATAGGTTCCCTCCCCAAACCTCTGAGTCTTCAGGGTCCTTGTGACCTGGCCATTTAGCCCATTGTGTGCAAAAAAAGGTGCCGCTCAGAGTAAAACAGGGGCGGGGTGGCTCAGTCTGTAGCGCGCCAGGCTCGTAATCTGTAGTTCCCAGGTTCGAGTCCCAGCTGGGTCAGCGTTGAGATTTATCTCCGCAAAATTCCCCGCCCTGCCCATGGTCAGTAGGGGACACCGATGGGCTTGGAAAGGCCGCCGTCCGTCGGATGGGACGTTAAGCCGTGGCCCCGTGTGCGGGAGAGCCATACCCTGTGCACGTTAAAGAACACGCTGGATGGCCTTGACGGGAGGCTACTATCTGTCTCCCAACATCTGTTCCAGTGGGTCACCTCCCCCAACCTTCTCTGAGCCTTCGGGGTCCACGTGACCTGGCCATTTAGCCCATGGTGTGCAAAAAAGTACCGCTCAGAGGTAAAACAACCCAACCCAGAGTAAAACAACCAACCAACCAACTGGTGCACGTTCATAGTCCGTTTCAATATAAACGACACACCTGGAGAAGGAAGTAGTTAATCTCTGCTGGCCGTGAATGGGAAATAATCACTAAAAAAAGTTATCTTCGAATCACAAAGGTTGTTTATTTCCCTATCCTCAACGAGACAATGAGATCTAGGATATAGATATGGTTGTAGAAGTTTTTGCTGCTCCGCTTTTCTCATATTTCTTCATGTAAAGCTTTCAGTTTTGATTTTAGGAGTGTAATTTTCCCATAACAAGCAGATTTTCAGGCATACTGAACAAAGTTTATAACTCGGAGTAAGGCTGTGCAAATGGTGATCAGCGGGCCATGTACGACTCTTAGGCAGTTGAACTACAACTAGGGTTACCAGATTCCAGTGTCATAAAAGGAGGACAAAAAGCTAGAAATGGAAGACAAAGGACGACAGTAAAGCAAAAAAAAAGGAGGACATGCTTTCCATTGTGAAATAAAATAAGTTTTTTCTGCTAAAATTTTATGTGAAGTACGACTAACAGTTGAGTCAGGAAAAGACATAATACTTATTAAATATACTTTAAAATATATGATACAATTTTCTGTCCTTAAATTTAAACTGATTTAAGATAAGTTCAAGGGGCTCAAATATAAGCATTTGTAACCTTCTTAGGTGAAATTTCCTTAGAAACAGGCCACACTGCTGTTTGTTGAACACTAGTTTTAAAATTTCCAGATCATGCAGTTCTACACTGAGATGCCAGTTTATTAGTTACACCACCCCTCGTCACATAAATGGTTCATTCCATCATGTAATAAGTCACGTGACTGCGGTGTGCTGTATAAGTTAGACCACTCTTCGAGCATCAGTTAAGTCCGGTGCAAACAGTTTTTCATTTCGTGTCTACCAACCCCACCCTAATTGCTGGCTAGGCGTGTGGACAGTAATTGATTTGCCTTCACACTGGCAATCAAATGGCTTTCTGAATCCATTGCAGATGCCACACAATCTCCTCATTGCGCATGTGCTTATTAACCAGAAACACTACATGGTTCTGATTCAACTCTCAAACACTTTCAAAGCTTTGTAAGATTCGGGCATTCCCACAGGCATGGAACTCCAAATTACGATGATGCGCCACGCTGTTCACGGTTTTAAACACATAAGTGGGATTCGGGGATGGTTGTGTGCGGATGGCCCTTTAGAGTTGGATTCAGCGTCAGAATGGACAAAACCAGCGACCTGAGCGACTTTGAACGTGGTATGACAGTTGATGCTAGGCATGAGGTTCTAGCATCTCCCAAACGGTCGCCCTCCTGTACTTTTCACTCACAACTGTTTCGAGGGTTTACCAAGAATAGTGCGAAAACGAAAAAACTATCAGTGATCGGCGATCTTGTGGACGTAAACAGCTTGTGGATCAGAGGGGTCAAAGGAGAATGGTGAGAATTGTGCTAGCGAACTGACAGGCCACAATCAGGAAAATCACAGCAGAATTAAATAGTGGTGTGCAGAAGAAACTCTGAATGCACCACATATCAGAAGTTTTCACAAATGGGCTACAACAGCCACTGACCATGCCAAATGCTGATGTTGTCAGTAAAGAACACGGAAACACATCGAGTGGGCACAGGAGCATCGACACTGTACCACTGAGGGTTGGAAAAGCTAGCCTGATTGGATCATGCCCTTTTGCATCATTCTGATGGAAGAATCAGAATTTGGTACAAGCGACATCTTGTCTAGGGTCAACAGTAGAGGTCAGTGGTGGCAGTCTGGTGTGGAAAAGGTTTTGCTGGCACAGATTAGGCCCCCTGATACCCATTGAAGGACATTGAATGCTACGGCATATTTGAATGTTGCTGACCAAGTTCATTCCTTCATGGCTATCACTCAGATGGACACGTTCACATCCTCACTTCGGAATCTTCACTCCGATGGACACGTTCAGTGGGGCGGGGGTGGCTCAGTCGGTAGCGTGCCAGGCTCGTAATCTGTAGTTCCCAGGTTCGAGTCCCAGCTGGGTCAGCGTTGAGATTTATCTCCGCAAAATTCCCTGCCCTGCCCGCGGTTAGTAGGGGACACCGATGGGCTTGGAAAGGCCGCCGTCCGTCGGATGGGACGTTAAGCCGTGGCCCCGTGTGCGGGAGAGCCATACCCTGTGCACGTTAAAGAACACGCTGGATGGCCTTGACGGGAGGCTACCATCTGTCTCCCAATAGCTGTTCCAGTGGGTCCCCTCCCCCAACCTTCTCTGAGCCTTCGGGGTCCATGTGACCTGACCATTTAGCCCATGGTGTGCAAAAAAGTGCCGCTCAGAGGTAAAACAACCCAACCAACCGACACGTTCAGTATGATAATGCACATGCTCATAAGACACATATAGTCACCAAAGGGTTCCAGTAGCATGCCGACGAGTTTTCCTTGCTTCGTTGACTTGCACATTCCTCAGATCTAAACCCTATCGAGCATTTTTGGGATGAGGTAGTAAGGGTTGTTCATAGTGAGACTGTGCCGCCGTCCAATTTGCAGCAACTGCGCGACACGATCATTTCCACATGTTGTAACATTCCTACACAACGCGTACAGCATCTTGTAAGTTCCATGCCCCGACGAATTCGGTCTTTTCTGAAAGCCAAAGGAAGCGCAACACGCTACTAAGGTAGGTGTACCTAATAAACTGGCTCTCAGTGTAGTTTTGTTAGCACAACAAAATGGTTAGGGCAAACAAAATGGACAATTGCAGGTGCATAATTATCTGTAAGTAACTGTCATATTGTTTGTGAATAGTGGCAATACTATTCAAACAGAAAACTGTCCAATTATTGTCAAACATAACCTAATATTATTAGTGTCTCTGTTTTATTTCGTTAACGAGGATTTTATTTTTTAAGAAAATGAAATTTTAATTAAAATGAAAATGGTGTGTTTTGTGCAACAAACTGCTTCTATTGTTAAACATTGTTTAAATACAGTGATCATTTAAATACTATCACTATATAGCGTTACTGAAGACGATTATTATAGACAGTTTCCTTCAAGAATCCAGATAAATGAAAATCATAAATAATCGAATCAGTTTTTTTTCTATTTTAGGACCCATATAACATGGTATAATATATTATATTTTAATATATTTAAATTATTTTTCAAGATTTGAAAGGAAAACCAATTTTATTCGCTGATGGTACAGTGGTTGTTTTTTGAAATGGAAATCAACATGATTTATTTCTAGTGATTTAACTATTATAATTTTTTTTAATTTGATTATTATTTTTTGATCATAGTACAAGCAATTTTATTATTACAGGTGACCTGAAAAGCTTATCTGCAGGATATAGAATAATTACATTTATAATTTGTTACAATGGTAGATTAACCTTCTTTCATTTCATGTGACATTTTTATCTGGTTTTCAAAGAAAACGAGATACAAAAGTACGAAAACGAGATCTTCGCTTTGTCGTCTGTCAGTCCGTCTGTAGACATCGAACTTTTTTTTGTTTACAGAGATAAATTGAAAAAAATTTTTGTGCTGGATAGGTATTGATGAAATATTACGATATGCACTTTCCGAATCTCTCTAAAGCTATAATTACGCCCTCTAGCGTTGGTAAAAGTTGAAATTTCAAGCGAATATTGCAAACGATGTTTTTATGCTTGAAATTTGAAATTTTGGTGGTGGAATGTGAAGGTCACGAAGTTTCCATTGCCAACAATGAGTTTACCCCTTAGACCCACAGGGGGTGGGAAAAGACACCTTTTTAGTTTTAGCAGATAATTGTTTGTTTTTAGAGATAAATGGAAAATTAGTTTTGGTTTAGATAGGAATTGATAAAATATTATGATTCACACTGTTTTTAAATCTTCCGAAAACTATAATTCAGCACTCTAACAGCGGAAAATTTTGAAACAAATAATACAAATGATATATTTAATCCAGAAATTTTAAATTATGGTGGTGGATTGTGAATGCCATGATGTTTTCATGGCAACAATGAATTGATCTCTTAGTCCCAGGGGGTGGAGGGGTGGGAAAGCACAATTTGTTTGCTTCAACAGATAATTGTTTGTATTTACAGATAAAAAAAAAATCTTTTAAGGGTTAGATAAGAATTGATAAAATATTATGATCGCACTATTGGAATCTTTCGAACACTATCATTGCGCCCTCTAACGGTGAAAAAGATTGAAAATTCCAAAATTTCAAACGAATATTGCAACGATGTATTGATAGAAATATGAAATTTTGGTGGTGGAATGTGAACCTCATGAAGTTTCGACTGGAAACAATGAGAATGATAATTAGGAACGTCTTTTTTTTGGTTTGATTGGTACTAATAAAATACAATTCGCATTTTTCAAATATTTCATAGTTTTAATATATAATATATCTTTACAGATCACTAAAATGATGAAACAGGCAGAGCTGTTATCAAGTTTTACAAATAATATATATTCAAGGTGTTTCAAAACTCTCTGTAAAATTTCAATGGGAGCTGGCAGAAATATCGGTGGAGCTGGTACATAAATGAATGGAAGCAAAGTGTGAACAACATGTTTATTTAAAGAAGGTGCTCAAACTTGCGACCGGCAACAGCATTGCATGCATCATGACAGCATCGAAGAAATTCCGGGAATTCCGGGAATTGATTGCCGTACATGTTGAAAGATTCCCGGAATTTCGCGAACAGTTGCAGCAGCGACAGCGATTCTTGCGACGAGGTCTTCATCTGAATCAATGGGAGTCTGGTACACGAGGTTCTTCATGGGTCTCCAAAGGAAGAAATCGATACATGTTAAATCGGACGATCTTGGTGGCCAGGCGATGGGTCCATACTGGCCTATCCATTGGCACCCAAAAGTGGCATTCAGATAATCCCGCACATCATTGCTGAAGTGTGCTGTCGCTCGGTCGTATTGAAACCACATTCGTCTGCGAATAGCCACAGGAACATCTTCCAGCAGTCCCGGCAATGTTTCTTTAAGAAATACCCGAGAAATCTACCTGTTGAGTTGGGGAGGCAGCAGGTATGGCCCAGTCAAAATGTCATGGACGATACCCACCCAAACATTGATGGAGAACTGTTGTTAATGACCTTGCGCCATTGTGGTATGTGGATTTTCGTGCGCCCAAATATGAGAATTATGCACATTAAACACACCCTCACGTGTGAAAGAGGCTTCATCTGAGAAGAGCACGAGCCAGAAAATCAGGCTGCACTGCTGTCTGCTGCAGAAACTAGTGCACGAATTCCACATGAAGAGGGTAATCTTGAGGTTGCAATGTCTGGACTCTCTGACGATGAAACGGATGTAACTGCTGCTCGTGCAACACTCTCCACACGAGGGTGTGGTTCACACCAAGGCTACGCACAACGGCTCGCGTGCTTATGCCTGGATTGTCTTCAATCTGCCGTAGGATCTCTTCTTCCATGTCAGGAGTGTGCATAGTTCTGTCCCGACCAGTGTCATGCATGTTTGCATGGAATGTTCCAGTTTCTCGCAGTTGCCGGTGCAAACGTGCAAATGTGTAGTGGGGTTTGGCACACGTGTTTTTGTATATGTGTTATAATAAAGTTTGGGAAGTGCTGTCGGTACAACTTCACAGCTGCTCTTCCGCTTCAATTGGCAGCCCATACGCTAGATGCATGTCAGCCATCTCAGCAGTCGTGAAACACTCCATGTTACACGCAATGTGTCTGATTTACGAATGCCGACGGCAAACACAAGCACATTCTCCTCTTCGGTGCCAGAGGGCGCTGTTTGGCGGCACTGCAAGTCAATTGCAGTGCCGCGAAACTATCTCCCATTGAAATTTGTACAGAGTTTTGAAACACCCTGTATAGAATGAAAATTTGAAAAATTACTGGTAGTTTTTAAGAGACACTGACAACAATAATCTATCCACTTTTCTGAGAAAGGTGTGGGAAACGCAACTTTTTAGATTTAAGAATTAAGGGACGAACAATTTTACGTTGTATAATTACTAATGAAATACTATTTGCATTTTTCCCACCATCCGCTAGCACGAATTCAAACTTTTAGGGAATGAAGCAGTAGGCAAAGAAAAACTTTCTCTTTGAAAACGAGATTCTCGTATGCGCCAGAGGCGATAGGCGTCCTTCTAGTTGGATTTTTGTCAGTATACTTGCATTAATAGTTTGTCACACAGCAAATTTTTAAATTTACATACTTTAAAAACAATATATATTTCACTGAGAGTTCGACTCCTTTGCTCATGAACCCCATACAGATATTTATGGGCGGGGTGGGGGGGGGGGGGGGTCTCGCTCAAGACGAAAATAAACGAGTTGAAAAGGAAGGAAATTAAAATTTATTCTATAATCCTATATAAAAATATACTATTTCTATTATCAGTGTGTAGCGGAGTTCTGTAGCCAGAGGAAAAAGGAAATTATCAACTGATTATGAGTCGAAAGGTATTTACTGGATTATCAGATTAGTTTTCATTGAATGGCAACTTGATTGCATCTTCGCAGTTGACAGTTTGTACTCTACGTTCTAATCAAGTGGAGTGCTTTAAATCTTTATGCCCAAAAAACAGACTAAGAGTATTGTTTTTCCACTGTATTTAAGATTAGTATGCAAACGATTTAGCTATCGTTTATTGCATGCACTTTATCGTTTGTCTAGCTATAAAAGCAACTTACAAATCTTCTACAAAAAGAAGTACAAATTTTCATATGGCTTCGATGAGTCACTTCTCTGGAAAGAGAAGTGACTCATCGAAGCCATATGAAAAAACCAGCCAACGACTTATTTGATGTTCATCATCATCCTCAAGCAGCCATGGGCCACGGAGATTCAATTTGATGTTAGGGTTTTAGTTTTAAAATAGGGAGCAGAGTCTTCTAGTTTGAAAATGAATTTCTTATGAAAATTAGTAAAGTCGGAATCCTTTAACAATATTTTGTTTCAAGGTTTTTTTTTAAATGAAGAAATCCATTTCGGGATTCCATTTCATTACCGGAAGAAAAATGAAAATATTTATTTCCGATTTGAATTTATAATTCATAATTTTATCTGCTTCGATTTTGGCAAACTATCAAAGTATTCGTGCTTAGAGATATATATATATAAACTTTCAGTTTAATGGCAGAAATATCGGATATTTTCTGAAAACCTTTCGCTCTTCTGTGTGTAATCAGCATCTGGTTATGCCTGGTTGATGATACAACAACGCTGTTTTCCAACTGAAATGCTGTACCACGCAGATACTTGTATTTAGCCTGAGGTTATTCGACGTTTGGCTTCAGAGCTCTCCACAGAAAGCTGTCTTGTAGTTGACGTCATTCATCACACGCTGCCTATGGCAACCATAGATCACATCGCGTGGCAGCGAGAAATGGCGGAGATACGGTTGCGGTTGACCAGCTGCCTCATGGGATTTATGGCCCTTAGAGAAAGGAGAGACATTAAAGTCCTTGGCTTTGGTAAATCAAAACTACGCCGTTGGGACATTAAATTACTAAATACTGTCAAGTATTTGATCACGTAGGAAGTTTTACAGGAGTTCAGTGACGCGATAAACTGGCATGCACACTACTATATTGGAAGGAAGTTCGTAATCTTCATTAAACTTTAGCGAAACAATATTGTTCACGTATGATGTCCGCAATTTGGGCTGCACAATAATATGTATGTCGCAGCGAAAAACTTGGTTCTGTACGACTGAACTGTATATTAGTTTAAATCCATAGCAGAAATGGTTAATCTATATCAAGCCTCTACAACACGTCATTAGGTACACTTTTTGTATTTGGCGCAAAATAACCTCACTTCCCGAAATTTAAAATATATGCTAGATTTTTTTAAATGCTCAAAATGAAAAGTTTGGTAAGCTTCCTATGCTAAATTTAAATATAATTTGGAAAATTTCATACTGTACGCCATATTACACTCCTTTGAGCACAACAATCTTGAAATTTCAAATGTAATACGCAGATTGGATATCACCAAAGACGGATTAAGCAATTCTGGGACAGGAGCACTTAAAGATTTTGTCCCCCCCCTCACATTTCCAGAAATAAAATATAAGTCAATCAATAAATAAAAACACTGAGCTTGTATTACCGTTTTTTTTTTTCAGTATACGTTGTTGTTATTATTTTAAAATTTGTATACGTTAAAAAAGTACATTAATTTTATTCAAAATAATGCTAGGTATTAGTAAAGGAGTACCCCCTTTTCATGTGGCCCTTGTCTCCTCCCTACCTAATCCGGGCCCGGACATTACTAGGTAGGTCACAATTTCAGAATAAAGGAAAGGTGCTTATGAGGGCATACAACAGTTTATATTTCTGGCTTTTGTTTTTTACCAATGTTATAAAAAAAGTTTCAATTTGTTGTGTAGTGTTATCAGTTATACAGGAAAAAGCATAATTCTGGTCAACTAAATACGGTAACAGTGACGCACCTAGGAATTGGGGACGTGTGTGTGTGTTTAGGATGGTGTGTGCATTTTTTGGTGCATTGTCTTTAAGCTTCCAGTGGTGTAACTGTGAGCTGATCACGAAGAAGGTGGTGGGGAGGGTGGCGCTAGCTATTTTGTTGCCCGGAGAAAACTTGGACATCTGCCCTCTTTATCGAAGACTACTCGTAGTAGTTAATGGCTAATGTCATTTTAAAAGTAACTGAAGATCAATTTGTTTAAAAATAGGTCATACCTTGGTCAACCTTACTGATGTTATGATCATTAGTTTATTTGCAAATTTACCGGCCCTTAACGAATGCCACCTGGTGCAGTAGCTCCGACTCTGAGTGGAGGGAATGAGAAGCTTTAGGATATTATCAAAAAAGTCTGTGGAAAATATGATTTTTCTTTATCCAATACAGTCTTATAGATAAATCTCACGAAGGAAGTGGGGGGAATGAAAATTGGGAAAATATGAATTAGAAATATGTTTCAACTCTTCATTGGGCGAACCCCCATGCACCACTGCCCTGAGAGTCGGTAGTATGCCAGGTTCGTAATCTGCACTATTGGCAGTATTTAAACACTTAACACTTTCTCCAATAATATCGTATACTGTTCTCAACACAAGTACTTCTTATATTCCAGCCTAGTGATGGCTCAAATGCTTCAGAAACGTTTCATCTGTGTTAACATCAATCCTTTGTCCGACGAGAGCTTTTAAATATATCATGCTGTGCCAGGAAAAAAACATAATCTGTTTTGTCTGCGCGTATACGAATATCCTCCTCCACACAGGGCTCTCTCTATAACTACACCGATCAAATATTTAAGAAGCAACTGTTAAACTTACCATTTAAATCCAATGTTGATTTCGCTCGCAAAATAATTCTATAATCAGAATCGTTTTTTCCCATTTTTCTAAAAATGCGACAGATACTGACACCCTGCGATAGGGTAAACGTTGCGAGTTTTGAAATTACACGAGTCATTTGCACGCTTCTAATCTGGATTGTAAAAGCAAAATCAATATTATAATGTGTGAACTGTATTTTCAATATATTATATTAAACTGAATTATTTTAAAACTTTCTCCATCCTTTTCCGTTTCCAATTATCTTTCCATCTACAGCAACAACATTCTATGTCCACATGTTACTCCTAGCTCGAAATTATCGATACGACATATTTCTTTTCGCAAGCAGGCAAATTCCCTCACTTCTCACGCGAATCCATCTAGTCAAGTCTAATGAGCCCGAACATCATTCATTTTGCATCGAGTTAGTAAAAATCGCCACTCGGCTACATTGGACTACAGAGTTCAGTAAATTCGCATGTCGCTCAAAGAGAGAGACATCCATTCACTGGAGACCGACTGCCTGATGAACTCTGCATTTGCAGTACTCACGTCAACCGGTTAATTATGTACTTAATCATCTCATTATCGGCAAACGGTCCTCCCGAGTTAGTGGCTTGAGTTTCACCCTATAGCCGTTCACAACTCTGCTTCCATGCCGACACCACATGCGTATCTTTGGGCAGAATAAATGGATTGTTTGGGAAAGGTAATTATAGTCTCCAGTAGATAGTACTCCAGTAGCGACTGTAGAAGTGAATGTTTGGAGAGATAGTTGGGGAGGAGTGAACGAATAAAGCAGAAAGCTGCCGTTATCGGGAATACTGACGCCCTACGAATATCCTCTGAACTGATTAACACCATGTTTAACAGGTCACTTCTATCCTCTCTTGTTGCTGTTAAGTCCATTTACTACTCGCCCATTAACGTTGATGATCTCGGAGAGTCATCATTTACGCAAAATTTCACAAGGTTGATAAATCCAGACACGAGGGCCTTTTCATTAAATTGACCTGACAGAAGCGAAAATATATTTGCTTTCGCATATTGCTTAAGTGAAAAAAAATATTTCTATTATAACGATCCCAGCAAAAATAAATCGCAGTTATAATTCTGAATGTAAAAACAGATTATGAAAAATAGGAAAAAAAGGTTACATTAACAGCTTTAAGCTAGAAGAATAATATATTGCCTCATGTGAGGCTACATTTCAAAGAGAATAAAGTTTATAATTCGGTGTTAGCGCCCATTAACTCTGGAAATAGAACTAATGGATGATTAGGAAAAACCAAACATCAGTGGCGACTCGCCTTAGGGGTAGAAGTGCCGGCCCCAAACAACATTTCTGTAATGCAGATACTAAAACATTAAAGCTCCAAATTGGTATAAATAATAAAAAATATCTTTTCTGTGGATATTTGTTCTCTAAAATATGTTGCAATAAGCATTTAGTGAAGTAATACACTCGAAACTGTCTTGCGCGCCTTAATTCCTTAATTATCAGGGCGAAATATTACGAGAAAGCCCAAAGCCTAAATTCTCGAACCCTCCCAGAAACTAAGTCCTGGGGTACGTGCCTGACATAAGCCACAATATAAGCCACAATATAAATATGCCTGACATAAGCCACAATATAAATATGGACATTTTATTACGCGTACATTTATATGTATGTCCTTTTCCAATGCAATCAATGATTTTTTTTTCATCGGGACAGAATTGGGTTACCAAGGGAAATCGCCGATTTTGCTCACTACCACCTGAGCCATCACCGCTCCTGCCTAGTTGATTTCTCTGCATATATTATTATGCTGGCCACAACTATTTAGAAACTTAGGAGTCGCCAATGCGAAATGGTTTACAAAATACATTAAAAAAAATTAAATAATGAATGAAATAATAAGCCGAAAAAAAATTTTTTTTTGCCGGGAGTGGGATTCGAATCTACGTCTCCTAGGAACATGCCACGTATGCTAACCACTACACCATTAATGGCTAACGTTTTATTCTTCAGCCAGTGTGACCTATAAACTTTCCCGCATTACTAGGAGACGTGGGTTCGAATCCCACTCAAGGCAAAACCAAATATTCTCATCTTACTATTTCATGAGTTCCATGTCTACAGGACATCTCCTATGATGCTTTGCTCCTAAAAATGCCTTTTTTCTTATATGCGCCCTAAAAGGTAGAAAATAAACCCAAAACATACCGATGGTGCAATCAGTCACTAATTCGTATTCATTTAAGGAAGATAGGGGGCCGGCAATCTTGTTGTGAAGGTAAATCGGCGCCTTATCTTCCTTTGAAGTGAATACGAATTCAGTGACTGATTTCACCATCGATATATTTTAGGTTTAGTTTCTTCTTTTTAGGGTGCATATAGAAAAAAAGGAATTTTTTTTTTATTTTTTAATTAATTAACATTTTTTGCTTTGTCGCTTAAAACACCTACCTTCAGAAACTTTCATTTGATATACGGTTCATAAACAACGACCACATTTTTCTTCCTCCAGCTTTTGGAGTCATGTTTAAGGTAGCACAGGACATTGGAGATATCAGAAGCTTTATTTTAAGATATAACTCGTTAAGGTCGACCCCGCCAAAATCAGCTTCTTTTTTTTTGTGTTGGGACGGTTGAATTTTTGTGGGAATGGAGAGAGTGAGTAAATTCGAAACAGTCTACGACGGTCCTCATATGAGCTTTCATTTGACACCTGACTCGTAATTGTAGGCCTTCGCGTTCAAAAGATAGAGCGGAACAATCGTTTTCGTATTTCCCCTATTTTTAGGGGGGAAGGAAGGAAGAAAGCATGGGAGGACAATTTTGTATAGTCTATGACACTCTCCGCGTCACAAGCTTTCATTTGATGCATCTCTTGTTATGTTCGGTACTTGCGTTCTGGAGCTGTAGCAGAACAATAGTTTTCATATTATTCCTTTTTTACGGGGGGGGGGGGGATGTTATGTCAATGAGACCCTCTATCTATCTATTAGTCCTTTTTTAGGGGTGGAAGAAAGATAGGAATCAACTCGTTATAGCCTATAACACTCCCCGTATCATAAGCTTCCGTTTGATATATAAATTATTAAGTTTGTCCGTCGCGTTCGAATTTTTGACAAATCCACAAGCGGACAAACCGAAAATTGACGAGCGAAAAGAAATAGGAAGCTAAGTAATAATTTGCATAAACTAAAAATTCTTGAGTAAAATGCTTATCAACACTAAGCGAAATTCATTAATGAGGGAATACTTGAGAAATGTCAAAAAAAGTAGAATAGCGATTATTAATTTTAGTTACTAACCCGCATGTACACTGAGTGATAAATGAATTATGACCACCACACACCGTGCTATGTCAATGACACCCTCACGTCGAAGTCCTATAACTTCTAAAATAATGTTTCATAAAAAATGTGACTAAAGGTAAATGACAGGTCTCATTACATTCTATCTACCGATCGATTTTCAACAATGTGTGTGTGTTGGCTCAGCCAATGCGTGTTAGGTTCATAATCTGCAGCTTCCAGGTTCTAGTCTCACCAGTGCCAGCGTTGGGTATATATCTCCTCTAAATCCCGATGAGGGGCTTCTAAAGATCCATCAGATGGGACGTAAAAGAAATGATCCCTTTTGCAGACGAGCCATACCCTGTGCACATCAAAGAACATGCTGAATGGCCCAACGGGAATCTACAATCTGCCAGTAACAGTTTCCCTTCCCCTTAACATTCTCTGGGTCCTTGACGTCCTTGTGACTTGCCAATTAGATTATTGAGTGCCAAAAAAAGAAAAAAGAAAAAAAAAAAAAAAAAACTAGCAAAACAACCCAACTCATGAAAGGGTTGGGTTGTTTTACCTCTGAGCGGCACTTTTTTGCACACCATGGGCTAAATGGCCAGGTCACATGGACCCCGAAGGCTCAGAGAAGGTTAGGGGAGGGGACCCACTGGAACAGCTGTTGGGAGACAGATGGTAGCCTCCCGTCAAGGCCATCCAGCGTGTTCTTTAACGTGCACAGGGTATGGCTCTCCCGCACACTGGACCACGGCTTAACGTCCCATCCGACGGGCGGTGGCTTTTCCAAGCCCATCGGTGTCCCCTACTGACCGTGGGCAGGGCGGGGAATTTTGCGGAGATAAATCTCAACGCTGACCCAGCTGGGACTCGAACCTGGGAACTACAGATTACGGGCCTGGCGCGCTACCGACTGAGCCACCCCCGCCCCATCATAAAAGGGTGTAGCATCCCTTCATGGAATGCAAAATTTCAAAATTTGGGTTGAGCTGTTTTACTTTGAGTTTCATACTCTGTGGGAATGGTTTTCTTAGGTGGCTGTATAGACCTCATGTGTTCGACGGAAGTTTTTAAATGCTCTGAGCTATCGATATGAAATCCTTGATCTCTATGTCTAGCTCAATGCTGGTTCAGTAGGTGACGATTTCCTAGTAATGCACAGTAATGCCCAACCGCACAGAGCAACAAGACTGAAAACCAATATCTGAAGGAAGTGAGCATCCAAAGAATGAAGTGGCCTACAATCTCTCCAGATCTCAACCCGATAGAACATAACACGCTACAACATGAATATTTCAGATACTCGAAGGAGATGCATTGCTGCCCTTCATCCCACTCTGTAAAACTTCCAGGACTGCTCTTGTTACTTAGTGGACCTTATTGCCCTCATATTCTCTGGATCTTGTTGAGGACATGATCTGCATTAGTGCTGGAGGGACCATATCTCCTATTGAGTTCATATTTTGCTTTAGAAATCACTTCCCCTTTTCACGTAATTTCTTTTATTCCGTTTTTTTTAAGTTTCAGACCAGTCAGGGTGCCTTTGCCAAAGACGTCGAATAGTATGGGTAGATTTGACAAAATAGTCTATTTGACATAATAAATAGACCATCAAACCACTACCTTAGTGGTGTCGTTCTCTGATGTTAGGGTTGGTAACGAGCTCCTTTCTGCAGTTCGACTGATTGAGGGAAATACGAACCATCAAATGGCATAGAGCCCTCTCTATTGAAGCCTTCTGCAAACAGTTTGTCTTGAAATAATGCTCCCAAAATGCTGCAGAAAACTCCAGAGAGATTTGCCTGGCTGTTAGCTCAGGATAGAGGCAATCGTTTGCTGTTGTCACTCCTGAACGACCTTACAATTGTCTATGGATAACATCTGTTGTCTGTTAGAACTGTCTCCAAAGGGGGCGGGGGTGGCTCAGTCGGTAGCGCGCCAGGCTCGTAATCTGTAGTTCCCAGGTTCGAGTCCCAGCTGGGTCAGCGTTGAGATTTATCTCCGCAAAATTCCCCGCCCTGCCCACGGTCAGTAGGGGACACCGATGGGCTTAGAAAGGCCGCCGTCCGTCGGATGGGACGTTAAGCCGTGGCCCCGTGTGTGGGAGAACCATACCCTGTGCACGTTAAAGAACACGCTGGATGGCCTTGACGGGAGACTACCATCTGTCTCCCAACAGCTGTTCCAGTGGGTCCCCTCCCCCAACCTTCTCTGAGCCTTCGGAGTCCATGTGACCTGGCCATTTAGCCCATGGTGTGCAAAAAAGTGCCGCTCAGAGGTAAAACAACCCAACCCAACTGTCTCCAAAGTCTTAAAAGCACTGATCGAGACACATTAACAGTCCTAACCATATCAATCTGGGATCTCCTGGACTCTAACAAACTGATTGCCCTACCACATGAGGGGGCAGAGGTGGCTCAGTCGGTAGCGCACCAAGCTCGTAATCTGCAGTTCCCAGGTTGGTCAGCGTTGAGTCCCAGCTGGGTCAGCGTTGAGATTTATCTCCGCAAAATTCCCCGCCCTGCTCACGGTCAGTAGGGGACACCGATGGGCTTGTAAGGGACGTTAAGCCGTGGCCCCGTGTGCGGGAGAGACATACACTGTTCACGTTAAAGAACACGCTGGATGACCTTGACGGGAGGCTATCAGCTGTTCCAGTGGGTCCCTTCCCCCAACCTTTTCTGAGCCTTCGGGGTCCTTGTAACCTGGCCATTTAGCCCATTGTGTGCAAAAAAGTGCCGCTCAGAGGTAAAGCAACCATACGCTATCTTTGTCCCTTACTGTTGCTATGACATGAGCACAGCGCTTGTACAACAGGAAATGAGTGGTGCAGAAACAGAATCAGTCTTTATAACACCCTGAATTTGTTTTTAGTATCATGTATGGAGATATTTTCCCACCAGGTGATATTTGGGTGTCACAAGACTATGCATATACACTATGTTGGAAAAAGTGTCCGGCCACTTCCATATTATGTGAATGGAAAGCCACTTTCAAAGCTCCCTAACATTGAAAACAAATCTTTTACGCAAAAAACTGTTATTGGCGATAAATTGTAGATGTCACTCAAATCTCTCAAAATGTATTTCCCGCAATATTCGCTTCATATTTAAAGAATGAATGACATGACAAGGACTGGAAAAAGATAACCTGTTCAGAAAAATCAAGGTTCCTTTTGTATCATGCTGATGGAAGGATCAAAATTTAGTGCAACAACAGGAGGCCATGGAGTCAATGGGTTGGGTTGGGTTGTTTTACCTCTGAGCGGCACTTTTTTGCACACCATGGGCTAAATGGCCAGGTCACATGGACCCCGAAGGCTCAGAGAAGGTTGGGGGAGGGGACCCACTGGAACAGCTGTTGGGAGACAGATGGTAGCCTCCCGTCAAGGCCATCCAGCGTGTTCTTTAACGTGCACAGGGTATGGCTCTCCCGCACACGGGGCCACGGATTAACGTCCCATCCGACGGACGGCGGCCTTTCCAAGCCCATCGGTGTCCCCTACTGACCGTGGGCAGGGCGGGGAATTTTGCGGAGATAAATCTCAACGCTGACGCAGCTGGGACTCGAACCTGGGAACTACAGATTACGAGCCTGGCGCAATGGAGTCAATGATGTCTGGTGTCAATAGTAGAGGAAGATGGTGGCAATGTGATGGTGTAGGGAATGTTTTCCAGGCGCATATTTGGTCCCCTGATACTCGTTCTCCGTAGGGCATCTGAACGCCGCTCCAATGAGGATAAATATCTCATTGGAGCGGCGTATCCAAATGAGGATAAACACGTTTAGCATGATACTGCACCTGCTCACAAGGCATGTATCATCGCTGAATGGTTCCAGGAACAAGCCGACGAGTTTTCCTCGCTTCTTTGGCCTACATAGTCTCCTGATCTAGACCCTATCGAGCATCTTTGGGATGGTGGTAAAGGCTGTTTGCAGTGAGACTATGTTACTGTTTGTTTTATCACCTGGAGGATAAATCCTGAGCAGAGGTCATCGCAGGCACCTGAACTCTTGCTTCTACGGGCATCGTCAAATTCTACATTGGAGGAAGTCTTCCAGTGTAGATGGCTTCAGCCTCTAGTGATGGGGGAACGGGTGTTTATCCCATGCCTGCGATTAGGTGACTGTTTGATATTGTCGGCATTCCCTTTCTCAATAAACATAGTTTCTTTAAACATCCCACTAACCATTTTCTCTCCATAGGTAGTTGGAATGTGAGGATTCTGCACAGAGCTCTTTCTCTTGATGTCCTCACACAAGAATTCAACCATTATAATTTAGATATACTCGGCTTGCAAGAGACCAGATGGACAGATAAAGGTCAGATTCTTAAAAATAATCTTAAATTTCTCTTTTCAGGGAGGGACGACAATAAGCATCACCAAGGCGTGGGTCTGCTTCTCAGCAGACACGCTAATGATGCTCTTCTAGGATATGAGTGCATTAATGAAAGGTTTCTCACAGCAAAATTTCAGACAAGCGTTAAAGACTTGAAAGTTATCTGCTGTTATGCCCCCACTGAGGATGCCGATGTGGATGAGAAGGATAGGTTTTACGGAAAACTTCAGGACATTTTGAATTATGTCAGAAAATGAGATATTACTCTTGTTCTAGGTGACTTCAATGCCAAAGTTGGTACTAAATCTGTCCTTTGGGGAGGTGTGATAGTCCCTTTTGGTTATGGGAGCTACCTTGGCAATGGGCAACGTTTCCTACAGGTAAGTAAACTTAATGGTGTGAGAATGATTAACACTTATTACAAACACCGCAGCATACATAGGTACACATAGGTTTCACCAGATGGGCTGCATAAGAATACGATAGATTATATATTAATTAACAGCAAATGGGCTAGTTCTGTTAGGAATACCAGTCATATAGGGGAGCTGAAATTGAATCTGACCATTATCTGGTTAAAAGTGTCTTGCAACTTAAACTGAGGAAGTGTTGTGTTTAGGTTTTTGCCTAAAATTTTGCCAACAATTTGCCTTTTATTCTGAAGCTCTAAAAGACCCAGTTATAGCTAAAACTTACCATGAAAGGTTACTTAGTCATTATGACGGTCATTTGACAATCTTTTGATTTCTTACTCAATAAGTAAGGCCCATATACCTAACGAACCCTCATTTAATTTATCTGGCAAGTTAGCAATGCCTGGCGCCCGATAGGCTATCCGGAGTTTTAATTTAATTTGGAGCTGTCAAAAGGTCCAAAGAGAAAAAGTTTAACAATCTTTTGGAGTGTTACAGAGCAATAAGTGGGGCACCGAACACAGGGACTGTATATATATATATGTTTAAATTGTATGTAATTTAATGTGATTGTCAAAGTTAACAAGTTTTTTGAGCTCATTAGTTATACGAATCATAAGATTTAACAGCAGCTTAAGTCGAAATTGTTGTTGAGCAAGAAACTTAACATCTGTATTAGTCAAAGGTACTGAAGTTTCAGCGCAGTTATTGCTGATAGTTAAGATCATTATTGTATGTATGTAAAGATTAGAATTGTCTGGGCACATGATAGATAAACTTTTTGATAATCAAGCTTAGTATAGCTTTACTATTGTATTGTTGTATAGCAGTACTTTTGAGCGCTGGTAAAGATAAAAAAGTTTCAAAATTTTGGCAGATCGCTAAACCTGTCTGCTAGTAATATGGCCGATTCTGCCATAATGACTCCCGATTTAGAAAAAGTAAAATATAGATTGCAGGATGTGATGAAAGAAGCAGAAATATTAATGAATCTGCTTAAAGATCCTTGGGAGAAAAGGGGAACGACAACAACCCCTACATTTGGTGACAATGCTACGTCAGTTCACGAACATATAAACTTTGAACGTAAAGTTCCATTTTTTGTTCCGTTAGAAGCAAATGCAGAAAAGAGTATTAATCAACCTCCTCAACGACGAATTTCCAACCCATTTATTAACTGTAGTCTATATGTTAATTGGCCTCTACCTGAGATAAGGTTCGACGGTTCGAAACGTCCATCATCGTGGACATTTGTCAAGTCCATGGAAGAGCATTTCCGTTTACATGAAGTGCCCGGCAACAAAAAGATGGTTTCCGCAGTATCGTGTTTAATTGGATGTGTTAAGCAACGGTGGAATAACATAGGATGTCGTCATGGAATAGAAATTTCGGAAGACTTTAAAAATCAACTTTTGGAAATTTATCCTCCTTACAATGACTTTACACATCTAGCTACAGAACGTTTTTCACGAAGACAAAGACTTCTGTGGTTTCTTGATGAAAAAAATATCTTTTCTGAACATTTCGATGGATTTAGAAGAGACAGATCAACTATGGATTGTCTAATTCATCTTGTTGGAGATGTTAAAAATGCTTTACACCACGAAAAGACAGTGGCTGCAATTTATTTTGACCATACAGCTGCTTTTTTCTCAGTATGGATTACTGTTCTTTTATACAAACAGCAAAATAGGGGTATCTGGATATATATATACTACTTTATCAAGTTTTACCTTACTAATAAGAACTATCAGACTAAACTTTATAATATTTACTCAAATAAACTTAAAATGCATAGTGGAATTTCACAGAGTTGTATTTTATCATCCACACTTTTTAATATATATATCTTTATGATCTACCTGAATCTATTAATAAAAATGTTAACTATTCAATTTATGCTGATGACTTTACCCTAAGGGCAATCGGAAAAAGAATATAAAGTTGTGAAAAAAAAAACACTTCAAGAAGAAGTCAAAAACATTCATTTATACTGTTACAAATGGCACTTGAAAATAAATGCAGAGAAGTCATCAGTCATGCCTTTTGTTAGGACCAAAGCTATTATTCCTCAACTTAATGTTTACCTTAATCATGACTTGTTGCCTAATACAGATCAAAATAAGAATTTTAGGAGTAGTCTTTGACTCTAGACTCAAATGGAATAAGCAGTTACAAAACATTTGTACGAATGAAAATAAACTCTTTAATTTTGCCAAATGCTTAGCAACAACAAATTGTGGATGCTCTCCAACAAACCTTCTTTATCTTTATAAAAAATTGTTTAGACTAAAGTTGGAGTATGGTCTTGGTTTGTTGGTGGGAACACCAGATTATAAATTTAACAAGCTAAATATGTTGCAAAATAAGTTTATTAGACTTGCTTTTGGCCTACTGAGAGGTACCTAAAATCTTTCTCTTTTGGCAGAAATAAATCGGTCAATTTTTGAAATTAGAGCAATTTTTTTGCTCATTAAGGATTACACAAGGTTACAGCTCAAACATAAAGAGTATTTTTTAATGAGGAAGTTTACAGAAAAAAATTACGAATTTTCTGCTCTTAATATATTAAAGACCTATTTTTGCCTAATTTTAGAAATTAAAAAAAAGGTGATTTATATACAAAACATTCTATTTGGACTTTGCAGTGTCCAAGTATTAAAGAAAGTATTCCCAATATAATAAAAAAAAGTGATATGGATCAAAAAGTCTTAAAGATTATAACTGAATCCTTCATTGATAATGAAAATGACGATTTTTTACTGATATTTACTGATGGGGCTTACTTCCCCAATGAAAGTATTGCTACAGCTGCTTTTGACATACCAACCAAAAATGTTTTTCAACAATTTAAATTTTCAGCAGATGCTGTTATTTTGCAGGTTGAATTGTTTGCCATATACAAGGCAATTACATGGGTTGAAATAAATTTACTCAATGAAAATGTGGTGTTGTTAACAGACTGCAAAGCAGCCTTGTTGGCCTTGGAGAATGATATTTATAATAATAATCATTATAAGATCATACTAGATATTTTTAAAATATACACTAAATCCGTTATAAAAGGTATTCATATTATTCTTCAATGGTTGCCTAGCCATTGTGGAGTGGCAGGCAATGTGAATGTGGACAAAATAGCTAAGGATGCTATTAATTTACAAGCATCTACAACTTCACCTTCATTTCTCATATGTCTTAAAAGGAAAAATAAAGGAAAAGAGAAATTCAAGAACTAAATACATATTTCAAATTTCAATTAATAGTAACTTTAGATATTTTCTTGATGAAAGTACTTCATTTTTTAAGTAATTTAATTTCAGTAGACAAGATATTAGTAAAATCATCAGGCTGCGTGTAGGTACTGCTGCACTTAATAACTACCTTTTAAAAATGAAGAAGAGCCAGTCCGATTTGTGTAACATCTGTTAAGATAAAGAGACTGTTTCCCATGTGTTGCTAAATTGTGAAAAGTATGATGAAGCCAGAAAAAACTTTTTTGAAGCTCTTCGTTACAAATGCAATCTAATATAACTGAATATACATTACAAAATATTTTGAATCTCGATAATTCTTCTAAATTAGTTATCTTCCTACTTCTAATTGGTTTCCTTCGGGAATCAATGCTATGTAATAGAGTATAAGAATAAATTTCGACTTCAATTTCGTTTTTATGTCTAAAGGATATAAATATCTGATTCAGCCAAAGAACATTTTCTAATTTTCTATCATGTGTATATGTCACCGGCAAAGTTTGAAATCCGGCATTCTATAGAATGCCTAGGCATTGTATATAATGCCTAAAACTAGCCGGCAATGTATGAAACGATTCATATTTCACACATTTCCTAGGCATTCTATAGAATGCCAAAAGGCAAATCGGCAAAGTATAAAATACTCCCGGCAGTGATGTTTAATGTCGCAATGCGAGTCACGTGACTCTCGACGCTCGCCTCAAACAGAGAGCCAGAGCACTCAGTCCAATTCGAATTGACCAGTAAATGTTCCCCTGAGTCCCCTATAGGCTCACCCTGATTGCCAGATCCGCCAGTCTCTAGTTTCGGTAAAAAAGAGCGCCGTAGTTGGTCACTTTGGACACCAAAAAGACACCCTTCCATTCGGAAAAGCGCCCCCTAGCATTGTAAGAGTGTAAAAGAGGGTTGCCTCAATAGGGATCCCAAAATTTGAGAACCCTAGCTTCCATAGAAAGAGAGTTAAGGTCAAAAAACAGATTAAAAAAAGTCATCAAAAAACGACATATCACAAGCATCTCGGAACTCCACTGAAATAGATTTGACAAGTAGTAAAGTGAAATACGAGTATCCTAACTCGAATTGCAAACTTCGAATATTCAAGACTTTACTGATTCGTTCTCACTTGGCTTTATCTCATTTGGGGCGTTTTTTATAACGCGGACGACAGATTCATTACAGGTTATGATGTTAATATTTCTGGCGGTAGTTCAGCAATGGTATTTTTCTCTTTTTGTAGAAAAATCCCGTATCTTATATTTTGTACTTCTTACATTTTCACATGCATCTTTTCAATAAAAGCCTTTTTCATACTTTGCCGAAATAGTATTTGTCATTCTATATAATGCCTAGGTATTCTATACAATGCCTAGGGAAAGTATGTAATAATTCTCATATTTCATATATTGCCTAAAAACGCCGGGTATTCTATAGAATGCCTAGGCATTCTATAGAATGCCGGCTTTTCATACATTGCCGGTAACATATATATAAGAATTTTCTTCCTTAGTACATTTTTATCATATATATACAAGATTTTTTTTTATATTGCGTATTTTTCTTGGTGTTTTGTAATGTTATTATTGCATTAATATCTTCTAAGTATATCAATTTTTTTTTAATTTCTTTGGGGTAGAAGTGTTCAACTAAACACCTCAGAGGTGTGTAATGTTAAATAAATGAATAAAAGAGAAGGAGACGATATCGAAACATTGATCTGGGGTTACAGTAGAGTTACACCAGCTGTACCATGCTGATGCTGCCGAAATTGACATAATAAACTGCATTATGTCTCAATTACTTTTGTCCAACTTCCTTTAACATGCATAAGGTATGGCTCTCTTGTGCACATGCCATGGCTTAACGTCCCATCCAACGATGGCGATCTTTCCAAGCCCATTGATGTCCCCTTTCTCACCGAGAGCAGGGTGAAGGTTAGCGGAGATAAAGCTCAATGCTGGCCCGTTGGGACTCGAACCTGGGAACTGCAGATTACAAGCCTGGCATGCTGATGACTGAGCCACCTCCCGAGCCATCTGCGGAATAGCTTCTGTAGTAATCAATTAAATAAATCTTCTGTAATTTAGTAATTGCCTGAATATGAACTTTTAATGCATATAATATTTTTCCGCAGTGTACGATGGCATACAGAACTAAATGACTACTTCTAAAAAATGGGGGAGATTATTAGATAGTCGATACTACTGCCACTTATTCCAATAAGTTCCCAAAACCCCAGTGTATGAATTTAAGGATTTGAATCATCTGGGAAAGGAGGGTTGTCTTAGTACTATTCCTTAGCTCTTTTGCCTGGGATAATCAAATAAGTCACGTTGCCTCGCCTAAATAGTTCCAATAGGGGCTAATTGACCGGTTCTGACAAGTGTTCATCTTAGTAGTTAAGGAGTTGAGTGCATGCTGATAAGAATTATTGCGCTTATGTTTAGACATAGTTTAGACATTTTACTGCTGCCTTTGCTAGCTAATGGATTAATAGTTGTCAGTCAGGGAAAGGAGGATTTGCAAGTTCAGTATCTTTTCTCTACGTCGTCTCTATACAGGAGACATAGCTTTCTGGTGCGTGGTACAGTACTCTGTGTTGCTGCACAACACAGCAACCACGGCAATCCCCGGTTCCGTCTTTCAGCACTACCAAGTTGAATGGAAAGCCGCGACTATCTACCGTCGGGGCAAGGCTACACCATACAGATGCATCTCATCCCCAACAATCCTATGGCGAGCAGTCCTACAGAAGGAAAGCTCATCCATCGGTCAAAACCTGGAATTTACTCTGTTCCCCGGTTAGCCATGAACAACGATATATAGATCAAAGTTCGCTCGGCACCCGGGGTGGAGACTCTTAGTGGGACCCAGACTTTGAAAAGGGCCCTTGCCTATTAGGGGACCAATCCGTTCGGCAGGGCCCTTGGACTGCTCCACTGAGTGCCTGATTTTGAGTTCTTGGCACTGTCCAACCGGGCCACTAAACCGGTCAGCGATGCCTTCGACCTCGGTTGGTCTTGGCTTTGTCCAACCGGGGCCCATACCGGTCAGCAAAGTCTTCGACCGGATAAACTGAATGGGCAAATTATTATATACATCCTGATAACAATATGCAAAGCAGAAGTATCGCGTCCTGACACGTGGGACGCTGAAACTGGCAATGTATATAAATAGAGCGGGACTCTACACATTGGAAACCAATCACGGAAAAAAAATCATGGGTAAAGGCAGCGACGTAAGTGAATTTGACCGTGGCCAGATAGTTGGTGCGAGGAATGCCGGCTGTTCAATCACCGCAACTGCTGAACTGATGGGATTTCCACGTCAGACCATCACACTTGTATACCAAGACTACGTGAAATACAACAAATCTTTCAACCAGCGAGAGAAATGTGGACGTAAACGTGCAATTGATCCTCGAGATGAGCGCTGACTGTCCTGCATCGTTACAAGGAATTGCATGGCTACCGTGGAGCAGATAACGTTGGAATTGAATGAGGGCGCATCAACAAGCTTATACACAAAAACTATTTTTCATACCATGCAAAAAATAGGTTATGGTAATCGACGTCCACATCGTGCCCCTTTGTTTACTGCAAGACACCGGAAGATTAGGCTGCAGTTTGCAAAGGCCTATCGCAACTGCAGTGCGGAGGGTTGGAAACACGTCATGTGGTCTGATGAATCACGGTTTCAACTCTATCAAGCCGATGGGAGGGTGCGTTTGTGGCGTAAACCACACGAAGCGATGGACCCAGCTTGCCAATTTGGTATTATACACAGGCAGGTGGAGGCAGTGTAACAGTTTGGGTGCGTTCACATGGGCTTCCTCAGAGCCCCTCATACCCATCAAAATCTCCATCACCGACACAAGTATGTGAACATCCTGGCCGACCATCTACACTAGTTCGTAACGATTCTCTTTCTGCACCATGACGCCGTCTTTCAACAGGACAATACCACACCGCATACTTCCAGAGTACGACTAATTGGCTCCAGGAGCATTCAAGTGAGTTTATCACACTCGAATGTCCTCCTCCATCGCTGGACCTAAACCCCATTGATAATTTGTGGGCGAATTGGAAAGATATGTTCGAGCCCGGCAACTGTGGATGCCCTTACGGCAGGCGATCCTCGCTTCATGGCGGCAATATTACCTCCTTGTTTTCAACACCTCATTGAGTCCGTACCAAGACGTCTGGCTGCTGTTGTGAGGTCAAAAGGTGGAGCAACAGGTTATTAAGAAGGTGTAATAATAATTTGTCCGTTCAGTGTACAACCTCATGACCTGACAGACCTGTCAGAGCACCTGACGTGTTATCAGGAGAGAGTGGGTTCAGATCCCACTTTGCCAATGACAACATTTCCTCTATATTTATTCAAAATACCAGCTTTCGCCCTTTGGCCTATGTTCACACTATTTACCCTCTGTGAGTGTTCAACACTAATGCAGGTCTGACAACGTCCAGTGATGCCTTCAACAAGTGCAGTCCTGGGATCCTGGAGGATTTGAAGAGGAGTTTGAACCGTGGCAATAGTTATAATAGGAACAATGTGCGTAGTTACAATGGGCGTGAGGAGCCTTCTGTTTTCGCAAGTATTTTAATGAGGCGATGATCTTGTTGTTTCGTGCTTCTGAACTTTCTGATTTTTGTTAAATACGAACCTGACAGAATCTGATTGCCTTCCGTTAATATAGAAAGGATCTGTGCTTTATATATATAAGAATGTGAGTCATCAGAGGTATTGTGGCCCCGTGTACGGGGGAGCCATACTCTGTGCACGTTAAAGAACACGCTGGATGGCCTTGACGGGAGGCTACCATCTGTCTTCCAACAGCTGTTCCAGTGGGTTCCCTCCCCCAACCTTCTCTGAGCCTTCGGGGTCCTTGTGACCTGGCCATTTAGCCCATTGTGTGCAAAAAAAGTGCAGCTCAGAGGTAAAACAACTCAACCCAACCCATCAGAAGCAATGAGATTTTAAAGAACGATAGGGATTGAAAAGGTCTGGTGATTGATGATAAAAGGTCGTAAGGTGTTTGTAAATTGTCAAAAGCTGATTAAGTTGTTGCAGAATCATACGTTGAAGTTTTTTTTGGAAAATACAGTTCTGATTTAAAGAGAAAATTTTCTTCTACTCAGACATCAGATTACACAGGGTGTTTGAAAAGTAGGTGTTCACCTGTGAGAGGATGTATACATTTATTAATAAATGGTAGATACAAAACCAAATGCATATTAATGTAGCCAAACGCAAAGTTTTGTTAAATGTATCAGAGTTTTCTAAATCAATGAGTTTGCCGAACTGGTTTCCTCGATCTTCCCATTTTAACTCCACTGAACTTTTTCTTACGGGGATTTGTTAAGGATTACGTGTACTTTCCACCTTTTATCATCACATGTTGATGACCTACGGGTAAGAATTATGAGGCAGTTGCAGAAGTCACGATAGACATACTGCGTCACACCTGGGAAGAAATTCATCATAGGTTGGGGTATTTGTCGTGTGACATCTGGAAGTCACATGGAACTGTCACTGATATAATATCTGTCTAAACTTGATAGTTCTGGCTACATTTTTATGTAGTTGACTTGTACCTACCATTTATTGTTGTAATAAATGTATCTATCCTCTCTAGGTTGCAAACCTACTTTTGAAAACGTAGTTAGAACATGTTGTTACCTAGGTGCAAGTTTTTTAGAAACTATTTCTTTGAGCTTTTGGGTGATGAAAAAGATCTGCGCATGTAGGCAGTACGGTGGCAGAGTGGTTAGAGTGCTTGGCTACTAATTACAGTGACTCGGGTCCGTCGGATGGGACGTTAAGCGTGGTCCCGTGTGCGGGAGAGCCATATCCTGTGCACGTTAAAGAACACGCTGGATGGCCTTGACGGGAGGCTACTATCTGTCTCCCAACAGCCGTTCCACTGGGTCCCCTCCCCCAACCTTCTCTGAGCCTTCGGGGTCCTTGTGACCTAGCCATTTTTGTGCAAAAAAGTGCCACTCAGAGGTAAAACAACAAACAGTGACTCGGGTTCGAACCCCGAATAAGACATGAATGTTTTCTTTCTTGTGTTGTCTTTCTACTGTGGTCTCGCCATCCTCACAGATCCTCTCTATGGCGTATTGTACTGACAGGCTCCTTTAAGAGACCTCTATGGCAAGCAGCTGCTTGAGTGACAGTTTTTTTACTCTGGCATAGCCGTAGCCAATGCAGTTACTTGACTTTGCTAGCAAAAAGACTACAATTAGATCGAAAGCAAAAGAAAATCTTAGATTTCTTTTTTTGCTGATTGAATGTGCTTCATTTATTAAACTCACCGTCTTCTAATCGTCCTGCCTCTGCAATCCAATCTTCGGAAGGTGTTGCCTGATATTGTCAGTCCATCAAAGCGGAAGCCCATTCATCTTCATCACTCCACCGGGGATACCAATCGATCATCCTTCATGCCAATCACATGACCAAACAAACGTAATACGTGCATCCTTGTATCGGCTCTCTGAAGTGATTACAGATTTCTTGGCGAACTTATTGTGGAAGCTGGTCTTTTTTTTTTTCTCTACGTCAGGGGTCACCAAATACATCCCATAGGCCATATCTAACTTTTCCAGGATATCAATCTTGCCGGCTGTGGAAGTATTACAGATTAGCGAGTAATAGATTTTATTAGAAACGCATAGTTTTTTTTGAGTTAGAAAATTTTTAAGGATACTCTTATCCGATTATATCATTTTTTTTAAAACAGAGATTCATATTTAACAATGTTTTTGTGTACTATCAAAAATTTTTATGCATTAAAGAATAATATCTAAAATTCTAGTAATATTAGCTGACCACATTGGATTCTAATAGAATCGGAATTTCTTATTTACTTCCAAACATAGTCAAGATAATTTACTGGGTTGTTTTACCTCTGAGAGGTTACTTTGTTTTTGTACACAATGGTTTAAACGGCAAAATCTCAAGGACCCCAGTGGCTCAGAGAAGGATGGGGAAGGGAATCCACTGGACAACTCAAAGGAGTCAGACGGAAGTCTCCTGTCAAGGCCATCCAGCATGTTCTTTGGTGCCAACACTTCCCCAGGTAAACGACGCACACTCTCCGGATATCCAAGTCCACGGGGTACGGCTATCCTGCACACGGTGACACAATTTAACGTTCCATCAGACGGACGGCGGCCTTTCCAAGCTCATCGGTGTCTCCTTTTCTGACCGAGGGTAAGATAGGGGTTCAGAAGGGATAAATCTCAACGCTTGCACGGAGGGGGGGGGACTCGAACCTGGGAATTGCAATTTAAGAGCTTGGCGTGATACCGACTGAGCCAGATCCCACCTAACCAAATAATAAGAAGGTATTACAAAACAGAAACATTCTTCATATCGTAATGAATGAAAGTAAGAAAAGATGGAAATTTTACGTAATATAGTTCGCTCTAAAGCAGGTTTTATCAGACGTCCTCTAGTAAGCCAACAAGTCTTCTATTTTAGGACTTGTGATCCGTGTCCCGAGATCTTTTTTTTTGTGTGTGGCAGGTGATGCCTCAGTGGGTAACACGCCAGGCTCGTAATCTCTAGTTTCTAGGTTCGAGCCCCAACTATGTCGGCGTTGAGATTTATCTCTACTAAACCCTCACTCCGTCATCGGTAGAGGCGGGAGTGACTCATCCGGTAGCCCACCGTCGTAATCGGGTTCGAGTCCTGTCTGAGTCAGCATTGAGATTTATCTCCGCAAAACTCTCCGCCTCACGGTCAGTAGGGGACACCGATGGGCTTGAAAAGGCAGCCGTCCGTCGGATGGGACGTTAAGCCGTGGTTCAGTATGTGGGAGAGCCCTACCCTATGCACGTAGGAGCAAGAACAAGCTGGATGTCCTTGACGGGAGACTACCATGTATCCCAACAGCTATTCAGTGGATCCCCTTCCCGAAACTTCTCTGAGTCTTTGGGATCCTTGTGACCTGGCCAAGATTTCTCTGTTCTTAGTTGAATGTGAGCCATGGAGATTTCTCTGTTCTTAGTTGAATGCGAGCCATGGAGATTTCTCTGTTCAGGGTGGATATGAGGAATAGAGATATCTCTGCTCTTGGGTGGATGTGAATGAGAGATGGAGATTTCTCTGCTCTTGGAATGGATGTGAAGGATGGAGATTTCTCTGTTCATGGTGGATATGAGGGATAGAGATTTCTCTGCTTTTGAGACTCGAAATTATTTGCCATAATATGAACTAGAGTTCGGAACCGGGTTTTTCCGCTTTTGGTCTCAAAATGGCGCAAACGACTTCGGGTCAGGGCGGGCTCGCCCTCAGTCATAACTTAATTTCTAATTTTTCTTGTGATTGTAAAAAATATGAAATATAGTGAAATAAATATTTTCTTTTAATTATAATTTAACCTTTAAAAAGTCTCTCGTAATTGAAAATTAAAATCATTCAACCTTTGTTTTTCTTAAGTATTTTTCTGTCTTTCATTTAATGAATCGCTCTTAACATTTTTATTGATATTACACAAGAATTTTCAGCTTCAACCAATTATTTCTTGTATTTTTTCGTTCCAAATGACATTAAAATAATCAGAATTATTTAAGGGCCAAATTAAATCTCGAAGTTTTAATAATTTGTAATACAAAAAATTAAGAAATGGTTTAGCTGTTTGCATTTATGTACAGTGAACTTCCGGTTATCTGGAATTTATGGGAATGGGGCTTGCCGGTTAGATAAATCTGCCGGTTGTATGAGAAATAATTTTATAGAAACCAAACACAATCTTGTATTCAAGCCTTAGTTGAAATGAAAATGCAGTTACGAACAATGATAATAAAAATGAAGTAAAATGTCCTTAATACAAATGCAAATATCCAAACTATAAATGTTTCACACTTAATAAATGTCTAAATCCGTGCACTTAACAAAACCTTCGGGAACTATTTCACTGAAAGCCATCATGGAAAAAGTTGTAATTTAGGCCGTCGGTTGGCGTTGACTACCACAGTATCGCATTTTCCTAATAATGAATTGTGAAGGAAACTTTTGAAAAGTAAAGTCGGTAGAAAAGCATACATAAGAGAATAAGACACTATCCGAGACACGAGAATAGTGAAACTAAGCTAATTCCGATTAACAGAATAACACAATCCCAAATTCAACTGCATGCTACTTTAATGGTTATAATGGAACTAGCGTGCCATAGGGTGAAGGTTATAATGAGTGAAAGATGACCCCAGTGGCATCCGGGAGAACTACCATGTGCACTGAAATTTTCCATACCAAGTTCAAAAGTTCAATTTGAAACGTATGCCGGTTGCATGAGAATTCCGGATGCTTGAATACTGGATAATCTGGAGTCTAGGGTATATATATATATTTAAAATGTGAGAAACAGGCACGTACACAGGATTTTTTTGGTGGGGATCGATAATTTAGGGGGGGGGGGATCAATATCGATAATTTAGTGTGTGTGTGTGTGTGTGTGTGTGGGGGGGGGGTACTTGAGTAAGGTTTCCCAGTTACTAACATTCCACCTGAGAGGAAAGATTATAATGATATTCTACATGGAACAAAATTTTATGGTTGTTTTTAAAATCTATTTTTAGTGTCGAATACATATTATGAGGCTAAAATAAAATTATAGAAAGACAATTGGTTTGGATTTCAAAGCAGATAGCCGAGTTTGAGATTTCGTGTAAGACGACCTAATTTTAGGAGAGGGGTTGGGCGGTTCCCTTCTGGGGTACTTCTCTGGTCGGAAGAATATTTTCCCCCTGTCCGGACTCAGTAATTATTAAAAACAATCTCATCACTAATATATATAATAATAATAACACGAAATCTGTTAATCCTTTGTTCTTTCCCTAAATTGAGGACTTTAAACTTAAACCAATGGCCAAACCATGCTATTATTATTTTTTGCATCTTTTACCCTTACTCGTATTCTGAAAGGGGAGGGTCTTTCTCCCCAGATCAGGCTCTGGCCCACCATTCTAAATTTTGAGGTGGAATTCTTTGATTCCCCCATCATTCCAAATTTTAAGGTAAAAGAGAATTTATTTGGACTTAATCCGCCGAAATATCACCGAAAATAAGGATACCAACTTCTGATGTCAAAATAATTAGCATATTAAAGTTAAAGAAGAATATGAACATTTTTTCATAAAATTTGACTGATTTCTTAGACGTGAACAGTTTGGATGACTGATGGGCAGTTTCACGGAAATACTTCGGAAGTTTAAGTGATTGTCTTCTTCCCCCTTCTTCTAACTTCTTTGCTTCTTTCTTTTTTTCTCGCCTGCTTCTACCACAAAAATATTCTCTTAACTCTAGGGATCCCTAAACTTATTTTATCTGGGCTTGTTGGCAGTGTTTCTTATTAGCGACCTGATATAATCTCGAAGTTGGCTGAAAGCGAGAGTTTTCTGGATCTTTCTCTGATGATTTCTAAATAATTAACGAAAGCGATTGACTTGTTTAATTAGTAGGAGCAAAAAATATTCCGAAGAGAAAGATTAAATCACTTTACATTAAGACCACGAAAATTGAAACGAATGAAGCCAGTTACACCATAATCTATATTTTCACCGAGAGATGGCAGCACAAACTTGGATGTAATAGAGATCCTATATAGGTAGAGGTTGGCCATCTCAAAATTGGACGCCATCATTTGTCGTCGCTCGGATTGTTTAGCTTGCATAGCTGAATGATATTGCACGAATACTTATGGATTCTGGAAAAGGGTAGGGTAGTATTTGATACAGATTTCAGTGTTCATGATTGGAAGCACTTTAGAAAACGGCTAGAAGAGGAAAAGTAAATTTTACGGCTTTTTTTTTTCTTTAAAAAAAAGATATAATTTCGTTGTTGTGTTGTCTGTCTGTAGACATCGAACTTTTTTGTTTATACAAAAAAAAATAAAAAATTCTTTTTGTGTTAGATAGGAATTAACGATATATTACGATTTGCATTTTTCGAATCTCCCAAAAATTATAACTGCGCCCTCTAACGGTGGAAAAATTTGAAAATTCGAAAATATCAATTGAATATTCCAAACGATGTAGTTATGTTAGAAGTTTAAAATTTTGGTCGTGGAATGTGACAGTCTTGAAAATTTCATTGACAACATTGAGTTGACCCTAAGCCCAAGGTACGTAAGAAATGGAACGGTTTTATTTTAAGAGATAATTGGAAATCTCTTTTTTAGTTGGTTACTAATGAAATGTAAATTCGCATTTTCAAAGGTAGTTTTAATTTATGTCATTAGAAATCACTAAATATCGAAACTGCAAAATTCTTAACGAATGTTTCAAGTGATCTCTTCATGGTAGAAATTTTGGCAGTAGAGTTCTGTTATGGTAGAAATTCCACTGACAGCAATGTTCTGCCCACTATTTTCAGAGGAGCGAGAGAAAAGGAACTTTTTAAATTTAAGAACTAAAAGAATAATACTTTTTATGTTTTATAATTACTAATAAAATACTACTCTGTGCATTTCCCCCATCATAGATTAAAAATAAATAAACCCTCAAGCAACTGCTTGTACAGAGGTCTGACAAGAGCCTGTCAGTTTATACGCCAGAGTAGAAGGTCCATTAGGATGGGGGAACCTCAGCAGAAAAACAACACGAACATCCATAATTAAAACTTTTAAGGAGTGAAAAAGTAGGCAAAGGAAGAACTTCATTCTCTTTGAAAATGAGATTCCCATATGCGCCAGAGGCGATATGCGTTCTTCTAGTTTTTCACACTTTCAGTACCCTCTGATAGTGGAAATTCGGACTGCTGTATAATTGAGAAAATGAACTATTAATATTTTATTACTACCTCTAATGTGCAAAAAAAGTTTTTCATTTATCTCTTAAAGCACAAAAGTTGCATTTTATCAATAGGACAAATCATTACTATTAGGGTAAACCATTTGATCATTACACTCTATGACCAAAAATTTAAGTTTCTGTCAAAAATAGATCGTTTGCAATATTTATTTAAAATTTGGTATTTTCCAGCTTCTTCCGCCGCTAGAGGTCGCCTTTCGAGTTTTTATTTACCGCCTTTAGCATTCTCTAACACTGGAAATTGCAGCTGATGGGGATTCGAAAAATGTAAATATTAATATTTTTGTGGAAAATAAAATTTTCCGACATACAGGATTCGAACCCGCAGCTCTCCAGAAATATGCCAGAACATTTAACCTGTTGAACTAAATAACTGGTCTATCAATTCTCCTGTACAGTCGCTGAAAAAATATCCGAACACTATGGTTGATTAGAGAATTCAGAAAACATATCTGGAGCGTGTACAGCAACTGCACACGCTCCAGTTACCGTTCACAGCAAACTGGAGCGTGTGCAGTTACTGCACACGTTCCAGTTTGCTCTGAACGGTAACTGCACACGCTCAACCTACTCAACCATACTCATATCTTGTGCAAGTTAAAGAACACGCTGGATGGGCTTGACGAGAGGCTACCATCTGTCTCCTAATAGCTGTTTCAGTGGGTCCCCTCCCCCAACCTTCTCTGAGCCTTCGGAGTCCTTGTGACCTGGCCATTTAGCCCATTGTGTGCAAAAAAAAAGTGCCGCTCAGAGGTAAAACAACCCAACCCAACCCATCAGAAGCGGGAATGAGAATCAGAAGAATGAGATTTTAAAGAACGAGAGGGATTGAAAAGGTCTCGTGATTGATGATAAAAGGTCGTAAGGTGTTTGTAAATTGTCAAAAGCTGATTAAGTAGTTGCAGAATCATACGTTGAAGATTTTTTTTGGCAAATACAGTTCTGATTTAAAGAGAAAATTCTCTTCTACTCAGACATCAGATTACACAGGGTGTTTGAAAAGTAGATGTTCACCTGTGAGAGGATGTATCCATTTATTAATAAATGGTAGATACAAACCAAATGCATATTAATGTAGCCAAACGCAAAGTTTTGTTAAATATATCAGAGTTTTCTAAATCAATGAGTTTGCCGAACTGGTTACCTCGATCTTCCCATTTTAACTCCACTGAAACAACACGAACATCCATAATTAAAACTTTTAAGGAGTGAAAAAGTAGGCAAAGGAAGAACTTCATTGGAAAAAACTTCTTTGAAAATGAGATTCCCATATGCGCCAGAGGCGATATGCGTTCTTCTAGTTTTTCACAATTTCAGTACCCTCTGATAGTGGAAATTCGGACTGCTGTATAATTGAGAAAATGAACTATTAATATTTTATTACTACCTCTAATGTGCAAAAAAAGTCTTTCATTTATCTCTTAAAGCACAAAAGTTGCATTTTATCAATAGGACAAATCATTACTATTAGGGTAAACCACTTGATCATTACACTCTATGACCAAAATTTTAAGTTTCTGTCAAAAATAGATCGTTTGCAATATTTATTTAAAATTTGGTATTTTCCAGCTTCTTCCGCCGCTAGAGATCGCCTTTCGAGTTTTTATTTACCGCCTTTAGCATTCTCTAACACTGGAAATTGCAGCTGATGGGGATTCGAAAAATGTAAATATTAATATTTTTGTGGAAAAAAAAATTTGCCGACATGCGGGATTCGAACCCGTAGCTCTCCAGAAATATGCCAGAACATTTAACCTGTTGAACTAAAGTTGAACTTTGTTTTCAGAAAAAAACATTTATTGATTTATAGACGTTTAAAACGTCTACATGTAATGCTGAAATTATCAAATATTGTTTGAATCATTAATATTTTGTTAAATAAAAAAAATAAATACCCCCTGAAGCAGCTGCTTGCCACAGAGGTCTGACAGGAGCCTGTCAGTTTATATGCCATAGTAGAAGGTCTGAGAGGATGGTGGGACCTCAGTAGAAAAATATTACTACATCCATGCCTTACCTGGGGCTCGAACCCAGATCCCTTAGATCATTTTCGCACCTCCCCCCCCCCCCCTTTTGGTTAAGATGTCAAAACCTTGTTACCGTTGTAAACCTTCTGACCATAAACTACTACCAAAATTTCAGATTTCCAGTGTAAATAATTTGCTTGTAATATTCGTTTGAAATTTT
Organism: Ryuthela nishihirai; assembly: GCA_038380435.1. Taxonomy (NCBI): domain Eukaryota; kingdom Metazoa; phylum Arthropoda; class Arachnida; order Araneae; family Heptathelidae; genus Ryuthela; species Ryuthela nishihirai. The sequence goes on from JAWZYU010000020.1 coordinate 38,481,222, forward strand.
AGCATTTTCCATTTTTCCCACCGCTAGAGGGCTCTATTAAAGCTATTGAATATTTTCAAAATTGCTAATCACAATATTTGTCCGACACCTAACCAATCCAAATAGAATTATTCATTTAGCTCTAAAAGTAAAAAAGAATTGATTTTCTATAGACGGACAGACAGGTGGAAAGACAGATGGACAGACAACAGTTAACACAGAGGTGGACAGACAGACGAACAAATACTGGCATAGGCAGACGACAAAGAGAAAACATTAGCTCGTTTTTCAAACTAACCTTAAAGGAAATTATTTGTTGGTTTTCAGTTAGCTCGTTTCACTTTTGCAGACGTTTGCCGTCTTCTAATAGAGTTTCTCGGGGGAAAAATGTCCATTAAATTATTTTTTTGAGTGAAAATTTTACACCCAAATGCAGCGCAGTGAGGCATTCATAAAATATGACAACTTTTATAGACAAAAAAAGGGGTAGAAATATGTAAAACTATAAAAACTGAAAAGTTTTAACTTGGTACATACACTAACTCATAGGCTTTCGTCTCACGGTACGACAAAACATGGCGTTCATAAACCACGTGAGTTAATCAACCAATGGCGGTGATCACTGAGATGGCCAGCATCTAAACTGGCAACCAACCATGGCCACAACTTCATAAAATAGCATAACATTCGCCACTCGGAAAATTATAAAAAAATATATACACTACTTCTTCCTCTATCTCTCTCCCCCCCTTCACATGACATGCAACTGGTATTTATTCTCCTTCACCCTTCAACATCTGCCTCTCCACCACTGGGCGGCCTGCGGCCTAAAGCCCAATTGCCAAAATGTACGATTGCCAGCCTTCACTGTGCTGGCCAGTCTTTGCTGTTTTCATCCGCACCCACTGCCCTTTATGCGTATGGACCTGATGATAAGGGGGCCGAGGCCCCCTTTACAAATAGGTCCAGCTTAGAAAGAAGGATGTATAAGAAGAAGAAGAAGGCCAGCATCTAACTATACAGGACCTCTAGGATATAAAATCTTGTCTGAAGCAGAAGGCGTTGGAACATCTGTCATTCGTAATCATTTGCATCACAAATTCATTATGATTATGCCGTAGACTGCTTACTTACTTAAAACTATACGGTATCAAATAGAGAAATTAAAAAGAAAAGTAAAAGATAGAAATTAAATTTTATAGAAAATATCCTGTATACATGGAACTCATGAATTATTTAGCTAAAAAACTGAATTGCGGAACGAGTTGGTGGAACGAACCCAGATAATTAAAGTAATTTAATATTTTTGATTAAATGCTTTTGAAACCATATTTTAATTATTATACATCGATGTCCCCTACTGACCATAGGCAGGCGGGGAATTTTGCGGAGATTCAAGTCCCAGCTGGGTCAGCGTTGAGATTTATCTCCGCAAAATTCTCCGCCCTGCCTATGGTCAGTAGGGGATACCGATGGGCTTGGAAAGTCCGCCGTCCGTCGGATGGGACGTTAAGACGTGGCTCCGTGTGCGGGAGAGACATACCCTGTGCACGTTATAGAACACGCTGGATGGCCTTGACGGGAGGCTACCATCTGTCTCCCAACAGCTGTTTCAGTGGGTCCCCTCCCCCAACCTTCTCTGAGCCTTCGGGGTCCATGTGACCTGGCCATTTAGTCCACGGTGTGCAAAAAAGTGCCGCTCAGAGGTAAAACAACCCCCCCCCCCCAAAAAAAAAACAAAATTTTCTATGCACTCCCAAACAGAGGCAGAAAAAACGAAAATCGCGTTAAAATTAGCATACCATCTATTACAATGTGAAATGTAAGATATTTATGGTATATCTGTTGTATTAACAGGTAAGCGAAGTGGCTCTTATCAGTCGGAAAAAGCCCTGAGTAGAGCAACACTGCTCCAGATTTCTGAATAAACTCTCCCACCCATCAACAAAAGAACAACAACAACAACACAATCTTTATAAACGTTAGAATAGGGTTAATAAATTAATAGTTGTAAGCATTGCGTAGCAATGATTGGTTGACGAGAAGAATATACGGCTGAGAGAGCTAAGAATAGAAATCGATATACCCTATGGTGTGTCAGTAATGCTGAAAGAACTGAAGCGAGTTTTCTTACGGACACGCCCTTTTATGCGCCCATAGGAGAAATTGGACTGTTCTGAAGCCAATCAGTGTAATTCACTGATTTGCTATTCTGAGATATTGATCAATACATAATTCTGTAAGTACAACAAAATTGGTGATGCCACCCATAGGAAACTAATTTAAATACAGACTTGCTTGATTATGCATCTGAAAATATAGTCCATGCAGATGCAGTTGTCATACAAAATAAGAAATCCAGATACACTGATTGGGTTCTGAACAGCTCAGTTGCCCTTATGAGTTTTTTATGTTTCGCAATAATTCTCGAAGTGTTTTCTTGTTCACCTTGAGAATTGGTACATTGATTCTTTATATAATACTTATAAAAGTAAGCGCCAAATTCGAATTTGAAATACACTGCTTTTCATAAATTAAGGATCGAATGAAAAAAAGAAGCGAAATCTTAAAAATCCGACGATTAAAAATCACGAAGGCAATGTATAGTATGTAAAATACAAGGTAGGATTGAGGTTGGGATGTTTTACCTCTGAGCGGCACTTTTTTACACACAATGGGCTAAATGGCCATGTCACAAGGATCCCGAAGAAGATTGGGGGAGGGACCCCAATCTTCTCTGAGCCTTCGGGTAGATGGTAGCCACCCGTCAAGGCCATCCAGCGTGTTCTTTAACGTGCACAGGGTATGGCTCTCCTGCACACGGGGCCACGGTTTAACGTCCCATCCGACGGACACGGGGCCACGGCTTAACGTCCCATCCACCGTGGCCTTTCCAAGGCCATCGGTGTCTACTGACCGTGGGCAGGGCGGAGAATTTTGCGGAGATAAATCTCAACGCTGACCCAGCTGGGACTCGAACCTGGGAACTACAGATTATGAGCCTGGCGCGCTACTGACTGAGCCACCCCCGCCCCAGGTTTGAGGTATGGTATACAAATAAATAACGCTGGAAGTGGTATATGCAAATGCTTCGGGCGTTAAAAGTCGGCGTTTCGAAGCTGTTCTCCAGTTTCCCTGTGAAGTGGAGTTGTTGAGATATCAGATTTGTTGGCTATGTCTACCAGATATCATTTATCAGAAGAAGCACGAGGTCAAGCTTTTGGTCGTCGCGAGGAGGGCCAAAGTCAAGCAGATGTTTGCCAGATAGCGTAATATGAATCGTTCTGTGATGCATACACTTTGGCAATTTTTCCAACACAGACAGAGTACATCCAAACGATTTAGTAGTGGACGACAAAAGGGAACAACCCCAAGGGAGGGGAGGATCAGGATTTAGATACCAACTTTGATTGGACTTTGCATCAGCGAGTGGAATGGCGATATCAGCAACCACTATATGCTGAAGACTTCATGACTTCATGAAATGCTCTTCATGGATGAATCAAGATTTTCCGTCCATAGCAGTTCGCGGTGTCAGTTGATACGGAGGGAGCTAAGAACCTCTTCTACCACAAATATCCATGGACGTGACACCTACAGTGGTGGTAATGTCATAGTTTAGAGAGGGATACCTTTTGGCAGCCATACAGATCTGCATGTATTTCCAATAGGTTACTCAAAGTTTGCAGGTACAAGGATGAAATATTGGAGCACTTCACGTGACCATATGCTGGTGCATAGTTGATAGTTCTCTTCCATAGGGTGATAACGCCCACCGAAAAATTTTGCCTTGTCAATTCCTATCTGGGTTGGGTTGTTTTTACTTCTGAGCGGCACTTTTTTGCACACAACCAGCTAAATGGCCATGTCACAAGGATCCCGAAGGCTCAGAGAAGATTGGGGGAGGGACCCACTGAAACAGCTGTTAGGAGACAGTTGGTAGCCACCCGTCAAGGCCATCCAGCGTGTTCTTTAACGTGCACAGAATATGGTTCTCCCGCACATGAGACAACGGCTTAATGTCCCATCCGACGGACGGCGGCCTTTCCAAGACCATCGCTGTCCCCTACTGACCGTGGGCAGGGTGGGGAATTTCGTGGAGATAAATCTCAACGCTGACCCAGCTGGGATTCGAACCTGGGAACTGTAGATTACGGGTCTGGCGCGCTACCGACAATTCCTATCTGGAGAGGAACACCATTTGCTGAATGGAGTGGGCAGCTTGGTCTCTCAGCTCAAATCAGATAGAATATTCTTGGAATGCTCTCGGCAGAGGGATTGCTCTCCTGAATCTTGCTCCTGCAAGCCTTCTGGAGCTTTGAGCTGCTTCGGAGGAGCAATGGAGATTACTACCCAGCGATGCTGGGCAGTCTTAATAACAGCACGAGACTCGCGACGAGGCCTACATATCAGTAAGAGGCATCCCATTCCCTATTGAACAATTTGGGCTATTTCAGCTCACCTTCACCTTTTTACCATGTATCTGAACTGTATCTGGAGCTTCTATGGTTTCCTTTTTTTCAATACGAATCAGTGAAAGCGAATTCAAGAGTGATTAGCGCGCTTGGCTACTAATTAGAGGGACCTGGGTTCGACCCCCTTGTTAAGGTATGGCTGTTTGTTGTCTTTCTGCTGAGGTCTCGCCTTCCTCACAGAATCTTCTCTAAAAATTTAATTACCCGTCAAGAAGCTGCCTGCCACAGAGTTTTGACAAAATCCTGTCCGTTAAATGATGCCATAAAGGAGATCTGTGAGGAAGTCGAGACCAGGGGCTGCTCTACCGCACGTGCAACCGCACCGGGCGGCATTATTTTAGGGTCTGCAAATTTGCAAACTAACCACCAAACCTGCAGAAAAGTTGACTCGACTAAGAATGGCCTAATTTTCAACAGATGACTTTCAATTGCTTTTTAAAATGATATTTAGTTTAGCTAAATTAATCATAAATATCATAGATCACATTTGGAAAAAAAAGAGCGGCAGGAGTCTAAGCTCGTTGATGGTGGGAAAATAGCTAGCGCCCTGGGTGAGACTCTAGAAGAAATACTACACAGAAATACCCATACCTTATCCAGGGCTGGAACCTAAGTCCCTATGATCAGTAGCCAAGCGTGGTAACCACTTCGCTACCGAGGAAGTATTAAATTGAGACACTTCTGTCAATCATCCATGACAAATAATTGCCTAATAATAAAAAAAAATAAATACCCCCTCAAGCAGCTGCTTGCCACAGAGGTCTGACAGGAGCCTGTCAGTTTATATGCCATAGCAGAAGGTCTGTGAGGATGGCAGGACCTCAGCAGAAAAACAACACACACACAGCCATGCCTTATCCGGGGCTCAAACCCAGGTCCCTTAGATTAGTAGCCAAGCGCGCTAACCACTCGGCCACGGGACGGCTATTGCCTAAGGGGTAATTTAATTATTTAGTTATTTACTCAGCACTTTTTACTGAATGTAAAAGATTAGAGTACTTTAGTAAGTTTTGAATGTTTGAATAGGTACATGATATGGACTTAGATTAGAGTAACATTTCACTAGTAAGAATTATTTTATTTTGTGCCATATTTTTGTCTTTCGTTATTTAGTCCCAATGAATAATCACCATAATTATTGAAGAAGTTATGCATAAAATTAGGTTCAAGTTTCCAAGTTTAGTGAACATCCATTTCTGTTGGTAGCTCCGTGCGCTAGCTGGATGGATTGCACATTGCACAGTTTTCATGTATTACAGATTGATTGACAGGTGAGTGATTGGTCAATGAATTTATGGGAACTTTCGAAACATCAACTGCGCAGTTTCAGAGTGTTCCCATTATATCCCCAGTTGACACTATGGTAGTTGGAATAAGTATCATTGATTCTAATGGCGATTGGCATTTTATTTCTAATATCATTACATCTTAATAGTTCTTCGATATTTAAAACTAATAGAGTATTGGATTGGATTGTTTTACCTCTGAGCGGCACTTTTTTGCACACCATGGGCTAAATGGCCAGGCCACAAGGACCCCGAAGGCTCAGAGAAGGTTGGGGGAGGGGACCCACTGGAACAGCTGTTGGGAGACAGGTGGTAGCCTCCCGTCAAGGCCATCTAGCGTGTTCGTTAACATGCACAGGGTATGGTTCTCCCGCAGACGGGGGGGATGGCTCAGTCGGTAGCGCGCCAGGCTCGCAATCTGTAGTTCCCAGGTTCGAGTCCCAGCTGGGTCAGCGTTGAGATTTATCTCCGCAAAAATTCCCCGCCCTGCCCACGGTCAGTAGGGGACACCGATGGGCTTGGAAAGGCCGCCGTCCGTCGGATGGGACGTTAGGCCGTGGCTCCGTGTGCGTGAGAGCCATACCCTGTGCACGTTAAAGAACACGCTGGATGGCCTTGACGGGAGGCTACCATCTGTCTCCCAACAGCTGTTCCAGTGGGTCCCCTCCCCCAACCTTCTCTGAGCCTTCGGGGTCCATGTGACCTGGCCATTTAGCCCATGGTGTGCAAAAAAGTGCCGCTCAGAGGTGAAACAAACCAACCCAACCCGCAGACGGGGCCACGGCTTAACGTCCCATCCGACGGACGGCGGCCTTTTCAAGCCCATCGGTGTCCCCTACTGACCGTGGGCAGGGCGGGGAAAACTAAGAGAGCAAAGCGTACTTGCTACAATAGCAAAGTAAAGAAACAACTGCTTAGATTAATTTATTTTCACATATATCTATATACAGAGCCAGATCTAGGGGGGGGAGAGAAAAGGCTCATGCCCCCCTTTGAGAATGTTGGTAAGGGTAATAGAGGAAAAAATTATTAAACTTCTGCTTCATGCATTTTTCAAGATATTTTTTAAAGATCTCTAAAACGGGGAGGGAAGTATACTTCAATGGAAATCCAGTCTCTTGGCCCTCTATTTTGCTTTTTTCCCCGTCTCGACTGAATTGGATTCGATTCGAATCCTTGGGACACATTTCCCCCCCATGACTGAAGTAAGAGGTTTTTTTTGCATTTGGATAATTAATGGAAAAGAAACTTCATCTTCCCGTAATAACTTCGCTAGGAAAAATTCCATCTTCGTGCTAAGCTCTTATCGTCTCAAAGGATATGAGCAAAAACGATGATCAAAAACTGGAAGTTCTGTTATTTTAAAGCGATTTATTGAATAAATCCCCCAAAGGTTACTTTCAAAATGGTAGTTAGAAATGCTGGATTATACCATTAGTTGCCAATGTATGTCGTCATTTCCGCACATGGGGACTAGCATTCAAGAAGTTGGGTTGGGTTGTTTTACCTCTGAGCGGCACTTTTTTGCACTCAATGGGCTAAATGGCCATGTCACATGGACCCCGAAGGCTCAGAGAGGGTTGGGGGAGGGGACCCACTGGAACAGCTGTTGGGAGACAGATGGTAGCCTCCCGCCAAGGCCATCCAGCGTGTTCTTTAACGTGCACAGGGTATGTCTCTCCCGCACACGGGGCCACGGCTTAACGTCCCATCCGACGGACGGTGTCCCCTACTGACCGTGGGCAGGGCGGGGAATTTTTCGGAGATAAATCTCAACGCTGACCCAGCTGGGACTCGAACCTGGGAACTACAGATTACGAGCCTGGCGCGCTACCGACTGAGACCCCCCCGCCCCCATTCAAGAAGGAAGAGTAATCTGATACAAAATGCAGCTGATATGTTGCCTTCAGTTTCAAAAGATTTCTAAAGAATTTAGTATATCATCTTCAATTGCGCAAATTCTGTTTCATCACGACACAATTAGAGATGATACACTACAATCTTTGGGAATCGTTAATCAACTAACGTTGACTAGTTCAATGTACGATTCCCCTTACGTGTTAATGATTTCCAGAAATTTTCTTCTCTCTTAACTAAACTTCTTTATTCAAAATGGTGCATGGCCTCTTCACCGTCCCATCCCTTTATATCTAGCTACGATCAGATCAAATGGCCAATGGTTGACCATTCACTAAAACTCGGTAGAACTTTCTGAGGCTGTCCATTGATTTCACAGACTGTCTTGCTCTTTCTACCTCCTTGTCTCTGTGTGAAGAGAGAGAAAAAAGGCTAATACCCACTTTGGGAGAGTAAATCGCTTCTGCTATCTCCACATAGGGTAATCCATCGATTCTTTCCCATCGTACTTTTCTTCCTTCTTTTCTGAGAGTTGGGTTGGATTGTTTTACCTCTGAGCGGCACTTTTTTGCACACCATGGGATAAATGGCCAGTCACAAGGACCCTGAAGGCTCAGAGAAGGTTGGGGGAGGGGATCCACTGGAACAGCTGTTGGGAGACAGATGGTAGCCTCCCGTCAAGGCCATCCAGCGTGTTCTTTAACGTGCACAGGGTATGGCTCTCACGCACACGGAGCCACGGCCTAACGTCCCATCCGATGGACGGCGGCCTTTCCAAGCCCATCGGTGTCCCATACTGACCGTGGGCAGGGCGGGGAATTTTGCGGAGATAAATCTCAACGCTGACCCAGCTGGGACTCGAACCTGGGAACTACAGATTACGAGCCTGGCACGCTACCGACTGAGCCACCCTCGCCCCTGGGAGACTTGCAATAAAAGATCCTTCATTTGCAATTATAAGGCAACCACTAGCGGCTGATTCTTCAATGACAGGGTTTAACATCTACAATAGAGAATAACTGATGGATGGCCAGTAGCTCAGCGGTCAGAGCACCTGATATGTCATCAGGAGGTCGTGGTCCCTCTCGATAAATCGACTCCCCTTCGAGACAAATTTATTCTGTGTCCACATTGACATACAGCATAAAGTGTTAAAAAAGTTGTTACTATGAAGTACTGTGATTAAAATGTTACTAATATAATAGATAATGATAGTAGAAACCTCTAATTATAATATTATGCTAAAAGGAAGACCCGTGAGGAAGGTGAAACCTCAGCAAACATCAATGCCTTTCTCTAGGTATCGAACTCGGGTCCATTTGTTTGAGGAAGGTGAAACCTCAGCAAACATCAATGCCTTTCTCTAGGTATCGAACTCGGGTCCATTTGTTTGAGGAAGGTGAAACCTCAGCAAACATCAATGCCTTTCTCTAGGTATCGAACTCGGGTCCATTTGTTTGAGGAAGGTGAAACCTCAGCAAACATCAATGCCTTTCTCTAGGTATCGAACTCGGGTCCATTTGTTTGAGGAAGGTGAAACCTCAGCAAACATCAATGCCTTTCTCTAGGTATCGAACTCGGGGTCCATTTGTTTGAGGAAGGTGAAACCTCAGCAAACATCAATGCCTTTCTCTAGGTATCGAACTCGGGTCCATTTGTTTGAGGAAGGTGAAACCTCAGCAAACATCAATGCCTTTCTCTAGGTATCGAACTCGGGTCCATTTGTTTGGCAGCGATATTTAAACGCTCAGTAACTGAGACTTAACGAGAGTAGGAGACACTAACGAACAGAAGATCATGTGATTAGGTGTTGGGTTGTTTTACCCCTGAGCGGCACTTTTTTGCACACCATGGGCTAAATGGCCAGGTCACATGGACCCCGAAAGCTTAGAGAAGGTTGGGGGAGGGAACCCACTGGAACAGCTGTTGGGAGACAGATGGTAGCCTCCCGTCAAGGCCATCCAGCGTGTTCTTTAACGTGCACAGGGTATGGCTCTCTCGCACACGGAGCCACGGCTTAACGTCCCATCCGACGGACGGCGGCCTTTCCAAGCACATCGGTGTCCGCTATTGACCGTGGGCAGGGCGAGAAATTTTACGGAGATAAATCTCAACGTTGTCCTAGCTGGGACTCGAACCTGGGAACTACAGATTATGAGCCTGGCGCGCTACCGACTGAGCCACCCCCGCCCCTGTGATTAGGTGTCTCTACCGAATCAGCTGATGCAGAAAGCCATACATTCAATAAATTAAAGAACTTTCTGTTGCTTTCTTGGCAGCCAGAGACGTACCTAAGAGGGGAAGGAACCAGGGGGTTCGACCCCTCCCGAAAATTTGGTCGTCTTTTACGAAATCCCAAACATGCGCGTCTGCTTTGAAATCCAAAACAATTGTGTATTGCATAATTTTTATTTTATCTTCATAATGTATGTCCGACACTAAAAACAGATTTCAAAACGCAACAATAAATTTTATTCCATGTAGAATATCATTTTAATATTTTCTCTCCGGTGAAATATTTCAGTAATTGGGAAACCTTGTTCAAGTCTTCTCAGACCTCCCACCACGAAACTAAATTCTCGGACCCCCCAAAACTAAATCTGGATAAGTGCCTGTTGTCAGCGTTTTATTCCCCTTCTTCTATTCTGTATATCTCCTTTATCTTCTTTGTTTTACCAGTATACTTACTCTCATTACCACTATACTTCCTTAACCTCCTCTTCCTTACTCTCATACTCACTATCCTTCCTTAACCTTTCTTTACCAGTATACTTACTCTCATTACCACTATACTTCCTTAACCTCCTCTTCCTTGCTCTCATACTCACTATCCTTCCTTAACCTTTCTTTACCAGTATACTTACTCTCATTACCACTATACTTCCTTAACCCCCTCTTCCTTACTCTCATACTCACTATCCTTCCTTAACCTTTCTTTACCAGTATACTTACTCTCATTACCACTATACTTCCTTAACCTCCTCTGCATTTACGGACCTCACAGTATGACCTTGAGAGGATTTGCAGTTTCTATGAAAGGAGATCAGTTGGAAGCGTATACATAAGAATGTGCCTCTTTCATTCTCTTGGCTTTGCCACTATACTTCTTTCACATCCCAGGCCAATTACAGACTAACCAAGGGGCGGGGGTGGCTCAGTCGGTAGCGCGCCAGGCTCGTAATCTGTAGCTCCCAGGTTCGAGTCCCAGCTGGGTTAGCGTTGAGATTTATCTCCGCAAAATTCCCCGCCCTGCCCACGGTCAGTAGGGGACACCGATGGGCTTGGAAAGGCCGCCGTCCGTCGGATGGGACGTTAAGCCGTGGCCCCGTGTGCGGGAGAGCCATACCTTCTGCACGTTAAAGAACACGCTGGATGGCCTTGACGGGAGGCTACCATCTGTCTCCCAACAGCTGTTCCAGTGGGTCCCCTCCCCCAACCTTCTCTGAGCCTTCGGGGTCCATGTGACCTTGCCATTTAGCCCATGGTGTGCAAAAAAGTGCCGCGCAGAGGTAAAACAACCCAAACAACAGACTAACCAGTGTGCTTCTTTCATTCTCTTAGTTTTACCACTATACTTACTTCACATCCCAATCCGCTTAGAGACTAACCAGTGTGTATATTCGTTATACACACTGGATAGAACTATATAGAATATGGTATTTATTATATAAGTGTACATTCGTGCGCTTTCTTCCTACCAGATACCCTCTATACCTTCCCCATCGACATCATCAGGACTGAGAAATCACTGTATCTCCTTAAAACTGTCCGGTTATTACTTGTAACCTACATTTTTCTTTCGTCCATTTTCTCCTTTCCAGCTAACCTGTATGACTTCGTCTACTCTTCTACCTATCTCTCACTCTTTTTCATCAATACGGTATTTACTATCTAACTGGCGCATTTTCTTCACCTATCCTGTCATTAATGGCTATTCATTATACACTGGTTTCCATAAATTAAGGAAAATTCCTATATTAGTCAATGGGAAGTTGAAGTCAAAGCTCTATGACTTCAAAAATAAGTTTTTTTTTGTTTTGAAAAATGTGATAAAATGTGATTGCAATCAGATAAATCAATATCTCGATTTTCAACAATGTTCGTTCAGTATTTAATGAGTTATGAAAGTTTGAATGTTTAACCAGCAATGCCATTCTTAAGAAACTTATACAAAACTGATTAATATTGAAAGAATGCTTTACACAAATTCTAAAATGTAAACTTATTTTATTAAACACCTTGATATAATACTTATTACTAAGTTTTAGTTAACTTTTGAAGTCAATTTTTGTGGCTGGCATTGTTATCGCTAAATATTCAAACTTCCATAACTCATTAAATACTAAACGAATATTGTTGAAAATCGAGATATTGATTTATTTGATTGAGATATTTATCTGCAATCACATTTTTCAAAATAAAAAACTTATATTACATATCAAAGAGCTTTGACGTTAGCTTCCCATTGACTTAACATAGGGATTTTCCTTAATTTATGGAAACCAGTGTATCTCAACAAACTCTATATACATGACAACTACTATGTCTCCTTCACTCCCTTTCTCTGTACTAGCTACCCAATATGTCTTCTCTTCCTCAGCACTGTATTTACAGGCCAACTGGTGTGTCTCCATGACTCACACTATCCTTACTTTCTAACTGGTGCTGGACCTCTCACAGGTACAGAGAAGGCCGAACCACTTCCAACGTTTAAGACCCGTATCCAAAATAAAAGCTGTTATTATTATTAATCTCGCTCTATTAGAGTTTTGAAATGTTTTCAATCCTAATATAACAAATTCTATGTAGAATATTTACCCTTCAAACAGCTACTTGTCACAGAGGTTCGACAAAAGTAGTTAGTGTAATATACCAAAGGTTGGTTATTTTACCTCTGAGCGGCACTTTTTTGCACACCATGGGCTAAATGGCCAGGTCACATGGACCCCGAAGGCTCAGAGAAGGTTGGGGGAGGGGACCCACTGGAACAGCTGTTGGGAGACAGATGGTAGCCTCCCGTCAAGGCCATCCAGCGTGTTCTTTAACGTGCACAGGGTATGACTCTTCCGCACACGGGCCACTGCTTAACGTCCCATCCGACGGATGGCAACCTTTTCAATCCCATCGGTGTCCCCTACTGACCGTAGGCAGGGCGGGGAATTTTGCGGAGATAAATCTCAACGCTGACCCAGCTGGGACTCGAACCTGGGAACTACAGATTACGAACCTGGCGCGCTACCGACTGAGCCACCCCCGCCCCTTTAATATACCAAAGAGAAAGCCTATGAGTAAAGCGAGACATCAGTTGAAAGACAACATTAAAAAAGAAACACCAATGTCTTATTCAAGTCCCTTCACCTCTACTACCGCACACCATTTATTGTTGTATCTAATATCATAAAATCAACAAGTATCTAAATTTGAGACCATTTTTGAGCTTACGGTCCTCTAGATCTTCGCCTTAAAGGACCTGTTGGTGTGCCTCCTTCCTCCATCTTGTCCTACTGGCTAATCTTTGTGTCTTCGTCCCTCATTCATTCATCTAGCGAGTGGGCGGCGAGGGATGGGGGCATGCTCCCCTTTCAGAATGATACTAAGAGTAATGTAGGCAAAGAAATTATAAAATTTCTGTAGATTTAACGTATTTTTCAAGAAATTTGTTTCGAGACTTTAAAACGGAGGGGGAAAATGTTATACTGCAATGGAAATCCAGTTCCTTGCCCCCCCCCCCCCCCCGCCCTCTTTCCGGCTCGATTGCGTCACTCCAACCTCACGTCTGTATGCAGCATAACATTTTCCTTTTTTCAGAAATTTAACAGATCTGTCAAAATAATGGATGGGGTGTGACGAAATCTGCCGACACCCATCCATTATTTCTTGTTTTTTAAAATAATATCCATTTATTTTTTTCTGGATCAGAGCCTTGCACCACCCTTAATATATATATATTCGAGAGGGAAGAAAATCAATAAGCAGTCTTTTTTATGTATCAACAGGAATTTTTGTTAGCTGGTATATTTTAATGTTATGGTAACTACGGAAAAAGTCAATGTAATACTAATGAACCACAGAGTCAGTTATTTTTCCATCTAATAATAATAATAACAACTCTTTATTTTCTTTGCCTTTACATATACAGAGTTGATCATAGCAAGCTCTAAAACTTCTCTGCAAGATCAAATGCTACATACAAAACATACTCCTTACAAATAGGGGCGGGGGGGGGGGGGCTCAGTCGGTAGCTGGGTCAGCATTGAGATTTATCTCCGCAAAATTCACCGACCTGCCCACGTTCAGTAGGGACACCGATGGGCTTGGAAGAACCGCCGTCCGTCGGATGGATTACGTCGTGGCCTCCTTGTGCGGGAGAGCCATACCCTGTGCACGTTAAAGAACACGCTGGATGGCCTTGACGGGAGGCTACCATCTGTCTCCAAACAGCTGTTCCAGTGGGTCCCCTCTTCCAAGCTTCTCTGAGCCTTCGGGGTCCTTGTAACCTTTTTGCACACCTTTAGCCCATGGTGTGCAAAAAAGTTCCGCTAGAGAAGTAAAACAACCCCACCCTTGCAAAGAGCACATACAGCACATAGAGAAATTAGAAGAAACACTCCAATAGAGCAAAAATGTTAATAAAATTTCCTGGAAGCTCGATGTAGCTTATCCGCAGGAAACGTACAATTTATGCAGTTACAAATAGTTGCTATACATCAGTTACATATTGACATTCACACATAGGAGGGACGGGGGTGGCTCAGTCGGTAGCGCGCCAGGCTCGTAATCTGTAGTTCCCAGGTTCGAGTCCCAGCTGGGTCAGCGTTGAGATTTATCTCCGCAAAATTCCCCGCCCTGCCCACAGTCAGTAGGGGACACCGATGGGCTTGGAAAGGCCGCCGTCCGTCGGATGGGACGTTAAGCCGTGGCTCCGTGTGCGGGAGAGACATACCCTGTGCACGTTAAAGAACACGCTGGATGGCCTTGACGGGAGGCTACCATCTGTCTCCCAACAGCTGTTCCAGTGAGTCCCCTAACCTTCTCTGAGCCTTCGGGGTCCATGTGACCTGACCATTTAGCCCATGGTGTGCAAAAAAGTGCCGCACAGAGGTAAAACAACCTAACCCAACCCACACATAGGAAGTCCAAATATATATATATATAATTACAAATACTAATTAATATTAAGTTAGGAAAACGGCACTTTTACACTCTTATCTTTTTAAAAGTCAATTTTTAGTCTCAGATTTAATTTTTTATTGCCTAAAAAAAAATAAAATAAATACCCCCTCAAGCAGCTGCTTGCCACAGAGGTTTGACAGGAGCCTGTCAGTTTATATGCCGGAGTAGAAGGTCTGAGAGGATGGCAGGATCTCAGCAGAAAAACGACACGAACATCCATGCCTTACCCGGGGCTCGAACCCAGGTCCCCAAGTGCGCTAACCACTCGGCCACGGGACGACATTTATTGCCTAAGAATGAATAATTGTTCTATAGGCAAAGAGTTAAAAAGAGCCGGATCTGTAAAGTTTCTGATGCGTCAAATATGCAGCTTATGGTATTTATAATTACAAAATTTAGTCTGAAGCTCTATGTGTAAGATATTTATAAATTCAGAAATTACTATTAATTAGGATAATTTTTCTCAACTACTATGAGGCTCCTTTTTTCTAGGAGGTGAGAGTATTTAAAGACGACGCAAAATCACGGTATAATTCAACAATGATATTTTAATATGCAGTTTCACTTCGATTTTCTTTGTCCGAATTATGCTCATGTAAATAAAAATTTGAATACATTAATTTGTGTGTGTGCCAGGCTCGCAATCTGCAGTTCCTAGGTTCGAGTCTCACCAAAGCCAGAGTTGAGATTTATTTTGTGAAACTGTCCACCATACCTTCTGTCGGTAGGGGACACCGATGGGCAGGAGAAGGCGATCATCCGTCGGATGGGACGTTAAGCCGTGGTCCCATGTTCAGGAGAGCCATACCCTGTGCACGTTAAAGAACACGCTGGATGGTCTTGACGGGAGGCTACCATCTGTCTCCTAACAGCTGTTCCAGTGGGTCCCCTCCCCCAACCTTCTCTGAGCCCTCGGGATCATTGTGACCTTGCCATTTAGCACATCGCGAGCAAAAAAGTGTCTCTCAGACACAAAAATAAATACCCCCCCCACTCAAGCAGCTGCTTGCCACAGAGGTCTGACAGGAGCCAGTTTATATGTCATAGTAGAAGGTCTGAGAGGATGGCAGGACCTCAGCAGAAAAACGACACGTACATCTATGCCTCGAACCCAAGTCCCTTAGGGACTTGGGTTCGAGGCATAGATGTACGTGTCGTTTTTCTGCTGAGGTTTCTTTGGGGCTCGAACCCAAGTCCCTTAGATTAGTAGACTAGCGCGCTAACCACTCGGCCACGGGACGGCTCCAGACACAAAACAACCCAACATTAATTTGTAAATTTTTGCTTCGAGGTGTGAGGTGTGAAACTAATTTTTTTTTTATCTATGTCTTGAAGATAACGAAACCAAAAACGAGGTGAGGCTAACAACAACAAAAAAGGTTAAAACCTGCTCTGTTAGAGTTAGCGGAAAATTTGATTTTCAGCTATTCGAGATGTGATCCTTCGTATCCTACCAGGCTGAAAATCAAATTTTCCGCCAACACTCTTTCACTGATCTGATTTCGCCGTGAGAGTTATTAAGGTTTCTTGCCTTTGCTGTTTTGAAGAATGGTTTCGCTTTGGACATGAAGAGCGTTCTCTTCTTCGTCGTGGATGAGACAAAGCCAAAGACTGTAAAACCTTAGATGGGAAATCCCTAATTTTTCTGTTATGGAATAGTGAGAAGGCGCTCGCCGTCGATGTGTGAAGTTACTACAGATCATCATCGGTTGCCAATCAGTTTGTATCCAACGGCGCCTCCTACAAAGTACGCTAATCAAGTGTCAACTGGTTAGACCACTTGGCTACTGATCAAAGGGGGGCGGGGGTGGCTCAGTCGGTAGCGCGCCAGGCTCGTAATCTGTAGTTCCCAGGTTCGAGTCCCAGCTGGGTCAGCGTTGAGATTTATCTCCGCAAAATTCCCCGCCCTGCCCACGGTCAGTAGGGGACACCGATGAGCTTGGAAAGACCGCCGTCCGTCGGATGGGACGTTAAGCCGTGGTCTCCGTGTGCGGGAGAGCCATACCCTGTGCACGTTAAAGAACACGCTGGATGGCCTTGACGGGAGGCTACCATCTGTCTCCCAACAGCTGTTCTAGTGGGTCCCCCCCCCCCCCCAACCTTCTCTGAGCCTTCGGGATCCGTGTGACCTGGCCATTTAGCCCATAGTGTGCAAAAAAGTGCCGCTCAGAGGTAAAACAACCCAAACAACCCAACATAGAACTCACTGATTCCCTGTCACCAACACAATATCTGACAAACTTTTAACTTTTCGAACTAAAATGAATTACCCTTTACACGGCTTAGTCAAAAAGAGCTAGTATATTAAATGTGAATTCCATTACCAGGATTCAAGGACATAAGAGCATGTTTATTCGATCTTCTCTATGCTTAGTCCAATTTAACGGATTCTTTAACATTTTCGATAACTTCTTCTGACATCTGCAATTTCATTGGGAGAAGTATGCCCATTTGACAGTTTCTTTAAAGAGATAGGAACAAACTCTGACAAACAGAGCAATCATCTAATGCTTTTCTCAGTCTGCAGATCATCTTATTCATCTCACATCATTTTTTTCCCCGTTCTGTCATCTCCATCTTCTACCAATCGCAATAGTCATGTGCTTGAGAACGAACCTTTATATTTCCCTCAAAAAAGCACGTTTCCAGTCGTGCTGTGCGCTTCCAATCTGTTTCTTTGGCATCGACAAGTGGCTTCTCTCGAGAGCAATCCCCCCCACCGGTCCACCCCCACCCCTATCCCCTGCCACTTCCCTTAAACTTCGCTGCCACCCCCTCAGCGGCCTATCCATTTTTCTGAGAGAATCCCGACCCCTTCTCCCTACTTCACGACCGAGTCAAACGCTGAGGTGCGCTATCGACAGACCTCTGAGAGGGAATGCGTGCATGCGTGCGTGCCTTCGCATGCCTATAAACATATATGCGTACGCGAGTGCGCGCGCGAGCACTTGGGAAGGGAAATTCGATCCGATAAGCAGGGGAAGAAACAGAAAGAGCAAAGGAAAACGGAGAGAAAGAGAGCGTGAGGAAGACCTCCGGTGCCATGGCCGAAGGGAACTGCGGAAATAACATTTTGAAATACTCTCAAAGTAGATAGCTCTCCGCTTGCAGGCATGTTGGGAAGAGACTCTGGATGCGAGGTTTATTATAGACCGACGTCATCCCTAATACCGTGCAGCAGAGGCTCCATTTTGATAGTAAGCCCTGATAAGAATGTGATGGCCTCTCCTTCTTGTCTGGTTTCCCCTTCTTCTGGTGGCCTCCTCCACTTGTAAGTTCATTTTTTTGTTGTTCTGGGCTCGAAGAGCCTGAAATGGCATTTTAAAGGAGATAAGCACATCTCATAGTCTTCTTTGCCTGGAGAAGCGAAAGCTGCAAAAGGATGTCCCTATCTGATGAACACCGACGGTTCTTACTGCTTTTATGCAATTACGTTGCGAAATAAAAATGCACAAACGGAGTTCAGGAAGAAAAGGAGACGTTAGTCGAGAGAGAGAGAGTAATGAGTGAATGTTCTACCTTTGGGTGTATCATGAGTTTGAGAAATTTGTTGGACAAATTTGCCTTTGGATATCGGCGAGAAATTTCATAGTATGCATTTTCGTAAATATGAAGAGAAAGAGTTGAGAGATTTTAATTTATCGTGACTGGTGGGCACTTTTAACTTGTGATTCTCGAAGTGTTGGGTTGGGTTGTTTTACCTCTGAGCGGCACTTTTTTGCACACCATGGGCTAAATGGCCAGGTCACATGGACCCCGAATGCTCAGAGAAGGTTGGGGCAGGGACAGCTGTTGGGAGATAGATGGTAGCCTCCCGTCAAGGCCATCCAACGTGCACATCTTTAACGTGCACAGGGTATGGCTCTCCCACACACGGGGCCACGGCTTAACATCGCATCCGACGGACGGCGGCCTTTCCAAGCCCATCGGTGTCCCCTACTGACCGTGGGCAGGGTGGGGAATTTTGCGGAGAAAAATCTCGACGCTGACCCAGCTGGGTTGGGTTGTTTTACCTCTGAGCGGCACTTTTTTGCACACCATGGGCTAAATGGCCAGGTCACATGGACTCCGAAGGCTCAGAGAAGGTTGGGGGAGGGGACCCACTGGAACAGCTGTTGGGAGACAGATGGTAGCCTCCCGTCAAGGCCATCCAGCGTGTTCTTTAACGTGCACAGGGTATGGCTCTCCCGCACACGGAGCCACGACTTAACGTCCCATCCGACGGACGGCGGCCTTTCCAAGCCCATCGGTGTCCCCTACTGACCGTGGGCAGGGCGGGGAATTTTGCGGAGAAAAATCTCAACGCTGACCCAGCTGGGACTCGAACCTGGGAACTACAGATTACGAGCCTGGCGCGCTACCGACTGAGCCACCCCCGCCCCACCTCTCGAAGTGTTAACCTTCACTCTTCTTCCTATCTGAACTCGCCACTTCCTTCTTTTTTCTAACTGGACTTGACCCTATATTCTCACTTTTTTTTTCTCTATTGACCTGATATTACATATTTTTCTGCTTTTTGCCAACTGTACTCGACACTTTATTTTTTTCCTTCTTCTCTAAGAGTACTCGATACCTCAGGACTCCTCAGGAGGACTGGACACTTCATTCCATCTTTCTTCTCTAAGAGGACTCGACACTTCATTTTCGCTATTTGTTTTCCCAGTTGGATACAACTCGCCATTTTTCACTCTTTTTTTTTTCATCCAAATCGAATACTATATTTTTCTTTTTTCCAGATGCATTCGGCATTTACTTTCTTCGTCTTTTATTTTAAGACGACTCCACATCCTTTTCACATTCTATCTGAACCAGACACTCCATTTTCTCTTTTTCTATCCGAACCCCACACTTCATTTTCTCTCCGAACTTGATTCCTCGTGTTGCCTCTTACTAATATCATATGTAAAAGCCAGAAAAGCTATTAGAGGCCCGGGGGTGGCTCAGTCGGTAGCGTGCCAGGCTCGTAATCTGTAGTTCCCAGGTTCGAGTCCCAGCTGGGTCAGCGTTGAGATTTATCTCCGCAAAATTCCCCGCCCTGCCCACGGTCAGTAGGGTACACCGATGGGCTTGGAAAGGCCGCCGTCCGTCGGATGGGACGTTAAGCTATGGCCCCATGTGCGGGAGAGTGTGCTGGATGGTCTTGACGGGAGGCTACCATCTGTCTCCCAACAGCTATTCCAGTGGGTCCCCTCCCCCAACCTTCTCTGAGCCTTCGGGGTCCATGTTACCTGGCCATTTAGCCCATGGTGTGCAAAAAAGAGCCGCTCAGAGGTAAAACAACCCAACCCAACCCGCTATTAGTGGGGTGATCATTTAATTCGTGGACTGACGCGATAAGTACTCGTACTTAGCGCTTTTTTCAAAGTAACACAAGATGGCGCTGTGCGTGACCGCTGCGAAGGAGCTCCACTGTCAAGGTTATTTGAAGTCGACTGTTTGTTAAGAATGTGATTCGAGTTGCGTGTCATAGACGTTCGTTCAGAATGTCGGAATTTCAGACGGAACAGCAGTATGCCATTCGTTATTGTGTTAGGCGAGGCCTAAGTGCTGCTGCGACTATTGAAGAGATGAGTGAAGCCTATGGTGATGACTGTCTTCGTAGGTCTGCCATTTTTAAGTGGCATAAGCGATTCAAAGAAAACCGCGAATATGTTGCCGATGAAGCAAGACCTGGCCAGCCTTCTTCCTCAATAACTCCTGAGCAAATCGAAAGAGCCCTGGCAATCCTAAATGAAGACAGACGAATAAACACTTCGTGAAGTGGCTGTGAAAATGTCAGTTTCATACGGAAGCACTCACGCGATTGCCAACACCCATCTAAAAATGTCACGAATCTGTGCTCGATGGATTCCACGCAGTTTGACTCCAGAACAAAAAAAAAGGGTACATCTGTGCAAGGAGAAGTTTAATCGTTTGAAAGCCAGGGTCCAACCTTCATGAGACGAATTGTGACTTGCGATGAAACTTTAACTACGATCCCGAAACAAAGCAACAGTTGAGTCAATGGAAGCATCCCGATTCACTGAAACCCAAGAAAATTCGGGTTTCTCGTTCAGGTGGAAAACAAATGGCTCTTGTGTTTTTTTTGACATCAAAGGTGTTCTCGTTACATCCTTTGTGCCTCGTGGAACAACCATGAATAAGGAAGCCTAACTCGAAGTTTCTCAGAACTAAACTTCGGCATGCCATTCGTGAAAAACGTCCCGAACTTTCTGGTGTGACTTGGTTCTCCATCACAAGGCCAGGCCCCATATGACTAATATTGTGCAGCCGGTGATCACTGCCACATCCTCCATATTCCTCAGCACCCTGCGATTTTTCTTCTTTCCGCTATTGAAGAAAGCTTTGAAAGGGAAACATTTCGCATCAGACAACGAAGCTTGCAGAGCCACAACGGAAAACACTTCGCACGCTTTCGAAAAATGGCTTCAAAAACGCTTTTAATGCATGGATACAACGATGGCAAAAATGTGTGAAGTTCAAGGGAGAGTATTTTTAGAAAGACAAATACCAGGAAGATTCAGAGGATGATATTTAATGTAAATTTTTTTCTTCTGTTCTCGAATTAAATGATCACGCTTTGTACTATGCATTGAAAGTATGAAATTAATTTTCTTTGACAATTTCTTAAAAGAGACGACAAAATAATACATGTTTAATCCTGAATGTCATCATCATAAATTGATTTGTTCTAAAGTTTTATTTGAATTATTTGTGATCTTGTTGTAGAGGGAAGAAAGAGGACGACCCCAGACTCTCCGTTCCTACCAATCTCTTTCGGGTGCGCAATGTAACATTACCTTTTTTTGACCCACCACAATGTGAAAAATGATCAAGGTACGGAGAGCCAATTAACAAGAGCCATTTCCACAAAATTTCAATCAAGAGGAATTGTATGTGTTAGGGGTGTGGAAAGAATAAACAGAATCATACATTTGCTAAGTACAGGAAAGTTCCTCCAGCTTTTGATCTCAGATTTACGCCAGTTGTTCTAACTTCTTGAGCTAAAACAGCAGTGATTAACGCTTCTTAAGTAAATTATTGGCCATACGTTCTTTGGTATTTCCTAATTGCCTTATATACAGGGTGATTCAAAACTCTTGGGCCAAACTTTAAGGGGTGATAGAACACACCTAAACAAGTACTTTTCGTCATACAATGCATGGTCGGAACTCAAGCGGTGAAACACTAGAGGGCGCTTTTCAGTGACACTTATAAGCGCTGGTTTTTGCACTCGTCATTTCTACAGTGGATTGCACAGTCTTTGGACTTCCAACCGCATTCCCGTCTGCAGCTCTGTACGTGAAATGCATGTCCGCTTTCAACTGATTCGTGAAATAATCCATCCGTTCTGCAATTCACGGTAGAAATGACGACGAGTGCGAAAGCCAGCACTTATAAGTGTTCACTGGAAAGCGCCCTCTAGCGCTTCACCGCTTGACTTCCGATCATGCATTGTATGACGAAAAGTGTTTGTTTAGGTGTTCTATCACCCCTTAAAGTTTGGCCCAAGAGTTTTGAATCATCCTGTATATATACTATATATATGCGATGCCTGGCCAATTTATTATGAACACCTAGCGAATATTTCGTCTTATGTATCAGGCACAATCTCCAAATATCAAGGGGCGGAGGTGGCTCAGTCGGTAGCGCGCCAGGCTCGTAATCTGTAGTTCCCAGGTTCGAGTCCCAGCTGGGTCAGCGTTGAGATTTATCTCCGCAAAATTCCCCGACCTGCCCACGGTCAGTAGGGGACACCGATGGGCTGGAAAGGCCGCCGTCCGTCGGATGGGACGTTAATCCGTGGCCCCGTGTGCGGGAGAGCCATACCCTGTGCACGTTAAAGAACAAGCTGGATGGCCTTGACGGGAGGCTACCATCTATCTCCCAACAGCTGTTCCAGTGGGTCCCTTCCCCAACCTTCTCTGAGCCTTCGGGGTCCATGTGACCTGGCCATTTAGCCCATGGTGTGCAAAAAAGTGCCGCTCAGAGGTAAAACAACCCAAACAACCCAAATATCAAAGTCTTCAGTTCTCTTCGCATAGTTCTCGTTGAAATAAATTTCAAAGCATTTCTAGCGGTCTTCTCTCTCAGCTGATGAACTGTAGCAGCTCTGTTTTGCCGTATTGTTCGTGCCAACAAACGCCTGTCCCTATCTATCAGAGTCTTTTCCTCCCGCATTTGCCACCATTGGCGGACGTAGACCGTTTCCATTCTCCATACACTTGGGATATTTTGCCCCACGATTTTTCTCTGAGTTCTATCACCTCCGTTACGGATTGCTCCTGCCCATCGCGCTCCAACGGTGAATCTCCTTTTGAAGTCAGTCAGATCAACGTTTTTACCTAATTCACCCTTGACTTTGCTTTCACACATGCATTTACGCCTTTTATAGGATTTCATAGTGACATATGGGTTGGGTATATGGTTTACCTCTGACCGGCACTTTTTTGCACACCATGGGCTAAATGGCCAGGTCACATGGACCCCGAAGGCTCAGAGAAGGTTGGGGGGAGGAGACTCACTGGAACAGCTGTTGGGAGACAGATGGTAGCCTCCCGTCAAGGCCATCCAGCGTGTTCTTTAACGTGCACAGGGTATGGCTCTCCCGCACACGGGGCCACGGCTTAACGTCCCATCCGACCGACGGCGGCCTTTCCAAGCCATCGGTGTCTCCTACTGACCGTGGGCGGGGAATTTTGCGGAAATAAATCTCAACGCTGACCCAGCTGGGACTCGAATCTGGGAACTACAGATTACGAGCCTGGCGCGCAACCGACTAAGCCACCCCCGCCCCTCATAGTGACATATAGAAGACTTAAGTAACTAAGAAATTTTACATATAATGGTATGTTTCATGGTTCTTTGCTCACGATGATGTGTTAATAGTAATTGGTCCAGGCAGTATATATTGTTCTGTTTTGACGGACCAGGTCAGGTGAGCCAGTTCTTTCAATAATTTTCTATCTTGCCAGACTTGCATTATCTCAATTTACGGCCCCTGGGACTTTTGATATTTAATTGGTTTTCATGCACTTCCTTACGTTATTGTTTTTCACTCATTTTCTTCATATGCCCAGGGGGTGATTCAGTCGGTAGCGCTCCAGGCTCATAATCTGTAGTTCCCAGGTTCGAGTCCCAGCTGGGTCAGCGTTGAGATTTATCTCCGCAAAATTCCCCACCCTGCCCACGGTCAGTAGGGGACACCGATGGGCTTGGAAAGGCCGCCGTCCGTCGGATGGGACGTTAAGCCGTGGCCCCGTGTGCGGGAGAGCCATACCCTGTGCACGTTAAAGAACACGCTGGATGGCCTTGACGGGAGGCTACCATCTATCTCCCAACAGCTGTTCCAGTGGGTCCCCTCCCCCCAACCTTCTCTGAGCCTTCGGGGTCCATGTGACCTGGCCATTTAGCCCATGGTATGCAAAAAAAGTGCCGCTCAGAGGTAAAACAACCCAACTCTATTTTGGTAGGGCAATTTTGGTTGGTATTTTGGGAGCTATTCTGTATGTTGACCTATTGTTACGTGTTGTTTTACCCCTGAATGACTCCCTGAACAGCTGGTAGGAGACAAATTGAAGCCTTCCATGAAAGCTATCTAGCATGTTCTTTAATATGCACAAGGTATTGGCTTTCCTGCACACGGAGCCAGGGCTTAATGCCTCATCCTGGAAAGGTGGTGGCCTTTCCAGGCCCATTGGTGTCCCCTTTCTGGCCGAAGCCAGTTTATCAATATCCAATCCGAAAAGAATTTTTAATTTAGCTGTAAAAACAAACAATTATCTCTTAAAACAAATAAATTGCATCCCCCCTCCCCACTAAGCGTAAGGGTAAAAAAAAAAATCATCAAGTGATTTTTGAACAATTTACTTCGAATATCCCTGGCTAAATTACTGCGAGCTATTTCTTTTTTTCCGGCTTCAAAACTACTGATGACAAAGGGGGTGGCCCAGTCGGTAGCGCGCCAGGCTCGTAATCTTTAGTTCCCAGGTTCGAGTCCCAGCTGGGTCAGCGTTGAGATTTATCTCCGCAAAATTCCCCGCCCTGCCCACGGTCAGTAGGCTATACCGATGGGATTGGAAAGGCCGCCGTCCGTCGGATGGGACGTTAAGCCGCGGCACCGTGTGTGGGAGAGCCATACCCTGTGCACGTTAAAGAACACGCTGGATGGCCTTGACGGGAGGCTACCATCTGTCTCCCAACAGCTGTTCCAGTGGGTCCCCTCCCCCAACCTTCTCTGAGCCTTCGGGGTCCATGTGACCTGGCCATTTAACCCATGATGTGCAAAAAGTGCCGCTCAGAGGTAAAACAACCCAACCCAACTGATGACAAATTAATAAATTTTGCAAAACAGAAAAAGAACATATATAGAACAAGAAGTCCAACTTCTCATTAAAATAATTTTAACACAATTATATGGTTTGTTTTTTTTTACACTGGTAATACACATATGTTATTGATTATATATTTCTTTTAAAATATTCATTTAATGGAAAAATGTAACCAATGATAAATTAAAGATCATAATCAAATCTATTTAAATCTCGTTTTTCAACAATATATTTCATAATTTCAAAATCAATATTTTCAACAATTTCAACAATTTTCAATAATATAACTTAGTGACGTGACACGAATATTGTTGAAAGGTAAGTATTTAAAAGGGGCACGGAAAGGGTTGAGTATTTAAAGGTTGAGTATTTAAAGGGGCACGGAAACTGGAATATTTAACAATAAATTATTTTCATAAATATCATTAATGATTGCGTAATGATTATTTCAATATTAGGCAAATTTTTTAAAGGCATATTTTATTAAATGGTTTGAAACAATCCTTGTCATGCCAGTTTTAATTAATTTCTGAGATAAATTCTTCTAACGCATGCTTAACCTTTCAAAGTCTAAATAATTGTCTCTAGAGTTCATCTGAACAATCTACAGATGCAGAAAGTCAATAAAGCTACATGTCTAACACTGCGATGAATTGATGGGACACCGGGCCATGTGACCAAGCCAGGGCAGTTCTTTGTCCTTCGCTTTTAATTTACCCTTTCTTCAAATGGTCCAAATGTTTGAAACAGATGTTGAAATCGGTAAAAAATATACCCTCATAGAGCAGTAATCTGCATAAAGTAGGTACAGTCGCTCAAAAAAGTATCCGAACACTAGGGTCGATTACAGAACTGAGAAAAATATCTGGCAACGATTGTTTTAGAAATTAGTGATCTGGCAACCTTGGTGACGTGACACGAAGGTTGCCAGATCACTAATTTCTAAAAAAATCGTTGCCAGATATTTTTTCTCAATTCTGTAATCAACCCTAGTGTTCGGATACTTTTTTGAGCGACTGTACCTCATCCTACCATAGAATATTGTATACACATTTCTGTAAAATCATTGTCCTTCTCACATCCTTTTCGTTACACCTTGGAGAAATAACCAAAATAACATTTACCTCATTGCGTTATACAGAACTTACGCAAATTATGAGATTAATAGTTGAGCATATGTGAATCACTATGTCATTAGCGCAAATGTTTTATAGCAATTGGTTCATAACGAGGAGAAGTAGGAGGTTGCTCAATATAATGTAGCTGTGTCTCCGTGTGAAAGCAGATCCATGCCCTGTGTACATTAAAAATGATATCGCTGGCCTTGAAGGGTCTCCATAATAGATCCGGCCTCTAAATCTTCCCTTTCCTAGATCTGGCCCTGATTAAGAGTATCGGTGTTTGATGTGGTAAAAATATGCAATAAATTTACACCTGATGTCAAACTGCCATTTTCAGTGTCTCTTGTAACCTGGACGGGTTTACCCAACCCATTAGGGGCGGGGGTGGCTCAGTCGGTAGCGCGCCAGGCTCGTAATCTGTTGTTCCCAGGTTCCACTCCCAGCTGGGTCAGCGTTGAGATTTATCTCCGCAAAATTCACCGCCCTGCCCACGGTAACAGTAGAGGACACCGATGGGCTTGGAAAGGCCGCCGTCCATCGGATGGGACGTTAAGCCGTGGCCCCGTGTGCGGGAGAGCCATACCCTGTGCACGTTAAAGAACACGCTGAATGGCCTTGACGGGAGCTACCATCTGTCTCCCAACAGCTGTTCCAGTGGGTCCCCTCCCTCAACCTTCTCTGAGCCTTCGGGGTTCATGTGACCTGGCCATTTAGCCCATGGTGTGCAAAAAAGTGCCACTCAGAGGTAAAACAACCCAACCCATTAGGGAAAAATGTAAGGATCATATTATTTCTATGCTGTTCGTTCTATTATTATTTGTATTTTCACTTTGTTCTGGTTGAATAAAAGTTGATTGATTGGTTGACTGATCTTCTAACGGAACATGGTGTAGTCAGGGGAAGACTGATGGCGTGTGTTTCATCTGGCATCAGGTTTTTCCCGAGGGAGAAGTTCAAAATCTGTTAAAAAATGGATAAAATTTAAAGTGAACGGTGTTCACTTTCCTGGGTATACGGTATATATCACTGGAAGATTTGCCAACATTACGTTGCTGTTGACGACGGAGAGTGCTTACATGGAACGAATTACAGGTATTATATAACATTCAGAATTACTTTCTCATCTTTAAATATGAAACAAATATTTTTAAAATTCAGATTCGTTCAAGTTTTGATTAAATTAATCTCCGATATCTTTTTTTTTCGTACAAACAATCATTTTAAGAAATAGAGATTTGGATTTTGGTTTCCACAAGAATAAAATGGATGTTGATTAAGGTAAGGCAGTGGTATTTGGTAAGGCAGTGGGATATTTACGATAATATTACCTTCGAAAATTCTTTTTTTTTGTATATCTTCGCTAAACCCCACCATGCCTTAGGTGAGAAAGGGGCCACAGATCAGCTGAAAAAACAGCTGTCCCACTCCCATACCCAAATAATCCCATACCTTGGGATTTTTGTGACTCGTCATTTAGCACATTATATGCAAAAAAAAGGGCGGTAAGAGGTAAATAGCAACCAAACCAGTTTTGGAATAATTGCCCTAATTGCGTGTGATAAGGAAAAACATGAGTATACAGTAGAACTTGGACGATTCGAAGCTGGAGGATTACGTCAACGATTACTTCGAAATATCCAGTATTTTGAAATGTTCAAAGATTAAGAAAAGTGCCATAACCAATATTTCAAATTAAATAATCTAAAATTGCCGAAACTCTGCTTCGTAGAACTTTTAACTGACTGTACAGCCCTGAGTTGAAACTAAAGATAAAATGTTTATGATAAATAAGCTAAAAGGTTTTATTATTCTTTATTGTTTTCCCATCAAAGAACAATTTTCAAATCCAACTGCTAATTCACAGCACTTCAAATTATTGTACTCTGACTCACGCTAAACTTTCCGGAGTACTTGTCAGCGTGAAATTTTCTTCGCTGATTTCCTCCTGTAATGCTATTCAGTTATTTGCTGCTGAAGCAAATCATTTTCTCACCTTTCAGCTATCTCTAGTTCATTGCGTTCGAGACAAGCCAACGAAGTTGCCATTACTAAGAACAGCACAGAGAAATAAAAAAAATATACATAAGTGAAAAAAAAAATCATCAAAAGGCTTCCCGTTGAAAGAAGTAATTGAATTCCTGTTTAATGCCGTTTCCATGTGTTCCGGATTGATTCAATTTAGCCGCCATGCTGATGTTTTTCGGCGGAAGTCTGCCAGAGAGAAGTTTTAAGCTTTTTTCTCGTGTGTGTCTCCATCAGTCCTTTCGATGCCAAGCACAGAGAAATGAAGGAGCGGAGTTTGTAGTGCAACGTCAACAGTAATAAAGGCCGCATTTCTCAAGCACAGTTATCAAATTTTAAATCGAGAGTTTCTTTCGAAGTTAACGGAGCAGCCATTTTAGAAAAGAGAAGAAGATCTTGCAGCCCAGGAAACTTTTCAGCCTCAATGCAACGTCGCATTTTGAGAAAGGAGAAGAATTCGGCGAAGACTTGTAGCACTTACACTGTAAATTCTATTGAAAGAGAAGTGGAAGAAGGAAAAAACATTGAAGCATTCCATCTCCTTTCGGATCAAAATGTAAGGAGTAAGTTTTCTTTTTTGTTTGTTGTCATATGTGTTGTCTTGTTTGGAGCGCTCAGAGGATTCTTCTGTCGAAGAAAATTCCGTCTTTAAAAAAATTCTCAAGTGAAAGTTCGAAAGCAGAGTGATCCTCTCTTTCTCTCGCTTTCTGTACATTCTGTCGAGAGCAGACTGGAGACGAAACGTTCAGCCTACTCGCGACTGATAAAAATCGGCTACGAAAGATCAATTCGGGGACAAAAAAACGTAATCTATATTTTAAGTTCGTCTGCTCAAGAAAAAAAATTGAACTAGAGAGAGCAACTAAATAAATAGAAGTGAATTGGAGAAAAAATCATGAACTTAAATTTTACCTCAGTTATTATATTCTTTTATATTCGGTATCCAAAGTGAAGTGCATGAATTTATCTGTAAAGAATTAAGAATTGTTGAGAGGATGGGATTGTGATTGGATTGAATTTGAACGGAACAGAATGCTTGTCATGTCCCCCGAATTTTATGTTTATTTATTTATTGCTGTATTTTGTTGTATTTTATTATTCTATATATATTTTTATGTGTTCTTGGAAATGTTTGTGCTGGGATACTCACTGTTGTTGTTTTCAGGGTCTAAAGCTGCTCCATGCAAGTGGTGACGAATGCCAGAAGTTGTTTATGGCCGTAAATGACTAGCTTAAGGCGCTAGGGCAGCGAAGAGGCTAGGCGGGAGATTTGAAGATTAGTTTTGGTGAGAGCACGTTGAACGAAAGGTCGTTTCAACAAGCGTTGGAAGGACGCCGCCCATACTCAAAGAAAACCTTTGGATTGTTTTACTTCTGAGCAGCACTTTTTTGCACACCATGGGCTAAATGGCCAGGCCACAAGGACCCCGAAGGCTCAGAAGGTTGGGGACCCACTGGAACAGCTGTTGGGAGACAGATGGTAGCCTCCCATCAAGGTCATCCAGCGTGTTCTTTAACGTGCACAGGGTATGGCTCTCCCTCACACGGGTCACGGCTTAACGTACCATCCGACGGACGGCGACCTTTTCAAGCCCATCAGTGTCCCCTACTGACCGTGGGCAGGGCGGGGAAAAAAGAAAACCCTTGAAGTGAGGGTGCGATTCCAAGGGGGAATCAAGATTCTTGAAGAATCTGTCTTTTTATTCTTGTGGTTCAGAAGGAACCACAGTGTAGGCAAAGGTTGGTTATCCTTTCGACGAGTTTTTGAGGTCTGTAAAGTGAGGATTCGCAGATTCGCAGAGTGTGCGATTCTCCACCTCATTATTAATGTTTGCAGCAGCAAGGCAGCAAAGGCCCGCGGAGTTGAGCGCATTCCCAGCACGTAGCTGTATATATTGTAAACAAAACTGTGTCGTCCTTATCTAACTCTCGTGCAGTAATTGATGGACCATTGTTATTCATCATTCGACACCAGTTTCTTCAGAGGCGTGCAGTACCATGGGCCTAAAAACCCGCGAATCTGTCTTTTCACCGAAGTGAGGTGAAGTAATTATTAAGCAACAAGCGCATCATCTTCCGGCTGCCACGACGTCTGGCTCAGTCTCCATAGATCTGAGAAGAGAGGACATCACATCTGGCCTAGTCGGGCAGGATCCGAACCCAAGTCATCACATCTGACTTAGTCCGAAAGGATCAGAACCTTTTTTTGGGTCATCAGAATGCTGTTTCACATTTATTTTTTACCTCGTTACAAAAAAACACCAAAAAACCCGACATTCATCCTCCGGCTGCCACTTTGGGTTGGGTTGTTTTACCTCTGAGCGGCACTTTTTTGCACACCATGGGCTAAATGGCCAGGTCGCATGGACCCCGAAGGCTCAGAGAAGGTTGGGGGAGGGGACCCACTGGAACAGCTGTTGGGAGATAGATGTTAGCCTCCCGTCAAGGCCATCCAGCGTGTTCTTTAACGTGCACAGGGTATGGCTCTGCCGCACATGGGCCACGGCTTAATGTCCCGTCCGACGGACGGCGGCCTTTCCAAGCCCATCGGTGTCCCCTACTGACCGTGGGCAGGGCGGGGAATTTTTGGGGAGATAAATCTCAACGCTGACTCAGCTGGGACTCGAACCTGGGAACTACAGATTACGAGCCTGGCGCGCTACCGACTGAGCCCCCCCCCCGCCCCCCGGCTGCCACGACGTCTGGCTCAGTCTCCATAGATCTGAGAAAGGAGGACATCACATCTGGCCTAGTCGGACAGGATCCGAACCCAAGTCATCACATCTGACTTTGTCCGACAGGATCAGAACTTTTTTTGGGTCATCAGAATGCTGTTTCACATTTATTTTTTACTCGTTACAATAAAACACCAAAAAACCCGACAATATCTCACTTTGCTATCTATCTGTCTGTCTAACGAACGAATGTTGCAAGTGATCTGTTGTTCATGGTAGAAATTTGAAATTTCAGTGGTAGAGTATTAAGAGCTATTCCACTGATAGCAATAATCTGCCCCCTTTTCTCAGAGGGGTGTAAGAAGAGCAACCTTTTAAATTTAAAGAATTAAAGACAAATATTTCTTATGTTGTATAATTGCTACTAATCGCATTTTTCTCCATCATCCATTAGCTATAATAAAAACTTTAAAGGAGTGAGAAAGTAGGTAAATGATAAAGTCATTCTCTTTGAAACCGAGATTCTCATATGCGTCAGAGGCGATATGTGTTCTTTTACTCGCGAAATTGATCAATATGTATTTCTCCTATTGTTTCTACAAGAATATGAGAGATCAATATGTTTTCTTTTATAATCTTGTAGAATATGTGTTATATTTTAAATATATATATATACACATAAAAGCCCAATTACTGTCTGTACGGAACGCTTCTCTCCAACTGCTGCTTATAGTTCATTATTGGCAAGATTTTAATTACCACACAAATTGTTGAAAGAGATTTATTTTTTTTGAACAGATTTCATCCACTCTTTCCCAAATGTCGTACACGGGCCTTACCCCTGTGCCACTCCGTAATGCGCTAAAAATTGAAGTCCCTACCTAAGCAATTTAGAATCGCTTTTTTTTAAAAATCTAATTTTAAAAATTGAACTTTAGAAATTTTGCTTTCAACGCTATTTGACCCACTCCTGTAACCACTCAAATACTTCACCGCCTAGGTTATGGGTTAAAAATTCAAGTCTCTACCTAAGACAGAACTGGAATTCGAGTTTAAAATAACTTCATTATTGCTGCTGGGATTGATGATGGTGGTAGTGGTGCTGGTGGTAATGGTGGTGGGAAATGGGATGTGTTTCAAGGGACTTGTTGAATTTCAAAAGGAAATTTGTTACATTCGAACTTTTATACATTTTATAGAAGTTCCCTCTATAATGGAACTCAATTCCGTAACATGGAATTCTAATTTTAAATTTTTTCCGTCGAACTTTTTTCTACTAATATATACATGTTTACTATCTTTATGGATTTCGTCTCGGTTATTAAAATTCCCCAAATATGTGAAGGGGAGGAATATTCTCTTCTTGCCCCTTCTCTAGATTCGTCCCTGGTGGGTTGGGTTGTTTTACCTCTGAGCGGCACTTTTTTGCACACCATGGGCTAAATGGCCAGGTCACATGGACCCCGAAGGCTCAGAGAAGGTTGGGGGAGGGGACCCACTGGAACAGCTGTTGGGAGACAAATGGTAGCCTCCCGTCAAGGCCATCCAGCGTGTTCTTTAACGTGCACAGGGTATGGCTCTCCCGCACACGGGGCCACGACTTAAAGTCCCATCCGACGGACAGCGGCCTTTCCAAGCCCATCGGTGTCCCCTACTGACCGTGGGCAGGGCGGGGAATTTTGCGGAAATAAATCTCAACGCTGACCCAGCTGGGACTCGAACCTGGGAACTACAGATTACGAGCCTGGCGCGCTACCGACTGAGCCACCCCCGCCCCACGTCCCTGGTGAAATATGTTTTACAACATAGCAATGAATCGAGATAATACACACAGCAATGAACCTATCAATATTTGATATACAGAGGTAAAATTTAATACCATCTGCAATACCTTTTCCAAGAGAAGGATATTGGTAATCGGGACTGGTAATCGGGACTTATCGCGCAGGGAAAGTTTCTAGTTTGTAACTCCACTTGTTCGGCGAAGTGGGATTTCGTATTCAGTCATTACAGCATCCATTAGAACGGACACATTCCGGGAGACGACAGTCGCGGAGGAAGGCGCAGTGAGACCATTTGTGGCACTCACGGCGTGATTCCGTGGATCTTCGAGCATCGGACGATCTTCCGACGTCGGAGAGGAATTAGCCCGTGCGATATTGGTCGTGCACGAGCGAGTCGGGGGTCAAGGGTAAAGGCTGTCGTTCTCCAGATAGTACCTTATCTGCACGGACTGGTAGTTCTCAGTGACCCGATCTGTGGCGTTGGGAGACAGCACCCCAGGGACGGTCAGAGACAGTGAGCTTA
The DNA here is from genome assembly GCA_038380435.1 of Ryuthela nishihirai. Lineage (NCBI taxonomy): Eukaryota > Metazoa > Arthropoda > Arachnida > Araneae > Heptathelidae > Ryuthela > Ryuthela nishihirai. Next base: position 38,514,448 of record JAWZYU010000020.1, read on the forward strand.
TTGATGGGCTTTGGTAGTTGGTTCATACACAGAGCCATTGGTTGCTCGAGCAGAAACATGATAGGACGTCGTATGACGGAACTGGCTGGAAGGGGGAAAGGCCAGCGGAATGCTTGATGGCGTTTTTGTGTGCAAAGGGGACATTTCTCGAAGTTAAAAAAACGATTAGAAACAGGCCTGAATCGAGAAAAAAATAAAGGGAGGGTGGCTAGAGCGATCCGGAACACTGTTCCGGTATAAAAATTTCCTCTCTATTTTAGTGGTTCTTATAAATTTCTTTGAAAAATACCTGAACTATAATAAATATTTTTTCGACTCCGTTTCAGTTACTAGTATTCCTAACATTCTCAAAGGGAGGTGGGGGGGGGGGGAGAAGGTTTTACCCTCCTAGATTCGGCAATGATTATAAATATTGCTGACGTGTTTTTTTATGTTATGCGTAAACCAAAATTATGTAACCATGGTTTCAAACTGTCTTGGGGATATTGATTTCTTAATAAATTATTATTTCTTCAATTCATATTAATAAAAGCGTTAAAAATATTTTCAAACATTTCATCTCTTTTAAACACCTTAGTTATGCTACTTCTTGAACAGGATATCGTTGCAAAGTGTAATACAAAAAATGGAATTCCTTAAAGATAGGGGGGCGGGGGGTGGCTCAGTCAGTAGCGCGCCAGACTCGTAATCTGTAGTTCCCAGGTTCGAGTCCCAGCTGGGTCAGCGTTGAGATTTATCTCCGCAAAATTCCCCGCCTGCCCTCGGTCAGTAGGGGATACCGATGTGCTTGGAAAGGCCGCCGTCCGTCGGATGGGACTTTAAACCGTGGCCCCGTGTGCTGGAGAGCCATACCCTGTGCACGTTAAAGAACAAGCTGGATGGCCTTGACGGGAGCTACCATCTGTCTCCCAACAGCTGTTCCAGTGGGTCCCCTCCCCCAACCTTCTCTGAGCCTTCGGGGTCCATGTGACCTGGCCATTTAGCCCATGGTGTACAAAAAAGTGCTGCTCAGAGGTAAAACAACCCAACCCTTAAAGATATCTATTTATGTAATACGCTGTAACATCTTGTTTAGAAGTTATCTACAAAACTACATCGTCAACATTTTACGCTATTAGATAAATATATAACCAAGAGGAAATTTTGTACTTTAACATGTTACTAATTCGAAATATAAAGAAATATTGCATTTAGGAGGAATTAGGAGTGAAAGGAATGAAAAGTTGAAATAGAAAATTATAAAACAAATTTGAAACTCTAACTAATTTCAGCGTATAATCATATAAAACGCAAATGGAAACTTAAAAATGTATGAAGTCAAATATATTTATACAAAATATACTGAAAATAAACTGAAATATATTGAATGAGTTATAATTACTTTAATTCTAGAAGAATTCAGGTATGGATGTGTAATATCAGTTATTTTTTGAAGAGTAGTTATTAGGAACAGTTTTTCTTTTCGAAAAGGTCAACTAGTAGGACAGAGAACTAAGTTTCATTCAATGCAATTTATATATGTATGTATTATGTAGATTAAAAGAGGTGTTTTTGAAGATGGCATTTTATTATCTCTTCAATAGCTAGATGAATTTGGAATGGGGAAGTAATTGTTAAAAGGGGGGGGGGGCTCAGTCGGTTGCTCGCCAGGCTCGTAATCTGTAGTTCCCAGGTTCGAGTCTCAGCTGGGTCAGCGTTGAGATTTATCTCCGCAAAATTCCCCGCCCTGCCCACGGTCAGTAGGGGACACCGATGGGCTTGGAAAGAACACCGTCCGTCGGATGGGACGTTAAGCCGTTGCTCCGTGCGCGGGAGAGCCATACTCTGTGCACGTTAAAGAACACGCTGGATGGCCTTGACGGTGAGGCTACCATCTGTCTCCTAACAGCTGTTCCAGTGGGTCCCCTCCCCCAACCTTCTGAGTTTTCGGGATCCTTGTGACCTGGCCATTTAGCCCATGGTGTGAAAAAAATGCCGCTCAGAGGTAAAACAACCCAACTCAACCCGAAAGCAGTTATTAAAGGGTCTATTAAATATGAGTGGAAATTAATTAAAAATTATGAAACAATATGAGATGTGGAAATGAAATCATTTTATAACGCAAAAAATTTATTTATTGCGATCATTTTTCAAATATAGAATTCAATTTTTTTATCCCCAATATTTGTAAAATAAGAGTTATTACATTTTAGAGTTTTGAAGCTGATAAGGGTTTTTTGAATATTCATATATTTTACACAATAAATTTCGACAATTAATTGAAACTGCACAAGAGTTAAAACTTGTATGTGGAGTTATAATAAAATTTAAAAACACATTCATTTTTGGAAAAGACCATCATGCATTAATTTCACAATTTTCTTAAAAAAGTACAGAATTTATAATCATTAAATGCGCAATTTAAATCGGCATTTTTTCATGATAAAAATAACAAAAGAGAAAGTAATATAAAACTAAATTGAGGAAAGCAAATTTTTTTAAAACTAGTTTTTTTTTGTTTTCATTTTTCTAACAAGAATAGTCTTAATTATTTCAGAAAAAGCTTCTCATTATTTATTATTTTAAGATCGTCAGGTAAAGCATTAAAAAAACCTAGTTGCCAAATATATATAGTGTTTCTGGACAGCTGCTTTACGTTGGGTTGTTGGGTTGTTTTACCTCTGAGCGGCACTTTTTTGCACACCATGGGCTAAATGGCCAGGTCACATGGACCCCGAAGGCTCAGAGAAGGTTGGGGGAGGAGACCCACTGGAACAGCTGTTGGGAGACAGATGGTAGCCTCCCGTCAAGGCCATCCAGCGTGTTCTTTAACGTGCACAGGGTATGGGTCTCCCACACACCGGGCCACGGCTTAACGTCTCATCGGACGGACGGCGGCCTTTCCAAGCCTATCGGTGTCCCCTACTGACCGTGGGCAGGGCGGGGAATTTTGCGGAGATAAATCTCAACGCTGACCCAGCTGGGACTCGAACCTGGGAACTACAGATTACGAGCCTGGCGCGCTACCGACTGAGCCACCCCCGCCCCGCTGCTTTACGAGGAAAGAGATCAGTTAAGATACTGTTTTTCGATAATTAGCATAGTAATAACATTCAATGGTATCATCATTAGCATAAAAGAAAAATGATTAATAAAAGGAGGGGGGAAGGCCTTACCCCCCTAGATTATTAAAAATAAAGCTTAGTTACCTTTTAAATAAACACAGTGAAAAATGGATTTAAAAATAGATGGAAATAAACCAAAAATGAAGAGTTGATTTTGGTTGTTTTACCTCTGAGCTGCACATTTCTTGCACACAATTGGCTAAAGGTGCAAGTCACAAGGACACCGAAAACCACCGGACAGCTGCTACGAGACGGATGTTAGTCTCCTCTGTCAAGGACATCCAGCGTGCACTTTAACGTGTACAGGGTATGGTTCTCCCGCCATGCTGCCACGGCTTAACGTCCCATCCGACGGACGGCGGCTTTTCCAACCCCAATGTCACCTGCTGACTGAAGCAGGATAGGGAGTTTTGCGGAAATAAATCTTAATGCTGACGCAGCTGGGACTCGAACCTGGGAGCTGCAGATTACGAGCCTGGCGCGCTCGTATAATTTTAGCAGAGACATTATACTATAAATAAAAACAAAATTTGAAAATGCGTATCTTCCTAAAAAGCAACCGAAAAGTAAAACATACCAATGATGAAAATCATTCGCTTAAAACAACCCAACTCGTTAAAGGTTGGGTTGTTTTAATATTTATATTTAAGAGTTTTATATTAAAGATTTTAATATTTATATTTAATATTATAATTTAAGGGTTGGGAATGCTAATAAGGGTTGGGTTGTTTTAATGCAATTATAAATCATATTAACTTCAAAGGAATGAATCTCTTTCGTTGCGATCTTATGCAACCACGGCAATTCCCGGTTCCGCTTGTACAGCACTACCTGGTTATGAAAATCCGTGCTTGTCTAGAGCCGGGGGCAAGGAATACGCCCTATAGGCGCACCTCAACCCCAGCCTCACATGGCAGCAGTCCTATAGAAGGAAAGCTGACCACCGGAAGAAACCTTACTTTAATCTATTCCCCGGTTTGCAAATGTACAAGGATATATAGATCCAAGTTCGATCGGCACCCGGGGTGGAGACTCTTAGTAAGACCCAGACTTTTTTGGAGGGCTCGTGCCTACTTGGCGGGCTCAGACCTTTCAGCAGAGCCCTCGAACAGCTCCACTGAGCTCCTGCAATGTGAGGTCTCCGACACCGTCACCATCCGACCGGCAATCAAGCCGGCCAGCAGCATCTTTGATCTCGGTTGGCCTTAGCCATGTCCAACCGGGCAACCAATCCGGTCGGCACAGCCTTCAGCCGGATAGCTGGGCCCTAGGGCCCCCCACCACGACAAGGTGGTCCCCTATCGGGGGGGGGGGGGGAACTTCAAAGGAATATAGAACATTTACAAATATTGTCAGTCAGGGCGTTGAGACTTATGTCCGCAAAACTCCCCGCCCTGCCCATGGTCAGTAGATGCCGCCGTCCGTCGGATTTGACGTTAAGCCGTGTCCCCTTGTGTGGGAGAGCCATATCCTGTGCACTTTAAAGAACACGCTACATGGCCTTGACGGGAGGCTACCATCTCTCTCCCAATAGCTGTTCCAATGGGTCCCCTCCCCCAACTTTCGCTGAGCCTTCGGGGTCCTTGTGACCTGGCCATTTAGTCCATGGTGTGAAAAAAAGTGCCGCTCAGAGGTAAAACAACCCAACCCAATTATCAGTCAGGAAACTATTTCTGACTTCCTATTTTTCTTTAAAGTTAATATAAATTTAAAAAATAATTTCATCATTGGCATGTTTCACTCTTAGTTCGCATAAGGAAATTTTTTTAGAACTTTTAATTTATGTTTTATTTTATTTATTTGTTTTTTGCAGGGAGCTTTGTCATTAAAAACATCTCTCTACTTTCTGCTTCGTGGATAAAATTGTCATATTACCTACTTTGCACGCCATAACCTTCATTTGACATATAACAAAAAAGATAGATCCTCTCTAGATTTCCCTCCTTCGTTTGTTTTGCGGGGGGGGGGAGGAACCTACTCATACTGCGGATTCTCACGTTCGTCGGAAGAAATAAATAGTGCAGCAATTTTCACATTTGCTCATTTTTCGGGAAGAAAAAGCACAAAGGTGAAAATTTTACAGCCAATTACCCGCGTTAAAAGTTTTCATATCACATAACTCGTCGCAGGCTCGGGTTTTGGGGAAAAAATTAAAGGGGGGGGGGGGGCTTGAATTTTTAGAAATTAATTTTTTTTTTGCTCTCCATTACCCTTGTAGGGCATAGTCACCTTAACTCCCCCCTATTCCCTATCCTGCTCTGGGGGCGGGGGTGGCTCAGTCGGTAGCGCGCCAGGCTCGTAATCTGTAGTTCCCAGGTTCGAGTCCCAGCTGGGTCAGCGTTGAGATTTATCTCCGCAAAAATTCCCCGCCCTGCCCACGGTCAGTAGGGGACACCGATGGGCTTGGAAAAGCCGCCGTCCGTCGGATGGGACGTTAAGCCGTGGCCCCGTGTGCGGGAGAGCCATACTCTGTGCACGTTAAAGAACACGCTGGATGGCCTTGACGGGAGGCTACCATCTGTCTCCCAACAGCTGTTCCAGTGGGTCCCCTCCCCCAACCTTCTCTGAGCCTTCGGGGTCCATGTGACCTGGCCATTTAGCCCATGGTGTGCAAAAAAGTGCCGCTCAGAGGTAAAACAACCCAACAACCTATCCTGCTCTGTCTCGTTGCGATCGGTCAACATGTTGGGAAGATATGGAGGAGAAACGTTTTCACAAAAAAAAAAACCAACAAATGAGCGAAAAGCAATAGCTGGCGATGCTCTGGACAATTGTTAGGAGACAGAAATGGAAATAGATGTCAGAGTGCGACCATCCAAGGTTTCCTTTAACGTATACAGGGTATGGATCTTATACATAAAGACTTAAAACCCCGTAAACAAGGACGACGATTTTACATGTTGGTTTGTTTTAACACTTTTCAAATAATGGGCTAAATGGCCAGGTCACAAGGACTCCAAAGGCTCAGAGAAGATTGGGGAAGGGAACCCCCTGGATAGCTGTTAAGAAATATATATGTAAGAGTCGCGTTTAAATCCACCCAGCAAGTTCTTTGAAGTGCACAGAGTATGGCTCTCCTTCCCACTCTCCCATCCGAATGATAGCCAGCGTTTTCAAGCCCATCGGTGTCCCCTTTCTCACTGAGGACATATGGAGATGCAAAATAGAGATAAATCTCAATATCTCTCTCGAGATAAATCTCAATCCTGGCACAGTTGGAACTCGAACTGGAAACTGAATATTACGAGCATGGCGTGATACCGACTTAGCCAATACCAGCCACTTTGCTAGAAGTGCGACGTTAGCTTATTTATTTACATTCATTTATATATAAATGACATACGAGAAAGAGCAATTTGATGGTGTGATTTGCGGCCAATCTCTTTAAGTTGATGTCTTCTCTGATGCCAGAATAATGAAGAGAAATAGCATTTCTTCTTGTAGCTTCCCAATTCAGACCTTAATTGGAAGCATTAAGACCCACAACCTGAACTGGGATAGTTTTAGCACGAAGAAACGCCAGCAGAATTAAAACTTATCCTCGGCACAAGGTGGTGCAATAACGCATTTTTTTTCTTCTCTCCCGCTATCTTAAGTCATGGGAATCCTTGCTTCTGTTCCATGTCTCAGCGGAAGCCATTCCGAAAGCAAATATTACCCTTGTGGTCAGTAGACGAGGATGTTTGCTATATTGATAGGTGCATATGGCAGTTTCTGAGCCGCAGATTATGATGCATGGTCCACTCTAACAGCGTAGCTGGCTCACGGTAAACAAGGTTTCATTGGCCATGGATATGGCGACTAGTCTGCCACAGTGAGATCGTAATTTCTGGTCGCCATAGAAGAGAAGGGGCATGTTTCTGACACACTCTGCTTGGCTGGAGATATGAAAGGTTGGCTTGGAGAAGTGGAGTAAGAAGAGCTTTCACTCAGTGTTCAAAGACGAGCTCTCTTTGTTTTTCCATACAGTTAAAGTTAACAACATTATCGGAGCTGTACATTTTATGAAAAAGTGCGATTTCAGTACATCAAAATAATCAATGAAGAACAAAATGGATATCGTATATTATTTCCGCTCATTTTAGTGCCGGTTCTTCAATAATGGAAGGGAAATGGAGGAGGTTTGGCTCAGTAGAGTTGGGTTGTTTTACCTCTGAGCGGCACTTTTTTTGCATACAATGGGCTAAATGGCCAAGCCACAAGGACGCTGAAGGCTCAGAGAAGGTTGGGAATCCACTGGAACAGCTGCTTGGAGACAGATGGTAGCCTCCCGTCAATGTCTTCCAGCGTGTTCTTTAACATATGGCTCTCTACGGCACACGCGGCCACGGCTTAACGTCCCATACGACGGACGGCAGCCTTTCCAAACCCATCCCCAACTGACAGTGGCAGGGCGGGGAATTTTGCGGAGATAAATCTCAAAGCTGACACTCGAACCTGGGAACTGCAGATTACGAGCGTGGCGCGCTACCGACTGAGCCACCCTCTGGCTCAGTAGGTAGCAATCCATGCTGTTAATCTGTAGTTCCCAGCTTAGAGTCACAATTCTGCCGGCGTTTAGATTTATTTCTGCTAACCCTTACCCTGCCTTCAGTCAGAAAAAGGACACCGATAAGGTTGGAAAGACCACCGTCTGTCGGACGTTAAACCGTAGCCCTGGGTGCAGGAGAGACATACCCTGTGTACTTTAAAGAACACGCTGGATGTATTTGACGGGGAGGCTTTCATTGTCTCCTAAAAGCTGCCCAATAGATCTAATTCCCCAACCATCTCTGAGCTCTTGGGGTCCTTGTGAGCTGGCTTATTGTATGCAGAAAAGTGCCGTTGACATGCAAAACAAACCAACGTAAAAGGGCACACCGTAGAAGAAGAGAAACTATGTATTGGGTTTTGAATTGAAATGGTTTAAAAAAATCTTCGCCAATAGTAACTAAGATACCAAACTCAGTAACTTTTAAAATAACCTTTTTACGAAAAAATGTGACTGAAGAAAATTTAAATATCTCAATTAAATCTGTAGTGGAGTATTATTTTCATTACTGTATAACATATTTTCCTGCATTTTAGAGGTTTTTAAACATTTATTGCAAAATGCGTTAAATATGCCTAGGCTGAATAATTTTTTCCTGTTTTACTAGCGTTCTCAAGGGGGGGAGATGCACGACCTACTTTTCTCCCTCCCAGATCCGGCCTTGGTAGTATACTAAAAGAAAATCTGAATTTGAATTGATTTTTTACACTATAAGATTGGGTTGTTTTACCTCTGAGCGGCACTTTTTATTGCATACAATGGCTAAATGGCCAGGTCACAAGGACCCCGAGGCTTATAGAAGGTTGGGGGAGGAGAACTACTGGACAGTGTTGGGAGATAGATCGTAGCTTCCCATTGAGGCCATCCAGCGTGTTCTTTAACGTGCAAAAGTGTCTCTCGTGCACACGGTGCCACGGCTTAATATCCCACCGGCGGATGACGGCTTTTCCAAGCCCATCGGTGTCTCCTACTGACCGAGAGCAAGGCGGAAGTTTTGTGGAGATAAATATCAACGTTGACTCGGATTGGACTCGAATTTGGAAACTTTATTACGAACCTGGCGCGTTACCGACTCGGTTACACCCTCTCTTTTTTTACACCATAGAGAAGATCTGTGAAGAAGGTGTGACCTCAGCAGAAGAAGAAAAGAATGAAAATACCCATACTTTATCTGGAGTTCGAAACCAGGTCATTTTAATCAGTACCCAAGCACGCTAACCACTCGGAAAAAAAATCGCTTTCGTAAAAGCAGTCATAATTGATAATATTCGATACAATCAAATCAGGAAAGGTAAAATTTCTACTATTTAGAGGAATTTGATTGATTGTTTATTGATGTTTTATGGTTTTGATATCCAGATTCCTACGTGTGTTTCAATTCCTTACGTACCAAGGAGCAACAACATCATTTCTTAGAAATTTTGTTTTGAAAAAGTTGAAATCTTTCCATTTCACTCTCACAGTTCAGCATTGCCAGATAGTCGATTGGATTGGATTGTTTTACCTCTGAGCGGCAGTTTTTTGCACACAATGGGCTAAATGGCCAGGCCACAAGGACCCCGAAGGCTCAGAGAAGGTTGGGGGAGGGGACCCACTGGAACAGCTGTTGGGAGACAGATGGTAACCTCCCGTCAAGGCCATCCAGCGTGTTCTTTAACGTGCACAGGGTATGTCTCTCCCGCACACGGGGCCACGGCTTAACGTCCCATCCGACGGACGGCGGCCTTTTCAAGCCCATCGGTGTCCCCTACTGACCGTGGGCAGGGTGAGGAAATTTTGCGGAGATAAATCTCAAGGCTGACCCAGCTGGGACTCGAACCTGGGAACTACAGATTACGAGCCTGGCGCGCTACCGACTGAGCCACCCCGCCCCATGCCAGATAGTCGAAACATAAAAGAAAGGGATTAACTTTGTTATTCCACAGACGTCATAGAAATCCTGCTGAAAAGAAAGCGCATTTAACTTAGATCTCATATCTTGAGATTTAGAACGATGCCGATAATGCGATGCTTTGATAGTATTTTATGGCTGCAGAGGTCCAATCAATAGCTTGGTCAAATGTTTTTGATTTTCTGAATATCTGAAATCCTTTCGTAGTGTGGGGTGGGGGTGGCTCAGTCGGTAGCGCTCCAGCTCGTAATCTGTAGTTCCCAGGTTCGAGTCCCAGCTGGGTCAGCGTTGAAATTTATCTCCGCAAAATTCCCCGCCCTGCCCACGGTCAGTAGGGGACAGCACTGGGCTGGGAAAGAACGCCGTCCGTCGGATGGGACGTTAAGCCGTTGCTCCGTATGCGGGAGAGCCATACTCTGTGCACGTTAAAGAACACGCTGGATGGCCTTGACGGGAGGCTACCATCTGTCTCCCAACAAGCGATTTTTTTGACTGTTCAGCAGCAAACATCTTCGTAGTTTCAAAGAGTTTATGAACTTATATGTAGAATAACATTTCGTAAATCTTTTCTAAGCAGGAATTCAAGCTGGTAGGTAATTGTGTTTTGTGAGAAGGTTTAATCCAGACCTGCATTAGGAAACATGCAAACATCTGCTCGATTCCAATACCCAAAGGGAAAAAAAAATACAAACTCTGATTGGATAAATTTACTAAGACATTTGACGATAATCGCAAAAGTAATAATCTTTCACAGGAAGATTTTTGAAAACTACATTATATTGGTTATTAGATCGGGAACAGTGGCTTACTTTGCATTTACATCAGGGAGGGCCAAACGTTTGGAATCTGCGATCGAAACACAGAAAATATTTCGCTATCGATCATAGTACAGAAGTCATAATAATGATTTAACACTGCTTGACCTGCTAAGTTTTAACGTCAAAATTTGGCTAAAATTTTCGAAGTAATAATTTAATAAAGGAAATAAGTAAATATGAATCCTTTAACGTTTAACGAAAGACCTGTACGCTATCTTCATCATTACCAAGCAGCCATGGGCTACGGAGGTTAAACCGGACCATGCAATTCAGTTCTCCAAGCATATCTGTCCCGAGCTAGAGCCTCAGAAACACTGGGAGACCTAGGATTTCAAGACAGACAATGTCAAACAGGACCTTGTTAGAATTGGTGTGCAGCGTACGCTACAAATTTTTCCAATTCGTATTTATGAGTCATAATGCCAAAATTAGCATGGCGATAAATCAAGAATTATTTGATTATACTAGAATTATACACTTTATTAAAAAATTCGTTAAATCTAGCTGCAAATTTGCTCACAAACACTAAGACTTGTGATACAATAGTGCCAGTGACCAGTGAGTTCACATCAGTGTTAGCGGATAACCAGCTATGGCAGCTACACGATCGACCAAACAGTTGAATGCGATCAACTGTTTGGCCACCTCTGATTTACATCATTTGAAATAACCGAAAGAGGAAAACATAGAACTCTAAGGCCATAAAAGTAAAAATTCCCCGCCCTGCCCACGGTCAGTAGGGGACACCGGTGGGCTTGGAAAGGCCGCCGTCCGTCGGATGGGACGTTAAGCCGTGGCCCCGTGTGCGGGAGAGCCATACCCTGTGCACGTTAAAGAACACGCTGGATGGCCTTGACGGGAGGCTACCATCTGTCTCCCAACAGCTGTTCCAGTGGGTCCCCTCCCCCAACCTTCTCTGAGCCTTCGGGGTCAATGTGACCTGGCCATTTAGCCCATGGTGTGCAAAAAAGTGCCGCTCAGAGGTATAAAACAACTCAACCCAACCCACAAAAGTAGAGTAACTGCATAAATAAACAATATCAAGCGCAATCTATTGGACCATGACCTTCTGGGATTGAAGTTTAGTCACATAAGCTCAGAAAGAAAAGGCAACGCTTTTGTGCACTGAATGATTTTTTTTTGATTCAGAATCTTTCTTTTTTACAACAGTATCGTGAATAAAAATTTCAAGTTTACACCCCCAGATGGAAAATAATTTTTTATAAAATATATAAGTAGCGATTCGCAAAATGTATTGTATCAAATTGCATTCTACTTTATATTTAGTCTTAGCAAAATTTTAGTGAAACGGAAATAAGCAAACAAGTTGGGTTGGGTTGTTGTACCTATGAGCGGCACTTTTTTGCACACCATGGGCTAAATGGCCAGGTCATATGGGCCCCGAAGGCTCAGAGAAGGTTGGGGGAGGGGACCCACTGGAACAGCTGTTGGGAGACAGATGGTAGCCTCCCGTCAAGGCCATCCAGCGTGTTCTTTAACGTGCACAAGGTATGGCTCTCCCGCACACGGGGCCACAGCTTAACGTCCCATCCGACGGACCGCGGCCTTTCCAAGCCCATCGGTGTCCCCTACTGACCGTGGGCAGGGGGGGGGGAATTTTGCCGAGATAAATCTCAACGCTGACCCAGCTGGGACTCGAACCTGGGAACTACAGATTACGAGTCTGGCGCGCTACCGACTGAGCCACTCCCGCCCCCGCCCCGAAATAAGCAACAAAAGCAAGTTTTATTCACATAAAATGGAGAATGTCTTTGGATGAATCAAGATTCTAATAGCAATTTGCACTAAAGTAGATGGAAACAGGATTCATAACGAAAAAACCATCGCTGTATCGCTTTATCGCAGGAATGATTGATTTTAAGGCGGAGCTACAATGCATTCTATTATTACTATTATTCACAGCAGATATTAAAATCATCAATAGCGCATTTATAAAATTAGCAGACAAAAATATCGATAGTTCTCTATTTAAGAAAATAAAATTTTTAAAGACTTATTTGAATAACCTTTTATAGCTTTATGAGTTATAAAGAGTTATAAAAATAGTTCACGATCAGAGATTGTAAGATCTTGCTGCATTGTTTCCATCAAAATCTCAGATTTTGGGCACCGACAATAATAGATACATGTCCTCCCCTCATCAAGTTCTGTACATGAGTTACTATTGACATAACATGGAACTTACCTAATAAAGTGGCCATTGAGTGTATGCTTTCCCTTCTCCATTCCAGAACGTTTTCCCCTCCAATCCAGTGATCTTTCAAAGTAAATGTTCTTGCAAAAATGGACACTTACATACTTATTAATTATTATCAACTCCATTTTGCTAGTTCATGGATCCTTAACTCTATCTCTATAACCTCCTCTCCTTTTGATCATCGTGAAGCTAAATACTGAGACAAAACATCGAAGTTTATTGAGAAATCCCATCCACGACACAAATCCCCTGGAAGTGCACTCCTCAGATCAGATGCCTTTAACGCACCCTCATTATTTAACGCATTCTGAATACTTAAACATTAGAACCCGAGGTGGAAGTTGCCCTTATTACAGGACGCGACCATTACACGGCTTAGTGATAACCGTAATCAGCTTTCATAAATAACTTCAAATCTGAAATTTCGAATTCGGAGCATTCCGTTCTGAGCCACTCTCAAAATTTAAAGGACAGAAAGAGCCTTTAGCAACACATTAGGCGAGGGAAACAGCGAATGCAAATCTATCATTAATTGGCGCGTAGCGGACACAGCGGATAACGAGAGGCAGAACGATTTGTAACGGATTTGCAGCCGGGTTTAGAGTCTCTCCTCCCTTCCACAAGTCAGGACACTCCATATAGCTACCGGAATTGTTTCCCTTGACGTCGAAGCGTAGTCCGCAGTGAGATGGAGGCAGGAAGTGAGATATGAGACTGTGGCTTTGCTTTTTGGCGGCTAACTGTTGACAGGCAACGGCCCACCTCAGAGGTCGATATTTCGTCCATCTTTGAGCCTGCCTGATGCTGCATCTGTTGATCGGTAAGCCGTAAATCGCGAAAATTGCTTCACGCCCTTCGAAAAGGTATAAAGCTGCATCACGAGGTTCGTATGCAAGTGGGGCCCCCTAACGATAATGTTCGATATCTTGCAGTGAGATTTTGGCTTTGAAACTGCAACAATTCAGAGCAGATGTCCAGAAAGCACTGATTTGTTTGACTTAGAAATATTCCTTGCTTGAGGAAAAATTGGTGAGTTTTATTTTTGATGCTTTGGGAAAGAATGTTCCTTTTTTCTATTTAAAGTCAGAATATTGCAGAGTCTGAACTAGTGGATTTCAAAATGTAATTTCTTGAATAGATACCGCACAGCTTTCGAAGCAGTACGGCTCGGCCGATGAAGAGATACTGTACGAGCACCGAACAGACACCTTTCGGTTACTGGGACAAATACTGTGCTGCTCTCTAACAAGCACATTGTATCCTTGAATAGACAGGCACAATGAGACCTTCAAACAGACACACACAACGAGACTTTCAAAGAGACACACACAATGAGACCTTCAAACAGACACACACAACGAGACTTTCAAAGAGACACACACGAGACCTTCAAACAGACACACACAACGAGACTTTCAAAGAGACACACACAATGAGACCTTCAAAGAGACACACACAACGAGACTTTCAAAGAGACACACACAACGAGACTTTCAAAGAGACACACACAATGAGACCTTCAAAGAGACACACACAACGAGACTTTCAAAGAGACACACACAACGAGACTTTCAAAGAGACACAACGAGACTTTCAAAGAGACACACACAACGAGACTTTCAAAGAGACACACACAACGAGACCTTCAAACAGACACACACAACGAGACTTTCAAAGAGACACACACAACGAGACTTTCAAAGAGACACACACAACGAGACCTTCAAACAGACACACACAACGAGACTTTCAAAGAGACATGCACAATGAGACCTTCAAATAGACACACACAACGAGACTTTCAAAGAGACACACACAACGAGACTTTCAAAGAGACACACACAATGAGACTTTCAAAGAGACACACACAACGAGACCTTCAAACAGACCCACACAACGAGACTTTCAAAGAGACACACAGAATGAGACTTTCAAAGAGACACACACAACGAGACTTTCAAAGAGACACACAATGAGACTTTCAAAGAGACACACACAACGAGACTTTCAAAGAGACACACACAATGAGACTTTCAAAGAGACACACACAATGAGACTTTCAAAGAGACACACACAATGAGACTTTCAAAGAGACACACACAATGAGACTTTCAAAGAGACACACACAATGAGACTTTCAAAGAGAGACACACAATGAGACTTTCAAAGAGACACACACAATGAGACTTTCAAAGAGACGCACACAACGAGACTTTCAAAGAGACGCACACAACGAGACTTTCAAAGAGACACACACAACGAGACTTTCAAAGAGACACACACAATGAGACTTTCAAAGAGACACACACAACGAGACTTTCAAAGAGACACACACAACGAGACTTTCAAAGAGACACACAATGAGACTTTCAAAGAGACACACACAACGAGACTTTCAAAGAGACACACACAACGAGACTTTCAAAGAGACACACAATGAGACTTTCAAAGAGACACACACAACGAGACTTTCAAAGAGACACACACAATGAGACTTTCAAAGAGGCACACACAACGAGACTTTCAAAGAGACACACACAATGAGACTTTCAAAGAGACACACACAACGAGACTTTCAAAGAGACACACACAACGAGACTTTCAAAGAGACACACACAACGAGACTTTCAAAGAGACACACACAATGAGACTTTCAAAGAGACACACACAATGAGACTTTCAAAGAGACACACACAACGAGACCTTCAAACAGACACTTTTGGACCTAAACAAATACCATGGAACTCTTGAACAGTCACAGTTTTTGAAAGAATGCTGCTTTTGGATAGACACCGTGGGACTTTCAACAGAAGCAATGCTGCTCAAGAACAGAATCCCGTGAGATCCACTAAAAATATCAAATTATTCCGTTAAAAGAAATATGAACGAGAAAAAAGAAAGAGATGTTAAAAAAAATCTAAAAATAAAAACTTTTTATTGTGCTATGTGCCATAACCTCTTTCAAACAATCTGACTAAAACCGCAAAATCAGTTTCTGTGCTAGTGATAACGAAATTTGACGTCACACTCTCACTAATACTCAAGTTCCATTTACACAACATGCATTTTATGTTTAAATATTGTTTTAAGAAACGATATTTTCTTTCGACTACACAGTTATATGGTGACAGGTATGAAAGTGACCAACCGATAGTGGTGGATCAAGGCAGGTTTCACCTGGGCAATGTCTCCCCCCCTGTGAAAACGAATTACTTGTCAGTATGTTTCATTCACAATATATAATAATAAAACCATAAACAAAACGTCTATTTTAACAACACTGCTGATATACATATACAATTGGTGTCACACAAACATATTTGAGACACAAATCCTGATACCCAAAATATCGAAATCAGTTGCGTCGTTGTTTAAACTCCCCAAAAGTTTCAGCAAAATGAGCAATATTGTGAACGATTTTTTCCATCAGCTTGATCGCACTTATGTTTTTTCAGCAGTCAATCACAGACAGTTATTTATTTCTGAATATTTCTGAATCCTAAACTTTAAATATAAGAAATTATTTTATTTTACCACACTTGGAATTATTTTTAGCGTTTCTTCTAAATGAAAAACGTGATCATCATAATTTAAAACAGAAAATGAAATTGAACATTTTTTGGGTTTTATAATCCAATCATTTTAAATTTGAAGAAAAATCAACTTCGCTCGAGTGAACCACCACCAGGCGGCTCATTTTAAGTCTCAAAGCATTGGAAGCCTTCACTTTTCAAATCCACGAAACGAGTGCGGTTCTCCATTGTCTTTCCCTATTTGTCACTGTTAGCCAAATAAATACGACTCCATGTTATGTCAATAGGAAACGAAATTCAAAGCTCTGTAACTCTTTATATAAGCTTCTTCTGGAAAAGAGTGACTGAAGAGTTGGGTTGGGTTGTTTTACCTCTGAGCGGCACTTTTTTGCACACCATGGGCTAAATGGCCAGGTCACAAGGACCCCGAAGGCTCAGAGTAAGTTGGGTGAGGCGACCCACTGGAACAGCTGTTGGGAGACAGATGGTAGCCTCCCGTCAAGGCCATCCAGCGTGTTCTTTAACGTGCACAGGGTATGGCTCTTCCGTACACGGGCCACGGCTTAACGTCCCATCCGACGGACGGCGGCCTTTCCAAGCCCATCGGTGTCCCCTACTGACCGTGGGCAGGGCGTGGAATTTTGCGGAGATAAATCTCAACGCTGACAGAGCTGGGACTCGAACCTGGGAACTACAGATTACGAGCCTGGCGCACTACCGACTGAGCCACCCCCGCCCCAAGTCACGGCAATAAAGTGGAAAGAAAATGGAGAATAAAAGATATATTTATATTAAAAGACATATATTAAAAAGATAATATATATATATATTAAAAGATGTATATATACACAGTATATATTGCATGTTCTTCCCTGTGACCGAATGGTTAATGTGCTTGGCTGCTGATCAAAGGAATCCGGATTCAAGCCCTGGATAAAGAATGAATTACCCGTTGACCTAGACAGACATGTTGATTTATTCTTGCATTAATAACGCTTAAGAGTGAGTGACTTCCTTAATCACATCTATACTGAGCAATAGGAAGGCTAATTAGTTAGATTAGCTATACTGCATTATTAAAAGCCGTAGGGCAGTTTAAAGGTAAATGCCTGCATTGGCTAAATACATGGTTATAAATACCTGTGGACACTGTTTTAGAATATTTCTCAAATCCTGTTCTTCAGAGCAGAGTTGTTTTCTGATGTGGAGTTGGAGGTTCCTTGTTTCTAGGTTTATTATAACACCTTTTTGCTCTTTGATTCACGTGTAAGTTCACTATTTTACAGAAAGTCCGTATGCGCGCTTGGAGCTTCCTTCTGATTTTATTATTAGCTATTAAATGTCCGAGGACTATGATGTTTCGTTATACACCGTGCTTTTTTTGAAAGCACGTGCAGTTTTTTATTTTTACTATTATCTAATGTTTTAGATAGCCTAAAGGACACATACTATTGGAGTTCGTAGCTAGCTCTTCTTAACTGTTTTTCTTATTCATTGCCTATCCTGATAATAGATGGCGCCATGAGCAACAATGTCGAGAAGATTTGAAATTCACAATTAGCGGATAAATGATGGAGCTGGTGATAGTTTAGTGGTTGGACATTTATTATATATTTTCTTTTATATATTGTATATCCAAGGATCGGAACCATACGAGCTACTATATAAAAATATCAAATAAAATGCAAAATTTACCAATCTGAAAATATAGAAAATTGTGAAAAAAGCGCATGAACACAATACATATTAATTCACCAATCAAAATTGTGTTATGTTTAGGATAATAAAATTTCTTTAGAATTACTAGCTAGCAATAATATATAATCCATATTTATGGCTTTTCGCTAAGTAAACTTTATGCAAATAATAGGCAGTTAAATAACCTTAATAAGTTTATAGATTCCATGCCATGCCCCTATAATTTATTTATTTTTATTTATTGTTGTATTTTATTGTATTTTTGTTATTGTAAATATTTTTATGTATTGAGTGTGTTCTTGGAAGTGCTATTGTGGGGATGTGACTCATAAGTTGTTGTTTTCGGGTCTAAGTCGGGTGTTTGCATGAGATCACGGGTTCCAGAAGCCTTTTATGGCTTTTTACGACTAGCCTGGGGCGCGAGTGTAGGCGCAGGAGGCTAGAGCGGGATAATGAAACAACAGTTTTGGTGTGTGGCTGTCAGGGAGAAGGTCGTTTTCGATACGCGTCAAAAGGACGCCGCCTTTACTCGAAGGAAACCCTTAAGGAGAGGGTGCGATTCCAAGTGAGAATCGAGATTCTTGGTGAATCCGATTACAGTCTTGTGGATTCGGTGTGAACCACATTGTATGCAAAGGTTAATTATCCTTTCGCCGAGTTTGAGATCGGCAAAGTGTGGCCGAGTGGTTAGCGCGCTTGGCTACTGATTTACTGGACCTGGGTTCGAGCCCCGGGGTAGGCATGGATGTTCGTGTTGTTTTTCTGCTGAGGTCCTGCCATCCTCTCAGACCTTCTACTATGGCATATAAACTGACAGGCTCCTGTCAGACCTCTGTGGCAAGCAGCTGCTTGAGGGGGTATTTTTTTATTTTTTTTAAAATGAGAATCTGCAGAATGTGTGGTTCTCCACCTCATTGTGTAAATGTTTGCAGCAGCAAAGGCCTACGGAGTTGAGCGCATCCCCAGCACGAAATTGTATATAGTGTTAATAAACTATATAGTTATAATTAATATTGAATTACGAAATTGTATATAGTGTTAATAAACTATATAGTGTTAAAAAAACCGATGTCTAACGATTAACTGCACGAGAGTGTATCGTTCCTATACAACTCTCGTGCAGTTAATCGTTAGACATCGGAGGCATACGCAATCTAATCCAAGAAAAGTGATAAAAAACTGTTATATTAAGCCTTTTGTCAACATGAAAGTATTTCGCAAAGTCCAATTAGAATTCTTTCAGTTTGTTTTTGAAAGAAAAAATAAATGTTCAGGACAACTAATAACAGAGTTTGTTGTAATCCGTTTTCTAGCTTCCATAATTAGTTAACTGTTCAATGGACATTGAAGAAAATCAAGATTTTGATAGATTTTAATAATATCCATATTTTGTTTGTGACATTAATTGCTTTTTTCAGTAATTGTAGAATTTCGAAGTTAGCTTCCCATTCTCATAATATGGAGTCGTTTTTTTTATCTTCCTAGAACAAAGATTTGAATTTCTAGAGACAGATGTCTATAAATGCGCTAAAATGAAAATAATAAAAAAGAATAAAAATAAAGAAAATAATGATAAAAACGGATGTAAAATGAAAGAATGAATTTTGTCCAATTTCACACGCGCGCCAGGGGTACATCCAGTTTGTATTTTTTTGTGTGATCATGATTGCAGCCGAACACAGTTAAATTGATTCGAAATTTGACTCGTTTAAAGAGTAAATATCTGTTGAATTTTACCAAAATTAATTCAGTGGTTCGTAATCATAAAAAGTAAAAGTAATTTTTTTTTTAATTTTAAAAATTTTAATAAGTGTTTATGTTAACAGAAAGAAATTCATTCTGTTTATTTCTTCTCTTGATTTCTGTATCAGGCCACACTTGTAAATTCCATTTCTTTCATTGACAGTATGTTTCACCGAGATGGAGTTTCATGCTTCATTCGCCTTTATAACGGCGAATAACCGGTTTCATAGGAGAGTTTCAGCAAATTCATTGTTCTGTATTCTTGATGAAATGTTAGCTTTCCGATATTTCCCATAATGATCATTGTATTCACATAGAGGGAGCTTTACACGGAGCGAATCTCAGAAATGTTTCCAAGCGACTTTCGCTGATGTATATATTTAAGAGACGGAAGAATTGCATAAACTCCCGTGAAGTCATTCTCTTGCCATTTGCTAAAACAACGCTACATTCCAGCACCATAGTTCCTTGGCGTTGTCATGACATCCAACCATCTGTAACCTGGCTACGCCAGAAAGTCTCGGATGAGTTGGGCGTTTAACTGGTACGGTGCCGCATAGCTGACCAGTTTCCTATGCGAGAAACCGTTCCCCAGCAATGCAGCATCTCACAAGAGGATGTAGAGAGACGAAGAGCGGGCTCTTGTTATGTTCCTCTAACTGCCGCATCCAGTAGTTGATGGCGATAACTCCTTCTCCAGCAGCCGCAGCGTCCGTTACATCCAATGATGCAGTCCGTAATTCTGGGTAGCAACGACTCCTCAGTGTGCAATATGAGACTATAGCGATCCCAGTGATGTTCTCCGGGTTCCTTGGATGGCGAACTAATGTAACTTGCTGTGGGTAATAACAAGTCACAAGGCCCACCGTTAGGAGAGTGGGAGATAATGGAAAGTTGTATACACGAAACATTGGTCTAAGCTAACGGTCAGCTTTCTGGTCTTTGGCCAACTGCTGTGTTGTAATTTGCAAAGTTGGTTCAGTGATAAAAGGCTCAAATCTAATACTTTTATGGTAAGAATTTTGTTGGTTAATTTCCTGGGGGTTTAAGAAGCGACACACAGACGCAGAAGTTAGAACGTTTAAACTGATCGAATTTCGTTTCCCTGCCAATTCGTGAAGGTGTTTATCAACATCATCCTTGTTTTTTGGCAGGCTTATTATTTATCCCTTTGGATTTTTTCCAGATAAAATCTAATTTATCGCCCTCCTGATCTTGTTGGATTTTTACCGCTTTGGAAAGGGTTGGGTTGTTTTACCTCTGAGTGGCACTTTTTTGCACACCATGGGCTAAATGGCCAGGTCACATGGACCCCGAAGGCTCAGAGAAGGTTGGAGGAGGAGACCCACTGGAACAGCTGTTTGGAGACAGATGGTAGCCTTCCGTCAAGGTCATCCAGCGTGTTCTTTAACGTGCACCGGGTATGGGTCTCCCGCACACGGGACCACAGCTTAACGTCCCATCCGACGGACGGCGGCCTTTCCAAGCTCATCGGTGTCCCCTACTGATCGTGGGCAGGGCGGGGAGTTTTGCGGAGATAAATCTAAATGCTGACCCAGCAGGGACTCGGACCTGGGAACTACAGATTACGAGCTTGACGCGCTACCGACTGAGTCACCCCCGCCCCTTTGGATAAGGGAAAGAGCAGATAGTGTAGGAGAGCATAAGCCAGTTAAAGTTTTGTTGTCTTATCCATGAGAGATGCTTTTTTGAATACAATGATTAAATTGTGAGGTCACAAGAAAAATAAAAACTCGTAGCAAGATATGACAAGTGAATCCACTGGACGGATATTAGGAGACAGAATCGAAGCCTAGTGAAAGTGTCATCCAGCGTGTTTTTAATATATACAGGATAAGGGTTCCCTGCACACGGAATAACCACCTACCGTCCCATTCAATGAATTTTGGCCTCTTCAAGCCCATGGTATCCTTTCTCACCAAAAGCAGAGCTGAAGTTAGTGGAGAAAATCTCAATGCAGGCAAAGTGGGGATTTGAATCATAGCGCATCAGATGATGAGCCTGATTCATTCGCCGGTCTAAAGCTGAGAAGGAAAAAAATGTTTTTGACTCAAAATTCTACTTACAAATCGTTAGAGTATTACAATGGTACAATAGGGCCCTGCCTAATATACGTTGTCCTACCAAAATGTAGGAGAATTTTCATGTTATGTCAATGTGGAATCTAACTTCTAAAATATGCATTTGATGAAAAATATAACACGAGATAAATCGAAGCTATTTAATTCTCGATTTTCAACAATATTCTTTCAATATTTAGATTTTTGGAAACTAGAATATTCACAACAGTAATGTGTCAGAAGAATTTACTTCAGAAATTAATTTAAACTTAATAAGTATTTTGTTTCGAAACTATTTAATAAATTAAATGCACAATTTGAAAGTTTGCGTAATGATTTTTTCAATATTAGACAATTGTGATAAATTTTGATAAAATAATGTATTTTTAAATATTCCAGCTTCCATGACTTTTTAAATACTAGCGAATATTGTTGGACAACGAAATTTAAAATAGAGTTAATTATGATCTTTAATTTATCTCCGTCACATTTTCCCATTAAATTGATATTTTAGAAGTTGATCCCGTTGATACAACAGGATAATTCTCTAATAATTTGTCAGGACAATATATAATCTAATAACATTAGAATCTCTATATGGACCTGATTCAATATATAACGTTCATATTTTATAACATATCTTCTTCCATGCTTTTTCTAACTCCATCGAATTGAGAGAATTATGCATTTTTTTCTTTAATTTATCAGCTAAAATACTTTTTGCTTTTAAGGCTATGTTACTGTTGAAATGAATTTTAATCTAATTTTAAAGAAGCTTAAAAATATTTATTATATTTTCAAATAGCGTTAAAATAGCTGAATAATTTATTATATTTTAAAATAGCTACTAAATCTTAACCTGTCAGATATCCGCTTTCATTAAATATGACGCAGAAAAGAATACTAATGTGTCCTAAAAATCTAAAAGTCTGGCAGGATCACGAAATTTCAGTCGTATAAGTCATTTTAGGACATGTTGAAAAATAGGTAAAATATATCCAAGCGAAGTTAGTCTTAGACAGAAATTTGGCATAAAGTGTAAATTGTTTTAAATTCGCCTGAGACAAATAAAAGTACACTAGGAACAAGAGTAAATGGTGTAAATAGCCTTAGACACTTTCCAAAGGAAAAAAAAAAGTGTAAATGGTCTCAGAATAAAAAAAGGAGTAAAAGATTCAGATAAGTACAAATCCATACAAATATCACGATGAATAGATAGATCACACGTGTGAATAGACCGAAATAAATAGAAAAGAGATTTGAGTTTAAATGATCCGAAACAAACCGCAAATTTAATAGTTACTAAGAAGGATGTAGAAGAAAAAATCATCCTTATCTCTTCCGCGATTTGAACTTCTGCTTGATGAACAATCTCATTCAGGCGGAGCAGACGCTCCGGAAGGAGGAAAACTCGTCTCCGATGTGGAAAAAAAAATTCGATCAATTTTTGAAGGCTCAGCACATCGATATAAAGATCATCTGTCTATTCTGTTACAGATAGAAGGAGAAAAATCATAGATTCAATGGCATCACTCTTCGTACATGGGCAGACAGACCTAATGGCAGTAGAGGCTTGAAAGCACCAAGTCACCAGTGGGAGAGTCAGAAAGCGAGAGAGGGCTTGCTCTTGAGCTTCTTTTGAAGCGAACCGATGCTGCTCTTCGTCAAGGCTTGACATTGATTCAGGATTAAATCTTAAATATTCAGCTCGAGAAATCACAAGCACAGCTGTGTCAATATACGCAGTGTGTTTTCTTTACCATCATCGACTCCTGTCTCCAAACATCCTTACTCTCCTTGTTCTTTGCTCCGGGGTCTCTGGCTCACCGATGCCGGGGGATAGTGACGTCACATCTCATCGAGAGCGCCGATTCATTCATTCATCAGTCGGCGGCATGAGCTGCCTCTGAGTTCATACTTTATTTATCTTGAATTTCTATTTTGCTTTCGTATGGAGTGTCAAGCACGCATTCCTTGAAATAACTTGAATAACTGTTATCGAAAAATATTTGTTTAACCTCCAATGCCAGACTAAATGCTGGTAACGACAGAAGAAGAAAGATGGCGAAAGGAGGAAATAAAGTTCGCCGAAAAAATAAGCATTAACGAATAGTTTATTGATTACTTCAGCGTAAAGTTAACGACCTTTTTTTTAGCTAAAAGTTAGCCCATTTTCATGATTTGCTTCAATATTAGTTTAGTAAAGAAGAATGTGTACAATTTTGTTTTCTGAATCAAGAGTTTTTTTTTGGCTACCTTTTCGCTTTAGGAGACCATTATTAATAAAGTCACGTATCATATTATAATTTAATCTTCTGTCTCAAAGCCTTTTACTATTCAAAAGCTATACAATACTGCAAGCTTTAAGGCTGCTATCATTTTTGATATGATCCTTAGAGCATTATTTAATCTGTTCGAGATCTTTTACTTGATAAAAAAACCACTTCACTATTCTTATCTCGAAGGAAAAATATGATACAGGAACGAAAGCCGAAGCGAATTAAAGTTTCTTTTGCTATCGATTTAAATGCATATGAGCCGAGTAAGCTTATTAACATTCATTTTGAGTACATTCTTCAAAAGGTATTAGTATTTTTGTTCTTGTATCTGTCGTGAGTTGAATTTATAATTTGTTTCTTAAGATTTGTACGTGATTGCCTTGGAAACTTTTTTACCCACTCTTGCACAAACATGTGCTTTATTAAAATTCGTTAAAAAGAATTGGGCTATTTCATCTCAGTGATACCTTTGCGCACACAATGGACTAAATGGTCAGATCACAAGGAACCCAAGCGCTCAGACGTGGATGGAGGAAGAGCATTTACTGGACAGTTTCGGGAGGCAAATGGAAACTCTTCATCAACGTCATCCAGGATGCTCTTTAACTTGACACAGCATGTCTCTACTGCATGGGGCGGGGATGGCTCAGTCGGTAGCGCGCCAGGCTCGTAATCTGTAGTTCCCAGGTTCGAGTCCCAGCTGGGTCAGCGTTGAGATTTATCTCCGCAAATATTCCCCGCCCTGCCCACGGTCAGTAGGGGACACCGATGGGCTTGGAAAGGCCGACGTCCGTCGGATGGGACGTTAAGCCGTGGCCCCGTGTGCGGGAGAGCCATACCCTGTGCACGTTAAAAGAACACGCTGGATGGTCTTGACGGGAGGCTACCATCTGTCTCCCAACAGCTGTTCCGGTGGGTCCCCTCCCCCAACCTTCTCTGAGCCTTCGGGGTCCATGTGACCTGGCCATTTAGCCCATGGTATGCAAAAAAGCGCCGCTTAGAGGTAAAACAACCCAACACAACACAATTCTACTGCATATTGGATCACAATTTAATGTGCACAGACTACATCTCTAATGCCCATGAGATCACGTGCTGGTTTAATGTCCCATGTGCACAGAGTATGTCCTCTCCTGTATATGGGATCACAATTTAATGCCCCATGTGCACAGAATATGTTTTTTCTGCACATGGGATTATAATTTAATGTCCCATGTGCACAGGGTAGGTATCTCCTAAACATGGGGCTATAGTTAATGTCCCACGTGCACCGAGCATATCTCTCCTGTACATGGTATCATAATTTAATGTCGTATGTGCACCAAGTATGTCTTCTACACATGGTATCATAATTTAATGTCCCATTTGCACCAAGTATGACCTCTCCTGCACATTGTATCGTCATTTAATGTCTCATGTGCAGAGAGTTTGTCTCTCGTGCACATGACTGTAGTTAATGTCCCATGTGCACAGGGTATATCTTTTCTACACATAGGATTATAGTTTAATATCCCATGTGCACAGAGTAGGTCTCTCCTCGTACACATGGGATCATAATTTAATATCCCTTGTGCAGAGAGTATGTGTCTCTCCTGCATATGGAATAATAATTTATGTCCCATTTGCACCGAGTATGTGTCTACTGCACATGGGACCGTAGTTTAATGTCTCATAGGACGGACGGCATACCTTTGTGGGTTCAGCGTGAATCTTTTATCAATGAGGACAGAGCCGGGGTTAGCGAAGAGCGAAATCCTCGCCAGACGCAGTTAAAATGCAAAGGAAAGCAAGGACGTTTGGTTTGCTTCCATCAGCTGACTGCTGGACAGATCTGATGAGAAAAAAAAAATTCTTTTGACTTTATGTGTCATGTGACCTTTTTCTTCGAGGCAAAATCGGAATGCTTTATATGAGTCTCCTAAAAATCGGGAGGTATGGTCACTTTAGCTTTGACGTGCTGTTCGATGTTAGACGGTCCACCGTGACTAACTGAGAAGAGGGAATGACATTTTTCTCAGTACATTTTACAACACGTCAATTTGTGTGATATTGACCAGTGTGATTTCTTATTATAGGTTCCTATATAGCTAGATTACCATGAGTTATTGAATCACGTGCATACAAGCACCCTTGAATCATGCATGCGTGCGTGTATGAAGATCTGCAAGAATTGGCCGTTAGAGTGCGCAAAAGAGGCAGGAAAATCTCCGTTTCCTTCCACTCTAGCTGAACTAGCTCTGATTTAATATTTTTTAAAACGATACCTTCTTTTCATACGAGATTCAATCTCTGACGATGGGGGCGGGGGTAGCTCAGTCGGTAGCGCGCCAGGCCAACACCACCTAGAGGAGAAGGCCGTACCACTGATTTGTGACGTCAGTATTACTAGACCGGACTACCGGCAGAATAGATTGAGAGATAGCTTATCCTTGTTAATAGAACTTCCCATTTAGATTTTGAATATTCACTAATAAATCATTAAAATAATTTGTTTTCATATAATTAAAAAAAAAATCCCACTTTTTTCTAATTTTTTTTTAGAGATAACTTTTTTTTGCTTTGATTAGTATTGATAAACCATTAATTACCGTTTCCGATTATACAGATAGCTTTAAATTATTATTTAGATAATAACACTCTTTAAATGTTCGGAAATTTCAAAACTTTTAACGAATTTTGCAAACGATCGATTAATGTATTGAACAAGTACTAAATTTTCATTCTTAAAGGATTCTAGAAGTGCGAAATATATTTAGAAAAAAAAACTACTTGTTACAAAATACCACAGATATCTATTTTTTTTCACAAATATGTATGTATATATATATATGAGGTCTAAAACATTATTTAATGAAAATAGTATGTTTCAATATTGCATATGTTAAGAAAAACAACCAACAAATTCCTCATTAAAAAAATACTTTTATTTACAATATGAGAAAACAAATATATATAGGATACACATTACAATGAAACAAATATTTCATTGTTTACTTTATTTTTAAGAAAATTGTGCAATTAAAACAGGAAAATTCACCAATCATATGGGAGAATTTTTAAGCAATATGAAGGAACTTAATATTGTGCAATACTATTTAAATTGAAAAAGAAAATTTTATGATATTCCATAGATCCCAGTTGAACTCTTTTTTTTTTAAATAGTTTAATAATGAAAGCTGTTTTTAAAATGCATCACATTAATAAAAACTGTTTCTAGGACAAAAGTGACTTTTAAATAAAAAGAAAAGAAAAATTGCTTTCCCAAACTTTTTCACCCTAATGCATATTAAAACTAATTTCTTCACATAACATAGAAACTTTTATCCTTTTTGCTATCATAATAAACTTTAATAATAGAAAAAAAAATTCTGAAGAAATATGAAAGCAACATCTAAATACATGTGGTCAAAAGGTTTGAACAGATTCAAAATACAACAGAAATATAAAATACAATGAGTATTATACAATGTAAAGGTCACATTGAAATATCCATATACACTCAGTAATTATGAAACCTAATTCCATGTTATGTCAATGGAAAGCTAATTTCAAACCTTTGTAACTTTGAAAATGAGCTTTTATGAAAAAAAAATGAAATGAAGATCAATTAAAGATCTCAATCAAATTTATCTAAATCTATGTTCATTAAAAATCAAAGAATTATGAAAACTGGGATATTTAATATGAACAATGGCTGTTTTAAAATATTGATCTGGGAAGTAGTTGAAATAAGTTAATCTCAAAACAGTATCCCATATTAAATTTTATTAGCATAGCTTTAGCAGAAAATGTAACAATTATTTAAATTTTCACCAACTCTGCAGAATGCACATTATTGTTTAAGATGTTGATATATAATAAAATACCCCTTCAAACAGCTGCTTACAACAGAGGTCTGACATGAGCCTGTAAGTTTATATGCCATAGTAGGTCTGTGAGGATGGCGGAAACCCGGCAAAGAAACAACATGAACAACCATGCCTCACCTAGGGCTCGAACCCAGGTTAGTAACCAAGCGAAGCCTCTTTAAATACTAAATGAATATTATTGGAATATAGAAAATTAAGATAGATTTTTAACTTATATATATTCAGTCATATTTTCCCATGAAATGTTTATTTTAGAAATTACAGAGCTTTGAAATCATCTTTCCATTGACATAACATGGGATTGGGTGGTCATAATTAACAGAGTGTATATGGGGTAGTTTCATGGCAGCAAACACAGACTTTTATAACACAGAATTGAAAATATTTATGATAATACATTTGTACATACATGTAGTAAGAAAAGATTAACTTGTAAAATTTGCAGCTAATATAATTAGTAGAATTGTAGCATCATCAGCAACTCAGATTTAATGACATTGCAAAACTTGAATTAAGTAAAAATAAAGTACTACAAGCAATATATATCAACTATTGAACATTTTACTAACATTGAATAGATAGAATTAGCATCTAAAAATTTCTTATATTTTTATAGAGGTCAAGCTGTTTCAAATGATTCAGTATACTCCAAATGTGCAAATTAAATTGAAGAATTAAAAAAATATCTAGATGTCATTTACATAAAGGTTGATGAAGGGGCAAAAATAAACTACACCAGTAGGTTCTTAATGGGATTCCTTCCCAAAGGCAAGTCAATAAAATAACTTTAAATTTGTATGGTGTCAAAAATATACAGAACAGAAAAAAATGTTTTGCTATTTCGTAAAGAGCATATACTTAACATGCCTGGAAACATATTAAATAAAAACATTATTCTAATCTTGACCTTCTGCAGAGTTTTTTAAACCTTAAGTCATTAACTCTTATGCATATCTTAACTGCCATATCTGGTGAAGATACTTTCGAATGCTAAGAGCAACAGGGAATTTTCCCTTTATAAACAGATATTCTTACATTAAAATTTTAATATTACTTTAACTCACTATCAGTGTAAAACCAATTATTAACAAAGAACTTGGAAGAAGAAAATGTGTATCAGAACCAGTACAAGGTTTCTAATAACATAGTCAATCATCTCCCTCCAAGCAGAAACTGACATCCCCCAATGATACAGAAAACCTTATTGATCTGTTGATCAGGCTAGTTCATAGGCATATCAAACACCCATTGACAATCACTATTAGAAATTTAAAAAATCCTACATTTGCAAGGCAGAAGAAGCCACAAGATATGCATATATATTAAAGAAAATCAAGGAATAAATTAACTTCCTAAATCTCCCATGGCTTTTACAAAAACCAAAGATTGACACTTAAGTTTTCTGCTTATAATGTTCTCAATTTAAAGTAATGAAGGAAAAATAATATTCAGAAAATTCTATTTGCAGTTTAATGAGTTTCAGTTGATCATTTTATCCAGAAACTGGTGGTATATGTTCCAACAGAAAATTATAAATTTCATACCCCACTAAATGCATGTATAACATAAGCAATGAAATGGATTGGAAAGAAAACCATATACTGTCACATACTGCATCCGTACTGAATAGCTGTCCAAACAAAAGCATCCACCCCAAGTATTTGATACATTGATAAAAAAATTTAAAGACAACCAAAAATATAATTTATCTTCAGGGGTCCAGCCATAAGAGTATAGTGGGAAGTGAAAATGTTGTGGAATTGGCAAAAGATCACTCAAAAGTAACACTAAACACAATATTAAGAAAAAACCTACTGACAAGTGCAGGTAGAGATTCCCTTTGATCATAGATTTAGCCACAAAAGACATGAAATCAGTAAAATAAAATTGAAATAAATCTAGTAGACCCTGTACAGTAGCAAAATATAGTTAAAGGAACTGAAAATAGCTATTGCAGCTTGCATGCAATAAAATTTCCACTAAAATATTGCAAAATATTTGACAATAAAGTTAATCAGTTTTTGTGTCTAAAAAACAATGGTTGAAACAATAGCACACCATTCCAAAGGGGTTTCCACCAATGTATTTATAGGGCTATGATTATTTGATTCAAAAAAAAAAACAATACTCATGAAATATACTATAAAATATATGGTGCAGTGATTTTTATTCCTATTTCATAAACAATCAAAGGTTATTTCACCTAAAGTGTCATAATGATTAGTAACTATGCACTGTCATAAAAGGTAAACTTTCTGTTACTTCAAACTCTGACTGAGGTAGTGGTCAGCAATGATTTCAGTTTTGGGCATAATATTTTTTTTAAAGTGTATTTGTGGATGCTTTAAAAGTAGTTGAACAGTACGCCCATTAACATACTGGTCATATAGCAAACATTCCCTCTCCATCAGTATATGGATACTTTAGAGGTCAGCAAGCTTTCTCCCAGTTTTCATGTCAAACATGCTGGTTTCTCTTTCAACATCAGATGGTGCAAAGTGGAGTTCACACACCTATGTATGCAAAAGAAATATTGAGAATATGTACAAAAAAACCTCTGATGAATGATAAACATTAAAACAAAAATCCAAATACCAGGAATACTGTTCACCATACACCTAAAAACCTCTGATGAATGATAAACATTAAAACAAAAATCCAAATACCAGGAATACTGTTCACCATACACTAAAAAATTTTATTCAGAACTGAAGACTTTTTACCTTCGAAAGTAAAAACTATAATTGTATTCAAAACAATTCTATAATCAGTGTATTTTCTAAGATTTCAATAAAAATCCATGGTTAAAAGAATGAATTCTCCCAAGGAATGCACCTATTCTACCAGTAAGCTGGTTTTTCTCAATATTTATAGCACTTCTTTTATCATATATAGTTCACCTTGAAAGCTAATGCTAACCATCTAATAGCATTCCACTGCTAGTACTAACCATAAAGTGCTTTTGGTAATGCCACTATAAGGTGATAATGTAAAATAAAATGCGAAAAATCATACTGAGCTGAAAATCATTTAAAACAACACTCTTATGAATGAACGTTTAAAGGTTTGAAATATTCCTGTCCAGGAATTGAGCCTGAAAACAACTCCAGTAATAAGTTTATTGTTTCAGACAATTTCCTCTTACTGTAATTTTCAGTTTATTAGGCATAAATTTGTTTATATAGACAGCACCTGGTATTATACTAATGCTGAAAGGTATTAGGAATTGATTGGTCAGGAAGTTTACTGTTGTCGACAGTTTCTACAATAAACTTTTACCATTACATATCAGTAAAATCAAAATACCTCAAATTTTTGTGATAATTTTTGGATTTCTTCATTTGTAAAATCCAAACCAGTGGTCAGTACAGAGGATAAACTTTGACATTAACTCGAAAACAATATTGTATGCATTTGTGGTGTTTAACATATTTATATTCACATAATAGGTGAAATGACAGATATCCCCTCAAATATTCTCTAATATGATTATAGAATACATTTGTAACAAAATTAAAACAAAACCTGCAATCACATGCAGTAAAGATATGACAGTAGACTGTTATACCTTTATTATAATATACCTGACTTATCTCATTTTACAATGAGAGTGATTGGAAATATATGCACTTTTAATTACTCCTTTGAAAGTAAAAAAATTCTTTAACTTTACTATTAAATCCTTTTCAAAATATCCTTTCATTTATTAATCCATATGTACACTAGATGTAGCCCACCCATTCTTTAATATCCACTATAACTTGACCTGATTTCAGAGATATAATTATGCAGATTAATTTAATGCTGAAAGTTATTAGGAATTGATTGGTCAGGAAGTTTACTGTTGTCCACAGTTTCTACAATGAACTTTTACCATTACCTGTCCTGCTTTTATTAAAAAAAATAGCTGATGTGTGAGGTAGGCAAAACTTCAGCAGGAAAATAATACATATTCACAAAGCCATCTCTAGGCTTTAACCATGGGTCCAATTTGTATCCAAGTATACTAGTAATAACACCAAAATAATTTCTAATACTTATGCAGAGATTTTGTATTTAAAAGTAGGTTTTCCCATGATCTTGCCTTTGGCTTATATATGTATTTCAAGTTTAACAGTATTATCGTATTAACTTATACGAGATATATTTGAACTCTATGAATATATAAATATAGTGATATAACATTAGACCCTGAAACTATCCCAACAAAAGTACCAATTTCTTAACTTACTACTGTAATCTATTAACTAAAAAGTCTGGTCACTGTCAAATATTCTTTTCTATTTAAGCATTTTAACAAACGTACATTCGACATTTTTTATTCCAGCATATTAGGTTTCTTACTTAATAAAAATAACGTCAAATTAATCCATAACAGATCAATGATATTATATATGTATATTATATAAACGTAACATACAATAGTTGAAACGATAATTTTTACTTTAGAAGTTCATAAGTATGACAACAGATATTAATACAGAATAAAGTTCTTCTTACCTTGGATGCTTTCGTTGGACAGAAGTTTTGCCTTGGTAATTGAACGAATCCATTTCTGTCGCAAATCGATATCTTCTGGAAATTTAAAAACTGAGAATATTTGTTCCTCATCGTAATTGCTCCTGCACTGAGGAAATCAGCAGCGCGATGGCATTTCGCTAAAAAAAAATCAGTGAACGTAATAACAAACCACACTAAATCATACGTTTTGCAGAACTAGCTAAACACTAACAAAGGCAAGATGGAGGCGACGCTACTAGCTACGGGTCGACTAAATTGACGTCATCAGAATCGCTTCACCGAGTGGTAAGGCCTTCTCCTCTAGGTGGTGTTGGCCAGGCTCGTAATCTGTAGTTCCCAGGTTCGAATCCCAGCTGGGTCAGCGTTGAGATTTATCTCCGCAAAATTCCCCGCCCTGCCCACGGTCAGTAGGGGACACCGATGGGCTTGGAAAGACCGCCGTCCGTCGGATGGGACGTTAAGCCGTGTCCCCTTGTGCGGGAGAGACATACCCTGTGCACGTTAAAGAACACGCTGGATGGCCTTGACGGGAGGCTACCATCTGTCTCCCAACAGCTGTTCCAGTGGGTTCCCTCCCCCAACCTTCTCTGAGCCTTCGGGGTCCATGTGACCTGGCCATTTAGCCCATGGTGCGCAAAAAAGTGCCGCTCAGAGGTAAAACAACCCAACCCAAACTCTGACGATGACATTTTTCTTAAAACGGAGCAATTTCTCAAAAGAGGGACATTTTGGCCTCCAGAAACTTGCAGTCCAGGAACCTAATCCCCCTTTTCTCATAAGTTCCTTGTTTTAGTACCATTGCATTTTTTCTTGAATTTTAAATTTGCATTTCTCCTTTTTCAGTGGCTATGAAATTTTGAATTTGTCCCTTGCGTAATTTCGGATGAGCTATACGTTTACTATTATTATACAGGGTGATTCAAAACTCTTGTGGCAAACTTTAAGGGGTGATAGAACACACATAAACAAACACTTTTCGTCGTACAATGCACGGTCGGAACTCAAGCGGTGAAGCGTTAGGGGTTAGCAGTTACTGTGTCAGGAAATGAAGAAACACAAGAATGACAGAAGAGGTTTGAAACAATTGCAGAAATTACAGAACAGAAAGTACAAAATTTTATTGAACAAATTGCAGAAACTGCTCAAAAGAGCGACCGCCAACATTAATGCAGGCTTCACACCTTCGACGTAGTGATCGGCGTACATGGGCGAAAACACCAGGCATTTCTCGTACAGCGGCAGCGGCAATAGAAATCCTGGCAACAAGGTCCTCATTGGAATCGATGAGGCTATCGTAGATGAGGCTTTTCATATGGCTCTATAGGAAAAAGGCCAGACATGAGAGATCGGGCGATCGTGGCGGCCAAGCGATGGGACCATTCCGACCAATCCATCGTCTTCGAAATGTTGCATCCAACGCCTTCCGCACATCCACGCTGGGGCGGGGGTGGCTCAGTCGGTAGCGCGCCAGGCTCGTAATCTGTAGTTCCCAGGTTCGAGTCCCAGCTGGGTCAGCGTTGAGATTTATCTCCGCAAAATTCCCCGCCCTGCCCACGGTCAGTAGGGGACACCGATGGGCTTGGAAAGGCCGCCGTCCGTCGGATGGGACGTTAAGCCGTGGCCCCGTGTGCGGGAGAGACATACCCTGTGCACGTTAAAGAACACGCTGGATGGCCTTGACGGGGGGATACCATCTGTCTCCCAACAGCTGTTCCAGTGGGTCCCCTCCCGAAACCTTCTCTGAGCCTTCGGAGTCCATATGACCTGGCCATTTAGCCCATGGTGTGCAAAAAAGTGCCGCTCAGAGGTAAAACAACCCAACACATCCACGATGAAATAGGGTGGCGCTCCCTTTTCAGAGTGGAAATCATCCGTCTTGTTGGAACCACATACGTGTTTTAATGTTTGCTGGAACAGGGTTCAGTAATTCTGCAAGACTTCTTGTAAAAATACGAGGTACGTTCTCCCTTTCAATCGGGCTGGCAGAAGGTATGGGCCAATCAAATGGTCATAGAGGAGGATTTCCAGCCCAAACATTTATGGAGAAACGCCGGTACGAATGTGGACGTATGTCGTGCGGATTTCTGGTGGCCCACACATGTGAATTGTGGGTATTAAAAATTCCCTCACGTGTAAAGGTGCATTCGTCAGTGAATAAGACATGTGCATCAAAGTCCGATTGCGATGCAGTCTGCTGCAGGAACCACTGTGCAAAATCCACACGAGGCCGATAATCTTCAGGTGTCAAGGCGTGCACTCTCTGTGCATGGTAGGGGTGTAATCATTCGTCTCGTAGAACTCGCCGCACCGTCGACTGGGGCACACTAAGGCATGGTAAATTGCTCGAGTGCTACATTCGGGATGATCTCCAACCCTACCTAGAATTTCCTCTGTAACACGTGGCGTCCTCACACTCCTTGCACGCTCTGTATCCTGCAAGCCGCTGACAAAGGAACCCGTTTCGCACAGATACTGGTGCAATTGCTGAAAGGTTTTACGATCAGGCACACGTCTGGTCGTAAAGCACTCCCGCTACTGTCCTTGGGCTTCCCTCACATTCCCGTCCACAGCTCGCTACGTGAAATGCATGTCCACCTTCTCCTGATTCGTGAAACAATCCATTTGTTCTGCAATCCACGGTAGAAATGACGACGAGTGCGAAAACCAGCGCTTATAAGTGTTCACTGGAAAGCGCCCTCTAGCACTTCACCGCTTCAGTTCTGACCATGCATTGCATGACGAAAAGTGCTTGTTTAGGTGTGTTCTACCACCCCTTAAAGTTTCGCCCAAGAATTTTGAATCATCCTGTATATTAGCCCTGAAATGGACTCTGGTTAAGTCGGACACGAATCTACACTTCCAGGTAACACGACATACGTTCTACCCCTGAGTATATATCATGTTGGCAAGCTTGTAGGTTATGATCCTACTGGGCTCAAGTTCCCATTGTGAACACCATACTTCAACACTATAATAGTGGTCAAATACAGTCGCTCAAAAAATATCCGAACACTATGGTTGATTACAACATTCAGAAAAATATCTGATAATGATTTTTTTCAGAAATTAGTGATCTGGCAACCTTCGTGCACGTACACGAAGGTTACCAGATTACTAATTTCTGAAAAAAATCATTGCCAGATATTTTTTCCGAATGCTGTAATCAACCATAGTGTTCGGATATTTTTTTGAGCGACTGTACCTTATTGTTATTTTAAAATTTTAAGATTCGGCCGTGGATTACAATTTCCGTTAACTAACACTCTAAAGAGTGTATTTATTACCTATTACTCAACATTAAAATGGATTAATATCAAGTGTTGTACTCTACTTCTCGAAGGGGCGGGGGTGGCTCAGTCGGTAGCGCGCCAGGCTTGTAATCTGTAGTTCCCAGGTTCGAGTCCCAGCTGGGTCAGCGTTGAGATTTATCTCCGCAAAAATTCCCCGCCCTGGCCACGGTCAGTAGGGGACACCGATGGGCTTGGAAAGGCCGCCGTCCGTCGGATGGGACGTTAAGCCGTGGCCCGTGTGCGGGAGAGCCATACCCTGTGCACGTTAAAGAACACGCTGGATGGCCTTGACGGGAGGCTACCATCTGTCCCCCAACAGCTGTTCCAGTGGGTTCCCTCCCCCAACCTTCTCTGAGCCTTCGGGGTCCTTGTGGCCTGGCCATTTAGCCCATGGTGTGCAAAAAACTGCCGCTCAGAGGTAAAACAATCCAACCTACTTCTCGAAAAAAAAGATTAAAAAATCCCAGCCGTTAATGCTAGCAATTTACTTACCATCTTGCCACAATTTACTTACAAGGATTGTGGCTCCTTCCTCTCACAGTTTTGTGCTCACGTCTTAGCTACCAGTGAAAAGTTTCTCTCAATTCTTGTGAATATTCAATGGTAAAACATGGCATCCTCTTAACACGCATGGTTCTTAATCACACGCTTTAAACATTATGGAACAAAGCAGCATAATAATCTTTTCAGAGGATAAATTGACTTTCCCCATAAAACAGTGGCTGTGGTATAAAAGGAGAGAAAAGGCATCATGTTAACGGATATAAATGCGCTCTTTATCCAATGCTGCTTATACTGCATAATTAGCAAAAGCCTGCGTCGGCAATGATACAATGTATTTGAGAAAGAGATTATTTCATGAAAGGGTATTGTACGAACTGAAAGTTGTAATTTCGTTTGTAGAAAGGGTTGTGGCTTTGAAAGAGAGAGTTGAAATAAATGTAGCTAAATTCCTGCTTTGGAGAATCTCCGCCTTTATTCAGAAGTTTGCCTAAGCTGTTTCTAAAGCAGGGAACGAGCCAAAAGGAAAACGTGGTATAGCTGAAAGTGAAAGAACTAACTCTTCTGTTGTTCGGGTTATTCGAAGCAAGAGAACCGTTAAAGGGTTCATGTTTGCTGAAGTTTTAAATGGTGCAACACTCACGGATGAATTCTAGAATTTTTTTTGTGTTTATCTATTATCTCACACGCCGAAGGATAATTAAAGTTCGGCTGCTTTACCTTAGAGCGGTACTTTTTTTGCACACAATGGGCTAAAGGGCAGTTTAAGGTTATTTAACGTGATTATGAGGTTATAGGGCTGGGTTGCTTTACCTCTGAGCGGCCTTTTTTGCACACAATGGGCTAAATGGCAAGGTCACATGGACCCCGAAGGCTCAGAGAAGGTTGGGGGAGGGGACCCACTGGAATAGCTGTTGGGAGACAGATGGTTGCCTCCCGTCAAGGCCATCCAGCGTGTTCTTAAACGTGCACAGGATATAGCTCTCCCGCACACGGGGCCACGGCTTAACGTCCCATCCGACGGATGGCAACCTTTCCAATCCCATCGGTGTCCCCTACTGACCGTGATGTACATGAGAGAGCCATACCCTTGCATGTTAAAGCTAACCAGTGGATCCATTTCTCTAACCTTCTACGAGTCTTTTTCATTTAACACATTGTGTGCAATAAAAAAAAAGGGCTGCTCAGAGATAAAATAGATGATATAAGGGTCTGGTTATTATTTTCCTTGTACGGCGCAAAGTTCTTGCATTTCTGATTTGCTTATAGATAAACTTATTGGTGACCCAATCGTGTCTGTTATCTGTCGTTCCCAGGCCTTGAATTATCAACCTGATTCTGTTTCTTGAACAGAATTCCCCGCCCTGCCCACGGTCAGTAGAGGACACCGATGGGCTTGGAAAGGTCGCCGTCCGTCGGATGGGACGTTAAGCTGTGGCCCCGTGTGCGGGAGAGCCATACCCTGTGCACGTTAAAGAACACGCTTGATGGACTTGACGGAAGGCTACCATCTGTCTCTCAACAGCTGTTCCAGTGGGTACCCTCCCCCAACCTTCTCTGAGCCTTCGGGGTCCATGTGACCTGGCCATTTAGCGCATGGTGTGCAAAAAAGTGCCGCTCAGAGGTAAAACAACACAACCCTGTTTGTTGAATATGAAATGGATTCTTTAACAGCTTGATATTTCTAAGTAGATTTAGAATTCGACACGTGAATCCCTCCACGATAATTCCATTCCGCAGTGTAGCAGCTTATTCTCACCATCCATCTGAACACTTGTTGGTTCAGAGCCATATTCCATGGGCGTCTGCATCTCGTGTGCCACACGAAATTCCCAACGCTTCGCCAACCAATATATGACAAACTGCATACATCATGTGGGCACCCAAGTCTCTGAGACGCAGCAATCAATAGTTGGCCGCCCCAGGAGGTGGACAAGTCTGTAGCAGGCAGGTCAGCAGGAGACCAACGCCATGTTATTTAAGATGCCATAACTAATTCCACACTAAGCCGTAGGGATGTTGGAGGCTGCCTCAGTGTGGCTTGCTCTATTTGCCCTTGCTGTCATTTATCTCGGGTGGAGAGACAACCACCCCCGAGAGAGGACTTTCTCGTCACGATTCTCCATTGTTTCCTCGCAGTGCTGTGCTTTCATAATCCGACATGACCTGACTGGAGCCCAATTTATTCCCCTCTTTCTTGTTCCTCTTTCGCACCCTCTCTGCCCCCTCCCCCACCCGTATTTCCAGCAGTTCGGTAGGAATTGTAAATCAATCACTTTCGCCGTTCTTTTGAGAAGCCAAGAAGAACTCTCTTAAAGGAGGACGAGAATCAGGAGGAAAACGAAAGAGAGGGAAAAAAATCAGGAAGAAACGAAAGAGAGGGAAAAAATCAGGAAGAAACGAAAGAGAGGGAAAGAATCAGGAGGAAACGAAAGAGGAGGAAAGAATCAGGAGGAATCGAAAGAGGAGGAAAGAATCAGGAGGAAACGAAAGAGGAGAAAAGAATCAGGAGGAAACGAAAGAGAAAGAAAAAAGGTGGGAAGAGATGAAACATGTTTAGAGTGCACCTACTACCACATGCCAGTATTCCTCTGCTGCCCACCCCTAGCAGCATCTACATCAAACTTTTTTCGCACTTCTTTTCCAATGGGTTCTTTTAATAAACGTGAAAAAGAGTCCCCCCCCCCCCGTTCTATGCATCTTCGGAAAAGTCATCGTGCGGTAAGTTCGGTCAGCGGCGTATAGCTCGATGGCAGAGGAAAAGCTGTTTAGGAACTGAAGGCAAGTAAGGTTGAGAGAAGGAGGGAGGGTAAGCGCTATTTTCCATCCCCTTTCCACCCCCATCCCAATATGCATTGCAAATCTACGGCGGTAGCACTTGCCTCCTTTTGGCGGCATCATTTACTTGGCAACAGCCGGGGCATTCCGTGCACGCGTCTGGATGGCAGGGGTATTAGTGTAACTTGATAGAATGCGGATTGAAGGACCACCTGGGACCCATTTTGGATACTCTGGAGTGCTGGCGGACCACTAATGAAGTAGCAGCATACAGCATCAGTCGAGACGAGAGCCTCCAATTTGTTCTGCCGACGAAGAAGGGTGAAAACGGCTTTGGGGAGGAGGAGGGGGGAAGATGAAAAGGAGAGGGGGACTGAGAAAAAGGTGATGTTCTCGGTCTCCGAATCTCTCGCACTAGTGTTCTCTTCCTTGTCCATTGAATTAATAGGGAGAGAAGAAAGACTTCGAGATTTCTTTCGAAATTCTTACCGGAGGATTCTTTCTCGTGCTCTATCTACGTATGACGTTCTCTTCCACCCATTCTTTCGCCCCCTCTCTTTCCCTTCCCCCTTCTCTCACTTTCACCTTAAACCAGAATCGGATTAGAATAAGACGAAAGTGCAAGAATGCAGAATATAATTTTCTTCTGATATTTTCCGTTTTGGCTCTTTGTTCTCTGCGCATTGCTGAATTTTTTAAAGGCTCAGTTCTTTAAGTTTTTTTATTTGATAACTTCCTCACCCTCCACCCCATCTCCAGAAAAAAAAAAAGATTGCGGGGGAGGAATTAATGCCAAACATCAGAGTTTAAGCAACAGTTTTCCATTTAGTGGGCAAACAAAATTAAAGTTTCCAGGAAACTATTTACAGAGAATTTTTTTTGTTGTGTAGAAGGTAAAATTACCTTGAAAGATTTAGCACATCAAAACTCTGTGTTTTTGTTAAGTTCTGTGGGTGGCATCTTGGTGTTGAAAAATGCTTAAAGCCTCTACCTGCTAACTGTCTTAAAATAATCCCTATTAAGACAAAAAAAATGTTATTTCCGACGTTGGAATTGCTGGCCGGATGATGTCTTCAACTCAGGTTATTCTTAACTGCAACATCCATAATGTTCATAACGTTTTAGCATGCACGTTCCAGCCACAATTGTAAGCCTGTTAAAATATTTGTTTGGTTTGTATGATTGTAGTTGGGCTGTTTTACCTCTGAGCGGCACTTTTTTGCACACCATGGGCTAAATGGCCAGGTCACAAGGATTCCGAAGGCTCAGAGAAGGTTTGGGGAGGGGACCTACTGGAACAGGTGTTCAGAGACAGATGGTAGCTTTCCGTCAAGTCCATCCAGCGTGTTCTTTAACGTGCACAGGGTATGGCTCTCCCTCACACGGGGCCACGGCTTAACGTCCCATCCGACGGGCGGCGGCCTTTCCAAGCCCATCAGAGTCCCCTACTGACCGTGGACAGGACGGGAAATTTTGCGGATATAAATCTGAACGCTGGCCCAGCTGGGACTCGAACTTAGGAACTACAGATTACGAGCCTGACGCGCT
This sequence comes from Ryuthela nishihirai, assembly GCA_038380435.1. Lineage (NCBI taxonomy): Eukaryota > Metazoa > Arthropoda > Arachnida > Araneae > Heptathelidae > Ryuthela > Ryuthela nishihirai. Next base: position 38,554,851 of record JAWZYU010000020.1, read on the forward strand.
ACTGACTGAACCACCCCCGTCCCGATTGTAGTTGGTTGGGCTGTATGATTGGGGTTGTACGATGGAGGTTGGATTGACTTTTAACATTGGGGCTGTTGAGTTGTATTGTTTTGCCTCTGAGCAACACTTTTGGCACACACTGGGCTAAATGAGCAGGTCACAAGGACCCCAAGCGCTCAGAATAGGTTGTGGCAGCGGATCCACTGTCACGTGACACGAAGGTTGCCAGATCACTAATTTCTAAAAAAATCGTTGCCAGATCACTAATTTCTAAAAAAATCGTTGCCAGATATTTTTTCTGGATTCTGTAATCAACTATAGTGTTCGGATACTTTTTTGAGCGACTGTACAAAGCTTTGGAAAATTATTTAGTCTACATGTGATTAAGTACATCAAAATAATAAGAACAATAACACAACTGAGAAGAAAATAACATTAGTAAAACCAAAATTAAAAATGTTGTTTTTAACATTTTGTGGCAATGAGTTTAAACCCGTTAAGGCTACAAAGTTCATTTCTAAATGAAATTCAGGCAACTAATCACAAATAGGTACGACAATCTAAATAAAATAAACAATTACAGTTGATAATCCCAAAATATACAATTTACCTATATATGCAGCTTGAGCTGAATCAAAAGTTAAAACAAATAAAGTTCACAGAATCATTAATATTACTAATGTACTTTTTCTATTCTCTTTTAACAAAGAATAGTTTTTTTTTTTCATTCCTGCGGCTATAATCTGTAGTAGGGGTTCTCAACGTGGGATACGCGGTAAAATTTTTTGGGGTACGCCGTGAGAGCTCAAAAGTCGCTAGATATATGTTACGTAAAAAAATAAATACCCCTTCAAGCAGCTGCTTGCCACAGAGGTCTGACAGGAGCCTGTCAGTTTATATGCCAGAGTAGAAAGTCTGAGAGGATGGCAGGACCTCAGCAGAAAAACAACACAAACGTTACATATTTATGTTTTATTTTATTCCCATTGTTATACTATAACTATAGTTTTATCTATCTATACAAGGGGTACGCCAGTTACATACACATTTCCAGGGGGTACGTGAAGCATAAAAGGTTGAGAACTACTGATATATATATGTTTTATTTTATTCCCATTGTTATACTATAACTATAGTTTTATCTATCTATACAAGGGGTACGCCAGTTACATACACATTTCCAGGGGGTACGTGAAGCATAAAAGGTTGAGAACCACTGATATATATGTTTTATTTTATTTCCATTGTTATACTATAACTATAGTTTTATCTATCTATACAAGGGGTATGCCAGTTACATACACATTTCCAGGGGGTACGTGAAGCATAAAAGGTTGAGAACCACTGATCTAAAGAATTGATCCGCATTAAAAGCTAGAGAAAAAGGTAGAATTAGTTATTTAATTTTTTACCTAGTAGCCCAACTGTTTGGAAAGTATTCCCTTTATCATTGGTGTCGTAATTGACTTGTGGAACATATTATAAAGATTGTACAGAGAAAGTTCCAGCTGCAAATTTTACACTTGTTCTTTTCTTCAAGCAGGTTCTTTTCTTCAACCGTAGCTTCTTGTTGCACGATGTAGAGAGACACAACGCAACCCATTCCATGTTCTTCCACCCATCCTCTGGGAGCCGAGAGAATCAGCCGGAGTATTAAGTAGGTGGTTATAAAAAATTTACAGGCAGTGTACATAGGTTTGTGAAAGCGATGGCACATAGATTTGAAAATGATTTTGAAAGGGAAAACTGCCAGACACTCGAAAAATTGTTATTTTAAACTGAAATATTTTAACTGCTCTAAGAACGTGTGCTATATTGCATTTAATTCCTTCGCGTGAAGAGTAGAATTATTTTGTGATATATTTTGATACATCTATTTTAGAAAGACTTACAATAACATACTCCAGAAATTTTGGTTTCGATACACAATGTAATTTCAGTAAGTTTCAGTCACTGTCAAGTTTCAAGCAGGAAAGGAGTTATTAAAATGAAATAGTGGTAGTTTCTACAGAAAGGACTCCGCTGTAACATTATTTCCCTAGCTCATTTGCCCAATTCTTACTTTTTTTTTTGCGCGACACCATGATTAATAATCTTGACAACTTTTCTTCTGTGCTTTATAACCATTATAATTACCACAGTTTCCTCCACGACGACTTTTTTTTCTCACTTGTAAGGTCTTAAAGGTGCACTTACAGCAAGAAAAAACAACACTTAGTTCTGACCTGACTGCATTAACTTTAAAGGTAATGACTACTTTAAATGTTTGCTTTTGCAACTTCGCTTCTTTTGGACATCGTCAACTATGACTAACGAGCTGTGGCTTTCATTCTTCGAAAAGCTCCTTTTCACTCCTGGATTGTGCGAGAGAAAATAAAGGATACATTTATTTAAAGTTTTTCTTTTTGTCTCTTAAACATTATGTGTTGCATTTCAGAAGTTAGCTGAGACTTTCACAGCAACTTGTCAGTTTTCGCTGAGCAGTCTGAAGTTCGATTTTCACTCGAATGGCTGCAATAATTATTTATCTTTAATTGCTAAGATCAAAGGTTGACAAATTCCTCTCTCTGAATTAATCACTCTTTGAAGCTTAATAAATATCTTTTACAACAGTGTTCCCAGTCTTTTTGGAATGGAACCCCTTTTTAGGGATCGAATGTGTTCGTTTTAGGATCGAACCAAAAACTTTAACCATTATTTTCTTCATTATTTTTAATAAATAAGTAATTTATTTTTCTGGGCATTATTTTGTAATGCTTCCTGGGGCGGGGGTTTGCTCAGCTAGAAACGCACAAACTTCCCAAGTTAGAGGCCCACCTGTGCCTGCTTTGAGATTTATCTCCACTAAACCCCCAACCCTGCCCTTGGTGAGAAAGGGGATACCAATGGGGTTGGAAAGGCATGGGAGGTAAAGCCTTGTCCCCATGACCAGGAAAGTCGCCCCCTGTACACGTTAAAGAAAATTCTGGATGGCATTAACGCGAGGCATCTACCTGTCTCCTAACAGTTGTCCAGAAGGTTTCCTTTCCCCAACTCTCTATAAGCACTTGAGGTCCTTATGACCTAACCATTTAGCCCATTGTGTGCAAAAAATTGCTGTTCACAGGTAAAGCAACCCAACTTAATCTCTCTTCACAGAAATCAAATACTTTTTCCTGCAGCAAACTAGTTGAAAAAATATTTACCAAGTATACAAATATACCACTTTTTTTGATTCATTATTATCAAGTTTTTTCATTGAAATAAAACACATATAATTACGTTTAATGTAAGAAGTAGAATTCCCTATTCAATTTAATATCTTTCCACTGACGCCCTGCCCACGGTCAGTAGGGGACACCTATGGGCTTGGAAAGGCCGCCGTCCGTCGGATGGGACGTTAAGCCGTGGCTCCGTGTGCGGGAGAGCCATACCCTGTGCACGTTAAAGTACACAGGGTATGGCTCTCCGGGGCTCTGGATGGCCTTGACGGGAGGCTACCATCTGTCTCCCAACAGCTGTTCCAGTGGGTCCCCTCCCCCAACTTTCTCTGAGCCTTCGGGGTCCTGGTTACCTGGCCATTTAGCCCATGGTGTGCAAAAAAGTGCCGCTCAGAGGTAAAACAACCCAAACAATCCAACCCAAGCTATCGACTGAATCAATCGACGCTCTTCCCAAGAATAAAGTTAAAGAGCACCTGACAATCATTAGAAACATACTGGACATTTATGATAAGGTCACCGATAGTTTACTTTAACCTGTGTAAAGATACAACTCCGTTATAGGTGGCAGCTGTATTTTTATCAATAGATACAATGCTTATTTTTATATTGTTTGCAGAATGAGACGATATATTGTGGGACGTGTTTTTAATGTCATTCCTAATTTCTGAGGAGAAGGAAAGATATAATGGATGATTTCAACTCGATCCTAAAGTTATGTGACCCTGAAAATGGCATTAATTTGCATGAGAAATGCACGTGATCTTTTTGTCTGTGAATCGCTAATAACAAGATGTCTCATAATCTGATGGGGGCGGGGGTGGCTCAGTCGGTAGCGCGCCAGGCTCGTAATCTGTAGTTCCCAGGTTCGAGTCCCAGCTGGGTCAGCGTTGAGATTTATCTCCGCAAAATTCCCCGCCCTGCCCGCGGTCAGTAGGGGACACCAATGGGCTTGGAAAGACCGCCGTCCGTCGGATGGGACCTTAAGCCGTGGCCTCGTGTGCAGGAGAGTCATACCCTGTGCACGTTAAAGAACACGTAATTTCATCAGATTATGGGTTGGGTTGTTTTACCTCTGAGCGGCAATTTTTTGCACACCATGGGCTAAATGGCCAGGTCACATGGACCCCGAAGGCTCAGAGGAGAATATGGATGGCCTTGACGCTGGATGGAATATGGAATTACGAATATGGATGGCCTTGACGGGAGGCTACCATCTGTCTCCCAACAGCTGTTCCAGTGGGTCCCCTCCCCCAACCTCCTCTGAGCCTTCGGGGTCCATGTGACCTGGCCATTTAGCCCATGGTGTGCAAAAAAGTGCCGCTCAGAGGTAAAACAACCCAACCCATAATCTGATGAAATTACGAATCCCAGGTTCGAGTACTCAGTGTGCTTGTGCTGAGAAAAAGGATTCTTGGAAAAGAGAGAAAAAAAAGGAAGTGCTCGGAAAAAAAGGAAAAAAGAAACAGAAAGGGTGCTGTTCTCCTCTAAATACCTCTGTTTTCGGGGAGAAAGGAAGTCCCAATCAGTTTGGAAAGCAGTATTTTCATTGATGGGGCCTTAAGATCAACCCTGAACCGGTGGAAAATATTGGTACCTTGACGGAAGGCTTTACCTAGATTCGTAATAGCTCTACAGTGAGTATCTATCCCTACCGAATTTGGGGGGTGGTGACTCAGCATATAGTGCGGTTCCTAGGTTCGAGTCCCACCTGAGCCAGGATTGAGATTTAACTACACAAAACTCCTCACCCTGCCGTCGGTAATAGGGTACGCCAATGGGCTTGCAAATGCCGCCATTCGTAGGATAGAACGTTAAGCCGTTGCCCCATGTGTCGGAGAGCCATACCATGTGCACGTTAAAGAACATGCTGAATGGCCTTGACGGGAGGCTACCATCTGTCTCAGTTCTGAACTCTTGTAGTCCTTGTGACCTGGTCCTTTAGCCCCTGGTGTGCAGCTCAGAGGTAAAACAACCCAATAAACTAACGAGGGGAATTGAAATCGAGAGATTGCAGCGCCCCCGAAGAGCTTTTAAATGAAGGTGAGGTTAGCTTTACAAGGGTAGGATGCGCAGAGCCATATAAAAATGTGATGCAGCTGAGAAGGGCGGCGAAATTTGCAATTCACTGTTACAATTGGGCTTCAATTTGAAATATCTTCATTTTGGCCCATTTTGGTTTTCGAGGTGCCCAGATGACAGAAACGATGTTGCGGAAGCACAAAATGAACCTCTTACCCCTTGTTGAAGCTTCTGCATGCTAAATGTTATGAAATTAAATCAAACGCAATTTTTAGGTTGCCAGTCGAGAGTTATTCTTCTTTTTATTTTGTACCTTCTTTTTCATATTTATTTTAATACTAACTGTTAAAATGAATACGATATGGCAGAAAACAGTCCTCATTAAAAAAATCGTACTCAAACTTAAAACTTTTTTGTTATATGAACTTAGTCAAGCATTTTTTTATTGGAAAAATGTGCAAGACCTACAGAAGATGATTAACGTACTAATAAGGATTACAACAAACAGATGCAACATCAAGACATTCTCTCTTTGTAGATTAGTAAGTGGGGTTGAAAGGGAAAAACACAAATGGCAGCAAGGATGGGTTTATTAGCGTTAAGCCTATGCTGGAGAAAAACCATGTGGCAGCAAGAATGACTTATTAGAGTTAAGTCCATGCTGGAGACAAACCACGTGGCAGCAAGGATGGGCGTATTAAGCCCATGCTGGGAAAAACCACCTTGGACAGGAAGGATGGGCTTATTAAGCACATGCTTGGAAAAACCACCTTGGCAGCAAGGATGGGTTTATTAAGCCTATGCTGGGAAAAACCACCTTGGCAGCAAGGATGGGCTTATTAAGCATATGCTGGGAAAAACCACCTTGGCAGCAAGGATGGGCTTATTAAGCCTATGCTGGGAAAAACCACCTTGGCAGCAAGGATGGGCTTATTATGCCTATGCTGGGAAAAACCACCTTGGCAGCAAGGATGGGCTTATTAATGTCAAGCCCATGTTGGGGAGAAAAAACCACGCGGCAACAAGGATGGACTTATTAGTATCAAATCCATTCGTGGGGGGGAAATCATGTGGATATATATAATGATATAAGGATGATAATATACATGGATGATAATATACACTGATGAAAAAATGTTTTGAAGAGATGAATCTTAGACTGATTTAGTAATAGCTAAAGTCAGGTTTTGTCAGAATGTAGATAGCTGGGTATCTCCTAGCTTTACAGATAAAGCTATGAGATCATATCAAACGAATTATATTTTTTAAATATCTTTTTGGGTTTGGTTATCCTTAAAACAGCCTTGTTTTACTGCATTAGGTTAGAGGGCCAGGTCACAAGGACTCCAAAGGCTCAGAGCTGGGTTGGCGAATCTACTGAGCAGTTTTTAGGAGACAGATGGTAAGTCATTTTCAAGGTCATTTAGCATGTTCTTTAAATTGCACAGGATATGACGACCCTGAATATGAAGGTGGGGACTTGATCCTGCACACATATCTTAACGTCACATCCGACTGACGACCTTTCCAAGACCATAGACGTTTTCTTTCTCTCTGTGGGTGAAGCAAGGGTTAGGAACAGCAAGTTAGAAGCAAGGGTTAGGAACAGCAAGTTAGAAGCAAGGGTTAGGAACAGCAAGTTAGAAGCAAGGGTTAGGAACAGCAAGTTAGAAGCAAGGGTTAGGAACAGCAAGTTAGAAGCAAGGGTTAGGAACAGCAAGTTAGAAGCAAGGGTTAGGAACAGCAAGTTAGAAGCAAGGGTTAGGAACAGCAAGTTAGAAGCAAGGGTTAGGAACAACAAGTTTGAAGCAAGGGTTAGGAACAGCAAGTTTGAAGCAAGGGTTAGGAACAGCAAGTTAGAACCAAGTGCCCAAAGAAATGAATTAATGTTTTGGGAAAACTTTTGGGAAGAAATAAAATTATAGTTGTCACACCATAATTGGTAACATGACAACAAGATCCATTCAATACATCTGAAATTGGCTAAATTACAGTTTTTTTTCATATAAATTGGCTTGTTGGTTGATAGGCCGACAGAAAGAATATTAATACACAGGTGATCACATATGATCACATAGTAGGACAATGTTTCATAGCACTGTAATGCTAACTGAAATCATTTTGGATAATTCATTACGTCGCATTTGGTATTGCAGTTTGTTGGGTTTGCTTTACTTCTAAGGTCACTTTTATGCCCACAGTGGGGGGAGGGGGTGGCTCAGTCGGTAGCGCGCCAGGCTCGTAATCTGTAGTTCCCAGGTTCGAGTCCCAGCTGGGTCAGCGTTGAGATTTTTCTCCGCAAAATTCCCCGCCCTGCCCACGGTCAGTAGGGGGACACCGATGGGCTTGGAAAGGCCGCCGTCCGTCGGATGGGACGTTAAGCAGTGGCCCCGTGTGCGGGAGAGCCATACCCTGTGCACGTTAAAGAACACGCTGGATGGCCTTGACGGGAGGCTACCATCTGTCTACCAACAGCTGTTCCAGTGGGTCCCCTCCCACAACCTTCTCTGAGCCTTCGGGGTCCTTGTGACCTGGCCATTTAGCCCATGGTGTGCAAAAAAGTGCCGCTCAGAGGCAAAACAACCCAAACAACGCCCACAGTGGGCTAAATGGATAGGTCACATGGACTCCAAGAGCTCAGAGTTGATAGGGAAATGGGATCCACCAGACAGCTTTAGGAATTGAAGCCTCCCATCATGGCTATCCATCATGTTCTTTAACGTGCACAGCGTATGCATTGTACTGCACACGGAACCACGGCAACGTCCCACCCGACGGACGGCGGCCTTTGCAAGTCCATCGGAGTCACCTTTCTCACAGAGGACAGAAAAGTAATTAACAGATATAAATCTCAAAGCTCTCATTATTGTAACTCGAACCTAGGAACTGCAGATTACGAGCCTGGTTCGCGACCGATTGAGCCAATCCTTGCCCCTCTGCAGTTTCCGTTTCAGAAGCACTTCTGAAATCTTTCTGATTTGAATCGACCTGCGAATATATTGAACAGTGTACAACAGAGTTAATCTCTGAAATTCTTGAACTCATGCAAGACTTTGAACGATGTAGCTTGGCAAATCTCAAAGTTAAAAGTGCGCAAAATAAGTTACCAGAGAGAGATTGATGCATTTTCGCGCAATGCACTCGAGCGTCAGTGAGCAAGTTCTTTCGAAGTCGCAAACCAATGACGAAGAAAAATGAACAATTGAAGGAGGTGGATAGATTTTATTCGGAAAAGGAATGACTGAAAATTTGGGACATGAAGTTTGAATTACAAACGCTTTCTACATATCCATGTCTATTCTCTCTCAAAATAAAAATAAATATCGCAGAATATTTTCTTTCCTTGAGGCCTGAGATAGTTGAAAATTGCTGGTTCCACTGGAAGCACAAAAACTATTGTCTGTTCAGAGATCCTTGGCAATAGTGTCAAGATCAGGTCTTTCTTCGGGAGCCATCTAGCCGTGAAGTGGGCAAAAGGAATTCGCCGGCGACAATGATAGATGACACGTCATCGGTGACGTCATGCCCACGTGCTGTTTTTGTGATGACACGTGTCTTGCATATTTCACGGAGAGCACAAAAGCGGTTTTTTCTTCTTCTCTTAGCGAAACCACAGGGACAAGTTTGACAATGAAATGTTCGTGGCCTTGCTGGGAGAGATGAAGGCAGATCACAATAGATAAAAAGGAAAACAGAGATTTATCAAAAGTTCAAATTTTTGTCGGATGGAATGCGGTGACGGATGGATGAGAGATACATTTTTCTACATCAGATACTGAAAAGGGAGAAGATGGAGCGGGATTTGGGGAGGAGGGAAAAAAATCGTAATGGTGAAAGACATCTCGAAGAGAAAAAAAAAGATGAGAAATGGAATTCTGTTGCTGCAAGCAGAGGGATCTGCTCGAACAAGGATCCGCAACTTCCTTCGAGAGGATAGTACTGAGGCGCCTAAAAATGGAATTTGACAGCAGCAAATATTTTCAATACTTCCTTCTCCTCCAAGTAAAAAGAGGTGGCGATGTCACTGTCGATAGCGCACCAGGCTCGTGATCTTCAGTTCCCAGATTCGAATCCCAGCTGGGTCAGCGTTGAGATTTATCTCCGCAAAATTCCCCTCTCTGCCCATGGTCAGTAGGGGACACCGATGGGCTTGGAAAGTCCGCCGTCCGTCCGTGTGACCGTTAAGCCGTGGTAGCGTGTGTGGGAGAAAGCCATACCCTGTGCACATTAAAGAACACGCTGAATGGCCTTAACCCTTTCACGACTAAGGGAAATATTTTTCCCATTTTAAAATAGGTGATTGTCGTATTTAATTATAACCTTACCTGCATTTTTTATACAGAATGTCAAAATAGAACGTATGCCGAACGCAATTACGTAAATGGGAACGTTTAGAAAACAAAAACAGAACTGTCAGGACGCATAATATATGTACTATGTGCAATGTCCATCTTTGCCTCACTACCAAAAGAAATTGCTTCGCCGAATATCATAATTAGCACATCATTTTGTATAGTAATTTTATTTCATAATTTTGTATTATTTTAGTTAACATTTTGTTCTAATAAACCAATAAATAAAAGACATTGCCTAATAAGCCTAACTATAATTTGTGTTACTTTATAGTCCATTGGGAAAAATATTTCCCATAAAATTCCAAAAAACTACACATTGTTATGTATTTTTCTTATGATTTTTATTTATTTTACGTCTAAACAAACTAAAATAAACAGTTACATACTAATATTTACTCTTAGAAACTTTATGGTCCTGAAAGGGTTAACGAGAGGCTGCAATTTTTCTCCCAACAGATGTTCCGGTGGTTCTCCTCCCTCAACCTTCTCTGAGTCTTCGGGATCCTTGTGACCTAACCATGCCCATTGGGTGCAAAAAAGTGCCTCTCAGAAATAAAACAACCCAATCAAAGTAAAAGCAATATAATGGTAATTAAATATTTTCTGTTTAATTGATGATTTGGTACTAATGGTACGGTATTCAGTATAAGTGACGAAGTTGGTCCTAATTTGGACACCGATGGGCTTGGGAAGGCCGCCGTCCGTCGGATGGGACGTTAAGCCGTGGCCCCGTGTGCAGGAGAGCCATACCCTGTGCACGTTAAAGAACACGCTGGATGACCTTGATGGGAGGCTACCATCTGTCTCCCAACAGCTGTTCCAGTGGGACCCCTCCCCTAACCTTCTCTGAGCCTTCGGGGTCCATGTGACCTGGTCATTTAGTCCATGGTGTGCAAAAAAGTGCCGCTCAGAAGTAAAACAACTCAACCCAACCCTAATTTGGTGGTTATAACACTCTGAATGAATCTAGTGATAAATGGGTCAAGTATCGTAGACTGGCAAAACACAATTTTCCCCAAAAACTGTTTGTTGATTATTCAGAGTTCCCAAAAGTGATTTCAGTAATATATTGATTTAAAAATAATACTGTTCTAAATATTTTTAGATAAATAGATAAGTTTTATTTCAGATAATGTTTAACAGCATACAAAAACTTTTGAGGTCTCACAAGAGTAGTCTCGTTCGTGAGATCTCCATACAGAAAAATTTTAAATTTTAAAACATCAGTCGTAACATTGAATATAAATAAAATAAATAAATACCCCCTCAAGCAGCTGCTTGCCACAGAGGTCTGACAGGAGCCTGTCAGTTTATGTGCCACAGCAGAAGGTCTGTGAGGATGGCAGGATCTCAGCAGAAAAACGAAACATACATCCATGCCTTACCCGGGACTCGAACCCAGGTCCCTTAGATCAGTAGCCAAGCGTGCTAACCACTTGGCCATGGGAATACAACAAAAAAAACGAAAAAAACTCAAAACAAAAAAAAATTCTAGTAATCCAGAAGTGTGAAAGTCAGAAAGGAAGAAACATTCAATATTTATGTTACATATACACAGTTCTAGTAGTTTAATGCAAAAAAGTTTCCACATCATCCAGTTTCAAAATGTGGTTCTTGAGAACTTTAGAAAACAAATGATAATTCTTTATATTTTTCATGCTGACCCAGAGAGAGCCTCTCGTTAAGGCCATTCATCGTATTCTTTAATGTGCACAGGGTATGGCTCTGTCCCACACATGGTTTTTCTCTAAGTACAGTAAAACCTTAGATTGCGAGTAACTTTGTTTGCGAGTATTTTGCAAGACGAGCAAATTTTTAAAATGAATTTTAACTTGATAAGCGAGCTAAGTCTTGTAATACGAGTAACATGTATGCGCATGTCTACCAACCGTCACGTTCGGTTTCAGTCGGTGGGTGTGCTTTACATATTTACTCAACATACGTACGAAGTATTGTTTATTTTCTTTCTAAACGTGGTTAATGAGTATTTTTTGATAACAGTACTGTAACCATGGCTCCCAAAAAGAAAACTGTTGAAAAAGAAAGTGATAAGAAGAAGAAAATGATTACGGTGGAAGTTAAGAAGGAAATCATCGAGAAGCACGCACGAGGTATGCGAGAGGTCGACATCGCAAGATTTTATAATAAGTCTACATCGACTATTTGCACAATATTAAAGAAGAAAAAAGAATTAAGGGGACTAGATGTAGCAAAAGGAGTCACGGGACTATCAAAGCAACGGCCACGTGTTCTGGAAGATGTAGAAAAGTTGCTTCTCGTGTGGATAAACGAGAAACAACTAGCAGGTGATACTGTGACGGAAAACTGGATCTGCGAGAAGGCAAAGATTTTGTACGCCGACCTCATAAGTAAACTGACAGATACGTCGATAAGATACGAAGAAGACTTCAAAGCGAGCAGGGGCTGGTTTGACAACTTTAAGAAGAGAAGTGGTATCCATAGTGTTGTGCGACACGGAGAAGCTGCGAGTTCGGACGTTAAGACAGCTGAGGCGTTCGCCACCGAATTTCCGAAACTCATGATTTCCGAGGGTTACCTACCACAGCAAGTTTTTAACTGTGACGAGACAGGGCGTTTTTGGAAAAAGATGCCAAAGAGGACTTACATTACTATAGAAGAGAATGCAATGCCTGGTCACAAGCCCATGAAAGACCGTCTCACCCTCTTGTTTTGTGCTAATGCAAGCGGGGATTTTAAAATTAAGCCCTTGCTGGTGTATCATTCCGAGAATCCACGAGCCTTCAAGAAATGCAAGGTACAGAAGAGTCAGTTAAACGTTATGTGGAGGTCCAACAGCAAAGCTTGGGTCACTCGTATCTTGTTCGTTGAGTGGATCAATGAGGTCTTCGGTCCTACAGTGAAAAAATACCTTTTAGAAAATAATCTGCCACTCAAAGTTTTGCTAATTATGGACAATTCCCCCTGCTCATCCTCCAGGTCTCGAGGATGACTTACTGGAGGAATTCGAGTTCATTAAGGTGAAGTTCCTTCCTCCCAATACCACTCCACTACTTCAGCCCATGGATCAGCAAGTCATTTCGAACTTTAAAAAGCTTTACACCAAAGCATTATTTCAGCGGTGCTTTGAGGTAACTGAAGGAACAAATCTTACCCTCCGAGAGTTCTGGAAAAATCATTTCCACATCGTGAACTGTCTCAAGATCATCGATAAAGCTTGGAATGGGGTCACCAAGAGAACGCTCAATTCTGCTTGGAGAAAACTGTGGCCTGACTGCATTCTAGGAGATAACTGTGAGGGGTTAGCTCACGAAGAGGAACTACCAGTTCTCGATGAAATTGTCTCCTTGGGGAAGAACATGGGACTGGAAGTGAATGAGGACGACATTCAAGAGCTGGTGGAGGAACATCGCCAGGAGCTGACCACCGACGAACTAATGGATCTGCATCGCGAGCAACAGCAAAAGTTTGTGGAGGAGATCTCGTGTGAGGAAGACGAGAAAAAGGAGGACGAATCACTCACTTCAAATGAGATTAAGGACATGTGTAAAATGTGGGAAACAGTCCAAAATGTTGTAGAAAAACACCACCCAAATAAGGTTGTGGCAATGCGAGCAGTCAACCTTTTTAATGACAATGCAATGTCACATTTTCGGGAAATTATAAAGAGAAGGCAGAAGCAAATGTCCCTTGATAGTTTCGTCCTTAGAGTTACACAAAAGGAAAAAGATTCCAGTGTTCCAAACGCAAATTAATTGTGTGTATTATTTTTATGTACCTATATGTATTCTTTTTATTTTGTATTAAACATTTTATTTGAATAAATTTTTTGTTGTGGAATTCCATTATTTGGGGTTTCCATTATTTGTTATCAGTTATTCGCTTTGATATACGAGTGCTTCGGATTACAAGTACGTTTCCGGAACGAATTAAGCTCGGTAACAGAGGTACCACTGTATTCGGTTTTTTTCTCTCAGTATTTCGGTGCTAAATACAAATAATAGTACCTAAAATTTTCCTTATGTAATGTAGGAATTTCATAATTTATGTTTTTATCTCGTCTTAATTGGTAGTTATTCGTATCAGTTTTAATGTTTTCATTTCTAAAGAAAAGCATTTAATAATTTCGAAAAAATAATCATAGCGTAAAGGCAAAATTCCTGCTTCTCGAAACAAAAGTAATGAAGGTTGCATTTTTGGGCTTTTAGTTAATAAGCGAATAAATCTCTTTTGTAGCAGTAAAAGTTGTTTAAAATTATTGAAATACTTGCCCCCCCCCGCTAAGATTTTATGCCATATGTTAATTGAGAACGAATTAATGCATAATATAATGTACATATAAATTTAAATGTAACTAAATGTCTTACGAGATATAAGCGGGCCAGGTTACGGATGGCCTTCCTTTTTACCCATGTTACATGCACGTTCCAAGTTAAGCATGCATAAATTCAAATACTTAAATATTTCACTGACGGCACAAAAGGAATTTGAGGACAATTACAGTGACTTTTCGATGAACAATTACTCTCATGATATTTCAATTTATTGCGGTGCAAAATGTCTGTACCAGAACTATTTTTCTTTAAGTAGAAATAAACTGCATTTGTCATTTTTAGATTTATTGTTAAAACATTACTTGTGGACAAGTTTTTAATTAATTTTAGATCAATTTGCTTGCTTAAAAATAATCGAAGAATCAGAACCAGTATATGTCAGGCAATTTTCGTCAGCAAAAATAGTTAATTTACCTGTTAGGTTAATGGAATATAAATCATTAATGTAAACAATAAATAATAAGGGACTCGGAACAGATCTTTGGGGCACTCCGTATTCAACTTTAGTCCGAGCATTGATGTATCTTTTATTTTTACTTTTTGCATTCTGGTAGCTAAATAACTGAGAAACCAATTCAATGCCACTCCTCTAACTCCAGCAACTTGTAATTTTTGCATTATGTTTTGATGATTTACCGTATCGAATGCTTTTTTAATGTCCAGAAAGATTGTTAATGCATGATCAATGCTATAGCTGTGTAAATCGTATTTGTTCCTTGTAATAATGCATCATCCGTACCCATTTTTTCTCTAAACCCAAAATGATTGCTACTGGGAAAACATTTCTTTTCCAGATATTCATATAATTTATTTTTCACTATTTTTTCAAAACTTTTAGATAACTACATATCTTTATGGAAATGGGGAATGTAAATTACGCTATGTTGGATTTGTTTCCATTGATTCTAAAAAAGTTCGACCAGTGGTTTTTAGAACTAAATACAGTGCTGTCAGCAGAAGAGATTTTACCTGATGATCGATCATACTTTCGTGCATTAATTGAAGAATGAATCGGAGGAAACTTTTAATAGTTCTTGAGGTTAGAGTCTTACATTAAATTTCTGGCCTATAAACATTGTAGAGCCGTCCCATGGCCGAGTGGTTAGCGCGCTTGGCTACTGATCTAAGGGATTCGAGCCCCTGGTAAGGCATGGATGTATGTGTCGTTTTTCTGCTGAGGTCCTGCCATCCTCTCAGACCTTCTACTGTGGCATATAAACTGACAGGCTCCTGTCAGACCTCTGTGGCAAGCAGCTGCTTGAGGGGGTATTTATTTTTTTTTAAACATTGTAGTTCACTGTTCCGATTCTTCAACTGGTAATTCAACTCTGAGGTTATGAAAACGCATCATTTTTCTTATCTATGGGATGTATGGATCCTTCCTATCATCTTTCCATCATGTAGTTTTGAAACCGCAAAGCTGGCTGGTAAAATTCTCTGCATTCAAGCTAAAAGCAAAATTTAAGCGTTAAGTTTTTTTTGACAAATAGGGGTGTAGTAAATTATTTTAGTTATTAAACAATGATAAAAAATTCTGTAATTTAAACACAATTTTGAAAATTAAGTACAATGTAAGGAAAAGGATATTAATCTTTGAATAAATCTAGAACACCGTGACACCGTCTGAAAATAATAATGTTCTGTGAATAAACTGCCCGTTTAAAAAGTTCATATAATCTATTATTTCAATGTATTTTAAGTGTTGGAGTTAATTGCAATTGTGTTGATTATTCTAGGATCTAAGTGAGAAGTTCAAATCTGTGAGTATACAGCAGTGTCTCGCAAACTTTTTTACTCTGCGGCACACTGAATCTAATTTTTTTTCCGCGGCACACCTAAAAAAGAATTTTTGATGGTTACGTAAAAAGAGGAAAATTGAAGTTTCATTAAATGCATTTCATTTAAAATAAATATAATAATAAATATAATTAATCATAACTCGGTGTTTGTTATAAATATTTGTCCATTCTATGGCTCGAAATAATCAAAAATTAATACCAAAATTTGGAAAAAGCTTGATAAATACAAGATCCCAGTTGATAAAATCTGAAAGATTTTTATTAAAGCACGTCGATAACACAAGTCAAGTCAAAATGAAATCTTTGGAATATCTAGTGTCAATTTGAAAATCTCTCGCGGCACACTACTCTGCCGCGGCACACAGTTTGCGAGACACTGGTATATAGGATAAGAAGCTTAAGTATTCAAATTCTTCCTTACGTCGTGGACTGTCTATTGGGCGTGTCCATTAAATCGTTGCTATCATAAATAACTAACTCTTAACATCCTTGAGTATTGATGTCGTGTGCTTAAGTGATGTATTACAGAGTAGCAATGATTAGTAAGACATATATAGTAGACTTATATTAGTAAGACTTATAAATTTCTAACATCGTAGGAACTTATAAATTTCTAATGTGTACAATCCTAAGAAACCGAGAATATGGATACATGAAATTGTGCACATTTGCAAAGGTAATATCAAAAACAATAATGATATGCTGAGATGTTCGGGTGAATGTGTCAGCAATTTCTACTCTAGTTGTGCTGGCTGCAATGAAGATACTTTTCATAAAATGAGTAAAAACTCAAAAATGCGGTGGCAATGCACGAAATGTAAAAGCGAACTCGGTATTTCCATTAGGCAACAACATGACGAAGGATCTACCAGTAAAAATGACCCACCAACAGAATCTGATAAATTAAAATGGCTGATGCAACAAGTGACTGAGAAAAAGAACGATACCGCAGCAATCAGTGAAACTAAGACGTTTGTAGAATTTGCTTAAGAAAAATTAGATGAGTTGATAAAAATATTACTGGACTTACTAAAGATATATATATGTGAACTAAAGAAAACAATCACTCTCTGAGGAAAGAAAAATGTCAAAATTAGAGATGAGGTAACTGATCTACAACAATATTCAAGGAGCCAGATATGGAAGGTGTGGGTATACCAGAGGAACACTAATGAAGATCTAACGAACATTGTGAACAAAATTGCTAAAAAAAATTGGAGTTAGTATTAAAGAAGGAGATATATATTGGAGAAACGCCGACAGTAAATAAAAATAGGATCAAGCCTATAATCGTAAAATTTAACATTAAGGATACGCGTGATCATTGGTTCATTGCAAATAGAAACATCAATTATAGTGTTAATTGTACGGATGTTGATGAAAGATCTGAGTGCCAAAGTACATTTAAATGTACATCTGACTCTTGTATTAAAGTAATTGTTACATAAAGCAAAAACTGAGGGTAAAACATCTGGTTATAAATTCATATGGGTTAAAGAAGGTAAGATCTTTATGAGTTTAAATGAAACAGCCGAAATATGTAGAATTAGAAATGATGATTTCAGAGATGTATTAAAGCAAAATGGCTCGGCTGCTAAATGATGTTGAATCTGAAGTCAATAATGATTGTAATGTAATGGATTTGGATAGATTAAAATCATTTTTTTAGTTTGATAATTATCCTTTTACATGCATATTAAATCTTAATATACGCAGCATTAGGAATAAGTTTGAGAAAATAGAGGCAATTATAGATGATAACAACTTAATAGATATATTAATATTAACAGAAATATGGGTTAAAGAGGATGAAATTTGCTTATATGATCTTAATGGGTATAAAAAAATTCTATAAATGTAGGCAGTACAACAAATCAAGAGGTATCTTAATTTATGTTAAGAAGTGTATAAATATTTCATAAATGATGACATCATAATAGACTGAGCAACGTAAACTCGTCAGCTTCCAACCGAAACACAAGCGATTACCTCACGAATGGATATGATTATCGAATATTTCATATTCATTTCATGAGATGAGATTTCATATTCATTCCAGCTCATCGAAATTCATATTCATTTCAAAGGAAGACAGGGCACCGGCAATCTTTTTGAGTAAATAAATTGGGTAATTCTCTTGCATACGGGGGCCATGGTGATGTATACAAGAAACACGTGTTTCCTGCTAACGTCCCTCGTATGTCCCGTATGTTCTCCTAACTTACCCGTATTCTTTCTAACGTACCATCCCCGTATATCCTCCTAACTTAACATCAGGTTGGGTTGTTTTACCTCTGAGCGGCACTTATTTGCACACCATGGGCTAAATGGCCAGGTCACAAGGACTCCGAAGGCTCAGAGAAGGTTGGGGTAGGGGACCCACTGGAACAGCTGTTCAGAGACAGATGGTAGCCTTCCGTCAAGTCCATCCAGCGTGTTCTTTAACATGCACAAGATATGGCTCTCCCGCACACGGGGTCACGGCTTAACATCCCATCCGACGGACGGCGACCTTTCCAAGCCCATCTGTCCCCTACTGACCATGGGCAGAGCGGGAAGTTTTGCGGTAACATCAGGTGGACTGTGGGTTTTATCAAAAGGTGTCTCCTTTCTCACTGAACAGGAATTAACGGAGAAAATATAAACCCAGGCGAGACGCGAACCTGGGAACAGCAGATTAAGAGACTGGCTCTCTACGACTGAACCAACCACGGACCCTCAGCAAGAGATTAGGTCGATGCTAAGGAGAATGAAGAACAGTCTCTTTTGTATGTAAACTATGACCTTATATCAAAAGTATATATACCTCTATCAAAAGTATATACTTATCTTGAATTACCCTGCTCTACAAAAATATTAGGGAATTTCCATATTATTGTCAGTGGGAATCTAACTTCTAAGCTCTATAACTTCTAAAATATGCATCTAATGGAAAACAAAGTGACCGATGATAAAGATCGTAAACAAAAACTATTTAAATCTCGATTTTCATTTGGGGCGGGGGTGGCTCAGTCGGTAGCGCGCCAGGCTCGTAATCTGTAGTTCCCAGGTTCAAGTCCCAGCTGGGTCAGCGTTGAGATTTATCTCCGCAAAATTCCCCGCCCTGCCCACGGTCAGTAGGGGACACCGATGGGCTTGGAAAGGCCGCCGTCCGTCGGATGGGACGTTAAGCCGTGGCCCCGTGTGCGGGAGAGCCCATACCCTGTGCACGTTAAAGAACACGCTGGATGGCCTTGACGGGAGGCTACCATCTGTCTCCCAACAGCTGTTCCAGTGGGTCCCCTCCCCCAACCTTCTCTGAGCCTTCGGGGTCCATGTGACCTGGCCATTTAGCCCATGGTGTGCAAAAAAGTGCCGCTCAGAGGTAAAAGAACCCAAATCGATTTTCATTCGGTATTCAGAGCCATGGAAGCTGGAATGTTTCACAACTGTAATGCGTCATATGAAATTACCTCAGAAATTAATTTAAATTTAAATAATGAGTATTGTTTTCAAATCATTTATTAAATTAAATATATATATATTAGAAGTTTGCATAACGAGTATTTCAATATTGAACAATTGTGAAGGGTTTTTATAAAGCAAGGTAATTTATTGTTAAATTTTTCAGTTTCCGTAACTCTTCAAATACTGAGCGAATATTGTGGAAAATTGAAATTAAAACGGATTTGATTATGATCTTTATTTTCAGTCATATTTTTCCTTTTAAGTGCATATTTTAGAAGAATTAAAAAAATTCGAAATTAGGTTCCCATTGACATAACAATGGAAATTCTCTAATATTTTAGTAGGGAAGTGAATATCATTGCTGCTACTATTGACCTAAATGCAAATAGCAAAGCTCATATTTGTTGTGATACAAAATGTATCTAAAATTTTACACTTGATGCAAAATAATAAACAAAAATATATAAATAAATAAATAAATACCCCCTCAAGCAGCTGCTTGCCACAGAGGTCTGACAGGAGGCTGTCAGTTTATATGCCATAGTAGAAGGTCTGAGAGGATGGCAGGACCTCAGCAGAAAAACGATACAAACAGCCATGCCTAAACCCGGGGCTCGAACCCAGGTCCCCGGGGTTCGAACCCAGGTCCCTTAGATCAGTAGTCAAGCGCGCTAACCACTCGGCCACGGGAATCGTGGAAAAATATCGCAATGACAGTCAAATTCGTCAGATATCCTGTAATTAATTTTGCCCTCACAAATATACAAAAATGAGTAACATATTCTACAACTTATTTGAGACTATGAAACTGGTAGTGACCATTTTATATCGTTTGAAGGCGAACAAAATGGAGCACCAAAGAAGCTCCCCACAAAATGAATCATATAGTCAGCCCTGCAGATTACTTCTAAGGGCTACGATTGCGATGGTCTCTTCACAAACCACTGCAATTGGAAGTGTAAGGAGAACAGGAAAATAACACATTGTCCTTGCCACCACTATGGGATTTGAACGAGTGTCAGAGGCCCTACACTGTCGCCGCAATCCAAGGCGCTGCCACTATGCTCTTTTAACAGATTGCACATAAAGGCACAAACACGTTTTTGCTTTCATTAGATTCCTTTGTGCGGCCAAAAATTCAATTTCATAATTTTCCGAAGCGTTATCTGTTGATGAGCCAAGTCTGAAAACTTCGAATACGAGGACCCAAAGAAGCGAAGAATTCAAAGATCTGTTTACTACATGTTTAGCAAAAAGGAAGAAAGAGAGAGAGAAAAAAATAGTACAAAAGGATAAAGAACAAGAATTTTTTTCTTTTTGTCAAATTCCATCACCAAAGGCTGCATCCCATCACGCCTAACTTCAGGTTTTTTCTCGCCCCCCTCCCCTTCAACTCGGAGACTCTCCCCCCCACTCCGTCCTGTTCGAAGCATTCAATTAAAGAGCTTCAGAATGCAGCATCAGCAGCAGAAGAGGACGAGGAGAAGAAGGGTGCTGCTGCTGCTGCGTCGTCGCATCCCGGTCCTGTACTCTGCTCGCTATCAGTCATCATTAGAAAGAGCCAGCAAACGGCGTGGCAAACTTGTCAAAGACCTCCCGTTGATGGATGGCTCCTCCGTAGAGCAGCTCCAATGATATCCCCCAGCCTTACGAATCCATTTTGAGAGATAAAAGGCTCCCACCGGCACCTTTCCATTGCGCCTCCCCTTTCGGCGCGTTTGGAACATGTGTTCTTTTCAATTCCTTGTCGGTCAAAGAACAAGGGTCTAACTGGTCATCAAAATGCATATCGGGGAAAGCATAAAAGATTGATTCATTTTTTTTCACCCTTCTTCTCTACTTGTTGCCTGAATATTATTTATCGGGCTTTTTAGTTCGCCCCGAATTGTCGAGGTGAATGTGGGGCCTTTCCATTTATTTTTCTTTTTTTTATTTCCCATTCTCTCCTCCTTTCTTTGCTTTGCCTCTAATGCATTTTTTACTATCCCTGAAAGAACTCGAGGCAAATGGAAAGCGGCTCTGGCTATCGATGATAAATTCTTTAACACTCTTTAAAATGAGTGCTGGAGAAGGGCGCTAGTGAGAAAAAATTTTTTTTTCTTCCTCAGAGGTTTTCAAAAGGACGATGCGAAAACCTCGATGGCATGCTTCTTCGCCCGTGATGATGACACACGTATTTCTTTCCATTACTTCGACAATCTTATATTTTCGGTGGGAGTTGGCGCACTCGGTAGAGCACCAGGTTCGTGGCCTGATATAGGGGTGGGGGATGGGGGGGTGGAGAGAAAACATCCTTTGAGAATACTAATAAGGGTAACTGAGGCATAAACATGGTTAAACTTGTGCATTTGTCACGCATTTTTCAAGTTTTGTTTTATTGAAGACATCTAAAATTGAGGGGAAAATGTTACACAGCAATTGAAATCCAGACGACCCTCTCCTCTTTTGTTCATTTCCGACACGATTGAGTCCTTTGGCTCCCCTCTCCTTTATTTTTTTCTAGATCCAGGTCTTTGCCAAATTCGTGATCTGTAGTTCCGAAGTTCGACTAACCCAACTACGCCAGATTTGTTATTTATCTTCGCTAACCTCCATCCTGCCTTAGATGAGAATGGGAACACAAATGGAGGACGTGGAAAGTTCATCGCCCATCGGATGGGACGTTAAGCAGTGGTCCCGTATACGGGAGAGCCATACCATGTTCAAGTTAAAGAACACACCGAATGGCCTTGATGGGAGGCCACCAGCTGTCTCCCAATATCTGTCCAGTGAGTCCTTGTGACCACTGGACAGAACCTCAACCTTCTCTGAGCCTTCAGGGTCTTTGTGACCTGGACATTTAACCCAATGTGTGCAAAAAATGCAGCTCAGAGGTAAAACAAATCAACCCTTGACAGGAGGCTCCCATTCTGTCTCATAATAGCTGTCCAGCTGGCCCTTTCCCCTACTCAACTCTGAGTTCTTGTGACCTGGTCATTTGGGGCCTGGATTGGATCAGTCGGTAGCGCGCCAGGCTCGCAATCTGTAGTTTCCAGGTTTGTAGTCGTATCTGTAGCCCCATCTAGCCCTCACTCAGAAAGGGGACACCGATGGGCTTGGAAAGACCGCCGTCTAACGGATGGGATGTAAAACCGTGGTCCGTATGTATGAGAGCCATATCCTGGGGAACATAAAGAACTACTGGATGGCCTTGACGGAAGGCTACCATCTGTCTCCTAACAGCTGTCTAACGGTCCCTTAACCCCAACCTCTCTGAGTACTTGGGGCTCTTGACCTGGCTTTTTAGCCCATCGTATGCGAAACGAAAAACATCGCTCAGAGGTGGAAGCTACAAACCTCCACACTGTGGATCTGCTTGAACGGAAATTTATTTTTGCTGAAGCTGAGACACTGATGTATAGCACCATTAACCTAAATTTTATGTTTTGTAGTTCGTACCGTACTAAACCCTTTCACGATACACATTTTCTGATGAATTACGCCCAATATCTTATTACCCTTAATAATATCGCACAGGAGATTATGCTTCGAACAAAATTACTTTTGCTAGCATTATTAAATCACGTTTCTGACATATATGCTTGAACTACGTAATATTTCGGATTAGACGAATTTTAGAAATAATGTTTTTAATAGCCACTTTCAGAAGGATGTTAAATGTTCAGCTTTATCCCATGCAACGTTATCTTATTACAGATGGCACGATACTGTCTCAGAAATAAACGATCTCCCATTATTTGATGAGCTTAACAGAAATTTACGAAATTAGAAACTGGAGCGAATAAGCTCGGAAACAGTGAACTGATTTCGTTTTGCCTTTAGCTAGATTAGATAGACTGAAATGGAAATTGTGTTTCTTTGTTTTCCTTATCTTTACCCTTAGTAATAATTTATGATTTAATTCGGAGAAGAATCAAACATTGAAGGAAAAAAAAAACAACAAAATTATCCTTCGGAAACTCTAAACTCTGCTTGTTTTTATGTTTCGGGATTATGCAGATAATTTACCGAAAGATAAGAGCATTTGTTTTCTCTTGACCCGAGGCAATGGAATAATATAAATGAATAAAAAGCGAAACAAGCAAGCGAAGACGAAGGATGGGGCTAATTCGAACCATTACACGAACTTGCCATCCATTACAGTCAAGAAATATTAAATTTTAGAGTCTACTAACAGATGCTTTTAAACATTAACCATAACTCACGAGCTGGAATCACTTTGTTGAAGATAACGTTCCAGAGCTAGGCAAATTTAAAACCCTCTCTGCTGCATGAAGTAAAATTAATATGCTTATGGAAAACGAGACCAAGATTAACAGCTCCTAGTTTACCATAATTGAGCCCTTGGTGTTCCAGCTGGCTAGTGTCATCATGAGCCGGCGATCTTATCGAGGTAATAAAATCATACCGAATTATTTGATTACGGAGACAGCCCATCCGCCAGTCAAAATGGCTTGTTTTTGAAACTTGTGTGGTATAAGAAAAACATATATATAGTTTAGAGGCATGCATTTAACGCTTGAAAATGACTCTCCCTAGCCACGTGGAAAGCGTACATAGGGGAGGGGCTCCTGAGTGGAAATGATTGCTCGAGGTAGAAACTGTAAGAAAAAAAGAGAGGATGCATTAGAGTCTAGTGAGTTCAAGTGTTCAGTTTTTATTTTCGTGCTTTGACAATCATGCGAATACTTTCTTATGCAAATACAGGTTGAAAATTTAGAGTTTTTTGGACACCTCGTTTGCTCAATTAAACCATAAAAGTAAATCTTAAACTCAAAATTAAATTTCCTATCAAACTGCACCTGGAGATTATTTTTTACTTATTTTTCTTACATTGTTTTTTCATATAAAATAGAAAACACGTTTCTGTACTTCTCTCTGGCTCTTATTTTTAATGAATATCCCTGCAAAGTACATAGGAAAAAATATTTATTTCAAATGTAAAAAAAGATAAATTATATATAAAGAAAAGATGGATTGAGTAAAGTTTAGTATTCTAAATAAAGTGGTTTGGATTGTTTTACTTCTGAGCAGAGCGTTTTGCCCACAGTGAGCTAAGTGGCCAGGTCACATGCGCCACAAGATCTCAGTCGTGGCCCCGGGTGCGTGTGATTTAACGCGCCTAATCATTCCTGCACCCGGGGCCACGACTTAATCTCTTATCAGACGAACGGTGGATTTTCCAAGACTATCGGTGTCACCTCTGTGACCTAGGGCAGGGTGAGGGTTTGGTGAAGATAAATGTATTGGCACAATAGGGACCCGAATCTGGAAGCTACAGATTACAAGTCCGGTTCAAACCGACTGAGTGTTCCTGATAATTTAGTGTTTAAAACACTTGACACGTTCTCTTGAGTCAACCATCCCCTTTAGGTAGGCAATGTTGAACTTAAGATATTCGGAGGTAAACTTAAGAGAATCACACCGAGACGTCGTATCATTGGATAAAGTGAAAGAAAAAAAAAATCTGGCTATTTGAAATGAAACAAGTTAGCGAGTTTTGGCGTAGGATAATCATTCTATAAATCTAAACATGGTCTCGTAAAATATCAAAAATATCTTCACCCCTCTGTAATAAAAACAAAGAATTTCACTTTTACAACCTTAACCAAGACTTAAGTACTAATAACTAATTTTTTTGTCCGCATCAAATCAAACAAATCATTTTCAGTTCAACAAAATCGCTTATGAATCACTGTAAACCCTAAGCCTGGGGCGGGGGTGGCTCAGCCGGTAGCGCGTCAGGCTCGTAATCTGTAGTTCCCAGGTTCGAGTCCCAGATGGGTCAGCGTTGAGATTTATCTCCGCAAAATTCCCCGCCCTGCCCACGGTCAGTAGGGGACACCGATGGGCTTGGAAAGGCCGCCGTCCGTCGGATGGGACGTTAAGCCGTGGCCCCGTGTGCGGGAGAGCCATGCCCTGTGCACGTTAAAGAACACGCTGGATGGCCTTGACGGGAGGCTGCCATCTGTCTCCCAACAGCTGTTCCAGTGGGTCCCCTCCCCCAACCTTCTCTGAGCCTTCGGGGTCCATATTACCTGGCCATTTAGCCCATGGTGTGCAAAAAAGTGCCGCTCAGAGGTAAAACAACCCAACCCTAAGCCTGACCATGCAAAGTGATCGAAAAAAAAACGTAGCTAGTAATGAGTCTCTTTAGGATCTGAACATATCTCCCACCTGTAGAGACCAATCTTTGCTAACAAGTGTTTCAAACATGCGATATCGCACTTACCTTATCTTGTTGATGACTCATAGCCAGGATGAGAAACTGTAAGAGATAAGTTTGCATTTTGATGGCAGTTAGAAGACTAATTTTCCGCATTCAAAGATAATTAACGTTCCCTTTGTGATGTGCAAATATACCGCTGCCTTTTTTCTGATCCTCATATTTCAGACGGAATTTGTATCTCATAGTTTCCGGCTGTCATCAGATTCGCATCAGCGATTGTTCGCCGCCAAATCAGATTTCCGTCTTCTCCGCATCAGTCGCTTCTAGTGAAGGAAGTTTCCGTCTCCGATGCTGTTTATCTGCAAAGTCGTTTTTTTCTCTCTATCCTCTCCCCTTTTGGAGCGTTCCTTAAGCTATCGTTTTGAGTATAAATCCGCGTCTGCAAACTCCGAGGCAGACAAAGAGAGAGAAACACAATTGGACGAATCAGAAATTGCTAGAATTTGAGAAGGAAGTAATCTCATTTTGAACGTCTTTTCTCTAGTCTATCGTTTACGCGTTGCTGGTACACTCCACCTACATAAAGGAAAAAGCTGCGTGATGTCACTGATGTTTATCCTTTCACGGCACCCCTCTCTTTTCGTACCGGATAAAACGGGAGGGGGGGGGGGTGAAGAAGATTTTTATCGCCAGTCGTGTCCTGCATCTTAATCGCGACAAATTGTAAGTTGCACTCGGTTTGGATGCGTTCTTTTCCTTGTTCTTCAATTTCTTTCATGCTTCGGATACTGAGAGTCTTTTTTGCGAACCAAAGAAGAATCCAGCGAAGCCTGGCATAACAGTATAGGATGTCGGGTTTGCTATTGAAGGGGGTTAGGGTTCGATTCACGACGTTGAAAAATTTCAGTGATTTTGTTTTTAACAGTGACTTTAGACTAGGGAATAAGAAGGGGAAAAAGCAGTCAAATACACTGCGCAGGAATAAAATTTTGAAATCTTTATGTTAATGGAAAGCCAGACTCGAATAGTCTTAATTTCTAAAGTAAGTTTTGTATTTAAATGAGAAAATGGCATATATGGCTGATATAAAATACTTAAGGAATTATTGCATTAATCTGCTATGTCAAATGTTTGATATGTTCGTCACAATTTAACCGACCGTTTATATATACACTCCCAAATATTTATATGAGTAATATCCTACATTATCAATTGCTTTACATGAACACTTGCGTCCTAGCAGTTTACTGAATGATAATATGATTTATTTTTCGATTTATCGACTTTATTATGTTTTAGACTGAAATATAAATACTTTGTTTTATCAACATTTAATAATTATTTATTTTTACGAATCATTTTCTAATATTCCCGAAGTCTTCATTTATTTCATCAATTAAAAATATTCTCATTCTTAGTTGCATATGTCACGTGTCATCGGCGAAAGTTACTATTTTTCCTTTTAGTTCACGTTTACAAAGATCATTTATAAAATAAATGAAATAATATTGGTCTCAACATGGAATCTTGGGGAACTTCATATTTTATTTCAATTCCTTTGCTAAATAATTTCATATTTTTTTAATATTCGAATCCTACTTTTAAAATTAGTTTTCAATCATTCAAAAAGAAACTTTCCTCGAATTCCAGACATTTCAAGTTTAGTTTTCATCAAGAAATCATGCGAAACTGAAACAAATGCTTTTCCGATGACGAAAAACAGCACATCAGTAACATTGTTTAATAACATGCGTAGTTAAATTGTTTTGAATCATATTTCTTATAAATACATGGTCCAGACAGGTTTTCATTTCCTCTCTAGTGATCTCTCCATGCATACATTAAAACCACTTGACAGAATCAGTTGTGTTTAGATAAAACATATGAAAAAAAATTATCGGACCCCCAACTCTTCAGATTCATGGCAGAGCACGCTGATCCGCAACTCTTCAGATTCATACCAGAGCACGCTGATCCGCAACTCTTCAGATTCATGGCAGAGCACGCTGATCCGCAACTCTTCAGATTCATACCAGAGCACGCTGATCCGCAACTCTCCAGATTCATGCCAGAACACGCTGATCCGTAACTCTTCAGATTCATACCAGAGCACGCTGATACGCAACTCTTCAGATTCATACCAGAGCACACTGATCCACAACTCTTCAGATTCATGCCAGAGCACGCTGATCCGCAACTCTCCAGATTCATGCCAGAACACGCTGATCCGTAACTCTTCAGATTCATGCCAGAACACGCTGATCCGCAACTCTTCAGATTCATACCAGAGCACACTGATCCACAACTCTTCAGATTCATGCCAGAGCACGCTGATCCGCAACTCTCCAGATTCATGCCAGAGCGTGCTACGGTAGCATACTCTGGCATGAATCTGGAGAGTTGCATGTTCGATTCCCGCCTCGTCAGCGATAATTTTTTTCAGTTGTTTTAACTATTGTTGAAGTCTATTTCTACAGGTCATCTGTGAATTTACTATGGACAGTTATGCTTATTCTTGGTTAATTATATCATTCCCCCTTTAGGTTAATATTCGTGTCCCCTATTATTAAGACATTGCTATTTTTGGCTTCTACTTTATTCTCCAGTTCTCTAGTAAAATTTTATTTTCTATGGTAATCATTTTGTTTTCTATGGTATGGTTATTTTACCAAATTGTGTAGTACATAGTTTTCTATGTACCATAGAAAACTTTTTCTTTTTTACCATATCCGCAGTTTTAAAAGTTTTATTAAATCCATTCGCTGTTATGCATTGCTTAGCAAACACAATTACTCTTCCAGATTTATTTTCATTCTGATATTTAAAATAAGATTCGTAATTAGGTATTCTATACAACTGTATTTCTTTGTCATCTATCCATATCTCTTCAAACTATTACATCAGGTTCATTCTTAAATGTCAGAATGAAAATAATTTAATCACCGGCCACTAGTAGTGAGTTTTCACTACTAGTGGCCGGTGATTATTACATTTAAATAAAACAAAAAATGAGCAAAGTTTTTTTCTCATACTTTTGATATTACCCATAATGACGTCTACACTCCGTAGACCAGCGGTTCCCAACCTGTGCTCAGCGAATCCCCAGCGGTAACCTCTTAGGGGGTTCAAAAGAAATTTACTTTTGAGGCGGATAAGTGGTTACAATTATCCGCCTCAAAATTAAAATAGGGGTCCTCCACTTTCAAAAGGTTGGGAACCGCTGCCATAGACCATTTATATAGTTTCTTAGCAAATAACATTGTCGCTATCTATTATGCAGACCTTGTACAGTCTCTCAAATAAATATCCGAACACTATGGTTGATTACAGAATTCAGAAAAAATATCTGGAAACGATTTTTTTAGAATTCACGTGACACGAAAGTTGCCAGATCACTAATTTCTAAAAAAATCGTTTCCAGATATTTTTTCGGAATTCTGTAATCAACCATAGTGTTCGGATACTTTTTTGAGCGACTGAACGTTTCATCCAAATTATAACCATAGATCTGAATATTTAAGATATTTTTAAGGAATTATTTTATGAAATAATATTCCATATCCGGATCATATTTTACATATTTTTTTCCCTTAAACAAAATGATTTCTTTAAAAACCTGATATTCTTTTTTTCCTTGATTTCTTTATAAGTAGGTCAAAAGGAAAAGTTCTCTTTTTTATTAAAGATATCTGGAGTACCAGAAAAGATTAAAAAAAGCAATACGCTGCTCATCAAAAAATAATCACATATCGCCGAAATATGGCTAAAAAGAAGGATACATAGAGATGAAAAAAAGATTTTTAAAGTTCCTTGGTAATATAATAATTAGTTTTGAAAATCAACGTATAAATCACGTATAACGTTACGGTATATACAATATGTAAAACATATATCCTATAAAATATACATATATATGTAAAATATACACCCCATAAAAGGAGTTCTTTTTTTAGACGCTCGATCATTCCAATCGGTGTTAAATAGCCTATTGCTTCATGATGCCTCAAATCAAAAGTTTAGCCAGTGGTTCCCTATCTTTTCTGCCGACTGGTGGACTCCCTATGAATTTAACTCTTTCTGAGGTCCCCCTGTGAAGTTCATTTTTTTCTATGACCCTCTTCCGATTACTACCGG
Source organism: Ryuthela nishihirai (assembly GCA_038380435.1). Taxonomy (NCBI): domain Eukaryota; kingdom Metazoa; phylum Arthropoda; class Arachnida; order Araneae; family Heptathelidae; genus Ryuthela; species Ryuthela nishihirai. Next base: position 38,584,290 of record JAWZYU010000020.1, read on the forward strand.
GGAGGAGGTTGTCTCAGTCGTTAGCGCGCCAGATTCGTAATTGCAGTTCCCCAGGTTCGAGTCCCATCTATAACAGCGTTGAGATTTATCTGCCCTAAATCCCCATTTTGCTCTCTGTCAGAAAAGGAACACCGATATGGATGTGGTAAAGACTTCTGTCCAACGGATGAGACGTTAAGCGACGTCTTTGAGTGTGTGAGAGAGCCATACACTGTGCACGTTAAAGAGCACGCTGGATTGCCTTGAAGGAGAGGCTTCCATATGTATCTAAATGTTTCAGCTTTCACAACTCTTTAAATATTGTTGAAAATCGAGATTTAAATAGATCTTTTTTTTTAAAGTGGCCTCTGAGTGCTACCCACTTTTGCATTTCGAATTCTGAGCACATTTGATATTTTTAGCTTATTTTATTAGAATCACGGTATGGTTGGGGGGGTGGGCTTTCCATTGACTGCATGCTTGACTCATAGTAATGACTATAGCATTTGCTGTAATATAGAAAGATATCTGCCGGATGGTTTAGTGAAAACCTCTGACGCCACGTCAAGGCACCATCCATGTCAAAGAGTTTGCTCCAACCATGAGAAAACCTCTCCACACACAGGCAGCTAATCTGGAAGGAAAACGAGGCTCAAGCAGTCAAGACACCATAAACTTCCATTAAAGCGTCAATCAGAACTTTCTGTCGAACGAATTTAATGGAATATTTTGTAGCATCTTGTGCAAGATCTAATTCCAAAAAAGAAAAGAAAAAGATTAGACCTTGCTCCCAGCAGCTTCCAATGGCAGAATCCTCCAATGATGCACCTTCCCTGCACGGCAGGCGACTGTCCACTAGAGTTTTCACTACTAGTGGCCGGTGATTAGGAAGTACTACTAAGTCACCGGAATGGATGGTCCCAAAGTGAGTAGCCACTTTGGAATTTTGGTTTTTCTCGTGAGGGTCAGCAATGAAGGAAAGAAAAAACAAAATAAATGAAATACTTACCAAAGTCCATACCTCACCTCTCAGGTGCTCTGGGTGAGCAGTTCGAGGGCTCGGCAGAACGGATGTGGTCCCCTAGTACGCCAGAGCCCTTATCAAAGTCTGGGCCTTACTAAGAGTCTCCACCCCGGGAGCCGAGCGAACTTGGATCTATATATCCTTGTTCATGGCTAACTGGGGAACAGATTAAAGTTAGGTTTCTTTCGGTGGTTAGCTTTCCTTCTATAGGACTGCTGCCATGTGAGGTCGGGGTTGTGGTGCGTCTATATGGCGTATTCCTTGCCCCCGGCTCTAGATAGCACGGCTCTTCATAACTGGTGGTGCTTTCAGGCGGAATCGGGAATTCCCGTGGTTGCATAAGATCGCAACAAAATAGAACTTATCTAGAAGATCTTTCGGATGAAGAGTATCATTACTTCCACTTCCCTACCAACCCCTCCCACCCCATGCTGAGGAAAAAGCAGCTGACAAGCTTAGAAAACACCCACTATGTTGAAAATTTAAAGATGTAGCCCTGAGTTCAGGATAGCCACATACTTTGTGAACGTGAGAAAACATTCTGGATGGCCTTAATGGGAGGCTTACATCTTCTCCTAATAAATCTGCATAAAAATTATTAGAGGACGATATTAGCTTCCCATTATTCCTTTTCCCAACCCTTTTCCAAGAGTTAATAGAGTCCTCATGACCTAAATATTTATCACATTACGGAGAAAAAATTGGTACTCATAATTAAAAAAAAATTCAACCCTACAACCGCAAAGTGTGCAGCTATCTGATGTGGTTGACAAAGCGCGAAAAAAATTCTTCGTTACTAACAATTCTTTTATTGTTTAAAAAATTAAGTCTCTTCTGCTAATTGACAAGAGTCTTCTAGTGTTGAGTTGGTAAATTGTTTCATTAATTCTGTTGCGTTTCGTTTGTCTGGATGAGTAAAACAGCCGACTTAGAAGGGGGAGGCATGTTTCCCCACTTTCAGAATGTGAGTAAGTGTAACAGAGGTGAAAAATTGTTAAACTTATTTATATTTCATGCATTTTTCAAAACAAGTTTCAAATCCCCGTAAAATGGAGGGAAAATGTTATACTGCATTGGAAATCAAGTCTCTTAGCTACCCCTTTTACATTTTTCCGGTTCAATTGTGTTTCTTGTCACCCCCTCCCTCAACTGTTTTTCTAGATCCGGGCCTATATAGATCAGGGGTTTCAAAATCATACCATATAGATCAGGGGTTTCAAAATCATACCATATAGATCAGGGGTCTCAAAATCATATCATATATAGATCAGGGGTCTCAAAATCATATCATATAGATCAGGAGTCTCAAAATCATATAAATAGATCAGGGGTGTTCAACCGTCTATCGCGAGCTACTGGTCCATCACCTCGTACTTTTTGGTTGGTCGTGTTTTCACTGAAGAATTCTTTTCACATCGGATTTTCAATGTACGGGAGCATTTGAAAGCGCAACGTCTTTGTTGTTAAAAAGATAAATAAAAAAATTGCGCTTCATAAATATTAATAAAATATTATTATTTGAATTTCTCCAATCATTAGTTCAAATTTCCACTGTTTGAAGTACGAAAAAAACTTATTCTGTTTGGAAACAAACACCCCATATTCTCCTGAGGCGATATGTTCTTATTCCTTACAGTCTTCATTTCATTTAACTGCAGCTGAAACAATTCTGTGAAGACCGATTTTCATTTCAACTGTTTTGCTCTGCAATTTTCGCCTTTAACAGAACTCGGGTAATTCTAAACTGCAAACTGAAGAGATGAGGCAAAAAAAAAACTTTTGTGTTCAACTTTGTCTCATCAATCAATAAAAGAAATATACTTTCTTTTTGTGACAGGTACTGATGACTTTTCGAGGGAATAGCCAAGGAATGATGAAACATACATAAATCACGGAATTGGTTAGTTCTACATCGATCATTTATTTTCATTGCTTTTTTCCGTCTTTTTTTTTCTTTCTGGGCAGACATTTTGCTGCATTTTTATGCAGATCAGGTGAGGCCATTCTTCTAAGCAGTTTCAGAGATCCAGTTCTTTCTGTTTTTCTCAGTACAGCACTTGCACTCTGTCAGAATTTTTTTTTTCTGAACTGTAACAGAATGATTTATTTTAGAAGAATTCCACATTTGAAATATTCTTTTTTATTTCATTGGAGACAGTAATCGTTATCAAATGAATAGCGTTTGCATTATCGGAGTTTAAAATGTTATTTGCGTAAAAAAGATCGAAGGATGTAGTAGACTCTAGAATAGCTTTTTGTTAAAAAATGTTAAGAATACTTTTAAAAATTATAAAATGTTTGCAAAAATAATGTTCTATTTACATAAATTATGAAAAGAATAAAATAAGCGATAAAATATGGGCTCTTCAAAGGATAAAAAAACGATTAACTTTGAAATTTTGCAAATTTTTCCGTTCTTTCTGACCAATTTTTTACTACCTGTAAGGAGTCGGCAACCTCCTTTAAGCAGCATATTGTGCAGAGAGAGACTCCGTTGGTTTGGCCATGTTGCCCATATAGATATTTATAGATTGGTGAATAGGGTTATGAAGAGTGTGTCTAAAGGCCTCAGAAAGAGGGGGAGACCTAGGATGCGGTGGGTAGACAATGTCAAACAGGACCTTATTAGAATTAGTGTGCAGTGGCCAGATGCAGTAGATATGTAGCTCAGGACAGATATGCTTGGAGAACTAAATTGCACGGTGTAGTTGGATCTCCGTAACCCATGGATGATGATGATGTTGATTTTGAGAATTTTTTTTAAATTGTTAGAGATACTTCAATATAAAATTTATTATAAGTTGCTTATTAAGGTATTTTTTTTATGTAGTTAATTGATTCAGTTTCTAACAAATCTAAAAAAATTTTATTAATTGAGTTCTGAACATTTTGTTTCTATAGTATTAATTCTAGTTTTGCTATTAAAAGGCTTTTAAGCATTTTAAGTGCCCTCAAATAAATCGGTAGCTCGCAAAAGATTATATTTAACGATCTAACGAAGACTTACTGTAGAAGGCAAGCGCTATAGAGGCGGGGGTGGCTCGTAATCTGTAGTTCCCAGGTTCGAGTCCCAGCTGGGTCAGCGTTGAGATTTATCTCCTCAAAATTCCCCGTCCTGCCCACGGTCAGTAGGGAACACCGATGGGCTTGGAAAGGCCGCAGTCCGTCGGATGGGACGTTAAGCCGTGGCTCCGTGTGCGGGAAAGTCATACCCTGTGCACGTTAAAGAACACGCTAGATGGCCTTGACGGGAGGCTACTATCTGTCTCCCAACAACTTGTTCCAGTGGGTCCCCTCCCCCAACCTTCTCTGAGCCTTCGGAGTCCATGTGACCTGGCCATTTAGCCCATGGTGTGCAAAAAAGTGCCGTTCAGAGGTAAAACAACCCAAGCGCTATAGTACAAGAAGCCTCAGTTGTTAAAGAAAGAAAACGAAGAATAATTGTTTTACCTTTAGCTGATAAAGCTTTTCCTGTAAACTCGTGTTTTAGAAAAAGTCCAAAAGTCAAGACAAACGAATTCTAAAAAGCTTCGACTCCATGTAGATTTACTTATTTATTTTTTGAAGACTTTTGATTTTTTGATTATGCGTTTCGATATCAGAACTTACTTCAAGAAACTAAAAAAGCTTAAGACCAAATAGAGCCTATAGGGCCGGATATAAGAAAAAAAAAGTAAAGTGGGGTAGGTGGGAATGGGGGGGGGGGGGGGGGGCTCATATGTTCGATCAATATGAAAAAAAAAAAAAAAAAGCAAAAAGAGAGGAGGGCGGTCAAAAGACCGGATTTCCATTGTAGTATGCAATTTTCCCTTCCGCTTAAAACAAGAATTTTTAAGAGATCTTTAAAAAATTCTGAAATAATGAATAGAATATACAGAAGCATAATAATTTGTTACCTCGATTACCTTTAATAGCATTATGGAAAGGAGACGTGGCCTCCTGCTTCTTCGCCCCCTAGAGATGGCTCTGGGGCATACTATCAGTTAATTGAAGGTTCGGGATTTTTTTTTTCATCTTTATATTGTTTCTCATGATGTTCACATATTTGAAGTGTGAAGTGCGGGGAAGAAGTCGGTACAGGAGCAAGCTCGTGAATTGATATTTGGATTCAGGAGTTCAAACTGGGGAATTGTTTTCTTTTTGCTTCTCTTTGGCGAGAAAGAATTCAGCTTAGGAAGATCACCGTCCGTTGGATGGAATGATAAAACGTGGTACTCTAGAGAAAGGCTTCCTCTGGGACTTAAAGAGCTTACTAGTTAGTTTGGTGGGGGAAGATTCCAATTCTCTTAGCAGCTGTATAGTGGATCTTTCACATATATATAGTGGATATATATATAGTGGATCTTTCACACCAGACACCGATCCTTGTTGTCCTGGTGACTTGGATACTAAGACTAAGGCGTTGTTCAGGGGATATTTCCCAGATGTATTGCCATTAACCCTTTCAGGACCATAAGGTTTCTAAGAGTAAATATTAGTATGTAACTGTTTATTTTAGTTTGTTTAGACGTAAAATAAATAAAAATCATAAGAAAAATACATAACAATGTGTAGTTTTTTTGGAATTTTATGGGAAATATTTTTCCCAATGGACTATAAAGGTAACACAAATTATAGTTAGGCTTATTAGGCAATGTCTTTTATTTATTGGTTTATTAGAACAAAATGTTAACTAAAATAATACAAAATTATGAAATAAAATTACTATACAAAATGATGTGCTAATTATGATATTCTGCGAAGCAATTTCTTTTGGTAGTGAGGCAAAGATGGACAATGCACATAATACATATATTATGCGTCCTGACAGTTCTGTTTTTGTTTTCTAAACGTTCCCGTTTACGTAATTGCGTTCGGCATACGTTCTATTTTGACATTCTGTATAAAAAATGCAGATAAGGTTATAATTAAATACGACAATCACCAATTTTAAAATGGGAAAAATGTTTCCCTTAGTCGTGAAAGGGTTAAGAGAAAGATGTTGTTCAGAGGTGAGACCATTAAATCAAAGATGCTCAGAATCAGTTCATGCCACACGCATAAATTTAAGGTTTAGATCAGATTACTGGACAAATCCATCAGTCACCTGAATAATAACAAAATGAAGTTTGAAATGCAGACATTGATAAACTTACTTAATTAGGCGAATACTGAGAAATTGAAAGCGAAAATGTGGTTATTGTTAAATTTATTCAATCAAGTGAATATTGACAAATTGAAGATCGAGAGACAAATGGTGGCAAATTTTCTCAATCAAGTTGCATATTGAAAAATTGAAAAATGAGATTTGAATATTCGCGAACTCGTTTATTTTTGTGAATTCTGGCAAATTGAAGGGTGGGATGGGAATACTGACAAACAATCAAGAGAATACTAAAAATTTTAAATTAAAACATTAATAGTGAACAATTCAAATGCTACAGGTAAATTCTTGAAAATTCAAGATAACGAAGCTGAATATACAAAGCGGAGGCATAGAGAGATTTTCAAACTTAAAAAAGTTGCAATTTAAAAATAAAAAATGGAAACATTCTTATAAAGAACTGCACGAAGTCCATAAAGAATATTTTTAGGCATTGCGGACTGATTCATGTCAACCCACAACCACCACAATTTGAATTCGAGCATAATCATCTGGACTTTGTGTGACTTAAAAACAAAGATCATAGAGCAATAGTACCAAGCAGACTTATTTATTTACTTGCTTTTACAGAATTCTACTTTAGCAAGTGAAATTATAGCAAATCTATACCGGAGAAAGGAAACTAGTATGTTTTAATCAGGCCTTATCCCCGCACAAGGCGAGCTACGAAAGGATATTAGATTCGTTTCTTCCTTTTCTTTCCATTTCTCATTAATACTTTTCCGTACGAGGAATGCGCATGAGAGTCTCTCGGCGAACTCAGTCCATCGAGTTGCAATTTATGAAATGAAGTTCTACGTAGAATTAGAAAGAAAGCACGTAATTAAAGCCGTTCTTTAGTCTGCACCGAATCGAGGCGAAGAACTAAATAAATTAAATTCGAGCAATATGCGACTGAATCGCCGCTTAAAAGACCATGCAAAGGGATGAGGAGCTCCGATGCCCGGAAAGCAATCTTATTTCTGCTTCGAGCGGCTTCGAATGTGTTCGAGCAATTCAATTTTAATTTAGGAAAACAAGTAGATATCGATCCGATTCTCTGTCGGTCTCATCCGCCAAAAGCAGCTAATGAAACAACGCCTTTGGATCGGAGTGAAGTGCCTTCAACTGGAAAGTGCAAACAGAAACAGAAAAGAAACAAGAGGAACGGACCTTTGACTGTATTGTCATTCACGACAGTTCCTTTTCGGTCTCCATCTACACCCCCACGGAAAAAAAAAGGTCGTATCTCTGCAATGCTCTTTTACGCGCTACTCTATTTACACGGGGAGTCGGGCTGTCGAACTAGTTTCGTCTCATTACTGAGATCAAAGGGGTCAGAGAGGGGAAATGTTGACTCTATCACGGAGCCTGAGGAAGACCATCGAACACTTTCGAAACCTTCTAGCGCCGTTAGAAATCGAAGTAATAAAAAGCGAAAAAAAAATGCAGAGGAAGGAAAGACGGGGGTAAAAAAAAAGAAGGGAGGGGGTAAAAAAAAAGAAGGGAGGGAGGCTCAACAGAAACACCAGAAATTACTGACGGGATTTAGTATTCTGTTCGTGGTTCTTGAGTTTGAGCAAACACGAAACTGGGGGAAGAGGGTAGGAATCCAAACAACCGACCACAACTACGCCCGGCTCCTGCTCCTGACTTGCTTCCTCCGCCTAAGAACTGCAAACAGGAGTCTCTGATTTCGTGTGCATACTTGGGAGGGCTTAAACTCACAAGGCACAGCAGGAGGATCTGGATTTTTCATCAGGTGACTTCTGTTCTTCGTGGGTGGAAAAGAAGGTTTCTTTTGTTTTTCATCAGGTGACTTCTGTTCTTCGTGGGTGGAAAAGAAGGTTTCTTTTGTTTTGTGAAGATCATGTGGAAAAATCGACGCAAGCGAAACATGAGAAATAAAAGAAAGATTTGTCTCTTTCCGTTGCTTTTTAAAAAGGAAAATCTCTCTCTCTCTTGTCACGAGTATTAAAAATGCCACGTTTTATTCGCTATTTTTTCTCTGCTGTGGAGACGGAAAGACTGAACATCGCAGACTGCATTTAACCTTGTACATTTTAAATTTCCCGACGCATTAGTTTTTTTTTGTAAAAAGAAAGAAACAGGGTCAAATCTGGGGGGGAGGGGGCTTTGATAATAACGGTAAGGGTAATAGATGCAGAAAATTATTAAACGTTTGATAGTTTTTAGAAATTTTTTAAAGTTCTTTAAGTTCTCTATAATGGAAAGCCTTTTAGTGTTTTCCGGCTCGACACGATTGGGATTCTTGCCCCCCCCCCTCTCCCTTGATCTTAATTTTTTTTCTAGATCCAGGCCCGGAAGTAATGATGTTAAATATTCACTTGTCAAAAAAGTCCAATTAAAATTTTATAACGGGAACGATAAAAACGGAAGAAGAAAAAGTGATAATGTCCGGAGTCGGGTGGTAGGTAACGACTTGGATTTTTAACCCAACATGGAGTGGCACGGGATTTGATTGTTTAACCTTTGATCGGCACTTTTTTCAATCGGCTAAATGAATAGGTCATTCCTGCTAGTCTTAGTGGTTGGATGACGCATGAGCTGTACTTTTCCATTTGCTTCGGTAAATAAATCATTAATATGTCCTCCTGATGTTGTTCGGATGGGACGTTAAGCCGTGGCCTCGTGTGCGGGAGAGCCATACCCTGTGCACGTTAAAGAACACGCTGGATGGCCTTGACGGGAGGCTACCATCTGTCTCCCAACAGCTGTTCCAGTGGGTCCCCTCCCCCAACCTTCTCTGAGCCTTCGAGGTCCATGTGACCTGGCCATTTAGCCCATTGTGTACAAAAAAGTGCCGCTCAGAGGTAAAACAACCTAACCCTGATGTTGTTTTCGTTCTTTTTTTGCAAATAAGAGGCTTTTTCAACGTTTTCCAAGTTAGTGGTGGAATGTTGAACCTCATCATTAACACATTTCTAGTTTTTGCATCGTTCCCCGTTTTCTAAAGTTTGTTATTCAAAATACCCCTTTGCACATCGTTGAAAAGTGTATCATCAGAAGCAAAGAGCACCGAAGTTGTCACAGCTGTGGGATCTACTCTGCGACATCATTATACATAAAAAATAATGTGCTTCCAAGATTCCAATCGAGAACGAAATTTTCTGATCGTTATATTCGTGATCCACGATAACCGATATTCGACAGTAAAAGATCCCAAGGAAAAGAGAAAGTTTAGAAAGGAGATCCATTGGACAGCTGTTAGGAGACAGATGGAAGCGTATCGTCAAGGCAATCCATCATGTTCTTTCAGTGCACTGTTATGGCCTTCTTGCATACAAAGACACGGCTTAACGTCTCATCTTGAGGAAGGCTCCTTTTCCAAGCTCATCTGTGCCCCACTTGTCACTGAGAAAAAAAGTGAGATTAGGGCTTGCATTCTTTAAGGAAGCGAATTAAGAGATGAAAACACATAGAGCAAAAGAGGAGGAGGAGGAGAGAAAGTTTAAAAGACTTCTTGAAGGTTGCTGTTTAACCTAGGAGTGGTACTTTTATGCACACAATAGATTAAATTGTTAGCTCACCAGAACCCAAAGGCTAAGGTCTGAATATAAGAAAGGAATCCATTGAAAGGGAGATACATGGGAGCCTGTCCTTGAAGGCCGTTCACAGCAGATGTTTTTTTCCTGCGCATTGGCTACAGGGTATTGTTCCTTCTGAAGGATGTTGACGTTTCACCCACTAGTGTCCTCTTTTTCACTAAAGAATGGGCGAGAGTTAGAGGAGGATATCTCAGCATTGACATACTGGGGACTCGAACTTCGGAACATCAAGTTACGAGCCTAGCGCTTTAAACACATCAGGGTTCTTATCCTTTCAACGAGAGAAATACCGGACTAGCTTAAAATATCTCAACTCAGGCAAAGTGGGGACTAGAATATTGTATATCAGGTTATGAGGCTGGTGCGCTACACATGGAGAGTGTAAAATCATCGATAGTCGAAAGAGCAATTAATAATTGGTTATCATGAGAGTCTACATGGTTACTCATGAACAGTAGGAGATGCGATTTTCAGATCGTTTACAGGCACTGTAGTCATGATGTGAAATGTTCACCTGTCAAAAATGTCTAATTAAAATTTTATAACGGGAGCGATAAAAACGGGGAAGAGAAAGTGATCATGTTCGGAGTCGTGTGGTAGGTAACGACTAATTGATGATTAACTGATGATTTTCAGATCATCAATTAATAATTGTGTATCATTGTCTACATGGTTACTCATGAACATTAGCAGATGCGATTTTCAGATCATTAAGGTAACTGTTCCCAGGTTCGAGTCCCAGCTGGGTCAGCGTTGAGATTTATCTCCGCAAAATTCCCTGCCCTGCCCCCGGTCAGTAGGGGACACCGATGGACTTAGAAAGGCCGCCGTCCGTCGGATGGGACGTTAAGCCGTGGCCCCGTGTGCGGGAGAGCCATACCCTGTGCACGTTAAAGAACATGCTGGATGGCCTTGACGGGAGGCTACCATCTGTCTCCCAACAGCTGTTCCAGTGGGTCCCCTCCCCCAACCTTCTCTGAGCCTACGGGGTCTATGTGACCTGGCCATTTAGCCCATGGTGTGCAAAAAAGTGCCGCTCAGAGGCAAAACAACCCAACTCATTAAGGTAACTCAAATTGTTTTTAATTCCTATCATTGCAGGGAAGAAGAAATCTGGCGAGTTGAATGCAGGTCACCAATGGAAATTATTATTCGCAACGGAAATTCCGATCTCGACATTTGGAAGAGACCATTACCACAGACAACATCATGAAGCAACGGATGCAATAATTTCTGGAGAGTGAAAGTGTGCAGCATGGCAGCCATATTTATAATGACTCTGTCTAAAATTATGTACTGTAAGATAATAATTGGGGAAAAAATATTTATCGTCTCTTCTCGATTTTACTGTAGTTCTGATAATCGATATTGTATAGTAAGCGAATTTTATATTGATTAAAATAAGTCAACGATGTGGATTCTTGTAACGATATTTTAAGGGAATTTTCATGATAGTCAATGTTTTGGAGACGATATTTCGTCAGTTGTTATTCAGGAACTCCATGTATTAGTGAAATATTATCTTTTTGCTTGTCATAAATGGAATCATAGTATATCTTAGAATAAATACCCCTCAAAGGGGTGTATACCACATAAGTCTGACAGGAACCTGTCAGAAAAACAAAACAAAAATTTATGACTTACCCAGGGCTTCAATCAAGTTCCCTTTGATCAATAGCCAAGCATGCAAACCACTGCCACGGTACGGCTATCACAGTGTAATTAATGTCAAATCTATTTAATATACCAAAAATCAGGCGCAGTTCTAGGGGAAAAGAAAAGTAAGAGGGGGAGTTGGGTTGGGTTACCTCTGAGTGGCACTTTTCTGCACACCATGGGCTAAATGACCAGGTCACATGGACCCCGAAGGCTCAGAGAAGGTTGGGGGAGGGGACCCACTGGAACAGCTGTTGGGAGACAGATGGTAGCCTCCCGTCAAGGCCATCCAGCGTGTTCTTTAACGTGCACAGGGTATGGCTCTGCCGCACACGGGGCCACGGCTTAACGTCCCATCCGACGGACGGCGGCCTTTCCAAGCCCATCGGTGTCCCCTACTGACCGTGGGCAGGGCGGGGAATTTTGCGGAGATAAATCTCAACGCTGACCCAGCTGGGACTCGAACCTGGGAACTACAAATTACGAGCTTGGCGCACTACCGACTGAACCACCCCCGCCCCAAGAGGGGGAGGAGTGACTGGATATGTTGGAACCAACCGGATCGCAGTTTCAGTTCATCTGTATTTTAATAATATTTAAATAAAGGTTCTCTCAAAAAGGTTCGGACGGGGGTAGCTCAGTTGATAGCGCGCCAGACTCGTAATCTGCAGTTCTCAGGTCCGTCGGATGGGACGTTAAGCCGTGGCCCCGTGTGCGGGAGAGCCATACCCTGTGCACGTTAAAGAACACGCTGGATGGCCTTGACGGGAGACTACCATCTGTCTCCCAACAGTTGTTCCAGTGAGTCCCCTTCCCCAACCTTCTCTGAGCCTTCGGGGTCCGTGTGACCTGGCCATTTAGCCCATGGTATGCAAAAAAGTGCCACTCAGAGGTAAAACAACCCAAACCCAACTCATGATAAGTGTTCTTTTGTGTGAGTTGAAGTGAGTGGAATTTAACCAAGGACATAAGTAGACTGCTTAAGAAAAATATCAATAATTAATTGCGAAAATAATCTGCCTCTAGTTAAAGAAGGTTCTGCGATTTTGGTTTTCATTAATCTAAAATATAATTGGCGGAAATGTATTCATGCACACTAATTTTGGCAATAGAGGGTTCATCACCGATTCAAGTTGGAAGAGAGATAAAGCCTTTGTCCATTTGGCAGGTGATCCATAATTGAGACGTATTAAAACTAATCTGTTGAATGATCCGAAATAAGGGAGGGGGGGGGGGCGGTCAGTCGGTACCGCGACAGGCTCGTAATATGCGACTTCCAAGTTCCAGTCCCAACTGTGCCTTCGTTGAGTAATCTCCCCAAACCCCCACCCTGCCCTCGGTCAGAAAGGGGAATCGGTGGGCTTGGAAAGGACACCATTCGTCGGATGTGGCGCTAAGCCGTGGCGTCCTGTGCGGCAGGGCCACTTCCTTTTTACGTTAAAGAATACGCTGGATAGCTTTGACGAGATGTTGACATCTGTCTCCTAACAGCTGTCCACTGGGTCCTCTCAATCTTCTCTGAAACCTCGTGGTTCTTTTCACCTGGCCATCCATATCCTTGTGTGCAAAAAAGTGTCATTCAGAAGTAAATTAACCCAACTACAGAAACAATGGGCTAAATAGACTGCTCCATAGACTGTAGGTTAAATAGACTTATTATTATTATTATTAAAGCCGCGGTGGGGGCGGGGGTGGCTCAGTCGGTAGCGCGCCGGTCTCGTAATCTGCAGTTCACAGGTTCGATTCCCAGCTAGGTTAGCTTTGATCTCCGCAAAATTCTCCGTCCTGCCCTCGGTCACTAGGAAACATCGATGGGCTTGAAAAGGCCACCGCCGTCGGATGGGAGGTTAAATCGTGGCTCCATGTGCGGGAGAGCCATACCGTATGCGCGGTTAAGAACACACTGGATAACTTTAACGGGGAGACCTCTGTGTCACACGATTTGTCTCTTTACATCTATCTTGGGGGTCACTTTCCCCAACCTTCTCTGAGACTTTGGGGTTCTAGTGACATGGCCATTTAGCCCGTTGTGTGCGAAAAAGTGGCTCTTACAGGTAAAACAATCCAACCCATTGAAGCCGTGGTCCCTTGTGCAGGAGAACCACACGCTGTGTTCGTTAAAGAACGTACTGGATGGCTTTTCGTCTGTTTCCGAACACACTGGGTCCCCTTCCCCAAACCTTCTCTGAACCACTGGGTTCCTGGGGCGGGGGTGGCTCAGTCGGTAGCGCGCCAGGCTCGTAATCTGTAGTTCCCAGGTTCGAGTCCCAGCTGGGTCAGCGTTGAGATTTATCTCCGCAAAATTCCCCGCCCTGCCCACGGTCAGTAGGGGACACCGATGGGCTTGGAAAGGCCGCCGTCCGTCTGATGGGACGTTAAGCCGTGGCCCCGTGTGCGGGAGAGCCATACCCTGTGCACGTTAAAGAACACACTGGATGGCCTTGACGGGTAGCTACCATCTGTCTCCCAACAGCTGTTCCAGTGGGTCCCCTCCCCCAACCTTCTCTGAGTCTTCGGGGTCCATATGACCTGGCCATTTAGCCCATGGTGTGCAAAAAAGTGCCGCTCAGAGGTAAAACAACCCAACCCAACTGGGTTCCTTGTGACCTGGCCGTTTAGCCCAGTGCGTGCAAAAAATTGCGGGTCAGAGATAAAACCACCCAACCGATGTGAAATAAAGTCTCCTTAAAACCAATTAATGATGTTACTACATTCCCATTACCAGTCCTACTGCGCAATGATTCTACTTTTCTTCTATATTGGAATCCTTGTGGCCTTACTATTTTAGCCTACTTTCAGCAGGTAATGCTGAGGAGTGAAAACGAACCAAACTCGACATATCTAAATCTACGAAAATGAATATATTTTAAAATGTTATCTGTACGAAAATTCCACTGAAGAAATAATCACGTTAATCTGATAACGAATAAGGTATATAAAATTATAAAAATTGCAACTGACATTTCATCGATTTTAAAACTGTGCAATGAGAAAGGGCCTTTAAGAGCGGGTTCTCTGTTTTAAATTAATTGACTCGGAAAGATTTTTTTTCTTTCCAAGGTAGCAACTCTCTCTTATTACAAAATCCATTTTTGACTCATTTTTTTCACGCTTCGTATCGGAAGAGAGTCTCGAGCCCATTAAGAAGTTTCCAGCGAACAAAAGAAGTTTCGAGTCAATAACTAACACCAGCCGGAGCGAGCAGTCTGATTTCCTCTCTTACTGGAGAGCAAATTAAAAGAAATATTAGTAGGAGACATAACGTGATTACACGTGTTTGTGTCGTATGTTTCTGAGGTTAATTACGTTTCATTGTACAAGGATGAGCAGGGCTATTATGTGAATTAAGGAATCGCTGAGAATGAATTTGCATATTTCTAGTGAGCTGGGCTATTATGTGAATTAAGGAATCGCTGAGAATGAATTTGCATATTTCTAGTGAGCTGGGCTATTATGTGAATTAAGGAATCGCTGAGAATGAATTTGCATATTTCTAGTGAGCTGGGCTATTATGTGAATTAAGGAATCGCTGAGAATGAATTTGCATATTTCTAGTGAGCTGGGCTATTATGTGAATTAAGGAATCGCTGAGAATGAATTTGCATATTTCTAGTGAGCTGGGCTATTATGTGAATTAAGGAATCGCTGAGAATCAATTTGCATATTTCTAGTGAGCTGGGCTATTATGTGAATTAAGGAATCGCTGAGAATGAATTTGCATATTTCTAGTGAGCTGGGCTATTATGTGAATTAAGGAATCGCTGAGAATGAATTTGCATATTTCTAGTGAGCTGGGCTATTATGTGAATTAAGGAATCGCTGAGAATCAATTTGCATATTTCTAGTGAGCTGGGCTATTATGTGAATTAAGGAATCGCTGAGAATGAATTTGCATATTTCTAGTGAGCTGGGCTATTATGTGAATTAAGGAATCGCTGAGAATGAATTTGCATATTTCTAGAGTTTGGTTCAACATTTTACTTCAGGTAATGATGAAATATCTATTTTTGCCATTTCAAGAGTTTTAAAGTCCATTGATTAAATACTGATGATCAATTGGAAAATTTCGTTTTAATATTCAAGCTCTTCCTGAAATGAATCAGAACTGTTGAAATGATTTTTATACCGCAGTAGACAGAGTAGAGAATCATTTTATATTTCTGTCGATTTTAAGTTATTGATACTGTTAAATAGCAAACAAAATGCATTGTGGTTTGATCAAAGAAAGAGTATTACTCCCAATTTTCTATTGGGGGAAATATATTAAAGGAATTACCTCCCTAATAGTGCTGTACCCAGCATTGAGATGAACTCCCCTAAACCCTCGTCCAGACCTCGGTGAGAAAGGTGACACCGTTATGCTCCTAAAGGCCATCATCCTTTGGCCGTTAAGCCATTGTCTCACCTGCAGGTTGGGTTGGGTTGTTTTACCTCTGAGCGGCACTTTTTTGCACACCATGGGCTAAATGACCAGGTCACATGGACCCCGAAGGCTCAGAGAAGGTTGGGGGAGGGGACCCACTGGAACAGCTGTTGGGAGACAGATGGTAGCTTCCCGTCAAGGCAATCCAGCGTGTTCTTTAACGAGCACAGGATATGGCTCTCCCACACACGGGACCACGGCTTAACGTCCCATCCGACGGACGGCGGCCTTTCCACTCTCCTGCAGGAAAGCTATACATTATGTACAGTCGCTCAAAAAAGTATCCGAACACTATGGTTGACTACAGAATTCAGACAAAAATATCTGGAGCGTGTACAGCAACTGTACACGCTGTAGTTTGCTGTGAACGGTAACTGCACACGCTCAATATTTCTGTGAGTGGGCCCACACGATCCAGGTTTTTGTGAGCTCACACGATCCAATGTGCTGTGAACATTAACCGCAACCGCTCCAGTTTGCTGTGAACGGTAACTGCACACCCTCCATATTCATTGCATTATATATTCAGACGCATTATATATATTAAAAAAACTATCCGAACGCTATGGTTGATTACAGAATTCAGAAAAAATATCTGTCAACGATTTTTTTTAGAAATTAGTGATCTGGCAACCTTCATGTCACGTGACACGAAGGTTGCCAGATTACTAATTTCTAAAAAAATCGCTGCCAGATATTTTTCCTGAATTCTGTAATCAACCATAATGTTCGGATATTTTTTTGAGCGACTGTACAGTGGGTCTTCTTTCTCCGCCCTTCTCTGAGCCCTTGGTGTCCTTGTGACTTGGCCATTTAGCCCATTTGGTGCAAAAAAAGTGCTGCTCAGAGGAAAAATATCCCAACCCAACTTCCCAAATAATGAATTCAGTGGTATTAACTGGCAGAGGGGTTAAGAAATTAGTAATTATTCAAACAGGCATATTTCGCTTAACTCGAATTCGGCGTTGAATCAAATCTGACTTTGGTCTTAGTGAAACATGTCCTTGTATGAGACCACCCTGCCCACGGTCAGTAGGGGACACCGATGGGCTCGGAAAGACCACCGTCCGTCGGATGGGATATTAAGCCGTGGCTCGTGTGCGGGAGAGCCATACCCTCTTATTAACGCGCTGCCTTGACGGGAGGCTACCATCTGTCTCCCAACAGCTGTTCCAGTGGGTCCCCTCCCCCAACCTTCTCTGAGCCTTCGGGGTCCATGTGACCTGGCCATTTAGCCCATGGTGTGCAAAAAAGTGCCGCTCAGAGGTAAAACAACCCAACCCTTGTATGAGAAAGCCCGTGCAAGCTAAGTTGGGTTCTTTTATCTGAGCAGCACATTTTTTTGTACACTTTGGGCTAAATGGCCAGGTCACAAGTGCCCCGAGGACTCAGAAATGTCTGGGGTACGAGACACAGCGGACAGCTGTTAAGACCCAAATGGTAGCCTCCCATCAAGGTGGGGCGGGGGTGGCTCAGTCGGTAGCGCTCCAGGCTCGTAATCTGTAGTTCCCAGGTTCGAGTCCCAGCTGGGTCAGTGTTGAGATATATCTCCGCAAAATTCCCCGCCCTACCCACGGTCAGTAGGGGACACCGATGGGCTTGGAAAGGCCGCCGTCCGTCGGATGGGACGTTAAGCTTTGGCCTCGTGTGCGGGAGAGCCATACCCTGTGCACGTTAAAGAACACGCTGGATGGTCTTGACGGGAGGCTACCATCTGTCTCCCAACAGCTGTTCCAATGGGTCCCCTCCCCCAACCTTCTCTGAGCCTTCGGGGTCCATGTGACCTGGCCATTTAGTCCATGGTGTGCAAAAAATTGCCGCTCAGAGGTAAAACAACAACCCAACCCATCAAGGCACGCCATCAGGTTCTTGAATGTGCACAGGGTATGGATTTCCCGCTCGTAAGACCACAGCTTTACATCCCATCCGACGGATGTGAGCCTTTTCCAACCCATCAGTGCCTCCTACTGAGCTAGGACAAGGTAAGGTTTTCGGGGAGGAAAATCTCAACGCTGGTCCATGTAGGACCGTAACCTGAGAACTGCACATTACGAGCCTGGTGCGCTGCTGACTCACCACCCCGCCCCCTGCAAGCTAGGAGTAGCGCTTAGAATTGATCTCTGTCTAATGCGTTGCACATTTAGAAAAACGTCGCGTTTTCTTTCTGAATGTTGCAAAAACTGCGTCTGGATGAGGGAAGGGAAAAGGAACGCAGCGAAAGGCGCATTTTTGCAATACTAGTTAACAGGCCAAAAGAGTCTGAATGATTTTGACTGTGTTGTTGGGTTGTTTTACCTCTGAGCGGCACTTTTTTGCACACCATGGGCTAAATGGCCAGGTCACATGGATCCCGAAGGCTCAGAGAAGGTTGGGGGAGGGGACCCACAGGACAGCTGTTGGGAGACAGATGGTAGCCTCCCGTCAAGACCATCCAGCGTGTTCTTTAACGTGCACAGGGTATGGCTCTCCCGCACACGGGGCCACGGCTTAACGTCCCATCCGACGGACGGCGGACTTTCCAAGCCCATCGGTGTCCCCTACTGACCGTGGGCAGGGCGGGGAATTTTGCGGAGATAGATCTCAACGCTGACCCAGCTGGGACTCGAACCTGGGAACTACAGATTACGAGCCTGGCGCGCTACCGACTGAGCCACCCCCACCCCCGATTTTGACTGTGGGGGAGGTACAGAGGCAAAATAAAACAATAGATTTTGGTCAGGGAGGAAATGTTAAAAAAATGATTTCAAAGTTCGAAATTTATGATTTTTCAATTCGCATATATTTATTCGGCGGGATGATCATTTTGGTGACTGGAAATTTTTTTGCGATTTTTTTGTCCAAAAAAGTGTTTTTTTGGAACACTTTTTTGGGACACCCATGAAACATGCGGCTGTTGAGTGCAGTTGGATGGGGTGAATACGGAATGCTTTCTAAAAAAAACTTTCCCCATTCGAAATTCTGTTTTTTTTCATCGTAAACGTTATTTTTATTTCCTTCTATAACGGCGGCCGTTCAGACTAAGGGAAGATTCTGAAAATAGGAATCGGAAAGCTTTATTAGTACCTCTCCAACTCAAAAAGAATTTTTCATTAATCTTTTAAAACGAAAAATTTGAATGTTTATAGACAGACGACGAAATAAAAAGTTCTTTTTTATCACTAGCCTCTTTATCAATTTTTCACGCCTCATTTTTTGGAGTTAAGCTAAAAAAATTTTTTTTTTACTTTGTTAGATAAAACGATCATTTCTTAAGAAACATTTGAACGTCGCCATCGAAATTCTGGTCAATTATGGATGCCATCGAAATTCTTCTCCAGTGGTAATTTAATGTTCCGATTATTTGAGTCTGCATTTGTTAGTGTTGAGATTTTATTCGCTAACCCATACTCTGCCTCGGTGGAAAAAAAAGTTACTGCTGGGCTTGGAAAAATGCCATCTGTCAGATTTGATGTTAAGTTGTGGGCCAGTGTGCAGAAGAACCATACCCGGTGCTCGTTAATGAACATGATGGATGGTCTTGAAGAGGGACATCGGTTCATCTCCTCAGCTGTCTTGTCGATCATTTCCCTCCTCCCAGTTCTGAGTCCTTCTGACCTGCCCATTTAACCTACTGTGTGCAAAAAGGGAAAAAAAAAAGTGCTCTGAAGTAAGACAGCTCAGTTCTCATCGAAATTCAGCAGACTTTTTTCTTTTTAGCTCTTTCTTAAAAAGCGGACAAATCTTTTCACTTTGTCGTCTGTCTGCCAGTCTGTAGACATTTAATTTTTAGTTTTTACAGATAAATAATTACAAATGATTTTTGGGGGTGGCTCAGTCGGTAGCGCGCCAGGCTCATAATCTGTAGTTCCTAGGTTCGAGTCCCAGATGGGTCAGCGTTGAGATTTATCTCCGCAAAATTCCCCGCCCTGCCCACGGTCAGTAGGGGACACCGATGGGCTTGGAAAGGCCACCGTCCGTCGGATGGGACGTTAAGCCGTGGCCCCGTGTGTGGGAGAGCCATACCCTGTGCAAGTTAAAGAACACGCTGGATAGCCTTGACGGGAGGCTACCATCTGTCTCCCAACAGCTGTTCCAGTGGGTCCCCTCCTCCAACCTTCTCTGAGCCTCCGGGGTCCATGTGACCTGGCCATTTAGCCCATGGTGTGCAAAAAAGTGTCGCTCAGAGGTAAAACAACCCAACGTTAGCTTCCCATTGACATAACATAGGGTTGTTCCTTAATTTATGGAAACTAGTGAAGTCAAGGCTATTTCGTTCTTCCAGGAGACAGAAGTGTTAAAACTGTTAAAAAATCTAAACCTGCGTTTGTTTCTAAAAAGAAACGAGTTTATTTTTTAGCTCTCCTCAATGAACAATAAGCCAATGTCGTTAATAAGACCCGTATATGGGAAAACATTTAGGGACGAGGTGAGGGAATCGATGAACTTGTTACTGATTAGAACGTCATGGTAGAAATTGATTTTCTTTGAAACTATTTTAACTGAATAATTAACTATATTTCCTCCCTCTTTTTAATGGTTATTTAAAAAAATATTGTTGCAAAATATGTGAATATATATACCGTATATTTCCGCAGATAAGACGATAGTTGAATCATAAAAAAAGGCCCCCAAAATCCGGGTCGTCTTATAGGACAGATACAAAAAAAATTAGATTGAAATTTATATAAATTGAAACCATTATTACTACAACTGATCGAAAAATCTATCATATTATTTAAATACGCTATATGATAATACATTACATTGTAATAGTAAATAATACATTACATTGTAATAGTAAATAGTTTAGTTTAGTTTACACTTCACAAAAATTGGGAGTTCCTTGCACAGACTTTCCCATAGAATTTATGTTTTCCTTTTTTTTTTTGAAAATTCTTGATGTTCAGTATTTTTTTTTCCTCTTAGATTTTAAGAGATTTTTTTTTGTTTCGTCTTCCTCCTAAACTTTAGGATTTAATTCTTTTGTTTATTTTGTTTTTGTTTATTTAATTTTGATTTATGTCTTTTTTTTTTGGTATAAATATATATATTTTTTTATTATTATTTTTTTTTTTGGCTTTCTTTAATTTTTTTTTATAACCTTTTTTTTTATTAAATTTTTTTTGTTATTTTGTTAATTTTTTTTTCTTTCTTTTTTTTTTGTTTTTTAGAAATTTTTTTTTTATTTTTTTTTCTTTTTAATTTTTTTTTTATTTTTTTATTTTTTTTTAAGATTTTTTTTTAATTATTTTTTTTTCTTATTTTTATTAATGAAAAAAAAATTTTTTTTTTCTTTTTTTCTTTCTTTTTTTTATATTACGTTTTTTTTTTGTTGTTGTTCTGTGTTACAATTTATTCCATATCTCTGTTTCTTTGATGAATTCCAATAGGAAGGCAAATATTTTTGTTTGAATTGAGATTGTAGGGTGATTTAAAATTAAGTTCAGAGTAAATTCGTTAATATTTATGTTTCTAAGTTTTTCAAAGAATTTTTCTCGTTGTGAGTCATATTTTGCACAATTTAATATAAGGTGTGAGGAATTTTCAGTAATATTGCATTTTGTACATTTGGGTGAGGTACTTAATTTGAGTAAGAATTTTGATTTATTTAAAAGAATTGTATCTGTTCTTAGCCGAAATATGATTTTGGATTCATGTCTGGAAAATGGTAATTGTAGGAAGGTATTAATTTTGTTGGAAAGTTCAAATCTGAAATTTGGTTTGAAGATAGAGTGAAATTGAACATGTTTTTCTAAAATTTTGAATTCTAATTGTTTTATTTCTTTTTTAACATGTATATAAAAATTGTGTGTTGGCGAGATGTTATCATAATCATGTGCTGATTTTGCTATGTTATCTACATATTCATTTTCTTTAAATCCAGAGTGTCCTGGTATCCAACAAAGTTGAATATGGTTATTTTTTTCATTTAGGTTTTCATTATAAAGTTTTAGGAGTGTATGTGTGTAGTATGGATATGTGGTGTATGTGTTGTCTTGTATTAATGTGTGTATAGCACTTTTAGAATCAATGAATATAACTATTGATTGATTTGTTAAATTGTCTAATGTCCAGTTAAGTGCGGCAAATATTGCATAAATTTCAGCATGCAATATCTGAGTAAAATCAGGCAATTTGTATGCTAATGATATGTTGTGTGATGGAATATATACAGCAGCACTGGATGACCCAGAATCTTTTATGTAGGACCCATCTGTGTAGATTTCCAAACAATTGTTAAATTTTTCAGATTTAAAATTAATGAATAATTGATATAGAGCTTCATTAGAAATTTCATTTTTTGAATTTAAATGTGGAATCTCTGTATAAACTACTGGGAGTTTGTAACACCATACTGCTACAGATTCAGTAATGTCTCCTCGCAGTTCATCTTTAGTTAGTTTATTAAAGAATTCTTTTAATAATTCATTTTCTTCGATTTTTTTATAGAATATGAGTCTTTTAAAGTTTATATAAAATGGGTGGTCTGGTAGTTTATAGTGGAGTCTTGTGTAATATTTTAAGATTAAAATTGAATGCCTAATTTCAAATGGAGGAATGGCTGTTTCAGCCAGAAGAGCTAATGTTGGACAAAATTTTGGTAAGCCTAAAGCAATTTTTAAACATTTGTTTTGAATAACATTTAATTTCTTTAAGTTAGTTAAATTAGGTTTGTCTATAAGGTCTAAGCCATATTCCATTTTTGATCTGATTAAATTTAAGTAGAGTGTAATTAAGGTTTTTTGATCAGTACCTTCTTTTTTGAATGCAAAGTATTTAAAAATGTTTAGGAGTTTTGAACCAGAATTGTAAGCTTTCTCCAGATGAGAGTTCCATATTAATTTTGAGTCTAAGTTAAATCCCAATAATTTACATTTGTTGACTTGATTAATAGGTTGCGAGTTAATTTTTAAGAGAAATTTTGGATTATAATTTCTACGTCTATAGAAGTAAATACAAAAAGTTTTATCTGTGTTAATTGTTAAATTCCATTTGTTACAATAATCTATTAGTTTGTCTAATTGTTGTTGTGTTTTTTCTTGTAGAGTATATTCATTTTTGTCTGATACCCAGAAGGTAAGGTCATCAGCATAGCTTGTAAAGTTAAATTTTTTATCAAAAATCTTTTTGATGTCATGTAAGTATAAATTAAAAAGAACAGGGGATAAGGTAGATCCTTGTGATAATCCTTGTGTAATGTTATAAGACTTAGAGTAGGTTGAGTTTAATTTAACCTTTAATTTTCTGTTTCTCAAAAATTTTGCTAGGAATTCTATTAATTTGTAGTCTAATTTAGCTTTTTACACAGTTTGAGTAGTAAATGTTCTATGGAAACTGTATCAAAAGCCTGTGATAGGTCTATTGACACAGCTAGTACTGTTTTTTTCTTTTTATTGGCAGAGTAAATATCATTTAAGAGTAGTGAGATGCATTCTTTAGAAGATCTGTTTTTTCTGAAGCCAAAGAAGTTTTTTGGTAATAATTTTTTCTCTTCAATTTGCCAATTCAGTCTAATAAGAAGCATTTTTTCAAATAATTTTAAGGAGTTGGATAATAGAGAGATTGGTCTATAAGAGGTTATTTCTGTAGGGATTTTATTGGGTTTTTGGATAAAAATTATTAAAATTTCTTCCCACTCTGGTGGTATGTCTAGTGTGTTCCATATATGATTAAAGATAGATAATAATTTTTCTTTCCATGCTTCTGGAAGATTTTTGAAAAGTTTGTTAGAGATCAAGTCTGCACCAGGGGCAGATTTAAGATTAAGTCTTTTTATTGCTCTATTTAGTTCCAATAAGGAAAATGGTAAGTTAACTGTAGTGTCGATTGATTTTAATTTGTTTAACTGTGTGTTATAAAAGGATTTTTGTCTAGAATCTAAGCTAGGTGCAGTTTGAACTATTTTTAAGTTTTGGGCAAATCTTTCAGCTGTTTGACTAATGGTAATGTTATGTTGTAAGGCATATTGGGCTATTGGAAAAGTTTGTTGCTTTTCTTGGACAATACTTTTAAAAATCCTCCAGATGTTTTTTCCTGGAGTAGAGGTTGTTAATTCTGATGTAAATTCTTTCCAATTATCACGAGAAGCAGTTTTTAATTTTCTTCTTACTTCTGCTTTAATTTTTTTAAAATTGTTAATGTCTTGGAAGGTTCTGGTCCTTTTAGCTTTTTGTTCTGCTTTTTTTCTGATAGCTGTTAATCTATTCATATACCATATATTTTTTTTTAATTTTGGAATTTTGTTTATAATTGTTTTAAATACTGATTTAGTTTGTTCCTTAATTGATTCAAAGAATTCATTATATTTTAGATTGTTAGAGGGAGGAGTATTGTTAAGGATTTTTTCGAAGGAGTACCAATCGTTTAAATAAATTTTTTGTTGGTATTTTACTTGTAGTTGTGAAGTCAAAAGTATGGGGTGGTGGTCACTGCCCCTAGTATCTGGGAGCAGTGACCATTTGAATTTGTCAATTAAATCAGTTGAGATTAAAGTTAAATCAATAATTGATTGATTATAGGCTGGGTTTTCGTGAGTAGTTTCTTTACTATTTAGTAAGATCAGATTTGATTTTGTTATAAAATTACTCAATTGGACACCTGCTGGGTTGGTAGTGTAGGAGTGCCAAAGGGCATGATGGGAGTTAAAATCTCCCAGAATAATAATAGGTTCTGTTAATTGTTTAAGAATATCATTATAGAAATCTTCTCTGATAACCAAACCAGGATTGTAAACATTTAATATGGTGTATGACACATTGTTAATTAATATTTTTACAGCTAAAAGTTCTAATAAAGGGGTATTGTAATTAATTGGAATTATTTTGTGGTGTATATTTTTGTTAATAATGAAACCTATGCCATTATTACTGTTTGTAGAAAAATGATAATATGATATAAAGTTAGAAAAGTTAATATGCTTTTTAGTTTTTATCTCTTGTAATGCAAAAATATTTACCTTCATATATTTAGCCATTAGTACAATTTCTTCCTTTTTCGAAATTATCCCCCTGCAGTTCCACTGTAGGAGGTTTAACTTATTAGGACTTGAATTGTAGAAGAATGTCCATGATTAGTATGTAGGTCTCTTCCGAAGGGCAGATGAATTTCAAGAGGTGAAGCACCAAGTCTATCAGTAGGTTTATAGTGACATTTTCATCTTTTAATTGCCTGGCGATTGAGTTGGAGGACAAAGCATGTTTGATTTTTTTCGTCTGAACGCTTTTGGAGTTTAGTCCTTTTTTTGTAATATTTGCGTAGCTAGGTTTGCTAGGAATGTTACTTTGCAAAATTTGTTTTTCAATAGGAGACAGTTTTTTTGATGTGCTTGGGCTGGACAATTGTATATCACTTTCATCAGATTCTGCTAGTTTGTTTCTTTCAATTATTTGTTTATTTTTATACGATAAGCTAAATAAGTCCATTCCATGAAGTACAGGGAATTTTTTAGTAGCTTGTCTAGATCTCTCATCATCAGGTTCATTTTCAGAGAGATCTTGTCTATGATCAACGTAACGGTTATTGAAGCCGTTCGGATTGAAATTCGAGTTTGTGCGAACCTGAGGGAGGACGTTTTTTTCTCTAGTTTGGTTTTGCTCCTGTTTTGCTAACGCAAATGCGCTTGTCCAACTGCATTGTTGGCGTCTTTGAATTTGCATAGCCTTGCAGGCAATTTTTTTTATTGGACAAGCATAATAGGTTGCCGGGTGGTCCATGCTACA
Organism: Ryuthela nishihirai; assembly: GCA_038380435.1. Lineage (NCBI taxonomy): Eukaryota > Metazoa > Arthropoda > Arachnida > Araneae > Heptathelidae > Ryuthela > Ryuthela nishihirai. The sequence goes on from JAWZYU010000020.1 coordinate 38,609,761, forward strand.
GTTTGGGCATTTGAAATCGGAAATTTTGCATGTTTTGTGCGAATGGGAATCACTGCATCTTTTGCATCGAATGCGGCTCCTACAGCCTACTGCAGAGTGGCCCCAGCGCCAACAATTGCTGCAAAGAATGGGGGATCCGAAATGTTCTTTGACAAAAAAATGGCTAAAACCTATATTGACCTCACTGGGTAACTTTTTATCAGAACAGTAAATAACTACATTTTCGGTGGGAGTTTTGAGAAAGCCATCTTTGGAATTGTTAGGCTGGAATCTCATCATGCGTCGTACTTTAAAGACGCTGTAGCTTTTTAGGGATTGAAGTAAGTATTCATCCGAGTATTTGGTGTTTACATTAATCAGTAAACCCATGCAACTATTTTCATTAGGAATTCGATAGGTTACATCTACTCCCAAGATATTATTAATACTTTTTAAAGTTTCTAAATCAGAGTCACATTTAGGGAAAAGTATCACATCGCCTTTGCGAGTGAACCTACCTTTGATGTCTTTATTTAGTAGGTTGAAGAAGAAATCTGTCACTTTATCATCATCCAAATCGCTTAATTTTGAGGTTTCGCTGTAAATGATGATTACAAGATCATTTTTCTTGGCTTTAGGAGTAGCAGTAGCACGAACTATTTCGTCCTCGGAGGCAGAATCTGCATCTGTGATGTATCCCTCCGCGATACATTCAGGGTCTTGTGGATGGACGTCGTTAAGTTCGTTTTTCTTGGCTTGAGATGTTGCATTCTTCAAGTTAGGAGTAGTATCATTAGTTTGAGTTTCTTGATCACTGATTTCACCTGCTTCTAAAAGTTCATTTAATTCATCTTCGGAGTTTGGGGTGTATAGCGAAGCCATCTGTGCCTTTTCCACGTGTTTCGCCATTTTTTTTAGCTGGCACTTTTCCGAACTTTTAATTGGTATTCCGCTAGTTTTCTTCATTTTATTGTTCGCGTTCGTTGGTTTTTTCTTTGCACCCATTGTGGAAAAAGTTGGATCTAAGTAATAGTAAATAATACATTACATTGTAATAGTAAATAATACATTACATTGTAATAGTAAATAATACATTACATTGTAATAGTAAATAATACATTACATTGTAATAGTAAAACAATACTAAAACAAAATAAATATTAAAAGTTATGTTTATTGAGCTACTGAGGAAAAAACGGACAAACCGTAATTATTTACTAGTACAGAGTAGGGTATGTCCACAAAATAGAATAGCCCATACGACGCTTTTGTGAATAGTCACGGTCATTACCCGAATGCCCGAATCAGTGCGAATGTTTGCGAACAGGACATAATTCCGTATAGGCTATAGAGTATTATTATCCAGATGATGATCGCCGATCGAAACTAAATTCATAGGCCGTTGATAGTTTGGGGTCGTCTTATAGGACAGATATATGCTAAAACTATAAAACTTTGACGAAAATTTATACCTCGTCTTATCTGAAGGTCGTCTTATCTGCGGAAATATACGGTATATATTTGTACCAATTTTTTGCCTCTTTTAGGGCTATTGAAAGTTTTCAAAAGAAGTGGTGTGTGTGTGTGTGCATTACCGGATATGCGTGGGGGAGGGGCAACGGAGACTTGTCTCTACCGTTTTGAATGCTAGTAATGATAATAGAAGCAAAAAATTATTAAACGTTTTAAACTTGTATATTTTTGAAGAAACGTTTTAGGCCCTCTGAAACGGAGGGGAAAATGTCATACTGCATTGGAAATCCAATCTCATAGTTTTTTCTAGATCAGAGGATGATTGTTCGGCCACTGGAAGCTCAGTGGTCAGAGCACCTGACATGTTATCAGGAGACCATGGATTCAGATCCCCCCGGCAAATTATAATTTTTCCTCTATATTATTCTAACAAAAACTACCAGGTATATATCTGAGACAATTCTATTATTGTAACAACAATGCTTACGCTGATTCTTGGCGTGTTGGCTTAAAAAATAAAATACGATGCCGTTTGACGCGAACTGGCCATGTGCACTAAACTGGAAGGGGCCATCTGGACTAGACTCTTCAATTATATTACCAATGACTATTCTATGGTATAATGCTTAAAGCCACTAATAAATGACGATTGCTTGGTAGTCAGCAGCTCAGTGGTCAGAGCACCTGACATGCTATCAGGAGGTCATGCATGCGATCCCACCCGGCGAATGATAACCTTTCCTTTATATTATTCTAACAAATACTACCAGTTGTTTGAGGGGCGGGGGTGGCTCTCGTAATATGCAGTTCCCAGGTTCGAGTCCCAGCTGGGTCAGCGTTGAGATTTATCTCCGCAAAATTCCCCGCCCTGCCCACGTCCTGCCATCGGGGACACCGATGGGCTTGGAAAGTCCGCCCTCCGTCGGATGGAATGTTAAGCCGTGCCTCCCTGTGCGGGCGAGCCATACCCTGTTCACGTTAAAGAACACGCTGGATGGCCTTGACGGGAGGCTAACATCTGTCTCCCAACAGCTGTTCTAGTGGGTCCCCTCCCTCAACCTTCTCTGAATCTTCGGGGTCCATGTGACCTGGCCATTTAGCCCATGGTGTGCAAAAAAGTGCCGCTCAGAGGTAAAACAACCCAATCAGTTGTTTGTCTGAAAAATTCTATTATTGTAAGATCAGAGTCTGTTAGTGTGCATGGAGGGAGTAGGTTATGATTGGAGGGAGAATTTTTCTTCTTCCAAAGTATATTCCAAGGGGGAGCATTTTTCTTCTTCCAAAGTATATTCCAAGGGGGGGGGGGGGATTTTCTTTCCAAGTATTTTAAATTTAAAATGAATAGTTCCCCTTAATAAGATATCATGTAACTCAGCAAATAATCAGACTAAAGTTTTTATATTTCTTTTCAAAATGAGCTGGTATTCCCAGTCAATAAGAATTTCTATTATTTTCTATCCGTTAGTCTGACTTACTTTCTTCCGCTTCCGAAGAAGTGTTCAAGTGCTGTTTAAGAAGAATTCGAATTTTTCAGTTTTGAAGTTAAGTAACTGAAAAGTGACTTACTGAAATTTATTGCGAAATGACAGTTAGACGTAAGTGCGATCTGACGATATATCGAAATTGGATTAAAAGTTAGTCATTAGATGGTTTCGAAATATCTTCTCGATAACCAAATCATTTGTCATCCGAAAGTCGCCTATACATGTTTAAAAGTGCATTCTAAGACTTTCAGAAAAGGCAACGTTGAGGGAAAAAAGATGCCTTATCCTTTATTTAAATTATTTACATTATTATATTATTACGCCGTCCCGTGGTCGAATGGTTAGCGCGCTTGGCTACAACTCTAAGGGACTCTGGGTTCGAGCCACGGATAAGGCATGGTTGTTTTTCTGCTGAGGTCCCGCCATCCTCTCAGACCTACCATGGCGTATAAACTGATAGGCTCCTGTCAGACCTCTGTGTCAAGCAGCTGCTTGAGGGAGTAATTAATAATTAAATTATATTATTACATAAATGTCGATTTTTTACATATGAATTTATTCGTTTTATGTTAATTCCTAAAATTCTCATAGTTTATATTATGTATAAATTTTCACATATTCTGGCGAAGCATTATAATTTGCATACGATTAATGCTAAGCAAAATGGGCGAAGTTTCACTGTCCAAAATATTTTTTTTCTCCAATTTTGAAAGGTTTTATTTTCTTATCAACTGTCCAAGCCAGGCTGGATGAGTTGTTTTGACATCAAGTGGTACTTTTTGCTGCAAAGTTAATTAAATGGCTACGAAACAATTAAGGGACGGTTGAAAAAATACTACTCCAAGGAATTGGTGGTTAAAAACAATGAAGATAAAACGCAGCATACATCAAAACCGTGGACCGTTGTGCTTTGGTTAGAATATTACAAGATGAGAAATTATGCTACCCTTATCAAAGCTGTATACGCCTCACCAGTGAGGAGCCCACACATAGGCTCTGATTGTTGATATTTATTTCCTCAAAACCCCACCATTCGCTTGGTCAGTAGGGGACATCCATGGGCCAGAAAAGGCCGCATCCCATCTGATGGGAGGTTAAGCCGTGACCCGCTGTGCAGGAGAGCCAACCCTGTGCACGTTAAAGAACATGTTGAAAAGCTTTAACGGGAGGCTATCATTTGTCTCCTAATAGCTGTCCAGGGATACCCCCTCCCTTAAATTTTCTCTGAGCCTCCGAGGTCCTTATGACCTAGCCCTTTATCCCATTGTGTGCGAAACAGCATCTCTCAGAGGTAAAACCCCATTTTAGCATTCCAGAATTTTATTTAACAGTAAATAATATCTCCGCAAAATTCTCCGCCCTGCCCACGGTCAGTAGGGGACACCGATGGGCTTGGAAAGGTCGCCGTCCGTCGGATGGGACGTTAAGCCGTGGCCCCGTGTGTGGGAGAGCCATACCCTGTGCACGTTAAAGAACACGCTGGATGGCCTTGACGGGAGGCTACCATCTGTCTCCCAACAGCTGTTCCAGTGGGTCCCCTCCCCCAACCTTCTCTGAGCCTTCGGGGTCCATGTGACCTGGCCATTTAGCCCATGGTGTGCAAAAAAGTACCGCTCAGAGGTAAAACAACCCAACCCAGTAAAGAATATGGCGGATATGAGTCTTCTGCACACATCCCGAAAGACCACGACCTTTCCAAGCACATTGAGTTCCCTTTGACGTTTCTCACCCTGGGTAGAGTGGCGGTAAGCGGGGAGAAAAAATCTGGTACTCGAGGTTCGGAATATCTGATTACGAGTCTAGGGCATTACCAAATGAATCAACTCCTGTTGTCGAAGGAGAGCCAGCTGAGTTGTACAGTCGCTCAAAAAAGTATCCGAACGCTACGGTTGATTGCAGAATTCAGAAAAAATATATGGCAAGGAATTTTTTATAAATTAGTCACTGGCAACCTTCGTGTCACGTGACACGAAGGTTGCCATTCACTAATTTCTGCCGTGGCCCCGTGTGCGTGTTAAGCCGTGGCCCCGTGTGCGGGAGAGCCATACCCTGTGCACGTTAAAGAACACGCTGGATGGCCTTGACGGGAGGCTACCATCTGTCACCCAACAGCTGTTCCAGTGGGTCCCCTCCCCCAACCTTCTCTGAGCCTTCGGGGTCCTTGTGGCCTGGCCATTTAGACCATTGTGTGCAAAAAAGTGCCGCTCAGAGGTAAAACAATCCAATCCAATCCACAGCTGGGTCAACGTTGAGATTATTTCCGCAAAACTCCCCGCCCTGCCCACGGTCAGTAGGGCACACCGTTGGGCTTGGAAAGGTCGTCGTCCGTCGGATGTGACGTTAAACCGTGGCCCCGTGTGCGAGACAGCCATACTCTGCGCACGTTAAAAAACACGCTGGGTGGCTTTGACAGGAAGCTACCATCTGTCTCACAACAGCTGTTCCAGTGGGTCCCCTCCCCCAACCTTCTCTGAGCCTTCGGGGTCCTTGTGGCCTGGCCATTTAGCCCATGGTGTGCAAAAAAGTGCCGCTCAGAGGTAAAACAATCCAATCCAATCCACAGCTGGGTCAACGTTGAGATTATTTCCGCAAAACTCCCCGCCCTGCCCACGGTCAGTAGGGGACACCGTTGGGCTTGGAAAGGTCGTCGTCCGTCGGATGTGACGTTAAACCGTGGCCCCGTGTGCGAGACAGCCATACTCTGCGCACGTTAAGAAACAGCTGGGTGGCTTTGACAGGAAGCTACCATCTGTCTCACAACAGCTGTTCCAGTGGGTCCCCTCCCCCAACCTTCTCTGAGCCTTCGGGGTCCTTGTGGCCTGGCCATTTAGCCCATGGTGTGCAAAAAAGTGCCGCTCAGAGGTAAAACAATCCAATCCAATCCACAGCTGGGTCAACGTTGAGATTATTTCCGCAAAACTCCCCGCCCTGCCCACGGTCAGTAGGGGACACCGTTGGGCTTGGAAAGGTCGTCGTCCGTCGGATGTGACGTTAAACCGTGGCCCCGTGTGCGAGACAGCCATACCCTGCGCACGTTAAAGAACACGCTGGATGACTTTGACAGGAGGCTACCATCTGTCTCACAACAGCTGTTCCAATGGGTCCCCTTCCCCAACCTTCTCTGAGCCTTCGGGGTCTTTGTGACTTGTCCATTTAGCCCATGGTGTGCAAAAAAAGTGCCGCTCAGAGGTAAAACAATCCAATCCAATCCACAGCTGGGTCAACGTTGAGATTATTTCCGCAAAACTCCCCGCCCTGCCCACGGTCAGTAGGGTACACCGTTGGGCTTGGAAAGGTCGTCGTCCGTCGGATGTGACGTTAAACCGTGGCCCCGTGTGCGAGACAGCCATACCCTGCGCACGTTAAAGAACACGCTGGATGGCTTTGACAGGAGGCTACCATCTGTCTCACAACAGCTGTTCCAATGGATCCCCTCCCCCAATCTTCTCTGAGCCTTCGGGGTTCTTGTGACCTGTCCATTTAGCCCATGGTGTGCAAAAAAAGTGCCCCCCCAACCAACTCGAAATATTTGTAATATTTGTCATTTTACGTGACCCTGAAGCGAAATATCTTCTTTTAGATGCTCCTTACAACTCTCGCGTTTTTTAGTGTCGCCTTTCCTTAGCTCTTGGCACGAAGTTACAATTAAATCAAAAGGGAATCCTTGTCACGTATTCGAAAAAACTTCTGTATACATTTTCTTCCCTCTCAATAGACACTTTCTTTTCTGTTAGTTCCGGAGTGGTTAGGCGAACAGAGACCTTCCATTTCTTCTGCTCCACTTAAATGGAAATTCGCCTTAACTTCACTAGAGGTCGGGGGAAGGTTTTTTTCTGCGAAACTTAAGCGAACTGGAAGCATCGTCACGTAATTTATATCTGCTGAGGTGAAAAATGTCGCTTTATCCTTACACCTTTTTGTAATTCTGCAGAAGAATCATGTCCATGCAATTTGTAGTAACTGAATGATTCAGCTGATAGAGAGCCAGAGGTCATAACTTAAATTTCGAACCTTTTACCATTGACTAAAAAAAATTGTAACTCTGCTTTTGCCCTGAGGCGGGGTGGCTCAGTCGGTAGCGCGCCAGGCTCGTAATCTGTAGTTCCCAGGTTCGAGTCCCAGCTGGGTCAGCGTTGAGATTTATCTCCGCAAAATTCCCCGCCCTGCCCACGGTCAGTAGGGGACACCGATGGGCTTGGAAAGGCAGCCGTCCGTCGGATGGGACGTTAATCCGTGGCCCCGTGTGCGGGAGAGCCATACCCTGTGCACGTTAAAGAACACGCTGGATGGCCTTGACGGGAGGCCACCATCTGTCTTCCAACAGCTGTTCCAGTGGGTCCCCTCCCCAAACCTTCTCTGAGCCTTCGGGGTCCATGTGACCTGGCCAGTTAGCCCATGGTGTGCAAAAAAAGTGCCGCTCAGAGGTAAAACAACCCAACCCAACCTGCTTTTGCCCTAATCTAGGTGAAAAAAAATATCGAAATGGGCTTGCACAAAGTTGTTTACTGTCTATTAGAAGGGATCTAAACCCATGGTTACGAAGGTGTCATATGTTGCGATCGTTAAAAAGCACCTTCGACGACTTTAGGAGTCTCCATTTACATTTAACACTAGTCAGAGCCTTTTTTTAACTCATTGTCTTGACCAATGGGGTTTTGTGAACAATGCAGTCATTTCATTGCTTATATTAAAAAAGAAGTGTTCCTTAGGAATAGAACTTAACCATTCAATTGATGTTCACTATTTATATATTCATTATTACTACCAAAACGGATTTAGGGGCGGACTGGAGCAAAGGCGCCATTCCTCTACCGTACAGTCTCTTGTCCTCCCCATCGCCTTTTTATTTTTTTTTTTAGATCTGGGTCTGAGTCGGTATAACGAACGTCAGAATTTTTCAGTATAACGAAGTTTTTTCCGACCCCGAGGGGGGGAGGGGGCTCAGTCGGTAGCGCGCCAGGCTCGTAATCTGTAGTTCCCAGGTTCGAGTCCCAGCTGAGTCAGCATTGAGATTTATCTCCGCAAAATTCCTCGCCCTGCCCACGGTCAGTAGGGGACACCGATGGACTTGGAAAGACCGCCGTCCGTCGGATGGGACGTTAAGCCGTGGTCCGTGTTCGGGAAAGCCATACTCTGTGCACGTTAAAGAACACGCTGAATGGCCTTGACGGGAGGCTACTATCTGTCTCCCAACAGCTGTTCCAGTGGGTCCCCTCCCCCAATCTTCTCTGAGCCTTCGGGGTCCATGTAACTTGGCAATTTAGCCCATGGTGTGCAAAAAAGTGCCGCTCAGAGGTAAAACAACAAAACCCAACCCGACCCCCGGCCAATTTACTATGTATCTCTAGGAAAAAATATTTCATTGTAACGAAAATATTGATTTAACGAAATAAAAATTTATTCAGATGCAAAAAATATGATCACTATAACGGAATCTGTGAAATAAAATCCTTAAACTATATATATAAACAACGCACATTTTTCTATCTTTATGTGTTTTGATTTCTAGCATCTGGTATTAAGTTGCAATGATTTAAAACACTGAAATATCTAACCAATCATAGCGCTATGAATCACGTGCTATTGTATATCGCCAGCACGATTTCTGCCGCCGAACTCTGTGAATATAGAAACTTTCTACACTTGACGGATTTGAAGTGACCTTATCACATTTTCCTGGCATAAAAGTTTTTTTTCAAACTTGGAGATCTCCGCAATTCTGGTCCAATCTATGCGTTTTATTTCATCATTCGTTAAGTTTATTGTTATATTTGTTCGTCATTATTATTGTTTTAATAGGTTCGTTAATTAATAGCCGAGTGCTTAGCGCGCTTGGCTACTGATCTAAGGGACCTGGGTTCGAGCCCCGGGTAAGGCGTGGCTGTTTGTGTTGTTTTTCTGCTGAGGTCCTGCCATCCTCCTGCTGAGGTCCTGCCTTCTACTATGGCATATAAACTGACAGCTCCTGTCAGACCTCTGTGGCAAGCAGCTGCTTGAGGGGGTATTTATTTATTTTTTATTTTCTTAATTAAATTTTGTTTCGTTATTAGCAGTCAATATGGCGAGAAATTTTCGCTGTTTCGTAATGACACGAAAGATATTTCGGACAACATATCGCAGGGTTGCGACGTCATTTAAAAGTTCAACTGAACTTTTAAATTAAATTGAATTTTTCTCAGTAAAGTTCACTGAGAGATACTTTTTGGTACAGGCAGTTAAAACAATTATCGACTCTTTTAAGAAGTAAACTCAAATACACGGTAAATTTGTTTCGCAATGATTATTCTGTGGTAGTATGTAACTGTCATAGCACTGTTTTTAAAATGCATTTCAGTATAACACGACTCTATTTTAATCACCCGCTCGATTTCCTTAAACTGATATTTCACTCTTTCACGATGAAATGTCTGAAGACGTTTTGAAGTAAAATGTTTTAAGCGATCAGCAGTGTCAGGCTAGAGGCCTTTTTAGATATTTTTTTTTGTTCGGGCTTTGTATATTATTTTGGATTTCACCAACAAGGCATATGCTACGTGGGAGGCCCTCTGTCCCAGCTTCTGGAGAGTAATTGAAGTAGCAGTGCCCGGAGGGACGGAGGTCACCCAAAACGCTGGCGTCCGCTGACAAGTACCCGGAGGCTAAGGGACTTCCCAGATGGTCCGGAGCAGAGAGAGAAAGGAAGAAAGGGTTGGCAACGAGAAGGGAGAGCAGTCGTAGGACGAAAGAGAAAAGACGTGGAATGGTAAAGCTGGGAAATGCCGACTGGTAATAACGGCATTGGGCTCTGTGAACACAGCTGAACAGGCATAGTAAGCTGGTGTTGTTGTAATCCATGTAATTGAGCATATGTCCTTGTTCATCAAGCATGTTTGGAAGGTTCAATAAATATTTGTTATTTTAAAGTAAAGGCTGGAGTGGAACCAATTTATTGGGGAGGAGCCTCAGTATTGAGTCCCTGCAATTGTGATAAAATCTTTGATTTTTGTTCCGAAAGACTCTTTCACCCGTCGCGTATTGTGATCGAACCGAGGGGACGTTCCTAAGTGGTCCCAATAGACAAACAAACGAAGAAGCAACATCACAAGCAGCGAAATGTCTGAAGACGATTTACAGTGAAATGTCTGAAAGTGATTCGCAGTGAAACGTATAAAAGTGATTCGCAGTGTAACGTTTGAAAGTGATTAGCAGTGAAATGTTTGAAGCGATTCGAAATGAAAGGTTTTAAGCGATTTGGAGTGAAATTTCTTAATATTTTATTTATTTATTATTATTATTAACTATTCTCAGTGAAATGTTCGAAAGCGATTCAAAAATTTGTATATAATATTTTAGGAATATTATTATTTACTTATGGCAAAATATTTTTTGCTAAATCAAAATATTCAAATTCAATGTGAGTTCTAATTTTATTCAAACTGCTATAAATGGCTAAGTTTAATTCTACGATTATTCGTAGTGTAAATTATCTTATAAATGCGCCACTTTCGTTGAGAGTTCCAAGTATATATATATATACCCCCTCAAGCAGCTGCTTGCCACAGAGGTCTGACAGTAGCCTGTCATTTTTGGGTTGGGTTGTTTTACCTTTGAGCGGCACTTTTTTGCACACCATGGGCCAAATGGCCAGGTCATATGGACCCCGAAGGCTCAGAGAAGGTTGGGGGAGGGGACCCACTGGAACAGCTGTTGGGAGACAGATGGTAGCCCCCCCGTCAAGGTCATCCAGCGTGTTCTTTAACGTGCACAGGGTATGTCTCTCCCGCACACGGGGCCACGGCTTAACGTCCCATCCGACGGACGGCGGCCTTTCCATGCCCATCGGTGTCCCCTACTGACCGTGGGCAGGGCGGGGAATTTTGCGGAGATAAATCTCAACGCTGACCCAGCTGGGACTCGAACCTGGGAACTACAGATTACGAGCCTGGCGCGCTACCAACTGAGCCATCCCCGCCCCTGTAGCATGTCATAGTAAAAGGTCTGTGAGGATAGCAGGACCTCAGCAGAGTTTCATCAAAATACTCTTAGAACAGGAGCATATTCAGATTTTTATATACTCTGAAGGGTAAAGCCTAAAACGAAAAATATTCATTGAAGTGACTAATTATACTTGAAACTACACTGTGCGCAAAATTTAAGTTACAACACCATTTTATGTCAATAAGAAAGTAACTTCAAAACTCTGTAACTGATAAAATAATCCTTTTATGTTAAAATATTACTGAAGATAAATTAAAGATATCAATCAAATCTATATAAATCTCGATTTTCAGCAGTAATAGCTGGTATTTAAAGAAGAATGGAAAGTGGAATATTTAACATCAGCGATGAACTTCCATGAAACTCATACAATATTGAAAGAATTACTGACACAAAAATCTAAAACAGGCACTTATTTTATATTATTATTATTATTATGTTTATTATCTAAAACAGGCAATCCTTATTAGGGGCGGGGGTGGCTCAGTCGCTAGCGCGCCAGGCTCGTAATCTGTAGTTCCCAGGTTCGAGTCCCAGCTGGGTCAGCGTTGAGATTTATCTCCGCAAAATTCCCCGCCCTGCCCACGGTCAGTAGGGGACACCGATGGGATTGGAAAGGTTGCCATCCGTCGGATGGGACGTTAAGCAGTGGCCAGTGTGCGGGAGAGCCATACCCTGTGCACGTTAAAGAACACGCTGGATGGCCTTGACGGGAGGCTACCATCTGTCTCCCAACAGCTGTTACAGTGGGTCCCCTCCCCCAACCTTCTCTGAGCCTTCGTGGTCCATGTGACCTGGCCATTTAGCCCATGGTGTGCAAAAAAAAGTGCCGCTCAGAGGTAAAACAACCCAACAACAACCCAATCCATATTATTAAAGTTTTAATTAACTTTTGAGTGAAATCTTATGATTGCCATTGCTAGTGCTATGTATATATAAATTTCCATAACCCTTTAAAGACCTGATGAATATTCAAGCCATAATTGGCATAGTGCTTAGGAAGCTAGCGACTATTCCAGAAAGGTTGGTTGGTTTTTTTACCTCTGAGCAGCACTTTTTTGCACACCATAGACTAAATGGCCAGGTCAAAAGGACCCCGAAGGCTCAGAGAAATTTGGGGGAGTGGACCCACTGGAACGGCTGTTGGGAGACAGATGGTAGCCTCCCGTCAAGGTCATCCAGCGTTCCAGCGTGTTCTTTAACGTGCACAGGGTATGGCTGTTCCGCACACGGAGCCACGGCTTAACGTCCCATCTGATGGACGGCGGTCTTTCCAAGTCCATCGATGTTTCCTATTGATAATGGCAGGGCAGGGAATTTTGCGGAGATAAATCTCAACGCTTACCTAGCTGTTCCAGAACGGCGAACTTTATGTGTTGTATTGTCTCTGAGGCAGTGGTCAGCAGTGACTGGCCTTAGCAGGGCATGTCCTTGTTTGAGAAAGCCTCTAAAAGCTAGGAGTAGCTTCTAGGATTCTTCTTTGTGTTGCAAATAAATAAATAAAATACAGCTGAAATTGAGATTTGAATAGTATGATTGAGATGGTTAAATCATCTTCAAACATTTTAACATAACAAGCTTATTTTACAAGTTACAAAGTTTCGAAGGTGGTTTCTTATTGACATGAAATGGGATTGTAACTTAACATTTGCGCACCAGTGCATCTAGCATATGAGAGGTGAAATAATGAAGACGTAGTATACGAGCATCATCTTGTGATATTATTATTAGATTTTCTTGTTTACCAAAGTATTAAACTTCTCCACATTAGTTGCCCAGACATTCCTACAGCTCTGTACATAATTATGATAAGTTACTTTCCGATTGAAGCATTAATTTCTGAAAGCCATGGTCAAATATACTTTCATGGAGATTAGCTATCTGGTTTACTAATCCCGAGAGAGTTAGCTGCTTTATCCTAATATGATGCTTCGTGTCACATCTTTAGCGAATGCAGAGGATAAAGCCTTAGCAATATCATATAACAATCCAGATATCAATGCATCATTTCCATATGTATATGCAATAGCATAAATGATACTGTCTCTTATTTGACAATTGTTTAGTTTACAGTTGGTGTCCGCTACCATTAGCAACCAGGCATCAGCAATTCTACATCGAAATGTTACGTTTCCAATTTAAAGCATCATTCATAAGCGTAAGTCATTAAAAGTGAAGAAGATGGATAAGTGTAATGATCTAAGCAGAAACCGATGGTGTCGTTCCCATTCGAGATTACTGACAGAGGCAGAAATGAAAGATCTTTTTCAAATCATTGAGAAACCAAATCGGTTGATGGATTAGAGGAAAAGACAGCTGCTTATGACATATTGCTTAGAGTTGTAATGATACTCCAGTGCAGAAATGACTTATCGTATTTATTTAACACTGCGCATTTCTGTGGATCGGTGAATGGTTTAATGATTCAGAATGGTTTCAGAGGTTATTGCCATGGGTTTCAAGATTGAAGTGAAATAGTTTTGATAGAGGCCGAGTTAAATGATTGGCGGAAAATTGAACATTATTTCTGAAGATTGGGTTTAAATACACTGGTTTCCATAAATTAAGGAAAAAATGAGAAAAATCACAATAATTCGCCAAACAATTGTGCGATCCTCACCAAACTTGTTCATATAACCAGTAATGCATAGTGAGCATATCGTATGCAAATTAGTAGCAAATTGCGTTAATTTGCGTAATCGGATAGCGGCATAAAAACGGGTGTTTTGGAGTGGATTATTATTTTGTGTTGTAAATGTGAGTAAAGAAATTCGAAATAGCCATTTTGTAGGAATGACCTCGAGACATCATTTGCCAAATGAACTGCGGTGGAGAGTTATTGTCCGGCTCGAAGCAGATCAAATTCAGTCAGATTTGGCACAATGACTGAATGTAAGTCCTTCTGTGATCCATAGACTGTGGAATCAATTTCGCAGCACGGATTTCGCGTCTCGGAGGTTTAGTCGAGGAAGGGCTAGAGTTACGACCGCTGTACAAGACCGATATCTGCGATGAACAGCACGAAGGAGCAGGACGTCTACTCTCTCTCAGCTACGATCCTCTCTTGCAGAAACCACTGGGAGGGTTGTATTCAGCTTCTACTGTGCGTAGAAGGCTTCATGAGAGAGGTCTGTACGTTAGAAGGCCAGTAATTTGTATACCTCTCACGCCACGTCACGGAGAGAGCGGTTGAATTAATTGGACACGCACGCATGTTAATTGGACAGAAGAGCAATGGAGGTCCATACTCTTTACAGATGAGTCCAGATATTGTTTGCAGAGTTATTCCGGACATTGTTTGATATGGAGAGAGCGAGGTACCCGCTATCATCCCAGTTGTTGGGTTGGGTTGTTTTACCTCTGAGCGGCACTTTTTTGCACACCATGGGCTAAATGGCCAGGTCACATGGACCCCGAAGGCTCAGAGAAGGTTGGGGGAGGGGACCCACTGGAACAGCTGTTGGGAGACAGATGGTAGCCTCCCGTCAAGGCCATCCAGCGTGTTTTTTAACGTGCACAGGGTATGACTCTCCCGCACACGGGGCCACGGCTTAACGTCCCATCCGACGGACGGCGGCCTTTCCAAGCCCATCGGTGTCCCCTACTGACCGTGGGCAGGGCGAGGAATTTTGCGGAGACAAATCTCAACGCTGACCCAGCTGGGACTCGAACCTGGGAACTACAGATTACGAGCCTGGCGCGCTACCGACTGAGCCACCCCCGCCCCTATCATCCCAGTAACATCCGTCAAAGAGATAGTTACGGCGGAGGTAGCGTGTGTGTTTGGGATGGCATTTCCTTAGGTGGACGCACAGACCCCTTTGTGTTGACGAGTGGAAACCTTAATGCTCAAAGGCATAGAGATGACATCCTGGACCGTTATGTACGTCTTTTCCCTGGTGGAATAGGTGAAGCATTCATCTTACAAGACGATAACGCTCGTCCAACACAGAGCTCGACTAGTGGAACAATACCTTCAAGAGGAGACCATTATGTGCATGGAGTGGCCTTCTCGATCTCCCGACCTAAATCCGATTGATCATGCGTGGGATGTTCTAGGGAGACATGTTGCTGCCCTCAACCCGCCACCTGAAACAAAGGGGGAGCTTATTACTGCTTTAATGAAACAATGGTCATTACTCCTCCTTACTGAGTTGATTTACATCATAAACAGCAGGAAACATCACTGTCGTGCCTACATTGCTGTAAGGGGTGACCACATTCCTTATTAAAATTTTATTAAAGAACTTTGCCTATTGCATTCTGACACGTCATTTTTGGACAAGTTCCTGTAAGTGTTATTTTTTTACAAAAATGTTTCTAGTGTAAAATATTTTATAAGTAAAAAAAAATAAAAAATACCCCCTCAAGCAGCTGCTTGCCACAGAGGTCTGACAGGAACCTGCCAGTTTATATGTCACAGTAGAAAGTCTGAGAGGATGGCAGGACCTCAGCAGAAAAACGACACATACATCTATGCCTTACCCGGGGCTCGAACCCAGGTCCCTTAGATCAGTAGCCAAGCGCGCTAACCACTCGGCCATGGGTCGGCAAAATATTTTATGCCATTCTGAAACTAGCATTGCAATTCATATTTTCATTATATTTCATTAAAATAATTCATATAATATTTTGTTCATCATAATTTTTCTGAATTTTCCTTAATTTATGGAAACCAGTGTATACATTGGCTGGATTGCTATATGCAGTATACGTATATATATATATTTCGTATAAGTATATATATGAGAATTGAATTCATAATTGACCAACACTTAGAGAGTATAATATACTTCAGGCCCGATATAGAAAAAGGAGGGATTGGGTTGTATTACCTCTGAGTGGCACTTTTTTGCACACCATGGGCTAAATGGCCAGGTCACATGGACCCCGAAGGCTCAGAGAAGGTTGGCGGAGGAGACCCACTGGAACAGCTGTTGGGAGACAGATGGTAGCCTCCCGTCAAGGCCATCCAGCGTGTTTTTTAACGTGCACAGGGTATGGCTCTCCCGCACACGGGGCCACGGCTTAACGTCCTATCCGACGGACGGCGGCCTTTCCAAGCCCATCGGTGTCCCCTACTGACCGTGGGCAGGGCGGGGAATTTTTGCGGAGATAAATCTCAACGCTGACCCAGCTGGGACTCGAACCTGGGAACTACAGATTACGAGCCTGGCGCGCTACCGACTGAGCCCTTGTAGGAAGGAGAACCATCGAATAGCTGTTAGGAGACATATGGAAGCCTCCTGTCCATGCCATCCAACATGCTCTTTAACGTACACAGGATATGGCTTTCCTGTACAGGGAACCATGGCTTTGATAATAATAACAATAATGATAATTTATTTTCCGTATAATTTAATGTACAGAAAGGTCAGATGGCGCGTTGCACTCCTACTCCTTACCTGCTGGCTTGAAAGCGAGAAATGCAAAGCAAAATACTGTACAATAGCGATATTGTAAATCAATCAATCAATCAATTTTATTTCATCATCATATACAATTTAGAAAGAAAAATATGAGCTAACGCAAAAAACCACATGATTTGTATGGGCCACTGAAAAGAAATTAATACAAAAATCAATAACGACTTACTCACTACAAAGATTACAAACAATATGTGCCATTTTTCCGGTATTTATATATAATACATTTTTGCTTTACACTTGATTGTTTAACAGAGGTGCAACATCCTCCAAAGAAAAGAGAAAGCTTTTTAAATTCTGCTTGAACATATTAAAAGTTTTTTTACTTCTGATTTCAAGAAGCAACTGATTGAAGATTTTAGGTGCGATATACGAATAATGCTTATGAGCAATTTCTATTTTGGTCAAAGGAACTGAATATTTTGGACCTTTCTCTCTGAAGTTGTATAAATCCGGCTGAATATGAAAATTAAAGCAATTTTGCTTAAAAAATATTATCACTCTAAAAACAAATTATGTCTAATAGGTGGAATTTTTAGCATAGAGTAACGACTGAAATTGCTTAAAATATCAATGTTTTTTAATTAATTTAATAATTTTGTTTTGCAGAGACACCAGAGTTTGAAAACCGAGACTTAAGCTACACCCCAACAAATTGTACCGTATTGAAATGCCGCTTGTATCCACGAGAACTACAATGATCGCAGCATATTAATATTAACATTGTATTCCAAGTGGTGTAATTTAAGTGATGTAGTCAATGTGTTTCTTCCATTTTAGATTATTATCTATGAAAATAGCCAAATATTTAATGTTATCAACCTGTTCTATGTCATCTCAACTACAATCAATATGTTTATAGCATTGAGGTAAATACACCTTAATGGCAAAAGGTTTTACAGAATTTTGTTATTTTTCAACTTGTAGAAAATAAATTTTGTTTTATTCTTATTAATTGAGAGTTTATTATTTATCAAACCACATATTAACTTTCTCAAGAACGTTATTGACATTGGACATTAAATCTGTAATAGTTTGGTTACTAAAGGTTAATGCAGTGTCATCTGCAAAGATAGTAATATTACAATTAATGTTCATTTCACAGAATAGGCAATACACTGGCGGAAATTGAAAAAAGAACACTATTAACAGTTGAAGCGTAATCTCTGAGATTTATTTAGTAGAAACAACTTGTTGGAAAAGGACAGTGATCAAACGTGTGAAGTGATTCAATGTTTATTTTACCTTTTAATGAGTATTACATTTTACAGAAGGCACATTTTAATAAGGTGTTGAACCTCCTCGAGCAGAAATACAAGCTTCCAATTTGGTCATATTGGTCTGGCATGCAAGCGGTCATACAAATGCTGGATATCACGCTGAGGGATACCAATCCATGCGCTTTCAACTTGGACGCGTAATTCAGCGATGGTCGTTGCCTGCCGCGGTCCGCAGAAGAGTCTTTGTCCAATCCAGTCCCAGATATGCTCGACTGTAAACAGGCCCGGAGAGTGTGCTGGTCAAGGGAGTTGGTGCACTGCCTGAAGAGCATGTTGAGTTGTCCGGGCGGAGTGTGGGCGGGCATTATCCTACTGGAACATCGCATTTGGTATTACACTCAAATATGGCAGGACGACCGGCTGTACGATGTCGCGGCCTCCTTAATTTTAGACCTTAAGTTATTCCTATGTTCTAAAAATTGCTTCTCATGGTTCTCGTTATATCGGTATTTTAAAAAAATTTTATATAGCTTATCTCTATGCTTAATCATATCACATATTTCATTTGTGAATTATGGAGAGCCGAAATTTGTCCATAAGACAAATTTCGGCTCTCTGTAATTCTCCAAAGACAAATTGCGCTGGCTTCAGAACTCCGCAGAAGAAACACTTATGAGAGTTAGAGCGGTCTTCCGACCGTCAAGGCCATTCAGAGTGTAGTTCACAGGGTATGGCTATCTCCTGCACGCGTTCCTACGGCTTTACGTCCCATCGGACGGACGGCGGTCTTTCCAAACCCGCCGGTGTCCTTTTACTGACCGAGGGCGGGGGGGGGGGGGTTTAGCTGAGATAAATGTCAACTCTCTCACAGTTGGAACTCGAACCTGGGAACTGCAGATTGTGAACTTGATACACTAATGACTGAACTGCCCTCCCCACTGTTAATTCCTGAACAAATAACTAAGATGTACTGCATACCTAGAAACTTCTAGGCAAGGGGGGGGGGGACAGATTTACGTATGACGTAGTGTTTTGCCTCGAGGTACGTTATGGATGCGTTCTTGAAAAAAGAAGGGTATCTCCGAAAGAACTTCGTCATATCGTCTAATGTGATAATCAATGATGTGTTCTTAGATGATGAGTTTCAATGTAACTTTTATATAGTTATAGTGGACGTAGTTTATATATCTATACATATATAGAAGGTGTTTTCAAAAGGTCTAATCAAACTTTGGAACTTCGTAGAGTGATGAAAAAAGTTTCTATGAATATTGGGCTAGAAACGCTTCGAGTTATAGCACATTTTGAGTGTGCAACTATGGAAGCCTGTTAAAAAGTACGATGCTAGGTAAATTTTCATCGTTTGCGTGTCTGACGTCATAGTAGATGTATGCAAATGTTGGACAAAATCCCACCACTCCTGGGTGAGGAAATGGTACATAAAGTGAGTCGGCAGTTGTTCTGCTAATCGGTTGGAAGCGGAACTACTTGCATTTTTGGAAGACATTCCAGTAGAAACACATCGTTGAATGTGGTTCATGCATGATGGAGATCCAGCACATTTTAGCCTCACTGTTCGAGAACATCGCAAACGTACTTATCCTGCCCGTTAGATTGGTAGAGATGAACCAACTGCATGCTCTCGTGATTTGAACCAACTGCATGCTCTCGTGATTTGAACCCACTGGGTTTCTTCTTATGGGGACACGTTAAAGCTGATGTTTACGCTATCAGGTTCCTAATACACAATCTCAGAGCATGGATCGTGGACGGTTGTCAAAGAATTCGGAACACTACGGGACGTTTCTCCATAGTCGATGGGAAGACGCTGGGTGTCGTGTATTGCTACTCAGGTAGACCATTTCGAACACTTGCTCTGATGTAGACTTATATTAATTTTTCTCATCGATCGCTTACAGTATGCTGTAATAACTGGAATAAAAACTAATTAATTTCACTGGCTTTCTTACTTGCACTCTCAAAATGTACCATGACTCGGATTTGGGTTGGGTTGTTTTACCTCTGAGCGGCACTTTTTTGTACACCATGGGCTAAATGGCCAGGTCACATGGACCCGAAGGCTCAGAGAAGGTTGGGGGAGGGGACCCACTGGAATAGCTGTTGGGAGACAGATGGTAGCCTCCCGTCAAGGCCATCCAGCGTGTTCTTTAACGTGCACAGGGTATGGCTCTCCCACACACGGGCCACGGCTTAACGTCCCATCCGACGGACGGCGGTCTTTCCAAGCCCATCGGTGTCCCCTACTGACCGTGGGCAGGGCGGGGAATTTTGCGGAGATAAATCTCAACGCTGACCCAGCTGGGACTCGAACCTGGGAACTACAGATTACGGGTCTGGCGCGCTACCGACTGAGCTCCCCCCGCCCCCCATGACTCGGAAGGGAGGCATTTCTGTCTCAATGTTCACAGAAACGTTTTTCATCACTATGCGCAGTAGAGTACGTTCCCAAAGATTGATATACCTTTTGAAAATACTCTGTGTACCAAAAATATACGATGAGAATTTAAATTACCCTGGGAAACGTAAAAAAAGTGTTACGAGTGCTTGAGTGGCTTTGCATCTGTACTCCTTCGGATGAGATGGCTGCCTCTCGCAATCTGGCAAGAGACGAGGCATATAAGTGTGCGAATGGCAAGTCCAGACCATGAAACTGATTCGTCGTTTAAGCTAGTGAAGACTGCGTAAGGCAAATTTTATAAACTAGATTATTTTTTATTAACTACTAGATTATTTTGTGTGGACTTTGGCCTTGCTCCCTAACTAATATTCGTAAGTGTGGCTATGAGAGTAGAATAAGTATTCAGTCGATAAGCGCTTCAGTCACGTAATGTGATGTATCCTTGTTCGAAGCCCAATTGTGCCTGCTTTGATATTTTGTCGCTTTCGGTAACGAAATGGCCAACAATGAGCTTGGACAGCATGCCGTTCATCAAATGGGACGTTAAGTCGTGATCCGTGTTAGCCAAGTTTATGTACTCTAAGTAGGGATTCTCAACGTGAGGTACGCGGCAAAATTTTTTGGGGTACGCCGTGAGTGTTCAAAAGTCGCTAGATCTAGTAACAAAGTCGTTAAGTTGGCAACACTGCCACTGGTTTTTCATCTCTAACTGCTTTAAAAAATAAATATAGGAACAGGCTGGATGTTGAAAATGACTTGCGATTCTACCTTAGCACGATAACCCCAACTGTGCAAGCGAAAACAAGCGCAATCATTTCACTGATTACCCAGCAAAATGTTTATAATTTTATAAAATTTGTTAAATTGTTTATGCCATTTTTTTGTGTTTATCGATATATGTAATTTATGAATACAAAATGTAATGTATATATATATGTTTTATTTTATTCCCATTGTTATACTATAACTATAGTTTTATCTATCTACACAAGGGGTACGCCAGTTACATAAACATTTCGAGGGCGTACGTGAAGCATAAAAATTTTAGCCTTACTGCTCCAGAACATCGCAAACATACTTTTTTTTATTATTTATTAAGAATGTGCTTCTTGGCCTTCACGAGAGGAATCGATCTGTCTTTTAATAGATATTCCCTTCTCTATCTTTCTCTGAGCCTTTGGGGTCCTTCATTGGTACCAGGCCATCACAGGTTGTTGTACAGTCGCTCAAAAAAGTATCCGAACACTATGGTTGATTACAGAATCCAGAGAAAATATCTGGCAACGATTTTTTTTTAGAAATTAGTGATCTGGCAACCTTCGTCTCACGTGACACGAATGTTGCCAGATCACTAATTTCTAAAAAAATCGTTGCCAGATATTTTCTCTGAATTCTGTAATCAACCATAGTGTCCGGATACTTTTTTGAGCGACTGTAGGTGATCATATTATTTTGATACTAGATCGTGTGGGCTCACTCACGGAAATATTGAGCGTGTGCAGTTACCGTTCACAGCAAACTGGAGCGTGTGCAGTAACTGCACACGCTCCAGTTTGCTGTGAACGGTAACTGGAGCGTGTACAGTTGCTGTACACGCTCCAGATATTTTTTCTGAATTCTGTAATCAGTGGCCATTTTCTTGCAAACAGTGGCCTAAATGCTCAGGTCATAAGGACAAAGGAGCTCAGAGAAAGTTGGAGAAGGGGACTCACTGGATACCTGTGTTCGCATGCCTCCCGTCAAGGCCATTCAGCGTGTTCTTTGACATTCACAGGATATAGCTCCCTTGCACACGAAGCCACGGCTTAATGTCTCATCCGATGAACATCTAATAATGTCTCATCCACACTCATCGGTGAGGCTCACCGAGGGTGGGGTGGGGATTTAGGGGAAATAAATCTCAAAGGCTTATTAGAAATAGAACCCGGGAACTGTAGATTACGCGGGCGCGCTATCGACTGAGCCAACCCAAGCCAAACTCCCAGAAGTAAAGCAACTATTTGAAGAATTAGGAAAAGGGTCAAATGGTGGCTGCTAATGGAAATAAAAAGGGCAGGATCATCTGCCTTTTTATTTTAAGAGGTAAACGTTTAGTCCTCTCCGCTTCTTTTCTAGGACGTTAGAAAATTTATCCAAAGACTGTAGAATTTTATTTTTTAAACTTTGTTAATAAATCTTCTTGTGACAGTTATTTTTATTGATTGATCCATTCACTTTACAGCTGCGATTTCTATTGCGATCATCTGCAGTCATCCAATAAGTCGAAAAGCTTTCCACAATCATTTTGCACTTAGCATTCGACAGAGTAATGTTTCAACAGTTCCTTTTCCTTCTTCTTCAGATCGTTCTATTTTCAGTTGCATTAAATCTTTATTCGACAACTGCTTCGCTTGCTTCTAGTCTATGCAGCAGAAAGTACACCACCCTAACAAAACATTAAGACAATTTCCATGTTATGTCAATGGAAATCTTACTTCGAAGCTTTATGACTTCTAAAATATGCAATTGATGGAAAAATGGGATTGAAGATATTAATCAAAGATTGTAATCAAATCTATTTAATCTCGAGTTTTCAACAGATTCGTTTAGTATTTAAAGAATTATGGAAGTTGGAATATTTCACAACACTAATGCGTAGTAAAATTTTTTCGAATAAATTAATTAAAACTTAAATAATATGTATTGTTTCAAATCATTTAAAAATTTTCAACCATTAAAAGGTAGATAGAACTTCCCATCAAACCATCTAGAGCAGGGGTGGGCAAATAGCGGCCCGCGGGCCACATTCGGCCCGCTAAGAGTTTTTTGTGGCCAGTCAAGATAGTCAGAAAAATCCGCCTTGAACCGAGATTTCCTTCCCGTGCGCGACCGAAGATTCGTCTCGTATTTTCCACTAGGACGGCCACGTCAATACGCATGCGCAGTGTAGATACGAAAACAATTGCCCACCCCTGATCTAGAGTGTTCTCTAACTTGTACAGGGTATGGATCTCCTGTACACAGAGTCATGGCATAACGTCCCTATGACGGACGGCAGCTTTTACAAGCCCATCTATGTCCCCTTTCTAACATAGAGCAGGGTGAAGGTTTAGCTGAGTCATAATTTAAATTTCTATTTTTAATTTCAATCTATTTGTTCTTTACAAACTTTCATCGTTTCTTTACTGACTCGGCCTAAAGATACCTCATCGCCCGGCAGGATTCACTCTGAGATCAGTGTCAGATGAGCTTTTTTCTGCATTTCCCTGGTTCGAGTCCCAACTGTGGGAGCTTTGGGATTTATATCCTCTAAATCTCACCCTGATCTAGTTGAGAAAGAGGACACTGATGGGCTTGGGAAGACTATAGTCCCTCGGATGGAATGTTAAACCGTGGTCAGAGTGCAGGAGAGTCATACCCTGTGCATGTTGAGGAACACACAAGATGGCCTTGAAGGGATGCCTTCATCTGACTCTTCAATCATTCTTCTTCCTCTAATCATCTCTGAGAACTTCTGGCTCTTGTGACTTGGCTATTTAGTTCAGGATCGACGATGCGTAGGTGTTACTTGTGTGACTTCTGATCAGTATCCTCTGCCAGTTGATATGATTGGATTGGATTGTTTTACCTCTGAGCGGCACTTTTTTGCACACCATGGGCTAAATGGCCAGGCCACAAGGACCCCGAAGGCTCAGAGAAGGTTGAGGGAGGGGACCCACTGGAACAGCTGTTGGGAGACAGATGGTAGCCTCCCGTCAAGGCCATCCAGCGTGTTCTTTAACGTGCACAGGATATGGTTCTCCCGCACACGGGGCCACGGCTTAACGTCCCATCCGACGGACGGCGGCCTTTTCAAGCCCATCGGTGTTCCCTACTGACCGTGGGCAGGGCGGGGAAATTTTGCGGAGATAAATCTCAACGCTGACCCAGCTGGGACTCGAACCTGGGAACTGCAGATTACTAGCCTGGCGCGCTACAGCTGATATGAAGCATCCTGCATATGTACTCAACTGTGGCTGTCATCCACACACAAGAATTAAACAACACAGAGTGGATTCTTCTTCAATCGAATCCCACCTGTGGATAATGTCCATAATCCAAATTCGAAATCACAGGGCAATAGATAGTCGGATTGGTGTAAGTCAGTGTTTCACAACTTTTACGAAATTAACTTTTTAATAAGATTATTTAAATGATTTAATCATTTTTCCTCCCTATAAAACCAGTATAGAAAAAGTCTAGAAAACTAATGTTATGTATAAAAATATACGAAAATGACTCCTAGGGGCTCCCCGTTGGTAACCACTCGTATTAACAATCAGCATAGAGACCCTGTGACCGCTTCTCGCTACAGGTGAACCCTCCCAAAAAATGGACGTGGAATTCCGAATATATTGGCTAAATAAATTTGACTGTCCCTTCAAAGGAGAGAATATCCCATATATATTATTTTCCCGTTCAAAGGTACGAAGGTTTGCATCACAGAAGGTGGTGCCGATCTTTAGATATTATGCCTTGCAGCTTTTGTTCATCGTGACAGTATAAGAGTCCCACCACAAAAACGAACTTCTTTTACATCACCCTAAGACGTCCCGTGGCCGAGTAAATAGCGTGCTTGGCTACTTTTCAAGCTGGGTCCGAACCCCAGCATAAGACAGCTCAAGACATAGCATAAGAGAGCTCAAGACATAGCATAAGAGCTCAAGACATAGCATAAGACAGCTCAAACATCCGTGACTTACGGATGTTTGAGTTTCTTATGCTGCGTTCCCGTCTTTTTTCACATACCTTCTCTATGGCGAATAAACTTATAGGCTTTTGTCACACCTCTGAGGCAAGCATCTGCTTAAGGGGACATTTATATTTCTTTTTACTGTGATGAAGTCTTTCTCGTAAATAAAAAATGCGAGACAAAAAAGAAACGCCTGTCCCGCTAGAAACTGCAGGAATCTAATCAATGATGAATATGCTCACGACTTGATCTATACGATTAATAACGTCTTTTTCGTAGGCAAATGGAAGCGTCCTTATCGAAGCAGATATGACAACCTCCTCCAGCAACTTTTGTCCCAGGAGATGAAATTACGCAGATTTCACAGTCACAGAGGCTATTTGCCGCGCTTCCTATTCGCACGAAACAGGATTAAGAGCAGCATTGGAATGAGCAATAAAAACTCCAAAATCTCGACAACCTCGAGCAGGAGAAAAGTAAGCTGAGGGAAGAAGAGATGCTTAGGGCTCCTTTCCGCGTGCGCTTTTTATGTCTCTTCTGCCTGCTCCTTCAAATTCCATCCCTCTCATCCTCAAGTTTCTCTCCTCCTCCTCCATCCCTCCCCATCCGTCGTGACTGAGGGGAGGAGGAGAGGGGAGGAGAGGGGAGGGAAGGAGAGAGGGAAGGAATAAGAACTCGGTCACTAGAAGCCTCTGTTGTCGTCGCTGGAAGGGATGCCGTGTCAGATGCACACTTGTTTATGATGCATCTTGCCGCATCGGTGACGTCTTATCCAGAGAAGGATGCTGAGACGACGTATAGGGGAGGAAAGAAAGAAAACGAAAAAGGGTGGGAACTGCAGGAGCAAAAGTACGCCTCCTGCAACTGGTTGGGAATATGTTTCGGTCGCTGCTTCCTCCTTGTGCTGCGCTCGTAGAAAGAGAGGAAGTCGTCAACAACAGCTGATTGTAGATTTCGTGAATTCGCGGCGTCTGTCTCTCCGCGAATTTGCATTTTTGCTGAGCAGAGCCGTTGAGAGGCGGCGCTCTCTCCTCTATGATTCCAGATGTACGGTTAGTTAACACTGCACGAGGGGAGAGAGCTGAATCGTTAACTGCGAGGCTGAGGAAGGAAGGGGCTAGGTTGGCTTCCCTTTAAATTATGACTGAAATATCCTAGACGGGAAAACGCCTCCTTACGGAAATTAAAAGTTTTTATGAACATCAAATCTTTTTTTCTCTCTAGGTAGAAGAAAGAAGATGAAAAGCTATATAGAGTTGGTTGGTTGTTTTACCTCTGAACGGCACTTTTTTGCACACCATGGGCTAAATAGCCAGGTCACAAGGACCCCGAAGGCTCAGAGATTTGGGGGAGGGGACCCACTGGAATAGCTGTTGGGAGACAGATGGTAGCCTCCCGTCAAGGCCATCCAGCATGTTCTTTAAGGTGCATAGCGTATGGCTCTCCCACACACGGGGCCATGGCTTAACGTCGCATTCAACGGACGGCGGCCTTTACAAGCCCATCGGTGTCCCATACTGACCGTGGGCAGGGCGGGGAGTTTTGCGGAGATAAGTCTCAACGCTGACCCAGCTGGGACTCGAACCTGGGAACTGCAGATTACGAGCCTGGCGCGCTACCGACTGAGTCACCTCTGCCCCAGCTATATAGAGGCTTTGTTGTTTATTAACATTGTAAAGATGATAAATATTGCATCTGAAACTAATGCAAGCTTTAGAGTTTTGTTTGGACTATAAGCGACAATTTTAGCATCCGCAGTGGGATAATTGGTCAGGTTACAAGGACCCAAAGTTTCAAACGTGAGTAGGATAAGGGGATTCACTGAACAGCAGTTAGATTACAGGTGGACGCTTAATCGTCAAGGCCATCAGTGTACTATAGGGACAGTGAGAGAAATGGCCAGATTAGAATTCCAGAATCTGAACACCTGTTGGTAGAATGCTGCAGTCTCTACATTTCATATTAGAATCTGGAATAGAGGATAGAGTAGGGGATCTGCTGCTCAAATTTTACAACTTCAGCATCTACTGTCCCGATGTTAAATATTCAACATTCACTGCTGTTAGAATGTTGGAACCTCGACTTTGGCTGTTAGGATTTGATTGACTTCTGTTAGAATGCAGACGCTCTACATCTCCTGTTAGAATGCTGCAACCTTAGAATTATTGGAGCTCCCACTCTTTCCAAGTGAGAAACTTGGGATCACCGGCACTCACACTCTTCTCAAACTATACCTTGTGATTAGCGGAGCTCCTACACTTCCCAAGAGAGAAACTTGGGATCAGTGTCGTTCCTACATTTCCCAAGAGAGAAACTTGGGCTGAGAGGCGCTCTCACTCTTCTCAAGAGAGAAACTTGAGATTATTGCAACTCCCACTCTTCTCAAGCTAGAGACTTAGGATCAGTGGCGCTTCCACTCCCCAAGCGAGAAACGTGAGACCAGCGGAGCTCCTACTCTTCCCAAGAGGGAAACTTGGGATCAGTGACGTTCCTACGCTTCCCAAGAAAGAAACGTGGTCTGAGAGGCGCTCCCACTCTTCTCAAGCTAAAACTTGGGGTGAGCGGAGCTCCTATTCTTCCCTATAGAGGATCCTGGGATGCTGAATTGGAGAATTTGGATTTAATCAATAGTTGTTTTAGCTGTTAGGATACAGATGGTAGCCTCTCGTCAAGGCCATCTGTCGTTTTAAGTACAATGGGCTAAACTGCCCGAAAATAAGAATCCTAAAGGCTCACAGCTGAACAGAAGAAGGGGATTTATTGAACAGCTGTTTTGGGCTGTCATGCAGAGAGAAGCCATCCAGTTGTTGGGATTAAATTGCCAGGTCACAAGAACCCCAAAGTCTCGGAGCTGAGTAGGAGAAGATAATCCACTGAACAACTCTATTAGCTATTAGGATACAGATGAAAGCTTCTCATCAATGCATTTGGATATTGCCGCCGATTGTTCTGTTCTAAGGAAAAGAATTAAGTCATCTTCCAAATTAAGACGCCTTCTTATACAAATAATTTATTAATTGGAAATAAAACTGATACTGAAAATCGGCCGGGAATTATTGAGGAAGAAATATACAGAGAAAGAAACACCAAGCAATTTTAGAAAATTACATTTCTGTTACTCTGGGTGAAGTACAGTCGCTCAAAAAAGTATCCGAACACTATGGTTGATTGCAAAATTCAGAAAAAATATCTGGCATTGATTTTTTTAGAAATTAGTCATCTGGCAACCTTCGTGTCACGTGACACGAAGGTTGCCTCAAGGGCTCAGGGAAGGTTGGGGAAGGGGATTCACTGGATAGCTGTTAGGAAATAGATGGAAGCCTACAATGAAAGCCATCAAGTGTGTTCTTTAATATGTATAGGGCATATGACTCTCCTTCACACAGGACCGTGGCTTTACGTTCCATTGGTGTCTCCTTTCTCATCGAGGATAGGGTAGGGGTTAGTGGAGCTAAATTTCAATACAACCAGAGGCGTAGTTAGAACCTGGGAACTGTTGATTATTATGAGCCTGTCTTGCTGCCGATTAAATCTCAACTCCGTCCCTTCATTCAAGTAGAGGGAGGTAGAGTGTTGGCCCACAAGACACATTCCACTACATAGGAATAATTTGCAGTGGGGTTCAGAACAGGTGACTGCTGTAGCCAGATGACTGAATTCTTTGCCAAATTGCTGAAGACACTAAGAGGCAGATTGTGCACGATGAACTGCCTCTTAGTGTCTTCAGCAGTTATCGTCCTGAATCAAGCCCGGATGTAGAAAAAAATAAAGGGGGGGGGGAGGGAAAAGCAAGAAACTCTATTGCGTATGAAAAAAGTAAAATGGAAGAGGTGGGGCAAAAGACTAATTCCATTGTAGTATAACATTTCCTTCTCCGTTTTAGAGAGTTTTTAAAAATTTTGAAAAATGCATGAAATATACATGTTTAATAATCTTTTGCTTCTATTACCCTTACTAGCATTCTCAAAGGGGTGATGGAGGGCATCTCCCCTTTCCCCTTTATAGATCAGGCTCTGTCTTGTATTATGAATATAAAAGAAGCATTTTTTTATTTTACATATCCTACCCAGAGGAGAATTTACAGATGCACTCAGCTGACAGAAGAAAGGCTCCGTGCTGTTGAGAGGCCCACAGATTTCATTTGTCCGACATCACGTTTATTAAGTGAACAAACTGGCCCCTAAAAGATGTTCAGTGCGCAGGACCCCAAAAAACATAAATCCGTTTCTGATTTTACCTGGAAAAGTCGAATCTGTGAAAACACCTATTCACGGAGAGAAAAAAAATACTTTTAAAAAAGTGATGAATAAAATAAAACAGAGTGGGAAAAATAGAAAATAGAAGTAGACAAAAGAACGGAAAGATATGGAAAAAAATAGTTCAAGCAGGTTGAAATTCTCATTGAAGGTTTGCTGGTGAAAAATTGAATTCTTCTGTTTTCCTTCAGTCTTATTATTTCGTGTTGCTTTTTCGTTTTCCGATTTCCCAGTTGATTCATCTTAATCGGAACAATTTTGAGCATTGGCGTCTCAGTCTTTGCATTTTACAAGTTTTTACCGATAATTGCCCAGCTGGGTCAGCGTTGAGATTTATCTGCGCAAAATTCCCCGCCCTGCCCACGGTCAGTAGGGGACACCGATGGGCTTGGAAAGGCCGCCGTCCGTCGGATGGGACGTTAAACCGTGGCCCCGTGTGCGGGAGAGCCATACCCTGTGCACGTTAAAGAACACGCTGGATGGCCTTCACGGGAGGCTCCCATCTGTCTCCCAACAGCTGTTCCAGTGGGTCCCCTCCCTCAACCTTCTCTGAGCCTTCGGGGTCCATGTAACCTGGCCATTTAGCCCATGGTGTACAAAAAAGTGCCGTTCAGAGGTAAAACAACCCAAAACCGATAATTGCCTTAAATGTTTTTGAAATTCAACTCTTCAGCTGAGATATGTTGCTTTAATTGATTTCCTTAAGTAATCGACGTTACATCGTAGATTTATAGCAACGCCTGAGGGAATCAAATAGTTCTTAGAGTCAACAAAAATTTTCTAATTCTCTTCATTAGTCTATCTGTGTCATATATGTAGTACACTGTTGTTCACAATTTAAGAAGGTTGAACGAAAATGCAAATATCTCAAGAAATGCTTTTAGAATTTAACGAAAGTTTCAGAGCCTTTTTAATATTATATATATTAATATTTACTTTTGAAATAAAGAATATATTGAAATTCTTGTCCAATTATAAAATTGAATTTCCAATCAAAGAATATATCGGAAAATGTTTTGCAATTACGATTGCATTTACGACACAAGATCACCACTGATACTGAAGTTAACGTTATTTAGTAACGGGTATGATCACCTCTAACAGCAATACAGCTTGAACAACGAACTCTCATGCTTCTAATAAGGTTATCCAAAAAATGCAGAGGGCAGCAAATCCCACTTCTCCATAACAGCATTTCTTAGCTCATGAAGGGCCCTTGGAGGGAACTGTCACGATGTCTTCATTCTCAAGGCATCCCTCCACTCTCTGAGCTCTATGTGGACGAGCGTTATGATCTTTGAAAATGAAATCTGACCCAATGGCACCTCTAAAAAGTCTCACAAAAGGCTTTAGGATCTTATCTTAGGATAGAGTCCCTCCTGCGAAGACATGCAGGTCGGTGCAGCCATTAATAGTGATACCTCCTCAGACCAAGAAACCACCCCCATCAAAATAGTTCCATTCCGCTATATTAAGGGGGTGATGATGTCTCCCATCCTCTCTCCAGACGCCGAGAATCACTACTTATGCTCTATCGTGATTCATCGGGAAAGAGAACCTGTTCCCATTGACCATTGGACCAATTGTAGGTGCAGCGTGCTCCATTCCAGTCATGCCCGCCGATAAGTTCATGTTATCAGAATGCCCACTACTGGCCTTCTAGAATATAACTCTCTTTCATAAAGTCATCAGGACACTCTGTATTCTGTCCTTCCTATAGCAACTAACAAGTCCGATGCAAGTTGGCATGCTGACATCATTCTACGGTTTCTTTCAATTAGGGATAGGAAACGACCATTTTGAACTGTTGCTGTTCTTGTCCTACCCAGGCTAATTCTTCGAGAGTATGTTCCAGTGTCCTGAAAACATCTCCAGAGTCTGGAAATTACACTTTCCGACGCATTCATAAATCTGACAACTTCTCCCTATGTAAATGTTCTGCTTCCATTCGTCCGATGGTCCAATACATTTGATCGTCATCCAAATGGTTCCTCCTTTGCATTTTAACAAAACTAATACGAAACGCTAAATAAAGCCGCTCTTAATCCAAAACGGAAGCTCCCGTTCCTGAGGCTGTTTTCATCAGCAGTTTAATTTTCTTATCGCAGAATCTTTCTCATTGAGAAATACAAATTTAATAGCCAATACACGCGACTTAGTTCAAGCTAAATAATCTCTGAAACTTTCGTTAAATGCCAAAAAGGAATTTTTGGAATATTTACGATTGTGTTCAACATCCTTAAATATTATGAACAGCAGTGTGTATAAGAATCTTCTACATTGTATCTACCTTTATATACTGTAGTACCTGGAAGACCGAGCTTTGCTCGGTAAAGGTGGGCTGAGTGATAGATAAACTTGCTGTGCATACAAAATTTTATATTTTGCTATGTTATTTCCAAAGATTGTAATACTAAGCCAAAATCAAGACTAATAATGTAAGGAGAATCAGAAAGAGGCTCGTCTAAAAAAACTCGATGATCTCGGCGTTGATCTTACTGACGTGTTTGTTCAATAGCGCGAGTATAGCTCGGTCCTTCATCCCTTCATTGTTTTCATTGGCGAGGCAATTTCCGAAGACTTCATCGATGAGAATGCAATTAGAAAGGATGGTCCATGTTGACTCAGATGTAACATCATCATACTTTTATTATTATTATTTTATTCTTCAAATACAAAAAAGATCCACAAGGCCTGGGAAAAGGGAGTACCCCTGGATCACCCCCTAAATGAGTCTTCCCAAAGTCGAGACCTAACTAAATCGCTTTCTCGCACCCGAAAAACGGTAGATTCACTCCATTTCATCTATATCGTTAGACTCGTTTACAAGATAAAAGTTACTTACATACATACATATATACAAGAATTGCTCGCTTTAGAATATAGGATATACTATGTAATGCTATTATTTTATATTCCCCGCCCTGCCCACGGTCAATAGGGGACACCGATGGGCTTGGAAAGGCCGCCGTCCGTCGGATGGGACGTTAAGCCGTGGCCCCGTGTGCGGGAGAGCCATACCATGTGCACGTTAAAGAACACACTGGATGGCCTTGACGGGAGGCTACCATCTGTCTCCCAACAGCTGTTCCAGTGGGTCCCCTCCCCCAACCTTCTCTGAGCCTTCGGGGTCCATGTGACCTGGCCATTTAGCCCATGGTGTGCAAAAAAGTGCCGCTCAGAGGTAAAACAACCCAACCCAACCCAACGCTATTATTACACAATCTTGTTTCAAAAATTTCATCTTCTCAATTGCTTTGGGGCAGAAGTGCATAATTGAACATCCCAGAGCAGGATAATACTAAATAATAGGGATGCTGCGATCATAATTTGAAACGCGTTTGCAGACTATTGATTAGGGGGAGGGGGAGATAAATAGGGATGCTGAGATTGATTTATGTCTGTCCGTGATTTGTGTCAAGAAGCAGCTTCAATGATTCTCTTTATTAAGATACATTTATTTCGTTATGAGTAACTATAGCTTAAGTTTTTAACGACCTTTCACTATTTAAAATCTTTTTGCTTTTTTAAAGAACCACTTCGATGACCAATAAATTTTTAACATATTAGCATTATTTTAAAGAATCAACAATATTTTTAGCCACCGATTTGACCAGACAGATTCTGAATGACGCCCTGTCTACGACAAGATCTGATAGATTAGGGGTTCTCAATGTGGAGTACGCGCTAAAATTTTTTCGGGTACGTTGTGAGAGCTCCAAAGTCGCTAGATCTAATAACAAAGTAAAAATAACCAATGTTATACTATAATTAAAGTTTTATCTATCTATAGAAGGGCCAGTTACATATACATTTCCGTACGTGAAGCATAAAAGATTGAAAACTACTGTGATAGACAGTTGGGTGTGTTATTTTACCTTGGAACGGGATTTGTGCACATAATGGTCTAATTGATTAGCTCCTAGCATCCCATGTCCGAGTGGTTAGCACGCTTGACTACTGATCTAAGGGATCTGGGTTCGAACCCCGGGTAAGGCATGGATGTTCGTGTTGTTTTCTGCTGAGGTCCTGCCATCCTCACAGATCGTGGCAAGCAGCTGCATGAGGGGGTATTTATTTTTTTTTTTATTATGATTCCAAGGGTTCAGAGAAAGTTGGGAAGGGGACCCACTGGACAGCTGTTAGCAGACAGATGAAAACGTCTCATTAAGGCCATCCAATGTGTTGTTTAACTTGCTGTGTTTCTCCTTCACACCGGGCTACGGCTTAATGCCACAATCGACGTAAGACAGTCTTTCAAAGCCCATCAATGCCTCATTTCTTACCGAGGGCTGAACATGGTTAGCAGAGGTAAATTGTGATACAGGCAGTTAATGTTTTGAGGATTTTATGGCTCAACACAGGCAGAATTATGAACCGAAACTGGGAATATCAGGTTACAAGCCCTGGCGCGCTACTGAATGAGTCAATCTCCGCCCTCTTGTCTCAACGCGTTTTAAGGTCTCTATTTTCGCCATAGTTAGCTCGATATTGCCTGTTGAATAACTACAACTGTCTGGACCATTTCTGCTTCCAACTTTAATCTCTTGACTCTCATAATCTTTTTCATGTATGTACACGATCTCATTTCATGAGTTGTTGGGTTGAACCTCTGAACGGCACTTTTTTGCACACCATGGGCTAAATGGCCAGGTCACAAGGACCCCGAAGGCTCAGAGAAGGTTGGGGGGATGGAACCAACTGGAACAGCTGTTGGGAGACAGATGGTAGCCTCCCGTCAAGGCCATCCAGCGTGTTCTTAAACGTGCACAGGGTATGGCTCTCCCGCACCCGGGACCACGGCTTAACGTCTCATCCGACGGACGGCGGCCTTTCCAAGCCCATCGATGTCCCCTACTGACCGTGGGCAGGGAGGGGAATTTTGCGGAGATAAATCTCAACGCTGACCCAGCTGGGACTCGAACCTGGGAACTACAAGATTACGAGCCTGGCGCGCTACCGACTGAGCCACCCCCGCCCCTCTCATTTCATGAGATTACCTCATTAATAACTTCGTGGTGCTTTGATTTCCATGTTGTACGGTACATAACCCTAGTTAGGGAATTATAGTCACGAAATGTCAATGGTATACCACAAAGGGCTGCGCTTGGACCTTATTGATTTTAAATTTATTCACTTCGCTAAATCTAAGCAAAATAATGTTTCTTTATCTGCATTTGCTTAGGATTTTTTAAAGCTTTTCATCCACGTAAACGTGTATTATGATTCCCGAACAATGACATGGTACAAAACAATATTGCAAAAGTGTTTAATTTTAATTAAATTATACGAACAACTCAAAAGATACAGTTTTTTTTGTATATTGAATACTATTTCTGTTTTAAGCACATCGTTCCAGAATTATCCGCAATTTATAACTGCAACAAACTCGTGTAAAAGTAAATCAATCACTACTAAACGTGATAGTTCAATGCTTTAAATTTAATTGTAACAAAGTCACCTAAAGTCCAAAGAGATTTGAGTGCATTATATACCTCATCATTTGAATTAATACAGTTTTCACTAACCTACTGCATTCTGTCCAATTCATTAAGCACATCCTTTCACGTCAGTATGCCTTAGCACTTCCACTCAACCAAATCCTCGAATTAGACTTGAGCGCTTGAAACGTCTTGACGACGTCTCGTTCATTTAACCAGTCGATTATCTGACTTGTCTCTTCCAAGGAAGACGTGATCCATTCTGCTGATGCGGAATTCAGAGAGGTTATAAATTATGCAGAGTTAACAGAAGTTGTCACTCTCGGAATTCCTCAGCTAACTGCTGTCAGAGAGCTGAGAAAGTTCAAGGCTTTTCAAAGAGCTGTCTGCAACGAACACATTATATACTCTGTAATAACTAGAGTTTCTATATCATTAAACTCAGAACTAGTGTCATTTAATGCATAGGCATTTACGCTGATTTGAAGTCATTTTATGAAGTGATTTCTGGAGCGGTTATGACTCTTTTTTCGTCAGAAAACTAAACAGATGAAATATAAATATCTATTCATTTTTTTTCTAAATAAAGTTCGGCAAATTACATTCCACATTATTTAGTATAGTGAATCGTATTAGTTGATTGGTTCATTAAATTATTTTGCATTTTTAAATGGGGGGGGGGGGCTCAGTCGGTAGCGCGCCAGACTCGTAATCTGTAGTTCCCATGTTCGAGTCCCAGCTGGGTCAGCATTGAGATTTATCTCCTCAAAATTCCTCGCCATGCCCACGATCAGTAGGGGACACCGATGGACTTGTAAAGGTTACCGTCCATCGGATGGGACGTTAAGCCATGGCCCCGTGTGCGGGAGAGCCATACCCTGTGCACGTTAAAGAACACGCTGGATGGCCTTGAAGGGAGGTTACCATCTGTCTCCCAACAGCTGTTCCAGTGGGTCCCCTCCCCCCAACCTTCTCCGAGCCTCCGGGATACTTGTGACCTGACCATTTAGCCCATGGCGTGCAAAAAAGTGCCGCTCAGAGGAAAAACAACCCAAGCCTTTTTAACCCTTTCACTATCATACCTGCCCAAAATGGCCGAGATTTTAAATGGACTTGTCCAGTCAAATGCTAATCCTTCTTCGTCACTACTTTCAACCTGCAGTTTGGGTTGTTATGGTAGAGAAAGGGTAAGTAATTCAAACACAGCAAATCTATACAGCATAAAGCTATGATATAATCAGCATAATGCAGAGAATATTAGTATATCCAATTACTATTTTCTTCACAAATAAATATAAAAATTCTAAACTCAGTTAGCAATTTCTTAAAAAATATAATGCGAAAACTAGTCGATAGTCGTACCGTAATAGTTCTCTCATCTATTTAACAAAATCAAATATACCATTCGATATATAAAATCAGATATTCAGTTCAAAATCAGATATACCATTAGCTAATACTCATCTGTGGGATAATAATACTAACATTTCCATAGTTAAAGTGACTGTTTAGAAAATTTAGATGAAAAATTATACTGTACCTCATCTCTCTGTTCTTTGTTTTTCAGCTAATAAGCCAGATATCGAAGATAACCAGATACAATCAGTTCTGCTATAATGCTTGTTTCTGTCACGCGATGGAAAAATAGGGAAGGTATGTATACAACGAAGTCGCGAGACGGTTTTAGTTAAGGTGTGCAGTAGCCTCGACGCAAGCATTGCTGAAGACCAGATGTTGCTAGACGCTTCCGCTATACTCTATTCCACATAACGATTGAAGACTTAAGCTCCACTCAAATAATTTCTTGCCAATCATCACTTATTGAACACGAATTCTAATAAAAACAACAACATGCTATGCTTGAAGATTTTATCAATTCACAATTCGTTAGGGTTAGTCTAAGGAAAGCCTTTTAAACCCCGAACAGAAATTGTACTTCGTGAGGGCTATAATTATTTTCTATATTTCTTCGTACACTGAATGGGCAATTTATTATACACATCACGATAACAACATGAAAAGCAGAAGTGTCGCGTATAGTCATGTGTGACGCAATGTCTATAAATAGATCAGGTCTTTACGCATTGGAAGCCAGTCACGGAAGAATAATCACCGGTAAAGGCAGCGACGTAAATGAGTTTGACCATGGCTAGATAGTAGGTGTGAGGAAGGCCGGTGTTTCAATCACCGCAGCTGCTGAACTGTTGAGATTTACAGGTCAGACCGTCGCACGTGTATACCAAGACTATGTGAAATGCGGAAAACTTACAACCAGCGGGAGAAATGTGGACATAAATGTGCAATTGGCTTTCGAGATGAGCGCAGACTATCCCGCATCATTACAAGGAATCGCATGGCTACCGTGGAGCAGATAATGTCGGAATTGAATGAGGGTGCGTCCACAAGCTTATGCACAAAGTCTATCTGTCATACCACGTAAGGGGCGGGGGTGACTCAGTCGGTAGCGCACCAGGCTCGTAATCTGTAGTTCCCAGGTTCGAGACCCAGCTACGTCAGCATTGAGATTTGCCCACGGTCAGTAGGGGACACCGATGGGCTTGGAAAGGCCGCCGTCCGTCGGATCGGACGTTAAGCCGTGGCCCCGTGGTATGCAAAAAAGTGCCGCTCAGAGATAAAACAACCCAACCCAACTCATACCATGTAAAAAATAGGCTATGGCAGTCGACGTCCATATCATGGCCCCTTGTTGACTGTAAGGCACTGAAAGATTAGGCTGCAGTTTGCAAAGGTCTATCGCAACTGGAGTGAGGAGGACTGGAAACACGAAACGTGGTTTCAACTCTATCAAGCCAATGGAAGGGTGCTTTGTGGCGTAAACCACATAAAGTGATGGTCTTAGCTTGCCAAGTTGGGACCATCACTTTGGAAATTTGGAGCCGGGGGTTGGAGTGTTTGGAAAATTATGGGGTGTCCCAATCTGCTAAAAAACGACAACGTTTTCGAAAGAGAATGCAACCGCTCGTGCACAATGCCAAGTGTAATGTCAACATCAGTTGTTGATGTTACACTGTTATTTGGTGATGACACTGTTATTGTTGATATTAATTGTTGATGTCTAAACAATCATAGCAGCAAATCTTGGCTATTAAGGACGAAAAAATATGCCACTATGATTCATATTAGTTTATTTTATAATACGAAATAGAAGTACATATCAATTTACTCAGACGTTCGGAATAATTTGTATTTATGAACGTTTTACTTGATAGAGAAACATGTCACCCGATTCATTTGAGGAATACAGATTCCGCACTTGGAATTCTTCGCATTCTACCCTATTACTGGGGCGGGGGTGGCTCAGTCGGTAGCGCGCCAGGTACGTAATCTGTAGTTCTCAGGTTCGAGTCCCAGCTGGGTCAGCGTTGAGATTTATCTCCGCAAAATTCCCCGCCCTGCCCACGGTCAGTAGGGGACACCGATGGGCTTGGAAAGGCCGCCGTCAGTCGGATGGGACGTTAAGCCGTGGCCCCGTGTGCGGGAGAGCCATACCGTGCACGTTAAAGAACACGCAGGATGCCTTGACGGGAGACTACCATCTGTCTCCCAACAGCTGTTCCAGTTGGTTCCATCCCCCCAACCTTCTCTGAGCCTTCGGGGTCCATGTGACCTGGCCATTTAGTCCATGGTGTGCAAAAAAGTGCCGCTCAGAGGTAAAACAACCCAACCCTATTACTCATTGTTGCCAATTGAGCAGTTTGATAATTAAAGTTATCAAATTTGAAAGCCGAACAGATGCCTAAATTTCGCAATAGCTATTAGCTCCTATTTTTTTAATGCTGTTTTACTTTGTTTTAGCAATATTTAGCTACTGTTTCCAAAAGTGAGCAGTTTGGATGTTAGATAATGTAACTAATCAACAAATATCCTAACTGATTAACTGTATGGTTCACAGAAACTGAGTAGTTTGCGAGCTGTGGAGATATGTCTTTTTATAGTGCTGTCAATTCAAAATTACCAATAAGGATATTTCGTCTTACGTGAAGGCTTAAATTTCGAAAGTTAACTCTAAAAAACACTATGTACTGCACGCGATTGCTATGCATGACAAATTTATAATTTTAAATTAAAAAACGTATTTCAATAGTTCATTTCTTCACTCTTTTATAGGAGAAAAGTTGATTTGTTGCAGTGATAAAGAATCAAATGGAAATAAAATTATTATTATTATTTTTCAAATTAAATCAAAGTTTATTATATTTATGCAGATGAACAAAGAATATATATATTTGTATATTTACGCAGATGAACAAAATATTCATATATTTACTTGTGAAGTGATATTTATAGCTCAAGAGCAAAAACTCGTCTAGATTAAAACAGTAAGTATTAAGTTTTATCTTTAAAGCAACAATGAATATATATATAGATTTAATTTCTTAAGACAAAAAAAAATAAGTAAAAATTACATGATTTCAAATTATTGTAAATTTCTAATATTTTACAGATAATCCTTCAGTATATACACTGTTGTATTATATTATTATGATGCAACGCATTAAGGGATTTAGCATTGTTCCTGTAGTGAAGGTTGGATGCATCAATCGATTTAACATTGTTTCTTATAGTGATGACTGAACGCATTAATGGATTTGACATTGTTCCTATAGTTGACGGTCGGACGCATCAATCGATTTAACATTGTTTCTTATAGTGATGACTGAACGCATTAATGGATTTGATATTGTTCCTATAGTGACGGTCGGACGCGTCAATCGATTTAACATTGTTTCTTATAGTGATGATGAACGCATTAATGGATTTGACATTATTCCTATAGTGACGGTCGGACGCATCAATCGATTTAACATTGCTTCTTATAGTGATGACTGAACGCATTAATGGATTTGACATTGTTCCTATAGTGACGGTCGGACGCATCAATCGATTTAACATTGTTCCTTATAGTGATGACTGAACGCATTAATGGATTTGACATTGTTCCTATAGTGACGGTCGGACGCATCAATCGATTTAACATTGTTTCTTATAGTGATGACTGAACGCATTAATGGATTTGACATTGTTCCTATAGTGACGGTTGGACGCATCAATCGATTTAACATTGTTTCTTATAGTGATGACTGAACGCATTAATGGATTTGACATTGTTCCTATAGTGACGGTCGGACGCGTCAATCGATTTAACATTGTTCCTTATAGTGATGATTGACGCATTAATGGATTTAGCATTGTATCTCGAATGATGGGAATGCATTGATGGATTTAGCATTGTATCTCGAATGATGGGAATGCATTGATGGATTTGACATTGCTCTATACAATGGTGATGGAACGCATTAATGATTTAACATTGTTCCTTGTAATGACGGTCGGACGCATCAATCAATTTAACATTGTTCCTTATAGTGATGATTGAACGCATTAATGGATTTAGCATTGTATCTCGCATGAAGGGAATGCATTGATGGATTTGACATTGCTCTATACAATGGTGATGGAACGCATTAATTATTTAACATTGTTCCTTGTAGTGACGGTCGGACGCATCAATCGATTTAACATTGTTCCTTATAGTGATGATTGAACGCATTAATGGATTGAGCATTGTATCTCGCATGATGGGAATGCATTGATGGATTTGACGTTGCTCTATACAATGGTGATGGAACGCATTAATGATTTAACATTGTTCCTTGTAGTGACGGTCGGACGCATCAATCGATTTAACATTGTTCCTTATAGTGATGATTGAACGCATTAATGGATTTAGCATTGTATCTCGCATGATGGGAATGTATTGATGGATTTGACATTGCTCTATACAATGGTGATGGAACGCATTAATGATTAACATTGTTGACACATTGAATTGTGTGTGAATTGTGTGTGAAATGTGTCATTGTTGACACATTGACACATTGTTTCACACATTTATGATTTAACATTGTTCCTTGTAGTGACGGTCGGACGCATCAATCGATTTAACATTGTTCCTTATAGTGATGATTGAACGCATTAATGGATTTAGCATTGTATCTCGAATGATGGGAATGCATTGATGGATTTGACATTGCTCTATACAATGGTGATGGAACGCATTAATGATTTAACATTGTTCCTTGTAGTGACGGTCGGACGCATCAATCGATTTAACATTGTTCCTTATAGTGATGATTGAACGCATTAATGGATTTAGCATTGTATCTCGCATGATGGGAATGTATTGATGGATTTGACGTTGCTCTATACAATGGTGATGGAACGCATTAATGATTTAACGTTGTTTCTTGTAGTGACGGTCGGACGCATCAATCGATTTAAGGTTGTTCCATATAGTGGTGATGGAATGCATTGATGGATCTCACATTATTTCTAGTGGTGATGATGGAACACATTAATGTGTTTATCATTTTTCCTTGTAGTGGTGGTTATGGAACACATTAATGGATTTAACATAGTTTTTTATGGGGAAAATCAATCCAACTTAGGAACATTCAGCTTTCTAACACATTTACAGGTATAATTAAGTTCGTCGGAAGTGTTCGCCTGTACTGATGCATTGTGAGACATGTAGAAATGTCGAGATGTAAGAGGAGATTAGGAAGAGGATTGGGAAGTTAGAAAATTGATAGACTAAGGAAATTGGCAATCTATGGCAAAATCAAAATTCATCTGCGATTTCCTTTTTTGCTATTCTAAATATTATGGTGAAATAGCTCATCACATTGGGAAGGTGACCTATTGGAACATTGGTAGGTGTCAGATGTTAGTTATCCTTCAAGACTTAAATGTGTAGAGTGTATGTGACTGCCTTGATCACGACCATGACTTATAATCGATTCCGACGAGCGGAGATGTTTCATGCCAATCGATGTAGCTTCTCACGCTAATATCGGATAAAAAAAAAGATAAAATTTCATTGCTTTTTAACATTAAGAACAGAAAAAGAAAGGGTAAAACTTTAATGCATTTTAACTTTAAGAGCGGATAAAGCAAAGAAAAATTCAAATTCTTTTCTCACTAAGGATGAATGAAGGGTAAAACTTCAGTGCTTTTTACGCTAAGGACGGACCGCTGAAGGTAAAACTTGAATGCGTTTTCACACTTAAGATGGATTAAAGAAGGGTTGGGTTGTTTTACCTGTGAGCGGCACTTTTTTGCACACCATGGGCTAAATGGCCAGGTCACATGGACCCCGAAGGCTCAGAGAAGGTTGGGGGAGGGGACCCACTGGAACAGCTGTTGGGAGACAGATGGTAGCCTCCCGTCAAGGCCATCAAGCGTGTTCTTTAACGTGCACAGGGTATGGCTCTCCCGCACACGGGGCCACAACTTAACGTCCCATCCGACGGACGGCGGCTTTTCCAAGTCCATCGGTGTCCCCTACTGACTGTGGGCAGGGCGGGGAATTTTGCGGAGATAAATCTCAACGCTGACCCAGCTGGGACTCGAACCTGGGAACTATAGATTACGAGCCTGGCGCGCTACCGACTGAGCCACCCCCGCCCCCATTAAAGAAAGGTAAAACTGAATGCTGTTTTATACTAAAAGTGGTTTGGAGGAGAGTAAAACTTCAATGAGTTTTCCCAAAAAAGGTGGATTGAAGAAGGGACAAACTACAACGAGTTGTTACACTAAGGATGGATTGAAGAATGGGAAAAATTCAGGTATTTTTACGATAAGTGGCTGAATAAAGGGAAAGAGAATTTTTTTTCTACTAAGGGCAAGTTATAAAAAGGCCAAAATGTCAATGCACTTACATACTAAATGTAAATAAAGAAGGGGTAGAACTTCAATGTGTTCTAACACTAAAAGTGAAGTATAAGAGAAGACTTTTCAATGTGTTTTCCCACTAAGGATGGACGAAGAAAGAAAAAAACTTTAATACAGAGAGAGAGAAGAAATATTGAGTATAGAAAGAGAATGAGAACCATGTCTTCACTGGATCTTCGGCATTAAATGGAAACAGAAAAATAAATGATGATTACGTTTCGTAATATTCATTGGATTAGACTCTTCTATCTACTTTTATGATTTTTAGTTTCTGCTAACTACTTAGGTTGCCAACCTTTTGTTCCTCTTTTCTCGAGTAAAACTTTTTTCTTCTTCCCTCGAAGAGTCTCGCAAAAAATGTTTTTTTTTTTACGTATAAAAACTTGTGGCCCATAGCATCTGAAGCATTTTATCATGTAGTAACAAAAAACTTTCTAGAATCTTTTTCTTCCTTAGGTGATTAGATTAATGAGTGATGATTAATTATAATCTAAACCACCTTCGCTCCCCCCCCCCTTCATTTTATTTCCGGTTGTGAGCAACGTTAACTTCCTAGCAACTGAGGCCTTGTGTTTGAATAAATGAGAATGTGCGTTGGACACGTGTATCCGCACCAATTGGTTCTCCTTCATGTAATGCTTCGTCATTAGCAAAAAAAAAAAATGCCTAGATTACAAAATGATTAATGTGCTTCAGAATGGGGTAAAAATAAGATAATTAAATAAACTTTTCTTCAAATTATTTAGGTGTTTTTAATAGGTTTGTAAATATCTCTGAGTTGCCCTTTTTCCACACCTAAAATACTAATGTCCGAATCTGTTAATGGCCAAATGTTTAGGTCATAAGGACCCCAAGAACGTTTTCTGTTTGATTGTTATTGAGAGATAATGAAAGACTTCCGTCAGTGTTATCTACAGCACTTTTTTTAAACCTACACGAAATATATCTATTCTACCCCCCCTCCCCCCGTCCCACGGCTGAATCTGATGTAGAGCGGCCATTCTAAGATCATGGCAGTTGGATTCTCAAGGGAGGGGTTCTGTAGGGGAGATCATCTCCTCCAAAGGCTAAGAGAAGAGTTGGGTTGGGTTGTTTCACCTCTGAGCGGCACTTTTTTGCACACCATGGGCTAAATGGCCAGGTCACATGGACCCCGAAGGCTCAGAGAAGGTTGGGGGAGGGGACCCACTGGAACAGCTGTTGGGAGACAGATGGTAGCCTCCCGTCAAGGCCATCCAACGTGTTCTTTAACGTGCACAGGGTACGGCTCTCCCGCACACGGGCCACGGCTTAACGTCCCATACGACGGACAGCGGCCTTTACAAGCCCATCGGTGTCCCCTACTGACCGTGGGCAGGGCGGGGAATTTTGCGGATCTAAGAGAAGGAGTACGATTCATTGCGTAGTTCCATTAAGTTCTGTTTTTGAGATTTGCTCATTGCTCTCCCCCCCCCCCTTTCCAAAATAACACGTAGTTCCTTAGATCGTTCCTGGATCATGGATACCCGTAGTGTTACCGATGAGAACAGAGGAAATATAAAAGCGGGGACAGTGAGGGTTAATGGAGAACATCTAAAAAAGAGGTTCAAACCTGGGAATATCAAGTTTCGAACTTTTTTGCCTTATCGACTGAATCAACTCCCACCCCTCGTGATCTTGAACCTTATCAATTTGCGTTTGCCATAGAAAATCGTCGTTCATAACCACATTTTCCACGATAAAAAATCTTAAATTCAGTGCTCTATTTAATGTCATCATTAAAACACTATTTGCTGAAAAATATAAACGACAGAAGCAGGATGGTAATATTTAAAAATTCTCTTCATTTTTTTTACATTTTCATCTCGCTCTGTCTCCCTTTAGATGGCGATTGCCATTAAATATTTGGCTTTAATGAGGGCTGAGTTATATCAAATGTTTTCCCATT
The DNA here is from genome assembly GCA_038380435.1 of Ryuthela nishihirai. Lineage (NCBI taxonomy): Eukaryota > Metazoa > Arthropoda > Arachnida > Araneae > Heptathelidae > Ryuthela > Ryuthela nishihirai. The sequence goes on from JAWZYU010000020.1 coordinate 38,653,829, forward strand.
AACAATGATGAAATGTTCATTGATTTAATTCCTTAATGAAAAATTCTCTCTCCTGGGCACGAAGGCCGCATTTCGCCTGTGTGAGATGTGTTCCTTTCCTACATTTAAAATATTCCAAGAGTAACAGTTCTCACATTTTGACAGATGAAAATTTGTTTTTTCGCGATACATCGCTTTTTATATCCCATGCGTTGTTTTTTTTATGGATCGAATCTACAGTCATTAGTTTTTTGCGACTGTTATCCTGTAATAAAAAACTTTAACCGAAGGATTTCAACCAACACATTCTTCAGTTGATTCTATTGACTTATCAAGTTGTTTAATAATATATTTGAAATGTGTTTTGGCGCTGATTTGATTAGTTTGTACATTTCATACAATGCTGCTCTTTGGAAAGGCAGTCAATGTTTCTGAAACGTTTCATGAACACATTTCATATTCGAAATGGCGATGTTTTAATAAACTAATTTCGAAACATATTCCATTAATGGTAGTATTATTCTCCAGAGAGAAGATTGAATCAAATTTTCTTCATATTTTTTTTTGTTCTGAGGGAAGAAAACGGAGTTATTCACTTGCAAATTAGAAAAGACTGAAACTGAAGATTGAATTAACGTTTTTCGAGAGCAAAATTACCCACAGATAGAAAGCATATCAACTTATCTTCTGAGTAAGGGAATGATAATGAAAAATAAATTATATCATAGATTTTTTTTTTGTTTAAATTTAGCAGTTTTTATATTGTTTATCTTTTTGTTTTATTTCATTTCTTGCATTCAGTGTTTAGTCTCTTTGGGAAACCTTTAAACATGAAGAAGATCCTTCATTCCTATCCGATGGGAATATCTGCAACGTTGAATTGAGACTGTAAATCAAACATCTTTAATATTTTCCCGAAGTGAATCTTTGTCATTTCAGGCAACTTTTGTTTTTACATAGGGCTGCTTTGAAACAAATCATGATCATTGTTCATTCTAATGCAAAGGCTGATGTTTCAGTCTTACCTTTGAGCTGGTGGATTGTTTTATCTCTGAGCGACACTTTTTTGAACACAATAGGGTTAATGGGGTCACAAAGACCTCGAAGGTTGAGAGAAAGTTGGGGGAAAAGGTCCCACTGGACAGCTGTTAGGAAACAGATGGAAATCTCCCGTCAAGGCCATCCAGCATGTTCTTTAACGTGCACATGGTATGGCTCTCTTGCGGCCTTCTTTAACATGCACATGGTATGGCTCTCTTGCGGCCTTCTTTAACGTGCACATGGTATGGCTCTCTTGCGGCCTTCTTTAACATGCACATGATATGGCACTCTTGCGGCCTTCTTTAACGTGCACATGGTATGGCTCTCTTGCGGCCTTCTTTAACGTGCACATGGTATGGCTCTCTTGCGGCCTTCTTTAACGTGCACATGGTATGGCTCTCTTGCGGCCTTCTTTAACATGCACATGGTATGGCACTCTTGCGGCCTTCTTTAACGTGCACATGGTATGGCTCTCTTGCGGCCTTCTTTAACGTGCACATGGTATGGCTCTCTGCGGCCTTCTTTAACGTGCACATGGTATGGCTCTCTTGCGGCCTTCTTTAACGTGCACATGGTATGGCTCTCTTGCGGCCTTCTTTAACGTGCACATGGTATGGCTCTCTTGCGGCCTTCTTTAACGTGCACATGGTATGGCTCTCTTGCGGCCTTCTTTAACGTGCACATGGTATGGAAGGCGGCCTTTCCAAGCCCATCGGTGTCCCATACTGACTGAGAGCAGGGTGAGTGTCTTGGGGAGATAAATCTCAACGCTGACCCAAGTAGAAATCGAACCTGAGAACTGCAGATTACGAGCCTGGCGCACTACCGACTGACCCAATCCCCGCTCTCCTTTTAGCAGTACATGTTAATATGCTAACAGCATTCACAAAAAGAGTTAAGATGATTTTTAATTAAGAATAGTTAAAAAAAGATTTTTATTTAAGCTAGTTTTCAGAATAGTAGTTATGAATTTTTTCATTTAAGCTAGAATATAGACGAATAACTAAGAAGGTATTTAAAAAGTTAACTTTCAAAGAATAGTTAAAAAAGTTTTTAGTAAGGTAGCTTTCAGAAGAATAGTTAAGAAAATGTTTAGTAAGGTAACTTTTAGAAGAATAGTTAAGAAAATGTTTAGTAAGGTAACTTTTAGAAGAATAGTTAAGAAAATGTTTAGTAAGTTAACTTTTAGAAGAGTATTTAAGAAAATGTTTAGTAAGTTAACTTTTAGAAGAGTATTTAAGAAAATGTTTAGTAAGTTAACTTTTAGAAGAATAGATAAGAAAATGTTTAGTAAGGTAGCTTTTAGAAGAATAGTTAAGAATATTTTTTAGTAAGGTAGCTTTTAGAAGAATAGTTAAGAGATTTTTAGTAAGGTAGTTTTTAAAAGAATAGTTGTTTTTTTAGTGTGGTAGCTGTTAGAAGAATAGTTTTTTTAAAACTAAAAATGCTAACATTTCTTTTTGTAGTCGATTAAGCTTTTCATTATAGAGTGCTTTCATTAATGATGCGGGGGGGGGGGGCACAATCGGAAGTGCGCTAGGCTCGTAATCTGATATTCTCAGGTTTTAGTCTCAACTCTATCAGCGTTAAGATTTATGCTTCGTGTACAAGGGAAACTAAGACTTTGTGAAGGTTGAAAATCACTTGCTGGATGAGAAGTAGCTTTGTGAACAAAGTAACTAAGACTTTGTGATGGTTAAAAATCATCTCCTGAATGAAAGTTATGTACAAGGAAACTAATACTCTGTGAAGGGGGAAATTTTCTTGCTGGATGAAATTGGCTTTGTGTGCAAGGAAATTAATTCTTTATAGAGATTAAAAGTTACCTGCTGGATGTAAAGAAGCTTTATGTACAAGGAAACTAAGACTTTGTGAAGCTTGAAAATCACCTGCTGGATATCGCGGCTATATATATATAAAGAACTAATACTTTCTGAAAGTTGAAAGTAACTTGTTGAATAGACGTAATTTCGTGTGCAAAGGAGATTCATAGTTGGTGAGTTCAAAAAGAATCTTCTGGATCAGTTAGTTTCACGTACAAAGAGATTCATGCTTCGTGAAAGTTAAAAAGAACCTGCTAGATGGCCTTAAGGTGAGACTTTGATCCAATAAATCCACTTATTCAATCCTGCATTAAAACTTGGGGTCCTTGAGACCTTGTAATTAAGTTTATTATGCAAAACAATATGTACAATTCAATGAGAAAATAATAATATACGAGACTATAAATTAAAGCAATCTCTCTTATGACGCTTGATTTTTATCACTAAGTATTTTCACGAAATTGCCCTTATCTTTATGCTACTTAATTACTTTGAATGTATAGTAAATCATTGGTCCAATGGATCAGATATAAGAATAGTGCAAGTTTCTGAATCACCAAACAGAATACTCCGTAAAAACTTTTTCATATTGATAAGAATTTTCTGAAGCATAACGAACAGATTATTCTTTGTTTCCTGCAAGTGTAGTTTGTTAAAGTACAGTAACAATTAAGCCGTACAATAAACAAGAAAAAAGGAAATAAAAGTGTGCTTTGAGTAGAAACACAAATTATCGTTTCCAAAAAAGGACTTTACTAATGCATTTGTCATTGTCAGAGAGTATCGTATATCAGCACGCCCTAACATAATCCATCAGTGCCTGCCTTTCAAATACCATTATTTTCTGCCTTGAACTGAAACCAGGTCTACATTTTGGGCGTTTTTTTTCAGGTCGAAATTCCCTTGTTAGTGTATCTGATGAAAATACAACCTTTGTTTCTTTTTCGTCTCTGGCCGAATCTTACGCTGTTAATCCTTGCAGACGCATGCAGCGGAGAGAAGAAAACTTCCGTGATGTAATATGAGGAAAAGGAAACAACGAAAGTCATTCAGAAGAAAACAAATACAAGAAAAGTGGATAATATTTTATGTCTGTTGAAGTTTCTTGACATCGAGGATTGCGCATGCGTCCTGGGAGGCTCAAAGCAAGAACATTAGATTCGGAGAACGGAGGTTATTATTCATGAAGGTCATTTGTCACAATCTAGGCAATGGCAGCAGCTTTCGTACGCTATTTCCCATTTTCTGGCCATTTAATATTCTGATCAGTTGTCCCTGGCAAAGACAGACAGGCACGCACACACACACACGTGCTGCAAGAGCTGAAATGGAGTGAGATGAGGATAAAGAATAGAAGAGCAAGAGGAGTACATTTTGCTTGAGCAGATGTTAGTTGAGTGGGGAGATAGAAAGAAAATTTATGGAGCAAATAATGGTTAGTGAGAATTTATCAGATCTAGAAATTCGAGTGTTATCCGGTTTCCTAAACATGAGTAGACTTTATAAGAATGAAATTGCAAATAGATTTAAGTCTTAGTGGGGTCTAAAGAAAAAAAAGAGGAACTGGTTTGAGGACCTTATTTTTTAGTACAAAGATGTATGAACGAAATTTATATTTATTTAGCAATGGTATGTAAATGATATTGATACGCCATATTTAAATATTTATTAATATGATGTCATTCCTTAAGTAGAGTCAGAAAAATTTAATAATCGGAATGGAGGAGAAAATGTAATAAACATATTTTGCAAAATTATTTTTTTCAAATACCAATAGAAAGGATGGGAGAAAAACATGCATTACACTGTTTTGGGTGAAGCCTATGAAGGATAGCCATACCCTATGCACTCATTGAATTCCCAAATATTCAATCAGAGTTGGGTTGGGTTGTTTTACCTCTGAGCGGCACTTTTTTGCACACAATGGGCTAAAGGCCAGGTCACATGAACCCCGAGGGCTCAGAGAAGGTTGCGGGAGGGGACCCACTGGAACAGCTGTTGGGAGACAGATGGTAGCCTCCCGTCAAGGCCATCCAGCACGTTAAAGAACACGCTTTCGTGTTCTCCCGCACACGGGGCCACGGCTTAACGTCCCATCCGACGGACGGCGGCCTTTCCAAGCCCATCGGTGTCCCCTACTGACCGTGGGCAGGGCGGGGAAATTTGCGGAGATAAATCTCAACGCTGACCCAGCTTGGACTCGAACCTGGGACTACAGATTACGAGTCTGGCGCGCTACCGACTGAGCCACCCCGCCTATTCAATCAGAAATTGTCCTACTTCTCATTCTTCCAGCATTGTTTCTCTATTTTACAAACGTGCAAATAAATAAGTAAATTGCAAAATGAAAATATTAATCAGGTCCTAAGCACATATTGTGAACGTGGTACGATTTATCAAACACAAAATCCAATTCAGAAAGTGTTTATTGGTAATATTTGGAGGAGTAACACTCTACAAGTCAAATATTTCTTATATTATTAGGTATTTATAATAAAGTTTTGCGCGAAAAGTATGCTGATTCTATATAAGTGAAAACTATATTTAGTCCTCACACACTTATACAAGCAAAAAAATCAATGAACTGGTGATACCAGACCAGAAAGCTCTTTTATACGAAAATTCTTTGGAGAATGTTCTAATGGAATTGGAAAAATTGCTGGTGAAACAACTGAAAAAATTTAGGCAAAAAATTAGTTCTTCTTTATCTTAGCTACCGCAATCATATACTCCTATGAATAAAACAGATGTTTGAAAACACGAAAAGGAAAGTTGATAATATTTTCAGAAAATACTTTTTTTTAACATTTGAACATGAATGGTTTTAATGGACCCGTCTTAGCCAAGTTACACTCAGTGTTACTTAAACCTTTCTCAGCTTTTAAAGTTGCTATCCTCCAGGTGAGAGATTGCTGTCAGTTAATCAGGCCACCCTTCTACCATAACTTTTACCATCTAGTTCTTAACTTTTCTTTACCCACTGGGGGGGGGGGGGGGGGGGCTCAGTCGGTAGCGCGCCGGGCTCGTAATATGTAGTTCCCAGGTTCGAGTCCCAGCTGGGTCAGCTTTGAGATTTATCTCCGCAAAATTCCCCGCTCTGCCCACGGTCAATAGGGGACACCGATGGGCTTGGAAAGGCCGCCGTCCGTCGGATGGGACGTTGAGCCGTGGCCCCGTGTGCGGGAGAGCCATACCCTGTGAACGTTAAAGAACACGCTGGATAGCCTTGACGGGAAGCTACCATCTGTCTCCCAACAGCTGTTCCAGTGGGTCCCCTCCCCCAACCTTCTCTGAGCCTTCGGGGTACATGTGACCTGGCCATTTAGCCCATGGTGTGCAAAAAAGTGTCGCTCAGAGGTAAAACAACCCAACTTTAGCCACTGGAGAGTTATTAGTAGACAGATGGAGTCTTCTACACTTTCTACATAACTTTGCCCATCTATTTCTCATCAAGAATTCCATTAGATTGCTCACAAGAGGCTCCATCTGTCTCTTAACAAGAATTCAACTAGATTACTCACAGGAGGTTCCCACCTGTCACTTAACAGAAATTCCACTAGATTGTTCACAAGAAGTTCCCATCTTTATCTTAACAAGAGTTCCACTAGATTACTCATAAGACTCCATTTGTCGTTTAACAAGAGTTCACTAGATTACTCACAGGCGGTTCCCATTTGTCTCTTAACACATGCTCTACTAGATTACTCACAGGAGATTAACATCTGTTTCTTAACAGGAATTCCACTAGATTTGCTCACAGGAGGTTCCCATCTGTCTCCTAACACAGGTCCATTAGATTACTCAGAGTAGATTCCCATCTGTCTCTTAACAAGAAGTTTCACCTGATTACTTACCTAGCTTTGAGCTCTTGGTGTCCATGTGGCTTGACCATTTAGTTCAGTGGCTCATTGAGATTTATATCAGCAAAACTCCCCACCTGCCCTCGGTCAGTAGAGGTCACCGAAGAGTTTGAGAAGGCCACCATCCATCGGATGGGTCGCTAAGCCCCTGGCCCCGTGTGCTGGAGAACCACACATAGGTCATGTTAACGAACCCCCTGAATTGCTTTGAAGGGATTCTACCATCTGTCTTCTAACAGCTGTCCAGCGGGTCCCCTTTTTTGAACCTTATCTGAGCCCTCGGGGTCCATGTGACATGCACATTTAGCCCATTGTATGCAAAAAGTGCAGCTCAGAGGTAAAAGAGCCCAAGCAACATATCGCTCTGGCATATATATGTTGGGTTGTTTACCTCTGAGCGGCACTTTTTTGCACCAATGGGCTAAATTACAAGCGCTTCAATGGTTCAGGTAAAGGAACCAGTCGAAGACCCACTGTAGAGTTATTAGTAGACAGATGGAGCCTCCTATCAAGGCTATCCCAGGATGTTTCTAGCATACACAATGTACGGTTCTGTTACATACGGAGCTTCTGCCTAATGTCCAACCAAACAGAGATCGGTCTTCCCAAGCCTATCGGAGTCTCCTTTCTCACCTACCGCAGGGTGGGGATTTTGCGGAGATAAATCTCAACATTGGTACAGTTGGGAACTCGAACCTGGAACTGCAGATTACGAGCTTAATGTACGGAGGACGTTCAAAAAGTTGTTGACATGAAAAGTTCTGTAGATTTTCACTGGTTCCTCTGAAGTTAATGAGCTACGACTTGTTCGAAAGCTTGCCTAAAATGTCAAAGGCTTTGTCATCATTTCTGTCTTTGCTGGTGGCACGTAAAGTTCGTATGCGAAATCTGTGCGTTGTTGATATGGAGCCTACTAAAATCGGTGAAAGATTTTGCCTTTTCATAAAGATGCTACGTGGGTACGACGCGAAAAAAATTCATGCCGATTTATCACAAATATAATATATGGGGATCATGCCTGTTCATACGGCACCGTAATGCAAATTCAAAGAAAGACGGCGGAGTTCCGAAAACCTCCCTCTTGCAGGAAGACCGGAGGAGGCCGTGAACGAGCGAACCATCGCTGGTGTTCGTGAGATCATTAAGGAAAACTCACATATTATTGTTCAGGTAATAAGTTTAGATATCAGTACATCTATTGGCAGTGTTGAAACAATTATTCATGAACGTTTAAAGTTCCAAAAGATCTGTGCCAAATGGGTATCCTACAAACTAACAGAACAGCAAAAAGGGCTGGAGTCGACTAGTGTAAGGAGATGCTGGCAGTGTTTGAATCTAGTGGCTCCAAACGGTTAACAGACATTGTCAAAGGCGATGAGACGTGGTTTTCTTTACTGCACAACTCCCATAAAGATCGACAGCTATGTTTGGGTTGCGGAAGATGAATCGCGTCCCCAAATCCTCTGACAAGACGAGGAAGTTCAAGGCTCAAGGAAGAGGATGTTCAATTTTTTTTCAATTTCCAATGAGTGGTAGGCCTTGGACAACTTACCTGAAAAAATGAACATAAATGGCCAATACTACACCAACATTGTTTGGCCCAAAATGGTTAAAGAGACGAAGAAGCAGCATCTAACAACAGGCATTTCAAGGGTTCTATTTCTTCATGACAATGCCAGTGCTCGCAAAACCCGGCAGCTTAACCCGGCCCTATCTGGAGCAGGAAAAAAAACCAAACAGCTATCCCATCCTGCATTATTACCCGATCTTGCACCATGCAATTTTTGGTTGTTTCAAAAGATTAAAAAGGAACTTGCTGGGAAACCTTTTTAAAGGGGGTAAACTTTGTAAAATATGTTCATTCAGAGTTGCGAATTATTCTCCAACAGGAGTACCACCAAGCATTCCAGAATTGGCGTAGACGTCTGAAACTTTGCATAGGTGCTAGAGGGAAGTGGTTTGAAGGAAAGTAAAAGTTTTCTTGAGGTAAGTGCAATGTTTTTCGTTCTGAAGATACACGTAAAGAGCTTTTTGAACGTTCCTCGTACTTCCGACTGAACCATCCCACGTCCCCAATAAAGAGTTAATTCCAGTTGAATATGAATCCTCTTTTTAATATTCGAAACTCTATGTCCTTCAATTAACTTCCAAAATCAGAGTTTCTTTTCGAAATAAATTTTTCACTTTTTTTTACAGGCTGATTATCCCCCTTTTTTTCACATTTCTTTTGTTTTCCAATATTCAGAAATAGCTTCTTAATAGACGGGCTTATATCGATTTCTCGATACAGCATTTCCGCACAAGACGTTCCCGTCTGTTATCATTTCAAACAGTGCCATTTTAGAAAGACGTTCGACTTCTTCGACTGTGTATTGTTTAAATAGTAAGAATAAAAAACAAGAGGTGAAACACGTTCATATGCGGATAGCACCTTCGCATCTCTCACGCCGGAAGAGAAAAAATATAGGAGAATTGAGTCTCGGGAATAAGCGATCGATGGGCGTTGTTCGAAAGGTCTTGTTCAATAATAACGCATTTCAACATCGGGTTTTCTTTATTAAGGCGTTGATTGATCACTTCGTAACACTGAAGGAAAGCTGGATTTCTTTGCAGTCGAGCGAGCAAAACTGACGACGATTAAACGAAGGAATATCAGAGAGATTATTGAACACAAGTACCCGTTCTTCGAAAGTTAGTAGCAAATCGGTAATGTTTGCAAATGGAATTCGAGAGCAGACAATTTGCAGCTGTTCTTGCGTCTCGGAATATTCCTGTACCTGTTAACGAGTAACAACAGCAATTGGAAATTTATTCACTATTGGAGAATTTTCGCTGCTTTTAAAAGGGCAGACCCAGAATGATTTCTTGTTGGGAATTCATTGAATCTCCACATAACTGGAAGTAAAAGAGATTTGAGTGGGATGAAAGCTTGGATTTTTAACAACAGAAATGTGTTATAAGAATTTATATTTCAGAAATCAAAGCTTAAGTAATATTTCAAAACATCGAATGGAATATATGTGTACTTTAGAAGTTTCTGCAAATAATTCCTTCAACAATCGTTAGTTTTGTCTAAGACTAAAAATATAACTGTTTAAAATTCTAAAGAACATAAGTTCAACATGGCTGCCATTTGGTTATGATATATGAATTCATCGCCCTAGGGGACTACCGCCTAGGGATTCCGCGGTAGGGGACACCGATGGGCTTGGAAAGGCCGCCGTCCGTCGGATGGGACGTTAAGCCGTGGCCCCATGTGCGGGAGAGCCATACACTGTGCACATTAAAGAACACGCTGGATGGCCTTGACGGGAGGCTACCATCTGTCTCCCAACAGCTGTTCCAGTGGGTCCCCTCCCCCAACCTTCTCTGAGCCTTCGAGGTCCATGTGACCTGGTCATTTAGCCCACGGTGTGCCAAAAAGTGCCGCTCAGAGGTGAAACAACCCAACTCTGAATATATGTCTATCCTGAATAGTCGTCACCACCGCAGGTCGTAATTCTAATAAGGTCTCGTTTTTCACTCTCTGTCCAAGCATTTTAGGTCTATCCCTTTTTCTCAGGCCTTCAGGTTGGGTTGTTTTACCTCTGAGCGGAACTTTTTTGCACACCATGGGCTAAATGGCCAGGCCACAAGGACCCCGAAGGCTCAGAGAAGGTTGGGGGAGGGGACCCACTGGAACAGCTGTTGGGAGACAGATGGTAGCCTCCCGTCAAGGCCATCCAGCGTGTTCTTTAACGTGCACAGGGTATGGGTCTTCCGCACACGGGGCCACGGCTTAACGTCCCATCCGACGGACGGCGGCCTTTCCAAGCCCATCGGTGTCCCCTACTGACCGTGGGCAGGGCGGGGAATTTTGCGGAGATAAATCTCAACGCTGACCCAGCTGGGACTCGAACCTGGGAACTACAGATTACTAGCCTGGCGCGCTACCGACTGAGCCGCCACCGCCCCTCAGGCCTTCAGGTAGACTGTTCATAACTCTATTGAGTAATAATAATGCCAAAAATATAAAATAATGTGAAAATGTGACAAGGCAATGAACTAATCTATTTTAATCTCAATTTTCAACAATATTCTGTCAGTATTGAAAGAGTTATGGAAGCTGGAATATTTGAGAATAAAATATCTTGTTTAATGAAAAACGTAATTGTTTAATATTGAAATAAATCATTGTTCATATTTCTAAAATGCACATTTATTTTATTAAATGTTTTGGAACAATACTTTGTTAAGTTTTAATAATTTATAAGGTAAATCTTACGATGCGTTACTTTTGTGAAACATTCTAGTTACATAATTCTTTAAAAGCTGAACAAATATTATTGAAAATCGAGATTTAATGACATTTGATTGTAAACTTTAGTCTCATTTCTTCAGTCTCATTTTTGCATTAAATGCATATTTTAGAAGTTATAAAATTTCGTAATTAGATTTTCATAACATGGAAATTCTCATTTTTGGGGAGGGGAGTGGCTGCATTGGTAGCTCGCCAGGCTAGCAATTGACAGTTTCCAAGTTCAAATCCTACTTGGGCCAGTGTTGAGATTTATCTCCGCAAAATTCTCCGCCCTGCCCACGGTCAGTAGGGGACACCGATGGGCTTGGAAAGGCCGCCGTCCGTCGGATGGGACGTTAAGCAGTGGCCCCGTGTGTGGGAGAGCCATACCCTGTGCACGCTAAAGAACACGCTGGACGGCCTTGACGGGAGGCTACCATCTGTCTCCCAACAGCAGTTCCAGTGGGTCCCCTTCCCCAACCTTCTCTGAGCCTTCGGGGTCCTTGTGACCTGGCCATTTAGCCCATGGTGTGTAAAAAAGGGCCGCTCAGAGGTAAAACAACCCAACTACTTGGGCCAGTGTTGAGATTTTCCTTAGAAAACCCCCGCCCTGCCCTTGGTCAGTAGGGGACCCCGAGGACTTGGAATAGCTGCCGTCCGTCTGATGGGATGTTAACTCGTCATTCAGTGTGTTGGAGTATCATACATGCGCGTTAAAGAACACTCTATATGGCCTTGTTGGGAGGCTACCATCTCTCTCTTAACAGCTGTCTAGTGGGTCCCCTTCTCCCAACCTTCTTTAAGCCCTCGGGGTCTTTGTGACTTGGCCATTTAGCACATTGTGTAAAAAAAAAGTGCTGCTCAGAGGTAAAACAACCGATTCCAACTGTAATATTTTGGGTAATAAAAAAAAAATAATAAATACCCCCTCAAGCAGCTGCTTTCCACAGAGGTCTGACAGAAGCCTGTCAGTTTGTATGCCAGAGTAGAAGGTCCGAGAGGATGGCAGGACCTCAGCAGAAAAACGACACTTACAGCCATGCCTTACCCAGGTCCCTTAGATCAATAAGCCAAGCGTACTAACCACTCTGCCACGGGACGGCTAATATTTTGGTAGGGTAGTTTATATAGAAAGTATGAATTAAAAAATAAGAAATCACGAAAAGTTGGCCATCAATGAATATAAATGTCACAGTTCATCATCGCGCATAAAAAATATTTCCCTAGAAAAGCTGAGAATGGACAGTGGCTTGAAAAAAGAACAGTTTTGTTACAACAAATGGGAATGTAGAACGTATCCAACTCTTTGTGAATCCTTTTTTTTTACTTCTAAGCATATCTTCTATTTATTGGTCGCTCATCCTATTCTGATACAATACGAAAGAAGTTTTCTGTGTTCCCAGAGTTAAAGAAGAAATGTTAGCAGAATGGATGACATGTTGACCATGTGCCAACAATTACTTCCATCACGAGAGCTGTTTTTTTAAGCTGGGGCTACAAGAAAGCCAACTCAATAAAGAATCAGTGCACGGAAAAGAGAAAAATGATTAGGATTTGAGAAGACCTAAGATGAGTATGTAAAGAAAAAACCCCAATTTGGAAGAAAAAAAAAGTAACTATAAAACGCTATGGAAACTTTTCAATTGCAGTTTTGATATAAAGTTATGAAAAATACATTCTTTTTGGATGGCAAAAATAGATACTCACTGGGGAAGAATAATGCTATTACAGACTAAAGCCATCCATCTTGCTTTATGGCTTCTCCTGAACAAGAAGCCACGGATTAATGCTTCTTATGACGGACGAAATATTTCCAAATCCATTTCTCCCCAAGATTCTGTCTAGTATTGAGTCGTGTTTTGTTATCATTGAGCTGTCTTTTTTGCACACATGTGGCCAAATGATCAGGTCACGAAGACCATAAGGTCTCAGATCTGAGTAGGGGACATGTTAAACAACAGGAATATCAGAGGTGATGTCTTGTTGGTCTATATTATTAAAGAGTTAACTGAACAGGTTGCTTCAGCTGTTTCAAAGTTTAGCTCTAGTATTGATCTCTATTCAAGGGGCTCCTTTACAAGGGGAGCGGGGGTGGCTCAGTCGGTAGCGCGCCAGGCTCGTAATTTGTAGTTCCCAGGTTCGAGTCCCAGCTGGGTCAGTGTTGAGATTTATCTCCGCAAAACTCCCCGTCCTTCCCACAGTCAGTAGGGGACACCGATGGCTTGGAAAGGCCACCGTCCCTCGGATGGGACGTTAAGCCGTGGTCCAGTGTGTGGGAGAGCCATACCCTGTGGACGTTAAAGAACACGCTGGATGGCCTTGACGGGAGGCTACTATCTGTCTCCTAACAGCTGTTCCAGTGGGTCCCCACCCCCAACCTTTTCTGAGACTTCGAGGTCCATGTGACCTGGCCATTTAGCCCATAGTGTGCAAAAAAGTGCCGCTCAGAGGTAAAACAACTTCTTTGCCAGGGATGCCACTATAGATGAGTTCGTGCTCAATTTATCGAGCCCGATTCCTGAAAAAAAATTCTCTGATGCATCGTAAGATCCATATGCAGAAATGCATGTCGATAATCATTTATTTTATTTTTATATTGTTAAATATAATCATTTTAAGACAAAATTAAAGAGTCACTATAATTTAGAACGATAAATATTTGAAATGTTAGTAGATACTGAAAGTTCGTGGGTAACATCATTATAAACGCAAAGAGCCATTCATTCATTGAAGACAGAAAATGCTTAAAAAATGATGAAACGCCTCATGGTGGTTATTTTTAATTACTAAAGACTGCTTTAGAAGTCGAAATTACAATAAAAAATATAAAACATTTATAATTTTTTTCACAATTACAATTAACTTAAAATATCATATATTTATAACAATAAATCTAACAAATATGTATATTTATAATAATAAATATATTTATAAATAGCTGAAATTTGAAGAATTCTGAGTCCGAGACTTAATGCATCTCTAGTTTCAAACCTTCCCGTTTTTAATCTTTTGTCTCGAGGCCAACACGGACAAAGTTGGGAACGCAAAATGTCCAGAATTTTACATTTTTTTTTAGGTTTTTAATCAGGAAATCTGAAGTAATATCCTGTTAAAAGGTACCTGTTGAACTACAATTTGCTACACTGATTTCGATAAATTAAGTATAATTCCAGGCCTTAAGGATTCCAAGGGCTTCCAACGGCCCTGGCCAGTAGACCATAAGTATATTTTGGGGAAAGGACATCCACTGGACAGCAGATGTTTATTCCATTCAAAGCCCTCCTACATGTTCTTCAACGTGAACAGGGAGGCTCTCCTGCGTGAGCCTGTGGCTCTCCTGCACACGGGGCCTGACTTTATGTCCCAGAACAGCAGACAACGCCCCACCCACACGGTCGGCATTCGGCGGCCTTTCCAAGCTCATAAATGCCCCTTTCTTACCGAGCCCAGGGAGGGGGTTTTGCGGGGTCACCAAACCGTATCATTATGTCCATCATTGCACACAGCCACATAAATGCAAAACGAAACAGTTCACAACCCCCCCCCCCCCCATTTGTGATGCCATGAAAGAGAGCTCTTCAGAAGTTCCCAGCTCTATTCATATGTTCCCAAGCGGTTAGGTGGAAGAAATTACAACTTTGGAGCAAGACTCAAACCTTAGAGGTGATGATCCTGGCTCTGCACCATTTGACACATAGGTAACACTACTCACCGAAGAGGTATCGTTGATTATCATTTAATCATTTTAATAAAAATAAATAAATACCCCCTCAAGCAGCTGCTTGCCACAGAGGTCTGACAGAAGCCTGTCAGTTTATATGCCAAAAAGATCTGAGAGGATGGCAGGACCTCAGCAGAAAAACAACACATACATCCATGCCTTACCCGGGGCTCGAATCCAGGTCCCATAGATCAGTAGCCAAGCGTGCTAACCACTCGGCCACGGGACGGCAAATCATTTTACTTTAATTTATTTTTACTATTCGCTGATATTGCATTATGCACAAATGCTTGAAAGAACTTTTTTCGTCAATCGCATTAAAAGTTAATTGAAGTGACATAACCCTGTGATATCCGAATTTTTTGTTTCTAGAAGAAAAGATTTATGACCAAAGGGACAAGAATATACAATTTTTTTAACGTCATTTCACTGAAATTCGGCATTCACCTTAAAATGCAAAAACCTTCTCAAAAGGTGCATAATTCTGAAATCTCAGCTAGCTCTAAAAAGGAAACATAAAAGAATTATAGTTTATATGCACTTTGACATGATAAGTGCATTACGCCTCTGAAATATAGGAAACCGTTCTTCTAGTTTCCTTGAAATGTAGCAAAAACAGTTTTTGTTCCGTTTTAGGAACAGTTATCTTCAATATTATTGCATGTAGTTTTTATTATATCCATAGATGGCACCAAATTCCAATCCACTGCTGTATACTAAACACTGATCTACACTTTGCAAGTATTGTGAGATCACCGGCACCTCTTTATGGGGGCGAGGGTGGCTCAGTCGGTAGCGTGCCAGACTCGTAATCTGCGGTTCCCAAGTTCGAGTCCCAGCTGGGTCAGCGTTGAGATTTATCTCCGCAAAATTCCCTGACCTGCCCACGGTCAGTAGGGACACCGATGGGCTTGGAAAGAACGCCGTCCGTCGGATGGGACATTAAACCGTGCCCCGTGTGCGGGAGAGCCATACCGTGCACACGTCAAAGAATACGCTGGATGGCCTTGACGGGAGGCTACCATCTGTCTCCCAACAGTTGTTCCAGTAGGTCTCCTCTCCCAACTTTCTCTGAGCCTTCGGGGTCCTTGTGACCTGGCCATTTCGCCCATTGTGTGCAAAAAAGTGTCGCTCAGAGATAAAAGACCCAACCTCTTCCTGTGTTAGAAAAATTCTGAAATATAGTGTATAATTATACATTGTAATGTACACAGGTCTAAAGGCATTGTAATGTACACAGGTCTAAAGGGGTTAAGATTAGTGTTAAGTGGGGAGACTATGAGATTGCGCAGTTGGCTCTTCTAAAGTGCTCATAAATAAAAGACCAGTTATCCATCAATAATTTATATTTATTATAAAATCAAATTAGAGGCAACAGTACAGTCATTCCTGTCTTTTGCTAACATCTAAGCGTCTTTCCTTCCCGTCATCTCAGGTATTCCTCCATTTCCTTATCTCCTGACTCATACTAGCTGGCACCGCTGTCTTTTGCATCTGTCAAGCGATGAGACACGTCCCCTGGGCCAGACAGAGTGTTGCCGACCGTTCCCTGCGGCCGCCCACCGCTGGTTCTCCGGCAGTGCCGATCTGTCTCTGGCAGCTGAATCCCACGACTCCGGCGGCGATCTATCACCTGGCCGGAGAACGGTAGAGGCGATCTACCTAGCAGCCAATCGTCGAGCGCTCGGTGGACTACTCACTTCTGATTCAGATTGACGGAAACATACAGGCCGCTGCCGAGAAAGTATTGAAAAAGATGGCCGTTGTGAAAGAAATGGAAGACTAGGAGGTAAGGCGCAACTAAAGAGAAGGAAAGGAAATGGAAAATAGTGGTGGAAAGGATATTCGTTTTTCGTTATGGCTGTATTGAAATAAAGCTGTGCTTTTACAGTTTAACTCAGTGAAACTCTAGATGAATTACTTTAAAATGATGATTCAGTTATTTTGCTATAATATAAAGGAAACAGAGATAGTCAACATTCTGGTGACGGTGGGAAGAGGAGGGGGGAGGGCGGTGAACGGAAAGCTCGTAATGTGCAGTTCCCCGTTCGAATTTTACCCTGGGCCAGCTTTGAGATTTATCTCCGCAAAACGCCCCGCCCTGCCCACGGTCAGTAGGGGACACCGATGGGCTTGGAAAAGCCGCCGTCCGTCGGATGGGACGTTAAGCTGTGGTTCCGTGTGCGGGAGAGCCACACCCTGCACACGTTAAAGAACACTCTGGATGGACTTGACGGGAGGCTACCATCTGTCTCCTAACAGTCTCCTGCTCCCAACAGCTGGCCAACTCTCTCCTAACAGTCCCCTGCTCCCAGTCTTCTCTGAGGCCTTGGGGTCATTGTCTGGTCATTTAGCCTTGTGTGCAAAATCGTCCGCTCAGAGGAAACCCAACACGTTCCGCCTTCGGTGAGAAAGGGTACCAATGGCTTGGAAAGGCCGCCGTCTGTCGGATGAGACGTTAAGCCGTTTCGCCGTGTAGAGGAGAGCCATACCTATGCACGCAAAAGAATACGTTGGATGACCCTGAAATGAGGCTACCATCTATAACCTAACAGCTTTCCAGTGGATCTATTTCTCGAACTTTCTCTAAGCGCTTGGGTCCTTGAGATCTGGTCATTTAGTCCATTGTAATAAAAAAAAATGCCGCTCAAAGGTTAAACAATTCATATTCTGGTTAAGTGAGACCTAATAGCCGACGTTTTTCTTAAAGCAAACCAGAATAATAAGTATCGCATCTGTAGTGAATGGAACGCCCGTTTTTAAAGAGAATGAAGTTTTTCGTTTTTCTACTTTGTCACCCTGTAACAGTGCAAATTCGAATTAATGGATGGTTGGTTGATTGTTGGGGTTTTATGGCGCAAGAGCAATAAAGAATATGTTTCGCCGAATTAATGGATGACTTTGAAAAGATAACATAAACAAACAAAATAAATTTTAACTTACCCCACCCTCTGGGGTTAAAATGAAACGAATAAGTTCTGTCAGTGGAAACGTCTATACTAGTGCTTAAGATTTCTCGATAAAAGAAAAAATTACCTCTTATTTCTCGAGAAATTAATTCTCATATAATATACAAATAACATTTGCCCGCTTAAATTGGGCGGGGGTGGCTCAGGCGGTAGCGCGCCAGGCTCGTAATCTGTAGCTCCCAGGTTCGAGTCCCAGCTGTGTCAGCGTCGAGATTTATCTCTGCAAAATTCTTCGCCCTGTCCACGGTCAGTAGGGGACACCGATGGGCTTGGAAAGGCCGCCGTCCGTCGGATGGGACGTTAAGCCGTGGCCTCGTGTACGGGAGAGCCACACCCTGTGCACGTTAAAGAACACGCTGGGTGGCTACCATCTGTCTCCCAACAGCTGTTCCAGTGGGTCCCCTCCCCAAACCTTCTCTGAGCCTTCGGGGTCCTTGTGACCTGGCCATTTAGCCCATGGTGTGCAATAAAGTCCCGCTCAGAGGTAAAACAACCCAACCCAACAACCCGCTTAAATTCAGTTTAAAAGGTTATATAACAATAAAATATCACTCTTTAATACTGAATTCATATAATTTATTTATTACTTTAACACGAAATACAATATGTAGATAAAAAATGATTGCAAAACATAATTTAATGCATTTATTGTTCAACTTTGAAATAATTTTTCAAAAAACATAGCGCATCCAAAGTAGTATTGGACAATCGATTTCTCTTCTTCGTAACAAAATCGTTAGCAATAGGAAAATTACGTTCATTTTGTGTAGACGTAGGCTCTATTGTGGACAAGGCATCTCTAAGTAGTTCCAAATTTGTTGTTCATATACCCGTTGTTTGAAATATATGAAATTCTTGTTTAATATTCTGATATTTGTCAGTAACACCAGGTTTCACTTCTCTCACATTTTCTGTTTAGATAAATTTAATTGTTCTTCTTTTCCATTCATTGGAACTTCATTAACATCTTCTTCGTCAGTATCAAACTGTTGACAACTAGCAAATGATCTATTTAACATTTCTTTAGCAATTTTGTAAATTTCATTTTTCGAGACTAGTCTCAAAAATGTATCTTTTTCTTCGCAAGCGGGATTTTGTAAATATTTATAAAGAGATATGATGTTACTGTTTCTTCTTTTACTTATTTCTTCTTTAATTGCAATAAGAATCTCCTTACTTAGTTCATTTTTAACCTTCTCTAATTTCGAAAACAAAAATTTTAAGGCTCCTTCTGCAGTTAACAATGTAGAATCTTCTCGGCTCAGACACTCAACGGTTATTCGAACGGGCTCTAATATAGTTAGTAATGTTTTAGCCATATTCACCTAATCTTCCCTCCACATAGTATCCATATTCACCTAATCTTCCCTCCACATAGTATCCATATTCACGTAATCTTCCCTCCACATAGTATCCATATTCACGTAATCTTCCCTCCACATAGTATCCATATTCACGTAATCTTCCCTCCACATAGAGTATCCATATTCATGAATCTTCCCTCCACATAGTATCCATATTCACGTAATCTTCCCTCCACATAGTATCCATATTCACCTAATCTTCCCTCCACATAGTATCCATATTCATCTAATCTTCCCTCCACATAGTATCCATATTCACCTAATCTTCCCTCCACATAGTATCCATATTCACGAAATCTTCCCTCCACATAGTATCCATATTCACGTAATCTTCCCTCCACATAGTAACCATATTCACGCAATCTTCCCTCCACATAGTAACCATATTCACGCAATCTTCCCTCCACATAGTATCCATATTCACGCAATCTTCCCTCCACATAGTATCCATATTCACGTAATCTTCCCTCCACATAGTATCCATATTCACGCAATCTTCCCTCCACATAGTATCCATATTCACGTAATCTTCCCTCCACATAGTATCCATATTCACGTAATCTTCCCTCCACATAGTATCCATATTCACGTAATCTTCCCTCCACATAGTATCCATATTCACGTAATCTTCCCTCCACATAGTATCCATATTCACCTAATCTTCCCTCCACATAGTATCCATATTCACGTAATCTTCCCTCCACATAGTATCCATATTCACCTAATCTTCCCTCCACATAGTATCCATATTCACCTAATCTTCCCTCCACATAGTATCCATATTCACCTAATCTTCCCTCCACATAGTATCCATATTCACGTAATCTTCCCTCCACATAGTAACCATATTCACGCAATCTTCCCTCCACATAGTAACCATATTCACGCAATCTTCCCTCCACATAGTATCCATATTCACGGAATCTTCCCTCCACATAGTATCCATATTCACGCAATCTTCTCTCCACATAGTATCCATATTCACGTAATCTTCCCTCCACATAGTATCCATATTCACGTAATCTTCCCTCCACATAGTATCCATATTCACGTAATCTTCCCTCCACATAGTATCCATATTCACCTAATCTTCCCTCCACATAGTATCCATATTCACCTAATCTTCCCTCCACATAGTATCCATATTCACCTAATCTTCCCTCCACATAGTATCCATATTCACGTAATCTTCCCTCCACATAGTATCCATATTCACGTAATCTTCCCTCCACATAGAGTATCCATATTCATGAATCTTCCCTCCACATAGTATCCATATTCACGTAATCTTCCCTCCACATAGTATCCATATTCACCTAATCTTCCCTCCACATAGTATCCATATTCATCTAATCTTCCCTCCACATAGTATCCATATTCACCTAATCTTCCCTCCACATAGTATCCATATTCACGAAATCTTCCCTCCACATAGTATCCATATTCACGTAATCTTCCCTCCACATAGTAACCATATTCACGCAATCTTCCCTCCACATAGTAACCATATTCACGCAATCTTCCCTCCACATAGTATCCATATTCACGCAATCTTCCCTCCACATAGTATCCATATTCACGTAATCTTCCCTCCACATAGTATCCATATTCACGCAATCTTCCCTCCACATAGTATCCATATTCACGTAATCTTCCCTCCACATAGTATCCATATTCACGTAATCTTCCCTCCACATAGTATCCATATTCACGTAATCTTCCCTCCACATAGTATCCATATTCACGTAATCTTCCCTCCACATAGTATCCATATTCACCTAATCTTCCCTCCACATAGTATCCATATTCACGTAATCTTCCCTCCACATAGTATCCATATTCACCTAATCTTCCCTCCACATAGTATCCATATTCACCTAATCTTCCCTCCACATAGTATCCATATTCACCTAATCTTCCCTCCACATAGTATCCATATTCACGTAATCTTCCCTCCACATAGTAACCATATTCACGCAATCTTCCCTCCACATAGTAACCATATTCACGCAATCTTCCCTCCACATAGTATCCATATTCACGGAATCTTCCCTCCACATAGTATCCATATTCACGCAATCTTCTCTCCACATAGTATCCATATTCACGTAATCTTCCCTCCACATAGTATCCATATTCACGCAATCTTCCCTCCACATAGTATCCATATTCACGTAATCTTCCCTCCACATAGTATCCATATTCACGTAATCTTCCCTCCACATAGTATCCATATTCACGTAATCTTCCCTCCACATAGTATCCATATTCACCTAATCTTCCCTCCACATAGTATCCATATTCACGTAATCTTCCCTCCACATAGTATCCATATTCACCTAATCTTCCCTCCACATAGTATCCATATTCACCTAATCTTCCCTCCACATAGTATCCATATTCACCTAATCTTCCCTCCACATAGTATCCATATTCACGTAATCTTCCCTCCACATAGTAACCATATTCACGCAATCTTCCCTCCACATAGTAACCATATTCACGCAATCTTCCCTCCACATAGTATCCATATTCACGGAATCTTCCCTCCACATAGTATCCATATTCACGCAATCTTCTCTCCACATAGTATCCATATTCACGTAATCTTCCCTCCACATAGTATCCATATTCACGTAATCTTCCCTCCACATAGTATCCATATTCACCTAATCTTCCCTCCACATAGTATCCATATTCACGTAATCTTCCCTCCACATAGTATCCATATTCACCTAATCTTCCCTCCACATAGTATCCATATTCACCTAATCTTCCCTCCACATAGTATCCATATTCACCTAATCTTCCCTCCACATAGTATCCATATTCACGTAATCTTCCCTCCACATAGTAACCATATTCACGCAATCTTCCCTCCACATAGTAACCATATTCACGCAATCTTCCCTCCACATAGTATCCATATTCACGGAATCTTCCCTCCACATAGTATCCATATTCACGCAATCTTCTCTCCACATAGTATCCATATTCACGTAATCTTCCCTCCACATAGTATCCATATTCACGTAATCTTCCCTCCACATAGTATCCATATTCACGTAATCTTCCCTCCACATAGTATCCATATTCACCTAATCTTCCCTCCACATAGTATCCATATTCACCTAATCTTCCCTCCACATAGTATCCATATTCACCTAATCTTCCCTCCACATAGTATCCATATTCACGTAATCTTCCCTCCACATAGTATCCATATTCACGTAATCTTCCCTCCACATAGAGTATCCATATTCATGAATCTTCCCTCCACATAGTATCCATATTCACGTAATCTTCCCTCCACATAGTATCCATATTCACCTAATCTTCCCTCCACATAGTATCCATATTCATCTAATCTTCCCTCCACATAGTATCCATATTCACCTAATCTTCCCTCCACATAGTATCCATATTCACGAAATCTTCCCTCCACATAGTATCCATATTCACGTAATCTTCCCTCCACATAGTAACCATATTCACGCAATCTTCCCTCCACATAGTAACCATATTCACGCAATCTTCCCTCCACATAGTATCCATATTCACGCAATCTTCCCTCCACATAGTATCCATATTCACGTAATCTTCCCTCCACATAGTATCCATATTCACGCAATCTTCCCTCCACATAGTATCCATATTCACGTAATCTTCCCTCCACATAGTATCCATATTCACGTAATCTTCCCTCCACATAGTATCCATATTCACGTAATCTTCCCTCCACATAGTATCCATATTCACGTAATCTTCCCTCCACATAGTATCCATATTCACCTAATCTTCCCTCCACATAGTATCCATATTCACGTAATCTTCCCTCCACATAGTATCCATATTCACCTAATCTTCCCTCCACATAGTATCCATATTCACCTAATCTTCCCTCCACATAGTATCCATATTCACCTAATCTTCCCTCCACATAGTATCCATATTCACGTAATCTTCCCTCCACATAGTAACCATATTCACGCAATCTTCCCTCCACATAGTAACCATATTCACGCAATCTTCCCTCCACATAGTATCCATATTCACGGAATCTTCCCTCCACATAGTATCCATATTCACGCAATCTTCTCTCCACATAGTATCCATATTCACGTAATCTTCCCTCCACATAGTATCCATATTCACGTAATCTTCCCTCCACATAGTATCCATATTCACGTAATCTTCCCTCCACATAGTATCCATATTCACCTAATCTTCCCTCCACATAGTATCCATATTCACCTAATCTTCCCTCCACATAGTATCCATATTCACCTAATCTTCCCTCCACATAGTATCCATATTCACGTAATCTTCCCTCCACATAGTAACCATATTCACGCAATCTTCCCTCCACATAGTAACCATATTCACGCAATCTTCCCTCCACATAGTATCCATATTCACGTAATCTTCCCTCCACATAGTATCCATATTCACGCAATCTTCTCTCCACATAGTATCCATATTCACGTAATCTTCCTTCCACATAGTATCCATATTCACGTAATCTTCCCTCCACATAGTATCCATATTCAGTTCACTTAGTGCCATTTTCACAGGATTTTTAATTCGTAAAAAGTGTTTGATCATAATCTCCACGGTATTCTACCTTGTCTTACAATCCAAAAGTAGTGACAGTTCCTTTTGTTCATATTCTTGTACATATTTTTGCAAAACGCTAATTTTGACAGGAGATTTTTTGAAAATTATTACAATTTTCCGTATACCTATAACTGTATCTTCTATAACATTTTGCAGCTCACTGTTTATCACTGGTTCAGATTTAAAATCGGATTCATATTCTGATTCTTTGGCTCGATATTTGATTCTTCCCTCTTTTAGCCGTGTACCCCTTTAAAGGTGCCTGCGAAGACCAATTGTTACTGAACCTTTAGAAGAAAAAGTCTTATTGCAAAGATTACAAGTTGCCAAATCCTTATTATTACTATTCTTCTTGAAATGTGACCAAGAGTTCTTATAAAATTTGTTCATCTTTATGGGCTAAAAACACAAAAGAAAATGAATTAAATTTAAATATTTAAAAAAGAACTACAGAACAAAAACAAACTGCACAACCGCACTGAACAACGCAGATGCGCAAGTTTTTTAAGTATTTATTACTTAAGAAGTTATAAATAAAATTATAGTTATTAATTTTCCAGGTATTGCAAAAACAAAAACAGTAAACATGGACCGTTAGAAATTGTTGATAAAAACAACAATAATTTCGATATCGATTCCAAGAAATAATTTTCTGCAGAAATGAGTTGGGTTGTTTTACCTCTGAGTGGCACTTTTTTGCACACCATGGGCTAAATGGCCAGGTCACAAGGACCCCGAAGGCTCAGAGAAGGTTGGGGGAGGGGACCCACTGAAACAGCTGTTGGGAGACAGATGGTAGCCTCCCTTCAAGGAGGCTACCATCCAGCGTGTTCTTTAAAGTGCACAGGGTATGGCTGGCTCTCCCGCATACGGAGCCACGCTTAACGTCGCATCAGACGGACGGTGGCCTTTCCAAGTCCATCGGTGTCCCCTATTGACCGTGGGCAGGGAGGGGAGATTTGCGGAGATAAATCTCAACGCTGACCCAGCTGGGACTCGAACCTGGGAACTACAGATTACGAGCCTGACGCGCTACCGACTGAGGCACCCCGCCCCCACAGAAATGAGAAAAACAAATTTTTTTTTTTTACTTTTTTCTCGAGAAGAAACACTAGTCTATACCCTCAAACTCTACCACCGAAATTTACAGTTTCTAGCATAAGCAGATCGTTTGCAATATTCGTTGGATAGTTCATTAATTGATAGTTTAATTCTAATATTTCATTAGTACCTATTTGAAACAGAAATTATTTTTCATCTATTAATTAAAACCAAAAAAATTTAAATCACTCTAAAACTATTGTTTTTTTTAACCTGTGTTCCGTTAAATGTTCCGCTTGAAATCAAACTGTTCTATTCGTTCAGATATTTAAAAAAGATATTGTTGCAAAAAAAAAGTGATTTCTGGCTCGTATGGCAACCCGGGTTTCTCCTTCCTTCGTATGTTTACGAGAAGTTACTAGGCAATCGTCATGACAACGACCGGATCTAGTGTGGGTTGGGTTGGGTTGTTTTACCTCTGAGCGGCACTTTTCTGCACACCATGGGCTAAATGGCCAGGTCACATGGACCCCGAAGGCTCAGAGAAGGTTGGGGGAGGGGTATTTTTGTGTTATTTTTCTGCTGAGGTCCCGCCATCTTCACTGACCTTCTACTATCCCTCTCGACAGGGAACCACCTTGACCTTGACGTGGGGGGGGGGGGAAGGGGGCTTGTGGCCTAGTGCGGTCCAAGACTCTGCTGACCGGTGTGGGACCCGGTTGGACAGAGTTAAGATCATCTGAGGTCGAAGGCATTGCTGACCGGTTTGGGACCTGGTTGGACAGTGCTAAGACTTCCATCACGTGCTCAGTGGAGCAGTTCAGGGCCCTGCTGAACGACTTGGTACCTCTAGTAGGCTGGAACCCTTTTTCAAAATCTGGGTCCAACTAAGAGTTCCCACCCCACGAACTTGGGTCTATATATATATATCCTTGTTTGTGGCTAACCGGGGAACAGATTAAATTTAGGTTTTGATCGATGGTTGAGCTTTCCTTCTATAGGACTGCTCGCCGTAGGATAGTCGGGGATGAGCTTTGTCCTTATGGTATAGTCTTGCCCCCGACCGTAGATAGTGTTAACACGGAAATTCCTTCAACTGGTAGTGTCGTGAGACGGAACCGGGGTTTTGCTCGTGAGATTGCAATTTGACCTTCTGCTATGGCGTGTAAACTGATAGCCTCATATCAGACCTCTGTTGCAAGCAGCAACTTGAGGGGTTATTTATTATTTTCATTAATTTATTTTACCTTTAAGAAAATTTCACTATTATTTTATTATATAAACTTTGCTATTGATACTTCACACCTAAAGCTAACCTCGTCCCAAAGAGCTTTCCTAAATTTGCCCCTGTAAAAGAAAACTTTAAAGAAGGAAAAATGAAAAAAAAATCAAGCCAACGAGATTTCTTCAGTCTTTAAAAATATTCGAAGGGCAGAAATAATGAGGGGCCGGAAAATCAAAACCTCTTTATTTCTCTTTTGTTGACGAAAATCCAGTGAAGGAGAAAGGAAGAAAATGAACGGCATTGCTCAGTGCGGCGTTACCGTGCTCAGGGAAGTGGATAATTAACCCTCTAAAAAAACCCCTTGAAATGCTGCTTTTAACACCAGCTTCCGTCCGCCGATGTCTAGACAAGTGGTGGTGAACAAGAAGAGGGGGGAGGGAGTTAGAAGAAAGGGGATGAGGGAGGGATGAATTTTGGAGAAGGATGGATGTCGACTTTTTGCATCGTTATTGAAGCAAGCAGTCTGCTGTGGGTTGTTGGAGAGGTGAGGTTACCTTTTCGTTTCCTGTTTGTTTGGACATCAAAGCACCTGCTTCATGAACTCAAAAAGGCGTGAGGGGACAATAACGCTCTTCTAGGGGGGTGATTAATTAGTCGCTTTTCTTTTTCGGAATTGGGTTTTATTTTAAAATTTATCAAA
The DNA here is from genome assembly GCA_038380435.1 of Ryuthela nishihirai. Lineage (NCBI taxonomy): Eukaryota > Metazoa > Arthropoda > Arachnida > Araneae > Heptathelidae > Ryuthela > Ryuthela nishihirai. The sequence continues at coordinate 38,680,448 of JAWZYU010000020.1, forward strand.
TGGATCTTTTTTTTTGCTTCTGTCACAGGAAAGGCATGCGAAACAGATGAGAAAAAAATAGACACTGCGGCGAGACTGTCTGCAGCCTGTGATGCTCGACGCAGGCGATTTCCGTAGCGTCTTGCATGGCCGAGGTTTTTTGACCCGGAAAGAAAGAATGCGATGGACCAAGAGCTGGCCAAGAAAAAATTGTAAATATCATTCTTTGATATTTGCAATTAATTTTGTTATTGTGTGCATTCATGCATTGGTTATGGAAGGTTAATTAGACCAGAATTTTCTAAACTCTTTTTAGCTGAGGACTGATTTTTTGCAGAACAAAAAATATAAACGCATATAAAAAACAACGAATTAAAACCCCAAATAAATTTTTACTCTTAACGTAATCTTATAACGATTGTAGTAGATCTCGAAGTTTGGAAACCTCATTTCATGCTAGAGCAATGTTTCCCAAAGTGGGCGGTACCGTCCCCTGGGGGGCGCTGGAACGATCCAGGGGGTCGGTAGTAGCCTCGGGTGCAATTGGGGAGAGGTGGAAGCATAAAGAAAGAAGGGAAGATAAGAAAATTTTGAAAAACCGTTCGTACATGTTTCATTTGTTGTGTAAAGTAATTTTATAATTTCAAGCTTCAAGGTGTCTTATTTACAACAGCATCTTTCTTTACTATGTTGTAGGACGTAGGTAGAAATATAGATACATAAAAGAACGCAAATTTGTCACTGCATCTTTCTGTTTGTTCGCTTAAAGAAGTTAGATTTCCAGGGGGGCGCTGAATATTTTTTTTTCTGAAAAGGGGGCGGTAGGACAAATAAGTTTGGGAACCTCTGTGCTAGAGCAATGTGGCAACGCCACTTTAAAGCATTGTGCCATATCTGCTAATCAGCGAGATTGGCAAAAATGCATGCCGGGCAAATATGAGATTCATAGCAATTTGATTGGTTGATATTTCATAGCGCTTAAATTGTAGCAACTTTGTGAGATGTTTAAAAACCAAACTACCTAAAGATGGAAAAATGTACGTATTGTTTATGGATTTTTCTTTTTTACAAATTTCGTTATATTGATTGCCAGGCTAGACTCCTTTTGAAAATATTTTTGTTTATACATTATTTTGTATTTCACCAAAGAAGCATATGCAAGGTAGGGTTGGGTTGTTTTACCTCTGAGCGGCACTTTTTTGCACACCATGGGCTAAATGGTCAGGTCACAAGTATCCCGGAGGCTCAGAGAAGGTTGGGGGGAGGGGACCCACTGGAACAGCTGTTGGGAGGCAGATGGTAGCCTCCCGTCAAGGCCATCCAGCGTGTTCTTTAACGTGCACAGGGTATGGCTCTCCCGCATACGGGGCCACGGCTTAACGTCCCATCCGACGGACGGCGGCCTTTCCAAGCCCATCGGTGTCCCCTACTGACCGTGGGCAGGGTGGGGAATTTTCCGGAGATAAATCTTAACGCTGACCCAGCTGGGACTCGAACCTGGGAACTACAGATTACGAGCCTGGCGCGCTACCGACTGAGCCACCCCCCGCCCCTCAGGCTAGAGTCCTTTTGAAAATATTTTTGTTTGTACATTATTTTGTATTTCACCAAAGAAGCATATGCAAGGTAGGATGGCTTCTATTCCAACCAGGCCAAGCAGTACAGCGTTTGCTGGAATGTTAATCGATGTAGCAGGTCGGCGAGAGGGAAGGTCACCCAACTTGTGTGTCCTCTGACAGTTGACCCTGGCCGGAGGTCACGACATGTCACATGTCCGAGAGTTCGGAGAAGGGAGCGGAATGTTGGAAAAGACAGCAGAGGAAAGATCAGTCGAGGAATGAGTGGAGGAGAAGCGAGAGTTTTGGCTCGTAAATGCCGACTGGAAATAACGGCATTGGACTCTGGGAAAACTGCTGAACAGTAACTGGAGTCGTAATAGTAAGCTGAGGTTGTAATGTCATGTAAGTGAGCATTATGTCCTGGTCCATCATCATCATCATCATCATCATCATCATCATCATCATCATCATCATCATCATCATCATCATCATCATCATCATCATCATCATCATCATCATCATCATCATCATCATCAAGCAGCCATGGGCTACGGAGGTCCAACCAGACCGTGCAATTTAGTTCTCCAAGCAAGTCTATCCTGAGCTACATCTACTGCATCTGGCCACTGCACACCAATTCTAACAAGGTCCTGTTTGACATTGTCTGCCCACCGCATCCTAGGTCTCCCCTTCTTTCTGAGGCCTTTAGGCACACTGTTCATAACCCTATTCGCCAATCTATAATTATTCATACGGGCAACATGGCCAAACCAACGGAGTCTCTCTCTGCACAATATGCTGCTTAAAGGAGATTGCAAACTCCTTTTCCTAATCTCATCATTAGTTACAAAGTTGAACCACCTAATGCCCAAGATACTGCGTAAGCATCTGGAATCAAAAGCATCTAGTTTCCTGTTATCTTGTTTACAAAGTGTCCAAGTTTCACTACCATAACTAACCCTAGAAAGAACCAAACTATTATACAGTCTAATTTTAGTCTTTAGGTGTATACGCCTATTTCTCCACACTCTCCATAGATTCTTAAAAGTCCCAGCAGCAATCCCTATTCGTCTGTTAATCTCATGCCGCACATCACCATTATCTGTTACATAGCTCCCAAGATAATTAAACTGTGACACCTGCTCAAGACTGCAACCATTCAGATTAACTGAATCACAGCCTGCCTGACCAATTTTCATCACTTTAGTTTTCTCTCTGTTTATAACCAAACCTACTCTACTACCAGTCTCATCAACGGCTCGAATGAAAGAGTTCATCTCATCAACATCATTTGCCAGAAGGGCTAAATCATCAGCATAATCTAAATCAGAAATTTTCCTATCTCCAGCCCATTTAAGGCCAAAATCTTTCCCTTGAAGTGAATTTCGCATAACATAATCAATAACCAAGCTAAAGAGAAAAGGAGACAAAATGCACCCTTGTCGAACACCAGAAGTAATGCTAAACCAATTGCTACAAGCCTTACCAACTCTCACACACGACTCAGTGTTATTATAGAGAGCTTTCATAATGTTAACTAACTTGTCTGGTATACCATATGATCTCACAATCAACCACAAATTATGACGATCAACAGAGTCGAAAGCCTTTTTGAAATCAACAAAGCTAGCAACCAAAGGTTTCTGAAACTCTAAACATTTCTCAAGAATCTGCCTAAGTGAAAATATCTGATCTACACATCCCCTACCACTTCTGAATCCAGATTGCTCATCACGCAATTGCCTGTCAACCAGATTCTTAATTCTATTAAGCACAATCATGGAAAGAACTTTACCTGGAACAGAGAGTAGGCTGATACCCCTATAGTTATCACAAGAACTGCGATCACCTTTTTTGAAAATAGGGATAACAATAGCTCTGGTAAAATCCTTAGGAACCATGCCTTTATCATAAAAGAGATTCAGAATTTCAGTCATCCAAGTGGTAACCGAAACATTCCCAGCTCTAAGCATTTCCGTAGTAATTTCATCTACCCCTGGGGATTTATGAAGTTTAAGTTTAGAAACAGCCAAACTAACTTCAGATTGTGTTATAGGGCCAACATTAAAGCCACCAATGCATCTATCATCATTGCAAACAATGGGAGTAGAACTAACTACATTGTTTAGAACATCACTGAAATGCTCAGCCCACCTAGCCATGACAGAATCCTCCCCTTCTATAACCTTACCTTGTTTATCCTTCAATCCTTGTATGCCTGTCCGTTTTCTACCACACAAAACATTAACTATCTGGTACAGCTCTCTGCTGTTGTGCTGTCTAACTGCTTCCTCAGCTTTGTCAGCCAAACCATCAAGCCAAAAATTTTTATCAGCAGCTAACTGATCCTTTACAAGTTTATTAAGGTCTCTGTAATGCTTTCTATTAGGACTAGTAGGGTATTGATTAAGGGCATTCCTGCAGTTCTTTCTTTCCAAAATAAGCTCAAGTGCCTTATCACTCAGATAATTTTGCCTCTTCTGCTCCTTTTTTCCTAAAAGAGTACTGTTAGTGTCCAAAAAAGCCTGTTTAAAATGATCCCATTCTTCCTCAACTTCAGTAGTAAGCAAACCATGACTGTCATAATGACTAAGTAACCTATCATGGTAAGCTTTGGCTATAACTGGATCTTTCAGAGCTTCAGTATTAAAAGTAAATTTTTTAACCCTAGCACAACACTTTTTAAGTTTAAGTTGCAAGACACTTTTAACAAGGTAATGGTCAGATCCAATTTCAGCTCCCCTATATGCCCTGGTATTCCTAACAGAACTAGTCCATTTGCTGTTAATTAATATGTAATCAATCATATTCTTATGCAGCCCATCAGGTGAAACCCATGTGTACTTATGTATGTCGCGGTGTTTGTAATAAGTGTTAGTTATTCTGAATCCATTGAGTTTACTTACCTGTAGGAGACGTTGCCCATTGCTATTGCAGCTACCAATACCAAAAGGGCCTATTACTCCTCCCCAAAGGTCAGAGTCAGTACCAACTTTGGCATTGAAGTCACCAAGAACAAGGGTAATATCTCCTTTCTTGACAGAATTCAAAATATCCTGAAGTTGTTCATAAAACCTATCCTTCTCATCCTCATCGGCATCCTCAGTGGGGGCATAACAGCAGATAACATTCAAGTCTTTAACGCTTGTCTGAAATTTTGCTGTAAGAAACCTTTCATTAATGCACTCATATCCTAGAAGAGCATCACTAGCGTGTCTGCTGAGAAGCAGACCCACGCCTTGGTGATGCTTTTTGTCGTCCCTCCCTGAAAAGAGAAATTTAAGATTATTTTTAAGAATCTGACCTTTATCTGTCCATCTGGTCTCTTGCAAGCCGAGAATATCTAAATTATAACGGTGGAATTCTTGTGTGAGGACATCAAGAGAAAAAGCTCTGTGCAGAGTCCTCACATTCCAACTACCTATGGAGAGAAAATGGTTAGTGGGATGTTTAAAGAAACTATGTTTATTGAGAGAGGGAATGCCGACAATATCAAACAGCCCCCTAATCGCAGACATGGGGCAAAGACCCGTTCCCCCACTACTAAAGGCTGAAGCCATCTACACTGGAAGACTTCCTCCAATGTAGAATTTGACGATGCCAATAGAAGCAAAGAGTTCAGGTGCCTGCGATGACTTCTGCTCAGGATTATCCACCAGCTGATAAACATATCCTGTGGATTTATTCACTTGGGGCTGTCAACCCACAAACAAAAAGAAAACACAGCGGAAGATTTTCCCTCCACAGAAGCCCACCAGTGCAGCAAAATCAGGATCCATAATCAAGCTCAGAGCCATATATCTGTCCAGTCCAGTAGGTTTATATGGTCAGCACCAGGACCCTGTGTGGTTGACCACTCCTCAGCAGGGTAGAAAAAAAAGAAAAGTAGCCATAGTTGTCCAGATCAGTAGGCCACACTAATCTGGCAGCCCTCCCCTTCCGTTCACTTCCACAAGAGAGTATCTCTTTTGAAAGTTACTAACGGTCCGCACCACGAGAAGGCGGGGTTGGACATTAGGTGCTAGGCCTGGCCGGTTCTATGCATCATCACAGGGGATTGGTGCATAGCTCTCCTTCCAGTGACTACCTAGCTCAGTCATGTTTATGTGTTCAATAAATATTGTTTGTTAACTAAAGACTGGAGTTGAACCATTTTATTAAGATCCATTTTATTAAGAGTAGCTCAGTATTGGGTCCCTGCATTTCCTCTCGAATCACAGAAGTCCTAAGACCCGAAGGGACATCCCAAAGTATCTCAACAGACAGACAACCGAGAGTAACATCACACTGATAATTTTTTTTTTGGGGGGGGGGGGGGGGGGGTAGGGGGGTTGGGTTGGGTTGTTTTACCTCAGAGCGGCACTTTTTTGCATACCACGGGTTAAATGGCCAGGTCACATGGACCCCGAAGGCTCAGAGAAGGATGGGGGAGGGGACCCACTGGAACAGTTGTTAGGAGAAAGATGGTAGCCTCCCGTTAAGGCCATCCAGCGTGTTCTTTAACGTGCACAGGGTATGGCTCTCCCGCATACGGGCCACGGCTTAACGTCCCATCCGACGGACGGCGGCCAAATTTCCAAGCCCATCGGTGTCCCCTACTGACCGTGGACAGGGCGGGGGAATTTTGCGGAGATAAATCTCAACGCTGACCCAGCTGGGACTCGAACCTGGGAACTACAGAATTTTTTTTTTGCATCGGGGTTAAATTTTATTTCGTTAAAATGAAACATTTTTACATAGAGAGACGAGAACATAGTAAATTGTCCGAAGTAGGAAGAGAATTTCGTTATTCTGGAGTTCGTTGTATCGGCATTTTACCGGAATAAACTCATTCATAATTTAATGTTCGAGTGAACTTTCAGCCATTCACGGAAAATATTTTGTAGCGATTTTTTGGTATTAGGGGATCTCTTCTCAGTTATTCACACCTCTTAGAAGCTAACTCCTTCTTCTCGATGAGGTGGGGATATTTAAAATATTCGATCCGTAATTGATATCCCATAATAACAAAGTGCAGATTACCTGTTTATATGGGGCGGGGGTGGCTCAGTCGGTAGCGTTCTAGGCTCGTAATCTGTAGTTCCCAGGTTCGAGTCCCAGCTGGGTCAGCGTTGAGATTTATCTCCGCAAAATTCCCCGCCCTGCCCACGGTCAGTAGGGGACACCGATGGGCTTGGAAAGGCCGCCGTCCGTCTGATGAGACGTTAAGCCGTGGCCCCGTGTGCGGGAGAGCCATACCCTGTGCACGTTAAAGAACACGCTGGATGGCCTTGACGGGAGGCTACCATCTGTCTCCCAACAGCTGTTCCAGTGGGTCCCCTCCCCCAACCTTCTCTGAGCCTTCGGGGTCCATGTGACCTGGCCATTTAGCCCATGGTGTGCAAAAAAGTGCCGCTCAGAGGTAAAACAACCCAACAGCCTGTTTATATAGAAATTAAAGAAATAAATTTGCTGAGGAAATAAGTTGGCCGTGAGTTATTTCCTGTCTTTAATATTGATTGATTCTTACATTAATAACACATTAGCATGAGCACCATTTCTGACAATAATGAAAGGTTATCGTTCCCGATCAAAGATGGCGCCACGAACGAGAAAAATCGGGAAGAATTATAATCAGCTAAAAAATGAACTAGGCGATGATAGTGTAGTGGTCAGAACACCTGGTGTGTATCTGTGTGACGTAGGTTCGAGTCCCCATCACGGTGAAACCATTTTTTAAGCGAAATTATTTTTGTAACACTCACTGTAATTAACATTAAAGAAACTTTCTGTGATAAAACTTGTTTGACATTTGTTAATGAGTAAGGGGGAGGGCTTTATCTCCCGAGAGTTTTAATTTGTGTATCGAAGGTCGCAGGTCCCTTTGATCAATAGCCAAGCGTAATAACCATTCAGTCACGGGAACGTCATGGTCGTTCCTTGGACTCCAGAATATTCCCTAGACTACAATAACTATATAAAAACGTAATTCTACAGTTGTTTAAAAACTTTATACCGCTTACTCAGAATATGGGCTCTGGCGTTGTCGTTATTTATGAAAAATGGCCTTCGTTTTGCTTCCATTATTGATATATGGTTCTCCTGTGAAAAAGGTTGATTACTGCAGGGGGTTTGGCTCAGTAATCATCTGCAGTGCGCAGGTTCGGGTCCCAATAGTACTTACATTGAGAGTAATTTTCACTAAGACCTACCCTGCCCTAGGGGGCGGGGGTGGCTCAGTCGGTAGCGCGCCAGGCTCGTAATCTGTAGTTCCCAGGTTCGAGTCCCAGCTGGGTCAGCGTTGAGATTTATCTCCGCAAAATTCCCCCGCCCTGTCCATGGTCAGTAGGGGACACCGATGGGGTTGGAAAGGCCGCCGTCCGTCGGATGGGACGTTAAGCCGTGGCTCCGTGTGTGGGAGAGCCATACCCTGTGCACGTTAAAGAACACGCTGGATGGCCTTGACGGGAGACTACCATCTGTCTCCCAACAGCTGTTCCAGTGGGTCCCCTCCCCCAACCTTCTCTGAGCCTTCGGGGTCCATGTGACCTGGCCATTTAGCCCATGGTTAGCAAAAAAGTGCCGCTGAGAGGTAAAACAACCCAAACAACCCAACCCTGCCCTAGGTGAGAAGGAGTCCCTGATGTTCTTGGAAAGATCGCCGTCCGCCGGCTGGAACGTTCAAGCTGTGCCCTGTACACAAAAGAGCCATACCCTACTCAAGTAAAAGAACACGCTGGATGTCCTTGACTAGAAACATATCTGTTTCCTAATAGATGCCCTATGGGTACTGTGATGACCCAGAAAGAAAAGGTTCTGTCGGACTAAGTCAGATGTGATGACCTGGGTTCGGATCCTGTCCGACTGGGCCAGATGTGATGTCCCCCCTTCTCAGATCTATGGAGACTGAGCCAATGTTGTGGCCGCCAGAGGATGATGGGATTGTTGCTTAATAATTACTTCACCCTCACTTCGGTGAAAATACAGGTTCGTGGGTTTTTAAGCCCATGCCAATGCACGCCTTTGAAGAAACTGGTGTTGAATGATGAATAACAACAGTCCATTAATTACTGCACAAGTGTTAGATAGGGACGACACACTTTAATAACAATATATACAGCTATGTGCTGGGAATGCACTCAACTCCGTGGGCCTTTGCTGCCTGGATGCTGCAAACATTAATATAATGAGGTGGAGAATCGCACACTCTGCAAGTTCTCATTTTACAGACCTCAAACTCGGCGATAGGAAAATCAACCTTTGCCTACACTCTGTGGTTCGCTCTGAATCCACAACACTGTTATCAGATTCACTGCTCAACTCTGTAAGCCTTTACTGCTTTCTGCTGCAAACATTAACAATGAGATGGAGAATCGCACACTCTGCAAGTTCTCACTTTACAGACCTCAAACTCGGCGAAAGGATAACCAACCTTTGCCCACATTATGGTTCCTTCTAAACCACAAGAATAAAAACACAGATTCTCTAAGAATCTCGATTCCCCTTTGGAATCGCACCCCCACTTCAAGGGTTTCTTTTGAGTATGACAGCGTCCTTCTGACGCATATCGAAACGACTCCTTCTCGTTCGAAAACTCACGCCAAAACTAATCCTTCAATCTCCCTTCTTTAGCCTCCTTGCAGCACTAGCGCTCTAGGATAGGGATTTACGGCCATAAACAACTTCTGGCATTCGTCACCGCTTGCACGCAGCACTTTAGATTCGAAAAACAACAACAGCGAGTCATCCCAGCACAAACATTTCCAAGAACACATAAAAATATATACAATAATAAAGTACAACAAAAATATATCAATAAATAAATAAACATAAAATTCGAGGGACATGACAGGGTTGGGTTGTTTTACCTCTGAGCGGCACTTTTTTGCACACCATGCGCTAAATGGCCAGGTCACATGGACCCCGAAGGCTCAGAGAAGGTTGGGGGAGGGGACCCACTGGAACAGCTGTTGGGAGACAGACGGTAGCCTCCCGTCAAGGCCATCCAGCGTGTTCTTTAACGTCCACAGGGTATGGCTCTCCCGCACACGGGGCCACGGTTAACGTCCCATCCGATGGACGGCGGCCTTCCTTTCCAAGCCCATCGGTGTCCCCTACTGACCGTGACCATTTTACAACCTTTTCTGAGCTCTAGAGGTCCTTGTGACCTGACCATTTAGCTCATTGTGTACCAAAAGTACTCAGAGGTGAAACAACTCAACCTTTGCTTAATGTAAGATTATAAAAATTTCGCCATCTTTATTTTCTACCGCGAGAACTAACCGTGAGGAATACCATTTTCCCCATTTAGTTTACGAACCTAATCTTTAATTCCTAACAGAGAGAAAAATTAATGAAGAAAAAAAAATCACAAATCCTGTGGTCGAAACAGAACTGATGGACTAACGAGTTATGTGACGTCCTAATTACATGAGTAGAAAAATAAAAGAAATCTTCACTTACCTCTCCTCTCTCCGACCCCCTGAAAAAAAAAAAAACTTTATCTTTTCTCTCATCTTTGGTTTTTGCGTTTCTCAAGATAACAGAAAATGTCAGGGTGAGACAGATATGGAAGGTGGGTGGGGGAGAGAGAGAGAGCGAGAGATAAGAAGTAAGAGGTGCAAGAGCAGGAAGTGCAGGATGTTTGTCATCTTCCACTTGGCGAGCCAGTGCACATTGAGGCGAATAATTAGTTTGCTGAGGATCGAGGCTCTCCGTCCGTCCTCAGGATAGCGTTTTATATGTGGATGCTTAGCGAACCGGCAAGGAATCTGCCGCCTCCACTGTTAGCGGGTTGACGGACTGTGAAGAGGTGACACGACATCTTTTACTTAGGAATTACATCACCACTGTCAACGTGAGAGGGAAACAGAGATGTGTTTTGTTGTTGTTGTTAGGTTGCTGCTGTTAAGATAGTGTCACATAGCTGGCTGGATGTATCGGTGGCGCGTATGTATCTCTCTCTGTGCCCAGCAGTTGCTGGGACTTTTAACAAGCTCTCCTGTGTCAATAGTGGACGCCTGGAGATAGTTAGATAAAGATCGCATGAGTGAGCAGAAGGAATTACTCAGGTGCCGTGTAGGAACGTAGCCGCTGGCTGATGGAGGAGGATGCTCATTTTAAAGTCGTTCTCATCAGCAGGAATTTTAATGGGAACAGATATTTACTAGCAGGTCAGAATCGGCGTTTGAAATTCACAGGGCTTATTTTATTCTGCAAGCGTTGAATTCTTCTTTTTTGTGTTGTTTATTAATTGAGAATGCAGATATCTATGGAATTGGAGAGACCATTGTATCGCAGGTTAAGCCGTGTTTCCGTGCTTAGTAATACATGTGTATATTACAGAGCATGTTGAGTTATCTTTATAAAAAAATTACCATTCGTTTCTAATAGGTATACAGAGGGATTCGTTTCCCATCCTGTCGGGTTCGTTTTATCTCTGAGCAGCACTTTATTTGCTCATAATAAGCTAAATGACTTGGTCACAAGGACCCCAAGGGCTCCGAGAGGGTTGGTGGAAAGGATAACTGTTTGGAGACAGATTGAAGCATGCCGTCAAGATTGGGTTGGGTTGTTTTACCTCTGAGCGGCACTGTTTTGCACACCATGGACTAAATGGCCAGGTCACAAGGACCCCGAAGGCTCAGAGGTTAGGATAGGGGACATCTGGAACCGCTGCTGGGAGACAGATGGTAGCCTCAAGTCAAGGCCATCCAGCGTGTTCTTTAACGTGCACAGGGTATGGCTATCCCGAACACGGCCACTGCTTAACGTCCCATCCGACGGACGGTGGCCTTTCCAAGCCCACCGTTGTCCCCTACTGACCGGGGGGGGGGGGAGTTTGCGGAGATAAGTCTCAACGCTGACCCAGCTGGGACTCGAATCTGGAAACTGAAGATTACGGCCGTCAAGACCATCTAACTTTTTTTTTATTGGACTGTTTTTTTTTTAATATAACATTGGACCACGGATTAACGCCCCATTAGATGGACGGCCGACTTTTTATGACCACTGGTGTCTCCTTTCTCACAGATGACAGAATATTGACTAGCGGAGAAAATTTTTAATGATGACCCAGATGAGAGTCGAACCTGGAAACACCAGATTACGAGCCTGGCTCGCTATCGACTGAGCCACCTCAGCCCTAATATTTAAGCAGTGGCACAATGATAATGTTGTAAACATAGTATTCGTGATAGAAATTTAAAGTCTCAGTGGTATCGTGGGGTGGTCAAGGGATTTTTACTGAGAGCAGCATTTGCTCTTTTGTGGAGAGTGCAAAATAAACCTTTTGAATTTGGAGAAAATGAAATATTGCTTTGTTTGGGCAGATACTAATAAAACACTATCATTCACATTTTCCGAATCTTATATTGGTTTTGATTTCAACCGGTATAGGACGTTAAATTTAGAAATGAGAAACCTTTTTCTCCTTAAAAACGAACATTCCATATTCGGCAGAGGATATTTGACATTCTTGTTCATCATAAGCTGTGTCTAAAGTTTTTATGCCTTGTTACAGAGCCTCGGAGATGAATTCCTGGATATAAAATTTTAACAGGTAGTGGGGTAGGGGATGGCTCAGCCGACAGCGCCTCAGTCTTATAATCAACAGTCTCCAGGTTTGAACCCCAACTGGGTCAGCGTTGAGAATTTTCTCCTCTAACTTCCATTCTACCCTCGGTGAGAAAGAGGACAACAATGGACTTGGAAAGGCCGCCGTCCATTGGATGGGACGTTAAACCGTGATCCCATGTGCTGGACAGCCATATACCCTGTGCATGTTAAAGAACATGCTAGATAACCTGGAGTAAAAACAGCCGGACCGTAAGCTGAGAGGACTAACTATATATACCTTCCTACACATTCAGCCTTCTTCTGGCAGAGAGATTCTATATACACCTTTGAAAGATTGTATATACGATGTGTATATAGGATCTCTTTACCTGGAAGTAAACAGCTCAGAAGTAAAACAGCTGAACCGTAAAAGGTAGTAGGGTGTAGAAAAACTGTTTTCTTTTTTGTGCTTTTATTTGATGTCGATATTTGTTTTGCTACGTATTTTTATATTTGGCTGCGGCAGCTCTCAGCTGTCCACTAGAGTTGGGATATTTCTAAAAGCAAAGTTTACTATCTCAGAATGTTTACCGAAGACTGATGAATTAATACTCAATATTTTCAGATGTGCAAGAAAAAAAGAACGGATGTTTTACATTCTTATTACTTCTTAGCATTTCTGAGGTTAGTTTGGGATATAAAAAGGCTCAGCAATGCGCTTCTGATAGATCGCATTTCTCTAACTCTGAACTAGTAATGAAAATAGAAATCTATAATCCCTCCCCGATCTTCTACCGAACTATCAAATCCTTCTTTTTTTACCCCCTGAAAAATATGTACATTCGGAATTCTGCTTTCTATCTTTCATATATATATATAGATATAAAAGCTCATGAAGAAAAATATCGCAAGGGATTCTGAGTCAGATCTTGTCCAGAAGTACGAGTACTGGCTTGGTCAACTTACGAGTCAATTTGGGATTGAATAGTTGCTGGGAAATCGTTCCTTTTAGAAACCTGGTTTTCAAAGGTGTATATAGAATCTCTCTGCCAGAAGAAGGCTGAATGTGTAGGAAGGTATATATTGGCTTAGATTCAATGGATACTGGGCAAATCTCGCGGGAGGAACACAGGAGAGTCACATCAGGGAAAGAAAGTTTCCGAGTCTAGATTACGGGCATTGGAAACGATCCTGAGAGACACTGATGGGACATAAACAGCAAATGGAGCCACGAAAGTGCTTGGGTGGAGAAATGACGAAAGGAAACGAGAAGAAGCATTTTGCAAAAAAAATGCATTTTTAACTTTGGGAATTTGAAAAAAAAAGAGGTACTTGAATTAGTTGTGAGGAATTGCATACATTTCTTTTGGAAGTTGAAACTATATTTATTGAAGTTGGGTTTTTGGAGTTGTTATTTTCTTATAGAAGCATTAGAAGTTGAAATTAAATGGATTTTAAAACAATGTTTTAAAATTTGCCCCAAATAGAAAACGCAAATTTTTAAATCATGCACCAAATAAATAAGGGAAAATTTGGTGCATGAGCAATTATGGACAACAATAATAAAAATTTAGCATATTTTATTATGAGAGGGAGAAAAAGATTTGAGCGATTTACTAAATGTAATTTTCTTCTTATTATCATTTTAATATTCTTTAAACTTATATGTACAATTTTACTCCACTATTACAAAGCCAAGTGGTTATTTTACATGGTTAAAATGTTTATTAAATTATAAAAAGTTTCAAACTTTTCGAAGCTAGTGATCTACGATCGCGCGAATGGAACAATAATTATATTAATAATTATAAAAGTAACTTAACTTTCTAAGCTTTCAATAACTTCAAATTTATTATTATTTAATCTCTGCTTCTTTATCTCTTTTATTGGAATCTTTCTCAAAAATATAAATATTTCCTCCTTGTCTTGCGCTCTTGGCTACTTATCAAAAGGATCTGGGTTCGAGTCCCGGGTAAGGCACGAATGCTTCTGTCGTCTTTCTGCTGAGGTCTCGCCTTCCTCACAAATATTTCTCTAATACGGCGTATTACAGTAACAGGCTACTCTCAGACCTCTTAAAAAACGGCAGGCTACTCTCAGACCACTTAACCCCCCCCCCCTCAAGCAACTGCTTGAGGGTTTTTTTTTCAAGTGGGTTATTAAAGTCTTTGAGGGTATACCCTCGGCCTTGTGATCCTTAATCCGGCTCTGTGAACACTTAATTTTAAGTAGCCTTAACATCAAAGAAAATCTAAAAAGAGCGAAAGCGGAATTCTCAAGATCTTTTTGTTATTGTTTTTGCTCTGAGAGGCACTTTAGTGTACACAATAAGATAAATGGCAGGGTCACATAGATTACAAAGACTTAGGGTTGGGTGGGGGAAGAGAGTCCATTGATAAACGTTAAGGAGGTAAATGGAGTCATCGCGTCAAAACCACTCAGCGTGTTTCTAACGTGAGTAAGTATGGCTATCCTGGTATGGAGCCGTGGCTTAATGTCCTACAAGACGGACGGCAGAGTTTCCAATCTCACTAGTGTCACGTTTCTTACCGAGATCAAAGTGGGTGTAAGCGGTAAAAATCTAATGCAACGCAGCGGAGGTTCAAATTTACAAACATTGGATTACGAGTGTAGGCCCTACTTACTAGCCAACCTCCATCACTATAGAGGTGGAACTAGATAATTTGAAATTATGTGAGAAACCATTTTAATCAAATATGTCGTGAATAGCGTACGGCTTTAATAAAGTGGTAATGATTATTCTAAAAAGAAACAGCACTATAGCAGATGCAGTGTTGATCCAGATTTAATTCTGGTTATAGTGTTTAAAAGTTTTTCCACATGGATCTGGGGCGGGGGTGGCTCAGTCGGTAGTTCCCAGGTTTGAGTCCCAGCTGGGTCAGCGTTGAGATTTATCTCCGCAAAATTCCCCGCCCTGCCCACGTTCAGTAGGGGACACCGATGGGCTTGGAAAGACCGCCGTCCGTCGGATGGGACGTTAAGCCGAGGCCCCGTGTGTGGGAGAGCCATACCTTGTGCACGTTAAAGAACACGCTGGATGGTCTTGACGGGAGGTTACCATCTGTCTCCCAACAGCTGTTCCAGTGGGTCCCCTCCTCCAACCTTCTCTGAGCCTTCGGGGTCCATGTGACCTGGCCATTTAGCCCATGGTGTGCAAAAAAGTGCCGCTCAGAGGTAAAACAACCCAACCCACTGGATCTATCTTTCCAGTCTACTTCTCTCAAATCTCCTTTACTTACTATTTCTGTGACTCCGTTTCCCCCACATTAAAAATGTGCCACATAAAAAAAGCCATTAAAAATGGCTTTCTCCTCATCCTCTCGAAGACAAAATTCTCTCTGACCAAAAAAGTACCTCTGAGCGGCATTTTTTTGCATACCATGGGCTAAATGGTCAGGTCACATGGACCCGAAGGCTCAGAGAAGGTTGCGGGAGGGAACCCACTGGAACAGCTGTTGGGAGACAGATGTTAGCCTCCCGTCAAGGTCATCCAGCGTGTTCTTTAACGTGCACAGGGTATGGCTTTCCCGCACACGGGGCCACGGCTTTATGTCGCATCCGACGGACGGCGGCCTTTCCAAGCCCATCGGTGTCCCCTCTGATCGTGGGCAGGGCGGAGAATTTTACGGAGATAAATCTCAACGCTTACCCAGCTAGCACTTGAACCTGGGAACTACAGATTACGAGCCTGGCGCGCTACCGACTGAGCCACCCCCGCCCCCAAACCATACTAGTATTTTCCCTTCGCTGCTTTCAATACCACCTTTTTCAATTCCAACTTCTTTGTTCACGCACCTTCTTCCACAGCATTATATCTAAAGTGGATATTAATTATTTCTCAAATTTAATGTTTTATGTTATAATTATAATATTACTAATAAAAAACTGATTGGTGTCTCAGTGGTGTTGCGTTGACTCACGGTATAACTTCTGTGATTCGGGTTCGAGTCCAGGGCAGATGGCACAGTTATTATGATAATAACCGGTTAGGTTAAACGTATGCACGAAAAAATATTAAAATATTTGACTACCATCTTTTGAAAAATAGGAAACACACACCTTCCCAACACTGTGATTTACGAGCATTCCTGTTTTTGACTGATCTAACTCGGATTTCTTCCGAAGAGATGAATCTACATAATAGTGTATTTTTGATTTGTAAATAATATTTATTTACGCAAACATCCTTCACATCTTTTGCCATATTCCATGTGAATAAGAAGTGTGTGGGAGTGTGTGTGTGTGTGTGGGGGGGGATCGTTCAGCCGATAGAACATCTAACTCGTAATCTAACTTACATTTAAGCCACTATCTTCGTTGTATTCTATTAATACTGGGTACAGAGGAAAAAAATTGTGTTCAGCCTGATGGGATCCGAACCCAAGTCTTCTTGATAACATATCAGGTGTTTTGACCGCTGAGGTACCGGCCCCTGATCAAAATTTCCCTTGCTGTTGTCAGGGGCGGTCATAAATCTCATTCCTGGAGGGGGCCATTTAGGGACATACGAAGGTTTTTGTAGTGAAAAGTGTCATTTCTGAAGTACAAATTCTTTTATATGTCCTTGAATTTGTATTCATATGAGGTACTGAAGGAGTCAGGGGTTTGCCTTCCTGGAAAAGAAATTGTCTGGCTGCTCAAATGGAAAAAATAAACATTTGTGGATCTTTTGGAAGGAGCCATAGCCCTCGTAACCCCCCCCCCCCCCGCCTCCATATGACAGCCACTGCTTGTTGTTGTTATTAAGCCTCGTACTCTAGTCTCAAGTAGATGGCATAATTATAGATAAAGCCTCCATTTATTGAAGCTATTCCAGGTTCATGCACAACACCAGCAGCACCACAAGGCGATCCAGCTGGTTTTTACATCTCTTCATACATTGTGTTTTAAATGATATTTATTAAATGACAACACAAATACTGATGAGTATCTAGGACTATTAGCAGAAAATGGTTTACTTAATATGATAGAAGAGCCAACCAGAATTACGGAGAACTCGTATACATGTATTGATCATGTATTTCTTAGAATCAAAGATTTATATAATTGTAATATATTTCTGGATGACATTGGAATTACTTACCACTGCTTAGTTAAGGTTAATTTAGATATTAAAATTGAACAAAAATTAAATAATAATGAAATAAAAATGGTGGATTTAAAAAGATTAAAGAATTTAATTGCATATATAAAATGGAATGATATATATATATATTGACGGCTTTGTTAATGCTTCTTTTAAAAATTTAATTGATACGCTAAGGCATTTAATTGATGATTCACCGAAAATAAAGAAAAAACGTTTTAGGAAAATTAAACCGTGGATGACAAACGAATTAGTAATTTTAATAAATTATCGTAACACTCTGTATAAGGAAATGAAAAAAATTCTTCAGATATATCGCTTAAACAGTCATTTTCCCGATACAGAAATTTTGTCACTAGTGCCATAAGGGAAACAAAAACACAATACTTTACTAATAAATTTTCCAAAGCAGGTAAAAACCTGAAAAAGCACTGGAATGTAATGAATGAAATATGTGGTAACTTTAAAGAGAAAGAAAACTATCCCCGTACAATTAAAAGTAAGAACGAGTTAATTAAATATGATGAAGACCCTTATAAATTTGCAAATTTCTTCAACGATTATTTTGCCGGAATTGCAAGGAATTTGAACAAAGATTTGATTCAAACAAATGCTGATTGGGAGGGAGACGGAAAATCATCAACTGCGGTAAGTTCTTTCTTCTTAACGCCAGTAATAGCTAAAGATATTAGGATTCAAATTATACTTCTACCAAAAAATAAATCTCAAGGTTTTGATGGCTTAACCTCAGAAATAATTAATCTTTTGGGAGAAAACTTCATTGAAATACTTGTAAATCTATTTAATCTATCCATTGAGCAAGGAATTTTTCCTGATGTTTTGAAAAAACTACTATTGTTCCTATTTTTAAAGACGATGACCCAAAGGAATTAGGGAATTATAGACTATTGCGTTACTCTCTATAATATCTAAAATTTTTGAAAAAATGGTAAAAAATAAATTTATGAATATCTGGAAAAAGAAATGTTTTCTCACTAGCCACCAGTTTGGGTTTAGAGAAAAAATGGGGACGGATGATGCATTATTACAGGTAACAAATACGATTTACACAGCGATGAATAACAATGATCATGCATTAACAATCTTTCTGGACATTAAAAAAGCATTCGATACGGTAAATCACCAAAAATTAATACAAAAATTACAAGCTGCTGGAGTTAGAGGAGTGGCATTGAATTGGTTTCGCAGTTATTTAGCTAACAGAATACAAAAAGTAAAAAAATAAAAGATACATACAGTGCTAGGACTAAAGTTGAATACGAAGTGCCCCAGGGATCTGTTCTGGATCCCTTATTATTTATTATTTATATTAATCATATATATTCCATTAACCTAACAGGTAAATTAACCATTTTTGCTGACGACACTTGCCTGACATATACTGGTTCTGATTCTTCGATTATTTTTAAGCAAGCAAATAGTGATCTAGAATTAATTTAGAAACTGGTCCACAAGTAATTTTTTAACAATAAATCTGAAAAAGACAAATGCAGTTTATTTCTACTTAAATAAAATAGTTATGTTACAGACATTTTGCACCGCAATAAATTGAAATATCATGAGAGTAATTGTTCATCGAAAAGTCACTGTAATTGTCCTGAAATTTCTTTTGTGCCGTCAGTGAAATATTTAAGTATTTGAATTTATGCATGCTTAACTTGGAACGTGCATGTAACATGGGTAAAAAGGAAGGCCATCCGTAACCTGGCCCGCTTATATCTCGTAAGACAGTTAGATTTAAATTTATGTGTACACTATATTATGCGTTAACATGTTCTAAATTAACATATGTCATAAAATCTTGGGGGGCGGGGAATGTATTTAAATAATTTTAAACAACTTTTAGTTCTGCCAAAGAGATTTATTCGCTTATTAACTAAAAGCCCAAAAATGCAACCTTCATTACCTTTGTTTCGAGAAGCAGGAATTTTGCCTTTACCCTATGATTATTTTTTCGAAATTATTAAATGCTTTTCTTTAGAAATGAAAGCATTAAAACTGATACGAATAACTACCAATTAAGACGAGATAAAAACATAAATTATGAAATTCCTGCATTACATAAGGAAAATTTTAGGCACTATTATTTGTATTTAGCACCGAAATACTGAGTACTTAGAGAAAAAAAAACGAATACTTAGAGAAAAACCATATGTGGGAGAGAGCCATACCCTGTGCACATTAAAGAACACGCTGAATGGCCTTAATGAGAGGCTCTCTCTAGGTCAGCATGAAAAATATAAAAAATTATCATTTGCTTTCTAAAGTTCTCAAGAACCACATTTTGAAACTGGATGATGTGGAAACTTTTTTTGCATTGAATTACAACAACTTTTTATATGTAACACAGATATTGAATGTTTCTACCTTTCTGACTTTCACACTTTCTGGATTACTAGAAATGTTTTGTTTTGAGTTATTTTTTTTTGTGCATTATGTTCAATGTGACGACTGATGTTTAAAATTAAAAAATTTTCTGTATGGAGATCTCACGAACGAGCCTACTCTTGTGAGATCTCAAAATCTTTTGTATACCGTAAAACTTTATCTGAAAAAATTATTTATCTAGTAGGAGTTCGCGGGTTCGAATCCCTCCAGGCTCAAGCCAAATTTCCCACCCCTATACCCAGTATTAACAGAATGCAATAGAGATATTTGCTTGAATACAATGGGGTCGCTTGAATACAAAAAGAATATGACATTTGGTAACTAACATATAACAACATGCATGGAGCACGTGGATCATTTATATTTAATATATGTAGACGATTGTGAGTAAGAACTGATTGACTGACGGCTAACAGGGAATCAGGTTAATTCTAAATACGATGCAAAAATGCTAGAGCTCTGAATATTTGCATCTAGGTGTAATCCGGGTCGGAGATCTCGGGAAAAATCTGAAATTTGTCCTCCGACGTTTCTCTTAAGGTCCAATAGAGGTCACCTGGAGGTCAAATCATGATACACGAGTGTTAGAAATGTGTAAATTGGTGTCTGGGAGTGTTTCGGATTGTAGATGTCGGAAATGTTACGAAATTTCGGATTCGGAGGGTCCTTCGAAGTCAAAGGTCAAGTTTAGAAATGTAAGTGTTAGAAAGCTTAAAATTGGTTGCTGGAAATATTTTGAGGGGTAGATCACAGAAATATTGTGAACTTGGATGCGCTGTATCCTTTAAGGTCAAAGGTCACATATAGGCTTTAGAGGCTAAAAATTGGTGTCTGGGGGTATTTTGGGTCGTAGATCTCAGAACATATACCCTAGATTTGGATGCGATGGGTACTTCGAGGTATCAGTGTTGGAGAACTTAAAATTGGTGAATAGGGAGGGCTATTTCAGAGAGTAGAACTCGTAAATGAAAGGAATTTCCAGATTTGGTGTCGCATTCAAGGTCAAATAGGAGCAGGAGTGACGGTCTTATAAATCAACAGGTGTCGATTGATAGCACCGATTGATTTCTAGTATTTACATTCATGTTTCTATTTATATATTCATGTGAATATATGTGTAAAATACATAATCAATAACATAATGGGTTTAACTGACGTTAATATGCACAGTAGAAGCTTTTAACAAAATATGAACTTATCCGTAATTTGTATAACAATTCAAGAACGAGTTACAACCGTCATCTGCATAAACTTCGATGCATTCCATTTGAAAAAATATTATTTCCCAATCTGGGATTAAAGTTAGCTGTCAAAAGGTAGGCTTTTAACTGATTTTACAGTGTTGGAGTTCCTGTTTGCTCTCCTTGTTCCTGCTTTGAGAAAGACATTTTCTTCAACGTGATGAAATTCCCTGTTGTATAATCAGTGACTAATCAAATACAAAAAAATCGAACAGGAAAGAAAAATCACCACTGGCGAATATGAAAGGCACATTCTGAGAGAAATTAAAGTTCGTCCTTTTCAAAAATTTGTGCATTCTAACGGTGGCAAGTGTAAATAATGGAATATTCAGAAACAGAGAGTAGTAATATTTTATTAACATCGATCAAACCTAGAAAGAATTTTCCATTTTCCTCTTATGACGAAAAAAAGGTGCGTTTTCAGTGCACTCTTCTTTCCAGAGTAAAGGAGTCATATCACTGCTGTCGATATAACTCCCCACCCTGCCCACGGCCAGTAGGGGACACCGATGGGTTTGGAAAGACCGCCGTACGTCGGATGAGACATTAAGCCGTGGCCCCATATGCGGGAGAGCCATACCCTGTGCACGTTAAAGAACATACTGGATGTTCTTGACGGAAGGCTATCAACTGTCTCCTAATAGCTATTTCAATGGGTTCCCTCCCCTAACCTTCTCTGAGTCTTCGGGGCCCTTGTGACCTGGCCATTTAGCCCATGGTGTGCAAGAAAGTGCCGCTCAGAGGTAAAGCAACCTAACCCAACCTGTTGTCGATAAAAAATATATCCCTAAATTTTTGTCATAAATAAATTTTTCGGAGTAAAATTTTAAGTTTTACCATTTTTCCAAATTCAGTGCTCTCCAAGAATGGAAATCTAAACTACTGGAAGAATCGAGAAAATATGAATAGTAAGTAATATTTCTATTAGCGTGTGTACAATCTAAGAAGAATATTTCATCTATTTCTAAAATGAAGTCAAATGTCTATAGACAATTGCAGTTTTTATGAGAAACAGAATTTTTTCCACCACTCACAATTTGGTTTTAGGGAAAGTAGGAACACAGAAAAGATCATACCAGGTTACTGAAAGATAATTAATAGTATAAATGAAACAAAGAAAACTTTAATCATTTTTCTTGACATAAGAAACGCTTTCGATACAGTAAATCACAAAATTCACTTGGATAAACTTTATGTAAGTGGTATTAAGAGGTATTTGTTTTGATTGGTTGAAGTCTTATTCGAAAAATAGAAAACAAACTGTTTGTATGGGATCTAAAACAAATGAATACATTCTTGTTAGTAAAGGGGTTCCGTAGGGCTCCATTTTAGGTCGTGTTCTATTCTTGTTTTTTTTCAACGGTTTTTGCAAGTTAAAGTTGAATGGTTCACTAACTTGTTATGCAGACGATGCAGCCATTGTATGCTCTGGTAGAGATATAACTGAACTTCAGTTTAAAGTTGAACAAGATCTACAACAAATGCATTTTAGGTTTTCTTCAAATAAAATCAATTAAATATTATATTATAATATTTAATTGATTTTATTTGATTTTATTGTTTTCTATTTTTCGAATAAGACTTCAACCAATCAAAACAAATACCTCTTAATACCACTTACATAAAGTTTATCCAAGTGAATTTTGTGATTTACTGTATCGAAAGCGTTTCTTATGTCAAGAAAAATGATTAAAGTTTTCTTTGTTTCATTTATACTATTAATTATCTTTCAGTATATAATATACAAAACAAAATTTTTTTATTTAATTTGATGAAAAGTAATACAGACATCACCCTAAAATATCATAATATTAATTGTGATATTAATTATTGAATAATATTAATTGTGATATTAATTATTGCATAATATTAATTGTATATGACATAATATAATAGTATTTTGTAATTAACATAATGTTAATTGTGAATATAAAAGAAAAGAAAGAGAGAGTAACTTCAAATAATGGGTGCAATTATAGATCAGAATTTGAAATGGAAAACTCATTCAAATCTCCTAACTAAAAAACTTAGATTTGTGTTGTACAGATTTTATTTTTTAAAGAAAATTTTCCTAAAAAAATACTGATTATGTTCTATTATACAACATGATATTTATAGTTGGGGTTGTGACTATAATGGCAATTTGAGTAACTTGTTTCATATTCATAAAAAAAAAATCTGCAAACTAGTCTTTAACATAAACACCTTTTCTACTGTAAATTTGATAAATACTGACCATTTTTGTTTTATTAGGCAGATTTATATATTTGAAATATCGTTATTTTTATGCTTAAATCAGCACTGGATTGTTCATTTACATTTCCTTTATAATTCTAGAAAATCTACCCTTTTATTTTATATTCCAGCAGCTAAAAATATTACAAAACGACATTTTATTTATTTGGCACCTAAATTTTTAATAACTTAAGAGTTAGATTTAAGAATGAAAAAAAAAAAAATAAAAACCCTGATAGCTTTAAAAAACGTTTAAAGAAATATGTTTTTTATGTTCAAAATAGGGAACAATCTTGAATTCGCAATTTTGTATTTTTGTGTCACTTTTTACCTCAACTAATTCTGGTGTTGCCCTCACATTTATTCTGATTTTTTTTCAGTTACTATTATTATAATATATATATATATTTTCTTGAAGTTAAAACTGCAGTAGTAATTTTTTCTAATACCTGTACACATTTCATTTTTTTTTGTTTTTCATTTTTTCTGTTTCGATTTGTTCTATAGATATTTAAGGAAAATATTACATACTTTTTTAATATTTTATTTCTATGATATGATGAGCTAAAAGGTGGTTAAACCTCTCTAAGTAATGTAGTTTTCAAAAATATAAAACATACTAAATAAAGAAAAGGAAACTGACTAATTATGAAAATTCACGCCTGCATAGAATGCGTGAATTTTTTTTGATTTTAAAGGCAAATTGGCCTTTAAATTGGTGGTATAATAAGTAAAACGAAAAACAAAAAGAGTGAAAGGTAACAGACTGTTACCCATTATTGAATTATTTTGTTTCATAAATTAAAAAAACTACTCTAACCATTTATTTTCCCTCTCATTCCCCTCCCTCCCAATCTCATTTTTTTTTTGTCTCACTCTGTAATTGGGTGTTATCTCCCTTACCGGTGATTACAGTTCCCGTGATCGCAATTAAGGACTCAGACTCTCTCGGCAGAAATCTCCTCTGGGGATCTTATCAATTAGCTCGGTGGGTTCAATAAAGTTTGTGGCTTCGGTCTTACGGATGGTAATTCTAAAGGCGAACTGGCAATATGGAAGAATGAGAAAGTAGCCAATTGTTCTCCTGTAGATTAGGTACAGTAGCTCAAAAAAGTATCCGAACACTACGGTTGATTACAAAATTCCGAAAAAATATCTGGCAACGATTTTTTTAGAAATTAGTGATCTGGCAACCTTCGTGTCACGTGATTACAGAATTCAGGAAAAATATCTGGAGCGTGTACAGCAACTGTACACGCTCCAGTTACCGTTCACAGCAAACTGGAGCGTGTGCAGTTACTGCACACGCTCCAGTTTGCTGTGAACGGTAACTGCACACGCTCAATATTTCCGTGAGTGAGCACACACGATCTAGTATCAAAATAATATGACCACCTACAGTCGCTCAAAAAAGTATCCGAACACCATGGTTGATTACAGAATTCAGAAAAAATATCTGGCAACGATTTTTTTAGAAATTAGTGATCTGGCAACCTTCGTGTCACGTGATTACAGAATTCAGGAAAAATATCTGGAGCGTGTACAGCAACTGTACACGCTCTAGTTACCGTTCACAGCAAACTGGAGCACAGCAAACTGGAGCGTGTGCAGTTACTGCACACGCTCCAGTTTGCTGTGAACGGTAACTGCACACGTCAATATTTCCGTGAGTGAGCCCACACGATCTAATATCAAAATAATATGACCACCTACAGTCGCTCAAAAAAGTATCCGAACACTACGGTTGATTACAGAATTCAGAAAAAATATCTGGCAACGATTTTTTTTAGAAAGTAGTGATCTGGCAACCTTCATACAACTGTACACGAAGGTTGCCAGATCACTACTTTCTAAAAAAAATCGTTGGCAGATATTTTTTCTGAATTCTGTAATCAACCGTAATGTTCGGATACTTTTTTGAGCGACAGTACTACGCTATTTTACTTTTCATTTCAAGAGCTTGGCACTTCTTAATGAATACTTTGAGCAAAAATATAGGAATGATGACGAAAACACACAGAAGGTTTCTACTTTAGTAGAAAAAAAAATTATAACTTTTCTTTAGAGTGATTTATACTGATTGACGTGGCGTTAAAATTGATGAGTGGGATGGGGATTAACCTAGCCGGTATAGCATTAGGCTCGTGTACTAATACAGTGGACCTTCGTTATAGCGCTGCTCGCTATACCGCGCACTCGGTTATAGCGCGGGCGATGTTCGCGATAAGTTCAAACATGTTTATACAGGTCCGTGCGGCGTTAGTGAGTATCACATTTTATTGTTACTGCGTATTGAGTAATTGTGCATGTATTGAGTTCCTGCATGTATTTTGAATAGTGTTTAATTATTGTATGCATGATGAGTAAAAGAAAAGCTTACAGTGTGAAATTTATTATGTCGCCACCGCGCCGCTCGGTATAGCGCGGTTCACCTTATAACGCGGGTGTTGTTTCCCGCCCGACATGCGCGTTATATCGGGGGTCCACTGTATTCCCAAGTTTCAATTCTAGCTGTGCCTGCATTGAGAATTTCCTCTGCTTTCTGCTCTCGGTGAGAAAGAAGGGTTTGGAAATGTCGCCGTCCATCGGATGGAACGTTAAGCTGTGGACCTTGTGCGGAGAGCCATGCCATGTACACGTTATAGAACGCGTTGAATGGCTTTGATGGGAAGCGTTTATCTGTCTCCTAACAGCTGTTCAGTGGATCTAATTCCCCTAAGATTCTCTGATTCCTTGGGGTCCTTCTGACCTGGCCATTTAAATTAAAATGCTCCTATTGTGTACAAAAAAAGTGTTTCTCAGAGGGAAACAACCCAACCTGACTCACCAACACGCAATACCAATTGAATTTAAAAGCATATAATATGTATGAATATTAAATCTTATATTTCCATTGGGGTGGCTCAGTCGGTAGCTTGCCAGGCTCGTAATTTGCAGTTCCCAGTTCGAGTCCCAACTGGGTCAGCGTTGAGACTAATCTCCGCAAAATTCACCGCCCTGCCCACGGTCAGTAGGGGACACCGATGGGCTTGGAAAGGCCGCCGTCAGTCGGATGGGACGTTAAGCTGTGGTCCCGCATGCGGGAGACCCATACCCTGTGCACGTTAAAGAACACGCTGGATGACCGTGACGGGAGGCTACCATCTGTCTCCCAACAGCTGTTCCAGTGGGTCCCCTCTCCCAACCCTCTCTGAGTCTTCGGGGTCCTTGTGACCTGGCCATTTAGTCCATGGTGTGCAAAAAAGTGCCGTTCAGAGGTAAAACAACCCAATCCAACTATATTTCTGTAATACTCTATATAGTATATATAACAATGAAAACACTGAAATTTTTCTCAGATTGAATTAGCTTGGAATTCTGTAATGTATACAATTTAGCACATTATATTTTGATTTTAAAATAGTGCTAGTCACTTATTAATTATTAAAATTTTAAAATAGTGCCATCTGTTCCTATTGCTGTTTAATTATGCAAATCGTTTGAACCTGAAAGGGTTGTAAAACTCCTTGGCTCAAAATACTTATGACCAAAATTCTAGTTTCTTTCTGTATATCAGTTGTTTTTATTGTATTTGTACTGTATGTGTAACTTGCATTGTGTTGTATTGTTGTATTGCTTATATTGCATTGTGACATATTGATGTATTATGTATTAAAGTATATTAAAAATATATGTTGCAGATAAGTGTTAAGTTTCGAGAACTCTGAAAAAAGTATTGTAACATTATTTGCACCACCAGTTAGTATATTACAGTAAATTTTTGTGCTACTACTCTTTTACAAATCGAGCCCTGTCTACTATTTCCAATTTCTGTTATAGTCATCGGTTGTAATTAAAGCCCGGTTAAGCATTTGAAAATTTTTTGTTAGCATAGGTCTATAATGCAAAATCAGACTAGTATTTAAATATTTGTGCTAGTATTCGCCTACAATTCGAGCCCATGCCAACGCTAAGGGTGTGGCCATACAGAAAGCGAGTTGAGAGATTTAGTATTTCTAACATGATCAAACTCTCTGTAGTCTTAAAACTATCACAAACAACGAAGGGGACTCGCAAGAAAGTGGAGCTTGTGCCGCTGGTTAAAGCTTGATTTTAAGTTTGCTTTCTAAAACTGGAAATGGATTGAATTGTTTTTCCTCTGTGCAGCAGTTTTTGCATATACTGAGCTAAATGGCCTGGTTACAAGGAGTCCAAAGACTCAAGGAACGTTTGGAAAGGGGATCCAATGGACGACTGTTAGGAGACAGATAATCAAGACCATCTAATGTGTTCTTTACCGTGCAGGGTAGGGCTCTCTTTCACATTGACCGACGGCGTAACGTCCCATCCGACGAGTGGCGGCCTTTCGAAGCCCTTCGATATGCCCTACTGACCGTGGGCAGGGTGGGGTTTAGAAGGTATATTAATTTCAACGCATTCAAAGTTGGGACTCGAACCTGGGGACTGCAGATAACAAGCCTGGAGTGCTACCCACTAAGCCAACCACTGCTACTTTAAAACTGGTAATAGATGCCGCTCCAATTTGATTGCTATTTGCTGATCTCATTCTTGTTATTTGGCTTTTTCTTAGGCATTAAGGAACATGTTTGAATTATCTGATTCGAATCCATCCTATTCGCTAACTTATTTGCATCTGCTTGCAAATATTATTCCTGAATCCAAGCAACTGTTTTTTCCCAATTCAATGATACTTAAAATC
This sequence comes from Ryuthela nishihirai, assembly GCA_038380435.1. Classification (NCBI taxonomy): domain Eukaryota; kingdom Metazoa; phylum Arthropoda; class Arachnida; order Araneae; family Heptathelidae; genus Ryuthela; species Ryuthela nishihirai. The sequence continues at coordinate 38,708,213 of JAWZYU010000020.1, forward strand.
TAAGAAGTATATAAATCAAGTACTTAACTAAGAAACAGAAGTGCAGTTATAATATTTTTTTCAGCGCATAAAAATCGGTATTTGTTTTAAACAAAATGAAAAAAAAATAGCGCTAATACTACATATGTCGAAACTTTTTTGTGATCTTTATTAAACGTTATGTAAAGATAAATATCTTTGTAGTATGTTAAGAAACAGAAAGAGAAAAACAAACACATAAAAATGACTGAAAACAGAGAAATACGAGATGAAGAGAAGAAACGGTGGATGTAAAGAACATGTGAAAAGGGTAGAGAAAAATTCGGGAGGAGGAAAAGAAAGGGAGGGTAAAAATGAGACTAAAAAAAACAGCAAAAAAAACCTTACGAAGTGAGACCTGAAGTAAGAAACAATCGGAGGAGACAGGACGAAAGAGAAGAAGGTATCTGGAAACAAAAACAAGGCAAGAGTAAGGAAAAGAAAGAAAGAAATAGAGACCATGACTGTGAACTGATGAGGAAGAAGATGGGGGACAGAAGGGTCGGGAGTTTGCACGCGGGTCCCCGAGTCCCAAGTCAATTCGTCTCTGGTCAGCATAGAGGCTTTTCCTTTGGCTCTTCCCCATTTCTCCGTCTCGTGGGAAATGTATTCCGCGCACACTCGGCACACACTGCCCCATTGTGGGGAGAGGATATAGCTCAACCATGCCGTCACCTTCATCCAGGATGCTCGCGTGTGCCGACATAATTCCGTTCGAATGCATCGCCGAAGAGCGAGATTCTGACGTCACCGTTCGGCAAAGGCGTTGTCCCGAAAGCAGAAGAGAGGGGTGCCGAAGAAGAAGAGCCTAGATGGGGGAGGGGGGGATTGGACGTGAAGGGAATGCGCCTCCGAGGGCGTCACAACGTTGCTGTTCTTGTTTATCTTCCGATTTTATTCGTAAACACGATCATGATACAGGTATAGTTTTTTAAAAAATGGGTCGCCGAAGCGATGTTTCTGGACGTGGCAGAAATATATTGTAATATTTTGGGAGAGGGAAAAACAGAGATAAGGCTGGAGATGCATAAGAGAGTTTTATTTGGTGATGGTGTAGTCCGTCGATTGCATTTGCCAGACGTAAGTATTGGGAAATGGGAAGTAATGTTGAAGTTCGCCTTACTCAGGTTTTGTTTCTTATCCTATGGATGTTGCAATAGAGAAAATGTCTTGGAAGAATGAATAATCGAGTTTGTGTAACGATAGATGCAAAGCTAACCAATTGGCGATTATGTTCACAAATGTATCAACATTGGTTGTGGAGATGTTGAATCTAAGTGCTGCCAGACTCGGATCGAGAGCAAAACAGAGGGGGGGGGAGGGGGTAAGCAAAACGCAGTCGAGCTGGAAAAAGGTAAAAGAGACTGAATTTTTATTGCAATGTAACAGTTTCTCTTCCTTTTAAAGGCTTTAAAATTTTTGAAAAATACGTGAAATATGCACGTTTAATATTTTTTGGCCTTTATTTACTTCCTAGCATTCTCAAAGGGAATCTGCGTGCCCCCCCCCTCCCCTCTGTGTGCTGGTATTTATCCTTAAAACCTTTTTTAATGAAATATAAGTCTAAACTTTAAACGATATGCTGTTCATAATTATGCGCTGCTTAACATTGAAATCGCATCACCTGTATGCAGATTCATTACATCTAAGTCAGGGATGCTCTACCCAAAGTTAGAGGAGGGTCACTAGAAAAAAAAAAACTGTATTCTTAAAGAGGCGTAAGAAACTTCTTTACTTAGAAACAAAACCATACATTTGTAATGAATTGGAAAACAAATTTACATTTTTTAGGAATAAGATATTTTGTTTAAATATCAAAACTTTACATTTTTAATAAGCATTATGAATTGGTAAAATCGTTTAGTTGTTACTTCACTAATGTGTTTATTGTTTAGTTACGCACCTAAAAAATGTTTGATCAAAAATTGGAAGAAACGAGTCAGATTCAGCATTTTGATTATTTGTATTATGAGTATCACGTTGGCCAGATCTGGTTTATGTGTTAATCTCAATAGCTTGGAATATTAATATAGTTATATTGATATAATATATATAAATAACTTGGAATATTTATATCACCCAATTATTTGGTATAGAATTGAAGTTTGGTTTCTGCAATGAAAGAAGATGACGTAAATTGATACTTTTCAGAACAGAAGAATATATCTTGAATCCTGCGTTATTGGTTTGAGATCAAAAAAGTGATTCATGACAATGCTGATAAAATGCAATAGGGAAATAACAGCCACACGTTCTCGTAGGTTGGAAAAACACAAAACTAATAAAATTTTGAAAGGTAATACGAATAACTGGGCTATTTTACCTCGGAGCGTTACATTTTTACAAACAATGGGCTAAAGGAGCCAGGTCATAAGGACTCCAAGGGTCAGAGATGGCTGAGGAAGGGGACCCACTGGAAGTTGTTAGAAGATAAATGATAGCATTCTTTCAGGGTCATCCAGCGTATTTTTTAACGCGCACAGGGTATGACTCTCCCTCACACGGGGCAACGGCTTAATGTCTCATCTAATAGACGTCGGCCTTTCCAAGCCCATCGGTGTCCTCTTTCTCATAGAACTGAGGTGAGGGTTGTGGAGATAAATCTCAATGTTTGCACAATTGGGACTTGAATCTGGGAACTGCAGATTACGAGCCCGGGGCGCTATCGATTTTGTTAACTCCGCGCCCACATCCAGATGCAAAACACATATAACCGTCTCTTCAGTAGAAAAGCCCACAAACTTTTGCTAACGGAAGGAAAATAAATGTGACGCATTTATTTATTATTTTCGACATATAGGACAGAGAAGAATCCTAGAAGCTACTCCTAGACAACCTATTATCCTAGATGTAAATCCTAGAAGCTACTCCTAGACAACCTATTATCCTAGATGTAAATCCTAGAAGCTACTCCATACAAGGACATGCCCTACTACGACCGAAGTCACTGCTGACCACTGCCTTAGTTAGAGCTAACACAACACACAAAGCTTGCCGGAACAGTCGCTAGCTGCCTAACCACTATGCCAGTTAAGGCTTTCACTTCATTGTTATTATTTCCTTTATCTCGCATGTGTTAAATAGTTAGAGATACAAATTTGTTGAAGCTATAAAGCTTTCCATTTGCATGTATATTTGGGAAATAAATATGAGAGAAAAATGAATACCTTTGCACTGGGAACGGAATAAACAGTGAGCCTGAAAATGCAATTATTACAATGAGCTGAAAGAGTGGTTGCAAAGAATATTAGTATTGTGATTAAAAAGTACTCCAATCATTATAATATTATAAGCGATAAAAAGGGTAAGCACAAGAATCCATTCATTTTATGCGACAAAAGGGCACATACAAAGAATCCATTCATTTTATGCGACAAAAGGGCACATACAAAGAATCCATTCATTTTATGCGACAAAAGGGCACATACAAAGAATCCATTCATTTTATGCGACAAAAGGGCACATACAAAGAATCCGTAGTGTTACATACAAAGAATCCGTAGTGTTAAAATAAGATAGATAGCAAAAATTTCAGTTAATACTAACAATCAAATAGTGGCGATCGGGGACTGTAAATCGCAGCATAAGACTGCATTAAACAATAATTTATATATTTATATATTCAGAAGGTAAAGAGGGTTGGGTTGTTTTACCTCTGAGCTGCACTTTTTTGCACACCATGGGCTAAATGGCCAGGTCACATGGACCCCGAAGGCTCAGAGAAAGTTGGGGGAGGGGACCCACTGGAACAGCTGTTAGGAGACAGATGGTAGCCTCCCGTCAAGGCCATCCAGTGTGTTCTTTAACGTGCACAGGGTATGGCTCTGCCGCACACGGAGCCACGGTTTAACGTCCCATCCGACGGACGGCGGCCTTTCCAAGCCCATCGGTGTCCCCTAGAAAGTAAAGAGGATTATGCGCCACTCTCATTGCCGTTCCGATGTAAACCTGTTATCTAAGTTCAGTAGCTTCCACAGCAATTCTTTTTACCGAAATTGTCACTTGAATAAGTTAAAAATTTCAATCAAATCTCTTTAAATCTCGATTTCAATAATATTCGTTTGGTATTTAAAGGAAAAGTTTGGTGTTTAAAAGTTTTTGGTGTTTGGTGTTTAAACAAAAAGAGTAAAAGTTAGAGCTATTATAACTCTTAAATCACACAATTAATGGTGTGCAAAAATGTTTTTTCCACACGTGTTATATTCAATAGGAAGTTAACTTGGAAGCTCTGCAATTTCGATATAAAACTCTCTATGGAAAAAAGTGACTGAAGATAATGCCACTTATCGCAATTCTTTGAAAATTCAGCATTCAAAAAAGTACGAAAGTTTGAATATTTAATAACAGCAATGTCACTCATAAGAATTGCTTCAGGAATTAAAATTTAAATCTCATATTAATAATAGCGGCAATTTATTCACAGTGGACTGACACCAACGGATTTTCTTCTGATAACGCTTGTTACATAATACTTGGAAGTTTCGCAGCACACGCCCACTGAGCTATGAAACTCTACTACCAGGTTCGTCATCAGATGTTTCCAATTCGAGTTCCACTGGATAGCCTTGACAGGAGGCTTCTATCTGTCTCCTAAGAGCTTTCCATTAAATCTCCTTCCCCAACATTCTTGGGCGTCCTTGTGACCTAGCCTTATAGCCCATTGTGTGTAAAAGAGGGTTGTTTAAATAAACTTACAAGAAAAAACAGCTTCTGAATGAAATGGTCTAGTGATGGTTTAGTTATTATCTTTGGTGGTTTAGTGGAGTTTTATTACCTAGAATGTTACATTTCCAACCCGAATCCTTATTCTAGCAGAGCAAGGTGCAGAGAAAATTGGGAAGGATCGCCTTCCTCCTCCGACATTCAATCGCTTTTGATTACAAACCTCTTCGTCTTCGGTGTCTGAAGATGAGAAGGAAAATCAAATGGAGACACCCGATGCAATACACGCCGTGGAATCCTCGCCATCATCTCCGCAACCTCTTCTGACAGCTGGCTTCTTTGCTCTGATAAAAGGGAGGCGGGAATAAAAGCAAAAGTTGGGGAGGGGCCCTTCGGAGACTCTCAAATTCCCTACACTGCAGAAAAGTACCTCTTTAAACCCTTTAATTACTTACGCAGTCGACTCGGCTTTCAAAACTGCTTTTCTTCCGCCACCAGCAATTTGCATTAATAAATATTCAGTAATCGAGTCAGGTGTCAGCGAGACTTTGTAAAGCGAAGCTGATGATGAGTCGGCTGCATCCAGAGAGCGTGCTCTATCCGACTGCTCTTGTTCTCCCTCGTCCTCCTGTTCTGTTCTCTTCGTCCCCTTTCTCCTTTCTCTCCTCTCGCATCTTCCTCCTTTTCCTCATCTTTGCGTCCCACCGGCAAATAAGGTGTCATATTATGTGAACGAAAAGAAGGGAGAAAAAAAAGGGAAGACGAAAATAAGATTAAAAAAACACGAAAGTTGAGGATAGAAGAGAGAAGAAGTGGGAAAAAAAAGGTACTAGAGAGAGGAAGAGGAAGGTCTTGGGGCTTGGTTGGGACCTAGAGAGCCTTTCCCGCCTAAATTAACTTGACAAGTGAAGCACGAATGAGCTGAATGTTAATCGCCGTATAAGGAAAGGAAGAGGAAGCTCAAGAAAATTTATTCCGAACTCTCTCCCCCTCGCTTTTACTCTTCATCTCTCTCTTCTTATCTCTCTCTTTTCCACGAATTTTGAGGAAATTTGTTTAGCCGCCATCGTAGAACTAATTTAATTTGGAAGGATTTACATACCTGGTGTGGTGATGCGGAGCATTCAGTGGAGAGGGACAGAGGGAGGAGAAGGATGGGAGTGGTTGAGGGAGCTCAGACACGGATAAGATATGCCGAGTGGTTAGATGTAATTTTATGTCTGCCCAACATTTCCTCTCTTGTTGTTTCGCCCCGATTCTATTTCACAGTAATGGAACTATAGCTGGAACTAAATGGAAGAAAAGATTAATGCTTCAATTTTTTAACGGTTAATGGGTGATTAAGAGATTATCTGTAATCCCTGCTAGGGAGATAGAGGAACCTTGGGAAGTTTTAACAAAAAGGAGAGCTTTTTAATCGAAGAAAGTTTTTTTATATTTATTTTTTAGAAAGCTTAGTAAAGCTAATTAGGTGTGTCGATGTTTCTTCGGGTTGCTAGTGTTTACTTTAAGTAAGAGAAGAAAGTCCAGTGGGTTTGGATTCCAGAGTCCAGTTGTTTTAGAAGTAGAGACTCGAGTGATTTTTTGGTGAATAGATTTGGTCCAATGAAATTGGACTCTATTCAAAAACCATTATTATCACGAGTGAAACGACTAACGGAGTCGAGATTAATAACAATTTGTTTGACACTGGGAAAGTTAAGGAATCATTTGCACTTAAAAAATCCACTGTGTGAAAATTTCAAAAGGAAAGAACCCTATTTATGTACTATATATATATATATGGGGCGGGGGTGGCTCAGTCGGTAGCGCGCCATGCTCGTAATCTGTAGTTCCCAGGTTCGAGTCCCAGCTGGGTCAGCGTTGAGATTTAAATCCGCAAAATTTCCCCTCCCTGCCCACGGTCAGTAGGGGACACCGATGGGCTTGGAAAGGCCGCCGTCCGTCGGATGGGACGTTAAGCCGTGGCCCCGTGTGCGGGAGAGCCATACCCTGTGCACGTTAAAGAACACGCTGGATGGTCTTGACGGGAGGCTACCATCTGTCTCCCAACAGCTGTTGCAGTGGGTCCCCTCCCCCAACCTTCTTTGAGCGTTCGGGGTCCATGTGACCTGGCTATTTAGCCCATGGTGTGCAAAAAAGTGCCGCTCAGAGGTAAAACAATCCAACCCAACTATATATATATTCACTGAGTGATCATTGAACTATGACCCATGTTATGTCAATGGGACGCTAATTTCGAAACTGTATAACTTTTAAAATAAGCGCTTTATGAGAAAATGTTATTAAAGGTAAATTAAAAATGACAATCAGTTCTATTTAAATATCGATATTCAACAATATTCCTTAAGTATTTAAAGAGTTATAGAATTTGAACACATAACAATAGCAGTACTACACATTTGAAGTTAATTGAAGCTGTAATAGGAAGTATTATTTCAAGCCATTTCTTATATAATTACATATGGGAAAAGTGTGTGCAAATAGTTCCTTCAGTATTCGTTGTTGTTGCTCTGTAAGGTTTGTCTCTGTCTTCTATATCTACTTAAATTCTGTTATTGTCGACAAAATTCTTTGGAGATGTTTCATAACTGGCTCAAAACGTTTCTCTCTTTGACTGTTATAGCATCAAAAATTGTTGAAAATCGAAATTTTGATAGACTTGACTGATATCTTAAAATTATTCTCAGCCACATTTTGTCATGAAACGCTTATTTTAGAAGTTATAGTTCTTCCAGTGTCGGCTCGTCATTAGGGGCCTACCCACCAACATTTCTGTAATTGAGTTGTTTTACCTCTGAGCGGCACTTTTTTGCACACCATGGGATAAATGGCCAGGTCACATGGACCCCGAAGGCTCAGAGAAGGTTGGGGGAGGGGACCCACTGCAACAGCTGTTGGGAGACAGATGGTAGCCTCCCGTCAAGGCCATCTAGCGTGTTCTTTAACGTGCACAGGGTATGGCTCTCCCGCACACGGGGCCACGGCTTAACGTCCCATCCGATGGACGGCGGCCTTTCCAAGCCCATCGGTGTCCCCTACTGACCGTGGGCAGGGCGGAAGTTTTGCGGAGATAAATCTCAACGCTGACCCAGCTGGGACTCGAACCTGGGAACTACAGATTACGAGCATGGCGCGCTACCGACTGAGCCACCCCCGCCCCATATTTCTGTAATATACATGTACTAAAACATTAAACTCCGAATTGGAATAAATAATAAAGATAATATTTTACATGGATATTTGCTCTGTAAAAAGCTTGTCCGTTTTATTTCATTTCGATTAGCATTTAGTGAAGTAATACACTCGAAATTGTCTTGCGCGCCTTAATTATCAGCGAATTTACCAGAAAGCTTTAAGTCCAACCCCCCATCCTGACTAAATCTTGGAGTACCTGCTTGACATAAGTCACAATATATACAAATATGTATACGGAAATTTTATTACACGTACATATATATATATTCTTTTCCAATCCATCGATGTTCGTTTTTTCACAGAGGATAGAATTGCGGTTAGCGCCGTAAATCTCCGATGTTGCGCGCTACCATCTGAGATCCCCAAACAGTCTTTTTTGTTTCTCTGTATACAATATTATGCTGATCCTACCTCTTTAGAAACTTATGAGTCGCCACTGATTTCTTCGGAAATATCTTACCATTGGAAAAACATGGAGTGGAGGGTTATAATTCAGTGACCATTAAGTGTATATCATACCAATGAAGTGTATATCATACCAATGATTGACCAATTCTAGAATTCATGCTGTATACCCGTATAGGTGTATATCGGAAAATTTCGGTAATTCAATGTATGTATAGCTATATATATATATATTTATTGCCATAGTCTTCTTTTTCCTGGGGCGGGGGTGGCTCAGTCGGTAGCGCGCCAGGCTCGTAATCTGTAGTTCCCAGGTTCGAGTCCCAGCTGGGTCAGCGTTGAGATTTATCTCCGCAAAATTCTCCGCCTTGACCACGGTCAGTAAGGGACACCGATGGGCTTGGAAAGACCGCCGTCCGTCGGATGGGACGTTAAGCCGTGTCCCCGTGTGCGGGAGAGACATACCCTGTGCACGTTAAAGAACACGCTGGATGGCCTTGACGGGAGGCTACCATCTGTCTCCCAACAGCTGTTCCAGTGGGTCCCCTCCCCCAACCTTCTCTGAGCCTTCGGGGTCCATGTGACCTGGCCATTTAGCCCATGGTGTGCAAAAAAGTGCCGCTCAGAGGTAAAACAACAACAACAACTTCTTTTTCCTCCAACTTCAAATTCCAAAAGGTAAAAGCATGGAAATGCAAACATAGTCTTACTTTTATCAATTAACTTGGTATATGAATATGTTTATTAACTCTCTTGACATTTGAATTTCAGATTTCTTCATGATAAATACAAAATATTCTGATTATTGTCGAGTGAATGCTTTGGAGAAGCTTTCATAACTACTGAAAAAAATTCTCTCTTTGGCTATTGCAGCATCAAAAACGCTTATTGATTGGTAACAACATCAAATAATAATTCTATTAAATTTCCTTAACACGTAACTCCCCGAAAATCACAAGATTTAGTACAAAAAGGGGAAAAATGAGTTTCTTTTCCGGATTGTGTGGTCTGTCTTCTTTTCACTGTTCGTCGATTTAACAGCTTTAAACTTTTAATAGGTTCTCAGTTCCATTGGTAAGTTATTTTCATCTCTATTCTTTAGTTTCATCTGTCCTTGAGTCCCTTGGGGCTGGAGTCGTTCCTTGTTTATCTTCGGTCCTTTCTTCCAACTGCCAAGGCAGTCTTCCTCTCTGCGGAAAGACCATACAGAAGAAGAGATGGACAACACAACGACAAACTCATTTTTACTTTCAGCCCGAGGGAGTTTGGACCATAAGGGAGGATCTACTAAGGCATTTGATGCAGAGAGAAGAAGAAAAATTGACAAAAAGAGGGAAGAAAATGTGTGTGGTTATAAGGAGAATCCTTCCAAGTTGGCCATGTCGGCTAGCTCGACATGATCATGTGTTGTCTCGACTCACGGCAAAGTTTCTACCTCCAGGCAGCGGGGAAAAATTGGTTTAGTGTTTGGGACTGGAATGTGGTGGTCTGTCTCTACATTTCCCCTTTCTTTCTTTTATCGTTTATTTTGTAAAGAATGCCTTTTATTGTCTTTTGTCTGATGGAGCTGAACTTACATTTTGGAATCTAAGGAAAGGGAAACAGAAGTGCATTTTCCCGCAAAGTTTTTCCCATTTTTCAGTCAGCGGATGATCCTGTTTAAGGAGTGAGAACTGATTCGTTTTTTGCTCGTTTAAAAAAAAATATTTTTTTTACTTCGTCTTTTGTCTATCTCTCCATCAGTTGACTGGGAACATTTTTTGTTTAAAAAGATAAATGAAAAAAAAAATCTTTTGGTGTTGCCTAGGTTGATGTTTTGTGTTGCAGAGATGTGGTGATTTGCATTTTAGGAAGCTCTCAATTGTTTTGAATTTCCACTATTAACGGTCACTAATTTCGAAACAAAAATGGCAGAATTTAATTGATTATTTTAGTTTTTTATGCTGAAAATAGGAAATTTAGGTAGTGGAGTGTGGGAGGTCAAGAAATTTGCCTTATGATTAGTCATGTATATATATATTTTATCTTAGTGCAGGGTCAAGGGGTGGTATAGTCGGTAGGGTGCCAGGATCGTAATCTGCAGTTCTCAGTTTGAATAGCTCTGGCTGGAAAAAAATATTTTGCAAGGTATTGTAGAGCAAGAGGTTTAGTTTCATCAATTGCTCTATGGCAGGGGTGGGCAAATAGCGGCCCGCTAAGAATTTTTTGTGGTCCGCCAAGACAGTCAGAAAAATCCACCTTGAACCGAGATTTCCTTCCCGTGCGCGACCGAAGATTTGTCTCGTATTTTCCACTAGGACGGCCACGTCAATACGCATGCACAGTGTAGATACGAAAACAATTGCCCACCCCTGCTCTATGGTAGTCATAGATATTTAAGAGTGCATCTGATTCAAAATAACTTTTTATTTCAATATAATGTGCCTTTGATATTATTAAAAGAGTACACCTCTTTTATAATATCAAAGTCACATTATATTGAAATGAAAAACTATTTTGAATCAGATGCAATTAAATGAACTCTTAAATATCTATGACTACCATAGAGCAATTGATGACACTAAACCTCTTGCTCTACAATACCTTGCAAAATATTTTTTTTCCCAGCCAGAGCTATTCAAACTCATGTCATCAAAACTAAAGGCAATTCCTCTTACCATAAATGACTAGTCTAAAAAAATACACACACTAATGGATTATTCTCAAGCGTGTATTTCCTACAGATGTATTGCAGGAATCTATTATTTTCTACTTAAAATTCCTCCATCAAGTAAACGCTTTAAATGACTACTAGCACTTGAGCTCAAGGAAACAGAAACCAAACCAAAATTAATAAAAATAATTTTTCACCAGTGACCAAGCAGCAATTCCCATATGAATTATCAGAACACATATCTGACTAATCACAAACACACAATGTACCTGTCTATAAGCACTATTATGAAGATATATAGGTCAGCATTTACATATTCATAAACCTGTTGTATAATATTAATGGCACATTGCATTGAAATTAAAAAAAATTTGAATCAGATGCAATTAAATGCACTCATATATCTATGACTACCATAGAGCAACTGATGAAAGTAAACCTGTTGCTCTACAATACCTTGCAAAATATTTTCCCCCCAGCCAGAACTATAATTTTTACTTCAACTCAAAATATTATATGAAAACTAAAGGAAGTCATCATCTCAAACACCTAGTCAAAAAATTCCAACAATCCTGATTATCTATTTCATGAGTCCCATGTTTACAGGATACCTGTGAAAATTAACTACTGAATATATGCACACACACATATGAATTATCCACAATCATGAATGCAGCTATTCAATTTCAGTTGTCAAAGACTGGCAAGTGTGGGGCGCGGGTGGCTCAGTCGGTAGCGCGCCAGGCTCGTAATCTGTAGTTCCCAGGTTCGAGTCCCAGCTGGGTCAGCGTTGAGATTTATCTCCGCAAAATTCCCCGCCCTGCCCACGGTCAGTAGGGGACACCGATGGGCTTGGAAAGGCCGCCGTCCGTCGGATGGGACGTTAAGCCGTGGCCCCGTGTGTGGGAGAGCCATACCCTGTGCACGTTAAAGAACACGCTGGATGGCCTTGACGGGAGGCTACCATCTGTCTCCCAACAACTGTTCCAGTGGGTCCCCTCCCCCAACCTTCTCTGAGCCTTCGGGGTCCTTGTGACCTGGCCATTTAGCCCATGGTGTGCAAAAAAGTGCCGCTCAGAGGTAAAACAACCCAACAACCCAACAACCCAACTGGCAAGTGTAATTCTATTGAAATTAGTCAATAAATATTTAACTGGAAAAATTCAACTAAGAGGCAAAAAAATAATTAAAAACACCTGGACTATCATTTATATAGCCATTAAAAGAAAAATATAGCACATAAAGAAATTAACTGCTTTTGGACTCCATAATTTAACAAAGCAAATAAACCTGATGTTAAGCACATGTGACACAAAGTATTAATTACTACGATTTTCAGTCGCTTTAATCAGATCTATCATAAAGTCTTGGCTGCAGCAAATTCACAGTTATGTTTTTACAAGTATTCTGATCATAATGCTCAGATGTTCTGCGGATGTCTTTTACATCAAAATGGATTTCACAAACCTAAATGTAATACAAACTCTCAAAACTTTGGCAAATAATTTATATTATGTATAGACATTAATCATCCAAAAGAAGATGAGTTAAAAAATGAATCTTACTTCTCAACATTCAAATATAGTCAAATAAATATTTTAAATAAAAATGCATTGTGAATGTTGCATCTAAACGCGAATGAGAGTTTAATAAAATGTACTAATTCACCATTTCAAACAACTGTCTCTATTGTAAGGTGTCTCTCCTACAGATATTTCTAGTTTGTTTATGAAATTGCAGAACAGTGATTCCCAACTGGTGTGTTCCTTCTAAGACCCAGCTGTGTCGTGAAAATACGTGAAAAAAATAATACTGCATAATAACATGGCAACGTCAAGGTAAGGGAACTATATCACAAGCATGTCACGTAAATAGATGATTTCAGAAATGACAACAAATTAAAAAGTTCGAAAACCCTGTTACAGAATCATGGTTTTATTTCTGTGAAGTTTCTAAAAGAGGACGCATGAATCCTTATTATTTTGTAACCTAAGCACATATTTTTATGTAGCTAAATATATATAGTTATGCTCTACCACTGCGTAAAATCTGATAACTAAAAGCAGACTGATTTGTTCAAATAGATAATTCTAAGTATGTCTCAATTCAGTACCACTGTTACATAGTATAACTTGTACAAGTACCTCTTAATACTAACCATTTTATCACAATTGTGTACTATAAGATTAACATAGTTATTTAATTTTATAAATGATATGGTACATGTTGTATGTTATAGCTTTGTAATATTTATGGGTAAATCATTTACTTTATCTCCAATATGAATTAGGTCACTCTTCTTAACCTTAGTAAAATTATTGAGGTACTATGTAACCACAGTTTACATAGTACAAGTGCTCTCATTTTAACATACTTATTTACATTATTTTATATATTATATATATACATTTTTTTTAAGCCGTCCCGTGGCCGAGTGGTTAGCGCGCTTGGCTACTAATCTACGGGACCTGGGTTCGAGCCCCGGGTAAGGCATGGATGTTCGTGTTGTTTTTCTGCTGAGGTCCTGCCATCCTCTCAGACCTTCTACTCTGGCATATAAACTGACAGGCTCCTTTCAGACCTCTGTGGCAAGCAGCTGCTTGAGGGGGTATTTATTTTTTTATACATTTTATAAATGATATGATACATTTTTCAGCTTTGAAATATTTGTGGTTAAATCATTTAATTTGTATCTGTAATATGAATTAGGTCAATACTATTTACCAACAAAATTTTGAGGGTTTTAGCCCAAAATGTTACCGAAGTATTGTAAGCATATTAATATTTCTATGTTCCACGAACAAAAATCTTTATTTAAAATCTTTCGTCTCAAACTGTAAATACAGAATAATTTTAATGAACTGAAAATTACTATAATGCTTAAATTCTGATATATAAACAATGAAAGCAAGAATCACAAAAGATTATGATATATAGCTAATATAAATTGGAAATAGGTCGTTCGCAGATTCCCTTCATTAACTATCAATTTAAAAAAATGCAGGCTTCAATAGTGGACATCAATAATAAAGTAATCACTTTTTAATAATGTGAATGCAAAAATATGATTAATTTACATATCCTATTTCAGATCTACAAATGAAACGATTATTAACTTATTAACCTGCATTATTGCAGGTACAGTCGCTCAAAAAAGTATCCGAACACTACGGTTGATTACAGAATTCAGAAAAAATATCTGGCAACGATTTTTTCTGAATTCTGTAATCAACCGTAGTGTTCGGATACTATTTTGAGCGACAGTAACAAATATGATTTACACAGCTATGAATAACAGTGATCATGCATTAACAATCTTTCTGGACATTAAAAAAGCATTCGATACGGTAAATCATCAAAAATTAATGCAAAAAATTACAAGCTGCTGGAGTTAGAGGAGTGGCATTGAATTGGTTTCGCAGTTATTTAGCTAACAGAAGGCAAAGAGTAAAAATAAAAGATACATACAGTGCTTGGACTAAAGTTGAATACGGAGTGCCCCAGGGATCTGTTCTGGGTCCCTTATTATTTATTATTTACATTAATGATCTAGATTCCATTAACCTAAAAGGTAAATTAACTATTTTTGCTGACGACACTTGCCTGACATATACTGGTTCTGATTCTTCGATTATTTTTAAACAAGCAAATAGTGATCTAGAATTAATTAGGAACTGGACCACGAATAATTTTTTAACAATTAATCTGACAAAGACAAATGCAGTTTATTTCTACTTAAAGAAAAATAGTTCTGTTACAGATATTTTGCACCGCAATCAATTGAAATATCATGATACGAATTGTTCATCGAAAAGTCACTGTAATTGTCCTCAAATTCCTTTTGTGCCGTCAGTGAAATATTTAGGTATTTGGATTGATGCAGGCCTAACTTGGAAAGTGCATGTAACATGGGTAAAAAGAAAGGTCATCCGTAACCTGGCCCGCTTATATCTTGTAAGACATTTAGTGTCATTTAAATTTATGTGTACACTATATTATGCATTAATCCACTCTCAACTAACATATGGTATAAAATCTTGGGGAGGCATGTATTTCAATAATTTCTTGGGGAGGCATGTATTTCAATAATTTCTTGGGGAGGCATGTATTTCAATAATTTCTTGGGGAGGCATGTATTTCAATAATTTTAAACAACTTTTAGTGCTGCAAAAGAGATTTATTCGCTTATTAACTAAAAGCCCCAAAACGCAACCTTCATTACCTTTGTTTCGAGAAGCAGGAATTTTGCCTTTACGCTATGATTATTTTTTCGAAATTATTAAATACTTTTACTTTAGAAATGATAGCATTAAAACTGACACGAATAATTACCAATTACGACGAGATAAAAACATAAATTATGAAATTCCTGCATTACATAGGGAAATTTTTAGGCACTATTATTTGTATTTAGCACCGAAATTTCTTTCCTCTCTCCCGATCAGCATGAAAAATATCACGAATTATCATCTGTTTCCTAAATTTCTCAAGAAATACATTTTGAAACTGGATGATGTGGAAACTTTTTTGCATTAATCTACTACAACTGTTTATATGTAACATGGATGTTGAATGTTTCTGAATTTCTGACTTTCACACTTCTGGATTACTAGAAATTTTTTGTTTTGAGTTGTTTTCGTTTTTTTGTGTATTATTCAATGTGACGACTGATGTTTTCAATTGAAATTGTTTCTATGTTGAGATCTCACAAACGAGCCTGCTCTTGTGAGACTTCAAAAGTTTTTGTATACTGTAAAACATTATCTGAAATAAAAATTATCTTATCTTATCTATCTATTTTGCAATAACTCGGAAGACGGCTGCCAAAAAAAAAATTGCGATTCGAAGTGATTTGTATACTTTAAATATTAAGAACGAAAAAAAAATCTAGTTTGTAACTTTCCTATACATTACGAATAGTTCCAAAATTTTGAACTGAACATTAGATTCGAAACTACCGCCATCATTTTTTCGTAGCGAACCACAGCAATAACTACAGCTTGTAATACTCTATTATATATATATTACACATCTACTCTTTCACATTCATCAACTTGCATGAAAAATTTAATCAAAAATTAAACTTCTTTATTAAAGATATAAACTACACACTATTACGGATATAAACTGCACTAGAGTTAACTTACTTTTGAACTTTCAGTTGACACGCAATTCTTTCTTGATATTGCAGCCATTGTCTTCGCAAATCTTCATCTTTTGGAAATCCTAACACTGAAACTTTTCGCTCATTCCTTGCCCCGGCAATATGGTACGCAACAACGAAAGGGCATTTTTATTTCACACAGGAAAAAAAATTACGAAACACGTGTTGATTAGCGCGTTACTTCGATAGCCACTCCACTCATTCCTCTTTGTGAACTGAGCTAACCTAACTACGTAAGCTGTCTGGCATGGGGCAGCATGGGTAGCACTTGGGTCTAACTAGGGTGACGTCATCATTATTCTGTGACGTAGTTGTTTGGCCTTGTGTTCTAGGAGGTGTTGATTAAACTGACAGGCTCCTGTCAGACCTATGTGGCAAGCAGCTGTTTGAGGGGATTTTATTTATTTATTGGCATTTTCTGAACGTTCTATTAGCTGAATTCTTACCATTGGAGGGTTCTAAACACGAAAAATGACAAGTTTATCTTTGAAAACGAACATTTTACCAGAAATGATCTTTTTTTTGACATTAAGTTCCTGAAAACTTCTACTCTGAAATAAAAAAACGGAATAGTGCTTTTTGAAGAAATAGTATGTCTTTGTAGCAGAAAAATATTACCTATCTATCTAAAATATACGACCTCATTAAAAAGGTATCACGTTATTAAGCTTTGATTAAATTGCATTTTTTTTTCGTTTGACAAGTTTTCGGTTTAACGTCTTCGTTAATTGACCAGCTTCTACCTACTTGTTTTTTTAATTTTTAAATTCTGAAACGTAATTTTAAGTCTTACAAGGTTCTAGAATCAAGTGTTTGTTTCATATTTTGAAACTAAACTTCA
This sequence comes from Ryuthela nishihirai, assembly GCA_038380435.1. Classification (NCBI taxonomy): domain Eukaryota; kingdom Metazoa; phylum Arthropoda; class Arachnida; order Araneae; family Heptathelidae; genus Ryuthela; species Ryuthela nishihirai. The sequence continues at coordinate 38,725,154 of JAWZYU010000020.1, forward strand.
TTTTTAAGAAACATTTCAATCATTCGAAAAAAAAAAATATGAAAAACAGAAAATAGTATCGCCAGTTTCTTTGTAAATTTTCTTTCAATTTTAATTTAATAATATCCAATGAGAAATACTAAGAAACTGGATTTTATTCTCTTTGGGAGTATTAACTGAAATAAAAGATAATTAATTGCATTAAACAAAGGCAATGAAAAAAAAGCAGAAAAGTTAAAAAGAAAATTTACAACTGATGCTATAAGAATTATTATTTCTCTTATTTAAATATTATTTGAGTTTCAAAATAAGATAGTAAGCTTCATCGGGTATTATAAACGAAGTAAAACAATTCTGACGCTCCCGAAAAATTAATACGGTGTGAATAAATGATTTAATCACAGGAAAAATGTTTTTTGTTTTTAATTTTACAGCGCATGTAGAAAGATAGACATTTCTTCATTTCAGTGCTTAATTTTGATAAAAATAATTCTATTTTTTCAAGAGTTAATTCCTTAATTATATTCTTTAGCTGCACAATGCACTTAATAGCAAAAGTCCGAATAACCTGAAGGTCGAACAAGTTTGGGAAAATATACTTACCGGAGAATCGTATCTAATAGGTTTCAATGAGAACCTCAGGAAAACTTTTGCAACATGTTTTATAAACATGAACTAGGTTATGATTTTCCCGACCTGCTGGAGATCGAATAGCTAGAGACCACTAGCTGTTCGATCCCTTGAGAGGGGCGGGGATGGCTCAGTCGGTAGCGCGCCAGGCTCGTAATCTGTAGTTCCCAGGTTCGAGTCCCAGCTGGGTCAGCGTTGATATTTATCTCCGCAAAATTTCCCCGCCCTGCCCACGGTCAGTAGGGGACACCGATGGGCTTGAAAAGGCTGACGTCCGTCGGATGGGGCGTTAAGCCGTGGCCCCGTGTGCGGGAGAGCCATACCCTGTGCACGTTAAAGAACACGCTGGATGGCCTTGACGGGAGGCTACCATCTGTCTCCCAACAGCTGTTCCAGTGGGTTCCCAACCTTCTCTGAGCCTTCGGGGTCCATGTGACCTGGCCATTTAACCCATGGTGTGCAAAAAAGTGCCGCTCAGAGGTAAAACAACCCAATGATCCCTTGAGGGATCCTTCGATCTCTTCACAAGGCCACGGGATTTGTGAGTCAACTGGAATTTCTCTCTCTCCTTATAACAGGTCAAGAGCTGGTCGAACCCACGAGTGTTTCTATCCTAACGAGTTTCCTTGTCCATGGGTGTTTTTCATGAGTTTGGAAAGGGCGCCTTCTTAAGTGCTTTCCGAACTCATGGGTATTATCTCCTCACGAAATCATGAGCATTCAGACCATGGGGGTTTCCTTTTTCGCGACATCATAGGCTGTGCTCGCTCATGATTGTTTGTTTTCTCATGAGCTTTCTGACCCCATGAGTGTTGCTCCTCTAACGAAATCATGGGCTTTTCGAGCCCACGGGCATTTTCTTTTTCGCTAGCGCATATGGTGTGCAAGCCGAAGGATGTTTCTTTCCTCACGAACTTTCCGAACTCATGGATGTTTCTCTCCTAACGAGGGTCATGGACTTTCCGCGTCTCCTTACGAGCTTTCTGTGTTGTTGGGTTGTTTTACCTCTGAGCGGCACTTTTTTGCACACCATGGGCTAAATGGCCAGGTCACATGGACCCCGAAGGCTCAGAGAAGGTTGGGGGAGGGGACCCACTGGAACAGCTGTTGGGGGACAGATGGTAGCCTCCCGTCAAGGCCATCCAGCGTGTTCTTTAACGTGCACAGGGTATGTCTCTCCCGCACACGGGGCCACGGCTTAACGTCCCATCCGACGGACGGCGGCCTTTTCAAGCCCATTGGTGTCCCCTACTGACCGTGGGCAGGGCGGGGAAATTTTGCGGAGATAAATCTCAACGCTGACCCAGCTGGGACTCGAACCTGGGAACTACAGATTACGAGCCTGGCGCGCTACCGATTGAGCCACCCCCGCCCCAGCTTTCTGTGTCCACGTGTGTTTCTCTCGTTACGAGTTTTCTGAACTCATGAGGTTTTTACGCCCACGAGTGTTTCCTTCTTTGCGAACTCAGTGGCTGTTGGAGTCCTTAGTATTTCTCTCCTCACAGAAGCAGACCTTTGAACCTCACTCCAGAAAGCAAGAAAAAAATCCCAAAATATTTTTGATTAATGCATTTAAAGCAAACTAGCATTTGCAAAATTTCCAGACGGAAAAAACTTGTTAAATATCCACATTGTTTTTTAGGAAGAAAAAAAAAAGGCATATAAACGGAAAAGATAAACATCTAGATTTATCAAATATTTTATTCAGACGTCGACGTTTTTTTTTCTAAGGTGAAATATATCCTCAAAAATTATGCATTCTAAAAAAACTTGTTTTTTTTTACTCCTAACTTGGTGATACTCAATATACAATTTTTTTTCTTCCATTTCTCCTGGCCATTCCTCATTCCAATATACGAATTTGTAATTTTAATCTTAAGCTCCAGCTTCTTATCAAGCCTTCCCCCGCAAGTTCTTTGAACTTCTGAAGCGCGAACGTCCTTTGCTTGATCAAAGCACAATCTACATATTGATGAGGTTATTTGCATCTGGGGATACCCCCCACACACATATACCTTCCCCCGTTACTTTCCTTTTTCTGATGCGCGTGCGCGCGTCACCGTGTCTGGACTTCAGCTAATGAAATTTGTAAGTCTGATTTCTTCAATCATATTCGTTTTTTTCATCCCACTCTCCTTCTTTTCACTCTCTTATACTCTACTTCTTTGTCGGCTTTACTTTCACTCTTGCGTTAGTTACAGTAGCTCTTTAGTCATCTGACTCTCTCTTGATTTTTGCGTATCACTCTTCTTTTTTTCTCCCTCTTTTTATTTCCTTAACTTCTTCCGTAGCAAGATAAAAAGCTAATGTCGGTAGAATCAGATCTTCCGCAGGAAAAAAAAAATGCAGGAAAAACGTAAAGGAAGTGGGAGATAACACAGGAGACTTTGAAATCGTATCAGAGATATTCTCTAACAAAGGGAGACTCTATATCTAGTTAAAGAAAGATCCTTTCCTCCTATTTCTCTCAAGTTCAGGCTTCGATCATTAAGCACTGTGTCATGGTGTGATTCCTACTTCCGACGAGGCAACAGCGAGAAGATCGCTGACGCTGGAGCTTCTGTTGTTCAGGGTGACGTTTGGATGCGATGTTTCGATTTCTGCTGCATTCAGAAGACCTCTTCCTTTCTTCGTCAAAAAAAAGATAATAACTTCGGTTGACAGCGAAGAAAGGGAAAAATCTTTTTCTCCTTTTATCTCGTCGGTAAATCACACGCTCTGTAATGGGTTACGGCTTTAGTCATCAGATTTCCAAAGAAGCCAATTTCATTGAATGAAACTGTACACCTAATGGGGCAATGGTCGATAACATAGCTATTTCTCTACGAGGACGAAAGGGAACGTGTTCTCTTGCTTGTTGCTTATATGCTGGTGTAAGTGCAGCTATTATTTTCGACAAAAGCCTACTTGAGAAATATCACTCTTTATGCCGTATTTGTGTTGCTCCTACCTAGTGATTTTTTTGAACCAGTGTTTCTTTTTAAAGCCATCGAGTTATTTCACCATGAAATAAAAAAAAACTTCTGAAAGAAGAGATATTTTATTCCTGTCACATAACAGTAAGGAGGTGAAATCAAGTTTTTTTTTGCAATTTTTCTGTAAATAACGAGTCTAGAGAGAATTGTCGAATATATCAGAGTAAAAAAAAGTGGTGACTGCGTTGACGAGATTTCACAGTTACGTATGCGCTTCTAGGAATGGATGCAGTCCTGTCTGAGCAAAAGCTTTTTTGGGTAAGAATTTTATCTAAATTTATAATGCATATAAAGTATGGATAAAGAAGGATCAATAAAAGAAGTAGCGAGTAAGAAAAGACGTCGACGAAGAGACTTTTTGGAGATTTAAATCTTTACAGAGAGACAGAGAGAGAGATAAATAAAATTATTTATTTATCTTTTTTTCCCAATGCAAAAGACAGATCAAGAGAATAGAGCACGTTTGAAACTGAAAAGCGAAAAGGGAGACAAAAATCATTGAAAAAAAAAGTGGTGCAAGTGAAGTAATTCTGCAAATTGGAATTCCAAAAAGCACAAGTTTGTTTCAATTTTGTGTGTAGGTTAGGTTATTTTACCTTTGAGGAGCATTTTTTTGTCCACAATGCACTAAAGCGCCCCGAGGGGTGGGAGGGGACCCATGGACAGCTCTTAGGAGACAAATGATAGTCCCTCCTCAAGGCCTTGGGGTTGGCTATCATTTGTCAGTTCGGTAGCGCGCCAGGCTAGTAATCTGCAGTTCCCAGGTTCGAGTCCCAGCTGGTCAGCGTTGAGCTTTATCTCCGCAAAACTCCCCCCCCCCCTGCCCATGGTCAGTAGGGGACATCCATAGACTTGGTAATACCGCCGTCCGTCGAATGGGACGTTAAACCATGGTTCCGTATTCGGGAGAGCTATAACCTGTGCACATTAAAGAACATGCTGAATAGTCTTAACGGGAGATTATCATCTGTCTCCCAACAGCTTTTCCAGTGAGTCTCCTCCCCTAACCTTCTCTCAGCCTTCGGGGTCCTTGTGACTTGGCCATTTAGCCCATTGTGTGCAACAAAGTGCCGCTCAGAGGTAAAAGTAACCCAACCCGTCAAGGCCATCCAACGTTTTCCTTAACGTTCACAGAAGAGGGCTCTCTGACACACGGTGCATAGGCTTTACGTCCCCATCCGACGGGAGGCGGCCTTTCCAAGCCCATCGGTGTTCCCTTGCTAACCGAGGGTAGGGTGGGCGTTTTGCGATGAAAATTCTCAACGCTGGCCCAGGTGGGATTCGAAACTGGGAAACGCTGATAACGAACTTGGCGCTTTGTGTAAAAGGTCATCATAAAATTGCCCCCATTTTAACTTGCTACATTGTATTCGATGATTGAATAACAAAATTGTGTGTGAAAATTGTCAAGAAATTCCCAAAGCTTACTCTTTACGACGGTGTGGCGTTAGTATAATATGTAATGTCTCGATTCGATTTTTTTTGCAAGATTTCAATGCTTTTCTTTTGATAGTTCGTACTTACCAATTTAAATAGCTATTTCCACAATTACGTGGAATTTCTGCCAGCCTCCTTGATAATCTCTCTCACGAAAGGTATTAAATTTTCACTCGAACTCATTAACAGTCACTGCAGCAGTTCATGGGTCATTTGTGGACCGCAGTCTATTTTTTGTGATTTAAAGTTTTGAAAATGTCCTTTCACAGTTTACCTGCGTGCAGGACAGTGTTAATAAGCATTTGTGGGCAATATATATAAATTCGTTTATGTGGCAGAATGAACGCTATAATTTATATAATTCTTGAAAGCACTCGATAACGAGCGTGTATTTCTTAACGTGTTATGTGTTTTGCTGTCATATTTTAATTACAGGTTTCCCACAAATAACAGTGATATCAAACTTGGCGTAATATGCAACATCCAAAGCGACAATTTCATAATGTAAAAAAATAAACGTATTAAATAAAAGAGTCTTGCTCTTATATGAAGGCTTGGGACTCTTTATGAGTTACAACCTTGCCAAACATACCATTTGACTGAACAGTTTTGATGTTCGCTAGAGGTGACTTCGGGCTCAATTTTTCGAGCCCGCACCCGCCTGAGCCAACGATATTGAGCCTGAGTCTGCCCGAGTAAAAGTTATTGAGCCCAAGTTCGCCCGAGTCCGAACCATTTCGACAATTACTGAGCCCGATTTGAGAAAAAAAATTCTCTGACGCTTTGTTATATATATGTTACCGCTAAAGCTCGAAAGCCGTTAATGTGCACATTACCTAGCTAATCTGCAGATTAACTGATTTGCTCCGTTAACGTGCGGAATCAAGAGTTTTCCGCATTTTACCTAGGTAATGTGCACATTAACGGCTTCCGTATCGTTAAAGTTCAAAAGTTTGTTTCTCTCATAGTGGTGAATCTCTTAAATATGAATCTTCGTATCACGTGATTCACTCGTCCGCATTATAAAAAACGACCCGGATGAGCGGAGGCCAAGTGAGAACGAATCGGTAAAGTGATTCATTCTTGATAACGAATCACTAAAATGATTCGTTCTCACTTGGCCTGCTCATTTTGGGGGCGTTTTTTATAATTCGGATTCGTGTTGACAGAGGGATGACCCTGGTTTCAACTCTACTCTCGGACACTAGATATAACATTATGTTAATTTAAGCGTACAGAAACGTTCCTGTTGTTCCAGCAAAGATCTTATTTTCACTTTAACGAGTACCTAGTAGGTAATGTGCAGATTATCCAGGTAATTTGCAGATTACCTAGGTAATTTGAGAAATGAAACAATTTTCCGCCCGTTAACGGATCACCCTAGTTAATCTGCACAATACCTAGATAATCTGTAGAATAACTGATTTCTGCACTTTAGCGGTAATATATATATACAGAAATGCATGTCGCTAATCATTCATTTTATTCCTATATTATTTATAATTATTTTATGACAAAATTAAAATCTTAAATCTATTTGAAAAGAAACATATTAAAAATGCTAGTAAAAGCAGAAATTTCCTAGGCAATATCATTATAAACACAAAGATCCTTTCATTTATTAAAGATAAATGAAAAAAGTAATAAGTAATCAAAAGCCGCATATGGTGCTTATTTTTAATCGCTAAAAGCTGTTTCATAGGCTGGAATTTTAACAAAAAAATATTATATATTTTTAGTTATCTTTTTTTACAATTGCAAGAAGTATTTTAAGTTTATATTATTCTGATTCCCAGCACGAAGTTATCTGAGCTATTCTGAACACTGCCCGACAAAGACCGAGTCCAGACTCATCTCTGATGCTGCCATTGAAGAGTTCGAGGCTGTGCAGCCTCAAGCAGATGAAGCTTGATGTCTTTACCCGAGTCTCTCTGTTGGCTACATACTTTGGATGTACTTCCAGCAGACTTGGGTCAGCTACCCTAAATTCTGCAGAAGGTCTAACAAGTGACAATAATGAGAAGCACCGTCTCGATGGCCAAGTGGGTTGGGTTGTTTTACCTCTGAGCGGCACTTTTTTGCACACCATGGGCTAAATGGCCAGGTCACATGGACCCCGAAGGCTCAGAGAAGGTTGGGGGAGGGGACCCACTGGAACAGCTGTTGGGAGACAGATGGTAACTTCCCGTCAAGACCATCCAGCGTGTTCTTTAACGTGCACAGGGTGTGGCTCTCCCGCACACGGGGCCACGGCTTAACGTCCCATCCGACGGACGGCGGCCTTTCCAAGCCCATCGGTGTCCCCTACTGACCGTGGGCAGGGCGGGGAATTTTGCGGAAATGGCCGAGTGATTAGTGCCCTTGGCTATATATCAAATGGGCGCTGTTTTGTCTATAGGGTCATCATAATATTCGTGTTTTGTGTTGTCCTTCGCCTGTGGTCTCCCCTTCTTCACAGATGATCTCTATGGCATATTAAACTGATGAGATTCTCTGGCAAACAGCTGCTTGAGAGATTTTTTAATATCCGATTTTCTTCACGAAGACACTGGTTGGCAGAGCTATCTGAACTGTGTTCTGATGTCTGTGCAAGTGATGCTGGCTGGTATTGGCATCACTTGCAAGATTTTGCATTTGGTATTGGAAGCACAAGAAGTTTCATGAAGGCTCCCACGCATATCCCTCACTCTCCATCAGAAGTAAGTGGAAGTAATACGTTGACTCGAGAGAAATGGAGGGGTGGATTGTTTAACCTCTGAGCGGCACTTTTGTGCATAGAATGGGCTAAATGGCCAGGCACAAGGCTCAAACGCTCAGAGAAGGTTGTGGACTGGACACTGGACTATGGTTAGGAGAGATGATAACCTCCCGTCTAGGTCATCCAGCGTGTTCTTTAAGATGCATATGCCATGGCTCTCCCAAACACACGAGCAACGACTTCATCATCATCAATACACATCAAACTTTGAATATTCCTGCAAAGAGTTAAAACAATGCAGACTCATCCAGGTTGCAACGGCTTAATGTCCAGGTTGACGGACTGCGGTCTTTCCAAGCCCATCGGTGTCTCCTGCTAACCGAGGGGCGGGGGTGGCTCATTCGGTAGAGCGCCAGGCTCGTAATCTGTAGTTTCTAGGTTCGAGTCCCAGCTGAGTCAGCGTTGAGATTTTTCTCCGCAAAATTCCCCTCCCTGCCCACGGTCAGTAGGGGACACCGATGGTCTTGGAAAGGCCGCCGTCCGTCGGATGGGACGTTAAGCCGTGGCCGCGTGTGTGGGAGAGCCATACCCTCTGCACGTTAAAGAACACGCTGGATGGCCTTGACAGGAGGCTACCATTTGCCTCCCAACAGCTGTTCCAGTGGGTCCCCTCACCCAACCCTCTCTGAGCCTTCGGGGTCCATGGACCTGGCCATTTAGCCCATGTTGTGCAAAAAAGTGCCGCTCAGAGGTAAAACAACACAACCGCACCCTACTGACCGAGGGTAGTGTACGGTTTTGCAGAAATAACTCTCAACGAAAGAAATGAAAGTCTGAACTATTTACTGTTGAGTCCAGGTATTTTCCGCAGTATGATTCAAAATCGCAACTGATCTAGAGAGAATCTCGGATTCAAGTCTCTTCCTCTAGTTTTTTCTACAAACCGAAAATCATGCTGCAGGATTCGACTTTTTTTTTCGAACATCGCAGTTAAAGAAAAAAGGATTGCAATTGTAGCCGAACATGCTATGGAGTCAAGTTCGACGGGCAGCACAAAACTCTTCACTCAACAGACTATTAAATATCTTCAGAAAATCAATTTACATAATTCTACATCCGACAACTGAGTTTGAGAGAGAATGGCAACGTTAAGCTCAATCAAGTTGTCTTACTCATCAGTCTTGATCCCTCACTAACTTGATGGGGTTGTTGGGTTGTTTTACCTCTGAGCGGCACTTTTTTGCACACCATGGGCTAAATGGCCAGGTCACAAGGACCCCGAAGGCTCAGAGAAGGTTGGAGGAGGGGACCCACTGGAACAGCTGTTGGGAGACAGATGGTAGCCTACCGTCAAGGCCATCCAGTGTGTTCTTTAACGTGCACAGGGTATGGCTCTCCCACACACGGGGCCACGGCTTAACGTCCCATCCGACGGACGGCGGCCTTTCCAAGCCCATCGGTGTCCCCTACTGACCGTGGGCAGGGCGGGGAATTTTGCGGAGATAAATCTCAACGCTGGCCCAGCTGGGACTCGAACCTGGGAACTACAGATTACGAGCCTGGCGCCCTACCGACTGAGCCACCCCCGCCCCAACTTGATGGGGAAAAGGGTGGAGGGTAGGGTTTCTGTAATTATTGTTAGGGGACGGAATTTAAAGACTTCGGTTTTTTTAGGGGATGAATTCTGTCCATTACAAACTGCAATGAAACTGCATTGTCCCTCTCGGTAGCGTACCAGGCTCGTAATCTGCAGTTCCCAGGTTTGAGTCCCAGATGTGCTAGCGTTCAGAGTTATCTCTGTTAATCCCACCCTCACCTCTATCAGAAAAGGGACACCGATCGACTTGTAAAGACCACCGTCCGTCGGATGGGGCGTTAAACCGTGATTCTCGTGTGAACGAGAACCATACACAGTTAAAGAATATGCTGAATGGACTTCACTGGAAGCTTCTATATATCCTTAGTCCTTGTAATAAATGTTTATTCCTGGCCATTTAGCCCATTGTGTACACATAGATGCAGCTTAGAGGTAAAACAACCGTGTGAGAAGCTAATGTTTATTAATGGTGTAGGGAGAGCTATATTATGGGCATGTTAAAGAACACGCTGTATCACCTTGATGGGAGTCTTACATAGGCCTCCTAACAGCTGCTCAACCTCCCAACCAAATTTCTGTGAGCCTTTGGGGTTCTTGTAATTGGTTATTTAGCTCATTGCGTGCAAAAAAAAAAAAGGGGGCCCCTCAGAGGTAAAACACCCCACTTATTAAGAAAACATTATTATTTGAAGTTCTTTAAATCGAATATAGTTCGTATCCACTTTTAAATAGTAAGCCCATCTCGGAAGTGGGATGTAACTATACAAGTCCCTCCCAGTAGCTCTAATAACAAAAACAAATTAACGAATAAAGAGCCAACCAAAGAATAGCAGCAGCAACAGAGGATCAGCAACAATAGCTAAAATAGCGACGACACGCTACATCTCACTAGAAGAATCGAACAGACATTAGCTGCGACTCGTGAAACCGTTGCCTGGTAACGCAAGAACAAGGAGTGAATCCCGTGAAACACGAGAGCGCAAACACACTCAAAGTGTTCACAATCTCTCTAAGGCGAAGCGAGGTGTTTCTCAATAGCTATCTGTTTCAAAATGCACCACGAAAACCTCGGAGCTTTTTTTCCTCCTTTTTTCCCCCATCTCTCTCTTCCTCATCCTTTCTCCTCCCTCCCGCCTTTTGGGCAACCGGATATTGAAGTAAAAACAACTGAGCCTGAGCCGGATGCTGATTATGTTGGATGCTCAATAGCTCTTTATGTAGAAGACAGAGTCTATGGCAGGTTTCCCAGCCAGTCTTTTGTAAACCAGCACTTCCTGGAGCGTCCGGGAGACAGTAGGAGATCTGGATGATGTGGAGGGAGAGAAAGAGAGAGAGCACAGGGAGGAGGATGAGGAGGAGGAGGACTGAAGAAGTGCCAAGCAGAGGTTGAGAAAGATAGAAGAGTAACCATCGTGGGCTTCTTCTTCTTCTTCTACTTTCAGCAGCGTCGCTACTCGTATCAATGAAGCGGAAATACCGCGGTGCATTCAGGATTAGAGCTGCAGAAGGGAGGAATAAAAAGACAAAGACTCTTGGAGCTATTCAGCCGTCGTACATAATGTAATACAAATGTTTCTCTCCTTACTCTGCTCTTTCAGAGGAGATGCCATCTCAAAGCCATACATTCGACTACAGAGGAAGGCTTTCAACGAATCTTGTCATGCGTAGGCCAACAGTAGTCGGGCTCTTTATATATCTATTATCGATGTTTTCGATATTTGTAAAAGTTTTTTTTAATTTAAGCAGCTTGGCATATTATTGATATGAGCGAAAAATTAAAAAAAAAACGCTTTTATTACTTTGAATATTTCTAATTTGGTTTTATAGAACGACGTCGTATAGACACTTGCAAAGCTTTTTTTTTTTATCTGGTTTTAAAAAAGATAGCTAATTGTCATCTCTGTGCGAAAAAGTGAATATTGAGTTGTTTTGTTTAAGAGATAAAAAAAAATCTTTTTTCGGTTGGATAAGTATTTTTAAAATATTAAGTTTACTGAATCGCCATCCCACTGGTTACGAAGATGAAAAAAAAAAAGCTGTTGAAAAACCAAAGATGAAAAAAGTGCAAAAAATGCAAAAACAACAACAATAACTACTTTATGTGCTTGTTTGGGTAAATCGGGTTTGTTTTTTTTTATTTCTCATTTATTTATTTGTTTTGGAGAGGGGCGGGAGAATCGATGCATTTTGCCGTACTTCTTAGCCGTCCCGTGGCCGAGTGGTTAGCGCGCTTGGCTACTGATCTAAGGGAACTGGATTCGTGCCCCGGGTAAGGCATGGACGTTTGTGTTGTTTTTCTGCTGAGGTCCTGCCATCCTCTCAGACCTTCTACTATGGCATGTAAATTGACAGGCTCCTGTCAGACCTCTGTGGCAAGCAGCTGCTTAAGGGGGCATTTATTTATTTTTATCTGGTTCAAAAATTTCATTTCCAGCACTGAATATTACAATGATTTATTTACAGTAGAAATATGAAATTTTGGAGGTAGAGCAGTTTACATTGGCGAAAAAGTTTTGCTCCCTTACCCCAGAAGTTAGCATAAAAAAAGCTACATTTTGTTTTAAGAGATAAATTAGAACTAGGGAATGAAAAATGAAACTAAATAAATCACCCTTCAAGCATCCGCTTGCCATAGAGGTCTGAAAGGTGCCTGACAGTATAATACGTTTTAGAGAAGATTTGTAAGGCGTGACCTCAGCAGAAGGACAACACAGAAAAGTAATATCTATGCCTTGTCTGTTTATTTTGATTGCACTTTGGTTCATGCTTTATGTTTTTATTTACGTATACATATTTCATAAGAGAAGCTCATTTTTGGAGAAAAGAAACAACGATAAAATTGAAGCAAAAAAAGGGCTAAATTCAATTTTATTTCAATACATGCTAGTAGTGGTACCCCAACCTGGACGGTTTTGACCTTGAAAAGTCCACAAGGTCACATGTTATGACCACGCACACTTCGGGTCACGAGTCTCTGTGACGTCACTACCGATTACGAAAGTCCCCCGATTTTGGCGTTCATCTCCCATCTTGGATTCTGACGTCACCACCTTCGCACCACAAAGTCCTCCGATTTTAACGTTCGTCCGCCATTTTGAATTCTGACGTCATCACCCACCACAAAGTCCTCTGTTTTTGGCTCACGCCAACCATTTTGGATTCTGTCGTCATCACCCATCCAAAGTGAAACCTCGAAATTATTCTAAGCCCACTGTCTTGGAGTCTGACGTCATCACCTTCGCACCACAAAGTCCACCGATTCTGGCGTTCGTCCGCCATTTTGAATTCTGATGCCATCCCTAAAGACCCCCCTGGTTGACCCATCCGAAGTAAAACATCGAAATTATTCTAAGTCCCAAGCCCACCATTTTGGAGTCTGACGTCATCACCCTCGAAATATTCTCACGATTGCATCATCGCCCATTGGCAAATAATTCCGAAATTTACCAAGTCCAATTAAACGTTTGCTGGCAACATTCAGGGCAACCTTTTTCAGACCTATTTCAAAAACCCATGAAGGATGACGTCATAGAATATGATGCAATCATCTTGTCCAGACTTGAAACCGCATATGGGGATATTTCAGACTTTTTGGTTCTTATCTTTGATGTCATGTTCTCTGATTGGCTGAAACATGCTTTTATTTGTGTGTTGATGTGGTGAAGGGCTAAATGTCTTTCAAGGAGTTGGTAATGCAACACGTGCATTCTATGGTCGATTAGAGTGACAAAGTATCAGAGTACAGTGAAGGGACTATTCGTCGTCTCCTGTATGATATTATATTCCGTGAATTAAAGTCAGGTGTTCCTTTTTCTGATCGTACACTGAGTGCTTTTCGCCTTGCTTGTGAACTATTTCGGTATTCGAACGTTGATTGGACTGAATTTGATCGAGTCAGTTACAGACATGTTGTGAAATCTGTGAAACATGATCATGCAAAATATCTGCATGGTTTTAGATCTCGACGGTTTTCGTGAAAACGGACATTTCCTAGTGCGGGAACTTGGATATGCAACTCGGAACGGGAAATGCGGCGTCTTCTATCGGTTCAATCTTCGACATTACCTAGTTTTGTCGGTAAAGAAAAGGAAGACAGTCAACTTCGTGTCTAAACATGTTATAGGTCTACCTTTCTACCCTCTACTGGTAAAAAAGTATGGACTTTAGATCACGTTACTAACATCGTGAAATATGCTTACAAATATGCATGTACAGTCGCTAAAAAAAGTATCCGAACGCTATGGTTGATTGCAGAATTCAGAAAAAAAATATCTGGCAACGATTTTTTTAGAAATTAGTGATCTGGCAACCTTCGTGTCACGTGACACGTGACACGAAGGTTGCCCCCTTCGGAGGTTGCCAGATCGCTAATTTCTAAAAAAAATCGTTGGCAGATATTTTTTCTGAATTCTGTAATCAACCATAATGTTCGGATACTTTTTTGAGCGACTGTAAACGATCTTGCAAAAATAGTTGATGAAATCGTGTTAGCCGACTTTAAAAAATCCTACTTTAAAATAGCGTTATTAGGGGACTCAGTGTATTTCAAAGGTAGTGATTTGTACATATTGTTTGTATTTTGAAATTTTAAAAAAGACTTGCCATCCAAAGAAATAAAAAGGTTCCGAAATGTAATAATAGCACTATTTACGTAGCAGTTATACATATTTCTAACTGTACTTCCAAATGCAAAATGTTCAATCAAAAATGCCATGCAAATGCGAAATTTTGGTGATCTCTGAAAAACATATTTTTAAAAGTATTTTATTTGCGAAAAAAAGTGTTCCATTCCTATCGTAATTAATAATTCTTATTAGGCAATTCGTATTTATTACATAAGAATTTGCAATTTTGGTTGATGAAGTGAATATATTCAACTACAATAGGCTTTTGATTATCCAGGAAAAAACCTTAATAATCAAATTCCCAGTTAATCCATTAACCATATAAATGTGCAAAAACTTCAAATGTTTTAGAAAATATCGTAGCGTGGACTTATTCATTTAAAATAGTACAGCAAGAAAGTTTGCCTTTCTACCCTAAAATATTGTCCTTCTACAATCGCTTCGTATTTTAGCGGCCGCTCTCTCATATCCCATATGGGGTGGCTCAGTCGGTAGCGCGCCAGGCTCGTAATCTGTAGTTCCCAGGTTCGAGTCCCAGCTGGGTCAGCGTTGAGATTTATCTCCGCAAAAATTCCCCGCCCTGCCCACGGTCAGTAGGGGACACCGATGGGCTTGGAAAGGCCGCCGTCCGTCGGATGGGACGTTAAGCCGTGGCCCCGTGTGCGGGAGAGCCATACCCTGTGCACGTTAAAGAACACGCTGGATGGCCTTGACGGGAGGCTACCATCTGTCTCCCAACAGCTGTTCCAGTGGGTCCCCCTCCCCCAACCTTCTCTGAGCCTTCGGGGTCCATGTGACCTGGCCATTTAGCCCATGGTGTGCAAAAAAGTGCCGCTCAGAGGTAAAACAACCCGTATTATTTTGGGACAATATTATTTTTGCAATATCCCAGTTAATCCCAGCCCAGATATCGAGAGTCCTCTGCATGTTCATCACATTAATTGATAAAAAATTGAGATTAGCTATCAGCTTTTGTCGAAAACATTGTAATTTATTTTAGTATGAATATGTGAAAAACCACCACTATTTGCTATGCTTATGCTTGTATACAACTGATGAAGTTTGACTAACTGAAAATAGCTTCTACTATTACCATATTTTTCTCTTCTATACGTTAAAACAAAAATTCATCTGTCGCTAGGGGTAAGAGAACTGTAGAATTATAAACATCAGAATTTGAAAACCACTGGCTGCTAAGGAATTAAAAGACTCCTTGTGCTCTGGACACTAAAATATATAAAGAAACATTTTCTAGGTACAATGCAAAAAGTTCAATCAGAAAGGCAAATCCCAGGGTGAAATTTCGGGTTATCAGAATTTCGCTTTAACAATTAATTGATGAATACATTACATTTTGACTCCTAACGCTATTCATAGCCTAAGTCTTATTTTGAGAGTGAAGATGAAAAGAAAGATTGAATGAGACCTTTCTTTGCGGATTCAAGATGGGTTGAGCCCATTCAGCCTTCATTATGAATGTCATTTCCGATCGAGGATTAACGAGATCGACAATCTGAAAGGAGCGCATGAAATTCCTGTCATAATCGGCAGACAAAAATTATTAACCTGAGTCTCAGGTGTCGAATCTAAAATACATTAGTGTGTTTACAGTCGTAGTTAAATAATTAGCATTTAGCAAGAAATAAACGATAAGGAGAAGTTACCAAAATGGCAAGAAATTGGAAGTTGTTCAAAATTTATTAAACAGTGACTGTGATTGTATTCTGCGAATCTTCTAAAAATCTCGTGTTATCCAAGGAAGTTTCAATGGAAATTTTTTCGTCCAACGGTAGAAAATTTTCGCGTTAGAAATTTTCCCGTGTTATCCGTCTCACGTTAGGTAATTATTCCTTGTTATCCGCTTCGCGTTAGGCAATTCTTCCGTGTTAGGCAATTCCTCCGTGTTATCCACTTTAAAGAATTCTTCCTTGTTATCCGCTTCGCGTTGGGTATTTCTTCAGTGTTACCCACCTCACATTAAGTAATTCTTCCGTGTTATCCGCTTCGCGTTAAAAGAACATTTTTATATATTAAAATATTTGTCTCTGGAACGGACTAAACTTTAATATCTCGTTAACCCACATGTATCGTCTTAACCTTTTTCGTTAGATGTTTTCGATTATCTACGGTAAAATAACAACTTCGTTATGATGCATCTTTATCTCATAATAACAATTGCAATTTGCCTATGATAACAACTTTCTGAATTAAAAAGTCTATTTCTGAAATTTTGAACACTCTCACTGTTGTTCCGACTTATTTCTCCAAATCATTTTTTTTTTGTTTTTTTTTTGTCTCCTGATACCGTTTTCTCGCTTGTCACGTTCAATTCTTAACATCATTTGCTAAAGCTGATATACCGTTCTGTTACAGATACCAGACATTTATTCGCAATGCAATCTTAGCAAATAACGACTTGGGAGCAGATTTTTTTTTTTCCATTCACACCCGGAATAATTTCTTTGAGCTCCGATTCCATTCCGAGAAATGCGTTACTGCGATGCACCGAGGAATATATTACTTTTCAACTGTTGCAAGCCAAATCAATTCCGAAATGCATTCTTCTCGTCCGCTTGCTTTGGAAAATAATCTTGAATATTTCACGCGCTTTGTTTATTTAACCTTCTCTGAAGCTTGTCTGATATTAGAAATAGAGGCATTTTTTTTTCGCAATTCAATCTTATTGTTATCTAATCATATCGAGAGAAAACGATAAAGTCTTTGTACAGTCGCTCAAAAAAGTATCCGAACACTACGGTTGATTACAGAATTCAATTCAATGTCACGTGACACGAAGGTTGCCAAATCACTAATTTCTAAAAAAAATCGTTGCCGGATATTTTTTTCTGAATTCTGTAATCAACCGTAGTGTTCGGATACTTTTTTGAACGACTCTACCTCCATATGCTAAAATATTTTATTATTTATATATATAATTCCCTCCTTTGCATACACATTAAATAATTGAAGATGCCACAAACATTTTCGAAACTACTTTATAGCTCTAATTAAATATCCGTATTATTTCTTGTCTGTGTTGCCTTTCTGCTAAGGTCTGGACTCCTTAGGATTATCATACGTCCTGCGAAAAGAGGACATGTCCTCTTTCTTATGTCATGTCCTCCCCACATTTAAAAAAACATAAAAACATGAAATGTCCTCTGTAGTATCCCTCTCATAATTAATTGAGTGATTTTTTATAGTTTAATAATCGCGTGATGTAGTATAGATTCTTCAATATTGATATTTTTTATTGATAATAATTTCTATCATCAACGTACATATTGATGATATTTGTGACCATTTTGTTCTTGTTATATGGTTATTGCCTGTATCTATTTCTGTTGGCTGGGAACCTCGAATTGATGACACCGCACTTAGTGCACGAAATGCATCGAAAATGTGTGAGAACCAAGGAAGTGATCCACTTCCTATGATGATAGGAAGGGAAGCCGCTGTCATTGCGGGCGGCCATGATGAGGCACCCACCCTCTGCCATCTTCTCTTGTTCGCTCGCAAGGTGTTGGCCGCCGGATGAAACTTTATAGCATATTGGGTGGTGCGGGCGAGCGCTGTTGCCAACGGTGACCTTGAGGGCAAGAGCGGGGTGACAGAAAAGGTTCAGCGAGATGACGAGAGATTCGTATCGGACGTCAAAATATTGAGTCGTGTCAAAATATTGAGTCGGGAACTGAGATTCTGAAGAAAGGATAGAGTTCAAGCCTAAGAATAGTCTGTGTGACTGTGAGCAACCAGAGATCTGTGATGTGACTATGAGCAACCAGAGGTCTGTGTGACCATATATACATCAGAGGTCTGTGTGACCATATATACATCAGAGGTCTGTGTGACCATATGATACAAAGGTCGATGTAACCACATATAGATATATCAGAGGTCTGTGTAACCATACGGAATAAAGGTTCGTTAGAATAAAGGAGCGTTAGAAAGAAAGAGTAAAGGAGATGTTAGAGAGTAAAAGGAGCGTTAGAAAGAAAGAGTAAAGGAGTTGTTAGAGAGTAAAAGGAGCGTTAGAAAGAAAGAGTAAAGGAGATGTTAGAGAGTAAAAGGAGGGTTAGAAAGAAAGAGTAAAGGAGATGTTAGAGAGTAAAAGGAGCGTTAGAAAGAAAGAGTAAAGGAGATGTTAGAGAGTAAAAGGAGCGTTAGAAAGAAAGAGTAAAGGAGATGTTAGAGAGTAAAAGGAGCGTTAGAAAGAAAGAGTAAAGGAGATGTTAGAGAGTAAAAAGAGCGACGTTAAAGGGAAGACAGGATATGTTAGAGAAAGAGCAAAGGGAGCATTAGAGAAAGTAAAAAGGGTTTTAGAGAGATTAAAGGGAGCCTTAGAGAAAGTAAAGGGAGCGTTAGAGAGAGTAATGGAGCGTTACAGGGAGTAAAGTGGGCCTTAGAGAGAATAAAAGGAACGTTAGAAAGAATAAAGGGGTGTTAGAGGGAGTAAAGGGAACGTTAGAGAGATCAAAGGGATTCTAGGTGTTAGAGAGAGTAAATGGGGTCTTAGAGCAAAAGGAGCATTAGAAAGAGAGTAAAGGGAACGTTAGAGAAAGGAAAGCGGGTGTTAGAGTAAAAGAAGCGTTAGAGAGCATAAAGCAGGCCTTAGAGAGAATAAAAGGAGAGAGCGATTAAAGGGAACATTACAGAGAGAGACTAAAGGGAATATTAGAGAGAATAAAGGAGGCGTTAGAGAGAGTAAAGGGTGCGTGTGAGTAAAGGAGCGTTAGGCAGAGAGAGTAAAGGGAACATTAGATGGAGTAAATGGGGTGTTAGAAATGGTAAAGGGTGATGCTAGTGATGGTGAAGGGCGTTGGGGAAAAATCCTTTCCGGTTATGTGGATTCCATCCCCCCACACTTTTCTAAATACTTGGGGTAGATGTGACATGGCCAATTAACCCATAGAGTGCAGAAAAAAAAATAAAAAAAGGGCAGCTCAGAGGTAAAACAACCAAGCATTCAAAGCTATGAAAACTAGAAAAAAATCTTTACAGTAGCTTTCTCAACATTAAAAAAAATCAGTTTTTTTAAAGTTGTTCTATTTTTAAACAGACGAAGCTACATATATACCTATCTACATACATGTAGTCACTCCTGAAGCAGTCACTGCAGCCGAATTCGGGGCGGGGGTTTGGCTCAGTTTGTAGAGCGCCAAGCTCAAAATCTGTATTTCCCAGGTTCGAGTCCCTACCTGTGCCAGCGTTGAGATTTATATGCTAAATCCCCACTGAGGCTGCCGTCAGTCGGATGCCTCAATAATCCCCGACTGAAGGCTGCCGTCAGTCGGATGGAATATAAACCGTGGTTCCATGTGCTTGACGGGAGGTTACCATCTGCCTCCTAACAGTTGTCCAGTGGGGCCCTTCCCCCTACCTTCTCTGAGCCCTCAAGGTCCTAGTAACCTGCCCATTTACCCATTGTGTGTAAAACAAAAGTGGCGCTCATAGGTTAAACAACTCCAACTAACGTAGCCTAAGTCCTGTTCGCTATTATCTACATAAGTAGGGACGAATTATGGTTCTTATAGGCATTAGGTTCTTCCGTTTCCAAGCTCTTCTAAATGAAGCATAGTTTTAAGGGTATATCAGTTTCGATGAATGATCAAAATTTTCTTGAATAATTATTCTCGGCTAGCAAAACGGTATGTAACAGGACTTAACAACCGATTTGCTCATTATTTATTCAAGGGATCTTTCTTATTATTTTTATCATATGAGAGGAATAAGACATAATCGAAAATTTTTTCTTAAGACTTAGCCACAGTGCCTATTGAGTAATATGATCTTGTTCATACCTCATTCTCGTATCAACCCCTTTGTCTGAGCATTAAGCCTGTTACAAGTGAATTCACTAATGACCAATCTAACCCCATCTCTACCTGCATAGATATGTAGTTGTTCAATGAAGTTGATGACTCATTCTTCTAATCCCATCATTATTTTCAATTTAAATTCAATCTCTTTCGATGTTGATATTCCTACAAAAGGATTTTTTAATATAAAATTGAAAACAAAATTCGACGCAATTTAATTTTTCGGGCACTTAAAGTTTTTCTAAATCACGAAACAAACTCAAACAATTTTTCGCTGGATAATTTAAGAAACAAAGTCTTCCACACAATCTGTTCCCTCTCGGGAACATTCAGAGAACGTTTAAATCAAGGGCCTCAACACCACATTCCCTTACAACATAAATCACCTAAACAAATCCATGAATTACATTCCACGCCGTTTTTTGATTGCATTCTGCGGTTCCAAGCTTCTGCTTCTTCTGGACAGAAAAACTGCCCATTTCTCTTCATATCTAATTGCATCATACACTTCTCATTCACGAAGATGATGCACTCGATTTGAGAGCCGTCATCCATCAATGTCAGAAACACGCAAATTTTTTTATTTTAAACGCCTTAGAGAGAGAGCGCGCAAAAACATTGGGGTTCTTTTAATCACATTTTCATTTCTCTACGCAGACAACCTTTTGTATTTCTTCACTTCTCGCCCCTCATTCTTTCTTTTCTCAAATCTCACCATCTTACACATTTTAAAAACATCTTATTTCGCTTTAGATCATTCCATTGCATTTTTTAAAACTTTAGTCTTCTACGGCATTAGATTGTTGTTAGGCTTACACCACGTGTTGACACTTCCCCTCATTGAATCATTTCAGTTTCTAAATCTTCCTTAGAAAGCGTTATTTTTTTGGTTCCGCATTTTCGAACCATTGCTGCAAATGTTGGCTATTATTGGATCAAAGGCTACTCTGATAGAATGGGTAAGTAATCGGATTATTGCAGCGTGATATCGGATGGGAAGGTAAGCTGTGGTTAAGTGTAAAGGAGAGCCATAATCTGTGCATGTTGAGGAACACGCTGGATGGCCTTGAGGGGATGCTATTATCTGACTCCTAACAGCTGTTTGGTTGATCTTCTTCCCCCAGCCCTTGGGTTCTTGCGACCTGACCATTTAGCCCATTGCGTGCAAAAAATGTAATACCCAAAGGTTAAATTACTGAAACTATATTCGAGCATTCGCTGCAGTAGCACTGTGATTTTCTTGTCTTTCTCCACCTGCGATTAGAAAGGATTCAACTGATGGGTTTGGAGAGAGTTGGGTTGTTTTACCTCTGAGCGGCACTTTTTTGTACACCATGGGCTAAATGGCCAGGTCACATGGACCCCGAAGGCTCAGAGAAGGTTGGGGGAGGGGACCCACTGGAACAGCTGTTGGGAGACAGATGGTAGCCTCCCGTCAAGTTCATCCAGCGTGTTCTTTAACGTGCACAGGGTATGGCTCTCCCGCACACGGGGACGCGGCTTAACGTCCCATCCGACGGACGGCGGCCTTTCCAAGCCCATCGGCGTCCCCTACTGACCGTGGGCAAGGCGGGGATTTGGTTTGGAGAGACCTTCGTCCATTAGAAGAATGGAAGGTTAAACCGTATACAGGAGAGCTACACCATGTGAACATTTCACAATACTCTGCATGGCAGACTTTCATCTGCTGATAAGAGTTGTCCACTGGATTCTTCTGGGGGTGATCTATATCTGTGATACTTGTGATTTGGATATAGTTTTGAAAAGAGGTGGTGCTTATAGATTAAATGATCCACCTCAATCCTTTTATATTTTTTTTATCAGAATTTTTTATGATCTATAAAAGCTTGTAGACTTCATCATTCTCCGCATTAGAGCTTTGAGATTTTATAAAATAACAAAAAGGAATTGGCCGTCCCTCATAAATAAAACGTCTCATATACCGTAACTTTTATGGATAATTTTCTTTAAAATAATAAAAAGTAATGTGAATAATAAGTCTCATAAATATTTTAGTCATTTGTTGATGGAGCAAAGCGAAAATCTCTGATAAAACTTCGCTTTTTTTGAAGATCTCTGACGAAACTGATTGAGTCTGATCGTTGATGATTTATTCAGCTGGAAGAAACACATAAATTATGCTTGTGGCAAATTATGATACAACTTTGCGATTCTATTCAGACTACGTGCTATCTTACCACTAAATGTCTGTCAAATGGTTTATCATGCAATTGGAGACTCAGTCATAAACTAAGGATTAACTATTTATGGTAAAACTTACTGTACACAAATAGCTAAAATAAAAAGCATTCTAAATACAATTGTTAGACATTGTAGCAACCAACACAAAAATAAACTTTGAATATTAATATTGGTTACGCTATTATGAATATATTACCTATCAGTCAACTTATTAATATAAAACAGAGGTTCCCAAACTTATTTGTCCTACCGCCCCCTTTTCCGAAAAAAAATTACTCAGCGCCCCCCTGGAAATTTACTTTCTTTAAGCGAACAAACAGAAAGAGGCAGTGACAAATTTGCGTTCTTTTATGTATCTATATTTCTACCTACGTCCTACAACATAGTAAAGAAAGATGTTGATAGTAAAGAAAGATGTAAATAAGACACCTTGAAGCTTGAAATTATAAAATTATTTATTAAAATCTACCATAGTAACATTCGACTTTAACTCTATGTTACACAACAGATAAAACACGTACGAGGTGTTTCAAAATTTTCTATCTTCCCTTCTTTCTTTATGCTTCCACCGCCCCCCAATTGCACCCGAGGCTACTACCGACCCCCTGGATCATTCCAACGCCCTCCAGGGGGCGGTATCGCCCACTTTGGGAAACATTGATATAAAATAATACTAAAATATTATTTCGATAATACTTTAAATTCAAGATATTAGATATAAATCTAAAGGTAAATCATCATATTTTGAAAGCAGTTATGGGAAGAAATGTAGAAATCATGAAATTCGCTATGTATTCAACAGTATCCCTAAAGAGTTATTTAACTGAAAAAAAAAATAGAGATAAAAATTTTTTTCAAGACATGAGTTCTGGAAAATATTTAAGGACTGTTTTCTCTGTGGTATGTAAATGTAAATATTGAGTTTATTTTCATAATATTATAACTGTTTATTGTATACTCTATTTGCATTCCTGGGGACAAACCTTTTAGCTTCGTGGGACTTGATTTTGTACTAAAGAAATTATGGAAAATAAATGAAAACTTGAAATAAAAATTTAGAATCTCAAATTTCGAAAAATCTCTGGTAAATAATTAGTCACACTTAACTGTTGAACGGATCGCCTCCTTTAACCTTCTATGAGCCCTTGGAGTTCTTGTGACTTGTCAATTTTGCTCACTATAATGCTAAAAATTGCAGATCAGAGGTAAAACGACCCAAAAAAAGTATATCAACACACTACAGGGTGTCCCTGAATTCATGGCCCAAACGTGAGGGGATGGTAGTACATACCGAACCCACCAATATTCGTCATAGAATATGCGACTGCAAACGCAGCCCGGTGCCAAAAGGGGGCGCAGAGGAAGCGGCACGGATTAAAAGCGCTGGATCGGCCAAACCGTTCAAATTCATCAAGCTCTTCAAGATTCATCCACTGTTAGAGATTTTAAACCACATTACAATAAACTTTCACCGGAGCTTAAAAAAGAAGTGCAAACCAAAAATAGAGCAAGAAGAATATGACAATCTTCAAGATTACCACAAGACAAAGAAGTATATAATAAACTCAAAATCAAACTTCGAAACAATCTACAAGAATTTAGAAATAAAAACTGGAATAATAAACTTAATTCACTTAACCCAAATGACGGCTCAATTTGGAAAATGGTTCGATCATTAAAGGGAAACAATCATCATACTGGTCCACTTCATGGATCGGACGGCATGGCATATTCTAATTCAGATAAGGCCGAAACCTTTGCTAATTCACTCGAATTGCAATTTCGGCCGAATGAAGAGTATGTCAATGACGATCTGATCGATGAGGTTTGGGTTGGGTTGTTTTACCTCTGAGCGGCACTTTTTTGTACATCATGGGCTAAATGGCCAGGTCACAAGGACCCCGAAGGCTCAGAGAAGGTTGGGGGAGGGGACCCACTGGAACAGCTGTTTAGGAGACATGGTAGCCTCCCGTCAAGGCCATCCGTCAAGCGTGTTCTTTAACGTGCACAGTGTATGGCTCTCCCGCACACGGGGCCACGGCTAAACGTCCCATCAGACGGACGGCGGCCTTTCCAAGACCATCGGTGTCCCCTACTGACCGTGGGCAGGGCGGGAAATTTTGCGGAGATAAATCTCAACGCTGACCCATCTGGGACTCGAACCTGGGAACTACAGATTGCGAGCTGGCGCGCTACCGACTGAGCCACCCCCGCCCCAAATCGATGAGGTGGAAAGTACCTTCAGAAGATTCAGAAAATCACCATGTGAAGACAAACTGCAGTTTATCACATTTGATGAAATCAAGGAGAACATCAAACAGCTAAAACTTAAAAAAGCCGCCGGAGATGATGCCATCAACAATACATTCATCAAAAACCTTCCCAACAAAGCAGTTTTACTAATTCTTAAAATCTTTAACAAATGCCTTCAATTTCATTGTTTTCCTCAGGCGTGGAAAAATGCCATCATCACCATGTTGCCAAAACCAAGAAAAAACCCACTCTTTCCTGATAACCATCGCCCAATTAGCTTACTCCCCTGCCTGGGAAAACGTTTGGAGAAATCCATTCTCAGGGGCCTTGAATTCTCATTGCAGTCTCTCAATGTCCTCCCCCTGAACAATTTGGTTTCCGTAGGAAGCACTCCACAGTGCACCAAATTCAAAGGGTGGTAGAGACTATTGCAGAGGCCTGCAATAAAAAAGAATCAACAGTGGCTGTATACTTCGACATTGCAAAGGCGTTCGATCGAGTCTGGACTGAGGGACTCATTTATAAATTCATCAAATTCAACTTTCCACATGCTTTGACTACCATAATTCACAGCTACCTTTCTCAGCGCACATTTCAAGTCAAAGTTGCAAACTGCATTTCTGAAACAAAATCCATCAATGCAGAAGTCCCTCAAGGATCCATTCTGGCTCCGACATTGTTTAACATCTATACCTCAGATGTTCCAAAACAGAAACGAATTATTTATGCCATGTATGCTGACAACACGGCATTTCTTGCTCTCTCCCTTCGTGCATCCTTTGCCTGCAAAAGAATGCAGACAATGCTTAATCCTTTGAAAATTGGTGCACAGATTGGAGGGTGCAGGTTAACCCTTCAAAAAGTATTGTAGTCCTTACGTCACATAAGAGAAATCCCCATCATGATAATCTCTACCTGTTCGACAAACGGGTAGCGTGGAGCGACCATGCAAAATATCTTGGAGTCACGATTCACCATAAACTCAGCTGGAATGCACACGTCACCAACGTCATTAACAAAACAAGAGCGCATCACTGCAAATTATTTCCCATCATGGGCAATAGATCTTCTACAAGCATCCAAAACAAAATCCTTCTTTACACGCAAGTGATAAAACCAATACTCCTATATGCTGCACCCATCTGGGGAGCAACCTCCATCTCTAATCTTGCCAAACTTCAATCGACTCAAAACAAGATATTGCGATCAGCTATAGCAGCACCCTGGTTCGTCAAGAATTCCGTTATTCACAGAGATCTGAACTATGACTCCATCTTAGAAAGTATAAAAAAACTTGCCAAGAACTACTTTGATACTGCAGATGCTCATCCAAATGCTCTCATCCAATGCCAACAACTATCAGTTTATGCCATCCGATAAATATAAACGTCCAAGGAGCATTCTCTTCGCTAAGGTTCCGGGTGAAGGATGATGACGGCTACAGTCTAACTTGTGCCTCTAGCCGTACTCACCCTCCATTTTTATCTCCGCAACATTCTCCGCCCTGCCCACGGTCAGTAGGGGACACCAATGGGCTGGGAAAGGCTGCCGTCCGTCGGATGGGACGTTAAGCCGTGGCCCCGTGTGCGGGAAAGCCATACCCTGTGCACGTTAAAGAACACGCTGGATGGCCTTGACGGGAGGCTACCATCTGTCTCCCAACAGCTGTTCCAGTGGGTCCCCTCCCCCAACGTTCTCTGAGCCTTCGGGGTCCATGTGACCTGGCCATTTAGCTCATGGTGTGCAAAAAAGTGCCGCTCAGAGGTAAAACAACCCAACCCACCCTCCAATTACCCCTTTTTCCGTTTTCCCTTTCCTGCTCATCAATCTACCCATTTTATTCGACCTCATGTTTTTCTCTACACTCTCATCCCCCCCCCCTTCCCCTCCCTCACCACACATCATCCACATTCCACCTCCTTCCACCCACACTCACAATACCCGTACTCATCTCTCACCTGATAATCCTCCTATCTCTTACCAAGTAATTTAAGTACTCACATACAATTTTCATTAATCCCTTCTACATCTTACCTGATAGCCCAACCACTTTTATGCCATATATCCTACCTTATCCCTCCCACCTCAATGTAATTCAACATTGGCAGTCTCTGCCACGGCTTAGCCGTTTTATTCTTCTAAATACAGTCAATAGCCTTTAAGGAATACTTCAGATAATGCAGGCATAGACTAATGTCTGGTACTGCTACAGTCAATTTGATCCCTGATTCCTGAAACCCCAGCATTCTCAGCGTCCACCGGACACGAGATGGAGAAGTTTACGAACGCAGAGAAAGCCGATATGCACCAGCCGAGGGCAGGAAAGCAATCTGAAGCAAGACTCGCGGTTCCGCTTTTACAGCACTACCAGCATATTGGGAAATGCCCATTTCACCTCTAACTACGGTCGGGGACAAGACTGCACCATATAGATGCAGCTCATCCCCGACTACCCTATGGCGAGCAGTCCTATGGAAGGAAAGCTCATCCATCGGTCAAAACCTAAATTTACTCTGTTCCCCGGTTAGCCATGAACATGGATATATAGATCCAAGTTCGCTCGGCTCCCGGGGTGGGAACTCTTAGTTGGACCAGATTGTACCCAGATTTTGAAAATGGCTCTAGCCTACTAGAGGTACCAAGTCATTCAGCAGGGCCCCGAACTTGCTCCACTGAGCACCTGATGGAGGTCTTAGCACTGGTAGAGAGGTGCAAAGACTCTACCGTGAGCGATATCCTATGCGTCGTGTGCCCGATTACCACCAGCTGTCTGAGGCAGGAACCTTCCACGTCAGTTGACATGATGCCGGACGAGCACGGACAGTCAGAACGCCAACTATGAGCGAGGACATCTTGCGTATGGTGACAGATAACCCAGGTACAAGCATGCGATCCGCCGCCCGGAGCCTGGGTGTGCATCGGAACAGTGTCTGGCGAGTACTGCATGAAGAAGGGCTACACTCCTATCACTTGCATCGAGTGCAGGCATTGACAGCTGTTGATTATCTCCTGCGCATGGATTTCGTCCAGTGGTTCCTGAACAAAGTGCCGCACATCCCAATTTCCCCGCGCATGTACTTTTTATGGATGAATCAACATTCTCACTTGAAGGCGTAGTGAATGTCCATAATGCGCATTTGTGGGCGACCCAGAACCCCCATGGTACACGTCCAAATTCGAACCAGCAACTGTTCACTGTCAATGTCTGGGCAGGGATCGTGCATGACTATTTAATTGGACCCTACCTACAGCCGGACCCTTTCCATGGGCGTACGTACCGTATTTTTCTGCAACAGGTTTTGCCGGAATTGCTTCAAGATATTCCAGCCGCAATCCGTTCCCGTATGTGGTTCCAGCATGATGGAGCACCCGCCCATTTCAGCATGGACGTCCGTCAGCATCTTCATACCACATTTGGGAACCGATGGATTTGGCACAGTGGCATCCCGTGGCCCCCCAGATCGCCCGATCTTTCTTGTATCGATTTCTTTCTGTGGGGACATTTGAAGAGTGTCGTATACGAGATGCCTATGCAGTCCGCAAAGGATCTGACAGCCCGACTGTCCGTCGCAGCCATCGATGTGCGCGACAAGCCCAGTGTTTACAAGCAGGTACGCAGATCACTACTCTGCCGTTGTGCCGCCTGTATCAACGTTGGTGGGCGGACGTTTGAGCATTTGTTGTAATGATCTCCAATAAATGTCACTCTGGAAACCTCTATGTCTATCCTTCATTTCCGACTCCTCACTGCGTTTGCGGCCGCATATTCTATGACGAATATTGGTGGGTTCGGTGTGTACTGCCATCCCCTCACGTTTGGGCCATGAATTCAGGGACACCCTGTATATTCACATATATATAGATATTAAGAGACATAATTCTTTCAATAATGTTTATCTAAATCTCACTAATAAAAATAAATAAATACCCCTTCAAGCAGCTGCTTGCCACAGAGGTCTGACAGGAGCCTATCAGTTTATATGTCATACTAGAAGGTCTGAGAGGATGGCAGGCCCTCAGCAGAAAAACGACACAAACAGCCATGCCTTACCCGGGGCTCGAACCCAGGTCTCTTAGATCAGTAGCCAAGCGCGCTAACCACTCGGCCTTGGGACGGTAAATCTCACTAAAAGTATTAAAATAAAAGATTTCTTTTGTAACTGGTTAAAGATCTAGGTTTCTTTGTGCTCTTTAATATTTTTACCATGGATAGTAATAAAAGTCGAGATGCGAAAATTATTTTTTTTTACGTATAATGTTGTTATTCTTATCATGCAAAATTTATAGTTTATTAGCATCGCTAAAAAGTTTTCCAGCATAATCCCATATATAATATTAGTCTACCAAGTTATTAGAGAATTACCATGTTATATCAATGGAAATCTAACTTCGAAACTACATAACTTCTAAAATATGCATTTGAAGGGAAAATGTGACTAAAAACAAAATAAATGTCATAATCAAAGCTATTTAAATCTCGATTTTTTTTCAATAATATTTATTCAGTATTTAAAGAATTATGGAAGTTAGAATATTTCACAACTTCCATAATTCTTTAAATTATTTCATGAATGAAATGAATGAAATAATGCGTCATAAGAATTTACTTCAGAAATTGATTAAAACTAAATAAACATTGTTTCAAACTTTTATAAGTATATATATTTTAGAAGTTTGCATAATAATTATTTCAATATTAGACAATTCTGAATAATTTTTATAAAGTAAGATAATTTATTAAGTAGTCCAGCTTTCAATAGTGCTTTAAATATTGAACGAATATTGTTGGAAATCGACATTTAAATAGATTTCATAAGGATCTTCAATTTATTTTCAGTCACATGTTTTCATTAAATGCACATTTTATAAGTTATAGAGATTCGAAGTTAGATTCCCGTTGATATAACAAAAAAAAATCTGTAATGCTTTGGTTGGACAATTATTTTATGCCTTTTAAATAATGCAAAGCCGTCCCGTGGCCGAGTGGTTAGCGCGCTTGGCTACTGATCTACGGGACCTGGGTTCGAGCCCCGGGTAAGGCATGGATGTTTGTGTCGTTTTCCTGCTTAGGCCCTGCCATCCTCTCAGACCTTCTACTGTGGCATATAAACTGACAGGCTCCTGTCAGACCTCTGTAGCAAGCAGCTGCTTGAGGGGGGTATTTATTTTTTTTATTTAAATAATGCTTGGTAGTATTCAAAGCAGGGTTACACTGGAAGATCATCAGTTTAATTTTATCGTTATTTATTGTTTTAAATTGTAACTCAAACCTCTCACCAAGCAATTATAGAATTTTTTTTGTAATTCTCTTATAGCCGCATCTAAGTCGCGATTGCTCTTTAAAATAATCGTATCGTCTTCATAAAGAATCAAACAGGCAAACTATCACATTTCATGTGGGAAATATTCTGGCATATTCTAGTATATAAATATTATTTACAATTAAACAATGGGAAACTATGCTATTCTTTCAAGTGTTTTAACATCTAGAATAACAAAAACTCTTTGATTTATGATCCTTATTGATACTATAAGACGAATAACACAAAAATTCAAGAGTAATGTTGTCTCATTACTTATAGACATAGCCTCAGTCTGGACTCTTGTGACAATTTTAGAAAAATGTCGCGCTGTTCGATATACTGTATATATACAGATTTGAACCCATGACGTTCCAGAGGCTGTGGTTCCAAAAACATCGTCTTGTTTGTTCATGAAGAAAACAAATGCCAAGCCCATTCTCTGCACTTAAATCCCCAGAAACAACAAACAGTGATTGGTGGGTGAGATTTAAAAACACCTCCTACACTACTTGTTTGGAGATGTCAGTAAACAAAGGAAGGAGGATTAAAAAAATATGGAACAGGGAAGAAAGGACAGGAAAAAAAAAAGAACGCCCACACAAGAAGGCACTGAATAATGACCGTAACTGGGTAGTTGCCCTCAAGCTGTTGTCATGAGGGGAATAAATGGCCATAGTGAACGAATCAAAATACATTTATCCGTTGGCACAGAAAACCAAAGCAAATATTCCCAGGACTTTTAGGGTTTTTTTTCCCAGAGTTCGTTTGAACTTTAGGAGCACCAGGAGCACTTATCTTCAGGAAACGCTGCATGCAAGAGAGGATATAGAGAGAAAGAAGACGAGAGAGACAGAGAAAAGAAGGAAGAGGGAGTGCCGCAGATTAACGAAGAGGAGATCTTTTCAGGTGCATTAGTCTTTTTTTTTTCCCTGTCGCTTTCTCCATTTTGTTAACTTTGCCTCGTAGCTAGCAGAGCAAATAGAAGGGATCGATTGACCTAGCAAAGGCATCGATTGACTTTGCAAAAGCAAGCGGGAACGACGTCATCGACGTCGTTCTTAACGGCTTTAAGATCAACAAAGTAATTCAAGTCTTCTGTTGAGTAGAGTTACTGAAAATGAGAGAGAGAGAAAATTAGTACTTGTTGGTAAGGCACTTCTTTGAAGGGAACTTAACCAGCAACTTCTTCGCTAATAGCTAAATTGCACCAAGTCGTTTCAAAGACAATACCTTGAGCAAGCCTGTTGACTTTCGTTCGCCGGGTAGTCTCTTGTTAAGAGAAAGTGCAACTTAAAAGATCTGCTTGGAAAACAGCGGTGAACGGCTGAAAAAAAGTAATGAATTTTAATGCTTTCCTTGATTGCAAAGTTCTCAGGGAATAGAATTAACGTTTCTCCCTGTTTTGCAAATTATTTAATGCAATACGTTTTGAGAGAGAGAGTCTTTTCACTTATTTCGTAATGCGACAAACGTAAAATAGATTAATGAGATTTTGGAGGATCGAAACTTTGAAGTTTTAATCTATTTTGGAGTTGAGTCATCAACTGTTGATTTACACAGATGGAATGCATTTTTCTTAAATATTTATTTCTTTTCTTGAATATGATTTCCTCATCGCTTTCGTAAAAACCTAATTAATATCTAAATTAAACTTTAATTATTGTATCAGTTTCATGTTTCGTAAATCAGACAGAATAGCTTAGTTGAAATGAGGTAATAAAGGCAATTGATTGTTGTTGAGATTTTTGTATTAATGAAGGCGACCTAAATTACTTCTTAAATTTAACCAGTCAGAATGAAGATTCCGATGATTCTTCTCCATAAGTTTCCCAGTTTTCTGAATGTGTTTCTTTCTTACTTATGAGTTATGTCCTCCGTAAGAAAGGGGATACCGATGGAACTGGAAAAGCTGCCGTCCGTCGGATAGAATGATAATCCATGGCACAGTGTACAGGGTTGGGTTGTTTTATCTCTGAGCGGCACTTTTTTGCACACCATGGGCTAAATGGCCAGGTCACATGGACCCCGAACGCTCAGAGAAGGTTGGGGGAGGGGACCCACTGGAACAGCTGTTGGGAGACAGATGGTAGCCTCCCGTCAAGGCCATCCAGCGTGTTCTTTAACGTGCACAGGGTATGGCTCTCCCGCATACGGGGCCACGGCTTAACGTCCCATCCGACGGACGGCGGCCTTTCCAAGCCCATCGGTGTTCCCTACTGACCGTGGGCAGGGCGGGGAATTTTGCGGAGATAAATCTCAACGCTGACCCAGCTGGGACTCGAACCTGGGAACTACAGATTACGAGCCTGGCGCGCTACCGACTGAGCCACCCCCGCCCCTTTTTACTTATGAGTTATGTCCTCCGTAAGAAAGGAGATACCGATGGAACTGGAAAAGCTGCCGTCCGTCGGATAGAATGATAATCCATGGCACAGTGTACAGGTGAATTTATATTCTGTGAACGTTAAATAATACGCTGGATGGCCACGACGGGAAAATTCCACCTGTCTTCTTCAGCTACCCAGATCTAAGCCTTTGGTGTCCTGATCCGGGTTGAATTGGATTGATTTTATCTCTGAACACTTTTGTGCATACAATGAACTAAACGGCCAGACCACAAGGATCCCAAAGGCCGAGAAAAGGTTACAAAGAGGATGCAGTGAACAGCTGTTAGGAGATAGAGGATAGCTTGTCATCATGACCATCTGGCCTATTCTTTAACGTGCACAGAGTATGGCTATCTCCTGCACAAGATTAATGAAGGGACCACAGCTTAACGTCCCATCTGAAGGACGGCTGCCTTTCGAAGCCGATCGGTGTCCCCCTTCTCCCCGTGACTAGAACGGGGGTTATCGGGAAAAAAATGTCAACGCAGACACAATTGTGACTCGAACCTGGGAAATGAAGATTACGAGCCTAGCGCGCTACCGACTGAGCTAACCCTCGTCCTCTTGTGATCTTGCCATCATCCCATTGCGTTAAAAAAAACGTATTTCTTTGTTGCACAACTAAGTAACATATCCTTATTTATTCATAAGTTTCCATAATACACTATATATTTAACATTAGCAACAATGATTTTAAAGCAAAGCAGCAAGTTAAATCGTAGTGCTGTCATTTAAAAGTTTCAGTTGGAGCTTGTAACAGCCATCTAGTCGAGTAGAGAAGACACTTAAATTGAACAAATGCGCTTGATAATGCACTGGATGATAGCCTGTGTGTAATTTCGACGTGAAACTGCCGAATAGTAATAAACATGAAACTTGCAATGGGCCACGCAGCTGTCTGAGGTTGTAAATGGATCATGACCTAGACACGTCAAAAGTCGTCAGCAGGTTAACACAATAATGCTCAAGTAGAATCACACTTTGCACTCTTACACTATAATTCGATTAACAGCGTTGGCGTTGACCGATAACATCTGCGGTGTTGTTGCGGTTATGGACTACATGTGTTGTTTAAATTCACTCCATTTGCAATCATGTATGGGAAGTGTGTAATGGGGTCGTGAACCCCCCAAATGCACACTAACATGAAATTCTTTACCCGTTAAGAACACCGTCTGCTTCCAAAGGCAAATTCTTAAAACTTCGAATAATGGGTAGAGAAAGAGCACAATTATCAGAAGCGGGGTCGGTTCGGGGGGGGGGGGGGGACAGGAGCCACTTTCCCCTCCCTTTGAGAGTGCTAGGAAGGGTAACGGAAAAAAGTTTATTGTACATTTTTCAAGAATGTTTTTTAAAACCTATATAACGAAGGGGAAAATGTTACACACTAATGGAAATCCAGTCTCTTGGATCATCCTTTTTACCGGATCGATTGGGGGGGGGGGGGGGGGTGGCTCAGTCGGTAGCGCGCCAGGCTCGTAATCTGTAGTTCCCAGGTTCGAGTCCCAGCTGGGTCAGCGTTGAGATTTATCTCCGCAAAAATTCCACGGTCAGTAGGGGACACCGATGGGCTTGGAAAGGCCGCTGTCGGATGGGACGTAAAGCCGTGGCCCTGTATGCGGGAGAGCTATACCCTGTGCACGTTAAAGAACACGCTGGGTGGCCTTGACGGGAGGCTACCATCTGTCTCCCAACAGCTGTTCCAGTGGGTCCCCTCCCCCAACCTTCTCTGAGCCTTCGGGGTCCATGTGACCTGGCCATTTAGCCCATGGTGTGCAAAAAAGTGCCGCTCAGAGGTAAAACAACCCAACCCAACAACCCGGATCGATTGGGAGGCTTATCTTATCCCCCCCCCCCCCGATCTTTAATTTTTTTTGTAGATCCGGACCTGATCAAGAGTGATGTAACAGAATAAAAAAATATTGGAACCATAGCAAAATCTGAAAAAATCAGAACTGATGTCCAAAAAAACCTGATCGACACCATACCTAAAACAGTAAATACCAAAGATGAACTAGTCAGTTTCATCTGTGAGTGGTCCCGCTTTTTCTTTGTACACAGCAGTGCTAAACGGCCAGGTCATAAGAACCCTGTGGCGTCCTTCACCGTTCTTAATTAACGATAAATTGCTGCAGATTCAGTTACGGCCAAGAATATAGTTGCACTCAACTTTTAATTATTAACTTTTAAAACAAGTTCCCGAATTATTCATTCGATGCTTGTGATTAGAACATTAACCAATCTCTGTTATATAAATCCAGTGATTAGTAATCATTATGCCAGCCTTCCAGAGATAATAAAAATCAGTACACTCCGTCATTCGTGAATATTGAATGACTCATTAAGTATTTAGCGAAAACTTAACAGATTCAACTAACAACCCTGAATATTCTACTTGCTATCCTATTTCTGGATACTATCAAAACTGTTCATTCTTATGCTTACTTCGCAATATCACGAAGACACAAATAAACGTCGTTCTTAGAACATATCTAAGACCGAAATCACTGCTGATTACTGACTGCCTCAGTTAGAGCTCATATCGTACAACAGAAACAAGTTGTTCTTAAAAAATTAATTTTTAGAAGGTTGGGTTGTTTTACCTCTGAGCATTTTTTTTTTGCACACAATGAGATAAATGGCCACGTCACAAGGACCTCAAGGGCTCAGAGAAGGTTGTGGGAGGGGACCCATTGGACAGCTGTTGGGAGACAAATGTTAGCCTCCCGTCAAGGTCATCCAGCGTGTTCTTTAACGTGTACAAGGTATGTCTCTCCCGTACAGGGCCATGGCTTAACGTCCCATCCAACGGACGGCGGTCTTTCCAAGCTGATCAGTGTCCCCTACTGACCGTAGACAGGGCGGGGAGTTATGCGGAGATAAATCTCAACGATGGCCCAGCTGGGATTCTAACTGGGAATTGCAGATTACGAGTTTGAAGCGCTACTGATTGAGTTATCCCCCCATTTTGCGAAGGATAAGACCAAAGGACTCATAGCTATGGAGGAGTAAAAGATAAACTGGGCAGCTATTGGGGGAATTTCCTGTCAGGTCATCTAGCATGTTCTTTATTTGAAGAGAGTATGGTTCAAATAATTTTGTAGAAAGATGAATTCCCCGATTAGGTGGGATTCGAACTCACGTCTCCCAGTTACATGTCAGCTACTCTAGCCACTAAGCTATCATCAGAGCAGCCGGCATGTAACTGGGAAGTGTGGGTTCGAATTTCACTCAACGGTGAAACTTTATTTTTCCAGAAAATTATTCCTTGAATTATATGTCAATGGGTAATATGTGCATTTATTATTGAGAGCATGTTTCTTCTATAGAGAGGGAATCCCCCCCCCCGATAGGGGACCACCTTGCCGTGGTGGTGGTGGGGGGGGGGGGGGGCTTGTGACCCAGCAACCGATCGAAGACTCTGCTGACCGGTGTGGGCCCCGATTGGACAGAGCCAAGACCAACCGAGGTGAGAGGCATCGCTGACCGGTTTAGTGGCCCGGTTGGATGGTGCCAAGACCTCAAAATCAGGCGCTCAGTGGAGCAGTTCAAGGGCCCTGCCGAACGGATTGGTCCCCTAATAGGCAAGGGCCCTTTTCAAAGTCTGGGTCCCATTAAGAGTCTCCACTCCGGGTGCCGAGCGAACTTGGATCTATATATCTTTGTTCATGGCTAACCGGAGAACAGAGTAAATTCCAGGTTTTGACCGATGGATGAGCTTTCCTTCTATAGGACTGCTCGCCATAGGATTGTTGGGGATGAGATGCATCTGTATGGTGTAGCCTTGCCCCCGACAGTAGATAGTCGCGGCTTTCCAGTCAACTTGGTAGTGTCGAAAGACGGAACCGGGGATTGCCGTGGTTGCTGTGTTGTGCAGCAACAAAGAGTACTTTGTAGAGAGTAAGTCCTTCGGGACCCGCCCCCCACCCCAATTATTGTAGAGAGAACCACGGCTTAATTTTCCATCCAACTGACGTCAACCTTTCCAAGCTCATTGGACAAGGGGAATCAGCCACATCCCTTTTTTGCCAACGGTGGAGAGCGGGACTTGAAAGATAAAAATTTCAGCAGAAAGACTCGAAGTCAAAAATAAACGTCATCCTTAGAACATATTAAGACCGAAGTCACTGATGATTACTGACTGCCTCAGTTAGAGCTAATATCGTACAGCAAAAAAAAGTGATTCTTAAAAAACTAATTTTGCGAAGGGTGTTTTACATCTGGGCAGCACTTTTTTTTGCACACAATGAGATAAATGGCCAAATCACAAGGACCCCAAGGACTCAGAGAAGGTTGGGGGAGGGGAAAAAAAGAAGTGACCGCAACATAAGAACATCAAGTTACTATAGAATTGATGAAAAGTATACAAAGGTTGATAAAATGAACCGGAATAAATGAAAGCACACGAAAAGAGCTTTGCGAAGAAAATTCTAGAAGTAGTGGAAAATGTAACAAATAATTCTGGAAAAAAAAATCGTAGACAGTTTATGAAGAAGTAGCTGTAATGTTTAAAAAAGAGTAAGGAGAACTACGAAAGATGGATGAAGAACCCACTGGTCTTTAATCTATGGACTCAACTGATTAGGAATCAAACTCGTAATCTGCAGTTTCTAGAGCGGACCCTGAATACTTTAAGTTCACGCTGAATGGCATTGACGGGAGGATTCTCTCTATCTCCTAACTGTCCAGTGGGTTCCCTTCACCTAAGTCGCTCTGAACCATTGGAGTCCTTGTGACCTGACCGTTTAGATTACTGTGTGTAAAGCGAGTGTCGTTCAGAGCTAAAACAACCCAACTACGAAAGATTTTTCGAACAATATAAAGGAACAATAGAGCAATTGAGATGACTGGTAAAAGAGTAGAACAATGGACATTTTTTTGCTTTATTTGTTTCTGCAAATATGTTTCATAGAAACTGATCGCTCGTGAAACTTTTCAGCAGCCGGAAGCAAATCAGAATAGAAGAGCACGTTTGCACTTCAACTTTCTTCTTGTATGCAGAGGTCGACGAGTTTCTTTTCTCCGCATTTTTCTTCATTTCTTCCTCGGTCTTCTGTCCTCACCTCGCAGTTAGGGGAAGAGAGGAAGAGGGGGATCGAAAGAGGCAGGAGGAGGAAGAGGAGGATGCCCAACTGACCGTTGGCTCGTCCGCTGGCTTTGTTTGTGGCTGACTCCCCACTTAAGTGTCAGTCCGTGTACACAGCCAAAGCCTGCAGCTACGTTTAGCGAGCACAGACAAATATTTGGTGTGCTTTAATCTCGGCGCTGGTAGTGTGCTGCGCGCTTATTTGGTGTCCGCGTAAAGGATGTGCGCTGAACAAAAGACAGCTTCTTTCCATTTCCCTCGGCCACAGAAACCGACTCCGCATCTCTCTCTCTCCTCCGGCTCTGATCTCTCCCCTCTTCTTCCTCTTGCGACGTTGTTGGCATACGATGCAGCACCGATGAAGGACAGAGGAAGAGGAGGAGCATGAGGTGGAATATAATGGGTGGAGGAAGGCAAGAGAGATGGGATCTCGGGCTTCGTTTGCCCCTGATGTAGTGTTTACTCCCGAGACCTGGCATACGCCACTTGTAATTAGGAGAGATGGTAAAGACAATGAATGTGGTGAGAGAGTATGTGTGGAGAGGCTACATATTCTGAGAGAGAAAATTAGAAAGCTACCATGTTGATGTAATCAGTCATAATGTTGTTTTTTATGGGATACGAAGTACAATTACTGAGGAGCTTTTGCTGCTCATACAGTAAGCTTTTTCTTTTGTTTTTATGTTGACGATTATTCTAGAAGAGTGCAAGTTTCATCACCCATGACTGATTCTTTCACAAGTTTATGTTTATTAAACATTTTATATATGTCACTGTGCTCATTGTACATGCAGAAACACACAGGCCTGAGTAGAGCTGAAAAAGAATCAGGCTTGAGTATAGGTAAAGAAGATTGGTGGTAGACAAAAGATTGTCAGGACTGGGTGTAGGCAAAAAATAGTCAGGCCTGGGTGTATAAAAGAAGCCAGCCTGGGTATGCTAAAATTGTCAGGCTTGGATGCATTAATAAAGAGTTAGGCTTGCGTGCACTAATAAAGTGTCAGGACTGGGTGTATTAATCAAGAATCACTCCTGGGTTTAGGCAGAAATATGCAGGCCTAGGTATAGCAAAAAATATGCTGGCTTGAGTGTAGGCAAAAAACAGTCACACCTAGTTGTAGGCAAAAATAATAAGGCCTGGGTGTACAAAAAATAATAAAGTCTGGGTGTACTAAAATAATCAGACCTGGGTGCACTAATAAATAGTCAGGTCTGCGTGTACTAAAAATAATTAGTTCTGGGTGTACTAAAAATAATAAACCCTGAGTGTAGTAAAAATAATCAGACCTTAGTGTATTAATAAATAGTCGACATGTTTGTAGTAAAAATAATCAGCCTGAGTATAGGAAAAAAAAAAACAGGCCTGTGTAGTCAAAAAAAGAGGCAGGTTTGAGTAGCAGTCACGCCTAGTTTTAGGCAAAAGATAGTCAGACCCGTGTGTAGGCAAAAAAAAATAGGCGGGCATGACCGTGTGGGGAAATAAAAAACAATGCAGACATGGCCGTGTGGGGAAATAAAAAACAATGCAGACATGGCCGTGTGGGGAAATAAAAAACAATGCAAACATGGCAGTGTGGGGAAACAAGGCAGGCATGAAAAAAAAGGCAGGCCTGGATGTAGGCAAAAATAATCGCGGGTGTAGGCCAGTGAATGGATTGAACCGTAAAGAATAACAAGTAATGTATATAGTGAAAATATAGTTTCCAAAAATTATTCTAACAAATTGATCAATATATGCTATCCCCCTTAGTTCTTGTCTTTTAGAATACATGATCTTGATGGGAAATATATAAGGTACTTTTTAAATTGCCATATTTTGTTAAGTAATTAAGTGACAAAAGCAATTGCGTGTACAAAATGTCAAAGTCCCATTTTATGTTCAACAGACTACAATTTGGACGCCATTGATGATGTGATATTCAACTTCCCTCTAAAGTCGGCTCAACATGTTTTCTGTGAGCCTGTGACAGCTGCAGCGATTCTTTTCCATAAATGCTAATATTTGCCATTCTTTTCAGAATAAATGACCTTTTGATGGATCCACCAAAAGAAAGAAGCCCAGTGGTGTAATATCACGTGTCTTCGTGTGTATGTGTGTGTGAGGGGCCACAAAATGAATCTACCTCTACCAATCCAGCGATTTGGAAAATAGGCATTTAAAACATTACGTGCCGTTCGTATGATATTATCTCCAGGTCGTCGCAGCAAGGAAACGTTAGAGAGGTTTTTGGAATACGTGATTAATTTATTTACTTAAATAATTTAATTAAATGTGCACTTTAAATATGGCGATTCTTTACAATGATCCTACATAGGCATGCCATATTTTTCGCTTCTTTTCCTGTTATTAAGGTCTGTGGGTGTAGGAATGAAGCTAAGGATAGGATATAAGCTATGGCTAACAAATTGACAGGCTCCTTCGGACCTGTGGCAAACAGCTGTTTGAGGGAATATTTATTTATCTATTCTAATGTCAGGTTTTGGTAACTGCAAATGCTTTCAATCAGGTTTTATTCCGTAGAAATCAAAGAACATCCACTGCTATATTATAAAAATAAATACATCTACTGCTATATTATAGAAATCAAAAAACATTTACTGCTATATTATAGAAATAAAAAATTAAAAATAAAAACTTCTACTGTTATATTATAGAAATCAAAGAACATCCACTGCTATATTATAAAAATAAATATATCTACTGTTATATTATAGAAATCAAAAAACATTTACTGCTATATTACAAAAATTAAAAATAAAAACATCTACTGCTATAGTATAGAAATCAAAGGACATTTACTGCTATATTATAAAAATTAAAAATAAAAACATCTACTGCTATAGTATAGAAATCAAAGGACATTTACTGCTATATTATAAAAATTAAAAATAAAAACATCTACTGCTATAGTACAGAAATCAAAGGTTTTAATAATACAGAAATCAAAGGTTTTAAAAATAAAAAATAAAAACATCTACTGTTATATTATAGAAATCAAAGAACGTCCACTGCTATATCATAAAAATAAATGCATCTACTGCTATATTATAGAAATCAAAAATAAAATATTATAGAAATATTATAGAAAATAAAATATTATAAAAAATATATATAAATAACTAAATATATATATATAATATAAATATATAAATATAAATAACTAAAAATATATATAATAAAATATTATAAAATAAAATATTATATAAAATATTATAGAAATAAAAAATAAAAAATAAAAACATCTACTGTTATATTATAGAAATCAAAGAACATCCACTGCTATATTATAAAAATAAATACATCTACTACTATATTATAGAAATCAAAGGACATTTACTGTTATATTATAGAAATAAAAAATAAAAAATAAAAACATCTACTGTTATATTATAGAAATCAAAGAACATCCATTGCTATATTATAAAAATAAATACATCTACTGCTATATTATAGAAATCAAAAAACATTTACTGCTATATTATAGAAATAAAAATAAAAAATAAAAACATCTACTGTTATGTTATAGAAATCAAAGAACATACACTGCTATATTATAAAAATAAATACATCTGCTGCTATATTATAGAAATAAAAAAAATTTACTGCTATATTATAGAAATAAAAAATAAAAACATATACTGTTATGTTATAGAAATCAAAGAACATCCACTGCTATATTATAAAAATAAATACATCTACTGTTATGTTATAGAAATCAAAAAACATTTACTGCTATATTACAAAAATGAAAAATAAAAACATCTACTGCTATAGTATAGAAATCAAAGGACATTTACTGCTATATTATAAAAATAAAAAATAAAAACATCTACTGCTATAGTACAGAAATCAAAGGTTTTATCCAAGGATTTTATAAAAATAAAAAATAAAAACATCTAGTGCTGTATTATAGAAATCAAAGAACATCTATTGTTATATTATAGAAATCAAAGAACATCTACTGCTATATTATAGAAATCAAAGGATATCAATTGCTATATTATACTACTACTATTACTATTATATCTACTGCTATATTATAGAAATTCTATGCAAATAGGTGTTTTATCAATAAACCATATCTGAACATTCGTTAAATCGATTTAATTCAACTTCG
Source organism: Ryuthela nishihirai (assembly GCA_038380435.1). NCBI lineage: Eukaryota > Metazoa > Arthropoda > Arachnida > Araneae > Heptathelidae > Ryuthela > Ryuthela nishihirai. Next base: position 38,766,263 of record JAWZYU010000020.1, read on the forward strand.
AAACACTGTACTATACTTATTTTCAATACGTAGGCGTAATAGAATATGTAAAAACAAAACGTAAGGTTGAAACCTTTCTCCATTGGAGTACAAGCAACAAAATGAACACTGGAGCTCCTAGTATTTTTCTTGCTGACGTTCGTGGGAAGAAGTAAAACACAGATCATTCGGAGCACCACTTAAAATACCAATTGTTTAGGGAAAAAAAGCCTAATCTATTTTGAAATGATTGCTCTGGGGCACCCATTTACCTTCTTCAAATATGTTTTGCCCAACGCTATTGAAGAAATAGAGTAAAGAAAGATTATACGAAGACGGTAAATATCTTCTCAAACATTTATGTTTCAGTCCTCTGAGGTTTTTTACCTGGGTTATTATCCGCCTTTTTTTTTCTCCGAAAACACATAGACTGTGTTTATTCGTAGTAAAGTTCCTGATAAAGGGAAAAAGGAAAACTCTCTACTGAGAACCAAATGCGAAACAGCAGCCTGAAAATGGAATAATAGTAGAGAGTTTTCAAAACTCTTTCGATATAACTGTTCAAGGGTTTTCTTGATGTTAAAAAAGTTTTTTAAATCCTCTTTAGAGAAAGAAATAAGCACCTAATAGAGAAACAAATATCGTAAACGTACAGGAAAACAAAACGTGATCCTATAATATACCCGTATATATATTTTGCCGACTATGTTCAAAGTAACTGATGCACATCCTTCTTTAAACTGAGATATTTAGATTGGTTCATAGTCCCTTTATGGAGTTTTGTCGAGCACTGAAAGGAAAAGACAAGAAAAATGTGAATAATATAAAAATATTGCAGGTAAATGCGTGAAATGGCAGTGGTGTGGAAAAAGTTTCATTGTGAAGATCAATTAAAATAAAGATGAAATATATGAGCGTCTTTCAAATTAAAAATTGACAATCCGTGTATATGGGTAATGACTGAGTGATTGTTGCACCGTCACCGAAGGAAATGGATACATACAGACTCTGATCTCGAAAAATTGAGGGTCGAACCGGGGGGGGGGGGGAGTGACTCAATCGGGTTGGAAGTAAAAGGGGGGGGGGCAAGAGACTGGATTTTAATTGCAGTATAACATTTTCCCCTCCATTTTAGAAGTCTAGAAATTTCTTGCAAAATGCGTGAAATATGCACAAGTTCATTAATTTTTTGTCTCCATTATCTTAACTATCATTCTCAAGGGGGAGAGCATGACCCCTTGCCACACTTCCTAGATCTTGCCCTGAATATATACACAGTCGTATCAGAATAATATGACCACCTACCATAGTTTATATATAGTAAGTGGTCATATTTTTCTGATACGACTGAGTATATGTATGGATGTAGAAGGAATTCGTAAAAAAATTAGTGACAAGAAGGCCGGATGTAGAAAAAATAAAGTGGGGAAGCGGCACAATCGAGACGGAAAAAGGTAGGGGGGGGGGGGGAGCAAGAGAATAGCTTTCACTACAGTGTTACATTTTCCCATTTCTTTTAGAGGTTTTTAAATATGTTTTTGAAAAATGCATGGAATGTGATTAAGTTTAATAGATTTTGTCCTCCTCCCCCCCCTCCAGATCCGGCATGTAGTTTCACTCTTACGTTATGAAGCTCCAACCAAGGGTTCTCAAACACGTCGCCCTTAACACATTTTTTGTTCCCCAAAAACAATAGGTTCTATCATAATCACGACGGCGAATTGTGTCTCGCTAGCTTGGTATGGACGAGTATAGAGAATATGGTCACATGCGTTCAGCCTAAGATGAATCCACTACAAATGAAATTTTGGTTTATGTTTTGGTATTCAAATCATATAACTGTTAAGCACTGAAACAGCAATATAAGTTAGGGTGTTTTATCTCTGAGCGGCACTCTTATTGCACGCAGTGCGCTAAATGGCCAGATCTCGGCCATTTAGATGGCTCAGAGAAGGTTGGGGAAGGGAATCACTGGAGACTTATTAAAAGACAGATGGTAGCTTCCCGTCAAAGCCATTCAGCGTGTTATTTAACGCTCTCCTCCAAACATGGTATGGCTCTCCTGCACATGACAACCAAGGTTCAATTTCGCATCCGACGGATGGCGGCCTTTCCAAGCTCATTGGTGTTCCCTACTTACCAAAGGTAGGACGGAGATAAATTTGAACGCTGTCCCAGTTCGGATTCGAATCTGAGAAATGCAGATAACAAGCGTGGAGTGCTACATACTGAACCAACCCGAAGCAGGGACTAGATGGTATTGGGCATGTGGGCAAATACTGTTAGGAGCTCTCGCCATGATGCTACGTGCAAGACTCGTGGGCGATGCCTAAAAAAATGTGTTTCTGCGAAGCCATTTTTTTAGAAGATATGTAGATTTCCCAGAAAGGCAGTGCCCGCGGCGTCTTTTTTGTTGGATGGTGAAAAGGTGGTCGAAAGAAAGGGAAATGGAGCCAATAGCAAAATGAAAATGGATCTCGAGACAGAGCATATAAACATGGCATACATGCTTTTGAAGAATGTAGTCGGACATTTTTCCAAATTTCCAAATTTTCAGGTATTTGAAATGCCTTTTGAATTCACCTATTGCTAGTACTCAGTAATATTTACGGCTGAATAAAATATCTAGAGAATGTAGGGTTTTTGTGGTGAAACCTCTACAACAAAGTATAGCAGTTTTCTTCTGCAGTATGTAGTTGTTTTTTTTGTAGTTGTTATTTTTTTTCAGGTGAAGCAATTTCGAAACAATTGGAAAACTAGAAGAACGCATATCGCCTCTGGCACATATGAGAATCTCGTTTACAAAGAGAGAGAAGTTTTTCCTTTACCTACTCTTTCATTCCTTAAAAGTTTTAATTCGAGCTAGCGGATGATGGGAAAAATGCAAATAGTATTTTATTAGTAATTATACAACGTAAAAAGTATTCGTCTTTTAATTTTTAAATCTAGAAAGCTGCATTTTTCACATTTTTCTCAGAAAAGTAGGTACGTTATTACTGTCAATGGAATATCTGATAAAAACTACCACTAATTTTTCAAATTTATATTCTCTATACATATTATTTGTAAAAGTACGAAATAGTTTTGCCGTTTCATCATTTCAGTGATCTGTAAAGATATATACGGAGTGGTTAAATTAAACTGACAGTACTCAGAGTGATGTAGAGAACGATCTCTCGAAAGATCACAGCGAAAAGTGGTGGGTATCTTAATAAGAACGTGAGGTAGATAATTTGCGAATAAAAAATTTAGTTAGTTTTAGTGCCACCAGGTGGCATGGATGCGCTAAAATAAAGAAAATACCAAGTGGAACAAACATAACCTTTATTTTACAAACCATTCGTATGCAAAATGTGTTGGAAACGTAAAACGGCATGGTCCACAGTTCCCTGAAACATGTTTCGGGCAAATGGCTGCAACATGCTGTTATTTCTTGCCTTCAGTTCAGCGAGCGATTCAATATTGCCTTGATAAACTCGGCTTTTCAAATAACCCCATAACCAAAAATCGCATGGATTTAGGTCGGGGGAACGTGGTGGCCAAGCACTGGAAAGCGTTCGATAAATTATTCTGTTATTATTTTTCATCCTCACGAAATGTGTGATACACAACCATTGTAGTACGTGCAATATTGGGTGGCGCTCCATCCTGCATGAAGGTTATGGAGTCAAAGCAATTTTTTTCTTGCAAGGCCGGAATAATCTTGCGGCAGAACAGATCTGTGTAACGTGGTCCATTCACCGACCGACGCACGGGACCTGGAGGAGAGATCTCCTCAACGAAAAATGGCCCGATTATAAAGTTTGCAATAAACCCGCACCATACGGTTACATAGTCGGAGTGTAGGGGCACATCATGCGGATGTGTAGGTCCCCATATTCGGCAGTTGTGCGAATTCACTGTTCCATGTATGGAAAAATTCGCCTCATCGGTCCATAAGACTTTCGAAGGACACATGTCGTCGAGCTGCATCCTCACCAGAAATCGCAAAGCGAAGTCGGTGCGCTGTTCAGGCTCACGTGGTTGCAGCTAATGCACCCTATGAAATATATAAGGATATCATTTCAGGATGGACAGTATAATTTTACGGACAGTTCATCAGGGAAGTGCAGTTGCCGGGATACCTGTCTCGCACTAACTACAGGTAGCTCCGATTGCGACTGGATTTCTGCAACGGTAAGTACGACGTCTTCCACATTGCTTTCTGCATCGGTAAGTGCGACGTCTTCCACATTCATTTCTGCATTGGTAAGTGCGACGTCTTCCACATTGCTTTCTGCAACGGTAAGTGCGACGTCTTCCACATTGCTTTCTGCAACGGTAAGTGCGACGTCTTCCACATTGCTTTCTGCATCGGTAAGTGCGACGTCTTCCACATTGCTTTCTGCAACGGTAAGTGCGACGTCTTCCACATTGCTTTCTGCAACGGTAAGTGCAACGTCTTCCATATTGCTTTCTGCAATGGTAAGTGCGACGTCTTCCACATTGCTTTCTGCATCGGTAAGTGCGACGTCTTCCACATTGCTTTCTGCAACGGTAAGTGCGACGTCTTCCACATTGCTTTCTGCAACGGTAAGTGCAACGTCTTCCATATTGCTTTCTGCAATGGTAAGTGCGACGTCTTCCACATTGCTTTCTGCATCGGTAAGTGCGATGTCTTCCATATTGCTTTCTGCAACAGTAAGTGCGACGTCTTCCATATTGCTTTCTGCAATGGTAAGTGCGACGTCTTCCACATTGCTTTCTGCAACGGTAAGTGCGACGTCTTCCACATTGCTTTCTGCATCGGTAAGTGCGACGTCTTCCACATTGCTTCCTGCATCGGTAAGTGCGACGTCTTCCACATTGCTTTCTGCATCGGTAAGTGCGACGTCTTCCACATTGCTTTCTGCAACGGTAAGTGCGACGTCTTCCACATTGCTTTCTGCAACGGTAAGTGTGACGTCTTCACCATTGCTTTCTGCAACGGTAAGTGCGACATCTTCCACATTGCTTTCTGCAACAGTAAGTGCGACGTCTTCCACATTGCTTTCTGCAACAGACCTCGGGAATATACCCAGAACCACACCGAACTCGCCTGTTTCTTCGAATTTCTGTATCATATTCTTCATCATTCTTTATCATATTCCTCAATCCATTTAGCGACAAAGGTCCTTTCCTTATATCTTTCAGACGACGATATTCGCATAATGTAGCGGCGGCATTACTGCCATTTTGGCAAAAGAGTTTCACTTGCAAAGCTCGGTCCTTCTTGCAGATACACAAGGTTTCTTCTAGCGACTACAGGGAAGACATTACATTTTATTAGTGTGCCTCATGGCGACGCTCACGTGTGATTGGCTGCAATGTCACGAGAAATTAGCATGTTCTACCACGTTTTTAGCGCACCCAAGAGACTTGGTGGCACTGTCGATACCTGGTGGCAATAAAACTAACTAATTTTTTTTATTCCCAAATTCTCTTCCTTTTCTTCTTATTAAGGTGTCCACCACTTTTCGCTGTGATCTGTAGAGTAGACCTTTCTCTACATCGCCCTGTCAGTTTAATTATAATCATCTGTATATTAAAACTGCTAAGTATTTAAAAAAAGCGAATTATAATATTTAACTAGTACCAATCAAACTGAAAAAAAGTTTTCCATTATCATTTTCATTTGTTTCTAATTGAAACTTCATGACGTTCACATTCCACTATCAAAATTTCATATTTCTATAATTAATACATACATCATTGGGATATTCGCTTGAAATTTTGGAATTTTCAATCTTTTTCACCGTTAGAGGCCGCAATTATACTTTTCCAAAGATTTCGAAAGTGTGAATCATAATATTTTATCTATTCCTATATAATTCAAAAATTGTCTTCCCCCCCCCTGGGTCTAAGAGGTCAATTCATTGTTGCCAATGGAAACATCATGGCATTCACATTCCACCACCAAAATTTAAAATTACTAGGTTAAATACATCGTTTGCAATATTTATTTCAAAATTTTCCACCGTTAGAGGGCGCAGTTATAGTTTTCGCAAGATTTAAAACAGTGTGAATCATAATATTTTATCAATTCTTATCTGACCCAAAAAGAATTTTTCATTTATCTCAAAAAACAAACAATTATCTGCTAAAACTAAAAAAATGTGTTTTCCCACCACCTCTGGGTCTAAGGGATCAACTCATTGATGACAATGGAAAAATTGTGACCTTCACATCCCACTATCAAAATTTTAAATTCTATTGTAAACACATCGCCTGAAATATTCGTTTGAAATTTTGGAATTTTCACCTTTTTCCACCGCTAGAGAATGTAATTATAGCTTTAAAGCAGTGTCTCGCAAACGTTTTTACTCTGCGGCACACTGAATCTAATTTTTTTTCCGCGGCACACTGAATCTAATTTTTTTTCCGCGGCACACTGAATCTAATTTTTTTTCCGCGGCACACTGAATCTAATTTTTTCCAGCGGCACACCTAAAAAGGAATTTTTGATGGTTACGTAAAAATAGGAAAATTGAAGTTTCGTTAAATACATTTTATTTAAAATAAATATAATAATAAATATAATTAATCATAACTCGGTGTTTGTTTTAAATATTTGTCCATTCTATGGCTTGAAATAATCAAAAATTAATACCAAAATTTGGAAAAAGCTTGAAAAATACTTACAAGATCCCAGTTGATAAAATCTGAAAGATTTTTATTAAAACACGTCTATAGCACGTCGATATTAAAGCACGTCGATAACACAAGTCAAGTCAAAATGAAATCTTTGGAATATCTAGTGTCAATTTGAAAATCTCTCGCGGCACACTTGGAATCTCTCGAGGCACACTACTGTGCCGCGGCACACAGTTTGCGAGACACTGCTTTAAAGAGATTCTAAAAGTGCATATCGTAATATTTTTTCAATACCTATCCAACAAAAAAAGAATTTTTGATTTATCTCGGTAAACAAAAAAGTTCGATGTCTACAGACAGACAGACGACAAAGCGAAACTGTTATCTCGTTTTCTTTGAAAACGAGATAAAAAACGAGAAATGAAGATTGTTAGTTCCACTTATAAATAAAGGAAATACTATTAGTAACACTAGTTATATTGGATCAAGATTCTATAACGACATTCCAGAATAACTGAAGAGAATTCTCTCTCATACATCTGCAAGAGAGAACTGTATAAATGGATTGCAACAGAATAGTGTAAATAATTTTTGCTGCCAGAAAATACTTACTATATTATGTTTTAATCATTGCGAATCTAGCATACAAGTTTCGGCTTATGCTGGATGCCAATTTTAATTGATTGATGTATTACAATTATTATTCAATACAATTCAATTTAATTACAGGTTTTTATACCAACACTTGGGTTACGAGAGTTTTCTGATGGGTTGACATAAGCCTTAAGTCACAAGGGTTTTCTAATAACTCGAGACCAAAGTCGAGACACAAGATTTGGTCCCGACCCAAGTTTTAGTGTCGACCAATCAGAAAACCTTCGTGACACTACTATAAATTTGATCTCGACCCATCAGAAAACCTTCATGATCCATGTTTTGGTGTCGACCCATCACAAAACCCTCATCACCGATTTTTGGTGTCGATTCATCAAAAATCCCTCGCGACACAAGTTTTGGACCCGTCAGAAACCCTTGTGGCCCAAGCTTTCTTGTAGACCTATCAGAAAAATCAATGATGAGCCAAGTTTTGCTCAAGATTTATCGAGACCAAGATTACTCGAGACCAAAGTCGAGACACAAGATTTGGTCCCGACCCAAGTTTTAGTGTCGACCAATCAGAAAACCTTCGTGACACTACTATAAATTTGATCTCGACCCATCAGAAAACCTTCATGATCCATGTTTTGGTGTCGACCCATCACAAAACCCTCATCACCGATTTTTGGTGTCGATTCATCAAAAATCCCTCGCGACACAAGTTTTGGACCCGTCAGAAACCCTTGTGGCCCAAGCTTTCTTGTAGACCTATCAGAAAAATCAATGATGAGCCAAGTTTTGCTCAAGATTTATCAAAAACTGGTCACCCTCATGACCAAGTTTTTTTCTGGGCCCATCAGAAAACCCTCGTGACCAAGTTTTTTTTCTCAGCCATCAGAAAACCCTCGTGACCAAGTTTTTTTCTTGGCCCATTAGAAAAACCTTGTGACCAAGTTTTTTTCTCAACCATCAGAAAACATTCGTGACCAAGTTTTTTTCTCGACCCATCAGAAAACACTCATGACCAAGTTTTTTTTCTCGGCCCATCAGAAAACCCTCATGACCAAGTTTTTTTCTCAACTATCAGAAAACCTTCGTGACCAAGTTTTTTGTCGGCCCATCAGAAAACCCTCGTGACCAAGTTTTTTTCTTGGCCCATCAGAAAAACCTTGTGACCAAGTATTTTCTCGGCCCATCAGAAAACCCTCGTCACCAAGTTTTTTTCTCGGCCCATCAGAAAACCCTCATGACCAAGTTTTTTTCTTGGTCCATCAGAAAACCCTCATGACCAAGTTTTTTTCTCAACTATCAGAAAACCTTCGTGACCAAGTTTTTTGTCGGCCCATCAGAAAACCCTCGTGACCAAGTTTTTTTCTTGGCCCATCAGAAAAACCTTGTGACCAAGTATTTTCTCGGCCCATCAGAAAACCCTCGTCACCAAGTTTTTTTCTCGGCCCATCAGAAAACCCTCATGACCAAGTTTTTTTCTTGGTCCATCAGAAAACCCTCGTGACCAAGTTTTTTTATCAGCCCACCAAAAAATCCTCGTGACCCAAGTTTTTTGTCGACCTATTAGAAAACATGATGACCCAAGTTTTGGTCTCGACTCATCTAAAAACCCTCGTGACCCAAGTTTTGGTGTCGACCCATCAGAAAACTCTCGTGATCTAAGTATTGGTTCCGACCAACCAAACAATCTTTGTGATCGTTGGCTACTGATAAAAGGTGCCGGGTTCGAGTCCCGGATGAGGCATCTTACTCGTCTTCCTGTGGAGGTCTCACCTTCCTCACAAACCTTCTCTGTGCATATTATACTATTATAAACAGACTTTTGTGGCTAGCAGCTGCGTGAGATGTAATTAATGCATATACATTTTTCCTTTACGGACGTTCGTAATTACTCAGGCTTTAATTTAGAGGAATTACTCCTCTTTAATCCTAAGAGGGTACTACTGATTCAATCGGTAGTACCCCTCTTAGGTTTAATCAGTAAGCATCCCGTTTATATACTATTATTCTTTTCTAAAATCTTAACTTTTAATCTCTGATATTTACTTAGCACTGTTTCTGCAGAAGTCATAGTATCTCTGACAGCTACTTCCCTCTAAGAATAAGTAAGGATTCAAAATTTATATTCTTTTAACTAATTTCAACAATATTTCTAACGTTTGCATGTGATTAATACTCTGGGTAAAGTCCCGACATCGTAACCCAATGCGGAACATCGTCAACTGTATCTAATAGGAAATACATTTTATACATGTGGGTATACATTTTATACCTGCGCTATCTATTTTGCTTCCCGCAGCGAAATTATATGTTCTGCCGCCCCTTTCTCTAATCTTAGATAGAAATGATCAATTTATTTAAATTTAACGTCTTTTCTAAAAAGCAATCGAAAATTATCTACGGAAAAATGGGTTATATTTACTCCAGTTAAGGTCGTTAGTTTGAAAATTTCCCATTTCTAAAAAATGTTGCCAGGTGCGGTCGCATCGCCACAGAATGTGGCGATACCTGGATTTCAAACTAGAGATTTCTTGGAGTCGGCAAATTTTGAAAAGAGAAGATTTATTAATATAAAAGATTTAGTTTCAGTTTCTGTCATTTTTTCAGTTTCAGTAGGGGACATCGATGGGCTTGGAAAGGCCGCCGTCAGTCGGATGGGACGTTAAGCCGTGGTTAAAATTCTACTGAAACTGAAAAAATGTCCCCTACTTTAACCTGAACTAGAAAAAAAGGCTATTTATGATTAGTATCTTATGCATTCGTTATCTTAGTAACGATGCTCCATTACATATGGCAGTGGTTTTCAATCTTTTATGTTTCACGTACCCCATGGAAATATGTATGTAATTGGCGTACCCCTTGTATAGATAGATAAAACTATAGTTAGAGTATAACAATGGGAATAAAATAAAACATAAATATATATACACATTAAAATTTGTATTCATAAATTACATATATCAATAAACACACAAAAATGACATAAACAATTTAACAAATCTTATAAAATTATAAACATTTTACTGGGCAATTAGTGAAATGGACTTGTTACTAGATCTAGCGACTTTTGAGCTGTCACGGCATACCCCAAATAATTTTACCCCAATACAATTACTCTCAACATTACATTATTCCCAAGGGGGTACGCGTACCCCACGTTGAGAACCCCTAACATTTTGGTTGGGTTGTTTTACCTCTGAGCGGCACTTTTTTGCACACCATGGGCTAAATGGCCAGGTCACATGGACCCCAAAGACCCAGAGAAGGTTGGGGGAGGAAACCCACTGGAACAGCTGTTGGGAGACAGATAGTAGCCTCCCGTCAAGGCCATCCAGCTTGTTCTTTAACGTGCACAGGGTATGACTTCCGGCACACGGGCCACGGCTTAACGTCCCATCCGACGGACGGCGGCCTTTTCAAGCCCATCGATGTCCCCTACTGACCGTGGGCAGGACGGGCATGATCTAAAGTCATCAATTGAGGAATAAAATACGAGCATATTAAAATTCTTAAGCAACGCTTATCAGTACTAATTGACTGTGTGCTGAACGAGTTTTTTGGTTTTTATTAGTACCATGTTCAGAAAACAAGCTTATTTTTAAACCATTTTTAATAAAAATGCCCAATGTTTTCACTTTGTTCATCTGCCATTTTTAGAGGTTTTTTTGTGTTTAGAAAAATTAAAAATTCTTTTTAGAATGGATAGATATTTATTAAACAGTAAGATTCGCGTTTTCCGAATCTTCCAGTAACTTTAATAGGGTCGTCTAATGGTTGAAAAAGTTTATATGAATATTGGAAACGATGTATTTATGATAAAAAAATTAAATTGGAAAAAAAAAGTGGAGGGTTAGGGTTAAAAGGTTTGCACTGATAACAACCGTTTTTTTAAAGATAAATGAAAACCTTATTTGAGTTGGGTGTAAGTCCTAATGAAATATTATGATTTGCATTTTTCAAATCCTTCAGAAAGTTTTAATTTCCGTTGTTTAATGTAAATAATATAAATAAATACCCTCTCAAGCAGCTGTTATCCACAGAGGTCTGACCGGAGCCTATTAGTTTATATGCCATAGTAGCAGATCTGTGAGGAAGGCGAAACCTTAGCAGAAAGGCAAAACGAAGATCCATGTCTTACCCGGGGTTTGAACCCAGGTCTCTCTGATCAGTAACCAAGCACGCTAACATATCCATAATTAGAAGGTACAAAAAAGGAAAAGTTTAACGAATATTATAAATAATCTATTTATCTAACACATTCAATTTCGGTGATATAGCGTAATGGTCAAGGGATTTATACTGACAATTTAACCACCACTACCCTTTCTCTTTTTTCTACATAAAAATTGCTCTCTGCAAACACTCGCTTTCAAAACAGCTTTTTTATTATAAGGAATTAAGGAGAAATTCTTTTCTGTTACTAATGAAGTCTTCACATTTTGCCAATCCATCCAAATTACCAGTGTTAAAAAAGGCAAAATTCGAAAAACGAAAACTTTCATTTTCCTTCAAAATTATCATGAAAGCGAACTTTTTAAACAAGCATGAAAGTTCGGCGTGGGGAGTGCAATCTACTACCGTATTTCCTCGAAAATAAGACCTAAGCGGAAAATAAGTCCTAGCATGATTTTTCAGGATGCTCGTAATATAAGCCCTACCCCAAAAATAAGCCCCAGTTAAGATCGTCAGCCAGACGGACGCATTTAGTACATCCGCTGCAACACACGACGGACGTATTGAATTATAAAATAATAATACTAATATATAATTAAATATAAATAAATAATATTGTTGACATTAATACTTAAAATAAATGATAATATAATGTATTTGAATAAATGTAGATTTTGGTATATGAATAAATGTAGATTTTTGTATATGAATAAATGTAGATTGTTGTACAGTCGCTCAAAATAGTATCCGAACACTGTGGTTGATTACAGAATTCAGAAAAAATATCTGGTAACGTTTTTTTTAGAAATTAGTAATCTAGCAAACTTCGTGTCACGTGACACGAAGGTTGCCAGATCACTAATTTCTAAAAAAAACGTTACCAGATATTTTTTCTGAATTCTGTAATCAACCATAGTGTTCGGATACTTTTTGAGCAACTGTACATGAAAAAATAAGACATCCTCTGAAAATAAGCCCTAATGCGTCTTTTGGAGCAAAAATTAATATAAGACCCGGTCGGGGAATATGGTATATTTTTTAGATTGCCTCGTGAGTTGGTTCAGTATGCACTCGACGATATATTTTAGAGAGTTTCACAACTGAACAACGCCGGGTAAATTTGTAGTGATTAATATTTTCGGTTGGTGTAGCAGAGAAGATTTGTGATGTAAGGCTAAAAGCATTAATACTCTTTTGAGGAAGATAATTTATAAGCTTTCACAAGGGAAAAATACTGTTTGCTTTAACAATAAACAGAATAAAATATTTAGAGTGCTGATATTTCACAGAAGTAGACACAGTTTAACACTAAATCATTTAACATTCTGTTGAAATTACTGGAGGAATATGTTAGATTCTCACTATACTCAGTGGAACAGTTCTTGAAGGGAGTGATGGCTTTTGTAATGAAAGTGATACCTCATCTACATCAGTTCATTTATCACGGCAGTGTTTACATAAAGATTTTAAGAGAGAGGATGAAGAAAAAAGAAAGGAATGATTTTTCGAAATGTGATACTCTCACTCTTATTTGTACTGTGAGAAGAACAAATTTGCACTTTACGGCAAACATGCGAAAATTAGCATGCTACTGCAAGTCATTTACAGTTCTGAAGGAAAAGGTTCCCCGTTTTCGTGCGTAGCTACCATTAGATTAAAGTAATAATGCAAAATTATGCATTCCGTAGCTGTTGGAGGTTTGCTCTCATGGCTGGGCATCTTAGATCCGTTTGTTTGCTTGGGAAAGGGCCATTCATTAGACTCTGTGGTCTTCCGAGAAGTTGGTGATGTCTCTTTGTTCCCGTCCATTGACAGTTAAAACGCGAACAACTTGGAACATTAACATCGAAATGAAAGGCTGTTGGATTTGATTATACGGCCACGTTCTAGGCAAAAGGATTCCTCTTTAGAAATTGGCTGCAAAAGAATTGCTTGAAGTGAAAACTTATGGCGGTGGTGTCCAACTGTAACTGTTGGGCTGTAAAATATCGTGTGTGTCTGAAGTATTCAGAGTTCCGTTGCGTTATAGTCTCTTTAGTACGTTTGCGTTTCAATGATGAGAGAACGTGCAATGGTTTGTTTGCTAAGACTTTGTGGGATCTGTCTTTCCTTTATTGGAAATGGAGTTAGGTTCTATAAGAAGACTTTTCTTTCTCTGCAAACATCTTAGTGGCATTTAGAGAAATTAGTTTGCTAATTACAGCCCGTTTGAAACTTAACTCGATGAGCCAAAGAACTTTGGTGCAATGAAATTAGAAGGGGATGATAACGGGAATGTACAGCAACTTGTCGCAAATAATTATGCTTGTTCGCAAATAAATCTGTTTAATTAATACGGTAAATGTGAGATACCGTATGATATGTTTCTCAACTAGTCGAGTGTTAGATTGCTTGTTGGACTGTGTTTTCCAATTTTTGCGACAATGGGCCTGCATTAGAAGATTTTATTTATTGATTCAAGCAGAACAACAATTCTCCAAATTTGAAAAGTTTGGCATAATATTATCTAAACCCATCCGATTCCGGTTGGGTTTTAAAATCTTCTCTGAAATGAGGTTGTAGTTAAATTCTTTTAATTAATTTAGTAGATAACAAAAAAAAAATATATATATCTTTCTCTTGAGGGTGGGATTGGCTCAGTCGCCAGGCTCGTAATCTGCGGCTACCAAGTTCTGGTCTCAGCTGTACCTTCGGTGAGAATATTCTATGCTAACCGTCGTCCTGAAAGTGTGAAAAGAAACACCGCTGGGCTTGCAAGGGCCGCCGTCCGTCGGATGAGACGTTCAGCTTTGGCTTCCTGTGCGAGAGAGACATAACTTGTGCATGCTAAAGGATATGGTGGATGCCTTTGATGAGAGACTTACATCTCTCTCGTAACAGCTGTACAGTGGATCCCCTTCCTCAAAATGAACTCTTGGGGGTCTTTGTGACCTAGACATTTAGCCCATTGCATGCAAAAAAAAAAAAAAAAAATGCCGCTGAGAAGTAAACCAAACTTTTTCCATTGAGTAAAGAGGTGAATAGAAAACAATTGTTTGTAATACAGTAAAAGTTTTGCTGAGGTAAGCTCAGTGGGTTTTGTCCTGCAGATGCATGTCATGAACTTTCTGAACGGCCCTCGTATTTACAGAATACGTCGCAGAGTGCTCTTTCGAAGGACTTTCGGTCAACCTACTTTCACATTCGCTGAAAAGCCCATTATTTTTCTCTGAATATCCGTCGTTGCTCATGGGATAATCTTCTTTCACTCATTGGTCAGATCTTTTTACTCACTGATTAGTCCATTATTGCTCACTAGATAGTTTAAAATCACTCATTAAAGAGGCGATTGTTACTCATCAGATGACCCAGTTTTTAGTCATTGCTACTTACTGGGTTGCTTGCTGGTTGCCATTTATTGCGAAACCCTCTGCTAGTCGTCGGATAGCTCAAGGCTACTTACTTGATAACACACTGCTACTTACTCTTAAACATATTGATGGTCCTAGAGAGCTTACTGTTGTTCATTGAAAAGACCACTGCTACTCACTTTTTCAGTCATTGAATAGTCCGTTTCCACTTATTGAATTGTGACTGCTATTTATTGAGAAATCCACAACTGCTTTAGTGGTTAACGTACCTGATTACTAACCAGTGGACAATACTGGGGTATGTGTTTCTATGCTGTATGATAAGCCAGGACAAGACCAAGAACTATTAATTGATAACCCACTGATGCTTACTGACTAATCCGCTGTTACTCACTAGATAACCCACTGCTCTCTACTAGATAATCCTCTACTACTTTGTGTTTATCCCATTGTTGGATAACCAATTGTCACTCACAGGATAACCCCACTGTCACTCACAGGATAACCCCACTGTCACTCACAGGATAACCCCACTGTCACTCACAGGATAACACCACTGTCACTCATAGGATAACCCCACTGTCACTCACAGGATAACCCCACTGTCACTCACAGGATAACCCACTGTCACTCACATTATAACCCACTGTCACTCACAGGATAACCCTATTATCACTCACAGGATAACCCCACTGTCACTCACATGATAACCCACTGTCACTCACAGGACAACCCCACTGTCACTCACAGGATAACCCCACTGTCACTCCCACTGTCACTCACAGGATAACCCCACTGTCACTCACAGGATAACCCCACTTTCACTCGTTGGATAACCCACTGTCACTTACTGGATAACCCACTGCTACTTACTAGATAGTCCAATGTTACTTACTGAATAACCCACTGCTTCTTACTGTATAATCCACTGTCCTTTACAGGCTAACCCACTGCTAATTCCTGGATATCCCACTACTATTTACCGGATAACCCACTGTCACTCACAGGATAACCCCACTGTCACTCACAGGATAACCCCACTGTCACTCCCACTGTCACTCACAGGATAACCCTATTGTCACTCACAGGATAACCCCACTGTCACTCACATGATAACCCACTGTCACTCACAGGACAACCCCACTGTCACTCACAGGATAACCCCACTGTCACTCTCACTGTCACTCACAGGATAACCCCACTTTCACTCGTTGGATAACCCACTGTCACTTACTGGATAACCCACTGCTACTTACTAGATAGTCCAATGTTACTTACTGAATAACCCACTGCTTCTTATTGTATAATCCACTGCCATTTACAGGCTAACCCACTGCTAATTCCTGGATATCCCACTACTATTTACCGGATAACCCACTGTCACTCACTGAATAACCCACTCTTACTTACTGGATAAATCACTGATTCTCTCTGTATAACTCACTGTTATTTACTTGATAGCCAAATATTTTTTACTGGATAATCCACTCTTACACACTGGATATTTTATTGCTGCTCATTTTGATAACCCACTGCAAATCGCTGGTAAATTCGCAACTTCTCATTGGATAGCTTCCACCAAATCATCGGATAGCTTCCACCAAATCATCGGATAGCTTCCACCAAATCATCGGATAGTCCAGTGTATTGAGCACTATATCCTTACAAACACTCTGCAGCATGAAAGAAAAGCATTAATAACAGTTAAAGTAACTAATCCCACTTAACTGTAGATAATACTTTCAGAAATTTCTGATGCTATGTTTAACAATATCGTGTCTCGAAGTTATTCCTTCTAGTTAGGGGTCCAACGAGACTCAGATTTTACTTGAAGATGACGTCTCTAAGAAGGCATTTGTGAAAATGAATCACTACAGTTCCTAGTTTCTGTGACAGTTAGTTTTCGACGATGACAAATATCTTCCTCTTCGCAGCCATCGAAGCCATCCACTTTATCTTTGCGCTTTGACCATAAATCTTGGAAACAAAGAGAAATGAAAAGGAAAGAAGAAGATGAAGTCTTATCCTGATATGACACCCACCTACCATTGATGCAAAGAAGGATTCTTCGTGAATGCATCTGATACGATTTTCTGTCAGTTTGATTCTTTGCTTGAACGCATGCGCTTTTATTACCTTTTCACGAAGCCAGGACACATCTTTAAATAACCAACGGATTAAACCTGTTCCGTCTCTTATCCTTTCTAAGGAGAGATTAAAATTTGCACCTGGGAAACGTGGAGGACACAATAGGTAACTTGCAAGTCTAGTAGTTTCGGGTTCGAGTCTCAATTGTTCTGGCTTGAGATTTTCTCCGTTTTAAGCCCTCCATCCCTTGATGTTTGAATAAAAACTCACTGATGGCTTTGGGAAGAACGTCATTGAGGGAAGGGGACGTTTAAACCTGGCCACGGCTAAGTACGAAAGCCATAATCTAAGCTCTGTTATTTACACGACTGTTTACTTCTATTCAGTTGGGGATCACTGCTACTCGCTTTACAGACAAATGGGTTTGAGCGTAAAATGTGCGTAAATGACCAGGTCCCAAGAATCCCATGGATTGGGTTGGGTTGTTTTACCTCTGAGCGGCACTTTTTTGCACACCATGGGCTAAATGGCCAGGTCACATGGACCCCGAAGGCTCAGAGAAGGTTGGGGGAGGGGACCCACTGGAACAGCTGTTGGGAGACATGGTAGCCTCCCGTCAAGGCCATCCAGCGTGTTCTTTAACGTGCACAGGGTATAGCTCTCCCGCACACGGGGCCACGACTTAACGTCCCATCCAACGGACGGCGGCCTTTCCAAGCCCATTGGTGTCCCCTACTAGATCGTGAACAGGGAGTTTGCGGAGATAAATCTCAACGCTGACCCAGTTGGGACTCGAACCTGGGAACTACAGATTACGAGCCTGACGCGCTACCGACTGAGCCACCCCCTCCCCCATTGAATTTGAAGATTACTTGATACACGCAATCCCTGATTGTGTGTATCAAGTAATCTTCAGAATCCCATGGGTTTAGGGTTGAGTACAATAAAGGGAACCCACTGGACAGATATTATAACGTATGAAAGCCTCCCGTCAAGGTCGAGATGGAGGTGGCTCAGTCGGTAGCGTGCCTGGTTCGTAATCTGCAGTTACCACATTCGAGTTTCACCTTGGTAACCGTTTGTAGTTTTCTCCACAAAACTTCGCGCCTTGTCTTCTTTCTGTAGGGGACACTAATGGGCTTGAAAAGGCCACCGTTCGTGCACGGGACATTAAGCAGTAGCCCCCTGGGCGAAAGAGAAGCATATCCTGTGCACTGTAAAAATAGCCGTGCACAGAATGTTTTTTAAAGATGGTATGGTAGAAAGAATGGTAACTGAGGAAGCAACTATACGATGTCTTTTTAAAGATGGTATGGTAGAAAGAATGGTAACTGAGGAGGCAACTATACGATGTCTTTTTAAAGATGGTATGGTAGAAAGAATGGTAACTGAGGAGGCAACTATACGATGTCTTTTTAAAGATGGTATGGTAGAAAGAATGGTAACTGAGGAGGCAACTATACGATGTCTTTTTAAAGATGGTATGGTAGAAAGAATGGTAACTGAGGAAGCAACTATACGATGTCTTTTTAAAGAGAGTTGGTGCGAGACTACTATCTGTCTCCTAATAGCTGTCCTGTGGGTCCCTTCACCCAACCTTGATGGGCTCTTGGGGTCCTTGTGACCTCGCCATTTAGATCATTGTGTGCAGAAACGTGCCTCTCAGAGGTAAAACAACCCAACCCGTCAGGGTCAACAAGCGTTTTTTTTAGAGTATTTTAGTTAACTCATCTGTCAATTTTTAAACGACAAAACTTTGATTTAGAATTTATGGAATTCCGTTCTCATCTTACAGTATGAGGCTGTGAATTTATGCAGACTTAGAGATGGAGACTCTTCGTGTTTCCGATCGCGAGAGGGTTCTCTTCAAGTTTCCTATCGAGAGTCTCTGTAATACGATATAAAGATCTCTTTCCTACGAGGAGAGTTTGGCAGCATTTAAGTATTTGCAGATTTCAAATGTTGCAGTGTGACTGATGTGTACAGAGTTTCAAATGTTGCAGTGTAGCTTGATATAGATGGAGGGGAGCGACTGATAGCTCATTTGCACACTGATCCACGGCTTAACGTCCTATCAGACGGAAGGAGGTATTTCCAAGCCCATAGGTCTCCCATTTCTGACCAAAAACAGGGTGGGGATTAGCAGAGATAAATCTCAACGGAGGCGAAAATTTGATTCGAACCTTGGAACTACAGATTTCGATCCCGGAGAGCTACAGTCTGAACTAACCCCAGCCCCATAGGTCACTTATTTACATTGATGATTGATTTGACAAGTCATTTATATTGCATTGACCTATGACCATTAGAATACTCGAAGTGTCAATTGCGCAGTCTCATAGTCTCTCATTTCGTCCTCAGTTGCCATTTTCCATTTTCCACTGGAGTGTAGTTGCCCTCTTTAGACTACCCATGATGCGAACCGACGTTCCCACAACGGAGCATGATGCTAAAGTCAGCTATTTATAGAGAGCGATCCCTTCAAGTTCCCTATCTCGGAGTTTTTCTTTTCCTTTTAACTGCGCTGTTTATTCCTCATCAGGATAGATACGTATCCGCCACGGTCATCAACTGTTAGGTCGTCGAGGGCCTCCTCATCTTTATCAGCGAACTCACTCCAAGAAAAGAGGAAAAGAAGAAGAGGTGGAGCGAACTGAATATTGAAATTGCATTTATGCTCCCTAACTTACAAGATCTCTGCTATCAGGCACGGGACGTGACAGATTTCGCAAAGTGAGGGCAAAACCACCCCTGAAACTTTCTCGTTATTGATAAAGACATCATCAGCAGTGAAATGATGTGTGTTGGACTGAATAATAATGGAGAAGAGGAAAAAAAGATCATCTTTTAAAAAAAGAAAAAAATCTGAGTCTCATAGTTTTTCTTCTTCGTGCTGTAGCAATAAGCTACGAGCTTCGGGCATAGGTTAGTGTTAGATCGTTCAGTGACGTGCACCGTTTCACGTGCCATTAATTTGAATAACCACGGAACACGTGGCGAGAGTGCAGAAAATGCGACCATTAAGAGGAATCAATGATCCTTTATGGTAATGAACCACGTGCTTCGTTGGAAGAAGTAGATGGATAAGAAAGTCCATCTACTTCTTTCAACGAAGTATATTATAGTGAGAGCTTTTCCTACCGAGTGAGAGACGAGAGATTGAGAGATAGAGCGGATCATCTGACTCAGGAGGAAGAATAGGTTTAAATATTCGCAATCAAACAATGAATAAGGTCGGCTATTGGCGTTTGGATAGTTCCTACATATATTAGCAAATTGAATTAAAAGTGTGCGAGTTGGATGTTTTATCGTTAACTTCGAGTGGCACTTTTTTTTTTGCATACGATGGTCTAAATTATCTATTTAGCCAATTATGTCTGCAGTAACCCATTTACCTCATTATCTCCCGTTGAGTTCAAAAGGAACTCAACAACTCATAACTGCAGTAGGGGGGGGGGGATCCATTTGACAAGGCCTTGACGATCCGTAGCTCATTTCAAAAGAATTTGCTGCGCGTAAAACAAATAATATACTGAATCTATTTCTTCCAATTTTTTTGACCAAACATTTTTAGGTGCGCAAAATGATTTTGCCAATTCTAGTACTCATTAAATTCCGTATATCACATATAAATAAATACCCCCCCCCCCCTCTCTCAAGCAGCTGCCTGCCAAGTGACGGATGATAGTTATCACACATTGTGCTGCTTTGTTGGGAAGATTTTCATCCTGAATGACAGCTCTCTTCAAGAAAGAAATGCTGTATGAAGATGATCACTCAAGACTGTCAAATAGAGATTGGCATTAATGTTGCCTTCTGTGATGATCCCTCGGTTGACTGTCTGTTGAGATCACTTTAGGATGTGCCTCTAGTTCGATCGCAATACGCGACTGGGTGAGTCTTTCTTATGACTTCTGTGATTTGATGGCAATTGCAAGGACTGAATACAGGCTCCTCTTAATAAAATGGCTCGACTACAATGTTTAGTTAAAGAAAACAATTCTCTATTGAACTTTAAACACATAAACATTGGCTGATGGATAAAGACACATGCTCATTACCATGCATTACAACACCAGCTTACTATGCCTGTTCAGCTTTTCCTCCAGAGCTCAATACCGTTAATTCCAATCGGCATTTAGGAGCCAAAACTCTTGCGTCTTATCGCTTGTGATTCGTCGGAAGCTCTCCTTGTTGGCCGTTGTCAACTCTCTACTCCCTTCTCCGAACTCTCGGACATGTGACAGGTCGCTGACCTCCGGCCAGGGTCAACTGCCAGAGGACATCACAAGTTGGGTGGGCCTCCCTCTCACCGACCTGCTACATTGATTAACATTCCAACAAGTGCTGTACTAGCAGGCTTTGCTGGAGCTAAAGACATCCTACATTGCATGTGCCTCTTTGGTGAAATACAAAATAATGTACAAAAGGAAATATTTACAAATGGCCTCTAGCCAGGCTACTCTAGCCTGACACCTTCCAACGGAACGAGAGCACTTAAACCAAGCCATGAAAAAGCATCCAAAACTATTACAGAACCTTTAGCAGTAGGAAACAAGCAATTAGAGTTTTAAGCTTCCTTCGGTTGGTGTCACATGTACACTCGTCCATTTATCAGAAACAAAAAGTAGGACTATTCGTCAGATCATCTCACATTCCTCTATTGCTAAAGTCTCCACTGTTCATGCTCTTTGCACCACTGGACACGACGACGTTCTTTGACAGGTGTAGACGAGAGGCTTATGAAGTGCGACTCATCCTTAATATCCAGCTTTATGGCATTCTCGACGTACGATTTTTGACGAAAGTAGCCTCTTGCCTTCTACGTTGAAATCCGTGTACAACTGATCGCTGTAGCTCGACAGTTTCACTTTGCACAACTGATCGCTGTAGCTCGACAGTTTCACTTTGCACATCGCACAACGCTCGAATTTCCCGATTATTGCTTTCACCCAATGTTGCCTTTTGCAGATGACGTCTTCCGTTTAAATTCCCATGCAGATGTGACCTTGGAAGCTGTTACTCGTGAAACATTGCGAGTTCAACTGTCTTAGTAGGGGCGGGGGTGGCTCAGTTGGTAGCGCGCCAGGCTCGTAATCTGTAGTTCCTAGGTTCGAGTCCCAGCTGGGTCAGCGTTGAGATTTCTCTCCGCAAAATTCCCCGGCCTGCCCACGGTCAGTAGGGGACACCGATGGGCTTGGTAAGGCCGCCGTCCGTCGGATGGGACGTTAAGTCGTGGCCCCGTGTGCGGGAGAGCCATACACAGTGCACGTTAAAGAACACGCTGGATGGCCTTGACGGGAGGCTACCATCTGTCTCCCAACAGCTGTTCCAGTGGGTCCCCTCCCCCAACCTTTTCTGAGACTTCGGGGTCCATGTGACCTGGCCATTTAGCCCATGGCGTGCAAAAAAGTGCCGCTCAGAGGTAAAACAACCCAACTGTCTTAGTGGCCAAAGCTCCTGACAGAAATGCGTAACAATAATCATTCCCCTTTCGAAATCGCTGAGGTCTTCTCTCGACGACATGATACCAAAACTTACATGCAATTTCGCCGGGTTTGCCTTTATAGACATGACGTTAAGCATGCTGGGATGTCATTTGTATGTTTCATGCTTTCGTCAGTGGCACATAGATGTCGCTGTTTAGCATAAATCGCAGGCTTTTCTCAAACCTTGGTGTTTTTATTATTCTGTCCATTACCTGTATGTGTCAACAGACACAATCAACAGAGTAAGAATTATTCTAGCGAGAAACTACTAAGTTTCTCGCTGGATTAATGAACGAAAATAAGAATAAAAAAATGGAAGAGAAAGTAAGCGGATAAACGTCGTGGTTTAACTCTAATTAGAGCTTACATTATTTTAAGAGGTCGAAGGTTCGGAATGGTCCTTTGCAACTGAAAATCCTAATTTGGTACATCTGTAAAAAATAATAAAAATAAATAAATACTCCCTCAAGCAGCTGCTTGCCACAGAGGTCTGACAGGAGCCTGTCAGTTTATATGCCACAGTAGGAGATCTGAGAGGATGGCAGGACCTCAGCAGAAAAACGACACACACATCCATGCCTAACAGTAATTTAAATGGATTTTCAGGAATGACAGTTAGAAACTAGGACACTGGAAAGTTGACGCTTCGACAGTTCTCACAGATCATAGACAGTGATTGGAAAGTGATTAACTTCCAATCATTGGCACTGGCCAATTGTCTCTGATATAATCTATTTAACCCATTATATCTAGAGTAGTCCATTTATTCCATTGTTTTCAGAGTAATCGATATTTCCCATTATCCCTGGAGTAGTCCAGTTAGCACAATGGGCTTTGGTGGCTCAGTCGGTAGCACGCTAGGCTCGTAATCTACAGTCCCCAGGTTCGAGTCCCACCTGGGCCAGCGTTGATATTATCTCCGCAAAACTCCTAACCCTATTGGGGACACTGATGGACTTGGTAAGGCAGCCGTCCGTCGGATGGGGCATTAAAACCCTAGTCCTTTTGCGGAAGAGCCATACCCTGTGCACGTTAAGAACACGCTGGATGGCGGTGATGGGAGGCTACCATCTGTCTCCTAACAGTTGTCCAGTGGATCCCCTTCCCCAAACCTTCTCTGAGCTCTCGGGGTCCTTGTAACCTGGACATTTAGTCTTTTGTGGGCAAAAAAGTGCCTATAAGAAGTAAAACAACCCATTTATCACATTATCTGTGGAGTAGTTTTTTAGTCTCTTTTCTCAAGAGTAGTCCATTGCCTCTGGAATAGTCCATTTAACCTATATGTCAAGTGTAGTCCATTTATCCCATTGTCTCTGGAATAGTCCATTTAACCTATATTTCAAATGTAGTCCATTTATCCCATTGTCTCTGGAATAGTCCATTTTGTCTGTTTTCTCTAGAGTAGTCCATTTAGTCTATTGTCTCTGAAGTTGATTTAGATCTTTGAGAACTGTCGAAGCGTGATCTGCGCAGACTCACAGTCTCCCACATTTCCCTTCACGCTAATTCACGGTATTCTCGAAGGGTAAAATCCTTCACCATACGAAACATAAAAGTGAAAAAAAAAATAAATAAAACGTTCCCTTATTTTTCTCCGAACGAGCATTTCCCAGTCTAGTTTCGTATACGGACCAACTTCCCTTATCCGACATCACAACTTCGTAGCGAAAAATATGACTTAAGACATTTTCCGTCACTGTCTTCGGTCGCTGCATTTATTCTCCGGGAAAGACACGGCTATTCGATTTCGACTGCCAACTTTTCCGAAGGATCCGGAATATACTTAGCGCCTTTCGGTGCCTTCCCACCGCCAGCCAGCGTCGTGAATACGGAGAAGAAGAAGGAACGGACACGAAACTAAAACATCATGCCAACTCTATCACCACCCCATTTTTTGCCTTTCTCCGCCCATTCCAAAACGCAAAGAGAATAAATCGCAAATATTTCACCGGTTTTCTTTCTTTTTTCCCCTCCCTTTTTTTCTTTTCAGTGTGTGTGAGGTGGGGAGGGAAATGCAAACTTCGAGTTAGGACTAACAACAAACAACAGGGGAGACGTCCAAAGAGTACGGAGAGAAAAAAACCCACACGCTGCGGAATAACATACATCTAGTAGAAGGAAAGCGAGTGCCTTCCTACAACAAACACCAGTTCGTAATGTAGTCACAGTTTTATGGAACTCGAACAGCTTCCTTTATATTCATCTGTTTCATATCTGAAAGTTTTTCCGAACTAATCAAATTCCTCTCCTGCTTCCTATATCTGTCAGGCGGGAATGCCGCTTCGAATGCAAACGTTCCCAAATAGCGCGAGAGCGCCGTGGGCTGAATGGCCCCGAGAGCGATGGGAAAAAGAGCCAGGCTTGAGGTGGGAGTGGACACGGGATGCTGTGACGTCATTTCACGAAGCCCTACAAGGGAGTGTACGGCTTGGGAGGAGGAGGGTGGGGGGAGGGAGAGTGGAAAGCGGACGCTTAGAATTCGAGACCCAGCAAATGATTGATAGCAGGCAAAACCGAGTTATTTCTGTGAGTCCCTCGGGGCCCTAACTTTTCTGTGAGTTTCCCAAACCCTCTGACGTTGTGATGTGTGCTCTGCGAAGGGAGCGGAATTTATAAACAGAAAAGGGAAGCGTGAGGACTGGGTGAAAAAAAAATAAGGGAAAAAAATAAGGGGGAGGAAGGTTGATATTTCTAACAGGAGAATGCTTTTCCGCGCGTGACCAACGAAGGTCGATGAGTGTGTTGTTTTTTTCCTTCATCTTTTATTACTTTTGAGTTTGGTCAGCGGGAAATGGAAAGAGAGAATTTATTTTCGATTAAAAGCAGATAACTTGCATAGAATTTGCTGTTACTTGATTGGATATTTAAAGTTCTCAGTTTGATTTGGATGTTAATATTTCGTTCGTCCATCGAAATCGTTGTAAATAAAATTCGTATGGAAGGATTTAAAGAAATAATCTTGAAATGACATTTCGAACTATTATATGTGTGCATAGTTTTATTGTAGACTTAGACACCATATTTGGTTATACCTAGTTGCCATATTTCGATTCCCCAGGTAAAAAAAAAATCCAGAATGTTAAAATCCACTTTGTAAGATTCTGTTTCTTACAAACTTTCCTTAAAATACTAATTCGAAATCTTTACTCTCTGAAATATATTTTTCGCAAAATGAACGACTCGAAAGTAACGTTTCAAAAGTATTCCAATATACACAGTTGTATCAGAATAATATGACCACCTACCTAATAATAGGAATGCTATGTAATCATATTATACTGATAAGACTGTGTATATAAATAAATAAATACCCCCTTAAGCAGCTGCTTGCCACAGAGATCTGACAGGAGCCTGTCAGTTTATATGCCATAGTAGAAGGTCTGAGAGGATGGCAGGACCTCAGCAGAAAAACGACACACACATCCATGCCTTACTCGGGGCTCGAATCCAGGTCCCTTAGATCAGTAGCCAAGCGCGCTAACCACGCTAACCACTCAGCAACGGGACGGCTGTGTATATATGAATCCAAACTAATTATTCTCTTCCGCAACACGAACGGAACTAATTGTAAGTATTTTTTAAATACTACTTTAAAATGAAAGTACCAAATCATTACTCAGTGGAATATTTTTTTATTGACTTGAACTACTTTTAAGCAATTAAAAAACATTAATTTAAAATTTTAATGCGAATATAAAGTCATCTCTTAATAGGAAAGTATTTCAGTTATTTCTTTAGGTAATTGTAGGCCATGGAGAGGCGAGACTGATTCAGACGATAGTGCTCAAAGCTCGTAATATACAGTTCCCGAGTTCGATTCCCACCTGTGCCAGCATTGAGATTTATCTTCTCTGAACCTGTTCCCTACCCTCTGTCAGAAAGGGGACACCGATTGTGTTGGAAAGTCCTCCGTCCTTTCGGATGGGGCGTTAAGCGTGGTCCCTTGTGCGGGAGAGCCATACATACCCTGTGCACGTTAAAGAACACACTGGATGTCCTTAACTGGAGGTTACCATCTGTCTCCTAATAGCAGTCTAGTGGGTTCAGCCTTCTCTGAGTCTTTGTGACCTGACCATTTAGCCCATTGTGTGCAAAAAAAGTGTTGCTCAGAGGTAAAAACAACGCAACTCTATTAATAGTGCAAAAAATAGAAACTAAAATCTAATTACAGTGGACCTTTGTTATAGCGCTGCTCGCTATACCGCGCACTCGGTTATAGCGCGGGCGATGCTCGCGATAAGTTCAAACATGTTTATACAGGTCCGTGCGGCGTTAGTGAGTATCGCATTTTATTGTTACTGCGTATTGAGTAATTGTGTATGTATTGAGTTCCTGCATGTATTTTGAATAGTGTTTAATTATTGTATGCATGATGAGTAAAAGAAAAGCTTACAGTGTGAAATTTATTGTGTCGCCACTGCGCCGCTCGGTATAACGCGGTTCACCTTATAACGCGGGTGTTGTTTCCCGCCCGACATGTGCGTTATATCGGGGGTCCACTCTAATAAATCTTAAATTTCTTAAAATAAATACTCCCTCAAACAGCTGCTTGCCATAGAGGTCTGACAGGAGCCTGTCAGTTTATAATGATAGACTAGAAGGTCTGAGAAAATGGTAGGATCTAGGCAGAAAAACGACAGGTACATCCATGCTTTACCCGGGGCTCGAACCCAGGTCCCTTCTTAAATCAGTAGCCAAGCAAGCTAACCACTCGACCATGGCCTGCTTTTATTGCAATTTTAATAATGCATCGTGACTTTTAGAAGTTTTCGCACGAAGAGTGAAGTGTATAATTTTGGAGGCGATCAGCTAATGGTAGGAGTAAAAGGAATTAAGAATAAGAATACACTTAACCCTTGATGTACACGGTACTCAGTTTACACGGTCAAAAAATGCAAACCGTTTCGATTTACACGGTTATAGACTCGGTTTTACACGGCACGGATTGAGTCTTTTTATGTACATAGATGTGAAAGATATTTTGAAATAAAAATGGTATAGCGTCAAGGGATATTTTTAGACTGTCATTTCAAGGTAAAAATCAACTGATAGAGTATCTGGCAACCTTCGTGTCACGTGACACGAAGGTTGCCAGATCACTAATTTCTAAAAAAAAAAATCGGTGCCAGATATTTCTTCTGAATTCTGTAATCTACCATAGTGTTCGGATACTTTTTTGAGCGACTGTAGGTGGTCATATTATTTTGATACTAGATCGTGTGGGCTCACTCACGGAAATATTGAGCGTGTGGTTACCGTTCACAGAAAACTGGAGCGTGTGCAGTTACTGCACACGCTCCAGTTATTTTTCCTGAATTCTGTAATCACGTGACACGAAGGTTGGCAGATCACTAATTTCTAAAAACATCGTTGCCAGATATTTTTTCTGAATTCTGTAATCAACCATAGTGTTCGGATATTACTGCGACTGTACATCTACATTAGCAATGATTTTTTTTATCGGAACTTATCCCCTTTTTTCCACAAGTTGTTGGTTTCGATTTGCATGGTTTCGATTTTCACGGTGATTTCCCGGAACCTCTCTGCCGTGTAAATGGGGGATGAGTATTACAAAAAAAAAATAGCTTCTGTGTGAGAGTGTTTTAAAAGACTATTATTAGAAACCTTAATATTTTGTTTATCTCCCTAATACCTTATTTGTGCATTATTTTTTGTCAAAAGCGCTGGAGGCTATGCAGGAAACGATGCACTATTTCACCCCACTTCTCTTTACACTGGGGCGGGGGGTGGCTCAGTCGGTAGCGCGCCAGGCTCGTAATCTGTAGTTCCCAGGTTCGAGTCCCAGCTGGGTCAGCGTTGAGATTTATCTCCGCAAAATTTCCCCGCCCTGCCCACGGTCAGTAGGGGACACCGATGGGCTTGGAAAGGTCGCCGTCCGTCGGATGGGACGTTAAGCCGTGGCCCCGTGTGCGGGAGAGCCATACACTGTGCACGTTAAAGAACACGCTGGATGGCCTTGACGGGAGGCTACCATCTGTCTCCCAACAGCTGTTCCAGTGGGTCCCCTCCCCCAACCTTCTCTGAACCTTCGGGGTCCATGTGACCTGGCCATTTAGCCCATGGTGTGCAAAAAAGTGCCGCTCAGAGGTAAAACAACCCAACTTCTCTTTACACATTCAGGAATTTCAGCTCAATGCTCTATATTTAAAAAAAAAAATCAAGTACTTGAGGACCTTCATATTGAGTAATTCGTGCAACAGCTGTGATATTAATTTCAAAGTTTTGCTGTTTTTTAAATTGCGCGACGATCCATCACAGTAGAACAACATTCGTTCTATTTTGTTGCGATCTTAAGCAACCACGGCAATTCCCGATTCCGCCTGACAACACTACCAGTTATGAAAAGCCGTGCCTATCTAGAGCCGGATGCAAGAATGCGCCATATAGACGCACCTCAACCCCGACCTCATTCATTCATTCATTCTACTTCACAAATATTGGGATGTCCTTATTCAGGCTTTCCCATGACCCCGACCTCACATAGCAGCAGTCCTATAAAAGGAAAGCTAACCACCGGAAGAAACCTAACTTTAATCTGTTCCCCGGTTAGCCATGAACAAGGATATGTAGATCCAAGTTCGCTCGGCATCCGGGGTGGAGACTCTTAGTAAGGCCCAGACTTTTAACAGGACTCGAACCTACTGGGGCGCGACCCTTTTCAGCTGAGCCCTTGAATTTGATCACACAGAGCCCTGAGGTTGAGGTCTAAGACACCGTCATCGTCCAACCGGCACGCCCAACCGGTCGGCGGCATCCTCGACCTCAGTTGGTCTTGGCTATGTCCAACCGGTGACCCAATCCGGCCGGCACAGCCTTCGACCGGGTTGCTGGGCCCGAAGCCCCCCCCCCCCCCCCCCCACCACCACCACGTCAAGGTGGTCCCCTATCGGGGGAGGGGGGGACAGCAGAACAACAGCAAAAATGCAATAACAAATAAAAGCATAATCTCGCTGATGAAGTCAGAATGAGATTTTTCCCTATTCTCCCAACTTTGGCCCACGCCAAGCACTAATAAGGCTTTCGATACACGAAAGTGAAACTATTCGCGAGATCAGTGAAAAATAGATTGCTTTAACATCCCTGCAATGTTTCAATGACAAAGGCATTCATAGGCGTCATTATATCTTCAAAATTTAATAAAATACCCCCTCAATCAGCTGCTTGCCACAGAGGTCTGACAGGAGCCTGTCAGTTTATATGCCATAGTAGAAGGTCTGTGAGGATGGCAGGACCTCAGCAGAAAAACAATACAAACATCCATGCCTTACCCGGGGCTCGAACCCAGGTCCCTTAGATCAGTGCCAAGTGCGCTAACCACTCAAAAATTAATAATAATAATAATTAAATAAATAAAGAATAAAAAAAAATAACTTCCACCCCCCATTTGTGAGAGTTTTCCTTCTATCCAGAAAGCCCGACTGTGATGAGATCGCAGTGTTTAATCATCTTTTTTTTCACCATCGCAGAACACAACATGCAGGGATGTTAAAATGACATGACATTGTAGGGATGTTAAAACAATCTATTTTTCACTGATCTCGCGAATAGTTTCACTTTCGTGTATCGAAAGCCTTATTAGTGCTTGGCGTGGGCCAAAGTTGGAAAGAATAAGGAAAAATCTAATTCCGACTTCATCAGCGAGATTATGCTTTTATTTGTTATTGCATTTTTGCTGTTGTTCTGCTGTGCCCCCCGATAGGGGCCTTGGCGTGGTGGTGGTGGGGAGGGGGGCTTCGGGCCCAGCAACCCGGTCGAAGACTGTGCCGACCGGAGTGGCTGTACCGGTTGGACATAGCCAAGACCAACCGAGGTCGACGATGCCGCTGACCGGTTCCGTGTCCGGTTGGATGGTGACGGTGTCTGAGACCTCACCTATCAGGTGCTCTGGGTGAGCAGTTCGAGGGCTCTTCTGAAAAGATTTGTCCCCCATTAGGTCGAGCCCTCATCAAAGTCTGGGCCTTACTAAGAGTCTCCACCCCGGGAGTCGGGCGAACTTGGATCTATATATCCTTGTTCATGGCTAACTGGGGAACAGATTAAAGTTAGGTTTCTTCCGGTGGTTAGCTTTCCTTCTATAGGATTGCTGCCATGTGAGGTCGGGGTTGAGGAGCGTCTATATGGCGCTTTCTTGCCCCCGGCTCTAGATAAGCACGGCTTTTCATAACTGGTAGTGTCGTAAGGCAGAATCGGGAATTGCCGTGGTTGCATAAGATCGCAACAAAAGAGAGGTGTTGTTCTGCTGTGATGGATCGTCGCACAATTTAAAAACAGCAAAACTTTGAAATTAATATCACAGCTCTTAGACGGATTTCTCAATATGAAGGTCCTCAAGTACTTGATTTTTTTTTTAATATAGAGCATTGAGATGAAATTCCTGTATGTGTACAGAGAGAGATAACATCGTTCGGATTCTAAGAGAAGGGTTGTTGACCAAAGCATAAAAAGAAATGGCGATAAAATTACATTTTATAAATGTCTTAGGTTGGATTTTTTTACTTCCGAAGAGCATTTATTTGCGCCAAATGATGACCAAGTAAAACTCCAAGGGTTTTGTTCGTTTTATCTCTGAGCGGCTCTTTTTTTTCGCACAATGAGCTAAATGGCCAGGTCACAAGGACCCCAAGGGCTCAGAGAAGGTTGGGGAAAGGGAACCCGCTGGACAGTGTTAAGAGACAGATGATAGCCTTCCGACAAGGCCATTCAGCTTGCTTTTTAACGTGCATTTTTGCACACAGTATACGTGCTCTACAGCACACAGACCACGGTTTTGCATCCCATCCGAAAGACGGCGGATTTTACAAGCCCATCGGTGTTCCCTCTCTAACCCATGGCAAGAGGTTAGGGGAAATATATCGCAACATTTGCACAGGTGGGACTCGAACCTGCGAACTACAGATTACGAGCCTGGCGCATACTGACTGAGCCAACCCCGTCTAGGACTTCAAGTATCAGCGCTGTGTAGGTGAAGGGAACCTGCTAGGGAACTATTTTGAGCTAGATGGAATCCTCCCGTCAAGATCATCCAGTGTTTTTTAACGTGAGGAGGATATGGCTTTCTTGTGCACGAGGAAAAGGCTTGATGTTCCATCCGAAGGACTTTTGAAGCTTCCGAGGACAGATCTAGAGTTGGCGGAGAAATTCTCAACTCTGGCGCAGACTGGAACCTGAGACAGATTATGAGGTTCGCACACTACCGATCTCACTTATTGGCCACCCATCACATTCTTTAACGTACCTAAGGTGCATCTCTCATGAATACCAGCTTACATCCCATCCGAAGATCTTCAGACTTTCTAATCTCTCGGTGTCTCCTTTCTCATCGATGGCAGAATGTGGGGTAAAAATAAAAGAATATAATAAATAAATACCCCCTCAAGTAGCTGCTTGCCACAGAGGACTGACAGGAGCTTGTCAGTTTATATGTCATAGTAGAAGATCTGAGAGCATGGCAGGACCTCAGAAGAAAAACGATACATACATCCATTCCTTACCCGGGGCTCGAACCCAGGTTCCTTAGATCAGTAGCCAAGCGCGCTAACCACTCAGCAACGGGACGGCTTAAATAAATAAATACCCCCTCAAGCAGCTGCTTGCCACAGAATTCTGACAGGAGTCTGTCAGTTTATATGGCACAGTAGAAGGTCTGAGAGGATAGCAGGACCTCAGCAGAAAAACGACACATACATCCATACCTTACCCGGGACTCGAACCCAGGTCCCTTAGATCAGTAGCCAAACCACTCTGCCATGGGACGGCACAGTTGAGATTCGAACCTTGGAACTGTACTTTACGAGCCTGGCGCGATACTGAATGAGCCAATCCCCATTCATTCCTGGATAGGAATCCACTGGAAGTTATCAGAAGACTAAATGGAAGCTTCCCATTAAAGACATTTAGCTTGTTTTTATCTCGCGCTCTCTTCGAAACTAGAGCCACCGAATAACGACCCATCAGACGAGCCATCCCCATCAGACGGAGGCTTTCTCAAGTCCATAAGTGTCCCATTTCTTTCTAGAAAGACAGAGCAGGGTTTAGAAGCGGAATTCTGAACTTCAGTGGTTTTCACTTTACAAAGGAAACGTTCGACTCAAAATCACCAAGTCTGGTGAACTACTGACAGGAAATTCCATGATTTCCACTCCAAATGTCTCAAAACAAAATATTGACATTGAAGTGCATAAATCAATATCATTGTTAAATCTTTCTCTCTAAGTTGAATAGTCATGTTTTTCTCTCTGCATCTCTTCTAAAATCAAAATAGAACACTTACCTTCAACGCTCAACGCGTAATATTTTATTTAATAGACCATTCTGCAGAACAATAACCTCACAATGAGTTCGGAAAAACGATATAAACCCTGAGACAATATTTGTTTTTGCTAGAGTGCACTCACTTTTAAAGATTAAAACTCAAGCAAGTCACAGAATCTTTTTTTTTTATGGCCACTGAAGTTTCGGCCGAAGCTATGTTGTGACCTGGATTGCGTTGTACAGCTGAGATCGTGCGGTTATGGTTAGCGTGTCTTTGTGCAATTTGGCGTGCTTAAAAGCAATTTGATGAGGACGTTTCCAGATCAGGATAAATCTATCCCATCGCCCATTACAAATGCCTTGTAACACGAACGCAACTTTGACTAGGCGAATGGGAGAGTGACTTGTTTTGGAAAACTTAAGTTTCATTTGGAAATATTCAAATGTAGGGTGCGTTCGCATGTTTGAGACAGTAGATGGCTTATTTCTGTGGAATGAAGTCTCTGCAACGCTCTAGTATTTCTTTTTCAAGAATAAGGTTTTCTGCTGTATATTGTGGATGGGCCAAATACCAGGTGGTAAGAATTCCATGATTTGGGGCACGGAAAAGCAACTCAGGTTAAACAACTGCTAAGAAAAGGAAAGATATATACCGTCAGACTAATTCAATATGTTTTAACCAGATATGACTCTTTAAAGTCAGAGATACATAATCTTTTTTTAATCGAGGGTCGACTGAGTTAAGAAGTGAGTTTAGAAGTTTTTTTTATGAAAATTTCTTCCGAAGAGCAAATTCAAAACTCTATCAAATTCTACGAGGAAAATAATTTAAAAATAATAAACTACCCTCTTAAAGTGAAAATATATCAATATTCACTGTTACAATGTTTAAATATATTACCAAGGTAGTTCTAAGCCTAATAATTAAGGAAAGAAATTGAAATATTAAACTGGGAAATTTGTGTAAACGAAAACGCTCGACATTTTAAAATTAAACGCTTTCGTTATTAAGTTAGTTAGATAGATATATATTTTGTAATTAAACGTCAGTTCGCTCTCATGAGGGCCAAACATAGCACTAAATTGCGACAATTTTTTTGTTAGGTGGGAGAATGTGAGGAGGGAAAAAATTATCGCTAAATTACGTTTTTCGATGAAGAGAGGTCTGAAGTCTTCTGGGAAATCAGTCGTACCGAGTTTGAAATTGAGCTTCAGTTTAATATAACACAAAAATGCGTGAAAATTACCTCATTCAAAGGTACCTCTAATATCTGA
The DNA here is from genome assembly GCA_038380435.1 of Ryuthela nishihirai. Taxonomy (NCBI): domain Eukaryota; kingdom Metazoa; phylum Arthropoda; class Arachnida; order Araneae; family Heptathelidae; genus Ryuthela; species Ryuthela nishihirai. The sequence goes on from JAWZYU010000020.1 coordinate 38,800,107, forward strand.
GGTTGGAAACTAATCTTAAATACGTCGCAGAGGAACAAATTTAATTATATTTAAGATGGATAATATAAATCCATCGTTAATAATGTAAGATCTTGCAATGCTAAAACTTTAAATGCACAGAATTAAACTTTTAAAGAAACTAATTTTCCTTAGTATATTTCGAGTTTTTAAAATATTTTTCTTGAATCCAATTTTTTTATTTTCCTGTAGACTAAATTACAAAAAGGTTTCATGATTTGTAAACACATGAAAATTGTATGTATGGTTATTACTGTAGGTTGTTTGAAATCTGAGCGGCACTTTTTGCACAAAATGTGTTAATGGACAGATCACAAGAACCCTGAGGGCTGAGAGAAGGTTGGGGGAAGGGACCCACTTGACAGCTGTTGGGAGACAGATGTAGCCTACAGTCAAGGCCATTCAGGGTGTTCTTTAAAATGCACAGTGTATGGCTCTCCGACACACGGTGCCACGGCTTAATGTCCCATCCGACAGACGGCAGCCTTTCCAAGGTCTGTCGGTGTCCGCTACTGATCGTGAGCATGGCGGAGAGTTTTGCGAAGATAAATATCAACGCTGGTCCAGCTAGGACTTAAACCTGGGAATTGCAGATTACGAGCCTGGTGGGATAGCGGTTGAGCCACCCTCGCCCTTATTGTATCTCTTGTATGTATGTTAAGAGCCTATCGTGAGTGAAATGTATGTGTGGGTAAATTCTACCTATATTACATGCAGAAATATCCGAGATGTTATCATTTGTGTCTTAAGTGTTATTCTACATACGTATATTCTGTAAAAAATACAGAACGTACTCCATGATTGTACATTGGGGCGGGGGTGGCTCAGTCGGTAGCGCACCGGGCTCGTAATCTGTAGTTCCCAGGTTCGAGTCCCAGCTGGGTCAGCGTTGAGATTTATCTCCGCAAAAATTCCCCGCCCTGCCCACGGTCAGTAGGGGACACCGATGGGCTTGGAAAGGCCGCCGTCCGTCGGATGGGACGTTAAGCCGTGGTCCTGTGTGCGGGAGAGCCATACCCCGTGCACGTTAAAGAACACGCTGGATGGCCTTGACGGGAGGCTACCATCTGTCTCCCAACAGCTGTTCCAGTGGGTCCCCTCCCCCAACCTTCTCTGAGCCTTCGGGGTCCTTGTGACCTGGCCATTTAGCCCATAGTGTGCAAAAAAGTGCCGCTCAGAGGTAAAACAACCCAACCCATGATTGTACATTAAACAGCATTTCTGTCAATAGTGGAATGACACTTGAGAAGCGCCGTTGCCTCACAATAAAACACCTCAAAAATAAGCAAATATAGTGTAACCTCATTCAACAAATTATTAGGGCAATGTTTATTAGCCTCTGTTCATTGACGAAAAATTCACTAGATAACGAAGCAGGAATCTTAAAAGTTAACCATTACTTCATATCATTGATCACACAAATATACCAATTTGTGATATTACAAAATATTTTAATTTTTTTTTGTAAATACAGGAATGACGGAGATATCCTGTAAGTTTTTTTGGCTTGTGTTGGTTTCTCGTACAACTTTAATCCATACAAACTCTGAAGGACATGCCCATAGACTTAGTAGTCTGGTTCTCTAAACACTCTAACAGTAAGAGAGTTTCTAATTAAATTATTTAATTAAATTCCTTCAAGCCAAAAAGAAATCGATATTAATATGTATGAATTATGATTCACACATTCCAGAAATGTGGAAATTAGTGTCTATGATAATCAGTAGTGGATTTTAAGGCTGTGAGGTTCCCTTGGTGGCGACATTTAGTTACCTTCCATTTCAAATGTCTGAAAACAAAGTTACATTTTATGAAGATAATAAGAAAACAATTTTTTAACTGCAGTGAACAGGACCAAATTTACAACTCTTGCTCCTCTAGGCACTCTAAGTGGTAGTACAATCGCTCAAAAAAATATCCGAACACTATAGTTGATTACAGAATTCAGAAAAAATATCTGGCAACATTTTTTTTAGAAATTAGTGATATGGCAACCTTCGTGTCACGTGGGTTGCCATATCACTAATTTCTAAAAAAAGTTGCCAGATATTTTTTCTGAATTCTGTAATCAACTATAGTGTTCGGATATTTTTTTGAGCGACTGTACAGTAGGTTTTTATTTCTTATAAAAAAATCCTAATTTTTTTGCTTTTGCAATCACGAAGGTAATGTGTAAAGTAATAGAAATGGATGAAGAAATTTTTAATGATAAGTATTACAGTTTTAATAATGAAATAAAAATAAATATAGATAATATATATATAAATAAAAATAAAATTAAAAATAGTAAAATTAATATAATTAATTAATATTACATATAGCATATAACTTGTAATATTCAGCAGAGAATCAAGTTATTCGAAATTTAAACATTTTTCTGCCTTGCTTTTTTTTGACCTGGGAATGAACAGATAACATTAAATTATCAAAAGTATTGGAGGGGTGGGGCGGGGGTGGCTCAGTCGGTAGCGCGCCAGGCTCGTAATCTGTAGTTCCCAGGTTCGAGTCCCAGCTGGGTCAGCGTTGAGATTTATCTCCGCAAAATTCCCCGCCTTGCCCACGGTCAGTAGGGGACACCGATGGGCTTGAAAAGGCCGCCGTCCGTCGGATGGACGTTAAGCCGTGGCCCCGTGTGCGGGAGAGCCATACCTTGTGCACGTTAAAGAACACGCTGGATGGCCTTGACGGGAGGCTACCATCTGTCTCCCAACAGCTATTCCAGTGGGTCCCCTCCCCCAACCTTCTCTGAGCCTTCGGGGTCCATGTGACCTGGCCATTTAGCCCATGGTGTGCAAAAAAGTGCCGCTCAGAGGTAAAACAATCCAACCCAACCCAAAAGTATTGGAATATTTCCATATTGTGTGAAAAGAAAACTGTATTCAGAGCTCCCTATCTTTGAATTAAACGTTTTGTAGCAAAAGGTTACAAGAAATGGGAAATCTAAAAATAGTACCCAAATCTAGTTTTTAAATAATATTCGTTTAATATTTTAAGAATTCTGGAAGCTTAAATACTTAACAGCAATGTTGATACTCGTAAGAATCGTTCATAGAAATAAAGGCAATTTTAAAAGTTTGGGTAATATTTTACAGTTTGCATCAGTTTTAAAACAGTGTCTAGAAGAAGCGAAACAGCAATATCTGTTGTCAAATATTTCAGTTTCAATAAGTCTTCCGATATTAAACGGATGTTTTCGAAAATAGAAATTTGGTTAAATTTGACAGAGATCAAAATTTTAACTTCCCCAATAGTTCCAGCAAAAGAGCTTGTTTTCAAAGTTAGGCAGATTTGGATATAGTTTTACGTTAACATAACGTGTGAAGTATTCAAATACGTTTGGTAATATGGCGTATAACCTCACAATCCATATTCATTTAAAAGTTCATATTTCGATTATCAGGTGAGAGAGTACTTTGAAAAGAGAGTAACCGCCTCTAAATGGTAGCGGTCTGCAAATGGTAGCTAGGTAGTCACTGGAAGGAGAGCTATGCACCAATCCCCTGTGATGATGCATAGAACCGGCCAGGCCTAATACCTAATGTCCGACCCCGCCTTCTCGTGGTGCAGACCGTTAGTACCTTTCAAAAGAGATACTCTCTTGTGGAAGACAACGGAAACGGAGGGCTGCCAGATCAGTGTCGCCTACTGATCTGGACAACTATGGCTACTTTTCTTTTTTTTTTCTACCCTGTTGAGAAGTGGTCAACCACACAGGGTCCTGGTGCTGACAATATAAACCTATTGGACTGGACTGATATATGGCGCTGAGATTGATTATGGATCCTGAATTTGCTGCACTGGTGGGCTTCTGTGGAGGGAAAATCTTCCGCTGTGTTTTGTGTTTGTTTGTGGGTTGACAGCCCCAAGTGAATAGATTTATAGGATATGTTTATCAGCTGGTGGAGCAGAAGTCATCAGAGGCACCTGAACTCTTTGCTTCTACTGGCATCGTCAAATTCTACATTGGAGGAAGTCTTCCAGTGTAGATGGCTTCAGCCTTTAGTGGAGGGGGAACGGGTCTTTGCTCCATGTCTGCGATTAGGGGGCTGTTTGATATTGTCGGCATTCCCTCTCTCAATAAACATAGTTTCTTTAAACATCCCATTAACCATTTTCTCTCCATAGGTAGTTGGAATGTGAGGACTCTGCACAGAGATTTTTCTCTTGATGTCCTCACACAAGAATTCCACCATTATAATTTAGATATTCTCGGCTTGCAAGAGACCAGATGGACAGATAAAGGTCAGATTCTTAATAATAATCTTAAATTTCTCTTTTCATTGAAGGACGACAAAAAGCATCACCAAGGCGTGGGTCTGCTTCTCAGAAGACACGCTAGTGATGCTCTTCTAGGATATGAGTGCATTAATGAAAGGTTTCTTACAGCAAAATTTCAGACAAGCGTTAAAGACTTGAATGTTTTCTGCTGTTATGCCCCCACTGAGGATGCCGATGAGGATGAGAAGGATAGGTTTTATGGACAACTTCAGGATATTTTGAATTCTGTCAAGAAAGGAGATATTACCCTTGTTCTTGGTGACTTCAATGCCAAAGTTGGTACTGACTCTGACCTTTGGGGAGGAGTAATAGGCCCTTTTGGTATTGGTAGCTGCAATGGCAATGGGCAACGTCTCCTACAGGTAAGTAAACTTAATGGTTTCAGAATAACTAACACATATTACAAACACCACGACATACATAAATACACATGGGTTTCACCTGATGGACTGCATAAGAATATGATTTGATTGAAGATTTTGGCCTTAAATGGGCTGGAGATATGAAAATTTCTGACTTAGATTATGCTGATGATTTAGTCCTTTTGGCAAATGATGTTGATGAGATGAACTCTTTCATTCGAGCTGTTAATGAGACTGGTAGTAGAGTAGGTTTGGTTATAAACAGAGAGAAAATTAAAGTGATGAAAATTGGTCAAGCAGGCTGTGATTCAGTTAAATGAATGGTTGCAGTCTTGAGCAGGTGTCACAGTTTAATTATCTTGGGAGCTACGTAACAGATAATGGTGATGTGCAGCATGAGATTAACAGACGGAGAGGGATTGCTGCCGGGACTTTTAAGAATCTATGGAGAGTGTGGAGAAATGGGGGGTATACACCTAAAGACTAAAATTAGACTGTATAATAGTTTGGTTCTTTCTAGGGTTAGTTATAGTAGTGAAACTTCCACGCTTTGTAAACAACAGGAAACTTGATTCTTTTGATTATAGATGCTTACGCAGTATCTTGGGCATTAAGTGGTTCAAATTTGTAAGTAATGAAGAGGTTAGGCAAAGGAGTCGGCAACCTCCTATAAGCAGTATATTGTGCAGAGAGAAACTCCGTTGGTTTGGCCATGTTGCCCTAATGGATAATTATAAATTAGCGAATAGGATTATAAACAGTGTACCTAAAGTCCTCCGAAAGAGGGGGGAGACCTAGGATGCGGTGGGCAGATAATGTCAAACAGGACCTTATTAGAATTGGTGTGCAGTGGCCAGATGCAGTAGATGTAGCTCAGGACAGACTTGCTTGGAGAACTAAATGATCAACGGTCTGGTTGGACCTCCGTAGCCCATGGCTGCTTGAGGATGATGATGATGATGTTACTTAAATAAATAAAATGTAGCATTTAAATGAGTCAGACTCTCGCCTAGGCTAGTGCCTAACGAAAATCCAGGACAATCACCGCTCACGGAAGCATTGGATAACGAATTAAGATTTCATTATAAATATGTTGTAAGATACGCCATTAAGAGAGATGTTCAATTGCTGTTTAAATTTGATAAATTTCAAAGGTGATCAAAATGGGTAAGCAAAAAATAATTCTTTATGCGCCGATGATTTCGTCATAATTTTCCTTCTCAATTTTTTTAAATATTTCTTTTCCCTAAATATCTAAAGAATATGCATATTCAGACGTAAAAAAATGTGCCCGAAAAGCTACTTAGTTTCTCTGCAGAGAATAATATGAGCGGTAAAACAATTTTTAGTCAGTTCAAACACTTTTGTTCACAACAACCTTAAAGAAAACACATTTGTATACAACACGATTTTAAATATGTTTAACAATTACAACAAATTTATGCATGTATTATACACAATATCTGTTAAGTTATACTTCTAAATTTAAATTCAATAAATAAATTTTAACGTTTTATCTCTTCATGTGAATTTAGAACTAAAAATTCTCTTGGTACTCCGTTGAAAATATCTGGTATTTTATATAATTTTATTTTTTTTCGTGATTATTAAAAAAAATCTCGGATACGATAATAATAGTAAATTTGGAATCTAGTATATTGCTCGTGAGTTACTTTTAATTTATGTGTATTATCAAAGTAAGTGTTCAGTGTTATGTTTATATTTATAAAGATTATGCTCTAATAAATAATGAGATGAGAAAATTTGTTTTGCTAGTTATTACGAATTTGATATGGGATTAAAATATTTTGCAATAGAGGATTGGATGCTTTCTATTTTTTTTTGGATTTATAAATCTTAATTGCCCCCATAAATTGTAAAACGATATCGAATTAAGGATTCACGGAGAGCTTTATAAGCTACTAGGCATACATTTGGGTCAGCCGAAAATTACAGTCGATACAAAAAAAAATAGAAATGAAGTCTCATTTCTGTCTTCTTTGGGGAAACCAATTTCTACTGATTTATTAACGATCACTGAACATAAACTGAAAACTACAAACATTAATTAAATGAAACTAGACTCTTCACAAATTTAAATTATTAAACTGATTCGTTGATGACGAGATTAAAGTTTTCCTTGCAAAACGTAAGACGCATTTTTTTACTCAACCGATTTGAGAAAAAAAGAATTTGCTGACTACTGAATTTTCAGTTTTATTACCTGAGAAAGAAAGATGCATTTCGTGTTATTATTTTACTCTTTCTTAGCAATTTGTGTTTTATACATAATACATAACCAAGCATTACTGAAACTGCAAAAAAAAAATGTTGTGATGCAGGAATCTTTTTTGGTGTTCGGTTCCTAGCTAGCCTTCATCCATCTTTAATTTCTTCACGGAGAGTCGGCAACTTCTAGCTGACTGATACAACTTTAAGTTGTTTACCGAAGAGAAATTTTGCGACATATTCTGCAGAGACCTCCGGCATCCAGCATCCAGTGGAGGACAACGTGCGGGGTTACCATAGCAACACCATCACATCTCCTTATTTCCCACGAGATGTCTCGAGGAGTGTTTATGTGTTCTCTGTCACATACCTGAAATGTGTGCATCCGAGTTACAACACGAAGTAGTCCGCAGTTTCTCAGAACACTGACTTATTTGGCTATGCGCCCATAGGGACATGCACCTCACTTAAGGCCTGCAAAATGGTTTACGTTAATAGAGGCCATGTGGACCCTTTGGGAGTGAAGTTCCACAATGAGGGATGATTCAGTACCAGCGTCAGAAAGAAGCACTGCTTTGTAACAAATTTAGACAGACACGGGTGGTTTTTTTCTTCTTCTTTTCTTTTTCTTGTCCGTTTCACCGCAAAAGATATCAGACAGTTTTAGATGAGAAAACAAAAGAGGGAAAAACATTGGAAAGGAAGAGGCTTAAGTTAAACCACAGAGAGAAAATAAAGTTGTCTGTGAAAACTGTGAAATTTATATCCTAGTACTGCAAGCTCCAGAATCACTCTTATATTGATCTTAAGAAAAATATATAGTATAAGAAGAAAACTGGTTCTGAAAGAAATTTTATGGGCAATTTCTTTTTCTTTTCTTTTTTCTTTACAGGTAAGTGAATATCGCGAAAAAAGAGTTTGCGTTAAACTTTTTTGATTTTAAAAGAGGAGTAAGATTTAAATTTCAAAATCTGACCCAAATATGGTGGTGATACAGACGAAATTTACGAATGCAAAAGAATGCTTGGTACCATGGAAGTAAGCATCGACATTTCCGGTAAGGGGTACGGTCTCTCAAAAAAATATCCGAACACTATGGTTGATTACAGAATTCAGAAAAAACATCTGGCAACGATTTTTTTAGAAATTAGTGATCTGGCAACCTTCGTGTCACGTGACACGAAGGTTGCGTTAAACCTTTTTCTAAAAAAAGATCACCAATTTCTAAAAAAAAACGTTGCCAGATATTTTTTTTCTGAATTCTGTAATCAACCATAGTGTTCGGATATTTTTTTAGCGACTGTACCATACTTCCATTGAAAGGGTAACCATGTACATAAAATTATTTTCGTGGAAAGGGCAACCATGATATCAAATTATTGTCATAGGAAAGGTAACCATGTACATAAAATTATCTTCATGGCAAGGGTAACCATGTATATCGAACTATTTTCATGGGAAGGATGACCATATATATCGAATTATTTTCATGGGAAGGGTGACCATCTATATCGAATTATTTTCATGAGAAAGGTGACCATATATATCGAATTATTTTCATGGGAAGGATGACCATATATATCGAATTATTTTCATGGGAAGGGTGACCATCTATATCGAATTATTTTCATGGGAAAGGTGACCATATATATCGAATTATTTTCATGGGAAGGATGACCATGAATATCGAATTATTTTCATGAGAAAGGTGATCATATATATCGAATTATTTTCATGGGAAGGATGACCATATATATCGAATTATTTTCATGGGAAAGGTGACCATCTATATCGAATTATTTTCATGAGAAAGGTGACCATATATATCGAATTATTTTCATGAGAAAGGTGACCATATATATCGAATTATTTTCATGGGAATGGTGACCATCTATATCGAATTATTTTCATGAGAAAGGTGACCATATATATCGAATTATTTTCATGGGAATGGTGACCATCTATATCGAATTATTTTCATGAGAAAGGTGACCATATATATCGAATTATTTTCATGGGAAGGATGACCATATATATCGAATTATTTTCATGGGAAAGGTGACCATATATATCGAATTATTTTCATGAGAAAGGTGACCATATATATCGAATTATTTTCATGGGAATGGTGACCATCTATATCGAATTATTTTCATGAGAAAGGTGACCATATATATCGAATTATTTTCATGGGAATGGTGACCATCTATATCGAATTATTTTCATGAGAAAGGTGACCATATATATCGAATTATTTTCATGGGAAGGATGACCATATATATCGAATTATTTTCATGGGAAAGGTGACCATATATATCGAATTATTTTCATGAGAAAGGTGACCATATATATCGAATTATTTTCATGGGAATGGTGACCATCTATATCGAAATATTTTCATGAGAAAGGTGACCATATATATCGAATTATTTTCATGGGAATGGTGACCATCTATATCGAATTATTTTCATGAGAAAGGTGACCATATATATCGAATTATTTTCATGGGAATGGTGACCATCTATATCGAATTATTTTCATGAGAAAGGTGACCATATATATCGAATTATTTTCATGGGAAGGATGACCATATATATCGAATTATTTTCATGGGAAAGGTGACCATATATATCGAATTATTTTCATGGGAAAGGTGACCATATATATCGAATTATTTTCATGAGAAAGGTGACCATATATATCGAATTATTTTCATGGGAATGGTGACCATCTATATCGAATTATTTTCATGGGAATGGTGACCATCTATATCGAATTATTTTCATGAGAAAGGTGACCATATATATCGAATTATTTTCATGGGAAGGATGACCATATATATCGAATTATTTTCATGGGAAAGGTGACCATCTATATCGAATTATTTTCATGAGAAAGGTGACCATATATATCGAATTATTTTCATGGGAATGGTGACCATCTATATCGAATTATTTTCATGAGAATGGTGACCATATATATCGAATTATTTTCATGGGAAGGATGACCATATATATCGAATTATTTTCATGGGAAAGGTGACCATCTATATCGAATTATTTTCATGAGAAAGGTGACCATATATATCGAATTATTTTCATGAGAAAGGTGACCATATATATCGAATTATTTTCATGGGAATGGTGACCATCTATATCGAATTATTTTCATGAGAAAGGTGACCATATATATCGAATTATTTTCATGGGAAGGATGACCATCTATATCGAATTATTTTCATGAGAAAGGTGACCATATATATCGAATTATTTTCATGGGAATGGTGACCATCTATATCGAATTACTTTCATGAGAAAGGTGACCATATATATCGAATTATTTTCATGGGAATGGTGACCATCTATATCGAATTATTTTCATGAGAATGGTGACCATATATATCGAATTATTTTCATGGGAAGGATGACCATATATATCGAATTATTTTCATGAGAAAGGTGACCATATATATCGAATTATTTTCATGAGAAAGGTGACCATATATATCGAATTATTTTCATGGGAATGGTGACCATCTATATCGAATTATTTTCATGAGAAAGGTGACCATATATATCGAATTATTTTCATGGGAAGGATGACCATATATATCGAATTATTTTCATGGGAAAGGTGACCATATATATCGAATTATTTTCATGAGAAAGGTGACCATATATATCGAATTATTTTCATGAGAAAGGTGACCATATATATCGAATTATTTTCATGGGAATGGTGACCATCTATATCGAATTATTTTCATGAGAAAGGTGACCATATATATCGAATTATTTTCATGGGAAGGATGACCATATATATCGAATTATTTTCATGGGAAAGGTGACCATCTATATCGAATTATTTTCATGAGAAAGGTGACCATATATATCGAATTATTTTCATGGGAATGGTGACCATCTATATCGAATTATTTTCATGAGAAAGGTGACCATATATATCGAATTATTTTCATGGGAAGGATGACCATATATATCGAATTATTTTCATGGGAAAGGTGACCATATATATCGAATTATTTTCATGGGAAAGGTGACCATCTATATCGAATTATTTTCATGGGAATGGTGACCATATATATCGAATTATTTTCATGAGAAATGTGACCATCTATATCGAATTATTTTCATGAGAAAGGTGACCATATATATCGAATTATTTTCATGGGAATGGTGACCATCTATATCGAATTTTTTTCATGAGAAAGGTGACCATATATATCGAATTATTTTCATGGGAAGGATGACCATATATATCGAATTATTTTCATGGGAAAGGTGACCATATATATCGAATTATTTTCATGGGAATGGTGACCATATATATCGAATTATTTTCATGAGAAAGGTGACCATATATATCGAATTATTTTCATGGGAATGGTGACCATCTATATCGAATTATTTTCGTGGGAAAGGTGACCATATATATCGAATTATTTTCATGGGAATGGTGACCATCTATATCGAATTATTTTCATGAGAAAGGTGACCATATATATCGAATTATTTTCATGGGAAGGATGACCATATATATCGAATTATTTTCATGGGAAAGGTGACCATCTATATCGAATTATTTTCATGAGAAAGGTGACCATATATATCGAATTATTTTCATGGGAATGGTGACCATATATATCGAATTATTTTCATGGGAAAGGTGACCATATATATCGAATTATTTTCATGGGAATGGTGACCATATATATCGAATTATTTTCATGAGAAAGGTGACCATATATATCGAATTATTTTCATGAGAAAGGTGACCATATATATCGAATTATTTTCATGGGAAGGATGACCATATATATCGAATTATTTTCATGGGAATGGTGACCATCTATATCGAATTTTTTTCATGAGAAAGGTGACCATATATATCGAATTATTTTCATGGGAAGGATGACCATATATATCGAATTATTTTCATGGGAAAGGTGACCATATATATCGAATTATTTTCATGGGAATGGTGACCATATATATCGAATTATTTTCATGAGAAAGGTGACCATATATATCGAATTATTTTCATGGGAATGGTGACCATCTATATCGAATTATTTTCGTGGGAAAGGTGACCATATATATCGAATTATTTTCATGAGAAAGGTGACCATATATATCGAATTATTTTCATGGGAAGGATGACCATATATATCGAATTATTTTCATGGGAAGGATGACCATATATATCGAATTATTTTCATGGGAAAGGTGACCATATATATCGAATTATTTTCATGGGAATGGTGACCATATATATCGAATTATTTTCATGAGAAATGTGACCATCTATATCGAATTTTTTTCATGAGAAAGGTGACCATATATATCGAATTATTTTCATGAGAAAGGTGACCATATATATCGAATTATTTTCATGGGAATGGTGACCATATATATCGAATTATTTTCATGAGAAAGGTGACCATATATATCGAATTATTTTCATGAGAAAGGTGACCATATATATCGAATTATTTTCATGGGAAGGATGACCATATATATCGAATTATTTTCATGGGAAGGATGACCATATATATCGAATTATTTTCATGGGAAAGGTGACCATATATATCGAATTATTTTCATGGGAATGGTGACCATATATATCGAATTATTTTCATGAGAAATGTGACCATCTATATCGAATTATTTTCATGAGAAAGGTGACCATATATATCGAATTATTTTCATGGGAATGGTGACCATCTATATCGAATTTTTTTCATGAGAAAGGTGACCATATATATCGAATTATTTTCATGGGAAGGATGACCATATATATCGAATTATTTTCATGGGAAAGGTGACCATATATATCGAATTATTTTCATGGGAATGGTGACCATATATATCGAATTATTTTCATGAGAAAGGTGACCATATATATCGAATTATTTTCATGGGAAGGATGACCATATATATCGAATTATTTTCATGGGAAAGGTGACCATATATATCGAATTATTTTCATGGGAATGGTGACCATATATATCGAATTATTTTCATGGGAAAGGTGACCATATATATCGAATTATTTTCATGAGAAAGGTGACCATATATATCGAATTATTTTCATGGGAAGGATGACCATATATATCGAATTATTTTCATGGGAAAGGTGACCATATATATCGAATTATTTTCATGGGAAAGGTGACCATCTATATCGAATTATTTTCATGGGAATGGTGACCATATATATCGAATTATTTTCATGAGAAATGTGACCATCTATATCGAATTATTTTCATGAGAAAGGTGACCATATATATCGAATTATTTTCATGGGAATGGTGACCATCTATATCGAATTTTTTTCATGAGAAAGGTGACCATATATATCGAATTATTTTCATGGGAAGGATGACCATATATATCGAATTATTTTCATGGGAAAGGTGACCATATATATCGAATTATTTTCATGGGAATGGTGACCATATATATCGAATTATTTTCATGAGAAAGGTGACCATATATATCGAATTATTTTCATGGGAATGGTGACCATCTATATCGAATTATTTTCGTGGGAAAGGTGACCATATATATCGAATTATTTTCATGGGAATGGTGACCATATATATCGAATTATTTTCATGGGAAAGGTGACCATATATATCGAATTATTTTCATGAGAAAGGTGACCATATATATCGAATTATTTTCATGAGAAAGGTGACCATATATATCGAATTATTTTCATGGAAATGGTGACCATCTATATCGAATTATTTTCATGAGAAAGGTGACCATATATATCGAATTATTTTCATGGGAAGGATGACCATATATATCGAATTATTTTCATGGGAAAGGTGACCATCTATATTGAATTATTTTCATGAGAAAGGTGACCATATATATCGAATTATTTTCATGAGAAAGGTGACCATCTATATCGAATTATTTTCATGAGAAAGGTGACCATATATATCGAATTATTTTCATGGGAATGGTGACCATCTATATCGAATTATTTTCATGAGAAAGGTGACCATATATATCGAATTATTTTCATGGGAAGGATGACCATATATATCGAATTATTTTCATGGGAAAGGTGACCATATATATCGAATTATTTTCATGGGAATGGTGACCATATATATCGAATTATTTTCATGAGAAAGGTGACCATCTATATCGAATTATTTTCATGAGAAAGGTGACCATATATATCGAATTATTTTCATGGGAAGGATGACCATATATATCGAATTATTTTCATGGGAAAGGTGACCATATATATCGAATTATTTTCATGGGAAGGGTGACCATCTATATCGAATTATTTTCATGGGAAAGGTGACCATATATATCGAATTATTTTCATGGGAAGGATGACCATATATATCGAATTATTTTCATGGGAAAGGTGACCATCTATATCGAATTATTTTCATGAGAAAGGTGACCATCTATATCGAATTATTTTCATGGGAAAGGTGACCATCTATATCGAATTATTTTCATGGGAAGGGTGACCATCTATATCGAATTATTTTCATGGGAAAGGTGACCATCTATATCGAATTATTTTCATGGGAAGGATGACCATATATATCGAATTATTTTCATGGGAAGGGTGACCATCTATATCGAATTATTTTCATGGGAAAGGTGACCATATATATCGAATTATTTTCATGGGAAGGATAACCATATATATCGAATTATTTTCATGGGAAAGGTGACCATATATATCGAATTATTTTCATGAGAAAGGTGACCATCTATATCGAATTATTTTCATGGGAAAGGTGACCATCTATATCGAATTATTTTCATGGGAAGGATGACCATATATATCGAATTATTTTCATGGGTAAGGTGACCATATATATCGAATTATTTTCATATAATGGAATGTATATGGGATTATTTTCAAGGGACGGGTAACCATGTATATCAAATTATTTACATGGGCAGAGTAACCATCTCTAAATAAAAAAAAAATAATAATCCCTTGATCAGCTACTTGCCACAGAGGCCTGACAAGAGCCTTTCAATTTATACGTTGTCATAGTAGAAGGTCTGTGAGGATGGCGGGACCTCAGCAGGAAAACAACACAAACGTCAATGTTATTTTCATGATTTCATTATTTTCATTTATTCCAAATATCAAATTATTTTCATGGGCAAGGTAACCATGTATATCAAATTATTTTCGCGAGATAGAGTAATTATTTCAATGAATACATTTCTACGGGGTAATGTAATTATTTCAATAAATGCATCTCCGTGTAGTAGGATAATTATTTCAATGAATGCATTTTCCTCTCCGTGAATACATTTAGCCGTGTCCATGATATTATTTCCACCGAATATGAACAGGTTGTAAATGCATTTTCATGGCATAATAGGGGTGATATCAAAGAACATTTTCCGATGTGGGTGGATAAATATTATCAATGACGCCAAAGATCTGGGCAACTAATCACTGTTCTGCTTTCAGTCGAGCGATTGAGTGATCTGCTCACTATTTAAGCCCGCAGAACACAGTAGCGTATCACATGACGTTGCTCATTTCCAGATCATCCATAATTGGTAAATAATGGCACAGACACAAAAACGAAACACATATCCCGTGACCGAGAGGATAACGTGTTTGGCTACTGATCAAAGAGAGTTGGGTTCGAGTCCTGGATATGGCATGGTTGTTTGTGTTGTCGGTGACCATGACTCGGTTTCTGCTGAGGTCTCACCTTCTCTATGGGGTATTATTTGAAATAAATGAAAGTGTTGTGTTTCAACTTGCACACACTGATCCGTGCCCTCGAAGAGCCACTGTGTAATATCATATAACGAAATGTTACTAATTTTTGTCGATGACAGTCCACGAATTAAATGATTCTCCATGGGTAAGATTAATAATTTTAAGCGAATATAATTTTAATGCTTTATTATGCAGAGGCGCGTATTCAGGGTCGGGGGGGGGGGGGGAGGAGAGTGCTAAAGCAGCCCTCTTGAATCATTGAAAGGTCGAAACTGAAAAATGATAAAACTATTTACATCCATTACTTTGGGGGAAAACTCTGTGTTAACTGAAAGGGTTGGGTTACCTCTGAGCGGCACTTTTTTTTGCACACCATGGGCTAAATGGCCAGGTCACATGGACCCCGAAGGCTCAGAGAAGGTTGGGGACCCACTGGAACAGCTGTTGGGAGACAGATGGTAGCCTCTCGTCAAGGCCATCCAGCGTGTTCTTTAACGTGCACAGGGATATATAAGCTCTCCCACACACGGGGCCACGGCTTAACGTTCCATCCGACGGACGGCGGTCTTTCCAAGCCCATCGGTGTCCCCTACTGACCGTGGGCAGGGCGGGGAATTTTGCGGAGATAAATCTCAACGCTGACCCAGCTGGGACTCGAACCTGGGAACTACAGATTACGAGCCTGGCGCGATACCGACTGAGCCACCCCCGCCCCTAACTGAAAGGGAGTAATGAAGATATTAAAGTAGTTGCAGCTTGTCAGGATATAAGAAATGGACATGGCCTACCCTTATTTTTAATCTACTCCGACAAAGGAATAAACATGAAATATGACACTGATCAGCAAGATGAAATTATCAGTCATTTTGTGAAATTTAGTTTTTCTGAGCCACCAACAAGGATAGCTTTGTTTCTAATGAGGCAAATCACTTCTGTCGTTAAAAGAGGAGAACAAGTTTCTTTTAAAGAGCTTTCTGCAGTTTTTAAAGAGCCTTTTGTCTTTTTTTTTTAAAGGGAAACTGCTTCAAATGCATTTTTACAAATAATACAAAACCCCGTCAGCACAAATGTCTTGACCATGTCACTGTATGTTGCCAAATAAGAATTTTTTCTAGGTTATTGAAAAAAATCTTAGGGTCAGTATCCCCTTCTATAAAAAGAAACATACATACGCGACTGATTATGCCAGTGAAAGTTATTAACAAATGTTTAACAACTTAAGCACAAAGACGTACTTCTTGTAGGATAGTTTGTGACGAGCGCCATCTACTGCTTTTGACAGTTACCAGGGTGGAAAAAAATCATCAGACCGGAGTTCCTTGAGGATGGGGCTCATTTACTGGCAAAAAGGAAAAGCAGAATTATACTTAGGGTGAATTTTACCAGATCTAGAATTATACTTAGGGTGAATTTTACCAGATCTTGAATTATACTTAGGGTGAATTTTACCAGATCTTGAATTATACTTAGGGTGAATTTTACCAGATCTTGAATTATACTTAGGGTGAATTATACTAGATCTTAAATTATACTATATCTTGAGCACATTCATTATAATTGTCAGCATTCAATAATTCCATTGGAAGCAGGTCCAAACTAAAAGAATAAGTTGCGGAACTCAGAATAACGTGTTGTTTCTGGAGAAAATAGGATGCTCTTTTTGATTTTTTTACTGATTTGAGCTCTCTTAGTAGTATAATATTTTTTATTGCAACTAACTTGAGTTTTTCAATCCTTTTAATATTTGTTAAATTTTATTTTTATGAATGGTTAATTCCATAACTTAATATGGATTCGCTTGTATGATTGCAATTTTTTCTGTGTTTCCATTGCTCATACTCTCAACTTTTTAGTGCGATATCTGTGTGTCAGTAATATGTGTGTGCATTGCATTTTGTGCTGTTTCTTGTCTTAAAGTTCAACCTTCATTTTCATTTACCTCAAAGTCTTTCCAGAAATTAACATTTTATAATTCAGAATGACTCGTATAAAGAGTTCACGTTAGGTAATATAATCTGAAGCAAACACCTAAACGATTAGGGGTGGCTCAGTCGGTAGCGCGCCAGGCTCGTAATCTGTAGTTCCCAGGTTCGAGTCCCAGCTGGGTCAGCGTTGAGATTTATCTCCGCAAAATTCCCCGCCCTGCCCACGGTCAGTAGGGGACACCGATGGGCTTGGAAAGGCCGCCGTCCGCCGGATGGGACGTTAAGCCGTGGTGGGAGAGTGTGTTAAGCCGTTAAGGACGTTAAGCCGTGTGTGGGAGAGCCATGCCCTGTGGACGTTAAAGAACACGCTGGATGGCCTTGACAGGAGGCTACCATCTGTCTCCTAACAGCTGTTCCAGTGGGTCCCCTCCCCCAACCTTCTCTGAGCCTTCGGGGTCCATGTGACCTGGCCATTTAGCCCATGGTGTGCAAAAAAGTGCCGCTCAGAGGTAAAACAACCCAACCCTAAACGATTAGAAAGATTGTGAAGCAAAAACCAGAAGAATTACACAAACTCAATAGTTTTGATCAAGTCAAAAACCTATATGAATATTAACGATAAACACCAAAAATTAATCTGAATGCATACAATGTTGTAATATGCCAAAACAGTTACTTTAGAGCGTAGTAGATTAATCCATTAGCATCAGGTTCTCACAACGACAGTTCATTAACATACCTAGATGACTTCAGTAGCATTCTCTTCTGCTCCAGTTGCAGAAACCTAAGAACTCTGAGAAGATCGACTTAGGAGTTCTCCGCATCGTCCAATACGTTGTCGTCGAAATCGACTGGAGACACTGAGAGCAGAGAGGAGGAAGAAGAAGATTCAGGAGGAAAGGTGGAGAAAGAGAAAGCGCAGCACTGACAAGTCCTATAGTCCCAAGAGTCCACTAGCCACGGCTGCTCGACGACTGTTGGACGGAGCCGCTAATTTTGTCGCCGTGTCCATTCCCACGGGAATCAGAGTGCGCCAAGGATGTCAATTAACAGTATTATAGCAGAGAAAACATAGGCTCCACCCGTCGGAGTGAGAAACTCTTCTGGCGTTGCACGTTCATGTCAGTTTAGTGTCATCTCTTGGCAGACCCAATCATCGGAATTAGATGAACAATCACTTGTGTGCACATCTCTAGAACTTTTAGTTTGTTTCTGACAACGTCTTGAAAAGAGACTCGCCTTTTTTTATGTCTCCTTGTCATTTCTGTTTCACTTAATCACTATTTCTGCTGTTGCTGCATTGGGAGATGTGAAACTGAAAGAAGATCCCGGTATTTTTCCATCTTTTCGGTTTCTCTTTTAAGACGAATTAGGTTTGCTTTTCAATAGAGCAAAATTCGAGGAAATGATAGACGATTAATTTTTGGAATTAAAGTTTGATTGCTTTACAAAGGAACAATTTCGAATTTTCGAAGATTAGGACATAAAAATGAAGTTAATTACAAGCAGACTCTGGGTTGGGTTGTTTTACCTCTGAGCGGCACTTTTTTGCACACCATGGGCTAAATGGCCAGGTCACATGGACCCCGAAGGTTCAGAGAAGGTTGGGGGAGGGGACCCACTGGAACAGCTGTTGGGAGACAGATGGTAGCCTCCCGTCAAGGCCATCCAGCGTGTTCTTTAACGTGCACAGGGTATGGCTCTCCCGCACACGGGGCCACGGCTTAACGTCCCATCCGACGGACGGCGGCCTTTCCAAGCCCATTGGTGTCCCCTACTGACCGTGGGCAGGGCGGGGAATTTTTCGGAGATAAATATCAACGCTGACCCAGCTGGGACTCGAACCTGGGAATTACAGATTACGAGCCTGGCACTCTACCGACTGAGCCACCTCCAACAGACTCTGTTTTAGGAAAGAAAAATAAGGGGTGGTGAGAAGAAAAGTCAATTGAGCCAAAATTAAGTAGAAAGGGGAGATGCCAAGAGACTGGATTTCTATTGCAGTGTAGCATTTCCTCCCGTGTTCTAGACATCTTTAAACATTTTCTTTAAAATGTATGAAATATAGATAAGAAACGATATTTTTTGTCTAATAAGGCAAAAATATGTTTGAGAATACTAGTAAGGGTAATAACCCTTGCTAGTATTCTCAAAGAGGAGTGGCATGCCTTTTCTAGTTCGGCTTTGACTACAAGTGGGAGAACGAATTATGTGAAATCCAGGTGCCATACGAATCTAGACCCCCTGATAATGTTTCAAGGTGTTCTACCGCTGTTCTGAAACCGTCGCTTAAGAATTCTTTCATAACAGCCAAGAATTGCCGGAGTCATTTTGCACACACTGGGGCAGGTCACAGGGACTCCAAGGCCTCAGAGAAAGTTGGAGAAAGGTTGGGTTATTTAACTTCTGAGCAGCACTTTTTTTGCACAAACTGGGCTAAGGGGCCAGGTTGCAAGGATTCCAAGGGCCCAGAGAAAATTGGGGCAGGGTTGGATTGGTTTACCTTTGAGCGGCATTTTTTTGCACACACTGGGCGGCACTTTTTTTGCACACACTGGGATAAATGTCCAAGTCGCAAAGGACTCCAAATGCTCAGAGAAGGTTGGTGGGAGAGGATCACTGGAGAGCTGTCGGGAGATAGACGTAATTGGAATTGAACTATATTTTTAAGAAATCAATAAAATATCTTGATTAAAAAACAAAATGTTGGTCAAAAAAAGGAATCAGATTCAATATATTCATTATTTGTATTACGAGCAGCGCGTTTTTTTTTGGCAACGAGCCGCTGGTTGGTTAGATCTGATCGAATAGATTAAATGGATATCGGAAGCAATGAAAAATTAGCATGTTGCAGTTTTATATTAGTTATGACATTTAATTGACCTCAGTTAACTAAAATTACTTAACTCAGTCAACTAAAACTTAAAATTATTAAAGAACTGGGCAAGTTATTAGTCGTCCCAGTTATCGTTCATACTACGCCACTGATGACTACAAAACTGAAAAGAGTGCCAGCTGATTCATTCGCTAGTGCGACACATAATCTGCAATTTCACGGTCCGAACTGCTTCTGCACTGAGATTTAACTGTGGTAACCCTCGTTCTGCCCTCAGTAATGAAAAGGAATACCGAAGAGCTTCGTATGGTTGCCGTCAGTCAGAAGGGACATTCAGTTGTAGTCCCTGTATAGGAGAGCCATACTCTGTACACGTTAAAGAATATCCAGAAAGGCCTTCCTAGAGGTTTTCATCTGTCGCCCGAAAATGTGTCTCCTTCCCCCTAACTTTCTCTCAGTTCTCGGGGTGCTTGTTATTGGAGAATTAGCGCATTGGGTGAAATATTTTCTGAATATAGAAATTCCACTCAACTCTTACAAGAAGGAAAGTCTTGGGGAAAATATTTCTGAGTTATTTGACGAAATTGTTTACTCTTTTGTGAAAGGCATAAAATAGGTTTTATTGCTTTGAGTATTATTTTAATATTTATTTTAGTAGGGTAACCAGATTTCGAATGGTAAGAACTGGGAACTGTCAATAAATTTCAATGTTGCAGCTTTCTGCAACCGGAGCAGTTCAATAAATGTTAAGATTTCAGTATTTCAGAACACCCTAACTTTGAAAATAAACTTTTTGATAGAAAATCTCGTTGATTTATTCCTTACTAGCTGAACGTACCCGGTGCTGACCGGGTGTAGTTTTTAATAAGGATATTCTTATTTTTACCGCAATAAAGGCAAATTTTGCAAGTACCCCCCTCCCGACACTTTAGCACAGATTTGCAACAGGAAGAAATTTTCCCGGTGTTGAGTTGGATCGTTGTTGACGTTAGCGAGCTCTCTCATAGCCCGTGTCTTAGTTTCTGCGTAAGCTATCGAATTTTTTATTTTCGTTGCCACAAATTTTGCCGCTCTATGGTTCCCGTGATCTAATATATAATATAAATTCTGTGACTAATATATATTATAAATTCTACTATAATATATTATAAATTCTACTATAATATATTATAAATTCTACTATAATATATTATAAATTCTACTATAATATATTATAAATTCTACTATAATATATTATAAATTCTGGGACTGTCCCACCTAGACAGGGACATATGGTCATGTTATATTTTATACATGATCACTCTCGTCCCCCCCCCTCGGCATTTTATCACCGTTATCCCGGTGTTGCAAAGATCATTGCTGACTCTGCGTGCGCTCTCAGAGCCCGTAGCAAACGATCGAGATATTTATTTCGTCAGATTTTGGCATTCTGTAATTCCCGACATACTTCACCGAAAGGTCCCAAATTTCGTAGGCGGGTTCCCCCTGCCCGATCCCATGTTTGGTTAGAAAATCAGGTCCCAAGCTGAAATGGAACGCCTAAATAATGCCCTTGGAAATATGGAGAATCTGGCAACAGCAGAGTTAAATGCTATTTTAACTCTTTGCTTTCACAGTTAGGGAGCAGTAGATGGCAACAATAAATTTAACAGTGATTCTCGTTCCCCCTTAGGAATAGCATGGTAAATAGTTTTGCTTCTAGCAAGTCCCCCTTTTCGATTTTCGACCTGAAATTTGGCACTGCAATCCGGACTATAACCTGAAACATTCTCTGAAACTTTGGAGCGTGTACGTTGATTTCCGAATCAGTTATGGCTGCCACAATAGTCAGACAGACAGACACACAGATAGACAGACCTTCTCTTTTTATATAGATTTATGCATGAAAATACCAGGAATTTTTAACCGGGGTAAATGTTAAACCGGAGCGGGACAGCATCTAAATTCTGGGACTGTCCCACCTAGACAGGGACATATGGTCATGTTATATTTTAGACATGATCAATCTCGTGCAGACTGCTGTCATTACTATGTTGGATGTACAAACTATCGTGGCAATCAACGAACCTTTTCCTTATTAAGACCACGACTGCTAACACTGCTTCTTGAATTAATGCTGCTCAGGATTATAGCGAACAAAACTGACGCTCATTGCGTCTTGAATAATAATTTCGTTCTCTTCGATTTCCGTTTTAATTTCTCTCAAGATTTCCTCGTCTTCAATGGCAATGCTGCGCTCCGTTCAACAAGAAACGAACCAAAGCATTGGAACAAAGAAATTGATTAGAATATCCATTTTCCTTTTTGCTTCCTTCCTTTCCTTTTCTTCATTCCTTCATTTCATTTCTGTCTTTTTATTCCCAGCAGAATTCGGAAATGTAATTCACTTAAAAGCCTTCTTTGTGCTGCAGAGATATTGGAAGATGCTGCCTTTGCTATTTATCAGTGTCGAAGATTTTTTTGGATGGCAAATGAAAAAAAAAATGCTTGAAATGAAGTTGAAAAAAAATTGAATTAACGGACACTATAAGAAGAATTAAGGCAAAAAAAATAGCAAGGACCAGACAATAATTCCTTTTTTTTAACTGACGACAGATTTTTCGAACATAGGAGATTATCTCCAAGTTGTCATTAGTTTCTGCACTAATACGCTTCTCTTCTATTTACGGTTTAATGTCATTTTTATTTCTCGATTTCCAACTAAAAATTCAACTTCAAGAAGGTCTTTTTTTGTTAATTATTTCAAAATAATATTATTCGTTTATGAAAGAAGATTTAAGAAAGAAAATGTAACCTTATTTCTGCATTCCTTGGGGAGAACGATTTTTTTTCTCATTTATTAACGATCACTGAGCATAATCTTTAAGTAAGCCAAAATATTCGCACTGCTTTGCTTAGAGGAAAGGAACAGAGAACGAGAAGTGAAAATGTTGGAAATGAAACAAAGAAGAATAAGAAAACTTTGATTTGATTCATGGCGAAGTTAAATTCTTGGTTGAAAAACAAATTCGATGTTGTATTTCAGATTAAAAACGTTTTGCTTGGTTCTTTTCATAGTTAGCTAAATAGTCAGGTCACAATGATCCATCAAGAATTAGGAAAAAAAATAAAACATTGGATGAGTAGTAGAGATAGATATGAGTCAGTCATTAATGTTTTGCTTTTTAGAGTAAGAATATATTAAAGATCACGGTGGATGGCCTTTACGGGAGGCTGCCATTTATCTCCTAATAGTAGTCCAGTGAATCCACAACCATCCCGCCAGGCTCGTAATCTGTAGTTTCCAGGTTCGAGTCCCAGCTGGGTCAGCGTTGAGATTTATCTCCGCAAAATTCCTTGCCCTGCCACGGTCAGTAGGGGACACCTATGGGCTTGGAAAGGCCGCCGTCCGTCGGATGGGACGTTAAGCCGTGGCCCCGTGTGCGGGAGAGCCATACCCTGTGCACGTTAAAGAACACGCTGGATGGCCTTGACGGGAGGCTACCATGTCTCCCAACAGCTGTTCCAGTGGGTCCCCTCCCCCAAACTTCTCTGAGCCTTCGGGGTCCATGTGACCTGGTCATTTAGCCCATGGTGTGCAAAAAAATGCCGCTCAAAGGTAAAGCAACCCAACAACCCAACCCACAACCATCTCTGAGCCTTTGGAGTCTTTGTGACCTGGCCGTTTAGATTATGGGGTGCAAAAAGTGCTACTCAGAAGTAAAATAACCAAAAAATATAAGAGTGCAGAGTGTGAAGTTTTGTTGTATTCCTTTAGCACTATATGAGAAATTTACGAATTGTTGAAAATCAAGATTTGGGGAGATCGAGATATTTATACTGACATTTTCCCACAACATTTTCCTCGGATATAAAGAAGCATTATCGATGAATTGCTTCGAATCATGTAAAATATCGATAACTATATGAGAAGAAAAAAAGAAAACTGTTTATAATCAATGAATTAATTGCCTATGCATGGGAGTGGCCCAGTTGGTATCGCACCAGGTACGTAATCTGCAGTTCGAGTCGTAACTGGGCTTTCATTCAGAATTTTCTCTGCTAATCCCCATTCTGGACTTGAGAAGCAGAGGTCCTTCTGATGGGACGTTAAGCCGTGGCAGAATATGCACAAAAGAAATACCCTGTGCACATTAAAGAACATGCTGGATAGCCTTAACAGGAGGCTTGTCTCCTAACAGCTGTCCAGTGAGTCCTCTTCCTTTAATCTCAACCATGGGGGTTCTTTTGACTGTCCATTTAGCCTTTTTGTGCACAAAGGTGACTCGCAGAGGTAAAACAACCCAATTCACCTAAACGTTGCTGTCTAGACAGGCATTCCATCTCCTATGAACGCTTTAATTTCATGTATTACGAAAAAACGTAGTGTTTTCCAGTCTCATTGTGTGCGATACCACGTAATCCATTTTTTTGTGGCATGTATCTCTTTTACAACGAATTTACAACATCGGCAGTCTCTGATGTAAGAAAAGAAGAAAATAAATGTCAATCGAACATAAATACTTGCTGCAATTCATTGCGGACGTCGGATTCCGACTGATATCTTTCCAGCAATGCATGCTGACGTCATGATTGGTGGTTTTCACGGGACACGTCCAATAGAGGAACTGTCGTGCTCACATTTTGTGTAAAAATGTGGACACGACGTGTCGATGGTGGCCGAACCCCGTCCGCCATTTTTGGTCGGCCTTGAATCAAGAAGGAAGATGCCGCCGCCAGCATTGGAATTCCATCTGTGGTCGGCGTGAGACCCGGATGAAGGAGCCTACGTGACCTGCAAACTAGTAAACAAGTATTATCTAGGGCGAGAAAGATTCGCACCTCGACGGCGGCCGCCAATGACTGAAGACCTCGATGACACGGATGGTGACCTTTAGTTGGGAAAAGAGAAGGCCAAGGTGAGGAAAGAAGACACTTGTAACTTGAACTTCGCTGAAGGAGGAGGCAGAAAATGAGATCCCAGTGTGACACCCGATATCGGATACCCGGCTTGGTGCAAGAGCGACGGCGGCCTTTCGAGGTGCTAAGTTGTTGGACGGTTGGTGTGCTGCAGCGTGCTGCATGCAGAGAGAAACGGCGTTTTCTCACCCACATCAGTAGAGAGGAAAGGGGTCAATTTTCTCTGATCTGGTATCCGAAGTCACGTAGCTTAAAAGTGTCACTGCCTAGTGTCCTGCAAGAGCCTTTGGAGCCATTGATGTTCCCAGCTCCGCACGAACATTGTGCTCAGACTTACGCTTGAACTGTTTGGCTTAGGGCTGTGGAAGGCTTTGGAAAGATCGAACATCACTGTTTTGTTGAGGGAAATCACACTGACGAAATGTATCCAGTAAAAGGCGTTTTTTTTTTCTGTGTTGAAATATTGTTACGACAGATGAAAGTGCTACAGTGAATGATGAAGTAAACGTGTCATGAACGCTCGTGTATGCTTCTGCGTGAGAAATATTTAACCAACGAATTGGAATACAGAACCGTTCTGAAAAAAAGAAGAAAAGAATAGGTTGTTGGAATTAAGAAGAAATGTAATGTGAAGGAACACGCAGTTCTTTTAAAGAACACGCATTTCTTCTTAAGCAAAACTTAAGTATTACGCAGTTTGTTTTTGTCTGTGCACTAAAGTTTAGAGAAGAAATTATTTTATTTGGTGTGTGCCCCGAAGGTTGATTAATTTATTGGTGTGGTGTGGAACGTGTTGGTAAGCTGGTAAAGAAAAGAATAATTCGTCGTCTTGTGCGTTGTGATCAACGTCTGAAAAGAATTGGTTCTGAGAAACCCGTACACTCAGCGGCAGTTTTGGAGTACTTGAGGATGAAAACATAAGAAGGAAGTCATTTTGTGTCTAGTTATTTAGGAATTGGCAAGGTTATTCTCGAGATATCGCAAGTATTCACATATATGATTCTCGTTAGATTAAAAATTTGTTCACACATAAGACAAACATTTGCATCTTTAGTTCATGTACATGTTTTTATCCATACTTTTGTATTAAATCACATTATTTTAGATTTATTGTTACTAGTTGTTATTTTTGAACTCGCACTAAGTTTTCATCTGTTTGAATTCATATCAATATTTTTGAAGTTTTATTACTAAAGTGAGATAAATAAATGTGTGTTGTTATAGTTAAGTGATTTTGTTGAAGTGTATTAATGTGTAATATTCTTGAATCGAGGGTACAACGTTGTTTTTTTCTAGCCCCCTATTTTTTTTGTATTAAGATCGCCCTTAACGCAATTAACCACCTCAAAATACAGAAGGGTGGTTATGACAGAGAGTCCCTCGCTTGATCAGATTCTGCCTGGTAAAGTTGCTCTCTTTATCTCTTTTTTTTTTAAAACAGATTTGATCCTTTCCCCTGAATAATTTTCTAAATACATGAGCGGCTGATCCCGAATTTGTCACATGGGTTTCTCCTTGTCACCCCACATTACGTTAAAAATTCAAATCATTTTCTTATCGTAGCAAACTCTATTACGAACCTCGTAAAAACGTTTTTTTTAAACCATTTTTTTCGTTTGCGTTTCAGATCTGTGATAGATCCGAGTTAGACCTCAAAAACTACTTTTAGTTTTTTAATTTAAGGATCCCTTGAACTTGAGGGAAATTTGCTAGTTTGTTATTATTATTAATGCCGGATCCAGGGTTCAGGAAGCCTATGGCAGAAAATCAGATATAAGCCTTTTTAAAGTTTAAATATTGACTTTTAAAATTAAAATGTAAATTTTTTTTATAGAAGAACTTAAGAGTAGCAATCTGGTATACAACACAAAAAGTTCATCGATTTATACTGATTGTTCTTGCATTTGTAAAATAAAATCATTGCACAAAAATGAAGATATGTATTTTTATTACAAGTTAATTTTTCTTGCCATTGCAATGGCAAAATAATTTAAGATGCCATTTAAATTTGTTTCTTGAAATAAATCACTCTCAACAGATAAAAATAATGTCCATATTATACATTGCATATGTGGAAATTTTACACGTATATCTGAAAATGCCATATGGTGCTCAGCTGTCACGATGCCCACTGACTGGGTCGTATAGACCCTAGCCAAGATATTGCTCGGATTACTACATACAGTTGCTCAAAAAATATCCGAACACTACGGTTGATTACAGAATTCAGAAAATATATCTGGAAACAAATTTTTTTAGAAATTAGTGATCTGGCAACCTTCGTGTACGAAGGTACGTGTACGTACACGAAGGTTGCCAGATCACTAATTTCTAAAAAAATCGCTGCCAGATATTTTTTCTGAATTCTGTAATCTACCATAGATAGTGTTCGTATATTTTTTTGAGCGACTGTACCACTGGTACGATATCATTCACAGTTGAAATAGCAAAAGATCGTTACAACTGAAAGACAATTTCTGAAAATGATAAGTTGGCAAAGATTCAACATTACAGGGAAACATGTTTTATTTAAAATACGGAAAAAGTGAAATTTTTTCAAAGTTAGTATTGCAACTATGGAAACTTAAGACGTTTCTTTAGGTTTTGTTTTAACTATAATTTCTTTAATGTTCTCTGCTCATTGTAAATGAATCAGTGTTTCTGAATTAGTGATAAAACCAATGAAATAAAACCCTTTCAGTGTTGAACGTCGTACAAACTGTCACATCCTTGTGTTTGGGGAAAGTAGGTTGAACGTCATATTTCTGAATTTCATTGGCGATTATGCATAATCGGCGAATAAATCTTTTTTATCTTAACACATACAAGAGTTGATTTAGCAGATGCTAAATACATGCATAGCATATTTGCTTGATTTCTTTTTTAACAACACAAATATTTTCAAATTTATTATTAAGAAATGCTAAAAAAAAACTATGTGGTTTGAAGACAAATTCTTAAATTTTAGTTTTATAACGTTATGGGAATTCTCTTAAGAAACATAAGTGTAGATTAAAGTCGATGGGGATATCAAAAATTTGTAATTATAAATGAGCTGATTTTACCCATAGGGTTATAAAAATCAGAAAAGCTGATTTCTCAGCAAAAGAAAGAAAAAAAAAGCTGGTAGTGAATTGAAAAAAAAAAAAAATTTAAATACTCCGAATAAAAAATTGTCACCTCTTAATCACCACATCATGTTCTAAGATTGGCGGAGAATTTTTTTCGAATCACGGTAGCAAAGTTAATATGAAAATAATTTTGAGAAATCTTCGTTATCTCTTTTCGGAATGCTTATTCATTTAAAAGAACACAAGACTTATTTCACATGATACGGGTTCTTTTAGTAACGACAAAGCCAAACTAATAAAAAAAAAGGAAAATAAAATGATTAACAAAAGGTAAAAAAAAATCTCGATGTGGGTACAGAAAAGCAAGCTATGAAAATAAAAAAAAATTACTTGATCATAGCTGCTTATCGCAAAATAAGTTTCCAACCTATTGACCACATACACGGTAGCATGGATTGTCAACATCGGTGTCTTCTTGTCGATCTGTAATGGGAGGTTTACCTAGCCAGGTGGAAATAATTTTCCTCTGAAATTGAATTCGTTGATAAAAGAAGCAAGGACGCTGCAACTGATGTCACTGCTGTTCCACCAGTGGCGCATCCTCCAGGATTAGCTGAACCATGCTACATGTAAGTGTACCTTTACTCTGCGGATGCGTCCACTAACTCCACCTCTCTCTCTTTCAATTCCTCCCCCGCCAAAAGCTCCACTTCTCATCCTCCACCGAACACGGATCTGTTACAGCACGCGGAGAGATGATTCGTCCTGCTCTTCTTCCGCTCACTTTTCCCCCTTCTCTCTTTGGCGGTGATGCTACAAAGAAAGAGAAAATAAAAACAGAAAAAATTAAATAGAAAAATTGTGATCTTTAAATATAAAGGATGGGTGTATGAGGAAAAAAAATAAAACGGTAAACGTAGTTATTATTTTGTTCCTTTTGTTTGTTAAAAAAATGAGTGGTTTAAGAAAGAAAACTAGGATTTCTAGTGATTGAAAAACTCATTCAGGTTGAAAATAAATTTTGGAGTGTTTAGATTCAAAGAAAATCACTGAAAATGCTTCAGGTTTTGGAAGCAGATTTCGAATGGGATTCGAAAAAAAATTAGTTCAGATAAGGATTTTAATAGCTAAAGATCTTTTACGAAGCATTTTGATTAAAAGTATAAATTTCTGTTCATTAGAATTATTTACGACGGAAATCTGACAGTATAATGCGCCATAGAATAATTGTAAAGGTTGTTTTTTTTTCCCTCTGAGTGATACTTTTTTTTTTGCACGCATTAGGTTAAGTAGCCAAGTTACTATGAGGTTCCCAAGGGCTAAGTTGGCTAGTGGATTCACTGGACAATTTAAGATTCTCGCCAAAGCCGTCTAACATGTTCTTTAATGTGCTAACAATGTTCATTCAATTCTGAGATCCTTCGAGTCTTTGTGACCTGGACATTTCTCCAAATGCATCCAAAAGAGTGCCATCATAGGTAAAACAACCTAAACCTACGTGGTATGGGTCTCCTGTACGTGCTTAAAGTCCAATCGGATAAATGGAAGCTTTTTCCAGGCCGTCGGTGTCGTCTTTCTTACCGAGGGCAGAGCGGGTCGTAATCTGAGAAAATTTCAACTCAGTTCTGTGGAGACTAGAACCTGGGCACATCAGATTACAATCCTGATATACCGAACCAATCTCAGGATCCTTCCCAAAGGATATTGAGCTATGTGAATTTTGTTAATAAAATACATTTTTTTAGAATCCTCCCATCTCTCCTCGATTTATACGGTAGATAGGTTCCCGAAAACCACCGCGTAAATCAAAACCGTGCAAATCGAAACTAGCTATTTACAGAAAAAAGGAGGACAATCTCCGAAAAATCCATGTTATGAATGAAACGTACAATAAAAGCTTTATTTCTACATATTTATCTCACATTTCAGTTCCTTATGATAATAAGCATTAATGTAGCACATTTTATACTTTATTTGCACTAATTCAGATAACCTTAGATTAATTTCTCATACATTTATTTTTTGGTCACAAAAATACACATCGTTAACGTAGACGTACAGTTGCTCAAAAAAGTATCCGAACACTATGACGCTATATCACTGTTATGACACTATATCACTGCTACTACTATACACTGTCAAATTTGAAGACGAAATTTGAAAGAAGATATTTATAGACTGAATGTAGATTAGAAATTAAATATTTGTATTAACAATTA
Organism: Ryuthela nishihirai; assembly: GCA_038380435.1. Taxonomy (NCBI): domain Eukaryota; kingdom Metazoa; phylum Arthropoda; class Arachnida; order Araneae; family Heptathelidae; genus Ryuthela; species Ryuthela nishihirai. The sequence goes on from JAWZYU010000020.1 coordinate 38,830,698, forward strand.
GTGCTTTATTTTGAAAAATTAGTATTTATATGATATTTTATGAACCAGTGTACTCACGAATCATCTGTATTTAGTGGGCGGGGGTGGCTCAGTCGGTAGCGCGCCAGGCTCGTAATCTGTAGTTCCCAGGTTCGAGTCCCAGCTGGGTCAGCGTTGAGATTTATCTCCGCAAAAATTCCCCGCCCTGCCCACGGTCAGTAGGGGACACCGATGGGCTTGGAAAGGCCGCCGTCCGTCGGATGGGACGTTAAGCCGTGGCTCCGTGTGCGGGAGAGCCATAGCCTGTGCACGATAAAGAACACGCTGGATGGCCTTGACGGGAGGCTACCATCTGTCTCCCAACAGCTGTTCCAGTGGGTCCCCTCCCCCAACCTTCACTGAACCTTTGGGGTCCATGTGACCTGGCCATTTAGCCCATGGTGTGCAAAAAAGTGCCGCTCAGAGGTAAAACAACCCAACCCAACTCTGTATTTAGTCTATATAATAGTCTATAAAGTTAAACTTCTTTCTAAAACTGAGATAAAACACGTTTTTACTAGCTGAAGAAATTTAGTTTAGAACAGTCAGATTCTGCCGACCCAAAAAAACAGGTTTTATTTCATCATGATTTCGTGAGACAAATTGCATTACAAAGAGCAAGAATGCAATTTTAGTGAAAGAGTACAAATATAACTTAGTGTAGATGACAATTTTATTAATATAGGAATTTACTATTTGTTTATTCTTGAAAATAAATGATATCAACTGGTAACCATTTAATTGATTTTTACTTTGTGATGACAGTCTAATAATCTCCCTTGACGCTATATCACTGCTACTTCATAATAAGTATTATATCTTCAAATATTAAAAATACTCATTTCGTACAAAACCGAGTCTATAACTTTCTAAATCGAAACTGGTTGATTATGTTGACCGTGTAAAACTGAAGTGTAAATCGAGTACCCTGTAAATCAAGGTAAAAGTGTAAAAATAAATCCGAATAAAAAAGTCCGTTAATCATAAATCATATTTCCATTATTTCTCTGAAATTGTTTTCAAGCTTTATAATACAATAATTGATACGAAGTAACTGCTAGGAAGTAGATTAAGAAGTAATAACTTAAATTATTTTCCCCTATTTTTGGTACGATAGAATTTCTTTTATTCATGTTAATACTTCTGACACTAAGTTAATCTCAAATATATCCGTGGCATGATCATTATTGTGCGAAATTAAAGTTATATTTTCATAAAAGCGTTTCACTCCGTTCACATAATGAATGGGCTGATGCATCAACAATTAGTGTTGAAGATTATAGGATAGCCAGATTTTTCTGTTTCAGGTATTCCGTTTAAGAAGATTACCCTTAAAATATTCACATTGGATAACATTAGCGTTTGAAGTTTGCATGATAGTTAGTTGATAAATATTCAGAATATTTGCCACTTTTGAAATACCTTACGGACTTATAGAATTCATTACAATTTCTACAACAATCAGACAATTTTATGGCAATTTTTTTGGCCATTCCGTAATTCTGTGATTCCAGAGGATGGGACGTTAAACTGTTTCATAGTAGAGACTCTTGAGCATTAGAAATACGCTAGATGATTTCTATTTGTCTTCCAACCGTTGCCTAATGACTCATTTTACCGTATTCAATTCTGAGATCCTTCGGGTCTTTGTGACCTAGACATTTCTCCAAATGCATACAAAAAAGTGCCATCATAAGTAAAACAGCCTTAACCTACGTCTGTTAATTAGAAACTTATTTTGATCGCCCACTCTCTCATTCATTAATCTGGATAAAATGCAAATCGTAACAATCTGATAAAAAGGAAATAAAGAGCAGATTTTTACAAACGCTAAATTTTTTGAATTAATTAATCCAAATAATTTCTTCAGAAGAAAACGAAAAATTCCCTTCTGCTCCTTGAACATCTCTACCGCCTCTCCCATAAATGATTAAGAACTGCGCAACTTACCGAATTACCTAAAAGAATTTTAATAACTGAAATTTAACGTGTGACAGCTTTTACTAATGACCCCTTGCGAATGCTGTAAGCCATAAATTCTGTACGTCTGTTCAAAAGCTATTATCTTCGGTGTCCCAGTTTTGGGGGAAAATCCGAGGAACGTGAGTGAATAGTGATTTATGAAAATGAATCAAGGAGTGGGTCTTTGGCAGACTCGGAAACAAGAGAAAGGACAGAAGAGTAGGAAAAGAAGAATTATTCCTCATCTTACAGAAATATTTAATTTAAGAAGTATGTGTCTGTGTTTTTGAAATAACGTAATTTGTTACTTGTCGGGGCCCCAAAAGAGAGATGACACCCAGCGCACTGTTGGATTCATCGCCGCCGCCCAGTCCACTGATGGTACTGTTGTGTCTGAGCTTTGCGGACAATGGATTTGTTTGCAGCGAAGTCATTCCAGTTGCTGCCAGTGATTGGCAATGGGCCAGGAAACTTAAGACACATGCCTTGGAAAGGTTGGGCGGTTCCAATCGGATTCGGAGGAACCATTCCGATTGTAAATTATTAAAGATTGAGGAGGGGAAAAAAACATGCAGTCATTGCTGTCGACGTTGTTTTTTTTATCTCGAATGAATATTAAGAAGATCTGTTATTTGAATGCTCTCCTTTCTCTCAGTGGGAAGAGGGCCAAACTCATAACTTGAAGTTCATGCAATCGAGTTCGCATAGTAGGGTGTGTTAGGTCCATATTTATAGAGAGTAGAGTCCACATCTTACATTGGGATCGAATCCTCATCTCACACCAAGTTCTATTCCTCTTTTTTGACTATAATTGACTCCCCATCTTTTAATAGGATTGTGTCTTCGTTTTAAACTAGGATTGAGCCCCCCCCCAATCTTAAACCAGGATTCAGTCCCCATTTAAACTAAGATTGACTCCTTACCTTTTACTAAGATTGAGTCCCCATTTAAACTAAGATTGATTTCTTACCTTTTACTAGGATTGAATCCCCATTTTAAACTAGAATTGAGTTCTCATCTTTTACTAGGATTGAGTCCACATTTTTAACAAGGATTGAATCCACACTTTTAACAAGGATTGAGTCTCCATTTTAAACTAGAGCTGAATCCCCATTTTAAAATAGGTTGCTTTCTCATGTTGCATTATATTCAAATCCACCTTTTGCCATAGTTGGATGGAGGTTTAATTTTTGCAGTAGGACCACCATCTTGTATTCGGATCGATTCATCTTCTTTTTTTTAATTAAAATCCATTACCCAAACTGAACTAGAATCCAGCCCTTATTTTTTCACTAAGATGGGTGCTCATCTGAGCACTGCGATCTAGTCTTCATTTCGCGCTAGGAGAGAATCCCCCTCATCAGTTAGACACTTTTTTTGAGTAAGATGAGACATCATGTTTGAATTACGATCAAGTCCCTCGCATTGTTGCTAGGATGAAATCCTCATCTTGCAGCAGTATCAAGTTTACATCTTTGAAGCAATAGTAATTTTTCAGGATCTAGTCGTTGTCTGATATTAGAACCAAGTCCCAATTTTTCAGTAGACCTGAGTCCTCAACTCTTATTAGAAATGAGTGTTAATTTCTTAATACTACCGAGTTCTCATCTTGTCGTAGAATCAAGCCGCCATCTTGTAGCATAATGGATCGAACTCAACTTTATTGTTTCCCTGATTGTCACTGATGCAAAAAATATTTTCTCTCGAGTGAGATTTGGCTGCTTCTGAAATAAGTTGTACAGTCGCTCAAAAAATATCCGAACACTATGGTTGATTACAGAATTCAGAAAAAATATCTGTCAACTTTTTTTACAAATTAGTGAGTAGTAGCATAAATGAGAGTTCTGGCACAGTAAAAGTGTCTAGAGAAATCTATGAAAATCTGTGTTCTCTAGACCCTTTTACTGTGCCAGAACTCTCATTTATGCTACTACTTTAGTGACCTGGCAACCTTCGTGTACGTACACGAAGTTTGCCAGGTAATTCACATTTAATTTCTAATCACTAATTCTAAAAAAAGTTGCCAGATATTTTTTCTGAATTCTGTAATCAACCATAGTGTTCGGATATTTTTTGAGTGACTGTACCTGTCCATGCTCAAGAGCATGCTGAATATCTTTATCCAAAGGATCTATCTGCCCTTAATATTTCTCCAGTGGCTTTCCTTCCCATTCAGTAATTTTGTACATAGATGTTTTTATTTACAAATTATTATTTACTATTTGCAACTACTTTCCAGTAAAATAAATCATTACGCCCTGAGTTTGAATAGGACGCACACGCAGTCTCTTTCATGTGTTAGAAGGGGACTGCGGTGCGGAAGGCGTTCAAAACGTTCTTGACACATGTCTGTACAAATGCACTCGTTTCCCCGTAGTTAACGAGCTACGACTTGTTAGAGAGCTTGTCTAAACTTGTCATTACATGGTAAATAGAAAGTTCGTATCATCATTTCTCTCGTCGCTGGCGGCGTGTAAAGCTCGGTCTTCGAAATCTGTGCTTTGTTGCTATGGAGCCTCCTAAAGATGGGAAAGATTTTTAATTTCATAAGAATGAAGTTTGGGGACGACGCGAAAAAAAAAAAATTCATGTCGATTTGGCACAAGTATGTAGGGATCATGCCTGTTCATATGGCACTGTTTCAAGATGGATGGGCAAAATTCAGAGGACGGCAGAGATTCGATCTCCCTCGTGCAGGAAGACCGAAGGAGGCCGTGAAAGGGAAGCAGGCCATTGCTGCTGCTCATGAACTCATTAATGAAAACCTACCCATCACCGTTTAGGTAATAAGTTTAGATGTCAGTGTATCGATTGGCAGTGTTGAAACAATTATTCATCAACATTTAAACTTATTTAAGCTCTGTGCCAAACGAATACTCCATAAACTGACAGAACAGCAAAAAATCTTGAGTCTACTCGTGCAAAGAGATGCTGGTAATGTTTGAACCTAGTGCCCCAAACGGTTGGGTTGTTGGGTTGTTTTACCTCTGAGCGGTACTTTTTTGCACACCATGGGCTAAATGGCGAGGTCACATGGACCCCAAAGGCTCAGAGAAGGTTGGGGGAGGGGACCCACTGGAACAGCTGTTGGGAGACAGATGGTAGCCTCCCGTCAAGGCCATCCAGCGTGTTCTTTAACGTGCACAGGGTATGGCTCTCCCGCACACGGGGCCACGGCTTAACGTCCCATCCGACGGACGGCGGCCTTTCCAAGCCCATCGGTGTCCCCTACTGACCGTGGGCAGGGCGGGGAATTTTGCGGAGATAAATCTCAACGCTGACCCAGCTGGGACTCGAACCTGGGAACTACAGATTACGAGCCTGGCGCGCTACCGACTGAGCCCCCCCCCGCTCCCCCCCAAACGATTAACAGACATTGTCACACGTGATGAAGTGTGGTTTTATTACCACAAAACTCCCAGAAAGATCGACAACTATGTTTGGGTTGCAGAAGATGAATCTTGTCCCCAAATTCTCCGACAAGACGTTTGCTCAACGAAGAGGGTGTTCAAACTTTTTCTCAATTACCAAGGAATGTTGACTCTGGACGCCTTACCTTAAAAATGACTATAAATGGCCAATACTACACCAACATTGTTTTACCCAAAATGGTTGAGGAAATGAAGGAACAGCGTCGAACAACAGACGTGTTATGGGGTCTTCTTCATGACAATGACAGTACTCACAAAACTCAACAAATTGCAGTCTATCTTGAGCAGGAAGAAAACGAACAGCTACACGATCCTCTGTATTAAACCAATTTTGCACATGCGAATTTAGTTGTTTTGAAAAATTTAAAAGGAATTTGCTGAGAAGCCTTTTGCAAGGGTGCAAAACCTTGCAAAAACCTTCAGAGTTGCTGAGTATTCCCCAACAGCAATACCACCATGAGTTCCAAAATTGACATAGACGTTTGAAATTTTGCATAGATACTGGAGGGGATAGCACTTTTAAAGAGAGTAAAAGTTTTGCTGAGGTAAGCGCAACGGGTTTTGTTCTGCAGATGCATGTCATGAACTTTTTGAACGGCCCTCGTATATACACTCTTTACCAAACACGTTAAGAAGAATAAAATATAATTTAAAGTAATTCACTTCATAAAAAATAAATAATCTGAAGAAAATTCCTCGATTTCAGATCTACATTACATGGACAATTTTTTCGCTATATATATATATGCACTTTAGAGTTATTTGATTATATTTCCTTTATTTTATTTCTTTATTAGAATTGTTTATAAGTGTATATTAGGATTGTTTTTTTCAACGCTGTTCCTAACGGAATCCCAAAAGGCATTTCTCTTACACTCTGCGTGACTCACAGGTTGTTCCTTTCGAATATTCGTACATATGTTATTAATGAGTTTTTGAAAACGTGTTTTCTACAGAATATTCGTTTCTGCATTAGAAGTCTTAAATTTCATTTGAAAGCTTGTTTACTGTTCAAGTACGTCGTTACACTTAACGTGTGTGAGCCGACATTCTGGAGATTTTTATTTTTTGAAAGAAATAATTGCAACTGTCATGCAAATTTGTAAACAAGTACGTATTTACCTCACGATTTTTCTTTCCATGTAGAAGTACAGTCGCTCAAAAAAGTATCCGAACACTATGGTTGATTGCAATATTCAGAAAAAATATCTGGCATTGATTTTTTTACAAATTAGTGATCTGGTAACCTTCGTGTCACGTGACAACTAAGGTTGCCAGATGACTAATTTCTAAAAAAACAATGCCAGATATTTTTTCTGAATTTTGCAATCAACCATAGTGTTCGGATACTTTTTTGAGCGACTGTACCTAAAAATTTAAGTTTATCATCCTTAAAATATTTTAGTAATTATTAAATACATAAGCAAATAATTCAGAACATATTAACAGCAATTATTTAGCAATATAATGATGATTTAAAAGTTAATGTGCTTTTTTTTGTTGTATGTGGGGCAGGCTCGTAATCTGCAGTTCCCAGGTACGAGTCACAACAGCGTCAGCGTTGAGACTTATCCCCACTGAAGTCCTTCCCTGCTCTATTTTAGAAAAGGGACACTGTTGGCTTGGAAAGACCGTCTTCCGTTGGATGGGACGTTAAGCCGTGACCCTATGTGCAGAAACCATATCCTGTGCACGTTAAAGAATACGCTGGATGGCGTTGTCGGGGGCCTTGCATATATCTCCTAACAGCTGTCTCTCTCCCAAACTCCTCTGAGCCTTTGGGGTTCTTGTGACTTGGCCATTTAGTGCGCACAAAATTGCCGTACGCAGGAAAACAGTTTTACACGCTCAGAATATTATTACAAGACTGATGATCATTTTTTAATTTATTATTTTCAAGTTCAATACATTGCAATTAACTTATTCCAACATTAAGGATAAATGCATACATATCTAAGTAACACGAATAAGAAATATCATTTAATTGTAGTTTTAAAATTTCAATGCACATGCCTCGTAACTTAACTATACATAAAAGCGTCTTACAATAAATTTTAATAAATCTATTTAGTAAATCAGTATTGTTAATACACTAAAACCCAAATACATTTCATAAAACTGATTATCAAAATAAATACCATAAAGAATTGCAAGAATAAATAGTTCTGTGGAAGTTTATTAGTTAACTGTATTTACAATTTAATGATAACAGAAATTTTTGCGGTTTAAATCGAAAATTTTAATTTTTTGAATTACACGTATCATGTTCTAAACATTAAACAAAATTTCGTACTCCAAACTCATGAAAAACTCACACACTTATGTAATTGTCCAGTGAAAATAACTTTTGCTGATAAGGTATTATGTAGTTTTAATTCGTTAAGCAATAACTGATCTGATTGTGGGGTGTCTCCTAAATACTCTAACCACGGGAGGTTCTCAATTTCAAGAACTTTTTAACTTTAAAGGGCGTACAATTTCTCAATTTGCATATTTACGGATTCTTCACATATTTTTTTTACCTCCTTTATTGTATTTTCTTAGCTTAAATGGACATCAAACAAAATGGGTTTGAGTTGGATTGGATTATTTTGCTTTTGAGCGGTACATGTTTTGCACACAATGGGCAAAATGACCAGGTCACAAGGACCCCGAGAGCTCAGAGAAGGATGGGGGGGGGGGAAGGGGCCCATTGTACAGCTGTTAGGAGACAGATGGCATCCTCCTGTGAAGGCCATTCAGAGTGTTCTTTAACGTGCACAGGGTATGGCTCTCCCCATACACGGCGACACGGCTTAACGTCCCATCCGACGATCGTCTTTCCAAGTCCATTGGTGTCCCCTACTGACCGTGAGCAGGGCGAGAGGTTTTATTGAGATAAATCTTAACACTGTCCCAGCTGGGATTCGAAACTGGAAACTGCAGATTACGAGCTTGAATGCTACCGACTGAGTCACCCCCCCCCCGCCCCTAAAAGGGGATTGAACAGGCCCGTATCTAGGAGAAAAAAAATAAGTACGGTGGGCAAGTGATCAGAGCAAAAGGAGGGGGGGGGGGGGCAGGACAAGACAACAGGGACATGCGAGTTCTTGTTTGAAGTAATGTGTGTGAGTGGTATTTTTTCCTTAATTTAATGCTCTCTTTGATCTCCAAATTTTGTCACTCCATTCTCTATGCAAAATAGAATATTGTGCACTTTAAATATTTTTTTACTTCTTCATCTGTAGATTTGTGATCCAGTCTTTTTGACATTTCAGTAACAGTAAAGTTTTTTCTTCTGGTTTCTTTTCCATCTCTTCTACACGTAAGAATTGTGCTTGGCTGTTTTACCTCTGAGTGGCACTCCGAGAATTTCGTGGTGAAGGGCCTGAAAGGCTCAGAGAGGACATAAGGACCAGCAAAGCTCAGAAAGGACATAAGGGACAGCAAGGCTCTGAGAGGATATAAGGACTAGCAAGACTCAGAGAGGACATAAGGGACAGCAAGGCTCGGAAACCAGCAAGGCTCGGACCAGCAAGGCTCATAAAGGACATAAGAACCAACAAGTCTCAGAGAAAGCTAGGAAGGGTTGGGTTTTGGGTTGGGTTACCTCTGAGCGGCACTTTTTTGCACACCATGGGCTAAATGGCCAGATCACATGGACCCCGAAGGCTCAGAGAAGGTTGGGGGAGGGGACACCTGGAACAGCTGTTGGGAGACAGATGGTAGCCCCCCCCCCGTCAAGGCCATCCAGCGTGTTCTTTAACGTGCACAGGGTATGGCTCTCCCGCACACGGAGTAACGGCTTAACGTCCCATCCGACGGACGGCGGCCTTTCCAAGCCCATCGGTGTCCCCTACTGACCGTGGGCAGGGCGGGGAATTTTGCGGAGATAAATCTCAACGCTGACCCAGCTGGGACTCGAACCTGGAACTACAGATTACGAGCCTGGCGCGCTACCGACTAAGCCACCCCCGCCCCAATCTAGGAAGGGAATCTACTGAATATTTGTTAGGAGACAGATGGGAATCTCCCGTCAAGACCATACAGCGTGTTCTTTTACGTACACAGGGTATGGTATGACTCCTTGAACAGGGAACCATGGCTTAATCTCCTACCCAACGGTCGGCAGTCTTTCCAAGTCCATCGAGGGGACGGTGGAGGTTAGAGTAGATATATCTCAACATCGGCACAATTGGGATTCGAACCTGGCAACTTCAGATACGACTGTGCCAATTCCGTTCAAAAACTAAGAACTATTTGCACATTTCTTCGGCTCTTAGGCGTAATGCAAAAAAAAAATCCCCTTTACGCATGAATCTTGCTCGATTTTTGTCTTCTTTATCAATATTTCACCCCTATAAAATAAAAATAAACACTCGTTTTTGCGTAAAGTTACATCCAAACTGAATCACTTAAAGATCTGGATTGAAAGTCGAAAAGAAGCGATAAAACTGGCAAGAGAGAGAGAGTATAATCCCAGTGCTTACATAAAAAAATCAAACTTTAAATTCATAACAGTTGGAGTTTATCGTTGTCTGCACTTTAACAGCATTCCAACGTACTACAACTGGTAGTTCTACTCCCCAAAGTTAAAAAAAAATTCCTAGTTCCACATTCACTTGAAATCTATATACTGTGTACCTCAGGTGGAAGGCAACGATCACGTGATTTATTCCTAACTCCTTTATAGCACACACCTGTCTATTTTTAGCTGCACCTAGACAGTGAGAGGAGGCTGTCCATGCCCCTTGATAAATAGCTCTAACACAGCCGAGGTGTTGTTCCTTCCAGCTAGATGGTTCTGGCGTCTGCAAAATGACGCAACAGTCGTACCGGGAGCTACCACATGCCACCACTACCATCACTCCCGCGAGACTATGGAGAAATAAATAATCGACGGACAGGCTAGTGGCAGCAGAAGTATTAGATGGAGTCCACGGAGGCTCTATATCTGTTCCCTGGCCGTCTTATCACATATTGATGGCCTGCGGATGGCAGAGAAAAAGTTAGGAGGGTGCTGCCTCTCTTCTACCTCTCTTCCTCTCTCTTCCTTCTGCCTAGAGCAATGGATAAATATATTGATAAACATGGCGAAGACAGCCGGAAAGGCAAGAGGAAATGTTGGTTGATAGCACGTCCTTCCTACGCGTCTGCTTCCCAAACCCCTCCGCTACAGTTTCCATATAACCAACAAATGTGGGTATCAGATTTTTCGCCGTGGACCACCTTCTATGGTTCATGCAATGCAAACTTCTTTTGGTGGCCGGCAGGATATCAAAATACATTGGACGAGGACGATGCGTCGGAGATGTATGCCCCAGCTAGACCCCCATGAATACATGAATGCTTAAAAGGTTAGGTGCCTTTGCCTGCTCTAAGGAGCCTTTTGAATATTTGCGTAAGGAATACCCCGTTGCGTTGCTGTGCAGTAGTGGACGCGCAGGAGATCTCTCGATATGCCCAGGCGGACACAACGGAATATTTGAAATATTATATCTGGATAAAACGGAGAAGGAAAAATGAAAATACGAGTGTACCATAAAATGTGGGAGAGCTTCATTCATTTCACTTTTCATGTTTTTGTGCTTGTTGTTCTTGCTATCGTTGTTGTTATTATCTTCAGTGTACCAGTCAGGCATTGCTGCTTGTCATCGTCGTTTTGCAGTAAGAAAAGTAGACCTTTTTTATCTGTCGTTTGTTCAGAAGAAGTAGCAGTAGACGTTTTTATCTGTCTTTAATGTTTGTTAAGTAGACCTTTTAATCTGTCATTGTCGTCTGTTCCGTAGTACTAGTAGTAGGCGTTTTTATCTGCCATTGTCGTTTGTTCAGCAGACCCAGCTGTTTATGAATCGAGATTTGGATAAATTTGATTCAGATCGATAATTAATCTCCTGAGGAATTTTTCGGGAAAAACAACTTTTTATACGTGGTTTGCATTCACATTTACATGTAAGTGTCCTAGTAAGTTTTATAATAACCTGTGGTATACGCATAATCCGTATCAGTTAAAAAGTTCAATTTCCAGTAATTGTCTGTCATACTCTCAGCACGTTAACAAACACGCTGAATGAGCTAGATGGGAGACTTCTGTCTCCTAACAGCTGTGGATTCCTTTTCTCAATGTTCTTTCAGACCTTGGGTCCTTGTGACCTAGTCAACTTTTTATACGTGGTTTGCCATTCACATTTACATGAAGTGTCCTAGTAAGTTTTATAATAACCTGTGGTATACGCATAATCCATATCAGTTAAAAAGTTCAATTTCCAGTCATCGTCTGTCATACTCTCAGCACGTTAACAAACACGCTGAATGAGCTTGATGGGAGACTTCTGTCTCCTAACAGCTGTGGATTCCTTTTCTCAATGTTCTTTCAGACCTTGGGTCCTTGTGACCTAGTCATTTACACCATTGTGACTCCGCTGGTTTGGCCATGTTGCCCATATAGATATTTATAGATTGATGAATAGGGTTATGAAGAGTGTGCCTAAAGACCTCAGAAAGAGGGGGAGACCTAGGATGCGGTGGGTAGACAATGTCAAACAGGACCTTGTTAAAATTGGTGTGCAGTGTCCGGATGCAGCAGATGTAGTTCAGGACAGATATGCTTGGAGAATCAAACTGCATGGTTTGGTTTGACCTCCGTAGCCCATGGTTGCTTGAGGATGATGATGATGATGTGCATAAAGTTCCGTTAAGGGGTAAAACAACTGAACATAATTCAGTTGCTAAGTGCGCTAATCACTTACCCACCATCCATAGGATGAGACGTTAAGTTGTGGCCCCGTGAGCGGGGAGAGAGAGTCATATCCTGCGCAGGTAAAAGAATACGCTGGATGTCCTTGACGGGAGGCTACCATCTGTCTCCCAACAGCTGTCCAGTGAGTCCCATCCTCAACCTTCTCTGAGTCCTTGGGGTCTTTATGACCCAGCCATTTTGCCATTTGTGTGCAAAAACGTGGTGCTCAGAGGAAAAAAAACCCAACTCAACCATGAATTTATGCCAAGAACTTATATTACATCTTGTATATGAAAAACAAAATCTGATATAATGAAGTAATATGGGGCTTAAATGAAACATTGCCAAAAATTATAGCCAATACAAATTTTCAAGGGGAGGGAAAAGAAATGGGAGACTTCACTAAAGAAATCTCTATTTGTGAAGTAAATATTCTAGGGAGTTATATGATATGAAAAATAAATGTGACTAGGAAGCCTATCTGTTGATGGTAGAGCGAAGTTAGGAAAGAAAACAAATAGCAGCTCTAAATCGGGTATCAATGCATCCTTTCCTGTGTGCTCCAGAGCTCTCCATTGTCACGCTGGAGGGAATAGTAGTGACAGTGAAATACATTGCGAGACAGAGAGGCCAGATGTTGATACAAGAATGCCACACTCCACGCTGCTCCCCTGCCTGTCGCAGCTGGCAGCGATTGTTCGTAGACATTCACTCTATTCGGTGTTGAGAGTGCGGGAGACGCTGCTGACAAGTGTGCAGCCTTGATATAGGATGACTCACATCTGTCTTTATTAAGACTGACCTCTGTTAGAGGGATTCTGTCGCTGATTGGCGTTCAATACAATGGAGAGCTCAAACTTGCAAAACCTCAGTTCACAGGGAATTTTCTTTGGCGTGAAAGTTAAACCAGGGGAGATTTATTCGAGGTTTTTTTATTAGTGTAATTAAAGCATTTATGTTACAAAGTCTTGATGAGATACTTTATTTGTTTTTAGTGACGTTTGGGGAATTTAGTTACTTTTCACACTGGGGTAGTGATTATATTGATGACTAAAAGTGAATGGAAATAATTGGACGGAGTGTATTTTTGTAAAATCAGTTCATTAAAGCTAGCTTTTCTTTAATGCCAGTTGTTATTACTCTAAATATCTTTTGCCACTCCTTTGGTGTTGAAAAATATGACGATTTGTGGGAGATGAAGATGAGATGACGATGACGACAAATGCAATGATGATAATGATAATACCGATAACGGTTTTTGGTGATTGCGATAATGTATAGGATGATTGTTAGATAACTTATAGTTAAAAGGAGGTGATGGATACGATGCTGATAAGGATTGCAGTGATGATAGAAAAGGAATGGGAATGGAGGGCTGAGTAATGATTAAGGGTGCACTGTAGTGGGAATGAAGGCCCTGTAGTGATGAAGGTAAAGACGATAGTAATGGCTATGATTCTAATAACGATTATACAGATGAGGAAGAAATAAACAGTAAGAATGCTGAAGACGACTGTATGATAAAGAGATGACCGCAGTGATAACTACAGCGTTGAAAAAGATTATAGTCATGACTAAGATGACGAGAAAGATTAGAGATGACTAAGAAATGACCATAAGAAAGACTATAGTAGTGATTATGATGATGAGAAAACCTTTAATGTTGACTATGTCGATGAGAAAGACTAGACGATGAAGAAAAGATGACCATAGTGATGACTAAGATGTTGAGAAAGACTGTAGTGATTGCTAATAAGTGTGTGGGGAAGATTTTTTATTGCTGAATAAGACTGAAATGATGATTAAGGGAAGCGGGAAAGGATTGTGATGGCTACAATAATGTCCAAAAAATGATGGAAGTAATGACTACAATACTGAGGATAACTGAAGTGATGAGAAAGAAAAGAATAGTAGCAATGGCTACGATGCTGAACCTGAGTACAGTGAGGATGAAGAGGAAAAAAGTAATAATGGGTGTAATGATGAGTAGAGCTGTAGTAGTGACGAAGAAGAGGATGGTAGTTATGAATATGATGCTCAGGATGATATTTTACAGGCTCCGCGTTGTCGAAGGTGCACTTTTGGGCAAGGCGCCTAGATGCGATGCTTATCTCGCTTATCGGCTTGAGGCTGACCTGGTGGCAGATATGGATATGATGCTGAGATAACTGTTGAGTCTATTGTCATAATGGATATGATGCTGAGATAACTGTTGTATGTAGTCATAATTGATATGATGCTGAGATAACTGTTGAGTATGCAGTAATAATGGATATGATGCTGAGATGACTGTTGTGGAGAAGAAGGTTTGATGAATACGATGCTGAGATGATAGTACTGATGACAAAGAGGATGCCAGTAGTGATGGTAACGATTTTTTCATATACATGTTTTGTCGAAAACTCTTCCTATCAATTTCTTGTCGAAATTTGTTTCTGCCACCAGGTCAGCCTCAGGCGGTAAGCGAGATAAAGCATCGCATCTAGGCGCCTTGCCGAAAAGTGCACCTTCGACAACGCGGCGCTGGTAAAATAGTCGCTGAAAAGGGACTTTGGCGCGCAAATACAACTTGAGCCGGTACTGCTTACTAACCTCTTGTCGGAAACTGATCCTGCCAACTTATTGTAAAGATCTCTTCTTGGTTACTCTGTAGAGAAATCTTCCTGCCAACTTCTGGTTGAGAGTTGTTCCTGCCAACTTCTGGTTGAGAGTTGATCCTACCAACTTCTTGTAAAAAGTTCTTGCCAACTTCTTGTAGAAAGTTCTTCCTGCCAACTCCTTGTAGATAGCTCTTCATGACAACTTCTTATAGAGAGATATTCCTGCCAACTTCTTGCAGACAATATTTCTTACCAACTTCTTGCAGACAATATTTCTTGCCAACTTCTTGTAGAGAATATTTCTTGCAAAATATTTGTAGAGCGCTCTTCCTGCAAATACTTGTAGAGCGTTCTTCCTTCCAAATCTTTGTGGATAGCTCTTCCTGTCAATTTCCTGTACATAGGTTTTTCTGGAAAACCCTTTTAGAGATTTTCCTGTCATATTTAGAGAATTCTTGCTGCCAGCTTATTGTATAGAGTTCTTACTGCCGACTTCTTATACATAGGTTTTTCTGGAAAACCCTTTTAGAGATTTTCCTGTCATATTTAGAGAATTCTTGCTGCCAGCTTATTGTATAGAGTTCTTACTGCCGACTTCTTATACATAGGTTTTTCTGGAAAATCCTTTTAGAGATTTTTCTGTCATATTTAGAGAATTCTTACTGCCAGCTTATTGTATAGAGTTCTTATAGAAAGCTCTTTCCTGTCAGCTTATGGTAGAGAGTTGTTTCTGCCAACTTCTTGTAGATAGTTCTTGCCAACTTCTTGTAGATAGTTCTTGCCAAATTCCTGTAGAGAGCTCTTCTTGCGAAAGCCTTATAGAGAGCTTTTCCTTCCATATCCTTGTATAAAGCTCTTCCTGTCAATTTCTTGTAGAGAAATTTTCCTGACAAATCCTTTTAGAGAGCTATTCCTGTCAATTTTCAGAGAGTTCTTCCTGCTAAATTCTTGTTGAGAATTCTTCCTCCCAACTTATTGTAGAGAGGTCTTCCTGTCAGTTTCGTGTAGAGAGTTCTTCCTTCCAACTTCTTATAGAGAATTCTTCCTGTGGACTTCTTGTAGAGAGTTCTTTCTGCCGACTTCTTGTAGAGAGTTCTTTCTGCCGACTTCTTGTAGAGAGTTCTTTCTGCCGACTTCTTGTAGAGAGTTCTTTCTGCCGACTTCTTGTAGAGAGTTATTACTGGCAAATCTTTGTAGAGAACTCTTCCTGTCAATTTCCTGTAGAGAGTTCTTCATTCCAACTTCTTGTAGAGAGTTCTTCATTCCAACTTCTTGTAGAGAGTTCTTCCTGCCGATTTCTTCTACAGAATTCTTCATTCCAACTTCTTGTAGAGAGTTCTTCCTCCGACTTCTTCTAGAGAGTTATTACTGGCAAATCTTTGTATAGATGTCAATTCTCGAAGATTCGAGAAATCTGTCAATTTCTCGAAGAGAGGTCTTCCTGCCAGCTTCTTGTAAAGAGCTCTTCTTGTCACTTTCTCGAAGAGAATTCTTCCTACCAACTTCTTGTAGAGAGTTCTTTCTGTCAGCTTCTTTTAGACAGGTCTTCTTGTCAATTTCCCGTAGAGAGTTCTTCCTGCGATGTTTTCTAGAGAATTCTTCCTGCCGACTTCTTCTAGTAGTTATTCCTGACAAATATTTGTATAAAGCTCTTCCTGTCAATTTCCTGTAGAGAGTTCTTCCAACTAACTTTATGTAGAGAGCTCCTGTCAATTTCTTGAAGAGAGCACTTCCTGTCACTTTCTTGAAGAGAATTCTTCCTGCCAACTTCTTCTAGAGAGTTCTTTGTGTCAGCTTCTTTTACATAGCTCTTCCTGTCAACTTATATCAGAAAGCTCTCTCTGTCAACTTCGTTTCGAAAGCTCTTTCTATTTACTTCTTGTCGAAAGTTTTCCCTGAAAATTCTTGTCAACATTCCTAAGAGCTTTACGATTGATCCCCTTTCATAACTTTCTTCAAACCTTTGGGGTCTTTGTGACCTGATTCTTTAGCCCATTTTTGAGAAGAACGTGTCACTCAGAAGCTCAGAAGTCAAACATCCCAACCCAACCCAATTGACTCTTATAAGAGTTTAGTGGCAGCGAATTTTCTGAGGAAATAGAGAGTAATCCAAAATTATCTTTACAGTTTCAATCTTTCATAAAGCTAGAATGAAAAGACATAGAAATATACAATTTATTTCTAATTGAAAAGCTCCCATTAAAGTGTTAATGACATGCATTTCCTTTTGATCAGGTATTTCTTTTAAAATCGCTCAACAATATTCTTCATGAATTAGCGCAGACAAAAAGCGCAATATATATAAATATGTTAATGGACACGAAATCCCGTTCGCAAACAGAATAAATTTTTGATTCCAATCAAGAGCATTTGTACGACGTTTTAAAATTTCCTTTAACCTGTGTACATGATATCATCTCGAATACCAATAGGTGAGAGGGCTAATCGAAATAAATAAAAATCGGAACAAATTACCCCTGAAGCTCTTAGTTATATACAGAGGTCTAACAGTAACTTTTCAGTGTAACATGCCACAGAGAAAAGACCTATGAGTGAGACCTCAACAGAAGTATGATATACATCCGAAAGAAGACATCCGTGCTTATCTTGGGATCGAACCCAGAGTACTTTGCTTCTCATTAAAACACGTTAGCCGTCGATATATTTAAACCTGAAAGACAGAATGTCACACTATCTTTAATTCTTAACGAAGTCCGGATCGGGAGGGGGGAGGCTTCCCTTGATCCAGTATTTCAAAATGCTAGTAAACGGAAAGGAGGTGAAAATAATATTAAACGTATACACAATGGTTTCCAAAAATTAAGGAACAACCCTATATTATGTAATGGAAGGGGATGGGGGCTGTCTCAGTCGCCAGGATTGTGAACTGCAGTTTGTAAGTACGGGGCTCTCCTGGGCCAACCTTGAGATTTATCTCCGCAAAATTCCCCTTCTTGTCCTTGATCAATAGGGGACACCTATGGGCTTGGAAAGGCAGCTGTCACTCGGATGGGACGTTAAGCTGTGGCCATACACCGTGCACGTTAAAGAACATGCTGGATGGCCTTGACGGGAGGCTACCATCTGTCTCCTAACAGCTGTTCAATGTGTCCCATTCCTCCAACCTTCTCTGAAGCCTTGTGACCTGGCCATTTAGCCCATTGTGTACAAAAAAAGTGATGCTCAGAGGTAAAACGACGCAACCGAAACAGCAAAGTAAATGGAAATCTAACGTCAAAACGCTATAACTTAAACAATTTTCTTGTTTTGAATAATATGATATGAGTTGTTCCTGTCAACTTCTTGTAGACAGTCTTCTTGCCAACTTTTTGTTGAGAATTCTTCCTGCTAACTTCTTAGAGAGAGTTCTTCAATACACAAATGGGAACCTGACTTATTAACTTCGGAAATCAGAATAGCAAACTTTTTACTATAATTTTTTTAAAAACTTTTTAGAAACACTAAAACGATAAGAAATAAATTGTTTCGGAAAGTCTTTCCAATTCATTCCCTCTCGATCTTTTTTACCTTTGTTTCACTCGAATCAGTCTCCCCCATCCAAACCCCTCCTTTATTTTTTTTTCTAGTTCCAGCCTTTTACTAAAAAAAATCATTTCGCCTTGAAACAATTAAACATTTAGAGTGACCGAAAAGAAAAACTGCTAAACGACAAAAAATTTAATTTAAAGAAGAAAGGAAACAGCTTACTTAACGAAACAGAAATTAAACAAGAGAAATGAAATAGAAAGAGATCAAAGCTGAACATCGAAACAGATTTCGAATAAAGTGAATTGAAAGAAAAAAAAAACTTATGAAATGAATCCTTGGTTTGTTGTTATTAATTTAAAAAGACAATTTTGTGCAGAGAGGATGGAGTCTGCTGCGGCGAGCTTTCCACAGGAAAACTGAAACGAAAGATAATTGTATAAAACTCTTCAAACCATTAGATATTCGATTTCATGAATTTTTTTTTTCTGACTTGGGTTTAAAATTGCGAACCAAAAATTATCTTCTTGACAAGGGGTAAACGTGGCAACGTTGGAATTGAAGGTGATGCAACAGAGTGCGCTATCAGATTATTGTGTTTTCTCCAGCAAGTCAGAAAATAATTTCAATTCGATTTGTAAATAATTTTAAACTTAATTTGTATAGCTGTTACATTTCAGTTGCAACTTTTTTTTGCAGTGTTGCCGTCAAATGATACTCGAAAACCTATGGTATGGAAAGAGAAAGTCACATTGAAATCGTAATTGTGAAATTTAAGTTGTAAAATGAAACTGATAGAAATTTAAACATCTTAATAAAATGTATCTAAGTGTTAATTTTTAACAACATTTGAGATTTCAAAGCTTTATTAATGAACGCTAGAATGTTTAAAAACATCATTGTCGGTCATAAGAATTTAATCTTTAGTTACTAATTAGAATGCGAATAGTAATGTACAAGAAGAGCTGTGATGTTAATTCTATTGAAATTCGATGAAAACACCTCTGAACATCGTACTGAAAGTTAGAAGAAAAATTGTCTTGAGCCGGTGGGAGACGAATTTCTGTTACTCTGTATCTGATGTGTCCATGTGATTTCACACATTTGCAATTGTGTAGTGCTGGTGGGTTGGCTTGTTTTACCCCTAAGTGAAAAGTTTTACATATAATGGGATAAATGGCAAAGTCACGAAGACTCCAAGGGTTCAGAGAAGACGCTGGCCTCCCATTAAGGTTATCCAGCTTGTTCTTTAAAGTACGCAGGTTACAGCTCTCCTGCACACGGAGTCACAGCGTAACGTCTCACCCGACAGACGACGCCTTTCCAAGCCCATTATTGTACCCTTTCTGACAAGCCCTGGATGAGGGTATAGGGGAGCTAAATCCCAAAGTTGACACAGGTGAGACTCGAACTTGGGATTACTGACTGAAGCAACCTCTTCTCCACTGCTGACGGATGGTTATTTTTAAAACAGGATATAATTGGTAGCTCAGTGTTCGAGCATCTGACGTGTTAACAGTCCAATTTGACAAAATATATAAATCTGCTCGAGAAAGTCAGAATCTATTAAAAAAAAAAAGGGTGAGGGGGGGAGGCAAATGACTCAATCGACCAAGAGACTGGCCTTTCCATTGAGGTGTAACATTTTACCCTCCATTTTAGATTTTTCTTGAAAAATGCATTAAATATACATAAGTTTAATATTTTTTGCCCTCATTACTCTTACTAGCATTATGAATGTCTCCCCCCCCCACCCAACGTAGATACGTCCCTTAGTTCAACACAATATTTCCTTTAAGTCTCAGTTGGGTGTTCCCGAGTTTTCCATGGGTTGGGTTGTTTTACCTCTGAGCGGCACTTTTTTGCACACTATGGTCTAAATGGCCAGGTCACAAGGACCCCGAAGGCTCAGAGAAGGTTGGGGGAGGGGACCCACTGGAACAGCTGTTGGGAGACAGATGGTAGCCTCCCGTCAAGGCCATCCAGTGTGTTCTTTAACGTGCACAGGGTATGGCTCTCCCGCACACGGGGCCACGGCTTAACGTCCCATCCGACGGACGGCGGCCTATTCCAAGCTCATCGGTGTCCCCTACTGACCGTGGGCAAGGCGGGAATTTTGCGGAGATAAATCTCAACACTGACCCAGCTGGGACTCGAACCTGGGAACTACAGATTACGAGCCTGGCGCGCTACCGACTGAGCCACCCCGCCCCAAGAGTTTTCCATGGAATTTCCCAAATAATGAGTGTTATTTATATGAAACCGTTTACGAAGAAATGCATTTTTCTATAAGTTTGGACACTCACACTTCTGGTTTTCTTTCATTAGAAAAAACAATTCATAAGAAAATCTTCTGACAATCAGTATTCCAACCTAGACAATCCTCTAAATGTAGAACAAATAGAGCTGGAAAATAGATACTTTTTTCTTGCGGTCTTTATTACTTTGCGTTAATAAAAGATGTGGTCATCTATTACTTTTAAAAAACTCTTTTATTTATGACTAGAAAGAAAATAGTGTGAAAAAAACAAACACATCAGCGTTTTGGAGTGCGTTATAAATAGGGTGACCATAATTCCCTGTTTTCTGGGGACAGTCCCTGGATTAAAGGCTCTATCCCCGACTAATAAATGTCCCCGAAATTCGCTTTTAATATTTTTCAAATATTAAATTGACTGTACAGACTTGAGAAGATTTTTATCAATAGAGGAAACAAATTTCCGTGTCTCTTATGAAATCTTCAGTGCAAAAGTTGCCGAAAAGAAAAATATTTTACAGAAAATCCAACTTTTTTGAAAATATACAAAATAACAGTGATTTTTTTGTTATGTTATTTAAGTTTTATCTGCTACTAGATTTTTTACTAGGTTATTATTATGCGCAATAAGGTATAAAATATGTTCTAAACGAAAAAGTGTGTTACGTTTTAATAATTTAATTTTTAATATTATGAAATATAAATCCTTCAAATTGAAGTTTTAAAAGTCCCGGATCTTTTTATTTAAATCTGGTCACTATAATAAAAAAAAAATCAATCCTTGAGAAAAAATTTCAAAATTCCTCGGATCTTGAGCTTCAAATCTGGCCACCCTAGTTATACATAAAACACAAGACAACTTCACCTTTCTGCATCTCTCGACGTTTGAAAAAGATATGGCATCCCTTTGTCTTATCTTTTCTTTCCCCTTCACCACAACAGTCCGTTTGAGAAAAGCAAGTTTATCTGGAATTCTGTTGTTTCATTTTTCCAAGTAACTACATCTGTTCAATGTCCCAACTAACCTGAATCCATCAACTCTGCTATCACCTCATCTTCCTCCTTTGCAAGGAAACTGGAAAAACTATAATCTCTGGATAGTATTCCTTTCGAATCTATAGTTTTTCTTCCAAAAGCTCTTTGAAGCGTTTCGACAACTTTAGTGATAGCTTATGGGTTGGGTTGTTTTACCTCTGAGCGGCACTTTTTTGCACACCATGGGCTAAATGGCCAGTCACAAGGACCCCAAAGGCTCAGAGAAGGTGGGGGAAGGGGACCCACTGGAACAGCTGTTGGGAGACAGATGGTAGCCTCTCGTCAAGGCCATCCAGCGTGTTCTTTAATGTGTACAGGGTATGGCTCTCTCTCACACACGGGGCACGGCTTAACGTCCCATCTGACGGACGGCGGCCTTTCCAAGTCCATCGTTGTCCCCTACTGACCATGGGGAGGGCAGGGAATTTTGCGGAGATAAATCTCAACGCTGACCCAGCTGAGACTCGAACCTTGGAACTACAGATTACGAGTCCTGCGCGCTACCGACTGAGCCACCCCGCCCCCTTAGTGATAGCCATTTCAAAAATCTCTAAAATTTCTTCAATTCCATCCTTCAAAACGAAAAATCCATTCTCTATTCTACATTTTCCCAAGTCCTCATTTTCAGTGTATCGGTTTGTAATTTTATTATATCTTAAACTCTTCATCTTTTAATTTTATTTCTTTTGCATAAAATCAGTTTACCACTTTTCCTTTACTAATCATTTTAATGATTCATTTCTTTCTAATTTTTTAATCTATTGTTAATTATTTATATTGCTCTCTTTTTACTATTATTTTATCTTTCGTTTCTTCCTATGTTTTCTATGCTTTTCTGATTTATATATTACAACATATTCGAATATTTCTCTTTTTGCCTTTGGATTCTCTGACTTAGTTTCTAATTATTTGTATCTAAATATTAAACTCTGTCATGTTATTATTTCGTTTCTTGCCTTTTCAATCAATAAATCAATAGGCAATCAGCCAACAGCAAATCTGTTAATCAATCAAGATATATTAGCCAATGAATCAATCAATCAATAATAAATCAACCAGTCACTCAATCAATCAATAATAAATCAGCTAGTCACTTAATCACTAGAAAATCAGTCAGTCAGTCAATAATAAAAAAGTCAATTAATCTTCTAATGGTAAATCAATCAACAGAAAATCAGTCAGTTAATAGCAAATCAGTCAGTCAGTCAATCAGTAGTAAATTATCCATTTAAACAATAAATAGTAAATCAGTCAGTCAGTCAACAAAATAGTAAATCAGCTGTTCAAGTAATCAATAGCAAATCAGTAAGTCAGTCAATCAGTAGTAAATTATCCATTTAAACAATAAATAGTAAATCAGTCAGTCAGTCAACAAAATAGTAAATCAGCTATTCAAGTAATCAATAGCAAATCGGTCACTCAGTCAATCAGTAGTAAATTATCCATTTAAGCAATAAATAGTATATCAGTCAGTCAGTCAACAAAATAGTAACTCAGCTATTCAAGTAATCAATAGCAAATCAGTAAGTCAGTCAATCAGTAGTAAATTATCCATTTAAACAATAAATAGTAAATCAGCCAGTCAAGTAATCAATAGCAAATCGGTCACTCAGTCAATCAATCATAGTAAATTAGCCATTCATTCGACCATGGTAGATTAGTCTGCCAATCAATCAATAAATAGTAAATCAGTCATTCACTTAATCAATAGTAAATTATCACTCAAAGATTTAATAGTAAATCAGTCAGTCCATCACAAATTGCCGCTCTCCCCTGTTGGCGAGATGTGTTGATTGGTTGTGTACTAGCCAATTCTTGTGATATAACTAACTTCTCAAGAAGACTCCTCTAAGAATATGCTGTAAGATCCCGCATCTGTTTAATCTCTGCTTTCAGGCATTTTTAAATTAGAGGTATCGTATGTGGTGAGCCTCGTAATACTGAATGTTATTACAGCAGTCAATCTATGGTGCCAAAACCTGTTTCTGACATATCTCAGTTTAAAAACTCAAAGTTCCAGGATGCTCATCTATAATGCAACTCTTGAATCAAAATCCTCGCATCCGGACTCACATAGAGAATGGAGATTTCAGAGCTTACTTAGCAGCAGCATATCCTGTGATCGTAGAGATTGAGCAATTAACAGTTTCCATTTCCCAAAGATCCTATCAAAGTGGCCGAGAGATTTGAAAAAAGATCCATCCCCTTAGTCAAAAGTTTTAAAGAGCATCTATATATGTTTGGAGAGGTTTAAAGAGAGAAAAAGATCCATCCGCTTGGCCGAAAGTTTTAAAGAGCATCTATATATGTTTGGAGAGGTTTAAAGAGAGAAAAAGATCCATCCCCTTGGCCGAAAGTTTTAAAGAGCATATATATACAGTATGTCCCGTGTACGAGTGGTTAGCGTGCTTGGCTACTGATCAAAGGGACTTGGGTTCGAGCTCCGGTAAGATGTGGATCTTTGTGTTGTCTTTCAGCTGAGGTTTCGCCTTCCTCCCGCATCTTTTCTATGGTGTATTATACTGACAGGCTGCTGTCAGACCTCTGTGGCAAGCAGCTATATGAGGGCTTTCTTCTTTTTTTATGCAACACAAAACTAATTTTTTGCATTTATCTCTTAAAGCAAAAATTAAGTTTTACCATCCCACTGAGGGTAAGAGAGGAAATTATTGTTGCCAATGCAAACTTTTCCACCAAAATTTCAAATTTCTATTGTAAATAGATCTTTTGCAAAATTCGTTTAAATTTTCGCACTTTTCAAATTTTACAACCCCTAGAGTGTGCTATTGGAAAATTCACAAAGTGCTATTGGTAATTTCTCATCGATACCTATCCAACGCTAAAACCTAAAATAATTTCTAATTCATCTCTGAAAGCAAATATGTTGAATGTCTACTGATAGACAGACAGGCTACAATATGAAATCGGTTTTTTTAAACGAACTAATTCCTTTTAGTCATTTATTTTATGTGACGAAAAGCCAAATATCGTGATTTTCTATTACTCTTCAAAAATAAATAATATTAGGATTTATTAATACACTTAAAAATTAACATCATTAACTAAATTCAGTACAACCATTTTCCTTTTGGAGATACTAATATCCTAACATCTTCTAACTCAACTCACTGATGGTAAGGTGGAATAAGTCTTGAAATGTTTTTGAAAAATGATAAAATATTATTCGGAAAATTACCTTCATTTAGTGATCATTATGCAACACACCACATTCTATTTCCATTCCTGTGTTCTGATATTATTCGACCGCAGCTGAACGACTTAAATATTTCTAAACATCTTCTAACACCATCGCTGGTTACGAACCGTTTAGCAAAAAGATTTTGGTAATTAGCAACCAACGACTAACTGGAGTACACAAGATAATTTAAAGCGCCAAAACTATTTTCCCACAATGAAAGATTCAACAGAACGAATCGAATCTTTTTTTGAATTCTAATTCCTCCGCGAGGAGCCTTTTCTCCACGCTCCAAACGCCGCGCGTGCTGTCTAAATTCGCAATGATTGAAAGGTAAACAGAGATTAAGTTAAAACCCTTCTCGTCTTCCAAAATGGAGCGTTTTTAAAAAGCGTTCAGGAATGTGACGTGCGTTGGTTCTGTCTCCGCCCAAAAGAGTAACAGCAGGGGATCCTTTAATGACGCATAAATCTAAATTAAGTGTTCTTGTTTGGAACTTTAATAATACATTAAATTTCGGACCGCACTTTTCGGATAAAGCCAGTTTTGCCTCATAATGAGACCGACTGTTGAATGCAAGGATAGAAAGTGTAATTACCGTCGGGTCGGTATCCGACTCTCAGGAGTTGCATCAAGAGGTGTTAGGCAGAGAAGTTGCTAAATACGTCATGATTAGTTGTAATGGAAGGTCAGCCGTTTCCTAACTGCGCCTTTGGGATGAGGGATAAACTGATAATTATAACCCAAGTGAAACTCATTCTTCTTTGGTAGCTTTTGAGACTCGGATTAGATCGGTTATGCTCGGAAAATCACGGACCCATATTTTGGTTTCGCAATGTGAACACATTTCTTCCTCAGGTGTGGGCGTGTTCGTCTAAATGCTGTTGCCTTCAGGAAAGAGTTTGTGTTACCTATTTTTAGAAACATGAAGCTTTGAGAAATTGTATCTCTGTGTTATTTAAACATAAAAAAACTATGTAACTGTCACTGCTCGAGTTCATACGGAAGCATTCTGAAAAGAGTTTGTGTCACCTACTTTTAGACAGGTCAAGCCTTGAGAAATTTTGGCTTGTGTTTTAATTTAAATATAAAAAAAACCTACATCTGTAACTGTTTGAGTCTCAACTGTGTCATAGCTATATATGCCATCGCCGTCCCGTGGCCGAGTGGTTAGCACGCTTGGCTACTAATCTAAGGGACCTGGGTTCGAGCCCCGGATTTAGGCATGGATGTGTGTGTCGTTTTTCTGCTGAGGTCCTGCCATCCTCTCAGATCTCCTACTGTGGCATATAAACTGTCAGACCTCTGTGGCAAGCAGCTGCTTGAGGGGGTATTTATTTTATTTATTTATATATGCCATCGGTTAGACAGGAGACACCGACGGGTTTGGAAAGGCCATCGGTTGGCGGTTGGGACGTAAAGCCGCGTCCAACCATAACCCAACACAATACAACAACTGCTAGCAGTTTTATTTTAATACATGATACGTGTAGATGATTGTCAAATAATGATTCAAAACGAAAAATTTATTATTGTAAAACGTATTGTCGAGCAATAACGATGACTAATTGCATGCTTGCAAGATTTCTACTCTTTTTAATCAATAAAGGTGAATTTGTATATGTTTACATCGTCATCGGTCTGAGACAATTAAAATTACCTTTATTGTTTATAAATGTAATTATTACCTTTAAAGCTGTTTAAACACTCTAATTTGTACAGTCAAATGTGGAAAATCTTTTGGGATTTTGCTTAAATTATGAATAAAGATAGGACTGATAAGTGAGACATGGTAAGCATTCAAGATGTTTTATTTTATCGTAATTATAATAATATAAACGATCGTAGAGAAGTAGTGCAGAAATCGTGTTGAATCGAATGATCAATTGTGTTAGTCGAAAACTAGCCTTACACTAAAAATCGTGTTAAACCGAAATAAGTTAGTAGAGTTCGTGTCAGTCGGGGACTGGGTATATAACCAAATAAATAATAATCACTTTATTCTATTTTAATTTTTAAAATATTACATCGCAACGAATTTAAAATCAATTTTTTTAATAGAAACGACAAGAAGAAAAATACTAAAAAACTAAATGAAAAAAACAAAACAAATATTTTTGGTATCTGCAAAAGAGTTACAAGAGTCTAACATTCTCTTTACGTAATGAATAGGTTACATGCAAAAAATAAGTATGCAATATTTCTGAATAGCTGAAAAAATGATTTTAGTACCATTAAACAAAAAAAATTCAGAATTATCCCACATATTTAAATATTCGTTTAGTTTATGCTTAAATAAAGTTTTATTGTTTAGGTTTCTGACATCATTGGGTAATGAATAAAACGCTTTTGGAGCTATATTGAAAATATATTTCTGACAGGTACAGTCGCTCAAAAAAATATCCGAATACTATGGTTGATTACAGAATTCAGAAAATATATCTGGTAACGATTTTTTTTAGAAATTAGCGAGCCAGATCACTAATTTCTAAAAAAAAATTCTGTAATCTACCGTCCCATGGCCGAGTGGTTAGCGCGCTTGGCTGCAAATCTAAGGGACCTGGGTTCGAGCCCCGGGTAAGGCATGGATGTATGTGCTTTTTCTGCTGAGGTCCTACCATCTTCTCAGACCTTCTACTGTGGCATATAAACTGACAGGCTCCTGTCAGACCTCGGTGGCAAGCAGCTGCTTGAGGGGGTATTTATTTATTTATTAATCTACCATAGTGTCCGGATTTTTTTTTGAGCGAGTGTATTTTTATTAACCTTCGGGACAACATATAAATTGTCATACAGCTAAAGACATGCTTTTGGGAATCTTTCATCGAAGGTACGGGATCAATATCAGCTAATGGAATCAATCACAAGTGTATAACGGAATCAGTTAGAAGTATAATGGAAGGAATCAGAAGTATATGGTAATGTAAACAGAAATCTAAAGGTAGCAAATAGTAATGTAAAGGAATTCTAACAGAAGTATGAAAGAAACGTTCACAAATATATGAGAATGCTAATAGAAATACAAGGGAAGGTTAACGGAAGTATAATAGAAGCAGTTAGAAATATAAGAGACATAACCGAAAGTCCGGGTAAGGCATGGATGTATGTGTCGTTTTTCTGCTGAGGTCTGCCATCCTCTCAGATCTTCTACTATGGCATATAAACTGACAGGCTCCTGTCAGACCTCTGTGGCAAGCAGCTGCTTGAGGGGGTATTTATTTATTTTTATTTTATAAAAAAATGCTAACAGAACGGTAAGGGATGCAATCACAAGTATAAGGGAATGCTAACAAAAGTCTATTTATTTATTTTTTTATACACCTAACAACCAAAGAGAAGTGATTAGTAATAAGAGAAGTGATGAAGAGTTGGGTTGGGTTGATTTACCTCTGAGCGGCACTTTTTTGCACACCATGGGCCAAATGACCAAGTCACATGGACCCCGAAGGCTCAGAGAAGGTTGGGGGAGGGGACCCACTGGAACAGCTGTTGGGAGACAGATGGTAGCCTCCCGTCAAGGCCATCCAGCGTGTTCTTTAACGTGCACAGGGTATGGCTTTCCCATACACGGGGCCACGGCTTAAGTCCCATCCGACGGTCGGCGGCCTTTCCAAAGTGATGAAGAGCATAAGGGAATTAATCAAAAGTAAAAGGTAATTAATAAGTAGAAGAGAGTTAATATGAAGTATAAGGGAAACAACCAGAACCATAAAATGATACTAACAGTAGTGCAAAGGAAAGCAATTAGAAACTAAAGGAATGCCAACATAGGTATAAGGGAAACAATCAGAAGTATAGCTAATAGACGTCTAAGAGAAGCAATCAGTAATATAAGGGAAGTTATCAATTGTATAGGAGAATTAATAAGTATAAGGAGTCAGTAAGAAGTATAAGGGAAGAAATCAGAAGTATAAGAGAATATTTACAGAAGTATAAGGGAAACAATAAGTAATATAAAAAGAGTCCTAAGAGAAATATATGGGGAAAAATCAGTAATGTAAGGAAATTCTAAGAGAAGTATAAGAGAACAATCAGGACTGTAAAGTGTAACAACAGAAATATATGGGAAGCAATCAGAAGTATAAGGATATACTAAAAGGAATTTAAAGGGAAACAATCTAAAGTATAAGGATATGCTAACAAGAGTCTTAGGGAAGTAATCACAGATATAAACGTAGCAATAAATAGTACAGTCGCTCAAAAAAGTATCCGAACGCTATGGTTGATTACAGAATTCAGAAAAAATATCTGACAACGATTTTTTTAGAAATTAGTGATCTGGCAACCTTCGTGTCACGTGACACGAAGGTTGCCAGATCACTAATTTCTAAAAAAATCGTTGTCAGATATTTTTTCTGAATTCTGTAATCAACCATAGCGTTCGGATACTTTTTTGAGTGACTGTACAAGGGAATCAATAAGCATAAAAGAGTCAACAAAAAGTGTTTGGGAAGCAATCAAAAGAATAAGGGAATGCTAACAGAAGTATAAGAGAAGAAATTATATGATAAATAACCAAGAATAATGAATTTATTCGTAGTGACTTAAAATGTATCCACTGATTGACGTTTTAGTCGAGATATTTTCGTAACTAATTTATATCGGAATGATGTTCTACTTTATCACCAGTGTTGCTTTCAGAAATTCTCTCTTTCGAACTTTCTCACCATGTCTCCGAGGAGGAGCATCAGCTTAAGAGAGAAGTTAGACACTCAGCACGACTTGTGTCAGCGAACTCTTGACACGTCCCTTTGCGTTTATCGTATTCGAGGCTGGGAGGACGTCTCCCCTGTCGCAGCCAGGCCGGCAATTCCATCGAACGCAGTGTCACCGACTAAGCCTAAACTTGACAGACCTCAAGCCTGGCATTCTCAGTGACCGGCTATCGCGCACAATGGGTTGCCGCAGCTGATGGTGACGTCATCGGTCTGCTGCCATTGACTTGCCTATGGGATGATTCTTGGAATGCCGAATCGCTCGCGGATGGACTTGGCGGTTTCTCTTAAGTTATGCGCATTCCGAGTGGATAGTGAAGGCAATTTCTGTTCTCGCGCTGATTCAGTGGAATATTGCATTTTGCTTCGTTAACGTTAGCTTAAAGAGGTATGCATGGATATGGATATTCGTCGCATTTCTTAAGGGAGGCTTGGAATTGTAAATTTTGGATTTTTAACTGCGAACCTCGTAGCCATTTATGTTCTGCGGAGGATAAATTCTCGAATTCAGCAGACAAAATACAAAATGTGATGCTATTATAAGGACTACAAAACGTGGGGATAATTTCTTTATGTTCCGTAGAGGATGTTAGGAGTAAGGATTAGGCTTTTTAAAAATAGTTTTATGAAGGGGGGGGGGGATAAATTGTTTCTGAAATCCGGGATGTCATCAAAACGCTTTTCCACTGAATTTCAAAAGAGGTTGGGTTCGGTTGTTTTACCTCTGAGCGGCACTTTTTTGCACACCATGGGCTAAATGGCCGGGTCGGGAGGATCCCGACGGCTCAGAAAAGGTTGGGGGAGGGGACCTAGTGGAACAGCTGTTGGGAGACAGATGGTAGCCTTCCGTTAAAGCCATCCAGCATGTTCTTTAACGTGCACAGGGTATGGCTCTTCCGCACACGGGGCCACAGCTTAACGTCCCATCCGACGGATGGCGGCCTTTCGAAGCCCATCGGTGTCCCCTACTGACCGTGGGCAGGGCGGGGAGTTTTGCGGTGATAAATCTCATTGCTGACCCAGCTGGGACTCGAAGCTCGTAATCTGTCCTGCTGGACAGATTACGAGTCTGGCACGCTACCGACTGAGCCACCCCCGCCCTATTTCAAAAGAGATGTTCCTGTTTTAAATAATAACATAGCAAGATATATAGAAATTTCATTTACATACGGTGTATATGTGGTGAACAAGGTTCGATCTAGGAAGAAGGGGGGGATTTCCTCTTGGAAAAATTATAGTAACTGAAACGGCGGGGAAAGTGTTAAACTTAAATTTGTTATACATTTTTTTTAAATCTTTCAAAGACCACGGAAATGGAAGTAAACCTTTTCTATACCGGAACGCCTTTCCGGCCTGATATTATTCTCTCTTTCTTTAGTACTTAACCCCTCTCCATCCTTATTTTAAATTCTTACTGCTGGTACACTACTCAGAACAATTAGGCTTGGATTGTTTTATCTCTGAGAGGCATTTGTTTGCGCATAACAGACTAAACGGTAAAGTCATAAGGGTTTCAAAGGTTCAGAACAAGTAGGTAGAGGTTTCACTGGACAACTATCGGTTGACAGCTGGAAGCATTCCGCCAGAGCAAGTCATTTTTTTTAATGATTTAAGAGTATGTCTTTCCTGTCTATGGAACAATGGCTTAAACTTCCAATCTAAGGACATCGGACTTTTCAAACTCGTCGGTGTCCTATTTCTCAACAAGGACAAAGCTGAGTTATCGGCAAAACCCACACACAAGACATAGAGAATAATCGAGAATGGGAACATCAAGCTTTGATCCTGGCTTTAGGTATTAAGAAATGCCAACTGTACCAATCCCTCCCAGCCCCCCCCCCCCCCCCCCCCCCGATAGGGGACCACCTTGACGTGATCCAACGTGGTGGTGGTGGTGGTGGTGGGGGGGGGGGGGCTGAATGGTGCCTCTGTGAAGTAGGGTCACGGTCCATTGTTTCCTCATTTGCACGATGGGATGTGGCCTTTGGTGGCAGAGCTGGTTGGGGGCCCGCGGACTGGTAAGAGAGTCTCCAGACTAGTAGGCTTACTGACCTGACTCAGGGAAGTTGAAAGTTCACAGCCCCGATGGAGGGGCTGTGGCTGAGAGTACTGCTGACCGGGCTTGGTGGGACCCGGTCCAGTGGGCTCATCGGTGCAGCCTCAGTGAAGTTGGGGTACAGACTGCTTCTAGAGGGCAGCTGGTGCGTGGCACTATGGAGAGGACGAAGTTGAAGGCTCGCGACTGGGAGTGGGGACCCCCGGTTGACGGGCTTATCGATGGAAAAGCCAGACTAAGAGTCTCCACCCCGGGAGCCGAATCAATTTGGTTCTATATACCATCTTTGTGGCTAACCGGGGAACAGATTAAATTTAGGTTTTGACCGATGGATGAGCCTTCCTTCTATAGGATTGCTCGCCATAGGTAGCCGTGGATGAGCTGTGTCCATGTGGCACTGTCTTGACCCGGCGTAGGTAGTTGTGATCATGGCATTCTCTCCATAGTTGGTGTGCAGTCAATGTGTTGCGGTACAACTGGGACTTGCCTTTAACTAATGTATAATGTACCAATTCCTCTATCGAAACAATTAGGAATAATGCCTTTGTTATGACAATGTGTAGACAAATAAGGCCGGATCGGGGAGGGGGGAAGCAGGTAGACTTTGCTACCCCCTCTTTAACAATGCTGGTAATCCGAATGGAGGCGGAAAAATAATTAATCGCGAGAAAATGTTACTGGTAATGAAAAACATCTTAATTTTTGGAAAATGCGTCTTTCATATTTAAAGAATTATGCAAATTAGAAAACTAAGAAATGGCATCATTCCATGTCAATATGTCTTTAAAAGCGACGAAAGAAATGCATTTTTATGGAATTATGTCGCATGGCCGAGTGGTTAGCGTGCTTGGTTGTTAATCGAAGTAGCCTAGGTTCCAGCCCCGGGTAAGGCATGGATGTTTGTATCTTGTTTCTCCTTAGTTCTTGTCAGACCTCTGTGGCAAGTGGCTATTTGGGAGGGTTTTTTATTATCAAATGAAAAATAAAAAAAATATAAATACCCCCTCAAGCAACTGCTTGCCACAGAGGTCTGACAGGAGCCTGTCAGTTTATATGCCAAAGTAGAAGATCTGAGAGGATGCCAGGACCTCAGCAGAAAAACGACACATACATCCATGCCTTACCCGGGGCTCGAACCCAGGTACAATTCATTTAATAACGGTTGAATAAAATGATAAATAATTAGGCGCATATCAACTTTGGTGTTTAGAATTTGCTCGCTGTTCCAGTTTACATATTCTTGAAATAATGATTTTTGTTGAAATTAAGATTTGCACAGAGCTGATTGAGAAATGTAATTCTACCAGTATGTTTTTAAAACAAAAATATATTTTATTTCAAAGATGTAGTAATTTGAATGCGTCTTGACATTCACATAACAGATGCATTATAACCCTAATTATTCTGAAGAATGTATAACAGAATTTCCCAAATTGGGATTATCGGGTTCCTGCACGTTACCAGTCTAAACTGATATTTTTCACATTCCCCCTTGGTCATTCCGAGGTCACTTTTTACGACCCTTAGCCAACCTCTGTCCCTAGGTTGATCACTTTAGTGTTATTAACATTTCCAAAGTTTAAGGCGTTTTAAGACAAACTACATTAACAGAGGTAAGTTTCAAGATAACGTAAAAAAGAGCATCGAAACTTAAAGAGTGGCTTAGACGATCTTTCGGGAATTATTGTGTTTGGGAATATTTCTTCTGTGGCTTGTCAGTATTAAAGCTATTTCTTCTGTGGATGGGGCGGGGGTGGCTCAGTCGGTAGCGCTCCAGGCTTGCAAATTGTAGTTCCCAGGTTCGAGTTCCAGCTGGGTCAGCGTTGAGATTTATCACCGCAAAATTCTCTGCCCTTCCCACGGTCAATAAGGGACACCGATGGGCTTGGAAAGGCCGCCGTCCGTCGAATGAGACGTTAAGCCGTGACTCCGTGTGTGGAACCTTCTCTGAGACTTCGGAGTCCATGTGACATGGTCATTTAGCCCATGGTATGCAAAAAAGAATAGCCGTCTCATGGCCGAGAGGTTAGCGCGCTTGGCTACTGATCTAAGGGACCTGGGTTCGAGCCCCGGTTAAGGCATGGATGTGTCGTTTTTCTGCTGAGGTCCTGCCATCTTCTCAGACTTTCTACTGTGGCATATAAACTGACAGGCTCCTGTCAGACCTCTGTGGCAAGCAGCTGCTTGAGGGGGGAATTTATTTTATTTATTTATGCAAAAAAGTGCCGATCAGAGGTAAAACAACCCAACCCAACAGAGGTAACCTGAAAACAAATTAGAGAATTTCGATACAAATGCTTCAACTTCAAAGTTGGAGCCTATGCAGTTGGTTAAGGAACATGTTCCAGCTTGTTTTGAACCCACTTCCGTTATTAGTAATGGTTTTAAAAGATCCCAGAAAATTTGAAAGCGTTAGTAACGCTAAAACGATCGCATCGCTTTCTCTGTGTCCGTACCTTTACAGGAACGAAATAACAAAGTCTTCAGTCACTGTCATTAGTCGTCGAAAGTGTGTTCAGAAGCTCCTACAAATCGAAGTTCCTTCCTATCATGGTTCAGGCTTTGAAACCTCCGGGCACTGAGAGCAACAGCTGAATCTCTGCACGTTAACCGTAACTGTAGCTAATGCGGCCGAGTGTGCAAACGTGATTAAATTTTAATTATTTCAATTGTTATTAAATCTTAATGGCTTTATACCAGTCGATGTTGACAGTCAAGAGAGATGTGTATACACTGTTATTAATTAGTGATTGCCATCTTACGTTGCTTGCCGTTTACATATCGATTCATTACTGATTGTAAACTTTGCTATGTGTTGCAGAAGATTTGTTGCCAAATGTTAAGATAATACAGTGTCTAGACAAAAAAAAAAGGTCGTAGTGAACAGTTCGAAATTCTGCACCTTTTAGTAAAAAGATTTTTTATGGATCGCAAAACTTCCTGCTCACAGTTAGTTGGGTTGGGTTGGGTTGTTTTACCTCTGAGCGGCACTTTTTTGCACACCATGGGCTAAATGGCCAGGTCACATGGACCCCGAAGGCTCAGAGAAGGTTGGGGGAGGGGACCCACTGGAAGAGCTGTTGGGGGACAGATGGTAGTCTCCCGTCAAGGCCATCCAGCGTGTTCTTTAACGTGCACAGGGTATGGCTCTCCCACACACGGGGCCACGGCTTAACGTCCCATCCGACGGACGGCGGTATTTCCAAGCCCATCGGTGTCCCCTACTGACCGTGGGCAGGGCGGGGAATTTTTGCGGAGATAAATCTCAACGTTGACCCAGCTGGGACTCGAACCTGGGAACTGCAGATTACGAGCCTGGCGCGCTACCAACTGAGCCACCCCCGCCACCTCACAGTTAGTAGTGGATAACGATGGGCTTGGAAAGGCCGCCGTCCGTCGGATGGGATGGTTAAGCCGTTGGTTCGTGTATGGGAAGCCATACCCCGTGCAAGTTAAAGAGCACGCTGGATGGATTGACGGAGGCTACTATCTATCACAGTGTGCCCCCTCCACCAATCTTCTCTGAACCTTCGGAGGTCCTTGTGACCTGGCCATTTAGTCTATTGTGTGCAAAAAAGTGCCGCTCAGAGGTAAAACAACCCAACTCTTTTTTTATGGGAAAATGAAACTGAAGAGTAATTAAAGATATAAAGGAAATTTATTAAAATCTTAATTTTATTTTAAAATTCTGTTAGTTTAACAGGTAGTGGCAACTGGGTTTTTTGGGGGGGACTGGAACTGTGGAGTCTCGAAAGTTCTCATAAATTATAAGTTGACTGAGAAGTCAGTGACTTATAATATATTTATTATACTTATAATATATATAATATATTTATTATATCCGACTTATAAATATTATATATAATATATTATCTGACTTATAATATATTTATTATAAGGGTAATAAATTGTTTTTTCCGTGAACAGCATTCTTTTTCACATGAACGGATAATTCGCAGGTCACAAAGATCCTAAACAGCTCAGAACTTTTGTGTTGTTTTACCTCTGAGAGTCACTCTTTTGCACACAATGGGCTAAATCGGCAGGTCACAAGGACCCCGAGGATCAGATAAGGCTGGAAGAAAGAACCTAGGAGGCAGCTATTAGGAGATAGATGGTAGCCTCTCGTCAAGGCCATCAAGTGTGTTTTTTAACATGCATAGAGTATTGCTGTCCTGCACACTGCCCCACGGGTTAAAGTTCCATCCGATGTATAGCGACCATTCCAAGCCCATCGGTGTCCCCTACTGGCCGGGAACAGGGT
Organism: Ryuthela nishihirai; assembly: GCA_038380435.1. NCBI lineage: Eukaryota > Metazoa > Arthropoda > Arachnida > Araneae > Heptathelidae > Ryuthela > Ryuthela nishihirai. Next base: position 38,866,436 of record JAWZYU010000020.1, read on the forward strand.
GAGGAGTTTTGCGGAGAAAATCTGAAGCTGGCCCAGGTGGGACTCGAACATGGGAATTGCAGATTGCGAGTTTGGCCGCTATGGAATGGGTCACCCCTGGCCCCAGAATTGTTGGAGAAAGGAGATCTACCTGACCTCTGTGGATTAAAGCCTCCGTCAAGGACATCTAAATCGTCCTTTAAAGTGCACCATTGAACTCTCCTGCACTCGGGTACGTGGCTTAATGTCACATCCGACGTTTGACGACCTATCCGCGTCCATCGATGTTCCCTTTCTTCACCGAAGCAGGCAGAATGAGTGTTAGCCGAGAATATCTCAACTCAGGTTGGTTGGTTGATTGTTTTCCTTATGAGCTGCACTTTTGCTTACAAATGGGATAAATGTCTAGGTCACAAAGACACCAAGGGCTCACAGAAAGTTTGGGGAGAAGTTACTGGACAGATGTTAGCAGAAAGATGGTAGCCTCTCATAAAGATTATCCAATGTGTTCTTTAACGTGCACAGAATTTAAGATATATTTCTGCATTTTTTTCCTCCTAACTTGGATCAAGGCTTAACGTCCCATCCGACGGACGGTAGCCTTTCCAAGCCCATCGATATCCCATTTAGTTCGAGATCAGGGTCAGGGATTAGCGAAGAAAAATCTCAGCGCTGCCAAAAATTAGGATTCGAACCTGAAAACTGCAGATATTGAGTGTCGCGCACTACCAAATGAGTCAGTCCCCAACCTCTCAACCCAACCACAATGGGGATTCGAACCTGGGTACATCAAGATACAAATCTGGTGAGATACCTACTGAGACAGCTGGCATAGTTAGCTAGTTCTTAGCCTTAACTGGCATAGTGGTTAAGGAGTTAATTCTATTCCAGAAAGGCAAACTCTGTGTGCTGTGCTAGCTCTAACTGAGGCACTGGTCAGCAGTGACTTTGGTCTTAGTAGGGCATGTCCTTGCAGGAGAAGGCCTGAAAAAGCTACCAGTAGCTTCTACGATTCTTCCCTGTCATAAATAAAAAAATAAATACCCCCTCAAGCAGCTGCTTGCCACAGAGGTCTGACAGGAGCCTGTCAGTTTATATGCCACAGTAGGAGATCTGAGAGGATGGCAGGACCTCAGCAGAAAAACGACACACACATCCATGCCTATTCAGGGGCTCGAACCCAGGTCCCTTAGATCAGTAGCCAGGGACTCGAACCCAGGTCCCTTAGATCAGTAGCCAAGCGTGCTAACCACTCGGCCACGGTGTCGCAAATCGAAAGAAAAGTTCTAATGTCATAGGATTGTCGATGCCTGAACTGTGCAGTCTCATAGTTTCTCCTTATTTTCCCTTGTTGCTGCTTACGCTACGCATTTGTAGTCAAGTATTTCAAGAATCATGGCAATTGGATTTCTAATAGAAACATCACGTGTCTTTAAATATATTCAAAAGTGATAAAAAACTGAAAGAGCTCTTAGATAATATTTTAAAAAACTTACGTTTTAGAAAATAACTTGATATGCTATCTATTTTTTATATTTTAATAAATCTTGTCATAAAATCTTGGGTTCTTAAATTTCTAGCAGCATCAGAGACCTGTGATTGCCTCGAATCAGAGGTCTCCGATTTTTCGCAGGCCTCAGTTTCTTTATAACTTATTAAAGAATTTTTAACTATTTACTAAAGAACTAAAACTAACTAAGGAACTAACTAACTAAATAAAAACTAACTAAGGAAAACTAAGGAACTTTTAACAGTTTAATGTTAAAAACTTTTTCTAAAAGAAATTTCTATAAAAAATGTTTTCTAAAAGTAAAAAAAAAATTAAAGGAACAAAATTAAAATAAAGGATGTTTTCTAAAAGAGAAACAATCCCCAATCTTTTATAAAGTGTAAAAATAATTTTTCCATCGAAAAAAAGTTTGTTTTTTGTTTCGGAGCATACTGCATTTCAGTAATGATGAAAATCATTACTAAATATCTGATATTTCCAAAACACGTACAAAAATCTCACAAAAAAATAAACATAGAAGATATTAAAAGTAGTTTTATTACTTCAGAAAAAGGTTTCAGATTGGTAGGAAGCAATATGACTATCTAAAACACAATAATTCCCGAAAGATCGTCTAAGCCACTCTTCAGGTATCGATGCTCTTTTTTGCGCTATCTTGAAACATTTTATTAAAACTTAGGTTCGATACATTTCGTTAATAAAAATGCATTTCGTTATTAAAACGCATTCTTACATTTTTTTGCAAGCAAACAACTTTTTCTTTGCCGTTTTGTCAGATCCAAATCTAAATTTCATTTCTGCCGAGGAAATATTCCTTTATGACGTATGTACTCTTCAAAAGCTGAAGTTTTATTAATAACAATATCACTCATCTTGCAACAATTTTTTGTGTTCATTTGATTTTAAAGGCAATTCGACGCAGCTTATTAATATGGCTTATTTTTAGCTTATTCTTTACGTGGTCTGAAAACGAATCGACATACACTCAGTGGTCTTTGAATTATGACCACTCCGGGTTGGGTTGTTTTACCTCTGAGCGGCACTTTTTTGCACACCATGGGCTAAATGGCTAGGTCACATGGACCCCGAAGGCTCAGAGAAGGTTGGGAGAGGGGACCCACTGGAACAGCTGTTGGGAGACAGATGGTAGCCTCCCGTCAAGGCTATCCAGCGTGTTCTTTAACGTGCACAGGGTATGGCTCTCCCGCACACGGAGCCACGGCTTAACATCCCATCCGACGGACGGCGGCCTTTCCAAGCCCATCGGTGTCCCCTAGTGACCGTGGGCAGGGCGGGGAATTTAGCGGAGATAAATCTCAACGCTGACCCAGCTGGGACTCGAACCTGGGAACTACAGATTACGAGCCTGGCGCGCTACCGACTAAGCCACCCAGCCCCATGACCACTCCATACTATGTTTTATCAATGTGAAGTTAATTCCGAAGATCTATAATTTCTAAAATAAGCGTTTTATGAGAAAATGCGACTGGGGATATTTTAACGATCTCAATTGAATCTATCAAAATATCGATTTTTTTTTCAAGAATATTTTTTCTGTGTTTAAATATGTATGGAGATTTAAATATTTAAGGGCAATGTTAAGATAGTATTGTAAGAAATTTATCAAAATATTAAACAAATATTGAAGGAAGTATTTACCCACACTTTCAAAATATGTAGTTATTTAGGAAATGGCTTGAAATTTCTTATTTCGGAGGCCGGTGTGGCTCAGTCGGTAGTGTTCCAGGTTCGTAATCTGCAGTTCCCAGGTTCGAGTTTCAGCTGAGCCAGGGTTGAAATTTATCTCCGAAACACTCCCTACCCTCGGTTAGTAGGGAATATCGATGGGCTTGGAAAGACCGCCGTCCGTCGAATGAGAGTTAAGCCGTGGCTCCGTCTGCAGGAGAGTCATATCCTGTGCACGTTAAAGGACACGTTGGGTTGTTTTACCTCTGAGTGGCACTTTTTTGCACACCATGGGCTAAATGGCCAGGTCACATGGACCCCGAAGGCTCAGAGAAGGTTGGAGGAGGGGACCCACTGGAACAGCTGTTGAGAGTTAGATGGTAGCCTCCCCTCAAGGCCATCCAGCGTGTTCTTTAACCTGCACACGGTATGGCTCTCCCGCACACGGAGCCACCGTTTAATGTCCCATCCGACGGACGGCTGCCTTTCTAAGCCCATCGGTGTCCCCTACTGACCGTGGGCAGGGCGGTAAAGAACACGCTGGATGGCTTTGACGTGAGGCTATTATTTACCTCCTAGCAACTGTCCAGTGAGTCCTTTTCTCCTCAAACTTCTCTTAGCTCTTGGGGTCATTGTGACCTGGCATTTCAGGCCGTTTTGTGTGCGAAATAAATGGCGATCAAATGTAAGGCAGCGCAATCCAAATCTTTTAATAAGAATGCCAAATGGATTGTTTACTAAATAATATCGTCACAGAAAAAATATATATAATACTGACACGCCACAGAAGAATTATTTTTAATACTGGCAAGGCACAGAAGAAATAGCTTTAATACTGATAAGCCACAGAAGAGTTGGGTTGGGTTGTTTTACCTCTGAGCGGCACTTTTTTGCACACCATGGGCTAAATGGCCAGGTCACATGGACCCCGAAAGCTCAGAGAAGGTTGGGGGAGGGGACCCACTGGAACAGCTGTTGAGAGTTAGATGGTAGCCTCCCGTCAAGGCCATCCAGCGTGTTCTTTAACCTGCACACGGTATGGCTCGCCCGCACACGGGGCCACGGCTTAACGTCGCATCCGACGGACGGCGGCCTTTCCAAGCCCATCGGTGTCCCCTACTGACCGTGGGCATTTTGCGGAGATAAATCTCAACGCTGACCCAGCTGGGACTCGAAGCTGGGAACTACAGATTAGAAGCCTGGCGCGCTACCGACTGAGCCACCCCGCCCCAGTCACAGAAGAAATAGCTTTAATACTGACAAGCAACAGAAGAAAAATTTTTAATACTGACAAGCAACAGAAGAAAAATTTTTAATACTGACAAGCCACAGAAGAAATATTTTTAATACTGACAAGCCACAGAAGACAAAAATCTTTAATACTGACAAGCCACATAAGAAAATCTTTAATACTGACAAGCCACAGAAGAAAAACTTTAATACTGACAAGCCACAGAAACAAACAGATTGTGTACGATTACGGAACGAAGAGAAACTAAGAGAAATCCATTGGGAAACTTTTAGAAAAATTCCAATTTGTTTCGATCTTCTTTATTCTTAAAAACTCTGACGTAGGAAAACGTTTTCGCCATTTGCATTTAGAAGCACCGATCCCAAAATGACTTGCAAATCCCCCTCGATTCCTCGAGCACCAAAATCTCCCTTCTTTATTTTTGTTTTGCATCCGATCTCAGGATTTCCATGCTAATGGATCACAACAGGCAACCCACCAAATTCCACTCCTTAACGCCTGAGAAGAAGAAGAAAAGAAGCCAGTAAATACTTTTCCTGGAGAACCAAAGGCGCTGACGTCTCTGCAGTGTGAGAAACCGTTGCTCTACTTTGCTAAAGAATTTGCTCTCGGATTTATTTTATTTCTCAGAAGCAAAAAACGTCGTCAAACAGACTTAAACGAAATGTCCTATTATTCTAACAGATTTTGATCTCTCACGTTTTTCCAGTCCGAAACCCTCTCTTCTGGGTAAACATCGCGAAGCTACGTAGGAGTAAGGAGGATGAAAGAAGGCGCCTCCCACCACCAAACACGGCGAAAGGACCTACGACCAAGTACGGCGGGACACGGTCGGACTTGTCGGTGACAGGTCGGGGGAGGATTGTCGGTCCATTACGGCTGTTATATCGTGGCTGTCGCCCGCAGCCGGGCCGTAATGCACGAATAAAGGGCTTACATCTAATCCGGCGTCTCTGACCGTGTCAGCTGTCAGAGCACGTGACATACCGGCCTGCATCTCTGGGAAGAGGAGGTGGAAGGGGGTGGGGGCTGGAGGAGAGAGATGTTGGAGGTGGGTGTTGGCATCGGTGGAGGTGAAGAGGACCGGTGATGATAAGGAGCAGATTAGTCATATTGTGTACCCAAGCTAAGAGACGGATTACATATGAAAGCTTATCCTTGTCGCTGTCGAGATTTTGATTCGTGACAATATGTGACCAAGGAGGAGGAGGAAAGAGTCCTGTCAGAGGAGATGAAGCGGGATGAGTTTTATTCACTAATGAAGCTCAAGAATAAGTGATGGTTATGCTTCCATAAATAGGCCTCGTTTCAAATCAAGCGTTCATTATCTAGGAAGGAAGAAAATAAAAACTTTTCAGATTAAGATAGAAAAGAATCAGAGAGTCGCTCAGATCTGAAGAAAATAAAATATCGTTTCTCAAAAAAAAGAAAAAGGAAACCGAGCGTTCTAATTAAGGAAATAACCAATAAAATGATAAATAATAGTTTGAGCACAACACTCTAACTCTTAAATGAAAACGTTATAGCCAAAATAGACTATTCACAACATTGGTTTGTTATTTTCCAACAACAGGCGAGGATTGAGTCAGTCGGTAGCGCTATCAATCTTTATCTCCCAGTTTCCAGTCCCATCTAGGCCAGCGTTTATATCCACTAACCCTACCTTTGGTCAAAAAAAAGGACACATATGGGGTTGGAAAAGTTGTAGTCCGTCGGATGGAACGTTAAGCAGTGGCTCTGTGTGCAGGAGGACCATAATTAGTGCACGTTAAAGAACACCCTGGATGGCCTTGATGTGAGGCTACCATCTGTCTCCTAACAGCTGTCCATCAGATGCCCTTCTCCAACATCCTCCGAGCCCATGGGGTCCATGTGACCTGGCAATTTAGCCCATTGCGGAAAAAAGGGCTGTTCAGAGGTAAAACATTCCAAATTTTTCAACAGCAATAATGGAGATTTCACACTGTAGAAGATTTGAAAACAGCAAATATCATTTTTTTTGTTACTACCTATTCGTCAGATTTTTTTATTGTGGGTCTGTATGTGATTCTATTGTGTGACAATATATATATATTCAATACAAAATTGTTTTTTAATATCTTTTCAAGCGAAAAATATTTTTTTTCTCATTTATTTTTAAGGAAAAAAATAGTTGAATTATGACTAATTAATGGAAAGAAGACAAAAGAAAAAAAAAAAACTGAGTTCTTTATAGAAAAAAATAGCCAAGAGTATGATAATTTTTTGTTTTAGGATAACAAATTCTATTGCGTGTATTTATATGCACAAACGGGTCGTTATAATATCGTATTTACTTTTTCTAAATCTAATTGAGTCATAGCGCTTATATGTCTTATTAAGCAAAACAGTTTGAAAGGGGAATTTTTTGAGAGTTGAATTGAGCTTGATTATCATTTGCAAGGACGTTATTTTCTAAATTTTAATGTCTAACGAGAGTAAGCTCATGATAATCAAACTATCTGATTCTCATTACACCTGAGTTATTAAAAATTAGCTTTCGTCTATTTTTTTTGCAGTTTTTCTTGAAATCTTTTTGGTCTGGGAATTATCTACAAACACTTTCAACTATAACCTCTGATAATGAAAGTTTTACACGCAAGGTGGGCCACAATTTCTATGCTACCTAACTGTGATGTGGCGAAGAGGACACAGAACTTCAAGAATTCTTAAAACTCCGATAATGGAGATCTCACGCGCAATATGGGTCACGAAGAGAGCATAGAACTTCAAATATTGTTTAAAAAATTGTAAGTCTAATCGATCAAGTCGAGTATTAAATGCTCGATTCCGAAAAGGTAAAACAAAATGTTGAATTATCTCCCCATAGTCAGGAGTTAAAGCTTTTCAACGTGGGAAATTTAAACTAATGGCGGATTCGAAAAATGAGAAAAGCAATATTTCGTAATTTTCGTTTTTCAAACAAAAAAAAAACTGCTTTTTTTAATTATCTCTTAACGAAAAAAGAATTTGAATTGATGCGGTGGAATAAACGAAAAAAACACCTAAGAGCTCATTATTTACAAAAAGAGCTATAAATGGAACAGAATGATCTAACCTAGGGGTTTTCAATGTGTGGTACGTGGTAAAAGTTTTGAGGGTACGCCGCTAGGGCTCAAAAGTCGCTAGATCTAGTAACAGAATCGCTAAGTTAGCAACACTCCTTATGATTACACAGCACTGCTACTGGTTTTTCATCTTTAACTGCTTTAAAAAATAAATATAGGAACAGGCTGGAAGTTAAAGCTGATTTGCGACTCTACCTTAGCAAGATATCCCCGACCATAGCAATTTAGCAAGATATCCCCGACCATAGCAATTTAGCAAGATATCCCCGACCATAGCAATTTAGCAAGATATCCCCAACCATTAATGAACTGTGCAAGCGTAAACAAGCGCAACTATTTCATTGATTACCCAGTAAAATGTTTATAATTTTATAATAAATAAAAATAAAAATAAATACCCCCTCAAGCAGCTGCTTGCCACAGAGGTCTGACAGGAGCCTGTCAGTTTATATGCCATAGTAGGAGATCTGAGAGGATGGCAGGACCTCAGCAGAAAAACGACACACACATCCATGCCTAATCCGGGGCTCGAAACCAGGTCCCTTAGATCAGTAGCCAAGCAAGATTTGTTAAATTGTTTGTGTCATTTTTTGTGTTTATAGATATATGTAATTTATGAATGCAAAATTTAATGTATATATATATATGTTTTGTTTTATTCCCATTGTTATACTATACTATAGTTTTATCTATCTATACAAGGGGTATGCCACCTGGCATACCCCTTGTATAGTAAATTGTAACACATTTACATATTGTATAGTAACTTAGTATTGTATAGTAACACATTTACATATTGTATAGTAACATTTGTATAGTAACTTGTAAACACATTTACAGTACAAGGGGTATGTGGCATACCCCTTGTACTGTAAATGTGTTTTTACATACACATTTACAGGGGGTACGTGAAGCATGAAAGGTTGAGAACCACTGATCTAATCTATTAATACTGAATACTTTATATAGTGATGTTATAACTAGTCGAGGGTAAAGTTCCCATTTTTTATCATGAAAATTTAATTAGCAACTGAATTATTATTATGCCGCATTAATAAAATTTAAGAGGAAATTAAAAAATCAGAAAAGCGAAAATAGGTATCGATAAGGATAATAATTGTAAAAATCATTATGACATTAAATATAAATATAAGTCTTTAATTATTAAAAAACTAATACCCCAAACAATGATAGAATTCCTGTATTGTAAAGACGTTCCTAAAGTTAAATGAAAGAACAATTAACTAATTTTAGATAGACATATCCTTCATAGCAATCAACATTTTTCATTTCTTGAGTATACTTTGCTTTCGCTGTTGAAAATTTAATAACCAGAAATAATTTGATTTTATGCAACGTTAATTGCATCTCTCAGTAAACATTTGCGTTTACTAATACTTTGCTTGCAATGCTCGATATTCTGTTCCACGAGACAAAAGCAGGATTTTTATCTGGGAACTGAGCAGATCGGCTCATTAGGACATTGTTGGCAAAAAACCGTAGGATTGTTTTCCTTCTGAGCGGCACTTTTATTGCACACAATGGGCTAAATGGCCAGGTCACAAGGGCCCCTAAGGGTTCAGTTAAGGTTGGGAGAAAGGGATCCACGGAATAACTGTTAGAAGACAGATGGCAGCCTTCCGTCAAGTCCATTCAACCCGTTCTTTAATGAATACTCTCTTGCACATAGGATCACGGGTTTACGCCCCATCTAACGGACGGTGGCCTTTGCAAGCCCATCGGTATTCCCTTTCTGACCGAAAGCAGCAGGGGAAATAAATCTCAACGCAGGCATTCCAGATTCTCTCGAATCTAGGAACTGCAGATTACGAGTCTGTCGCGCTATCGACTGAGCGAACACTCGCTCTTCTTCATCAGGATAACGGATTATGGCGTATCTTTGAGCATCGCTTTGAGACCTTTTAGCAATCTTTCCCAAACTCTGGGTAGCTACCCAAAATTTGGTTCACGATAATTTTGTGGTGAGTTGCGAAAGTCTCTTGGTTGCCTTTCTAACTGCTTGAGTAAAAAAAAAGTACCTGAGCTACCATTTGAATCATGATGTGAATAGGAATTCGAATTTTGGGTCGCAAGTTAAATAGGAATCTAAATTTTGTGTCATGAAGTGAACAGGAATCTGAAAATTTGGCCACGAGGTGAATAACCAGTTTAATTTCACGAGTTGAACAGGAATCTGAATTTTGTGCCGGGAGATTAACAGGAATCTGAATTTTTGGATCGTGAGGTGTACGTGAATCTGAATTTTGGGGCCCGGCGAAAACGGTTTGGGAGGTACTGCATTATAACTTCTTTTTATCAGTTCTCCGTTGGCTGCAAGTGGCTGGTATAATTTCTCTCTCTTCTTCAGGATGGCCAAGCTGCCCGTTCATCAAACCAATCCCCTCTAAGCACCAGAAGCACGTACGTCAGGAGCACTGCTGGCAACCTTATTGCTCCCTCGGGAGTCATGTGAGAAAGACAAGAGATTTTTGCAAGAGGTAAGGGTGTGTGTAAGAGCTGGATGACAAAGGACGAGGAGAGGCAGTCAGCTAGCAACGAGCAGTGTGGAGAGTTAGGACTCAGCTGTTGGAGCTAAACAGAAGCATTTAAGATGTGTCCGAGAAAAGAGTGATTACATTGCTATTTTAGAATGCATTTAAGATAGTAAGTTTTGTATTACTATCTAGTGTCTAGTATCTTTGTGTATTACTATCTATTACATTAAGTATCTAGTGTCGATAGAGTTAAATTGGCAATAGATAAGTTTCGAAAGCAACTGAAGGTCACCAATATTACAGACACAGCAGTAATTAAGAAATCAATTAATGTGGCATCCCTTCTTATTAGTGATACGTATAGGGCATACCAAAAGTAATGCCTACACAGTAAAAACGTCTTTATTATAATGAATTGAAAGTTCCAGTTATACATCAATGCAATCTATTATTGTACAACCCAAAGCTACTCTTCAAAATCTCCGGCAGAGTCGATGCATTTGCTCTACCGTTGAACCCAAGAATCATATTTGAAATAACTGTGGTGATCATTGTCTGATCCTAATGATCATATGCCTAAACTGGCATAGTGGTTAGGCAGCTAGCGACTGTTCCAGCAAGGCAAACTTTGTGTGTTGTTGTAGCTCTAACTAAGGCAGTGGTCAGCAGTGACTTCGGTCTTAGTAGGGCATGTCTTGTATGAGAAGGCCTGTATTTTAGAATGCATTTAAGATAGTAAGTTTTGTATTACTATCTAGTGTCTAGTATCTTTGTGTATTACTATCTATTACATTAAGTATCTAGTGTCGATAGAGTTAAATTGGCAATAGATAAGTTTCGAAAGCAACTGAAGGTCACCAATATTACAGACACAGCAGTAATTAAGAAATCAAATAATGTGGCATCCCTTCTTATTATTGGAGTAGCTTCTAGGATTCTTCTCTGTCCTATATGTCGCAAATCAATCAATCAATCAATCAAATCCAATGGCACCAGTTGATTGCTTCCGACTTCGTGGTTTGCCCTCGATGATTGTTTCCCCTTGAATAAACTTCTTCACCGATATTCGCATGTTGTTGACGTCGATTGTCGGCGTATCGTACACTTTGGTTAGCATGGCTTGAATGTCGGAAGCCTTCCTTCGTCGGAAACTCAATGACAGCTCTTTGGTTTAGCTTCGCTTCCGTGGTTCATCAGCACTGATCTGATGATACGAAACACATAAGAAAGTGCAATTTACAAATCTTTCAAAGTAAATAAAACACAGCTATTGTTATGAGCATCAGAATCCTACAGGCATTGCTTTTGGTACGACTTTCTGTTTATATATTATAGCCATTTTATTAGGTAGAATTCTATGTTATGGCAATAGTAACTTATATACAGAACTGGGGTTGGGTGGCACAGTAGTTAGTGTGCCAGGCTCTGTAGTTCCCATGTTCAAGTCCCGCCTGGGCTAGCGTTGAGGTTTATCTCCACAAAAGTCCCCACCCTGCCCTCGGTCACTAGGATATACCGATGGGCTTGAGAAGGCTGCAGTCTCTCGGATGAGACTTAAAGCTATGGCCCTGTGTGCGGAGAGTCATACTATGGCCCTGTGTGCGGGAGAGCCCTGTGTGCGGGAGAGTCATACTTTCTGCACATTAAAGAACACGCTGAATGGCTTTGTCAGAGGCTATCATCTGTCTCTCAGTAGTTGCCCAGTGGGTCCCTTCCCCTCAACTTTTTCTAAGCTCTCGGGGTCCCTGTGATCTGGCCATTTAACCCATTGTGTGTAGAAAAGTGCAGCTCTGAGGTAAAACAAACCAACAACAAATATACAGAAATCAGTAACTGCTCAAATAAACTCTTTATTAAAAAATGTCACCAAAGATAATTTAAAATTCTGAATCAAATCTACAGGTAATGGAGAGAAAAATGGAAAACCAAGGTTTGTTGAAACCTCGGTTTATGTTAAAAAGCGGCGTCAATGTGACACTGACAAAGTCATGAAACATGCAAATGACATTCTAGCATACATAGAGTCTTGTCTACAAAGGGTTGGGTTGTTTTACCTCTGAGCGGCACTTTTTTGCACACCATGGGCTAAATGGCCAGGTCACATGAACCCCGAAGGCTCAGAGAAGCTTGGGGGAGGGGACCCACTGGAATTGCTGTTGGGAGACAGATGGTAGCCTCCCGTCAAGGCCATTCAGCGTGTTCTTTAACGTGCACAGGGTATGGCTCTCCCGCACACGGAGCCACGGCTTAACGCCCCATCCGACGGACGGTGGCCTTTCCAAGCCCATCGGTGTCCCCTACTGACCGTGGGCAGGGCGGGGGAATTTTGCAGAGATAAATCTCAACGCTGACACAGCTGGGACTCGAACCTGGGAACTACAGATTACGAGCCTGGCGCGCTACCGACTGAGCCACCCCCGCCCCTGTCTACAAAGGCAAACCCGGCGTAACTGCATGTAATTATTGGTTCCATATCCTCGAGAGAAGACTTCAGCGATTTGTAGGAGCTTCGGTCACTAAGATAGCTCAACTCATTAATGTTTTCACGAGAAACAGTTTCCAAGGTCACATTTACATGGAAATCTAAAGGGTAGACATCATCTGCAAAAGGCAACAGTGGACAAAAACGCATTCTCCAGAATCGACACGTTCGAGCGTAGTGCGATGTGCAAAGTGAAACCGGCGAACTAGAGCTTATTAGTTGTGCACGGATTTCGAGGTAGGACGCGAAAGACAAATTTTGTCAAAAACAGTACGTCGAGAACGCCATAGAAATGGATATCGCTGTCGAGTTGCACTTCACAAGCCACTTATCACACCTTCAAGTCAATGTACGTCGCAGTCAACGTACGTCGTCGTGTCCCGTAGTGTAAAGAGGCACAAGCAGTGGAGACTGGAGCAATGGAGGAATATGATATGGTGAAGAATCATCTATACTTTGCTTCCGACAAATGGACAGCTGTAAGTGTGATGCCAACCAAAGGAAGCTTAAAACTCTGATTTCTTGTTTCCTGCTACTAAGGGGTCTGTAATGGCCATCCAGGGTTTGGGTGCACGCATTCTATTAGATTTTTTTGGGTTGTTTTACCTCTGAGCGGCACTTTTTTGCACACCATGGTCTAAATGGCCAGGTCACATGGATCCCGAAGGCTCAGAGAAGGTTGGTGGAGGGGACCCACTGGAACAGCTGTTGGGAGACAGATGGTAGACTACCGTCAAGGCCATCCAGCGTGTTCTTTAACGTGCACAGGGTATGGCTCTCCCGCACACGGGGCCACGGCTTAACGTCCCATCCGACGGACGGCGGCCTTTCCAAGCCCATCGGTGTCCCCTACTGACCGTGGGCAGGGCGGGGAATTTTGCGGAGATAAATCTCAACGCTGACCCAGCTGGGACTCGAACCTGGGAACTACAGATTACGAGCCTGGCGCGCTACCGACTGAGCCACCCCCGCCCCCATTCTATTAGAAGGTAAGATTACTGCCAATTGGTATTTGACACTCTTGAATGATTATCTCACCCAATAGTAGAGTATTTCTTTCATGAAGACAGAATTGTCATTCAGGATGACAATGCTCTCACTAACAGAGCATATTAGTCACCCAGTGTTTTTCTGTTTGCATAAGACTGAGCTTTTTCACATACTAAGGTGAACGCAGTCACCAGATATCAACCCACTGAAATAATCTGTGAATGATTCCTCAGGCAGCGTTTTCCAGCTTCATCAAACAAGCAGGAATTGATCACGTTTCTTGTGGACGAATGTTATCGTATACCTCCTGCTGACTTGTAGACTCTGTGCCTCGACGTATTACAGGCTGTACTGGACTCACGTGGCGGATCAACACCATAATAGTGATTTTACGTTGTTGCTTTTGTTTTTTCGTCCATTACCTGTATATATATCGATTTTCGATCATATTCGTTCAGAGAGAATTATGGAAATTAGTACAATTAACAGCAAAAATGCCAATTTAAATAATTGCCCCTGAAAAGTTAATAAAACAAGTTAAAAGGAATGCAATAATTATTTTACTAAACTTTACTGAAATGTTTTAGAATATCTTTAGCAGTACGCCTAATAATTATGCGAAATTTACTACTTTTCGATGTTTTCTTTTTTTGTAGAACGAGCCAACTTGCTAAATGTTTCAGCTTCCATAACTCGAAATAGCGATTGTTGGGAATTGAGATTGAAATAGATTTAATTGGGATCTTTTAATTATATTCAATCACCTATTATCAGAAAAATCTTATTTAAGAAGCTAATGAAATCTGTATTTGGGTTACTTTTGACATAAAATGGATCTGTATCTAAAGAAGTGGCAGCTGAGTGTAAGTCATGTACATTTGCATTCCATTTTTAAATTCATTTTGCATAAATTCTGTTAGTCACTAAAATTATAAAAAAATTATACTCTTTCTTTTCAAATTAATTACATTTGAAAGTATAAAATTATCAATGCGTGGATACTATTTCACGAATGCGTTGTGACAGTATCAGTCTTCTAAGAAGATATTCGTATATATCCTAATAAAAAAATAAATAAATACCTCCTAAAGCAGCTGCTTGCCACAGAGTTCGGACAGGAGCCTGTCAGTTATACGCTATAGAGAAATATTTGTGAGGAAGGCGGAGACCTCAGCAGAAAAACAACAACCATCCGTAACTTTCTCGCGGTTTGAACTCAATTTCCTTTGATCAGTAGACAAGCACGCTAACCACTAGGTCATGGGACGGCTTAGCAATAGCAATTATGAACCTAATCTTGATGGTAGTATTCTCTGAAGCATATTCTTATTCAAGAAGCGTTATACTAAGCGTACTCTCTCTTGGAATGTTTCACTGTGATTGCACTATACATTTTGGATGGCTTTCGTGTCACCATGTTGTGGCTAATATACAATTTTCTAACTGCCAGATGACATTGTCCGTTTTCCTGTGATCCAATTTTAATACATTGCAAGTGTCGAGAATACAGCTTCTCATTCAACAGAAGATTCTTTGGAAATATTAGTCTAGTTGTCTTTTGCAATCACCAACTGACCGATGAACACGCCTTAAGAATTTGGAGGATGTCGATGTTGATAATGATTGATCATGCCGAAGAGACTAATAACGGATAATAAGGAAAATAATATCGAAAAGGACAACCATTGCTAACGATAAAGTCAGCAATGCATACGATAAGTACAATAATGCTAATAATAAACACAATAACACTAATGATGAAGACAATAAAACTAATGATAAAGACAATAATGCTATTGATAAGACAATAATGCTAACTGAAAAGGCAATAATAGTGAGCAGCAACAACAGCAATGTTCGACGATGAAGAAAATAACACTAGCGAGAAAATAGCAAAGTTATCGGTAAAGACAATAACGCTTACGAGGACAATAATGCTATTGATAAAGATAATAAAACTAACTATAAAGACAATAATGCTAACAAGGACAATAAGCTGTTGATAAAGAGAAAAAATGCTAACAAAAATGACAATAATACTGAGCGACAAGAGCTATAATGTTCAACGATAAAGACAATATTGCTAATGATAAATACAGTATTGCTAATGATAAATACAGTATTGCTAATGATAAAGACAATACCGCTATCGCTAAAGAGAACAACTCTATTGATGAAGACAAAATGTTAACGAAAAAGGCAATAGCAGTGAGCGACAACAATAATGTTCAATGATAAAGACAATACAACTCTCGTTAAAGACAATAACGCTATTGATAAAAATAATAATGCTATTGAAAAAGACAATAATAGTGAACGGTAACAACAATAATGTTTTACGCTAAAGACAATAAAGCCATTGTTGCATCCTCCCACCTCACGAAAAAGATAATAACAGTGAGTGACAAAAGCAATATTTAACAATAAAGGTAATAATGCTAACGATACAGACAACAATGTTAACGAAAAAGACAATAATAGTGAGTGGCAGCAACAATAACAATATTCAACAATAAAGTCAAAAACGCTAACGATAAAGACAATAATATTGAATGACAACAATGGCAACGACAAAGACAATAATGTTCAAAGACAAAGACAATAATATTCAACGACAATGTACCCACTTGCAGTGGGAAAGGATGCATTAAAAAAGAAGAGATGCAAAAATGCTAAAGACAAAGACAATAATATTCAACGATAAAGACCATAATGGCAATGATATAAACAATAATGCTAACGAAAAAAAAAATAACGCCTTGTCAGTGACAGTAATCCTAACGAAAAAGACAATAATAGTGAGCAATAACAAGAATAATTTTCAACAACAACAATCCGAATGACAAAAAAAATTCTCAACGATAATATTGTTACGACTAAGATAACAATAGCGATCTGCAACAGCTATAGTTTTTTTTAACCACATCCAGAGTATTGTGGAACGATAATAGTACTGTAAGATGACTAAATAGTATTTAACAATGGCGACAATAAGGCTGAAAGAAAAATGATAATAATGTTGAAGGAAAACGGTAAAAATGTTAAACGACAGTAGCAACAATGCTGAACGACAACTACAATAATGCTTAATGACAAAGAAGATAACTTTAACGAGTCATAAGATTTTGTTACTGAAAAATACGAAATCACAAACTTTGAACTTTAATCTACTGTTTTTTCATCACTGTTGTTTCTTTACGCAAATATGTTATTTCCTTTTACTCCCGTTATCTGCCTCAAGTTTTTGTCTTCCATTATTTTTGAGGCATCTTCATCATTCATCAATCCCGTTCCCCCACCTCAAATAGCTATCATCTTCTTATTCGTTTCATTAACAGAGTTAGCGGAACATTGACCCTGCCACGATTGCATCAATAAGCAAAGAGCCACGTAAGTTACTTTTAAAACACGTGTACCGACAGGAAATGAAATATGACTGGATGCCACGTGGCTGCAGCAGATCCATTAGGCGTCTCACAAAGGAAGCTCTGGATGGTGGAAAGCAAAGGGGTTAAAGCTTCAATAAATCATGCACTTAGTGCACAGTGTTCCCGCTTTATTGGGAGACATTAAACGGGCGCGGGTTTACGTCGATGGCACCAGCAGCACAGTCTCTGGAAAAGGCCTTCCATCAGTGACAAGGGTTAATGAAGAATGTGGTCTTTTCCTCTGCCACCTCACAGTTCCAATCAAGAGGATTATGCTGTCACTTCTTCTGCATTTCTTAGTTAGGACACAATTTGTTTTTGGGACTGGTCTTTTATGCTAATGAGATAAGTAAAAGGTGGGATTATTTTGAGTTTTGAATTCGTGACGTTTTAGAAAGAAAATCCTCACTTAGATCTGAACAGATTCGTAACAGAAATGAGTTGGCTGTTTTACCTCTGAGCGGCACTATGTTTGCACATACTGGGCTAAATGGCGAGGTCACAAGGGATCAGAGAAAGTTGTGGGAAGAAGACCCACTTGACAGCTGTTAGGGGACATATGGAAGTTTCTCATCAAGGCCATCCAGTGTGTTCATTAATGTGGGTTGGATTGGGTTGTTTTACCTCTGAGCGGCACTTTTTTGCACACCATGGGCTAAATGGCCAGGTCACATGGACCCCGAAGGCTCAGAAAAGGCTAGGGAAGGGGACCCACTGGAACAGCTGTTGGGAGACAGATGGTAGCCTCCCGTCAAGGCCATCCAGCGTGTTCTTTAACGTGCACAAGGTATGGCTCTCCCACACTCGATAAAAAAAGACAAAGACAATAATAACGACAAAGACAATAAACTCGAGGCTTAACGTCCCATCCGACGGACGGCGGTATTTCCAAGCCCATCGGTGTCCCCTACTGACCGTGGACAGGGCGGGGGATTTTGCGGAGACAAGCGGCGCTGACCCAGCTGGGACTCGAACTTGGGAACTACAAATTACGAGCCTGGCGCGCTACCGACTGAGCCACCCCCGCCCCTCATTAACGTGGAAACGGTATGACTCTCCCTCTCTCTTGTAGACGGAGTCAGGATTTTGCGTTCTAACCACGGTAATCATAATATATAGCTATTATGTATGAAATTAGAAACTGTAAATGGTAGCTAGGTAGTCACTGGAAGGAGAGCTATGCACCAATCCCCTGTGATGATGCATAGAACCGGCGAGGTCTAGCACCTAATGTTCGACCCCGCCTTCTCGTGGTGCAAGCCGTTAGTACCTTTCAAAAGAGATTCTCTCTTGTGGAAGCGAACGGATGAGGAGGACTGCCAGATTAGTGTGGCCTACTGAGCTGGACAACTATGGCTACTTTTCCTTTTTTTCCACCCTGCTGAAAAGTGGTCAACCACACAGGGTACTGGTACTGACCATATAAACCTACTGGAATGGATTGAAATTCACGGTCTGGTTGGACCTCCGTAGCCGATGGCTGCTTGAGGATGATGATGATGAGTTTAGGGATGCGTATCATGAAATTGTACTGTGATTGCTTGAATAAAATTTATTATTATTATTTAAAAAAAAAAAATTATTTGATCACAATCAAATTTAATGCAATTTAATTTAAAATCGTTATCTATATTGTTATCTAACTCTAATATCTAAAATTGCTATCTATCTAAAGTTGTTAAAATAATCAGATAAAAACTCAAATATAATCTAAGCTAATCAAGTCAAATATAAAATTATAATCTGTTTCTCAATGCAAAATTCAGCGTAATATACTTCTATAACAGACTCAATTTTTCCCCACACAAATATTTTCCTGTTATTTTTATTCCTAAATGTTATTTATGGAACTAGAGTGAGACCACGTATCGACTACATTCGCCTAGTGTGGAATGCAAAACAGCTGTACCTTTAATGATAACCTACGAGAAAATTCAGTACATAATCAGAAAAATAAACCTCAATAGTTTATTTTCTTCTTATTACTGGATGCATTATAGGCTGTGTGTTTTGCCTCTGAGAGGCATTGTTTTGCACGCAATGGGTATGTCACAAGGACCCCAAGGGCTCAGAGAAAGTTGTGGGAAGGGGACCCACTGAACAGCTGCTAGGATACAGATGGTAGACTGCAGTCAAAGATATCCAGGGTATCTTATTCTTTAAAATACACAGGGTATGGTTCTCGAATACATGATTGTGACATATTGCAATCTTGGCATAGAACTTTAAAAATCCACCTAACTTATACACCGAAGAGCCAAAACATTGTGACCATCGCGTCTTTATGCAAAATCAAAGCCACTATTGGTAAACGACGGCGCGTGTGAAGGTCATGAACGTTATAAATAACACCTATACTGAGCTCTGTTAACCAGTGTTATTCTTTTTCTTCAGATGGGAAAAGCAGCGGACTTAAGTGAGTTTGACAAAGGCCAAATTGTAATGGCCAGACGACTGCGTCAGAGCATTTCCGAGAGCAAGGCTTGTAGGGTGCTCACGATCAGCCGTGGTTAGTAGCTTCAAAAAGTCCACTTTTTGAAAAAGTGGTCCGAGGAAGGAAAAACCACGAACTACTGGCAAGGTGTGGGCCGACCACGACCACAGCTCATCGATGCTAGAGGTGAACGTAGGGTATCCCATATGGTATGTGCCAACAGAAGGGATACCGTGGCGCAACTCGTCCGTAACTTGAATGCTGGTGACGGGAGTAATGTGACAACACACAGTACATCGAACCCTGCTGAAAATAGGACTGCGTAGTCGCAGGCTGCTCTGAGTGCACACGTTAACTTCGGTTTACCGTCGAAAGCGCTACAATGGACACGCGAGCATCAAAACTGGACCTTGAATGATTGGAAGAAGGTCGTCTGGTCCGATGAATTTCGTTTCCTATTGCACCATGTGGGCTGTCGGGTACGTGTGCGTCATACAACCTGGGGAAGTGTTGTCACCAGGATGCACCGTGGAACGAAAACAAGGCAGTGGAAGAAGTGTAATGCTTTGGGCAATGTTCTGCTGGGAAACCCTGGGTCCAGTCATTCAGATGCTGGAAACTATGACGTCTACCACCTACCTAAACATCATTGCACACTAAGAAGATCCTTTCATGGAAATGGTATATCCCTCTAGTAGTGTCTTCTTTCAGCAGGATAATGTGCCATGCCACATTGTCCGGATTGTTTGAGAATGGTTCACGGAACATGAGGAAGAATTCCAGGTATTGCCCTGGCGTCCAAATCCCCCAGACATCAATCCAATCGAGCATCTGTGGTTTGTGTTGGAACAGCATATCCGATCTACGGCGGCTCAACCACTAACTTACAAGAATTAAAGGATCTGCTGGTAACGTGTTGGTACAGTCGCCGCTCAAAAAAGTATCCGAACGCTATGGTTGATTACAGAATTCAGAAAATATATCTGGCAACGATTTTTTTAGAAATTAGTGATCTGGCAACCTTCGTGTCACGTGACACGAAGGTTGCCAGATCACTAATTTCTAAAAAAATCGTTGCCAGATATTTTTTCTGAATTTTGTAATCAACGGTAGTGTTCGGATACTTTTTTGAGCGACTGTACCAGATACCACAAGATACCTTTAAAAACTTGTAGCGTCTTGCTTCGCCAGGTAAGATCTGTTTTGGCAGCACGTAGAGGACCAACATCATATTAGGCATGTGGTCATAATGTTTTGGCTCTTCAGTGTAAGTCAATCCATCAATTTTCATGTGTGGCGAAGTTCTAATAGTTGGGACGAAACTAATAACAACTTGTACGTTATCCATTATAGTGCTACATTTGCGTGCCATGTGTTCATTGCAACCAACATGTTCACATTATCAATGTGTGAAATTTAGTAAGTAATGACTGAAATTTGCTTTGTCATCAGCTGCACTTTTCTGCTAAGAATTGTTTTAAATCGTATAGATGAAACGAATTATTATTGAGAGGAATAAAGACTATTCTTATATACTGAGTAAAAGAAAAAAATTCTTTCTAAAGTAATATACTTAAAAGCCAAAATAAAATTTATCGAATTTCATTTAATTTTAAAATGAAAAAAAATGATGTCAAAATAATAAGAAATATGCAGATTTGATTTAGTTATTTAAAAGTTCTAAGCAATCTAAAATTTGATAGTCCATTTCGTGAAAAACAAACATGAGTTTCTTAGTCAAAAATATATTAAAAAAAGTTTAAATTACATTCAAGGACTTCAAACTTTTGCGAAGACAGAGCTGTTATCGCCTTTAATTTTATAAGTAAAATTTTATAAAAATTTTGCGTTTTTGAAACAGAAATTTACTTGTCAGAGAGTTGAGGATAAACCTTTCCCCCTTGCATCAAGTTATTAACCTTCCAGCCCTGTAGGAGACAATTCCGACCATCAACATGGGGGAAAGTAATCCAACAAGCATCGATTAACTGTCAAGAGGAGATGTTCACGTGCATGAACAGCTCCCAACGTAATCGGTTTAACGCTTACAAATTCAGTTTCCTTGATGTTCAGAGAAGTTTAAGTCTTGACGTGCCAGACTTTCTCCATTCCTTGAATCAAGAAGTCCATTTTCAGGTGTCACTCACCGATACTGCATGGCTTCGCGATTCAAGCAGCGTTGCGGAAAATTTCCGAAATTGTTCAGGATGAAAGCCGAAGAGAGAAAGGGAGAAGTTTGAATGCGAATGGATAAGTTATTTTAGCCTGGACACCACATTTCCATCTTATACGACTTTATATTTGTTACTTAGTTTGATTTTGGAAAGAGTTGGAAGCAATCGCAGGATTTTAGAGTAGAGAATTGTTAGCGTTGTTAGTTGCATTCATTTGAACCATGTCTTTAAGGCGCAACACATCACTTGCTAGACAGAGCAATAGAAAACACTTTCTTTAATCTTGAAATTACGCTATGGCTACACTTCAGAGTGGAGAAAGGTGGGCACAATCGGTGACGTGGCAGGCTCGTAATCTGCAACTACCATTTTCGAGTGCGCACTGTGTCAACTTTGAGATTTATTTCCGCTAAATCTCACATTACCTCTGTGACAAAGGGGAAACCGACAAATTTGAAAAGACCCCAGTCCATGGGATGGGACGTTAAGCCGTGGTCCCTGTGTTCAAGAGAGCTATACCCTGTGCAGTTATCTCCGCAAAAATCCCCGCACTGCCCACGGTCAGTAGGGGACACCGATGGGCTTGGAAAGGCCGCCGTCCGTCGTATGGGACGTTACGCCGTGGCCCCGTGTGCGGGAGAGCCATACCCTGTGCACGTTAAAGAACACGCTGGATGGCCTTGACGGGAGGCTACCATCTGTTTCCCAACAGCTGTTCCAGTGGGTCCCCTCCCCCCAACATTCTCTGAGCCTTCGGGGTCCCATGTGACCTGGCCATTTAGCTCATGGTGTGCAAAAAAGTGCCACTCAGAGGTAAAAAACAACCCTGTGCACATTAAAAATATGTTTAACGAGATATTTCTATCTGTCACCTAACATGTGTCCAGTGCATCCCATTTCTCAACCTCCTCTGAGCCGTTGCAATCCTTAAGATGTGTCCATTTACTCTCCTGTGTGGATTAAATGATAAACGTCTTGGAGTGTTGCACAAAAAAAAAATCCATGCGCTGGAAACGTGCTACTCAGGGATAAAAAAAGAATAAAACTAAAGTAGCATCTTAGAAGAGAAAACACTTTAATATATCCTAAATATGTTTTATAAATAAAATAATAATAATAAGGTTTGGTTATAAACAGAGAGAAAACTAAAGTGATGAAAATTGGTCAGGCAGGCTGTGATTCAGTTAATCTGAATGGTTGCCGTCTTAAGCTGGTGTCACAGTTTAATTATCTTGGGAGCTATGTAACTGATACTGGTGATGTGCGGCATGAGATTAACAGACGAATAGGTATTGCTGCCGGGACTTTTAAGAATCTATGGAGATTGTGGAGAAATAGGCGTATACACCTAAAGACTAAAATTAGACTGTATAATAGTTTGGTTCTTTCTAGGGTTAGTTATGGTAGTGAAACTTGGACGCTGTGTAAGCAAGATAACAGGAAACTAGATGCTTTTGATTCTAGATGCTTACGCAGTATCTTGGGTATTAGGTAGTTTAACTTTGTAACTAATGATGAGGTTAGGCAAAGGAGTCTGCAACCTCCTTTAAGCAGCATATTTTGTGCAGAGAGAGACTCCGCTGGTTTGGCCATGTTGCCCGTATGGATAATTATAGATTGGCGAATAGGGTTATGAACAGTGTGCCTAGAGGCCTCAGAAGGAGGGGGAGACCTAGGATGCGGTGGGCAGACAATGTCAAACAGGACCTTGTTAGAATTGGTGTACAGTGGCCAGATGCAGCAGATGTAGCTCAGGACAGATATGCTTGGAGAATTAAACTGCGCGGTCTGGTTGGACCTCCATAGCCCATGGCTGCTTGAGGATGATGATGATGATGATGAAATATGTTTTCAAGTTATAAGGGATTTAGGATAAAAATTCGTAAATTATGCTATACTCCCTAAAGTATTCGAACATAATCATGGTGTTGGAAATAAGTTATAGATATCAAGCTTCCTGCTTAAGTTCTGATTCATTCGCCACAGGAAAGTTTCTGAAACAGCAAACGTTTAAGGTCACCAATATAAGAATTTTTCTGAAAATTTAATTAGAACCGAAATAATAGCTCTCATGTCAGGCAGTCTGCTTTAATAAGCCTATTTTGCATAAATTTGTCGAATAAGTCGCTCACATATTCATATACTCACTCATTATAAAAGAAAAATTTGGAAATAGCACGCTGCTATAACTTTGTTAATTTTTTTATATACCCATGAATTTCCATAACACCTTTCCCCCCCGTGACTTTCCATAAGGGAAAAGTGACACAATCGGTCGGAAAAAGTTAAAACGGGGGGAGAAAAGAGCAAGAGAATTTCCATTACAATATAAAGTTTTGTCTTTCATTTTACAGGTTATTAAAATTTCATGAAAATGGCCAAATATGCACAAGTTTAATGCTTTTTTAGCCGCCAGTACTTACCAGCATTCTTTATTGGGGGGGGGGGATTCTCTGATCCATGGATTTTCCCCTCCCCCCTCCTTAGATCCGACCCTGGGTTAAACATTCTGCTGTTGTGTTGTCTCACTCTTCCCCTGTTTTTCTTCAGCTAAACTATCAAACCAAAGATTCCTATAAGAATTCAACTGATCCTTTATATATTTATTCGCAAACATCAGTCTAGTGAAGTCTTCATCATGGAAGGGAAGTTAAAAAACTTTCCCTTCAGCTGAGGTACATACAAATAACTTCACCATAGATGACTAAATGGGATTTCACATTTGGCTTTTGTTTTTCCAAACCTAGGGTTCCTATTTTTTTAGTAAATTTGTCTCATTTATATAACTGGGCTATTTTACCTCTGAGCGGCACTTTTTCGAACACAATGGGCTAAATGGTCAGATCACAAGGACCCCAAGGACTCGGAGAAGGTTGGGTGAAGAGAACCCACTGGACTGTTAGGAGATAGATACACGTTTTCCATCAAGGCCATCCAGTATGTTCTTTAACTTGCACAGGATATGGCTCTCTTGCACACGGGCCACTGCTTAACATCCCATCCAACAACGATGACCTATCCCAGCCTAAAGGCATCCCTTTTTTACTGAGGGCAGTTAGGGATTAGCGGAGATACCTCTCAACCCTGATACTGTTGTCACTTGAACCGGAGAACCAACTGAACCACTCCATTCTTGTAGTCTTTGACTCCTCAATGAAAGTGGATCCAATTTCGATAAAAGGGATTATGTGCTTAGCTGCCAGATGCTGCTTTTCTTTTGATTTGTATGGGCTTAGTATCCAGGTGCTCCATTTTGTTTGATTGGAATGGGATTAGTTTCCAGGTGCTCCATTTTCCTTTGATTTGGATGGGATTAATTGCTGGGTGCTCCATTTTGCTTTGATTCGGATGGTATTAGTTGCAGAATGCTCCATTTTGCTTTGATTTGTATTGGATTAGTTGCCGGTACTCCATTTTGCATTGATTTGGATGGAATTAGGTGTCAGGTGTTCTATTTTGTTACGATTTGTATTGGCTTAGCTGCCAGGTGCTGCATTTTGTTTTGATTTATATGAGCTTAGTTTCCAGTGCTCCATTTTGTTTGATTTATATGAACTTAGCTTCCAGTGTTACGGCATGTGTGAGAGCTTAGTTTCCTGGTGTTCCATTTTATTTAGATTTAAATAGGCTTAGTTGCCAAGTGCTCCATTTTGTTATGATTCGTAGAGGTTTAGCTGTCGGGCGTTTCATTTTATGATCCGATCTTTGTTATCTGTTGCACCACCCTCAGGTCGTCGCCACTGATTCCATTCATCAACAAAGCCCCCTCTGTCAACTCTCAAAAATAATAAAAATAAAAGTCCCATTCTCAATAAAACAGCAATGACACAGAACGATTGATTTGCATCGGCCTAGTAAGCTGCAGGGGCAAACCATCGACACAGTCACAAGTTTTCGAAGCAATAAAAAAGAGAGGTACAGACAGAGTGAGCTAAGAGAAGGAAAAGAAAAAAAAAGAGCAAAAAGGGAGCTCTCGATAAGGTTCTGCCATGAAGAGGTCGAATTCTCGATAAATCCGAAGTAAGTGGTGGTGATGGCAATCAGTCAGGAAAGAACGGAAAGGGACACAGCGAAAAGTTCGAATCTCGGCAATCCTTCAAACGTAAGCTAAGATATCGATTATGCCGACCGGGTGGCGACGTCCTTTCCTCTTACCCCACCAGAAGCGGTGATCTATTCCACTTACGGATATAGCTGCCAATACCCACTCTGAAAGAGCAGGAACGGAGTCGGGGAGGTGTAGCCTTCTTCCTTGAGGAGAGGGCGGGGGAGCGGTGAAACAGGGATGACGACTCCGGGGTGCAGCGGAGAACGCTCGCGTTAAAGGTCTCGGCCGTTTCCATCGTTTCGCTTCTGCAGCAAACCATCCTCCTCTGAATTACTTCCTTTTCTCTCTCTCTCTGTGTGTGCGCCTCAATTTCAGAAGGCATCGTCTCTCTACGTGAAACCTTTCTTTTGACTTTACTCGCATGACGTCACAGTCCAGTGAACCACATCCCACTTTGGGGAAAAGATTCGTTTGTTTTATTGCTTTATTTTATTTTTATCTCTCTTTTAAAAGTCCTTCTCAATGGAGAGATGATGACTTGAATTGAGAAATCTTTCGTTAACGTTGTGCATTATTTTACATTTCTTTGAAAAAATAATAATTTGATTTTTTTAAAAATTTTTTCGAGTTTTTAAATTTAATTGTTTTATGTCATATCTTTTTTTACACATTTTTGGAGTTGGGGTTTTCTTTCTTGCTAAGCTTGAAATTGTAAATTTGCATATGAATTAATTCAATTTTGCTTCTAAAACTAAAGGGAGTTTTCCGAGTTGGGGCGTTTTACCTCTGAGAGGTCCTTTTTTTGCACACAATGAGCTAAATGGCCAGGTTACAAGGATCCCAAGGGCTCAAGGAAGAGGACCCACTGAGCAGCTGTTAAGAGATAGACGATAACCCCCCAGATATTGATGGGGGCCTAGAGTGAGACAGAATTATCTCTTGATCGTTCTGTCTCATTCAAGGCCACCCACAGTGTTCTTTAACGTGCACAAGGTATGGCTCTCCCGCACACGGAACCACGGCTTAACTTCTAATGTGACGGGCGGCGGTTTTCTAAGGCCATCGGTATCACCTACTGACCGAGAGCAGGGGGGGGGGGAGTTTTTCAGACGTAAATCTCAATGCTGGCCCAAACAGGACTAGAATCTGGGAAATGCAGGTTACGAGTGTCTAGTCATCAACTACCTCACAGAATCCCCCACGAGTTAGGAACTGTTCTCCATGAAACGTGAACTAGGATCTCCCCAGGAATCATGTCAACCTTCCATGACCAAATGGAAGGATGTTAGGAGGCAGATGGAAGTCTCCCATTAAAACCATTCAGCGTGTTCTTTAACGTGCACAGATATGACAATTATATACAGGACAAAGGCTTAATGTTCCATCAGTCAGACGGCGGCCTTTCCAAATCCAAGGTGTCCCCTTTCTCCTCGGGGTCAGGATGGGGTTTAGCTGAGATAAATCTCAAGGGTGGACAAGTTGGTCCTCGAACCTAGGAATTGCAGATGACCAGGCAAAGACAAAGTACGCAGATGGTTTTTTTGGAGCCTGTGCTCAACCACTGTGCCGATTATGTGGAGAAATAACCCTTTTTTTTCTGCATTCTTTTTTGTTAAAGACGCGTAATTACAATAAGCAGAGACCCTTAACATTCGCGAGATTCGTACATTCGTAATTTCTTTTTTTGATTTCTATTTAAACAATTTAACCATTATTTGACTAATTTTAAGTCATTTGTGAAGTTCCTTTTATGAATACAATGAGATGAAAAATATAAGTATGATAAATGATCCGCGACATTCGTAACTTACTACACATAATCCAGTCATACACAATGGAAATGATTGAATATGACCTTACCGAGCTCATTATTTCGGAGAGCAAGAAAGAAAAAAATATAAGTTGAAAAATTTAAAAACTACCTATCTTTTATATCTATATCTATATGGTCCTAAAAAGTAGAAAATAAACCTAAAGTATATCGATTGTGCAATCAGTCACCGAGTTCGTATTCGCTTCAAAGGAAGATAGAGCGCCGACAATCTTGTCGAGTACTTTAATCGGTGCCTTATCTTCCTTCGAAGCGAATACGAACTCAGTGACTGATTACACTATCGTTATGCTTTAGGTTTACTTTCTACCTTTTAGAGCCCTATGGGAAGGTAGGTATTTTTTAATTTTTTTTTTGTTTTCATTAAAAGCACCTACCTTCCAAAACTTTGATATATGACTCATAAACATCGTATCTCCGCAAAATTCCCCGCCCTGCCTACGGTCAGTAGGGGACACCGATGAGCGGGAGAGCCATACCCTGTGCACGTTAAAGAACACGCTGGATGGCCTTGACGGGAGGCTACCATCTGTCTCCCAACAGCTGTTCCAGTGGGTCCCCTCCCCCAACCTTCTTTGAGCCTTCGGGGTCCATGTGACCTGGCCATTTAGCCCATGGTGTGCAAAAAAGTGCCGCTCAGAGGTAAAACAACCCAATCAACCCATAAACATCGAGCACACTTTCACCCTTTTGGAGACACGTTTGAAGTAGCCCACCACATTGGAGCCGTCACAAGCTTTAATTTGAGATACGACTGGTTAAACGAACCCTCGAAAACGGCCCCCTCCTATTTTATCAGGGGGGAATAGTGGGGACGAAATTCTAAATATTTTGCGACCGTCATTATATGAGCTTTCATTTGACACCAAACTCATAATTATAGACCCTTGCGTTCGGAAATATAGTAGAACGACTTTCACATTTCCTATTTTTTAGGGAGAAAGAAATCACGGGGGTCAATTTTTCATAGCTTACGACACTCCCTGCGTCACAAGCTTTCATTTGACCCATAAATCATTATGTTTATGGTGGAGCAACCTTTTGTCAAATCCGCAAACCGAACCACCGATTCAAAGCCAAAAGCAATAGGAAGTTAGGTAAAAAGAGGTTGCCGTAATGGCTATGCTCAACCTCAAAGCGTTCAAAGAAATTATAAAATTTCAGCGAAAGTTGATAGACGAATGCTACCTGGTTTAGTGGTTAGCATATTTGACTACAAAGAACAGTGGGCTTGTGTAAATGTTTGGGTTGTATGAGAAAACAGGACAAGCCTAACATTTCTTCTAGACTATCTCCGTCTTTTGTGTAGGGAAGTACCATCTTTCATTTTTTTAAACAAAATGGTGGGTTGGGTTGGGTTGTTTTACCTCTGAGCGGCACTTTTTTGCACACCATGGGTTAAATGGCCAGGTCACATGGATCCCGAAGGCTCAGAGAAGGTTGGGGGAGGGGACCCACTGGAACAGCTGTTGGGAGACAGATGGTAACCTCCCGTCAAGGCCATCCAGCGTGTTCTTTAACGTGCACAGGGTATGGCTCTCCCGCACACGGGGCCACGGCTTAACGTCCCATCCGACGGACGGCGGCCTTTCCAAGCCCATCGGTGTCCCCTACTGACCGTGGGCAGGGCGAGGAATTTTTGCAGAGATAAATCTCAACGCTGACCCAGCTGGGACTCGAACCTGGGAAGTATCTGCCGCTCAGAGTGCCGCTCAGAGCAAAATGTGCCGCTCAGAGGTAAAACTACCCAAAACAACCCGTCTTTTCAAAATCCTTCTTTTCTTTCTTAATTCAGAGACACCTAAAACGGTCTCTCAATTAAATAAAAAACTAGAAATAATTTTTCTTAGAACGTGAGTAATATTCCAAACCTATTAGACATGAAAAGTAATTTCTCTATTAACGTTGATTACAAAGAGCAGAAAACAAGAGTTCATAGCTGACAAATTGCCCTTAGCAATGTAATCGTTGTCATTAGAAGCAAGCAATGAAGAATCCGAATCTTTTCTACAGTGGAAGCATACAATAAGACTCTTCTTGGCTTTCCGATTTAGCTCAGGGGGAGAAAAAAAAAGGCATTAAGAAGACGAATCTGTGTCACAGCTAAGAGGCATTTGAAATCACACTCTTCATCGCGTAAAAATAAGTGCATTAAACTATTCCGAGATACAAAAGAAGAAGATGGAGATGAAGATGGAGAGTGTGTGTTGAGTGGGAGTGAAATCGAGGCTCTCTGATTATTCGAATAAACGGTCGACATATTGCGTCCGGGGGGGGGGATATGAAATAAAGAGAGAAATGAAGATTGGTAAAAAAAAAGAGAGAAAAATTACAGAAATGGTTTGATGAGCTTCTAAAAGCGAGCTGCTTCCAATTTATTCTCTGCATGCATTCATTGTTAGAAGCTGCATAGATAAATCGCCATCTTTGTTCTGAGACTTGAGTTAGCGACGACTTCTTGTTTGTCCGTTCGTGCGTATGTCTCCTTAAAATGGAGGTGCTAATCTTTCAATTTAGCCGCCATTTCTGTTCTCCCTCCCCCCGTACTATACCCTACTTCTTTCTTTATTTCTTTCTCTGTCCTTTATTTATTTATTTCTTTTATTTTTTATTTTGCAATTCCTTGCGACTGGTATTTCTGTTAAATCACTTTAAATGATAGTAACAACGCAAAACGAAGTGGGGAGGGGGAGAAGTTAAAATAAAATTGGAATACAAAAAGATTTGCAAGTCGCTAAAAAGTCAAATAAAAAAAGAGGAAAAATATCTCTTTTTCCATTGTTTTTTTTTTTTTTTTCTTAAAGGATACCGGAGACGGAAAGTTTAGGATTATCCTTGTAATTCGATGGCTACGATTTTGGAAAGTATTTTTTTTGCAACACGGCATCATAAATCAAGATAGGCAAAGAAAATAAAAAACAGAAAAAAATCCGACACGGCAACGTCGTTTTTTGCGTTTTCGGGGATTGTTTTGGAATGCTGGAAAAGCTTAAATTTGAGAGTTTTCTGCCGCCGAAAGAAATGAAATGAATAATAAGAGACGATGGAAAAGAATAAAAAAGCGAAAATAAAAAAAAAATCCATACATATGTAAACGACATTTTAAAGAAACAAAAACGCAGCACAGACATATTTGCTTTTATTTGTTAAAAAAAAATCACGGTTTACACTGGAAAAGATTGTTCAGTTTCGTTGGTTGTTTCATTTCTGAACCGTGCGTCTTTTGCACACAATGGACTAAACGGTCAAGCCACAAGGACCCTAAGGGCTCTAAGAGAAGGTTTGAGAGAGGAATCCACTATAAAGGTATTAGGAGACAGATGGTAGCATCTCTGTCAAGGCCATCCAGTTTGTTCTTTAGAGCACAAGGCATGTCGCTCTCACACGCTGAAAGCCACATCTTAACGTTGCATCAGAGGGACAGCTGTCTTCCAAAGCTGATCGTTGTCCCCTTTCTCACGAGGGCAAGGCGGAGATTAGCTGAGATTAATCTCAACGCTGTCCCAGGTGGGACTCGAATCTGGGGACTGTAGATTGCGAGTCTGACGCGTTATCGACTGAATTAACTGCCGCCTGACTTTTTCAGTTGTTTAGGCTCCAGTAGTAGTGGTGGCGGAAAGTGGAAAAACTATGATCCTGCCCAGTTAATGCTTCTCTAATATTCATAGATCGTATGGAGAGGGGTCAATCTGTAGCACACCAGGCTCATAACCTTCTTCGAGCCCCATCTGGGCCAACGTTGAGATTTATCTCCGCAAAACTCTTTGCCCTTCTCTCAGTCAGTAGGGGGCGGGGGTGGCTCAGTCGGTAGCGCGCCAGGTTCGTAATCTGTAGTTCCCAGGTTCGAGTCCCAGCTGGGTCAGCGTTCAGATTTATCTCCGCAAAATTCCACGGTCAGTAGGGAACACCGATGGGCTTGAAAAGGCCGCCGTCCGTCGGATGGGACGTTAAGCCGTGGCCCCGTGTGCGGGATAGCCATACCCTGTGCACGTTAAAGAACACGCTGGATGGCCTTGACGGGAGGCTACCATCTGTCTCCCAACAGCTGTTCCAGTGGGTCTCCTCCACCAACCTTCTCTGAGCCTTCGGGATCCATGTGACCTGCCCATTTAGCCCATGGTGTGCAAAAAAAGTGCCACTCAGAGGTAAAACAACCCAACCCAACTCAGTCAGTAAGAAACACCGATGGGTTGGAAAGGACGCTGCCCGTCGGATGGGACGTTAAGCGGTGGTCCCGTGTGCGGGAGAGTCACACCCTGTGCACGTTAAAGAACATGCTGGATGGCGTTTCCGGGAGGCTACCATCTGTCTCTCAGCAGCTGTCCAGTTAATCACTTCCCTAAAGTCTTCTCTGAGTTCTCGGGGTTTTTGAGACACGTCCGTTTAGCCCATTGTGCGAAAAAAAAATGTGCCGCTCAGTGGTAAAACAGCCAATCAACCAACTTTGATCGCATGTAGGTTGATTGGTAGATGATTAATGCCTCTCTTTCTTTCTTTTCATCTCATATAACACAGATATAGAGACATTTTTTACATTTGTCCCGCAAAAGCTAATAGCTTATTTGCAGGGAATATAAATGAGCATTACTTTTCATACATAAAAAGTTACGACAGTAGTATACGCATAAAATATTTTGTCAATGTTTCATTTATTGAAATGGAACAATTCAAATTATTTGATAATGAAATTGAGAACAAGAATTAAAACAAATTGTAAATAAATAAATAAACCGTCAAGCAGCTGCTTGCCACAGAGGTCTTGACAGGAGCCTGTCAGATTATATGCCATAGTAGAAGGTCTGAGAGGATGGCAGGACCTCAGCAGAAAAACGACACATACATCCATGCCTTATCCGGGGCTCGAACCCAGGTCCCTTAGATCAGTAACCAAGCGCGCTAACCACTCGGCCATGGGACGGCAAATTGTGCGGAGATAGAAATGAACATCACACAAAAATGAGCGCAAAAATTTTATAAACACAGGGTTTCTCAAGATTACTAATTAACAGACATTTTTAAAATAATTTTTAATATTTAACTTAATCTCACTAAAATTATTTAGATATACGATTTCTTTTGGTAAGTGGCTCAAGATCTCGATCACTTTATACTCGTTAAGATTTTTACCGTAATTATTAACTAAATTCGGGATGCGAAAACACTCATTGTCTCTGCCAGGATCGTAATTGCCGTGAGAGTCTAGGGTAACTCGACGACCCCTTTCATCACAATTCAGGAGTGACGGGGATTACGCAGTTGGTAGCGCGCCAGGCTTGCAATCTTCGGTTCCCAAGTTCGAGTCCTAACAGGACCTAGGTTGAGAATTTTCTCCGCCAATACACGTTCTGCCTTGGTCAGAAAGGGGACACAGATGGGCTTGATAAGGTCACCGTCTCTCTTACGGAATGTTTAGCTGGCGCCCAGTTGTACGAAAGCCATACCTTGTGTACTTTAAAGAACAAGCTGGATGATCTCGACAGGAGGTTTCCATATGTCCCCAAAGAGCTGTTCAGTGGATAACCCCTCCCTAACCTTCTCTGAGCCCTTGGGGTCTTTATGATCTCGTTATATATCTCATTGTGTGCAAAAGAAAGTGACGGTCAGAGGTTGGTTTACCTCTGAGTGGCACTTTTTTGCACACCATGGGCTAAATGGCCAGGTCACATGGACCCCGAAGGCTCAGAGAAGGTTGGGGGAGGGGACCCACTGGAACAGCTGTTGGGAGACAGATGGTAGCCTCCCGTCAAGGCCATCCAGCGTGTTCTTTAACGTGCACAGGGTATGGCTCTCCCGCACACGGAGCCACGACTTAACGTCCCATCCGACGGACGGCGGCCTTTCCAAGCCCATCGGTGTCTCCTACTGACCGTGGGCAGGGCGGGGAATTTTGCGGAGAAAAATCTCAACGCTGACCCAGCTGGGACTCGAACCTGGGAACTGCAGATTACGAGCTTGGCGCGCTACCGATTGAGCCACCCCCACTCCTACGGCCAGAGGTAAAACAACTCAACGTATAATTTAGGAGACTCCCCTTAATGAAATCTGTAACTTTATAGTTGATAAACACAAGATGTTAATTACTTTACTTGATCATTTAGTTTCTGATAGTTATCAGATTTACAAAGACTTGAAGAAGGAATTTGGCGGAAATGAAGCGAAATATCTGAGACCTTGGGTGAATAACACGGGACTGACACAATTAATTCAACTGACACAATCACTATGTTATTGCAGTTTCTGACAACTCTCTTTTCCTCTGCAATGAAAGACATTACAGGCAATGGACAGAAAATAGGAAACATCCTCATCTTATGTCAATGGAGAATGAAATTCGAGGCTCCTTAACTGATTAAATAAATTTTAATGGAAACATATGACTGAAGATAAATATAAGATGTCAATTAAACTGTCTAAATTTCGATTTTGAACAATATCCTTTCAGTACTGAGAGAATTATAGAAGTTTCACTATTAAATGACAGAGATATCAATCATAAAAATTCCCTTCAGAAGTTAATTAAAACTTAAAAAAGTATTGTTTCAAATTATTTAATAAAATAGGTGTATGCTTTAGAATTTTGTACAAATAATTTTTCAATAATTGTCAGTTTTACACAGTTTTTTTAGTAAACTGTTGTCAAGTATTCGAACTTCCATAGTTCTTTAAACATCCAACGAATATTGTTGAAAATCGAGATTTAGATAGGCGAATAAGATTTAAATTTATCTAGTCCTATTTTCCTATAAAAAGCTTATCGTAGAAATTACGGGTCTTTGATTTTGAATCTCCACTGATTGAACATGGGAATATTTCCAATTTTCTGTCCAGTATAAGTACGTTGTTCTCTGTCTTTCTTTCGGTTCAACACCTATTGAAGGACTTCCAGTTCTTTACCGTCAGTTTCAACTCTTATCTCGGGATGTTAAGAGACAGTTTCATTTTTTCTCTCACTAGTTTGATGTTGATATCGATAATGTTTGGTTCTGATGGGAAGTCACAAGAAAAGAAACTAATACAAAGGATACTCTAAGATAAATTTCTGAAATGTGTGGTGAAAGTTTCACAGCGTCATTTGTGTCACTAGATTTAAATTCTTGTGTCCTTTTTTTTCTGGGGAGATACTTCTAGAGCCAGGAATATCTTCAATCGACGCAGAATCGATTGAAGAATCAATTATTCAGCTTCAAAAGCTACTTACGTTGACTTAAAGGCATTAATGGACTTCCGTTTCATTTCCCGGTATTCTCCGTGTTGTTATAGACTAGTGATATTCGAACTATTTCCCTCAGGCCATTTTCAGTGGTTCTGCTAACCGCCCCGTATCAGGCACTAATTTGTAATAATAGTCAATAAAATCGGACATGAATTTGTATAAATATTGTATGTTTCTAAACCAAGTTTACATTTTGGGAAAAAAATAAATTCATCTGAATATATTTTTACTATATAGGGGTTCCACGATAAATTACATAAGTCAAAAGAATTCCGGAATGCTTAGAGTTCGAAGACCACTGATATAGAAAAGGAGTACCAATTGGACACGTTTCAGATTCAACTGTAAAGTTCCCATGTGAGACAATTATTTTCATAAACGATTTGTATATTTGATGTAAGCAGTTTTCATGCCATCAGAGCTCTAAGTGTCAGATGAACCACATAACGATCAAAATTAACTTGATGTTAATTTTGATCGTTCTAACCACATTAACACACTTAACATGTCTACTAACACCAGTTAACATGTCTACTAACCCATTAACACAGTGGTTTGAAAAATGTTAATATATATATAAATAGAAATTTATATATATAAAAAAATAATAATTTTAATATATATATAATTATATAAACGATATAATTTTAATATATATAAATTAATAAAAAAAATAATAAATAATATATATATATATAAATATATAAATAGAAATTTATATATATAAAAAAATAGAATATGTATATAAATAGAAATAGAAAATTCTATTTATATATATTTAAAGTTAAATATATATAAATAGAATCCTCATGCAGCCATGGGCTACGGAGGTCCAATCCGATTGTGTAATGTATTACAGTTCTCCAAATGTCTAACCAGACAGTGCAATTTAATTCTCCAAACACGTGTGTACTGAGCTACAGCTGCTGCATCTGGCTACTGTAGACCAATCTTAACGATGTCCAGTTTATTATTGTCTGCCCACCGCATCCTAGGTCTCCCCCTCTTTCTGAGGCCTTTAGGCACACTGTTCATAATCTATTCGCTAATATATAGTTATGCATATGGGCAACATGGCCAAACCAACGCAGTCTCTCTCTGCACAATATGCTGCTCAAAGGAGATTGCTGACTCCTTTGCCTAATCTCATCATTACTTATAAAGTTGAACTACCTAATGCCTAAGATACTGTGTTAGCATCTAGTATCAAAAGCATAACGTTCCCTGTTATCTCGTTTAAAAAGGGTCCACGTTTCACTTCCATAACTACCTCTAGAAATAGCCAAACTATTATACAGTCTAATTTTAGTCTTTAGTTTTAATTTTAGTCCTATTTCTCCACACTCTCCATAGATTCCTAAAAATCCCAGCAGCAATCCCTATTCTTCTGTTAATCTCATGCCGTACATCACCAGTATCTGTTACATAGCTACCAAGATAATTAAACTGGAGCATCTGCTCAAGAGTACAACCATTCAGATTAAATGAAACACAGCCTGCCTGTCCAATTTTCATCACTTTAGTTTTCTCTCTGTTTATAACCAAATCTACCCTACTACCAGTCTCATCAACAGCTCGAATGAAAGAGTTCATCTCATTAGCATCATTTGCCAAAAGAGCCAAATCATCAGCATAATCTAAATCAGAAAATTTCAGATCTCTAGACCGTTTCAGCCCAAAATCTTTTCCTTACAATGAATTTAGCATAACATAATCAATAACGAAACTAAAGAGAAAAGGAGAAAAAATGAACTCTTGTCGAACATCAGAAGCAATGCTAAACCAATCGCTACAGGCCTTACCAATTCTCACACATGATTCAGTGTTATTATAGACAGCTTTTATTAGGTTAATGATATGCCATACGATTCATCAGTTATATGGTATGCAATACGATCTGACAATCAATCACAAATTTTCACGGTCAACAGAGTCAAAAGCCTTTTGAAAATCTACAAAGTGACCAAACTCTAAACATTTTTGAAGAATCTGTCTACTAACCCATTAACACAGTGGTTTGCAAAATGTGCTATGAGACTTTGCGGAGAGGTGTGGTAGGGTTTTCTAGGAAAGTTTTATGGTGAAATTGCATTGATTACACTTCTCAAAATCCAGAGATCGATTGATTAGTTTCGTGCATTGCTTTTAGAAACAAAACCATTGCAACTACACCGGGGCGGGGATGGCTCAGCCGGTAGCGCGCCAGGCTCGTAATCTGCAGTTTCCAGGTTCGAGTCCCAGCTGGGTCAGCGTTGAGATTTATCTCCGCAAAACTCCCCGCCCTGCCCACGGTCAGTAGGGGACACCGATGGGTTTGGAAAGGCCGCCGTCCGTCGGATGGGACGTTAAGCCGTGGCCCCGTGTGCGGGAGAGCCATACCCTGTGCACGTTAAAGAACACGCTGGATGGCCTTGACGGGAGGCTACCATCTGTCTCCCAACAGCTGTTCCAGTGGGTCCCCTCCCCCAACCTTCTCTGAGCCTTCGGGGTCCTTGTGACCTGGTCATTTAGCCCATGGTGTGCAAAAAAAGTGCCGCTCAGAGGTAAAACAACCCAACCCAATTGCAACTACAAGATCGCTTCGTTCGATTAAAAGCTTTCTTCAATCATTGTATCTCTGGCACGATTTGAAGCTAGCATTACAAACAACGTAAACTGCACGTGGAAATGCTGACTGTCCAAGAACCAACGCTCTTTGACAGTTGGCAGTTTGCCACGAGTAGTTTGAGTTGTATTTTTATGCATGCCATGCCTCAATAATTGACATTCCTTTCCATTGCTATCGTTGCGATTTATCTCCGCTAAACCCTACCTCTCCATCGATTAAAAATAGGACACCAATGGGCTTGGAAAGACAGGTGTCCATCGAATGGGACTTTAAGCCATGGTTCAGCGTGAAGGAGAGCCATACCGTGCACGTTAAAGAACACCCTGGATGACTTTGACGGGTGACTACCATATGTCTCCTAACAGCTTCCACCTAGTGAGTTCTCTTCCATCCATCTCTGAGCCCTCGGGGTCTTTGTAATCTGGCCCATTTAGCCCATTGTGTGCCAAAAAAGTGCCGCTAAGAGGTAAAACAACCCAATATTTGAGGAGGGCGATGAATCTTTGCTACGCGGAGGAGCACCATTATAGAAAGTTTGGGAACCATTGGACACGGAAAAGCAATGGGAGATGTGATGGATGGGTTGCTCAGCAATTCTCAGTTGTTCAGCGATAGAACTTACGACATACTGTCAAGAGTGCCATGTGTATCAGGTATCGTGGCTTCCGGAAGAGATGATATAGGCAAATAAATAGTTGGTGAATCAATGACGACAGATTAATAGAATAATATTAGTGTTGCTCCCGAATATTAGGTATCATGAAGTCCCATTCTAAAAAACGATGACAAAAAGAGTTCTATACGAAACTCTGTTATGTGAACATTTCTACAAAATTAAAACTAAGTATCTAGTAATAAATAACTTATTTGTAAAGGAAAGTTCTCATATTGTGCTCATCTGCAACCAAACATTTCGAGGAGGGTTGGTGCCATTTTACGAAAGATAAAGGGAAAATTGTATCAAGACCCTAATCTGCATTTTGCCCAATTGTTGAGCATTTCATAAATGATTGATTTGCGTACATTAAAAATATTACAGTCATCTCATTTCTTGAACCTTCGTCAAGCGATTAGATAGTATGTCGGTTAACATGAGACCATGATTGATTGCTGAGCATTTTAATTAATGAAGTCGTTAATTTCATTGACAGGCAAGAAGTAACTTCATTTTCACCTTCCCTTAAGTTAAATCTCGGATGACCGTCGTGTAGGGAAATGAAATTCTTCCTCGTTAACCGAAGCCATGATTGATTCATTAACTTTTCTAATAGGCGTTGGAAAAACAGGAGCTTTCGTTTAAAACCTTACTCGTTTACTGGCATAAAACAATTTATCACGATATTTTTCGTTGTCACGTGTTGACTTTTAACGATGTTGCTGATGTAACAAACTAAAACTTTGACTCAATGACTTTAATCGTACAATTGAATCGTACAATTGAAAGGTTTGCAGCAATAACGAATTCGCTCCACTTTCTGCCAATTTTGAGTAAACAACAAAAAAAAATACCATTTAAAATTCAATTTTTTTTTCAAACATGCTATAAATTAATAGACAATTAATGTTGGTTGTAATAAACGTTTTGGTTGAATATTAAACCTATACTTCTTTTTGACTTCCCAAATATAAAACATGAATGTTGGAGCTGGTTGGAGGAGCAATTCGAGAATCCTCCTTTTTGCTGCAAGCCCATCAATTTCTAAAGAGTAAAAACGAGTTATTTGCAATTTTTCACTGCTTAGAGTATTTGTTGAAAACACTGTAACACTAGGGAATATTCTGAGTAAATCGATCATTGCTTTTTTAATAATAATAAGAAATTTAATTTTTTCTGCTCAGCGTTACGTTGATATAAGACACGTTACAATCGATAGGTTAAGATAAAAATCTTATCTATACGAGACTAAAAATAATATTATTTGCAATAACCCTACCATTGATTCACGAGTTTATTACCAACCTGGAAAGTGTCATTAAGTCTCGCCTGCAGTTTAACTCTTTTTTTCAATTTCATTACGTGAACTCAAATACAATATTTCTTTTATTTGTAGGTGATTAAATGTCTTGGGGGATTTGAAATTTTCATTAACGTTACTAGGATTATTAGTGTAACCAGAGGTACGATATTTTTGCTCTTTTGCTTTTCTGTACGAGTTTGTTTTTTGTTCGACGTTTACTTTATATGTTTGATTCATAATTTTGAAATATATTTTAAGTATACTAAAATCTCGATTTTCGGGGTCCGGTTTCACGAGCAGCAGCCAATTCGCCCAACATCAATTTTTTTTATCTGCTTTAGTTCAGTGAAAGCTCCAATTCGCTCTTAAATTTATTTTCCTTTTTACTTTCTGCAAGTGAAACAAGTATTGTTCATAGAAAAAACATTAAGTTACCACAGCACTCTGCTAGTAAAAGGCAACAGGATGATTCTAACTCTTCACCACAACCACCTACTAGTAATTGGAAACAAAACCGTGAGAGAAGTTGCTGGTGAGAAAGTAGACACCAATGAAAAAGGAGACACTGATGAGAAAGTAGACACCAATGAAAAAGGAGACACTGATGAGAAAGGAGACACCGATGAGAAAAGAGACACCGATGAGAAAGGAGACACCGATGAGAAAGAAGACACCGATAAGAAAGGAGACACCGATGGGTTTGGAAACGTCGCCATCCGTCGGATGGGATGTTCAGCTTTTGTACAGGAGAGCCGATCCTGTACACTTTAAAGAAACACTGGATATCTTGACAGAAGGATACCATCATCATCATCATCATCATCCTCAAGCAGCCATGGTCTATGGAGGTCCAACCAGACCGTGCAGTTTAATTCTCCAAGCATATCTGTCCCGAGCTACATCTGCTGCATCCGGCCACTGCACACCAATTCTAACAAGGTCCTGTTTGACATTGTCTGCCCACCGCATCCTAGGTCTCCCCCTCCTTCTGAGGCCTCTAGGCACACTGTTCATAACCCTATTCGCCAATCTATAATCATTCATACGGGCAACATGGCCAAACCAACGGAGTCTCTCTCTGCACAATATGCTGCTTAAAGGAGGTTGCAAACTCCTTTGCCTAACCTCATCATTAGTTACAAAGTTGAACCACCTAATACCCAAGATACTGCGTAAGCATCTGGAATCAAAAGCATCTAGTTTCCTGTTTTCTTGCTTACACAGCGTCCAAGTTTCACTACCATAATTAACCCTAGAAAGAACCAAACTATTATACAGTCTAATTTTAGTCTTTTGGTGTATATGCCTATTTCTCCACACTCTCTATAGATTCTTAAAAGTCCCTGCAGCAATCCCTATTCGTCTGTTAATCTCATGCCGCACATCACCATTATCTGTTACATAGCTCGCAAGGTAATTAAACTGTGACACCTGCTCAAGACTGCAACCATTCAGATGAACTGAATTGCAACCTGCCTGACCAATTTTCATCACTTTAGTTTTCTCTGTGTTT
The DNA here is from genome assembly GCA_038380435.1 of Ryuthela nishihirai. NCBI lineage: Eukaryota > Metazoa > Arthropoda > Arachnida > Araneae > Heptathelidae > Ryuthela > Ryuthela nishihirai. The sequence goes on from JAWZYU010000020.1 coordinate 38,907,123, forward strand.
ATAACCAAACCTACTCTACTACCAGTCTCATCAACAGCTCGAATGAAAGAGTTCATCTCATCAGCATCATTTGCCAAAAGGGCTAAATCATCAGCATAATCTAAGTCAGAAATTTTCGTATCTCCAGTCCATTTAAGGCCAAAATCTTTCCCTTGAAGTTTTTTTCCTTGAATCTTTCCCCAATAACCAAACTAAATAGAAGGAATAAATAGGTGACAAAATGCACCCTTGTCAAACACCCAGAAGTAATGCTAAACCAATTGCTACAAGCCTTAGCAACTCTCACACATGACTCAGTGTTATTATAGAGAGCTTTCATTATGTTGACTAACTTGTCTGGTATACCATATGATCTCACAATCAACCACAAATTATGACGATCAACAGAGTCGAAAGCCATTTTGAAATCAACAAAGCTAGCAACCAAAGGTTTCTGAAACTCTAAACATTTCTCAAGAATCTGCCTAAGTGAAAATCTCCGATACACACATCCCCTGTCACTTCTGAATCCACATTGCTCATCACGCAATTGACTGTCAACCAGATTCTTAATTTATATTAAGCACAATCATGGAAAGAACTTTACCTGGAACAGAGAGTAGGCTGATACCCCTATAGTTATCACAAGAACTGCGATCACCTTTTTTGAAAATAGGGATAATAATAGCTCTGGTAAAATCCTTAGGAACTATGCCTTTATCATAAAAGATATTCAAAATTTCAGTCATCCAAGTGGTAACCGAAACATTCCCAGCTCTAAGCATTTCAGTAGTAATTTCATCTACCCCTCGGGATTTATGTAGTTTAAGTTTAGAAATAGCCAAAATAACTTCAGACTGTGTAATAGGGCCAACATTAAAGCCACCAATGCATCTATCATCATTGCAAACAATGGGAGTAGAACTAACTACATTGTTTAGAACATCACTGAAATGCTCAGCCCTCCTAGCCATGACAAAATCCTCACCTTCTATAACCTTACCTTGTTTATCCTTCAATCCTTGTATGCCTGTCCGTTTTCTATCACATACAACATTAATTATCTGGTACAGCTCTCTGCTGTTGTACTGTCTAACTGCTTCCTCGGCTTTGTCAGCCAAGCCATCAAGCCAAAGATTCTTGTCAGCAGCTAACTGATCCTTTACACGTTTATTAAGTTCCCTGTAATGCTTTCTATTAGGACTAGTAGGGTATTGATTAAGGACATTCCTGCAGTTCTTTCTTTCTTAAATAAGCTGAAATGATCACTCAGATAATTCTGTCTCCTCTGCTCCTTTTTTCCTAAAAGAGTACTGTTAGTTTCCCCATTCTTCCAACGGCCCCATTCTTCCTCAACTTCAGTACCAAGCATACTATGACTGTCATAATGACTAAGTAACCTATCATGGTAACCTTTGTTATAACTGGGTCTTTCAGAGCTTCAATATTAAAGATAAATTTTTTAACTTTAGCACAACAATTTTTAAGTTAAAGTTGCAAGACACTTTTAACAAGGTAATGGTCAGATCCAATTTCAGCTCCCCTATATCCCCTGATATTCCTAACAGAACTAGCCCATTTGCTGTTAATTAATATGTAATCAATCATATTCTTATGCAGCCCATCAGGTGAAACCCATGTGTATCTATTTATGTCGCGGTGTTTGTAATATGTGTTAGTTATTCTGAAACCATTGAGTTTACTTACCTGCAGGAGACGTTATCCATTGCCATTGCAGCTACGAATACCAAAACGGCCTATTACTCCTCCCCAAAGGTCAGAGTCGGTGCCAACTTTGGCATTGAAGTCACCAAGAACAAGGGTAATATCTCCTTTCTTGACAGAATTCAAAATATCCTGAAGTTGTCCATAAAACCTATCCTTCTCATCCTCATCAGCATCCTCAGTGGGGGCATAACAGCAGATAACATTCAAGTCTTTAATGCTTGTCTGAAATTTTGCTGTAAGAAACCTTTCATTAAAGCACTCATATCCTAGAATAGCATCACTAGCATGTCTGCTGAGAAGCAGACCCACGCCTTGGTGATGCTTTCCATCCTCCCTCCCTGTAAAGAGAAATTTAAAGTTATTTTTAAGTATCTCACCTTTACCTGTTCATCTGGTCTCTTGCAAGCCTAGAATATCTAGGTTATAGCGCTGGAATTCCTGCATGAGGACATCAAGAGAATAATCTCTATGTAATGTCCTCACGTTCCACGTTCCTGCAGAGAGAAAATGATTACTAGGATTTTTAAAGAAATTAGGTTTATTAAGATTGGTAGGGTCAGCAACATCAAATAGCCCTCTGATCGCAGCCATGAGCCAAAGACCTGTTCCTCCTCCGCTAAAGGATGAAGTCACCGATGCTGGTAGGAACTTCAGGCACCACCTTTTCAAGTGGACTTTTTCAAGAGCCATATGGCCTGCCTGAGACACATTACTCCAGTTTAGGTTGACGATGCCCAACTAGCTAAGTAAGGTTCAGGTACCTGCGATGGTTTCTGATTAGGATTATCCACCAGCTGATATAAGGTATCCCATGCCTCTGTTCATTTAGGGCTGGCAACCCAGAAGCAAACAGAAAACACAGCAGCAGATTCTCCCTCAACAGAGGCCCACCAGTGCAGCAATTCCAGGATCCATAATCAAGCTCAAATCCACAAACAAGTCCAGTCAAGTAGGTATAAATGGTCAGCACCAGGACCCTGTGAAGTTGACCACTCCTCAGCAGGGTTGAAAAAAAAGAAAAAAGTGGCCATAGATGACCAAATCAGTAGGCCATACTGAACTGGAAGCCCTCCCCTTCCGTTCCCTTCCAAAAGAGAATATCTCTTTTGAAAGGTACTAACCGCCTGCACCACGAGAAGGCGGGGTCGAACATTAGGTGTTAGATCTGGCCGGTTCTGTGCATCATCACTAGGGATTGGTACACAGTTCTCCATCCAGTTTATGCTTAGCTACCATTTACAGGCCAATTCGGATACCATCTGTCTCTTAACAGCACCAACTTCTTCTGAGCACTCGAGGTCCGGCTGACATGGTCATTTAGCTCATTGTGGACAAAAAACAAAAATGTACCGAAGAACCACAAGAACTATTTAGACTCAGAGTGAAAGTTTTTTTGTTAGAGTAAAGCAATTGTTCCCAGTGTTTTCGAATTTCTGTCCTTATGAAGTTAAACTCTTTCTGAGTGACTCTTTTAAACTTAGTAAGAAACTAGTCTGAAGTAAACTCTTTTGAGAGCTAGGCAGCTCAGTTTTTTAAATGGTAACTCTGGCATATAAACTGATAAGGCTCCTGTCAGACCTCTGTGGCGAACAGCTGCTTGAGGGTATATTTATTTATTTTTTATTTAACTTGAGGTAATGAAACTAGAAACCGGACGTAGACAGGAAATATAAAAGTTTTAGAATCTTTCTTATGGAAATTATTGCGTTGCAAGTGCAATTAATGCTAACCAGGGACGTAATATCATTTAAGTTTCGACTGGTTATTTTCTTGAAACAAACTTCTCACATGGGAACAATCCCTTTAATAGAACTTTCGCATTTCAATGTAATATGATGCGAATTTTATTCAAATATAGTTTTTTCGGTGTTTGAATGTGTGGGGAAGCATAAATATGATATTCTTTTCAGCGGAAGTGCTTAAAGTCTGTTAATTCCGTTTTCAGGTAGCCACATGTCTAGGAACCATTCTGTACAAACACGCCATGTTACACAATTGCTAAGAAGACAAGACTTGAACAGAAAGACAAAAAAAAAAGTATATTATAGGAGTTATCAATTTAGGTTCCTTTGCTATGAAATGTATAATTTTTCCCACTTCATTAAGTATAACTCCCAGAGAGTGCATTATTTCAACTGTTCGAAAACAATTTTCTTTCAGGGGGCTCAGTCGATAGCGCTCTAGGCTCGTAATCTGCAGCTCCCAGGTTCGAGTCCCACCTGTGCCAGTGAGATTTATCTCTTAAAAAATATCCGCTCTATCCTCGGTCAGTAGGGGACACCGATGGGCTGGCAAGACCGTCGTCCGTCGAAGGTAACGTAAAGCCGTGTTCTGTGGAGCTATACCCTGTTCACGTTAAAGAACACACTGGATGGCCTTGCCGGGAGGCTACCATGGTTCCTAATAACTCTCTAGGGCATCCCTTCCTCCAACCTTCTCTGAGCCCTAGGTCGGGATCCGCCCATTTAGCCCATTGTGGGTAAAAAGTGCCGCTCAGAGGTAAAACAACCCAACAATTCCCTTTTCCACTATTGCAATACCATGATCGCAGTGTCTCGTAGTTTCAAGAATAATTTGCTACTACATGGAGTCACTATTTTCTAATTCTTTTATTGACTCGTTTTCAAAGTTAAAAACAACACGAGATAATGTTTTCGTCTCAATAAAAATCTTAACACTGTATCATCGTTTTTAATTTTAACTTATGGAGTTTTCAGTACATGCCTGGTTCTAACAATTCCATCTCTTCAAACTTATGAATAAAATATTTTTCATCCAAAGTATGAAAACATTACTCTCTTAAGCGTTGAATGGTGGACAAGCATTTTAGTTATAAGTTCGGACAGATGGAATTGTTAGCGCTATTCAGAACAGAATCTGAGGGGGGGACCATGCCTCTCCCCTTAGAGAATGCTAGTAAAGGTAATAGAGTTGAAAAATGATTAAACTTGCTCATATTTCACGTATTTTTCAAGATATTTTTAAAAATTTCTGAAACGAAGGTGAAAAATGCTATATTGCAATGGAAATTCAGTATTCTCTCCCACCAATAATTTTTCCGGTTCTGTTGCGTCGCTTGCTAATATATTAACATTAAAAGATTCATAAAAGACAAATGTTATTTTTTTCTCTAGACAAATTAGGCTTTCATTCGCTAAATAAATCCTTTAATTCCTTTTTTATTTAAGCATTTAACAAAAACAGCACATTTATTTGATTCTTTTTGAAGTCGAAAGATTTATTTATATTAAGGTCTCCTAATCAAAAAACATAATTTAAATTTCGAAAATACATGGCAAACAACTCGAAAAACATATGCGCTAATCATTTACGATAATAAATAATTGCGCTGTTTTACAGGAACCAACACTAGCAGGGATAAAGTTATTATTTCCTTTTATGTTGATATATCGTTTGCGGGTAGTGGTGCAAGTAATGGTACTTAAAAAAACGGAATTGCTGATGAGGCAATACTTCCTTTTCTTGTATCCGTTAACACAAAGCTCAGAATAAAACACTCTTGACACTTTGTTAACGGGATAAAAAGCTATTAATCAATGTAGTGTCAGTGTGTGTCTTGCACTTTTGAAAGGAAGTCTTTTGTTTTTTAACAGACGCCGGAGGAAAAAGGGATCTTAAATCTCATTAATTTGTTTCGTTTCTTCAAACTAAATGTATTCGGAGAAGACAAGTATCCAGATATGATAGTGTGGACTTTTTTGTATTTCTTCAAACTAATTATATTCGGAGAAGACTAGTATCCAGATATGATAGTGTGAATTTTTTTGTATTTCTTCAAACTAATTATATTCGGAGAAGACAAGTATCCAGATATGATAGTGTGAATTTTTTTGTATTTCTTCAAACTAATTATATTCGGAGAAGACAAGTATCCAGATATGATAGTGTGGATTTTTTTTGTATTTCTTCAAACTAATTATATTCGGAGAAGACAAGTATTCAGATATGATAGTGTGAATTTTTTGTGTTTCTTCAAACTAAATATATTCGGAGAAGACAATATTCAGATATGATAGTGTGGATTTTTTGTGTTTCTTCAAACTAAATATATTCGGAGAAGACAATATCCAGATATGATAGTGTGGATTTTTTTTGTATTTCTTGAAACTAATTATATTCGGAGAAGACAAGTATCCAGATATAGTAGTAGTAGTAGTAGTATCCTTTATTTCCATTTACATTAAATTTTGATACAATATAAGTATTTACAAAAAGTTTGGAAATATACAACTCCACAAGAGTTCATAGACTCTCACGCGGAGTTAGGTTAAAATAAAAAACATATATAAACTTTAGAAAGTGGTATGTGGATGATAGTGTGGATTTTTTGTGTTTCTTCAAACTAAATATATTTGGAGAAGACAAGTATCCAGATATGACAGTGTGGATTTTTCGTGTTTCTTTCTTACCGGAGTGATTTTTATTTGTTGCACAATAGAGAAATGAGGTTGGGTGTGGCCACTAAGAAAGAGGGTTGTCCCACCGAAGAATAAGATGACCATAGAGGGATCCTAAACCAAAATTTGCATTTGAACATTATAGTTCCTACCATGGCCAGATCTAGGGGGTGGGATGGGGTGAAGGAGGGAAAAGGGGCCATGCTCTCTTTTTTCAGTGTTAGTAAGGGAGCATAAATTATTAAACTTGTGCACAATTCCAGCATTTGTCAATGAATTTTTAAAGACTTACAAAATGGGAGGGGAGTTATACTTCAATGGAAATCCAGTGTGTTGTCCCCTGTACGTTTTTTTTTTTTTATTCAGGCTTGGTTTCCTCATATATAGATAGTACTAGAATATTTATTTGATGTTGCTCTGATCTTTAATTGAGTTTAATTCTCTAAAATATATAACAGACAAAAAGGGCTGTTTCTAGATTTTTTGAAGCCCTGGGATAGAAATTTATTTGTCGCTCCCTCTCCCCTTTGAATTTAATGAATGGAAAACTTGAGTTTTCCATTCATTTTTTAATTTAAAAGTTTTCCATTCATTTTTTAAAATTAAAGAGTTTTCCATTCATTTTTTAAAGTTAAGTTTACACAAGTTAAAATTTAGTTCATTTTAGCACAATCGTGCAATGCATTATATAACTGTTATTTTTGTTGGATTTTAAATACATTTGTTTCTATTTAATTTTATTGTTTTTTTAAATATTTTTCTTTACCTTTGTTCCGTTTTAGTAAAAATTTAGGTTATGTACATTTGCTATATAATTATTTCATTTCGTTTTTTATTTAGTGTAATATTTTTTGTATTTATAAAATATTTTCATTTTATTTTGAAACAAAATAAATCAAAATAAAGTGCAACGACTTATTAAAAATATTTTCTACCTATACATTTCTTAAAACAAAGATATAAAATATGACCCAATGATTCCAATGAACATATGGCCTCAATATAACATCAGAACATCATTACCTCATTAAGTACTCTACGAATAGCTTTTAAAACAATTAAATATGTTAGTGGAGTTAAAGATAAATTCAAATATTCAACAATAAAAAACTTTGTTTTTTAATAATTTTTTTGATTATTTAACAAGGTGATCACACTTTAAAACCAAATACAGGGAACAATAGAGCTTAAACTAAGCTAATAGAACCGGAGGCAGACTTATTAATGTACCAAAAAAGCAAAAACACATTTTATCGGATATACATATTTAAACTACGTTGTCTTACCAAAATATTAGATAATTTTCATGTTATGCCAATTGGAAATCTAATTTATCTCTATTATTAATTATATAAATTTAATTTAATATTATTGTTAAATCTCTATAACTGCTAAAACATGCATTTAATGGAAAAATGTCCCTAAATATAAATTAACAATCATAATCAATCCTATATATATCTCGATATTCACCAACATTATTTCAGAATTTAAAGAGTTATGGAAGCCAGAATATATCCCAACAGCAATGAGTCATAATACTTTACCTCAGAAATTAATAAAAACTTTAATAATTATTGTTTCAAACCATTTAATGAAGTAAATATATATTTCAAAAGTTTGCGTGATGATTAATTCAATATTAGGCAATTACGAATTATTTTTATAAAGCAAGATAATTTCTTGTTAAGTATTCCAGCTTTTAGAAACGCTTAAAATACCGAACCGAATTATCTCCACAAAATTCCCCCCCCCCCCTGCCCACGGTCAGTAGGGGACACCGATGGGCTTGGAAAGGCCTCCGTCCATCGGATGGGACGTTAAGCCGTGGCCCCGTGTGCGGGAGAGCTATACCCTGTGCACGTTAAAGAACACGCTGGATGGCCTTGACGGGAGGCTACCATCTGTCTCCCAACAGCTGTTCCAGTGGGTCCCCTCCCCCAACCTTCTCTGAGCCTTCGGGGTCCATCTGACCTGGCCATTTAGCCCATGGTGTGCAAAAAAGTGCCGCTCAGAGGTAAAACAACCCAACCCAACCGAACCAAATATTATTGAAAATCGAGATTTAAATAGATTTGATAATGATCTTTATTTCTTCTTCAGTCGTATTTTTCCGTTAAATCCACATTTTAGAAGTTATAGAGCTTCGAAGTTCACAGCAGTTCATAGAAAGAACCACACCCCAGAAAGTCTACATATCTTCAACGTAAACCTCGAAAACATTTTCATAAATTTCCTTTCATTTACCATTCATATGTAGTTTATTCTTTCATTTCTCCCAGAGATGAAAATAGAACGATACGTATTTTCTAAAAAAAAGCTCCACATTTCCCACAGAAAGATATTCCAAACAGTTTTCGACACCGCGGCATTACACAATTCTGTATTCCTCCAACCACTTCGCACATTTCTCCAACCACTAAATTGTTTTTATTCGAAATCTGCTTTTAGTGTGCTTTTTGTTTTCGCTTGCAACAAGAACAAAAAAAAACAACCTATCTGTTCTCCATGGTGGCCCTTTAACGCAAAATGTACCCGTTACGTTCCAAGTCACGTTTATAAAACACAGTTTCTCTTTATCCAATCGTTTTGAAACGTGCATCTGCAAATTTCTGCCAATATGACAGCACTTAGGGGAAAGAGTACAAATGCATTCGGTTCTGAGAATCGTCTCCTTCATCGCTTCAGTTCCCACAGTCACACCTTCGCCAGAATGGGGAGCGTAATTATTTATCCATTTAATGCCATTGTTTCGCTTTTAACAAACGCAATGAATTGTGCATTAACATGAATTTTTCGGCGTGTAGTAATGTAATGATTTTCGCATCATCCGTTATGTTCCGTTAGAGAACATGGTCGAATCTTCCACATTTTGCGGATATCATAAGGAGGAGAGAAAACATGATTTTATGCTTCAGCAAGATGTGTTTGTGACTAAAGCATTTGCTCCTTGAAGTAAAGTGCTTTTAGACATACATATTTTCCTCTAACATAGATCGCTGTTGAATACGATCAAAATTTAAGAGTATAAATGGAAGTTTTTCTTTCAAACCTTTTAGCTGTTTCGGTATTATTTGTGGGAATTTTGTTAGAGAAGCGAGATTTCAGGATCGCTTTCCCACAACACCTAAGTCAAGCAAATGTTTCAGTTACAAACACATCTTGCCGAAGCATAAAATCATTCTATTCCCTACATCTAATCCCTAATCTGTTTATCGGTAGACTAAAACGAAGCACTACTCTCTATATTTATTAAAGTAACAGAAGTTGTGAAAAACTTATAATTAGTATATCATTAATATATATATTATAAAAAATTCGTAACTGTTTTATATCTACCGATATTTTATTTAAGTTATAACCCTACAAACTATTAGAGAATTTCCATATTATGTCAATTAGAATCTAAATTCGAAACCCTTTACTTCTAAAATATGTATTTAATGAATAAATGTGACTGAAGATGAGGATCATAATCAAACCTGTATAAATCTCGATTTTCAACAATATTCGTTCAGTATTTAAACAGTTATGGAAGCGGGAATATTTCAATAAAATCATCTTGTTTTATAAAAAAAATCATTAAGTCTGACACTGAAATAATCATTACCAAACATCTAAAATGAATATTTACATTATTAAGTGTTTTGAAATAATGCTTATTAAAGTTTCAATTATTTTCTGAGGTAAAGTCTTACGACGCATTCTGTTGTAAAATAGTCTAGCTCAGTGGTTCTCAACCTTTTATGCTTCACGTACCCCCTGGAAATGCGTAGGTAACTGGCGTATCCCTTGTATGAATAGATAAAACAATAGTTATAGTATAACAATGGGAATAAAATAAAACATATATACAGGGTGAATCTGAAAAAGTGGGCAAAACTTTACGGGGTGGTAGAACGCAGCTATACGAGCAATATTCGTCATAGAAAGTATGGGCGGAACGCAAACGGCGAGCCGCTAGGTGGCGTTGGAAATGGTATAAAAGGGTCGGTCCTCGCACCCAACGGCATTTCTACCGTGGATTGCCGAGAGGATGGCTGGTTATACTAACCACGAAATGGCGGATATGCACTTTGTGTATGGTGCGGCGGACGGGAATGCAAGTGAGGCACAGAGATCTAGTCGCCAGGATCGCCGTTGTTGCCGGCGATATTCGGGAAATGCCTGGTGTCTTCGCAAATGTGCGTCGGTCCCTATCCCGCAGGTGTGAAGCCTGCATTACAGCTGGCGGCAGCTCTTTTGAGCAATTTCTTTGAGCATGTACCTCAATTACATTCCTGTTAATAAAATGTTTTCTGAAGTATCTCCTCTCCTTCTTGTGTTCATTCTTTAAATGTGACAGTGGAACACTACCTTTTAACTTCTCACCGCTTGCGTTCCGACCATACATTCTATGACGAATATTGCTTGTATAGCTGCGTTCTACCCCCCCCGTAAAGTTTTGCCCACTTTTTCAGATTCACCCTGTATATATAACATATATCTAGCGACTTTTAAGCTCTCACGGCGTACCCCAAAAATTGTACCGCGTACTCCACGTCGAGAACCCCTTGTCTAGCTTCCATAACTCTTTAAATACCGAACGAACACTGTTGAAAATCGAGATTTAAATAGATTTGATTATGACCTTTAATTTAAATTCAGTGACATTTTTCTATTAAGTGGATATTTTATAAGTTATAAAGCTTCGAATCTAGATTCCCACTGATATAACATAGACATTTTCTGTTATTTTAGTAGAGCAGCGTATAATTTTAGCATCGTCTTCGTCATTTTTAGAGCCATCATTACTTAAAGATCGAGTTGTTTTACTTTTGTGAGTCAGTTGCTTTCACACAGTGGGCTAAATGGCAGGTCACAAGGACACCATGGGTTCAGACGTGGGTAGAGGAAGGAGATTCACTAATACCTATTGGGGGGGACTCAGTCGGTAGCGCGCCAGACTCGTAATCTGCAGTTCCCAGGTTCGAGTCCCAGCTGGGTCAGCGTTGAGGTTTATCTCCGCAAAATTCCCCGCCCTGCCCACGGTCAGTAGGGGACACCGATGGGCTTGGAAAGGCCGCCGTCCGTCGGATGGGACGTTAAGCTGTGGTCCCGTGTGCGAGAGAGCCATATCCTGTGCACGTTAAAGAACACGCTGGGTGGCCTTGACGGGAGGCTACCATCTGTCTCCCAACAGCTGTTCCAGTGGGTCCCCTCCCCCAACCTTCTCTGAGCCTTCGGGTTCCATGTGACCTGGCCATTTAGCCCATGGTGTGCAAAAAAGTGCCGCTCAGAGGTAAAACAACCCAACCTAATACCTATTGGGAAATTAATTGAAAGCTCCCGTCTTGCTCATACACAGCGCATTCTTTAACCCTTTACTCCACATGCGGACATATGAGAATACTAACTGTAAAACTATTTTGATTAATATAAAACTATCAAAAAATACACTTTTTCAAAAATTGTTTCTCGTGTTGAAACGTTAAAAATTAATGGAGGGATTTCTTTTAATTTCGTATATCAGTTTACTTTTACTTATTTTTTTTTATTTTCATCAGTTGAATTTTTTTGGCCAACTATGTTAGTGTCCAAATAACAATAATATAATGTTCCAAACGCTATTAGAGTAATCAAATGAATTCGGGTTGGATTGGGTTGTTTTACCTCTGAGCGGCACTTTTTTTACACACAATGGGCTAAATAGCCAGGTCACAAGGACCACGAAGGTTCAGAGAAGGTTGGGGAAGTGGAACCAATGGGAAGCTGTTGGAATACAGATGGTAGCCTCACGTCAAGGCCATCCAGTGTGTTCTTTAACGTGCACAGGGTATGGCTCTCCCTCACACGGGGAACTACGGCTTAACATCTCATTCGACTGATGGCGGCCTTTCCAAGCCCATCAGCATCATTGTCGCCTACTGACCAAGAACAGAGCGGGGAGTTTTGCGAGATAAATCTCAACGCTGACCCAGCTGGGACTCGAACTTGGGAACTGCAGATTAGAGCTGGCCCGCTACCGTCTGAGCCACCCCTGCCCCAATGAACCAAATCCCTCGGGACCAAAAGAGTTAGCGTGCACTGGGTAGGTTTCTCTTGCACAAGAAACCTCAGTATAATGGCTTATAAGATGGACGGAGACTGCTAAAACTATTGGGGGTCTCCTTTTTTACTGAGGGCAGAATGGGTTGGGTTGTCGTTTTACCCCTGAGCTGCATTTTTATACACAGTGGGCTAAATGCTAGGTCACAAAGACCCCAAAGGCTCAAAGAAGATTGGGAAAGGGACAAACTTGACAGCTATTACCTACACAACAACAATATCCTTAAAATATCTACTAGATATCTAAGATAACAAATGGATATGTATTGGTTATCTTAGATATCTTATGGATATTGAGGACATATGATAACTTCTACTTAAGGCATCCAGCGTGCTCTTCAAGTAGTCAAGGATATGGCTCTTTTGCACAGGAGGTCACGTTTTTGCGTCCCATCCGACTGTCGGCGATATTTTCAATCCCGTCGGTGTCTCCTTTCTGACCAAGAGCAGGTGAAAGTTTAGCGGAGATAAATCTCAACACTAGCACAGGTGGTACTCGAAAGGGCAGAATGGAGTAAGCGGTGAAACTCTCAACTCAGCAAAATAAGACCAGGAAAATAAGACCAACTCAGCAAAATAAGACCCTCAACTCAGCAAAATAAGACCAGGCTCCAACTCAGTGAAACAGACACTCACCCAAAAAAGGTAAACTCAACCGTTCAAACTTTATCGTTTAAGGTTTCTGAGTTCCCAAATTCTAAGGGGCGGGGGTGGTACAGTCGGCAGCGCGCCAGGCTCGTAATCTGCACTTCCCAGGTTCGAGTACCAGCTGGGTCAGCATTGAGACTTATCTCCCCAAAACTTCCCGCCATGCCCACGGTCAGTAGGGGACACCGATGGGTTTGAAATGGCCACCGTCCGTCGAATAAGATGTTAAGCCATGTTAAGTCCGTCGAATAAGATGTTAAGCCGTGTGCGGGAGAGCCATACCTTGTGCACGTTAAAGAACACGCTGGATGGCCTTGACGTGAGGCTACCATCTGTATTCCAACAGATTTCCATTGGCTCCCCTTCCCCAACCTTCTCTGAGCCTTCGGGGTCCTTGTGACCTGGCCATTTAGCCCATGATGTCCAAAAAATTGCCGCTCAGAGGTAAAACAACCCAAATTCTGCTTTCCTTCATATTTTGGGCTATAACAAGCATTCGATGCAGTAGTTCGAAAAGGCAAAATTTTAAGGCTAGTAATTGGATTAACTTGATATAATATCAATTCAAAATGAGAGTGACATGAATGTAATCTGCTCATGTTTTTACATAACTTTCTGAACCTAATAATTTTGGAACACCTTTACTTATGATTTAGCTAAGATTTCATCTAAAATGGAGAGGTAGAAAAAAAATGCTAAGAGCGGCAAAAATATAAGATCATTTGAGATGGATAAAATGGCAAAAATGGTACAATAGCTTGAAGCGGCAAAAAGAAAGTAAAATTCAGTTAAGGTGACAAAGGTAATTTTTCTGCAAAAATAAAATTACTTGGAACTCCAAAAAGTGCAATTACTTGAGTGGCGACAAAAAGTAAATTCTCTTGGGGAGGTAAAATGCTGGGACCTCCGATTTTGCATTAGAAATTGAACCAGAAATTTACAATAAATGGATAAACCTACACTTAGTCATCGCTACTTTAGTGTTTGAGGTGTTAAATTCCTTCCTCACTTTCGAGTTGAACTTAGCCATTTCACCTTCTCCATTTCCCTGATCAAACCGGATGACGGTCTCTTCTGTTTCTCTCTCTTGAAATCCCCAAGGATGTGGAGCACTTCATGCTCACTTGTCCCTTCCTTGAACCAGCAGAAGGAAAGAGCATCTCTTTCTCTTCTTGGCCCCTGGAGAATTTCTCTGCCGGACTTCGACTCTTTTCCTGGACGCCAGGTTTCATCTGTCAGTCAGGACCAGTGGGCACTTGCTACCAGTTAGCGTTTTCTCTAGGATAAAGAGGGATAGTAAGGAAGTTTTTAAGCATTGTTCGCTCGAAGTTTTCTTACTTTACTCAACAGTAGGCAGCATTATTACTCCTATTTTTTCCTATCGTTCATACTTTTGCGTTTGATTTTTGATTGAGTTTTATCCTGCTTTTCCTTTATTTTTGGAGTACTACTAAATTATTTTCTTGTTGTCTGGGAAACATAAATCCAGCCTTAAATATTGATTTCGTTAGAGACACTCAAAAAGGCTAATCCCATATTCCGTATACACTTGATTGTTTTTTGCTATATACAGGGTGATTGTAAACTCTTTCAACAAAAAAGAGGGGCGATAGTACACATCAAGACGAACAATTTTTGCAAAGGAACCTAGGGTCGCATTCCACTCCTTCCGCCAGAAAAGAGTACTTTCGAAAAACGCCACGCATGCACAAGTATTTACAACCAGTGCATGAAAATCACAATACGACGGAAAACTCTCAAGGTACAATCTTTGTGCTTCACGTCCATTACCACCTGCTTGGCCGTACATCAGATGCATATCCACCTATTCCTCGTATGTGTAGTCTTCCATGTCCTTCACGAATACGTCACTTATCATGTGACCTTGTCATGTGACGTTATCACGGTAATGTCGATGAACGGGTTCGGCTGCGTTTTTAAACGTTTGTTCTTAATCGTCTACGCACTTGCTCAGCGCACCTGATTTGCATCTTGTGTTTTTCATGCACAGGTTGTAAATACTTGTGCATGCGTGGCGTTTTTCGAAAGTACTCTTTTCTGGCAGAAGGAGTGGAATTCTACCCTAGATTCCATTGCAAAAATGGTTCGTCTTGATGTGTACTATCACCCCTCTATTTGGTTGTTGAAAGAGTTTACAATCACCCTGTATATATATTTGCATATTCTTTACTTCTCTTTTATTCTTTGCATTCCTGTTTCTTCATTAAAAGGAAGTAAAAACAAAATAATATAACAAGCAAGTCCGGATCTAGAAAGGGCGGGTCAAGGGAGAGCATCCCCCCCCCCTCTTTTAGAATGCTAGTAAGGATAAGGAGGTTAAAGAATGATTAAACGTGTGCATATTTCACGCATTTCTCATAAAAAAATTTTAAAACTTCTAAAGCGGAGGGGGGAATGCTATACTGGAATTGCAATCCAGTCTCTTGGCCCCTCCTCCTTTTACTTTTTTGCGTCTGAATTGCATCACTTGCCCTTCTACTCCCCTCCTTTATTTCTTTTTAGAACCGGGCCTGATTGTAAGCAACCGAAAAGAAAACTTACATAAACAAATGAATGAATAAGTAACCAAACGAAAGTGGAAAAGACAAAACGAACTATTTCTTTTTAAAACAATTATTCCCTTTCTGTTCATGTTATTTCTTTTCATTTCATTATTTTCAATTATATTTTCTTAAAAATTTTGTTTATTACGTTGTTATTTTTTGTTTGTTTCTATATTCGTCATTTCGTCTGTTTATTCTTTCGTAATTACATTTCGACCTTTCTTTTATATTTTTAAGTTTTTCTTTTTGCATCATTTTGTTCACTTTTCTGTTCTATTTTCCTTTTTTGCTTTTCCTATTTCTTATATTTTTTCATTTATTCATCCGATAATTTTAATTATTTTTTCCTCCCTCTACTTAGTTAATTTATTTCTGTTATTTTGAATTAATTCTTTTGTTTGTATTTCCGGTTTTTCTCCCTTTTTTACTTACTTTTTATTCTAGACGATCGATTAAAATTTATACACGACAACAATGACCAAGAAAACCCCAACGAGATTTTTTGAGCGAAGAATTTCTGATGTTCGCAAAAGCTAAATATTTTCTAACCTCTATGGCAATGAGCAAAATAGGAAAGTAATTAATTGCAAATTTTCATTAGTCTCCCCCCCTCACAGTTTCCATTATGTTTACTTTTTGTTTCTAATTACTTTTCATTTCAATTTTCTAAAATTTTAATATGAGGTTTGAATTTTTAAGTGGAGATTTAATGAAAAATGTAAGTAGCATATTCTGAAAAGCACATATTCACAATGCAAGTGAATTAATTGAACTCAGAAGCGTGTTTAGATGGAGGTTTAACCTCAGTCTTGGAGAAATTGCACTTTTAAGAAATCATTACTTCATGGTGTGCGGAGAGAACAAAGTTGGTAACGCACCACACTCGTTCCCAAGTTACAAGTCCGAATTATGCCTGCGTGCGTTGAGCTTTATATCATCTAATCCTCGTCCCCCACCCTGCCCACTTTCATAAAGGATACACCGTTGAGAATTTGGAAAGCCGTCCGTCGAATGGGATGTTAAATCGTAGTACTTTGTGCAGGAAAAGTCATAACCCAGTGCACGTTAAAGAACACTTTCGATGGCTTTGACCTGGAGGCTACCATTTGTTCACCTAATAGCTATCCCTTCCCCCAATATTCTCTGAGCCCTTGGGGTCTTTGTGTGAAAAAAAAGAGCGCGGCTCAGAGGTAAAACAACTCAACCTTAGAGAGTTTATACTTGCAAAGACATTAGCATTTTTAAAATATTCATATCCTTCGAAAAACTCTGATAAAACATTGGTTGAAATCAAAATATTTTCATTTGTTAAAATGAATATCTGAAATAAATATTATATTTATATAATAAATATTATTAAACAAAGCAAAAGGTGGCAATGGGGAAATAAAACTGTTATTAGTTGAAATGAAGAGAACTATAAATACTGGCATTAGCCAAAATGTCCCATTATTTATTAATGCTTGGGAGGGAATTAACTCAGGTGGTAGCATCCCAGGCTCCTAATTAAATGTTCCCTGGTCCCCACTATATTTGCTTTGATATTTTCTCCACTAACCTCCACTCTACTCTCTATGAGTAAGAACACCGATGGGTTTCGCATTCCCTTTCCGCCGAATTCACCTTTCATACAGGAGAGACATAAAAAAATAAAATAAATGCCCCCTCAAGCAGCTGCTTGCCACAGAGGTCTGACAGTTTATATGCCATAGTAGGAGATCTGAGAGAATGGCAGGACCTCAGCAGAAAAACGACACACACACACATCCATCGAACCCAGGTCCCTTAGATCAGTAGCCAAGCGTGCTAACCACTCGGCCACGGAACGGCTCACCGTATTCATAATAAAGAACAAGCTCTGAGCGATGGCCATGGGCCAAATGGCCAGGTCAAACGATTGGGGGAAGGGGACCCACTGGGTTGCTGTTAGGAGACAGATAGCAGCCTCTCGTCAAGGCCATTCAGTGTGTTCTTCAACGAGTGCAGGGTATGGTTCTCTTGCAGACAGGTCACTGTTTCACGTCCCATCTGACGGACGGCGGACTTTTCAAGCCGATCGGTGTCCCCTTTCACACCGAGGGCAGGATGACAATTAGCGGAGATAAATCTCAACCCTCTTACAGTTGGGACTCGAACTTGGGAACTGCAGATTACGAGCCTGGCGCGATATCGACTGAGCCAACACCCGTCCCTGCAACGTAGCAAAAATCGTATATAATAATGAAATATTTAATTTCACGAAGCAGCCTTATGTAAACAAACTATCAACGAATACGCCGAAGTTTCCCTGTATTTTAGACAATTTAACAGAATTGAATGAAAAGGACTGAAACATTACCGTAGAAAACTTCTAGTAATATATATACTAAATTCAATTTCTGAAATTATAATTGAAGGAAAGGAATTTTAGTCCATGCTTCTGATAACACCACTGTATGCTCGTTCGAACATCAAGAGAAAATCCCCCAAGATTTAAAGCAAGTGACATTTTAAGGGAATTCGCATCCTTATGAATGCTTTGCCATTGCGCACTCCAACAGGAGCCCATCTGCAATGGTTGGAAAGGCGAAAGGGAAGGAAGTGATGTGGCGGCGACGGACGCGTTGCTACGGAAAGGGATCAAGCGACACGTGAGGTCAGCAGGTCCTTTGATGAGCGTAGGCTTGCCCTCTCCTTGCTGATTAATTCCTCCGATCACGGAAACATGGTATCTGGGGACGTCGAGGAATGGGATCCGCATGTCATCACGGATTTCAGGAGATGTGCAGAGAAGGATTGCTTTGGAAGAGGTTCAGCGGATCTTGGACCTTGTGGCCTACGATTCGTGTCAGAGACCATGCTGGTGTTTAAGAGCACGGAGAGGCAGGGAGTGAGGAGTCATTACTGTTTAACCCGAAGTGATGAGAGACGTTTATTAAACGTTCTTGCTGTTTTATCTTTGAACCGCACTTTTTTAATACACAGTGGCCAGGTTTACAAGGACAACAAGAACTCAGAGAATGTTGGAAGAACGACAACGACTGGGCAGATGTTAGGAGACAAATGATAGCCTTCTGTCAAGGCCATTCAGTGTGTCCTTTAATGTGCACAGGATATGGCTCTCCTACACACTGAGACATGGCCTAACATCCCATCCGACGGACGGCGTCCTTATCCAAGTGCATCGATATCATATTTCTCACTAAGGATAGGTGTTAACAAAGATACACATATGAACGGTGGAACATTTCGAACTTGGGAACTTCAGATTACGGGCCCGGAGCACTACCAACTGAGCCAATCCCAACCCTAACTAAAATATTATCAAGAATGATAATCAATGACATTCCTCTGAAACTCTTATTAAAAGCTAAATCGGAACATCCTTCATTCCTTGATCAACGTTTTCTCTTGAATACACGGTTGGGTTGTTTTACCTCTGAGCAGCACTTTTTTGCACACCATGGGCTAAATGGCCAGGTCACATGGACCCCGAAGGCTCAGAGAAGGTTGGTAGAGGGGACCCACTGGAACAGCTATTGGGAGACAGATGGTAGCCTCCGCTCAAGGCCATCCAGCGTGTTCTTTAACGTGCACAGGGTATGGCTCTCCCGCACTTGGGGCCACGGCTTAACTTAACATCCGAAGGACGGCGGTCTTTCCAAGCCCATCGGTGTCTCCTATTGAACGTGGGCAGGGCGGAGAATTTTGCGGAGATAAATCTCAACGCTGACCCAGCGGTGCTCTTGAATACAAATCAAACCACAATGATAAAAATAAATTACTATTCTTTTCACTGGAAATACATCTTTTTTATCCCGTTATTGATTTTAGAATCATCCGTTATTCGTTGAATATCCGACCTTTAAGATTTTCTGCTTTAAACAGAAAAGCACAGATGCCCAGTCCACTGATGCTCAGGAGCCCATTGCATCCCCATTACCAAACAGAATGAACTAATTACAGTTCAAGAACGTGATCTAGACGAGTTTTAAAACTCTTGCGAAGGAAGCGAGCGCCTACCTTCTCTTCTAAACCTCCTTTTCGACCTGCTCATCGGCCTGCTGTCGCCCCTATTAATTAGCATTTAAACAGATGATAACGGGGCTTGGTCCATCAAAATAATTACTCCTGGAAATAGTTTTCTTTTCAATCTCGTTAGTAGAAAATGGCGCCAATGCTTGTTGTGCACACACACACATACAGCATAATTAGTAGCAGTGCATTTTACTTCTGTGTTGTGGACGGTCGCCTTTGCAACGCATAAATCACTTTCGCTGTATGGCACACGCATCTAGCCCCCACGCTGTTGTAAAAGACAAGAACAGAATTCGCGAATGCTTTATATATAGTTATACTCTGATCCCTGCTTTGGAAAGCGGGGAAATAATTGCGGAGAATTATTTATGTTACGGCAGTTAGGAATAAGGTTCCTCGTGTACTGATTAATGTTCTTTATTGCAGCGTTTTGTTAGGAACTCCACTCATATTGAAAACGGAGTATTATTATTCCGTGTTTTTTCCTTTTTGATTTTTAACTTTTCTGGTTGTTTTAGGAAGAACGTCTTGCATTTGCGCTTGCGCTAGTTTCTGTGATGGATGCACAGATAAAAGACAAGGTTTCTGATTAACTAAGCAATATTAGGAGGTTTGTGTTAGACGCGATATTAAAAGTGTAGAGTAATGACAACTGCTCTATTTTTTTTCTCTCTCTCTCTTTTGTTTCAAATGAGTTGTTGAAACGTGTTTTGTGACATATGTGTATTGTTAATGATAGATCTGCAACATACACCGTTTATTATAATAATGGCTATCAATCTTCAATAACTGGAAGTAATTAAATGGTTTTGGAGCTTGAATTACATAGTTTTAAACCATTAATTACATTTATCGCAAATTTGAAAAAAAATACGGGAACGACACTTTTCAATAGAAAACGACAGTTTAAGGCAAAGTAGAATTTCTATAAATCGAAATTGCTCTTTCTAGTCACTCGTAAATGGATCTCTCGTTTATATAGTCGGTGGTCACTTTATTAAGGAAAGATTGGTGTCAATAGAGATTTCTTAACCTCTTAATATTCCAAAGAGATATTTATCGACTTAAAGATATTCTCTATTGAAAGGTTTAAAAATGTTTATTTCGATTATATACTTTGTGGTTTGCATAGTGTATTTTCATAATTAAAAGTTATTTCTTTAAGTATATAACATAATCTATTTCTGTTCAATCATTACTTCAATCGGGTGGCTCAGTCGGTAGCGCGCCAGGCTCGTAATCTGTAGTTCCCACGTTCGAGTCCCAGCTGGGTCAGCGTTGAGATTTATCTCCGCAAAATTCCCCGCCCTGCCCACTGTCAGTAAGGGACACCGATGGGCTTGGAAACGCCGCCGTCCGTCGGATGGGACGTTAAGCTGTGGCCCCGTGTGCGGGAGAGCCATACTCTGTGCACGTTAAAGAACACGCTGGATGGCCTTGACGGGAGGCTACCATCTGTCTCCCAACAGCTGTTCCAGTGGGACCCCAACCTTCTCTGAGCCTTCGGGGTTCATGCGACCTGGTCATTTAGCCCATGGTGTGCAAAAAAAGTGCCGCTCAGAGGTAAAACAACCCTACTCATTACTTCAAAATAAGTTTCTGAAGTTGAGGGCCATTTTTTTTAAAACAATCGAAACTTCCTCTGCATCTTAAGGGTTAAATAAGCTTTTTATTAGAAAAACGGTACTGAAAATAAATCAGAGACCTTAATATATTAATTTATTATTTTTCTGCAATTATTAACATAATTAAATTTATCTATATCTGGATTTTTTATAATGTTTGTTCAGCATTTAAAGAATCATGGAAAACTGGTATATTTAACAGAAGCGATGACAGTAAAATAATCGATCTATTAAAAAGTTTTTGAACAGTTTAAAATGAAATAAACGCTACAGAAATGCAAAGAAGTGGATTCATTATATCTTCGAACTTCAGACGTAGTTTTAATAGAAGTTTAAAATTTTTTAATGATCAAATTTTATGCAAGCATTTGACATTTATGTTAGAGAACCAAACACAAATGAAAGGCCGCCCTCCGTCGGATGAGACGTTAAGCTATGGCTCCGTGTGCTGAAGTGCCATACCCTATGCTCGTTAAAGAGCACGTTGGATATTTGAAGAAAAATACCATCTGTCTCCTTTGCATAAAATCTGTCCAGTGGGTTCTCTCGTCCCAACCTTCCTTGAGCTCTTGGGATCCATGTGACCTGGCCATTTATCCCATTGTATGTGTGGGGCGGGGGTGGCTCAGTTGGTAGCGTGCCAGGCTCGTAATCTGTAGTTCCCAGGTTCGAGTCCCAGCTGGGTCAGCGTTGAGATTTATCTCCGCAAAATTCCCCGCCTTGCCCACGGTCAGTAGGGGACACCGATGGGCTTGGAAAGGCCGCCGTCCGTCGGATGGGACGTTAAGCCGTGGCCCCGTGTGCGGGAGAGCCATACCCTGTGCACGTTTAGAACACTCTGGATGGTCTTGACGTGAGGCTACCATCTGTATTCTGAAAAAGCTTTCCATTGGCTCCCCTTTCCCAACCTTTTCTGAGCCTTCGGGGTCCATGTGACCTGGCCATTTAGCCCATGGTGTGCAAAAAAGTGCCGCTCAGAGGTAAAACAAACCAAACCCATTGTATGCAAAAAAGTGCCGCTCGGTGGTAAAACAACCCAACACAACCAAACACCTATAAACGCGAAATGCCTAAAAGTGAAGTAAATAATCCGAAATTTCGTGTGTAAGAATACTATACATTAACCACATTGGAAATTCAAAGTGTATTACTCTTTTACTCCTTTGTGACAGCTTTGAATACGTTTCCTTGTCCACCTCAACAAGAAAAGGCTGGTTTGTTTTACCTCTGAGCGATACTTTTGTTCTTGCAGAAAGTGGGCTAAGGAACAAGCCCAAAACCTAAGGAGAAGGACCTCAAGGGCTCAAAGAACTTTGGGGACCAATGGACACTGTTAGGAGACATATAAACCTCCCGTCAAAGCCATCCAGTGTGGTCTTTAAAGTGCACAGGGTGGGGCTCTCCCGTACAGGGATAACAGCTTACCTCCCATCCGACGGACGGCGGCCATTCTAAGCCCATCGGTGTCTCCTTTCTGGACCGAAAGTAGGGTATGGGGTTAGCGGGGATAAATCTCAACGATGGCACAGGTGGGGCTCGTTCTTGGGAAGAGCAGATTAAGAGGCCGGCGCGCTACCGACTGAGCCAACCTCTCCCTGCCTCCAAGGAGGAAGATTTCTATTTTTGTCTTTTGCAAAGAGAACTGGGAGTGACATCATTCTTCCAGTAGGAAGTTAAGGCGTGATTTCGTGCTACCATGCATATCAAATGGCCGACATGCATAGAGTGTAGATATCTGTATTAATTTTGGCATGTTTCATCTTATCCTTTTCAACAAAAAGGGATATGTCATTGAGCATATCCCTTTTTGAGAGATAAAGGTTTTAGGGTAGGGGGTTGTGGTGGGTGGGTGGGTGGGTGGGCGGGAGTGGGGTAGGTGAAGAAAAAAAAAGATTGAAATGTTTTTTAGTTTCTTATAATACAGAATATAATAAAATAAAACGAATTGGCGTTGTAAACGATCTTTTACTGTGGTGGGGGAAGGGCAAGGTCTTTTTCTTGCCCATCGTATGTGAGAGTTGGGTTGGGTTGTTTAACCCTCTGAGCGGCACCTTTTTTCACACCATGGGCTAAATGGCCAGGTCACAAGGACCCCAAAGGCTCAGAGAAAGTTTGGGGAGGTTACCCACTGGAACAGCTTTTGGGAGACAGATGGTAGCCTCTCGTCAAGACCATCCAGCGTGTTCTTTAACGTGCGCAGGGCATGGCTCTCCCTCACACGGGGTCACGGCTTAACGTCCCATCCGACGGGCGGCGGCCTCTCCAAGCCCATCGGTGTCCCGTACTGACCGTGGGCAGGGCGGGGAATTATGTGAAAGTTGTATATGGAAGGATAATCGTTTGTACCTCTTCATGATCTTGCTGTCTAGGTGGCCATAAAACAAGCACTCAAATGCCCTTTTTTACATATCCAAACGTTATCTGTTTACAAGAATATTTGCAATTAATAAATATATACAACAAATAGTGACTGCCCACCCGGTACAGTCATTCGCTTCTGTTAACGGCACTCTGCGAGAACCCTCGAGTACCCTAACGCCTATATATATGAAAATGACTAACAAAACCTCCGATAGAGGGCCTGATATACGGACTGCCTAGATACCGCTCGTAAAATGTTCTCGAGTTTGGAAGAACCGACGGGGTATGGTCACGTGATGTTTCTTTGGAGACATTAGGCTATCTCTGTCCACGGGACGCAGACACTATATCTTGTGCCACGTGGGGCGGGGGTGGCTCAGTCGGTAGCGCGCCAGGTTCGTAATCTGTAGTTCCCAGGTTCGAGTCCCAGCTGGGTCAGCGTTGAGATTTATCTCAGAAAAATTCTCCGCCCTGCCCACGGTCAGTAGGGGACACCGATGGGCTTGGAAAGGCCGCCGTCCGTCGGATGGGACGTTAAGCCGTGGCCCCGTGTGCGGGAGAGCCATACCCTGTGCACGTTAAAGAACACGCTGGATGGCCTTGACGTGAGGCTACCATCTGTCTCCCAACAGCTGTTCCAGTGGGTCCCCTCCTTCAACCTTCTCTGGGCCTTCGGGGTCCATGTGACCTGGCCATTTAGCCCATGGTGTGCAAAAAAGTGGCGCTCAGAGGTAAAACAACCCAACCCAACTCTTGTGCCACGTCAGATTTCTTGTTTCACGTATGTGGAAGCGCTGGGAGCTTTAACTAAACACTCATATTGTTTTCTTCATCCAACTCTTCCCACCAAAACTGGATCTGTTCGGTGCTTGTTGGGCGAAAAGGGCCCCACTGCCAAAATGGCGACCCTAGCTCTCTCCCTTTCCGCCCTAGCTGACAGAGTTCCTACAGGCGTATTATATATGTATAGTCGCTCAAAAAAACATCCAAACGCTATAGTTGATTACAGAATTCAGAAAAAATATGTGGCAACGAATTTTTTTAGAAATTAGAGATCTGGCAACCTTCGTGTCACGACACGAAGGTTGCCAGATGAAACTCTCTGAAGTATACAGTAGATGACATTCCTTACATCGGAAGCTTTATTGGCAAAAAAATTCATTACGTTCTATTCGCCCCCCTCCCCGCAGCTGCTTTAGGTAGATATTTTATCCCCCTAAAGTGGGGAAGATCTGAAACCCTTTAAAGTATATAGTAGATTGCATTCCTCATGTCGCAAGCTCTCATTTGCATAAAACTCATTACGACAGTTTCGTTCTCCCTCCTCACCTGGTAAATATTTTATCCTTTCTTCTAACGGAGTTTTGAAACTCTCTAAAGTATCTGGTAGATGGCACTCCCCACTTCTCAAGCTTTCATTTGACATAAAACTCATTAAAATAGATTAGTTCCTCCCCGCCCCTTCGGTAACATCTTTCTCCTCCTATTTAGGGAAAGTCTGAAACTCTCTAAACTTATAATAGCTGGTACTCTCAGACCTTCTACTGTGGCGTATAAACTGACAGGCTCCTGTCAGACCTCTGTGGCAAGCAGCTGCTTGAGGGGGTATTTATTTTATTTATTTTTATTTTACTCCTCAGGTGATTTTGAATGACTGCTAATGCTAAACCTATGACAGACACCAGTGTTTAACCATTAATATTAAGTCTATGGGGATTTCGAGAAATTCATACCAACCCAGTTTTGATTGATCCCTGAGAGTTCGCAAACAACATATCCTCCCTTCCCTGAGTGAAGGGAACTGTCATGCAAAGTTTGGTGACTAGCGGAAAGGACACATAAGTGGAAAAATAAACACATAAACGAACAAACAAACTTTCTTGGTTATATATTAGAAAAATTGTTTTAAAGTTTGCAAAATAGTTTTGGCTAATATTGCTAATTAACGATTTTTCGATTGATTGCCATTGTGCTCGACACTTAGTAATTACATTAACGGAAACATTAACGGAAGTTTGAAACGGAAATTTTCGGAGAAAGTTTAAAGTTTTTGTCTCGTTTAACGTTGGAGATGACAGTTCATCGAATGAGCCACGCAATCGATACTGAAAGAGAGGTTTTTTTTTTTTCTTTTACGAAAAACTTTCCTTGATAAACTTAGCTGTGCTTGAATGTATGCAATTTTAATGGAAACGAGGAATTTAAAAATGACCGTAGAGAAAATAAAACTCTCCAATTTATCATTTTAAAATTTGTTCGCCAAACTCTGGAGATGTGATACGTTACAATTCTTTCTTAGTCTGATAAGTTGGTTTTCTCTTAGAATCTTTTGTTTGAACTTTAGGACAGACTGATGGAAGGCAGACGTTTAATAAGATGAATTCCCGAAGTTTTTTTTTCTTTCCGAGATTCGTCTTTGTGTGGACTTTGGGAAAAACTAATTCGTTAGACATTTATTGCAGAGACACTCAGTTTTCTTTTCGTAAAACAATGAGGCCTAATTTTGTTTTTGTGGGTATCTGCCTTCTACTTCTTAACAAGCTTTAGTATTATTCTGCCATTGGAAGGAAAGAGTATCCGATCCTGAATTGCCATAAGAGGAAAAGGGATTATTGAGCTTGGATTACCATAGGTAAAGGATTACTGATTTGGATGGGGCGGGGGTGGCTCAGTCGGTAGCGCGCCAGGCTCGTAATCTGTAGTTCCCAGGTTCGAGTCCCACTGGGTCAGCGTTGAGATTTATCTCCGCAAAATTCCCCGCCCTGCCCACGGTCAGTAGGGGACACCGATGGGCTGGGAAAGGCCGCCGTCCGTCGGATGGGACGTTAAGCCGTGGCCCCGTGTGCGGGAGAGCCATACCCTGTGCACGTTAAAGAACACACTGGACGGCCTTGACGGGAGGCTACCATCTGTCTCCCAACAGCTGTTCCAGTGGGTCCCCTCACCCAACCTTCTCTGAGCCTTCGGGGTCCATGTGACCTGGCCATTTAGCCCATGGTGTGCAAAAAAGTGCCGTTCAGAGGTAAAACAACCCAACTCTTACAGGATTGTTTTATCTCTGAGCGGCACTTTTTTGCACAACATGGGCTAAATTGGCCAGGTCAAATGGACCCCGAAGGCTCACAGAAGGTTGGGGGAGGGGACCCACTGGGACAGCTGTTGGGAGACAGATGGTAGCCTGCCGTCAAGGCCTTCCAGTGTGTTCTTTAACGTGCACATTGTATGGCTCTCCCACACACGGGCCACGGCTTAACGTTCCATTAACGGCCTTTCCAAGCCCATCGGTGTACCCTACTGACCATGGGAAAGGTGGGGAATTTTGCGGAGATAAATCTCAACGCTGACCCAGCTGGGACTCGAACCTGGGAACTACAGATTACAAGCCTGGCGCGCAACCGACTGAGCCAGCCCCGCCCCTTCCGTTTCTCATAGGAGCATGTCAGTATGATATGGCATAAAGAAGGTCTATGAGAAAGTCAGGAGTTTCAGCAGAAGAGCTAAGCAAGAGAGAAAACATGATTAATATAATTTATTCATTTTCCTGCAGATAAGCTATTTAGCTTTGCGGGTCAAAGTGTAAATGCATTTGTATTCTTTACTCTGATGAATAAAAATTATATTCTAAAAAAAAAAAAAAAATCCACGTCTTTTTTGGGTGTCCAACCCGGCTCCCTTTGATTAGTAATGAAGCATACCAACCAATCGGTCACCGGTCTTTTGTCTCTCCTAATAATATAAAAAAAAGGTCAGAAAATGATCCTCAAACTCTTGCTGAAAAAGCATCTCTTCGACACTTTCAATGGGAAAACGAAGTCGTTTATTTATGGGTTGGGTTGTTTTACCTCTGAGCGGCACGTTTTTGCACACAATGGGCTAAATGGCCAGGTCACATGGACCCCGTAGGCTCAGAGAAGGTTGGGTGAGGGGACCCACTGGAACAGCTGTTGGGAGACAGATGGTAGCCTCCCGTCAAGGCCATCCAGCGTGTTCTTTAACGTGCACAGGGTATGGCTCTCCCGCACACGGTGCCACGGCTTAACGTCCCATCCGACGGACGGCGGCCTTTCCAAGCCCATCGGTGTCCCCTACTGACCGTGGGAAGGGCGGGGAATTTTGCGGAGATAAATCTCAACGCTGACCCAACTGGGACTCGAACCTGGGAACTGCAGATTACGAGCCTGGCGCGCTACCGACTGAGCCATCGCCATCCCCACCCCGTTTATTTATGTACGTCAGCATTCCTATCGACGTACATAAATAATCCTGTTTTACCTTTGAACGGCACTGTTTTGCACATAATGGACTAAATGACCAGGTCACAAAGACCCCTAGAGCTCAGAGAAGGTTGGGGGAAAGGAACCCACTGAATACTGTCAGGAGACATATAGTTGCCTCCCCTCCAGCTCATCTAGCATGCTCTTTAGCGTACATAGTGTATGATTTCTTGAACACGGAACCACGACTTTACATACCCTCCGAAGGACGGTGGCTTTTATGAGTCCATCAATATCTCCTTTTCATTAGTAATCGAGGGATTAGACCGAGGGCAGGATGGGTTTAGCGGTTCTTGTTATAATAAATATGATATATAGTAGTTTAAGTGTAACACGTTTATACGCTCTAATCATTCAGTTAATATCTGCTCAAACTGTGAATAATCATCGTTACATATATTATCTTTAAAGCCTTTTGAACACTATAATGTCAGATAAAACGAAAAGGATCAAGTGAAAAAGAACTTTAAACAATGAAACAAAATTGTTTTTTCCTTTGTATTCATTTGGGTCATTTGGGTTGGATTGTTTTACCTCTGAGCGGCACTTTTTTGCACACCATGGGCTAAATGGCCAGGTCACATGGACCCCGAAGGCTCAGAGAAGGTTGGGGGAGGGGACTCACTGGAACAGCTGTTGGGAAACAGATGGTAGCCTCCCGTCAAGGCCATCCAGCGTGTTCTTTAACGTGCACAGGGTATGGCTCTCCTGCACACGGGGCCACGGCTTAACGTCCCATCCGACGGACGGCGGCCTTTCCAAGCCCATCGGTGTCCCCTACCATTTGGGTCATATTGAACACAAGGTACCACTTATGTTTCTTTTTTCATATACCACGGTAAAATAAAACCCAATGAATGTGGTTTTTAAACAACTTGGTATTTAAAGGATTAAACCACGATCGGATTTAAAGGGGGGGGGGGGTGGATCACGTTCCTTTCTTCGAGAATGCTAATAGGGATAGGATTGTGGATTGTTTCACCTCTGAGCGGCACTTTTTTGCACACCATGGGCTAAATGGCCAGGCCACAAGGACCCCGAAGGCTCAGAGAAGGTTGGGGGAGGGGACCCACTGGAACAGCTGTTGGGAGACAGATGGTAGCCTCCCGTCAAGGCCATCCAGCGTGTTCTTTAACGTGCACAGGGTATGGCTCTCCCGCACACGGGGCCACGGCTTAACGTCCCATCCGACGGACGGCGTCCTTTCCAAGCCCATCGGTGTCCCCTACTGACCGTGGGCAGGGCAGGGAATTTTGCGGAGATAAATCTCAACGCTGACCCAGCTGGGACTCGAACCTGGGAACTACAGATTACGAGCCTGGCGCGCTACCGACTGAGCCACCCCCGCCCCTAATAGGGATAGTGGAGTTCAAAAATTATTATTAATTTTTTTTAAACTCTAAACGAAGGGATAAATGTTATACTGTAATGGAAATACATAACTTTTCCTGCTCGATTGTGTCACTTGCACCTCCCACGGCCATCAATTTATTTTTTTCTACTGTTGTAGTGTAATTCAAAATCGAGGAATTTTTCTTAAAAATAATTCCGGTATTTTTTTAATTTTCAGTTGAAAAGGTATTGAAGTGTAAAAGAAATCGTAAACTCCACCACTACTGAAAAATGTTTTACCTGTACGCCGTATCGGAAAATAATTTCTTGTCGGCATCGCATACCCCCGTACTTTTATCATTGGTTACACCACTGTGACAACTTGCACCCTTGGCGGTTTCGCCATTCCGTAACGTTACTTCCCAGTAAATAGTCGACTAGGTCACTTCGACAAGCCTGCATCCCCACAAGTCTCTCTATTCTGACACCCCTGCTGCACCCAATAATAATGCCACTAGGACTCTCTACAAGTCAGCCACTATGACAACTCTGTTGATCCGTTAGCTACCCCATTCGTAGAGCTCTGCTCCCCAGCTTGATACTCACCCAACTGTGAGACTGTTCTTCTAGTAATTACACTACTGTGACAACCCTGCTCCTTTAGCGGTTACCTCATTTTGGAGCACTACACCCTCCCTTACACGATTTCAACAAATCTACTTCTAAGTCACTTTTTCCCCACTAGTCTTGGGGCGAGGGTGGCTCAGTCGGTAGCGCGCCAGGCTCGTAATCTGTAGTTCCCAGGTTCGAGTCCCAGCTGGGTCAGCGTTGAGATTTATCTCCGCAAAATTCCCCGCCCTGCCTACAGTCAGTAGGGGACACCGATGGGCTTGAAAAGGCCGCCGTCCGTCGGATGGGACGTTAAGCCGTGGCCCCGTGTGCGGGAGAGCCATACCCTGTGCACGTTAAAGAACACGCTGGATGGCCTTGACGGGAGGCTACCATCTGTCTCCCAACAGCTGTTTCAGTGGGTCCCCTCCCCCAACCTTCTCTGAGCCTTCGGAGTCCATATGACCTGGCCATTTAGCCCATGGTGTGCAAAAAAGTGCCGCTCAGAGGTAAAACAACCCAACCCCACTAGTCACTCTAATCGGACAGCTCTGCCTCCTTCAGTAGTTACTGATACTGCGACACCACGATCCTCGGTAGTTACCCACTATGCCAGTGTCATTCCCCCGCTACTTACCCCACCTGCTCCCTCAGTGCGAGATCCTCGCTCTTATAGTAATTACACCACTGCGACAATCTCAATCTTTCTCATAATAATCAAGTACCTACGAGATGTAGAAGCGGACAAAAAGAATCAAGGAAAAATAACGATTTATCAAAAGAGTTACTTTCATAATGTAACACTCAGTTACTGGATAAAGCGAGAAAGAAGCGCCAGCAAAAAACAGCTGCTACTTTAGAAGCTTTTGCATGTCCTTTTTTAAGCAAAAAGTTTTTCCCTTTAGTATAACAAGTTTCTTGCCTTGCACAGCCTCTTTCTTATTTAGAGACACTTGCAACCCAAAAAATTCTGAAAATGTGCATATATGAATAGACAAAATCTGATTGCCAAGTGTTGTGAAACATTTTTATATTCAACACCATTTTGATTTATTCATATTCTTGCCTTGCGAGTTATCAGATGCAATCAGTGTCTCCATCAGTAAATGTGGTTGCTAGGTCAGTCACTACGATATAAATGAGGAAGAAGCCAAAAAAAAAAGGATTCTAAGTTGAAATTTGTTTCAAGTTATTTAGACGATGGTTGTGTTTGCAGCTTATTACTTTTTTTTTACTGTCGTTTTTGAACATAAAAATATCCAGATTGCTTTTTGCATTTTTTTCCGCTTGTAAGTTTGCAAGTAACTGAGAAGTCATTTAA
Source organism: Ryuthela nishihirai (assembly GCA_038380435.1). Lineage (NCBI taxonomy): Eukaryota > Metazoa > Arthropoda > Arachnida > Araneae > Heptathelidae > Ryuthela > Ryuthela nishihirai. The sequence goes on from JAWZYU010000020.1 coordinate 38,938,086, forward strand.
ATTTTAAGAAGTTTGTTTAGAAAGAAGAAAGATGGGCGGGATGTTTTTTATTTCCGTAATTACGTAAACGAAATTTTTGTTTGTTTTTTCTCAGATATTTGCTGAGTACTTGGGAATTATTTTTCAGACGTACACAATTTTTTTCCAAATCTCTGAAGACGTGCAGAAAATATTTCTCTCGTTTGAAATTAATTGTAATTTGGAGTTCTCCTTAGAAAATAAACATTTGCTTATTATTTATGTTAAACCATTTCTTCATTGGAATTAGAGCGCTGTAAAGAATTTAAAACAAATTTGCGTTGTTCTTCTCTTGACTACACGTGAAACTACACGTGACTTAAAAAGAGAGATTTTGCGAAATTGAAACAAAATTTCTCTCTCCAGTTTCTGTCGGTGTTTTTTTTAAGAGATCGTCATTTCGGTTTAAAGAAAGGCATATGATTGCGTCAATTAAACTCAGTTGCTGAACAGAAGCACGTTTAAAAAAAAGAAGCAAAAATAAAAATAATAACAATTTTACAATATGAGACTAAGATATTTCTCTGCTCATTTTGTGGCTCTTCATTATCAATATTAGAGAAATGTTTTTGAAACGGGCTTGTATATTATTAATATGTACACTTATGGAAGAGAGCAATTAAAAAAAAAGTTGTTTTTTAGTTTCGGAATATTGCAAAGTACTCAATGGAGCATAATTTCTTTCACACTGATATATTAAAAAGACTAGAAGAATTGCCAGTTGTTGCCCAGGCTATTGTTGACGTCAGTGCGCGCTCTCATAGTCCGTGGCTTCGTCTCTACGCATATTATCGAAAATATTTTTTTTTGATAGATTTTGGTCCCCTATATAATTCCCGAGACACTTGATCGAATAGTCCCAAATTTCATACGCGGATTCCACTTTGTGTCTCCACGTTGGGGTGAAAAAATAAGATTCCTACCTGTAATAGGACGCCTATAATATAATAATATCTTTAGCAATGTGAGGAATCTAGCAACCGTTGTTGCCTTTGTCGATTAGAAATTGCGAATTAGCAGAAGCCATTGGATGGAGAACGGAGATGGAGAATGGAGAACGGAGTAGAAAGACGTTTCATCAAAGCTAGCTATTTCTAGCAACCTATTCAACCCATCAAGTTTATATTTTGCATTGTCCAGTCTCATGCTACTCTTAATCGTCTGCAGAAATTCCAGCTTCCTACCCTTTTTATGCGAAGAGTTTTGGTGTTCACAGGCAGGCAATCACCCAGGATATAGTTTCGGGTTGGGTTGTTTTACCTCTGAGCGGCACTTTTTTGCACACCATGGGCTAAATGGCCAGGTCACATGGACCCCGAAGGCTCAGAGAAGGTTGGGGGAGGGGACCCACTGGAACAGCTGTTGGGAGACAGATGGTAGCCTCCCGTCAAGGCCATCCAGCGTGTTCTTTAACGTGCACAGGGTATGGCTCTCCCACACACGGGGCGACGGCTTAACGTCCCATCCGACGGACGGCGGTCTTTCCAAGCCCATCGGTGTCCCCTACTGAACGTGAGCAGGGCGAGGAATTTTGCGGAGATAAATCTCAACGCTGACCCAGCTGGGACTCGAACTTGGGAACTACACATTACGAGCCTGGCGCTCTACCGACTGAGCCACCCCCGCCCCAGGAGAGAGTGTCTGAGAATAATACTTGAATAGGGTTTCCCAATATATAAAATATTCCATAAGACAGGATATATATCCATCAACAGGAAAAGTTAAAATGATATTCTATGTGGAATAAAATTTTATAGTCTTTTTTTAATCTATTTTTAGTATAGGGCATATATAATATGAGGCTAAAATAAAATTATATAAAGACAACTGGTTTGGATTTCAAAGCAGATGGTCAAGTTTGAGATTTGTGGTCATCCTTGACAACAGACATATTTTATTATTAAAGATGTAAAATACTTGCCATAGAAGCTCCTTAACGAGTTGAGAACGGATACATTTGCAGGCGTAGAATCTTTCCTTTCATTGGCTTTCGTGGCCAAGCGTAATCAAGCCACGAGTGGTCAAAAAGTTCTTTGAGGGAAACACGCCGCTCGATTCTTTATATGAAACAGAGAATATCTTCCTCTATATCTGGGGTGGCTCAGTTGGTAGCGCGCCAGGCTCGTAATCTGCAGTTCCCAGATTCGAGTTCCAGCTGGGCCAGCGTTGAGATTTATCGCCGCAAAACTCACCGCCCTGCCCACGATCAGCAGGGGACATCGAAGGCCTTAGAAAGGCCGCCGAAACACAATGACAATTACTAAGAAAATAGCTAAAAACAACATACAAACTCTTTTTATTAATAAACTCATAGCAATACGAAGAAAAGCTGAGAGAAGAATGAATGAAAAAAAATCATTCATAGCCTGTCAAAATTTTAAACGGCTCGAGTTAGCAATTGCAAAAAAATAAAAAACCTACAGATATTAAATTGGAAACTTTTAACAGAAAAACTCTCACCTCAAACGACGACCACTAATGTATGGGATTTTTTAAAAAAAATTATACAATGAAACAACTCAAAGTAACCCCATTCAGAATATGCAATAAAAAACAATAAATCCTTACAAGATACTACTGAAGACCTAGCACAATATTTCGGGAACTTGTAGAACAAACCAAATAAACGTTGAGACAAAAAATTTAAAAACTCTAACATATTTCATAAAACATACATATCTAAAAAAACAGATTATTTAAATTTACCTTTCTTCCTTTTTGAATTAAAAAATACAATAAAGAATTTGAAAAAAAAAAATACAGCTCCAGGCCCAGATGGCATAACTAATAAATTTATTAGAAATCTTCCATTAAACTGGCTAAAAAAATATTAAATTTGTTTAACACTTTTTGGATCTCAAAATCTTATCCAGAATCATGGTTTTAAAATTATATGGTTGGCGGAAGAATTACAATCTTATCGTCCCACCTGCCTCAGTTCTAACATGTTAAATTGTTTGAAAGGTTGATTTTTAACAGGCTTAATTGGCATCTAGAAAAATATAATTGTATTGATAAAAACTTCTTCGGATTCAGAACTGGCAGATCTACAAAAGACCTTCTACTAAACATAATCTCCGAAGCAGAATATTCTATCAAAAATAAGAAATTCATGGTAGCTGTAGTGGTAGATCTGGAAAAGGCCTTCGACTCTGTTTCACACAACGGCCTATTATCCAAAATTAGACAACTAAAAATCTGTGGAAATCTTTATCACTTCTTATTTCAATTTATCCAATAAAGAGAATATCAGGTAAAAATAGGAGACAAGCTCTCAAAAAGACACAACTTCACAAATGGAGTAATACAAGGTGACATTGTGTCACCTACATTTTTTAACATATATCTTAATGATATCTCGAAAATCTTTACATCTGACATATCATACGGCACATATGCAGATGATCTTATTTTCTGGACAATACATTCGGACTTAGACGTAATTAAGAATAGAATAAAAAAGACAATAAACAAATTAGAAAAATATTGCAATAACTGGAACTTGAAAATATCAACTGAAAAAACAGCTGTAATCTATTTTCATAGAAAAATAAAATTAAGAAATGAATTTGAAATAAAATTAAACAATAAAAACATAAAAATTGTAGACAATCTAGAATTCCTGGGACTGTACATGGATTCAAAATTATCATGGAATAACTACATGAAAAATGCAAAAGAAAAAGCTTATAAACTATATAATTATTTGAGATACCTAGGTAACTCTAAATGGTGATGCTCTCAAAAAAAACTTAATTCTGATATACAATTCAGTCATACTACCAAAATGCACATATGGCATAGAACTACTCAATAATCTATCAAAAACAAAATTAAAAAGCTCAGAAACTATACAAACAAAAATACTAAAGTACTGCCTAGGACTTCTACATAACACAAATAGCATGAATATTTATGCAGAAACAGTAATCCCTCCTATAGAAATAAAAAAAAAAACAATATTTACTATCAAACCTAATATTTGGAATAATACTAAAAAATAAAAATCGTCCAATTAAAGACAAAACAATAAACAACTTCCCAGACATCACATTAAATGACTTCCAGGAGAAAAAAAAGTAACAGAAATAATGAACAAAAATACCAGTGGAGACTTTTTAACCAACTTTCCAATATGGATATCAACCCTTCCAATATTATCTAATAATATTCTAGGAATTCATTCAAAAATTCCTCAGATAAATCAACCCTTAAAATTCTATCAGAAACCCACATAGAACATAACTACAAAAACTACATACAAATATATACTAATGGATCTCAGAATTTTGAAAAAACAATAACATCTGGGGCATTTTACTGTCCAAAAAACAACTTTGAATATCAATTTAAATTTGATTATCCTACTCCTGTCCTCATTGCTGAATTGGCAGCTATCATACTAGCAATAAACTGGGCTCTTCAATTCTCCAACAAAAATATTGTAATCTTTACAGATAGCAAGACCTCTCTAGACATTTTACAAGATTATCCTTTTAAAAGTAATTATAATATTCTCATAAATGACACTTACACATTAACATACAACCATATACAACAACACAACATATTACTTATACAGTGGATACCCTCACACATTAAACTAAAATACAATGACACTGCAGACACTTTAGCAAAAAATGCAAAAATCCTGAACCATTCTATCAATTCCCCATATCATTTTCTTCTACATAAAAACTTAATTAAAAAACACATGAACAGTACACTTCAAAACTGGTATTCCACATATGCAAGTCACACACACAGATACTTAATTTCACATAAAATTAATAAATTCAACAATTATGGATTACAAAAAAAAAAAGGAAATTAGCATAATATTAAGAATCAAAGCCAACCTAGCATTAACAAAAACCATGCTCTTTAAAAAGAATAAAATAAATTCACCAAATTGTCTAAAATGTAATGAACCACAAACAGCATAACGCATAATTTTTCAATGTAAAGAATTTTACAGACGAAAGAAATAAATACTTCCAAAAACTCAGAAAACAGAAAACGAATCAATTTAGCTTTCAATCAATCCTTGAACCAAACGAAAAAGCACTTAAACCCATATACTATAACCTACTAATTAATTTTCTAAAGAACATAGACTGTTTAAATTCTTTATAAAAATAAGCAAAAATATAAAAAAAAAAATTCATATAAAACAAAAAATCTATCAAAAGTGCCTGAATGATTCTTCGGGGAAACGAGAGTTGTCCTTGAAGGAATATTCAATTGTTGATGTGTGATATGTATATGCCGGATGGGACGTTAGGCCGTGATCCCGTGTGCGAGAGAGCCATACCCTGTTCACGTTAAAAAACGCACTGGATGGCCTTGACGGGAGGCTATCACCTGTCTCCCAATAGCTATTGCAGTGGGTTCCCTCCCCTAACCTTCTCTGAGCCTTCGGGGTCCTTGTGACCTGGCCATTTATCCCATGGTGTGCAAAAAAGTGCCGCTCAGAGGTAAAACAACCCGACCTCTATGTCTCCTTCAGCCAGTAGCACGCCAGGATCGTAATCTACAATTCCCAGGTTCGAGTCCCACTTCTGCAAGCGTTGAGATTTATTTCCGTTAAATACCCAACCCTAAATTTCTAAACACTTTTCAAGCATCTGTCTAAGTGAAAATATTTGATCAATATATCCCCTACAACTTTTGAATCCACACTGTTCGTCACAAGTTGTTGTATTGCAACAAAATTCTTAATTTCTATTAAGAACCAACTTTAACTGGAACGGAAAGGGACTGATTCCTCTAAAATAATTGTAACAAGAACTATGCTTATAAGAGGGATATTTTTTAAAAATAAGGATAATAATAGCTCTGCTCCGACAGGTAATAATTTTAGATTTTCAGTCTCAAAAAAATGTTAATTGCCTTCAAAACACTTCGCTTGATAGAAGCTTGTTAACTAGAATTTCTAGACTTAGAACAGGTTCCCTCTAGCCTTAATCCTTTGGTATTTAAAATTGAAAAAAACTCCATCCCCAAACCGTAATTCTTGCAATACTCCAGAAAAATACATCATGTCCCTTTAAATTGTTCAAAATTTTACATTGCAAGTAACAACCTAATTCGAGATCTACAAAAATTAAAAGTAAATGAACTTACTGCAGAAATCATACTAAATCATCCAAATCGTATAATTAGAAAACAAATCTATGAAATTCTAGAAATTTTTTAATATAAACTGAATCGAAACTGAAGTTAAAAATTTAAAAGTTAAAAACACTTTACAATGTTTAGCTTACATTGTTTTTTTTTTCTAATTTTTTGTTATTAAAATTTATTGTTATTTTCTAAATGAATCTTTTTTTTTCAAATTGAAAAATCTTTGTGTATAATAATTTTAATTTAATATTGTACTGGGAAAGAGTGACGAACGATATCCCAGAGATTGTAACGTTTAATAAATGAAACTGCTCTGATGGGAGGATATCATCTGTTTCGTAGCAACTGTCCAGTGAGTTCCTTTTCCTCAACCTTCACTGAACTCGTGCGTTCCTTGTGACTGGTCATTTAACCCATTATGTGTAAAAAGAAAGTCCCCTTCAAAGTTATGCAAAGTTTTACATAGTTATGCATGTTTAGTTTCGACAGAAAAAGGTCGAATGGAGTATCCAGATATTTGAATACTCTATACAATATATGTATGATAAATATTATTTTATCTAGTTTTATACAGGAAACAACATTCTGAATTCCATGAAGGGAGCGTTAGAAAAAGTAAAGATAAAGCGATAGAAAGGGTAAAGGGAACTATAGAAAGGGTAAAGGAGCAATAAAAAGGGTAAAGAGGAAGGTAGAAAGGGTAAAGAGGGAGATAGAAAGGGGAAAGGAGCATTAGAAAGGGTAAAGTGGGAGATAGAAATTGTAAAGGAGACCATAGAAAGGGTAAAGAGGCAATAGAGAGCTTAAAGAGAGAGATGGAAAGGATAAAGTGTATAAAGAATGGGTAAAAGGGGCAATAGAAAGTGTAAAGACGGAGATAGAAGGGGTAAAGAGGGAGATGGAAAGGGTAAAGAGGGAAATAGAAAGGGTAAAGGGGACGATAGGAAGGGTAAGGAACAACAGAGAGGGTAAAGAGGGAGATAGAAAGGATAAAGTGTATAAAGAAAAGGTAAAGAGGGATATAGAAAGGATAAAGTGTATAAAGAAAAGGTAAAAAGGGACGATAAAAAAGGTAAAAAGTGAAATATAAAGGGTAAAGAGTAGAAAAGAAAGGGTAAAGAGTAGAAAGGAAAGGATAAATGGGCAACAGAAAGGGTAAAGAGGGAGGTAGAAAGGGTAAAGAGGGAGGTAGAAAGGGTAAAGGGGAGAAAGAAAGGGTAAAGGGTTGATAGAAAGGATAAAGGAGACGATGTAAAATGTTAAGGGAATGATAGAAAAGGTAAAGGGGGTATTGGGCTCAGAAAGGTTGGAAACTCTGGTCTAAATAAATTGTTACCATTACGTATTCCTGGTGTAGGAATTAACACGTTCAGCTGTTCTGCAGTCCGTTAAAGGCTTTAAAACACTGATCTAAGCTGCGAACCTCATTTTTTGACTCTGACATGACTTTGACAGAGCCAAACAACGAAACAGATTTCGAAACGAAAGTTGTCCCCCACCTCAACTCATCAGAAACCCGTTTAAAATCAATCTAACATTCCGAAAATTAATTGATTTGTTTTAGATATTTGTTTCGTCCCAAGAAATCGTCTAATTCTGTACAAAATTTCATCGTTGCTCTATTTGGAACTGAACAGATAAATTTCGACCGAATGAGCCTGCTTCCATTATCTATGAGGTGATATGTCTCGACAAAGAGCAATGCTCAACATCAGGGAACTTTAATCCCACATTTAATCCTCCTACTTTGAGTCCACTTTAGCAGTGGCTCGGTAATCCTATTGTCAAACAGAGGATTGGTTGTTTTCTCTTCCTTCGTTCTCACTGATCAAGAGACGGTGTCAAACAGAATTACATCTTAATTAAGAGTGAAGAGATTCATTTCCATTTCGTAAAACTTCATGCAGATGACTTCCCGCCAATGCCTATTAACCATTTCATTTCTGGCTTAATTGGCTCTTTTCCTTTGCCAAACGCAAAAGTATTATCTAATGGCTAATAACATGCTTGCCTTCCCTTTAAATGAGAAAAGGTGAAAGCAATTAGTTAAAGGTTTCAAATGATATAAAGAGGATTTAAATGATCTAATTTTTTTGGTTCCAGAGAGAAGTCATCATTATTTAAGGTTTTAGACATTAGGACACTTTTAGTAATTTAAAAACTAAAACCTTTTTAAACCTGAACATCTTGCTGTTTCTTAAGGAGTTAAAAAAGGTTAAAAATAAGTAAATACTTAAAAGTAACATTCGATAACGCATTGAAACATTTTAAGAGAATTAAATATCATTTCTACCTTATCTATATCCTAGGCCTAAAATCTAGGGGAAAATGCTAAGAGAATGGATGAGGTGGGACAAGTATCTACATTGAGCTAGAATGCATTAGTTTTCAGATATTATTTTCTCTAAAGAGTTTCAATAAGTCTCTGCTTAGTTCTATTGGATGTGGGGTTTGCTTCGTTGAGTTGAGCTGTTTTACTTCTGAATGGCACTTTTTTTGCACACAATGGGCTAAATGGCCAAGTCACAAGGACTCCGAAGGCTCAGAGAATCAGAGAAGATTGGGGGGAAAAGAACCCACTGGACAGCTATAGGGAGACAGATGGTAGTCCATCGTCAAGGCCATCCAGCGTGTTCTAAGGTATGGCTCTCCCGTGCACGGGTCCACGGCTTTACGTCCCATCTGACGGAGGACGGCCTTTCAAAATCTATCGGTGTCTCCTATTGACCGAGACAGGGTGGGAAATTTGGCGGAGATAAATCTCAACGCTGGACCAGCTGAGACTCGAACCTGTGGGTTTTGCTCGTAATCTGATATTACCAGGTTCGAGTCCCAAATGTGCAAAGCGTTGAGATTCATCTTTTCCTTGAATGAGAGATGAGTTTGGAAACGTCGTCACCAGGTGGATGGGATGTTAAATCGTGACCCGTCTGCAGGAGAGCCATACCCTGTACGAGTTAAAGAACAGCTGGATGGCCTTGACGAGAAGATTCCATATGTTCCCTAATAGCGCTCCAATGGATCCTCTATTTTTCACTATTTCCGATCCCTTGGGGTCTTTTGACCTGACCATTTAGTCCAGAGACGGGAGAATTATGACTCGTCTTACAAATGTGGCTGGTAATAAAGATTTATCCATCGCACGAGGCATTTTTGAATCTAGTAAAGACAGATAAACTTTTTATCTCGGTCTTTAAATTATGTTAAATGGCGATTTCCATTAATCTTTCCTTGAAACGGAATGAGTCACCCAAACCATGATTAAATGTCCACTGCTTGTGATCTTTGCTCCACTGAACCTGACGACGTGCATTGACAGGTATGATGAGTGACTTGTGAAGTGCAACTCGACCGTGATATCAGCTCTAAGGAGTTCTCGACGTACCGTTTTCGACAAAACGTATCTTTCGGGTTCTACGTTGAAATCCGTGTCCAACTGATCAGCTGTAGCTCGCCTGTTTCACTTTGTACATCGCACTAACGCTCGAACGTCCCAATTCTTGAGCATGCGTTTTCACCCACTGTTGCCTTTTGCAGATGATATCTTCCCTTTAGATTTCCATGCAGACATGACCATGGAAACTTTCCCATGAAGCAATAGTGAGTTTAGCTGACTTAGTGACCGGAGTTCCTGACAAACTCGCTTCAACAATAATGCCCCTTTCGAAATCATTGACGGTCCCAGCTGGGTCAGCGTTGAGATTTATCTCCGCAAAATTTCCCGCCTGGCCACGGTCAGTAGGGGACATCGATGGGCTTGGAAAGGCCGCCGTCCGTCGGATGGGACGTAAAGCCGTGGCCCCGTATGCGGGAGAGACATATACTGTGCACGTTAAAGAACACACTGGATGGCCTTGACGGGAGGCTACCAACTGTCTCCCAACAGCTGTTTCTTTGGGTTCCCTCCTACAACCTTCTCTGAGCCATCGGGGTCCTTGTGACCTGGCCATTTAGCTCATTGTGTGCAAAAAGTTGCCGCTCAGAGGTAAAACAACCCAACCCAAATAGACGTGACGCTAAGCATGCTGGGATGTCATCTGCATGTTTCATGCTTTCATCAGTGGCACGTAGACGCCGCTCTTTAACAGAAAGCCACTTCTTTTCTTTCCCTCTGTAAGGCTCCAAAGAATTGCAAAATACTTTTAAGTTTGGACCCCTTTTTTGATCCAATTAGTTTTATGCTCCGGATAGCTGAGACGGGCGCCAGGCAATAATTAACAAATTGCCAAAAAATAGAATAAGTTAAATTAGGGTTCAAAATACCAGCGAGCGTTAATGAGTAAGAATCCAAAAAAATGATTGTCAAATGTCTAATTATAATCAAATCTCAATTTGCGTTGCTCAAGAGAAAAAAACTGTAAAGACTCAAAAGGCTTGAATAGCAAACAAATTTATTTCCAAAAAAATCAACTCACCAAAACTTCAATGAAGAAGATACATCAACTCTATGTGCTACAACTCTCTCTAAGTGCCTCTGCACTATCTCGTGCTACGTGCACTATCATGCTTAGTGCTTCGGCACTCTATGCTTCTGTGACTAGCAAGTCACAGAAGCATAATTGTACCCATAAATGCCCATAAGACTATTGTACCCATAAATGCCCATAAGACTATTGTACCCATAAATGCCCATAAGACTATTGTACCCATAAATGCCCATAAGACTATTGTACCCATAAATGCCCATAAGCCTATTGTACCCATAAATGCCCATAAGACTATTGTACCCATAAATGCTCATAAGACTATTGTACCCATAAATGCCCATAAGACTATTGTACCCATAAATGCCCATAAACCAAAGGCTTTCCGCAAAACTTTGTGTTTGCATTTTTATGTCCATGACCTGTAGAACATATGGATTAAGTTGTGATAACTATACAATTAAAACAGAATTAAAAATAATTTTTATTTTAAAATACGCCCTTTACTGTTAGTACGAAGAAAAATCTCTTCAGGTCCTTTAGTAAAAAAAGAAGTTGTTTCGTTTTCATCTTATTCTTTGCATCGAGGATGTCAAATTATGTGAATTTATTCCGTATTCGGTAATATAACTTTATATATAACGAAACGAAATGATCTGCCGTAATTTACAATTAGAACTAATTTATGGTTGGCTTTTAAGAGTTAGAATTACCAATTTAGAGAGAAAATTATTCGTATTTATTATCAAATATAATAATGTTAATTACTGTAAATAAATCATGTTTATAGAAAAACATTAGTATAAAGATTAGTACAGAATCCACCAGTAATAATATTAGAATCAAAAATATAAGAAGTGTCTATATGAATATGACTTCATAAATTTGGTCCCTTGGTTTTCTGTTATAGGAGGGTATTGGTATAGTAACACTCTCTCCCAACACTAGTACAGATATAAATAATAAAAAATAAATACCCCCCTCAAGCAGCTGCTTGCCACAGAGGTCTGACAGGAGCCTGTCAGTTTATATGCCAGAGTAGAAGGTCTGAGAGGATGGCAGGACCTCAGCAGAAAAACGACACAAACATCCATGCCTTACCCGGGGCTCGAACCCAGGTCCCTGAGATCAGTAGCCAAGCGCGCTAACCACTCGGCCATGATAACATAACGAAAAAAAAATACGTCGGTTTGCTCACATCCAAAAGACTAATTTTTCACTTATTTTGAGGTCTTTTTTTTTCGTCAATTCACTTATGAATATGGATGAGAAAGTAGGAGAAAAAAACTAAAAACGAAATGCCTGAAATACAGAAAGAATGTTACGAGGGATTTAATGAAACATTTGTATAAAGTTTTCAAAAAATTCTACAGTCACTTTTATTCTAACGTATTTTCTAGGGAAAAATTTCTTTCTCCTAACTAAAATTTTGTAAGGTAATATTTTTTCTGGCATAACTAAATATTGTCAAAAGAATATTTTCTCTCTCCTAACTAAATATTGGCAAGGGAATATTTTCTCTCTCCTAACTAAACGTTGGTAAGGGAATGTTTTCTCTTTCCTAATTAAATATTGGAAATGGAATATTTTCTCTTTCCTATCTAAATATTTTGTAAGAGAATATTTTCTCTTGGCTACCTAAATATTTGTAAGGGAATATTTTCTCTTTCCTAACTAAAAATTAGCAAAGGAATATTTTCTCTCTTCCCTCATAACGGAATATTGGTAAAGGAATATTTTCTCTCTTCTAATTAAATATTGATAATGGTATATTTTATTTCCCTTAATTAAATATTGGTAAGAGGATATTTCATTTCCCCTAACTAATATTGGTAATAGAATATGCTTATCAACGACTTCAGTTGTTCTGACGAGAAATTATATAAATAGCCCTCGTGTCAGTAGATAATTAGAGCCTAAGAGCAAAGACTCAAAAAATGAATTGAGTTTTAGAATTTTACCATTTGTAGATTAAATGCGGGAAATTGAAAAAAAAAAAGTTTTTCTTTCTCCTCATGTTTGATATGAAAAGTAAGATATTGCGATAGAGCAATTAAAATAATATTTTGATCATTGATAAAAGTAAGTGATATGAATGATGAATTTTAGTAGAAGATTCTATCTTTATTTTCTAAAAATGTTTAAAGGTAATAAGGACAAAAAGATAAATTGTTACAAAGATATCATCATTAATAAAATTATTTACTAAGGCCTTCAGCCGGCAATACCGTCCTTACCATCGACAAGACCTTATTTTTATGTAATCTCTCTATAGTATTGGGGCGGGGGTGGCTCAGTCGGTAGCGCGCCAGGCTCGTAATCTGTAGTTCCCAGGTTCGAGTCCCAGCTGGGTCAGCGTTGAGATTTATCTCCGCAAAATTCCCCGCCCTGCCCACGGTCAATAGGGGACACCGATGGGCTTGTAAAGGCCGCCGTCCGTCGGATGGGACGTTAAGCCGTGGCCCCGTGTGCGGGAGAGCCATACCCTGTGCACGTTAAAGAACACGCTGGATGGCCTTGACGAGAGGCTACCATCTGTCTCCCAACAGCTGTTCCAGTGGGTCACCTCCCCAAACCTTCTCTGACCCTTTGGGGTCCTTGTGACCTGGCCATTTAGCCCATGGTGTGCAAAAAAGTGCCGCTCAGAGATAAAACAACCCAACTATAGTATCACTAGTCCAGATTTTGGTCCTAACTATGTAGTGGGAAAGGAGTTGGCTTATGGAGAAGGAAAGGTATTTCCTCAATGTGTGGGGTGCTAGCTTTCTTAATCTGATGTTCCCTGGTTCGAATCCTAATTGTTCTTGCGTTGAGAGTTTTTCCGTTACTCTCCACTCTGCTGCAGGTAAGAAAGGGACACCAACAGACTTGTGTAAAGGTCGTCATCCTCAGGATAGGTTAGCCGTGAATTTGTGTGCCACGGCTTAATGACTGGGGAAAGTCATAAACTGTCTTCGTTAAATAATGCACAGGGCACGTTAAAGAACACACTGAATAGCCTTAACTGGAAGCTGTGTGAACTCTGTAAACTCTCCTCCAACCTTCTCTCAGCCTTGAAATTCTTGTGACCTGGCCATTTAGACTATCGTATGCAAAATAAAAAAATGCAATTCAAAGGTAAAGCAACCCAGTGTTATACTTAGGATCCAAGTTTATACCTCATAATAGCAGTGATCGTAAAATTGCACCATGTGTTTCCAAGATTATTAATAATAAAACTATTGACCTAATATAACTTCTGAAAGTGTTTGATTTAGTAAAAGTTTCCGAATATCTTCGAAACTACGACAACGTGGATTTGACCATTCAATGTGACCACCCTTGTGAAGAAAAGTGCATCAATTTCCTTCCGTCACACGGAAATTGATCCCCCTGAACGAATCGGGATGCTGGAAGTGTGTAACAGGTCTTTCAACACGTGCCGTGCGCCCTATCACTACTAATAGAGTTGAGGCAACTACATTTCAGGCTACCAGACATCGTCATACGTAGAGAACGTGAAGCGGCAACTGAACGCCATATGAATTTTCATCTCCATGCTAGCAAAGATAGACAAACACCTAAACTAATAACTGTCGCTGGCCGTTAGTATTACGTGTGCACTTTCAGCAGCGAACGTTGCTCGTAATGTTGAGCTCCATCTCGGGTGCACCCGGTGACGAGAGGATTAGCCTCGCTCCAAGGCTTCCACTGATCACACTCACAGCTACGACAATCCCCCTAGCGGCATTGGAGCAAAGCGAAATGACCTCGTCTTTCTGTTGGCGAGGAGCAATCGATATTTCCGTAATGTTGTGCCCTTTTTTTTTCTCTTGCTTTACTACTGGGATGCTGCGCTGTTGCATGCTTATAACTACTTACTAAAGACATGGAAAGAAATCATGGAGATATTATGAGGGCTTTGAGGACAACAGAAGAAAGGTTAGTTTGTCACTTTTACTATGAGGCTACTTTTCTGCCGTGTTTTATGATATCAGCAAAGTCCTGACAGTGCAATCTGAAACATAAATAGCTGACGTTTGCTAAAATATTATTTTTACTATCAACAATAACGACTTTGTTTTGTTATAAGTGTATTAAAATATCTAGAAATTTTTCTTAAAAATTCCAGAAAAAGTTTTAAAATGGCGCACTCAAAATGTTTGAAATGCATAAAATGACACCATAAATACCCCAAAGCTTTCTCGTCAAATAGCTTAAACTATGCACACAATCCTTGAAAGAAATTCGTACAAAACCACAAAACTGAGATGTCTCAAAGTCTTGTAACCAAATATCTAGTTTGCGAGTGGTTAATGTTTTTGCATCCAGTAGGTGGGCGGGGGTGGCTCAGTCGGTAGCGCGCCAGGCTCGTAATCTACAGTTCCCAGGTTCGAGTCCCAGCTGGGTCAGCGTTGAGATTTATCTCCGCAAAATTCCCCGCTCTGCCCACGGTCAGTAGGGGATACCGATGGGTTTGTCCGTTGGTCAGTAGGGGATACCGATGGTCCGTCGGATGGGACGTTAAGATGTGGCCCCGTGTGCGGGAGAGCCATACCCCCTCTTCACGTTCTCTACGTATGACGATGTCTGGTAGCCTGAAATCTTTAACGTGCAGAAAAGCGTTAACGTCTTTGTGCACGTTAAAGAACACGCTGGATGGTCTTGAAGGGAGGCTACCATCTGTCTCCCAACAGCTGCTCCAGTGGGTTCCCTCCTCCAACCTTCTCTGAGCCTTCGGGGTCCTTGTGACCTGGCCATTTAGCCCATTGTGTGCAGAAAAGTGCCGCTCAGAGGTAAAACAACCCAACCCAAAACAACATCCAGTAGGCTAAATGTCCAGATCGTAAGGATTCCACGGGCTCAGAGAAAGTGTGGAATGAGATTGTTGAATAGTTGATAAGACACAGATAGAAGCCTTGTCTGTTCCAGCATGTTTTTGGAAGCCTCCTGCTAATATCAACGAGCAAATTGTTTTAACATTTACATAATATGATTCTCTAACCGTGGACCACGACTTACTTTCCATCCAAACTTTTTCAAAGCCCATCGGCGGACTATTTTTTGCCAGATTTTCTTGATTACTCTGTTTTGAGTCCGGCTTTATAGATTAACAGTATGCTGATGTTTTCTTGCTATTCGTTTTTAATTGCGTTAAAAAAAGTTTTCCCCTTTCTTCGGAAAAGAAAAAACTAGCAGGAAAACTAGACGTTATGAAACATCTGCTTAAATGTTTCCACTCAATTACAACTGAAAGCAGGAAACAAAGTATACAAAATCAGAAATTTGTTTCAGCGCTTTGACAATTCTTTTAAAATTGTTGTAAACAACACCTGAAAACTTATAAAATCTTTCAGTAATCGCAACATAAACATCCAAACTTACTCTTCAACATTTTCCAAATCTCATCTTACCATGTACGTACTAAATTCAAATCGGTAAAAATGGCCAATTTGAATTAAATTTACTTTTTTTTGCGAAACGAAACGATATTCTTGAAGCAATGTTTATTCCTGGATGACATCTTGCACCTTTACGCAGAAAAGCCGATCTTGTTACGAAAAATGAGAGCATCAGCATTTCTCTCATCTTTACGTGTTTCTTCTCTTTGGAATCTAGAAGAAAAATCACGAAGAGAAACATCACCAACTCTTTTTTATCAGGTGAAAAAATTGGAGACTACCTTTCGATGTCTACTAAAGACATCCACTGGGGATGCGATTTTTCCTGCTTACTTCCATATCAACATCCGAAACTGAATATTTTCTTTCCATTTCCCTTGATTCTGTCACAAAGTAACAAGCTCGATCTGACAGATTTAAAACAATTGATATTGATACCCCAGTTCGTTCTTATTTTTTTGGTAGTATCGTTTTCGCTATAACTTGAAATTTCGCTTATTGGGAAACTTTGGAGGTTGTTTTCCGCCTTGTCTGTTACACCATCCTCAGGGAAAATGAGAGATATCTCGATTTATTGTTTTCGATCAAATATTTGTTTTATATTGGAGAGTGGGCTCTCCATTGTCTTACAGCTACAAATGATTTGCTTCTGTGTAGTTCTTTGTTAGAATTTCAATTTTATTTGAACAATTCATTTTGTTATTTAATGATGGTGATGGAGTCGGTGTGGAAAGTCAACAAATGTACGAAATCATTTTGAAACTGATAGGTGTATGTCGCCTCCAAATTACAGAGACATTTTAAATAATTTTGAAATAAAACGAAATATTTATTTTGAGTTAGAAAGGTACACATACATACGTTTTTGCATTTCTGAATGCATTATCAGTCGATCACGAAATTAGAAGCAGTAATCATCAATAATAATTTTAAAAATCGAAATTAAAATTGAGATTTAATAATATTAAAACTAAAAAGTATAACAAACTAAATAAATGTGTTTAGTGTATATCTGATAACCAAGAGGTAAATATGCCTGTACAGGTTTCAAAGATTTTGTCTACAAAAGGTTTTTGGCAATAGCCGTCCAATGAGCTTCAATTACAAATTTTGACAACTTTAATAAAATTATTTGTTTACTTAAAACAGTGAGAACAAAGAGTTAGTTTAATTTACCAATAAAATAATTCCCTTTTAATATCAGATATATTTAATACATGACTTATTAGTTTCTTTATAAACGCAAAAGTTATTTTTTCGTTCCTTGTGTCGAAATCTAGGGAATTAAACAATCTGGCAGCCAGAAACATCAAATTGGGCAAAATATTTTTAATTGTCTTAGGTACAGCAAATAAAGTTTCCTTATTTTATTAATTTAATAATTAAATTAAATTATTGAAATAATAAATTGAATTAACAAATTGAAGAAATCTATAGACGCTTTTATTGAACTACCATGGAAATATTTGGGGCGGGGGTGGCTCAGTCGGTAGCGCGCCAGGCTCGAAATCTGTAGTTCCCAGGTTCGAGTCCCAGCTGGGTCAGCGTTGAGATTTATCTCCTCAAAATTCTCCGCCCTGCCCACGGTCAGTAGGGGACACCGATGGGCTTGGAAAGGCCGCCGTCCGTCGGATGGGACGTTAAGCCGTGGTCCGTGTGTGGGAGAGCCATACCCTGTGCACGTTAAAGAACACGCTGGATGGCCTTGACGGGAGGCTACCATCTGTCTCCCAACAGCTGTTCCAGTGGGTCCCCTCCCCCAACCTTCTCTGAGCCTTCGGGGTCCATGTGACCTGGCCATTTAGCCCAGGTGTGCAAAAAAGTGCCGCTCAGAGGTAAAACAACCCAACTCGAGTCCCAGCTGGGTCAGCGTTGAGATTTATCTCCTCAAAATTCTCCGCCCTGCCCACGGTCAGTAGGGGACACCGATGGGCTTGGAAAGGCCGCCGTCCGTCGGATGGGACGTTAAGCCGTGGCCCGTGTGTGGGAGAGCCATACCCTGTGCACGTTAAAGAACACGCTGGATGGCCTTGACGGGAGGCTACCATCTGTCTCCCAACAGCTGTTCCAGTGGGTCCCCTCCCCCAACCTTCTCTGAGCCTTCGGGGTCCATGTGACCTGGCCATTTAGCCCATGGTGTGCAAAAAAGTGCCGCTCAGAGGTAAAACAACCCAATGTAAACATTTACTCTTAGTTTAACCGACGATGTCAATATTAAAGGAAACATTGTCTTGAGCCGGGTGGGATATGAACCCAAGATGTTATCAGGAGGTCGTGGGTTCGGATCTTACTCGGCTCAAGCAATTTTCTTCTAAAATTGATATCGACGGTAAACTAAGTTTAATTTAAATTATTTTATTTATATGGATTGGAGAACTCTGCCAATAAAGCACGGGGATAAGACTGGAAAAATACAAGCAATCAGAACATTGGGTTTGATTGCTGATACACTGGTTTCCTTAAATTAAGAAAAACTCAGAAAAATTATGATTTACGAAAAACTATATGAATGATTTTAATGAAATTTGATGAAAACATGAATCACAATGCTAGTTTCAGAATGGCATAAAATATTTTACACTAGAAATATTTTTCGTCAAAAAATAACACTTACAGGAACTTGTCCAAAAATGAGGTGTCAGAATGCAATGGGCAAAGTTCTTTAATAAGGAGTGTGGTCACCCCTTACAGCAATGCAGGCACGACAGCGATGTTCCATGCTGTTTATGATGTTGTGAATCAGCTCAGCATGGAGTAATGACCATTGTTCCTTTAAGGAATTAATAAGCTCTGCCCCTTGTTTCAGGTGGCGGGTTGAGGGCAGCAATATGTCTCCCTAGAGCATCCCATGCATGCTCAATCGGATTTAGGTCGCGAGATCGAGTTGGCCACTCTATGCGCATAATGGTCTCCTCTTGAAGGTATTGTTCCACTAGTCGAGCTCTGTATGGACGAGCGTTATTGTCTTGTAAGAAGAATGTTTCGCCTATTGCACTAGCGTAAGGACGTACATAAAGGTCCAGATGTCATCTCTATACCTCTATACCTATATACCTTTGAGCATTGAGGTTCTCGCTCGTCAGCACATAGAGGTCTGTGCGTCCACTTAGGAAATGCCTCCCCAAACATACACGATACCTCCGCCTTAAGTATCTCTTTGACGGATGTTACTGGGATGATAGTGGATCCCTCGTTCTCTCCATATCAAACAATGTCCGGAATCACACTGCAAACAATATCTGGATTCATCTGTAAAGAGTACGGACCGCCATTGCTTTTCTGTCCAGTTAACATGCGTGCGTGCTCAATTCAACCGCTCTCTCCTCTGATGTGATGTGAGGGGTATAAATATTACTGGCCTTCTAGCGTACAGACCTCTCTCATGAAGCCTTCTACGCACAGTAGAAGCTGAATACAACCCTCCCAGTGGTTTCTGCAAGAGAGGATCGTAGCTGAGAGAGAGTAGACGTCATGCTCCTTCGTGTTGTTCATCGGAGATATCGGTCTTGTACAGAGGTCGTAACTCTAGCCCTTCCTCGGCTAAACCTCCGAGACGCGGAATCCGTGCTGCGAAATTGATTCCACAGTCTATGGACCACAGAAGGACTCACATTCAGTCATTGTGCCAAATCTGACTGAATTTGGCCTACTTCGAGCCGACCAATAGCTTTCCACCGCAGTTCATTTGGCAAATGATGTCTCGAGGTCATTCTTATTTTTAATATTAATAATTTCTTTACTTACATTTACAATACAAAATAATGATCTACTCCAAAACACCCGTTTTTATGCCGCTATCCGATTACACAAATTGACGCAATCTATGCTAATTTACATACGATATGCTCACTAAGCATTACTCTACTGGTTATATGAACAAGTTTGGTGAGGATCGCACTATTGTTCGGCGAAATATCGCGTTTTTTCTCATTTTTTCTTAATTTATGGAAACCAGTGTATATATCTTTTTTATGGTGGTTTGATATTGTTTTTTCATCTCCACAGGCGAGTATTCACTCTGGTGAAGGTTTATACCTAGTCTCGTCGATTTTTGTTTCTAACACCTTTGAAGTTCATATTATAATAAGGATTTTAAAGTTTACTAATGAAATTTACATAAAAACATTTTGCCAGGATATGAATCAGATATTTTTCAGTGATATAGTAAATATGTAATTTCACTAAAATTCTGTGCAATTATGAATATTTGGAAGGGAAAATGATTAATTCTTATGTATCTATGAAACATTAAGTAAGATGCACACATTAGCAAAGCATCCTGGAAATGTCACTTTTCTGCAATAACTTTTATCGTACAGAAAAGCCAGAATTTCAGCAACACTTAGTAAACTACTGTTGTACACCATTATTAAGAGAATGCCGACATATCACTACTGTGGTATGCTGGTACTAAGAAAATGGTGACATGTCACTGCCACTGTATGCTGGTACTAAGAAAACAGCGATGCGACACTACCACTGTACACCAGTATTAAGAGAATGACAACATGTCACTACCACTAAATGTTGGTACAAAGACAATGGAAACACGTCACTACCACTGTTTTCTGGTATTAAGAGAATAGTGATATGTCACTACCACACTGCTGCTAAGAGAATGGCAACAAGCCACTACTATTGTATGCCAGTATTAAGAGAATACCACTGTACGCAGGTATGGAGAAATGGCGATATACTTGTGCCACAATATGCTGGTACAAAGAGAATGGCGATGTGCGACTGTACACCAGTACTAGGACAACGGCAATATGTAACACAGTACGCCGGTATGAAGAGAATGAGAACATGTCACTCCCTGCTGGTAGTAAGAAAACGGCAATACGCCACTACCAATGTACGGCAGTACTAAGAGAACAGTGTTAAGCCAGTAGCACTGTATGCCGGTATGCAGAGAATGGCAATACAGCGATACACTACTCTCCACTACCATTGTAAACTGAAGCTATAATGATGTAGGCCATTGGGACTGTCAAACTGGTGCAGATATGAAAATCAACGGACTCAGGAGCAATGGCCGTTTATGCTATTCATAGATGTATCGAGTTTTGACCTCAACATCGATTCGCAGCGTCAGTTCACATGGAGGCAACCGGGAACAGCCTATCATGCCACAAATATCTGTAAACGGGGTTGGGTTGTTTTACCTCTGAGCGGCACTTTTTTGCACACTATGGGCTAAATGGCCAGGTCACAAGAACCCCGAAGGCTCAGAGAAGGTTGGGGTAGGGGACCCACTGGAATAGCTGTTGGGAGACAGATGGTGGCCTCCCGTCAAGGCCATCCAGCGTGTTCTTTGACGTGCACAGGGTATGGCTCTCCCGCACACGGGTTCCCTACTGACCGTGGGAAGGGCGGGGAGTTTTGTGGAGATAAGTCTCAACGCTGACCCAGCTGGGACTCGAACCTGGGAATTGCAGATTATGGCCTGACGCACTACCGACTGAGTCATCCCCGTCTCCTGTGAACAGGGACTTCTAAGGCGACGGTAGTGTCATGGTTTGGAGAGGATATCTTTTGGCAGCCGTACAGATTTATATGTGCTTCCAGCACGTCACAAGTCAATGTATAGGGATGAAATCTTGGACCCCTTCGTGCGACCATATGCCGGTGCATTACGTGACAGTCGTCCAGCACAATTATCGCTTTATCGCTCGCTATCTGGAAAATAACACTCTTAGCTCTATGGAATGGCCAGTCTGATCTCCCGAGCTAAATCCGATAGAACATGCATGGGATGCTCTCAGGAAAAGAGTTGCTCCCTTGAATCTTGCTTTTGTAAGCATCCCGGATACTTATGGTACTAAGAGAATGGTGTGCATGGAATACAGATTTCTATTAACAGCGCTGTTGGGCAGTCGTATCAACAACAGAGACATCGCTGAATTTTATGCTCAGCAGTAAGAGATGACCACAATCCATGTTGAACCACTTGTGCTATTACAGTTGACTTTCATGTTTTTACCGTCTGTATTCGTCTATACGTTTTGGCAATTAAAAGTGTTATTCCATTTTTCAACTCTTATGCTTAAACACATTTTTACTTTTTTATACGGGGCAGGGGTGGCTCAGTCGGTAGCGCGCCAGGCTCGTAATCTGCAATTCCCAGGTTCGAGTCCCAGCTGGGTCAGCGTTGAGATTTATCTCCTAAAAATTCCCCGCCCTACCCACGGTCAGTAGGGGACACCGATGGGTTTGGAAAGACCGCCATCCGTCGGATGGGACGTTAAGCCGTGGCCCCGTGTGCGGGAGAGCCATACCCTGTGCACGTTAAAGAACATGCTGAATGGCCTTGACTGGATGCTACCATCTGTCTCCCAACAGCTGTTCCAGTGGGTCCCCTCCCCCAACCTTCTCTGAGCCTTCGGGGTCCATGTGACCTGGCCATTTAGCCCATGGTGTGCAAAAAAGTGCCACTCAGAGGTAAAACAACGCAACCCAAACAACTTTTTTATACACTTATCTGTCACGTCACATGTTGCAGATCCAACGGGTTTGCAAGAAAAATTGTGTTTTCATATTGTTCCTTAATTTATGGAAACCATTATGCAAACAGTATTAGCAGAGCTTTATCAGTGCTGTACTGTTATGTTCATTAAAAATGTGAAGAAAAAGATATTGTTTTTCCCTCTGATTGTGATTTTGAGCCTATTTTTCTGTAAAAGAATAATTTTGAAGATTTACATTATGATTTGATTACTCAGAAATACTGCTCCCTGTCAGAAAGGGGACATCGATGGGCTTGGAAAGACCGCCGTCCGTCAATTGGGCGCAAAGCCGTGACACCGGCGTGCAGGAGAATCGCACTATGTGCACGTTAAAGAATACGCTGGATGACCTTGACAGAAGGATACCGCGTAGCTCCTAAGAGCTGTCCAGTGGGTCCCCTTACACAAATCTCTCTCTGAGCCTTTGGGAATCTTGTGACTTGAGTATTTAGTTCATTGTGGACAAAAAAGTGTGCGGTGAAAATGTTTTTGTAAACATCAGCTTTTCAAATTGAATTTCTCGCAGTTTGAAAAGATGTACGTGGAATAAAATCGAGTTCACAAGTTCCACATGCAGACAGATAAATCAAAGCATTTGCATCAGGACCTCGAGAACGAAATGAATGCAATCTCGTGACTATAATTTCTTTTCTTTGAGGTAAAAAGTTGGTCCTTATTCTGGGTCAAAAAAAAATTCGCCATTTTGAAAATGCAAGAGTAGACCCCATAAAATAACATCTTTATTGGAAATATCCAGTCAAATATATTAATTTAATAAATCTACCCATTGCTAAAAGACTCAAAGAAATGAAACGAAAAAGAAATGTTCTCTTTTCACTTTGTACACGGCCCCTAAGATGTGTTCGGTCAGAAGAAAAATTTGTCTCCTCAAGAGGCGATTAGTCCCCATCCCCTTCTCTGTACTCTTTCCCCCTCCGCTTCGCGCTACAGTAAGTTCCGACCATGGTAAAGAACGGTGGGGGAGAGAGAGCGTATGAAGGAAGGGGAAGTAGAAGAAAAGCGGGCGAAAGAAAAGGTGGGGGGAGGTGGGCATCTGGGACTGGCCATTAATTCTTCCAGCGCAAGGGTTGCCGAAGATGTCTTCACCCAAGCTGCATCAGAGATGGGTGGTGCCAGGATTCGTTACAGATCAATGCCAATGCCACTCGATGGGGGAAACGGTGTCTTGGGCTTGTGACTCGATATGTGTTGACTCACAAGAGCGTTAAGATGATAGGTGGAAGAGAGGAGAAGAAAAATTGGATCAAAACTCTCTTTTAAGGAAGTTTTTCTCTGACTTTGCTTCGTTACCGAGAAATGTTCTGGGTTTTTTTTCGGGGGGGGGGCTTTTGGAAATCAGTGTTAGTGATATACGGTAGTAGTATCAAGTACATCCACGGTCCCCCACTAGTGCTTTCCCCCCTATGACATCACTGACCACGCCCCTTATTAATATTAATAATTAATAATTAATCCCCTTATTAAAAACCCTCTTTATTAAAAATTTCTCCCCCTTATTAAAAAACCTCTTTCCTTCCCCCTTTTTAACCCCTGTCGCTATCTGGCGACTGTGAGGGGTGCTATTTTCGGAAAAACAACTATTTTAGCTCTAATTTTCCGATTTTTGACTCCCCCTTTATTAAAAAGTTTCCCCCTTATAAAACCCCCCTTCCTTCCCCCTTTTTAACCCCTGGCACCATCTGGTGACTATGAAGAGTACTATTTTCGGAAAGACCCCTATTTTAGCTCTAATTTCCCGATTTTTCTTTATTTCAGACCCCCCCTGGTTGACCCCCTATATTTTAAGCCCCCTTAATCCCCGAATAAGTTCCTTACCGACTAAACTTCGGGTGGCAACGATTGGATGATGCAAGCCTCAGAATAATTGCATGGGTGGCAACCTCACGCAGAAAGGGATGATGCAAGTCTCTAAATTGCAAAACTTTCGATAGCAGTCACTCACAGAAAATCAACTCCCAAAGTTGTATTACTCATTTTTATTCCTTATTAATGAAACACTCATTAAACCCCCTCCCCTTTATTAAACCCCCCTTATCAAAAGTTCCCTCTATTAAAACTTCACCAAACTCCTTTGGTGCCCACGTTCATCTGAAATTTGCCAAGTCCCGCTAAACTTTGGGTGGCAATCCCTCGCTGGATGGTTGATGCAATCCTCGAACAAGGTCCCCGTATTTTGCGAGTTCGACCTTCACTAGAAGAAGGACTATCCCGCAGTAGCTGTTTTAATGGAATGTCCCACAGAAAATACCATTGGGTAAAAATGTAATAAAAGCAGAAAAATCTGATTTAAAAATAAATTATTCGCAATTATGAAATGATATTGAGGTGTAATATGGTCTGTAGGGGTGACATTTAAGATCCGCTTTAGAACACGCAACAGACGTTCGGTACCTCACCCCAGACCACGTTTTATTGACGGATCACTCTCAGCAGTGAAAAAATTTTCGAAGTCTCTAATCTTTCATCTGTGTCAACAATCGCGCGGTACGAATTGACCTTCCTTCAAATCATACGACGGGGTCGCTTATCGATGGGTGCAATCGAACATTCATCAACTCGCGTGATGTGCATTTCGCAACAAGCGGGCTATGTACGATAGAACTGCTGCTATCTGCACCGCAATATTTGCATCTGCTACTGATAAACGATTTCCTTCATTAAAAATAGAAACTTGGTAAGTAATTCCACAGCATTCATTAAGAACACAAACTGATTTCGTGCTAAAACATAGTCTTCCAGAACTGATGAGAAGAAACATGCGACATTATTCAAAAGATTCGTAAGGATGAAAACTGTAAAAGGTACGAGAACTAAGGTCAAGGTATGCAAATTCATTCAAAGTGACAAGCAAGGTGTGATTCTGCATAGTTCGATGAGTCCTTTAGTAGCCGTTAGGAAGGCGAGAAGTAGGAGATTTGCAGACTGAGAAAAATAACATATCGGTGGAATATGGGATGTTCGTTTCCAAAGAGAATGAATGTTTTCATTTTACATCTTCAGTACCCTCAAAAAGTTACATATCTAGACTTTATTATTATTTTGTACCACGAAAACCAGTTGATCAGCCAAGAAAAATCAAGAGTTGATATATATATATTAATGTTTCGCTGAATTATTTATTGGAATGAATGTACTTGATACTACTTACGGTTCAGTTGAATTATTTTGGTTCTCAGGGGGCTATTTGTTGTATGGAATAGGCTAAATGGACAGATCATGAGGACCTCAGGCAGTGGTAGGGAAACTGGATCCACTGGACAGTTGTTAGGAGATGGTTGGAAGCCACGTGCTAACTGCTGAAAAGAGCCTCTGTTTGAAACCGCTAGCTGCTAATACCATCCATTGGAAAGCAATGGGACCTGGGTTTTAATCCCCGATAAGGGATGGAATGTTTCCTTTCTAATTCTTGTTGTATTTCTCCTGAGATCTTGCGCAAAATTCTTCGCACTGCCCACGGTCAGTAGCGGACACCAATGGGCTTGGAAAGCCTACCGTCCGTCG
Source organism: Ryuthela nishihirai (assembly GCA_038380435.1). Taxonomy (NCBI): domain Eukaryota; kingdom Metazoa; phylum Arthropoda; class Arachnida; order Araneae; family Heptathelidae; genus Ryuthela; species Ryuthela nishihirai. Next base: position 38,964,063 of record JAWZYU010000020.1, read on the forward strand.
GATGGGAAGTTAAGCCGTGGCTCTTGTACGGGAGAGAGCCATACTGTGTGCACGTTAAAGAACACGCTGGATGGCCTTGACGGAAGGCTACTATTTATCTCCCAACTGCTGTTCCAGTGGGTTCGCTCTTCCAACCTTCTCTGAGTCTTCGGGGGTTTTGTGACATGGTACATTTAGATCATTTTGTGAAAAAAAGGGTTGCTCAGAGGTTAAACAACACAACCAACCAACTCTGATGAGACCTTGCCTTCCTCACATATCTGCTCTATGGCAGGCCAAGGAGTGGCTCAATCGGTGGCGCACCAGTTGCGTAATCTGCAGTTCCAAAATTCGAGTCCCAACTGTGTTTTTTTTATCTCCGCTAAACCCTTACCCTTCCCTCGGTTAGAAAGTGGACACCGATGGGCTTTGAAAAGCTGCTGTCCGTCGGATGGGATGTAAAGTCGTGGCCCTTGTGCAGGAGACTCGCACCTTGTGCATTGTAAAGAACAAAGCAGCTATACAGTTGATTCTCTTCTCTGAGTCTTTGGGGTCCTTGTGACCTGACCTTCCAGACCACTGTATACATAAATATTAAGGATATTTATTTCAGAATTTCTTTGTAAACATACACTGGTTTCCGTAATTTAAGGAAAATCCCTATGCTAAGTCAATAGGAAGCTAACGCCAAAGCTGTATAACTTCTAAAATAAGTTTTTTGTTTTGAAAAATGCGATTGCAGATAAAGATCTCAATCCAATAAATCAATATCTCGATTTTCAACAATATTCGTTCAGTATTTAATGAGTTACGGAAGTTTGAATATTTAGCGATAACAATGCCAGCCACAAAAATTGACCTCAGAAGTTAATTAAAACTTAGTAATAAGTATTGTATCAAAGTGTTTAATAAAATAAGTTTGTATTTTAGAACTTTGTGTAAAGAATTCTTTCACTATTCTTCAGTTTTGCATAAGTTTCAAACTTCCATAACTCATTAAATACTGAACGAATATTATTGAAAATCGAGATATTGATTTATTTGATTGAGATCTTTATCTGCAATCAAATTTTTCAAAATAAAAAAACAAACAACCTTATTTTAGAAGTTATAGAGCTTTGACTTTAGCTTCCCATTGACTTAACATAGGGATTTTCTTTAATTTATGGTAACCAGTGTAATTTCTACGCCAATTTTCATGTTTCTAAAAGTCAGGTATGCAGACCGAGCAAAATATAATTTCGTATGTGTAATCTCCGGCTTATATACTAAAAACAGCAGTTAGGTAGAATGCTTTCTTTGGAATTTATTAATCTTCAAGGTAAAATATTAACGTACCAAAAGTTGAAGATGATATTAGCGAAAATAGAAAATTTTTCAGCTGATTTCTTGATATGTATTTTTTAGTTAAAGGTATTAGACTTAATTCTGTGAATAGCTTTTGTTATATAATATATTATGGTGAGAATTGTTGGTGGGTTTTATCTCTGGGCAGGATTTTTTTTTTTTGCAACCAAATATGCTAAATCGCCATACCACAAGGACTCAAGGGCTCAGAGAAGATTGAGGGAATGTTACCACTGGACGTCTGTTAGGAGACAGATGATAGCTTTCTGTCAAGACCATCCAGTGTGTTCTTTAACGTGCACTGGATATGGCTCTCCCGCACAAGGTGCCACCGCTTAATGTCCCATCCGACGGAAGGCGTCTTTCCAAACAGCCCATCGGTTTCCCCTACTGATCTTGGGCAGGGCGGAGATTTCCAAACCCATCGGAGTCCCCTTTCTCACAGAGGCTTGGGTGGGGGTTTTAGCGGGAACAAATCTCGAGGTCGGCCCAGGTGGGACTCGAATCTGGTACAGTCGCTCAAAAAAGTATCCGAACACTATGGTTAATTGCAAAATTCAGAAAAAATATCTGGCATTGATTTTTTTAGAAATTAGTCATCTGGTAACCTTCTTGTCACGTGACACGAAGGTTGCCAGATGACTAATTTCTAAAAAAATCAATGCCAGATATTTTTTCTGAATTTTGCAATTAACCATAGTGTTCGGATACTTTTTTGAGCGACTGTACCTACAGATTACGAGCCTGGCACGCTACCAACTGGATCAACTCCCGCCCTTGAGAGTGAGGAATGAGGGTGGGGGATGACATTAATTCTAATTATGATGCAAAGAGATGTGAAAATTTGCTATTATCCAGAAAAGTACAATAATAATTATTTCAAAAGTGCTTCTATACTTTGCACTATAAAGTTCGATTGTAAAATTCCTCTGCTATGTTTCTTTCACAGTATGTATGCACGATAATGGGTACCCACAGCAAATGGCGCGGAGTGATCAGTTGGTAGTACGCCAGGCTCGTAATCTGTAGTTCCCAGATTCGAGTCCCACTTGGGAGAGCGTTGAGATTTATCTCCGTAAAATTCACCATCCTGCCCTCCATCAGTAGGGGACACTAATGAGCTTGGAAAGACCTCCGCCGTCCGTCGCAGAGGGCGTTAATTCGTGGCCCCATGTGCAGAGAGCCATACCCTGTGCAGGTTAAAGAGCACTCTGGATGACTTTGACGGGAGGCTCTTTCTGCTCTGTCTCCTTACAGCTGTCCAGTGGGTCCCCTCAACCTTCTCTGAACACTCAGGTCCTTGTGACCTGCCCATTGTGTACAAAAAAGAGCCGCTCAGTGGTAAAACAACCCAGAGCAAGTTGTTAGAAAACTTACCGGTCGTATTTCTCGCTACCCAAGTCTCGGGCGCATAATTCCCTCAGAATATTTGGTACGTAGTTTTTAACTGCGAATCGATTTACCGGGAGATTTTCTACCATTAATGGGACACCCTGAATATCTAGGCTTTTTTTGATTTTATTTTTGAACTAAAAGGTAGTTGTTTCAGCATTGAATTGCTACTTATTTAAATTCACTTTAAGCGTTCCTACGCGGGGGGTTGGGAAACAGAAATCTTGAAAAATGCAAAGGGATTCAAAGCCAGGGAAGTTTGAAAAAATCTTGCTTTTCTGTTCCAAATTCAATCCTGTTTTCAGATTTAGGTAAATTTATTTGCATTTTCAACTTATTTTAGTGGCATTGTTCATCATGAAAAATGCTTGCTTTCAGAGTTAAAGAGCTTTGAATGATTTTATCTCAATTAGCATGGAGATGTCCTAATGTTTGGGTAATACAGGTTGGGTTGTTGGGTTGGGTTACCTCTGAGCGGCACTTTTTACACACAATGAATTAAATGGCCAGGTCACAAAGACCCGAAGGCTCAGAGAGGGTTTGGGGAAGGGATCCACTGGAATGGATATTGGGTGACAGATGGTAGCGTCCCTTCAAGGCCAAAGCGTGTTCTTTAACGTGCACAGGGTATGGCTCTCCCTAACACGGAGCCACGGCTTAAGGTCCCATCCAACGGACGGCGGTCTTTACCAAGCCCATCGGTGTCCCCTACTGATCTTGGGCAGGGAGGAGAGTTTTGCGGAGATAAATCTCAACGCTGACCCAGCTGGGACTCGAACCTGGGAACTGCAGATTACGAGCCTGACGCGCTACCGACTGAGCCAACCCCGCCCCATACAGGTTGGGTAAAAAAAAATGGATTCGCTCCAAAAATTCAATAAAAATGAAATGTGATATACTTTAAAAATTATTAGAGGATTTTTAAATTTTACTTCTGTCATCACAGAATTTCAAAATGTCTGCCATCATTGTGAGCATAGCTGTGAATTCGCGCAGCACAATTGCTGATTACAGCCTGTTGGGTGGGTCAAAAAACAGTACTTGATTTCGAAAATAAATTAAAATATTTTCATAGAAAGTAAGATTGACTGATCTTCTGTGAAGATTTAGATGGAAGAGTCAGAGAGAGAAATAGAATTAGGAATGAGAAGATAGAAAAAGGAATTAAGGAAATAAAATGGAAAGAAGAGGAATTAAGAAATGAAAAGACAGAGAGGAAATGGGATTTTGGAGTGAAAAGAAAAGAATTAAGGAGTAAAAAATTGAAGAAGAAAGATTAATGAGCAGAACGGCATAAAGGAGTAAAGAGACATAAAAGTTTAAGGAGCAAAAATCAAAAATGATTAAGGAATGACAAGAAAGAAAAGGAGTAATGAGTAAAAAGACATGAATTATTAATGAGTAAAAAGACAAAAAAATGATTAAAAAGACAAGGAAGATTAATGAGTTAAAAGACATAAAAATAGATTAAGGAGTGAAACGATAGAAAAAAATCAATAAAAAAAGCATAAAGGATTAAGGAATAAAAATAGAGAAAAAGATTAATGGTAAATGAGACAGAAAATGAAATTAAGGAGTAAAAAGGCCTAAAAAAGATTAATGGGTAAAAAAAAACACAGAACGTTAAGGAGTAAAAATGCAGAGAGAGAGGGATGGAAATCGGAAAAGGAAAATCGATGGCTAAGTTGATCTTTAATGCAGATGGAAATCGAAATAGGCTTTTCTTAGAAACTAAGTTTAACTGTTAGAGGAAAGCAAGAACGTGAATGTTTTCAAGCTATGCATATTTATTCGAACACGATTCGAAGACCTTTAATGCGAACATAATGTCAATCTGGAACCTAAAAGAAAATTTCTCCTCTCATCATTCTCGTCTTCTCTTTGCGGAGCTCGACAATAACAACAACAAAAAAAAAAAGATGTAGGAGACTCTTAATCGCTTAAGCTGCGTCGCAATCCTGCGCAATCGAAACAAACGCTCCAAACATGATACAATTGTAATTAGATAAACGGACAATTCGGTTACATTGTAAAATAGAAGGGGGAAAAACAACATGATACAATGTATGTTTCCACAGACTCCCTTTTAACGCAGTGGGGCTGTATGACATTCTGCGCATTATGAAATATAACGAGGAAAAGTAATTTGTAACAAGAAAACAACACTAATTTTCTTTCACGTTTTTTTTTCTTACGGTGATGTGCAATGTAAAAAAAAATCAGCCTGGTATCTCATTAACTCTTCTGATGTCCTGTGAATAGAAGAGCCATTTCTATAGCAAGCTGGTGGAGGAGGGGGAAGGTGGAAGGGGGGGGTGATAAAACGGTGGTGGCAGACGACATAATTAATGTCACTTACGAATAGACGGAACTGTGAATAATTTATCACGGATGCTATTTCACACGTGGTGCACGAACGTTTACAGTGAGTGTGTTATGAGTGAGGCGGAGTAGAGGATGGAGAGAAAGATGATGGAGGAGGGAGGAGGAGGGCGAGGGGGATGTTCCAGTGATGGATGGTAGAGTGATGATAGCCTTTCTGTTTCTCCTTCAGAGCAGCTCTCATTATCAGACGGGTTTTTTCTTATCTCGAATTTTTTTGCTGTTGTAGAAAGATGTATTTCCCAGACTCGCAAAACATCATGTCTTGTGATGATTTTGCTCTCAACAAAGAGGGATTTGTTTGTGTCTGCTCGTCGTGCTAATTAAAGAAGGGTGTGTGTGTGACAACGGTTCATGATGCCGTGTTAAATGCACACCGAAATGAATTTGTTACGAAAGGTTGAGAACTAATCATACGATGGATAATAGTAAGTGTCCTACAAGAAGAAACTTCGTTGAAATCTTAATGAGGGAGTGTAGGTGTTAAAATAAATGTAATTTAGACAGAGTTGATTCTATTCTGAATAAAAGTAATGTCTCCCTTACTGTAAGGGGCGGGGGTGGTTCAGTCGGTAGCGCGCCAGGCTCGTAATCTGTAGTTCCCAGGTTCGAGTCCCAGCTGGGTCAGCGTTGAGATTTATATCCTCAAAATTCCCCGCCCTGCCCACGGTCAGTAGGGGACACCGATGGACTTGGAAACGCCGCCGTCCGTCAGATGGGACGTTAAGCCGTGGCTCCGTGTGCGGGAGAGCCATACCCTGTGCACGTTAAAGAACACGCTGGATGGCCTTGACGGGAGGCTACCATCTGTCTCCCAACAGCTGTTCCAGTGGGTCCCCTCCCCCAACCTTCTCTGAGCCTTCGGGGTCCATGTGACCTGGCCATTTAGCCCACGGTGTGCAAAAAAGTGCCGCTCAGAGGTAAAACAACCCAACAACCCAACTGATGGGTTATGGTCGTTGGGGTAGCCATAGACCTCGTAGCACTTTTCCACGTACTTAGTGGGCAAGGACCCGGATCTAGAAATTGAAAAAAAAAAGGGGGGGGGGGAACCAGGACACCGTTCTGGTATCAAAATTTTCCATCCGTTTTGCTGGTTTTCAAAGAATTTGTTTAAAAAGTCTGTCTTTAGGAACTCGTCTGTTCTGAATGGACTCCAACTGAATATTTTAAAATGCTCAGTTTTAAGCTATTCTTGTAAAAGGATTTTTGTTACGTATGAGTGTAACGTCAACTATTGTGCTATTCCACTCTTATGCGTTCTTGTTTGATTCGAACTTTAATTGTAATATGCATATTCAAGAAATTGTGAAGTAAGCTAATAGAAATTTGAGTTTTATTGTCAGAAAACCAAAATACTTTACTAATACAAGGGCTATAGTCAATTTATTTAATTCAATAGTTCGTTCAAACTTAGAATATGGAAGCTTAATATGGGATCCTTACTATCAATATAATATTCATAACATTGAAAAAGTTCAAAATATATTACTAAGATTTCTTTATTACAAGGACACCGTAAATTATCTTCGAGATATTCCTACTGAACGACTTAGAAATATGTATAATGTTTGCTTATTAAAGAATAGAAGAAAAGTTTTATCTAATTGTTTTTATAAACTGTTAAACAACATGGTAGACTGCACCGAACTACTAATTTTAATGAGCTTTGCATTAACAAAGCATCCCACGAGACATACTCCATTTTTTAGAGTTCCATTCCATAAATCAAATACATTGATAAATTTTTCCGTGGTTAGGATTTTCAATGTTTATAATTTGTATAACAATATCCCCGATTTGTTCACAATGTAATTAAAAAATTTCGATCACATTGTATGATGATTATGTTCTTGATTTTATTTCTAATTACATTAGACAACAAATTGAAATTTTTTTATAACATTTGTCAAATAGGATGTTTTTAACTATTTTGGGGTGCTGAATTCAAATATGGCTGTGAAAAATCTGCGGCACGTACAATTATTTTTAAAATTACGGATTGATGTATTTCAAATTTCAATGAATACGCATATCTGAGATATGAAAATAAAATGACTATTTTATTGAATTGCAACTTAAAACTGATTAATTAATTACATGATTATAGTGAAAAAAATTGGAAACATCATATTTATAGACCACTGAATATAAAGTAACAAATGAAATAATATTGAAACGAAAAATAAGAAAATATGGGTAAGGATCTTTTATACTTACAATAAGTTCATTTTGTCTTTTATGTGCTGAGGTATCTTCCTTCTGCAATAACCAGCATTAGTCATCCATCATTGCTGGGTCCCACCTGCCTTGGTATCTCTCCTCCATGGTTTAGATATCCTGGTGAAATCTTTCCCCATGCTCATCACTGACAGCTCCTAAGTTCTTGGGTTTCCCAAGAACTTAGGAGGTCCCAACAGCTGTTCCAGTGGGTCTCCTCCCCCAACCTTTTCTGAGACTTCGGGGTCCATGTGACCTGCCTTTCAGTCCATGGTTTGCAAAAAAGTGCCGCTCAGAGGTAAAACAACCCAACCTGAATACACATACACACAAATGTATCGCGAACTCTACTCTATTTGCATAATCACTAATGACTCCTGGTCGTCGAAGTGCCTGCTGCATCTTTTCTAACCAGTCAAATCACTAATTCTGCCAAGGTAACTGTGAATTAGATATTTACGAAGCAAAAAGGAATATTACATTAAATATGTTTCCTTATGTATTCAATCAATATACCATTAATGTTAACTTCATTTTTCAGTTAAGTGATCTACTATATTCTTTCCATGATAAAAAGAATCGCTCGTCTCTATTTAAATCGCATGTTTATACAAAGAATTTCTTTAACAGGAATAAACAAAATGATCCACGAATAACTTTGAAGATATTACAACCGCAAACAACGCGAAACGAGAAAATAAAAACAAAAAAAAAATATCTATTCACATATACCAGCTTCTTTCGTTCAATAATTACTCTATTATTAAAGATTTACTAAATAAATATTCGCTAACACGACAGGCGTGAATAACGACTGCTCCAAAAAATTTCTTTCTCCAACCAAATTTTCTTTTAAAGCAATTTCTAAAAAAAAAACTACAAAGTTTCGCGAAGTTCTAAAAGAAAACAAGCTCTGCCTCCTGTTCCGAAGAACACGCCCTTAATCACTTCCACATTTCGCACCCTCTTAGAAAGTTGAAAAATCTCCAGCAACTTTCGCCGAGGTGTCCACAAAAGCAAAAATATTCTATATTTATGCACTAAAAAGAGTGTTGTTACCCATTTTTCGTTTCTTTTACTCTTTTTATTTTTTTAAATATTTTCAAGCAACGAGCATGCAGAACGAAATCCGAATTTCCTCTTACCTCAGCTGCCATTATCGACCGCCATTTTGTTCACTGAAGTGCTGAAAACTAGTGGTTGTATCCCAACGCTTTTGGAGGTCTTTCAAAACATTGATAACCGATTGAATTTACCGTCTCCACTAAAGGGGCTCTATAGCTACCAAACACGTTACTTGGCCATTACTTGCTCTTTTTCTTTTGAGAAATTTTTTTTATACTTTTATCTCTACCTTATATATATATACTATTTTTTTTGCGATTTAACTTTGAAAATAGCGGGGAAAACAAATGAAAGTGGAAAACTTCTTCCCCCTCAAAACTATAAAGTGGGTAGGAAAAAGCAATAACGCATTGGTAGTTGTCCCATGGAAGATAAATCTCTTGCGATGGAATGAGAGAAAACTCAGGAAAGACCGTAACAGCAAAGAAGGGAGTGAGGAGTTTGAAACAAATGGTTCAGTAGTTCTCCCAAAAATGCTTTTGAATGCCAATGTTTTGAAAGATTTTAATAGGTGATGACAAAAAGATGGGAATTTTTGCTGATAAACCGTAAAATAATGGAATTCCTTTTGTGTCAGGAAGGTCAATGTTTTTTCTATACTTAACAAACATAAACTATCCCATCCCAAAATGTCGAAGATCTGAAACCATTTTTTGCTTACATTTTGTTGTTTATCACCATCAGTAAGCGTGTCAGACTTGTAATCTCAATATCAAGGGATAGTGTCCCTAACTGTATCAGAGAATTGAGGTTTAACTCATTATATATTTTGTTTTGTTACTTAGTGAGAAAGCTGAACCGATGAGCTTGGAGATGTTGCTGTCCCTTGAATGTGAAGTTAAGATGTGGTTCTTATTAAGTTCCGTTTCATATCAGTAGTCGAACCAGGATTTTTGAAAAGACGCGAGAAAGGAGGTGAAGCCTTGAAAATTTTTCTTAACATCGTTTAAGGCAAAATGAAAAAATATAATTTATTTAGGAAGGAGGAGGGTGGGAGGGTGAAACCTTCAAAGCCCTCCCTCATTAAAGATGCCATTTTTTTCATACGCAAAATTTCCAAACTTTGTGACCCATTGGTACTTGTGTAAAGCACTCCGAATTCTTGAATCATTGATTCATATACAAAGCACTCCGAGTTCTTGAATCATTGATTCATATACAAAGCACTCCATGATCAAATGATCCATTTGTTCTGGTCAACGGCGTTTTATTCCCTCTTGATCGTTGCTACGAACTGTCAATCAAGCGACGTTTCTTTCAGTAGAGGTTTCGTTCGGGCAGCGCTTCGTTCTTAAAACATTTCGTTTCGACAATATGTTTCGTACTTACAAGATTTCGTCACGACAATATGTTTCGTACTTACAAGATTTCGTCTCGACAATATGTTTCGTACTTACAAGATTTCGTCTCGACAATATGTTTCGTACTTACAAGATTTCGTCTCGACAATATGTTTCGTACTTACAAGATTTCGTCTCAACAAGTTCCGACTATTCTATGCATCACAAGGACACAAGTTGGTTCCAGGAAATTTGTAAATTTGTGAACTAAACCTTTCACTCTGCCTTCGATCAGAAAGGGTTGGGTTGTTTTACCTCTGAGCGGCACTTTTTTTGCACACAATGGGCTAAATGGCCAGGTCACATGGACCCCAAAGGCTCAGAGAAGGTTGGGGGAGGAGACCCACTGGAACAGCTGTTGGGAGACAGATGGTAGCCTCCAGTCAAGGCCATCCAGCGTGTTCTTTAACGTGAAGAGGGTATGGCTCTCCCGCACACGGGGCCACGTCTTAACGTCCCATCCGACGGACGGCGGTCTTTCCAAGCCCATCGGTGTCCCCTACTGACAGTGGGCAGGGCGGGAAATTTTGCGGAGATAAATCTCAACGCTGACCCAGCTGGACTCGAACCTGGGAACTACAGATTACGAGCCTGGCGCGCTACTGACTGAGCCACCCCCGCCCCATCAGAAAGGGTATACCGATGGGATTAAGAAGGCCACCGTCCATCGGATGGAAAGTTAAGCCGTCGCACCATGCGCATGAGACAGTGAACCCCAGTGCACGTTAAAAAACACCCTGGATTACCTTAAAGAGTAGGTTCCTCCTGTTTTCTAACAGCTTTCAGTGGATTTCTTTCTCCAACCTACCCTGATACCTTTGGGTCCTTGGGATTTCGTCATTTAGCCTAGTGTGTGCAAAAGTGTCACTCAGAAATAACAACTCAAGGTATCAAGAAAATTTATTTATTTTTAGCTCATTAAGAAACACGAGCTAATGTTTTCACATAGTCGTCTTTCAGTATGTCCTTTGGCAGTCTTTCAACTTTTTTTTATATAAAATTTAAAATTTTTTTTGGGTTGCATAGGTTTTGATGAAATATTAGGATTTGCATTTCCCGAATCTTCCAGTGGCTTAAATAGCGCTCTCTAACGGTGGAAAAATTTGGTAAATGGACAAATCTTAAAAGGACATTGCGAACGATCCATTTATGCGGTAAATTTGAAGTTTGGTGCTAGGGTGCAAGGTCAAGTGGATTGCATTGACAGCAATGATTTGCCCCATTACTAGAAGAGGGCATGGGGAAACGAAACTTTTTTCTCTCGTGAGAAAAATTTAAAAATATTTTTCTACTGTTTAGGTCAGTGTTTCCCAACCTTTTTTGTGCCATGCCCCACTTAAGTCTTTCTAAAATTCTTATGTCCCCCCACCTCTATGTAAAATTAAATTGTTCGTTGAAGTAACTTAAATGATAGGTTTCAGGAAGAAGTCACTAGGGAATTGTAGAGGAAACACAGTAAGTAACCCTCTTTAATTTGTATTGATTCTTGGCAAGGGCAATGGGCGCCCTCATTGTTCTCTTGAAGAAGGATAATGACGACTAACAATGTAATCTTCGGGTTTTCTTTTGTCCGGGCTCGCTAATCCTACGGCCGCCATACGGTTACACTCTGAAAGTGTCCATTTTCGAATTGCCCCCCCTTGACAATCAAATTGCCCCCCCCCCCCTGTGGGGCGTGGGCCCCACGTTGGGAATCACGAGTTTAGGTACTAATCAAATATCATGCTTTTCTCAATCATTCTTTAGTTCAAATTTGCGTTGTTTGAGTGTGCTAAATGGGCAAAATATTCACCAGTGGCGATATATTATTCTTCCACTTGTCTTTTAGTTACTATATAAACAACAGCAAAACAAAGTTCTAAATGTGCAAAATATAAGCTCACTGATCTAAAGTTCTAAAGTTCTAAACAGAGGGTCACGGGGGGAACTGAGTAGAATTCCACACTTGTCATCTGCAGTTGACAAGGTTCGAGTCCCACCTGGGCAAGCGTTGAAATTTATCTCCGGAAAACTCCCCACCGTCGTAAGTAAGGGACACTAATGGGCTTACTGACCAAGGGCGGGGGAAGCAAGGCCATGACCCCGTGTGCTTGAGAGTCATCCCGTCTGAGGGGAAGTAAGGATATGGCCCCGTGTGCTTGAGAATCATCCCGTCTGAGGGGAAGTTAGGCCATGGCCTTGTGTGCTTGAGAGTCATCCCATCCGAGGGGAAGTAAGGCCATGGCCCCGTGTGCTTAAGAGTCATCCCGTCTGAGGGGAAGTAAAACCATGCCCCGTGTGCTTGAGTCATCCCGTCTGAGAGGAAGCAAGGCCATGCCCTGTGTGCTTGAGAGTCATCCCGTCTGAGGGGAAGCAAGGCCATGCCCGTGTGCTTGAGAGTCATCCCGTCTGAGGGGAAGCAAGGCCATGCCCTGTGTGCTTGAGAGTCATCCCGTCTGAGAGGAAGTAAGGCCATGGCGCCGTGTGCTTGAGAGTCATCCCGTCTGAGGGGAAGTAAAGCCATGCCCCGTGTGCTTGAGAGTCATCCCGTCTGAGAGGAAGCAAGGCCATGCCCTGTGTGCTTGAGAGTCATCCCGTCTGAGGGGAAGTAAAGCCATGCCCCGTGTGCTTGAGAGTCATCCCGTCTGAGAGGAAGCAAGGCCATGCCCTGTGTGCTTGAGAGTCATCCCGTCTGAGGGGAAGCAAGGCCATGCCCGTGTGCTTGAGAGTCATCCCGTCTGAGGGGAAGCAAGGCCATGCCCTGTGTGCTTGAGAGTCATCCCGTCTGAGGGGAAGTAAGGCCATGGCCCCGTGTGCTTGAGAGTCATCCCGTCTGAGGTGAAGTAAGGCCATGGCGCCGTGTGCTTGAGAGTCATTCCGTCTGAGGGGAAGTAAAGCCATGCCCGTGTGCTTGAGAGTCATCCCGTCTGAGGGGAAGCAAGGCCATGCCCGTGTGCTTGAGAGTCATCCCGTCTGAGGGGAAGTAAGGCCATGGCCCCGTGTGCTTGAGAGTCATCCCGTCTGAGGGGAAGTAAGGCCATGGCCCCGTGTGCTTGAGAGTCATCCCGTCTGAGGTGAAGTAAGGCCATGGCCCCGTGTGCTTGAGAGTCATCCCGTCTGAGAGGAAGCAAGGCCATGCCCTGTGTGCTTGAGAGTCATCCCGTCTGAGGGGAAGTAAAGCCATGCCCCGTGTGCTTGAGAGTCATCCCGTCTGAGAGGAAGCAAGGCCATGCCCTGTGTGCTTGAGAGTCATCCCGTCTGAGGGGAAGCAAGGCCATGCCCGTGTGCTTGAGAGTCATCCCGTCTGAGGGGAAGCAAGGCCATGCCCTGTGTGCTTGAGAGTCATCCCGTCTGAGGGGAAGTAAGGCCATGGCCCCGTGTGCTTGAGAGTCATCCCGTCTGAGGTGAAGTAAGGCCATGGCGCCGTGTGCTTGAGAGTCATTCCGTCTGAGGGGAAGTAAAGCCATGCCCGTGTGCTTGAGAGTCATCCCGTCTGAGGGGAAGCAAGGCCATGCCCGTGTGCTTGAGAGTCATCCCGTCTGAGGGGAAGTAAGGCCATGGCCCCGTGTGCTTGAGAGTCATCCCGTCTGAGGTGAAGTAAGGCCATGGCCCCGTGTGCTTGAGAGTCATCCCGTCTGAGGTGAAGTAAGGCCATGGCCCCGTGTGCTTGAGAGTCATCCCGTCTGAGGTGAAGTAAGGCCATGGCCCCGTGTGCTTGAGAGTCATCCCGTCTGAGGTGAAGTAAGGCCATGGCCCCGTGTGCTTGAGAGTCATCCCGTCTGAGGGGAAGTAAGGCCATGGCTCCGTGTGCTCGAGAGTCATCCCGTCTGAGGTGAAGTAAGGCCATGGCCCGTGTGCTTGAGAGTCATCCCGTCTGAGGGGAAGTAAGGCCATGGCCCCGTGTGCTTGAGAGTCATCCCGTCTGAGGGGAAGTAAGGCCATGGCCCCATGTGCTTGAGAGTCATCCCGTCTGAGGGGAACAAGGCCATGCTCCGTGTGCTTGAGAGTCATACCTGCAGTTAAAAAACACTCTGCATGGCTTTGCCGGGAGGCGACTACCTGTGTACTAGCAGCTGGCCATTGTGTCCAATCTCTCCATCTTTATCTAAGCCCTCGGTGTCCTTGTGACCTGACCATTATTTAACTCATTGTGTGAATAAAGGTGCCGCTTTAGAGAGACAAACAACCCGAGAGGTAAAACAACCCAACCTTCTCAAGGAACACCAAAATCTGGAGGATGAGAAGAAAACCTCATAGGATGGGTGAATTCAATTTATGAAGCCTGTTAAGTGACGTTCTATTTATGAGAAAGAAGATAGGGAGAATGCTGCTCCATCACGTGACACAGGAACCTGTTGGGCGCTGCGAACGGACAAATTATAAACCTTCGGTACAAAAGGAAAAAAATAGGAGGAAAAAACTAAACATTGTGTAACGCTTCTGCTCACAATATTCTCTTCAGATATATTTCCTCGATAAAAATGACGATGAAGCGTAAATTTCGTCAAACTTTTACTTAAAAAGCTAGTCATCTGTTCAATAGAAATATCTTATCCAGAATAACACAACAATATCTTCGCAACTACAGAGAGCAATTGAAAGTGTTAAAATATTAGCATATCTGGTTTGTTGATTGATGTATTTCGCTTTTTTTTTCATTGGATTTAATTCATTTATTCGATGCAACCGTTCATAGAATTGTTGTGGAGAAAATGCACAAAAGACTCATCAAAACGATACACAAAAAAAAATGCCAAAAGGTCCATTAAAATGAGAGAACCTGTCGTCATTTTCCGCTTCATACAAAAAAAAAGACTTTGTTTCATTCTAAACTTAGAAAGACATTGCAAATTTTCTTTATATAGTCCTCAGACCCCAGACTCGCATACTTTATAAAAGGGTCGTTTTTGTCCAGTTCATATTCAATTGTTCTTATTCAAATCCGACATGCACTTAGGGCTACTACAATTTTAACGTGATTTAGTGGCTTTCGATCTTCGTAGTGGTAGGAGATGCAGCCGATGATATCCGCGTTGTCATGGAAACGAGAAAGGGATGAAAGACGATTTTCCGTTAACAAGCTAAGTGAGCATCCGGTGTTTTGACTAACTGTTATTGTTGGGGCAGATGGAGCCTGTCCTCTCTCATTCAGGGAACACCAAGATCTGGAGTAAGAGGAGACCTCATAGGATGAGGGAGTATAATTTATGAAGCCTGTTAAGTGACGCTCTGTTTATTAGGAAGAGGATGTGTGAGGGGAGGAGGGGGGGGAGGGTAGTGGGAATCTTGCTCCATCACATGACGCAGGAACTTGTCTGACGTTTAGAACAAACAAATTATAAATCTTCGATACAAAAGAATAAAATAGAAGGAAAAACTGAACTTTGCTTTCTAAGCCTTTCCTCTTCAAATAAATGGCTCACTGCGAACTTAATAGGTGGCGTCTCATAAACTTTACATAGAGACGCTGTTTCAAGTCAATTTATGAGGGTGCTTTACAACTTTTGTTGTTTCGACGCATTTAGTGGCAGGGAGAGGAGGCATAAAGGGGTGAGGAGATGGTGGGTTTCAGACTGCTCGCGTGATGGAGAGCAAGGGACGCCTTTGTCGATCGTACCAAAAGGGATGGATATTGAAAAAGGGGAATTTCATGAAGGCAGCAATAAATCACAAGCTTTTGGTTCACTACGGAAATGCTAAAGGTTTGACCTTTTAATGGCTCTGTCTGCTTACCATATAATGATATGAAAAATGCTACTGAAGATTTCAAAAGAAACAGTATTAGTATTTCCCAGTGCGATGGCAAAGAAGAGCATCAATTTTCATCCTGTAATACATTCAGTTTCTTGGATTATATTTTATATAAAGTTTATGACTGATTTATAGGTTACACTTCTTTACACCTGTGCGGGTTGACTTACGGGTTAGGTAATTTTTAGAATGATTTCGGGAACAGTTATTGAAATGTCTTCACAGGAATGAGAAAAGTTGGAGAAAGATTTAAAAATATGTTAAAGAAAGATAAAATGATTTATTAATATGCATTTATTTTTATTACTTCTCTTTATACTACATGGAAGCTGCAGTGCATAAGGTTCATTGTACGATGTTCCCAGCTATGAGTCCCAATGTGTCGAACATTGGGCTTAGAAAGACCACCTTCCGTCGAATGTTGGACTTAGAAAGGCCACCATCCGTCGACTGTTGGCTTAGAAAGGCCATCGTCCGTCGAATGTTGGACTTAGAAAGGCCACCATCCGTCGACTGTTGGCTTAGAAAGGCCATCGTCCGTCGACTGTTGGCTTAGAAAGACCACCGTCCGTCGAATGTTGGACTTAGAAAGACCACCAGCCGTCGAATGTTGGCTTAGAAAGGCCATCGTCCGTCGAATGTTGGACTTAGAAAGGCCACCATCCGTCGACTGTTGGCTTAGAAAGGCCATCGTCCGTCGACTGTTTGGCTTAGAAAGGCCATCGTCCGTCGACTGTTGGCTTAGAAAGGCCATCGTCCGTCGACTGTTGGCTTAGAAAGACCACCGTCCGTCGAATGTTGGACTTAGAAAGGCCACCATCCATCGAATGTTGGCTTAGAAAGACCACCGTCCGTCGAATGTTGGACTTAGAAAGGCCACCATCCATCGAATGTTGGCTTAGAAAGGACATCGTCCGTCGAATGTTGGCTTAGAAAGGCCATCGTCCGTCGAATGTTGGCTTAGAAAGGCCATCGTCCGTCGACTGTTGGCTTAGAAAGGACATCGTCCGTCGAATGTTGGGTTAAGCTGTGAACTCTTGTGAAGGAGAAACGTACTGAATGGCCTTTATTGAGGCTTCCATCTATCTCCTATAGCTGTTCAGCTAATCCCTTTTCTTAGCCTTCTGGGATTCCTTGTCACCTGGTCATTTAGATCAAGGTTTCTGATTATGATTTAAATTAATTAAATTCACCAATAATTAAACTAATCTAAATTTAATAAACCTTAACTTAATTATTATTAACTATGTAAAAAATATAGTATTATGTATAAATATATTATGTATAAATTAAGTATATATATATAATATACTTAATTATTATTAACTATTTAAATTTAACTTAATTATTATTAACTATGATTTAAAAAAAGATGTGGCTGGAGGCTTCATACTTCGCTACAAAGAAAAGATCTCGAACCCATGATGGCGACGTGTAAAGAAAGCCTCACAGCCACATCTTTTTTTTAAATCATAATTTATTTTTTAAAATGGGAATTTTAGGATTGATATTTGTTTGAACTGTTGAAACATTTTCTATTATGAGTTAGATTTTATGCAGAGGTATTTTAGCTTAAGGTATTACAATAAAAATTGCTAATTTATTTTATTTTAGCTTAAGGTATTACAATAAAAATTGCTAATGATTGATTTTGAAACAGGAATAATTTTAATAAAAAAATCAGTAATCTTAATCCAAATATTTCTCCCACATGCCCTGGACCCCCTTCCAGCACTACTACGGAGTGCGAGAATCCCAGGTTAAGAACCTATGATGTAGATCTTTTAGGCAAAAAAATTACTGTTGACAGATACAACTGAATTTTTTCCTATTGATAGCAAGTTATAACGCAAACTTGTATTTCGACTGTGATAGTTTTGAATCCGTATACAATGGCTGTACGCCTTCGATTCGTATCCTAAATATGGTAGGCAACTAAATATGTGATTATTAATGCCCATAAATTTCGTTTACTCTCTGCGATTAATTTCCCAAAGTTAAGGGTGAATTGAAATTCGAACAGTTGTGTTCGTGCTCTAGAATCGGCTTCCACGCATAGTTCTTTAATTCTTTCTAATCTTTCTAATCTCCCTTCTCTGCTAGATCTCTGTGCATAGTACCAACTAGGTAATGGTTTATTCAAGCTATTTCCGTATAAAAGGGCTCATTTTCCTAAGAATTACCTTTTTCTATTCATGATACAGACTTCTGTATTACAGGTTAATTCAAATGGGTATGTTTATTTTTGTAAAGACAACAATCATTTACCTGTAGAAAATTATGCTCTGGAAAGTTTCTTCCGACATAGAAAGATTAAATAGCAACAAAAATCTCATTAAATACAATTCCTACATAATACAAAGTTTAAGAGTAGTCTCTATAGACTACTCTTAAAAGTGTTGTAGCGAGCAATAGTCTTGCTATTCTCTACTACTCTTAAAAGAGTTGTAGTAGAGAATAGCAAGACTAGTCCCTAAAGAGTCTCTATAGAGACTACTCTTAATATTATACAAACTAAGAATATTTTCCACGCTCTTAAATTTCACAGAAATATTGATTTATATATAGAGAGAGTCATTGTAAAAGAATTTCCATATTTAAAAGTGAATATTTTAATAAATAATTAAGTAAGAATAGCAATTGTGTCCACAAAATGTCAAGAAACTCTCAAAATTTAGTTTTGTGTTCAACAGAGTTCAACGTACGCCAGTGATGGCGTGATATTCAATTTCCATCCATACTTGGCTCATCATATTTGCTGCAACAGTTCAGCAATGCAATAAATAATTCTATCCTTTAAATCCCGTAAACCACAATTTTTTTTCAGACTGAAAGATGATTTCAATACATCTTCCTCCTACCCCCACCCTCAAAATAGAAGTACAATAGTGACACCAACTCTCTATTGGTTAATTCAAAGTGAGTATGTTTATTTTTGTAAAGACAACAATCATTTTTCTGTGGAGAATTAGATTAATTAATTGCAATATCGGTTTATCTCTAGCAAACCAGCGATTTGGAAATTTGCTATTTAAGACGCCATATGATACTAACTTCATATCATAACATTCCGATGTTATCATATGATAGATGTTATGATATGGGAGGGCACTGTGGCCCTCCATTCCGATGTTATGATGTGGGGAGTTATGATATTTCCGATGTTATGATATGGGAGAAAGAATTGATGTTCCATCTCGAACATCAATTTTAATTGTGTCAATGGCCCTGTTACAGCCGCATTTTCCCCAGTGGCTGCAGGATTTAATGTACTCCTGGTACACATATGCAATGATTGCAAGTGGGAATTCCAGACCTTCTGCAGTAACGGATATGGAGCACACTGTCGACAGGCTCCTTCTCTCCCTGTCTGGGCTGGGTTCTTTTTCTAACTATGTGTTTGAGAGCTTTTGTTGGGTTGGGTTGTTTTACCTCTGAGCGGCACTTTTTTGCACACCATGTACTAAATGACCAGGTCACAAGGACCCCTAAGGCTCAGAGAAGGTTAGGGGACCCACTGGAACAGCTGTTGGGAGACAGATGGTAGCCTCTCGTCAAGGCCATCCAGCGTGTTCTTTAACGTGCAGAGGGTATGGCTCTCTCGCACACGGGGCCACGGCTTAACGTTCCATCCGACGGACGGCGGCCTTTTCAAGTCCATCGGCGTCCCCTACTGACCGTGGGCAGGGCGGGGAATTTTGCGGAGATAAATCTCAACGCTGACCCAACTGGGACTCGAACCTGGGAACTACAGATTACGAGCCTGGCGCGCTACCGACTGAGCCACCCCCGCCCCAAATGACCAGGTCACATGGACCTCGAAGTCTCAGAGAAGGTTGGGGTAGGGGACCCACTGGAACAGCTGTTGGGAGACAGATGGTAGCCACTTGTCAAGGCCATCCATCGTGTTCTTTAACGTGCAGAGGGTATGGCTCTCTCCCGCACACGGGGCCACGGCTTAACGTCCCATCCGACGGACGACGGCCTTTCCAACGGAAAAAAGGCTAAGCGAGTTAGAACTTCGGTATTACCACACTGTATAGCTGGAAATGTACGATTTCTGTTATAAATTTCTGAAATAAAATATTTAACTTAACCTCATACCACATTCAGAATCGCTAGAGGTCTGAACACCACTGGTTCAGGGCCATTAGTTTAGACCATGTTTAGGAAAATTAACTCAACTGAGTGAGGCTTATTTCTCTACAATTCACTTGTTCCTAGCAAAGTCCTTTAACGATGAAAAATGAAAATGTCATCATCCATGAAATGATAAAATTAATATTAAAAACGCACACTGTTATCTTAAGACAAACCTTCCCCCCCCCAAAAAAAAGACGCACTCATATCGAAAATTACAAACGACAAACCAACAAAGCTAATGTTACATGAAAAAAAAAAAAGAGCAAACACAACTTGAATCTGTTCCAAAATTTCAAGTATTGCTTCTCATTCCGAATTTCTCGCACCGTATTAAATATTTCTCTTCAGCGTTTTTTTTTTTAATTTTCTTTTCTGTCAAGATGAACTTTGCTCTAAGCGAATGGGTCGTAATGAACTTTAATTCTCCATGACATGCTTCTTTAGAATGATTCCATTTCTTCTTATTCTCTGATCTTATTTTCTCCACTGCATCCAAGAGGAGTGCGGAGATGTTTTTAATGCTCCCAGAGATGCTGGGCGGTCATTAAGAGATGGGAGCTTCATCCGAATCAATCAGCCAGGCTAGGGACCTCAGAGATTTCTACTTAATTTTCCTTCATTAATTTTTGCGCCTGACTTATATAAACGCTGCTGCTGTGAAAGAAAAATACTCTTTTTGTTTAAGATGGGGCGCAAATGCAGAGTGATCTTAATTATACTTCTCCCCCAACGCTCCAAGGAATGGGGGAAGAGAACCTTTCATTCTTTTAGGACCAAGTGCCACACCAAGTGCTAACCTGATATTAATGTAACATGTGAACAAAATGACATCTAAGTAATTTCGGAAAAGTAGGTTTAACGAAAATGTATTAAAGTCTTAGACTGAAAATAATGAAAACATTTAATTTCATCAAGGAACTTTTGTTTTGTTTTTTCTTAGCTTTTCTTATGATTTTTAAAAGAGTCGTACGCGTGTCGTCGGTGGAATGTTTTTTTCCTCTGGTTAATTTTGTTCTCGACTTTAATATAAAGTACTTCAACAATATTTCGTTTCTTTCTGAAAAGACAAATTAATACGTTTATTAAAGCTTAACTTCTTAGCGAATTGGTGGTATAATTTTAATACTGAATTTTCAAAAAGTTGTAATATTAAAATGGCGAATGAATGTTTCAAATTGGTCTGTTGGAACAATGCCACTGTCTGCCATTTCTGTTCCTTTTTTTGGATTTCGACTAGCATTTCAATGTGTCTGGATGTTAGAATGACATTCCTACCTAATATTTTTTGAGTTAAATCTCTGAATATAATGTTTTTTGTATCAGTTGAGTTGTTTTACCTCTGAGCGGCATTTCTTTTGCGCACCATGGGCTAAATGGCCAGGCCACAAGGAACCTGAGAGAAGGCTAAATGGCCAGGCCACAAGGACCCTGAGAGAAGGCTAAATGGCCAGGCCACAAGGACTCTGAGAGAAGGCTAAATGGCCAGGCCACAAGGACCCTGAGAGAAGGCTAAATGGCCAGGCCACAAGGACCCTGAGAGAAGGCTAAATGGCCAGGCTACAAGGAACCTGAGAGAAGGCTAAATGGCCAGGCCACAAGGACCCTGAGAGAAGGCTAAATGGCCAGGCCACAAGGACCCTGAGAGAAGGCTAAATGGCCAGGCCACAAGGACCCTGAGAGAAGGTTAAATGGCCAGGCCACAAGGACTCTGAGAGAAGGCTAAATGGCAAGGCCACAAGGACCCTGAGAGAAGGCTAAATGGCCAGGCCACAAGAAACCTGAGAGAAGGCTAAATGGCCAGGCCACAAGGAACCTGAGAGAAGGCTAAATGGCCATGCCACAAGGACCCTGAGAGAAGGCTAAATGGCCAGGCCACAAGAAACCTGAGAGAAGGCTAAATGGCCAGGCCACAAGAAACCTGAGAGAAGGCTAAATGGCCAGGCCACAAGAAACCTGAGAGAAGGCTAAATGGCCAGGCCACAAGGAACCTGAGAGAAGGCTAAATGGCCAGGCCACAAGGACCCTGAGAGAAGGCTAAATGGCCAGGCCACAAGGACCCTGAGAGAAGGCTAAATGGCCAGGCCACAAGGACCCTGAGAGAAGGCTAAATGGCCAGGCCACAAGAAACCTGAGAGAAGGCTAAATAGCCAGACCACAAGAAACCTGAGAGAAGGCTAAATGGCCAGGCCACAAGGAACCTGAGAGAAGGCTAAATGGCCAGGCCACAAGGACCCTGAGCGAAGGCTAAGTGGCCAGGCCACAAGGACTCTGAGAGAAGGCTAAATGGCCAGGCCACAAGGACCCTGAGAGAAGGCTAAATGGCCAGGCCACAAGGACTCTGAGAGAAGGCTAAATGGCCAGGCCACAAGGACCCTGAGAAAAGGCTAAATGGCCAGGCCTCAAAGACCCTGAGAGAAGGCTAAATGGCCAGGCCACCAGGACTCTGAGAGAAGGCTAAATGGCCAGGTCACAAGAACCCTGAGATAAGGCTAAATGGCCAGGCCACAAGGACCCTAAGAGAAGGCTGGGGGAAGGAAGGCACCGGACAGTTGTTAGGAGATATATGGTAGCCTCCCGCCAAAGGCATTCAGCGTGTTCTTTAATGTTCACAAGGCATAGCTCCCCTGCACACGGAACCACGGCTTAGCGTCTCATCTGGGGGACGGGGGCCTTTCCAAGCCCATCAGTGCCTCCTACTGACTGAGGGCAAGGTGGGGATTTAGCGGAGATAAATCTCAACAGCAGCACAACAAATGAAATAGTCAATATTTTTACATTTAAACTCTTAGCCAATTGTTAAATTTAACGAAAAATTGAGTGTTAATTTTAAACTAGCGTTATAAAGAATTTATTTCAAGGAATATATTCTGTAGCAATGTCCTGGCCGACTCGCGATCGATGAATCAGGTGCTCAAGAAATGCTTCGCGGATAATCGAATCTGGGAACGGAGATGGCCTCTTGTCTAAAATATTCTTTTCAGATCTCTAAGGCATGATGAAGAGAAATTTATTTCTAATATTTAGAGAGAATCATGCTAAATTTGTGTAGACAGACTCATTTTCTGCCTGTCTGGGCTGGGTTGTTTTCTGACTATGTGTGTGAGAACGTTTGCAGAAGGGTACCTGTCCCTATCTCGTCAGGATGATTTATTAAGGTGGCCGATGTACCCAAACTCAGTTATTTCATATATTTACATTTATTTACACTTTATATATACATACAGTGACTGCCCACCCGTGGTACAGTCACTGGCCAAATACAACACAGGCTATAATGAGCCTCAGCGGTCCCAGCGCTAGCTAGAGAACAAAGCTTAAGCAAGCCACAGACAATCCTCCTGACATCCGGAAGGTCTCGTGGTCTGCGCGCAAGTCCCAACCCCGCAAGTCGAACAACCCCGCTAAATGAGGTCACGTGTCCTTCGGGGGGACGTTAGGATATTTCGGCCTTCTTCTTCTTCTTAAACATCCTTCATCTAGTCTGGACCTATTTGTAAAGGGGGCCTCAGCTCTCTTATCATCAGGTCCATAGGCGCAGTCGGTGCTGATGTGCAACAGAAAAGTGGTCTGGCACAGTGAAAGGCCAGCAACCGTACAATTTGGCAAAAGGGCATGTGGCCGCAGGCCGCCCAGAGGCTGAATGGAAGAGGCTGGAAGGGGAGGGAGGTTATAACAGTTGCAAGGCGTAGGTTGTACATGGTGTGGAGGGTGGAGAGAGCTGATGAGGCTAAAGTATTGTGTGATTTTTTTTTTGAATTTAGTCATTCTTTTTTATAAATGAGAAAAAAAAAATTAGTTTTTTTTAAAGAGATTTGTAATGTGGTAGAAAGGGATTTTTTTTTTTATCATTGTTGCGTTTTTTTTGAAAATAAGTAATTTTTTTAAAGTGAGAAAAAAAAAATTTGAAAGAGTTTAGTAATATGTTTAAAAGGGATTTTTTTCCATAAATTTTGTTTATTTTTTTTGATTTGGTGTTTTTTTTTTTTTTTTTTTGTTTTTTCCCAAAGGATGGGAGTTGGGGGAGGGCATTTGTGTGTGGGGGGTGAGAGTGAGTGTATTTATCCTGGGTATAAATAAGTATGTGGGGACCTCTAAGCGGGGGGGGAGAGTATTGAGGAAGGAACATAAAATTATTAATTGTAAAATTAAAACTATATTTTTGGAGCAAAGTTTATATATTTATATATATATATCTTTTCTTCCCTGGGGGCATGGGGGAATTTAATTGGGGTAGCAGAGGAGGTTTGATGTGCGGTGGTCAAAGAACCTAGGGAATTGAGAAAAAATTAGAATTATAGTAGTTTTTATTTGCTCCATAGTGTAGCACTGGGTTGTGGTGTCGTGCCGTGAAAGTATGCGCAGGGGTGGAACAGGGAAAAGGCTTAGCTCAATATTTTCATGTAAATGGGTGTTGGTGGAGTAAGAGATGTAGAAATTTTGAAAGGATAAATATATTATAAGGTTACTTCAGTTGATAACTAGGTTACACATTGTTGGTAGATAGGTGAATATCCTAGTGTATGTTTGTATTGGCAGTTTAATGGGCACTCCAATCATAGTGGTTGGGGTGCAGATTATGGGTCCCTTCAGTGGGTAGCAGGTGGTAGGTAGGATGTATGTGATGTGTGAGGGAGTATATGTGTATTAAGTGGCTTGTCCTCGGTGCAATACCAAAATGAGTTTCTAGGTTAAAGGGGTCATTACTTGGGATATTAGTAAATATATATATTTGTTTGTTATAGAGAGAGTATGTTTATATAATTTTTTGTGTTTATAGTTAGCACTATTTGTATCTGTTTGATATGGGGTTATATGACACATGTTTTCCTCTTTTAGTTTGATAAAGTTCAGTATTTTCATGAAGAATAATTTTTTTTTGCTTTCTAGCATTCAAGAGTAGAATAGTATGTTGAAATTTATATAATTTTTCCATTATATTGTCCAAAATGCTTCTTTTTGTTGTCCTATGAGGATCTTTTAGTGGCATCTGGATCTTTTATTTCTTATGTCCCAAGGATCTTTTAAGAAAAAATTAGTATTTGTAAGTTATGGGAAAAAGGAGTAGTAGGGCTCTGAGGTAGGAGAGTAACATTAGGGAAATCTCCCAGTGCAGTGTAGGAATTTGGCCAAGGCCCTATAGTGGACTTTGATGTTTTTGTGAGTGGGGCTGAGGAGACTTTGTGCAGAGAAATATGTGGTTCCAAGTGTGGTGAGTGTTTGGAAAAGGGTGAGTCTGTGTGTTGTGTATTTAGGGCAGTGTAGGAGGTAATGGGGGTATGTCTTCAATTACCTGGCAGGTGGTGCAGAGGGAAGAAGGTACCTTATTGATCATGAACAGGTCTTTGTTGAGACTTGTCCTGCCAGTACGTAATTGATGAATGGAAGTTTGGGCCCTTCTGGGTAGATAATTAAGGGTTGGGTTGGGTTGTTTTACCTCTGAGCGGCACTTTTTTGCACACCATGGGTTAAATGGCCAGGTCACATGGGCCCCGAAGGCTCAGAGAAGGTTGGGGGAGGGGACCCACTGGAACAGCTGTTGGAAGACAGATGGTAGCCTCCCGTCAAGGCCATCCAGCGTGTTCTTTAACGTGCACAGGGTATGGCTCTCCCGCACACGGGGCCACGACTTAACGTCCCATCCGACGGACGGCGGCCTTTCCAAGTCCATCGGTGTCCCCTACTGACCGTGGGCAGGGCGGGGAATTTTGCGGAGATAAATCTCAACTCTGACCCAGCTGGGACTCGAACCTGGGAACTGCAGATTACGAGCCTGGCGCGCTACCGACTGAGCCACGCCCGCCCCTAGATAATTAAGGTGTAGTGTGTGTGGGATGACAGCAATGGTGGCTATTTTTAAGTGTGGTTTGTTGTATCCAGTTATGTATCAATGTGGTGTGAAAGAATTTGTCAATTTCGTTTGAGTGATAGTTGTAAGTTACAGGAGTGTGATGGACACGGTCGCTGTGCCACGTCGACTCTTGTCGTCTAGCTCCCAAAACTGGATCCGCCGCCGGCGCTCTGAAGGCCCTGCCGCCAAAATGGCGATACGTACAATTTGCTTTATTGAAGAATAAGCTTTTGATGATTTGAAATTCTATAGTTACTGAAATAAAGTTGTAATATTGATTGATCAAGGCCGGATATAGGACAAGGGCAAGGGGCTATGCATCCCATTCCTTTCAGAATTATTAAACTTATATGAAATATAAATATATTTCATGCACTTTTCAAGAAAATTTTTAAAGACATAAAACGGAGCGGGAAATGTTATACTGCATTGGAAATCCAGTCTCTGGTCGTTTTAAAATTTTCCAGCTAGATTTTCCCACCTCGATATGGCCATGAGATTGACTGATTCCTTTGAAACGATTTCCTGTTTCCTGTTTTATCGTTACTTAACTAATATATTAATCGTGAAGCAACACAGTTTTAGAACTTATACAATAAAACTTTATCTGCACCGTATAAAAACGGTTAAATAAAACCGCGGAAATTAATAATAAAATAAAGTTCTCAACTTAAAACTCAACAACTGGAGGTCATTTTAAATGGCGGCGCGAGGTAACAACACAGAAACCAATCATTTTCACGACAGCAAACTCAGAACAAAAAAAAAATAAAAATTCCGTTTCCATCTGTACTCGTGGTTCCCGCAGAAAACTGAGCAAAAGTAATAAAGCACTTTGAGTCGTTAAACATGCAAAGTCTTGAACCTCCTGTACCGTAATAAAAATCAACGCATGATAAGCAACACTGCACACGGACAAGGCCAGTTAAACAGTGCTGATAAATTTTATGTCCTAGCCATTTTTCAATGCGTCGAGTTCACGTTGAAAAGCGAGACGGTTGGTGTTTACGGATTTAAATAACTGGGCGCATTATCATTTAAAATAGGAATGCATTTCTCACAGAATTCTATTTCTGCCTGTTTAAACGATGCGAACGTAACGCCGAGATGAAATATAAACCACGGCGCAAGGGTTCTAAGCCAGGGTTACTTTGGCGAAATGGACCCTCGCAGAAACATGTCGGCCATTCACGCTTGGCTGAGTTGGTGCGTGAGTAGGAATACAGGCAGAAGAATAAAGAAGAGTAAATGGTGGGAACTGAGAAGTTGCGCTTCTCTGATATACATGGCATGAACGTTATCCATTTTCTCTTACGGTTTCTCTAACAGAGTACGCTGTCAGTCAATGTTTCAGTATGACAGGGAATAGCTAAAGGCACTTCGTTTTGCCCTTCCTAAGGAGAGTGCAAAGAAGCTTGACTGAGCGAAAAAAACCGGCTGGAACGAACTTCGAAGAAAGTTTTATGAGGGAATTATATGAGCTAGCAACAATAACAAAAGGAGCAGGGGAAATATTAGCATCTTATTGATCACAGTATGCAGAGTGTAAAAAATAAATCTAGTTTGCTAATAAATTAGATTTGGTTATTTTACCTCTGAGCTGCACTTTTTTGCGCAGTGAGCTAAATGGGCTGGGCAGGTTACGAGGACCCCGTGGGCTCAGAGAAGGGGTCCACTAGACAGCTGTTAAGAGACAGATCGTAGCCTCCCTTCAAAGACATCCAGAATGTTCTTTAACGAGCACAGGGCATCTCCCTCACACGTGTAAACGGCTTCACGTCCTATGCGACGGATGACGGTCTTTGCAAGCCCATCGGTGTACCCTATTGTCTGAAAGCAAGGAGGTAAGTTTTGAGGGGACCTGGGAATTTCAGATTACGAGACAGATACGCTACTGATTGAGCCCCAGCACCAAGAGTACAGGAGGAAATAAATCTAATCTGTTAATAAATTAATTGGAAGTTTCACAGAAAAAAATGCAGCGTTCGGCACTTTAATCTTTGATGAGGATGTCTTTTGATTAAATTTTCATTTTTCAATTATAATAATAATAGAAAACTTTCTGGTAAAACATTTAAGCTAGTGGAAAAATTTATCTTAGTAAGAAACGAACCCAAGACCGCTTGACTAAAAATAAAATTCATATCCTCATCAATGCATCCGACGCTAATCAGCATCCTCATTCAAATGGGTTGTAAAGATGCCTATGACGGCTAAGTCAATAGAGTGACGAGCTCGGGACATGATGTTCCCGGGTTAGAGTTCTCGCTGTGCCCGAATCAAGATTTTCTCCCTCAAGCTTCTCCTTAAATTTTTTAAATTATCTTAGTAAAAAACGAACACAAGACCGCTTGACAAAAAATAAAATTCATATGCTCATTATTGCATCCGACGCTAATCAGCATCCTCATTCAAAAGCGTCGGATGCAATGATGAGCATATGAATTTTATATTTTGCTTTTTTTAATCAGCTTGAGCTAATCAAGCTTCACCTCAAACTTCTCCTCAATTTAATCAATAGACCACCCTCGGGAGAAAGACGACACCGATTCACTTTGACAGACAGTCGTTCTTCAGATGGTAAGTTAAACCGTGGCCCGTGTGCAGTACACTACAGTATATTACTTGCATGTGAAAGAACATGGTACAGGACATTGCTAACAGACATCTTCTTCAAACAGTTGTTTAGTAGATCCACTTATCCAAACCAGCTCTGAAGGCTTGCTACCTGGTCATTTAACACATCCCCTTGCCCGACCCTTCACAGTCAGAAAGAGACACTAATGGGCTTGGAAATGCCTCGGTCCGTCTAATGGGACGTAGAGCCGTGGCCCCGTGTACAGGAGAGTCGTACCTTGTACAATTTAAAGAATTTGCTGGATGGTCTTGAATGAATGTTACTCTACACGCCATCTGTCTCGTAGCATCTGTTCATTGGTTGCCCATCCCCAAGATTCTTTGAGTCCTTGGGATCCTTGTTGGGTTGGGTTGTTTTACCTCTGAGCGGCACTTTTTTGCACACCATGGGCTAAATGGCCAGGTCACATGGACCCCGAAGGCTCAGAGAAGGTTGGGGGAGGGGCCCCACTGGAACAGCTGTTGGAGAGACAGATGGTAGCCTCTCGTCAAGGCCATCCAGCGTGTTCTTTAACGTGCACAGGGTATAACTCTCCCGCACATGGGGCCACGGCTTAACGTCCCATCCGATGGACAGCGGCCTTTCAAAGCCCATCGGTGTCCCCTACTGAGCGTGGGCAGGGCGGGGAATTTTTGCGGAGATAAATCTCAACGCTGACAGCTGGGACTCGAACCTGGGAACTACAGATTACGAGCCTGGCGCGCTACCGACTGAGCCACCCCCGCCCCATGGGATCCTTGTAACCTGGCCATTGCGGGCAAAACAAAGTGCTGCTTACAGATAACACAACCCAACTTTGCACTACTTAAATATCTGCTCTTTACGCAAAGTAAAACTCGGTTTTTCTATAAATCATTAAATTCTCTCCTCATTCGAAGTAACAAATCAAAGCGAACTCTTATCGACAGAGGCGTGAAAAAAAATAAGGAAGATTTATATCTCCACAATGTGCAAAGAGAAAATGATTCTCATCATCTGGGAAAAAAATAAAAAGTGTCATAAAGTAAGATAAAAAAAAAGTTCCGTTTTCCTAACCGCCGAAGCACAACTTCATGACGGTCGTAACATCATAGTGATCTTGGTGTAGGCCGAAGATGGTGATTAGCCAGGGAAGGTGGCAGTCACCATCCAATCAGCGTCGGCGAGTGAGCAGATGTAGAGATTAAGTGGACTACCTTGGTTCTGAGTTATGACGTCCCCCGTTCCATTACCATTCCTCACAGTGATAGGGAGAAGATGAAGAAGAGGACAAGGCCCTATCGCCATTGGTGTCGCCCGCTAATGACTCGAACGTACTTTTCTCATTTACTGCAGTACTGCCTCAAAGTTAACGGACTATATGACATTTATAATGGGGCATGGAGATAGGCAGCGTTTAGGCTTATGGAAGGGAGTGCGAGATAATGTGGAAGGAAGAATATGTTGGAAGGAGAGGGAGAAATGGTAAAGAGGAGGAAGAGGAAGGGGAGGAGAAAGCGAAATGGACGGTGTGTACAGCAAGCGAAGGGGTGCACCCTGTTCAAGGAAATGCCAATATTGAATTTGTTAATGCTGGAGATAAGATGTGAGCAAATAGGATGAGGATGACTAATGGGATGATAATAGGGGAAGAGAGGATGCTGAAATGGGATGATGGGAAGAAAGGGAGAAGATGTTCTATGGTAAAGACAAAGCGAATGCAAAAATCTGTGAATAATGCGAAGTGGATTATGTTTATAGTGCGCGTAATTGTGTTAATAGTCTGGTTTATTGTGTTAATAGTGTAATTGTGGTAAGAGTGTATGTTAATGGGTTAAGAGTGTATGTAATTGGTTAATAGTGGATGGAATTGCGCTAATAGGAGTGGAGTTGTTGTTAGCATTTAAGTAAAGAGAGGATGATGGACATAAGAATGAATAAAGAGTCAGATGAGATGATGGCAAATGAAATGCAACGCTTTTTGTGCTCTAACTTGTGACCTCTAATTTGCATAGTTTACACAATAATCGATGAAATAGGCACATATTCAGTTGATGGCTATTTTAACACTGTTTAGTTATGGCATGCTCTATTTCATGCAGTTTTCAAGAAGGGACGTTTTCAACTTTGGCGATGCTGGAAGAATGGAATTTTACATGATCTCTTATCATCGTGCTGAAAAATCAGATATAAATTCTGACTTTTCTGAATGAAAGTTTTGCTCAATATGAGGTATTATAAATCAGCAACGCAAAGATGACTTATCGAATGTTGTTGGTGGTAGTGAGGGAATAGATTAATTTTTAAAAGCATTGTTGAAAATAGAACAGAACCTCACCACTTATTAGGGGCGGGGGTGGCTCAGTCGGTAGCGCGCCAGGCTCGTAATCTGTAGTTCCCAGGTTCGAGTCCCAGCTGGATCAGTGTTGAGATTTATCTCCGCAAAATTCCCCCGCCCTGCCCACGGTCAGTAGGGGACACCGATGGGCTTGGAAAGACCGCCGTCCGTCGGATGGGACGTTAAGCCGTGGCCCCGTGTGCGGGAGAGCCATAACCTGTGCACGTTAAAGTAAACGCTGGATGGCCTTGACGGGAGGCTACCATCTGTCTCCCAACAGCTGTTCCAGTGGGTTCCCTCCCCCAACCTTCTCTGAGCCTTCGGGGTCCATGTGACCTGGCCATTTAGCCCATGGTGTGCAAAAAAGTGCCGCTGAGAGGTAAAACAACCCAATCACTTATTAGTTATGAAAATATCGACTTTCATATCAACAGGTTACTATTTTAATTCATCATGAACATATTTAACATATTTTAGTTTAATGATCAGAATGTCTCAGAAGTTAATAAAACTTCATGAGAATTATTTCAAATTATTTATCAATATGTACAATTTAGAAGTCTGTGTACTTTGGAAAACAATGCGCCGATTAATCTTAAAGCGATCTGGGAAAAACACGTGATCTCTTCATCGAATTTATTTTCGAAATCTATATAAATGGCATGAATATGCATCACCAGTCTGGTCTCCCCACATGGTCTCTGATATCACACTAGTCGAACGTCCACTCAGATGGTTTACGAGGGGCGTTTAAAAATTTCCTGACATGCATCTGCAGAACAAACATCATTGCATTTACCTCGACAAATCTTTTACCAGAATCTATGAATCTTCAGAATCCCTCCAGAATCTATGCGAAGTTGCAGACGTCTACGCCAATTCTGGAACGCTTGATGATACTCCGGTTGGAGGAATACTCTGCAACTCTGAATAAACGCCTTTTGCAAGGTCTTGCGCGCTTGAAAAGGCTTCCTAGCAAGTTACTTTTTGATTTTTGGAAACAACCAAAAATGGCACGGTGAAAGATCGGGTGAATGTACAGGATAGGATTGAGACGTAGCTGTTTGATATTTTTCTGCTTCAGATAGGCCGAAACTTGCCGGATTTTTTGTGAGCACTAGTATTGCCATGCAGAAGGACAATCTTTGACACTCCTGTTGTTGAACGCTGCTCCTTTATGTAAAAAATAAAAAAAATAAATACCCCCTGAAGCAGCTGCTTGCCACAGAGGTCTGATAGGAGCCTGTCAGTTTATATGCCACAGTAGCAGGTACTCAACCATTTTGGGCAAAACAATGCTGAGGTAGTATTGACCATTTATAGTCCTATTTTCAGGTAAGGTGTCCGCGGCTACTACTTCTAGGAAACTGAAAAAATTTGGGATCATCCTATTCCTTAAGCGAAAGTCTTGTTGGAATATATGAGTACCCGGTTCTTGTTCCGCAACCTAAATATATTGCAGATTTTTCTGGGAGTTGTATAATAATAAAACCACGTCTCATCATCACCTGTGACAATGTCTGTTAATCATTTGGGCCACTAGGCTCAAACATTACCAGTATCTCCTTACACGAGTCGACTTTAGCCCCTTTTTGTTGTTCCGTCAGTTTGTGGAGTACCAATTTAGTACAGATCTTTCGGAATTTTAAATGCTGATCCACACTGGAAATCAATATACTTACATGTAAGCTCATTATCTGAAAAGTGATGTGGGTTTTCCTTGAAGAGTTCACTAACAGCAGCGATGGTTCTCTCGTTCACGGCCTCTTTCGGTCTCCCTGCACGAGGGAAATCTTCGAAGCTTCGCATCCATTCCGTATCAGTATTTATCTCCGCAAAATTCCCCTCCCTGCCCACGGTCAGTAGGGGACACCGATGGGCTTGGAAAGGCCGCCGTCCGTCGGATAGGACGTTAAGCCGTGGCCCCGTGTGCGGGAGAGCCATACCCTGTGCACGTTAAAGAACACGCTGGATGGCCTTGACGGGAGGCTACCATCAGTCTCCCTAACAGCTGTTCCAGTGGGTCCCCTCCCCCAACCTTCTCTGAGCCTTCGGGGTCCTTGTGACCTGGCCATTTAGCCCATGGTGTGCAAAAAAGTGCCGCTCAGAGGTAAAACAACCCAACCCAACCCGTAACAGTGACATATGGATAGGCATGATTCCCATATACTTGTAATAAATCATCATGTTTTTTTGGCGTCGTCCCCAAGCTTCATCCTTGTGAAATTGTAGAAGCTTTCTCCGTCTTTAGTAATGGGGCGGGGGTGGCTCAGTCGGTAGCGCGCCAGGCTCGTAATCTGTAGTTCCCAGGTTCGAGTCCCAGCTGGGTCAGCGTTGAGATTTATCTCCTCAAAATTCTCCGCCCTGCCCACAGTCAGGAGGGGACACCGATGGGCTTGGAAAGGCCGCCGTCCGTCGGATGGGACGTTAAGCCGTGGCCCCGTGTGCGGGAGAGCCATACCCTGTGCACGTTAAAGAACACGCTGGATGGCCTTGACGGGAGGCTACCATCTGTCTCCCAACAGCTGTTCCAGTGGGTCCCCTCCCCCAACCTTCTCTGAGCCTTCGGGGTCCATGTGAGCTGGCCATTTAGCCCATGGTGTGCAAAAAAGTGCCGCTCAGAGGTAAAACAACCCAACCCAACCCGTCTTTCGTACGAAAACTATAGGAACAACGCACAGATTTTGCAGACCGAAATTTACGCGCCACCAGCAAAGATAGAAATGATGATACGGCCTTTCTTTTCGACACGTACTGACAAGTTTGGGAAAGCTTTGAAACAGGTCGTAGCTCGTTTACTTCGGAGAAACGAGTGCATATCTATAGACATGTGTTAAGAGTTTTTTAAACGCCCTCCTTAGCATTCTTAAGGGTAAGGAATATGTCCTACATTCTCTCCCCCTATATCCGGCCCTGCTTGTAATATAACTTTAAAACTTTTAATTTATCTTTAAATGTAAAATTCTGAGTCAAATATTGACTGAAACCTAACTTCGAAATATTTACGAAACCACTCTCTAAAATACGTTGTTTTTCAGAATTCCCTCTAATGACGCCATCAATTTTCGTTAATTTTGAATTAATTCTTTTAGGAAGAATAAGCCTGCTGTCAAATATTTAAATTTCCCTATCTCTTTAAATACGAAACAAATATTTTTGAAAAACAAATTTTAGATAAATTTGTTTCAAACGATTAACTTGACCCCAGTGATATTTTTACTCATAAAAGAAATATTTTTACAAGTTTGCAGATTTCGAAGTTGACCTTTTCATTGCCTAAATATTGAAATGTCTAAATATATTCGAAAAATTACATCTACAACTAGCAAAGTTACAGTTGAGCCACAACACACCAAGACCACGCCCAGGTACAGTCGCTCAAAAAAGTATCCGAACACGAAAAATATCTGGCAACGATTTTTTTTAGAAATTAGGAATCTGGCAACTTTCGTGTCACGTGATTACAGAATTCAGGAAAAATATCTGGAGCGTGTATAGCAACTGTACACGCTCCAGTTACCGTTCACAGCAAACTGGAGGGTGTGCAGTTACTGCACACGCTCCAGTTTGCTATGAACGGTAACTGCACACGCTCAATATTTCCGTGAGTGAGCCCACACGATCTAGTATCAAAATAATATGACCACCTACAGTCGCTCAAAAAAGTATCCGAACACTATGGTTGATTACAGAATTCAGAAAAAGTATCTGGCAACGATTTTTTTTAAGAAATTAGTGATCTGGCAACTTCGTGTCACGTGACACGAAGTTGCCCGTGTGCAAAAACAGTTCGTGTCACGTGACACGAAAATTAGTGAAAAATTAGAAATTAGTGATCTGACAACTTCGTGTCACGTGACACGAAGTTGCCAGATCACTAATTTCTAAAAAAAATCGTTGCCAGATACTTTTCCTGAATTCTGTAATCAACCATAGTGTTCGGATACTTTTTTGAGCGACTGTACTATTTGTTTTTAAAGTTAACCAGGCCGCACTCCGGTAAAATAACTGTTATTTTATTAGTAGTTTTTTAAAAAAGGTTTTGGAGGACTAGTTGTTTTTAAAAAAAGAGGTTTTGGAGGAATATAGCCGTCCCATGGCCGAGTGGTTAGCGCGCTTGGCTACTGATCTACGGGACCTGGATTCGAGACCCGGGTAAGGCATGGATGTTCGTGTTGTTTTCTGCTGAGGTCCTGCCATCCTCTCAGATCTTCTACACTGGCATATAAACTGAGAGGCTCCTGTCAGACCTCTGTGGCAAGCAGCTGCTTGAGGGGGTATTTTATTTATTTATTTTGGAGGAATAGGCGGGCAGAAGAAATAATGTATTGGTGAATTTAGATTCAGGGATGTCTAAAAAGTGTATTTTCTTTGAAATCTTGAAACCTTCATCTTAAAAAGAATGCAACGTTTTATATCATTCCGATCAGATAATAAATAGTGCCCCGATATCATTTGTTTAGGAACACACCACTGGAAAATTTGTACAACAATTTAAGTTCATTACCAAATTCATAACAACGAGTTATAACCCAAACTGATTGCATACTGTTGAGTATTTAACAATGATTATATAACAAATACCAGAAGGCAATACTGACGACTCAGCAACGATGAACTTTAAGTGTCTGATATTGTATCAATATAAAATGAGTTTCAAAAAATTTGTGCGAGATCTAATGAGTACTGCGTGCAATGCAGGTATCATTACAAACGTTCCTAGTTGTGATTATTAAGAATGAAGAGTGTCGTAAGATTTCAAAACAACCTCTCGTTTCTCAAGTTCTTACTTTATTGGTTTTAAACTACTATCATCAAAGACAATTTATCGCTGGATGTATTGGCATGAGGACTTGAATTATTCACCATTATAACCGACATTAGAGTTACAAGAGTTTCATCAGAGTCTCAAGCAGTCGAAACAAAGGGTCAAGATTAGATGCCTAGAAAGAAATAATTCGAAATACTGTTCTGTTAACAACTATCCTCAGTGATTAAATCTCGTTTGTCATTTGCTTGTATTGTTGTAATCTTTGATTTGCTATTGATTATTCAATAATCGTTCGCATCTCTGATTTTATTTCATTTGTAACACTTGGGATGGAGGAGAATTCTAGAAGCTACTTCTAATTTTGTCATATAAGAGATGCGACATACATACTAAGAGTGAAGACAGATTTAATTGATCGTGGTCTCAATTAGAGCTCACACAACACGAAAGTATGCCTACAGGAGAAGCAAGTAGCTTCCTAACTACAATGTCACTCAAGGTCAATTCAGCACTTATTATTCAATGGTTGTTTCTATCTTTGTTTGATCATTATTGATTATTAAGTAGCATTTTTCATTTTGGAATCCACACTTCCTTATTTCTTCGATTCCGCACCTCCTAATTTGTTTATTCGGCACTTTCTTATTTGTTTGATTCTGCACTTTTTTATTTGTTTGATTCTGCACTTCTTTATTCGTTTCATTCAGCAATTCCTTATTTATTTGATTCGGCACTTTCTTATTTGTTTGATTCCACATTTCCTTATTTGTTTGATTTAATGCCAGTGACTAAATATTTCTTTATCTCTTTGATTCAATACTCATAAACCGATAATTTTTTTTTATATCCTTGCTTCAGTATTCATGGTTAAATATTACTTTATATGTTAAGGGAAGAGGTTTGATTCGGTTAGTCTGTAGCGTACCAGCCTCGTAATCTGATGTTCTCTGGTCCGAGTCCAACTATATCAACATTGAGATTTATTTCAGATAACCCCTCAGACCTTGCCCTCGGTAAGAAAGGAAACATCGAGGGCTTGGTATCCATCAGGGGAATCATTAAGCTGTTGTCCCGTATGCAGGAAAGCCACATCTAGGGTACACTAAATGAGTACGCTGGATGACGTTAACCGGTTGGGTTGGTTGGGTTGTTTTACCTCTGAGCGGCACTTTTTTGCACACCATGGGCTAAATGGCCAGGTCACATGGACCCCGAAGGCTCAGAGAAGGTTAGGGGAGGGGACCCACTGGAACAGCTGTTGGGAGACAGATGGTAGCCTCCCGTCAAGGCCATCAGCGTGTTCTTTAACGTGCACAGGGTATGGCTCTCCCGCACACGGGGCAAGGCTTAACGTCCCATCCGACGGACGGCGGCCTTTCCAAGCCCATCAGTGTCCCCGACGTTAACCGGAGATCTCTACTGTCTCCTATAACACATCTCCCCTGAGTCTCTAAGCTTCTGTTAGGATCTTTATGGCCTGGGAATTTTACCCAGTGTGTTCAGGAAAGTCCGCTAAATCAATTCAACCCAAACATCGTTTGATAATAATGATTAATGCTTCTTTATATTTGTGATTTAGTATTCATTTGTATTTTTTATTTTTTAGTACTAATGACACATGCTTTTTCAGCTCTCTCCCTTTTTTTGAAAATTCAGTTATCATTTTTTGCCGTCTGTACATAATCAACTTTTTTCGTTTTTAGAGATAAATGGATTATTATTTTTGGGTTCGAAAGGCACTAATGAAATATTAGCTTAAGCTGAGTAGAAAATAAAACTACTGGACGAATCACATTATCCAAATCATCCAATAGTTTTTTTTCACAGTTAAGAGTGCTAAAAAGTGGAAAAGTTAAATAAACATAAGTGGTAAATGCATAGGTTAACACAGAAGTCAATAAAGCAATAAACACTTTAGTTGTTTTTGAAAAAAATGCGTTTTGCCGATGCGACGAATTCGAACCCACTTTCCATATTCATGCCAGAGTGTTCTAGCCACTAAACTAGTACCAGCCCCATCATTTAATCATTAATGTGACTTATAAAGCTACTCGAACTTGTCTCCCATGGCGCCGTCTATGATCGGAGAAGGCAACTTCTGTTTTTGGTGTTGCTCTCCACAGAATGCAAATAAGAACACTCACGCTCAAAGCGTTATTAATGAAATAATTATTTCGATGATCCTGATTAGGATGTAAATTTACTATTGATTGATTATTTCGTTAATAATCAATCAATAGTAAATTTTCATTCTAATAAGAGCAACATTCAGAAAAGAAATTGCCTTCCCAGATCTCAAATTTGGGCTACAAGTTCGGGTAGCTTTATAAGTACATAAGTAGATAAATGACGGAGCAGGTGCTAATTTAGTGGTTAGAACACTCTGTTATACGGGATACGAATTTACAATTATTATTTAATTATACAAATTACGTTCTTTTATTCGAGTTTCGCGCATTTAAAAACTCATTTTTTCCACATAAAACTTTATTAAATAACTTATTTAAAATTGGGGCGGGGGTGGCTCAGTCGGTAGCGCGCCAGGCTCATAATCTGTAGTTCCCAGGCTCGAGTCCCAGTTGGGTCAGCGTTGAGATTTATCTCCGCAAAATTCCCCGCCCTGCCCACGGTCAGTAGGGGACACCGATGGGCTTGGAAAGGCCGCCGTCCGTCGGCTGGGACGTTAAGCCGTGGCCCCGTGTGCGGGAGAGCCATACCCTGTGCACGTTAAAGAACACGCTGGATGGCCTTGACGGGAGGCTACCATCTGTCTCCCAACAGCTGTTCCAGTGGGTCCCCTACCCCAACCTTCTCTGAGCCTTCGGGGTCCATGTGACCTGGCCATTTAGCCCATGGTGTGCAAAAAAGTGCCGCTCAAAGGTAAAACAACCCAAACAACCCAACTTATTTAAAAGCATCTCTTCATGACAAAAGTTTGAAAGCTGGGAAATAGAATGTGGAGGTCGAAGGATTTACATTAACAGTAGCGATTTGCACCTTCAGATTCATTAAGGAGTATAATAATAATAATTTATTTCCATATAATTGAATGCACAGAAGGGCCAGATCGTGCATGATTTACTCTTACTCATTCCTTGTTGACTAAAAAACAAGAAATGAAAAGCAAATGACTATACAAAAATTAGCATATATTGAAACAAATTTCAGAATCTAAAGCATCGAAGAAATGGTGACAAGTCCACTTTTTTCAATTTATTTTTTACTGCTGAAATTTTGGAATGTCGGCGAAAGCACCACGCCCGTCGGAAGTTGTTTCCAAACCTTCTCTGCTCTGCAAAAGGGTACCAGGTTAGTTCAACTTGGCATACGAACAAAAGCTGGCAAATCTTAATATCCATTCATTAACTGGAACTGAATGGGGCGGGGGTGGCTCAGTCGAAAGAATGATATTTAGAATTTTTCTTCCCCAGAGGAATGTTGATTTTCATGGGGTGACTTCTCATGTTGCTACTTGAAATTGTTAGCAAGGGATGTTGGATGTCTTGGTGAGTTGTCCCATAAATGAGTTTGTGGCATATTTTCAGTTCCAGTTGGGTTGGGTTGTTTTACCTCTGAGCGGCACTTTTTTGCACACCATGGGCTAAATGGCCAGGTCACATGGACCCCGAAAGCTCAGAGAAGGTTGGGGGAGGGGACCCACTGGAAGAGCTGTTGGGAGATAGATGGTAGCCTCCCGTCAAGGCCATCCAGCGTGTTCTTTAACGTGCACAGGGTATGGCTCTCCCACACACGGGGCCACGGCTTAACGTCCCATCCGACGGACGGCGGCCTTTCCAAGCCCATCGGTGTCCCCTACTGACCGTGGGCAGGGCGGGGAATTTTGCGGAGATAAATCTCAATGCTGACCCAGCTGGGACTCGAACCTGGGAACTACAGATTACGAGCCTGGCGCGCTACCGACTGAGCCACCCCCGCCCCATTCAGTTCCAGTTAATGAATGGATATTAAGATTTGCCAGCTTTTGTTCGTATGCCAAGTTGAACTAACCTGGTACCCTTTTAATGAACCATCTATGTGGCCTTTCTAATCAGAGAATATCACAGACCAGGTGAAGGCATCACACTGACGAAGCATATTCGAGTACGGGTCTAACATAAGTGATAAAGGCATTGACCAGAGTAAAAGTGATTGCACTTACGGTATCTTCTTAGAATCATGCTTGTAATGCGAAGGGCGTTAGTAGCAACTTTCTTGCAATGAGGTGAAAATGACAGTGTCGTTGAACGTAACGTCGAGATCAAAAAGTTCGTGGGCACTCTCGAGGGGTTTTTTCCAATGTAATGTTGTAGTAGTTATTATTGTGGCCTAAATGAATGACTGACGAGTTGGTTGTCGAGATAGGGATTTCATGAAGTATGCTCCATTGCAGAATGTTGTTACAGGCTGTGTGCAATTGGTTCTGGTCTTGTTGTGTTGTTGTAGCCTGGAAAAAGTTTACGCCATCCGCAAAGATTTATTCTTGATAGAGCTAAGAATATCTAGAATTTTAAATGTAACCACTCCACTCCACTTGCGAACCACTCCACTTGTGAAGGGGCGGGGTTGGCTCAGTCGGTAGCGCGCCAGGCTCGTAATCTGTAGTTCCCAGGTTCGAGTCTCAGCTGGGTCAGCGTTGAGATTTATCTCCGCAAAATTCCCCGCCCTGCCCACGGTCAGTAGGGGACACCGATGGGCTTGAGAAAGGCCGCCGTCCGTCGGATGGGACGTTAAGCCGTGGCCCCGTGTGCGGGAGAGCCATACCCTGTGCACGTTAAAGAACACGCTGGATGGCCTTGACGGGAGGCTACTATCTGTCTCCCAACAGCGGTTCCAGTGGGTCCCCTCCCCCAACCTTCTCTGAGCCTTCGGGGTCCATGTGACCTGGTCATTTAGCCCATGGTGTGCAAAAAAGTGCCGCTCAGAGGTAAAACAACCCAACTCCACTTGTGACACTTTTGACTGGTGACAATTCATCATTGACTCTGATTTGTTGAGTGCGATTTGAGAGCAATGCTTTAGTTGAAAATTATACTAACTAGTCAATGCTTGAATCAGATTGACTAGTTTATCGAAATACCACATTTAAAGAATTTCTTATAAAGAATAGACCTATTAAGTTTGTCAAATACCTTTTTAAAGTTCAAGTAGATGATATCGAAGGGCTCGTTCTTGTGTAAGGAGGGTGACCATTGATGAATACGTTGAAGTAATTGGATGGTTGCAGATCTACCAGGAAGGAATCCGAACTGCTCAACGGGTATGAGTTTTGGAGGAAAAGAAACCTCTTCAAACTTGGCTAAGATGTATCTTTACATGAGTTTAGGAGCTATGTTGGTGAGGGAAATCGAGTGATAGTTGAAAGGATCAGAGGCGTCTCCTTTCCTTTTGTATGCCAACGTCATAATAGCCTGATTCCAGTCTAAAGGAACTTTTCTGATTGGTAGCAGGCATTAAAAAGTATTGAAAGTTTAGATTATATATTTATAATAAGCTTTTTGTAGAAAATAGTAGGAATTCCATCTGGGGCTGGGGGAAGATCTAGAAGGAGATGCTACGATAGTTTCTGAAACCTTAATGGGATCAAACATGTCGTTGAAAAATTCGCTATTTGTTTTTTCTTTAAGGTAGGTAATTTTTTCATCATCTTGTACATAAAATTGGTTAAAGGTATCAACAAGGAGGAGTGCTTTATTAAAATTTGTGGTTGCTACAGAGCCATTTTCTCTTTTCAAAAACAGCCTTTCAGTTTTTGTCTGACGTTCATGAAAAATTAATTTCGATTTTTGGAATCACACAGATTTTGAAGAACTATAGATTCATGATGCTCCACAATGGGGCGGGGGTGGCTCAGTCGGTAGCGTGTCAGGCTGGTAATCTATAATTCCCAGATTAGAGTCCCAGCTGGGTGAGCGTTGAGATTTATCACCGCAAAATTCCCCGCCCTGCCCATGGCCAGTAGGGGACACCGATGGGCTTGGAAAGACCGCCGTCCGTCGGATGGGACGTTAATCCGTGGCTCCGTGTGCGGGAGAGCCATACCCTGTGCACGTTAAGGAACACGCTGGATGGCCTTGTCGGGAGGCTACCATCTGTCTCCCAACAGCTATTCCAGTGGGTTCCCTCCGCCAATCTTCTCTGAGCCTTCGGGGTCCATGTGACCTGGCCATTTAGCCCATTGTGTGCAAAAAAGTGCCGCTCAGAGGTAAAACAACCCAACCCAATGATGCTCCACGGCCTCATTGTGATTTCTTGAGGCAATTTTGAGGAGTTTTGTTGACCTGCCACTTTCTCCAAAGATTCAATTTGTTCCGCACAAGTTTCTTCAACGATGGATTAAAAGGTTTTCTTTCTGTTTTGCAGAGATTCGTAGTGGTTTCATTTCAATTTGTTGTTTTTTCATTGTATTCAGAAATGAGTCTCAAAAGTTGATGTGGAGCAATTGTTTAATTCAAACATTTCGTAAATACGAGGAGATAGAGTATTATCATCTGTTTTGTGCAAGTTGTACATTTTCAGGGATTGAAAAGCCTTAATTTCAGCAGTAAAGTTGAAAATTATTGGAATATGTGGCAGGTTGATACTTTGTGAAAAGAGGTCAAACAGTCCAAACTTGAAGGCAAACAGGTCATCGTTACAGAAGTTTGGGTTGGGTTGTTTTACCTCTGGGCGGCACTTTTTTGCACACCATGGGCTAAATGGCCAGGTCATATGGACCCCGAAGGCTCAGAGAAGGTTGGGGGAGGGGACCCACTGGAACAGCTGTTGGGAGACAGATGGTAGCCTCTCGTCAAGGCCATCCAGAGTGTTCCTTAACGTGCACAGGGTATGGCTATCCCGCACACGGGGCCACGGCTTAACGTCCCATCCGACGGACGGCGGTCTTTCTCAAGCCCATCGGTGTCCCCTACTGACCGTGGGCAGGGCGGAGAATTTTGCGGAGATAAATCTCAACGCTGACCCAGACTGGAACTCGAACCTGGGAACTACAGATTACGAGCCTGGCGCGCTACCGACTGAGCCACCCCCGCCCCCCGTTACAGAAGACAATATCAAGAAAGGTGTCTCCTCTGGTGGGAAATTTGGAAGTTGACAAAATCCCATGAAAAGAAGTTAAGACAATGCATAATCGTGGGTGTTGTTAGTTTCTGTGGATAATTCACGATCGATGGAACTGAAGTTGAAGTCACCAACAAGAATCACGGGCACATTATCGATGGAAGTGATGGGAGTGTTCCAAAGAGAGAGCAAGTTGTTCACGTAGTCGCAATTGCCGAAAAAGGAGGGAGGAATATAAATGGTATAGATTCTACAGTCAAGTGCTCCTTCAAAGATGATGCCAATGACAGCAACTTCGAAGTTGTGTTGATCAATAATCGCTGAGACTTGGAAGCAATTGTTTTAATACGTAAATGAAAAAAAAAATTCTATTCTGCTGCATAGTATTAATAAAATATTACTCTCCGCCTTTTCCGATCCAAATCATCCGTTAGTTCGATATTTCACCTTCAAAGAGTGACGACAGCAGTTCCAAAAAGATAAATTCCATACTTTTTGAAAACGAGCATTCCATATCTTTCAGAAGCGATGATTAATTTTGCTAGTTATATTGTTTTTTGGTTCAAAGCTAATAATATTCATCCTCATGTCTTTTCTTTTAATTATGATAATTCACTACTTGTTC
The DNA here is from genome assembly GCA_038380435.1 of Ryuthela nishihirai. NCBI lineage: Eukaryota > Metazoa > Arthropoda > Arachnida > Araneae > Heptathelidae > Ryuthela > Ryuthela nishihirai. The sequence goes on from JAWZYU010000020.1 coordinate 39,006,955, forward strand.
ACAATTTTGACTCAACGATGAAGATTACATGCTTGTTTGTTTATTACAAAAAAAATAAATAAATACCCCCTCAAGCAGCTGCTTGCCACAGAGGTCTGACAGGAGCCTGTCAGTTTATATGCCATAGTAGCAGGTCTGAGAGGATGGCAAGACCTCATCAGAAAAACAACACGCACAACCATGCCTTACCCGGGGCTCGAACCCAGGTCCCTTAGATCAGTAGCCAAGCGTGCTAACCACTCGGCCATGGGACTGATTAAATACATTTTCTTCATATATTAAATCTCATATTTTAAAACTGTGATTATCTTTGATTTAATGCTGTTTATATATCTGATTTAATATTGATGATTTAATGCCTTTTACGTCTTTAATTCAATATTCATGGTTAATTTCATTTTTATACCTTTTATTGAATGCTTATTTTTACTTCCTGGTTTCAACATTTATCTATTGAAACAATGATTCACTGATGTTGTTTTTTCCTTTAGTGATTTTGATTTAATACCGATGAATCAGAATTTATCTTTGATCGAATGCTGAATGTTTAATATTATTCCTTATATTTTTGATTCATTACTTTATAATTATATCATAGGCCTTTGATCAAATAATTTTTCAAAATCATTGATTGATTTAAAGTTTCTTTACATCTTCAGTTCGAAATTTCCTTATGCCTTTGATTAAAAACTCTCTCTATGTTTTTGTATAATGTTGATAATAGTCAATCTTACTTATATAAATGCTTCCTTATTTCTTTGATTCAATACAGAAATTATAATACTTCTTTATATTGTTATAAATTTAAGGATGTAAATTGAGCGTGAGTTCAAAAATAATATTTAGCAACAATAACTCTAATATAATGTAATTTATTATAAAAGTATGAATTAAAACATTTATATAAACTAAATTCAACCAACACAAATCTTCATCTTCGTTAGTATGATTTGGGTTGGGTTGTTTTACCTCTGAGCGGCACTTTTTTGCACACCATGGGCTAAATGGCCAGATCACATGGACCCCGAAGGCTCAGAGAAGGTTGGGGGAGGGGACCCACTGGAACAGCTGTTGGGAGACAGATGGTAGCCTCCCGTCAAGGCCATCCAGCGTGTTCTTTAACGTGCACAGGGTATGTCCCTCCCGCACACGGGGCCACGGCTTAACGTCCCATCCGACGGACGGCGGCCTTTCCAAGCTCATCGGTGTCCCCTACTGACCGTGGGCAGGACGGGGAATTTTGCGGAGATAAATCTCAACGCTGACCCAGCTGGGACTCGAACCTGGGAACTACAGATTACGAGCCTGGCGCGCTACCGACTGAGCCACCCCCGCCCCTCGTTAGTATGAAAATAAACCTCTAATCTACTAAGAATAACCTTACCAATTCCTTAAACAAACTAAATGTAACTATATACCAAATGACTTTCTTCTAGGATTCTACTCTCATCAAGTACTCCGAAACTACAGCTAATATACTGGTCTTTCAGAACCAATTCTTTTCAAATGTTGATCACTACGCATAAGACGATGAATTTTTCGTTTTTCTTATTAGCTTACTAACAGTAAGCTAGTAAGTACCTCCGGCGTACACACCAAATAAAAACATATCTTCTTTAGATTATCGTGAACAGACTCAGTCAAACTACTTTTTCCTTCACACTGATTCTTCCAAATTACAACTCCCATATTCCTCATTTTATTTAAGTTCGTTAGAATTGGTTAGTGACGTAATTCGCACCCTGAACCTCCTGTCTTTGATTTATTATTAAATTTCAGTATTTCGTTCTGTCTTTGAATTATTATTGGAATTTCAATACTTTGTTATATCTTTGATTTATTATTGAAATTTCAATACTTCGTTCTGTATTTGATTTAATACTAAAATTTCAGTACTTTTCTTATCTTTGATTTAATACTGAAATTTCAATATTTATTTTTAGCTTTGACTTAATGCCGAAATTTCAATAGCACGTTACATTTTTGATTCTATATTGAAATTTCAATACTTCTTTATATCTTTGATTTAATACAATTATTTCAATATTTCTTCCTATCTTTGATTTATTATGATATTTCAACACTTCTTTACATCTCACATTAATATTGAAATTTCAATACTACCTACATATCTTTGATTCAAGACTAAAATTTCAGTCTTTTTTCCTATCTATGATTTAATACTGAATTTTTGATACTTTTTTCCGTATTTGATTTAATTCTTGTGCAAACGAAGAATAGAAAAGTATTGTTAGTTCAAAAGAACTTCACGAATGTTTTATTTATCTGCTCTGTTAAATAACAATGCACTTCCCTACTCCCCTTTGACAACAAACGGGAGGTACACTTTGTTACAAGAACTTTCAATGTAGGGCTATCGCAACGGAGGCGATCGCTTCATTTTCGTCACGGCTTCTGGTTCTTATTCCCTCTCCTTTCAGACGAGCTCTCTTCATCTTCTAGTCACACAGTTCTCTCTTCGGAACTGTTCCCAAGCCAGCCCTATCTTCTCGACTCATGGGAACACACCCTCTTGGTTCTGCTCCTTCGCAAATATCACAGGAATTCTCTTCAACTTTGACCCTCTTCGGAGGCCATAGCTCTTCTGTCATAAAACTCATCTCAACTGCTCCAAATGCAATTGGGCTCAGACCCCCAAAGGAAGGGACACGCAATAAAACATTTAGTTATGGAGGATGGGACATCTATTCCTTACCCACCCCTTCACATTGAGAAGGAAAAAAAAACATACAAATATATTGTGCTTTATACAATGTTTTTTCTGATGTGACTAGAGAATGTAGGCACGAGGAGAGGGTGGGATGGGTTACCTCAGAAGAGCATTTTTTTGCATAATTAATAATAATTACCCCCTCAAGCAGCTGCTTGCCACAGAGGTCTGACAGGAGTCTGTCAGTTTATATGCCAGAGTAGAAGGTCTGAGAGGATGGCAGGACCTCAGCAGAAAAACGACACAAACGTCCATGCCTTACCCGGGGCTCGAACCCAGGTCCCGTAGATCAGTAGCCAAGCGCGCTAACCACTCGACCATACAATGAGCTAAATAGCCAGGTCACAAGGACTCCAAGAATTCGGAGAAGGTTGGGAATGGGGACCCACTAGACATTGTTAGGAGACAGATTATAACCTTCCATTATGACCAGCGTGTTCTTTAACGCACATAGTGTCTGGCCTTCCTGTCCACGAATCCACGGCTTAATGTTCCGTCCGACGGAGGGCCACCTTTCCAAGCACATTGGTGTTCTCTTTGTGACCGAGGGCAGGATGACCTTAAGCGGAGATATATCTCAAAGCTGCCACAGTTGGGACTCGAACTTGCGAACCAGAGATAATGAACCTGGTATGTTACCGACTGAGCCTACACCAACCTTGAAGAAGAGTGGTTTAATTTACCTACGATAAGCAAGTTTGTCCACACTAAAGTCTAAATGGTCAGGTTAGAAGGATCCTCAAGACTTGGAGCTAGGTAGGGGATTCACGATATAACTGTCACGAGAAAGAATGAATCATTCTGCCATGGCCTTCCTATTGTTCTGTACGTGCACAGAGGACCGCATCTTAATGTCTCATACGACGAATGGCGGTCTTTCCTAACCCATACATGAGCCCCTTTCTCATCGCTAGTACGGTTAGGGTTGGGTTAGAGAAAATCTCAACTCCTGCACGTAAAGTAATCGAACCAGAGAACTTCAGGTTACAAAACCTAGAGCGATATCGTTTCAATTGATTGAAGAAACAGAGAAAACTTGAGAAGTTTCTCAGGTTCTGATCCGAATCCTGCTAGAGTTGCATTAAACCGTGGTCCCACGTGAAAACGAGCTATATCTTGTGAACGAGAGGGAAAAAAAAACCCTCTCTGAAAGCAGCTAATTCTTTTTCTGTAGTTAAGTGATTGTTCTCTAGTGGAGCCTCGCGCTTGAGCGTGTGGTGACGACGTTGTCATAAGAGGAAAATTAAAAAATGATTAATTAATTGAATGTAGTGTTAATCAAAAACGCATTTATCATAATTTAAGTGAAATTTTGACACGTAAGCCTTGATAGGGATTAGAGGTTGTTCGTGAGGTTAGGAAAGTAAGATTATATTTAAAAAAAATACTGAAATAAATACTTGTTGTTACAAATTACTTAATAACTTAATTGAAAAAATAAAATGGGCATTATAAAAGGTCGCTTTATTAATATAAAATTTGGTTATGGTACCAAAAAATAAATGAAATACAGTGGAACTAAATTTCTACTGTATTTCATTACAGTCGGATACGCCGAAAAGATTATACTCCAGAAGTTAAACACGAAGTTAAGAAAAATTGCTGAAAATTATTTTAAGTACAGTCTAAATATAAATCATAAAGAAAATGGTAGCAAAAGCACATTAATATAGCATAATTATAAATAACACAGAGGAATAATCAACAGCGAACAGCTTTAAAGTAGGGTTAACAGCACCTGAATTCTGCTAAAAAAGACGTTAAATATATTTAATATCACTTTAACATTATTAAGAAGCTGTCAAGGATAGTTAACATAATCTTTTCACTGTTAAGAAAATGTCAAAGAGGATTGGTATCACCATAAAACAGTCAAAAAGAAGTTGGGCTATGTAAAAAATGCACTTTCATTTTCCTACAGTTAAATGGTCTGATTTCACAAACCGGTAATATCCAAATAGAGCAGACTTATTACTTTAAATAAAATAATAAAAAAAAATCTCCGCAAGCAGATGCTTGCCAGAGAGGTCTGACAGGAGCCTGTCAGTTTACATGCCATAATAAAAGGTCTGTGAGAATGGCTGGTTCTGAGCAGAAAAACAACACAAATATCCATGTCTTATCCGGGGCTTGAACCCAGGTCCCTTTAGTAACTGACAAACTTCTGTTGTTTCGACAATGCTAATCTATAGTAATAAAAGATGGTTGTGTATCTATATATGTCTGTGTATTTGTGGCATCCATAACTCATCGTGAAATATGTGGTAGACGCTTCAAACCATTACAGAGTTCTGGTTGTCGTCCGGGTTGCAGTGCCAAATTTCAAGTTGTTGGGTTGGGTTGTTTTACCTCTGAGCGGCACATTTTTGCACACCATGGGATAAATGGCCAGATTACATGGACCCCGAAGGCTCAGAGAAGGTTGGGGAAGGGGACCCACTGGAACAGCTGTTGGGAGACAGATGGTAGCCTCCCGTCAAAGCCATCCAGCATGTTCTTTAACGTGCATAGGGTATGGCTCTCCCGCACACGGGGCCATGGCTTAACGTCCCATCCGACGGACGGCGGTCTTTCCAAGCCCATCGGTGTCCCCTACTGACCGTGGGCAGGGCGGGGAATTTTGCGGTGATAAATCTCAACGCTGACCTAGCTGGGACTCGAACCTGGGAACTACAGATTACGAGCCTGGCGTGCTACCGACTGAGCCGACCCCCAAATTTCAAGAGAAATGCAAAAAGGGAGTGTGATGTTAACTCGTCGTTTATCGGTCTATTGGGACCACTTAGGACGTTCCCTCGGTTCGATCGCTATACGCGACGGGTGAAAGAGTCTTTCGGATAAAAACAACGGTTTATTCACAATTGCAGAGAACTGATACTGAAGCTCCTCCCCAATAAATTAGTCCAACTTCAGGCTTTACTTAAAAATAACAAAGATTTATTTAACCTTCCAACGTACTTGCTGGACGAGGACATATGCTCAATTACATGGATTACAACAACACCAGCTTACTATGCCTGTTCAGCTGTATTTACAGAGCCAATGCCGCTATTACCAGTCGGCATTTTTCCAGCTTTACAATTCTGCGTCCGTCTCCTTCCGAAACTCGCTCGGCTCTCCTTTCATCGTTGCCAAACCCTTTCTTCCTTTCTTTTCTATGCCTCACCATCTGGGCGTCCGTTAGCCCTCAGGGACCCGGGTCACTTGCCAGCGGACGCTAGCCGTTCCCTGTACACTGCTACTGCAATTAACTTTCCAGATGTCGGGAGAGAGAGCCTCCCCGTAGCATATGACTATTTTGGCGACATCCAAAATAAATATACACAGCCTGAACAAAAAAAAATCAAAAAATGCCTCTAGCCTGACACCTCCCTGCCAGAAGTCAGTAGTTAGTCCTGTTAACTGCTGACTAAAAAGTCAAGTTGAATGCTGAAAAACAGAGTTCATTTTCGCATTAATCTTAGAGTTCAATGCCACAAAATACAGAGTTCTAAGTTGCTTCATGAATTCTATAAATTCTCTGCGAATTGGCACATCTTTTACACATCTATGTACACTACACTTAAATATAAAATAACTCCTAGGTATATACTGGTGCCTGAGTCTAAATATTGTCTTTCTTTGCTTCAAACAAAAAAAAACTGGTGACTGAAGTAGTTGTCCAAGAGTAAACAGTTCATAAATTAATTATCTCACTAATAACTGTCTTTGACGAAGGTATGCCATACCGGCGGTGTTCATCGTTCACAGGTGGCATCCCATGTGAAAGGCTATGCACACCTTTCATGACTACCTAGCTATCACCTTCCCGTACGTACCCTCAGACTCTATAGGCTGAAAGTCGTCGACATTGGCGTCGGCCTGACCCATTGTTACCTCCAATTGCCATGTTCGCTCCCTCCCCTGCATAATTTTGATCATCGTAGACATCGAGTCTGACAGATTGCTGCACATGTTTGGGCTGGGAGATAGGATGGCGCTGATTGGACGGTCTCCATGGAGCATATATTTCCCTGTTACTAACTGGAATTTCTCTACCTCTTTCATAGTAGCTTCCTCTATTGGCCCACGGCTCGTGGATTTTCCTCCTGAGGTTACCAGTTACAGGCCTTCTCTCCTTCTTTCTAATCAACTTACCATAAGCTTCCACACTCAGAAGTACCTCCTTCCGCAGCTTTGCTACTAGCGCATAGCACTTTAATTTCTCCGCCACTCACAGTGCTATTGTCTGTACCATCAATCAAACTTAAAGGCAGCTCTTTTACCTCTGCCCTTATGGCATCACCAAACGGTCCATGCAACAACAGATGGTCTTTTACCGGGTGTTTTTCTTCGTTTAGCATCCCCTTTCTGATTACTGTCAGTTCTGCCCCCCGATTCCACGACTGCTCTAGCTGTCTGGTCGCCACATCTGACTCGAACCTCTTCATAATCTACTGGGATACGTATCTCTCCCCGTCCCATTACTCGACTGTTTGGGCTTGGCTTTGAATGTGTCGTAACCCTTCCTATTGTTGCCTCACAAACATCTTTAGAATTCTGATCCAAGGTGCTAACTTGGTATACCTGAGTTCGACTCTCACGGTCCCCAGTTCTCAGTGGGCAATCTTTCATCAAATGTTCGTCAGATCTACATTTATGGCACCTCCTTACTTTTGGGACATTTCTATATTCAGCTAAATTAACTGCCGGTTGATACCTTCTGCTCAAATAATTTCTCTCTGAGTCTGTCCTCTGCTGGGGGAAAACAACACGTTCTGCATATTGTCTATGCCTTACCTCTTTAAAAGTTAGGACCTCTTCCATTCCGTTTACACTAGCTAGATGGATTTCTGCCCACGTGGCTATTTCGTCTGCTTTTGCCCATGACTCCGCCTCTTTCTGTACTGCGTAAGCATGAGTGTCTTGAGGAAGGCTATCACGTAACCTATCCGACACTATCAGGTCCATAAGCTCCTCAAACTTTGTCACCTTCCTACTGCGGACGTAGTAATCCCAGCTATTTCTGAGTCTCGAGGCTAACTGATTATATGACTCATTCGGATCTTTCGCGATAGTTTCAAACTTTCTCTTGTACGCAGAGGGAGTGAGCTTAAACTCTTTTAATACGGCCTCTTTAACTTTCTTATAATAAACAAAATCCTCTGCACTTAATTTTCGAAAAACGTGATTTGCATAATTACCATCTAAAAAAGAAATGATGACTTTGCCTTGAAATTCCTCTGGCACTTCGTATATCTTAAATCCCCTTTCCGCTGTCTCAAAGAGATTTATCACCTCTTCAGGGTTTTTAGGGCTTCCAGCTAACATATTTCCCAATAATTTTATATAATTAGCCATCCGCGCATCTGCTGGATTACTAGATACTGCCACCGTTCGCCCATCACCCCTCTCCTCGTTTGCATTCCTCATTTGCAGTTCCAGCATTCTATACTCATGCTCTCTCTCCTTTTCTCTTTCTCTTTCTGCCGTCTCTCTCTCCTTTTCTCTTTCCCTTTCTGCTGCCTCTCTCTCCTTTTCTCTTTCCCTTTCTGCTGCCTCTCTCTCCTTTTCCCTTTCTGCTGCCTCTCTCTCCTTTTCCCTTTCTGCTGCCTCTCTCTCCTTTTCTTCTCAGTTGCATCTCTAACCTCATCCTCTCTAATTCAAAATCATATCCAATCCTTTCTTTAGCTCTCTGCTTTCTGGTCCCGCTCTGCAGCATATCCGTATCGTTGTCATTGTCATAATCCCTCAACCCTCTCATGTCTATCGCAGCATCAGACTCTCTGTCTATTGTCACCTCCTCGCCTCCCAGATCATTCCCTGAATAACCATCCTGCGCGCTATCCCTCTCTGTGAAGCCTCGTCTTAACTCATCCCTTTCCCTATCGCGACCGCTCCTAAGCTCCATTTTAGCTCGTACAGGCCTCTGCCGTATCTAACTACTTGGCCCTAGAGCAAGAGGATACTTACCTCCGATGTGATGACAGGAACGAACCGCCTCGTCAATCTGCTACCTGAAGCACACAGTCGGAACACTCTTGGCAGTATCAGCCTTGCATCGGTCAGCTCCCAGTGGAGGTTGAACTTTTCCGTCACCTTCACAGCTTTTTCCACAGTTCGAACGTGATGCACGATTCTTCAAGTACCTTCACAGCTATTCTATCGCCTGAAGCACACCGCAGGACACTCTTGGCAGTATCAGCCTTGTTCTGGTCAGCTCACAATGGATGTCGGAACTCTTCCGTCACCTTCGTCGCTACTTTCACCGCTGTTGCGTACTGTCGAACTGCGCCACTTTGTGATGTTAACTCGTCGTTTATCGGTCTATTGGGACCACTTAGGACGTTCCCTCGGTTCGATCGCTATACGCGACGGGTGAAAGAGTCTTTCGGATAAAAACAACGGTTTATTCACAATTGCAGAGAACTGATACTGAAGCTCCTCCCCAATAAATTAGTCCAACTTCAGGCTTTACTTAAAAATAACAAAGATTTATTTAACCTTCCAACGTACTTGCTGGACGAGGACATATGCTCAATTACATGGATTACAACAACACCAGCTTACTATGCCTGTTCAGCTGTATTTACAGAGCCAATGCCGCTATTACCAGTCGGCATTTTTCCCAGCTTTACAATTTTGCGTCCGTCTCCTTCCGAAACTCGACCGGCTCTCCCTTCATCGTTGCCAAACCCTTTCTTCCTTTCTTTTCTATGCCTCACCATCTGGGCGTCCGTTAGCCCTCAGGGACCCGGGTCACTTGCCAGCGGACGCTAGCCGTTCCCTGTACACTGCTACTGCAATTAACTTTCCAGATGTCGGGAGAGAGAGCCTCCCCGTAGCATATGACTATTTTGGCGACATCCAAAATAAATATACACAGCCTGAACAAAAAAAAATCAAAAAGGGCCTCTAGCCTGACAGGGAGCTTTTTAGAGTCAAGCGTATTTAGTATGCCATAGCTGCGGGAAACCGAAGTCGTTGCCAAATCTTTTGTTACCATTTATTGCTTCCTAACTGCGAACGTAAGAGTCATGACAACGTTTAAATCTGCTGGAGATGCCAGATTTCCCATATTCCCAAAGGCATTATTATTTTAAGGCGTTCCATTGCAGGTAGGAACCTAAATTTTTAGCCCAACACAGAGGAAACGAAATTTTACGATTCCTATAAAATTTTTGGACCGTGCGATCAAGTATCACGGGAAGCACAACGCAGGGACGTACACAGGATTTCGTTTCAGGAGGAGGGGGGGGGGATCTTAGAATAAGACTTGGCCCAATTACTAAAATATTCCACCGGACTGAAAGAAAGAAAAAATTAAAGTAAAAAAGTTAAAATGATATTCTATATATTCTATATTCCGTATGTAAAAAAAATTTGTAGTTGTAAATATAGTTTTAGTATCTGACATACATATTTTATGTGGCTAAATTAAAGATTTACGAAGACAGTTGTCCATTTAAACTAGAGATTTAGTGAGATTTGATTGAGATCTTTAATTTAGCAAGACATAGTTTCATTAAAAATCATATTGAAGAAGTTATTGAGCTCTGAATGTGATTTTCTATCGAGATAACATGGAACTGTTTCTATTTTTCTGACCAGTACCTGTATGTTTAAATGGAAACAAAATAAAATGGTTGATATTTTCTTCGTCTGAATATTGAGATAGAAAACGTAGTTTTATAAATGGTGCAAAATGGATTGTTTACATAAAGGAAACACAATTATTATAAAACTGAAAGGGTACATAAGATGAAATATTTGGGTTTGTTTTACGACGATATTTTTAAATGGGACACCCATGCACATGGGCATCCGCAGAGGGGGGCAAACGGGGCACTTGTCCCCCCCCTGGGATCGAGTAAAAAATTCTACAAATTAGAATCGTAACAATTTAAACGTAATTAATTTTTATACATTATGTATGTGTTTTTGTATTGATGCAATACTGTATTCAATAATCTACTTGTGAAAAAAAAAACCCCTAAAAAGTTGAATAATTAAAAAAATTATTGATGTAATTATTTGTCTCCAAGCTCTGCCCCCCCCCTCGCCCCCCTGAAAAATTTTCTGCTGACGTCCATGCCCATGCACAATATATTTGAGACAAGTTGAAGTTGGCTGCAATAAAATTTCTAATATATATTGTTTATTATTTCACAAAGCATATTGGGATTCGATATTAAATTATAGAATTATTACACAAGAAACTACAAATATAAAAAATATTAATAAAAAAGGAAAAATTGCAATTGGTTACAATGAAAACGTTCATTTAATGAGGAAACAGGAGAGATTTAATTATTTAACTATTCCGTTTCTTTCAAAGCTATATAAATTCGATTACATATATTTATATGTATTCGATATTAAATTATATATATAAAAGAAAGATATATATTATATATGCTATAAATTTAAATGATGGAAACTGATCTTGAGTTCAAAAATAATATTTAGTAACAAGAACTCAGATTTGGATAGAGAAAAAAGAAGAACCGCTGGAAAGCTATTACGAGGCAGATGGAAGCCTCCTCCTGTCAAGGCCAGTGAGCGAATTTTTTAACGTGAATAGAGTATTACCTTCCTGCACACGGGGCCGTAGTTTAACGTCCCATCGGGCGGACGACGACTTTTCTAAACCTATTGATATGGCCTTTTTCACCGAGACCAGGGTAGGAGGGTTAGCGGAGACTTATCTCCGCTAACTCTGTTCTGACACAGTTGGGACTCGAAGGTGGGGACTGCAGATTACGAGCCTGGCGCGAGGCCCAATTTTTGAAAGGAATATTTCGTATTCGTCGAAGTCGATTAGATTTTCTAAATCTGAAATTCAATTCCACTCACATTTATTTCACACGTGCGAAAATAACCAGAGAACATTCTTTTTTCAAAAAAATTCTTTTTTGGTAATCGATAATACAGATGAATAATGGGTTATTGTTACCAAAAGTTCCCGAAACAACGTTGGTGTTTTTCTATGATTTGACATACTAAGAAGCAAAAAAGAAAAAGAAAAATCAAGTAAGAAAATAAAACTGCTCTCATGAAGCGAAAAATAAAGCTACACTTCTTTTCATATTCTTTTTTTTCCTTTCATCTTTGGGATCCCTTTTCCCGCTCTCTGTACTGCGATTTGATGTGATAGATGATGATCAGTTTCGACCAACAGCCCAAAGCTTGGCGAACGTTTTTCTTGAATGCAACGGAAGTCCCATTTCAAAAGGCTGCTGTCGGCAATATAACTCGATAGTTCGACAAGGTCATTGCCATGAAAGTACGAATAAAATGAGAGAAAAAAAAAAAACGTGAGAGAGGAATCTATTCAGTAAGCTTTATGAAGTACTGCCTTTTGTGAGAGGCATTCCTGAAACCTAATTCGTTTGCCAATAGTCATCTTTTGATATTCAGGATCTAAGGAGCGAGTTCACAGTTATGAGTAGATGTATTGAGGAGAAAAGTATGTGCGTGTATACATGCGGTTATAGTTTTACAGGATTTATAGACCTTTTCCTGAGACCGTATAGGGGAATGGTATAGGTTTGAAATTGGAGTATGAATAGGAATTGTTCGGTAGAGGAGGTCATAAAGAAAGGGAAAGCTTGTCTTGGAGTATGGGAATCAGCAGAACTGTAAAAGGAAACATAAAAATTTCGTTGGGAAATCGTCGCAAGGTGAAATCGCACCATCTATGTGGTTGGTTGATTCGTTTAGGGGACTTTTCTTATTCGCACTTTCTGGATTTAAATTCTGCACCACAAACCTTTTTGTTATGGCGGTTCTGTTTTATCATCTACCATCAACTGCTACTCACGCATTGGGAGCTTTTAGTACGGTTATCTGGCACACATAACGTAGCGGGATTCCGTCGGTGTATCACCTACTTTTATGACAAAAACACACATTGTGTGACCAAAATCCTTTGGTATGCTGCAGTAGGTTGAGAGAATAAACTGTGTAAGTCTCTTCACTGTGCGTATATGTGTTTGATAGAATAGTAACTTTATTGCTAGAAGAACAGATCGTGAAAAATATTTCTAGTTTATCTTCTTGCCACGAAGAGGATATTTGGCTTGCGAAACATTACGTGAAATGACAGTACTATATTTCGGTGCTTGCAGTAAATTTATTTTGTTTCTCATGCAACAAGAGAGTTTAATCATAAAGATAATTAATTTGGAGAGGAGGGCTGTTAAGGATAAAACTTGGGAGTTTTTTTTTCAGTTCAATATGTTTTTCGGTTTTTAAAAAGTGGTAGGTTAGAGGGGAGGGATTTGAGTTAGTCGGTAGCGCACCAGGCTCGCAACGTGGTGTTCTTGGGTTCGAGTCTCCACTGAACAGCGCTGAGATTTTCTTCGCTACCACGCTTCCTTGAAAAAGGGTTCACCGATACGGTTTCGGAAGGCCTACGTCTGTCGGATGGGATGTTTAATCAGCATGCAGGAGAGGTATAACCTATGCACATTAAAGAACATGCTGGATGACCTTGACGGGGCAGTAAGCGTCGTAGTTTTTCTGACCTAGACATGAAGCCCATTACGTGCACAAAGTGATATTCGTATACAACCCAACTCATTTTATTTCCTTCATAGCAAGGAATAATCTGATGTGTTGACATAGGATTATTCTTGTTATGAAATGTTGACCAGTCAGTAGCGGGCCAGGCTCGTAATCCGCTGTTCCCAGGTTCGAGTCCCAGCTGGGCCAGCGTTAAGATTTATCTCCGCAAAATTTCCCGCCCTACTCACGGAGTAGAGGACACCGACAGGCTTGGAAAGGTCAGTGTCCTTCGGATGGGAATTTAAGCCGTGGCGACGTGTGCGGGAGAGCCATACTCGGTGCACGCTAAAGAACACACTGGATGGCCTTGACGGGAGGCTACCATCTGTCTCCCACAGCTGTCCAGTGGATCCCCTCTCCTAACCTTCTCTGAGCCTTCGGGATCCTTGTGATCTGACCATTTAGCTCATTGTGTGCAAAAAGGTGCGGTTCAGAGGTAACCCAACAACTGATATGTCACAAAATTCTAAATTTTTTGATCAGTTAAAAAAAAATGTTCAATACTACTTGGGATTTTCTTGCATTTCGAGTTTGTTTTGTTTGCTTGCGTGTTTGTTGATAAATAACTCTCGTGCGGTTGAATGATTATATCGTTTTAAAAAATTCGTCTCTTCAAAGTAAAGTTTAAAGACAACAATTTCCTTCATCACTATTAGAACCTTCACCTTTCAGAAGCGGAAGGCAACGACAATTATGCGAACTAAGCAAAACAACAAGTCAATAATAAACAAACGAAATTTGGCGATCAGTGGCCTCGGGAAATGTTGTTGTCTCCTTGGAAAAATGTTTCGTTTTGTCATGAATCCCCGCAACATGTTTTCAAAAGGCTGAGGAACCTTTTGCAGCATCGTAAAGAAATCCCATAATACGTTGCAAGACCTTCAGGAACCGCTCTAGCATGTCGCAAGATCATGAGGGACCACTAGAGTGTATTATAAGATCTTGAGGATTAATATAACATGTTGCAACATGTTGAGAAACTTCTTTACATTTCCTGGAAGATTATTCGTGTCTGATGCGTGGTTTAACGGTAGAGCGCTCTAGTATATATATATATATAGGGAGTTGTGGGTTCGATTCCCGCCGTGTCAGCAATAATTTTTTTCGGATGAATAATTGTTGAGCATTGTAACTCAATCTCGTAACGTGTTACAGGATTTGAGAAATCACTGTAACATGCTTTAAGATCTTGAGGAACTATTGTAACAAGGCGAATGACTTGAGTAACTAATGTAATATGATGCAAAATCTTCAGAAGCTACTGTAAAATATCGTAAGATCTTGAGGAACTGATGAAATATGATGCAAAATCTTGAGAAGCCACTGTAACAAGTTACAAGATCTTTAAAAACAACTGTAAGATCTCGATGTTTAGTCGGTAAATAAGGCGATCCCCCAAGCATAACGAAACTATTCAGGTGTATGGCATTTTGAAACGTATGATACTGCTTAAATACCCTTGAAGCAAGTACTGTAGGAATTTGTAGATCCCTTTAAAACCTCTGTGAATCCCTTAAATAGTTTAAGGATCTCCTTAATATATTCGAGAATCTGTAAGTTTCGCTGTAACTTTAGTTGTCTCTTCTCATTTCAAACTCTTACTCTAACTGTTCATTGCTTTTGATCTTTCATAACCCAGAAGATTCAAAGAAGTCTCTCAACACTCACCAACAGCATGCATTGCAACCTTCAGCACCACTTAAAGATGATCTCGTTCATTATTTGGAAAATTCTTTTTTTTCTTTGATGACTTATGTCAATTCTTACAAGACGTTCAATTGCATTTGAAAAAGCAAACTCTTTCCCTTTTATCAGTACACATGCAAAAACATATGCAAAAATGCCATCTTGTTGCGAAATCCTCACGGGAATCATCTCCTACTCATCTTCAGCATCCTCCAGTCTCTCGCTCATTCCATCCATCTGCAAACATCTCCAAGATGCCATTTACTTTTAAGTGAAGCTCTCCTTCCCTCTTCAAAGCGAACGCAATGTTTCATCGATATAATTTTGTTTCGCGATGAAATTCTATTTAGGTACATCATCCGATTCAGAAGATATCGATTACGAATGTCATTAAAGTTCGGGGGCCAGAGCGGCAGGAAAAGCGGAAAAGGTCGTCGTTGCGTTTGGAAATTTCTCCCATTTGCAGAATTCGCCTTAAGACGCGAGTCGAAAGAAGTGAAGTTACAAGAGAAAGAAACACAGCGCCTCGAGGAGGAATTGCTTTCAGTTATTATAAGATGGCAGTTCTTTTATATTCAGAGAGAGTCGGATCTGTCTACGAAGGAAATGCTTACAAATGAGTTACGGACGAAACTTTAACGCAACTTAAATAGAGAGCTGTTTAATTCTCAGTGGCACAGGCATTGATTCTAGCGAAAGGACAAAAGAGAGAGAGATGCTTAACTTGTAACGAATCATTATAAGCAGTAAGGATGAACATGCATGATCTTATCTAAATTAAATTAAGGCAGCTGGCATCGGGGTGTTGTTGTTACCCATTAGAGTACTGTGAGAATTTCTCCATTTGAAACTCCATAACTTTAAAATAAATCCTTTAGGATCATCGAAAAGTCACGAGGTAAGGGTATGCAAATAATGATTTCTTTAAATTCTTGCTGGAATATAGATCTTAACTGTAAAATAAAAGTCAATGTAAAATCCCAATGTTAAAAATTAATTGACATTAATGTTAAAGAAAGTTATTTAAAAACTTAATTTTAAAAATTAATTAATGTTATGTTACAAAAGTAATTTAGTATTAGTTAATGTCAAAAATAAACATCCATAAAAAAATTCAAAAGTGCGAACGTGCACCGAAATTATACAGCTATTTGATGCATAAATAAAAATTCAAGAAGCTGCATAGACGAAGACCTAATTTTTATGTTTTTGCCATTAACTAATACTAAATTACTTTTTAACATAAAAAAATAAAAAATAAATACCCCATCAAGCAGCTGCTTGCCACAGAGGTCTGACAGGAGCCTGACAGTTTATATGCCATAGGCATTAATTAATTTTTAATATTAAGATTTTAAATTAACTTTCTTTAACCTTAATGTTAATTAACTTTTAACATTGAGGTTTTACGTTTACTTTTATTTTACAGTTAAGATCTATATTCCAGCCAAATTTAATTGAGCAGGTTCATCATTCATCAAATATACTATAATATGAAAGTGAATATGATAGTGACCTTAAAGCAATAGGAGGGAAAAAATCAGAAGATCAGAGGAAAAAATTAAGAGTAACATTAGATGTTTTAACACGTGGAAAAAGGATAAACACTGGGGACAGAAGATTTGGAGCAATGCCAAGACTGACTCCATGTTTAAAGGCCAAGACAGCTATTTTAATGACGTCATGTTGGGTTGGGTTGTTGTTTTACCTCTGAGCGGCACTTTTTTGCACACCCTGGGCTAAATGGCCAGGTCACATGGACCCCGAAGGCTCAGAGAAGGCTGGGGGAGGGGACCCACTGGAACAGCTGTTGGGAGACAGATGGTAGCCTCCCGTCAAAGCCATCCAGCGTGTTCTTTAACGTGCACAGGGTATAGCTCTCCCGCACACGGGGCCACGGCTTAACGTCCCATCCGACGGACGGCGGCCTTTTCAAGCCCATCGGTGTTCCCTACTGACCGTGGGCAGGGCGGGGAATTTTGCGAAGATAAATCTCAACGCTGACCCAGATGGGACTCGAACCTGGGAACTACAGATTACGAGCCTGGCGCGCTACCGACCGAGCCACCCCCTCCCCAATGACGTCATGTATGGACGAATTTTATTTAAAATAAATTTAAATAATGCAATAGTTTTAAAATTAATAGTGTAATATTATTGCATGTAGTTGCAGAATGCACACCTAACAAATGAATAAAATATTAAATATATTACTCTTATGGCAATAATACAAAATGAAAAAATAGTAAAACTCTTAGCTGAATATATATTTGATTATTGTTACATTAATTATTGTAATTAATTATTGTTTTTTTGATTTGTAAGGTATAACTTAAAGCAATCTGCAATAATATTAAATCGAAATTTGAAACAATTTCCCTCCATACCTGTTATGTCCCTCTAGTTTATTTACTTGTATTTAATGTTGCATTTTATTGTATTGTTACGACAGATGAACGAACAACAGTGACTTCATGACTTAACGTGACTGGAACACTCGTGTGTGCTTCCACGTGAGATTAAATTTAGCCAACGAATTAGAACTGAGAACGATTCGGAAGAATAAAAAAAAGATAGCACTGCAGTGTGTTAAGGTTGTGAGATCTGAAAGGACGTTCAGATAGTACGAGTCAGTGCGCGTTAAGTGAAAATAATTAGCATATTTATTAGTGTGTGCGCGGGTGTTTGTTTTCTGTTGTTAGTAACAAAAGTTTAGTGAACTAGCACAGGACGAGAGTTTGTTTACGTCTGAAGGTATTCAAGTGACATGGTAAACAAAGTGAAGAGGTAGTATTTTAGTACAACAGACAGAGCTGATATTGTATGCTCTGTACAAAAAGGTTAATGACTTATGTATGATAGTAGTTAATTTGTTTATAAGATACTTCATTCATATTTTTGTAACAATTTGCATTGTATTGTGATTGGTTTGAAAATATAGTTATTAATACTCACGCCTATTCATTTTAACTTCACAACAGTATTATTGTAAATATTTTTATGTATTAAGAGTGTTCTTGGAAGTGCTGCTGTGGGGATGTGACTCATAAGATGTTGTTTTCGGGTCTGAGCTGGCTGCCTGCGTGGTTGATGTAACCGAGAAGCCTTTTATGGCCGTTTTACAACTAAACTGGAGAGCGAAGTCAGCTCAGACGAGGAGCCGAGCGTTAAGTAACAATAGTTTGGAGCGTGGCTGTCGATCGGGAAGGTCGTTTGGACACGCGTTAAAGGGACGCCGCCCTTACTCAAAGGAAACCCTTAAGGAGAGGGTTCGATTCTAAGTGAGAATCAAGATTCTTGGTGAATCTTATACAGTTCTGTGGATTCTCATTGTGGTTCACATTGTGGGCAAAGGTTAATTATCCTTTCGCTGAGTTTGAGGTCGGTAAAGTAAGAATCTGCAAAGTGTGCGGTTCTCCACCTCATTGTGTAATTGTTTGCAGCAGCAAAGCAGCAAAGACCTACGGAGTTGAGAGCATCCCCAGCACGTGATTGTATATAAGTGTAAATAAACTGTGTCGTGCCTATTCAACTATCGTGCGTGAATTGGTGGACATATTTTTATACATCACTTGATGCAGCAAGTCTGAGGCATACGTCGGTACGGGTTTAACAATCCGCGAACCTGAAGTAAGGGTGAAGATAATTAAGAGACAAATTCATCGTGCTCCGGCGGTCACGACATCGGGCACAGTCCATCACATTCCGGAGGAGTACATCACATTCTGGCTCAGTCCAACAGGATCGGAGCGAGATCATCACAATACCTGACATCATCAAAAGAGCTGTCATGTCATCATCGTCAAGGTAACCTTGGCAAGGCGTGGTACAGACATACATAGAAAAAACGTATTTTGCCAAATGACGTTTTTTTTTCTTGAACTGGACCCGGCAATAAATTAGTAATTTTACTGTCTCGAAACATAAATTATATTTATTTTTGATGATTTTCTGAAAATAGTTTGAGGAGGCGGGGGTGGCTCAGTCGGTAGCGCGCCAGGCTCGTAATCTGTAGTTCCCAGGTTCGAGTCCCAGCTGGGTCAGCGTTGAGATTTATCTCCGCAAAATTCCCCGCCCTGCCCACGGTCAGTAGGGGACACCGATGGGCTTGGAAAGGCCGCCGTCCGTCGGATGGGACGTTAAGCCTTTGCCCCGTGTGCGCGAGAGCCATACCCTGTGTACATTAAAGAACACGCTGGATGGCCTTGACGGGAGGGTACCATCTGTCTCCCAACAGCTGTTCCAGTGGGTCCCCTCCCCCAACATTCTCTGAGCCTTCGGGGTCCATGTGACCTGGCCATTTAGCCCATGGTGTGCAAAAAAGTGCCGCTCAGTGGTAAAACAACCCAACCCAAACAAAGATAGTTTGAAAGACCAAATTTTGAATTTTTTAAAACTCTTTTTGGGTTCTCTCCTGGATTATGTGAAAATACAAGTTTTAACATGTGAAAATTAATTTCATTGCACGGATTATCAGCTACACTATGATGATGAATGATCTCTAATTGATGATGAGAGATTTATCAGGCAATACATTTTAATTTATATAAAGTCTAAAAACATTTTTAATATATTGTGTTGCGTTAAATTCTAAACTATATTTCATGTGATGGACAAAAGACTAACTTTTGATGTTTTGTGTACCATTCGAAATTTTAAAGCATTATGGTAGCTAGGCGTAAACTGGAAGGAGAGCTGTGTACCAATCCCCAGTGATGATGCACAGAACCGGCCAGGTCTAGCACCTAATGTCCGACCCCGCCTTCTCGTGGTGCAGGCCGTTAGTACCTTTCAAAAGAGATATTCTCTTTTGGAAGGGAACGGAAGGGGAGGGCTGCCAGTTCAGTATGGCCTACTGATCTGGTCATCTATGGCCACTTTTTTCTTTTTTTTCAACCCTGCTGAGGAGTGGTCAACTTCACAGGGTCCTGGTGCTGACCATTTATACCTACTAGACTGGACTTGTTTATGGATTTGAGCTTGATTATGGATCCCGGACTTGCTGCACTGGTGGGCCTCTGTTGAGGGAGAGTCTGCCGCTGTGTTTTCTGTTTGCTTCTGGGTTGCCAGCTCTTAGTGAACAGAGGCATGGGATACCTTATATCAGCTGGTGGATAATCCTAATCTAAGGCCATCGCAGGTACCTGAACCTTACTTAGCTAGTTGGGCATCGTCAAGCCTAAACTGGAGTAATGTGTCTCAGGCAGGCCATATGGTTCTTGAAAATGTCCACTTGAAAAGGTGGTGCCTGAAGTTCCTACCAGCATCGGTGACTTCAGCCTTTAGCGGAGGAGGAACAGGTCTTTGCCCCATGCCTGCGATCAGGGGGCTGTTTGATATTGTTGGCCCTACCAATCTCAATAAACCTAATTTCTTTAAAAATCCTACTAATCATTTTCTCTCTGCAGGGACGTGGAACGTGAGGACATTACATAGAGATTATTCTCTTGATGTCCTCATGCAGGAATTCAAGCGCTATACCCTAGATATTCTAGGCTTGCAAGAGACCAGATGGACAGGTAAAGGTGAGATACTTAAAAATAACTTTAAATTTCTCTTTACAGGGAGGGAGGATGGAAAGCATCACCAAGGCGTGGGTCTGCTGCTCAGCAGACATGCTAGTGATGCTCTTCTAGGATATGAGTGCATTAATGAAAGGTTTCTTACAGCAAAATTTCAGACAAGCATTAAAGACTTGAATGTTATCTGCTATTATGCCCCCACTGAGGATTCTGATGAGGATGAGAAGGATAGGTTTTACAGACAACTTCAGGATATTTTGAATTCTGTCAAGAAAGGAGATATTACCCTTGTTCTTGGTGACTTCAATGCCAAAGTTGGTACCGACTCTGACCTTTGGGGAGGAGTAATAGGCCCTTTTGGTATTGGTAGCTACAATGGCAATGGGCAACGTCTCCTACAGGTAAGTAAACTAAATGGTTTCAGAATAACTAACACATATTACAAACACCGCGACATACATAAATACACATGGGTTTCACCTGATGGGCTGCATAAGAATATGATTGATTATATATTAATTAACAGCAAATGGCTAGTTCTGTTAGAAATACCAGGGCATATAGGGGAGCTGAAATTGGATCTGACCATTACCTAGTTAAAAGTGTCTTGCAACTTAAACTTAAAAAGTGTTGTGCTAGGGTTAAAAAATTTACCTTTAATACTGAAGCTCTGAAAGACCCAGTTATAGCTAAAGCTTACCATGATAGGTTACTTAGTCATTATGACAGTCATGGTTTGCTTAATACTGAAGTTGAGGAAGAATGGGGCCATTTTAAACAGGCTTTTTTGGAAACTAACAGTACTCTTTTAGGGAAAAAGGAGCAGAGGAGGCAGAGGTATTTAAGTGATAAGGCACTTGAGCTTATTTCAGAAAGAAGGAACTGCAGGAATGTCCTTAATCAGTACCCTACTAGTCCTAATAGAAAGCATTACAAAGAACTTAATAAACGTGTAAAGGATCAGTTAGCTATTGATAAGAATCTTTGGCTTGATGGCCTTGCTGACAAAGCTGAGGAAGCAGTTAGACAGCACAACAGCAGAGAGCTGTACCAGATAGTTAATGTTTTGTGTGGTAGAAAACGAACAGGTATACAGGGATTGAAGGATAAACAAGGCAAGTTTATAGAAGGTGAGGATTCTGTCATGGCTAGGTGGGCTGAGCATTTCAGTGATGTTTTAAACAATGTAGTTAGTTCCACTCCCATTGTTTGCAATGATGATAGATGCATTGTAGGCTTTAATGTTGGCCCTATAACACAATCTGAAGTTAGTTTGGCTATTTCTAAACTTAAACTTCATAAATCACCAGGGGTGGATGAAATTACTACGGAAATGCTTAGAGCTGGGAATGTTTCAGTTACCATTTGGATGACTGAAATTTTGAATAACTTTTATGATAAAGGCATGGTTCCTAAAGATTTTACCAGAGCTATTATTATCCCTATTTTCAAAAAAGGTGATCGCAGTTCTTGTGATAACTATAGGGGTATCAGCCTACTCTCCGTTCCAGGTAAAGTTCTTTCCATGATTGTGCTTAATAGAATTAAGAATCTGGTTGACAGGCAATTGCGTGATGAGCAATGTGGATTCAGAAGTGGTAGGGGATGTGTGGATCAGATATTTTCACTTAGGCAGATTCTTGAGAAATGTTTAGAGTTTCAGAAACCTTTGGTTGCTAGCTTTGTTGATTTCAAAAAGGCTTTCGACTCTGTTGATCGTCATAATTTGTGGTTGATTGTGAGATCATATGGTGTACCAGACAAGTTAGTTAACCTAATGAAAGCTCTCTATAATAACACTGAGTCATGTGTGAGAGTTGGTAAGTCTTGTAGCAATTGGTTTAGCATTTCTTCTGGTGTTCGACAAGGGTGCATTTTGTCTCCTTTTCTCTTTAGTTTGGTTGTTGATTATGTTATGCGTAATTCACTTCAAGGGAAAGCTTTTGGCCTTAAATGGGCTGGATATACGAAAATTTCTGATTTAGATTATGCTGATGATTTAGCCCTTTTGGCAAGTGATGTTGATGAGATGAACTCTTTCATTCGAACTGTTGATGAGACTGGTAGTACTGTAGGTTTGGTTATAAACAGAGAGAAAACTAAAGTGATGAAAATTGGTCAGGCAGGTTGTGATTCAGTTAATCTGAATGGTTGCAGTCTTGAGCAGGTGTCACAGTTTAATTACCTTGGGAGCTGCGTAACTGATAGTGGTGATGTGCGGCATGAGATTAACAGACGAATAGGTATTGCTGCCGGGACTTTTAAGAATCTTTGGAGATTGTGGAGAAATAGGCGTATACACCTAAAGACTAAAATTAGACTGTATAATAGTTTGGTTCTTTCTAGGGTTAGTTATGGTAGTGAAACGTGGACGCTGTGTAAGCAAGATAACAGGAAACTAGATGCTTTTGATTCTAGATGCTTACGCAGTATCTTGGGTATTAGGTGGTTTAACTTTGTAACTAATGATGAGGTTAGGCAAAGGAGTCTGCAACCTCCTTTAAGCAGCATATTGTGCAGAGAGAGACTCCGCTGGTTTGGCCATGTTGCTCGTATGGATAATTATAGATTTGGCGAATAGGGTTATGAACAGTGTGCCTAGAGGCCTCAGAAGGAGGGGGAGACCTAGGATGCGGTGGGCAGACAATGTCAAACAGGACCTTGTTAGAATTGGTGTACAGTGGCCGGATGCAGCAGATGTAGCTCAGGACAGATATGCTTGGAGAATTAAACTGCGCGGTCTGGTTGGACCTCCGTGACCTCCGTAGCCCATGGCTGCTTGATGATGATGATGATGATGATGATGATGATGATGATGATTTATCCTCCCCGCTGGAAAAGAGCCTGATGAATCACTTCTCTGGAAGGAGCGAGCGAAACGAGCCAAGAACAGGGGATCCAGGGTTGGCGGCATAAGCCGTAGGAGAAGAGCCCCTGGTAGATAAGAGTTATGAAGGCAAATTCCAACAATTAATGTGGCCTTATAAATTCAGGGTTAAGCAACTATATTTAGCCAATCCAGCAATCAATTTTCCAAAAATGTTTTTTATTCCAACAAGAGTAGGATACCTTCTCTCGGATGTGCGGCTGGGGTGGCTAATTCGGTACTGCGCCAGTCTCGTATTCTGCAATTCCCAGCTTCGAGTCCCAGGTGAACCAGCGTTGAAATTTTCCCCCGTAAAAACTCTCCGCCCTGCCCATGATCAGTAAGGGATAACGATAGGCTTGTAAAGGATGTTCTTGTTCATCGGATGGTGGTGCTTGTGCGGGAGAGCCATACCCTGTGCACGTTAAAAAACACCCTGGATGGACTTGACGGGAGACTATCATCTGTCTCTCAACAGCTGTTTCAGTGTATCCCCTCCCCCAACCTTCTCTGAGTCCTCGGAGTCTTTGTGACCTGACCATTTTGCCCATTGTGTGCAAAAAAGTGCCACTCAGAGATAAAACACTCAACCCAAAGAGCCAAACCCCACATCCAAGAGAACTAAGGGGAGACTTACTGAACTCTTTAGAGAATAATTTCTGAATTATTCTCTTCTTCTGAATGATTTCTGAACATCCCAACCCTTCTCTCGGATATATCAATGCATCGAACGTAATGTTCAGTCTGGGAAGTGGAAATATCTGTACATCGCCCTAAAGCAATCTCCGTACATCGCCCTAAAGCAATCTCCGTACATCGCCCTAAAGCAATCTCCGTACATCGCCCTAAAGCAATCTAAGTACATCGCCCAAAACACAATAGTTGTGCGGCTTGTCCAAAGGAAGTTAACTCATACTTGTTCGATACAGTGGATATATCCGCATAGGCACTGGGTTAAGGATACCGTATGACGATCGGAAGAAACCAGCTTGTAGATCTATCTATCAACAGATTGGAACGCATAGGATGAATGCGGGATCATCCAATACAGTATTGAAATTCACTGGTTTACATCGAAAAGTGTCCATTTCTGCGTGTTTCTCATGAAAACACACGTAATATCAAAATGTATAAGATATTTAACATTATTTGAGAAGGTGTAGAACAATATCGACCCAAAAGTATTTATAATCTGAGCAGTTCAAGGAAATTTATACTAATTAGCTGGTAAATTTACGTACAACATTTGGTGAGTCCTATTGATTGAGTTACAGCTTTAAAGCAGTTTTCCTTACTCTGAACTAAATTTGCCATCTGATCGATGCTAGTAATATTCCAAGCATTCAGAAGGTTGCTCTTCATCATTCTTTGATCATTACTTCCTTTTCATTTTTAAATTTATCTTCCTTTTAACGGTCTTTTCAAAATATTCTTGTAAAATATGTGTAATATATGTTTACTAACTACTTTATCGCCTCTTTTCCAATTATTAACATTCTCAAAGAATGGGAGGGGAGGCGCCGGCTTTTTGGTTGAGTTCTTTCACCTCTGAACGGCACATTTTTTGCACACCA
The DNA here is from genome assembly GCA_038380435.1 of Ryuthela nishihirai. Lineage (NCBI taxonomy): Eukaryota > Metazoa > Arthropoda > Arachnida > Araneae > Heptathelidae > Ryuthela > Ryuthela nishihirai. Next base: position 39,031,882 of record JAWZYU010000020.1, read on the forward strand.
TGGGCTAAATGGCCAGGTCACAAGGACCCCGAAGGCTCAGAGAAAGTAGGGGGAGGGAACCCACTGGAACAGCTGTTGGGAGACAGATGATAGCCTCCCGTCAAGGCCATCCAGCGTGTTCTCTAACGTGCACAGGGTATGTCCCTCCCGCACACGGGACCACGGCTTAACGTCCCATCCGACGGACGGCGGCCTTTCCAAGCTCATCGGTGTCCCCTACTGACCGTGGGCAGGACGGGGAATTTTGCGGAGATAAATCTCAACGCTGACTCAGCTGGGACTCGAAACTGGGAACTACAGATTACGAGCTTGGCGCGCTACCGACTGAGCACCCCTAGTCCAACAGGGAATTTAACGAGAGAAATTGAAGCAGGAATGAAACGCTGTAAAATGACGAACAAAGAAATGCTGTGGAACATTTTGAATGTTTGGAATATTATTGCAGCGATCAGATGGCGAATTTTATCCAGAATGTGTAAAATCACATGAAAGCTTCAATTGTGTTTCATAGAAGGATCGATGAAATATTATATAATATTAGGAGATATTTATTAACTAATTAACGTAAGTTTCCATGCATTGTTTTCTGTGTGTAGGGAAGTCATATCTTGTGAGAGTTAAAGAACACGCTGGATGATCTTAACTGGAGGCTTCCATCTGTCTAGTGGGTCTTCATCATCCAACCTCTTTAGACCTTTTGGGTCGTGGTATGCAAAAAAAAAAAAATTAGTGCTATAGGTAAAACGAATTCAACGCAACCTTTCCCCTACTCAACTCTGAGGTATTAGAGGAGATAAATCTCAAAACATGATTGCTTCCTGTCAATGTCATCCAACTAGCTCTTCAGCGTGTATAGGGTATGGCTCTTCTGCCAATATCAAACACATAAATATCAGAAGAAAATAAAACGGAAAGAAAAAATAGATACCGGAACGGCGTTCCGGTTCATTACCACTCGCTCTTACCCAGCCATCCTCTTCTCTTTCATTTTAATCACTTGTCCCCCTCATTCCTTAATTTTTTTGTAGATCCCGGTATCATTACATAAGTACACAAAGTTGAACTTGCTTCTAATGTGGGGCGGGGGTGGCTTAGTTGGCAGCGGCCCAGCTTGGTGATCTACAGTTCTTAGATTCGAGTCTCACCTGTGCCAACATTGAGATTTATCTCCAGTAAATTCCATCCTGCATTAGTGAGAAACGGAACACCGATGAGTTTGGAAAGGCCGTCGTCCCTCGGTTGGGAAGTTTAGCCGTGGAGTGGCCGTGTGCAGGAGAGCCATACCCTATGCACACTGAAGAGCACGTTGGATGACATGGACAGGGAGTTACCATGCCAGCGTTGAGATCTATCTCCGCTAAACTCTCACCAGGTCAGAAAGGGAACCTTCCTATAGGACGTTATAAGCCATGCCCTCTTGTGCAGGAAAGCAGTACTCTGCGCACTTAAAGAACACGTTGGATGTTTGACGGGAAACTACCATCTGTTTTCTAACAGCTGGCAGTGGGTTCCCTTCCTCTAACATTCTCTGAGCCCTTGTGACCTGTCCCTTTAGTCCATTGTGTGCACAAAAGTGTACATCTACATCTAATGCACATTACTAAACATCCATAAACGCATTCGTTCCTAAGGTACGAATACTTCCTTCACTACTATATACTCAACCTTGCAATATTTAGCTAAAGAGAATCATTTATATTCTTCCAAGATAAGAAAACTCGTTTGGAAAATCTTCACGCCTTAACGCTTTTGGGAAAAGAAAAGAAGATCGAGAAAACGAATTCGGTGATTATAAACAATTTACCTTAACAAATCTTTGCATCGATTAGATCCAACTCGATCCTCTGTCAGTCCTTCCGGAAACCATCGTTTCTGCAAGAGCTGCAGGCGATTCAACCTTCGCCGAGAAATTAGTGGCTAAGTGATGTTAATGAGCCCCCCTAAAGGCCGATTCCTTCCTCATTAAGATAATGAACACGTCATCATAATGACGATACATATTTGCAGCCGTGCGACGTCTTGCGGCCAGTGGCTAATGTCGTTACGCTGCGAAACGAAGTTGTTGTCAAACAAAAGGTCGCCAGCCCTGTTTGCTGCAGTCAAACGCATTCTAACCCTCTCTCTCAAGTCACCTTTATTACCCGACCTCCCTCATCGGGATGGTGCTCGAAGCCGACTTCTTTGTGCACACTTGCGAGATGAAGCATTTCCTGAATACAAACTGCAGTACATGCACTTAGGGTTAGTTTGAGATAACAATAGGCGAAGACTTCACAGCTTTTCAGTAAAAGATGGAGTGATCTTAATGTTAGTTATAAAAGGAAACCTTTGACTTAAAAATATTCCGATAGTACGCATGGGAGAGCATGATGCGGGATTATTATTCATCGGCATTAGCTTCCGTGTCCATAAACTGCCGAGTGCTTGTGAAGCGGAAATTTGTCAATGATGACAAATTCAGAGCCTTAAGGGCAAGGACGGAACGAGGAAAAATATTTATTCCAAGTGTCATTTATTTAAATAACGCATTTCCTTTGCTGGATTTTATACATAAGGTATTTTGTAGTCTCATCTCTCAGTAACGTTCTTTTGCTTTGAAATGGGATCAATTACTAGACCACAAAGACTCCACTTCTTTAGGATATGTTTAGGAAGGGTTCTGTTGGATAGAATAGGACTGGGTGGCTCAGTCGATAGCGCTCTAGACTTGTGATCTGCATTTCGTAGGATCGAGTCCCGCCTGAGATAGCGTTGATTTATCTCAGTAAAACTCCCCGCCTTTCAGTAAAACTCCCCGCCCTCGGTCAGTAGGGGACACAGATGAGCTTGAAAAGGTCGCCGTCTCTCGTATGGCAGGTTAAGCCGTGGTCCGTGTGCGGGAGAGAGAGTCATACCCTGTGCACGTTAAAGAACGAGCTGAATGGTCTTGGCTGGAAGTTACCATCCATTTCCTAGCAGCTGTCAGGGGGGTTTCTTTCTTCGAACCTTCTATGAGTCCTCGGGGCCCTTGTGAACTGACCATTTAGTTTATTTTTTTGCAAAAAAAAGTGCACCCAGAGGTAAAAGAATCGAACTTACTTCCTCTGAAACCGAAAAAGTGTCTTTGCATAGTTTTATTTTAGCCCCATGTTATATGGCCGACACTGAAAGTAGATTAAAAATAAACAACTTATTTTTTCTCCCTTAATACTTACAGCCACCTTGCTATCAGCTATCCGCAAGTTACGACAAGCAACACTCATACTACTAACACAGGAATCGAATCTGGTATTCGGCAGTATAAGTCAAGGCAGCACCATTTCGTCATTCAAAGGGCACGACTTAAGAATATATCACAATTGCGGTCACCCGAAAAAAAAAAAAAGTGGAAGTTGACTGTTGCAAGCCTGATAAGGGTAAAACGCAGATTTTTATTTCGTCACGTGAAATTAGCTATCCTGCTTGAACTGGGCCAAATGTGGTGAGCTGCGATGTCAAACGATTAACCACTCTGGTAGTAGAGGACGATCAATTAGTCCCTTGATTACATTAACCATTGCTTAGATGAAATAACAGGTTCGCGGATTGTTATACCCGTACCGACGTGTGCCTCAGACTTGCTGCGCCAAGTGATGTATAGAGATATGTCCAACAATTCACGCACTAGAGTTGTATAGGGACGACACAATTTATTCACTTTTATATACAATCACGTGCTGGGGATGCTGTCGACTCCGTAGGCCTTTGCTGCTGCAAACAATTATGCAATGAGGTGGAGAACTGCACTTTGCAGATTTTCGCTTTGCCGACCTCAAACTCGGCGAAATCCTACCTACAATGTGGTTCGCATAGAACTCGCTTCAGTTCCACAGAACCCTATCTTGGTTCACCAAGAACCGTATCTTGGTTCTCACATAGAACCGAACCCTCTCCTTAAGGGTTTTTCATTGAGTGAGAGCGGCGTTCCTTGACGCGTGTTCAAACGTCCTTCCTGTTTGACAGCGAGGCTCATGACATTGAATGTCGGTAGCGTGACAGGGGCTTAACCTGATGTTTTCAGGTTTGAGTCCTAATCGCACCTTAAGATTTTCCAGCAGCTGCTTGAGGGGGTATTTATTTTATTTTTATATTTCGGTGGACCGTACTTTAAGCAGTGGCCAGGTGAGGGAAGCAATGCTTTGTGAATGTTGAAGAACACGCTGGATGACCTATAGAGAAATTTCTATATGTTCCTTAACAGCAGTCCAGTGGATTCTGGAACGGAGGTTGGTTCAGTCGGTATCACGCCAGGCTCTGCAATTCCCTGGTTCGACTCCTAACTGTGCCTGTATTTAAATTTATCTCCGCTAACTCCTGTCCTACCTTCGATCATAAGGGGTTCACTGACGGTCTTGAAGAGGTCGCATTCCATTTGATGAGACGCTAAGCCATGCGTCTGTACAGGAGAGTCATACTCTGTGCAAGTTAAAGAACATGCTGAATGGCCATTAAGGGAGGCAACTTATTCTCGAGTAATTCAACCCTGTGTCCTAACAGCTGTCTAGAACATGCCTGGCCAAACTGCACTACCCCCAACAACCTCATTTTGAGCTACTGTTGAAAATTAAATTTGCAAAAGAGACAAAGAACTTATGTAGGACAAGGAATCAAAATTCGGAGAAGCGAATTCTCATTAAAAATAATTGATTTTAATAAAATTATATTGCTTACGTTTCACTTTAGTTTTTTTGTGGCGTTGGTTATATATTCATTATTGATTCTATATTTCTTTGGTTGTCTGCCCTTCCACTTTAGTTTTCTATGCCTCCCTTCAACTAAAAAGTTTACCCAGACTTGGTATAGAGTAGGGGTCGGGAAACCGTTGCTCTGAGTAGAAGAAACTCAAAAGTTACCCCATGAATGGCAGATTCTTTAACAATTCTTTTTCGGTAATTTTATTGTACACACTTCAATATGCTTATTTTAAAATTTTATGGTATTATTTTTAAATAAAATAATCTGAGATTTTTGTTTTCCTGTTATGGCTGTTGATCCAATAAAGATTACAATTTGCTGCTTTCAAAATTTGTTAGTTTACCTCTTCTTTTGCTGCTTTAGTCTTTACCCAAGAAAGATTCCCTACCCTTAGTCTAGATGTTCCCTTTCCCCCAACTTTCTCTGAGCCTTTGAGGTCCTTGTGACCTGGCCATTTAGCCCATTGTGTGCGAATAAATGCTGGTGAGTGGCAAAACAAAACTCAAGTATAGTAGATTCCTTTGCCACTTCTGAGTCTTCGGAGAAATTCGTAGAAGCCTTTAAACTGGTTATCTGACTATTATACAGCATGCGCGGGAAATATTGCTGATCAGAGGTAAAAACAACCCATCCTTAATATAATTAAGGCAATTAAAATAAATAGCATTTAATGTGAAGAAGAAAATGCTACCCTCGTTTTGGTAACAGAAGAATTGCGAATATCTCCCCCTATATAAAAACTCAGTTCGGCAACACCGAGCGGGAAAAACGAAAGAAGGAAAGAAGACCGGAACGCCATCGTTTATTAAAGTGGCATCGACTGTTTCGCGGTCCTTTTAAGATCTTTCGATTGTGTAAACATTTGTAAGGTAGCAAGGCTTTCCAAACTCTGCAGCACTAATGGACGAGTCAAGAGCCATTAAAGTGCCGTTTCCCGTAGGAGATAGACATGAAGGGATAAAGAAAGGGAGATAGAGACAGAAGAAAAAAAGAGCAGTCAGAGTCTGGCAGTGACAAGAGGTGGGTTCTCCTTTTCCACACTCAGGCGGACGGTCACGGGTAAAGACCACGTACAGACAGACACATAACCCTCGCACGGAACTGCGGTGCAGAAGGAGAAGTGACAAATGAAGATCAACCCCAACCCCGGTTTTGGTGAAGAAAAATCCATTCTCAAAGTGTTACCATGCATTACACATCATCTATCATCAGAGGACAAAGTTAGAATTCTTCAGGAGATAAGTTTTTTTTTTCTTTCCAATTTTTCAGATTTTTTGTATCTTTTTTTACTTCAATCGTATTGAACTGATAATCATTATCGCTTCTTTGGGTTAACGGACATAATATAGGGAGAACAGTATTTTTATCTCTGAGCGGCACTTTTTGCACACAATGGGCTAAATAGCCTGGTCACAAGGACCCCGAGAAGGTTGGGGTATAATATATATATATAAAATATATATACCCAAACATATTTTTTCTATACTGATTAAAAAAAGGTATAGAAGCGTATTCTAACGCTACTCAAGATAACACAGGTTCCTTTTAAAATACGTTAATTTAATCACATTATACTGAATATATTTTATGACTAAAGATCCTACACATTTTTTCTATATTTCCTCCCTCATAAAAAGGATACAACATGTACTCACGATACCTCATGCTCCTCTAAGTCTGTTCATCTATACAACAGTCGTTTCCAAACCCAATGTTCGTGAGCGCTACAGTGCTGCTCTTAGTTTATACGATGCTCCCAAACATGGCCATTAATATGATGACGAGAACCAAGGAACAGTGACTACGATTGTGATGGCTTTCACGAAATCCTGCTTCAAGATCACGCCATCCTCCCCTTCCATCACTGATTATATAGGAATTTACACATCAGTAAATCTTATTTGCTCTCTTTTTTTTCATATGGAAAAGAAGAGCCGTAAAAATCCACTTTTGATGATTGGTACTCGACGAAGAAAGGCTGAGCCATTATTCTTTCTCGTGATTACAAAAAAAAAATAAAAAACCGTGAACTCTGGTTTTCAGCAGAGGGAAAAACTGTGAACTCTTGCTTCAGAACTATGATTTTCAGCAGGAGTTCCGAAAATGTTTTGTTTTGTTTCAGTTTATAGGGAAGTAGCGAATTAAGTGAGGTTGCATTTTATTGACGTTCAGTAAGAGTCGTCCATCGTTCAGTAAGTGTGGAGATGAAAAGGCAATGGCAAAAGTCCCTGGAAACAACGAGCCCAAACGAGCCCAGGAAAAATTTCCTTGTTTTTTTTGCAGTAATTTTCCCTCTCCTATTCCGGTGGCCGAGTGGTTAGCCGCTGGGCCACTCACCCAAGGGCCTGGGTTCGAGCCCTGAGTAAGGAATAGATGTTTGTGTTGTCTTTCTGCTGAGGCCTCGCCTTCCTCACAGATTTTCTCTATGGTATCCCGTGGCCGAGTGGTTAGCACGCTTGGCTACTGATCTAAGGGACCTGGGTTTGAGCCCCGGGTAAGGCATGGATGTATGTGTCGTTTTTCTGCTGAGGTCCTGCCATCCTCTCAGATCTCCCACTATGGCATATAAACTGACAGGCTCCTGTCAGACCTCTGTGGCAAGCAGCTGCTTGAGGGAGCATTTATTATTTATTTATTTTATATTAAACTGACAGGTTCCTGTCAGACCTCTGTGGCAAGCAGCTACTTGAGGGTTATTTATTTTTTTATTTATTTTTATTTATGAAAAAGTGCGGTTTGTATTTCAACTACTGTTTGATAAAATGAAAAGTGTACTGGATGAAATGAAAGTGTTTTACAACCACAGTCTATCGAAAATTCTTGAAGTGTGATCATTGTTAGTAGAAAAGTGCATGTACTGGAACCATTGTTTGAAAAAAAATTAGAGTATCTTGATTATAATCATTGCTTGCAAAAAAAATGAGAGTGGTTGAGTACAACCATTGTTTATTAAAACGAAAAGTGGCTTGTATTACAACTACTCATAAATGAGAAATAAATGAAGCAAATCTTCGATAAAAGGAAAAGTGGCTCATATTGCAACCATTGCGTGTAGAGAAGTGGCTTGTATTGCAACCGTTGCTTAGAGAAAAAAAACCACTTATATTACAAACAAAGCTTAAATAATGTGGCTTGAATTACAACCATTGCGTAGAGAAAATGGTTTATATTGCAGTCATTACTTATTGGGAAATTGGCTTGTAACCCAACCATTACTTATAGAAAAGTTGTGTTGGGTTATTTTACCTCTGAGCGGCACTTTTTTTTGCACACAATGGGCTAAATGGCCACGTCACATGGACCCCGAAGGCTCAGAGAAGGTTGGGGAGGGGACCCACTGGAACAGCTGTTGGGAGACAGATGGTAGCCTCCCGTCAAGGCCATCCAGCGTGTTCTTTAATGTGCACAGGATATGGCTCTCCCGCACACGGGGCCACGGCTTAACGTCCCATCCGACGGACGGCGGCCTTTCCAAACCCATCGGTGTCCCCTACTGACCGTGGGCAGGGCGGGGAATTTTGCGGAGATAAATCTCAACGCTGACCCAGCTGGGGACTCGAACCTGGGAACTACAGATTACGAGCTGGCGCGCTACCGACTGAGCCACCCCCGCCCCTATATAGAAAAGTGACACGTATTAAAACCATCACTTAGAGAAAAGTGACTCGTATTAAAACCATCACTTAGAGAAAAGTGACTCGTATTAAAACCATTACTTATAGAAAAGGGACTTATATTACAACAAGTACTTATAGAAAACTGCATTTTATTGCAACCATTATTATGTAATTTGAAAAAGATTATGTTGCAACCATTATGTACGGAAAAGTGCATGCATTATAATCATTGTTTTCAGAAAAGTGTATGTATTATGACCATTATATATAAAAAGTGCATGTGTTATAACTACAGTTTGATAAAATAAAAAGTGTGTCATGTCCTTCTAATTTATTTTTTTATTGTGTTTTGGTTGTTGTTGTTGTTGCTGTTGTAAATATATATGTGCATTAAGTGTATTTTTGGAGGTGCTGAGATGAGATGTGACTCATGAATTGCTATTCAGGTCTGAGCTGGCCAGTTGGATATGCTCACAGCAGCGAAAGCTCTTTTATTACCAGCCGGAGTCTCGAAGCAAGTGAGGGAGGAAGCTGCTTATATTTATTATTATGAAGGAGAGAGGCGCGTTAACAATGAAGAGCAGTCTGGGCGTTGCTGTCAAACGGGAAGGTCGTTTGATGCGCATCAAGGGACGCTGCTCTTTCTCAAATGCAAAACCCTTAAGGAGAGGGTTCTGTTCTGTGTGAACTAGGTACGGTTCTCTGTGAGCGAAGGGATGGTTCTGTGTGAACTGAGGTACGGTTCTGTGTGAACCGGGTAATAGTATGTTTGGGTATATATAATAGGCAAGGATTAAATATCCTCTCGCCGAGTTTTGAGGTCAGTAACGCGATTTCTGTAAAGTGTAGATTTCCACCTCATTAAACGAATGCTTGCAAAAGCCAAGCAGCATTCAGATTAAATTTGGGCTGATTGGTGGAAGGCCAAGGAACACCTAGAGAGCCGAATCATTCTGATCTTCAGTGCAGTGAAGGTCTACGGAATCGAGTGCATCCCCAGCACGTGATTGTATGTGAATGTAAATAAAATGTGTCATCCATTTACTACTCTCATGCTTGAATTGTCACTTTGTGCAGCAAGTCTGAGGTATATATCAGTACGGGTGTAACAACCTACAAACCTGTGATTTCACCTAGATAATTATGAATGTAATTAAGGGACCAATTGGTCCTCTAGTAAGGTTGGATCCCCATCCCACACAAACATGACAAAACGTTATGCATCAGAACCAGTATTTAAAGGAAAGTGGCTTATGCTAAAACCAAGACCGACTTGAAAATTCCCGGACACTGAGATTTGCCTAATTAGTGTGCTCTGGTGTATGCATCCGAAACGAACTGGAATAGAATCTATGGGGCGCTTATGATTGATTGACTGTAACATATAGTACAGGGAAGGGTCTTAGAACCTACTCGTAGTTTGTAAAGCCCTACTCATAAAAGTACATACTCCACTAAATCAGTGCTGATAACTGCTTTAGATAGAGCTTATAGCACAAAAACAAATGATTCCAGGGACTGGAACAGGACACTGGCGTTACAGTGTCACAGCTGTAGTCAACGCGATACCACTTTCGCCACCGAGACGACATGACATCAAAATTTATCATATAAATGCATTAATTGTCGGGTGATTAGCAACACTTTTGAGCAGAAAATCTTAGATCAATGAAAGCATTTTTTTCTATATGTGATAGCATTTAATATAATAATCTGAGATGATTTTTAAATTTTGTATATGTTTAATAACTACAACATTTTTGTGCAGAACAAGGTCACTGTAAATGCGGGGCAGCATTGTTAAAGAACGTCGAATCATGACTTTGTTTGGTAAAATGTGATGTGATGTGATAAAATGTGATGGGAAGGTTAGAAACCCTTCAACAATGGGCTTCCTGCTATCCCAAATAAAGAATCGGACGTGTAAATCAAAATGTAGAAAATAAAAATAATAATTTTTTGAATTTTTTAAAAGTTCCTACTTATGCAGAGTAGACTTTCTGTAATCCAATACTCTTGGATCTTAATGTCTTTTCTTTTTTGAGCCAAAAGAGATTTCAAAAACAAAATTAACACTTCAAACAAGGTATAAAAAATAACAGTCACAGTTCTTTCTTCAGTTCCACCACAAAAATAACCATGAGGTTATCACTTGAGATACTGGCCACTACAGAAAGTTTGTAAGCAAAAACACATTTTTCTTGAACAGACAATATTTCATATTTGTATATTAAATTCCTCTTCTTTTTATTTTCGAAAAACGAAAACCCAGCAAAGGATGAATTCAGATTCTGTATAATAAAGAACTTTCCTCCAAGAAACTGAGAATCAGGGTCTGAATTTTAAATCTATTGCTTTTACTGTAGCTTCCGCAGAGAAGAGATTTCATTGACAATTCTTCATCAATAATCTTCTTCATCTTTTCCTTCAGAATTTGTCGTTGAAATTGATAGAGAGGACAATGTAAAAAGACATGAGAAATATTTTCTGGAGTTTTACAGATGGCACAAAGTGGAGAGGGTTTTTTGTTAATTTTGAAGAGCTTTTCATTTAAAGCACAGTGATCAAGGTTAATCCTGAAAAGAGCTGTTTCTTGTCTTCTGCTCAGATGAGATGTTTGAAGTTGGGGTGGGGGGCTATTAAAGATGCTGCGATAGAATAGGCCAACATTTTTCCGACTATTTTGAAAAAGTTTAATCCATTCAGAGTGAGTTATTTTATTTTCTCTAATGCAGAAATCTTTGTATGTAATGATGTTAAATATGTTTGCGGTTTTCTGTAAGCTCTCTCTAGCAGTTTTGTCTGCCTCTTCGTTCCCATGGATTCCTACATGGCTAGGAATCTACTGGATCACAATTTCGTTTTTATTTTCTTCAACATGTTTATTGCATTGCCATAATATTTCTGAAATTAATGAACAGTTAGAGGTAGAAAGTGGATCAGCTAGAAGAGCTTGGAGTGAAGACCTGCTGTCTGAAAGAATCAGAATTTTTTCTGAATGAAAAATGAATGCCCATTCAAGTGCCTTGAGGATAGCCCAAAGTTCGTCATTCATAATAGATGTTGGATTAGACAACGAAAATCCTTCTTTAATACTGAGACCAGGAATGCAGAAAGCACAGGATACTATTCCAGTTTCATCACTTCTAGAACCTTCAGTAAAGATGTGGCAAAAACCAGTAAATCTCCCACCAATATACTGCATGGTAAGAGCCCATAGTTCTTCAGAAGGGTAGTGATGTTTTGAAATCACGTCAGGGATGTAAGGAAAAATATCTGGCCTAGGGATATTCCAAATGGGAAAATCGGGTATGCTGCCTCCTGCAATATTTCTGTTAATCAAATTTAAAAGGAAAATATTACTTTTGATACTTCTAAAAATGCTCGATCTTTTGCAGTTCAAAATTTTATCTAAGATTAGATTTTTTTTTGGTCTTGGTTTCCATTCTTGCTAAACTTTTAAAAACAATGGAATTTCTTCTAACGCTGAGTGGAGGTGTGGCAGCTTCAGCAAGGGAGGGAAGGGTTGGAGATCCAGGAAGTAATCCGAGGCAACATCTAATAGCTTTATTTTGACAGGTTTCAAGCTTTTTGCACAAGAAATCGGAAGCATTAAGGTAAAGCTGGCAACCATACTCGAGAATCGGGCGTATTAAAACTTTGTAGAAAATAAGGAAAGTTTTAGATTTAGCTCCCCACGATGTACCAGTTAGATATCTCAGCATATTCAATCTGCTATTAACTTTTTGACAGACTAGATTAATTTGAGGTTTCCAAATTAAATGATGGTCAAGAAGAACACCAAGAGATTTGTGTTCTTTAACAACTTCAATAGGCTCATTGTTAATTTGTAATCTTAATGGGAAGTGCTTAGATCGTGGTCTGGAAATAATTAAACACTTAGTTTTATCATAAACTGAAAATCCCCATTCATCTAAAAACTTATGGACTTGATTGACTGCTATTTGTAGATTCTTTTGAAGGATGTCAGGATCTCTGCCAGTAACCCAAACAGCCAAATCATCAGCAAAAATTGAATATTTAATATTTTTGTTTAAGCACTTAGGTAGGTCCTGAAGCATGATGTTGAAAAGCACAGGGCTGAGAACGCTGCCCTGTGGTAAACCCTCAGAAACAGGGATAAGAACTGAAAAAACATTTCCTAATTTTACTTGAATTTTTCTATCTTTCAGAAAATTGTTTATATAGTTAAACATATTGCCAGTTATTTCTAATTTTAAAAGCTTAAAAAGGAGTCCAAGATGCCAAAAACTGTCAAAAAAAATGTTGGATGTCGAAGAAAATCACAGCCACTCTTTGTTTTATGGAAAGTTGATGTAAATTATCTTGAGATGACATTCATCTCCGAAAGCCCGTTTGGAAAGGAGATAGCAGTCCAGAGTATTCAAGAAACCAATTGAGTCTGTAAAGTATCATCCTTTCAAATACTTTCCCAAGACAAGAAGTCAGTAAAACAGGTCTGTAGAAGCTTAATAAATTAGGTGGTTTCTTAGGTTTTACAATAGGAATGATCTGGGCTATTTTCCAAGTATCCGGAATTGTGCCTCTGTTCCAGCATTCATTAAGTAGTTTCAATAAATGTATCAGTCCTTCCTGTGGAAGGGATTTAATAATAGTATTGGTGATTCTCTCTGGTCCAGAACTGCTCTTATTTTTGTTTTTTTTATAGCATTTTCAAGATCCCATAGGTTGAAAGGAGTATTCAAATATTCTGGAGACAGGGGCATATCATCCAAGACTGCTTCCATAAATTTGGAAATTTTATCCCTGCTGTTTTTGAATGAATCAGAAGTAGGTAACTTATAATAAGAAGAGAATGATGGACGAAATATTCTGCTAGCCTCTCGGTTGTGCAATTTAGAGCTATAGTAAGTTGGGTCCAGATGGGAGTAGGTTCAGGAGCTGTTCCAATACTCTTTATTTTCCTCCATATAGCTGACTGAGGAGTCTGGAAGTTAATATCCTTGCAAAAGTTTTGCCACTGTTTTTTCTCAATATTTTTTGTTTCTCTTTTACTTTTAGCACAAACTCTTTGGTATTCTTCAAAATCTTTTAAATTTCCAGATCTTTTAGCTTTTCTTTCACTTCTTCTCCTATTGAAAAGTGGCATTTATTACAACTACTATTTGATAAAATGAAAAGTGGTACTTACAATCACTCTTTGATAAAATGAAAAGTGACATTTATTACAATCATTGTTTGATAAAATGAAAAGTGGTACTTATTACAATCACTCTTTGATAAAATGAAAAGTGACATTTATTACAATCATTGCTTGATAAAATAAAAAGTGACATTTATTACAATCATTGTTTGATAAAATGAAAAGTGGTACTTATTACAATCACTCTTTGATAAAATGAAAAGTGACATTTATTGCAATCATTGTTTGATAAAATGAAAAGTGACATTTTATTACAATCATTGTTTGATAAAATGAAAAGTGACATTTATTACAATCATTGTTTGATAAAATGAAAAGTGGTACTTATTACAATCACTCTTTGATAAAATGAAAAGTGACATTTATTACAATCATTGCTTGATAAAATAAAAAGTGACATTTATTACAATCATTGTTTGATAAAATGAAAAGTGACATTTATTACAATCACTCTTTGATAAAATGAAAAGTGACATTTATTACAATCATTGTTTGATAAAATGAAAAGTGACATTTATTACAATCATTGCTTGATAAAATAAAAAGTGACATTTATTACAATCATTGTTTGATAAAATGAAAAGTGACATTTATTACAATCATTGTTTGATAAAATGAAAAGTGGTACTTATTACAATCACTCTTTGATAAAATGAAAAGTGACATTTATTACAATCATTGCTTGATAAAATAAAAAGTGACATTTATTACAATCATTGTTTGATAAAATGAAAAGTGACATTTATTACAATCACTCTTTGATAAAATGAAAAGTGACATTTATTACAATCATTGCTTGATAAAATAAAAAGTGACATTTATTACAATCATTGTTTGATAAAATGAAAAGTGACATTTATTACAATCACTCTTTGATAAAATGAAAAGTGACATTTATTACAATCATTGTTTGATAAAATGAAAAGTGACATTTATTACAAGCACTGTTTACAGAAACGTGGCTTGTATTATATAATCATTGTTTTATATGAAGGGAGAAACACCACTTTTTAATATTAATCTTACCGAAACATATTTCTTTTCAACTACGAACAGAAAATTCAGGCATCAACTTAATCGCGCTTCAGTTAAACGTTTTTGCTGTAAAGCCTCAATTACCCGACCTTCGATAATATGACTATTGATTCAACCGACCAAAGTCAAAAGTTTACCTTTGAAATTTGGCCGCTTACGTGTTGTGTTGCGCCAAATAGTGCTCTGGTGTAATATAATTTAAGAAAAAAAATACCTGATTAAAGAAAAAAATCAAGGGGAGGGGGGCCGGAAAAAATCAAGGGGAGGGAGATTTGATTTATATTGCAGAATAACATTTCACACTCCGTGTTAGAGGTCTTTAAAATTTTCTTGAAAAATGCATGAAATATAAATAGGTTTAATAATATTTTCCCTCTATCATCCTTATTTGCATTCTGAAAGATGGGGGGAGGGTATGCCCACCTTTAGATCAGGCCCTAATGTTAGACCTAGTTTCAAAACAACCAAGTTCATAATTCATAGCTCCTTTAAGGCTTTGGGTTCGGTTGGGTTGTTTTACCTCTGAGGGCACTTTTTTGCACACCATGGGCTAAATGGCCAGGTCATATGGACCCCGAAGGCTCAGAGAAGGTTGGGGGAGGGGACCCACTGGAACATCTGTTGAGAGACAGATGGTAGCCTCCCGTCAAGGCTATCCAGCGTGTTCTTTAACGTGCACAGGGTATGGCTCTCCCGCAACGGGGAAACGGCTTAACGTCCCCTCCGAAGGACGGCGGCCTTTCCAAGTCCATCCGTGTCCCCTACTGACCGTGGGCAGGGCGGGAAATTTTGCGGAGAAAAATCTCAACGGTGACCCAGCTGGGACTCGAACCTGGGAACTACAGATTACGAGCCTGGCTCGCTACCGACTGAGCCACCCCCGCCCACACTTTAAGGCTATTA
Source organism: Ryuthela nishihirai (assembly GCA_038380435.1). Lineage (NCBI taxonomy): Eukaryota > Metazoa > Arthropoda > Arachnida > Araneae > Heptathelidae > Ryuthela > Ryuthela nishihirai. Next base: position 39,047,335 of record JAWZYU010000020.1, read on the forward strand.
CTCCTTCATATACATCAATGTGTCATGAATCTGATGATCGTTTATCTCTACTCTCGATATGAAAAGCTTTAACTTCTCTTCCCATATACTTTGGTTAAGAATTCTCAGAGTTTGAAAAAAGAATTAATCAACAAAATGTTGATATTCTTAGATCTGTTGAATTCTGTAATAAAAAAATAGATGACTTCGTAAAGGAAAATGAATTAATTATGAATGAGCTTAAATGTCATAGGTCTGATCTTGACGAAACTAAGGAAAATGTATTTGTATTGAAAAAACAAATTAACATATTAGAGTCTAAGGATTAATGATTTAAGACAAGATGCATTAAAATAATCTAGAGAATGTTGGTATACCTCAACAACCGCAGGAGAATTTACAAATAATTGTAAATAAGGTGTCTACTATATTACAAATTCCCCAGAAACAAGAGGATATAAAATTAATTAAAAGGGTTCAGTTTCGTAATGTTGATAAACTTGGTAATATTGTAATAGAGTTTAAGAACGAAGACATCAGAAATAAGTGGTTAGAGGGGAAAAGAAAAGGGAAGAAGTTATTTCTAAATTCGCTAAATGAAGAAATGGAAGAGAAACCATTTTACTTAAATGAGCAATTAACAATAGAAAGGAAGAGATTGCTTTATAAAGTCAAAGCTCTTCAAAAGGAATTTAAATATAAATAGGTATGGATTAAATTGGGAAATATATTCCTAAGGAAAAATGACGACTCAAATGCCATCAGAATTGACAATGAGTCAAACTTAAGTAATATCTGATGCGCTATTAAGTTCCTTAAAATGCATTTTTGATTTTTTGCTTTGGTTAATTTTTTTCTAGCCATAAAATGGAAGGAACATCGGGTATTTATATTGACCTCGAAGAACTTAAATTGATCCATTCTGATTTCAAAAAAGGAATTAGTTTTATTCATTTGAATGTCAGAAGTTTACGAGCGAATTTTGATGTGCTTTTGGCATTGATAGAAAGTAGTAATTGTAAACCATATGTAATAATCCTTTCTGAGATTTAGATACCTGACAATGAAACATCTTTATATCATATTAAGGGATACAAAGGATTTTTTAACTGTAGACATTTTAACAGATCTGGTGGAATTGTGGTTTATACATCAAGCAGCATTGGTATTCTTCCCAGTTAGATTTCGAAATGAACTCAGCTGAAGTTATTGCATTAAAAATTCAATTGAATTCGACAATGTCGGTAGTCTTATTGTCGAGTTATCGTTATGTTGGAGGTGGAGAAATGAATTTCATTGAAGAATTGTTTCAACATGTCGATAAACTTCCAGATCGTAATATTATTCTTACCGGAGATATAAACTTGGATATCTCAAAATTTACAGAACATATAAATAGTTATTTAGATCTTATGACTCTATACAACTTGTCAAATTATATTAAGGGGATTACGAGATCGCAATCACAAACTTGTATAGATCATTTATTCATAAGGAAAATAAGTTCTTTTTCTTGTTGCCCCTATATTCTAACTACGAAATCATAGATCATTATATGATTTATTTCACCTTTTCTTCAACAACAAATGTCTCGGTTAAAGCTAAGGAGTCAATACAGTCCATTATTTACACAGACAAAGTGAAATTACAACAAGGCTCCAAGGACTATAGTTGGAATCATATGCAAAATTTTTATGACGTAAATGAAGCTTTTGACCATTTCTTTGAGGACTTTAAAAAAATTAGTTAAAAAAGCTACAGTAAAGGGAAATGTGAATAAAAATTTTAAAAATTTAAAACCGTGGATAACCACAGAATTTATTAAGTCAATACGGTACCGAAATAATTTACATAGATTATGGAAAAAAACAACAGAATTGATGCTAACTATTACAAAAGTTACAGAAACTTCTTAAATAGCATAATATCAAAAGCTAAAAATTCATATTTTCAAGAAAAACTGGCATATGCTGGAAATAACACAAAGAAGAAATGGGATATTATAAATGAAGTAATTAATACAAATAGTAGGAAAAAAAATTCAAAATCATCTGTTTGAAATGAGCTTAAATAATAAAATGGTATATTTTACAGATAGTTCCACTGAAATAGTTAATACTTTTAATGATTATATTATAAATATAGCTACTGAATATGAAACTGGTAATTCGGAATCAGATTTGGTAGTGCCTGAAGATCTTAAGTTAAAAGACAGAATAATCATTTCCCAGGGCAATTCAATGGGTCTGATAGCAGTTTCGTTGGAAGAATTAGAAAGCATAGTAAAAAAATTTGAAAAGGACTTATTCGGTTGGCTGGGATGACATAAACGTGGATAATTTTAAAGCAATATATCCATCGATACGAACAACATTGTGCTACTTGTTTAATATGTCTTTATCTTCTGGTATTTTCCCAAATGCCTTAAAATGTTCAATAATAATTTCTATTTACAAAAAAGGAAGCAAAACTCTTATAGAAAATTATCGACCTTTTGCTTTACTTCCGATAATATCAAAAATATTGGAAAAGTTATTTTTTGTCAGGTTGAACAATTTTTTTATTAAAGTTTAATATAATAGCAAAGAACCAATATGGATTTCAGCAGAAAAAAAGCACAGAAGATGCTATTTTACATTTAATAAATTCGTTAACGTGGTCTCTGGATAAAGATTTTAAAACACTAGCAATTTTTTTGGACTTATCAAAGGCTTTTGAGTTGGTAAATCATGAAATATTGCTGGTTAAGCTTTATAAATATGGAATCAGAGGTACCAGTTTTACATGGCTAAAATCCTATTTGGAAAATCGTTCACAAATTGTTAGGATAAATGATATATATAGTTCTATGAAAAATATTAATACAGGTGTACAACAAGGTTCTGTACTGGGACCTCTGCTATTATGTGTATATTATGTGTAAACGATATATTTGACAAAACTTTTAAAGCAGAAATTATTTCTTATGCTGATGATATTGTTTTGTTATACAAAAGTAACACCTATGCGCAATTATACCAAATTGCAAACAGAGATATATCGTCTCTATCAATGGCTAATGTTGAATAAATTAGTTTAAATAAGGCTAAAACATGTTATATAAAGTTCCGGTTGAAGGCATCAACTGATGGTAGCAGTGACTCTGGAGTGGTTTCTCATCACAAGGACTGTTACAACATCCTAAATTGCAGTTGCGAACGTCTTACGAAGGTTGATCAAATTAAATACCTAGGAATGATTATTGATAAAAGCCTTTCATGGAAGTTTCACACTGACTATACTGTGGATAAGATAAAACCATTCATAGCAAAATTTTATACACTAAGATTCTTACTCGATAAAACATGTTTAAAATTGTTATATTCTGCTTGTGTATATAGTCAGCTACAATATGCAATAAAAGCCTGGGGAGGAGCTGCAAAAACAAATTGAAACAGGCTGTTGATTCTGCAAAAAATTATAGTTAGAATCATTGACCATAAAGGTCGCTTCTCTGAATCTCGCCCTATATTTAAGAAATTGGGGTTCGCTTCTCTGAATCTCACCCTATATTTAAGAAATTGGGGTTACTGAATGTGTCTCAACTTTACATTTTAAAAGTTATTGAATATGTCCATTTCAATTTACATCTATTTCAGGTTCGACAGACATATACACCACTTAGAGACTCATTTAAACTGCAAATACCGTATATCAAAGCAAGCTACTACCCGTAATATAAACTATATTGGGCCTAAATTATACAGCAGTGTTCCAGATACAATGAAGAAAATTACTTCTAAATATTTATTTAATGAATCTCTTTCTGAATGGATACTAAACAATGAATGATAACTGTATGTAAAACTAATTTTTGACTTCTACATCATTTATTGGTTCAATTATCAATTGCTCCCTTGTTAATTTTTTGTATTTATATTTTTGTCATAATTATACACCAGCGCTCAAGTATTCAGTTGTTTTTGCTGGGTATATTTCATAAAATTTTGTATTGATACATATCTATGTTGAATAAAAATTTAATTGAATTGAATGTCTGCATGATGTTATTTGTCTGTATGCATGTAAGCCGTATCCTTCCATAAGCACTCTGTTACATCACGAAAAACAATTACAGCAGACTGTGGTTAGTGAGTTACTGAAATTCTAAAATATTATAATTATGTTTTATAAACGTTTTGTTTTGATTTTCTTTATTGTTGAAACAGGATAAATGATCCCTCAAGCAGCTGCTTGTCACAGAGGTGTGACAGGAGCCTATCAGTCACAAGGTCTGTGAGGAATGCGAAACCTCAGCAGAAGGACAACACAAAAAAAGAAACATTCAAATTCTTACCTGGGTTTTAACCGCCCAAACCTATACAACAAATCTATTAACATTTCGATATGTAATATATAAATCATTAACATTGAAATATATTTTTCTGTAATTGCAAAGAGTCATTTTTTTGTTAACGATGGAGAACATATAAAAATAGCAAAAACAGCATGCTGTTTATTTTTAATTACTAAATGCTAATTAAAAGGACGAAATTATAATAAAATTTTTAAATAGTTTCACTTATTTTTTTTCAGAATTGAAAGAAATATTTGAAATTTAAATTATTCTGAGCCTAGGTCTTCCCGAGTCCGAAGTGCTCTGTCTATTTTCATCCCGACGTCCGAACTCATCTCTACTGTGTGTAGCCATGAATTATTTTCCTCGAATATCAGACTTATTCGTGAGCAGAGATCTATGGGGAGGACCAAGGGAGCCATGCCCCCCCCCACTTCTGTATACTAGTAAGGATAATAGAAGCAAAAAATTGTGAAATTAGTTATATTTCATGCATTTATCAAGGAATTTTTAAGGACCTGTTAAACTTAGGGAAAAATGTTATACCATTTTTGGATAAACATTTTTCCAATTCATTGCGTTTCTTGCCCACCCTCTCGATTTTTTTTCTAGATCCGAGACTGCTCCTGTCCTCCACGTAGCTAGATTAATCAAAGTTACACTGCATCTACATATCCTTCATCACAGCTGCTAAAAATTTTCCTATGAGCATGAAACTGCTTATTGACGAATCACGTTTTAATAACTATCACATGAGCAAAAGAGCGTCTTGAAAAGAACCCGAAACTCCAGCGCGGCGCCATCATTATGATTCATCTAGTGCGTTCGGGCAACGAAACGACTTCTTCATAACGGAAACTTTGTTTCCAAAGAAGAGCGAAATATTGTGAATGGATGCGCTATTCAAACCCTAATGCCTTTCTAAACGCCTTCCACCGGTTGTCAGGCAAATATGCGGCGCTTATCAGTCCTAATTAAGCAAAATGCTCCAGAAATAATGACGCAAGATACCACGATTTCAACGTTCCTATTCCCATCTCACTTTCCATCCCCCCTCCGGCAACCACAATCAGCCATTAGTAGCTGTGACAACTATAAACCTTCCCTTCTCCCTCCCCCTTCCCCCCTTCCTTAACATCTGACGTCAGAAATCCTCTCCCTTGAAACTGTTTCTCTGTGGAAGAACACACACACACACTGAGAGAGAGGGAGACAGTTTGCTTTATCCCAACTTTTCCCGCTCAGCCACCTTCCCACCCAGCCTCTCGCCATCACCTCGGGCCGCCGCTCTCCCCTATCATTTTCTTATCTATCCCAGACGGTAATGAGGCAGCGGTGACGTCATTAGCGCGCGAGCCCGCGAGTGAGGCAGTAAAAATTGCATCCGCGGCGAAATGGAATCCTCCCTTACGAAAGCAATCTCAAAATTTTAATGGTGACCATATTTCAAAAGCATTCAGTTCTCCCTATCCTACAGGACGCTATAAACTCCTCGCACCGGATTGCGCGGTGGTGGTTGTGCGTGTGTGTCTTCTTCTTTCTCTTCCCCATCTGTCGTTCTATGTCTTTCTCTTTCTTCATTCACTTTTCTCTCTCTTTCTTTCTCCTTTCTTATCATTTCTTTCCATCCTCACACACACACATACATACTCACGATGTCTACTACCGTAAAGTTACTATCAACCGTACCTACACCCCCTACCCCCCAACACACGGTCCCATACGCTCTTTTCTTTCGAAGCCCACTCGCCCCACCTCGTACACTCACATACGATTCAAAGAAGATGTCGAAATAACCAGTCCAGAACGGACTGCCTAGTTTGTCACTCTCTTCAGATTCTGTTTTCTTCCTTCTCCCGTACATTCATATGTCTCTCCTTCCCTTTTCACTTATCCCACGTAGATCGGGGTTGCTCTGCTTGATGATCAGTGATTCCGAAGAAAAATGAAGCTGAGAAACTGCGACTGCAACTGCAGCTATTTAAACTGGGTTTCGCTCTTATTTGGAAACGACATAGAAATTTCTTGTTATGCATAAAATTTTTATTATCCGAGAAAGAAAGTTTGCTCTTTTTTTTTTTCACTTTCTGATGAGCATTTCTCTCAGAGAAAAAAAAAATGCAAATGGAGAGAGAGTAAAATGAGCAATAAAATGCTTCGTATTTCGAAAAATGCTGTATTGTTGTGAGATGGCCAATTAAGGAGGTATCCTCAGGCATATTTATTTTTTCTCGGACTTTTTGAAACAACATTTTTTTTTATATAGAGAAGAGAGTATGTATTTTCAAACAATCTGCTCTTACTAGACGCAATTTCTAGTTTGTTTTATTGCACTTTTAAAAACGAATCTTTATTTTAAAAGAAATGTGAATATTGAAGGTTGATGTTATTTTCTATGTTTTAAGGAGACAACTGGACGGATCTAATGATAACAATCAATAGCGTGGCAGTCTCGCAGGGGTGAGTCGGTAGCGCGCCAGGCTCTTAATCTTCAGTTCCTTGGTTCGAATCCCAACTGTGCCAGCATTAAATTGTATCTCCTCTATATCTCCCCCCACTGCTCTCGGTCAGAGAGTGGACACAGATGGGCTTCGAAAGTCCTCAGCGCATCGGATGATAGGTTAAGCCATGGCTCCATGTGCAGGAGAGTCATATTTTGTACGCATTAAAGGACACGGTGGATGATGTCTGAATTCCATCTCTCTCCTAACAATTGTCCAGGTGGGCTCCCTTCTGGACTTTTCCTTTTCTTTGAGCCTTTGAGGTTCCTTTAACCTGGGCATTTAGTCCATTGTGTACGAAAAAAAAGTGTCGTTCAGAGGTAATATAACCCAGACTTGCAGCATGAGAGTTTTCTGGTTCCAGATCCACCTATACCTGCAATGTTGCGATTATTTCCATTTGAGCACTCTTGAGTTCTTTAAAAAAAAGAAAATGCCTTTCGCATCATAAAGATCAATCAGATTGGACGATAAACAGTGGCTTAAGCGAAATGGGAGAATGGGGTTCGGATCAGGTGGGTATTTGGGAAGAGCAGGTGAAACATTTACTAGGCTAGAAAATTAGGTTCCTTTCTGCCATCATAGCAAGCGGATGGGAAATCACACGTGACTGCATCATAACGAGTTATATATCAAAGAAAGCTTGCGATGTATGGAGTGTCATCTAATATATTTATGAAAATTTAATCAAATTGAGTTACGGACACGAACTTTTATTTTCTGAAATCGTAATCATGTCAGTTAGCATCATTCAGTGAAATAGCTTTGAGTTGGGTTATTTTACATCTGAGCGGCACTTTTTTTCGGAAAATGGGATAAATGATCAGGTCACAAGAACCCCTGATGGTTTAGAGAAGACTGAGGCTTGAAGGGGACCCAATGGACAACTATTGGGAGACAGATGATAGCCCCCCCTCCCCGTCAAGAACATCCATCGTGCTCTTTGTAACGTGACTGGTGTATCTCTCGCACACACAGAACCACGGCTTAACGTCCATCGGGCGGACGGAGGCTTTTGCAAGTCATTGGTGATACTTTACTGACTGAGGACAGGATATGGGTTAGCAGAGTCAATTGGCCCACCATCTGAGTGAACGTTCTCAGGTTTGAGTCCAACCCTGAATTCTAAGCAAATTGAAATTCCGACGAACTCGGTGGTCAGCTGCGGTGAGTTTTAAGAGCATAAGCGTTGGAATCCAGAAAGATTCAGTGGAACATTGACAAGTTTAGAGAGAAACTTTGATTACAAGGTGCATGTTTCAATAAGAGACGGAAAACTATGATCTGCTACGACTACAGGTGTATTAAGGAAACACGGGCGTCTAGAGGTTGGCGTGCTTAGGTAATTGATCAAAGAGATTTAGTTTCAAGTCTGGATCACACGTGGAAGTTTCTTTTGTTGTCTTTCTTCCTACATTATCTGGACCAATTCTTAGAACACTGTATCGTGACTGAAGTACATGAAGCATGAAATTGTATGCGAAATGTCTTACTAATATTAGTATTCTACGTCATTACGAATATGATATAACCATAAAATCTTTAAAGGCATGGTGAGAAGCAAAGTCAAGTGTGACGTAGATGAAAAGGATGATATGACTTCACTTCGAAAGGGGGCTCATCGTTCAAGTTATTATGAGCAATACTTATTTTCGAAGATAATGATACTTGTCATTTTTTAACTTTAGTCTCCACTAAAAGGTAGAAATTCTAAATAATAATTGATTCAAACAGTCAGAGCCTGATATCCTGTCTGGTCTCTGACATCATTTTAATTGAACGACCACTCAGATGGTTCAGTAAGAGACTACCTGGAATTTCTTATTGAAGCTACGAAGAACAATTAAAAGTTCTCAACATTCAGTCTTTGGAATGGAAGAGATTGTTTCATGATTTAAAAATAAAATCTTGGACTCGGGCAGAACGAGAAACATCCGCTGTGTATTCATATTCCTCATGCTAGAACAAATTGCAAACATCATTCTTTCATGCCGAGTTGATCGGGTTTGAAACACTTTACCTTCTGATATGGTGATGTCTGAAACTTTAAACATTTTTAACGTTACATTATCTAATTTTTTTAGCATGTTTTAAGTTTTAATTTCTATTTACTATTAGGTACAGTGTTTATGTGTTGTTACAATGGTTATTACAGCTTTAAAATTGTATCATTTTTTTCTTTCAGCTTTAAATTCAATTTATATCCATCTCTTGTATACAGTTCAAACCTATCCTTCTCATCCTCATCAGCATCCTCAGTGGGGGCATAACAGCAGATAACATTCAAGTCTTTAACGCTTGTCTGAAATTTTTCTGTAAGAAACATTTCATTAATGCACTCATATCCTAGAAGGGCATCACTGGCGTGTCTGCTGAGAAGCAGACCTACCATTTGGTGATGCTTATTTTATTCCCTCCCTGAAAAGAGAAATTTAAGATTATTTTTAAGAATCTGACTTTTATCTGTCCATCAGGTCTCTAGCAAGCCTAAAATATCTGAATTATAACGGTGGAATTCTTGTGTGAGAACATCAAGAGAATAAGCTCTGTGCAAAGTCCTCACATTCTAACTACCTATGGAGAGAAAATGGTTAGTGGGATGTTTAAAGAAACTATGTTTATTGAGAGAGGAATGCCGACAATATCAAACAGTCCCCTAATCGCAGGCATGGGGTAAAAACCCGTTTCCCACCACTAAAGGCTGAACTCATCTACACTGGAAGACCTCCTCCAATGTAGAATTTGACGATGGCCGTAGAAGCAAGAGTTCAGGTGCCTGCGATGACCTCTGCTCAGGATTATCCATCAGCTGATAAAATATATCCTGTGAATCTGTTCACTTGGGGCTGTCAACCCACAGACAACAGAAAACAAAGTGAAATATTTTCCCTCCACAGAAGCCCACCAGTGCAGCAAATTCAGGATCCATAATCAAGCTCAGAGCCATAATTCCGTTCAGGTTGGTAAATATGGTCAGCACCAGGACCCTGTGTGGTTGACCACTCCTCAGCAGTGTAGAAAAAAGCGAAAAGTAGCCATAGTTGTCCAGATCAGTAGGCAGCCCTCTCCTTCCGTTCCGTTTCACAAGAGAGTGTCTCTTTTGAAAGGTACTAACGAGCTGCACCACGAGAAGGCGGGGTCGGACATAAGGTTCTATGGATCATCAGAGGGGATTGGTGCATAGCTCTCCTTCCAGTGACTCCCTAGCAACCATTTACAGACAAGATGTAGAAAATCTCAAAAATTCCCCAAATCCATATTTTGAGCAATATTTGCTTACTATTTAAAGAGTTTTGGAAACCGAAACATTTAATATCAGTGTTGCTACTAGTAAGAATATATCATAAAATTGTAAGAAATCGTTTTCTGAAATAAAAGTAATTTTAGAAGTTTGGGTAATATTTTTGCTTTTCATAAGTTTTGATACAATGTTTGCGATAAGCATAACAGTAATAACTGGTGTCAAATATTTCAGCTTCAATAACTCTTTTAATATTAATTTTTCTAAAATCGAAATTCAGAAAATTTTGATTGAAATTTACAATTTATCGCTTGCAAAATTTTTCTGTAGAAAGTTTATTTTCATAGTTAGAGAGGTTTGAATGTGATTTTCTTTTCACATATAACATGGGTTAGGTTGTTTTACCTCTGAGCGGCACTTTTTTGCACACCATGGGCTAAATGGCCTGGTCACATGGACCCCGAAGGCCCAGAGAAGGTTTTGGGAGGGGACCCACTGGAACAGCTGTTGGGAGACAGATGGTAGCCTCCCGTCAAGGCCATCCAGCGTGTTCTTTAACGTGCACAGGGTATGGCTCTCCCACACACGGGGTCACGGCTTAACGTCCCATCCGACGGACGGCGGTCTTTTCAAGCCCATCGGTGTCCCCTACTGACCGTGGGCAGGGCGGGAAATTTTGCGGAGATAAATCTCAACGCTGACCCAGCTGGGACTCGAACCTGGGAATTACAGATTAAGAGCCTGGCGCGCTACCGACTGAGCCATCCCCGCCCCACACATATAACATGGAAGAATCCCAATAGTCTTGGTAATATAGTGTATAGCCTCAAGATCTTTATTCTTTTAAAAGTTCAATTTCGATCCTCAGGAGGGAGTTGAAAATAAGTTCAAGTATATGAGAGAGTTCAATTCAAGTATATAAGAGAGTAATCGCTCTCCATGTATACTTGAATTATTATTATACATTATTATTTGTCCTTCTAAGAATTAAATGATTCAAAAAATTTATAAAATATCTGTATTCCTATATGCTTGAAAAGTAGAAAATGAAACTGAAGCAATTCGAAGGTGTAATCAGTCACTGAGTTCGTATTCACTTCAAAGGAAGATTGGGAGCCGATTTACCTATTCAACAAGATTGCCGGCGCCTTATCTTACTTTGAAATGAATACGAACTCAGTGACTGATTGCACCATCTCTATATATACTTTAGGTTTATTTTTTACTTTTTAGGGCCGACATAGGAAGAACGTCATTTTTAAATTCTTTAAATTTATTTTCATATTTTATTTTGTCACCAAAAACACCTACCTTCAAAAACTTTCATTTGATATATGTCTCATAAACATCGATTATTGTTTTTCCTCCCTCTTTTTATGGAGTCGTGCTTGATGTGACGTTACATGCTTTAATTTGAGATATTACTAGTTAAGGTCGACCCCTGTGAAATTTTCGTTCCGTTTTGGGAGAGAGAAGAATGGTGAGGGGCATAATTCGAAGCAGTCTTCAACTATCATATGAGCTTTCTTTTGAATCTACATAAATTCGTAATTGTTGTAACTCGTAACGGAAGACGTAGCAGAAAAGTGACTTTTAATTCCCTCTTTCTTAGGTGGAAAGAAAGAATTGGAGGGGGGACAATTTTATAACCTGGGATATTTCACATGTCATAAGCTTTCATTTGACACATTGCTTGTTAATTTCGACACTCGCATTCTGGAGATATAGCTGAGTAGTAGTTTTTATATTTCCCTTATTTTAGGGGGGGGGAAGAAAGCAAGGGGGGCAATTTTTATAGCCATGACCCCCCATTTACAAGCTTTCATTTGACACAAAAATAATTAATTTTTTCCATCGCGTTCGAAAGATATGGTGGAACAACTGTTTTGGACAGGTAAAAAAGCATCATTTCGTTGTTCCTTAAATAAATAATTTGTAGCCTTTAAATGATGGTGCTCCTAATGCATTGGCGTCCCTAGGCTAGTACCTAGTGTGAAATATGTACCCTAGGCTTGAATTCGAAGATTTTAGGATTTACCTTGTGGAATTTATTCGAATTCACTCGACTTAGTCCGAAATTTTTGAACTTCGATCTATCGAACAAAAACGGATCTATTCCATTTGCCTTAACTCAAAAATTACGCTTTTCTTTTTCTTTTATCACGCGCATTTGTTAACTTGTGTCTCACACCGGAGTGCTCTTTTCGTTTTCCATTCGAAGGTTTTGTAAAATGGGTGAATTGCGTTAGCCTCAGCAAAAACGATAAAAATCTCGGCTTTCTAAAAGCCATTTCTACGAACAACGCCGCTGATTTCCGGATTGCCAATGAATTAACAAGGTCGACTCTTAAACTAATTACAGCATTTTTGTAAAAATATTACGAATAATTACAATTCGTTCATTTTATCGCGTGTCTTACTGAGCGCGGTTCACGTGAAAGTTAATTGAGTTGAATCTTTTGTTGTTGTTGCCAAAGGAAACCCTTGTTAACTAATTTCACTCTTGTTTTTCATGCTTCGCAATAACGAAATGAATTATTATTACTTATTGTTTAATCCTCTTTGGTCTTTCCCATGACCCATGGTGTTATGAAATTTCTGCTGAGTGGAATAACGTTCGAAAACATTTCTGACTCTGTTTTCAACTCAATGAATTTTTTTACAAAAGTAAACTAAATGAATTCAGGCTGTTAAAGAAAATATTTCTTAATATGATCATTATTCATGAAGATAAAATTATAAGAATCTGTAAGATGTAGCTGTAAAATCAATTAATTACGATTAAAGAATCAAAAGTTGAGGATCGCAAGTATCGATGATCTATAAATGAATCGATACGCTTCGACAACTAATGTAATCGATCCGTTATTTTTAAATCAATACGATTGATCTATCATCGATGTTCAATGAAGTTGTTGAACCTTTTGTAAACATGGGTTGTTGGATTGGGTTGTTTTACTTCTGATCGGCACTTTTTTGCACACCATGGAATAAATGGCCATGGACCCCGAAGGCTCAGAGATGGTTGGGGGAGGGGACCCACTGGAACAGCTGTTGGGAGACAGATGGTAGCCTCCCGTCAATTCCGTCCAGCGTGTTCTTTAACGTGCACAGGGTATGGCTCTCCTGCACACGGGACCACGGCTTAACGTCCCATCCGACGGAAGGCGGCCTTTCCAAGCTTATCTGTGTCCCCTACTGACCGTGGACAGGGCGGGGAGTTTTGCGGAGATAAATCTCAACGCTGACCCAGCTGGAGTAAACATGGGCATTTGTGGTTTATTCCGGATATCCTGTGAAAACCGATTAAAGGTTAAACAACGATGGTATGAGTGTCAATCTTTAATTTTAAAATAGTTGGAATGAAAGTAAAATATATTTACCAGTAGAAAATCATCAAAGTTAGTGAATTTTTGGTGCTTTAATTTCAACGTTATTGTTAGTTTAAGCAATATTTTGGTGAATGGATTTTTAGCAAATTTTGTTTCAGGAAGACGATTTACAAATGTGGCTTGCATTTGATTATACAAAAAATAATTTTTGTTTCAGATCTATGAATTACTATATATTTATTGCTGCAAACCCTTGAAGTATATTTGTTTCTATGGAGATGACATTAGATCTATGAACCATAATTGTTTCTCAAAGAGATCTATTAACTATAATTATTGCTTCAAGAGATCTGTGTACTATAACTGTTAATGCAAGAGATCTATACACTAAAATTATTAATGCAAGAGGACTATTGACTATAATTGCTGCTGCGAAAGATCTATGTTCCATAATTGCTGCTGCGAGAGATCTATGTTCCATGATTGCTGATGCAAGAGACTATTGTCCATAATTGTTGATGCAAGAGATCTGTGTTCCAAAATTGTTGATGCAAGAGATATATACACTAAAATTATTAATGCAAGAGGACTATTGACTATAATTGCTGCTGCGAAAGACCTATGTTCCATAATTGCTGCTGCGAGAGATCTGTGTTCCATGATTGCTGATGCAAGAGACTATTTTCCATAATTGTTGATGCAAGAGATCTATGCTGGGTAATTGTTGATGCAAGAGATCTATGCTATATAATTGTTGATGCAAGAGATCTATGCTATATAATTGTTGATTATAAGAGACCATGTACTATTTTAGGGATATATGCACTATAATTGTTGTTGCAAGAAATCTATACACTATATTTTTTGATGCAAGAGATCTATTTATTATAATTACTGTGGCTAGACATCGATTTAATATAATTGTTGTAGAAAGAGATCTAAGTATTATGATAACCTCCTGGGTGCGTAGTGGTATCGCGTTGGTTCCCAGTTACACTGCAATTGCCGGATTCCGGGTTCGAGTAACGGGATGCCAAGGTTTATTATCTGTTTGTTAGCGCTAACTAATTCAGTGATCAGCATTGACGTTGTTTTTAGTAGGGCATGTTGTTATATGTGAAGGACTGTACAAACTAGGAGTAGTTTCTAAAACCCGACATCGTCCTATATTTTGTAAATTAAATAAAATTGTTCCTTCAAACGATCTACATAATGGTTGTAGCGAGAGATGTGTGTATTATAATTGTTGCTGTAAGAGATCTATTAATCACAATTGTGGATGCAAAATATATAAGTGATATAATTATTTTTCCTTTACCATCAATCAATCATTTTTGTTTATTTCTTTAATTCGTATTACCTTGAGCTACACATGATATCTTAGGTAACAAATTTTTATCTGCGGAAAAAAATGCCAACAGTAAAAAAGAAGAAAACTATCATAAAAAAGAATAATGATAAAAAAACACACATATATGAAGCTGCAATGTCGATAACCAGCTTCCCGTCCAGTTTAACAAAGAAGGAATATGATTTAAAATATGGGCAAGTCATGAATTGATTTTATCAGACAAGTAATGCATAATGTTTCGAATTGTTTCAAATTATATACCATTAAATACTAAATTTAAAATTTATATTTGAAATCTGATAACCATTTGAAAGCGATTCCTTATCAAACATAAAGGTGAGAAGAAGATATTGGTATTAAATTAAAAAAAGTTCTAAAAATTCAATATCAAAAATATAACATTTTATTTTAATTTTAAAACAAATTTAATTTCTATATTTATATCTAATCTATTGGAAACTTTAGAAGCCAGAAAACAAAACGTCTTTTTATTATATTTTTATATGGAATGGAACCCTGTACGACAGAACAACTCGTCTAGAATTAAAAGGGTTCGTGAAATATAGGAACCCAAATATACAAATGCGGAATTTTGTATATATATATATTTGTTTAATACTGTAAAATAGACAGGATTTAAGATATGTATATCAAAGAAATAACGAATGTTAAAAACTAGTTTATATATATTCTTATGAATTAAAATCTAACTATGAAGGTTATTGTCATATCCACCTCTCCAGCTGCCTATTTCATGCTGAATAGCTTATTAGATCCAGGCATTGGTGATCTAAGTGATCTGGTTATTTGCTGTAAAATCTCAATGAAATAATGTTTCTACAAAAGCTGTATGAAATACACTGGTTTCCCAAAATTAAGGGTTGGGTTGTTTTACTTCTGAGCTGCACTTTTTTGCACACCATGGGCTAAATGGCCAGGTCACATGGACCCCGAAGGCTCAGAGAAGGTTGGGGGAGGGGACCCACTGGAACAGCTGTTGGGAGAAAGATGGTAGCCTCCCGTCAAGGCCATCCAGCGTGTTCTTTAACGTGCACAGGGTATGGCTCTCGCGCACACGGGGCCACGGCTTAACGTCCCATCCGACGGACGGCGGCCTTCCCAAGCCCATCGGTGTCCCCTACTGACCGTGGGCAGGGCGGGGAATTTTGCGGAGATAAATCTCAACACTGACCCAGCTGGGACTCGAACCTGGGAACTACAGATTACGAGCCTGGCGCGCTACCAACTGAGTCACCCCGGCCCCCCAAAATTAAGGGACAATCTTATATTAGGTAAGCGGAAACTGAAGTCAAAGTTCTATAACTTCTAAAATAAGTTTCTAGTATTAAAAAATGTGATGGCAGATAAAGATCTCAATCAAATACATCAATATCTCGATTTTCAACAATATTCTTTCAGTGTTTAATGAGTTATGAAAGTCTAAATATTTAACAATAACTCTGCCAGTCACAAAACTTGACTTCAGAAGTTAATTAAAACTTAGTAATAAGTATTGTATCAAAGTGTTTAATAAAATGAGTTGAATTTTAGAAGTTTGTGTAAAGAATTATCTCGCTATTCATCAGTTTTGTATAAGTTTCTCAAGATTGGCATTATTATTGTTAAATATTCAAACTTCCATAATTTATTAAATACTGAACGAATATTGTTGAAAATCGAAATATTGATATATTTTATTAAGATATTTATACGTTATCACAGTTTTCGAAAAGAAAAACAAACGTATTTTAGAAGTTATAGAGCTTTGACATAAGATGCTCCTTGAAGATGATTGTTGCTTCTTAATGTATGGAAACCAGTCTATAATTGTTGCTGCAAGAGCTCTTTGAAATATAAGTTTTACTGCAAGAGCTCTTTGAAATATAATTTTTACTGCAAGAGCTCTTTGAAATATGATTATTGCTGCAAGAGATTTCTGAAATATAATCATCTCTGTAAAAGATCGATGTATATAATTGTATTGAAGGATATCTATGAAATATTTTATCTTTATAGCTCTAAGAGAAATAGGAATCATATTTGTTGCTTAAAAATAATTGCGATTTTTTTAATACAGACATAAAATATTTGTTGCTGCATAACCAGAGATATATGAAACATTCTTGCTCTCAGACCTGCGAAATATATTTGTTTCACAAAATGTCTATGAACTATATTTGTTGTTGCAGGAAATTCATAAAATATTTTACTGCGAGATCTATAAAGTGCATTTGTCGTTGCAGGAGATTTATAAAATAAATTTGTAGCTGTAAGAGATCTCTGAAGTTTGTAACTCACGTGATCTAGGAAGTATAGATTTTGCTTCTTGGGATTTATGAATTTTTTTTCATTTCAGATCTATGAGGTTATGGAACAGAAGAAACTCACATAAGGGAAAGATGACTCTTGGTATTCAATCACACATTAAACTAGTGTGAAAATTTCAACAGTCGTCTACCGGATTCGACTCATTGAGTTAAGACGATGGTCGCGTCAATCCGTACTCACGAAAAAAAAAAAATGGAAAATATACCAAGTTTTTTCTATGGTCAGTTCTTCATTTAAATTGAGCAGTGGTTCTCAAACTTTTAGGCTTCACGTACCCCCTGGAAATGGGTATATAACTGACTTACCCCTTGTATAGATAGACAAAACTATAGTTATAGTATAACAATAGTAGAATAACCATTTTTACTTTCATACTAGATCTAGCGACTTTTGAGCACTCACGGCGTACCCAAAAAAATTTACTGCGTACCCTACGTTGAGAACCCCTAACATAGAGGATACGCCACTAAAAACTAAGATGTAAATCGAAACAAATGAATGTACTACTTAATTCAAACAGCCGGCTCGGTAATGAATCCCCTGCTTATAACATTACTCAAGCAGAGTAATGACTTACTATTTATAACCATATTCAAGGAATCGGGAAAGAATAATGAGTCTATTGATCATAAGTTTACTCAAGGAAGAAAATGAACTTACTGCTTATAACTTTACTGAAGAAGGTAATGATCCTCCAGTTTTTAACTTTAATCAAAAAAATAAAGCTACTGCTTATAACTTGACTCAAGAGAACGAATTGGTAATGAACTTAGAGCTTTATAAATTTACTGGAATCTGAATGAAGAATCACCATATTTATTGGTTAGAACAACCGGTGCTTAACCAATTAAATCTTCAGTTCGAGTCCATTGTACACGGTTTCACAAAAGGGGCGGGGGGTGATTCAGTCGGTAGCGCGCCAGACTCGTAATCTGTAGTTCCCAGGTTCGAGTCCCAGCTTGGTCAGCGTTGAGATTTATCTCCGCAAAATTCCCCGCCCTGCCCACGTTCAGTAGGGGACACCGATGGGCTTGGAAAGGCCGCCGTCCGTCGGATGGGACGTTAAGCCGTGGCCCCGTGTGTGGGAGAATCGTACCGTGTGCACGTTAAAGAACATGCTGGATGGCCTTGACGGGAGGCTACCATCTGTCTCCCAACAGCTGTTCCAGTGGGTCCCCTCCCCCAAGCTTCTCTGAGCCTTCGGGTCCATGTGACCAGGCCATTTAGCCCATGGTGTGCAAAAAAGTGCCGCTCAGAGGTAAAACAACAAAAACAACAACGGTTTCACAAAAAGAAAGGAGCAGCAAGTCTCACTCGAAGAGTTTCTTATCCAACCGTAGCATATTACACTTTACAACAAAAGTAAATGAAAAAGGAAGATGGACTCCTGAAAATGTATCAATCCTCAAAATGTATCAAGCTCTGTGTGGTCACCATCACTCTTTTTTATAAAGGGGCTAGGAACCTGGAAATTGTGCGGAAAATTAAGAGTACGATGAGGTTGTGCAAACAAAATTTTAAATCGATAAGTTAAATAATAAAAAAAAAATCGGGATTTTAGATAAAACGCGTTTCTTCTTCGTTCTCCATTTGCAATCGCGGCCACCAAACCGTTACCAGATTCGTCACAGTCTCAAAGATATTAGTATGTTAAGCGTCCCATTGCAGGTAAGAACCTGATTTTTTTCTTACCGAATATGAGATCAGGCAGGAGGAATCCGCTAACAAAATTTGGGACATTCGGTCAAGAACTCGGAATTTCAGGGGATTAAAATTTGTCGAAACGAAAATAAATCTTACGATGATTTGCTTTGAAACAAAACATGAGAGTGAGCGCTGACGTCAGCAACGACCTGAGGAACACCGGGAAATTCTTCAATAGCTAACAGACCGGTGTAAAACAAATTATGCTTCATTTTGCATTTTAGAATATTCAGAAAAAAAACAACATTTTTAATTGCTCATTTCTATAAGCTATATACAGGATGATTCAAAACTTATCGTTCAAATTTCGTGGGGAGGTAGGGAATACGTCAGGAAACCGATTTCACATAGGAAAGTATGTCCGCAAATGTACGCATGAGTATGTAGAGGGCGAACCTTGTTGCACGAATAGTGGCCGCCGCAGGCATTGTCCGTGATATGCCAGGCGTTTTTGAAAATGTTCGGCGGTCAATGCAACGGCGCTGTGAATCCTGTGTCCGTGTAAATGGTCGCAATTTTGAGCACCTACTGTGAACCTGTACTTTACCTTGTTGGAATAAAAGTCACATTCGTTACCACTTAACTGTACTGTTTCCTTGTGTTCACTTGTCCATTTTGTTCATGTAGATGACGTTTGCGGACATACTTTCCTATGTGAAATCGGTTTCCTGACGTATTACCTACCTCCCCACGAAATTTGAACGATAAGTTTTGAATCACCCTGTATAATAAAGTACATTAGAAAAAGGACTTATTTCACGCATAAGATGTGGAACTATACTGGTGGAAATTGAAAAAAGATCGCCATTAATAATTGAAGCGTAATCTATGAGATTTATATAGTAGAAATAACTTGTTGGGAAAGGACAGTGATCAAACGTGTGAAGTGATTAAATGTTTATTTTACCTTTTAATGAGTATTACATTTTACAGAAGGCACATTTTAATAAGGTGTTGAACCTCCTCGAGCAGAAATACAAGCTTCCAATTTGGTCATATTGGTCTGGCATGCAAGCGGTCATACAAATGCTGGATATCACGCTGAGGGATACCAATCCATGCGCTTTCAACTTGGACGCGTAATTCAGCGATGGTCGTTGCCTGCCGCGGTCCGCAGAAGAGTCTTTGTCCGATCCAGTCCCAGAAAATGCTCGATTGTAGACAAGTCCGGAGAGCGTGCTGGCCAAGAATTTGGTGCACTGCCTGAAGAACATGTTGAGTTGCCCGGGCGGAGTGTGGGCGGACATTATCCTACTGGAACATCGCATTTGGTATTACACTCAAATATGGCAGGACGACCGCCTGTACGATGTCGCTGACGCACGTATTGTTATTAAGTGTGCCTTGTACAAACACCAGACACGTACAAGAGTGATAGCTAATCGCTCCCAACACCATGATGCCCGGTGTGGGCCCTGTGTGTCGCTGGAAGATGCACGATGGAAGAAGTCGCCCATCTTGTCGCCTTTGGACGCGTAAACGACCATCAGACGCTCCTAAGCAGAATCGGCTTTCATCACTGAAGACCACAGACTGACATTCTCCCCTCCAATGAACTTGTTCTTGACACCACTGCAAACGTGCTCGACAGTGACGAGGTGACAGTGGTAACCGTGAAAGTGGCACACGTTCCCGTAGTCCTGCTTCAAAAAGACGATTACACATCGTTATTGTAGACACCCTTCGTAAGACAGAGGATCGAATTTGTGACGCAGTAGCAGTCCCTTCTGACACCGCCGTCCTTCTGGTACGCCGATCCTCTCGTGCGTCCGTAACTCTGTGTTGCTCGGAATCACTTCTACGAGTGTGCGAATGCTCTTTTGACCATCGACGTCACCATCGTACCACTGCTGATACCTCTCGTCCAATGCGGTGTGCAATTTGATGAAAAGACCAACCTGCTTCCCGAGGACCCACTATATGACCTCGCTCAAACTCCACTAACCGAACAAATGTTGCGCGTCTGCGTCGCCCAGGCATGGTAGTTTCTTCAAAAGATCACTGAACAACACGACACAAGACGAATAACTTCTTTCTTCACGTCCTAGTCCTTAAATTCGCCTGCGTACATTTGC
This sequence comes from Ryuthela nishihirai, assembly GCA_038380435.1. NCBI lineage: Eukaryota > Metazoa > Arthropoda > Arachnida > Araneae > Heptathelidae > Ryuthela > Ryuthela nishihirai. The sequence goes on from JAWZYU010000020.1 coordinate 39,068,182, forward strand.
ATATTGTTGTCCTCAGTGACGTCATTATTTCATCCAATGACTGTCAATCTTGGATCACGGTTTCTGTTGTCTTTAACTATTAACATATTATATATATTATATATATATTATACGACGTTCCTAAAGGAATTCCTTCTGGGTGTACCTTTTCAATTTCCGCCAGTGTATTTGCTGTGGCGACATTACATAGGCGAGTTGCTCTTTCAAATAGTCGTGTGGGTGTGGCATCTTTTTTTTCTTTGGTTGTTGCCTTTTTTGATCTTCAGATTTTGCTTCTCCATTCTTTATCTGGAACGGAGTATACAGTACTGTGCAAATTAGTTGGGACAATAGGAAAATACAGTACCAAAGACACAACTAAAACATTTATTTGTTTAATAGTGTAGTTAATAGTGAATGTGACCCCCCTTAGCTTTAATTACTTCTTTCACCCTCTCAACCATTGATGCCACTAGCTTTCCACACATCTCCTTCACTTCAGGGTCGTGGTACCACACTTTCAATCATTTTGGTTTTCGTCATGCAGTCCACCTTGGATATGCGCGCTTTAATAATGGCCCACGAATTTTCAATGGGATTTAGATCGGGTGAATTTCCTGGCCACTCCAATACCTTCAAATGTTGCTAGGTAAAGAAGCTCTTAGCAAGCTTAGAATTGTGGCATGAAGCCAGATCCTGTTGAAATACCACATCGCAGTTAGGAAACAGCTTCTGCAGAGTTGGGACCATTTTGGCCTCCAGAACGCCTATGTACTTTTTACTGTCCATCATTCCTTCAATGGGGTGAAGCGTCTGTGGCCCGGAAGCTGCACGGGCAAGTTTAGACCTGCAGCAGTTTAGACTCTACAGCGGAAGGGACTTAGCGTTCCTTCGCTTGTCCCAACTAATTCGCACAGTACTGTAGAACACTGGATGACAGCTTGCTTAGGGAGGTATGTTGGGTTGGGTTGTTTTACCTGTGAGCGGCACTTTTTTGCACACAATGGGCTAAATGGCCAGGTCACATGGACCCCGAAGGCTCAGAGAAGGTTGTGGGAGGGTTGGGTTGGGTTGTTTTACCTCTGAGCGGCACTTTTTTGCACACCATGGGCTAAATGGCTAGGTCACATGGACCCCGAAGGCTCAGAGAAAGTTGTGGGAGGGGACCCACTGGAACAGCTGTTGGGAGACAGATAGTAGCCTCCCGTCAAGGCCATACAGCGTGTTCTTTAACGTGCACAGGGTATGGCTGTCCCGCACACGGAGCCAGGGTTTAACATCCCATCCGACGGACGGCGGCCTTTCCAAACCCATCGGTGTCCCCTACTGATTGTGGCCAGGGTGGTATGACGTTTCTGGTCCAATAATATCTGTTCCTTCATCTGCTTTAGAGTCACTATGACTTGTTCATCTTGCACGGAAAACAAAAGAACTGACCACCAGTAATGTAAAAAGAAAAATAAAACAACTTATTCTTACAAAAAACAGTAAAATTAATTCTTATCGGCATTTCACATTAGGGATGTAAAATAACACTCCACTAAATGCGTGAAGTTTTAAAGCACCATAAATAATTAAAGCACACACCCATACCCACACGTTAGGTTGAAATTAAAAACAATAAACGACATTTTATTTCCGTATTCCGAATTGCATCAAGACAAACGGTAAAAAAATTAAATTGCTCTTATCTCTAACTGCGAAATTGCCAGAGAACGTGACTGCTAGAGTTCCAAGCTGGAATGTTTCTCGTATCACTTTGGCAATGCGAACGTCCAATTCTGTCGAACAAATGGGGAATAGAGAGTCCGTTATTGTAGCCCTCGGGCTGTGGGACACACGCACACGCGCACAGACGCACCCTGGGCTCTATTTTCTGAACTCATGTGGAAACAAATCCGAATGGCAGCTCCTGAGCTACGAGTTCGTTTGCACACGATCTATGTTCGTGTCCGCTGCTTTGCTTACTTCAGATCCGTGTAATGTTTGCAGATTTTTCAAAAACCACGCACGAACGTATCACTCAAGGGTTCGCGCCGACCACCACCACACGAGAGGAAGATGCTAGCAGAGTGTCTCCTTTTTTTCCCCGTTTTCGTTTGCTTCTTTTCATCTGAAAGTCGCCTCCGAGCAAAATGGTCACTTTATTTTTTTCTTCCGCTATCTTCTAGACGTTCCGTTTTTTTTAACTTAAAATAGTAACGACTGCATTTGCACTATAAGTAAGGTTGGGAGATAAATAAACAAATACATAAATGAATAAAGAAGAAAATATTTAAATTTTAAGATACACGGGAAAATGCGCAGTTATATTTTCTGTAGGTATGGAACTCATGAACTGCATGTATTACAATACAGGCAGTTTTAAAAATAAATATGTAGTGAAATAGTAGCGTTTGCAGTTGCAATACAAGCAAGGCTAAGGAATAAATAATAATAATAAAAATAAAAGTTAAATTATTATAATACAGAGTAAAAAGCACAGGAAAATTACCTGCATTACATGTATTACAATACAAGTTATTTTAAAAAAATAAATATGTAGTGGAATAGTAGCGTCTATAGTTGCAATGGAAAAAAAAAATAAATAAATCATAAAAATAAAAAAAATAAAATACCCCCTCAAGCAGCTGCTTGCCACAGAGGTCTGACAGGAGCCTGTCAGTTTATATGCCACAGTAGGAGATCTGAGAGGATGGCAGGACCTCAGCAGAAAAACGACACACACACATCCATGCCTAAATCCGGGGCTCGAACCCAGGTCCCTTAGATCAGTAGCCAAGCGTGCTAACCACTCGGCCACGGGAAGTTAAAATATTACAATACAGAGAAAAAAAAAATCAGACGAATTTGTCATGTAAGCATGGAACTAATGAATTCCATGTATAAATAACATCACAGTTAGTTTTAAAAATAAATATGTATATAATAAACATTAAAATGAATTTAAAACTTATTTATTAATTTAATATCTAATGCAATAAAAAGAATAACATGTCTTCACTGTTGATTATGGGATGATCGTTTTTAAAGAGAACAAAATTTCCCCTTTTCCGAATTTTGCACCCTCCAGCGGTCGAAATTCGGACTATTGTGTGATTCTGAAAATTTAAATAGCGTTATTTCATTATACAACTCAAAAAAGAATTTTTAACTTTTCTTTTAAAACGAAAAAGTTTTATTTCATCACTTCCCGTTGGAAGTAAGGAAAGAAATTGTTGTGGGGAATGTAAACCCCGTGACTAAACGCTTTACGAACCAAATTTCAGATTTCTTGCATTAATAAATCTTTTACAATATACAGCAGAGCTCAGAAATCCGGAAATCGAAATCCGAAATCATAAAAAAAAATCCGACACTTTTTAAATGATTTTTGGGGATCTTGGGTGAGTGTTTCGCGGGTTTGACTACTTATCAAAGGGATCTGGGTTCGGGCCCCGGAGAAGCCATGGATGGATCTTTCCCGTGTGTTGTCTTTCTGTTGATGCTTCACCTTCTCATAGACCTTCTGTTTGGCGCATTATACTGACAGAGGAGCAAGCAGCTGCTTGAGGGGAAATTTCTTTAAGAAAAAATAATAACAGGCCTCTTTTTCAAATATACAAAATTTAAATTTTACGTTAACTAACACTGCGCGCGCAACTCTAACTGTGATTGGCCGCCAGCGATTATTATTTACAGTAATGGAATTTCTATTTATTTGGTTGAATTAAAAAGTAAAGGTTCAAGAAAGGAACTATATATTTTTACAGTAGAACTGGATTTTTTAACCCAGGTTTGCAACCTAAAATTCTCTGCATAGTTATAGGCATAATCACGTGGTATATAAATGACGTTAATCGTCGAAAAAGTTCATTGTCTTCTTGAGTTTTATTTTGCAGCCCTTCTAATGCTTCATGTCCCAGCGCAACCATTTACCTAATAATTCAATGTCTGACAGCGTGATGAGTACCCTGGATTGTTGATTGGTTGTTTCTCTCCTTCCGAGCAAGAATAAAGACATGGCAAGGTCACTAGGACGGCAGCCTTAACAAGCCCATCGATATCCCCTTTCTGGCCGAAGGCAGGAAAATTTGAACGCTGCCACAGTTGGGACTCGACACTGTAGATCACCAGGCTGACGTGCTACCGACTGAGCCAACCTTATGCCTATCCAAACTCCGTCACATAAGGATATTAAGGGCTGTCAGCTAAATTGCTTTAGCTCCGAACGACATTACTAATCCTGGGAAACACTATTTTAGAGTTGATTCAGAATAAACGAACGTAGGAAAAATGCGTAATAGCAAAATTCACTTTAGAATCAGAATCCATTACTATGCTAGAAATTAGCAATAAAACAAAATTTACGGAAACTAATAAACGAGCTGTTGTGTTACATCTGATGTGCTGCGTTCATCACAGGTTATCCTCTACGGCATATTTTACTGACAGATATCTTTCAGACCTCAGCGTCGAGTAAACTGCTTCAATAACCTTTTTATATCTTTCCACACATTCAAAACAATATGCAATCGCATGGAGTTTGAATCTACTTTAATTTTGAATTGTTGGAAGGATCGACACAATGAAGAATACGGCATTTTGTGCATTCAAAGAGAATGATGACTCTCACAGATGATGCTGCTGCACTCATCTGACAGTGCGAAATATTTCACGTCCTACGAATAGTACCAGAATGAGTCTCCATCCCTCGAAGCACAAAGGTGCAACTGATCCTTCGAAATGCCAATCTCCAGCGATCCCATTTCCACCAAATGTTGCTAAGTCTCTCTGTGTAGTATTCCCTGATTCACTTGATCCGCAGCAAGCCAGTAACTAATCAAATGCCGGCGCAATGTCGTTAAGTGTCACCATTGATGCAACTAACTAATATAGAGGCAACTGCTTACAGCTGTTTACTGTGGATCACACAGCACCGGCGTATCGTATTCGTGTAGGGGCAGAGGCAAACGTACGACCTGTTTCTGTGCTGCAAAGCAGACTCCACACGGCAATCACCAGAGTTATTATCTATCCATGTGTATACTTAGCTATTAAGTGAAATGTATACTGTAGATATAATCTCTGTTGAATGCAGTAATAAATACATATGAGACTGGATCTATCCTGACTGATATGAAACGTGGATTGGGCTGACAGTTATAATACACTCTATAATAATGATGCGGTAGTTGATAATTAGTTGATCTTTAGAAATTATGGGTTAGTTATTATTTTATACTAGCAGATTTTCCCGGTGTTGCTCGGGTCTGTAACTCTTTAGAATATAGAATAGATGGCACTCCCCACGTCGCAAGTTTTCATTTGGCGTAAAAATCATTACGATCGTTAATAACGATTTAAAATTTTATGCAAAATGGTGTAGAGTCAATAAACTCCAGTTAAATATTGGCAAAATTAAATATGTCTTATTCGGTCCAACTGTAAAAACTTTAAATCTGTTCCTACAAGAACTATGCATTGATGGAAATGCAATCGAAAGAGTTAGCAAAATTGAATTCTTAGGAGTATGGCTTACTTGGAAATTTAAAATGGAATGAACACATTACATACATTGGAAAAAAAATTTCCAGGAATATTGGCCTTATTAGACGCTATAGATTCATGTTTCCTTTTCGAATTAAATTGCAATTGTATAATTCCATTATTTATCCTCATGTATATTATTGCATTTTAATGTGGGGTAACACAAGTAATCAGAATATTAATAAACTCTTAAATCTTCAAAAAACATTCGTCAGAACTCTGTATAATCTAAACTTTAATGAACGTACTAAAGAATATTTCGAAAAAGCCAAAATTCTATAAGTTCCGTATCTATACAAATTAAATAGCATGGTAAGGCATGGATGTATGTGTCGTTTTTCTGCTGAGGTTCTGCCATCCTCTCAGTCCTTCTACTATGGCATATAAATTGATAGGCTCCTGTCAGACCTCTGTGACAAGCAGCTGCTTGAGGGGGTATTTTTATTTTTTATTTATGTTCTGCGCTATTAGATTAAAAAATACAATATAAATTTCCAAAAGAAGTGTTATCATTACCCAAGTCAACAGCAACTTGACCTAGAATTACTATTTTGCAGAACAAATTATGGACAAGCATCACTAACCTTTCAGGGTGCAAAAGTTTGGAATAATTTAGATAATAATTTAAAAGGAACTGAAAAGTATTCTGCATTGAAGCATAGTTTGTTAACTACTTTAACTCATTAATGTTTTCAATGCTTAAAACGCTTAAAATGCTGGTGAATCATATAGTAGATATTTGCCACAAGTGTGTTATTTAATGTAATTTATTTAAACTGCTCAGTCGTGTCAAATTCTGTATTGGATTTTTTAACAGAGTGTCCCTTTTCCGTTTTATGTGAATTGATTATATTAACGAGAATAACATCTTTGTATTGCATAATAAAAAATAAATCGTGTCATGTGACACGAAGGTTGCCAGATCACTAATCTCTAAAAAAATCGTTGCCAGATATTTTTTCTGAATTCTGTAATCAACCATAATGTTCGGATACTTTTTTGAGCGACTGTACCCACCAGAGTCCCTTGGGCACAGTTTGCCAAGCATATGTAACTTTGTATTAAAAAAAATAAATATGGTCTGAGATGCCCAACAAATTCGATATATACTACGAAAATATTATTATTATTATTATGGAGAAAACATTGCTTATTACTTAACATACTAAAACTTTTATTAATTTTCATATGAGATATACGTTTATTAACTTTTATATATTTTTCAAATTCAGTTAATGATTTAATTTCTGATACGAATTCTTAGTTTTTGGAGCTTTTATTTCAACAAAGAATCTCGTGTTCCGCTCGTGCTTAATTAGAACAACTTCAATATCCACGGATGCTCGCGTTCTTCACCCAACAAACTGAAAAATGAGTTTATCACGCGAAATCAGAAAGAAATTAGTTCGATACATTCATTATTTCAAATTTATTGGTGGCAACACTTATTTTGAATGACTTTTAACCACTAATAGTTAATCAAGCAAAATCAGAAATAAAATTTAAAATATTCTTTAATTCAGATTTATTGATGGCAACAGATATTCTAAATACTCTCAACCGTTAATGTTAAGTCTATGGAGATTATTAGAAATTAAAACTCGCCCACACCAATTATGGTCGCAAATAGCCTATACTAGGGGTTCTCAACGTGGGATACGCGGTAAAAGTTTTGGGGGTACGCCGTGAGAGCTCAAAGGTTGGTAGATCTACAGTACTGTGCGAATTAGTTGGGACAAGCGAAGGAACGCTAAGTCCCTTCCGCTGCAGAAAGATCTATAGTACTGTGCGAGTTAGTTGGTAGATCTACAGATGGTAGATCTACAGTACTGTGCGAATTAGTTGGGACAAGCGAAGGAACGCTAAGTCCCTTCCGCTGCTAAACTTGCGCGTGCAGCTTCCGGGCCACAGACGCTTCACCCCATTGAAGGAATGATGGACAGCAAAAAGTACATAGGCGTTCTGGAGGCGAAAAGGGTCCCAAAACTGCAGAAGCTGTTTCCTAACTGCGATGGGGTATTTCTACAGGATCTGGCTCCATGCTACAATTCTAAGCTTGCTAAGATCTTCTTTACCCAGCAACATTTGAAGGTATTGGAGTGGCCAGGAAATTAACCCGATCTAAACCCCATTGCAAATTTGTGGGCCATTATTAAAGCGCGCATATCTAAGATGGACTGCACGACGAAAACCAAAATGATAGAAAGTGTCATGAAAGTGTGGTACCACGACCCTGAAGTGAAGGAGATGTGTGGAAAGCTAGTGGCATCAATGGTTGAGAGGGTGGAAGAAATAATTAAAGCTAAGGGGGGTCACATTCACTATTAACTACACTATTAAACAAATAAATGTTTTAGTTGTGTCTTTGTTACTGTATTTTCCTATTGTCCCAACTAATTTGCACAGTACTGTAGTAACAAAGTAAAAATAATCAATGTTATACTGTAACTATAGTCTTATCTATCTATGTATACAAGGGTTACGCCAGTTACATACACATTTCAAAGGGATACGCGAAACATAAAGGGTTGAGAACCACTGGCCAATACTATTCCCCTGGGTGAAGGAAAGTTTATGCAAAGTTTGGAGCTCTAGCTCTTCTGGCAGCCGAGTACAGTCGCTGAAAAAAGTATCCAAACATTTTGGTTGACTACATAATTCAGAAAAAATATCTGGCAACGATTTTTTTAGAAATTAGTGATCTGGCAACCTTCGTGTCACGTGATTTTTTTAATTCTGTAATCAACCACTGCCGCCGTTTCATGGCCGAGTGGTTAGCGCGCTTGGCTACTGATCTAAGGGACCTGGGTTCGAGCTCCGGGTAAGGCATGGTTGTGCGTGTTGTTTTTCTGCTGAGGTCTTGCCATCCTCTCAGACCTGCTATTATGGCATATAAACTGACAGGCTCCTGTCAGACCTCTGTGGCAAGCAGCTGCTTGAAGGGGTATTTATTTTTATTTTATTAATCAACCATAGTGTTCGGATATTTTTTGAGCGACTGTACATAAGCGGTCAGACACACAAACACACAAACTTTCTTCTTTATAGATTATTTGATTATTGAATATTTTTCATTTTGTTATTAATTTTTGCCGCTGCTTTTCCGTATACTCGAGGTTTGGCAAAAAAGAAACGAGATTGCACGTATAATTTACGTAATAACCCCTCACCAATCGAACGGATTCAACACCTGTTTAGGTTAGTTCGAATCGGGGTGGACAGTGTTCTGTGTTACGGCCATTTGTGTAAGACGTGTCCTTGCACCAGACGTGTCCTGCCCTTGCAGAAAAATGTGTTCATCAATGAATGTGTTCATAACTAGTGCCCTTAATTGAATGCTAATATCTGTGTTTTGTAAGGTGGATATCCGTATTTAAAAAGAATTCAATGGATAATAGGTTAATGTGAATGGGGATAAAGAATAAAACCGCTGGCGAAAAAGATTGATTCTCACGCAGATAATAGATAAAATATGCAGGAAAATGAGAAAACATTAGTGCATTATTGATTGACTTGAGTGGGTTGTGGGTTGTTTTACCTCTGAGTGGCACTTTTTTGCACACCATGGGCTAAATGGCCAGGTCACGTGGACCCCGAAGGCTCAGAGAAGGTTGGGGGAGGAGACCCACTGGAACAGCTGTTGGGAGACAGATCATAGCCTCCCGTCAAGGCCATCCAGCGTGTTCTTTAACGTGCACAGGGTATGGCTCTCCCGCACATGGGGCCACGACTTAACGTCCCATCCGACGGACGGCGGCCTTTCCAAGCCCATCGGTGTTTCCTACTGACCGTGGGCAAGGCGGGGAATTTTGCGAGATAAATCTCAACGCTGATCCAGCTGGGACTCGAACCTGGGAACTACAGATTACGAGCCTGGCGACTTGAGTGGAAAAAAAATTACAAAAAAATAAAATTTATGCCTATTTTAAAATAAATGATGCTATACACTTTAAAAATAAAAATACATTGGGATGAAGTCACAAAAAAGGGTGAAAGACGCCATCTTTTTGCTGAGGAAACCAATATAAGCTCGAAAAAATTTCTCAAATGCTGCATAAAAAACTGGAATTTGGGAAAATTTTAATCATCGAGTCACAGTTTCCAGAGTGAAGTGTAGAGGATAGCTACTGGGTTATAAAAAGAAGTGTCTTCCTATAATTGGGGACAACTGCATTTAATGATCAAACTTTACTCAAAAAAATTTGCAAAATTTACTTATCTAATGTTCAGTAAGGCATATGATTTCTGAAATGCGTGGTTTTTTATCAGAGTAGATTTTTTCAGCTAGTCATTGCACCAATTTCTTTTATTGGCAAACATACACGAGACCTGAAGCATTTGCAGGCATTGCATCTTCAAGGCAATTGCATTGCTTTTAAAACTCCACGGCTATTAAGTAGCTAACGTGCGCGAATGCTGATCAAGTTTTGCGGACGCGGCTCGGGATAGAACTTCTGCTAATCGCGCAGGGATCTACTCTTCACGACAACGCTTTTTCTCATTCAACATTATCAGTGGAGCAATTTTTTGTCGAAAACCAAATCACAAAGATAGAACAACCGTTCTATAAAATAGACTTATCTTGCCGACGTCGAGTATAAAAAGGGGCTTACGACAGATCACCTAAAAAGCATTTCCGAAATGATTCAACGTTAAAGTCAACAGGGAGTACTTTGAAAGGGGACAACCTTTGATTTCTGTAGTTTTTAAACGATAAAAGTATTATTGGCGTACTCTTTCTTTCTTTCTTTTTTCTCTACACCTGGTATATGTTCACTTATTTTACCAAAGGTCACCGGATAATTCCATGTTTTGCGAATGGAAAACCGCGTCCAAAGCTTTGAAAACAAACTTTTTTTAATGAAAAATGTGGGGCGAGGGTGGCTTAGTTGGCAGCGCGCCAGGCTCATAATCTGCCAGTTCCCAGGTTCGAGTCCCAGCTGGCTCAGCGTTGAGATTTATCTCCGCAAAACTCCCCGCCCTTCTCACGGTCAGTAGGGGACACTAAGTCGTGGCTCCGTGTGCGGAAGAGCCATACCCTGTGCACGTTAAAGAATCACGCTGGATGGTCTTGACGGGAGGCTGCCATCTGTCTTCCAACAGCTGTTCCAGTGTGTCCCCAACCTTCTCTGAGCCTTCGGGGTCCATGTGACCTGGCCATTTAGCCAATGGTGTGCAAAAAAGTGGTAAAAAGAGGTAAAAAGAGGTAAAAGCAAAAAGAGGTAAAACAACCCAACTCTAACCTGAAAAATATCGCTGAAGATAAAGTGAAAAACTGAGTCAGATTTCTCTAAATATCGAATTTCTACAACATTAGTTTCATATTTAGAGAGCTATGGATTAACAGAACTGTAGGCAATAGTAAGGCTTTATTTCAAGAAATAAGGCTTTACTTCAATACAAAATACATATATCGTTTACTAAACATATCGTTTACTAAATTGAAAAATTTTAAAGTTCGTTCAATAATTCTGTTTTTGTAAATTTTGAAGAAAAGTATTTAGGCTAAGAGCAACAGCAACCTCTACTGGAATATGTTCCAGCTTCAATATTAAACAGAAATTGTTGAAAATAGATATTTGGAGAGATTGGAGAGAGATCTTCCGTTCTATCTCCAGTGATACTTCGCATAAAGTTTATTTTCACATAACGAAGTAAGATAAGTAGTAGAATAATAATTTCAAATAAATAAGGAAGTTAGGAAACTTTGAATCTGACTTTAATACAAACATGAAAGTCCCTCAATATTTTTGAAAATATCCTTTGTATATATCTCTAATACACATCTATATATATCTAAAATAAATTACTCCTCAAGTAATTATTTATCACAGAGGTATGACAGCAACATGACAGTTTAAAACGGTGTAGAGAAATCTGTTAACGAAGTCGAGATATCAGTAGAAAAACAACACGTAAAAGAATAAAATAAAAACTTAATACAGGTTGAATTTATCAGTGGACAATACAATTAAAATAGAATCCACTTGTAATCAAAGCAACTCGTATACCTTTCGTACATTGTCAGTGCAGTTCAGATATATTTCAGCTGTATTCAGAGGAATTCAATGCTGTGTAAAAATAACCCAGTACGAGCAATATGGTTTGGCCATGTTTTCCGTATGGATAATTATAGATTAGCGAATAGGGCCATGAAGAGTGTGCTTAAAGGCCTCAGAAAGAGGTGGAGACCTAGGATGCGGTGGGCAGATAATGCCAAATAGGATCTTGTTAGAATTAGTGTGTAGGGGCCAGATGCAGCAGATGTAGCTCCGATATGCTTGGAGAACTAAATTGCACGGTCTGGTTGGACCTCCGTAGACCATGGCTGCTTGATGATAATGATGATAATTAAATATACAATAAATCCAATGCTTATTAAAAATAATAAATAATTTTTACCAGCATTCTTAAAGTGGACGGGCATTAAGTATATTATTTCACACTGTGTCCAAAAGAATTTAGATAATATATTTATGAACAATGCGATTCAACTGTGTTTCACCTAAAATTCTCCGCCCTGCCCACGGTCAGTAGGGGACACCGATGGGCTTGGAAAGGCCGCCGTCCGTCGGATGGGACGTTAAGCCGTGGCCCCGTGTGCGGGAGAGCCATACCCTGTGCACGTTAAAGAACACGCTGGATGGCCTTGACGGGAGGCTACCATCTGTCTCCCAACAGCTGTTCCAGTGGGTCCCCTCCCCCAACCTTCTCTGAGCCTTTGGGGTCCATGTGACCTGGCCATTTAGCCCATGGTGTGCAAAAAAGTGCCGCTCAGAGGTAAAACAACCCAAACTGTGTTTCACCTGTACACAAAATATTTGTGATCTATCAACAATCAATTCAGGCAAATTTTACTAGCGCCCAAAACTATTCAGATATAATGTACAGTTGGAAACATTTAGCACGAAAACGCATAAGGCAAAATATCGGTTAATGGAAAACTAAAGTTTGGTCAGCTCCGGCGACTATAATTTTATACGCATAAACATTCCTTTTAACGCGAAACAGATAATACGAAAAAAAATCCCTTATCGAGAAAATTTTCTGAGGTCCGACGACTAAAATTTTATTCGAACTTTATCGAATAACACGAAATATGTAGAAGATCGACTGGGTTGTTTTACCTCTGAGCGGCACTTTTTTGCACACCATTGGCTAAATGGCCAGGTCACACGGACCCCGAAGGCTCAGAGAAGGTTGGGGGAGGGGACCCACTGGAACAGCTGTTGGGAGACAGATGGTAGCCTCCCGTCAAGGCCATCCAGCGTGTTCTTTAACGTGCACAGGGTATGGCTCCGCACACGGAGCCACGGCTTAACGTCCCATCCGACGGACGGCGGCCTTTCCAAGCCCATCGGTGTCCCCTACTGACCGTGGGCAGGGCGGGGAATTTTGCGGAGATAAATCTCAACGCTGACCCAGCTGGGACTCGAACCTGAGAACTACAGATTACGAGCCTGGCGCGCTACCGACTGTGCCACCCCCGCCCCGGTCAGTAAGGGATACCGATGGGCTTGGAAAGGCCGCCGTCCGTCGGATGGGACGTTAACCCGTGGTACGTGTGCGAGATAGCCATACCCTGTGCTCGTTAAAGAACACACTGGATGACTTTGACGGGTGGCTTCCACTATGCTCCCAACAGCTGTTCCAGTAGGTCCCTCCCAAATCTTCTCTGAGCCTTCGGGATCCTTGTGACCTTGCCATTTATCCCATTGTGTGCAAAACACTTCCGCTCGGAGGTAAAACAACCGAACAAACCAAAAGCTGTTAACATGAACTATTATTTACAGTGGTCCCTTGACTTGAGAGATTTACATTGGCTAATAAATATTTGACTTCAGGACAAAACAATTCAGACATATTACATCACTGGATAATATCTGGAACAAATGGTTGAATATAAGCACGCAGCTTGCATATTTTGTATGCTATTTCATTGTATTCTGAAACACTTCAATAACTTTTACAAACATCTGTAAAACAAATCATCGCTGCTACTGCGGGAATCGAACTCACGACTTTCTAGATACATGCCAGAGCGCTCTGCCGTTTAACCACGAGGCAGACCTATAAATCTTTTACTGATATGTGGCGAACCAAATCAGTGAACGATTTACAGGTCTTATTCTGGAAGACTTTGAGTGTCTGCTTTGTGGTTTAACGGTAGAGCGCTCTGGCATGTATCTAAAGAGTTGCTGTTTCGGTGGCAGCGATTATTTTTTTTAAATATGTTTGTAACAATTATTGAAGTGTGGCCGAGTGGTTAGCGCGCTTGGCTACTGATCTAAGGGACCTGGGTTCAAATCCCGCATAAGGCATGGATGTATGTGTCGTTTTCTGCTGAGGTCCTGCCATCCTCTCAGACCTTCTACTATGGCATATAAACTGACAGGCTCCTGTCAGACCTCTGTGGCAAGCAGCTGCTTGAGGGGGTATTTATTTATTTTTTTTTTTATTTCTACAGGTAATCTGTGTATTTATTATGGATGGAAGTTCAATAACTTTGTTTACATTGTCCACTTTTTAACTGTCTTTCAGAATGAACTGTAAAAAAAAATAGGTCTCTCATGTACAGAAGAATATTTCTTCCTTCCACGTAAGCACTTCGGTTTCATTAAGCGACCGAAACCTTCACTGCTTAGAACGTTTCCGATAACACGTAATTTCGAAAATAAAAAATGCACCGTATAAAGTTTTAGAAATTTGTTCCCATCCGTGTACTTTTAAAACATTTACATAAATGACTCCTTATCAGCTGAGGTTCACTTCCTAAAAAACCAATATGACGTAGTTTTCCTCCTCATTTTCAGAAACTAACGGACTACTATAACGGTAATTTATAAACAAGTGTAGAAAAACCATTGAAGAAGTGTGCGTGATGAGGTCTTGTAATCGTTAAAAGAGCTATTAAGCTTTAATAGGCGCCAAAAGTGGCCATTATAATGGGCATTCTGAGTACACGAAGAGAGGAATACTTAATGAAGTTGGCGAGCGGCCTTCCCCGACCGAACCTTGGGAAAGCGAATGCGTTTTGATGGTCATAGAGTCGAAAGGGGCTGTTAGGAGTGGCTGGCTGTGCCGCAAAGCACTGGCAAAGACTGCTGCGGCGTTATCCTTATGCGAAGCGTGCTCGATGAACCGTTTGGAAAAGAGGAAACGTGGGTTCCTACTATTTTTATGGCATCCTCTACGTGGCCGTAACCTATTTTTGAGCAAACGTTAACGTATCTGGAGCAGGAGAAAAAAGACCAAAAGATGTTGTTTTTAAAAATTTAGGATATAATAACACGCATGTTTAAAGTTAAATGAAGGTAGCTGTTTAAAATGAGATATGTTTTTAAAGATTTGCCTTTCTTATGTTGTATCATGCAAGAAATGAAAGAAACTTGAATTGTCAAAATTTCTTAATTTAGGAAAAGCGAAATGCGAGAAAAAGCTTGGTTGTTTTGTTTCTGAAGTTTTTTTTTTGGCACAGATAGGAAGTCAGCACAGATAGGAAGAAGTTAAGTCAGAATAATCTGCATTACCTTGACGGGAGGCTACAATTTGTCTACTAATAGCTGATCAGTGGGTCCCATTCCCCAACTTTCTCTCAACCCGCTAGGACCTTGACACCTGGTCATTTAGCCAATTGTGTGCACAAAAGTGTCATTCAGAGATGAAATAGCTCAATCTGGTTGCAGAGACTCCAACGATTCAGAGAGGTGAGGAAAGGAAACAACTGGATTTATGCCCACAATATACTAAATAGACAAGTCAAAAGGACCGTGAGGGCTCAGAGAAAGTTTTAAAAGAAGATCTACTAGACGGTTGTTAGGATACACATGGTAGCTTCCCATCAATCCAGCGTTTACTTTAACGCGCACAGGGTATGACTCTGTCACACAAGGAGGGGTGGGGGTGGCTCAGTCGGTAGCGCGCCAGGCTCGTAATCTGCAGCTCCCAGGTTCGAGTCCCAGCTGGGTCAGCGTTGAGATTTATCTCCGCAAAATTCCCCGCCCTGCCCGCAGTCAGTAGGGGACACCGATGTGCTTGGAAAGCCGCCGTCCGTCGGATGGGACGTTAAGCCGTGGCCCCGTGTGCGGGAGAGCCATACCCTGTGCACGTTAAAGAACATGCTGGATGGCCTTGACGGGAGGCTACCATCTGTCTCCCAACAGCTTTCCAGTGGGTCCCCTCCTCCAACCTCTGAGCCTTCGAGGTCGATGTGACCTGGCCATTTAGCCCATTATGTGCAAAAAAGTGCCGCTCAGAGGTAACCCAACCCACGCAAGGAGGCTAGGGGCTTAACGTCACATCCGACGGACGGTGGTTTTTCAAAGCCCATCGGTGTCCCCTACTGACCGAGGGCAGGGTGGGGATTGAGCGGAAATAAATATCAGTGTTTACACGTATCGAACTTGGAAACTACAAATTACAAGCCTGGCGTGCTACCGACTGAGTGAACTCCCGCCACTTTGTGCTGCAGAATCACTGTAAGCGTGCAATACGACAAAGTAAACTTTATTATCACAAAGTTTTGGGGTAGCGTTTTTCAACTATATCTTCTTTCTGTTACTTGGAAAATAGTAGTTTGCATTGACTTCACTTCCACTTTAATGATGAAGTTGGGTTGGGTTGTTTTACCTCTGAGCGGCACTTTTTTTGCACACCATGGGCTAAATGGCCAGGTCACATGGACCCCGAAGGCTCAGAGAAGGTTGGGGTAGGGGACCCACTGGAACAGCTGTTGGGAGACAGATGGTAGCCTCCCGTCAAGGCCATCCAGCGTGTTCTTTAACGTGCACAGGGTATGGCTCTCCCGCAACGGGCCACGGCTTAACGTCCCATCCGACGGACGGCGGCCTTTCCAAGCCCATCGGTGTCCCCTACTGACCGTGGGCAGGGCAGGGAATTTTGCGGAGATAAATCTCAACGCTGACCCAGCTGGGACTCGAACCTGGGAACTACAGATTACGAGCCTGGCGCGCTACCGACTGAGCCACCCCCGCCCCCATTAATGATGAAGACTGTCATTCCTGAATTACTGTAGCTGTGTCCTGAATAAAAGTTCTGCACCTTACGTACTTATATAAATCTTTACATTGAAGTTATTTAGAACGAAGTACACATCTTTGGTTGAAAAAAAATAATACAAAAATAAACTACTCTTATTAGTTGTAAAAAAGGTACTTCTCATTCCCATATATGAAAAACATTGTGGGAGAGTTTGTTTTATTTGAAACGTTTATTTATGAATAAATACCTGAAGCCAGTGTTCCACGTGGACCCTTAAAAACTGAAGAAGTGAAAGATCACTTAAGATTTTCCATGTTCTGCTTTTTTTCCAAAAGATTAGTTTCACTAAAATATCTTTTGAAACATTAGTTATCAGATAGTACAGTTGCTCAAAAAAGTATCCGAACGCTATGGTTTCTTATAGAATTCAGAAAAAATATCTGGCAACTATTTTTTTCGAAATTAATGATCTGGTAACCTTCGTGTTCGTAACACGAAGGTTGCCAGATCACTAAACAAAAAGATTTCTAAAACAATCGTTACCAGATATTTTTTCTGAATTCCATAATCAACCTTAGCGTTCGGATACTTTTTTGAGCGACTGTACGTCATCTGCATCTTCGTTGAGATCTTTAATTCCAGTTCACTCCTCGGTGAGAATCAGGGAACCATGGTTTGGAAAGATCCGTCCTTAACATGGATCACCAAGGCATAGTCCCTTGCACAAAAGATCCGTACTTTATGTACGTTAAAGATCACACTGGATGACCCTGATGTTAAGCTTTCATCTAGTAAATTATAATCTTCTTAAAGCCTTTTAATGGATACATTTACCCTACCAAGTTCTGAGCTTTTTATGTCCCAGTGATATGATCATTTATCCCACTATACGAAAAAAAATTCGCTCGGAAGTAAAAGGTCACAACTAAAAACCCTGAATATCCTTATGTGAAAGAATTAGGTTGGGTTGCTTTATCTCTGAGCAGCACTTTTTTGAATACCATGGGCTAAATGGCCAGGTCACATGGACCCCGAAGGCTCAGAGAAGGTTGGGGGAGAGGACCCACTGAAATAGCTGTTGGGAGACAGATGGTAGCCTCCCGTCAAGGCCATCCAGCGTGTTCTTTTTTAACGTGCACAGGGTATGGCTGTCACGCACATGGGGCCACGGCTTAACGTCCCATCCGACGAACGGCGGCCTTTCTAAGCCCATCGGTGTCCCCTACTGACCGTGGGCAGGGCGGGGAATTTTGCGGAGAAAGAATTAGGATGGGCGTGTGTTGACTTACCCGGTAGCGCTGAAGGCTTGTAATCTGCAGTTCTTGGGTTCCAGTACCAACTATGCTATCATTCAGATTTATCTCGGATAATCCCCAACCTGCCCTCGGTGAGAAGAGGACACCGATGGTCTTGGAAAGGCAGCCGTCCGTCGGATGGGACCTTAAGCCGTGGTTCCATGTGCTGGTGAACCATAGCCTGTGGAAGTTAAAGACGTGACGGGAGCTACCATCTGCATTCTAACAACTGTCTAGTGGATCCTCTTTTAAAACCTTCTCCGAGCCATTATGGTATTTGTGACCTGACCATTTAGCCCATTGTGTGGAAAAAAAGTGTCTCTTAGGGTGTAAAAACAATCCAACAAGCAAGTTAGAGAAAGGTAAACAAAATCCGCACTGTTCCCATTGTTAACGAAGGTATCTGATAAGTGTGCAGATAAATATACAAATAACTTTTTTATCGATTTGTTACGGTCCCGCTTACAAAACTTCTTGAGAACGAAAGCTCCCTAGGAAAGATGTCTCAGAGAATGATAAATCACCTCTGCGTACCTATTGTGAAGCATGAGCAAGGACCGCAGCGAATCGTGACGGAACTACGATTGGTTTACGCAGTCACACTTTATCGGTGGCAGAAGAACGCTTAGTACGAAAAGTATTCTCTGTTGGAAAAGGCAAAGAAACCTGTGAGACAGGGTCGAGTCAATACAACTTTGATATAGGACTGAGCCCGGACACCTCATTAACAGAAAAAGTAAAAAATTTCGCTTACAAGTTTTTCAATGAAAGTTTTATCTGTAGTAAATTCGTGTAGCTGCAATTTATTTTTAAAAAATTATTAAATCAGTTTAAAATTTTAATAATATTACAGTAAAGTCATAATAAATAAATTATGTTTCATAATTTTAAATTTAATACATACATACATACAAAAACCTCTGTAGCTTTGGACTACGGAGGTCCTACCAGACAGCGCACTTTTGCTCTCCAGACCTGTCTGTCCTAAGCTACAGCTGTTACATTTGGCCACCGGAGATCAATTCTAGCAAGGTCCTGTCTGACATTGTCTCCCGTCTCATCCTAGGTCTTCCCCTTTTCCTGAGTCCTTTAGGCATGCTGTTCATAATCCTATTCATCAATCTAAAGTTGTGCATACTGGTGACATGACCAAACCAACGCAGTCTCTCTTTGACTAATAAGCCGCTCAAAGGAGGTTGCCTATTTCTTTGCTTAATCTCATCATTACTTACAAAGTGAAACCACCTAACGTCCAATATACTGCGTAAACATTTGGAATTTAAGGCATCAAGTTCCTTGTTATCTTGCTTATAAAATGTTCAAGTTTCACTACCATAACTAACACTAGAAAGAACCAAACAATTATATATCCCAATTTCAATCATTAGGTGTATATGCCTATTTTTTTCACACTCTTCAAAGATTCTTAAAGGTCACAGCAGCAACCTATTCTTCTGTTTATCTCATGCCGCACATCACCAGTATCTGTTACATAGCTCCTAAGACAATTTAACTGAAACACCTTCTCAAAGTGTTTCAGTTCACCTCTCAACTGAAGCACAGTCTGCCTGACCAATTTTCATCACTTTAGCTTTCTGTTTATAACCAAACCTACTCTATTACCAGTCTCATCAATAGCCCTAATGAAAGAATTCATCTCATAAACATCATTAGCGAACAAGGCTAAATCATCTGCATAATCTAAATGAGAAATTGTGAAATCTTTAGATATCTTTCCCTTGCAAAGAATTCCTCATAACACAATAACCAAACTAAAGAGAAAAGGACACAAAACGCACTCTTGTCTAACTCCATTAGCAATGCTAAACCAATTGGTACAAATCTTACCAACCCTCACACACGACACAGGTTATTATAGAAAGCTTTCATTATACTAACTAACTTGTCAGGTATTCCATATGATCTAACGATCAACCAAAGATAATGTCGATCAAGAGTCAAAAGCCTTTTTGAAATCTATAAAGCTGAACCACAGGTTTCTGAAACTCTAAACATTTCTCAAGAATCTGTCTGTGGAAATATTTGACCTATACATCCTCTACCACTTCTTAATCCACACTGTTCATCACCCAATTGTCCATTTACCAAATTCTTAATTCTATTAAATATAACCATGTAAAGACATTTACCTGGAACAGAGAGTAAACTAATTCCCCTATAATTATCACAAGAACTGCGATCACCTTTTTTAAAAATTGTAACAATGATAGCTCTAGTAAAATCCTTAGGAATAGTACCTTTAGTATAAAAAAAAATTCAACATTTGAGTCAGCCATGTGACAACACAAATGTGTCCAGCTCTAAGTGGTGATCTAAATGATGATTTCATGCACCATTGGGGATTTACACACAGATATCAAATATCCAACAAAATGAAAAAATTTAAAACTTTTGGTTTTTGCAAAAAAGATATTAATTTAATTTCTAAATTAAATGCAAACAGGGCTTTTACAAACTCCACTTTATTTTTATTTAAACAAAAATCATCCCCTAATTGTACCACTTGTGAAGAACCTCAAACACTTTCACATATTATTTTTAAATGTAAACTCTTTAACACACAACGTACAAATTATTATCAAAAACTAAAAAAAGTATAATATTAACAGTTATAACTTCAAAAGTATTTTATATCACGAAAATCATGATAGTACTATATAAACTTATTATCTCTTTTTTCAGAAACTGTAATTTAATAGACTCTATTTAAAGGTATAAATCAACACTAACAACATTAAGATAACATTCCCAGATACATGAATTTCAATCATAAAAACAACATGAAGAGTAAATAACATTCACAAACAACCTGACGACTACACAATCATCAACTCACTTAAACTCTACAAATTTCTTTCATTTCTTCCTGTTATAAATATTTTGTGATAAATTGTTTTCTGAATGAGTTAGAATTTTCTCTTTTTTGGTTCTAGAACATTCAACTTGGAGGGACGATATCAGCATCAGCATCAGCTGCCTGCTAACTGATCATTTGCAAGTTTATTAAGCTCATTGTAATGCTGTCCGTTAGGACTAGAAGGGTGTTGATTCATATTATTTCTGCACTTCTTTCTTTCAGAAATAAATTCCATAGCCTTATCACTCAAATAACTTTGTCTCCTCCATTCCATTTTATCCAAAAGAGTGCTGTTAGTTTCAAGAAAAGCCTATTTAAACTGGTCCCATTCTTTCTCAACTTCAGCAGTAAGCAAATCATGATTGTCCTAATGACAAAGTATCCTATCATTATATGCTTTGATTATATTTGGATCTTTCAAAGCTTCAGTGTTAAAAGTAATTCTCTTAGCACAGCATTGTTTAAGCTTCAGTATATGATATGTTTGACTAGATAATGGTCAGATCGAATTTTGGCTCCCCTATATTATCTGGTAATCCAAACCAAACTAGCCCATTTGCTGTTAATTAATATATAATCGATCAGATTCCTAGACAATCCATCAGGTGAAACCCATGTATGTTCATAGATGTCCAGGTGTTTATATTATATGTTAGTTATTCGCAAACCTTTAAGTTTACTTACCTGCAGGGCCTCATTGGCATTAGAACTACCAATGCCAAAGGGACCTAACTCAGTTAGTACCAACTTTAGCACTGAAGTCACCTAGCACAAGAGAAATATCTCCTTTCTTCACAGAATTCAAAATATTATGAAGTCATCTGTAAAAACTATCTTTCTCGTTCTCATTTCTAGAATCCTCTATGGGAATATAACAACAGATGTCATCATTCAAATCTTTTTTTAAATTTAGCTGTAAGAAATATTTTATTAATGCTGTCATATCCTAGAAGAGCATCACTGGCATGTCTGCTGTGAAGCAAACCTACACCTTGGAAATATTTTCTATCCTCCCTTCCTGAAAAAATAAATTTAAAATTATTTTTCATTATCTCACCTTCACCTGTCCGTCCGGTCTCTTGCAAGACCAGAATATCTCACATATAACGCTGGAATTCCT
The DNA here is from genome assembly GCA_038380435.1 of Ryuthela nishihirai. Lineage (NCBI taxonomy): Eukaryota > Metazoa > Arthropoda > Arachnida > Araneae > Heptathelidae > Ryuthela > Ryuthela nishihirai. The sequence continues at coordinate 39,089,984 of JAWZYU010000020.1, forward strand.
GTGCGTGGACGTCAAGAGAATAATCTCCGTACAACGTTCTCACATTCCACAGGCCTGTGGAAAGAAAATTATTAGTAGGATTTTTTTAAGAAACTAGGCTTATTGAGAGAGGTAAGGCCAACAACTCTCCTAATCGCAGGCATGGCACAAAGACCAGTTTTTCCACAACTAAAGGCTGAAGCCACCCATGCATGTAGGAACTTCAAGCACCTTCTTTTCAAGTGGACCCTTTCAAGAACCAGAATCTAGATAAAAACTGATCTGCCTGAGACACATTATTCCATTCTAGAATTGGCGATGTCCAACCAACTGAAAGTTCAGGTCCCTATGATGGTCTCTGATCAGGATTATCCACCAGCTTATGTAAGGTATCTTGTGCCTCTTCTCACTTTGGGCTGGCAAACCCATAGGCAAACAGAAAACAGAGCGACAGATTTTTCCCTCAACAGGGATGCCAGTTCAGCAAGTTCAGGATCCATAATCAAGTTCAAAGCCGTAAACCATTCCAGTCGACTCCACAAATGATCAGGTATTAATCCGTCCCCTTCCATAAGAGAATATATCTTTTGAATAGTACTACACAAGACGGCGGGGTCGGACATTAAGTTCTAGCCTGGCCGGTTCTGTTCATCATCACCGGAGACTGGTACATAGCTCTCCTTCCAGTGTACCATTTACAAACCTAAACTTAATAACTTATAATTAAATGTTATACAACTTAAATCACTAAGAAACGTAAAACATATTTATATCCCTCACTTTTTCCCCCCTCATTTCTTTCGAGAGCTGTTTGGTCCTGTCTTGATGACCCTGTGCAGTTCACAGCCCATTGTATTTCATAAAGGTAATCTACGTTTAATGGAGAGACATGCATCAAACGGGAATATTTTTTTATTTCCTTGTGTTTTGCATAACTTATTGATTTTTTTTATATTTTTTATTTTTTATTATTAAAAATTGCATAATTATAAATAATTGCATAAATGCGTGCATATATTATCGATCAGTTAATTTTACAATTTATTATTTAATAAGGAAATTGATTTATTATTTAATAAAAAAATTGATTTGCTTGTCTCCGTTTTGTGAGCAATATTTGTTGGTAACATTCCATTAATTGGTCACAACACGCATTAATGTACACGGTTTTAAGATTTTTTAAAAACGTTTTATTTAAAAAAAGGGGAAAAAGAAACCGTGTTATAGCGGATCCGCGTTAAACGAGTCTGCATTAAACGGAGGTTATCTGCGTCCGACACCTTTTTGTTCCACAAATGACGGTAAGTTTCATTTTGTTTCAGTGATAAAGTATCACAGATTTTCCCTCAACAGAGGCTCACCACTGCAGCAAGACCAGAATTTATAATCAAGCTCAAAGCCATAAACAATTCCAGTCCGGTAGGAATAAATGGTCAACACCAGGACCTTGTGAAGTTGTCCATTCCTCAGCAGGACAGAAAGAAATAAAAAGTGGCCACAGATGATCAGATGAAACGTTTTTGCCATTTGGCCTACTTTAGGCGTCTAATTTATTGCTTCAGCAAGGAAGAGAAAATATTGCATGCTCTTTAGAAATGAAAGGAGAAAAAGATTAAAAGGAATTTTACTGCGTGGGATGAAAGTATCTGAGGGGTCCAGACTCAGAAGATTTAGGGAGGCTCCCCATCTATCCAGCAACTGCAGACATTAGCATTTAATGGAAAAAAAAAAGCTGAAGATAAATTAAAGATCATAATCAAATCTAGTTAAATCTCGTTTTTCAACAATATTTGTTCGGCATTTAAAATGTTTTCCAAACTGGGATATTTAATGGAAAAAAAATATTTTGTTTCATAAAATTCCTTCAAAAAATTTGTTATTTAGTATTAATCTAAGTAAAAAACACGACACGTATATGTAAGTAGTAGATTATATAGATTGCGAAATATTTTAAGACTAATAAAACGTTGAAAAACTAACGCGACTAAATAAAGTGTTGAAAAACAATCGTGTTCTGAAGTTTTAAGGCGAGAGAAGCGAGCGCCGCTTATTGGGTTATCAGTCATTGACCCTTTTGTTCGAAAAGTGAATTTTACAATAAAAAAGTTTCACCAAGTTAAAATGCAATTGCACAACACACAATTTATTCATTGTATTGGTAGTTTTCCGAACTTTGACTTAATTTGCGTAATGTATCTTTCGATTCAATAATAAAACTAAGATTTATTTTAGCAGTCAGTGGCACATAATGAGTGACAGTTGGTCAGATTGTGGAGAGACTACGGAATTGAGCAGTTGATCTGTCGACAATTCTCGTAGATAATAGATCAATGAACTGTAAGTAATTTACCAATCAATTTAAGACCCCTTTGGAAACTATTTAAGCGTCAACTGGACAATTTCACAAATAAAATAAATAAATATCCCCTCAAGCAGCTGCTTGCCACAGACGTCTGACAGGAGCCTTGGGTTGGGTTGTTTTACATCTGAGCGGCACTTTTTTGCACACCATGGGCTAAATGGCCATGTCACATGGACCCCGAAGGCTCAGAGAAGGTTGGAGGAGGGGACCCACTGGAACAGCTGTTGGGAGACAGATGGTAGCCTCCCGTCAAGGCCATCAAGCGTGTTCCTTAACGTGCCCAGGTTATGGCTCTCCCACACACGGGGCCACGGCTTAACGTCCCATCCGATGGACGGCACTCTGACAGGAGCTTGATCAATTTAATACGTCATAGAGAAGATCTGTGAGAATGGCGAGGAAGACAGTATAACGTGCCTCACCCTGAGCTAGAACTCAGGTCCCTAATGTCCCAATAGTCTTCCCAAGTGGTCCCAATAATTTTCCCCAGACCTTACTCTAGACGGTAAGGAAATTCAATTCAGTGTCGGTTTTCATTAGTTTTATACCTGAGAGCACCTGGACAAGGCAAATTGTCTTTTTCTTGAAAATGAATTGTGTTTTAATCCGTCGGATATATGAGGGCATGTCAGAAAGGGAGGCTCCCTATGTAATTTCTACAGAGATGAGTAATTACACCGAAGTAATTACACCTTCTATGAAATCGCCAGACTTGTTGAAATAATAGTATATAACGGTTGATCAAAGTATCGAAGTCTTGTCTATAGAAGGACGCGTACGGGTCCTGAAGAGACTTCATGACTTTCTTTTGATGATGGGGCGGGGGTGGCTCAGTCGGTAGCGCGCCAGGCTCGTAATCTGTAGTTCCCAGGTTCGAGTCCCAGCTGGGTCAGCGTTGAGATTTTTACTCCGCAAAATTTCCCGCCCTGCCCACGGTCAGTAGGGGACACCGATGGGCTTGGAAAGGCCGCCGTCCGTCGGATGGGACGTTAAGCCGTGATCCCGCGTGCGGGAGAGCCATACCCTGTGCATGTTAAAGAACACGCTGGATGGCCTTGACGGGAGGCTACCATCTGTCTCCCAACAGCTGTTCCAGTGGGTCCCCTCCCCCAACCTTCTCTGAGCCTTCGGGGTCCATGTGACCTGGCCATTTAGCCCATGGTGTGCAAAAAAGTGCCGCTCAGAGGTAAAACAACCTCAACAACCACAGCAAATTCTTTTGATGACGTCATCCGAGGAAAGCGTCGTACTCGGAGATGACTCTTCAGCTTTCCAAACAAATGAAAATCCGAGGATATCAGATCTGGACTGTATGGTAGGTTGCGAACAGTAGCCAGGTGCGAAGAAGCTCCTCCACTACAGTTAAACGACCAGTTTCGAACTCACAGCGCCATTTCCTCATATGTTGCGCTGATAGGACATCAGAGTCGTATACAACCACAAGCTATCAATGGATTTTCACCAGTAGTCTTCTGTGCTCTCAGAAACTGAATTATTTTTCTTGTATCCCCAGTTGCATATATACGCGCAATACCTTCGCCATGTTAGCTCTGCTCTACACTTAAAAACACGGGTGTGTAACAGTGACGACTACTGCAAGGTTCAAGGAGTTGTTAGATCATGGTGAAATTAACTTCCGATGAAATTAACTTGCAATGAGAATTCCTACACCAACGACTGCTGCCATGTAGTGACACTATTTGGTACTAATATGAGGTGTTGGCATAGCCTCAGATGTTTGCTAGTTTAGCAGGAATCAAACTGGGAATCTTATTTTCGAATTTACCCTCGTATATGGGGCGGGGGTGGCTCAGTCGGTAGCGCGCCAGGCTCGTAATCTGTAGTTTCCAGGTTCGAGTCCCAGCTGGGTCAGCGTTGATATTTATCTCCGAAAAATTCCTCGCCCTGCCCACGGTCAGTAAGGGACACCGATGGGCTTGGAAAGGCTGCCGTCCGTCGGATGGGACGTTAAGCCGTGGCCCCGTGTGCGGGAGAGCCATACCCTGTGCACGTTAAAGAACACGCTGGATGGCCTTGACGGGAGGCTACCATCTGTCTCCCAACAGCTATTCCAGTGGGTCCCCTCCCCCAACCTTCTCTGAGCCTTCGGGGTCCATGTGACCTGGCCATTTAGCCCATTGTGTGCAAAAAAGTGCCGCTCAGAGGTAAAACAACCCAACCCAACCCTCGTATATATATTGTTATACCACAAATATTAGATAATTTCCTAGTTATGTCAATGGGAATCAATATTCGAAGCTCTATAACTTCTAAAATATGCATTTAATGGAAAAAAAACGGTTGAAGATAAATTATAAATCATAATCAAATCTAGTTAAATCTTATTTTTCAAAAATAGTAGTTAGGCATTTAAAATGTTTTCGAAACTGGGATATTTAAGGGAAAAATTATCTTGTTTCATAAAATTCCTTCATAAATGCCAACTATTAAAATAATCCTTACACAAGCTTCTAAAAATACATAATTTTATTAAATGATTTAAAACAATACTTATTTTTTAAGTTTTAATAAATTTCTAACGTAAAGTCTTATGGCGTTCTCTCAGAAGTTTGGGAACACATTTATGACACAGATGGTAGTCTCCTGTCAAGGCCATCCATCATATTCTTTAGCGTGCATAGGGTACATCTCTTCTGCACCAGGGACCACGACTTTGAGACAGATCTGATGGACGGCGGCCTTTCCAAGCCCATCGGTGTCTCCTTTCTTACCAAAGGAAGGTTTTGGTTTAGCGGAGATAAATCTACACGCTTCCACAGGTGGGACTCGAACCTGGTAACTGCAGATTGCGAGCCTGGCGCGCGCTACTGAATAAGACAACTCCCATCCACGGCACGGAAGTAGCATTCAGTTGGAAGATTAAGATTCCCTCTCTCTAGAAAGCAAGCCTCCAAAACCAAAAAATAAATATTTTTAATTAAATTAAATGACACTTGAAGTTTGCCATTAGCATTTTAAAGGCTGTAAAGTTTTCTGGAACTTAAAAAACCCTATCTACGTCTCTTATATTTTGTTCCATCTTCTTTTGTTTAATTATTAAAAGTGTTAACATTTACAATGAAAAATTGATTAGAAATAAGTAGAGGAAAAGCCTTTGATTAATATGTATAAACGACTGAAAAATGTGTAACCTTTTTTATTTCCAATGCTTTTTTTTTGATAGCCTTCTTTCGATTAGATTAATCCAAAAGCCGAAAGTAATGAGTGGCACGAATTACGCGACAGTAACTTGTTACGTATGTATTCTCCTATTGGCTCGAACTGCTCGGAAAATCGTGCATTCGATACAGGGCGTTTGCGTCGCTCGAAAATCAGCACGAACTGTTCTATACGAAGAGGCTATTGGCTAAAGCTTCAAACCTCCAGCCAATTAGAAAGTTAAAGTAAAATCACTGACATGATGTCATATTGCCCTTTCTAATCGTTCGAACTATAATTCTGTTGTGATTCTTTTACGTGCAATTCAATCAGTGGTCGATTTTGTTGTCTTAGATATGTTTGATTTCTTCTCGGGAAGGATTTTTGTGTCCTATGCCGTTTGCTTAAACAGTTACCTAAATTAAGACAGTTTAGAGCACGACATGGTTATAAACGATCCCGACCACATAGGCCAGTTACCACCTGTCTTTACCATTCGGGAACAGAAAGTTGAAAGATTTGTTCTCAAAGCTATAAGAGGACTGAGACAAGACGGTGGGTGCAGTTTTCGTCAGATCAAGCGGTATATAGCAGAAACGTTTCTCTTCCGCATCGCTGATGTGAATGAAGATATTATAAATTATATGAAGATTGCTGAAGTCCACGGGATTCTGTACCAGAGAAGAGGAATGTGGAAAATTGGACCGAGGAGAAGGCGACCTCGCAAGGGTCAAAGGCTAATGGGTCGTCTGGGTAAAAAACAAGTTGTCCGAACGGCTGCAAGAAAGGTTGGACGCAAGAAGAAAAAGAAATCGGGCAAGACGGGCAAGAAAAGAAGACGTCAAAGGAAGAGACAGAGGAAAGCCAGAAAAATGAAATTCGGTCGCCGTGGATTGCGCAAAGGAACCCTCTTAAAAAAATAACACCGAATGTCTTCCTGACTTCTGTTAAATGTAATGCTACTGGGGATTTTTTTAAGCATAACCGTGTTTAAATCTTGAACATTGATAATTTGTGATGTGGCTCGAACATTTTAAGTGATTTTTATTATCTAACTCTACCCAAAAAAAGAGTCCTAAAAATATGTAAGTTTAACGTTTGTACAAGGCATAATGTTTCTTAAAGTTCTAAATTTCAACACTTGAGTTTTTTTTTCGTTTTTAACTCTCAAACATATTGAAAATAATATTTAAAAAAGTGTCATCAAATAATTATTCTTGGATATTAGATAAAAAATATAGTTTCTGTTTATGCGACTACATTGTTGTTGTTTAGAGTTTCATTTAAAAACTTCTGCTTAAAAAACGTTAGACAAAACAAAATTTATTTTCATGTTCTACTTCAATAACTTATTTTGTTTTACTTTACGCACTAGAAAAAAAATTCGTTTAACTCTAATTGGCACTCTAATTATCGGATTAAGCATATTACAAGGGTTTAGCATACGTTATCTGTTACATTTTATATCACAGAAGTTCATAATAAATAAATAAAAATAAATACTCCCTCAAGCAGCTGCTTGCCACAGAGGGCTGATAGGAGCCTGTCAGTTTATATGCCATAGTAGAAAATCTGAGAGAATGGCAGGATCTCAGCAGAAAAACGAGACATATATTCATGCCTTAATCCGGGGCTCGATAGCAACAAATTTTTGAATACTGTTATGCTGTAGGTCAACATGGGAATAGAGGTACATTGTCTCGAGTCGGGTGGGATCTGAACCCACGACCTCCTGATGACATGTCAGGTACTCTCACTAGTGAGCTGCCTGCTATCGAATTCCTCTACTGCGGATCAATAGAGGATGCTCATCAGATGGTCGTGGGTTCAGATCCCACCCTGCTCGAGACAATTTCATCTTTGCCCACGTTGACCTACAGCACAATAGTGTGTTCAAAAAGTTGTTGATATAAGGATTTTTCTTCGTATATTGAATTCATTGCTTCTGAAGGTAATTCTCCAGCCTACTCATTTATTAGGTTACTCATTTTTAAAGTAAGGTCTTACAGTATTGTGGAAGATAATTCTCCAGAAAAGCTTCTGATAAGTCATTTTATTTTTACTTTAAAATCGTACAACTTTTGCTGCCCCCAGATCATTTCTCCAATTGTTCCTTAAGAGTAACGACTAATACGTGTCTAACCAACTGCTCATTATATTATACTTTCATTATTTTTAGCAATATAATATTTTGATATTTATTGATTATAATAATATATAACTTTCCAACTAGCTCTATAAATTTCATTACACTTTTATTGAGAGGCCTTGAAAGATTAAACGTCACTTGCTTAACACATAGTGCAACAATTATCATCTCTGACATCTTTGATACGAACCGTATGCAGATGACGACACCAAAAGTAAAAGAAAATAAGTAAATTCAGTCTTGACATTGCACTATTTCAGTACATTCTGGTCCTCACAAGATCATAAAGTAAGCAAAAATTAGTGTGAAAAATTTAATGCACTTTCCATATTATAAAAGAATCACCCCAAGATTAAATACATCCTCACACTAATGTTATAAACAGGGATATGTTCCACTAAAATTTTGCGGAATCTATTTTTGTAGTTCGTGTACTATACTATTTGGAGAATCTGTCAAACAGAGGGAGAATCTTTAAGTTCTGTTGTTGCTATTTAGGTTGATAACTTGCCAAAATGAACTGGCAGCTTTTTTCTACACGTTCCCTTATACGTACTAGACCCATGTGAATGGATATCATAGAAGAAATCCACAAGCAAATCTGCTAGTATATGAAAGTTGGGAGGCAAAATGGTCGAAAGGAGCGCAACCTCAGGATCTTGTAATGCATGTTGTTGTCGGATGTCACAATTCGGATTGCCACAAGAACGTTGAATTCCCGGGGCACACACCCACTTGCTTAGGAATTTTAACACTATCCTCTATAGTGTGCTTTGAAATTATATTGTGAATGATAACGATTTTCAGTTGCGTTTAGCAATTTTGTTTGTCGTAGTGGGTATATTTGCCCCTCTATGTGAGTAATTAGTCATCTAATGTATAGGGGCCGGAGTGGCTCAATCGGTAGCGCACCAGGCTCGTAATCTGCAGTTCCGATGTTCGAGACCCGCCTGCGCCAGAGGTGAGATTATTTCTGCAAAAATTGTCCGCCCTGTCCACTGTCAGTAGGGGACACGGATGGGCTTGGAGAGACCTCCGTCAGTCGGATAGGGCATTAAATCGTGGTGTCAGGGAGAGCCATACCCTATGCACGTTAAAGAACCCGCTTGATGGCCTTGACGGGAGGCTACCATCTGCCTCCTAACAGTTGTCCAATGGATTCCCTTCCCCATCCTTCTCTGAGCCCTCATGGTCCTTTAGTGAATTATTTTACAAAAGAGGTGCCTCTCATAGGTAAAGCAACCCAACCCTAAAGTATAAGGCTAAGCAATCACGCTTGAAAATAATACAACACATCCAGCTTTTTTATACTTATTTACTTATATTAGCTCTATGGACATTGTCTGCAGTAGAGGAAGTTCATTCTGGCGTTCCCCCCACCCCCTTGATTTGCAACTTTCCATTGTAGCTGTACTCAGGAATGATCACGAAACCTTCGGAAAAACTTTAGTCACGTTCTCTGTTCCACTTATGATAGGCTGTTTGGCCGATTGGTATATTGACCAGGACTTGTTGCGGTTGTGTAGGTAGGTGTATTACTCTTCCAATGGGGACACATTTTTCACTTGCCGCCGGCCAGCTAACTCTCATGCAGCTTGCGGCAATTGATACTAGGTTGGGTTGGGTTGTTTTACCTCTGAGCGGCACTTTTTTGCACACCATGGGCTAAATGGTCAGGTCACATGGACCCCGAAGGCTCAGAGAAGGTTGGGGGAGGGGACCCACTGGAACAGCTGTTGGGAGACAGATGGTAGCCTCCCGTCAAGGCCATCCAGCGTGTTCTTTAACGTGCACAAGGTATGGCTCTCCCGCACACGGGGCCACGGCTTAACGTCGCATCTGACGGACGGCGGTCTTTCCAAGCCCATCGGTGTCCCCTACTAACCGTGGGCAGGTCGGGGAATTTTGCGGAGATAAATCTCAACGCTGACCCAGCTGGGACTCGAACCTGGGAACACAGATTACGAGCCTGGCGCGCTACCGACTGAGCCACCCCCGCCCCCAATTGATACGAAGTTGCTTTACATGATGAGGCAGCAACTGGTCGACACATTTCATGCATTTTTCAAAAGAAAAGCTTTAAAGATTTCTGAAACGGAAGGGAAAAGTTTAATCTGGAATTGAATTCCAATTTCTCCCCAAGCCCCGAACTAAACTTTTTTTCCTACGTCCAAGACTGCTTGTTGACATTATTTCTTTTGTTGTGGTGAATATTTAAAATTAAAGACACACCTTAATTAGACAAATGGCACTACAGATGCCTGACAGGAGCCTGTAGTTATAAAATAAAGAACATCTGCATTTATTCTACACCAGATATTCCTAAATCTTGAGGGGCGGGGTGGCTCAATCGGTAGTCGCGCCAGGCTCGTAATCTGCAGTTCCCAGGTTCGAGTCCCAGCTGGGACAGCGTTGATATTTATCTCCGAAAAACTCCACGCCCTTTCCACGGTCAGTAGGAGACACGGATTGGTTTGGAGCGCACTCCGTCCGTTGGATGGAAAGTTAAGCCACGATCCCGTGTGTGGGAGATTCATAACCTGTGCACGTTCAAGAACACAAAAGATGGCCTTGAAAATCAGAATAGAGGTAACTAGCATAAAAAGACGTAAGCGTTGAGATTTTTCTCTTCACAGAGAGATTGAGAGAGCATTGAGATTTTTCTCTTCGCCCTGCCACAGTCAGTAGGGCATACCGATGAACTTGGAAAGGCCGCCCGCCGTCAAATGAGATGTTAAGTAGTTGCCCCGTGTGCGGGAGAGCCATACCCTCTGCACTTTAAAGAACACACTGAATGGCCTTTACAGGAGGCTACCATCTGTCTCCCAACAGCTGTTCCAGTGGGTCCCATCCCCCGATCTTATCTGACCTTCGGGGTACTTGTGACTTTGCTATTTAGCCCATGGTGTGCAAAAAAGTGTCGCTGAGAGGTAAAACAACCTAACAATAACTTACATCTCGAGTACCTGAAACGGTGGTAATAAAAGATTCTAAAATAACACGACAATGCATACTGGAATGCGAAAGATTTGTTTCTCTTTTGAATACGCACCCTAACAAGAAGAGAACGCATATCGCCTCTGGCTCATATGGGAATCTCGTTTCCAATGATAAAGCGAAGATTGTCTCGTATAATATTGCGAACAATCGACTTCGTGGCTTTGGCGATCAAAAACTCCCTCCAACCCATGAGTTCCCTGGATTGAAAGGTTTTCTCCCCTGACTGTTGTGCGGACTTTCTTGGTAGCATCTGGTGTATGGCTGTGCACTCAAAACTTTTCTGATCTACATGCAACGGTTTTCGGGAGTCCGTTTCCTTTGTGCTGTTTCACCACATAGATGTCCTTTTCAGAAATCCTAATTCCTCTGATTTTGAACATCACTGCAATTTGTGAATCTGGAATACTCTGTGTCCGAAAGGATAGCAATGTGCACTTCCCAAAGTCTGTCGATATTAGGTGGGCACATCGCACACGGTTCCTGCTCAGCTAAACCGCACTCGTGTAACCAGTGGAGGCTCGAGATTGAAATTTTTGGTGGGACACTTTGATTAGCCCAATCAGAGCCTCGATGTAAAAAAAAAATGGGGAGATGCCTGATATGGAATTGGACTGAATTGGACTGAAAAGACATTTCGTAATGAATATATTCGTTTTTTTTTTTCTCAGCTGTTCTCAAAAAACGTGATACAGCGAAATCTTCCTGGGAAAAAAACCCGGAAAAGCTTTCTGGTCCTTATAAACTTATATACATGTATTTTTGTCTACGTTCTAGTAGTATTTTAAAAACTATTCGTGAAAAATATGTCTAATATATGGGATTGCTATTTTTTTTACTCTGTTCTAATTATATATTCATATTTATTATTCCCAACTGAATTACTTGTCATAAATTATCATTAACAGTTGTCTTTTTTGGTTATAATATTTAATGTGCAATGTTAATTTATTATATATATAAATGTATTATTTTTTTAATGTATTATACACTGGATTTAAAAAAGTGATATGGTAATACAAAAATTAAAAAAAAAGCTGAAAAAAAAAAAAGAAACCTATTATTAGGGCGGCTGGTATAGAACATGAGATTGTAGTGTAAGTTAAAAATACGTTGTAAGGTTGGGTTATTTTATCTCTAAGCGGCACTTTTTTTTTTCCTTATTTCTTTCAGACCTGAGAGTTTCGCGAGAGAAAAAACAATCGAGTTTTTTTGTTGTTTTTCTTCTCTTCTGTAAATGCTATTTTAATACTCAGTATAGTAAACTTTGATCGTAATGGGGTTTCACAAAAACGTTACGACTATTATATTACGATGCTGAGTAATGGCAGTTACGTAGTTTTTTTATTATTATTTTCAGTTTAGTTACAACACAAAACACTGATCTGTGGAATTAAGGACATACAATAGGCTAAATGACCAGGTCACAAGGACTCCGAGGGCTCACAGAAGGTTGTGGGAGGGGACCCACTGGAACAGCTCTTGGTGACAGATGGTAGCTCCTGTTTAGACCATGAAGCGTGTTCTTTAACATGCACAGGGTAAGGCTCTCCAGTACATGGGACCACGGCTGAACGTTCCATCCGATGGACGGCGACTTTCCAAGCCCATCGGCGTCCCCTACTGACCGTGGGAAAGACTGGACATTGTACGGAGAAAAAACTGTTGGTGAGAGAGTTTGTTAAAGTGTGATTAGTTTTCTATTGTAAACCATACGTTCAAAACTTTATTACATTTTCATATCTAAATGCTGTTCTTAAATGTCTTTCCTTGACAAAATATAAAGATGGCAATGCAGTTCAAACACATCCTGCCAAAAACGTTTAGCTCTGTAGAGCGGGGCACAGTGAAATGAAGATTTTGGCTAAGTAACAATGCCTTCGCCTGGTGGTTGTATTGTTTGAATCAATCAATCAAAGGTAACGATCCCCTCTGAATTTGTGAACTTCCTCCTGCAGTTCATTTTTATTGTATTTCAGCGCATACGCATTTGTGCAATCGCCATAGCTGATAAGGTTAAGATTCCAGCGATAGCCGTAATGAAAAATTCGTATTATATTAACTAAAACAGATCACAGTTAACCATGTCATTATGTACATAACACGAAAAATAATGATTACAAAACGAATATAAAAAATTTATTATATTTTTTTAGATATGACAAATGATGAATATTAAATCTTAATTTCGGTTATTATTATAGTGATTATTTTTGGTGGACCAGTGCTTTAGAATAGTGGTTCTCAACCTTTTATGCTTCACGTACCCCCTGGAAATGTGTATGTAACTGGAGTACCCCTTGTACAGATAGATAAAACTATAGTTATAGTATAACAATGGGAATAAAATAAAACATATATATCAGTGGTTCTCAACCTTTTATGCTTCACGTATCCCCTGGAAATGTGTATGTAACTGGCGCACCCCTTGTATATATAGATAAAACTATAGTTATAGTATAACAATGGGAATAAAATAAAATATATATATCAGTGGTTCTCAACCTTTTATGCTTCACGTACCCCCTGGAAATGTGTATGTAACTGGCGCACCCCTTGTATATATAGATAAAACTATAGTTATAGTATAACAATGGGAATAAAATAAAACATATATGTCAGTGGTTCTCAACCTTTTATGCTTCACGTACCCCCTGGAAATGTGTATGTAACTGGCGTACCCCTTGTATAGATAGATAAAACTATAGTTATAGTATAACAATGGGAATAAAATAAAACATATATGTCAGTGGTTCTCAACCTTTTATGCTTCACGTACCCCCTGGAAATGTGTATGTAACTGGCGTACCCCTTGTATAGATAGATAAAACTATAGTTATAGTATAACAATGGGAATAAAATAAAACATATATATAAGTGGTTCTCAACCTTTTATGCTTCACGTACCCCCTGGAAATGTGTATGAAACTGGCGCACCCCTTGTATAGATAGATAAAACTAGAGTTATAGTATAACAATGGGAATAAAATGAAATATATATATCAGTGGTTCTCAACCTTTTATGCTTCACGTACCCCCTTGAAATGTGTATGAAACTGGCGCACCCCTTGTATAGATAGATAAAACTATAGTTATAGTATAACAATGGGAATAAAATGAAACATATATATCAGTGGTTCTCAACCTTTTATGCTTCACGTACCCCCCCTGGAAATGTGTATGTAACTGGCGTACCCCTTGTATAGATAGATAAAACTATAGTTATAGTATAACAATGGGAATAAAATAAAACATATATATCAGTGGTTCTCAACCTTTTATGCTTCACGTACCCCCCCTGGAAATGTGTATGTAACTGGCGTACCCCTTGTATAGATAGATAAAACTATAGTTATAGTATAACAATGGGAATAAAATAAAACATATATATCAGTGGTTCTCAACCTTTTATGCTTCACGTACCCCCCCTGGAAATGTGTATGTAACTGGCGTACCTCTTGTATAGATAGATAAAACTATAGTTATAGTATAACAATGGGAATAAAATGAAACATATATATCAGTGGTTCTCAACCTTTTATGCTTCACGTACCCCCTAGAAATGTGTATGAAACTGGCGCACCCCTTGTATAGACAGATAAAACTAGAGTTATAGTATAACAATGGGAATAAAATAAAACATATATCAGTGGTTCTCAACCTTTTATGCTTCACGTACCCCCTGGAAATGTGTATGAAACTGGCGCACCCCTTGCATAGACAGATAAAACTAGAGTTATAGTATAACAATGGGAATAAAATAAAACATAGATATCAGTGGTTCTCAACCTTTTATGCTTCACGTACCCCCTGGAAATGTGTATGTAACTGGCGCACCCCTTGTATAGATAGATAAAACTAGAGTTATAGTATAACAATGGGAATAAAATAAAACATAGATATCAGTGGTTCTCAACCTTTTATGCTTCACGTACCCCCTGGAAATGTGTATGTAACTGGCGCACCCCTTGCATAGATAGATAAAACTATAGTTATAGTATAACAATGGGAATAAAATAAAACATATATATCAGTGGTTCTCAACCTTTTATGCTTCACGTACCCCCTGGAAATGTGTATGTAACTGGCGCACCCCTTGTATAGACAGATAAAACTAGAGTTATAGTATAACAATGGGAATAAAATAAAACATATATCAGTGGTTCTCAACCTTTTATGCTTCACGTACCCCCTGGAAATGTGTATGAAACTGGCGCACCCCTTGTATAGACAGATAAAACTAGAGTTATAGTATAACAATGGGAATAAAATAAAACATATATATCAGTGGTTCTCAACCTTTTATGCTTCACGTACCCCCTGGAAATGTGTATGTAACTGGCGTACCCCTTGCATAGACAGATAAAACTAGAGTTATAGTATAACAATGGGAATAAAATAAAACATAGATATCAGTGGTTCTCAACCTTTTATGCTTCACGTACCCCCTGGAAATGTGTATGTAACTGGCGCACCCCTTGCATAGATAGATAAAACTATAGTTATAGTATAACAATGGGAATAAAATAAAACATATATATCAGTGGTTCTCAACCTTTTATGCTTCACGTACCCCCTGGAAATGTGTATGTAACTGGCGCACCCCTTGTATAGACAGATAAAACTAGAGTTATAGTATAACAATGGGAATAAAATAAAACATAGATATCAGTGGTTCTCAACCTTTTATGCTTCACGTACCCCCTGGAAATGTGTATGAAACTGGCGCACCCCTTGTATAGACAGATAAAACTAGAGTTATAGTATAACAATGGGAATAAAATAAAACATAGATATCAGTGGTTCTCAACCTTTTATGCTTCACGTACCCCCTGGAAATGTGTATGAAACTGGCGCACCCCTTGTATAGACAGATAAAACTAGAGTTATAGTATAACAATGGGAATAAAATAAAACATAGATATCAGTGGTTCTCAACCTTTTATGCTTCACGTACCCCCTGGAAATGTGTATGTAACTGGCGTACCCCTTGTATAGACAGATAAAACTAGAGTTATAGTATAAAAATGGGAATAAAATAAAAGATATATATCTGTGGTTCTCAACCTTTTATGCTTCAAGTACCCCCTGGAAATGTGTATGTAACTGGCGTACCCCTTGTATAGACATATAAAACTAGATTTATAGTATAACAATGGGAATAAAATAAAACATCTATATCAGTGGTTCTCAACCTTTTATGCTTCACGTACCCCCTGGAAATGTGTATGTAACTGGCGTACCCCTTGCATAGATAGATAAAACTATAGTTATAGTATAACAACGGGAATAAAATAAAACATATATATATCAGTGGTTCTCAACCTTTTATGCTTCACGTACCCTCTGGAAATGTGTATGTAACTGGCGCACCCCTTGTATAGACAGATAAAACTAGAGTTATAGTATAACAATGGGAATAAAATAAAACATATATATCTGTGGTTCTCAATCTTTTATGCTTCACGTACCCTCTGGAAATGTGTATGTAACTGGCGCACCCCTTGTATAGACAGATAAAACTAGAGTTATAGTACATAAATGGGAATAAAATAAAACACCTATATCAGTGGTTCTCAACCTTTTATGCTTCACGTACCCCCTGAAAATGTGTTTGTAACTGGCGCACCCCTTGTATAGACAGATAAAACTATAGTTATAGAATAACAATGGGAAACTTTGCTACCAGATCTAACGACTTTTGAATTCTCAAGGCGTACCCCAAAAAATTTTACCGCTTACCCCACGTTGAGAACCGCTGTTCTAGGTGATCTAATAGAACCCTATATAACTATTGAGCCACATGCAATGTCGTAACAATTGTTCCGCCATATTTGTACGTCAGTGAGGTACATTTGCATATGAAATCAGCTCCAAATAACGTAAACAGCCTCAGTAGTAGTGGTCGTGACAAAGCAGAAAGAGTCGTTGTAAAGGTGAAAGAGGTATAGTTTGCAGTGTCATTTACCATTGCGTAAAAAACATGCTTCATGATTTGGGTTGGGTTGGGTTGTTTTACCTCTGAGCGGCACTTTTTTGCACACCATGGGCTAAATGGCCAGGTCACATGGACCCCGAAGACTCAGAGAAGGTTGGGGGAGGGGACCCACTGGAACAGCTGTTGGGAGACAGATGGTAGCCTCCCGTCAAGGCCATCCAGCGTTTTCTTTAACGTGCACAGGGTATGGCTCTCCCGAACACGGGGCCACGGCTTAATGTCCCATCCGACGGACGGTGGCCTTTCCAAGCCCATCGGTGTCCCCTACTGACCGTGGGGCAAGGCGGGGAATTTTGCGGAGATAAATCTCAACGCTGACCCAGCTGGGACTCGAACCTGGGAACTACAGATTACGAGCCTGGCGTGCTACCGACTGAGCCACCCCCGCCCCTCTCTGAGCGGTACTTTTATGCATACCATGGGCTAAATGGCCACGTCACAATGACCCCGAAGGCTCAGAGAAGGTTGGGGGGAGGGGATCCACTCGAACAGCTGTTGGGAGACAGATGGTAGTCTCCGTCAAGGCCATCCAGCGTATTCTTTAATGTGCACAGGGTATGACTCTCTCGCACGCGGTGCCACGGCTTAACGTCCCATCCGATGGGCGACGGCCTTTTCAACATGCTTCATGATCTTAACGTTTTCGTTAAGAATTATTATTTAGAAATTACACTTTTACGTAAGAAGTACAAGAGTTTCTTTTCCATCGCATCAAAAGAGGACGATAGAAATATCAATGTTGGTATGTTGTGAATTCTTGCCTGGGGTATTGTTTTTTTTCTGAGAAAAGAAACCCCCCCCCCAAAAAAAAAACATTATAGGAAATCAAATGGATCAATGTTTTGTGTTTCAATTAATAATCTCTAAGTCGGATCTGGATTCTTAGTACAAAAATAATAATGAGAAAAAGTAAGTAATTGTTGTTACATTAGCCTTTCCAAAATAATGTCATAGTTCTAAGGTTTCTGTTAAGACCATTGCGACGAAAGTTTACTATTCTTGTCTCTCGTGAAACTCTCAAGTCTGAAAAAAATAAAAAGATGAATAAATTGAAAACTTTAAAAAATACCTATCTTCCCATACGAGCCCTAAAAAAGTAGAAAATAAAACTAAAGCATATCGATGGTGCAATAGGTCACTGATTTCGCATTCACTTCAAAGGACGATAGGTGCCAGCAATCTTATTGAGTTGGCGCCCCATCTTCCTTTGAAGTTGGGTTGTTTTACCTCTGAGCGGCACTTTTTTGCACACCATGGGCTAAATGGCCAGGTCACATGGAACCCGAAGGTTCAGAGAAGGTTGGGGGAGGGAACCCACTGGAACAGCTGTTGGCAGACAGATGGTAGCCTCCCGTCAAAGCCATCCAGCGTGTTCTTTAACGTACACAGGGTATGTCTCTCCCGCACACCGGGCCACGGCTTAACGTTCCATCCGACGGACGGCGGCCTTTCCAAGCCCATCGGTGTCCCCTACTGACTGTGGGAAGGGCGAGGAATTTTGCGGAGATAAATCTCAACTCTGACCCAGCTGGGACTCGAACCTGGGAACTACAGATTACGAGCCTGGCGCGCTACCGACTGAGCTACCCCCGCCCCTCTTCCTTTGAAGTGAATACGAATTCAGTGACTGATTGCACCATCGATATGCTTTAGTTTTGTTTCCTAATTTTTAGGGCGCATATGGAAAAATGAATTTTTTAAAAATTGTTTTATATATTTTTTCCTTTGTCACTAAAAATACCTACCTTCAGAAACTTTCATATGATATATATGGACTCATAAACATGAACCCCATATGATATATGGACTCATAAACATGAACCCCATTTTTTCTCCCGTTGGTTTTCGAGTGGTGTTTAATGTAGCCCATCACACTGGAGATGTCACAATATTTAATTTGAGATATAACTCATTAATCGACCCCCCGCGAAATTTTAAAGTCCCCTTTCGAATGGAGGAGAGAATGGTGAGCATAATTTGAAGCTACAACGGTCATCAATGAGTTTCTTTTTGACAACGAACTGGTACAGTCGCTCAAAAAAATATCCGAACACTATGGTCGATTATAGAATTCAGAAAAAATATCTGGCAACGATTTTTTTAGAAATTAGTGATCTGGCAACCTTCGTGTCACGTGATTACAGAATTCAGGAAAAATATCTAGAGCGTGTACAGCAACTGTACACGCTCCAGTTACCGTCCACAGCAAACTGGAGCGTGTGCAGTTACTGCACACGCTCAATATTTCAGTGAGTGAGCACACACGATCTAGTATCAAAATAATATGACCACCTACAGTCGCTCAAAAAAGTATCCAAACACTATGGTTGACTACAGAATTCAGAAAAAATACCTGGCAACGATTTTTTTAGAAATTAGTGATCTGGCAACCTTCGTGTCACGTGATTACAGAATTCAGGAAAAATATCTGGAGCGTGTACAGCAACTGTACACGCTCCAGTTACCGTCCACAGCAAACTGGAGCGTGTGCAGTTACTGCACACGCTCAATATTTCCGTGAGTGAGCACACACGATCTAGTATCAAAATAATATGACCACCTACAGTCGCTCAAAAAAGTATCCAAACACTATGGTTGACTACAGAATTCAGAAAAAATACCTGGCAACGATTTTTTTTAGAAATTAGTGATCTGGCAACCTTCGTGTCACGTGATTACAGAATTCAGGAAAAATATCTGGAGCGTGTACAGCAACTGTACACGCTCCAGTTACCGTTCACAGCAAACTGGAGCGTGTGCAGTTACTGCACACGCTCCACTTTGCTGTGAACGGTAACTGCACACGCTCAATATTTCCGTGAGTGAGCATACACGATCTAGTATCAAAATAATATGACCACCTACAGTCGCTCAAAAAAGTATCCAAACACTATGGTTGACTACAGAATTCAGAAAAAATACCTGGCAACGATTTTTTTAGAAATTAGTGATCTGGCAACCTTCGTGTCACGTGACACGAAGGTTGTCAGATCATTAATTTCTAAAAAAATCGTTGCCAGACATTTTTTCTGAATTCTGTAATCGACCATAGTGTTCGGATACTTTTTTGAGCGACTATAAATGTCGGCGTTAGCTTTCGAAAAAAATATTGGAAAGACTTTTCTATTTCCTCATTTTTAGGGGGAAAGAAAGAAGGGGGAGACATTTTTATAACTTGTGACATTTCCCACGTCACAAATTTTTATTTGGCACATAGCTTGTTTAATTTCAGCACTCGAGTTCTGGAGAAAAAAAACAACAATCGTTTTCATATTTCCCCCTTTTTCAGGGGGAAGAAAGCATGGAGGTTAATTTTTTTATTGACCATGATACTTCCCGCTTCATTAGCCCTGATTCGACACTTCAGTCATTAAGGTTGACGTTCGCGTTCGAAAGATATGGTGGAACAGCTATTTTGACAAAACGACAAATTACGAGCGAAAAGCAATAGGAAGCAAGAAATAAAAATGGAATAATAATAATGAAACCCTAACAAACCCTAGTAATTCCACAGATCAGTGTTTTGTGTTGTAACTAAACTGAAAATAATAATAAAAAAACTACGTAATTGCCATTACTCAGCATCGTAATGTAATAGTCGTAATGTTTTTGTGAAACCCCATTACGATCAAAGTTTACTATACTGAGTATTAAAGTAGCATTTACAGAAGAGAAGAAAAACAACAAAAATAAATCGATTTTTTTTCTCGCGAAACTCTCAGGTCTGAAAGAAACAAGGAAAAAAAAAGGAATAATAATGACAAATGTCTGCTCGAAGACAGCATCGCAGAATAACGCTTTTCAATAATTTCACCTCACATTCCTCTTAACACAACTTCGCTTTCCCGTACAAGAGCAAAACTGGGGAAAGGCCCTCCTCACACAATAACCTTTATTAAATGTGCACAGACACGAAGCCCTCCTCTCTCTCGCAGCCCCATTCCGGGTTTTCCCGGCCATAGAACTCATTTCCAAGCAACACCATAGATTACCGGCAAGTAATATATGCCTGCTTTCTGGACGCACAACGGTACTTTATCATCTTCAGCGATAAACCATTGTAAAAGGGGGGTTTTTTGTCTTGGGAACCGCATAACTTGTGGAGGACAAGATCTTGGGAATAACGCTCTTCCTCCCCTGAATAATTAGATCTGTGTGCTCATGGGTTGAGCCTTCATCCTCTACTGCAATCAATCTTGTAGTCTGTCATAGTGTGGGGCCTTCGTATCTCGGTTGTAAAGATCCTGCTCTCTTAACGGTATATTGATATAGCAATTTGTATTGGCTGCGAGAAAATGCGTGTCTCAGCTAGCAGTAAGCCAGCGAGAGAGCGGCATTATAAAATTGCAATTGCTAAGACGTGTTATGATCTTGCACAGGAATGTGTTCTGGTTGATCTTTTTTTCGGGTGGCGAATTGCTGCTTTCGTTGGAGAACTAAGAAGAACTGGAAGGGTGTCAGGAAGTTAGCTGTTTAAAGTGTGAGGCTGATCTTAATGCTGATAGCAATGTGTTTTTTTATGGTGCTACGTGATAAATGGAACGCTTCTGTGGCTTTTGTACTTATTGGAAATGTTGCGGATATGAATCCTAGCATTTTATTTTTTGTGGCTGGAATCTGGATGGTGTTTCGTATGCCTACATCAAGAACGTAGATGATCTAGTATTTTATTTTTCTTAAAACTATTGGTTAAAAATACGCGTCGTAAGGAGGCCAACATCGAAATTTTCTCATTACTCTTACTGATGAATAATTGCAACCATGGGTTATCAGTTAATAACAGAGCAGTCTCTCTCTCTCTTTCATTAATCTAAGTAAAGGAAAGAATGGTGACAAAACAGAAAAAGGTAGAATTGGGAATAAGACAGATTCCCAAACAAAAGTCCGAATAGAAGAAAATTTTCCTCTGGATATCAGTTTCGTGCACATAACGGGTTAATGGAAGGTCACAAGAAATCCAAGGGATCAGAGAAGGCTGGAAGAAAGGAATATGATAGAGAACTGTTAGAGACAGATGGAAGCCTACCATCAAGCTGATTAATCGTGTTCTTTAACGTGCACAGAGTATGGTTCTGCTGCAAATGAGTCCACGGCTTAACGTCCCATATGGCGGACGGCTGCCTTTGCAAGCCGATCGATGACATATACTGACCGAAGGCAGGGTGGGGAGTTTTGCGGAGATAAATCGCAACTCTGACCCAGCTGGGTTTCGAACCTGGGTTTATAGGTTACGATACTGGCTCACTACAGATTGAATGGACCTTCGGTTACCAAATACTTCTGGTAAATAAAATATAGAATAAGTTAACGAATAAATGGGAAACTAAAGAAATTTCTAAGAAAATTATCTGCAGTGTTTAACGGTATTGATTTGGTTTTGTTTGATATCTTGATAGATGTCCCAGCTGGGTCAGCGTTGAGATTTATCTCCGCAAAATTCCCCGCCCTGCCCACGGTCAGTAGGGGACACCGATGGGCTTGGAAAGGTCGCCGGATGGACGTCGGATGGGACGTTAATCCGTGGTTCCGTGTGCGGGAGAGCCATACCTTGTGCACGTTAAAGAACACGCTGGATGGCCTTGACGGGAAGCTACCATCTGTCTCCCAACAGCTGTTCCAGTGGGTCCCCTCCCCCATCCTTCTCTGAGCCTTCGGGGTCCATGTGACCTGGCCATTTAGCCCATGATGTGCAAAAAAGTGCCTCTCAGAGGTAAAACAACCCAACCCAAATCTTGATAGATGATGAAGACATATCTAGTATTGTAGTGTTTGTCCATATAAGTTATTTTCCGTCTATATTAAACTGATTCTGTGGGAAGCACTGCTTGAGGGGGTATTTATTTGCCGCTTCGATGGTCGAGTGACTAGCGCATTTGGCTGCTGATCACAAGGGACCTGGGTCCGAGCCCATGATAAGGTATTGATGTTTGTGTTGTCTTTCTGCTGAGGTCTCGTGTTACTCATAGATTTCTATGGCGGATTAAGCTGACAGGTTCCTATCAGACCTCTGTGGCAAGCAGCTGCTTGAGGAGGTATAGGATTTCAGACATTATATTCAAATTACTCAATTCAGCGCTGAAATATATTTGAATTTTATTAATTTCAGCTATACTCCTAGATACTATGAATGATGGAGGTTAGAAAAGCATAATTTTTTTAATTTCATTTTTAGTGAGTCGTTACCAGTTTGAAAATAACTTGTGTCATAATGTTTTTTCATTTGCATTTTGATATCAAGTTTTGATCGTATTTGATTTCCCTTAAAATATTAATTTTTTCAACATTGAAATTAAAAGCATACTTAGTTTTTTTATTCTGTTTAAAGCCCTACATTTTCCTTTCTAAAATAAAATCCGTTTCTGTCTGAAGCCTATAGTTCGCATTTTTGCAAAAAAAAAATCTGTTTTTGTGGGAACCACTTAAGGGAAAATACATTGCAAAAAGATGTTGCTCTAAATATATAAAAAAAGCTCGAGTGCGGTGCCAGATTTGGAAATTTTATTGATTTTTTTTAGGTAACCTATTTTAGAAAATAAGTGAAAAGACTAAGCGTGCTAAAGTTGCATAAATTTAGAAACCTCTTTGACAGCAACTTGCCAAATCGTTTAAGGCATCCAACTCTCAAACTTCCGAGATCCACTTTTGTTATTATCATGATTTGTTTTAACACAAATATCAAGCGCTTTCCAAACATGATTTTATGTTATTTTTACTACGCTACATGCATTTCAGCAAAACGATGTTTTATCTTTTATCTTTCCATTTCTACGCTAGCAAGAAACGGGAAATTTATATTATATATATTGTTTAGGAAATAGTTAATTTTACATATATATATATAGTTTCTACCAGGCCTAGGTCTAAAACAAAATAAGAGGATAACAATTTCGCTTTCATTTTGAAGGTCTTTAAACATTTTTTGAAAAGTGCATGAAATATACATCAGTTTTATACTTTTTTTCCTCTGTTACCCTTACTACTGTTCTCAAAGGGTACATGTAATATAAGGGTGAATCTGAAAAAGTGTGCAAAACTTTACGGGGTGGTAGAACGCAGCTATACGAGCAATATTCGTCATAGAATGTATGGTCGGAACGCAAGCGGTGAGAAGTTAAAAGGTAGTTTTCCACTGTCACATTTAAAGAATGAACACAAGAAGGAGAGGAGATACTTCAGAAAACATTTTATTAACAGGAATGTAATTGAGGTACATGCTCAAAGAAATTGCTCAAAAGAGCTAGTATAGTTAGTATAACCAGCCATTCTCTCGGCAATCCACGGTAGAAATGCCGTTGGGTGCGAGGACCGACCCTTTTATACCATTTCCAACGCCACCTAGCGGCTCGCCGTTTGCGTTCCGACCATACATTCTATGACGAATATTGCTCGTATAGCTGCGTTCTACCACCCCGTAAAGTTTTGCCCACTTTTTCAGATTCACCCTGTATATATTGAACAGTGCCGGATCTTGCGGTTGTGGTGACAATGCCACCCTTGAGAATTCTAGTAAAGGTAATGGAGGACAAAACTGATGAAACTTGTGCATATTTCACGCATTTTTCATTAAATTAAAAAAACTTTTGAAACGAAGGGGAAATTGTTAAAACTGCACTGGAAATCCAGTCTCTTCCAACCCTTTTAACTTTTTCCGGCCACTTGCGTCGCTTACTCCTTCCCTCCCCCTTATGTTTTTTTTTAGATCCGGGTCTGTATGTGTGTTTTTCATAAATATTACGATAAAGTTACTGAACAAAAGACCTTCGTTCCATTTGTTTAGTTGTGCCAATAAAACAATATGAATCTCTTAATCTAAAGGGCTTCTGGGTGTGTTCAGTGGAGTTGCTATCTGAATGAAATATATAAGATAACATGATGTTGTAAGAGTAAAGTTATTTAGAAAATTTTGTTTTCTAATTATTGATTATCTGGTATGTCTTGTTTGGATGATTGTCGTCCATCGTTTTATTTCAAATGACATAATTAATTCATTTGTGATCCTCTGAAGTACTTAAAAGGCTTCTGAGGGTAAGAATAAGTCAACTCTGAAAACATCTTTTACAGGAATCGCAAAAAATTAATTTGATGAGTCAGAAGTAAGTAGGGTAAAAAAAATTGTTCTGTTGATAGGGTGTGTTTTCCCCCACAACAGACTAAATGGCCAGTCACAAGGTCCCCCAAAAGCTCAGGAAGGAAATACACTGGATAACTGTTATAGAGATGGTAGACTCCTGCCAATACCATCCAGCGTGTTCTTTAACGTGCAGAGAGTAATGGCTCTCCTGCACAAGGTACCACGGTTTACGTCCCATCCAATGGACGACCGCCTTTCCAATCCCATCTTCAGCTCAAGTAGTAAGAACACTAGACATGTTATCACATACATCCTTATTTTGGACAATACTTTTAAAAAATTTGTCTATTAAAATAAGCAGAATATCGATTGCGACCTTTTGAGAAGTAATGGGGAATAAACAAACATATAAACAAACTCAGAGCCTTAAGATCTAGTGGGATCAGACCTTCGCAAACGACTAATAGAAATAGAATAGAAATAAGAAAAGGGGATTGTTTATTAAAACAAAAATCTGAATCACTCTTCTGACAACCAGTTGCTACCGACGTCTGGCCATATCTTGCCGAGCAACAATCCGCATTGAGGAGCAAAAGTGGACAGAAAGACAACACAATCCTTATCTGGAATTTGGAATGTAGATCCTGTGAACACATATGCGAACACGATAAGAAAATATTCTTGCAATATATACTATATATACAATGAGATAATGTGATAAGAGTAAAGTTATTTCAAAAATTTTGTTTCCTAATTATTGATCGGTTGGGTGTGTCAAGTTTTGGACGATTGTCGCAGACCGTTTTATTTCAAAGGGCAGAGCTATGCAAATAAAATATAATATATAAATAAGTTCATATATTACAAAAGTAATCGGATGCCGTCCCATGGCCGAGTGGTTAGCGCGCTTGGCTACTGATCTAAGGGACTGGGTTCGAGCCCCGGGTAAGGCATGGCTGTTTGTGTCGTTTTTCTGCTGAGGTCCTGCCATCCTCTCAGACCTTCTACTTTGGCATATAAACTGTCAGACCTCTGTGGCAAGCAGCTGCTTGAGGGGGTATTTATTAATCGGACACTTTTGGCTTCCATTTTCTGGGACGAAAAGTCACATTGAAAGCTCTCTCTCTAACTTTGTAAATGAGCTTTTGTTTTTACGGAAAAATGTTACTAGACAGAAATTTAAGTTCTGATTAATATCTCTATAAACGCCAGTTTTATAGAATATTTATTTAATCTTTAAGTAGTTATTGAAGATGAAATATTTCACATCAGACATTATCACACTCTTCCTAAATATTTTTTTTTTCAAAAAGTGATGAAAACTTCAAAAAATATTTACACAAATTTCAATCATTACATTTCTGTTAGCGAACAATTTGTGTAACAGTTTCGCTTTATCTTTCGAAGTAAATTTTCACGATTAACAAAAATTACAGTTAAACGTTTCGGCTTCCATAATCTTTTAAATATTAAATGAATATTGTGGGAAATACAGATTTAGACAGATTTGAGTGAGATCTTCAATTTATCTCAGGTCACATTTTATTATAAAAATCTTACTTCCGAAGTTAGGGAACTTTGACTGCGTTTTTTCATTCACATAACATGGAAGTTTTAGGTTCCTTTTTCTGATATAGCGTATGTTTACGACTTTTTCAGCGCCGTTCCTGTTGTTAAAAAACCCAGTAGGAAGGGAGAATGGCATGATCCCCTTCGATCCATCCCTGATTATAAATCCCCCCCCCCAAAAAACAGCATCTCAGTAGTATAGATTTGCCCTCACCCCTCCTATTCTAAAGGCCAGTCGAATTGAGTATTGAGTAGACTGGGTTCCATTATTTTCCAGTGATGAAAGTTATTCTAGTCCCACTTCCGATGTAAGAAGCAGCCCACTGGGTATCTCTCGATCACTTGTTTTTTCCTACAGGACCACTTCCTCCTTGTTGGGGGGCAAAAGACCAGACATATGATAAGAATCCAAAATCTTCGAGTCTGCAATTCAAAACACTCTTAACTTCATACGCTATATTGGGGGCGGGGGTGGCTCAGTCGGTAGCGCGCCAGGCTCTTAATCTGTAGTTCCCAGGTTCGAGTCCCAGCTGGGTCAGCGTCGAGATTTATCTCCGCAAAATTCCCCGCCCTGCCCACGGTCAGTAGGGGACACCGATGGGCTTGGAAAGGCCGCCGTCCGTCGGATGGGACGTTAAGCCGTGGCCCCGTGTGGGGAAGAGACATACCCTGTGCACGTTAAAGAACACGCTGGATGGCCTTGACGGGAGGCTACCATCTGTCTTCCAACAGCTGTTCCAGTGGGTCCCCTCTCCCAACCTTCTCTGAGCCTTCGGGGTCCATGTGACCTGGCCATTTAGCCCATGGTGTGCAAAAAAGTGCCGCTCAGAGGTAAAACAACCCAACTCATACGCTATAATTTGTTTTCAATGTTTCATGTGTATTAGAAAACAGTCGGTTACGAAGTAATGAACTTCAAATGGGTTTAATTATTTATAGCAGTATTGATGAATAATCTCTTGAAGAGATATTGCATTGGTTTTTGTTTTTACATTTGAAAGGTACTTTTGTGTACACAATGGCTAAATGGCCAGGTCGCAGAAAAAAGCATACACTCTTCAAAATGGGTAAAAATTGAAATTACTCAGAAAGATTTATAAATATATTCTTATTTCAGTAAGTTATTTGATATAACAATTATTACTTGTGTTTTGATTAGTTTTTGAAATGAATTTTTATCACTGGATACTTTTGCTGTTAAATGTTCCAACTTCTGTAAGTGTTTTAAATACAGAACAAATATTGTTGAAATTTCCATTCCTACAAGAAGTTAGATATTATAGATACTAAGTTTATAATTTGTATATCTATTGAAATATTATCATAATTCGGCAATTTGTTTTGTTTAAATATCGTTAACAAGGTTTTCTTTGAGATTGGCGTGTATTTGTATGAAGAGAAGCATTTTTGTAATGCCATCTGGAAGGCAAAGAAGACTAGAAGCTACTTCTTGTTGATAAAGGCTTCTTCACATACCAATATCACAATTCATAGAGAAGCCAAAAGTATAATAATACAAAAAAGTAATATAAAAAAGCCCGCACTAGAACAGTAGCTAATTCCATAATCGTGATTTCATTTAAGCTTTGAGTTTAATTATCAAAATTAGAATGACACAAGCAACCTTCAGTGAGTTGCGAGAGTGTTAGAAAGCAAGGTTTCCGGTTTGTTCTCTTTCAAACTAACAAAAATATGAGACTGTGCGACCACATCATGCCAGTATTAAATAGCGTCACTAAGATGCAGAAGTCATCGCTGTTACACACCCGTACTATGAGGCGCAGAGTCCGAGCGAACACGGCGAAGGCACTACTGGTGTATACCGATCTAAAGATCCGAGCAATAATTACATTTCTATGGGCATAGAAGTCCCACCGACGGAAATCCATCGAGAGCTTATGGCTGTCAACACAACGTTTGAGAAAATGGTGCAGTAAGTTCAAAAAGGGCCATGTGACTGTAGGTGGATGATACCTCTGCATCTGATAAAGGTCAATTGTTGCCATCGACTATACAGTCCACATCTAGTTCCAAAGGATTTTCACTTGTTTGGGAAGCTGCAGAAGCATCTCTAAGGATGACGCCGTAAATGATGAAGTCACAAAGTGGCTTCAGGAGCAGGATGGGGGGCTGGGTCGAGTCCCACCTAGACCAGCGTTGAGATTTATCTCTGCAAAACTCTCCCCCTGCCTTCGGTCAGTAGGGGATACCGATGGGCTTGGAAAGGCCGCCGTAGCTCGGAAGGGACGTTAAGCCGTGATTCCGAGTGCGGGAGAGCTATCCCTGTGCACACTAAAGAACACGGTGGATAGCCTTGTTCGGAGGCTACCATTTGTCTTCCAACAGATATCCAGTGAGTTTCCTCGTCACCCCAATCTTTTCTGAACCCTCGCGATCCTTGTGACCTGGCCATTTAGCCTATTGTGTGCACAAAAAGTGTCGCTAGGAGGTAAAAATCACCGAACAACCCATGAATAGTATGCGCCTTTCTGTCGGCAGGGTTTCAATAAGCTGCTTGACCTTTAGAATTTCTCAATAAGTAGAGTAACCTTGCCAGAAAATAATGCACATTTGTGGAACATTTCCTGTTAATGTCTTCGTTGTTATTATCTACCCTCTTCAGCAATTAAATAGAGAATCCTAATTTCTGAATTTCACCCTATTGAAAAAGCAATTGCCAAAAGATACAACAAAATCATAGGCATTTGTTTAAGCCATTCCGAGAAGACGTTTTATACATTACTTCTTACAATATCCTCTTTGGTATATAAGTCTTAAGACTTTGGCTATCTCAGCAATATATCAATGAGATGAATTTCTGTTCACGTGGATAAGGCGGGCGTCAGTGTGATCGTTATGAAGAAGAGTATGTTTAAATAAAAAAGAGATTTATGTGCAAAATGCGTGGCTCCAACATAAAGTTCGCGTCTTCTCGTTCATTATTTCCATTGATTAGATGGGGCGTTGGCGAGTTTTAAAGCCTTCGACACTTAATAATTGAAGCTGCTTTGGAACTCGATAATATGAATTGGCTTACAAGAGAATGCGAAAGCCTGAAGTACAAAATAGTAAAAAAAAAGCCAAGAAAATTGGTTTCTGTGTGGTGATTATTTTTAGTTTGTCCATGGTAAAAGTCAAAGGAGCTTTTCTTTAAATATTATATATAATATAATTTCGAAGTTAAAGCGTTAGTGTACGATAGTTTTATTTCTAAGTGAACTTTTCTATTTTGTAATGATTAAATAATCTGGTTTAGAAATAGAAGTTTCACTCTTGATCTGCCCAAGAAATCCTTGCCTTTGAGAATGACTAAATACTGTAAGTGATGACAATTGAGGCAAATGAGACCTACACCACAAGGTGATCCAAGGTGCAGGACGGAGTTCAAGGCTAAAGAGAGATCCTCCTTATGATTCTCTAATCTTCAATTTGAGGGTTAGTGAAGTGGATCGCTGTATGTGACCTTGAAAGTAAATAGGAGCAAGCATATAAGAGATTGAAAGCAAAGAAGAGATGAAATAGCAACTTTTTGAGTGCATCGTTTTTAACAAGAGGATACTCGTTTTTAATGTATGTCTCGTTTTAAACAGGGATACTGTTTTTTAACATCTGCTCGATTTTAACAGGAAATACTCGTTTTTAACGGGATGATACCCTTTTTTAATACCTGTCTTCGGATTTTTACGCTTTATTCATTTTTCAAATTGTATTTAATATTTTACATTCGCTTTCAAATTTAGAGTTGGTGCTTTTACTTTTATTAGATTGGATGAGTAGAAAAAATAGAAATAAAATTATAGTTTTATTGAGTTACAGAAAACTGAAACTTCAATTTCGTTCCAGTATACACATGTTTATATTTAAATTTATCATAAAGTGTATAACAAGATTATTATTAAGAGCCTTAACTGGCATAGTGGTTAGGCAACTAGCGACTGTTCCAGCAGGGCAAACTTTGTGTGTTGTGTTAGCTTTAACTAAGGAAGTGACTTCGGTCGTAGTAGGGCATGTCCTTGTATGAGAAGACCTGTAAAAGCTAGGAGTAGCTTCTAGGATTCTTCTCTGTCCTCTATGGCGCAAATAATAAGAAAAGAAGACTATTGACCTTTTTTTTTTTTCCTATTTTTTATGTTTTTTTGTTGTTGTATTATTTTACTCATTGTTTGATTTTAACTTTGGTTTAAGGTTTGCATGATTTATAAATTTTTACCCTTCTACTTTACACCTTATTTAACCTAGAATAGTCTTATCTGCCCTTACACATAACACCCCAAACAACCAAACAATTTTTTCTAAACTTTCTCTGAATCCTTGGGACCGTTACGAACTCTACATTTATTTGTTGGAGAGGTAAAATATTTGTACAGAGGTAAAATAATGCAACCTAACTTCTAGAAGTAAGCGATGTGAAAGGAATTCAGATAGTAGTCAAACATAATTTCGCTATTGTAAATAAAACTTTTTCTTTTTATTGACTCCATTACACAAATCCGTGTTTTTGAAGTTTTTTTTAAAAAATTATGTTAAAAACTTAGTTGCCGGGATTTTCAACTAAACCTTCAATTTACATTTTTATATATTTTTATTTCTCAATGAGAACGTGCACCATTGATGGCTTTAGAACAACGAAGATAAAACGTAAAAAACAAAAAAAAAATCCTAAATCGAACACTGTCCGTTTTGGGGCACAAATGCAAAACTGAATAAAAACAAAATATAAAATGAAATAGATAGTTTTATTGCTCTACACAAAAACGAAACTTCGATTTCACCCGAACGTATTCGTGGCTATATTTCAATTTATCATATAGGATATAACAAGATTAATATGACATAAAACAAATCCACATTCTGTATAATTTAATGGTTATTTTCGTTTTTCGCAGATCTCGGTCAAAATTCGATCAAACCAACTTTCTCTGATTTCACCTTCAAAGTTCTTTGGAACGTTCAGTTCAATTTTCTTTTTCTCATCTAAAACATGAAAAAAAACGAGCGCAAAATTAAAAAACTCTTGCTTTCAAAAGCAGGTATGTTTCTCTTATGGTCATGATGTTGAATACACAACGCATGAAACATCCGCGTTTAATTTAAACATATATATTATATAATCCGTAGTTTGCGCAAAGTGAAACACAACAGTAGGTTTTCTATTTCTTTCTCCCTCACTTTTATCCGACAGAGAAATAAAAGAATCAGTGCACGCAGCTAAACTCAATGTGATACACGGATAAATGACCCCGAAGAATCCCAAAGGGAAACGACGGTGAATGACAGCCATCCACAGTCCACACCCGTATTGATTCGTTGCCATGGTACTTCTCCTCAGCTTCGATATCCATCTGAGTGAGGGACAATGTCCTTCTCTAGGCAGAACAACAGCGTCCCTGTAATGGAAACATGCCAGCCTTTGGTGCTGGGGCTTCACTCTCTGACCACAAAGTGAAAGAAATTTCTTTAACGTCTTTTACTGTCCCGATCGGTTGGGGCAGCTTTCCTAAAAGATCTTCTTTTTCTTTTGCTCCTCCTCCTCCGCTTCCTCCGCGTTCTTCCTTTTCTTTATCTACTTAATTCGACTTCCTTCGTTTTTACCTTATACATGGAACAGGATTGGATTTAATTTCTTTTTTTGAACACAAAATGTGGGAAATGGATAAGTTACAAGATTCCCAAGGGATAAGATAAGGGGATGTTTTACCTCTGCAGCATTTTTTTTCTCAGACAATGGACTAAATGGGCAGGTCACAAGGACCCGAAGAGCTCAGAGAAGGTTGGGGGAAGGGCATCCCCTGGACAGCTGTTATGATATAGAAGGGAGGATCCTTTCAAGGCATCTAGCATGTTCTTTAGCTTTCACCGGGTATGTCTCTTTCCTACACGGTGCCACGGATTTACGTCTAATCAGACGGACGGCGACCTTTCCAAGTCCATCAGTATCATCTTATAGTTGTAATGTAACGTCAGGCTCGTTTGTATTCATTCGAGTTTTGTGTATTGTAGGCGTTTGGAATTATTTATCATCTTTAAAAATCTTTCCTTCCCCGTGACTCTAATTCCAAGCACTTCAGGTTGGGTTGTTTTACCTCTGAGCGGCACGCTTTTGCACACAACGGGCTAAAGGCCACATCACAAGGACCCCCGACTACTCAGAGAAGGTTGGGGGAGGAACCCACTGGAAACTGTTGGGACACAGATAGTAGCCTCTTGACAAGGCCATCCAGCGTGTTCTTTAACGAGCACAGAGTGTGGCTCTCTCGCACACGATACACGGCTTAACGTCCCATCCGACGGACGGCGACCTTTCCAAGTCCATCGGCGTCCCCTACTGCCCGCAGGGAGGGCGTGGAGTTTCCCGGAGAAATATCTCAACGCTGGCCCAGCTGGGACTCGAACTTGGGAACAGAAAATTACGAGTCTAACGCCACCCCAGCCCCAGTACTTCAAGTATTATACTTTAGTCTTATTTGTATGTATGGCATTTTATTGTAAGATTACTGCGCCTAAAAGCAAGCTAGCGACCTCGGAAAAGAGTGAATCTGTATCTAACAAATGATTAAGGTCACCAGTGGGTAGAAGCAGCCTTTCAACATCATTACCTGCCCTTGGGGCTGGTTTGTCGCTTTCGGATGACGATCTGTGGCATCGGTCTCTAAATGTGTTGAAACTGCTTTTAAATCCCGAGACTCTGTTCAAACTATTGTCTCGTTACTCACTGAAGCTGTTACTTTCGCTGTTCTGCAAGAAATCAAAAGAACTGTTGGGCACGGAGACTACACATGAATTAAGAAATCAACTTAAAGAATAAAGATGCAGTAACAAATGAACTGCATTCCGAGATTTCTTTAAAGTGAACTTTAAGTGAACTTTAACAATATCAACGCAGAATTTCGATTAGAATTTTTGGAGGGAAAGACGTAGGTACTACTGTTGATGACTTTTCCATTAAAAATTTTAAAGAAAAATTGAACTTTGAGAATTCATGAATTACATTGACCGTAGGCATCGAGTGCAGCCCGGACCAATCATTGTAAAATTCTGTTCGTATAGGAAAAGAAATGCCGTGTTTCGCGCTAAAAGTAAACTTAAAGGCAGTGGACTCACTATTCATGATGATCGAACTTCAGAAAGACTTAAAGTGCTTCATTCGGCTATTCAGAAGTTTGGTCAGTGCAATGTTTGGACTCAAGACGGATCAATAGTTGTAAAAATGGAAAACTGTAACAAGAGCTTTTTTAAATCAAAACATGAGTTAAATGAACTTTAAAATTAGTTTTTAAAAATTCCTTTTGTATACCTGTACATTTATATATATATATATTTCGCCCATGTTTATATATAATTTCTGATCTGATAATCTCTCAGACATATCCTTTACCCAAGATTATTGTTGGTTAAAACTTTGTCATCTCAATGTTCGTTCTCTTAAATGCGAATACTCCTATCTGCTGAACTCTGATATTTTGAAATTTGATATCATTGCTCTTACAGAGATATGGCTCAATATCTAACTTTCAGATGATCTTTTTGAACTCGATAGGTAAAAACTCTTTCACTTCGACAGACCTAGTCGGAACAGGAGGAGTACTTCATTATATGTACGGGAGGCATTTAATGTCGAACAAATGACTATTCCTTCTTACTCTTGTTTTGAAGGTTTGTGCGAGACCCTATATGCCAGTGGTTTTCAAAATTTCTCGGCGCCCTTTACGTATAAAGATTTTTTCACGGCGACTTTGAGTATAAAGATTTTTTTCACGGCGCCCTTAATGTATAATGATTTTTCATGGTGTCCTTAGTGTATAAAGATTTTTTCACGGCGCCCTTAATGTATAAAGATTTTTTTCACGGCGTCCTTAATGTATAAAGATTTTTTTTAACGGCGCCCTTAGTGTATAAAGATTTTTTCACGGTGCCCTAAAAATATACCAATTAGTGGGATGGGTGAGCCTGTTGTTCACCACACAGTTTCTCAAATCTTCGAATCAACTTAGACACAGCTACCCTCATTTCCTGATCCACGTTGAGTTTTGAGAGATATTTGGAGCGTGCGTAATGTCTTCGATAAAGGAAGAGCAGTATGCTGCGTTAAAATTTTGTTATCGCCTGAAGAAAACAGCCACCGAAGCATACGAATTTATCATTGTGACCGTGCATCAGCGCATTGAATTAAGATTGCCTGGAATTATTAAAATTTTCGAATATCATGCAGCGCCCCTGGGAATTAATCGCGGCGCACACTTTGAAAACCTCTGCTATATGCGATTACCACATCCTTTGCTCTGACAATGTTTTCTACTCCCAAAATTTTCAAAGCTAACTATGGTGAGATTTCTTTTGCTTTTCAGGCAGCCTCAATTTGGAATCATCTACCAAGCGATATCATTTCTTTAAATTCGAAAATAAAATTCAAAAATTATACTACTCCACTAGTATTAGAATATTGAAACATTTGACCAACACTATCTCCTCATCCCTCTTCCCATCTCTGCTGTTTTTCTGGATTATTCGCAATCCTTTTACCCCTGTTCAATCATCTAATATTACTCTCTATTGTTCTTGAATTTTAACAATCATCTAATATTACTCTCTATTGTTCTTAAATTTTTAACAATCATCTAATATTACCCTCTATTGTTCTTAAATTTTAAAAATCATCTAATATTACTCTCTATTGTTCTTAAATTTTAACAATCATCTAATATTACTCTCTATTGTTCTTAAATTTTAACAATCATCTAATATTACTCTCTATTGTTCTTAAATTTTAACTTTTCCCCTAATGTATATATTTCTCCTTTTACTACGTCTACTTATCACATTTCATATTATATGTTTGCCTTCGTCTATGCAGCTTCTTGTTATTTATTTATTTATCAAGTAATTATGCAATTTCTGTACACGTTTGTATTTTCGTACTGACCTTAGCATTTCTTTTTTAATTTCTGAAATGTAATGGGGCATCAAGTCACTCGAACATTTAAATAAATATCTAAAATTTCCTATAAATGGCTTTACTATGGCCATTTATAGGAAAAATATAAATATATATTATTATATATATTATTTATTAATGGAATAAATTAATAATAATAATCTAGGCAGAAAGACAACACAAACATCAATCCGGGGCAAGAACCAGATCTTTTGTAATCAGTACCGAACTCGGCCACGGGACGTCAGACAAAATACAGTATTTGTAAGTCACTAAAATAAATGGAATTAAAATTAATGAATCGATTGTTGAGGTCCAATCTGTTAGAAACTCTGTACCAAGATCTTAGTGCAGGTTTCTCTAGTGACGAATTAAGGTATCTGAAGCCTCCAGTCGCAGAATGTTCAGGTTGGGTTGGGTTGTTTTACCTCTGAGCGGCACTTTTTTGCACACCATGGGCTAAATGGACTGGTCACATGGACCCCGAAAGCTCAGAGAAGGTTCTGGGAGGGGACCCCCTGGAACAGCTGTTGGGAGACAGATGGTAGCCTCCCGTCAAGGCCATCCAGCGTGTTCTTTAACGTGCACAGGGTATGGCTCTCTCCCATACACGGGACCATGACTTGACGTCCCATCCGACGGACGGCGGCCCTTCCAAGCCCATCGGTGTCCCCTACTGACCGTGGGTTGGGCGGAGAATGTTCAGGAAGGCCATCAGTTATCCCATAGCGACGGCGGGGAGTATTCAATCTATAAACGTTTTTTGCAGCTTTCGAATGAAAAAAAATATATGTGCAACTAGTTAAATAAACTGCATTGCAGAAGTACATAAATTTGAAGGTTAAATACGAATTACATTAACTTACATATATTGAAAGTTAAAAAAAATATATATTTGTTCTTTGCAATTATATTTAATTAAAATCCCATTATATTTAGTACTAACCGATGTAAAAAAACACGACATATATACATAAGTAGTAAATTATATTGAGTGCGAAATATTTTACTAAATAAAATGTTGGTGAAAAAGCGAGTTTTGATGATTTGAGGCTTTCATGAATGTTGAGGCGTGCGCCTCACGTGTCTATTGGATAATCGCCATTGGGCTTTTCAGCACATTGACGCTGACGCAGTCCTATTGGACGAAAATGAATACGAATGGTAAAGAGGTTTGAAGGCAGCAAGGGATTTGCAGCATGCCGTGTCTTGTTATAAGGAGCTCTAGAAAGAGAAGAAGAAGCGATACGAAAGAGACGAATGAGCTGTCTTTAAACCAAAAATTTTTTTAAATGTAGGAATTAAATGTGGGATAGAGATATCAATAATGACGATTAACAGCCCTCAACTTCATTCGGCAAACACAATCAATAAAAAATTGATTCTATGTGCTTCTCGAGTACATGTTTTTTAATAAAATATTTGCATCCTACCAAAAATAAATTGAAATGCATTCATTCTTACTTTCAATTAATTTTATTTTGTTATAAGTTTGCATTAACACAATTTAAAGAACCTAAGAGCATGAACTCATCTAGGTTATTGTGATATTTACTACATGAAGAAAATAATGACCATAGAGGATGCCTTAGATCGTTGTGAAGTGTTGGCAATTACATGCAAAATGAATGCGAGAAAAGTCACGTGACACGAAGGTTGCCAGATCACTGATTTCTAAAAAAAATCGTTGCCAGGTATTTTTTCTGAATTCTGTAATCAACCATAGCGTTCGGATATTTTTTGAGCGACTGTACCTTGACTACTCAAATTTCAATGACGAGACAGGAAACGATTTTCTTTCATGCTAATTTATTAATTAGTATTACAAAACCACAGTACACAAACAAAATATTAATATAATATCGGACATAAACCTATCCCTCGATTTACACGGTACTCAGTTCACAGAACTTTGGCTTTGAACGGTGAAAAAATGCAGCCAGTTTCGATTTACACGGTACTGACTGAGACGTACATAGAAAGGAAATCTCAGTCAGTACCGTGTAAATCGAAACTGGTTGCATTTTTTGACCATGCAAAGCCAAAATTGTGTGAACTGAGTACCGTGTAAATCGAGGGATAGGTGTATTGTATCATTTTAGTAGAAAGATATTAGAGAAAAGAAATAATAATCTTGGCGTCCAACAACAGTGCCCTATTTTTCTCATAAGTTATTTCACGGCATTTTCCAAGAACGTAAATTTCGCTAGTACTAAGAGATTACTGTATGTTGATGGTTCCCAAAATGGGGCGTTTTCGAAATTTGTGGGGCGTTTGGTTTGTCGGTGCAATAACGGAACCTACCGTAACGTTTTCTACTAGTTTTATACATGAAAATTTTGTTTTATTTCAACGAAGAGGCGTTAGAAAACATTTCTTTGTAATAGGAGAAGTTAGTAAATAACACGTGGCAAAAGAGCTTGATAACACATGGCAAAAGAGTTTTAGTCGCCAATGTGGCATGGACATTTTCTTTCTCATTTGCATTTCTGTTGATGTATTGTTCTCTTTCTCATTGTATTATATTACCCGTCTACTGTTAGACCTCTGTGATAATCGAACTCCTTAAGAATTTATTATTGTTATTGATTTTAATTTTATTCACACTAGTCTTTGTTATTTTTAATTTAGCCTTACTTATGTTCCCTACTAAATTGTCATCTTAGAATAATGAACTAATTTTAAGCAATCAAGAAAACATCTTCATTAAAAAAACTAATACATTTTTTCAACGAGTACAACGAATTGAGAAAATCGTCTGGTTATGCAGGGAAAAAATATTTGAAATAATTAGTTAAAAAAACACTGGTTGTCCTCAGAGGGGTTCGTTTTCCTGTGATATTTTATTTCGAATAAATATTTGGTCCAAAAAATGGCAGAAAAGATATTGATCATTTATTTTATGAGTTTCAAATTCTTTTGCAATGAGCTGGGGTTGGTAAACTGGATTCAGAGTTCTGCCTTTTCCCAAAATTTGATACCTTCAGAGTTCGCCATTAACACTTTTGGGAGAACCTCCCCAAACCAAAAATAATATGTAAGTTTAAAAAAAAAGCCAAAAAAAGTTAATATTTACTGACAAACAGAAAAAACAGACGACAAGATGAAAACAATGGCTGGTGCTTTTAAAAAGTAGCTGAGAAAAAAAATCCTATTCTGACCTCATTCTTTTTTTAAAAAAAAGAATAACCGAAAACAAAAAAGAAGGGAATGTTGGTAAACGAAATTTAATCAGAAAGTTGAAGCATATATGTTCTTAAGTTTAATTAGGAATTTTCGTCTTTCGATTCACGTACTCGTGAGTCATGGGTCCGTGGGGATACCCGTTAAACAATGATAGACTGCTGCAAGTCACGTAACAGGTACTGTGCAAAGGGTGTGCTTTCTAATTCATTCGATTATTACTTACTAGAGCAACTCTCAAGTTGCTTGAAAACGTGCGAGAATATTCACTAAGAAAGGCTTTAGATGAGATAAAGACAGTTAAATGTTAACCATAATTTAAATACATTAATATACTTGCTTATATAATGCATGTTTACAGCTGCCTTTAATAATTACTTTAAAATAAATGTAAATAAATATTTCATTTCATGATTCCCAAAGGAAGTTCCCAATGCGACGTTCGTGACTGTTTGCTACATGCGAGGCCAATAAATAATATTTTACATAAAACTCAACGAATTCTATTACAAAAAGAGCAAAGGGTTTTATCATTTTAAACCTATCTCTGACCTGGGGTCAACTGTCTCTGTGGATAAGCCGTTGTTTCGATCACCATCTTTCTCGTGCATTTTAAAATCCTACTTTTCACTCTCTAAACGTAACAAAGTCACTGTATAATTGTCATAATTCACCTGCCCCTTTTCACTCTCTAAACGTAACAAAGTCACTGTATAATTGTCATAATTCACCTGCCCCTTTTCACTCTCTAAACGTAACAAAGTCACTGTATAATTGTCATAATTCACCTGCCCCTTTTCACTCTCTAAACGTAACAAAGTCACTATATAATTGTCATAATTCACCTGCCCCTTTTCACTCTCTAAACGTAACAAAGTCACTGTATAATTGTCATAATTCACCTGCCCCTTTTCACTCTCTAAACGTAACAAAGTCAGTGTATAATTGTCATAATTCACCTGCCCCTTTTCACTCTCTAAACGTAACAAAGTCACTGTATAATTGTCTTAATTCACCTGCCCCTGTTCACTCTCTAAACGTAACAAAGTCACTGTATAATTGTCATAATTCACCTGCCCCTTTTCACATATCTGAATGTAACAAATTTGTGTTACGTTTTGAAGTACGCCTTTCACGTCTCTGGGAAAAATAAAGTTATTGTTTTGAGAACCCGTTTGAAATCTCTGGGTACAATAAAGTCATAGTTTCTGTATCCCCTTTAAACGGTAACACCATTTCAAGTCTCTTGTTCAAAATGAAGTCAGATTCGGTAACTCCCTTTCAAGTCTCTGTTCAAAATTAAGTCATAGTTTTCGATTACTCCCTTTAAAATCTCTTTAAAATGAAGTCATTGTTTCGAGAAAACCTTTTCATGTCTCCGGGAACAACAGTGCCATTATTTTGATGGACCTCTTTCACGTTTGGATGATTTGGCAATTTTTCTTTCCCATTTCTAAGCATAACAGAATCAAACCTTTATATCCTTTCTATGTATGAGAATGCATATGAGAAGGTCCGTGCAAATTAAGAGTAGTTTCTAGGATCTTTTTCTCTCCTGTATGTAGGGTATAAAGAAAAAATGAGCAAGGCTGCACAAGTAAAGCCAAAACTGCAAACGTTTCTAGCAATGTACTAATGTTGAAAATTCATGGAATGTGTAAAACTTTAGCTTCAAGACAGGACATAAGAAATATCTGTGTCTTCTCTAGCAGTTGAACTAAAGTACTTTTGATTCACGCAAACCACTCAATTATTACTTATGGTTAGCACGCTTGGCTACTGATCTAAAGGACCTGGGTTCGAGCCCCGGATTAGGCATGGATGTGTGTGTCGTTTTTCTGCTGAGGTCCTGCCATCCTCTCAGATCTCCTACTGTGGCATATAAACTGACAGGCTCCTGTCAGACCTCTGTGGCAAGCAGCTGCTTGAGGGGGTATTTATTTATTTTATTATTTATTTACATTCAGAGGGGATGTTGTAATTAAATCTAACTTTCTCCTACTTTGCAGTGGAAATGTTTAGGTGTTTGTACCCTTATATCACTTTGTACGCTATAATCCTTCATTGGAGTTGTTAGAATAAGCTACAGTGTTGGGGATATTTCATGTAATAGCTTTGTCATCCAGGTTCGTTGCAAACGTTGAGATTTTTCCCTGCTATCCTACCCCTCCCATCTAATTCCGATGAGCGTATATAAAAATGTATCGGCAGAAACAAATCATTCTTTCATGCACAGAATCCTCTTTGATTCCTTTCTTCCCTGAATATTTAAACGATACCGAGATTCGCTTTGATTTAATTCCACTCTTTGCCAATGCACAACACCGTCATTTGATAACTTAATTAAGTTAAGATGCATTATCTGCAAAAGGAGGGAGGTGGGGTGAAATTCTTTCTATCAAGGAATTAATGAACTGAAACTTAAGACGATGGTTTTGTTAAGGAATACAATTTCTTTTCTTTTTCTTTTTTCCATCGATGCTTATAAACGTGGAGGCATTTTTCCCTTCACCTTATTATTCAACTTCCTTTTAATTTTCTTTGCTGGTGACCGCAAGGCAGGATCAGATTTCATGAACAGTCTTTTCTAAATGAAATCAAAACCAGCACTGGGGAATGACTTTAATGATTCGGCGAATATTAATTCTTAGCTTCGGACTCTTGATGCTGCTAGTGGTTGTTTTAAACATAATATAAAAAGACAAACTCTCACGTGTATTTATTTAGAGGACTAGTCGACGGTTTGAATCATGTAGCATCTAAGGAGGCGACAGATTACATTAAATCAATTTAAATAAAAAATTCAAAAGAATAAGTAAGTTGTAAATGTAACTTATGTAAGCTTTTTTTACACACGATCCTTACTTATGTCCACACTTATGTAAGTATTCTATTTAAATACATATTTGTTAAACGACTTTACTTAAGTCCTTTAACTAACTTATGCAAATATTTTCCACAACTACCTTTACTTAAGTATGCTGTTATATATTTTTTGATAATACTATACCTAAACTAATAAACCTTATATTTGATCAAGCTTATATCCCAACCATGCTTAAAACTTCTGTCTATATATCTGTCTATTATACCAATCTATAAATCTGGAAAAAATGTGATATTAAAAATTACATGCGATATTACAACAATTGAGAAAATTATGGAGAGATACGTAGTTGATGAAATCTGTATTTATCTTTAAACATTTAATCTATTACACTCAGCTCAATATGGTTTCAAAAAATAATAGCAGCAGCAGCTTACTTTTAGAAAATTTTGCTCATACTGTCAATGGCAATTTAAATACAGGTAAACTCGTATGCTGTATCTTTTTAGATTTAAATAAAGTCTTCGATACCTTGGATTCTGATATTTTGCTGAGGAAGTTGGAAAGAATTGGCATTAGAGGTAAACTTCTCAGGGGGTTCAAAGCCTATTTAAATGATCGATACATTATCACTAAAATAAGAGACTACAAAAGCTCTCCTCAGGCTTCACAGTATGGTGTGCCTGAGGGATCAATTTTGGGTCCATTACTGTTCTTAATATATATTAACGACTTCTTAGATATTAAATTTTCTGGCTCTGTCTTCCTATACGCCGATGATGTTGCATTAGTCAATTATGATTATAATTTGGAAACAGATATTTTCAATTCCCAACTTGATCTCAAGAAAACAACAAAATGGTTTAATGAAAAACACATTTATTTGAACACTATAATAAGATCAAAGTTATGTATATTCACTCACCTGGGATAAAAATTACAACGGTAGGATCTATTAAAGCTCACTCCAATATATGTATAAACGAAACTCATTTTCAGTTGATGAAAAACGACCACTGTGTCTGTCCAGATTTAGAACAGGTAACATCACTTAATTATTTTAATAATTTAGGTTTAATTATTGATAAGCATTTCAGATGGAAGACCCATATTAATAGTCTATGTGATAGGCTTAGAAGATGTGCTTATAAAAACTATAAATTACAGAGTGCACCACTAACTTATGTTACCCACTAACTTATGTCTTAGTACAGTCGCTCAAAAAAATATCCAAACACTACGGTCGATTACAGAATTCAGGAAAAATATCTGGCAACGATTTTTTTAGAAATTAGTGATCTGGCAACCTTCGTGTCACGTGACACGAAGGTTGCCAGATCACTACTTTCTAAAAAAATCGTTGCGAGATATTTTTTTCTGAATTCTGTACTCGACCATAGTGTTCGGATACTTTTTTGAGCGACTGTACACAAGTCTTTATGTGAATCTATTATTCGATATGCCTTATCAGTCTATGGTTCAACTTACTCCTCTAACACTGACCGCATTTTTAGAATACAAAACAGTGTTTTAAAAACAACATTAATTTCTCATCCTCTTGTAAACTCCAGCCTCAAGAAGGAAATATTTTTTAAGTTAGCCATTCTACCAGTCGACGATTTATAAAAGTATATCATAATTCTAAAATATTACTTTAGTAAAGACTTCAAAACCGAAAAAAAACTTTCTACATCCAGCAACAAGATTGAGCACTAAAGGATACTATTTTTTGCCTAAAATCATTAATAACTATGGTAAAAATATTCAAGCGTAACAAGTACTATTTACCTTTAATTCAATGCCACGATATCTATTACAGATTAAAAGATATGCTACTAACAAAAGTAAAAGAAAAAATTGATTATTTGAAAACGTCAAATTAATATTTCGATTTTATATTTTACAAATGAAATGTTTGCTTTCATATTTCTCCACTTATTTTTATTTGATGATCATCTACATTGTGTGAAATAACATACTATTTGTGATTGTAAATTATTTCGTTATATACAATAGTACTGATCGATATAATGCAAAATTTCCTGCAGATAATCCCCTGGCTTCTAGGATCATATTCATTAAGTATATTTCATTCTATATGTATGTATTATTTCATTGCTTCAAATGTGGTGTAAAAAAGAAATAATGATTATTATTATTAATATAGACTACAATTTGCAAAGGGTATTTTTATAAATTTTATTTTAGGTATATTTTATTATTTTGCATTTAGTTTTAGTGGATGGTACAAACTCTCAGTATAGTTAGGAGTGTTTGTTATGTATTCTTTGTGTCGTGATATAGTTATGAAGACGTCCCGTGGCCGAGTGGTTAGCAAGCTTGGCTACTGATCTTCAGGGACCTGGGTTCGATCCCCGGGTAAGGTATGGATGTATGTGTCGTTTTTCTGCTGAGGTCTTGCCATCCTCACAGACCTTCTACTATGGCATGTAAACTGACAGGCTCCTGTCAGAATTCTGTGGCAAACAGCTGCTTGAGGGGGTATTTATTTATAGTTAGGAGTTTTAGTTACATATTCTTTGTGTCATTGTATAGGTAGGGTGTTAGTTTCATATTCTTTGTATCATGGTTTAGTTAGGAGTGTTAGTTACATATTCTTTGTGTCTTGGACAGGTAGGAGTGTTAGTTACATATTCTTTTTGTCTTGGTATAGCTAGGAGTGGTTGCTATATATTCTTTGTGTCGTAGTATAGTTAGGAGTGTTAGTGTTCCCCCTCTTTCTGAAGCCTACACTGTTCATAGCCCTATTCGCAAATCTATAATTATCCATATGGGTAGCATGGCCGAACCAACGGTGTCTCTCTCTGCATAATTTGCTGCTCAAAGGAGGTTGCCGAATCCTTTGCTTAATATCATCATTACTTACAAAGTTGAACCACATAATGCCCAAGATACTGCGTAAGCATCTAGAATCAAAAGCATCTAATTTCATGTTATCTTGTTTACCAAGCGTCTTCAAGTGTATACGCCTATTTCTCCACCCTCTCCATAGATTATTAAAAGTCCCAGCAGAAATCCCTATTCGTCTGTTAATCTCATGCTGCACATCACTAGTATCTGTTACATAGCTCCCAAGTTACAATTTTTACACACCTTCTCAAGACTGCAACCATTTAGATTAACTGAACCACTGCCTATCTGATCAATTTTTCATTAGTTTTCTCTCTGTTTATCACCAAATCAACTCTATAGTTTCATCGACATCTCTCATGACAGAGTTCATCTCATCAACATCATTTGCCAAAAGGGCTAA
Organism: Ryuthela nishihirai; assembly: GCA_038380435.1. Taxonomy (NCBI): domain Eukaryota; kingdom Metazoa; phylum Arthropoda; class Arachnida; order Araneae; family Heptathelidae; genus Ryuthela; species Ryuthela nishihirai. The sequence continues at coordinate 39,134,484 of JAWZYU010000020.1, forward strand.
ATAATCAGCATAACCTAAATCAGAAAGTTTCAGATCTCTCCCACGGTAAAAAGGTTTTATAAGTTAGGAATTTTTTTTGAATGTAGCATTCTGTTCATACAAAGTGGAAATGTTCCAACATATTTAGTAATATGAGTTTCATTTTCCAAAGGGTTAGTTTCCGATAAAGCTCCTGTCAACCATTTTGCCTCCCAACTTCCATATACTAGTTGATTTGCGTATGGATGTCTTCTATGATATCCATCCACTTCGATCTAGTACGTATTAGGGAACATGTAGCAAAAAGCAGTCAGTTAATGTTCCCAGGATATCAGCCTAAATAGCAACTCTCCCTCTGTTAAACAGATTCTCCAAATAGTATAGTACACGAACTACAGAAATAGATTCCGCAAATTTTTAGTGGAATATATCCATGTTTTTAACATTAGTGTGAGGATGTATTTAATCCTGGTGATTCTTTTATAATATGGAAAGTGCATTAATTTTTTCACACTAATTTTTGCTTACTATATGATCTTATGAGCACCAGAATGGACTGAAATAGTGCAATGTCAAGGCTGAATTTACTTATTTTCTTTTACTTTTGGTGTCGTCATCTGCATACGGTCCGTATCAAAGATGTCAGAGATGATAATTGTTGTACTATGTGTTAAGCAGGTGATGTTTAATCTTTCAAGGCCTCTCAATAAGAGTATAAAGAATTTTTAGAGCTAGTTGGAAAGTTAAATATTCTTATAATCAATAAACATCAAAATATTATATTGCTAAAAATAATGAAGTTATAATATAATGAGCAGTTGGTTAGACATGTATTAGTCGTTACTCTTAAGGAGCAATTGGAGAAATGATCTGGGGGCAGCAAAAGTTGTACGATTTTAAAGTAAAAATAAAATGACTTATCAGAAGCTTTTCTGGAGAATTATCTTCCACAATACTGTAAGACCTTACTTTAAAAATGAGTAACCTAACAAATGAGTAGGCTGGGGAATTACCTTCAGAAGCAATGAATTCAATATACGAAGAAAAATCCTCATATCAACAACTTTTTGAACACACTATTGTGCTGTAGGTCAACGTGGGCAAAGATGAAATTGTCTCGAGCAAGGTGGGATCTGAACCCACGACCCACCTGATGAGCATCCTCTATTGATCCGCAGTAGAGGAGTTCGATAGCAAGTAGCTCACTAGTGAGAGTACCTGACATGTCATCAGGAGGTCGTGGGTTCAGATCCCACCCGACTCGAGACAATGTACCTCTATTCCCATGTTGACCTACAGCATAACAGTATTCAAAAATTTGTTGCTATCGAGCCCCGGATTAAGGCATGGATATATGTGTCGTTTTTCTGCTGAGATCCTGCCATCCTCTCAGATCTTCTACTATGGCATATAAACTGACAGGCTCCTGTCAGACCTCTGTGGCAAGCAGCTGCTTGAGGGGTATTTATTTTTATTTATTTATTATGAACTTCTGTGATATAAAATGTAACAGATAATGTATGCTAAACCCTTGTAATATGTTTAACCCGATAATTAGAGTGCCGATTAGAGTTAAACGATTTTTTTCTAATGTTATTGAAGTAGAACATAAGAATAAATTTGATGTTTTGTCTAGCGTTATTTAAGCAGAAGTTTTTAAATGAAACTCTAAACAACAACAATGTAGCCGCCTAAACAGAAACTATATTTTTTATCTAATATCCAAGAATAATTACTTGATGACACTTTTTTAAATATTGTTTTCAATATGTTTGAGAGTTAAAAACGAAAAAAAAAAAATTGAAGTGTTGAAATTTAGAACTTTAAGAAACATTATGCCTTGTACAAACGTTAAACTTACATATTTTTCAGGACTCTTTTTTGGGTAGAGTTAGATAATAAAAATCACTTAAAAAAATTCAAAGCAGCGCAAACGATTACGGGCTCGGATGGGTTCAAGCACAGAACAATTTAAATTTCATATTTTTTTGCAATTGCGAAAAATGTAAGTAAAAACATAAAATAGTTTTGATTACAATTTCAACCTTTTAATCAGTATTAGGAATTAAAAAGAGGCACATGCGGCATTCGATTTTTTTGCGTATTCTCTATTTTGAATAAATGAATGGCTCTGCGTTTATACTGATATTAAATATAAACCTTCAGTATTTACAAGTATTTCTAATATTTTTCATTCCAAATAGTATTGGCATCTTAATTTCTTCATAAAATTATTATAAGTAATAATATAAGATAGAATAAATGATTATCATGCATTTATGCACATAATGACGCGTCAGAGAAATATATTCCCTAAATTGGACTTAAGCACGAGCTTTTAAAAACGAGTCCTAACCCATCTCTAATGGAAGTGACGCAATACATTTTGAAGGACAGTTTATTATGGAAAAAGTAAACCCTAAATTAATTGTTGTCCCTTGAAATCAGCGATTTTAACTTCCGCTGTCAATTAAAAAAATTGTGTTTGATTCACGTCCGAATTATGTATAATTCAATTTTTAAAATTCTTTTTCTGTTGTTTTGAAATTTGTTTGGTTTTTTTAGACGTTTTTTAGAATAAAAACCTTTTTTTTTCCTGATCATAATCATCGATTTTTTTTTAATTTTCTGTTTTTTCTCGATATTACCTGATACATCATATAAACGCACTCCACTTTAGTAATTAAAATGTTTCGTTTTTGTTCCTTAAAGAATAGGAAGAGGGGGAAAAAACCTAAGAATTGTTTAAAAAAAAACAAATTGAATAAAAAAGCATACTGGAAAAGATTTCCTTGATTATCTTTTTCCTTCTTTTTCTTTTTTTCATCAGTTATTTTTCTGCTTTTCTTAATGATGGTCTTGTTCTGACACTTGCTTCGCAGTTGTTTAATTTTATCGAGAGTCTGTAAATTTTCTGAGTTAAGTGTTTCTGCTCTTGTTAACGAACGCCATTAGAAAAGATGCGGAAGAGCAGAGAGGATGTAGGAAGAGGAGTAAATGATCTGAATAACGCACAGCATCCTTCTCTTCATCCGACGTAATTGTTTACTCTCTCTTTACAAATGATCTTTGCCAGCTGAAACGGTAAGACGCTATCGACACTTTTCCTCCAAACAAACTGCAATTGAGTTCTGATTACTTCTTCCAATTTCTCTTTTTGGTCTTGCGAAATTAAAGTCCTATTAAGTATAAGAAAAAAAAAAGAAGACATATTTCTTGCAATTCTTTGTGTTTTGGAGCATTGTTATAACGAATGAATGTTTCTGTCAGAGATATATAGAATGTATGTGTCAGAGCTTGGTGACTGATCATCCAAATTGATTTTAATTGTAAGGTAAGAATGTAGTAATTGGGAACATTTGTACCAAAAAAAAACTATTCCTTGCTATTTATATGGCAAAGTTTGTGTCAGACAATTTCTTGTAGGTCAAATAATGACCAGTGATCGTACCAGTAAAGCTGATGCTGTTTGCCAATTTGTCCAAGACAACTAGAAGTTTAAAAAAAAGTATGCGAAACAATACTTCAAGGCGGCGGATTCATCTAGATCAGTGGTTCTCAACCTTTTATGCTTTACGTACCTCCTGGAAATATGCATGTAACTGGTGTACCCCTTGTATAGATAGATAAACTATAGTTATAGCATAACAATGGTTATTTTTACTTTGTTACTAGATCTAGCGACCTTTGAGCTTTCACGGCGTACCCCAAAAGATTTTACTGCGTATCTTACGTTAAGAACCCTAATCTAGACGGATAGTGCAGATTAGTTCAACCAGTTGTTCAATTATTATTGATATCCATATTTGGTAATTAAAAAAATATGAAGAACTAATATGAAAGACTAAAAATTTATGAATAATATAAACAACTGTTAACCCTTCATTAATTGGTTATTTTCAACAAAAGGGTGGTGGGGGTTGAATGGATTTATGAATTAAATTATTCCAATTACGTCAGATCGCCAATGTAAGGCAGAGCTCACACCGCCGCAATTTTCAACAGCAATGCGACGACGATTGCAATTTCTTCTTTAAAATGCAATATGGGAACATTCATAGAACATTCTAAGTACCTTTAGAGCATTCACAAATCTTTAGGACCTTTCATAAACTTTTAGAATTCTAAGAACCTTTAGGTGCATTCATAAAATAAACCTTAAAAAGTATCATGTCGCATGTCATTAAAAAGTATCATGCTGTTATTGTTCTGCTGATGCTGTTATTGGTATTTTATAGCTGATGTGTCGTCGGTTAAATTAATCCTGTTGTTGGTGATGATGATATTTTTGCTACTTCTCTTATATCTTGTTATTAATTTTTTTTCTTGCTATTTAGCTATTTAACATTTAATTAAATATATTTATACGTTAATTCGAAAAGAAATTATTAATCACCGCCTTTTAAACTAGTCACAAACCATAAATTCAATTTTGTATTTCGCTTATTAATTACGCAAAAGAATGAAATCTCAACACAGCAGGCGAAAATAGTTAACTTATTTATTTTTTTTTTTCTTATATGAGAGAGAAAGAGAAATTACAGATTAATTCGGCTTAAATTACTCAAGGAGTGCAAAGGTATTTACAGCAAACAACTACAACATTCATAATAGTCCAAAAAACACTTCCAAGCTCCTGGCCGTCGGTCGTTCCTTTCGATCTCCAAGTGTCAGTGAAAGCATTTAACATTCAAAGCATGCAAAACAGTTTTCCCTGGAAAAGTAGAAATCTGTACACGTCACTAACAAAACACTAGGATTCGGTTTATGCAGAAACGAAATCAAATTTACGAAATAATCTTCTAACGTGAGCGTTATAGTCTGCTTAACATGTGGGAGATGCTACGATATCGATTATTTTTGGTACATCTGAAATTAATTGCATTTAGATAAGGCTCTAGGAATAGTCAAGCACAGGAAATTACAACAGGGATATCAACAATGCCCCCCCCCTCTCTTCACAAAAATTCCCTCTATTATTATTCCTAGAGGACTACAGATTATAAGTCTGACTGAGCCATCTCCGCCCCCAAATATATGGGGGAAAATTCTGTTTCTATTTTCAACATCAGAGTTAAACCTTTAAAATTCTGCGGTAACTCACTTTTCCCACAATTTTGTTTCGTGAAATTAATGAAGAAAACGCTTAGATTTTTATTGTAATATGATGAGAAAAATTCTGAATCTATAAAACGTCTCTATCAATATTAGTAATAATTTTAATGAACACCGAAATTAAATTCTCCCATTTTGTTTGAATTGAGAATTTATGTTAAAGATGTTTTTTTTCAAAAGCAATTAATCAAGAACAACAAATAACAAGTATTCGATGTTAATAGATAAAAGTATTCTTTTTAATCTTATAAGTATCCAAATGGAAAGTGTAACGCCCAGTTTGGTTTGGATGAGTAATACTCTTTCAAAGGAACTAAATTCCCAGGTAAATGGAATTTAAAGTTAATAATGTTGAAACAGGACACAGGAATAGTTTTATGAACGATTTTAGCACGTGCAACAAGCATGATCTTTATTTTCTCCCTATCATGTAGAAAACCCACGACTAAATGTCCAAATTAAAAGATAGGGATGTTTAAAAATCTACTGATGTCTTCTATCTTAGCAAGGTAGAGAGCATGGACATTAGAGCAGGATTGTCCAAATTTCAATAACGCACTGAGAAAACCTTTACATGTAATGCTATAAGCCTATTAGGATTCTAAAGTCAGTAATATTTTTTGAAAGAATAAACAATTCTTGGTTGTTCTGCATAGCAAAGAGGAATTATTTTCGCAAACGGAAAAAATGTCAATCAAAAAAAAAGTTGGGAGTTTACGATATTTAGAAAAATGTAGTATTATATTTCTAGTCTTTCTCTTTTTGTTGCATTTGATGCAAAATAGAAAATGTGCAATAGTCTAAACTAAAATCAAATAAATGTAGCATAAAAATAAAGAAAAAATTAAATAAAATCTTTCTCTATGATTTTGGTTAATACAATATTAATATAATAAAAATAATTTTGGTTCCCAATTAGTGATTGCATATTTTAGAATCAAGATCAAGTTTCTAAGTCAACAGCAGTGTTCAATTTCTTATCCAGCAAACGAAATAATACTATTAGTAAAATTCAAAAATTCCAGCGTTGTTGTAAAAACACGAAGAAATGTTTAATCTTTTATGAGTTTAATATTTATCTAATAGATTAAAATTTAGGAGCAAATGAAAAAAGATATTATACTTCTGAGTTTCTATTCTTTTCGTATATGTCCTGTCCGTTATTATTTCTCTGAACGATCATTGGTTGTTCTGCATAGGAAAGAGAAATTATTTTCGCAAACGGAAAAAATGTCAATCAAAAAAAAAAAGTTGGGAGTTTACGATATTCGGAAAAATGTAGTATTATATTTCTAGTCTTTCTTTTTTTGTTGCATTTGATGCAAAATAGAAAATGTGCAGTAGTGTATTGTCTTTCAGGAACGTAAATAATTTCGGATTACATCATGGATTAAAAATTTTGCTCTAGAACTGGAATAACGAATTATTTCACAAATGTAATATATTTTTATACTCAAAAATCAATTCTGATCTATGTTATGGAGTAACGAGAGTTAAAAATTTATAAAACCATTTGTTTAAAAAAATAATGAACTCACTTGGTCGCCAATGTACAAATTTAAAAAACGCGGAACGATCTTTATATGTATATATATATATGAGCCTATAAGGATTCTGAAGTCAGTAATATGTTTTGAATATATAGCCCATTTTATTCAGAACTAAGCAGAGTATTTCTTTCAAATGTAAATCACATCCCAAAATTTATTATCTATTACTTTACGCTATAAACTTTGTCTGTCTTTTTAATTTAATATTCCATAGTAATCTATCACATTAGAAGCAAAGCAAAAATTAATCTAAAATGAATTTAATTTTATATTTTTGAACTCTGTTATAATATTTTATTTCTTATGAATGCAGATTGCCATTTTCTTCATTGAATTTAAGAAAACGTTATCCATTGGGAATCAAAACGATGATATGCTTCACGTTACGTTATAAAGAGCCTAATTCTATCCATTGTCGACTATTCATACTTGATAGGAATTTTAGGCGCTTTGTATTCAAAATCGAGCAAGTCTGCTGTTCATGCATGGTGGTGATATAAAGCAACATTAAGTGGTGTGTCAACTGCATTTATCGATAATTAAACCAGTTTAATTTAGATCATTTATTTAGGCTTGATAATGTAGATATCCAGAAAACAAATTGGTTCAACTTTGATATCCAGAAAACAAAATGGGATTAACTTCAAAAAAAGATTACAACTGAAGAGGCCATGCAGAAGTTGTTTTGGAATTAATGTATAGTCATGTTTAGAATTTTCTTAATTAGCGTAACACTAGTTTGTAATTTCTTTTAAGTCTTGCAATTTCTGATAATCGCGAGTATTTCGCAAAATCATATCTAGTTATTTTTGAATTACAAGAACCGAATCCTAGGTTATACAAATTCACTTTGTGATGAGATACATTGTGAATAAATTTCAAAGTACCGTGCTTGTGCAACATATTTTAACAATTCTTTTATGTTCCTTTTTAAGCAATAACGTACCTCGTGAATAATAATCATCTTAATATAATAATACATACTCTTAGAGCAAATATCTCAATAATAAAGAAATATTAATATGATGATAAATAACGTATTCCATAATAAACTATATTAATATAATAAAATGCAATTTTATTATATTGCAATGGAACTGAATAATAATGCAATGCTATTAAAGGACATCAATATATTTATAGCAAAGATTGTTCACCAAAATTTGCCTGCATCGTAAAAGATTATTGACTGAAAATTCTAACATAATGCAGCAAAATGACTAAAACTCCTTTCACCACTAGTATCATAAATTTTTAATAAAATATAAAGCGAAAACAAATAAATGAAATGTAAATATTTCTTGAGTTTGTATTTCAATTAGAGCACATAATATTCTGAATTAAAGTTTTTTTTATTTTTTTTTATTAATTTTGTTAGTTTTTTTGGAATATACGCAACATAATTTGAAAAACTTGTCCGTTTTCCAATCTTATACATTAAATATAAATATTTAATCAAAGTTGTGTTTTCAATCGTAAATATGCCATATAGAAAACTGAACTGTTGCAATAATGTACGAAAACAGAGATTGAACATTAAGAATTAAAATTCTCTTCCGAAAAATATTTAACAGCAGAAATATGTTTTCAGAATTAAAATTCATAATTCACGAATAGTGAATATAAATTATCCGAAAGAAAAATATTGAATTATTTGGAAAAATTAAAGAAAAAATAACTCTATTAAATTATCAGGAAACTGACAGAAGCTTACAAATTTCACAGCAGAAAATAAATAATATTCGTTATAATTATACCCCAGAAATAAACAACAAAATTCTAAGTGTGAATAGTGTGTACAGAATATAAAGAACACATACGAACAAAATAAAATCCAACTTTAGCCATTTTTATGCATTTTCCACTATAACATGCAATAGTTTAAATTGAAAGAAACTTTTAAACATCTATTAAAAAATTAATAGCATGGTATATTACATCATTCATTATACATACATGCAATAATAATAATATTGTCTGTATAAAGTGAACATCCTTAAGCCCTTTTTAGTATCGCTTGAGGTTTGGAACGAGAGTTTTGCATACTAAGAGAACATTATCGAAGCTAAATGGTAAACAGATGTCAAAATATTTTAACAATTTACAACGCGAAAACTTTCATAGCGATTTGGCACAATATTCGTTGATTTAAATTTTTTTTCAGTTCTTAGAAGCTTTCGATGCAGATTATTTACCTTTCCACCATCATTTCTATATTCATCATTTTTCACCAGCAGTAAAATGCAACTTCACGGCCACGTTCAATGCCACTTTTCTCTTCATCCGTAAACAGAAAACAATAAATTATAAAAGGATGAGGAAAAACAAAGAAACTAAAAAACCTCGTTATTACGAAAACCTGGTGATTTATAAATCCCTTCAGATTATAAATATATTTTTTTCAGCGAATCTTTAATTTGGATTTCTGTTTCTTTTTAAGAATTGCCATAGTGTCCGAGTGTTGGATTATTATTTATAATGATGGTCATCAAAATATATACAAACAACAGTACAATATCACAAAATTAAGTTATTTGTATTTTTATTAGTTATTTTTATTTCCTAGCAAGTTGAAGTTAACTTATCTGCAGGAAAAGAGTCTATATTTTTGAAATCAGGTCAGTTGTTCAATAATATTATTTTATATTACACAGCACATCACCTACATATGAGCTAATTCTTTGCAAAGCCCATCTTCTACTATGATTCTTCGCAAAGCACATCACCTACATATTAAGATAATTCTTCGCAGGAATTATATACGAGATAATTCTTCGCAAAGCCTATCACCAACATACGAGAAAATCCTTGGCAAAGCAAAAGTGGAATTTAATTCGCCATTGTATACGTTCCACATGTTCAAAATAATTCGGATCAAAACCGGTTTCAGCATATTTAAGATTAAATATGAATTTCGATACGGATTGTCTTGAAAATTGTTAGTCTCAGCCACTACTCTCCGCTGCTTTTTAATTTCGTTTCTCAATGTCATGACAAAGTCATTCTAGTGTTCTACCTTTTATGTCTTACACAGCAAGCCATTGGTGCATTGTTAAAACTTCTGAATATTTTTTCAAACTTTAAAGAAATGTAATTCACCAAGTTCAAGTAAAAGTATCTGATCTCTTGATAGGGTTTGGTTGTTTTACCTCTGAGTGGCACTTTTTTCGCACAATGAGCTAAATAGCCAGGTCATAAAGTCCCCGAGGGCTCAACGTTGGGAGTAGGATCCACTGAACAGCTGTTAGGAGACAGATGGTAGCCTCTTATCATCTGTCTCCTAACAGATGGTTCAAGAAGACAAGGCCTTCCAGCGCGTTCTTAACATGCAAAGGGCATGACTCTCCCGCACAAGAGTCCACAGTTTAACATCCCATCTGATTGACGACAGTCTTTCCAAGCCCATGGGTGTCCCCTACTGATCTAGGAGAGGGCGGGGAGTTTTTGCAAGAGATAAATGTCAAGGTTGGCCCAGGTTGAACTCGAACTTGGGAACTGCAGATTACGATCCTGACACGCTACCCATCCCCAGTTCTCAAGGACTTCATTGGCTCAGAAAAGATTGGGGAATGGGGCCCACTGGACAGTTGTTAGGAGACTGATGATAGCTTCCCATCAAGGCCATCCAGGGTGTTCTTTAATGTGCACAGAGCATGGCTCTCCTGTATGTGGAACCACTGCTAAACGGCTCATCTGACGGAAGTCCCTTTTTTGGGCGATGGCTAGGTGAGGGTTTAACGTAGATAAATCTCATAGCTGGCCCAAGTTGGACTCGAATATGGGAACTACAGAGCAGGACTCTGGTGCATTACCGAATAAGCCAACCCTATCCCTTTTTGATAGAAGTTAATGGGATATATAGATATCTGCTTGGCGTTTTGTATTCTGATTCCAGTTAGTCTTTCGAAATTTCTATTCATTCAGTAGTTATTAACCTAGAACCAGTGCATTCATGGGGGTAGTAAAAGACAACAGACGCATTGCCTTTCTTTACAGTTTACAAAAAATCGCATCCAGTTTTTTGCAATGACAAAACTACCCAAAATTACCATCATTTGAATTTTTTTCAAAAATTGTAAAATATAATTTAGAATTAACTACAAAAAGGGCGAAAAAATAAAAAAAAAAGAAAAGAAATTTTAGAAGAGTTAATAATGGACGAAAATGTTTAAAAAAATAAGATGGGGGAATAAAATAATGTAGAGAAAAGAGTAGTAGAAAAAGCGAAAGAGTGAAATTAAAAGATTGAATAGTGTATTACTCTTTATCACTCTATACGTGACAATTATTTTAGTAATGGCAAGTTAAAGCAATAATGCTGACACCTGCAGGTGAATTTTTTTTTTCTTTTGGAAATAAAATCTACGGAAGCGCAAGGTTTACGTGGATGATTTTTGATACATAGTTTTTTTAATGTAAGCACCTCTAAAGTCCGGATTATGGACTAGATGACTCAATTAAAAAAATAAAAATGAACGAAATGCGGTGCTAACAAACTACCGAGAGATATGAAATATCTCCAAAAATATATTTAGCTTTAACTTGGAGTTATATTTGGAAACATATTTTACAATTTCACTCTGTTTTTCCAATCTTTTATACATGGCTGAGCTACTAATACTTACTAAATACCTGACTGGGTAATTTCTGACTGAGGATACTTTAAAATAAATAGTAAAGGCACGGTAATTTACCTGTAAATATAGAATTCAAGAAACAATTTCTCTGAATTATGAATTTCGCCTTGACGGCCAATCGAATCCACGTCTGCTGAATATGACAGGTGTTCTAACACTTTTTTGGTGGAATACCGCATTCCAGGTGCGATTTGGTGAAAAAATAACTAGCTGAAGAGAGTTAAAAAAAATCTCTTCAGCTCGAATTCCTGGCATATGTTCAGGAGACGTGGAGATGAGTTCCACTCAAGTTGAAATATATTTTTTGGCAAAAATATTTTTTGAATACTTTTAGATAATTTTCATGTGGAGTTCTGCTGTACCCGGAGACACTTAGTCCAATTTTATTGAATACTGATACTGTACTGGTGATTAAGTAATAGCAATGTTTCCATCATCTTAAAATTATTGTATTACGATGATCATCCAAATTGCTAGATTTTCATTATCCTGATATTCATTAGTTAATTTCGTATAAATCAAGATTACACTTTGTGGAATTTCGTAATAACGAGATTAAACTGAACTCTTAGTACAAAATAATTTAAAAAGAAGGTTATCCTGCTGTTTCGTAATTTTTTTACATTGTATTTAACTTTTTTTAAGCTTTTAGTATGCGATAGCATATCTACAAATAACAGCACATAATTAAATATTTCTTATAAATTCTATAGTTATACTTTTTCTCTTTTTTTCTTCTGATCTACGTGATGTTCCTATTGTCTTAGTCTTTGAATATCTTAGTGCCTTTTACTCTCTAAATACTTACAAAAGCAGGAATTCTTGATGTGAAAAGCAAAAGGAACATTTGACGATTGCAGGCACAGTCAAACAGCTGTGGCCAAAAAATTATGTTCATCAAAATAGGAAAACATTCAGAGCTAAATTCATTAAGTATGAAACGTAGTACTTCAATATACTTTATCTGATTTTGTATAACAGAATATTGTATAGTCATATGAATATTATATGGGAAGGTGTTTCTTTTGCTTTCTATTGTTGACGGCACCCTAGAAGCACTGGAACATGTTTGGCCATTTTTTGGTAATCTTTAACAGAATTCAAAACCGCTTTCGAACAGCTTTAGTTACCTGAGATTTTGTTTTGTGTTTTGTGTCTTATGCACGAGAATCTGAAAACTTTACAAGTTTCCTTCTTTTGAAATTGAGAAACAGTTTGGACTTGACAATAAATGCAATCCAAACTATTCCATTCCTCTTGCAAGTCGTTTACTGGATTTGGGATTTAATCTTTTTCAAAGCTTTTAGTACAGTGTGATTTCTCTACGATTTTGGTGAATGCAGTTAATGAAGCATAAAACTATTATTTTGCTCTAGCAGTTCCTAAAAGGGGGCTGTCATAAAATATGTAACAACTTTTAAACAATTATTGAATTAAGTAATTTTGCAATTATGACTTTAGTATTGTGATAAAACAGAACAGGTTGTTTCGAGGTGTGAATTAGATTCCAAATATGATAATTTTGAGAAAGCTCTTTCATTTTTTTACGCTTTTTTCTACAAAAAATCTCCTACAGATTCGTAACTGAGGTGATCAAAAAAGGTCTTAAAATGAATTTCTTCTGGGAAAAGAAATTTTTGGTCATAAATTTTAATCTGGAATGCTAACAAAAATTCCGGTCCCTTATGGTATGCCCCTCATGTCGTAAAAAAGTTGTAAATGTCTTCAAATCACGTGGACATTGATGTGGTTTTTCTTTTAGAGTCATGGTTATAAACCTTTTGGAAGTTATATCGGTTGTAAAGTTTATGTTACAAAAACTGTTTTTAAAAGGAAGTCAATATAGACTTGACACACATTGATAAGCTCTTTTTATATGAAAGATAAAGAAATAAACTGAGAAACCTACATTTTTCTCTTTTTTTATGTTCCCCGTATCTTTAAGGCGGTTGTAGAGAAAACTATATGCGTTCCAGTATGATTTTGGTTTTCATCCATAGTAAATACACACTGACCTCAATACTATACTGCTCACAAAAATTAGGGTATATTTCAAAAATGAACATGAAGCGAAGAAATATCCCCTAATTTTTGTAAGCAGTATAGTTAAAAACATCTGAAAAAAATTATCGCTGACGCGGCGGGAATCGAACCCCCAACTCTCTAGATACATGCCAGAGCGCCCTAGCATGTATCTAGAGAGTTGCGGGTTCGATTCCCCCCGTATCAGCGATAATATTTTTCAGATGTTTTCAACTATTATTGAATTTTGTTTTGTTTCATTTTTATTTCAAAGAAAAATGTTAAGACTAGGTGATTCTTTTTGGATACGGAATGCAAAATCTAAATAAAATATTGACAAAATTGAATTAAATTATTACATTATTACAAATCTATTCTTTTTGTGTAGGGGAGTACCTTCTTTCCTGTAAAAAAATAGGCAAAATATGAGGAAGGCCTCAGCAAACTGGTTCTTTTCTTTCAGAAGACGAAACGTTTTTTAATACTTTTCGACTGAAGATGATGTATCCATAATAACACAATGACTGCCTGTCTGCACGGCTCATAGCCTCTCTCACTTGGTCCTGAAAGGGGCTCATAGTTTTCTCAGAAATTTCCTGATTAATGCATGGATCTGTAGTGCACATCTATCAATCTTAAACAGAATGTCCATGTCCTAATTAGCCTTCATCTCATCATGAACCTAAATTATCATTTATTAGTATTGTAATTTTTTGGTGATGATAGCAGAACACAGAAAACACAATGTTTCTTCTTTTTGTATGCCACTACAGTTAGGTTGTTTTACCTCTGACCGGCACTTTTTCCCCACAGTGGGCTCAACGACCAAGTTAAAAGGACTCCAGTCTCGGAGAAGATTCAGGGAAGATTAGGGGAAGGGGATACTCTGGACCGCTGTTAGGAGACAGAGCGTAGCCTCCAGCGAAGGACATTCAGCGTGTTTTCCAACGAGCATAGGGCATACTTTCCCGCACACGGGGAAACGGCTTTGCGTAGATTAGATTTACTTCTGAGAACTGTACCTGGGAACTGTAGATTAGGAGGTTTACACTGAGCCACCCTGCCCAACAATAGAAAGGGAATAGATCGTTTGTTCACTCAATGTATTGAACAGTTAACATGTTAAGGACAGACCTAGTAACTTTCATTAAAAAAAGTCTTAATATCATTTTTCTTTTTCTAGGAAAAGTAGTCCGTTTTTTCTTTTCCAAAGAAAGGCAGTATCGGCAAAAGCATAGTGCACATTTTTCCAAGTGAACTGAAGACTAGCATCCTGAAATTAAGGCATTTATGACAGTTTTTTGTTAGAGATGGGAGGAAATTAAATTGTATTATCTGGAAGGAGAGTCACAAGTAACATTTTTTTGGGGGAGAAAAGCAAGCAAATATTGTACTTTTTGTGAGAAAAGCGAACATATTTTTTTCCAGAGGAGAGCAAAAGAGTTTTTTTTTGGGGGGGGGGAGGGGGGGGTCGTGGAGGAAGGCAAACAGTATTTTACATTTTGGGAGAAAAGCAAACATTTCTATATTTGGAGAAAGGCAAAAGGTTATTTTTTATTTTGAGGAGAAAGACAAACAAATGTTTTTATTCTTTCCAAGGAAGATCACATCCAATAACGATTTCCAGGGGGAAAATATTGTCATTTTTCTCAACAGAGCATGTAATATTTTTCCCCAGGTAAACGGAAGGCAACTAAGAAATTTGTTTCCTACAGTAAAAAACGAGCATTATGTTTTGCCAGCAAGTAATTATCATCTGATTATTAATAAGAAGCTAGAGAAACAAAACACACTTTTAATAATCTACTTAAAACTTTTTTTACAGTGTAGCAATAAAATTTTCTAAAGTTACAACTGTATAATATGTAACTGTATATTGAGTAATTTTACATTAATGGTGGCGTTAGTTCGCAGTGGCTCTGTAACAGCTAGGTTCCGGGTTCGATTCGTGTATATGACATGGTCTTTTGTTCCATCAAAACTTTCAAATAAGCTAGTACCTTTGCGGGTCTGATCAGAAACTGAAAAATGAAACTGAAATTTTGAAAACTGTGATTTAATGCTTTGATAATGTTTCTAGGTAATAATTTGACTTTTAGCGTAATAAATTAAAAAAGAATGGGCAAATATTTTGCTTGGTGGACAGCATGAGATGTGCCAGTCTTTCAGCGCATTGTGTTATGAATAACGTAGGTTGGAGAATGGGGAAACAAGGGGTGAAGCGCTTGGACATCTCTATTCTACATTGTAATACAGAAAAAAATTGTACTTTTTTTAAAATAGAGTTAAAATATTTTATAAATAGTGATTTAAATATAATTTTATTGTTAATTTAGACCAGTAATCTATAATAAAAATTCTAAACTTTGTATGCATGCAGGCATTTGCGATGATACGTAGTAAGGCAAGATCTCAGAAGGTATTAGTGTTGGAATGATTATTGGACCAATTATTTCATAATTTTACATGAATTGGATAGTGTGCATTGTATTACGTAACTGACAGAAATAAAAATGACGTTTTTATGCGAATTTTTATTAGTAGAAAAAATAATTTCTCCTGTTTAGTTGTATTTTTTATTATATAGTATAACCGTTCCATCCTTATAATATCTAATTGTTTCCGCCACAGCAATATAAAAACAAAATTTTTGAAAATTTAAATTTATTTTCGTATATTTTACGCTTAGTTTTATACTTTTCGGCCTTACATGATCTTTATGGGCAGCACAAAATTGCTAGTCGCAAGCAAATTGTATTTTGCCACCCCTGAATTAAACCGTAGAATACTTCTAACTGAGGATTTGTTTGCGATATTGCTGCTGACATATGAATTGACAAGATTCATTACAAATTTCTTAAAATTAGAGAATTCAACATAGCTTAGGGTTCAATGAGATTTATGTTTAAAATTATCAGAATCTAGCAACCCTTGCCAAAAATCTGTGGATTATTACTTTGTAAAATGTATCGAATATTCAGACATTTGATGCAATCTATTCCCGAAATTCTGTCAATTGTTTTCATCTCTTAATAGAGGCACACATCCAGAGCTTTCAGGGTGACTTCCTTAGATGCTACCATCATTCACGGCAATTAATACAACCGTGTAGCATGCAGCTATTCGAAACAAAAGGTAAAACGCTCCAATTGCAATATACTTGGGTGAGTGCGCCGTTACAAACTAAAGAACCAACTACCGGTGCTAAATGATGCTTGTGTCCTGTACATCCACCAAGTCTTTGTGGGATTATAAGAGGCTGAGATGCGGAGAGGTGAAGGAGAAGCAAAATCTTAGTCCTCTCCGAAACAGATACCATCTGTTCAGGCACTTCATTTAATAGGAGAGTTCTGAACTGGAGAAGAAAAAACCGCACACCCACAAAGAAGGAGGTCCCTTCAAAAAAAAAAAAGCTTCACTGTCATTATAAGAAGACTGTTGTTGGTTGGTTGTTGGTTGGTTGGTTTGTTTTTTCTTTTTAAACTGTTTATCACAAAAAGGCATGCTTCGTCAGCTTTCTTCCAGCTCCATAAAGAGAGTCTGTTGTGAAAGGGGGGCATTACTGGTTGAATTGGAGATGGCGTAAACGTTTCGTAACATCCGAGAGAAAGTCGCTGCCGTTAATGATATCCGTGTCGATGTCCTCCCCACCATTCTTTAGCAGTAGGTCCGTAAGGTGAAGGTGTCGCTGTATGTAATCCACATGCGGTGCCAATCCTAGAGCCTCGCGAAAGCAGTCCATGGCTAGCTGGAGTTGCTGGCGCTTCATGTGCACAACGCAAAGATTGTGTAGACTTTGGTAATTCTGAGGATCCAGACTCATCACACGGCGATAGCACTGGAAGAAAAGAAGACAGGAAAATGTCACAAAATGGAAATAGGTAAGAAGAGTAGATTGTCAAATACGTACCGCTCAATGTGATTTCTGAAGTCCAGTAGACTCCCGATGAATGGAAGATCTAGAGTAGAGGGGGATGCTATGTACCCCCTCTACTCTAGATTCGTGAACTCATTAAGGAAAACCCACACATCACCTTTCAGGTAATAAGTTTATATGTCAGTGTGGAAACGATTATTCATCAACATTTAAAGTTTCGAAATATCTGTGCCAAATGGGTATCCCACAAACTGACAGAACAGCAAAAAAAGGGCTAGAGTCGACTCGTGCAAAACGATGCTGTCAATGTTTGAAACTAGTGGCCCCAAACGGTTAACAGACATTGTCAAAGGTGATGAGATGTGGTGTTATTACTGTACAACTCTCAGAAAGATAGACAACTATGTTTTGGTTGCGGAAGATGAACCGCATCCCCAAATCCTCCGAAAGGACTTTCACTTAAAGAAGAGGATTTTCACAAATTGTTTCTATTCCCTAGAAGTCGTGGATACTTTACCTGAAAACAATTGACTATAAATGGTAAATACTACACTAAAATTGTTTTGCTTAAAATGGTTAAGGAGAAGAAGGAGCAGCGTCCAACAACGGTCTGTTAAAGGTTTTCCTTCTTCATGACAATACCAGTGCTCACAAAACCCGAAGAGTTACGGCCTATCTGGAGCAGGAAAAAAGGCAAATATTTATCCCAACCTGCATATTTACCCAATCTTGCACTATGCGATTTTTGGTTGTTCCAAAATTTAAAAAGGATCTTGCTGAGAGGCCTTTTTCAAGGGTGCAAGATCTTGCAAAATGCGTTCATTCAGAGTTGCAGAATATTTCCCAATAGGAGTACCACCCAGACTTTTAGAATTTACGTTGATGTCTGCAACTTTGCATAGATATTGGAGTGGAGTACATTGAAGGACAGTAAAGGTTTTGTTGAGATGAGTACAATGGGTTTTGTTCTGTAGATGTATTTCAAGAACTTTTTGAACGCCCCTCGTATATTATGTGACCCCTGGGTTTAAAACTAGCGTGCCACAAAATGCAGTTAATATGGATAATTTAAATATTCAGTTGTGGAAATGTTATGAGTTACACAATATTTTGCACACGAAACGTTGGTTTGAGTAAATGAACGTTACATGGATCATAGTCGATTTATGGCTGTCACTTGACCTTAACTATAGCCTCCCTTACTGACCTTAATTGTGTCCTTCACATGCACGTCATGCGTGTCAGTGAGCATTACTCTACTTCACTCTCTCCACTGCTTCATCAGAGGATGTGACGGAGAGCATGCGCAGATTGATGAAGAGGGACATAGTGACGTATGAGCAGAATTGTGTTCACATTATTCTCATGCGACCTCACGCGACCGAAAAATGTTTGGATACCCTGATTTGAAATCAATATTATTTAGAACATGATTTTTAAATACCTTTTTCTTAATTTAATGAGACATAAGCTTCTGCCAACTTTAAAAAAACGTAACGAATTGGGAAAATTATTTTACTACAAGAAAAAAAATACAAGAATTATTTTTCAAATATTGGAACGAACTCCGAACTTTTACGGAAAAGCAACGAAACTTGTGTGCCTCCCGTGCATACGTTAGCTACCACGTCAAAGGAAAAGAGTATTGGAAACGAAAAAAACCTTGACCTCAACGCCGAAACTTTAAAGTCAATTTTCGTTTCCCTGAAGCCAAAGATTATTTTGACACTTTAACATCATCAACGGCTGCCGTATGTACACACTATTACCTACAGCAATATAGTAAGCTTTTACGAACTGTGTAACAATACATTTCTATCACTACTTCTTGGTTGTTTTTCGTGTATGATATCTGCAAGGACAATACATTTCTAAATTTATTATTACAATAATTTCTAAATTATTATTGTTAAACGATATCTGCAAGGACAATACATTTCTATCACTACTTCTACGGTTGTTTTTCGTGTTCTAAATATGTATTTGAAGTGAAAAGCTGTAGGCCCTAACAATTTGTCACCCATTTAGGGAAAGCGTAAAGGACATGCTTATGACATACAGTTTCGTAATTTAGGTGTCAACTTCGTGGGAACTAGATATAGAAAATATACACTGTTACAAATAGTTGCTTTTAATGCATTGCTACCAATACTCGAAAATGATTTATATTGTAATTTTTCTTTTCAATAGTTAAATAAACAACTGGAAGTGTGCCTGGACTAACAGACACCTATACGCAAAAAATTAATAAACGTTGACTCCTCTAATGACTCTAAAAATGTGTAAATAAAACTGCTGAAAATGAAAAAAAAAAAACAATCCTTTTGATAAATACCTTAAAACGAAATGAGTAACATAATGCCTTATGAAGAACGACGATTGAAACTCTAATCGTAAACTGTTTCTGCTATTTATCACCACAATTTTCTAATTACGTACACTTGAGGGAGTTCTGATTCTCCCGCCCCAGATTCATCAATTGTTTAAGAAGTAGTCGTATTAAATATGCTTGGGTGCAAAATAAATTAGGAATCTCTTTAAATAAAAGCTGAATTCCACAGATGGTTCAATGAAATACTTGAACTTACCAAAATACTTACCAAATGGGGTCCCAATAGCCCTTTATATCGGCCCCCTTACCCATTTCGGAGGTGGGCATTTCAGCAAATGAATGAGCTTATTTCTTGGATTTGTCCAAATCATAAAATTTTGCATCTAGACAAAGTCTGTGCGCGATTCAGGGTTAATAGTAATATTTTATTATTACGCAAACGTAATAAACATAATCTTTGTCATCAAAATGTATTTTCTTTTGTTTTTTTTCCGTAGACACAATTTTAACTATTTCATTTCAGCTTTTTTATACCTCAAATATTACGCTCCCCTAGTTCTCCATTGGTTGAGCTCTGGCCGTGGTAACAGAGATATCTTCTCTCCCCGAAAATGCAACTCAGTGAACGAGACATTGATATCCACATTTGTACTGACGGATGATATTTCGGAACTTTCAGTGGAATATTTTTTATAATCAGGGTCTGTGCAAGGGGTGCCACGTTAAAGGAGGCCTCAAAGACGCCCATGCCGTTTATTATATATCTGTTTTAAAAAATATATATTTAAAATAGACAATCAACCCTTTATATTATATAGACAATAATTCTAAATTATAATCAACAACCAAATGATGATTAAAAATAGTTTTGGAGTGGGGGGAGCTAAATTTTGTTTCACCTGATACCACATATGCTTATGCGGCTGCCCTATGTGTAACACAAATGATACAGACTATGTTACTTGTAAAATTACGAGTTTGTAGAAATATAAGCAACTTGGGTAACCAACAAGTAAGGTGACCAGATTTCTAAAAGGCGAAAGTAGTACATTGATACATGGAAGTTCAAGTACCCAGATTTTTTAAAAGAGAAAGCAGCACATTGGTACAAGAGAGCTAAAGTAACCAGATTTCTGAAAAGGCGAAAGCAATACATTGATGCATGAAAGTTCAAGTACCCAGTTTTTTTAAAAGAGAAAGCAGCACATTGGTACAAGAGAGCTAAAGTAACCAGATTTCTGAAAAGGCGAAAGCAATACATTGATGCATGAAAGTTCAAGTACCCAGTTTTTTTAAAAGAGAAAGCAGCACATTGGTACAAGAGAGCTAAAGTAACCAGATTTCTGAAAAGGCGAAAGCAGTACATTGATGCATGAAAGTTCAAGTACCCAGTTTTTTTAAAAGAGAAAGCAGCACATTGGTACAAGAGAGCTAAAGTAACCAGATTTCTGAAAAGGCGAAAGCAATACATTGTTGCATGAAAGTTCAAGTACCCAGTTTTTTTAAAAGAGAAAGCAGCACATTGGTACAAGAGAGCTCAAGTAACCAGATTTCTGAAAAGGCGAAAGCAATACATTGTTGCATGAAAGTTCAAGTACCCAGATTTTTTAAAAGAGAAAGCAGCACATTGGTACAAGAGAGCTAAAGTAACCAGATTTCTGAAAAGGCGAAAGCAATAC
This sequence comes from Ryuthela nishihirai, assembly GCA_038380435.1. NCBI lineage: Eukaryota > Metazoa > Arthropoda > Arachnida > Araneae > Heptathelidae > Ryuthela > Ryuthela nishihirai. The sequence goes on from JAWZYU010000020.1 coordinate 39,155,675, forward strand.
ATTGATGCATGAAGTTCAAGTACCCAGATTTTTTAAAAGAGAAAGCAGCACATTGGTACAAGAGAGCTAAAGTAACCAGATTTCTGAAAAGGCGAAAACAGTACATTGATGCATGATAGTTCAATTACCCAGTTTTTTTAAAAGAGAAAGCAGCACATTGGTACAAGAGAGCTAAAGTAACCAGATTTCTGAAAAGGCGAAAGCAATACATTGTTGCATGAAAGTTCAAGTACCCAGTTTTTTTAAAAGAGAAAGCAGCACATTGGTACAAGAGAGCTCAAGTAACCAGATTTCTGAAAAGGCGAAAGCAATACATTGTTGCATGAAAGTTCAAGTACCCAGATTTTTTAAAAGAGAAAGCAGCACATTGGTACAAGAGAGCTAAAGTAACCAGATTTCTGAAAAGGCGAAAGCAATACATTGATGCATGAAGTTCAAGTACCCAGATTTTTTAAAAGAGAAAGCAGCACATTGGTACAAGAGAGCTAAAGTAACCAGATTTCTGAAAAGGCGAAAACAGTACATTGATGCATGATAGTTCAATTACCCAGTTTTTTTAAAAGAGAAAGCAGCACATTGGTACAAGAGAGCTAAAGTAACCAGATTTCTGAAAAGGCGAAAGCAGTACATTGATGCATGAAAGTTCAAGTACCCAGATTTTTTAAAAGAGAAAGCAGCACATTGGTACAAGAGAGCTAAAGTAACCAGATTTCTGAAAAGGCGAAAGCAGTACACTGATGCATGAAAGTTCGAGTACCCAAATTTTTTAAAAGATAAAGCAGTACATTGGTACAAGAGAGCTAAAGTAACCAGATTTCTAAAAGGCGAAAGCAGTACATTGATGCATGAAAGTTCAAGTACCCAGATTTTTTAAAAGATAAAGCAGTACATTGGTACAAGAGAGCTAAAGTAACCAAATTTCTGAAAAGGGGAAAGCAGTACATTGATGCATGAAAGTTCGAGTACCCAGATTTTTTAAAAGAGAAAGCAGTACATTGGTACAAGAGAGCTAAAGTAACCAGATTTCTAAAAGGCGAAAGCAGTACATTGATGCATGAAAGTTCAAGTACCCAGATTTTTTAAAAGATAAAGCAGTACATTGGTACAAGAGAGCTAAAGTAACCAAATTTCTGAAAAGGCGAAAGCAGTACATTGATGCATGAAAGTTCGAGTACCCAAATTTTTTAAAAGATAAAGCAGTACATTGGTACAAGAGAGCTAAAGTAACCAGATTTCTGAAAAGGGGAAAGCAGTACATTGATGCATGAAAGTTCAAGTACCCAGATTTTTTAAAAGAGAAAGCAGCACATTGGTACAAGAGAGCTAAAGTAACCAAATTTCTGAAAAGGGGAAAGCAGTACATTGATGCATGAAAGTTCGAGTACCCAGATTTTTTAAAAGAGAAAGCAGTACATTGGTACAAGAGAGCTAAAGTAACCAGATTTCTAAAAGGCGAAAGCAGTACATTGATGCATGAAAGTTCAAGTACCCAGATTTTTTAAAAGATAAAGCAGTACATTGGTACAAGAGAGCTAAAGTAACCAAATTTCTGAAAAGGCGAAAGCAATACATTGATGCATGAAAGTTCAAGTACCCAGATTTTTTAAAAGAGAAAGCAGTACATTGGTACAAGAGAGCTAAAGTAACCAGATTTCTGAAAAGGGGAAAGCAGTACATTGATGCATGAAAGTTCAAGTACCCAGATTTTTTAAAAGAGAAAGCAGTACATTGGTACAAGAGAGCTAAAAAAACCAGATTTCTGAAAAGGGGAAAGCAGTACATTGATGCATGAAAGTTCAAGTACCCAGATTTTTTAAAAGAGAAAGCAGCACATTGGTACAAGAGAGCTAAAGTAACCAAATTTCTGAAAAGGCGAAAGCAGTACATTGATGCATGAAAGTTCAAATACCCAGATTTTTTAAAAGATAAAGCAGTACATTGGTACAAGAGAGCTAAAAAAACCAGATTTCTGAAAAGGGGAAAGCAGTACATTGATGCATGAAAGTTCAAATACCCAGATTTTTTAAAAGATAAAGCAGTACATTGGTACAAGAGAGCTAAAGTAACCAAATTTCTGAAAAGGCGAAAGCAGTACATTGATGCATGAAAGCTAAGGAAACCAGATTTCTGAAAAGAGAAATCAGTACATTGACCGATTTTACACATCTATTGTCCGATATAAAAAATTTACCTACATTTCTGTCATTTAGTGTTGCTTTGAAATTTTAGAAAACCACATGTTCAATATCATTTGTGATGTGACAAGTATTATATTCTTGATATATGTTGAATAGTCTCTGTTAATTTAGGAATATAAAGGTATAGTTATTGTATAAGTTATTTCTTTGAAGGTGGGGGAAGAAATTTTACTTTATATGAAATTTAATTTTATCGATTTGATAAGTTAGATGTCATGCATCCTGTGCTATTTGGTATAAGTTTTTTTTCTGCTTTTTAAAAAATTTAGATGTTGGCGATTAAAGTTCGGCATCCAGCATGTTTTTGGTATAAGATTTAGCGGGGAATAAAGAGATGAGCTTTAACTGGCATAGTGGCTAAGGAACGAGCTACTATTCCATCAAGGCGATCTTTGTGTGTCTTGTTAGCTCTAAGTCAGTTCCCTCGCTCTTAGTTGAACATGTCTTTGTATAAGAAAGAAGGCCTGTAAAAGTTTTTTTCTCTCTCCTAAATGTTGCAATATATAGTTATATATGAAAAAAGATATCCCAAAGTTTGCTCAGCAATACCTACAAAAAAAAATTATAATATCGGCAATTAGACGCTCTTTTGCTGCAATTGCTTGAACTATTTTTGTGTCGTTTTTTCAGTTTGCCGTTTAAACCCAATAAATACCTGAAACTTGTTTCATGCATTCTATTCTTGAAACTTGCTTCATCCACGCTCAAGTGATTTTTAAAATCGTCTTAAAATTAAAAGTATGTCAAATTCCTTTATTTTCTTAGAAAACTTTAGTGCTAGAAATACACTTTTACCAAGCAGAAATTGCACAAAAAATCAATTTATTTGTTGAAAGCAGTACAAGAAAGCACAACACAAGGAAAGTAGTGCAAAAGCAGTACACGAAAACTTAACAGTACAAATAATCTGAAAGCAGTACGAATGGCCATTTTTAGTTAAGGCAAGTCGACAAAATATCGGCACGTTAAATCGGATATTCCATGGTTATGAATTTGAGCAGATCTGGATTTGTTTGGATTAAAAGTGTGGCATTATACCAAACCTAAACGGACATGATCCTTTCATTAATGGTTGCTAGTGATTCAGTTTTTAATACGTTAGATATTGGCATCACCACAAAATAAATAGGGTTCCCCACAAATAGCATCCTCCACAAATTTAAACCCCTTATCTAACCGTATAATTGCATTTTTCCAAAGGTTTATAACGTACTTCTATCTAAAATATAAATCTTATTTTAATACCTTCAAGTTGATTACTATAATTTCCTTACACTTTATTGTTAAGAAAGGATAAAAAAGTGGACTTTTAAATAACCACCGAAAACGCAACTAAACGTTTAAAAGTAAGTGAGTCTAAAAGAATAAAAAAAAAACAATAGTTACTGATTGCATTTTCAGAAGAGAAGGCAAAGCATGTTATTGCTGCTTCAGGCACACATACAACCACTGCATAGTTGACGTCATACATGGCAAAACGAAAGAAAACCGTGAGAGAGATGGACACAATTATATTAGAGTTAATTAACTATGTTCGGGGTCTCTATTCAGCGCAGACAAATGCTTGTATAATGGAATACATCAGCTTGCATGCAGGGCGTGAGTTTAGCTAAAGTGAGTGTGTGTGAGGCTGGAAGATGGAGATGAAGTTGGGGGGAGGACAAAAGGAGGGAAAAGGATGGAGAATTTGGAAGATAGAGAAACTTACCTCTTCTGCTGTTTCTAGGTCTTCCATGTAATTAACATTGATGTCTCCAAGGAGGAGGAGTCCTTTCACATGGTCGTGCTTATGCTAAGGGAGAAAATACTCTAATTAAAATAAGAAGCACAGAGAAAGGAAGAATTGCATGTTTCAAAAGCGTAATCCAATTATGACTGATTTTTCGCAGTTTTTCCTCATTAAATGGGTTTACAGATAAGAAGGAATTTTTGAAGAACACTGAAACGCTACTTTAAAAGAGTCTCTTTCGAGATATTTTTCTTTTTTTTATTAATCTGCTGTGAAAGGAGAGAATACTTTCAATTTTTTTTCTTACGTTGCTTTCGTTTCTTTTCGGGCTCTGTACGTCTATGCCAAGCTAATTTAAATATGCACGACTCTGGAAGAATAAAGAATATTGTCTTTTTTTTTCTTGGTCGGAGAGAAATGCATATACTGTAGTATATATTCGTATACGCACTAGGAGAGATTTACAAAAAATGTATTTTGCCAATTATGGATGTGAAGAGAAATGTTTTGGCATTTTTTAACAAACATACGGTTTGCTTAATAGCAAGATAAGCATGGTGGTAAATAAGAGGAACTTGATGGACCTACACTATCTTATGCTTACCAAAAATGGCATCAATGCAAAAAAAAAAGCAAAGAATTTATGATTGTATTGTTTTTTCTTTTTTCCTTATTAAAGAATGATAAGGCTTGATGAATTTGTTTACACAATTTTAATTCAACTCGATGACGACATTGTCATATTTTTGTTTTTTCTACTGTGCAGAAACTAAGCTGAAATGGAAACGAAAACAAGATTACGTTCGAAAATGTTTTTCTACGATTTTTTTAAAGTTTAATAAAAGTTTATTATTATTGTACTAATGTCTTTTTTTTTCTGGAAATAAGTATGAAAGCATCAAAAGGGAATCAAAATGTTATTGGTTTGATTTTGGGTATTCTTGCAATAAACTTTTCGCTACCACATGGAAGTCATCATTCCTTCTTCTAATCAGTCACGAAACTGAAGCAGCTTATGATCTCCTTTATTATTATTATTATTATTATTATTATTATTATTATTATTATTATTATTATTATTATTATTATTATTATTATTATTATTATTATTATTATTATTATTATTATTATTATTATTATTATTATTATTATTATTATTATTATTATTATTATTATTATTATTATTATTATTATTATTATTATTATTATTATTATTATTATTATTATTATTATTATTATTATTATTATTATTATTATTATTATTATTATTATTATTATTATTATTATTATTATTATTATTATTATTATTATTATTATTATTATTATTATTATTATTATTATTATTATTATTATTATTATTATTATTATTATTATTATTATTATTATTATTATTATTATTATTATTATTATTATTATTATTATTATTATTATTATTATTATTATTATTATTATTATTATTATTATTATTATTATTATTATTATTAAGAATAATAATGTAAAAACAAAAGTAAGAAACCCATTTGATATCACAGAAGAAACATAAATGCTAACGAATTAGTTTAATTTATGAAACATAATAAATTACTCTAATGTCGGATTCTTACTTCTAACAGCTGAAGAAAGACAAAAAATTCGAAAATACCACAAATAAATCACTTAGAAAATGTAAATGTATTTTTGCATCTGTAAAGATTCCATGCAAACAATAATAAATACGTATTATAATTTTTTTCTCTGTGTTTTCCATGCACGTTAACTTGACGACTTAAAGATCGTGTGAAGTACTTTTCTGGTGACCTATGACTTCAGAAAACAGAATATACCACAGAGAAAAAAATAGTTCTAAAAAATCCTCTCTGTGCTTAATAAAAAAAAGCTTCTTAATTCCTCTTAGACCAGCTCGAGATATTTTGCCGAAAAAATAAAAAGCAATTATACCTGATCTCTAGTGAATTTTCCGAATTTTAACAGGATGAGTTATCAGCTGAATGTAAAATAAAAACATGGAAAACTGGCTAGAAGAGAGATGATATGGTTGCTATCGTATTAGCACATATTTTCAGTATATATATATAAAACGTTAAGTCCAAAGTTTTCACTTTCGAGTTCTCAATGTAAAGGAAAAAAAAAATGCAATCTAAGATTTTATTATATTGTTTTTTCTCTATAATAAATGATTTTTCCAATTAATGCAGCAATTAAAGATTTACCTGAAGTAGATTTCTAAGAAAAGTCGTAGCTTCTTCTGGTCTTCCGTCATCGTAGAGCAGCAACGCCATGTTGAATAACGCTTCTGGGAAGTCGCCTCTCAGCTAGAAAGACAGAAAATAAGGATGTTGTGCAGAACACGACTCAGTTTTTTTTCTTCTTCTTCTTAAGCTCACAATCCATTAAGTTAAATAGCGGGAAAAATACTTCGAGACGTTTAATTTATAGGAATGGCTGAGAGAGAGTCAAAAAAATAAGAGCAACCACTCTGAAATTAATTTCCTGTTCTGGAGATAAGACTAAGCGAAAGCTAATTAAATAGTGCACAGCGGGAAAGACCAAACCACCTTGGGGCATTTCCGTTTTCGTAATTTGGTGGACGAGAAAGTTAGTTCGCTTCGGTCCCTTGTTGTGGCGCTTTTGCAGTTTATATCATCAGCTGTTGAAATTATTATCCGAAAGTACCGAAAATGCATGACAGAAAAATGGAGGGAAAAAAACCACCAAAAAAGCACGAGGTTTTTGTAGAGGTGGAGGGCGAGTAAATTAAACTGAATGTGCAGAGAAGGGAAAATATTCGATTATTATTAAATTATTTTTTAATACAAAAGTACGATGGCAAAGTCGACGAATATGAATTATAATAGTAATGAAAAGTGTGAAAAAATGGTAACCAAGTAATTGAGATTGTAAAGAAATTATGTGAAGGACAAAATGGGAGAAAATGGATTAGATGATACTGAAGACTAAGAAAGTGTAATAATAACAAAATATGACTTAAAATCAAGGTCTAAAGTGAAATGGGGAGCGAATCGATTCAATCTGTAACGCGCCAGGCCAACACCTCCTACAAGAGAAGGCCGTACAACTACGTCACAGAAAAATGACTACGTCTAGAGCTCCTATATACCAGGCCGACCTATGCCAACTGGTGACGTGACTTAACGTTATAGTCAATGCAGCCGCCGTGTGCGCAGTAGTTTTTCGAATCCTTAGTATATTTTTCAGCTGCGAATTGTTTAAACTGCTATAGGAACAATTACACAGTGTTTAAATTCCAGGCTGATCCAATTAAATAAAAAAAGTGGGTTGAAAGAATTCAGTGCATTAGGCTTACAGCGTTCTATAATATATACTTCTGACTATTGCTTCTGTATTTTAATGTTAATTTATGTGATATATCGATTAGTAATATGTAGATGAATGATAGCTACATTTAAGTTAGTATCATTCATAGTTACGATTAAGTTTAGTTTGGTTAATATCACAAAATATGCATGCGGCAAACTTCGATCGTGACGGCCGTAACCTTCCGCTTCCCGTGCGGGCATACCGAGATTGGCGACTACGGTAGTCACTAAACGCCGATCATCGCTGGTCGGCCTGGTTTATAGGAGCTCTAGACGTAGTCAGTTTTCTGTGACGTAGTTGTATGGCCTTCTCTTGTAGGAGGTGTTGGCCAGGCTCATAACCTACATTTCCCAGTTTCGTGTCCTAACGTGCTTGAGTTGAAAATTTTCTCAGCTAATTCCCATTCTACCCTCGGCGAAAAAGGGGACACCGATGGGCTTGTCAATGCCGCCGTTCATCTGATGAAAAGTTAAGCCGAGGCAATATGCAGGGGAACCATATATGGTAAATGCTAAAGAACACACTGGAATGGCTTTAATGGGAGGCTTCCATTTGTGTCCTAACAGTTTTCAAGTAGGTTCCCTTCCCCAACCTTTTCGAGTCATTTAGAGTTCTTATGAGCTGGCTATGTAGCCCAGGCCTCGGCAAAATGTTTGGTTGAAAGTCTGCATAGAAACTTGAAATGGAATAGCGGCCAGCCAAATAATTCTATTATCAATAACGTCCCTATAGCGAAAAGTTAAAAAAAATAAAACGTGAAATATAAATAATAAAATTTTATTAAAAATAATTATTCCAATGAGAATTTGCTTCTCAGAAGTTCGACTTCTTGTCCTCTACACGTTCTTTTTTTCTTTTGCAAAGTTAATTAATTTGTGATTAGTAGCTCACAGGCCGAACAAAAGAGATGGTGGGCATTAGTTTGTCCAGGCCCGAACTAACGCAATGTGTGTAGAAAAGTGTGTCTCAGAGATAAACAACCAACCTATCAAACCAGAGAGAATTTTTCATTTATCTATTAAAACAGAAACAAAAAAAAAAATGTCGACAGATGACAAAGTGAAAACAATAGATCATTAATTTTTAAACGAGCTAAAAAAAGAAAAACAAAAGAGCTAGGGCTGTCTCCCTCCCAATCCTCACTCTTTAAGCTGTGGATTATGAACGCAATAGAGAGCTTTTATAACAGTCGATTTGTAAGACAAATACTGTAATTATATCAAATTATGCAATTATATCAAATACTCTTGACAATAGAGAAGACCTCTGAGTATATTGTACATTAGAAACGTGTTTACTTCTTTTCCAATAATATTTTAAGTATTTTATTCGATAATTTTCATTTTTGGTAAAATGAAGATAATTTTAGTAAATGTAGTCTTTATAAGTATAAGATTACGTATAAAGCCGCTTCTGGACGAAGGGGGGGGGGGATTCCCAAACTCCCTCAGCGGAAAACTTTAATAACTAAAATGGAAAATAAAATAATGGTAAACATATATATAGAACAAAGGTTTACTTCGAAGTCGTGGAGTGTTTTAACTTTGTTAGATGAAGTTCTCTAAATCATATAGTAGATGACACTTCCCAAGTGAGAGGCCTTCATTTTATACACAACTCGTTACGATGGAACCCTTACTTCTTTTGTAGGGAGGGCAGAAAGGAGACATGATTTAAGGAAGCTTTTGATATTCACTAGGTCAGAAGGTTCCTTTGAGATATCAATCATTAAGCTAGGCAAACGTTTACGCATTTCCCATTTTTTGTGGGGAGTGGGATTTTTTAGGGGGGGGGGGGAAGTCAGATAAAGTTCGAGGGTCGGAGGGCAAACTCTATGCTGCTATATGTTACAATAAACGGAATCTGTATGCGAATTTGGGGATTTGATGATCCTAGTTCCCACCATTTAGAAGTAGCTCTTCCCTCTTTGTTTTCAGGGTGGTGATGGACCTTATCCTCGGTGATAAAGGGGATACCGATGGACTTGGAAAGGGCGCCGTCCGTCGGATGGAACGTTAAGCCGTGTCCCCATGTGCAGGAGAGTCCATACCCTGTGAACGTTAAAGAACACACCAAATGCCCCTGACAGGAGGCTAACATCTGTTTCCTAAGAGATGTCCGGTAGATCCCTTCCTGAACCTTCCCTGATTCATTAGGATCCCTGTGACCTGGTCATTTAGCCCACTGCGTGAAAAAAGTGCCGTTCAGAGATAACATAAACCAAACTCCAAACGCATAGCAAACAAACAACTTTCCGAAACAATATAACATTTTGAAAGCTTTTTATAAAAAAGATTAAAAAAAGAAAACAATACCAGAACGGAGTGGTTGTGATGTTTTACTTCTGAACGGAATTTTCTGCGTACAGAATGGGTTAAGTATTCAGGTCACAAAGATCCCAAGGATTTATAGTTGACAGCTGTTACACTGGACAGCAGTTGACAACACTGGACAGTTCTCTGGATAGGTCTTAGGGGAAAAAAAGGGCAACCTTCCGTCGAGGAGTAATTTCAGCATATACCAGATATAACGTCTTAATCTCTAAAGCGACAGACGGAGGTTTCCAACTCCACTGGCCACTTCTTTCTGACGTGGATCAGAGATTAGGATAGTGGAGAAAATAACAATGGGGACTAGAACGAGCCTGCTGCACTAACGTTTGAGTCAAACTTTCCCTAACTTTTTCCACTCCGTGAAAACAATACTAAACTGTAGTAAAAACTTCAAAGGTAGTGTAAAGTCATTTTCAAGAATACTAACTTTTTTTCTCGCGAAGTTTAAACGAATTTGTATATATATATATTTTCAACATTCTGTCAGTTACTTTTAAACCAATTACTCTTCGGAAAACATAATTTGTTACAAAAAAAAATTATATACAAAAAACGCGAGCTTTAACTTGCTATAAATTTCAATAACTAAAAATAAAATTAATTTTCTTTGAAAAACAAGTCAAGAGCTTTCTTAAAACGCGTTAAAATACTTCATATAGCTGAAATTAAACTTAAAAAAAAAACAGTAAAAATTCGTTAAGAATACTTCAGAGTTTTTTCACTGTGTCTTAAAATGTTTGTCACGTTCCCTTTCCAAATTCTAAAAAACAAATTATGCTACTTAGTTCAACGTTTCGTTCTTTAATCTCCGAAGAGTTGTCTTTGCCTATTAAGACTGCTATTTTATATTATTATCTTTCATTCCATTTTATTTTCGAGGAAAGTTTCGCTTTCATTATAACTCACTTGCTCAACAGCGGGTTATTGTTCACCATGTCTTCTTCAATTCCAACTACTCTCTTTGCTTTTCTTTGCCTTTTGACATTTTTAATGTTATCGCCAAGAGGGAAAGGCGAAAAAAGAAGAAAATTCGTTGTTTATTCAACTTCGACGTATCCCCTTTTTGTTGGCCACATCACTCCGTCTTGACGCGTTGCCAAGACCAGAGTTTCTGAAGTCGTGTGTGAGAGGTGGGATTCCGTCCATATATGAGTTTTTGTTCAAGATATTTCGACATCTGATTTTTTTTTCTCCTGTTTTATTACTATTATTTCTAGCCAGCGCTTTAGGGGTTAAAAATCGCTAGAAGATAACTCACCGGGGAAAGATATTAAAGAGGGGGCAAAATTTGCTTTTGGTGTTGTTCTTTACATTACGTATCGGTAATAATTAGTTTCTTGTTGTTGTTGTGAAATGCATTCACGCGCAAATTCTGTGAAATTCGAATAAGATTTAAAATGTAAATAGAAGAATTGTTTATAGGTATTGTTTTCTTTTGTTTATAGGTATTGTTTTCTTTTTATAGTTTCCGAACGATTTAGTTACTGTTTGGCAATTGTGAACGCTCAATGAAATAAAACAATGGGATTGGCATAATTTTTTTAATTCTGTACAGCTAGTTTGTGAAAGAGGATTGCATGACACATGGCTTTGAAGTCACAATGACTAGCACAACAAGAGTAATTTCTTCCTATTGAATTATTATGCTTTATTTATGCAATTATGCCCTATGCAATTATTTATGCTTTAGTTGTGAACGCTGATATTTAAAAAGTAGTAAATGTGAATTCTTGTTGTTTCTAAGCTCTATTTCTGGAGGGCTGATTTTTGCAATGCGAATATTGTGTTGTTGATATGCTCTTTATGGGTAACTTAATAAAATGATTCTTGTATTAGAATATATATATATACGATTTTTAAAAATACAGTGAACCTTCGTTATAGCGCTGCTCGCTATACCGCGCACTCGGTTATAGCGCGGGCGATGTTCGCGATAAGTTCAAACATGTTTATATAGGTCCGTGCGGCGTTAGTGAGTATCGCATTTTATTGTTACTGCGTATTGAGTAATTGTGTATGTATTGAGTTCCTGCATGTATTTTGAATAGTGTTTAATTATTGTATGCATGATGAGTAAAAGAAAAGCTTACAGTGAGAAATTTATTGTGTTGCCACCGCGCCGCTCGGTATAACGCGGTTCACCTTATAACGCGAGTGTTGTTTCCCGATCGACATGCGCGTTATATCGGGGGTCCACTTAATTTGATAAAAATATATTTTGGCCGCCGTATGCAATTTCATATCTTTCATGTACAGGTATGTAACGAAGGTATTAGTTTATAACTAGGTAGCTAGCGAAACATCTACAATCGTCAAAGTGACTCGCGAAAAATCTTCCATCGTCAAAGGGCTCGCGAAAAAACTTAAATCGTCAAAGCGTCTCGTGAAATATCTTCCATCGTCAAAGTGGCTCGCGAAAAATCTTCCATCGTCAAAGGGCTCGCGAAAAATCTTCCATCGTCAAAGGGCTCGCGAAAAATCTTCCATCGTCAATGGCCTCGCGAAAAATCTTAAATCGTCAAAGCGTCTCATGAAATATCTTCCATCGTCAAAGTGGCTCGCGAAAAATTTGCAATCCTTAAGGTGTCTAATGGTAAGTCACTTGTGCATTACTGTTATATTTAGTTATTATATATTTATATACATCACTCACCTCTGGGGGGGGTAGTAAAAACACTTCTGCCCCAAAGCTTTTAAGACAGGAAAAAATCACAAACAAAAGTATAATAGTCAAACTAAACAGTAAATTCAATATTTACACACATTTGATGAACTGAAGTATATATATATATTTCGATTAAATTTGTGATTGGCTGAGAGAGTTAAAAAAATCTCTCAGTTGTAGTGAGAAATAGAAACTATAACTATAAACGAAGATAAAGCTACATTTCAAACAAAAAAATTAAGCATGAGCTTATAACACAATGAAGTAGTAGAAATATTTTCTAGGATTTAAGATATTTTGTAGTCTAAACTCAGATCACTATTATAAAGAAGGTTCTTTTAAAAATGTACGTTTTGTGGGAGCGATATTGACTTGTACCTTGCATAAAATTAATTTCACTAGCAATATCGCGTTGAAATTCCACGGAAGCCGTGGAGATCACCAACCCCAAGTTTCAGTGAAAATCATGGGTGCACAATATTTTTGGAGGAGAGCACGAAGGCGTGAAAGATGAAGTCAAAGATGGACTTGGAGATCACCAAGTGCTTTCACCCATCTCAGCAACGATAATGTAATAATGATTCAATACTAGAGAAACAGATGAAATTCGCTGCAAACAGGAAATATTTGAAAAGTCATAGGATAAACATTGAGTTTCACTGGCGAGTGAAATTTTGAGTCCACGATCTCCGCATAATATGAGGAGGTCGATCGGTTACGTGCCAAGTTACCGATTGGCCAGCGCTCAGAATTATCTTCGCTAAACCCCCACCCTGTTCTCAGTGAGAAAGCGGACACCGATGAGTTTTGGAAAGTCGCTGCCCCTGTGATTATACAAAAACAGCTGTAATTTTTTTAGTAAATTTTACCGGCCAACTAAGATCCTTAGTATTTTGTGGGATAGATCTAGCTATCATATTATCACACTAATAAAATAAAGACTGCATTTCATGTCTTTACCTAAATAAGTCTTAAAATTACTTGGGATGCTTTTAAAGTGTCATTTATTAATTATTTTTTTTGTAAAAAGTTTTTATCTAAGACAATAAACATTAAACAACTGATCATTAACGTTGTCATTCTTTCTGATTGTGCTTCTGTACTGTTTTCAATTAAACAAAATTGTAAGGATTCACATAATGCTTTGCTTATTCAAGAAATCTGGGAAACCTGTTTGAAACATTTAAAGAGGGAAATAATGTCATCTTGTAATGGGTTCCAAGTCATATTGGCTTGGAATCCATTGAATTGTCTTGTATTTCTCGATTTCTCCTATTTTGCCAATTTTTACACCCCAACAGCCCGAATAATTCAGTGAAATGTTGATAACTGCAACATTTTTTCAACAAAAAAAAAAAAAAAAAAACCACTCGTGTCCTGTCTTTGACACAGAACGTCTTCCCAAAATTAGTTTAAACCCTCATTTCCCCAAAAGTGTTCCATAGGTTAACATGGGATCCCCTATACTTTAAGATTGTTCCAGAACTCTCATTTACTCTACTACTTGTGTTGATATAAAGGCTAAAGAAGAACTTAAAGGAACAAATTACGGAATCACTGGAATGTCTCTAAATACAGTAAAATTGAAAATTAAAATCTTCCAAAAGGAAAAAGCTACAAAGGTATTTTGACTTTCACACTTCCTCAAAATTCAAAAATAGTTTTTTTTTGTAAATCCTAAAGTTACCAATTTCAGTCAATTTCACTTTCCTAAAAAGAACATTAGTAAAATAAATAGAATAAGAACTGGAGATTGTAATTTAAAGGACAAACTTTTAAGAATGAGGTAAAGTCGATAGCAATTTGTGTGATTACTGCAATTCAAAAGAAAGCATAAGCCATATTATGCAGAACTGTACAAAACTTGAGACAGAAAGACGGAATTTTTTGATTCTTTGAGAAATTTTGGAATACGGGAATTCTATTTGAACCCAATTTTGGAAAATGAAAGGGAAAGAACTAAAAAGAAATGTTATAGTTTTCTGTTGAAATGTTTATAGGAATGGGATATATGTTATACAATTTGTTGATTGTTAATTTTATTTCTAATTTCCTTGATGAGCTAGAGAAATTTGGTTTTATTTCCTTGTTATCTCAAAGTGGAGGATGTGTATCGTAATCGTAATTGTAATGTTTTGGAAGGATCGTATAAGTTTAAACGCTTTATCTGTTAAAAATATCGTACTTATCTCCAAGTGTAAAAACAAATAGCAAATAATAGAATTCACATAAATGTTTTAAAAAACTTTCCTTTTACTGAATTTTTTTGATATTTATAAGAATTGTATTAACAACAACAACGAAAATTTTAGGATGAAAAATCCTTACAAGTACACCAGAGAAGCTTTGATTTTTGGTGTTGGTTATAGCCAAATGCAACAGTTTTTACGAAAGTGCACCCGACTGTTTATAGGTAAATACCTTGAAATTATTTTGACTTATACCTGTAACGCCTGATGAAGCCATTCCTCAGCATTCCTGCGGTCACCCAATTTTACCGATAACATTCCTAGATTAAAGAAGACAGTTTCGTCTGCTTGACCCATCTCGGCGACTCGTCGTAATCTGAAAAGAGAAAAAAAAATACTTCAGATTTTGATTTGTCCATAGTACTTCAAACAGCGCAATACCGAAGAGTTCAGTGCTGAATAAGGTTTTAAAACACTTTACAGTATTTCAAAAAACATTAAACGTGAAGCAAAATATTGGATTATTTTACCACTGAGCGGCACTTTTTTTATACACGTGGGTTAAATGTCCAGGTCACAAGGCCCTATTAAGCTCAGAGTTATACGTACGTACATACACAATGGCGCGCAAATAAATAACTCCATTTTAAGTTTTAACCCTATTTTATGTCAATAGGAAATTACGAAACTCTGTAGCTTCCGAAATAAGGCTTTTATGATAAAATATGTGAAGATAAATTAACGATCTCCATTAAACTATCCAAATGTTAAATTCAGCAATATTAATGAGTTACGGAAGTTTGAACTATTAGAATGGTAATGTCATCATTATTATTATAATTAAAAAAGTTATAAGATTTCATTTTAAAAGTTATTTGAAACTTTAATTAAAAGTTTTGTTTCGGGACGTACATTTCAGATCATTACAGATTTCGTATCATTATAGATGTTAAATATTTCAGCTTCCATAACCCCGTAAGGACCAGCTATCATTGCTGAAAATCGAGTTTTATATAGATTTAAGATCCTTAATGTGCACAGGGTATGTGCACAGGAAAGTATCATGCACACGGAACCACGGTTCAACCTCCATCCAACGAGCACTTTCCCAAGTCCATCGGTACAAAACATAAATATCGATGCACACAGAGAACCTGGAATTTGAACCTGGGAAATAGAGATTACGCGTCTGGTGCACTACCAACTGAACCGATCACTGACTTTCTGGAATCCAGAACAGAGATTATCAATTAGATTTCGCCGCTGTCTATAATGAAGAAAATTAATGCAAATATAATGAAGAAAATTAATGCTTTGCAATTAGTATCTCTTATTTGCAGAAATTTAATAAAATGAAATAAATTTTATACTTCAAAATATAAAAAAACTTAAAATATCCCTTCAAGCAGCTGCTTGTCAAAGAGGTCTAACAAGAGCCTGTCAGTTTATATGCCATAGTAATCTGTAAGGATGGCGGGACCTTAGCAGAAAAACAACACAAACATCCATACCGTACCCGGGGCTTGAACCCAGGTCCCTTAGATCAGCAGCCAAGAGCCCTAAGTACAGTTGCTCAAAAAAGTATACGAACGCTACGGTTGATTGCAGAATTCAGAAAAAACATATGGCAAGGAATTTTTTAGAAATTAGTGACTGGCAACCTTCGTGTCACGTGACACGTGACACGAAGGTTGCCAGTCACTAATTTCTAAAAAATTCCTTGCCATATGTTTTTTCTGAATTCTGCAATCAACCGTAGCGTTCGTGACACGAAGGTTGCCAGTCACTGATTTCTAAAAAATTCCTTGCCATATATTTTTTCTGAATTCTGCAATCAACCGTAGCGTTCGGATACTTTTTTGAGCGACTGCACTCGGCCACGGGATGGCACTTCAAAACATATATATTTATTTCCATTTATTAACTGTTCCTCCAATAACACACAACAGCTGCAAGTAAATTTACAAAACTACAATAATCATTTCACGCAAATATTTCCCAGTAAGGAACAAATATCGTGGTGGGTGAAATATTTATTGATCCGTCAATTACTGACTCTTGGTCTCGAATTTCAAGGGTGTGGAGTCGGTAGCGCGCCAGGAATGTAACCTGCAGTTTCCAGGTTCGAATCTCAACTGTGATCTCCGTGAATACCCACCTTGCTTTCGATGAGAAAGGGTACACCGATGGACTTAGTAAAGACGACCGTCCGTCCGATGGAAAGTTAAGCCGCGGTACCTTATGCAGAGAACCATACCCTGTGCAGGTTAAGGAATACGTTGGATGTCCTTGGAGGGAGGCTACCATCTATCTCCTAATAACTGTCCAGTGTATTCCCTTCTATGTTTTCTAACCCCTCGGGACCTCCGTGAAGACGATTTAGTCTATTACGTGCAAAAAAGTAATGCTCAGAAGTAAAACAACCCAACAACAACTGTAGAATGTGTAACGTCCTTAAATCTTGCTTCTTCTCAAAAACATTTAAACGAGGCACTATAGTCAAGTCGATGACAGAGCCAAGAAATGAAGGTTGGATTGTTTTACCTTTGAGCGGCACTTTTTTGCCCACAATGGGCTAAAACGGCCAGGTCACAAGGACCCCGAAGACTCAGAGAAGGTTTGGGAAGGGGACCCACTGGAACAGCTGTTGGGAGACAGATGGTAGCCTCCCGTCAAGGCCATCTAGCGTGTTCTTTAACGTGCACAGAGTATGGCTCTCCCGCACACGGCCAACGGCTTAACGTCCCATCCGACGGACGGAGGCCTTGCAAAGCCCATCGGTGTCCCCGATTTTTGTCCATCGGTGTCCCGGCGGGGAATTTTGCGGAGATAAATCTCAACGCTGACCCAGCTGGGACTCGAACCTGGGAACTACAGATTACGAGCCTGGCGCGCTACCGACTGAGCCACCATCGCCTCCAAGAAATAGAGGAGTATTGGGGTTGTGGTTAAACACTTCGGTGGATTTGTGTGTTACTAAATCACAATATTGACTTTACATTAATTGCAAAAATTCTTACTCGCTCTTCTACCTTCAAAAATCCTATTTAACCCTCCAGGTGGCTTAAACGTGTTCTCCTCGCCACAGCTAAGTGGTTTTCTAATGCTACCCGACGTGGCAGCACCGCCACTCAACCATTGCTTAAGCCTTACTCTGGCACTTACAAAGCAGAGAGAAAGATAAATGAACACCAGGAGAGTTTAAACTATTAAACTACATTAATTTCCATAAATTAAGGAACAATTCTATGTTATGGCAAGGGGTAGATAACGTCGAAGCTCTTCTAACTTCTAAAATTACCTTTTTTTGCTTAAAAATGTGATGGAAGACAAAGATCTTAATCACAAATATCAATAACTCGATTTTCAGCAATATTCGTTCAGTATTAAATGAGTTATGGAAGTTTGAATATTTAACTACAATAATGCCAATCTTAAGATACTTATTTACAAAACTGATGAATAGTGAGAGAATTATTTACATAAACTTCTAAAATACACACTTTTTTTATTAAACGCATTGATACAATACATATTTATTATTAAGTTTCAATTAACTTCTGAAGTCAATATTTGTGGCTGATATTGTTATCGCTAAATATTCAAACTTCCATAACTCATTAAATACTGAACGAATATCGTTGAAAATCGAGATATTGATATCTTTATCTGCAATCACATTTTTCAAAACAATAAAACTTATTTTAGAAGTTAAAGAGCTTTGATGTTCGCTTCCCGTTGACTTAACATAGGGATTTTCCTTAATTTATGGAAACCAGTGTATATTGCGAGTTTTGCCCTACTATTCCCTCCTCCTGATAAAATGGGGGACGGATTTTCGCGGGGTTCGCCTTTAAGGAATCGTATCTCAAATTAAAGTTTGTGACGTCTCCAATGTCATGGGGCTACTTCAAATATGACTCCAAAAGGGGGTATATGTGCTCGTTTTCTTTTAGTCATTTATCAAATGTTTCGAAGGTAGGTGTTTTTAGTGACAAAAAATATAAATTAAAAATTAAAAAAAATACCTATCTTCCTATAGGGCCCTATAGAGTAGAAAATAAACCTGAAGCATATCGATGGTGCAATCAGGCACTGAGTTGCTATTCGTTTCTAAGAAAGATAGAGGCCTTAATTTCTAAGAAAGATAGAGGCCTTAATTTCTAAGAAAGATAGAGGATTTCTAAGAAAGATAGGGCCTTAATTTACTGATTTACTTACTCGACAAGATTGTCGGCGCGCTATTTTCCTTTGAAGCGGATACGAACTCAGTGACTGATTGCACCATCGGTATGCTTTAGGCTAATTTTCTATGTTTTAGGGCCCTACAGAAAGATAGGTATTTTTTTTAATTTTTAATTTATATTTTTATAAGTATAGAGGATAAATTGTTATTAGCCTGGTGGAATCTGAACCCAAGTCCTGATAGATCGGATCCCAGCGACTAACGGCAATTTTTCCTCTACTCTCATCTAATGTATCACCTACAGGAGCCCTACATGATGACCTACAGGATGATGCAATCCCCGCCCTGCCCACGGTCAGTAGGGGACACCGATGGGCTTGAAAAGGCCGCCGTCCTTGGGATGGGACGTTAAGCCGTGGCCCCGTGTGCTGGAGAGCCATACCCTGTGCACGTTAAAGAACACGCTGGATGGCCTTGACGTGAGGCTACCATCTGTCTCCCAACAGCTGTTCCAGTGGGTCCCCTCCCCCAACCTTCTCTGAGCCTTCGGGGTCCTTGTGGCCTGGCCATTTAGCCCATGGTGTGCAAGAAAGTGCCGCTCAGAGGTAAAACAATCCAATCCAATCCAAAACCTACAGGATGACTACCTGTGATTATCCATTATTCAATATAAATTATTATTGTTATAAACACGGTTTTATTTATATAGGTGTTTGCTTTAACAGGAGAATATTAACAGAATCATATTAGCTAATAGAGTTAATATGATTCTGTCAAACAACAGATGAGATAGTTAAGAGAGCGAGATGTGTTAAGACAGCTTTAGTAGAGATCAGAGTTACAAGTTAATTATTGCATTGAAGCAGACTGAAATGGGAAATAATGTGCTACAGAAATCCTTACCTTTGAAAGGCCACTTCTTGTAACTGGAACAAACCCTCATCTTGTATTAGGCGGGCAGAAGCCAGAAGGGAAGGCTGTCGGAATAAAAGAAGACATTTAACTGGTTAACCCGAAAGGATCGAATGAGAAATAATGTGCTATTAACAGATTCAAAAATACAACATTTTTATTCAGGATATTTGGTTTTTCAGTCTGTGTGCATGGGTTCTTATCTTCAGGCAAATAAAATGTGTGTTTACAGAGTTAGTCATTAATGTTTCCTACAGTTTAAAATACTCACAACCATAGAGCAAATTGTGTAACGGTTATGACATTAAAAAAAAGCTGTATTTATGTAGGCTACATAGATATTTTCAATGTAGGTTTTATAGGCAATTTGACATCATATGTGCAGTATATATATATACACACACTGAGAGGCTATTTTATTAGGTACAGTTTCATGTTGTGGTTAGTAATAACTCAGACTCTGAATTTAATAAGTTCTCAAATAAAAGTTTTGTGAAGAAATATTAATGAATATAATTTAAAGATATCAATCAATTCTATTTCAGTCTCGATTTCTAGCAATATGCGTTCGGTAATTAAAGAATTATGGAAGCTGAAAATGTAATAATTTGATTCGTTCTGCAAAAAACATTCAAAATTGGCGAAAATTAACATAATTATTATGCAAACTTCTAAAACTTACGCAAACTGCTAAATTTGTTAGTAAAGTATAGTATTAGTGTCTTTGTTTTCGTTTTAATTTGTATTTTATTATCATTTCAGAGCAATTATTTAAACTGGCATTGTTGCTGTTAAATGTTCCAATTTCCATAACTCTGCAAACACCGGAAAAAAAAAAAACATTGTCGAATATCGCAATTGACATAGAGATTGAAATGGATTTAACTAAGAATTTTAAGTTATCTTCAGTCATATTTTTCCGAAATAAAATAGCCTATTTAAAATGTTGCAGCGTTCTGTATTTGAATTACTATTCACATAAAATGAAATTGTGCATAATAAAGTAGCAGCTTAGTGTATGTATACAGGGTGAATATAACATAAATTGCCCTATTCTGGAGTCTTTTGAGCGGCGACGAACAGGGGGAGTGCCACGAAAATTGATAGGTAGCATAATAAGAGGATGCGGAATCGATTTAGCGAAGAAAAGAGAAATAGTCCCTACTCGCCACCAGGGGGAAACGAGCGCTGCAAACACGGAGAAAGAAAGTCACAGGTGAGAAAACGATATTTATTGGTTTCACGTACTTGACTGTTACAGAAATTGTTAATGTACTCTTTATCGGTGCAGAGGATGTGCTGGAAGCGAATGACTGCGTGGGCCAGGTCGTTGTGGATGTTAGTCAATTCTTGTGCAATGCTGGCCTTCAGCAAGCGACTGCATACCGCCACGATAAACCCAGTCCTTTAGATAGCCCCAGAGCCAGAAATCATAAGGATGTAGGTCCAGTGAGCGTGGTGGCCGGGCCTGAGGAAAGTCTTAAGAAGCTAAGTGCTCATCGTGGAACTTTGTATGCAGCAACTGCTTTACTACCAACAAACATGTGGGAGTGCACCATCTTACGTGTCTTTTGCAGTGTCCAGACACTTGCCATCCCTGTAGGGTGGAAATGATGTGATGCTGCAGAAGAGTGCAGTAACGGGTATCTATTACGATGCACTGTACTGGACCATTAGATGTAGTTGAAATTGATAGATGTCCCTTCTCAAAGAAGAATGAATGGACTAATGATGAAGTCTGCACTGAAGCCACGCCATATTGTCACTTCCCGGGGCTGGAGATGCCTTTCATGCACAACAGACAGATATGACGCCTTCATATGTGACAGTTCTCTGTGTTGATACACCAGTGATGGTGAAGTGCACCTCGTCAGTCCAGAAGACTACAGGACCACCCAGTGCCACATGTCATCACCTCTTTCTCACTAGAAATTGAAGAGAGAAGCCGGTGTAATGTGGCAAGTCACCTGGTCACAGTTCCTGCATACCGTAAAAATCTTGTATCATGAGGGTTGGGTTAGGATGTTTTACCTCTGAGCGGCACTTTTTTGCACACCATGGGCTAAATGGACAGGTCACATGGACCCCGAAGGCTCAGAGAAGGTTGGGGGAGGGGACCCACTGGAACAGCTGTTGGGAGACAGATGGTAGCCTCCCGTCAAGGCCATCCAGCATGTTCTTTAACGTGCACAGGGTATGGCTCTCCCACACACGGAGCAACGGCTTAACGTCCTATCCGACGGACGGCGGCCTTTCCTAGCCCATCGGTGTCCCCTACTGACCGTGGGCAGGGCGGGGAATTTTGCGGAGATAAATCTCAGCGCTGACCCAGCTGGGACTCGAACCTGGAAACTACAGATTACGAGCCTGGCGCGGTACCGACTGAGCCACCCCCGCTCCTTGTATCATGAGAATGGTCTGCAATGTGCTATGGCGTGTAGAGCATCGCGCAAAGGCCATAGCACTTTGCAGATCATTGCTCATGACACTTCTCTGGCACTGCTGGCTGACTCATGCCACTTCTGGCATGAGCCACAATGATAACCGTCACCTCATCCACCACTTCTTCTGCAATGGGTGACTGTCATTTTCCTGGTGCCACTCCCAACTCACCAGTCTCCTCACGGTCACCTACATATCTGTAGCGCTCTGTTTTCTCTCCTGGTGGTGACAGTTGGAACTAATTTTATTTCTTCATTCATTCACATCTTCCTTAATGCCACTGACGTCAGGAGTCCTCTCTGCAGACTTTCCAGTCGCACATACTCTCGCAGTGGGGCATTTGCATTGTTCTGATTCTGGTGGGTTGGGTTGGGTTGTTTTACCTCTGAGCGGCACTTTTTTGCACACCATGGGTTAAATGGCCAGGTCACATGGACCCGAAGGCTCAGAGAAAGTTGTGGGAGGGGACCCACTGGAACAGCTGTTAGGAGACAAATGGTAGCCTCACCGTCAAGGCCATCCAGCGTGTTCTTTAACGTGCACAGGGTATGGCTCTCCCGAATACCGGCCACGGCTTAACGTCCCATCCGACGGACGGCGGCCTTTCCAAGCCCATCGGTGTCCCCTACTGACCGTGGGCAGGGCGGGGAATTTTGCAGAGATAATTCTCAACGCTGACCCAGCTGGGACTCGAACGTGGGAACTACAGATGATGATTCTGGTGGAATAACTTGATTAACAGCACGATTTCCTTTTTGGTGAGAGCCATACGACCATTTGCTTAGGTCTGGGGATTCACACTTTTATACAACGCCTTTTGTGTCTGGAAACGCGTTATTATTCAAACGAACGTGATCAGCATACCTGTAGCGCCTGTTTTCTCTCCTGGTGGTGACAGTGGGAATTAATTTTATTTCTTCACAAAATTGTTCCTGTATGTTCTTATTAAGATATTTATCAATTTTTGTCTCCGTTTGCCACCGACCCAGAAATTGGGAAACATTTTTATCTGGAAGAGGGAAACATTTTTATCTGGAAGAGGGAAACATTTTTATAACCACTCTGTATAGTTGATTGTGACTTAGAGAGTGAGAGGAATCACGCTAATTCTAACTGTGAAACAGAAATGATAGAACTCTGAAAATTTGAACCTCTAATCCTGGTCTTAAATCTTGGTGAAAATCGGAAATTTGACCTCCGATGTGCCCTTCAAGGTCAAATAGATATCGCCTCTAAGATCAACTTTAAAAGTGCTAGAAACGTGAAAATTGGTGCCAACGGATGTTTCAGGTAGCAGATTTCAGAAATAACAAAAATTCGGATCCAATGGGTACAGTCGCTCAAAAAAAGTATTCGAACACTGTGGTTGATTACAGAAATCAGAAAAAATATCTGGCAACGATTTTTTTTAGAAATTAGTGATCTGGCAACCTCCGTGTCACGTGACACGAAGGTTGCCAGATCACTAATTTCTAAAAAAAAATCGTTGTCAGATATTTTTTCTGAATTCTGTAATCAACCACAGTGTTCGGATACTTTTTTGTGCCACTGTACTTCGGGGTCAAAGGTGAAATTTCGGTCGACTGCTGCTAGAGAAATAAAAATTGGTTTTCTAAGAATATTTTGGTCGTAGATCTCAAAAACATTAAGAAATTTCAGATCCGATGTCGGGTTCAAGGTAAAACAGAGGGCTTGGAATGAAAGAGAAGAAATGAAGAGGCAATTGATTTCTCATCCATCATGCCGTAATACTTTTATTTTCACTCGCTTTCTTTGAAGCGTTCAATCGGCCACGGCTGCAGCTCAATTGGTGGATGATGACAAATATTGTACATACACTTATTGAGATCTGTCACCATATGATTCCTGAGACACTTCTCCGCAAAATTCTCCGCCCTGCCCACGGTCAGTAAGGGACACCGATGGGCTTGGAAAGGCCGCCGTCCGTCGGATGGGACATTAAGCCGTGGCCCGTGTGCGAGAGAGCCATACCCTGTGCACGTTAAAGAACACGCCTTGATGGGAGGCTACCATCTGTCTCCCAACAGCTGTTCCAGTGGGTCCCCTCCCCTAACCTTCTCTGAGCCTTCGGGGTCCATGTGACCTGGTCATTTAGCCTATGGTGTGCAAAAAAAGTGCCGCTCAGAGGTAAAACAACCTAACCCAACCCTGAGACACTATTATCTAATTTGCTGTTATAACTGAACAATTTTTATATCAGTTTTCTGCGAGAGTGTGCAAAAAGTTATGAATTTAATAGTAAGTAAGAATAATTGTTTAATTAAAGATAACGTTAAAAAGCATTCTTTGTGGGAGGATATTCTTTTGAAAATATCTCATTTCTCAGCTGGTGGGGAAAAATAAGAACTCAAATTAAATGTTTATTACTTTTTACAATATAAAACGATTTTGCCATTTCTTAGTAACGTTTTAATATATCTTTAAGTTTTCAACTTTTTTGAGGGGGGGGGGGCAGAAATCGCTGCCAGATATTTTTTCTGAATTCTGCAATCGACCATAGTGTTCGGATATTAATTTGAGCGACTGTACACAGGAAGAGCAACAGAAAATATCCCCCAAAAATATGAAATTAGAATTTTACCTCTAACTCACAATGGATAATAGAAGGTAATTTAAATTCACAGAGTGAATTAAGTAAACATTTAATTAAAGCAGTCTCTCTCTCTATATACATATACCTTGCATACTTCTGAAAGCTTGACTTATCAATGATATAAATACATCACATAAACGAGAATTTAAAACTCATTTTTTACAAAGTTGATTATTTTCACTTCTACTCTTCCGTAAACATGTGCAAACATGCCTGTCAGTATTCATTCGAAACACTGGAAAATCTTGGAAGTATAAATTGTTAGTTACAAGTTCGTAATTTCTTAAAATGCTTAAGCACATTTCACTTTAACTTGTAATTAAGGTTCAGCTTAAATCATTACGCAATTCGTTTTCCTAGAGAGATGCTTGAGAACCCATTAAAGATCATGACTGCAACTTAAATGAGTGCAAACTTGCGTTAGGTCGCTACTAATTGCTAAAGCAGAGCACAAAGTTTCTGACTTCGCAAAAGTTGAAGTGATGTAGAGCATTATGCGAAGATCAACAGTTTAAAATGATATATAAGCCTCCAGATGGTAAAAGTAGATAATAAAATATTACCGAAATTATAACAATTGCTTACTTTTAAGGAATTCAGAATAAGGAGGCAGTGAGGATAACTTGTAAACTTGTGAGATGAGAATTCGCAAATAAATTCACTCATACCCAGAGGTGAGCTGCAGCGGACCAGCACAAATCTACTTTTAAATTTTTGCTGGTTCAGTTAACCAACTGTTACTTTAAGATGTAATTTAATTTATTTATGATTCATTTATAATGATTTGTCTCCGTTCTGTATGTAGGGGAGCATTTTCTTCCTTTTTAAATTATTTAATTATTTATTACCGCTGTTGGAACGATTGGCGAGATTACTGTTAGAATGATTAGTGAGACCACTGTTATTGGTGTGATAACAGTTTGAGCGATTAGTGAGACCATTGTTATTGGTGTGATAACGGTTTGATTGATTAGTGAGACCACTGTTATTGGTATGAGAACAGTTTGAGCGATTAGTAAGATCACTGTTATTGGTGTGAGAACAGTTTGAGCGATTAGTGAGATCACTGTTATTGGTGTGAGAACAGTTTGAGCGATTAGTGAGACCACTGTTATTGGTGTGACAACAGTGTGAGCGATTAGTGAGACCTCTGTTATTAGTGTGACAACTGTTTGAGCTACTGGAGAAACTACTTTTCTAAGGATATTCTAATATTCATTTTAAGGAAACGACCGATTGGCACGACCATTGCCTAAAACACTGTTGCAGAGATTGGCGGAACTTTGCAACACTTGAAGCGACTGACGAGACCATTCTTGGTGCAATTAACGAGATCATTGTTATTGGTATAATATATTACTGCTGTTAGGAGACAGATGGTTAATCGTCAAGGCCATCCAGCGTGTTCCTTAACGTGCACAACGCACGGCTCTCCTGCACATGGGACCAATCGTAACTTCCCATCTAACGGACAGCGACATTTCCAAGCCCATCGGTTCCCCTACTGACTGAGAACGGAGGAATTTGCGGTGTTCAATCTCAACGCTGGCCATGGTGGGACTCGAATCTGGAAACTACAGATTACGAGTCTGGTGCGCTCCGGACTCGTAGCCATTGCAGCCCCGGTCTTGATGGGAAGTTACTGTCTCCTGAACAGATATCAAGTGTGTCCCCTTTCCCCAACCTTCTCTGGGACCTTGGTGTCCTTGTGACTGGTCATTTCGCGCACCGTGTGCAAAAAGTGCCGCTCAGAGGTAAAACAACCCAACCGACTAATTTTACAAGGAAAACGGAAGACAGTGAAACCAAAGAACTAATAAAAATAACTGAAAGTAAATAAAAATTTCGAACAAATTACTTATCAAAATGTCATTAGAATAAGATACCATGAGATCTTTAAATGAGTATTAAAAACCACACAGGAAATACAAATCTGTTTCATCCGCTTTATTTACAAAGCGATCAAAGATAGCGATAAATAATATTAATCAAAAACATATAGAAATAAAATAATTTTATGCAGAAAGGTGAATTTATACAAAATATTTAAGTAGGCAATACCCATTTATAAAGCTATTGCCAGTGGTGGAAAAATCCCAAGTTAAACGAAAGCAACTCTTGCGTAAGTCGGGAGATCCTTGTACATCGGATACGAGGTTAAGGTTTCGAAGTCAATTCGTATGAAACACACTCCCTAAGTTAGCTTGTTTTACCTCTGACTATTCTTCCTCTGATTATTCCTCTGACTATTCTATAGGCTAAATTGTTAGGTCACGAGGTCCCAAAGGGCTCAGAAAGGGTTAGTTAGGGGGGGAAAAGGATCCGCTGAACAGCCTTTAGGAGACAGATGATAGCCTCCAGTAAAGGCCATCCAGCGTGTTCATTAGCTTGCATAGTGTATGGCTCTCCCACACACTGGGCAACGACTTAACGTCCTTTCCGTCGGAAAGCGGCCTTTCCCAGCCCATCGGTGTTTTTTTTTTTTTCAAATCGAGGGCAGTAAGTTTTACGGAGATAAATCTTAATGCTGGCCCAACTGGGATTCGAACCTGGGAACTGCAGATTACATGGCTTGCGCGCTATCGACTGAGCCAGCCTCTCTCCACACTTTCCATATTGTTAACTCTTATGGTGGATGGCTTGACGGTAAACTTCCATTAATTCGTAGCGGCTATTCAACGAATATTTTTATCCCATCATCACAGAGTGTCTGGAAACTTGCTTTAATGTTTACAATTGAGCATTTGAAAACGTGCCTTTCAGAAAGTCAATTTTTCCATGAATATATCCATTTTATATGATCTGAAAATGGCACCATGTCAGTCAACAAATTTATACAATGGCATTCGAGTTTCCAGTAATTCGAGTTTTTTTTTTTGGCCAGTGGAGAGTGTGGACTTTGCTCATTGATACAACATCCAGATTAGAACTTGAACTACGTTACGGTAGAGTAGGTGGACAAGAGGGCCATCCCACTCCTTGAGAATTCTAACACAAGAACGGGGATAAATTTTATTGTTTAACCACTGAACAATACTTTTTTTCCACAATGGGCTAAATGGCCAAGTCACAAAGACTCAGAGAAAATTGGCGAAAGGGATCCTCTGAATGCTATTAGGAATAAGATGAAAACTTCCCGTCAAGGCCATCCAATGTGTTCTTTAACATGCACAGAGTATGGTTCTCCTTCATAAGGCAGTCAGTCTTTAACGAAGGCATATTTAATGTCGCATACGACCGACGGTGGCCTGTCTAAGGCCAAAAAAAAAATGCTTATATATATTGTGTATATTTTGGAAGAATACTTTGTTGAAAGGGTTGAGTTGTGTTACCTCTGTGCGACACTTTTTCGCACACCATGGGCTGAATGGCCAGGTCACATGGACCCCAAAGGCTCAGAGAAGATTGGGGGAGGGGATCCACTGGAACAGCTGTTGGGGGACAGATGATAGCCTCCAGCGTGTTCTTTAACGTGCATAGGGTATGGTTCTCCCGCACACGGAGTCACGGCTTAATGTCCCATCCGACGGACGGCGGCCTTTCCAAGCCCATCGGTGTCCCCTACTGACCGTGGGAAGGGCGGGAGTACTTTGTTGAAAGACCACTACAATGGAGGGAAACATAAATGGAACTATTGGCGATTAAAATTGAAATTAATTCCGGAACGGCGTTCTGATACGTTCCAGTTCGATTCAGTTATTTGTTTTCCGCAACATTTTTCTACATCCGGGCCTCATTCCAACGAAACGTTCCAAAAAATGACGAACATAAAAACCAAACAAATGCCTATCTAATTAGTTTTTCACCTTCCTCTGTTGGTAACACTTTCGGTGTTCGATAATAACACGGAATTTGCAGCTGATGTCCACATCAGAGACATGGTACGGTAATTCACATCATCGTCAAAATTTCAAAACAAAGAGTTCAAAAGAAAGAGCGTTTCTCTGATATTTAGCACGCTTATCGATTGCCGACATGCACACTAAATTAACACGGTCTCCGGAGAGAAAACAAAATGCAGAAGTTTAAGAGCAATTTGTCATAATCCGTCATTGTCATCGTTATTTAGTTAGTTTTGTTGTTGCTGTTGTCGCAAACCTATCGGCTGATCTATTATCAAGTGGCAGCTAATAACTGTGGAGAAATTTAGTTGAGCAAACAGAAGATAACGAACTTGAACAAACAGAATCGGCTGATAACGAGGAGAATGGGAAGAGGGAGACAAAACAGTTGAATAAACATATCAGAAGTTCGAAGAAATGCTCCAATAAACGAGAAGAAAGATGTGGAACTGGAACGAGATTAATTCTTTTCCATTTGATAGGGAGTTAACATCCTGATAAGATGTAAAGAAACAATTGAAAGAAGAGAACTTTGCGTACAATCGTATAATGCCAGTTTCCTGTTTTTCCGATATGAACTGATATAAATGATGTGGCACACTTATATTATACGATGCTCTATACAATTTGAAACGTTTTCAAGATAAGAGAAAGAGTAAGCGCTTTACGATACAATCGATTGTTTTATTTTGGCTAATTGATTATGCTGTATAAATGTACTAAGTAATGAATTCCCTGTGGTATTTTTCTTGTATCTATTCTCTATATCTGTGGTATATCAAAGTGTGCCGTGACCATTGAGAAGAGTCAAAAGTGAGCTGTGGCTAACTAAAGATAATAGAAAGTGACAGCGGTAATTGAAAATAGTTAAAAGTGGGCCGTGATTCTTGACGTTTTGAGAAAAATCAAATGTGTGCTGTGATTATTGACAAGAGCCAAAAGTGAGCTGTGACCAATTGAAAACAGTCGAAAGTGAACCGTGACAATTAAAAAGAGTCAAAAGTGTGTCGTGATTATTGAAAGGTGCCAAAAGTGAGCCATGGTTGTTCAGAGGAGCCAAAAGTGAGCCGTGACTGTTGAGAGGAGTCAAAAGTGAGCCGTGACTGTTGAGAGGAGTCAAAAGTGAGCCGTGACTGTTGAGAGGAGTCAAAAGTGAGCCGTGACTGTTGAGAGGAGTCAAAAGTGAGCCGTGACTGTTGAGAGGAGTCAAAAGTGAGCCGTGACTGTTGAGAGGAGTCAAAAGTGAGCCGTGACTGTTGAGAGGAGTCAAAAGTGACCATTGAGAAGGGCCAAACGTGAGCCGTGAGAATCGAGAAAACTTAAAGATTTTGTCGTGAGCTAAAGCAAAGTAGAAATGTGCCGTGAAGAAACATTAAGACTTTTCATGAACTTTGAACAAAGTGTGCCGTGAATAGTAAAGTGGTACTTGAAAAGTGAACAAATTTTCAAATTTCATTTTGATTGAGAAACTTCAAAATGTGTATGAGCATTGAACAACATTTAAATTACTTCATGATCATTAAGAAAAGTCAAAACTGTGCTGTGTACTTTGAACAAAGATAAGAACGTGCCATAATCATCGAGCAAGGGAAATGTGTGCCGTGATCCTGAAACAAAGGAAAAATATGCAGTCAGCATTGAGCAAATTAAAAAAAGTGTATTGTCAAGTAGGAATTCTTGAGAAACACACTGTAAAGGATAACCTGCTGGGTTTGTTATCCAGTGAACAGTCAAGCTAGAATGTTAGTAGTGATTGCGCTTTCTCGGTAGAAACGTAATTTCATAAACAGGTGGGGTTTGGTTGTTTCTACCCTGGTCAAGAGATTAGGAAGAAAATACGTAAAAATAAATAAAAATGCAGGGATGTTAATAATCAAACATGGGAAAAGGTGGTGACAATTACTATTCGCAACAGCGTTTGATCGACGGTTAGGTAAGTGTGCAAAAAAATACAAATCCGCTTTCGAATACGGATCCCTCAGTTGTGTGCTAGTTGGGCTAAGGCGATTCACACTTCCTTGTGAGACCTATTACTTAATTCAAGTTGACAATTGCTTCAGTGAGATGTCAAGGTAATTTCTTTTGCGAGACACTATCATATAATTCAAGTTCACAGTTGCTTAAGTAAGGATACGTAGGCAGGTCCTTTTGTGAGATACCATCATGTAGTTCAAGTTCACACTTGTTTAAGTAAGGATGTCAAGAGAGTTCCTTTTGTGAAACACCATCATTGCCTTGACAGGGTTTCTTGGTTTGATGATTTGATGAAATCAGAATGTCTTGACGGGGTTCAAGTTCACACTTGCTTAAATAAGGATATGAAAATAATTCCGTTTGTGAAACCCCATAATTCAGTTCGAGTTCACACTTGTTTGAATACGGATGTGAAGATAGTTCCTTTTGTGAGACACCATCATGTAGTTCAACTTCACACTTGTTTAAGTCAGGATATGAAGTATTTCCTCCTGTGAGACATCATAAAAAATATGCCTAAGATATTAAGGCGGTTTCTCTTATGAGACATCATTATGTAGTCTAAGTTCACACTTCCTTAAGTAAGGATATTAAGATATTTCCACTTGTGAGACACTTTATGTAGTTTAAGTTGTTGGCGCGCTATCGTGAGTTATTTTGAACGATGGTCGACTGATAAGACAGAGAATTAGGTCCTCTCTCCTCAAATAAAAAAAAAATACCCCCTCAAGCAGCTGCTTGCCACAGAGGTCTGACAGGAGCCTGTCAGTTTATATGCCACAGTAGGAGATCTGAGAGGATGGCAGGACCTCAGCAGAAAAACGACAATAAATATGGGGAAAAAACGTAATTAGTGATCTGGCAACCTTCGTGTCACGTGACACGAAGGTTGCCAGATCACTAATTTCTAAAAAAAAAAATCGTTGTCGGATATTTTTTCTGAATTCTGTAATCAACCATAGTGT
The DNA here is from genome assembly GCA_038380435.1 of Ryuthela nishihirai. NCBI lineage: Eukaryota > Metazoa > Arthropoda > Arachnida > Araneae > Heptathelidae > Ryuthela > Ryuthela nishihirai. Next base: position 39,187,063 of record JAWZYU010000020.1, read on the forward strand.
TCGGATATTTTTTAATATATATAATGCAATGAATATGGAGCGTGTGCAGTTACCGTTCACAGCAAACTGGAGCGGTTGCGGTTAATGTTCACAGCACATTGGATCGTGTGAGCTCACAAAAACCTTGATCGTGTGGGCCCACTGCTGACAGAAATATTGAGCGTGTGCAGTTACCGTTCACAGCAAACTGGAGCGTGTGCAGTAACTGCACACGCTCCAGTTTGCTGTGAACGGTAACTGGAGCGTGTACAGTTGCTGTACACGCTCCAGGTATTTTTTCTGAATTCTGTAATCAACCGTAGTGTTCGGATACTTTTTTGAGCGACTGTGCTAATCTGCCTGAAACTGCCTTCCGTTTACTCTTGAAATGCGTTGCATGTTCCACAAAATAACTGTTTATTTAAATAACTTCAAGAAAAGAAGATTGAAGAATTTTATGCGAAGCAACCTGTTAAACCAAGAAAAATACTAAATAAAAGTTTTTAACGTTATAAGAAGATTCCTAAAAATTTCCATCTTATACATAAGAAGTTGATTAGAAAAGTTGGCTATTAACTTTTTCAAGCTATATTGAGTCTATGTCAATATATATCAGCTGAATTTCCACCCTACCTTCGGTCAGATAGGGGATACGATGGGTGTAGAAAGGCTGCTGTCCCTCGGAGGGGACGTAAAGCTCATGTTTCCAAGTGCGGGATATCCATACCCTGTGTACCCTGCCTTCCATACCCTATCTCCACCCTACCTTCGGTCAGATAGGGGATACGATGGGTGTAGAAAGGCTGCTGTCCCTCGGAGGGGACGTAAAGCTCATGTTTCCAAGTGCAGGATATCCATACCCTGTGTACCCTACCTTCCATACCCTGTCTCCACTCTACCTTCGGTCAGATAGGGGATACAATGTGTGTAGAAAGGCTGCTGTCCCTCGGAGGGGACGTAAAGCTCATGTTTCCAAGTGCGGGATATCCATACCCTGTGTACCCTACCTTCCATACCCTGTCTCCACCCTACCTTCGGTCAGATAGGGGATACAATGTGTGTAGAAAGGCTGCTGTCCCTCGGAGGGGACGTAAAGCTCATGTTTCCAAGTGCGGGATATCCATACCCTGTGTACTCTACCTTCCATACCCTGTCTCCACCCTACCTTTGGTCAGATAGGGGATACAATGGGTGTAGAAAGGCTGCTGTCTCTCGGAGGGGACGTAAAGCTCATGTTTCCAAGTGCGGGATATCCATACCCTGTGTACGTTAAAGAACACACCGGATTGCCTTTACGGGGGGCTACTATCCGTCTCCTAACTGCTATTTAGTGGGTCCCTTCCCCCAATATTCTCTGAGTCCTTGGGGTCCTTGTAACCTGGCCATTTAGCTTATTGTGTGCAAAAAATGTCTCTCGGAAGTAAGAAAATTTTCCAATCTATGAAATTACAACTAGCAAAGCAATCTATGAAAATATTTTCACATTTATTCCTAAACTTCTCACCTAGGGATTATTATTCCCTATATTTCCAAAGAGTATAATGTAAGATGGTGAATTAAGTATTTGTTGAACTATATCTTATTAGTCTGAGGTTTTAGAAAGGCAATATTTTAAAAGAAATATTAAGAAACATACACTATGTTGAAAAAAATGTCCGGACACTTCCATGTTATGTGAATGGAAAACCATTTTTAAAGCTCCTTAATATTAAAAATAAACCTTTTACGCAAAAACTGTTATTGGCAATAAATTTTAGATGTCATTCAAATCTCTCTAAATATATTTCTCGGAATATTCGTTTAATATTTAAAGAATGAATGGAAGCTGAAGCATTTATCTTCAACTTTTGACACTTGTGAAAAAATACTTCAATAGATAAAACACAACTCATGTAACATTTTGTTCACTAACATACATAAATTAAATATCTGAAGTTTGTATGAAGATTTTTTAAGATTTCAACAATTTGGAGGCAATGTGACAGTGTCAATTTTCAACAATCTTCGATCAATATTTAGAGTCATTGAAGCGGGACCATTTAACAGCAGACACTGTCACATTGCCTCCAAATTGATGAAATCTTAAAGAATCGTCATACAAGCTTCAGATATTTAATTTATGTTAGTGAACAAATTGTTACAAGAGTTGTGTTTTATCCATTGAAGTATTTTTTCACAAGTGTCAAACGTCGAAGATAAATGCTTCGGCTTCCATTCATTCTTTAAATATTAAACGAATATTGCGGGAAACATATTGAGTGACATCCACAATTTATCGCCAATGACAGTTTTTGCATATAAGGTTTATTTTCAATGTTAGGGAGCTTTGAAAGTGGCTTTCCATTCACATAACATGAAAGTGTCCGGACACTTTTTTCAACATAGTGTATTTCTTACCTCATGGTGTGGATCTAAAGATAAAGCTCTGTCGAAGAATGCTAGGGCTTCAGAAGGCTTGCCTTGTTCCGTTAAAACTATTCCTAACTGAAATGGAAAGAAATTGGCATGATAATGAGATGTAATATTCCGTTCATACACACTGAAAAATAATTAAGAAAATAATTAATCGCTCTTCCAATGCGAGCTAAATCATGCTGATTCGAAAAATGAAGTTTCATTATACATTACACAAACTTCTCATGTGCTTAGATCATTAATCAGAATATACACATTACCCACAAAAATACACACATACACAAAAAAATTGCATACAAGTAAACTGGTTTAGAGCTCTTGTTGTGGTATTTAGCACAGATGTTGAAAATGATGTGTACACCATTAGTAACAATGAAACTTCGACAAAGATTCAGGGCAGACCAACATATTTAGACATGTTTAGGGTTAAGTTGTTTTACCTCTTAGAATATTTTTCCCCCATAATGCGTTAAATGGCTAGGTCACGAGACCACTTAGAGCTCAGGAAAGGTTGATTTACTAGACTACTGGGATCTATTGGACAGATGGTAGCCTCCCGTCAAAGGCATTCAGTGTGCTCTTTAATGTGTACAGGCTATGGACTCTCCTGTTCACGGGCGATGGACAGCCGCCTTTCCAAGCCCATCGGTGTATCCTTTGTGACCAAGGGCAGGCTGGAGGTTTAGCGGAGATAAATCTCAACTCTGGCCCAGTTGGGACTCGAACTTAGGAACTGCAGTTTAAGAGTCTGGTGGGCTGCCTACTGAGTCACACCGTTCACATATTGCAAGAGGAAAGTAAAAATACGAATACGGGAAGTGGGACGTATCAAAGCCGTCTGAAGAGAAGGCCTGATGTCACGTGACTAATGACGTCAAAAGCGGGGGCCGTGCATCGCATCATACCTTGAGCCAGCGGATCTCATTCATTTCTAATTCGATGTGTGTGTTATTTAAATGATTTCATTTCCTATACTGAATTGAATCAAATATCAATTATAAAGCTAATTACCATAAATGTGGCGAAGAATTTCATTCTTGTAGGAAATATTTTATTTTCATAGACATGAAAACACCCTCATTTCTCAATGGCACAAATATTCAATAAACATATTATCTGAAAATAGTTACACATATTTTTTTATTAATTATATTTAATTGTAAATGGTATTATACGAAAGTGGAATTTTAAAGCATAACTTTATTGCTTTTTTAAAAAAATTTGTAAAAATGTTTTGAAACGAAATATATGAGCTACATTTGCAAACGTATTGGAAGAGATAAATATCTATTCTCTGGTTAACAAAATATATACATATTAATTTCAGATAGGGCTTAAAATTCCACTTTCGTATAATACCATTTACAATTAAATATAGTTAATGAAAAATATCTGTAACTATTTTCAGATAATATGTTTATTGAATATTTGTGCCATTGAGAAATGAGGGTGTTTTCATGTCTATGAAAATAAAATATTTCCTACAAGAATGAAATTCTTCGCCACATTTATGATAATTTGATTATAATTGATATTTGATTCAATTCAGTATAGGAAATGAAATCATTTAAATAAGACACACATCGAATTAGAAATGAATCAGATCCGCTGGCTCAAGCTATGATGCGATGCACGGCCCCAGCTTTTGACGTCATTAGTCACATGACATCAGACCTTCTCTTCAGACGGCTTTGGACGTATTCACCCGGATATCCTGGACTAACAGTGGCCTGTGTGATTGAATTTGCTGGTACCTCAATGTATATCAATTCATTGGAATAGTTGTAAATGGTTCATTATGTCCGATGGTTTCCCTTTTTCAACCTCAATTACTGTAGTACCATAAAGAGGAATTCACGTCTGTATCATTTATGTGTTCAGAAATATATGACTAAAATATTTTTTAGGACAATCTGTATAGTTTCGATTAACGATCTTTTATTTCCTTCCCCCAATAATTTTTCTCCATTCTTAAATTCTTCCGAAACGTTTTCTTCCCTCAAAATAGTAAAAACATTTCATCGGAGGGCTAAAACCTCTCAGCCTTGACTGTTCCGATGAAATTGTCTTCGATCTCTTTCATTTATATTTACATCTTAATCCTTGGATCACTTTTTTTTTTCAGCTCTTTTGACTGCAAAGTCTTGGACACTTGGGGGCAGTGGTTGACTCAGTCGGTAGAGCGCCAGGCTCATAATCTGAAATTCCCGGGTTCGAGTCCCGTCTCCGTTAACCCCCCCCCCCCCCCCCCCACCACCACCACCTTGCCCTCGGTTACTAGGGGACACCATTGGGTTTGGAAAATCTGCGTCAGTCGGATGGGACGTAAAGACATAGTCCCATGTGCGAGAGAACCATACCTTGTGAACGTTAAAGAACACGCTGGATCGGTTGATGGGAAGCTTAACATCCGTTATCCGTTAACCCCCCCCCCCCCACCCACACCACCACCACCTTGCCCTCGGTTACTAGGGGACACCATTGGGTTTGGAAAATCTGCGTCAGTCGGATGGGACGTAAAGACATAGTCCCATGTGCGAGAGAACCATACCTTGTGAACGTTAAAGAACACGCTGGATCGGTTGATGGGAAGCTTAACATCCGTTATCCGTTAACCCCCCCCCCCCCCACCCACACCACCACCACCTTGCCCTCGGTTACTAGGGGACACCAATGGGTTTGGAAAATCTGCGTCAGTCGGATGGGACGTAAAGACATAGTCCCATGTGCGAGAGAACCATACCTTGTGAACGTTAAAGAACACGCTGGATCGGTTGATGGGAAGCTTAACATCCGTTATCCGTTAACCCCCCCCCCCCACACACACACACACCACCACCACCTTGCCCTCGGTTACTAGGGGACACCATTGGGTTTGGAAAATCTGCGTCAGTCGGATGGGACGTAAAGACATAGTCCCATGTGCGAGAGAACCATACCTTGTGAACGTTAAAGAACACGCTGGATCGGTTGATGGGAAGCTTAACATCCGTTATCCGTTAACCCCCCCCCCCCCACACACACACACACACACCACCACCACCTTGCCCTCGGTTACTAGGGGACACCATTGGGTTTGGAAAATCTGCGTCAGTCGGATGGGACGTAAAGACATAGTCCCATGTGCGAGAGAACCATACCTTGTGAACGTTAAAGAACACGCTGGATCGGTTGATGGGAAGCTACCACTTGCCTTTCAACAGCTATATAGCTCTTTTCCAAACCTTTTCGGAGCCCTTGGGGTTTTTGTGACCACGTCATTTAGCCCATTGTGTGAAAAAAAAGCGTCGCTCAGAGGTAAAACAACCCAATCCAACTGTTGGTCACTTGACTACCCCCTATACAATTTCTTCAATTTCTCATAATTTGTACAGATTATCCTTAGCAAACTCCGAACTGTTCTTTCTTTCATCTGTTTAACTGAGATAGTAGGTATAAAGCCTATCCTACCCAAGGAAGTGAGTTAGAAATGATTATGGCGGCTACTGATAAAATGGATCTGGATTCGAGCTCCGGAAAAGGTATGAATGTTATTTTCCTGTGTATCTATTTGGCGTATTATACGACAGGCTACTGTCAGAACTCTGTGGAAAGCAGCTGCTTGAGGGATAATATTTATTTTATCGACTTAAAATAGATAACAAATAAAACGGGAGTACTTTGTATTTTAATATAAAGTTTAAATAAGTGATTTCATATTAGTAAATGCAAAGTTTAAGGTGGCATGGAAATTAAATTATTTCCCCCCAGTAATAATTATAAACATTTTTGTTCCTTTCCATGTGACTTTCGCTATCTGCAACCTGACCTTAAAAGATATGACTTCATGTTCGGTTTCTCATATTATTAATTTAAGAAATTTGGTTTCGTTGCAGTGATCCAGTGCATTGGAAGTATTGTGCTTTTACAGAGAATATGCTATAGCTGTGATTTTCGAACAACTTTATGACAGTATGGTCCAAATCTTCTCCTTTCGCCCATATTATTATATTATATATTATTATTTTCAAAAATTAATAACTAATTTTCATATTTATTTTAAGTCAGACATAAAATATTATCAAATGATTTTGTTTTATTTTTGAAAATAATCCTTTTCCGCGGTATCCTGCATTCCCTATGAATGTCTTTACGTAGGATGTATGAAAGCAACACGGGACAAAGCCTTTGAGATAATTTCTTTCATAATGTTAAAATATTAGATATTAAAGAAAATTTTATATCTATTAAAATAATAAAACAGATGAAAAAAATCATGCTTGAAGAATGCAAATGAACGCATCTTGCCACACTGTTTTACATCATAAACTAGTGTTAACTAAAACATATCTGATCTGACACCAATTTATGGTGCACGCGCTTCAAAATCTGATTTCATATCTGATCTGACACCAATTTATGGTGCACGCAACTTCAAAGTTAATTAAGGTATTCAACTTTTTTTATTGTTAGAGATAAATCGAAAATTCCTTCTGGATTTCACAGGTATTGAAGAAATATTATGATTCCATTTTTCTGAACATCTCAGTAGCTTTATTAGCGTCCTCTAACGGAGGAAATGGTTTGAATAAAGCGATAACTTTAGCGAATATTGCAAGCCATCTATTTATGTCAGAAATCTGAAAATTTGATGATACATTGTGCCCTTTTTATCCTCACGCAGGGTGCAGAAACGAAACTTTTTGTTTCATGAGATGAATGAAAGAAATTTCTTTTATGTTGTGGAGGTACTGTTAAAATATTGCTATTCGAATTTTCTCAATCATCCATTAGTTCTAATTTCCATTTTCAGAGAAAGTTAAAGATGTAAAATAAATAAAAACCTTCATTTTCTTTGGAAACGAGCATTTCATATTTGCTAGAAGCGATATGTTACTTCTCTATTTCAAAGTATGGTTCTACTGTTAATATATTGCTATTCGAATTTTCTCAATCATCCATTAGTTCTAATTTCCATTTTCAGAGAAAGTTAAAGATGTAAAATAAATAAAAACCTTCATTTTCTTTGGAAACGAGCATTTCATATTTGCTAGAAGCGATATGTTACTTCTCTATTTCAAAGTATGGTTCTACTGTTAATATATTGCTATTCGAATTTTCTCAATCATCCATTAGTTCTAATTTCCATTTTCAGAGAAAGTTAAAGATGTAAAATAAATAAAAACCTTCATTTTCTTTGGAAACGAGCATTCCATATTTGCTAGAAGCGATATGTTACTTCTCTATTTCAAAGTATGGTTCTACTGTTAAAATGTTAGGAAATTGCTGAAGTAAGAAAACGGCAAAACTCTGAATAAAATTCAATAATTATTCAAAAAGCTAGTACTAACTTTTACTGAGACACTTTTATGAAATCACAACCAGTAGGATAATTGAAGAGATGTCATTATTTATTGCTAAAGGAAAGGCAATCGTAGTTACTAAGAGGGATATATTTCTCTCTCACATTTTTTTTTTGCCTTTGTGAAGAACTGATATTCTTTTCGATATTATTTTCATTGGTCTCATTAATTAGATCGCTCGACTTATTGAGTCGTGGTTCTCATTATCGGAAAATGATAAAGAATACTTCGAATTAGTAACAGAGATGTCTTGCTGCAAATATGACTTATGATACAATTTGCTAGAAGATTAGTTTTTCTTAGAGCAAAATATTTGCGGGATAAAAAAACACAGAAAATACCCTGATAGTCCGGATGTTAATTATCCGAATTACTGGATTATCCGGATATTTTCATGGTTAAAGTGAAGGGCGGGGGTGGACCCTTCGGTAGCGCGCCATGCTCGTAATCCGGAGTTCCCAGGTTCTAGTCTCACCTGTGCCAGCGTTGAGAGTTATTTCTGCTCCGACCCTAGGTCAGTAGGAGATACCGATGGGCTTCGTAAAGCTGCCGTCCGTTGGATGAGATGTAAAGCAGTGGCTCAGTGTGCAGGAGAGTCATACTCTGCGAACGTTAAAGAACACGCTGGATGGCCTTGACGGGAGGCCACCATCCTAACATCTGTCCATTTGATCCCTTCCCCAACCTTCTCTGAACCCTTACGCTCCTTGTGACCTAGCCATTTAGATCGTTGTTTGAAGAAAAGCGACTCTGAGAGGCAAAACAACCCAACTACATAAAACTTTTGACTCTGTCTGAAGTCTTTGGATTAGCACTATAAAAGAACCAACCAGTTATTTGAAAAGTTATTTCAAATAAAATCATCTCTTCACATTTCCTCTACGTACCCACATATGGACACAACACTTGTGAGATATAATGTTTAACCACACGCAAAAGAGCAATTCGAAACCAATATCAAGAACCATAGCATCTACGAACTCTGAACTTGCACAAATATTCCTTTCCTATCGATCACGCGATCGCTCTTCGTACAAAAGCAGACAGTAAAAAACTCACAAAGAAACTACAGCGTCGGTGTTTACTTTAAATAACAGCCTCAGAGTTCTGCTGTCACGTGCCGTTGATAGAACGACCGTCGACAGACGGACAGAAAAGAGAAGGAACATTTATCTTCAAAGTTTAATTAAAAAAGAGATAGATAACTCACATTGTATAGCATATTAGGGTCTTCTGCGTCTTGCTGTAAGGCTTTCTCTAACACGAACTCGGCTTCCCTGGTCCTAGAGCAATATAAAGGAGAACAATGACAAGACTTTAATGTTTATCTTTTCATCCAAAAGACAACAATCAAACCGTTTTCTTTTGCCATTCACGAGCATTCGGCTCCGACGGTGTCGGTTCCTGAACGCAAATACCGTCTTATTGCGTAATTTCTTTTGTTTTCGTAAAGATATAAATTTTAAGGTCGCAGTTGAAGAGTAGAGAATAATATTTAGCAGATTCATTTAAAATTCGCTCGCGTCTTCTCCTTTGTTTTGCTTGACATGTCTTGTCGGGGACTAAATTGGTTTACTCTTTAAACTTCTAACCGATCGATGCAAGAGAGTTTGAAATTAAAATAGCTGCTTTCTTGTCTTTAATAAGTCATATGAAACTCGGCGTGTAGAAGATAAAGAAACAAAATTGTCAGTAACGTTGAGTGTACATTAACGCAAAGTTTAGCAATTTCTGAGAAAGAGAGCCCAGACTCGACAATGGAGACGTTGGACTCAGGAGAGTTAAATTTCGTGTATTTCTTGCAATCGTGAAAAATATAAGTAAAAGTATAGAAAAAAGTTTTAATTCTTTTAATTAGTATTTAATAATTAAAAAAAGTATTACACGGCATTTGATTGTGTTTTACGCATTATCTATCTCTATTAAATGAATTCGCTTCATGTTTATAATAATGTTACCCATAAACTTTCAGTTTCTACTAGTATTTCTAACAATTTCGTTTCAAATTTAATTTTAATTTTGTTATGAAATGATTATATTTAATAATGGGGGATCTCATTCGGTAGCGCGCCAAGCTCGTAATCTGCAGTTCCTAAATTCGAGTCCCGACTGAACCAGCTTGAGATTTTTCTCCTCAAAATTCCCAACCCTGCCTTCGGTCAGTAGGGGACATCAATAGACTTGAAAAGGCCGCCGTCCGTCGGATGTGACGTTAAGCTATGACCCCGTGTGCGGAAAAAGCCATACCTTTGTGTAGGTTAAATAACATGCTGAATGGCCTTGACGAGAGATTACCATCTGTCTCCTAACAGCTGTCCAGTGGGTACCCTTCCCCAAACCTTCTCTGAGCACTTGGGGTCCTTGTGACATGACCATTTATACCATTGTGTGTAGAAAAGTGCAGCTCAGAGGTAAAACAACTCAACCCAACCCTTGATAATGGAAGAATAAATTAAATGATTAGCGACATTTAATTTTGAATGTATGTCATACGAAGAATCAGAGAAATGTTTTCACCAAATCGGGCTCGGGCTTAACAATTGTCGAAATGATTTAAACTTGGGCAGACTCGGGCTCAACAATTGTCGAAATGATTTAAACTTGGGCAGACCCGGGCTCAATAGCTTCGGGCTCGGGGGAGCTCGAAAATTTGAGCCCGAAATCATCTCTAGTGTACACATGGAACGCTTTTTTTCTATTGAATTAAAGCTATATCTGCATTGATTTAATCACTTTTATTACTAGATTGACGGAGAGTGGCTTAAAAGTCGGAAATATTTTTTAAGCCGACAAAATAGATCGGATGTTTAAATTTCCTATAATCAAAATAGTTTATCGAAAGGTTTTGGATTTAGGACAAAAGTTTGAACACGCGGTCCGCAAAGCAATACGTTCTATCATAATCATGATGACTAACTGTGGTTTACTATCATGATGACTGAGATGATCTCACTTGAGTAGTGTTGCCAGTAGCATTTTCTAAATGTCGCCAAAAATCCTCTGATTTCTTCTTATACATATATAAAAAAGGAAATAACAACGCTCTGGGAAAAAATATGTCGTTCTATATTATTGTATTCAACAAATAAATTTTTATAAGCTTTTTTAAATATTATTTCATGAATGTACCATCAAATATACGTGATACAAGAATAAACCTTCACTTAATTAATTGCATTGCATATACATTACATTATAATATTACAACACTTACTAAATACAATCAGAGTCAGCTGCCTGCTGAAACTAACTTTTATAGAAGAATTTTACACAATACAGAAGCTTTGCCGTCTATATAATAATTTATATATAGTTAAAATGAAGTGTATTTAAAAAAATACAGTTATAAATAGATAAGGAGTCACTTAATTACAATAACAATTTCAAAAATAATTGAACAGTTAACGGAAAATAATGGATTTCGGTACCAGTTATCAGGGGTAGACGAAATTATTGATTTAATGCTTAGAGCTGGTAAATGTTTCTGTTGTCAGATAGTACCGAAATTTTTAATTATATTGTGCCTAAGGATTTTTACCAACTGAGGCTCCTGAAAACATGCTAAGTGTTTTCTTCAGATGGTGAGTTCTATTCCTACTGCCGGACGAAACTCGAATTTTTTCCATCTGAATCTTCCATCATTATAAGGCTACAGATCAGTGTGCTCGGTCCTACTGTGCTGGTTATAAACCACAATAGCAGTGCCATCATAGTGTATGTGTATGGTTAACCACGGAACAAATAACACTTCTTGCAAACACTATTTGTAAAGTTACGAGAAGACGATTTAGTTTTCCGAGACATTCTCTACGATCATTTTAACTACGTTAAAAATTTGAAAAGTGAAGTGTTTGCTACTTCACATTTTCTCTTGAAACTTATGGCTCAATGATGGAAATTAAAAACTTTAAAAAAAGGAAGCTGAAGGATTTAAATTCATCTAATGAGATAAACAATGAATTTTTAATTGACTGCAGAAAACATTTTCACGGTCATCTGAGGCTGGGGTGGCTCAGTCGGCAGCGCGCCAGGCTCGTAATCTGTAGTTCCCAGGTTCGAGTCACAGCTGGGTCAGCGTTGAGATTTATCTCCACAAATTTGTCCGCCCTGCCCACGATCAGTAGGGGACACCGATGGGCTTGGAAAGGCAACCGTCCGTCGGATGGGACGTTAAGCCGTGACCCCGTGCGCATGAGAGCCATACCCTGTGCCCGTTAAAGAACACGCTAGATAGCCTTGACGGGAGGGTACCATCTGTCTCCCAACAGCTGTTCCAGTGGGTTCCCTCCCCCAACCTTCTCTGAGCCTACGGGGTCCTTGTGACCTGGCCATTTAGCCCATGGTGTGCAAAAAAGTGCCGCTCAGAGGTAAAACAACCCAACCCAATATGTTTAAATTACGTAAAAAAACTTCTTGTGGTTGAACAAAAATATCGAAAAAGAAAAATGGTTTTAATTAATTTGAAAATTCTCTCTAATCACAAGTTTATTTAAATAATGAATTTGTACGATGATAATGTAACGACCGATTAAATATTGCTATTGAAAATATTTCGTATTCTATTTTCATTATTGAATTGATTAAATAATTTAAGAATTTGTCGGAAGCAGCTTAAGTTTTTAGAGTTAATTAAAATGAATACGACAACTAAACATAAAAATAATATGCTGCACATAGCTATGAAGAATGGACGTCAGCAGTGAGGAAGGGGAAGGAGCCATCATAAGGAAACATTACCCCACTCTAGATTTGTACGAAGTTTCAAATATTTTATTTAGACATTAAAATATATAAGGGAGTAGGGACTAAAAAAACTTTGGTTATTGATCCTAATAATAATAATAATAGGATAATCTGAATCATAAAAGTATAGCTACCTTTTTCTCATACAATTTTAACCATTTAAATTTCAGCTTTTTTATCCTTCAGGGAAAATGTTGCGTTTCGAAATAATTCCTGTCGACGTCCTTTCTATTAAGGGTCCCTGTCCGTATTTTGGATCAGTCAATCCAAAAAAAAAAAACATTTCTCACAGCTCCTTGAAGTAAAGTTTTGTTACTTGCAGTTTAGATTCATTGTGAAGAATTATTCAACTCAGAATAATTTATTTCACCTAGAAAATAATTCACTTCGATGCATATTAATCCATTTCAGCTCAAAGTGAATCCATTTCGACCCACGATAATTCATTTCAACTCACAACTAATCCATTTCGGCAACAGGTAATTCAATTCAACTCAAAGCTAATCCATTTCAGCTCAAAATTAACCCATTTTGATTTATAATAATTCATTTCAACTCTCAATAATCCATTTTAATTCAGCAATAATCAATTTCAACCGAACAATAATCAATTAACTAACCTGCTTGACGTGCATTCCAAACTCTAAAGAAATTCATTTCATTCTAGCACAATTAATTTTAACTAAGCTGTAATCCATTGCAACGTGTGAAAATCCACTTTAAACTCAACCAAAATTGATATCAACTTAGAAACAAGCCATTTAGACTCAACATTAAACCTTTTCAACTGAATAACAATTAATTATTTTTGCAAATTTAGGTTTTAATACAGAGATGTGGAGAAAATATATGTTCCAATTCTTACTTTCCTTTATTAGCTCAAAAATCTATTCAATAACATGACAAAAGAGCATTTTTTTGTCTTCTGTAGGAGAGGGTAGGGGTGGCACTCTTAATTTTTGTGCCATCCCCATAGGTTTAACTAAGCATCAATCATAAAAACAAAACAATTTCCAATTTGGAGCATTTTTGGGGTTTGTTTTTAGATGGAAAACCCCTTCCTTTTCCTAAAAAACAAACCTTTTAGGTTTTTCAAATACTTGCATTCCCTCATATATTTTAACAAAGTATCCAAAAGCTATAAATACTGAATAAACATTTCAATAACTGTAAAGTTTTGCATATTTCCCCTATCACAGTCTGAGGAAACAAAAAAATAAACCAGAATGATTCCAACTTGAAAAGTATGTTTGAGGAATCAACAATCATTCGTAGCAATGTTTCAAGCGGGCATTTGAGAGAATGAATCCTTTCTTTTCATTTTCCCCTTCTGGCTGCAATTACGAATGTTGAATGATACGAAAGCCTCCTTTTTTTTTAATGGCAATGCAGCGCCGATGTTTTCTCTTCTTATCTCTACAGCCTGTTATTAACGGCACGCGCAGCATCTCATTGGCCATCGTATCGCGACACGTAAGCCTAATGATTATTGGTGAAAATTTTCATTAATAAGAAACGAAGAAAAGAATGGTTGAATTCTGGCAAAAGAAAGGAGAGAGGACGGCAAAAAGAGAAAAGGGTGAAAAGATAATTCGTGCGTTATTCGTCGAGGTAGAAATGCGGCAGAGGACATAGACAACATAAAACTCGGGAAAAAAAGAAAATATTCCAAAATTGTGAAACCCAATAATTAAGTATGGACTGCATCCAAGTGAATACTCTTTAATAATCGTCTCCTTGTTCCATATATCATCTGCACCGATGTTAATTATTACTTTCATCAGTTCCACGCCTGCTGGTTTTCTATAGATGATTTTTTTCGTATAATACTTATCATTTTTATGTAAGAAGAACGAAAATAAATATGGACGCACAACAGAAACGCTTTTTTTGTTCTGAATGGTAGTTATACTGCCTTCAGTTAAAGAAAAGTCAGAAAGCGGTGCTAGCTGTGTCATTTTCTTTAAACTGTTTTTTTTTGGGGGGGAGGGTTTCAATTTCTATCCTTTTGAAACGATTTCTCTATGGAAAGCTTCACAAAGAATCTTTTAAGAGTCAGAGGAAATCTTCGTCGTTAATGCCTGTTGTTGAGATTTTTTCACAAGTCAGTGGATTTTTTTAAGAAGCAAGATGAATACAGCTTATTTTTTTAACGAAATTCAGATTAATCAAAGTTTGTTTTGAAACTGAGGAAACCGTATAATATCCAGTTATTTTCACGAAACGAATTAATCAAAGAGATATTTCAGTGAAAGGGAACATGTATTTTTTTGGAAATGTGTTTTTAATTTCAAATAAGGTTTCGAAGTTTGTTTTTTTATAGTAATAATTAGAGGTATGGTTTAATAATAACGATTCCTCGCTGATCATATTAATTTACGTTTAAATAGTAGCTCTTTTTCTTCAAAATGTGGGGGCGGCGGTTGCTCAGTTGGTATCACGCTAGGATCATAATCTGTAGTTCTTAGGTTCGAATCCAAACTGGGTTGGGATTTATCTGCGAAACACCCCGACCCTGCAGCCGGTGAGAAAGGAGGACACTGATGGACTTGGAAAGGTTACCGTCCATCGGATGGAACGTTAAGTCGTGGTCTCCTGTGCAAAACAGCCGTGCATGTTAAAGAACATTGCTGAATGGTCTTGACGGAAGGCTTCTAGCTGTCTCGTAATAGCTGTCCTCTCAATAATTGGGGTTAAGGCGGGTCCCGAAGGATTCGCTCCCCATGGGGAACAGCTCGTATTCTGTCTTTCGACACTACACGAGCTGGCGTGAGAAGCCTGGAAGTAGAAGATGAGTTTTGTCTCAGAGGAGACCAGTAGGGACTTAGAGTATGGGTGGCGTTAAAGGGGGTACTGAGCGCAGCCCGGGGTAAGAGCAGTCAAGTGTGTCCCCTTCTCCTAAACTGCTCTGAGCCCTCCGGGTCCTTGTGACCTGTCGTTTAGCCCACAGTGTGCAAAAAAAGGTGCGCTGGGATATAAAACACCAATCCTTGCAATTGTGGGAAATTTCAAATTCATACGGATCTCAAGGTAAAGTCAATAACGTACCATTTTTACACATCCATGACTCTTTAGAGAAAAATGTTGTTTCGCGAAAATAACTACTATTGAGTGCTGTAAGGTTATATTATTTTAATTTGCATCAATTAACAATAAAACATATCACATCCGTTTAAATGAAATTTCAAAATCTACACAAATTTATTTTTTGCATTTTGCAAGGTATGAAATACCGAGAGAAACCTCGATAGGATTTAGGTTTTTTGTTTCCAATCAAATTAACCGAATCAGTTATTTTTTAAACTGCGAAAAGTGAGAGGGGCAGAGGGGGGGGGGGGGCGTATCCAGTTTCATGAAAATAAAGCAGAGCGAGATTTAATCGCTCGTTCACCTCTAGCAACGGCTGCCAAATATTTTCTTCAACCCTCTGTTGTCAAGTTTTTTGTATACTTGTTATTTCAAGATAAATATTTACTTTTTTAATATTAATTGCAGTTATTTTGCTATAAGAAAAAAATAAAACATTAAATATTGTGATTTTGTAGGTATTATAATTCACAGAGGAAGAGAGGAAACAGAAAATGTTCAAAAATGGGAAAAAATTACTATATCATTTAAAGTTACTTCGGGCAATGGGGGTGGCTCAGTCGGTAGCGCGCCAGGCTCGTAATCTGTAGTTCCCAGGTTCGAGTCCCAGCTGGGTCAGCGTTGAGATTTATCTCCGCAAAATTCTCCGCCCTGCCCACGGTCAGTAGGGGACACCGATGGGCTTGGAAAGGCCGCCGTCCGTCGGATGTGACGTTAAGCCGTGACCCCGTGCGCATGAGAGCCATACCCTGTGCACGTTAAAGAACACGCTGGATGGCCTTGACGGGAGGGTACCATTTGTCTCCCAACAACTGTTCCAGTGGGTTTCCAACCTTCTCTGAGCCTACGGGGTCCTTGTGACCTGACAATTTAGCCCATGGTGTGCAAAAAAGTGCCGCTCAGAGGTAAAACAACCCAACCCAACTTCGGGCAATAAGTGGTTAAGACCATGAGGTGTTCTCACAAAAGTTATAAAAATAACGATAAAAATAATAATGCAGTGAACCGAAAAATATTGTAATGAAATATAACTGATTTATTTTTTATTTTTATATCCCGGGAAAAATATTGTTTCTTTTCTGAACCACGAGACGTAGATCTAAGAATATTATAACGCGCAAATTTCCATTATTAAACATTTCTATTTAATGTTGTGATTCTTCTTAACAATCGCTGCTATTTTCGATGCAACTGTTAATGCTCAAAGTTATACTTTCTTTCTGAGCAATTGATGGCCTTGACGAGAGTCACATGTCTCCTAACATCTGTCTAGTGAGTCTCCTTCCCCCAACCTTCTCTGAGCAATTTGGGGTCCTTGTGACCTGGCCATTTAAACGATTATGTGTCTAACATATCAAACCATTAAATTTCTAAAAATGAGTAACGCTCTTGTTTTAATGTTGCAAAGAGTGTTTATCACAAAAATTACTTCTTCGTAAACTAAACTGATTATAGATTAATATTCTATTTACTAACAATCGATTAACCCTATAAATTAACGAATGTTGTCATTCTACGCATAGAATTCGATAATAAGTTAGATGTTACATAAAGAATTGACAAAGCAAATGATCACATCTCTTTGACTTCATATATTCCTCCTTGAACATGAATAACTTGGCTGTTGTCATTCAAAAATTGTCGTTAGAGAATAGATATCAGAAAACATCTTTTCGGAAATTAGCCATGAAAAGAATCTCTATTTAACCATTTCCCCGGTTCGTAACTTTCATCTGATACGCACTAAACATGTTTCGATTGCGACTTAGAAGAAAAAAAGACAAATGTCATTATCCTTTGCCACTTCGATAGATCTGTAAGCTGCTAGGTGAGAATGGCATTTTGTAAACGGTAATCATGCAACTACCGTTCCGTATTCTGTCGGCGTTAAAGCGGTATTTTCTTGGACACTGCATTATTCATATGCATAATGCTTTCTTCCAAGACATTACGAATCACTTAGAAAACACCAAACATTTATTCAAAGACGCCACCCGAGAAAGATATTTAAATGATCTTCAGCAACGATATGTTTGCATCTACATAATCTCCATCGTGATCCCACAATAACAGAAGGCAAATATTGAACGTCATACTTACCGATTGGTTCTTAGCATCAAGCTGCCCCAGCCCACGTAAGCCTCCGTGTAGTCTGTTCGTAAGCTGACCACCTGAGCATAAAGCTGCAGATAAAGAAGAGAAAAATAATAAAAATAAAATTCTACCAGCTGCTATGTGTAATTTAAAAGAGTTTTAACATTCTCTTTTCAAACTCCATTTAGATGGCTAGGTTTTAAACTCTAAATCCTTGCATTAGAAAAACTGCATGCATTTTGCTTTAACAAGCGTTCATAAATTTTCTGAACTTAAAAGATGCACGACAAACACTTCGATATATATATATGAATTTCCTTTTTTAACTTAAAATTTTTTTTTTTAACTTTTTTTTTCTTTAAAAGCACTTAAAACTGTGCAACTTATTTTTTACCCTGTTTTCGAACTTTTAGAATGTTAATGCATGAAAAAGAAATTATATATGGTTGAGTTCTTTTTCTTTTACAATAATACTGAGAAGGGGTGTACCTAACGATTTTACACTGACTAGATGATGAATTTATACCAAACTTAATCCTTCTATTATTTTCCACATTTTTGTCTTTGTTTTTAATATATGGATATATAAGACTTTTTAATAAGGGCTTACTCATTTATTATAGCTCATATATTTTATTAAGATACGATTTCAATGGGCTGTTTGTTTTGCAAACTACATTGGAAAAGTTTTTTGAGAAGCTTGTTAACTTGAAATTAAAAATCTTTTTTTATTTCGACTGGAATACAGTAGAACAAATCATTACTGAGCATTTATTTATTGTGGTTTAATGTAGCACTTGTATTTAAAGGCACCAAGTCTATTTATTGTTCAGAAAATCAAATCTTGAATAGATTTTTATAGCTTGCTTTTCTTCAACCATGAAAATTCTGCTCTGAATAAAAAAAACTCAATGACTTTCATCTTAATCTTGAATATGGAATTGAAAGAAGTCGGAATTTAAAGTACTCCAGAAAATAACGACACGAAAACATTTAAACATAAAAGGGTATTGGGAATTTCTTCATGCATTTATCATCTGATATAGACAGTCGTATGAGAATAATATGACCACCTACGTAATAATACGAATGGCAGGTGGTCATATTATTCTGATAAGACTGTGTATATACATGATTGTGAGTGACAGGCCTGACGGCTGACAGGGGATCAGCTAATTCTAACTATGAAGCAGAAAAGGTAGAGCTTTGAAACTTTTCATCTAGGGATAATCCAGGTTATAGATTCTCGGAAAAATACAAAATTTGACCTCTGACGTGTCCTTCAAGGTCAAAAAGAGGTCATGTAATGGTCAAACCGTGATCTAGGAGTGCTAGAAATGCGAAAATTGGTGTTCGGAGATGTTTCACCTCCGGGCACCGATTTTTGGGGCTGTAGATGTTTCATCAGTTTCGGGCTATATATGTCGAAAACGTTACGCAATTTCGGATCCGGAGGGTGTTTCGAGGTCAAAGGTCAAATTTAGATCTGCCAGTGCTATAGTGATGAAAATTGGTTGCTGTGGGTATTTTGGATCGTAGATCTCAGATATTTTGTAAAATGTTGGATTCGATAGGTCCTATGAGCTCAAAGGTCAAATATAGATCTACCGGTGATAGATGGGATAAATATTTGTGCCTGGGAGTATTTTGAGACGTAGATCTTAAACATTATGTCAAAGTTTGGATGCCATGGGTCCCTCGATGTCAAAGGTCAAATTCGATAGCTGCTAAAAATTGATAAATAGCTAGTTGAGGCAGTTAAACTCAGGAATAAGAGGAATTCTCAGATCCGGTTCCGCGTTTGAGGTCAAACAATGGTTGGAGTGACGGTCCTGAAATCAAGAGGTGACGTAGATGCTGTTAACTTTGTAGTGCATTAACTAACATAATCCTCAAGCAACTATAAACGAAGGATGTCCAAAAGACTTAAGTCTTCAAATAAGTCGAACTTGAGCTCATTATAGTTTGTTCGTTTAGGACCAAGGCAGGTCTTATCAAGCAAAATATTCTAAAGAAGGGGTGGGCAAATAGCGGCCCGCTAAGAGTTTTTTGTGGTCCGCTAAGACAGTCAGAAAAATCCGCCTTGAACCGAGATTTCTTTCCCGTGCGCGACCGAAGATTCGTCTCGTATTTTCCACTAGGACGGCCACGTCAATACGCATCCGCAGTGTATAATACGAAAACAATTGCCCACCCCTTTCTAAAGGGATAATTACAGGTGAATGAGCTGCTTCCACGAAATTTGTTTACAACAGACCTCAGCCCATCACAAACTGAGCAGAATCGATTCGAATGTCAAGGTTTGAATCTTAGCTGGGCCTGGGTTTAAATGTGTATCTTCTAACCCTCACTCTGGCCTTGATGAGCAAAGGAACAGCGATTGGCTTAGACAGGCCACCATAGGTCGGATGCAACGTTAGTTAATTCGTGGGTCATACGCATGTGAGCCATACGCTCTACAGTTTAAGATCACGCTGGATGTCCTTAACAGCAAACTTCCATCCGTTTCTTAACTGTTGTGCGGCGGATTCTTTTCTCCTAGCGGCGTTCAGTCCTTGACTACTTATGACCTGATCATTTAACGCAATTCGTGTACAGCAGTGCCGCTCCGACGAAATAAAAGCAAAAGCAACAACAGGCGGAACAACTACATCAAATGTTGAATGTTGTCTCTTTTGGCTCTAAACATTATTGAATTGAGACCCACAGTATTGAATTTCCCGTCTTGTAGAACTTCCTGACTAATAATATTACGTAGCGGAATAACCAGGATTTTTTGGAAGATTTTAGAGGGGGAGGTTAAAAATGTTTTTCAAATAAACCGATGACGAATTAATGATTTATTAGAAATACTTTTTAAGCCAGTGGGGGCGATAATGAATATGTTAATGATACTGAGAGAGAATTGTAGGAAAAACATGGAGAAATCTCTCATCAGAAATTCTCGAGGACGAATGAAAAGGACAGAGAACTGAAAGAATCGGAATAAATAGAAGCTAGTGCCGTCCCGTGGCCGAGTGGTTAGCGCGCTTGGCTACTGATCTAAGGGACCTGGGTTTGATCCCCGGGTAAGGCATGGCTGTCTGTGTCTTTTTCTGCTGAGGTCCTGCCATCCTCTCAGACCTTCTACTATGGTATATAAATTGACAGGCTCCTGTCAGACCTTTGTGGCAAGCAGCTGCTTGAGGGGGTATTTTATTATTTTTTTTTTATTGATGAAGTGTTCCAGGAATCAAAGACGTCTGAAATGACAGCCTCGGTTCTTTTGATGAGACGATACAGCATTATGTAGTTTGCTCATCTCACTTTTGATCAAAATCACCCATAATGTAGTCTGTCGATTGCAACTTTTGTGTCTTTCAGAGTGCTTTCGTTACACGTTTAAAAACATTCTTTATAATTAATCATTTGACATTACTCATTTAGAAAAAGAGGAAATATAAAAATCTTTGTAATATATATAATAATATATTAATATATAATAGGTATATAGGTATTTCTGTCACATATACATGGTGACAGAAATATTCAAACTCTTGTTTACAGCATAAGGAAATTTCAACAACTCTTAAAAATTTAAATGAAAGTACTCAATTAATATCTTTCCAATCTCCAAGATTTTAATTACATTGGGCAACACACAAGAAGGATTTGAAATGAAAATAGCCAATCTTTACTAATTTCGAGGTGCTGAACACGAAAATGACAATAAAATTTGTCGATTGGCTCTTGTTTAGGAGAGACAGAGATGATCATGTATAAACGACTCAGTCCGCATTGAGTACATAGGTAAACATTTTGCAACGCTGTTTTTTAAACTCCAGATTGCAACATATTGCGTTAACTCCAGATGCAAACATATTGCGTTAATAAATGCGCAATATGTTTAGCAAAGTGTTTTGCGTTAATAATTATTAACGCATATTGCGTTAATAAATGCGCAATATGTTTAGCAAATATGTTTTGCGTGTTAGCAATATGCGCAATATGTTTAGCAAATATGTTTTGCGTGTATGTTTAGCAAAAATGTTTTTTAAACTCCAGATTGCAACATATTGCATTGTATTGCATCAGCCCGTCATACACACAACCCCCGGATGTATTGCATCATTGTCTGATGCAATGTAGTTGAGTCATGACATCGCGGCTTTACGATCGCGGACAAAAGATGATGCAATCGTTAGTTGTAGAAGCGACGTCTCGTAGGGTGAGCAAGTCTTTTGAGAGACTACCATTTACCCCTGAGTCATAAGTACAACACAAGTGATCCTTGTAGATTTAATCCAGCAGTAGTGATGCCTCCTAACTGTGTTAATAGTGCAGATATATTTTGTTACATTTGTGGGGAAGTGACGTTTGCAAGCCAGAAAAGGGCCATCTCTCCAATAGTGAAAGTAGCGTATGAGTTTTATTTTGGATGCAAGATCGAGAGCCAGGACAAGGGCCCCCACACATATGCTGCAGTACTTGTGCACAAAATCTTCCAAAACGGCTGAAAACCGAAAAAGTGGTGTTGCTATTTGCTGGTTTGGAGAGAGCCAAGAAATCACACAAATGACTGCTACTACTGCATGGTTCCATCTGTTTCTGGAAGCATCATCACAAGGAAAAAGAAATGGACAATAGCGTACCCGAATATACAATCTGCTCTCGGACCAGTTCCGTACGACGAAGGCCTTCCCATTCCCAAACCTCCAAAAGAATTTTCCAACGATTCAGACCGGTGAGGAGGGAGGAGAACCGACGTTGGGTTCTCTGCAGCCTTCGATGTCTAATGATTATCTATATGTCTGCCACGATGCGTTATCTGCGCCACATTCTCACCGAAGAAATGAACGATCTTTGTGATCTGGAGCTGTCCAAGGCCAAAGCAGAGTTACTTGGATCAAAACTTTAACAATGGAATTTGTTTCGAACTCGTCATGAGCAGTTTGCGCCTTACTTCAGAAAAGAAGATGACCTTGTGTTCTGCTCCAATGTAGATGGCCTGATGAATGCCCTCGGAATCAAACGTGACCCTCAAGAATGGCGACTATTCATAGATTGCTCGAAATTGAGTATCAAGGCAGTGTTGCTGCATAATAAAAATCGATTTCCATCCATTCCGGTCGGACACGCTGTCTACATGAAAGAAACCTACTACAACCTGAAACAGCTGTTGAACTGTTTTCATTACAGTTAATTAGGTAACACTGTGCAACAAGTTTCCATAAAAGTCACGCCTGTGAGATAAAAGTGGACATTTCTTAAAGATTTCAAGGTGCTGAACACGAATATGACAATGAAAATGCAAAATTCGCTACGATTTCTGAGAAATCGGCAATAGTTGAGTGTGAGATATTTATATATATAGAGAGAGTAATACGTGTGAGTAATACGTGTGAGTTTTTTATATAATGGAGTAATACGTTGCTCGGCTGTCCCATTCACATAAGAAACAGCAGTACTTCGTATATGCCAGCTGCAGACCAATCAACAGAGCTGGCATCTCTGTTGTGACTTGAAGATAGTGGCTCTGTTGATTGGTCTGCAGCTGGCATATACGAAGTACTGCTGTTTCTTATGTGAATGGGACAGGCGAGCAAACACTTTGCACTACGTGAAAAGAAAGTGGTCTCAGAGGAAATTTCTGAAGGTCGGAGAGAAGAATGTGGAACACCCAGCACTGGCTTAAACGCACAAAATCCTGCTACCGTCCCTACACATCAAACTCGGTGTGATGAAAAACTTTGTAAAAGCCATAAACCGTACTGCATCAGCTTTCAAATACTTAGCTGACAAATTCCCTCGACTCAGGGAAGCAAAAATTAAAAAAAGGAATTTTTGTGGGTCCTCAGATGCACGAACTGTTCAAAGACCAGATGTTCGACAACCTGCGTCTGGATGACGAGAAAAAGGCTTGGGACGCGTTTCGTCTGGTGTAAACTAAATTCCTTGGGAATGTCAGGGCAGACAACTACAAGAAACTGGATAAGGACATGTTGTTTCTGTATCACAAACGTGGTTGCAATATTGTCCTTAAAGATCCACTTTCTCCATTCCCACTTAGATTTCTTCCCCGACAACTGCGGCATTGTTAGTGATGAGCATGGTGAACGTTTTCACCAGGACATTGCAACGATGGAGAAACGATACCAGGAAAACTGGTCCACTTCAATGTTCGCTGACTACTGTTGGATGCTCGCCAGAGATGATCCTGAGCAGCTGTACATGCGATGTTGGAAGTAGAAGCGAAATTTTACCGATATATGTCATATGTACGTATTACTCTATTATATAAAAAAACTATTGCCGATTTCTCAGAAATCGTAGCGAATTTTGCATTTTCATTGTCATATTCGTGTTCAGCACCTTGAAATCTTTAAGAAATGTCTACTTTTATCTCACAGGCGTGACTTTTGCGAAAATTTGTTGCCCAGTGTTACTCTTTCACTTCTTCTACATCAGCAATTAGTGTTAATTATCGAATATAATTTTTTCCATTTTTACTTTCTTCACTTTTGAAAATAAAATTATTTATTTATTTTAATAAATATGTGTACAGTATCTAGGCTCTCTAGCTATTGGAACTGTAACAATGCTCTGTAACCAATGGAACATTAACCAGCTAGCTTTTCCATTTACTGCAAAGGTCACTCGCCTTTCTAACCAGTGAAATAGTAACTGTTCTTTAACCACTGAAACAGTAGCTGGGCTGTCTAACCAGTGGAACAATAGTTGGGCTCTCTATCCACTGGAATAGTTACTAGGCTTTTTAACATGTGAACAGTAACTCTTTTACCAGGGGAACAATAACCAGGCTCTCTAACCAGTGGAACAACAATCAGGTTATCTAACCTATGAAACAATAATTAGGCTCTGTAGCCCATGAGACAATAACTAGACTCTCTAACCAATGGAGCAATAACTAGGATCTTTAACCAATGAAGCAATAACTAGGATCTCTAAATAAGGAAGCAAACACTAGGCTCTCTAACCAGTGGGACAATAACTAGGATCTCTAAATAATGAAGCAATAACTAGGCTCTCTAAACCTATGAAACAATAATTAGGTTCTGTAACCAGTGAAACAATGACTAGGCTCTCTGACAATTGAAATAGCAACTAGACTTTCTAACCAGTAGAATAATAACTAGAATCTCCGATTAGTTAGAGCAGCTTGAACTGGATTCACTGCGTTGCGATACACGTAATACTGCATTTGCTTAATTGTGGTACACCCAAACTGTACATTTTAAAAATTAAAATATTATCAACCATTGACAGCGATGAATCACCCTCATTTGTAGAACATGTGTCCTGTTTCATATTAATTAAATATTAAATATTTAAAAAAATCCTGAACCTAATAATCATAGTATCGCCCAATAATAAAAATATCTATTATATATATGACCTCCCGAATTCTTGATTCATATATTTATATCGCTCTTGCCAATTTAATTTATATTTAAAAACTTCCCTTTTTTCAATTTTATTAGATTGCAGTGGTTAGCGCACCTGACAACAAACCAGCGCTATTTATTTGTTGTATGGGAAACTAGGACAAGGCCAACAGAGCTTCTTGTTTACCTCCGTCTTTAAAAGAAATTGATTTTTTTTTACCGTGCATAATTCCGCGGTATACTTGGCGCCAGTTCACGGCACACCGGTTAAGAACCGTTGCTCTAGCCACTAGGAGAGTAGCATCCTCACACATGTGATCATAAAAGCCAAAGAAAACGACGCCTCATTGTACGGAAATGACTTCTACAAAGCGAAGAATCTGCCCAAAGCATAAGACGCTTTATTGGACATAAATTACTTCTACGAAACAAAGAATCTCTCAAAGCATATGACGCCTTATTGTATAGAGATTACTTCTACAAAACAAAGAATCTCTTAAAGGCATAGGATGCCTTATTATACAGAAGGTGGTTCTACAAAACAAAGAATCGGTCCAAAGTATAGAACGCCTTAAAAAAAAATTATTATTAAAATACCCCTCAAGCAGCCGCTTGCCACAGAGGTCTGACAGGAGCCTGTCAGTTTATATGCCACAGTAGGAGACTTATTGTGCAGAAATTACTTCTACAAAACAAAGAATCTCCTAAAAGCATAGGACACCTTATTGCAAAGAAGATAACGTTTATAAAATAAAGAATCTTCCCAAAGCATAAGACGTCTTTTTGTACAGAAGATGACTTCTGTAAAATAAAGAATATGCACTGACTTACCCTGTCTGCTTCATCCAAACGAGACGAATTTCTCGAAATCAGAGTTGCGAGCCTCAGAAGTGCTTTCAAATGCTGCACTGTCACTCGGCTGGCCTGTGTATCGTCAACAGTTGGTTTCGGTAGAAGGGCTGTTGCCTGAAAAATGGGAAGGAAAACACAAATTAATATAACTTGCCAGTTGGTTTAGAAAGTTTAAAACGTTCCTTCTTTATTAGACGAAATAGAAGTATGAATTAGTTCAGTTGGTAGCAAGCAAGACTCAAAACCTCTTTTCTCCCAGGTTCAAATTCTAACTACGTCAGCGTTGATTTTTTTTCTCTCCTTAACTCTTCAAAATGGGCTTGGAAAGGAGGCTTGCATAAGGTGGGATATTAGCCATTGTTCTTTCTGTAGGATAGAGAATGTTAAACTCTGTGTACATAAGCTCTGCAACTAAAGAATATGCAGGATAGTTCAGACAAGAGGTTCCAATCTGTCTCCTAAGAGTTGCCCTGTGGTTTATATACCTGTGGATCTCCTTCCCAGGCCACGTCTTTGTGTTCATTTAATTAATTTTATTTTTAAAAGTTCCACTTAAAAGTAATTAAATGCCATAACGACTTATTATTAAAATGGAGCTCATAAATGAATCTTAAATTATTTTCAATTTGTTAAGATAAAACAAATCGTAACATCAGATAAAGACAATTGATATTTAAAAGAAAAACTGTAAATGTGCCTCAAAAGAAAGAATGTTTTTATTTCAAAAGTATGAAATTTAAACAATTATGTTATATTTTATTATAAATGTTTTATGGTTAATTTGGGAATCAACACTAAGAAAGGAGTAATTATATATACTATTTTTAAATCTTTTTCACATATTTTTCTTTTTGTTTATTGGTGATTAGTGATATTGTTATTATTTTTGTTCTTTACAACCATATTTATTTCTTAAAATATCATATATATATATAACTGTTATGTAATGTAATTTTAAAGCAACAAACATGCTATTCCAAGAGATCTGATTTTAAAATTTTGGAATCATCAGATCTTTAAATAATTTAAAATTTGGTTAATAAATAAGAATTTTAAAAACTTGCTAAATTAATATCAATTTTGTGTTATTAATTACATTATTGCTCAATAATCTACTTTTGTTGCAGTTTGAAATATATATTTGACTAAATTATATTAATGTAAAATTGAATCTACATGCGAGTGTGAACGCTCGTGGATCTGAAGTGTTTTATTTCTATGCATTGTTTAAAGTTAATAAAGATCTATCAATGTAAATAAAATATAATAAAGAACGCCTAATATATCAGTGTATGCTTTTCAGTATTCCAACTTTAACTACTTCATAAACATTGAACGAATATTGTTGAAAATCAAGATTTCATTGAGCTCTAACTTATTTTCAGTCTGATTCTTTCATAAACTGTATATTTAAAAAATTTGCTCGCTTCGATTTCATTTTTCCATTGTCATAGCATTCATTGGGTAGTATCTTAAATTTTGGACACCAATGCATCACAAGAAGGAGAGACTCCGCTAATTCTGCAATACCGTTAAAGGTCTGTAATCCACTTCAGAGGAGCGGGGATTGGTTGAATCGATAGTGCTACAGGCTCCTAATCTTCTTTTTTTTGTCTCGGTAACATCCGTTCTTCCTTCGTTGAGAAAGGGGACACTTTTGGGCTTGGAAAGCTCATCTCCCTCAGATGAGATGTTAAGCCTTGCCACCTAGTGCAGGAGAGTCATATTCTGTGTACTTTAAAGAACACGGTGGGATGGCCTAGACAGGAGGCTTTAGTCTGTTTCCTAAGAGTTGTCCAGTAAACAGCTGTTCCTTTCATAAGTTCCTCTAAACCTTTGGGATCGTTGAAACCTGTCCATTTAGGCAATTGCGTGCAAAAAAAAGTGCCGCGAAGCGATAAAAAGTACACCACCTCAAGACTCTTAAGAAAATTAATTTTTATTTCTAATACTTTTACAGCTTTTGCTACACCTAATTTTAAAACCGCTAATCTAGATTATAAATATTTAAAAAACTTTCTTACAGTTTCTTGATAATTTTTAATTTCAAACCTAATTTTTAATTTTCATTTGTATTTAAAATTTTTAGTGTTACGAAATCAAATTACATGACGAACAAACAAACCTAAATCCTTACCTTCCTAATTTGGTTCATTATTAAATAATATCCTAATAATTGTAAAAAGGGAAAACGAAAGGGAAGAAACCGTTAGAAAAATTTATAATGCAAAAAAGTTAACATAGGCAATTAAATTAACGATAAAAAAGTTTGCAATAACAACTACTAGCTGCAAAAATAAAATATTTATCTGTAGAATCCATCATGTTATCAGGATTAAAAGTCTTTTGATTTTTGAGCATTTTACTCACCTCTTCTTCATTCATGTAGAAACTGGATTGAAATTTCTTAAAAAAATATTTTTTCTACCAAAGTCGCGAGTTTTTTTCGTTTCTTCATACTACGCACCATTACATAGTAGTGTTAAATTTGGGATGCTCGATAAAAACTTCATTAAAAAATTAATCACTTCGTTTTTATCAGCTCACTTACCTCGCCATTAAAAATTATAAAATATAACCTTCGTTTCCACACCAACTGAAGCCATTAGGGAAAAAAAACATTTGTTTGTAAACTGCAATCCTGTTGATAACCCCAATTTTATCATTCTTATTCATCTAATAATATACAATGTTGATTAACAACAACAAAAAAGTATTTTCTTGGACAGTAAGTTTTTTTCCTAACTGTGTGCCTAGTTAAGAAGCGCTTGGTCATTAAGATCCCGATCGCTCGGTGCACTTATGTATACACAGGATCCTTAGCTTAACCCAATCAGGCGGAATCTAAAAATTTCGACGATGAGAGTTCTGATGCTACGATTCTTCCTCCCCCTCATCATCAAGTCGCTCGAATCTTTGTTTCGGCTAATTTCGCTAATTGGACTCGGTGCCTTATTTACTTATGCATCATCAGTTAGCTCGAGTCTGTAACATCGTGGCGGCCCCAATCTAGCAGATAACGAATTTTCGCGTTGTCAACACGACAAGTTAAATAAATGCTAATTAATTTTACTGCCTCTTAACGTAATTAATGCTAATTGATTGCATCCAATAAAGTTAAAACGAAAGAGAAATTTCTTCTTCTCTTGAGGTCTTGTATGCTGCTTTAGAGATGCTACTGATGATACAAGAGGATCGGTGCTGAGCCTGTCTCTCTTTCTCTCTCTGTGAGTGTCGGAGGAGGGTGCAGGTCAGGGAGGGGTACAGGATGGCGAGTAAACGCGCTCAAGCTGTAGAAGGGGAGGCTGAAGAATGCGAACGAGGAGCATCTCGGGAGTAAAAACTAAAAAAACGATCACAAAGTGCTCTGGAGTAAGTTCTTGCATCATTCTTTCAATTGCTGTTTAAATGCCTATAATGCACTATTCACCAACCCTTAATTGGATTCGACCTGACTTGACAATGATTAAAATGGCCATGATCCATTTTAACAATCATTAAAAGGCTATTCACGATCCATTTGAAGAACTATTAAAAGAGCCACCCACGATCTCTTTGAACAACCATTAAAAGAGCAAATTACGATCTATTGGAACAACCATTAAAATGACCACTACTGCTTTTAACAACCATTAAAAGGGCTACACATGATTCGTTTAACAACCATTAATAGAGCCATGATTCTTTTTAACAACCATTAGTAGAGCCACCATCCCTTTTAACAACCATTACTACAGCCACCATCCTTTTTAACAACCATTAGTAGAACCATAATCTCTTTCAACAACTATTAGTAAAGCCACGATTAATTTACAATCATTAAAAGACCATGCTTATTTTAATAACCATTAAAAGGATCAAGGTTTATTTTAACGGTCATTACAAAAGTCGCAATCCATTTTAACACTACTTAAAAGGGGTATCATCCATTTTAACAACTACTAAATGAGTCATGATTCAATTTAAGAACATTAAAATGGTCATCAATCATTTTAAAAACTCTTAAAAGTACCATAATACTACCTACAATCCCAAATCTTAAAATGGTTACAATCATTAAAATTATTCCCTTTTAATAATGACTTACCTAGTTTCTGATACCCTCATAACTTTCTCTATTAAAATTGATCCCTTTTAACAGATATTAAAAAAAAAAGAATCCGCGCTTCCTTTTTATCAACCACTACGAAGGTCACGATCCATTTTATCTACCATTAAAGGTATCGCTAATCATTTCAATCCGTTAAAAAGCCAAATCCATTTTATCGATATTAAGAGTAATATGATTCTTTTAAAAAAAACCGTTAGCATCCATTGAAAGACCTTTAACACGGAGTTCGCACATTAATCATGCTTATCAACAGATTAACTCGACTATGCCAAAAATGCTTTATATCAGAAGTTTCCTTAATCTATCATAATTCGTGAATTTAGAATGGTTCTTAGTGTATTATGGTGGTGCATATGATAAGTAATACAAAGCCTATTCAGGTTGTATAAAACTTATATAGTCAGATGTATATTAAGAAAAAAAAATAAAAGAGAGGAAACATTTCAGCTGATTACTTTAGAACTTATATGCTTTCAGAGTTTTGAAATATTTGAAACAAAACTGGAATAATCAAAGTGTTAGAAGTTTTTTTAGTGAACTCATTAATGTAAAGCAGGGGTGGGCAAATAGCGTATAAGAGTTTTTTGTGGCCCACCAAGACAGAAAAATCCGCCTGGAACCGAGATTTCCTTCCCGTGCGCGACCGAAGATTCGTCTCGTATTTTCCACTAGGACGGCCACGTCAATACGCATGCGCAGTGTAGATAGGAAAACAATTGCCCACCCCTGATGTAAAGGAAAAAAGATTCAGATTAAAGATAATATTTTTACCATACAGGTAGTTCTAGATTCGGGGGTCTAAAATTTTATATAGAAACGAACCTACAAAGCTCAACGCGAGAAATCCTGGAAACTTTATCGATAAAAAAATCCCACTTTGTAGAAAAAGTAGAAGATACTGCTCACCACTCGTTGTTAGTTGTGTACGACAAGTGATAATATCTCGTCTCACTTGGATCAGGCCCAGGTTGCCAGACCTCCAGATTCTGAGGATTCAGATTCTCTGTCTCGTTTTGCAAAGTAAAACTCCCAAGTCCCACATTGACAACCAAAAATCCTGCAGACCAAGGACCAAGAAGGAATTAAAATTTCTTTAGATTTAACTTCATTTTTTAATTTCTTAGTAACGATATTTTTTTTCGAGGTATTTTTCTTATCTCGTTTTCTTTGAAAACGAGATAACAGTTTCGCTTTGTCGTCTGTCTGTCTGTAGACATTGAACTTTTTTTTTATAGAGATAAATTAAAAATTATTTTTGTGCTGAATAGGTATTGATGAAATATTACGATGTGCACTTTCCGAATCTCTCTAAAGCTATAATTACGCTGGCTACCGGTGGAAATTTTGAAAATGAAAAAAATTCAAACGCATATTGCAAACGATGTATTTATGTTAAAAATTTGAAATTTTGGTGGTGAAGGTCACGAAGTCTACATTAACAACAATTACTTGAACCCGGAGAGGGTGGGATAACACACCTTTTTAGTTTGGGCAGATAATTGTTTCTTTTTAGAGATAAATGAAAAATTCTTTTTGGGTTAGATAGGAATTGATAATATATTATGAATCACACTTTTTAAATCTTCCAAAAACTAATATTGCGCCCTCTAACAGTGGAAAAATTTGTAAATTCCAAAATTTCAAACAAATATTGCAAACGCCATATTTAAGTTAGAAATTTAAACTTTTGATGATGTTTTCATTGGCAGCAATGAATCGATCTCAGACCTAGGACGATTGGTAAAACGCAATTTTTTGTTTTAATAGATAATTGTTTGTATTTAGAGATAAATGAAAAAAAAAATCTTTTTAGGGTTAGACAGGAATTGATAAAATGTTATGATTCGCACTTTCGGAATCCTTCGAAAACTATAATTGTGCCCTCTAACGGTGAAAAAGATGGAAAATTCCAAAATTTCAAACTAATATTGCAACGATGAAAATATTAAATTTTGGTGGTGGAATGTGAACGTTATGAAGTTTCGATTGGAAACAATGAGAATGATAATTAGAAAACTATTTTTTAATCTGATTGGTACTAATGAAATATTATATTTCGCATTTTTCAAATACTTTATAGTTTTAATATATACAGTATATCTTTACAGATCATTAAAATGATGAAACTGTAGAGCAGTTGTTGAGTTACATGGGTTGAAATAAATTTACTTAATGAAAATGTGGTGTTGTTGACAGACTGCAAAAGCAGCCTTGTTGGCCTTGGAAAATGATATTTATAATAATAATCATTATAAGATCATACTAGATATTTTAAAAATATACACTAAATCCGTTATAAAAGGTATTCATATTATTCTTCAATGGTTGCCTAGCCATTGTGGAGTGGCAGGCAATGTGAATGTGGACAAAATAGCTAAGGATGCTATTAATTTACAAGCATCTACAACTTCACCTTCATTTCTCATATGTCTTAAAAGGAAAAATAAAGGAAAAGAAATTCAAGAACTAAATACATATTTCAAATTTCATGCTCCAATTCAGTAGCCGGCGCGTAAAGAACACGTTGTATGTCTTTGACGGAAACCTATCATCTGTCTCCTGCTTAAAGCAGCTGTTCAGTGAGGCCTCTTCCCAACGTTCTCCGACACCTTATGACGTGTCCATTTAATCCATAATGTGCAAAATAGTATCATAGAGGTAAAACAATCCAATAGCGCGTAACAACATTTTTGTTAGAACATAGAAAAAAATTCTCTTTGCACTTTACGTATGATTTACGTCGCATTTCTTTTTCCTTCATCTATCGCTGATTTCAGTCAGGTAATCGATCTTAAAACTAAATGAAATAATTCTTGATACGATTATTATAAAAGGTTAAATTTCCTTAGTCAAAATAAGTGAAAAGTGTCCTTACCTTTAGATAAGCTTCCTCTGCATCTTGAAACCTTTGTAGACTCGTATAAACGTTACCTAAATTAAGGTACCCTGTTACATCATCAGGGTGAACCCTTTAGAAAAGAAAAATGGCATTAGGAGAGGTAATGACAAATATAGATTGTTATTTACACTTTCGCTTACCAATAACTGTACGTTGAGTAATTATAAATAAATCATGAGTAGAAAACAAAAGCGTAGCTCGAGTGACAACTGGGGAAACTATGAGACAGCGCAGTTGACATTTCGATAGTGCTCATCGATCAATAACTGTCAATCACTTCTCAATAATCTAACGGTCTTTGAGAGTGGGACCAAATAAGTGACTTACGTCGAGCTCTATGACGAATCGCGAATTTTTTTTTTTCGCGAGCCATCTACTTTAATGCCTGCATATAAAAGACGTGAAATTACATATGATGGTTAGACTTAATTAAAATGTCTTAACTAGCATAGTGGTTAGGAAGCTAGTTACTCTCCAGCAATGCGAACTTTGTGTGTTGTCTTAGCTCTAACTGAGGCAGTAGTCAGCAGTGACTTTGGGTTGGTTGGGTTGTTTTACCTCTGAGCGGCACTTTTTTGCACACAATGGGCTAAATGGCCAGGTCACATGGACCCCAAAACCTCAGAGAAGTTTGGGTGAGGGGACCCACTGGAACAGCTGTTGGGAGACATATGGTAGCCTCCCGTCAAGGCCATCCAGCGTGTTCTTTAACGTGCACAGGGTATGGCTCTCTCCCGTACACGGTGCCAAGGCTTAACGTCTCATCCGACGGACGGCGGCCTTTTCAAGCCCATCGGTGTCCCCTACTGACGGTGGAGAGGGCGGGGAATTTTGCAGTGACTTTGGTCTTAGTAGAGCATGTCCTTGTATGAGAAAGCCTATAAAAGCTAGGACTAGCTTCTAGTTTTCTTTTCTCTTATACGTCCAAATCAAAAATGATTTTAAAGAAAGTGTATTTATATTTTAATACAAGAATAATTTATTAATTTCCTCATAAGTAGCATATTAAACAATATTCGGAGTACAAAAATTAACACCCCAGAAATAGATCTTAGAAACGACAGAATTTAGTCTTTGTAACCAAATTAAAATTGTTGCACTAGCTACAAATTTGTTTGGGCACCCTTGGTTTATGATAACCGTTTTTGAAACTACTACACAGTATCATAGGTATCCAATTGCCCTTAATAATCCACTGGTAGAAACCACATTTATCTCTGTCACTATGCTTCATAGGCAACAGCTATAGATCAAAATTCAGTTTTAAGGTTTACTGTAAAATTGTCTAGGGCCAGGAGGGATATGAAACTGCCGTTTTTTGATAACATGTTAGGTTTCTTCTCTACCCTGAGCCATGGCATCCGCAAAGCATATGAACAATAATGTTATAATATTTACAGAACCGATTTAACATGAAAGGATGTGATCATACAATTCGTGTTTCTGAAAATCGGATCCTTTCGTGTTAATTTCGTTAAAAAAAATAATACCCCCTCAAGCAGCTGCTTGCCACAGAGGTCTGACATGAGCCTGTCAGTTTATATGCCAAAGTAGAAGGTCTGAGAGGATGGCAGGACCTCAGCAGAAAAACGACACATACATCCATGGGCTCGAACCCAGGTCCCTTAAATCAGTAGCCAAGCGCGCTAACTACTCTGCCACGGGATGGCTACAGATGTGAAATCATTAAGTAGTCAGAGTCATATGTTCTCACATATGTATGCAATTCGTAGTTTAATTTTGGATGTGGTCATATTCCACTCGTCTCAAGATACAAAGGGCGTCCCAAAACAACTAAAAAAAATTTATTAAAAATACAAATTTACATTAAGCATTCAAAACATCTTCCACCAATTGCAATGCACTGTACCCACCGTTACTGTAGTTCCAGAAAATGTTGAAAATTTTCTGTAACTCGCTGTTTGGAACAGTCTTCAAAATCGCCTGCGTATTCCAAAACCACCTCCGTGTTCATACTGAATTTCTGTCCACTCAATTTCTTTTTTAAATGGAAATAACCAGAATTCATGCCCAAGTGATTTTATCACATGGACAAGACTTTATTAAGGGAGAAATGTCGGCAAACATCGCCTTCCATTTTAATAGTGACATTTTCGACAGACCTCCATATTGTGACATTTTTCTGCGTTCAGCTGTTGCTGAGGAAAGCTTGCCGCTGGCATAGAATATTCGATGGATCCGTTGGTCCCCTCAGGTATCAGGACTGGAGCTACATGACCGGCGTGGAAAACAGAAAAACACCAGATGGGTGATTGTTCGCACCTCGACCATCCCGACCAATGGGCATCGTCCACGCCGGGTCAGAAAGGTGACCTCCACGAAGGGGCCAGCGAAAAGCAGCAGAAAAACATTTCTGAAAAAGTCAGTTTCTTCTCGTCCGGGCTGTGTGGTGGACAGCAAACGATCCTCTCCAGTGAGTGGAGCTTCCGATGTGGGAACAATGAGTGTGCAGTGAGAGCTCTACGCAGCCTGTGCCTTCAGCTTGCCAGTGGCCCAGCGATGTTCTTCCCTAGAGACGTCGGACTTGATAAGGTAGGGGGGGGGGAATATTCATTGAATCTGGTGTCGCTTTTCCACCTGAATGTGTTTTTCTGTGAACTGCCGTCACGTTGCCCCGAGTGGAACCTTCTTAACTGTTAAAGACTATAAGAGTCACGAGCAAGTAGCTCGCTCATCATGAACTTTTGACTAATGGACTGTTCTTCACCATGTACAAAGTTTCCCTTGATTGAAAAGGGCCACACCAGAGGCGCTGTTGATTTTGTCCCAAAAGTGGGAACAAGTTATGAGTAAAATGTCTAAAACTAAATTTTGTTAATAAATGTTGAGTTTTGTTAACCGTAAAAATTACTCAGTTCTCATTATTGCAAATGTCTGTTAATTTGGTGTCGGTCCGGGAATTTGCCTTGGTTTTGGCAGCAAGTAACGCATCACGGCCTAAGTGTTTGTACCCCCTAAATATACACCAAGGGGTGGTCACAACAACAGATCTGGATTGTTATAGCGGCTGCGTCATGACGGAAATATTTTTTTCCTTTCAAAAAATCAGCGATTATCATAGCGGTAGGCGGTCGAGTGTTACCGGGGTAAAGGGTTGTTGGGTTGTTTTACCTCTGAGCGGCACTTTTTTGCACACCATGGGCTAAATGGCCAGGTCACATGGACCCCGAAGGCTCAGAGAAGGTTGGGGGAGGGGACCCACTGGAACAGCTGTTGGGAGACAGATGGTAGCCTCCCGTCAAGACCATCCAGCGTGTTCTTTTACGTGCACAGGGTATGGCTCTCCCGCACACGGGGCCACGGCTTAACGTCCCATCCGACGGACGGCGGCTTTTCCAAGCCCATCGGTATCCCCTACTGACCGTGGGCAGGGCAGGGAATTTTGCGGAGATAAATCTCAACGCTGACCCAGCTGGGACTCGAACCTGGGAACTACAGATTACGAGCCTGGCGCGCTACCGACTGAGCCACCCCCGCCCCTCCGGGGTAAAGGATTCAATTATTTTTCAAATCTGATCTTTTTGTTCCAATCTTAGTCCGAAGTCGTTTTAGGACATTCAGATAATATTGAGCATTCATGGCGGTTTTTGACGGCACAATATGCTGATAGATCATACCTCGACTTTCAAATAATGCGATCAGCCTTGCCTATTGACTTGGATTGATGAGGTTTTTTCCTTGAAGTAAGTCGCTTTCCAAATGAAACTTCTTTCCTTTGTGTTTGGATCGTAAAGGTGCAGCCATATCTCCTCTCCGATAATGACCTTGTCCAGGTAGTGAGGATCTCTCGCCACAGGAGCTTTCTCCTGCTGGCCAAGCTGCAGAAAACGATTGCATTGTTCACCGGATAAAGAGTGAACAACCCATTTCGAACACACTACTCCCATTTACAAGCTATGCGTCAGTTTTCGTGAACTGATGCTTTCAGTATTCCTGTTAATTCTTCTTTTGCTCTGGGGGGCGGGGGCGGGGGCGGGGGTGGCTCAGTCGGTAGCGCGCCAGGCTCGTAATCTGTAGTTCCCAGGTTCGAGTCCCAGCTGGGTCAGCGTTGAGATTTATCTCCGCAAAATTCCCCGCCCTGTCCACGGTCAGTAGGGGACACCGATGGGCTTGGAAAGGCCGCCGTCCGTCGGATGGGACGTTAAGCCGTGGCCCCGTGTGTGGGAGAGCCATACTCTGTGCACGTTAAAGAACACGCTAGATGGCCTTGACGGGACGCTACCATCTGTCTCCCAACAGCTGTTCCAGTGGGTCCCCTCCCCCAACCTTCTCTGAGCCTTCGGGGTCCATGTGACCTGGCCATTTAGCCCATGGTGTGCAAAATTGCCGCTCAGAGGTAAAACAACCCAACCCTTCTTTTGCTCAAACAAACAAACTTATGTGGTCACAAATAATGAACACATTGTGTTGAGGGGATACTTTATCAGCGCTCGTGGACGATCTGCCTCTATGCGGAATCAAAGCGTCAGATTTTTGACCATTTTCGAAATCCCGGTAGCATCCGTAAACTGTTGATTGTGCTAAACATTCTTTCTTATATGCTTTTACAATGATTGCAGAGTTTACGAAGCAACTTTTTCCAAGTTGTCACACCCAAATTTTTATCGCGGTTTTACAACGGTTGTCATGGTTACGAGACAGCATGATTAACTAATGGGTACACCAAAACGTCTTCTAAACAGTGTTGCCAATTTACAGTAAAATATTCTAAAAGTATGCAAGAAAACGTTAAAATTGTGGGTACATTAATTTAACTAAGATGTGAATGAAAAAAAATTATGACATTTGAACAACATTCAGTCAAATACAGAAGAGATAACAAATTGCTCATTTCTCAGGCCAATTCAAAAGTATATTGTTTGTTGGACAATAAGTTAAATGGGCTGCTCACAATGACACTTAAATTTCGAGAAAGATACCCCTGTATATCGCGTGGAGGTAAATGGAGTGATCCTTAAGATCTTCCAATGTGAGCAAAATATTG
The DNA here is from genome assembly GCA_038380435.1 of Ryuthela nishihirai. Taxonomy (NCBI): domain Eukaryota; kingdom Metazoa; phylum Arthropoda; class Arachnida; order Araneae; family Heptathelidae; genus Ryuthela; species Ryuthela nishihirai. The sequence goes on from JAWZYU010000020.1 coordinate 39,224,975, forward strand.
CTGATTAAATTATCCGGAAACGTGATAAAGAGCGAAAATGGAAAATGCAACGAAATCCAAATCTCGATGTTCATATATCTTTTCGACTAGTGAAACATTGCAAAAATACGGATATAGGCGTATTGATAGGTTCCACAACCCTCGCGATGCGGAGGTGAGTGTGATGCACGTTTAGGGAGCCCTGCAAAAAAAGTATTAAAAGATACAAAATTTATGGTGAACATGACAGATAACTATTTAAAGGAACAGCCTGATTTTTTTTTTATATCTTTGAACGAATTATAAAAGATCGTGAACAATCAGCTGCATTTTCCCTATTAGAAATACTTATGGGCCATAATTCATTGTCTGAGCTTGGCAATGAACTTCGTTAACATAAGGCCATGACATGGTCTGTAATCCAGATGATCGAAATTTGACCCTTGACCTCGATTTGATTTTCGATCGATCGGATTCAAAATTTCACAACGTTATTGAGATCTAAGACTCAAAATACTCCCAGGTACCAATTTTTAGCTTTCTAGCACCAGTCGATCAAAATTTGACCTTTGATCTATTAAAATTAATGGCGTTTTCAGTGAGAAGAGAACAGTGTACACTGGTGTCCCACAAGGTTCAATTTTAGGTCCGATCTTATTCATTATTTATATTAATGATCTAGCTAACCTTAAATTGAAGGGCTCTCCTTATATATATGCTGATGACACAATATAGGAGACGCAGTCCGAGATACATAGGATGATTTTAACAAAATTATTAACTGGTCTCACATTAATCGTATTTACATAAACTCAGATAAAACTGGATGGATGAGCTTTCATTCACCAGGATATTATGATCTTTCATCTTATGCAATAAAAAACCACGAATCCTTGTGTCCTCACAACATGATAACTCATGACCTTGACTGCTGCGGCTGTGATGTTATTGAGCATGTTGAGAGCCATAAATATCTTGGACTTTACATAGACACAACCTTCCGATGGAATACACATATTCAAAAGTTAGCAGGGAAATTGCGTCTATGTACATCTAAACTTTACAAACTACAACTTGCTGCAAGCACGCATACAAGTATTTTGGTTTACAAAGCTATCTGTGAATCTATATTGACTTATGGTTTGACAATATATGGCTCAACTAACCTCACAAATATAAGGAAAATAGAAACTATTCAATCATCCATTGCTAAAAATATAATCTCATACAACTTAAGAAATTCATTTTATCATAGCGACGGAAGATTAAATTATCTAGGCATACTTTCTTTTTACAACCTTTGCAAAGAGAGCATCACTTTAAAATTTTTTGACAATCAATTTAAATCTAAAATCTCTCATGGGAAAAGCACAAGGTTACAATCCAAAAATGATTTCCAACTTCCAAAAATACTAAGTAATTACTTGAAATGTACAAGGGTATATACAGTACCTTACGTGTTCAATAAATTACCAAGGGAAATTATTTTATTAAACAAATTTAAAGAAAACAAAAATAAGACTGAAAATTTTCTTCTAGTCACTAAAATCAATATAAATAATTTGAACCACCATAATGGAGCTTCCACTGAAATTCACATAATTCGATCACATTGTTTTAAATTACATGTTATGTATTTTCATGTAAGGTTATTATTCTTCTCTCCTGCGGATAAGCAGATGCTTTGCGGGTCATTTGTTTAAACTTTTGTATAACTAACATGAATATGAATAAAGATTATTATTATTATTATTGCAAGAAAAAAGGTGAATAAGCCCCTCGATCCAAAATTCTGCAACGTTTTTGAGATTTACGATCCCGAATCATCCCAAGGCACTAACTAATATTTAGTTTTGTAGGCACTCGTAGATTAAGATTTGACCATCGGAGGTCAAATTTCGGATTTTCTTCCTCGAGATATACGACTCGGATTACCCCTAGGTGGAAATTTTCAGAGCTCTAACATATTCTGTATTACAGTAGCAATAAACGATCCTCTGTCACTCACTTACAATCATCTATGAGTATATTAGATAACATTTTGAGCATTTTGACCAGCACTTGACTAATTACGCTGCGAAACTTCTCCTGACTAGCTGAGAGTTAAATGCTGAATTTATATGTTTGAAAATCGGAATTTAAATGGATTCGAATACGATCTTGTTCATTTTTTTTCTCATAAAAAGCTTATTGAATCAGTTACTAAGTTCTGTATTTGAGTTAGTTTTGATATAACGTAGAATTGAAACTAATGAAGTAAGCCGTGCCGTGGCCGAGTGGTTAGCACGCTTGGCTACTAATCTAAGGGACCGGGGTTCGAGCACCGGATCAGGCATGGATGTGTGTGTCGTTTTTCTGCTGAGGTCCTGCCATCCTCTCAGATCTCCTACTATGGCATATAAACTGAGAAGCTCCTGTCAGACCTCTGTGGCAAGCAGCTGCTTGAGGGGGGGTATTTTTTTATTTACTACTGATTGCATACGTTTGTTCTTAAAGGTTAAGTTTTAGTTTAAACTATTGCTCGAAAGAGCAAGTGACGAGAGAAAATTGATTCTCCGAAGCAGTGTGCAATTACTTCTTACCTGACAGCACTAATATAGTGCAGCAATGCTTCCTGTGGCTGCCCCCATTTTTCCAGGAGGCGTCCCATGTTGTTTAGAAGCTTCACATTTCTTGGATTAGATTCTATGCCGGATTTGTACAATGTGTACTCTGACTCCCTGAAAAAAAATTAAGAATTTTTTGTTAAAAGCCAAAAACGAATAAAAAATATTATTACTTTAACACCGAATCTGAATGTGTTATCCAATTAACTTTTTTCGGACAGCACATTTAATTCTGTATTATGAAAGGTGTCTGATTCTCTGCATAACCCCCAAAATTGGTAGACAATACCCATTTTCGACAAACGTTATGAATGGATGCACAACCCAATAAATTGTAATAAAATAAAATTTTATTCAGCTTCTAATAATATATATATATGCAAAATATTGGTCATATCCACAAGAGTTCCAAAACTCGCCAGTAGATGCCATCTTAATGTACAGATTTGTTTTAATTTCTAATTTTGACTACGCTTGTGCACATAATGATTAAACATAACAAATACAATAAATACCGATCGAAAATAACAATGCAAAATGATTGAAGGACATTCAAATACAACGAACTAAAGAAGCACCATTGGAATCATACCTCACCAAAAAGTTAAATGTAAACCAGTTGAAATAAATACGTAATGTATACAAAATATAAATTTTATTAATAAATACAATATTCTGTACAACTTAATATTACGGAATTTATTTAGTGAAATACTATATAGCCAATCAATTTTTTTGCCTATCTCTTAAATGTAATTTTTAGTTTGTTTAATCTTATAAGGTATTCTTATTATGAATATATGACGATTATAAAAAAAATTATGGAAGATCTTTTGTTAATAAAATTCTGTATTGGGTTTTAAGATTTTAAAATTATTATTAAAAACTGTTCTAGCATTATAAGTGCTTGATACTATCTTTAATTCTCTAATTTTATATAGATGTAATAACAATTTTAATTTGTGAACCTGTTCAATGTTAAAGAATTGCAATTCCACAAAAAATTATCTTGATGAATCATATTTCTTTTTGTATGTCATGATTTTGACAATATACTTTTGCATCTCGATTAGTCTTTTCAGATGTAACATTGTATCTCTTTTGCGATTTGATCGTTTAAGATGCAGAGCTGTTGAATTCATTTAAAGGAAAATTATTGTATCCTTTAAAATTGCATGCTATTGGAACCAATTAAAGGAAAAGTCATTGGATCCACTTAATTAAAAGATATTGGATCCTTTAAACTAGTGAGCTATTGGATCCTTTAAAATGGCGAGATATGGGTTCCATTTAAAGGAAAACTACTGGATCTTTCAAAATGTAGATATATTGGATACAATTGAAAGAAAAGCTATCAGATATTTAAAACGGCGGGCTATTGGATTCACTTAACCCTCCAGGTGGCTTGAACATGTTCCTTTCCAAAGTGGTCTTCTAGTGGTACTGACGTGGCAGCAATGTCATGCAACTGTTTGTTTAAACTTTACTGTGGCGCTTGCAAAGCAGAGAAAATGATAAATGCATAATACCAGAAGGGTAAGGAAAAGTTATTCGAACCTTTTAAATGACGAATTATTTGATCCACATGAAGAAAAAGTTATTGAATCCTTTAAAAATGGTGAGCTGTTGGATTCAGTTAAATGAAAAGCTATTGAATCATTTAAGATGGAGAGAACATTCTATTGACTAAAGAGTCTCTAGATACCTTTGGAGGGAGATCCTTTGAATTTTTGTTGTAGGATAGTTTCTGATCCTTTACATGCTGAACGTTATGTCCTTTTAGAAATATAGATTTGGAATTTTCAAGTTGGAGAGCCTTGGGTCCTTTTAAATAAATAGATACTGGATCATTTAGAAGGAGAGCTTAGAAGGATAGTTATTTGTATCCTTTAAGGTTAATGAACATCGGCAAGCTGAAGTAGCATCACCTCCAATCAAGGTTTCCCAAATATTGCAAAACTTTCGTTGACTCTGAGGAAAATTTCGTAATACTGAACTAAAATGTGAAATTAGATATCGACATAACGAACATTATTACGACACTCTCTTCGATTATGTTTTCCCTGTGAAAGGGATACATTCTCCCTTTTTGATTACTTTTTTTCCTTTGAAAGGGATACATTCTCTTTTTTGATTACTTTTTTCCTATGAAAGTGATACATTCTCCCTCTTTGATTACTGTTTTTTTCCTTTGAAAGGGATACATTCTCCTTTTCTGATTACTTTTTTCCTATGAAAGGGATACATTCTCCCTTTTTGATTACTTTTTTCCTTTGAAAGGGATACTTTCTCCTTTTTTTGATTACTTTTTTCCTATGATAGGGGTACATTCTCCTTTTTTGATTACTTTTTTCCTATGAAAGGGATACATTCTATCTTCAATTACTTTTTGTTTATGAAAGGAATACATTCTCTCTTCGATTACTTTTTCTATATGAAAGGTGTACATTCCCTCTTCGATTACTTTTGCCTAAAAAGGGATACATTCTCTAGTCGATTAATTTTCCCTATGAATGGGATACATTCTCTCTTCGATTATATTTTCCCTATGAAAGAGATACATTCTCTCACTGGTTACATCTTCCCTATGAAAGGTATGCATTCTCTCTTCGACGACGTTTGTTTTATGAAAGGAATAAATTCCCTCGTCGATTACTTCTCCCTATGTAAAGATATTCAAGATGAGAACATCGAAATCTAGGTCATGTAAATTTCACCACTTTGAAATGCAGAAAACGAAAACCAACCAAATCCCTATGGTTGCGTAAAATAAATTGGACAATTATCTGTTAATCGTCTTTCACCACATTAGGGAAGTTTTCCCTCTGTCTAATAGCTATTTCGACTCGGATTAGTTGACGCTGGGACTCCCAGCAAAGAGTAGTGATGGAGGAGGGGCGGGGCAGGGAGGGGGGATAGAAAAAAGGAAAGATGATCCTATGCTATCGCAATGTCACATTCATTGTTCGAAGTGACAATGGCGCTGATACTGATTAAACGGGACACAAAAGATCAACAGAGGCGCTAGGAAGGGAGACCGCCTAGCGTGCGTGTCTTAAAATAAACATATCTTTATTGAGTCTGGCTCCATTGTCTGGCGTATCGATCGACTTTACGCATTCGTTAGAGCTCCTCCTCTGTGTTCTGTTAACAGAACCTAATCAATACCAGAAATACATGACGTTTTGACTCATTTCTAGGTGGGTGGAGACAAAAAAAGTAATGATCGTTGAATATTATTATCTTTAGAGTCTGGTAAAAATACTTCGTTTGTTTGTTTTCTCCAACTTCTGTGGGTTCATGTTAAATTCCGAAAGATTTCGTAGTAGTAATTATACAAGAGAAAGACATTGAAATAAAAAAAAAACCAACAAGATTAAAGGACATTACAGAATGTGTTTGTGATCCACAGATTGTGTTAATTTTAAAAAAGAATATTAATATCCTTAGAGAAGAGATAAATATAGTGCTTTTTTATTTAATGCGGTTTATTGCAATGGTTGAATAGCATTTTTCTGGTAGCGTAACTTGTTACATAGCAGACATAAGGATTAGTTTGGATTGTTTTATCTCTGAATGACACTTTTTTTTTTCGAACAACGGGCTAAATGCCCAGGTCATAAGGTTTCCTAAAGGATCAGATTTGGTTAGAGGAAAAGGATCAATTGGACAGCTGTTAGGAGATCTATGGTAGTCTACCGTCAAGGGCATACAGTGTTCTTTAGCGTGCATTTCTGTTCTGCACACGGAGCCACGGCTTAACATCCCATACGACGGATGGCGGTCTTTCCAAGCCCATCCATGTCCTCTTCCTCATCGAGGGCAGGATGGGATTAACGGAGATAAATCTAAATGAAAGCATAATTTGGACGCAAACCAGGGTACGTTATATTATTGAGCCTGGCGTTTACCTATTGAGTCAACTCCCGCCCCAAAGAAAACAGGTCAGCAAACACAACTTAAAAAAAGGCGTAAATTGTAAAACACACCAATGCATACAACAAAAGATTACCATTTCACAGACTCGTATGAAGAGAGTTTCTTATATGCCTAAAGAATCTACCATTCCTCGCTCTCTATTCCTCATCTACGGCCGAAATAGGAAGAACTATTTAGATCAGGAAAAAAAAAGAGTTAAATATGAAAAGGAAACTACTTGTTATTGATGTTTTATTAGATTAATCTGCTTTTTTCATTTCTTAAAGCCTTTTTTAACTCATCTCTATGTTTTAACTTGCTTACCACCGAAAGAGATGAATTATTTCTACCAGGACAGGATCAAGGAGTTGTGAGGCAATGGAGCATGATACCACCTCTTTGGAAAATGATAATAACAGGAGTTACAAGAGGCGAAAAAAATACATTAATCATCATCATCATCATAAAAAGTAATAGCGGTATCCGGACGGACAAATGAGCTGGCAGGAGAATGGCAAATAGACACCAATATATACACGCAGGCCCGGACACAAAACAAATATTGTTGGATGGGGGTGGGTAGGAACATAATCTAGCTGGAAAAATGTAAAAAGAGGGACCAAGAGACTGGAATTCTAATGCATTATATAACATTTTCCTTTCCGTTTTACAGTCTTTAAAAAAATTTCTTGAAAAATGCATGAAATATAAATGAGCTGCTGTTTAAATATTACGCACACTTTTAGAAAAGTTTTATATTTATTTTTGACAGTTTTTGGTCCATTGTAATTCCATAATACTTAATCGAATATTTCCAAATTTCATACCCCAATGTTCCCTGTATGAACCCCTTTTTCGGTTACAAAATCAGATCCTATAAACCAGGTGAATGTAAGATAGTTGAATGGCATGCACTCAACAGACGTTAGGAGACAGACAGGAAACTTCTCTCTAAGGCCATCCACTGTATTCTTTAAAGGACACAGGTTTTGGCTTTCCCTTGAACACAGAAATATAGATTAACTTCTCATCCGACGAACGGCTTCTTTTCTAAACTAAACGTAGTTTAGAGATAGAAAATCTTAACGCCTACACAGCGAAGACTCGAACACGGGATTATCAGATCTCGAGGTTCGAATTACATAAAAGAAAGAAGATTCTTCCCTACACAAAGGGCAGAGATAACCTGAAAGTTACATTAGGCTTGTCTTGGTTTCTCATACAAACACTTACATAAGGACATGCCCCGCTAGTCTTCGCAGTCAGGTACGCCAACCACTAGACCAGGTAGACCTAATACAAATTGTTCACTGCTAATAATTGCCTTCGCTAACTTCCTCCCTGCCCTCGGTGACAAAGGAGACACCGTTGGGCTTGGAAAGGACACCGTCCTCAGGATGGGACAGAAAGTCTTGCAGCAGAATCACGCTTTGTGCACGTTAAATAAACACGTTAAAAGGCCTTAACGAAACCTTCTGTCTAGCAGGTCTCTTCCTTTAACTTATATGAGCTTTTAGGGTACCTAGGACTTGGTCTTTAGTCCATTCAGGGGTGACACACCCTAACAACTCGGGTTTCTACCCTCTCCCTCTATCGACTGGACTAAACTCCGCTCCGAATTGGCTATTAGTGAGCACCAAATAGCACCAAGTTTAAATTCTGATTACATAGAATGAGAAACCATTCTCTAAAACTGTTCTATTCCTTTATTTCTAACCTAGCTTGATTGGACCAAGCTGTCCGATTAACAGATACCCGTTGAGAAATTTTCAGTTAAATTCAAAGGACTTAAACCGGAACCATCCTGGTTTCGTAACACGAAAATTATAATCTCCGCAGAGATTGGGACTTCGTTGGGAACATCTATTAGGCTGCTTAATCCGATTCTCGTCACTTCTGGATTGGAATCTCGATCTGGACAGTTCGCGGATGATGAGGATAGTAAGCTTAGCTGTAGGCCAAAGGATTTTAAGCTTCATTATTTGATTGTTCTCATCGGCGGACAACAGGATTATCGAGGGAATAGTCTCGCTAATCACATTTGTAGGAGTTCGCGTCGTTGTTTCAGAGTCGCATTATTTAGTATAAAACAAGACTGTGGATTAAATAACGAATGGGAAGGGACCGCACCTTGTCGACGAGAACAGGGTATCGTTTACTAATTCTCGTGGATATCATTAAAGGGAAGCAGACCTAAGGCATTCATTATACATATCTATTTGGGTCTAATCGCTTATAATTTCAACCCGCTCTAGAATTACAGGATGGTGCTTGACTGTTTTGATATACTCCCGATGTGCACCCGCCATGTTATTTACATAGAAGTATAATGTTAAACCATCACTGTGGAGGTTGTGGAGGGAAAATCTAATTTTATTTCATCAATATAATTGTTTTTAGTTACCTGTCGTTCCTGTTGTTTTTTGCTTGTCAGTTTGTTGCTAGCTAGTTTATGAAATTGTCAAAACAGTTTATTTATTCATATCTCTACAAATTTTTGATTATAAGGAGTAGTTTGTTCCCATTATACGGATCCCCCTTGGACAATGCTTCTCCCCTATGACGTCACTGGCCACGACCACTTCCGGTCACACGACCACGCCCCCTTACTAATATTCATAAATCAAAATTCATAATAATAATTAATTGAAAATTATTAAAAATTAATTAATCCCCCTTTTAAAAACTCCTATATAAAAAATCCCCCCCTCCCCTTTATTAAAAGCCTGTGGTGACATCTAGCGTATATGATGAGTACTATTTTTAGAAAAAGCCCTTAACTTTAGTCGTAATTTTTCCAATTTTTGACTCCCCCTCATTAAAACCCCCCTTATCAAAATTCCCCCTTTATGAAAAACCCGTGGCGCCCTCTAGTGTATATGATGTGTACTTAGGAAAAAGCCCTCTGTTTTAATCGAAAATTTCCCAATTTTTGACTCCCCCTCATTAAAAATCCCCTTATCAAAAATTCTTTCCCCCTTATCAAAATTCACATCCCCCTTTATTAAAATTCACTCCCCTTTATTAAAAAAAACCATTATCAAAAGTTCCACCTCCCCTTTATTAAACTTCCACGATCACAAACTCCCCTGGTATCTACGCTCATCTGAAATATTCCAAGTCCACTAAACTTTTTTGGTGGTAACGCTCATCCCCGTCTCAGAACGGTTGATGCAATCCTCAATTACAAAGTCACAATTTTTTAATCCCCTCATTAAAAAACCCCTTATCAAAACTGCCCCCTGGTTGACCCACCTGTATTTTAATCCCTCTCTCTAAAGACCCCCTGGTTGACTCACCTGTATTTTAAGTCCCCTCTTTAAAGACCCCATGGTTGACTGATATTTTTTTAGCCCCCCCCCCTTTAAAGACCCCCTGGTTGACCTATCACGTAGTAAATCAGTTTTCTCTATGCGCATTTAATCTAATTGTGGTGCCATCCAACGTCCGTACTATTTTTAGTACATCTCCTGTAAAATGTCTCTCTGATATTTTTGTCACTGTGATTTCTTTCTTCGTGAAGTTAACATGAATTTTTAGGCTAGCATTGAAAGTGTTAATATTGTTTGCTGTAATGAACGTCCTCAAGTCTCTGTATCAAGACCCAGCATAGCCAGCAAGGTATGTTGGGGTGGATGTTTCATATCGGGCTGTAAAAGAAAGGGATGGGAAAATGAAGAAAGCAAAAATAGAGGAATGGCTGCGGGTGTAGAGGAAGCTTGCACCATTCACAAGCCCGTGAAACAGCGGTTTCTCAAGAATAGAGTGACAGTGGGGTATAAAGATGAACTATTTCAGGCATATCTGGTAGATTTGTCATCTCTTGGTAAACATAATGACGACTACAAATATTTGCTGACATGTATAGACATGTCTTCGAAATATGCATGTGCAGTTCCTTTAAAACAGAAATCGGGGCAACTGATCACAAAAGCCTTTCAGAAAATATTTCAAGAAAGAAAGCCTCAGAAATTACAAACAGATAAGGGATGGAATTCACTAACCGAGTGTTTCAAAAGTATCTTAAAGCACACTCATAATGAAACCAAAGCTAGCATAGTAGAACGATTCAACCGTACGTTAAAAACAAAAATGTGGAAATATTTCACAGATAAAAACATGAATCGCTATGTGGATGTGACAGACCAGTTATTGCACAGTTATAATCGCACCTATCACCGCAGCATAAAACCGAAACCCCTTTCGGTGTCACGTGAAAACGAGAGCTGGACATATAATGCCAATCTGTTGAGGTTTGTAAAGTGTTAGCTTCTTTTGTAACGAGCAACTGACAAATAACATGTTCACACACGATTCATAGAAACAAAATGAACACCCACACACACACATCCGATTCACAGAAACAAACACATTCGCAGAAACAAACATGAAAACATATACACACAAACATACGCACATGCACACGTACACGCAACGCATGCACAAACATACAATTAACACATGTACAGAGACGAAACAAATATGTGACAAAATAGATATGAAGAAAAATCGCATTCATGTATGCATAGAGACATACACTTAGAAAGACATCCATTGAATATGTATAATTCCATTCATCTCTTGATTTTGAATACTCATATTTCAGTAGATTTTTTTTGAGCACGCCTGTCTTACATTTTCTGTCAGATGCCTCGTAACAAGAAAATGGTTTGAAATACATGAATATAAATGTTATGGACAGTGATTTTTTCTAGTACTGTTCATAGATATCCCATTACTAGTAAAGGTGTATTTGTGTCTTAGTTTTGAGGATTCCTGTACCCGATAGATGGCGCTGGTTATATGCCAAAATCGACTGTTCCATGTATCATCTTCCTTTTTTAACATTTGTGCTCGAAAGAATATAGATATGAAGAAGCAGACACGATATATGTTTGAACTGGTTTGCCTTCACCTTATACCAGCTCTTCCAACTCTGCTAGCACTGGTAATTCACCAATAAATAGAATTGCTGTCCGCTACCGGTCCAACCCTTCTACCTCAGTCTCCACCGGTTCAACCTTCTGGCCAACCTTCAGCTATTGTTCTCGGACGATTTATCACCTATTTCCAACGTGAGTGCCTTGTCCTGTGAGGATTTCACTGTAGTTCATTCCAATGGATCGATTTCACCCATGTTCAGAAAAGTGAATTTCACATACAACTGAAATGTAATATTCACATGCTTGCACGAAAAGTGAATGTTCCATCTTCACTAGAAATGAACGTTGTTGTAAGAAATACCTAATACTTAAAAAATGAATACTTGTGGTTAAACTATTGTTACATGAATTCCCCTTGCTACCTTTCAAGCTGGCACAGGGCGTCCTCTTTCGGGGTGTTTTGAGGCGATGAATGCTTACGTTACGTTTTCTTTTAATGTGAGAATACTGGGTAGGGTGCTATTCTTTCGCTTCTCCTTTTCAATCTCACTTCTGCACTATTGATTGTCTTGATGAGTGTTTGAAATATCTGTTGAAAGACTTGGCGCTTTATGCATTAGGTCCATACAACGGTTGAAACGCATAGTATTGTCTAACAGTTCGTTTCTGGGAGCCCTCAGAAACGAGGAGTAATTAGTACTAGTTTACTGGGGTAATGCTGTTCTCTTTATAGACAGTATTATTTCAGATTTCCAAACAAATGAAACACCATAACATTATCAAAAAACGTGTCCTTGGCGGAACCACTTTCACATGAACATAGTACCACCTGTTCTAAGAATTCCACACTAGTGTAGAAATATTCTCATGCAGGAAAAATAATTAATCCGATTCTTAGACAGTGTTAGATTTCCTCGTGTAGTGAGAAGCACGAATACATATCATTGTCGAAAAAACGTGTGCATGCAGCTAAAAATAACCACTTTCGCTCTTATAGATGCAGTTTACTTACGCACTTATTGAAACGTGTAGGGAACTGTAGAAATACACACAGAACCCGGAAAAGAGCATGAGGACCAAAATATAGACATCTTTAGTGCAAATCTCTATTGATTACATAACCTTAGTGAGTTGAAAATCAGTGTATCTGTAAAAATGGCTTTATGCAACTATTTGTCATAGCGGTTACAGAATCCTTTCATACGACATAGGTGCTCAGCACTCATGTCTTACCATGGATCTCTAGGTTTCTTAGATCAGAAGCAACTAATCTACTGTCTATGAGATAAATCTTTTAATCTGCTGGCTATCATAACTTATAGCTATATCGGGGTAAAGTACTGTACATTTCAAGCTATTGGGAGATTTTCGACATAAGCAGATATATGGAAAAAATAATAATCTGCCTCAGATGATGCTTGCGATTTTACCTTTTTCAGCAAATGGTGCTACGAAAGTAAATATACAAATAAGGAAGATGAATCAGTGATTGTGTTCTTTCAAGCAAGTTACTTTAATTATCTTGCGAGATGTAGGAGGAAATGCAAAGAATAGATATTGAGAAATATGCATCTGAAGATTAAGCTATATAACGAGTTTATCTCTAAGATTGTATGACAGTGAAGCAAACTTGCAATCAGTTTTTCATTCTAAATGCCTATTTGTATGGATATAGTCTTCTTCCCCTAGTGCTTCCCCTAGCGCTTCTCTGATTCCAGTTATATTTCATAACCTAAAGGACAGCCATCTGCAAGGAATCGATATGATCAAGAAGATTAATTGCATTTCCAGTAATATGGAAAAATACACAGCATTCTCCCTTGGAACTTTGAATTTCATAAATTCTTATCAATATTTAAGTGCTTGAAAAATTAATCTACTGACAGAAGAATTCCTTATTTTGCATTTCGTCAGGAAACGAGTAATTATTTAACTTTCTCATTAGGGCATCCTCGAGGAAGATAAAACTCACAGAGCAGACCGCTCTTCCTGTAAGTAAATGATTTAGATAAACAGTAGCATATCTGTTTCCACGGCTGTCCCAGAGGTCAGTGCGTGAGTTACCCCATGACCTTTATCACCGGTTGCTTGTTGCCGTGGTGTGTCTCCTGGCTCTTTCAGTAGATCATGTGACAATGATAGTAGAAGCTTTTGGTACTTGTAATAGAGTCGATTTAAGAAGTGGGAGCATGTATGACGGGAATTTTCCTGTTTTTAGAAGGGTATTGCAGGGATTTTTCACGCTCTTAGTTAGTAAAAATATTTTTCTGCCACTTAATATGCTCTACGTGAGAACATCGTCATATGTGCAGAATTTTCAGGCCCGATCAGAGTATATATGTCAGAGCATAGTTAGGTGGATTTTTATGATGGCGAAGAAGCTTGTTCCATAGATATACGGATATAGAATTAACTCAGGTAAATTGAGAGGGTATGATCGCGTGAGAATTATGTATTTTTTTTATAGTAGGTTAGTGTATTTGTTAAAACTATTGATCCCTACTCCGTTAACTCATGTTGGAACTAAAGTTTTTTACGCAAACGGAAACGTGTGAATTCTACTTTTAGCATTCTGCCGCGTTTCTTTACAGAATTTACCCGATGAAAACAACTGACCATGTAAAGTGTGTAACTGAGCCGCAACGCGAATTTCATCAGCGTGATGAGTCGTACGTTCACTGGTAAAAGGTGGAAGAGACGATTTTTAAAAACTGTAAGAGCGTTTGTAGATTTTTAAAAAATGATTACTCCCATAGCTGATTTTTCTTTGGAGTATAGCATTACTTCCTAGGAAAGAGTTTGCATCATGTACTGAGGATACAGCAGTAATAAGTATTAGGAATAAAACCATGTCACGTAAAGGATATACTTACAGAGAGTTGGGTTGGGTTGTTTTACCTCTGAGTGGCACTTTTTTGCACACCATGGACTAAATGGCCACGTCACATGGACCCCGAAGGCTCAGAGAAGGTTGGGGGAGGGGACCCACTGGAACAGCTGTTGGGAGACAGATGGTAGCCTCCCGTCAAGGCCATCCAGCGTGTTCTTTAACGTGCACAGGGTATGGCTCTACCGCACACGGGGCACGGCTTAACGTCCCATCCGACGGACGGTGGCCTTTCCAAGCCCATCGGTGTCCCCTACTTACCGCGGGCAGGGCGGGGAATTTTGCGGAGATAAATCTCAACGCTGACCCAGCTGGGACTCGAACCTGGGAACTGCAGATTACGAGCCTGGCGCGCTACCGACTGAGCCACCCACGCCCCCTTACAGAGAGTAATTAATTGAGACATGGCAGATTTAACGTAAAACCACTTTCCAGAAGAAGTTCTGATGCAGAAAGTGCAGATATCTGAAGGCATAAATCCGATGGAGCCTAAATAAGAGAAGCTCAACTCTTGGAAGTTTAGGGGTTCGAAGGGAAATTCTTCCGAAGGGGTAAACAAATACCTGACCTATCATAAAGGGGATATTTCGATAGGAGAAAACATTGTTTCCATCTCCTGTGATGGCCTGAAACGAAAGGAGATTGAAATGAGGTAGATAATATGGGTTAGTCAGAGGGGGTTTCATCCGTCTCTGGACTTGGAAAAATTTCGAGTCCTAAAACAGTGGTCAAGGCTGTGAGTGGGTTTTCATGTTGTAAGACATCGGCGTCTGATAGGGAAGCAAAGGGATATTGACAGTGCAGGGGGTGATCCAAGATTCATCCGTCAATAAAACCCTTGTGATTCCCCGTTTGGAGTAATATTTTTTAATTTCGCATGACTTTTGTTAAAACCATCCGTCAGTAAAACGTGGTCCGGGTGAGGTTCCGAACACGGGTCTTTTATGTCGCCCATACAGGTCACCAGACCATATTACCCCTCAATATTTTTCATAATTATGAATGTTTTTAAATCAGATATTTTCGCCGTTTTCCTTTTATTAATTTTTTTATTTTTACCTAATAGCATTTTTTCATTTTCTGCGGGACAGTCTTTTAAAACAGTTACTGCGGGATAGTTTTTATTCTAGTGAAGGTCGAATTCACAAAATATGGGACTTTGTTCAATAATTGCATCAACCGTTCTGAGATGGCGATGAGCGTGGCCACCAAAAAAGTTTAGTGGAAAAATTTCCAATGAGAGTATATACCATCGGAGTTTGTGATCGGGGGAGTTTAATAAAGAGGGTGGAACTTTTGATAAGGGTGAGTCAAAAATTGGGAATAATTTCGGTTACACTAGATGACGCCGCCAAAAATCTTTTTCAGGTGTTAGGAAATAAGACATAGTCAAGTGCGATAACGTCCAGCTATCGACACCAAGGTAGCGGGTTCAAATCACTGCATCGGAAGGAATTTTATTTTTAAATACAGGGGATGTACTAAAAATAGTATGGACGTTGGATGACACCATAATTAGATTAAATACGCATAGAGAAAACTGATTTTACCGCGCGATGGGTCAACCAGGGGGTCTGTAAAGAGGGGGGGCTTAAAAAATATCAGTCAACCATGGGGTCTTTAAAGAAGGGACTCAAAATACAGGTGGGTCAACCAGGGGACAGTTTTGATAAGGGGTTTTTTAATGAGGGGATTAAAAATTTGTGACTTTGTAATTGAGGATTGCATCAACCATTCTGAGACAGGGATGAGCGTTGCCACCAAAAAATTTGACTTGGAAAATTTCAGATGAGTGTAGATACTAGGGGAGTTTGTGATCAGGGAAGTTTAATAAAGGGGAGTGGAACTTTTGATAAGGGGGTTTTTTAATAAAGGGGAGTGAATTTTAATAAAGGGGGACGTGAATTTTGATAAGGGGGAGTCAAAAATTGTGAAATTTTCGATTAAAATAGAGAGCTTTTTCCTAAGTACACATCATATACACTAGAGGGCGCCACGTGTTTTTCATAAAGGGGGAGGAATTTTGAAAAGAGGGTTTTTTTAATGAGGGGGAGTCAAAAATTGGGAAAATTACGACTAAAATTAAGGACTTTTTCTAAAAATAGTACTCATCATATACACTAGATGGCGCCACGGGCTTTTAATAAAGGTGGGGGGGGGATTTTTTAATAAGGGGATTTTAAAGGGGGAATTAATTAATTTTTAATTAATTATTAATTATGAATATTAATAAGGGAACGTGGTCATGTGCCCGGAAGTGGGCGTGGCCAGTGACGTCATAGGGGGAAGCACTGTGTAAATGGGGATCCGTATAATAGGAACAAACTACTATAAGGTGTTATATATACCTATCAAAATATGGGAGAAGGTTCATGTGATGTCGATGGGATTCTAACTTCGAAGAACTTTAAAGGCTGAATGAACGTTATAGAAAATCAAGATTTAAATATATTTGATTAGGATTTTTAATGTATCTTCATTCATGTATTTTCCGTTAAATGCATAGTTTAGAAGTTATGAAACTTTGAATTAATTTGCGATTGCCAGAACATAGAAATTCTCTAATATTTTGGTAGAACAGTGTATATTTCTATGCACCAAATTAAAGCTTATGACCGTTTTTCCACAAAGTGAAACGTATCGTAAAGAAGTATACATCAGATGAAGCTTATGGCTTATGGAGTAATATAGGTAAGACTCCTTAGGGCCTAACTAAAAGGGGAGGGGTGGTCTGTGGCTCAGTCGGTAGCGCGCCAGACTCGTAATCTGTAGTTTCCAGATTCGAGTTCCAGCTGGGGACTCGAACTCCGCGAATTCCCTGTCCACGATCAATAAGTGACACCGATGGGCTTAAAAGACGTCGGATGGGACATTAAGATGTGGCCCTGTGTGCGGGAAAGCCATCCCTGTGCTCGTTAAAGAACACTCTGGATGGCCTTGACTGGAGGCTACCGTCTGTCTCCCAACAGCTGTTCCAGTAGGTTCCCTCCCTCAATCTTCTCTGAGCTTTCGGATCCTTGTGACCTTGCCATTTAGTCCATTGTGTTCAAAAAAGTGCTGCTCAGAGGTAAAACAGCCAAAGCCTAACTAAAACACGGGACAATTTTAATTTTGAAGCTCGTTAATAATGATTAGGCCTGGATCTAGAAAAAAAAACTAAGGTTGTGGGAGTGGAAGAGACGCAGTTGAGCCGGGAAAAAAAGGGGATGGGCTGCAAGTGACTCGATTTTCATTGCAGTGTGGCATTCATCCTTCGTTTAATAGTTTTTTAAACTTTTTATGAAAGAGCGAAATATGCACAAATTGAATAAATTTTGGCCTTCATTACTCTTACTAAAATTCTGAAAGGACTGTTCATGAAAGAGTGGTCCCCCCCGCTTCTTTAGATCCGGCCGTGATGATAATAAATAAGAAATGGCAAAAATAGACAATTAAATTGTATAAATATAGGCAATTAAAATTACCTATTTAAGAAATATTTTTTTATTTTACTGAGTGAAAGCTTTTCGTTCTTTAATATTTCAAATTCATTAATAATTGCGAATATTTGGTGGTCCTGATATTGAGCCGTATTGTAAATGGCTTAGCTGGCCTACTATCTCTTAGGGCCCGGATGTAAGTTATACGAAAAACAGCTCTCGATCCTTTAAAAAAAGGAATAAACTGTTTTTCCACCATATACCTTAAATATATTTTTGATGTCTCGTATATTACGTGACTTTAAAATGAGGGACAAATGATTTTCTTAGTGAATAATGAGGTGAGAGGGTATTCTTCCACGCAAAACTATTGTTTTAGAGGCTGAAGAGCCCCTCCCTCAAGGTCATTCAGGTTGTTATTTAGTCTCTAAGAAACTACTCCCATCAGAGCAGGCTACAACACATTGTTCTATCCTATAATCACCGAACTTTTACAAGCACATTGCAGTCACTTTTATCAATGAAAGCATTATAAAATCTGTACTCAACGAATATATCATATTGCAACTTCTTTCATTAATAAAAGCATTCCATTGTAGTCTCTTTAGAATTTCATACTACTCTAACCTCTTTTCTCAACGAAGAAGTCGTATTTTATACTCTTTCTAAGCACAAGCTTTAGTAACGTCATCGTATTGTAATCTCTTTCCTGAACATTACATAGCAGCCTATTTCCTCAACTGAGACATGGCTATGACAAAAGGACAATGCTGATTAAAAATCGGTGTATAGAGTATGTAGGTTATGAATAACATAGATTATTGGCTGAGTATACATTTCCCGTATTTCACCATTTAAATTAAATATTGCTTAAAATCGCAGTTGTATTTGACTTATACAATCATTGAGTACTTTTTTTAAGAACGTAAACGGATTCCTTTAACTACTTTAGTAACGTTATTTCATTTCTATAATATGGAGCTAGATCGATGACCAAAACGCGTTCCGTTCCTGACGCCTTTTCAGTAATTTCTCATCACCAACTCTGAACTAAGCTTTGGATCGTAAAACGCAGTAATGCTTACCGGTGAAACAACCCAACTTATTAATGAGTGATCTGTTACGACGTAAATGTAAATCATATTATTAAGGATAACTTCGACAAATTAACGGTGACGATTTGTCTAATGAGGGAAGTGGTAAAATCGGACAAGATACAAAACAGAGACAGATTTGTTCCAGAACTTTCGTTGCTAATTCCGAATCATTCACAGTAGCGTCTAGATGATTTATGTGAAACTGCAGTTTGTGTTAAACGATAAACTGAATATTAAGGTCATGTTTCACGGCAAATATGTTGACAGATACGTGGAAGCACTACTTAGAACTTCACTAAAATCTGATTAGACCAGTGTTAGAAAATTCATTTAATGCCACCTACTCTCTTGCATTCTCGCAGGAAACATTTCAATTTCACATTCTCTAATATTTCGATGACATCTGAAGTGTTCGTCAAGGGAAATTCAAATAATCTTCTCATGCGCCTCATCCGTTGCCTATAGATTATATTTCTACCGGAGTTGTATCAAAGGCTTATCGTTCAAGATGCCTCAGCTCATTTAGTGACATTCAGGTTCTGATTTAAGACTCAGTTGCAAACCTGTGTCATTAATAACTTCAGTGAAAGCTCGTGGAGGACACAAAATGCACTTCACAAGAGAGTGAAGTGTTCGTTTTGATAACTGTATAGCCTTTAAAATGGCAGAGTTGTAAAGGATGTTAAAATTTATGAAATGAGAGAATAAACTGATGCTTTCCCTTTCTAAATTTTACCATCAGAGATAAATTGTTTGCATCTAATGATTTCGATCAGGCATTATTTTACTGAGAAGCAAACATAGCTAAGTGCCTGTAAACTGAATAATCTTGAGTGTAGAGGAAAGATTATTTTGAGCCACGTGGGATAAGAATATCACAGAAACTCAGGATCTCCTGATAGCCTGGTCCCGATCATCGGTACTCTTCAAATACACTCAAGACAACTTCTAATGACTGACCCCTCCCCCATGATAAAGAAAATTTAAAGTCATCAATAAACGGAAGCTTGTGGTGTTATAGATAGCTCAGCGATCAGGGCACTTGGCATTTCATCAACAGGTTAGGGGTCATTCCTTTCAGAAACTCCCAGGACTCTAAGTTCGAATATTGACTTGTTGGACTTTCTTCTGGGGTCCTAATTCTTTATGAGGATTACAAGTGACAGAATCCTTCGAGGCCGAAGTGACTGCCGTGGGAGATTTTAGTGTTTTTAGCATCTTTTCAAGAAAAATATCTAATGTTTTCATTTTGTCGTCTGTTCGTGGTAGATATTCACCATTTTTGCTTTTAGAAAAAGATTAAAAAATATTTTTTGGATTGGATTGGTATTAACGAAATATTAGGATATGCATTTCTCAATTCTTACAGTTGCTTTATTAGCGCTCTCTACATGTGGAAAAAAAACTGTAGAAAATGCCAATTTTGAAACGAATGTTAACGATATACTTATACTAGAAACGCAAATTTTGGTGGCGAATTTTGATGGTCAACAGGTTTACATAGGCAGTAATCATTTGTAACTTTCCTCAGTTAGTGGGTGGAAAAACGCCTTTTTTATTTTAATAACTAAATTAAAAAACTTTTGTGTTATATAGGAAATTAAATAAAATATTACTCTTTACATTCTTCTAATCACCATTAGT
The DNA here is from genome assembly GCA_038380435.1 of Ryuthela nishihirai. Classification (NCBI taxonomy): domain Eukaryota; kingdom Metazoa; phylum Arthropoda; class Arachnida; order Araneae; family Heptathelidae; genus Ryuthela; species Ryuthela nishihirai. The sequence continues at coordinate 39,245,408 of JAWZYU010000020.1, forward strand.
AATTCCCACTGCTCGAGGATTATAAAGTCGAAAAAATAGAAACCCGAAAAGCGCCTTCTAGCGGTGAAAAATATTAGAAAATTTCAAAATTTTCAACGAATATTTCAATCGATATATGTATTCTACAAACGTGAAACTTCGGTGGTACAGTGTGTTGATCAAGTGGTTTATATTGAAAGTAATGATTTGATCTCTTATACCGAGCGAGGTGGGAATAATATTGAAGATTATTATTAGCCCTTCCTGGTCCTAAACCATAGTGAAAGTGGAAAACGGCGGAAGAAGGTTGGATGCTCAATAGCTTTATGATATACTAACTTTTGTTAGTATATCATAAAAAGTACTTGCTAACTTTTCTACTAGAATAAGAGGTACTTGCTGACTTTTCTACTATAAATAATACTTGCTGACTTTTCTACTATAAATAGTACTTGCTGACTTTTCTACTGGAATAAGAAGTACTTGTTGACTTTTCTACTATAAACAGTACTTGCTGACTTTTCTACTGGAAAAGAAGTACTTGCTGACTTTTCTATTAAAAATAGTACTTGCTGTCTTTTCTACTGGAAAAGAAGTACTTGCTGACTTTTCTACTGGAAAAGAAGTACTTGCTGACTTTTCTATTATAAATAGTACTTGCTGACTTTTCTACTATAAATAGTACTTGCTGACTTTTCTACTATAAATAGTACTTGCTGACTTTTCTACTGATAGTACTAACTATTGTTTTAAAGAGAAAGTTCTCTTTGTGTTGTACAGACACAAAAAACACATAAATATTTGCATTTTCCTAAATCATCCATTAGTTCGAATTTGCATTGTTAGAGAGCAATAAAATGCAGAAAATATAAAATTGTATCACTGAAAAAAAAATAGGCGATGCGTTATTCTTCTAGCTCCTTTTTATTTAACGCACTATCGGAAGACAGAAGATTTTCGCCCACTTTCCTTTTCGCTCCATACGATGTTGTTGCCATTTTCATTTGTACCACCAGTCAGAATTGTTTATGCGTTCACACCGTTTCTGTTTTTTAATTTACATTTCTTCGTCGTCGTCACTTTGTTGTTGTTGTTCGTTTTGTAACATCTTCGCTGCATTCATTTCAATCTTAGACCCAAAATGGACTTGGAAGTCTTTTAAGCTTTTTCCTTTTCATCTACGTGTTTGCTTAGTTTCCCTTCTAGTTACCAAGAACCAAACGCGCGAAGTCAAACCAAGACTTAGTGAGATGCGCTGATGCTTTTTTTTTCACTTGTTGTTTCTGCTTGAATATTTTTTTTTCGTGACGTCTTTGTTTGCATCAGAACTAAACAAATAAGAAAATAGGCGGGGAGCGTAGTACCTTTACTAAGGATGAAATAAGAAGATAAAAAGACTTCACGGAGTAAAAAAATAGATAATAAACTTTGCGATTCTTTATTAAGACCGTGAGTACGACAAGATATATTTGAAAAGTTTCTTTACTTAATGTGCTTTGCAATGGCATGTGATGAATAATGAATTTTTACGCGCACTTTTAAATGTTAGAGAAAAATAAACAAGACTGTTACAATAGCTATCCGCTCTCTACAACATCTTCATCGCTAGTAAATCACAGCAGACTTTTAAGTTATGAATTGCATGAGGTATTTGTTAACAGTTCTATGTGGCCTTTTGACTACTAATAAAAGTTGTCATGTTCTGTATTTGTAAACTGTATAGAGTAACTGCTAATTGCAATAATGAACAGACAATATGTTAACAGCTATTAATAGGATTAACTAGAAAATTAACCCGGCTTTGCTCCGGTCTGAAACTCTTTAAAAATATACTTATTTTTTATTATATGACACTCTCCACTTCGCAAGGTTTCATTTGGCATCAAAACTGATAACAATCTATCTAGGAGGAGTTGAGAACAAATTGATACACAACAGAGGGAACAGAAATATGCGATAGATTTAACAAGGCCGTTGCTGAAGAGAATTTTGGTTTTGGTTGTATACCGCTGAGCAACAATTTTTTGCGCTTAATGGATTAAATGGCCAGGTCACAAAAACCCAAAAGTCTCAGAGCAAGTTGGGGGAAGCGAATCCACTGATCAGCTGTTACGAGGAAGATGGTAACTTCTCGTCATGGTCATCCAACGCGTTCTTTAACGCGTACAAGGTATGTCTCTCCTCCACACGGGACCACGGCTTAACGTTGGTTGGGTTGTTTTACCTCTGAATGGCGCTTTTTTTGCACACCATGGGCTAAATGGCAAGGTCACAAGGACCCCAAATGCTCAGAGAAGATTGGAGGAGGGGATCGACTGGAACAGCTGTTGGGAGATAGATGGTATCTTCCCGTCAAGGCCATCCAGTGTGTTCTTTAACGTGCACAGGGTATGGCTCTCCAACAGACGGGACCATGGCTTAACGTCCCATCCGACGGACGGCGACCTTTCCAAGCCCATCGGTGTCCCCTACTGAACGTCAGCAGGGCGGGGGAGATGTGCGGAGATAAATCTCAACGCTTACACAGCTGGAATTCGAACCTGGGAACTTCAGATTACGAGCCTGGCGAGCTACCGACTGAGCTCCCCCCCCCCCCATCCGACGGGCTGCGGCCTTTCCAAGCCCATCGGTGTCCCCTATTGGCCGCGGGCAGGGTGGGTAGTTTTGCCGAGATAAAACTCAACTCTGACTTAGGTGGGACTCTAACAGGGAATGTAGATTACGAGCCTAGTAAGCTATTGACTGCGCAGAGAATATAGGAGTCTGGCCAGATATGCACCGCAAGTCACAGGTGACTCATGCTTGTCTCCTACTCTTTGAGTCGTCGATTTCAACTCGTTTTATTGTGACGAAACGCTAATACTTTATTTTAAGAAGCGAATTCTGCTGAACGAGTCACGAGTGCCTGCTTTTCACATTGCCAACTCTTCATCCTGCCAACTCATTCATCCTGCCAACTTTTCACATTGTATAACGTGCTGTCGCAAAAGATCAGTATTGGAACTGGTAACCCCACCTAGAAAATATAATTGAAACCACTCCAACGCTACGAGTCATATGTGATTCGTAAGTGGGGCCGATTTTTGGAATTTACTTTCCCACTGCAATAAAGCTAAGAACGAGACACCCGTAACTCGTGAACGCGTTGATGTAATAAATTACGAGCTACTTACCAATCCAAGCATCGTCTGGTGGTGCGAAGAGCGTGGCACAGAAGCAGAAGACACAGACCAACGTTCACTATGATCTTCCTGCTGCTGTGAGATAGAAATAAATCAAATTATAGTGACAGGAAGATAACGAACAGAAATAAGTAAATTGCAAAGACATTATTTAACTATCACGTTGAATAGTGCACTAGAGAATCTGCTGCATAATGAAACTTGTTCTGAAGACTTTTTTACTCTACACAACATAGAAATTGCAACACTACAAATGAGGGAAAGTAAAGACTTGAAAATCGCAGGAAAATTGTGTTGACAAATGATAACGACGCTTCAGCGCATGGTCAAATAGAACTCTGGTTATATAGATGGAAAGAGTGTCATCGAAACATACTTCTGTTGGATTAGAAAAATATTTCGCAGAGAGTTCTCACCAGTGGAAAGAACAGGGAAATTCATTCGATGTGACAATGCCGCGAGTGTCTCTAAGTAAGAAACACCAAGAGTGCGAAGATGATCGAAATTGCAGCAAGTAAGACTCTCCCTGAGAGGGCTTGTCATGATGTCGGAAGTATATAATTCTTTTAGTTTTGTTGTCGACACATGCCAGCCAGAAACAGAGCCACGATGTAGGACCACAACTTGTGTGAATGTTATCAGCTCTGACGAATGGTGTGGGACTACTCTACTAGACGATCCAGCTCAGTAATGACCACCAGAGAGGGCCAGTGGTACTTTTGTTTCTATCCGAATGATTCAACGTCGTTTACACAATATTAATTAATACAATATTAATCTTCTGGTGCATAACTTACTCGAATGCCCAGCTCTACACTCCACAGCACAGGACCAATCGGCTGGAATGGTGAAGAGCTCGTGGCAACTGGGAGGCATGAATAAAGATCTATACTATTCAACAATAATATCTCTAGCACACATTCCAGGACTAGAATACCTGAAGTAAGTCATTTTTGTATGCAGCTCGTACTCATATCATTTCACTAAAGTATTCTGAGAAGTACATTGCTTCACTTAGGCCGCAGAAGAAAATCTGAGAAGTCAATAATTGCAGCCGCTTAGGCTGTCATGTTAGCATGGATAACCGAAGTGTGTCAATATCCTGCCATGTTACACTGATGAATTGATCTCCGGAGGACCCACATAAAACACACCTGAGACCATATTTGGACATGAAAACTTCGTTTGGGAACCATATTGGACGATATATCATCAGACTGGGGACCATATCGGACAACAAGCCTGCAGTCTGAGGACCATATTAGACTAAAGTCCTAAGTCTGGGGACAGTATGAGACTAAAAGTCCTTAGTCTGGGGACATATTGAACGTCCCCAATCTGGGGACTATATTGGACAAATCCTTAATCTAAGGACCATATGGGCCACCAAGTCCTCAGTCTGGGAGCCATATTGAGCAACAAATCCTCAGTCTTGGGACCGTATCGGGCAATAAGTCCACAGTCTGAGGACCATATTGGGACTCATCTTACACTATTTGCAAGCAGAGATCAATGCTGTATGGACGAATATTCCCCGGGACGTCATTGACGATCTGAACGACAGTATATCTCGCCGTCTCAATACTTGTACCGACACTACAGGTGGATTTACTTCCTAATCATTTATCTCCGCAAAATTCCCCTCCTTGCCCATGGTCAGTAGGGGTCACTGATGGGTTTGGAAATGCCGCCGTCCGTCGGATGGGACGTTAATCGTTGTCCCGTGTGCGGAGAGCCATTCTTAAATTATGTGCACGTCGAAGAACATGTTGGATGGCCTTGACGGGAGGCTACTATCTGCCTCCCAACAGCTGTTCCAGTGGATCCCCTCCCTCAACCTTCTCTGAGCCTTCGGGGTCCATGTGACCTGGTCATTTTGCCCATGGTGTGCAAAAAAGTGCTGCTCAGAGGTAAAACAACCTAACCGTACTTCCTACTGAATAATGGTTAGTATTTTGCGCATTTCTGTCTCCAACTTTTATCATTTGCTTTTCATGATGTCGAACTGGACAGGTGATAATGCACAGCATTGCGAATCGAACTAGACGGACCATAATGCACAGCACTGCGAACTGAACAGGACAGATTATAATGCACATCATTGCCAATCGAACTGGACAGATCATGATGCACATCATTGCCAATCGAACTAACAGATCATAAGCACAGCATTAGGAATCGGATCATAACACCTTGCATTATGAATCGTATCATAATATCTAGCATTTTGAATCTAACTGGATAAATCATAATGCCCAGCATTGCGAATCGAACTGTACAGTTCATAATGCACAGCATTACGAACCTTACTGGGCAAATAGCAATGGCCAACATTACAAATCGAACTGAGCAGATAGCAAAGGCCAACATTTCAAATCGAACTGGGCAGATAGCAAAGGCCAACGTTAGAAATCGAACTGGGCAGATAGCAAAGGCCAACATTACAAATCGAACTGGGCAGATAGCAAAAGTCAACATTACAAATCGACAGGGCAATTAGCAAAAGGCCAACATTACAAATCGACAGGGCAGATAGCAAAAGGCCAACATTACAAATCGAACTGTTTAGAGTGAAATGACACTACTATTACAAATCTAAGCTTCTTCCGGTAGTAGATTCGTTATCCATTAACCCTTCGTGGGCTTAAACCATAGTGAGAGTGAAAAACGGTGGAAGAAGGTTGGAAGCTCAATAGCTTTATGATATACCAAACACCTTGGTGAGAAAGTTGAATTTTAAGTCGGGGACAAAAGAAGATACAAAGAAGAAGAGAAAGATTTTTAACAATGAAAAAGGAATAAACTAGTTACAAATTGCTGAGTAGTCCAGTGTCATTTAACAATTATAAGACGCAATTCCAATTTAGTAACAGTAAGTTTAATTTTCTTTCGAGAAGGTTCCAGCAAAAAAGTCAGCAACACTGACTTTTCCTAATAACCTTAATTGGAAGATTGTTTTATACACTATTGTAGGCTAGAAGATGTAATTCATGGGAAACTGTATCGGAATATTGTTGAAATTCATGAAGAGGAAACTTCTCCCTTGTTCTTAATAGTGTTACGACAGAAGGAATCTGGCAACCGAAAGCAAAAAGTTTCAGCCAACGAATAAGAACTTTGGGAGAATTTGGAGAAGGAGAGTGGAGCGTTAACGGTCGTTGTATTGTAACGGTCGGTGAGTTCGAAAATGGACGGTGAGCTGTTCTGAGACAGTGCGCGTAAGTATCAAGAAGTAACTTGATGTGTTGTGTATACGCGGAAGGATAAAAGTGGGATCTTTTATCGTTAAGTATCAAGAAGTAACTTGATGTGTTGTGTATACGCGGAAGTATAAAAGTGGGAACTTTTATGGCTAACTTCGAATGTCTACACGGACTGTCTTTTTGTTCGGCTAGTGTGTGAAAAGTTATTAGCACAGGACGAGAATTGGTTTACGAGTGAAGATCTTCGGGTGACCTGGTAAATCAAGTAAAAGGTAGTATTTAGTAAAATACACAGAGCTGATATTGTGTGCTCTACGCAGGAAGATTGATGACTTGTGCATGTTAATAGTTGATTTGTTGATAAGATACTTCATCCATATTTCATTGTAACAATTTACCTTGTATTGAATTTAGTTTTGAAATATAGCTTTTAATACTCACGCTCAGTGGCTATCCATTTTTGTAATCCGCAACATTTGGTGTCAGAAGTGGGATAATTTATTGAATGCCGTTAACTAGAAGTATGGATGAATTAGTAAAGTTGTTAAATGACATGAAAGCCGATATAGCTGCCCAAAGCGATAAAATAGGTGACCAGATGACTGATATGGCTACACAGATGAATGACATTAAAAGTCAAAATAGCGAAATGGCCGCACAAAATAATGAGTTGAGAACTGAGATAGTTTCTCAAAAAGATGATTTGAAAGCCGAAATGGCCGCACAAAATAATGAGTTGAGAACTGAGATAGTTTCTCAAAAAGATGATTTGAAAGCCGAAATGGCCGCACAAAATAATGAGTTGAGAAATAAAATAGGTGACCTGGCCGCACAAAATACTGAGATGAGAGCTGAAGTGGCTTCTCAAATTGATAAGATTTCTGATAAGTGTAAGGACATTATGACCGAACTAAATAGTGTAAAAGATGATCTTGATAGTGTTAAGTTAGATTATAAACACGAAATTGAAATTGTAAAAACTGATTGTGAACGCCAGTTTCAGATTTTGAGAAATGAAATGTTACCTTCTGCCTGTGATAATAATAATTCTAGTGGAAATAATGTTATTACACATATCGCTAAAAATACAACTAAACCTTCTACATATGATGGTCAATCATCTTGGACAGTATTTAAAACACAATTCGAAGTTATCGCTACAGCCAATGAGTGGAATGAATTCCAAAAGGCCAGTTTTCTTGCAGCTTCCTTAAGAAATTCTGCTGCGGAAGTTTTGCAGTCTGTTCCAGAAGAAAAACGACTTGATTATCAAAGTCTAGTTTCTGCATTAGAACTAAGGTTTGGTGATAGTTATTTAAAACAATATTACGTGACTCAATTTAAACATCGCATGCAGAAAAATGGTGAAACTTTGCAAGAGCTTGCTAGTGATATTGAGCGTCTAGCTAGATTGGCTTATAGTAACTGTCCACCAGAAATTCAAGATAATTTAGCTCAATTACAATTTATTGATGCTATTGCTGACCCTGACACTCAGCAATCTCTGAGGATGTTGGAAGGTGAATCCTTAAAGTCAGCTGTGGTACATGCTATGAAATACGAGTGCTCCAGGCTTTCCTCCCGAGCGAACAAACGTGCAGTGAGATTTGTGAGTGCAGAAGAAACTGTAGAAAAGGATAATGAAATGAAAGAACTAACCAAAGCCATACTATCCGTTTTGAAAGATATAAAAGGTTCTTCTTCAAAACCTACAACAGACCTCCAGTGTTGGAATTGTGGCAAGACAGGACACATTCGTACCAACTGCACTAGGAAACGAATGAGGAGTCCAAGTACATCAACTAGACAACAGGATCAGAGAAACAGAAAATTTATCAATCTTGCGAGGCAAAGGCTGGTTGTTGATTGGTTGGCCCCAGGGGAAGTCGCCCACGTTTCAACATTGCATGGTGATAATAATGGATTAGTAGCTGATGGAGCCATAAATGGAATACCTTGCCGTATGATAGTCGACACTGGTGCAAATGTAACTTTACTCAGAACGGATATAATAAAGAAAATAATACCTCACCCAAACTTGAATAATACACAGTCTAGAATAAGCCTACAAACGGCCACTGGAGATCGTGCAAAGGTTCATGGAAAAATAGAACTTAATATTCGAGTTGGTAGCTGTCTGGTTCGCCATCCTGTTTACATCGCTGACATCTACGACGAATGCATATTAGGCCTTGATTTTCTTAAGAAACATGGATTCAACATTAGACCCAGTGATAACCTACTCATCTATGAGACAGAAGAGATTCCTCTGCTTAGCCGGACGACTGATTCTTTATCAAGCGTAACTCCAATATTAGTGACGGAAGACACAGAGATCCCAGCACAAAGTGAAGTTATAGTCCGTGGACATCGGGCGGAGACTTCTGGGGCCTTCCGATTGGCAGTTACTGATGCCTCTGGTAAAGGAGCTTTGGCTCATAATATCCTGGTTGCAAGGACTTTAGTCAGAATAGATAAAGAACAGATCCCTATCAGAGTGATGAACTGTAACAAATCCAGTAGAATGTTAAAAAAAGGTGAGGAATTAGCAATATGTGAAGCTGTTACCTGTGTAACAAGTATAAATAAAATAGAAGTTACCGATTCATATCAAAATCATACAGACATCCCGTCTCATCTTACTGAATTATGGAGAGAAACAAGACAAATATTAACTGAAAACCAAGCTGTTAAGGCCGAGAACCTATTAAAAGAATTTTCTGACATTTTTTCTGCCACATCAAATGATTATGGCCGTACTAACCTGACAGAACATAAAATCAACACTGGTGATTCTCCTCCAGTCCATCTGCCGGCAAGAAGGCTTCCATTGGCAAAAAGAGAGGAGACGGAACAACTCATAAAGGACATGGAAGCTCAGGGCATTATAGAACCATCACAGAGTCCCTGGACATCACCAGTAGTTCTTGTCAAGAAAAAAGATGGATCTACACGATTTTGTGTAGATTATCGCAGATTAAATGACGTAACAAAGAAAGATTCCTTTCCTTTACCCAGGATTGACGATACACTAGACACTTTATCTGGGTCAGAATGGTTCTCAACATTAGATTTAAAGAGCGGCTATTGGCAAGTTGGTATACGTCCTGAAGACCGTGAGAAAACGGCTTTCAGTACAGGGAATGGACTTTGGCAGTTTAAGGTGATGCCATTTGGACTTTGTAATGCACCTGCCACATTTGAGCGACTAATGGAGTCAGTGCTCAAAGGTTTGTCTTTGGAGGTCTGCCTGGTTTACTTGGACGACATCATAGTTCTTGGAAGAACTTTTGAAGAACATTTGAGAAATCTTCGTCAAGTATTTGAAAAACTTAAGGCAGCCAAGTTAAAATTGGGACCGACAAAGTGTAAACTGTTCCAGCAAGAAGTTCATTACCTTGGTCATGTGATCACTACAGCAGGGATTAAGACTGATCCTAGTAAGATAGAAGCTGTAAGAGACTGGCCTCCACCACAAGATGTTCATCAACTTCGTAGTTTTATTGGACTTTGCACCTACTATAGAAGATTTGTCAAAGGTTTCTCCAACATCGCAAGGCCATTACATCGTCTGACAGAAGAGGGCCAGCGGTTTATGTGGACCACCGAATGCGATATAGCCTTTCAACAGCTGAAGAAAACTCTTTCCACAGCACCAGTGCTAGCGTACCCACAAACTGGAAAACAATTCGTAATAGATACTGACGCAAGTAACACAGGAGTTGGTGCTGTGCTTTCACAAGAACAAGACGGACAGGAGAGAGTTATTGCATACTTTAGTAAAACTTTATCCAAACCAGAGCGGAATTACTGTGTAACACGCAAAGAACTGTTAGCAATAGTAAAAGCAATAGAACATTTTCATCACTATCTCTATGGCCAGAAATTCCTTATACGTACTGATCATGCTGCACTTAGATGGTTATTAAACTTCAAAAACCCTGAAGGACAAATCGCTAGGTGGATACAACGGTTACAAGAATACGATTTCTCCATCGAACATCGAAGTGGTAAAATGCATAAGAATGCAGATGCTCTTTCCAGGCGCCCATGTATTGACAACTGTAAACATTGCTATAATGCAGAACTGAAATTTGGAACTAAAGAGATAATGCCCATAAGACAAATAGTATCGACACAAACAAACAGTGACACCCCTAACATCTGGAATCCAATTGAAATCAGGAAGGCTCAACTAGATGATGAAGACATAAAACCAATAATGGAATTGATTGAAAAATCTGATGCAAGACCTAATTGGGAGCAAATCTCGAGGTATAGTCCAACTACTAAAAGTTACTGGGCACAGTGGGACTCCTTAAAAATGGAAGACGGAGTATTATACAGAAGATGGGAGAATCCCACTGGACGGCTGATCCGTTGGCAGATAATCCTTCCTCGATCCCGAGTGGAACTTGTGATGAAAGATGTACATGATAGTGCCACTGGAGGACACTTCGGTGTTAATAAGACATTAGCCAAAGCCAGGGAACGATTTCATTGGTTGAAAAGTAGGGCAGACGTTGAGAGATGGTGTAGGCAATGTGAAGCCTGTGCAGCAAAGAAAGGCCCTAAGACTAGGAGTCGGGGTAAGCTGCAGACGTATAACGTTGGTGCCCCTTTTGAAAGAATAGCCATTGATGTAATGGGTCCGTTTCCTAGAACTGATGATGGAAATCGATATTTATTAGTGGTAATGGATTATTTCACAAAGTGGCCTGAGGTATATCCCATCCAAGACCAGGAAGCAACAACAGTGGCTGAGATGATAGTTAATAACTTCATTAGTAGGTATGGAGTACCTTTACAACTCCACTCTGATCAAGGACGGAATTTTGAATCCAATGTGTTTAAAGGCATCTGTCAACTATTAGGTATTCAGAAAACCAGAACAACTCCCTTACACCCTCAGTCGGATGGTATGGTTGAAAGGTTCAATAGAACAATTGCTCAGCATTTAGCATTATTTGTGAACGACCACCAACGTGACTGGGATCGCCATGTACCACTCCTTTTGCTGGCATATAGAACGGCAGTGCATGAGACAACTGGACAGACACCTTCCATGATGATTTTTGGAAGAGAGTTACGTCTTCCCTGTGACCTTTTATATGGTCGGCCCGAAGCAATGCCTGTGTCCACTCCACAATACGTACAAGAATTGCAACAACGACTAGAAGAAATCCATCACTCTGTTAGACATAACATCGACATAACAAGTGACAGAACCAAAACAAGATATGACAGTAAAATAAATGGAACTATTTTCAATCAAGGAGATCTTGTCTGGCTATACAGTCCACATAGAAAAAAAGGACTATCTCCAAAACTTCAGAAACCTTGGGAAGGTCCATATACAATAGTTAACAGGATTAATGACGTGGTATATCGCATTCGTCGACGTCCAGCTACAAAGTGCAAGGTGGTTCACGTGGATCGTTTGGCTCCGTTTCATCGAAGAACTGAAGAAACTTTGGAATCCAGAATTGTTCGGGACGAACAAGACCTAGGAAGGGGGCAGTGTTACGACAGAAGGAATCTGGCAACCGAAAGCAAAAAGTTTCAGCCAACGAATAAGAACTTTGGGAGAATTTGGAGAAGGAGAGTGGAGCGTTAACGGTCGTTGTATTGTAACGGTCGGTGAGTTCGAAAATGGACGGTGAGCTGTTCTGAGACAGTGCGCGTAAGTATCAAGAAGTAACTTGATGTGTTGTGTATACGCGGAAGGATAAAAGTGGGATCTTTTATCGTTAAGTATCAAGAAGTAACTTGATGTGTTGTGTATACGCGGAAGTATAAAAGTGGGAACTTTTATGGCTAACTTCGAATGTCTACACGGACTGTCTTTTTGTTCGGCTATTGTGTGAAAAGTTATTAGCACAGGACGAGAATTGGTTTACGAGTGAAGATCTTCGGGTGACCTGGTAAATCAAGTAAAAGGTAGTATTTAGTAAAATACACAGAGCTGATATTGTGTGCTCTACGCAGGAAGATTGATGACTTGTGCATGTTAATAGTTGATTTGTTGATAAGATACTTCATCCATATTTCATTGTAACAATTTACCTTGTATTGAATTTAGTTTTGAAATATAGCTTTTAATACTCACGCTCAGTGGCTATCCATTTTTGTAATCCGCAACAATAGGTTCTCCTTCAAAGTGTTAGGCTGTGAAGAGAAGTCTTTTCTATTTTGTTGAAATTTGTTTCTGTCGTTGAGGCGTTTTACCTAGTACGAAGTGATAAGGTATTTTAAATTGTAGATTGACTAAGTTAGAGTTCAATATTAAACATTTGCCAAAGTGACAGAGTATATCGCTCCCAAAGGGTAACAGGACGTATTATACGAATCTTCATGAATTATTTGAAGACATGATCTGCTTTCAATAAAATTATACTTTATTTTGGAAATAAAACTAAATCCCATTCCAAAGCCCCGAAGCAGTTGTAATACGAATTAGAGAGAAGCAATATATACATCTGAATAAAATCTTGAAATTATAATGAAGGAAACATAGCAAGCTTTTTCTGTGTTTCTATATTTGAAGCTTTTAAGGAGAAGTGCTTGCATTCATAATGTTTTTATTGGTGTAGTTTTTTGGCAGTAATTTGAATATTTGTGCTGCAAAGCTGCTCTCTTTTCATGAAAACAAGTTCATTTTCTATTTCTGGCTTTGTGATTTTGCAAAGAGAGATGTCGAAGAATTTTGGTGTTGAATAACTTGAAAGAGAATAATCAAATTTTATGCTTTTAAAAATAGCAGATCGTTTGAAATTAGATGGAAATATTTTTTTACAAGCCTCGAGGTGGAAGACTGTTTACTCTTCATCCTTGGTATGATATTTTCTTCACTACTACATTACCAAAAGTATTTCGACATTTCTAATATTAAATATAAAATATAAGCTTGCTAAATTTGAATGCTTCTTCCCATTCCATTAGAACCAAAAAATAATATAGGAGGTAAATTGAAGCTTTTGTTGAGATTTTCTACAATATTTACCGAATTTTAAAACAGTCATTGAATCTGAAACATTAATTAGAAGCTGTTGCTTTTACTTTCACTATTTCAACATTTTTTCAAGGGTGATTGAAAACTCAAAGTACGATTAAAAGTTTCTAAAATTGCATTGTGTTAGTTGGGTTGGGTTGTTTTACCCCTGAGCGGTACTTTTTTGCACATCATGGGCTAAATGGCCAGGTCACATGGATCCCTAAGGCTCAGAGAAAGTTGGGGGAGGGGACCCACTAGAACAGCTGTTGGGAGACAGATGATAGCTTCTCGTCAACGCCATCCAGCGTGTTCTTTAACGTACACAGGGTATGGCTCTCCCGAACACGGAACACGGCTTAACGTCCCATCCGACGGACGACGTCCTTTCCAAACCCATCGGTGTCCCCTATTGACCATGGGCAGGACGGTGAGTTTTGCGGAGATAAATCTCAACACTTATCCAGCTGGGATTCTACATTGTTTTAATAAACGATTAATTGTAACAGTTATCATTTGGTTTCTATTCGCTTTTTAAATAAATTCTTATGGTTACCAAGGTGCTATTAAAAGATTCGATTTCAATAGCTGTCTAATTATTCAATGAATATCATTCAAAACTGATATCTGAATAAATTTGATTGAGATCAGTTATTATTGCATTCGGTTGCAATTTTCAGTAAAAAATTTATTTTCAAAATTAAAAAGTTTTTGAGTGTTCCTTTTCACTCATTTAACGTGGAAGTGTCCAGATATGTTTCAGAACACTGCCTGTTCTATCTTTTCTGGATTGGGTTGTTCTACTTGTGATTAGCACATTTTTTTGCACTCATTGGGCTAAATAGCAAGGTCACAAAGACCCGAAAGGTTCAGGGTTGGCTATGAGAAAGGGATCAACTGGGAAGCTGTTTAGGAGACAGATAAAAGTTTCTCGTCAGGGCCATCCAGCGTGTTCTTTAACGTTCACGCGGAAACACGAACCTAAGTCCCATCCGACGGAAGGCCTCGGTTCCAAACCCATCGGTATCCCCTATTGATCGATAAATCTCAACGCTGATATAAATGGGACTAGAAACTGAGAACCGCAGATTACGAGCCTGGTGCGATATCGACTGGGCCTCCTTTTCCGGGGCGGGGGTGGCTCAGTCGGTAGCGCGCCAGGCTCGTAATCTGTAGTTCCCAGGTTCGAGTCCCAGCTGGGTCAGCGTTGAGATTTATCTCCGCAAAATTCCCCGCCCTGCCCGCGGTCAGTAGGGGACACCGATGGGCTTGGAAAGGCCGCCGTCCGTCGGATGGGACGTTAAGCCGTGGCTCCGTCTGCGGGAGAGCCATAAACTGTGCACGTTAAAGAACACGCTGGATGGCCTTGACGGGAGGCTACCATCTGTCTCCCAACAGCTGTTCCAGTGGGTCCCCTCCCCCAACCTTCTCTGAGCCTTCGGGGTCCATGTGACCTGGCCATTTAGCCCATGGTGTGCAAAAAAGTGCCGCTCAGTGGTAAAATAACCTCAAACAACAACCTCCTTTTCCTGTCCCCCTTTTCCGAGGGAATATACAGACAGATATGTACAGACAATCTACATTTTCATGTTTTAAGAGACAAATTCTACAGATTTGATTTACCAGATATTTAGTTTGGTCATTTAAGAATAATTGACTGTCACTTTCAAAAGTCGTGCGTTGGGTTGTTTTACCTCTGAGCGGCAATTTTTTTGCACACCATGGGCTAAATGGCCAGGTCACATGGACCCCGAAGGCTCAGAGAAGGTTGGGGGAGGGGACCCACTGGAACAGCTGTTGGGAGACAGATGGTAGCCTCCCGTCAAGGCCATCCAGCGAGTTCTTTAACGTGCACAGGGTATGGTTCTCCCGCACACGGGGCCACGGCTTAACGTCCCATCCGACGGACGGCGGCCTTTTCAAGCCCATCGGTGTTCCCTACTGACCGTGGGCAGGGCGGGGAAATTTTGCGGAGATAAATCTCAACGCTGACCCGGCTGGGACTCGAATCCGGGAACTACAGATTACGAGCCTGGCGCGCTACCGACTGAGCAACTCCAGCCCCCAAAAGTCGTGCGAACTAATACATGCTGTAAAGCACTTTTTGAAACTTTATGTAAGGACACTGTGATAGACTGAAGAACAGTAATGGGAAGAGACATGAAATAAGGTGTTTAAATAAAAGTTTTTGGAGTACGAGAGAAAGTTCTTCCCGGTTTGCGAAAATGGTGTTTGGAAGCAGAAATTCTATCCGGTTTCTAGTTATCAAATTGCATATTAAGACAAATAATTCTTTTCTTCATTTCTAGTTTTAGTGCTAAATTTCGATTTTATTGCTTCGAAATTAAAAGAAAATATTTCGATTTTGTGCTCCAGTTGTCGAGTTTAAGAAAGGTTGTTAGGAGAGTTCTGAGATAAACGTTCTGTCCGGTTAACACTGATAAAATTACGAGATTAAGGTAAAATATCTCATGTATGATTTCCTGTTAATTTTAGCACTGAATTTGTGTTCCGTTGTTTCAAAATTAAAAGAAAATTTTTGAAATTGTGCGCCGATGGCCGAGTGATTAGGGTATTTGGTTGCAGATCGAACAGACTTTAGATTCAAGAGAACAATTGGCCATAGATATCTCTTATGTTGCCTTTGTGCTGATGCGCCGTCTTCCTTAGGAACCTTTTCTATGATGTATTCTACAGGTTGTTGTTGGGTTGTTTTACCTCTGAGCGGCACTTTTTTGCACACCATGGGCTAAATGGCCAGGTCACATGGACCCCGAAGGCTCAGAGAAGGTTGGGGGAGGGGACCCACTGGAACAGCTGTTAGGAAAGAAATGGTAGCCTCCCGTCAAGGCCATCCAGCGTGTTCTTTAGCGTGCACAGGGTATGGCTCTCCCGCACACGGAGTCACGTCTTAACGTCCCATCCGACGAACGGCGGCCTTTCCAAGCCCATCGGTGTCCCCTACTGACCGTGGGCAAGGCGGGGAATTTTGCGGAGATAAATCTCAACGCTGACCCAGCTGGGACTCCAACCTGGGAACTACAGATTACGAGCCTGGCGCGCTACCGACTGAGCCACCCCCGCCCCGCATTCTACAGGTATCCTGTCCGTCAGATCTCTTTGGCAATACAGATGCTTTTTCTGTTTGCGCATTTAAATTACAGGGTGACTTTTAAGCTACTTAAACTTCTTTTTTCTTTCGCTGAACGAACTTTTGTTAAATCATTATGACTAGCTCATGATTACATTTCGTTAACAACATCTTAATTTAGATATCTCTTTTCTTCCTAATGTTATATCATATTTAATACCAATACTGTTCATTGCAAAGAACCTTAAAATACTCTCTAAGCAGAATCTTAGAATATTTTCTAAGAAATTATGTAAATTACTATCAGGCAAAAACTTTTAATCAACATATTAAAGGAAATAGAAATAATGTAAGAGCTGTGCGTAGAAATTTACAATGAAAAAGAATTTTTCGATTGAAATAAAGTATTGCGGCTATAATTAAATCTGTTTTTAATTTTCTCCCTTCAAACATTTTGTTGGAAACTTCTGGCTTTTCAAACTGAATCCATTTAACTATTTGAAGAAAATGCTGATTTTATTCTGAAATTCACAGCTTGCTTGTGAAGTGTGTGAAGTGTTCTCGGGAGTAATACGCCAACACATCATTCCATCTCCGTTTTTTTCATATTCATCTTGCGTCGAATTTGCTTCTTAAGGGAAAAAAACCACGTTAAAAAACACTTCATCTTGATTCACTTCATCACTTCGCTTTAACAGTTGCAGCTACAGGGATAAGTGAAAAAATTGCGAATAATGCTCTAAAAGATCGTTAAATGCGCACGAAGAAATAATGAGATATAACCTTTTTTTAGTCATCTAAAAAAATGAATTCGTCCAAAATGATAAGGTTATCTTAACCCTAATTTATTAAGGAAACATTTAAATTTTGCGGAACAAAACCCACTTCATGAACACCTCCTTGAAAGAACAAGAAATGTGGTTCTAAACGCTTCAGACGTTTTCTTTTACACGTTTCATCAAGGACCAAAAAAAACAAAGTGGATTTTCTTTATTGCAGAACATTATACAACCTAAAAAGACTAAGTAAAACAATTATGGAAATCATATTGTGCAATTGGGACAATGTTCTATTTGGGATAAGAATTAAAAAGATTACGTAGGAGTTTTTAACTGCAAGAAAAATTTGGTTTCTGTTCATACGGTTCTCTATCAAAATATTGGAGAATTTCCATGTTATTTCAGTGGGAAATCTAACTTCAAAACTCTATAACTTCTTAAATATGCATGCTACAGAGTGACCGATGATAAATTTAAGATAATCAAATCTATTTCAGTCTAGTTTTTCAACAATATTCGTTCAATACTTAAAGAATTATAGAAGCTGGAATATTTCACAACAGTAATGCATCATAAGAACTTACCTCAGAAATTAATTATACTAGAATAGTAAGTATTGTTGCAAACCATTTAATAAAGCAAATTTACAGTTTAGAAGTTTTCATAATGATTATTCCCATATTAGACGATTATGAATGGGTTATTTTTACAAAGCAAGATATTTTATTGTTAAATATTTCAGTTTCCGCAACTTTTTCATACTGAACAATATTGTTAGATTTGACAGAATTTTATATAATAATAAATAAATACCCCACCAAGCAGCTGCTTCCCACAGAGGTCTGACAGGAGCCTGTCAGTTTATATGCCACAGTAGAGCGTCTGAGAGGTCTGACAGGAGCCTATCAGTTTATATGCCACAGTAGAAGGTCTGAGAGGATGGCAGGACCTCAGCAGAAAAACGACACATACATCCATGCCTTTCCCGGGCTCAGAACCCAGGTCCCTTAGATCAGTAGCCAAGGGTGCTAACCACTCGGCCACGGGACGGTTAGAATTTTATATATTGGATGTTATTTAGATGGAGAAAATAGATTTTATTATGATGTTTATCTTCAGTTATATTTTCCACTAATTGCATATTTTAGAAGTGGAGCTTCGAAGTTAGATTCCCATTGACATAACACTGAAATTCTCTAATATTTTGGGGGAAGTATATAGCATTGGAGTGTTCAATTTGGGTTGGGTTGTTTTACTTCCGAGCGGCACTTTTTTGCACACCATGGGCTAAATGGCCAGGTCACATGGACCCCGAAGGCTCAGAGAAGGTTGGGGGAGGGGACCCACTGGAACAACTGTTGGGAGACAGATGGTAGCCTCCCGTCAAGGACATCCAGCGTGTTCTTTAACGTGCACAGTTTATGGCTCTCCCGCAGACAGAGCCACGGCTTAACGTCCCATCCGACGGACGGCGGGCTTTCCAAACCCATCGGTGTCCCCTACTGACCGCGGGCAGGGCGGGGAATTTTGCGGAGATAAATCTCAACGCTGACCCAGCTGGGACTCGAACCTGGGAATTACAGATTACGAGTCTGGCGCGCTACCGACTGAGCCACCCCCGCCCCCAAAGTGTTCAATTAACTGTATAATAAATTTATTTTAAATTTATATAGGAAAGAAGTGCTAAGAGGAACCACAAAAGAACAATGAGTTTGTTGTAGAATGGGGAAAGCGTTTGTGAATTAATCTTCATAGTCATCAGATTATGCACACTAATATATAGTATATATTAAACAGGTTTGCCTAAATCTTTTGACTGAATTACATATTAAAATAAATGGCTTATTAAATTTTTACTTTTAGCAGTTAATTCGTTAATTCGCTATCGATATTTCTTTTCTCGTGTAGTCTTTATGCTGAGATTTCACCATCCTCAGAGGCGTTTTCTTTCATGTATTATACTTACATACCCTTGAAGACTTCTGTGGCAAACAACAGGCTAAAAGGGGAATTTTTTTTCCCAGTTGCTTCATTAAACTACAGTGAGACTTCGAGCTTTCTAGGTCTTCTTCCTCCATTTGTTGAATGAACTTTTTTTTAAACTGTCTGCGGATTTGATGATTAAAATTGACTATTGTTCACTTTTAGCCGTCCCGTGGCCGAGTGGGTAGCGCGCTTGGCTACTGATCTGCGGGACCAAGGTTCGAGCCCCGGGCAAGGCATGGATGTTCGTGTTGTTTTCTGCTGAGATCCTGCCATCCTCTCAGATCTTCTACTGTGGCATATAAACTGACAGGCTCCTGTCAGACCTCTGTGGCAAGCAGCTGCTTGAGGGGGTATTTATTATTATTTATTATTTATTGTTCACTTTTAAATATCTTATAACACTTATTTTACTAATATTAAATACACTATTATTTTACATCTTTAATCATATTATAGAACTGTTGTTCAGTTTACTCTGTTCTAAATAGCCATTTCTCCTTCTTGTAGTTTAAATCTAAAACAGAATTTATTTTGGTCTCTTCCTTGAAACGTCATTTATGAGCCCTGGATCCATGCCTAGATATAACTGATCCCTGGATCCATGCCTAGATATAGTTGGAGGCTCACGTATTAAAAGTTTTTCGTTATATAATGTAGAAAAACTTTTATGGCTTTGTTTCTATTTTTGTTTTTTGATGGGGAACTTTCACTTATATCTGTTTTTCATCATGCTACTTTCTATTCAGGATCACTAAAAAAATAAATCCATCAAATAAAAAGGGAAAAAATTTCTTCAGGCAGAACTTTCGGAATTCTTCGTTTAAAGTGTCCCTTCTAGAATTCTGGAAGCTGTAATAAAGAAAATATTTCATTTTTATAAAGTAAAAAATTTGTCACTATGGTGGGTTGTCTTTATTTCTGAGAGGTACTTTTTTTACACAATAGGCTAAATGACCAGATCACAAAGACTCCAAGTACTCAGAGTTGGTAAGGGGAAGGGACCTATTGGACAGATCTTGGGAGACAGGCATGGATCCAGGGCTTTTCAGATCTTGGGAGGCTGAACATGGATCCAGGGCTTTTCTAAGATAATCAGTTAAACCAAATGCACTAATGAGATACAAGTAAAGTTAATCACGGAACACAATATCCGAAGTGTCCAGAGACTTGCAACGGTGGTTCTGACAGATATGGGCAGGAGTTTGTTGGAGCCAACCGTACGGCAAAACAGAGCTAGTACAGTTCATCAACTGAGAGAGATTACCACTAGCAGTAACTTCAAAACGGATTTCAGTGACAACTATGCTCCGAGAATGGAAAACTTTGAAAATTGGGAACTCTACCACGATACTTACGGCGAAGTATTAGGTAGATGATCATAATAATTTGACCAGGCAGTATAATAACATATGTAATAAAATACACACGTGTGTGCGTGTGTTTATTAAACGGAGAAAAATCGAAAGAACGAAATTGTTCCATTTCAGAGTCCATAAATGTGAAAAAAGGACCGCCTTGACCGATACACCTCCTTCAACGTTGTTAAAACATCTCCTGCAACCTGAGAAATTAAGGACAGATGATCAATAACGTTTTAAAACCTATCGTAATTTCCTTTAATTAATCAGAAATTGCGTGAAATAAAGGAAAGGTAAACATCAGTTCTTGAAGAGCGCAAGAAGTAGTCTGCGAATGATTTTAAAGAATTTCTAATTGCTAGAAGGTTTCATGTAATGATTACTTTTGTCTTTTTTTTGTTTTCCTAACACCACGACATTTCTAACTTATTATTCAATTAGCTGTCATCTCTGAGACAGATCCTATGATAGGGGTTGCTAATGAGCATGTTGACTAAGAATTTGTTTCCATCATTAATCTTGAAACATCCGTTATTGCAGTAAAAAAAAAAGTAAGGGTAAAGGGTTGGGTTGTTTTACCTCTGATCGGCACTTTTTTGCACACCATCGGCTAAATGGCCAGGTCACATGGACCCCGAAGGCTCAGAGAAGGTTGGGGGAGGGGACCCACTGGAACAGCTGTTGGGAGACAGATGGTAGCCTCCCGTCAAGGCCATCCAGCGTGTTCTTTAGCGTTCACAGGGTATGGGCTCTCCAACAGACGGGGCCATGACTTAACGTCCCATCCGACGGACGGCGACCTTTCCAAGCCCATCGGTGTCCCCTACTGAACGTGGGCAGGGCGGGGAATTTTGCGGAGATAAATCTCAAGCTGACCCAGCTGGGACTCGAACCTGTGAACTACAGATTACGAGCCTGGCCCGCTACCGACTGAGCCACTCCCGCCCCTAAGGGTCAAGAGTTTGCTTCTTCTGTAGAACTCTATAAAGATTAAAATGCATCTATTTCACTCTATATTCACTGCTCATAAAATTAGCTTTTAAATATGGATAAAACAATTACATATCTTAGGCAAAGTTGCTTCATAGATTACGAGCTGCAAAAGAGAAACTATTTCTATTGCCCAGTGAACAAATTCCTCTAATGGGTATGTCAGATTGGTGCATACTATTCCTAAAACCTTTCATCGTTAGTCTTAAGGCCCAGCGACAATAGTTTTCATTGACTTGTGATAAATTATAGTTAAATATTCTGGATATGTATTCAAAGTTCTCTCGAAGAACAGCCATGTGAAATGCTACTGAATTCCATGACAAACCGCGTTTCCCTGCTTCCGTCATCTACTGCAGCGTTATTATGAGTCGGAAAGATTATTAATGTTCATTGCAAAGCAGGGTGCAAGTTAATTAGTGAGGGTGTAGATAGGAATAATGTCAGGAGCAAGCGCTGTAAATGTTTGATTCGTCTATCCGGAATCTGATGCGCAATGCTTATTATAAACAATACAATCTGTCGTGTCGACGAATGAGGGGTTACTGGAGCATGATGGGACTATGAGCTTTTAGTATTCACTGCATGACTCGCATAAAGAGAGGAAAGGTGAGGGATTGTGATGCAGATGAAACTTGTTTAACATCTGACACTCATGTCTCTTGCAGCGGCTGGTTGTATCGTGGGAACGATTGCTAGAGCTTGTAATTCGCATGGAATCATTTGAGGATAGGTGAGCGAAATAGAATGGTCTCTGGATGGTTGATTCGAAACGTTAATTCTTGCTTGCTTATTATCAATCCAAAATCACTGTATTCCTTCGACACCAACAGATTAATTCAGAGATTAGCAGCTAGATCAAGCGAGCGAAAGTAAATAATTTCAGCGTCTGTATCAGTAGGATGTTAGATTTGATGGTGCATTGAAGAGAGAGAGACACAGTTGAATGGGATATTGAAGGGGATATGGTCTTTCTGCCATCTCCCCAAGAGAATTGGAGAATTCGCTACTATATTCTGTGCTAGGAGAGTTTTCGGTGCTAATCTTTATAGCTTTTCTGCAGAAACTTACAGTTTAAATGATATTTTCCGAGTTTTAAGAAACTCGTTTTGCAAACTTAAGACTGAGAATTAGGAGCAAGAGTATTTAGCCATTTGAGATGGGATATGGGAACAGATTAATCCTAAATTTAGAGGGAATATTGTTTTGAACCGGGTGGGATATAACCCACGACATCTTAATAACATGTGAGGTGCTCTGACAGCTGAACTACCAGCCACCAATCAAGATATCCTCTATTGATGACTTTAAATTTTATACCATGGGATCGGTCATTAGAATGTTTCTTGACTGCAATTGAAGAGTATGATCGACGAAGTGTTTTTCAGGTATGTGCATTTAGACCATTCACACCTCAAGTGTTTTTCGTATGGTTCTGAACTATCAAGCTTAAGGGTATGTTTAATACCTAGTAAACACAGATAACTGTAAACAAACTTGAACATAGAGTAAAAATTGTCTTGGGTCTGTGGAATAAAAACCCATAACCTCTCGATGACATGTCATTAAGAGGCATGAAGTACATTGAGACAGATTATCTGACATGTTATCAGAAAGTCGTGTGTTCGTATTCCTTCCTGCTAAAGATAGGTTCTACTTACTCTACAGTAAGTTTCCAAAAGATCTAGTCAAACTTTGGAGGAACGTGTTCTACTGCGCAGAGTGATGGAAAAAAATTCTTATAAACATTGAGCCGAAACGCTTCCCTTCAGAGTTATAGCACATTTTGAGAATGCAAATAAGGAAGCCTGTGAAAAGGTACGATGTTAGTATATTTGCATGTCTGATAGCATAGTACATGTATGCAAATGTTGAACAAAACCTTACTAACCCTGGGTGATCTCAACGTACATATCCTGCCCGTTGGATTAGTATAAGTGAACCAACTGCATGACCTTCACATTCTCATGATTTGAAGCCACTGCATTTCTTCTTATGGGGATACGTTAAGGCCGTTAATACGTTACCCTACCCAGTCCCTGATACCCAGTCCCTACCCAGTCCCTGATACAAAAGTTCTACGAGGACGGATCGTGGATGGTTGTAAAAGAATTCAGAACACTGCGAGACTTTTCGAAGGTGTTCGACGGTCGATGAAATGACTCTGTGAGGCCTGTGTTGCTCAGGGAGGTCATTTAGAACATTTGTTCTGATTTAGACTTGCATAATTCTTATTATCGATCAGTCACAGGGAGTTGTAATAGATGGATTTATGGATACAAAGTAGATTTAAAGCTTAAAACATTTATAACTACTTTGGCCTAGTGGTTAGCACGCTTGGCTACTGATCTAAGGGACCTGGGTTCGAGCCCCAGATTAGGCATGGATGTGTGTGTCGTTTTTCTGCTGAGGTCCTGCCATCCTCTCAGATCTCCTACTGTGGCATATAAACTGACAGGCTCCTGTCAGACTCTGTGGCAAGCAGCTGCTTGAGGGGGTATTTATTTATTTTTTATTTTTATCTCTCACAGGAAAGATTAGCAAATGGCATGGAGATGAAGAGTAATACATTAAATTTACAGAGGCTCAATATGGGAGCTGCTGGTGATGCTTCAGACAACCCAACGAATTTGAATTTCTTCCCATACTCTATAGAGCAATATAGAAGTTTCTTGAACGTTGGGAAACTGTCCCTCAGTTCATTTATAGATTGCGGTCTGTAAATGGTAGACAGGTAGTCATTGGAAGGAGAGCTATGCACCAGTTTCCTGTATGGTGTATAGAAATGGCCAGGCCTAGCACCAAATGTACGACCTCGACTTCTCGTGGTGCAGGCCGTTAGTACCTTTCAAAAGAGATATTCTTTTGTGGAAGGGAACGGAAGTGGAGGGCTGCTAGTACCTTTCAAAAGAGATACTCTCTTGTGCAAGTGGAGGGCTGCCAGATTAATGTGCCTACTGATCTGGACGACTATGGCTAATTTTTTCCCCCTACCCTGCTGAGGTTCTGGTGCTGGTCATATAAACTCACTGGACTGGAATAAGGCTCTGTGCTTGATTGCGGATCCTGATTTTGCTTCACTGGTGGGCTTCTGTGGAGGGAAAATCTTCTGCTGTGTTCTTTTTTTTTGTTTGTAGGTTGACAGCCCCAAGTGAATAGATTCACAGGATATGTTTTATCAGCTGGTGGATAATCCTGAGCAGAGGTCATCGCAAACACCTGAACTCTTGCTTCTACGGCCATCGTCAAATTCTACATTAGAGGAAGTCTTCCTTTGTAGGTGAGTTCAACCTCTAGTGGTAGGGGAACGGTCTTTGCCCCATGCCTGCGATTACGCCTGCGTCGGCATTCTCTCTCTCAAAAAACACAATTTCTTTAAACATCCTACTAACTTTTTCCATTTTTTCTCCATAGATAGTTGGAATATTAGGACTCTTGCACAAAGCTTATTCTCTTGATGTCCTCACACAAGAATTCCACCATTATAATTTAGATATTCTCGGTTTGAAAGAGACCAGATGGACAGATAAATGACAGATTCTTAAAAATAATCTTAAATTTCTCTTTTCACGTAGAGAAGATAATAAGCATCACCAAAGCCAGTTATGCTCTTCCAGGATATGAGTGCATTAATGAAAGGTTTCTTACAGCAAAATTTCAGACAACCATTAAAGACTTGAATGTTATCTGCTGTTATGCCCCCACTGAGGATGTCGATGAGGATGAGAAGGATAGGTTTTATTGAGAACTTCAGGGTATTTTGAACTCTGTCAAGAAAGGAGATATTACCTTATTCTAGGTGACTTCACTGCCAAAGTTGATACTGACTCTGACCTTTGGGGAGGGGTTATAGACCCTTTTGGTATTGGTAGCTGCAATGGTAATGGGCAACCTTTCCTACAGGTAGGTAAACTCAATGGATTCAGAATAACTGACACATATTACAAACACCCTACATACATAAATACACATGGGTTTCACAAGATGGGCTGCATAAGAATATGATAGATTATATATTAATTAACTGTAAATGGGCTAGTTCTGTTAGGAATATCAGGTCATATAGGGGAGCTGAAATTGGATCTGTCGATTACCTTGCTAAAAGTGTCTTGCAACTTAAACTTAAGAAATGCTGTGCTAAGGTTAAAAAATTTACCATTAATACTTAAGCTCTGAAAGACCCTGTTATAGCTAAAGTTTATCATGATAAGTTATTTAGTCATATGACAGTCATGGTTTGCTTACTACTGTAGTTGAGGAAGAATGGGACCGTTTTAAATAGGCTTTTTTTTACACTAACAGTACTCTTTTAGGAAAAAAGGAGCATAGGAGGCAGAATTATTTGAGTGATAAGGCACTTGAGCTTATTTCAGAAAGAAAGAACTGTAGGAATGTCTTTAATCAATACCCTACTAGTCCTAATAGAAAGCACTACAGAGAGCTTAATAAACGTGTAAAGGATCAGTTAGCTGATGATAAGAATCTTTGGCTTGATGGCTTGGCTGAAAAAGCAGAGGAAGCTGTTAGACAGCACAACAGCAGGGAGCTGTACAAGACAGTTAATGTTTTGTGTGGTAGAAAACTGACAGGCATACAGGGATTGAAGGATAAACAAGGTAAGGTTATAGAAGGTGAGGATTCTGTCATGGCTAGGAGGGTTGAACATTTCAGTGATGTTCTAAACAATGTGGTTAGTTCTACTCCCATTGTTTGCAATGATGATAGATGCATTGATACCTTTAATGTTGGCCCTATAACACAAGCTGAAGTTATTTTGGCTGTTTCTAAACTTAAACTTCATAAATCCCCAGGAGTAGATGAAATTACTACAGAAATGCTCAGAGCTGGGAATGTTTCGGTTACCACTTGGATGACTGAAATTTTGAATATCTTTTATGATAAAGGCATGGTTCCTAAGGATTTTACCAGAGCTACTATTATCCCTATTTTTAAGAAAGATGATCGCAGTTCTTGTGATAACTATAGAGGTATCAACCTACTTACTGTTCCAGGCAAAGTTCTTTCCATGATTGTACTTAATAGAATTAAGAATCTGATGACAGTCAGTTGAGTGATGAGCAATGTGGATTCCGTAGTGTTAGAGGATGTGTAGATCAGATATTTTCACTCAGGCAGATTCTTGAGAAATGTTTAGTTTCAGAAACTTTTAGTTGCTAGCTTTGTTGATTTCAAAAAGGCTTTCGACTCTGTTGATCGTCACAATTTGTAGTTAATTGTGAGATCGTTTGGCATATCAGACAAGTTAGTTAATTTAATGAAAGCTCTCTATAATAGCA
This sequence comes from Ryuthela nishihirai, assembly GCA_038380435.1. NCBI lineage: Eukaryota > Metazoa > Arthropoda > Arachnida > Araneae > Heptathelidae > Ryuthela > Ryuthela nishihirai. Next base: position 39,272,264 of record JAWZYU010000020.1, read on the forward strand.
CTGAGTCGTGTGTGATAGTTGGTAAGGCTTGTAGCAATTGGTTTAGCATTGCTTCTGTGTTCGACAAGGGTGCATTTTGTCTCCTTTTCGCTTTAGTTGTTATTGATTAAGTTATGCGAAATTCACTTCAAGGGAATGATTTTGGCTTTAGATGGGCTGGAGATACGAAAATTTCTGATTTAGATTATGCTGATGATTTAGCCCTTTTGGCAGATGATGTTGATGAGATGAACTCTTTCATTCAAGCTGTTGATGAAACTGGTAGTAGAATAGGTTTGTTAATAAACAGAGATAAAACTAAAGTGATGAAAATTGGTCAGGCAGGCTGTGATTCAGTTAATCTGAATGGCTGCACTCTTGAGAAGGTGTCTCTCTTTAATTATCTTAGGTGCTATGTAACAGATACTGGTGATGTGCGGAATGATTAACAGACGAATAGGGATTGCTGCCGGGACTTTTAAGATTCTATGGAGAGTGTAGAGAAATAGGCGTATACACCTAAAGACTAAAATTAGACTGTGTAATAGTTTGGTTCTTTCAAGAGTTAGGTATGATAGTGAAACTTGGACACTTTGTAAACAAGATAACAGGAAACTAGATGCTTTTGATTCTAAATGCTTACGCAGTATCTTGGGCATTAGGTAGTTTCAACTTTGTAACTAATGATGAGGTTAGGCAAAGGAGTTGGCAATCTCCTTTAAGCAGCATATTGTGCAGAGAGAGACTCCGTTGGTTTGGCCATATTGCCCGTATGGATAATTACAGATTGACGAATAGGGTTATGAACAGTGTGCGTAAAGGCCTCAGAAAGAGAGACCTAGGATGCGGTGGGCAGACAATGTAAAACAGGACCTTGTTAGAATTGGTGTGCAGTGGCCAAGATGCAGCAGATGTAGCTCAGGACAAATATGTTTGGAGAACTAAATTGCGCAGTCTGATTGGACCTCCGTAGTCCATGGATGCTTGAGGATGATGTTGATGATGATGATAAATATGAAAAACGACATTTTTGATGAAACCCCATGTAAAGAAATCCCATGCGTCTATGTCTGATGAATGTGAAAGTAACTTAAGGAGGCCGCCATGACCGATCTAACTGCCTGGGAATTACTGATTTAGTTTATCTCTCGTTTGCAGCAAGTAATGGAGAGACATTCCATCTCGTTGGACCAACCACACAGTAAAAATATGCTTTAGGTCTTTTTTTTTTTCAAGAGAGAGAGCTTGAAGAAAAAAAGAAAATATTTTATTGTGAATCCATTCAGATCTAAAGAGTAAAGAATAACACTTTTAACTGAATTTTTTCCCTTTTAAATGGCTGTCTGAATATTGTTTGTTATGTTTCAATCTATATATATTCATTATATCACTCATTGCATATTTTTACTTTCTCATACTCAATCTCCTAAAACAAGTCGGTCTAGATGTTTTGGTTGTTTTAGGTATCACTGAACCTGAGAATTGGTCTCTACAATTGTGTCGGTCTGCATCCTCAAGTGTTAAGCGGCTTAACGGTACGAGTTACTCAATAGAAATTTTATATTTTATATTTAGGTATATTTCCATCCTTGCCAGTGGTTTTGGATTCACCAGAAGTTTCCATGGATCTTTTTCCATGTGCCAGATGTTCATTTTCCTTTGATCGACACTTTTGTTGCACAGAAAAGGTTAAATGACCAAGTCACAAACATTCTAAACGCTCAGAGAAGGTTGGGGAAAGGGATCGACTGGACATCTGTTAGGAGATAGATTGACGCCTCCCGTCTGTTCTATAACTCGCACAGGGTGGGGCTTTCCTGCACAAGGAAACATGTCTTAACGTCCCATCCGGCGGATGGCAATCTTTCCAAGTCCATCGGTGTTCCCTTTCTCAATGAGGCCTGCCATAAAGGACCCCAAAGCGATCAGAGAAAAATGGGCAAGGGTTTATGATACACATGGACAGCTACTATGATATAGACAGAATCCTCCGTTATGGTCATTCATCGTGTTTTTAACGTGTACAGCGTATTGATCTCCTACACAAAAGACCATGACTTAATGCCCCATCCGAAGGACTGATCTTTCATAGCCCATAGATAATCTCTTTCTACCCAGCTCGGGTTTATGGAAGAAAAATCTAAACGTAATCACACTTTGGGAATCGAACCTTGGAATATCAGATTACGAGCCTGACTTGCTATCGAGTGAGCTAGCCGTCGTCCCAACGAATTTGAGTTGCTAACATAAACAAATTATAAAATGTTTTACATTGACCATTCTCCAGTATATATTATTCATTTAAAGCTGATATCCATTCAAATAGGATTTAATATATCCTGAAAGTTAATCATCCAAGTTTGAAACACCTTCTGCACTCTATAAAAAAGCTGTGAACCTTTTACATACAAGAATTAAGAAAACAAAAATGTGTCATGAAATTTAGCTAGTTTAAAATTGATTTTCGTGTCCTTCCAATGTTTCACCTTTTGCCAGTAACCGATAAAGTCAATGATTTAATTCTCTGCGATCTATCTTCATGTGAAAGCAGTTAATCACACCAAAAGGAGACAAATTACATGTTATTGGTTCATACGCTTGACGAATCTTGTCGTCAAGGGCCAAGTATGCAGCTGATATTGACAGTCAAATTACCTCCCCTGGGAAATTAAGTGAAATTATCCTCTCCAAAAGAGTAAAGTTAAAAGCAGAAAGTGGCTTTTTTTTTTTTGTTAACTTTCTCAATCTTTGATAATTGATGCCCTGTTTTCTACATCTAAGTGCTCTCTGTAGTGTACAGGCCATTTAGCTGCGAGCCTTGGTACGTGCTTCGTTCAGTTTTAAGATTATTGTATTTTTCACCTCTTTGTGAAATTCATCGGTTTAAAAGTTAATTACACTAAAATAGTATAACAGGGATGATTGTGATAATATTTTCTTAACCTGGAAGAGTAAAATTTGCATCTTTTTGGTGTGAAAGTATATTTCGGAAGTTTTACAATTATTTGGCTTGAGAATTATTGCTGGAAATTTTTTTGGGAACAATATGATCTATAGAATGAATGAAAAAAGAAACCTTCCTTCATCGAAAATTAAAAAAAAATATATGTTAACACATAAAATATTTCAGATAAAAAATCCAAAATTATGCTGTGCCCTCAATGTCTTGATAAATTGCATTACTTTTGCCTAGTCCCCGGATATTTTTGAGAAGCACGGCAACGTCAGAAGTGAAAAGTAAGAAGTAAGAATTGCTAAATTATAATATTTCGATGAAGTTACTTTTTGGCTTGAAGATGGTAACTGACCAACTACTATTTTATGATGTTGAAAGTAAATTTATGTTTAGAAGAGGCTTTGCCGTCTGTTTATAATACATAGTCAGAAACATGGGAAGCTGACTTGATAGAATCGTAATAATGAATAGTCGACTCTAAATTGAAATGATTCGATCAGTTCAGAAGACTTGGCATTTGGTTTCCTTCCTCACAGATGGTGCATAAGATGACAGGATGTATTACCTCCCTCTGAGATCACTTCTATGGTTATGGCTATGAGAGATTTTACCTCCCTCTCAGGTTTTTATATTTTTTTGAAAGGTTTTGCCTCTCTCTCTCGGGTTTTTTACAAGATGATGAGAAGTCTTACCTCTCTCTCAGGTATTTTTTATGTCAATGAGGAGTCTTATCTCTCTCTAGGAGTATAATATCAATTAGGGAGGGGTCTTAACCTCCCTCTCAAATCTTTTATCATTCAATGAGGTATCTTATCTCCCTCTCAGGTCTTTATATGTCAATAAGAGTGGGGAGGGGGTCTTACCTTCCTCTCGTCTTTTATATGTCAATGGAGGGTCTTATCTCCCTCCCAGGTCTTTTATATATCAATTAGGAATTTTATCTCTCTCTCTCAAGTTTTTTACATGTCATTGAGGGGTCTTACCTTCCTTTCAGGTATTTTATATGTCACTGAGGGTCTCTATATAACCTCTATAAGGTCTCTTATATGTCGATAAGATCTCTCCTATATCAATAGGAAGTCGTACCTCCCTCTCAGGTCTTTTCTATGTCAATAAGAAGTCGCACTTCATTTTTCTGTCTTTTCTATGACGATGAAAAGTTTAACAGCTTTCTCGGGAACTTTTTTATGTCGATGAGAGGTTTTTCCTCCTTTTCAGATAAAATACGCATTGTTGATAGAAAGTCTTATCTCCCTCGCTGGACTCATCTAAGGTGCTTATTATTTCTTCATTATTAATTTCATAATTTAAAATTTTTTTAGCCTCTTCCGTTATTTGGAATAGTGTTTTACTACGGGGTCCTTGTGAAGTAACTTGTGCCTGAGGCAGAGGTTTTTGAAAGTTTTTGATACTGCGACCCCTAGAATTCTAATATATTTATGCGACCCGTAGAATCGTGAATAAAATTATACGACTCATTCCCTCTTTCCTACAATGTAAGCCCTATATATTAGAAAAAACCCTTCCCAACTGCCCGCGATCCCCTGAATGTGTATGGAACTTGGAAATGTTTTTGTATGTTGTATGAGAAACCAATACAAGCACAATAGAACTTCTAGATTAGCACGGTCTCTTGTGTATGGAAGTATCTTCTACCTACCATTTGAGATCGTCCATAAATCTTGTAAGGTTGTTTGAGTAAAAAGTTAACTTCTCCATCGCATAACTTCGCAAGACTCTCGCTTGCGTTACATAACACTTTAGTTTTGTAAGGATCTTCACTTTTTGTGCTGTAGTCAGCATTGGAAGTAAATGTTACTGCAGTAGTAGATAATTTATTACTACATAAATACTAAATAATTAATAATAAGCGACATTGGAAAATAAATGCTAGGTTTTGTTATCAGAAAAAGGAACAATAAAATTCCAGGAATAAATATAGCATTTTAGCGTTGCCTAACGCCTCCTCTGAAAATCTCCTCCTCATCTCCGAGTTGTTTGGGTTGTTTTACATCTGAGCGGCACTTTTTTGCACACCATGGGCTAAATGGCCAGGTCACAAGGACTCCGAAGGCTCAGATAAGGTTGGGGGAGGGGGCCCACTGGAACAGCTGTTGGGAGACAGATGGTAGCCTCCCGTCAAGGCCATCCAGCGTGTTCTTTAACGTGCACAGGGTATGGCTCTCCCGCACACGGGGCCACGGCTTAACGTCCCATCCGACGGACGGCGGCCTTTCCAAGCCCATCGGTGTCCCCTACTGACCGTGGGCAGGGCGGGGAATTTTGTGGAGATAAATCTCAACGCTGACCCAGCTGGGACTCGAACCTGGGAACTACAGATTACGAGTCTGGCGCGCTACCGACTGAGCCACCCCCGCCCCTCTGATCTCCGAGTAAAACAATTTAACAAAATCACTAATCTTTCCTTCTCCATAAAGGTGTTACGTTATTCGTATCAGAATAATATGACCACCCACGGAATCACAGTGTACCCGCCCAGGTGTATCACAGAGTGAATATGACAAGGTGGACCACATAGAGATATAAGCGGCCGGCCAGGAAGATGAGCCATAGTGCGTAACGTGAGCACAATGGGCAGAGGTATTGATTTGACGGACGTTCAAAAAGGAATGATCATCGACTACTGCGCCAAGGGTGGAAGCATCTCGGAAACAGCAGACTTGAGGGCTGTTCGCGAGGTGCTGTTGTAAGGGTGTACCAAAAAAGGACCGCTGGCACATCGAGTACTTCCAGACGTCATAACTGTAGAGCTCCAAAGGCCATCCAGAGGAGAACGTCGCCTCCGTCGACTGGTAAAGAGCAATCGACGAATTGGACAGTACAGTAATTGATCACTCAAATGAACGCTGGGGCACCCAGGTACGTGTCCCCAATAACAGTAGAGAACCCTGTTATGCATGGGTCTCAGGAGTCAACGCTGCGTAAGGCACCCATGTTAACCAAAGTCCATCGGCAACGACGCCTGCAGTTCGCACGGAACTAGTGTCATTGGACAGTGGAAAAGTGGAAAAAGGTTGCCTTCTCCGACGAATCGAGGTTTCTACTCCACAGAGGTGACGGACGTTGTAGGATACGACGTCAGACACACGAGAATAAATTTTCGGACACCCTTGTTGGTCAAGTACAAGCTGGCGGTGGCAGTGTGCATGTCTGGGAGATGTTTTCCTGGTATGTCCTGGCACCGCTGCGTCATTAAATACCACTGGATGGGTTCCTGAACGCCAATGGCTACCTGTCCATCCTCGCTGACCACCTGCATCCCTTCATGCTGGACGTTTACCATGGTGGTGATGGTGTCTATCAACAGACAATGCGCCCTGCCATGTCGTTAAGGCGGTGTGTGACTGGTTCCAAGAACAGAACAGCGATGTCTCCGTTCTCCCTTGGCCGGCGAAATCACGCAACCTCAATCCCATAAAGCAGGGGTGGGCAAGTGTTTTGGCCCATGGGGCCACTTTGTGGAAGCGGAGGTTAGCGGAGGGCCGCACCTTTTAAAATGATTGCATTCATTAGTTAACTTTGCATTTCAGGAAAGGTATAAATTGTACCATAAAAATCAATAAATATAAATTAAATAAAATAGTGGCAGTTTTATTCAATTTATTTATTGTGCTAATTTCATATCATCTATAGCTGCAAGCACATTTAATTTTAGAATCAGTTTAATGAGACAAATGTACCCTATCACACTTTTCTACAATTTTTTTGAAATCAGGAGTGAGATTGCTTGTTGAGATTCTCATCACAGCCTGCAAGTTAATGTCTGTCAAAGAGCATCTATATTTACTCTTGATGATCTTCAAGCAAGAAAAACTTTGCTCACAAATATATGTAGACCCAAATATAGAGAACATTTTCCCAGAAAATTTCTTCATACATGGAAATTTTTCATCAGACAAAGATTTGTAAAAGTCAACTAATGTTACAGCGTTAAACATTTCTTTCACAGTGTGATCTGACTGCATGTCAATAAGTTCAAGCTGCAGCTCCTCAGGTGCTGTGTCAATATCAGCAGTGATGGGATAAGAGAACAAATTGAATTTAGGCTCAATTTTCTTAAAGTCCTGAAATCTGCTTGTGACCTTGTGACCTCCAAACTCTGCAGATGATCCCTAATCTTAACAGAAACACTTTCAGGCACTTTCTGTTTTCCTAATAAAGGGAAATGACAAAAACTGTCTTCACCTGCTTGCCTTGCAAATAGACCTAGTTTTGCTTTGAATGATTTTACATGCTTCCACATTTCATGTGCAAACAACCCCTTTCCCTGCAATGTCACATTCAGTTCATTCAATTTCTCAAATACATCAGCTGCAAACATCGTCTCTTATCTCCACTCCTCACATCCTATTTTTGTAACAAAATCATGAGATATCTGCTTCGTGTCCAGAAATAAGAGGATTTCATTCTGCAATGCCCAGACTCTTTTTATCACTTTGCCCAGGCTCAACCACCTCACACTCTTGTGGTAAATTACGTCTTCATACTCTGCCTCCACATCCTCAAGAAAAGATTTGAACTGTCGATGGTGGAGTGCCCTTGCTCTGATTGTGTTCACCACACTAACAATAGGATCTACCACATGCTTTAAGTCCAGTGCAGCTTTACAAAGGCTCTCCTGATGCAAAATGCAATGAAAAGACAAGATATCACTGTCTGTGTCTCGTGCTTGTAACTTGTTTTTAAAAGCTTAACCATACCTACATTTTTTCCACTGAAAGCTCTGGCCCCATCTGTTGTAATGCTTGCCATTTTGTTCCAGGACAAGCCACTTTTCTCCACACAATTCACAGCACACTCAAGCAAGTCCTGACCAGTGGTTCTATCTTTCATTGATTCTAGGCCAAGTAATTCCTCTGTGATGACGAAATTTTCATTAATTCCACGGATAAAGATGAGTAATTGTGCAGTGTCTTCGTTATCTGTGCTCTCATCCGGTGCCAAAGAAAACCAAACAAAATCTTTGCTCGCAGTCTTCAGCTGTTCTGTGAGTTCGTCACTAATTGAGTCAATGCACCGCACTATAGTCCTTCTTGACAACGAAATGCTTTCAAATTTGCTTCTAACATCAGGACACAATACGCTTGCACACTCTACCATACACTGCTTAATAAACTCGTCATCCGAAAAAGGCTTGTTGTGTTTAGCAAGGTTGTAGGCTACCATGAAACTTGCTTCTGTAGCGCTAATTTTGAAGTGTTGATTGCTTTGTAAATAATGTCTGTTGCTTCTTCAGCCTTTTCACACACTCCGCAGCTTTTATTTTGCGTTCTTCCTTGGAAAGTTTGCAGCCAAATTCGCTATGTTTTGTTTCGTAATGTCGTTTCAGATTGTACTCCTTAAATACGGCTATCGTTTCATGACACAATAAACACACTGCTTTATTCCCTGTATTACCAAAGAAATATTTGTTTGTCCATTCTTCGTTAAACACACGACATTCATCACTCGGAGGGTTCATGGTTTCACTAAAGTTGGAAATTTATATATTTACTGTTGTAAAGACAAAATGGAAATTAACCAAATCAACCGGAAAAGCACTGCGCATCGTATCTACACTGCGCATGCGTATTGATGTGGCCGTCCTAGTGGAAAATACGAGACGAATCTTCGGTCGCGCACGGGAAGGAAATCTCGGTTCAAGGCGGATTTTTCTGACTGTCTTGGCGGGCCACAAAAAACTCTTAGCGGGTCGCATGTGGCCCGCGGGCCGCTATTTGCCCACCCCTGCCATAGAGCACTTGTGAGACCATTTGGATAGACAGGTTCGGCGTGAGGACCCACAACCACGCCATCTCCGGAACCTTCGTGCTCTGCTGGAATCCGAATGGGCACGTGTGCCTATGGCAACCTTCTAGAGCCTCATTGCGTCCATGCCACGCCGTCTCGCCGCTGTCATCCAGGCCAAGGGTGGTTATTCCCATTATAGGTAAGAAGTCATATTATTCTGATACGACTGTGTATATCTGTAAGTATACAACTGAAATACGATGAGATGAAAATAAACCTACCTCTCAGGGTTGTCAGATGATAAATCCATAAAAAGGGTGAACCTGGCAACCGCACTTTCTTTACGCGCCACATTTTGTGCCCAGACATCTTTATGAAACCAAAAGGAGGCTCGCTTACGTAGAATGACCGCGAAATTTAAATATATTAGCCTATATATATATATTATTTTCCTTCATATTTTTCCTAGAAATTTTAAAATCTTTCTAAATAACAATGATAAATTGGATTCATTAAATGTTCTTCGCTCACCCCACCGCAGACCACTGAATTTGGTAACTGAACACGGTGAATCAGTCTGGTAACTCAACTAATAAGATCAGCCAATTTACATATAAGTTAGTAAAGCCGCCTGAAATTGGAATGTTTTACCTCTAAACCCCATTCCCCCCCCCCCCGCGCATAACGGGTTAAATGGCCAGGTCACAATGACCCCAAGAGCTCAGAGAAGCTTGAGGAAGGGAATCCACTGGAGATAGAAGCCTCAGATCAAGTACGTCTTTTGTGTTCTTTAATTTCACAGAACATTGTTTGCCCTTGGACTCCGAGAACACGGGACAACGGCTTAACGTACCATCCGACGGAAGACGGCCTTTCCAAAAAAATCAATGGTGTCCCCTTTCTCACCGAGTACAGAATGGGTTGGGTTGTTTTACCTCTGAGCGGCACTTTTTTGCACACCATGGGCTAAATGGCCAGGTCACAAGGACCCCGAAGGCTCAGAGAAGGTTGGGGGAGGGGACCCACTGGAACAGCTGTTGGGAGACAGATGGTAGCCTCCCTTCAAGGCCATCCAGCGTGTTCTTTAACGTGCACAGGGTATGGCTCTCCCGCACACGGGGCCACGCTTAACGTCCCATCCGACGGACGGCGACCTTTCCAAGCCCATCGGTGTCCTCCTACTGACAGTGGGTAGGGCGGGGAATTTTGCGGAGATAAATCTCAACGCTGACCCAGCTGGGACTTGAACCTGGGAACTACAGATTACGAGCCTGGCGCGCTACCGATTGAGCCACCCCCGCCCCTCCAGAATGGGAGTTAGCGGAGAAAATTCTTAATGAAGGCACAGTTTCCTTCCTCTCATGTAACAAGGATCCCGAGGGATCAGAGAAGGTTAGGGGGAGGCACCACTCTACACCTATTAGGAGAAATTTTGATAGCCTTGTTTCAACCTGGGAATTACAGATTACGAACGCCTAGCGAGTTACCGACTACGCTCAACCCCACTTTCTGAAATAACCTATTTCATTAAATATTTGAATATAAAGCCTTCCCATGGCCGAGTGGTTAGCACGCTTGGCTACTGATCTAAGGGACCTGGGTTCGAGCCCCGGGTAAGGCATGGTTGTGTGTGTTGTTTTTCTGCTGAGGTCCTGCCATCCTCACAGACCTTCTACTATGGCATATAAACTGACAGGCTCCTGTCAGACCTCTGTGGTAAGCAGCTGCTTGAGGGGGTATTTATTTATTTATTTATTTATAGTAAAACCTCAATCAACTTAAAGTATTATCATCCTACTTATGAAGGTTACTTCTCCATAGGAAATAAAAGATATTTTCAGAATTTAGCATACAAATCCTGTGAAGGAGCGCAAGAAGGAAAATGCAAGAAATATAATAAATATCCGTAAAATGAAATCGAAACAATATGTCCTTTATTGTGTCAGGACACAACACTCCCTATTTCCGAATCTTATTCTTGAAAGTCAAAAGATAAAATATAAACACTCCAGAAACGAACTAAGTATACAATATATACACACATTTCTTGAAAACGAATTAATGTCATCTTTAGATAAACTGAAAGCAAAGCACTTTATTAATACGAAATAGAGTCATCGCCATTCTCTTTGATGTTCTTAACCACGCTCTGTATTATTCAATCAGAAACCGTTTTATACACTACTCTGAAATGTTTTCCGAAGTGCCAGCGAAAGACAGTTGACAGTCGAGATTGATGCTGGAAAGCAAATATGTCGATATCAATAAAAAAAGGCCTTATCGCAGCGTTATGACGTAGTTCAGCCATAAATCGCATTTTCCTTTCCCTTCAGGACGTGTGCCAACAGCACAGACACATCAATATGTCCTCCTCTCTACCGATCACTCCTTGTCTTTATTTGAAGCTCCTTCTCTTCCCTGTACGTATTAAGTTTGCTCTTCAAAGCGCACTTCGAAATGAGCCGAGTTTTGCCTTTATCAGGTTTCGATGCAATTTTTCCTTTTTACCTTAACGGACTGACTGCAGAATGGGATTATAGTGAATTGTACTTAGCTCTGCTTCAAAATAAGTGAGTGCAAAACTAGTTTGATTTATCTGATTTGGGTGACAAGTTCCTTTCCCCGATATTTTCGCTCTCTTCTTGGGTAAACAGACGTTGGAATTCGCGTCGATATGAGGTAGGTTTCCACAATACACAAAGGGATGAAAGAAAAGTAATAGAGTTCAGAAAACACTGAGTTCAGGATCTCTGTGTTCGCTTTAAATCTAAACAAGCAAAGCATCTTATGCATACAAATGCTCTCTCGGCAATCGATTAGTGTAATGGGAGGTTTCAAGCATTCTTGATGGGAATTATTCTAATAGTTAACTCGAAAGTTAGAAAATATTGTTCTAGCATACCTTTTCGAAATTTGTATCTCATTTTTATCGAATATAATTTTTGGATTCTGTCTTTAATGGATTTTAATATAACTCAAAAGGAACACAATGCAATTTAAACAAGCTTTCAATGGACTTTGAATTAAAAAAATATTTTCTAGAATTCTTATATCCAGAAACATAAACAAATACTCCGTCACATAAATGTGCCTACTACCGATAGGGGAGGGAGGGGGGGGGGGCGAGTTTGTTTAGTCTGTAGCGCGCCTGGCTCGTAATCTGCATCTCGCAATTTCGCTCTGCGGCCTCGTCAATTAAGCTTCGTTGTTTACTAAATGTTTAAATTAGGTAGTTGGATATATTTGTTAATCCAAAACTGCTTTAGCCTTGTAGGTGTATGTTTTGCAAATTTTTCCTATTATATACATTTACTTTACAGACTGATTGAATATCTAATTCTTTTGTTCACTTAAGCAAATTTTGTTATGCAAATTAGGAATATTGTTGCGAATTTCAAAAAATGGATAGCCACTGAGCGTGAGTATTAAAAGCTATATTTCAAAACCAAATTCAATACAAGGTAAATTGTTACAAAGGAAATATGGATGAAGTATCTTATTAACAAATCAACTATTAACATGCACAAGTCATCAATCTTCCTGCGTAGAGCACACAATATCAGCTCTGTGTATTTTACTAAATACTACCTTTTACTTGATTTACCAGGTCACCCGAAGATCTTCACTCGTAAACCAATTCTCGTCCTGTGCTAATAACTTTTCACACACTAGCCGAACAAAAAGACAGTCCGTGTAGACATTCGAAGTTAGCCATAAAAGTTCCCACTTTTATACTTCCGCGTATACACAACACATCAAGTTACTTCTTGATACTTAACGATAAAAGATCCCACTTTTATCCTTCCGCGTATACACAACACATCAAGTTACTTCTTGATACTTACGCGCACTGTCTCAGAACAGCTCACCGTCCATTTTCGAACTCACCGACCGTTACAACACAACGACCGTTAACGCTCCACTGTTCTCAAATTCTCCCAACGTTCTTATTCGTTGGCTGAAACTTTGCTTTCGGTTGCCAGATTCTTCTGTCGTAACACTGCCCCCTTCCTAGGTCTTGTTCGTCCCGAACAATTCTGGATTCCAAAGCTTCTTCAGTTCTTCGATGAAACGGGGCCAAACGATCCACGTGAACCACCTTGCTCTTTGTAGCTGGACGTCGACGAATGCGATATTCCACGTCTGTGTCAAAATGAAAGCGAATCTCATTATGACTTAGATTTCTTTTCTGACTGAAGCCTCGTCCACAAATATAATACGTGTAAGGCCTATAGCCCTTGTGAACACGTTTATGTCTCCGCAGGGAGAAGAATCGACTAAGAGTTTTCGTGCAAAACCTGTAAAAAGTTTTCTTCTTTGTCGAAAGTTTTCTTCTTTGGATTTTTACTTCTATCAACAGTAACAAGAAATGAAAGTCATTAGTGACATAAAATCTAGGGAGGAGTTTCATCCTCCAGTCTGACCCTTTTGTCAGTTGACTTTCACTTAATTCAGAACTGTCGTGATGAACCTTCAGCCATACTTCACCTGAATCAATTTGATCCCCAAGGTGCTTCACAACTATAATATCAGCTCCATAATTCTTTTTAGCTCTTCGGTCCATCTCCTCCTTCCATACTCTTGCTAGAACTGCAGCTTCTAATCCGACAACCTTACCTGTTTCTCCTGTATAAGTGAAATCAGTGATGTGTCGGGCTGCTAGCAATATTTTTTTTCTGTTTTTCCTTCACATAGCCAGCTTGCAACATCTTCAGATACTCCTTGTTCTATTAACATGTTACGAAACTTGTTCAAAGCATTGCCGTTATGCAGAACCTTGCAGACACGTGATGCTTCATCTACCCTATTATCCACAATGTTCACCAAACGCATAAGTTCTCCTCCTAACTCTTCGACGAGCTCTTGCAGTTCCAAGGATCCGTTACCAAGGAAACACTGAACAGCTTCCATCACTTCCAGAGAGTTGTCAACAGAGTTTTCAAGAGGTGAATCCATGTTGCTGATAACAGCTGAACTCTTCATTCCACGAGTTTGTGATGCTGCAACCATTTTCTTAACTAAATCAACAGCAACATCTTCTGTACTGATGAGATCAATAGCTCCTTTTCCGAATTCAACATCATAAACCAAAGCGCACACTCCTTCAGCCAGCTTTTTGGACACAATTGAGCATATCATTAGAGGAACGCTATCTATGGTAGCCATCAGATCCTTGTAGCGGTAAATCTCCTTATCTGTTGGCACCAGCTCCTCTGTCTGTCCTACGATGCAGCATCCGACGTCTTCCATCATCTGCTCGATTTTATCTTTAGTGCAGTCGACTGTGAAGCCAGGGATGGATTCCAATTTGTACAGAGTATCTCCCGTCAATTGGAGAGCACGACCGGAGATCATAGGGACCTTGAGACCTAAAGCAGCAAGTGCAAGAGCCAAGACAAGACTCACTTTGTCGCCGACACCTCCTGTACCGTGTTTATCCACCATCCGATGGCGCCACTCAGGTCTCCAGCAAAACACATGACCCGAAGAGGTCATAGTTGCTGTTTCTTCCGAATTCACCTTCTTGGAGCTCTCATTGTAATTAACCAGGGAAATATCAGTCATGATTGCCAAATTGTTCATTCTGGAGATCAGCGACGAGTTTTGTAACATGATATTGTCCACTTTAGAGCTCTTGTAGTCGTGATAAAACTTTTCTATATCCTTATAATCTAAATGGTTATAATGTCCAAATCTGCACATTGACTGTTCAGAAAAGAAATTCAGCGTGGCTACGTTGAAATTATCTGAGGGATTCACTTCTCTCTGATCGTAACCCTGAGGCTTAGTTTCATCCAGAAAGTTAGTCTTTGAAGTACTGTCTCTGCCTGAAGCTCCTTTACTAGCATCACCTGTTATGCTTCTAAGCCATTCTTCGGAATTCCTCTTCCTTAAATCCCCACTTTCTATAAACGATTCAAGTGTGGCTATATGCTTCGGAAAAATCTCTCCGACTTCCCCAGTAACGTCGAATGGCACTTTGTATCTATGATGAATGGACACCTCTTCTTTACTCGGACCACTCTGCGAAACGTAAACTCTGTTTCGTTCCCCCTCATTACCACTCGTTACTCTGCCTTTGCGATAATTGTCCATGACACATTTTGCTGACGGCGAGGAATAGAATACCTTTCGTGTGGATCTCTCTTCAGATCGTGCCAGACTTGTATACCTAGGTATTTTGAAGTGCAAAGCGTACTGTATAGTCTCACAGCTCTCTGATCTGTGTGATTGTTCTTCACAGTTCCTAGACATGTCACCAGCGACATAGACACTCTGCCATGCATCACCAGTAGTTGCGTGGTCAAAGGCATTATCTGCGCTATCTCTACGATTCTTGATTTCCAGTAGCAGATCCACATTTTTATATGCGTTGCCTTTCTCTTTTTCTTTTCCATGTTTACAATCTAACTTAACACTATCAAGATCATCTTTTTCACTGACAAATTCAACATTTAAACTATTGCATTGTCTATTGAGTTCGGTTTTATGATCCTTGAAGTGATCAATAATCTTACTAACTCGAGAAGCCACTTCAGCTCTCAACTCAGTATTTTGTGCGGCTATTTCGGCTTTCAAATCATCTTTTTGAGAAACTATCTCCGTTCTCAACTCATTATTTTGTGCGGCCATTTCGGCTTTCAAATCATCTTTTTGAGAAACTATCTCAGTCCTCAACTCATTATTTCGTGCGGCCATTTTGGCTTTCAAATCATCTTTTTGAGAAACTATCTCAGTCCTCAACTCATTATTTCGTGCGGCCATTTCGGCTTTCAAGTCACCTATTTTATCGCTTTGGGCAGCTAGATCACTTTTAATATCAGTCATCTGCGTAACCATATCGGCTTTCATATCAGTCACCAGCGTAGCAATAACGGCTTTCCTATCAGTCATCAGCGTAGCAATAACGGCTTTCCTATCAGTCATCAGCGTAGCAATAATGGCTTTCCTATCAGTCATCAGCGTAGCCATAATGGCTTTCCTATCAGTCATCAGCGCAGCCATATCGGCTTTCATATCAGTCAGCGCAGCCATATCGGCTTTCATATCTTTCATATCGGCTTTCAAGCTATTTATCAACTTTACTAATTCATCCATACTTCTAGTTAACGGCATTCAATAAATTATCATAACCCCACCTCTGACACCAAATGTTGCGAATTTCAAAAAATGGATAGCCACTGAGCGTGAGTATTAAAAGCTATATTTCAAAACCAAATTCAATACAAGGTAAATTGTTACAAAGGAAATATGGATGAAGTATCTTATTAACAAATCAACTATTAACATGCACAAGTCATCAATCTTCCTGCGTAGAGCACACAATATCAGCTCTGTGTATTTTACTAAATACTACCTTTTACTTGATTTACCAGGTCACCCGAAGATCTTCACTCGTAAACCAATTCTCGTCCTGTGCTAATAACTTTTCACACACTAGCCGAACAAAAAGACAGTCCGTGTAGACATTCGAAGTTAGCCATAAAAGTTCCCACTTTTATACTTCCGCGTATACACAACACATCAAGTTACTTCTTGATACTTAACGATAAAAGATCCCACTTTTATCCTTCCGCGTATACACAACACATCAAGTTACTTCTTGATACTTACGCGCACTGTCTCAGAACAGCTCACCGTCCATTTTCGAACTCACCGACCGTTACAACACAACGACCGTTAACGCTCCACTGTTCTCAAATTCTCCCAACGTTCTTATTCGTTGGCTGAAACTTTGCTTTCGGTTGCCAGATTCTTCTGTCGTAACAATATGATAAATTTATTAACAATGCCATATTTTTTGTGTAAACACTTTATACTCTTTGCAAAAAGATATTATTTTAATTTTAAAATTTCTCCCTCCCCCTAAAAAAAGGAAGCGTATTTTCTGAGGTCCTTAAATAGTGAAAAATCCAGAATGATAGGCATAAATATGACAAATGCTTAGCACTTTAATAAGATCCAAGTTTAACGTGATAAGTAACATGCTTTACATCTAATGCAATCGATTTCTATGCACAACTCTTTAAGGAGAATCTGCTATAAACTTCACACTTTAATTCGATCCAGTTATGTACTTGGAATTTTAATGTAATCCAGTATTTTGTCTAGTATTTTAATGCGACCCAGCTTTTTGTCTAGCACTTTAATGCGACCCAGCTCTTTGTCTCTCATTTAATGCGATACCTTATTTGTGTCGGTCACTGTAGTGCGATTCAGTTTTATGTCTGTCACTTTCATGCGATCCATTTTTGTGTCTGTAACTTTAATACAATCAATTATATGCTTTGTATTAATGATAGCCAGTTCTGTGTATTAATGATAGCCAGTTCTATGTCTGACATTTTAATGCTACCTACTTCTTCAAACGTTTTGTGATCTGTTCTCTAAAGCATTTTGAAATGTATCTATCGATACTACCTCCCCTCCCCCCGCATACAAATAGAGACGAACATTGTGCACTCTCATGCAGCCACGTACCCAGAATTTAGTCTTAGGGAGGTGTCCAAGAATTTAGTTTGGGGGGGGGGGGTCCAAGAATTTAGTTTCAGGGGGATTGTCCAAGAATTTAGTTTGTGGGGGGGATCCAAGAATTTAGTTTCAGGCGGTTTGTCCAAGAATTTAGATTCGGGGGAAGAGCAAGAATTTAGATTCGGGGAGGAGGGCAAGAATTTAGATTCGGGGGGATGTCGAAGAATTTAGTTTCAGGGGTGTGTCCAAGAATTTAGTTTCAGAGGAGTGCCCGAGAATTTACAGTCGCTCAAAAAAGTATCCGAACACCATGGTTAATTGCAGAATTAAAAAAAAATATCTGGCAACGATTTTTTTAGAAATTAGTGATCTGGCAACCTTCGTGTATGCCAGATATTTTTTCTGAATTCTGTAATCAACCATAGTGTTCGGATACTTTTTTGAGCGACTGTACATTCTGGGAGAGGTTCGACAATTTGGGTTTCGAGAGGGGTTTTCTTTTGTTTTCATTTTTTTGGAGGGGGGAATTCTTAGCTATTTCAAAAGAATGGAAAGGTTAAACGCTATTCTATATAGAATAAAATTTCACAATTGTTGTTTAATGCTACTTTTAGTGTCGGTCATATACTATGGGGCTAAAATAAAATTACTCCAAGACAACTGTTTTGGATTTCAAAAGAGGTAGACAAGTCTTATATATTCCGTATAAGACGCCAGTATTTTCGGAAGGGGGGAGGACCCCCTTCCGAAAATACTGAAATTCCGAAAATACTGACTTCCGAAATTCCTCCCACACCCCTACGTCTCTGCTCTCATGTAAATGCTGTATAAAATGGACTCTTTTACAGTAAAAAAATCACCATGAGCATTTCATGAGCATGTGCATTTCTGCACATGCTCATGAAAATAGCTATAACGTTTTCTCACCTAAATGATTTCCGATTGCATATTAATAACTTAATCGCATTCGCATTACGATTAATTATATCATATGCAGGAAGGAAACAGAATGGGAAGAAGATAACAAGGCAGTGACACTGCATACCTTCTGTACCGAAGCAGACTCCAACCAAAGGCCACCAGCATACAAAATCCCATGCTTGGTAAATATAGTACACGCTCCGCTATGACAAATCCGACTGGGAAGAACAAATTGGTCGCTGGTAGAAAAGGTACAATCATCAAAACAAGACCCTGTAAGAAAACATTTACTATATTAGAACTTAACTTTTAATTCGACTCATAACATTTCAATTAATAACTCAATTACACTAGCGATGAAATCGGGCTTAGAATAATTTAAATTTCAAATAATTCTTGTAATTGTGAAACAAAATAAGTAAATATATACATATATAAAAGTTGTTATAATTTCAAACCTTTTAATCAGTCTTTAGTAAATAAAATAAGCAAAATGCGGCTTTTTGATTATTTTTTACATATTCTCTATTTTTTTTTAATTATAATGATGTTTCTGACGGAATTTCAGTTTTTACTAGTGTTTGTAATATTTTTTGTTTCAAATATCATTAGCATTTTAATTTTACCATGCATTATTACATAATGTAAGAGTAAATATTGTATTTCTACTTATATATATATATTTACTGTTACTCTTACAGTTTAACAGCTTATTTTACAACAGAAGACATACATTTACATTACATTTGCTATTACCAATCATATAAAGTTTACCAGATCTCGAAATAAATGAAAAAAGAGGCAAAATTCTGAGCACTACTAATATTAGATAACTTCCACTCGAGAGAGTACTCACATGTGGGATCAGTGAAGAGAAAAAACATTTGTAGCCATCCCGTGGCCGAGTGGTTAGCGCGCTTGGCTACTGATCTACGGGACCTGGGTTCGAGCCCCGGTAAGGCATGGATGTTCGTGTTGTTTTCTGCTGAGATCCTGCCATCCTCTCAGATCTTCTACTGTGGCATATAAACTGACAGGCTCCTGTCAGACCTCTGTGGCAAGGAGCTGCTTGAGGGGGTATTTATTATTTTTTTTTACATCTCCGCATATATATTCCCTGTAGATAAGACTTATCTACAGGGAATATATATATATATATATAATACCCCCTCAAGCAGCTGCTTGACCACAGAGGTCTGACAGGAGCCTGTCAGTTTATATGCCATAGTAGAAGATGTGAGAGGATGGCAGGACCTCAGCAGATAAACGACACAAACGTCCATGCCTTCCCCGGGGCTCGAATCCAGGTCCCGTAGATCAGTAGCCAAGCGCTCTAAACACTCGGCCACGGGACGGCCAGGGAATATAACCTATGTTTAAAAAGTGTGTCAGTTATTCTGTTTGTTCATTCTGTTGTACCTTCGAAGTAACCAAATTTATTAGTAACAGTTTTAGCGTAGAGAAATGGACGGAATATTCAGTGATTCTATGGGTAGTTAGTTAAAGAGAAAAGGGATCACGGAACTTTTTTATTCTTTCCGTAGTTATTTTAATTTTCGGTATTTTACAGAATTTTTTTTGCTTTTGTTGTGTACTAATGTCATGATCAATTAGATGTTTGTGGTGATGTGAAATTTTTTTTAAACAATTATAGTGTAAAAATATGAATCTTCAACTGGAAGAATATTTTTGATGAATGAATCTGTTTTTACTATTTGAAAAATTTATCTTTTTAATTCTGTGATTATTCGATTTGAAAATATAATTTTGTATAGTAATTAATTTGTTCAAGTAAGTTTGAAATGCATTCTCATAAATTGTTAAGTCGTATATTAAAATAGATTTCGCAGTAGATTTGTTAATTAATAAGCTGATATATCTTAGAACCTAATATTTACAAAGTACATGATGCATCAGAGATTTTTTCTTCAAAATCAGGTTAAGACTCGAGTGAAGGCTCAAAAATTTGAGCCCCGAAATCACTTCTAAATTACACTTAACAACATGTTTTTAGTTTCCTTAAAAAGAGATTCTTATTGTCTTTCTAACACTGATTCCGAAACTGTCCTTGGAATTTTTGTATCGTTATCATTTCTTGATAAAATGAGTTATTTACCATTACAATCTGAGCTGTTAAGAAATGGGGCAACAGTATTTAGGGATTATGAAAATTGGGATTACATTACACCCTTCAGTATTTTTTTTTGCAATTCCGTTCACATTATTTTCCATCAACTTGACCATGTTAGCAATGAATGATCAGACGTTTTGCGGAACATTGGATTGGATTGTTTTACCTCTGAGCGGCACTTTTTCGCACACCATGAGCTAAGTGGCCAGGTCAAATGGACCCCGAAGGCTCAGAGAAGGTTGGGGGAGGGGACCCACTGGAACAGCTGTTGGGAGACAGATGGTAGCCTCCCGTCAAGGCCATCCAGCGTGTTCTTTAACGTGCACAGGGTATGACTCTCCCGCACACGGGGCCACGGCTTAATGTCCCATCCGACGGACGGCGGCCTTTCCAAGCCCATCGGTGTCCCTTACTGACCGTGGGCACGGCGGGGAAATTTTGCGGAGATAAATCTCAACGCTGACCCAGCTGGGACTCGAACCTGGGAACTACAGATTACGAGCATGGCGCGCTACCGACTGAGCCACCCCCGCCCCTTTTGTGGAACATACGTATTCATTCATAAGATTATCGGGGATTATGAAAGTTGTATCAATAGTTATTAAAACGATTGTAATGCTGAGACTGAAAAGAAATATAGTGCAAAAAATTCAAAGGAAATTTATTGATAGTATATTTTGATGGTACCAACTGTATTGTGAGGCCATTTTAGATAAAATTAATGCTATGGAATATACAAGGATGATTTTTCCTTCCAAGTACAAAAAGGAAATGGTGTAAAATCATAATCAGATATAAAATCATAGATGAGGTACAAGAATTAGTTACAGAATTGAGACAAATTAAGCAAAAGCCTTAAATGTCATTCAAATAATATTGAGGACTAGATCAACCAATCAATATTAAGAATAAATTATTTCTTTTTCGAATGAAGAATTGATTATAAATTGCAAAATAAAAATAATCGCTTGTGTGTAATAATAATAATAAAATTGTAAAAATAACAATTGTATGTAATGATTCAAAGAAACGGTGGGAATGAATAAACGAATTAAATAAAAATAAATAAATAAATACCCCCTCAAGCAGCTGCTTGCCACAGAGGTCTGACGGTTTTTATATGCCATAGTAGAAGATCTGAGAGGATGGCAGGACCTCAGCAGAAAATCAACACATACATCCATGCCTTACCCGGGGCTCGAACTCAGAGTCCCATTGGATCAGTAGTCAAGAATGCTAAACCAATCGGCCATGGGACGGCA
The DNA here is from genome assembly GCA_038380435.1 of Ryuthela nishihirai. Classification (NCBI taxonomy): domain Eukaryota; kingdom Metazoa; phylum Arthropoda; class Arachnida; order Araneae; family Heptathelidae; genus Ryuthela; species Ryuthela nishihirai. The sequence goes on from JAWZYU010000020.1 coordinate 39,293,736, forward strand.
TAAACGAATTAACCAAGTAAAAATAATTATAGTAATCTATTGCAAATGAAATGTAAATGGATGATCGCATTCTTGATGCTCTAATGAGAGTTAAAGTGCTGAAAATTAGCATGTGTTACTTATAGATTTGTGTACTTAGGTATTTGAGTTAGGTTATGATTAATTACATCTTGAGCGTTATTGAATAACTCACAAATACGATGAGTAAACACACCGTGTGCTAGTTCAACGAAAAGAATGTAAATATCAAATCTGAATCAATAGTGTAAGAACAGTTTCTCCCATTGATTTACTTTAAGAAATGCACATAACGTATGCTACATACTGTATTGAAACCGGAATACTATACTATTTTATCCATCATTTTTTCGTGATGAAGAAGAATTAATAAACACAGTGCTTTTGAAATCTTTCTCGAGGTCCAAAACCCTACAAGTGAACTTTTCATTTAGTCTTATGAAAAGTCGTTGAAACTATTAGCAGAGAGATGTATTCATCGCTAAAGAAGATCATGAACAAACTACAGCAAGACTTGAAGGCAAAGCGTTAGAATGTATCAATGCGTATAGACACACGAAAATTATAAAGCATCATGACACAATGCAGTTTGTTTGCCATGCAGTTGACTTTGAATCAGTTGAATCAACAAACTGCATAATACTCACTGACAAAGACTGAACCTGTTGTTAATATCCATTGTGACTAATTCTGAAACATGGTCAATAGATTGAATTTCATTGCGGTACTAAAAGAAATAATATTTTTGGGGAGTGAACAACTTTTGTTTCCTAATTGCGACTATTAGAATTTTTCTTCACAATGATCTGCTATTCACGTTTAACGAAATGTTTGCTCAAGCCAATGACATGAATACATTTAGCTGTTGCGCAGAAATGATGTGGTTAATTGGGAAGATCGGCAATTTGGATGGTGCTTTACTTCTGATTTGGATGGTTCTTTATTTCTTTTACTTCGAATATTTTATTCTAACATCGTATTAAACGAAAAGTAGTGTTTCTAAAAGGGATTTCAGCCCAAATTATCTCCGAGAATCCCCTCAACTTATGTATTATAATTAAAAATAATCTAAATATCAGTCACTCTAATACCTGTCAATAGCGGTTTGGTTGTTTTAACTCTGAGCGGCATATTTTGTTGCACACAATGGGCTAAATGATCAGGTCAAAGGGACTCCAAAGTCTCAGAGAAGGTTGCGGGAGGGCACTCACTAGACAGCTGTTGGGAGACAGATTGCAGCCTCTATCAAGGCCATCCAGCGTGTTCTTTAATGTGCATAGGTTATGGCCAACTGAAAAAAAAAAACTGAGTTTCGCCTCGAGTGGTATACGAACCTATGACAGCCTGATAACAAGCCTACTGGCCTATTGCTGTCAGCTAATTTTCAAGTAATTGTGTTTATAAACTTTCCCAATTGCGGTCTATTACGACGCCATTTATTATTCTATATTTACAGCACATTTGCGTGTTGACTCTATGCAAATAATTGTAATGGGCAAAACACAAAAAAACTTTGAAATGAAAATAGCCAATAATAATAATCTTTATTCATATTCATGTTAGTAATACAAGAGTTTAAAGAAATGACCAGCAAAGCATCTGCTTATCTGCAGGAGAGAAGAATAATAATGTTTCATGAAAATACACAAGATATGGTTTGTCATCGAATTATGTCATCGAACAATGTCATCGAATTATGTGAATTTCAGTGGAAGGTCCATTGTGGTGATTAAAATTTTTATATTGATTTTTTTAATTTTACTAATTTCGAGGTGCTGAACACGAAAATGACAATAAAATTTGTCGATTGGCTCTTGTTTAGGAGAGACAGAGATGGTCATGTATAAACGACTCAGTCCGCATTGAGTACATAAGTAAACATTTTGCAACGCTGTTTTTTAAACTCCAGATTGCAACATATTGCTCTGTATTGCATCAGCCCGCCATACACACAACCCCGGATGTATTGCATCATTGTGCGATGCAGTGTAGTTGAGTCATGACATCGCGGCTTTACGATCGCGGACAAAAGATGATGCAATCGTTAGTTGTAGAAGCGACGTCTCGTAGGGTGAGCAAGTCTTTTGAGCGACTCCAATTTACCCCTGAATCATAAGTACAACACAAGTGATCCTTGCAGTTTTAATCCAGCAGTAGTGATACCTCGTAACTGTGTTAATAGTGCAGATACATTTTGTTACATTTGCGTGGAAGTGACGTTTGCAAGTCAGAAAAGGGCCATCACTCCAATAATGAAAGCGGCGTATAAATTTTGTTTTTGATGCAAGAGATGCCAACCGTACTTGCTCTATTGAAAACAGTTCAAATCTTCCGAAGTGGATGAAAGCCGAAAAAATGGCGATGCCGTTTGCTCTTCCTATGGTTTGGAGAGAGCCAAGCAATCGCATAAATGACTGCTACTTCTGCATGGTTCCACCTGTTTCTGTAGGCATCACAAAGAAAAAGAAGTAGACAATAGCGTACCCGAATATACAATCTGCTCTCCAACCAGTTCCGCACAGCAAAGGACTTTTCGTTCCTGAACCTCCAAAAGAATTTTCCACCAATTCAGACGTTGAGGAGGGAGGAGAACCGACGCCGGGTTCTCCGCCTCCTTCGATGTCTAATGATGATTCATACGTCTGCCATGGTGCATCATCTGCGACACACATTCTCACCGAAGAAGAAATGAACGATCTTGTTCGCGATCTGGAGCTGTCCAAGGCCAAAGCAGAGTTACTTGGATCAAGAGTTAAACAACAGAATCTTCTCAAAGAAAATGTCCGAGTGACTTCGTTTCGAACTCATCATGAGCAGTTTGCGCCTTACTTCAGAAAGGAAGATGACCTTGTGTTGTGCTCCAATGTAGATGGCCTGAGAATGCCCTCGGAATCAAACATGACTCTCAAGAATGGTGACTATTCATAGACTCCTCGAAACTGAGTCTCAAGGCAGTATTGCTGCATAATGGAAATTGACTTTAATCCATTCCGGTCGGACACGCTGTCTACATGAAAGACACCTGCGACAACCTAAAACAGTTTTTTAACTGTTTTCAATACAGCAAATATGGCTAGCATCTCTGTTGTCACTTGAAGGTAGTGGCTATGTTGATGGGTCTGCAGCTGGGATATACGAAGTACTGCTGCTTTTTATGTGAATGGGACAGCTGAGCAAAGACTTTATACTACGTGAAGAGAAACTGGCCTCAGAGGAATTCTCTGAAGATTGGAGAGAAGAATGTGGAACACCCAACACTGGCAAAAACGCACAAAATCCTGCTACCGTCCCTACACATCAAACTCGGGGTGATGAAAAACACTACTATTGATGTATCCCACATAATTGTTTCCGTATACAACGTGCACATTGCATGGTTTTCTTTACATATACAAGGTATATAAGTGATTTTGTTCATAAGGATCGATTTTTTTTTTCAATGAGTTTGGAATTTGTTTTAACTGCGTATTTTCTTCGATGTTTAATTTCATTCTAGATTTTGGCGCGTAATTTTCTTGCAGTGCGCTGCATTTGAGGTATTTCATACGTTGTTTATTTACCGTTTTAGTTTATTTAATAAAATTTTGCTTTTACTATTTTTGTGAATTTATGTTTCCATTGAAACAGGAGTTGTCCAACCAAACTTAGTGAAGAGCCACTAGTAAAAATACTACATTTTTAAAGAGCCGCAGGAAACATTTTTTACTTAAAAATGAAAACATACATTTCTAATGTGTAATGAATTTATTAAAATAAGATAAATAATTTTAGGAATAAAGAAATTGATTAAAACATAAACATATGCATATTTTTTATGAGTATCTATGAATTGCAAATTTTTTATTTATGCACCTAAAAAGGTTTGGAGAAAAAAATTGAAAGAACCTGTTCTAGCCAATCTGTTTAAAACTCTTGTAAATAATCTTGGGATTCTAATAGGAATTTCAAGACACTTGTTGAAAAAAAAATACACCGTGTGGAAAAATAAACATAACCCCACCTAAAAAACAATTTTAATTCTCCAACGAAAGCTTTTTTTACATTAAAAATACGAATAATTTTAAAACTTGCTATTCTTAGGCATATAACTATTTTTTTTTAAAACGGAATACTACATAATATATTGATTCCTATTAGAAAAGTCTCTAGTTCTGGTTATGGAATGCACTAATAAAATTAGAAGCAATTGCCATTAATATACTTTAATTTGAATTCCTCGCGCCTCTGCTTCACTAAGCGTCATTAACTGCTACACGAAATAATTATGTTTTCTTAGTAACAAAGGCAAAAATAACCCAAAGCACCCGCTCGCGTGTGGTCCGCAACAAATATTACTTTTCTTACGCATGCTAATAAGAAACAGAAATTTGGTTGATTACCGCATTTAAAGGCGGGATATTAAAAAAGTTCGTCTTCTGTTCGCATCTATTCAAAACAGTGTTTTCGAAAGTTGAAGGGGAAAAAAACTTACTAAAACCCACGGCGAAAAAAATTCTGTTTGCACAATTAATAATCCAACGTTAATAAAAGGAAAAAGAAAGGGAGAAAAAATTGCGCGAAGTTCTATAAACTATGTATGTTTTAGATTTGCAAGCGGAAAATTTGGAAGATGGCAGGTAATTAAGGTCAAGTAATAAAATATTCTGGTAATTAAATTATTAATTAAATAAGCTCTGCAGATAGTTTTCTTCCAGCAATTGCAAGGGAAAGGAGATATGGCTAACGACTTTACTGTGGTTTTAAGGAATGTTGGAAAGGAATGTGTAAGTTGCATTGTTGCCGTACATTATGTGTCAGTGGGGATTCACATGCGCTGTGAAGTGTTGCTTACGTAGAGAAAAATGAGTAGAAATCATTTTAGAATAGCACTGCTCTACTTAGTTTCAGATATCCTGCGTCTTTGTCCAATGGAAGTTTACCCTAAAATGTGTAATGAAGTGTAATAAATGATTTTACAATAAGTATAGTTGGCTCACCTGTCTTTAAACTAACCTCCTCTTCATCCATCTCAGTTATATGATCTCAATCATCATGTTTAAATATGATGAATCAGAATCATAATGATCAGAACTCACTTTGGAATAATTATAGTAATTTGTGTATTTTTTATTGCACTCTTGTGTCTACAGTGACCTTCCTCTCCATCCATCTCTGCAGTGTGATCTCAGGTATCTCAACTCTACCTAATTCTCGGTTATTAATATATATATGTACTAAAACAGTGTTAACTATTCAATGTTCCAGGAGAAATCTAGTGTTCCGTTTATATAACCAATTTTATTTTTACACATACAAAGAAAAAAAAACAATGATATTAGGTAAGATCACTTTTTTGTTTACATTATAGCAATATATGCAGCCTCATCATCGATTTGTTTCATTTCGTCTGTTTACATTTTTCTACGCATGTCTGTTTGCCTGTCTTTTTGTCTGCTTGTTTTTAAATTTATCATTTAATCAAGTATATCAAGAGGATAATCCAATCAAGGATATCAACCACATATTCCAATAAAGGACATCAACAAGCAATCCAATGAAGGCCATCAACTAGATAATCCAATCGATGATATCAACTAGATATTCCAATCAAGGACATCAATAGGTAATCCAATCAGGTCCATCAACAATATAATCCAATCGAGGCCATCAACTAGATAATCCAATCAAGGATAACAACCAGATATCAACAAGCAATCCAATCAAGCCATCAACTATATAATCCATTCAAGCATATCAACTAGATATTCCAATCAAGGACATCAACAGGTAATCCAATCGTCCGTCAACAAGATAATCCAATCAAAGTCATAAAGAAGATAATCCAATCAAGGTGACCAACAAGATAATCCAATGAAGGATATCAACATATAATTCAATCAAGTTCATCAACAAAATAATTCAATCAAAATATCAACAAGATAATCTAATCAAAGCCATTAGCAAGATAATCCGATCTAGGATATCAACTAGATATTCCAATAAAGGACATCAACAGATAATCCATTCAGGTCCATCAACAAGATAATTCAATCAAGGCCATCACTTGATTGACAACCAGATAATCCAGTCATTGATCCAATCGAGGCCATCAACTAGATAATCCAATCAGGATATTAACTAGTTATTCCAATCAATGACATCAACAGGTAATCCAATAAAGTCCATCAACAAGATAATCCAATTAAGAATATCAAGATTATCCAATCAATGCTATCAACAAGATAATCCAATCAAGGATATCAAGATTATTTAATCAAGCCACCAACAAGATAATCCAATCAAGTCCATCAACAAATTAATCCAATCAAAGACATCAACTACATATTCCAATCAAGGACATCAACATGATAATCCAATCAAGGATATCAACAAGATAATCTAATCAAGACCATCAACAAGATAACCCAATCGATGACACCAACAAGTTATCTAATCAAGACCATAAACAGGATAATCCAGGATATCAACACGATAATCCAATCAAGGCCATCGACATAATAATCCAATAAAATACATCAATAAGATAATCAGTCGGGCATCAGCAAAATAATCCAATCAGGGCCATCAACAAAATAATGCAATCAAGGTTGGCAACAAGATAATCCACTTAAGGACATCAACAAGATAATCCACTTAAGGGCATCAACAAGATAATCTAATCAAGGACATAACAAGATAGTCCAATCAAGGACACCAACACTATTATCCACACAAGGATAGCAATCAGATAATCCAATCAAAAGCATCAATCAAACAGGACGGAATAAAGCAATTCTGTGACCCGGGGAACTTATACTGTGCAATACAAAAAAAGGAATTATCTGTTTATCTCTAAAAATAAAAGTGTGCTTTTAATCCTCCTCCCTCCGATAATAAAGAGTGAAATTGTTGGCTATAATGTTAACCGTTTCACCACCACACTCTATAACCAAATTTTCAGATTTCTAGTATAAATGTCTCGTTTTTACTATTCGTTTAAAATTTTACAACTATTTCCACCGTGATAGTAGGAGATTTTAGGGTATCACGTAAAAGTTTCTGAGTCAATGTGAATTCAATTTATCTGAAAAAGTTTCTAAGATTCCGGGAACTAAATCTATTTATTTTTATACCAAAGAGTAAGAAGGATATAGAGAATACAATTCTTATACCGCATACCATCAGTCATAGTATACAGAGAATCCACTTCTTATACTACCCAGAGTAAGAATGATATAGAGAACCCACTTCTTATACCTCACAACTCTTAACCCAAACGTTAGTACAGAGAACTAATTTTGCATGTTGTGATTCTGTCTCAGAACAGACTGCTAAAATTCAAGCAGTTTAAGAAGAATATAAAATAATTTATTTACTATGATCATATAAAAACATTATAGAGTAATCTAAAATTAATTACTATATTTTTAAAATCAAAGAACAAGTCATTGAATTTTAAAATTTAATGTAGATAATTACGCCAAATTTATTTATACGTGTAATCAATAAATGCTCTCTAGCTATACGCATGTTTCTGTAAAATTGCTTCAGAAATGGGGAAAATGTTTTTCATATTTGTTCAAAATGTGGAGCAAAAAAACAAAACAAATCAGTGTTTCAAAAAATAAATATTTACGTCGAGCCATTCAATAATGAGGCAATTTTCGAAAACAGCAATCATGTATAGATCGTATTATTATATAACTAGGAATGCCCTAAAACAAAAAAAAAAGAAAAAAAAAAGAAACTTACTGAAAATACTCATACAAATATTTTTTATAATAATTATAAAAAATAAATAATATGTAAAAAAAATGTATGATTTGCATTTCGTCAAAGAAAAAACTTTTTTGGCATACCAGATATTATTCAACAAAAATTAATTTTTTGATTAATTTTTACCGGGAGGGTAACTGGAGAAAGTATAAGACAATGCAGTTGTTGCTACGAAAGTTCTTATCGATCCCAATGCTTGTCGATCACTTGTAAAAAAAACCCTACGAGTCTGAACTTATGAGCTATGAGAACTATTAAAGCATCTGCTACGCAGTCTCATAGCCTCCCCATAGTGTCATCAGTTGCCACTCACGCTATGCGGTCTGATATTCAGCATAATCTATTTTTAAAATACTCGAGTCTTTTATATTCTGCGTCGCTCTCTAACTACTGCAACAGCGATAAGAGTAGGCAGTAGTGTGAGGATTTTTGGTAAATGCGGGTCTTTTTCAATCAAACTTCGTTTATATAATTTTTTCCATTAGCAGATGTCTGGTGGTTACACTGCAGAAGCCAGAATCTAGGGTTCATTTCCGGGAAGGTATGGTTGTGCGTTCGTGAATGTGCTCGTATGTTGTATGAGAAACTAGGACAAGCATGACAGAACTTTTATGTTATCTCCGCCCTTTGTGTTTCACAAAAAATAAATTTCGGAAAGGCGCCTTGAGGGTGGTTTCTTTGCATTAGGACCGTTAAGCAGTGAAAGTCACATGTAGGATCTGCTTCGTAGTATATTTTATATCTGGATGACTTTCCTTTTTTCTGTTTTGTCTTTCATTACAGGTTTTAAAAAGTAGAAAGATTGTCAAATATGGTAATTCTAGCCGTACATCGTGAAATCTATAGACGTACGCATTTAGGAAATCGAAAATTCTGCGGCAAAGAATAATTAAGATATAGCTTCCTGAAGCTAAAAAAAGAAGAATAATTTTATAGCATCTGCTTGCCTCAGAGGTGTGAGAAGAGGTTCTGTCTCAGTCAGTATAAAACGCCTCTGACAGGAAGTTGTCGGATATAAAAAGCTATAATAGAAGGGTTTAGAGGAAGGTGACACCTTAGTAGAAAGACAACATAACAAATATCTATACTGAACCGTGCTCTAACTCTTCGACAAGCATGATAATTGATGGATTGATGTTTCCATGCGTTGTCTTTTTGCTGAGGTCTCATTTCAGTCGCAGAGGTACACCCAAGGGGGGCGCTAAATCCCCCCCCCGAAGGCTCAAAAAGAAATGTTCTTGTTTAGCAATTAATTAGCGATTATAAGTATTGTGTAGAGCTAAAACTATTATCGATGTTAAGTGAAATGGACTTATTAACTGAAGCTTGCACAAACCAAAATTGGTAAGGCATTACATATTTTTAATTTCAACAATTCATCCCTTACTTACGGGGGCGGGGGTGGCTCAGTCGGTAGCGCGCCAGGCTCGTAATCTGTAGTTCCCAGGTTCGAGTCCCAGCTGGGTCAGCGTTGAGATTTATCTCCGCAAAATTCTTCGCCCTGCCCACGGTCAGTAGGGGACACCGATGGGCTTGGAAAGGCCGCCGTCCGTCGGATGGGACGTTAAGCCGTGGCCCCGTGTGCAGGAGAGCCATACCCTGTGCACGTTAAAGAACACGCTGGGTGGCCTTGACGGGAGGCTACCATCTGTTCCCAACAGCTGTTCCAGTGGGTCCCCTCCCCCAACCTTCTCTGAGCCTTCGGGGTCCATGTGACCTGGCCATTTAGCCCATGGTGTGCAAAAAAGTGCCGCTCAGAGGTAAAACAACCCAACCCAACCCTTATTTACGAAATGAAACGATAGAAATTAAAAAGAAATACTGTTTAAGGACTACTATACGAAGTAAAATAAATTGCCAAATTAATGCAGAAAATACATATCCATCAAGAACAATATAACTTATTTTGTTGACTTGAATTTTCGTCCTAAATACAAACACTTTTTGGAGGTATACTATTAAGTTTCAGTAAAATAACTTATATTCCTGCATTCGTTCCCTTTTTCTAATGCCACTGATTATAATACTCTTTACTCTACAAATAAACGAGCTTTAAAAAAAAAAAGACTTAAAATGCAAAATTTAATGTTTACCGTTTCCTTAAGGTAAACAAAAAAGATCTTTGCTATTGAATTAACTCTTTTTTTTTTGCTTTTTAGACACGAGCATTTAAGGAAAGCAAACTTAATTATTTTAGCTTTGCTGAACAATCCTGGTTCTCCAGATACCCGTTTCCGAATTCTTAGCACAGTTTTAAACTACATAACTGAGTTTTATCTATCTCACTGACGAGAAGAGAAGATTCGAATATTAAATGAAACGATAGAAAGAATGGTGGCATGAAGAAAGGGTGGGTGGGTGAATGGGTGGGGTGAAGCTTTGAACGCTGTCTGCTTTATCACGATTTCACGAGGTAATAAATTCGAAACGTGGTTCCTGTCACGAACCACAAACGTGACTAGAAAATGTTTATAACGACTGCATAATGAAAAGCCGAAAGGAAGGAAAAAAGCTAATTAAAACTTTCTGCAGCATGCAGCTTTTATAAAAAAAAAATACACTTTTCACGAAAATGAAGATAATGCTTCGTTTCCATGTCCCTTCTAATTTAAACTTTGAACGGCAGTTTCATTCAGAGTTTTTTTTAAATCCCAGGTTTCTTTTGTTTGGAATGGTGAATAGTAGCTGCGCCAAAAATTCGTTCTGAATTATTTGGTGTTTCTAGCTTTATTAAGTTTACATTAGGAATTTCTTAATTAGGTTTTTGAAACGTCTTACCACGTAGATCGACTCGGAGAAGCAAAAAAATTAGAAATTCCGAATCGAGTACATGTTTCTTTTAGACATATTTATGAGAGGAAAAAAAAATTAAAGAATTTCAGCAAGCACATTTTCGCTGTCGAAACAGTCATATCGGCAACTTCTGGGCATATTTATAATAAATTAGAAAAACGCATATCGCCTCTGGCGCATATGGGAATCTCGTTTTCAAAGAGAATGAAGTTTTTCTGTTTATCCTACTTTTTCTCTGCTTTAAAAGTTTTAATTTCAGCTAATGGATGATGAGCAAAGTGAAAAAGTAGTATTTAATTAGTATTTATGCAACATAAAATGTTTTGTCTTCTGTTCCTTAAAATGAAATATTTGCTTTTCTCACACTCCTCTAAGAAAAGGAAACAGATTATTGTTGTCAGTGGAATAGCTTTTGACGCTCTATCTGCGAATTTCAAATTTCTAACATTAAAAGACCACTTGAAATATGCCTTAAAAGTTTCACATTTTCCGTAATTAGTGCCTGTTAATAATGTAAATTAAAACTGCATAAGGAATGAAAAAATGAGAATTATAATATTTCAGTAGTACCAAAACACAAGGGTTGCATATCCCACCTCTTTAGTATAAGAGGGCAACTTGTGTTTTTCAGTGTAAACATCATGACTTTTCTATTGACCACTATTGTATTGTATTTTGCGTGATTCTAAAAATGCAAATTGCAATATTTCATTTAATACCTATCCAATTCCAAAAATATTTAATTTATCTCTAAAAACAAAGAAAGTTTAATGTTTACAGACGCACAGACGACAAAGTGAAAAAAAATTATGTCGCTTTTATCGATTTATTTTATTTGAAAACGAGATAAACATAAATTACGATTTAAAGAGTTGCTTGTCTCCGATGTGATAGGAGCATCTCAATATAATACGCCATAGAGAAATTATGTGAGGAAGTCGGATTCTCAGCAGAAAGACAACAAGAAAAAATATCCATGCCTTATCGGGTTCTTATCGCACTCCAAACATTGTTAGTTCGATTGAATTAATTCAGTTGGGTTGGGTTGTTTTGCCTTTGTACACAGTGGGCTAAATGGCTAGGACCCTAGGGGTCAGAGAAGTGTGGGGGAAGGAGACCTATTGAACTACTGTTAGAAGACAAATTGTAGCCTCCCGTCAAGGCCATCCAGTGTGTTATTTAATGTGCACAGGGCATTGCTCTCCAGCACACGTTGCCGCGACTTCATATCCCATTCCATAGACCCCTTTCCAAGCTCATCGGTGTCAACTACTGACTGAGGGCAAGGCAGGGAGTTATTGCGGAGATAAATCTCAGTGATGGGATGCTCCAGATGGGATTCGAACTGACGAACTGCAGATTAGAGTCTGAAGCGCTACCGACTGAGCCACCTCAGCACTTAGCGCTCAGTTGTGAGGAGTTGATCAATTGTGACGAGCGTCTCGATCAACTGGGAGATATGTCGCAAGTAATTTGTTACTGATAATAATTAAAGTAACTGAAGTTTGTAAAAAAAGTAAGTAAAGTAACTGAGTTGTCCACATAATAACGTCACTCTCACTCACTCAAGCAGCTTCATTTGCATTTCAGCTCTTTTGTCATCTTCAAAATAGCTGAATGGGTTTCGTCAAAATCTGCGTAATCTCATGGGAGTGTGTCGTGCATCTGAACGTCACCCGTCATGCATGTCAAGGTAGAAAAAAATGTTAAGAATCACTGACCTAGAGTGTAAAATTACCTTTACATAGTTTGCAGTTTTGCAATTTTAATTTTTTGGGTCAGAGATGAGATTTTCATTTAATGCTCTAAAAGGCAGAATAATTAGCAAGCGCTAAAAGAAATTCATTATTAAAAAAAAGTGAAGAATTCCTAAACTGATCTATGGTTAAATAGTGGTCACTTTTAATTACTAAACACTGATTAAAATGTTGAAATTATAACTTCAAGAAATTGTTTCATTTCTTTTACTAAGCTGAGAAAATTTTGAAATTTAATATGAGCTCTGGTCCTGAAGTTTTCTAATTTATTATAGGTCCTGATCCTGAAGTTTCCTATTTAATACGAGTCCTGATCCTGAATTTTCCTAATTAATATGAGCCCTAGTCCTGAGATTACCTAATTAATATGAGCCTTGGTTCTGAAATTACCTAATTTAATATGGGCCTTGGTCCTGAATTTCCCTAGATTCTACTTAAGGCAGGATCTAGAGAGGGGGAAGGGAGTCATGCCTGCCCCCTCCTTTCAGAATGCTACTAATGGTAAGAGAGGCAAAATTTATTAAACTTCTTTATATTTCATGCATTTTTGAAGAAAACGTTTCAAGACATGTCTGTCTCTGTTATTTTGAGGCCGACCAACCAGGGCCCGAACTCATCTATGGTGCTTAGCATTAGGAAAAATTATATCGAGTTCAGTATCATGAAAGAGAGTTTTGAATGCTTAATTGTGTATATTTAATAATATTTCTCTCAATTAATTTTTAACCAAATTTCCAATTAATGTTAATTATATATTAATTATTTCCTGCATAAAAAGTGCAAGATTTAGAGCTAATTGCTCAACGTTTGAATATACATTATGTGATCCGCAAATCCTTCTACGGCTTCTGAAATAGTCCGCCAGAAAAATATTTGCTAACCCTTTAAAAGTAAATAAATTTCATCTCAAGCAGCTGCTTGCCATAGAGGTCTGACAGGAGCCTGTCAGTACAATATACTACAGAGAACGTCTGTGAGGCAGATGGGACCGCGGAATGAAGACAACACAGAAAAGAAACATCCATACGTTATCCGGGGCTCGAACCCAGTTCCCTGTGATCAGTAGTTAAGCGCATTGATGCTTGATCACAGTGACGTTCCCTACTCAAATGAAATCATGATCTTCATTTCGAAGGCAGCAGGAGTTGGCTCAATCGGTAGCGTGCTTTACTCGTAACCGGCAGTTCCCAGGTTCGATTCCCAAATTTACCAGCTGTGAGATTTATTTCCTTTCCCCTACCCCTCCTTATTGTTCTCGGTAAGAAAACAGTACACCGTAGGTTTAGAAGGACCGTCGCCCATTGGAAGAGACATTAACTTGTGGCCCCGTCTACAAAAATGACACCGATGGGCTTGGAAAGGCCGCCGTCCGTAGGATGGGACGTTAAGCCGTGGCCCCATGTATGGGAGAGCCATAACCTGGACACTTTAAAGAACACGCTGAATGGCCTTCATGGGAGGCTATCATCTGTCTCCCAACAGCTGTTCCAGTGGGTCCCCTCCCCCCAACCTTCTCTGAGCTTTCGGAGTCCTTGTGACCTGGCCATTTAGCCCATTGTCTGCTAAAAAGTGCCACTCAGATATAAAACAACCCAACCTACAGAAAACTCAAAGAACACCCTGGATAGCTTTAATCGGAATTTACCACGTCTCCTAATAAATGTTCAGTGGATCCCCTTCCCCAACCTTCTCTGAGCACATGGGGTCTTTGTGACCTGTCATTTAGCCTATTATGTGCACAAAAATGTGACACTCATAGGTAAAACTACCTTCTTATTCGAAACTTCTGCTAAGTCATTATTTATTTAACATTCCACGCCTCTGGAGTGTTGAGTTGAATACTTCTGCTCCAAGTATGGCTAATTAAGAGTTGGGCATCAACTAGTACAGTCTCTACAGCAATATATTAAACTAAATTATAGCTCAAATATCTAATATCATCTTTAATTTCTCACAGATTTATGACTAATTTTGCTAGCACACATCGCAGGGCATAAGACGACATAAACCTTGAGGCGACGTTCTCTATTACATGGCTATTAATGCGAAATCTCTGCAAAAATCTAAGCATATAATCCCGCTTTGAGAAGAAACGTTAAAGTTATTCCTTCAGTGCATAAGTTCTTCCATGCTCCAATGCTGCAGACAACATCCATTTCGTCCATCGCAAGGACTCAAATGGGTTTGCAAGTTAAATGGGCCAAAACGATGCGTTCGTCATTTGGAAGATGTTTCGTGTACAGTTTGAAGAACAAATCTTGAAATGGGAAGATTCTTTTGCTTAAAACCGCAAATAATGTTGCTATAAAAACCTTGTGGAGGGAAGAGACAGGCACTTGGCTTATTTATGTCGTGACTCGACAAGCAGAATCGATTTCTGAATGTTTTCAAAGGCACGCTTGTATTTTCAAACGGTGTGGTTCTACCTTTCTACGTTTGACCTTGCATAGGAATAAAATTGTACACCCAGTCCCTGAAGTGTAATTCGTGTAAGATGAAATCGCGTCAGCCAGAACAAATATCTCAAACGTATATAAAAAGGAAATGTATTCCAGAATCATAATCTGACTGACATATTTTTGATTTCATTACTTTATTTTAACAATAATTTGGTTAACGCGTTGTGGTTTCTGTTTATGTATATCTTATGCGTGTAACTCATTTTATAGAAATAACGCAATGATAAAGGTAGAAACAAAAAAGAAACGCTCAATGCAGTATTATTTTAATACATGGTATGTATAATTATCGGGTAATAAAGATTGAAAATAAGAAACTGGCTTGTTGCAAAATATTTTGTCGAGTAATAAGGTGACTAACCATATTGTTTACAAAACTTTCTACTCTACACAGTGACCAATTATAATCTTTAACCAATCAGAGTAGTTATTTTACCAATACGTTACACGTTATAGCTGTTTAAACAACCTAATTTGTACACGTAAATGTGGAAAAAAAATCTTTTTGGAAGTGCTGAAATCATGAACCAGGAGAGTTCAGATATATGAAACAAAGAGAGATCCAAGGTGTCTTCTTACAAGGTAAATACAATAATATAAACGATCGTAAAGAAGCGGTGCAGAAAGCGAGTTAAATCACACGACCAATCAGTTTAGGCGAAAACCAGCCTTGTTCAAAAAGTAATCGTGTTGGTAGAATTTCTATGAGTCGGGGACTGGGTGTAGTTGCCCTAAAACTAGAAATAAAACGCATTCATGTGTGTTTGTGTTTCAAATCTTCCAGGAGAATTAAGATAGCAGTAAATGCTTGAAACTAGAGTCATTATAAAAAAATAAATACCCCCTCAAGCAGCTGCTTGCCACAGAGGTCTGACAGGAGCCTGTCAGTTTATATGCTATAGTAGAAGGTCTGAGAGGATGGCAGGACCTCAGCAGAAAAACGACACACACATCCATGCCTAATCCGGGGCTCGAACCCAGGTCCCTTAGATCAGTAGCCAAGCGTGCTAACCAGTCATTACTACTTATTTATCTATTTTTTTGTGAGTAAGTTAATAATACGACTGTTTCAAAAATAAATGTTTTACAGATACATGTTTTTTAATTACGTTTACTTTCAAATATTCGAAACATTAATATGTTTAGAGCAAGAGAGTACCTAGGATTTAATTGTTTTTTTGGGGGGTGGGGGGTGGGGGGGTAGCAAAAAGATTGGAGTTGGATTGCCCAACTACTGAAATACTCCACCGGACAGGTAAGGTTAAAAACATAGCTTATACGGAATAAAATTTCACAGTTGTTTATTTTTAAAATCCTTTTTAGTTTCGGACATATGGTAAAATTTAACAGAGGCATCTGTTCTGGATTTCAAAGCAGGTAAGCAAGTTCGAGAGTTCGTATAAGACGACGGAATTTCGGGTGAGTCCAAACCCCCTAGACCCCGTTACATACTTGGTTTAGGTCCCTTTCAAGGTCACGATTGGAAAATGCATTTTCAGCTTCTTTCGCGTTTATTTCTTTTTTTTTTGTGGTGGCATATTAAAAGAAACAAAATAAAGCTTGAAATGTGTTGACCTAAGAAGATCCAACCAAGCAAATGGAAGAGCAATTCTAAAACACGACTCTAGTAGAATCGAACACAGAACCACTTTTTCTTGATAACCGCTCAAATGTTCTACCGCTGTGATACTCTGCATCTTTCAAGCTATCAGTTGAAAGCATGGGATAATTCTCTCCTTAGGAACCTTAGCTCTTAAAAGGCGGTAGAGTATCTGATATGCTCTAAAGAGGTTGTGATTTGGTGTGCCATCCAGCATATAACTAAATATTATATATTTACGTATTTATAGATAAATAAATAAATGAATTGCAAAGGTAGACTTCTTGTCACAGATGTCTTACAGTAGATTCTCAGTATCATACTTGAAGAAGACTTGCTAGGAAGGCAAGCCCTTAGCAAAATAAATTGAAACCATCTTTGATTCGAACTAGGGTCTTTTAGCTCCGTCTGCCATACCCTTGAAACACAGTGCTGATAAAGCAAAAAAAAATTCAATGGTTTTCATGATAAAACAATTACCAAACCTACACTACTGTGGAATAGATCTTACGTTTCAAAATGCTCTCTACGTAATTAAAGAAAGTTAAAAATACATCTCAAGCTTCTACTTACCGTCCTAACTACAGCATTGGCGCTTTGCATGGCGTAGTGGGAAACTTTGGTGAGAACCACGTAAAGAAGAACAGTTCCCACATTTCGCGAATCTGTCAGTGACGTCACGAGAGGCACGGACTCGGACGACCAATCACAGCAGAGAGGGTTGGGGCACACCAACAGCCAGGCGTTGAGAGTCACCAGATGGTTATACGTGAGAACTCTTGTGTGAGAAACAGCCACGGCAGACGGGTTATCTAGTCTGGGGAAAAAATAAAATATAAGATGTAAATTATGAATAATGACTTTGTAACAACGATGTTAAATAGAGGTTTCATGGCTGGTATAAATTACCTGATATAATATGAACTCTAACCCTTTATACCTCCAATTTAATTTCTTTTTTTATGGGTTGCTTAGTGTTAAGAATAGCGATTAGTCAAATGCAGGCAATTTGTTAAATAATTAGGTTTTAGTAAACAACAAGCCTACTCATTAATAAAAATGAAGTTTACCTTAATTGTACATTTTGTAACGTTTTAAAATTTTACTGGGAAATTACTCGTCATGCCTGAAGCTAATAGAGAACATTAGCCTGTTATTTTTATTTGAAGAAATAATTTATTAACATTCTGAAATTTCATTCTGTTTCATTGGCCTTGTTTTAATGTCTATGACGAAGATGAAAAATATTTAAATTTTAAAAATGTTATGTTTTACATTGCAAGTTTAATTTTTAATGTGATACCAGTTGACTAACATATCATACATATTCTATTTCACATAACTAATGGAGCGGCAAAATCTGAAGATGAAAGAAGGCAACAACCAATGAAAAGATGTCACACCCACGTGTTCTGACAAAAAAAATATAATGCTGATATATAGATATACTGTATATGTATTTACAATAGGCACTACTATTTAACGCTGGTAAACCAATGCCGATTTCTGATTAAGCGTAAATTTCAAGCATGTCAGTCAGATTCCAGGAACTTTTCTTTCGGTACTCTTGGGCTTCCTGGAATGAAGTATTGATTCAATCGGAAGCGCACCAGGTTCATAATCTGACGTTCCCAAGTTTGAATCCGTACCGCTTTGCGTTGATATTTTCCCATATAGGTTCCACTACGCTCGGCGAAAAAGGTGACATCACAACAGGCTCAGAAAGATTACTCTCCGTCGGATGGATCATTACGTTCCGAAGGAATGGAACCCTCCTAGCTCTGAATCCTTCGGTCCTTGTGACTTGTTCATTTAGCTCACGGTATGCAAAATACGTAGCTCAGAGGTAAAAAAAACAACGTTAAATCTTCTTACATATGTAGAAATGTAGCCTATTCCGCAGTAAAGTAGTTATCAAGATTGGCTTGGGTTGTTTCACCTACAGCAGAATATTTTGTGCACCAAAGGGACTAAAAGGTATGATGCACAAAAGGGACTAAAGGTAGGACTCCAAGGGCTCAAAATTAGTTATGGGATATCAAAATGGCGGTTAAGATACAGATGGAAGCCTCCAAAACGTTATGTGGTTGACTCTGACTTCATTTTTAACATTCCCCCAAGGAGACTCTATTGGGGTTTCAGCTCCAAATGATTGTACTCTTTCGCTTCTATACAGACACTTTTGAATATTTTTTATGCAATTTCGAAACAGCACAGTCACCAGTATTATCCGATTTGACATAGATTGAATCACTTGCAAATATGTTCACTTACGACGCATAAAGTATCATAGAATGTTATTGAAATGTATTGGACATTTTATAATTTTTTTAAAATTTCAGAGTGGAATCAATCTTCTAACTTTGCTTTCTCCTCTTTACATCCTTGTTTAGGAACATAAAACTTCGGTGTTATCCGAATACGAATATTTTCAAGTCGCAAGACATTTTATAATAAAGCAAAATGCTATAAAATCAGTCTACAGCCAAAGTAAACTTAATTTTAAGCAAAATCATACTTAAAAATTAATGTTGACTCCCTAATCAGAAAGTAGTTCTTCAAGAAGATCGATACGAAGTGAACTTAACACTAAACCTACCGACACTTCATGTATGCCTATTCCTACCGTGACCGGTCCTTAAAAAAAAGTTATATTTTTTACATTTGAACGCAGATAATAATCAATTTGGTACTAAATTAATCAAAATCATCACACGAATATAACCAACTCTAGAGAATACATAATTTTTTTAGAAAGTTGTAAAAAAAATGCCTCGTGTGTTTTCCATTCTGAATTTTACATGTGTACGTATTTTTATTTTTTATTAGATGAATCAGCTCATTCAACGTGTATTTTAATATCTCTTGGGAACGGCTATCATTGAACACTGATTTGGTGAATCTAACTAGGAATTACCAACGAAATGTTGTATTTATTTCATTCACGGGAATTTAAATTCATGGGAAAATAATTTTTAAAGGATTATAACCAGAAATCACATGACCTAAGGTGTCATAATATTATTTATTGGTTGACGATTATTTCATGAATATAGGCCCGGATCTAGAAGAAAACGATTGTGGAGGAGGGGAAGGAGATGGGAGTCTGGAAACACAATAGAGCCCAAAAATTGTAAAAGGGTGGGCCAAGGGACGGGATTTCCAATGTAATGTAACATTTCTCACTTCTATTTACAAGTCTTTAACAAATGTTTAGAAAAAGCATGAAATATAAATACGTTTAATAATTTTTTTGCATTTATTACCTTTATTAGCATTTTGTAAGTGATCCCTAACCCTCCCCCCTCCCCCCCGCCTTCCGCTAGATCCAGCCTGGAATGAATCCTAATTATGAATTACAAAAGAGAGAAAGGGAAAAATAAATTAACCAGTTTAAATAATCTACTGATATTCCAGTGGAATATTTGAATATTTGGAAATAAGAAGCAAACAACAATTTCCCGTTAACGAGTTCATTGTGTTGATAAAAGCTTAGGAAAAACAGACTATGAAGAATGATTCACAAAATCTCTTTCCCCTGGAGGCCTTCCTCGATATTTTTCTCCCCTTAACAATCCAACGAGTAAAGTTTTACTCTCCACAGACGAAATGAACTTTTATAGTTCTGAAGGGAGAAGTAAATTTGTTTGCAGCTGCAAATCACCTCGTCCAGCAAACAAGCAATGTCTCCTTGAGCCGTACAAAGCAATTGCACCTTGAAACAGGCGTTAAAGGAATGCTCTCAACGAAAGCAGGAATCGCGAAGGATTTATATCATCCCCAGAGTTATGATTATGGGGCCTGGTATCGTGCCAAAAGAAGGACGCATGTGAACACACACACACATCGCACGAAAGCTTTTCCATCAATGCTCACATAAGTGAGATAGATTGTGGTGACGTGTTGCAGATGGCACGAAGATATAACCTAAAGCTTTAGGGCCACAAAGAGGACAGTTGTGAAACTCTTTTCTCTGTATAGATGCACACCAGACCTTTAGATCTTTATTCTACGATAGCTTTGTGGAGATGTTCCCTTTAATATCTTGTTCCCTGATCAACAATAAGTAATTACCATGAGGGTGAGAGGAAGGATATATTGTCTCGTTATATACATGTTCGTGGACATAGACATTTTCTTATTTTAGAGTGCAGCAGAATCAGGAACGTGAGGATAAGAAAATGCAAAACGTGGACTGATGCATGTTGAAATATCGTCTTTGTAAATAGCAGGTGGAAGAAACATTTTCTTTTATTCTTTTTTCTGCTTTAGACTATACTAATGTATGCTCTATGAAGAATGATCAATAGAATTACCTTCTCTATTCAATATCTTTCGGTATTCAGTTCTTTCTGAAGAATCCAAATAGACAAATTTTACTAATTGGACTAGTAAAACTTTGACTACAAAGCGCAAACTCTAGAGAATGCATGTCTATTAGAAAATTATAAAACGTTCTCTACGAGGTTTGATCAAAAAGTTCCAAGACTTTATTTTTCTTTAAAAAAGTGGCATATATAGAATATTTTTATAACCGGCTTCCCTCAAAGCAGTCTCCCCTGATGATATTCAGATGTCCGAACGTTCCTTCCACTTTTGGAAGCATCGCTCGAAGTCTTCAACGGTTGAATTCCGCTTTCAAATTCTGTTGGATGGTTGGAATACCATAAAATCTGCTTTTCATCTTTATTTTGAATTTTGAGAAGAGGGAAAAGTCATATGCGGCAGGGTCAGGTTATTATGATGGGTGAAATATAATAGCATAATTTTAAGGTCAAACATTCCTAAATGGAGAGGACGGTACATGCAGAAGCGTCCATTAAGATTGCGACAGAGAGCTAAGATACATCTGAACTGGAACACTCCCTACTCAGTACTTGTTTGCTGAAGATGGAACTCGATGTGTTCCATTTTCAGCGTTCATAACTCTTTGAATATTCCATATTCGCTGGAATTCCATATTCCAGCGTTCATAACTCTTTGAATGCTGAACAAATATCGTTAAAATCGAGCTTTAGGTAGATTTGATTGAGATCTTAAATTTATCTTAAGACACATTCTTCATTGAAATCATATTGAAGAAGTTATTGAGTTCTGAATGTGATTTCCTATTGAAGTAAAATGAAACTGTTTCCATTTTTCTTTCCAGTACCTGTAGTTGATGTGATAATCAGATTTATTTTCGAGAATACTCTCTGAAATACATTCAGAAAGGGCAGCAGTATGGCAGTACTATCTTTCATTGCAGACATTCAAAAATTCTTTAAGCATCTGTCTTTTATTTAACCTAAATATCTTAATTTATATATAATAAGCACATTGTTAGGATTTTGAAGCATATTTTATATAGATTTGGCCAGGTCACATGGACCCAGAAGGCTCAGAGAAGGTTTGGGGAGGGGACCCACTGAAACGGCTGTTGGGAGACAGATGGTAGCCTCCCGTCAAGGCCATCCAGCGTGTTCTTTAACTATATCTTTTTAATTACAAAAAAAAAAAGGTTCTGATATGTTCCAGCTGAAAATAGAACAGCTTTATTTCTTTCAACTGTAATAAACGGATTATAAATATACTGCAAATGCTCTGTCGTTAATCATCAGCGATTGTTTGGACTAACATCTATTCTAAATGTTATATTTTAGTTCATGTGATGATTGCTATGCTTCAGAGTAATTGTTTAAGGCATTGTGAACTAGTCTTTTGTTAAATAGACGAGTACATTTTCTTTGTGTGTGGGGAACGCAGGAACAGGAAAATACTTCAAACGCAGCTTTGCACAGCATTTTTTCTAACAGTAATATAGTCAGTTTCAGAGAGAAACTAGCAAAATCAGTTTGATCACATGTGTTGCGAGTGAGTGTGGTAATTTTCTCTCGTTTTACTTATAGGTAGCCAAATTGGTAATTTACTATTCTTTTGTCAATAATAAAATGAAATCGCGGGGCTCTTGAACCTTCAGGATGTTTTACTAAAAACAAAATAACCTGTAATGGTAAATATAAAAAACTTGTTTGAAACAGCGTTCAAGGGTAAACATTAAACTCGTTTGTGTACCAAAGTTTTTTTCAAAGAATTCCAATGCAAGCAAATTAGCCCTCCTAAGTGAATTTATTTTCTGAAAAAGCATTGCCAAATCTCAAAGGGAATTTTTTATGTCTTCCAATAGATTCAACTATTTCGAAATACTGGCTACCTCTGCTTAACAACATTTCTTTAAAACCAATTGTTCCGATACTGTTTGACTTTAAAGAAAAAAAGACTTTTAAGGAAATGAAACTACTAGGCTTTTAAACGAATAAGATGACTATTGGTTACTTTTTTATGTTCGGGAATTTTTCTGAGCATTTCACGAACTATTTAGAAGTTGATGAAGCTGAGCAAAGTTTTCGTAAAAATTCATGAATACATTAAGATGAGGACAAGGACGATAATCTTCTAAGTGCTCCCAAGTCAAAATTAAAATATTTTATTCGTGGACTTTGGCGAAATTGCCTAAATTAGGATGAATAATTAAGGTTCGGGAAAACTTTAATCTAAAATAATCTAAAAAAAATGGAAAGTCGTATAAATAATTTCAGCTTTCAAAGTTTCATTAAGCCTGAAGCCTTTTTACGAACACATAAACAGACACACACACACACAAAAAAAAACGATTTATAAGAAGAATGCTACTCCATTTATGTACTTTGCTAAAGTGTAAAGTGCATCTGATCCATCCGATTGGCTGATCACTGTTCTGCAAACGTGATGGTCTTGAAGTACCTTTTAAAGTGCTTATGAATCTGAAGTGTGGGTGCTTTTAATGTAATTATTTGCAACGAAAGAAGAGCTAAAATCTCGTTACAGGAAGTTTATTCAACGGTTAGATCTTACTAGTTGATAAACGTAAAAGAGACGAAAAAAGAGGCTTCATTTTAAAGAGGTTAACTCGGAGAATGATGATAAACGCAAGAGAATCTCTCGATGTTCTTCATTTCTGCGGGTATTCCAAACTAAATCCAGTTCCCAATGTAAACTCTCTTGTAATACATATTTGGAGATTCACATATGAATGGGAAGTCACAAAGAAAGATACGAAAGATAAATGGCTGAACTCCCTATGTGTGTGTTGGAGGGTACGCATATTTGATTAGTTGGCTTTTTTTCTATTCTGATAACCTGGGTATTTTTTTTTTACATATCAATTTTTAATTAGTCTATTCCAATTGATGTTTGGATTGGATTGTTTTACCTCTGAGCGGCACTTTTTTGCACACAATGGGCAAATGGCCAGGTCACATCGACCCAGAAGGCTCAGAGAAGGTTAGGGGAGGGGACCCACTGAAACGGCTGTTGGGAGACAGATGGTAGCCTCCCGTCAAGGCCATCCATCGTGTTCTTTAACGTGCACAGGGTATGGCTCTCTCGTCCAATTGATGTAACAACTGATAAAGGACAAATGGTTTCTATATTCTTTCTTATTACCTATAGATTACAATTGTAGAATTATGAAAAAGATAATTGCGGAAAGAGTTTATGAAGACCAGTCTTTCATGTTTTGCTCATTAATTGCATTCTGAACTATACTGTGTTTCAAATTCACGCATTGTTTAAATGAAAATTTCTTTATTTTCTACTGCGCTGTTTCACGTGTGTTTACCCTATAGTTACGGTGACTACACGTCCTTTATTTCACTGCTCTGTCCTTTAGATTTATTTTTTTTCCAAAATGGCCATTTTGTCATTTTTTTGGAATTAAAATAGTAAACTGAATATTGGCGCGCAGTAGATGGGTTGAAGTTTTAAAAATATTTCACAAATAAACACGTATTTTTTAAAAACATTTTAAAAAACGTTGAATTTTGCTTATGTCTCCCTGGATTTAATGCCCCCACTGAACGAGTATTTTGATTAGCGAACAATATGTGGACCAGTGAAAAAACCAAATTAAAAATCTAAACACTGAAAGCACGCATTTATACCAAATGCAACTTTGACATGAATTGTATACAGTTTTATGAATTTTTGAAACACAAATCTCATTTATTAAAAAAAGTTCATTTTTGTGAAAAGTATCAAACTTAAATTTTTTGAAGTAATAATATGATTGTTTAAAATGCTATGTATATGCTTATATTATATAATAAATGTTATAAAGCTTTTTAGTTTTAGTAAAACAAATAAACGCAACCTGCTTTTTTTTATTATGAAACAATTTCTGATTTGTCCATTATTTTCTCAAAAAAAATATGGTCACCGTATCTATAGTAGCCGTCCCGTGGCCGAGTGGTTAGCGTGCTTGGCTACTGATCTAAGGGACCTGAATTCGTGCCCCGGGTAAGGCATGGATGTATGTCTCGTTTTTCTGCTGAGGTACTGCCATCCTCTCAAACCTTCTACTGCGGCACAAACTGACAGGCTCCTGTCAGACATCGTGGCTAGCAGCTGCTTGAGGAGGTAATTTTTTTTGTTTTATTTACTCTATACCATTATTATAAGAATTAATGCATGTTTGATTTCATAATTTTTGGACTGATATCCTATGAACAACAATGCGTTTTGAAATCTTAAATTTTCTCATTTCCTCCAATGAGAATTCCTGTTCAAATCCGGAAATATCTGGTTTTCTCTAAGAAGAATAATGTTGAAGTCCAGAATTTCCTTATTTACTTTAATAAGAATGCATGTTCAAATTCAGAAGAGTCGATTTGCGGTGACAACGAAGTCTGTTGAACAATCAAAATTCTTTTAAACTTGCTCTGACAACGAAAGTCTGTTGAAATTCAGAATTCTTTCGAACTGCAGTAAAAAGAAACCATGCTGCAATTCGGAATTCTTTCGACATGTAATAAGAATGAAGCATGTTGAAATTCAGAATTCTTTCGAACTGTAATAATAATTACAATAAGAAGGAAGAATTCGGAAGTTTTTCGCCTGAAATAAAAAAGAAGTTGAAATTTGGAAATTTCCAATAATCTGTTATAACAATTCACGTCGAAATCAAGAATTTCAAGACTTTCTGTAATAAGAATACGTGCTAAAATGCTGAATTTTTGCCGACATGTTATAAGAACAGTGGGTATTAAAATTCTGGCTTATCCGAAGGCGAAGAAATTTGCTATGTGATAGTTAGCTCATATAGCAGCTCATATTAAAAGTAAGAACTCCGGAAATGTAAGAAAATAGCGAAGAGTATTATTTTCTTGCATTTTTTAGAGGTTGGGTTGTTTTACCTCTGAGCGATACTTTTTTGCATACCATGGCTAAATGGCCAGGTCACATGGACCTCGAAGGCTCAGAGAACGATGGGGAGGGAACCCACTGGAACAGCTGTTGGGAGACAGATGGTAGCCTTCCATCAAGTCCATCCAGCGTGTTCTTTAACGTGCACAGAGTATGGCTCTCCCGCACACAGGGCCACGGCTTAACGTTCCATCCGACGGACGGCGACCTTTCCAAGCCCATCGGTGTCCCCTACTGACCGCGGGCAGGGCGGGGAATTTTGCGGAGATAAATATCAACGCTGACCCAGCTGGGACTCGAATCTGGGCACTACAGATTACGAGCCTGGCGCGCTACCGACTGAGCCACCCCCGCCCCCATTTTCAGAGGACAAAGACGACAATTTCCTACTGCTTGGTCGGAAATGTTCGTCTTTGTCCTTTGGAACAGCTCTCTGCTTGCATGGATTCCTACACTCTCTGTTATTTTTTCCCTTTAACCTCAAATAAATGTAAACAACGAAAGTTAAAGTTTTGAACACAGGAAGGGTCTAAACCATACCTATTAAAAGCTGGAAAATGCTGTCCCATCACCAGCATTCTCAGCATCAGCAGTAGGACGAAAGCTGCCACAAGTAATCTTACTCTTACTACTACTGTCCTGTACCATGGAGGTGCCTTGGCCCTTAGATTCAATAAACACTGAAAAAATTCCTTGCTAAGGGGTACCTGAAAAGAACAAAAAAAAATTAAGCTTCTAGCATAAAATATCTAGCGAATACATATGCATTTTATATACAGGGTGAATCTGAAAAAGTGGGCAAAACTTTACGTGGTGGTAGAACGCAGCTATACGAGCAATATTCGTCATAGAGTGTATGGGCGGAACGCAAACGGCGAGCCGCTAGGTGGCGTTGGAAATGGTATAAAAGGGTCGGTCCTCGCACCCAACGGCATTTCTACCGTGGATTGCCGAGAGGATGGCTGGTTATACTAACCACGAAGCTCTTTTGAGCAATTTCTTTGAGCATGTACCTCAATTACATTCCTGTTAATGAAATGTTTTCTGAAGTATCTCCTCTCCTTCTTGTGTACATTCTTTAAATGTGCCAGTGGAAAACTACCTTTTAACTTCTCACCGCTTGAGTTCCGACCATACATTCTATGACGAATATTGCTCGTATAGCTGCGTTCTACCACCCCGTAAAGTTTTGCCCACTTTTTCAGATTCACCCTGTATATTATTCGAAATGAGTAATATTTAATTAGTAGAGACAACTAAGAATTAATTCAGATATAAACAAAATGGTGTACAGGATTTTGAAGAAAAATAATTTGCGAATATGAGCCAGATATATATATATAGAGCAGAAAAATTAATTAGTAGGCAAATAAAACAGAAATCAGAATATGATAAACAACAATTACATTGAGCATTAAAAATGATCAAGAAAAACAATCGGGTAATGATGAAATTTAGATTCTCAGTTTCAAGATTTAGCTGACATCAATAAAACTTTCCAATGGATTATTGTTAACAACCACCTCCCTCCAAGTTAATTGCGTTTTTTTGTACTCTTCAAATAGCAACCAGGTAGTTTAGCTACTAATTATTACTCAGTTTTCTCACATTAAAACTAGACTAGAGAGAAAAAGAGGTCAAGTTTTATAATTACTATATCATTTCGATTTCTAATAAGAAATTCGTGATCTTAGATATCTTGCTCATAACATCAACAGGAATATCAGAAGATAGAATTCTGAAGTAGATATAAAGTTCCTGACTACTGTTACACTTCAGAGACAAAAGTCAGGTTCTGTCCTGTCCCTCTAAATTATTTTTTATTCATTTATTGTTGTATCTTTGTTGTATTTTATTATTGTAGATATTTTATGTATTAAGTGTGTTCGTGAGTGCTGAAGGGGGGTGGGGGTGCGTCACTCATAGACGTTGTTTTCAGTTCTAAAGCTGGCTGTGGCATGGAGATCACTTCCAGGAGTCTTTTATGGCCGTAGATGACTAGCTGAGGCGGGCGGTCGGCACAAGAGGCTAGAAGGGAGATTGAAACATCAGTTTGGTGTGTGCACGTTGAATGAAAGGGCATTTCGACAAGCGTCAGAAGGACGCCGCCGCTTACTCGAAGTAACCCTTGAAGGGAGGGTGCGATTCCAGAGGGAATTGAGATTCTTAAGTGAATCTGATAACAGTTTATGGATTCGAGTGAACCACAATGTAGGCAAAGGTTGATTATCCTTTCGCCGAGTTTGAGGTCTGTAAAGTGAGAACTTGCAGAGTGTGCATTTCTCCACCTCATTATTAATATTTGCAGCAGCAAAACAGCAAAGGCCCACGGAGTTGAGCGCATTCCCAGCACGTAGCTGTATATATTATAAATAAAACTGTGTCGTCCCTATCTAACTCTCGTGCAGTTAATTGATGGACCATTTTTATTCATCATTCAACACAGCCTACTTGAGGCATAAAGTGCAACGGGCCTAAAAACCCGCGAACCTGTCTTTTCACCAAAGTGAGGGTGAAGTTTATTAAGTTGCAATTTCATCGTCCTCCAGTGTCCACGACATTTAGCGCAGTCCCATCGCATTCCAAATAGGGAGGTCATCACATCTGCTCAGCCCGGCAGGATCCGAACAGGGAGGACATCACAGGTTCTTTGAACACTGCATTAGATGGAATTCTGAGACCGAAATAGATATCTCTGACCAAAGTTAGGAAGCTTTGAATCTAGTTTCAATTTATTTCACTTTCAGAAGAGTTCTGAATGATAATTCATGTTATCTGTATATTCTATCAGAGTTCTAAGAAATATCATGTTGTCTGACCATAATAGTAGTTAGAGTTATGAAATAAAATATTTGGTTCTTAACTACTTACACATTCATCGGTATGTTAATTACAGAAATTAGGTTCTCTGACCATTATATTAATTAAAATAGAATGCTCTTGTCAGGAGCTCTTACCACTGTGTCACTGCTCAGCGTCAGAACACTTGACATGCCATCAGAATGTCGTGGGTTCGGATCCCACTCATCACAAGACAATTTTCCCCCTATACCCACTTAGACTTACATCATAATAGTATTCCAAACTTTGCAAGAAGTTAGGATCTCTGACTATTTTGTGTATTATAGTTCTGAAATAGAATTCAGGTTCTTTGTCCAATATATCACAACAAATGACACATATGCCCATTGGGGCAGTTAGAACTATACTCAAGAATATTCGCTCTTGAAGAGGAATTTATTTTCTAACCAATAATAAGAGTTATGATTATAATTAATTAATTGACTCTTCGGTGACCAGCCTTCCCGTTGTTGAAGATGAATCCACGGTAAATACTCTCAGGGATGGGTCAAAATTTAGATGATTATTATCTTAATCCTCAGTAAACTGTTACGTCATATCATGTTCCAATCTGCTTTTAGAGGGGGAAATAAAGGAGTGCCAATACGACACTGAATCAGACAGACTAAATAATAGAACATTCAAACAATTCTAAATAAAATATTGGAATTTTACGAGTCTATTATCTCCTAGCAAATCAGCTTATTGAGTGAAAGCTTTCTGGTCTATTGGTAGATCAACACAAATATCAACCGTTGTTTTTGTTGCTGTTATTATTATAAAATGGATATATTTTATTTCAAATAAGTTTGTCCCACCTCTATTCATTTTTGTTTTCTCACTAAATCATGCTGACATAACATGTATGTAGATATACATGCATATTTTTAAGTAATCTTCGGACATCTCGATTCTCATCTACACAAATCTGAACAATTGAAATTGGTTTGAAAGTCTTACTTACAGATCACACGTTGATTTACAAGTTAATTACTTACGCTGGGCTGAACTAAAGTAGGGGGCCTAGGGGCCCCAAGGAAGAAATGTGTTTGGAGGTGGAGGAGGCTTGGCTGCTAACGCTTAATATGATTTTAAGTAAATATTTATATTTTTACAACTTGTACAACTTTTGGAATTAGTAATATTGAAATAAATTTAAGAGTCCGTGCTAACTTGTTATAACTGCCCTAGCTACACAGCTGGTACAGCCTACAAATTATTTTTCTCTCGATTCGCTAGTAAGAGTTTTAAGTGACATACAAGGGTGTTAAAAAAGGTCGTACACGTGAGTTTACTGAGGTAAATGAGTATTATTAATGTCATCTATGATTTTACTTATTTACTAATTTATTTATGATTGATTTCTGGTAGCAGAAGGGCCCCCAAAATCCTGATTTGTCCCGGGCCCCAGAATTGGTTGAACCGGTTCGTCTACGAGAAATGAATTAATATTCTTTATTATTTACTGATTGCTTAATAAAAATAAAACTGAAATATTCAGAGTTACATAAACATTCGTACGATCATCCCAATTTCGTCGTCAGAATAAAAAATATCTTTTAGTTTTCGATGATATCGCCATTGAACAACTAAATATTATTGAATGCATCTAGAAGTATTTTCGTATGTTCTACTAGCGGAACGTACCCGACGCTGCCCGGGTGTCGCTTTTAACCTGTATATTCTTATTTTCACTGCACTAAAGGTAAATTCTGTAAGTCCCCCCCCCCCCCGACACTTTAGCACAGATTTTCAACAGGAAGAAATTTGTCCGGTGTTTACCTGGATAGTTGTTGGACGTCAGCGAGCTCTCTCATAGCCAGTGGCTTAGTTTCTGCGTAAAAGCAATCGAGATTTTTATCTCCGTTACCACAGATTTTTCCGCCCTATAGCTCCCATGATATTCGTACGGTCCAAATTTCCTGCACAGCGTCCCCCGTGTGCCCCGGTGATAGGTTTAAAAATCAGGTATAACAAAGGCCCGTGACTTCATTTCTATACAAATTATGACTGCTCGTATATCACTTTTAATTTGCATATTTTGTTGTTTCCTGCACTAAAGGTTAGTTTTATGAGTATTCCCCTCGACATTTTATCACAGTTTGAGCACTAAGATTTTCCCTGTGTTCCAAAGGTCATTGCTGACGGCGTGCGCTCTCAGAGCCCGTGGCAAACGATCGAGATATCTATTTCGTCAGATTTTGGTATTTTATAATTCCTGACGTACTTCACCGAAAGGTCTTATATTTTGTAGGCGGGTTCCCCGTGCCTGACCCCATGTTTGGTTAGAAAATCAAGTACCTAGCTGCAATGGAAAGCCTAAATAATGCTTTTGGAAATGTGGGGAATCTGGCAACGGCATCAGATTTACAGCAGGAGTTAAATGCTATTTTAACTCTTTACTTTCATAGTTTGAGAGCGATAAATGGCAACAGTAAATTTGACAGGGATTCTCGTTTCCCGTAGGAATAGCATGGTAAATATTTTTGCTTCCTGCAAGCCCCCCTTTGGATTTTCGACTTGAAATATGGCACTGCAATCCGGACCACAACTTGAAACATTCTCTGAAAATTTGGAGTGTATACGTTGATTTCCCGATGAGTTACGGCTGCCACAGACAGACAGACAGAAACACATCTTCTTTTATTACATAGACTACAAAGTACAGAAGTTACGAAGGTAAAAATAAGACCGAGAAGTGTGTTCTTACCTTGTTTACGATTAGAAGATCGCTTACGGCACACACGATTAAAGATGTTAACGCCTGCTCCTTGCACAAAGTACCTACTGCGGACAGAACTACTGGCGGTAGAACAGCCTGCCATACTGAAATAGAAAAGGAAATCAATAAAGATTACTTTTCAAGAAAGGAATGAAAAATACAAACATATAGAATCTTGAAACGATTTAGAGGTTGTTTATAAGCACTGTTTCGTCAAGAACATACACTGTCTTATTAAAAGTATTGCACTTAAGTTGGCGTTCCAAGGTACGAGTCCCTACTGTACCTTGGTTAGGTATTTTCTCTGTTTTTTCTCACTCTCCCCTAGGGGATAAAATTGACATTAATGGGCTTGAAAAGGTCGCTCTCTGTCGGATGGAATTATGCAGTTGCCCAAAGTGGAAGAAAACAATACTCAGCGCACGTTAAAGAATACATGTATGTTGGATGGCCTTTACAAAAAAATTCTGTTATTTATATAATATTATGATATATGTATATATTTTTTTAAAAAGTAAGAAGGTACTGATTCCCTTACACAAATCTAGAAGCTCTCTTGGGCTTGTCCTGGTTTCTCATACAAAATACAAACACATACCCGCTGGTTTACTACTCAGGTATGTTAACCACTAGACCAAGTGTGGGATTTGGGTTGGGTTGTTTTACCTCTAAGCGGCACTTTTTTGCACACAATGGGCTAAATGGACAGATCACAAGGACCCCGAAGGCTCAGAGAAGGTTGGGGGAGTGGACCCACTGGAACAGCTGTTGGGATATAAATATTAATAGTACAAAAGGTTCAAAGGTCAAATGTAAATCTATCAGTGCTAAGGGTTAAAAATTGGTGCCTTGGGAAATTCTGACTCGTAGATGACTATCATGATGAATTCTGACTCGTCAACTGATGATAGCCTCCCGTCAAGGCCATCCTGCGTGTTCTTTAACGTGCACAGGGTATGGTTCTCCCGCATATGGTGCCACGGCTTAATATCCCATCTGATGGTAGCCTTTCCAAGCCCATCGGTGTTCCCTACTGATCATGGGCAGGGCGGTGAATTTTGTGGAGATAAATCTCAACGCTAACCCAGCTGAGACTCGAACCTGGGAACTGCAGATTACGAGCCTGGCGCGCTACCGACTGAGCCACCCCCGCCCCTCCCAAGTGTGGGCAATTATTCAATTATGTCTTATTAGCTGAATGGCACTCGGTGCTTCCGGGTCACACTTTTAATCTGTATGTTCTGTTTCTGCATATTATACTGCTGGCAGTGTTTTGTCAGTACTTCTCTCCCCCCTTCCCTTCAAAGACCACTCAAACAAGGTATGTTTGAGCTTATGCCTCGCTGCAAAGTCCCTTTTGGCGCCCGTTTTCAGGCATTTTACGGGTGTCGAGTTGTCAAAAGTGCCCCTTTGGAGGGGTGGGGGTGGCTCAGTCGGTAGCGCGCCAGACTCGTAATCTGTAGTTCCCAGGTTCGAGTCCCAGCTGGGTCAGAGTTGAGATTTATCTCCGCAAAATTCCACGCCCTGCCCACAGTCAGTAGGGGACACCGATGGGCTTGGAAAGGCCGCCGTCCGTCGGATGGGACGTTAAGCCTTGGCCCCGTGTGCGGGAGAGCCATACCCTGTGCACGTTAAAGAACGCGCTGGATGGCCTTGACGGGAGGCTACCATCTGTCTCCCAACAGCTGTTCCAGTGGGTCCCCTCCCCCAACCTTCTCTGAGCCTTCGGGGTCCATGTGACCTGGCTATTTAGCCCATGGTGTGCAAAAAAGTGCCGCTCAGAGGTAAAAACAACCCAACCCAACCCAAAGCCCCTTTGGAGAAGGCGCCCGATGCCATGCTTACTACTTACCTCGCTTACCGTCTTGAGCCGGTCCTGCCCTGTCCCTCATCCCCGACCTTTTAACATATATTCAACACGAAGGATTTCTCGGCGTTGCTAACGTCAGCGTGTTGTCATTGCCCGTGGTTTCGTTTCTAAGAGATCTATCGATTTTTTATAGACCATCTACTAGAAAGGAAGATCCCACATTTCGTACGCGAATTCGTCCTGCTTGTACAAATGTTGGATTAAAAAATCAAGTTCATATCTGAAGCAGGACATATTAATATAATAATGCCTTTGGGAATATGGGGATCTGGCAACGGTAGCAGATTTAAATATAATGACTCTGAAGTTCACAGTTAAGGAGAAGTAAATGGCAACAATGATTATCACGCTAAATATTTTATTTCTATCAAGTTCCCTTTTGGAATTTCGATTTGACATTCAGCACTGCAACTGCGACTACAACCAGAAATATCCTGTGAAAGTTTGAAGCATCTATCACACTTTCCTGATGAGTTATGGATGACGCAGACAGACATACACAGACACACATCTTTTATTATTATAAATATAATATTATATTTTATTATGTATTTTACGATATTATATGCATATTTTATTATGTATTGCATGACATTTTATACATATATTACTTATTATAGATATTATATATATATATATTTACTTATATATTATATAACATTATACTATATACCGTATAATTTATACTGTAATTCAATAAGGTTACTAATTTACAATTCCTTCCTTCAAGCTTAAAGCAAAAGTTTTTTTTACATCTTCTGGAAAAGCAACAGTAAGATTACCATTGTTTTTGAGGCGGGGGGTTGCTCAGTCGGTATTGCGCCAGGCTCGTAATCTATAGTTCCCAGCTGAGTCAGCGTTGAGATTTATTTCCGCAAAATTCCCCGCCGTGCCCACCGTCAGTAGGGGACACCGTTGTGCTGGGCTTGGAAAGGCCGCCGTCCGTCGGATGGGACGTTAAGCCGAGGCCCGTGTGAGGGAGAGACATACCCTGTGCACGTTAAAGAACACGTGGATGGCCTTGACGGGAGGCTACCATCTGTCTCCCAGCAGCTGTTCCAGTGGGTCCCCTCCCCCAACCTCCTCTGAGCCTTTGGGGACCCTGGCCATTTAGCCCATTGTGTGCAAAAAAGTGCCATAAAACAACCCAAACAAACCATTGTTTTTATTATAACTTACAGAGATGGTCTTTATACTGTAAATGAATATGCTCATTACTTTCACTTACTTGCCATTACAATCATTTGCTCAGTTGCATCATGAATTAACTCGCGATGCAAATCATAATTTAATATGTCCTTTCAAGAAATTTATTTTTGCGTTAAACCAGGCCCGTTCAACCCGCGGCTTTTTACAAAAGAACATTCGGTTCATAAAACAAATCATCATTATACTGAATCCGGATTTCTTCCAATTTTTTTGTAACCAAACATTTTTAGATGCATAACTAAATGATTTTGCCGATTCGTAGCACTCATTAAAAATGTATAAACATATATTTTTCTGTTTAATCCAGATATTTTCTTGACTTTTAATTTTTTTTCTAATTTATTACTCATTAGAAATATACGCTTTCAAGAAATAATATTTTCTGCGGGTCTTTAAGAGTTTTTTTTTTTGCTATTGGTTCATACTTAAATCTAGGTTGGATGAGCCTGTTTCAAAGAAAACAATGTTTTTTGTCACTTTGGAAGAATTAATGTAAACCACATCGCTCCATATTTCATAACAATGTCTTGTTTAATACTTTCATAAGTCGTGTGGCGCAGATATCTTAACGAAAAAAAGTATCGAGCTAATGCTATAGAGAAAAGATTATGGAGTGTTAATTTTAATTTGATTATGAAGTTTCTGTTATCTGTGGAATCAATGTCATCCGAAGGCAAATTAAATACCTCAACTGAAGAAAAAATAATCGACGATCAACAACTAAACTGCGATTTCAAGAGCGTCCTTTGAATCTCTTTCCTTCCACTTAATCTTCTATTACCACAGTTAGTGGTTGAATACACTTTCGATAATCTGCGCTGTCTCTTCTTCGAATAGGGAACTGGGTGGCTCAGTCGGTAGTGCTCCAGGCTGGTAATCTGCAGTTCCCAGGTCCGAGTCCCACCTGGGCCAACGTTGAGATTTAATAAAATAAATAAAACAAATACCCCCTCAAGCAGTTGCTTGCCACAGTGGTCTGATATGAACCTGTCAGTTTATATGCCATAGTAGAAGGTCTGAGAGGATGACAGGACCTCAGCAGAAAAACGATACGTACATCCATGCCTTACCCAAGGTTCGAACCGAGGTCCCTTAGATCAGTAGCCAAATGCGCTAACCATTCGGCCATTTTATCTCCGCAAAACCCGGCCCTGTTCTCGGTCAATAGGGAGCATCAATGATATTGGAGAGGCCACCGTCCATTGGAAATATGTTAAACCGTGGACATGTGTACTGGAAAATCCATACCTTGCGCACTTTAAAGAACACGCTGGATTGCTTTGACGGAAGATTCCTATTGATTTCTTGACCGTCACTCCGATTTCTGCTTGACTTTGATTGCGGCACCATATCGGAAAATTCGTTGCATTTCTGAGTTTTACTGCCGGAAATACCCCTATTCACCAATTTTTAGCTGTCCAGCACAGATATATTAAAATTTGACCTTTGACCTGAAAGGTCAATTTTGACCGCATTTCAAAATTTGACAAATTACTGAGATCTACGAGTCAGAATTCCCCAAGGCACCAATTTTTAACCTTTAGCACTGGTAGATTTACATTTAACCTTTGAGCTCAAAAGATCCATCGCAATCCAAATGGAACAACATTTCCGAGATCTACGACCCAAAATACCTTCAGAAACCAATTTTCTGCTTTCTACCACCGATAGATCTAATTTTGACCGTTGACCTCGAAGGACCCTCCTGATCCAAAATTTCGAAACATTTCCAACATTTACAGCCCGAAACACCCTCACACACAAAATTTATCGTTTCTAGTTCTCGTAGATCAAGGTTTGACCTCTACGTGACCTCTATTTGACCTTGAAGGACACGTCAGGGGTTAAATTTTTGATTACGGATTACCACTAGCCGGATTACCACTAGGTGTAAATTTTCAGAGCTCTACCATTACTGTTTTATAGTTAGAATTAGCGTGATCCCTTATCAGTCAGTCAGCTGTCACTCAGCCGTCAGTCATCCGTCACTCAGCCGTTAGCCGTCAGTCATCCGTCAGTCAACCGTTAGCTGTCAGTCATCCGTCACTCAGCCGTTAGCCGTCAGTCATCCGTCACTCAGCTGTTAGCCGTCAGTCATCCGTCACTCAGCCGTTAGCCGTCAGTCATCCGTCACTCAGCCGTTAGCCGTCAGTCATCCGTCACTCAGCAGTTAGCCGTCAGTCATCCGTCACTCAGCCGTTAGCCGTCAGTCATCCGTCACTCAGCCGTTAGCCGTCAGTCATCCGTCACTCAGCAGTTAGCCGTCAGTCATCCGTCACTCAGCCGTTAGCCGTCAGTCATCCGTCACTCAGCCGTTAGCCGTCAGTCATCCGTCACTCAGCCGTTAGCCGTCACCAGCCGTCAGTCATCCGTCACTCAGCCGTTAGCCGTCAGTCATCCGTCACTCAGTCGTTAGCCGTCAGTCATCCGTCACTCAACCGTTAGCCGTCAGTCACACAATCTTTTATATATGATGATAAGCAGATCACGTAGAGGCAATTGCTTCTTCCGAGGATATACAAAGTCAAAATAAGTGCAATACAGTTTTGTCTAATATTCACCCATCGGTCCTAAACAAAAGAAAAGTTAATATTTTTGGATTAATTTTTTTTTCTTCTGTGTGTCGCTTTTGTTATTCCTAGTCCTAAGAACTGAATGGCTAGGCCACCCTTGTGACCGCCATTTAGTGGCTAGGTCATAATCTTCATGGGAACTGTGTAGTGTAAAGGGGATTCACTAGGTAGCTTTTAGGAGACAGATTGAATCCTTCGGTTAAGGCCATCCATCTTTTTATTTAACGATCACATGGTGTGTCTTTCCTGCTCATGGCCACACTTAACGTGTCATCCTAGGTACGGGGGCTTTTCCAATCCATCGATCAAGTCCCTCGGTGGGAAAAGGGACTCTTTCTCATAGAAGGTAGAGCTATGGTTAGGGAGGAAAATCGCAACCCAAGAACAATAGGGACTCGATCTTTGGGAAGATTAATTTACCAGCCTGGCGTGCTGTTGAAAAAAATTATCCTTCTTCCATATTATAGAGTAAACAAAAATATTAAAATAAATTATTCCTCGAGTAACTGCTGCCTCAGAGTCTGACAGAAGTTTTTTTAGTTTTATATGCTCTAGAGGAGAGCTTTGAGGAAGGAGAGTGCTCAGCAGAAAGAGAGCACATTAGAGAAACAACCAAACATTATCAGGGCTCGAATCCAGGTCTCCTTGATCAGAAACTAAGCGCGCTAACTACTCTTGTAAAAGAGGCTAAATAAAAATTGAAAGGGGTAAAATTAAAACTATAATTAAATATTTAACCAGTTTCAAAAAGATCTGGATAGAGTTTCTACCAATCAAGGAAAAAAAATTAGTTTGTCATCAACGCATTACAGCAACACACACGCTTTAACTGTAGAAAAATTTGTAATAAAATCCTATCTTTTCAAATATCGTATCGGAATGATAAAAAGTGAAAAGCGAACCAAGTTAAAAAAAAACGAGGAGGAAGAAAATGGATCTCAGTCTGCTGTAGGGATTTATCGCATAAGAAAAATCTCATCCGCAACTAATTACTAACGACGCCCATGAACGTCAATAGGCACGTGACAAGTGCTTCACCTGCTATTCGTCAGGATTGCTTTTCCCCCAGCAACGGCAATCCAGAAAGCTTTCGCAAATCGGTTTAATGCCGGAGGGAGTTCGACTCTACGCAGTCTTTCATACTCACGGCGGGGGTAATTATCCGAAACATTCCACGAAGAGTCGGTTGGTTCCCGTCTACCTTTGTTTACTGTCGGGTAATGGACAAGTACGCTTTGAATTTGCTTCGGCTCAGCTAACCCAACGGCTAGGGTCTCCAATTGCCTTTGTACCCTTGAGTATAATTGCAGACGGTTATTGCATGGACTTTCTGTTACTGATGCCTAGTGTTGCAACATTCTGGCGAAATGTATGAATGAATAGTAATGTCTGCTCACTAGTAGGAGTTACGGGGGGAGGGGGGATACTGAGTAGTTGGGGAGGGGGGTAGAGGATGTTGGACGTGTTCTATACGGGCGTTATCCATTATCCTAATCTGTGTAGATAGGACTTCTCTTGTTCTATCAGTAAACAAATTGAAGGTAGATGTCCGTGTTGGCGCATGCGATTGACCTCTGCTGATGAAAAGATTTGTAGCAAAGGTTTTAATTTTGTAAAAGGAAGTTGTTATTTAATAAACGTGGAACGGCATTAACGTTATTGTTATAGATTTTTGGTAATTGGTGTGATGAGAGTAGATAAAGTTACGTCATGTGATTACTGTGGGATGACTGGTGAAGGTATCATATAATATTTATCTTCTGGACTGCAAAGAATGGTATTTTATAAAGTTTGTTCCAGTGGAAAAAGCGATGAAATGACTGGTATATTATTTTCAAACTAAATCCAAAATCTAGAGATCTCTAGGAGAATGTAGAATTCTCGTTTGCGGAAAGAAGTTTTATGAATTTAGCGTGATCTAACAGTGGAAATAATGAAAATTTTCAAAAATGTGAAGAGTAATATTTTATCAATTTTTGATATTTGCAAGCTTTCGTTATTTATTTCTAAAAATGAAAATTCTCTTTTGGTTGGGTAGATGCACTGGTTTCATAAATTAAGGAAAATCCCTGTGTTAATTACGAAAGGGAAGTTAACATCAAAGTTCTATAACTTCTAAAATAAGTTTTTTTGTTTTCAAAAATGTGATTGCAGACAAAAATCTCAATCAAATATATCAATATCTCAATTTTCAACAATATTCGTTCAGTATTCAATGAGTTATGGAAGTTTGAATATTTAACAACAGCAATGCCAGTCTTAAGAAACGTGCACAAAACTGAAGAATAATGAAAGAATTCTTTACAAAATGTTTTTTAAAATGCAAACTTATTTTATTAAACACTTTGATAAAATATTTATTACTAAGTTTTAATTAACTTCTGAAGTCAATTTTTGTGGCTGGCATTATTATCACTAAATATTCAAACTTCTATTAAATACTGAACGAATATTGTTGAAAATCGAGATATTGATTTATTTGATTGAGATCTTGATTGAGATCTTGATTTTTATTGATTGATATCTGCAATCACATTTTTCAAAACAAAAAAAAAACTTATTTTCGAAGTTATAGAGCTTTGACGTTAGCTTCCCATTGACTTAACATAGGGATTTTCCTTAAATTATAGAAACCAGTGTATTATTAAAATTTGTACCTATCCAACGAAAAAAAGAGCTTTTGATTTTTTAAACTAAAAAAAGTTGAGTTCACTCTCTACGTCCAATGTGCGAAGTATAAATCGTTGCAGTCGATACAACCTCCCTGACCATCACACTCTATAAATCTAAACGCAAGCATTTCTATCATGATTTTAAACCGTTTACAACCTTCACTAAATTTTTTCCAAATTTAAGGCTTTCAAGTGGTGGATATTAACAATATTGGAAGATAGGGAAATGAGAATCCTAATGTTTTATTAGCATATATGAAACTCAAAAAAAAAAGAATCTCAAACAAAAAAGTTCATTTCAACAGAAGGTGAGATCCAAAACCAGGACCTCCTGATGATTATGACAAGTTAGGAGCTCTGATCACTGAGTTACTGATCAAGATCTCCTCTGTTGATGGCTTTAAATCTTTTACCACAGGAATTGTCATTTAAAAATTGTCTTGACTGCAAATTCTGGTTACGTAGTACTTCCCAGGTATGTACACTAGACCACTCATGCCCCCAGTGTAGCATGGCATTCTATTAAGCCAATCAAGCATGGGGATAAAATTATTAACAGGCAAGCAATAAAGCAAGCACATGTAGTAGTAGTATTTTTATTTCATACAATGCTTAAAAGTATAAATCAGATTTTGAAATCTCACAAGAATAGACTCGTTCGTGAGATTTTCCATACAGAAGCAATTTAAATTGAAAATATCAGACGTGATAATGAATGCACAAAAAAGTCAACCATTCAGGAACAAAATGAAAATGTGGATAAAATTTATAGTAATCCACAAATGCAAAATTCAAAAAAAGAAAAAGTAATATTTAGTATCTCTGCTCTAGAATTTTAATGCAAAAACGATCACCTAGTTTCAAAATGTAATTCTTAGAGCTTTATAAATAATAAATACCCTCTCAAGCAGCTGCTTGCCACATAGGTCTGACAGAGACTGTCAGTTTATATGCCAGAGTAGAAGGTCTGTGAGGATGGCAGGACCTCAGCAGAAAAACAACACACACACACACACACAACCATGCCTTACCGGGGGCTCGAACCCAGGTCCCTTAGATCAGTAGCCAAGCGTGCTAACCACTCGGCCATGGGACGGCATAGAGCTTTATAAAACAAATGATAATTTATGATAATTTTCGTGCTGACAGGGGGGGGGGGGAGAGTAGCATGAACAGTCTCCAGACTTGTAGGATAAACAATCTCAAGTGTAGAGGAAAAATTGACTTGATCCAGGCGGGATTCGAACCCACGACATCCTAATGAAAAATGCTCTGTTATCTGGAGGTTGTGAGATACGAACTAGCTGAAGACAATTTTTCTCCTATACTTGAGAATGTTCGTCATACAGATGCTTACCTGTGTTAGCCAAAATATATTATTTAATTTATTTTAATTCGCTTCAAAAAATTGACTTTAACTCGACAGTTTATTCACTTCTGGTACACATTGTATGCTCGATTGAAAAGAGAAAATGTTTCATAAGTGTTAGGTTACAACTCCTTACTCCCTCTAACGATTGAAACTAATAGAACATCAGCGAATGCAAAAAGTAATACTTTCTATTTCTATCGACCTAGCCCAGAAAGAATTTTTCATTTATCTCTTAAAACAAAACTTTTAGCACTTCCCCATCATTACCGTGATGATATGGGCTTTTGTTGCAGACAACTTAACTACCTTAATCTACCACTTAAACATTCGTAATCTGCAGTTCCCAGGTTCGAGTACTAACTGCGCCAAAATAAAAAATAAATAAATACCCCCTCAAGCAGCTGCTTGCCACAGAGGTCTGACAGGAGTCTGTCAGTTTATATGCCAAAGTAGAAGGTCTGAGAGGATGGCAGAACCTCAGCAGAAAAACGACACATACATCCATGCCTTACCCGGGGCTCGAACCCAGGTCCCGTAGATTAGTAGCCAAGCGCGCTAACCACTCGGCCACTTATCTCTGCTAAATCTCCACTAGGCCCTCCCTCGGTCAGAAGGCTACACCGACGATCTTGGAGTTGCCGCCGTCTGTCGGACGAGACTTAAAGCCGTGGTCCCATGTGCAGTAGAGCCATACCCTGCGCACACTAATGGATATGCTGGATGCCCTTGGCGGGAGATTATCATCTGTCTCCTAACAGCTGTTGAACATTTGTGTTATCTTAATCTAAAAACATTTAAAATTTGAATTTAAAAATGAATTTTTAAAAATCCGAAAAATGTTTACTTTCGAGATAATCGTTAAACGCAAATATCTTTCAAGAATGCATGCCGTTAAATCATTTCTCTTTAATATACGTTTCTATTACAGGTTTTTACAAACTTTTCATGATTAAAATGTCTTGTAGACAAATTTTAAAGCTCAAAGTTATTTCAAACAGAAATAATTCTTAGATACTGAAACTTGTTGAGCAGAATCGTTAAAACTCTAAGGGTACTTCATTAATGACAGAGAATTGTTGAAAATATAATTAAAAGCTGAAGAGTGCTTATTAATAATAATTATTTAATATCGATTAAATATTTGAAATCATAATAAAAACATGTTATTTATTTTGCTTTTTTTTTACAAAATTATTTAACTTTAACTTTTTAAATTTAATTTTTAGTTTATTTTTTTTTTGTTTTTTACTTATTATTCATACTTTTTTTTTTCAGAGCTGTAAGAAAATTGGAATTTTAAATTACGACTGAACTCGAACATGCCTCAAGCCCGAATTCTACTGTTCAAATCCGAGTCGACACGTTTATCTAGAGTTTATCTGTAATAGATATCTTATATATCTAATAGATATCTAATAGATCTAATTGACAGCTACTATACATACACTTACACAATGAAGTGAAGTAAATTTTAAGTATTAACTTCTTTGTAGCTCTGATAATTTGCAGGCGCTTAGAATAAGTGTCAACTGGAGAGGCTATGAAACTGCTCAGATGTTGCTTCAACGGTTCACAAGGGACCTGGGTTTGAGCCCCGGGTAAGGCATGGATGTCTGTGTCGTTTTTCTGCTGAGGTCCTGCCATCCTCTCAGACCTTCTACTATGGCATATAAACTGGCAGGCTCCTGTCAGACCTCTGTGGCAAGTAGCTGCTTGAGGAGATATTTATTTATTTAGTCAGGCCATTTATAGGTCACAAGCCAATGACCTACGTGAACTATCGAAGGGTCAACTGCGAAGTCTCCATACTACTCTGCTGGATATCACTGTGTCATAAAGATACAAAAACGATTGCTTAATGCACGATTATCGTTTCCTATTACAAGCAGATGAAATTGAACAATAGATTGTTGTTCAATTTAACAGCAGGACAACGTACCTTTTTCACATTGAAGAGTAAGCTGGATGACTCAACCTGGCCTACTCAGCTCTGAGCTATTGGGGTCCTTGCCACTTCGACCATTGCACAAAAAAAAAACTGCTTCAGAGGTAAAACAACTCAACCTGACTCATCTAATGAAGTAACCAAAATGTCACATCCTGGTAAACCAATCGATTTATAAAATTTTCCTGAAAATGACTCAGGTGAAATTTAAGCAACATCAGTTGTAATAAAGATCTCTAGTTCCTAAATATTTTCTTAATTTTCACGTGATAGGAAGATTAATCGATGGCGCAAACCAGATCTGACGTAAAGCATGAAAGATCGATTTCCGGCAGAGAGTTCATTAAATTCAATGCATTCGATGGATGGTCAAGTAAATTAAATACATTCTATTATTTAAGCGAGGACAAATTAATTAGGGCGAAGAACACTAGCGAAGAATTTGGCAAGCTCTTCAATGAAAGATTCTTCTCCTGTCAGTAATTGATCTGACGACGGTTATCAATTAGCTGGGCACAACAGCATGAACGTTAAATTGCCACTTAATCTAAAGTTATCGAGCTCTTAACAGACATTTGTAATTAACACGGCTAAATCTTGCAGCCAAAGCAGAACATAATCGTTGAAAAAAGTTTTGGGAAAAACACACATACGCATTGACATTGCGGAGCAGACTGTGAAGAATCTCATGTGATTTCGGCTTTTTAAAAAACGCACGAAGAGGAGTGAAAGATGAAGGAGAAAAGAGTTTTTATCTTTTTGTGAGTAGATTTAATGGTCTTAAGTTTTTTTAATTATATATCGCAAGTTTTTTTTTCTTTAAGAAAATATTTGTGTTAAAAAAAAGTGGTAAAATGAAAAGCTTCGGTGACTTAAAATTGTCTTGAGAGTTTCATGGTGGTTTTTTTTTATTATGTGTGTTCTTTTTTTAAGTTTCGCATATAATTATTTTGATACAAGCGATACAAATGAACTGCGAAGTGGAAAAAATGGCATCACAGTTTCAGACACATTCAACGTCGGAAGCAGACGATGGAATTGTCGTATTTCCCAACAGACACACGAAAATTATTTGGATTCTCACAGTTAAAGAGAGAAGCTTATGTGCATCACTTCTCAACACATTAGATAAAGAGGTCTGACTGTCAGTGTAACACTTTATATAAAGAGGTCTGACTGTCAGTGTAACACATTATCAAAAATATTTGTGAGGATTTGAATTGAGTTGTTTTGTCTCTAAGTGGCACTTTTAACAGACACAAAGACCAAGGGATCAAAGAAGGTTGAGACTGTGTTTTTTTTTTACATCTAACATCTTCTTCTTCAGAAACTTGACCACTTTTATAAAAGGGGCCTTGGCCCCTTTATCAACTGGTCTATGAGCAAAAGTTGGCTGTGGGTGCAGTATGTATCAGTAAGTTGGGCCCAACACTGTCAGTGCCAGCAACTCTACATTTTGGCGATTAGGCATTTGGCTTGGGTTGGGTTGTTTTACCTCTGAGCGGTACTTTTTTTGCACACCACGTGCTAAATGGCCAGATCACAAGGACCCCGAAGGTTCAGAGAAGGTTGGGGTAGGGGACCCATTGGAACAGCTGTTGGGAGACAGATGGTCGCCTCCCGTCAAGGCCATCCAGCGTGTTCTTTAACGTGCACAGGGTATGGCTCTCCCGCACACAGGGCCACGGCTTAACGTCCCATCCGACGGACGGCGGCCTTTTCAAGCCCTTCGGTATCCCCTACTGACCGTGGGCAGGGCAGGGAATTTTGCGGAGATAAATCTCAACGCTGGCCCAGTGGGGACTCGAACCTTGGAACTACAGATTACGAGCCTGGCGCGCTACCGACTGAGCCACCCCCGCCCCCATTTGGCCGCAGGCCGCCTAGAAGTGGTAGAAGCAAATGTAACTAGATGCAGAATTATCAGTGCCTTGTCGTAGGTAGGAGTAGGAGAGAGAGTATAAATTTCCCAGTTCTTCCAGATGATGATATATATATATGAGGTGGAGTTGTATGGCATTGGTAGGGTAGAAACAAAATTAGAAAACAGAAATGAAGGTCAGTTACTGAAAACTGAAAATCACCCCGTCTCTTGAGGGGGGGAAGGTGAAAGT
Source organism: Ryuthela nishihirai (assembly GCA_038380435.1). Classification (NCBI taxonomy): domain Eukaryota; kingdom Metazoa; phylum Arthropoda; class Arachnida; order Araneae; family Heptathelidae; genus Ryuthela; species Ryuthela nishihirai. The sequence goes on from JAWZYU010000020.1 coordinate 39,338,658, forward strand.
GTGGGGGTGGCAGAGGTAGAGGGGCTGGGGGAGGGGGAGGGAATAGACTAGAAGTTGGGGGTCTATGGTAATTTCTGTCGAGGAGGGCGAGTAAAAAATAATTTTCTCTTGTCTAAACCTCCCCCCTGCCAGGTAGGTGTCAGAGGGGTAAGAAATTTGGTGGTGGGAGAAGGTATAGGGGTAGGGAGAGAAAAAATTGTAGGGGTAGGGGAGCCTAGAAAAAATTGAGTTGATGGATTAAAATTTTTTTGAAGGGATAAGCGGTACTTGTTTTGCACACCGTGGTCTAAATGGTCAAATCACAAGGACCCCGCTGGGTCAGAGGAAGTTAGGGCGGAGGGGACTCACTGTACAGCTGTTAGGAGACAGATGGTAGCCTCCTGTCAAGGCCATCCAGTGTGTTCTTTAACGCGCACAGAGTATGGCTCTCCTGCAGAAAGGAAAAACGGCTTAAAGTTCCATCTGACGCACGGCGGCCTTTCCATGCCCATCGGTGTCCCCTACTGACCGAGGAGGGGGGGGAGAGATTTGTAGAGATAAATATCAACGCTGGACCAGCTGGGACTCGAACCTTGGACTGCAGATTACGAGCCTGCCACGCTACCGACTGAGCCATCCCCTCCCCAAGAGAAAGTTGGGTGTGAATGCTACCTCCCCCCAGGCACCTATTATTTTATGCTATTTGCGGTCAGTACACTTTCATATGGGTTCTTTCCTGCGAATTTTAACTATTGTGAGGAAATTATGCTTAACTGGTGGTTTGAATCTCGTCACAATGACTGTGGATCAAATATTTAATTACAGTACACATATTTGCACATAGATACAAAAGGACGACTAATACTGCGGTCTCGAATCTAACCCGGTTGCCTGCTCCAGCAATCACCTGCCACCACGACTGCCCATTTCGGCCTCAACGACTCCCTTTGGCCGCCGGACATTTCCTTCTCGGGCAGCCCAGTTCCGAACATCGTGGGAGCGGTTGTGCCAAGAAGCTTTACTTTGTGTTCCATCGATGGAAATGGAGGGATGGGGAGAGAATCCATTCCTTATATTTGAGACCGCCATTGAGCAGCTGTTTATAGACAGATGGAAGAGTCTTGTCAAGGGCATCCAGCGTGTTCTTTAAACTACACAGTGTATAGATCTCCCTCACACAGAACCATGGCTTAATATCCTATCCAAGGAACAATTTGGTTTCAAACCTGTGAACTTCATATTACGAACCGTGCTGGGACAAACAGAGCCCCTTGGTGAAGAAAGTGAAACTTCAGCAGAAAAAAACATACTACTTAAGAAAAAGAGAAGCCCATGTTAATTCGGGATTAAAACTGAAGTTTCTTCAGTCTGCAATCAAGACACTAACTTGGTTCATAGAAATAGATACGCCTGATAATAGAAATTAATTGTAGGTCTAGAGGAGTCCTTGTACATTGTTGTTATCGGCTGCTACTTAAACATGGTTTCATAAGTCGTTTCGTTGTTCTGATGCTCCTTTTCTAATTTTTTTTTGCGACATATAGGACAGAGAAGAATCCTAGAAGCTACTGCTAGCTTTTACAGGCCTTCTCATACAAGGACATGCCCTACTAAGACCGAAGTCATTGGTGACCACTGCCTCAGTTAGAGCTAACACAACACACATAGTTTGCCTTGCTGGAACAGTCGCTAGCTGCCTAACCACTATGCCAGTTAAGGTGGTTATACCTCAACACTTCCTCTAAGATGGCACATTAAGTTCTTTGTGCATACATTAAAGGGCGGAAGACTCGTTGTGTACTGAGTGTTGAAAGTGCTCCACTATACATGTCCACTTTAACAGGAGCAGATATTGAGAGAAGTGAGCTGGATGCCCGGATCAGTCAAACACACATGAGGCCTCCATCTCACTCTGAAAGCCATACTATAATATATCATATAATAAATATTTTAATAAATCAGATTTTTCATCATTTATTAAAACATATTTAAAATTTATAATGAACACGTTTTACGGGGGGGGGGGGGGACTCAGTCGGTAGCGCGCCAGGCTCGTAATCTGTAGTTCCAAGGTTCGGTCCCAGCTGGGTCAGCGTGTAGATTTATCTCCGCAAAATTCCCCGCCCTGTCCACGGTCAGTAGGGGACACCGATGGGCTTGGAAAGGCCGCCATCCGTCGGATGGGACTTTAAGCCGTGGCCACGTGTGCGGGACCTCCCTAGCCTGTGCACGTTAAAGAACACGCTGGATGGCCTTGACGGGAGGCTACCATCTGTCTCCCAACAGCTGTTCCAGTGTGTCCCCTCCCCCAAACTTCTCTGACTCTTCGGGGTCCATGTGACCTGGCCATTTAGCCAATGGTGTGCAAAAAAGTGCCGCTCAGAGGTAAAACAACCCAACCCAACCGTTTTACGGGTTTTACAAGTTACCATTATTTACATTTCTTCCACATATAAATTTGACAATTACATGTATATTTGTGGTTCTCCTAGGTCTGGGGTCTGGACCAAATGTACTTGTTGTAATCCTCCCCCTTTATTTGGGCTTGAACAGCAGCTTGTAAATCTCATTTATTACCCTAACAATTCCCTTTTTAAGACCTCATCACTTGCACTAAAAGGATCCTGTAAGATTCCGCTTGTACATTGGGATAATCCTATAAGATCTGAATATTCTGACAGGATTCTATAAAACACATACACTGAGAACACATTTATTATTACCATTCAAACATTAACCATTTCAGTCCCTACATGACCATATGATTATATCTTCAATAAAAAAATGTTAAATAATATATTGTTTTGGAAATTCTTTCCCGCATCCTACCACGTATTAAATTTACAATTCGTAAAGGATTTCATTTTGTCTTTTAGTTTTTATTCATAATATTTTCGCTTTCAATATATTTAAAATGTTTGGCAAAATATGCTTATTTGAGTTCAAATAACAATGAAATCGTGCTCTAATGTTTTTAGATTAATCAAATTAATTCGAAACTGAAAGGACTATCAGAATTTTTTTTTATCTAGTTGCATATACTAAAAGTATTCTGGGGAAACTTTGAGAGGCACTCTTGTGAATACAAAGTGTTAAATGAATATCAGCCCTTGGGGGGTCACATAAGGGACCCCAAGGGCTGAGAGAAGGTTGGGAAAAGAGACCAACTGAACAGTTGTTAGATGTGTTTTCTCGTTAAGGCCATACATAGTTGTTGCCACAGTTAGTTTTCTTAAACCACTGATAGGTTTATCAAAAGCTTCATGCTTACATTGAGAGCATCAAAACGATTAGTGCATATATTGATAATACCAAGAAATCCTGAACCTTCGATGGCATCCAAGAACTTTATGTGTACATTGATAACATTCAAGAACATCTGGGGAGAAGTGTGTAGCTCAGTTTGTAGCGCGCCAGGCTCGTAAGCTGCAATTCGCAGATTCGAGTCCCTCCAGAGATTATCATGAGATCAAGGAGAGACCGGAGTCCCATGTTCAGATTTATCTCCGCAAAATTCTCAGTCCTGTCCTCGCTCAGTAGGGGACACCGATGGGCTTGGAAAAGCCGCCATCCATCTGATAGGACGTTAAGCCTTGACTCCGTGTGCAGAAGAGCCCTGTACACGTTAAAGAACACGCTGGATGGCCTTGACGGGAAGCTGCCATCTGTGTCCTAACAGCTGTCCAGTGGGTCCCTCCCCCAACTTTCTCTGAACCCTGGGGGCCCTTGTGACCTGCCATTTATTCCATTGTGTGCAAAAAAGTGCCAACAACCCAAGAACTTCGGTGCAAGAAGCTGTTTGAGCAGATATTTCATTTTGATTGAATTTCGGATAAAGCAAACAAAGTGTTTCGAATCGTTTGTTATCCATTTTTCCACTCTTCCCTTGATTTCAATGACAGTGTTTACCCAATTGCTTCAAAAACTTTTCTCTGTAAAGTTTTTTCACGATAATTGTTTCAACGTAGTTTTTCAGATAATTTGTTTCAACGTTTAGTGGAAGAACGTAAGCAGCACTTAATGGTTGTATTGCATGTTCGTATGTGGTACTTTCAACGAAATATCGTAATAGTTAAATAAATGAAATATATTTCTGCAATTTACGTAACTTCTGTTACAGTTCAGATAAGCAGAAGAAATATAATTGTTTAAAAACTAGGTAATTTTTTGAAACAGGAAAACGGCTTTCTTTTCGTTCTCTGCCTGTCAGAAATCATTGCTTAGGGTTGAGCTGTTTTAACTTTGAGGGACAGTTTTTTGTACACAGTGGGCTACACGGCCAGGTCACGAGTATTCTAAGGCCTCATAAAAGGTTGGAGAAGATGATCAACTGGACAGCTGGTAGGAAACAGATGGAAGCCCCCCTTCAAGGTCATCCAGTGTATTCATTAACTTGTACAGTGTATGGTTCTCTTGTACAGTCGCTCAAAAAAGTATCCGTACGCTATGGTTGATTACAAAATTCAGAAAAAATATCTGGCAACGATTTCTTTTAGAAATTAGTGATCTGGCAACCTTCGTGTACAGTACACGAAGGATGCCAGATCACTAATTTCTGAAAAAATCGTTGCCAGATGTCTTTTCTGAATTTTTTAATTAACCATGGCGTTCGGATACTTTTTTGAGTGACTGTACAAGGGCAAAGGCTTAATGTCCCATCAGAAAGATGGCAGCCTTTACAAGCCCATCGGTATCCCTTTGCGAAAGAGGGCACTGAGGAGGTTTAGCGGAGATAAATTTCAATGCTGACGTAGCTGGGACTCGAACCTGAGAACTGCAGATTACGAACTTGGTGCTAAGCCAGCCAATACTCGCTCTGCATAGGGTTGAGGTTTCATCAATAAGATTACAGTCAGAAAATTTAATTTTGTGCACATCCAAACTTTTTTAAATTGTGTTTACTAATCCTGACTTCTTTCTAAAAAGGCTTGGGCATTGTATTACATCAGAACGGCACTGTTTTTTTAAAATCCTACAAGGGTGGATCAGGGAATCGTATAGTTCAAGACAAGATTTAGAGAGGAAATGTCAGGGAAAAGGGTTAATTTTCATCGAAGCATAATTACAGTGCTGCATCACAAAGATGCAAGCTAATGCGTATTAAAACCACGTGTTAACGCGCAACAGTAGTCCTAAAAACGTGCGCATGGTATTCCACGTGTTATTATTATTCCACATTGTGCTCCAGGTGTGCTCACGTTATATCTATAATGGGTCGGCCAGTTAATTTTGAAGTTTAAATTGAGTTATGTGTACAATTTGTCGACATGTGTGTGTTTTTATAATTAGTGGATTTTCATGTAAGTGAACACTTAGAGTAAGGTATACAAATTTCAGTTCTTTCACATTGGCGTTACAGGAGATTTCGCAAAGGAGGTGTAAAGAATCCTAGGTGGAGTCCTGTCTACAAGTTGTATGACAGCATTAGAAGACACTGACCAAACTGATATATGGTTAAACCAATATCAGTTTGGTTAATTCGAACCCACTACACAGTATTGTGAAACCTTAGAGTTAAACGTCGACACAATATACAGTAAAAATAATCATGAAATAGTTAGCTGAAAAAAAATTAGTTTTGCTTTGAATCCCATGTCTGCAGGATATTTCCTGTGATACTTTACTATTGAAATATTGATTTAATGCCATGAGCTTGATTGACAAATATTAAATTCCATCATACGAGATAACTTGGTTGTCCATTTTTCCGATATAGATGGTGTCACTAGCGAATCAAATAATATACTAAAAAGTGTATAAGTTATATTAGGTAAAGGAAAAGTCAGCTGCTGATGGTGTAGGGTCGAGCACACCTGTTATTTTATTGGGAGATGTGGTTTCGAACCTCATTCAAAACAAACACTAATTTTTTTAACTACTTATTTTCTCAGCTAACAATTTCATGAATCCCATGTCTACAGGGTTGGGTTGTTTTACCTCTGAGCGGCACTTTTTTGCACACCGTGGGCTAAATGGCCAGGTCACATGGACCCCGAAGGCTCAGAGAAGGTTGGGGGAGGGGACCCACTGGAACAGCTGTGGTAGACAGATGGTAGCCTCCCGTCAAGGCCATCCAGCGTGTTCTTTAACGTGCACAGGGTATGGCTCTCCCGCACACGGGGCCACGGCTTAACGTCCCATCCGACTGACGGCGGCCTTTCCTAGCCCATCGGTGTCCCCTACTGACCGTGGGCAGGGCGGGGAATTTTGCGGAGATAAATCTCAACGCTGACCCAGCTGGGACTCGAACCTGGGAACTACAGATTACGAGCCAGGCGCGCTACCGACTGAGCCACCCCCGCCCCCGCCCCCATGTCTACAGGACATCTGTGATACATTACTAAGGAATATAATATTACTTTGAATCCCATGTCTACAGGATATTTCCTGTGATACTTTACTATTGAAATATTGATTTAACGCCATGAGCTTGAGTGACAAATATTAAATTCCATCATACAAGATAACTTGGTTGTCCATTTTCCCGACATTGATGGTGTCACCAGCGAATCAAATAATATGCTGAAAAGTCTATAAGTTACATTAGGTGATGGAAATGTCAGCCACTGATGGCGTAGTGTCGAGCACTCATGTTATTGGGAGATGTGGGTTCGAATCCCATTCACAGTAAACACTATTTTTGTTAGCTACTTATTTTCTCAGCTAACACTTTTATGAGTCCCATGTCTACAGGACATCTGTGATACTTTACTACGGAATATACAAATAAGTTAAAAGCTATCTTAAAATGAAAAAAATCATAACTTTTGTTTAATATCATAACTTCATTAGGAGCAACATGAAAAGGAAAACATTTATAATCAGATTAGCATTAGAATTAAACGTCGACACAATATAATGTCGACAAAATTAAACGTCGACACAATAAACGTCGACACAATATACATAATTGAAACATATATAACTTCATTAGGAGCAACATGAAAAGGAAAACATCAATCACCTGTTTTTGAAGATGTTCCACCTCTATCGGCGTCTTCCAGACGCCAATAACATAAAATGGCCCCCAGAAAACAAACAGCAGACAAAAGTTCAGCTCTTCCTACAACACTGGCTACCTGTTGAAAAAAATAAAGAAAATGTGTGGTGAAACACGGCATTTATGTTCACGTTTATTAAATCTTTAACTAAAAGACTAACTGACAAAAATGTCTTTTTTAAGAACATGATCCATACTTTTAATTTTAATAATCACAGCCAACATTTTATGATGAAAGAGCCTGGCTTGCGACAGGACAGAAATTAAACGCTTGAACAGATCTACACTGAATGGACAAATTATTATATACACCCCGATAACAATATGCAAAGTAGAAGTATCGCGTCTAGTCACGTGGGATCATGAAACTGGCAATGCCTATAAAGAGACCAGATCTCTATGCAATGGAAACCGGTCATGGAAAAGCAATTGTGGATAAAAGCAGCGACGTAAGTGAGTTTGACTGTGGCCAGATAGTAGGTGCAAAGGTAGGCCGATTGTTCAATCACCATAGCTGTTGAACTGTTCGGATTTCCAATTCAGATCGTCGCACATGTATACCAAGACTACATGAAATACGACAAAACTTCCAACCAGTGGGAGAAATGTGGACGTAAGCATACAATTGACTTTTGAGGTCAGCGTAGACTGCCTGTACCATTACAAGAAATCGCAGGACTACCGTGGAGCAGATAACGTCGGAATTTAATGAGGGTGCGTCTACAAATTTATGCCCAAGGACTATCTGTCGAATCATAGGACTTCGACAAGGGGACACGATGTTTACATCGGGTCCCCTTGTCGAAGTCCTATGATTCGGCACCAAAAGGCCTATGATAACCAAAGGCCTATGATAAGGCACCAAAAAAGATTTGCTGCAGTTTGCAAAGGCCCTCTAACGATTTGCAGTTTCAACTCTATCACACCTATGGGAGGGTGCATATATGGCGTAAACCACATGAAGTGATGGACCCAGCTTGCCAAGTTGGGGTCATAGAGGCAGGTGGAGATGATGTAACAGTTTGGAACCCTCGTACCCATTGAGACTTACGTCACCCGCACGAGGTACTCGCCGACCATCTACAGCCGTTCGTAACGATTCACTTTCCACATCATGACGCCATCTTTGAACAGGATAATTCCACACCGCATATTGCCCAAGTGGCGACCAATTGGCTCCAAAAACATTGAAGTGAGTTTACTGCACTCGACTGGCCCCCTGGACTGCCGGACCTCAACCATATTGAGAATTTGTGGGACGTATTGGAAAGATCTGTTCGAGCCGCCAACCTCACCGGAAACTGTGGATGCTCTACGACAGGCTATCCTCAATTCATGGACGGCAATACCACCTCCGTATTTTCAACACCTAATTGAGTCCTTACCAAGACGTCTGGCTGCTGTTGCGAGAGCAGTAATTTGTCCATTCAGTTTAATTTAATAAGTTAAGAAATACATTTATTTACTTTTAGAAGATGTCTTCAGCCACACTATCCAAAGAGGTTATTGCATTCAATTAATGACAATAATGTCCAGCAAGGGAATCCTGTTGCAAAAGGATTCATGTTACGTGTGACTAGAGGTTGAACTTTCTTGTTGTCCTAACATTTGACCATCAGAGTTCAGCTTTTTCTATTTCTTTGCTCGTTTCATTTCTTTTATCATTCCACGTATTTCACATTACGAACAAAATGCTCTCAATATTATATTTACATGCAGGAATCGAGCGAATTTGAGCCACAAGTTTCAATTTCAGTTCAGATTGCTCTGCAAATCAGAAATCTCGATATTCAGTCTTTCAAAAAAACAAAAATAAAATGGGCATTTTGAATAATTCTTCACTGTGTCATGATTGATTCAACTAATTAATGACATAACACTAAACCTACGTGCTTAAACCAGGAAATGCAGCAGCATTAACTGTCACTATCTTTATGAAATTGCATTCTTGAAACTGGAATTGACATTGTAATAATAATCATTTTTATTCATCGTCTTGTTCAGGTTCAACTGATATTTCTTACAAATTTATGGTACAAAGCTTTGGAAAATTATTTAGTCTAGATGTGAATAAGAACATCAAAATAATAAGAACTATAACACAACTGAGAAGAAAATAAAATTAGTAAAATTTAATTAAAAATATTGTTTTAACATTTTGAGCCAAGAGGTTTAAACCCGTCCAAGCTCCAAAGTTCATTTCTAAATGAAATTCAGCCAAACAAATCATAGACAGGTATGACACACTACATAAAATTATCGATTACAGTTGGTAATCCCAAAATATGCAATTTATCAAAATATTGAGTTGAATCAAAAGTTAAAACAAATAAAGCTTTCAGAATCATTAATATTACTAATGTACTTTTTCAATTCTCTTTTGAACAAAGGATAGCTTTTTTCATTCCTACGGCTATAATCTAAAGAACTGAACTATTTTGGTGCTAAAATAAAATAATGGTGCAAAATATTTTTGTTGGCCTTTGAAACTTGAAAGAGAAGTCCTTTTTTCTAGGATTGAATTTCATTCCTTTTGACTTAAACTAATCTTGATCAGAAAACAAAAACAGAAAGCTTCTATTCATTTCTTTTCCCAACATTTAAGAAAGGATTATATAGTACTCCTAAATATTCATGATCAAACTTTTTTTAAATATTTTTGATGAATATTATATAATGACAGCAGACTAGTTTTGTAGTCTTCTCCACAACTGCAGATGCCATACTGAATTCTGGAATAAATCCATACAGTGTATAAAGTATGTAAATATTTTGGTGGAACGATTTTTTGTTATCATGTATTATCTACACAAGAAATATCGCAATCTTTTCTGCAACAATTTAATGTGACTTTTCCCTTTTAGATTGTGATCAATTTCAACTCCCAAGTATTTATAGCTATAAACTCTACCAATTGAAGAACACAGACTTCTCAAAAATTTCTTCTGACTTCTATTCAAAAGAGGGTAATTGGGTGAATAGCAATTAACATTTAAAACGGTATTACTATCCACCAATTCAAAGAATATATATTTAGACTTTTGCACATTTAATTTCAATTTATTATACGTTAACCATTTATTTATAATTGCTAAATCAGATTCAATATCAGACACCAAAGATTCAACAACTTCAGAAGAATAAATCAATGTAACATCATCAGCATAACTAATAATTTTCCCTTTTAAATTGCAGGAACATAAATCATTTATATAAATAATAAATAGAACTGATCCTTGAGGAATCCATCCCTCTTGAACAAACTAGCCGTCCCGTGGCCGAGTGGTTAGCACGCTTGGCTACTGATCTAAGGGACCTGGGTTCGAGCCCCGGATTAGGCATGGATGTGTGTGTCGTTTTTCTGCTGAGGTCCTGCCATCCTCTCAGATCTCCTACTGTGGCATATAAACTGACAGGCTCCTGTCAGACCTCTGTGGCAAGCAGCTGCTTGAGGGGGTATTTATTTATATTTATTATTTGAACAAACTAAATAATCTCTTTTCAAATTATCAATTTTAACTTTTTGCATTCTGTTTCCAGATAATTCTTAAACCAATAATAAATTCTACGTCTAATACCAATATCAGAAAGTTTTTTAAAATAAAATACTATGATCTACAGAGTCAAATGCTTTGAGAATATCAATGAACAAAGCTGCTTTTTTATGTTTATCAATATTACTATAAATATCTCCAGTAAACTAAAGTATTGTTTGCTCGATATTACGCTTTTCTCGATAACCATGTTGTTTTTCACATTTTTTCCTTATTATCTAATTAATTCATTTTGAGAATACTGAAAGAACTAAGATTGGGCGATAATTCAAGAAGCAGTTTCATTTCCTGATTTATAAATAGTTGTAAAAATCGAATTTTTTAAACCATGTATAAAATGTTCAGTTTCAAAAGACACATCAATAATATGAGTAAAGAAATTCAGGTGGTACTTACTACAAATCTGTAGCATTTTAGCTCTAGGTGTATCTCACCTAGAGCTTTATTAGAATTTATATTTAAAAAGCGGAACTAACCTCCTTTTCGCAAACATTATAGAGCACTGTTGAATTCGCTTTAAGCAATAAAGTGAAATTTTGCTTAATCTTTAAATTAAGATTATTTTCGGTATAACTGCCACTTTCTATGAAACACTGATTCAAGGCGTTTACCAACCTATTTATATTATCAATTACTGGTCTTATATTCAGTTTTGTTTTATTGCCCAAAACACTATTTATAAAATTCCATTGTTTACTAGAATTATTAGTACATTTATTAAACTCTGATAACATTGTTTCTTAGCTTCAAAATGTTTAATTTAACAAATTAATTAAAAGTTTTATATTCCTCTTTAACTTGATTATTTCCTTTTTTTAACATTTATGGTACAGTCGCTCAAAAAAGTATCCGAACATTATGGTTGATCACAGAATTCAGAAAAAAATATCTGGCAACAATTTTTTTAGAAATTAGTGATCTGGCAACTTCGTGTCACGTGACACGAAGTTGCCAGATCGCTAATTTCTAAAACAATTCGTTGCCAGATATTTTTTCTGAATTCTGTAATCAACCATGGTGTTCGGATACTTTTCTTAGCGACTGTACAAGGATTCCTTTTCATCAATTAATTTTATCAGATTCTTAGAGATTTTCTTCCCTGTAATAATTATTTTTTACCCTTCGAAAACGTTTTACCCAGAGGGAAAATTAAGTTAATTAACGTGTTATATAAATCATTGACATTTTAATTACTGTACATAATTTCATTAATTTTGATATTTTTAATATTAATTTCGGATTTTGCATTATTAAAAACCTGTTTTTGACTGTTAACATGTTTACTAGAATCTATAATATTAGGTATCTTTATTTGTATTAAACTGGGTAATGGTCTGTTACTGAAAATTTACAAAGTACAATATCATTCATGAATGAATGTTACCTATTTCTATTCATGATCAATACAACTTGTACAATCGTTTACATTTCTAGTAGGAATATTTATAAACTTCTTATATCCATAATCGGATATGATATTTAGATATTCATTTATATCGCTATTATCTTTAAACAAATCTACATTAGATCGCCAATTATATAAACATTTTTATTTTAATTGTATTCAGTATCTTGTTTAGTTATGCACTAAAATCCTTTATAGTGTACGCGAGAGATTTGTAAAGCATAATAACAGAAATTTTACTTTTACCATTGTACAAATCGACACATTCCATAGTTACCATTGCCATATCAATTTCTATAAAACTCAAAACATTAGTCTTAACAAAATCCATAACACCATCAGATTTATCATAAATTCTATAGTTGTGAAACTTAGTGTATCCAGCTATATTAAAAAAAAATCTACTTCGTCTTCCTTTATCTGTTAACAATGTATCTGTTATCTTATCTTATATCTCTGTTAACAATATTAGATTAAAATTACAATCTAAAGAATCTAATAACACAAGCACCTCAGAAAAATTTTGAGGAACATTTCTTATGCTACATAAATAAATAAAATAATAAATACCCCCTCAAGCAGCTGCTTGCCACAGAAGTCTGACAGGAGCCTGTCAGTTTATATGCCACAGTAGGAGATCTGAGAGGATGGCAGGACCTCAGCAGAAAAACGACACACACATCCATGCCTAATCCGGGGCTCGAACCCAGGTCCCTTAGATCAGTAGCCAAGAGTGCTAACCACTCGGCCACGGGACGGCTTATGCTACATAATGTATCAATTTTAATTATTTATATAATTGGCGATCTAATTAAAGTCTCTACATAACATCAAACCATTATCAGGAAAATCATCTTCCATCTGAACGCTTTATTTTTTTTTCAAATCTTCTTCATTTCTGATTCTTACCATTATCTTGCCATTACGATGATTCCTTAAAAATATTTCCCCCCTTTGATCCAGGCAAAATTTAAGATCATTTTCTAATTTAAATAATTTAACCTTGAAAAATAGCTATTTCGAAAACTTTGAGAGGTGTTCATTTATAAAAATTTTATTAAAGCCAAATTTGCCATTTATCATATTTGCTTTAAAATTTTATTTTCTTTTGTCTTTCGAGCCCATTTATTTCCGAGAGAACTAGCTTTGAATTTTGGCATTTATTCATTTTAGTTTTTATTTTCATATTTTCTATGAGCTATTATGATTTCATCTCTCTTCTGCATTTGGAGAACATTTCCAACTTTTTCCAGTAAATACAGTATTTTTTTCTGAAGCCCCTCGGGGATACCAACAATTTCTATATTGCAACTTTTAGATCGATTTTCCATTTCATTTAAATCATTTTGATTCTCTTTATTTCTTTTCGAAGAATGTCTCTCTCTCTCTCTTTAATAAAGTGGAATTCTATTGCTTTAGAGCATATATTTGATTTTCCATTTCTTTCAATTTTAAGCAAACTCTTGTATGCATTCGCAATTAAAATCCAGCGATTTCTTTATTTCTTTTAGAGCATCTCTAATACCAAGACTATCATTCTTTAGGTTCATTTTTAATTCGTTTTTTACACCTTCAAAGTCTCAAGAATGTCGTTTTTAAATGACTTCAGAATGTTTTGGAAATTTGGCAGTTTACTTTGATCAAAGTGATGTTCCTCAAACTCAGTTGAAAGTGTTGTCTGAGTTTAAATTCAGTAGATCCATTAGACGACTCAATTCACTAGCATCTAAAGCTGAACTTTTCATGCATTTTCATTAGTTTTAGATTCTTTTTCATTTTACGAAATTTCTCTTCTGTCAGGTCAACACAAACAGGGTGAAATAAACTTTTACAAGTCATGGAAAATACCAAAACATACTTTTCATCAAAAATAACACTAATACATACTTTGCACATGATTTCTGCCTTTGTAAAATAATCGATTAAAAGTTTACTCCTCAAACAATTAGAAATTTTCCATTTGTTTTATTCTATTTGAATGGTTTTAATTACGATAGATGGCGCTGTCAATTTCATATCAAATTATCTATATTTCACAATTCGATAATGAACAGCATTCGGATTTTCAAATTAAGAGTTTCAAAATCGACTCACATATTCAGTGAATAAAATCGATCTTCTACTTATAACGCAGCAATCTCACTGGCTAAACTTTTATTATAAATCTAAAAAATCCGAAATTTTATATACTTTCACAGTTTTTGCAGCTGCTTAAAACACTTGTACAGTACTTCCTCTGTATTGTTCCAATGCATTGCAAGTCTGTCACCTGTACAGGCATGTTGACTGTTAGCTCAGTGAATTGGTGAAACATTACACCATAATGTGGTGTTGAATACGAAAACAGGTCATATAAGTTTTTACCATAAACTGACTTTACACTCTTTTTTAAAAGCATTATTAAACTGTGGCTGAATACTTATTTTAATTAATAATGAGTAAGATTACATACTTTGCTCTAAGATCGATTATTTTAAAATCGTATAGATTTAAAATAAACTCTTCTTAGTGTCTTGCAACGGATATTTTGGTAGGAACTTGTATAAATTACTAGAGAAATAAATACTCTCAAGAGAAGATATCTCAATGGAAATCCAACAAAAATATTTATTCCTTGGTTTAGTTTTCGCATTCGCTTCTTTTGTTTATCAGTCAAACATGCCACGAGACAGAGATCAGAAACTTACCCCGTTTTAAACTAGAAGAGTATAAAACAATTTAATAGAAGATGTTTACGTATATCAAACACATCGAAAAACATTGTCATAAACAATACATTTGCATTTCGGAACTGACAACCTAATTAAAGATGACATTGTCAACCACTAGACTTGAACAAACGTATTTCGAGTCATACTTACGGCATCTGTGTGTATTGGATGTACGGCAAATAAAAGTGCAGCCACCAAAGCATCGTCTGCCCGCAGGACTTGGCGACAAAACCTACAATAAAAAAAACAAGGGAGGTAAATAGAGAGAATAAAAAAGTGAAAAGGGGAAAGAAAGGAGAACAGAAAAAGAAATAGAAGGCGCTTTAGTCGTTACGATCTTTCAGTCTCATACATTAGAAGTAATGGGATCGACAGGGGGTATGGGTAGAGGTAATTAACGGAAGTGCAGGATACACACGGACACGGACTAGGCCGAAGCCTCATTAGGGAAGAAGGGACTTTCTCTCTTTATGCTGGGATTCCCCGTCATTGCTCTCCTCGCAAGAGGGTGACTGTCTGTTTCTGATTATTTACAGAAGAGGAAACACCGCCGGCAACAGAAGTTACACGCCTCTCAAATAATAGCTGCGTGCGCCCGCCAAACCGTCACACACGTTTCGTAATGAGGAACTCCTTCATAGTAATAGCGGAGCTAATTTAACGCTGGAGAAAGTCTCGTAGCCTTAAGGATTACAATATGTAAGGATATTTACTCTTTAAATTCCACCATGGAAGAAAAATAAGATCGAATATATATAAAAAGAAAGATGCAGGCTTTTTTTACGTAGAAAATATAGTATATGTTTTGTAAGAATGCAGAAGTCTTCAAATTTATTAATCACTGTTGCTGATTTGTTTGTTTGTGTTTTCCTTTTCAATGAAGAAAATTTAAAAATATTGAAATTGTAATTCCGTGGATTTCTTTTCATTTTCTCTTGCTAGAAGTGAGTAGTTATTATTATCTAGAGTTGGACTCTTTTTATCACTAATCACACAGAGAGATCTGAGCACCATCTATCGATCTATCCATTTTTTTCTTCACATGAATGTATACTTCAGTGGCCTACCTAGGTCCTTGTATGACCCATTGAATGATGTATATTTTCTAAAGCAAGTTTGTTTCCTCCCATTAAACTCAGCCAGCTAGGAGGAGGGAGGGGAGTAGCCAAGGTCGCCATTTTTTGGCAGCAACACCCTTTGTTCTTAACGACAGAGTACAGACAATGGATGCAGTTCTGAGGGCTGTTTTATCTCTGAGCTGCCTTTTTTTGCACATAATGGTCTAAACTGCCAGGTCACACGAACCCCAAAGGCTCAGGAAAGGTTGGGGGGAGGAGACCCATTGGATAGCTGTTAGGAGACAGATGGGAGCCTCCGGGCTCCAGCCTGTTCTTTAACTTTTTCAGGGTAAGGGTCTCTCGTACACGGAGTCACGACTTAACGTCCGATACGACGGACGGCGGATTTTCTAAGCTCTTTGACTGAGGGCAACGTGGAGAGTTGCGCGGAGATAAATCTCAACGCTGGACCAGGTGGGACTCGAACGGGAACTAAAAATTGCGAACCTCGCGCTCTACCGGCTGAGCTACTCCTACCTTCTGAGGACAGAATGAAGATAAACAACATGTGTTTTAGGTCAGAACAATTAGCGTCTCGGAGCTGCGTTGAAGAACGTTGAGGTGGCACAATGTATCGTGTCCACGTCCCATTGGTCGAAAAACCCCAGCGACCGGGAAAAAACATCACGTGACGACGGCGTTCTTTCAAACTTGAGAACTAACTACGAAAGTCACTTGTGCGCCGGCATCAACTGGTTCCGTGTCGCAATGTCGAGGCGGATTATCTGAAGCTTTTGTTTAAACCGTTTTCTTTAACGTAGCAGTGAAAATTCTGAGACTTAGTGCATTGTTAATTGCACCGGGTGACCAGGTGAACAGTCACTGTCTATTTCATATATTTTGAACTGTGTACTCTATCGATTGCTGTATATAGAATTATAATTATGCATTTCTAAACAATACATCTCAGTTTGTTATTATTTACTTACTCAGCAACATTCTGACGTGAAAAGTGGCAGGCAGGCCCGGATCTAGAAAAAAAAAACAGGGCGGGCGGGCATGAAACACAATCGAGCCGAAAAAATGTGAAAGGGAGGCAAGAGACTGGATTTCCAATATAATATAAACTTTCCCCCTCTGCTTTACAGGTCTTTAAAAATTTTCTTGAAAAATTCATGAAATAGAAAAAAGTTTAATATTTTTTGGCTCTTTTACCATAATTAGCATTCTGAAAGGGGAGGATATCCCCCTTCCCCCCTAGATCCGGCTCTGGTGCCCTTGCACATATAACTCACACACACGATCAGCTAAAGAATCCGTTCCTGCATACACCCTTTCCCCGACACCTGGCAGTTTCTGTATATGCCTGTGATATACTTATTATTCTGTTATTACTTAAACTATTTTCTTTCACAATTGCATTATTGTTATTATTTCTTAATTTGAACATTGTTCAACTAGTGTTTTGATGCAAAGAGTTGATTTACATGTGATAGACACTTTTCTACACAATTTCGACTTGTCACGAGGAGTCCAAGGGCCCAAAAAGATTGGGAAAAGGGTTCCATTAAAGAGTTGTCAAGAGACAAATGAAAGCCTTCCGTTAAGGTCATTGAGCGAGTTCTTTACCCATTTAATGTTCTCCTCCACAGTCACATGGGTTAATGTTTCAACCAACGGACGCGGCTTTTGCAACTTTATTAGTGTACCCTTTAGCAACTAGGGCACAGCCGAAGTTAACGAAGATATTTTCGATGAATTCACAGTGAGGACCCAGACATGGAAACATCAGATTACAAGACTGGCACGCTACCATCTGAGCCACTTCCCATTCTTTTTATTAAAAAGTTTTCGTATGTATGTGAATTGCGTATTTAACAGACTTTTAGGGCAATATTTTAACTTAAACACGTACAAAAAATCGAAGGTGTGTGTTCAGATTTGATAGCACAGGCCCGGGTCTAGAAAAAAATTCTAGGGGTCCCAAGAAACGTAACTGATCCGAAAAAATATAAGAGGGGGGGGGGGGGGGGGGGGCAAGATACTTGATTTCCAATAATTATAACATTTCTCCTTCTGTTTTACGGTTTTTTTTAAATTCTTGAAAAATGAATGAAATATAAATAAGTTTAATAATTTTTTTTTGTCTTTTTCGCCTTTACTCACATTCTGAAAAATGAAAAGGGAGTGGGCGGGCATGACCCCCTTGCCCCTCTTAGATCCGGCCCTGATAGGATTTGATTTTTTTAAATGCAGAACTAATATTCATCTTCACTCTGTTTTCTTCAAAATACTATATAAAATATATAACGATATATATATATATATATCGTTACATATTATATAACAACGATATATCGGATATATCGTCGAATAGGAATATAGGATATATCGTTATATATTATATAACGACGATATATCGGATATATCGTCGAATAAGAATATAGGATATATCGTCGAATATAACGGCGATATATCGGATATATCGTCGAATAAGAAGGGTGCTCGTCCTATATATTTATAAGACGAGAACCCTTCTTAAAATCACTCTATCATTATGACTGATACTCCCTTATTAAAGGAGCTCAATCACTAAGACCTGTTTTAAATAAATTCTGGGTGTGGCTGTGTATTGCAGATCATTTCTGTTGCTGTTGTTGTTAATTAATTTAGGTAAATGACTGTATCAGAAGAACTCATAAAACACAGTTCTGTGTTTGAAAAGAAAAACAAAATCACTGGATAAGAGAAAAATAGGAACCTTCAGTGAAATCCGTCGTAATATCTTTAATATTAGCTATTTCTGTGACCATGTGGTTAGTGTCCTTGGTTGCAGACCAAAGGAACTTCTGCTCTAATCGCGATTTAACATGGATTTTATTTTATTTTTCTGAAGTATGTTTCTTTCTGCTGAGGAATAGCTTTCCTCACAGATAGGAGAGAAGGTTGTTTCAATAGGTAGCGCGCCAGGCTCGTAATCTGCAATTCCCAGGTTCGACTCCCAGCTGTGTCAGAGTTGAAATTTATCTCCGATAAACCAGCACTCTCTCATAAATGGGACACCGACGGACTTGAAAAGACAATCGTTGTGTCAGTCGGATGGGACGTAAAGCTTTAATTTCGTGCGTAAGAGATAGCCATTACGCTAGAGATCATGCTAGAGGGCCTTGATGGGAGACTTCCATCTGTCTCCTAACAGCTGTCAAGTGGGCTCTTTTCCCCAACTTTCTATGAACTCTTGTGATGCTTGTGATGACCTTTTAGCCAGTTGTATGAAAATAATGTTCTTCAGAGGAAAAGCTTTAACGCTTCCTAAAAAATCACAACTTCCTTCACAATTGAAATACGATTCAAAACTTGAATCGTATTTTAAACCCTTTTTGAACCACTCGTAAGTACATAAATATTTTACTTCAGTCCCAGATTCCTCCTTCGTGTTTTACCTTTGCTATCTCGTGTTTCATTAAAAAAATTCAAGTTTCTACCTATGATAGAACCCGACCTCGAGTCTAAAACCACCTTTTGTTCTACTTCATTTGTGGGCGGTTGATTTCCACGGAACCGGTTGTTTTTCAATGCAAAATTTGTGGCGCTAAATCTTGGTAACTACCTATCATGGAATCCGATTTCGAATCCTGAAATCAACTTTTCTTCATTCTATTTAGTTCGGTTTTTCAAATTTTCCGTCTAAGCCCATAGAAAGGGGCGGGGGTGGCTCAGTCGGTAGCGCGCAAAGCTCGTAATCTGTAGTTCCCAGGTTCGAGTCCCAACTCGGTCAGCGTTGAGATTTATCTCAGCAAAATTCCCCTCCCTGCCCACGGTCAGTAGCGGACACCGATGGGCTTGGAAAGGCCGCCGTCCGTCGGATGGGACATTAAGCCGTGGCCCCGTGTGCGGGAGAGCCATACCCTGTGCACGTTAAAGAACACGCTGGATAGTCCCTGACGGGAGGCTACCATCTGTCTCCCAACAGCTGTTCCAGTAGGTCTCCTCCCCCAACCTTCTCTGAGCCTTCGGGGTCCATGTGAGCTGGCCATTTAGCCTATGGTGTGCAAAAAAGTGCCGCTCAGAGATAAACAACCCAACGCCCGTAGAATTTCGACGGGGCTTTCCCCTAGTGAGTTTACAGTTCATGTCATTACGAATATATTTAGTACTTTTGTTTATCAGAATGTTAAAGAAAGCATTGCTTCGTTGCCACCTTTGTGACGTATTCAGTTTTTCGTTCCACCTACTCTTTTCTTTATGCAAGTATAACAAGAAATAGCAGATGTGGAAAATGACAAGCTATCAGAATCAACATTTTGCATCCTCTACTGAATTTTCCGTAAACAAGAAAACAGTATTCTAGTAACAACAAAAATGACTATGATATCAATAAAAAAAAAACGCGAACTCTTATAAAGTGAGACATATTTGCTGAAATGCTGAGCGAAAGAAATCTCCTTAATTACAAGTTCCAATAAGGCGTTGTAAAACCAACAAAATCCTTCATTTTTTTCCCATGGTTACCTTTTTCCTTCCGCCTAGATTTTAGGTGGAACCTTTAATTATTTCTACTAAGCATGATGAAGCTGCCACGAGGTATTAGTGATGGCATTTGACAGCTAATGACATGTAATAATGATCCGAAATTAATAAGGACCAAAAAAAGTCGAAGCTCATAAAATAATTTTTCAGTTTTATTTTTTTTTGCATCATTATTCTATTCATGAAATACATTTTTATAGGAACTCTGCAGATTTTATCATTCATCCATTAAGGAAAACATTACGATGATTCGACTGAAAGAAATTCATAAAAAAAAAACACCTTATGTCATTACGGCATTGTTTATAATTACAAGTTTTCGTAAAATAATGTCTGCCTGTTTTTCGCTCGGTTAGTGTTAGAAAAAGATAATCTATTATGATCCTTGATACTAGCGAAAGGTTAAACATGTTTAGCATATGACCATCTGGAGGTGGATAATATCATGCAAGAAAAAATCTACAAAAGAATCATGTGGCTAACGTGATGCTTATTATATAAGCAGAATTTTAAACAGCAGCCAACCTTAAGGACATAAAAGATTTGCATATAGTTTAATTAATTTAGCGTAGAAAACGACGAACAATAAAAGCAAGATAGTGTACAATAATTTAATTACTAATCATTAGTGATGATATATTAGCCTAAAAGCAGTATTATACTGTTCTGGTATCAAAAAAAAACTTGTAAAATAATTATAAACAATGAATAATGTTTTTTAAGTTTGAACACTATTAAATAATTTTTTAAGTTTAAACACTAATAAATAATATTTTTAAGTTTTTAAGTTTTAACACAAATTATTATTATTATTATTATTATTATTATTATTATTATTATTATTATTATTATTGCAAAACAGGTCAATACAAAATAATCTTGAAACAGAAATAATAAAACACTGACAGGTGAATAGAAATATATATATATATACATATTTAACCTAGAAGTTATAAAACAAGTCTTACAGATTAAAAAATTAAACGAATGAAATACATATACTGTATGCAAGCCCGGATCTATAAGAAATGAAGGGGGATGGGGGCCAGGAAGCGATGCAATCGAGTTGGGAAAAGGGGAAAAAAAAGGGGGGGGAACAATAGACTTGATTTCCATTGCAGTGTAACATTTCCTCCTTCGTTCTAGAGGATTGTATAAAAAAGATTGCAAAATGTGTGAAATACGCAGAAGTTTAATAATTTTGAGCCTCTTATTACCTTTACTAGCATTATCAAGGGGGAGGGCTCCTTAGCCTCCCCTAGATCCGATTCTGACTAATATGCAGTCTTGCAGCCTCCACAGTCTCCCTTATTTGCCTCTCACTCTAAGCCACTGAAAATAACTAATTAACCAAAGAATAATATCGAAGATTTTTGAACAATTCTATGTTTTTTTCTCTGTCCAAAACTTGGTACCACTAGTGAAATTATGGAACAGAATTGCAATTTAATATTTTTTGAATATCTGATAACAAAATTTGAGAAACAAATAACGTTTATATAGATAAATATATACAGTATTTATTAGGCCTTGAGGAAATGAAATTTATGTAACTTCTTGTTGTTTCTATCAACACATAAGTATAAAAATTCTAATAGATACTAATAGGTCTAATAGATACTAATAAAATATCGCTATCTACATTTTTCTAATCACTTATTGGTTTGAATTTACACTGTTAGAGGGCACAATGCGGCAAAATAAGAAAAAAACACTTTTTTTATTTCTTTGAAACTAAGCATTCCCTGTTCACCAGATACAACTTATTTCTCTACTTATATTCAGTATATCGCCTTGAATGCTTCCGCATAACTTTGCAATTTAATTAAATGACTAACAACAAAAAATTTGAGAAACAAATAACGTTTATATAAATAAATATATACAGTATTTATTAGGCCTTGAGGAAATGAAATTTATGTAACTTGTTGTTTCTATCAACACATAAGTATAAAAATTGGATTGAAAATAGATACATACAATTGGAATGCAAAATGGGAGCTTACAGGATCAAATCTGGGGGGTCTGCGATCCCCTTCACAACTAGAGGCGAAAGTTTGAAGAATTATCTGATCACCAAGAAGTAGGTAATCCTCCACATTAGTCTCAATTGCGACGGAATTGAAATGTAAATTATAAACGAAATAACTAAACATTTTTTTATAAACCTTGTGTTTCTAATTGTGCTCTACAAACTTAAAAATGAAAATAAGTTGTCAGTCATTAAATTAGGTATTCAAATTCTATTAAGTTCGTAGGATGAGAGGCATTTTCCCTCCAGTGGATAAAAGAAGAAACCATTCCAAAAATGCGTGATTGGCTCAGCTGATAGCGTGCCAGGCTCGTAATCTGTAGTTCCGACGTTCGAGTCCCACCTGTGTTAGATTGAGATTATCTCCGCACAACTCCCACCTTGCCCTCGGTCAATAGGTGACACCGATGATCTTGGAAAGGCCGCCGTCCGCCGGAAGGTACGTAAAGCAGTGGAATTATGTTACAGGAGAGCCATACCTTATGCACGTTAAAGAACACTCTGGATGACCTTGACGGGAGGTGACCATCTGTCTCGTAACGGCTGTCTAGTGGGCCCCCTTCCTTCAACCTTCTCTGAAGCCATAGGGGTCCTTGTGACCTGGGTGGGGCGGGGGTGGCTCAGTCGGTAGCGCGCCAGGCTCGTAATCTGTAGTTCCTAGGTTCGAGTCCCAGCTGGGTCAGCGTTGAGATTTATCTCCGCAAAAATTCCGCAAAAATTCCCCGCCCTGCTCACGGTCAGTAGGGGACACCGATGGGCTTGGAAAGGCCGCCGTCTGTTGGATGGGACGTTAAGCCGTGGCCCCGTGTGCGGGAGAGCCATACCCTGTGCACATTAAAGAACACGCTGGATGGCCTTGAAGGGAGGTTACCATCTATCTCCCAACAGCTCTTCCAGTGGGTCCCCTCCCCCAACCTTCTCTGAGCCTTCGGGGTCCATGTGACCTGGCCATTTAGCCCATGGTGTGCAAAAAAGTGCCGCTCAGAGGTAAAACAACCCAACCCAACCCAACCTTGTGACCTGGCTATTCAGCCTATTGTGCAGCTTAGAAGTAAAACACCCTAACGATCCAAAAGTTTCAAAATCTGAAATCTAAGAAAGCAACCAAATGGAATATAAAAGAAAAAGAATTCTAATTTCTACCTGCACTTTGTCATATAAACACATCAAATGAATGACAACTATGAAATGCAAAAAATAACTGTTGTTGCTTTTCAAACACAGTTATCTTCAATGTTATTGCATGTATTTTCTGGTATACTGTTACGACTGATGAACGTGCTACAATGAACTTTTGATTTGATGTATCATTTTGATGCTCGCATGTGCTTCGGCGTGAGAATTACATCACCAACCACTCCGAACGAACTTAACTTAAAAACGAAGAATAAGAGAGTTGTATTAAGAGGAATCAGAATGTGAAGCAAAGCATAGTTTGTCTTTGCCTATGCACTAAAATATAAAAAAGAAATGATTTTATTTGGTGTAAACGCGGGAGGTTAAATAAGTTTAGTAATGTAGATCCTGTTAGCGGCTGGTAAGAAAAGAAGGATGCTTAGTACACTTAAAGGTGTGGCTGAGGAGGTTATATGTTAGTCGAAGAAGCAGAACTCATCTCATCTTTTCTGTAGGAAGAGTTCATCGTTTGATGCATAGTTATCTTTAGTTTGTTTATAAGAATTGGTAAGGTTATTCTTGGTAGATTACAGGTTTGCTCACAAATATGATGGTGTAACTTATTGAATGTTGTACAAGCCTTATTTTATGCTTTGAGTAGGGATAGTAATAATTTATAGAGAAACAATTCTTTGTAGGAATAGTGATAAGGTGCTATGTTCTACTGAAGCTTTATTTTCATACTGATATAGATTTGTGTTAATTGAGTTGAGTTTATATAAATGTTTTCATTCATACTTTTGTAATAAATTACATTATTTTAGAATTATAATTGTTAAATATTATTTTTGAACTCATGCTCAGTTTCCATCCGTTTGAATTATAAGAATACTTAGGTTGATTAGGTTACATGGTGCTGATATATGCAAACATACTTTGCTGACGTGCGACCAACTAGGAGAAAATTTTGACGTTGTTGCATGTGGCTCAATAGTTATATGCGTACCATTTTGCGAGCATGAACTTTATGGTATCATTAACCTCTGTATTAATAACAGAGGAAGACAGGTTTTGGGAAGGATAGATCTTTGCGCTTTCCGACTCCCAATATTCCGAGTCACAGGTTATAAAAGTGTGTAAAGCTAGAGGATTTAGGATGTTTCGAAAGGGGAGTCTTTGTGGTGAAGCTGAGCATAGGAGACGGATCCCCTGGAGCTGTTGCAGGTATATGGAAAAAAAAGAGTAGGCGCCTATCAGCACACTAGATGTTATCAAGAAAGTCCACACAATGGACAGTGGACAAAATTCTGCAACCTAGACAATGGTCGCCAAAGCATTGAAGATGTCCCAGTTGACTGTCCAAAATATTATGCGACACAATCTTTGCTTACAGCGCACGCATAAGTCCAGGGTCACAAGTTGTTGCCTCGCCATGTAACGGCGTACTAATTGCCGCAAGCTGTATGAGCGTTACTTGGCGGGCAACAAGGGCAAAATGTGGCCAAATTGGACGAGGGATACGTCTACCTAGACATCTGAAACAAGTCCCGGTTAAATGATTTCATGGTCATTGCTTGGTACAGCTATAAAGGGAAGTTGTAAATCCGTAGGGTGCAAAACACGCCAAAATGAGCTTCGAATCAAAGTCTCAGCTTGTGCTCGCATTTATTATTAACAGATGATAGGGGAAACCAGAATATTCGCGTTATATTTATTCACGGACATTCCTGTGAAGTCACCGCAGTCTTGACGGGAGGTTTTCATGTCTCCTAACAGACGTCCAGTGAATACCCTATCCCAGCCATTTCTGAGCCCTTGGACTCCTTGGCCATTAGACCACTGTGTTTAAAAAAGCACTACTAAGAGGTAAAACAGCCTAAACTATTGTCTCCTGGGTTTGAGAGAATATGGTGGAGCAACCTTTTACAAACTCTCTGTCTCGTTTCTTTTAGGACGAATTAAAAATAATGAGCTAACTGTTTTTATAGTCTATGCAACTCTGTGTCATAAGCTTTTATTTGCTTCACAAAACATTACGATCAGTGATCTGGTTGGGGCAATATAATGAAGCAATTATGTTGGCAAATGCTCGCAAACAAAGATTAAGGCAAAACACTATAATTCCTTTAAAAAAAATTGTAATCGCATTGAGTAAATGAACACATCTCGTTCGCTATTATGATTCTTTAAATTTTCAAATTGCTGATTTTTAGCTATCAGTTATTATTTCCTTGAGTAAGCTGATAAAGAATTGTTACAGCGACTTATTTGAACTGAACAAGAAAGTTTCAAACTCATAATTTCCAATGACTTTTCTGGAGCGTTTTTCTTTAAAATGCAACAAACGTTTAACAACCAAAGCCAAAGAAAAAATCAGCGATAACATGCTTCCATCGAAAACTTTTTTTTCCTTCGAAAAAAAAAAACAGCCATACGGAAGTGAGAGAAATTTCGTTCTTCCACGCAATTAGACTCGCGTAAAAGACTATTAACATTTTTGAATCTGGAATCGAAAGCAAGAGTTACGAGACAGGTCAATAAACAACGAAGAATTAAAAAGAAACTCAAAATGACAAAAAGAAAAAAAAAACTTCACTTTTTCGAACTTTACGCGGAAATTAACAACTGCCGGAACGGGCGCAGTTCCGCAGCAAAATTGGCTAAAAACAGAAACCACCGAGGTCTAAATGGTACGTTGTAGGAGAGAGTGTTAATTACTTGTCGTAGTAAATCACTCCTTGCACGTTGCACAACATACCAGGAAAGGTGTATGTATGTGTCTTGCACTGGCTTGTTAACCCGCTCTCGCAATGTCGTTGGGAAGTGCTTGTAACACTTCGCACAATCCGTTTTACAGAGAACTTTTTCTCTGTCCTTTCGCAGGCTTCCGCAGTTCGCAGAAAAGGTGAATGAACAGCTGTTTAACGGAGATGCATTTTCTTAAGTGAGACTGTTGCTTTTTCTTTGTTTGGTTTCTGAAGCTTTCTTTTGCTTTGGTTTACAGTATAATTAAATAATTTAGCGGAAAGAAATGTATGTGATATTGAAAATAATATAGCCTCAGTGCAATTACGTAGCCAGGATTTGGAGAAAGGGTGTTCATTTTTTTCTTCGCTGAATTTAGATTGGCAGTGATGTAACTGATATAATGTAAGATGGAAAAAAAGGAGGATACGTAGGGGTAATCCTAATTTTTTCAGTTTCAATTAATTTTTTTGTAATATGTTTATCATATGCTACGTATAAAGAATGCTGTTACAATTTCAATAATAAGCATGCTTGTAGAATATTAAGTCTCGTTCAAATCAATC
This sequence comes from Ryuthela nishihirai, assembly GCA_038380435.1. Classification (NCBI taxonomy): domain Eukaryota; kingdom Metazoa; phylum Arthropoda; class Arachnida; order Araneae; family Heptathelidae; genus Ryuthela; species Ryuthela nishihirai. The sequence goes on from JAWZYU010000020.1 coordinate 39,365,354, forward strand.
GTGGGACAAGTCGGAAATCAAGCATAAGCCATTTATTGATCTGTTCAAATTAGCCATACCATTTGATACATTTATTCTAAAGTGAAATCAGCAATGTGTTATTCTCTTTCCTAGAGCGACTTCGTTGAATGGGGCAGCCTATAACAATGCACCGCATTTCTCGTCCAACTTCAACTTCCTTCTTTTCATGACAATTTTTACAGGTCCAGATATGCCTAAATATAATAGGGACTAAAGGAGATGTCAGAGCAATAGGGAGGATGTTCCAAGCTTCCCAAAAATCTTTTCAATGTTATTATTTAGGCAGATGGGAGCAGATATTGTCATGCAACCAAACAACCTTTTTACTCGAAAAATCCTGGGCGCTTCGACTTTATCGCCTGCTTTGAAATGCTCATAGTTTCGCAATATCTTTGTAAGCTGATGATGTCATCACAATTCATTAACTCAATCAACAGTAGACTTTGATAGTCAAATTAAAACTTCAGTATACCGCACATTGTTGGGGGGAAAAGGTTCCTACGAATATTGGGCCAGAAACGCCCCCTTCTGAGTTATAGCACATTTTGACAATGAACGCAAAGAAACCTGCCAAAAGGCACGATGCTAAGCAAATTTGCATCATTTACATATCTGAGGGCACAGTAGATGTTTGCAAATGTTGGCAAAATTCCACTACTCCTAGATGATCTCAATCATACGTATCCTGCCCATTGGATTGGTAGAGGTGGAAGAACTTCGTGGGCCTGCATGTTCTCCCGATTTGAATCTACTAGATTTTTTCATATGGGGACACTTTAAGGTTGATGTTTACTTTTCCCGGTTCCTAATACACAGATTCCTCATGAATGATGTTTCGATGTTTTTGATGTTTCTATGCGAGGTTTGTCTGGAATCCACACAGTGTATCATATTCAAACAGATACTTGCCTCTGATTCTTGGTGTTGATGAGTTTCTTCTACATATACCTGTTTCCCTATATGAGGACATAAAGAGCACTCAGTCCATTTTCCAGATTGAGGAGTTGCCCACTTTTCATTTGAGCGAACTTTATTCAATGAAAATAAGTTTAGACTTCTCATTAAAGGTATGGATGCCTGGATTCACCACATATTCAATAGCCACTATATTAAAAATCGCGTAAATGAAATTCAAGGTTCCGCAAGTTCTTAAGTAAATTCTTTATGATAAAATGTGACTAAAGATAAACCAAAGACGTTAATAAATTCTATCTAAATCACAATTTCAGCCATATTCGTTCGGCGTGTAAAGGCTCGCAGAAACTGAAATACACTGGCGCTTAAAATTAAAAATAAATAAATAAAAAAACCCTCAAGCAGCTGCTTGCCACAGAGGTTTGACAGGAGCCTGTCAGTTTATATGCCACAGTAGAAGGTCTGAGAGGATGGCAGGATCTCAGCAGAAAAACGACACATACATCCATGCCTTACCCGGGGCTGACGTAACTTATATCTCGAAAAGTATACAGGGTGTTTCCAAAAGCTCTAGTCAAGCTTTGAGAACCTGTTTCACTGTACATAATGATGCACAGTAGAATCCAACGGGCATGATTAAAAACGTTCCTTTGAACACTGAGACAGAACCGCTTCCCTTCAGAGTTAGAGTCCATTTTGAGAGTAAGCCCGTGAAGTTAATTAGTTTTCATTCCATTTATTTACAGCTCACTATAAGCGATCGATGAGAACAATTATGTAAGTCTACATTAAAGCAAGTGTTCGAAATGACCTCCTGAGTAGCAAGCAATACGTGCCTCACAGACTCCTCAATAGTATACGTGCCTCACAGACTCCTCAATAGTATACGTGCCTCACATCGACTGTCGAACACGTTCGGAAAGTCCCGAGGTGTTCTGAATTCTTTGACAACCATCCACGATTCGTTCGCGAGGAGCTTTTGCATTAGGAACCGGGATAGAGCATACATCATCCTTAATGTGCCCCCACAAGAACAAATCCTGTGGATTCAAATTGTGAGGGCGTTCAGGTTACGAAATTGGTCCACCTCTACCAATCAAACGAGCAGGATACGTACTATTGAGATCGCCCAGGAGAGGTGGGATTTTGCCCAACATTTGCATACATCTACTATGCCGTCAGACATGGAAATGATGCAAATTTTCCTATCATCGTACCTTTTGACATGCTTCCTTATTTACACTCTCAAAATGTGCTATAACTCAGAAAGGAAGAGTTTCTCGCCCAGTATTCATAGGAACTATTTTTTTCATCACTATGCACAGTAGAACACGTTCCTAAAGTTTGACAAGAACTTTTGGAAACACCCTGAATAAACAAATCATATGAAATTCGGTGTAAATGTAAATTTTGCATGAGAAAAACCTGCCTGACCTGAGAAAAAAGTAAGAGCAGTAGAGGGCAGACAATGTCACATTTAATCGACGTGACTCTCCTTCCTATCGCTCTCAACCATACACAGCATCCATACACCATCTCTATGACACAGTAAAATCCAATTGTTATCCAAGTTAATGCCAGTATGGCTGGAACGTAAATGAATGGTGACCTAAAAGCTATTTATTTTCAAATGATGTAAATGGCCTCGTTGCCCGTATGAATAATTACAGATTAGCGAGCTGAATAGTGTGCCTAAAGACCTGAGAAAAAGTAAGAGGAGAGGCGGGCAGACAGTGTCAAACAGGACCTTGTTAGAATTGGGTTACAGCAATGGCCAAATACAGTAGCTGTGGACAGACGTGTTTGGAGAGCTAAATTGAGTTGGTTGAACCTCCATAGTTCATGGCTGCTTGAGGATTTTGTGTAGTGAGTTTTTCTAACCTAGTGCTATTTATAGGTTCTGACCTGGAGCGCTACCAATTGATCCAGCCTCGCCCCTTTTTCTTCAAGATTCAATAAATAGTCTGTTTAGAAGTAGTTCGTTACGTTTGTCTTGTTAACTCCAGTAAAAACAACAGACATATACAGCAAATTTTGTTCTTTTCAAAAATATTTTTCGCAGCATGTTTCACAAACAAGAAACTGGCCAGATACCTTTTCTGTGGTCAAATAGCCCATGTTTAAAAAATTAAGCAACTAATTCCTTCCAAAAATCTTTCTTTTTATTTTTGTATGAAAAGTCCCAATAATTTGTCGTTGATCTTATATGAATTTTTTTCATCGTCATCCTCCTCCTCCTCAAGCAGCCATGGGCTACGGAGGTCCAACCAGACCGTGCAGTTTAATTCTCCAAGCATATCTGTCCTGAGATACATCTGCTGCATCCGGCCACTGCACACCAATTCTAACAAGGTCCTGTTTGATATTGTTTGCCCACCGCATCCTAGGTCTCCCCCTCTTTCTGAGGCCTTTAGTCACACTGTTCGTAACCCTATTCGCCAATCTATAATTATCCATACGGGCAACATGGCCAAACCAGAGGAGTCTCTCTCTGCACAATATGCTGCTTAAAGGAGGTTGCAGACTCCTTTGTCTAACCTCAGCATTAGTTACAAAGTTAAACCACCTAATGCCCAAGATATTGCGTAAGCATCTACAATCATACATATATTTTGAATTAATCACACTTATCTCTCATATTAATAATAATAATCCCTGTGAATTAATAATCATATAATCCCTGTGAAGTACGTTTCGTATATTTATTTTTACAACGAATACGAATAGGACGTTACTTAAAAATTCTACCCGATATTCAAAAAACTTTCGAGGTGTTATTCTCATGTATTATTTAGCTTTCCAAATTTTCTGGTGTCTTAAAAAATACACACGTTTTTAGCAATGTTAGTACTTAGTAGCAAATTGGAAATTGTGTAGCTAGTTAAGGCACACATTACGATTTGCTGTGGAGTCATAGGGACGGGTTAATGTAATGGCCAAGCACGATAAGGTCTGGGTGGCCACATTCACGAGGAGGGCATCACTTTTTAAGGAGGGGGAATATTTGGAATTTTACAAAAATATCCAATAAAAAATTGAATGAAAGAGAGATGTAAAGAATGACAAATTTGAAGGTAATGAAAGCCTTGACTCCCTCCACCTCGAATGAATATCTCTCTGATATCTATAAGGTACCTAATATTATTGTCCTATTCGCCTGACTGTAGATAAGACTAGCTTCAAAACATCAATAACTCTTTAAAATCAATATTTTTTAAACCACGTAAAAATACTGACTTAGTTTTTGCAATTCTTGAGTGAAATTGTAGATGTAATTAAAAAAAAATCCTCTTAGATAACTTACACTGATCGACCCAGGGGGGAGGGGGTCATTTGCCCAATTTTAGATTTGACCACTGGCCTAAAATTTATTAATCCCCCCTCTGTGAAGTCGTCATCAATGTCAGTCAAGGTTTTGTGATCAAACTTCTGAATATTTTGAAATTCTAATAGCGTTAAAGTGCTTTGTGTTGTGTGTGGTCATAATATCATAAATGATGGCAGAGTTAATTTTACAGATATCCCCAAAAATCTTCCTTAATATTCAGAATGGTTTTGATTTTCCGAAGCAGCAAACATTTTCCAGTAGCGGATTTAAAGGTACAGGCGCCCTAAGTGGAACAACATTTAGGGTCCCTGTGGATTTTTTAGAAACAAATAGTTATAAATTCACAAAACGAGTTTGGGAGACACTAGGTGGCCGTTTAGTTCCCTTAATAGCAAATCCGCCCCTGACGTTATCCGATATGGTGCTTATATAAATGCAGGGGTCAAACTATTTATTATGATTTTTCTCTTGCAGAATTTTAATAATCGACACGAAGGCAAAAAAAACAATAATCATGCATTAGTTTGCAGGAATATTTTCGAAAGATTACTAAAATGGATAGCAAAAAGAATATATCACACTATTTCATCTAAGTAATCTGTTTAAAGTGTTTACCTTTCTATATATTAAAACTAAACGTTGAAATAATGCAGTTGTATGAGAACATTCATAAACTTTGTAACAACATTTTAGTCTTAACTGATAGCAATTTCCTTTTGTATCAAAGGCGATCGCAAATCAAATTTTAAACAATTTCCTGGAGAACCATTTACTTGAGATACAGATATATTCATTTCAAAATCTTGCATTAACATTAATAGGGATGGAGATATATTCAATCCAAAATCCTACATGACATTACCTGGAATACGGATACACTTTATCCAAAATATTACATAACGTTTTTGGGACAGAGATGCAGTCAATCAAAAAACTTATATAACGTTAACTGGGATAGAGATAAACTTAATTTCAAAATCTTATATAACGTTATTTGAGACAGAGATACTTCAATTCAAAATCTTATGTAACGTTACTTGAGATAGAGATACTTCAATTCAAAATCTTTATAATCTTACCTGAGATATAGAAGACTGACGAAAGCATGCAGAAGGACATTAACTAAATGATATCCCCAGGGATCGAGACCGTGGAACCAGTAGTTCCACCTGAAGCTCAGAACCGTCAAAGGGCGGTACGACTTGTGGCTTTGCTCCTGAGGACGAGAACGTTTAACATGAGTCTAGATGATGCAACATAATTAAAAACTAAAGAAATAATTCATTTTTTACCTATCTTTACTTATGACATGTATAACAGATAAGTAAAAGCAAAATTTGCAACATTTGGAGAACAGACATCTTAAAAATGTGAGATTAAAAGTGAATACTAAGCAATTTATTAAATAAATGCTTTTCATATAAACTGAGACCTTCAGTATGGCATATTCGCTACACCCCCGCTTGTCCTTTGTGAATAAGAGGTCACCGGTGGGTTTTGAAAAGCTACTGTCCATCATATGAGACGTTAAGCCATGCTACTGCGTTCAGGAGAACCATACCTTCTGCACGTTTTTGAATACACTGGATGTCCTTGTCGAGACTGTCATCTTTCTTCTAACATCTCTCCAGTGGGTTCCCTTTCCCAACCTATTCTAAACGCTTAGGGTCCTTGTGTCCCGGCTTGGGTTGTGGTTCATTTTTTTGCATTCAAAGGGGCTAAATGGCCAGGTCACAAGAACCCCGATGGCTTATAGAAGGTTGGGGGAGGGGACCCACTTGACAGCTATTAGGAGACAGATGGGAGTTTCCCTTCAACACCATCCAGCACGTTCTTTAACATGCACAGGATATTGCTCTCCCACACAAGCGCCACTGCTTAACATCCCATTCGACGGATGGTGTCCTTTCCATGGCTATGTCTAAGTCTTCCCAACCAATAGACTCCTCTACTGACTGAGGGTAGGGTGGAGGTTTAGCAGGGATAAATCTTAGCTCATTGGGACTTGAACCTGGGAACTTCAGATTACGAGTCTGGTGCGCTACCGACTGAGCCCCCCCAACACCTTTTTGACCTTATTATTTAGTCCATTGTGTGCAAAAAGGTGAAGCTGAGAGGTAAGTAACCTAACCCAACCGCCCGTATGAAGCTTTATAGCTTCGCAAGCAATATCAGAACTGGCTCTGAAAGCTTTAAAAAATAGATATATTAATTACACTAGTTTACAAGGTTTTCATAACATGAACAATTGTAGCTGCATTTAACTATTTTTCAGGTGCTGGTTTCATATCTGGCCTTAAAAAATGGTAGCACGTCACGTTTTTATGTTATTTGTCGTTTTGACTCCTATTGAGATCTTCCTATACCAACACCTCCAGGCAACTGGGAGGATACTAGATATTTTCCTTTTTGTGGCTGGCAACACTGATTGCCAAGTTGGAGAACATGTAACAGTAATCTAACCTCAGACCGCCATTCTTCTGTTTTCATTATAGGAGGAACACGTGCTGTACGTTGAAGAGTGAGTTTTTGGCGTTTAAATGGCACAAAGGCAGCGTTGCGGATGTGTTAATGTGCTAGATAAGTTTTGCTATGTGTGTAGAAATTATATTTTAAAATCCCAGGGTCGTTCTCTGACAAAGATTGTGAAGAAAGCTTATGACTTGTATTTTGGATGTCATGCTAGAGATCAGGACAAAACATGAGCACACAACAAAGCACGAAATGCATGTGCTGCATTTCGTGCTTTGTTGGCCTAAGTGAATGGTTGAAAGGTAAGATAAAATCCATGCTCATTGCAGTTCCAACGTTTAGGCCGTAAACCAACTAGTCACTTGTATGAGTGTTATTTTTGTTCAACGAAAGTGTCGGGCTTTTCAAAAAGAACAAAAGTAAAATACAATATTCAAATGTGCCTTCAGCCATGAGGACAGTCCTCATGGAGAAGATCTTCCTAAACCAACATCTCCAACCATCTGGGAGGAGATGGATTCATATTCATCAGCGGAATGACTTTGAGGCACATACAGATCCTGATCCTACATACATCCCTAAAAGGTTAGACGAGCCTCATCTGATTCAGAAAAAGAGAACCATATGATCTTGTTCGAGACCTGGATTTTCCAAACAACAAGCTGAGGTTTTAGATTCAAGACTTCAAGAGAGGAATATTCTGGCCAAGGGCAGCAGAGTTTCTCTGTTCAGAAAGAGAAATTTGGCTTTATCTGCTTATTACGAGATGCAAGATGGTTTGTGTTTCTGCACAGATATTTCAGGGCTGATGGAAGAAATTGTAACAACTCATGAACCTAAGGAATGGCATCTATTTATAGGTTTGTCAAAATTCAGTTTAAAAGCTGTCCTTTTGCATAAAGGAAATCAAACACCTTCCATTACAGTGACACACGCTGTGGGAATGAAGGAAACTTTTGAAAGCATGGAAAAAATACTCACTGCTATAAAATATAACCAGTTTAAGTGGACAATATGTGGTGACCTAAAAGTCATCTCTCTCTTGCTCGGGTTTCAAGAAGGCTTCACAAAATGTTGCTGTTTTCTGTGTTTGTGGGACAGTAGGGCCAGAAAGGAATACTACAAAACAAAAGACGGACCCAAAAGAGTTGTTTTTATTCCTGGAAAGAGTAATGTGAGGTATAAGCCTCTAGTTGACTCCTCTGATGCTCTGCTCCCACCACTATATATCAAACTGGGGCTTATGAAAAACTTTGTAAAGGATATGGACAAAACTGGGAAAGGGTTTTTGCACTTGAAGGAAAAATTTCCAAAACTAAGTGATACCAAATTCAAAGAAGGGATCTTTGTTGGTCCTCAGATCAGAAAGCTACTGAATGATACCGTCTTGGGAAAAAAAACTGAATATGAAGGAGCGCTCTGCATGGAAATCCTTCATGTCTGTTGTCCAGGGTTTTCTGAGAAACCACAAAGAGGAAAACTAACATCAGCTCATTCAAGATCTTCTCAAAAACTATGAAAATCTTGGCTGCCAAATGTCTTTAAAGATTCATTTCTTGCACTCGCATCTCGACTTCTTTCCCAAGAACCTTGGAGCTGTCAGTGATGAGCAGGGGAAAAGATTTCACCAGGATATTCAAACCATGGAGGAGAGATACCAAGGCAGGTGGGGCCCAGCAAGGATGGGTGACTACTGCTGGTTCTTGCAGAAGGAAGATACCTCAGAGCATAACAGACAAAAATGAACTTCATGTAAGTATAAAAGATCTTTACCCATTTTTTCTTGTTTTACGTTTCAATATTATTTCATTTGTTACTTTATATTCAGTGGTCTATAACTATGATGTTTCTAATTGTTTTCACTGTAACCATGCAATTAATTAATGACTTTAAGTTGCAATTTAACAAAATAGTCACATTTATTTTCATTTTCCAAATATGCGTAATGCCATAATTAAAAAAAAAAACTGTAAGTGCTGCAGATTTTCCACAGCCATATTTGGATTTAGCACCTCAAAATTAGTTAAAAACATCCTATTTGACCAATGTTACAAAAAGAAGTTTCTATTTATTGTCTAGTGTTATTCATCATCCTTACAGGATCGGTTAACCAGATTGTCGGATAATTCAAGTTCGGAAAGTAGAAACCTAATCAAATATAATCGAAATTTCAGATTTATCATATATAAATTTATAAAATTCTGTTGCAAAATTATTTTTTTTCCTATCATTAAACACTCTGTAAGGGAAACAATGCGCAAGTTTCATCATGGAAGAAACTAGATCCTTAACCAGTGGAGCTCCTGGTTCTTGACTCCTGTCCGTTTAATTCCTTCTTGACCGTGGCTCGGCGCCAGGGATCGACTGACCTCGGAGAAACACAACAGCTGCTCCACAAGCAAACTCTCAAGCCAGAAACTGATTTCTACCGCTGAGCCTCAGGAAACAAAACACACTCTTCACCGACTACTCTAGAAGTTCGTCCTTATACGCCAGCCAGCTTGGCCTTTCTGCAAACTGCGTTGTTTGTGAGAAACACTTTGAGACTAAGCAATGAATCGGTGAGAGTTTCATAAATGTTCTGTACCTTACAGAAATGGTTCGGAAACTTTTGGAATTGGAAGCTAAGTAGAATGAGAAATGCTTCTTAAAATTGCAAATGAATTTGATCTAAACTGTAAGAGTTAACGATGTAAGTTCTCTTGAACTCTTAAAGTTTAGGGCTGAATAGATTTGCGTTTCAAACTGATTAAAACCAGTTTAACATCTTCGTCGTTTCTGATAGAAATTAAACTCGTTTGTCACTAATTCTCTAAACCAGGGGTTCTCAACGTGAGGTATGCGATAAAATTTTTGGTGGTAAGCCGTGAGAGCTCAAACGTCGCTAGATCTAGTAACGAAGTCGCTAAGTTGGCATTATTATTCTATAACTATAGTTTTATCTATCTATATAAGGGGTATGTCAGTTACATAACAGTTTCTCATTTCATCGGGTAAAGAGTTAAATATTTTTGGAGCTAGTCAAAAAATATTTTTAACAGACATTTTTGCTAACTTTCGGGACAACGTAAATTGTTTGTGATTTTCTGGAATAATATTCTCTACTTTAAACTTAAACCATTCAGAGTAATTATAGGGAAAGAGTATAGACTTGAATATATCAAATTTTCTAAGCGTTAAAAGATGATTATTTGTAAAAAATATTCAGCAAAGTTTCTTACTCTAAATATATATTTTACCATTTTGTTTTTCAAGGCAGGCATTATATTCACAAAATAATCCCCCCCCCCCACAAAAAAAAACGCATTGTGTAACAGAATGAACCCAGGCATAATAAAAAGAATCCATCAAAAATTCCAATCTTTTTCACAACATAAATATATCATATATAACTCAATATTTTATTCAAACAATCGATATGTAATATCCACTAAACATCCATTGCTAAAAGTTTCATGAGTTATTTATTTCTATCTGGAATCTGGACCAGCTACGTGCTCCTTATTTCCAACTTCTTTTCTATTATTATTTATTTTGTTAAACTTATATGTATCTGTTTCGTGTATTTCTTTGAATAAATTTGAATTTTAAATTATTGTTAACTATAATACCGAAATATTATTATCTGGTTACTTCTTCTACACTTTGGCAATGAAGGTTCACATTTAATTGTTAAATCTCGTATTTATTTGAAAATTAATAAATTTAGTGTCATTAAAAAATTTCATAAGCAAACTTTCTCATTGTTATTTTTTTAATTCTAACAGATTTTTATTTCCATCTATTACATTAGTGTCATTAGTTGTTCCACCAACGTTTCCATTTAAACCAAGGGAATACATGGCATTTATAAAAGTGAAACAACGGCCCTAAAACTAATTCCTGCGGAATAACCGATTCCTGCGAAAAAGTGTTTCCACAGGAATCGGTTTTATGCACAGGATGTCCGAGACAAAAACAGCTAATGAAAAAGTAATACAATTTATTATTTAATACAACGACGAGCATTAAGCAAGCATTAAAAGGCAAATTTCCAAGTTTTTTTCGTAGAAGATGGCACCACTGTCCTGCATGCTAGGACTCGCGGCGGTTGTGTTTCCAAAATGAATGTTGGATTGGACGGGTAGGTCTCATAGAATGGCCTCCTAGATCCCCGGATTTAACACCTCTCGATTTCTGTCTTTGGGGGATACATTAAAGGTGCTGTCCACCAAACTCCAGTAACGGATTTGCGTCACAGGATTACCGCTGCTTGTACGTACAGCAATCACTCCGCAGATGCATGAGGGTTGGGTTGTTTTACCTCTGAGCGGCACTTTTTTGCACACAATGGGCTAAATGGCCAGGTCACATGGACCCCGAAGGCTCAGGAAGGTTGGGGGAGGGGACCCACTGGAACAGCTGTTGGGAGACAGATGGTAGCCTCCCGTCAAGGCCATCCAGCGTGTTCTTTAACGTGCACAGGGTATGGCTCTCTCGCACACGGGGCAACGGCTTAACGTCCCATCCGACGGACGGCGGCCTTCCCAAGCCCATCGGTGTTCCCTAATGACGGTGGGCAGGGCGGGGAATTTTGCGGAGATAAATCTCAACGCTGACCCAGCTGGACTCGAACCTGGGAACTACAGATTACGAGCCTGGCGCGCTACCGACTGAGCCACCCCCGCCCTAGATGCATGAGGAGTGGAGAGAAGTGGAGTACCGTTTAGATATCTGCCCTTCTGCTAAGGGCGCTCATGTGGAAATTTATTGAAGGTTGGGTTGGGTGTTGGGTTGTTTTACCTCTGAGCGGCACTTTTTTGCACACCATGGGTTAAATGACCAGGTCACAAGGACCCCGAAGACTCAGAGTAGGTTGGGGGGGGAGACTCAGTGGAACAGCTGTTGGGAGGCAGATGGTAGCCTCCCGTCAAGGCTATCCAGCGTGTTCTTTAACGTGCTAAGGGTATGGCTCTCCCGCACACGAGGCCACGGCTTAACGTCCCATCCGATGGACTGCGGCGTTTCCAAGCCCATTAGTGTCCCCTACTGACCGTGGGCAGGGAGGGGAGTTTTGCCGAGATTTTACTGAAGTACACTAAAACTCGGTGAATTTCTCTGTCTCATGTTTGTTCGCTGCATTAAATATTGAATTGTGCTACTTTTTAATTGGTTGATTTTTGTCCTGACGTCATCTATTCAGTTTTATTGTTTCATATACTATTTATTGAATATAATTATATATATATACATTATTCATATATTTTATATATTCAATGAATGAAATTTCATTAATTTTTTATTTGACCACAGGGGCAAAAATCAAGCAGTGCTTCAAAATTGAAATATCTTGGTTGAGCCTCCGTAAATGATCATTTGCGAATACAGCAATCTTGCATATATGTACATTGTAATAATACTACTAAGAATGCCCAAAAGCAAAATGAAAACAAAACCTATTGCTGGAAGACGATTGAGCTTTCGAAACGTCCATTGCGCAGTCTCATAGTCTCTCCATGGATTCTCAGATTGCCATTCAATATATGCTGCTCATAATGATTCACTCTTTTGTGAAAAGTGTAGCGATTCTGAGATGCAAATTTCTGACAATAGCATTTCGCAGAAATGCATTAGTCGTCAGCCAACATTTTTTTTCTTTCTTTTTCGGTCTCAATTGCACCTGTCATTAAACTGTAATTAATTGCGAGAGCTGTCAATGATCTTTATTATCTACCAGCGCCAACCAACGGCGTTAAGGTGTTATCGATACTTAAAATATCGATAAAGCAATTAGAAAGGCTGTTCCTTTTGTATCGATATAAAGATCCAATAAATCATTGTCCTGTTATCAGTTACCAACACGCAAAATAACGAGTGACGGACGACAGAAAAAAATTTATATAGCCTTCTATTTCGGCAAACGCATCAACTCTGCCATTATTTTACATTCATTATCTATAGCTATGAAGTTCTTTGCCATCTATAAAGTCCTTCCCTGACAAGTGCATTTTCTCTCGTTTAAGGCTTTCCAACTCCCTTATCGTGGAACATAAATCTGACAGATGGTGTTATATCAAAGAGAAAAAAAACCTAATTATTATTACTCTAAGCCTAAAACATTTTTGACTACTCTGGATTATGTAAATAACGACCGCGGTTATTTCAGAGCTCTTGTTAATAGATATCGATTATAACATCATCATAATCATCATCATTTGTACACTAATGTGAGATTATATGCTTAAATCTTCTAATGACTGAACAGGTATCTATAAACGTGTTTCGAAAGTTGCACTTTTTTATATGCATCCTTGTAAGGGGAGTGTAAAAGAAATTTCGTGTTGTTTCCAACCCCTCCCCCCCAAAAAAAAACACGAGAACAAAATCAAATCAATAATTTTTAAATATATTTTTTTTAATAGTCAGATGCTGAGACGATGATTGCTGATGAGATAATCAATTTCCGTCCACAATCGGCTCAGCATATGTGTTGTAAACGCTTTTGCAACAGCTGCCGTAATTTTTTCCTTTAAATGCTCTGAATTACGATTTTTTTTTTTCGGAATAAACAGCCTTTTTAAAATTATCTCCAGAAAAAGGAGTCCTACTGTGTCAAATCGAGACTTCTCTGGAGCCAGAGGATAGGTCCAATTATACTAATCCAGCTACGTGGAAATTTGGCATTTAAGACATTACATAGGATATTAACTTCACGTCGTTGTAACAAGGAGACTTGGAGAGCTTTTTGATATTTTGGGATACATTTGTGTACTTTAGGGACTGCATTTTGTGTACTTTGGGATGCATTTTGTGTACTTTTATAATAGCCATGTGAAATGATATTTATAAATTAATTATAAACGTGTTTTTTAATAATAGAACACTGTGTAATGAAAAATCTATAAAAAGATGCAATACAAAGTGATTACAAATGTAGCGATTTGAAATATTTATTATGCAAAAACTATAAAAGCAACATCAACAAATCCTTATTAGTTGCTTATTAAAATTTTCGACATACCAGAAAAAGATTTGAAATGTTTAATATGGTTATTCTGGATTAATCTCTCTATTCCAGTTCATCCCATACTTTCAGTGGATGGGGTGACAGCGCATCTTTTCTGCCAATACCAGAAAAGAAAAATATTTCTTTTTTTGATATTGTTCTTCTGCTGAAGGTATCTTATGCTCTCAAGTTCGAGTCCCAACTGTTCCAGCGTTGAAATGTATCACCTCTATCCCTCATTCTGCCCTCAGTGAGAAAGGGACATCGATGGACTTGGAAAGGACCTCGTCCATCGGATGGAACGTTATACTATGGCCCCGTATGCAGGAAGACCATACCCTGTGAAAGCTAAAGAACACGTTCGATGGCTTTGATAGGAGGATACCATCCATCTCTTAACAGTTGTCCAATGTGACCCCTTTTCTTAAAGGGGCGGGATGGCTCAGTCGGTAACGTACCAGGTTCGTAATCTGTAGTTCCCAGGTTCGAGTCCCAGCTAGGTTGAGATTTATCTCCGCAAAATTTCTCGCCCTGCCGACCCTCAGTAGGGGACACCGATGAGCTTGGAAAGTCCGCCGTCTGTCGGATGGGACGTTACGTCGTCGCCCTGTGTGTGGGAGAGCCAAAACCTGTGCACGTTAAAAAGCACGCGGAATGGCCTTGACGGGAGGCTACCATTTGTCTCCCAACAGCTGTTCCAGTCGGTCCCCTCCTCCAACCTTCTCTGAGCTTTCGGGGTCCACGTGACCTGGCCATTTAGCCCATGGTGTGCAAAAAAGTGCCGCTTAGAGGTAAAACAACCCAACCCTTCTCTTAAACGCATCTGAGCCGTGGGGTCCTAATGATCTGGCCAATTATCCCAATGTGTGAAAAAAGCGCCGTTCAGAGGTAAAACAGTAAATTCAATTTCTGTTGAGTTTCGCCTTCTTCATAGATTCTCTCTATGGCGCATTTATACTAACGGATAACTCTATTTAACTCTTAGACTCAGGCCCTTATGGGTTCTTAATGCCTGGGCATTCATTCAATCGTATACACAAAACTGCCGCTCAGAAGTAAAACAAACCAACTCCACAGAATCATGAAAATTTTTTGTTTACTTAGCCCTACTACATCACTAATTAATTGAGCACACAACACGGAAAGAAAAGTCTCCTCTTAAATAAATAAATAACCTGATTCACTAAATGAAATATGTTACAACCTACACTGAGACTGGCTCACTCTATCTGATGCTTTTAGCCAAATCACAATTCGGAAAGTCTATTCCTCTTCTTATCTTAGGATCAGGTCAGCTAAAGGCCAAATCTTCCCGTCCACCTCTCCGCTTACCGAACCGCTCTAACTTCTGATTATCTCTTTAATCCAGTGCAGTCGGCCCGTAACGGCCACTAATACTGTCCCGGGTTCTATTGGAAGTGTCCATTGGCTGTGCTTGCTTCCTCCACTGATTTACGCCGGCCGCCATTAGCCGGTCCGCCGTCTCCATAGTAACAATCACGGAGGGGGCTCTGAGACCCTTACGAGAGCGATTAAAGTGGCGTGGCGACCGGACGAGGTGGTGCAGAAGATGGTGCTAAGTCGATTTGCCGGTAACATGTCTATATCGCGCGCTTTATCGCCACCGTACATAGGAAGGGCGTTTGGGGGTGTGGTGAAATCGCGAGCGTGTTTCTAAGCGTAATGTTTCCCACTTAGCTGCGGTAGCACAAACGTAGAGCGTTTTGTAGTTGGCTATATCTCTCAGCTACGTGGATGATGGGGGAAATGGTAGCTTAAAATTTAATCGCTATTTGAAAGGGGAGCGAATTGTGTACAAATCCATGTGCTGGAAAGTTGATTTTGTTCGCTGATAGTCATTAGGTCATTTTGTCGATGGAAACCTGCAATCAGCTTTTATTCTAGAGCACTACAAAGAACGGAAGTGTTTTTTTTTAAATTCTTGGGTGATAATTCCTATGATTCCGTTTGATTATTTAAATCAAGGCCTAATCTATGGGGGGGTATGCCCCATTTTCAGAATGCTAGTAAGGGTAATAGATGCAAAAATTATTAACTTTGTTCATATCTCATGCATTTTCAATATTTTTTTAAAAACCTGTAAAACGGAGGGGGGGATGTTATACTGCAATAGACATCCAGTCTCTTGCCCCCCACCCCCTTTACATGTTTTCGGCTCGATGGTGTTTCTTGCCCCGTTCCCTTCTTCCTTTGGGGCGGGGGTGGCTCGTGCGGTAGCGCGCCAGGCTCGTAATCTGCAGTTCCCAGGTTCGAGTCCCAGCTGGGTCAGCATTGAGATTATCTCCGCAAAACTCCCGCCCTGTCCACGGTCAGTTGGGGACACCGATGGGCTTGGTAAAGACCACCGTCCGTCGGATGGGACGTTAAGCCGTGGACCCGTGTGCGGGAGATTCATATCCTGTACACGTTAAAGAACACGCTGTATGGCCTTGACTGGAGGCTACCATCTGTCTCCCAACAGCTGTTCCAGTGGTTCCACTCCCCCAACCTTCTCTGAGCCTTCGTGGTCCATGTGACCTGGCCATTTAGCCCATGGTGTGCAAAAAAAGTGTCGCTCAGAGGTAAAACAACCCAACCCAACCCTTTTTCGATTTTTTTTTCTAGATCTAGGCCTGGTTTAAATGATGAGGCGCATTTATTTTTGCTATAGAATGTTATTAAACAGGGTGGCAGAACAAAGCTCAAGACGACTGTTAAGATCAAATGAGAGCTCTCCAGATATATCCAGAGCTCTATTTCATGAAGCCCAAGCTCATCTAAGAAGAAGAGAAAAAGATTCGTTTCGGCTCAGAGGAGGTTAGGGAAAAGGACACAGATGTTTGGAGACAGATCGTAGCATCCCGTCAAAATAATCCAGGTCTTCGTTAATGTACACAGGGTGGCTATACTGCGCACGGAGCCACTCTTTTACTTCTCATCTGACGATCATCATCTGGCGGTCTTTTCAAGCCATTAGCTT
Organism: Ryuthela nishihirai; assembly: GCA_038380435.1. Classification (NCBI taxonomy): domain Eukaryota; kingdom Metazoa; phylum Arthropoda; class Arachnida; order Araneae; family Heptathelidae; genus Ryuthela; species Ryuthela nishihirai. Next base: position 39,382,055 of record JAWZYU010000020.1, read on the forward strand.
CCCCCTTTCTGAGAGGGAGGGGTGGGGAGTTAACGAAGATAAATCTCATAACTGGCAACGTTTTGGGAATTGAACCTGGAAACTTCTGATTACGAGCCTGGCGCGCTACCGTCTGAACCAACCTTCTACCTGAAAGGAAAGAAATAATGCGATGTTTATTTATTGACATTGGATTGTTTTATCTCTGAGCGGCACTTTTTCGCACAATGGGCTAAATGGCCAGGTCACAAGGATTCCGAAAGCTCAGAGAAGGTTGGGTTGTTTTACCTCTGAGCGGCACTTTTTTTGCACACCATGGGCTAAATGGCAAGGTCACATGGACCTCAAATGCTCAGAGAAGGTTTGGGGAGGGGACCCACTGGAACAGCTGTTGGGAGACAGATGGTAGCCTCCCGTCAAGGCCATCCAGCGTGTTCTTTAACGTGCATAGGGTATGACTCTCCCGCACACGGGGTCACGGCTTAACCATCTGACGAATGACGGTCTTTCCAAGCCCATCGGTGTCCCCTACTGACCATGGGCAGGGAGGGGAGTTTTGCGGAGATAAATCTCAACGCTGAACCAGCTTGGACTCCAACCTGGAAACTGCAGATTACGAGCCTGGCGCGCTACCGACTGAGCCACCCCCGCTCCCATGGGGGAAGAGGACCCACTGGACAGCTGTAAGGAGATAGACGGTAGCCTCCCTTCAAAACAACCCAGACCACCCAGAATGTTCTTTAAAGTGCACAGTATATGGCTCTCCCGCACACAGGGACACGGCTTAATGTTCCATCAGACGAACGGTGCCCTTTCCAAGCATATTGGTGTTTCCCTGCTGACCAAGGGCAGGGCGAGAGTTTCGCGCAAATAGGAGCTCGAACTGGGAACTGCACATTACGAGCCTGCGCGCTACCGACTGAACCATGCTCGCTCCCTATTAATTGAAGAGCACCTGTTATTTCCCAATGGCTAAAAAGGAGAACAAGTTTATCCCTAACTACTTTCTTTAAAAGATATAGAATATCAAGGGAGAACTTTATTCCCTATCTGCAAGACGAGTTAATCAGGCAGGTTCCTTTCAGCGATACAACATTTCCTCTCCTAAAGAGAAAATGGCGTGACTGATCTGTAAGAGAAAGGAGGGGCGTCTGCGCCACTAAGACTCCAACGACACCAAATTTTCTTCTGTCCCAGACTTGGGCTTAACGCTTCTCGGCTGCGAACTAATCTGTTATATATGCCGTAATTATTGTCTCTAATTGTACTGGATTCTGAATTTCATATATAATGAAGTAATTTACTTGACTGACAGCTCTTTCAGGAAGTGAGGATTTTCTCTGCCTCGCACACAGGAAAAAATGTTGGGGAACTTTTTGACATTGATCGATTATTACGGAATAAATCACCGGGAATATCGAAAAGTTTGGACATGATCCCAATTTGGATAATAGATGAACAAATGTAAATCGAGTGGAAAGACTTGAAGAGAAAATCTGAGTCTGTACTCTTCCTTGTAGGGGAAAAAAAAGTTTTTTTTTATTTTTTTGAAACTTTTAGTTTTGAAGAAAACATGGAAGGCAGCTTATGGTGCAGGAGTAAATGTTTGTTAATTGTAGAACAGAATCTCGGAAACTCAACATTATCATTAATTTGATATTTTACATCAGCTGTCTGTCCTGTACAAAATACAACGATAATTCGACACCCGATTATCCGTTTATCTCGATAAAACGGCATTTTATCATCCAGATTACTCGATTACCTCAATAGTTATATATTTTGTTATCCGGTTTATTATGCACGAAGATTTATGCCTTGATAATCTGATAAGTCATAAATTAACATTTTAACCTTCAGTTTATCCACATGGCTAAAATGGAACTTTTGCTTTAGATAATACAGAAGTCGATATTTCTCGATTAGTCGACATTTCTTACATTTTCAATTTCGCCTCTTTAATTGTCGTGAAACATCAATGACATGATAATTATCTGCTTTAATTGGACATTCTTCTACGCAAGCTATCTATTGTGTTTACTTTTTACTAATCATCAAACTTGTATTTTCAAACCGCTCTTAATATATACATTAAACTACGTTTTTCCCTAGCTGTGATGGCGCGGGGGTGGCTCAGTAGGTAGTGCGCCAGGCTCGTAATCTGCAGGTTCGTGTTCCAGCTAGGTCAGCATTAAGACTTATCTTCACAAAACTCCCCGCCCTGCCCACGGTCAGTAGGAGACACCGATGGGCTTGGATAAGAGCGCCATCCGTCGGATGGGACGTTAATCCGTACCCCCATGTGCTGGATAGCCATACCCTGTGCACGTTAAAGAACACACTGGATGGTCTTGACGGAAGGCTACCATCTGTCTCCCAACAGCTGCTCCAGTGGGTCCCCTTCCCCAATCTTCTCTGAGCCTTGGGGTTCTTGTGACCTGGCCATTTAGCCTATGATGTGCCAATTTTGCACACATGGACCCCGAAGGCTCAGAGAAGGTTAGGAAACAACCCAACCCTCTGGCTGTGAAGTAAAATTGCCCATGAGAGTCCTTCAAATATATTTTAGCGAAAGTAATTTAATGTTACAGATATACTATCCTAATGTTTTATAAGTAATGACTAATGTTTTATAAATAATAGCTAATGTTTTATAAATAATGACATTTCAACTTATTCTTCTCCATTATTTAGTCATAACATTCGGAAAAAAACCATCTGCTGATTTCACAATGGATGGAATCTGTGCATTGCTGATTTATAAGCTATGAACTTATTTCAGATCAATCTTACTTTTATAATACCTCGACAGATAATATTTTTAAGAAAGATTAAAATGATTGAAAACTCATGTAATTTTTTTCAAGCATATTACGATCTTTCGCAACACAAAATTTTTCTTACTTTTTTTCTTTTTAAATTTCGTTCATTTTGTTTTCTTCTAAATTTCGCATACTTTCTTTTCTTCTAAATTTCGTTTGCTTTGCCTTCTCTAATTCACTTACTTTGTTTCCTTCTAAATTTCGTTTATTTTGTTTTCTTATAAATTTCATTTATTTTGACTTCGTTTAAATTTCGCTTATTTTGTTTTCTTCTAAATTTCGCTTATTTTGTTTTCTTATAAATTTTAATTACTTTGTTTTCTTCTGAATTTCGCTTTCTTTGTGTTCTAAATTTCGCTTTCTTTGTCTTCTAAAATTCGCTTACTTTGTTGCCTTCTAAATTTTGCTTTGTTTTTGTTTTCTTATAAATTTCTTTTTTTTTGTTTTCTTATAAATTTCTTTTTTTTTTGTTTTCTTGTAACTTTCGTTCATTTTTTATTTTTATTCTGTAATATTTTCTTCTAAATTTCGCTATCATCTGCAGCTATCCATAAGAACCGTCTTGTAGTTGGAATTTACAGCTACTGTTGTTCAGTTATCGGTAGAGATGATGTGTGCAAATCCAAGTTTTAATTTCATTTGTAACCATCCGTGGAATGAAAAAGAATACCTTCTTGCACGTTTCCTGAAAGTGCAGAATCCTTTTGTAACGTATTGATCCAATATTCTCGAAAGAGCTACCGATTTTCACAAAAGTAATGTTTCTGTACCACGATTTTGTGTCTGTACACAAAGCGTGATGTGCTTTGTATACTGACAGGAAGTGTCCAGAAAGAGTTAGATTTTGTAGTGAATCCCAAGAAATAATGGAAATTCTGAAGGATTTCGCATAGAGGAGATTCTTTCTCTATGTGGTCCGTGGTGCATAATGGGTCCGTGGCATCGAAAAGGTTAACCACTGATTTAGATCATTTCACATAACTACTTCCTATTTCTTTGATTATTTATTGATTTATTTTGCACTGAACTTTGGACGGTAACAGGGATCATTCTCATTAAATGTACGATTGATTAGGAACCGTTTGAAGGTCACTCCTTATGTCTCAAGACAGCGCCAATTAAACAAATTGTAATTTTATCTCTTTAAACCATTTCTAGGGTTGATTTGAGTAGTTTCACCTCTGAGAGGCACTTTTTTTCGTATATTGGTCAGGTCACAAGGACCCTAAGGGCTCAGAATGAGTCAAGTGTCCGCTAAACATCTATCATTAGACATAGTTGAAAAATACAATCGAAGTCATCTCGGGTATTCTTTAACATTCGAGGGAAGAGCTTTCCTCGCCGAACCAAGCCCATCGCTGTACTCTTTCTAACCTAGAGCATAATTAAAGAAGAATTTCAGAGATTTTAGGAGAGATATATTCCTAAGAGTGCATGTCATAGCATTGGCAGTATTTTCCCAAGTAAATAACATTTATTCTTCTTAACACTTAATTGACTTGTGAATGATAACTGTACGTGAAAAGGTTTTCTAAAATATCAAACCTACACTTAGAACTTCGGTTAGTTGAATTGAGAAAGGATAAGGGATGAGCTCGATTTTTCTTTCAAAACAAGCCATGTATATTCTCCAGAGGTGGCTAGACTTTCTGATTTTGTTTCGTCTCTTTTTTTAATATTCTGGCTTTTACTTCCACCAAGAGAAATAATAATTAAACATCTAACCTTGGACATGCTCCAAAACAATGAAAATATATTCTTAATTTGGAACTTCATAGCTGTATAAACTTCTATTCTACCTTTATACTTAATGACTGGTAGTTAGATCTTGTGTGATTAACGGAATAATTGCAATATTCGCACACTGCTGAAGCAATTAACGTTCTACGAAGGACATACAGGATAGGAACTGTTTGCATTAGTTGGAGAGAAAGAGGGAGATTGAACTCCAGAACTGACTATTCGCCTTTTCTGTCGACATCCTGCAATATTAGAAATGTCGGGAACGAACAATTACTTTCTGAAGGACAAGCCGGAGGTAAGGTGGAAATTAAACTTCAGTTTAATTGCTCCTAAAACTGGGAAAAGTTTTATGTTGACTTCCTGGCTCGTAAAGTTTCCGTCCGAAGATATGCAGCGGGAAATGTGGAGAATGAGAATTGCCAATATTTCATTTCTCCTTAAAATGCTGTCTTGTATTCATTGTCTGAATTTGACTGGATTATATATGAAAGGATGTTATAAAGTAGTCTTTCCTTTCCTGTGTTTTATCGGTTTTGTCAGTAAGTGGCCATATTCCTCAAACTGGGCATTTTTTAAAGATAAAAATCGACAGGTTTATGTTCACCAATAAAGATAAAAATCGACAGAAAGTTTTGCGCACACCAAGTTATAAATTTGGCCATGTAAACCCGATACTTTTATAATTATTTTTAATGTTTCGTGTTCAGAGGTTCCGAAACCATATTCGGTGACTTTCAATGGATTTAAGGGGTGGGTGCAAAAGGACAAACGAAATGTTACTGGTCATCGAAACACTATTTTTTAATCGGAACAGTAAAGGACTAAAAAGGGAAGATAAATTGGATGGAGAGCCAGTGGTGAGCTTTAAGTTTCGCTTGAGGTGAGGAATTCGAAGGGTTGGTTAAACCAATAAAATGGAATAAACGAAGAACAGTGATATAGAGTGAGTGTTAACTGGGGAGATTATGCTACTTAGCTGTCAATGCTTCGACAATTCTTATCTATAAAGACTATTGAAGTAATTTATAAGTCATTGTCCAATGCTGACGTCGAGCAAAGATCGAAGTTTCAACAGTTCAACATCAAAATTTCTCCATAAGTTCCTAGGTTGTCTCTCAATTGCAGTTGATAAAAGACCTTGAGGTGTAGTTTGGTCATATATAATAAAAAAAAAGACCATAGAATGGAGTTTTTGTGGCATTTTAAACGCAGTGATTTTAAAGAACAGATGAATGGGTGAAAGATGCTTCCCTTCACCCATTCATCTGTTCTTCTCCTTCACTCTGTAACACGGTTGAATTTCTCTTCTGTTCTGAAACCAGATGCAACTGGCACGTCGTTTCTCTCCTTGTGAATTTCATTCTGGAAGTCCATCTGGAAAGCAAATTAGAGAGCAGGGGGGGGGGGCCGAGAGAGTAAAGCGATTGAACCGGAATGAACCAGAATAATTTCCAGTATAATTATTCATTTATTTCTTTATTTTTGTCACAAATTATTCTCGCTGAATAGGCAAGCAATATATGTTTCACTGTTTCACAATATTTTTCTCTTCCGCTTCGGTTATTAGAAATTTTCAATGGGGGAATACTTTATTCTCTCAATGGTCCCGGGCTCAGTCGGTAGCTTGCCAGGCTCGTAATCTGTAGTTTCCAGGTTCGAGTCCCAGCTGGGTCAGCGTTGAGATTTATCTCCGCAAAATTTCCCGCCATGTCCACGGTCAGTGACAGTTGGAAAGTACCGCCGTCCTTCGGATGGGATGTTAAGCCGTGGCCCTGTGTAAGGGAGAACCACACCCTGTGAACGTTAAAGAACACGCTGGATGGCCTTGACGGGGGGCTACCATCTGTCTCCCAACAGCTATTTCAGTGGGTCCCCTCACCGAACCTTCTCTGAGCCTTCGGGTCCTTGTGACCTGCCCATTTAGCCCATGGTGTCAAAAAGTACCGCTCAGAGGTAAAACAACCCAACTCAACGGCCCCATTTTTCTGTACTTGTCTTTTTTTTGCGCATTTTAACGAAACTATAGATATTCGCAAATAAGATTTCCTAAAAGTCCCCAAGAATGGATTACAATTTTAATTATTTATGTGCTGTTCATTTATTGGCTGTTTTGCAATTTAAATTTAAATATTTGAGTGGAGAAATTTGATGTTCCAGAAACTCTTATGTCAAGTTTCATTTTGTGATCAATATGAGATCGCCAGTGTTAACATATTTAACTGACACGATTCCAGCAAAAGAGAGCAGCAAAACGTAACGGGATTAGATAATCGCGGCAAATGTACTCTATTTCAGTTAGAGCTATCTAAAAAATGGATGTTTGTGTCGTTTTTCTGCTGAGGTCGTGCCATCCTCAGACCTTCTACTATGGCATATAAACTGACAGGCTCCTGTCAGACCTCTGTGGCAAGCCGCTGCTTGAGGGGGTATTTATTATATTTATCTAAAATATTAAAAATTGCAAACTAACCACGTTCACTACCTTCACGGACAGTTAAAGGTTCGGGGACCATAAGTTGCGAATCACTGATCTAGAAAAATCAGACATCTTCATGTCATTGGGAAATTTCTCAATTACAGATTAATTGGACTATTCTAAATTCACTCTTAAACTATATTTCACTCTCCTAAATTCACGCTTATAAACTACATTTGACTGTCCTAAATTCACTCCCCTAAACTACTTTCACTCTCCGTAATTCACTCTTCTAAGCTACATTTCACTATCCTATATTAAATCTCCTAAACTACATATCACTGTATTAAATTCACTTCCCTAAATTGCATTTTACTTTCCTAAATTAACTGTCCTAAATTCACTCTCCTAAACTACATTTGAATCTCTTAATTCACTGTCCTAAATTCCCTCCACTAAATTACATTTCTCTCTCCTAAATTAACTTTTCTAAACTACATTTCACCCTCCTAAATTCACTCTCCTAAACTACATTTGATTCTCTTAATTCACTCTCATAAACTATTATTCCACTCTCCTAAGGTAAATATTCTGTGTAAGAGTCGGACATTAGCTCAGTCTTTGTCATCTAAGAGTCCCAGGTTCGAGTCCCAACTGTGTCACCGCTGCCATTTATCTCTGCTAACCCCAACCCTTCCTTCGGTAAGAAAGGGGTACTGATGGGATTGAAAAGTGTGCCATCCATTGCATGGGACATAATGCTACTTTGATTGAGTTGTTTTATCTCTGAGAGGCACTTTATGGACACATTGGGCTGCATGACCAGGTTAAGAAGATCCCAAGAGGTTAGAGCTGTGTAGCGGAAAAATAGTAAATATGTATACTTCCTCGAGATGGCCTCGTGTACCTGAGAGCCATACCTTATGCATGATAAATAATTCTTTGGATGACTTTGAAGAAGTCACCAGAAGAACCTACCATTTCTCTCCTAACAGCTACCATTAGAGAAGCTACCATTTCTCTCCTAACAGCTGTCCATTTTGGACTATGGACTTTGGGTTGGGTTGTTTTACCTCTGAGCGGCACTTTTTTGCACACCATGGGCTAAATGGCCAGGTCACAAGGACCCCGAAGGCTCAGAGAAGGTTGGGGGAGGGGACCCACTGGAACAGCTGTTGGGAGACAGATGGTAGCCTCCCGTCAAGGCCATCCAGCGTGTTCTTTAACGTGCACAGGGTATGGCTCTCCCACATACGGGACCACGGCTTAACGTCCCATCCGACGGACGGCGGCCTTTCCAAGCCCATCGGTGTCCCCTACTGACCGTGGGCAAGGCGGGGAATTTTGCGGAGATAAATCTCAACGCTGACCCAGCTGGGACTCGAACCTGGGAACTACAGATTACGAGCCTGGCGCGCTACCGACTGAGCACCCCCGCCCCATGGACTATGGACACATGGAGTTCTTGTGACCTTGAATTCTTGTGTACAAAATGGCCATTTAGCCGATTTTGTGCACAAAACTGCGGCTCAGAAGTAAAACAACCCAAACAAAATCTTCATTAGAACTCTGAATAAGTTAATGCTGAGCAGAGATATATAATATTTATTTGAACAGTTGACAAACACAGGACTGCATATTTATATTTATATATTATATTTATATGGGGAAGAAAGTTTATTTTTCGACCGTAAAAAAATTCATAACGAAACAGAGGGAAAAAAATGCTACTTTGGTTGAGTTGTTTTATCTCTGAAAGGCACTTTATGGACACATTGGGCTGCATGGCCAGGTTACGATGATCCCAAAAGGTTAGAGATGTGTAGGGGAAAAATAGTAAATATGTATACTTCCTATATTTTTTAATGAAAAAATAAGAACGCCCGTAATTTGAATGCTGGTAACGGGAGTAATGTGTCACAACACATAGTACATCGAACCCTGCTGAAATGGGGCTGCGTAGCAGCAGGCAGTTCAGAGTGTCCATGCTAACCTAGGTTCACCGTCGAAAGCGCATGCAATGGCCACACGAGCATCAAAACTGGACCATGAATGATTGGAAGAAGGTCATCTGGTCCGATGAATCTCGTTTCCTGTTGCACCATGTGGACGGCTGGGTATGTGTGTCGTTTACCCGGGGAAGTGTTGGCACCACAAGATGCACCGTGGGACGAAAAGAAGCCGGTGGAGGTAGTGTAATGCTTTGGACAATGTTCTGTTGGGAAATCATTCATGCGCAGGGAATTGTGACGTCTACAACCTACCTAAACATCATTGCAGACCAGGTAAATCCTTTCATGGCAACGGTATATCCTTCTAGTAGTGCCGTCTTTCAGCAGGATAATGCGCCATGCCACACTGCCCGGATTGACCGAGAATGGTTAGTGGAACATGAGGAAGAGTTCCAGGTATTGCCCTGGCCTCCGAATTCTCCAGACATCAATCCAATCGAGCATCTGTGGTTTGTATGCATATCCGATTTATTCGCGGCTCAACCACGTTACAAGAGTTAAAGGATCTGCTGGTAACGCGTTGGTACCAGATACCACAAGACACTTTTAGAAATCTTGTAGCATCCATGCCTCGCCAGGTAAGAGCTGTTTTGGTGGCACATGGAGGAACAAAATCATATTAGGCAGGTGGTCATAATGTTTTGGCTGAAATTATTCTCTAAAAAATGTAACCATAGCAATTATTTTCTGACATCTCTTCCAAAAGCTTTTTGCACATGATCAGCTCATTTCGTCATTTCGTAAATTTCCACCCCCTCCCTTCATACTACCATCATTTGGTTTTCCCCATTCCCTTCGTTTAATTTCACTTATGCATGCTCCCCGGTCGAATCAGTTTCCAGCAATTACCAACTTTAAAATTGTAATCACAAATCACTTTTCTAGTTAAGCCTATCTTTGCCATCAGACGAGAATTTCTCAAACTACATATTTACTTTAGGGAGACTTACACTATCTTTAAACTACGACTGAACATAAATTATTTGAAACGCATTTAACGTACATTTCAAATTAACGCGACTCCCACGTTACTCGAAAATTTCCCATTTCTACAAACATTTTGACGTCTTTCACATCACAAGCACAAAGTGGGCGCCCTTCGCCTTTGAACAGCCGGTGAATCAACAGTATTAAATACCCACTCAAACGAGCAGCTGAAATCAAACTTTTGTCAAAGTGCCTTAAATGTCTAGACATAATGACCACATTAAAGCGATCCATTGCATTCGGATAAACTCAACACTTTAACTTAAATGCCTCCAGCTCTTCGCCCTTTTGTTCTCAGAAACATTCATTTCAATAGTGGGCTCCCATTTACGTCTCAACCTAAGGCGTATCTTACGAGTGGGAGACTAATTAATATCCGTAATTAGAAGCGTTTTGTAATTATCCTTTGAAGACAGAGACTGGTGGTGCAAAGATGTTTATACTATTATGTGGTCTTCTGGCATTTTGTTATTTTCTATAGATTGAGTTTAATTTCTTGAATATTTTATTAAAATTTTTTCAATGACAATATAAAACGTCCATTCTCTGTATTTGGAAAGAATGTTTGGCTTTATTTAATGATTACAGATATTTTATTTAGAGTTGGGTTGTTTTACCTCTGAGCGGCACTTTTTTGCACACCATGGGCTAAATGGCCAGGTCACATGGACCCCGAAGGCTCAGAGAAGGTTGGGGGAGGGGACCCACTGGAACAGCTGTTGGGAGACAGATGGTAGCCTCCCGTCAAGGCCATCCAGCGTGTTCTTTAACGTGCACAGGGTATGGCTCTCCCGCACACGGGGCCACGGCTTAACGTCCCATCCGACGGATGGCGGCCTTTCCAAGCCATTCGGTGTCCCCTACTGACCGTGGGCAGGGCGGGGAATTTTGCGGAGATAAATCTCAACGCTGACTCAGCTGGGACTCGAACGTGGGAACTACAGATTACGAGCCTGGCGCGCTACCGACTGGGCCAACCCCGCCACTTTTTATTCAGAGAATCAGAGCTTCACAAAATAAAATCTGTTGCATTTTTATTAACTAGTTTTGCTTTTATGTGACACCTAATAAATTTTCAGCTGTCCCGTGGCCGAGTGGTTAGCGCGCTTGGCTACTGATCTAAGGGATCTGGGTTCGAGCCCTGGGTAAGGCATGGATGTTTGTGTTGTTTTTCTGCTGAGGTCCTGCCATGATCACAGATTTTCTACTATGGCATATAAACTGACAGGCTCCTATCAGACCTCTGTGGCAAGCAGCTTCTTGAGGGATTTTTAATTTTTTTTTATTTAATAAATTTTTGTTTAATTCATAATGAAGTGTTTCTTAATAGCAATTGTTTATGCGATTCTTACTGTTTTGTACTCTCCATTACTACTCGTTGCTATTTGGGATATTTTTAACTCACTAACTGAAGTCAATTATCAGTGTTTGAAGTATATTTCTTAGTGCATTTTCTATATTACTTGTGCTCCGCCATTCTAGGTGTATTTTGATCTATTTCGGTAGGGTTGTTTTACCTCTGAGCGGCACTTTTTTGCACACCATGGGCTAAATGGCCAGGCAACATGGACCCCGAAGGCTCAGAGAAGGTTTGGGGAGGGGACCCTCTAAAACAACTGTTGGGAGACAGATGGTAGTCTCCCGTCAAGGCCATCCAGCGTGTTCTTTAACGTGCACAGGGTATGGCTCTCCAACAGACGGGGCCATGACTTAACGTCCCATCCGACGGACGGCGACCTTTCCAAGCCCATCGGTCACTGTCACTGTCACTGTCAGTAAGGGACATCGATGGACTTGGAAAGGCCGCCATCCATCGGATGGGACGTTAAGCCCTGGTCTTGTGTGCGAGAGAGTCTTACCCAGTGCACGTTAAAGAACAGGCTGTATTGCCTTGACGGGAGGCTATCATCTGTTTCCCAACAGCTGTTCCAGTGGGTCCCCTCCCCCAACCTTCTCTGAGCCTTCGGGGTCCATGTTACCTGGCCATTTAGCCCATGGTGTGCAAAAAACTGCCGCTCAGAGGTAAAACAACCCAAAACAACTGCATCCCCCCCTCACAAGCACACAGATTTAACACGAATTTCCCGACGTTTGCTTAGGTCGTTGTTGATGTTAGCTCTGCTCTCAGAGCCAATGGCTTCGTTTCTGCGCAAATTATCCAAAGTGTAATCTCTGTTTCGACTGAATTTGATACCCTGTGGTTTCCAATATACCTGGCCGAAAGGTCCCAAATTTCGTATGTGGGTTCCTTCTGTGTGGCCCGTGTTAGGTTTAAAAATCTGGTCCCTACCGTAATGGGACACATTAATATAATAATGCCTTTGGAAATGTTTGGAATCTGGAAACGGCAGCAGATTTAAATATAACAAGACCTCCTTTTGGAATTTCGGCTTGAAATTCGGCATTGCAACTAAGACGACAACTAGAAACACACTATGAAATTTTGAAGCGTCAACAAAGATTTCCCGATGAGTTATGGCTGACACAAACAGAAAGATATCTTTTATTATTATAGATGCCACTGCCATATCTTCCTTGCTCGATTTCAATAATGCCTCAGACTTCGGGATAAAATTTCATGCCAAAGCTTCAATAACATCTCGAGTTTTGAAATAAAATTCTAGTGTTTCCACATCAAATGCTTGATATCTATTTGTAATCTACTTGTTAGCAGATAAAAAGTATTTAAGTAGTATATTATCAAATTTATAATAATGATTCTAAGGCATTCTAATCATTATTCTATAACGGGGTCTCGAACAACAGGTTCTATCACAATTACGATAGCGAACTCTAGCCTACTAGCTCAGCTGAACAGTGATGATCTCACGAGAGTAATGGCCAATATGGTTGCATTCAGCCAAAGATGAGCCATTCCCAATGAAATTTAGGCTTACATGTTGTACTATTTATTAAACGTAACACTTAAATAGTATAACAACATTGTAACTATACTTTTCTTGTTATTGTTTAGAATACGACAAGCTATATATTGAGAAATATTAATTTAACCCCTATACGATTTGAGTTTGAGACTTTTTTTGAGTTGTTCTACCTTTAGTAGCACTTTTTTTTGCACATAATTGGCTAAATGGCCAGGTCACAAGGACTCCAAGGGCTCAGGGGAAGGTTGGTGAAAGGGGACCCACTGGACAACTGTTAGGAAGTCGTTGAAAGCCTCCAGACAGAGCAATTCAGCGTGTTCTGCGTATAGCTCTCCTTCACTCGGCGGGGGTGGTTCAGTCGGTAGCGCGCCAGGCTCGTAATCGGTAGTTTCCAGGTTCGAGTCCCAGTTGAGTCCGTGTTGAGATTTATCTCCGCAAAATTCCCCGCCTGCCCACGGTCAGTAGGAGACACCAATGGGCTTGGAAAGGCCGCCGTCCGTCGGATGGGACGTTAATCCTTGGCACTGAGTGCGGGAGAGCCATATCCTGTGCGCGATAAAGAACACGCTGGATGGCCTTGACGGGAGGCTACCATCTGTCTCCCAGTAGCTGTTCCAGTGGGTTCCCTCCCCCAACCTTCTCTGAGCCTTTGTGGTCCTCAGAGGTAAAACAACCCAACCAACCTACACTCGGTGCCACAACTTTACGTTCCATCTAAAGGAAGGTGTCGTTTCTAAAACCATCGGTGTCCCTTTCTGGCTGAGGGCAGGACGGGCATTTAGCGGAAATAAATCTCAACGCAGCCGTCCCATGGCCGAGTGGTTAGCGCGCTTGGCTACTGATCTAAGGGCCCAGGATTCGAGCCCCGGGTAAGGCATGGATGTATGTGTCGTTTTTCTGCTGAGGTCCTGCCATCCTCTCAGACCTTCTACTGTGGCATATAAACTGACAGGCTCCTGTCAGACCACTGTGGCAAGCAGCTGCTTGAGGGGGTATTTTTTTTTTAAATCTCAACGCTGCTCAAGTACGGACACGAACCTGAAAACTGCAGATTATGAGCCTGGTGCGCTACCGACTGAGCCGAAGACCGATCTCTTTTGAGAGCCCTGCTCTTTAAGCTGTGCATATTGCGTGGATAGAGAAAAAAAAATGGATCGTTAAGAAATAAAAAAACCGAAAACACAAAAAGATTTATTTTTTTTTAAGAAGAGCAAAACGCGAAAGGATTTTAGTACGCCTCATTTCATGTCTGTGTCATATTTGACCGAAGAGGTAACGAAAAAAGGAAGTCAAGTAACAATATTAAAAAAGATTACAGAAACCCTTAAATGACGATTCGGGTTTATCAGAAAACCAGTTCCTGAAGTCATCAACATTTTTAAAGCACAATAATGAAAAAGACACGATAAAAAAAGAAATCTTTTTAAAAAATATATAATGCGAATATCAGTATATTTAAAAACTACCATTAGCCTGCAACGCCGAATTTAAGTAGCTTTTAATATGTGTTTAAGGAATAGAAACGAATTTACGGTAGACTTAACCCCTAGTAATGCACGTCTTGCTCATGTGCCGTATCCAAGAAGTCTGTTTCTTTCCGTTAGTGCAGTCTACGTCGAAATTCTTTCTTTTTCATTTTGTTTTTGCGTTTTGTTGCGATTATTTTTTTGTCTTTGTTTTTTCTTTCTTTCTGTAAGTGTTCATTTTCTTTCAGTTCTTGTGAATCCAACCAAATCTTTGCTGAGAAAGAGTTGAGCTGGCTCAGACTGAAAGACTGAATTTGCTCTCGTAAAATACTTTGACCACACTGCGTTTTAATGTTTTTTTTTTTTATCTAGATCATAAACATGTTAAACGCAATAATAATCTTCTTTTTTTCTGTAAATGTAGCGATAACCCAGAACGTACTAAATTCGTAATGAGGATAATTAATGGATGTTTTCGTGGAAGACATGCAAAGTAACTAAATACAATACAGTCTATAAAATACGCCTCTATTACAGACAGCAGTGGTTCTCAACCTTTTATGCTTCACGTACCCCTGGAAATGTGTATGTAACTGGCGCACCCCTTGTATAGATAGATAAAACTATAGTTATAGTATAACAATGGGAATAAAATAAAACATATATATCAGTGGTTCTCAACCTTTTATGCTTCACGTACCCCCTGGAAATGTATATGTAACTGGCGTACCCCTTGTATAGATAGATAAAACTATAGTTATAGTATAACAATGGGAATAAAATAAAACATATATATCAGTGGTTCTCAACCTTTTATGCTTCACGTACCCCCTGGAAATGTGTAATGTAACTGGCGCACCCCTTGTATAGATAGATAAAACTATAGTTATAGTATAACAATGGGAATAAAATAAAACATATATATCAGTGGTTCTCAACCTTTTATGCTTCACGTACCCCCTGGAAATGTGTATGTAACTGGCGCACCCCTTGTATAGATAGATAAAACTATAGTTATAGTATAACAATGGGAATAAAATAAAACATATATATCAGTGGTTCTCAACCTTTTATGCTTCACGTACCCCCTGGAAATGTATATGTAACTGGCGTACCCCTTGTATAGATAGATAAAACTATAGTTATAGTATAACAATGGGAATAAAATAAAACATATATATCAGTGGTTCTCAACCTTTTATGCTTCACGTACCCCCTGGAAATGTGTAATGTAACTGGCGTACCCCTTGCATAGATAGATAAAACTATAGTTATAGTATAACAATGGGAATAAAATAAAACATATATATCAGTGGTTCTCAACCTTTTCTGCTTCACGTACCCCCTGGAAATGTGTATGTAACTGGCGTACCCCTTGCATAGATAGATAAAACTAGAGTTATAGTATAACAATGGGAATAAAATAAAATATCTATATCAGTGGTTCTCAAACTTTTATGCTTCACGTACCCCCTGGAAATGTGTATGTAACTGGCGTACCCCTTGTATAGATAGATAAAACTATAGTTATAGTATAACAATGGGAATAAAATAAAACATATATATCAGTGGTTCTCAACCTTTTATGCTTCACGTACCCCCTGGAAATGTGTAATGTAACTGGCGTACCCCTTGCATAGATAGATAAAACTATAGTTATAGTATAACAATGGGAATAAAATAAAACATATATATCAGTGGTTCTCAACCTTTTCTGCTTCACGTACCCCCTTGAAATGTGTATGTAACTGGCGTACCCCTTGCATAGATAGATAAAACTAGAGTTATAGTATAACAATGGGAATAAAATAAAATATCTATATCAGTGGTTCTCAACCTTTTATGCTTCACGTACCCCCTGGAAATGTGTATGTAACTGGCGTACCCCTTGCATAGATAGATAAAACTATAGTTATAGTATAACAATGGGAATAAAATAAAACATATATATCAGTGGTTCTCAACCTTTTCTGCTTCACGTACCCCCTGGAAATGTGTATGTAACTGGCGTACCCCTTGCATAGATAGATAAAACTAGAGTTATAGTATAACAATGGGAATAAAATAAAATATCTATATCAGTGGTTCTCAACCTTTTATGCTTCACGTACCCCCTGGAAATGTGTATGTAACTGGCGTACCCCTTGCATAGATAGATAAAACTAGAGTTATAGTATAACAATGGGAATAAAATAAAATATCTATATCAGTGGTTCTCAACCTTTTATGCTTCACGTACCCCCTGGAAATGTGTATGTAACTGGCGTACCCCTTGCATAGATATATAAAACTAGAGTTATAGTATAACAATGGGAATAAAATAAAACATATATATCAGTGGTTCTCAACCTTTTATGCTTCACGTACCCCCTGGAAATGTGTATGTAACTGGCGTACCCCTTGCATAGATAGATAAAACTATAGTTATAGTATAACAATGGGAATAAAATAAAACATCTATATCAGTGGTTCTCAACCTTTTATGCTTCACGTACCCCCTGGAAATGTGTATGTAACTGGCGTACCCCTTGCATAGATAGATAAAACTATAGTTATAGTATAACAATGGGAATAAAATAAAACAATATATATCAGTGGTTCTCAACCTTTTATGCTTCACGTACCCCCTGGAAATGTGTATGTAACTGGCGTACCCGTTATATAGATGGGCGGGGGTGGCTCAGCCGGTAGCGCGTCAGGCTCGTAATCTGTAGTTCCCAGGTTCGAGTACCAGTTAGGTCAGCGTTGAGATTAATCTCCACAAAATTCCCCTCCCTGCCCACGGTCAGTAGGGAAAGGCCGCTGTCCGTCGGATGGGACGTTAAACCGTGATGCCGTGTGCGAGAGAGACATACCCTGTGAACATTAAAGAACACGCTAGGTGGCCTTGAAGGGAGACTACCATCTGTCCCCCAACAGCTGTTCCAGTGGGTCCCCTCCCCCAACCTTCTCTGAACCTTCGGGGTCCTTATGACCTGGCCATTTAGCCCATGGTGTGCAAAAAAGTGCCGCTCAGAGGCAAAACAACCGAACCTTATATAGATAGATAAAACTATAGTTATAGTATAGTAATGTCAACTTCGCGACCTTGTTATTACATCTAGCGACTTTTGAGCTCTCACGGCGTAGCCCAAAAAAATTTACCGCATATTCCACATTGAGAACCCCTGACATTCAGGGTGATTCAAAAAGAATTGAGCGCTTTCAAAAATTTATTACTCAATAACTAAGCGACTCATACTATGGATTTCTTGGTGGTATACGCCAAGAACCTCGTGTATGTATCACCTCTTCTTCGCAGCCTTAAGGAAATGAAGGAACGATTCATGGCTGCCATTTCAACCATCGACGGTGATATGCTGCAAAGGGTTTGGGAGGAATTAGACTACAGGATTGATATGTGCCATGCCACACGAAGAGCACATATTCAACATTTGTAAGATTATACAAATAACTGTGATAGTTCCGCAAAATTCCCCGTCCTGCCCACGGTCAGTAGGGGACACCGATGGGCTTGGAAAGGCCGCCGTCCGTCGGATGGGACGTTAAGCCGTGGCCCGTGTGCGGGAGAGCCATACCCTGTGCACGTTAAAGAACACGCTGGATGGCCTTGACGGAAGGCTACCATCTGTCTCCCAACAGCTGTTCCAGTGGGTCCCCTCCCCCAATCTTCTCTGAGCCTTCGGGTTCCATGTTACCTGGCCATTTAGCTCATGGTGTGCAAAAAAGTGCCGCTCAGAGGTAAAACAACCCAACAACTGTGATAGTTCCTCTACAAACTCAGGTTCGAGTCCCAGCTGGGTCAGCGTTGAGATTTATCTCCGCAAAATTCCCTGCCCTGCCCACGGTTAGTAGCGGACACCGATGGGCTTGGAAAGACCGCCGTCCGTCGGATGGGACGTTAAGCCGTGGCCCCGTGTGCGGGAGAGCCATACCCTGTGCACGTTAAAGAACACGCTGGATGGCCTTGACGGGAGGCTACCATCTGTCTCCCAACAGCTGTTCCAGTGGGTCCCCTCCCCCAACTTTCTCTGAGCCTTCGGGTCAATGTGACCTGGCCATTTAGCCCATGGTGTGCAAAAAAGTGCCGCTCAGAGGTAAAACAACCCAACAACCCAAGTCCTCTACAAATTGGTTTTGATTATATGTTGATTATAGCCTAGTTACTGAATAATACGTTTTTGAAAGTGTTCAATTCTTTTTGCATCATCTTGTATAATAAAGAGTTTTGTCTGTGTGTCTGTCTGTTTGTTCGACATTTCCTATTAGACGGTCGATACCAGGATCACCAAACTTCGTCTACAAATTCATGTCAGCATAAATTGGTGCACAGCAAAATTTCGACCCCAGGAAAGTAGCTCCTCCCCAAAAAGGAGGCCGAGAAACGTCCGACTACTGAAAATTTTGCCCATTGATAAGTACTACTCCATGCATAATTCCCAACTCTTTATTCATAAAGTACGAGACGGCAGAGCTCCCAAGGTTTCGGACACTTGCGGTTGGTTCAATCCCGATCCACTATAGCTAGGAACCAAACGTCTATACACCGCGTACCAAGACGCAAGTGGGGCCATCACACCAAATTCGGCACCGATTGGTCGAGTATCTGCCGTTTTCGGCACCGATTGGTCGAATACCTGCCGTATTCGGCACCGATTGGTCGAGTACCTGCCGTATTCGGCACCGATTGGTCGAGTACCTGCATCGTGATAGTGTCGGGGAGCTGCAAAACTTCCGCCACCAGTGAGGTTACTCCTAATGTATACGAGTGTCCCACGCACACGGTCCGTAAACGCGTTGAGTCGTTATATCAAGTCGTTATCAAGTCGTTATATCAAGTCGTTATCAAGTCGTTATACCAACTCTTGAGTCGTTATATCAAGGCCACGGCAAAGCCGGACAATTGTGCTAGTCATATGTATAAAGAAGAGCGTTTGTGTGTTTTTTTTGTCTGTTTGTCTCTCACCTATGCTCTCAGCCCCTGAAAGACGTTTTTTTTACCCCTGGGCACACAATAGGCCAAATGGCCATGCCACAAAGACTTCAGATTCTCAGAGTCCGGACGTTTTTTTTTCTTTTTCACAAGGAGCCCAACTACCAAATGCTATTGTCATAGTGGAACTCCTTACAAATGTGAGAAGGAGTATTGTACAGAAGAAGGAGAATCTCACTGGACGACTGATTCGTTGACAGATTCTCCTTCCTCGCTCCCGAGTGGAATTAGTAACGAAAGATGTGCATGATAGGTCACTAGAGAACACTTTCTTGTTAATAAGACTTTAACGAAAGCCTTTAACGTTGGTGCTCCTTTTGAGAGAATAACCATAGATGTTGTGGATCCGTTCCCTAGGACTGACATGGAAATCGCTATTTATTGGTGGCAATAGATTATTTCACTAAGTGGCCTGAAGTCTATCCCATCCAAGATCAGGAGGCAACAACATTTGCAGAGATGATAGTGAATAATTTGATCAGTAGACATGAAGTACCTTTACCACACGGACCAAGGACGAACTTTTGAGTCCAATGTATTTCAATGCATTTGTCAACTGCTTGGCATTCAGAAAACCAGAACGACTCCCCTACGCCCTCAGTCGGACTGATTGGTTGGGAGATTCAACAAAACTATTGCTCAACATCTAGCATTGTTTGTCGACGACCATCAACGTGACTGGGATCGCCATATACCATTCTTTTATTGGCATACAGCACAACAGTGCACGAAAAAACAGGACAGACACCTTCCGTGATGCTCTTTGGAAGAGAATTGCGTCTTTCCTGTGACCTTTTACATGGTCGGCCTTAAGCAATGCTTGTATCTACACCCACAATATATACAGGATTTGCAATAACGACTAGAAGAAATCCACCACTCCGTCAGACACATCAACTTGGCGAGCGAGAAAACCAAAACGAGGTACGACAGTAAAGCAAATGGAACTGTCTTCAATCAAGATGTTGTCTGGCTATACTATCCACACAGAAGGAATAGATTTTCGTCAAAACATCAGAAACCTTGAGAAGATTCACATACAGTAGTTAACAGGATTAGCGGCGTGGTTATCGCATTCGTCGAGTCCGATTACAAAGTATAAGGTGATTCACGTGGATGGTTTGGCTCCGTTTATGGAAGAAGCCAAGAACCTTTGGATTCCAGGACTGTTCGGGACGAACGAAACCTAAAGAGGGAGCAGTGAAGTGAAATCTACACGTGCAACAATGAAAACGAGACTGTGGTACTATTACATGATAACTCGAGATATACTACCGAGTATGAATTATGTCATTAACGAATTAGTAGACGATGTAGTTAAATAAAAGGTAGGGAATACAGTAAGAAGTTCGGAAAATTACTGTACAGGAAGAGGTTTATCTGTGTCTGTGACCGTTAGTGAAGTCGAGGTAAAGAAGAAAGGTTTTCGTTTGTGTTGTGCGATACAAGTAATCGATATTTAAATGGTAAGAGAAGTTAATATTAAAGTTATTTCGAAGTAAAACAGCAATGTATCTATATCGCAGATAATGTATTTACTTTAATTAGTGGCATTTAACAATGAAATATGATTGGTAAGATTTCTGCTTATACATTATTTTGTGTATCAGTTTCCAAATGTGTTTGGGTTAACTAATAGTCTAGTAATTATGATCATCAGGATCATTTAATATTGATAGACAGCCTAATGGTTTTAGTGAAACTATTACAGACGTTGTTTAGGATTTATGTAATTTTATTGTCTTAGTTATTAAATAATTTCTTTTATGATCTGTTTATTTATTTCGAATTCACCTCGGTTGTCAAATATTCAAATGGAACTAAAAATCTCTAACAATATTATTGTTAAAATTCCAATGTTCAACGTAATTTAATCCATATTTCTAATTGTTATTCATTGTAGATTTTATTCAAGTGTAGGTGTTAAGGTGTTAGAGGAATTTTTTGTTCGAATTTGGTGTCTGTTTAAATTTGAATAGTATTGTATATATCAATATTTTTACTATGGATGTTTCAGGAAAGCAATATTCTCCAAAGTCTGACTTTAAGGATTGTTTTACCTCCAAGCGTTGCTTTTTTACACCCAATGGACTAAAAAGTCAGGTCACAACCACGAGAAGGTTGGGGGAGAGGAGCCATTGGGCAGCTATTAGAAAACAGTTAGTAGCCTTCCCTGAACACCTCAGCGTTGAGATTTATCTCCGCAAAATTTCCCGCCCTGCCCACGGTCAGTAGGGGACACCGATGGGCTTGAAAAGGCCGCCGTCCGTCGGATGGGATGTTAAGCCGTGGCCTCATGTGCGGGAGAGCCATACCTTGTGCACGTTAAAGAACACGCTGGATGGCCTTGACGGGAGGCTACCATCTGTCTACCAACAGCTGTTCCAGTGGGTCCCCTCCCCCAACCTTCTCTGAGCATTCGGGGTCCTTGTGGCCTGGCCATTTAGTCCATGGTGTGCAAAAAAGTGCCGCTCAGAGGTAAAACAATCCAATCCAACCCCTGAACACCATCCAGCGTGTTCTTTAACGTGCACAGGGTATGGCTCTCCTGCACACAAGGTCAGAGCTTTACATCCCAGTCAACCCATCAATGTCTACTTTCTGATCGAGGGCAGAGTTAGGATTTAGGGGTGATAAATCTCAGTCCTGACCCCGATGGAGCTCGAACCTGGGAACTGCAGATTACTGGCCTGGCGCGCTTTAGACTCAGCCACCTCGGTACCCTTCACTTCACGTCTTACTCTTGAAAAGCAATTGCTATAAATGCAGTGCTTATTTTAAGAACTAGGATTTGATACACTGTTCTGAATCCAAAACTTTGAAATAAGTTTGCGAAATAAGCAAGATTCTGAGGGGCGGGGGTGGCTCAGTCGGTAGCGCGCCAGGCTCATAATCTGTAGTTTCCAGGTTCGAGTCCCAGCTGGGTCAGCGTTGAGATTTATCTCCGCAAAATTCCCCGCCCTGCCCACGGTCAGTAGGGGACACCGATGGACTTGGAAAGACCGTCGTCCGTCGGATGGGACGTTAAGCCGTGGCCCCGTGTGCGGGAGAGCCATACCCTGTGCACGTTAGAGAACACGCTGGATGGCATTGACTGGAGGCTACCATCTGTCTCCCAACAACTGCTCCAGTGGGTCTCCTCCCCCAACCTTCTCTGAGCTTTCGGGGTCCATGTGACCTGGCCATTTAGACCATTGTGTGCAAAAAAGTGCCGCTCAGAGGTAAAACAACCCAACCTAAGCAAGATTCTCAGATACAACAATAGGGTATTTCGCAAAAAATAACAACAAAAAAAGCACTTTCCAAAGAATTAAAATGTAATCTAGTTCTTCATTGCCTTGTTGAGTATTTGCTTAATCTGTTATAGTTTATTAATTATATAAAGGCATGTTTTTATTGAATTTTAATCCACTACCGTTCATAATGAATTGAGAGACAATCGATAATATCCTCAGATTTTTTCGCTGCAGAGTTTTATAATTCGAATCGTTCCATCTTCTGTGCGCTTCTTTCTTTAAAAAAAATTTCACAATAAAATAACACTCCTTTTTTTAAAAGAAAAAAGAAATCCTTACAATAAAATATACTCTGATTTTATTTTGAGGGCAAGTTTTGCTATTTCTGTTGCGGCAGTTGTGGGACGATTTAATTGTGCTTGAGATAAAAGATAAGGGAAAAATACCAGAATTAATCGGAAACGAATTTGTGTGTGTGTTATTTTTTATAGCTTCCGGAATATATCAGCATAATAATCATCATCGGAATGCTGATGAAACTGAGCTTTGAAATGCAGAAGAAGCTATAGAATTTGCCGAGAGCTTTAATTAATAATTCCGAATACAGAAGAGATGAAAAAAAAAGTGCATAATGCACTAAGCGGGTTTAATCCTTTGCAGGAAATGATTTTGGGTAAAAGAAGAAAAAATATTTTGCAGCTGTGACCGTAATTCTTTTGCCGATATTTTTCAGAATGGGAATGCGCAGAATTCAATTCATTCCAGAAAGACATTTATTCCTTCCATTTTTCATTACGGACAGGGTTTCCGTGTACTCGATTAATTTCGTATTCGATTATTTAGAGTGAAAGGAATGAGATAATTCAAAATTACCTTGCCACTGATTCTTCATTCAATATGATTATAAAGAGAAATATTTTTTGTAATATTTCTTTTACCGTGTTAAATAGAGTAATAACCATTGTAACTCGACAACATGCAAATTGGATGCGAGGCGACTCAATGACTCCGGAAGCCAAGATGCACGCTACTAGATATTCCGTATTAGGTAATTTCGTAGAAATGGACTTCTTTTCGGCATCTCCTTATAACTCGATGTCATACAGCTTGATGTCATATAGCTAGCTCGATGTCATATAGCTAGCTCGATGTCATAGGCCTGTAAATGGTAGCTTGTGGCCTGTAAATGGTAGCTAGGCGTAAACTGGAAGGAGAGCTGTGTACCAATCCCTAGTGATGATGCACAGAACCGGCCAGGTCTAGCACCTAATGTCCGACCCCGCCTTCTCGTGGTGCAGGCCGTTAGTACCTTTCAAAAGAGATACTCTCTTTTGGAAGGGAACGGAAGGGGAGGGCTGCCAGTTCAGTATGGCCTGCTGATCTGGTCATCTACGGCCACTTTTTTTCTTTTTTTTCAACCCTGCTGAGGAGTGGTCAACTTCACAGGGTCCTGGTGCTGACCATTTATACCTACTAGACTGGACTTGTTTATGGATTTGAGCTTGATTATGGATCCTGGACTTGCTGCACTGGTGGGCCTCTGTTGAGGGAGAGTCTGCCGCTGTGTTTTCTGTTTGCTTCTGGGTTGCCAGCTCTAAGTGAACAGAGGCATGGGATACCTTATATCAGCTGGTGGATAATCCTAATCAGAGGCCATCGCAGGTACCTGAACCTTACTTAGCTAGTTGGGCATCGTCAAGCCTAAACTGGAGTAATGCGTCACAGGCAGGCCATGTGGATCTTGAAAAAGTCCACTTGAAAGGGTGGTGCCTGAAGTTCCTACCAGCATCGGTGACTTCAGCCTTTAGCGGAGGAGGAACAGGTCTTTGCCCCATGCCTGCGATCAGGGGGCTGTTTGATATTGTTGGCCCTACCAATCTCAATAAACCTAATTTCTTTAAAAATCCTACTAATCATTTTCTCTCTGCAGGAACGTGGAACGTGAGGACATTACATAGAGATTATTCTCTTGATGTCCTCATGCAGGAATTCCAGTGCTATAACCTAGATATTCTAGGCTTGCAAGAGACCAGATGGACAGGTAAAGGTGAGATACTTAAAAATAACTTTAAATTTCTCTTTACAGGGAGGGAGGATGGAAAGCATCACCAAGGCGTGGGTCTGCTGCTCAGCAGACATGCTAGTGATGCTCTTCTAGGATATGAGTGCATTAATGAAAGGTTTCTTACAGCAAAATTTCAGACAAGCATTAAAAACTTGAATGTTATCTGCTGTTATGCCCCCACTGAGGATGCTGATGAGGATGAGAAGGATAGGTTTTACGGACAACTTCAGGACATTTTGAATTCTGTCAAGAAAGGAGATATTACCCTTGTTCTTGGTGACTTCAATGCCAAAGTTGGTACCAACTCTGACCTTTGGGGAGGAGTAATAGGTCCTTTTGGTATTGGTAGCTGCAATGGCAATGGGCAACGTCTCCTACAGGTAAGTAAACTCAATGGTTTCAGAATAACTAACACATATTACAAACACCGCGACATACACAAATACACATGGGTTTCACCTGATGGGCTGCATAGGAATATGATTGATTATATATTAATTAACAGCAAATGGGCTAGTTCTGTTAGAAATACCAGGGCATATAGGGGAGCTGAAATTGGATCTGACCATTACCTTGTTAAAAGTGTCTTGCAACTTAAACTTAAAAAGTGTTGTGCTAGACTTAAAAAATTTACCTTTAATACTGAAGCTCTGAAGGACCCAGTTATAGCTAAAGCTTACCATAATAGGTTACTTAGTCATTATGACGGTCATGGTTTGCTTAATACTGAAGTTGAGGAAGAATGGGGCCATTTTAAACAGGCTTTTTTGGAAACTAACACTACTCTTTTAGGAAAAAGGAGCAGAGGAGGCAGAATTATTTAAGTGACAAGGCAATTGAGCTTATTTCAGAAAGAAGGAATTGCAGGAATGTCCTTAATCAGTACCCTACTAGTCCTAATAGAAAAGATTACAGAGAGCTTAATAAACGTGTAAAGGATCAGTTAGCTACTGATAAAAATCTTTGGCTTGATAGCTTGGCTGACAAAGCTGAGGAAGCGGTTAGGCAGCACAACAGCAGAGAGCTGTACCAGATAGTTAATGTTTTATGTGGTAGAAAACGGACAGGCATACAGGGATTGAAGGATAAACAAGGTAAGGTTATAGAAGGTGAGGATTCTCTCATGGCTAGGTGGGCTGAGCATTTCAGTGATGTTCTAAACAATGTGGTTAGTTCTACTCCCATTGTTTCTAATGATGATAGATGCATTGGCAGCTTTAATGTTGGCCCTATAACACAATCTGAAGTTAGTTTGGCTATCTCTAAACTGAAACTTCATAAATCCCCAGGGGTAGATGAAATTACTACAGAAATGCTCAGAGCTGGGAATGTTTTGGTTATCACTTGGATGACTGAAATTTTGAATAACTTTTATGATAAAGGCATGGTTCCTAAAGATTTTACCAGAGCTTTTATTATCCCTATTTTCAAAAAAGGTGATCGCAGTTCTTGTGATAACTATAGGGGTATCAGCCTACTCTCTGTTCCAGGTAAAGTTCTTTCCATGATTGTGCTTAATAGAATTAAGAATCTGGTTGACAGGCAATTGCGTGATGAGCAATGTGGATTCAGAAGTGGTAGGGGATGTGTAGATCAGATATTTTCACTTAGGCAGATTCTTGAGAAATGTTTAGAGTTTCAGAAACCTTTGGTTGCTAGCTTTGTTGATTTCAAAAAGGCTTTCGACTCTGTTGATCGTCATAATTTGTGGTTGATTGTGAGATCATATGGTATACCAGACAAGTTAGTTAACATAATGAAAGCTCTCTATAATAACACTGAGTCATGTGTGAGAGTTGGTAAGTCTTGTAGCAATTGGTTTAGCATTACTTCTGGTGTTCGACAAGGGTGCATTTTGTCTCCTTTTCTCTTTAGTTTGGTTGTTGATTATGTTATGCGAAATTCACTTCAAGGGAAAGCTTTTGGCCTTAAATGGGCTGGAGATACGAAAATTTCTGATTTAGATTATGCTGATGATTTAGCCCTTTTGGCAAATGATGTTGATGAGATGAACTCTTTCATTCGAACTGTTGATGACACTGGGAGTACAGTAGGTTTGGTTATAAACAGAGAGAAAACTAAAGTGATGAAAATTGGTCAGGCAGGTTGTGATTCAGTTAATCTGAATGGTTCCAGTCTTGAGCAGGTGTCACAGTTTAATTATCTTGGGAGCTATGTAACTGATACTGGTGATGTGCGGCATGAGATTAACAGACGAATAGGTATTGCTGCCGGGACTTTTAAGAATCTATGGAGATTGTGGAGAAATAGGCGTATACACCTAAAGACTAAAATTAGACTGTATAATAGTTTGGTTCTTTCTAGGGTTAGTTATGGTAGTGAAACTTGGACGCTGTGTAAACAAGATAACAGGAAACTATATGCTTTTGATTCTAGATGCTTACGCAGTATCTTGGGTATTAGGTGGTTTAACTTTGTAACTAATGATGAGGTTAGGCAAAGGAGTCTGCAACCTCCTTTAAGCAGCATATTGTGCAGAGAGAGACTCCGCTGGTTTGGCCATGTTGCCCGTATGGATAATTATAGATTGGCGAATAGGGTTATGAACAGTGTGCCTAGAGGCTTCAGAAGGAGGGGGAGACCTAGGATGCGGTGGACAGACAATGTCAAACAGGACCTTGTTAGAATTGGTGTGCAGTGGCCGGATGCAGCAGATGTAGCTCAGGACAGATATGCTTGGAGAAGTAAACTGCGTGGTCTGGTTGGACCTCCGTAGCCCATGGCTGCTTGAGGATGATGATGATGATATAGCTTGACCACCAGGTAATATGCAAGAAGCTATCTCTCGTGAGTGTGATATCATTCAGCTACAACTCCTACAAGAAGATACCACCATACTGGACATCACGTTGAACTCGATATCACAGCGTACAATGGCTCAAAAAAACATCCAGTACACGATGTACACGATATGTACAGTATACGATGTACACGATGTATACAATGTACACGATGTATACAATGTGTACAGTATACGATGTACACGATGTGTACAGTATACGATGTACGCGATGTACACGATATGTACAGTATACGATGTACACGATATGTACAGTATACGATGTACACAATATGTACAGTATACGATGTACACGATATGTACAGTACACGATGTGCACGATATGTACACAATATGTACAGTATACGATGTACACGATATGTACAGTATACGATGTTCACGATATGTACAGTACACGATATCCAGTACGCGATGCACACGATATGTACAGTACACGAAGGTTGCCAAATCACTAATTTCTAAAAAAATCGTTGCCAGATATTTTTTTCTGAATTCTGTAATCAACCATATTGTTCGGATATTTTTTTGAGTGACTGTACATAACAATGAACCCGATTCCACACAAAATGTCATCTGTTCGTAATTCGATGCCTGCAAATAGCTCCTGTCAGTAGTTGCGATCAAGGATCATTATATTCTGGCAAATCGATACAATAAAACCATACAGATACTTATCTCCTGGTAACACGCTATCATGCATCGTCAATGCCTGGTAACTTGATATCAAGCATCGTCATCTCCTGAAAACTCGATATCAAGAATCGTCATCTCCTGAAAACTCGATATCAAGCATCGTCACCTCCTGTAACTCAATATCAAATATCCCCATCTCATGGTAACTCGATACCGTCTTCTCTTGGTAACTTAATATCGAACACCGTTATCTCCTGGTAACTCGATGTCAAGCATCGTCATCTCCTGATAAATCGAAATGAAGCATCGTCATCTTCTGTTACTCAAAATTAAACATTGTTATCTCCTGTTAACTCGAAACCAAACATCCTCATTTCCTGGGAACTCAATGTCAAGCATCGCCATCTTTCGATAACTCGTTATGAAGTATCGTCATCTCCTGGCGACTCGATATTGTCATCTTCTGATAACTCGATATCGATCACCGTCATCTCCTAATGACTTGATGTCACTCATCGTCATCTCCTGGTACTACTTTTATTGGTTGTTTTCTTTTCTCTTGTTTAGCGTGACATGTCTTGAGTTGCTAGCAGTGGAATAGCGTAAGTGAGGTGCCAGATTATGAGACCGTGAGATTGCGCAGTTGATGTTTCGAGGGTTTCATAGATCATTAGTTGATTCCCAGGTGATTATTAGGTCATTAGCATACAATGTTTGAAAACATTTGAATCATTAACCACTTATTATTTTATTTCAAATAATGTTTTTTTAGAACTTATTTTATGACCCATGATTGTAAAGGAGAAGAAATAATAAAGGAATGTATCGTGTAAAAAAGAGAGTTAGATTGTTTTACCTCTAAACGGCACTTTTTTGCACAAAACGATCTAAACGGCCCGGTCACAAGCACCCCGAGGGCTGAGAGAAGGTTGGGGGAGGGAACCCACAGGACATCTCTAGGAAACAGATAGTAAGTTCCTATCAAGACATCCAGAATGCTTTTGAACATGCACAGGATACGGCTCTCCTGCACACGGGACTACGGCTTAACGTTCCATCCGACGGAAGGAGCCCATCGGTGTCCCTACTGATCGGGGGGAGTTTTTCGGAGATAAATCTCAATGTTGGCTCAAGCGAGACTCGAACCTGGGAACTGCAGATTACGAATCTGGCCCGCTACTGACTGAGTCCCCCTTCCCATCCGATTGTGAAGAAAAGACTAGTAAAAATTATTGGTGATGGAAATATTTCTTACTGTAAAATATATATATTGTTGCGAAAATAATAAATAGGATAACGGGAAACAATATCGGGGAACCTTTTGCGTAGGAGATTGACCCAAAGTATTATTTAACTCTGAAACGTTTAACAGACAGAATATTTCATATCTAGTATATGTGTATGAATTTATGAACTAAAGAAAAGTACTCAGAATGGTAACTTTTCAGTAAAAAGAATATAAAGATCTACTTTAAATACTGAAAATTTATAGCTTGAAAAAATACATACATTCACATCAAAGATTGCAAAAAAGGACGAACTCTTCCTAGACTACTAAAAGTGTCATATCAAGGAATGATGCAATATACGAGCACAACACTTAAGCAACACGTTCCAAACAGAGATTTAAGTGGTTCCTTAATGCGATAACATCATTTTCTCATCCATTCCATTCCATGGTTTCCTCCGCCGTTTTTGAAATACTGACGATACCGAGGATTTTTATCCGCAACTTCCAATAGCACTGAAGTGCATTAACAGAAATATTTTTCCTCTGTACTTGTGAATTTTTATTACTTTCTACATAAAGTTTTATTTCCCCTTTTCCCACATTTTCTATCACAGCATTTTTAATCTATAGGGCGACATCAAAACCTTGGGTAATATATATATGCGACGAGAGAGAACGAAGAAAATGTGGGCGCTGTGTGTCATAAACTAACGCCGTGTCCCATTAAACTGTAATTTATTTTCTAATACGTTTCGGCCAATGCAGAAGATCCAGGAGTCTCCGAAGGAACTGCAGAGCAGTCTAATTCAGAAACCAGACTGAGCGACGTGATACCATTTGCGGGAGAAAATAAGTGTTAGACAAACGCCTCCTCGAAATCTCCTTTTCTCCTTCTCCGAAGCAACGGAGTCCGAAATCGTTATTAATGTTTTGCTTTCTTTCATCTACGAGTAGGGAACGAGGTGGAAGCTCGGCTATAAGCATCTGAAGGAGTTAAAAACACTCGGGGATGAGGCAATTTTCCACACGACTCTAAGGTGACAGAGAAGTGTGACTTAAGCTTGCCCTGTACGTTTTGTTGGGAGAGTGGTAGAAAGTGAAGAAAATGCCTCTTGCTTTATGGGCTTACACTGTAGTTGTCATGCACCCTCTCTCAGTAAATTCCTTTTCCTCCCAGTGAACGATATCGATATCAAAAATGCATCTCGAAATGTTTCTTCGAAGGATTCGTAAAGTTGAACATCCCAGTGCATCATTTCAGAGTTTAATATGTTTGCCGGAGGAGAAAGAGCAAAGGAAGAGAGCATGGAAAAGTAAGAGAAGGGAAGAAAAATAAAAAAAAACGAGCAAACGTTATTGCTCCCCGTTTATTACGCTTCATAAAACATGCCATTAAAAGTACCAGAAGCAGAGGACCAATGTGTTTGCGTGGCAGAGCGGTAATGACGAACCAAGCAGTTCTTTTAGTTGGAGAAGAATTTGGGATAAGAGAAACAATTTACAGGCGCTTTGTTGTTTGGTTTTATGATCATGAGAGAATTTACAGCAGTTGAGAAAATATGCTCCAGGGTTCGTTTCTATTGAATTATTAAACCGCTAGAAGTATGTAATAAATGCTGTAGAGGGGGGAAGAATGAGATGTCCTACTGATTTATTCATTTAGGAGAATCTTAACTCATTATTTTCTTTTTTAAGAAAGTGAAAAATTAATGCTTATTTCTTTAGAATCATCGATTATTTACAACGATTATTTGGTAGAAAATGGTAATTCTTCTGATTCGTAAAGATATATGCGTTTAAAATTGAAAGTAATCTGAATTTAAAGGCCTTATATTTTTTGTTTGAATTTGGAGTATTGAACTAAATGTAAATTTAAAGGCTTTATCGGTTTTCTTTATCACTGCGCTTAGGAAAAGCGTATATTCGATTCCATGTAAAGAAGGATAGTCTCTCTTTCGGTTGCAGAGTCTGCATTTCGTATCTTTCTATTCGCATAATCTCTCTTTCGGCTGGGGACTTCTGTATTACGTATCTTTCTGTTTGGGGGTCTGTTTATATGTTTTTTGTTTATTTGTTGGTATCAAAATATCTCGTAAAGGCGTATGCTCATTTAAATTTTTAATCGACAGACTGAATTTTTTTTCATTCTATTAGACATTTTGGCTGTCATTGTGTTATACGTTTTTGGGTTTGTGGGCTATTTATTTGAATTTTGTGGAGTTTTAGTTCTGTGCGTTTATTTTCGGAGTTTGGGAGTTTGTGCTTTTATGAGTTCGTGGTTTGCATGAGAGTGGAGCATTCAATTTGTGGACTGCATCACTAACAATTAGTAGCTTTTTATACGAGGTAGTACATGACATGGAGCAATATAGGTACTCTTCAAGGGCACGGTGCAGTGTGTGCAAGTTAAAACACGTTTTGATATGGACGGAAGTCACAGCAGAATAATACTCAAACTGTCTCTGTCATATCCTCGCTTTAGAAAGGTTTTCGTGTGTTTTATTTTTTGCAGGCTGTGGCTTATGTGAAAACTGAGCCGTGGTATGTGATACATTACTGTGTTCGGCGAGGTTTACGTATTGCACAGGCAGTCACAGAAATCACGCAAACGTATGGAGGACACTGCTCGGTTGCATAGATCTTGGGTCGTCTTTCTTGGAATCACGCATGTTTCGAAGCATTTATGCCACTTGAAAAGTGTTCTTCATTTCAAGCACTGTTACGCATACACTGAAGTCATTTCGGCGACTCTCTTTGCACCACATAAGCCTCGCCAGACAACGTAACGTATCACACACAGCTTCTCAGTTTCCAGATCAGCTATAGCCTGTAAAAAATCTCTCACACAAAGACGAACACCTTTCCAAAGCGAAAAAAATGCTGTTACTTGCGATAGTATCGCAATGTGTTTTACAGGGAGAAGAACTCAAAGTTCAAGTCTATGTAAATTGTTTCAAAATAATTGTAATTGTTCTCCCTCCCACTAGATGGCACCATAAGACTATTGAAAACTTTCGGAGAAGCTGACTGCAGTGTGACAGGTACAGGATGCCACCCGGGTAGCTTTGTTCATAGAGGAAGGGAAATGACTTTTTCCTAGGCACAACATGTTTTCTTGGAACATTACTTTGGTAGTCATCCATATGCACGTGTTGTTTAGAAGCTTCATAAGAAATATCTGCTGCAGCAGTCCCTCAAGAGTTGACGATAGACAGATTAGTGAAACGTTTCCAGGCAACGGGTTCTTTTGCTGAAAAGAGACTGTCCGGACGACCTACTGTGTTGATTGACGCTAAACTGGATGCGTGCAGAAAGCATTACAACAGTCCCCTACAAAGAGCCTAGGAAACTCACAGTGCAATCAGAAATATCACACGGAAGTGCTCAGAAAATTGCGAGACAGTTATACTTTCGGCCATATCATGTGCACTGAGTTGAAGAAACTGGATAAAGGAAAACATGTAGTCTACTGTCGATGGCTTCGGTAATTTGTTGAAGAACGCGGATTAGTGCAGCTTGATAGAGTTTCTTTCGGTGATTTCGATTTCACCTAATTGCGTATGTGAAAGTGAAAACAATAGGATTTGGTTCTCTGAAAATCCAGATGCTTTTCATGAACAACCCTTGAATCAGAGTATAGTGTGCGGTATGACATCGTGCACAATGAGATTCACTTTCTTTGAGATGACGGTGAATAGTGAGGTATATTCATCACACAGTTCATTGCACTCTTTGAGATCGATGAATGCGATTGCTGGTTGCAGCAAGACAATGCCACACGTCAAATGAAACTATGAAGTTCTTGTAAGAGTGTTTAGGTGGTTGTCTCATTTCTAGAGGTTTGTGGCCCCCAATATCATCGCATTTGTCATCTGCATCTTTTTTTTCCTTTGGGATTTTCTCTAAGGAGTTTATTTTTATTTGAAACATATAGTACTGAGAAGAATCCTAGAAGCTACTCCTAGCTTTTACAGGCCTCCTCATTTTAATCATTACTCTCTTCTCTCCTAAAAAAGCTCGCGTTTGCATTCATGAACAATGAAGCCATTTTCAACCTAAGTTGTAATGAATTTTTTTAATGTATATATATATATATAAATACATAAATTATACATAATTACTATATAAATATAGTGAAAAGCTAACAAAAGTACTTTAGTGCGTGAGTCTTCAGTATTGAAAATTAATATATTTAAAAATGTAGACAATATATTGGAAATTAAATACACGAAATACAATTATATTTAGGAAAAATAAGAATAACATGCACAGAAAGAATTTAGATCAACTGAAACTAATAAACCAAACTTATTAATGTAAAAAAAAGTTTCTATGCCATCAGTTTAGAATATATAATTAAATTTTTTGCAGAATAAATCATAATTTCTAATCTTTTTGATCTCATTCGGGATAGAAGAGAAAATTTTCGGAGCAAAATATAAATAATAACGTCTAACTATTTCTTTATACAATTTTGGTAGTCTGTAATTAATATTGTCATTTGACTTTAACTTATACTTATTTGTAAAGCAAGTATTTTTTCATTTCTAAAATAAAAGGTATTTGACAATTTCGAAAATGTAATCGTGTCTTAATGGTAAAATTTGCATATGTCGAAATAATGGTAATGTATGTTGAATACCTCAACTATTAATCATTAAGCGAATAATTCGTTTCTGAAGAATGAATAATTGTTTAAAGTTATTATTATGCATACATCCCGATGATTTTATTCCATAGGTTAATCGGGAACTTATTAATGTGTAATTTAATACATTTATAACTTTAGGTGATACTATATTTTTTCCTAATTATAACTGAGCTAAACAATAAAACATTTTCTTTTTAATCCATGCTACATGTTCTTTCCAAGTTAAAAAAGCATCCAATGAAATACCTAAGTACCTGACAGATGATACTATGGGTATTTCAGGATAATTGCATTCTTCTTTATTTTGACAGTATAATTCATGAAAAATTAATTTATTATTATTTAATATGCTTGAGATTAAGTTATTTTCTTTAAATAGAAGATATAGCTTTTGTCTTATTTAAATTAACATTTAATAAATTACTATTAAACCAGTTACGAATTATTTTTAATTCAGAATTTGCATCTGAAAACATATCAGGATACTTACTAGTGTATGTTAAACATGTATCATCGGCAAATAATGTTAGTTTGCCTTTTAATCCAATAAAACGTATATCGTTTATGTATTTTATAAACAGTAAAGGTCCTAAAACCAATCCTTGGGGTATAATCGCTCAAAAAAGTATCCGTACACTATGGTTGATTACAGAATTTAAAAAAAATCTGGCAACGATTTTTTTAGAAATTAATTATCTGGCAACCTTCGTGTACAGTACACGAAGGTTGTCAGATCACTAATTTCTAAAAAAAATCGTTGCCAGATATTTTTTTCTGAATTCTATAATCAACCATAGCGTTCGGATATTTTTTTGAGTGACTACACCAGATTCAATTTGTCTCCAATTGCTATGTACATCTCCTACTTTAATTCATTGTACTCTGTTAGTTACGCAACTAATAAACCACTTTAATGGTAATCTTCTAACTCCAGCAGCCTGTAATTTTGCTATTATTTCTTTATGATCTAAAGCAGTGGTACTCAACCTTTTATGCTTCACGTACCCCTGGAAATGTGTATGTAACTGGCGTACACTTTGTATAGATAGATCAAACTATGTTGTAGTATAACAATGGGAATAAAAAAACACTGATTTCGTTACTAGATCTAGCGACTTTTGAGCTCTCACGGTGCACCCCCCAAATTTTACCGCGTACCCCACGTTGAGAACCCCTAATCTACAGTATCAAAAGCTTTCTTTATATTTAGAAATAGTGTCAATGCATGATGACTATTATTTATAGATGAATATGTTTTATTTGTTACATTCAATAATGCATCACCAGTACAGTACTGTGCGAATTAGTTGGGACAAGCGAAGCCTGGAGAACCTCTTCGATCCGGCCACATCCAGCAATCCTCCAAACACCCTCCCAAGGTCATGTTTTAGGGATGTTTCACAGCTTCCGGGCCATAGATGCTTCACCCATTGAAGGAATGATGGACAGCAAAAAGTACATAGGCGTTCTGGAGGCGAAAATGGTCCCAACACTGCAGAAGCTGTTTCCTAACGGCGATGGGGTATTTCAACAGGATCTGGCTCCATGCCACAATTCTAAGCTTGCTAAGAGCTTCTTTACCCAGCAACATTTGAAGATATTGGTGTGGCCAGGAAATTCACTCAATCTAAACCCTATTGAAAATTTGTGGGCCGTTATTAAAGCGCGCATATCTAAGATGGATTGCACGACGAAAACCAAAATGATAGAAAGTGTCATGAAAGTGTGGTACCACGATCCTGAAGTGAAGGAGATGTGTGGAAAGCTAGTGGCATCTATGGTTGAGAGGGTGAAAGAAGTAATTAAAGCTAAGGGAAGTCACATTCACTATTAACTACACTATTAAACAAATAAATATTTTAGTTGTGTCTTTGTTACTGCATTTTCCTATTGTCCCAACTAATTTGCACAGTACTGTATGTATTTTCTTTCTAAAACCAAATTGATTTTCACTAGAAAAAGATTTCTTTTTTAAATATTCATATAATTTTATTTTTATTTTTTCATTTTTTTTGCAATTTTTTCAAATATTTTAGACAACGATGAAAGTAAAGCAGTTGGACTATAATTTCTTATGTCAGTTTCATTTCCTTCTTTGAAAATAGGAATAATTATGTTTTGTTTTAATATATCTGGGAATATACTTTGTTCAATAGATAAATTAAATAATCTTACTAGAAATTTCATGAATTTTTCATCTAATAGTTGTAATAAGTCACTCGTAACCCTATCAAAATCTGGAGATTTGTTTTTAGGTAATTGCCTTATTTGAGTTTTAATTTCAAAGATCGTTATTATAGTTGATATTATTATTATTATTGCACTTATAGTCTTCTATTTTAGAAAGGTTAGATAATAGCTCTAAGTGTGCAGCTGTTTAATTTTATATAAGCTTATCATTAACTTCGCAAAATATGTATGTTTATTATGAGTTGCGCGACTTTTCGACCACTGTGTCTTGCGCACAATGCTCCCCTAGTCTTGAAGAATCGCTGTGCTGTCACATATCGTGTTAGTCCTTACGAAAAGCTACAATTTGTTGGGGCGGAAATCTATGAATTAAATTGTTCACGTATGGAAATTTTGTGTTTGCATTATAATTGGACTCACGTTTCCTAAAACGTCTAAGAAAAAAAAAACATTTTTTTTTTACTTTTTTTTACCTTTTTTTAAATAAACTCTCTTATCTAAAGGATGTGAAACAGAAACTATTTCGGACAACTGGGAGACCAAAAAATATTAAAAAAAGAATTAATTTGCTTTGCGAAAATGTAAGCATAAGCAAATGAAGCAGATATAAAACTTCTGTTAGTATTACATGCCTAATTTCTTGCAAAATTAATATGTGTCTAAATGCGAAAATATCGTTGATCTATCTATGTACTCTATTTCACATAAAGAACGGAGCGGCAAATCTCCCTCAAAGAGTTTTCTGTCCAATCGTGTCTTATTACGCTTAACCACGAAAGCCAATGAAAAGCCAGATACGAAGCCTGAAAATGTTTCAATCTTCAGTTCGGACTCCCCCTGCGGGCATCGTTCGTGCTGGTCGTGTTTCGGCCAAGCTCCTGTGTTGATTGAGTTTTCGCGCCCAAGCGGCCATCTTGGATTGGATTGTGTTTTTTTTTTTCTCAACTTTTAGGCTAGAAAATGAATTCGTAGGCATCCTTTTCGGAGTATTGTCGTCCCACTAAAGGTTCCAACAAAGGTAAGAAGGGAATTAAAAAGAAAACATTCAGTGAAGACCCCAAAGGATTTCCTGCCGGTGAACCTACCCTGGCAATGTCGTATGCTCAAGCGCTGGGGGGGGGGGGGGGGGGGGGCGATGGAAATCGACCAGTGGGTGTTATCTCGGATTCTCAGCCACCTTTAACATTTGATAAAGATATTGTAAATGATAATTGTAAGTTATATACACATTTCCAGGGAGTACGTGAAGCATAAAAGGTTGAGAACCACTATTCTAATCGACAAAGCCTCCAACCGTTGCCAGATCCCTCACTTTCCCAAAGATATTATTATATTAAGGCGTCCCATTGCAGGTAGGAACCTGATTTTTTTTCACCCAACATGGGGTCACAAGGAGGGAACCCGCATGTGAAATTTAGAACCATTCGATCAAGTATCTCAGGAATTGCCGAGGACCAAAATCTGTCGAAACAGAAATAACATTTTCGATAATTTGCACAGAGAGAAAGCCACGAGCTTATGAGAGCTCGCGTGACGTCAGCAACGATCTGAGCAACATTGGGCAATTCTTTTAGTCGCTAATATACCAGTATAAATAATATGCTTCATTGAGTGCTTTTCAATATTCCGAAATGAAAAACAGCATTTAAAACACTCATTTCCATAAATTATGCATATTAATAAGGTAAGTAGATTATAAAAAGCACTTATTTCTCGCATAAGATGTAGAACTATTTACTGTGGCGGAATTACATCTGCAAATTATTCTTGTAAGACCTCGTGGTGTAACATCTTTTCATTAGTTCAGTGGTTCTCAACCTTTTATGCTTCACATACCCCTTGGAAATGTGTATATAACTGGCGTACCCCTTGTATAGATAGATAAATCTATAGTTAGAGTATAACAATGGGAATAAAATATATATACATTAAATTTTACATTCATAAATTGCATATATCGATAAACACAAAAAATGACATAAGCAATTTAACAAATCTTATAAAATTATAAACATTTTACTGGGTAATCGACTTTTGAGTTCTCACGGCGTACCCCAAATAATTTTATCGCGTACCCCACGTTGAGAACCTTTACATTAGTTGATTGGTTGCTTTGATCTTCAGATTTTCCACTCCATTCTTCATCTGGAACGAAGTGTAGATGATGCGTATTTTGAAATTACTTAGATAAAATGTAACACCTTCGAACAATTCGCAAAGTTAACTGTATTGCTTGTGCAAACACATTATGCATAGACAGTTTGTTCCACATTTTTATAGCAAGTTGTTGCCAATGCCACTTCGGTAAGGGACTGATTCAGTAGAAAACACGCCAGGCTCATAATCTGTAGTTCCCAGATTCGAGTCCTGGGATTTATCTCCGCTAAATCTCCACTTGGTCTCAGTAAGAAAGAAGACACCAATGGGCTTGAAAAGGCCACCATCCGTTGAATGAAACGTTAAGCCGTGGTTCCGTGTACAAGAGATCTATACATTGTGCACGTTAAAGAACACACTTGGATAGCCTTGATGGGAGACTTCTATTTGTCTCCTAACAACTGTCCAGCGGGCTCCCTTCTCCCAACCTTCTCTAAGCTCTTGGAGTCTTTGTAACATGGCCAATTAGTGCCATCATGTACAGAGGTAAAACATCCCAACACACATCACTTACTTGCACTGTGCACACCGTGTAAACCTAACTTTGTTGGGTGTTTTATGGCACATCAGCTCTAAAGTTATAATGCTCCATCTTTGCTATTGCGGTTGACTTGACAATATGTTGTAGTACTGCTTGATTGTCTTCATCATACCATTACCCGAATTTTGCGTTCTTTATAACATTAATCATTGAAAAACGCTATGCAGCAAAAGCAAGCACCGCTCAATTATGAAACCAGCACCTGCAAACCTATAAGGTAATTGCTTTACACTTAACATAATTTTTAAAGTTTTTTTTCTTCAAATGTACCCAGACTAAGCCTTTTTCATTCCAATACTTTTAACATTTCTTTTTGTCTCTCGTCAGCACCAAAAAGATAGGAAAAAATGCAGGAAAACAAGAGGGTTAAAACTGTCTTTTATTTATTGATCGTCATTTTATCTTTACCTCGTGCAGCTACTGCAAGATCGAGTGGCCCAGTCCAACATCCAATATGACGAGATAATAGCGGTAACTGGATACTAGGAACGCCATTCAGACCTCCTCACCTTTTATCTCTGTCCAAATGACAAGGAAATTATAGACTTTTCTTCTATTCGCTGTAATACCATCATTCTTTTCAAACCTCTCTGCTTTATTAGATGCATGGAAGTACTTTATGGCAACCACGATCAATACAGGAAGACATGACCAGATCATGTAAGTACGTTTTCTCAGAATCTCGTTACAAAATAGCTTGTCCTGTCTAATGCCTGCATGCATATATCTATTGCTACATAGAGCATGTATACACGTGCACATAGAAAGAATTTCTACAATCACCTTGTAAATGGGCGTTCCCCAGAAGTCGTGCAGGAAGAGATTGGACAAAGGTGAATGAGGCCGTATATCTCGGTTGTCTTTCACGGCGGCGATATCATCGAACACCAGACCACCGCGCAGCGATGGGTAGTAGCATGTGACTGCTGCCGCCGCTACGGCCACGCCATGGAGCCAAGGGGCCGCATCGCTTACCTGGAATGAAACGAGAATGGAAAAATTAAGTTCTTTGTTTTGGCATTTACACAGAATTTTTTGTATATTCAGTTCACAGTATATATAAAGAAGAATAAATTATTCCCCAAACAGTTCTTACCACAGAGAACTGAAAGGAGCCTGTCAGATTAATAATGTCATGAAAAGATCTGTGAGGAAGGCGAGACCTCATCAGAACGTTAACATCCACGCCTTATCCGAGTTCATATAATCGATCCTTAACCATACTTAGTACCCACTCGTCCAACTGAATGGCGTGATTAAAAAGTTTCAGGCTAAATGATTACTCTTACACTAATTAAAAGCTTTCATGATTTTTATATTCCATTTCCTTGTGGAAATGAATTATATCTGATTTGTGCTTTGTACTTTTCAACTGCAAAGTATCCTTTATCTCATTAAATCGACATTTTTCTGCAATTAATCGCGAAAATGACTATTTTAGCTTCGGAAAGAGAGATAGCGACGTGCGATATTTTTATTACACCCCAAATGTCCAATTATCCGGAAAATTTAAAAGTATCGAATGTAATTTTTTATCCGAGTCGTTTTAGGGAGAATCCTAGAGTCGTTTTAGAGAGAATCCTAGAGTTATTTTTAGAGAACCTCAGAGTAGTTTTTGGAATAATCAAAGAGTTGTTTTAAAATCAAAGAGTTTGTTCGGAGGATCATATTCAGGAAGAGTCGGAAGATCCTTCTAGAGGGATTCAGAGAGTCGTTTTAGAGAGAGTTAGAGTTGTTTTTAGAAAACCTCCCAATAGTTTTTTGGGAGGGTCAACGAGTCGTTTCGGAGGGCTATTTTTAAGGAGAGTTGGAAGGTCCTTCTAGAGGAAATCAGAGAGCCGTATTAGACAGAATCATAGTGTTTTTTAGAGAACCTCTGAGTAGTTTTTGGAGAGTTAAAAGAGTCGTTTTAGAGTCGGATGGCATTTTTAATGAGAGGCTGAAGGTCTTTCTAGAGAAAATAAGAGAGTCGTTTTAGAGGGAATCAGAGAGTCGTTTTAGAGAGAATCAGAGAATCGTTTTTAGAAAGAATCAGAGAGTCGTTTTTAGAGAGAATGAGAGTGTCGTTTTTAGAGAGAATCAGAGAGTCGTTTTTAGAGAGAATCAGAGAGTCGTTTTTAGAGAGAATCAGAGAGCCGTTTTTAGAGAGAATCAGAGTCGTTTTTAGAGAGAATCAGAGAGTCGTTTTTAGAGAGAATCAGAGTGTCGTTTTTAGAGAGAATCAGAGAGTCGTTTTTAAAGAGAATCAGAGAGTCGTTTTTAAAGAGAATCAGAGAGTCGTTTTTAGAGAGAATCAGAGAGTCGTTTTTAGAGAACGTCAGATTCGTTTTAAGGAGAATCAGATAGTCGGAAGGTCATTTTAAGAGAAAACGGAGGCCGTTTTAGAGAGAGTCAGAGAGTTTTTTTGAGAGGCAGGGAGTTGATTTAGAGAGATCCATTTTTAATGAATGTCAGAATCGTTAGGGAGAGTCAGAGAATTGTTTCAGAGAAAGGCTGGAGAGAGTCCGAGTCATTTTTGTATATCGTCATAGAATCATTTTACAGAAAGATCGAGAATTTTGGAAGTACATATTTAGAGAAATTTCGTCAGAGATTAAATTGTGATTTAAAGGACTTGAAATAATTAACTGAAAAGAAAATTGATCGC
This sequence comes from Ryuthela nishihirai, assembly GCA_038380435.1. Taxonomy (NCBI): domain Eukaryota; kingdom Metazoa; phylum Arthropoda; class Arachnida; order Araneae; family Heptathelidae; genus Ryuthela; species Ryuthela nishihirai. The sequence goes on from JAWZYU010000020.1 coordinate 39,423,530, forward strand.
CCTGAGTAGAATTTGTCTCCCAAAAACATGCCAGGCGTCATATCCGCTGACCAGAGGCTAACTGTTTTCTTCAACTTCTGGGAGACGTGGGTTCCAATCCCACTCAGGATAACCGATTTTTTTAGATTATTGATTTCAAGCGTTTCTTGTCGACAGGATATTATCCTATGATACCTTATTACTGAATGATTTAAAGGACCAGTTCCAAACAGAAGATGAGGTCATGCTTCGACAGTTATCCTATATCATAGGTTGACTAGTAAATAATTGACCTATGAGCTAGGAGAATTGTTAAAGTATGAACTGCACAGTCTCAGGTTGACCCTGGCGCTATTCCTTGATGAAAAAAACTCATTAAACTACGTCTGTAATTATCTACCGACATCTTCAAAATCAATCATGCTCAACTAGTAACAAAAATGTGTGAAACATTTCATCACGCTTCTCTAAAATAAAGAGAAAGTGCATACCATTTTTCAGAAACCTTAACTCAACATTCCTCGTCAAGATCTGAGTGACCGAACGCAAGTATTTATTAAACCACCGAATACATTAATTTATCTTCGAATTAACCTCAATAGTTTTCCCATTTCGATAATTTTCTTTCACTTTAAGTTTTTAATGTTTTTTTTATCCGATCTTCAGGCAACAGTCGATGCAAGACAAAATACCTCAACGACAAACTCAAGTAATTACTCGTAATTATAGGTAAGTAACACTGCACACTCTAATGAACGGTATCGCGTTTCACATAAAAGGCAATGAAGTAGACGCTCACCTCTTCTCTCTCCGCAGGCTTTTCTGCAGAGAACATGATCCTCTACTAGTTTCAAATGATTAATGCTGCTGTTGTGCTCATCCGTGTGTATTGACTTAATATGTAAATGCTATTCCTTTTAATCTATGTTTTGGATGAGTGGTTGGACTCCAGCTGAAGCTATGAATATCGTTTTCGGAAAATCTGACTCTTTGACATTCCGTAAATAAAGATTCTGAGTAGCTAGGATGCCAGTACTTAACTTTTCAGTATTCATTTTCAGATAAAACAGTATTTCCTTTGAAGTATGCATCTCTCTCTCTGGGAAGATCGACTCTGAACTCTCCTTTGCACTGACTGAAAACCGCTCTTAGTCTTGTTTACATTTACGATGCTCCGTGGAGTGTAATTGTGAGTTGAGACATTCCCCGGATCAATGTTTATTTAGTCTGTGCTCTGTTCCTTTGCGAGTGTGTGTCTGGACGCATTATTTTCGTATAAATGGAGTTAAGTGGAATAAAATAATGTCTGTCAAGGAGGTTTGTAATAAGCTGCTTTCAAAGCGTTCGATGTATAAGAAAATTATTCAGATTCATGTAATTTTTTTGTTTTCGTTTAAAGAAACCTGATTTAAATAAAACTATCTTTTTATACGTATCCGAAAAAAATTTAAATTAACCCAATCGGTAAAACAAATAAAGATATTTTATTTTCAAAAGAAGATTGTCTGCAATGTGTTAAAGAAACCACTTATGTGCATTGTCTTTCCTTTGAAAACCGCATTATTTGAATAAATTTATTCATTGGAAATTTTAATTCCTATCGTTTATTTTTTGGGGGAACCGAAAAACAGTTTGTTAATTTACTTAAACGTAAAAGGTTAAAGTTAATTAATTTAAATTTATTGCTGTAGGGTTAGAATTTTACAAAGGACGTCCCCGTTAAAAACGTTTTGCCTTCGTTAAAGTATTTTATATATCATTTATTACTCTTTGAATCAAAATCTTTCATTTCATGGAACGAATGCTGCTCAGTCGGTAGCGCGCCACGCTCATAATCTGCAGTTCGACTCCCACTTGTGCTAGCGTTGAGATTTAGCTCTACTAAACCTCCAGTTTGGTCAGAAAGGAGAAACGTATGGGCTTGGGAAGACCGCTGTCAGTTGGATGGGAGGTTATGCCGTGACCAGTATGCAGGCGAGTCATACTCTGTTCACGTTAAAGAACACGCTGGATAGCCTTCATGGGAGGCTCCCATAAGTCTCCTAACAGTGCGTCACCTTCCCCAACCCTTCTCTGAGCCTTTGGGGTCCTTGTGACCTGGCCGTTTAACTCATTGTGTGCAAAAATAAATCAACCAAATTCTTTTATTTTGTGGTTCGCGTGACAGATACCTGGTGGAAGAGTTGTGATAGAGCAATCGCTTAAAGGAATATCATTTCTTAGGAAGAGAAAAGAAAAAACTATGGGATTAATTTTAATTGTATCTCACACACACCTAAGCTTTCATGTGTTAAGTAACTTCCTCTAGTGATTGCGAATGTATAGTGATGCAAACTGTTTTGACATAACCAATCACAAAGAAATAAATAACGAATGAAATAAAACAATGAAATGATGAATATTAAGAAACATTATTCTTTTGCCGTCCCATGGCCGAGTGGTTAGCACGCTTGCCTACTGATCTAAGGGACCTGGGTTCGAGCCCCGGGTAAGGCATGGATGTATGTGTCGTTTTTCTGCAGAGGTCCTGCCATCCTCTCAGACCTTCTACTATGGCATGTAAACTGACAGGTTCCTGTCAGACCTCTGTGGCAAGCAGCTGCTTGAGGGGGTATTTATTTATTTATTATTATTCTTTTATATTATGGCTTAAAATTGATATGGCAAAACGTTGATTAAATGGAGATTTTTGAAATTAGGGAAAAAATTGAAGTAGAACAGAAGAAATGAACAGTTTCATGTTGTGCTGTTCTATTTTCTATTTCTGTTAAAAGAAACTGTCGATGACGGAAATTTTTTTATCGGTTATAATTTTCATGGTATCCTTTCGTTTGGGTGGAAATCTACAAAAAAAATGTTGTAAAACCTCAGAACATTTTTTTAATTCCTTAGTGGATTTTACTTGTATTTAGTGGAATACTACATAAAGAAAAAGTAGTAAATGAAGATTCCCCCGTCTCTTCGGCTCTACCACTGGCAAGGCTAAGTTGGGTTATTTTTTCTCTGAACTGCACTTTTTTGTACACAATAAATGGTCAGGTCATAAGGGCATACTCTGACTCCAGGGGTTCAGAGTAGGCTGTTAGGAGACATATTGACGCCTCCCGTCAAGGCCATCCAAAATTTTCTTTAACGTGAATAGAGTATGACTTTTCTGAAAACGGGTTGGATTGTTTTATTTCTGAGCGCCACTTTTCTGCGCACGATGGATTAATTGGCCAGATCACAAGGACCCCGAGGTCTTTGAGAATGTTGGGAGACAGACGATAGACTCCCGTTAAGGTTATCTAGCGTGTTCTTTGACGTGCACAGGGTATGATTCTCTCACACACGGTCTACGGCTTAACTTCTCATCCGACGGACGGCCTCCTTTCCAAGCCCATCGATGTCCCTTATTGACCGAGGGAAGGGCGAGGAATTCTGCGCAGATAAATCTCAACGCTGTCCTTAGTTGTGGCTGGAATATGGGATTCTCAGATTACAAGCCTGGCGCCCTACCAACTGAGCCACACGCTCCCCCTGTACACGGGCCCAGTCTCAACGTCTCATACGAAGGACGGCGGTTTTTCGAAGCCCATCGGGATTCTTTTTCCCACCGAGGTCAGGGAGGGTTCACCGAAGATAAATCTCATCGCTTACACAATTGGAACTCAAACCTCTGTCAGCTGTTTTCACAACATATCTTTGAAGATATATAAAAATATTAAATTCTTTTCAACAATCAGACCGATGAAACCAAAAAAAATCTTACTAGTTTTAATCGATTTCTAATGTAACATTTTAAAATAAGGATATCTGTAAAATCTGGGAGGCATGGAAACTATCTGTATGTGCTTGTTTTAATTAAAGATATATAGAGTTGAAGTTCTAAAAAATGGACGATAACATTGTTTTTTCAAGACATAGTCAATGAATTCAAATTCATAATCATTCATGACTATTGACTTAACGTGTGGTAACTGGAGATACTGTAAGACTGCGCAGTTGTTGCTTTAACAGATTTCATTCACAGAACATAATTTTCTGACAAGGCGATTGATAGATCATTGACCTGAGATCTATGACGACTGTCAACGTCTCAAGTAGCAGTCTCATAGTCTCTCAGTTACCACTCGACCACTCCCTATAAGTCATTGGTATTCCTAGAGCACGACAAAGTAGTTTGTAGTGTGTTTTGTGAGATGATGATGAAGAAGAATAAAATATATCTATGTTTAAAAAAATATATATTCATATGCACCTTCTTTTTTGAATGTTCTATAAATCCCTGTGCACGTTAAAGAACACGTTGGATTGCCTGCCCTAACGGAAAAATCTCATCTTTCTCCTAACAGGTGTGAGGCGGAGGTGGCTCAGTCGGTAGCGCGACAGTCTCATAATCTGCAGTTCCCAGGTTCGAATCGCGCCTGGGCCAGCGTTGAGATTTATCTCCGTAAAACTCCCCACCCTCGGTCAGTTGGGGACACCGATGGGCTCTGAAAGGTCACCATCCGTCGAATGGAACGTTAAGCCGTGTGCCATTGGGGTCATTCTTTGAGCCTTCGGGGTCCATGTGATCTGGCCATTTACCCCATGGTGTGCCAAAAAGTGCCGCTCAGAGGTAACCCAACCCTGTGCACGTTAAAGAACACGCTGGGTGGCCTTGAGGGGAGGCTACCATCTGTCCCCTAACAGTTGTCCAGTGGGTCCCTTTCCCCAACCTTCTCTGAGCCCTCGGGGTCCTTGTGACCTGGTCATTTATCCCGTTGTGTGCAAAAAATGACGCTCAGAGGTACAACAAGCTAACAGTTGTCGAGTGGACCACCTTCTTCTTTTTAGACAATCTTCTCTCAGCTCTTGGGGTACTTGTGACCTGGTTTGTTAGCTCATTGTGTGCAAAAAGGTGCTGCTAAGAAGTAAAATAACCCAACCCTATGTCTTCAGACTATATAGCGACCTGATATATTAAAAGTTAAATTCCGACCTTTAGAAATAACTGACTATGCAAATCATATGAAACATGCTACTCAGTATTAAAATTAAAAAAAAAATGCCCCCTCAAGCAGCTGCTTGCCACAGAGGTCTGACTTAGTGATTCTAAACATTCCAGTCAGAGAATATTGTGAAGCTGAATCCGCTCCAGTTACTTAATGTAAAAATCCTTTAGTAGCGTCATTCTATTAAAAAGAAGAATCTGCTTTGTTTACCGAAATATCTGCGCTAATGGAACTATCAAATATTGAATTAGGCATTCACTAATATGGAATTTAATTAAACCCTCTCTTTAATCCCGTAAAAACATTAAATCTCATTTATCCTCTGCGAACAAAAAATAATATACATAAAGACGCTGAATCCGATTAAGTCCTGGATGCGGGGCCAACTCTTTGTGCTCCACTTCACGCTAGAAAGCCCCTTCACAAGACCTCATGAGGGGTCCTCCATTTGTCACCTGCCAGCCGCTATCAGCCACTCCATCGATCAGAAACCTCTGGAGAACACTTAGAGCACTCTCCATCAGGCCTCGTCTCTGCCAACACAGCACCCGACTACACGGCTCTAGGAGCTGGTCACTTGGAACCTCCAGGAACACTTGGAGCATCACCTTGGTAACCACACAGTATGCAATGCGTGGAGAGAGGTCAGAAGACAGATATAGATAGAAGTACTGCCAAAGAAGATTATATTCCATTACTGCAGCTCCCAGGGAAACCGCACTAAGACTGGCAGAGGTAGCGCCTCTTTTGGGACTTAGTAGGTATCGCATGTCTGTTCGTAGATGTATCTCGAGGTTTGGAGGCGTATAGAAAGAAATCAAGTCATGTCTGATGTTACTTTTCTTGTTATAAAGTTGAACCAAATCCTTTCGAAAGAAAATAAGTCATTTCACTTGTCAGTTTCTGTTTTCGCTTAGTTTCTAGATATCTTTGTTATAACAATTCGATGCAATCGTGGCAGTAAAAGTTTTATTCATTTATTTATTTATATTGAATGTATATATAAGGTGCATTAATTCTATATAAATACGTATCGATTTCAAACCACTTGTTCCAATATCCGTAAAGAGTTCGAAAATTGTTATTGTACCAATTTTAAGGTTTACGTCTTTAAATATAAAAATATAATATCAGTTATGCATTTCAGTCTATCATCGTGTAAAAAAACTGGTTGAATTTTCTTGATCGTGTAAAACGAAACTGGTTGCATTTTCTTGAGCGTGTGAAACGAAACTGGTCGCATTTTCCTGATCGCGTAAAGCGAAATTCGTTGCATTTTCTTGATCATGTGAAGCGAATCTGGATACCTTTCTTTGATCGTGTGAAACGAAACTGGTTGCATTTTCTTGATCGTTTAAAACGAAACTGGTTGCACTTTCTTAATCATTTGAAACGAAACTGATTACATTTTCTTGATCATTTGAAACGAAACTGGTTGCATTTTCTTGATCGCCTGAAACGAAACTGGTTTCCCTTTCTTGATCGTGTGAAACGAAACTGATCGCATTTTCTGGATCGTGTGAACAAAACTGGTTGCACCTACTTGATCGTATGAAACGAAACTGGTTGTGCTTTCTTGATCGTGTGAAACGAAACTGCTTGCGCTTTTTTGATCGTGTGAAACAAAACTGGTTGTACTTTTTTGATCGTGTGAAACGAAACTGGTTTCACTTTCTTGATAGTGTGAAACGAAACTGGTTTCACTTTCTTGATCACGTGAAACGAAATTGGTTTCAATTACGCGATCATTTGAAACGAAACTGGTTGCATTTTCTTGATCGCATAAAGCGAATCTGGATACCTTTTTTTGATCGTGTAAAACGAAACTGGTTGCATTTCCTTGATCGTGTGAAATGAAATTTGTTGTATTTTCTTGATCGTGTAAAACGAAACTAGTTGCGCCCTCTCGATCGTGTGAAACGAAACTGATTGCATTTTCTTGATCGCCTGAAACGAAACTGGTTGCATTTTCTTGATCGCCTGAAACGAAACTGGTTGCATTTTCTTGATCGTGTAAAACGAAACTGGTTGCGCTTTCTTGATCGTGTGAAACGAAACTGGTTTCCCTTTCTTGATCGTGTGAAACGAAACTGATCGCATTTTCTGGATCGTGTGAACAAAACTGGTTGCACCTGCTTGATCGTATGAAACGAAACTGGTTGTACTTTCTTGATCGTGTGAAACGAAACTGGTTGCGCTTTCTTGATCGTGTGAAACAAAACTGGTTGTACTTTCTTGATCGTGTGAAACGAAATTGGTTTCACTTTCTTGATCGTGTGAAACGAAACTGATAGCATTTTCTGGATCGTGAGAACAAAACTTGTTTCACTTTCTTGATCGTGTGAAACGGAACTGGTTTCCCTTTCTTGATCGTGTGAAACGAAACTGGTTGCACCTTCTTGATCGTGTGAAACGAAACTGGTTGCACCTTCTTGATCGTGTGAAACGAAACTGGTCGCACCTTCTTGATCATGTGAAACGAAACTGGTTGCACCTTCTTGATCGTGTGAAACGGAACTGGTTGTACTTTCTTGATCGTGTGAAACGAAACTGATTGTATTTTCTTGATCGCCTGAAACGAAACTGATTGCGCTTTCTTGATCGTGTGAAACAAAACTGGTTTCACTTTCTTGAACGTGTGAAACGAAACTGGTTGTACTTTCTTGATCGTGGGAAACGAAACTGATTGTATTTTCTTGATCGCCTGAAACAAAACTGGTTTCACTTTCTTGATCATGTGAAACGAAACTGGTTTCACTTTATTGATCGTGTGAAACGAAATTGATTGTATTTTCTTGATCGCCTGAAACGAAACTGGTTGCGCTTTCTTGATCGTGTGAAACGAAACTGGTCGCATTTTCTGGAACGTGTGAAACGACACAGGTCGCATTTTCAGGATCATGTGAAGCGAAACTGGTTGCATTTTCTCGATCGTATGAAACGAAACTGATTGCATTTTCTTGATCGACTGAAACGAAACTGGTTGCATTTTCTTGATCGTTTGAAACGAAACTGGTTGCGTTTTCTACATTGTGTAAAACCGAAATTTTATAAATCATGGGATGGGTATATATAACTTTTGTCTATAAAAAAAATGCGTGTTCTTGCAATGTTCGTGGTGCAAAGAATGAAGAAATCCCTATCCCTAGTTCATTCTGTTGTATCTTATGGAGATAATGTTTCGCTCTTCGTTAAATGGGCAAAGCTGGAGACATTAGGAAAATTATCCTCCATATTTTCATGAATTCTTATGGATGGATAAAAGTCCGATATATATCGTTTTTTAACGCCACATTTTTAAGCTTCTTATTCCCGAGGTATATCTGATCTCCTCTGTACCAATTTGATCGACATGAGAAGGAAAATACCGACACGTGTTATCCCAACTTCATATTCCATTCATCCATTGTTATTCCATCATCATTCCATAACCCATTGTATTCCATTACCATTGTTATTCCATTATTATTGTTTAACCTTATTGTTATTCCATCAGAAAGGGTGAAGAAAAATTATGCACTCTCGTGCGATTTCTTTTAATTCTGTCGCAGGCTCTCGTGTCCTTGCTGGGTTACACGGAGCCAGTGAGCTCGAAATAATATCGATTTTTCTCTTTCTAGTCTCTCTCGCCTTCTCAGATGGAAAAGAGAGAGAAATAATTCTGTAGAAATTCTTCAAAAGAGGTCAGGGGCTCTCTTTTTTTTATCAGCGAGTTGAGAGATAGGATGAACGCATTAAAGTGCGAACTGTTGATGGGACGGGTATCAATGAGTCTCCAGGTGGAAGTTATTTTTTCACGAAAAGCTACTGGGGAATCTGCAGACTTATGTTCTATTTACCAGTGGAATCCAGAAAAAGCGTAAGACTACGGCTTTCGATGGAAGTCGGGGAAATAACGATGAAGGTTCTGTTGTTGGTGCAGATGGATCTATTGAAGATGGAAAGACGCTTGGCATCTTTGATAAACGAATCTGTTTTGCAACTGTGCTGCTTGGGACTTTGGGAACAGAAAGTTATACCGAAGCCTCCTTATAATAATGATTGCGAATCTTGCTGCATAAGACTGCTTGAAATTCCTGCTGCATAAAAATGATTGCAATTCCTCCTGTATAAGAACGATTGCAATTCCTTCTGGATAAAAACGATTGCAATTCCTGCTGTATAAGAACAATTGCAATTCCTTCTGGATAAGAACGATTAAAATTCCTGTTGGATAAGAACGATTAAAATTCCTGTTGGATAAGAACGATTGCAATTCCTGTTGGATAAAAACGATTGCAATTCCTCCTGTATAAGAACGATTGCAATTCCTCTCTGGATAAGAACGATTGTAATTCCTGTTGTATAAGAATGATTGCAATTCCTGTTGGATAAGAACTATTGCAATTCCTGTTGTATAAGAATGATTGCAATTCCTGCTGGATAAGAACGATTGCAATTCCTGTTGGATAAGAACGATTGCAATTCCCTCTATGTAAGAATGATTGTAAGTAAGTAAAGTTAAAATATGAGGAAAGTTTATGTCTATCCCAGTAAAGAATGATTATAATTTCTGTTGTATCAGATTTTTGTGGCAAGCAGTTGCTTGATAGAGTATTTATTTTTTTATATTTTGTAATGATTGTAATTCCTGCTGTATAAAAATGATTGCAAAAACTGCTCTTTTCAGAATGATTTGCAAATTCCTGCTTATAATAATAATGATTGCAATTCCTGTTTTATAAAGAAAATTTCAATTCCTGGTGTATAAGGATGATTTGCAATTCCTGATGTATAAGGATGATTTGCAATTCCTGGTGTATAACGATGATTTGCATTTCCTGGTGTATAAGAATGATTACAATTTCTGTTTTTAAGAATGATTGTAATTCGTGCTCTTTAAGAATGATTTTAAGCTCTGCTGTATGAGAATAAATGTAATTCCTGCTCTATAAGAATGATTTTTAATCTCTGCTGGATGAGAATGATTTGCAATTCCTGCTTATAATAATGATTGCAATATTTACTTTATAGGGATGATTTAGAATTTCTGCTCTCTAAGAATGATTGCAATTTCTGCTAAATAAGAAAGTTTGTAATTCCTGCTTAAAACAATATTTAAAAATCCTGCTTATAATTAATGATTCCAATCCCTGCTTATATTAATGATTCTAATTCCTGCTTCATAAGGATAATTACAATTCCCGGTGTATAAGGAATATTTACAATTCCTTCAGTATAAAAGTGACTGCAGTTCCCTCTGTATAAGAATGATTGCAATTACTCTGAATAAGAACGATTGAAATCTTGCTGAATAATAATGATTTGCAATTTCTGATTATAAATATGATTGCAATTGCTGCTGCATAACTATGACTGAAATTTGTATAGTATAAATTATGATTGCAATTTCTGCTTTGTAAAAATGACTGCAATTTCTGCTGAATATGAGTGATTTGTAATCACTGCTTATGAAAATGATTGCAATCACTGCTTATGAAAATTATTGCAATCCCTGCTCTATAAGAATAATTGCAATTCCTTCTATATAAGAATGAATTATAATTTCTTTTGTATAAGAGTGATTGCATTTGATTCTGAATAAGAACATTTTTCAATTCCTACTTACAAAACGATTGTAATTCTCACTGTATAACAATGATTTGAAATTTGCTGTATAAGAATGATTGCAGATTCTTGGTTATAGCAGATATTGCAAATCCTGGGTTAAAAAAATGATTTCAATCCCTGCTTTGAAAGGATGATTGCAGTTTCTCCTGCAGTATAGTAGTCTTTGCAATTCCTGTTTTATAAGAATTACTACATAATCCATAACAATGACTTATACATCGTATAAATTTATAAAAGATAATCTGCATATAACAGTGGTTAAAGTTTTTGTTTATAAGGTTGACTGCAATCTCATGTTATAGGAGAGACTGTAAATCCTGTGTTATGATAGTGGTCTCATTCTTATTTATGATTACATATCGTGGATAAAAATATAATAATATATGAATATAAAAAAGACTGCAAAACTTCTGTTATAACAGTTATTGAAATTTCTGCTTCGTAACAATGACGTAAGAATGACTGCTTCGTAAGAATGTTTTTTAAAACAGTGACTTGTAAATTCTGCGATCGCAATTCCTGACCTTTTTGAATGGATATAGACCTATTTTTATTAAGAATGACTGCAATTCCTAAGGTACAATAATAATTGCAATGCGTGATTTACAATAATCACTGAGGATCCTAAGTTTTAAAAGTGACTGTAAATTTTATCTGTAATAGTGACTGCAATTGCTTCTTTATAAGGATGACTTCAAAACCTCTGTTATAACACTGGTCACAAATCTCTTCTTATAATAGCGATTGCCATTTTTGCTTTTAAGAATGATTGCAATTACTCTGAATAAGAATGTTTGAAATCCTGCTGAATAACAATGGTTTGCAATTCCTGATTATAAATATGATTGTAATTGCTGCTGCATAACTGTGACTGAAATTTGAGTTATATAAATTATGATTGCAATTTATGCTTTATAAGAATGACTGCAATTTCTGCTGAATAAGCGTTATTTGTAATCACTGCTTTATAAGAATGACTGCAATTTCTGCTGAATAAGAGTTATTTGTAATCACTGCTTATGATAATGATTGCAATCCCTGCTCTATAAGAATAATTGCAATTCCTTCTGTATAAGAATGAATTATAATTTCTGTTGTATAAAATTGCAATGCGTGATTTACAATAATCACTGAGGATCTTAAGTTTTAAAGGTGACTGTAAATTTTATCTGTAATAGTGACTGCAATTGCTTCTTTATAAAGATGACTTCAAAGCCTCTGTCATAACACTGGTCACAAAACTCGTCCTATAGTAGCGATTGCCAATTTTGCTTTAAAAAATGACTAGAGTCTATGTTCCCATTGTCAGTGCAAATCATGCATAACAATAGTGAGTGCAATTCCTGATTTATAAAGATATGTATAGATTTAAGTTAGATCGTCTGTAAGTAGCAATACCTGAGAATCCTTCTTTATAAGAATGACTTATTTATAAGAGTTACTGCAAATCCTTTATTATAACTTCATTAAAAATGAATAATACCTATCATTTTAAAACTTTTTTGAACATTTCTGTGTGGTAAATTCTTTAGTATTTTCCTCTGTTCTTTTTATAGTTTTTAGCTCCGAATTCTTGAACACCAAATTTCTTACACGAGTTTACCCTGTGCCACTCACTGTTGTGTTAAAATGTCAAGTCCATACCTATAATTGAATACATTTATAACTTTGAATCGCTTTTCCCCCTTTTTTAAAAGTTTAAACTGTCATTCTGCATTTGAAACTTTAAACCTCCTCCCCTCTTTCGTAATTACCCAAATACTTCCTCTTCATTTTGAAATTTCTTGGGGCGGGAGTGACTCATTCTGCAGCGCGCCAGGCTCATAATCTGCAGTTCCCAGATTCGAGTCTGAGCGTTGAGGTTTCTCTACGCAAGCCTCCTATCCTAAACTCTGTCGTAGGGAACATCTATGGTATTGGAGAGGCCGCCGTGCATCGAGCTCTTGTGGAGTGTTTTTTAAAAAGTACATTGAGCTCTTGTGGAGTGTTTTTTGAAAAGTACATTGAGCTCTTGTGGAGTGTTTTTTTTAAAGTGCATTGAGCTCTTGTGGAGTGTTTTTAAAAAGTGCATTGAGCTCTTGTGGAGTGTTTTTTAAAAAGTGCATTGAGCTCTTGTGGAGTGTTTTAAAAAAGTGCATTGAGCTCTTGTGGAGTGTTTTTAAAAAGTGCATTGAGCTCTTGTGGAGTGTTTTTAAAAAAGTGCATTGAGCTCTTGTGGAGTGTTTTAAAAAAAAGTGCATTGAGTTCTTGTGGAGTGTTTTTAAAAAAGTGCATTGAGCTCTTGTGTAGTGGTTTTAAAAAAGGGGATGGGATTTTGGGGGGCTAGAAGCGTTTTTTGGGGTTTGGATTGGGGTAGACACTATAGCAGAAATATTACTGTAAGCCCTGGCACTCTGTTCAGAAATCTATACTTCATAACAAAGAACACGCTGGATGGCATTCACAGGAGGCTCCCATCTATCTCCTAACAGCTGTCCAATGTATCTCCTTCCCTCAAACTTCTTTGAAATCTTGTCTCCTTGTGACTTGGCCACTTAAATTTTTGTGTTGAAAAGTGTCGTTCAGAAGTAAACCAACCGAACAACCCAACCCAAAATTTCTGTTACGGTCCCTTGCTACCAGGTGTTGCGCTAAAATTTGAAATCTTTACCTACAGTAGAACCTGAGTTTGACTTTAAAATAACTATTGCTTTCCACTTCATTTGTTCAAGGAACTCGTTATATTTCAACAGAAAACTTTTTGCCTTAAAATTAACAATCCCTACGCATTACAAGTCACTATAATAAACCCAATTTCGAGACCTGGAACCACTTCTTCCCCATCCCAATATAGTTCATCGTTTCGAATTTTGCAGCTTTTGCCCGTAGTATTTTAATGGCCTTTCTACTACTACTACTTTAACTATAAAGTACTACTTGCTTTGCTATACGCTACTACTGTAATCTCTACGTGTGTTACTTGCAAAACCGCCATAACCATCTGTATTGTCAAGGGACCAAGTTTCGAATTACATATAAGAGGTAGATTTTTATTGCTGCTCCAAAGCTGTGTCCTCATCTTCCTCAGGTGATTTCCCTATGGGGCCTTACAACAAAGGCAGGATTCGTCAGCCCTCAGAAGTAAACTGAATACCAAGAGACCAGAATTGTTATTTTAGCTCGCATTTTTTTTTTTTGGATTCATTTTGTAGCATCGCACTATTCTCCTGCTTCCCTGTTTTAATCCCCCAAGGATTCACAGTCAACTGTTTGAGAAGCACTGTTCTGTGGGATTAAGATCCAAAGCCCTCCGAAGTCTTTGGAAGTCAAACTAACCTTTTTCCCTTTTTTCCCCCACTATAGCTAGCATTTCGTTAGTTATGAATGAAAAGTACTAAAGTTTGGAAAAAAAAAGTCGTTGATTTTAATACACACAGACCTGAAATAATCTGATTATATTTTTATTCGTTGCTATCTAATGTTTGCATATTTCTCCACTGTTGGTCTATAAAGGAAAGAACACCATGCTATGGTGTTGGCCATTATTTTAGTTTTTAACATCATATACAAAACAAGACTCTGTTACTTCTGTCAATAGAAAATTGATCAACTGCAGAAATATTTAAGCAATAGTTTTTACGATGATTTGTATGAAATAGCTTTTACGTTGCTTTTTATACAACAGCTGTTACGTTGCTTTTTAGCAAATAGCTTTTACGCTGTTTGTTTTTATGAAATAGCTTTTACATTTGTTTTTACCAAATGCATTTACGTTTGCTTTATAAGAAATAGCTTTTACATTACTTGTTACCAAATAGCTTTTATGTTGATTCTTATGAAATGGCTTTTACGTTGCTTTTTTTTATGAAATAGCTTTTTCGTTTGCTATTGCGAAATAACTCTTACGTTACTTTTTACCAACGGGGCGGGGGTGGCTCAGTAGGTAGCGCGCCAGGCTCGTAATCTGTAGTTCCCAAATTCGAATCCCAGCTGGGTCAGCGTTGAGATTTATCTCCTCAAAACTCCCCGCCCTGTCCACGTTCAGTAGAGGACACCGATGGGCTTGGAAGGGCCGCCGTCCGTCGGATGGGACGTTAAGTCCATACTCTGTGCACTTTAAAGAACACACTGGATGTCCTTGACGGGAGGTCACCATCTGTCTCCTAACAGCTGTTCCAGTGGGTCCCCTCCCCCAACCTTCTCTGAGCATTCGGGGTCCTTGTGACCTGGCCATTTAGCCCATGGTGTGCAAAAAAGTGCTGCTCAAAGGTAAAACAACCCAACCCAACTTTTTACCAAATAGTTATTACATTGATTTTTATGAAATATCTTTACGTTGCTTTTTATGAAATGGCTTTTACGTTGTTTTTTTGATACAGCTTTTAAGTTTTATATTTAAAGTTATATTGGTTGATTTAGCACTTTCATTTCCTAAGTGATCATCAGCTGCATAAAGTGAGTAGCAACTGCGGTGACTATGTAGAGACGCTTAGAATCTTTAGTTGTAAATGAGAGAATTTTCATAGGTTTTGATCAAGTTTTCGCGATTGAAATTGTTCCGAAAGTAAGTTGTCTCGTTTCCGATTATAAATTAATTTGATTTGTAAGTTTCACAACAGTTTTTAGTCAGGTTTTTAAAAATATTCTGAAAGAAAATACAACTCAATTTTTATTCAATATTTGGGGACATTTTATTCCTTGTTATATCAGTGATATGTCGAATTGTCAATGATCTCTGTTAAGTAACCTATGATCTATTAAAACTGTCAAAGCATCATGTTCGCAGATTCAGAATCTCCCCAATTACCACTCACGCAGAGCCTTTGATGGCTTATAATAAAACTAAATGTAAGACGTTTTTTAACATAAAACACATAAGTCAAATAGAGTTTTGAGAAAATGACTATTCTAAGAGATCGTGTATTATTTAAAACTGTATTTACTAGAGATGCGTTCTGGTTAAAAACTGCATAGACAACTTCGGGCTCAAGTTCATAATATGCAAATTTCAATTTTTTTGCAATTGTGAAAGAAAAAAGTAAGTAAAAATATGAAATATTTTTGATCGAATGGTTAGCGCTTCCTGGCTACTGATCTATGTATGTAACTAACATCTCACATGAATATTCCCCCGAGGAAAACAAATAATTCCCAGAGACTCATTCAGCCACATTTTGACTCATCATTTCTAATATTTAAAAATTATCTAAAATATTAGCTTTTCTGAGAAAAGAAACAAGAAGAAAATAAGATAGAGGCTTCTGTGATTTTTCTGGGAGGTTCCAAAATAGTTTTTTAATTTGAACTGTGAAACATTATAATTTTTTAATTTGTTGAAGAATTCTTCTCTTTCATTTTTTAGTTGATTACAGTTAAATATTAAACGTTCGATTGTTTGGGGAGAGTTGCAATGGGGGAAGTTAGGGGATGTGCATTTTTTCATATTATATAACATAGAATATGTTAAAGCTCTATTAACTTTTATACGTGAAATGGCATTTATTTTTTTCTTATGTAATCCATAGTTATGAAATTTTGTGATTAAAGGAGTAATATTAAATCTATGGCTATTCTGTGCGTTAGTTTCATACCAGATTTGTAAATCATTTAAACTGTTTAATTTACTTTTCTTTTTGTATATGTAAAAAACAAACAGCCGTCCCGTGGCCGAGTGGTTAACGCGCTTGGCTACTGATCTACGGGATCTGAGTTCGAGCCCCAGGTAAGGCATGGATGTTCGTGTTATTTTCTGCTGAGGTCCTGCCATCCTCTCAGATCTTCTACTGTGGCATATAAACTGACAGGCTCCTGTCAGACCTCTGTGGCAAGCAGCTGCTTGAGGGGGTATTTATTTTATTTTTTTTATATATGTAAAATATAAAAGGAAACAATAGTATTAATTAAATCTTTTGCATTCTTTGCTAAAATGTCCGCTTGCTCATTAAATTTAATATTACAGTGGGAAGGGATCCACTGTAAATGAATGAAATTATTGAGTTGAAGGTGATAATACATTAAAATATAAAGGTCATTTAAGAAGACAGAGAAGTTACTTTTATGGGGATTATTCAAAAAAATTTGTAGGGCAGGTTTACAATCAGTAAAGATTACTATATGTTTGTAAGGGAATTTTTTTGCCCAATCAAGAGCTAGAATAATTGCAAAAAGTTCAGGAATTATAACAGGGTTGTATTTATTGAGTTTAAATTGTTTTTAAATTTTTAAGGAGGGGCAAAAGAATGCTCCAGAAGAAATTTTTTTTGTCATTATTTACAGATCCGTCTGTGTAAATTTGTATGTGGTCTTTATAATAGTTTTCAATGTGAATTTCAGAAAGAATTTTTAAGTTATGTGTGTCATGAAGATTTTAGCTGTAATTCCAGGAATGTCTTTGCTAATCATAGGTAATGGGGATATCCAGAATGGGAAACTGGGAAAACAATCCCCAGAAGTTTTGTTTTTGATTATTTCAATTGCTTGATCTTTTTCTGTGAAATTAAAAATTGATGAATTTTGATGATTATTTAATAATTTATATATAATTGGATGATTATGATTTTTAGCAATAATTCTGAATATTAGATTTGCAAAAGAATTTTTTTTAATATGTGTAAAGGGGGTATAGATGTTTCTGCATAGACGTCCAGATTTCTAGTGCATTTCATTAGTCCAAGGCAAAAGTTTAATATTTTGGTTTGGTGAGTTTCAAGAGCTTTTAATTTTGTTTCTAGAGATGGTATTAATAAGTTCTATTCCATGAAAAATTTTAGGTAAAATTATTGATTTGTAAATGAGACGTAAGTTTTTATTAGAACAGCCCCATTTAGATGATCCCAGGTATCTCATGAAATTAAATAATTTATTAGATTTTTCTTTGGTTGTTTTGACGTATTCGTTCCATATTAGTTTATAATCAATATTCAAACCTAAAAATTTAAAATTTTTAATTATTTTAATATTTTTTTGATTTAATTTGATATTAAAATCTTGTGGGAGATTTTGTTTATGGAAATACATTATTACTGTTTTTTCTGATGAAATTTTGAGGTTACAGTTATTGAACTCGTGTTGTTTTCTGCTGAGGTCCTCCATCCTCTCAGATCTTGTACTGTGGCCTATAAACTGACGGGCTCCTGTCAGACCTCTGTGGCAAGCAGCTGCTTGATGGGGTATTTTTTTTAAACCTTTTAATCGGTCTTTAGTAATTAAAAGTAAACACTAACCACTTTCGTCCCAAATGGCAATAGCATTTAAATTTTGTTATAAAATAATCGTGATTAATAATATATAGGAAACAAAATGTGATTTGTGACATGCATTACTGTATATAGGTCTTACGATGCAATTTTTTCTCATGCAATCTGGCTAGGATGGGCTCAGGGCTATAAGTATTGAACCCTAACTCACCTCTAATATTTGCAATTGTCAGAGAAAGTTTTATTCCCCAATTTTGTAATTTATTCTTTTGTGCACAAATATACACCGAAGAGCCAAAACGTTATGATCAGCGCGTCTTTATGCAAATCGAAGCAACTGCAGGTAAAGGACTACGGGGTGAAAGTCATGAAACGGTATGAATAATACCTGATACTGAGCTCTGTTAATCAGTGTTATTCTTGTTCTTCAGATCGGAAAGGCAGCGGACTTAAGTGAGTTTGATAAAGACAAATTGTAATGGCATTTCCGAGACGGAAAGTCTTGTGGGGTGCTCACGGTCAGCCATGGTTAGTACCTTCAAAATGTGGTTCGAGAAAGGAAAAACCGCGAACCGCCGGCGAGGTGTGGGCCGACCACGGCTCATCGATGCTATTGGCGAATGAAGGCTATTCCTTATGGTACGAGCCAACAGAAAGGATACTGTGGGGCAACTCGCTCGTCATTTGAATGCTGGTGACTTGAGTGATGTGTCACAATACACAGTACATCGAACCCTATTGAAAATGGGGCTGCGTAGCCGCAAGCAGCTCGTGTACCCATGCTAACCCCGGTTCACTGCCGAAAGGGCCTACAACGGGCATGCGAGCATCAAAATTGTATCTTGAATGATTGGAAGAAGGTCGTCTGGTTCGATGAATCTCGTTTCCTGTTGCACCATCTGGGCGGCCGGGTACGTGTGCGTCGTTTATCTGGGAAGTGTTGGCACCAGGATTCACTGTGGGAAGAAAACAAGCCGGTGGAGGAAGTGTAATGCTTTGGGAAATGTCCTGCTGGAAAGTCATTCATGTGTAGGAAACTATGACGTCTGCCACCTACCTAAACATCATTGCAGACCAGGTAAATCCTTTTATGGCAACTGTATTCCCCTCTAGTAGTGCCTTCCTTGAGCAGGATAATGCGCCATGCCATACTACTCGGATTGTTCGAGAATGGTTCGCGGAACATGAGGAAGTCTTCCAGGTATTGCTCTGGTCTCCAAATTCCTCAGACATCAATCCAATCGAGCATCTGTGATTTGTGTTGGAACAGCATATCCGATCTGCGGCGGCTCAACCACGTAACTTATAAGAGTTAAAGGCTCTGCTGGTAACGTGTTGGTAGCAGATACCACAAGACACTTTAGAAATCTTATAGCGTCCATGCCTCGCCAGGTAACAGCTGTTTTGGGGCACGTGGAGGTCCAACATCATATTAGGCAAATAGTCATAAAGTTTTGGCTCTTCAGTCTATTTGCTTTTGATATTTTGCGAAATCTTTTATTAAATAAAAAGTACCCCTCAAGCAACTGCTCTCCGAAGAGGTTTGATAGGAGACTGTGTAAACAAACGGCATAGTTCTAAGGAAGACGAGACCTCAGCAGAAATGCAATACAGCAAAGAAATATATGTTCCTTGTTCGGGTCCTTTTGATCAGTATAATTTTTGTTCTGTTAATACAGTAGCGAATCACGCGAACCACTCTGCCTCGGGGACGGTTAACTGAAGGAATACCGTGTCTGTGTCCCCCCCACGAATTCAAAAGTACAGAGTACTGTAAGGTGTTACTGTCCTTACTGTACTCTGTATTTTAGAATTCGTGGGCAGCTCAAAATTACGACGTGTTAAGTTTTATTAAAATCAATGGTATATTAATTACGTGGGGTCTCGAAAGCCAAGTAACATTGATGAAACCTAAGAACAGCGCATTAATCAATCAGTCAATCAATTTCATTTCATCATCATATAAAATTTATTTTAAAAAAATGAGTGAACCCACAAACCACATGGTTTGTGTGGGCCACTGAAATGAAATTAATACAAAAATCAATAACGACTTACTCACTACAAAGATTACGAACAATATATGCGATTTTTCCGATATATGTACAATACATTTTTGCTTTACACTGGATTATTTAACATAGGTGAAACATCTTCCAAAGAAAATAGAAAGCTTTTTAAATTCTGCTTGAACACATCAATTGAGACAACTGACTGAAGATTTTAGGTGCGATATATGAATAATGCTTATGAGCAATTTCTTTTTTGGTCAAAGGAACTGAGTATTTTGCACCTTTCTCTCTGAAGTTGTATAAATCCGGCTGAATGTGAAAATTAAAGCAATTTTGCTTAAAAAATATCATCGCTCTAAAAACAAATATATATCTAATTGGTAGAATGGTCATGCTCCAAATATTGTTCAATTAGTCAAATCATTATTTCGTAGCTGAAAATGCTAAGATGTATCCTTCAAGGGTGTAAACATCGAGTTTATCTTAGAAGAGATCCCATCCTCAAAGCCGAATACAAGCAGAGCTTCAGGACTGCAGCCTGATTTTTTTCTCTCATTTAAGGTATTCTTTATTTTATTTTTTAATCGCATTCATCGACGACTTTGCATAAAGTAATGTAATTTTCATCATATTTCAGTTTAGCAGGATAGATGGACTTCATTTAGAACTTGGCTCCATAATCTCATTTTTTAATCCGCTCTGTCACATTTTCGTCGATTAAAACTCAGGAGGTCCTCCCAAATGAGGGGTGGGTTTGGCAGTCCACCAGGCTCCTAATCTGTAGTTCCTAGGTCGAGTCCCAGCTATGAAGCGTTGGTATTTATCTCCGATGTCTCTCACCCTTCCTTCGGTGAGAAAGGCAACACCGATATCTTTGGAATGGCTGCCGTCCGTCGGATGGGACGTCAAATGTGGTCCATTTTTAAGATGTCCGAGCCATACCCTATGCACGTTAAAGAACACGCTAAATAGCCTTGATGAGAGTTTCCACATGTCTCTTAATACGCTGTCCAGTGGGTCACTCTCCTTTACCCAACTTTGATCCCTTGGGACCTTGTGATCTGACCGTTTAGCGCATTATGTGCACAAAAGTGTTGCAAAGAGGATAAAGAACTAACAATCCTGTGAACCAAGAATCGAACCCCTCTTTATCATACAAATGTTTCGTTTAAGCATTCGTGGTTTCCTGGAAAGTAATCATCCTAAATAGTGAGGTACTACTGCATATTATTTAAACTATGCAGCTGCTAAAATGTCTTGTAAAAAATTTAATTATTTGAATAATAAGATTAGTAATAATCCACATTATTTGTATCAGTGTACACAATTCGGACTCTATCTACAAGCGAGATCATTAAATCAATCAAATAGAAAAGAAAAACACTCTGGCGACAAAGAAACGGAAAAGAAAAAAGAAACCAAGAGAAACAAAACCCGAGAAATAACACCTGCGAAGAAAAATCAATAGATCGTGAAATCTTGGCAAGTTGAGAAAGTCTCTTCTGTGATGGAAAACACAGCTTCTGAAGATCAAACAAAAGGCAGTGTTGCGAAACAGCAGTGTACCCTCCCACGTGACTTAAGAGCGTTGCGTGACTCTGTACACGTTGCCATGTTAGTTCTCCTCCACGTCTGCATAAAGCGTCGTAACTGTTCGCGCTTATTAAGAAAAGCGCACTGGGTCACGAGCGAAAGCATACACCCCTAATCGGATGGAAACGATGCACGAAAGGCTAACGGGCAGTTAAGGGCATTCTGTTTCCTTTCTGAGCAACATTCAAAGGAAACAAATAAGGGCCACCGAACGTTACTTACGTCCTTACACCCATCACCCGCACGTGCAGCCACTTCAGAACTTGGGGGGGGGGGAGTCAGCAGTGTGCGTCTGTGGAGGGGAATGGAAGTGGCAGAAACTTGGTATGGTTTGAGAAGTTCAAATTGATTGGAAAAGAGAGATTGCATATGTTTGCGAAAGGAAATAGATATTTCAGAGGAGGAAATTTGGTGGAAGCCTAAATATGCTGTACTGTGATGAAGACCGAGTGAAAAAAAAACAGGGGGATGTTTGATAAAGGGAATTGAGATAGAGTTTGAAGGGAGGGGGGTATGGCAATGAATGATTTTTTTTTTCATCTAATGCTTCATCTCTTTTTTCTTTATTTTGAATTTATTCTGTTGCCGATATAAAGAGGAAAGAAATCAGAAGAGAGGCAAAGAAATTGGGAAAGAAGTAACAAAGGTTTTGTTGTTGTTTTTTTTTCTTTGAAAGGAGTTAATGGGATTGTTGAGTTGTTTTTGTTTTGCTGCTGACCAGGTACGTTGCCAAAAAACGTTTTAAATGGAGAGTTAAATTTCTGGGGAGGGGGCCACAAAATGAAGCCATAAAACCTAGATGGCGCAGTGGAATCGCGTCGTTTCGTAGTAACTTTGCAACTGCCGGAGTCCGGGTTCGAGTCTCTGGATGGGATAGTTGTTTGTTTGTTTGCTGTTTTTATGCTGTTAGCTCTAACTGAGGCAGTGGTCAGCAATATTAGTGGGGCATGTCCTTATATGAGAGAGTCTGTACACACTAGGAGAGCTTTCTAAGACTATTCTATGTCCTATACGTTACAAAAAAATATATAGAATAGAAGGGAAAAAATCGCTAAGGATGCAATATTTTTTTATTACTTTGCTTACTTTTCTATATTTTTGCTTACTTTTTGGTAAAGTATAGTATTTCATACACTAGTAAAATAAACTGGTTAAAAAAGAAACGACACACCTGCATATTTTCTAAGATTTGTAGTTGGTTTAGAATTCTTTAGTAAATGGGTGGGTGGTGATGGGGAGGGGGAGGTTATTGGCCAACTCCTAACTATATAACCACTTTAAATTTGTAAAAATTTAATCTCCTAGAATTTCGGAGAAAGAAGGCGGACCATGGTCCATTCTTCTAGCAACGAACTCTCCAAAGAGCAGGAAGGAATAAGAAATGTAAATGTCGACTTGGTGTAAGTGGCGACTTCAAGTGGTGTTTCTTTATAAATGTTGCATTTCACATAGCAAGGAAATGCTAGAATAGCAAATAGATTGTCCGTTAAAATCTAAAAATGTTTTTCTTATCTAGCAGAGATGATATCTATTCTGAGAATTGTCATTTTCTTCATTGCGAATTAACTGCATCGAATTTAGCTGATGCCTTGAGATACGATAGGGCTCTTACACGTATCACCCTCTCTATACAACAACTGCTTGGGACAGCATTTCACCAACGATAAGGTCATCGGTCAATCCTTTATGACTGCGTACAGCACGTTTGCCTGACCTAACACAGTGGGATTTTCGGCTATGGGGATACCTGAGGACTTTGTGTATCGCGAAAACATTTAGTAACCTCGTACAATTGAAAGACAGTGTTAGGTAGCATGTGCTCACCCTGAGACTAGAGGCTTTACGTTCTGCAGTTGAAAACATTATCAGAAGTATGGAAACAATTGTTCTGCATGACCCGTTGACCACATCGAACATTGAATATTGATAGCGCCACTTCTCTCCCTGGCAGCAGATATGCGAACTAAATTATTTTCTTTTTGCCTCTCTCTATCTCATTTTGTGGGCTACTTGTATACCGAATTCTGCTCCATTTTGACCATTATATGGACTCCAGACTGCTCTGAATAAGAATACTTTAATTATAACAGTTGAGCATGTTAGGAAGTTTAATGGTAAGTGCCGAGTGGTTAGCACGCTTGGCTACTGATCTAAGGGATCTGGGTTCGAGCCCCGAATTAGGCATGGATGTGTGTGTCGTTTTTCTGCTGAGGTCCTTGCCATCCTCTCAGATCTACTGTGGCATATAAACTGACAGGCTCCTGTCAGACCTCTGTGGCAAGCAGCTGCTTGAGGGGGTATTTATTTTTTTTATTTTTACAGTCGCTCAAAAAAGTATCCGGATACTTTTTTAAGCGACTGTACCACGTAATTGAGCCACGCTGAATAAATTTGTTTGTAATATAAAATCTAAAAATTTTCAATTGCGGGAGTTGAATGGAAAGAATCGTTCACAGGTGAATAATTCTCGCAGAAAAATGGGAGTAAGGAAAATCAACGTGTGCATTGATACCTTGTATAGTTGGTTTCACCTTGCTCGAAATTTATACTGCTTGCTTGGTCATGCATTAATGTCTGCTGGAGGTGGGCTCAATTTTTCGACCTCATAAGATATATATATAAACAGATATCCATGTCCGTAAATTATTTTATATTTCTTAATTGTAATCATTTTATAACAAATTTAAAATATTAATGCTATTTTGGAACGGAAAATCGTTTAAATACTAGTAGAAACTGATATTTTGCGGGTAACATCATTAGAAAACGCAAAGATCCGTTCATTTAAGAAAAATAAAGAATGCGTAAAAAAATCAAAAGCTGCATTGTACTCGTTTTTAATTACTAAAGACTGATTAAAAAGTTGAAATTAAAATAAAAACTATTTTAGATTTTTTACTTTTTTTTTTCAGTTGCATGAAATGTTTGAAATTTAAATTATTCTGAGTCCGAGCCCCTCAGATCCCGAACTCATATGGGCTCTTTTGATCCAGAGCCATTCCGGGCTCAGTCGACAAAATCCGAGCTCGAAATCATCTCTAGTGCCTACTGAGGTTGCACTTCTTCTCCCTCAAATACCTTTTGCCTGCTCTTAATCTGCCCAGCAATTCAGGTACTGTTATGCAACTGAAAAGAAAAAGTGCTGCTCCAGATGAAGTAATCAAATTCAGCTACAAACGATTAGCCAAAACATTCGCACACCGTGGAAATATCTCAGTACACGAACAGCAAGGCATGATCTACGGCAGTGGTTCTCAACCTTTTATGCTTCACGTACCCTCTAGAAATGTGTATGTAACTGGCGTACCCTTTGTATAGATAGAAAAAACTATAGTTATAGTATAGCAATGTGAATAAAATAAAACATATATATCAGTGGTTCTCAACCTTTTATGCTTCACGTACCCCCTGGAAATGTATATGTAACTGGCGTACCCCTTGTATAGATAGATAAAATTATAGTTTTAGTATAACAATGGGAATAAAATAAAACATCTATATCAGTGGTTCTCAAAATTTTATGCTTCACGTACCCCCTGGAAATGTGTATGTAACTGGCGTACCCCTTGCATAGATAGATAAAACTATAGTTATAGTATAACAATGGGAATAAAATAAAACATAGATATCAGTGGTTCTCAACCTTTTATGCTGCACGTACCCCCTGGAAATGTGTATGTAACTGGCGTACCCCTTGTATAGATAGATAAAACTATAGTTTTAGTATAACAATGGGAATAAAATAAAACATCTATATCAGTGGTTCTCAACCTTTTATGCTTCATGTACCCTCTGGAAATGTGTATGTAACTGGCGTACCCTTTGTATAGATAGAAAAAACTATAGTTATAGTATAGCAATGTGAATAAAATAAAACATATATATCAGTGGTTCTCAACCTTTTATGCTTCACGTACCCCCTGGAAATGTATATGTAACTGGCGTACCCCTTGTATAGATAGATAAAACTATAATTTTAGTATAACAATGGGAATAAAATAAAACATCTATATCAGTGGTTCTCAACCTTTTATGCTTCATGTACCCCCTGGAAATGTGTATGTAACTGGCGTACCCCTTGTATAGATAGATAAAACTATAGTTATAGTATAACAATGGGAATAAAATAAAACATATATATTAGTGGTTTCAACCTTTTATGCTTCACGTACCCCCTGGAAATGTGTATGTAACTGGCGTACCCCTTGTATAGAGAGATAAAACTATAGTTATAGCATAACAATGGGAATAAAATAAAACATATATATCAGTGGTTCTCAACCTTTTATGCTGCACGTACCCCCTGGAAATGTGTATGTAACTGGCGTACCCCTTGTATAGATAGATAAACTATAGTTATAGCATAACAATGGGAATAAAATAAAACATATATATCAGTGGTTCTCAACCTTTTATGCTTCACGTACCCCCTGGAAATGTATATGTAACTGGCGTACCCCTTGTATAGATAGATAAAACTATAATTTTAGTATAACAATGGGAATAAAATAAAACATCTATATCAGTGGTTCTCAACCTTTTATGCTTCACGTACCCCCTGGAAATGTATATGTAACTGGCGTACCCCTTGTATAGATAGATAAAATTATAGTTTTAGTATAACAATGGGAATAAAATAAAACATCTATATCAGTGGTTCTCAAAATTTTATGCTTCACGTACCCCCTGGAAATGTGTATGTAACTGGCGTACCCCTTGCATAGATAGATAAAACTATAGTTATAGTATAACAATGGGAATAAAATAAAACATAGATATCAGTGGTTCTCAACCTTTTATGCTGCACGTACCCCCTGGAAATGTGTATGTAACTGGCGTACCCCTTGTATAGATAGATAAACTATAGTTATAGCATAACAATGGGAATAAAATAAAACATATATATCAGTGGTTCTCAACCTTTTATGCTTCACGTACCCCCTGGGAATGTGTATGTAACTGGCGTACCCCTTGTATAGAGAGATAAAACTATAGTTATAGCATAACAATGGGAATAAAATAAAACATATATATCAGTGGTTCTCAACCTTTTATGCTTCACGTACCCCCTGGAAATGTGTATGTAACTGGCGTACCCCTTGTATAGAGAGATAAAACTATAGTTATAGCATAACAATGGGAATAAAATAAAACATATATATATCAGTGGTTCTCAACCTTTTATGCTTCACGTACCCCCTGGAAATGTGTATGTAACTGGCGTACCCCTTGTATAGAGAGATAAAACTATAGTTATAGCATAACAATGGGAATAAAATAAAACATATATATCAGTGGTTCTCAACCTTTTATGCTTCACGTACCCCCTGGAAATGTGTATGTAACTGGCGTACCCCTTGTATAGATAGATAAAACTATAGTTTTAGTATAACAATGGGAATAAAATAAAACATCTATATCAGTGGTTCTCAACCTTTTATGCTTCACGTACCCTCTGGAAATGTGTATGTAACTGGCGTACCCTTTGTATAGATAGAAAAAACTATAGTTATAGTATAGCAATATGAATAAAATAAAACATATATATATAACATATATCTAGCAACTTTTGAGCTCTCAGGCGTACCCTAGAAAATTTTACCGCGTACCTCACGTTGAGAACCTTTAATCTAGGGGGTATCGGAGACAAAAATTATTAAACTTGTGCATATTTCACGCATTTTTCAAGAAATTTTTATGCTTCTAAAACGGTGTGGAAAATGCTACACTGCAATGCAAATCCAATTCACGCCCCCCTCCCCAGAGTATTATATCCTAGATCCGGGCCTGCTATAGGGTATATACCCTCAAAGGCCACTTTATTGGGTACAGTTCTATGTTACGTTAATCGTAAACTAAGATTCATAACTCAATAACTTCTTAAATACTTTTTTTATGAAAAACTGTGAGGGGAATATAGTTTTTTGATCTCAATAAAATATGTTTAAATATCGATTTTCAATTTTTTTTTCAGTCGTTATAGAGGTATGACTCTGAAACATTTAGCAAGTTTCTCGTTCTACGAAAAAAAAAAGTCTTCGAAATTTGCGAAAATTAACATAATTACTACACCAACTACTAAAAATGCTCTTATCCTGGTTAACAAAATTTAATACAATAGCAATTGTTTTGACTTATTAACTTTCCACAGCAGTTATTTAAACTAGAATTGTTGCTGTTAAATATTCCAATTTCCGCAAGGTTCTAAATACGGAATATTGTTGAAAATCGAGATTAAAATACGTAGATTTGATTGACATCTTTATATTATCTTATAATTTTTTTTAAAACCGAAAGAAGGTACTCCCCTACAGAAAGAACGGAGATAACCTAGAGGCTCTATTGAGCTTATGAGGTTATCATACAAACATATAGACATGCCTGCTCTTCAGTAGTTAGGTAGACTAACCACTAGACCAGGTATGGGCGTCAATCGCATTTCTTCATAAAAGGCTTAGTTAAGAAGTTACTGAGTTCTGTTCTAAGTTACTATTGACATGATATAAAACTGTTGGGTTGTGGGTTGTTTTACCTCTGAGCGGCACTTTTTTGCACACCATGGGCTAAATGGCCAGGTCACATGGACCCCGAAGGCTCAGAGAAGGTTGGGGGAGGGGACCCACTGGAACAGCTGTTGGGAGACAGATGGCAGCCTCCCGTCAAGGCCATCCAGCGTGTTCTTTAACGTGCACAGGGTATGGCTCTCCCGAACACGAACCACGGCTTAACGTCCCATCCGACGGACGGCGGCCTTTTCAAGTCCATAGGTGTCCCTTACTGACAGTGGGCAGAGCGGGGAATTTTGCGGAGTTAAAATCAACGCTGACTGAACTGGGACTCGAACCTGGGAACTGCAAATTACGAGCCTGGCGCGCTACCGACTGAGCCACCCCCGCCCCAATGATGTGGAACTGTACCTGATAAAGTGGTTGTTGAGTGTATAGGTAGACAATAGGAATGAATAATAGGATGAGCATTTTTACACAGATACAATTCCATCTAAGAAAACATCGAACTGAAATTTTCCTGCTTGAGAGAAATGAAAGTTCATATTAAAACTCACTTTGGACATCATTGAATTGCTTTAGCACGGAAATTTGATCGAGAATGTTAGGTATATATACACTACCGTAGCAAAGTATTTGAGAATTTCTGTTATGTCAATGTGAATCAAACTTAGAAGCTCTATAACTTCTAAAGGTTGCATTTAATGAAAAAATGTGATTGAAGATAAATTCAAGATTATAATCAAATATATTTAAACTTCCATTTCGAACAATATTCGTTCAAAATTTAAAGAGACAGAAGTTGGAACATTTAACAACAATAATGTCTTATAGAATTTATCTCAGAAATTAATGTAAATTTAAACAATCAATATTTTAAACCCATTTCATAAAATAAATATGCATTTTAAAATTTTGCCTAATGATTATTTGAGTATTAGAGAATCATGAATGATTTTCATAAAACAAGATCATTTATTGTAAATAATCCATAACTCTTTAGATACTGATAGAATATTGTTAAAAAAAAGCAAGGTTTAAATAGAATAAAATTTAAAATAAATTATAAATAAAAGAATTTAATTATAAAAATTATGTATAATATTTAATTGTTATTATTAATATTTAATTAAATTATAATTTTTAATAAATTTTAATAGATTAATTTAAATTTTTTACAGAAGTTAGATTTCCATTGATATAACATGAAAATGCAGATAAATCCCGTTAAAAAGCCATCCGATAGAACGCGATTCCGCTTATAACGCGATGCACCTTTTTTTATCATATGAACCGTAATTTTTCTACAATTGAAACACAAGGACTACATATTGGATTCCTTGTTTAGTTTTGTGTACACGTGGGCGATATCTTACAGTAAGAACGTATGATTGAAATGGTTAAAAGGAAACAGAGGCAAGCAATGAAACAGTCAACCCTTGATAGGTTTTTATTGAAAAATGACAGACTTGAAAAGTAACACACCTGTATGCATCCTATTGTGTGTTCTCCTGTTTGGAAATCCGGGAAATGTCTGTAACTCTGTATGTAGTTACCCGTACTTCGTAATTAAAGAGATTTGAGTGGATTATGATGGTTTTGCTTTCTCTCGAATTTTCGTTCAACAGTTTGTCAATTTAAAAACACAAACGTAACTACCAATACAACCACGTGGAAAGCTAAAAATGGTAACAAAATGTGTGTGTTTATCGTGCAAATTTTATTACTGGCTTTAAATACTTTATCGTACGTCAAGACATGATTGAAACAATGCAATATATAATATTAATTAATTTAATTTTCCATGTAATAATATTGTTTACTTGATTTTTGCGATTTTCCTTGAATCCTTCTATTGCAATTTATAGAAAAAAGTGGCCAAGACAAGTTGATATAGTTGGCCGATATACGAAGTTTGAATGACGAAAAATGACTTGAATTTTTGCTGACGCGACTCATCTTATATCGCGATGCAATTCTTTGGACCCCGAGCACCGCGTTATAACGGGATTTGCATGTATCATAATATTTTGGTAGGGCAGTCTAGATATTCATGAATCTATAGTTCCCAGGTTCGAGTACCAGCTAGGTCAGCGTTGAGATTTATCTCCGCATAATTCCCCGCCGTGCCCACGGTCAGTAGAGGACACTGATGGGCTTGGAAAGGCCGCCATCCGTCGAATGGGACGTTAAGCCGTGGTCCCGTGTACTGGAGAGCCATACCCTGCGCACGTTAAAGAACACGCTGGACGGTCTTGACGGGAGGCTACCATCTTTCTCCCAACAGCTGTTCCAGTGGGTCCCCTCCTCCAACCTTCTCTGAGTCTTCGGGGTCCATGTGACCTGGCCACTTAGCCCATGATGTTCAAAAAAAGTGCCGCTTAGAAGTAAAACAACTCAACACAACCTAGATATGCATGGAAGTATTAATTTTCTTCGATAAAGAATTAGCAAATGCTAAAAATTCATTAATATTAGGGTAAAAGAGAAAAAATGAGAATTAATGAATGATCCTGCTCATACCTTACTTTTATGTGTGACAATTCTTATATGTAAGAAAAAAAAAAGATATTTAAAAATCTGCCAACCAATTTCTTATCGCCCTAATGACAATGTATTCAAAATTGGATTTATACGCATCGCGAATTTATTTTTAGCCATATTAATATCGAGCATTCTGAAAATAATATAGAAGATGATAAATAAGCATTTCTTTTCTTATGTCATTTTGTTTTTCTTTTTAAAAATGCTTTTTAATATCTGAGATGTTTTTCTGAAAATACGAAGAAAAAAAACGCAATTTTGAATAAACGTTATGAAAACGACATCGTCCCTGTACACTTCGTTTACAAGAGTGCCTTTGAGAAAAGAAATTAAAAGAATATCTTCCTTTATTCGCGTGATAAACGAGCAAGACGACAAAGGTCTGAATAAAAAGACGATAGTTTTACGTTACGAAGACGTCCCTAGATTGGTATTTATTAAAAGTAAGGACCAACAAAAGCATTTGTCGACATCCGGGGGTCCACATAAAAAAAAAGGAAAGATTGTTAATCAGATCTGTTGAATTCGTGTACATTTACATTTTTGCATAAATACATAAAGTCTAACGTAAAGTTTTTTTTATTCTATTTTCTATATTTATGGCTCGCTTCTTTCGCATAATTATGAAAAAATTGCTGTCATGCAATGTTACAAGATGGAGAATGAATGGACCATTTGCATGTTTATTTACATGAACGGAGCAATACTGGTAACAAGTGGATTGGACAAAGAGTAAAAAAAATGAGGTAGTGAGATTATTCAGACAAGTAATACGCGATTACAAAACTTTATTCTCTACAAAATTCAACTTCGTCTACAAAACATATAGATATAGATCAACACACATAATACTCCCCTCTTTCTTTTTCAGAATAGCATTTAATGTTTTGCACATAGCTTTTATTGTAAACACAGATCTAAAACAGCAGTCCTTACAAATCACAAAAATAATCGTTTCATCACGTCACAAACTGATTTATTCACTCTCTCGCATTCTCATTCAATGACAAATAAGCAAGACCTGATTAATATGATGGCTGGTGCCACACTCTCTAGGTGGTCTTCACTTTTAAATAGGGATATATGTGGAATTTTTGAGAAAGATACAAATAAAATCAGCAAAAGATACGAATAAAAGAATGAAAGATCCAAATAAAGAGTGAAAGATCCGAATAAAAGAGGAAATGATCCCAATAAAGGAGTCAAACATCCCAATAAAAAGAGTGAACGATCCCAATAAAAAGAGTGAATGATTCCAATATTAGAGTGAATAATTCCAATAAAAGAGTGAAAGATCCCAATGTAAAGTGTGAAAGATCCCAATAAAAAGACTGAAAGATCCCAATAAAAGAGAGTGAAAGAACCCAATAAAACTGTTAAAGATCCCAATAAAAGTGTGGAAGATCCCAATAAAAAAGAGTGAAAGAACCCAATAAAACTGTTAAAGATCCCAATAAAAGAGTGAAAGATCCCAATGTAAAGTGTGAAAGATCCCAATAAAAAGACTGAAAGATCCCAATAAAAAAGAGTGAAAGAACCCAATAAAACTGTTAAAGATCCGAATAAAAGAGTAAAAGATCCCAATGTAAAGTGTGAAAGATCCCAATAAAAAGTAGTGAAAGATCCAATAAAAGAGTGAATGATCCGAAAAAAGGACGAAAGAGCCCAATAATAGAGTGAAAGATCCGAAAGAAGATTGAAGGATTCGAATAAAAGACTGACAGAAGCAGTGAGAGAAAAGAATGACAAATTTGGAGATAATTAAAAATTAGACGTCCTCCCCCCCCCCCAGAATGAATTTCTCACAACTGTTTAAGATACCTAATACGAGTATTATTGTTCTATCCGCACGACCGTAGATAAGACTACTTCGAAACATCTCACAACGCTTATGGTTTAATTAATATTTTTAACCATGTAATAATATTGACGTGAATTTTGTAACAGTTGAGTGAAATTATAGATACAATTTAAAAAAAAAGGAATTAAAAATAAATAATAAGAAAAATGTTATATTTAGTAAATCGCTCAAATCTTTTTCTCCCTCTCATAATTTTTTTATTATTATCGTTGTTTTTTGCGTGCAACTGCTTATGCAACAAATTTGAGCGCATAACTTTTGTATTATTTTATTTATAAGGATTATGTTATTGCGGTCCCGTGGCCGACTGGTTAGCGTACTTGGTTGCTGATCAAAAATATAAGTTCGATCCCCGGGTAAGGCATGGATGTTTGTATTTTCTTTCTGCTGAGGTCTCGCCAGCCTCACAGACCTCCTACTAAGGCGTATAAACTGATGGGCTCCTTACAGACTTCTGTAGCAAGCATCTGCTTGTGGAATATTTATTATTTATTTATTATTACACTATTAGATAACTTCGCATTAATTGAAGGGGGGATATCATTACTAAATTTGGCCGGAGGGACAAGACAAGAAAGAGGAATTTCCATGCTGCCATTACTTAAATAGCCATTGGAAATTCGAGGAAAGTCTTCTAATTACTACAACTTTAATAATGTGCACACGCTATTCAAAACGCAGTATCCGAAACAAGGGCGTCGGCAGGAATATTTTCTGGAGGGGGGAGGGGTAAAAACAAATCGATGCTTGAAGTTAAAATAAGAAATGAATATTTAGGTCGAGCTGTTCAATAACGAGAGGAAATGCGAATACACATTCACCCATAGATAATACCACAGTACTAGCTAAGGATGTCCAAAAACAATATTAAAAAAAAGAGAAAAGTTATTGAAAACACGTGTAATCTTTTTTTTACATTAATAACTAAGTTGGATTGGGTTGTTTTACCTCTGAGCGGACTTTTTTACACACCATGGGCTAAAATGGCCAGGTCACATGGACCACGAAGGCTCAGAGAAGGTTGGGGGAGGGAACCCACTGGAACAGCTGTTGGGAGACAGATGATAGCCTCCCGTCAAGGCCATCCAGCGTGTTCTTTAACGTGCACAAGGTGTGTCTCTCCCGCAAACGGGTCCACGGCTTAACGTCCCATCCGACGGACAGCGGGCTGTCCAAGCCCATCGGTGTCACCTATTGACCATGGGCAGGGCGGGGAATTTTGTGGGGATAAATCTCAACGCTGACCCACCAGGGACTCGAACCTGGGAACTACAGATTATGAGATTGGCGTGCTACCGACTGCGCCACCCCTTAATAACTAAGAGTCAGTGAAATACTTCCGAAGGTAAAAGAAATTTTTAAAAAAATGAAGATTAATCATTAAGAAAAAAGATCATTAAGTTGGCTACTCTACACACTACGTTGTAATTTAAAGAAAATTTCTCATATTTCGAAAAAAAATTAAAAATATCATCGATGAAATGTAATTGGAATATGCTGCAATAGGAATGTAAAGTTGCTGAATATGATGATCATATGCAGGTGAATGATCCGCTCTTGCGCAGATGTTTATCACGTTTGATAAAATGCCCTCGGATTATCTTCGCTTCATTAAATGTTTGCTGGCCTTTTGCTCGCTGATGCATTTTTCTGTAACACAAAGGAACATAAGCATTTATTGGAAAGTTTGTGATGGAGGGCTATTGGACGAATTGCAGAAGGGCAGTCGTAAGTAGAGACAGTGATGTGTCTCACAGAACCCTTATGTAGTCAATACCTTATGTTATTGGTTTCGAGAGGGAAATAGTATTTGCAGACGACTATAAATGAGTCGTCCAAGAGCAGCAATATAAAATAAAGAAAAATCTCGTTAGACTTGCATCTCAAAAACACTTGATTTATTAACCTCTCTGGACACAAACTGGACCAACTGTGTTCTCATCTGCGTTGAGCTACTCGAATGCTTGTTTCACGAAGGTGATCTTTATGCTCGTTGGCCACTATGTTACCT
Organism: Ryuthela nishihirai; assembly: GCA_038380435.1. NCBI lineage: Eukaryota > Metazoa > Arthropoda > Arachnida > Araneae > Heptathelidae > Ryuthela > Ryuthela nishihirai. The sequence continues at coordinate 39,457,797 of JAWZYU010000020.1, forward strand.
ATGCCATAGAAGTGAGCGACTGAACTGACCCAGACAACATCGTAATTTTGACAAGGATCAATAGCGTTCAGTGTCTTTTACTGATGAGTTCAGATTTGCTCATCAGATCAACTAAAGACGGATCTGAAGGGTACAAAGACTAATGGAGGGCTCATTAGCATAATCTGGGCAGGTAGTTCATTGGGTGGTTGCATAGAGCTCTAGGTGGTTTCTATCTGATCAGAGGTTCAGAGTTAAGCTCTGAGCGGCACTTTTGTGCACACAATGGGCTATATGGACAGGCCAGAAGAACCCTAAGGGCTTAGAGAAGGTTGGAGATAGGGATCCACTAGACAGCTGTTAAGATGCAGATGGAAACCCCGTCAAGGCCATTCAGCCTGTTCCTTAACGTATGGAACCATAGAGTGTGGCTCTCCTTCACGCAAAGCAACAGCTTCATGTCCCATCCGACAAATTGTTCTTTTACAAGTCCATCGATGTCCCCGATTCTCATCGAAGGCAGGGTGGGGATTAGCGGAGAAAAATCTCGCCACTGATCAAAAGGGGGAACTTAAAACTGGGAACTACAGATTAGGAGTCTGGATCTCTACCACTCTTTCCATTGTTTTTCATAAAAGTATATTTTTAAAGGTTTTCAATGTGGTTTTCCATTCACATATCAAGGAAGTGTACGATGGTGTTTTTGCTAATATAATATATTTAATATACACTGAGCCGTCCCGTGGCCGAGTAGTTAGCGCTCTTGGCTACTGATTTAAGGGAGTTGGGTACGAGCCCTGGGTAAGGCATGGATGTTTGTGTTGTTTTTCTGCTGAGGTTCTGCTATTCTTACAGACCTTCTACTATGGCATATGTACTGACAGGCTCTTGTCAAACCTCTGTGGCAAGTAGCTGCTTGAGAGGGTATTTATTTATTATTTTTTTAATATACGCTGAAAGTAAACTCTATTATACACACCCATCCAGCAACGTGGGTTCACCTTTCACACACACAACAGCAGCAATATGTCGTGGCATGGACTGTAACCGGATGTTGCAAACGTTCGTGGTCTTGCGGCCCATGATTCTAAAACAACCATCTGCGAATTACAGAGAGTTGCCGGTGGTGGTTTTCGGACTTCAATGCATCGCTCCACTTCTTCCCACATATGCTTATTAGGGGTCAAATTCAGGGAGTGAGAGATCCATTTGTGAGTTGTAAGCTCACTGGAATGCTCTTCCAAATAGAACTTCGCTAAACCATAGAGATGGGACAGGGGAGTTGTCTTGTTTAAAAAGGCACCCTAATGTAATAAATGGATAACCATGAAAGGGTGTAGGTAGTCGACAATTATGTCAACATAGCCATGTGTGATGATGGTGGTCTTAATAGGTACAAGGGGCTACAAGGCTTGGGTTGGGTTGTTTTACCTCTGAGCGGCACTTTTTTGCACACCATGGGCTAAATGGCCAGGCCACAAGGACCCCGAAGGCTCAGAGAAGGTTGGGGGAGGGGACCCACTGGAACAGCTGTTGGGAGACAGATGGTAGCCTCCCGTCAAGGCCATCCAGCGTGTTCTTTAACGTGCACAGGGTATGGCTCTCCTGCACAAGGGGCCACGGCTTAACGTCCCATCCGACGGACGACGGCCTTTTCAAGCCCATCGGTGTCCCCTACTGACCGTGGGCAAGGCGGGGAAATTTTGCGGAGATAAATCTCAACGCTGACCCAGCTGGGACTCGAACCTGGGAACTACAGATTACGAGCCTGGCGCGCTACCGACTGAGCCACCCCCGCCCCAGGCTACAAGGCTGTCCATGTAAACACTCCATAGAACATTACACTGCCTCCATACCCTGACTTGACAGTTGGGGTCCATGGCCTCGTGTGGTCTACACCATACACGCAACCTACCACTAATGGGGTTGTAGTTGTACCAAGCTGCTACCCGTTTCCAGTCTTACACTTCCATTGGCGATGTTTCTTCAACCACTGCAGCTTCATAGCCCGGTGATGTGCTGTTAACCAAGGGTACTGGATATGGGTATCGGTGACATTGCCCAATCATGTATTCGTACATCGAATGGTTTTTCAAAAATCTTCGTAGCTGCCCCATATTGAATGCTGACATTATGATCTGCACTGCTGGCCTCCATTCAGATGTTACAATATGGGAGAGGCAGTGATCACCTCAAGCATGAATTGCCCAATTATCACCACGCTTGTCCCGGTGGCTTAAGGTTTTGCCAGTTTGAAGTAGTCCTGGTGCATATGTGTGATGGTTACGTGAGGAAATCCCAACGTTCTGCAGTCGCTGATATGGAGTACCTCATTTTCCTCACACCAAATATCTGCTCACGATGGAATTCGCTCAGGTCGCTGTGTTTACCCATCATACCAGTCTAAGGTACGCTATACAGCAAATAGATATCTGAGCTATTTATTGGCTGCACGGGGTTTATTATTATTGTGGTATTATTGTGGTGGAGTAGGACAGGTTTGTGGATGGGTGTGGTGTGTAAACTAAATTGTGCTTTGAGCGTAGTATTGAAACTTAAACCTTTTGCAAGCAAGATAACAGGAATCTTGAAGATTTTTGCTTCCAAGTGCTTATGCAGAATCTTGGTATTAGATGGTTTGATAGCGTAAATAAGTAGGAAGTTAAATTATGAGGCCATCGACCATCCTATTCAAGAAATATCTGAAGTAGAAAGAGATTACTTTGGTTTGACTACACTGTTGAGCAAAACAAAGGTTGGCAAATAGAGTTGACAATATTCTTGAAGACTAAAGGGAAAGGGATATACCTAGAATGAAGTGGGATGGACAATGTCAAATAGAACCTTATTAAAACTATCCTACAGGAGACAAAAACAGCAGTTTTTGCTTAGAACAGACATATTTGGAGAGCGGTTATATTTTGGTCACTGAAGACACCAGAGATGTACCCAGGTAGGAGGGGGTAGGACTAGGATGACCTGACCCACCCAGAAAATTCAGTCGTCTTATACGAAACCTCAAACTTCTATAACTGCTTTGAAATCCAAAACAGGTACTTTTGTATAATTTTATTTTAACTCCATAGTATATGTCCGACACTAAAAATAAATTTAAAAAACATCTATAAAATTTTATTCCACATTGAATATAATTTTCACCTTTCCCATCCGGTGGAATATTTTACTAACTTTTAGTAATTGGGAAACTTTACTCAAGTGTTATCCTCAGACTAAAATTTAAATTGCGAGAGAGAGAGCCCCCCTCCCTCGAAACTAAATTCTAGTAGTACCCCCCCCCCCCCGAAAAAATAATTAAATTGCCGAATTCTCCCGGAAACTAAATTGTTGAATCCTCTGAAAACCCAAATTGTCAAACCCTCCCAAAAAACCAAATTGTCATAACCTCCGGAAAAACCAAATTGTCGAACCTTCCCAGAAACTAAATCCTGTATATGTCCCTACTTAAGAACTCAGTTTGCATGTATCCCTAACAACAGTCTCCGGAGTTGCTCCTTTCAATCTACGAATTTAAAAAATATATACGAATAATTTACTTTTTGATTAACTTATTATTATATTAGAGGCGACTATTACCAATTATAATCGCTGACTGAATAAATATTAGTCGATCTATAATGAAAAATCCACCAGAAGTTTCAAACACCAAACTAGGAGTCTCATCATCATCAATAGCGAAACCTTTTGCGGAAAAATGTTTCGAATTCTCCACATATGGCCGCCCAGTCAAAAGGAGAACACCAAATACTCTTCAAAAGGTGGCATCAACCGACTCTCAAGCTTATAATTAATATCAGCTCTATTAAATGAGGTATCGGCGTTATAAACGACTCTTTGCAATTAATTGAAACGACTCGCAGTGGTGCGATTAATACTTCATTACGGGTGGAAATCCCTACCTCTTCAACTTTGAATTATTAATGACGCAATTTAGTTCGGTTTATGTCCTAATATTTCCTACAGACAGAGATAGCGCTGTATGGCTTGTCATAAACTGGCGACAGACTGACTTTGGATCACGTGACAGTGAGAGAAATCCCGTGCTTTATTCAATGAATAAATAAATCCAAACTGAACTATTTGTGATGAGGAGTAGGAGTAGACTGATTCGTTAATAAAAACTAGTATCTCTTCCGAGTACTTATTAACAATTGCACTGATTTTTCAACACGTTTTCCAGGTTCGTGATGTTTTTTTTCTGATATGCACTTTTGTATACAGATGGGAGAAATGCCCAGGTCACAAGGGCTCAGATAAGGTAGGGGAAGAGGACCCACTGGATAGCTGTTAAGATACAGATGGTAACCTCCTGTCAAGGTCGGGGGTGGGGGTGGCTCAGTCGGTAGCGCGCCAGGCTCGTAATCTGTAGTTCCCAGGTTCGAGTCCCAGCTGGGTCAGCGTTGAGATTTATCTCCGCAAAATTCCCCGCCCTGCCCACGGTCAGAAGGGGAAACCGATGGGCTTAGGAAAGGTCGCCGTCCGTCGGATGGGACGTTAAGCCGTGGCCCCGTGTGCGGGAGAGACATACCCTGTGCACGTTAAAGAAAACGCTGGATGGCCTTGACGGGAGGCTACCATCTGTCTCCCAACAGCTATTCCAGTGGGTCCCCTCCCCCAACCTTCTCTGAGCCTTCGGGGTCCATGTGACCTGACCATTTAGCCCATGGTGTGCAAAAAAGTGCCGCTCAGAGGTAAAACAACCCAACCCAATCTGTCAAGGTCATCCAGAGTGTTCTTTAACGTGCACAGAGTATGGTCTCTCCTGCACATCCTCCCACGACTTAACGCCTCACCTGACAGACAGAGACCCTTCCAAGCTCATCGGTGTCGACTTTCTGACTGAGGGCCGAGAGTGGATAATTAGGGGATATAAACTTCAAATTTGGCATAGGTATGGCTCGAATCCGGTAGCTACACATTACGAGCTTGGCGCGTTACCACTGAGCGAACCAACGTCCAAATATAAGAAGTATATTTTCAGACAGGCAATGGTTGATTCAGCCAACTTCCATTAAGAGCACCACCAGCACAACAAGACCAAGCTTTTAAAGTTCCACTTTTGCAATTCGACACATTCTGCCTCGCATCAGCCATCATCGTTCACCACAACCCTTTTCAGCCACGTCGCCTGAATTTTCAGCAACGTCACATAGATTTTTCAGCAGCCACTATATGTCAACGGATGACATTTATTCCAGTCAAATTCCAGCTGGCTTCGGGAGGCTGGGAGACGAAGAAGAGCAAGAGCCCTTTTAAAGACCGCTAGCAGTGCGGATAGAGACAGAGAGAGAAGCTTCGTAACAAAGCCAAAGGAACCTGTCTCTCTCTGTGTGAAGCGAGCCCACCGACTCACCGCGAGTAAATGCCGAAGACAGGTCTGATGGGTGGCTGTTTCCGGCACGTGCTGGATGCGGCCATGTATGTATTGGCCATTACTGGCAAGATGATTCAGTGGCAGTTCTGCGAGCTCCAAGTCTGCCTCCTTGTTCTCTTCTTCTTCTTCCACTACGGAGCGCATCCACCTCTTCCAGAATCGATACCGGGGACCGCAGTGCTGCTCGCTGTCCTACACTTGCAGGGCGGCTGCCGAAAAAGAAGAAGGAGAAGAAGCACAGGAAGGAATGCAAAGAAAAATAAAGAGCAGCACGAGCGAGGACGACGATGGCTGAGCGACACCTTTCATTCAGATGACAGACCCATGCGCGACGACCATCTGGCTAAGACATCTTTTTTTTCCCCTTTCATCTTTTCTTCTCCTTATATTGAACATTTTTCGATGCTTGTTTGTAACGATCCGACGACAAAGAATGGATGCGAAAGATGCGGGGAAATAAAAAAAGAATGTTGATGTTTAGAAATTTTCAGCGAAGAATAAGTGATGAGAGAGAGAGAGGAATAAAAGTAATTCTTATCGTAGTCCTTGTTTCCTGTAATCTCGTTCACCAGATGCATTCTTCTTTCTCGGTATTGGGTAAGGCATTAATCTTTTCTTCGCAGTAAAAAAAAATTGTTTCTTATTACGTTCGAGAATTAAACGTCTCATGATGCGCATGTTTCATATATACGCATATAAGTTTAATGCACCGCACGTTATGAAAATGGAAATCTTGCATTGGAGGCTCGATAACATTGAAAGTAAAATTTTTATGATAAAAATGTGTCAGTGAAGATAAATTAAAGATTTATATAAATTTCTTTAAATTTTGATTTTTTAGCAAATATTCGTTCATTATTTTACGAGCTATGTAGACTCGGATCTATAAAAAAAAGGGTGACTGGATCGATGAAGAAAATATAAAGGGGGCTAATGACCAGATCTGGTAGAAAAAAATTACGGGGCCACGTGACTGGATCGAGGTAGGAAAAAAAATAAAGGAGGCAAGTAACTAGATCGAGGAAGAAAATATAAAAGGGGGTTAATAACCAGATTTGGTAGAAAAAAATAGGGGGGCATGTGACTGGATTGATGTAGAAAAATAGTGGGGCCACGTGACTGGATCGAGGTAGGAAAAAAAATAAAGGAGGCAAGTAACTAGATCGAGGAAGAAAATATAAAAGGGGGCTAATAACCAGATTTGGTAGAAAAAAATAGGGGGGCATGTGACTGGATTGATGTAGAAAAATAGTGGGGCCACGTGACTGGATCGAGGTAGGAAAAAAAATAAAGGAGGCGAGTAAATGGATCGAGGAAGAAAATATAAAATGGGGCTAATGACCAGATCTTGTAGAAAAAATAAAAGGGCCACGTGACTGCATCGACATAGGAAAAAAAAATACAGACGGCAAGTGACTGGATCGAGGAAGAAAAATATAAAAGAGGACTAATGGCCAGTTCTAGTAGAAAAAAATAGGGGGCCACGTGACTTGATCGAGATAGGAAGAAAATAAAGCAGACAAGTGATTGAATCGAGGTAGGAAAATAAAACATGTAGGAAGCAAGTAACTGAATCGCCGTTCTAGTACCTCTATTTTCTCTGTTCTCTGTTTTCACTGTCTTTAAAAATTTCTTGAAAAATACGTTTAATTGCTTAAGTTTAATATGTTTTCAGCCCCATTTTAGTTATTAGTATTGCCCAGATAGCTCAGTCGGTAGAGCGTTAGGCTTTTAACCTAACGGTCCAGGGTTCGAGTCCCTGTTCGGGCGACGTTTTTTTTAGCCGTCCCGTAGCCGAGTGGTTAGCGCGCTTGACTACTGATCTACGGGACCTGGGTTCGAGCCCCGGGTAAGGCATGGATGTTCGTGTTGTTTTTCTGCTGAGGTCCTGCCATCCTCTCAGACCCTTCTGCTATAGCATATATAAACTGACAGGCTCCTGTCAGACCTCTGTGGCAAGCAGCTGCTTGAGGGGGTATTTATTTTTTTATTTATTATTCTCAAGTTGGGAGGGGATGCACAATCCACTTGGCTCCATCCCTAGATTTAAACCTGGAATTATGCAGCTGGAATATCAAACAAGAGCATCGGTCATATTAAAACTTTTCTTGAAAACTTGATCTGAAAAAATTAAGATTACACAATCTTCTAAAAACCGATATTTTCGTTCGCGATTCGATTCAACATTTAATAGGCTGACAAATTGTTACCAATGACAACACTGTTGTTAGGAATTCCTGGTTTTACAACAGAACTTAAACGAATATTTAAACGAATATTGTTAAAAATCAAGATTTAGAAAGATCCGGTTGAAATCTTTTTGCTGGTGATATCCAGTGACTTTTTTTTTCACGTGAAGCTTAATTTTTGGATTTGCAGAGATTCAAATATTGATTATAAAAACAACATAACTTTTAGGTAGGTGGAGTAGGGAGGACGTGAGCGTGTTGTGGTTGGCTTATCCGGTATCTCGTCATGCTCGTAATCTGTAGTTCCCAGGTTCGAGTTCCACCAGGGACAGCGTTAATATTTATCTCTCCTAACCGAGACCCTGCTCTCAGTGAGAAAGGGGACACCAGTGGGCTTGAAAAATTAGCCGTCCGTAGGATGGGACGTTAAACCATGTCTCCATGTGCAGGAAATGCATGTTAAAGAATAACATGGATGTCATGGGAGGGAATATCATCTGTCACCTAACAGCTATTCAGCGAGTCCTCTTCCCTTCAACATTTTCTGAGCCTTTGGGGTCCTTGCGACCTGGCCATTTAGCCCATTGTGTGCAAAACAGTGGCTCTCATAGATTTTTGGGTTGTTTTAACTCTGAGCCGCACTTTTTTGCACACCATGGGCTAAATGGCCAGGTCACATGGATCCCGAAGGCTCAGAGAAGGTTGGGGGAGGGGACCCACTGGAACAGCTGTTGGGAGACAGATGGTAGCTTCCCGTCAAGGCCATCCAGCGTGTTCTTTAACGTGCACAGGGTATGGCTCTTCCGCACACGGGGTTACGGCTTAACGTCCCATCCGACGGACGGCGGCCTTTCCAAGCCCATCGGTGTCCCTTACTGACCGTGTGAAGGGCGGGGAATTTTTGCGGAGATAAATCTCAACGCTGACCCAGCTGGTACTCGAACCTGGGAACTACAGATTACGAGCCTGGCGCGCTACTGACTGAGCCACTCCCGCCCCACTCTCATAGATAAAACAACATAACCAAACCTTGAAAAACAGCCCTTGAGGTTCGGATTTTAACCAACAATGTCATTTTGCTCGATGATAGTTAGGGCCCCTGCATTGGCACATCAAAGTAACCACTAAATGGAATCTGATATTGCTAAGTTTTTGCTTCACAATGTGCATAAAACAGATTCCAAGAATACATTAGTGATTAACTGTTCTGAACCTTTTTACATGATACCGTTTAAAAATGATACAATAATTGGTTGGTCTGAGTCTTGCTTAAATGTCTCTTCAAGTACTAAATTAATCTCAGTACTAAATTATACAAGAAAATGTCCTGTAGATAAGAAACGCTTGAAAAAATGAGTTGAAAAAAATAATGGTTGTCCTGACTGGGATTCGAGCGTCCTGTAGACAAGGTCTCCCAGAAGCATGTGGGGAGTCATAATCACTAGACCACCGATGATATTGCCGTTATGTGATAGTAACGAAAACCACTTTTTTTCAATTCTTTATTTCAAGTGTCTCTTGTCTACAGGACGTTTTCCTGTGATAATGTTTTACGGAATTATTTACATAACGCTGTGAGCCTGAGTAATAAATATTACTACCATCAAAATGTGGCAGCTTGGCTACCTAATTCCTGATAATAGATGGCGCCACTGATGAATCAACAGGAATGCTTATATGTCACTTTGTTGAAGTAATGGTCAGTTCCTCAATGGTCTAGTGGTTATGATGCCCGGCATGCTTTTTTTTTAATGAGACCTGCTTTCGATTAACAGTCAGGGAAACCATTTTTTTTTCAACTCGTTATTTCAAGTATATCTACATATTCATATCTTTAATACAATAATACACGAAAGAAAGGTAAAGAAGGGAAATAGTAATAGTTTTCCAATCTTGAAACTAAGAGGTTGACGATCTGCCCGTGTAGGAATCAAAAGATTCTACTACTGAACACTTTCTAGTGGGAGTGTCTACCCTGTGGTATTATTTAAAACTAGGGAGAAAAACATAGCTAGCATTTAATGTAATCTTCCAAATTCTGATTACATATATATATTTTAAGCATAAAGATCTCCGAATAATATTGCAGAGAAACGAAAATGAACCGTTCAGAATTGTGGTGTTTCAATTATCGGTTATCCTACACTCATCGTTGCCAAGGAGGTATAGGTGGGGGTGGCTCAGTCGGTTAGCGGGCCAGACTCGTAATCTGCAATTCCCAGGTTCTAGTCACCCCTGAGCCAGCGTTGACATTTATCTCCGCAAAATTCCCCACCCTGCCCTCGGTCAGCCGGGAACACCTATGGGCTTGGAAAGACCACCATTCATAGGAAGAGGCTATAAGCCGTTCTCCACCTGAGGAAGAGCCATTACACTGTGTACATGAAAGAACACGCTGGATGGCATTGACGGTACGACACCATCTGTCTCCCAACAGCTGTCTAGTGGTCCCTATAACCTTCTCTGCGCCTTCGGGGTCCTTGTGACCTAGCTATTTAGCCCATTTTGTGCAAAAAATGTGCCGCTCAGAGGTCAAACTATCCAACCCATCGGTCACTAACAACACGGAAAATATTTATTGTAATGATTGCTGTGAGAGATTTTAATTCTTGTAACTTAATTGCTGTAGATAGCTATACGCAAACTGATGACATTCATTTCCATGTGTAATAGACCGAAAAAAATTATTCTCTTCTGATTAGAGAATGTAAGGTCTCCTATTAATTTCTGATGATTTCTGTTTCTCAGGATGTGTTTTTAATCGTTCAAGTGTGTCCAAATTCAATTACCGTTTCATAAAATCGTAATTAATTTCAAATGCTTTTGATAAGGTCGTAATTATACAATTAATTTTAGACGTTTTTTTCAAGGTCGCAACTAATTTTAAAAGCTTTTCATAAGCTCGCAATTAATTTTAAACGTTTTTAACAAGGTAGTAATTAATTTAAAATGATTTTCATAAGGTTGCAATTAATTTAAAATGATTTTCATAAGGTTGAAGTCAATTTTAAACGCTTTTCACAAGGCCACAATTAATTTTAAACGCTTTTTATAAGGTCGCAATTAAAATTAAACGTTTTTCATTAGGTCGCAATTAATTTTAAATGCCTTTTATAAGGGTGCAATTAATTTTAAACGCCTTTCATAAAGTCCAAATTAAAATTAAACGTTTTCCATCAGGTGGTAATTAATTAAGTGTCTTTTATAAGGGCGCAATTAATTTTAAACGCTTTTCATGTGGTCGCAATTAATTTTAGCAGCGATTTAAAGGATCGCATTTCATTTAAAACGCTTTTAATTAGGTCGCAATTCATTTTAACAATTATTAACAGGATCGCAGTTCATTTTAAGAATCATTCACAGTGTCGCAATTCATCTCAACAACGATTAAGAGGGCAACAAATAATTTTAACAACCATTTCAGTGACCACGATTTATTGAAACGCCATCCAAAAAGCTGTCATTCATTTTAACAATCACTCAAAGTCCTGACGACCTCAGTTTATATTATCCACGAAAACTATTATCAGAAACAAACGAAAATAAAATTCGCTTGAATTTTGAATACTTATTGAGTTGGGTTGGGTTGTTTTACCTCTGAGCGGCACTTTTTTGCAACCATGGGCTAAATGGCCAGGTCACATGGACCCCGAAGGCTCAGAGAAGGTTGGGGGAGGGGACCCACTGGAACAGCTGTTGGGAGAACAGATGGTAGCCTCCCGTCAAGGCCATCCAGCGTGTTCTTTAACGTGCACAGGGTATGGCTCTATATCCGTGTGCTATATCGCACACGGGGCCACGGCTTAACGTTCCATCCGACGGACGGCGGCCTTTCCAAGCCCATCGGTGTCCCCTACTGACCGTGGGCAGGGAATTTTGCGGAGATAAATCTCAACGCTGGCTCAGCTGGGATTCGAACCTGGGAACTACAGATTACGAGCCTGGCACGCTACCGACTGTGCCATCCCCGCCCCTAATAATACTTATTGAGAAGTAATATTAAGAAAATAGGTCAGTTTGAAACTCTTTATTTGTTCATTTATTCTTGTGGTGTACAGTTTATCGAAAGGCTCATGAAACTGGCGTAAACATGTAAATATAATATGCATTCTTCTCAATTTTCATTTATGTCCTCAACGACAGAAGACAAAAAAAAAACACCTTTGTTCTAAACATGTCAATTCAAATAGATGCCATTTTCCTTCATTATGGAACAAAAACCATTTATTTTAGATATTTGACTTTTTGAGACATCCTCTCTGTAAATCTATTATTAAAAACTTCATTCCTTTTAAAAAATTCGCTGTAACTCTTTCTTCAGTGCAAACCAAAAATAACGATCTGAGTAGAAGATGACCAAAAATGAAAACAATGCTCTGCGACAACAAATTCACTCTCTTGAAGCGAAAGAACTGAAAGAAGAAAGAGTGAGAGGAAAGAATAGAAAAGGAAAGGATCTGTTAACTCGAAGAGTATGAGAGAAAAGAGAGGGAGAAAATGATGAACAAACTCCTGCGCCTCAAGCATGGTTTTTTACCGTCAACGCACTCTTACTGAAAGGAAAGAATAAAAAAAAAAACACAAGGGAAGAAATTCAAGAACCAACTAGCTAGGACGTTTTTTTTTTTCAGTTCTCAAACTTTTTTTTTTCTTGAATGCACTAGATTAAAAGCAACATTGCTTCAAGCAACACAGACTGACATATAGGTCACTGTGACGTAACACACACTGAGAACCTTTCAGAAACTAAGAGAAGAGAGCTTTCAATGTTTTCAAAAGATGAAAGAGAACTAGCAAGCTCAGCAAATCAACAGTTAACAATGCGATGTGCATTTCAGTGAACAAACATCCAGCTCATCTGTTACTATTTCCCTCTGTATTAGTTTTTTTCCCCTTATGATGGTGAAAGATAGAAAAAAAAATGTTTTATTTAGGATGTTAAATCTAGGGCAATCAGTCAATGCTTTAACAGAAAATCGAAAAAATGGGTGGTTGTTTTTTCTCCTCTTTCAGGAGGATTGGATGTTGTTGAGACAAAAAACATGAGTAAAAAGTATGAGATACTGAAATCTGGCTAAAATGTTGAGGGGTGATTTTATGTTAGTTTCCAATCGTTGACTATATTTGATATCAACGATTGGACCTGATTTATTTGCGTAAGTGTTTGAATATTTACCTCTTTTTTAAGTTACCGAGTAATCGATTGAATATTTACTCTTTTTAAGGTACTGAGCAATCGGTTGAATACTTGCCTCTTTTAAAGTTACAGAGAAGTCGATTGAGTATTTACCTCTTTTTAAATTGCTGAACAATCGATTGAATATTTACCTCTTTTTAAGTAGCAATTTAGGTAGCGATCGATTGAATATTATCTCTTTTTTTAAGTTACTGAGTAATCGATTGAATATTTACTCTTTTTAAGGTACTAAGCAATCGATTGAATACTTAACTCTTTTAAAGTTACGGGGCAATTGATTGAATACTTATCTCTTTTAAAGTTACGGAGCAATCGATTGAATATTTATCTCTTTTTAAATTACTGAACAATCGATTGAATATTTATCTCTTTTTAAGTAGCAATTTAGGCAGCGATCGATTGAATGTTTGAGGTTAGCCCTCTTTTTTTAAGTTAGTGAGCAATCGATTAAATATTTACCATTTTTTAGCCACTGAATTAACTGATTGAATATTTAACTCTTTCTATGTTACTAAACAACCTTTTCGATATTTATTTCTTTGTGAATTACTAAATTACTCTTCGAATATTTAGTTCTTTTTGAGTTGTTAGGTAGCCGATTGAATACTTAGCTGGTTTTCGCTTACGGAATAAACGACTGAATATTTAGCTCTTTTTCCAAGTTGTTAAACAACCGATTGAACATTTATCTCTTTCTGAATTTCTTAAATTATCCATTGAATATTTACCTCTCTTTATAACTTAACAACCATTTGAATATTTAGCTCTTTTTAGAATGAATAATCTCTTGACTATTTAGGTATTTTTTTGAACTATTGATATACAATTGAATAGTCAGTTCTTTTAGAGTTGCTGAGTTGCTGATCGACAGAGTAATAGTTAACAGCCTACATGACGTAGACATAACTAATTTCCGATTGATTCAGAGCATAGTTGCATAAACTATTTCATTTGTGATCCCTTTAACATTGTTTATTTAAACGTAACAGTGCTTGATTGAAAAATCACGTATAGTCAAAATTACCTTGAAAAATCCCTTAAGTCGCCCATAAAGTATAATATACATGGTTTAGTGTATTCCACCCTGTATATTAATATATATAAATGTATAATGTGTAATGTACAATGCATAATAAAAAGTACAGTTGCTCAAAAAAATATCCGAACACTATGGTTCGGATATTTTACAGAATTCAGAAAAAATATCTGGCAACGATTTTTTAGAAATTAGTGATCTGGCAACCTTCGTGTACAGTACACGAAGGTTGCCAGATCACTAATTTCTAAAAAAATCGTTGCCAGATTTTTTCCCTGAATTTTGAAATCAATCATAGTGTTCGGATATTTTTATGAGCGATTGTACATATGCAAAAAAGAATTTCACAGTATTTTTAAATACTTAAGAAAAAAGGAGACGGAAGAATGAAAGAATAAATAAGGAAGATTTTGAAACAATTCCTAAAACGGTTAAGCCAGGTTTGACTTTGAATTCCTTCTCATCAGAAGGCTTTCCCTCTTTGGGGGGAGGTTTGAACCATAAAGATAGGTTTGAACAGCTCACAGAGGTTAAGAGCTTTTTTTCGCAAAGTGTTGCCATCGAAAGGTACACGTTTACGGTTCATGTCTTCTAGCTATATGTTTAATGCCTTTTCAGTCTTCACTAACTTATCACGCACTTGGCTCGTCAACTTCGCAGTTATTGGAGCACTTCAGGCCCAGCTTGACGAATTTCTCTCGAATCTTGATAGCACGGATGCTAGATTCGTTGCGGCCATATTTATTCACTGCTCAATAAGTCCAACAGAGCCAGTTTTTCCACCAGCGTTAGAACAGATCTCTATTTCTTCGATTGAGTACTAGATGAAGCAATTGGCTTGCCTTTAGGGCCATGCCATACGAAAACACATATCTTGAAACGCCAGAATTGCACTCAGATGGGCTAGATGTTCATCACACTGTGAGACACTGAGGGTTGGGTTGTTTTACCTCTGAGCGGTACTTTTTGCACACCATGGGCTAAATGGCCAGGTCACATGGACCCCGAAGGCTCAGAGAAGGTTGGGGGAGGGGACCCACTGGAACAGCTGTTGGGAGACAGATAGTAGCCTCCCGTCAAGGCCATCCAGTGTGTTCTTTAACGTGCACAGGGTATGGCTCTCCCGCACACGAGACCACGGCTTAACGTCCCATCCGACGGACGGCGGCTTTTCCAAGCACATCGGTGTCCCCTACTGACCGTGGGCAGGGCGGGGAATTTTGCGGAGATAAATCTCAACGCTGACCCAACTGGGACTCGAACCTGGGAACTACAGATTACGAGCCTGGCGCGCTACCGACTGAGCCACCCCCGCCCCAGACACTGAGGGAACAGCAGATTCAAATCTCAACTCACTCTGACTCGGCGACCGCTGAAGTGAATGCGAATAGAACCACTCTCCATTCCATTCAGTCAGACAGTGAACAGATTAGATATTTATCTCTTTTACATCATTGAGTAGCCAATTGAATACTTATCTACTTTAATTTTATATAAAACAATTCCGGAATTTTTTTCATAAATACTGTCAGTAATTTACAATTAGTAGGTAAATTGTAATGTAATTAGTTGATATCAAAGTGGGGAATATTAGATTTTCTGGTGGTTCAGGTATTGAGTTGCAATAATTTAAATGTGCTTAAAAAATAAATAGGCAGTTTGGTAAAGATTATTTAAAAGTTTACAATTAAAATTGCAGTAATAAAAGCGAATGATGATTTTAACTATAATTGAAATGCCTAGCTTTAAAATGAGGTATCATGAAATTTCATCAAATTAAATAAGTGTTTATGTTTAACTTAAACTATGATCTCCAATTGCTAAACATCAATGTAACAGAAGATTTTATGACTTTAAAATATATTTTGTCACTAAAATAATGTACAATTTTGTGCGTGATTTTTAACACATGATCGTAAAGAGATCATATCAGAACAAACTAAAACGGCTAAAACAAACTTTTTAGAATTTTTAGTTTAAAAAAAATCAAAGAAATGCAGTATTATTTTTTAACCAGTTCTACTCTTTACAAGTAAGTTTAAATACCATAATCTGAATAAAGCTGTGAAGAAATAGAGTAGTCATTAGGAATAATTTATAACTTTTTTTAACATTCATAACTTATTCAACTACAAAATATTTCAGATTTTTTCTCATTCAATTTAAGAAACCTTTCCGGAGATAAAAAATATTTTCATTTTTAAGGCAATGACTTTTTGTCGCTTGAAATACGCTTCAAAATTTTTAACAAGAGGATCCAGAATTTAAAAATCAAACGCGTGAATCATAGCCTATTCAGAAAGCATTTCTGAATGAAAAAACTTTTGACAGAGCAGGCAATATGTAGGAAACGGAAATTGTATGTAGTATATTTTACAATAAAAGAATTAACAAGGAAACTGGACTCTCAACTACCGCTGATTGCAGAACACCTTTGCACAATTTGCCATAATGTTTCCACTTAGATCTTCAATTGTTGGAGCTGATTTTTTCCAGATATAAATAATATTTAATTTGAATATAAAGTTGAAATATCATATAAGAGTTTCTGGAAGAAAAAATAATTTTACCATTGTCACTGGGCTCCTATCTTATATATGCCGTCAACTCTCTCGATTATCCCGGGGTCAGATTAACCGATTTGTGATTAACCGTGATAAACAATATAATAGTCTGCTTATATGTAAAGTTTTGGCCGTTTCTCGTCAAGAATTTTCTGGGATGTTTTGTGTTCCTAATAAGCTGTTATATTCGTGTTATTTTTTTACTTTTCAATAGCGTCTGTAGAACGCAAAATGTGTTCTTAAATACTGGATGAAATTTTAATTAAATAAGCTTATATTAAATCCATTTCGTACTACGTTTTAGTTAGTTTTGTTTTATCCATGATTTTGGGTTATCTGTTATTATTATCCTTCCGTCCATTTCATCGATTAATCTAGAGTTGATTGTATCTCCAGAGGGAGCGGTCACGCAAATGGTTATGTTTCATGTTTTCGAAAAAAAAACAATTAATAGGGAAGATTCTAACTTCCTTAAAATTCCTTCAGTTTAAAAATTATATTTAGCCCATTCATTTTCTAGTACTACGAATTCATTTTCATCTCCATAGATGCTTTTTTTTGCAAACACTGAATCCTCAGACAATGGTTGTAAAGAGAACTTAATATCTGTTGGGTTGTTTTATTTCTGAGCGGCACTTTCTTGCACACATTGGGTTAAATGCCAGTCACAAACACCACGAGGGTTCAGAGACTGTTGGGTGAAATGAACCCACTGGACAGCTGTCAGGAGACAGATGATAGTCTCCCGTCAAGGCCATTCAGGATATTCTTTAAAGTGAACAGGGTATAGCTCGCCTGCACAAAGAACCACGATTTAAAATCCCATCCGACGGAAGGCGGCCTATCCAATTCCATCGGTGTTCCCTTTCTGATAGAGGGCACGATGGGGTTCAGTGAAATAAATCTCAATGCGGGCACAGGTAGGGCTTGAACTTAGAAATAGCAAATTACGAGCTTGGCGCTCTACCGACTGAGCCAACCCCGCCCAACGAATATCGAATTTCAGTTTTAATAATGTTATGAAAATATTAGACAAAATCAACATATTTTCTAAACAGTGATCTCCAAACCTTTTTTGATTAAGCTCCCTTACGTTAGAAAAAAAAATGCTCCCGTAATACAGTTTATGCTCCCGTGTCGAGTGGTTAGCGCGCTTGGCTACTGATCTAAGGGACCTGGGTTCGAGCCCCGGGTAAGGCATGGCTGTCTGTGTCGTTTTTCTGCTGAGGTCCTGCCATCCTCTCAGATCTTCTACTATGGCATATAAATTGACAGGCTCCTGTCAGACCTCTGTGGCAAGCAGCTGCTTGAGGGGGTATTTATTTATTTTATTTTTTTATTAATGCATAAAGACGCGTTGGTCATAATGTTTTGGCTCTTTGATGTATATATGTATGATATTTTACCATCCATTGTAGCGATCTTTTAGGGAATATTCGTGAAAAATCACCAAAAGTATTCTGACATTTCAATGTTTCGCTAATTAAAACCACATTCAAAATTCTCCAACTCTGAAAATGAACGCTTCGCAGAATCATGTTAGAAATAAATTGATCTGATTGAAATCTCTCTAAATTTCGATTTGCAAAAACGTTTAAAAATATTTTCGAAGCTGAAACATCATCGTTGCTAGTTCTAATAATTTACCTCAAAAGTTAACATTTTTAAATATTAGTAAAAAGGTATTTCCCAGAAATAAATACAGTTTTAAAACAGAGTACCGCAAGAGATATCCTGTGAACACGGGACTCGAGAATAATTAGCTGAAAACTTTTGAATAATTCATGAAGAGTAAAGAGCAATTTTAATATTGGTGAAATGATTCTTTCGCCTCCCCTTAATTTTTTTTTGTTTCAAAAAAATTTAGGATATTTTTTAACAACAGTGCCTTCCGTTAAAAGTTTCATCTTCCATAATCTTTTAAGTATTAAGCGAAAATAGTTGAAGATTGAAATAATGAAAAATGTGAGTGCGATCTCCAATTTAATCCGTAGTAAAATGTTTCCATTAATGGCTTATTATGGAAGTTAGGAAAAAATATATTTTAAAATATATATTTTAAAAGTAAAAAATAACACGAATTTTTTCTTCCAAACTTCCATATAATAGGAAAAAAAGTTATGGAAGTTAGGAAAAGTTTTATGAATATGATTCACCACTCACATAACATGGATATGTTCAGATAACAATTGACGACGGAACTGCGCATTTTGTTTGGTATTATTTTTTCAGATACAGTAATACATAGTTGCAGAAGCAAAATAAATTTCTACAGTCATTCCATCTTCAAAATAACCCTCCAAGAAATATCCTACATAAAAATGTGCTTTGAGCACAGAGATAAGTAATTCGTAGAATACAGAATGGAAAAATATTTCTCGTAAAACACTGAAGGAAACATAGCGTAAGAAACATCATTTCTCCGCTGTAGATTGTTTACCACATCTACGTTTCCACTTGGCAATTTTACGTCACTGTCTTTTGTTATTTTTAGAAACTAAACTACAACGAATTTTGCAGAAGAGAAGCTGCAAAAACATTAGAGAATTTCACGGAGGACAGCGGATAATAAAAACATAATTTATGCATTCAAAAACAGATATGTATATCCTATCTCATACGAAATATATAAATAAATCTTACATAAATGTGAAAAAATTTTCAGAAATTGTTTTTCCCTTCTCTATCGGAGTTTAGGAATTTTTGAATTCAAAACACGACTTCCAGTGCTGAAGATGTCAAATTATGAGAACATTTGAAGGAGAGGGGGGGGGGGGTGAAATGTTTTTCCCTAAGAGAAAAAGTTCCTTGCTGCAATTCACTTGATATAGAGTCGAATGTCATAAGCGTTTCTCCTATCTCACTGGATCAAGCTCCCTTGCGAAAGAAGTTAGTCGAAGAATAACGGCAGAGTCCGTAACTGGGAAAAGTTAGGAAATATTCTTTACAATGCAATGGTGGGTAGCACAAGCAAAAAACAAATCAGAAGAGGGAATTTTATGTGTATATATATATATCTTGCTAGTGTTTACCGTTTTCGAAATTCCACCGCCTAAAACTTATTTTCTTCTAGACTCCCTACATTGTTTCGACGTCAATAAAACACACGAAAGTAAGAGAGAAAATAAACAAAGAGAGAATCTTATATTGATGTGCAAGAAATGGAACTTTTAAATTGGGAACATTTCACAAATTCGAGGAAGATTAGAAATGTGGAATTCCGAGCCGAGAATGCCAGAGTATTGGACAGAATATTTTTATCGTGCATAATGATTTAAAAAACTTATAAAAGGCAAATAAAAGGAATGTAAATCCGATATTTCTAGTTGTTTACATTTACGTACCTTTCTTCAGAGGGATTGGAGATTTTCACTGTCTGCCTTGTTTAGGAGCGGAATGAAGATTCATTTTTTTGTTTGCTGTATTCTTTTGAACATCTTAAAAAGTTGCCCCAAACTTTAATTTATCATCTTAAAAAGAGATAATTTAAGTTTAGGATTCCATATTAAATAAGGGAAGGGATTGGTGCCCAAGGTTCGTAATCTGCATTTCCCAAATACGAGTCCCAATTGTGCCAGAATCGAAAATTTTCTTGGCTAACTACTGGTCTGCACTCGATGACAAAGCAGGTGGAAAAGCCGCCGTCCATCGGATGGGACGTAATGTCGTGGCTCAGCGTACAGAAGAGCTATATTGTACATGTTAAAAGACATGCTGGATGACCTTGCTGGGAGGCTTCTATTTATTTTCTAACAGCTCCCCGTCCTCCACCTTCTCACCCCCCACACTCTTTGAGGTTCTTGTGATCTGGAAATTTAGCTCGCTCAGAGAAAAAGTACACACAGAGACACCGCTCAGAGAAAAAGTACAACCCATTTCATGGGAATCTTTAAGAACCTGTGAAATGTCTGGCGTAGTGATAATACAAAACTCCTCACCACAAGCAAAGGTTCAGAGAAGATTGGGGAAACGGTGGAGACAGATGGTAGTCTCATGTCAAAGCCATTTAACTTGTTCTTTAAACTTTCTTTATAGCTCACTTGCACTAGCGGTCGCTGAATAATATTTCATTCGACTGTTATGTGGTTTTACCTCTGAGCGGCACTTTTACGCACAGGGTGGGCTAAATGGTCAAGCCCTTAAGGATTCCAACTGCTCAGAGTAGATTGAAGGAGGGTTGTTGGTTTGTTTTACCTCTGACCGGCACTTTTTTGCATACCAGGGGTAAATGGACAGGTCATAAGGATCGCGAAGGCTTAGAAAAGGTTGGGGGAGGGGACCCACTGAACAGCGGATGGTAGCCTCCCGTCAAGGCCATCCAAGGTGTACTTTAACGTGTACAGGGTATGGCTCTCCCGCACACGGGCCACGGCTTAACGTCCCATCCGACGGACGGTGGCCTTTCCAAGTCCATCGGTGTCCCCTACTGACCGTGGACAGATTTTCGGATATGTCTCAACGCTGACCCAGCAGGGACTCGAACCTGGGAACTGCAGATTACGAGCCTGGCGCGCTACCAATTGAGCCACCCCCGCCCCGGTTGAGGGAGGGAATCCATTGGACAGCTATTAGGAGATAGATGGTAGCCTACCATCCAGGCTAGCCAGCGTGTTCTTAACGTAAGCAGGGTATGGATCTTCTCCATAGGGAGGCCACTGATTAACGTTCTATTAGGCGAAGAGGAAACATTTATATGCCCGTCTGTGCAACACCTCCTATAACAGAAGACCAGTGGACCAAGTTATGACGTCAGCATAGGTAGTCCTAACATCTAGACCAGGGGTTCTCAACGTTGGGTAGGGACACCGATGGGCTTGGAAATGCCGCCGTCCATCGGATGGGACGTTAAGCCGTGGCCCCGTGTATTGGAGAGTCATATCCTGTGCACGTTAAAGAACACACTGGATGGCCTTCATGGGAGGCTACCATCTGTCTCCCAACAGTTCTTCCAGTGGGTCCCCCCAACCTTCTCTGAGCCTTCGGGGTCTTTGTGACCTGGCCATTTATCCCATTATGTGCAAAAAAGTGCCACTCAGAGGTAAAGCAACCCAACCAACATGGGGTACGCGGTAAAAAATTTTTGGGTACGCCGTGAGAACTCAAAAGTCGCTAAGTTGGCATTATTATACTATATAGTTTTATCTATCTATTACAGTGGGTACGCCAGTTACATACATATTTCCAAGGGGTACGTGAAGCATAAAAGGTTGAGAATCACTAATCTAGATAATTCTTATACTTTAATTTCTATATTTATACTAATATTTATCTATAAATATATTTTTTCAGAAAAAAAAATTATTCGTATTTATTATCAAATATCATAATGCTAATTAACACAAATAATTTTTCTCCTAAATAAAATATATTTATAGATAAACATTAGAATAAAGATTAGTACGAGTCCACCAGTAATAATATTGGAATCAAAACCCTAAGAATATATGGTATGACTACTTATGCTGACACCATAAATTTGTTCCGCTGGCCTTCTGTTATAGGAGGTTTTTTTTTCCTTCTCAAAGGAAAGCTTTGGTAGGTGGAAGAGTTTGGCGGAAAAAAATCTCATTGCATGGTCAAAGATCACAAGGACTTTTAAGGCACAAGTCATGGCGAAGAGAGAGTTCCATTGGACGTTTGCAGAAGTCAGTGTTCTTCAGCATTTTTCTCTTGGCGACACACTTCTGAAAGAGTTCATTTAAGGTGACACACTTCTGAAAGAGTTCATTTATCGCGACACACTTCTGGGAGAGAACCTTTACCGCGACACACTTCTGGGAGAGAGCCTTTACCGCGACACACTTCTGGGAGAGTATCTTTACCGCGACACACTTCTCGGAGAGTACCTTTACCGCGACACACTTCTTGAATGGTACATTTACAGCGACACACTTCTGAAAGAGTACCTTTACCGCGACACACTTCTGAAAGGGTCCATTTACCATGACACAACTTCTGAAAGGGTCTATTTACCACAATACACTTGTGGTAAAAAAGTCAATTTTATTTTTCCTTTATTATCTATCTAAAACTTCAATTTATTTAAACAAAAACGCATATTGAAGTCAACATTAGAAAAACTTAACAATTGATTTAAAAAAATTGTAAAAAGTACTATAGTACACAAATTGTTGTGTAGTAATATTCATTTCCTTAGAGTTTCGTGACACACGGTTAAGGAACCACTGGCTTATGTCATATGAGATTCGCTAAAGTTTGTCAATGAGGTCGTTTAAAGTACACAATGGGCTTGGAAATTTGTGTAATTGGTCGTTTAAAGTACACAATGGGCTTGGAAATTTGTGTCACGTGACACGAAGGTTGCCAGATCACTAATTTCTAAAAAAAATCTTTGCCAGATATTTTTTCTGAAGTCTGTAATCAACCATAGTGTTCGGATACTTTTTTGAGCGACTGTACCACTTCTCGAACGTGGGACTTAAGAGTCCTATTTGACGAAGGATTGTCTTTCAGATCTGATTATTTCTGTTTCCTCGCCGAATGCCCCGAAGAAATGAAAAAACTTCACTTCTACACGATTGGAACTCGAACCTGCTGATGAAACTAAACATTTCATTTTCAGTTTTTATTTCCCATGCGAAAATTGACAAGTCATATCGTCTTTGGCGAAAACAATGTGGTCTATTTTAGAGAGAAAAAAAGCTCTGACATTTTCCAACTTTATCTCCCTCTAAAAAAATGTGAATTCTAATTAATGATAGATTTGGAAAATGCGAATGTTAACATTCTGTTCGTAGCTGCCCAATTAAAAATATTTTCTGTATATCCCAGGTGGATAAAGCGCACTTGTTTTTTCCATGTCGATGTTTCGTAAAGGCTTAACCGTGATTGGTTGTTGTTGCCGATATGTGTATCACAAGTGATAAATTGCCAATTACATCACATATTTGAGTCAGTGTCAAAAACCAATGATCCATGAAAACTATCAGCGTGTGTGTGTGTGGGCGGGTGTTGTTCTTTTACCTCTGAGAGGCATTTGTTTGCACATAACGGGCTAAATAGCCAAATCTGAAGGACTTCAACTGCTCAAAGAAAGATGGGATGGTTCATCTGTCTAATAATAGCTGTCCAATGGAAGGATATCCATTGGACAGCTATTATTAGACAGATGAACGACTCCCATGAAGGCCATCTAGCGTGTTCTTTAAGGTGCACAGCGTATAGCCGCAATTTTATGTCACATCCGACGGACGGCGGCCTTTCCAAACCCATCTATGTCCCCTTTCTGACTGAGAGCAGGATGTGGAGTATATCTCCTCTAAACTCTACACCCTGCCTCGCCTTTCAGTGGAACTCGAACTTGGGAAATGTAGATCACAATCCCGGCGCAATACCGACTGAACCATCCCCCACCCTGATGACGGGGATGCTCAGCCGGTAACGCTCAAGACTCGTGAACTGCAATTCCCAGATTCGAGTTCCAAATGTGCCTATGTTGAGATTTTCTCCACTGGCTCCTAGCACGTCAACAGCGAGAAAGAGGTTACCTAGGGACTTATAAAGGCAGACGTCCGTCGTATGGGAACATTAAGCAGTGGTCCAATGTGCAAGAAAGCAGAAACCTTATGCTAATTATGGAACGTATGAAAAGTGTACGTTAAAAACACACTGGGTGATTTTGAGGAGAACCTTCAGTCACTCTAATAGTTTCCCAATCTTCTCTGACACTTGAGATTCATTTCCAATGACTCAGAGAGTCCCATTCTCTGAATTCATTTGGTCCTTGTGACCTGGACATTTAGTCCATTTTATGTATAAAAACGTCGTTCAGAAGAAGAACAACCCAGCACAACGGTCGAGCCATCAACTGCGCAGTCTCATAGTATTCCGATTTGTCATTCACGATATTCCACTGGTAACGAAACACCTATTGGAAACCATTCACTAATTAAAGTTTTATTCATCTTCTGACAGAGCGAAGGATTCCTGTGAACAACGGTGTATCTAGGAACGCTTGTTATTCAGAATTCACTCGATGCTGTGTAATATTGTCGTTGGCTATCGATCACTCTTCTCCCTTGACAAGGCGTGGACGAAACCCAACTAGCGAGACGAAAGGAGGAAGCGAAAAACAGAAAAAGGAAATAAGGAAAATAGATTAGAACACAGGGCGTAGAAGGATCCGAATCGATAGCAGCTGTGAAAGAGCTCTATCTAATTCATCTAATAAACCCAAAACCGATGTGTAACAAAGACTCTCTCCTTTTATGTTCCTCTTATCCTTCGACCACCCCCTCCAAACTAGTTTCTTTTGCATCGTTGACGCCCCCCCCCCCTTCCTCTCTCTCCCTTCCCCCTCCATCATTCCGCCAAGCGGTCAAAAAATGAAGGTAACACGCCCAGGCGACGGGCTAAAAATGTACATTATTTAGAACACTGACGACGTAAAATCTCTCGGTTCATTTTGCAGCGAAGCGAACAGAGGCAGTCGCGCGCATTATGGATTCCGGTTGCCGTGGCAACGACAGGGGAGGATTTTATTTAGCAACAGTTATTGGAAGCCGTGCGCATCTTTCCACTCTTCTTCTCTCGACAGACGCACACACAACTTTCTTGGGCTCTGGTAAAAATTTCTCGGCAGCGTTCTTTTCTTGCCGATATCGCGATGGCGGAGAAAACGCCTTCCGAAAAGAGAACCCCGAAGAAGTGTGTGAAATTTTGTCCTCGGGCGGGTTTCAGCCGCTCCGAGTACGTCACCTACAGAGTAAAGCGCATACATCGTGCAAACATAGGCTGTACGCCCAGAAGGCAGCAAATGCCAGCTGAATTTTAATTAAATGGGTGCCTTTCTTTGCTGTCCTCTCTCAGCTCAGGAGTTATTTTTTTTCCTACTTTGCGTTTTGAACTTGTGCTATGTCGTTGCTTGTTAAAGGAAGTATTCTGGATATTTTGACAGGTTTTGGATTTTTCTTTTCGTACCCTCTCCCTCCTTTTGCATTTTTCTTTGCTACCATTTTTCCCCCTTCTCTTCGTCCAGTTTCACTGATATTTTTTTTTACTTTTCTGTTTTCAAGGTTCCCTCTTCTTCATGGAAGAGGGAGCCAGTCATAACTGAAGTGACGGGCTGCATGTTTTATCGCTTACTTCGTCTTACATTTAAATGGGAATGGCTGATACGTGAACTGATAGCGAACTTTTCCAGTAAAGTTAGATCGTTTTTCTTCTTGCTTCTACTATGTTTCCTCTGAGCAGCTACTCCTGCGTTTTGTTAGTTCTGCTAACGTAAGGAGAATAAATGTATTAACTCTTGATGATAAATAATAAAGAAGGAATTCATACGTGAACAGAAGGCAAAAATTTCAGTATCTATTCTCTTTTCCTTTATGATACATAATCCCCATTCTCTCTGTTTTCCAACTCATAAATCAACATTGCTTTGCCTTTTTTCAATATTTTACATTCTCTCTGTTACTAACTTTTCTCTAGTTCTCTTCTTCGCTTTATTCTTAATTCTTTACTACTATGACATTTTTTTTATCTATATTCATCAATTACTTAAAAGTTATGTATTCTCTTCTTTATAAATTATTCTTCTGTGTGTTCATCCTGCAATCTGTTTCCTTTATCCTCATCTCTATCATTTCTTCAATATTTTCAAAATTTACCTCAAAGTTACTTTTTATTCTGTGCATTATTTTCTCTCCAATGTGTTCTTTATGTCTTGAGATTTTTCTTCCCTATGGACCATTTCCTCTCTTAAGTATACTTTCTTCTCTGTTTTATTTTCTTTCTTAAATCCCCTTTCTCTGTCTGCGACCTTTTCTCTGAAGTGTACTTTCTTCTTTGCGTTCTTTTTTATCTTAAGTGTCTCTTATTCTCTCTGCGTTCTTTCTTCCCTCTATATTCTTTTCTCTCTTAAGTATACTTTCTTCTCTCTGTTATTTCCTCTTTTAGGTGTACATTTTTCTCTTCGTGTTCCCTTTTTCTTTTAACTGTACTTTCTTTTCTCTGTGTTCTTTTTTTTTCTTAAGTACTTTCTTCTCTCTGTGTTATTCTTACTGTTAAGTATTGTTTCTTCTCTCTGTTTTTCTTTTTTTGTCTTAAGTGCACTTTCCTCTCTCTACTAGGGAGGAAGGAATTTTCGGTGCTATGTATAAAAAGAAGAGCCCATTGTGTGATTCATGAATTTGTGTGATTCATAAATTTGAAAATTTATGTTTTTATCCAACTTTAATTGTCGGTTATTAATATCAGTTTAATACTTTCATTTCTAAAGTAAAATAATTTTCTAATTGGTTTGAAATTGGTTTGTAAATGGTAGCTAGGTAGTCACTGGAAGGAGAGCTATCCCCTGTGATGATGCATAGAACCGGCCAGGCCTAATACCTAATGTCCGACCCCGCCTTCTCGTGGTGCAGACCGTTAGTACCTTTCAAAAGAGATACTCTCTTGTGAAAGGGAACGGAAGGAGAGGGCTGCCAGATTAGTGTGGCCTATTGATCTGGACAACTATGGCTACTTTTCTTTTTTTTCTACCCTGATGAGGAGTGGTCAACCACACAGGGTCCTGGTGCTGACCATATAAACCCTCTGGACTGAAAAGATATATGGCTCTGAGCTTCATTATGGATCCTGATTTTGCTGCCAGATTAGGGCTGCTTTGGAGGGAAAATCTTCCGCTGTGTTTTCTGTTTGTTTGTGGGTTGACAGCCCCAAGTGAATAGATTCACAGGATATGTTTATCAGCTGGTGGATAATCCTGAGCAGAGGTCATCGCAGGCACCTGAACTCTTTGCTTCTATTGGCATCGTGAAATTCTACATTGGAGGAAGTCTTCCAGTGTAGATGGCTTCAGCTTTTAGTAGTAGGGGAACGGGTCTTTGCCCCATGTCTGCGATTAGGGGGCTATTTGATATTGTCGGCATTCCCTCTCTCAATAAACATAGTTTCTTTAAACATCCCACTAACCATTTTCCCTCCATAGGTAGTTGGAATGTGAGGACTCTGCACAGAGCTTTTTCTCTTGATGTCCTCACACAAGAATTCCACCGTTATAATTTAGATATTTTCGGCTTGTAAGAGACCAGATGGACAGATAAAGGCAGGATTCTTAAAAATAATCTTAAATTTCTCTTTCCAGGGAGGGAAGATAATAAGCATCACCAAGCCGTGGGTCTGCTTCTCAGCAGACAGCCAGTGATGCTCTTCTAGGATATGAGTGCATTAATGAAAGGTTTTTTACAGCAAAATTTCGTTAAAGACTTGCAAAAAACCATTAAAGACTTGAATGTTATCTGCTGTTTTGCCACCACTAAGGATGCTGATGAAGATGAGAAGGATAGGTTTTACGGACAACTTCAGGATATTTTGAATTCTATCAAGAAAGGAGATATTACCCTTGTTCTAGGTGACTTCAATGCCAAAGTTGGTACTGACTCTAACCTTTGGGGAGAGGTGATAGACCCTTTTGGTATTGGTAGCTGCAACGGCAATGGGCAACGTCTCCTTCAGGTAAGTAAACTTAATGGTTTGAGAATAACTAACACTTATTACAAACACTGAGACATACATAAGTACACATGTGCTTCTCCAGATGGGTTGCATTGGAATATGATAGATTATATATTAACAACAAATGGACTAGTTCTGCTTAGGAATACCAGGTCATATAGGCCAGCTGAAATTGGATCTGACCATTACCTTGTTAAAAGTGTCTTGCGACTTAAACTTAAGAAGTGTTGTGATGGGGTTAAAAATTTTGCCATTAATACTGAAGCTCTGAAAGACCCAGTTATAGCTAAAGCTTACCATTATAGGTTACTTAGTCATTATGATAGTCATGGTTTGCTTACTGCTGAAGTTGAGGAAGAATGGAACCGTTTTAAACAGGTTTTTTTGGAAACTAAGTGTACTCTTTTAGAAAAAAAGGAGCAGAGGCGGAAAAACTATTTGAGTGATAAGTCACTTGAGCTTGTTTCGGAAAGAAGGAACTGCAGGAATGTCGTTAATCAATGTCCTACGATTTCTAATACAAAGCTTTACGGAGAGCTTAATATACTTGTAAAGGATCAGTTAGCTGCTGATAAGAATCTTTGGCTTGATGGCATGGCTGACAAATCGAGGAAGCAGTTAGACAGCACAACAGCAGAGAGCTGTACCGGATAGTCAATGTTTTGTGTGGTAGAAAACGGACAGGTATACAGGGATTGAAGGATAAACAAGGTTATAGAAGATGAGGATTCTGTCATGACTAGGTGGGCTGAGCATTTCAGTGATGTTCTAAACAATGTGGTTAGTTCTACTCCCATTGTTTGCAATGATGATAGATGCATTACTGGATTTAATGTTGGCCCTATAACATAGTCTGAAGTTATTTTAGCTAAACGTAAACTACATAAATCCCCAGAGGTAGATGAAAATACTACGGAAATGCTGAGAGTTGAGAATATTTCGGTTACCAAATGGATGACTGAAATTTTGAATACCTTTTATGATAAAGACATGTTTCCTAAGGATTTTACCAAAGCTATTATTATCCCTATTTTTAAAAAAGGTGATCGCAGTTCCTGTGATAATTATAGGAGTATCAGCCTACTTTTTGCTCTAGGTAAAGTTCTTTGCTTGATTGTGTTTAATAGAATTAACAATCTGATTGACAGTAAATTGCGAGATGAGCGATGTGGATTCCGAAGTGGTAGGAGATGTGTAGATCAGAAATTTTCACCCAGATTCTTGAGAAATGTTTAGAGTTTCAGAAAACTTTGGTGGTTTCAAAAAGGCTTTTAACTCTGTTGATCGTCATAATTTGTAGTTGATTGTGAGATCGTATGGCATACCAGACAAGTTAGTTAACATAAAGAAACTATGTTATGATAATTAATACATTCAGTTTTTTAATTATTATAACATAATAATTAATATACTGATTCGTGTGTAAGAGTTGGTAAGGCTTGTAGCAATTGCTTTAGCATTGCTTCTGGTGCGACAAGGGTGCATTTTATCTCCTTTTCTCTTTAGTTTGGTTATTGATTATGTTATGCGAAATTCACTGCAAGGGAAAGATTGTGGACTTAAATGGACTGGAGATACGAAAATTTCTGATTTAGATTATGCTGATGATTTAGCCCTTTTGGCAAATGATGTTGATGAGATGAACTCTTTCATTCGAGCTGTTGATGAGACTGGTAGTAGAGTAGGTTTGGTTATAAACAGAGAGAAAACTAAAGTGATGAAAATTGGTCAGGCAGGCTGTGATTCAGTTAATCTGAATGGTTGCAGTCTTGAGCAGGTGTCACAGTTTAATTATCTTGGGAGCTGTGTAGCAGATAATGGTGATGTGCGGCATGAAATTAACAGACGAATAGTGATTGCTGCCGGGACTTTTAAGAATCTATGGAGAGTGTGGAGAAATAGGCGTATACACCTAAAGACTAAAATTAGACTGTATAATAGTTTGGTTCTTTCTAGGGTTAGTTATGGTAGTGAAACCTGGACATTTTGTAAACAAGATAACAGGAAACTAGATGCTATTGATTCTAAATGCTTACGCAGTATCTTGGGCATTAGGTGGTTCAACTTTGTAAGTAATGATGAGGTTAGACAAAGAAGTTTTCAATCTCCTTTGAGCGTCATATTGTGCAGAGAGAACGTTGGTTTACCATATTGCCCGTATGGATAATTGTAGATTGGCGAATAGGGTTATGAACAGTATGCCTAAAGGACTCAGAAAGAGGGGGATACCTAGGATGTGTTGGGCAGACAATGTCAAACAGGACCTTGTTAGAATTGGTGTGCAGCTGCCAGATTCAGCAGACATAGCACAGGACAGATATGCTTGGAGAACTAAATTGCATGGTCTGGTTGGACCTCCGTAGCCCATGGCTGCTTGAGGAAGATGATGATGATGAATTTCAAAGGAAAAAAAGGAAATAAAATCATTTTCGTAAAGGCGAAATTTCTGTTTGTTCAAACTGAGATAATATACGTCATGTAAATGAGATAATGAAAATTACAGCTTTGGGGATTTTAGTTAGTAAACGAACAAATCTTTTTTGCAACACTAAAAGTTGCTTTAAATTAATATATTTCAATACATCCCTCGCCCGATATTTTATACCGTGTGTTAATTGAGAATCATTAATGCATTTTAATGCAATATTTAACAATGAATTATCTTGTTTCATAAAAAATCGTTTATAATCGTATAATATTGAAATAATAATTACTTAAACTTTTAAAAATGCATTGTAAAAGGGTTTGAAACAATAATTATTATTTAAGTTTAGAATAAGTTTTAAGGTTAATTTTCAGAACGCATTTCAATTGTGAAATATTCCAGCATCCATCACTCTTTAAATGTAGAATGAATATATCTAAAAAAAAAAAAATCAAGAATTAAAAAATATGTCCTTTTTAATTCTATTTATCTTCAGTCCCATTTTACCATGCTTTAGAAGTTACAAATCTTCAAATTTAGAGCCCGATTAGCCCAATATGCGATTCTCTAATATTTTGGTAGAATAGTATACTTTCATTATGTAACATCTGAAATAATCAAAGGGGAAAAAAGGATTTCAGAAGTCTTTACGTTGATTTGCTTCTACATGTTCTAGGCAGAAAGATAAGGTTTACGACTATTGAGAAAAGGCATTCTTAAGGAATGCGAGTTATTAAAAGAGTCCTTTTTCAATAATAATTTTTATTTCAGATTGTAATTATAATAACGCTAATGGATACGGATAGTAATATCATTCAATGAATTAGTATTCACGTGAAAGAGAGATAGGGTGCAGGAATTTATCTTTCGAAGTGAATACAAATTGAGTGAGTGATTTCACCGTCGGAATGTTTTTCTTAAAGAGCTCATAAGAAGATACATAGTTTTAAGATTTTCAACTTTATATTTTATGAATATATATAAATATATGATGGGTTGGGTTGGTTGGGTTGTTTTACCTCTGAGCGGCACTTTTTTGCACACCATGGGCTAAATGGCCAGGTCACATGGACCCCGAAGACTCAGAGAAGGTTGGGGGAGGGGACCCACTGGAACAGCTGTTGGGAGACAGACAGCAGCCTCTCGTCAAGGCCATCCAGCGTGTTCTTTAACGTGCACAGGGTATGGCTCTCCCGCACACGGGGCCACGGCTGAACGTCCCATCCGACGGATGGCGGCCTTTCCAAGCCCATCGGTGTCCCCTACTGACCGTGGGCAGGGCGGGGAATTTTGCGGAGATAAATCTCAACGCTGACCCAGCTGGGACTCGAACCTGGGAACTACAGATTACGAGCCTGGCGCGCTACCGAGTGAGCCATCCCCGCCCCATAAATATATGATGAAATGAATATATATTTTAATAATATATATATATATTATAAAATATATTATAAAATTATATTATGCATATAGGCTCTGGCGTTCGCAGGTATTTCTCTGGAGAGGGGGAGAGGTTGCAAGAAATTCTGAAAGAGAGAATTGCTATTGATATTTTCTTTTTTATGTGATGGACGTGGTTTCTTAGAATATGTTTAATCATATCTAGTGTAGGTTTTGTTCACATTAAAATTTTCACAAAAAATAGCAATTTTTTTGGGCATCATTTTTATTTGTTAAGCTAATTTTTAAATAATGCGATAAAAATTTCTTCTATGGAAAATCCAATAACCAATGTGAAATTCTGGAGGGATTAAGACAAAAACGTTTATGAAACAACAATTTTTAAAGACGGTTTTTATTACTCTTTAAACACAATTAACGGTCTCCTTGGATTTTTTTCAAAAAACGCCAGATACGCGATGTAAAATTCAAACACAAAAATGTTTGCCATGGTCAAAATTGAATAATTTATATGTTTCTAATAATGGTTGTCGTTTATTTAAATACAGCTTTGTTAACAAAAATAATCATATAAATCCCTCATAACAGGGGGCTGGGGTGGCTCAGTCGGTAGCGCGCCAGGCTCGTAATCTGTAGTTCCCAGGTTCGAGTCCCAGCTGGGTGAGCGTTGAGATTTATCTCCGCAAAATTTCCCCGCCTTGTTCATGGTCAGTAGGGGACACCGATGGGCTTGAAATGGCCGCCGTCCGTCAGATTGGACGTTAAGCCGTGGCCCCGTGTGCGGGGGAGCCATACCCTGTGCACGTTAAAGAACACGTTGGATGGCCTTGACGGGAGGCTACCATCTGTCTCCCAACAGCTGTTCCAGTGGGTCCCCTCCCCAAACCTTCTCTGAGCCTTCGGGGTCAATGTGACCTGGCCATTTAGCCCATGGTGTGCAAAAAAGTGCCGTTCAGAGGTAAAACAACCCAAACCTTGGGATGATATGGTGAAACAACTGTTTTGACAAACACACTAATAAACCGACAAATGCCAAGCGAAAAGCAGTTGGAAGATAGCTCAAAAAATAAGTTTCCCAAGTAGTGTCTCAAAACTACAAAATTAGTTATGGTAAGATAAATATTTATGTATAGTGACTTCTAATTTGGGGATTATTCTTCTATTGCGTCCAGCTTGAAAACTGTTCTTCGTCAGTAGAAGGAAATAAGTTGGACCACACTAACAAAATCTGTCTTCGGGGTCTATGTGACCTGGCCATTTAGCCCATTGTGTGCAAAAAAGTGCCGCTCAGAGGTAAAACAACCCAACCCAGCTCCGTCAAACAAACAGGAATTGATCACGTGGACGAATGGTGTCATATCCCTCACTAACTAGTCAGATCACTAACAAAATCTGTGATATCTTCTCCTGTTTCTAAAGTTTTGTAACCTCTTTTTCCTGATTTTCTGCATTGTAGTCTTCGCTAACATCTGATTTTATAAGTTGTTAAAGATCACGAGGAGAGGAGGAACATATGGTATTCGTTTTTGGGTCACATCTGAGCATGCTTCATTTGCATACAATGGGTTGAATAATCAGGTCTTAAGTACCCCAAAGACTCAGAGAAAGTTGGGGAAGAGGATCTACTGGCAGCTGTTAGGAGACAGGTGATAGCCTCCCGTAAAGCCATCCAGCGTGTTCTTTAGCGTGTACAGGATATGGCTCTCCTATACAGCTTTCCTACTTGCCACTGACGAAACCATAAAATATGCAAATGACATCCCAGCATGCGTAGCTTCATATCTATAAGGAAAACTCGGTATAACTTCATGTAATTATTGGTACCATGTCCTGGACAGAAGTCCTTAGCGATTTCGGAAGAGGCATGATTGTTGAAGCGCATTTGGCAGGAGCTTTGGTCACTAAGACAGCTGAACTCGCTAATGGTTTACGAGAAGCAGTTTCCAAGGTCATGTCTGCATGGGATTCTACATTGAAAGCATCATCTGCAAAAGGCAACAGTGGGCGATTAGCGCATACTCTAGAATCTGGACTTTCGAGCGTTAGTGCGATGTGCAAAGCGAAACCTCCTAGCGACAGCTGATCAGCTATGCACGTATTTCAACGTAGAATGAGAGAAGCTAGTTTCGTTAAAAACAGTACGTCGAGAATTCCATGGAATGAATCACACTGTTGAGTTGTGCTTTACAAGTCATTCGTCACACCTGTCAATGCATGTCGTCGTGTCCAGTGGTTCAAAGAGCACAAGCAGTGAAAACTTGAGCAATGTAGGAATGTGTATGGTCTGACGAATCATTCTGCACTTTTTTTTTCGACAAATGGACGAATGAACGTGCGGCATCACCGAACTTACAATTCTGATTGCTTGTTTCCTACTATTAAGGGTTCTGGTGGTCCCGTAATGGTGTGGGGTGCTTTCTCGTGGCATGGTTTGGGTGCACTCATTCCATCAGAAGGCAAGATTAATGCTAATCACCATTTGACAGTCGTGAGAGATCATCTTCATCCAATGGCACAGCATTTCTTTCATGAAGAGAGAGCTGTCTTTCAGGATGGCAATGTTCCCATCCAAAGAATACATATGGTCACCCAGTGGTTTGAGGAGCACGAGACCACTTTTTCACATGGCCAGAGTCTCTAGATATCAACCGCTGAAAATCCATGAGAACTTCTGGAACGATGTCTCAAGCAGCGTTTTCCAGCCCCGTCACCGATGGGCTTGGAAAGGCTGCCGTCCTTCGGATGGGACGTTAAGCCGTGGCCCCGTGTGCGGGAGAGCCATACCCTGTGCACGTTAAAGAACACGCTGGATGGCGCGTTCTTTAACCTTGACGGGATGGCTACCATCCCGTCAAGACGGCCTTGACGGGAGGCTACCATCTGTCTCCCAACAGCTGTTCCAGTCGGTCCCCTCCCCCAACCTTCTCTGAGCCTTCGGGGTCCATGTGACCTGGCCATTTAACCCATTGTGTGCAAAAAAAGTGCCACTCAGAGGTAAAACAACCCAACCCAGCTCCGTCAAACAAGCAGGAATTGATCACGTGGACGAATGGTGTCATATCCCTCCTGATTTTCAGACACTAGCTAACTCTGTGACACGACCTACACAGTCTGTACTGGACTCAAGTGGCGGTCCAATATCGTATTAGTGATTTTACGTTGCTGTTTCCGTTTTTTACCCACTATCTGTTATTTTAAGGTATATAGGTAAGGAAAACCTATACCAAACAAAGCATAGTATTAGCCTTTTCAATTTCTATTTTACGCATTGAATAGATGGATGTGAGAAGAGCAACTTGGCATATCCACTTCGAAACCACATTATGTGCCACATTCAAATCACATTATGTGCGACATTCAAATCACATTATGTGCCACATTATGTACCACATTCAAAAATTCACCTAATTTCGAAAATATGTGTTTTACGAGACCACATTCCCTAATTTCGAAACCACATTCCCTAATTTCGAAATTATTTTTTCACCACATTCCTAATTTCGAATTTCTAATTTCACCACATTCCCTAATTTCGAAAATATGTGTTTTACGAGAAAATGTTACTGGGGATAAATTGAAGATGTCACTGAAAGCTGTCGAAGTACTTTCAATAACAATATTCGTTTAATATTTAAATAATTGTTAGTTGTATTGGTTGTTTTTACATTTGAGTGACACGTTTTTGCTCATAATGATCTAAATAGCTAGGTTAGAAGGACCCCAAGGATCACAGAAGGTAAGGGGAACGGGAACTGCTGGACAGTTGTTGGTAGACAGATGGAAGTCTCTCGTCAATCCATCCAGCATGTTCTTTAACGTGCACAAGGTATCTTCTGCACATGGACTTTGCACACTGTCGGCGCATCCGACGGACGATGACTTTCCAAGACCGTCGGTGTCCCCTTCCTGACCAAGGGCAGGGTGGGGTTTAATGGAGAGAAAGCTGAACACTTGCGCAGTTGGGACTGGAAACCACAGATTACGAGCCTGGAGTGCTACACAAAATTATAGACGCTGAAACATTTTACTGTAATCTTTGCTAATCATGAAATTTTCCTTCAAACGATAAGACACAGTTGTTATAACAGACCGTTCACTCACTGACATAAATATAAACATTTGAAGTTCGTCTGATGATTTTTTTTCTTTCAGTTTTCATCAATTTGATGGGGAGAGTGTGACAGCGGTGCCTGTTGTTAAATATTCCAGCTTCAATAACTCTTCAAGTATTATTGAAATTTAAGGTTTAGAGAACGCCAGGCTCGTAATCTGCAGTTCACAGGTTCGAATCTCAGCTGGGCTAAATAAATAAATAAATACCTCCTCAAGCAGTTGCTTGCCACAGAGGTCTGACAGGAGACTGTCAGTTTATATGCCATAGTAGAAGGTCTGAGAGGATGGCAGGACCTAGCAGAAAAACAACACACACAACCATGCCTTACCCGGGGCTCGAACCCAGGTCCCGTAGATCAGTAGCCAAGCGCGCTAACCACTCGGCCACGGGACGGACCAGCAGGGCTAGTGTTGAAATTATCTCCTCAAAACTCCCCGCTCTGCCCATTGTCAGTAGCAGACACCGATGGGCTTGGAAAGGATCATCAGATGGGATTAAGCCGTGGAACCATATGCGGGAGAGCCATGCCTTGTGCACGTTAAAGAACGCGTTGAATGGCCTTGACGACAGGCTACCATCTGTCTCCCAACAGCTGTTCCAGTGGGTCCCCTCCCTCCAACCTTCTCTGAGCCCTCGGGGTTCTTGTGATCTGGCCATTTAGCCCATGGTGTGCAAAAGCGCCGCCCAGAGGTAAAACAACCTAACCCAATCTATATCCTGTTACATTTTGCAATATAATGCATATATAGAATTCGAGGAATTCGTTTTCTACATGCATAAATACTCAAAAGTGAAATGTAAGCAATGAGCTGAGGATAAATTTACGCCGATGACATCGTTATTTCTCTTTAGTTTCATAGAGAATAAATATTTCCTTTTTCTCTGGTGGTTGAAATTTTACACGCAATTAATGACTTATCGTTTCGCTGTGACACGGTTTCCCTAATGCGCATTTCTTCCTAATTTATCAACAAAAAAGAAAAAAAAAATTAAAGAATGGGGAAAAAAATGCCCCAAAAACCACGAGCGGGACAGGAAACATTAAAAAAAAAAGAGAAAAAAAAGTTGGAAGTTCAAGAGAAAAATCGCGGTGCTCCAGGGATTTACAAGTAAAAGTAATAGAGTGCAAGTCTGTATGGGTAGGGAAGAAATATTGATCAGTGTACGGAAATGGGAGTGGTCCTTAATTACTGGATTTGGTGGTGCAGCTGATAGCACGGTCGACGATTGCGGTGCTGTGGTCACGTTTGTTGCAGCACGAGGTAGGAGTATGACGTCACTCGTGTCAGTGTGTACAGGTAGTCACAAAAGTAAAATCTTGTCTACGCTGGCTTAAGATGATTGATAGTTTTGATCCTTGGCCTCACTTTTTTTCTTGCTCGATGAGGCCGAAGTGAGGTGGGGGGAGGGGAAGGGGGGACTTGAATCATCAATTCTCTGGCCGTAATATTGTGATGCTCAGAATGGCAGTGTTGAAGTTGACTCTCTAGCCTCACTCGGTTAGAAATTAAAACAAAATTGCTCTTGAAACTGGTTTTTTAACTTCTTTGCTAATGAAGGCGAGGTGTGGATAATGGGAGAAAATTCGCCTTAGTCTTTCACAACCCTAAGTCTTTAATATATATGTTTTAGCAAAGCAAACCATAGTACGTCATTGCAAATATTGAATTATACAGTACTGTTTGGTAAACTTTTATATATTTCTACAATCAGTTCTAAATAGCTTTGGGGCACAAGTATTTTCCTAACAGCTCCACAGGTTATAACATACATAAAAGAAACGAATGATTGCTACGCTAAATGATACTACATATACTGCCCGGGCAAATTATTATAAACAACTACCTAATGCCTCACCGTATGTATCATGATATAGTCCTCAAATATCAAAAGTTCTCATTTCTCTGCATAGTTCTCGTTGGAATGGGTTTTGAAGAATTGCTATAGCGGTCATCTCGCTCAGCTGGTGAATGTAGCAGCACTGTTTTGTCCTAAAGTTCATGCCAACAAACTCCTGTCCCTGTGGGTCATAGCCTTTTTTTGCTCCGGCATTTGTCACGATTGGCGGACCCCTTCCCTGCTTTTGAAACCAGTCAGATCAGCTTTATTAACCACGGCACATTTGGCTTTGCTTTCCAACGTACCTCTCGGGATTTTATAAGATTTCTCAGTGACGTAGAACATTAGTGTAAGAAATGTTAGCATACATTTGAATGTTCCTTGGCACATTGGAATGTTCCTTGGCACATGGAGCTCATCTTGAACGATACAGTACTCATAATGATTTGTTCAGGCAGCGTATACCGTGGTTGAGATACTGCTCAAAGTTTTATCGGTAAAGGGATCATAAGTGAAGTTATATTGGGTTGGGTTGTTTTACCTCTGAGCGGCACTTTTTTGCACACCATGGGCTAAATGGCCAGGTCACATGGACCCCGAAGGCTCAGAGAAGGTTGGGGGAGGGGACCCACTGGAACAGCTGTTGGGAGACAGATGGTAGCCTCCCGTCAAGGCCATCCAGCGTGTTCTTTAACGTGCACAGGGTATGGCTCTCCCGCACATGGGGCCACGGCTTAACGTCCCATCCGACGGACGGCGGCCTTTTCAAGCCCATCGGTGTCCCCTACTGACCGTGGGCAGAGCGGGGAATTTTGTGGAGATAAATCTCAACGCTGACCCAGCTGGGACTCGAACCTGGGAACTACAGATTACGAGCCTGGCGCGCTACCGACTGAGCCACCCCCGCCCCAGTGAAGTAATATTAGAGCTGAGCTAAAGAGTTAGAGCGCAGGTGATCAATATTCACTTTTATACTTCTTATGAAACTCAAAATTTCATTTAACGACTTATAAGTAATAATTATTTTTCTGGGAAGACACAGCTATAACGAGTAGGATGGACAGGTGATAGATTATATTTCTAAGTACCTATTAATGTGGGGCGGGGGTGGCTCAGTCGGTAGCGCGCCAGGCTCGTAATCTTTAGTTCCCAGGTTCGAGTCCCAGCTGGGTCAGCGTTGAGATTTATCTCCGCAACATTCCCCGCCCTGCCCACGGTCAGTAGGGGACACCGATGGTCTTGAAAAAGTCGCCGTCCGTCGGATGGGACGTTAAGCCGTGGCCCCGTATGTGGGAGAGTCATACCTTATGCACGTTAAAGAACACACTGGATGGCCTTGACGGGAGGCTACCATCTATCTCCCAACAGCTGTTCCAGTCGGTCCCCTCCCCCAACCTTCTCTGAGCCTTCGGGGTCCATGTGACCTGGCCATTTAGCCCATGGTGTGCAAAAAAGTGCCGCTCAGAGGTAAAACAACCCAAGCTATTAATGCGTTAAACTCGAAATCTAGGGAAAACAGACATAGACCACTCATTTGCTAACCGGCTCATACTGAGTGAGATTAGATTATGGTTCGATAACTAAGTGAAGTTATACAACTAATGAAACCTGTATGCGACATTGTAAGCATTTGAGACATTGAGACTGCGCAGTTGATTAATCTACAGTTCTCATACGTCATTAGTAGATTCAGCCATTAATTGCTTGTCAATCAGCCAACGATTTCATGGATCGTTGATTTGGCGGGAATTGGCTCAGTTGGTAATCGCCAGGCTCGTAATCAGCAGTTCCCAGGTTCGAGTCCCAACTGTGTTTGCCTTAAGATTTATCTCTGCTAACCTCCACTCTGTCTTCGGTGAGAAAAAGAACACCGATGGACTTGAAAAAGCCGCCGTCCGTCGAAAGATACTTTAAGCCCTGGTCCCGTGTGAAGAAGAACTATACCATGTACACGTATAAAACACGCTGGATGGCCTTGAGAAAAAGCTACTATCTTTCTCCTAATAGCTGTCCAGTGGATACCCTTCCTCCAGCATTTTCTATGCTTTTTGGGTCCTTGTGACTGGACATTTAGCCCACTGTGTGCACAAGGGTGCTGTTGAGATGTAAAACAACCTAACTCAAAATTGATTGCTTAAAAAATGATTGATAGATCAATTAACCAATGATCTATGAGAATTGTCGATGTTTCAACTGCCCAATATCATTGTTCCAATCTCTTACGAAGTTTGCTATATAAATGGGTTAGTCTTTTGTTGGAGGAGAGTAAGTAAAGTTATATCATGATGGGATGCTAAAGGATATTATATAATGGTTAATAGAGAATGTTTTGTTATGTTGTTACCCAGATGCTAAGCTGTTCTCCAGTTAGGATACTTAACGAATTTGTATAATGCCAAGGATGCAAATGTCATCATGGTTTAGTACTAAATGAAGTTTTATTATGCCTGGGATAGCTAATGAAATTATATCACGATTGGTATACTCAGCGAAATTTTATCATGTTTGGAACACTAGATAAAATTTCATCATGACCGGAATATCATATCAAATTTTATCGTGATTGGGATACTACTTAAAACTTTATCGTGATTGGGATACTACGTGAAAGTTCATCGTGTCTTGGATATTACGTCAAATTTCGTAACGATTGGGATATTAAATCAAATGTCATCATGTTTGGGATAGTATGTTAAATATTACAATGGTTGGGATAGTATGT
Source organism: Ryuthela nishihirai (assembly GCA_038380435.1). Lineage (NCBI taxonomy): Eukaryota > Metazoa > Arthropoda > Arachnida > Araneae > Heptathelidae > Ryuthela > Ryuthela nishihirai. Next base: position 39,498,127 of record JAWZYU010000020.1, read on the forward strand.
TAAATATTACAATGGTTGGGATATTAAGTCAAATTTCATCATGTTTGGGATATTACGACAAATTTTATAATGATTGGAATGTTAGGTCAAATGTCATCATGTTTAAGATAGTACGTCGAATTTTATAATGGTTGGGATATTAAGTCAAATTTCATCGTGTCTGAGATAATACGTCAAATTTTATAATGTTTAGGATATTAAGTCAAATTTCATCATGTTTGGGATATTACGTCAAATTTTATCGAGATTTAGATAGTCATAAAAGCTTCTCATGATTCGGATTCTATATGAAAATATATCATGTCTGGAATAAGATTTCATCAAATCCTATGAAATATATTAGTTCATTCAACCTTCTTCATGTTTACAGTTTCATTATCTGTTACTAGTATTATTTCGTGTGTGTCCAAATCTCTTGGGGGCGGGGGGGGGGGCTCAGTCGTTAACGCGCCAGACTCGTAATCTGTAGTTCCAAGGTTCGAGTCCCATCTGGGTCAGCGTTGAGATTTATCTCCGCAAAATTCCCCGCCCTGCCCACGGTCAGTAGGGGACACCGATGGGCTTGGAAAGGCCGCCGTCCGTCAGATGGGACGTTAAGCCGTGGCCCCGTGTGCGGGAGAGCCATACCCTGTGAACGTTAAAGAACACGCTGGATGGCCTTGACGGGAGGCTACCATCTGTCTCCCAACAGCTGTTCCAGTGGGTCCCCTCACCCAACCTTCTCTGAGCCTTCGGGGTCCATGTGACCTGGCCATTTAGTCCATGGTGTGCAAAAAAAGTGCCGCTCAGAGGTAAAACAACCCAACCCAAATCTCTTGGGACACACACGAAATACCATACTTATACCAAACAAAGTAACAATTCTTCGCACCAAAGTCAATAGTGTATCGAATTGCTAACTAGTAGTAACAAATTCTTTCGACAGAATAATAACAAAATACTTTTGCGACCATCAGATAACAGTCGCAGAATTTCTCAGTTTCCGAAGCAAAGAAAATGTTTCAGTAAGAAAATCTAAAAAAGTATCAAGGCACACACGATGACAGCAGAAAAGACACTTTATTTTGACTTTGCAGTTTTGAAAGATGTCAACTTCAGATTGATGAAGCAATGCATCAGCTTCTCTTTCTTTCCGTTGTGTTTCTTTCTTTGCTAGCTGACGTGTCTGAATCACAGTCTCAATGATCTTCTGAAGAAGTTAGATTGCTTTTCATCTGGGTTGCACTCTCTTTCCCGGTTTGGTGTAATTTATTCGACGGAAATATATTCGACCAACATTTTGTCGAAGATTTGAGAATTCAGAAATATTGAGAGGATGCTTGAGGGCATAAGCCCATTGCCTCGATAATGTCTCTTCCAGTTTGTCACTGGGGAATTATCGGAGGAAGAGGATGAGTCTAGTAAGAAAAGCGATGGAAGATAGGCTCAGTTTTATATTAGATAGAATAACGCATTTTGTTTTCCAGACAATCTAGGTACCATTTACTATCTAGGCTTTTTTTTCTATTCTTATAAGCTATAGATAGAGTTTTGCAGAAGAGAGATTACGTCAGAAATTTAAAACTGGATTATTATCTTCAATTATACGCTGAGTGATCATTTAAATATGACCACCAACTCCATGTTATGTCAATTAATGCGAATTTCATTCTCTAACTTTTAAAACAAACTTTTTATTGGAAAATGTGACTAAAGGTAAATTAAACATCTAAATCTTTACTGTCTAAATATTAATTTTTCAGCAATATTCCTTCAATATTTAAAGCGTTATGGAAGCATGAACATATAACAATAGCAGTAATAGATATTTACAGTTAATTGAAACTGAAATAGTTAATATTATTTCAAACCAGTTCAGATATAACTACCTACTTTAAGTGTGTGCAAATAATTCCTTCAATATGCTTTGAATGCTTTTGATAAATTTTTCAGAAAATATTGCTGCTCTGGAAGGCTTAAGCCTCCATACCTGCTTAAATCTGTAGATTTAAGCAGCTTAATCTGCTAAAATACTGTAGAAAATCGAGATTTAAAATAATTATTGTAATCTTAAAAATATTATCATACACATTTTCTCATAAAACGGTTATTTTAGAAATTATAGATCTTCGAAATTAGCATCCGTTTGACGCAACAAGTGGTGATTATGTTATGTCAATGGAATGCTAACTTCGAAGTTGTCACTGACTTCAATGATTTCTCAGTGTATATTTCTTCTAATACCCTAGATCTAGTAAATACACGAATAAATATTTTGGATTTTGGCAGAGGGTAAAGTGATCGGATCGAGCCAGGATGAACTGAAACGCAGTTTCAGTAGATAATTTTTTCCTTCTATTTTAGTGATCTTTCAAAAATTCTGTGCTAAATATAAACTAATTGAAAATGTGATTAGCCACAATGATAAAGCTGACTTGTATGCTCATGAAAGCTAAGTCTCGTTATACAATAAACGATTTTGTCTAGAATGGTGTAGGGTTCGACTCTCCACACTTCTAATTTTTCTCTTTGAAATGCTAAATCTAAGGAAATAAAAACTGATGGTCATGGCCCAATTTTTCAGAATATTTATAACTGGAAAGGTAGTCAAAAACATTAATGATATATATATATTTCCATCCCATGGCGGGGTGGTTAGTGCGCTTGGCTACTGATCTAAGGGACCTTGGTTCAAACCACGGATAAGGCATGGATGTATGTGTCGTTATCTGCTGAGGTCCTGCCATCCTCTTAGACCTTCTACTTTGGCACATAAACTTACAGGCTCCTGTCAGACCTCTGTGGCAAGCAGCTGCTTGAGGGGGTATTTATTTATTTATATATATTAATATTTGTTTTGCATAAAGGTTTTGAAAGAACACTAAAATAGAAGGAAAACATTTATATAAAAAGTCATTCAGTTCGTTCTGATCACTTGGTCCTCCCCTAAAATATTTATCTATGTAGTCTAGGCCTGGGTACCAGTTATTGAAAAAGAAATGTATAGTTGCAAAGCGTAATAGTTTGGAAGAAATATGTAGTTGCAAAATATAATAGTTTGGAAGAATTGTATGGCTTTAAACTCCAGTTTTAATTTCTATCATAATCTCCCCTCTTCAAACCTCTCACTATTGCTTATATATAATTATATATATAAGAATAGTAAAAATTAAAAGGAAGTAAACGGATGTAGATTGTTAGGAAAACAAGTGTTTTACTCTAATATAAAACTGAGCCTTCTCACCTTTCTTATTAGAGTCCCCTCTCCCTACGAGTCTCCACACCTTTCTTATTAGAGTCCCCTTTCCCTACGAGTCTCCTTCTCACCTTTCCTATTAGAGTCCCCTCTCCCTACGAGTCTCCTTCTCACCTTTCTTATTAGAGTCCCCTCTCCCTACGAGTCTGGGGCGGGGGTGGCTCAGTCGGTAGCGCGCCAGGCTCGTAATCTGTAGTTCCCAGGTTCGAGTCCCAGCTGGGTCAGCGTTGAGATTTATCTCCGCAAAATTCCCCGCCCTGCCCACGGTCAGTAGGGGACACCGATGGGCTTGGAAAGGTTGCCGTCGATCGAATGGGACGTTCAGCCGTGGCCCCGTGTGCGGGACAGCCATACCCTGTGCACGTTAAAGAACACGCTGGATGGCCTTGACGGGAGGCTACCATCTGTCTCCCAACAGCTGTTCCAGTGGGTCCCCTCCCCCAACCTTCTCTGAGCCTTTGGGGTCCATGTGACCTGGCCATTTAGCCCATGGTGTGCAAAAAAGTGCGCTCAGAGGTAAAACAACCCAACCCTACGAGTCTCCTTCTCACCTTTCTTATTAGAGTCCCCTCACCAGTGACAAACCAGAAGAGACCTTATCGAAGAGATGGCGCTCTAGCAGCCTTTCAATATTTCTAAATTCTCAAACATTTGACAAAATTGGCGAATATATTTCCATTTCGAACAAAATGCGTCGAACAAATTATCGTTTGGAATAAATTTCTGTCGAAAGAATGCTGTCGAAGAAATTTCCGGACAATCTTTTTCACGCAATGGTCTAAACGACTAGATCGTAAGGGCTGATTATTTTACCTAAGAACTGTAAATTTTTTTGCACACCAATAGAGCTAAATGGCCAGGCGACAAGAACCCTAAGAGCTCAGAGACGGTTAGGGCAAAGGGACCCCACTTCACAGCTGTTAGATGGAAGCCTGTCATCTCCAGGCAGCGTGCTGTTTAAGGTACACGTGGTTCCTTAAACAGCACTCCTGCATATGGGTGGGGTTGGGTTGTTTTACCTCTGAGCGGCACTCTTTTGCACACCATGGGCTAAAAGGGCAGGTCACATGGACCCCGAAGGCTCAGAGGTTGGGGAGGGGACCCACTGGAACAGCTGTTGGGAGACAGATGGTAGCCTCCCATCAAGACCATCCAGCGTGTTCTTTAACGTGCACAGGGTATGACTCTCCCGCACACGGGGCTACGGCTTAATGTCCCATCCGACGGACGGCGGCCTTTCGAAACCCATCGGTTTCCCCTATTGACCGTGGGCAGGGCGGGGAATTTTGCGGAGATAAATCTCAATTCTGACCCAGCTGGGACTCGAACCTGGGAATTACAGATTAAGAGCCACCCCCTCCCCTGCCTGCACATGGGATCATGGTTTAACTTCCCATACAAAGGATAGTCTTTTCCAAACCCATAAGTGTCCCTTTTCTCACCGATGGCAGGTGGGGGTTAGCGGAAATAAATTTCAACGCAGACACAGTTGATCTTTTGGATCATCATCGAATCTGGGAACTGCGGATTATGAACTTGGGGTGCTACCGACTGATTTATCCCCGCCGTTATATCATAAGGATTCCAATGGTTCCAAGAAGAGCTATACTCTGTGCAAGTTAAAGACCACGCTGGATGGACTTGAAGAAAGGCTTCCATCTGTTTCCTAAGAGCTTCCCATTGGGTTTCCTTCCCCAGTCTTCTCTGAGTCCTTGGGGTCATTGTGACCCGGTCATTTTTGCCCATTGTGTGCAAAAAAGTACCGTTCAGAAAAACGTTCAGAAGTAAAACAACTCTGTTCTAAATAAAAAACGTAAATTAATCATAATATTTTAATTTAAATTTAATTAACATTTAAATTAATTAAATTTCTATTTAATTAACATTTAAATTAATTAAATTTCTATTTAATTAACATTTAAATTAATTAAATTTCTATTTAATTGAACCTTTACGTGCAATAATCGAAGTCGTGGAACATAAAGGAAAGACTTTCTATTTAAATCAACCTTCTGTACTAGAATCGGAGATGACCAATATAAAGTGAAGGATTTCTATTGAAATTAACCTTCTGTGCAAGCATCTAATATATCCACCATAAAGAGAAAGACTTACGTTATAATCAACCTTCTGTACTAGAATCGGAGATGACCAATATAAAGTGAAGGATTTCTATTGAAATTAACCTTCTGTGCAAGCATCTAATATATCCACCATAAAGAGAAAGACTTACGTTATAATCAACCTTCTATATAAGAGTGAATTTCAACATTAATAATCACTAAAAGAAAATAATTCCTATGTACATTACATTGCGAGCCATATTTGCCAACAAAATATAACCCCCTTCTTTCTCCTTTTTACTGTTATCCCATTTTATGCCTTGGTTCCTCGTGTTCGTTTCGCTTCTCCCTATAGCTTTCTCTTCCTCCATCCACCATAGACATCACCAGAGAATCGATTGCTGAATGTCGTCTTCGTATCCCATTTGCTCCGTCATATTCCGTCTGTTTGCCTTCTGCTACCACCGGCAGATCAGCAAGAAGATGTTACCGTCAGCTACCGCTGCTCTGGGGCCAAAGAAGCAGACCTCCATTCTGGAAATCACGTTCTATTTTTATGTAGGTGCACTTCCCGTCGTTGATGGCAGGAGTATGACAATCTCTCTCCTACGATGATGTACAAAACCAGAGACAATTTGGGTTAGGATACAAACGGAAAAAGAACCTCTTAGTATTATTTTTTTTTAGAACACTGCATAAAATGCATCAGATTTCGCCTTACAGTGGATGCAACTTTTTTTTTATCCACTTGCTACGAAAGAAATGAATGTGGAATCATTGTGTTATTTATTTCCCACGAGAGAGAGCAAAAGTAGGTAAATTATGGCAATTTCTGTTTCGTTTTTTCCTTTCATTTTTGGGTCGCGCGCACGCAGTGAAACTTTCATATACACTCGTATTGTTAAAACGATTGTATATCTCTTACTGCTTCATCGCTTGATGAAGCAGTAAGACGCGAAAGATCACGTGATCTTTCGCATGGAATGCATGAGCTCTAAATGCAATTAGATCTATAGAAATGATGACGAGATCTGTATCTCGAAAATCGACGAAGATTAATGAAAGGGTGACTAAGATGAATAGGCATGAAATGATCCAAAAACTACGGCAAAAGGAAAATCTTGTACCTCTGTACCAAAGTGTACCAAAGTGTTCTCTGCTTACTCGTAATATGACATCGAAAAGAAAATCTTGTACCTCTGTACCAAAGTGTACCAAAGTGTTCTCTGCTTACTCGTAATATGACATCGAAAAGAAAATCTTGTACCTCTGTACCAAAGTGTACCAAAGTGTTCTCTGCTTACTCGTAATATGACATCGAAAATAAAATCTTGTACCTCTGTACCAAAGTGTACCAAAGTGTTTTCTGCTTACTCGTAATATGACATCGAAAAGAAAATCTTATACCTCTGTACCAAAGTGTACCAAAGTGTTCTCTGCTTACTCGTAATATGACATCGAAAAGAAAATCTTGTACCTCTGTACCAAAGTGTACCAAAGTGTTCTCTGCTTACTCGTAATATGACATCGAAAATAAAATCTTGTACCTCTGTACCAAAGTGTACCAAAGTGTTCTCTGCTTACTCGTAATATGACATCGAAAATAAAATCTTGTACCTCTGTACCAAAGTGTACCAAAGTGTTCTCTGCTTACTCGTAATATGACATCGAAAAGAAAATCTTGTACCTCTGTACCAAAGTGTACCAAAGTGTTCACTGCTTACTCGTAATATGACATCGAAAAGAAAATCTTGTACCTCTGTACCAAAGTGTACCAAAGTGTTCACTGCTTACTCGTAATATGACATCGAAAAGAAAATCTTGTACCTCTGTACCAAAGTGTACCAAAGTGTTCTCTGCTTACTCGTAATATGACATCGAAAAGAAAATCTTGTACCTCTGTACCAAAGTGTACCAAAGTGTTCTCTGCTTACTCGTAATATGACATCGAAAAGAAAATCTTGTACCTCTGTACCAAAGTGTACCAAAGTGTTCTCTGCTTACTCGTAATATGACATCGAAAAGAAAATCTTGTACCTCTGTACCAAAGTGTACCAAAGTGTTCACTGCTTACTCGTAATATGACATCGAAAAGAAAATCTTGTACCTCTGTACCAAAGTGTACCAAAGTGTTCTCTGCTTACTCGTAATATGACATCGAAAAGAAAATCTTGTACCTCTGTACCAAAGTGTACCAAAGTGTTCACTGCTTACTCGTAATATGACATCGAAAAGAAAATCTTGTACCTCTGTACCAAAGTGTACCAAAGTGTTCACTGCTTACTCGTAATATGACATCGAAAAGAAAATCTTGTACCTCTGTACCAAAGTGTACCAAAGTGTTCACTGCTTACTCGTAATATCACTGCTTACCTCGTAATATGACATCGAAAAGAAAATCTTGTACCTCTGTACCAAAGTGTACCAAAGTGTTCTCTGCTTACTCGTAATATGACATCGAAAAGAAAATCTTGTACCTCTGTACCAAAGTGTACCAAAGTGTTCTCTGCTTACTCGTAATATGACATCGAAAAGAAAATCTTGTACCTCTGTACCAAAGTGTACCAAAGTGTTCACTGCTTACTCGTAATATGACATCGAAAAGAAAATCTTGTACCTCTGTACCAAAGTGTACCAAAGTGTTCTCTGCTTACTCGTAATATGACATCGAAAAGAAAATCTTGTACCTCTGTACCAAAGTGTACCAAAGTGTTCTCTGCTTACTCGTAATATGACATCGAAAAGAAAATCTTGTACCTCTGTACCAAAGTGTACCAAAGTGTTCTCTGCTTACTCGTAATATGACATCGAAAAGAAAATCTTGTACCTCTGTACCAAAGTGTACCAAAGTGTTCTCTGCTTACTCGTAATATGACATCGAAAAGAAAATCTTGTACCTCTGTACCAAAGTGTACCAAAGTGTTCTCTGCTTACTCGTAATATGACATCGAAAAGAAAATCTTGTACCTCTGTACCAAAGTGTACCAAAGTGTTCACTGCTTACTCGTAATATGACATCGAAAAGAAAATCTTGTACCTCTGTACCAAAGTGTACCAAAGTGTTCTCTGCTTACTCGTAATATGACATCGAAAAGAAAATCTTGTACCTCTGTACCAAAGTGTACCAAAGTGTTCACTGCTTACTCGTAATATGACATCGAAAAGAAAATCTTGTACCTCTGTACCAAAGTGTACCAAAGTGTTCTCTGCTTACTCGTAATATGACATCGAAAAGAAAATCTTGTACCTCTGTACCAAAGTGTACCAAAGTGTTCACTGCTTACTCGTAATATGACATCGAAAAGAAAATCTTGTACCTCTGTACCAAAGTGTACCAAAGTGTTCACTGCTTACTCGTAATATGACATCGAAAAGAAAATCTTGTACCTCTGTACCAAAGTGTACCAAAGTGTTCTCTGCTTACTCGTAATATGACATCGAAAAGAAAATCTTGTACCTCTGTACCAAAGTGTACCAAAGTGTTCTCTGCTTACTCGTAATATGACATCGAAAAGAAAATCTTGTACCTCTGTACCAAAGTGTACCAAAGTGTTCTCTGCTTACTCGTAATATGACATCGAAAAGAAAATCTTGTACCTCTGTACCAAAGTGTACCAAAGTGTTCACTGCTTACTCGTAATATGACATCGAAAAGAAAATCTTGTACCTCTGTACCAAAGTGTACCAAAGTGTTCTCTGCTTACTCGTAATATGACATCGAAAAGAAAATCTTGTACCTCTGTACCAAAGTGTACCAAAGTGTTCTCTGCTTACTCGTAATATGACATCGAAAAGAAAATCTTGTACCTCTGTACCAAAGTGTACCAAAGTGTTCTCTGCTTACTCGTAATATGACATCGAAAAGAAAATCTTGTACCTCTGTACCAAAGTGTACCAAAGTGTTCTCTGCTTACTCGTAATATGACATCGAAAAGAAAATCTTGTACCTCTGTACCAAAGTGTACCAAAGTGTTCACTGCTTACTCGTAATATGACATCGAAAAGAAAATCTTGTACCTCTGTACCAAAGTGTACCAAAGTGTTCACTGCTTACTCGTAATATGACATCGAAAAGAAAATCTTGTACCTCTGTACCAAAGTGTACCAAAGTGTTCTCTGCTTACTCGTAATATGACATCGAAAAGAAAATCTTGTACCTCTGTACCAAAGTGTACCAAAGTGTTCTCTGCTTACTCGTAATATGACATCGAAAAGAAAATCTTGTACCTCTGTACCAAAGTGTACCAAAGTGTTCTCTGCTTACTCGTAATATGACATCGAAAAGAAAATCTTGTACCTCTGTACCAAAGTGTTCACTGCTTACTCGTAATATGACATCGAAAAGAAAATCTTGTACCTCTGTACCAAAGTGTACCAAAGTGTTCTCTGCTTACTCGTAATATGACATCGAAAAGAAAATCTTGTACCTCTGTACCAAAGTGTACCAAAGTGTTCTCTGCTTACTCGTAATATGACATCGAAAAGAAAATCTTGTACCTCTGTACCAAAGTGTACCAAAGTGTTCTCTGCTTACTCGTAATATGACATCGAAAAGAAAATCTTGTACCTCTGTACCAAAGTGTACCAAAGTGTTCTCTGCTTACTCGTAATATGACATCGAAAAGAAAATCTTGTACCTCTGTACCAAAGTGTACCAAAGTGTTCTCTGCTTACTCGTAATATGACATCGAAAAGAAAATCTTGTACCTCTGTACCAAAGTGTACCAAAGTGTTCTCTGCTTACTCGTAATATGACATCGAAAAGAAAATCTTGTACCTCTGTACCAAAGTGTACCAAAGTGTTCACTGCTTACTCGTAATATGACATCGAAAAGAAAATCTTGTACCTCTGTACCAAAGTGTACCAAAGTGTTCACTGCTTACTCGTAATATGACATCGAAAAGAAAATCTTGTACCTCTGTACCAAAGTGTACCAAAGTGTTCTCTGCTTACTCGTAATATGACATCGAAAAGAAAATCTTGTACCTCTGTACCAAAGTGTACCAAAGTGTTCTCTGCTTACTCGTAATATGACATCGAAAAGAAAATCTTGTACCTCTGTACCAAAGTGTACCAAAGTGTTCTCTGCTTACTCGTAATATGACATCGAAAAGAAAATCTTGTACCTCTGTACCAAAGTGTACCAAAGTGTTCACTGCTTACTCGTAATATGACATCGAAAAGAAAATCTTGTACCTCTGTACCAAAGTGTACCAAAGTGTTCTCTGCTTACTCGTAATATGACATCGAAAAGAAAATCTTGTACCTCTGTACCAAAGTGTACCAAAGTGTTCTCTGCTTACTCGTAATATGACATCGAAAAGAAAATCTTGTACCTCTGTACCAAAGTGTTCACTGCTTACTCGTAATATGACATCGAAAAGAAAATCTTGTACCTCTGTACCAAAGTGTACCAAAGTGTTCTCTGCTTACTCGTAATATGACATCGAAAAGGAACGAGAGTACTGAATTGGAGAAACACAAGCAGAAATAGAGAGAAATTAACCAAATGGAGATAGCCCGCAAAAAAGTATCGCGCAGAGAGATAAACACAAACCACCAAAAAGTAGATATATTCATAGAAAGGAATTCAATAGACTTAGAGAATAGAGAAAAGGATGTGAATACAGAGACAGAAAATTATGATATAAACCAGTGGTGCTTAACCAGTGATGCACGCACATGGCGGGTACACGAGACACAATTATTTGGGGTGCGAGTATTGTCAGATAATTTTAAGATCAATAGTCAAATACAGAGATGTAATTTGCGATTTTGGAAGGGGTGCGAAAACATATTTGAGAGTTAAAGGGATAAATTTTATAAAATGTTAAGAGTCATAATATAAAAGATGGGAAGACAGACAGGAAGGCAAACAACTGTGCAGATGGAGTTGGGTTGTTTTACCTCTGAGAGGCACTTTTTTGCACACCATGGGCTAAATGGACAGGTCGCATGGACCCCGAAGGCTCAGAGAAGATTGGGGGAGGGGACCCACTGGAACAGCTGTTGGGAGACAGATGGTAGCCTCCCGTCAAGGCCATCCAGCGTGTTCTTTAACGTGCACAGGGTATGGCTCTCCCGCACACGGAGCCACGGCTTAACGTCCCATCCGACGGACGGCGGCCTTTCCAAGCGCATCGGTGTCCCCTACTGACCGTGGGCAGGGCGGGGAATTTTTGCGGAGATAAACCTCAACGCTGACCCAGCTGGGACTCGAACCTGGGAACTACAGATTACGAGCCTGGCGCGCTACCGACTGAGCCACCCCCGCCCCATGTGCAGATGGAGAAATAAAGACTTTAACTCTCCTTTCCCTGAACTTTGGGGTATTTATGACTGTCAATATAATACGCCACAGACACGATATGTGAGACCTAAGCATAAAAACACCACATAAAAGAAACATCCATACCCTATATGGGTTTCGAACGCAGGGCACTCTGATCAGTAGCCAAATACTCTAACAACTCAGCTACCAGGATTTACCTAATAATAATTTTAAATGAACTACCCTCAATTGAAAAACACTCGTAAAAAAATTCTTTGCAACGAAGATTTGAATCAGCGTAAAGAATGTGCTTATGTTCCGCACTGTCTCCGTTTGTTTATCGTCGAGACATCCCCAAAATTCTTCATCGTACGATCGAGTAACTAGCCTGGAGACCTTAACGCTTCTCCCACCTGCCGCCAACATCCCGCTTTGATCCAACATCCATCCATCCTTCAGCTCTCTCTTCCTCTCTCGCATTGTGTTAACGCAACCGCTGCTGCTTGCCTCGAGTCTCGGGGAAGGAGATTCGGGAAAAGCAACACAGTCGGCAGATTTAGACGCCTCGAAATTGCCCAATCAGCATGGTCGCAGACCTCCAAGTTTTCCTCCTCGTCTTTATGCCCATCTAGTGAGCGGAACTAATTGTGGTAGTTTAGTTGTCCTTTCGGCCTCTACAACAGCGGATTTCCCGAGTGGAATCCTCTATCTGCATGCAGAAGGCTCTCGTGAAACCGGGCTTTACGTGCGCACATGCAGAATCTGGTCTCCCTCTTCCGTTCGCCATACGAATGCACGTCCTGATGATTGCTGGGGAGCGTCCTTTATAGAAATAAGCCCGTGCAGCGACGAAACCCTCTCCCATTCTCTCCCGAGTAATCTCTTAGTAAATGAGATTTGTTTAAGAAATAAATTGTTTAGTGGAAACAGTTTTAATCATTCTTTTTTTTTTCGTTTGAAGCTTTCCGTATCCTTCGAAATAAAGTTTCATAGAAACGGAATAAATGGTAATATCTTATTCAAACCAGACTGCGGTGTTTGGATTTCGCTCAATATTCTTTATGTGGCGGGAGAGAACTTATTAATTGTTTGATTAAAGGCTCTTTGGGAGCAGAAGTGACCTTGAGCTCACCAGAAAAGCCGATAAACCCACGATGGGGGGAAAATGATCGAAAACTGCCAGACAATTTAAATACATGTTAACGTTCTTATTTCATTGTTACTGGCTAAACCAGTGGAATCTCATATTGAAATCGTACAGGAGGGTACGGGTTGTTTCACCTCTGAGCGGCATTTTTTTTTGCACACCATGGGCTAAATGGCCAGGTTACAAGGACCCCGAAGTCTCAGAGAAGGTTGGGGGAGGGGACTCACTGGAAAAGATGGTAGACTTCCGTCAAGACCATCCAGCGTGTTTTTTAACGTGCACACGGTATGGCTCTCCCGCACACGGGACCACGGCTTCACGTCCCATCCGACAGGCGGTGGACTTTTCAAGACCATCGGTGTCCCCTACTGATCGTGGGCAGGGCGGGGAGTTTTGCGGGGAGTTATGCGGAGATAAGTCTCAACGCTGACCCAGCTTGGACTGGAACCTGGGAACTGCAGATTGCGAGCCTGACTTTGGGTTGGGTTGTTTTACCTCTGAGCGGCACTTTTTTGCACACCATGGGCTAAATGGCCAGGCCACAAAGATCCCGAATGCTCAGAGAAGGTTGGGGGAGGGAACCCACTGGAACAGCTGTTAGGAGACAGACGGTAGCCTCCCGTCAAGTCCATCCAGTGTGTTCTTTAACGTGCACAGGGTATGGCTCTCCCGCACACGGGGCCACGGCTTAACGTTCCATCCGACGGAGGCAATCGTACAGGAGTCAAATCAATTATTTCTTAATATATGTCGAGTCCATTTTATTTCAAGCAATCAATTGAGGATTATTTTACCTCTGACCAGCATTTTTTGCACACAATACGCTAAATGGTCAAGTCGCAAGGACCCCGAAGGTTTAAAGAAGATTGTGGGGAGAGACCCACTGACTGCTGTTGGGTTTTTATTAATAATAATAAGCAAAACTTAATTAATATAAATGTTCAAATAGTAGCCCGGGAAGACAATCATGGGACCCGGCAGAATGTTTTCCTAGATGAGGAGAAGCAAATCTGTTTCAGAAAGGGGCAAAATATTTTAGCTCGGTGGAGCAAAAACAAAACAACGTTTCAAGATAGAAATATTTATGTCGATCCGTTCAAAAATGAATGCAGTTGCAAATAAGGAATCGTGCGTACTATAATGCAACTAAGGATGCAGAAAAAGAAAAAAAAAGTAAACATTGTTTAATAAATAATCCAAATTTTACATCTCTTACAGAAAACAATTTCGTACACCTGGTATTATTCAGCACAAATTAATTTTTCGACATTTTTTTTAGGGGGGCTCTTGTTCACACACACCCTAGAATTTATAAATCCTTGCTTGTATTCTGCTACCATTGGAGCCCAAGCTACTACAATTGTCCAGGTTGCAAATGAAGTTTAAGCTAGATGAAAAGCGTCCTATTATTGTGCGGAGTATTTTTCAATTAATTTATGAACACGTGATTAAATAAAAAAACTGCACACAAAATCTATTTCAAATTTCATGTAAAAATTTAAAATTCCTTCCGTGTGAGATGAAATATTTTCTTAAAATAATTACAATCCGTTTTCGCAAAAAGATAATCCGCACGGCCAAGAAAACGTCCTGCATCCCTGTCTGACACCCGGCTACAGTTTAGGCCTATTACTCGTCTACATTTCAAGCACAGGCCTATTACCCGTCTACAGTTCAAGCACAGGCCTATTACCCGTCTACAGTTCAAGCACAGGCCTATTACCCGTCTACGGTTCAAGCACAGGCGTATTACCCGTCTACAGTTCAAGCACAGGCCTATTACCCGTCTACAGTTCAAGCACAGGCCTATTACCCGTCTACAGTTCAAGCACAGGCCTATTACCCGTCTACAGTTCAAGCACAGGCCTATTACCCGTCTACAGTTCAAGCACAGGCCTATTACCCGTCTACAGTTCAAGCACAGGCCTATTACCCGTCTACAGTTCAAGCACAGGCCTATTACCCGTTTACAGTTCAAGCACAGGCCTATTACCCGTCTACAGTTCAAGCACACGCCTATTATCCGTCTACAGTTCAAGCACAGGCCTATTACCCATCTACAGTTCAAGCACAGGCCTATTACCCGTCTACAGTTCAAGCACAGGCCTCTTATTTAGACACTGGGTTTAATATGCCTGATGCAGAGGTCCTGATTTCCACCTGGTGCCACCCTAGGTGCAGAAAAGTGTAGTGGGCATTTATGTACGACAGTATTTACAATGGAAATTTTTTTAAAATTTCAAAATTATGAAGAAAGGAAATAATGTAACCGAAACGGATGCGAGAATCTTAATAATAAGTAATACAACCTTGTTACCAAATGTTGTAAAAATTCATGTCATAAATTAATATTGTACATAACATAAAATTTATAATATTCAGCATAGAGTAACGTTTAAAAATCTAATTATTCATTTCTAAATTCAAAGCATTTTAGCCCAGTTTTTTATTCTCGGAGAATGGACTAATTTTTCTAAATTATCAGAGTACAGAGGCATTTCCATGTCGTGTTTAGAGCTCCCTCTGAAAGTGGAAACACTTAACAGCAACGTTGATAAGCGTATGAATTTACTTCAAACTTTATAACAAATCATTTAGTACAATAAATGTAGAAGTTAGTGAACCGGTTCTTTTAGCTTCCATCAGTTTTGAAACGGTGTTTAGGACGAATTGACAGCAATGTCTTCTTGTCAGAATTTTCAGCTTCAATAACTACATAGTTAAATATTAAACGAATATTATTTAAAAATTGAGATTTGGGTAAATTTGAATAAGAAGTATAATTTATGTCAGGCGGCATTTTTCTGCAAAAAAAAAGCTTATTTTTTCAGTTATTTTAAAAGTTATGAAACTTTAAATGTCGGTTTACATTCACGTAGCATGAAAATATCACAAAACGTATCACAATTATGTCGTGTATCCTCATCAAGTTTACATCCGATTATAGGGACAGAGAGTTCTTTGAACCGTGCATGTTTGCAACTACTATTTTATTCCTTCTAAAAAATGAAAGGAACGTAATTTTGTGGACAATTAAATAATGTGAAACATAATGCTTACGCTCCCTAGGCAAGTGCCTAACATACCTTATGGATAATCCCAAGATTAAATGTTACTCCATACAAATAGGATAAAAAAATAAAATAAATACCCCCTCAAGCAGCTGCTTGCCACAGAGGTCTGACAGGAACCTGCTAAAGTTAAATTATATCTAAAAATCATAATTTGAATCATAATATTAATTTCAATTATTCAATAATATTTTAATAAATAATAATAAACATATTATTTTATTTAAGCAACTTTAATTACAGTTTAATATTAGAAAATTAAATCACTTAAAATTTTTTATTCCTCTTTAATTTCTAATCATGCCGTTAGTGTCGTTGATATCTGTTAATTATCGCTCGAAATCCGTTGTAGTAATAGAAGTGTCTCATCTAGTTTTCTTAATCCAGCATTTCTCAAATTGTGGGTCTCGACTCCACGGGAAAGCGCAGCTGGATACGGTTGATTGCGAAATTTTTAAATAAATCTACTTTGTTCATTATAAAAATGAGGAATAACGCTCGCAATATGTTATAAACAGTTGCTTCACTAACTGAATCTCAACATATAAATCCTTTATTTTTTTCGGGAGCTGGAGTTGGAGTGGCTCAGTTACTGAATCACAACATATAAGACCTTTTTTTTCGGGAGCGGGAGTTGGGGTGGCTCAGTCACTGAATCACAACATATAAGTCCTTCTTTTTCGGGAGCGGGAGTTGGGGTGGCTCAGTCACTGAATCACAACATATAAGTCCTTTTTTTTTCGGGAGCGGGAGTTGGGGTGGCTCAGTCACTGAATCTTAACATATAAATATTTTTTTTTCGGGAGCGGGAGTTGGAGTGGCTCAGTCATTGAATCACAACATATAAGTCCTTTTTTTCGGGAGCGGGAGTTGGGGTGGCTCAGTCACTGAATCTCAACATATAAATCCTTTTTTTTTCTCGGGAGCGGGAGTTGGAGTGGCTCAGTCACTGAATCACAACATATAAGTCCTTTTTTTTCGGGAGCGGGAGTTGGGGTGGCTCAGTCACTGAATCTCAACATATAAATCCTTTTTTTTTCCGGAAGCGGGAGTTGGGGTGGCTCAGTCACTGAATCTCAACATATAAATCCTTTTTTTTGTCGGGAGCGGGAGTTGGAGTGGCTCAGTCACTGAATCACAACATATAAGTCCTTTTTTTTTCGGGAGCGGGAGTTGGGGTGGCTCAGTCACTGAATCTTAACATATAAATCCTTTTTTTTTTTGGGAGCGGGAGTTGGAGTGGCTCAGTCACTGAATCACAACATATAAGTCCTTTTTTTTCGGGAGCGGGAGTTGGGGTGGCTCAGTCACTGAATCACAACATATAAGTCCTTTTTTTTCGGGAGCGAGAGTTTGGGTGGCTCAGTCACTGAATCACAACACATAAGTCCTTTTTTTTTTCGGGAGCGGGAGCTGGGGTGGCTCAGTCGGTAGCGCGCCACTCATAATCTGCAGTTCTCAGGTTCGAGTACTAGCTGGGCCAGTGTTAAGATTTATTTCCGCAAAACTTTTCTGCCTTCCCACGATCAGTAGGGAAAACCGATGGGTTTGGAAAGGCCGTCGTCCGCCAGATTACACGTAAAGCCGCGGCCCCGTGTTTTTCAAGCATATATTTTAAACAATTTATTAAAACATAATTTTTTAACCTGTAGAGCAAACAGTGTTGGGCGAACAATTCCTCAGATGTTCGACGAAGTATTTCGTCTCTTCATTTGAAACACCTTTAATTTTCTCGAATGTTTTATAAATTAATAAAAATGTTTAAAATAATTCGCAACTCTGAAAATATTTAGAAATATGGAATTCATTATATTCATGCACGGATCTAGGAAAAGGAGCATAGGGGCAAAGAGACTGGATTTCCATTGAAGTGTGGCATTTTCACCTTCGCTTTAGTAACTCTTAGACATTTCTCGAAAAATGCGGACAACATTCAGAAGTTTATGAATATTTCGCCTCCATTTCCCTTGCTAACGTTTTCAAAGCGGAGAGGGGTCATGGATTGTTTTTGTTACAATTTGAAATAAATGGTGGACTTTCACTGGCAACAGATACGTGGGGTTTTTTATTCTCTATATTCTTTAAGCTGCGCCGTGGCCAAGTGGTTAGCACATTGGCTACTGATCAAAGGGTTGGGTTGTTTTACCTCTGAGCGGAACCTTTTTGCACACAATGGTCTAAATGGCCAGGTCACAAGGACCCCGAAGGCTCAGAGAAGGTTGGGAGAAGGGACCCACTGGAACAACTGTTGGGAGACAGATGGTAGCCTCCCGTCAATGTCATCCAGTGTGTTCTTTAACGTGCAGAGGGTATGACTCTCGCACACATGACCCGCGGCTTAACATTCCATCCGACGGACGGATGCCTTTCCAAGCCCATATGTGTCCCCTACTGACCGTGGGCAGGGCGGGGAGTTTTGCGGAGATAAATCTCAACGCTGACTCAGCTGGGACTCGAACCTCGGAACTGTAGGTTACGAGAATGGCGCGCTACCGACTGAGAAACCCCCGTCCCTGATCAAATGGACCTGTGTTCGAACTTCATGTAATGCATGGATACCTGTCTTTTTGCTGAGACGTTGACTTCCGACAGATCTTCTCTTTGGCGTATCAAACTGACCTCTGCGGCAAGCAGCTGCTTGAGGAATTTTTTTTATTATTTATATTGTTTCTGACGCTTCTTTATAATATTTTAAATTCGGCATAAAATTTAATGAGTAAATTCGGTCTTCTCAATGACAAGGGATCATTATTCAGTTCAATGCATTTCTAATCCAATGGACAAAAAATTGAAAACAAATTGCTGAGAGGCACATCGAAATGGGATTGCATCTGAAATCACTTTTAACGAGTTTTTTATTTTTAGTTTTCCTATGCTGTAGGTTCCAAAGGTTGATAAATTTACTTCTGAACACTCAAACCTTGTCATTGTGTTCATTGAAGGATATTATAACACGGGTGATGGAACCGCTGCATTTGTCATGCATCAAATGAAATCTTTTCATGTGTAGAGTGGAATCACTGAATTTCCATTACTGATGAATGAATTACGATGAAAATGCAAACATAGCAGTGTTGCTAACTCTTAGCAATATTTTCACGTTTCTTTGAAAGGGAATGATTTTCTTTTATTGGGTCAACTTCATAAATGAAGTTTGTGAGCCATTTTAACATGACAATACTTAAATGGCCGTTTAAAAATACTTTTGTTACAATAATACTACGTAAGTACTACATTTGGTACTAAAGATATTATTTAGGATGTTGCTAAGAATATTGCTAATAATAAATACCCCCTCAAGCAGCTGCTTGCCACAGAGGTCTGACCGGTAGCCTGTCAGTTTATATGCCAGAGTAAAAGGTCTGAGAGGATGGCAGGACCTCAGCAGAAAAACGACACTTATATCCATGCCTTACCTGGGGCTCGAACCTAAGTCCCTTAGATCAATAGCCAAGCGTGCTAACCACTCGGCCACGGGACGGCTAATATTGCTAAACACTTTTCTTATTATACCAGTTAAGAAAACCCATTGCTAACACTTTGTTACTACAGAAACTAAGTAAGCACATTGTGAACACTTTTGCTATTTCACCACTATGTAGGATTGAGGTAGTTGTTTTACTTCTGAGCGGCACGTTTTTACACGAAATGGACTAAATGTCCAAATGTTCGATGATTGAGGACTCCGAGGACCTAGATGCCATGATGAGTGCCCAGATATTCGATGATTGAGGACCCCGAGGACCCAGATGCCATGATGAGTGCCCAGATGTTCGATGATTGAGGACCCCGAGGTCTCAGAGAATGTTGGGGAGAGGGAACATCTTTTGGAGATGAATGGTAGCCTCCCGTCAGTGTCATCCAGCGTGTTCTTTAGCATGCACAAGGTATGGTTCCCCCGCAGTCTGGTTCACGGCTTAACGTCCTATCCGACGGACGGGGGGGGGGGCTTTTTAAGCCCTCTTACTGACCGAGGGAAGGACAGGGAATTTTGAGGAGATAAATCTCAACGCTGACCCATGTCGGCCACGAACCTAGAAACAACAGATTGCAAGCCTGGCACACTATCGACTGAGCATCACATGCCCCCATCAGAGCGAAATGGAATAATTAATCAAGCATTTAAAAAGAAATCAATAACTTATCAAATAGGGGGGAAAATCCACGGATTCGAACACGTGATCTCGTTGTTATGTGCCACTTGCCCTATACGTTCAGTTAAGGCTGCTTCTGCATCGACGATTCAGATTTGCTTAAATAAAGTTATGATAGAAGTTCGTACTGTGAAGCATAACTATGCAATTCAAGGTGTCGGGACACAACCACCTACTATTTATTCGTGATGCAGATATTTGTGTTGTTGCTTTTTTTCACACTTCCTTAGTTAGTCCCTTACGATTATCACAGATGTAAGTAAACAATGCTTTACCATTAAATTATATTTTTCAAAATTTAATAAACGTTTTTAAGGCAGTCTATAAAAAGATCAAATGTTTAAATTTTTTCCGATTTTGAATTATTTTAGTAGAACGTTCTAAGTTGCTGTAAACGTTGACGGTTCCATATCTCTTAAAAACCGAATGAATGAGGGAATGGGCGGCTCAGTCGGTCAAGTGTCAGGCTCATAATCTGCAGTTCCTAGGTTCGAGTCCCAACTGCATAAGCGTGAAGATTTGTCTCCCCTAAAATCCCTCGGTTAGCAAGGGAACACCGATTGTCTTGTAAAAGCAGTCGGATGGGACGTTGTTTTTGGGTTGTTTTACCTCTGAGCGGCACTTTTTTGCACACCATGGGCTAAATGGCCAGGTCACATGGACCCCGAAGACTCAGAGAAGGTTGGGGGAGGGGACCCACTGGAACAGCTGTTGGGAGACAGATGGTAGCCTCCCGTTAAGGCCATCCAGCGTGTTCTTTAACGTGCACAGGGTATGGCTCTCCTGCACACGGGGCCACGGCTTAACGTCCCATCCGACGGACGGCGGCCTTTCCAAGCCCATCGATGTCCCCTACTGACCGTGGGCAGGGCGGGGAATTTTGCGGAGATAAATCTCAACGCTGACCCAGCTGGGACTCGAACCTGGGAACTACAGATTACGAGCCTGGCGCGCTACCGACTGAGCCACCCCCGCCCCCAGTTGGATGGGACGTTAAGCCGTGGTCCCATGTGCAGGTGAGCAATACCCAGTTAAATTTAAAGGAACCACTCGATGTCCTTGACGGGAGGCTCCCATCTGTCGCCTAACAGCTGTCCAGTGGGTTCCCTTTCCCAATTTTCTATGGATCCTTGTGGCCTAGCCGTTTATCCCTTTGAGTGCGAAAAAAGTGCTGCTCAGAGGTAAAACAACCCAAAGGAATCGAGACTTAAATAAATTTAAATGAAATCACACCAACCGTTCTTTATTATTATTAACACCAACCTTTCTTTATTATTATTACTATTTAATCAAATGTTTTCAAATACAGAATATTCGTACAGAAATCTTGATCGCCTCTTAACGACAAAAATGAATTTTTATTACTATCTCTTAAAATGAAAACTGAATACCGTGTGTTGGAAGAAAAATTTTACCTATTCACTCAGCGATTACAATTATGCATAATCCACCTATCATAGTGTCTGAGCATTTTCGCAAATTCAAGCTGATTAAGATCCCATTCAAGAGACACTTCACACAATTCCACATTCGGCCCTGTCACATCCAGGTTAGAAAATTACATCTCCCTTTAGAGGATCTGCTGCTAATGCTGGTATTGTTTAAAGTTTCACGGCCACTGCTCTAACCATTCCCTAATTATCTTATGACAGAAAGGAGCCAGAGTCGTGGGGGGGAGGGGAAAGGGAAGATGGGGAGTGGCATAGTGCAGCAGAAACGCACGCGACCTGCACTACAATCCTACGTAATTCAATAAGCCCGGCCAATGGAGCGCCTGGCAGTAATGGGCTTACTTATCCCAAAATTGGCCCTGGGAACAAGACAAATTACAAGGCGCGCTGCACAGCATAGGAAGGCCGATGCAGAGACCATTAGGACCAGTGGGGTGATCGTTGCTTCTGTCTGCTGGATCGGAATCGGTCCTTAATTTCTACTATGTATCCACGGAGAAGTTGCCTTGGTGGAGAAGGAACAAGATATGTACACTCTGTAAGGGATGTAATAGCAACGGGTATGTTATAAGGCGTTTTTCTTTCCATACGAGGAGCAGAGATTTATTTGCTTCGGATGAAGAATATTAATCATTATGTTATGTTGTTTGTAGGTGTAAAGTTTTTTCGTGTACTAAAATGTTTTTTGTTGTTGTTGTTTTTTCCTCTGAGCTGTGCCTTTGTATATAAGTAAGATAATAAATAAATACCCCCTCAAGCAGCTGCTTGCCACAGAGGTCTGACAGGAGCCTGTCAGTTTATATGCCATAGCAGAAGGTCTGAGAGGATGGCAGGACCTCAGCAGAAACACGACACATACATTCATGCCTTACCCGTGGCTCAGAACCCAGGTCCCTTAGATCAGTAGCCAAGCGCGCTAACCACTCGGCTGTGGGACGGCTAGCAATATAGGCATATATATATGCAATGGAATAAATAACTAGGTCACAAGGATCTCAAGAGCTCAGAGAAGGATTTGTTGGACAGCTGTTTGGAGACAGATAGAAACCTCCTGTCAAAACCATCCAGTTAGTGGCATTTAAAGTGTAAGAGGCATGGCTCTCCTGAACATGGGACTTGGCTTAATGTCTTATCTGACGGACGTCGGCCTTTCTATGGCCGTCGGTGTTCTTTTTTCACCGAAAACAAGGTGAAGGATTAGCGGAGATAAATTTCAACGTTGGCTCCGGTGGAAATCGAACCTGGGAACTGCAGATTACAAACCTGGCTCGCTACCATCTGAACCGTCTCTTACAGAAATCGTGTTTAATAGACTCGGATATAAAAAATGCTTAGCGAAGGAGAATATCGGAAAGAACGAGAACTTATCTCGGTTATATTAATATTTTTTTTTTATCAAAAATGATTATTTTGCTCAATAGTGCAATATACAGAGTGTCTCAAAAAATGTATACATGTTTCATTAAAGAATACTTTTTAACATTTCCCCACTCCGTTTTAAAGATCTTTAAAATATTTCTGGAAAAATTCAATAAATATAAATAAGCTTAATAATTTTTACCCTTACGAGAAGACTTATTTCGAAAGGGGCGGGTTCATGACCCCTTGACAATCTCCCCAACCCCCAGAACCGGACCCCTCAGAGCGTAATAATTGGCATTATGTTTCTAACTTGTTAGATTAGAATATAAAGAATATCAATCAATCAATTTTATTTCTTCATCATATACAATATATAACATAGAAAAATATGAGTGAACCCAAAAACCACATGATTTGTCTGGACCACTAAAGGAAATTAATGCAAAAATCAATAATATATGTTCTAATAATATATATATTCAATAAATATATTCTATTTTCGTCCGATTTAAGTACATAGTCAGTCGAATGTTTTGTCTATCTGAAGGACATATGTACAGTAGGAAATCAGTTGCATTTAAATTAAAACTTAAGCGTGGAATTGAGTGATTCTGTGCATTTTTATTAGCAGAAACGTTTACTGTAGTTCGTCGCTGTCAACAGTGCCTACATATCAACGATGAGCGCTTTGAACATGTTTATTAATGGATCATGTAATCAAAATAAGGTTTGTTATATTAATTATGTATTTTCTTTATTTACACATAAAAATATTATTTCGTGAGATGTGTATAAATTTTTGATACATCCTGTATCTTTCTTCACTCTTCCATTTATTAAAATTCTTAAGGAATCGTCATGGGTCAATTTGCTCTCGACCCTTAACTAGATCCAACTTCTCACCTGACCGTATCTCAGATCATGGTTGTTGTTGTTATTATATAATTTTTTGAAAGAATTAAAGGCTTTTGAATCTACTGGTTTTGATAATCATTTTGTGTTTGGTTGTTCCATAATAACTCTGAAATGGCTACACAAATCATTTGCATATTTAACCACAAAAGACTTCATTAAAAGCAATTCTCAGGATCATAGGAGTATATGAATTCCTTGCTTTTCTAATTTTTGATCAGATTCGCAAAACTACTAGTTTAGACTATGACAAATGATAATGCCTTCCCAGTACTCGAATTCAGACGCCAGTAGTTGCAATGTCACCGAAAACGAACGGGATACCACTGAGACATCGAGGCGGTGAGGTTCCTCGTCAGATACCGTAAGGGTTGGGGTTGCTCAATCAGTAGTGTGCTAGAGTGTTTGGCAATCTGGGTTGTTTTTTGCACAACATGGGCCAAATGGCCAGGTCACAAAGATTGTGAAAGTTCAGGGAGGGGACCCACTGGAACAGCTGTTGGGAGACAGATGGTAGCCTCTCATCAAGGCCATCCAGTGTGTTCTTTAACGTGCACAAGGTATGACTCTCCCGCACACGGGATCACGGATTAACGTCCCATTCGACGGACGGCGTTCTTTCCAATCCCATCGGTGTCCCATACTGACCGTGGGGAGGGCGGGAAATTTTGCGGAGATAAATCTTAACGCTCGTCCAGCTGGGATTCGAACCTGGGAACTGCAGATTACGAGCTTGGCACGCTACCGACTGAGCCACCCCCGTCCCTTGATAATCTGCAGCTTCCAGGTTATTATGCCAGCGTATATATTTATCTCCGCTAAACCCCACACCATCCTTAGAGAGAATGGGACCCCCGATAATTCGATTCCTTGGAATGGAATGTTGAGACGTGGCTGGGAATTCGATTTCTTCGGATGGAATGTTGAGACGTTGGCTGGTATGTATGAGAGCCATACTTTTTGTACGTTAAAGAACATGCTGGATGACCTATGACAAGAGGCTTCTATCTCTCCCCTAACAGGTTCCAGCGAATGCCTTTCTCCACCCTTCTCTGAGACCTTGGGTTCCTAGTGACCTGGCCATTAATTTGACTCATTGTGGAAAAAAAGAAAAAATGCCACTCAGAGGTAAAACAGCCGAAACCCATCCTTTGTTCAGGCTCTAGTGCTTGAAAAATTCCAGATGAAAAATTCCAGAGGATTCGGACCTTCAACTATTTGGGCTACTCGTGACGACCCTTCCTCCTCATTGAGAGGAAAGGAAAATCATCATCATCATCATCCTCCTCAAGCAACCATGGGCTACGGAGGTCCAACCAGACCGTGCAATTTAGTTCTCCAAGCAAGTCTATCCTGAGCTACATCTACTGCATCTGGCCACTGCACACCAATTCTAACAAGGTCCTGTTTGACATTGTCAGCCCACCGCATCCTAGGTCTCCCCTTCTTTCTGAAGCCTTTAGGCACACTGTTCATAACCCTATTCGCCAATTTATAATTATTCATACGGGCAACATGGCCAAACCAACGGAGTCTCTCTCTGCACAATATGGGTGTAGGCAAAAGTATTTCAAATATATATTTCACGTATTTTTTAAAACAGCTTTAAAGACAACTAAAACAAAGGGAAAAAATTTATACCGGAACATTATTAGGGCTAAATATTCACTGCTCTCTCTCTCTTACTGATCTTGTCTCATATGTTAAACATTATGTTTTATGTTGCTCAATTGTATATGTTACCGGCAATGTATGAAAAGCCGCCATTCTATAGAATACTCGGCGTTTTTAGGCAATGTATGTAATATGAGAATTATTACATACTTTCCCTAGGCATTGTATAGAATACATAGGCATTATATAGAATGACAAATACTATTTCGGCAAAGTATGAAAAAGGCTTTTATTGAAAAGATGCATGTGAAAATGTAAGAAGTACAAAATATAAGATACGGGATTTTTCTACAAAAAGAGAAAAATACCATTGCTGAACTACCGCCAGAAATATTAACATAACCTGTAATGAATCTGTCGTCCACATTATGAAAAACGCCCCAAATGAGGTAAAGCCAAGTGAAAACGAATCAGTAAAGTGTTGAATTTGCAATTCCAGTTAGGATACTCGTATTTCACTTTACTACTTGTCAAATCTATTTCAGTGGAGTTCCGCGATGCTTGTGATATGTCGTTTTTTGATGACTTTTTTTTAATCTGTTTTTTGACCTTAACTCTCTTTCTATGGAAGCTAGGGTTCTCAAACTTTGGGATCCCTATTGAGGCAACCCTCTTTTACACTCTTACAACGCTAGGGGGTGCTTTTCCGAATGGAAGGGTGTCTTTTTGGTGTCCAAAGTGACCAACTACGGCGCTCTTTTTTACCGAAACTAGGGACTGGCGGATCTGGCAATCAGGGTGAGCCTATAGGGGACCCAGGGGAACATTTACTGGTCAATTCGAATTGGACTGAGTGCTCTGGCTCTCTGTTTGAGGCGAGCGTCGAGAGTCACGTGACTCGCATTGCGACATTAAACATCACTGCCGGGAGTATTTTATACTTTGCCGATTTGCCTTTTGGCATTCTATAGAATGCCTAGGAAATGTGTGAAATATGAATCGTTTCATACATTGCCGGCTAGTTTTAGGCATTATATACAATGCCTAGGCATTCTATAGAATGCCGGATTTCAAACTTTGCCGGTGACATATACATGGATATCTGTGCATATGAAATAAATAAATAATTTTTAAGTATACTGGATTTGCACTTAAAAAGGTCCAATATACTTAAAATACTTTTGAATGAGTATACTAGACCAACAATTATACACTGCTCGACATTGAAAGTGCCCCACCCAGAAGGACATATCGTACAAACATGCAAATAGAATGGTGGGTGTGCGCAGTTGAGACATGCAAATGATGATTATCCGGAGCCAATGACGTGTGTGGTTCAAAAGATAAAAAGTGCAAGAAGGAACAGGGATGGGATTGTATTTATGCAGGCGGAAGTCGTACGAACGGTTGAGATTAGGTGGTTCCGCTTGGAATTTGTTGACCGAAGGTCGAAAATGCCTGGTACAAGCTGTCGACAGGGTTATCGCCATTTGGATGTTATTGAGAGAAAAAGAATTGTAGACTTATGTGAAGCTGGATGGACTACACGTCGTGTCACTGCCCATTTTCATCGGATGCACGAACTGTTGGATGCTGTTGGCAACAGTGGCAAAATGAAGGTTCTAGCGTGCGTTGCAGAGGGAGTGGTGCCGTCCGACAGACGTCAGTAGGGCTTGATAGGCGCATTGTTCGATATGCTTGTTCGTCACCACAGAGCACTGCAGGCAATATTTGATGGGCTGTGTAAGCAGCCGTGGACGTCCCCATAATGACCCGAATGGTAAACCGAAGGTTGCATGAAGCACACCTGTGTTCTAGGCAACCGTTACGTCGACTGCAATTAACTGCAAACCATCGCAGCGATCGTCTGGCTTGGTGCCGAAGTCGTGCGAACTGGGGTCATGAATAGAACACTGTTGTGTTTAGTGATGAATCTCCTTTCTGTCTGGGTGCTGACGATCGACGGGTTTGTGTATGGCGACAACCTGGCGAGAGGACTGATCCAGCTTTTGTTTGTGGCCGTCACACCGCCCATCAGCCAGGCATAATGGTATGGGGGTGCTATTGGATGAAAACACTGATTGGCGGGAACACTGACAGCTGCACGATACATTAGCGCGGTTCTGCAACCCATTTTGTTACTGTACCGGGGAGGCATGCAGTAGCCCATTTTCCAGCATGACAATGCCCGTGTACACACTGCTAGGATCTCCAGACAATATTTGCAACATGTTCAAGTATTGTCATGGCCAGCACAATCACCAGATTTATTCCCAATAGAAAATCTGTGGGACCACATTGGACGACGTGTAGAATTCTCTCATCGGCTGGGGCGGAATCTCGATGAATTATGGGAGCAATTCAACGCTGCTTGGCGTGCAATTCCTCAGGACCATATCCGTCGATGTATGACTCCATGCCACGCCGTATTGCTGCCTGTATTACCGTTCACAATGTGCAACCACCTACTGAGGTAGTCACATTGTGCTGCATTATCTCATCTTCTAACCGCTGTAAGTGGCTGCAAATTATATCATGATATGCCAATAGGTATTGCTATGTATGTGCTGCATTTTACCCCTATCCCCTCATTCCTTCTGGGTGCGGCAATTTCAATGTCGTGCAGTGTATTAGTCAACCTTCAACTATAAAAGTTCTGTTTCTTTTTGAAGTGCAACGTTCATAATTCTAAAGTGTGTGTGTGTGGGGGGGGGGGGGTGATATATGTACGAAAGTTAACCCTTTTTAAAGTTAAAAGTTCAGAACGGTCGTTTGCCAACCTTGCGAAGAGCAGATAACGCCGTTTCTCCTGCCAGTTCCAACGCAGCCGACTGTAATTCTGCAAAGTTTCTAGAGAATAGATCTCTACAGTCAACATCTGCAATGTGCTGACAAACTGTCGAAGAAGTACGTTTGCGTGTAGCTGATAAGTCTTTGACTTATGTAAGGTTTCGAAATCCTCTTTTCGTTGATCGGAAAAATATTTCTTACTTTCTCTTCCCTCTCAAAATAAAAAAGTTCTTAAATAATAAGACTTCGTTCGTTATAGAAGTTTTTTTCGTTTTTCTGCTGTTGATGGGAGCAGACCCCATAGGCTCAGGATGTTTTCTTCAAGAAATATAATCAATCAAATTTAAATTCGATTGTTTTATCTAAGAAAAACTTTGCTTTTTTTGAACTGCCTAAAGAGTCAGGCCACAACGATTCGAAAGACTGATATCTGGATAAAAATCCATTGTGTGTGAAGAAATATACGCCAATATAAAAATAACGTATTTTAAAATGTTTTATTTCATTAAATGACTACGTCACAAAAGTAACGGTGTGTAAAAAATATCAATAAACTCTCGAAGTTTCCTTTTCTGTTCCATAGATTTCAATGTGTGACTCCAATCCATGAGATAGTCAGCTTCCGTCCAATGTGTGACTCCAATCCATGAGATAGTCAGCTTCCGTCCAATGTGTGACTCCAATCCATGAGATAGTCAGCTTCCGTCCAATGTGTGACTCCAATCCATGAGATAGTCAGCTTCCGTCCAATGTGTGACTCCAATCCATGAGATAGTCAGCTTCCGTCCAATGTGTGACTCCAATCCATGAGATAGTCAGCTTCCGTCCAATGTGTGACTCCAATCCATGAGATAGTCAGCTTCCGTCCAATGTGTGACTCCAATCCATGAGATAGTCAGCTTCCGTCCAATGTGTGACTCCAATCCATGAGATAGTCAGCTTCCGTCCAATGTGTGACTCCAATCCATGAGATAGTCAGCTTCCGTCCAATGTGTGACTCCAATCCATGAGATAGTCAGCTTCCGTCCAATGTGTGACTCCAATCCATGAGATAGTCAGCTTCCGTCCAATGTGTGACTCCAATCCATGAGATAGTCAGCTTCCGCCCATACTCGGCTCAGCTTGTATGGTATAACCCTTGCAACATCTGTAGTGATTATTTCTTTTAAATACTGTAAATTTCGGATTTTTCGAAATAAATGATGCTTTAAATGTATCTTCCAAAACGAAAGTTCATTGAGGTCTTATCTGGACTTCTCAGGGACCATAAGGTCTGTTTAACTCAGTGGTGTAACTAGATAATTTGCAGCCAGGGGAGAGTGAATGTCACTCTCATATTCTAGTTCACTGCAGTGCATTACTTTTAACGCCCTCTGACCTGAAAGTAGCAAACGGAAAAAAATCATAAAATCTCCAAAATAGAACCCTCTAGGAAGCTTATTCATTTTAGAAAAATATTTGCTTCTTTTGGGTTGTTATTTTACCTCTGAGCGGCACTTTTTTGCACACCATGGGCTTAATGGCCAGGCCACATGGACCCTGAAGGCTCAGAGAAGGTTGGGGGAGGGGACCCACTGGAACAGCTGTTCAGGGACAGATGGTAGCCTCCCGTCAAGCCCATCCAGCGTGTTCTTTAAGGTGCACAGTGTATGGCTCTCCCGCACACGGCGCCACGGCGCCATGGCTTAATATCTCATCCGACGGACGGCGGTATTTCCAAGCCCATCGATGTCCCCTACTGATCGTGGGCAGGGCGGGGAATCTCAACGCTGACCCAGCTAAGACTCGAACCTAGGAACTACATATTACGAGCTTGGTGCGCCACCGACTGAGCCACCCCATTTGCAGCTGTTTTTATTACTATTACACACATTTTCGCATGGCTTAACTTGGAACTAGGTAATCCTATGTTACAGCACACAAAGAACATAATTAAACCATCGGCAAACAATTATTTCATTTGGCTAGGTCCATTTTTAACATGGTCTACGGAGTCTATGTGGCGAGACCACGCTAAAATAATTTTCAATCGTGAGATTTCGTTATAATGAATTGCATAAAGCGAAATTATGTTATAATATCGTGACATTTCAATACAACGAGGTCTCGATCGCGATATTTCATTATAACAACGTCTGTATCTGGAAATTTTGCCTTAAAGAAACTTAATGTCTTTCCAAAGTTACAAGCCCTAACAAAAATAATGAAAAATTAGAGATGAACTGATTAAAACGTCACACCCCTCCTGTAAACCCAGTCTTGCCCTCTGTGGGCATCAATGGGCGTTGAAAGACAGCAGTCCGTAGGACAGAAGATTAAGCCGTTGCTACGTACGTAAGCCATATCTTGCGCTTATTAAAGAATATGCTGGATGGTCTTGATGGGAGGCCTTAAAGTCATACCTTGGGCATATTAAAGTAACTCTGGATATGCTTCATGGGAGGCTTTAAAGTCATACTTTGCGCATATTAAAAAAATACGCTGGATGGCCTTGATGGGAGGCCGTAAAGCCATACCTTGGGCATATTAAAGAATACGCTGGATATCTTTGATGGGAGGCTGTAAAGTCATACATCAAGGACATCGAAGAATGCGCTGGCTGGAGCCGCTCCATTCTTTATGTGAAACAGAGTATAAACGGGAATTCATTCTTTCGTGTTATTATCAAAATAATTAGAAGTTATCACTTATTCTGTTGAAAATTAAAACTCTATATTTTGATCCTTAATGGGAATTAAAATATTTTACATTATCGAGTTTCGTGCATTATTTCAATAGATCCAAATTCTTCTCACAGTATTAATTTTTTCTACACATTTTATTCTTATTTTTTAAAACATTTTTATAAATATATTCTACAATATATTTTCTGCATTTATAAATTTTTAGTAATGAAAAGTCACCCACGAAAGTACTTTTGTGATCTATTCAATGTTCATTTAAGTAATGTAACTGCTTCTTGGGAAAACATTTTTATTATAAAAAGCAATATGGCTTTCTTTTTTTTCAGCTTTTTTTTGCTTATGGTAGATTGAAAACTTAGTCCATTTTGATGAAATGTGCACAGCCTATTTCCACCCCCCCCCCACACACACAAACTCTCTAACTAAGATTATTCCTCCAATGCAAGATACATCTGAACCCTTGATAATGGTCATCGTGACT
Organism: Ryuthela nishihirai; assembly: GCA_038380435.1. Lineage (NCBI taxonomy): Eukaryota > Metazoa > Arthropoda > Arachnida > Araneae > Heptathelidae > Ryuthela > Ryuthela nishihirai. The sequence continues at coordinate 39,529,363 of JAWZYU010000020.1, forward strand.
CCACTTAGCATCAGACAAATTAACTAGGAGCATTGCACATCATGAGTTGGATAAATTCTTAAGAACGTCGGGGAATACAAAATGATCCCAAAACAACAGTTGTTAATATGATTTATAACACATTTATAAATAATAGCTCCGTTAATAGCATCTCTGAATGATGGACTCGCAAGGGAGGTTATGCATTTATTTCTACTTTACATTCATTTCTACTTTCAGTGATTATAGAGAGCGAATATAACCTCTTGGGATGAAACCCATATACCAGAACGTTTACCTTCAAATGACACGCTTTTGGATGAACCTATGAGACAGGTAATGTTCCGTTCACGAGTATATAATAGCTTGTGTGAAATTAATATACTTAAAAGCATAGCTGGTGTGTTCCTAAATAATACTTAGGTTGCATAGAGCTAATATTTCATAAAATGATTAGAAGTATTAAAATGATACTTCATAGAGCAAGGAATGTCGTAATTTAGCGAAGAGCCACTAAGGGAAAAAAATCTACATTCTTAAAGAGTTGCAGATAAACGACTCTGCTTAAAAGCGGTAACATACAGTTTCTAATATAAAATATAATATGTAAACAATGACATGTAGTGAACTGAAAAACAAAACTATATTTTTAAAGAATCAAGAAAATAAATTAAATGTTTTAAGAAGCAAAAAAACCATATACATTGTTAATGATTATTATGATTTGGAAAAATCGTTCAGTTATTCACCTAAGAATATGTTTTAAAAAATTGAAAATAAAAAGGGGAAAGATTCTGGCATTGATTATTTTTTTTTTGAGCCGCGAGTTGTACGGGACTGACATAGTGATTCAAATATTCATCATGATCTTAGGCTGAAGTAAAAAGATAAGATTTAGAGGTTTTTCATATTTATTTAGAAATGGAGATGTTTAAAAAACCTGGAAAAGATCTTTCGGATTTCTCTTCTGTAATTACTCAAAATTTTGCGAAGCAAGGAACAATAGAAGTCACAGGAGTGGTGGCGAAAAGAGTTCTCTGATGTGAACGGAGTCAATTTTTCTTTTATCTCCCTCCCACTTCCTTCTCCACCCTTTCAGATATAACCGGGGCCATTATATTCGACTGAGTAGATGTGGGGGGTTAGAAAAGAAATATCAAGAGAAAAATGAAAAAGGGAAAGATCGTCCTATACGGAGAAGTCATTGTAGTGTGACAAATGTTGGATGCCGGACGCTGAAGACGGATCACATTTCAACATGGTGACCGAAACGCTTGCCAAGCGCCGCAAAGTGGAGTCCATACATAACAGCAAAAGGCTTGGCTGTCTTGAGCTTGCGGATCCTGGTTTGAAAGCAGAGCCACAATCCCTCCAATCTGTCACGGAAAATCTCATCATAAACGGGAAAGCGGACGAACAGAAAAGAGACTGAAAAGAAAGAGTAACCGGGGGATAAAAGGAGAGGGGGAGAATAGAGAACTTAGGAAGGTGTTCCGCTGCTGATGTTCGTATCGTTGCGGATAAAAGTAGATATAAGCTAGATAAAGGAGGATAAGAAAACGTAGAACTCGAATGGATTCTTTTTACCTCTGAACGGGGCCATTTTGCGATACTCAATGTGGTAAATGGTTAGGTCAGAGGACTGATGACGTTCAGATGGAACAAAGAGAAGAGTTCTTAATAGAGAAAATCCTCAGAACTGTATTTATTATGCCTCTAATACATGGTTTACTGCACATGGATCACAACTTCGCGTATGGCTCTTTTTTACGTAGGTCATAGCTTAAAGTACAACTCTTCGGTGCATGGGGTCATAACATGAAATATACGTCTCCTGCACATGTACAGTGATTTAACGTAAAGCTGTCCTGCACATAGGGAACGGCCCAAGGAAGAGCCCTATTGCACGTGGGTCCATAATTTAAAGTATGATTTTCTTGCTATAAATAACATCTCCTTGCAGATAGGCAAAGGTTTTTGGTATAGTTCTTTTGTACTCCTCTGCATGGATCATATTTCATGGTATAGTTCTATCTCACATGGTCAATGGTTTAAGGTATAGATAGGACCACGGTGTAATATATCTCTCTCCTGTATATGAATCAAGTCTTATGGTATAACTCTTTTGCACATGAACCACTGTTTAAAGTATAGTTTACTGAACATGAATAGCAGCTTAAGGTACAAGTACCACAGTTTATGGTATAGCTCTCCTGCTCAAGCACCACATTTTATGCTGTAACTCTCTTGCAGAAGTACCGAGGTTTATGGTATAGCTTTCCTGTAGAGATACTATAGTTTATGGTATAGCTCTCCTCAACAAGCGCCACAGTTTATGGTGTAGCTCTCCTGTCAGAGTACCACAGTATATGCTGTAGCTCCCTTGTAGAATTACTTCAATTTAGGGTGTAGCTCTCCTGCACAGGTTCCACAGTTTATGGTGTAGCTTTCCTGTATAAGTTCTTCAGTTTATGGTGTAGCTCTCTTGCACAAGTACTTCAGTTTATGGTATAGAATTCCTGCACAAGTGCCACAGTCTATGGTGTAGCTCTCCGGAACAAATACCACAATTTAAAGTATATCTCTTCGTCAAATGGGCCCTGACGTAAGTCAGAGGTTTCCAAACTTTTTGACTATGTGTCTTCTTTACCTCCAGAATTTGTTTTGAATCCCCCTTAAATCCGACTCAACTATCGAACTCGACTCCTTTCTTATTAACACTAAGACTTAACCCGTTTACTAAACTTTCATTACTCCGACCGTTACAACCTAATGTAAGACAATAAAAAATGAAACATAAGTTTTCTGCACTTTGGCAGACTAATGATAGAAGTCCATGAATCCCCAAGGTGTTTCGATCGGATCTATTGAGTTAAAAGTATAATTCTTGTGATTATGATTCATGTTTAACGTTCAATGAGATGGATGTCGATTTTTCAAAGCAATCAATGTTTAATTTTTGTGTCAGCATATGGGCTAGTATAGAAAGTTTCAATGCTGGTAACAGTTAGAGCTCAACCCGGTGAGCATCAGATTACTAAACCTGAATGCAACCAATTAAATCAATAGCTTACCCAGAATGGAATGCATTAACGACTTCTTTGTGTGATCTTCTCGAAAAGGAACGCTATTCGAGCTATAGAGAAACATAACTCTGAAATCAAGAAGTAAAAATTCATAGGTCTAGCTGTTTACTTGCCTAATAAACTACTCATAGTTACAGCTTATTTGTATCATAAAAAATTAGAGAATGTTTTATAGTTACGATTTACTTTCTCCATAACCTGATCAGTTATTCAGCCACTCATACAAAAGGAGAAATTTTTAACCCAACCAATGTTTACTAACTTTCTGAAATAGGCGATTGCAATAGAATGGTTTGGAATAGTCGATTCTGTCACACTAATGACAGAATAAGATTTATGTCACACATCACTCATAACACTTTGGGTTATTTTCATTTTGTGTGTCATATTTTGAAAGAATATATCAGGATTACATCATTACGGCAAGCCTAGGCAGACTTTTTCAGGCCAAGAACTACTAATAACTTTCCAAGAACGCCGCAGTCTTCAACATATTTATTAATTTTTTTTAATTATATGAAGGATAAACACATAAAATAAAACTACAATTTAATATCTTTGCTCGTAATAAAAACGGGTAAAAATAAACTTAATCTATAACAAACTAATAACAAAACTATATAGCTTAAATACACTGCTCACAAAAATTAGGGTATAATTTAAAATGAATATGAAGCGATAAAAAAAGAAGCATTTGTTATTTTTTAATTAAACAAGAACATCAGAAAAGCAAACGACAAGTCAAAGAAAGTTGCTCGAATTATTAAACTAATTTTTATTTCATTGGTGAAAATGCACTATACAAAAGGCTGAAAGTACTGGAGTATCTGCACGTTCCCTGATTTTGAAAGCGCACATCCTGCAATTGCCCAGCCCTTGCAATGCCCCTACAACACGAAGTGCCCGAATGCGAAGCCTGGAGAGCCATAGGACGTCTTGAAGCTGGTCAAACACAGACGACAGTGGCAACAGCACTTGGAACATTCCAAAGCGTGATTAGCAGACTGTGGAATCGCTTTCAAGAGACTGGCACAGTACGAAGAAGACGAGAGCAGGGTCACCCATCTGCCACAACAGCAAGAGATGACCGCTACTTGACCTTATTGGCAAGAAGGAACAGGCGCAGCAATGCAACAGTGTTGCGGGGACAGTTTCTTGCTGCCACTTGACGACGGATATGCACCCAGACCATACGAAATCGGCTCCATCGTGTTGGACTGCATGCCCGGCGACAAATGGTATGCATTCCGTTATCTGCTGAACACCGTAGAACCCGTAGAAGGTGGGCTGATGAGCATCGTCATTAGACCCGTGATGAGTGGTCAACTGTCCTCTTCTCTGATGAGTCACGGATCAGTCTGCAGCCTGACAATCATCGTGTTTTGATCTGGCGTGTACGAGGAACACGGGAGAATCCACGTTTCGTGCGAGAAAGGGATTCCTTCGGTGGTGGTGGAACCATGGTGTGTGCTGGCATCAGCATTGGTGGTCGTACCGACCCCCACGTCATCAGAAACGGATTGCTGACTGCTGTCAGATATCGAGATGAGGTCCTGCACCCTATAGTGGTACCCTATGCTGGAGCAGTTGGAAACACTTTCTTTTCATGGACGATAATGCAAGGCCCCACCGTGCTCATCTCGTCAACAACATGCTTCAGGAGGCAGGATTCGAACGCATGGACTGGCCTTCACGTTCTCTAGACCTGAATCCCATTGCACATGCTTGGGATGCACTGGGAAGACGTCTGGCAAACCGTCCAATACCTCCCACAATACTTCTTGAGCTGGAAGTTGCCCTGGAGCAAGAGTGGCAGAGGATCCCACAAGAACTGCTGGACATTCTGATCCTTGTCCATGCCCCATCGCTGTCAGTGTGTTTTGGCAGTCTTGGGTGACCATACACCCTACTGAACAGTCAATGGGTGGCACTCTCGTCCAGTTTGACATGCTTCTGTTCACCCCCACCAATATGTCACTTGCTACTCAATCACGACAATTGAGTGTGCATCTCATTTGCATAATCGAACAACTTTCTTTGACTTGTCGTTTGCTTTTCTGATGTTCTAGTTTAATAAAAAAAATCAAATGCTTCTTTTTTTTATCGCTTCATATTCATTTTGAAATATCCCCTGATTTTTGTGAGTAGTGTATTATTGCCAAAAAATTAATTGTCATTTCTAGCTTGGCTACCTATCTAAGGGACCTGGGTTCGAGCTCCGGGTAAGACTTGGATGTATATGTCGTTTTTCTGCTGAGGTCCTGCCATCCTCACAGACAGATGGCATATAAACTGACAGGCTCCTGTCAGACCTCTATGGCAAGCAGCTGCTTAAGGGGGTATTTATTTATTTCATTTTTATTATTTAAGGGAGAAACACGAAAGTTTACGATGAAGACCTGTACTGCATGCAGTTCACCAGTTTTGAATATTCGGTGTATAATTACTAACTGCTAACTTTAAACACGAATCGAAGCTGTCCTCTGTGAGGTAGATATGATACTTTGACTTCATGATCTTCATTGTGAAGACAGACTCACCTAAATAAGTGAAGTTTAAAAATGATATTAATTTGAAAACAATCTTTTTTAGATTAGAATGCTCTTCGTCTCTTACTATATTCCGGAAATGAATGTAGGAACTATGAACATTTAATAAAATATATACAGTACAGGAAAGAAAAAACTGCAACACCTGGAAAGATTAATGCCATTTTATTGAAACGCACGCAGCTGTTAGCATACACTGAGATGTGTGATTGATTACATTATCAAAAAAAAGTGGAAAATTACTACTTTACCTACCTGGTAAAGTGGTTCGCAATGCATTTATGAACACGGCAGGGGATGCAGCTCTATAACGTCCTCCTGAGGGATAGAACCCAAAGAGAGCGAAGTCGCTGATCCGTTTCTGCGTAGAAACGTAGTTGGCACACTTCTTGGATGTTGTTAGAGCAGTCGGCCCATCATGTCCCAGATGTGTTTAATAAATGAAAAGTCCAGCGAGCGTGCTGGCCATGGTAGTATCTGAACGTTTTGCTCGTGTAGATAATGCAGACTAATGCGGGCTGTGTGGGGATGGGCGTTATCTTGCTGGTAAAAGGTTCAATGCTGCTGAACAAATGGGACAACCACTAGCTTCAAAATGTTGGTAACATATCGTTGGGCAGTTAGAAATTGGGCAGTTCTGACAATGATGTTCGACTAATGTTATCCCACACCAAGACACCAGATGCCGGAGCTGTGTGACGATATCGCACGCACTGGGTGGTATTCCTTTCCCCTGGATGATGGCGAACACATATACTGTTTGTGCTGACCAAGACGTAAATGAGATTCATCACTAAACATCGTGTACTCCATTCTTGTTCGTTCCAGTTCTGTCTGAGGCGACACCACTGAAAACGTGCTTCCATGTGGGCAAACGCAGTGCCGGACGATAGACTCGCAATGAAAACTGTAAAAGCCCGTTGTTTTCCGTCCGCTAGTTAGGTATTCGATGCGCTACTTGTTGCCAGTCCCTATGCAGGTGCGTTGTAGTCGCAAATCTGTCACGCAATGCCATGCGTCACAAATGGCGGACCTGTCGCTCCGTGATCATACGTCGTCTTCATGATCCTTGTCGGTGTGTAGCCGGATCTTTCTTAAACCCACTGGCGCCATATGAGTACGATGGTTCTGGGATTGCGGCCAACAAGGTTGACCACATCTCTGTTCGATAAACCAGCTTCTCTAAAGCAGATGATTCTTCCACGCTCAAAGTCTGTTAACTGTTGGAACGGCTGTCGACGTCTGTGAAAGGGTATCTTTAACGGTTTAGAACAATTTCTACAACGTTTTGTCAACCATGGAGCTTTGGTTGCCTTTATCTGTGTTTGACTGCTCCGCCGGACCTGTGACGTCAGCTGGCGCCTGTCCAATCGTTTCGATAGTCCTGCAAACCTAATTATTTCCATGCATTTCCATATACTACCGCCTCCCTAAATTTCGTCACATTAGTGCAACTTCTTGTAAGTATCGCATTTCTTATTTCCTGCAGGTATCATTCTCTTAAGCGCTGGTGGTTTACACAAAAGTGCATCGCGGTCCACCAGTGGACCACGATCGACGTCTTGGCCAGGCATGCTTTATGCCATATGTTCTACGAGGTTATATTTCAAGAAAATTGTAGCAACATACACTACCCTCCAAAATGTATTCTGACACTTCTATAACAAGGAAATGGAAAAGCCCGTTCAACATTACCTAATTGTAAAAATATACTTTTAATCGAAAAATGCCATTGGAGACAAAATCGAAGATCTCAATAAAGAATGAAATCACTATAAATTTTTATTTTCAAAAATACATTTTTAACGTTTATAAAGTTATTGAAGATGTAATATTTAATTACAAAAGATTTATATAGTCCTAAAAATATACTTCAAAGATTAACAAAAATCTAGCACACCTTCATAAATTCTACAGTAAATCGTTTATTAAAATAAAGGTAATTAGAAATTTGTGAAGTGTTTTTCTTTTTCCTGTTGTCAATTTTAGAGAAAAATTATTAGGATGATTGTAACAGCAGCACCTTCGTCTACTTAATGTTTCAGTTTCAATATATCTAAATGTTAAAATGTACGATTTTTATTGCTAGTTCCTGAGGTCATATTTCGATAAAATCATCATCAAACAGACATGGACTACGGAAGTCCAATCAAATCGCGCAATTTACTTATCCAAACTCATCTGTCTAAGATACATCTGCTGCATCTTCCCACTGCAGACCAATTACAAAAAGGTCCTGTTTGACATTGTCTGTCCACCGCATTCTACGTCTCCGTCTCTTTCTGAAGCCTTTAGGCATACTGTTCATAACCCTATTTGCTATCTGTAGTTATGTATACAGGCAATACAGGTATCAGGTACACATTGCCATAAACAATTTTGACGACACCTGAAGTTCATTTTTGTTGCATATTATGAAGAGCATCTTTCTTCAAGTTCATTCAGAATTTTTAGATCAGAGACCAGAGATTTATAGAGAAACTTGAAACTCATATTCTTCACTTAGCTAGTGCGATGCATACAAGATTTACTAATTTTCTTACCTAAATCTGCCAAATCGAAACATTTCTTTCTATTCAAATATTATTTTACAGCAATAACAGATGCTTCGATAAGTCCTAAACGTCACTGATATTCAGAATTTTTTTCTTTAAGATACAAGGCTAAGTTAACGGCATAGAATTTAAAACACCATTTGAAAGAGTTCCTAGGATTTCACTCAATCGTAAAAGTGAAAATAGATTTCTCTGTATGAAAACAACTTCCAAATCTACTGCAGTCCTCGCTTAAAAGACCTAGTTGTAAAAAGAGGACTGGCAGCAGAAACACTCTCTGAACAACAACAAACAGAACCCCTTCTGGGACAAACAAGCAGCTATGACAGATGCCATATGAAGACTTCAGCACCTACACGTCCTATTTTACAAGTCTATGACTGCTTTTATGAGGGAACTTCCCGTGAAAGAACAGGTCTGAGGTAGCTACGACCGCGGATCTCTCCCCTCCCTCCGCATCCATCTACAAAACCATCTCCTCCACGGCGAATGAAGTCTGGTGCCTTTGCTTATTGGCTTCGTTCTTCGTGTGTCTTTCATCTTCTTCAATTGATGGCAACCCGTTTTGCATGACAAACGGGCATCCTCCTTTTCTCCAAGAGCAAGGAAGTCACGATGCAGCCACTCGTCACAGCTATTGAAGAGGACAAGGCTCTCGTGTGGACAGGTGATGACTTCGGCGATGGAGACGGAGAGAAATCAGCATAATGGCCATAGAAACAGAAGAAGGGGACCGAGGAGGAAAAGTGAGAGTGGAGAGTCGGAGAAAATGAGAGGAAAATAATGGAGAGATTGAGGGGAAGGAAATATGAAACTGGAGAGAACAGGTTGTTTGAGAGAGAGGTTATGGAAGTTTAATGTGAAGAGGGAAATTTTCCAAACAACTGTATTCAGGAGGCGAATATAAAACTTTTTTTAATGTTCGAAAGGAATGAGACGAACAGTGTTGTGAAGTGTTTGGATATGGAATACATAAGAAAAACAAACAAACAAATGTATAGTTGAGATTAATTTCGAGATATTGTGATTGTGATGCCGTAAAAAAAAGTTTAATCACTTTATGCTTTTTTGTTTTATATTCCAGCTTTGCTTCTGTGCACACAACGGTTCTAAACTGGCCAAGTCACATGGAAGTGAAGGACTAAGAGTTGGGTAAGACTTAACGTCTTATCAGAAGGACCATATTTTTTCAATATCCAGCTTCACCCCTTTTGTCACCAGACAGACAGAGAGGGTGGATAAGGAAAATCTCAACAGCCGCAGTAGTGGCTCAAGATTGGCATATTTATCTCTGAGCGGAATTGTTTTTTTCACACAATGGGATAAATGGTCAGGTCACAAGGACCACAATGGCTAACAGACGATTTGGGTAAGGAAACCCACTGCGTAATTGTTAGGAGACAGATGATAGCTTTCCGTCAAGATCATCCAACGTGTTCTTTAATGTGAATAGGCTATGGTTCTCCTGCACACGGAACCATGGCTTAACATCCTGTCCGAAGGAGAGTGACTTTCCCAATCACATCGATGTCCCTTTCTTGGCCAGAGCAGGGGTTGAGTTAGTTAAATCTTAACGCTGGCAGACTTAGGACTTGAATCTAGGAACTGAAGACTACGAGGCTGGAGCCCTACCGACTGAGCATCAACTCGAAAATTACATGCCTGTCACGGTGTCGACTGAGCCAGCCACTTTCCCATGAGATCGAAGGACGTGAAACCTGAAATGTGGTTAGAAAAACGACAAAGAAAGGGGGAAAAAAAGAGAATCGCAAAATGAAGCAAAAGAGAAGACAAAAACTGAAATAATTGATAACGATGCAAGGATTGAAATGGCGGAAACCGAGACTTCGGAAGTTCAAAGGACCAACGAATTAAGACGGAAAGAATACGTAATAAAGATATTAAATGCAATTATCGAGAAAGCGGAAACCCTGTTATGATTCTGAACATGGAGAATAATAAAAGAAAAGATCTTTTAACGAACAAAGAGACCACTAATTGAATTCTTATCCTCCACTTAAGATTTGGATGCTGATATTCAGCAGTAAGTAAGAGCTGCTCATTTAACTTTATTTCTTTAAATGCAAATATTCTTTTACTGACGATAAGAAGGATAAAATGATAAGGAAATTGAAGTGATAATCTTAAAATTATAATCTACTTAGCTTTTATTTAGCGATCGAAAATATCTTGATGAGGTTGGCTGAGTCGGTAGGTCGCCCTTTTCGTAATATAATGTACCTAATGTCCGAGTCCCTGCTGACGATTACGCTTATCTCTTAATAATAGAATATATATATGCCTGTGCTGCCGATCACGCTAATCTCTTCGTATATAATGTACTTATGTCAGAGTGCCTTTTGCTGATTACGCTAATCTCTTCGTATATAATGTACCTATGTCAGAGTGCCTTTTGCTGATTACGCTAATCTCTTCGTATATAATGTACCTATGTCAGAGCCCCTTTTGCTGATTACGCTAATCTCTTCGTATATAATTACCTATGTCAGAGTGTCTTTTGCTGATTACGCTAATCTCTTCGTAATATAATGTACCTATGTCAGAGTCCCTACTGCCTTCACGTTGAAGTTTTACCAGTGGAGTTGAAAATTTCAACGTTCGTCTGTGGGTGCATTAAGAAATGTTATGATAAAATATCATTGGAAAGGTTAATAAATCTAGATCAGATCTGTCTATATTCATAAAGAAAGGTTATCTATTGACATAGAATTCAAGAAATAATTAAGAAAGATATTAAAGACTATCTGTTGACAAAAAATTCAAAAGTTAATTTAACTTAATTTTTTTTAGGAAAATGATTTCTTTAATTCTATGTCAGCAGTTAATCTGTGTATTTACTATTGATTGATTCTTGCATAAATAGCGCTTGAATGTGAGTGACTCTAATTTACACCATATTTGGTAATATTGAAACTTTGATGTTCTAGATCATTGATTCTCAACCTTTTATGCTTCACGTACCCCCTGGAAATGTGTATGTAACTGGCATACCCCTTGTATAGATAGATAAAACTATAGTTATAGTATAACACGTACTCCACGTTGAGTACTCCACGTTGAGAACCCCTATTCGAAATCATAGATGGCGCCAGGAGAGACAAAACGGGAAGTTTTATAGGCACAATTAGCTGAAAAATAAATATCTGTCTATAGACAACTCACGAGCGAATCATACTCTAGTGTAGGGGTTCTCAACGTGGGGTATGCGGTAAATTTTTTTGGGTACGCCGTGAGAGCTCAAAAGTCGCAAGATCTAGTAACTATTTCAGTGTTTTATTTTATTCCCATTGTTATACTATAACTATAGTTTATCTATCTATATAGTATATATCTATCTATACACGCCAGTTACATACACATTTCCAGGGGGTACAGTCGCTCAAAAAAGTATCCGAACGCTATGGTTGATTACAGAATTCAGAAAGAATATCTGGCAACGATTTTTTTAGAAATTAATGATCTGGCAACCTTCGTGTACTGTACACGAAGGTTGCCAGATCACTAATTTCTGAAAAAATCGTTGCCAGGTGTTTTTACTGAATTTTGTATACAACCATAGCGTTCGGATACTTTTTTGAGCGACTGTACGTGAAGCATAAAAGGTTGGAAACCACTGCTCTAGTGGATTAGTAATTCTGCGAAGTACCTTGCTTCCTATTTTATAACCTACTTCAAAAATATCTCTTGAGAAGTATTTTGTATATTTCATTTACATTATTCTTCATTTGTTTGTTGGAAAATAAGTAATGCCTTTGCTCTTATACCTTGAAAACTTTGTGTAAAAGTGAAATTGTAATTTACGATTACATTCTTATTTCCTACAAACAATGAAACAAGGAAATTTTATTGTTTCTTGCAGTAACATAGTGCATAAAGGCAATAATTTGTAATAGTGATTTGATTATTTGCAATTGAAAGTTAACTTCATAATTGTTCATGGAATAAATGCAATAGGTAGTAGATACTTAAAACTATGTGTTACTATTCCAAATTGCATTTGCAACTAATTTGTTCTAATAAAGATTCATTAATTCAGTTTAGTGGTCAGAATATCTGACATGTAACTGAGAGACTTGGGTTCGAGTCGCAATCACGGCGATCCAAACCAAATCTCGTATTTTCATTACTTCTCATCAAATGGTGATCGAGATAAAGTTTAAGGGCAGCAATAGTACCATTTATCCTGAAAAATACTTCTCAGATATAATTTAGCGTAAAAATAATATCCTTTATATCAAACTGTAAATTTCAATAAAAAGAAGAAAAAAGGAAATTTTATTTCAATTATGTCAATGGTGTTTTAGCTTTTGCAAATTTTGAAAAAGAATCCTTAGGCTGAGTGGAGCTTCTGTTGCATTTATCAGCTTCGATAACTTTGTGACTAAACGAACTTTAAGGTATCTGTCTGGAGCAGGAGTTTGACTCAGTCAACTCCTGCTCCAGATATCTTCAGGAGTCAGTCTTATCAGTTCGTAATCTGGTGTTTCCATGATTGAGTCCCACTTGGATCTGGTGTTCCCATGATCGAGTCCACCAGCATTGACATTTATCTCGCTTACCTCTACGCTTCTGTCAGTGGAATAGTTGTAAAAGCCTCCTTTCGTCGGATTGGAATAGTTGCAAAGCCTCCTTTCGTCGTTAAAGAATACAATGGATGGCCTTGACGGGAGGTTTCCCATCTGTCTTGTAATAGCTATCCAGTGAGTCCCCTCCTTCCAAATTTCTCTGAGCCCTCGGGATTCTTGTGACCTGGTTATTTGGCTCAGTTTGCGCAAAAATAAAGATCCATTTAGAGGTAAAACATCGTAACCTGGTTAAGTTAGATTCAAAACTAGACGTGTCCTTCAGCATGAAAAAGAAAAATCTTGTCAAGCCCAAATTATGTTCTAAAATATCTAAAACTATACTGATCTGTTGTTTGCGAAGTTTAAAATCCGGTGACTTAGGGAACACCGATGGAACACCGCCGCCGTCCGTCGGATGGGACGTTAAGCCGTCGGCCCGTGTGCGGGAGAGCCATACCCTGTGCACATTAAAGAACACGCTGGATGGCCTTGACGGGAGGCTACCATCTGTCTCCCAACAGCTGTTCCAGTGGGTCCTCTCCCCCAACCTTCTCTGAGCCTTCGGGGTCCATGTGATCTGGCCATTAAGCCCATGGTGTGCAAAAAAGTGCCGCTCAGAGGTAAAACAACCTAACCCAACCCGGTGATTTAGTGTTATAGCGTTGGCCAGCAGTCCGAAAAAACAAAGAAAGTGTTTATTATCTTCTCTAATTGATATTATCAGGCAGACCTGATGCTTAGGAATAAACAAAGATAGTAATTTTATAAGATAAGCTTGCGTTTCAGTATCACATTTCAGTATCACGTCTAAGATAAAATATATATAGATATAAGATAAAATGCTTGCGTTTCAGTATCACATTTCAGTATCACGTCTAAGTTTGCCTGCGTATGTATGCTGGGGGGGGGAGGCGTGGGACAGATGGGAGGGGGAACCGCATTTTATATGGGGGATAATAGAATGAATTTTCCCTTCCTAACAGAAAACAAAATATGACACTCCGCAAATTTCAAACGGAGAAGATAAAAGTAAAATTTACTAGAAAATAATTTAGAGATCTTAATCAAATTTATTTATATATTCTTATTTTGCAGCAACGTTCACTCAATGTTTACAGAATTATGGAAGATGATACACGTAACAGAAGTTTTCCTTATCCTAGGAATTTTTAACCAAAGTTTACAAAAACTAAAAGGCTATTGAAACAAATGAAAGCAAATATTTTTCTTTTCTTTAAAATACACTATTTGATATAAAGGCTATTATTTTAGATTTAATAATTAGAACGAAAAATACTGTTGTTGGCTCTAAAACCCTCAACACTTTAAAAAAGCCATATATTTCCATATAAGTGTTATTGGAATACATTCAATTAATAGGAATTTATGATTAGGACAGATGTGATTTAGATGTCTAAACTATTACCTTTTTTTCACAATTTCTTTATACAAGTGCGATATTTCGTCTTGTTGTCTCTTTATAAATAAGATTGATATAAAGCTCCCAGGATTGGATTGGATTGTTTTACCTCTGAGCGGCACTTTTTTGCACACCATGGGCTAAATGGTCATTCCACAAGGACCCGAAGGCTCAGAGAAAGTTGGGGGAGGGGACCCACTGGAACAGCTGTTGGGAGACAGATGGTAGCCTCCCGTCAAGGCCATCCAGCGTGTTCTTTAACGTGCATAGGGTATGGCTCTCCCGCACACGGGGCCACGGCTTAACGTCCCATCCGACGGACGGCGGCCTTTCCAAGCCCATCGGTGTCCCCTACTGACCGTGGGCAGGGTGGGGAAATTTTGCGGAGATAAATCTCAACGCTGACCCAGCTGGGACTCGAACCTGGGAACTACAGATTATGAGCCTGGCGCGCTACCGACTGAGCCACCCCCGCCCTAAAACTCCCAGGACTTGAAATGGAACCAAAACCAGCTCCAAGGAAAGATAGTTTAATCCACCAACCATCCTACTTATTAGTGAAAATTATCAATAGGTATCAGTGACAATTTTATTAATTGTTAAAATAATTTTCCTATTATAAATGAAATCAAAATATTTTATTATGTTTATATACTACGTTACATGTAGCTGCAACGATTATATTCGACACCAAATTTATGACCATCATTTCTTCACATAATATATATTTATATACAAACACTGACTGTCCAAATTATTATGAACACCGTGCCATGGTACAGTTCCCAAAATTTCAAAAATTTACAATTATCTGCGCATAGTTCTCGTTTAAATGAGTTTTGAAGTATTGTTCAAAACCGTCGTCATCTCTCTCAATGATGAACTGTATCAGCACTGATTTGCCGTACAGTTCATACTAACAACCTCCTGTCCCTGCCTATCAGAGCCTTTTTACCCCACATTTGCCTCAATTGGCAGACGTCTTTTGAGACCGTTGGCGTTCTCCATACACTTGCGATATTGTGCTTCTTGTTTTTCTGCTTACTTCCATTAGCACCGTTACGTATGTTCCTTGCCCGTAGTGCTACAACGACGAGCGCCTTTCGAAGTCAGTCAGATAAGACTTTTTACCAATGTCGTCCTTGCCTCTGCGGCGGGGGTGGCTCAGTCAGTAGCGCGCCAGGCTCGTAATCTGTAGTTCCCAGGTTCGAGTCCCAGCTGGGTCAGCATTGAGATTTATCTCCGCAAAATTCCCCGCCCTGCCCACGATCGGTAGGGGACACCGATGGGCTTGGAAAGGCCACCGTCCGTCGGATGGGACGTTAAGCCGTGGCCCGTGTGCGGGAGAGCCTGTGCACGTTAAAGAACACGCTGGATGGCCTTGACGGGAGGCTATCATCTGTCTCCCAACAGCTGTTCCAGTGGCTCTCCTCCCCCAACCTTCTCTGAGCCTTCGGGGTCCATGTGACCTGGCTATTTAGCCCATGGTGTGCAAAAAAGTGCCGCTCAGAGGTAAAACAACCCAACCCTTGCCTCTGCTTTCCATCATGTCTTTGCGGTTTCATAGTGCTTCGTAGTGACGTAGAATTGTTTCGTGAGTAAGAAATTATTTTGCTTACATTGGCATGTTTTATGGCACAGTCGCTCAAAAAAGTATCCGAACACTATGGTTGATTATAGAATTCAGAGAAAATATCTTCGTGTCACCTGACACGAAGGTTGCCAGATCACTAATTTCTAAAAAAATCGTTGCCAGATATTTTCTCTGAATTCTGTAATCAACCAGAGTGTTCGGATACTTTTTTGAGCGACTGTACTTCATGCACCGTGCAGTGCTCATAATAATTTGGTCAGGCAGTGTACATATAAAAGTCAGAGCGTGAGTGACAATTACGGACTGCACAGCTGACATTTCTATTTTAGATTGGAGAAAAAAATCATTGCTTTAGGTTGTTTTACAGTGAGGGACAATTTCCAGTCGAGCATCCATTGGTTTCAATTTTCCTTTTTTTTTGCCATTGGTGCATTGTAGAAAAAACATATTCTTGAGTAGTTGTTTTTAACACTAGTTTAATTGGTACAATGCTTTACTTGTTTCTTTTATTTATTTGCTACATATATGACAGATAAGAATCCCGTAAAATGCTTTGGTTTATAGAGATCTTCTCATACAATGATGTGCTCTTCTAATACTGAAATCAAGTTTTCTGACAACTGCCTGAAAGAGGACACAACATGCAGACTACTAGAACTGTTATAGCAGTCACTATTCCGTTAAGGATAATTCCGATGGCTTTTCCGTATCACAAATTATAAATTAGTTTCTATGTGTGTACGATTCAGCACTGGTAGCACTTCAGTATTTTCTAATGTTTGTTGTTACCAGAGCACACAGAAGAACCAAGGAATTCCCGAAATCCAACTTGCGTAAAACTTTTGACGCTGTATCCTGTGCTTAGAAATTAGTTTTGCGGATGGTAACGGTTTTAATCTGCATTCTGCCATTCTCTTTGTGATATTAAGTATATTTGCTCTCTCGCTCTCTGATTAATATTTCATCACGTAATGTATAAATCTATGAAATCATGAATTAAAACCAGAAGAGGTTTCATGTTCACTGTTTGGGGCAGAGAGATGAGCCAAACAGTGAACATGTATCTCTTCTATCTAATCTATATCTCTATTTAATCTATATCTCTAAGAGAGATGAGTCGTCGAATTTTGTCTACCTAAGACGAAGTCATGAAGTATTAGTTTTGTGTTAGGAAAGGTTTGAAGGAAAAGTTACACTCTTATGACCACAATGTTGATGAAATAGCAGAAATACTCATCGCAAAGCTGTTACCTTTGTTTACCTTGAACAGCATTCATAGATCATAGGCTAATGATTCTCCAGAATTTATTCAGAGAGCGAAATGATGTTCTCTGATTCTAGTGCATTTGTTTACTTATCATTTCTTGCTTTTGTATTCTTTTTTGCAACAAGTCTTGTTGAGTTTTTTTCGCCTCTGAACGACAGTTTTTTGCACATAATGAGCAAAAAGGACAGGTCACAAGCATCCCAAGGGCTTAGAGTAGGTTGGAGAAAGGTTGTGTTCAGTTGTTCTACCTCTCAGCGGTATTGGTTTGCAAACAACGGATAAATGACTAGGTCACAAGGACCCGGTGGGCTCAGAAAAGGTTAGAGGAGGGAACCCACTGAACAGTTAGGAGAGAGATAAGAGCCTCCAGTCATAGCCATTCAGCGCGTTTTTTAACGTGAACAGGGTATGGCTCTGCTGCACACGGGACCAAGACTTTACGTTCCATCTTACTAACGGAGGGTAATCCTTCCAAGCCCATCAATGTTCCTTTTTTCACAGAGGATAGGGGTGGAAGTTTAATGGAGATAAATCTCAACTCTGACCCAATTGGGACTCGAACCTTGGAACTACAAATACGACAGCACTACCAACAGAGTCAACTCTCGCCACCGTCACGAAAGAATTTTCAGTATAATACGAGCAGAGGAAGAAGATTTGTGAGGAAGACGGAAACCTCAGCAAAGATAGACAACTATGCAATACAAAGAAAATTTCGCTGCCTTTGTTCAGGATTCTAACCCAATTGATTAACATTGCTCAACAACCAATCAACTGACGGCTCGAATTTGGAACGTAACCTATATGTATCGAGTTCGAAGATTAACTATAGAAGAAATAGTGTTCAAGTTATTTTTAAAAATACATCGATTAATGATTAAAAAAGAGAATAACACACTAATTAACTTTTTTCTTCGTTTTTTTTTTCTTTTGTGGTGCATCGCACAGATTTTATACAGTTTTAAGATTTTCAAAAGGACTGGTTCTTAAGTCATTAATATCATAACTCTCCAAAGAACTGAAAGCTTTCTGATGGATGAAGGCTTTTCTAAACTCCTCAGACTGCGAAGTTATTTACATAAATAAATCAACTTCAGTAAGGTCGATTTAACAGCTAGTTTAATTTATCGCGACATTTCGTAATATCTTTAACGTTTTCCTTTTTCATCCCTTCTTATTTATTAATAACTCATTTTCTTTTCTAGTCTGATACATTCGTTCCTTTTCTTTTTTTAATCCTAAATCATGCCCGTCCTTTCTTCGCATGAAACGCTACTTCACGATTTTCAACTTCTTTCCTACAGAGACTTAAGTCTTGTAATCGTGACCCCATTTTAATCTCTTTGCTACATTAATTGTCCCTCAATTAATCACTAATTGCCAATTTAATATGCATTCAACCTCACTTCTAGATTTGTAATAGAAGTTTATTACTCCATAGTTTCTAACATTTTACAAAGTAAAAAATATAATCTCATAAGCTGGGGTTTTTTAAATTGAAGTATTCGGGTAAAATTTTTACAGCAGAAAAACAGAAATACCTTTGCTGCCTGGCAAGATTAATTAAAGCAAGCTTTATTTCATTACTTTCTTTAATGATTTTAAAAAAAGCTATATGTTAATGAGTTCAATGAAAAACACTTTCAAATGAAGAAATGAAGGTTTAATTTCCCGTTACGAAAATCTAACCTAACGTTGAAATCGGTATATAAGATTTAATTATCTAAGATTATCAAATTATTATTAGGCATCATTTCAAATGGGATAATTGGCATTAAAGAGTCGGCTGTAATTAAGAGGTTTCTTTACCTCTGATCGACACTTTAGGTTGGGTTGTTTTACCTCTGAGCGGCACATTTTTGCACACCATGGGCTAAATGGCCAGGTCACATGAACCCCGAAGGCACAGAGAAGGTTGGGGGAGGGGACCCACTGGAACAGCTGTTGGGAGACAGATGGCAGCCCCCCGTCAAGGCCATCCAGCGTGATCTTTAAGTGCACAGGGTATGGCTCTCCCATACACGGGGCCACGGCTTAACGTCCCATCCGACGGACGGCGGCCTTTCCAAGCCCATCGGTGTCCCCTACTGACCGTGGGCAGGGCGGGGAAATTTTGCGGAGATAAATCTCAACGCTGACCCAGCTGGTACTCGAACCTGGAAACTGCAGATTACGAGTCTGGCGCGCTACCGACAGAGCCACCCCCGGCCCGATCGACACTTTAGAGATAATGAGTTAAATAGCCAGGTTGCAAGGACCCTAAGAGCTCAGATAAGGTTGGGCAATGGGAATCACCGGATAGATGTTAGGAGACAGATGAACTCATCTCGTCGCGGCCATCCAGCGTGTTCTTTAACGTGAACAGGGTATGACTCCTATGCACACGGGGCCACGGCTTCGAGTCCCCTCCAAGGCACGGCGGCTTTTCCAAGCCCATCGGTACACCCTTCCTGACAGAGGGCACGATGGGAAGTTTGTCGGAGATAAATCTCAACGCTGGCCTAGGTGAGAGTGCTCAGTTGGTGCTTGGATAGTTCTCATAAATCATTGTTTATTTGACCTATCAATAACCACTCAATCAACCATTGATGTTGTGTGAGAACAATACAATGGAGTGAAAATTATTTTCTTTCGTTCCATTCTCGCTCTAAGAGTTGTCAGTGAAACTCCCGAACAAGCATAATTTTTTTTTCCTACCAAAAATTCGAGTTTCACTTTTTACGCAAACATTTCACCGATATTAGAAATTTATGCATTTTTAAACTTTTTGATGATATTATTCGCTTGTTCCCGTTTTTTCTTACATTATAGGACAGAGAAGGATCCTAGACGTTATTCCTGAAGTCTCCAGACATTCTCGTACAGGGGTGGGATTCACTAAGTCGGTAGCACGACAGGCTCGTAATCTGTAGTTGTCAAGTTATTGTCCTATCTTGCTCAGCATTGCGAATTATCTCCCCTAGCCCAATACCCTGCTCTCGGTCATAAAGGAGACACCGATGGGCTTGGAAGGGCCACCGTCCGTTGGAGGGAATGTTAAGTGGTATAACTGCCTTAAACATTGGGTTAGGCATAACTGCCTAACTTAATAATGCCTTAACTGGCATAGTGGTTAGGACATTAGATACTATTCCAACAGGGCAAAGTTTGTGTGTGTGTTAGCTCTATCTGAGGTAGTGGTCAGCAGTGATTACGATCTTAGTGGGGCATGTCCTTGTATGAGAAGGCCTGCAAAAGTCAGGAGTAGCTTCTAGGATTCTTCTCTGACCTATGAGTTGAAAATAAAAAGTCGTGGGTCGACGTGCAGAATCGACATACCCTGTACAAGTTAAAGAACAAGCTGGATGTCCTTGATGGGAGGCTATCATTTGTCTCCTAACAACTGTCCAGTGTGTCCCCTTCCGCCAACTTTTTCTCAGCCCTTGGAGTCCTTGTGACCTGGCCATTTAGTCAGGTCACAACGATCCCAAGGGCTGAGAAAAAGTTGGGGAAAGAGGAGACACTGGACAGTTGTTAGGAGACAGATGATAGTCTCCCGTCAAAGACATCCAGCTTGTTCTTTGACTTACATGGAGATGCTCTCATATATTGGCATGCGTTGCCAAATCAGAAGAGAACTTTGCTGATCACTTCGTTATAATTAATATAATACAAAAATTATACCTGCTGGAAATATCAGCACACATTCTACCGTTTTCACCCCCACGCTACTTCAGTGTAAATCAGCATATTAAAACCTCCTATCTGTCGTGGCGATCAAAATATATTTTTAGTCAGCTAAAGCTCGCGTTGTAGCAACATTGCAGATTTATTCTTAACGTTTGTGTGAAAGATGTTTAAACAATTGCTTGAATGAATTTTTGGGAATGAAATTTACGTTGAACTATATGGGATAAGAGAAAATCAGTTGTAAGTGAGAGAAAATGCAATTATAGAGAAGAATGTGATCTAGAAATCCACAAATTACATATAGACACATACAAAGTGTGAGTAGAATTCTCTCTAGTATTCAGAAATTGCCGCATTTTCAGGTAATCGGAATTATGGTGCGCTCTTAGTATTTAAACGTTTTGTTATTTGTACATCTATTGAGATAATCTCATGTATAGGAATTGGCCCAAATTTAACCGTAAAATACCGTAAAATTTATCATTTGTATACATTTTTGAACCCGTTTAATTTGTAAGTTGATTCTATGTTACATTTTAATCAACATTAATTTGTAGTAAAAATGTGAATCTGCCATTTAGATGAGAATGGGCATTATAAATATTAATACCAACTAAATAAATACGTTTGAATTAAATTAAAACAATCGGCTCACGAATTTTCTTATTACTTACTATAAGATTTCAATTCATATTTGCATATGTGGATTAAACATTCAGAAAAGAAGTTCTCAATCCTAACGTGTAAGGGTGGGATTAGTTTACCTCTAGTGACCCTTTTTTTTCGGGCGAGGGTGGCTCAGTCGGTAGCGCGCCAGGCTCGTAATCTGTAGTTCCCAGGTTCGAGTACCAGCTGGGTCAGCGTTGAGATTTATCTCCGCAAAATTCCCGCCCTGCCCACGGTCAGTAGGGGACACCGATGGGCTTGGAAAGGCCGCCGTCCGTCGGATGGGACATTAAGCCGTGGCCCCGTGTGCGGGAGAGCTATACCCTGTGCACGTTAAAGAACACGCTGGATGGCCTTGACGGGAGGCTACCATCTGTCTCCCAACAGCTGTTCCAGTGGGTCCCTTCCCCCAACCTTCTCTGAGCCTTCGGGGTCCTTGTGACCTGGCCATTTAGCCCATGGTGTGCAAAAAAGTGCCGCTCAGAGGTAAAACAACCCAACCCTTTTTTTCCCCACACAATACGCTAAACTGCCAGGTCACAAGGGCACCATGGTCTCAGAGAAGGTTGGAAGTAGGGGACTCACTGGATAGTTGTTAGAAGACAGATGATAGTCTCCTGTCAAGGCCATCCAGCATGTTCTTTAAAGTGAACTCTCTACACACGGAGGCACAGTTTAATGTCCCATCCGACGGACGGCGGCCTTACCAAACCCATCTGTGTCCCCTACTGACTGAGGACAGGGCTGGGAGTTTTTCGGAAATAAATCTAAGCTCGGGCATAGGGGAGACTTGAACTTGGTAACTGAAGTTTACGAGATTGGCGCGCTACCTACTGAGCACCCCCGTCCCTGCCGGCAGAATGGGACGTTAAACGGTGGTTCTGTGTGTCGATGATCCATCCAACGTACACATTGGAGGGCGGGGGTAGCTCAGTCGGTAGCGCGCCAGGCTCGAAATCTGCAGTTCCCAGGTTCGGGTCCCAGCTGGGTCAGTGTTGAGATTTATCTCCGCAAAATTCTCCGCCATGCCCAAGGTCAGTAGGGGACACCGATGGGCTTGAAAAGGCCGCCGTCCGTCGGATGGGACGTTAAGCCGTGGCCCCGTGTGCGGGAGAGCCATACCCTGTGCACGTTAAAGAACACGCTGGATGGCCTTGACGGGAGGCTACCATCTGTCTCCCAACAGCTGTTCCAGTGGGTCCCCTCCCCCAACCTTCTCTGAACCTTCGGTGTCCTTATGACCTGGCCATTTAGCCCACGGTGTGCAAAAAGGTGCCGCTCAGAGGTAAAACAACCCAACCCAACGTACACGTTAGATGGACTTGATTGGAGGCTTCCATCTAACTCCTCTAACAGTTATTCAGTGGATACCATTCCTCTTCTTTGACCCCTTGGGGTGTTTGTGACCAAGTCTTTTAGCCCACTGCGTACAAAAGGTACATCTCAGATGTAAAACGACCGAACGAAAATTCTGATTGAGCAAACCCCACACGCAAACGAAGAAGCTGCAACGCTACTGTTGGTAGCAGAAGAAAAAAATATTAAAGAAACCTGCAGTGTGCATCGAGAATTTGGCGACGAGGGTTTTGAAAGAAGAATAAAAAAGAGGAATATAGAAAGGGGAAAAAATAACGATAAAAATAAAAAAGAGCTCCCGCCTTTCTCTTGAGGAGTTCGAAAAAGGGTTGCAAGGGTGAACACGTGGCAGAACGAAAAAGACACGCAAATGGGAAATGAGAGTAAAACGCTATAAAGGAAAATGTAAAAGAAGAAGACGATTGGACGTAAAAAAAATAAGTAAGTTCAATATGTTTCAGATGGGGAAAGAAATTGAACAGACCGGAGAGGGAGAAAAAGACATTTCGAAGCGGGAAAGAAATAAAACTGAAAAAAAAAGGAATCTAAAGAAAAAAAGAAAATGGAATGATGAGAAGAAAGTTGCGAGCTAGGTTAGGAGAGCCCCACAGAAAGACATCAGTGGGGGTTGAGTTGGGGTGGAGGAAGAGGGGAGGGAGGGAAGAAAGAGGAGGAGAAGGAGGAGGCGCGTGCGCTGTCGATCCCTCTTCCAGCACGTTGCTGACAGTCGCTTCGAAGGAGGAGAATGATGGCGGACAGATGTTGTTAGAGAGAGCCATTCCGGCCTTCGGGACTGTCGCGGTGCACGCCGGGAAACTACCGGGGACACGCGCCGCGTGACGTCGATGGCACGTTTCCTGCGATGTAACGGCGTCCTTATTGGCGGCTAAACTCTTCCAGAAGAAGAGCGCAACGCCGCTGCGAAAGGGCATCGTTTCTCGGTCCACTTGTGGCGCCCTGTGCTTGGCACCTCCAGCTGTTAACTCGGCGGGAAGCAGAAAGACCTGCAGTTCATATGGCAGTCACATCATCGTGATGCCTCACGCCGAGAGAGAGCGGTGGACATATTCTGCTTGGGGCAAAAGGCTAAGCTCATCTTCGAGCAAAATGTGATTCATATAGTGAGGGAACATTCTCGTAAACAGTTTATGAGAGATTATCGTAAAATGCGTTGATCGACCGTCCCCTTTAAACCTGGAATTTGTAATGACTTGCTTTTTAGTTTCTCTTTACATTTTTGTGAAAATGTTCAGAGAGAGAGGAGGTGTAGCTTTTGCGTCGTGGGTTTTCTTAAATGGAGAGAAGTCCTTTGTTGTGCAATTGCAAATAGGGAGAGGTTCGTTGTTAAATAAAAATAAAATAAATACCCCCCTCAAGCAGCTGCTTGCCACAGAGGTCTGACAGGAGCCTGTCAGTTTATATGCCATAGTAGAAGGTCTGAGAGGATGGCAGGACCTCAGCAGAAAAACGATACATACATCCATGCATTATCCGGGGCTTGAACCCAGGTCCCTTAGATCAGTAGCCAAGCGTGCTAACCACTCGGCCATTCGTTGTTACGTAATTGAAAATAGTAAGAGGTTCGCTGTTACGCAATTGCAAAATTTGAGAGAAGTCTGTTATTTAATTACAAATAAGAAGTCATCGTTACACAATTATATATATATATAAAGAGAGAGGTCCTTTGTTACGCGAGGGGCGGGGGGTGGCTCAGTCGGTAGCGCGCCAGGCTCGTAATCTGTAGTTCCCAGGTTCGAGTCCCAGCTGGGTCAGCGTTGAGATTTATCTCCGCAAAATTCCCCGCCCTGCCCACGGTCAATAGGGGACACCGATGGGCTTGAAAAGGCCGCCGTCCGTCGGATGGAACGTTAAGCCGTGGCCCCGTGTGTGGGAGAGCCATATCCTGTGCACGTTAAAGAACACGCTGGATGGCCTTGACGGGAAGCTACCATCTGTCTCCCAACAGCTGTTCCAGTGGTCCACTCCCCCAACCTTCTCTGAGCCTTCGGGGTCCATGTGCCCTGGCCGTTTAGCCCATGGTGTGCAAAAAAGTGCCGCTCAGAGGTAAAACAACCCAACTCAACCTTTGTTACGCAATTGCAAATAGAGAGAGGTTAGATAATAGTAAAGTTACTGTCACGTATTTTTATATAAATAAATCATTTCAACAATATTTAAAAATTCATGGAAGCTAAAACATTTAAGAGAAATATTGTTTGTTGTAAGAAAATACGTGAAAAGATAAGAAGCAAATGATAACGGCCGAAATAAACCGCTAAGAATGAGTGTTAGAAGTTTGTATGTGTCATGCCCCTCTAATTTATTTATTGTATTTTTGTTGTTGTAAATATTTGTGGTTAGCGCGCTTGGCTATTGCTCTAATGGACCTGGGATCGAGCCAGGGTAAGGCATGGCTGTTTGTGTCGTTTTTCTGCTGAGGTTCTGCCATCCTCACAGACCTTCTACTATGGCATATAAATTGGCAGGCTCCTGTCAGACCTCTGTGGCAAGCAGCTGCTTGAGGGGGTATTTATTTTTTTATTCAATATTTGTATGTATTAATTGTGTTTTTGGAAGTGCTATTGTGGTGATGTGACTCATAGATGTTGTTTTCGGGTCTGAGCTGGCTGCCTGCATGAGCTGACGGGTCCCGAAACCCATTTTTTGGCCCTTTACGACTAGCCTGAGGCGCGAGTGTGAGCACTAGAGACAAGCCGGGCAAAAAGGAAACGGCAATCTTGAGCGTCGCTGTCAAACGGGAAGGACGTTTGAACCACAAGTCAAGGGACGCCGCTCTTACTCAAAGAAAACCCTGTAAGGAGGGGGTTCGATTCTATGTGAGAATCAATTCTTGGTGAATCAAATACAGTTCTGTGGAACTGAAGTGTATTCTGTGTGAACCACATTGTAGGCATATGTTAAATATCGTTTCGCCGAGTTTGAGGTCGGTAAACGAGAATCTGCAAAGTGCGGTTCTCAACCTTTGCATAATTGTTTGCAGCAGCAAAGGGCTACGGAGTCGAGAGCATCCCCATCACGTGATTGTACATAAGTGTGAATAAACTGTGTCGTCTCTATACAACTCTCGTGCGTTAATTGTTGGACATATTTCTGTACATCACTTGGCGCAGCAAATCTGAGGCATACGTTGGTACGGGAATCTGTTATTTCACCGAAATAAGGGTGAAGGTAATCAAGGGACTAATTCATCGTCCTCGGGCGCTACGATATTTGGCGCAGGTCATGAGAGTATGGTAAGGTTTTTCAGTTTGGTCAATTTAGAAAAAAAAAAGTTTCAAAAAAAGGTTAAAGCATGGTTTAAAAATGCTTTCTAAAAATTAAATATAAAACGCAAAAAATGAAACGCTTTTTGCGCTGTGTCTTCAGTTAAATGTTCCATAATCACTCTCTTTAAATGTCAAACGAATACCGTAAAAAAAATCGAGTTTTAAAGAGATGTGAGTGAGGTATAAAATTTTTCTAGAGTAATTTTTAAAAAAAAAATAAATAAAAATAATATATTTAAATTTATGGAACTTAATTATGACTTCCCATTCATATTTAACTTTGTGATATTCAAATACTTTTGGCAATATAGTTTATGTGATTGGTTTAAATCTAAATAAATAAATTGAACGTGGATAAAAAAAAAATTGTGATTAACTCATTTTACTTGATTGCAAAGATTTGATTCGTAAAAAACAAATTGAAAGCGTAAACGTAAATAACTAAACACGAATGAAAAACAAATAGAGAAACGGAAAGTAATCACGGAAGATAAATTTTAAATAAAAAGGACAGACGAAGACAGAGGCTATATTTAAGTAAATGAAAACGGCAACAAATGCTTAAACTAATATTCAGAACAGTAATAGCAGAACAGGTGAAAAAAAAAACAGATAAACCAGTATGCTTGCCATACTGAAGAAGAATGATGAGCAGAAGATAATCACATTGAAGAAGAGCAATTTCCTTTCCTCTAGGGGCGGGAGTGGCTCAGTCGGTAGCGCGCCAGGCTCGTAATCTGTAGTTCCCAGGTTCGAGTCCCAACTGGGTCAGCGTTGAGATTTATCTCCGCAAAATTTCCCCGCCCTGCCCACGGTCAGTAGGGGACACCGATGGGCTTGAAAAGGCCGCCGTCCGTCGGATGGGACGCTAAGCCGTGGCCCCGTGTGCGGGAGAGCCATACCCTGTGCACGTTAAAGAACACGCTGGATGGCCTTGACGGGAGGCTACCATCTGTCTCCCAACAGCTATTCCAGTGGGTCCCCTCCCCCAACCTTCTCTGAGCCTTCGGGGTCCATGTGACCTGGCCATTTAGCCCATGGTGTGCAAAAAAGTGCTGCTCAGAGGTAAAACCATCCAATCCTTTCCTCTAGCTTCACTGCCATTTAGCCTGATGTGCAATGAAAGCACTTATACAGGAGATTTGCATTTCCATTATAATAGTAGGTATTGGTGAGCCATCCCATGGCCGTGTAGTTAGCTCGCTTGGATACTGATCTAAGTGACCTGGGTTCGAGCCCCGGGTAAGGCATGGATGTATGTGTCGTTTTTCTGCTGAGGTTCTGCCATCCTCTCAGACCTACTACTCTGACATATAAACTGACAGGCTCCTGTCAGACCTCTGTGGCACGCAGCTACTTGAGGGGGTATTTATTTATATTGAAGTACACTTCGGATTTAACGCCGTAGTCCCATGGCCGAGTGGTTAGCACGCTTGGCTACTGATCTAAGGGACCTGGGTTCGAGTCCCGGGTAAGGCATGGATGTTCGTGTTGTTTTTCTGCTGAGGTCCTGCCATCCTCTCAGACCTTCTACTGTTTCATATAAACTGACAGGCTCCTGTCAGTCAGACCTCTGTGGCAAGCAGCTGCTTGAGGGGGTATTTATTATTTTTATTTTATTTTACACTTCGGATTTAAGAATACCTTCTTTTATTTATTCTGAAATTAAAGTATTTATGATACAAAAAAGAAAATATCATTCTAGACTAGTTGTTAAACATTTCACAGGAGTTTTATGATTGTGCTTGGGATGAACTAATCTACACACTTGAGTTAAATTTCGAATGGAAAACTCGGCAATCCGTAATTTACGTCATAATATAATATCAAGACAATGTTTTCTTCTTTAAATATTAATGCCGATTTAGCTAGTTATTTCAAACTCTCCCTATATATAAATGTTTTGAAATTTATGTCTTACATCGTTTGAATAGCGTTAAAAAATGTTTTAAATGTGCTTTTAACTTATCATTATAATTCGTGTATTCGTAGATGTTATTTCTCAACAACAAACATGTTGTTTTCTTTCTGATGTGGCTTCCAATTAGATTGAATACATGAAAGCTAAGCGTGATATTTTTGGATATTGCTAAGAGACTCGAGATCAAACTGAATTCACTGGATATGGACCAAGATGCCACTGATTTTTTTTTTCAAAGTAGGGCAATTTAGGGTTGATTTTTTAAATATCAATATGCCCCAAGGTTATTTTTGGGCATGTTAAATGTGGACTAACTAATATGAGGCTGAATTTTCGCACTCGGATCGAGACGAGATTGATGTTTTCTGAAATGTCCCAATATTCTGAGAGTGACATTTTTCTAAACGAAGCATAAGTTTTGAAATTTCAGATTCAGAACAATCAAAATATTACTATGATTATTTCATAACCATAGTGAAAGGAGTTTGTTATAAAGCGTACAATCTGGTTTGGTTTACTCTTTTTATAACAATTGAAAAAAATTATATATTTTTTATATAATTTTTTAAGGTTTCTTTTATTCTATAATAGCTTAACTGTATTTCATTTTAATATGCGACAGAAAGAATATAAATGCAATCTTCTGTTCATTCCAAAATTTCAAACACAATACCAAACGCTAATGAAGATATAAAAGGTATCAGCTGCACAATGAAAGACAGTTCGTCTATTAGGCTACATACCCCACCTGGCATTCTTTTTAAAGTATTAAATATTAATTAAATCAAGCTAATATTCGGCTTATTGTATTATCGAATTAGACTGGGTAGGCTAACTGAATTAACTGGGTAGGCTAACTGTTACTTAACTAGAAATCAATCTATGTTATGCATCAAATTTAGGTAGTAACACTCGAAACATGTCCCTCATAAGCCACCACTTTCTCACACCTTATTTCTTTCATTTATTTCTACCATAAAGAACCAGAGGACGACCTCATCTGCGAGCATCTTTGACGTTCAGCTCATAGTTATACAGCAGTAGTCCCTGAGAAATTCCTATCTTGGCAATAATGCCTTTTATCCCTAGCATTGCAAAGGATATGAACAGTGAAAGTCCTGATTAAGGATTCATGTAATTCAGCATAAGAGACCGTGTCACCGTTTCCATTTGCAACCCTCCCTCTCCAATCCTGCGTGCCATACCCAAGAAGAATAATTGCCTTTCCAACATTCCAGCTGTCACGTGACCACGCGAAAGAGAGAGAGAGAGCAATGCGAGGAAGCGAGCGAGTACCCCGAGCTGCTGACCAAGGCATGCGATGATCCGACGACTACCGCATCTGAATGGATGTGTTCGTAAAGTCCTCATCCCTGATGAATGTGTCCCATATTAACGAATGTTCAGAAGCACGACATAAAGGGCCTGTGATGGGGAAGAGGGCAAAGCTTCCCGGTCACACAACTAGGGATAAAGTGAGAGATAACGCCAGGAGCAACCCTTTCCTCCGTCACTCTGCGCGAGCAACACAGTTGGTTCTCGGAAATTCGCATTGCCTCAGAGCTGTCAGTTCCTGTAATAGCAAATTATATGGAAATTGGCTCGTTTCGATAATGAAGGTTTGCACGGACCTTCACACGCACACTACGCGCAACTGCCAGAGCCTTCCGCAACATATCGTGATGCAAATTCGTTCGTACATCCCTCGCACACCCTATCACTACCTAGTGCACCCCCTTTTCACCATGCTCCTCCCATCTAAATTAGTTAACTAGCGGTCGAAGCAGCTCTCACAACTCGTTGTCTCGACACTTCAAATTATTTGGAGAGCTCAAGCTAATTTTCAACTACCGATATTGCTAATGTAGAAACTATAGCAGTTTCCCCACCAGTGAAAATGCCCCATTTAAAGGGTCGATAGACATAACAGGATCAGAGCAGAATATTTATGCTGAGGGGGAATTTAGTTTCAAACTTCTGTTCTTTTTGAACACTTGTGGAACGGAAGAAGAGTGACGTTATAGAGCGAAGTGGCATCAGTTTTCAAAACGAAATTTCTGAAAACAAATACTTGGGTTGGGTTGGGTTGTTTTACCTCTGAGCGGCACTTTTTTGCACACCATGGGCTAAATGGCCAGGTCACATGGACCCCGAAGACTCAGAGAAGGTTGGGGGAGGGGACCCACTGGAAAAGCTGTTGGGAGACAGATGGTAGACTCCCGTCAAGGCCATCCAGAGTGTTCTTTAACGTGCACAGGGTATGGCTCTCCCGCACACTGGGCCACGGCTTAACGTCCCATCCGACGGACGACGGACTTTCCAAGCCCATCGGTGTCCCCTACTGACCGTGGGCAAGGCGGGGAATTTTTAGGAGATAAATCTCAACGCTGACCCAGCTGGTACTCGAACTGGGAACTACAGATTACGAGCCTGGCGCGCTACCGACTGAGCCACCCCCGCCCCAAAAACAAATACTATCTTTAACGATATTTTAAAGAATGATACCTGTGATTTGTAATTGAATTTTTTATTCTGAAACGCATGATAATATAAGTTTGTTTGTTTAATCTTTCAGCTATCTTTTGTCTGCAGAAAATGGCTAAGGCACGATAGAATGACTTTGAAACTGCGGATTGCATATTCAATAGTTGAATCACTACAGAGGGGTGGAATTATTATCGACTGTAGAATGACCATGGAAAATTTAAATAATCATAGTATGGTACAACGTTTATGAAACAGTAGATTGTCTATGGAACATATTGGTTATGAAACAGCAACAATTCGCCTCAGTGATGACTCACGTCCATGTACACATTAAGAAACAGTAGAAAAGATCCCGCCATATCTCGTATTCCAACAAGAGATCTGTTTAAGCTCTGCTGTTTCAGCTAAGATTACATCTATTACCAAATATCATATGGAACTCAGAACTAGGAACACACGACTACAAGAAAATGTACATTCGTATTCACTGCGAGGACTATTCTTACTCTTCTTAATGATTTCAGATTCAGTAGTAATTCTGCTCTGAACTTTGACAATGATTTCT
This sequence comes from Ryuthela nishihirai, assembly GCA_038380435.1. Lineage (NCBI taxonomy): Eukaryota > Metazoa > Arthropoda > Arachnida > Araneae > Heptathelidae > Ryuthela > Ryuthela nishihirai. The sequence continues at coordinate 39,560,350 of JAWZYU010000020.1, forward strand.
TCCTTAGCGTGAATTTATGCTGCTTAGAAAAAAAGGCAGCTTATCTACGCTCATACGATAAGCTGCTTTCTTAAAATACATAAAGAGCGTTGTGTATGATTATGCTCTTAATCATACACAACGCTCTTTATGTATTCCTGAAGACATTCCAACTTCATTTTCCCGAGTTCGAATTCAGTTGTGCCAACTTTCAGATTTATCTCTGCTAATCCTCACCCTGCCAAAACAAAATTAATTTTATCCTTGGTCTCTCGGATGGGACGTTAAATGGTAGGACCGTACAAAGGATGCCATACTCTGTGCATGTTAAAGAACAAGCTGGATGGCCTTGACGGGAGGTGTCCATCTGTCTCCTAAAAGCTCCCAGTGTGTCTCATTCCCCATCCTTCTCTGAGTTTTGGTATCCTTCTGACTTCGCTAAAAGATAAAACAACCCAAACCTATCCCAGTTTATTGAGAGACTGAAAGTTCATTAATAAGTAAGTTGCCATTTCATGTCTCTAAACAGGAGGGACATAGTAGTGTAACCAGAATGATAAAGAAGGGGGTGAACTTTGAAGGTTAGGCGAACTTTGAAGGATAAACGAGGTTTTATACATTTCGACATTACTGTAGCTTGTTTAATTTTACTTATGCTCACCTTCTTCGTTCCTTGGAAACCAACACTAATTACAGTGTAAAATATTTAACACGAAAGTCAGAGTACCTATTGATGAATGCATCGCATTGGTGACTCCTAACGCTATTCATAGCCTACGTCGTATTTTGATACTGAAAATATTTTTGATCATTTTTCGACTTAAGACAACGATTAAATGAGACCTTTAATAATTGGGTGAAAAACTGAGGGTCTGAGCCAATCCAGCCTTCATTATGAATGTTATCCCCGATCACGGATTAATATGGTCGACAATCTGAATTAAGTGTAGGAAATTACAGTCATGTTTGGCAGACAAAATTATTAACCTGCTTCCAAGGTGTTAAGTCTAAACCACACGAATGTATTTATAGCCGCTGTTAATTAACTAATTAGAAAGAAACTTGAAGCTACTCAAAATTTATCAAACAGCGATTGGGATTAAACGATGTTTCTGATTCCTTTAGTCCATCTTCTATAACGTACATATTTTTCCGATGATGTATGAATAGAAATTTATTCTTCGTACCTTTGAAGATTTTCCGTTGAGATTTTTTCGTATTTTCCGTTACCTTTATGACAATATTTATGCATGTTAAAATGTTGTTGGCAAAACGGTCTAAACTCTGATTTCGCGTTCAGCGTTATTTCGTCTTGTCCGTTTTCGTGTTAGGTGTTTTGGACTGTATTTGTAACAAAACCATTTAAACTCCAACACGTATTCAGTTTAATACCTACTGATAAGAGCTTAAATTGAATAACAGAACCAAAAATGAACCACCTCTAGTTTAAGAATAATACCAATATTTATATGCGGCCCTATGAAAATCCGTAATTCAGGAAAAACATTCATTCTCATAATTGACCGCCCAATAAAATTAAAAGTTTTTTTAAGATTCAAAAATATTTGAAACTGTTTTCTAAACGCTAAACTAGCATTGTCTCCATCATTTTTGTGCTACCGGGTATCCTAAACGCTAAACTAACACCGGCTCCATCATTTATACGCTATACGCTACCGAGTGTTCTAAACGCTAAACTAGCACCGTCTCCGTCATTTATCTGTTATTTCGAGTCCCATGCCTCGGCAAAATTAATTTTTCCGCAAAAGTGTTTCTTGAATTCTATGCGAACATGTAATTTGTGCCTTTACTATTGAACGACACTTTAATTCGCATTCCTTTTAATACCTACCGAGAAGAGCTTAAATTAAATAACGACCATTGCAATTATTGAAACTTGAACTTCAAATTCATTTCTCTATTCTTCATGCGAATGTAATCATCAGAGCTCCATGTCATTTGATGTCTTGCCCAACGGAATTCTCTTGAACGTCAGCATTAAAATAAATCTTCGTTCTTTCTTCCTCGGGCGATACTCGGATGTGGCTTTGAAGTTAAATTCAATATTGCACGACAACAGTATTAATTCTCGCAGAAGAATATTGAAGACTCCTTTCCTTTCTAACACGAAGTGGCTATTTAGTAATTAAGATAAATTTTTGCCGGCCACAATCTATTTTTAATGTATCTTAAAGCTCGAGCCGCATTGAAAGATTTGTTTATCTATTAAATTGTTCGACAACGATGACTTTGTCGGATACGAGAATTAAAGAACATCCGAAATGAGCATTTGTTGAATTAATTTTCTCCTGCAATGCAAACGAAAAGAATACATATTATGAGTCTTCGGCGCGAGAATTAAGAACGAAATTTGATTTGGAAGAATTACGAGTACACGAAGAAATAGTTGATTGACGTTATCAGGACTGAATTTAGGAGGAGGTTTGATGTTACTTCGCACCTCATGATGCACGCATGATCAAACCTTGTTTTAGGAGGAGGTTTGATCCCCTTCTTACTTCGCTCACACAAACTCGAGTAGTTTGAGACCAGGTGCCACTTACCCGTGGAAAGAAATAAAAAAGTCTCGTACTGGTAAAGGCGGTAGCGCCAGAGCGGATTGGTGCCACATGGAAAGAATTTAGTGGGAAGAAGGTTATCTATCGTCCAATACAGATGCACACGTGGATAGTTTTGGCATTACAGTTTCATATGGCAGTGGAATGAAGTAATAAACGGTGATGACACAAACAGAAAAGGTTCTGTCAGACTAAGTCAGATGTGATGACTTGGGTTCGGACCCTGTCCGACTGGGCCAGATGTGATGTCCTCCCTTCTCAGATCTATGTAGACTGAGCCAAACGTCATGGCCGCCGGAGGACGATGCGCTTGTTGCTTAATAATTACTTCCCCTCACTTCGGTGAAATTACAGGTTCGCGGTTTTTATGCCCGTGCAACTGCACGCCTTTGAAGAAACTGGTGTCGAATGATGAATAACAACAGTCCATTTATTAACTGCCCGAGAGTTAGATAGGGACTACACAGTTTTATTTATAATATATACAGCTACGTGCTGGGAATGCGCTCAACTCCGTGGGCCTTTACTGTTTTGCTGCTGCAAATATTAATAATGAGGTGGAGAAATGCACACTCTGCAAGTTCTCATTTTACAGACCTCAAACTCGGCGAAAGGATAATCAACCTTTGCCTACACTGTGGTTCACTCTGAATCCACAACACTGTTATCAGATTCACCGCTCAACTCCGTGAGCCTTTACTGCTGCAAACATTAACAATGAGGTGGAGAATCGCACACTCTTCAAGTTCTCACTTTACAGACCTCAAACTCGGCGAAAAGATAACCAACCTTTGCCTACACTGTGGTTCGCTCTGAATCCACAACACTGTTATCAGATTCACCGCTCAACTCCGTGAGCCTTTGCTGCCTTGCTGCTGCAAACATTAACAATGAGGTGGAGAATCGCACACTCTGCAAGTTCTCACTTTACAGACCTCAAACTCGGCGAAAGAATAACCAACCTTTGCTTACACTGTGGTTCCTTCTGAACCACAAGAATAAAACAAATTCACACAAGAATCTCGATTCCCCTTTGGAATCGCACCCCCACTTCAAGGATTTTTTTTTAGTATGGGCGGCGTCCTTCCGACGCTTGTTGACACGACCATTCGTTCAAAGTGCTCGCACCAAGACTAAAGCTTCCAATCTACCGCCTAGCCTCGTGCGCTGCACTAGCGCCCTAGGCAAGTCATTTAAGGCATAAACAACCGCTGGCATTCGTCACCACTTACACGGAGTAGCTTTAGACCAGAAAAACAACCTCGTGAGTCATCCCAGCACAAACATTTCCAAGAACACATAAAATATATGCAATAATAAATGTACAATAGAAATACATCAATTAATAAATAAATTTAAAATTCGGGGGACATGACAGGGGGGGGAAAGGCATCAAAAAAGCAAATTTGCCGCTCATCGACACTCGGAAAGTTTTAACATCTGCGGTTCCATTGCTCGTTGGAATGAATTAATACAGGACCCTCTAATTGGTAAAAAAATTGTGGGTTCAAAAAACCACTGAGACTAGATTAAGGGAGAGTTTAAAGGTGACCTATTCCCTTCCCCTACACACATGAAGAAGTTTAACATTAGAGTTCTATTGTATTGCGGAAATAATTAATAGATAATTCCCCATGGGCGAAAATAAGAATAGTTTTGGAACGAGAGAAAAAATTTTAAAACGAGATCGATAGTATAAAAGTTTGGAATGAACTAGATGATAAATTGATTTTTGAGACAAAAATAAACAAGACGTATTTCGTGATACATATGGCAGTTTTATTTGTTCACCTTTAAAACTGTATTATGCTCTAAATCGCGCATAATTTTTAATGATAAAAAGAACTGAGACTTAATGTCAATCCAGGATCGTGGGCGATACGACATGACGAGGTTTCTCGTCATATCGTACCGCCCACGCTTCTGGATTGACAAATCATAATGACAGAAAAATGATGGGCAGGTGCTAATTTAGCGTTTAGAATACCCAGTAGTACATAAATGATGGAGCCGATTCTGGTTAGCGTTATCTTTCTCCACTTTGATCCCTTGGGGTTCTTGTGACCTGGCCGTTTTGCCTACTCAATGCAAAAAAAAGTTCTGCTCAGAGGTAAATAAAACCCAAGGACTTACGATGGGCCAAAAAGTTTGATGGAGACAGATAGCTCAACAAAATTGCCTGCACAGTCGCTTAAAAATATCCGAACACTATGGTTGATTACAGAATTCAGAAAAAAATATCTGGCAACGATTTGTTTAGAAATTAGTGATCTGGCAACTTTCGTGTACAGTATACGAAGGTTGCCAGATAACTAATTTCTAAAAAAATTGATGCCAGATATTTTTTCTGAATTTTGTAATCAACCATAACGTTTGGATATTTTTTGAGCGACTCTAACTTGGCTTTACTCTAATCCCCTGCATGAAATAAATTATTATTATTATTATTATTATTATTATTATTATTATTATTATTATTATTATTATTATTATTATTATTATTATTAACTTATCGCAATATAAATTAAAAGTTCCTTTATTTTCCTAAGAATTATTTTAATAATTCATAACAAAATTGTAATAATCCTCCCAAAAACGTTCATAAAATATTTCTAAAATATATCATAAACTTTTAATGAAATACTCGCAATTGCCATTTCTAGAGATTATACATTTCTTTTGGCAACAACTATAAATATATTTTCCAGCAAATATCATAACAGTCATTCAGAAGAGGTTCTAGCGTTTCTTCATGAAAGTGTTCATAATAATCCAACCAAAAAATGTTCATAAAATCTTTCCAATAAAGATTAATAATAATCTTTCGGGAAAGCGAATTATAATAAAACTTCCGCAAAGTGAAAGTTACAATCCTCCTGAAATATTATGGTGATGTTTTTTTCTAATAAAGCCACAAGTTTGCGATTTTACAGAACAATCATAATAAGCCTTCAGCGAATATCGTTTAGAATAATCAATTAAAGAATTTATCGAAATAAATGTTTCAAAATTTAGAACAAATCCTTTCACAAAATTGTTATCATCATTAGTTAAACATTTCTCATTATAATCCAGTGAAGTCACGTTCATAAACACCAACGTTGACAAGAATCTTCTCTTGAAAGTGATCACAGTTCTCTTTCCAGAAAATTATCATAAGTTCATTAATCACCTTTAATTGCTCATTCAACGGGAAATAGGCCAATTAGCAACAGCAGCAACGTACGACGTATACAATACTTGATTACCTGAACTATCCCAGTGGGGGTGGCAAATGTCACAGTCACATAACTGACTGGAATACTCTCAGAAACATTGACGAATATTAGAACGTCCTTGCCATGTCCTTGGAGGGATTGCAATGAGTCTGGTGCGTGCCAGCCACTGGTGCTGCCTTTCAGAGACTTCCTCCATCAAGGGTGGGCAGTACAGGAAGAGGTCTACGCCTAACACTGTCCACCACTGCTGCCAAAATGCATACACCATATATGCTAATAGCTCTCTACACAAGGTAGTTGACTGAACCCCGCCTCGTATTCGCGTGAACCCAACACGCGGACTATATTTCACTGCGTAGACACGCAAACGCGTGACTCGGTCACGCACCACCTGCTAACCCTTATCTCCGGTAATTGACGCTAGTCGCGGTCGTTGCCAGCCTCCCGACGTTCCTCGGAGAACGGAGGGCGTACCTAGATGACGCTCCGTCAGTCTGTAGTCAGTGGTTACGGCCAACTTCGCACCTCCTGTCACGTACGGGAGAGATCAGGCGGGGGATAGAGGGGAGAAATCTCAGTACTCCTGTCTCTCTCACTTCATCTCAGTGCATTGCAACAAACTTCGTGACAGATTCCGTTGGTCGTCTTTAACCTCGTGTCGACTGCAGTTGAAGCACGGGTTTCGCAACTAGAGTTCAACATCAGGTGCTTGACGACGCAACCTTCGTGGAACGAGAGTCGTGTTTGTTTCGTTCCCATGCCCACACAAAGCACGACAGTCGGGATCAAGATCATAATAATCTCAGTTTCTCAATAATTTCTCTCAATAATGCACATCTCAGTTTTGAATCTACTGTGTTTGGTATGTTTTGTGTTTGTGTTGTTTTTCCTCTGAGCGGCACTTTTTTGCACACCATGGGCTAAATGGCCAGGTCACAAGGATCCCGAAGGCTCAAAAAATGTTGGGGGAGGGGACCCACTGGAATAGCCGATGATAGACAGATGGTAGCCTCCCCTCAAGGCCATCCAGCGTGTTCTTTAACGTGCACAGGGATGGCTCTCCCGCATACGGAGCCACGGCTTAACTTCCCATCCGACGGACGGCGGCCTTTCCAAGCCCATCGGTGTTCCCTACTGACCGTGGGCAGGACGGGGAGTTTTGGGAGATAAGTCTCAACGCTGACCCAGCTGGGACTCGAACCTGGGAATTACAAATTACGAACCTGGCGCGTTATTGATTGACCCCCCCCACTCCCCTGTGTCTGGTAACTTTAGTATTTAGTCACGATTGGAGCATGAATTTAAAGTATGTCAGAAGAATATTACAAATATACGAGGTGTGCCAAGAAAGAAAAGAGAGTGCATGTAAGTCTTACGTCATGCCCCCTCACCAATCAAACGTAATCAGCATTTTTTCGACTGTTTTCTATTGGTTAGAACAGCCGCTCACTTTGGGTGAATCGTGTGAATAGCGTCTGTGTTACGCCCCTTTGTGTAAGTCAGGTGTTATGCCCATTTCTGTACGACGGGTGTTATGTCCGTCTCTGCAAGACGTGTGCGACGGCCGTTTGTGCAAAACGTATGTTATTTCCATTTATGTTAGTCGTGTGTTACTCTCGTTTATGTAAAAGTGGGGGGGGGGGTTGTTTTACCTCTGAGCGGCACTTTTTTGCACACCATTGACTAAATGGCCAGGTCACATGGACCCCGACGGCTCAGAGAAGGCTGGGGGAGGGGACCCACTGGAACAGCTGTTGGTAGACAGATGGTAGCCTCCCGTCAAGGCCATCCAGCGTGTTCTTTAACGTTGGGTTGTTTTACCTCTGAGAGGCACTTTTTTGCACACCATGGGCTAAATGGCCAGGTCACATGGACCCCGAAGGCTCAGAGGAGGTTAGGGGAAGGAACCCATTGGAACAGCTGTTGGGAGACAGGTGGTAGCCTCCCGTCAAGGCCATCCAGCGTGTTCTTTAACGTTGGGTTGTTTTACCTCTGAGTGGCTCTTTTTTGCACACCATGGGCTAAACGGCCAGGTCACATGGACTCCGAAGGCTCAGAGAAGGATGGGGGAGGGGACCCACTGGAACAGCTGTTGGGAGACATGGTAGCCTCCGGTCAAGGCCATCCAGCGTGTTCTTTAACGTGCACATTGCATGGCTCTCCTGCACACGGGGCCACGGCTTAGCGTCCCATCCGACGGCCGACGGCCTTTCCAAGCCCATCGGTGTCCCCTACTAACCGTGGGCAGGGCGGAGAATTTTGCGGAGATAAATCTCAACGCTGACTCAGCTGGGACTCGAACCTGGGAACTACAGATTACGAGCCTGGCGCGCTACCGACTGAGCCACCCCCAGTATTAGCAGAATACAGCGAAATTAGTGAATTGAACAGAGAATATTTGAAATTTTCTGTGTTCGTTAATCTGTAGGATGAATTAAATAAACTGAAAAGGATTGCAGGCATCAAAATAACTCTTAAGGTATAGAGATAACGCTTTTGCCAAATATTTAAATTATTAAACATTTTTAAACACAAAATATTTAATTAATCCTTTTTATCTTTAATTTGATTGTTTTTAAGTTCCGACTGCCTTCGTTTAAATTCAGTTATAAGAATCAGTTATAAAAATTGTTATAAGAAAATAGTTTTATAAAAAGAGCTCAAATGCATATATATAAGAATTGCAATTATGTAGCTACATTTATAATAAAAATATATCTTTCCAGATCCAGATCCAGAGAGATAAAACAAATGGGGGGAAAGCGACGCAATCGAGCCGCAAAAATGTAAAGGGAAGGGGGCAAGCGACAATATCGAGCCGCAAAAATGTAAAGGGGAGGTGCAAGCGACGAAATAGAGCAGCAAAAATATAGGGGGAGGGGAGCAATCGACGAAATCGAATCGGAAAAATGTTGGGGGAGTGGGGTAAGAGATTGGATTTACATAGCAGTGTTACATTTTCATTTTCCTTTTAGAGGTTTTCAGAACTTCAGACGAAAAAACGCGTGAAATATGCGCAAATTTCACGAAAAGCGCAAATTTCACGAAAAAATTCACGAAAAAAATTTCACTAACCTCCTTATTAGCATTCTCAAAAGTTCCTTTAAATTCTCAGGTTCAAGTCCCAGCTGGGTCAGCGTTGAGATTTATCTCCGCAAAATTCCCCGCCCTGCCCACGGTCAGTAGGGGACACCGATGGGCTTGGAAAGGCAGCCGTCCGTCGGACGGGATGTTAAGCCATGGCTCCGTGTGCGGGAGAGCCATACCCTGTGCATGTTAAAGAACACACTGGATGGCCTTGACGGGAGGCTACCATCTGTCTCCTAAACAGCTGTTCCAGTGAGTCCCCTCCCCCAACCTTCTCTGAGCCTTCCAGGTCCATGTGACCTAGCCATTTAGCACATGGTATGCAAAAGAGTGCCGCTCAGAGATAAAACAACCCAACCCAACTCCTTAAATTTCCCCATCCCCATCTCGTAGTCCGGCCATGTATCCATCTATACTGAAATCAATCCAATAACGAATACCAAGTTATTTACAGATTTTTTTAAGATATAAATATGGAATCACTAGCGAGAAAATGCGTGACTAATATTCGATAATTATTTTCAATTTCCAAAAATATTTGAAAAAATCTAAAAAATCACGACAATTGCACTTAGCTAATTAACAAGACAAATTTTATTATTAAACAGGTTTATAGAAATCGAAAGATGGACTAAAATAAATTCCTTAAGACAATATTCTAATGAACTGAAACCACTGCAAAGCCCTAAAAGTTGACTTTATTACAAATAGATAGATAAATTTTTATTACATACTGAAAAATACATTTATATTGACTCAAATTTTGAGTCATTAATAGATTCAATATCCCACTCGATTTAATACTCGTCTGGGGATAATAACACGAACATTTCTATAGTTAAAGTGATGGCATTAAACGAAATTTTTGCATTATAAGTACAGTCGTCCTAAGTTTCAAACATTAAAAATTATCTGAGATAAACATAGAAGTATTGTTATAACAGTCTTACACTTTGAAATCATACATGATCCAATTTCTCAAAGCAAAAAAATTATTCTTTAATGTTATGTATAAATTTAAGATAATTTGGCAACATATTATACAGTCTGTAAACGAATAAAATATAATGTTTAGTAAAAATATTTTTCTTAACCGGTATTTCAGTTAATAACATGTTTTTCAGATAATCTTGTATGTACAGGAAATTTTATAATTATGCCAATATCCCAAATTTTTATTTAAATGTATTAAAGAATTTAATGCATATAATTTGCGTAATTCTAAAACACCAAGATATCTATAACTCTCACTATCACTTTCCCTTCTTTTTTGCTTCAAAATACACCTTAAAACATGATTTCGGACAATTTCAATAATCTTTACATATTTGTTATCATCATCATCCTCAAGCAGCCATGGGCTACGGAGGTCCAACCAGACCGTGCAATTTAGTTCTCCAAGCATATCTGTCCTGAGCTACATCTGCTGCATCTGGCCATTGGACACCAATTCTAACAAGGTCCTCTTTGACATTGTCTGCTCACCGCATCCTAGGTCTCCCCCTCTTTTTGAGAGGGCACACTGTTCATGACCCTATTCGCACACTGTTCATAACCCCTATTGAAGTCACCAAGAACAAGGGTAATATCTCTTTTCTTGACAGAATTCAAAATATCCTGAAGTTGTCCGTAAAACCTATCCTTCTCATCCTCATTGGCATCCTCAGGCACACTGTTCATAACCCTATTCGCTAATCTATAATTATCCTAACGGCAACATGGAGTCTCTTTCTGCACAATACGCTGCTTAAAGGAGTTGCCGACTCCTTCGCCTAACCTCATCATTACTTACAAAGTCAAACCACCTAATGTCCAAGACACTGTGTAAACATCTAGAATCAAAAGCACCAAGTTTCCTGTTATCTTGTTTACAAAGGGTCCAAGTTTCAATACCAAAACTAAGTCTAGAAAGATTGTATTTTTAGGAAGTCATTTGATTGTCCTTCTCTAAGCAGATGATTTGCATGTCACAGGTTTGAAAAAATATTTTCATAACAGATAAGAATAATAAAGAAAGAATAAAGGTTATTACTAAAAAAACTCTGCAGATTATAGCTGCATAGCTTTTCAACTAGATATATTGTTTTACAAATCTATTGATTAAAAAAAAAAAGCTCTTCTTCAATATTCCTGCCCTAAAATCTGATTCCTTTTCCATCTACCTGATATGTTATGTCTGTCTGCTTTCGTCATATCCGCAAGTCAATCACCAAACATCCAGTCACATGGCATCACTTCCGCACCAGCCCAGTAGCGAATATTTCTGATACGTAAAACCCATTTCCTTTTAATTTCAGAGCGCAGAAACTAATTACAAGTTACCTAGATAGTATTGGCAGAGGGATTTTTTTTCAATCTCCCTTATCTCCACCATTCGTTCAATGTATTCAATATTCTCTCCCCTTACAGTAGAGTGACTATAAATCAGCCCACTCCTGCTATCGAAGGAACATTCGATTGCACCCCTGAAGAGTAGGTTTTTCTACACCCTAGTCCCCTCCTTTCTCTTGTTACACCATAACACAATCGCAGCGGTGAATAGAAGATAGTTAATCAGGCTGGTATTGAAAGCTCTTCAGGTTCCATAGCTGCTCTTGCATAAGAAGCCAAAACTTCGATTACTTTCATACATCAGAGTCCATTTGCGTTTCTCATTTATCCAATGGAATGTGTGACCGGCCAAAGCTTCTTGGTCGCGGCCGCATGAGGCCTGGTACAGACAACTCAATAAATATGAAAGAGCAAGAGAAAATAATCCTTAAATTCTTCTCTTCAGTCGCAAAATTTTAATTACGGGATGATATTTCTGCTTTTACAATGATTGCCCAATATGCTTGGCTCCTTGAGGTTATTGTTTCTGAGATACTTAAACAGTGTGTGGGAAAACGTTTGTTGTTTCGGGTGTGTAATTAATCCTTTTCTGTAGCGTCCGGTGTCTCGGTTTGTTCCGGGGAGTTTAACGATCGACGCAAAAGGTCGAGAAGAGGGAATATGGAGCACGTTGTTGTTGAAATTTTAAACCACGAGTGCATGCAACCCAATTATCGACACGGATAATTGCTTCAGAACTTTCAGAATTTCTGCTGCTTCTTAAAAAGACTCTGTGATATCCGATAGTGCACCCAACTTAAAGAAAATATTGTATGAATACTCCTTTTTCCAGAAATGAATTTAATGTTAGAATCAGAGTCAAATCCAGAGGATAATATAAGGTAATAATATAAATGAACTTTACTTGAATGTCTTTAAATTTAATTATAAAATATAAATTCTTCCTCAAAACGATGTTATCCTTTTCAGTCCTGAATAAATTTCTTTAATCTTAATAGCAGTTTCGAGGCAGGATATTAAAATAATTTGGTCTTAAATATTTAATTATTGTATACTGTTACATCGTAATACATGTCTCTTTTGCAGCAGTTTTTTTAAACAGGAATAAAACTAAAAGTAATGATTTGTTTTCAATTTGATTCCTGTGAAACTATTATTATTCTTTTTTTGTTTGATTCCTGTGAAACTATTATTATTCTTTTTTTGTTTGATTCCTGTGAAACAATTATTATTTTTTTGTTTGATTCCTGTGAAACAATGATTATTCTTTTTTGTTTGATTCCTGTGAAACTATTATTATTCTTTTTTTGTTTGATTCCTGTGAAACTATTATTATTCTTTTTTTGATTGATTCCTGTGAAACAATTTTTTTGTTTGATTCCTGTGAAACAATGATTATTCTTTTTTGTTCGATTTCTGTCGAACAATTTTTATTCCTTTTCGTTTGATTCCTGTGAAACAATGATTATTCTTTTTTTACTTCTGTTAAACAATGATTATTATTTTTGTTTAACTCATATGAAACAATGCTTTTTATTACTAGTATTGTTATTATTTTAGTTTGATTCCTGTGAAAAATTGATTATTGTTTTCATTTTGATTTCAGTGAAAAGAACTGCTACAAAAGAACTGGTATTACAGTGTAGCAGTGTTCAATAACTGAATTGCAAAGAAGCACTGTGTAGTAAGTTAGTTCTTAAACATGCATCTTTAACACAAAAATATTTAAATGATAAAAAATTATAAATAAAAAGTTAAAAAACCGTTATTAATTGTAAATTTATTACATGTCATATGAAATTATTTGTACGATATTATAATATTGTTATTTATTCTCAAAAAGCAAACAATTTTCAAAAAAATGTACGCTATTTATCAATTTTATATTAATCAAACACAGTTTTACATACATTTTATTTTATATTTTTTATTTGATAAGAGTTTTATTCTACATTTTTACTTAATGCTCTCAAAGAAACAAAGTTTATAATTGCCCAATAGCTGGAGGTGAACTATCACTGCGATAGCTCCATGGTAGGGCGCCTGAACGCTATTAGGAGGTCCTAGGTCCGAATCCAACTCAAGGTGAAACTCAGTATTTTTTAATCTATCACAAAATGTGATATCTTCTCGTAACAGGTTTGTCAAAGCAGATCCAATAACGTTGAGAATTAAAAATCAAAATATAACAAGCTTTCCACAACACTTTGTTAAGCCAGTAAAAAACTAGACCCTCCTCTATTAGCAAATGTACAAATATAATTGGTAAAATTTTTATATTTTTTGAGAGACTCGTTTATGGACACTATGGGCTAAATAGCCAGATCACAAATACTCCAAAAAAACTCAGAACAGTATAGCGAATCCATTGCACAATATTAAGATAGAGAGAGAAGCGTTCTGTAAAGGCACATCCACCATGTTGTTTAACATGCAGTCTTTTGCATACAGCACCATGGCTTAACATCACATCCAATGGAAGGTGATCTTTCCAAGCCAATCGGTGCCCTTCTCACAAAGGTCAAAGTAGAAAAAATAAGTTTTTTTTATTCTCTCATGCTAGCAAAGAAAATGGGACCATCAACTGGTAATATCAAGGCTTTAAACCAGGGGCACTATCAACTGAGTCAACCACTGCCCTAGTTCTTAAAAGCAAGACTAGCAGACGAATATCAAATGATGTTACCGAAAAGCAAATGATGGGATTGAATGCGATCATCTGCAGGGAGATCAATATCAAAAATGTAAAAAAAAAATCCTCTTACCGTTTAATAATTTTTTTTTTACTTCTATTCCTGCAAACCCATCGGTTTCGGCTTTCAAGAAACTGTTAAAAATCGAAATGACCAGCCGAGATGACGGATGATGGACGCCGTGCACAGTTGCCACCTTTCAGAGAAATATCGGAAAAATTCCCTTCTGAAAAACAAGCGTAGGAATACGACGAAAAAAATTTCAGAATTCTTTCGAAACCTAATTTTAAAAAAAATTTTCTTTTTAAAGATTAAGGTTTCAGTGTCAGCTTTGCGAGTGTTACGAGCTAATTAAAACTTTTTTTATATATTTTCATTCATAAGATAAGAAAGCTATTCAGATATTCAGGGTAGACATGCCAAAAAAATGTAAGAGAAGGAACAGCAGGCAAACACGTAAATGACGACCTCATTAGGTAAATCTCACTTCAGAGTCCGAACAGTAATGAAAAAGAACCGATAGTATCAATAATTTTGAAATGAATCCCTCAATATTATATTAGCTCTATCTTTAATTAATTGTGAACAAATGGTTTTAAAATCTAGAAATATTATTATGAGATAATAAATAACAGTAATATAAATATATGCATGCATCCTAAAATTTATAGCTATTAATATTTATTTAAAAATTAAAACAATTGAAATTATATATTTTAGAGAGTTTGTGATCTAAATTTTAGAGTTGGGGTAGACAATCCAAATCTAGCATAGTCACCAGAAAAAAACTAAATTTCTTAAAGAGCAGCTGGATAAATTATCTACTTAAAAACTAAAACATACATTTTTCATGAATACCATCAAAATTAATGTTTCAACAGCGACTTCTAAGATTCAAAGCTTTCAAATTTGCAAAAGAATATACTTACACGGCGCCAACGATAGAGCTAGGAAATTTGCGGGGAAAGGTTCAGACGGTCGTAAATATGATCATTATTTTCGTTAACTGGATAGGAAGTCGCAATTCATTAATAAGTGAAGTGTTCGTAAGTACGAATTGTTCGTAACTTGAAAGTTCATAAGCCTACATGTATATATAGGTAATGGTCAGGTCTTCATACTGTCAGGCCTCCATATACCCTATATATTGTCAGCTCTATACAGTCAGGAAGCCGTCCCGTGGCCGAGTGGTTAGCGCGCTTGGCTACTGATCTACGGGAACCTGGGTTCGAGCCCGGGTAAGGCATGGATGTATGTGTCGTTTTTCTGCTGAGATCCTGCCATCCTCTCAGATCTTCTACTGTGGCATATAAACTGACAGGCTCCTGTCAGACCTCTGTGGCAAGCAGCTGCTTGAGGGGGTATTTTTTTTTATACATCAGTATCAGACCTCCATACACTCTACATACTGACAAGTATCCATACCATCAGAACTCCATATACTATGTATATATGTAAAATTTCAAGTCCCCATACTGCCAGACTTCTATATACTATATATAATGTCAGACCTATACATACCTATATATCCTCAGCTCTGTATAGAGCCAGATCTCCATCAATCTATATAATGCCAACTCTAGATATTGCCAGACCTCCAATTTACTCTGTCAAGTCACTATACCTTCAAATCTTCATATACTATATGTATGTAAATTCAAGTTTCCATTCTGTAAGATTTCTTATATACTACATATAATATCAGATCATCATAGTAATAGATTAAATTTTCCAACATTATCACTATGCAATACGTCTAAATCAGACTCGTCCAACCTCTGCGACTCGTTGCAAAATAAATTACGGCTCATAAAACAAATCATCAACATACAGAAGCTGACTGATTCCTTCCAATTTTTTGATCAAACATTTTTAGGTTCATAACTATACGATTTTGACAATTCATGGTACTCAATAAAAATGCATATTTTTGCATTTTAATCAAGATCTTTCTTGATTCCTCAACAACATAGTTGTTTTCCTAATTCATTATTATTAAAAAGGTATGTTTTCGTTTTTAAGTTGAAATATTTTTTTCTGCCATTCTTCCAGAATATAGTTCTTCTTCTAGTGGCTCGTCACTAAGTTTTAAGTTGGGTTTTTTTTACCTCTGAGTGGCACTTTTTTGCACATCATGGGCTAAATGGCCAGGCCACATGGACCCGAAGGCTCAGAGAAGGTTGGGGGAGGGGACCCATTGGAACAGTTGTTAGGAGACAGATAGTAGCCTCCCGTCAAGGCTTTGGGTTGTGTTTGGGTTGTTTTACTTCTGAGCGGCACTTTTTTGCACACCATGGGCTAAATGGCCAGGTCACAAGGACCCCGAAGGCTCAGAGAAGGTTGGGGGAGGGGACCCACTGGAACAGCTGGTGGGAGACAGATGGTAGCCTTCCATCAAGGCCATCCAGCGTGTTCTTTAACGTGCACAGGGTATGGCTCTCCCGCACACGGGGTCACGGCTTAACGTCCCATCCGACGGACGGCGGCCTTTCCAAGCCCATCGGTGTCCCCTACTGACCGTGGGCAGGGCGGGGAATTTTGCGGAGATAAATCTCAACGCTGACCCAGCTAAGACTCGAACCTGGGAACTACAGATTACGAGCCTGGCGCGCTACCGACTGAGCCACCCCCGCCCCTCCCGTCAAGGCCATCCATAATATAATAACATAATCCATAACGTACGGTGGTTAATGGTCACAGGGTATGGCTCTCCCGCACACGGAGCCACGGCTTAACGTCCCATCCGATGGACGGCTGCCTTTCCAAGCCCATCGGTGTCCCCTACTGACCGTGGGCAGGTCGGGGAATTTTGCGGAGATAAATCTCAACGTTGACCCAGCTAGGACTCGAACCTGGAAACTACAGATTACGAACCACCCCCGCCCTTCCTAAGTTTTGGGTTGGACAGGGCTGGGCTGAATGATAATCTTTCATCTACCAACATTCTGTTGCTATTTCATAACTGTGAAACCATCGACTGTTAAATATCATTAAGTTCCCGGGTTTTTTTTCTGTTGTTTATAGTTTTCGAATCATTTAGCGAACCATGAGGATTGCAAACTGAGATAAAAAAAGGAAAGATCACTAAAAAAATAAGTTTGTACTTTAACTACATTATATCCAGTGCGTATGACTTATTAACTGAAACTCGCTGGAACCACTAACTTTGCCACTGCTGTTTAAAACTATTCGTATTTTGTAAAATATTCAAATGCTAATCCACACAAAAGGAACGTTAAAGCCGTGACGTATCTTAACATTTTTACACTGTTATACTTTGTTGTAACATGTAAATAACAGTGTAATAAATTATTGATCGATAACAAATAACGCATGATAACAATCGGCTCGACTCAATGCGAATAATAAGATTTAAAAAAAAATCTATGTATAGTCGCTCAAAAAAGTATCCGTACACTACGGTTGATTACAGAATTCAGAAAAAATATCTGGCAACGATTTTTTACGGTACAGCTATCGACTAGCCCCCTCAGGTGACTACCTCAAGTGACTACCGACTACCCTCACTCATAATATGCAGTTCCCAGGTTCGAGTCCCAACTGTACCAGCGTTGAGATTTATATCCGCTAACCCCTAATCTGCCTTCGGTGAAGGGGATACCGATGGGCGTGCAAAGGCCGCCGTCCGTCGGATGGGACGTTAAACCGTGTCCTCAACTGCAGGAGATCCATATCCTATGTACGTTAAGGAACATGCTGAATGGCCATGACGGGAGGTTTTCATATGTTTCCTAACAGTTTCACAATGGGCCGCTTTCCCCACTTTTTAACTATCAATGGGATAAATGGCCAGTACAAAAAGAACCTCAAAAATGTTGTGGAAGGGGATCCACTGGACAGCTCTTAGGAGACAGATGGAAGCCTCCCATTAAAGGTCACCCAACGTGTCTCTAACATACACAATCTCCTGCATGCGGAGTCACGTCTTAACATCCTATCCGAAGGACGGAAACCCTTTTCAAGGACATCGGTGTCTCCAATCTCACCAAAAACAACGTGGGGATTAACAGAGTTAAATGCCAACTCGGATGCATTTGAGACTAGAACTTCGCAACTGGAGATCGCGATAATGGCTCAGTTGAGATTCGTATTTGAGAACTGCAGATTACGAGCCTGGCGGGTCGCAGACTGAACTAATCCCACCTCCTGGAAGATCTAGAAAATTCTAAAAGTAATTAAATCAAATGCGATGAATATCTATGGGTAGACTGGCAACAAAGAGCAAAAACAACGCCGTTTCTTTATTTAAAAATGAATCTAAGAAACATCCATTCCATTTCGCTACATGCACGAAAGTCTCATCCATTAACCAATTCGGGAAATTCCTACTATATAATTCTAAGTGTAGGGCGCTGGGGGAGTTGGAGGAGGAAAAAAAAAGGAAAAATGGATTTCTACTGCAGAAATTGATGTATATATCCGCCCCACCTTAACGAAATTGATTGTTCTTTCCATGAACGATTTTCTACTTTCGACAGTTTCCACCCTCCTACATAAATATAAAAACACCCTGAAAACGGTTCCTCCTCCCAAAGCCAAGGAAATGCAGAAGAACGCCTCTCGTTGTAGATAAAGCCGAGAGAGATGGTTGCAGAGCGGAGCATCCATCACGCTCGAGTAGCGTAGGATGACGTCAGGCACGCGTGGACATCACGTGACTGTCAGTTGGCTTCAAGGAAGAGGGAGGAGGAGATAGTATTCCGGCACACGACGCTCTAAGGTCCCGGATGATAGAAGTGTGGACTATAGAGAGAAGGACAAAACATCCATCAAAGGCCACTGCCCGGGGAACTAGTGGTGGTGATCTGCAAGATAAAATGGTTCTGCTCTCTGGATCGATTGTGCCCTGGTTAACTAGAGGAAATCTTCCTCTATCGTGCGAACGTTCTTTCTCCCTTATTGCCTGTTCCTCTTTTTCCTCACCAGATCTATTCTCTGAAGAGTGTAGCGTTGCCGTAGGATGAAGAAAGAGCGATACGGAATAGGTAGATCAGGAGAGTTAACTCGGAGAGTTTTCTTGATTCACATCGAAACTTGTTTTGAAAATTCGAGTCTATATTGCTGGTGTTACAAATTACGGTTATTATTATGTTGACCAAAGTTGCGTTGTTTTTATCAATGTGAGATTATTTTCCCATTCTTGCAACTCTGGCTTATTTTGGTCTGGAAGACATTCAAAGTATGGCTAGGGTTGGCTGTTTTTCCTCTAAGCGGCATTGCATGCACACATTGGGCTAAATTGTCAGGTCACAAGCACACCAAGGACGCAGAGACGGTTGGGGGAAGGGATAACTATACAGCCGTTCAAGTTCAAGAAAATCCGGCATGTTCTTTAACGTGAGCAGGGTATGGTTCTCCTGCATATGAGGCCACTGCTCAATGTTTCATCCCCAGACAACGACTTTTGCAAGACCTCGAACCTAGGAACTGCAGATTACGAGTCTAACCTGCTACCGACTGGGCCAGCTCTCGTCCTCATATGGTTAAGACAAGAACTACTGCACAAGTGTAAGGTGCGAGTTTCCAGTCAAAGACATCCATTGTGTTTCGTACATTTAACAGGGCAGACACCACCAGTGGGATATAATGATTAGTAAATGGGGAGACTATGACTGAGCAGTTGATTCTGTAACAATTCTTCATAAATCACAGTTTACTGACACGTGACTGAAAGGTCATTAATCTCTGACCTATCAGAACTGTCGAAACTTCAACTGCGCATTTCCATTGTCTCCCCAGTTGTCACCTAAGCTACGCCATTGGGGACCATAACTTAGGCTGCCATTTGAATCATATCTGTGCTACCTTTTACGCCCAGAAAATGAATGGAAAAGCGGGGAAAATGTCAACGCTAAAGCAAATGGCAGGAGTATAACTAGGATCTTAAATCATGAGGCGAACCTTGCGCAGGCTCTTAAAATTGTTATCTGTTATCTATTATACCTAACCAAATTATTATGAATACCTATCTAATACTTTTGGGGCGGGGGTGGCTCAGTCGGTAGCGCGCCAGGCTTGTAATCTGTAGTTCCCAGGTTCGAGTCCCAGCTGGGTCAGCGTTGAGATTTATCTCCGCAAAATTTTCCCGCCCTGCCCACGGTCAGTAGGGGACACCGATGGGCTTGGAAAAGCCGCCGTCCGTCGGATGGGACGTTAAGCCGTGTCCCCGTGTGCGGAAGAGCCATACCTTGTGCACGTTAAAGAACACGCTGGATGGCCTTGACGGAAGGCGACCATCTGTCTCCCAACAGCTGTTCCAGTGGGTCCCCTCCCCCAACCTTCTCTGAGCCTTCGGGGTCCATGTGACCTGGCCATTTAGCCCATGGTGTGCAAAAAAGTGCCGCTCAGAGGTAAAACAACCCAACCCAACAACCTAATATTTCATGAGGTGTCAGCGGGCAGAGATGACATCTCTGCGAGTTCTATGTCTAGAGAATTAAATTCCGGAAAACTTTAATTCTCTCTATATAGTTCTCGTTGAAATGGGTTTTGAAGTACTGCTAACGTACTTCAAAAGGTAATCTCTCTCAGCTGCCCAATTGTGCAGCTCTGTTTTGCCGTACAATTCGTATCAACAAGCTCTTATCGTTGTCTGTCAGAGCTATTTTCTTCCCGCAATTGCCACGATTGGCGAACATTTTTGAGACCATTGCTATTCTTTATACACTTGAGATATTCTACCCCTTGCTTATCTGCTGAGTTTCCATCACCCCTGACGGGAAATGGACTGTTTCCCAACAGCTGTTCCAGTGGGTCCCCTCGCCCAACTTTCTCTGAGCCTTCGGGGTCCTTGTGACCTGGTCATTTAGCCCGTTGTGGGCAAAAAAGTCCCGCTCAGAGGTAAAACAACTCAATCGAATCCATCACCTATGTTATGGATGCCCTCGCTCTCCAATGATGAGCCCATTTTCGAACTTAGTCAGATGACTTTCTACTTATGTTACACTTGACTTTGCTCTTCCTTTAAGTCTTTTATAGGACTTCGTAATGACGTAGAATGTAATAAGGCATTTTACATGCATAGTCATCTTTCATGGCATTTCGCGCATGACGCAGTGTGCTTAACAATTTTACCATTTAATGTATATTATCATGGTATTTATACGGTAAGTGTATTCATCATATTACGATAAACATTAAGTATAATGTTAAAGAGGTAATTCCATTCAAGGGAGTCACTCTATGTTTTTCGAAAGCCTCCAATGGATTTATACCTGATAATTGGATTTAAATTTCACATTGTCCTTCCAGAACGTAATCGATTGAACTCCTGTTCCCACGGGATAGCGGAAAAGAAAAAGTTTAGATCCGTTACATTTTATTCTTTGGAGCTGTTATCACACCAAACACGTGAAAATTATTTAAAGGGATCATAGAAATATTTCCACTCTGAAATATAATTGCTTGCTCGTTTTTAGAAAACACGAGCAAATATTTTCACTCTGTCAGCTCTCTGTCCTTTTGTAGACATTCAACATTTTTTGTTTTTTAGAGATAAATTGATAATTCGTTTTTTATACTGGGTATGTTTCGGTGAAATATTACGATGCGCACTTTGTGAATCTTGCAAAAGCTATAATTGCGCCCTCTAATGGTGGAAAAAGTTGAAAATGGAGAGAGGAAACGGAACAATTTTTTTTAAGCTTTTTTATCTAAATTTTCTGCAGATCAAGTGAATCTAGCCTTTATACATTCCCGTCGATTGAAGGAGATCTGATTTTTGTACATTCCTAACGATTCAAATAAGGCTAGGATTTGTGAAGTCCTGAGGATTCAAGTGAGTCATTTCCCATCAATTTAAATGAGACTAGATGTTTGTTTATTCCTAGCGATTCAATTGAGCATTAAGTTTATAATTAATTCTGATGTGAGTCTAGCTGTTTACTTATTTCTGGTTTTTCAAATGAGTCTGTCTAACGCCAAATTCTATAATGCCTGCCTGTTTGTAATTTGATAAATATATATATATATTTGTTTTTTTTGGGGGGGGGGGATATGTAATCGTTATTAAGATGTATGGCGGCCGATTCAATGGCTGTTGGACAGTATTCCATTTCTCAACCCTTACCCATAATTACTGGAACAACGAGCACTGACGTACCGTCGGTGAACCTAGGGAAATTTCTGAAATTGGCTCATTCTGATACTGCGCAGTTGACTCTTCGACTGATCATAGGTCTGTCGAAAATCTTTATAGTGTCTGTCAGTCTATTCAATTTCTTTCATACTGCAATGCTGGTTGCCATTAACATTTTCTTCGATCAAAGTTTATTGATAATTTATACCAAAACAGCAAAGTGAAAAAGATGCTAAGTATATATTCAAATCGATTCCTAATGGACAAAAAATAATTAAGACTCATTACCATTGGGGTGGGGGGTGGGTGATGGCTCAGTCGGTAGAGCGCCAGGCAAGTAATCTACAGTTCCCAGGTTCGAGTCCCAGCTGGACTAGCTTTGAAATTTAATCTCCGCAAAATTGTCTGCCCTCGGTCAGTAGGGGATACCGATGGTCTTGGAAAGGTAGCCATCCGTCGGATGGGGCGTAAAACTGTGGTTCCGTGTGCGGGAGAGCCATACCCTGTGCATGTTAAAGAACACGCTGGATTGCCTTGATGGGAGGACACCATCTGTTTCCTAACAGTTGTCCAGTAGATTATCTCTCCCCAACCCTCCCTGATCCCTAGGGGTCCATGTAACCTAGTCATTTAACACGCTGTGTGCTCAAAAGTGTTATTCAGAGATACAGTCGCTCAAAACAGTATCCGAACGCTATGGTTGCATACAAAATTCAGAAAAAAATCTGGCAACGATTTTTTTTAGAAATTAATGATCTGGCAACCTTCGTGTACAGTACACGAAGGTTGCCAGATCATTAATTTCTAAAAAAATCGTTGCCAGTTGTTTTTTCTGAACTTTGTATACAACCATAACGTTCGGATACTTTTTTGACCGACTGTACAATAACCCAATCTCATTACCATTGCATCAATAAAATATTATAATATATTATTTTCAGACCTTTATTTGCAATTTTTTTCTTTGTTGTTATTTTTCTGCAGGAGAAATGCAAGTCCCCCCCCCCACCTTCTTTCTCCCAAATATGCTTTTTTTGTGCCATTCCGCATCTATCTGCTGATGCTTGTATTTTGCTCGAATAAATGCATAAACTGAAATGACAGATAGAAAAATACAGACAAGCACGCAGAAAAGAGGAAAAAAAAACTGCGATGTATATCCAAACGGATTTCTAATGGGCTCAAAATAATTAAACCTTATTAACGTTGCCTCAGGTCAATATCGAAATGCATTATTTGTTAAACCCTTTTACGATATTTTCTTTGTTGTTGTTTCTTTCTGTGGAAGAAATGCAAGCTCCTTCCTCCCCTCTTTCCGACCCATATATATATTTTTCCCCTCCAGCATCTACCTATTGATGCTTGTATTTTGCTCAAACAAGCCCACACCCTGCAAAGACACAGAGAGAAAAACAAAACGAGACGCAGACAGAAAAGAAAGGAATGGGATCAACTGCAGATGCAGACCCATCTTGGATCACGTGATCACTGGCCACTAAACCGTTTCCTGACCGCCTGGTGCGTTTGCTACATCGAGCCATTCCTTTGCAAGATCTCTTACGTTTACAGGAGGGGAAAGAACATTAAGAAGATGAAGAAAAAAACAAGACGCGTGCATCAACAGAGAACAGCAAAGCCGATCATTCAGCTCACTTTAGATCGCAGGAGAACAGAAATAATAGGAAGATAAATCCAAAAAAGGGAAAAAAAAGAATAATCGATTGGAGAGATGTAATGATTTAAAGACTAACTTGATTAGCCTTCAAGTTTATACCCCCAGTACGTTGACAATGGTTATAGGTTTTGTACTGGAAGAAAGAAAGAGGAAATCTTTCTGAGAAAAATTAAAAAAAAATACCATTGAGAGAATTAAAAAAAACTCATTATACAATGATGACAAGCTTTCTGAAGTTATTCAATGATAAATGTAACTATTCTTGAATTCCCCGTGTAATGATTTGAATGACATTAAAAAATGGGCGTATATTGACGATTGTGACCTTTTTAAAAAAAATATTTCTTCTTTCGATTTATCATTTGGGAAGAAATACTAGGGATAAACATTAATGAAATCCGATAAAATCAAGGACGAACTTTTAATGTCTTTCTTTTGGTTTGGGAGAGTGTTCTAAGACATGGTCGTTTGTGGAACTGTATTTGTTTTTCAAAATTAAGAAACAATAATACGGATGATGGAATTTTAGGTTTCTGCAAAAAATGTTTTCGTGCTATTCTGGAAAAGAAAATGCCGTATTTTTTTTCACCAGACTGCATTTGTTAGTGGAGAATAAACGTAAATTCTAATTCAGAACCTTCCATATATTCAAGACTTATATTTAACCTTTTCCCATTCGAACGAAGTGCGTAGAGTTTATTTGTGGAGAGAAATGAAATCAATGGAAATCAATCAATATGAAAAAAAAAAAGAAATCAGGATATACTTAATTCGTGTAGAAAAAGTTGATATATATGTAGAGAGAGAGAGATTTTAATCTGATTAGAATTAATTCTGATCTAGTGAATTATGAAAAATATAATAGAGAAAACAAAAGTATTGTAAACACTACCAGAAAATATTTTGAAATGTGTTGGTACAGTCGCTCAAAAAAGTATCCGAACATCATGGTTGATTACAGAATTCAGAAAAAATATCTGGCAGCGATTTTTTTAGAAATTAGTCATCTGCAACCTTCGTGTCACGTGACACGAAGGTTGCCAGATCACTAATTTCTAAAAAAAATCGTCGCCAGATATTTTTTCCGAATTCTGTAATCAACCATAGTGTTCGGATACTTTTTTGAGCGACTGTACAGTTCATGTTGATATTACGATAAAAATAAAACGCGATTTGTTCAGAAGGGTGTTTCGAACATTGGTTTTTTTAAATTCAGCTAAATAACACACTCACAGTCTGCTTCTATGATTATTTAAAATTTTTAAATAAAAAAACGACTTCAGAATCCTCGTGAATTCAATCTCCAGAGTCTCGAAAAATCGCTGACAGGTTAAATCATAATTTATATGTCGACGTTTGCTTAGATTTGGAGAAAAACATGTAAAAGTGTAAAATTAAATAATTTATTTTGATTTCAACCTTTTAATCAGCTTTGGGTTGGAACAGCACGTTTTTTGCATACAATGGGCTAGATGGAAGGTTACAAGGATCCCAAGAAGATTGGAGGGAAGGCGACACACTAGACAGCTCTTAGAAGACAGATAAAAGCTTCAAGTTAAGATCATCCAATGTGTTTTTTAACGTGCTCAGAGTACGATTCTGAGTTTTGGTTTAACGACCACAGGTTTGGAAATGTCGCAGTGCCATTCAACGAACTGCAGCATTTCTAAACCGATTAGTGTCGCCTTTTTGACCAAGGGCAATGCGAGGGTAAAGGGAGAAAATCTCACAGGTGGGTCTCGAACCTGGGAACTACTTTCCGAAACGAGAAGTGTAGGATGCGTTAAAGTTGTAACTCGGAGGCTACTATTGTTGATTCCCAATTAAATCGTCACCCTAACTATTAGACCTTTTTCATGTAACTATACCAAGATCAGCGTTTATAACAGGCATGCAGTCAGACATTATTTTTGCAGCTGATGTACAAAATGAAATAAATTTCAGTGGTAGGCAAATATTCGATTCAGGTGCATTTTTTTAATTTAGCATAATTGTGTATAATTTGACATGAACTTGCAATAGCATATAATAATAAACGATTAAATAAACGTATAAAATTTAATTTTTTGAATGAAATTCTCTATCTCTCTCTACATATATAGGTATCATCTTTTTCTGCATTTTTTTTTTGCATACTGATTGATTTTCATTCATTTCGTTTCTCTCCACAAATAAACTCTACGCACTTCCCCTGGATAGGAAAAGGTTAATATCTGCTTAGAATTTACGAAAGGCTCTGAATTAGAATTTTCGTTTATTCCCTATTATAGAATGCAGTCCGTTGAAAAATACGGTGAGAACCATGGGCGTCCGCAGAGGGGGGCAAACGGGGCACTTGCCCGCCCCTCCCTCACTGACATCGAGTAAAACATTCCACAAATTATAATCGTAACAATTTAAACGTAATTAATTTATATACATTATATATGTGTTTTTGTATTAATGCAATACTGTATTCTATATTCTACTTGTGAAAAAAAACCTAAAATTAAATAATTAAATAAAAATTTATTGCTGAAATTATTTGTCTCCAAGCTTTGTCCCCCTCCCACCCCCCCTGGAAAATTTTCTGTGGACGCCCATGGTGAGAACTATTAGAATAAACAAACAATTCCGAATAAATTTTTCTTGTTTTTACTTTTCACTTTCATATTTTTCTGAACAATGACTTTAATGACCTTCTCCCAAAATCCTAAGGCTGAGAAGAGGATTCGAAACGAAAATGATGCGGAGAGCTCTCAAGAAATGTTGATGATAGCATCTTGTCAATTGAAGCCAGTCCGCTCTGTAGCAAGAAGTAAAAAACGAGGAGGGGTGACTCAATCGGTAGCGTGTCAGTCTCACAGGCTACAGTTCTCAGGTTCGAGTTCCATCGAATTGGTCCAATGTTGAGATTTATCTCCGCAAAACTGTCCGCCTTCGGTCATTAGCGAGGGGTAAATTTAGTGAGTCGGTCATTAGTGAGGTGTAAAGTCATTAGTGATGGGTAAAGAAATATGCATTGGATGGGACGTTAAACTGTAGAGAGTCATACCTTGTACACGTTAAAGAACACACTGGATGACATTGACGGAAGACTACCATCTATCTTCTAAGAGCTATCCATTGGATCCCTTTATCTGACCCCTCGGGGGTCCTTGTGTGACCTGTTCATTGTGCGCAAAAAAAAGTTACGCTGAGAGGTAAAAAAATCCACGAATAAATCACCTCCAGTTTTCTACTTTCTGGATGAAGAGTTGGGTTATATACGTTTTGAGGTGCACTATTTTTTGTCCCACAGTAGGCTAAAGGGTCAGGTCACAAAGAACCCAAGGGCTCATAGAACTTTGGAAGAAAGGAGCTTAAAACCAGTATAGGGCTTAAAAGCAGCATGGGGATTACAGTGCTAAATATTAACTCTATAAGTTGAATAAGTGATTAAAAATAGTTTTTTTAGATAACGATTAATTGATGATTACTCTATCATGGAATGGTTGGGGGAATTCATTGGATATCACCTAGGCGACAGATGAAAGACTCCCATCATGGCCACCCAGCATGTTCGTACCAAGTATGAATCGAAGGCCACACCTTGTATGAGGTCTCATCAAAAGCTCAATGGTGAGAAATGGGACTCTTTTGGGTCTTGAAAAGATTGCCATCCGTCTGATGTGACATTAAGCCGTGGAATCGAGTGCAGTAGAGTCAGATCGGTATGAACATGCGGAGAAAATTCTCAACG
Organism: Ryuthela nishihirai; assembly: GCA_038380435.1. NCBI lineage: Eukaryota > Metazoa > Arthropoda > Arachnida > Araneae > Heptathelidae > Ryuthela > Ryuthela nishihirai. The sequence continues at coordinate 39,587,731 of JAWZYU010000020.1, forward strand.
ATGCCCAAATTGTGAATCGAACTTGGGAACATCAGATTACGCGCCTGGCGCGCTCCTAAGTGAACTCCAGCTGCTCTGGCTGAAAGGAGCGTCGAATATTGAGTCTGAACATATTGAAAGAAAAATACTGGGAAAAAAAACGCACACACTCAACCCTCCGTACTTTTAAGATCGCATTGCATATTAAAAATATTTCCTTCTCCAACTTTTGGAAGATTTTATGTTTGGTTCGACTTTGAAATATTCATCTGAGCAGCTGAAATGAGCAACTTTGGCCACATAAAAGTTCGCTTTGCTTCATGAAACAGAACCCACTGTGGTCTGTTCTCTGTGGCGTACATGTTATTATGACTCCTCATACAACCCCTTGCTTGCTGTTTCTCCTGGAACAATCACTTTACTCTTTTTTTTCCTTTCTTCCACAGCATCCCGTAGAACAGACGCAGGTCGAAAAATCTTCCTCCTTCCAAGTATCAAATTTCTTGAAATCTTTCCAGACGCTCCTTCCTCGACGATCTTAGATCGTTTTCGAAAATTGAAGTGCATTGGTAATATTTGAGAGTAAGGGGAAATAACTGGGGAAAATAAACTTCGCTTTGACGGAAATAAGATGGCAGGAAGCTGTGATGGATGCCAGCCCCGGAGGCTGCTTCAGATGAGAGAAAAAGATGCGGGAGTGAAGATGGGGTGGGGCGGTAAGGGAAGATGATGGGAGGGGGAGGGGAAAGTTTGAGAATTGTGCGTTGACAGGAGTGGTTAGCAAGCTCTTCGGTCTTCATATTCCTTGACAGTGTTATTCATCAACTGTCAGAAGAAGACTGTCTGTAATTGAATTTCATGGGAAATATATGGGGCCTGATTATCGGCAAAAGCGTTTCAGGATGCGATACTTCTTCGCTGATCTCTGTGTTTGCTCTATCTTCACTTGATAGCGTATATTCATCATTCATCCGGGAGACTGTTTCCTTTTTTACGCGGATGTCTCACTGAAGTAGCAAAACCTGATGAACGGATAAATACCCATTTGTTGAGTTTTTCTTTTGTGATAAGAGATACGGAGTCGAGAATGTAAAGAGAAAGAAAAATGTAACAGAAAAATGTGTTTTTCTTTTACCTCGTGAGTGTTCTGCGACGGAGGGTAGCAACAGAAATAGGAACGATGGCTTCCAGACTCTGGGGAACAAATAAGTATCCTTTAACATCAATTCATGTTTTTTTTTTTGTCAAGTCTTTCGCACACCAGTAGCGAAATGTGAATGTCAAATGGGGAGATTATGAATGTGCGCAGTTGACGCTTTGGCCGTTCGCATAGATCATAATAAGTCAATGACTTGTGAACTGCGCAGTCTCAGTCTCTCTGTGGTGATTCAAATTATGCTATATAAATACGACAGGAAAATTTTGTAATATTTTAACCCTCAATTTTTGCATGAGCTTGTAAAATCATCATGAAAAAGTTCGTCCCAGCGGTGTACTTTGAGAGTCCTTTTCACTGAATTAACAGGGCTAGGAATACTAGACTTGAATATCCAAAATTTACTAAATCATCCCAATATGAAACAAAAATTTTAATCTGCAAACTAATTCTTAACTTTCTCATATCCACTCCATTATGGAATAGGATATAAAAAAAAATAAAAATAGGAGAGTTGACTCTGGGAAATAAAAAAAAATAATAATAAATAAATAGATAGATAAATAAAAAAAGGAGTCTAACCTTACAAAAAAACATATAAAATACAATAAATAAAAAGAGATCTAAAAAAAAGAAGAAAAGAGCTATAAAGAGAAAAAAAATTGTTTATAGGGATTACAATCACTTTTCTCAACATTTTATTGGGAAAGCCTGAACAAGGACATCCCATGTATCTTGCAACGTGATGATGATGATGATTTGAGAGTGCAGATTGTTATTAAATAAATATAGAGGAAATATTGTCTTGAGTTGGGTGGGATCTGAACCCACGACCTCCTGATAACATGTCAGGTGCTCTATTATCAAGAAAGTGTATCCTAGAAGGAGTGGGGACCAGGGGGGGGGGGGGTACATACCCCCATCCCTATATGACAATGCTAGTAACCGGAAAGAGGCGAAAAAATATTTAAAATATACGTATATTATTTGTATTTTGAAGAAATTTTTAAAGACCACTAAAATAGAGGGATTAATTCTCTAAAATTAAACTACTTAAATTAACTAACTGGAATGGAGGATTGAACTGGATTCAATCTTGGTCTGGAACTGGATTCATTCTTTTTTGGATCAATCTTGCCCATTCATCCCCTCCTTATTTTCTCTACATCGGGGCCTATACCAAAGTATTATAATAAAAGCAAGCTATGGAATATTAGTACAAGATATTTTAGTAATCTGTAGCTCAAGTGGGAATGTAGCCTAATGCTCCAGGTTAGAGTCCCACTTTCACTAGTTGTGATTTTTTCCGGCTAACCGAGGCTTCTTTTCAAGTCCATCGGTATCCTCTTTTATGCATAGTTAAAAGTATATTATGGGACTACTGTATAAAGTAAAGACTGCTCTATAAAGTGAAGAGGACAGAAGCATGCGAATTCGAATTGAACGTTTTAAATTGTCTCATATGTTTCCGACTGGATTGAGATCAGGCGATTAGGCAAGTCAGAGAAATATAAGTTTTTTTCGCGTTGTTCAAATCACTCCTGTACTATTCTAGAGCAATGAATTGGTGCATTATCATCCTGGAGTTTGCCATCTCCATTAATCGTCATTCTTACTCTAGCTTGGATTGGGTTGTTTTACCTCTGAGCGGCACTTTTTTTGCACACAATGGGCTAAATGGCCAGGTCACATGGACCCCGAAGGCTCAGAGAAGGTTGGGGGAGGGGACACACTGGAATAGCTGTTGGGAGACAGATGGTAGCCTCCCGTCAAGGCCGTCCAGCGTGTTCTTTAACGTGCACAGGGTATGGCTCTCCCACACACGGGGCCACGGCTTAACGTCCCATCAGACGGACGGCGGCCTTTCCAAGCCCATCGGTGTCCCCTACTGACCGTGGGCAGGGCGGGGAATTTTGCGGAGATAAAGCTCAACGCTGACCCAGCTGGGACTCGAACCTGGGAACTACAGATTACGAGCCTGACGCGCTACCGACTGAGCCACCCCCTCCCCCTTACTCTAGTGGAGGGTAAGAATTAACCAGAGGATCAAATCCGTGCCAAGATAATGCTCCCAACACCATAACACTGCGTTTAGCACCCTGAACATGAGGAGCTACATTGGGTACGTTCTTCACGTGGTCGATCACTAAGTCGGCTACCTGCTGAAAAAGTGTGTAACGTTATTCGTCTGACCCCAAGATACGTTTCCAGTCCTTCATAAACAAGGTTCGCATCGTCATGTACCATAGGAATCTTCAACACCTGTTGTTGTTAGAAAAATAAAGTTGAAAAGCATTCATATCACTGTACAGTCCTAAATTTCAAAGTTTTGACTTTTTTGCGCATGGTTCTCATTGAAATCTGTTTTTGAAGTTACTGATAGCGGTCATCTCTCTCATTTGATGTACAGTCGCTCAAAAAAGTATCCGAACAATATGGTTGATTACAGAATTCAGAAAAAATATCTGGCAACGATTTTTTTAGAAATTAGTGATCTGGCAACCTTCGTGTCACGTGACCTTGACCTTCGTGTCACGTGACACGAAGGTTGCCAGATCACTAATTTCTAAAAAAATCGTTGCCAGATATTTTTTCTGAATTCTGTAATCAACCATATTGTTCGGATACTTTTTTGAGCGACTGTACTGTAGCAGCTGTGTTTTGCCGTACAGTGCGTTCCATCAAACCCCTGTCCCTGTCTGTCAGAGCCTTTTTGCTCCCGCATTTGTCACGATTGACGGCCGTAATTTCAGATCGTTGCCATTCTCCATATACTTAGGATATTGAGCCCATGGGCGCTGCTAAAATGTTTTACTGAAAGCAAATTTGTTTCAGGGAGGGACAAAATACAAATCAGTGCTGTAAGATAGAATTATTTATGTCTAACCGCTCATTTATGTATGCATTTGAAAATAAGATCTTGCATATCATGCATTAATACAACTGAGGGATGCCCGATAACAAAACGTAACAAAAAACTTATGATGAAAAATAAACGTAAAAAATATATCTCATAATAATAAACGAAAATAAATGAAATACTTCAGATAACACAAGAAAACGTAAAGGAAAAATCATATATTAACGTAAAGGAAAAAAAAGCAAGATTTGAATTTCTTTAAAAAAAACACTAGTCTTTTGTGCACCTGGTATTATTGAATAAGAATTAATGATTCGATCAATTTTTCCAGGGTGAGCGATAACTTCCGTATTCCCGCCCTGCCGCTGCCCATGTTCTGCCCTGTGACTTTCCTCTGAGTTTCATCATTTACATTACGGATGTTCCTGCTCATTGCTATTCAACGATGAGCGTCCTTTGTGTGGAAGTCAATCAGATCAGCCTTTCTACTCATGTCGCACTGGACTTTGCTTTCCACTGTGGCTTTACAGCACTTCGTATTGACGTAGAATAATAACGTCAGTAAGAAAACTGGCATAGATTAGTATGTTTGATGGTACTTCGTGCAGCATGCAGTGTTCATAATATTTTGGCTAGGAAGTGTAGTTATAGAACGTTAGTCCGACTTCTATTTAAACGAAAGGCAAGGGATATGAGATCAACGTAAGCTCGCTGAAATTAAAAGCACATTGTTTCAGGGGACCATTCTATTGATACTCTAAAACAGGCTACCAATAAAATACTACTCTTAAGAGGAACATTCTAACGGTTTTTGAAATAACGTTTGGATTGCTACTTCTCAGAAATAACAAGTATTTGAAGGGCAAGAAACACTTGAAATAGTTAGTTGACCTCAGTGGGATTCGAACCCACGTCTCCCAAAAGCATGCCGGGCATCACAACCACCAGAAACTAGCTATTTCTTCAACAATGTGATATATAACCATTCCAATTGTATTTGTTGATTAGTTGACCACAAAATATTATTCAGTGGCGCCATCTATTATCAGAATAGGGCATCCAAGCTGCCACATACGATGGCAGTAATATTTGTTGCTCACAGCGTTATATAAAAATTCAGTAAAGTTATATATTATTATATAACGCTGTGATCGACAAATATTATTGCGATCATATGTGGCAGCTTGGCTGCCCGATTCGTGAAATAGATGGCGCCACTGAGGAATCAAGAAATACTGCGGGAATGCTTATATGTCATATTATTGAAGAATGGTTACCTTCTAGTGATGCCAGGCAGTCTTTTTTTTTTTGGAAAGGGGAGAGGTGGGTTCGAATCCCACTCAGACAATCAGTTTTTTCTCAACTAATTATTTCAAGTGTTTCTCGTCTACATGTTTTTTTTTATGATACTTTGCTACTCGATTTGTGAGCCAATATTCTTAATTTAGGGAAAAACATTGTCTTGAGCAGAGTCTGATGTGAACTCCCGACCACCTGATAGCAATGGCTGGATTCATTTGATTTCAAAGAAAATCTGAATTGTTCTTCATAGATTCTTGTTACCCACATTCAAAAACGTCATGAATCACCCGCAAATGAGGTAGGGATGTGTTAGTCGGTAACGCGATAGGCTCGTATCTTGCAGTTCCCGGGTTTGAGGTCCAATTGCGGCAGTTAAGAATCTTCTCCCCATCTCTCATTCTGCTCTCGGTGAGAGAGAAGACACCAATGAGCTTGTTTTGTTAAGTCCATACGAATGAACGTTAAGCCAAGGCCCTGTGTTCGGTAGAGTCATACCTTATGCACGTTAAAGAACACCCTGGATGGCTTTCACGGGAGGCTACCATCTGTCTCCCAACAGTTATCCAGTGGGTCCCCTTTCCCCAACTTTCTCTGAGCTGTCTGGGTCCTTGTGACATTTACCCATTGTGTGCAAAAAGATGCCGCCCAGAGGTGAGAGAACCCAACCCATAGTTTTCAAATTTCTATAAAAGAATGCCATGATCCAAAGTGTCAAAGGCATTCTGTTAAATCTTTTAAGAGACATTCTTTTTAAAATACCGTATACTAATTGAAACATTGACAATATTTTAACCCAAGTTTTGTACATTTTCAGGAATATTTTATATATGTTTCGAACATATTCCACCATAATTAAAAAAAAAACATTGGCATTCATTCACGCCTCCTTCTTTATGTCTTTTGCTTATGATATCGCAAAATTCAATTCTCGATGATAATCAAGCCTAGAAGCAGAAAACCCTTTAGAACTGATGATCCTCTAAACTAGTGTTTGATCTTCTTTGAAGGAAAAGAAAAATCACTGGAAAAAAAGAACATCAGACATTAAAGTATATTACTTCAACAAGATCGTAAAATGATTTTTATGACAGAATTTAACGAGCTTTACAAAAACAAAAACTCCCTTTCTCAGATGTTAATTACTTTGCGAGAGAAGCGTTGAACAATTGCAAATACTTGTACCATGCATCCAAAGCACAACTAGTAGAGTAACATATCGCCTCTGGCAAATATGGAAAGGCCGTTTACAAAGACAATGATTTTCTTTTATTTCCGCCTTTAAATCCCTCTAACAGTCCTCTAACAGTTGATGGATGATTGGAAAAATGCAAATAGCCATAATTTATTAGTACCTATTCCAAAAAAAAACATTTTTCCATTTATCTCGTAAAACAAAAAAAAAAAGATTGCATTCATTACTGCAGGGTGATAAAACAAGTGAAATCCTCAGTGCCTGTAAAAGCTATCCCACTCTACACTAAATTCAAATTTATAGTCGTAAATGGTTCATTTGTAATATTCGTTAACGGTTTTAGCTTTGGGTTGCTTTACCTCTGAGCGACACTTTTTTGCACACCATGGGCTAAATGGCCAGGTCACATGGACTCCGAAGGCTCAGAGAAGGTTGGGAGAAGGGACCCACTGGAACAACTGTTTGGGGCAAATGGTAGCCTCCCGTCAAGATCATTCAGCGTGTTCTTTAACGTGCACAGGGTATGGCTCTCCCGTACACGGGGCCACGGCTTAACGTCCCATTCGATGGACGGCGGCCTTTCCAAGCCTATCGGTGTCCCCTACTGAGCTTGTTCAGGGCGGGGAATTTTGCGGAGATAAATCTCAACGCTGACCCATCTGGGACTCGAACCTGGGAACTACAGATTACGAGATTGGCGCGCTACCAACTGAGCAACCCCACCGAACGGTTTTGCATTTTCCAACATATTTCGATCGTTAGAGGGCGCTACTTAAGTTTTTTCTTTTCTTTTAGCGCCCTCTCACAGTGGAAATTCAAACTAATGAACGATTGGGGAAAATGCAAATAATAATATTTTATTAATACGTATAAAACGCGAAAAAAATTTAACTTATTTCTTTAAACAAAATAAGTTACAATTTGGGTGTTAGGGAGGAGGGGTGATGAAAAACACTAATGCCAATGCAAACCTCTTAACCCTTTCACGACTAAGGAAAACATTTTTCCCCATTTTAAAAATGGTGATTGTCGTATTTAATTATAACCTTATCTGCATTTTTATACAGAATGTCAAAATAGAACGTATGCCGAACGCAATTACGTAAACGGGAACGTTTAGTCCATGTCCATCTTTGCAATAATGTTGCATCTGTGCAATGTCCATCTTTGCTTCACAACCAAAAGAAATTGCTTTGCAGAATATCATAATTAGCACATCATTTTGTATAGTAATTTTATTTCATAATTTTGTATTATTTTAGTTAACATTTTGTTATAATAAACCAATAAATAAAAGACATTGCATAATAAGCCTAACTATAATTTGTGTTACCTTTATAGTCGGGGCGGGGGTGGCTCAGTCGGTAGCGCGCCAGACTCGTAACCTGTAGTTCCCAGGTTCGAGTCCCAGCTGGGTCAGCGTTGAGATTTATCTCCGCAAAATTTCCCTGCCCACGGTCAGTAGGGGACACCGATGGGCTTGAAAAGGCCGCCGTCCGTCGGATGGGACGTTAAGCCGTGGCCCCGTGTGCGGGAGAGCCATACCCTGTGCACGTTAAAGAACACGCTGGATGGCCTTGACGGGAGGCTACCATCTGTCTCCCAACAGCTGTTCCAGTGGGTCCCCTCCCCCAACCTTCTCTGAGCCTTCGGGGTCCTTGTGGCCTGGCCATTTAGCCCATGGTGTGCAAAAAAGTGCCGCTCAGAGGTAAAACAATCCAATCCTTTATAGTCCATTGGGAAAAATATTTCCCATAAAATTCCAAAAAAACTACACATTGTTATGTATTTTTCTTACGATTTTTATTTATTTTACGTCTAAACAAACTAAAATAAACAGTTACATACTAATATTTACTCTTAGAAACCTTATGGTCCTAAAAGGGTTAACCACGACATTCTACTACAAAAACGTCAAATTTCTAGCATCAATAAATGGTTTACAATATTCGTTAATGTTTTAGCATTTTACGCCTTTTTCCACAGTCAGAGAGCACTATTAAAGCTACTGGGAAATTCTGAAAATGCGAACTGCAATATTCTATCAAAATCTCTCCAACTCCCAAAAGTAATGTTTGATTCAGCTCTAAAACAAAAAATTCGATTGTCTACTACGAGACAAAAAGACGACAAAGATGTAAACATTAGCTGTTTCTAAAGAAGAAAAAAGGGTCAAAATGTTTACAGTCGCAATTTCAAGTAACTTGTGGATTCATCTTCAGGCGATTAAAGTCTCTTCAAACACGATCTCAAATAATATCTTGTTGACATAAATTCTTTTCTCACATGCGTCGTGGTGGCGCGTGGATGCGGAAGGAAGATTCTTGATCCACTGAAGATGTTATTATTGAATAATGATTATTTTCTGATACTAAAATACTTCTGAACAGTAACATATTCCACGGTTTTTGTTTTATTTCTGAGCGGCAATTTTTTGCACACCATGGGCTAAATGGCCAGATCACAAGGTCCCCGAACGCTCAGAGAAGGTTGGGGGAGGGGACCCACTGGAACAGCTGTTGGGAGACCGATGGTTGGCTCCCCGTCAAGGCCATCCAGTGTGTTCTTTAACGTTCACATGGCTCTCCCGCATACGGAACCACGGCTTAACGTCCCATCCAGCGGACGGTGTCCTTTCCAACCCGTCGATGTCCCCTACTGACCGTGGGGAGGGCGGAGAATTTTGTGGAGATAAATCTCAACGCTGACCCAACTGGATATTCCACGGGACAAAGGAAGAGTTAATATGGGAATAAGATAGTGAACTGCTAATGCCACTACGGCGACTAAAAATTTATCACAACATCATTCGAGTCGGGGACAGCTTAATGTGTTATGAATCTCTACCATATAGTTCAAAGAGTCAATAGATAGCGAGCTAGGTTCGTAACGCGCAGCTCCCACGTCTGAGTTATAAGCTTCCATCCTGTCCTCGGTGAGAAAGGGGATCACCGTTGGGTTTGGAAATGCCACCGTCTGTCTCATGGTACACTAAACCGTGGTCCCCTGTATAGGCGAACCATCTTTTACACATTAAAAAACGCGCTAGGTGACCTTGATGGGAAGTTACCAACTGTGTCCTAACATCTGTCCAACAAGTCCCATCTCTCAGCCTTCTCTGAGCCCTTGGGGTCCTTGTGACCTCACCATTTAGCCCATTATGCGGAAAAGTGACTCTCAGACCTAAAAACAACCCACCCGTTCCCTGACTTGAAAGCAGGATCATCTGATTATGCTTCAGCTGTTCTGCCATTTAAGCTAAGGCGGGGTGGGTCCCGCTTGATCAATGAGAATTATGATGGTTGATCTACTGTGAAGTTCCCCGTGTAGTTCAAAGTATGAGGACCCTACCAACTGTGCTGCCCGTTGCTTTAATGCTGTGCATCTGAACAACTCAAGGTATATTAATATTTGATATATGATTATGAAAGCTTCGTTTGCCCGTCTGTCCAAATAGGGTATGGCAGCTCTCCGATACTTTGAACTATATAGAGAGCTTCGGAACAGATCAACCATCCCAGTTTCTTTAAAGGTTGGGTTGGGTTGTTTTACCTCTGAGCGGCACTTTTTTGCACACCATGGGCTAAATGGCCAGGTCACATGGACCCCGAAGGCTCAGAGAAGGTTGGGGGAGGGGACCCACTGGATCAGCTGTTGGGAGACAGATGGTATCCTCCCGTCAAGGCCATCCAGCGTGTTCTTTAGCTTGCACAGGGTATGGCTCTCCCGCTCACGGGGCCACGGCTTAACGTCCCATCCGACGGACGGCGGCCTTTCCAAGCCCATCGGTGTCCCCTACTGACCGTGGGCATGGCGGGGAATTTTGCGGAGATAAATCTCAACGCTGACCCAGCTGGGACTCGAACCTGGAAACTACAGATTACGAGCCTGGCGCGCTACCGACTGAGCCACCCCGCCCCCCAGTTTCTTTAAATAAGTGTGGAACACTCCCGCTTTAGCGCAACTTACTAGTAGCCAAGTTGGGTTGTTTCACTTCTAAGTGACATTTTTTTTGCACAAGGGCTAAGAGAAGGTTGGAGGATGGATACCCACTGGACAGTTGTTAGATTGAAGTCTCCCGCCAAGCGTCATCCAGCGCGCTTTTATGTACACAGTATATGACTCTCCTGCATTTGGGTCAACGTCTTAACGTTCCATTCGATGGACGGCGGCTTTCCAAACCCATCGGTCCCCTTTCTCACCGAGGATAGGATGGAAGTTAGCGGAGATTAATCTCAACTCTTGGTTGTGATTCGAACCTGGGAACTGCATATTACGAGTCAACACACGAACCTGGGAAGTTCTAATTGTGAGCCACTAGAAAAACAACACAGAAGACTATAAGACTGCGTATTTGACACCTCGACAGTTCTCGCAGGACATAAGTTGGAAGATGATCAATGAATCACCCATCACTAAATCAACGAGAAATGTTGAAAAATCAACTGCGCAATTTTGTATTATCTCCAGTTGGAGATAATACAAAATTGCGCTCCAGTTTAAAAATTATCTCCAGTTGGAGATAATACAAAATCATGATACGCCACCTTCTCTGATCCTTCGGGGTCCTTGTGACCTGGCCATTTAGCCCATGGTGTGCAAAAAAATCTGTAGTTCCCAGGTTCGAGTCCCAGTTCAGGTGAATGAAAACTGAAAAAACAAGCGTCTTCCTGATATTTATATATGTCTCTTGCGAGAAATGTTGCATTAATATGTTAAGGAACTTGACCTATAAAAACGCTTCAGAACGGCTCCTTACCCTTGCTTAGCCAAATCCTTCTATATATATATAGAATGCATCTTACAAGATATGAATAAATGTATTAACATCTCTTTTTCTCTTCAGAACACACGCACGGCTGAATGGAAATATATTCTTTGTTCAAAGAAAGAGAGGGAAGAGGTAAAAAAAAAGATGTAAACGAAATATCTAAGTGACGGAAAAAGCGAATTATGCGAGCCAATGTTTCGACCCAGTCGGTCCCATCACAATTTCCTCCCAGTCTCCTTTCTCTCTCCCTCTCCGTACTCTTCTTTCTTCCGCTTGGGATGGAGCGATGAAGCTAATTTCCCTCTGCATTATCCGAAGGAATCCGAAGTCGGAAAAGAAGAGCGAGAGAAAAGAAGAAGAAGAAGAGACGAAGAAGAAAGAAAGAAAAAAGCAAGGAGCCTCTATGTGAAGAGGAGGAAGCAGAAGAGGAAAAGGACAAAGATTCAAGAGAACAACACAGCATCCCAGAGAGAGATGCGGGATGCTGGGAGGTTGCTGGTGACCTGGGATCGATGGGTAACAACGGACAGGCCGCCCCTACCATCTGCCATCTTCTGGCAGCGGACTAATAAATGGTCCGCCCGAGCTGCCAGAACTTGATAACCAGGACCCCCACTGCTATTGATTTATGTATCTCTTTAGCCTCCTATGAAGGGAGTTTGTGTGATGCTGCACGGGGAGCTGCGCTCTACATGAGGCTCGGTTCGCAACTATCCTGCCTCCAACATGCTCTGCATGTAATGACTTCAGTATCACTCTCTTTCTAAAAGGCTTGTTGCTGCTTGTTTTCATCTATTTCGACGAGGATGTTTTATCTGCCGTTTCTCACGTCGCTAAGAAGAAAGTTCGAAGGGAAAGTTGAATTTTTAATCGGAGTGTGATCATTTTCAGATAATGCCGTTTCTATAAAGATGATATTTAGTTGTAATGTTATTAATCGATGATATGGGCATCAATGTAATATCTGGATTTAATTCTACAATTGACTCTCGATTTATGAGGTTTTAATTACTGCGTTTTTGGAAAAGCGTGGTCACTTCATTTATATATACAGGGTGAATCTGAAAAAGTGGGCGAAACTTTACGGGGTGGTAGAACGCAGCTATACGAGCAATATTCGTCATAGAAAGCATGGGAGGAACGCAAACGGCGAGCTTCTAGGTGGCGTTGGAAATGGTATAAAAGGGTCGGTCCTCGCACCCAAAAAATGTGCGTCGGTCCCTATCCCGCAGGTGTGAAGCCTGCATTACAGCTGGCGGCAGCTCTTTTGAGCAATTTCTTTGAGCATGTACCTCAATTACATTCCTGTTAATAAAATGTTTTCTGAAGTATCTCCTCTCCTTCTTGTGTTCATTCTTTAAATGTGACAGTGGAAAACTACCTTTTAACTTCTCACCGCTTGCGTTCCGACCATACATTCTATGACGAATATTGCTCGTATAGCTGCGTTCTACCACCCCGTAAAGTTCTGCCCACTTTTTCAGATTCACCCTGTATATATATTTAATTTACGTGTACTTTTTGTTACTTTGAAATAACGCGGTTTGGACTCAGAAATCTTAAAAGAAGAGAAAATGAAATTCTCTTAAACATGATTGCTTTCCTTCCTTAAGAAAAAGGAAAGGTAAAACTTAACCTCAGTCCTCCATCTCTGTCTAACATGAGCCACTAGGTGAGGAGGCATCCACTCCTCCTCTTCCTACTTGGTCATCTGACCCAGATAACTCACAAACTCTGTAACTCCCACCTCACTCAATCCCACTACAACCAGCACCAGAAAGTCATCGGAGACAACGATCAGCTTGTGTTAGAAAAAAGTTTCATAAAACAATTTTTATTTACTTTTTGTACATAAACTCTGTTCTTTCGATTTAAGCCTTATTGTAATGCACCGTAATGTCTTCATTATTATAACAAATAAATACTGTATAGTTAAAAATAAAACAGGGAATGAAAAAAATGTATGATTAAGTTTTGAGGCAATGTTTCTCCCATCCCTATCATTTTCTTTATTTCTCATGGAAAAATTATGCCTGATATACGAGACGACTTTTAAAAATGAAACCTCCACGTAAATCAGTCAATCAGTTTTATTAAAATTCTACTTCAGTCTCGGAAAGAGGAAAAAATCGCAGGGTACTAAGTCCGGGGAATATGGAGGATGTGGCAGAACCTCAGCACCTATGGCAGTGATCACTGGCTGCACAATATTAGTCATATGGGGCCTAGCGTTGTCGTGATGGAGAAACCAAGTCACACCAGAAAGTTTCGGGCGTTTTTCACGAATGGCACGTCGAAGTTTGGTTCTGAAAACCTTCGAGTAGGCTTCCTTTTTCACGGTTGTTCCACGAGGCACAAAGTGAGTAACGAGAACACCTTTGGTATCAAAAAAAAAAACAAGAGCCATTTGTTTCCCAGCTAAACGAGAAACCCGAATTTTCTTTGGTCTCGGTGAATCGGGATGCTTCCATTGACTCAACTGTAGTTTTGTTTCGGGATCGTAGTGAAAGATCCAAGTTTCATCGCAAGTCACAATTAGACTCCTGAAGGTTGGACCCTGGCTTTCAAAACGATTAAGCATCTCCTTCCACAGCTGTACCCTTTTTTGCTTCTGTTCTGAAGTCAAACTGTGTGGAATCCATTGAGCACAGATTCGTGACATTTTCAGATGGGTTTTCACAATCGCGTGAACGCTTCCGTGTGAAACTGACGTTTTCACAGCCACTTTACGAAATGTTATTCGTCTGTCTTCATTCAGGATTGTCAGGGCTCTTTCGATTTGCTCAGGAGTTATTGAGGAAGAAGGCTGGCCGAGTCTTGGACCATCGGCAACAAATTCGCGGTTTTCTTGGAATCGCTTATGCCACTTAAAAATGGCAGACCTACGAAGACAGTCATCACCATAGGCTTCACTCATCTCTTCAACAGTCGTAGCAGCACTTAGGTCTCGCCTAACACAATAACGAATGGCATACTGCTGTTACTTCTGAATTTTCGACATTCTGAACGAACGTCTATGACACGCAACTCGAATCACAGTCTTAACACAACAGCAGTCGACGCCAAATGACCTTGGCACGTGGAGCTCCTTCGCAGCGATCACGCACAGCACCATCTAGGGTAACCTTGGAAAAAGCGCTACTTACGAGTACTTATGGCGTCAGTCCACGAATTAAATGATTACCCCTAGTATATTGTATCACAGAGTTTTATGTATAACAGATTTACATGTAGTCAGAAATATTGGAATATAGCAGTAATAGAAAACTTAAATACAGTGGACCCCCGATATAACGCGCATGTCGGGCGGGAAACAATACCCGCGTTATACCGAGCGACGCGGTGGCACACAATAAATTTCACACTGTAAGCTTTTCTTTTACTCATCATGCATACAATAATTAAACACTATTCAAAATACATGCAGGAACTCAATACATACACAATTACTCAATACGCAGTAACAATAAAATGCGATACTCACTAACGCCGCACGGACTTGTATAAACATGTTTGAACTTATCGCGAACATCGCCCGCGCTATAACCGAGTGCGCGGTATAGCGAGCAGCGCTATAACGAAGGTTCACTGTATGAATATTAAAAATAGGAAATTAAAATTTAAAATTTGAATTTAAAGAAAGAAACCCCAAGGGTAAAAACTAGCATCTGGAATTGGATTTCCTCAATTTGAATATGTTAATTAGCCTTTCTTGTTGGCAACAGAAGTAAAATTTCAAGTCAACTGGGTATTAATTAGGTACATATATAATAACCTTCACATCAAAGGCACATGTAGAATTCGCATAAAAATGTAATTTCAAATACTGTAGATCATAATGTTAATTTAAATTAGAGGATATTATTACAAATATGCCGATGGATGGTGCATATGGTTCCGGAATAAAAATTCAATAAGTGCAAATTCCAGATCAGGATGTTTCTTTTCTTACGTAGGTAACTTTATGCTAGGTTTCCAATGTTTTCACAGTTCTTTTTTTCTTTTTTCATTTTTTCTCAGTGGAATCTGAGCTGCATGTGAAATATTATATTTATTTATTCTACTATTGTATTCAAATTGTCATGTGAGGATTGTTTACGCATTTAAGTGTGATTCATACTAGATTTTTTTACAGTCAGAACGTTTTTCGGCATAGCAAAGTCTTTTGAATTTATACACTCGCTTGTAAAGAATTGTTTAGCCTGTAAACAGTGTTGTTAAAGAAGCATGAGCATTATTTCCCTGATATAATGCACTCATCATTATAGGTCCAGCACCTGCCTGACTTCGCCCTAGAGTGGTTGCCATCAGTAATACCCAGAATGCATAACTGCGAGATTGGCTCAGTTGGTAGCGCAGCAGTATCGTAGTCTGTAATTCCCAGCTTCGAGTTCCAACTGTTCCAGTGTTGAGATTAATCTCTCCGTTACACTTTCACTCTGACACAGGGGACACCGATAGGATTAGAAAAGCAGTTGTCCGTTCGTTGGGATGTTAAGCCGTGTCACCTTGTACAGGAGAGTGATAACCTTGACATTGAAGAACACGCTGGATGAATAGTTTTGACTGGAGGCGTCCATTTGTTTCCTAACAGCTGTCCAGTGGATTCCCTTCCCCCAAATTTCTCTAGACTGTTAGGTGCTTGTGACCTGGCTATTTAGTCCATTGTGCGCAAAAATGTGCCACTCAGAGGTAAAACATCTCAACACACGGTTCATTCTGAATTAATTTAGACGTTTCACTATATTTTCTCCATAAGAATATACCGAAATCATTTTAAAATAAATGACGGACAGATAATAATCAATACCCACCTATATTTACCATTCACTCGGCAGAAGAATGAACTTGTTTGAAGCAGAATGCGGAATTTGGATCGCGGATTGCTCTTTTCCCCTCAGCCCAACTTTAACTTTCAACTCGTTTTCGAAAAAAAGGCTAATACTATCACTTTGTCATCTGTAGATATTCAACACTTTTGTTTTCAGATAAAATTTAAAATTTATTTTTTGATTCGATAGGTATCGATGAAAAATTTCCCAGTAGCTTTATCAGCGCCCTCTAACAGCGGAAAATTTTAGTGAATATTACAAACGATCTCTGTATCATAAAAGTTTGAAATTTTGATGATGATGGGTGACAAACCAAACGTTAACATTAGTAGCAATGATGTGTCCCCTTACAATCAGTCGGGTGTGTAGAAAAAATGGAATATTTATATTTTAAGAAATGAATGAAAAATTATGTGTTTTACAGATACTAATGAAATATTTGTATATGAATTTTTCCAATCATTCATTAGTCTGAACTTCCATTTTCTTTGAAAACGAGAATCCCATATTCATCAAAGCCGATGTGTTATTCTTCTAGCTTTCTTTTAAATTTGGGTAGCTTTATGGAATCTTGACTTAAACACTGTAGTATCCCTTTCAATTCTCGATTGCTCGCTCCAAGCAAACGGAAACACGGGATACTTTATATTAGATGACGACTGATCAAACGTCATTGCAGATATAAACAGCGGATTTCGATATCTGCATATTGTATCTGTGAACTTTGATAAATTATTTTCATAGATTCTATTTCATTCTTGTAATATTTCTCACCAGGAAAAGGAAGAGCGTTTAATTGAATTTGCTGCGTTAATTGAATTTGCATTAAGGGCGCATTTCTTATGAATAATTTTAAAACTAAACCTAAGCATTGCAGAGTTTCAGAACTCAATAGCAAGACAATTTGATAAACTTATATTCCAGGTTAGAGTCTCAACCGTGCCTGCATTAATTGTTTTTTTTTCTTGGCACACCAAAGAGCTTTGAATGTGACTTTGTCTGTCGAATGGCACTTGAAGTCATGGATCTCTATGCAAAAGAGACAGGCACTATAGATGTTAAGAAGAAGTTAACGGAAAAACTGAAATAAAATGCGCTCCTATAAAAGGGATTTGAACTCAAAAGAATGCAGAACGTAATGTATACATTTTGGAGGAAACTTAAAAGTTTTTTTTTGTGTTCTTAAACAAATATACTTGACTCTTTGCTGCTTACGTTTTGTGACTTGCAGATTTCTTGTTTTCTGGACCGTAAAAATCTGTTTGTAACAGGTTGGGTAGCCTTTATGAAAGCTTTCCATCCCTTTCTTAAGAGCTTTCTATGGTTCAGTCCCTTTTCCAATCCGATTTTGAGCCCTTGGAGTACTTGTGACCTGCCATTCAGTCCAATATTTACAAAAAAGTGCTGCGGAGTAAATAAAGCAACTCAAATCACTCTTATAACAAAATACTTGTTTATGAGGTAATTTAACTTCTGAGAAAGCAATTGCAATAAATGTTATCAGAAATGGAATCCAAGGCACGAAACAATTTTCCACTTTTTCCCTTCTTAGGTGAATGACTTCCCAAAAATGTAAAATTAATAAATAAAATTGCTAATTAACATAACAATGGAGTGATAAATAGCAGAAAATAAATGCAGACTAAGATTTTTTGTCTGAGAATCTAATCAAACGAAGTTCTTTAGAGTTATAGACATTCATGTAAGAATATTCATTCTGAAAAAGGAAAACATTATTTGTTTTATAAACTTATCTTATAAAACTAGTTATAGTTAAATCGCGGGTCGTATAATTTGATGACAACACGAACATGTGCATGTAATTCGTTTCTTAATGATAAGAGTCATTAGTTTTCATTCAAAACGCCTACAATCCAGGTTTGAAATTTTTCAAAAAAAGTTGTGTCCTTTTCTTACTAACCATTGGTTCTACTACACATGGAATTTCTAATACACCTTAAATCATGTATAAATCTTTAGACTTAAAAAGGAGCTTTTTCAACAGATTTTCAATAAGCGATTTCTCACCTTTTTTCAGAATTGAATGAAAATAATCTAATTTTCTGAAAATATGCCCTGAGGAATTTAGATGACTTATTTTTTTTTGCGTTCGCTGTTCATCTTGGATTAGCATACTAAGAATTATCAATCATTGCTGGTTTCTCAACAAAGTGAAACGAAAATAGCAGTAAGATGGTTTTTACTTCATAAATCAAAATTAACAAAGAAAAAGAAAAGGTTTTGAAAACACAGAGAATTGAGAGTGATAAATATTTATCAGTTTCATCTTCTGTTAACATAAGATGTTATTCGAAAATATTCTCTTTTACGTTTCAAGTGCTTATTCTTTCGGAAGTGCTCACTTTCCTCATTCTGCCTGAAGTTAATCTCATTTGCATGTTTTGGCATGTCTCACGTTTGGGGAAGACGTTTTAATGCTGCACTTCGCTCTAAAAGCAATTAACGCCGCTGATGAAGAAGTTAATGGAATAACTGCAATAAAATGCTTTCCTCTAAAAGGGAACAGCACTTAAAAGAATGGAGAAGGTGGTGCATAAATTCTGGAGTAAACTGAACTTTTTTTACGTTCTTAAAACAAATACACTTGACTCTTTTCTGTTTAGGTTTTGTGACTTGCAGATTTCTAGTTTTCTGGACCGTGAAAATGTATTTAAACGTACAAAAATCGACGCATCTGAAGCTAATGGAAAGACGTTTTCAAGAAAAGAAATGTTTCAGTAAGAGAGCAATTCCATTAGAGAATTATTTACTAAAGTACTAAATAAGAGTTCCTAATAATACGATTTGAATAAAAGCAAATTAATCTATTTTCTGGAACAAGTATATTTTATCATTTAATTTCGCTTTGAGTATCGTATTACTTTTAAAAGCGAAAGTGGACAAAGCAGGATTTTCTTTAAAGAGAGATAAAACAGATCCTGATGGAAATTAAATTTCTATGTTGATATAAACGAGTTTTTTTGGGGGGGAAACTTTGTTAAGCTAATGATGCATTAAATGCAACTTTTACGCGCTGATCTAATGCTGAAAATTCATTTTCAAACTTTGCACTTAAGCAGGAATTTCCCTTTTTTAAACACATGGAAAATCTAATTCCAAGAAGTAGATGTTAATGATATATTGAAGCATGATTTTGATTATTGCTTAGAATAATTGTCCATAGGATGCTAATTATTGTTTCTAACAGCATTAATTATTATCGATAGTAACAAATAGTATTAAGAATTGTTTAGGCCAGAATTAATTATTGATCAGAGTAGTATTAATTATTGCTTAGAATAGAGATCATTATTATTGATAGCAGTGTTAATTATTGTCAAGTATCATATATTGTAACAGAACAACGCTGATTGTAGTGTAGAAAAGGGGTAATTATTGTCCACGGCAGTGTTAATTATTGTCAAGGGTAGTGTTGATCATCGTCCAGAGCAAAATTAACTGTTTCCTAGAGCAGTGTTTATTTTTTCAAGAGTAGTTGTAAATATTTCCATAGCATGTTATTTATTATTTATGAAATTTTATTCTTTAGAACAGTACATACCAATAATTTTACACACTAGTATTAATTATTCTATAAGGCAGTGTTTTACAACAATATTAATTATTTCTAAAGCAATGTTAATTACTTTCTAGAACAGTTATTTAGAATAGTGTTCATTATTGTTTAGAAGAGTGTTACTTATTGTGCACAATAGAGTTAGTTATTTTGCAAAACAGCGTTAATTACTGTATAAACAAGAGTTGAAATTATTGTATAGACAAGTACTAAAGTCATCGGTTCGAAATTATTGTAATAGACAAGTACTAAAGTCATCGGTTCGAAATTATTGTAATAGACAATTACTAAAGTCATCGGTTCGAAATTATTGTAATTGACAAGTACTAAAGTCATCGGTTCGAAATCATTGTAATAGACAAGTACTAAAGTCATCGGTTCGAAATTATTGTAGTAGACAAGTACTAAAGTCATCAGTTCGAATACTATTGTGTAGACAAGTACTAAAGTCAGCGGTTCGAAAAGTGACACAGATGGGCATCGGTTCATCTAACAATGTTTGGAAAGTGATGATATTGGTATTTGGAAACAAATGAAACATCTTTCCAGGGAAATAAAAATAAAATAATCAAAATGAAAAATTAGTGAATTAGTGATCTGGCAACCTTCGTGTCACGTGACACGAAGGTTGCCAGATCACTAATTTCTAAAAAAATCGTTGCCAGGTATTTTTTTTGAATTCTGTAATCAACCACAGTGTTCTGATACTTTTTTGAGCGACTGTACCAGCAGCAGCAAGTTATGACAATGATTTGCATTAATAATTATCACATACATATTAAGAATATAAATGCATTAAGGCCATTTTGAAGGAAAATCGATGCTTATTTGAGTTCCTTTTACTCTTTAATATAATTGCAAACGTAAAAAAAATGCATAAGTAAATATAGATTGCAAACAAAAATGAAAATGCAAATATTTACATCTGTTTGCACAGATAAATAAGTTGCTATTCCCACGTCGGAAAACCTAAACGTATAACTAATGATGGTTGTGGATACAAAATAAGAACATATATCAACATAAACCACTGATTAATTACTTTCACTTCTTGAAATCACAGGAATCGCCTCATTTCATTGGCATCTCCTCTGCTGTAAATATGTAAAACGAAGCCTGCATACAGCAAGCAACACATCTAAGTCTA
Organism: Ryuthela nishihirai; assembly: GCA_038380435.1. Classification (NCBI taxonomy): domain Eukaryota; kingdom Metazoa; phylum Arthropoda; class Arachnida; order Araneae; family Heptathelidae; genus Ryuthela; species Ryuthela nishihirai. Next base: position 39,608,547 of record JAWZYU010000020.1, read on the forward strand.
TTCATAAATTAGATTTTAAAAAAAGTTAAGGCTTTCACATGATAATCGCTCTCTCAGTGCAAATGTCGTTTTTGATTGGCCAAGCAACACGTCACTTCGACATTATCAAACGCTACGAATGAAGTCCTCGCCTGAAAAGTATCTAGGGATGTCGACATAAACACGGAGAAAAATTACTCACAACAGAATTTTTGCCATGGGAACGAATTCGTTGAGTAATAACCAGCACCGTGTTCCTAATTTGCATCGAAATTTGCATGACAGCGCAGCGACACTCATAAAGAGGGAACAGTAAGAATATATTCGTCTGCTGAAAAAGGCATTGTTGGAGGACTTTAAATCAAGAATTACCGTACATTTCCGCAGATAAGACGATAGTTGAATCATAAAAAAAGACCCCCAAAATCCGGGTCGTCTTATAGGACAGTTACAAAAAAAATTATATTGAAATTTGTATAAATTGATACCATTATTACTACAACTTATCGAAAAATCTATCATGTTATTTAAATACGCTATAAGATAATACATTACATTGTAATAGTAAATAATACATTACATTGTAATAGTAAATAATACATTACATTGTAATAGTAAAACAATACTAAAACAAAATAAATATTAAAAGTTATGTTTATTGAGCTACTGAGGAAAAAACGGACAAACCGTAATTATTTACTAGTATAGAGTAGGGTATGTCCACAAAATAGAATAGCCCATACGACGCTTTTGTGAATAGTCAAGGTCATTACCCGAATGCCCGAATCAGTGCGAATGTTTGCGAACAGGACATAATTCCGTATAGGCTATAGAGTATTATTATCCAGATGATGATCGCCGATCTAAATTAAATTCATAGGCCGTTGATAGTTTGGGGTCGTCTTATAGGACAGATATATGCTAAAACTATAAAACTTTGACGAAAATTTATACCTCGTCTTATCAGAAGGTCGCCTTATCTGCGGAAATATACGGTAAGTGCACTGTGGCGTTAGCTTTTCGACTAACTCGATTGTCTTTCAATATTAAAAGAATCATACGAATATTACACCACAGAGTACTATACTATTTTACCAAAATATTAGAAAATTTAGCTGTTTTTTGGGGGGGGGGGAGAAGGTAGAGAATTTAGTATGGTGTGGGGCACCAGAGAATTTTAGAGGTGGGTGGAGTTAGGACCACCTGGGTGAGTTCCTGATTTTTATGTTATGTAAATGGGAATCTAACTTTGAAACTCTATAACTTGTAAATATGCAGTTTTATGGGAAAATGTGACTTAAGATAAATTAATGATTAAAATCGAATCCATTAAAAATTCGATTTTTAACAATTTTGGTTTAGTATTTAAAGAGTTATGGAAGATGGAAAATTTTAAAACTAAATTATCTTCTTTAATAAAAAATAATTCATAATATTCTAATATAGAAATAATAATTATACAAACTTCTAACAATTATTTTATTAAATGATTTGAAACAGTGATTATTTAAGTTTTTATTAATTTCTGAGGTGAAGTCGTGATGTATTGTTGTTATAAAATATTCTAGATTCCGTAACTCATTAAATACTGAACGAATATTGTTGAAAATCGAGATTCAATAGATTTGATTATGATCTTTAACTTCAATTACATTTTTCCATTAATGCATAGTTTAGAAGTTGAAGAAATATGCTTTTGCAGTTACATTCTCATTGACATAACACGAAAATTCTCCAATAGTTTTGGAGGACAGTGAATAATATTGGTAGAAAAATGCATCACATTGAAACATATATTCGGACACTTTCTTATTAGGAGAACTGATAAAAAAAAATTAAAGTAGCTTCGAAAATAAATCATATTATAGGAAAATGTCACAGGAGAAAACCTCGCTAAATCTCGTTTTTCAATAATATTCGTTTAGGCTTTAGGTAATTTTTGGAACATTTGAATACTAATTATTTACAACAGTGGTTCTCAATGTTTTATGTTTCACGTACCCCCTGGAAATGTGTATGTAACTGGCGTACCCCTTGTACAGATAGATAAAACTATAGTTACAGTATAACAATGGGAATAAAATAAAACACTGACTTTGTTACTAGATCTAGCGACTTTTGAGTTCTCACGGCGTACCTCCAAAACATTTATCGCGTACCCACGTTGAGAACCCCTAATTTACAGCATTATAGCAGCATATTCAGCAACACCTGTGTACTTGTCCTAAAATATCTTTCGCAAACCATCTTCCAACAAACTTGGGAGCATCAGAATCGAGCCTATTGCATTATCTCCAGGGAATGAAAGGGTCTGCTGGTTGAGTCAGTAGTTATAGTGCCAGGTTTGTGATCTGCACTTCCCAGATTATAAATCAGTTTTCTTATATTCACCTGGGTTTGACTCGATCACATCCGAAATTTTAACCCAATGTTCCCAGATTCGAGTACCCATTGGACTTCTCCAGTAACTCCCGTTTCGTCTTCGGCGGGAAAAAGGCCATCAACGGACTTGGAGAGGTCAATGTTGTTAGATGGTGACACAAAATGTGACTCCCTGTACTTGTTAAAAAAACTCTCTGGACAAATTTGAGGAGAACCTTCCACCGGTCTACTAACAGATGGCTACGGGATACACTTCTTACATTAAGCAATAAAATCTTGGAGTCCTTTTGGCCAAGTATACTGAATTTATTCCAATATATACAGTAGGCCGTCCCGTGGCAGAGTGGTTAGCACGCTTGGCTACTGATCTACAGGACCTGAGTTCGAGCCCCGGGTAAGGCATGGATGTTCGTGTTGTTTTCTGCTGAGGTCCTGCCATCCTCTCAGATCTTCTACTGTGGCATATAAATTGACAGGCTCCTGTCAGACCTCTGTGGCAAGCAGCTGCTTGAGGGGGTATTTATTTATTTTATTTATTTATATACAGAAGGCGGTGAGAAAGATGGACCTCCTCAATTTCAGCCTAACTCAACTCAACACTCACAACTACTACCCAATTCAAAAAACTCTACACCAAAAAATTTAAAATATAATACGTCATGAATAATATTTGAATTCTAATATCTTAAAATAAAGGATTCTTTAGCGTTCTTATTACAATTGACCATTGTTACCTTTGAAACCGATCTTTTTCACGTCTTTAAAAATTATGAAATGAATGTTTGAAACTTTTTGAATACTTTTATGCTGCTTAATCTTTCTAATGAATTAAAATTTAATAAAATTAAAAATCCCGATATTCAAGCTTTCGTGTCATTTTTTGTCACATGTTCATATGCATATTATAAGAACTTTTTATTCTAATAAAAACTTTATTTGTAGCTAACAGAGTTGTCTCGTTTTTATTTCTTTTTCGCAAAAAGATGTCTAATTAATTTTAAGATTTATAAGAAGCAAATGTCGCTTTCACTTCTGCATTTTTGCAGCAAATTACTTCGGTGCTGCATCTCCTTATTAATTACTATTCTTAATAAGAAAAAAAAACTGTCATGTTGAATTCTATTTCATTTAAAACTTTCTTTTAAGTTGTTTATTAATTATTTTTAAAATTTGCCTTGAACCCGATTTTTTTCTTCGTCAGTGCAATTCTGCTGGTTTCGTTTAATCCTTCCGTAATTGCAAAGTTGACATCTTCATTGAGAAAAAACAAACATTGCAGAAATGAAAGGTTTATATGGTACGACTTTGTCTCTTTTCTCATTTAGAAAGTCGACAATCTTTTCCTATGTGTTTTGAGATCAGAAAAAAAAAATGGTAATTAATTGCTTTTCTCGGAATTTTACCGAAAAAAATTACACAGCGAAAGAAAGGAGTGCAAGAAAAGTTTCTCGTGGCTTATCCTACAACCAATGTGAAACGGTAAAATAAAATAAAAATGAAACCTACTTCCGATAGTGAAAAACCTCCTGGAAATGCTCCCTCATAATCTTCTATTAATATCCATTTGTAAATCCTTCAAAAAATTCAGTTCCATCTGCTCTAACTTCAAAAGTTATTCTTTAAAAGAACGTGATCCTTGTCCAGTTGCATATCTGTTTCAGATTTCGCAAAAAAATATTATGGCATTATTTGAAAGGGCCAAAATGTGTCTCCACGTTTCACTTAAAGTTCTTTAATTAACGGATTTCCTAAATATCCGTTGTAATGAATTTTTCCTCATTCGAAATTAATTACTTATTTGCTGCTCCAGAGTTTAAGCGTGAGATTAAGCTTGAAACTGTGTTTCGGATCTCACGCTTTCGGGCGAAACCGAAAAGACAAGGAGCAGCTTTAACGGAGAGAATTCTGTTAATTAAAGTAGCCGAAGAATGAAGCAGCATAATTCGCAGAACTCACAACTGACAGCTGGACTTTTCTGTCTCTTTTGCCATGGGAACTCATGTAGGAGAAATATATGCCGTTGAAAGTGGAGAAAGGACAGAAGGGTTAGAAATGAGAAAAAAAAATTAAATAATAAATCCCTTCACAGCTCGCTTTCCAGTTGTTTCATTTCAGTAATAGTGCTTCCAAGTAAGGCATCTTAGGTAAGGTCTGATACCGCGATGTCAGTTGGCAGGGTTTAAAGACATACTGAATCATAAAAAGAGACTAGAAAGCGTTGTTTCATTAATTTTACGTTTGCCATTGAAATAATTTCTGGTGTCGTAGTTTTTTTGTTTTGTTTTTTGGATTTCTCGTCTCAGTCATATTTGAACGAAAAAAACTGTTCGAAATTTGAGAATAACTTTGTTTTCGACGAAAAAATTACTGTATCAACAACCACCAAGGGAAAGATTAAAATATAGCTAAGGGTGAAGCATTGAATTTCTGCTGGTTGTCATTTTTCTGTAGGAAAACAAAAGACAATTCGTTTATTTTTTAAATAATAATAATAGAAACTCGCTGTCCTTGTACACTAACGCCGCTCAAGACCTATTAAAAACATGAAATATAAGTTATCAAGTGTGTAAACATACACACTTGACAATGTGTTTTTCCATAATCAGTACATTGCTAAATAGTCAGCAGTTGAAAGCATTTTAAAAAGGAACAACGAAATATTTACAGTGTGGTTAGCATAGAAGAGGACGTCGTCACTTTGCATCTCTTCGGCAGAAGTTTGTGTGCTTTTCGCTCAACCATCGTTTCACTGCTGTTTCCACGTCGTCGTCACTTTGCATCTCTTCGGCAGAAGTTTGTGTGCTTTTCGCTCAACCATCGTTTCACTGCTGTTTCCACGTCGTCGTCACTTTGCATCTCTTCGGCAGAAGTTTGTGTGCTTTTCGCTCAATCATCGTTTCACTGCTGTTTCCACGTTGTCGTCACTTTGCATCTCTTCGGCAGAAGTTTGTGTGCTTTTCACTCAACCATCGTTTCACTGCTGTTTCCACGTCGTCGTCACTTTGCATCTCTTCGGCAGAAGTTTGTGTGCTTTTCGCTCAACCATCGTTTCACTGTTGTTTCCACGTCGTCGTCACTTTGCATCTCTTCGGCAGAAGTTTGTGTGCTTTTCGCTCAACCATCGTTTCACTGCTGTTTCCACGTCGTCGTCACTTTGCATCTCTTCGGCAGAAGTTTGTGTGCTTTTCGCTCAACCATCGTTTCACTGCTGTTTCCACGTCGTCGTCACTTTGCATCTCTTCGGCAGAAGTTGTGTGCTTTTCGCTCAATCATCGTTTCACTGCTGTTTCCACGTCGTCGTCACTTTGCATCTCTTCGGCAGAAGTTTGTGTGCTTTTCGCTCAACCATCGTTTCACTGCTGTTTCCACGTTGTCGTCACTTTGCATCTCTTCGGCAGAAGTTTGTGTGCTTTTCACTCAACCATCGTTTCACTGCTGTTTCCACGTCGTCGTCACTTTGCATCTCTTCGGCAGAAGTTTGTGTGCTTTTCGCTCAACCATCGTTTCACTGCTGTTTCCACGTCGTCGTCACTTTGCATCTCTTCGGCAGAAGTTTGTGTGCTTTTCGCTCAACCATCGTTTCACTGCTGTTTCCACGTCGTCGTCACTTTGCATCTCTTCGGCAGAAGTTTGTGTGCTTTTCGCTCAACCATCGTTTCACTGCTGTTTCCACGTCGTCGTCACTTTGCATCTCTTCGGCAGAAGTTTGTGTGCTTTTCGCTCAATCATCGTTTCACTGCTGTTTCCACGTTGTCGTCACTTTGCATCTCTTCGGCAGAAGTTTGTGTGCTTTTCACTCAACCATCGTTTCACTGCTGTTTCCACGTCGTCGTCACTTTGCATCTCTTCGGCAGAAGTTTGTGTGCTTTTCGCTCAACCATCGTTTCACTGTTGTTTCCACGTCGTCGTCACTTTGCATCTCTTCGGCAGAAGTTTGTGTGCTTTTCGCTCAACCATCGTTTCACTGCTGTTTCCACGTCGTCGTCACTTTGCATCTCTTCGGCAGAAGTTTGTGTGCTTTTCGCTCAACCATCGTTTCACTGCTGTTTCCACGTCGTCGTCACTTTGCATCTCTTCGGCAGAAGTTGTGTGCTTTTCGCTCAATCATCGTTTCACTGCTGTTTCCACGTCGTCGTCACTTTGCATCTCTTCGGCAGAAGTTTGTGTGCTTTTCGCTCAACCATCGTTTCACTGCTGTTTCCACGTTGTCGTCACTTTGCATCTCTTCGGCAGAAGTTTGTGTGCTTTTCACTCAACCATCGTTTCACTGCTGTTTCCACGTCGTCGTCACTTTGCATCTCTTCGGCAGAAGTTTGTGTGCTTTTCGCTCAACCATCGTTTCACTGCTGTTTCCACGTCGTCGTCACTTTGCATCTCTTCGGCAGAAGTTTGTGTGCTTTTCACTCAACCATCGTTTCACTGCTGTTTCCACGTCGTCGTCACTTTGCATCTCTTCGGCAGAAGTTTGTGTGCTTTTCACTCAACCATCGTTTCACTGCTGTTTCCACGTCGTCGTCACTTTGCATCTCTTCGGCAGAAGTTTGTGTGCTTTTCGCTCAACCATCGTTTCACTGCTGTTTCCACGTCGTCGTCACTTTGCATCTCTTCGGCAGAAGTTTGTGTGCTTTTCGCTCAACCATCGTTTCACTGCTGTTTCCACGTCGTCGTCACTTTGCATCTCTTCGGCAGAAGTTTGTGTGCTTTTCGCTCAACCATCGTTTCACTGCTGTTTCCACGTCGTCGTCACTTTGCATCTCTTCGGCAGAAGTTTGTGTGCTTTTCACTCAACCATCGTTTCACTGCTGTTTCCACGTCGTCGTCACTTTGCATCTCTTCGGCAGAAGTTTGTGTGCTTTTCACTCAACCATCGTTTCACTGCTGTTTCCACGTCGTCGTCACTTTGCATCTCTTCGGCAGAAGTTTGTGTGCTTTTCGCTCAACCATCGTTTCACTGCTGTTTCCACGTCGTCGTCACTTTGCATCTCTTCGGCAGAAGTTTGTGTGCTTTTCGCTCAACCATCGTTTCACTGCTGTTTCCACGTCGTCGTCACTTTGCATCTCTTCGGCAGAAGTTTGTGTGCTTTTCACTCAACCATCGTTTCACTACTGTTTCCACGTCGTCGTCACTTTGCATCTCTTCGGCAGAAGTTTGTGTGCTTTTCGCTCAACCATCGTTTCACTACTGTTTCCACGTTGTCGTCACTTTGCATCTCTTCGGCAGAAGTTTGTGTGCTTTTCACTCAACCATCGTTTCACTACTGTTTCCACGTCGTCGTCACTTTGCATCTCTTCGGCAGAAGTTTGTGTGCTTTTCACTCAACCATCGTTTCACTGCTGTTTCCACGTCGTCGTCACTTTGCATCTCTTCGGCAGAAGTTTGTGTGCTTTTCACTCAACCATCGTTTCACTACTGTTTCCACGTCGTCGTCACTTTGCATCTCTTCGGCAGAAGTTTGTGTGCTTTTCACTCAACCATCGTTTCACTGCTGTTTCCACGTCGTCGTCACTTTGCATCTCTTCGGCAGAAGTTTGTGTGCTTTTCACTCAACCATCGTTTCACTGCTGTTTCCACGTCGTCGTCACTTTGCATCTCTTCGGCAGAAGTTTGTGTGCTTTTCGCTCAACCATCGTTTCACTGCTGTTTCCACGTCGTCGTCACTTTGCATCTCTTCGGCAGAAGTTTGTGTGCTTTTCGCTCAACCATCGTTTCACTGCTGTTTCCACGTCTTCGTCACTTTGCATCTCTTCGGCAGAAGTTTGTGTGCTTTTCGCTCAACCATCGTTTCACTGCTGTTTCCACGTCGTCGTCACTTTGCATCTCTTCGGCAGAAGTTTGTGTGCTTTTCACTCAACCATCGTTTCACTGCTGTTTCCACGTTGTCGTCACTTTGCATCTCTTCGGCAGAAGTTTGTGTGCTTTTCACTCAACCATCGTTTCACTACTGTTTCCACATCGTCATCGCTTTGCAGTTTGTCAGTAGAAGTCTGTGTTGTGTGCTTTTCGCTCAATTACCGGTTCACTTTTGTTGCAACGTCATCGTCACTTTGAAACACTTACCCTCCAAAATATTCTTTCAGCGCTGGAAGTAAGATGGTAATCGCTATAGGTGCCAGATTAAAGCTTCATGCATGATATTTCAATATTTACCTTCTACTATGGCATATAAACTGACAGGCTCCTGTCAGACCTCTGTGGCAAGCAGCTGCTTGAGGGGGTATTAATTAATTAATTAATTCACTGTAAACTCTGCAAATGTTGTTGGGTGCCATGACAGATTTCGGCCACCCATCGTCGTGTAAGAACCCGAAACAGTTGCGTCTAATACCTTACATAAATATGTCAGTGTCGCACAATTTCAAAATCTGGGTTACAGCACGAACTTTGTCTTGGATCACTCTTCCAGTAGAGTTGTTATGTTCCATGTTCACATTAACAAGTTGTATATGGGTGGGACTGAACATGAAATAAAATTTAATACGAATAACAAATTCCTCCATATAAAAAAATAAATAAATACCCCCTCAAGCAGCTGCTTGCCACAGAGGTCTGAGAGGAGCCTGTCAGTTTATATGCCATAGTAGAAAGTCTGTGAGGATGGCAGGACCTCAGCAGAAAAACAACACAAACGTCCATGCCTTATCCGGGGCTCGAACCCAGGTCCCTTAGAACAGTAGCCAAGCGCGCTACATAATAATAATAAGTATAGGTCCTTTGGTTTATAAATTGTACGCCTTGGACACGTACTTTCTGACCATATCTCGTACAACGTACTGCTCCAATTTAGGAACTTTTCAACCGTTTCTCTGCAGGAATAAGCATAAACTGCTTTAAACTGAATGCCAGGTCTCAACCACATGAAACTACAGTTACTTTCAAACATGCAAAATTATTAATACCTTCAGCAGTAAAGTATTACAGGAAATGTCCTGTAAGCATGGGCCTCATGAAATATTCAGCTGAAAAAATCTAGCTTCCTTCACTGGACGGGATTGGCAAATATGCTTCGAAGGATGGATCCAAGCCCAAGGCAGACCCGTAAGGGTAAGGCGGCAGAAGGGAGCTCAGCCTCCTGTAAAATTAATGTAAATTAAATCTTAGAAAGCTTTTCAGCTTTTTTGAACTTTGAACTTTTGCGATATTACAATACGAGGACTTCTTTACATTTGGGTTCCTGATACAAAAGGAGGGGAGGGAGGCGCAGGAGGTAGCTCACCAGATTCGTAATCTATAGCTCCCGGGTTCGAGTCCCAACTGTGCCAGCGCTGAGATTTATTTCAGCTAAGTTCTACCCTGCTCTCGATGAGAAAAAAGGACGCCGATGAGTTTGGAAAGGCCACCATCCATCCAATGGGTATTTAAGCAGTGGCGTCCTGTGCTGAAGAGCTATACCCTGTGCATGTTAAAGAACACGCTGGATGGCCTTGACGGTATGTTATCATCTGTCTCCTAACCGCTGTCCAGTAGGTCCCCTTCACCAACTTTCTCTGACCCTTTGGGTCCTGGTGAACGGACTATTTAGCCCAATGTGTGCAAAAAAGATCCGTTCAGAGGTAAAACAACCCAACCAGATAAAAAATTTGCTACAACTTACATTTTGTCATAGGTTCATATTCCCAGTTCTTATTTTCATAAAAATTATTGGCTCAGCACCCCCCCCCCACACACACACACACAACACACGCACCTGTTACTTTGACCGGGAAAGTGCCCTTGCCCTTGGGCTGTAAGTAGAGCGTCTCTGGGCTAATGGTATAGACAGAAAAATTAAATGGAAACCATTCCCGACTACGTCATTAGAAAGCCACAATCAGCTCTCAGTAACATCTTAAATAAGCTTTTCATGAAAAATCAATATGCGCGAAGAAATGTGACAGAAGGCGAATTAAAGATCAAATCTATCTTAATCTCGATTTTCAACAATAGTCTTTCCTTAATTAAGGGCGAATAATATCAGCTTGAAAATTTAGTCAGTTGACGTAATAAATCTAAAAGGTTAACTCTAATAAATTAAAATAGAAGCACCAAAACTATTTTCAGCAATTTGCATAATATGCTATCTCAAAATTCGCCAATTCTGAATGATTTTTGTAGAACGAGTTGTCTATGTCAAATATTACCTCTTTCATAATTCTTCAAAAATCAAACAAATATTACTAAAAAACAATCAAGATTAATACATATTTGATTCAGATCATTATCTTCAATCACAATTAGCTATCAAATGTTTCTTCAAAAGGTTACTAAGCTGTTATTCTGACTCCCTAGTAACAGAGAGCCGTCCCGTGGCCGAGTGGTTAGCGCGCTTGGCTACTGATCTACGGGACCTGGGTTCGAGAGCCGGGTAAGGCATGGATGTTCGTGTTGTTTTTCTGCTGAGCTCCTGCCATCCTCTCAGACCTTCTACTCTGGCATATAAACTGACAGGCTTCTGTCAGACCTCTGTGGCAAGCAGCTGCTTGAGGGGGTATTTATTTTATTTTTTTTACAGTAACAGAGGAGAGAGGCTGACTCAGTCGGTGGCTGGCCCAGGTTCGTAATGTGTAGTTCTCAGGTTCGAACCCCACTCATGCCATCGTTGAGATATATCTCCGCTAAGCCCCCATTTTGCCTTCGGTTAGAACAGTGTCTCGCAACCTGTGTGCCGCGAGAGATTTTCAAATTGACACTAGATATTCCAAAGATTTCATTTTGACTTGACTTGTGTTATCGACGTGCTTTAATAAAAATCTTTCAGATTTTATCAATTGGGATCTTGTAAGTATTTATCAAGCTTTTTCCAAATTTTGGTATTAATTTTTGATTATTTCAAGCCATAGAATGGACAAATATTAAAACAAACACCGAGTTATGAATTAAAGAACGAGAGCAAATCTTCAAGTAAAACATTCTGATGACTTCAACAAAGCGCAAATATAATGACGATTATATAGAGTTTGCTTTTATTCTTTTTTAGGTGTGCCGCGGAAAAAAAAATAGATTCAGTGTGCCGCAGAGTAAAAAAGTTTGCGAGACACTGGCTTAGAAAGTGGACACAAATGGGCTTGGAAAAGCCGCCGTCCTTCGGATGGAATTTTACGCCATGAAACCCTATCCTTTGCAGGTTAAAGAACACGCTAGTTGACCTTGACAGCAGGCAACTATGTGTCCTAACAGCTGTCCGAGTGGGTCCCTCCCCTTAACATTCTCTGAACCCTCGGGGTCCTTGCGACCTGACCATTTCGCCCATTATGTACAAAAGAGTGCCGCTCAGAGGTAAAACAACCCAGCCAAATTCGTTCTATAAATCTCTGAGCTTATGGAGTCCAAGTGACCTGGGCATGTAGCCCATTGTGTACGAAATAGTGCCGTTCTGAAGTAAAATAACCCAACCAAACTTGTTCTACAACTCTCTGAGGTTAAGGAGTCCATGTGACTGGGCATCTAGCACATTGTGTACAAAAAAAGTGCCGCTCAGAGGTAAAACAACCCGACCAAACTCGTTCTACAATTCTCTGAGCTCTATGGAGTCAATGCGACTTCGGCATCTAGCCCATTGTGTACAAAAAAGTGCCGCTCAGAGGTAAAACAACCAAACCAAACTCGTTCTACAACTCTCTGAGCTTATGGAGTCCATGTGACCTGGGAATCTAGCCCATTGTGTACAAAAAAAGTGCCGCTTTTAGTAAAATAACCCAACCTATTGACAAAACATAGAACTGGTCCTTTTTTTCTTTTCAGGATCTGTACATGCTTTAATCTGATGAAGCATCTTTTATGGTTTTTCTTCCTGCTCCGTTGTGTTCAGATAAAACTGTATCTTGTAATGAAGCCATCAAAAGATCTTGTGTGGCTATGTTTCCGCAAGAGTGGAAGGGACATAGATGAGTACTGTTGATCTCTCGTGTGACAGTAGACAGGACAGATTTATAGTGTTGGCTAGCACTACGGTCTTTATACTGGAACGCCGTGCGTTGTCGAATGTATATAGCCGCTGCCTGAAGTCTCTACGTTAAGGTAAACAATAGGAGTAATAGACAGCGCTTAGCAAACATCGCTTACAAAGAGTCTAGCTATAATCAATTGAGCTAGTTCGTTCTAATCAGGTTACTAACTTTTATGTTATATGCTCTCTCTCAAACATTAACTCCATTGGTGGTCGCCAGCTGCAAGATTTCCAAGGGAAAGGCAGCATACCGGTTATGGCGCATTTCCTCTTGGAAGAACAAGGGTTGTGAGATGCGTGTTAATGGATGAATTTTAATGGCGCCTGAGCATTTGGGATAAGAGAGAACCACAGCTTCTTCGTACTTGCAAGGATCAGTTATTACACTTATGAGTTGTTCCGATTTCTACTACATGTACAAGAAGGATATTGTTTGGAGATTAATGTTATTATATTATGGAAATTTGTTTAGTAGAAATCTGATGTTTTATTATTGCAGCAAACTCTCTATTACCTGTTGAGTTATTATTAATAATATATGACCAAAAAAAACTTTCAAAGGCCAAGAATATATCTACTTTCGCCTGTCCGAAGATCTAGGAAAGGTTACCGTCCGTCGGATGTGACGTTGAATTGCGGGTTGAGTTAGGTTATCTCTGAACGGCACTTTTTTGTACACAATGGGCTAAATGTCCAGACCACAAATACCCATAGGCTCAGAAAAGGTTGGGGGAAGGGAACCCACTGAACAGCTCTTAGTATACAGATGAAAGATTCCAGTCAATGTAATCCGTGTTTTATTTAAGGTGTACAGGGTGTGATGTAATGTCCCATCCGACGAACGGTGACTTTTCGAAGCTAATTGTTGCCCCCTTTCTGATCGAGGACCTTTAGACTGCAGATTACAAGCTCTGAGTCGTGACTCCGTATACAAAAGAGCCATACCCTATGAACGTTGAAGAATACAGTAAAAGGCCTTGATGAGAGGCATCCATTTCTCTCAACAGCTGTCCCATCCGACGAACTGTGGCTTTTCGAAGCTAATTGTTGCCCCCTTTCTGATCGAGGACCTTTAGACTGCAGATTACAAGCTCTGAGTCGTGACTCCGTATACAAAAGAGCCATACCCTATGAACGTTAAAGAATACAGTAGAAGGCCTTGATGAGAGGCATCCATTTCTCTCAACAGCTGTCCCATCCGACGAACGATGGCTTTTCGAAGCTAATTGTTGCCCCCTTTCTGATCGAGGACCTTTAGATTGCAGATTACAAGCTTTGAGTCGTGACTCCGTGTACATAAGAGCCATACCCTATGAATGTTAAAGAATACAGTAGAAGGCCTTGATGAGAGGCATCCATTTCTCTCAACAGCTGTCCCATCCGACGAACGATGGCTTTTCGAAGCTAATTGTTGCCCCCTTTCTGATCGAGGACCTTTAGACTGCAGGATTACAAGCTTTGAGTCGTGACTCCGTGTACAAAAGAGCCATACCCTATGAACGTTAAAGAATACAGTAGAAGGCCTTGATGAGAGGCATCCATTTCTCTCAACAGCTGTCCCATCCGACGAACGATGGCTTTTCGAAGCTAATTGTTGCCCCCTTTCTGATCGAGGACCTTTAGACTGCAGATTACAAGCTCTGAGTCGTGACTCCGTGTACAAAAGAGCCATACCCTATGAACGTTAAAGAATACAGTAGAAGGCCTTGATGAGAGGCATCCATTTCTCTCAACAGATGTCCCATCCGACGAACGATGGCTTTTCGAAGCTAATTGTTGCCCCCTTTCTGATCGAGGACCTTTAGACTGCAGATTACAAGCTTTGAGTCGTGACTCCGTGTACAAAAGAGCCATACCCTATGAACGTTAAAGAATACAGTAGAAGGCCTTGATGAGAGGCATCCATTTCTCTCAACAGCTGTCCCATCCGACGAACGGTGGCTTTTCGAAGCTAATTGTTGCCCCCTTTCTGATCGAGGACCTTTAGACTGCAGATTAAAAGCTTTGAGTCGTGACTCCGTGTACAAAAGAGCCATACCCTATGAACGTTAAAGAATACAGTAGAAGGCCTTGATGAGAGGCATCCATTTCTCTCAACAGAGGTCCCATCCGACGAACGATGGCTTTTCGAAGCTAATTGTTGCCCCCTTTCTGATCGAGGACCTTTAGACTGCAGATTACAAGCTTTGAGTCGTGACTCCGTGTACAAAAGAGCCATACCCTATGAACGTTAAAGAATACAGTAGAAGGCCTTGATGAGAGGCATCCATTTCTCTCAACAGATGTCCCATCCGACGAACGATGGCTTTTCGAAGCTAATTGTTGCCCCCTTTCTGATCGAGGACCTTTAGGCTGCAGATTACAAGCTTTGAGTCGTGACTCCGTGTACAAAAGAGCCATACCCTATGAACGTTAAAGAATACAGTAGAAGGCCTTGATGAGAGGCATCCATTTCTCTCAACAGCTGTCCCATCCGACGAACGGTGGCTTTTCGAAGCTAATTGTTGCCCCCTTTCTGATCGAGGACCTTTAGACTGCAGATTACAAGCTTTGAGTCGTGACTCCGTGTACAAAAGAGCCATACCCTATGAACGTTAAAGAATACAGTAGAAGGCCTTGATGAGAGGCATCCATTTCTCTCAACAGCTGTCCCATCCGACGAACGGTGGCTTTTCGAAGCTAATTGTTGCCCCCTTTCTGATCGAGGACCTTTAGACTGCAGATTACAAGCTTTGAGTCGTGACTCCGTGTACAAAAGAGCCATACCCTATGAACGTTAAAGAATACAGTAGAAGGCCTTGATGAGAGGCATCCATTTCTCTCAACAGATGTCCCATCCGACGAACGATGGCTTTTCGAAGCTAATTGTTGCCCCCTTTCTGATCGAGGACCTTTAGACTGCAGATTACAAGCTTTGAGTCGTGACTCCGTGTACAAAAGAGCCATACCCTATGAACGTTAAAGAATACAGTAGAAGGCCTTGATGAGAGGCATCCATTTCTCTCAACAGATGTCCCATCCGACGAACGATGGCTTTTCGAAGCTAATTGTTGCCCCCTTTCTGATCGAGGACCTTTAGACTGCAGATTACAAGCTTTGAGTCGTGACTCCGTATACAAAAGAGCCATACCCTATGAACGTTAAAGAATACAGTAGAAGGCCTTGATGAGAGGCATCCATTTGTCCCAACAGCTGTTCTGCGGGTCTCTTTCACTAATCTTCTCTGAATCCTTCAGCTCTTTGTGACCTGAACATCTAGCTCATTGTATGCATAAAAGTGCGCTCATCGGTTAAAGAAGAAGAAACACTGTTGTTTGTACATTATATACATAAATTGCATTATATACATAAATTACATAAATTACATTTATAAACATAAATAAGTCTATATTATTATTATTTATTCAATGGTTTGAAAATATAGAACTCCATATGCTGGATTGTTTTGTTTTACCTCTGAGTGGCACGTTTTACACACAATAAGCTAAATGACCAGGTTACATTGATCCTAAAGGCTCAGAGAAGAGCGGAGATAGGAATTTACTAGACAGCTGTTAGGAGACACCTTGAAGTCTCCAGTTCAAATCCATTCAGAGTGTTCTTTAACGTGCACAGAGTATGGTTCTCCTGCTCATGGGGAGATTTGTACAAATAAATTACATCAATTACTAAACGAAATACAACTTCAAACAAAAATTTTCGGATCAACTAGTCTTTCCTCATTTGTAAAGCTTTTTTTGGAGGGAGGGAATTATTTTAGATATCCGATACGCCATCTTAGAAATCATCGTTGATGCACTGTAGTTTCACAAGAAGATACAAAATCGGATCGACAAGAATTATTTTTGTTCAGGTACCGAGTGGTTAGCGCGCTTGGCTACTGATCTAAGGGACCTGGGTTCGAGCCCGGGTAAGGCATGGCTGTTTGTGTCGTTTTTCTGCTGAGGCCCTGCCATCCTCTCAGACCTTCTACTATGGCATATAACCTGACAGGCTCCTGTCAGACCTCTGTGGCAAGCAGCTGCTTGAGGGGTTTTTTATTTATTTTTTTATTTATTACAAAACCTTAAATCTGGCAACATGACTTTATTATGTAGAACGTGTGTTATGGAAGGTAATGAATTTGTGCAATGTAATAGTACTAAATGTAAAACAATCTTCCATTATTCATGTGAAGGTTTTACCGATAGTGACATCCGCACTCTAAGTAAAACGAAAAGAAAAAGTATGCATGTTTAGTGCAAATTTGGTGATTCTTAATCCCAAGTCAAAATTCATTTAACATTTTTTTAGGGAAACTCAAGTTTTAAACCTTTGTCACTTGATAACTCAGAAAAATTCTTCTTGAACTTTTAATGGCATATGACTGACGTTTTTTATTTCAATTGAGTATGGTTTAGGAATCCAACTTAGTTTTTTAGAATCAAAATTTGAAGGGTAATATTTTTAAAACTATATCTCCAGGCGCTTCAGATGATCAATTATAACTCTTACAATTAAACCTTTGGGAAGGTTATTTTCAATTATAAAATCATCTGTAGCTGTAAACATTTCTAATGAACGATTTTATACCCTATTCTTCCATATGTTAACTATTTTGGTAAAACTTTCAATTTTATCTTTTAACATACTTATGTTACAATTTTTTCCTTGAAGCGACATGTTTAAATCATTGACTTTTTCGAAAATATCCGACATATAACATTTTTGAAAGCCATAAGTTATTATGAAAAAATAATAACAAAATCGAATTTCTACTCTGTTAAAAATATAACAACTTCATTTTCAATTTCAATAATCTGTTTAAACTTCGCCCTCTTGAGAGCCACCTTTACCTCTGCATATAGTAATAAGCTTTTGTAATCGGAGTCCATATCTTTGCAAAGGTTTGAAAACAAACGACTGTTAAGGGCACAGCTTTTAATGAAGTTAATGGGTTGAGTTGTTTTACCTCTGAGCTGCACTTTTTTGCACACCATGGGCTAAATGACCAGGTCACATGTACCCCGAAGGCTCAGAGAAGGTTGGGGGTGGAGACCCACTGGAACAGCTGATGGGAGACAGATGGTAGCCTCCCGTCAAGGCCGTGTGTTCTTTAAAGTGCACAGGGTATGGCTCTCCCGCATACGGGGCATGGTTTAACGTCCCATTCGACGGACGGTGGCCTTTCCAAGCCGATCGGTGTCCCCTACTGACCTTGGTCGGGCGGGGAATTTTGCCGAGATAAATCTCAACGCTGACCCAGCTGTGACTCGAACTTGGGAACTACAGATTACGAGCCTTATGAAGTTAATGATTTTGATAGTATCGCGAAGCACAACATTTAACTGGTGATATTTTTTTGGCTACGAATGCCTCTCGATGGATCATGCAGTGAGTAAAAGTGATATGTTCATTGCCACCAGCTTTAACTTTTGCTACAAACCCAACATTCTCGCCCATGATTGCTCCAGCACCGTCTGTACAGACTCCAACGCAATTTTTCCACTGTAAGCTTTCATTTGTGAAAAATTCATCGATTTTAAGATATATATCTTCCCCTTTTGTGTGCCCTTCCAAAGGGCGACAAAACAATAATTCCTCATGTATGCTTCCTTCAAAAACATATCTTATGTAAAGTAACAACTGTGCTATTTTTGAAATAGCAGTTGTTTCATCGAACTGAATTGCAAACTTTGGGTAAATAATTCTGAACCATTGTAGAATTGTTCAGAATTATTTACATAACAGAACACAAGTTGTGGAAATACATGTGGTACTAATAATTCTGAAATGACTTAAATATGGAGTGCCTCAAGGGTCAGTTTTAGGTCCAGTGCTCTTCCTTATTTTTATTAATGATTTTTGTTCCTGAAATTTAAATAGGAAGATCAATACATTTGAGATGACACTGCAGTGACATTCTGTGCTGATACCCTTGATGATACCCTTGCTGATACCCTTGATGATCTGGTTAGGATTACTAATAATGAATTATACGTTAATGGGGATTGGTTCAAATTGAATGAGTTAACTATCAATATTTCAAAGACAAAATATATGTTATATTGTTTAAAAACAAATAGAATAGTTCTCTTAATATTATAATTCATGACCTTAAGTTGTTCTAAAACCATTGACTGTAAATGTAATCAAATAGAAAATGCCAAAGAGACTGATTATCTTGGAGCAAAAATTGATAGAAATTTAAGCTGGAAACCTTACATAAATAAACAGACCGACCAAAAAAGTTAGATCAATGATTCACAGGTTGTACTATTTAAGGAAAATACTGAATACTGATATGCTAAGGATACTCTACTTTTCTTGGATCCAGTTTGCCTTGAGTTATGGAATACTATGCTTTGGTGGAACTTATAAAACTTGCACGTAAACCTATATTTAGGTTACAAAACAAATATATAAAGAGTATAACCCTTCCACAGAAAAATAATTTAAACATATATGGTTTAAATTATTTTTCTGTGGAAGGGTTATACTCTTTATATATTATACTGTGAATTAAATATATTTCCTTTAAGACACCTTTATACCTACAAACTAATGCTTTACCTTTATAAAAATAATTCTGAGTTTCAAACGAAAAACTTATAAATATTGTTTACGAAATGAAGAAATGACATTCGTGGTTCCCAAGACAAAAAAAGAAATACTTCACAAACACTATTTATATCTTGCACCTAAATTATTTAATTCCTTACCACCTGATCTCAGAAATTGCATTTGTGAATATTCCACATATAAAGAAACACCGAAACAGTTCCTCCAAAACAAAAAAAAACTGATATAGAGCCTCACTTTCATACTTTAAGCTAGCTCCTTGAAGTTTCATTTTCTGTCTACATGAACACAAAAATAAGATTAATCTGTATAGAAAAATGAAATCACTTATATATATATATTTGCCATTGTTGTTCGAGAAAAGGATATGTATAATTTTCTGTTAATGCACATTCACCTATTATTGAAGACGTTTGAGATTGTATATATTACGTTAAAATACGTTGTCACTACTTTATTCCTGTGTTAATTATTACAATAACCTTGATGAGCATATGATCTTGGATTATTTACATTGTAATAATGTACATGTATATCAAAATAAAACCAAAAAGTTAAAAGTTCAAAGAATTAGAAACCTTTCCAATATTGATAGTTACTCTGCCAGGAGAAACCAGTTACAGTCCCCTAGCTACATAAATTGCAAATGAAAAAAAAATACTGGTAATTTTGGCATAATGAAAGGAAAGGACATTGGTGATTAATTGTAATGGGAAGTCATTCATTTCTGTACCAAAATACAGCATTCGTTTATCGCTCATCGGCAGAACATTTATCTCAAGTTCCGACGCAGCTGTTGAGAGTCCATTACTCAGAGAACAGATGACGTCTAAGAGGTGCGCACTCTTTTCCCAGTGCTGCTTAGGTTTGATCTCACCGTCTCTTATTCCTGTGCCAAGACTTTGTAGTCATTAAGACGTCAACAGTTCTTTCTCCCAACTCTTTGGGTGGCAGTGTTCGATGGGGAGCTATTATAGTGAATAAATGAGAAGTTCAAATAATTTTAAGGTTTAATCGCTTTGAATAGTAATATTATGCCCATTGTTTCTGTCGGATAAAAGAAGCATTAGAGTTTTTGATTTTGGCGATTTCTTACAGATCGCACGTGATCCAACTGGGCGAAGATGTCGAACCTCTTAAGAATGTGAATGATGAATTCTAATCAGGCATACGTTAATTGTGGCAATTTCTCAGTTTAACTCTTGGGGACATTATGTAATTTTCCAAAAAATGTACAACAACTTATGCATTTTTTTTAAATGAAACCATTATACACTTTTGCAAACAATGTTCGACAACTGCATTTTTAGCACAGAGTATTCTACCCTTTTCTAAACAATGTAGACGAATTACTGCACTTTTTTAACACTGAGAACATAATGTACTTTTGCAAAAAAAAAGGTGGAATAATTTCGGAATTTTTAACGCTGCGAACATTATACATATTTTGCAGAAAAACACTTCTGCAACTTTGCATAGATGCTGGAGGGGAGTACTTTGAAGGATCGGAAAAGATATGTTGAGGTAAGTGCAATGGGTTTTGTTTTGCAAATGCATGTCAAAAACTTGAAGAGCCCTTCATATTACTCTTACCCGGTTTAAACTCCCTTTTAGTCCCAATTATTTTTTGCTAATTGCGAATTATTTCCGAAAACCGTTTAGCAATCTATTAGTGTTCTTTAGAACTAGAAATAAAATCCTCTCTTGCTTCAAAACATTTTAAGAAATAAAAAGGCAATTATATTCATTTATAATAAATGCATTTCTCCTCCCGTATTGGAAATATAATACGAAAAAATACAGAAAGATTGTAGTTTCTGTGGAAATTGTTCCTATTTCAATAAATAAGACACGTCTTACTTATTGAAACTTACTTTACACACAAGCAGGTACGTACAAGCTTTAATTTCGGAGGTGGGGGAGTGAGTAAACCTCTGGAACTAGGAGAGCGGCGTCCACTCGCGATCACCCCCCCCCCCACTCCCCATCCCCAGCCACTTCCAGCCCTCTTTACATATCTCCAGATTTTTCCTCTAATTTATTAAATGTGATGTCCTATAAATAATTAATCCAAATGTTTTCAAATAAACGTTTACACCTTATTATTTTCGACAATTGTTAAACGTGTTTTTTTAACTGAAGAAACGTTTCCTTGATAGACTGGTTTCACAGAAACAATACATTCCTGAAATATATTTTAAGAGAAACTTGAGACTTTTATAACTGTACAAATAAAAAAAAAGCAAAAGAACCTTAAAAAATCTTTAAATAGCACAACGGTTGTATAGTTTCATTAAGAGTCTCGAAAGTGAAAGAAGCGATTATTACCTTCGCATAAAAACCAATGTCCTCTCAAAAATTCTCCTACGTCAGGAGGAACCTATGACCGTTTCGCCAGGTTTATTAAAGCACAGTGGAAATACACGGAAAATCGTTTATTCGACAAGTAAAATCTGGTCTTCACTCCGTTGTAATGGTTTCATAAATCAGTCCGGACAGCAACTGGGAAAGCGAAGAAGACAGCCACCTTTGCGTCATCTCCCAGAGTCAAGAGAGATATTTTCATTCTCTTCCAATGATTCGCGTCACCCACACAGTCAAAGATAAAAAAAAGGACGGAAATAAATTAAGAGGAAAGGATGTTAGAAAATGAAGGCCGAATCACGAATAAGAGCTTTTATTAAAATAAGATTTTTTTTTCCACTTTTTCTCCTCCTCTGCCTAGCTCTTTGGCGCTGAACGCTGGCTAATAGTGCTTTTTTGAACGTTAGCTCGGTAGTTTTTTTTTTCCTAGACTGCTTTCATCTTGTATTTTTTTTTACCATTCTGTTATCTTTCCTTTTTAAGGAAAAAAGATGTATACATATATATATGCATACATATATATCCATTAGGACAAACAGCTGAAACGATTTCAAAAGCGTTCGTGGAACAGATGATATTTTTCTTTCGTATCCAAAGCTTGTACTTTTTAAAGCGAAGAAACTTTAATTTTGGTTGTATATAATGAAACATGGTAGTGTGTTTCAAGAGAGGGATGTATCAGACAAAAAAAAAACTCGGATAAGAAAAAATCCCTGTATGAGACTATCAGGTATTGTGAATCAACATGACTTGCCTGAAAGCCATTTCTATTAAGTTTCTTTTCAGTTTAATACTTATCTGTCCAACGCAAAACGGAGAAGAATTCAAAATTAAAATGAGAAATCTGAAAGGTATTCAATGAGGATTTTTAACTCCAGTTTCAGGACATAAGAATTATGTGTGATTGCACCGGAGACATTTTTGCTTCATATTCCTTGATCAATGAGATGTTCAGATTTCTTTATAAACTAAGAGAAGGTATTTGCTATTTTTCTGGGGGTTGTGCGGGGCAACGGTTGGCTGAGTCGGCACTACCCCAGGTTCGAATCCCTGATGTGTTTGGATTTTCTGTCCTCGGTGAGAAAAGCGTGTCTGATAGACTTGAAAAAACTGTCGTTCGTCGAGTGACACATTCAGCTATGGTTCAGTGTGAAGGTGAGCAATACTCTGTACTCGTTGGGTTATCCTCCTATAGAGAGGTTTCACAAACACAATAGGTATGTCTACACCTCCCTTTATTGTCATTCAATCATTTTCTTGTGTTCAGTTGATTACATATAGAATCTTTATTGAAATAAATTCCACCTTGCATTTTACCCATTTAAAGGCCAAGCATATAACTTAAACACTGAAACCCCTCGTTTGGTTTTACTTCTAGAAAACAATGGACTATACGAACTTTAAACTGCAATGCAAATAAAATGATTAAATCCATATATTATACAAAAATATAGTGAGCAACTCGAAAAGATTTAAAGTTCCAAGCTATTTAAAAACTTTTGGTTTGCACCAAGATCACCTGTACTTTTTTTTCGTGTACAACACATAGCACAGAGAAGAATCCTAGAAGTTACTCCTGGCTTTAAAAGCTACAACTGTCAAACATCTGTCTTACAAATATAAAACATTTGACAAGTTAATCATCTTGGGTACATTCAACTTGGGTCTCTATATACTTAGATACATTCATCCATTCAAAAGGAGACATGCAGAACATCCCTGATCCCTTTTCTTCACTTTAGCCTTTTATACACTACAGGCAAAAAAAATTGCAACACCTGGAAAGATTAATGCTATTTTATTGAAACGCAGAAAGCTGTTAGCATACACTGAGATGTGCGATTGATTACATCATCAAAAAACATTGAAAATTACCATTTTATCTACCTGGTAAAGTGGTATAGTTAGTATGATGCTGAACCACCCCGCGCAGCAGTGCATTCATGAACACGCCGGGAAAGGCTATCGTACAGCTCTATAATGTCCTCCTGAGGGATAGAACACCAAATACCAGGAAGTCACCGTTCCATTTCAGCGACAGTGGTTGGCGCACCTCTTGGGTGTTGTTGGAGCTGTCGGCCCATCATGTCCGAGAGGTGTTCAATAGGTGAAAGGTCCGGCGAGCGTGCTGGTCATGGTAGTACCTGAACGTGTGTCTCCTGTAGATACTGCAGAATAAATGTGGGCTGTGTGGTGACGGACTTTATCTTGTTGGTAAAAGGTTCCGTGCTGATGAACAAATGGGACAGCCACTGGCTGCAAAATGTTGGTAACATATCGTTGGGCAGTTAGATCTCCCCTTATGATGACCAGTTCTGACCGAGATGTCCGACTAATGGCACCACAAACCGAGACACCAGATGCTGGAGCTGTGTCACGATGTCGCACGCACTGGGCGGCGTTCTCTTCCCTTGGATGACGTCGAACACGTTGTCTACCATCGTGCTGACAAAGACAAAAACGAGATTCGTCAGTAACACCACAGTACTGCACTCTTGTTCGTTCCAGTTCTGTCTGAGGCGACACCACTGAAGACGTGCTTCCATGTGGGCAAACGCAGTGCCGGACGATAGACTCGCAATGAAAACTGTAAACGCCCGTTGTTTTCCGTCCGCCTGGTAGGTATTCGATGTATTACCTGTTGCCAGTCCCATTGCAAGTGAGTTGTAGTCTCGAATCAGTCTCGCAATGCCATGCGTCGCAAATGCCAGTCCTGTCGCTCCGTCCATCATCTTCCTGATCCTTGTGCATGGATCCTTCTTGAACCCACTGGCGCCATATGTGTATGATGGTTCTGGTATTGCGGCCAACAAGGTTGACCACATCTCTGTACGACTCTTCCACGCTCAAAGTCTGTTAACTGTTGGAACGGCTACCGACGTCTGGGTAAGGGCGTCTTTAGTGGTTTAGAAGAATTTCTACCTTTTGCCAACCAGGGAGCTTTTTCGTTGCCTTTATCTGTGTTTGACTGCTCCTCCTCACCTGTGACGTCAGCTCACGCCTGTCCAATCGTTTCGATTGTCCTGCAAATTCTAATCATTTCCATGTATTTCCATATACTACCGCCTCCCTAAATTTCATCATATTTGCATAACTTCTTGCAAGTTTTGCATTTTTTATTTCCTGTACTGTATTTTAATAAATATATTACTTATTGCTAACGTCATCAAAATATTTAATAAAAGAGTTCCTGACCTGATACCAGTATCTAAATAATGAAACTGCTATATGAATCAATACTTCTCATTACAAGCACATGAGTAGTAAAAATGAAGCCACGCTGACCACTGCCTCAGTCATACCTTGTGCACGTTAAAGAACACGCTGGATGGCCTTGTCGGGAGGCTACCATCTGTCTCCCAACAGCTGTTCCAGTGGATCCCCTCCCCCAACCTCCTCTGAGCCTTCGGGGTCTTTGTGACCTGGTTATTTAGCCCATTATGTGCTAGAAAACTGCCGCTCAGAGGTAAAACAACCCAATCTAATCACTGCCTCAGTTAGAACTAACATATAAGATTGGCGCTACTAGAATAGTAATTAGCTCTCTAACCACTATGGTAATTAAGGCATATTCTAAAACGAAAAGTATTGATCAGATATAAGTAACAGAGTTTAAATTTAACAATTATATTACATGATTTATCAAAATCGTTGCTCATCAAACGTCAGCTTTTTCAAGGGATCGTTGATGGGTTTACAACGTCCGCTGATAATTTTATTGAATTTGATTAGTAATTCCTGTATTGTTACCACCCTGCACTTGATCAGAAAGAAAATACCGATGAGCTTGGAAAGGTCGCCGTCCGTTGGATGGGCCATTAAACTGTGACCTCATATACAGGAGAGCCATACCTTGTGCATGTTAAAGAACACGCTAGGTGGCCTTGACGGGAGGCTATCACCTATCTCCTAATAGCTGTCCAGTGGGTTCTCTACACCCAAATTTCTCTAAGCCATTGAACTCCTTGTGATCTGTATATTTCAGTAAACAACCCAACCCTATATTGTTACATTTATTTACGACAACATATCATTACAGTAACAGAAATGCATTAAAGTGGTTTGGCTACAACTAAGAGTTCGGTGTTTTAAGTTCTTTTAACTCTAAACAGTAGTATTGCTTACACAATAAGCTAACTAACCAGTTTACAAGAACCCCAAGAGTTCGCATTTAGATAGGGGTAGGAGCATCACTCTACAACTGTTAAATGATAGATGAGAACTACCCCTCAAAAAGGGGGCGGGGGTGGCTCAGTCGGTAGCGCGCCAGGCTAGTAATCTGTAGTTCCCAGGTTCGAGTCCCAGCTGGGTCAGCGTTGAGATTTATCTCCGCAAAATTCCCCGCCCTGCCCACGGTCAGTAGGGGACACCGATGGGCTTGGAAAGGCCGCCGTCCGTCGGATGGGACGTTAAGGAGTGGCCCCGTGTGTGGGAGAGCCATACCCTGTGCACGTTAAAGAACACGCTGGATGGCCTTGACGGGAGGCTACCACCTGTCTCCCAACAGCTGTTCCAGTGGGTCCCCTCCCCCAACCTTCTCTGAGCCTTCGGGGTCCATGTGACCTGGACATTTAGCCCATGGTGTGCAAAAAAACAACCCAACCCCTCAAAAAGGATTCAGCGAGTTCTATAACAAAAGCAGAACCTACTCCCCCTTTGCATGGGGTC
Source organism: Ryuthela nishihirai (assembly GCA_038380435.1). Classification (NCBI taxonomy): domain Eukaryota; kingdom Metazoa; phylum Arthropoda; class Arachnida; order Araneae; family Heptathelidae; genus Ryuthela; species Ryuthela nishihirai. Next base: position 39,634,424 of record JAWZYU010000020.1, read on the forward strand.
ACGTCTATCTGATGGACGGCGGCCTTTCCAAGCCAAAAAATGTTCCATTTCTCGCCGAGGGCACAGCAGGAGGTTTCCGGAGAAAACCTTAATAGGGGACTGGGGAGTGGGAAAAAGCAATTTACCAGCCAGGATCCGTCTGACAGCTTCCTATAACAATGGTGATCGTCTAATTTAGCAATTGTAGTATATACATATAGGCTCTTGAAGCGGACTTGAGCAGCTATTAGCATACTGTATATCTGCAATGTAAATGGGCAGACAAATATTATATGCTGATTGAAATAGAATTTGGTGGTGGAAACATTAATTTTCACGGGGGTGTGATATTTCTATTCGTTCAGATACTACTCCCATGAACAAATCCTATTCTTCGGAAACAAGTGTATCCTAAACAACTTCATTTCTGTGAATGCTGCACTTTCGAACTACACGAGTTTCCATAAATTAAGGAACAACCCTATGTTAAGTCAATGGGAAGCTAAAGTCAAAGCTCTATAACTTCTAAAATGAGTTTGGTTATTGTTGTATTTTTTTATTTTCTCTCAGAAATGTGATATCAGATAAAATACCAATCAAATATATCAATATCTCGATTTTTCTACAATATTCGTTCAGTATTTAATGACTTATGAAAGTTTCAATATTTAACAACAGCAATGAAAATCTTAACAAAATTATACCAAACTGATGAATAGTGAAAGAATTCTTTACACAAACATCTAAAATGCAGATTCCCTTATTTAGACAGTTATGAGCGTTACACACTTTGATACAATACTTATTACTAAGTTTTAATTAACTTCTGAAGTCAATTTTTTGTGGCAGGCATTGTTATCGTTAAATATTCAAACTTCCATAACTCATTAAATACTGAACGAATATTGTTTAAAAACGAGAAAATGATTTATTTGATTGAGATCTTTATCTGTTGTCACATTTTTCAAATCAAAACAACTTATTCTAGAAGTTATAGAGCTTCGACGTTAGCTTCCCATTTACCTAACATAGAGTTGTTCCTTAATTCTGGAAACCAGTGTAAAATATTCTACCAATGCTTTTCATTGTGAAAATGAAATAAATGGAGACGTTTCTATTTATACGTATCTACGTTTCTATTGAAATATATCATCTGCAAGTCACATTCCACATCATAGGAGTCCATTTTGGGTGTGCATTCACCTTTTGTACATGTCATTACATTGCACGTTAGTAAGAATTGGCTTATGGGCATACTTGAATCAAAATCGATGATAGTAATTAATCAAGAGTATCCTTCCTATCAAAATCGATGAACTTTCCTTAGAGAAATGCCTTCCCCTGCATTAGTCATCCACTCCTGAAGCATCTGGGGAAATGTTGGATTCCTCCGTCCTCCGATGAAATTAAGAACACCGTGGTGATAATCAGTTGCTTTCATTGACATGTTTCACTGCTAAATTTTCGTGCTCTTTAAATTTATGCAGTAAGGAGATCTCTATGGCATGATTAAGGTTGTACGTTCAGTGCAATTTTACTATTAAAATAACTTTGAGAGTTGAGATGAAATTTCTTGCGCATATTTCAACGCTTAGAAAGACCGAAAAAAAATTACTATCAGTTTTAGTGATGAGAAAACTGAATGCAAGTTGGATAGAAAAATATTTCCCGATTTACAATTTTAATTTCAATCTTCTTCCGATGGGGTAAGAACATTGAAAATATGCGAGAAGCTAATTAAATAACTGTTATGTTCTGAATTCGTCAAAATATATTTTCTGCGCTGGTGTGGTTTCTACAACTCATTAATGACGGTAGTGAAACCTTGGTTTAATGGGCTAATAATAAAGGGGAAGGGACCTTTGTTAATGGCGATAGTCTATTAAATACGAAAGTTTTTATGATGATTCATAGACGGCATGACCATTGCTCGTAATAACTGTTGCATTAGGAACACCACTGAACAGACTAATACATGTGTCTAATATCAGTAATAGCAAAAAAAAACCTCTAAAGTAGCAATACTGACGACTACATCGAAAAACATTTATTCTGAGTGTGAAAAGCTATCACGATCCCGTGGCCTATAACAGATAATATAACTATAACTAACGATAAAATATAGTTAAATAAGTAATATAGTTAATAACTATAAGAGATTTTGTTATACATTAAAAATGATGTGGTGAGGAGCTAGAATCCTCATGTTTCTTCTTAGTAGCGGAAGGTTGTGGTGAGGAACTAGAATTCTTTTATTCTTCCTACTAGTAGAGGGTTGGGCTGAGGAGCTAGAATTCTTCTGTTTCTTCCAACTAGTAGAGGGTTGTGGTAAGGAGTTAGAATCATCCTGTTTCCTCTTACTAGTAGATGGTTTGGCTGAGGAGCGAGAAATCTCCCTTTTTCTCTTACTGGTACAGGATTGGACTGAGGAGTAAGAATTCTCCTCTGTCTTCTTACTAGTACTTCTTACTAGTAGACTGAGTACTTCTTACTAGTTTCTAGCTTCACTGAGTACTTCTTACTAGTAGAGGGTTCGGAACGAGAATACTCTTGTTCCTCTTACTAGTAGAGGGTTAAGAACGAGAATCTTCTTGTTTCCGCTTAGTAGTAGAGTGTTAGGAGCGAGAATCCTACTTTTTCTCTTACTGGTAGAGGGTTGGGCTGAGGAGCTAGAATACTCCTTTTTCCTCATACTAGTAGAGGGTTAGGCTGAGGAGCTAGAATTCTCCTGTTTCTTCTGACTAGTGGAGGGGTATGGTAAGGAGCTAGAATCCTCCTTTTTCCTCTTACTAGTGGAGGGGTATGGTAAGGAGCTAGAATCCTCCTTTTTCCTCTTACTAGTGGAGGGGTATGGTAAGGAGCTAGAATCCTCCTTTTTCCTCTTACTAGTAGAGGGTTGGGCTGTGGAGCGAGAAATCACCTTTTTCTTCTTACTAGTGGAGGGGTATGGTAAGGAGCTAGAATCCTCCTGTTACCTCTTACTAGTAGAGGGTTGTGGTGAGGAGCTAGAATCCTCCTGCTTCCTCTTACTAGTAGAGGGTTGGGCAGAGGAGCGAGAATCCCCCCTTTTCCTCATACTAGTAGAAGGTTGGGCTGAGGAGCTAGAATTCTCCTGTTTCTTCTTACTAGTGGAGGGGTATGGTAAGGAGCTAGAATCCTCCTGTTACCTCTTACTAGTAGAGGGTTGTGGTGAGGAGCTAGAATCCTCCTGCTTCCTCTTACTAGTAGAGGGTTGGGCAGAGGAGCGAGAATCCCCCCTTTTCCTCATACTAGTAGAAGGTTGGGCTGAGGAGCTAGAATTCTCCTGTTTCTTCTTACTAGTGGAGGGGTATGGTAAGGAGCTAGAATCCTCCTGTTACCTCTTACTAGTAGAGGGTTGTGGTGAGGAGCTAGAATCCTCCTGCTTCCTCTTACTAGTAGAGGGTTGGGCAGAGGAGCGAGAATCCCCTTTTTTCCTCATACTAGTAGAGGGTTGGGCTGAGGAGCGGGAAATCTCCTTTTACCTCATACTAGTAGAGGGTTGGGCTGAGGAGCGAGAAATCTCCTTTTTCCTCTTACTAGTAGAGGATTGGGCTGAGGAGCTAGAATTCTCCTGTTTCTTCTTACTAGTAGAGGTGTATGGTAAGGAGCTAGAATCCTCCTGTTACCTCTTACTACTAGAGGGTTATGGTGAGGAGCAAGAATCTCCCTTTTTCCTCATACTAGTAGAGGGTTGGGCTGAGGAGCGAGAAATCTCCTTTTTCCTCTTACTAGTAGAGGGGTATGGTAAGGAGCTAGAATCCTCCTGTTACCTCTTACTAGTAGAGGGTTGTGGTGAGGAGCTAGAATCCTCCTGTTTCCTCATACTAGTAGAGGATTATGGTGAAGAGCTAGAATCCTCCTGTTTCCTCATACTAGTAGAGGATTATGGTGAAGAGCTAGAATCCTCCTGTTTCCTCATACTAGTAGAGGATTATGGTAAAGAGCTAGAATCCTCCTGTTTCCTCATACTAGTAGAGGATTATGGTAAAGAGCTAGAATCCTCCTGTTTCCTCATACTAGTAGAGGATTATGGTGAAGAGCTAGAATCCTCCTGTTTCCTCATACTAGTAGAGGATTATGGTGAAGAGCTAGAATCCTCCTTTTTCCTCTTACCAGTAGAGGGTTGTAGTGAAGAGCTAGAATCCTCACGTTTCCTCCTAGTAGAGGAGAGTTGTGATGAGGAACTAGAAACTACCCTCAATGGTCGCATTTTGGGCTCCCCATACGTCCTAGAATTCCCCCCCCCCCTGCCCACGGTCAGTAGGGAACACCGATGGGCTTGGAAAGGCCGCCGTCCGTCGGATGGGACGTTAAGCCGTGGCCCCGTGTGCGGGAGAGCCATACCCTGTGCACGTTAAAGAACACACTGGATGGCCTTGCCGGGAGGCTACCATCTGTCTCCCAACAGCCTGTTCCAGTGGGTTCCCTCTCCCAACCTTCTCTGAGCCTTCGGGGTCCATGTGACCTGGCCATTTAGCCCATGGTGTGCAAAAAAGTGCCGCTCAGAGGCAAAACAACCCAAACAACGTCCTAGAACTTATTTTTAATTTTTTTGAAAATCAGCAGCTCGATTAATAACGTTTGGCTGATAACCATCACGTTTATTCGAATACCAAGTGACCTTCTATAAGATGTGGACTTGTTCTTTTCTTTAAAGATAAATTGCAAAAGCAAAATATGACTTTATTGCTCAGTTGTGGTTATGTTAATATCACATATGATTGCCAGTGTCGCCCCTATGGAGTACTAAATTAAAATGGTTTCAATTTTCATTTCAGAAATGATGCTTTTATTTCACAAGTCCATTGCTGACGTGGCAACTGCCTATCTCGAAACGGGTTTTGATTGCTCATACCCCAAAAAACAAATATCCGCAAAAAAATCGCGGATTTTTAATGTACATTTTCTCAAAAATAAAAAGTGCCTATGGATTTCTAATAAATAGTATATTTAACGAAATTGCTACATTGGGCACATTTGCGCTGATACATCGTGATTTGCTATATGCAACAACAGGTCATGATCTAGGGAGGGCAAGAAAGCCATCTGTCCCCCCCCCCCCTCCATTTGAGAATGCTGATAAGGGTAGTAGAGACAAAAATTATTTTAAAAAATCCGACATTTTTCAAGAGACGTTTTAAATCTCTTTAAAATGGACGGAGAAATGTACTATAATGATCTATATAATTAACCTGTGCAACAATGTACCCGATTAAAAAAGACTGTCTGGAAGTGATGACAGATATTGTTGTTTTGTAACTTTTTACTTTTATATTGTCTTCAAGTATAAAAAACTAAAACTCATAAGATTTTACAAACATGAATTGTTAAATGCTTTCAGTACAGTGCAATACCTTGCTGTTGTAATATCGCTACTCAAATCTGTCATATCCCTATAGATTCACTGTAATAATCAGTTTTAAGAGTAAGCAGGAACTCAAAATTACCAAGTAAAATACGTTAAGGCAAAAGTATATTTTAAAGAATAATCGGGAAAAATGGGTAAACTATATTTGAAAGTATATTTTCTTATTTCCTAATATCGAAAAAAAATTCACTCTTATGAAAAGGAACAACCATAATTCTTACGAAATTAGATGATAATACTCACAAATTTCACTCTTATATTTAAGTTATTTTTATTGCAATTAATAATAAAAATTATTTATTTCACACAGATAGAATATTTCCCTTGTTACCCATAGTTTGTAATTGCAATTTACAGCATTCTAAATTCTAAAGTGAAATTAATAAGAAGTTGAGTTTAAAAACACATTTTTTTCGTGAAAATTAAGATGTAGCAAAGAGTTACACTTAAAAACAAAAAACTTTCCTCTGAAAATCAAGATGCAGCCAGTAGTGACGCTGAAAGGCAGAAACATTCCTCTGAAAGTCAAGATGTAGTCAGCCGTTGCGTTTGAAAACAGAAAGGTACCTATGAAAACCAAGATATAGTCAGAAGTTACATACAAACGCAGAAACTAACTATATCTTTCAACGAGAGGAAGCTTTCTGAATGCAAGGTATAGTTAGTTTCTGCGTTTAAAGTAAAAACCATTCCTCTAGAAGCCAAATGTAGCCAGTAGTTAAGTTTAAAGCTTGAATTATAAGTATAAAAGTCAAGCTGTAACTAAAAGTTATAAAAACTGAAAATTTTCGCTTAAAATCATGATTTAACTAATGATTACTTTAAATACTGAACTACAGTATTTGTCTTAAAGCCAGATGGAATCAGAAGCTATGTTTAAAAGCTAAATTTGTTGAAGTGAAAAAAAAAGATTAGCTAGAAGTTACGTTAAAAACTAGCATTCTATAAACCAAGTTGTAAGTAAACATTTCTCTTAAAAACTGAACTATTTAAGTGAAAGTGAAGAAGATATAGTTAGAAGTTGCAATTAAAACAATGAGCGATTGCTGAGGAAGCGAAAATATAGCTAAAAATTCAGGTTTTAAGATTGAGATTTTGATGTGAAAATCATTATGTAGGTATTTATTTATTCAACGTTACTTGAGAAGCCCTATAATACTTTTTTAGTTAATTTTCATTTTACTCTTTTTATTTTTATTTATATTTATTTATTTTAAATTTTGTTCCAATGATGTAGGTAGAAGGAACGTAAAGAACGATAGACGGCATTGATAAAAACTCAAAATGTACCTAGAAGTTCAAAAGAACGAATTGCTGGTGAAAAAAAAAAACAAGGTATAACTAAATGCCTTTCTTAAAGACAAAGAGTGCTATTAATGTTAAGATGTAAATGGAACTCACTCTTAAAGACTGAATCTTCTAAAAGTGAAAATGCAAGAGAAATTAGAGATTTAATGATTTCTAAGAAAGCTAAGGTATACATAGATTACGTATAAAAACAACGATTGCTTGCAAGTCAGTATGCAAAATTGCATATTCTGCTTCATATTTGAGTTAGCATTAGTTTGTTCGGTGTTACAGTTTAGTTTTCCAACGAATAAAATGTAAATACCTTATCAAGTGGGGAGGGGACTCGTAATCTGCAATTCTCAGGTTCGAGTCCCATCTGTGCGAGTACTGAGATTTATTTCCGCTAAGCTCCCATTCTGTCATCGGTTAGAAAGGACACACTGATGGGCTTGAAAAGACCGCCGTCCATCATATGGGACGTAAAGCCGTGGCTCCGTGTGTGGGAGAGAGCCATAACTTGTGCATGTTAAGGAACATTCTGGATGGCGAAAATCTGTCTCTTAACAACAGTCTAATAGATCACCTTCCCCAACCTCCTCTGATCCCTTGGGGTCTTTATGACCTGACGATTCCACATACTGTGCACAAAAAAGTAGCCATCAGAGATAAAATAACACAGCCCTTTCACAAGAGCTGATTTTAATTTCCCATTGCATAATAAATCGATGTTATGATTCACTGAAGACTAAGTTCCCATTATATGAAACGTAATGTTCTTACTCAGGCTGAAATTCATTTTACTGTTGCATCAATTGCAAGTGTTTGTACAGAGAAAATAATTTTTCTATTGGACTATAAATGCTTTTACCTAGTACAAAATTTTGTTTCAGATTTCAAAAAACGGAACGCCTATTCATCCATTGCGGAGATAAACAACCCATCTTCCTATTTTTCTCCCTATCTGCCTCAATAATTCTTTGATGCAATCTTTAACCGCTCTTTGCCAATTCGAAGCTAACTCTGAGCATTTTTGCATCCTTCGCAAAAACGTCTTTTCCCATTAAGGCAAACAATGAATACAAAAACCTTCAGATGCCACAGTAGCAGCACTTTGATCACTCCCCCTCTCCTACATGCATTCACATTGATCAAGGCATGCATGCATCGAGCTCCACTGCCAACGGATAGCAAGCAGTTGCATTATGAGCATTAATTGGAACCCGTCTTGGGAAAATTCCGTGTCCAACCAGATATGCAAGGTCACACGGACATCGATTGCCGCCGTAACCATGGCAACACAACTATTATGTGACGCAACTATGGAACTAGTTTCCATAACATGGCGTTATTGAGCTGAGCGGGCTCCAGCAACGGAGGATGGATGGAAGTGGTAGAGAAGTCGAGAAATGCCAGAGCATATAGGGTATCGTGGATAATGTATAAAAGCAGCTTTCGTGTTTTCGTACTTCCTTCCTTGAAGAGCAGTCTAGAATCGACATAAATGGCAACTTCTTCAGCGGAAAGAGATTCCTTATTCTTTCTATTGCAAAAGTTTTGTGTCTAGGCCATAACTTCGAGAGATGATAAAACGCAATAGAGACATTTTGGATGCCCATGCTTGCGTCGGGAAGCAATTGTTTGGATTTTTTACTCGCCTATAGCAGAGATGCAAGGAAACAGTATGAACATTGCCATTTCACTAGATGGTGTTTTTTAGCTTTATCTATGTAAACAGAATGTGTTCCTTTAACTACGACAGCTGGTACAGTTTGTCCCTTAAAAACTGAATGTAAGTGTATATATATATATCTTATTAAACAGGGACAGGAATTGGTTCACCAGGTAGCAGGCCAAACTTGTACTCTGTAGCTCCCAAGTTTGAGTCCCAACTGAGTCATCGTCGATATTTTTCTCCGCTAAACCTTCACTTGTATTCGATCACAAAGAGGTCACCGCTGAGCTTGGAAAGGCGGCCGTAGCTTAGGCAATGGCACTGTGTGTTAGAGAGCACACATACATATAACATATACATATAACCTTACATATAATGAAGAACTCGCTGGATGACCTAGACTGGAGGTCTTCTGACCATCTGTCTTCTAACAAATGTCCAGTGGATCATCCTTCTCTAGGGGTTCTTGCAACCTGGTCGTTTACCCTATTTTGTGCAAAAAATTGCGGCTCAGAAGTAAAATAATCCAAGTATAAGGACTGAACCATATTATATCCACTCAAAGAATTCGAAACGAATATATCTAAGTTACGATATTTTTTTCAGTTTTTTTTTTTTATAACTTTAAAAGCTGGAATATCAGGATAAGCCACAAAGAATCATCCCGAAATTAATCAAAACTTAATACAAACAATGAAAACAAACCTAGAATATATTTTGTTTTATGCAATAGTGCTTTTTTTTTTACACTCTAATCATGCTTTCATATATAGTAACCAAAAAATGGGGAAAAAATTAGCGTTACGAAAAGAGAAAATTAGATTTACAAACGAGTTGGAGAAAAATTATCTTGCAAGCATTTGGAGTTTTATTGCGAATTAACATTGCTAGAGGTTAAACCAAATTAGCGTTACATATATTTTAGAGGAAATTAGCGTTGCAAGTATTTCAGAGGAAATTAGCGTTGCAAATATTTTAGAGGAAATTAGCGTTGCAAATATTTTAGAGGAAATTAGCGTTACAAATATTTTAGAGGAGATTAGCGTTACAAATATTTTAGAGGAGATTAGCGTTACCAATATTTCAGAGGAGATTAGCGTTACAAATATTTTAGAGGAGATTAGCGTTACAAATATTTTAGAGGAGATTAGCGTTACAAATATTTTAGAGGAGATTAGCGTTACAAATATTTTAGAGGGAAATTAGCGTTAGAAGCATTTATAACAAATTAGCGATGCAAGCATTTCTGAGCAAATTTATATTTTAGATGATATACTAACCTAATCCATGCAAAAGAGGTTTCAAGCGCATAATAACATTAGATGCATTTCTTTTTTATTGCTGTGAGAGTTTGCATATTTTAGTACATCATAAACGACATTATAGGTTCCAAATAGCAAAAGAGAAAGTCACCAAAAAAACATATATTGCAATTGGAGGCAAAGCATCGATAAATTATTATCAATATCAAGCATAAAAGACTATTAAACAACGACAATATCAACCTTAATGTTGATAACCTTTCCACGCATTCATCTTTAATCATTAAAGTGCCTTTTTGATAAAAATTTTCTATATACTCATTCATTTAAGATCTGAAGAAGATAACTCTTAAGGGACTGAGAGCACAAATAGGAACACAAAACTGTTTGCACGTGAAGAAAGGACAATTTTTTACGACCTCAGGGAGCATATTACAGATAAACTGATCACGGGAGACAAATAAAAATTTATTGTCGCACTTAACCGACCTTGCGTTGAGCTATCTATGTTCCCCAAATACTCCTTTGTTACGAAACTGTGAATTCTAATCTCTTACTTTTTCTTCAGATCTTTAAACACTTTTTCTTTACAGCTCCTCTGATTTGTTTCACATGTTTGATTGAAAAAGATTTGCAGTAATCGCAATGTGTCTTTGATATAACGGATTCATTCATTATCTGAGCAAAGGAAGGTAAATTTAATTGAAGGAAAAGTAATAGAGAAAGTTGTTTAAACCGCAATTAGCAAGTAAAATGAAACTAAAAATTTAAACACTTCTTGTTTTTTTGTTTTTTTTTTAATATCTTTCATCACGTTTTTAAAAACTTTTCTAAACTGTTTCATATGTTCGATTGAAAAATATATGTCCAGGTGCTGGACAGAAAAATGGAAATAGTTTCGTGGTGTTTTGATAGAAAATCACTTCTGAGATCCATAATCCTTCTATATGATTTTTGATGAAGAATATTTCTAAAGATAAATTAAAGATCTCAATAAAATCCACCTAAATGTCGATTTCAAACAATGTTTGTTCAACATTCAGAGTTATGAACGCTGGAACACATAATTGGCTACAAAAACTGATCCCTGAATTTAATGAAACAGTTTAAGAGATCAGGGATCATAAATGACTTTACTTAGCAGAGTACCGGGTTCATTGAACTCAGTACTAATCTTTTAATCTGTCTTAAGTTTTAATTAAATTTTTGGGTTAATTTTTTGTAGCCTGTGAAATATTTCAGCGTTCATAACTCTTAGAATATCGAACAAATATTGCAGTTCCCAGGTTCGCGTCTCAGCTGGGTCAGCTTTGAGATTTATATCCGCAAAACTCCCCGTCCTGCCCACGGTCAGTAGAGGACACCAATGGTCTTGGAAAGGCAGCAGTTCGTTGGATGGGAGGTTAAGACATGGCTCTGTGTGCGGGAGAGAGCCATTCCTGTGCACGCTAAGGAACACGCTGGATGGCCTTGACGGGAGACTACTATCTATTTCCCAACAGCTGTTCCAGTAGGTCCCGTCCTCCAACCTTCCTGTCTCCCAACAGCTGTTCCAGTGGGTCCCCTCCCCCAACCTTCTCTGAGCCTTCGGGGTCCATGTGACCTGGCCATTTAGCCCATGGTGTGCAAAAAAGTGCCGCTCAGAGGTAAAAGAATCCAATCCTCCAACCTTCTCTGAGCATTCAGATCCTTGTGACCTGGTCATTTAGCCCATTGTGTGCAATAAAGTGTCGCTCAGAGGTAAAAATAACTCAGCCTGTCAAAGCCTTACAGTGTGTTCTTTAATATGCACAGGGTATTGTTTTCCTGCACACGGAACCACGACTTTACGTCCCATCCGACGGACGGCGGCCTTTCGAAGCCCATTGGTAATCGGTGTCGACTATTGACCAAAGGCAGAGCGGGGAGATTTGACGAGATAAATCTCAAAGTTCTCCCGGATGCAACGTGAACCTGGGAGCTTCAGATTACGAGCCTGCAGCGCTGCCGGCTAAGCCACATCTCCCCTCCCTCCGCCCTCTCCTGCTTCCCTCTATCTCCTTCTTTTGTCCAGTCTCTAATATTCTGAGCCCCTAAGGGCCCAGAGTAGAACAAACTGGACAAAGTCATTTAGCTATAGACCTTGACATTTAGTCTTTTAGCTAATTGGGTACAGAAAAAAAAACTGCCACTCCCAGATAAACTAACCGAACTATTTACTTCCATGTTTTTGTATTTGAGATTATTCCATTTATTTTTATTATTGAAATAAATAATATGACGTTAAAAAGGAACTCGTAGAACGTTAGCGCTCTGCATGAAAGCAACAAAAGAATCATTCCTTTCAATTAACTCAATTATTTTGCTGAATATAAAATAAAACTGAGAAAACTCACTTACAGAGTGTCATTAAGGCGGTAATTATGTAATAAAATTACTTCTCCGTTCAGTACCGTGTCGATAAGAGAGGAACCGAAAGGACATTTATTAGGTTATGGTGTGGACGACGAAGCAGGATCTACAATCTCTGTTCTTCAGCAACCCTTCGGCTTAACCAAGTAAATAAGACTCTACTAAACCGAAATTAAATTACTTTGTCATAGCTCCATTTTTGCATCACTTTTTTTTTCTTTCCACTTTTCTATCCACAGCGAAGTCACTGCAATTACCAAAATGATTCATTCGCCAATGCACATTCAAGTTCTGTCAGCTATTGAATGAAAGAGGTTCACTTAATCGTGGTATTGATTAGAGATACATATTGTTTTCCGCATATTATGCAGAATGCAACAGTTGCCAAACGTTTTTAGTATGTACCACTTGTTAACTTTCACCGTAGTCTCGTACCACTTTCCCTGCCCTGGGTCAGTAGGGGACACCGATGGGCTTGGAAAGGCCGCCGTCCGTCGCATGGGACGTTAAGCCGTGGCCCGTGTGCGAGAGAGCCATACCCTGTGCACGTTAAAGAACACGCTGGATGGCCTTGACGGGAGGTTACCATCTGTCTCCCAACAGTTATTCCAGTGGGTCCCCTCCCCTAACCTTCTCTGAGTCTTCGGGGTCCTTGTGACCTGGCCATTTAGCCCATGGTGTGAAAAAAATGCAGCTCAGAGAAAAAAAACCCAACTTCCGCGCAAAAAAAAGATGTGGACTTCTACTGACAAGGAATAGAAACTTTCGTCCCAAAATAAGAACCTCAATCGTTGTGAAGACTACGTCCAAAAATGGTGGGATGAGAGTGGAATTATCTTACATTGTTTGCATGAGGGACTGTAATAATAAAAAAAACTAACTATATGACTTGTAAACTCAGTTTCTGATCGACTCTCGTATAAAGGAAAACAATGCTACCCTTAAAATTCTGCTAATGAACCAAAAATACGAAATATATTCGGAATGACGTAAAGTTTACGCTTATTAACATAAAACTCGAAGTATTTTTTAATAACTACTAGTAGGTAACAGAACTCTCGTTGAATTATCATCATTTCTCTTAGAAATTGCTGCCAGAATTTGGTCAAGTATGCTTTTTACGATAACACAACGCTAAAAATGCGGTTTTCAATGACAAGATGTTGGTCATCGACATCAAACAAACGCAAGAAAGGAATAAATAATCCGTATCCAGTACTTTAATACACTCGCATTTAGGTTGGGTGGGTGTGTTTTTTTGCGCAGAAATTCCAGAGATTCGAATTCTCCTCTAATAACCACTTTCCTGTTAAGTGTGTTCTTGCGATGTCTAAACACGTTTTCTGCATTCATGAATAATGATCGAGAGAATACGAAATGTGCATACTTATTATTCGGTGAAGTTCAGCAGAAGGGAGAGAGATAGCAATAAGCCAATGCAACGCCACGAAAGCATTAAACTTAACATATATAAATATTAGATTGACGTTTCTGAGTATTAACCGAGACAATGCCTTGGGGATTTCGATTGTTCATTATCTAAACAAGCAAGGCAATGTTTTATCGCTAATCCTGCATCAACTGACACGCGTTTTTGAATTTTAATTTCGTTTTTATCCCACGATTTTGCTACTGCGATCACGACCTTTCGGGAATTTTCTTCTTGTGTATGTAGGATTCTTTATACACTTGTTTCCAAAAATTAAGGAACAACCCTATGTTACGTCAATGGAAAGTTAACGTCTAAGCTTTATAACTTCTAAAATAATACTTTGTGTTTTGAAAAACTGTGATAGCAGATAAGGATCTCAATCAAATATATAACTGTCTTGATTTCAACAATATTCTTTCAGCCTACCAACTCTCACACAACTCTCTCACACGACTCAATGTTATTATAGAAAGCTTTCATTATGTTGACTAACTTGTCTGGTATGCCATACATTCTCACAATCAACCACAAAATTTTGACGATCAGCAAAATTGAAAGCCTTTTTGAAATCAACAAAGCTAACAGCCAAACGTTTCTGAAACTCTAAACACTTCTCAAGAATCAGCCTGAGCGAAAACATCTGATTAACACATCTCCTATCACTTCTGAATTCACATTGCTCATCACGCAATTGCCTGTCAACCAGATTCTTAATTCTATTAAGCTCAATAATGCAAAGAAATTTACCTGGAACAGAAAGTAGGCTGATACCCCTATAGTTATCACAAGAATTGCGATCATCTTTTTTAAAAATACGGAAAATATTAGCGAAACATTCCCAGCTCTAAGCATTTTCTTATTAATATCATCCACCCCTGGGGATTTATGTATTTAAGTTTTGAAATAGCCAAAATAACTTCAGACTGTGGCATAGGGCCAACATTAAAGTCAGTAATGCATCTCTTATCATTACAAACAATGGGAGTAGAATTAACAACATTGTTTAGAACAATGTTAGAACATTGTTAGAAACATTGTTAGAACATTGTTTGAAATGCTCAGTCCACCTAGCAATGATAGAATCCTCACCTTCTATAACCTTTCTTTGTTTATCCTTCAATCACTGTATACCTATCCGTTTTCTACTACACAAAACATTAACTATCTGGTACAGCTCCCTGCTGTTGTGCTATCTAACTGCTTCCTCGGCTTTGTCAGCCAAAGTTTCTTATCAGCAGCTAACTGATCCTTTACACGTGTATTAAGCTCGCTAGAATTCTACTAGAACTAGTAGGGTATTGATTAAAGACATTCCTGCAGTTCCTTCTTTCTGAAAAAAGCACAAGTTCCTTATCACTCAAATAATTCTGTCTCCTCTGCTCCTTTTTCCCTAAAAGAGTACTGTTGGTTTCCAAAAAAGCCTGTTTAAAATGGTCCCATTCTTCCTTAACTTCAGTAGTAAGCAAACCATGACTGTCATAATGACTAAGTAACCTATCATGGTAAGCTTTAAACTGGGTCTTTCAGAGCTTCGGTATTAAAGCTAAAATTTTTAACCCTTGCACAACACTTTTTAAGTTTAAGTTTCAAGACACTTTTAACAAGGTAATGGTCAGATCCAATTTCAGCTCCCCTATATGACCTGGTATTCCTAACAGAACAAGCCCATTTGCTGATAATTAATATATAATCAATCATATTCTTATGCAGTCCATCAGGTGAAACCCATGTGTACTTATGTATGTCGCGGTGTTTGTAATAAGTGTTAGTTATTCTGAAACCATTGAGTTTACTTACCTGTAGGAGACGTTGCCCATTGCTATTGCAGCTACCAATACCAAAAGGGCCTATTACTTCTCCCCAAAGGTCAGAGTCAGTACCAACTTTGGAACTGAAGTCACCAAGAACAAGGGTAATATCTCCTTTCATGATAGAATTTAAAATATCCTGAAGTTGTCCGTAAAACCTATCCTTCTCATCCTCATCGGCATCCTCAGTGGGGGCATAACAGCAGATAACACTCAAGTCTTTAATGTTTGTCCGAAATTTTGCTGTAAGAAACCTTTCTTTAATGCACTCATATCCTAGAAGAGCATCACTGGCGTGTCTGCTGAGAAACAGATCTACTCCTTAGTAATGCTTATTATCGTTCCTGTCTGAAAAGAGAAATTTAAGATTATTTTTAAGAATCTGACCTTTATCTATCCATCTGGTTTCTTGCAAGCAGAGAATATCTAAATTATAACGGTGGAATTCTTGTTTGGGGACATCAAGATAATAAGCTCTCTGCAGAGTCCTCACATTCCAACTACCTTTGGAGAGAAAAATGGTTAGTGGGATGTTTAAAGAAAATATGTTTATTGAGAGAGGGAATGCCGACAATATCAAACAGCCTCCCTAATCACAGGCATGGGGCAAAGACCCGTTCCCCTCCACTAAAAGCTGAAGCCATCTACACTGGAAGACTTCCTCCAATGTAGAATTTGACGATGCCAGTAGAAGTAAGAGTTCAGGTGCCTGCGATGACCTCTGCTCAGGATTATCCACCAGCTGATAAAACATATCCTGTGAATCTATGCACTTGGGGCTGTCAACCCACAAACAGAAAACACAGCAGAAGATTCTCCCTCCGCAGACGCCCACCAGTGCAGCAAAATCAGGATCCATAATCAAGCTCAAAGCCTTAATTCAGTCCAGGAAGTTTATAGGTCAGCACCAGGACCATGTGTGGTTGACCACTCTTCAGCAAAGTAGAATAAAAAGAAAAGTAGCCATAGTTGTCCAGATCAGTAGGCCACACTAATCTCGCAGCCCTCTCCTTTCGTCACTTTCACAAGAGAGTATCTCTTTTGAAAGTTACTAACGGTCTGCACCACGAGAAGGGAGTCGGACATTAGGTGTTAGGCCTGGCCGGTTCTATGCATTATCACAGGGGTTTTGGTGCACAGCTCTCCTTCCAGTGACTACCTAGTTACCATTTACAAACCACTCAATAAACACTGAACGAATATTGTTGAAAATCGAAATATTGATAAAATTGATTGAAATCTTTATCTGCTACAACATGTTTCAAAACAAAAAAAAAAAAGATTATTTTAGAAGTTATAGAGCTTTGACCGTTATCTTCCCATTCACATATCATAAGTTTGTTCCTTAATTTATAGAAACAAGTGTATTTAGAATTAAGAATGAAGTGCAGTTAGAGATTCAATGTGAGTACCGACAAAACAGGGAATTGGGAGCGAAATTTGAATAAATTAATTTAGAAACGCTGGGAGTTACTCGCAACATTTGTGGCGATGAAACAGGACAAATGCTTCTGGAAAGATGGTTGATCATTAGAGCAAGAGGCAAACACCTTCTAGGGCAACAACAACAACAACAGAGCAATGACTGCGCACAGTTAAAAGGGGGATCGATACTTGCTAGTTTTGGCACTGCTCTTCCTTTACTCTGTAGTATGCCAGGTGTTTTTCCAGATACTCTAGGCTCCTCTTGCACTAGGATACACGCTGTCGGAGGTTATTACTAAATAAATAGCTGCAATAATCGAAGAACTGCGCAGTAACGTTGTCGTCTGTTTATGCAAGAGTAGATGGAGAAATGTTTTCGCCGTCTGCTGCTCCTTTCTTCTTTGAGTGTCAGCAGGAATTTTGCTTGAAGTGGCCATCGTTTCTAAACAATGTATAAAGCTCTATTCTGGTCTTGGATTAGTAACAAAATTGCGCTGGATATTTACAGTTATTTCGTAGAGACCTGTTTTGGTGTTTCGTTCGAAAAACAAGAAGATTATCCAGACGAATATTTCTAAGCATAGTTCCTCGTTTACATTGTTTACACAACAGTAGTCTTGTTTCTTGTTATTCTGTCCTTCTATGCGGAAATAAAATGATGCATTATTTCACGTTATCATCTTTTCTCGTTTCGAGTTAATGGAATAGCGCAAGGGACCTTAACGTAAAGGACATTATTTTAACTTGTTCAGTGTTATCTTTGCATACATATAGCTCATCTTTGTAATGCATATTGTGAAATATTCCTTTCTGAATAAATTTTCGTGTTTCATCTAATATATGATAATTGAACCTTTTCGTTTACGGTCTGGTAGATTGAAACATACGATCCCTACTGCTTTTGTGTTCAGTGGAGAATGTTGTTTTTGGTGAAAAGCTGTGAGAAGCATTTTGTACTTTATTTTCTTTTGCAACAAAATATCCGCGGATGAAAGTAAAAAAGCATTAGTTTTGGAAAAACGGAACATTAGACGAGGTTATTTTATCTGTGAATGGCTGATTTTTTGCTACATAATTCAAATTAAAAATGAAATAGAAAAGAACACCTATCTTCTTACGCTTGCTCTAAAAACAAAAATAGACTAACGCAGAGTACAAAATTGCCGTTGTTCCTCTTATATAAATAACATTAGTATGAAATAGAAACAGGTCGCAAATAATATTTTCTAAGGATAAAATAAACCCGTTGAATGTCGTATCACCTTTTTAACCTAATGTTATATCAACAAATAATACAATTCTTGTTAATTTCATTTCATTTTAATTTTGAGCTTTATATTTGGGTTGTTGGGATGTTTTACCTCTGAGCGGCACTTTTTTGCACACCATGGGCTAAATGGCCAGGTCACATGGACCCCGTAGGATCAGAGAAGGTTGGGGGAGGAGACCCACTGGAACAGCTGTTGGGACGGCTTAACGTCCCATCCGACAAACGGCGGTCTTTCCAAGCCCATCGGTGTCCCCTACTGACCGTGGGCAGGGCGGGGAATTTTGCGGAGATAAATCTCAACGCTGACTCAGCTGGGACTCGAACCTAAGAACTACAGAATACGAGCCTGGCGCGCTACCGACTGAGCCACCCCCGCCCCTTTGAGCTTTATAGGAGTTATAAGAGATAGTAGTGGATTTAGATATAACAGGAGCTCTAAAAGGAATAGCATTTAGGGGCCCTATGCATTTTAAAGAAACAAAGAGTTATAAATTCGCAGAACGATTTGGGGGGGGGGGAGTAGGTATCAGGAGCCCTACGTTGCCGTTTAATCCGATTATTGATAAATATCGCTCCTGGTAAGAGAAAGATTTTTTCTAATTAATCTGTTTTCAGTAATGCCTTTGTTCGAAGGGTTTGTTACTACTAATAAATATTTATCTCTCACTTGTGCTGAAGGGTGGAATGTCTTTGGGCAATCTGTGTCACTCGCAAAATTGCGAACTTTTATATGTTTGGGCAATCTGTGTCACTCGCAAAATTGCGAACTTTTATATGTTTGGGCAATCTGTGTCACTCGCAAAATTGCGAACTTTTATATGTTTGGGCAATCTGTGTCACTCGCAAAATTGCGAACTTTTATATGTTTGGGCAATCTGTGTCACTCGCAAAATTGCGAACTTTTATATGTTTGGGCAATCTGTGTCACTCGCAAAATTGCGAACTTTTATATGTTTGGGCAATCTGTGTCACTCGCAAAATTGCGAACTTTTATATGTTTGGGCAATCTGTGACACTCGCAAAATTGCGAACTTTTATATGTTTGGGCAATCTGTGTCACTCGCAAAATTGCGAACTTTTATATGTTTGGGCAATCTGTGACACTCGCAAAATTGCGAACTTTTATATGTTATATTCGCTGGAGTCCGAAAATTAAATTGCGACCTCGTGTTAAGTTCATGAGAGGAAAATTTAGAAATGTCATTCCTTTTAAGGTAAATATTTGATAAAGAAATGTTACTGAAGATAAAAACATCCATAAAATCAATATTTATTTATTGTGACACTATAACTGCAGTGATCCGCGTTCAAGTCCCGAGATGTTATACTGCATGGGAAATTAGGTTCTAGCCCCCCTCCTTTTACATTTTTTCTGCTCGACTCTTTCTTTCCCTCCCCCCCCCAATCCCCTCGATTATTTTCTATATCCGGGCCTGATGTACACGATTGGTTTCCGTGTTGATGAAATGCGAAGCGAAGAATGTTTTGCATACATCATTCCTTTTCAAAAAAGAAGTCGGGGTTGACTCAGTCAGCAGCCCATCGGGATCGTCATAAGATGTTCCCAGTTGGAGTCCAATAGTGGCTTCACTGAGGTTTAGCTGTGTCCCGCTTTCGTGGTGAAAAGCGACACCAATGGACTTTGAAAGACTGCCGTCCTTTGGATGGGAAATTAAGTTCTGGCACCGCGTGCAGGAGAGGTGTACCCTGTGTACGTCACAAAATACACTGGATAACTCGATGAGGCTTCCATCCGTCTCGTAATAGCTGTCCAATGAACACAAATGCCGCTCAGGTATAAAAGAGTCGATCAGCAACTCTCCTTTTTGGAAGGGAAGAAAGGGAGAGGATTTTATCTCTGAGATAATTAATTAATATCTATATGCAAGGTATCGGAAGAATAATGGTGGGATTTCGAGAACCACTATCTAGGAAAATAACATACATATTCAAGAAAATAATATATTGAAAGTCTATCTCAAATAGCTACGTGTTCAGTAATATTTCTCTGCATATGTCGAATCGGTATTCCATTTCTTGCCATACACACTGCAATATATTAATATAGTGCAGCAATATACTGCACACTGCAGCATTATAAAATATTTAGAGTATGATAAACTAATTAATACCACCAATAATGTGATGATATCAAAATATAAATATATATATATATACACTTCACGATATTCAAATTGCTCCTCCGAGTAGGAGTGAGGGGATAGGGGTGAAATGTATCACACGCATAGTAGTACATATTGGCATATCACGATTTAATTTGCAGCCACTTACAGCAGTTAAAAGATGAGATAATACAGCACAATGTGACTGCATGAATAGGTAGTTGCCCCGCCGTGAACGGCAATACAGACAGCAATACGGCGTGGCATGGAGTCATACAGTCGACGGACATGGTCCTGAGGAATTGAACACCAAGCAGCTTTGATTTGCTTCTATAATTCAACGAGATTCCGTGCCTGCCAGTGAGAGGATTGCACACGTCGTCCAATGTCGTCCCACAGATTTTCTATTGGGAATAAATCTGGAGATATATACCATGGCAATACTTGAACATGTTGTAAACATTTTCTGGAAACACTAGCAGTTGTAATGCACACGGGCGTTGTAATGCTGGAAAATGGGATGCTGCATGCCTCCTAGGAACGGTAACAAAACGGGCTGCAGAACCGCGCTGACGTATCGTGCAGCTGTCAGTGCTCCCGTAATGTGGACAAGAGGTGACCTGCTGTGATATCCAATAGCACCCCATACCATTATGCCTGGCTGACCAGTGGTGTGCCGTTCGAGAACAAAAGCTGGATCCGTCCTCTCACCAGGTTGTCGCCATACACGGACCAATCGATTGTCAGCACCCAGACAGAGAGACGGGATTCATCACTAAAAACAACAGTGTTCTATTTGTGATCCCATTTCGCACGACTCGTCACCAAGCCAGACGAGCGCTACGATGGTTTACAATTAATGGCAGTCGACGTAACGGTTGCTTAGAGAGCAAGTGTGCTTTATGCAACCTTCGGTTTACCTTTCGGGTCGTTATGAGGACGTCCATGGCTGCTGACAGAGCCCGTCGAATAAAGCCTGCAGTGCTCGGTGATGACAAAGGAGCATGTCGAACAATACGCCATCAAGCCGCGCTGACGTCAGTCGGATGTCATCACTCCCTCTGCAATTCACGCTAGAATCTTCATTTCGACACTGTTGTCAATAGCATCCAACAATTCGTGCATCCCGATGAATACGGGCAGCGACAATTGCAGTTCATCCAGCTTCACATAGGCCTATAATTCTTCCTCTTTGAAAAACATCCAAATGGTGATAAACCTGACAACGGCGTATACCAGACATTTTCAGCCTTCGCTGAAGGATTTCCAAGTGGAATCATCTAATCTCACCCGTTCGCATGGCTTCCACCTGCATAAACGCAATCCCAGCCCTGTTCCTTCTTGCACCTTTTATCTCTTGAGCCATACACGTCATTTGCTCCGCATAATCATCATTTGCATATCTCAACTGCGCAACCCACCTTTCTATTTTCATGTTTGTATGGCCGAGTAACCACTCGGCCATACAAACATGCACGCTTGGTTATTGTTCTAAGGGACCTTGGTTATTGCTTGCTTATTGTTCTAAGCACGCTTGGCTATTGTTCTAAGGGACCTGGGTTCGAGCCCCCGGATTAGGCATGGATGTGTGTGTCGTTTTTCTGTTGAGGTCCTGCCATCCTCTCAGATCTCCTACTGTGGCATATAAACTGAGAGGCTCCTGTCAGACCTCTGTGGCAAGCAGCTGCTTGAGGAGGTATTTATTATTTTTTTTATTTACGTGTCCTTCTGGGTGGGGCACTTTCGATGTCGAGCAGTGTATATATATTTTACTGCGTTTGAGAAAAGGTGTCATTTTCCTAAGCATTTTTTTTTTTTGGTTTTATGGGTTATATATAACAAATATTGCTTCTTCGTTATGAGTTTCCATTAGTTATTCATTAATTTTTATTCTGTTATAAACTTACATTAATATTCCCCGACTACTATTTCATTACTACTATTCCCCGAAATTAATATTCTATGAAGTATCTCATTTGAGGTCATCAATTCTTTATTTGAAAGATTCATCTCTTGGACTGCATTAAAAATAGCCTAATCTTATAAATGATCAATCTGACGAATGTCTTAGTTAATCTGATCTGATGCATTTTATAATATTTCAAACCCACTTCAGGAAAATAAAAGTCAGTCTTTGTGCATGGCAGTTGAATTCGGTTAACAAACGTATACTCTTTCACAATGCTTCTTGTGAGAAGAGTTGGGTTGTTTTACCTCTGAGCGGCACTTTTTTGTACACCATGGGCTAAATGGCCAGTTCACATGGACCCCGAAGGCTCAGAGAATGTTGGGGGGAGGGGACCCACTGGAACAGCTGTTGGGAGACAGATGGTAGCCTCCCGTCAAAGCCATCCAGCGTGTTCTTTAACGTGCACAGGGTATGGCTCTCCCGCACACGGGGCCACGGCTTAACGTTCCATCCGACGGACGGCGGCCTTTCCAAGCCCATCGGTGTCCCCTACTGACCGTGGGCAGGACGGGGAAATTTTGCGGAGATAAATCTCAACGCTGACCCAGCTGGGACTCGAACCTGGAAACTACAGATTACGAGCCTGGCGCGCTACCGACTGAGCCATCCCCGCCCCATTGTGAGAAGAGACTATACTGTTAAAATTCGTAACATCTATTACTTGTACCACAACCCTGTCAACACATTGCTTGGACTATTTGGTTTAAGAAGTGCACAGTGGATACAGTAAGTGACTGCACGATGGTTTTTCGAGAACGTATCCAATTGATATTGAATTTTTATATCTGAGCGGTACTTTTTTACCGCACAATGGGCTAAATGGCCAGGTCACAAGCATCCCAACGACTCAGAGAAGATGGGTGGAAGGGAACCCACTGGATAGTTGTTAAGAGACAGAGGGTAAGTCTACCGTCAAGGCCATCTAGTACGTTCTTCAACGTGCACAGGATATGGATATGAACCCCCACTCCTGACAATAGATGGCGCCACTGGTGACTCAACAGGAAGATGTATATGCCACTTAATTGAAAGGATGCTCAGTTCCTCGGTGGTCTAGCAGTTAAGATGCCTAGCATGCTTCTGGGAGACCTGGGTTCGAATCCCAATCAGGACAACTCATTTATTCAAGTGTTCCTTGTCTACAGGAATTTTCCTGTGATAATTTATTACTGAATAGTGTATATAACGCTATGGGCGTCAGTAACAAATATTATTACCATCAAAAAATGTGGCGGCTTGGGTGCCCAACCTGATAATAGATGGCACCACTGGTTACTCAACAAGAAGATATATATGCCACTTAGTTGAAAGGATGGCCAGTTCCTCGGTGGTCTAGCGGTTAAGACGTCTAGCATGCTTCTGGTGAGACCTGGGTTCGAATCCCAGTCAGCACAGCCAATTTTCTTTCAAGTGTTTCTTGTCTACAGGACTTTTCCTGCGATAATTTATTATTAACGAGATAAAAAAAAAACTCGTTTTTTACTAACCTGAAAGAATTCAGTGACGAAAAGTTATATCTCGCTGCCAACCAAAACAGGTTTCGTTTCATGAAGATGTGCGAGACAGACAGCATTACAATGACAAGAATGCAATTTTAGTAAAATAATATAAATAAAACTTATTATAGGTGACTATGTTGTTAATATAGGAATATACTATTATCCATTTATTCTCGGAATAAATTACATCAACTGGTAACCATTTAGATGATTTTATTTGGGATTACACTCTAGTAATGTCCCTTGACATCATGCCACTGTTACTATGTATTATATTACATATATAAAGGAAACTATTCCTTCATGTGAAAAACCGAGCCTATCATCGTGTAAAACGAAATTGGCTTTGTTTTGTTGACCGAATCATGGTTGACCGTGTAAAACCGATCTGTCACTGTGTAAAATGAAACTTGTATTTTCTTGACCGTGTAAAACCGATCTGTCACTGTGTAAAATGAAACTTGTATTTTCTTGACCGTGTAAAACCGAATAAGTCGAGGGATGGGTGAAATGGTGGACGAGGAACTCGTAACTTCAGGCGGGCTCGATAAATTGAGTCTAAACTCAAGTCTACGGCACACATTTTGTTAAACCCTAAGTTCCGAACAATGACGACTGTTTCATGCGACAGAACCAAGTCCTGTTGCAGTTCACTCACCGTAAGCTTCCTATTGTTGCGAATCGCTCAAGCCACAACAATGGAGTTCAGCTGACAACAGTGTACTCGAGGAAAATGCGATTCGCAACAACAGACGGATTACGGTGAGTGAACTGTAACATAACGTGGTTCTGCTGCTTGGAATAGTCGTCGTCATCGTTCAGAATTTAGTGTTTAACAAAGTGTGTGCGCGTTGGATGCCGCGAGCACAGAGAGCGATGAAACGGAGGCTGAGAGAAAAAGATGTCGGCTTCTACCGACAAGGAATAGGAAAACTGTTCTACGACACATATGTGAATAGAAAACCGTATTCAAAGCATCGCAATTTTTCCCATAATTACGGAGATTTGAATCTCATTTACATAACAGTGAAGTGTTGAGTACTTTTCTTTAATATTATTTAAATCTGACTCGAAGGTTTTATAGGAATTCACGAGGAGATTACGTCCTTTGAAATGGAGATGACTGTTTGGTTCGATCGCACTTGATGTCAATATTTAGAAATAAATTGCTTTTTTGTGTGTTTATGGCATTGCTGCTTGGCTACTGGTTAAATGGACCATGATTCGAGCCCCCCGGGTAAGGTATGGATGTTTACGTTATCTTTCTGATGAGGTCTCACCTTTCCTCACAGAACTTCTCTCTTCTACTCTGGCTTATAAACTAAGAGGCTCCTGTGTGATCTCTGGCAATCAGCTGCTTGAGAAGGTATTTATTTATTATTATTTTATTATAAAACTTTATTCAAAATGTGGAATCTTCTAAATCTAATATCAAATTTTCACCAGGCAAATGTTCTCTACTCACAATGCTCTATGCAAATACTCTGATCATTCATCAGTGTTCCTTGTTTTTTGGGGCGGGGTGGCTCAGTCGGTAGCGCGCCAGGCTCGTAATCTCTAGTTCCCAGGTTCGAGTCCGAGCTGGTCAGCGTTAAGATTTATCTCCGCAAAATTCCCTGCCCTGCCCACGATCAATAGGGGACACCGATGGGCTTGGAAAGGCCGCCGTCCGTCGGATGGGACGTTAAGCCGTGGCCCCGTGTGCGGGAGAGCCATACCCTGTGCACGTTAAAGAACACGCTGGATGGCCTTGACGGAAGGCTACCATCTGTCTCCCAACAGCTGTTACAGTGGGTCCCCTCCCCCAACCTTCTCTGAGCCTTCGAGGTCCATGTGACCTGGCCATTTAGCCCATGGTGTGCAAAAAAGTGCCGCTCAGAGGTAAAACAACCCAGCCCAACTTGTTTTTTTTTGTTTTGTTTTTGTTTTTCAGCTTTCCAACTGTGTGTAGAAAAAAAATGAGAATCCTGGAATAGAACCTTTTACTGTGAGAGAACCCAAAATTTATACGTGTGTCTTCTGAAGACCATAATAAGATACTATGCGCAAAATTTAAGATCAACGGATTAAAAAAGATTTGGTGTGTTTTATCTCTGAGCGGGACTTTTTAGCACACAGTAGGCTAAATATCCAGGTCATAAAGACCCCGAAACCTCAAAAAAGGTTGGTGGAGAGGACCCACTGAGCAACTGTTAGGAGACAGATGGTAGCCTCCGGTCAAGACCATCCAGGGTGTTCTTTAAAGTGTATAAGGTGTGGCTTAACATCCCATCCGATGGAAGGAGGTCTTTCCATGCCCATTGTTGTCTCCCTTCTGTCCGAGAGGTGGTATGGGGGTTAGCAGAGGTGAAAACTCTTGCCCAGTTGGTACTCGAACCTGAGAACTACATATTACGAGCCTAGTGCTCTTACCCACTAAACAATCCCCCCGCCCCGATTAAAAAGATTGAGATCACAGCGTTACAGAGATAAAGACCAAAAAACAGATTAAACATTTTAGTGGTTTGATTCTCAATCCAAATGCACATACTACGTGGCAGAACAAAAGTTCGAGGAAGTGGAAAGAGTTGCATTGAATGAAGAGGAGACAAAAAGAAGAAAGAAAGAAAGAAAGAAAGAAAGAAAGAAGAATGGTTTGGGAGGGGGACAAGAAAGAGATGTAGAGTTGGGTAGGTGGCACAGAGCCTGCCAAGAAACTGAGCAATTTCCTTGAGTCGGAAGAGTTCCGCTCCGGACGTCAATGAGGGGTCGGTTAAACAACCGCTTAGGCGATGCACTCATCGATCGCCCTCTGCTGAGACCGTGGCAGCGATTGGTTGATGAAAGCGCTCTGGTAGAAAAGGAAGAGACCTTGGGCAGAAATCTCTCTGCTAGGTCGCTTTCTTTCGCTCTGTGTGTAAGAAAGTCCTTCAACCATTCAATACTTCTCTCAATGGAAAGAGGTAAGGGTTAGTTCAGTCGGTACCGCGCCAGGCTCGTAGTCTGCATTTCTCAAGGTCGAGTCCCAGCCGTGCCAGCGTTGAGATTATTCTCCGCTGAATCAATACCCTGTCCTTGGTAAGAAAGAGGACAGCGATTGGCTTACAAGAGACGCCGTCCGTCAGATGGGACATTAAGTCATATGAAGGAAAGTTGCTCCCTGGGTAACGTTAGAACACTCTGGAAGGCCTTGACGACTGGCGATTTGGCTATTGAGAATGGGAATTCCTGAAGTACACCCCATTCTAGAATACTGTTACAAGAGGTAAAATCTGGCCCTAAACGCAGAGTTGAAGTATGAAAAAGTTTCATGTCTTATGCAAAAATGCTATTTGGAATTGGGCGAAGAATGTATGGAATATCAAATGCGAAGAAAACAAAAAGCAAAGTGTCAAGTATTGTTTCCTGAACAATACTTCTTGGAACATTTTTGACTGGTGAAAATTGATAATGGAGTCTAACTTGCTGAATGAGGTTCGAGAGCTTTTGGTTGGGTTGTTTTACCTCTGAACGGCACTTTTTTTACACACCATGGGCTACATGGCCAGGTCACATGGACCCCGAAGGTTCAGAGAAGGTTGGGGGAGGGGACCCACTGGAACAGCTGTTGGGAGACAGATGGTAGCCTCCCTTCAAGGCCATCCAGTGTGTTCTTTAACGTGCACAAGGTATGGCTCTATCGCACACGGGGACACGGCTTAACGTCCCATCCGACGGACGGTGACCTTTCCAAGACCCATCGGTGTTCCCTACTGACAGTGGGCAGGGCGGGGAATTTTGCGGAGATAAATCTCAACCCTGACCCAGCTGGGACTCGAACTTGGGAACTACAGATTACGAGCTTGGCGCGCTACCGACTGAGACACCGCTCCTGAGGTTCGAGAGCAACACTTCAATCTGTCTCATTATTGTATTCTAAATATATATATATATTTTTTTCTTTTTATAATAGAATTAGCTTTTAGCAATTAAGCAAGTTTGAAGAAATCTACCCATCGGTCTCTCAGACTCGAACGCCGGATCTCTTGTTTTTGCGCCAGTTGCTCTACAAGTTGAGCTTAGTCGCAGCAATTAAAATCTCTTCCCACCTTCCTATCAAACTGGTTGCCCTTCCTATGGTGTATTCAGTTGTCCCTTCCTCTATCAGTCCCATATATACCACCTCCTATTCAGTGCTTCGATGCTGTGCATCTGAATATCCTAAGGTATATTAATACTTGATGTAGGGTTACGAAAGCTTGGTTTATCGTCACTCTAAATAGAACATCGTCGCTCCCGACTCGAATTATGATAGAACTTCAAAACTGCATCAAGAGCTTCAAAGACCGCTTCAAGCCGCTTCAAGAGCATCGTAACCTTCCTTAAGCAGATATGAATTTGTCACACCTTAGTTCATATGTTAGAGCCATTGGAGCACAACCAGGATTGAATCCGTGGTAGTAAGGGCCGCACTTTGATAGTGAAATTTCCTTAAGTCTAACCTTTAAGAGATCTACGTCGTTGAATGCATGCTAAAGTTAATATTTGTAAATTCTCTCTTTGTGTGTATCTATGTGCATAAAAAGACTATAGTGTGTGTGTGTATATATACATAACTGTTTGAGACCCCACATTTGCTTGCCCACGACCGGGAGTGGCTCAGTCGGTAGCGCGCCAGGCTCGTAATCTGTAGTTCTCAGGTTGGAGTTCCAGCTGGGTCAGCGTTGAGATTTATCTCCGCCCACGGTCAGTAGAGGACACCGATGGGCTTGGAAAGGCCGTCGTCCGTCGGATGGGACGTTAAGCCGTGGCCCCGTGTGCGGGAGAGACATCCTGTGCACGTTAAAGAACACGCTGGATGGCCTTGACGGGTGGCTACCATCTGTCTCCCAACAGCTGTTCCAATGGGTCCCCTCCGCCAACCTTCTCTGAGCCTTTGGGGTCCATGTGACCTGGCCATTTAGCCCATGGTGTGCAAAAAAGTGCCGCTCAGAGGTAAAACAACCCAACCCAAACTTGCCCACGACACCGCAAAGCAACTGTCCCTGACCAGGAGATCCCATATTCGAGTCGGGGAGACAGATGGATGAATTTTTTCATTGTTGCCTAATTTCTACAAAAGACTGTTACTGTTGCGATTCGTTTCTTCTTATTACCTTTTAGAAATTATTACCTTTTAGGTAATAATTTCCTAAAAGGTTTCCTAAAAGGTTTCCTAAAAGTTTATTACTTCTTATTACCTTTTAGGTTTAGCAGTTTCCCTCTCAGAACCCAGTAGATGACGTCAAATGGCTATTTTTCTACCTCGAATGAATCATTGAAACAACTGAACAGTCGCGAATATTTCGAATACAAACTTCTCAACGGGAATGCGCTTATGGAACAAAAGAAACTTCGCTAACTTGACCATGATTTATCCTTCAATAATTTTTGGAACTACGCTGGTAAGGAACATTTGACCATAGTTGGCGAAATCTGGGGCATCTCCAAGCACTTTATACACTGGCAAAACTTAACCCTCTATAGTAGGGGTTCTCAACGTGGGGTATGCAGTAAATATTTTTGGGGTATGCCGTAACAGCTCAAAAGTTGCTTGATCTAGTAACAAAGTTTTATTCCTATTATTATACTATAACTATAGTTTTATCTATCTATACAACGGGTACGCCAGTTACATACACATTTCCAGGGAGTATGTGAAGCATAAAACGTTGAAAACCACTGACTCTGTAGTGTTAATTATGCTATGAAATTTCTTCTGCAAGAAAAAGTTTTGCATCTTAAAACAGTTTCACTCTAACAATAAAGTGATTTTTTTTATATCTATTTGGTTAAAAAATTAGCTTTTTTATACAATTATTACTTTCAAGGAGATAAGAGGCATGCATTATTCATTTACTAATAACTAACACTAGTAACATAATTCTAAAAAAACATGAGATCACAAATTAATTAATATATCTGTTTATTAAATTATCAAACACAAAAATTGGTGACAGTGTCAAATCAGAATAGGTAGCAAAGTTATAAATCACCACATTCAATAAAACTAAATTCCTTTCAGTCATCTCATTAGGTCAGGGATTCTGAACGTGGGGTACGCGGTAAAATATTTTGGGGTTCGCCGTGAGAACTCAAAGATCGCTAGATCTAGTAAGAAAGTCGCTAAGTTGGCATTATTATATTATAACTATAGTTTTATCGATCTATATAAGGGGTACGCCAGTTACATACACATTTCCAGGGGGTACTTGAAGCATAAACGGTTGAGAACCACTACATTAGGTCACTGGATATGACGTAAGCTGTGTCACCGTGTGCAAAACAGCCATATCCTATGCACGTTAAAGAACATGCTAGATAACATTAGTTAGAGGTTTCCATCTGTCTCCTAAAAGCTGTTCACAGAATCCCCTTTTCAGATCTGGCCTTTGGGGTCCTTATAACCTGACCATTTAGCCAATTGCAAAAGAAAAATACCGTTCAGAAGAAAGATAACCCAACCACCTTCCTTCTTCCAAACGTACAAATTTATTCAAAACGTTTCCTCAATCAGTGACAAAATAAGAAAAGCAAATGATCCGAGCTTCAGTTTCCTTTACAAAGAGAGATGTTGTTCTTAACCATCAGCATCATCTTCTTGCTCTCGCTCTTCCCTCCTTGTTCGCACCGCAAAGATCTCCCTTTGCATCACCTTTTCGGTTTTAAATTCACCCCTTTCAATGCGAATTGCTTCTATGCCTCTCTGTCTATGAAAATAACTTGTTGCCCACGTCGTCGGATGTTATTCTTCCCAGGAGGCGTCGTTTACTCGGCTTCGGGTGGCACGCGCATCCTCCGTCTCAGCATGCGCCTCCGTCCTCTACGTCGCCACAACAGTGTCGTTACTGAGAGCGCGCGCGACCGCCGAGAATCCCCCATTTCTCCACTCTACCCCCCCTCCAATAATGTTCTTCCACATGGTTAGTCCTTGAATCATTTGGCAAGGCTAACTGTGGTTTATCTCCGTGGCTCGAGCTCCCAGCAGGGAAGGCAGCTCACGCATCTCTGAGGTTGTTCCCGTTTCTCACTTAGGTTAAGGGAGGTTATAGATGAGGTGACGCAGGGAGTGCTATGGCGAAGCATCGCCGCCAACAAATAGCGCGAAAAGAAATGTATATATAGAGATAGATACACTTACTCAAGAAAGTTCAGGGCTGCAAGATCCGAGTTCAGACTTCGCTGATAACAACGCTGGTGACACTCACCATTTGTCACATGGCGAACGGAGTACACACTCGATGACCTTTTCGGAGAAGTGTGAGGTCTATCTTGGAGAGAAGTGTGAAGTCTATTTTTGTAGTCATATAAAAAAAGTGAGTTTGTTAAGATAAAAAAAAAGGTGTCTTTTTTTCTTTAGAGGTGAAGGTTTAGGTTCACATTCTTTGTATGCTATCGAATAAATAGAATATAGTAGGTGACTGGAAAAACTGATAATGAGAAACTGGTATTTGTTTTTAATGTTCGAAGTTAAAACGTCGGTGTTTCCGTTTGAATTTCAGCATTTTTATTTCTTTTGGATTAGTTTATTAGTTTTGCAACCTTTCTCGAAATGTTTCCCCGTTCATTTGCTGTTTTGATAAATAGATTTTTTCATAAGAGTGCAGCCTCAAGTTCCAAGATATATTGATTCACCTACTGAATAATTTGCTTTATCTCTGAGTGGAAATATTCTTCACTTGATCAGCTAAATGACTAATTTTTAAGGGTTCTAAGGTCTCAGAGTTGAGAAGATTAGGAGAAAGAAGATTGTGAGGTGTGTTTTTTAGAGGAGTGTGAGGTTACTTTGGAAAGCGTGAGGTCTACTTTGGAAAGCGTGAGGTTTACTTTGGAAAAGCGTGAGGTCTGTTTTGTAGAGGAGTGTGAGGTCTGTTTTGTAAAGGAGTGTGAGGTTCACTTTGTAAAGCTTGAGGTCTGTTTTGTGGAGAAGTATGAGTCCACTTTGGTAAGCGTGAGGTCTATTTTGTATAGGAGTGTGAGGTCCACTTTGGTAAGCATGAGGTCTATTTTGTATAGGAGTGTGAAGTTCACTTTGGAAAGCGTGAGGTCTGCATTTTTAAGGAGTATGAGGTTCACTAGGTAGAGCGTGAGATCTGTTTTGGAGAGAAGTATGAGTCCGCTTTGATAAGCGTCAGGTCTATTTTGAATAGGAGTGTGAGGTCCACTTTGGAAAGCGTGAGGTATATTCTGTATAGGAGTGTGAGGTCCACTTTGGTAAGCATGAGGTCTGTTTTGTATAGGAGTGTGAAATCCACTTTGGAAAGCGTGAGGTCTGCATTTTTAAGGAGTTTGAGGTTCACTAGGTAGAGCGTGAGATCTGTTTTGGAGAGAAGTATGAGTCCGCTTTGATAAGCGTGAGGTCTATTTTGAATAGGAGTGTGAGGTCCACTTTGGAAAGCGTGAGGTCTGCTTTGCAGGGGAGTGTGAGGTACACTTTGGAAAGTGTGAGGTCGGTTTTGTAGAGGAGTGTGAGGTCTATTTTGCATAGGATTGTGAGGTCCACTTTGGAAGGCGTTGGGTCTATTTTGCAAAAGAGTATGAAGATTATATTTGGAAGCGTGAGGTTTGTTTTGCAGAGCAGCGTGAAGTCAATTTTTAAAGCAACAAAATATTTCGATTTGAAAATAAAATTTCAGCTCCGACTCAATACCATGAAAGTAGAGGGAATTTACTGCATAGCTTTTAGGAAACAGATGCAAACTTCCTATCAAGTCCATCCATTGTATTCTTTAACTTGCGCAAAGCATGGTCTCCAGCACATGGGACCATGACTTAAGTACTTTCTAAGAGACGACGGTCTCCAGCACATGGGACCATGACTTAAGTACTTTCTAAGAGACGACGGTCTCCAGCACATGGGACCATGACTTAAGTACTTTCTAAGAGACGACGGTCTCCAGCACATGGGACCATGACTTAAGTACTTTCTAAGAGACGACGGTCTCTTCATATCCATTGGTGTCCCCTTTCTCACTGAGCGAGGGTTAGAGGAGAAAACTTCAGTGCAGGCACAGCTGAGACTGGAACCTGGAAACAGAAGATTACGGACGTTTTACGCTATCGACTGAGCCAGCCCTACACAATAAACAGATAGTATCTGACTGCATTAAAACGCCATGTGAATCATTTATCCACGTAGAAGGGAAGGGTTAGGAAACAGGCGAGAAGACTTTGATAAGAAGCTGTTATCTGTCCGATAACAGCTGTAAAATGGGTACCTTTCGTTTACCCAGCTCTGAGATCTTGGGGCCCTTGTGACCTGGTCATTAGCCCATTATTTAAAAAAAAAGTGCTACACAATCCAGTATGTAGTAAACAATTTCAAGTATCAAGTGTAAAACAATCCAGTATGAAGTACTCAAATTTTCACGAGGTGCAAATCACTGATATATATAGATACCAGTAACGCTGTATTTATATTCAACATCACGTTGGACATCACTATTGTTGAATTAAAATGTTGGAATATTTAAGCCTGTTGATTTGGATTATGTAAGCTCACAATGAATATGAAACATCCAGTTAAAGTAATAATTACCTGCGAGAACCTTTTTTTGCAACTAATATCAAGCTGGCAATTGAAGTAAAAATGACGTAGATTTTGGCGTTTGTTCCTTTTGTTGACATTTTAGTAAAAGCGAACTAGGGTCACTTTCTTTTTGGCATATGGCCGAGTGGTTAGCGCGCTTGGCTACTGATCTAAGGGACCTGGGTTCAAGCCCCGGGTAAGGCATGGTTGTTTGTGTCGTTTTTCTGCTGAGGTCCTGCCATCCTCTCAGATCTTCTACTATGGCATATAAACTGACAGGCTCCTGTCAGACCTCTGTGGCAAGCAGCTGCTTGAGGGGGTATTTTTTTTTAAATAAACATGACATAGACCTATTTTTCCAATTTTGAGCAGTTTTTGGAATTCTTTTAGTTCCCCTTCTTCAATCTTCCGTTTACGTTTTGGTTTCAGCTTTCCGATTGTTAAATGGACTGTCTGAAACACAATAGGTCACATTCCTTGCAAACGTTGGCAATGTTAGAAGAAATATGTAGAACGACAGTACAGGCAAAAGATATTAATATTGACTTATTTCAGCTACTTACGGTGGATAAGCGATTAATTACACAAGTTCAAACATTGGATTAAAGATTTGATGTATCATTATTTGTTTGTGGATTCAAATACAGTACTATTGTAGAGAAAGGACTATTTAGATTATCAACTCTCTCCATTTTGGCGAATATGATTGCTCCGTAGTGGAGGCTTTGGCTCTTCAATATTATTATTCATTTAATTGTCATTCTCAGATGTCGAAGTAAATATATCGATATTTAACCAAACAATGATTTGTTGGTTAATCAACCCATTGAAAAATTTGGGGACCCTAAAAAGTGTCTTGCTCCATGCACCGTGGACTACTTTTTCGCCCCTGGAACTGTCGAAAACTTTACCTTACTCTCTCTTTCTTTGAGCATTTTTTTCTTACCTAATGTCGGACTTAATCGTCCGTTAAGTAGAAAACAAATCGATATTGGGTTGGGTTGTTTTACTCTGAGTGGTACTTTTTTGCACACCATGGGCTAAATGGCCAGGTCACATGGACCCCGAAGGCTCAGAGAAGGTTGGGGTAGGGGACCCACTGGAACAGCTGTTGAGAGACAGATGGTTGCCTCCCGTCAAGGCCATCCAGCGTGTTCTTTAACGTGCACAGGGTATGGCTCTCTCCCGCACACGGGGCCACGGCTTAACGTCCCATCCGACGGACGGCGGCCTTTCCAAGCCCATCGGTGTCCCCTACTGACCGTGGGCAGGGCGGGGAATTTTGCGGAGATAAATCTCAACGCTGACCCAGCTGGGACTCGAACCTGGGAACTACAGATTACGAGCTTGGCGCGCTACCGACTGAGCCACCCCCGCCCCATCGATATTGGATTGAGAACAACAACAACAACAAAAACAACAGCAAAACTTTTAAAGTTAACTTCAAGTTTATTTTTAATGTTTCTAAATATAGTCTATGTATTCTTACTAATTCAATCTTTAAAAAGTAATTAATTCGAGGGTTGTTTTGCTTCTGAGTGGCCATTTTGATGCACACAATGGGCTAAATGGCCAGATTACAAGAACCTCGAGGTCTCAGAGGAGATGGGAGGAGAGACCCACCCGTCAGGGACATCTAGCTTGTTCTTTAACGTGCACACGATATGACTGTTCGCACACGGTGCCATGGCTTAACGTCCCATGCAACGGACGTCCGCCTTTCCAAATCCAACGGTGTGCTGTACTGACTGTGGGCAGGGCGGGGAGTTTGGGGAGATAAATCTCAACTCTGGCCCAGCTGAGACTCGAACCTGGGAACTGCAGATTGCGAGCCCAGTACACTTCCGACTAAGTCACTCTCGTCCCAATTTGAATTTAGCTACACCATGCAAGTCTAAAATTTGGGTACGTCTACTTTTCAGAATACCTCTAGTCAATCATGTGAAATGTTAATTCCACCATTAAATACTTAAAATCGTGTTTTCATGGTACTAGTCACGTCATATTCCCAGCATAATATTGGGGTGGCTCAGTCGGTAGCGCGCCAGGCTCGTAATCTGTAGTTCCCAGGTCCGAGTCCCAGCTGGGTCAGCGTTGAGATTTATCTCCGCAAAATTACCCATGCTGCCCCCGGTCAGTAGCGGACACTGATGTGCTTGGAAACGCCGCCGTCCGTCGGATGGGGCGTTAAGTCGTGGCCCCGTGTGCGGGACAGCCATACCCTGTGCACGTCAAAGAAAACGCTGGATGGCCTTGACGGTAGGCTACCATTTGTCTCCCAACAGCTGTTCCTGTGGATCCCCTCCCCCAACCTTCTCTGCGCCTTCGGGGTCCATGTAACCTGGCCATTTAGCCCATGATGTGCAAAAAAGTGCCGCTCAGAAGTAAAACAACCTAGCCCAGCATAATATTTTACTTAACATCCAGTCTTCAACAACTGATTTTGACTGAAGAGATTTTGCCACATAATAAATGCAGTAAATGCTTAAGAGTTAAAACAACATTAACTTTAGATCAATGAAATGAAAAAAGATATTCTAAATAATGAGTATAATGTAATTGACGATTTAGAAGCGTACAAAATTAATTTTATTGAAAAAGAGCGGGGATGGCTCAGTCGGTAGCTTATCAGTCTCATAATTTGCAGTCCCCAGATTCGAGTCCCAGCTAGACCAGCGTTGAGAATGATCTCCGCAAAACTCCATGCCATGCCTTCGGTTAGTAGGAGACACCGATGGGCTTGGAAAGGTTGTCGTCCTTTGGATGGGGCATCATGGTCCCGTGTAAGGGAGAGCCATACCTTAGGCACGTTAAAGAACCAACTTGATGACCTCGACGGGACGTTACCATCTGTCTCCTAACAGCTGCCTAGCGGGTCCACTCCCCGAACCTTTTCGTCGAACTGAGGTCATTACCTCGAACACACTCGAGGTAAATGACCAGGTCACAAGACCGAGATCCTTGTGACCTGGCCATTTACCTCGAGTGTGTGGAAAACGTGCCTCTCAAAGGTAAAACAACCCAACCTATTGAAAATTTGGGGTTCCGAAAAAGTATCTTGCTCCATGCACCGTAGCCTACTTGTTCGCCCCCTGGAACTGTCTAAGCATTAACTCAGTTTGTATTCTCCCCATTAGATATATTAATTCACTTCTTAAAAAAGGGACAGATAAACAGAATAGGGGCGGCAAATAACCATGGATTCAATATGGGTCTGGCCATAATTAAAGTCATATCGTGATATCTGTTTCTTTTGAACTTGGGGCATGTTATATCCAGAAATTTGTGGTAATTATGAACGTAATAATAGGAAGTAAAAGATTCAAAAACAAGAACTTAAAAATCGATTAATAAACTGTGAAAATAAGGTTTCTTTTACGATTCATCCGCTTTGAAACTCTCCCGTATTAACAAAAGGCGTACCTTATGTTTTTTTCTTCTTTATAGTTTTGCTATCTTGTCATGTTTCGTTGTTCTTTCAGCATTTCAATCTATTTACAAAAAATAGGCAATTTTTTATCCCGGTATTTGATTCCAGATGTACTTTTACATCAAAGAGCTCGCAGTAAAGAAGATTCTTCCAGACAACCCCTGATCAAGCCAGAGAGAAAAAAATCTATCTGCACACACAAATACAAGACACGAAGAAGAATAAAAAAACGGAAAATTGGAACCAAATAAAACAACACCCGAGTCGGATTACAGCCTCGACATTGAAGCGGGCGACAGACTTCGTCACCCTGCCAGCATCTTCCAAGGAGAGAAGAGGGAGACAGAGATTGGTAAGAGGAGAGCTGAGAGGAAGAGGAGGAGGAGGAGAACAGAAAACCACGTGATGTAAGCGAGTCTCCCTAGCAACCGGGAGGCCAGGATCTAAACGTTGACAGAATCACGTACATTGTGATTTCTCGGATGTGATGTTAACGAAAACCCGATCCTTCGTGGTCCTGGCTGGAAGTTGTTACGAGAGAAAAATCGCGTTTCTCCTGATTCTCTTGTCAGTCGTTACTTAAAGTCAATCTCGCCATTCCCGATACCGTTAGGCGCTGTTTGCTTACTCGATCACGTGTCTTCTTTGTACCTCGGTATGGTTCTTGCTAGTTTGGTTTCGGACAGTTTTCTTTCTTTTTTGATCCCGGTTTCTAAAATTCCACTAACGGTCTTCGTTTCCTACTTTTGGGGGAAAAGAATTCTTTCGGAAAACTTTTTATCTATTTCCTCTGTTTGCTGTATATCTTATTTATATACATACACATTCAACGATAGTTGAATTATGTTTTTGTCAATGGAATATTTTGGGTTGGGTTGTTTTACCTCTGAACGGCACTTTTTTGCACACCATGGGCTAAATGGCCAGGTCACATGGACCCCGAAGGCTCAGAGAAGGTTGGGGAAGGGGACCCACTGGAACAGCTGTTGGGTTATTTATTTGGGTTATTTTACCTCTGAGCGGCACTTTTTTGCACACCATGGGCTAAATGGCCAGGTCACAAGGACCCCGAAGGCTCAGAGAAGGTTGGGGGAGGGGACCCACTGGAACAGCTGTTGGGAGACAGATGGTAGCCTCCCGTCAAGGCCATCCAGCGTGTTCTTTAACGTGCACAGGGTATGGCTCTCCCGCACACGGGGCCACGGCTTAACGTCCCATCCGACGGACGGCGGCCTTTCCAAGCCCATCGGTGTCCCCTACTGACCGTGGGCAGGGCGGAGAGTTTTGCGGAGATAAATCTCAAAGCTGACCCAGCTGGGACTCGAACCTAGGAACTACAGATTACGAGCCTGGCGCGCTACCGACTGAGCCACCCCCGCCCCATAGGTGAGAAAGGGGATTCTCAATGTTTTGGAAAGATCACCATCCTTCAGATGGAAAACTCTAAACTGTGGTTCTACGTGAAGGAGAATCATACCCCTGTACGTTAAGGATAACTACTAATAGCTTTCAAGCAAAGCTACCATCTGTCGTCTAACAGCTGCCCAATAGATTCCCTTCTATTGATTAGCTCTCAGCCGTTGGGGTCCTTGTGACCTGGCCATTTACCTCATTTTTTGCACAGAAATACCGCTCAGAGATAAAACAACTCAACCGGCTCTAATATTGTAGCTATTGTGGTGATATTTATTCTTTAAAGTGATATTTTACTGTCTTTTAGCAATCAGCAGTGGTTCAGAATAGGCGGCAAATGGAAAGACTAGGAGATTGCGTAGTTGATGCTACGCGAGTTCTCATCGATTATTGGTCAATGGCGTATCAATCACCTGCCAATCAACCAATGATCTATGAGAACTGTCGAAGAGTCAACTGCGCAGTTTCATAGTATCTCCTAGATGGGATAAAATATGCACGAGACTCAAAAATATCGTTAAAATATGTTTGGAAAATATGCACGTAACAAAATAACATAATATCGAAAAAAAGGCTACACATTTACATGAAAATAACGAAATAATATCTCTAAAATTAACGATAAATATAAGATAAGGGATAAAAATCCCCAAAAAATAAAGAAACTATGCACGAAACAGAACAGAAGAACATCGTAGAAATATTGAAATTTGCACGAAAGAGAAAAAAAATTAAAGAAATGTGGGCGAATTGTGATAATGAAATATGAAAGAAATACGTGCATACGCTCATTGTAAAGGAACTTGAGGCTCGTGAAACAAATCATCAATATATTGAATCTGTTCTTCTCTTCCAATATTTTGATGATGAAACATTTTAGGTGCATAACTGAACAATTTTGACAATTCAGAATACTCATTAAAAATGTATAGTTTTGTTTTTCAATCAAAATATTTCCTTTATTTCTTAAAAATATAGTTTTTTCCCAATTCATTATTCATTAGAAATGTGTGTTTTCAAGTATACACTCTTCCCTGCGGATCTTTAAGAATATTTTTAATGGCTCTTTGATTTTTGCTTTGGATTGGCCACCCATGACTTAGAGAGATCGCGTCCATCAGATATGACGTTAAGCCGTGAATTAAAGTACAGGACAGCCAAACTCTCTACACACCAAATAACATATTGGACGGCCCTGACGGAGGGTTGTGTATCTTTTAACAGATATCCGCGGGATTCTTTTACCCAGCTCTGACACATTAAGGTCCTTTTGATATGGCTATTCAACTCACTGTAATGAAGCATTGGCACTCAGGGATAAAAAGAATCTTGAATGCGTAGGTTTGTTACAAGACTTTTTTTGTCTTTTCTTTAAGATGGAGATAGATTCTGGCTTTTATTTTTTTAAGATGAAAATAGATTCTGGCTTTATTGTGGCTTTTTTTTTTAGATGGAGATAGATTGTGTCTTTTTTTTTTTGTCTTTCCTTAAGATGAAAATAGATTCTGGCTTTTTTTTTTGTCTTTCCTTGAGATGGAGATAGATTCTGGCTTTTTTCCCTTTACGATGGAGATAGATTCTGGCTTTTCTTTTTGTCTTTCCTTTAAGATGGAGATAGATTCTGGCTTTTCTTTTTGTCTTTCCTTTAAGATGGAGATAGATTCTGGCTTTTCACTCATGTGATAGGGGAATACTGTTTTTCGTCATAAAGCTCCAAATTGAAGAAATTGTTTCTTAAGAAAATTGATGCCCACTTGTTTACAGTATTAATAATTGTTTTATTAATAGCAATAATTCTGGGATTTGCATTTATTTGAACACAATTCTCTCCCCCCCTCCAGTGAAATATCTGTTGTTCGTGGTGGTGGTGGTGCTTTCTTTATACCTTATCTATTTATCAACATGATTAATTATCGTACTTTCTACTAACCCATGATTAATTTCAACTCATCAGACAGGAGCTAAGTGAAAATTTATAAATTTTTTACCATAATTTAATCTGCACCAAAATATTTATTGTTTTGTTTCATACGTGTGATATTATAATGAATGAAAAATGACTGAATGAATGGATAGTTGAATGGATGGATATATGGATGGATGAGGGACAGATGGATGGATGAGGGACAGATGGATGGATGGATGGATGGTTGGATGGATGGACGGACGGACGGATGGATGAATGGATGGATAGATGGACAGATGGACGGATGAATGGATGGATGGATGTCGGGGGTGATGATGATGAGAGAGACCATGAAAATAAAACCTCCTAGAAATGAAAATCAGATATTCAAGAATTCATGAATTGAAAAATGAATAAAGAAAATAAATTGATTACACGAAATTATATCATATATGTAATTAAATTAATTAAAAATATTAAAGTGAATTCAGATAGAGAGCTCCACCAAATGATAACATTTAAATTCTATTACAATTAAAATTACATTTATAATAAAATGATTTATTGCATGCTTATAATGTATCAAAAGTAGATATATTCATTTAGCAATTATTAAACATATTATTATAAATTGCTTTCCTTCTTAATATTTTTCTGTTATTAGGTTTGTTCTTAATTTCCTTTATAACGAGATTGAAATTTGGCTCATTCTGTAATTGAGGCGCGTGAGGAATATTAGGCATCTATACTTTTCCGTTAAAAATAAATCAACCTTAGGCATCCATACTTTTTCCATTAAAAGGTAAATAAATATTAGGCAGTTTTTTTTAGTTAAAGAATAAATCGATATTAGGCATCCATATATTTTCCATTAAAAGATACATCAGATATCTATAATTTTTCCGTTAAAAATAAATCAATATTAGGCATTCATACTTTTTCCATTAAAAGACAAATAAGTATTAGGCAGCTTCGATTTTTAAAGAATAATTTAATAGTAGACATCTATAAATCGACATTAGGCATCTATACTTTTTCCATTAAATGATAAATCAACATTTGATATCTATACTTTTTTCTATTAAAAGATAAATCGATATTAGGCATA
The DNA here is from genome assembly GCA_038380435.1 of Ryuthela nishihirai. Lineage (NCBI taxonomy): Eukaryota > Metazoa > Arthropoda > Arachnida > Araneae > Heptathelidae > Ryuthela > Ryuthela nishihirai. The sequence continues at coordinate 39,675,316 of JAWZYU010000020.1, forward strand.
TATACTTTTTCTATTAAATGATATATCAACATTTGATATCTATACTTTTTTCCATTAAAAGATAAATAGATATTAGGCATCTATACTTTTTCCATTAAAAGATAAATCAGTATTTGATATCTATACTTTTTTCCAATTAAACGATATATTAATATTAGACATATATTCTTTTTTCTTAAAAGATAAATCAATATTTGATATCTACACTTTTTTTCCATTAAAAGATAAATCAATATTTGACATCTACTTTTTTTTTCATTAAATGAAAAATCGCATTTGATATTTATACTCTTTTCTATTAAAAGATAAATCAATATTTGATATCTTTACTTTTTCCATTAAAAGATAAATCAATATTAGACATCTATATTTTTTATTAAAAGGTAAATCGCTGTTTAATATCATTACTATTTCTCATTAAGAAATAAATCAGTATTTGGTATTTCTACTTTTCCCACTAAAAGACAAATCAGATAGTTAAAAACGCAGTGTCGGAAAGTCGTTTCATAAGAGTATTGAGGATCCTTTTCTAACGACTAAGGGAAAACCTCTCTTTGACCACATCCTTTTCTAATGACTCTGCCTTCCCAGAACGACAGAATCTTCTTCCTTTGCCATCATTAGAAGAAGAATGGAAATGAGAAGCCCATCCGGGTTGTTTCCTTTCAATGAACAGTTTTAAAACTTTATCGTCAGACCACCAACTGGCAAGGGAGATACACAGACACACACATACCTGAATAATTAGTACCCGAGGGTGTGCGAGTGCTCATAAAAGCGTACACCGCAGCAGAGCATTTCTATTTCTGTCCCTCTGCGTAGCCCTTTTGTCGTCAGCATCGCGTCCCACCTGTTCCAGACCGCATCCACGGCTCAGACGTACTCAGAAAGGATCTTTTCCGGATCACCGCTGTAATTGAACTGTTAAAGACAACAGGGACCACGATCAATTGCCGGGCACGAAGAGGCAGAGAAAGCTCCACTCAGCTTCGTTGCTGGCTATGACGCATTCGGCTCTCATCCAGGATCAGAGAAATGGGAAGATCTCTCAAGAAGAAGAACAAGAAGAGCCCTGCGAGATGACGTCGCCCGTCGATCCGTTCTTGAGACGCAATATGAAATGTTGGAGATGACACGGATCGGGAGACGTGGAGAAAGATATAAATAGATTGATACTGAGGACAGAGTAAGAACGGGCAGAGAAAAATGTATACCACGAGCACAAAAAAACGAATTAGACGGAGGATTTTGACGTTTTTAGGCCCAGAAATAATAAAAAACAGTCAGGGCGATATTTTTAATAGAAAAACTTCAGGAAAAGGGTGAAGGAATTGGCTCAATCGGTAGGTTGCCAGGATCGCAAATCTGCAATTCCCAGATTCGAGTTCCAATCGTGCCAGGTTTGAGATTTATCTCCGCTAACTCCCACATTACCCTCTGTCAGAAAGGGGTAACAGCCGGATGAGACGTTAAGCTGTGGCCCCGGATTTGTAAGTGACCTATCCCGTGCACGTTAAAAAGGACGATGGATGGCTTTTATGGGAAGGCTTCTATCTGTTTCCTAACAACTATCCACTGAGTCCCCTTCTCCCAACTTTCTCTAAGCCCTTGGGGTCCATGATCACTGGCCGTTTAGGCCATTGTGTTCAGAAAAAGTGCTGCTCAGAGGTAAAACGAACCCATAAACCCATCTTATGTTTGCACACCAACATCCAAAATCTGCAATTTCTATAATAAGCTTTTTATTTAAAAACTGACAACATTTAATATTCTGATCAAATTTTAATTAAATCTAACGTTTCAATAATATTAATGCAATATTTAGCGTTATGGCAAATATATTTAGCAATGACCATCACAAGAATGTACTTCAGCAGTTAATTGACGCTAAAATAATTAGTATTATTTCGAATCTTTTAATAAAATATTTGTGTTTTAGAACAAGTTGGATGGCCTTTACGGGAGGTCGCCACTGTATCCTAACAGCTTCAGTGGGTTTCCTTCCCTCAACTTTCTCTGAGCATTTAGAGAATTTAGGGTCCTTTTAACCTGTATATTGTATGCAGAAAAGTGCCGCTCGGAGTGAAAATCTCAGCCCAACTTCAGGAAGAAACAGAAGAGAATTAACCTAGAATCAAATCAAACGGTGGCGAACGAAACAGACTAAGAAAGGGAAAATAAATTAAAAACCCGCATTATCTTCGGTTGAACAATTCGAAATGGATGTCTGAAGAAGAAATAATTGCCTTTCATTGCAAATGGAATGGCTTCTACTTATAGTTTAGTGATGAAAGTGGTGGAGAGCGATCTTTTTTGATCATCAGCCACGAAGCTAACTAAATTTCATTCGGGGCAGTGAGGCTTTTATTTTCATTTTTATTTCAGGAGATTTGACACTGACGCGTTGATGGATGTCCTATGAGCTGAAAGTTTTGCACATAATGGGTTGGGCGGGGTGATTTAGTCGACATCGCTCCAGGATCGTAATCTGCAGTCCCTAGGTTCGAGACCCGCCTGCTGAGCCAGCACTGAGATTTATCTCCAACAAACTCCCAGTCCCGTCCATGGTCAGTAGGGAACACCAATGGACTTGGAAAGGTCACCGTCCGTCGTATTTGACGTTAAGCCATGGCGCCATGTGCGAGAGAGTGCCATACCCTGTGCACGTTAAAGAACACGCTAGATGGCCTTGACGGGAGGCTACCATCTGTCTCGCAACAGTTGTTCCAGTGGGTTCCTTCCCCTAACTTCCTCTAAGCCTTCGGGATCCTTGTGACCTGGCCATTTAGCTCATGGTGTGCAAAAAAGTGCCACTCAGAGGTAAAACAAACCAAAAGTTGTTGAAACAGAAACGATTATGTTAAGGAATCTTCCTTACTTTACATAATGCGATAAATGGAGAGCGGTTGGTATGCCCTCAGTCGGTAGCGCGCCACACTCGAAAACTATAGTTCCCAGGCCCACTTAGGCCAGCATTGAGATTTTTCTTCCCTAACTCTCCCCCTAAATTATGCTCTAAGTAGGAAAACGGAACGCCTATAGATATGGAAAAACCCCATTTGTCGAACAGAATGTTAGTCAGTGGTCCAGTGTTCCAGAGAGCCATAACTGTGCACGTTAAAGAACACGCTGAATGGCCTTTACAGGAGTCTTTCAGCCGTCTTCTGTAAAGTGGGTCCCCTTCCACTAACCTTCTCTAAGCCCTTAGCATTTTTGTACTGTGGCCATTTAGTCCATTGTTTGCGAAAAAAAATACCCGTCAGAAGAAAAAACAACCCAACCCATCCGAAAAAAAATATCTATCAGCTCATACATCTATATCTGTCAACATGCTAACATATTGCCTTGATTCATATTTTTTCCCGCTCCTTCATCTCAAACTGCCTACTCACCCCTCACTTTCTTATGAGCGATTCCATGGTCTGAAAACCGGAAAGAAATTCACTTCCGGCGAAAGATGCGACGTCATCTTCTTTTTCTTTATCACACTTCGTGATAAAGCCATAACAGAGTTATAAATACGAGCTCAGTGATGCTCTCAACTTTTCAGGAAAGGGAGGATGGAAAATATTACACTCCGGGGGAAAGTCTAAAAGAAACTGGAAGACCGATATGACCTCTAAATATAGCCAACGTGTCAATATATCTCCATTACTCTGTTGGTGGGCAATCTCACCTTCTTCATTTGTCAAACTTCAAACCACGGGAATGAAGGCAAATTCATCACATGGAGGAGAATGCGGAGGCCCCGGTATGTAATGATGGAATACGAAGCGGAAGACGAGGCCGTTATTAATTCTCGGAGAACGCCGTAGTTTGCGGGCCGCCTAAGATTACCGCTCGGCAAATGATTTAAGTCATAATCTCAAAGCTGTAATAAATTATGACAGTGGGATCAGTGTCAGCGACGGAATCAGTGTGTGGTCCCCCAAGAGCATCTTTTAAGCATATGAGAAGGATGACGAAAAAAAAAAAGAGTTGAACACCGTCTCTGCTTAGTGGAAAAACTAAGAGAGATGATTATGATGAGTATTTGCTCTACCTTTCCGCGAAGAGATCCTTGTCATTTAATCTTAGCTCTACCTCTAGCGGCACTTTTTTGCACACAATGGGCTAAATGGCCAGATCACAAGCACCCTGAGGACTCAGAGAAGGTTGCGGGAGGGAACCTACTGGACAGCTGTTGAGAGACAGATGGCAATCTCCCTCAAAGGCCATACATAATAAAAATAATAAATAAATATCACTTCAAGGCCACAGAGGTCTGAGAGTAGCCTGTCAGTTTATAGTAGAAGGTGTGTGAAGATGGCGGGACCTCAGCAGAAAAACAACATAAACATCCATGCCTTACCCAGGGCTGGAACACAGGTCCCTTTGATCAGTAGCGAAGCGCTCTAACTTTAAAGTGCACCGAGTATGGTTCTACCTCACAAGTGGCCACGGCTTAAAGTCCCATCGAAAGGACGGTGGCATTTACAAGCCCATTGGTGTCTCCTACTGATCGTGGGCAGAGTGTGGATTTTGAGGAAATAAATCTCAACACTGGCCCAGCTGGGACTCGAACCTGGGAATTGCAGATTACGAGCCAGGCGCGCTACCGACTGAGTCACCCACGTGGAGGAAGAGTGTAGGCTCAGTCGGTAGCGCATCAGCCTCCTAATCTGTACTTCCCAGGTTAGAGTCTCTATTGCTGAACTAGTATTGCTCTCTGCTAAACCCCGACCCAACCCTTGGTCAGAAAGGAAACTTCGATGGGAACCCGCTATCTACTGGATGGAAGTTTAGCCATGGCTCCGTGTGCACGAAATCCTCATCCTGTCGGATGAGACGTTAAGCCGTGGTACCGTGTGCAGGATATCCATACCTCATGTACGTAAACATACTGGATGGTTTTGACGGGAGATTACCATCTGTTCCCTAACAGCTATCCAGTGGATCTCCTTGCCTAAACCTTCTCTGAGCCCTTTGGATCCTTGTGACCTGACCATTTAACCCATTGCGGGCAAAAAATGTGCCTCTAAGAGGTGAAACAACTCAACACAAATCGGCCAGAATGAGAACACCGATGGAAAGTTACAGTGCGATGGATGAGACGTTAGCCGTGGTTTCCAATATAGGAGAGCCACCCTGTGCACGGTAAAGAACATGCTGTACATACAGATTTGGTAGTAATGCCACTGAACAAATGTTAGGAGGCGGAAGCTTTCTTGCCTCCGCCTCCTAACATTTGTTCAGTGGCACTGATACCAAATCTGAGCCATTGGAGTCTTGGCAATCTGCCCATTGTATGTACAAAAGTTCTCTGAAGTAAAACAACTCAACGTTTAATTGGTCTCACACCTTGACTCTCTCGATGTTATAAACCCTTCTACAAGAGACAAGTTTGAAACAAAAGGGTTTTTTCTTCTTCTCAGAATTGCATGGAAATCGTAGATATTTGCTGAAATTCTTAGGGATACCGAGTAACAATGATTTTTATTTGAAGAATACAAGAATTGTTAAATATCGATTTTTTAAGGTACTGTTTAAAATTGAATTATCTACTTTCAGTTGTCAGATTTTAAGTAGTAAATATAGTGGGAAAATATAAACATTTCTATGGAAAATTTCACTAAAGTTTAATTTAAATAAATCTTGGTTTCCCCCCCCCCCCAAAAAAAAGTCCCTGGTAAAGCATGATTGTGTGTGTGTGTCGTTTTTCTGCTGAGGTCCTGCCATCCTATCAGACCTTTTTACTATGGCATATAAACTCACAGGCTCCTGTCAGACCTATGTGGCAAGCAGCTGCTTAATGGGGTATTTCAATTTTTTTTCATTTTTATGTCTATTGTTGTCTAGATTTAAGTTCTGGGTAAGGTATGGATATATCTTACATTTCACTTTTTCATAGACTTTCTTAAGGAGTATAAGACTGAACTATTCATGCCACATAGACTTCTATGGTAAACTAAATAAATTGAAGACTCAATTAGTTTTTTTACTATCTTACAACTGTGTTTTAAACTTTAAACGACTCACAGATTTTTCCATTTAATTTCAAATTGCTTAAAATTCATCCAATGCTTCTATAAAAAAAACATTACACCTTCTCATAACAAAATGCAGCGAGACTCAGGAAAAATACACTTCTGTAACGCCTTAATAACTGAAGCAACTCAAATCCTTCCTCGTTTAAAATCATCCTACACTTTATATGAATCGTTATTTTCCACTGTTATCTTTCACCGACATATTTCGGCAAACATTTAAACTAACTCAATTACCTTTATCTTCTTCTTCTTCTTCCTAAATTTACTTCCATCCTCTAAGAGAATAATCGTAGAAGCAAAATCCATTTTACTTGTAAGAAAGATGAAATGCACAGTTCCAGAGATATTTAGCGGAGAAGGCTTATAAAAGGCCTGGAAAGAAGCCAACGTTTATTCCCAGACATATAGATTAACGAGCCCCCCAATCTCACTTAAAATCAATCTGAATTCTCGCCTTCTTATTTACCTCCTCGAGGAAAACGATACAGGGCACATCTCGAATGCATAATCGGTGCTTTATTGCCGCGAATGTTACGCATCGTGGAATGGGAATGTTAATAAACTCAGAATTAAATTCTTGTAAGCCACGTCCATTCCGCTGGTAGTTTAACTTTGTCGCCGATATAGTGTTACTCGTAGTCCCATGGGTGACATTTAGAGGGGGGTCGTGTCCGATGTATTATAAACTCTTCCTTTTTTTTCCTCTCTTTCTTTCTCCGTTTACTGGAAACTTTTTTTTTTCTTTTAACAATGTTTCTATTCGTATGGAGGCCGTTGAGTGTGTTTAACGTTATCGTCTTGGAATCGGTCCAAAACCGCACTTACACTTTCGGCAGTTGGGTACAGTTTACCACTTTGCATCCAATTAGGCCTTAACAGCATTAAAGGAATGCTCCCACGTAGACCGAATGGGGAATATATAAAAAAAAAAATCTTAAGAGTTCATAAATCACTGGCGTTCTATTTTAAAAAATAAAATTCTCTGACCTGATTTTTGTTTCTTTTGTTTGTTTTTGCGGTTTCGGTAGGATAATTTTGAGTCGAAATCTTTTGCATTTATATTGGCTGAAAACGAATGCATTGGGCATACTAAACGAATAGAGTGTTAATAATCATTTTGTTATTTCGAATAAGTGCAGGTGTTTATGTTTACTACTTAATTTGTTTTTATGGCCATTAGGCACTTACGATAAGTTTAAATCATACTTATCAATCGTACTAATCAAAGGAGCCTGGGTTCGAATCACGGTAAGTTACTGAGGTTTCTTTTCTGGCGTTGTCTTTCCGCTGAGGTCTCGCCTTGTTCATAGATCTTCCTTGTGACATTTATGAATATAAAGAAAGGCGATAATGACAGGCTCCTGTCAGATCTCTGCAACAAGCAGCTGCTTGAGATGTAATTTATCGTGCTCTAATAGTATGCAGGATGACAATTTAAAATTTTTTGCTTGTATCAGGCTACACTTTGAGCCTAGACTAAAAATTAAATTAAAACTATATGAAAACCGAAGCGTTTTGCGTATTTTATCAATTCATATATCAACATGAAATGGCATAAAAAATATAAATGAAACTGTTGCAGTTTTTTTTTTATGTAGAAACTCTCAAAAATCTTTCCATGTCAATTCGGTTGCTGGGACTTATAGCAAATATTCGCTTTATATCCCAATGTCAGGTGGTGGGAGCGGGTATCAGTCGGTAGCGCGCCAGGCTCGTAATTTGCAGTTCCCAGGTTCGAGTCCCACCTGGGACAGCGTTGAGATTTATCTCCTCAAATTTTCCTGCTCTCTATCAATAGGTCGCATCCCCCAACTTCCCCTGGATCCTTCTGACCTATTCATATAGCCCATTGTGTGCAAACAAAATGATGCTCAGAGCTGTAACAACTCGATGTGAAAACATAATGTTTTGACATATCAATAAGTGAACATTTTTTTCCTGAGTGACAATCACAACATATATCACAGAACAAACGACCGTTCCCTAGACTCGAATCACTGAACCACGAGACAGACTTTTCATATCAAATCAAACACTTTCCTAGAGTAACTGTAAAATTCCTTTAATAAATTTCCTTGAAGAGTACAATAAATTATTATTATTATTATTATTATTATTATTATATTAATATTAATATTATTATTTTAGTACAATAATTAAATTAATATTATCATTATACAATAATTATATTTAATAAAATACCTTGAAGAGTTTAATAAATTTCCTTGAAGAGTACCTTTTAATAATTCCTTGAAGAGTACAAGAATTGTTATGGATGTTTGGATGTGTGGATTCCCTTTAATAAAAAAGGGAATCCACACATCCAAACAAACTTCCGGCATCCCTGTGTGAGACCTGGCCACTGTTTACAAATTGAAGCACAAGCTATTATTTATTCCAGGTGTTTCAAATGTCGTATACCGTATTTCATTGGGATGGCTCAGTCGGTAGCGCGCCAGGCTCGTAATCTGCAGTTCCCAGGTTCGAGTCGCAGCTGGGTCAGCATTGAGACTTATCTCCCCAAAATTCCCTGCCCTGCCCACGGTCAGTAGGGGACACCGATGGGATTGGAAAGGCCACCGTCCGTCTGAAGGGGACATAAAGCCGTGGTTCTGTGTGGGGCGAGTCATACCCTGTGCACGTTAAAGAACACACTGGATGACCTTGTCGGGAGGCTACCATCTGTCTCCCAACAGCTGTTCCAGTGGGTCCCCTCCCCCAACCTTCTCTGAGTCTTCAGGGTCCCTGTGACCTGGCCATTTACCACACTGTGTGCAAAAAAATTGCCGCTCAGAGGTAAAACAATCCAAACCAACCTGGCCACTGTTTGCAAATTCAAGCACAAGCTGCTATTTACTCCAGGCGTTTCATATGTCATATACCATATTTTATTTATTCAGTAACATTACTTTTGTTTCTAAATTAGGAAGGTATTTTTTTCCGATGTTTTCAAAATCCACTCATGACAGATCATGATAAGGGTCTATTAATGGACAGTCAGTAGTAAACATTGATCTGCATGTTCTTTAATGCAGTTCTGCATTAACGCGGTAAACAAAATGAGTAAATAAAAACAATTTTTAACAATTTTGTTCTTTATTATAATCATTAACATTAGGCAACTGCCAGGATCGTAATCTGCAGTTCTCAGATTCGGATCCCAGCTGAGCCATTTTTCTCTGCAAAACTCCCCGCACCTCCCTCGGTCACTAGATAACACCGATAGGCTTCGTAAAGATGCCGTCCTTGGGATGGGACTTTAAGCTGTGGTCCCCGTGTACGGGAGAGTCATATCCTGTGCACGTTAAGGAACACCCTGGATGGCCTTGATGAGAGGCTACCATCTGTCTCCCAACGGATGTCCAATGGATCTCCTGCCCCGAACCTTCTCGGGGTCCTTGTGACCTGGTCATTTAGACCCTTGTGTGAAAAAAATGTGGCGGTAAAACAACTTTACTGATTCGTACTAAATTCTAATAGATTAGCGGGAGAAAAGTTCAGAGATTAGTGCTCATGTTATCTTAATGCTAAGTCATATATAAAGTTCCTTGAGTTGAAAAATTCTGCTTTTTGTGGAAGAAATGTGACTGAAAATAAAAAACTCGACAGAATATCTCCAGACTTGGATTTCCAGTAACATTCGTTGTGTGTTTACAATGATTAACATTCGTTGTGTGTTTACAATGATTAACATTCGTTGTGTGTTTACAATGATTAACGCTGGAACGTTAGTAATGATGTCATACACTCGATAACAATTTTCGCCAATATTAACAACAAAAAAATGAAACAATCATTATGCAAACTTTAATACTTCATGAAGTAAAAGTTGGACAGAAATAATTTTTATGCTCTAATTAAAATTTGTGATACATTTTTCTGACTCATCAAAAAACAACTCTATAATCAAAACTGCTAATGGTTCAATTTCTGCACAAAAACGTATATATCAGAAAAAAACGGAAAAATAGCTTGCAAAAGAAATTTTAACTAAATATTACAACATTTAAGACATTACAAGTTTTAGATAAATTTAATTAGTTTTTTAACTTAACTCTAACCCCATTTGCCCATTTTTTCATAATCTTAGAACTATATCTAATTTAGAATTGTCACATCCATTGTTTAAAGAAACATCCGATAATATAATATAAAATTTGTTTTGTAAAGCTCTCATCAGCACTTGAGCAAGGCATTTATACCCTACAGGTAGCAAATTAACACATATTCCCCAGAGTGATTCTAATTCACTGATTTTTAATGCATAAGTCTCACTTAATTAACGCAATTTATGAGTCTGATTTTCCCATTGAGTTAAAGATAAATAATTATGCTGTTTCTGCTTTAAACTACCAATCTAATAATTGAAATTCGAATCACGTTGAAATGTCAAAACTGTAGCAAGCCCATGAGAGCCATTCTTGATAACAGATCCAATGACATGGTTTAAGAAAATTCGTACCAAGTTTGAATAAATTTTCTGATGTCTTAACTGATTGTTACAGTGTAGAACCTAAATTTGCGTAATTAAATATCATAAATATATTTCCTTGAAGTGGAAACACTATCTCAGTGAAATGTGTTTTAATCGGGTCAAATAAATATTCAAGATTTTCGCTTAACGCTGCGGTTTTAGATCGATGCTAAATATTTCGATATCACTAAAATTCAGTGTTCATCTTTATAAACATTTAGAATAGCCATAACCAGAAATCGCTAAATATCATTTTACGTGTGTATTTTTCAACACAAAACGTCTTTAACAAGAAGCAATTCAGTAGTATTTATACTATCATCAATCTGTTAAGATGTGTGTAAGTGTATCTCTGAGCTGCAAATTTATGCGCACAATTAGTTAAATGTCCAGGTTACATAGAAATCCAAGAGCCACCCCAGTGAAACAGGTCTAGAGATAAGATGACAACTATTTAGAGAAAGACAAGTCTAGAGATGAATAGACAACTATTTAGAGAAAGATGGAAATGTCCTGTTAAAATCCATTAAATGTATTCTTCCACAGGCTTACGTTGTATAGCTCTCCTGCAGAAGTTCTGTCGCTTAACGTTCTTTCTATATAAACATTCGGTCTCCCCTCTCTCACCTAAGGCAAGGCGTGATTACCGGAGAATTACCGCAATCTTAGATGCGGGAAAGACTCAGTCGGTAGCGCAAAAGACTCGTATCTGCAGTTCCCAGATTCGAGTCCCACTTGGGTCCACCCTTCATTATCTCCGCAAAACTCCCGTCTTGCCGTTGGTAAGTAAGGGACAGCGATGGGCTTGGAAAGGCCGCCGTCCGTTGGATGGGACGTTAAGCCGTGGCTTCCGTGCACGTCAAAGAACACCCTGGATGGCCTTGACCATCCAGGGTGATGATGATGGATGTTATCAACTGTTTCCTATCAGCTGTCCGGTGGGTTCCCTCCAACCTTCTCTGGGCCTTCGGGGTCTTTGTGACCTGGCCATTTAATCCATTGTGTGGAAAAAATGTCGCTCAGAGGTAAAACAACCCAATAACTACAATCTCAAAGCGGCAACCTGGCAAGTCGTCGGACCTGGGAGCATTGGGTTATGATTCCGGCGCGCTACAGTTCAACTAATCTCTGCCCCCTACCCCCAATTAATTAAGAACAGATCCATATTATGTCAATAGGGACTCATGTTCAGAGTTCAGTAACTTCTTAAATATTTTTTATGTAAAACTCTGAGTGTTTAATTAGATTACAGAAATCAAATCTATCTATATCCTGATTTTTATCAATATTTATTCAATACATAAAGAGCTGTAACAGCTGAAACATTACATAACAAGAACTCATCCTGAAAATCAATGCATTGACTATTTTAAATTTCTTAACAATATTACAAAATTCATTTATCACGCGGTTAGTGTTACACAAGGAAGGATCTAGGGGTGGGGGCTCTAAGAGGGCTATGCCCCCCACTTTCAGAAATACAACTTTCAAAAATTATTAAACTTAGTTACATTTGATGCATTTTTCAAGAAATTTTTAAAAACCCATAAAACATAGGGGATATTTTATAGTGCACTAGAAACACAGTCTCTTGCGCCCCCCCCTCGATTTTTTTCTAGATCCGGGACTATTCTTACGTATTAATTAGGAATAAATTAAAATATCAGCTGCCCCACTCCCGCCACCAAGTGGAAGACTTTTTACGGGGTAAGCTCACACCTTCCATAAACATAGTTAAACCTAGACACGGAGCTATAGAAAAAATAAAGGGGGAGAAGAAAATGACGCAATCGAACCGAGCAAAAGTGAAACAGGGTTGAGTTGTTTCACCTCTGAGCGGCACTTTTTTGCACACCATGGGCTAAATGGCCAGGTCACAAGGACCCCGAAGGCTCAGAGAAGGTTGGGGGAGGGGACCCACTGGAACAGCTGTTGGCAGACAGATGGTAGCCTCCCGTCAAGGCCATCCAGCGTGTTCTTTAACGTGCACAGGGTATGGCTCTCCCGCACACGGAGCCACGGCTTAACGTCCCATCCGACAGACGGCGGCCTTTCCAAGCCCATCGGTGTCCCCTACTGACCGTGGGCAGGGCGGGGAATTTTGCGGAGATAAATCTCAACGCTGACACAGCTAGGACTCAACCTGGGAAATACAGATTACGAGCCAGGCGCGCTACCGACTGAGCCACCCCCGCCCCAGTGAAACAGGTCTAGAGATTGAATTTCGATTGCAGTATAACATTTTCCCTCCGTTTTAAAGGTTTTTTTTAAAAAGTTCTTGAGAAACGCGTGAAAAATGCACAAGTCTAATAATTTTTCCTTAATAATGTTTTCAAAAGGTGGCCCCTTGCCTCTCATTTCTGACCCACGGCAAACGTATTTCCAATTGCTTTAACACGGACAAATAGTTTTATACTCTCTAGAAAAAGTTAAGAGTCCCTGTTTCAGAGGGGCGGGGGTGGCTCAGTCGGTAGCGCGCCAGGCTCGTAATCTGTAGTTCCCAGGTTCGAGTCCAAGCTGGGTCAGCGTTAAGATTTATCTCCGCAAAAATTCCCCGCCCTGCCCACGGTCAGTAGGGGAGACCGATGGGCTTGGAAAGGCCGCCGTCCGTCCGATGGGACGTTAAGCCGTGGCACCGTGTGCGGGAGAGCCATACCCTATGCACGTAAAGAACACGCTAGATGGCCTTGACGGGAGGCTACCATCTGTCTCCCAACAGCTGTTCCAGTGGGTTCCCTCCCCCAAACTTCTCTGAGCCTTCGGGGTCCATGTGACCTGGCCATTTAGCCCATGGTGTGCAAAAAAGTGCCGCTCAGAGGTAAAACAACCCAACCCTGTTTCAGCACATAAGTGATTGCGTATTCCAGATAGAAAATTTCATATTGATCAGTCATTTTTTAACTGTTTTTGAATAGTGATTCTTGATCAGCTGCCCGTAGCTCAATGGTCAGAGCACCTGACATGTTAGCGGGAGGGCGTGGGTTCGTATCTCACCTGGCCCAAGACAATTTTTCCTCTAAATATGATTATGAATACTACGAGTTATTTCATGTATATTTGAATATAAGTGATGATTAAACACCAAATTTATTTTTTTTTCAGCCGTCCTGAGGCCGAGTGGTTAGCGCGCTCGGCTACTGATCTAAGGGACCTGGGTTCGAGCCCCGGGTAAGGCATGGATGTTTGTGTTGTTTTTCTGATGAGGTCCTGCCATCCTCACAGACTTTCTTCTACGGTACATAAACTGACAGGCTCCTATTCAGACGTCTGTGGCAAGCAGCTGCTTGAGGGGATTTTTATTTATTATCATTAGGGCGTTTGTTGCGCTTTAAATGCAACTGAAACACGCTCCTAAAAGCTTTGCATCATGAAATACAAACATAATCTTGGTCGGGGGGGGGGGGATTCAGTCGGTAGCTTGACAGGCTCGTAATCTGCAGTTCCCAGGTTCGAGTCCCGCCTGGGCCAGCGTTGAGATTTTTTACGCGAAACTTCCTGCCCTGCTTTCGATCAGTAGGGGACACCGATGGGCTTGGAAAGGCCACCGTCCGTCGGATCGTACGTTAAGCCGTGGCCTCGTGTGCTGGAGAGCCATACCCTGTGCAATAAAGAGCACGTTAGATGGCTTTGACGGGTGTTACCATCTGTCTCCCAACAGCTACCCAATGGGGGCTCACTGTGTCCTGGCCATTCAGAACATTGTGTGCAAAAAAGTGTCGATCAGAGATAACCCAACCCGATCGAAAATGATGTTGGTAATGGAATTAAACAAAATCTCAACAAAAAGAAAGAGCGATGCCGTAACATTGTATCTTTCATTTCATCTACTCGCCATTTAAAACAAATACATTGAAATGCTTATAGCGATAAAAAAAGAGCGATGCTCTAACATCGCATCCTTCATTTTATTCACTCGTCATTTAAAACAAATACGTTGAAATAACGATAGGAATAAAAAAAAGAGCGATGCCCTATGACCTCTCACTCTTTTAATTACATTTCTTACGTCCCACTGTGTGAACCGAAATCTTTCGCTGATCGCTTTGTTTCCCAGCGGTAATAGAGATAACGCAGCAGCGCAGGAATAATCAGAAAAAGTCAATCTTGCACTTGCATTCAGGTGATCATCTCTCTGCGCGGCACGTGACGAGACTGCGAAAGTTCCTCGGTCTCAGGAGACCGCACCCCGTTCTCCATTACCAGAACTACATTATCGGGATAATTACAGCCAATCCCTCATTAAAAGGACCTTCAGCGTATTCTTCCACTGACGATTAACGCTTTCGCATTCAGTTCATTTCCCAATCCCCCATTCAGCTGATTATTCTTCCCAGTTTAGATTCATCTTTGTCTTTTTCTCTATCTTTTCCTACTCTCCTGGTGGATAAAATTTTTTAATGCAGAGATTAGTGTAACCCTTGGCGTTTTTACTCTTTTTTTCTGTTGCTAGTTATTGTTCTTCTTACTTTGGTCAAATATCGATAAATTTTGTGGAATAAAAGCGAGATAAATGTGTGGGACGAAAGTGCTAATGTTGATCAGGTTTATGGAGACAATGAAAACGTGGGTGGATATAAGGATTGAAGAGATGAATTAATGGAAAAAGGGATGGTAGAGATGAAAGGGATGGATTGATACGAAGATGGATAGATATGAAAGGTTGGATGTTTTATCCTTCATCCAACCAGAACTCCATTCTGGATAAGAACGAATCTTTTCTGGATAAGATTCGTTCGTCGTAAGAACGTTTCTTTCTGGATAAGAAAGAATTATACGAAGATGGATAGATATGAAAGGTTGGATGTTTTATCCTTCATCCAATGAAAGGTTGGATTGTTTGTATCCTTGAGCGGTGCTTTTACGCACTCAATCGTCAAGTTACAAGGACCCCAAAGGAGGAAATTTGGATAGGGGAAGGACACTCATTAATAATCTTTTAACTAACTAATAATTACTAATAATTTTTTAACCTTCATTTCATCATCTTCGTATCCATCCACCCATCCTTTCATCCATCATTAAACCAGAAGTTCTTAACCCGGAGTACAAAACTCTCCGGACGGTGCGAGAGGAACATTTGAAATTCGTTTTTTATTATTATTATTTTACTTTTAAAGAATAACCAAGCAAGCAGATATATAAATCGGAGTGAAAAGAGAATGAATGGGGTGCAGGGCTTTCATACATCGCTGCAGGAAATGCGAACCTGGAAAAGCTAAGAACCCCTGCAGAGGGGCAGTTGTTAGGGAACAGATGGAGGATGCCTTACATCAGGGGTGGGCAAATAGCGGCCCGCGGGCCACATTCGGCCCGCTAAGAGTTTTTTGTGGCCCGCCAAGACAGTCAGAAAAATCCGCCTTGAACCGAGATTTCCTTCCCGTGCGCGACCGAAGATTCGTCTCGTATTTTCCACTAGGACGGCCACGTCAATACGCATGCGCAGTGTAGATACGAAAACAATTGCCCACCCCTGCCTTACATCAAGAGCATCGAGATTGTTTATTAATGTGCACAGAATATGATTCTACTTCATATGGAGTTATGTCTCAACGCCCAATAGGACGGATGGCGGTATCTCCAAGCCCATCGGACATGAAGATGATTCTTGGATATTAATCCATTAATATAAGAAAGGATAGATAAAAAAAGAAGATTGTTAAGGAAGCGAATGAATGAAAGAATGCTGAATGAATTAATTAATTAATTAATATTGAAGGAGATGGATGCATAGAAGAATTTATAAATGCAATAAGATACGGAGGAAATCGGTGGATACGATAAGTTAAACAAAGGGATGGATGAGTAAAAGAATTATTAGATATGAATTAATTTGATGGATACGAAGGTGATGAAAAAGATGGATGAATGGATGCAAAGAAAATGAAAGGATGGATGGGTGTGCAAGAAGAAGATGAAAGGATGGTGGGTGTGCACGAAGATGAAAGGATGGTGGATGGATAAGAAGAAGATGGAAAGGTAAATGTATGCTAGGAAGATGAAATTAGTGGGTGAATACGAAGATGGTGAAATGAAGATTAAATGACTGAACAACTATGAATAAAATTGGATGGATGAATAAGTGTATTGATATTCTGAGGAAAGCAAAAAAGCAAATTACTCTTTCAAGATAAAATTAATCAAGTGGGCCGTTCAGTAATTAGAGCAGTTCATATATATCATATCATGATACAACTAAGGATGCCTCAAAGGCAAAACGATAAAGGTAAACTTATTATTTAAAATGCATATATAAAAATGTTTTCGTATTAATAAATAAAAATAAGAATTGTACATTCAAAAACTGAACAAAACATAAAACTCCCAGATTAAATTTCTATAACGAAAAAGCGACCACGATTTTTGTTACGTCTGCATTATTCAACATAAATAAATTTTTCGGTCAATTTTTCCAGGAAGAAACTGCCTCCCCTCCAACCACCACCACCACCGACTCCCATGACTACGGGACGCGGGGTGGTTCAGTCAATAGCGCTATAGGCTAGTAATCTGCAGTTCCCGGGTTCGAATCCCATCTGGAACATATTTGAGATTTATCTCTGCAGAACCCTCACCCTGCCCTCGGTCAGTAGGAATCGACAATGGTCGTGGAAAAGCCGCAGTTCGTCTGATGGGACATTAAGCCGTGACTCCGCTTGCAAAAGAGCCATACCCTGTGCACATTAAAGAACACGTTGTATGCCCTTGACGGGAGTCTACCATTTCTTTCCTAACAGCTGCCCAGAGGATCCTTTCCCCCCAACCTTCTCTGAGCCCTCGGGGTCTTTGTGATCTGGTCATTAACCCCATTCTGTGTAAAAAAGAAAGTGCCGCTCAGAGATAACTAATTCATGATTACAATATTATCTATTTTAATATATTTTAAACTTCGACATATTTGTAATTGCCTTTTTCATTTAATAACAGGATAAAACCAGAAAAACAAAAGAAATAAACATTCTTTATCTTCATGTGTTGACTTCTGATCTACGTTTCCCTCCCAGAACGAGATGACCAGTCAAACCATCTGCAGATCACCTCAGGTGAAAGGAGATGTGTTTGTCGTCGTATACTCCTCACAAGCTGTAAACCACAATGATAGCATAATATGCAATAGTCTTTGTAAAAAGCTATTTCACTTCTCTTGTATCGGAATGAGTGAAAAAATTCTTAAAAAGATGTCATTTGAAGCCAATAGTAGATGGAGATGCTAGAAATGCCAGAGCCAAAGGTCTTCAATTGTGATAAGCCTAAAATAGGAAGAAAATCCTGCGACAGTGCTCCACATAGAAAATGCCGCAGAAAAGCGGACAACACAGAGCGAGGGAACTGATGACGGGAAGCAGGCAGAACAAGAAGCGAGAGATTTCGTAGGTGAACAGATCAGTTAGAGTGATTTGTATCAATTGAGAGAAGATATTCTTGCAATTCTGAAGACTGATAATCCTGCAGTTAAGAGTGAATTGGCACTAATTAAAACAGAATTAGTAGATGTTAAGAAAACATTACTTGAAGTTAAGAAATTAGTTAACTTCTGCTCTTGTAAAATTGATGATTTTTCTAGAACCATAGAATCAATTACGAAGACTGTTTCTGACGTTAAAAAAGAAAATGTCATCTTAAGGCAAAAAGTTATTTTATTAGAAACAAATGTAGCTAGACTGAAAAATGATATAATGGATTTACAGCAAGTGTCCAAAAACATGAATATAGAAATTGTAGGACTGAAAGAAACTCCAAACGGAAATTTACCAGAATTAATTAAAACAATTGGCGATAAGTTAAAGATAACTGTTGGTGATAACGAAATTCAAGTCGCACACAGAGTGCCATCTGCAAATAAAAGTAAATCGAGACCGATCATTGCGCAATTGGATTCGTGGCGAAATAGAAATAAATGGGTTGAAGCATTTAAGCGAAACAAAAGTTTAAACGGAAAAGAGTTGATTGGAGACGATGGTGAAGGACTGGTTTCCGTCAATGAATATATAATCCCTGAACTAAAGCATGTGTTATATGAAACTAAAATGTTTCAACGTGCTAATGGATTCAAATACGTGTGGACTAGGGATTGCAAAAGGTTTTTGCAACGTAGTGGTACTACTAGTCCTGTCATACGTGTTAGATTCTTAGAAGACTTAGATGCTATTAAGATTTGATAGTTACTGATCTGTATATTTGTGTTTTTTGTTCTGTGATGTTTGTTGGTAATTTTTCTCTGATTCGGTTAAATACATGTAGTGTTAGAGAACACTTTAATGAATTTTTGACGTACAGTAGCTCAAAAAAGTATCCGAACACTACGGTTGATTACAAAATTCAGAAAATATATCTGGCAACGATTTTTTTAGAAATTAGTGATCTGGCAACCTTCGTGTCACGTGACACCAAGGTTGCCAGATCACTAATTTCTAAAAAAATCGTTGCCAGATATTTTTTCTGAATTTTGTAATCAACCGTAGTGTTCGGATACTTTTTTGAGCTACTGTACTTGGGGACTTTTCACGAAAGACCCAGATTAATTATATTGACAGAAATTTTGATCTACTCCTGAGAAGTCTCACTGTACAGAATAGACGGTTACAAGTGCTTCTCATTTTGTAGGGATGATTATAGATCAGGTGGAGTATTAATTTATGTTAGCTGCGACATCGATGTTACACAGCAACCAATCACAATGAATTATGCAGACATTGCGGTTTTAAAACTTGAAATTGATAATAAAGAGTGGACATTAATGGCTGTATACAGATCTCCTTCTGACAATGTACTTAATTTTATTTCCGAGTTAAACTGAGTCTTAGAATTACTTGATACTATTAATATCCTCTGTCTTAGAGATATTATATTAATTTATTAAATGAAAACACAAACAGAGATGAATATCTAGGACTATTAGCAGAAAATGGTTTACTTAATAAGATAGAACAGCAGACCAGAATTACGGAGAACTCGTCTACATGTATTTATCATGTATTTCTTAGAACCAAAGATTTATATAATTGTAATATATTTCTGGATGACTTTGGAATTACAGACCACTGCTTAGTTAAGGTTAATTTAGGTATTAAAATTGAACAAAAATTAAATAATTATGAAATAAAAATGGTGGATTTTAAAAGATTAGCGAACTTTAATGCAAATATAAAATGGAATGATATATATGTTGACAGCTGTCTTAATGCTTCTTTTAAAAATTTAATTAATACGCTAAGGTTGATGATTCTACGAAAATAAAGAAAAAAAAAACGTTTTAGGAAAATTAAACTGTGGATGACAAATGAATTAATAATTTTAATAAATTATCCTAACACTCTGTATAAAGAAATAAAAAAAAATCCTTCAGATATATCGCTTAAACAATCATTCTCCCGTTACCGAAATTTTTTCACTAGTTCTATGAAGGAAACAAAAACACAATATTTTACAAATAAATTTTCCAAAGCAGGTAAAAATCTAAAAAAGCAGTGGAATGTAATAAATGACATATATGTGGTAACTTTAAAGAGAAAGAAAACTGTCCCCGTACAATTAAATATGATGATGAACCCTGTGAATATGCAAATCTGTTCAACAATTATTTTTCAGGAATTGCACAGAATTTGAAAAAAGATTTGGTTCAAACAAATGTTGATTGGAAGGGAGACAGAAAATCAACTGCGGAAAGTTCTTTCTTCTTAACGCCAGTAATAGCTAAAGATATTAGGATTCAAATTATACTTCTACCAAAAAATAAATCTCAAGGTTTTGATGGCTTAACCGCAGAAATAATTCATCTGTTGGGAGAAAACTTTATTGAAATACTTATAAATCTATTTAATCTATCCATCGAGTAAGGAATTTTTCCTGGTGTTTTGAAACAACTACTATTGTTCCTATTTTTAAAGACGGTGACCCAAAGGAATTAGGGAATTATAGATATATATAGATTATATTTTTGAAAAAATAGTGAAAAATAAATCTATGAATATCTGGAAAATAAATGTTTTCTCAGTAGCAATCAGTTTGGGTTAAGAGAAAAAATAGGTACGGATGATGCATTATTACAGTTACGGATGATGCATTATTACAGGTACGGTTTACCGGTACATATTACAATACGGTTTACACAGCGATGAATAACAGTGATCATATATTAACAATCTTTCTGGACATTAAAAAAGCATTCGATAACGTAAATCATCAAAACTTAATACAAAAATTACAAGCTACTGGAGGTTTATGGCATTGAATTGGGTTCGCAGTTATTTAGCTAACAGAATACAAAAAGTAAAAATAAAAGATACATATAGTGCTTAGACTAAGTTGAATACGGAGCGCCCCAGGGATCTGTTCTGGGTCCCTTATTATTTATTATGTACATTAATGATTTCGATTCCATTTACCTAACAGGTAAATTAACTATTTTTGCTGACGACACTTGCCTGACATATACTGGTTCTGATTCTTCGATTATTTTTAAACAAGCAAATAGTGATCTAGAATTAATTAAAAACTTGTCAACAAGTAATTTTTAACAATAAATCTGAAAAAGACAAATGCAGTTTATTCCCACTTAAAGAAGAATAGTTCTGCTACAGATATTTTGCACCGCAATAAATTGAAATATCATGATACAAATTGTTCATCGAAAAGTCACTGTAATTGTCCTCAAATTCCTTTTGTATCGTCAGTGAAATGTTTAGGAATTTGGATTGATGCAGGCCTAACTTGGAAAGTGCATGTAACATGGGTTAAAAGGTAGGTCATCCGTAACCTGGCCCGCTTATATCTCATAAGACACTTAGTTGCATTTAAATTTATATGTTCACTATATTATGCATTAATCCATTCTCAATTAACATATGGTATAAAATCTTGGGGAGGCATGTATTTCAATAATTTTAAATAACTTTTAGTGCTGCAAAAGAGATTTATTCGCTTATTAACTAAAATCCCAAAAACGCAACCTTCATTACCTTTGTTTCGAGAAGTAGGAATTTTGCCTTTACGCTATAATTATTTTTTCGAAATTATTAAATACTTTTACTTTAGAAATGAAAGCATTAAAACTGATACGAATAACTATCAATTACGACGAGATAAAAACATAAATTATGAAATTCCTGCATTGCTATTATAATACATAATTTACATATACTATTATAATACATAATTTACATAATACAATACATAAATTATGAAATTCCTGCATAACGAAATTCTTAGGCACTATTATTTGTACTTAACACCGAAATTCCTTTCCTCTCTCTCCCGGTCAGCATGAAAAATATAAAAAAAATTATCACTTGTTTTTTAAAGTTCTCAAGTACTACATTTTGAAATCGGATGATATGGAAACTTTTTTGCATTAAACTACTAGAACTGTTTATGTGTAACACAGATATTGAATGTTTCTTCTTTTCTGACTTTCACACTTTCTGGATTACTAGAAATTTTTGTTTTGAGTTATCTTTTTTGTGAATTATATTCAATGTGACGACTGATGTTTTAAATTTCAATTTTTTTCTGTATGGAGATCTCACGAACGAGCCTACTCTTGTAAGATCTCAATGACTTTTGCATACTGTAAAACTTTATCTGGAATAAAAATTATCTCTCTATATCTACCTATCTTAGATCTGAGGGAGCAGTTAAATCTAAGCGAGAAGAACAAAATGGCGGCTAATCATTACCATTGAGTAATCGATCTGAGGGCGACGTGCTATAGAAATTCTAATTACGGAACAGACCGTTCTTGAGCAGTCGACACTGACAGGCTCTTCTGTTTCAGTGTCATTGTCCGAAACCACCAATTCACCGAGGCTTTCTGACATCGTAAATGGGGGAATCGGGTCATACGGGCTCTTGTGTGCGGAGACAGAAAAATCGACCTGACCTCGTCAAAGACTACACGCCTCTGACATCCGAATAGACAATGTAGGAGATGAGAGAGATCATCATCGCTGGAGGAGTCAACAGAGGAAGGTCACTTTTCATTTCCCGAAAGGTATAAACAGAAGTAAAAAGATGGAACTGCGGTAAGAAAACGAAAGCCGATGTTTGGCGAAAAGAAAGTTTCCCTGGAAGCATTCAAGTACTTATGAACACTTACGCAGTTTAATTCTAAAAGTAAATAAAGAATAAATTACTCTGTAAGAAATACTTCTTTTGATAATCGTCTCTGTACAAAATTATACTTCCTATAAAGCGTCAGGCTCGTAATCTGCAGTTTCCAGGTTTGAGTCCCGCATGGGCCAGGGTTGAAATTTATCTCCGCGAAACTTCTAGCCCTGCCCACGGTCAGTAGAGGACAACGATGGATTCGGAAAGACCACCGTCCTTCGGATGGGACGTTAAGCCGTGACCCCGTGTGCGAAGGTGGGTCCCCTCCACCAAACCTGCTCTGAGCCCTCGGGTCATTGTGACCTGGCCATTTAGCCCATTGTGTGTAAAAAAGTGCCGCTCAAAGGTGAAACAACCCAATCCAACCCAATTGCGCCAGCGTTGAAATTAACTTCCCTAACTCGCACTCTGTCCTCGGTCAGAAAGGGAACACCGATGGATTTAAAAAAGTCCACCATCTATCGGTTGGGACGTTAAACCGTGGGCCCTTATGCATGAGAACTATTCCCTGTGCATGTTAAAGAAGAACATGTATCGCCTTAACGAAAGGCTTCCATCTGTCTCCATAAACCTATCCCAGGAAAATTTGAAAGAAGTGGTTCTCCTTTTCTCAAACTTCCTTGAACCCTGGGATTCTTATGACCTGGCTATTTATCCCATTGTGTACAAAAATGGAAAAGATATAGCAGTTAGTGGCTGCAGTCGTGTTGTTGTGTGCTCCGATTCTATCAAGTTTTTCGCGTTTTTTTTTTTACTTTACTTTTAAATTACTTCTGTGTCAACTGTAGCAAGAATAAATCCTCTAATTCTCTCAGTTCTCGAAGAAGTGAAATTATTCTCGAAGAAGATACATCTTCTTAAGCCTAACCATCGAACGCCACATTGTTTCTCTCCTGATGTTTGCCGAGACGAGCTCGTGACTTTCAAGAACTCGACCCTCCCGCACCTCTCTTCAAGATGGAGGGCCATCCCTAAGTCCGACTGCTGTTGACCCTCGCTCTCCTTCTTCTTCTCGCCCTGCTAATTTGCTGAAGTCACATTGCTTGCACTACCGTGGACTCTTTGGCAGATTTCAAAATGAGTCTCTTAAGTTGGTGCACAGCATATTGACGAATCTATGAATTTTGGTTAGCATAGTGAATAATAAGAAAAATATTCCCTCAAGCAGGTTGAATTAGCTTGGATAAATTTAAGATTTGAGTATCTTGAGTGCTACTAAAATGGATCGTTGTCATAGATGCAATGAGGAAATAAGTGCAGCTAAAGATAAGATAAAATGTCCTGCCAAAAACTGTTCCACATCTTTTGTGCCAGTTTGACTGAAGATGGGTTTAAAAGAATGTCAAAAATTCCGAAAAACAAGTGGATCTGCTGCAACTGCAAATTAAAAGCTGGAGATGAATTAAATAATATAGTGGGAGGAGAGATTTATAAGGAGGGAATACAAAATGCTGCGGAATCCGATGACATGAGTTTTCAAACGATGAAAGTGGTTGAGAACATAAACTTCGGACAAGTCAAGTCAATTTTGACCCTAATAGATCACAAATTAGTGACTCTGTTACAGATGAAGACAACATTAGACAGTGTTGAAAAGTCGTTAGAATTCCTGTCTGACAAATATGATCAGCTTCTGGATAAAATAGTTGAATCGGAAAAAAGAAATGAATCATTAGAGCAAGAGGTTGAAAAGAACCACAAGGTTATCGAAATATTAGAAGATAAAATTAAGGAACTGGTTATAGCAAATAGTAATCTCGAGCAGTATAGTAGAAATAAAAATGTAGAGATTTGTGGAATTGAGCAAGAAAAAGGGGAAAGAGAAGAGTATCTTCTGGGCATAATGGAGAAACTGACAAAAGAGTTAAAAATTGAATCGTTTTCGAGAGAGAGCATTGATGTGTTACATAGAATACGACCCGAAAAACAGGGACAGACTCCGAACATTTTGGTTCAATTGAAGAACAGAAAAGATAATGCCAAATGGATTGAAAAGTGAAAGATTCGTTTGGGATGTGGATCAGTGTTTGTAAGAAAAAGGGATTCAGCTATCTACATAAATGAAAATTTGACGCAAATATATCGAGATTTACTTTGGAAAGCGAAGAAAATGGCTAAGGATGAAAGTTGTAAATTTGTTTGGTTCAAGAACAATAGACTTTTTATTAGAAAGAATGAAAATGAACAAGTGATTATTATTAACAGTGTTCAGAGCCTAGAGGATTTGGAAAAAGAAGGCTAAAATAATTGTCTGTCCTAAATTTAAATAGTTTCTCTTTTGCTTCTTTTAATGTTTATGACAGATATTGTTGAGAATGATGAGGTAGATAAGGAATTGTATTGTGATGACTTAACTGATGTGAATGTTTGGTTTCAAGGGTCGGGTGATAAAATGCTAAAATTGATGTATTTAAATATTTGATCACTGAAAATATATTGGGATAATTTACTAGCTCATATTGAACTTCTTGAATTCCAGTTGGGTTTGATCATTTTGGTTGAAACTATGGTAACTGAACAGAAATAGCTGCATTTAATATTGAAGGGTATAACAAGCTTATTTTAAAGGCAAAAGAAAATAAACAGCGTGGGATAATTATATTTTATCTCAACAAAATTAATTTACTACAACTGGATGAAACTATTGAAGAATCAACAGAAGCAATAATTATTAAATTATTAATTAATAATATTGAAATTGATATCATCCCATTATATAGATCTCCTAGTAAAAATTAACTGGTTCTTGAAAAAAATTTCTGAATATTTATTAAAAAAGACAGAAATTAAAAATTTAATTATTGTAGGTGATATTAATATTGATGTGGCAAATACTAATAAATATGGTTGTGATATGTATTTAAATACCTTGATTGAATTTGATTTAGAACAAATCGTTAAGGGTTTTACTATAGAAGACGAAACATTAACTAAATTTACAAGGACGTTGATTGATCATGTTTTGGTTAAAACAAGCAGTTTTGATGTTAAAAGTAAAACATAAAAAAATAAATTTGCAGACCATTATGGCATCTTAATTAAGATTTTGAAAAAGAATATTATGTCTAATGATGTTACATTTTTGGAAGAGGATTCAAACCTAGGTTTTAAAAAATTTCATAATAATACTCTTATTATTCAAAAATTGCAAATGACACAGTGGAATGATATAGTTGATGAAGACATGAACACAGAATTAGTATGTCAGAAAATATTAAGTAAAATTGACGAAATTCGGGAAAATTCTTGTTGTTATAATCAAATAATAATTGTAAAACTAAGAGAATAAGGAAAGAATGGATTACAGATGACATTATTTCAGCAATTAAAAAGAGATAAATTATGGAAAAGATATAAATATAATGTTGAAAATAAACAAAACTATGATTTATATAAAATAGAAAGAAATAGGATAAACACCATTATAAGGAACCAAAAACGCATGTTTTATTCAAATAAATTAGCAATTAATAAAGATAATAATACGAGGTTGTGGGAATTAATTAATGATATTATTAATGATAAAAAAAGGATGTCAATTGAAGAAAATGTCGATAGACACTTTATTAGAGAAAATACTGCAAAAGAAATTCTAAATAATTTTGTTAAGTTTTTCGTTACAACTATTAGTGAGATGCAAACAGAATTTACAACTGTGAATAGTAGATCAGATAAGGTTTACGAATAAGAATTACATAAATAAGAATTCTATGCATTTTCCACTAGCTAATAACTTCGATGTTGCCAATATTATAGATTACTTAAAATATAACTCATCTCCTGGATTTGACAATATTAAACCAAAATACATAAAGGAAAGTAAATGCAACTTTGTTCATGTAATAACAATTCTTATAAATAAAGCTTTTGAAAACTTTCAAATCCCAATAGCTATGAAAATTGGAATTATTCGTCCGACATATAAAAGTGGATTAAAAAAATTTTTAATAACTATAGACCAATCACTCTATTAACATTTTTTATAAGGTAATGAAAAATACGTTGGAGATCGCCTGCAAAATATTTTGAATGAAATAAATTTTTTGTCAAGTCAGCAATTTGGGTTCCGTAAAGGTATGGGAACGCAAAGCCTTTTGGAAGTTTTATTAATAATAAAAATATTAATTTAAATATAGGAAAGAAATGCGTTGCAGTATTTATGGACTTAAAGCATTTGATTCCGTTGACATTGACATCTTGCTACAGAAATGGTATTTACTTGGTATTAGAGGGAATATTTTTGAATGGTTTAAAAGCTACTTATTACATAGAGAAATAGTTATGAAAATAAATGATAATTTTAATGATAAATTTCGGATCAATTTTGGAGTTCCACTAGGATCTATTCTCGGCCTTATGCTGTTCCAAATATACATAAATGATTTGGCTAATATTAATTTCAATGGTAATTTATATATGTATGCTGATGATATAGTGCTAATCAACTTCCACTCAGATTTAGAATACGCTATTTGCAATCTACAAAATGATTTTAATAAAGCAGTTAAATGATTTACTCTTAACAAAATGAGTGTAAACGAGCAAAAATAAATTTATGTGATTTCAACAACCTGCATTAAATAGAAGAATTACTAAGCATCGAATAAGTTGTACTATGCTGGATGTTTTATCACCTGGTATATGCAATTGTCCTAAAATAGAAGAAGTAAACGAAATAATTTACCTAGGCTTGAAAATGAATTCGAAAATGGAATAAACATATTGATTGGATGTGTTTAAGACTACGATTTTTAGCATTTAAAATTAGGAAACTTAACTTGTTTGTTGATACACATATAACTATTTTAGTATATAAAGCACTTTTTGAATCTATAATTAGATATGGAATAACAGTTTATGCGACAGCTTATAAGATAGAATTAAATAAAATTAAAAGAATACAAAATAGTTTACTAAAGGATTGTGTAATTCATAAGTTAAAAATTCCCTTACAACAAAAGATGATACATTTTGTTCAAATTTTTACCTATTGAAAGTTTATATGTGTTTGTTTGTGTTATCAATAACTTCTTTGAAAATACCTGTAAGCAAAATATTTGCCACAATAAGTTTACTAAAAAAAAAGGCTAAACGATTTTTGAAACAATCAAAATTTATAATTACGGAAGAAATTCCAAAGAATATCAAATTCCCAACCTATTTAACTTGCTTCCTATAGAAATCGTTAACTTAAAAAAAATTGTGATGTTAAAGAAAAATTATTTCAGTGGTTGATGAAAAAGTGAAGCTTTTATTTGGAATCTTTTATCATTTTATTGATTTTTCTTTTTCATTTATTTTTTTTTTCGCCTTCATTTTAGGTAATGATACTGATGTAATCTAGATCTTATCTATTAAAACCATATATGCACATTCCCGCTGATAAGCTTCGGCTTAGTGAGATTTTTTTATGTAAAATAATTATTAATAATACTTATTGAAATAAATTTGAATTTGAATTTGAGAAATAGTGCCGGTCCGAGATAAAAAAAACCAATAGCCTCCGCTCATTCATTCGCTTGCATTCAATTATATATATATATTGAAGAGCCAAAACATTATGACCACCTGCCTAATATGATGTTGGTCTTCCACGTGCCACCAAAACAGCTCTTATCCGGCGAGGTATGGATGCTACAAGATTTCTAAAAGTGTCTTGTGGTATCTGGTACCAACACGTTACCAGCAGATCCTTTACATCTTGTAAGTTACGTGGTTGAGCCGCCGCAGATCGGATATGCTGTTCCAAAACAAACCACAGATGCTCGATTGGATTCATGTCTGGTGAATTTGGAGTATCCCTTCTGTTGATTCGTACCTTACGGGAAAGCATTCGCTCACCTCTAGCATCGATGAGCAGTGATCAGCCCCACACCTTGACGGCGGTTCGTGGTTTTTCCCTCCTCGGACCACTTTTTGATGGTACTAATCAAGGCTGACCGTGAGCACCCCACAAATCTTGCCGTCTCGGAAATGCGTCTGGCCATTACAATTTGGCCTTTGTCAAACTCACTTAAGTCCGCTGTCTTTCCCATCTGAAGAACAGGGGCGGGGGTGGCTCAGTCGGTAGCGCGCCAGGCTCGTAATCTGTAGTTCCAAGGTTCGAGTCCCAGCTGGGTCAGCGTTGAGATTTATCTCCGCAAAATTCCCTGCCCTGCCCACGGTCAGTAGGGGACACCGATGGGCTTGGAAAGGCCGCCGTCCGTCGGATGGGACGTTAAGCCGTGGCCCCGTGTGCGGGAGAGCCATACCCTGTGCACGTTAAAGAACACGCTGGATGGCCTTGACGGGAGACTACCATCTGTCTCCCAACAGCTGTTCCAGTGGGTCCCCTCCCCCAACCTTCTCTGAGCCTTCGGGGTCCTTGTGACCTGGCCATTTAGCCCATGGTGTGCAAAAAAAGTGCCGCTCAGTGGTAAAACAACCCAACCCAAAATCTGAAGAACAAGAATAACACTGATTAACAGAGCTCATTATCAGGTGTTATTTATACCGTTTCATGACCTTCACACGCGCCGTCGTTTACCTGCAGTTGCTTCGATTTGCATAAAGACGCGCTTGTCATAAGGTTTTTGCTCTTCGGTGTATATCAACATAATTATCCATATAACAAAAGCAACCATTCAAGCAGCGGGGCGGGGGTGACTCAGTTGGTAGCGCGCCAGGCTCGCAATCTGCAGTTCCCAGGTTCGAGTCCCAGCTGAGTCAGCGTTGAGATTTTTCACTGCAAAACTTTCCGCCCTGTCCACCGTCAGTAGTGGACACCGATGGGCTTGGAAAGGCCGCGAATCGAATGGAACGTTAAGCCGTGGCTTCATGGGCGGGAAAGCCATACGCTGTGCACGTTAAAGAACACGCTGGATGGCCTTGACGGAAGGCTACTCTCTCTCCCAAGAGCTGTTGCAGTGGGTCCCCTCCCCCAACCTTCTCTGAGCTTTCGGGGTACATGTGACCTCGCCATTTAGCCCATTGTGTGCAAAAAAGTGCCATCAAGCAGAGAGCTACAATGAACAAATTTATCAAAATGCAAACAGAAACCTTTTAAAACTGCTCATGCTTAAGATATTAATACTTTACACTCTCAATTTTCCCCCTGCAGCATGCAATATGTGTTCATAAAACATTCTCAATACATGAGTCCGTTAAAGAAAAGGAAAAAAGAAACACCAGCCTGGCATACGACACACATGAGAAGGAAAGCAAGAAAGCCTGTAACAGGGGGGAAGCAGAATAACTACATTGTAAAATTGCGCAATGTCCAATATCCTTGCCTCAACTGCTACCGACAAAATACGCCCGCGTTCTTTAACCCTAATCCAGAATAATTCCTTCACAAAAGCCTTCGCGTCATCCCCAAAAGGGGGATGCTATCAGAAAGAGAAGTAGCGGCCTGAATAGAAAATCGGTGAACCCATTGCGACTGGCAAAGACATACGACACACCGACTGAAACCTCGCAGAGCGCACAGAGACATACATCGCTGTCATAAGTGCGCGAGATAACTCGGCTTATTGTCATAGGTCACGAAGAAGATCGCGACCGCAGAGGACGGGTGGAGGATGACACGTTGCCACCCATCAAGATGCCGAAGAATGGGAATGCCGCTATCTTACACTTTGGCGGTCATTTGTAAAGGCTTCACGCCGGCTTGCTGGCCACACATTGTGTTTTACAGGGAAGCGAGAGCACTGGGAGTAATAAGGGTTCCGTTGCTATGGCGACAATCTGTTCGGATAGATTCACGTGTTTAAAGGGGGGAGGATGTCATCAGACGCCTATGCAGCAGCGTCACTGGTGAATTTTCGGCAAATCTCTGTCAGTTGAGCGTCCCCCACATCACCACCACACCCACGATCTCTGATGCATACAGTGCCCAAACATCACGGAGATACGCCCTTGCACTAATTCCCAATTTCGTTTCGTGCTTTTCTTTTCTGCTTTCATGTTTATATCTCCCGCGGCAAGTGTGATTTATTTCCTCGTCTGTGCAGATAATGGAAGTGGCCGCGATTCGATTCTTTTTTTTGGTGTTTCGTGCTCTGGGTGAAAAAAGGAACAAGAAACAAACATTAGCTGGAATGATAATTAATTTTTCTTTGTGTTTCTCTCTTTTTTATCTTTTAGAGAGCGATTTTTTTACTTAGAATTCAAATTGTTGCATTTATTACTTTTTCACGCAGCATAGAAATATTATGGAAAGCGCATTTATTATATATTCATTCACTGTAATTCAGCAGATCCCGCTTATCTGAATGACGCGAATCGGAATATCCATGTTATCTAGGGTGTTTTTTTACGTAGTGCGGAATGTACTATAAAGAAAAAGACCCGATAATTTAAATCAACAAAAATAATTTGATGCACTATAGAATACAGGTACTGGACAGAAAAACAGAACCAATTCCATCTATCTCTATAGAAAATCGCATTCAGAGCTCAATAATTTCTTCAATATGATTTTTAACGAAAAATGTCTCTAAAGATAAATTAAAGATCTCAATCAAATCTCACTAAATGAAGATTTTAAACTATATTTGTTCAATATTCAAATAGTTACGAATGATGGAATATTTAACAGGCTACAAAATAAGTGAATCTAACTAATGAATGTGTGATCAGAGATAATAATTGATTCTGCTAAACTCTTAACCTGTTTTAATTAAATTTCAAAATCAATTTTTTGTAACCTGTTAAATATACCAGCTTTCACAACTGTTTGGGGTGGGGGTGGCTCAGTCGGTAGCGCGTCAGGCTCGTAATCTGTAGTTCCCAGGTTCGAGTCCCAGCTGGGTCAGCGTTGAGATTTATCTCCGCAAAATTCCCCGCCCTGCCCACGGTCAGTAGGGGACACCGATGGGGTTGGAAAGGCAGCCGTCCGTCGGATGAGACGTTAAGCCGTGGCCCCGTGTGCTGGAGAGCCATACCCTGTGCACGTTAAAGAACACGCTGGATGGCCTTGACGGGAGGCTACCATCTGTCTCCCAACAGCTGTTCCAGTGGGTCCCCTCCCCCAACCTTCTCTGAGCCTTCGGGGTCCATGTGACCTGGCCATTTAGCCCATTGTGTGCAAAAAAGTGCCGCTCAGAGGTAAAACAACCCAACCCACAACTGTTTGAGTACTGAACAAATATTGTTCAAAAATCGAGATTTAGATAGATTTGATCGAGATTTTTATCAATAGACATATTTCTCATTAAAAAACCTGTTGAAGAAGATTCAGCTCTGAATGTGATTTTCTATCGAGATAATATGGAACTGTTTCCATTTTTGGGTTGGGTTGAGTTGTTTTACCTCTGAGCGGCATTTTTTGCACACCATGGGCTAAATGGCCAGGTCACATGGATCCCGAAGGCTCAGAGAAAGTTGGGGGAGGGGACCCACTGGAACAGCTGTTGGGAGAAAGATGGTAGCCTCCCCTCAAGGCCATCCAGCGTGTTCTTTATCGTGGGCAGGGTATGGCTCTCCCGCAGAAGGGGCCACGGTTTAACGTCCCATCCGACGGAAGGCGGTCTTTCCAAGCCCATCGGCGTCCCCTACTGACCGTGGGCAGGGCGGAGAATTTTGCAGAGATAAATCTCGACGCTGACACAGCTGGGACTCGAACCTGGGAGCTACAGATTACGAGTCTTTCCATTTTTGTGTCCAGCATCTGTATATATACAGGGTGTATCTGAAAAAGTGGGCAAAACTTTACGGGGTGGTAGAAAGCAGCTATACGAGCAATGTTCGTCATAGAAAGTATGGGCGGAACGCAAACGGCGAGCCGCTAGGTGGCGTTGGAAATGGTATAAAAGGGTCGGTCCGCGCACAACGGCATTTCTACCGTGGATTGACGAGAGGATGGCTGGTTATACTAACCACGAAATGGCGGATATGCACTTTAAAAGCCTAATCTACGAGTGCCCCATTGAAACCGATATGGATCTAGTCGCCAGGATCGCTATTGTTGTCGGCGATATTCGGGAAATGCCTGATGTCTTCGCAAATGTGCGTCGGTCCCTATCCCGCAGGTATGAAGCCTGCATTACAGCTGGCGGCAGCTCTTTTGAGCAATTTCTTTGAGCATGTACCTCAATTACATTCCTGTTAATAAATGTTTTCTGAAGTATCTCCTCTCCTTCTTGTGTTCATTCTTTAAATGTGACAGTGGAAAACTACCTTTTAACTTCTCACCGCTTGCGTTCCGACCATACATTCTATGACGAATATTGCTCGTATAGCTGCGTTCTACCACCCCGTAAAGTTTTGCCCACTTTTTCAGATTCACCCTGTATATGTATGTAAGTATCTGATAGCCTACTACTGAAATGAATAGAACCTCAATTATACGGATTTCGATTGTACGAACCCCGAGTATATGAATCTCAATAAAACGAACCTTAATCATCATGATTCCTGAATAATTTATTTTCGTTATTGTTGTTTGCTTGTCGGTATTAATGAGCATAAATTTCACATACCATAATAATACGACAAAGAAATTAATTTTTTTTTCATAATCCTTACCTGCATAAACATACTTTTTCATTAAATTTTACATCCTATTTCCAGATAATCAAAATCATTCGAAATCCATTTAGGCAAAATGGAAGAATTCCACTTCAGTTGCTCGGGGGAAGCGTGAAGAGGAGTGGGGAGGGAACGGAGAAGGTTCAATCGATACTATCAGACTACTCACTATTTTCAGATAGACATTTCCATGTGCATAGACATTTTCTCTGTTATTTGAAGGAAACATTAAATCATAAATTCCATTATCACTAAAATAAGTTCTTTATTGTACAAGGTAGGAGACAAATTAGAGAACAAGGTAAAGAGATCTTTATCCTTATTTTTAGCAATAGAGTTGGGTTGGGTTGTTTTTCCTCTGAGCGGCACTTTTTTGCACACCATGGGCTAAATGGCCAGGTCACATGGACCCCGAAGACTCAGAGAAGGTTGGGGGAGGGGACCCACTGGAACAGCTGTTGGGAGACAGATGGTAGCCTCCCGTCAAGGCCATCCAGCGTGTTCTCTAACGTGCACAGGGTATGGCTCTCCCGCACACGGGGGCACGGCGTAACGCCCCATCCGACGGATGGCGGCCTTTCCAAACCCAGCGGTGTCCCCTACTGACCGTGGGCAAGGCGGGGAGTTTTGCGGAGATAAATCTCGACGCTGACCCAGCTGAGACTCGAACCTGGGAACTACAGATTACGAGCCTGGCGCGCTACCGACTGAGCCACCCCCGCCCCAGTGAATGACGTATGATCCTGTTTTATGACAGGTTTGACAAAACTGGATTAATTATTAACACTGTAAAGATATGCATTTTTAGCAAAAAAAATATACATCAATAACCTTTAAACGCTTCCATTTCATTTTCTAACTCTACAATCGAAACTTAATTGCTTTTGAAATGCTATTTGCAAATAATTTACTATTTCTCTGTGAAAAACATTATAATTTTTAAAACACGATACACTGACTAGAAAAGGTGTTTGAGATTTTCCCCATTTTCATATAATTATTTTCACTGCACTACAGTACGTCGATATTTTTACATGCACTGAAAAATTTCGATTTATTTTATATTATAATCGAGGTGTAATAACCGTAAGTCAGAAAAGCTTAATGCATAGGACTGAATTAGGATTTTTTAACTGTAAAAATATTGTTTAGTTTTTGTTGTTGACAAGTATCCCTAGAGATCAGAGTTGGACTGAGGAAAATAGTTCACTTGTCATCGGCCAGGAGACAGATGGAAACTTGCTCTCATTTCGATCCGCGTGTTCCTTAACTTACGCAGGGTATGCTGCGCATTTTCTCACTGAGGGAACGCAGATTAGCAGAGTAAATATCAAGCTAGTACAGGGAAATTCACGCATAGTAACCAATTTCATGCATAGGAGTCAAATTTGTGTTTGAAAATGCAAAGGAGTTTCTTTCGAAAAGCATATCTTTGATATCATCTCAGTTTACTTGTTCAGTCAGTAGTTTCAGTTACTTACTATCAATATATATTTTATTAATAGGCTATATTATATATATATTATCAATAGGCGATATTACATATATATATTATCAATTTTTTAAATACCCCCTCAAGCAGCTGCTTGCCACAGAGGTCTGACAGGAGCCTGTCAGTTTATATGCCATAGTAGAAGATCTGAGAGGATGGCAGGATCTCAGCAGAAAAACGACACACATCCATGCCTTACCCGGGGCTCGAACCCGGTCCCATTAGATCAATAGCCAAGCGTGCTAACCACTCGGCCACGAGACGGCTATATTATCAATAGGCTATATTATACAGGGTGATTCAGAATTCATCATCAATATTTGGTGGGGAGGTAGGTAATAAGAAACGAAGGAGATTTCACATAGGAAAGCATGGGCGCATATGCCATGTAGTAGGGCAAAATGACCCCAGTTCAATGATGGAAAGAACACATAAGAAGGAAGTGGTAAGGAAAAAACATTTATTATCTTACATGTAACATTTCTTTGCATTGGTTGTACAGACTTACAAGAGGTGCTCGAACTGCCGACCATGTGAATACGATGAATACGTGAAAACATTTGATGCTGTGGCACACGGCGGTTTGGGAAGCGCGCTGCATACAATTGCCTGGCTCGAAGACATCTTTCTGCTGCCGCACCGTAAGTTACATGCATATCTGCACATTCATTCCACGTATACCGGTTCATGTTACTTCTGCAAATTCACCTTGTCGAATGACAACTGACTGCACGCGTCAAACAGCTGTGCTTCTGTATGAGAGGTGTGTACACACAGCGCCCTCTACACCACCATGCGTTCGTCTGCCCCCATACTTTCCTATGTGAAATCTCTTTCTTTTCTTATTCCCTTCCTCCCCACTAAATATTGATAATGAATTCTGAATCACCCTGTATATATATTATTAATAGGCTGGATAGTTTCCATCTAAAAGTATCTATAAATGTTAAAATAAGCAGCATCCATTTGCTTTACAGAACTAAACTTTTATCGTCTGTAGAAAAACTTTTCTGCAACTATTTCTAGTTTTCAAATAAATTATTTTTCCTTTCTATAGTGTTCTATGTGGAACACTCTCACCCATTAAATTCTTTCTACTGTTTTTTTACACTCCCAATCGCAAAAAAATAATTCAGAGCGTTGTTGCCTTTTGTGTTGACCAAAGCCACTCTCTAAAACACCTTTAGCGAGGAAGCGGCATCTGTGAGCAGGACCTCAACCCACCTACACGTTTCTAATTCAGTTGAACCTTACTCTCCTCCCTTACACGATCTTTTAAACTTCCAACTTAATTTTTCAGTTCCGTAGGATAACAAAACACGTGACCTTTATTTCCTCCGTTCCACAAGGGCGCTACACGCTCCCTCGCAACAGACTGGGAAGTTCTTTTAATGCGCCGCCGCAGCTTAATACGGCGAACACCGTTCTCGTTGGCAGCCTCCTGCTCCTGACAAGTGACAGATTGTAGTGCGCTACGCAAGAACTGGTTTTACCTATGATTGGTGGAGGAACGGTAGTTGCTTAGGGGGGAAGGGGAGGGGGAGGAGGCAGAGCTTCAGTCGGTAGCGTGCCAGTCTCGCAAGCTGGTTTCGCATGTTTCAAACTTTGGAGTGCTGAAGAATTTTCTGCAACTTTTCGTCTTTGTCTACAATAAGAGAGAGAGAGAAGATTTCGATGGATTTTGAAAGAGAGAAAGATTTGTGTGGAAAAGGCTGCTGATCGATTTAGAAAGAAAGATTGGTATGGAAACGGGTTGCTAATAGATTTAGAAAGAGATAAAGATTGGTACGGAAAGATTATTGATAAATTTCGAAAGAGACAAAGATTGGTGCAGAAAGGGTTGCTGTTGAATTTAGAAAGAAACAAAGATTGGTATTGATACGGTTGCTGATGAATTTAGAAAGAAATAAATATTGCTATAGAAAGGTTGTTGATAAATTTCAAAAAGAGAAAAAGATTGGTGTAGAAAGGGTTGCTGATGGATTTCGAAAGAAACAAGGATTGGTGTGGAAATGGTTGCTGATGGATTTCGAAAGAAACAAGGATTGGTGTGGAAATGGTTGCTGATGGATTTCGAAAGAAACAAGGATTGGTGTGGAAAGGGTTGCTAATGGATTTCAAAAGGGATACCGATGTGTTTGGAAAGAGAAATAATAG
The DNA here is from genome assembly GCA_038380435.1 of Ryuthela nishihirai. Lineage (NCBI taxonomy): Eukaryota > Metazoa > Arthropoda > Arachnida > Araneae > Heptathelidae > Ryuthela > Ryuthela nishihirai. The sequence goes on from JAWZYU010000020.1 coordinate 39,712,079, forward strand.
GTTTGAAAGGAAGATTAATAGATTTCGAAGAGAGACACGATTGGTTTTATAAGAAACACTGATGTATTTGGAGACTAACGCCGATGGATTTGGAAGGAGACATCAAAAGGGGTTTGGGAATGGATACTATGGATTTGGAAATGACAGATATCAAGTCGTGGATCAGTGTACACATTATTCTTGAAGTCAAGGCAAAATATTTAAAACTGGAAGATTAGAAAAGCTATTTTTTTTCTAGTTTTGGCACCATAACCATAGTCGTTTTCGTTTATGTTTCTAGTTTCTAGTTTCGCACCATAACCATAGTCGTATTTCTTTCGAATTTTTCACAAAAAAAAGACTTGTTAATTTTGTATGTAGTTTTTTACTTTATTTGTTGGAGTCATACGCGATGCATTTAGGTATCGTTTGATTATTATCACTTTCTTTTACCAAAATTCACTACCCAAAATTACCCAAAATTCACGAATTTATTGTAATACTTTCTTTAATACAGAATAATTCTGGATTATCCGAATTCTATAGTCCCCAATTAATCCAGATAATTTAGTTTTCATTATATTATAAAACAGTCAAAAAAGGGACTGAATGGGTGCAGAAAAGATAACACCCTATGCACGTTAAAAGCACACTGGATTACCTTAATGCGAAGCATCAATATATACAAAATCAGCGATGCAATGCTGATTTTGTATATATTGATGAGCTCTCTTAACTCTTAACCCTTGAGGCTCTTATGATCTGACTAATCAGCTCGTTGTTTTGCACAAAAGTTCCGCTCAGAAGTAAAACAAGCCAAAATAACCTTATGCACCCACTCACAGAGGTGCATAAAATTGAAACAGGGGAAAACTATTTTCGAGTCGAATTCTTAGCCATTCATTAGCAGATTATCCCTAAATAAACAAAGAACGGGGAAGAAGCAAATATGGTTCACCCAAAGCCTTTCCTTTGCTTCCCCTAATTAAGATATTTAATGAGTGTGTGGTTGCAGCAACTTAATATATTGGATCTCAGGTGACAGGAGACAGCAGTTCATTAATCAGTATTAGTTTCGGCAAGCTCTGCTCCGCCGTGCAATAGCAAAGCTCAAGGCCATTATGGAATATAACAGTGTGAAACCTTTGCACAGGCTCCATGATAAATTTCGGATCAGTCATGCAACTGTGTCTGAATCTAATTTATTCGTGGCTCTGATAAAAAAAAAGTTCATTTTTCAGAGCGTGTAAACTGTATTTTGCATTTCAGTATCGTTGGAGTTTATTACCTTTTTTCTTTATTTTGGAAATAATCCAACCATTTCCTGATGGTTTCATCTTACATCATATTTGTAAATGCAAGTCTGTTTTCGCTCCTATCTAATTATTGATGACGACTGAGGTTGAAGGCGAACTCGGATATTTCAATAACAAGAGTACATTAATCATTTCTATTACATTTCGTATCAATGATTAGACCGTAAGACGATTAGCTTATCATGTTAAAGGGATTAAGTTATTGCGAAACAGTGGGACATATTCATGGTAATACAACAATCATTTCTTATGCAGCTTTAAAAAATAAAATACATCTCTACAGACATCATCAGTTAATAAAATCTATTTTGGTGAATTAAGACTTTACCACAAAGGGATGATTTTTTATTTTCCACACAATGGACTAAATGACCAGGTCGCAAAGACCCTAGGAGATCGAAATTAGGTTGGGAAGTAGATCTACTAAATTAAAAAAGGTATGAAAGCATCCCGTCAAATGATTTTATTGAAACGTGATTTGATTTAAAGTGACATATAATCCTGTTACCAACACAACTGCAAGTTTCCAACAACCTTTCCCAGAACCTTACGGAATTGTCAGTTTAAAAAGCTGCACAGACTTATGAGCGACTTTCAAGTACAAAAATTTGATTCATTGGCATCTGTAATCGATTAAATAATACAAAATCAATTTTCACAATTCAATTCACGGTTCTTCAGAACATAGTAAGATTTTCTTCAATGATATACAATAAAATATACTTATTAAATAAGTATTATGTATACAGTATATCAAATTTTATGTATTTACAATTGTGTCCCCAAAATTATATAATAATTGTGTTACCCAAAGCAATGTGATTACAGATATTATGAACTTTTTATCCCACATAATATAAAATTACAATGATTGCTTTAAAAAAATCTACTCGACTGAAAATTTTTTCATTGCTTTCATGCATTGGATCACTTTCTCTTTAATACAGTAACTGTTAAACCTTTATTCGATATCTTCTTATATTTATTGCACTTAAAATTTCCCCCGAAATCCTAAAAATGCAAGGTCTTTGTCTAAGTGGGAATTGAAATGGGGAGTAACAGACCCACTTGAAGAATTTTAATAAATGGAACGCAGCAAAAAAAATGTAGCCCTCTATAGACGAGAAAAATGCATATTGTTCTATTCGGCGAAAAAAGCTTTTAATAAAGAAAATTACAACAGCATTTTCGTCTTTTCCGCTACGATATATTCGCTTTCTCCCTCAGAATTTGATCATGCCAATTTGATCAACACAGAAAAAGCTTTATTACTATAATCAAACACCGCATGTTTTGGGGTCGGGGTTACGTACCTGTAGGCCCATAATCTGTAGTTCCAGGGTTCGAACCCCAAATGTACCAGACTTGAGAGGAGTAGAGGATTGGCTGATCCGGCAGCGTGTCAGGATCGCAATCTTCAGTTTCCAGATCGAGTCCCACCTGTTTTAGCGTTGTGATTTATCTCCGCTAAACCGGGCCCTGCCCTCTATCAGTAGGGGACACCGATTGGTTTGGAAAGGCCGCCGTCCGTCGGATGGAATGTAAAGCCGTGGCCGTTTGTCTTACACCATATTTGTAAGATAAGTGAAAAGAACATGCTGAATGGCCTTGACGGGAGCTACCATCTGTTTCCTAACAGCTGTACAGTGTGTTCCCTTCCCCTAACTTTCTCTGAGCCTTCGGTGTCCTTGTGACCTGACCATTTTACATCACTATTTTCCCAACAATGTGACTCAGAGCTAAAACAACCAAACTCGCATGAGTTTGAAGTTGCGCATCTATTCAAATAACAACAACAAAAGCTAAAAAAAAAATAGGAACACCTGCACACTTATCATTTGCTCTTTCTGCAGATGATCAACTAAAAATCGCAACGGCATCTCTGTCACGCACAAAATCATTTAAATGATTCATTATCTCCCTCTGAATAACAAAAACAGATAGAATAAAATGCGAAACCAAAGAGTAGAGTCGAGATTGACCATCCATGATGAGGAAGAATTCTCTATTCTGGTTACGAAGGATGCTGGCCTCTCTCTTCACACGATAAGAACAATCGGAGAGAAAAAAAACTTTATCATGACAGAACGAACGCCTTCATTCTTTAGCAGGACACGTCCGACTCAGAAGGGGGTGGCCGACCGCATCGATTGGAGAGTAGGAAGAAGAAAGGGGGGGGGAGAGATGCCTCTCTCGGGTGTCCTCCTGGACACTGTGATATCCGTCTCCCGTCTCACCTGACTGGCCACGTGATGAGCAGGTCTAGCCGGAGATGTAACTGAGATCTTTTGCTGCATTCACCTTCATCATCGCGGAGAAAAGGAAAAAGAAACTTTTTTTATGGATGTGCGTGAGATACACACAAGAGGTTTTTTATTTTTATATCTTTTAACGATTTTTTTTTCTTTTATATGACAGTACAGAAAAAAAGTTATCCAATTTACAAACGTTTTCCGACAGCGACTGCATTACATTATTGTCGTTAAGAATTTTCGTCTACTGAAAAAGGAGTGAAACTTACCAAGTTTTTTGTTGCTATTGTTCATAACAACTGCGTGTATTCTTAATACATGAATGGAAATGTTTTACCTCTGAGCGGCACTTTCTTTTCCACATAGTGAGATAAACGGCCAGGTCATAAGGACCCCAAGATCTCAAAGAAATTTGGGGGTGTAGAGAGAAGGGGTGTAATTTTTCAAGTTTGGGTTGTTAGTGTTCATAACAACTGCGTATATTTTTAATACATGGGTTGTGTTGCCTTTGAGTGGCCCTTTGTTTTGTGCAGAAAATGGGATAAATAGCTAGGTCACGAGGAATCCAAGGTGTCAGAAAAGGTTCGTGTGTTAGAAAAGCAATGGTATTTTTCAAGGTTTTGGTTGCTATTGCTCATAAAAATGCCGTGCGTTTTTAATACATGGATTGGACTGTTTTACCTCTGAGTGGTCAATTTTTGTACCAAATTAACCTAATGACAAAGTCACAACGGTTCGAGAAAGTTGAGGGTATACTGGAGAAGAGAAGGAACTTTCTAATGTTGTTATTGTTCGCAACTATGGCGTGTATTCTTAATGCATGGGTTGTTTTATCTTTAAGCGGCACTTTTTTTCACAAAATAGGCTAGGTGGCCAGGTCACGAGAACTCTAAGAGCTAAGACAACGCTCAACATTTTTTCCAGGTTCAAAGAGTCCTGATTTCGAGCCCCAGGTAAGGCATAGATGTTTGTGTTGTTTTTCTGCTGAGGTCCCACCATTTTCACAGAACTTTTACTGTGGCGATAAACTGACAGGCTCCTGTCAGACCTCTGTGGGAAGCAGCTGCTTGAGAGGTGTTTCTTTTTTATTGCTCATAAGATCGTTCGTTTTTAATATGTGGATTGAGTTGTTTTAGCTCTAGGTACGTTTTGTACAAAATGAACTAAATGGCAAGTCACAGAACTCCCGAAAGCTCAGGGAAAATTAGGGGGTGTAATAGAAGAGGAGTTGAAATTTCCAGAAGTTTTCGTTCTTATTGTTCATAACAACTGTGCGCATTCTTAATATGTCGGTAGGGTGATTGGGTTGTTTTACCTCTCTCAGTAGCATTTTTGTTTTGTTAAATGAGTAGGTCATAAGGACCCCGAGAGCTCAGAAAATGTTCGGGAAGAGAATTTGCATCGTGGGATTTTGATCATACTTCTCTCTCTGATCTCAACTCTGGCACATTTGGGGATCGAATCTGAGAATTGAAGATTACCATTGAACTGATTTTCTGACCAGCCCATCTCACTACATGACTTGATATTTAGGGTCTTATTAAAAGTGAAGAGATTAAATTTAAGAAACAAAGATTTTTATCTTGTTTTTTTTTTCAGTTTTTTTTCCTTTACGATATTTTCTAGTCATTTGGTTAAATAGCTTAACCCTATATTAATCTATATATAAATTGTGTTCCTGTTTCCCACATAGGAGAACTTTATAGCAACTTTTCATCCCAGTAATAATTCTGTTTCCTTCCCCCTAGCCATGTACATACTTCAAACATATACAACAGTACAGTCGCTCAAAAAAGTATCCGAACACTTGATTACAAAATTCAGAAAAAATATCTGGCAACGATTTTTTTAGAAATTAGTGATCTGGCAACCTTCGTGTCACGTGATACGAAGGTTGCCAGATCACTAATTTCTAAAAAAATCGTTGCCAGATATTTTTTCTGAATTCTGTAATCAACCATAGTGTTCGGATACTTTTTTGAGCGACTGTACCTAACTACAAGGGCGTGGGGGTTGAACAAATCTCTTTTATTTTAAAAAATAAGCTAAAAATTTGTTTCTGAAGTGAATAGATACTAATAAAATAATACTCTCCCCACGCTCTGATTTAAAAAAAAGTAAAGAGTGCGGACAAGAAACTTCATCGAGATGGTAGTACGCAAAGAGGTAGAGGTAAAGGTTAGGGATAGGCAAAATGGTAGAGAAGCGAAATAGTGATACGCATAAGAGTAGAGAAACAATTTAGTGACATGCAAAATGATAGAAGAGCAAAAGAGTGATAAGCATTAAGGTAGATGAAAAAATTAATGATACGCAAAATGGTAGACTATCAAATTAGTGATACGCAAAATGGTAGAAGAACAAATTAGTTTTACGAAAATTTGTAGAGGAACAAATTAGTGATACGCAAAATTGTAGAGGAACATATTAGTGATCCTCAAAATGGTAGATGAACAAATTAATGATACGCAAAATGGTAGACTATCAAATTAGTGATACGCAAAATGGTATAGGAACAAATTAGGAATACGCAAAATGATAGAACAAATTAGTGAAATGCAAAATGTTAGATGAACAAATTAATGAAACGCAAAATGGTACACTACCAAATTAGTGATACCAAAAAATTGTGCAAAATGGTAGAGGGGCAGAATAGGGAATGTAAAGTGGTGGAAGGACAGACATATCACTAGTGCTCAAAGCAGCACAGAGACGTTAAGCAAAGTAGTAAAAACGCAGACTAAGTTAAGCAATGATGCAGAGAGACAAGCAAGTGGTAAGCAAGATAGAAAAGCAAGCGAATGGTATGCACGACAGCACAAAGCGAACAGAATAGCACAACTTCAAAAGAGCTGAATATGCCGCCTTAAAACATTTTAAACCTCCTACATAGAAGCGAAGCAACTACAGAATAAACAGAGGAATGAAAGAGAGAACCATGCTCCCAAGCCTCACTCTCGAAGAGATAGAGAGAGATGTAATCTTGTCACACCATCTCCTTGTCCGTCACCTTAGCATATATTCCTGTTCACCTCTTTCAAGCACCTTCCCCCAATTTCCCCCCTCTCCTCTTGGTCCATTACGCAGTTTCACCAACTGCGGTGTTAAAAGGAATTTATTTCGCCTCCCATTGCCTCAGCGTTAAAAGAGGAGATTCTGGAGGAAGTTATGCTCCGAGCAACGTATGAATGGGAGATGCTGCTTATCCTAGTCGATCGATATTGATGGCGGTCATGTAGAAGTATAAAGAACTCTCTCTCTGCAGGAGACGATGATGTTGTTGCTCTCGCGTTATTAGTTCCCTTAACTTTTGCTGCTTCCCTTGGAATGGGCTCAATTTCGGGCACTTGTGAACGTTCCTAGTTGCGTTTTGTCGCTCAGTTACGAAAAGCTCTTCAAATGAGTTCCAGCAGGTCGTTTCATAACGAGAGGGAAATTGCCAAAAAAATTTTTTCAACCTTTATAGGGAAATACACCCTGCACGAATTTAAGTATTAAGAAGCTCTTTCCACCACCCTACCGTCCTTTGAGTGGTCCAGTATTCACTAGGTTAGGTTGTTTTACCTCTGAGCGGCACTTTTTTTCACACCATAGGCTAAATGGCCCGGTCACAAGGACCCCAAAGGTTCAGAGAAGGTTGATGAGGGAACCCACTAGAACAGCTGTTAGGAGACAGAAAGTAGCCTCCCTTCAAGGCCATCCAGCGTGTTCTTTAACGTGCACAGGGTATGGCTCTCCGCACACGGGGCCACGGCTTAACGCCCCATCCGACGGACGGTTACTTTTCCAAGCCCATCGGTGTCCGCTACTGACCGTGGGCAGGGCGGGGAGTTTAGTCTCAACGCTGACCCAGCTGGGACTTGAACCTAGGAACTGCAGGTTACCAGCCTGGCACGTTACCGACTGAGCCACTCCCGCCCCCAGTTTTCACTAGCTCTTACAATGCATTTTGAATGGATTTTTCATAGTCGATTTCGAAATTCATCCTCCTGAAAATTGGTTCATTAGTTTCATTGTTTATATGCGTATAGCATATTTCGACTAATGTTTAAGTCACGTATCCCCCCCCCCCACATCGTAGCCTCTTGAGTTCGACAGTATTAACCTGAACCCTTAAGTGGTAAACTTACCCAGTGGAATTCTAAAATAACAGCGACATAATAGGCTCACCATTTCTTTTCGTTCTAATTGAATAACACATCTGAGGTTGATGTTTTACCTTTGAGATGCACTTTTTTTAACATAATGGACTAAATAGCCAGGTCACAAGGATACAAGACTCAGAGACTGTTAGGAGAAGATGGATTCATACCATCGATACGAAAGTGACTTTCCAAGCCCATCGGTATCACCTTTCTCACCAAGGACAGAGTGGACGTTAGCAGATAAATCTCCACTCTGACTCAGCTGGGACACGAACCTGAGAACTCCAGATTACGAGTTCTCAGGCGCATTACCGACTGAGCCAATTTCCATTCCATATCAGAAAATTCATGACACTTTCCTATAATTAAACGTTTTTGCGAATCATCTATTTTCTGCATTATCAAAATATATACTTTGGTTTCATATCAAGGAGGTGAATGAAAAGTACGATCTATTGCGAAATGTTAAATTTAAGGAATGGATTATGAATACTTACTTTATTAGCAAATGTTTCTCCCCAGGATTGGGTTCTCCTCATTAATAAAATCAAATTTATTTATTCAGTATAAGAGTAAGCATATTCTGTTCGAAAGTTCTGCTTTATTTTTCATCGGAGCGACACTATTGCCAAGTCTCAAGAGAAACATTTCCCAACCAAAAGACCCCAAAGACCCCAAGATTTTTCCAACCAAAAGACCCCAAAGTTTGGTTGGGAAATGTTTCTTTAATGGCCAAGTCCCAAGAGCTCCAAAGGCTCAGAGTGTGTTTTAGAAGGGAATCCACTGGACAACTGTTACAAAATGAATGGAAGCATGTTAGAAGACGGTTCTCAAAACTTTAAACTAAAACAGGTGTCCCTCAAAATGTGGGAGCATGGATTGGCTCAGTCGCTAGCGCTCCAAGCTCGAAATCTACAGTTCCCAGGTTTTAATCACACCTGTGACAACTCAATTTATCCATAAATTAATCTCTAGTGACATTTTTTCGTAAAAACCTTATTCTGAAAGTTAGGGAGCTTTGAATCTGGCTTTTCATTCACATAAACATGGAAATATCCCTTTCCTTTTATAATATAGCGTGGGATTGATATTTATCTCCGCTAAAGTCCCACCCTGCCCTCCGTCAGTAGGGGACATCGATGGGCTTGGAAAGTCCGCCGTCCCTCTGATGGGAAGTAAAGCCGTGGCGCCGTGTGTGGGAGAGCCATACCCTGTGCACGTTAAAGAACACGCTGGATGGCTTTGACGGGAACTTCCATCTGTCTCCTAACAGCTACACAGTGGGTAACCTCGCTCAATCTTCTCAGGATTCTTTTGACCAGACCATTTAATTCATTAAGTGTAAAAAGTGCCGCTCAGAGGTAAAATAACCCAATAACCTTCAAAATGCACTCTTTTGAGCGCATTTTCGTTTATGCACTATGAATAAATAATAGACACGATTAAAGATGATCTCTACTCGCTTATGCGACGAATCAGTTTCATGGTTTTGAATTCATATTCCACTTTCTTTTTTCTCTGCTGAATACGGAAAGGCATTTTGCATTAAATGTTTTCTTTACACTTTATATTTTATGTGCATTTAGATTGTCATCTTATATTTCTAGTACACACACACTATATCGCAAAACGTAAAGGATTATTCCCATGTTATGTGGAAGGAAAGGCACATTCACAGCTCTTCAACTTCGAAAATATGCTTTTTTTGTGAAAAACTCTTTCTGGAGATAATTTGAAGTTCTCACTCAAACCTCTGTAAATATCTCTTTTTTTCCGCAATATTTATTTAATATTTTAAAGATTATGGAAGTCTAAACATTTAACTGTAACTTTTACTACTCGTGAAAATTTACTTCAAAAGGTAAAACACAACTGTTAAAACAAATTGTTCACTAACAAAAATGTAATATTTGAAATTTGTTTAAAGATTTTTTTTTCAATTCATTAGTTTGGGTGGGAAAGTGTTTCATTAGTTTGAGTGGAAAATGTTTCATTAGTTTGGTTGGGAAATGTTTCATTAATTTGGTTGGGAAATGTTTCATTAATTTGGTTGGGAAATGTTTCATTAGTTTGCTTGGGAAATGTTTCATTAGTTTGGTTGGGAAATGTTTCATTAGTTTGGTTGGGAAATGTTTCATTAGTTTGGTTGGGAAATGTTTCATTAGTTTGGTTGGGAAATGTTTCATTGGTTTGGTTGGGAAATGTTTCATTGGTTTGGTTGGGAAATCTTTCATTGGTTTGGTTGGGAAATGTTTCATTAGTTTGGTTGGGAAATGTTTCATTGGTTTGGTTGGGAAATGTTTCATTGGTTTGGTTGGGAAATGTTTCATTGGTTTGGTTGGGAAATGTTTCTTTAGTTTGGTTGGGAAATATTTCATTGGTTTGGTTGGGAAATGTTTCATTGGTTTGGTTGGGAAATGTTTCATTGGTTTGGTTGGGAAATGTTTCATTGGTTTGGTTGGGAAATGTTTCATTAGTTTGGTTGGGAAATGTTTCATTGGTTTGGTTGGGAAATGTTTCATTGGTTTGGTTGGGAAATGTTTCATTTGTTTGGTTGGGAAATGTTTCATTAGTTTGGTTGGACAGGAAGAGTGTAGCAGTTGCCTCTGCTGTTAAATGTTCCAGCTTCGATAACTCTTTTAATATTAAACGGATATTGTTGAAAATTGTGATTTAAAGAGATATGAGTGAGATCATCAATTAATCTCTAATAACATTTTGCCGTAAAAAGCTCATTTTGAAAGCTAGGGAGTTTTGAATCTGGCTTTTCATTCACATATCATGGAAATATCACATTGCTTTTTATAATACACTGTGTGTATGGATGTTATAAACTAGCCCACTGTAATTACTTACAAGTTTACACTGAAACGTTTAAGTTAGAAACGCAAAATAACATAATATTACATGGAATATTCTTCCCGAAATATGTTTCTTCGAGATTCGACTGGTTTTACAAGAATTCATCCATGATATATCTTTAGGAAAACCTGCATTGTAATCTGTCTCTGTTAGAACGCTTTAGCCCCGTATGCAAGAGTAGGATGGGAAGTCAGCCATTTTTGCTTTAAGAGATAGATGAAAAATTATTTTTTTCTTTCGTTGGGCAATCACCAGTAAGCTACCACGCTTCCCATTTTCTGACTCTTCCATTAATTTGAATTTTGTTAGTTATCGATAGAGAACGTTATATTTAGAGGGGGGGGGGGGGGTGAAAAACGCATTTTCTTTAAAAACGGACATTCCATACGTTCCACAAATGTTCAGTTCTTAGTTCTTAACAGTTTACATCATGGTATAATATAAATATTACATTTTTGAACCTGATTTAATCTTGTTTTGTATGGAAGTCTCCCGTCGAACATTCGGTGTATACAGAGTATGGCTCTCCAGCACACAGACTCGCAATTTAACGTCTCATAAGAAGGACGGCGAACTTTTCAAGCCCATCGGTTCCACTTTCTCATCGAACTCAGAACAAGGGTTAGCGGAGATAAAAATGAACGCTGACAATTTGGGACTCGGATCTGGGAATTGCAGATTAATGTCCTGGGGGGTCACTAAGTGAGCTATTTATAATCACCCTCCCCCCCAAAAAAGAAAAAAAAACTAAAAGAACTTTGATTTCACAAGAACCATTTGCAATAACGCATCTGATTTCGAATCTGTATAACACGATTCTGCAATAACTACAATGGTAATCCGTTAGACATCAAGTATTTATCCATTAGCTTCAAAAATTACCGCAGATTGCACTGCTGTAATATTCTGCAAACAGACTGAGCAAATGAACATTAAGAAAACGACAAGAATCGTATCAAAACTGAAGACGGAAGGAGTGCAAAATTGCCCCATCGATAAATATGCGAGCCGTAAATATCCGGCGATAGCACTTTCTCTCAACAGGCTAAAGCCGACAATCCTGTGAGGAGTAAAGGAATTAAAGATCACTTCCGTCAAGACTAGAAGAGACCCGTTGTTAGGGGAGACCTTATCTTGATGTTCGGGGTGATTCTTCGCAAATACCCAACATGAATCTTACTTTAGCGAGGTAGGAACTTCAGACCTTCATTAAACAAGCTTATCTGGATCTGCAGCAATTTAGAGATCATCCCTGCAGATTATCTGTGCCTTGTGTTATACAAAATTGACTCTGTTTGGGTACTGAGCTGTCTATTCATGTTGTAGTTTCTGAGAACACTGCATAGAGATTTCCTTCGTCATGAAGAATATCTTTGGAGGAAGTATGTTGTTATTTTAGGAGATAAAATTATGATTGTTTCGAGTACAAGCGACTTAATGATCAATGCAAAATCGAGGAAGATTTATATAATGGAAAATCAGCAGTAATGTGGTGTTTAGAACGTTCGGAATGATAATGGTCGTTACTTAAATGAAAAATGGCGAGCAATCCAGAAATGTTACTCAATTTAGTCAATTTAAACATTTCGAATATATTGATTTCATTTAATTCCATAAGAATATTGTATCGTAGATAAAAGCAGCTTTATATTTTATGTGAAAGTAAAGGCTTAAAACTCAAAGTATATTTTTAAATTGGATCTCTGGATGAATTGTTCTTACAATTTACTTTATTACACTACGGAGCATTTCTAAGAATTTTTATTCTTTCAAATATTACTATACAATGGAAAATATCATCAAAATCGAGGGTAACACTCGACTAAACAACCATTTGAAATTACAAGGATCTATTGCAGAGAATTGCAGATTTTATTTAGACAATAATATCTTTACTTTTTAATCAATTCAATTGATCTACACTACACAGCATCAAAATATCACGACTTGAACTGAATTTTCTGCCTTGAACTTCTACCTATCGAATCTCTTAATTATATTAATTATGTTAATGATATTAAATATATTAATTATTGAAAATTTCCGGAAACCTTGAACCCTTCCTGTTAAATTGTAATAAATATTCTACCGGGAGAAACGTTCACTTTGAAAAAGTGGTATTTCGGAACTGGTATTTCAAAACCAACTATTTACCAAATGCTAAATCGTCAAAATTTAGAAATCATATGTTTTTGTTGAAAAAATAATATCAGATTTTTACCATCAAGTAATCTCTTCTGAATAATTTAATGTCTCTCTGAGAGTTAAGTTTGATTATCCGGTCCCGGCTGAACCGGCCTCCGCTTTAACCAGGCGTTCCAAGAAGCGGAAGCAAGTCGCCGCGTGTTTTGTTTATGGTACAGTACATATTTGCTTCAGTTCCTCTTTGTGAATATTACACTGTACTGTGCGTATACAGGAGTGCGTGCTGTGATCTATTAATTATTGTGTGGTACAAAATGAGTGGGTGCAAACGTAAGCGTAATGTCGTTACGATGGAGATGAAATTAAAAGGGTTAGAACGTATTGACAAAGGTGATCCAGTAAAGCACATTTGTGATGAACTAGGTGTTGGTAAAAGCACGGTAAATGACTGGAGAAGGAACGGAAAATCTTTACAAGATATTTGCACTCAAGTCGAGTCTGAATAAAGACTTTCTTCTCGGTGCACTCTTAAAAAGTCGAAAAATGAAATTGTCGATGATGCACTTTGGTTGTGGTTCATGCAAGAATGTCGAAAAGGAACGCCAATCAATGGGCCAATCTTGAAAGAAAAAGCATTAATTCTTCATTCTAAAATCGATAATGGGGGAGATTTTTCAACAAGCGAGGGATGGTTTCTCGCTGGAAAAACGGCATGATGTTCATTACTTTGGTGTTTGTGGTGAGAAATTGTCAGCTGATCCTTTAGCAGCAAAGGAATTTTCAGAAAAACTTTCAGCGCATATTGAAGAAGAAGGCCTATGCGCAGAACAAATCTACAATGTAGATGAGACTGGGTTAAATTTTAAACTTCTTCCAACGAAAGTGTTTTTGGCAGCACAAGAAACCTCAGCATCATGATTTAAAACAAGCAAAGAAAGAATCACTGTGGCTGTGTGTGTGCAAATTCTGCAGATACTCACAAACTTCCTCTTTTTGTAACTGGGAAATCAGCAAAACCACGAGTATTCAAGCACTTAAATTTAGCTGCTCTGCCAGTTTACTATAAAACTCAAAAGTCTGCTTGGATAGACTCGTGTTTGTTTAAATCGTGTTACTTTACAGAATTTGTTCCAAAAGTAAAAAAAAACCACTTGACAAGTCTTAAAATACCTGTAAAGGCCCTACTCATTCTCGACAATGCTCCAACACACCCAAGCGAAATCATTTCTGACAACATAAAAGCCATGTTTTTGACACCTAATGTAGCATCTTTAGTGCAGCCAATGGTTCAAGGCGTGCTTGTAAGTTTAAAAAGGAGATACAGGAGAAAGCTTCTTTCAGAAATTCTACAGCGAACCGAAAATGACGGAATAGGACTTTTAAATGCCTTGAAAACAATAAATATCAAGGATGTGATCTACATGTTGGCAAAAGCTTTTGAAGAAGTGCCTCGTATAATGTTTATGAAGTCATGGAGAAATCTTTGGCCCGAAGTTGAAAACTGTGTAGAAAGTACCAAAGACGACAACACGAAAGTATCGAATGAGCCTGCGCCTGCCGAAGACATGACGATAATGATAATATTTTGCTACTTAATGACTGTAAACTGTTGCCTGGATGTGACACACTTGAAGAAGGTGACATTGAAAAATGTTTAAAAGGGGATGAACAGTTGGAAAATGAAACACTGCATGATGACGAAATTATCAATGCAATCTGCCAAGAAGGGAACGGAGAAGAAGCGGAGAATGAAAAAGAGGAAGAAGAGGAAGAAGAGGAAGAAGGGAAAGTTAGCCATATTGAAGGAAAAGATGCTTTTGATGTTGCAGTAATATACATTGAACAACAGCAGGCCTCATCTGCGACTGATGTATGTTTATTAAAAAATGGCAAGACTTTGCAGATAAAAAAGTGTTAAGTTCAAAGAAACAAAAGAAAATCATGGACTTTTTCAAGTGAGTGTGAGTAAATTGTTAATTAAAATACAGTACAGTTAGTATTTTTGTTATTTGCAGTATTTATTTATTTTCTGACACAATTTTCTGATTAACCGGCATTTCGTTCATCCGGCCAGGGGTGCGGTCCCATAAGGGCCGGATAAGAGAGAGTCAACTGTATATTACTTTTAATTCTATATAATAAAAGATGTCTCTCTCTCTGTGTGTGAGAGGCTGGGATGGCTTAGTCGGTAGCGCGCCAGGCTCGTAATCTGTAGTTCCCAGGTTCGAGTCCCAGCTGGGTCAGCGTTGAGATTTATCTCCGCAAAATTCCCCGCCCTTCCCACGGTCAGTAGGGGACACCGATGTGCTTGGAAAGGCCGCCGTCCGTCGGATGGGACGTTAAGCCGTGGCCCCGTGTGCGGGAGAGCCATACCCTGTGCACGTTAAAGAACACGCTGGATGGCCTTGACGGGAGGCTACAATCTGTCTCCCAACAGCTGTTCCAGTGGGTCCCCTCCCCCAACTTTCTCTGAGCCTTCGGGGTCCATGTGACCTGGCCATTTAGCCCATGGTGTGCAAAACAGTGCCGCTCAGAGGTAAAACAACCCAACTCTGTGTGTGTCTGTGGCAGCCATAACTCATCGGGAAATCAACGTACTTCAAATTTTCAGAGACTGTTTCTGGTTGTGGTCCGGATTGCAGTGTCAAAGTTCAGGTCGAAAGTCCAAACGGGGGGCTTGCTAGAAGCAAAAATATTAACCATGCTATTCCTACGAGAAACGAGAATCGCTTTCAAATTTATTGTTGCCGTGTACTGTTCCCTAACTCTGAAAGTAAAGGGTTAAAATAGCACTTAAATCTGCTGCCGTTACCAGATTCCTCACATTTCCAAAGTCATTATTGGGGCGTTCCTTTGCAGCTAGGGACCTGATTTTTCTAACCAAACATGTGATCAGGCAGGGGGACCCGCCAACGAAATTTGGGACCTTTCGGTGAAGTACGTCGGAAATAACAGAATGCTAAAATCTGACGAAATAAATATCTCTATCGTTTTCCACATGCTCCGAGAGCGCGCGCCGAGTCAGCAATGACCTTCGCAACACCAGGAAATTCTTCGTGTTCAAACTGTGTAAAATGCCGAGGGGGGATACTCATAAAATTAATCATTAGTGCAAGAAACAGTAGATTTGGGTTGTTTTACCTCTGAGCGGCACTTTTTTGCACACCATGGGCTAAATGGCCAGGTCACATGGACCCCGAAGGCTCAGAGAAGGTTGGGGGAGGGGACCCACTGGAACAGCTGTTGGGAGACAGGTGGTAGCGTGATCCAGCGCGTTCTTTAACGTGCACAGGGTATGGCTCTCCCGCACACGGGGCCACGGCTTAATGTCCCATCCGACGGACAGCGGCCTTTCCAAGCCCATCGGTGTCCCCTACTGACCGTGGGCAGGGCGGGGAATTTTGCGGAAATAAATCTCAACGCTGACCCAGCTGGGACTCGAACCTGGGAACTACAGATTACGAGCCTGGCGCGCTACCGACTGAGCCACCCCCGCCCCAGAAACAGTAGAATATGCAGACTAAAAGTGAGACACGAGCTGTCACAATTTGTGTAGAAACGAAGCCACGGGCCAAGCGGGCCTGTTTTTTAAACCAATCACTGGGGAACACGGGGGATGCTGTGCAAGAAATTTGTACCGTGCGGTCGAATATCAAGGGAGACATAGGGCGGCAAAATCTGTGGTAACGGAAATAAAAATCTCGATAGTTTACGCAGAAACTTAGCCACGGGCTATGAGAACTCGCTGACGTCAACAACGATCCAAGCCAATATGGGGAAATTTTTTCCTGTTTGAAAATCTGTGCTAAAGTGTCTTGTGGGGGGGGGGGGGGGTACTTACAAAATTTACCTTTAGTGCAGTGAATATAAGAATATACAGATTTAAAGTGCACCCGTGCAGCGCCGGGTACGTTCAGCTAATATAAATAATAAATATATCCCTCAAGCAGCTGCTTGCCACAGGGGTCTGACAGGAGCCTGTCAGTTTACATGCCATAGTAGCGTAAAATAAATAACAAATACCCCCTCAAGCAGCTGCTTGCCACAGATTTCTGACAGGAGACTGTCAGTTTATATGCCATAGTAGAGGGTCTGAGAGGATGGCAGGACCTCAGCAGAAAAACGTAGAATAAACAAATAAAACTGGATTTTGCTCACTTACCGTATTTTACTCTTTTCCTTTCTGTCGGATACACTGCTCAAACGCTAACATACAGGCGCACAAAATTTGTTCTTCGTATCAACATTGATTTTTTTTCTATAATTCTTGCAAATTCTTTCCGTATCGATCGATAATTATTATCAATATCTGTTATTGATAATTATTGTCAATATTTTAAAATCAATCCTTGTTTATGAACATAATTATCATTCTTTTTTAGTCAATCATGCCTTTATTAATTATTATCCATCCTTTTTTAACCCAATTCCACTTTAGGCTAATTACTATTCAGTCCCTTCTACGTCCATCACTATTTATTTCTCTTTTTTTACGTCAATCATTATTTACGATAATAATTATTAATCGTTTCTTCTTCAATCTTTATTTAGGTTAATTGTTTAGAACACGTTCCTAAGTGACTACACTCTTGTTAATGATAATCAATTCTTCCTCAGTCTATTCTTGTTTACAGTGTTATCCGTCATTATTTTTTTTAGATTATTCTTTTTTTATGCTAATCATTAACAATCCTTGCTCTTTATAATTTTAATGCATCCCTTCTAAGTCAATCTTTTCTTAAGTTAAATTAATATAGTCTTTTCTTAAGTCAATCTTGCTTTTTTTTTTCAAATTAATGTCTATCTTTTCTAACAAAAATCTTTGTATATGCAAATTAGTTTCATTTCTTTCTACGACAGTTCTAGCCTGTGTGATTATTATTTTAAGTCTTTCTTTCAAAGTCAGTGTTCACTTTCTTTCTTACCAAGACCAGAGCGCTAAATAAATGGAAAAAAGAATCTCACAGTTAGAACCTAAGCTTCAAAAATTCAAATTCTCAAGCCTTTACATGCTGTGTCGTCAAAGCCCCAAGATAAAAAATAAATCTGGGAAATGTCAAAGCAAAAACACAAGAATAATTTATTCTCCTCTCTACCGAACTCAATTTATTTTTCTGATTCCAGAAAATATCGTCTTGTTTTGCAACAACGTTTTAAAATTAATAGGACTCTCTATTCTGATAAATCGTGGAACGTGACCCAGGGGTTGCAACTGAAAACCTGAGAAACGTTAAATCAATGGCTGTTCCTTCTTTTGATCATTAGTGTCTGAAATAAAACTAAAAAATGCTCTTCTTCAGGAAGAGTGTCGTGACAATAATATTATCTACTATTCTTTTCTGCCTTTAAAATACAGTCACTCACTTTATAAGCCATTTCGTAGAGCAGTTAGCAATATCCAAAATTTGTCGGAAACATGCGTTTTGCCGTTAGTAATTATTTTGATATATTTTTATTTGGTATAAGGGCAGAAGAGTTTCTTCCTACTTTTCTTCTTATTGTGTTTATCACATGATGTTTTTGTTTTAATAAAGCTTTAAAAAAAACAATTAGAACATGGGTACACTTTATTTTTAAAAAAAAATGATGATTAGAAGGTGATGAAAAATTTCTAGTAACTGATCAATAACAAAATATTCATCATTCACCGAATGTTTGATTATAAATAATGAATTCGAGTTTGTCTTATAAATGTTTGATTTGCATATATATATACATAGTTTGAACGTTATGGACCATTTGGAACATGGTACTAAATGAAATGTGATTTGATGTCTATATCGAATAAAAAGCATCGTTGATTTCTCTCCAAAGAGAAACTGGAATAGGATTTTCAGCTCAATGGCATAATCGTCAAAATTGACGCAACTTTTGTTTTTAAATATTCCAGCTGACATAACTCTTTAAGTACTTAACAAATATTGGCGTAATGCAAGATTTTGATACATTTCATTTACCTTAAATCTCATTCCAATAAAACTTTCATTACTCAAAATATTGAGTTTCTTATTTAGTTCTACTCTGGCATAACATGTAAATTCTCTAATGATTTTGGAAGGGTACTGTTTAGAGGAATTATTTATTTGAAATGAGCATAATCTATGTAACTGTTCTTGAGTTTTTGCGGACCAAATAAACAAACAAGAAACGTGGAACTCTAAAATATAATACAAATCAAAACAATACAGCGAATCACCGTGGGGGGTATTTTTTTACAAATAAAAAATATTCAGTTTACTATCTCCGTTTATGTTCCTATTAATTGGTGAAATAAGTTCATCTCTGACCCAAAGACTTGTTTCCATGTAAATAATCCATGTACGAATAAATATTCCCGCTAACAGAAGCGATAGTTCGAGAATATTTTGAGTATTAGAAGAGTCATTGCGGAATATAAAAACATACGCACAAACAAACAAGTAAACACACTCATGAGAAAAAGAGGTGCACAATCAATCACTCAGGCTTGCAGGATTCCGACGTCTAAAAGCATACCTAACTCAGATCTAAAGATCAAAGCTAACGATACATGACACAGAAAACTCTTACCTTCAGCTCATTACAGCATAAATCGATTTCGAAATTGCGCCTAGTGCATGCCCGCAAATTCTGAGCAGATCTAGATTTAGTAAATGCATTTCAGCTTATGAAAGATATCTTGCTATTATGCAAGTACCTAGTTTTTTTTTCTTTTCATATTAGCACAGTCTTATTTTCGATGTGTCTTTTGACATAAATAATCAATTCTATTGTCTGTATTGTGCATTTAGCAGGCTTTTACAGGAATAATATAATTGAAGCGCATGCAAGAAATGCATGAAAGGTTGGAAATGTTTTATCAATGTAACCAAAAATTATAGACTGATAACTTGACCTCGACCAACTCTTTGTCTTCGGAGTGACCCCTTAAACCACTCGACCGCAGTGCCAATCACCGCCCCCCCCCCCCCCCCACCACCACCACCACTCAACAAGTTAATTCCCTTGAAAATGTTCGGTGCCGTCTAGACTTGGTCATTTGGAAATCATTTTTTTTTTCGTTTGTTTTTCTTTAGAAATGAATAAAACGGCAAAGCCACTTCAACCACTTCTGGGACCCGGAGCACCTCATAATTTGGGGGTCCTCCTGCTACCAGAAATCAATCAAAATTAAATTAGTAAATAAACAAATTAATAAATAACATTAAGAATACTGATTTACATAACTTTGTTTTTTAAATGTAGCACCCATTTTAAGACACTTGTATCTTAATCGAGACGAGAGAAAGAGAATGTTCGAGTTCAAATTTATCAATTTATAACAGTTTCTTAACTTTAATCCCAATAAAGTTCTGGACATTAGTTCAACAGACATGGAGTAATCACACTAAGAGTGATTACTCCCATTTCAGTTTCTTAAATTTGTTTCATTTTTAATAATTCCAAAGGTTGAAAAAAAAATTAATTTCTATTTAAAAGTCTATTGGCTTTAACAGCTAAGCCCTCTCCTCACCCAATATTTCTTGTAGCCCGAAGCTTTTCGTTCCCCCCCCCCTTGGCTTCTACCTCTATCCATCCCAAAAGATCAGACTCTGAGCGAATTTAGTTCGCTTAATCAAAATCTCATTGAGGTAAAAATACGAGAAAAAAAACTCTATCTAAAATTTCCTCTAATTTTTCTTTTCCATCAAGAAATTAGGTTGCATGGCGCAAAGTAGTACTTCTTATGTGGAATTCTTAACTCTTATCTCAGTTTTGATTTTAATACATTTCATCCAAGAAAAGAGAACCGCGAATTTGTTTCCCACAGCAACTTCACACTTTCTATAGTAAACAAATGCTGCAAAAGAGTTCCTCGAAATAGATTCTCACTTTTCGTGTGATGCTGCTTCTAAAATAACAACAACTGCAATAACACTTTGGAGGAGGGTAAGAGCAGGAAATTACACGTTGTCCAGTAGAAAGCGAAGCGGTAAAGTTGTTTCTTTCGCTTTTCACTCTCAAGTTCTGCGGACGTTCGATGAAATACGAAAATAATTCCCTCCGCAATACGAAAACAATTTGTCTTTTCTCACGAAAAAATGCTCTTTTTTTTAACTTAGCGCATAATTACGACTCGTATTTCATATTTGAGGTTATCACCGCGTGACCAGCGTTTTAATCACTAAAATATCTCTAAATCTTCGTCCTTGTTTGATCAATTTGTTTCTTAGCTTTACTTTTTTTTTATAATAGGATGACAGGAGGATAAACGTCGATTTATATTCAAGACTATTCAAGCAAAATAATCTGATTAATCAGATTGCTTTGACGTGTGCATACATTTTCATAAAAGGTCATTGAATAATAGTTTTTTTTAGTTAGAATCCAAACTTTAAGTGGAAAGATTAAAGAATAAAATGTGATATACAAAACTCTCCCTACAATATGCTCATAAAAAACATATCTCATTTAGAAACACTTATTCAGTATGCTTATTTAGTAATGGATATCTATAAAAATTTAGTAGCCTACATAGTATTATAATTTAGTAGCTTATATAATATGGTAATCTTGTATAAAATACCTAAATTACTAATTCGATTTTATCTAGTAAAATGATTTAATGTGCACCTTTTTCGTTTGTCATATCATCACATTTAAAGAGTCTGTTAACATGAGAAATTTTGGCGCTTCTTATATACCAATATCCGTACTTAATTCTGGTCCTAGCAAATATTTGGATCATTTTAACAAAAACTCTTCAAATGCAGAAATATCGCAGCACGTCTAAATTTTGCCCTCTACATGAAAGCATATACAGTATATAAAGAGAAGTATGACCAACTGAAAATTTTCACACCAAATGTTTGCATTCGATAGTTCTTTCCTTAACACGTTCTGTGATTCATAATATTTCAGGAATTAATAGCATTTCATTTTCAATAATGGCATTTTCACCCAATGTTAAAATTTTACTATCGATCTAACTTTAATGAAAGGTAAAAGTGTTCAAGACTAATAATTTGAAATGGCTTGTAATTGCTAATAATTAACTGCAGAAAATGAATGCGACTGAATTAAAATACAGTAAACATTCCATTATCTGGGGTCGTATTAACTTAAATGCTGATTAACCGGGATGTTGAATAGGACAATGTATGCCCTATAATAATATAGGATATGAGAACGTGGCTGCAGAAAATGATTTCAGCATAATTACCCGAAAGGTGAAAGAAGGGAAATGGCAAATTGCCTTGCTCCCCTAGTTTAAACGAAAAAAGCAAGTCCATGCTACGATATTTTTTAAAATTATAGAAGTTTTTGTATGTTTTATATGGATGACGGATTAACCGGAATTTTTTTTCCTGGATAATCGAGAGTCTCCAGTATTTCATTTTTTATACATATATATTTTTTTAAATAATGAATTCTTGTAGGGTGTTTATAAAATACTTCACTCAACGTACAGCTAGTATGAACTACACAATTTAAGTCGTTTAGTTAAACCGTTAGCATTTTTTAGAACCAATACATGCATTTGCCAGTTCGAAATTTTAATAACAAAAACGAAGCAGTAAAAATTTAAAAATATGTCGAAAGAAGAATTTCAATCGTGGACGTCTGCATCAACATTACGAATCAGATCTCCATCCCATCAAACGCATTTCGATTAAAGCATTCTCTTCAAATTAAAAGTAGATTATTTTTTCATAATTTTTATTTATGAGATAATATATTCCAAAAAGACATCCACCCGAAAAACCCTTGAGTATATTCAAAGAAATCTACTGTAGTTCTCTGCTCCGTAAGCATTAGCAGCAAATTGACATAAAGATCAGAACGTTATTCTAGTCTTTCCTGTTTTTCCTCTCTGATTATCTTTTCTCCTCCACAGATATAATTAAAGACGACTATCTGATACGTAGGTCACAAAGCAGTCTCGTAATGAACAAAGCTTAGCCGTTTGCAATAATTCTTTCTTTACCCCAGTCTATCAAATGACCATTAGAAAGAATCCTCTCCATCACTACTTTTAATGGCGAAAAACAGTCTGCTGAAATTTGTTCTTCATTTTTATTACGAGCTATGATATCATTAAGAAAAACAACGCACAAATCAATTTAACGTCACCATTATTCCAAAAAGACATCCACCCGAAAAACCCTTGAGTATATTCAAAGAAATCTACTGTAGTTCTCTGCTCCGTAAGCATTAGCAGCAAATTGACATAAAGATCAGAACGGCATCACAAAATATGCAATTTCAATGCTAACCAATCTTACTTTTTGCTAACCAATCTTACTTTTTTATTTATCGCAGTGTCGTATTTATACTATTTCAGCTTCAGGAGAAAAAAAAATGCCTTAATCGAAATACTTTCTACTTTAAAATTTAAAAAAAATTAATCTCCTTTTATTTCAGGAGAAATAAGCTAAATAACGACAAAAGTTTGAAACTCAGAGAAAATAAATGAAAGAACGAATTTATATATATATATTCAAATTGCATCCAAAAAGATTGATGTGCATTCGTATACAGGTATATGGCGTAGAAAAATGCTTAAGTGCCACGTGAATCAAATTCACGTATAACCTAAATTCACATTGTTCTAATGAGATCAAATGTACAGAAAGAGAGATGGAGTCAGATGCATAAAGGACAAACCTTAACGAATGTATGAAATTTTCGAAATGAAGATGACTTTATCGACCACAGTTAGACGGAAGAATTTTTTATACTTTTCAATAAGTCCCACCATTGTTTAATACTGAACACAAAAACTTCGTTCAGTGAATATATTCGTGCTAATCTGAAACAGTTAAATCACTTCCAACAAAAAACAAAAGTTTATGACCCCGTATGAAAGATCGTGACGTGATCTTGTTAATGGCTTCTGTGCAGCTAAAAGTAAGCATGATTCTGAAAAAATAAGTTTAATCATTTACTTACAGTAAATTTAATAAGCAGACATGCAGCCTCTCGAAGTTCTATCAATGACGAAAAGACCTTTACATTCCGTTTTAATCCCATTTAAAGTGTCAAAATATTTTGCCAATATCAATCATTTAATTATAGTTTTAACTAAAAGCAACAACCAATTATTGCCATTATTTCCTTGATATTCGAGGATAGTTACGTATTAAGACCAATAGCTTCCTGTAAGTAAATTAACATTATTCACGATGAAACATCAACGAACTCAGTTCGACAACCTTAAGCGAAACATAAACGGAATTAAACTCTTCATCATGCAACGAAATCATCCCTGAAATTCGTTTCCCTACATCAAACCAAATCAAAATAACATCAAATGTCTTCCAGTAAGAAGCAATGTTTACAGTTTGCAACGAAATTTTACACCTACCGTTCTTTTGGATGGAGAGAACCTCATGGCCAAACCGTCAAGCCGTAGTCCCTCTGACTGGCCTCCAATTACGGACATAGGTCACGACCTCACATGACGTCACATACTTATCCTTCACAGTGGTCTTTTCCTCTATCTCGAGGTCCACAGAGCGTTCTTCAACTATGGCAAGAAAATGCCACAACACCACCAGCTTGCAAGGGAAAGAGAGAACCTTACATAGAGAAAAAAAATCCCACAACCACCTTGCACCTAGCTTCCAATGTTATATTCCGGACCACTCACTTCAGAAGATTGCTGGCTTGCCGCACTGCGAGTGCCCTTCTTATTGTGAGCGATGTCAGCGCCACGCTCGTTGAGTTCGAGAACTATAATCGATTTCGAGGCACAGGTTCCACCGCAGAGGTAATTGTAGCCTGTCCGCCTGACAACGGCATTCAGAAAGTACTCCTTCTGACCCTCACACAACTTGAGGGAGGGGGTTTCCTTCATCTAGAATCCTGTGGTTAATAATGTTCTATTTCTCTGTCTCTCTCTAACTGTTTATATCCATCATTTTTTCTCTATGTACGTCATATGCTCTCTCTTTGAATGTCTACCGTAAGGAAGACTGAATCAATCTCAACTTCTTCTTTCCTTTCCAGTCAGTCATTCGCTAATAGCAGATTACATAACGGAATTGCTTCTATACGACAACGCAGTATTGCCGTAGGATACGTAATAGAACGAGTATCTTTGTTTTAAATGTTCCAGATTCTGATGCTGATTGTTTACCCAGTAAATATATAATTCAATAAAGGAAACAGAAAAACTAATTAGGATTTCTGATTTCTCGACTATTTTAGAACCCCGAGAATCGGGAATCAAATATCCGAAATGTCGAGAATTCTCTCGCAGGTCCTAGCACTTGATTGGACATTTTATATTTTTATGCAAGAAATGTTTTAATAAAATTACCTTTAAAGCAACTGCTTTTTGCAGAGGTCTGACAGAAGACTGTCAATTGAGTTGTTTCATCTCTGAGCGGCATTTTTTGGCACACAATAGGCTAAGTGGTCAGGTCACAAGGATCCCGAAGGATCAGATAGGGTTGGGGGAGAGAACCCACTGGACAGCTTTTGGGGGACAGATGGTAGCCTCCAGTTAAAGCCATCCAGCGGTGCTATGGATACGGAACCACGGTTTAATGTACCATCCGACGGACGGCACATTTCCAAACCTATAAGTGTTCCCTACGTACCAAGAGTAGGACAGGAGTTTTGCTGAGATAAATCTTAATGCTAGCCTAATGGGACTCGAATCCGGGTTGGGTTGGGTTGTTTTACCTCTGAGCGTCACTTTTTTGCACACCATGGGCTAAATGGCCAGGTCACATGGACCCCGAAGGCTCAGAGAAGGTTGGGGGAGGGGACCCACTGGAACAGCTGTTGGGAGACAGATGGTAGCCTCCCGTCAAGGCCATCCAGCGTGTTCTTTAACGTGCACAGGGTATGGCTCTCCCGCACACGGGGCCACGGCTTAACGTCCCATCCGACGGACGGCGGCGTTTCCAAGCCCATCGGTGTCCCCTACTGACCGTGAGCAGGGCGGGGAGTTTTGCGGAGATAAATCTCAACGCTGACCCAGCTGGGACTCGAACCTGGGAACTACAGATTACGAGCCTGGCGCGCTACTCGAATCCGGGAGTTGCAGATTACGAGTATGGCGTGCTATCGACTGAGCCATCCCCGCCCCTAGACTGTCTGCATAATACGTCATATCGAAAAGGAGAGACGACAGCAGAAAGATAACACGCCTTATCCAGGACTCAAACACCAATTTCTTTGATCCACAACCAATCACGCTCACGACTCGGCTATCAAAAATGCGAATATTATTATCAGAATTTTAAATTGTAAGTTCGTATAATTAACCTTAGAGTACCAGGATCCATTAAATCGATTCTAGGAAACTGCGTACATTTGTCAGGATCGATCAGATTGATCATCTGTATTTTATACATTATTTCTTTGAAATCTAGAGATCGCATGAATGGATAGACGAGGGTTAAATGATCAATCTAAATATCAATTATGTAGGCTATGTACAGATGTCATGACCTTCAAAGGATTAAAAATCTTTCACAGATTGTTTTTTAAGCAATGAGGCAAAAGTTCAGGCTCAACAGAAAACTGCAATTTTATATAATTTTTGAGCCCGAAGTTTTGACATAATTCTCTAATGAGTGCGTGGAAATTGGATCAAGGATTTATCCCAAATGTTTCAATGTATCATTTATTATAATGGTGATGGAAAAATAATTATGATTTTGGTAAACATCGGACATAACTCTTTCGTTTCTAAGGTTAATGTGTAGGCCTCAGTTTAGAAAACCTGTACGTCTTTATATTTCTTTACTCTTCAAAACAAGCAAAAAAAAACTCCTATAACGCATATCATTTCAAAATATCTACAAGTATGGAGATGAGAAATTCTTAATACATATCATATAATAACTTTTAAGCTTTAATTTTTCGAGATTTAGAGATGCAATTTATTGATGCCGAGAAGAAATCAAGTAGTCCTCATTCTCCCATTAATTTACGAATTTTGACACATAATCAATTTCTCATGCTTTTGTTCAATTAGAAATATTGATGCGTAATCAAGAACTTCTAATGCTCCTATTCGTTTACAAATGTTGATGCATAATCAAGAAGTCCTCATACTCCTATTCATTTCCATTCCATTCCATCATTTATAAATGTGGACGCATAATCAAAAGTCCTCATGTTCCTATTCGTTTACAAATGTTGATGAATAATCAAGAAGTCCTCATACTCCTATTCATTTCCATTCCATTCCATCATTTATAAATGTGGACGCATAATCAAAAGTCCTCATGTTCCTATTCGTTTACAAATGTTGATGAATAATCAAGAAACCCTCATGCTCCTATTCATCTCCATTCCATTCCATCATTTATAAATGTGTAAGCGTAATCAAAAGTCCTCATGCTCCTATTCGTTTACAAATGTTGATGCGTAATCAAGAAACCCTCTTGCTTCTATTCATTTACAAATGTTGGTGCGTAACCAAGAAGTCTTTGAGTTTCTCTTCAGTTACAAACATTCACATACAATCAGTAGTTTCAGTCTCCTGTTTATGTGTAAACTTTTAATACATAAACTTTTATCACATAATATAATCACTTACATGTGATCACGAATATCGTGCTTATATTCATTTTAATATTGGCAGGTAATCAAGAGTAGTTAGGACTTTCATTCAATTGCAAATACGTGTAATAAAGAAGTCCTCTAAACGCTCTTTAATTGCAACTAGTGACATGTGATTAAGAATCTCCTGGCTGTTATTCTGTTGCAAATAATGACACGAAATCATAAAAAATTAGGGTCGCTTTTATTCAAACAAATATTCCAAACACTCAGAGAGAAACAATTCTCAGAACTTGCAAACACCCAGATGCAATCGTAAAGTTCTCGAAATGCTATTTAATAGTAAGTGCTCAACATATACATAAACGTTCTTATCTTGGCTTCTATTCAATTACAAAATAAAAGACCTCTGACGCGATAATGAATTAATAATCATAATCTAAATACATATAAAAGTAATATGTACTCGTTTGTTTGTTTTTTTAATTCCAATCACTGAAATGTAGTCAAGAAGTACAGTAGCTCAAAAAAATATCCGAACACTATGGTTGATTACAAAATTTAGAAAAAATATCTGGCAACTATTTTTTTTAGAAATTAGTGATCTGGCAACCTTCGTGTCACGTGATTACAGAATTCAGGAAAAATATCTGGAGCGTGTACAGCAACTGTACACGCTCCAGTTACCGTCCACAGCAAACTGGAGCGTGTGCAGTTACTGCACACGCTCCAGTTTGCTGTGAACGGTAACTACACACGCTCAATATTTCCGTGAGTGAGCCCACACGATCTAGTATCAAAATAATATGACCACCTACAGTCGCTCAAAAAAGTATCCGAACACTACGGTTGATTACAGAATTCAGAAAAAATATCTGGCAACTATTTTTTTAGAAATTAGTGGTCTGGCAACCTTCGTGTCACGTGACACGTCACGTGACACGAAGACACGACACGTGTCACGTGACACGAAGGTTGCCAGACCACTAATTTCTAAAAAAATAGTTGCCAGATATTTTTTCTGAATTCTGTAATCAACCGTAGTGTTCGGATATTTTTTGAGCGACTGTACTCTGGCTTCTATTCAATTTTAAATGTTCACAAATAATAAAATGCTCTCGGGTTGGTAATTTACTATGCTGAAAACGCAAATGTTTCTCCTAATGCTTCTTTTGGATGAATAAACTCGAGTTTTACCTTGCTTTGAGGAAAGAACTCTATCAAATAAGAGCGAAAGGAAGTTATCATTCAAACTCTAAAAGGCTAACTCAGTTTTTACAGCAAAAAAGATTTTTAAATACTTTAGAGCTTGATTTTAAGGAAATGTTCACCTTTAAATGCCTGAGCGAAAGGATTTTCGGCTTTTGTTCTAAGTCCTCTGCAGTAGCAAGATTCTTTTGCTGGAAATTGAAGTACACAGAGCAGCTTATCATTACAGAATTCTTCACAAAATTTTTAAGCATGTGGAATTTTTATAGTAGTGAAGATTTGGGCATGGATCAAATGCAACGTTACCTCAATCTCTCTCGAAGAATCTTTCTACTGAAGAGGACTTTGAACAAAAGTCAAAAAGCTTTTAGAAAGTAGTGAATTTATTAATGTCTAAAACCCCTGAAACACCTGTCTCCAGATGAAGGGTTTTGCATAAAATATATGAAGAATACATACGATCACAAGCAAAAGAAAGACGTCATTTTATCTTCGAACCGTTGCCAGTTAAAAAGAGAAAAAAAAAGAAAATAGTAATCGTGTTTTGTTGATTTTTCAAGATATTGTTTACATTTTGTGGTCTGTTCTTTACACATGGAAATATCTTGTTTCAAGAGATAAATAAAAACATCTTTTTTGGTTGGATAGGCACCGATATTTAACGATTAACATTTTCAGAATCTTCTAATAATTTGAATTTTCACCCAAATAGAGTTAAACTTTGAAAGAGTCAAAATTAAAAGAAATTTATATTGTTAACAGTCTGGTCATGCTACAAATGCGACAGTAACGATTCTTTTTCTTCTACGTGAGACTTAAAGCAATGAATATTTTTCTTTTAAAAGTATGAAAGAAATAGAAGAATACTATATTGTTTCTGGATAACATGTAATGCTCGTTTTCAAAGAGAATGAAGTTTTTTTATTTTTCATCCGTTAATGACTCTAACGGTAAAAATTAAAACTAACGAATGATTGGGAAAATTAAAATAGTAATATTTTATTAGTACCTTTGCAACACAAAAAAATATTTTTTATTTCCATTTATCTCTTAAAACTAAAGAGTGACGTTTTTGCACCTTCCCCTACTGGTAAGAAAGCAAAACATTGCCAAAACACCACCAAAAACGTTTTAATTTCTACCAAAAAAGATCATTTGCAATGCTCCTTTGACGTTTTGTATTTTGCAATTTTTTCCACTGCAAGAGTGTAATTGAAGCTATTGGGAGATAAATAAAGAACGAATCGTAATATTTCATTAATACTTATCCAATTCAAAAGTAATTTTATTTCTAAAAGCAGAAATCGTGAATGTCTACAGACGGACAGACATATTAAATTTAAAGTTTTCACATATTTCCAGATTTAAACTTTTTCTAAACTAAGCTATTTAATTATAAATTTATTTCAATTAATTTATAGAATTAATACGTTTCAATATATATACGTATTATTATTTTTTTTGAACATACAGGGTGTTTCAAAAAGGATGCAACCCTCTATTGTATTTTTCTATTTAAACTTGACAAAAGACACAAATTTCAAAAGATGCAAATTAGACATATGTCTACCTTTACAACAAATGTTGAAAGTGATTTCCTACAACCTGGATGCTGGTTCGTACCCGTTTCATGACATTTGCAGCCACCTTTCGTAATGTTTGTTTCCTTTTGTTTAAAATATCTCTTTCAATGTTAGCCTTCAAGTCTTCAATCTCAACTTATTTTAATATGTATCAAGGACTGGCTCAAGGTTCAATTTTGAGTCCAATTCTCTTTAATATTTATATTTCCGACTTATTTAAAAATCACGACCCAAAATTAAAATTTGCTACTTTTGCAGATGACATCGTCATCTGGAGCAGTGACAAAAATACATCAAAACTTGAACATAGATTACAAACACAAATTAATAAAATATTAGATTTCTGTAAACTTTGGCATCTTTCCATAAATTTAGAAAAAACTTTTTGTATTCCTTTTATAAAATTTAAATCTGTTCCACCTGAAATGATTCTACACATTGAATTGAATTGAATAAGTTTATTTCACCCAAACATACATATATTGGTAGATAAAACACAGACATGTTCACAGGTGAAAAAGGAGAACATAATAAGCGGTAGCTTTTAAATAAATAACAACAATTAAAACAAGTCAATTCAATTAAATATTTAGGCATACATTTGGACTCGTGGCTTAACTGGAAAACTCATCTTCTGCAACAACATAGTAAAGAATGCAAATTATTAAATTTTTTTAAATGTTTATCAGCTACCAACTGGGGCACTCCCCCCAACTTTTTAATATGCTTATATAAAAATCTAATCCGTTCAAAACTTGAATATGGACTCGAATTTACTATAGGAACTAGGACCAGAGTTTTAAAAAGTTTAATGTCCTTCAAAATCAATTCATCAAATCCGCATTAGGTCTCTATAAAAGAACATCTACAATAACATTAATAGGAGAAACGGCAATCGCCCCCTTCCAAATTAGAATTAAAATTCTTTTAATTAAACACGACTTTTATTTAAAATTCCTTCTCATCCTTTTATCCAAATTATCTCAATAATCCAAAAAAATTTAAAACAATATCACAATAAACTTGATGAAAATGTATTATTAAAAGTCATATTTAATCTCTCAGCCTCAGGGGAGACGTTTAACTTTATTACAGATTGGAGTTTTCACCGTCCTAATATACAAATTATCTACCGGGTAATGTTTCAAAAAAAATTTTTTTTTCTTCAGAATCATTAAGAATTCTTACAACTTCTTATTGTAATCTAACTTATAAAAAACATATCATCATATATACCGATGGGTCACTTCAAAAAAATATTAAATTAGCATCATCTGCATTCTATATTCCAGCGATTGAGTTCTCTAAAACTTTTAAATTACCTTCAATAATTTCTATCACACAAGCTGAACTTATAGCTATAATAGAAGCTTTAATTTACATTACTAAACATTTCTATAAAAAATTTATTATTTACACAGATTCTAAATGTGCTTTAAATATTTTAAAACAGGATCTTTATTATACTGATTATTCTCAATTTTTATACCAACTTTTAACTTTGACTGATTTTAATGTAAGATATTTAAAAAATAAAATTTCATTACAGTGGGTACTGTCGCTACATTACCCACTGTAATGATGTCATTACAGTGGGTACAGTGGGTTCGTGTCACGTGACACGAAGGTTGCCAGATCACTAATTTCTAAAAAAATTGTTGCCAGATATTTTTTGTGAATTTCGTAATCAACCGTAGTGTTCGGATACTTTTTTGAGCGACAGTACCTGCCCACTGTAATATCGAAGGAACTGAAAAGGCAGATGAACTCGCAAAAAATGCAGATACTCAATCCAATATCTCTCAAACTCTATATTTTTACACCCATTTCAAAAAAATTATTAATTTTCACGAATTCCATCTTACAAACAACTTTTTTTTAAATTAATGGTAACCTTCAAAATAATTTTTAATTTGGACTTTCTTCTAACATACAATACACTTGTAATTTCAATCTTCCTAGACCACTACTAGTGGGCGGGGGTGGCTCAGTCGGTAGCGCGCCAGGCTCGTAATCTGTAGTTCCCAGATTCGAGTCCCAGCTGGGTCAGCGTTGAGATTTATCTTCGCAAAATTTTCCCGCCCTGCCCACGGTCAGTAGGGGACACCAATGGGCTTGAAAAGGCCGCCGTCCGTCGGATGGGACGTTAATCCTTGGCCCCTGTGCGGGAGAGCCATACCCTGTGCACGTTAAGAACACGCTGGAACACGCTACCATCTGTCTCCCAACAGCTGTTCCAGTGGGTTCCCTCCCCCAACCTTCTCTGAGCCTTTGGGGTCCATGTGACCTGGCCATTTAGCCCATGGTGTGCAAAAAAGTGACGCTCAGAGGTAAAACAATCCAATCCTAGACCACTACTAGTAAAAATCTTTAAACTAAGAACAGGAGCTACCACACTTAATCAGTACTTATTTTCAATTAGAAAAATAAACACTCCAAATTGCACTCTCTGCCACACTATTGAATCTATTAACCATGTAATTTTAAACTATCCAAAATATGAAACGGCACGAAATATTTTTTTAAGGAATTAGATTTGCTAGGTATTAAATAATATACTATTTTCAATATTTTAAATCATTCAAATCTAAATATAAGAAAAAAAGTTTTTAATTTAGTTGGACAATTTCTTCTGGAAGCTGATCTGCGGAAAAAGATTTAAAATATTATCAACTAAAGAAAAATCACAATTTAATTTTTAGTATTTATTAATGTTTTACAACCTTCTTAAAATCAACTCAAAAATTCCTGATTTTCTATTGGAGCATTGAAAAAGCCGGCAACGGACCTCTCAGTGAGCGGTAACGGTCTACAACATAATACAATATTTCAAGTCTTCAAGTGTATGAGGATTGTTTTGAAACACTACACATTTGAGATATCTCCAAAGGAAAAATCTGGAGGAGTAAGATCTAGGATCTTGGGGGCTACAAATTTTGTGAAATCAAATGATCACCAAAATTTCCTGAAACATGGCCATTGCGTCATTTGCGGTCGCGCCATCTTGTTGAAACCAACACTCTCGTTCATTCACATCCAATAGTGCAATAAACTGTTGGATGAGGTCACGATAAACCACACCAGTTACAGTTGAGTCAAAAAATAAAAGCTCTATCACACGACGACGGGAAATTGCACACCAAACACCAATTTTAGTGCGTGTAATGGTCGTTCGCGAAAAGTGTGAGGATTTTCACTGCTCCATATTCGACTGTTTTGACTGTTCACATACCCATCCAAATGAAACCAAGCTTCGTCAACTGAAATAAATACCGTCCAACACCTCAATTCCATTTTCATCAACAAAAGAACGAAACAAACGACAGTACCGTAAACGTTTTTCATGGTCTGGTTCTTTCAGTTCATGAACGACACCAATGCGGTAGGAATGAAATTTTAACTTCTTTATAGCCCTGAAAACAGTAGCTGGTGACAGTCCAACCTGTGAAGATAACTTTCTAAGAGATTTTCTGGGTGAGCGAGTTAAACGCTGAGACACATCATCAAGAACTTCGGCAGTTAACAGTGATGGCTGGCCTGGGCTCTTTCGATCCTGTACAGACCCAGTGTCACGAAATTTATCAATCAAACGTGATATTGTCGACTTGTTGGGAACTGCAGACTTCAACTCAAACTCCTCTCTCACACGTTTGTATTTGTACGCACAATAAATCTCAACAACAAATACACGTTCGTTTTTGGAAAACGGCATAGCTGACATAACACAAAGGAATGAATGCTTGAGTGAGACTAGCACGTGACAAGGTCATTTCAACTGCTAAAGGCTGTTAACCTTGAGTATAGTAAGGCCAACTGACTAATATTATGGCATAAAATGTACATGCGCGTAAGTTCTACTCTCTTACATTTAGGGTTGCGTCCTTTTTGAAACACCTTGTATATATATATATTTGGATCTGCCGCCGTTTTTAAAAACTTCGTGCATCATTGGAAGGCCGCGACCCATAATTTCACAACAAAGTGTAAACATTTTTTTTTCTGAAAACTAAATTAAAAATCTTACTTGGATAGGTACTAACAAAAAAAATATTATTCGCATTTTCCAAATCTTCTATTAGCTTGAACTTTACAGTAAAAGCTAAAATTTGTAAACTGGCAAAAACTCTTGAAACAAGCATTCCCTATTCGCCTGATACGATTGGACATTGAAGTTTCAATAGTTTCTACCTTCGCATTCCAATCTTTCAGTCTTACCTCTCGGAGTTCTGTCAACTCAAAAAAAAAAACTCCCTCAAACGCCCGGAAAGACATTGCGAAGTCAATTTATTGTTTTTGGAGAACAACAATAACAGTTAGTATACAAACTAATTTTTCTGACGAAGAAATCACAAAAAAAAAGAAAAATTGCCTAAATAGGATCATTTCTGATTTATGAGAATATCAGAAGCTCGACGACGTTAAATCCTACTATTGTCGGACTCACGAGAATCAAGAAGAAAAACAGCAGAATCCAACCGAAATTGAGACGGATTTTGGAAACAATGAAATGCTCTCTATGAAATCAACCATGAAAATAGACTCAACCGCAACACTCATAAATCAAAACCGTTTCTCCGACAACTGCTTGGCGGGCTTTCTCATAAGTTCGCTTCTGTCCTTCAACTATACCTTTCTCCCTCCCCAATATACACTAACTCTTCTCCCCCTCTCTTCCTCCCTCCCTCCCTCCTCAACAACTGCCTTCGTGTCACAGGGTGCCCGGATATCCAAGGAGCCACCAGCAGCAATAACGGAACCTCTCTGCGCTATCGCTCTACTCGCTAATAGGACTCCAGCCAATATCCTTCCAGCCATACTTGGAGGCTATCATTTTCTCAGAGCCCAGTAACAGAAAATCCGCCCTTCGGATTTCTTCAGTGGACTTTGGGAAAATTGTGCCATCGATCTCTTGCATGTCCACTCAATGTCTCGATGTCTGTTCGCCGACATGAAGCTGTGTCCACGTACCAACTTGTGTGGATACCACACTCGTCTTACATTTTAAGACTTGTAGGCATTTCTAAAGCAAACACTGTGAGTAAAAATCTAGTCGTCTTTTATATAAAGGTTTTTTTTTTTTCATTTTTTTACTTTGACCCCTCCCCCCCCAAAAAAAAAAAGGCCACTCTCCGAGACTCAGATTTTGATAAATCCAGAATGGGAAAAGTAGATACATTAAAACTGAAAACAAAAATCAATATCCATATATTTTCTTTAATTTTGGTACATTGGGTGTTTAATATCATTAGCTTTAATTTCAACGAGGTGTTCACAATTATGAGTGAATTGGTTTATGAATTACAATGGACATGTATTTCAACACTCGTACACAATTTCATTCCTCTACACTTTCATTAAAATCAGTTAATTAATTATTCATTTATTATAATCCCTTTTTGGCAGAAATCCCTTTCAAAACATAAATTTTATGATTTTACTTACAGAACGAAAGCTCAAAATTAAAATTTAATGTGCTGCGCCCTTTTCACAGATTCTGTAGCCAGTTGGAGGGCCAGGACTCACAGTTAAGTTCTTCAATAAGTTGAGGTACTAAAGAAATTAATTCTTTCGAGATACAAATAAAGACATTACTTTCGAGGTTTATCGTAATGTCTTGAAATCTAATGTTCAATTATAGGTCAGGATGCACAAAATATTTCGAAAGTTGGGAAAGAAACGTTATTAGACCATATTTCGGTTTTTTTTTTAGAAATTATTTTCATCAGAAACTAAGATAAAATTTTTTCTTTCATTTTAATCATCTTTTAAAAGCATATTATTTTTCAAAATTTGTTAATTGTAGCTATACTAATTTTTCGCCGCCATGTCGGTTATTAATATTATCCTTAAGTCGTCATTGCCCCATGAGGGCTCATTGCCCATGAGGCCGTCATTGCCTATGTCCCCTCTGGGGACAGTGCAGGGCCAATAAAGCAAGGAAGACTTGTCAGAATGTTCCTGGAGCCATTCGGTGACGATACGTGCCTTTGTGGCAGATGCGTTATCATGTTGAACGTGTCCATCCGAGTGAGGATAAACTGTAGCCATGAAAGGATGAACTTAGTCAATAACGATGTTCAAATATGCTGTGGCTTTCAAATATCCTTCGATGGATATCAGGGGACCTAATGTGTTCCAGGAAAACATTCCCCACACCATCACACGTCCACACCGACCTGTGCCTTTGGCACCAGGAAAGATGGCTCCATACTCATGTTGCTCGTGCCAAATTCTGGATCCTTCCATCAGCATGATGCAAAAAGGGAAACTTGATTCGTCCGACAGGACTACCTTTTCCAGTCCTCAACGGTCCAATGTCGATGCTCCTGCACCCACTAGAGAGGCGCTTTTGTGTTTCTACTGACAACATCGGCATTCAATATGGTCGACGGCTGTTCTAGCCCTTTCGCTACAAGGTCCAATATGTGTTACGTTTGGAGAACACCTTCTGTACACCAATGTTTAATTTTGCCTCATTGTGCCCCGTCTGTTAACTTACCCAATTCTCGCCAGTCTCCTTTGCTTCCTCTGATGCACAAGCTGTTTTCGTCCACAGGATCGCCGATCACTGGCAGTTTTTTCTTTTTTTTTTTGCTTTTCGCACCATTCTAGGTAACCCTTATAATGGTTGTGTGTGAAAAGCCTAGGAGAACGGCCGTTTGAGAGATGCTAGAATCGGCACTCAAAGCACCAACTATCATGCCCATTCAAAGTCGTTAGGTTGGATTGGGTTGTTTTACCTCTGAGCGGCACTTTTTTTGCACACCATGGGCTAAATGGCTAAATGGCCAGGTCACATGGACCCCGAAGTCTCAGAGAAGGTTGGAGGAGGGGACCCACTGTAAGAGCTGTTGGGAGACAGATGGTAGCGTGTTCCAGCGTGTTCTTAACGTGCACAGGGTATGGCTCTCCCGCACACGGGGCCAAGGATTAACATCTCATCAAAACGGACGGCGGCATTTCCAAGCCCATCGGTGTCCCATACTGACCGTTGGCAGGGCGCGGAGTTTTGCGGAGATAAATCTCAATGCTGACCCAGCTGGGACTCGAACCTGGGAACTACAGATTACGAGCCTGATACGCTACCGACTGAGCCACCCCCGCCCCATTTTTCAAAGTCGTTCGGGTAGCTCATTTTGCATATTCTGACGCTCAATCCAACTCTAACTGATGATCGAAGAACTGGTCTGCCAAATTTATACCGTACACCGCGGTCAGGTAACGTATTAGATGTTGGAATTTATATGACGAGCGATGGTGTACCTAATAAATTGGCACCTCAGTGTATATTAAAATTTTCATTTGTGCATTTCTGTAATTTAGTTTATTTAACATGTGCTACATACATTTTTTCCATTCCTAAGTTGTAGAATGTTTGTGAGTCGAGTACCTCCCCCCTCCAAACATACACACACACACACACTTCCATACAGTTGGGGGTCTCTGAAATCTTTAGCCCCTGGGGCATTCAAATACCTTAATCCGCCACTGCCCCTCACCTTTCCCCAAAAACGTGGTGCTGGTGTCTGCTTCAGTCAGTAGCCCACTAGGCTCGTAATCTGCAGTCTCTGGGGGCGGGGGTGGCTCAGTCGGTAACGCGCCAGGCTCGTAATCTGTAGTTCCCAGGTTCGAGTCCCAGCTGGGTCAGC
Organism: Ryuthela nishihirai; assembly: GCA_038380435.1. Classification (NCBI taxonomy): domain Eukaryota; kingdom Metazoa; phylum Arthropoda; class Arachnida; order Araneae; family Heptathelidae; genus Ryuthela; species Ryuthela nishihirai. Next base: position 39,749,703 of record JAWZYU010000020.1, read on the forward strand.
GTTGAGATTTATCTGCGAAATATTCCCCGCCTGCCCACGGTGAGTAGGGGACACCGATGGGCTTGGAAAGGCCGCCGTCCGTCGGATGGGACGTTAAACCGTGGCCCCGTGTGCGGAAGAGAGCCATACCCTGTGCACATTAAAGAACACGCTGGATGGCCTTGACGGGAGGCTACCATCTGTCTTCCAACAGCCGTTCCAGTGGGCCCCCTCCCCAACCTTCTCTGAGCCTTCGGGGTCCATGTGACCTGGCCATTTAGCCCATGGTGTGCAAAAAAGTGCCGCTCAGAGGTAAAACAACCCAACCCAACCTGCAGTCTCTAAGTACGAGACCAACCGTGGCAGCGTTGAAATTTATATCCACAAAACTTCCAACCTTGCCCTCAGTCAGTAGAAAACACCGATGAGATTAGCAAGGCCGCCATCCGTCGGATAGGACGTTAAGCTGCGGGAGCATGTTAGAGAGAGTATATAACCTGTGCACGTTAAAGAACACCCTGGATAGCCTTGATGGGAGGCTACCATCTGTCTCCTAACAGCTATCCAGTGGCATAACATTCTCTGAGCCTTCGGGGTCCTTGTGGCTTAGCCATTTAGCCCAATATGCACAAAAAATGCCCCTCAGTAGAAAAACAACTCTACCCTAAATATACACACAATCCCATTTTTAAATCAATCTCCAATATATTTCAATATGAGTACCTTTTAACAAAAAGGGTTTAAAATCAGAAATTCCGCATGAAAGTCATGTTGATATCATGTCATCATGATATAAAAAAAAACACACCTAAATTTGATCTTTCCCCTCTTCTTAAAATTAACTTCGATAATTTATCCCATTCCTTCATTTCACGATCACGTGCTAATTGCCGATAACATCTTTGTTTGACATCTTAATTTCCTTAACATTACTTCAGCTCGGATGAATCTTCTGTTTACTTTTCGTTAATATCCTCAAAGTCGCATGAACTATTTTCATCGTTGCTCTTGCTGCTGCTTTCATCCGATGGAATCTCTTCAAACCGAGGACTTAAGCGAAAGATTTTCAATTGTCAAAAGTAGCTTAAACCGAGTTTTCTTTCTTCAGAAAGGCAAGAAAAATATTTAAGTACTATCTATCTACACTGTGTCCAAAGGTTAAGCAAAATTCCTAATCTGCTAAGTGACTCACAGACCACCGAAACTATTAACTTTACATTTTGCGTGGATGGAACAGAATGTAAGCAAGGTCGTATGCCTCCAAAAATTGCCCTGACCGGACAAAATTTGCATACGTCACTCGAAAAGAAATTCTGGGGTACACATTAAAAGCTGGCTCTGATTCTGCACCACTGATTTCTTGTTGAGCAAGTTGTTGGGTTGTTTTACCCAGGGCCGTGCGGTAGATTTTCTCATTATGATGCAAGTCTTCGAAATGCCGCCCCTTAAAGGTTTTTTCTTTAAAATAACCTTCGATTGTGATTAAAAAAAAACTGCACAAAATGTACGAATACTATTTTTAATTTGAAAATATAAACTACTTTAAATAATGATATCAACTGCAACAATCTACTACAGTTTTACCCTTCTAACTTTAACTTTAGCAAATTCATTAATTAGGGATGTGTAGTCTAGAGTGGCAGCCAATGTAGATTCAATAGAAATTAATGACAGATTTCTAAGTTTTGTTTGGCTTATTGAACTTCTTAAGTAGTGTTCTATTAATTTTAATTTGGAAAAACTTCTTTCCCCACTAGCTACAGAGACAGGGAGTGTTAATAAAATTCTCAGATCTGCCAACACTATTCGGATACAAGGTAATTAAATTTTGGCACAAATAATTTAAAACATCCAAAGGTTTCATAGAATATGGTAGCATTCGGGATACATCACGTAATTCTTCTTGTAGATCATTTGCATTTATATCTGATTCATTTTCGACCGAAAGTAACGACTGGAGACTGGTACAATAATTTTCTAGCGTTTTGTCATCTATATCCTTGAGTTTTAAAATATCATATAAAAACTGAAATTATTTGCTATGGGTTTCCAGAAGCGTGAATCGTTCATTCAGAGAATTAAGGGTAATGTCCAAAATATAATTGAAAAAGTTTATTTTAAATTTATTCTCCTCTGTTAAGGGTTGATCGACAGCTTCTTCATAGCCAAATTGACGCTTTTTCCTTCTGGCTCTAACTTCAGTTTCGGCAGGAAATTCTGCACTGCATTCAGGATTCTCTGCAATCTCATTAGCAGCAATTTTCATCTGATCCTATCCAGATTGTCTATGACTTTTCACTTTTTGTATGGTTTCTGATAACATCCTTATACAATCTGACAAATTTATATTTACAGATTGCAATAGCTTCGAGACTGAATTTATTTCAAATAAAATATCATACCAAAGAATTACACCGCATATAAACTTGTAATTTTTAATATTTTTTTGCTAACCCTCTTGCTTTAACTTTAGTTTCTGCATCTCTGTTGATGTCTTCTATTATTTGGAATAATGCATCATAGATTTCGCAAAGTTGAAATCGTAAAGGTTTTAACGCATCTACTGTGCTTGACCACCTAGTAGCCCTCAATGGTTTTAGAGTTATTGTGAAACATATTTTTTAGCACTTCCCAACGCTTTGTAGAACAAGAAAAAAAAAGTGTAAAGCTCTTGAACAATAGCAAAAAAAGTTGTTGTTTCTGTAGAAGACGTTGCATCATTCACAACTAGGTTTAAATAATGACATGCGCAGGGCACATAAAACGCCCTTGGATAGTTTTCAAGTATTCTATTTTGTACACCCTTTCTTACTCCTTTTCATATTAGCTCCGTTGTCATAGCCTTGTCCTCTAAGCCACTTTAACTCAAAACCTAACTTTTCCAAATGTGTCAGAATAAGTTCTGTCAAAAAAAAGCTAGTAAGATTTGTAGGTAACAGAACATAATAAATAGATAACGAATATCTGTGAAATTGACAGCTAGCAGTCATGTTGACATATGCCTTTCCTTAACTTGTTATTGTATTGTCTCCATTTCAACGTATATGAATTTGGTAAAAATAGAACAATAAATAACGAACGCAAAATTAGGCAAATGCAAATATTTCCTAAGCAACTCTCTCTCTATCACACAGAGGCACACGTTCCGCACTTAATATTACACCCAGTCCATGCAAATGCTACTTTTTAATTCGAGTCCCTATTGTTATAACATAATAATTTTCAATGATAATAAGTAACTACAATTGCTGTAAAAAACAATAATTCTCTTACCTGATCTACTTTTTAAACACAAAAACTGAATTAGTATAAATGCACAAATATTATACTGATACATATATATTATATATCTGATTTACTGATTTAAATACAGCACAGCCACTTCTCATATCAAACTAACATTAACATCAAATATTGTCAATAATTGTAAGCTCAAAGCAGAACTATCAACACGTAACACGTGCAATTGTCTTTTGTGATAATTGCCGCCTCAGCTTTTAGGAGCGGCCACGCGGTTGGGTTGTTGGGTTGTTTTACCTCTGAGCGGCACTTTTTTGCACACCATGGGCTAAATGGCCAGGTCACGTGGACCCCGAAGGCTTAGAGAAGGTTGGGGGAGGGGACCCACTGGAACAGCTGTTGGGAGACAGATGGTAGCCTCCCGTCAAGGCCATCCAGCGTGTTCTTTAACGTGCGCAGGGTATAGCTCTCCCGCACACGGGGCCACTGCTTAACGTCCCATCCGACGGACGGCGGCCTTTCCAAGCCCATCGGTGTCCCCTACTGACCGTGGGCAGGGCGGGGAGTTTTGCGGAGATAAATCTCAACGCTGACCCAGCTGGGACTCGAACCTGGGAACTACAGATTACGAGCCTGGCGCGCTACCGACTGAGCCGCCCCTGGCCGCGCGGTATATTACAAACAAAAATAATAGCTTCTCGCTGTCAGATCAAAAGTCTTTCGTCGAGCGCTCGCCAACGATGTACCTGCACCAGAAACCGAGATCAAAGGGTACCGAAAGCGCTTAGGCAGAAGCGTACGATAAATCATAAATCGTATACATCAATATCGGAATAACATAGACCAATATAGAAAAGCGTTGCGTAAAGATTTTTAATTATTGAATGGTTCAAATTGTATTTTGATTTCGCTGCTTATGCCGCCCCTTTACGGTGCCGCCTGATGCGGCCGCCTCTCTGTATCATATCACGGCACGGCCCTGGTTTTACCTCTGAGCGGCACTTTTTTGCACACCATGGGCTAAATGGCCAGGCCCGAAGAAGGGTACAAGGACCCCGAAGCCACAAGAAAACAACAGAGACAGGCCACAAGGACCCCGAAGGCTCAGAGAAGGTTGGGGGAGGGTACCCACTGAAACAGCTGTTGGGAGACAGATGGTAGCCTCCCGTCAAGGGCATCCAATGTGTTCTTTAACGTGCACAGGGTATGGCTCTCCTGCACACGGGGCCACGGCTTAACGTCCCATCCGACGGACGGCGTCCTTTCCAAGCCCATCGGTGTCCCCTACTGTCCGTGGGCAGGGCGGGGAATTTTTGCGGAGATAAATCTCAACGCTGATCCGCTGGGACTCGAACCTGGGAACTACAGATTACGAGACTGGCGCGCTACCGACTGAGCCAACCCCGCCCCTTGTTGAGCAAGTGTTGTGTTCATGTTAGCAGAGCGTTACATATCAACAGTATGGCACAGAAATATACGGATGCTTTTACACTAGGTAAGAGCAATCAGCGCATTGAATCCAGCCAATCCAATACTGAGATGCCAAGGATTTTAAACGTCCTCTAATCTGTTCTTTCAAGACTTTAAGACGGTCCCAAACGACAGGATATGTTAGCCATAGACGAGTACAAGGTCGTTCAAGTGTGTCAAGGGTGCAGGATGGCAGCTATGTTACTCCAGGGGGTGGGGCGAGGGTGGCTCAGTCGGTAGCGCGCCAGGCTCGTAATCTGTAGTTTCCAGGTTCGAGTCCCAGCAGGGTCAGAGTTGAGATTTATCTCCGCAAAATTTCCCCGCCCTGCCCACGGTCAGTAGGGGACACCGATGGGCTTGGAAAGACCGCCGTCCGTTGGATGGGACGTTAAGCCGTGGCCCCGTGTGCGGGAGAAACGTTAACGTTTGCACGTTAAAGAACACACTGGATGCCCTTGACGGGAGGCTACCATCTGTCTCCCAACAGCTGTTCCAGTGGGTCCCCTCCCCAAACCTTCTCTGAGCCTTCGGGGTTCTTGGGACCTTGCCATTTAGCCCATTGTGTGCAAAAAAAGTGTCGCTCAGAGGTAAAACAATCCAACCCAACAACTTTCAAACTTTAGGAAACAAATTGTAATTCGTGATATTTTCCATGCTGACCGGGAGAGAGGAAAGGAATTTTAATGTTAAGTACAAATAATAGTGCCTAAGAATTTCCTTATATAATGCAGGAATTTCATCATTTATGTCTTTATCCCGTCTTAATTGGCAGTTATTCGCATCAGTTTAAATACTTTCATTTCTAAAGTAAAAGTACTAAGTAATTTCGAAAAAAATAATCATATCGTAAAGACGAAAAAATTCCTGCTTCTCTAAACAGGTAATAAGGGTTGCATTTTTGGGCTTTTAATTAGTAAGCGAATAAATCTCTTTCGTAGCACTAAAAGTTGGTTAAAATTGTTGAAAGAGAAAATTTTATGACATGTCGATCCATAGTAAATACACAGATTACCTCTAGAGATAGACTTCAAACATTAGTTAAAAAGTTCTAAAAAAAATCAACGCCGACACACGGCGTTGAATTTTTTTCAGAACTTTTTAATTTATGACATATTGCATTTTCATTACTTTTGGCTTCAGATGACATCTTTTTAGAAATAAATTTTCCTTCATTTCGATATAAGAGAAGTGGAAAAACATTTTACAAAGATCATTACATATTATGCGTTTATCGCAATTTTATAACTGGTGAAGAGTACACGAACAAACACTTCTCAGTTCGCCTGAGATTATGTATAAATGGCTTGAACTGGTCATCTAGTTCTAGGAGAGTACAAACGCAAATTAGGGTTGGGTTGTTTTACCTCTGAGCGGCACTTTTTTGCACACCATGGCTAAATGGCCAGGTCACATGGACCCCGAAGGCTCAGAGAAGGTTGGGGGAGGGGACCCACTGGAAGAGCTTTTGGGAGACAGATGGTAGCCTCCCGTCAAGGCCATCCAGCGTGTTCTTTAACGTGCACAGGGTATGGCTCTCCCGCACACCGGGCCACGGCTTAACGTCCCATCCGACGGACGGAAGGCCTTTCCAAGCCCATCGGTGTCCCCTACTGACCGTGGGCAGGGCGGTGAATTTTGCGGAGATAAATCTCAACGCTGACCCAGCTGGGACTCGAACCTGGGAACTACAGATTACGAGCCTGGCGCGCTACCGACTGAGCCACCCCCGCCCCACGCAAATTAGGAGAAAGTAGCACACCACACCACGTGTTCAAGGTCAGGGTAATAGTAGTAGCAGTCGTAGTTATGTCAGCCACAGAAAAGTTGTTACACGGAATAAATAGAAAATTTTCAAATCTGATGAAATTTGTTGAAGCCCAAGGGTTAACGATAGAAAAAGCTTACCAATAGCGAATCCAAAGTTTAATGAGTTAGTATATCACAACTTTAAAAACTGAACTAAAAAAATTTAGGTAAAAAAGAGAAGGAATAGGAGAGCACAGAACTCAAGTGCGACTGCATGCAAGGTCCGATATAATAATATAAATTCTTGAATTCTTTTGATGTGCAGATAGCAAGAATCTCTCTACCAGCCCTCTAACAGCAGAGAATGACACCACTATGGTGGTGATAGATTTATGGTCCGGGGTGGCATTATTTAAAATGATCGCACACCGCTCCACGTCTTTGCCGTAGTCATCCTGACTAGTCGAAAGTATAGGGACAATATCTTTCTGTTCTATGTGGAGTTTATAAGGATGTTATTGGCCCCCCCAGTTTGGTAACTTGGTAAATGAAGATTAGGAGTCTGGAAAGTTAACGATTGAGCTAACAACCGCCTCCACTCTGTCTGGGAAAAACGTAAAGACTTCACATAAAGAATTCACGCAAATATGGCTCATACAGTCGATGAATTCATCGAAAGTGAAGATATTAAACTGATGAAATTACCAGCCTAATCTCTATACCTGAGTCCAGTAGAATAGGAATTCATAAACGTCTTTCGCATTGGGCAGAAAAAAAATATGTGTTTGCTGTGGTCCAGTAGCTGGAAGGGAGGTATTTTCAAAAAAGGGACATAAAAATGTTTAACTTCGTTTTCTACATTTCATTTGTCATACGTATATATATATATAGGTAAAAAATAACAAGAAAATGTATTAAATATGAATATAAAGTTTATTTTAAAGTCAAAACTAAAACTATGCCTCACTGTTTATTGCTTCATGTAACAATACATTGTCATTCCAAATCTCATAACATTTGGTTGTCGAGATTTTGAGATCTTCCGAAATTTATATGTTATGCTGAACTTCTGGACACCATCGAAATTGAAATCAAAAGTTATCAAATCAAGACATCCTTTGTTGGTATCTATGCCTTTCAGCGGCACATTTTTTTTTGGGGGGGCCAGGTCAAAAGGATCCCAAAGACTCAGAGAACATTGGAGAAGGGTTGGGTTGTTTTACATCTGAGCGGCACTTTTTTACACACCATGGGCTAATGACCAGCCTAATCTCCAGCCTAATCTCTATACCTGAGGGTCCAAATGACCAGGTCACATGGACCCCGAAGGCTCAGAAAAGGTTGGGGGAGGGGACCCACTGGAACAGCTGTTGGGAGACAGATGGTAGCCTCCCGTCAAGGCCATCCAGCGTGTTCTTTAACGTGCACAGGGTATGACTCTCCCGCACATCGGGGCCACGGCTTAACGTCCCATCCGATGGACGGCGGCCTTTCAAAATCCATCGGTGTCCCCTACTGACCGTGGGCAGGGCGGGGAATTTTGCGGAGATAAATCTCAACGCTGACCCAGCTGGAACTCGAACCTGGGAACTACAGATTACGAGCCTGGTGCGCTACCGACTGAGCCACCCCCGCTCCCATTGGAGAAGGGAATTCACTGGACAGCTGTTAGGAGACAGATGAAAAGCGTTTTTTCAAGGTCATCCAAGGTGTTCTTTAACGTGCACAGGGCAAGACTCTCTATATACACCGGGTCAGGGCTTAACGTCCCCACCCGACGGACGTCGATTTTTCCAAACCAATCGCTGTTTCTTTCTCATCAAGGGAAGGGTGGCGATTAGCTGAGATACATCTCAACGCTGACAAAGATGGGACTCGAACTTGATAACTGTAGATTACGTGCCTGGCACGCTACCAACTGAGCTCACCCCAACTCCGCTTTCTTTGGGAAGTGAAATAATTTACGTACAAAATAAATTTACGTTTGAAAACAAAGAGAATATTGGTTTTTTTGTGGGGGTGGCTCAGTCAGCAACGCGCCAGGCTCGTAATCTGTAGTTCCCAGGTGCGAGTCCCAGCTGGCTCAGCGTTGAGATTTATCTCCGCAAAATTCCACGCCTTGTCCACGGTCAGTAGGGGACACCGATGGGCTTGGAATGGCCGTCGTCCGTCGGATGGACGTTAAGCCGTGGCTCCGTGTGCTGGAAAGTCATATCCTGTGCACGTTAAAGAACACACTGGATGGCCTTGACGGGAGACTACCATCTGTCTACCAACAGCTGTTCCAGTGGGTCCCCTCCCCCAACCTTCTCTGAGCCTTCGGGGTCCTTGTGATCTGGTTATTTAGCCCATTGTGTGCAAAAAAGTGCCGCTCAGAGGTAAAACAACCCAGCCCAACCCTTTTTTTGTGAAAAAAAAAAGCGAATATTGTGAAGGCAGGGGAATCATTGCAATCCGCCTTCCCCCTCCACAACTCACGGAGGATGAGCCCAATATCTCGGTTGCAGGTGGTAACGGAGAATGTCATTATCACGATAGGATCTCAGCAATCGTCCCATACCAAGAGATTAGAGCGCTGCGAGCAAGCATAGTGGAACTCTCCCAGCCAGCGATTGCTCCGTGTTTTATGACACCTTCTACTAATGCGGTAGTTAGTTTCTGTTTTTCCGCGAAGTCGATCTTGCGTCCTTTATACCTTTGAACACATGAATGGTTTATACACAACTTAGACCTGACTTGTGCAAACTATGACCCTGGGGTTGCATGCGACCCACCATCGCTTTTTGAGCAAGCTAGTGATGATAAATAAATAAAATTTGCAAAAGAGAGAGAGCGAACTCTGCCAAGAGCTGAGTCAACATGCATTGCCGTTAGCGTTGCCAAAAAAAACGTCGTTGCAAGCGCAATTTTCTGAAATGAAAAGGAACTACAAAAGTAGCCGCTTGCCACAGATGTCTCATAGGAATCTGTTAGTTCATACGCCAAAGATAAGGTCTGTGAGAATGGCGGGACCTCAGCAGAAAAATAACCGAGGCTCGAACCCAGATCCCTATTATCAGTAACCAAGCAGGTAATCGTACTCGACCCGTTTAAAATAATTAATTTTAGTAAAATTATATTGTTTATATTTAACTTTAGATTTTTTTGCGTTGGTTATACACACGATATTGATTACATATTTCTCTGATGACCCTCCATTTCACATTTTAATTCTCTGTTAGACCCTTCAGCTAAAAGATTTGCCCCAGACAACATATATTATAGAATTTTCCTGCTCTGATAGTGCAAAGTCAAATTCTTTATCTCTTAACTTCCAAAATAAGACTTTATTTTGAGCGAAAAAAGTGGCTGAGAATAAATCAAAATTCGACCTAAAATATATCTAAATTAAAAAAATAATGTCATTGTACAAAAAGACAAAAACTGAATGGGGGTTGCTCAGTCAATAAAGTGCAGACTCGTAATCTGCAGTTACCAAATTCAAGTTCCATCTTTACCAGCGTTGAAATTTATCCCCAATCAGCCCTCGCTGGAAAGAGAACATCGAAGAGACAGAAAAGTCACGTTAATCGGATGGGCATTAAGCTGTGGCTGCGTGTATGGGAAAGATATAACCCTGGGCACGTTAAGGAACACTCTGGATGGATTTAACAGGAGGCTCCCATCTGTCTCCTAATAGTTGTCTAGTGGATACTCTTCCCTCAGGGGCGGGCGTGGCTCAGTCGGTAGCGCGCCAGGCTCGTAATCTGTAGTTCCCAGGTTCGAGTTCCAGCTGGGTCAGCGTTGAGATTTATCTCCGCAAAATTCCCCGCCCTGCCCACTGTCAGTAGGGGACACCGATGGGCTTGGAAAGGCCGCGGTCCGTCGGATGGGACGTTAAGCCGTGGCCCCGTGTGCGGGAGAGACATACCCTGTGCACGTTAAAGAACACGCTGGATGGCCTTGACGGGAGGCTACCATCTGTCTCCCAACAGCTGTTAGAGTGGGTCCCCTCCCCCAAGTTTCTCTGAGCCTTCGGGGTCCATGTGACCTGGCCATTTAGCCCATGGTGTGCAAAAAAAAGTGCCCCTCAGAGGTAAAACAATCCAACTCTTCCCCCAACCAAAGCCTCAACCTTCTCTGCGACATTGGTGTCCTTGTAACCTGGTCATTTAGTCTATTGTGTGCAAAAAAGTGCCCCTCAGAAGTAAAACAAAAACAACACGTACTAATAAAGTTGTTTTGAATTGAACAGCTTCTATCATAGCTATAAATTTTATTTTTTAACGAAATGCGGAGGTAAAAGGATGGGATCCGTCTGAGAAATTTAGGATTTGTCCGTGAAATATTCCGGAAGTGACTGGAAGGTCAAGCAATGTTTCATTTCAAATTCCAACCGGTAAACTCTTAAAAAAAGGCGGAATAATTTTATTCGAGGTTATAAATCGGATTCTGTTTAAGGTAAGGGTTTGAATTTTTATAGAAACAAAGAGTGTCAAGAATCAGATCAGTGTATGAAATTTGGGACTTGTCTCTCAAGTATTCGAGAGATTTCCAGGTATTCAAATCTATTAAAAAAGATATATGAACTATTTTTTTAATTCCTGCTAAAAGTAACGCTTTAAAAAATAAAGGTAAAGCCAGCCGATGGTGAAATCCCTCACTGAATTCGCATTTACTTTAAAGAAAAATAGACCCCGGCAATTTTTGTAGATGCTCATCTTCCTATTGGTTTGGTTGGGTTGTTTTATGACTGAGTGGCACTTTTTTTTGCAAATAATGAGCTAAGTGGCAAGTTAACAAGGGCTCAGAGAAGGTTTGGAGAGGGGACACACTGGATCGCTGTTAGTAGACACATGGAAACCTCCAGTCAAAGCGATTCAGCGTGTTCTTTAACGTGCACAGAGTATGATTCTCCTCTACACGTGCCAAGGCTTGAGGTCCCTACCGATGGACGGCGATTTTTCCAAGCTCATCTGTGTTACATTTCTAACCGAGGGTAGGGTGGGAATTTAGCGGAGATAAATCTGAACGCTGGCACAGTTCGAATTCGAACCAAAGAATTTCAGATTACAAGCCCGGAGTTCTATCGGCTGGATTTTCCCAATCCTCACATCTTCCTTCTGAATACGAATTCAGTGAGTGAGCTATTCAACTCATTGAATTACCTTCTTTTTAGAATTTTTACTTTTCAGGGAGAGGAAGACTGTATTTTTTATCATTTTATATCTTTTTTCCTTTGTCACTAAATATACCCATTTTCGGAAGAGAAGATTTCTACTAATTCTGTGTTTTTATTTTGATATGATTCGTAAAAGTCGACTCCTGTTCCTGACCCTCTTTTTGGGAGAGGGATTATGTGTGGGGGGGGGGATGGTTTTGGGATAGTTCACCACATTGTAGACGTGTAAATTTTATGTGAAATATAACTCACTGGAATTGACCCCCATGAAATTTTCCATCCTCTTTTTGAAAGGTAAAGGAGGAGGATGGGCAAATTCGTGTTCAGAAGATATAGTGAAACGATGTTTCTTTTTCACATCTCCGTGAGAGATTTTCCTACATCGCTTTTCTCAGTCAGAAAGTAGGGAACGCATTTGAACTAGTCCATAATATTCCCAGCATAAGTAGCTTTTATTTCGGATATAACTCGTTAATCTCTGTAATCATTTACGTGATTAATTGTCCCTTATTTTTGGGTGAGGAAGTTGAAGAGGTTCTTTTAACCTTTTAATAAGCTGTCCCTTGAATATCAACATAATCAAGTTTTAGTTGCAAAACCAAGAGACATAGTTACACTGTCACCTTGGGTTGTTTAATATCAGACGGACAAATTAAAACATATGTATTTGCTATAAAAAATAACCATTTCAGCAGAAAGTGTCGCGAAATTTAGATTTGTAAGATTGGTCAACACCTTTAGTCAACTCGGATTTCGTATCTACACTTTTTAAATCTTTACAGTTCTGATTTAAAAAAACATTTTAAATCAGAACTTAATAACAATATAGGGTATGGCTCTCCCTCACATGGGGCCAAGGCTTAAAGACGAACGGACGAATGGCGTGCTTTCCAAGCCCATCGGTGTCCACTACTGACAGTAGGCAGGGCGGGAGTTTCGCGGAGATAAATCTCAACGCTGGTCCAGCTGTGACTCGAACCTGGGAACTGCAGAGTACGAGCCTAGCGCGCTACCCACTGAGCCATCCCCTTCCCAGAGCCGTTAGGAAACATATGAAAGCCTCTCATCAAAGCCATCCAGCACGTTCTTTAACGTGCACAGAGTTTTGATCTTCTATACGCAGGGCCACGACTTAACGTCCCATCCGACGGATGGCTGCAATTCCTAGTTCATCAATGTCCCCTTTCTCACTGAGGGAGGGTGGGGGTTAGCGGTGATAAATCTCAACGCTGGCACAGTTGAGACTCGAACCAGAGAACTTCATATTACGATCTTGGTATGCTATCCACTGAACCAAAGCCTTCCCTCATTTCAAGATATTTAACACACAATACATCAATCATTTTACATTTAACATCAATACATACATATGCAGAAATTTAATAAATTATTGGAGAATTCTCGTGTTATGTTAACGGAAAGCTGACTTGGAAGCTTTACAACAGCTAAAATAAGCTTTCTATGGAATAATTTAACTGACGATAAGTTAAATATGAATCTCGACTTCCAACAGTGTTCGCTCTGTGTATAGAGAGAGATAGAAGTTTGAATATTTAACAACTGCAATGCATCGTTTATTTCAGATTGTACTAAGTTGTACTAAGTTGTATACAACTTAGTACAATTGCAAACTATTTAAAATTCCCATTTTAGAACTTCGTGTAATTATTATTTATTTAAATTTTTAGCCAATTATAAATGATTCCTGTTGAATAAACTACATTGTTAGGTATTCCGTTCTTCCGTAACGTTTTAAATATTGAACAAATGTTTCTGAAAATCGAGACGGTAAACAATGTCTATGATTGTGCGTCAGAATTGAGGATTTTAATGCAAACAGTAGACGTTTTATTTCGGATTATAAAATACTATTCATCCTCTTTATTATACTATACAGGTGATATACGACACATGCAATTTAATAATGGTGAAGCGTAAATGCACACCACGAAGAATGGTATGCATTTACGCTTTGATTTTTTGTTCATTTTTAGTGAGAAATGGATGTGCATCATTTTTCAGTAAGAATGACTGTTAGTCCACTGTTGCATTCAGATCCCAAGTTAGAGGTAAACGATCATCAAGCAAAGTCATCGATCATGATCACCATGTGAAGTCATATATCATTAATACCAATTGGAAATCATCGATCGTGAGAATCGTGTGGTATCATGAGCATCATACGAAGAGATCTATCCTGATCATCATTCGAAGCCATCTATCACGATCATCATTTGAAGTATTTGAATTAATAGAATCGTAATGTCATCAATAATACAATGTTTTGAGCACTATTATGCTGTGAGTATAGAGGAAAAAATTGTCTTGAGCCAGCAGGGATCTAAACACACGATGTGATAGAGTAACTGACAGATCATCAGGAGGTCGTGGGTTCAGATCCCACCCGGCTCAAGACAATGACTACGTTGACTTACAGAATATTAGTGCAAAACATTATAACTGTGAAGTGCTGCGATATAAAATGCTATTAATTGTAACAGATAATGTATACATAGTCATCGATAATGTTCTTATTATTTAATGCCACTGGACAGTTCCAACGACATATTGGCTTGGGTGCTTAGTTGAGTGTAAGAAGACTTGTGTTCGAGTTCTGGAGAGGTTTTCTTGTGTTGTTTTTCTGCTCAGGCATCGTCGTCATCAGAAATATTCCCTATTGGCTATTATAATAAAAAAAATAAAAAATAAATACCCCCTCAAGCAGCTGCTTGCCACAGAAGTCTGACAGGAGTCTGTCAGTTTATATGCTACAGTAGAAGGTCTGAGAGGATGGCAGGACCTCAGCAGAAAAACGACACAAACGTCCATGCCTATTATATTGACAAGTAAATGTTACACGTTTGTGGCCGGTCCAGTATCTGTGAAGCAATCGAGCGCAAACAGTTGACAGTGAAGTCAGTTTTAAAGGAGAAATGCAAATAATCAATTATGAAATTCCAAAAAGAGTACACTCTTTTGTGTTGAGTAAGCAGTAAAATTATAAGAAAAAAAAATCCAAAGGTACATTGGAAAAAATTTAATTCCTTCAAGATATTAGAAATGAATTTCTTAAAATAAATCATGGATCGATTAGGAAAATCTATAAGTGTTTCTTTTTATCAATGGCGAAAGTCTATACATATTAGTATAATCCAAAAGTGCTAGGTAAAGTTTATGGAATAGAAAATTCCACAGCAGTTCAGAATTCAGTATCAGAAAATAAATAGGTGTCAGAAAAACATTGCAGGAAAAATCAGTGAATTACTGAAATTGTCAGGAAAATATTATAGAAAAAATGTTTCTTTAATTTTTTAATTATCTTTTTTGGGAAGGGAGGGGTCGCGTTTGAAGTAGCCCATGACATTGGGTACATCGCATTCGACGTATAACTCGTTAAGGGACAACCCCAAGAATTTCCTACCCATTTTTGGGGAGAAAGTAAGGTGATGGTGGTGTGCAGTGGCAAGGGACCCGACACCCCCCAAAGAAAAAGGGGGGAAAACACTGGAAAATTTTCCAAAAATCTTTTCCTAATTAAAATTCATTTTTTATATTCATGTTGTGTCTTCTATTTCTATACTACTTATGAATTAGCGGTCACATAAGCTGAGAATACCCTATAGCTCTTGGGAATCACGGCCGCTGTGAACACAAGGCGAACGAAGCAGTGCTCGGGCGAACCGAGCTCTGCATCGTTTTCCCGAGCCGGGCCAGCGTGCCTTTGGCTCCCCCCAAGATTAAATCCTGAGAGCGCCACTGGTGGTGTGTGTGTGGGGGGGGGGGGTCGTGTCATAATTCGAAGTAATCTACGACAGTCCTCATATGAGCTTTTATTTGACACCGAACTCGTACTGTAGACCCTCGCATTGAAGGATATCGCGGAAGAACGCCTTTCATATTTTCGCTTTATTTAGGGGAAAAGAAAGCAAGGGGAGGAGTAAATTTTGATAAACTGTGACACTCATCATGTCACAAGCTTTCATTTGACGGATAGCCCATAGTTGCGGCTCTAGCATTCCCAAAATGTCGAAGATATAGTGGAACAATCGTTTTCATATTTCCCCTTTTTAGAAGGGGGGGGGGGGAAGAAAGCATGGGGTAAATGGTTTATAGCCTATGACACTCCCCACGTCACAAGCATTCATTTGACATATAAATCATTAAGTTTCTACGTAGCGTTCGAAACGTACAATCGCTCAAAAAAATATCCGAACATTATGGTTGATTACAGAATTCAGAGAAAATATCTGGCAACGATTTTTTTTTTTAGAAATTAGTGATCTGGCAACCCTCGGTGTACGTACAGGAAGGTTTCCAGATCACTAATTTCTAAACAAACTCGTTGCCAGATATTTTTCTGAATTCTGTAATCAACCATAATGTTCGAATATTTTTTTGAGCGACTGTACGGTGGAAGAACAGTTTTGCCAAGCAAACTGACAAACCGACAAACCAACGAATGACGAGCGAAGAGAAATGGGAGATAGGTTAAAAAGAAACATCCATACATTTTCTACGACTCGAACCCAGATATATTTGATTAGTAGCCAAATACGGATTAAAATTAACAAAGAAAATATAGTAATATAAATATTGGTCGGTGAGAAATTGCAAAATTAACCGTCAAAAACTACACCCCAAACGGTAGACAGAGATTCAAAAATAATAATGAATAAAATTAAATACTGACCGATTCTATACTACAAAAATTCTTGACTTTATATGCATTGTTAGGTTCGTGCACCGATTCTCTGCGGAGCGAGATATCGGAAAGTATTGGAAGACGATTCGTGAAAAAATCGTTTCACAATTTGCATACATTGGACCATTGTTTTCAGATTTTCAAAAGCTTTTGTATGTTCCCATTTCAGTTTTTTTTTTCCTTTTCATTCCAGAAAATTGCGCTTCTAACGGCGCTTTTTTTTTGGGCAACGCTAACGACAATGCATGTTGACTCAGCTCTTGGAAGAGTTCTAAACAAGACGAGAACAATACATGCGAGTGCCACTTAAATCAGTGAGGTTTTGCTGTCTTTTCATTATTACCTGGGGCGAGAGTGGCTCAGTCGGTAGCGCGCCAGGCTCGTAATCTGTAGTTCCCAGGTTCGAGTCCCAGCTGGGTCAGCGTTGAGATTTATTTCCGCAAAATTCCCCGCCCTGCCCACGGTCAGTAGGGGACACCGATGGGCTTGAAAAGGCCGCCGTCCGTCGGATGGGACGTTAAGCCGTGGCCCCGTGTGCCGGAGAGCCATACCCTGTGCACGTTAAAGAACACGCTGGATGGCCTTGACGGGAGGCTACCATCTGTCTCCCAACAGCTGTTCCAGTTGATTCCATCCCTCAACCTTCTCTGAGCCTTCGGGGTCCATGTGACCTGGCCATTTAGCCCATGGTGTGCAAAAAAGTGCGCTCAGACGTAAAACAACCCAACCCATTATTACCTGTCTTCCTACTGATTTGTGTGTTTGTCAGAATGGTTGTTCCACTTCACCTTCCCAACCTGTTGACCACCTCAACGAGTTTAGTGTCACATGAGAGCCTGTGAAGTGGGTAGATGGCTATAAAATATTTAACCCCCGACCGATGTTTGATTTCCCCATGTTTCCCATGAAATTTATTCGATTAATCTATTTCTGAATGAAGCAGTGACAGTATAATGATAGCAAACATGCAGGAAATGTAAAACATGTGTTATTAAATGTACGTTCTTTTTGAGAAATATTGAAATAATGTCGTTTATTGAAACATCAAAAGATTGCTTCTCATCGACAAGTTGATAGGATTGAAATAATCTATTACATTCACATTTTGGCTTATTCTAACATCGGAAAAGAAGTTTTCAGGAAAAAGAGCATTATTAATTATGGCGACAGATTAAAACACGCAAGGACGGAATCATGGAATCTGGAACTATTAATCTTTATACTTTTAACTGAAAATTTGTCCCCAAATAAGTGTTTTTAGTTAGAAATGAACGATGAGTTTATCCGTATAGTGAGAGAGTTTTGCAATTTCCTTTCACAAGATAAATTGTGTTGATTATTTAGTTCAAAATAAGCATTTATTTTTAGAAGAGCTTTCCCATTGTTTCAACGACAGATTTATTTAGGGAATTTCTCGACAGATTTTATTCTTCGAATATCGGAATGGATTAGGACAGGCCAGGGTCTAGAAAAAACTAAATGTTGGAGGGGGGCTGATAAGTGACTCGACTGAGATAAAAACGGTGAAAAAGATGCCAAGAGATTGGAATTCCATTGCAGTGTAACATTTCGCCTCCGTTTTAGAGGCGTTTAAAAATGTATAAAATATGATTAAGTTTAATAACTTTTTTGCCTCCATTGCCCTTACTAGCATTCTCAAAGTGCTTTTTCCCTCCTCAAAATTCGATCCGCTCTTGGATTAGGATGATTTTATCTCTGAGCTGAACTTTGGCGATCACAATGGGCTAAATGGCTAGATTATAAAATTTCCAAGAGCTTTTGAATTTAGACGTTGCTAAAAATGGAAAGGAGATCCTCTGGAAAATTATTAGTAGACAGATGGGAGCCTCTCCAGCGTGATCTCCAACGTTCACAGGTTATGACTTTACTGTACCGGATTCATAGAACCTACCAACCAACGGATGACAGCCTTTTCAAGCATTTCAGTGTCCACTTTCATCGGGAGCGGGGGCGGCTCAGTCGGTAGCGCGCCAGGCTCGTAATCTGTAGTTCCCAGGTTCGAGTCCCAGCTGGGTCAGCGTTGAGATTTATTTCCGCAAAAATTCCCCGCCCTGCCCACGGTCAGTAGGGGACACCGATGGGCTTGGAAAGGCTGCCGTCCGTCGAATGGGACGTTAAGCCGTGGCCCCGTGTGCCGGAGAGCCATACCCTGTGCACTTAAAGAACACGCTGGATGGTCTTGACGGGAGGCTACCATCTGTCTCCCAACAGCTGTTCCAGTGGGTCCCCTCCCCCAACTTTCTCTGAGCCTTCGGGGTCCATGTGACCTGGCCATTTAGCCCATGGTGTGCAAAAAAGTGCCGCTCAGAGGTAAAACAACCCAACCCACTTTCATCGAGTGTGTTAGCAGAAAAACTAATCCTGATCATTAGATTTTAGTAACCTTTAGTCTCATGCTAGTAAAACATTACGTCTGAGAGTTTTTTGTGCATACAAATGGAATAAACGGCTAGGTCACAAGAACCCCCAAAGGTTCAGAAAAGGTTGGGAGAAAGGGATCCACTGGACAGCTGTTAGGACAGATACTAACCTCCTATCAAAGTGTGTTCCTTAAAGTTCAAAGGATATGCTCTCCTGCACAAGAGACCACGGCTTTACGTCCCATCTGATGGATTGTATCCTTTCGAATCCCATCGATGTCCCCTTTCTCACTGAGAGTGGAGTGGAGATTCAGCGCAGGTAAATCTTAGCGTTGGCACTCGAAACTGAGAACTGTAAATTACAAGCCTGGAGCGCTATTGAATGCACTACCCTTGCCCATATACCTCCACTATACAGATTTTAAATATTTTTTCCCATTGATATACGCGCCAGGCTCGTAATCTGTAGTTCCCAGGTTCGAGTCCCAGCTGGGTCAGCGTTGAGATTTATCTCCGCAAAATTCCCCGCCCTGCCCACGGTCAGTAGGGGACACCGATGGGCTTGGAAAGACCGCCGTCCATCGGATGGGACGTTAAGCCGTGGCCCCGTGTGCGGGAGAGCCATACCCTGTGCACATCAAAGAACACGCTGGATGGCCTTGACGGGAGGCTACCATCTGTCTCCCAACAGCTGTTCCAGTGTGTCCCCTCCCCCAACCTTCTCTGAGCCTTCGGGGTCCATGTGACCTGGCCATTTAGCCCATGGTGTGCAAAAAAGTGTTGCTCAGAGGTAAAACAACCCAACCCAACCCGAGTTACATTCATTACGCTATATTCATTTCTTGGTACAGAAATGATATCGACAATAATCCAACTAACATGCAACAAGCAGTCATTGATCAATAAATAAGATGGAAAGTATTAATTCTTGTGTTCATTTCGTTCTCATAATGTTCTTTCTTGTAGAATGCTTTAAATGGTGAAGCAATAACATTCCTAAGGATTTAGAACTGAAATATTTAAAAACAAGATAAATATTCCTGAAACAACGGTTGTAGAAATCGATCGTTAATCTAGAGTATCTATCCCTGTGCAAATAATCGTAAGTGATAGTATGAGAGATACGAGCACAAACTTAAAGAGGCTTCGAGGTTATCTCTGTCATTTTTTTTAATCTCTGCTTCCTTAAGAAAAAAATACTTCTTTTTTTAAATATGTCAATAATTTCTTTATAAAGCAACTGAGAGAAGTCTGTTGTGGCCTTTTTAAAACAATGGATCTGTAAAAGTTTTTGATCATTTCAAAAAATATATAGACAGAGAGATCTGTTGGCCCCTTTCAGAAATCAAACTGAAAAAGGTTTGTTGGCCCTTTAAAAATTAAATTGAGAGAGGTCTGTTGACTCTTTTAACGAAATCAAATTGAGAGAAAGGTCTGCTGGCCCTTTTGAGAAAACGAACTGAAGGACGTTTTTCACCCACGATCTACTAGATAACATTAAATTTTTGTTTCGTTAATCCCAATATACATGGGGCGGGGTGGCTCAGTCGGTAGCGCGCCAGGCTCGTAATCTATAGTTCCCAGGTTCGAGTCCCAGCTGGGTCAGCGTTGAGATTTATCTCCGCAAAATTATCCGCCCTGCCCACGGTCAGTAGGGGACACCGATGGGCTTGGAAAGGCCGCCGTCCGTCGGATGGGACGTTAAGCCGTGGCCCCGTGTGCGGGAGAGCCATACCCTGTGCACGTTAAAGAACACGCTGGATGGCCTTGACGGGAGGCTACCATCTGTCTCCCAACAGCTGTTCCAGTGGGTCCCCTCCCCCAACCTTCTCTGAGCCTTCGGGGTCCATGTGACCTGGCCATTTAGCCCATGGTGTGCAAAAAAAGTGCCGCTCAGAGGTAAAAACAACAATCCAATATATATAATCGTAAATTGTCGTCGGGAGCCACAAATTAAATGTTATTTATTGTTTTTAACTACACTCAATGCATTATGTCCACCTCCATCAGGGCGGGGGTGGCTCAGTCGGTAGCGCTCCAGGCTCGTAAGCTGCCGTTCCCAGATTCGAGTCCCAGCTGGATCAGCGTTGAGATTTATCTCTCTTATTATGTCAGCAGAAGCTAGTTTCGAAGCGCTATAACCTCTAAACTAAGCGTTTTATGAGAAAATATAATGGAAGGTAATTTAAAGATCTCAATTAAATCTTTCCAAATCTCGTTTTTCAATAATTTTCACTTTGTACTTAAAGAGTTATGGCCTTCGAATATTTAACTGCAACAATGCAAATCTTAGAAAAATTTAAAAAAGTCGAAATATTATTTATATATAACTTTTCAAATATGTATCTGTTATATTAAATTGTGTGGGATAATACTTCTTATTCAAATCATACTTAACTTCTGAGTTATATTCTAACGTTAGGCATTGCTGTTGTCAAATATTCAAGCTTCCATAACTCTTTAAGTAGTAAGGGAATGTTACTAAAAGTCAGATTTAGATACATTTGATGTTGAGACCTTTAATTTGTCTGATTTTGATTGAATCTGATTATGAGACCTTTAATTCATCTTCGTTACCATTCTGTGAATGGAAGAAATGGATTTAGAAGTTATAAAGCTTCGAAGTTAGCTTCCACTGATTGGTCATAATTCAGTGAGCATTCAGTGTATATTACGTATTAGATCTGTTTAAACACGATATTTGAATAGACTAATGTGAAAAACTTTTGGAAAGTATTGAAATAACGAACAAAGCATGTTTTTCCTATCAAACGACCAAAGCATGTTTTTCCTCATCTATAGAAGTTGAAATATATCACAGAATTTAGGTATGGGTTGGATTGTTTTACCTCTGAGCGGCACTTTTTTTGCACACCATGGGCTAAATGGCCAGGTCACATGGATCCCGAAGGCTCAGAGAAGGTTGGGGGAGAGGACCCACTGGAACAGCTGTTGGGAGACAGATGGTAGCCTCCCGTCAAGGCCATCCAGCGTGTTCTTTAACGTGTACAGGGTATGGCTCTCCCGCACACGCGGACACGGCTTAACGTCCCATCCGACGGACGGCGGCCTTTCCAAGCCCATCGGTGTCCCCTACTGACCGTGGGCAGGGCGGTGAATTTTGCGGAGATAAATCTCAACGCTGACCCAGCTGGGACTCGAACTGGGAACTACAGATTACGAGCCTGGCGCGCTACCGACTGAGCCACCCCCGCCCCAAAATTTAGGTATGTTTTCTAGCATATTTCAGTATTTTATATCTCAGATTTTAAATTTTTTTGCGTTTCACAGAATTTATTTTCCTAGATTATAACTCAGTGTACTAATTTGATCAGATAAATAGTCCTCAAAGGTAAGAAGAAATTCTTAAAATGCTTAGAAATGAAAACAGTGCAGAATAGATAAGATGTTCGTTACCGTTAAACTGTCTAAATGGATGTTTAATGCTATCAAACAGTTTTTCAAAAAAATTAATACTTTTGTTTTTATGTTCACTGTTATCTATATTCAAAGTGAAAATATTCCATACCAGGGTCGGATCAAGAGAGTAGGGAAAGAGGGAGGGAAAAGCTTTGAAATTATTTATCTCATGCATATTTCAAGAAAAGAAAAGGCCTCCTTTTCGTTTACACGCAATGGGCAGGTCACATGGACTCCAAGGGCTCATAGAAGGTTGGGAAAGTGGACCCACTGAACTTGGGAGAAAGATCGCCTGCCGTCAAGACCATCCAGCGTGTTCTTTAACGTGCATAAAGTATAGCTTTCCCGCACGCGGGGTCTCTGGCTTAATGCCCATCCGACGGAGGGGGCCTCTTCAAGTCTGTAAATCTCCCCTACTGACCGAGGGCAGGGAGTTTTGGGGAAATAAATCTCAGCGCTGGCACAAGTTGGACTCAAACCTGGGAACTGCAAATTACAAGCCTGGTGCGCTACCGACTGAACCATCCCCGCTCCTCTAAAAATGTCGAAGAAATGTTATATTGCAATCCAAATCCATTACTTGACCTCCCATTCTCTTTTGCATTTCTTGCACTCCCCCCCTCCCGCTTTATTTTTTCTTTCCCCTTTATTTTTTCTAGATCCGAGTCTATCCCACACCAACTACACTATTTTGCAAAAAGTGTCCGGACGCATTCATGTTAAGTGAACGAATAGCCACATTCAAATCTACTTAACTTTGAAAATAAGCTTTTTACGGAAAAAAGTCACTAGACATAAATTAAAGGTCTCGGTCAGAACTCTCTAAATCTCTATTTTCTATAATATTAAGCTAATATTTAAAGGGTTATGGAAGCTGAAACATTTAAATGAAACTTTTGCTAGTTTTGAAAATTTACTTCGAAAAGTTAAATCACAACTGTTATAACAAGTTGTTCGTAATATAAATGCGATATTTGAATTTTGTGTAAGGATTTTTGGAGTTTTCATCAATTTTGGGGGGAAATGTTTTGGAAGTGTGGTGTGTAATAACGTCTGTTTTTAAATATTATATCTTCCATAGCTCTTTAAATATTAGAATAATATTATAGAAAATGGAGATTTAAAGAGCTCTGACCGAAATCTTTAATTTATTATGTCTAGTGACTTTTTTCCGTAAAAAGCTTATTTTCAAAGTTAGGTAGATTTGAATGTGGCTATTCGTTCACTTAACATGAGAGTATCCGGACACTTTTGCAATATGGTGTATTATATGCAGAATATTAATTTCAGTGAAATATTCATCGCATTTCGAGTCCCAGCTGGGTCAGCGTTGAGATTTATCTCCGCAAAATTCCCCGCCCTGTCCACGGTCAGTAGGGGACACCGATGTGCTTGGAAAGGCCGCCGTCCGTCGGATGGGACGTTAAGCCGTGGCCCCGTGTGCGGGAGAGCCATACCCTGTGCACGTTAAAGAACACGCTGGATGGCCTTGATGGGAGGCTACCATCTGTCTCCCAACAGCTGTTCCAGTGGGTCCCCTCCCCCAACCTTCTCTGAGCCTTCGGGGTCCATGTGACCTGGCCATTTAGCCCATGGTGTGCAAAAAAGTGCCGCTCTGAGGTAAAACAACCCAACCCAAATATTCATCGCATTGAAATCTCCTCATATGATTTAAACTTTCCAAACCTGTCCACTGTCCATTATGAAATCTAATCATAATTAAAAGACCACGAAAAAAAACGTTTGCTTCAAACTAGTGTTTCTCAAGAAGAAGAAAGCAAATGTACGATCCTTCTCGAACGAGGTCTAAAACTTTAATTTGCGATTGTTCTTCGGCAAAAGGCAGAAAAACAACTTCTTCCTTCGTATTCTTCCTAGTTGTTATGTCTCGAACGTGAACCTGAAGCAATGGATTCCTGCCTGTCATCAACTGTACCTCATGTTCTCTAAGTAGCACAAGAGATGCAGCTATAGAACCAAGTGCAAACAGCGATTGCCTGGCGAACTTTGAACTGCTGTTTGATCGATGACGTTAAAGAGACTAATCACACACGAACGCCATTGCTATTACGTTGCAGCCCTATGCTTGCACTTCTCGTTGCTTTCGAGTCCCTCTCTCTCCAGTTTCTTTCCATGAGATTAGCTTTCTAATCCTAAATTTAGAGCTCTCTAGTCTCTCAGAACTTCAGCTTACTCTACTCTCATCACAACGGCTGCCTACGTGAAACTACTGAGAAACTGCTGGTACAGAGAACACCCATTTTACAAATGACCCTTCTCGTTACAGAAGGATAGCAAAGAAAGGAAAACTTAGCATCATTGCCTGTGCTTACGTTTATCCTAGAAGTGAGATGTTTCTTCCGTGTAGAAAACCACTGCAAAGCTTTCTGGGTGCTGATCTAAAATACACACAAAAGCAGTGGCTGGAAAGGCTAGTGTTAAAGTTATGTCCGACATGTAACACAAAACCCTTTAGCCAATAGCTTTAGCAAATAGCTGCAGGGATGTACTAGCATGAGGTTTCTCCAAAGCGGTTGGCACTTGAAATTGCCCTAGGGCGCAATCGCGGAGCAGACATAAAAGTCAGAAAGGGGAGTTACATCTTGGGATGGCAAAAGCAGTGTGTGAGACCATGGGAGCAGAGGAAAACAGTCTGAATACAGCCGAAAACGGAATTAAAATGTTGCAGAGATAAAGTATTTTGGCCTGTTTAGGAGTTTCTCTTCTTTCTGTCAAAATTGTTTGCAGTAACATTTTTGTCAGGAAATCATTTACCTGACAATTTTCCTACTTTTTAATACCTATTTGAATAACAACCAGAGCACATGTCGCCTCTGGAGATTATGGGATGCTCGTTTTCAATGCAATTTTTCATTTTGGGATATTTGTAACGTTTGAGAATGATAATTGAAACTAATGAAACACTGGGAAAATGAAAATATCTTTTTTTTATTAGTATTTGCAAAACATAAAAATAATTCATAACTAATCACTTAAAAAAAACTACGTTTTTCGACCCCCTGTGAAAAGAGGCAGCCTGATTGTCCTTTGGTTATTTACAATTATCTCAACTCTGTGTGATTTATATCTCTAAAACATAGGGACTATCTCCTCTGGATAGAATGATACTACCGAGCAATAATGAAATATATGGGGTCTCCCTTTTGACAAATTTATACTCCTCCTCCCTTAGCCTATACACAGTCGTATCAGAATAATATGATCACGTACCATACATATACTATGATAGGTGATCATATTATTCTGATACGGCTGTGAATAGATCCGTGGGAGTTGATTGCACTTATTGAGTGCTAGATAAGAATTAGTCATAAGAGAGAGCAGATTGTTGCTATGAGTATAATCTCTTGACACCATACCACTGAAATTTCGCATTTCTAGCATAAATATAAACATATATAACATAAAAGCCTTAACTGGCATAGTAGTTAGGCAGCTAGCGACTGTTCCAGCAAGGCAAACTTTGTGTGTTGTGTTAGCTAAGGCAGCAGTGACTTCGGTCTTAGTAGGGCATGTCCTTGTATGAGAAGGCCTGTATTAAGCTAGGAGTAGCTTCTAGGATTCTTCTCTATCCTACATGTCGCAAATCAAAAAAAAATAAAAAAAAAATACATAAATTGTTTGGAATATTCGTTTAAGATTTGCATTTTCCATATTTAGCACCTTCTAACGATGGAAATTAAAACTACATGAGGATTTCAAATATGTGAATCATAATATTTCATTCGCACGTAAAGGAACAGAATTTTTAATTTATCTTAAACAAAAGTTAAATGTCTATAGAAAGATGAGACAGACGACAAAGTTAAAAAAATTTCTCGTCCATTTTTGAAATTGACGATATATGAATAGTATTTTTGTTTGTATTTCGTTTTATTGTTACAAGAGCATCCACCGAAGATATGAGTTATGAGCTAAGTGTTTCCCCAGTTTAAAAATTAAATAAACGGGATTAAAGGCGTCTTGTTAGATTCCTGCGCGAAAGACTAAATATCTATAGTAACTAATGAACCATGAATTATTAACCATGACTTGAATAATACGAAGGTACCTATGTACATATGTATCTACGTACATAATCCTGAAATTTAGTCCTCCAAACACGTCCATCCTGAGTTGCAGCTGCTACATTTGGTCACTGTTATCCAATCTAACAAGGTCCTGGTCTCTCTCTTTTTCAGAGATATTTTGACTCACTATTCATAACCCTATTCGCTAATCTATAGTCATGCATACGGGCAATATGGCCAAACTAACGTATTCTCTCTCTGCACAATATCCTTTTCAATAGCGGTTGTTCATCGTTACTTAAAAAGTTGAACCACCTAATGCCAAGATACTGCTTATGCATCTAGAATGAAAGGCATCAAGTTTTCTGTTATCTTCTTTACAAAGGATCCAAGTTTCACTACTATAACTAAACCTAGAAAGTACCAAACTATTATACAGCTGAATTTTAGTCTTTAGGTGTATACGCCTATTTCCCCATTCTCTTCATGGAATCTTAAAAGTCCTAGCAGCAATCCCCTATTCTTCTGTTTATTTCACGCCGCACATCATCAGTATTTGTTACATAGCTCCCAAGATAATTAAACTAAGACAAAAACGAACACAAGACACAAGACAAAAACGAGCTCAAGAGTGCAATCCATTTAAAAACAACTCTAACACAACCATTCAGACCAATTTTTAATACTTTATTTTTCTCTGTTTATCACCAAACTTACTCTACTACCACTCTCTCAGAGTAGTAGTAGAATAAGTTTGGTGATAAACAGCTCTAATGAAAGAGTTCATCTCATCAACATCATTCATCAACGGGTCAAACTATCAGCAAAATTCAAATCAAAAATTTTCAAATTGCTAAACCATTTCAGGCGAAAATCTTCCCATTGCAGTGAATTACGCATAACATCTAATAAATAAAGAAGAAAGTTTGTTTATCTCTTTGTTTGTGTGTCTGCCTGCTTATTCACTCGCCCCCACCCACCCAAAAATCTAGAAGCACCAGACTTTGAATGAACGTTTATTTCACCTACTGGAAGAGTATAGGCTATGTTCCAACCCGCTGGGGTCTACATGGAGTGGGTGAGTTTTATTTTCTCTAAATCCCCATAGACTTAATTATTATTAGCTGTTAACCCTTTCACGACTAAGGGAAACATTTTCCCCATTTTAAAATTGGTGATTGTCGTATTTAATTATAACCTTATCTGCATTTTTTTATACAGAATGTCAAAATAGAACGTATGCCGAACGCAATTACGTAAACGGGAACGTTTAGTCCATGTCCATCTTTGCAATAATGTTGCATCTGTGCAATGTCCATCCTTGCTTCACAACCAAAAGAAATTGCTTCGCAGAATATCATAATTAGCACATCATTTTGTATAGTAATTTTATTTCATAATTTTGCATTATTTTAGTTAACATTTTGTTATAATAAACCAATAAATAAAAGACATTGCATAATAAGCCTAACTATAATTTGTGTTATCTTTATAGTCCATTGGGAAAAATATTTCCCATAAAATTCCAAAAACACTACACATTGTTATGTATTTTTCTTATGATTTTTATTTATTTTACGTCTAAACAAAATAAAAAAACAGTTACATACTAATATTACTCTTAGAAACCTTATGGTCCTGAAAGGATTAAACATCGGTGTCTCTCATAGACTTAGCATTAGCAGTTATTCAAAATCAAGGGTAAGTGCCATCTTACTATATACTTTAGATAGTTTCAGTCCTGCCCTAGAAGAGGGGAATAAAATTTATACCATTGAGGAGGAGGACAGCGGGAGGGACGAAACAATCATAATAAGTTTTATGTCAAATGAAAGTTTGCGACGTGGGTAATGCCATCTCCTATATACTTTAGAGTCTCAGAGAGAAAAGCGATAAATTTCTGCTAAGGATGTGGGAGGAGAGGAACGAAACGATCGTAATGGGTTTATATCAATGAAAGCTTGTGGCCTTGCGAATGCTAAGTGCAATATACTTCAAAGGGTTTCACACCCGAGCAACGCTGGGAGAACTATAGAGAAAAGGATACAAAAATGCACTCTTGTTGTACTCCAGTAACAAAGCTTAACCAATTGCTGCAAACCTTCCAACGCACACACATGACTCGGTGTTATTATAAAGGTCATCATTATGTTAAAAAAAGTTGTCAGGTATGACATAGGATCTCACGATCAATCACAGATTATGACGAAGCACACTCAAGGGCCTTTTTAAAAATCTACGAAGCTAATAACTACTTGTTCTGAAACTCTAAACAATTCTCAAAAATCCATGAAGATTGCTTATTAAAAATTTTAATTCATTTTTCACATTAAATTTATTTTTAAAATTCTTTCTGGAGCTACACACATTTCTTAAGAATCTGGGTGAAGATATTCTAGTTACTTCTGAATACACATTACTCGCCACGCAGTTGTCCATCAACCAAATTCCGAATTTTATTAAAAATAATAATGCAGAAAACTTTACAAAACGTAGACTGATTCCCATATAATTATCACAAGAACTTCCACAGAAGTGTCACTCGGAGGTAAGACAACCCAACTCGCCTATTTCAAAAGATTTTATGCTGTTTTGGCGACAGAGGTAGTCAAAATACGCAATGAACTTTCCAAATTCAAAGCCATCGTCTTTTTTTTTTTGTCTTCAGTGCAAATTTATTCTTGATCAAGTAGTATTCTTGATTAAGTAATTTCTTAATTAAAAAAACCCGCTCAAAACCATTTAATCAGCATTCCCATCTATACTATCAACTATTCGATCAATCTGTCTAATCTCTAAATGGTATCCTTGTAACCAGACACAATATGGAAAATGTAAACTACTTCTCAAAGAACATAACCAAAAGAACTCTACCCCAGCGATTTTGATCTACACCACATCTCGGAATTTCCTAAACAGTAAACATCATCAAGGAAGAATATTTCAAACATATTTGAATAATTGTAAACCATTTGGCATTCGGTTTCTTTTATCTGACCAACTGCAAAGACATATGCTTTTTCTTTTCGCAATCAAAATTCTGATAGTATTTTATTGTATTCTTTTTTCGCCAAATGTCTCCTAAAAGTTCCAGTTTCCTAATTCTTTTCCATTGCACAGAGAAAAGCAACTTAACTTCTCTCTTCAACGTCCGCCATTAATCATTATTAAACGCAAACAAACTAGGTTTAAAAATTCACTATTCAGGAAAAGCGCTTCCAGACATTTCTTTCACTTTATCCATTTTTGGATTGAATGCATCCGCAGTTACGAATCATTCGTTCTTCAGTTTAGGTTAGGATTTTTTTTCGCCATTATTAAATACGAAATAACCCAGTTATGAGATACACAGCACTCTTTTTTACATTCATTATTAATAACTGTGTCAAACACTACCGTTTCCAAATCCAGTTTCCTTTCGCCGTGGCCTGTGCCATTTCTCTCTTTACGAGATTCCTTCAGTCTCGTATCGTCATCCATCTTTTCTGTTCTCTCCTTTATCATCTCCTGCCTCTGCTAATCTATTTATCTTTGCACAGAAACACTAGAACGCCAGAGCACAGAGAAATTTAACGAGCAACTTGTTTTTCTGTTCCAGCGTAACTCAAGATAAGACGTTGTAACTGCAAAAGAAATCTTCAGACTAATTGTTTTAAGACTCTGTGCTTATTTTTCGAAAGTCTTAAATACATTTTTTGAAGAATATACGTATTCTATCACTAGAAACCCTCATTGTTGTTAGAGAACGTGTCAGGAAAAATATCATATGCTAATTTATTTATACTACAGCCCTCTATTTCTTAATACTTCTCTTTCTGCATTTTTCATTCCAATGCATAACGCATCAACCAACTGCAACACTGCCATGTCGTAACGAGTTCGCAGACATTATTGATCTAATAGCATCACCGAAGCATTATCAAATCATCCAGAAAGTTTAATGCACTCAAGAGTCTCCGTCATCAAAAAATCATTATACCTTTCATACAGATGCATACTTGCACACTGCAAAAATAAACGCTGAACTGCTGAGGGAAGCAGAAAATAACAATAAAAGTTACATCATTCCTACGTCACTTTCAAAGTCATGCTGTTAGATTCAAATCTAAGCTTAATATGATCCTTCTTTTCTTATTCCTCATCCTTCTCCTTCACCAAATGCTTTTTTTTTAAATCTTTCTTTTACTTTTCTCTTAGCTTTTTTCCCTCTGGACTCTTTCTTTCCACAATTTCTTCTCCACCTTACCTTCTTTATTCTTCTCACTTTACATGTTACATTGTTTCTAGTTATTTTTCTAAGGCTTTTCCTTCTTCTTATTATTATTTTCTTCTTTTCCTTTCCCATCTTATTACCTTCTTTTTCTCCATCTTATTACCTTCATTTTCTTCTTCGTGTTATTACCTTTCTTCTCATTATGTCTTTCTTCTTCTCTTTAATTTCCTTCTACTTGTTTTTTCTAGCATTTATCTTATTTATTGTTATCTTCTTTCTTCTTATTACAGTGAAATATCAGGAAGAGGGAAATAAGGCCATGTCCCTTCCCTTTCAGAATTGTAGCATGGGCAATAGAAACAAAAATTTATTAAACTTATTTATATTCCATGCATTTTTTTAAAGAAAATTCTTAAAGACCTATTAAAGACCTATAAAACGAAGAAAGAAATTCAGTAATAAAATATCACAGGAAAGTGTCCTGTAGTCAAGAAACACTTGAAATAATTAGCTGAAAAAAACTGGTTGCCCTGAATGAGATTCGAACCCACGTACTATGCTTCTGGGAGATGTGGGTTCGAATCCCACTTAGAGCAACCAATTTTTTCAGCTATTTTTCCAAGTATTTTCTTGTCTACAGGACATTTTCATGTGATGCTTTATTACTGAATTTTTTATATAATGATCTGAGGGTGAGTAACAAATCCTACTTCCATCATAACGAGGCACCTTGGCTGCCCGATTCCCGCCATATATGGCGTCAGTGGCGAATTAACAAAAATGCGGGAATGCTTAAATGTCACACTGTTGAAGAAAGCGGTTAGTCTCTGGTGGGCTAGCTGTTAGGAGAGGGAAACGCTATATTGCATTGGAAATCCACTCTCTTGGCTGCCAGACCCTTCTACATTTTTTAGACTCTATCATGCTTCCCCGCCCCTCAATTTTTTTCCCAATCGGGGCTGAATATCAGAATACGAAGCGCGCGACAGATGAAAATGTTTACAATCGAATTTCGTTATAGTGAAATGCGGTAAACGATAGTTAAGTATTACAAAATATTGTCAGAACGATTTTTTTGTCAAAAGAGGGAGAAAAAGAAACAATTTTAAAATATTGTCAAAATTATTATATCGAATTATAACACAGGAACACGAATTAGCTTTCAGATATTAAAACCTGAACCCAGTAAAAATCAAGGAGTATACGTCGTATTGTTCAAGGATTTTAGAAAATTTTGAGATTTTAAACGACTATCATAAACGATATGTTTATGCCAGAAATTTGAAAATTTTGGCGATTGGCTATGGTGATCAAGATGTTTAGGTGACAGCAATAATATTCCCTTACTTCTAGAAGGGAAAGAAAACAACTCTTTGGTTAATAGGAGATTATTGGATCATTGGAAAGATATTGAGAGCTACTAATGTAATATTTTAAACAATTTTAAATCTGGGACATTTTATGGGAAAAAATCAATCGGACAACCTTCGTGTATGTACACGAAGGTTGCCAGATCACTAATTTCTAAAAAAATCGTTGCCAGATATTTTTTCTGAATTTTATAATCAATCTTTGTATACGTACACGAAGGTTGCCAGATCATAATTTCTAAAAAAATACCAGATATTTTTTCTGAATTCTGTAATCAACCATAGCGTTCGGATACTTTTTTGAGCGACTGTAGAGGTGATATGCCATTTTTTTAGTTGCTCAGTAACTATACTATACATACTTTTTTTTATTAATTATAATAAACGAGAGCGAACGATAACATTACAAATTAATGCTATAATCTCAGAATAGACCTGGGAGACTAGTTCTGCAAAAGGGAAGTAATTGAATGGAATTCGGTTTAAAATACCTGCTATAAAAAGTAATATATCCATAAAAATATTAGTAAAATGTGATAAATAGCAAAACTTTAAACTTTAGTTCTTTAACGGCAGTTAAAGAAAGGAAAAGAAATGAGACAAAAACTCTCCATTCTCAGAATTGTAGAAAATGCAACTTCTCAGCTTTGATAATCTCCCCCATTTGTTATTGATTCTATGGCTCCGTTAAAAATGCGTACCAAATAAATCTAGAATTTTTTTATTAAAAAAGGAACCTTTCATGATTTCATAGAGAGCACTATTGTTCAAATATTATCAGATCTAGACAGGGAATCCTCTGCAAACCATGTCTACAGCCATTGTCCGAAAACAATAGTTGCAACCAAACTAAAATCTATTATATTACATATAGTAAGCATAAATAAAGATTTTATTATTATTTTTATTAAAGAGCGGTATTAATTCGAAGAGCTTTCTCCTAATTTCATCGCTTGACGAACTGGGCAGAAAACTTTAATGTTTAGAAATTACTTTAAAAATTTCCTCTCAAGCAGCTACTTACCACAGAGCTCTGGCAGTAGCTGACATTTTAATATTCCCTAGAGGGAAGAGTAAGGAACCTTTAATGCTCTTAAAATAGTCCCGATATTATCAGATCTAGATAAGAGATTCCCTGAACACCGTATCTGCAGACCATTGTCCACGAACAGAATTGTTGCAATACCTATAAAAATGAGCTTTCAAATTTGTTTCCGAATTTAAAATCAAAAATATAAATTCTCAAACAGTTTCTTAAAGATGAAAAAGTTTATGAAAAGAAAGTGTATCTATTTAATTAAAATAGTAGAAGTAAAAAGACAATGTCTATTTAAAAATACATTAATCTCTTGAATAAAAGACATTTTATACAACACAAAAATTACATTCCCAGTCTGGTAGAAGTAAAGAAAGATGTATCTAAATTATAAACGAAATTGTAACAAAAACGGCAGTGTTAGTTACTAAATTTTCGATATTTCTGAAATGACAAGTCTTAGAAAAGAAAAGGAGTTAGAGTTTGGTGAAATTCTCTTTGCATTAAATTATCGAGAACGTCCTTGTCATAACGTCGAGAACAGAATTACATTCCTGAAAAGAAAAATAAAGAAAGATTTCTCGTGGATTTCAACTAACTGAAGAAAATGTTTTCGATTTTATCAATCAAAAAAAAAAATCGAAAAATTTCTCGTTTATTATAATAATGTTGCTTATTTTCGTGAAAGCACGGGTCCCTGTTAAGCTTTCAAAGTGAAATAAAAAAAATTGTAAATCTGTAAAGAGCTTATGACAGATTAAAAAAAATCGTATGAAATACAACACTTGAAAACAGAAGTCGAAGAGCGTTTTAAGACTTAAAAGCTAACAATGATTGATACTTGAAAGGATAAACGACTTATATCAGAACATTTCCAGAATAACTGAAATATTTTGCAAATGCAGTTCTAATTTTACGAATTTCATGCACTCAATTTTATAAACACGATTTAAAAAATGTTAAGAGGTTAATAATATTTAAAATATCGTATTCTATATTAGATATTGTTTTGAATAACTAAACTAAATGGTGTGAAGTGATGACTTGTGGAATAGGTGATAATTTTGTTAATAACAGAGCTTAGAGCATAGTGTTTACAATTCGTGATTGTATAGGTTTATTTTATATACTTGCCCAATTTTCCATGTATGTTAAATAAAATATAGAGGAGGAAATAAATAAAATATAGAGGATATAGATCTGAATCCTCGACCTCCTGGTAATAGGTCATGTGCTCCATGACCTAGCAAACCTATGAACAATCCTCCTCTATTAATGGTTTTAAGCATTATACTATAGAATTCGTCGTTCGAAATGTATAAAACTGTAAGTGAAAACTCTGGTCTAAAACCATGCATTGTCTAAACCATAGATTCCCAACGGGGGCGATACCGCCCCCCAGTGGGCGCTGGAGCCTTCCATGGGGGCGGTAGCAGATCCAGAGGCAAATGGGGGGCGTTGAGGCAGTCAAGAGGGGCGGTCAAATAAATAAATAAATTTAATGGAATTTTCTGTGACAACTTTTTTATCTCTTCTTTTCTGTGGTGTCTTCCTGGTGATTCTGGTCATCCACTACCTCAAGCCGTTATGTACAGCTTTTCAACTGCAGCTTGGACAATAAGTTCTCTGCTACCGCCTACTAGCGTACTGGTACGTCTGAAGTCGACTGAGATGCTCTCAAAAGTTCTTTTCAAGATCACAGATTGGATATAAGCTTCAATATGTTTTCCCACTCCAAGTCGCTTTGAGTATGCTTTATGGTACGTAGTTACAATACCATCCCACGTCAGAACATAAGGCATAATATTAACATTACACTTGTGAATTAGGCTCAACTCATTAGCCAGCAGATCATACTTCCTCTTCTTTTCAACCTCTACTGTCTGCAGGTTATCCTGAGATGTTATTCCTACTTCAATGATTGTAATCTCATTCAATACCTTTACATGCACTACTATATCAGGCTTATTACGTTGGACATGTGTGTCCGTCCTGATAGGCAAATCAACCTTGATGCAATAATAATAATATAATAATAATAAATTTATTATATTTAATATATTTTTATAATTATTTTTTAATATAATAAAATACTTTGAAAATACCTGTTTTTATGAATAAATATTTTATCTAGCTATGTAAATTTACTTATTGTTATCGCGTTAAAAAGCATTTTTAAATTAGCATTAGGTATACCTATACCTAATTCGTTTTAGTTTAGAATAGATTGACGGTGAAAAGTCCTTGCAAGTTGGTAGACAAACACGCGGTTCACGCATTTTAACATGTTTCGACAAGAATATGGGAGCTTGAAATGACTTGTTTACGGAGCAAGTGCGCCGGCATCGCAAACATACAAGTTAATGCGTGCACAAAATCAAATCTATAAAAGCGATAGCTCTAGGAATGTTCTATTATTTTTATGTGCTTCGCCGTGATAAATAGTCGTGAGTGATAAGTGTTAGAAGTCATTATAAACATTATTTTTATAACTATCTATAAATCTGTTGAGAAGTTAATTTGTATTTGAAAATGTCTGAATCTACATCTAAAAAGAAATGCCGGCAGTACAGTATTGAGTATTTGAAATATGGATTTACGTACTCTCCTACAAACCAATCATTACCTATGTGTTTAATTTGCCGAAAAGTTTTTTCAAATGAAGCTATGAAACCTTCTAGGCTACAAGAGCATTTAAATAAAATGCATGCTGATAAGAAGAACAAAGATTTATCCTATTTTCAAGAACTGGAAAAGTAATATTTAAAACAGCCAACTATGTCAAACCTTTTTGCGTCGTCTTCTAAACAAGATGATGATGGACTACGAACCTCATATAACGTTTCATTGTTAATCGCAAAAGCAGGAAAACCACACACAATTGGCGAGGAATTAAGTTTGCCGGCAGTCAAAGAGATATTAAAAACTGTTCATCATAAGACACCGTCAGATATCATCAAAAAAATTCCTCTCGGTAATAATTCAGTGCAAAGAAGAATAGATGAAATGGCAAAAGTCGTTGAAATATCATTATGTGATTACTTAGACTTGCAAATTTTCCATTCAACTCGATGAATCAACTCTACCAAATAACGAAGCTCTACACTTATCATACGTACGATTTATAAAAGAAGAAAAAATTCACGAAGAGTTATTATTTGCTAAAAATTTGGAATCTGATACAAAGGGAGAATCTATATTTAATACCATGCAAAAGTTTTTTCAAGAGAAAGAAATTCCTATTTGCAATATATTGTCTGCTGCTACTGATGGTGCTCCAGCAATGACAGGGCGTCATAAGGGTTTCATAGCGCATTTGAAACAAGCAGTACCAAATGTACTCGCTGTACATTGTATTATTCATCGTCAGCATTTGGTACAAAAAATTTGAATGAACGTCTGCATAATAATAACGACGTAATAATAACGTCGTTATTATTATAAACGACGTCTCATAATAATAACGATCATAATAATCTCATAATAATAACGACGTCTCATAATAATAACGTTTATTATTATAAACGACGTCTCATAATAATAACGACGTCTGCATAATAATAATAACGTAATGGAACGTCGCTCCATTACGTTATTAAAGCAATCAATAAGATTAGAAGCAATTCATTGAATGACCGATTATTTGGTAAGCTTTGTAATGAAAATATGAAGATTACAATCACTTGCTGCTGCACACAGAATTACGTTGGTTCTCTAAAGGTGTTTGTCTGAATCGTTTTTTCAATCTATTTGACTCAGTACTTGAAGACAGAGACGAAAAATTGCGCGAAAACCTGATTACGTCAAAAAATGACATCGCTTATTTGACAGACCTGTTTAAAATATTTAATCAAGTTAATTTACAATTGCAAGGTGATGAGTTGAATTTAATTTAAAAAAAAACGTCATAGCTGCTTTTGCGGGAAAACTTCTTCTATTCAAACGAAATCTAGGTAGAGGTGAATACAACCACTTTCCTATATTATCAGCAGTCTCTGCAAAACCGGAAGATTTACTTACTTACTGCCAACACTTGGAAGTTCTTCATGTTGATTTTACGGAGCGTTTCCGAGATATTTTAAACATGAATATACCGAGTTGGGTTTTAGATCCTTTCGCAAACACAGATACTGAAGAATCATCAAATTTGGAAGAGGAACTCTTAGAACTCACGACTAACGAAACACTCAAAGTAAAATTCAAACCTTTCATACCAAGAGTTCTGGCTTCACAAATCAATACCAGTTCTCTATCCTGGATTGTGGGCAATAGTACAGAAGTTTTTAATCGCATTTCCTTCGTCCTATATGGCTGAGCTTGGATTCAGTGCAGTAGCTAATTTACTGTCAAAGAAGAGGAACAGACTACACATCACTGAACGTGGCGATCTGCGATTGATGCTAATGAAATTGGAACCCGACATTAACAAATTGTTAACACTCCATCAGCCTCAACCATCTCATTAATTATTCTTATTTATTATTAATTTTGTGTTTATCTCATTATTTTTTATTTCTTATTGATTCTGTGTTTATTTTTAAAATTTAAATAAACAATTTTATTGTACATTTGGTTGTCGTTTTATTAATTTCTGCTTTATGATTTTTAAAAGAAAAATAAAAAGATAAATTAGGTACAGATAATATGCAACAATATTTTAATATTTCATATAAAATTAACTATTATGGGCTAGGGGGGGGCGTTGAAATTTTTGTTCTCTTCTAAAGGGGCGATGGTCCAGAAAAGGTTGGGAATCACTGGTCTAAACCATGCAGTCAATGCATTGTCTAAACCATGCAGTCTAAAACCATGCAGCCCACATCAAACTGCATGGTATTTTTTAAGCCAATACGCCAGGTATCAAGCGTAAGCATTATTATTTACGCCTGTTGGTTGGGTTGTTTTACCTCTGAGCGGCACTTTTTTTGCACACAATGGGCTAAATAGCCAGGTCACATGGACCCCGAAGGCTCAGAGAAGGTTGGGGGAGAGGACCCACTGGAACAGCTGTTGGGAGACAGATGGTAGTCTCCCGTCAAGGCCATCCAGTGTGTTCTTTAACGTGCACAGAGTATGGCTTTCCTACACACGGAGCCACGGCTTAACGTCCCATCCGACGGACGGCGGTCTTTACCAAGTCCATCGGTGTCCCCTACTGACCGTGGGCAGGGCGGGGAGTTTTTCGAAAATAAATCTCAACGCTAACCCAGCTGGAACTCGAACCTGGGAACTGCAGATTACGTGCCTGGCGCACTACCGACTGAGCCACCCCCGCCCCACGCCTGTTCGTAATATGTTGAATAAATATAGAGGAAAAATTTTATTAATTTAGTTAAACATATTAAAGAGTTTTTTTTATTATTATTTCAGACTGAAATCAACTTAACTGTTTAAATGAATCCAGCTCTTATAATGGAAACCAGAGTTCGCACAAATTATTAGAGAAACAGAACAAATAGCATTGTGAAAAAAGATAAATTCGAAGTTCCATAAATTCTTAAATACGTTTTCAAGGTTGAATTGTTTCACCTAGGTGCGGCGCTTTTGTGCACAAAATGGGCTAAATGGCCAGGTCACAAGGTCCCCAAGTGCTTAGAGAAAGTTGGGGGAAGAGAACCCACTGAGCACCTGTTGGGAGACAGAGGAAAACTACCGTCAAGGCCATCCATCATGTTCTTTAACGTACACGGAATATGGTTCTCCTGCACGAGTTGTCACGGTTTAGCATCCCATCTAACGGACGGCGATCTTTCCAAGTCCAACAGCGTCCCGTTTCTCACGGAGGGCAGGATGGAGATTAGCCTGAATTAAATATCAATGCAGGCACAATTGGGACACGAACCTATAAACTACTTATTACAAGCACTGTGTGGGGCGGGGGTGGCTCAGTCGGTAGAGCGTCAGGCTCATAATCTGCAGTTTCCAGGTTCGAGTCCAGCTGGGTCAGGGTTGAGATTTTTCTCCGCAAAACTCTCCGCCCTGCCCACGCTCAGTAGGGGCCATCGATGGGCTTGGAAAGGCCACCGTCCGTCGAATGGGACGTTAAGCCATGGCCCCGTGTGTGGGAGAGACACATCCTGCGCACGTTAAAGAACACGCTGGATGGCTTTGACGAGAGGCTACCATCTGTCTCCCAACAGCTGTTCCAGTGGTCCTCTCCCCCAACCTTCTTCAACCTTCTCTGAGCCTTCTGGGTTTTTGTGACCTGGCCATTTAGCCCATGGTGTGCAAAAAAAGTGCCGCTCAGAGAAAACCCCACTCGAAGTTTTCAAGGAAAATGACACTGAAGATAAAACTGATGCTCACAATTAAATATTTCCAAATCTTGATCTTTTTTTAGAAGCATTCGTAAGACTTTCACTCGAACGTTAAGCTCGTAACAAAAGTTTACCAAAATAAGTGTCTTGTTTAGAAATACATCGAACGATTATTTAAGTTATATCAATTTTTAAGTAAATATTTAGAAGGAGAGATGCTCTCCTTGAAATGTAACTTGTCTGAAACTAAACCGATTAACTCCAAGAGAAATGTTCAGTAAATAACGTCGTTGTAAACAACAACCTCGGAATAAATTCTCCATTCGAACGCCTTCAAATAACTGAATTAAGCAGACCGATCTTCCAAAACAAATGAAAAGAAAAAGATTTCGAAATATACAAGTATATCAAAGCATAAAGAATTTGCCTTTGATTGACTTAGTTTCTGAGAAGAAAAAAAAACGTTTCAGCTTCCATAAATCCCTAAACACTAAACGTAGATTGTTAAAATTAATATTGCGATGAATTTGATTAAGATATTTTTCATTTTCTGCTTCCTTTTTCACTAAAACTTATTTTAGACGCTACAGAGTTTCGAAATTAGATTTGCACTTGCAGAAGAGATATTTTATCTCCGCTAACCCTAATTCTTCCCTCGATGAGAAAGGGGGATGCAGATGGATTTGGAAGGGCTGTCGTTCATCGGATGGGACTTTACACCGTGGTTCTGTACAGCAGAGCAATATCCATATAGGTCGAATGGGGCGCAGGATGACCTTGTTTTGAAGCTTCCATCTGTCTCTTAAAAGCTGATCAGTGTCCTCTTGCTCAATATTTTCTGCGATTTTGGGGTTCTTGTGACTTAGACAGTAAGATTATTGTGGGTCCAATAATGCCATTCAGATGTTAAACAACTCAACCCTACCTAAAAGGAATTTTCCGCATATCAGAAGAAGATTTTATTTTGAAAAACGATTTAAACGTATTTGACTTTACATGCACTGCCTGACCATTTTGTTATGAACATCTACCTCATACTTCGTCGTATGTATCATGGTACAGTTTTCAAATTTCGAAGTTTGCGCATAGTTCGCGTTGAAAT
Organism: Ryuthela nishihirai; assembly: GCA_038380435.1. Taxonomy (NCBI): domain Eukaryota; kingdom Metazoa; phylum Arthropoda; class Arachnida; order Araneae; family Heptathelidae; genus Ryuthela; species Ryuthela nishihirai. The sequence goes on from JAWZYU010000020.1 coordinate 39,789,811, forward strand.
GGGTTTTGAAGTATTATTAGCGATCACACTTCTCAGCTGATGAACTGTAGCAATTCTGTTTTTGACGAACAGTTAGTGCCAAAAAACTTTCCTCCCTATCTGTCAGAGCCTTTTTTTATCTTCCGCATTTTCCACAATTTTACAATTTGAGGACTTTTTTGAGATTGTTTCCATTCTCCATACACGTGGGATATTGTGGCCCGGGATTTTCTCCTGAGTTTCATCACCTTCGCTACGAATGCTCCTGCCCATCGCTATGGGGGGGGGCTCAGTCGGTAGCGCGCCAGGCTCGTAATCTGTAGTTCCTAGGTTCGAGTCCCAGCTGGGTCAGCGTTGAGATTTATCTCCGCAAAATTCCCCGCCCTGCCCACGGTCAGTAGGGGACACCGATGGGCTTGGAAAGGCCGCCGTCCGTCGGATGGGACGTTAAGCCGTGGCCCCGTGTGCGGGAGAGCCATACCTTGTGCACGTTAAAGAACACGCTGGATGGCCTTGATGGGAGGCTACTCTGTCTTCCAACAGCTGTTCCAGTGGGTCCCCTCCCCCAACCTTCTCTGAGCCTTCGGGGTCCTTGTGACCTGGCCATTTAGCCCATGGTGTGCAAAAAAGTGCCGCTCAGAGGTAAAACAACCCAACCCAATCCCCTCCCCCAACCTTCTCTGAGCCTTCGGGGTTCATGTGACCTGGCCATTTAGCCCATGTTGTACAAAGAAGTGCCGCTCAGAGGTAAAACAACCCAACCCATCGCTATGAAACAATGAGCCTCTTTTTGAAGTCAGTCAGAAAAATATGTATTTTTGAATTTCCTATGTTCTTTTCCTCGACAGATAAATGCTTCTGGCTTCTCCACGAATTTGATTAATCAAATTCCCTTCTTCCAACTCACCAAATTTACTCCTGACCAGTAGATCACATATCCCACTCTTTTCTTCATTTCCATAGAGCAATGGTTTCTAAAATTTCTGTAACGGTCCCTTCTTAACATCACAACCCCCTTTACTATCATGCCCCACATCTCCCGCTCCTCACAAAGTGTATATTCAATGGCGAGGAATACTAATTTTTTCAGACGTGAAGGACACAATTCAAAAATCATCAATTCAAAATCAAATCAATTGGGACACGAACCTATAAACTACTTATTACAAGCATTGTGTGAGGCGGGGGTGGCTCAGTCGGTAGAGCGTCAGGCTCGTAATCTGCAGTTTCCAGGTTCGAGTCCAGCTGGGTCAGCGTTGAGATTTTTCTCCGCAAAACTCTCCGCCCTGCTCACGCTTAGTAGGCCGCGGTCCGTCGAATGGGACGTTAAGCCATGGCCCCGTGTGTGGGAGGGCCACATCCTGCGCACGTTAAAGAACACGCTTGATAGCTTTGACGAGAGGCTACCATCTGTCTCCCAACAGCTGTTCCAGTGAGTACCCTCCCCCAACCTTCTTCAACCTTCTCTGAGCCTTCTGGGTTCTTGTGACCTGGCCATTTAGCCCATGGTGTGCAAAAAAAGTGCCACTCAGAGAAAAACCCCACTCGAAATTTTCAAGGAAAATGACACTGAAGATAAAACTGATGCTCACAATTAAATATTTCCAAATCTTGATCTTTGTTTAGAAATATTTGTTCAGTAGCTAAAGAATTATTCTAGTTTAGAATATTTGACAGCAGTTTGGCATTCGTAAGACTTTCACTCGAACGTTAAGCTCGTAACAAGAGTAAAAAAAAAAAAAATTTTTAAGTTATAATTATAAAAAAAAACAAAATAAAAAAATCAAAATCAATTCAAAATGCATCTACGATATTGCCAATGCACCTAATGATACACTGGTTTCTATAAATTAAGGAAAATCCCTATGTTAAGTCAATGGGAAACTAACGTCAAAGCTCTATAACTTCTGAAATAACTATTTTTGTTTTGAAAAATGGGATTGAGGATAAAGATCTCAATCAAATAAATCAATATCTCGTTTTTTAACAATATTCGTTCAGTATTTAATGAGTTATGGAAGTTTCAATATTTAACAATAGCAATGCCAGTCTTATGAAACTTATACAAAACTGAAGAATGGTGAAAGAATTCTTTACACAAATTCTAAAACGTAAACTTATTTTATTAAACACCTTGATATAATACTTATTACTAAGTTTTAATTAACTTCTGAAGTCAATTTTTGTGGCTGGCATTGCTATCGCTAAATATTCAAACTTCCATAACTCATTAAATACTAAACGAATATTGTTGAAAATCGAGATATTGATTTATTTGATTGACATCTTTATCTGCAATCACATTTTTCAAAGCAAAAAACTTATTTTAGAAGTTATAGAGCTTTGACGTTAGCTTCCCATTGACTTAACATAGGGATTTTCCTTAATTTATGGAAACTAGTGTATTACCAACAGTCAAGCTCGCATTCCCGAAGTGAGTGCTTAGATGTTTAAAGCACACTTTATATCTTTGAAAGCTCTAAATTTTAAAATGATAAAACTATTCACAGGAGCTGTTCAAGGGTTTGAAAAAAGCACTGTGTCAATTGAAACTGAGTAAAAAAATCCTAAATCAGTTTCAGTTTGTCAGGTTTCATCAATCAGTTTCCATAAATTAAGGAAAAGAGCATAGAAATTGAGGATTTTCTACTTCTTATTTTCAATCTGCAACTACGAAAGTTATGCGAAAAGAATGCACATAATGTAAGACACGAATCAATAAGCGATGAAATTATCAGTGGATTTGTGATTTATTTTTACCGAGTCAACATCCCAGATACGTTGAGCGTTGTTTTCAACAAGGCAAACTACCTATTGTGATTAAAATAAAAGACCAAGTTTCTTCTACATAAACTGCTTTGAATGCATAAATGCATACATAACCCCCCCTCCCCCTCCGACAACACAGACATCTTGAGCAAGTGTGTGGTGCGCCAAAAGTTTTTTTAAGCTATCAGAAAAATCAATCTTTAATTCAATACACACAGACCCTAAATAAATCCTGGATATGCGTCTACTAACGGCTTTGCTGTTGCCAATGCACCTAATAATAATTGTCAAGATGTTGAACTTCAATTCAGGCTCTTTGTGATGTTGAATTTAATTCGTGCAAGAGATGCAATGGTTGAAGAATGCTTTTATTGAACAGAGCGATCTTGTAGTTGCAGGAGTTTTGTTTCTAAATGTAATACACGAAGCCATACAATCGATCTCTGACATTTTGAGATTTATAATCAATTCAATTTTATCAAAACATTCTCGTAGAATATCCCTCCCCTCTATTTGAAAGCTCTTTATATCGAAACGAATGACGCCACGCCCTCAAACCGCTGGTCACAAGCATTTTTGTTTAAAAGGTATTACTTGTCTTTTTAATGTTTTGCCTAGAGCTGCATGATCGCATTAACTATTCAAACCATTCTACAACTACGTATATTATTATCATAATCATATTACATACAAATACGACACGTATTTGTACAATACGTGCCGAATGGTAACCGCGCTTTGCTACTGATCAAAGGGATCTGGGTTCGAGCCCCTGGTAACCCATGGATGTTTGTGTTTTGTTCCTGCTGAGGTCTCGCCTTTCTAACAGATTTTCTCTATGGTACATTAAATTGACAAGCTCTTGTCAGACTTCTGTGGTAAGCGGCTGCTTAAGAGGCATATTGTTTATATATATTTACAGTAAATATGCACGTTCGGCCGGGCCTGGGGTGGTTCAGTCGGTAGCGTGTCAAAATCGTAATCTCCAGTTCCCAGGTTCGAGTCCCACCTGTGCCATCGTTGAAATTTATATCCGCAAAGCCTCCTGCCCTCGGTCAGTAGAGGACACCTATGGGCTTATATAGGCTGCCGTCCGTCCAAATGGGACGTTAACACGTGGGACCTTGTGAGGGAGAGAGTCATGCCCTGTACGCGTTAGAGAACACGCTGGATGGCCTTGACAGAAGGCTATCATCTGTCTTCTAACAGCTGTCCAGTGAGTCCGCTCCACCATAGCTCTCTCTGGGGGATCGGAAAAACTGCACAGCTGCTATACTGGACAGCTGTCTCATCCAACTCCTCTGGGACTCGGGCCCTTGCGACCTGGCCATTTAGACCACTGTGTGCAAAAAAAGTGCCACTCAGAGGTAAAACGACCTAACACTTTCAGCCATCCACTAGGGCCTCGCACTAACAAAGGCGAACATGGCCGAACACTACCAAACACTGACCTCTGCTGTAAATTCCTTCAAAACCGAATCTTAATCCCGCCTGAGCTTGACCTGCTTCAAGTTCGCGAACAGCAGAACGAAAACTTCGTCCTGACTTTTCCACTCTGTCACGTGGGATGTTTTGTTCGCACAGGGGTCAACAGTGATGCGACACACCAATCCCAGCTACCTTTCAAGGGAGCAGATTGATGAGTCCCTGTGAACCCTCCCACATCCAGTGGTCATCTCGATTCTCTTGGCACTGAGGGTTAACGGTCATCTGTCGGTTACACCTCTTCTCTAAATACCCAACGAATATTGTTTAAATTGTGATTCAGATAAATTTGATTGATATCTTAAAAATATCTTCAGTCACGTTTGAAAACAAACGTCTTATTTAAGAAGTTAAAGAGCTCTGATTCGTACTCTCTACAGACATCAGTCTGTTCCTAAGAAAGTGTCCACTGAGTGTATATAAAATACGTACTATTTTTACAGCATATAAGTTGCACCCACATTTCAGCAGGATATATTAAGGAAAAAAATCTTTTGGATGTATTTAAGCATTTAATGATTACTCCTATTAATATGGAACATGATACAGTAAGTCTGCATAAATGGAATAAAATCTTCAGTGATAATTCTGGGTTGGATTTTTTTTTTCTGAGCGTTACTTTTTTCCCACAGAGTGGGCTAAATAGCCAGGTCACAAGGACCCCGAGGTTTCAGAAATGTTTTGGGGAAGGAGACCCACTGGACAGTATTAGGAAACAGATGATAACTTCCCATCAACGCCATCCAGCGTTTTCTTTAATATCCACAAGGTAATGGCTATCCTGTACACGGTCCATGGCTTAACGTCCCATCCGAGTATGGGCGCCTTTCCAAGCCCAACGGTTTCTCCTACTGACTTATGGCTGGGTGGTGGTTCAGCGGAGATAAATACAGGTGGGACTCGAATCTGGAAACTGCATATTACGAGCCTGGTGCTCTTCCAACTAAACCACCCCCGATCCCAGTGATAATTTCAATAAGTAAACTTAGTAGCACGTGATAGAATACATCAAGTTTGTGCAACCGTAGAAAAAAGAGCACTCTCCAAATATAGTGCATAAAACCTAAAATTCATACCAAAGTTTTTGACGTACAGTCGCTCAAAAAAATCTCGGAACGTTATGGTTGATTACAGAATTCAGAAAAAATATCTTGTAATCAACCATAGTGTTCAGATATTTTTTGAGCGACTATATGTTTGCGAGCAAAAGATATCAGTCAAATAGTTTATTAATACTAATAATTAACTGAAAAAATATACTATGATGAAAAAAACTATATTTCTTATAAATATGCCTTACTAAATATTGCATAAAAATTTTCCGGAATGTAGCTTGGGAAATTCTTCTGAGTAAAATTTATTTTTTAAAACGCAGTCATCCACCGTTGTGGTAAGACCTAGTAACTCCCTCTACATTTCACTCTGTAAATTCATGATCTCCTCGACTGAAAAGGGGCGGGGAGGCTCATTCGGTAGCGTGCCAGGTTCGTAATCTGCAGTTCCCAGTTTCGAGTCCAGCCTGGCCCAGTGGTGAGATTTATCTCCCCAAAACTCCTTGCCCTTGGTCAGTAGGGGACGCCAATGCGCAAGGCCGTCGGATGGCACGTTAAGCCGTGTGCGGGAGAGCCATACCTTGTGCACGTAAAAAAACATGCTGGATGACCTTAACGGGAGGCTACCATCTGTCTCCCAACAGCTGTCTCGTGGGTGCCCAGCCTTCTCTAAGCCCTGGGGTCCTTGTGACCTGGCCATTTAGCCTATTAAGTGCAAAAAAAGTGCCGCTCACAGTCAAAACGACACACGACTGAAATTATCGCATATTCCAGTTTTTTAGTCAATACTCGAGTAATCTTTTGAACTTATATTCTGCTCTGTCATCAAGGTTGGGTTGTTTTACCTCTGAGCGGCACTTTTTTGCACACCATGGGCTAAATGGCCAGGTCACATGGACCCCGAAGGCTCAGAGAAGGTTGGGGGAGGGGACTCACTGGAACAGCTGTTGGGAGACAGATGGTAGTCTCCCGTCAAGGCCATCCATCGTGTTCTTTAACGTGCACAGGATATGGCTCTCCCGAACACGGGGCCACGGCTTAACGTCCTATCCGACGGAGGCGGCCTTTCCAAGCCCATCGGTGTCCTCTACTGACCGTGGGCAGGGCGGGGAATTTTGCGGAGATAAATCTCAACGCTGACCAAGCTGGGACTCGAACCTGGGAACTACAGATTACGAGCCTGGCGCGCTACCGACTGAGCCACCCCGCCCCCTGCTCTGTCATCAAATAGTCATCAAACAGTTCGCTTCCTTCATATAAAATAAGGTTTTTTTTATTATTATTTGTGACCTATCCCAATGCGTTTCTTTATTGAATGAATATCACCCTTGAAATTTCAAATCAGCGTCTTTCCTTTATCCAAAGTTTTTTTTTTTTCACTCATGTCCGAAATCAAAAATGCATTAATGTTTCCCCATATCCCCACAGATTTTATCCGCTATCTGCATTAGCACCAATTTCTTACCCTCTGGTTATATCCTCCATCCGCGTCAACATTAATCTTTATCCTTTAATGGGAATCTTTTAAATGGGAATAAGCAATACTCTAAACCACAGATACCCACATCCGCGCATGACTCTAGAAACACGATACATCTCCGTTACGCTGACGTAGAGAAAAAAAAAAGCACAACAAACTTCGACGTGATCTCCTCCACATCCGTTTATACCTTCGATGACTAACAAATAAGAACAACTGGAATTCCGTGCAAACATCCAGAATGACGGATACAAAAATCTGTTAGGAGCAACGTCACCTGCAGAAGACAGCAGAAACTACATCTGGAAGCAATCAAACAAAGGTAACAGCAATACACACAGAAAAGAAAACAAGAAGAAAAAGCTGCAGTCGAATTCAGCGGGGCCATTTCTAAGAGTAGATCTGGCCCCAACTTCTTCGGTCTGTTTCTCCGGTTGAACAATTTCTCCTTTTCCACGAGCTCTTAGTGCGCCCGTCCGTGCTCGGCGCTCCGTTGTAATCGAAACTCGAATGATTCGTCGATTGTCGGGTTATTGGCAACATCAGAAAAAGAAATGCAGAGGTCAGTCTTGATTGAATCTCGTGTTGTATTTTTTTTTGTCTTTCTCTTCTCACCCTTTCCTTTTCTGTTCCTCTTTCTTTTCCTCTTTGATTCTTTTTGTTTCTTACTTATTTTTGCTTCTGTTATGCGTTTAGTTGTTGCATTCATTTCTTTTTTTTTTCTATCGCTCTATTTTTTTCCGTATTACCTTTTTTTCTACCTCTTTTCTCACCCTCCAAGAAGAAAAGGAATCATTCGATAAAGATCTGTGTTACTTCGAGCCACTTGATCCTTGTGTACGACTTTCGTTGCAAATGTTTGTCCTTGGGTATTGGTATCGGTAACTTGCCCTTAATCGATGTTTGGTATTGTACGAAAGATCCTTCTCCCCCACAAGCTGAAAATTACTCCTGAAGAGATTTTTCTTTCCCTCTTTTCCTGATCTGAACAACGTTGACGTGCTTTATACGTTTGCACAGACTTTTTTTTGTCGTTTCCTTTGCTTCCCGGGGCGGAGGTGGCTCAGTCGGTAGCGCATCAGGCTCGTAATCTGTAGTTCCCAGGTTCGAGTCCCAGCTGGGTCAGCGTTGAGATTTATCTCCGCAAAATTCCTCGCCCTGCCCACGGTCAGTAGGGGACACCGATGGGTTTGGAAAGGCTGCCGTTCGTCGGATGGGACGTTAAGCCGTGGCCCCGTGTGCGGGAGAGGCATACTCTGTGCACGTTAAAGAACACGCTGGATGGCCTTGACGGGAGGCTACCATCTGTCTCCCAACAGCTGTTCCAGTGGGTCCCCTCCCCGAACCTTCTCTGAGCCTTCGGGGTCCATGTGACCTGGCCATTTAGCCCATGGTGTGCAAAAAAGTGCCGCTCAGAGGTAAAACAACCCAACGTTAAAGAACACGCTGGATGGCCTTGACGGGAGGCTACCATCTGTCTCCCAACAGCTGTTCCAGTGGGCTACCATCTGTCTCCCAACAGCTGTTCCAGTGGGTCCCCTCCCCCAACCTTCTCTGAGCCTTCGGGGTTCATGTGACCTGGCCATTTAGCCCATGGTCTGCAAAAAAGTGCCGCTCAGAGGTAAAACAACCCAACCCTGTTTCGAGATTTTCTCCGTTACCCTCCGTTTTGACATAGGTGAGAAAAAAAAAACCGATGGGCCGTTTATCTATTACCCCGCGCTCAAAAGTGCTATACCCTGTACATTTTAAATATCATAGCATATTTGATGGTCTTGATAGAGAGGATTTCATCTCTCTCCTATTGGCTGTTAAAACCAGTGATTTCCACACTGTTGTCCCTGGAACACCAGAGGTCCGCAAAGGTAGCAAACAATGTCAGCGGACTATTCTCAATATTTAAGAAAAACTGAAAATAGTTGTTTTACTTCTGAGCGGCACTTTTTTGCACACCATAGGCTAAATGGCCATGTCACATGGACTCCAAAGGCTCAGAGAAGGTTGGGGGGAGGGGACCCACTGTAACAGCTGTTGGCCTCCGGTCAAGGCCATCCCAGCGTGTTCTTTAATGTGCATAGGGTATTACTCTCTCGCACACGGGTCCACGGCTGAACGTCCCATCCGACAGACGGCGGCCTTTCCAAGCCCGTCGGTGTCCCCTACTGACCGTGGGCAGGACGGGGAATTTTGCGGAGGTAAATCTCGACGCTGACCCAGCTGAGACTCGAACCTGGGAACTACAAATTACTAGCTTGGCGCGCTACCGACTGAGCCCCCCCCCCCCCAACTGAAAATAGACTGAAAAACTGAAATATTATTTTTAAGAGCGCAATATTTATTGCTTTAGTTGTGTTGGGTTGTTTTACCTCTGAGCGGCACTTTTTTGCACACCATGGGCTAAATGGCCAGGTCACATGGACCCCGAAGGCTCAGAGAAGGTTGGGGAGGGGACCCACTGGAACAGCTGTTGGGAGACAGATGGTAGCCTCCCGTCAAGGCCATCCAGCGTGTTCTTTAACGTGCACAGGGTATGGCTCTTCCACACACGGGGTCACGGCTTAACGTCCCATCCGACGGACGGCGGCTTTTCCAAGCCCATCGGTGTCCCTACTGACCGTGGGCAGGGCGGGGAGTTTTGCGGAGATAAATCTCAACGCTGACCCAACTGGGACTCGAACCTGGGAACTACAAATTACTAGCTTGGCGCGCTACCGACTGGGCCACCCCCCCCCCCAACTGAAAATAAACTGAAAAAGAAAAACTGAAATAGTATTTTTAAGAGCGCAATATTTATTGCTTTAGTTGCAATTATGTCAATTCATTATGGCAACTCTGGCTACCTCAGCTGATCACAACATGCTGATCAGATGAATTTCCGGAGCATCGAATTTCTCCACTCAAATGTTAAACAAATTTAAAAATAGTGAATGAATGAAATAGAGACACAACCCATTCTTTGGACTTTTAGGGCGCCCTCTTTGCGAGGATCTATATTTTAATTCAAATATATCAGGTAATGATAGGAAGAGAGTCTGCAGAAAGAGTTACACTTGATAGCGGATACGCAGAAAAAATAAGGATTCGTAGAAGGTCACAGCATGAATAAGAATACGTGGCACCTAAAAGGTTGGAAACCACAGATCTAAATGATCATTTTTCTCTACCCAGCTCTGATCATTAGTGATCCTGGTATGGAAGTGGCTCAGTCGGTAGCCTCGCCAGGATCGTAATCTACAGTTCCCAGGTTCGAGTTCCATCTGGGCCAGCGTTGTGCTTTATTTCCGCAAAACTTTCCGCCCTACCTTCAGTCAATAGGGACACCGATGGGCTTGGAAAGGCCACCGTCCGTCAGATGGGACGTTAAGTCGTGACCCTGTGTGCAGGCGAACCATACCTGAACATGCTGGATGATCTTGACGGGAGGCTACCACCTCTCTCCTAATTTCTGTGCAATGGGGCCCCTTCCCCCAACTTTCCCTGCACCCCTAGGTCCTTGTGACCCGACCATTTAGCCCACTGTGTGCAAAACAAGTGTCGCTCAGAGGTAAAACAACCCAACTTGGGATCCTCGTGACTTGACAACCATTTAGCTCAAGTTTTACACAAAAGTATTGTGTAGAGTAGTGGTTCTCAAAGGATATGCTGCGGCACATTAGTTCGGATACTATTGCGGATAAAAGGAAATTTATAAACCATTTTGTTCCTACTCTCTGCCAATGATTCTTCATTTAATTTTTTCCTTTTAATCAAAACCTTATCCATATTAAATCTTAATATTAAGACGAAATTTAAAAGAAAAGAAATGTGCCAGTAACACTAACCTAAATACACGTCAGAACTTAAACAGAACATTACGTACGTAACATTACTCTACGTTTACAAACGACTTCACAAAAGTGGCCATTGTCGAAGGCAAACTGCGCATGTGCGAGTCACTCATAGTGTTACCAACTTAAATTTTAAATATGCCGCGAATACTGACAGCGAAAATTAGTGCCGTGAGCAAAAAAAGTTTGAGAATCACTTCTGCAGAGAAAAAATATGTTTCCTAGAGCAGATCCTAACATTAACAATGACAATTCATCACTATGAGAATTAATAAATTAAGCAGCCACCAGGAGTAGTTCAAGAGAAGAGTACTCGACTTGAAATCAAAGTTTCGTATCCCATCCATTTTTGAGTCAAAATTAAAAATCACACTTTGCTCAACAGGTTGCGAGGTATTAAAAATGGGAGAATTGGCACAGAGATTTCGAAGTCACTGTAGATATCAGAAGCTTTTGTAAAAATAAAGTCAGTCTGTTACGGCCTCGTAAATTTTAATTCCTAAGAAATTATGCATGAAATTTATTTTTCATTTCGCATAAGGAACTGCGAGTAAGCAATTTATTTCTAATTTATATATACGAGCAGCAGATTTTGGGATTAGCCCTTAGCTTACAGAGATAACGGACACTTCAAGTAAGTGGATTAAGCACTCAATAAACAACTACAAGGAAACTGCTTGTGCCATTCTTCTCCCATAATGTTAAGAAAACAATGTCTTTTCAAGTTGTTAGTTTGAGAAATTCTAAACTCTAATGCATTAGTTTAAAGGGGCTAATAATTAGGTAGAAACAATAATTTGTAAAACATTTAAGGGGAAATTTGTTCCAAAATCTATTTTAATGTAAAAGCTTTTTTCTTTCACTCTCTTTTAAGTAAATCATCAGATGCTTCAAACAAGTTCGGGTCAATAATTAAAGTGGATTATTTGCTGTAAGAAAATGCAGTGGAAACGTTAGCAAGTCAAAGTCCATTAAAATTGCATTGAAATGGCTTTAAGTGGGAATAATCAAGATTGGCAAGTACAGACAGATGTTACTGAAGCTGCTATTAATCATTTTTAGTTTTGTAAGACTATTTAAGTTTTAGCATCCCAAAGGAAGCTTGATTAAATTTTTCCTATATAGCATCCCACTTCAATTAATGTTTTGTTATATCGCTGATTAATCATTCACTCCATGAAAGTGAAATATTTTCTCTTGGGATATTTTCTCTTGGGATATTTTCTCTTGGAGCGAAATGCGCATGATACAGAGTGATTCAAAATTCGAGCAACCCATATTGGAAAATTTCATTAATTCTTAGTTTACGTTTACAAATTGTTAACAAAGTGTTACAATAGATGTTGAAAATGTTCTTTCCCTTCTTGAATGCAGCAGCGAACCCTTCTTATCATATTTCTCGCACCTATCAAATCGACCTGGAAAATTTTCATTATGGGCAACTGGTACAATTCACGTCACCAACAAAGAACTGAGAGCATGACAGCTAAACTAAACAATGTTGCATATGTAAGTGGTTGCAGGTTTGCCAACGTTAGAATCGGTATTTAATTTCCTTCAGTTGGCGTGAAATAATAAGCATTTACATTTCGGGTTTCGCGAATTTTAAACACTCTGTACAGTCGCTCAAAAAAGTATCCGAACACTATGGTTGATTACAGAATTCAGAAAAAATATCTGACAACGATTTTTTAGAAATTAGTGATCTGGCAACCTTCGTGTCACGTGACACGAATGTTGCCAGATCACTAATTTCTAAACAGAATCGTTGCCAGATATTTTTTCTGAATTCTGTAATCAACCATAGTGTTTGGATACTTTTTTGAGCGACTGTACAATTTACCAGATAGAGTATATTGTATAAGATACGATAATGTCGGAAAGTAAGGACCCAGTTTGTTCCCAGAGAGACTAGCAAACTTTGCTCTGGAGCTGTGTCATTACTGCATGCTAGTACCAAATAGCCGTCCAGTGGCCGAGTGGTTAGCACGTTTGGCTACTGATCTAAGGGACCTGGGTTCGAGCCCCGGATTAGTCATGGATGTGTGTGTCGTTTTTCTGCTGAGGTCCTGCCATCCTCTCAGATCTCCTACTATGGCATATAAACTGACAGGATCCTGTCAGACCTCCGTGGCAAGCAGCTGCTTGAGGGGGTATTTATTTTTATTATTTAAACAGTTATGGAAGTTTGGATTGTAACAATAACAATGACAGTCATAAGATTTCACCTAAAAATTAAACTAAAAATTAAACCTAAAAAATTAAACTAAAAATTAAAGCAGCTGCTTGAGGGGGTTTTTATTTTTTTAGTACTAAATAATGTCATTAAGTTGCAGCAATCTTCACTGTTACACACCCACACTGGGAGGCGCACAGTCAGAGCGAACATGGCGAAGGTACTGCTCGTGCATAAAGAAGCTAGAGATCCGATCAGCAAATCGGTTTCTAAGAGCATAGAAGACCCAATAGGTGGAATTTGAATGATAACTTATGGCTAACTAGATCAGATATCCGGTCAGTACAATGTGTGAGGTAATGCCGAAAATTGTCTTGTGACAAGTGGATGAGGATGTCTTCACCTGGTAACGGGCAACTGTTCACCACCCACCATACAATCCAGATCAGTCGTCGTAGAATTTTTGCTTGTTTGGGAAGCTGAAAAAGCATCTCGGAGGACGATGTATTTCATCGGTTGATGCCATAAAACAGGATGTCGGTAATAGGCTTCAGGAGCAGGACGCTTCATTCTATCGGCAGCGCTTCAATAAGCTGATCGACTATTACGACGAATGTCTCAACAAGTCTGGTGAATATGTGGAACAATTCCTACATATTGTCTTCTGTGCTTCGCAGAAATTATATTGGGAACCTTACTTTTTGGGGGAGGGATGGCTCAGTCAGTAATGCACTAGGCTCGTAATCTTCAGTTCCCAAGTTCGAATGCTACCTGGGCAGTGTTGAGATTTATCTCCGCAAAACTCCACAGTTTGTCCTCAGTCAGTAAGGGACACTGTTGGGCTTAGAAAGGTCGCCCTCCGTAGGATGGGACTTTAAGCCATGGTGTGGTATGCAGGAGAGCCATACCCTGTGCACGTTAAAGAACATGCTGGACGGCTTTCACGGGAAGTTATCATTTGTCTCCTAATAGATGTTGAATAAGTTGCCTCCCCCAACCTTTTCTGATTCCATGGGGTCCTTGCGCCCTGGCCATTTAGCCCATTGTGTGCAAAAAAGTGTCCCTCAGAGGAAAAACAACCCAACTCAATTCTTACTTTATGCCAATAATAAATTCACGTATTACCTGTTGACAAATAATTCAAAAAATAATTTTCTGGAAGAAAAATTTGTTTCGCCTAGGAGTAAGATTCGAACCCACGCCTCCCAGTTTTATGCCAGGATAGCTTAGTGGTTAGAAAGTCTGGCATGTAATTGGGAGTCGCGGGTTCGAATCACACTCATCGGCGAAACTCATTTTTTCCGCAAACTTATTCCTTACTTTCGACCTACCCTCGTAAAATAAACTTTCTTGAGCACCTTACTTATGAAATTTTTTCGCTAATACCACGATCAGTTATTATCATAGCTAAGTATGGTATTAGCCACATGTTTTATCTTCCATGAAGGACATTAGGTCATCATGTGTGTCGTGGTGGTGGTGGGGATGAACGCCGTTTCTAACTTCGTCACTTATAATTGTATAATTGCGTATACGGATTGATATTGCGTATACTTGAGCAATATCAATCCGTATACCAATGCCAAATGCAGTGTTGAGCTAGACGATATAACGATTAACACTGATCCCCATTCTGTTCTAAGTGAGATGAGATGTACTGATATGTTTGGAAAGACCGCCGTTCCAGATGGGACGTTAAATTATAATGTTGTGTGTAACATAGTCATACTCAGGCGAATGCGAAGTTTATATCTATCTCCTAATGATTATCCTGTGGATTTTTTTCTTCTTGTGGGATGCTTTCATCTCCCTTCTAACTACTGTTTAATGGATGACCTTACACTATTAAGTTTTTGGTCCCTTAGGGTCATTGAGCCCTAAGGGACCAAAAATTGTGACCTGAACATTTTAGCTCACTGTGTGTAATCAGTTTTTTAGACCCTTGTGGTCATTGTCAGAATATATTGTTATTTAACCCAAAAGGTGAAACAACCCAACGGCAAATCTTCTCGAATATTCTCGTTAACTCCTACTTCCAGAAGATCCTAATGTATATTTACATTGATCCAGAAATCTTTAATTAGCATCTCATTTAACTAAATATGGAAACATGCGATGACAAGAAAGAATCTATAAAAAATCCTCGAACAAAATGTTGCACCGATAACAGGCTCCAGCCTCTTTCATCCGATATTCTCCCTCATCTCTTCATTCTACCCTCTTGTGACACACATATACGTGCATTCGGTAGCATCTCTTTTTCTCCCTTCTCAGTCCATCTGCTACACGTGTCACTCTGACATCTCATCTTCCCTCCCGAGCGTCCCCAATTCCCTTGGCGCTTGCCTTATATATTTGATGGAGAGCAACTGGACCTTGGCTCGCTGTCTCCATCACTTATTTCTCTTAACTCTCACCGGTTCTTGTCAGTCTCTGTATTAACTCCGCTTGACACAATCTCCACTTCTTTTTCTTTCCATTGCGGTTCAGTGGTATCAGAAGTACAGGACAATTTTTTTTTGTCCAGAAATTACTACCTGTTCCGCTGCTCAGGGAAGAACCAAAGGAAGCAAAAAATGAGATAAATAGGATTTTTTTTCGTTTCTTAATTTGTAATGGGTTGAAATGTAGGATTGTTTTTACCGCTGAGCCACACTTCTTTTGCACACAAGCTAAATGGCCAGGTACAAGGACCTTGACTCTTATACATGAGTCGACTGTTTAACACCCAATACGACTGACGGTTGTCTTTCCAAGCCGTTCGATGTCACCTTTCTCGCCGAAGACACAAGGAGTGGCTCAGTCGGTAGCGCGCCAGGCTCGAAATCTGTAGTTTCCAGGTTCGAATCCCAGCTGGGTCAGCGTTGAGATTTATCTCCGCAAAATTCCCCGCCCTGCCCACGTTCAGTAGGGGACTCCGATGGGCTTGGAAAGACCGCCGTACGTCTGTACGTACGTCCGTATACGTATGTACTGTACGTACATCCGTATACGTCTGTACGTACGTACGTACGTAGATGGGACGTTAAGTCGTGGCCCCGTGTGCGGGGGAGCCATACCCTGTGCACGTTAAAGAACACGCTGGATGGCCTTGACGGGAGGCTACCATCTGTCTCCCAACAACTCTTCCAGTGGGTCCCCTCCCCCAACCTTCTCTGAGACTTCGGGGTCCATGTGACCTGGCCATTTAGCCCATGGTGTGCAAAAAAGTGCCGCTCAGAGGTAAAACAACCCAACCCGAGGACACAAATAGAGTTAATGGAGAAATTTCTCAATACAGGTGTAGTTTAGATTCGAAAGTGCCGCTCAGACAATAAATGAATGAATAGCTTTTTTACCAATGGTAAATATACAGCTTTATTTATTGATACAGAAGTCAATAAATCAATAAACAATTACCATATCAATAAATAGCTATTTATTGATTTATTCTTATGTGTCGGTAACTTTGTGCATTTACTATTAATTGATTGCTTCGTTAATTGTGTATTTACTATAATTGATTACTTCGTTAATATCGTGAGTGACTTTGTTATTTACATCATGTTCAGAACAACATTGGAAAAAGATGTTGTCTTCCCCGATCACAGATGGCGCCATGGGCGAGAAGTTCGGGTAGATTTATAAGTCACATTAGTGGGTAAGTGACAATGATGTTAGTTTAGGGATTAGAACCTCTGGCATGAAACTGGAGAGATGTTCATCCTTTTTTCCACAAAACTATTTATAGTTTTGTATAGACTCGTATCTGATATAATGTAAAGATTATGATGCTTAGAAGACTGGTGCAGAATTCATCTTGAAACAGGTGGTGATAATCTAGTAGGAGGAATGACTGGCGAGTCTGTAACGAGACATGTTTATAATGTGACTCGTTAACCTTCATCTTGTTTTGGGTGAGAAAAGTTTAGATGAAATAAAAGGGATAAAAAGTAGCCAATGCCCTTGTAAAGATCAGTGTTATGTCGAGCAAGGTAGCAACATCCGGTAGTTTTTTTAAAAATCAAGTCTCATCCGGGTACTTTAATTGCTATTTCATTTTGTAGTTGAGATTTTGGAAGAATGGACCGGCAGACGGAAAAGAGTCATTAGTAAATTTAGGTTCTGGGTTGCCTAAAATGTGTATTTCATTGAAATCTTAAAACGTTCTTGAAAAAAAAAATGATTTCTCTTTATCATTCCGATGAGAGAATAAAAAGATCTAAGGTGCTTTGGTTTTAAGATTATCCTACCGATAAAGGTCGCCGTCTGTCATATGGGACGGTAAGAGTATAAAAATATGCAAAGTAGCCATACTCCGTTCATGTTAAAGAATGTGCTGAATGACTTTAACAGGAAGTCTCTGTCTGTCCGAAAAAACTCTAAAACGTTTCATCGATAAAATTGATTTTGTTTCAAAGCAAAAATTATTATTTTTCTAAGAATATATATATATGCAATAAAGCTCTTAAAAGATCGTATCTATAATATAAATTCTGTTTTAGATCTCGGTAGAAATTGCAATGTCATTTTATGGATCTGAATGAATCGTTTAATTCGCAAGATCTTGACATAAACTTCTTAGACATCAGATGGGTGTCAGCAGAGGTGTAGGATACGGCAAGTGGAGCAATTGCCTCTTTCTGGAAAAAATAGAAAAATTAATTTCTATTTAATAGTATCAGGATTAAAAAAATGAATGTCATTTTTCCTTAACGAATGTAATCTTTTTTTTTTGATTTGCGACATATAGGACAGAGAAGAATCCTAGAAGCTACTCCTAGCTTAATACAGGCCTTATCATACAAGGACATGCCCTACTAAGACCGAAGTCACTGCTGACCACTGCCTTAGTTAGAGCTAACAAACACACAAAGTTTGCCTTGCTGGAATAGTCGCTAGCCGCCTAACCAATATGCCAGTTAAGGCTGTTTTTTTAAAATCTTGGCTTTTTTTTTTCTAGGTTTCCTTTTGCTTACGGAAGCATATCATCGATTTTTCCTTTGTGAATATGAAAACACATTTTTTTTCAAGTATTATTATTAATAAATTTGCTTTCTTTTTGTTTTCTGTCATCCTTAGTTGTATTATGGTATGATACAGGCCTGGATCTAAAAAAATATTATAAGGGGGTAGGAGGGGCAAGAAACAATCCTACAGGAAAAATGTAAAAGGCAAGAGACTGTATTTCCAATGCAGTATAATATTTCCCCTATTTTTTACAGGTCTGTGAAGGAAAATTCTTCAAAAAATGCTTGAAATATAAATAAGTTCGACAATTTTAACTCTATTACCCTTACTAGCATTCTGAAAGGGGGGCACGGCCTCCTTGCCCCCCTCCAACAAGATCTTGCCCTAATATCATGTATGTATGATTGTTGCACTCCAAACTCTGCCCATTAAAAATTATTCGATCAAAATATTTCTATCTTGTAACATTGAACCCTGTGAAAATTTTCATGCCAGGCCCTGGAACCGTTTATTTTATGTCCACCTACTAGCCAAACCTTTTTGCCTGTCCCTGAAAATATTTTACTACCCCATATAAAATTACTGCCAATAACGTTACATTAGGAGTTAAGCGGTTCAAAAGTTACTTATTAAATATTAAATAAAGACGTAATCACGAAAATAAACGAGAAATATAAGGATACATTCAAAAAATAAAATTACAGTATACCAATGATTGATACACAACTCTTTAATATTTTAATTTTATGTAAATGATTCGGCTGGTGTCAAATTTGACGTAACGCTTGATATGAAGGTTAATTATGTAGCGATTATCAATGATGATTCGGAAATAGAAATAGGATTAGGATTGACTCACAAATGACTTTATAAAGCTGTTAAACGGTTTTCGAGAAATAAATAATATGCAAATGAATCAAAATCGAGATTCATTCATATTTGTTCCAGCCACAGAAAGAACGATGAAATATTCAAAAGCATGAGTTTAATTGCCGAAAGTTAAATGGTAATGCTAGTCCAAAATGTAGCATATAGCGCAATTGAAGAAGTGCAAAAAGTTGCTTACCTGGAAATGAAAATTGCATCAAATATAAAATGGATCGAGGACATTGATTGGCTGCGTTCAAGGTTGCTTTTAGTCGCGATGAAAATTAGAGACGCTTTAACATAATTGTTGGAAATGATAATGTTCATTTGGTTTGCAAATCGATGTTTAAACATGTTGTCAGATACAGTGAAACAGTTTATGGTGACGCATATAAGATTGATTAAAAGGAAAATAATGCAAATTAGTTCTTTACGGAGAATATGTCATCATGAGACTAAAGGAACTACGTATCCAGATGATATCCCTCCTTTTTCACAGTCTAGCATAATTCTCTATGGGTATGTTGTCAGCAATAATTTTGGTAATATATGTAATTAATTGTAATATTGCCAATGAAAAGATTGAAATAAATTACAAATACAATAAATTATCCTCGAACAACCATTCGCCATAGAGATCTGGCAGATTAATATGCCCATATTACAGAGGTCTAACAGATTGATACGCCATATCATAGAGGTCTAGCAGATTAATACGTCATACCACAGAGGTCTAACTGATTAAGACGCCTTATTACAGTGGTGTAACAGATTAATACATCATACCACAGACATCTGACAGATTAATACGCCATAATAGAGAGGTCTCACAGATTAATATGTCGTATTACAGATATCTAACAGATTAACACGTCATGTTACATAGATCAAACAGATTAATACTCCATATCGCAGACGACTGAAAGATTAATACACCATATTACAGAGGTCTAAGAGATTAATTCCATATCACACATGTCTGACAGATTAATACACCATAACAGAGGGGTCTGACAGAAATATATGTCTTATTACAGAGGTCTAACTGATTAACACGCCATATTACAGAGATGTAACAGATTAATACGTCATACCACAGACGTCTGACAGATTAATACGCCATATTACAGAGGTATTACAGATAGCTGTTATCACAGAGGTCGTACAGATTAATATGCTACAGAGAATACAGGTGAAAAAGACGAAATCTCAACAGAAAGACAAGAGGAAAAGAGACATCCATGTCTTATCAGGGAATCGAAACCAAATCTCTTTGATCAGTATCCAAGCGCATTAAACACTCTGCCAACAGATACTCGAGCTCTTAAAACAATTTAGAATTTATAATAAGTATGGACATTATCTGAAACAATTTCCAATTACAAATATTTTTAATCGATTACCGCCTGATCTCATACAAGTAGGAAAAATAATAATTTAAAGAAATGGATTATATTATGATAATAATTGCAGTTTATAACCTTTTTTTTATGTGGGGTTACCATTAATTGACATGATTATATTAAAATTGCCTTTTAATAAGATTTATTAGTTAAATGTTTTTATATTTATTCCCTGCTACTAAGCTTCACGTTTTCAGGAGTTCTTGTATGTGTTAAATGTAAAGAGAAGATTGGGAGAAAGGGACCTGTTGGACAGCTGTTAGAAGACAGATGGAAGCTCTCGTAAAGGCAATCCATCGTATTCTTTAGCGTGAACAGGGTATATCTCTCCTGAACAAGAAACCACGGCTTAATATCCCATCCGACGGACGACAGCGTTTCCAAGCCAAGCAATGTCCTCTTTCTCACCGAGGGCAAGGTGAGAGTTTAGCTGGGATGTCTCAACGCTGGCACAGATGGGATTAGAACTTGGGAAGTGCAGATCACAAAAAGGGCGGGGGTGGCTCAGTCGGTAGCGCGCCAGGCTCGTAATCTGTAGTTCCCAGGTTCGAATCCCAGCTGGGTCAGCGTTGAGATTTATCTCCGCAAAATACCCCGCCCTGCCCACGGTCAGTAGGGGACACCGATGGGCTTGGAAAGGCCGCCGTCCGTCGGATGGGACGTTAAGCCGTGTCCCCGTGTGCGGGAGAGCCATACCCTGTGCACGTTAAAGAACACGCTGGATGGCCTTGACGGGAGGCTACCATCTGTCTCCCAACAGCTGTTCCAGTGGGTCCCCTCCCCCAACCTCCTCTGAGCCTTCGGGGTCCATGTGACCTGGCCATTTAGCCCATGGTGTGCAAAAAAGTGCCGCTCAGAGGTAAAACAACCCAACCCAAACCCACATCACAAGCCTCTCTCTCCTACACGACTGAACCAACCCTCGGCCTAGAAGAGATGAATATTAAGTAATATATAAATTTCGGAAGCTATGCAGTAACTCGCTTTCCCCTACCCAGCTCCGAACCCTTGGAGTGCTTGTGACGTTACCCATTATGGGCAAAAACAAAGCGCATCTTAGAGGTAAAACAGCCCAAATTTTTACATGATTCACAAGGTAGTTTAATAATCATTGATTTAAATGTACTGTACTGTAGAGTGTTTTTAATACATATGCTTCCATTTTATCCTACATTATTGAATCGCGGTTGTTTACATATTAGAATCATTATTAATTTGTGTCTGTGTCTGGTTAATGTGCGTAAATGAACTTGTGGGAATGTAACATTGTCCAGATATTCAGTCTACAAGAAATGTTCCGCATTCTTGTCCCAAACATAAGCGTTTGTGTCGTAAAGAGTGGTTATCCACATTCTTAAAGTGACTTCCCACTTGCCGCTCTGCAAGAGCGAGTTTTTGAAGACTACGCATCTTCTGGAATCAGTAGTCAGGCATCACTTCCTCTCCGCTGTTAGTGCTTGACACTCTAACGACGAAATTTCGAATTTCTTCATAAAGAGGTCGCTTGCAATATTCATTTAAAGTTTCGCAATTTGTAGATTTAACATTGTCTAAACATTAAAAAACTTTTTGGGGATTTGAAAACGTGAATCATAATAATTCATCAGTAAGTGGTTAGCGCGCTTGGCTATTGATCTAAGGGACAAGGGTTCGAGCCCCGGGTACGGCATGGATATTTGTGTTGTTTTTCAGCTGACGTCCTGCCATCTAATAGATCTACTATGGAATATAAACTGACAGGCCCCATCAAACCTCTGTGACAAGCAGCTGTTTGAGAGTGTATTTATTTTTCATCATTATCGAACAATTTTTTCCAAATATCTTTTAAAGCAAAAATTCCCCCCCCCCATAATCAACTCATTGATATCATGCAAACCTCATGGCATTCATATTCCACCACCAAACTTTCCAGCCTATATTCATATCCATTTAAAATTTTGCAGTTTTCAAAATTTTCCATCGTTTATTAGAGAGTTGCCATTAAAATTTTTGGATGATTTGAAAAAGTGCGAATCATCTTAATAGTTCATCAATCTTGTCACGCCCAAAAGGAATTTTTAATTTACCTCTACAAACAAAAACAGTTGACTGTCTACAGACAGACCGCAAAGTAAAAAGTTAGCTATTTTGGAAAACGAGCTAAGAACAATTTTAAATGCATCTTGCCTTATTTGTTAGCGCCAATCTTTCAGCAACAGAAATTGATTTCCACATTTTCTTGTCCTTTGTTCTAAATCGCCAAACCTCTTTAGATAAACAACAAAAAACAATAGCTAAAATCTCTTTAAATTCGGCAGATGGAGTACACAAAAAGATTTTGTAATAGTGTCAGCCTCTTGAATATTAAGGATTAAATTGTAAAAATCACCTAATCTTTTTCTATCATTAAAAATCTCGCGACACATTGAGTGCGATTTTTTTTTACTACGCCTATAATTAGGCAAGGCAAGTAATATTAATGGTTTACGAAAGAGCAAACATCATTTCCTGGACATAATGTTTACTATAGAGTGAAAGAAATGTCAGAAAGCCCCGTAGATCTCACAGAGACAACAAAGCACGCGTTCCAGGTTATTTGCAGTGAGAACAAATGAGCTTAGTTCTTTGTTGCAGACCGCGTGTTAAAGTGTGGAAGGCTACACCCGTTGTTTGCGGAGCGGAGCAGCGAGTGACGACGTCACAGTGCGTTTGCGACGTGGCGAGTGGTAAGTGTGGGTTGGGTTGTTTTTACCTCTGAGCGGCACTTTTTTGCACACCATGGGCTAAATGGCCAGGTCACATGGACCCCGAAGGCTCAGAGAAGGTTGGGGGAGGGGACCCACTGGAACAGCTGTTGGGAGACAGATGGTAGCCTCCCGTCAAGGCCATCCAGCGTGTTCTTTAATGTGCACAGGGTATGGCTCTCTCGCACACGGGGCCACGGCTTAACGTCCCATTCAACGGACGGCGGTCTTTCCAAGCCCATCGGTGTCCTTACTGACCGTAGGCAGGGCGGGGAATTTTGCGGAGATAAATCTCAACGCTGACCCAGCTGGGACTCGAACCTGGGAACCACAGATTACGAGCTACCGACTGAGCCACCCCCGCCCAGGTAAGTGTGGAGTGCCCTTACTCTCCATAGTTGCAAAAAGTAAATTATCTTACATCCTGTCCTCCATGGCATGCAACAAAAGACATACCTCTTGTCTTTTGGTAGATAACGAAGCAGAGACGTTGGTTTCGTGTTATAATTCTAAACAATAATAGTTTTATTTTCATATTAAGCCTGGTGATCTGATATATGACTCTGATGATTTAAGTATTTCTCTGCATATTTGGGGGGATGGGTACTCACAAGAGTAGCAACACGTCGTGACATGGATTGTACAAGGTGTTGGAAACATTCGGGTGGTATTGCGGCCCATGATTCCAGGAGAGTTGTCCGTAAAGTGCCCAGAGGTGACAGCGGTGAGGGCTTCAGGCTCGAATGCATTGCTCCAGTTCGTCCCACAGATGCTCAATAGGGTTCAAATCCGGAGAGTGACAGGGCCATTTGAGAGTTGTGAACTCACTGGAATGCTCCTCCAACCCCAGTCCCTCTCTAAACGGGAGCAGTAAGTTGTCTTGCTGAAAGAAAGCATCCTGCTGTGGGACATGGAGTGCCATGAACGGGTGTGGCTGGTTAGTGAGTATTGCAACATACACTTGTGTGGTGATGGTGGTCTCAATACGTATAAGGGACCCCAAGGTAGGCCACGTAAACATACCCCCAAAGCATTACACCGCCTACACTAGCCTGTAACCCCCAAATTGGCAATTGGGGTCCATAGACTCCTGTGGTCTACACCACACATCAACTTCTCATTGGCATGTTATAGTTAAAACCTCAAATCATCAGGCCAAGCTACCGTTTTCAGTCTTCCTCAAATCATCAGGCCAAGCTACCGTTTTCAGTCCTGTGGTCTACACCACACATCAACTTCTCATTGGCATGTTATAGTTAAAACCTCAAATCATCAGGCCAAGCTACCGTTTTCAGTCTTTAGTTGCCCATTACTGATGTTCCTTCACCTACTGCAACCTCATAGCCAAGTGACGTGCTGTTAACAAAGGTTCTCGATGTGGACGTCGGCTGTGATAGCCCAGTCGTGCCATCGTGTATCGAAAATGGTCTTTGCATAAATCTTCGTAACTGACTCATCGTTGAATGCAAACAGTATCATCAGCACTGTGGCTCTCCGTTCTGATATGGGAAATTTTGTTATCTGGTGGCAAAGTGACTAGATTTACACTGTATAATATTTCTCTCCCCCCCCCCCCGTTCTAGAGATTTTTAAAAATATTTTGAAAAAGGTGGAATGGGCATAAGTTTAATAATGTTTAGCCTCTATTACTTTTATTAGCATTCTCAATAGTGGGGAGCATGGAGCATGCCTTCCCCCCTAGATCCGGCCCTGAAAACGAGTATAATTTATATATTGTGTTAGCTCTTACCAGGGCGGAATCTACGAGGGCAAGGAGCCATGCCCCACCCTCCCACTTTCAGAATGCTAATAATGGTAAAAAAAAAGGCAAAAAATCATCATACATATATATTTCATACATTTTTCAAGAAATTTTTTAAAGACCTGTAAATCGGAAGGGGAAATGTTATACTGAATTGGAAATCCAGTATCTTGACCCCTCCCCCTTTAGCAATTTTTTTTAAGCTCGATTGCGTTACTTGCCCCTCTCCTCGATTTTTTTCTAGATCCGGGCCTGGCTCTTATTAAGGCAGTAGCCATAGAACCTGGCTTCTGTATCAGTGAGGCTTTTCTCTCTGAACTTCTCTTCTCTGAACTTTTTCTCTCTTCTTTCTCTCTGACTTCCAGGTATCACACAAAAAAACCATGGTCAAATGCACAATAAAAAAGGCATGTTTTCTGCACACATGCTGCATCTCTCGGATAGTAGCTTCCAACAGTTGCCCAATGGATTTCTCATCATAATATTGGTCCTTGTGATCTGGACATTATTTCATCTTCCGTCAAATGTAAATCTTCCTTGGTGAATCAAATGATTCAACCAAAAATAGGAACTAGACATAAAATGCAGACAGAATTTAGGCCGAAATTCACTGATTTGCAGAAAAGAGACAGCACGCGTTTTGGATTATTCCAAGGAAATGATGTCATAGCATATACGCGAACATGTTCCATGGTCACGCGACTCGTATGACACTGACATGTGATCTAAAAGGAATCATGGTTCAGATGCGCCATCATTTTATTCCGTTTCTTGCAGTTTCACCATCGAGTCATTTTCTTCCCGGATATTCAAGAAAAGCACTTTTGAACCGAAGTAACATGAATATAAGGACCCAATTATGGTACATGCAAATATCCTATGTAACACAGAATTTTTCCTATGGGAAGTTTTCTCAACTAGATCAATACACGATTAATAGACATGACATAGCTAAAACATTTCTGAAATGACTTAAATTAAAATGTCTTTCATTTTACAATCTATCAAACAACATAAGATACAAATACTAAAGAACATGGAGTGGGGGATGACTCAGTTGGTAAAGAGCCTGACTGTAATATATAGTTCCTAGGTTCGAGCCCCAACTACCAATTGTGCTAGTATTGACCATTTTCCCACTTTCGTTAATCGTTGAATTATCTTCATTACGTTAATCGTGGAATTATCTTCATACGTTAAACGTTGAATTATCTTTATTACGTTAATCGTGGAATTATTTTCATTACGTTAATCGTGGAATTATCGTCATTACGTTAATCGTGGAATTATCTTCGTTATTTTTAATCGGGGAATTATATTCATTGTGTTAATCGTGGAATTATCTTCATTAGGTTAATTGGGGGGAGTATCTTCATTAGGTTAATCGTGGAATTATCTTCATTATGCTATTAGTTTAAAAATGATCTGTTGTTTCACGAGGTTGTTTTTCGAGTCTCACTCAAAAAACTCAAATTATTTTTCCAATTAACTTTTCAATAAATGAGATAAACAGGAAATTGTTTTAAGTCTATTAAACAAGCCCGGATTTAGAAAAACGTAAAGGGGAATCGAACCGGAACAACGTTCCAGAAAAACATTTTTCCCTCCCTTTAAATGGTCTTTAATATTTTTTAACTATATATCTATGTGCCATATTTTTTACCAAGTTCTGGTTATTACAAAAGGGATGAAAATGCCCTCTCCCCCCTTCCGCTCCTTTCTCTAGATATAGCCCTGTCATTGAATGCACTCAATGAATTACAAAGCTCCAAGCAACATACACGTCCTTCAACGCCATTTTCAACCCAAACTCCTTTCGAAAGTTGTTAAATGCAAGGGATCGTGAAGCCCGGTCTAACTGACCTTTAACTGCCGCTCCTTCCTTCACGTCGATGGTGTTCCAAGAGATGCAGGCGAATAATCCACTGTTGCTCCTTTGCAGCATCGGCTGCATGTGGGAGCATTCTTTGCTCTCTTCCTTTTTCTTTGTTCCTTATTTTATTTCGAAGTGACGGCTCTACAAGGAATCCGGGACGACATCGTAAGCTGTACCGTGCACCGTCAGGCACGGACGCGAGGAAGCCACGAAGCTAGTGACACTTCCCGTCGCTAAGGGTGCAGAGAGGGCGAGAAAAGACAATAGAGTTAGATTCTTCTTTCTTCGACGAATAACAAGATTTAGTAGGAACTGTCGTCCGACTTCCAAAGAACAACAATATTACAAAGTCTAGCTTGAGGAAGAAGTAATAGAAATCTCGAAGTAAAGAGATGGATCTTCAACTAATGGATGGGATGCTTTGTTTCAAGTTCTGCTGCTGAATGGGTTTATCCATTTGAGCATCGCGATGAGAAAAGAGGATTTAGAGTTTAAAAAATACGAATAATTCAGTTAAGGTGTAGGTGTTGGCTGATTTTATTTCTTCTGTGAGAGAGATAATCGAGTTTTTTTTATGTAATGACAATGTACTTTAAAGAAATGATCTTCAAAGGAATGCAGCTCTAACACAAAGAAATTTTTTTGTCTAAATAACTTTGAAACAAAAAAGTCTTTGTCTAAATAACTTTGAAACAAAAAAGTCTTTGTCTAATTATACTTTATGGAAGTAACAAGGAGAATCATAACAAGATTAAATCATCAGATTGTACATTACTGTAAATTGGACTAAACGACGATAATGGATAATCAGCGATGATTATGCAGGATGATTAAGCAGCAATAATTAAGCAAGACGACCAGAAGTAACCAAAACGAAGGCAAAAGAAGTTTTTTTTTCTTTTAAGAAATTTATTCATCATCATCATCATCATCCTCAAGCAGCCATGGGCTACGGAGGTCCAACCAGACCGTGCAATTTAGTTCTCCAAGCAAGTCTATTCTGAGCTGCATCTACTGCATCTGGCCACTGCACACCAATTCTAACAAGGTCTTGTTTGACATTGTCTGCCCACCGCATCCTAGGTCTCCCCTTCTTTCTGAGGCCTTTAGGCACACTGTTCATAACCCTATTCGCCAATCTATAATTATTCATACGGGCAACATGGCCAAACCAACGGAGTCTCTCTCTGCACAATATGCTGCTTAAAGGAGGTTGCAAACTCCTTTGCCTAATCTCATCATTAGTTACAAAGTTGAACCACCTAATGCCCAAGATACTGCGTAAGCATCTGGAATCAAAAGCATCTAGTTTCCTGTTATCTTGTTTACACAGTGTCCAAGTTTCACTACCATAACTAACCCTAGAAAGAACCAAACTATTATACAGTCTAATTTTAGTCTTTAGGTGTATACGCCTATTTCTCCACACTCTCCATAGGTTCTTAAAAGTCCCGGCAGCAATCCCTATTCGTCTGTTAATCTCATGCCGCACATCACCATTATCTGTTAATGGCTCCCAAGATAATTAAACTGTGACACCTGCTCAAGACTGCAACCATTCAGATTAACTGAATCACAGCCTGCCTGACCAATTTTCATCACTTTACTTTTCTCTCTGTTTATAACCAAACCTACTCTACTACCAGTCTCATCAACAGCTCGAATGAAAGATTTCATCTCATCAACATCATTTGCCAAATGGGCTAAATCATCAGCATAATCTAAGTCAGAAATTTTCGTATCTCCAGCCCATTTAAGGCCAAAATCTTTCCCTTGAAGTGAATTTCGCATAACATAATCAATAACCAAGTTAAAGAGAAAAGGAGACAAAATGCACCCTTGTCGAACACCAGAAGTAATGCTAAACCAATTGCTACAAGCCTTACCAACTCTCACACACGACTCAGTGTTATTATAGAGAGCTTTCATAATGTTAACTAACTTGTCTGGTATACCATATGATCTTACAATCAACCACAAATTATGACGATCAACAGAGTCGAAAGCCTTTTTGAAATCAACAAAGCTAGCAACCAAAGGTTTCTGAAACTCTAAACATTTCTCAAGAATCTGCCGAAGTGAAAATATCTGATCCACACATCCCCTACCACTTCTGAATCCACATTGCTCATCATGCAATTGACTCATAATGATTAAGCACAATCGTGGAAAGAACTTTACCTGGAACAGAGAGTAGGCTGATACCCCTATAGTTATCACAAGAACTGCGATCACCTTTTTGAAAATAGGGATAACAATAGCTCTGGTAAAATCCTTAGGAACCATGCCTTTATCATAAAAGATATTAAGAATTTCAGTCATCTAAGTGGTAACCGAAACATTCCCAGCTCTAAGCATTTCCGTAGTAATTTCATCTACCCCTGGGGATTTATGAAGTTTAAGTTTAGAAACAGCCAAAATAACTTCAGATTGTGTTATAGGTCCAACATTAAAGCCACCAATGCATCTATCATCATTGCAAACAATGGGAGTAGAACTACCTACATTGTTTAGAACATCGCTGAAATGCTCAGCCCACCTAGCCATGACAGAATCCTCCCCTTCTATAACCTTACCTTGTTTATCCTTCAATCCTTGTATGCCTGTCCGTTTTCTACCACACAAAACATTAACTATCTGGTACAGCTCTCTGCTGTTGTGCTGTCTAACTGCTTCCTCGGCTTTGTCAGCCAAACCATCAAGCCAAAGATTCTTATCAGCAGCTAACTGATCCTTTACAAGTTTATTAAGGTCTCTATAATGCTTTCTATTAGGACTAGTAGGGTATTGATTAAGGGCATTCCTGCAGTTCTTTCTTTCCGAAATAAGCTCAAGTGCCTTATCACTCAGATAATTTTGCCTCTTCTGCTCCTTTTTTCCTAAAAGAGTACTGTTAGTGTCCAAAAAAGCCTGTTTAAAATGATCTCATTCTTCCTCAACTTCAGTAGTAAGCAAACCATGACTGTCATAATGACTAAGTAACCTATCATGGTAAGCTTTGGCTATAACTGGATCTTTCAGAGCTTCAGTATTAAAAGTAAATTTTTTAACCCTACCACAACACTTTTTAAGTTTAAGTTTCAAGACACTTTTAACAAGGTAATGGTCAGATCCAATTTCAGCTCCCCTATATGCCCTGGTATTCCTAATAGAACTAGCCCATTTTCTGTTAATTAATATGTAATCAATCATATTCTTATGCAGCCCATCAGGTGAAACCCATGTGTACTTATGTATGTCGCGGTGTTTGTAATAAGTGTTAGTTATTCTGAATCCATTGAGTTTACTTACCTGTATGAGACGTTGCCCATTGCCATTGCAGCTAACAATACCAAAAGGGCCTACTACTACTCCCCAAAGGGCAGAGTCAGTACCAACTTTGGCATTGAAGTCACCAAGAACAAGGGTAATATCTCCTTTCTTGACAGAATTCAAAATATCCTGAAGTTGTTCATAAAACCTATCCTTCTGATCCTCATCGGCATCCTCAGTGGGGGCATAACAGCAGATAACATTCAAGTCTTTAACGCTTGTCTGAAATTTTGCTGTAAGAAACTTTTCATTAATGCACCATATCCTAGAAGAGCATCGCTAGCGTGTCTGCTGAGAAGCAGACCCACGCCTTGGTGATGCTTATTGTCGTCCCTCCCTGAAAAGAGAAATTTAAGATTATTTTTAAGAATCTGACCTTTATCTGTCCATCTGGTCTCTTGCAAGCCGAGAATATCTAAATTATAACGGTGGAATTCTTGTGTGAGGACATCAAGAGAAAAAGCTCTGTGCAGAGTCCTCACATTCCAACTACCTATGGAGAGAAAATGGTTAGTGGGATGTTTAAAGAAACTATGTTTATTGAGAGAGGGAATGCCGACAATATCAAACAGCCCCCTAATCGCAGACATGGGGCAAAGACCCGTTCCCCCACTAATAAAGGCTGAAGCCATCTACACTGGAAGACTTCCTCCAATGTAGAATTTGACGATGCCAATAGAAGCAAAGAGTTCAGGTGCCTGCGATGACTTCTGCTCAGGATTATCCACCAGCTGATAAACATATCCTGTGAATCTATTCACTTGGGGCTGTCAACCCACAAACAAACAGAAAACACAGCGGAAGATTTTCCCTCCACAGAAGCCCACCAGTGCAGCAAAATCAGGATCCATAATCAAGCTCAGAGCCATATATCTGTCCAATCCAGTAGGTTTATATGGTCAGCACCAGGACCCTGTGTGGTTGACCACTCCTCAGCAGGGTAGAAAAAAAAGAAAAGTAGCCATAGTTGTCCAGATCAGTAGGCCACACTAATCTGGCAGCCCTCCCCTTCCGTTCACTTCCACAAGAGAGTATCTCTTTTGAAAGTTACTAACGGTCCGCACCACGAGAAGAATTACAGACCACTAAAATGAAGGTAAAAAATAATACTGAAACGGCGTTCCTTTTTTTTACAGGTCCTGGACCTGCCTGAAAATATTGATAACTGTAATTTTTTTCTAATCCGAAAAAGTCATACCTTATTTATAATGCGGAAAGAAAGACTTCTATTCAATCAAAGTATATATTGCGACAGTAGAAAAAAGCAGAATTTCAGTACGTTCAGTTTCAATTATTTTTCTTTATATTTCATGTATATTGCTAATGAATCAGTCTCAAACATTACGAGCGCAAATATGCCACCGAAAAAAAAAGTAATCCTTTTTGATGTTGAACCTCCTGTAAGTTTTCATATCAAGTGAATATTCAAGCAAATATTCCATCATGGGATTGAACTTTTCTGCCTACGTTACGGTTCGCATATGCCCATACATTACCAAATATTTACCCTACCAAAATATTAGAGAATTTCCATGTTATGTCAGTGGGGATGTAGTTTCGAAGCTCTATAACTTCTAAAATATGCGTTTAATGGAAAATCGTATAACTGAAGATAAAATAAAGATCATAACGAAATAAATTTAAATCTGGAATTTTAACTATATTACTTCAGTATTTAAAGAATATTCCACAATAAATTATCTTGTTTTGCAAAAACGTCCATAATTGTCTAGTATTGAAATATTCATTAAGCAAACTTTTAAAATGTACAGTTTGTTAAATGGGTTGAAGAAATGCTTATTATTGAAGTATTGATTAATTTCTGAAGTAATTACTTATGACGCATTACAGTTGTGAAATATTCCAGCTTCCGTAATTCTTTAAATAGTGAAATGATATTAGTGAAAATCGAGATCTGATTGAGATATTTAATTTATTTTCCACCACAATTTTCCATTAAATGCATATTGTAGAAGTTTACACAGCTTCGAATTTAGAAATTCTCTAATATTGTGGTATAGCAGTGCAGAAAAAAAACACCAGAACTTTATGACAAAAATAAATAACTTGAAATCAATTTCTCTGGTGGTTATACATAACAATCGCATTAATCACTTTTGCTGAAACATACGGGTCTTTGAAATGAAAAATTGATAATCCCTATTATCTGGGAAATGAACTTGAGTAATCTTTGAGTCCTCCACCAAAGAAATGGGTACACATAGAAGGAACTTATTAGCACTATAATCAGTCGCAAGTATAGATTTTAATATTGTATGGATTGCAGAAAAATCCCACATGGTAACATCCAAAGTTGAAGAATGTGCGGTATGCTGATGTTCTTTTTTGACTATCAGGATCTGCTGTTGATTGAGTTCATGGACCGTGGTGGCATCATCAACTCGCAAAGCTTTTGCGAAGCTACGAGCCTTTCAAGGCAGGCAATAAAGTCGAGGCATCAAGGACTTTTCAGTGAGAAGGTTGTTTTGTTACAGCTATACATTGCATAGATATGTTTGGAGTGCCTGGAACAGTCTCTAGAGTCCTGACCTTTCCCCATGTGATTTTCACGTTTTCGGTCCCCTAAAATGCCATAAAAAGAAAGAAGTTCGAGTAGGAAGAAGAGGTACAGTGCTTGGTCACAGAATTCCTCAAACAACAACGGAATCGTCCTACAAAAAGTTTGCAATTTTGTTAACTTCACTCTGGGACAAATGCTTCAATAGGAATGGACAATATCTACACATCAGGCCCGTCCAATCCAAACTTAGTGAAGAACCACTAGGGAAAAAATTAAATTCTGAAAAAACCAGAAAAAGAAATATTTTCTAAAAAACGAAAGCATACATTTCTAAATGAGAAATAACTGGATAAATAATATATAATAAATAATATAATAATAAATAATTGGAGGAAAAAACTATATTTTTAAGAAATTAAGAAAATATCTTGATTAAAAACATGTACATTTTTAATGAATATTACGAAATGGCAAAATCGTTTTGTTATCCACATATAAAAGTTTGTTAAAAAAATTGGAAACACAGTACCACCCGAAAGTTTTTTAACACCTCGTAGAGTCAATGCCACGACGTGCTGCTGCTGTTGTAATGGCAAAAGGTGGAACCAGACGTTATTAGGAGGGTGTGTATAATATTTTGTCCTTTAAATGCAAATCCATCTTCTGCGCTTTTCATTTTGTATATAGGACGACCATTGTGCATTAAAACCGGACCTTTTTCCAGCTCGATTGCATCGTTGTTGTTTTTTTTCTATATCCAGGACTACTCTAGTCAATAGTTACTATCTCATGTTAATGACACAAACTTCTTTCTGGATAAAGATATCCCTCATGTAACTGTAGAACAGTGTCTCGCAAACTGTGTACCGCGAGAGATTTTCAAATTGACCTAGATATTCCAAAGATTTCATTTTGACTTGACTTGTGTTATCGACGTGCTTTAATAAAAATCTTTCAGATTTTATCAACTGGGATCGTGTAAGTATTTATCAAGCTTTTCTCAAATTTTAATATTAATTTTTGATTATTTCAAGCCATAGAATGGACAAATATTTAAAACAAACACCGAGTTATGAATTAAAGAACGAGAGCAAATCTTCAAGTAAAACCAGGCTGATGACTTCAACAAAGCGCAAATATAATGACGATTATATAGAGTTTGCTTTTATTCTTTTTTAGGTGTGCCGCGGGAAAAAAAATTAGATTCAGTGTGCCGCGGAAAAAAATTAGATTCAGTGTGCCGCAGAGTAAAAATGTTTGCGAGACACTGCTGTAGGAAAATCAACAGTTCATTTTTAGAACTAGAGGCTAGTTTTCACTAGCATTGATTACTGGCGCCAATAACCAACTGGTGAACTACTGGCTCAATATAAACATCGAATGCATGAAAAATTAAAATTAGAAAGAGTTGAAAATATTTAGTTTCCCCCTCCTTGAATGGTATTCGAACCTACGGCTCCCAGCAACCTTCCCGTCATGATAACCACTACACTATCAGCAGCCCATGGGCGGGGGTGGCTCAGTCGGTAGCGCGCCAGGCTCGTAATCTGTAGTTCCCAAGTTCGACTCCCAGCTGGGTCAGCGTTGAGACTTATCTCCGCAAAATTCCCTGTCCTGCCCACGATCAGTAGGGGACACCGATGGGCTTGGAAAGGCCGCCGTCCGTCGGATGGGACGTTAAGCCGTGGCCCCGTGTGCGGGAGAGCCATACCCTCTGCACGTAAAAGAACACACTGGATGGCCTTGACGGGAGACTACCATCTGTCTCCCAACAGTTGTTCCAGTGGGTCCCCAACCTTCTCTGAGCCTTCGGGGTCCTTGTGACCTGGCCATTTAGACCATGGTGTGCAAAAAAGTGCCGCTCAGAGGTAAAACAACCCAACCCAGCAGCCCATCATTTCTTCAGCTAAATGTGACTTATATACTTTCCCGAATAATATGACTTTTTAAAAAGAACTTTCCCGAATAATATGACTTTTTAAAAAGAACTTTCCCGCTTATACGGGAAACAGTTAATAAACAAAAGTTATAAAAGGTTAATAAAAGAGCTTTCCTGCATATTATGCGGGAAAGTCTATAAATCACATTAGCAGAAGAAATGGTTGGCTGCTGATGGTGTAGTGGATATCACGCCTGGCGTGTTACTAGGAGATGTTGGCACGAATCACACTCATGACAAAATTTTTTTCAGCTAACTTTTCTGTGAGTCCCATATCTAGAGAACATCTCCTACGATCCTTTATTAATGTAAAATTGGAAAGTCCCAATTTATTGCCGCCGGTGTAAACCAGCTTTAAGCTGCCGAAATTTTAATAGTGCGCTTCTAAGATTAAAACAAAACGTTAAAGGTTTTCATAAAACCACTCAAAAAAGAAGAAAACAACACGCTTCTGTTAATGTAAACCCCTTGACCACAATCTCTACCACTTAAATCACAATTTCTAAGATGAGTGGCTCTTTACCATACTCGTTTAAAACTTTGCAAAATTGATCGACCTTTCGCAGTATCAAGTTGCATAATACTTTGCTACAGTTGCTTGATATAATATTAGTTATACGAAATCTTAGGAAAATACGTAAACATGTTAATAATTGACTCAAAATGATCTTCCTCGTGAAATTAATTGTTTTTTCTGCATTAAATATAATGGACTACAGGCGTAACTGCAAATAGGTTGTGCTTCGTGGGTGCATCAATATGGCCGCCGCGTTCTTCCATTGGCTTCGCACTTGCATTGCAGAAACTCATTCTGATGTCTTATTCTTTACTCCATATTTCTAAATATGATAGATACCTACTAGTGAACTCTGATAATGTACTTAGTTTTAACTACCACAGAATGATTGGGAATTCTTTTCTGTCAGTAAAACTGATCGCATTGGCAGATTGGGGTACACTTTTAAGTAGGTTTAAATAATGTTTCTGATTTAAAATCTTTTTGAATATGCTTTTATTACCTTCGCAATACAATATAGTAACATACAGATCATATTTCTCAGGTATGTGCCTTGAGATTAAAGAAAGATATATTTTTATGTTTAGTTCAAATTAATAACCTCTCAGACCTTCTACTATAGCATATAAACTGACAAGCTCCTGTCAGACCTCTGTAGCAAGCAGCTGCTTGAGGGGGTATTTATTAATTTATTTTATATTTAATAAAACACTGTTCCAGTTTCAAGCTATAAATTCCAGTCAACTTTTCTCCAAAAAAATGTATAAAACAATTAATATTCTTCAAACACTCTAAATACTTTAATTTTATTCAATTCTTTAATCACTGTGTAAGAAATAGACTACGTTTTTCTGCAAATGACTAGAAGGATTTGAAAAAAAAACGCAATTACACCATTAGTCAATCTTTTCAAACGCCATCAAGCAAAGTCCAGGCTGCTACTATCCGTCATGTTTTTCTTGCTATCTTTTCCAAGAAGACTGCCGGAAACTAAAAATTAGGACACAGCGGGGGAATGGCCACTAGCCAGTCAATACCGTTTAAGTCACGGAAAGAGCGTGGTTACATGTGTGGGGTACAAAACGCTTTAATCAATTCAGCACAGAGAGGTGAAGTTCTCTTCCTGTTTTTCCTCTCTTCTGCTTCTTATTTTCTTCTTGTCGCATGTATTGCTCACCGATGGTGCTTTCTCGAAGCTTCCTTGTTCCCCCATCTATGATCCATTTCTTTCTGTCACACTCCCGAAACTTTTAAACTTATGCATTACTTGGAAACTGCGGTTGTAGAAGATGGTAGAAATTGTAAAATCCACATTCCCGCTTATGTTTTTGAATGAGTTTCAGACTTTCCGACTTTTTTTTATCTTTTCCTCCTTCTCTCCGTTATGTGCGGTTCCTCGGTTTGTTACTCCTTCTCTCCCTCATTTCAAAACCCTACTCCCCTTCTCCTCCTCCTCTTTCTCCTCACTTCTCCTTCTATCCTCCCTCTTTTCTGGAGGAGAGTTAAATTTGTTTTCTCCTCTTCATCCTTCGTTGTTCGCTTCTAGGCATGAGAATGTAATCTTCTACATCTCCGCACTTTCCGAATTATACTTCCTTGCTGAGAGTCAGAGGCATATATCATTTCAGAGGAAACTCTTCTACGAACTTCCTTCTCATCCAAATGAAGTGAAAGCTTCCTTTTTCTTACGACTGTCACGAATAATTGCATATATATCATTTGATACTCACAAAGACTGGACACCGTGTTTCCTGTCATAGTTTGATTTTCTCTGTAATATTTCATTAAGATTCACTGCTAAAGTCAGTTTGCCGACACTTACATTAGCCTACCACATCGAATTGTATTCAACAACTTAGTTTTGACGCCAGGAAATAATGGAGGGCACTGATTTGGTATAATAAGCATTTTTGCGTATTTTAATCCGTAGTTTTTTATTTAATTGCACAGATCTTCAAATCAACAGAAAATGCGTTTGAAATACCAATTTGTTTCTTATCAATGTTATTGGAACTTACAGACTACATTCTCTGTAACAATGCATAAACATTGTAATGGATTGATTTGTCGGAATTCAGGGAATTAGACAAATATAAATCACACCTTCCACATTACCAAGAGTTTTAACTACTACCTGAGCTAGCAAAGTGAACTCACCTAGGTATTTTAAATCATTTTTAATAAGCTATTTTTCTTTTGTATTATGTATGTCATATACTTCAATCGAATGCTTCATAATTCATAAATACCAAGGGACTCCTTCCCATAAGGGTCTTGTTTCTGCTATTGAGGGTTGGGTTGAATTGTTTTACCTCTGAGCAACATTTTTTGTGCACGCAATGGGCTAAACTGCCCATTGCGTGCACAAGGTTGGGAGAAGGAACCCGCTGGACAGTGGAATATGAGGAGACAAGTGGTAACCTCCCGTCAAGTCCATCCAGCATGTTCTTTAACTGCACAGCATATGGTTCTCTCGCACACGGCGCAACGGCTTTACATTCATCCGGCAGACGGCGGCTTTACAAGCCCATCAGTGACCGATTGCAGGGTAGGGATTTTGCGGCTGCTACTGACGACTTTCCATACCACAGGTCTTATTTCTACTACTGATGCTTTCCATACCACAGGTCTTATTTCTACTACTGATGCTTTCCATACCACAGGTCTTATTTCTACTACTGATGCTTCCCATACCACAGGTCTTATTTCTACTACTGACGCTTTCCATACCACAGGTCTTATTTCTACTACTGACGCTTTCCATACCACAGGTCTTATTTCTGGTACTGAATTTGTCATTCCATAGGTCTCGTTTCTGCTACTGAGGACTTGCCACATCACTGGTCTTGTTTCTGCTATTGTGGATTTGCCATACCATAGGTCTTGCTTCTTCTGCTGAGGACCTGCCACTCGATCGGTTCTATTTCTCCTACTGAAGGTCTGTCAGTTCATAAGTCTTATTTCTGCTAATGAGCTTGTCATTCCATAGGCCTTATTTCTGCTATTTGGAATTTCCCACCACATAGGTCTTGTTTCTGCTATTGAGTACTTGCCACTTCATAGGTCTTGTTCCTGTCACTGAGCACTTGCTACCTCATAAGTCTTGTTTCAGCTACTGAGGACTGCACTCATATTTCTCATTTCAGATGCAAATACATTCCACTTATGAAAGGGTTTTTTTTTCTATTCAGAGTCCGCAACCTGTAGAGATTTTGTTTTTCCACTGCTGAGAGAAATATCCCTGCCAGAGGGGAAATACATTTCTACATAAATGCTCTCTAAGAAGCTCACTGTAGAAGGAAATCTCAACTCTTACGTTTCGATGAGCCTGGACATTTCAATGACACAGATTATTTAAGTATGTACGTGAGGATAAAACTAAAGAAACACTTGAAGAAGAAAAAATAATGACCTCTTTTAAAATAATTTAAACATTAATTACAGTGACTTCGTTATACGCATATCTATTTATTACTTACATGCAGAGCCGGTTTTAGGGGGGGGCAAGGTGGACATTCCTTCCCCCTCCCTTTGAGAATGCTAGGAGTGATGGAGACCAAAAATTATTAAACTTGGGCATATTTCACGCATTTTTCATGAAATATTTTCAAAATCTCTAAAACGAAGGGGAAACTGAAAAGAAAAAGCGAAATTACACTGAAATCCCCTTCTCTTTATATTTTTTCCAGCTCTGGGTCTCCTTTACATATATCATAATACTCTTGCTTACGGTCAGAACCATTTAATTTTTCCCTTTTCAACAGTGTCCATCCAAAGAATATCTGATGCACTATGAAAAGTATTTGCATCCCAAAACTGCTCCAATAGTCTACAGGAGTCTATTCAGACATATCGTTCCAGCAATCCAGAATCCATTCGCCAATATAAAAACCGATATCTTTTCTTTCTTTCTGTTTCATTTTCTTTGCAGAAAGTCAAAACTTTCGATTTTGTCATCTACAAATTACACAACACTTCTGAAGGAGGAGGGGGATAATTCTTTATTTTATGTCGTGTTACATGGGGTAACAGGAAGATTCGAAGGTGATGCTATACAGGAACGGATCTAGAAAAATAAACAGACGAGAGTGGGGGTCGGGGGCAAGTGACTCGATTGATCCCCCCCAAAAAAGTAATATGGAATTCCAAGAGACTGGGTTTTCATTGTAGAATAATATTTTCCCTTCGTTTCAGAGGAGTTTAAAAATTTCTCGAAAGATGGATGAAATATTAGTTTCATATTTTTGATTCTATTAGATTTAATGTTATTCTCAAGAGGGGACCTATTCCAAGCTTGACCTGATGCTGTGTAATGCTAAAATGTTAAACATTTAATTCTTCGATAATTAATTAATTTTCGGTTTTCTGATTCGAAAATAAACTACACTAACTTCTATAAATTAAGGAAAAATGAGAAATATCGCGATCATTCGTCAGAAAGCTGTGCTATCCTCACCAACTTGTTTACGTAACCAGTAAAGTAATGCCGAGTGAGCATATCGTATGCAAATTAGTCTAGGTTGCGTCGATTTGGGTAATCGGATAGCGGCATAAAAACGGGTGTGTTGGAGTGGATCGTTATTTTGTGTTGTAAAAGTGAGTAAAGAAATTCGAAATAACCATTTTGTAGGAATGACCTCGAGACATCATTTAGCAAATGAACTGCGGTGGAGAGCTAGTGGCCGGCTCGAAGCAGGCCAAAGTCAAAATCAGATGTTGCATGATGGCTGAATGTGTGTCCTTCTGTGGTCTATAGAGTGTGGAATCGATTTCTTAGCACGGATTCCGCGTCTTGGAGGTTTAGCCGAGGAAGGGCTAGAGTTACTACCGCTATGCAAGATCGATATCTGCGATTATAACAGCACGAAGGAGCAGGACGTCTATTCCATCTCAGCTACGATCCTCTCTCGCAGCAGCCACTGGGAGGGTTGCATCAGCTTCTACTGTGCATAGAAGGCTTCATGAAGGAGGTCTGTACGATGGAAGGCCAGTAATTTGTATACCCCTCACGCCACATCACAGGAGAGAGCGGTTGAATTGGGCACGCACGCATGTTAACTGGACAGAAGAGCAATGGAGGTTTATACTCTTCACAGATGAGTCCAGGTATTGCTTGCAGAGTGATTCCAGAAATTGTTGGTATGGAGAGAATGAGGTACCCGCTATCATCCCAGTAACATCCGTCAAAGATCGTTCTGGCAGAGGTAGGGTGTGTGTTTGGGGTGGCATTTCCTAAGTGGACGCACAGACCTCTATGTGTCGACGAGTGGGATCCTCAATGTTCAAAGGTATAGAGATGACATCCTGGATCCTTATGTACGTCTTTACCCTGGTATAATAGGTGAAGCATTCATCTTATAAGACGTTAACGCTCGTTCACACAGAGCTCGACTAGTGGAACAGTACCTTCAAGAGGAGACCATTATGCGCATGGAGTGGCCATCTCGATCTTCCGACCTAAATCCGATTAAGCATGTGTGGGATGCTCTAGGGAGACGTATTGCTGCTCTCGACCCGCCACTTGATACAAAGAGGGAGCTTATTACTGCTTTAAAGGAACATAATTTAAAGGTCGTTAATCCCTACTGAGATGATTCACAACATCATAAACAGCATGGAACATCGCTATCGTGCCTGCATTGCTGTAAGGGGTGACCACACTCCTTATTAAAGAACTTTGCCCATTGCATACTGACACCTCATTTCTGGACACGTTCTGCAAGTGTTATTTTTTGATGAAAAAATGTTTCTAGTGTAAAATATTTTATGCCGTTCTGAAACTAGCATTGTAATTCATGTTTTCATCAAATTTCATTAAAATCATTCATATAATTTTTGTTTTATCATAATTTTTCTGAGTTGTCCTTAATTTACATTAACCAATGTAATTTTTTGTTACACAAAGAGAACAACTGTTAAAACAGGGAAGGAGAGCAGGCAAAGTTTTACGTGGCTTTACATCACAGTGTTAAAATGTTGCGAAAACAGCGTTAGCAATTTATGAAGTATATCTCAATTGTTTGATAAGTAGCCCACCTCGATCTAAGAGAAAAACTTCCCTAAAATGCCTTTTCCAATTAAGAAGTACGATCATCTTTAAGATACTGTACTCCAACAAACCAATTGCAGGCAAGCTGTTTTGGCTTCGTCAGTTCTTGAAAATGTGAGAGGGCAATAAAGCCTTGAAAATTCTCAGTGAAAAATCTCGACATTAACATTTGTGAACACAATGGACTAAAAGGGCACTTCATAAGGAACTCTAAGGGCTTAGAGAATGTTGGAGAAGGGGATCCACTCGACTGATGTTAAGAGACAGATAGATTTCCATCATGGTCATCCAGTTTTTCCTTTACGTACATGGATATGGCTTTCCTGCACATAGCGCCACGGCTTAACGTCCCATCCGATGGGCTGTGACATTTCCAAGATCTTCTGTGTCCCCTTTTTTTCCCGGTAGAACGGAATTTAGAGGAGAAAATTCTTAACACATGCACTGTTGAGATTCGAATCTGGGATGCTGATATGAATCCGGTGCGCTAGCGACTGAATCAACTTCGGCCATCCTGTCTTTTCTTCTTGTTAGATAACAAATCAAAATGTTATTTTGTATGAAAGGAAATCCTTTGAATTATTATATTGCACTTCAATATTTAATCGTTTGATTATTTTATACCTCAAATTCTGCTCTATATTTCCAGCCATATCATATCAAACCAAACTAAAAGTTAGACCATATTATACCTTGTTCTTAAAGTAGACCAATTAATTTCGTCTACAATCCTACAGCATATACTAAATAGCTGCTGCGCTATCTAGGAAAAGGTTCCTTGTTCAGTTAGGAGTCCATCATAAGGAAACTCTTCATAAAGCACTTGGTTGGGTGATATTTCAATTAGCCAGATTTCCTCTAAGACAATGAGGCTTACCGAGTGATGGATTGCCTGTAGTGATAAGGGAGGCCGGATTTAAAGAGGGTCAATAAAGTGGCGTTGAGGTGACTTAAGGAGAAGGGATTATCATTAAGGAACTGGAAGGTGGTTGTTTGGAACAAATGGAGAATCTTCCCTGCATTGAATCGAAATCAATTACAACGAGTGTTAAGTAATTCGACTCTTTTTACCCCTCTGAAGAACAAGAATGGGAACAGGTAGCATTTCGTAATTTGATATTAGTTAAAATCTTGAACGTAAGGCGAAATTATTTTCCCGTCGAAAAATAATCCGTAAAACATAGTTGATGAAGACACATACTTACAAACAGAGACTTACCCAGGATTTAGTTTCGTGCGGGGGGGGGGGGGGGACAATAATTGACTCTCGGAAGGGAAGGAAATCCTAAATTTTCGTTTTTTGAAATTGATCCGATAATTTAGTTTCGGGGGATATGACTTTCCTGTATATAGGCCTTTTCCAATAATAGGATAATATCTACCGAACCTCAAGCAGCTGCTTGCCATAGCGGTCTGACAGGACCTGTCAGTTTATACGCGAGAGTATAAGATCAATGAAGATGGCGGTACTTCAGCAGAAAGATAACACAAACAATCATGCTTTACACGGGGCTGGAACCAGTTCCATTTGACCACTAGCCTAGGGCGCTATCCATTCACCGACGGGATATTCTATATGGAATAAGATTTTTTAGTTGTTTTTATCTATTTTTAGTGCCGAAAATAAAATTGCACAAAGATTACTGTTTTGGATTTCAAAGAAGGTAGAAAAGTTTGAGATTTCGTATAAGACGACGGAATTTTCGGAAGGGAGGGGTGTGGGTATTTCGGACCCCCTGATATGTAAGGAGTTTATCTCCTGGTTACGTCCGTGAATGCATAAATACATACATACATGGAACGAGAGTTGTCCCGCAATCTATTGTTTCCAGATTCGAGTCCTAATGACCGCTATTCCCACCCTGCTTTCGATTAAAAATGTGAACACCACAGGATTGAAATGGCTGCCTTCCCTAGGATATAAAGTTAAGCTGGCATACAACATTAAGTTATCATGTGCAGCAGAACCATACTCTGTGCACGTTAAAAAACACGCTGGCTGGCTTTTACAGGAAGCTGCCATCTGTCTCCTAACAGCTGTCCATTGGGTTTCCTTCCTCTAACCAACTCTGAGCCTTCGCGATCCTTGTGACCTGACCATTTAGCTCATTGTGTGCTAAAAAGTACCTCTCAGACTCACTTTCTCTATTGATAACAATTAAACTTCGTACCCTTCTCCCCATGTAAGGCGATGTAACGAAAGTATTAACTCTCTAGCTCGAGGTGTTATGCGAATTACAGAACCACCTTAGCACTTTTTGCAAGAACCTTTTAGCGCCAAATGCAGTACTGTCGGAAACATCACACGATCATTTGCCTAACGATCGTTGCCCGCTAGCAAAGGATACCTCGGGAAGCATTTTTCCAGCACGTGAAACAAGTAGCATAGCTTGCCCTATACCCATGGGTAAATTCCAACTAAACTCCACATCCCCACCCCGACATGAACATTTTTCTGTAATATCAAATAACTATTTATCTGCACTGAAAATATTTAACTTTAACAGAAAGTTGGATATAAATAATTTATACGCTATTCAGTTGATATAAATAATGACATGGTAATATAAATATAAGATAAATAATATTTATTTACTTAATCCAACTTTGGGCGAATCTTAACTGCTGTTTCTCTTGTGGCAATTTTTTTCTAATGAGAAATTGACAGTTTGCAGCAATTATCCGCTGCGTTTTCGTCAACAGCGCCTTGCAAACAAAGGCGATATTCGGGTGAATACGAAGATCTACGGATAATGAACAAGAAACTGAAACAGAGCAAATACACAAAGGAAATAAAGAATAACAAATGAGGGTTGTTACAGTTGAGCAAACTGGAAAACCTTTTCTGCAAGCTGCGACTAGAAGAGAGATAATACACAATTCATTTCCATAGCAGAGATTTTTACTACGGCTTTGAAAAGATGTATCGCAAACCCAGTGTTTTTTTTCCCTCCTCAGTTTTCTCAATTTGTTATCCTTTTGTCCTCTTCTTCTGGCTTAATGGAAGGTTTGGCTTCTATAAACATAACTTAGTGAGGACAGAATAGAGACAAATGAATCAGGAACTAGGACGTACAGAGGAATTTAGTGTTCGCTTTTTTTAAAGGGATAATTAAAGAATTGTAATTTCTGAACAGCTATTATTATTTCGTGTATTATGCAAATTACGAACGAAAAGAAA
Source organism: Ryuthela nishihirai (assembly GCA_038380435.1). Lineage (NCBI taxonomy): Eukaryota > Metazoa > Arthropoda > Arachnida > Araneae > Heptathelidae > Ryuthela > Ryuthela nishihirai. The sequence goes on from JAWZYU010000020.1 coordinate 39,833,679, forward strand.
TATATTTCAAAGTTTTGTTAGAAGACTGCGAGCCAAGTGGATTTCAAAAGACTTCATTCTAACTACTACTACTAAACTTCATTCTAACTAGTAGTAGACTTCATTCTACTACTACTACTATGAAGCAGAAATGGAAGAGCTCTGAAAATCTGCACCTAAGTCTAATCCGGATCGTAGATCTGGAGGAAAATTCAAAATTTGACCTCCGAGGTGTACAGTCGTTCAAAAAAGTATCCGAACGCTGTGGTTGACTACAGAATTCAAAAAATATATCTGGCAACAATTTTTTTTAGAAATTAGTGATCTAGCAACCTTCGTGTCACGTGACACGAAGGTTGCCAGATCACTAATTTCTAAAAAAAAATCATCGCCAGATATTTTTTCTGAATTCTGTAGTCAACCACAGCGTTCGGATATTTTTTTGAGCGACTGTACTTCAAGATCATATTAAGGTCACTTAGAAGTCAACCCTTGACATCTAGAAACGTCAAAATTGGTGTCTGATTGCGTTTTGGGCTTTAGACCTCAAAAGTTCGAAACCAAAGGTCAAATTTCTACGCAACAGCGCCAGAGAGCTAAGCAATTGGTGCATAGAGCTATTTCGGGCCGTACATCTTAGAAATGTCATAAAAATTTAACTTGCGGTATCGCTATCAAGGTCAAATAGGGGTCAGAGCAATGGTCTAAAAATCGAGGCTCCACGAAAGCATCGATTGATTTCTACTGTAGGAGAAATCAGCTCCCCCCTTCAACTCTTCTTAATTTCTTGACGGTCACTCTGATTGCTATTTGACTTTAAATGCCATTGTCAGATACGACATTTCTTATGTTTTCTGGGATATGCCAGACAAATTACCCTAGTCACCAATTTTTCCCTCTTGTAGAACACGTGGAACAAATCTTGACCTCTCTTTGACCTTGAAGAACACGTTGGATAGAAATTTCGTAGGCGGAAATTTTCATAGCTTTACAACTTCTGCATCATAGTATGAATTAGCATTATCCCTCATCCTTCTCCCCCCCCAACTCTCTCAATGAAATATATCAGATACAATCAGGTTCGGATCTAAAAACGTAAAGGAGAGACAGACGAAGGTAAAAGGGGAGATGAAGAGGCTGGATCCCCATTGCAGTGTAACACTCCCCCCACACACACACACACACTTCGTTTTAAAGGTTTTTAAATATTTATGGAGACCGTAAAATGTGCAAACGTTTGATCATGTTTGGCCCCCATTATCCTTACTAGCATTCTCAAAAGGGAGGGGGGGGCATGGCTCCCTTGATCCAAACTCTACCCCTAAATCTCGGTCTAGATACTATATTGATATGTATAAGCTTTTCGTGTATGATAGAGATTTAAAATACATAGCTTTGCCTGTAAATGGTAGCTAGATCTTCACTGGAAGGAGAGCTATGCATCAATCCCCTATAATGATACATACAACCAGCCGGGCCTAGAGCCTAAAGTCTGACCTCGTCTTCTCATGGTGAAGACCGTTAGTACCTTTCAAAAGAGATACTCTCTTGTAGAAAGGAACAGAAGAGGACGGCTGCAGATCGGTGTTGTCTATTGATCTGGGCTACTATAATTATTTTTTCCGTTTTTTTTAACTCTGATGAGGAGTGGTCAACCACACAGGGTCTTGGTGCTGATCATATATACCAACCTGAATGGAATAATGGCTTTCAGCTTGATTATAGTTACTGAATTTGCTGCACTGGTGGGCTTCTTTTGAACAAAAATCTTCCGCTCTGTTTTCTGTTTGTTTGTGGGTTGACAGCTTCAAGTGAATAGATTCACAGGATGCGTTTCATTAGCTGGTGGATAATCCTGATCATCGGCCATCGCAGGTATCTGAACCCTTGTTTCTACTGGCATCGTCAAACCTACATTGGAGGAAGTCTTCCTGTATTGACGGCTTCAGCCTTTAATAGTGGGAGAACAGGTCTTTTTTCTCATGTCCGCAATTAGGGGCTGTTTGATATTGCCAGCATTCACGTCTCAATAAACATAGTTTCTTTAAACATCCCACTAACCATTTTCTCTCCACAGGTAGTTGGAATGTGAGGACTCTGTACAGAGCTTATTCTCTTGATATCCTCATATAAAAATTCAGGCGTTGTAACCTAGATGTTCTCAGCTTGCAAGAGACCAGATGGACAGATAAAGAAAGGTCAAATACTTATAAATAATCTTAAATTTCTCTTTTTAAGGAGGAAAGAGGGAAAACATCTTCAAAGTGCTAGTTTGCTTCTCAGCAGACACGCTAGTGATGCTCTTCTAGGATATGAGTACATTAATGAAAGGTTTCTTACAGCTCAATTTCAAATAAGCAGTAAAAACATTTTAAAAAAACACGAAGGATGAGATAAGCTTTTGTTGGTTTTACGTACACTATACAAACACTTACATAAGGAATACAACATTAAAACACTTGCACAAGGACATGTCTGCTGAAATAGTAGTCAAGTACGCTAACACTAGGCCAAGTGGGGCTAAATTGAATGTTATCTGCTGTTATGCTTCCACTAAGGACGCCGATAAGGATGAGAAAGATAGGTTGTACGGACAACTTCAGGATGTTTTGAATTCTGTCAAGAAAGAGCTATTACTCTTGTTCTAGGCAACTGGGTAATAGGTCCCTTTGGTATTAGTAGCTGCAATGGCATAGGGACAGCTTCTCCTACAAGTAAGTAAACTTAATGGTTTGAGAATAACACATATTACAAAAACCGCGATATATATAAGTTCATGTGAGTTTCACCAGATAGGCTGCATAAGAATATGATTGATTTTGTATTAATTTATAGCAAATGGACAGGTTATGTTAGGAACGTCAGGCCATAAAGGGGTGCTGAAATTGGATCTGACCATTAACTTGTTTAAAGTGTCTAACACAATACTTACGAAGTGTTGTATTAAGGATAAAAAAGTTACCTTTAACACCGAAGCTCTGAAAGACCCAGATGTAGACAAAACGTACCATGATGATAGATTACTTGGTTATTATGACAGTCATGACGTCTTTCTTAATATTGAAGCTGAGAAACAATGGGACAGTTTTAAACAGGTTTTTCTTGAAATTAATAATACTCTTTTAGAGGAAAAAGGAGCAGAGGGAATAACATTATTTGAGTGATAAGGTACTGGAGCTTATTTTGGAAAAAAAGAACTGCAGTAATAACCTTACTCAGCACTCTACTGGTCTTAACAGAAAGCATTGCAAAGAGCCTAATAAACGAGTAAAGGACCAGTTAACAGCGGTAAGAATCTTTGGCTTGATAACTTGGCTGGCAAAGCAGAAGAAGCTGCTAGATAGCGTAACACCAGAATGCTGTACCAAATAAGTAATTTTTCATGTGAGAAGAAACGGACAGGTATACATGGATTGAAGAATAAACATGGTATGATTATTGAAGGTGAGGATTCTGTCATGGCTAGGTGGGCTGAACATTTCAGTGATGTTCTAAACAATGTAGTGTTAGTTCTACTCCCATTGTTTGTAATGATGATAGATGCATTGCTGGCTTTAATATTGGTCCTACATAACAGTCCAATGTTTTTTGACTATTTCTAAACTTGAGCTACATAATTCCACAAGGGTCGATGAAATTACTCTGAAATGCTTACAACAGGGAATCTTTCTGTAATCATATGGCTGATTGAAATTTTGGGTGTGCATTTTTTTTGATAAATGGATTTTTCCTAAATATTTTACCAGAACTATTATTATCCCTATTTTAAAAAAAGATGAAAGCAGTTCTAGTGATAATTATAGAGGTATCAGCCTACTTCCTATTCCAGGTACAGTTCGTTGCATGATTGTGCTTAATAGAATTAAGAATCCAGTTGATGGATAATTGCGCAATTAGCAATGTGGATTCAGAAGTGGTAGGGATGTATTGATCAGATTTTTTCATATGCAGATTCTAGAGAAATCTTAGAGTTTCAGAAACTTGCGGTTTCTAGATTTGTTGATTTAAAAAGACTTTTGACTCTGTTGATCTTCATAATTTCTGGTTGATCATGAGACCATATAAATACCAGACAAATTAGTTAACATAATGAAAGCTCTCTATAATAACACTGAGTCGTGTGTGAGAGTTGATAAGGCTTGTATCAATTGGTTTAGCATTGCTTCTGGCGTTCGACAAGTGTGCATTTTATCGCCTTTCCTCTAGTTTCGTTATTTATTATGTTATGCGGAATTCGCTGCAAGAGGACTTATTTAATTTTGGGCTTAAATGGTCTAGAGATCTGAAACTTTCTTATTTAGATTATTCTGATGATTTGGTCTTTTGGGAAATGATGTTGATGAGATGAACTCTTTCATTAATCTGTAGTAAAGTAGGTTTGGTGACGAACAGAGAGAAAACTAAAGTGATGAATATTGATCAGGCAGGTTGCGTTCAGTTAATCTGAATGGCTGCACCCTTGAGCAAGTATCTCAATTTAAATATCTTGGGAGCTGTTTAACAGATACTGGTGATGTGCAATATAATATAAAGTGAAGAATAGGGACTGCTGCTCTGACTTTTATGAATCCTTGGAAAGTGCGGAGACATAAGCACATTCACCTAAAGACTAAAATTAGGCTGTATAATAGTTTGGTTCTTTCTAGATTAATTTTTTGGTATTGAAACTTGAATCATTTGTAAACAAGATAATAGAAAGGTTGATGTCTTTGATTCTAAATGCTTAAGCAGTATGTTGGATATTATATGTTTTCACTTTGTAAGTAATGATGAGGTTTGCCAAAGGAGTCGGCACCTCCTTTCAGCAGCATATTCTTCAGTGAGAGACTCCATTGGTTTGGTCATGTTGATCGTATGCATAACTATATATTAGAGAATAGGGTTATGAACAATGTTCCTAAAAACTTCAGATAGAGGGGGAGACCTAGGATGCGGTTTGGGCAGACAATGTGAAACAATACCTTGATAAAATCGGTCTACAGCGACAGATGCAGCAGATGTAGCTCAGAGCGGACGTGTCTGGAGAACTAAATTGCACAATCTGGTTGGACCTCTATAGCTTATGGCTGCTTGAGGATGATAATGATGTTTCCCTGTTTCAACTTCTTTTTTTTATTCTGTTGTTTCCTGTCCTGATTATTCATTTACCACGATCTTGATTGTTTTTAATTTCAGTTCACATTATTTTAATACTTAAAAAGTTTACAAATATTCATTTTTTATTAACTGAATGTGTTGTAACCATGAGCAATAATTTGTGAATCTTTTAGATAAAAGTTTGAAGGTTCTATTTAGTATTTATCGAGATTTAGAAGAAACAGAACGAAATTAATTAATTAATCGATTAGAAAAGAGAGCAGTTTCTATTTTCTATCTGGCTCCGAAGATATCCTCGAAAGTTGCAAAACTCTGATAGCTCTTTCGAGGAGACGAAATGGGGAAGAGAAAAGGAAAAACCTTCTTATCCTCTTAAGAGTTAATCAAGGGTCAAACTAACAAAGGCGAGAAAAAAACAAAGTTAGACGATACTTCAATGTTTCCAAGGCAAGTCAATCGCAGACTTAAATCCAATAAAATGTCTGCGGCAGACTAGGCCATTCCCTCAGCCAGTCGTTAATAACTTCAGCCTAGAACACAAAAGAAACCAATAGTTCAATTGGTGACTTGCCAGGCTTGTGACCCGAATTTTGATCAACGAGCCTTCCAGCTTTTCAGATTTTTTCAGCTTCACCTCACCACCTCTATTCTCCGCGTAAAGAGACATCACATGATTGAAAATCTCGCTTTTGTATAAGGCGTTAAAGCCGAAGTTAAGTGTGAAGTGAATAAAAAATCATAACCCGTATGCATTAAAGAACATATTGAAGAACCTTCCTTGGAGGATTGGGTTGGGTTGTTTTACCTCTGAGCGGCACTTTTTTGCACACCATGGGCTAAATGGCCAGATCACATGGACCCCGAAGGCTCAGAGAAGGTTGGGGCAGGGGACCCACTGGAACAGCTGTTGGGAGACAGATGGTAGCCTCCCGTCAAGGCCATCCAGCGTGTTCTTTAACGTGCACAGGGTATGGCTCTCCCGCACACGGGAGCCACGGCTTAACGTCCCATCCGACGGACGGCGGCCTTTCCAAGCCCATCGGTGTCCCCTACTGACCGTGGGCAGGGCGGGGAATTTTTGCGGAGATAAATCTCAACGCTGACTCAGCTGGGACTGGAACCTGGGAACTACAGATTACGAGCCTGGCGCGCTACCGACTGAGGACCCCCGCCCCTCCTTGGAGGAGATTACTTGTCTCTTACCAGTTTTCTATTCATCGTTTATCACAATTGATGGATCAGGACCACCTTTGTATCACAATTGATGGATCAGGACCACCTTTGTATCACAAGTCTGGACTGTGCAGTAACAGAACTAATTTTGAAGTGTGCAACAGTTTTAATTTTGTCTTTATCTCAGAAAATTCAACTGATATTTATTTATTTTCAAAAACTTGGTAATTAAATCAAAAATATGCTTAAATATTTTTGTAAAGTCGTAATGAATAAATTATTTTATTCTACATTGTTTTAAAATAAACAGATTTTAGTTAAAGTTTAGACAAATTAAATTATTTAAATATTTATGCATAATTAATTCCTCCTTTCTTCCCTTCTTTCGCTCAACGGATGTTCAGGCCTCGTGTACCTCACGGATAGGGGCGGGGGTGGCTCAGTCGGTAGCGCGCCAGGCTCGTAATCTGTAGTTCCCAGGTTCGAGTCCCAGCTGGGTCTGCGTTGAGATTTATCTCCGCAAAATTTCCCCGCCCTGCCCACGGTCAGTAGGGGACACCGATGGGCTTGAAAAGGCCGCCGTCCGTCGGATGGGACGTTAAGCCGTGGCCCCGTGTGCGGGAGAGCCATACCCTGTGCACGTTAAAGAACACGCTGGATGGCCTTGACGGGAGGCTACCATCTGTCTCCCAACAGCTGTTCCAGTGGGTCCCCTCCCCCAACCTTCTCTGAGCCTTCGGGGTCCTTGTGACCTGGCCATTTAGCCCATGGTGTGCAAAAAAGTGCCGCTCAGAGGTAAAACAACCCACAACCTCACGGATATTGATAAAAAAAACTGAGGAGGCAGATTGTCAGTGATGCATAGGGCTCTAAATTGAAATTTCTAGGTTAAAGTTCCCATTAAGTCTGTCATATTATCAAACATTATTTGGTTAGTTTTTCTCCACTTTGGGTGTTGTATCTCTGAGACGCACTTTTTAGCACACATTGGGCTAAATGATCAGGTCACAAGGATCCCGAAGGCTCAGAGAAGAGGACTCGCTATAGCCTGCTGTGAGTCCCCTTCTCAAAAAAAGAAAAGTGAAAAAAAGTGAAAAAAGTGGCCAATATCAAAAGTTTGCCAATATTGGGCTACAATGTCAAAAGTTCATCAATGTCGGGCGTCGGGCTCCATTGTCAAAATTTTATCACTATTAGGTTCCAATGTCAAAAATATATAAATCTCAAGGTCCAATGATGCCAAAAGTTTTTCAATTTCGGGCTTTAATGTCAAAAGTTTATTAATATGGGGCTACAATGTCAAAGGTTTTTCAATTTCGGGTATCAATGTCAAAGGTTTATCAATATCGGCTCAATATCGAAAATTTATCAATATTGGTCTCCAGTGTCAAATATTTATCAGCATCGATCTCCAGTACCAAACGTTTATCAATATCGAACTTCAAAAATATTAACACCGAGAACAACCAACTACGTCATCACCAAGGACCATCTACTATGGACCACATGTGATCCACGAACCATGGGTTGGGAACCAATGTATTAAACGTTAGACGTTTCTTCATAAACTAACAGACAAATTGGAGATGTTACAATATATTTCACAATTTAAATTCGATAGCATCTTCAAGTGACACAGTGGAAAATATTAATATCAATTGTGATATTAATATGATAAAATATTGCCCTTGGGGCCCTGCTGACTTGCCATTAATCCATTAACTTGTCTAAAGTGCTATTCAGAGGTAAAACAACCTAACTCTGTAACACTACATCAGTGTCTCGCAAACTGTGTGCAGCGGCACAGTAGTGTGCCGCGAGAGATTCCAAGTGTGCCGCGAGAGATTTTCAAATTGACACTGGATATTCCAAAGATTTCATTTTGACTTGACTTGTGTAATCGACGTGCTTTAATATCGACGTGCTATCGATGTGCTTTAATAAAAATCTTTCAGATTTTATCAACTGGGATCTTGTAAGTATTTATCAAGCTTTTTCCAAATTTTGGTATTAATTTTTGATTATTTCAAGCCATAGAATGGACAAATATTTAAAACAAACACCGAGTTATGATTAATTATATTTATTATTATATTTATTTTAAATAAAATGCATTTAATGAAACTTCAATTTTCCTCTTTTTACGTAACCATCAAAAATTCTTTTTTAGGTGTGCCGCGGAAAAAAAATTAGATTCAGCGTGCCGCAGAGTAAAAAACGTTTGCGAGACACTGCACTACATCGATCTTACATAGAATACCTTTTATATTCTTGTCACGTTTTCAGAACTATGTAATTGCTAAGCAAAAGGTTTTATTTACAAAACGTAATGTGCGTGGATAACTCTACACTTTGCATAAATAAAAACTCCACCAAGAAACAAACTCTGAAGGATCTTGTAAGTCGTTTTAAGCAATTCCATCACAACCCCAAAATTCGAAACTATTCTTCCTTTAAAACTATCACTTCTCAAGTCAGTTGTTTCTGTACCTTAACTCCTGCGATCACCGCCAATAATGGGGTGGTACAAGAGGCAACCATAGCAACGTCATCTTTCGAAAGTTCGCACTCCATGATAGCCGATGCATCATTACAAGCAACAGGACACTCTTAAGCTGACTTAAAAGTAGTGTACTTGTCCATTGCACCCTCTCTCAATATCCAGTGGATTTGGCATTCTACCTACTGAGTTTAGTTGGACATAAACCACAACCTCTACGGTTGGCGCATCACTTTACATTGTAAACGTATATTGCTAAAAAGGGGCGGGGGTGGCTCAGTCGGTAGCGCGCCAGGCTCGTAATCTGTAGTTCCCAGGTTCGAGTCCCAGCTGGGTCAGCGTTCAGATTTATCTGCGCAAAATTCCCCGCCCTGCCCACGGTCAGTAGGGGACACCGATGGGCTTGGAAAGGCCGCCGTCCTTCGGATGGGACGTTAAGCCGTGGCCCCGTGTGCGGGAGAGCCATACCCTGTGCACGTTATTAAAGAACACGCTGGATGGCCTTGACGGGAGGCTACCATCTGTCTCCCAACAGCTGTTCCAGTGGGTCCCCTCCCCCAACCTTCTCTGAGCCTTCGGGGTCCTTATGACCTGGCCATTTAGCCCATGGTGTGCAAAAAAGTGCCGCTCAGAGGAAAAACAACCCAACCCAACTCTATTGCTAAAAATAAGGATAAAGTCTCCTATCTTGATACAATAAGGAACTTATTTTAGTGATAATGGAATTTATGATTTAATGTTTCCTTCAAATAACAGAGAAAATGTCTATACACATGGAAATGTCTATCTGAAAATAGTGAGTTTCACCTCGAGTGGGATGCGAACCTACGACCTCCTGATAAACGTTCCAGGTGCTCTGAACACCGATCTATTAAAGCTAGCTCATTTTTTAGAAAACTGAGACTATACGTTTCCCTTATTCAGACATTCGTGGCGCCATCTATGATAGGGAAAGAGCCAAGCTGCCATGTGATGTTGAAATAATCATTTCTATAAATATAGTCAGCAAGCTTTATTAACGTTACTCAATGCAAGTTTCAATGTGTCTATCTACGAGAGGCGTTCATAAAGTTTTTGACATGCATCTTCAGAAGAAAAGCCATTACACTTACCTGAACGAGCTTTTCCTGTCTTTCAAAACACTCTCCTCCAGCATCTCTGCTCCAGACGTCTACGCCAATTCTGGAACGCTTGGTGGTACTCCTGATGAAGAATACTCCGCAATTCTGAATGAACGCATTTTGCAAGATCTTGCACCCTTAGAAAAGGCTTCCTAGCAAGTTCCTTTTTAATTTTTGGAAGAAACCAAAAATCGCATGGTTCAAGATCGGGTAAAAATGCAGGACGGGGTAGCTGTTTGATTTTTTTCTGCTCTAGATAGGTCCTAACTTGCCGGGTTTTATGAACACTGGCGTTGTCATGAAGAGGGTGAAACCTCTACACGCCTACTGTTGAACGCTTCTCCTTCTTCTCCTTAATCATTTTGGGCAAAACGATGTTGGTGTAGTATTAGACATTTATAGTAGTTTTTTCTGGTAAGGTGTCCACGGCTACCACTCCTTGGGAACTGAAAAAAATTGTGAACATTCTTTTCCTTGAGTGAAAGTCATGTCAGTGGACTTGGAGACTCGATTCATCTTCTGCAACCTAACATAGAAGTCGATTATTTTGGGAGTTATATGGTAATAAAGCCACGTCTCATCGCCTGTGGCTGTATCTGTTAACCGTTTGGGCCACTAGGTTGAAATATTACCAGCATCTCCTTGCACCAATCGACTCTAGCCTTTTTTTGCTGTTCTGTTTATTGTTGGGGTATCATTTTGGCATAGATATTTCGGAATTTTAAAAATTAATGAATAATTGTTTCCATACTGTCAATAGATACACAGACATCTAAAGTATTTGAACGAAACTTTAAATCAGAAATTCCATTATCACTAAAATAAGTTCTTTATAGGACAACGAGATAGAAGACAAATTAGAGAACAAGGTAAGAGATCTTTATCGTTATTTTGAGCAATATACATTTAGAATGTAAAGTGTTGCGCCAACCGAAGAGGATATGGTTTATGTCCAACTAAACTCAGTAGGTAGATGACTGAACCGTGATACTTCTAACTAACCTAACTATAATCTTCGTTCTGGGTCGCCAACTAAACTCAGTAGGTTGGGTTGCTTTACCTCTGAGCGGCACTTTTTTGTAAACCATGGGCTAAATGGCCAGGTCACATGGACCCCGAAGGCTCAGAGAAGGTTGGGGGAGGGGACCTACTGGAACAGCTGTTGGGAGACAGATGGTAGCCTCCCGTCAAGGCCATTCAGCGTGTTCTTTAACGTGCACAGGGTATGGCTCTCCCGCACACGGAGCCACGGCTTAACGTCCCATCTGACGGACGACGGCCTTTACCAAGCCCATCGGTGTCCCCTACTGACCGTGGGCAGGGCGAGGAATTTTGCGGAGATAAATCTCAACGCTGACCCAGCTGGGACTCGAACCTGGAAACTACAGATTACGAGCCTGGCGCGCTTCCGACTGAGCCACCCCCGCCCCAAACTCAGTAGGTAGATGACTGAACTAAATTCCTGATGACCGAAGGTGATACTTCTAACTAATCCGACATCTTCGTCCTAGGTTGCTACAAACAAGGATATTGAGTCCAAGTTGACGCCATTATTTTAGTGATAATGGAATTACTGATATAATGTTCGTTTTACTTATGACTGAACGGTGATGCGCAAGTTTTCCTTAATGAGTTCATGAAAACAGCGATGGTTCTTTTGTTCATTTCCTCCTTCGGTCTTCCTGCACGAGGGAGGTCTTCGAAGCACTGTCGTCCTTTTCTGAAATTGTGCATCCATTCGGTAATAGTTCCATATGAATATGCCTAATCCCCATATAATCCCCTCGTGATAAATCCCCTCGTGATATATAATCCCCTCGTGATAATCAACATAATCCCCTCGTGATAAATCAACATAAATTTTTTCCCATCGTCCCCAAGCTGCACTTTATGGAAATGATCTTTCCCCGTCTTTTCCCCGTCTCCATAACAACAACGCACAGATTTCGAAGATCGAACTTCACGCGCCGCCAGCGAAGAGAGAAATGATAATATGACCTTTATTTCTAACATGTAACGACAACTTTAGACAAGCTTTCAAACAAGTTGTAATTTGCTAACTTCGGAGAAACGAGTGCAAATATACAGACATGAATCAAGAACTTTTCGAACGCCCTCCGTATAAGTCATAGCTCTATTGCGGCTATACACTTGTTAGAACAGAGAATGGCAATTTTTGAAGCCATTCTTATAATGCACTCAATCTCAATCTCCTGTCTTTTCCCTAAACTATCTCTAATCACTCTCTCGCTCATCTGGGTGTTAAAGCCTCATTCTTCAGCCTTAGCACGTTAAAGATTTGCTTTTGATGTTCACAAGCAGGAAAACAACCAGCGATGTCTCCTACAGAGAAGTTGTTGACTTTTAGAAAGCAACACTTTAAACTCTCCTTTTGAAACATTTTAATTATTATAGTTTGTCCTGCTTGGAAACCAGCTCTGAGACTTTGGGCCTTTTAGCACATTGTGCACACAAAACTGCCTTTCACAGGCGAAATAATCTTGCCCGAAGCATCGATGGCTAGAAGGGAACTAGTCACTTTCAAAACACTACCGAACAGAGGTAATTAATTACAGACATCCAATTACGGTTATGTACTATCCACACGTATTGCTAATAGAAGTCACTTCCGAAGTTTCGTCACTTAAAAAACAACCTCTAGAAAGAATGAATGGTAAAGTTAACGATCTCAATCAAATCCTGATTTAAGAAATATTTCTTAAATGCAGTTGTTTTTAATCGGTGTGTCGCGTCCAAAGTCTAGATGTGTCACGAAAATTTAAAGGAAAAGAATAATATTATATAACATTTATTTATTATGATTTTGTTTTTTGTCAAATGTTGCACTTAATATGCGTTTTGCCACAGGTGTATTACGGTAAATGGGCTATTTCAGAAGTGTGTCATGGTAAATTGACTATTCCAGAAGTATGTTAGGTAAATTGACTCTTTGAGAAGTGTGTCGCGACAAATGGACTCTTTCGGAGGTGTGTCGCGGTAAATGGACTATTTCAGAAGTGTGTTACGGTACATGGGCTATTTCAGAAGTGTGTCACAGTAAATGGACTATTTTAGAAGAGTGTTACGGTAAATTGACTCTTTCAGAAGTGTGACGGAGTAAATAGACTCTTTCAGAAGTGTGTCGCGGCAAATGGACTCTTTCAGAAATGTGTCGCGGCAAATGGACTCTTTCAGAAGTGTGTCGCGTTAAACGGGCTCTTTCAGAAGTGTGTTACGGTAAATGGACTATTTCAGAAGTGTATTACGGTAAATTGACTCTTTCAGAAGTGTGTCGGAGTAAATAGACTCTTTTCAGAAGGGTGTCGCGGCAAATGGACTATCTCAGAAATGTGTCACGTAAATGAATTATTTCAGAAGAGTGTTATTCTATCTTTGAATTGTTTTTATTAAGCACAATGATCATATACACCAATCTTTCGATTCATATGCAACAGATCCAACTGGTCTTCGAGAAAAACCGGGTTATCAGATTATTCTTAATTTATGCAAACCAGTGTATCTCATCAGGAGAATAAGGAAAGCTGTTTTTAAAGAGTCTTCACAGGCTTTGTTAATTTACGTCTTCAGAACCCTCTAATGGTGGAAATTCGAATTAACGAAAACTTCTTTAAAATTCGAACTTCGAAAAATTTCTTGGCACCCTTTGCAAAAATATTTTTTTTTTCCTTTATCTCTTAAAAGGAAAAAGTTGCGTTTCCACACCTATTGGCCTGGGGTTAAATAGTCAAATCATTGCTATCAATGTGACTCCTTAACCATTACATTTCACCACCAAAGAACAAGATTAATAGAATTAATTAGTGATAATAGAATTAATCACCAGAATAAATAGGTCTTTATAATATGAGTTTTAAATTTTGCAATTTCCAAATTAGCTCCATGTGAATGGAAATCAGTCGGTAGTGCTCCGAGCTAGTGATCGACAATTCCCAAGTCGCTTTTACAGTCATAAGCACATGACTTGTGTTTGCTCATAAATGTGAACACGTACATGTGCAAATATTAAACGGAACAATATTCCAGTGTTCCGTTTGCACTTGGAAAATTAATAAAATGGTTTGCTATCTGATCAGTTGCCTTATTTTCGTGAAAATGTCTGGTCGCAAAAAGCAGAATCTTCCACAGGGCCCAGGATTTGCTAGTTGCGATACTATATATTAACATGATTTAGAACGTATTAATATCTTAAATAGACTGTTTATCGAAATATATATAAGACTAAAATATATCATAGATCTCACTTCAATCTTTCTGAAATTTGCAGTTTCGCGTAGCAATCGGTTAATATTCAAAGTTTTGGAAGCTGGAATCTTTAGCAGCATCAATACTAGTTCAAATAATTAACCTAAAAATTTAAGAACCAATAATCATTATATCGAACTTCATTCAAAATGTATAATTGTATTTCATCACTTTGTGTATTTTTTATTTCTTCCAATTTTACATGACTTTTTGCAAAAAGAGCCAAACTGTTATTGTGCGCTTAAGATTTATCAACTCTTTAAATACAAAGCAAATATTATTGAAAATCGAAATTTGGGGAGAACTGAGTTAGGCCTTAGCTTTAATTTCAATCAAACGTTTCGATTAAAACCTTATTTAAGAAATTACTGAACTATGAACTAGATAAAACATGGGTTTGTTCGTAATAAACTAGTTACTGAGTAAATGTTGTTTTAACATTTAAATTTTTAATAAACTGAGCAACCTTCCCTCATTTCAAACCATCTTCACATTCTCTCAGGTTATTTTGCTTGGAAAAAGCACTCGGCATATTTTAGCTGATCCTCTTGTACCTCGTCTAGTGTCTAATCTTTTTTTTTTTGAATGAATCGTAACTAGTCTAATTATTGTCTCAGCCCTCGAAAAAGCCATTACATTATTCCCGTTAATTGGGCTGTGCCCTGAAAAAAAAAGCAAAGGAAAGAAAGAGAAAAAATAACAAAAACACAGAGGTTCTTCTTTGCTGTTATAAACTAGAAAGAAAAAAATAACACATAATGCGATAAAAGCTTCGGATCGGAAGAGACGGGAGAGGGGGGAAGAAGAGAATGGAAAAGAGAAAAATAGTTTCTTCATCAGAAGGTGGCTGTTACATCTCATATTCCAGGAAAGAAAATTGAAGGTTGAAAAACAATCAATCACGAACCATGAAAGACTCATTAAAGCCTAAAGTAGCCCGAGCATATTGTGATATTTACAAAACTGGGTTAATGAGAAAGCATCGCAGATAAGGTGGAGCTAACAACCACAATTAAGATCATAAAGCACTATTTAGCTCCGTGGCATCTTAATTTCAGGGCATCGTATGTCATGGAAAGGGAGTTTTAAGTTGGCGTGCTTACTTGATTTTCAATTACGGTCTCTTCAAACCAGTTACGGTTGTTTGTTCAGAGCGCTTAATTAGATATTCATTCAAATCCGTATTAGATGATGACCGCTGGGAGGGAGAGAGGATGATTTTTCGTGTGTGGAGAACACAATGAGAGTCCATCATGAAAGAACTGGAGGAAGTGGTTTTGTATGTTTATTTGCGGTTAAAGAGGGGACGATACGGAACTGATGAGATTCAAAACAGTTTTTTTGTTTCTTACCTAACGTATTTATGGAAAAAAAAATAGAGTAAACTAGAGATGTGGAGCAATTTAAAAATGAGAGAATTTGAATACTTTATAGCGATTGATGGAGTGAAGCAGGTTATTTTTAAAGGGATTTGCATTTGCACATTTTCATGTCAGAAGATAGAAAAAAGCGTATTCTGTAGCATTTATAATTTTAAAAATACATATTTTTTTGGTATTTTATGAAAGCATTTGGTACTGTAATCAGAGCAGTCAGCAGTATTTTGATTTAGGTTTAAGGGAAGAAGAAAAAAAAGTAAAAGCGAAAAAAAATTTTTTTTTCCGAGCTGTAACAATAAAACAATGTTTTTTTTTTTAGCGTTGCTACCAACCGAAAATTTGCCGCAGATGCAGAAACAAAATTGAAAGAATTCAGCCATTTTTTTGCATGTGCTGGATGGGGTGCAAACTTAAATTGAAACACGTAAATATAACAAATATTTTTGCCTGTGGAATTTTCAAGGAAAAAAATGGATGAAAAAAAAATGCAGAAATGAATATTTTCTCTGGTAGGAAGAGAAGGGAGAAAAAGCCATGTGAAAAATAAAAGTAAGTAAGTGTTTCGGTTGGAAGACTAGAGTATGAGGTTGAAGTTTTTTGATGTGTTTTTTACTGACTAATATTTATTACAATTATTTATTTTATTTTATTTTTTTTTTCAAATTTCAGAGGAAGGAGCTAAAAACTTGCTTTCGTTGTTCGTCTCTGTCAGTTATTAACGATCAACAAAAAATTGCAAATTTCATACCTACTGAATGAAGGATCACTTTGATTTTCGTTCAGTCTGAGTTACTTATCTTAAATGTAATAATTTAGATGTCGTTCTAGCTATATAATTGCTTTATCAGCTATTCAACAATTCAACCGCTATCTACTGAACAGAACTCAGCAACACTGTTGTGGTTGAACTAAATATATACGAATCATACAAAATAACATCTTCAGATATCAACCGTAATTAAAAATATAGCAGGGGCGGGGGTGGCTCAGTCGGTAGCGCGCCAGGCTCGTAATCTGCAGTTTCCAGGTTCGAGTCCCAACTGGGTCAGCGTTGAGATTTATCTCCACAAAACTCCTCACCCTGCCCACGGTCAGTAGGGGACACCGATGGGCTTGGAAAGACCGCTGTCCGTCGGATGGGACGTTAAGCCGTGGCCCCGTATGCGGGAGAGCCATACCCTGTGCACGTTAAGAAAACGCTGGATGGCCTTGACGAGAGGCTACCATCTGTCTCCCAACAGTTGTTCCTGTGGGTCCCCTCCCCCAATCTTCTCTGAGCCTTCGGGGTCCTTATGATCTGGCCATTTAGCCCATCATGTGCAAAAAAAGTGCCGCTCAAAGGTAAAACAACCCAACTAAAAATGTAGCACGAGTGCGAATCATTGTA
This sequence comes from Ryuthela nishihirai, assembly GCA_038380435.1. NCBI lineage: Eukaryota > Metazoa > Arthropoda > Arachnida > Araneae > Heptathelidae > Ryuthela > Ryuthela nishihirai. Next base: position 39,850,578 of record JAWZYU010000020.1, read on the forward strand.
CCTTCTCCCTCCTGCGTCTAAGTTTTAAATTCTAACAAACCAAGGATAGAGGGTTGGCTCAGTCGAAGATGCATGAGTGTGATGACTGGCTCGTCTTCTGCAATTCTCGAGTTCGAGTCACAACTGGGTCAATGTTGAGATTTATCTACGCTAAACATGGGCCGTGCCCTCGGTCCTTTAAAGAAACACCGATGAAGTGGAAAAGTCTCAGTCCGTCGGATGAGGCGTAAATTCGTGTTCCCGTGTGCAGCAGAGACATACCTCGTGCAAATTAAAGGACATCCTGGCTGGTCTTGACGGAAGGCTACCATCTGTCTCCATGCAGCTGTCTAGTGGATCCCCTTCCCCCATCCTTCTCTGAGCAGTAGAGAACCTTGTGACACGCCCATTTACCCCATTGTGTGCGAAAGAGTGCCGCCCAGAGATAAAATAGCCCACTCTTGAGTTACTGACCGAATGAAAGCATTCTGCTGCAATTAATTACAGATATAAAGCTATACTATTCAGATGAAACCAAATCTATATGTGTCAAAGAAAGAACATAAAAAAAGTTAAGAAAGCAAATTTAGATCAGGATAGGATTAATTTCTGATATATTTTTAGTCACATCTTTAATCTATTGCAGGGTTTGCTAAACTTTACTTATTTGGAGACCTGTTTCTTTTGGTTCCCTATTTTTCTGCGGCCCAAAATTTTAAATATGTAAAAAAAATATAAATATGTATAAAAGTGGAAGCCATCCCGTGGCCGAGTGGTTAGCGCGCTTGGCTACAGATCTTAAGGACCTGGGTAAGGCATGGATGTCGTTTTTCTGCTGAGTTCCTGCCATCCTCACACTTCTACTATGCATATAAACTGACAGGCTCCTGTCAGACCTCTATGGCAAGCAGCTGCTTGAGGGGGTATTTATTTTTATTTTAAAAATGGAAACGAATAAATTTCCATTCTTCATGTAACCTAAAAAAAACAATAAATCATTTATTATGCATGCACTTTGTAGCTTTCTAATAACAATGTAGAAAATGCGAAATATTTGGTGGAAAGTAGTCGTATATTTTGCGATAAGGATAGAGAATGAGCTTCGAGAACTATTTTGTTTCCAAGGATATGTATTTTATATCACGGACAGGCATTTTGCTTCCAAGAGTAGGTATTTTGTTTCCAAGGGCATATATTTTGTTTCCAGTCACAAGTATTTTGTTTCTAAGACCCGGTATTTTGTGTTCAAGATCAGGCATTTTGTGTAAAAGAACCGGTATTTTGTGTCTAAAGTCCGGTATTTGTGTCCAAGGACAGGCATTTTACGTCTAAGGACAAGTATTTTGTGCCCAGTGACAGGTATTTTGTTTCCAAGGACTGGTGTTTTGTTTCCAACCGGTAGTGGACCGCAGGCCATACTTTGGAAAAATATGTTCTATTCGATGAGGGCCGAAAGAGGCTCATTCAGATGATTTTTTTAACTTTTTCAAAGAACTACAAAGCCGATGAGTTAATAAAAGAATCGACAGATTCCTTGCTTAAGAGAGTATGAGGGTTGGCCTATAAGTAGCTCCTAAGGCCGTAATTAGAAGCTTCCAAGTTTCAGTTTCCCACTGTACCTGCGTTGAGTATCTCTTTACTAACCACCGCTTTGTCCTCCGTGAGAAAGGGATACACCGTTGGGCTTGGAAAGATCTGTCCATGGAATGGAGCATTAACTTGTGGGTTCTTTGAGTTGTTTATCTTTCATCGGCACTTTCTTGCACACAATGGGCTAAATGGCCAGGTCACAAGAACCCCAAGGGCACAGAGACTTTGGAAGAAAGGGAACCACTAGACAACTCTCAAGAGAAAAATGGATGTCTCCCTTCAAGACCATACAGTTGTGCTTTGACGTGCATAGGGTATAGTCTCCTGCACAGAGACCCACGGCTTTACGTCCCATCCGACGGACGGCGGCCTTTCGAAGCTCATCGGTGTCTTTTTTTTGACCGAGAAGAGGTTAAGGATTTAATGGTGAAAAATCTGTGGAGTCGTGCACAAGAGAGCCATACACTGTGCATGTTAAGGAACCTGCTGGATGATCTTGGTCGGAATCTTCTCTGTCTCTTATCTAATCGATCCCCTTTACCAATCTTTCTTGACTTATTGCTACCCTTGTAACAGCATTAGTACATTTTATAAATAAAAGTAAAATTCAGAACAAAACACAATAACTGATGTCTATCTTTAAATTTGTGTTGCACAATTTCTGAGACTGGAGTTCTTTGAATTTTGTTTTGCGTTGTAACATGTAGTCTGATTCATATTCATCATCATCATCATCCTCAAGCAGCAATTTGTTCTGCGTGAACTTTCATATTCACTTAGAACTGTTTCGAGTTCCTGTCCTCAGCTTCCTCTCTGACATACTGGCGCCATGAGAAGGATTTTCTCGGTGTACAATTCCGTTGATGCACCGCATAGCAGGGGGAAAGCCATTTACCTGCCTTCCTGCCAGTTATAATCCGGGGAGCTTGCACATTAGGAGGCACGCTCTCATCCACGAAAAGCCTCTGTCAGAGTGGCACCTGGCGCCATGTCTGAGACTCTTAACACTACGACACGGAATGTCTAGGAGGATCCCCCTGAACCACTGCTCAACGGTTCTCACGAATGGACATCCACGTGGTTTCGGACACAAGAGCTTCGAGATCTATCTATTAATCATCCCTTACCACTTCTCTCCCCCCCCCCCCCTCTAACGAGAGAATTGCAGGGACCAATCAGACTCTTTGGATAGTTTCTTTTTTTGTATGTTCGAGAGAGCAAAGGACTCTACTCTTCACTCGACTTTGACTTTTCACTCGACACACTTTTTTTCAGTCTACACACTTGAATCGTCAGTCTTGAGACTTCGGACAGAGAAGTCTTATCTCTCAGTCAGCGATGTTAGCATTTTTTTAGTAAGTTGGTCAGAAACTTAGTTGTAGTCATAGAGCGACTGAACATCTTCTTCAAGCATTTTATAAGTTGTTGTAAGAATGTAATATGAACTGTGATAATAGCACTGCAAATAAATGTTTTTGTATTTGTTAAGAGAATACCCATTACCTGCCTCTGGTGACTCCTTTTGATGCGGGAGGATGTCTCTGTTCCCCAGTACGGTACTGGACTAATAATTATTTAACGAAAGAACAACGTAAGGTATAAAGATAGGATAACGGCTAAAAAAAATACGGAGCGGGAGGATTATATGTAGCAATGTGCATATTTTATATTTTACCTCCTCCGGTAAAATAAATGGGCTTCGGAGGTCCAATCGCACCATGCAATTTAGTTCTCAAAGCTTATCTGTCCTGAGCTATATCTGCTGCATCTGGCCACTGCACACCAATTCTAACAAGGTCCTGTTTGACATTGTCTGCCCACCGCATCCAAGGTCTGCCCCTCTTTCTGAGGTCTTTAGGCACACTATTCATAACTGTATTCGCTAATCTATAATTATCCATGTAGGTAATATGGCAAAACCATCGGAGTCTCTCTCCTTTGCCTATCCTCATCATAACTTAAAAATTGAACCACCTAACCCTTGTAACAGCATTAGTACATTTTATAAATAAAAGTAAAATTCAGAACAAAACACAATAACTGATGTCTGTCACAATAACTGATGTCTGTCATAAGCGTCTAGAATCAAAAGCATCTAGTTTCCTGTTATCTTGTTTACAAAGCGTCCAAGTTTCCTGTTATCTTGTTTACAAAGCGTCCACGTTTTACTACCATAACTAACCCTAGAAAGAACCAAACTATTATACAGTCTAATTTTAGTCTTTAGGTGTATACCCCTATTTCTCCACACTCTCCATAGATTCTTAAAAGTCCCGACAGCAATCTTTATCCGTCTGTTAATCCCATGCCACACATCATCAGAATCTGTTACATAGCTCCCAAGGTAATTAAACTGTGACACCTGCTCAAGACTGCAACCATTCAGATGAACTGAATCACAACCTGCCTGACCAATTTTCATCACTTTAGTTTTCTCTCTGTTTATAACCAAACTTACTCTGCTACCAATCTCATCAACAGTTCGAATGAAAGAGTTCATCTCATCAACATCATTTGCCAAAAGGGCTAAATCATCAGCATAATCTAAATCAGAAATTTTCGTATCTCCAGTCCATTTAAGGCCAAAATCTTTCCCTTAAAGTGAATTTCGCATAAAGAGAAAAGGAGACAAAATGCACCCTTGTCGAACACCAGAAGTAATGCTAAACCAATTGCTACAAGCCTTACCAACTCTCACACATGACTCAATGTTATTATAGAGAGCTTTCATTATTGTGACAAGTTATTGTATTACTTGTCTGGTATGCCATATGATCTCACAATCAACCACAAATTATGACGATCAACAGAGTCGAAAGCCTTTTTGAAATCAACAAAGCTGGCAACCAAAGGTTTCTGGAACAACATTTCTCAAGAATCTGCCTAAGTGAAAATATCTGATCCACACATCCCCTACCACTTCTGAATCCACATTGCTCATCACGCAATTGACTGTCAACCAGATTCTTAATTCTATTAAGCACAATCATGGAAAGAACTTTCCCTGAAACAGAGAGTAGGCTGATACCCCTATAGTTATCACAAGAACTGCAATCACCTTTTTTGAAAATAGGGATAATAATAGCTCTGGTAAAATCCTTAGGAACCATGCCTTTATCATGAAAGATATTCAAATTTTCAGTCATCCAAGTGGTAACCGAAACATTTCCAGCTCTAAGCATTTCGGTAGTAATTTCATCTACCCCTGGGGATTTATGAAGTTTAGAAACAGCCAAAATAACTTCAGATTGTGTTATAGGGCCAACATTAACACCTAACACATAACACCAATGCATCTATCATCATTGCAAACAACGGGAGTAGAACTAACCACATTGTTTAGAATATCACTGAAATGCTCAGCCCACCTAGCCATGACAGAATCCTGTATAACTGTCCGTTTTCTACCACACAAAACATTAACTATCTGGTACAGCTCTCTACTGTTGTTCTGTCTAACTGATTCCTCTGCCTTGAGCCATCAAGCCAAAGATTCTTATCAGCAACTAACTGATCCTTTACACATTTATTAAGCTCCCTGTAATGCTTTCTATTAGGACTAGTAGGGTATTGATTAAGAATATTCCTGCAATTCCTTCTTTCTAAAATAAGCTCAAGTGCCTTATCACTGAAATAAATCTGCCTCCTATGCTCCTTTTTTCCCAAAAGAGTACTGTTAGTTTCCAAAAAAGTCTGTTTAAAACGGTCCCATTCTTCCTCAACTTCAGTACTAAGCAAACCATGCCATAATGACTCTCATAATGATTAAGTAACCTATCAGTGTAAGTTTTAGCTATAACTGAGTCTTTCAGAGCATCAGAATTAAAGGCAAATTTTTTACCCTAGGCACAACACTTCTTAAGTTTAAGTTGCTAGACATTTTTAATAAGGTAATGGTCAGATCCAATTTCAGCTACCCTATATGACCTGGTATTCCTACCAGAACTAGCCGATTTGTTGTTAATTAATATATAATCAATCATATTCTTATGCAGTTCATCTGGTGAAACCCACGTTTACTTATGCATGTCGTGGTGTTTGTAATAAGTGTTTGTGATTCCGAAACCATTAAGTTTACTTACCTGTAAGAGACGTTGTCCATTGCCATTGCAGCTACCAATACAAAATGGACTATTACCCCTCCCCAAAGATCATTCACCACCAACTTTGGCATTGAAGTCACCAAGAACAAGGGTAATATCTCCTTTCTTGATAGAATTCAAAATATAACACTTTCTCATATTCAAATACAACTTTTTTCATATTCAAATGCAGCTCTTTTTCATATTAAAATGCAAACTTTTTTTCATAGTCAAATACAATTCTTTCTCATAATTAAATAGAACTATTTTTTTTCATATTCAAATACAACACTTTCTCATAGGCATATGCAACTCTTTTTCATGTTCAAATACAACTCTTTCTCATCGTCAAATGAAACTCATTTTCTTGTTCAAATACATCTCTTTCTCATAATCAATTACAACTCTTTTTTTCATATTCAAATATAACTCTTTCTCATAGTCAAATGCAACTCTTTTTCATGTTCAAATACAACTCTTTCTCATAGTCAAATGCAACTCTTTTGCATGTTCAAATACATATCTTTCTCATAATCAAATACAACTCTTTCTCATAGTCAAATGCAACTCTTTTGCATGTTCAAATACATATCTTTCTCATAATCAAATACAACTCTTTTTTTCATATTCAAATATAACTCTTTCTCATAGTCAAATGCAACTCTTTTTCATAATCAAATACAACTCTTTCTCATAATCAAATACAACTTTTTTTTCATGTTCAAAAACAACTCTTTCTCATAGTCAAATCAACTCTTTTTCATGTTCAAATACATCTCTTTCTCATAATCAAATACAACTCTCTTTTTTTCATATTCAAATACAACTCTTTTTCATGTTCAAATACAACTTTTTCTAATAGTCAAATGCAACTCTTTTTAATGTTCAAATACAATTCTTTCTCATAGTCAAATGCAACTCTTTCTTCATGTTCAAATACAACTTTTTCTAATAGTCAAATGCAACTCTTTTTAATGTTCAAATACAATTCTTTCTCATAGTCAAATGCAACTCTTTCTTCATGTTCAAATGCAACTCTTTCTTCATGTTCAAATACAACTCTTTCTCATAGTCAAATGCAACTCTTTTTCATGTTCAAATACAACTCTTTCTCATAATCAAATACAACTCTTTCTCATAATCAAATACAACTCTTTTTTTCATGTTCAAAAACAACTCTTTCTCATAGTCAAATGCAACTCTTTTTCATGTTCACATACAACTATTTCTCACTGTCAAATATAACTCTTTTTTCACCTTCAAATATAATTCTTTCTCATAGTCAAATGCAACTCTTTTTTTCTCCAAATGCAACTCTTTCTTCTCCAAATGCAACTCTTTCTCATAGTTAAAAAACAACGCGTTATCATGTTTAAATCCAACTCTTTATCGTAGTCAAACGCAACTCTTTTACATATTCAAATGCAACTCTTTCTCGTAGTAAATGCAAATTTTTTTCATGCCCAAATGCAACTCTTTCTCATTGTCAAATACAACTCTTTCTCATATCCAAATACAACTCTTTCTCATATTCATCTGAATGTGTGAATTATTATTTCATTAGTACAAATGCAAATTAACTGACTGTTCGTACGAAATTCTTTCTATATCATCTCTTCCCAATTTGATTTCAATATTGCTCGAAAGCAATTTCCAAATGAATACACATTCTGTACGTAGTAAACATTCAGATATTTAAATATATTGCACGGCGAGTTTCCTTCCCTTGGTTACTCGGATCGTCGCATTCTTTTGACTGCATTGACAACACGCCCGTCGCCATAGAAACGTAAAGGGAACATTATTCTGTAGTTATGGTTTAAATAAACTTATAACAAACGTCTTTGTGGAAATGAATGTTTACATATTCCAAACGCATTTTATTTAATCATTTTTGTTATCAAGGGCTTCGCAGAAAGAAGAATGGGGCGAAAGCTACATAGCATCCAACATATACATGGGGCTTCAGAATCAAAGAAAAAGTTTAATTAAAAATGAAATATTCCTAATAAAGAAAGGAAGAGAAGAATGTATTATTATTGCATTTATTTCAATTCTTATTTACATATTAAAAAAATGATAAATTTCCTTTGAAATTTCTTCACAAGATATGTGTGTTTTTAAACGTCACTAAATTTATTTCCTTATTCATATCAAATCAAATATTCATATCACCAATACGATACAATTAATACATTAAAACCCTGCAACCTCTTAAGAAAACTTCTTTGAAGTTACGAAATTATATAAAAACAGTACAATAAAAATAATATAAGCAGAATAGCTCTTGCCAGTACATAATCAGCGTTTTCCAGTGTTATAAACCAATTAAAAATCTTATTTTTTTTATATAATACTCCTCCCCCCCTTTAAGATTTGATGTCACCAGGCCCTGATCTGGAAAACAATGAAGGGGGGGGGGAAGACAAGGGGCACAATCGAACGGTAAAACGTAGAAAGGGGAGGGAGAAGAGACTGGATGTCCATTCTACGATAACAATTTCCTCTTCGTTTAAGAAGAGGTCTTTAGAAAATTCTTGAAAAATGTGTTAAATATGTAAGAGTTTCATGATTGTTTTCCTTCATTACCCTTATTATAATTCTCAAAGGAGAAGGGGAGAGTTGGTAGAAAAAAATTTTTGATTGTGATAAGTGTAAAATACTTTAATTTTCATGGGTACAGTCGGTTATTCAATATATTTTAAGTTGGAAAGGTACGTATATTACAAATTTTAAAGTATAGTCTGTGTTCGAAAAAGAATAATTAAACGTTATAATAAAAAATAATGACAAAAATTGAATGCAATTTGAAAAATATCCTAAGTTAGGCATTTTTACGCTTAGACATTTGTACATTCTTAAAATGCAAAATGTTTTCTACACTGATAGTTCATTGGCGACTGAGAAAGAATTATATTATAACCGTAACGAGACGATTTAACCTAGACCAGTGTCTCGCAAACTGTGTGCCGCGAGAGATTCCAAGTGTGCCGCGAGAGATTTTCAAATTGACACTAGATATTCCAAAGATTTCATTTTGACTTGACTTGTGTTATCGACGTGCTTTAATAAAAACCTTTCAGATTTTATCAACTGGGATCTTGTAAGTATTTATCAAGCTATTTAGCCAAGAATAATGCAAATTTGTTCGCAGAAGCAAGCTCATACATCCCATTGAAATATGTTCATATCTAAATTTTAAATAAATTGCATTTAACGAAACTTCAATTTTCCTCTTTTTACGTAACGATCAAAAATTCTTTTTTAGGTGTGCCGCGGAAAAAAATTTGATTCAGTGTGCCGCGGAAAAAAAATTAGATTCCGTGTGCCGCAGAGTAAAAAAGTTTGCGAGGCACTGACCTAGACGATCTTATATCTCGGTTACAAATATTACTTCACAAGCAAATTCGTATACAGTTTATTTATTTGCATAAATGTACAAATATATGTATATGTAAATCTGTTAATATTCATAATGTAACGTAATAATGACAATAAATAAACTTTGAACTTTTTTTTTAAAAAAATAAGCAAGAACTTGGGAAAACATCACTGCATTATTGATGGCTAACATGATTGAAAAGGACTTTTTGAGATAATAGATAAAAACCTTATTTGAAAATTCAGTCATGATATATACTTTAAAAAGAAAAAAAAATGCTTGGAATAAAGCGACAAATTTAAAAATGTCTTATCTTGTGTCAAAAAAAAACTTTTTTCTGAAGAAAAAAATAAGTTGAAAAATTGCTCGAGTGTTGCGTAGAAAATCAGAATTAAATCTACGAATATTTTAGTCTCTGAGATCACAAAGTTTACAGAGTAAAATGTACAGGGGAGTTAATAGGTAATAAAATGAAATGTCTTCCCAGAATCGCGGATAATTGCATTTAAAAGAGTTAAATCAACCGAGAAAAATTTGTAAAGTTTCATTTAGGTAAATTTTTGTCAAATATTTAGCAAAGCATATGTTCCTGAAATAAAGGCTCTTTTTTATCGCAGTAAACATTTTCACTTAATTGATATTCATTAATAAACCATTAGACTGATATCTTTTACTCGCAAACATACATCGGATCTCAAACATTTGCAAAGCCTCGACGGTTATTAAATAGCCAATGCACCCGGATGCTGATAAAGATTTGTGGATGCGGATAAGACCTTGCAGATGTGGGTGGGGATAGAATTTTTTTTATCTCCGCAAGGCTCTAATTATAGAGTCATAGTAAACCTTGAAAGAATCTCATGTGTCTTGTGTAGCATAACTCAATCGTACCATCACATTTTGCCCTATTGGATTGTTTTACCTCCGGCGGCAATTTTGCGCACAGAATGCGCTAGATGGCCAAGTCATGAGGACCCCAAGAGCTCAGAGTTGGCTAAGGGAAGAGGATCCGCTGCGCAGCTGTTAGGAGAGAGATGGTCGTTTCCCGTCAAGGCCATCCAACCTGTTCTTTAATGTACTCAGAGTATAGATCTCCTGAACATCTCTTTACGTCACATCAGACGGAGGGTGGCTTTTTCCTGACCATTGGTGTCTCCTTTTTCAACATTACTGGATGGGGTTTTAGAGTAGACAAATCTTAACGCTGGCAAAATTAAGATTTGAACTTGGGAACTGGTGATTACGATGTAAGGGAGCGAGCCAACACCTGCTCCCTCACATTTTGTGTGACTGTTGCAAGAACAATTTTTAAAAAAAGTAACTTTGACTTTAATGTATTAAGCAAAAACACTCAGATTATTCAAAACATCTGAAATCCATTAAAAGCACAAATTGTAGACTCTATATGACTTGGTTTAATAAAAGCACAAATGGTATTTAACACATAACATTATTGCAGAAGTGCCTCAGAAGTTGTAAATCGAAAAAATTCCAGAGTGCATTTATTTGAAAGACTGCATCGTCAAATTCAATTTCCAAAGATATTTTTAATGGGAAATTTACACTGAAGCTGTTTAAATTGATGGAATTTGTTTGAAAGATTTTTCCGGTATTAAAAATAGGTTTAGTCTGTGAAGTCTGCCATATACAAAATGATGAATGGAAGAATGAATGGCTGAATGGAAAGAATTCCAAAGTTAGGACTCTTCTTATAGACTAAAAATTTGTCATTCATTTTCCGCTACTTAAATGAATAATCATACTTTGACCGATTGTGGCTGGAGGCACTACATTTCCAATATGATCGCAATAGAGGCCAAAGATAAGCATGTAATGAAACACTAATTTGGGGTGGTAAAGCAAACATTACCAAGCCGAAGAGAATTGTAATTTGAGGCGGAACTTTCCAGCCACAGATGGAACAACGTTAGATGAAGCGATGCAAATTAGACTGTCAGAATTTCGAGAGTAAATATATGGGCCTTGTTCAGTGGCACATGGCGGGGTATTAATTTCGGCAGCAATTAAGTCTAACAAAAGATTCTCATGCATTATACCAACAATGCATCATGTTGTGAATAGTTGGACAAATATCACGTATTCAAAATTGCTATTAGTCTTAAGAAATGTAATTAACTGGATTAATTTGTTTGCTGTTTAAGCTCATTTCTCTTACACTGTCCTTTGAGAGAAAGATAGAGGTGCTTTATTTATTTTAAAAAAGAACTATGGTGAAATGTCAGAAATAACGAAATAGAGAAGGGGGGGATGCATTTTCGTTTATAATGAAATACAATAAAAAACGATGCTGTGATAGTTAGTTACTAGAAAATGATCATTATGGAAGAAATTTACAGTATATTAGAGTTTACCTCTCAAACAAGTCGGTTTTAACTGCCTGCTCGAACAAGCATCTCTCGTGAATTCTTAAATGACGTCACAACTCTGTAATGAGTTGTCCGGAATACCTTTCTGTGTCATTACGAAACTGCAAAGCCTTCGCGCCATATTGGTTGCTAATAACGAAACGAAATTAATTGACTCACTTAATTAAAACGATATAATAATGAATAAATGTAACAGTTTAAATTGTATAAATGATAATAATAAAACTGGTGGATTGGAACTGCTTTGAAAGAACTTTTCGATAAAGCTACCGTTACTTGCAATGCAATATAATCAGAATCGCGTAGATCTCTAAGTTTGAAAATGCCTTTTATGCTACGAAAATATGGCGACGCCGCTTTAAAGCATTACATCGGAACGTGTAGAAAGCATCTATGCCATGCAGTGAGACCGGCAAAAACGAGTGCGGGAGTTATACAACACCACGTCATTCATAGCGTTGTGATTGGTTAGATATTTCCCAGCGTTTAAATCGTTGCAGGTTTGTCAGATGCTAAAATATACATTGTATATATTCATGGGCGTTCGCAGAAAATTTTACAGGGGGGGGGGGGGGGGCAAAGCTTGGATACAAATAATTACATCAAAAAAATTTTTATTTAATTATTCAATTTTTTAGGGGGTTTTCTTTTCACAAGTAGATTATAGAATACAGTATTGCATCAATACAAAAACACATACATAAGTATATAAATTAATTACGTTTAAATTGTTACGATTATAATTTGTGGAATTTTTTATTCGATCCCAGGGGGGGGGGCAAGTGCCCCGTTTGGCCCCCTCTGCGGACGCCCATGTATATATTGTTTAAGAATTTCCTTTTTTGCAAATTTCGTTCTATTGATCACCTATTTTCGAATCGGGTAAATTTTTATTTCTTTGAACTGATATTTTCTTCATACATTATTTTACATAAAGATACATAATAAATTGGTCGGCGTCAAATATTCGTTATACCAAATATTTCGTTATTCTGGCATTCGTTATATCGACATTTCACTCTATATCATATACCTTAATAGTTTTAGCGTAAATAACATTGTGATTTCACTGCCCTACCAAACTGCGAAAAGATTTTCAAGTTATACCAATGGGAATCTAAAGTCGAAGCTCTATAACTTCTAAAATATGCATTTAATTGAAAAAAAACTGACTGGAAGGTAAAGAACTTAATCAAATCTATTTAAATCTCGATTTTTCAACAATATCCGTTCGGTATTTCAATAGTTAATGAAACCTGGAATATTTAACAATAAATTATCTTGTTTTATAAAAATATTTCATAATTGTCTAATATTGAATTACGCAAACTATTAAAATATATATTTATTCTATTAAATATTTGGAACAATGTATATTATTTAAGTTTTAACTAAATTATGAGGAAAATTATAACGACGCATTACTGTTGTAAAATATTCCAGCTTCCAAAATAAATTAATAATTTTATTGTGGAAAGAATTATAGAAATCCTAAATGAATATTGTTGAAAAATCAAGATTTAAATAGATTTGATTATGATCTTTAAATTCAGTCACAATTTTCCATTAAGTTCACATATTTTACAAGTTAAAGAGCTTCGAAGTTAGCTCCTCATAGAAGTAACATAAAAATTCTTGTTAGGGCAGTGTTTCATATAATGACACTGCCAAAACATCCCCCCCCCCGCCTTGCCCACGGTCAGTAGGGGCCACCGATGGGCTTGAAAAGGCCGCCGTCCGTCGGATGGGACGTTAAGCCGTGGCCCCGTATGCGGAAGAGCCATACCCTGTGCACTTTAAAGAACACGCTGGATGGCCTTGACGGGAGGCTACCATCTGTCTCTCAACAGCTGTTCCAGTGGGTCCCCTCCCCCAACCTTCTCTGAGCCTTCGGGGTCCTTGTGACCTGGCCATTTAGCCCATGGTGTGCAAAAAAGTGCTGCTCAGAGATAAAACAACCCAACCCAAAAGCCAAAACATCCACCAAAAAAGCCAACACTTCGCCTTCATGATTTTGTGTTGCTATAAGAAGTGCAACAGACCCACACTTGTCAAAGCATTCTCTACTTTTGTTTTGCCTCTTCTTGAATATGCATCTCCTTGTCTGGTCTCTCCACATGATCTCTGACATCAGTCTAGTTGAACGTCCACTCAGATGGTTTAGTAAGAGACTACCTGGACTTTCGAACTCAAGCTACGACGAACGATTGAAAGTTCTCAATATTCACTTCTTGGAATGGAGAAAGTTCACGATCTAAAAATCTGTTATAAAATCATTGACAACCTTCTCTATTCAAATCCGATCGAGCCATTAATTCATGTCTTGGACTCGAGCAGAAAAAAGAGGCATCCTCTGGGTATTCGTATTCCTCATGCTAGAACAAACTGTAAATATCGTTCTTTCATATACCGAGTTGGGCGTGTTTGTAACTAACTCTCTACCTCGTGATGTTGTGTTGTCCCCAAATTTGCGTATTTTCATAGATCGACTAAATACAGTTGACTTAGCAAAATTTCTAAAATGTTTTAGACTAAAATGTTTTTTAAGTTTTAACCTTCTTCATGTATGTAATATGTGTTCTCAAAGTATTAACCATAGTATAAGCCACAAAAAATATTAATTACATAAATATTTTTTTGTTTTTAATATCTTGAGCGGTGATAGAGTATATTTTTGTACCTTTCTCTCAATAAATATGGGGCGGGGGTGGCTCAGTCGGTAGCCGCGCCAGGTTCGTAATCTGTAGTTCCCAGGTTCGAGTCCCAGCTGAGTCAGCGTTGAGATTTATCTCCGCAAAATTCCCTGCCCTGCCCACGGTCAGTAGGGGACACCGATGGGCTTGGAAAGGCCGCCGTCCGTCGGATGGGACGTTAAGCCGTGGCTCCGTGTGTGGGAGAGCCATACCCTGTGCACGTTAAAGAACACGCTGGATGGCCTTGACGGGAGGCTACCATCTGTCTCCCAACAGCTGTTCCAGTGGGTCCCCTCCCCCACCTTCTCTGAGCCTTCGGGGTCCATGTGACCTGGCAATTTAGCCCATGGTGTGCAAAAAAGTGCCGCTCAGAGGTAAAACAACCCAACTCAATAAATAAATAAAGGTTTTAAACTATCAGCCAATAGTACCTTGATCATATATTGACGATAAACAGGGAAGAAAATTTATGAACTGGACACAGTCACGCATCTGTGAACGCGTGATAGTTTTGATAGCAAAAGGTGAATGTTTTTTTTTTTCTTATTCTCCTGTGAGTAAAAGATAAATGATAATGATTTTGTTCCGCAGCAGAGCACAAATTAAACTTTTGTTTTTGAAACCCACGTCGGAAGTTCTTCTGGAAATCATTTTCGCACAATTTAAATCCTCTTTTATAGAAGAAACGGAAATTTTTTTCGTTTTCTATTTTGTTCTGTTAAATTTACCAAATGAGATATTATCTCATCAGTCACTACACCAATGATCCTTTGAGCTTTTAACGACAGCGAGTTTTTATTTTTTGTATGTGTCTGCGTAAATTGATGTGAAGAGTTATTAAGCAAAACGTTTTCGAATTTTCATTTAATTCGAATCTCCACTTTTAGAGGACACTAAATTTACAAAATGAAAACATGTTTTATCCTTGAAAACGCACCTTGGCAGAAGAGTGGTCAACTTCACATGGTCCTGGTGCCGGTCATTTATGTGTAATGGCCGGAATGTGTAATGGCTCTGAGCAGGTCCGGATATTACAATTATCAAGGGGGGTGGGGGATTCAAGAAATACAATCGAGCCGAAAAAATCTTAAAGAGAGGGGATACAATCGAGCCGAAAAAATCTTAAAGAGAGGGGGGGAGGCAAGAGGCTGGATTTCCAAAGCAGTATAACATTTAGTCCTCTGTATTACTAGTCTTTGAAAATTTTCTTGAAACAATGCATGAAATATATATATGTTTAATAATTTTTTTCCTCTGTTACCCTTACTACTATTCTGAAATTAAAGCATGTCCCACTCCTCTCCCAAATACGGCCCTGTCGGCTTTGAATATGAGTTCGGATCCTAAACTTGCTACACTGATGGACTTCTGTTGAGGGGAAAATCCTCCGCTGCGTTTTCTATTTCTTTGTGGGTTGACAGCTCCAAGTGAAGAGCTGCGCAAGATACGTTATATTAGCTGGTGGATGATAATCCTACATGCAGGAACCCTTGCATTTACTAACTTTGCCAAACCTATGCTGGAGGAATCCTGCATAGGTTTGGCAATGCTAGTAAATGCAAAAAAAAAAAAGCTGAAATTACTATAAATGTAATGCTAGTAGTAGTAATGAGAAATAAAAATTCCACCGAAGTTAAAAGCAAACTGAACCAGCATGGGACTTCAGCGGTGACAGAATAGGTTTTTAACCCACGCCTGCGATTAAGGGAGTCTTTTGACATTTTGGCTCTCTCAATAAACATTTCTCTTTAAAAATCCCACTTTTCATTTTATTTCCACAGGTACGTGGAATGTGAGGACACTTCATAGAAAATGAACATTTTAAATTCACCAGAAGCGATTAAACTTCCTAATTTTCTCTGCTGCTTATTAGTCATTTTTTCCATTTGTTTCATTCTATTAGCATGAGTTTGAACGTTTCTAAAGATCTTTTGATTTAAACACAGTGCGTTATATATTTTTAACTCTTCACTCTGAATTATAGTAAAAATAAATAATTGCTCTCAAGCAACTGTTTGCTGATGCGCGAGCTACCAATAATTAATGGGTTGTTTTATCTCTGAGAGACACTTTTTTTCCACACTATGGGATAAATGTCCATTGTGTGCAATGGTGACAAGGTCCCAAGGGCTCAGAGAAGGTTGGGGAAGGCCACCTCCTGGCTAGCTATTAGGAGACAGATGGAAACCTCCTGTCAAGATCATCCAATGTGCTCTTTAAAATACACCGGATATGACTACCTCGCACTCGAGGCCATGGCTTTATCTCTCCTTAGCAAGGCCATTGGTGTCTCCTTCTGACCGAGGGCAGGTTGGGAGTAAATTGAAAAAAATTCGAACGCTGGTCGAAATGGGGCTCGAATCTGAGAACTTCAGATTATGAGACTGGCGCGCGACCTATTGAGCTCCCACCCCACTAATGACTAGTGATCAATGGTTGCGGATTGCTCTAAAAAGTGTTAGATCATTCACGGCCATTATAACTATATTATACTAGCCCAACAAAATTAATGTTTTTTTTCTTAACAAAATATAATCTTAAGCATTTTAAACGTTTTGTTTTCAATCATCCTTTGGCTCTATTCGCTTCCATCTTGCTGTATTCGCAATTCTGCTCATTAATGATCGGCTAGACCTCTGTGGCAAGCAGCTGCTTGAGGGGGTATTTATTTTTTTATTTTTTTTTTGACCTAAATATACTGCTCACAAAAATTAGGGGATATTTCTTCGTTTCATATTCATTTTGGAAATTTCCCCTAATTTTTGTGAGCAGTATATTTCTATCTTCGAACACTGATCCTCACATTCCCAGAAAAAATTTCTGCCTTTGCTCATGTTGATGTGCGATTTTGGCAATAGCATTTCGAGTTACGATAAATTCTGCATTCCTGTGAGAAGAATGTTTTGTAAGTGAAGAATACCAATGACTAGTTACCATTCATTTCCACCGAAGTTAAAAGCAACGATTGCAACCTGAAACTTTACCTTTTCAGTTGAACAAGCAATTTAATAAAGTGCTATTTCGAAAAACTACCAAAAAAATAAAAATAAACACCCCCTCAAGCAGCTGCTTGCCACAGAGGTCTGACAGGAGCCTGTCAGTTTATATGACACAGTAGGAGATCTGAGAGGATGGCAGGACCTCAGCAGAAAAACGACACACATACATCCATGCCTAATCCGGGGCTCGAACCCAGGTCCCTTAGATCAGTAGTCAAGCGTGCTAACCACTCGGCCACGGGACGGCTATAAAACAAACCTAAATTATAATCGGTGAGATTACGAAAAGAAATAATGGATTACCTCTTGCTGAAATTAAACGCAAGAAGCGGTTCTCCTCTTTTTCTCAAGATTCAACGCTGATAGCCATTTTTATTCTTCTTCACATTTGTGACGTACTTATTAGCGCCGACCTTTGCACGTGCCATTGTTTAACGGCGCAGCTGTTTAACAAGCCTGACAGGGCCATCTGGTGGTTCAAATGAAAAGTTTTCCGAACAATTAACCAATTAATTGGTCACATTTAATTCTTTTTAAATTCGGTGATGTACTTCAATGTATCAGAACAGTTTCAAACTCATTAAACCGTTTTTCTTTTAATTTATGATTGGCTCAAGTTTTGCAATGATAAGAAAAATACAACTGTATTTTGCCAAAGAAGTGAATTACTGAAATTCATGAAATTTTAGAATTGAGGAAATTAATATTACTTTTAGTAATTGAGGAAACTAATATTACTTTTAGTTATTATTTTGATAACTTGTGCTTAACTAGACTAAAATATCCTTTAAAATGCAGCTAGATTTCAGGAAAATTTCAGGAATGCCAGCAGCATTTTGAATGGAGCGAATAAAATAATGCATGTATATTAATTCATATTATTTTAATTCCATACCTTTCATCCTTGTTAAACTTTAAGATTAAAGAATAATACATCCATTTCAAGATTTTTAAGGTTAATAATTAAGACTAAAAAATACTATATCTATTTCAAGATTTTGAAGGTTAAATATTAAGACTAAAGAATACTACTACATCCATTTCAAGATTTTTAAGGCTAAATATTAAGACTTAAGAATACTACATCCATTTCAAGATTTTGAAGATTAAATATGATTAAACAGTAAATTAATAAATAAATATCCCCTCAAGTAGCTATTGCCACAGAGGTTAAATATTAGACTAAAGAATACTACATCCATTTCAAGTTTTTTAATGCTAAATATTAAGACTAAAGAATACTACATCCATTTCAAGAATTTGAAGATTAAATATGATTAAACAGTAAATTAATAAATAAGTATCCCCTCAAGCTGCTACTTGCCACAGAGGTTAAATATTAGCCTAAAGTATACTACATCCATTTCAAGTTTTTTAATGCTAAATATTAAGACTAAAGAATACTACATCCATTTCAAGATTTTGAAGATTAAATATGATTAAACAGTAAATTAATAAATAAATATCCCCTCAAGCGGCTACTTGCCACAGAGGTTAAATATTAGACTAAAGAATACTACATCCATTTCAAGATTTTTAAGGTTAAATATTAAGACTAAAGAAAACTACATCCATTTCAAGAATTTGAAGATTAAATATGATTAAACAGTAAATTAATAAATAACTATCCCCTCAAGCGGCTACTTGCCATAGAGATCTGATAGGAGCTGTAAGTTTATGCGCCATAATAGTAGGTTTCTGAGGAAGGCGAGATTTCAGCAGAAAGACAATGCAAACATCCTCATCTTACCCGAGGCTTGAACCCTTATCCTTTGGATCACAGCCAAGCTTGTCAACCAAAAATAGTTTTGAAAGTTAAATATTAAGATTAAATAACATACCCATTTCATGATTTTGAAAGTTGAATATTAAGATTAAAGAAGAGTATATCCATTTCAATATTTTAAAAATTAAATATTAAGATTAAAGAATAATATTTCATTTTAAGAATTTGAAGTTTATACCTACTGTCAAATATATGCAGGGCCAGAACTGAGGGGAGCCAAGACGGGAGGCAATCCTTTCAGAATGCTAATAAGTGCAATATAGTCAAAAAAATCATTGAACATATTTATATTCAAGATATTTTTGAAGACCCGTAAAACGGAATGGGAAATGTTATAAATAAAAAAATAAATACCCCCTCAAGCAGCTGCTTGCCACAGAGGTCTGAGAGGAGCCTGTCAGTTTATATGCCATAGTAGAAGGTCTGTGATGATGGCAGGACCTCGGCAGAAAAACAACACACACAACCATGCCTTACCTGGGGCTCGAACCCAGGTCCCGTAGATTAGTAGCCAAGCGCGCTAACCACTCCAGCCACGGGACGGCTGGAAATGTTATACTGCATTGGAAATCCAGGCTCGATTTTGCTTCTTTCCCCCCTCCCTCCCCGCCTCCATGGATTTTTTTCCAGATCCGGGCTTGAGCATATGTATCAAACTTTTTCCCCTCATTCTACAAGAAGCAAATACCCATTTGGTCCTTTCTAGTATTGAATCAAATATTGAAATCAGTAAAAGTGCTCCAATTTTATGGTCTGGATTCGAATTTTTGAAGGCTCGTGTTTAGTATTTTAAAGAGCTAATATGAAAGCGAAAATTACAAAACCGGTAATCTGCCATTTTAACTACACTCTGTTTCCCATAAAGAACGGAGCGGCAATGGAGTTTTAGTTGCCTTAAAATGCAACTAAAAATCTGTAACAATATTTTTTCGTTCCATTCTTTATGTAAAATAGAGTACAGTTGATTACAAAAAACTATTCACCGGATTCAGGGAGGGTGTAACCACCTCATTCAAAGCGAAGGTTTTCGCAAAATTCAAGGATAGTATACAGAAAGAAATGAAATCAAGGATACATTAATACACTTGTGGTTTGATCCGATCTCCTCCATTGTAAGGGATTGTTTTGAGTAGATAACTATAAATATTTAGGACTTTGATAGACAGAAAGATGTCTTGGAAGATTCAGATAAATAATGCTTCGAAAAAAAATTAATTCCATTATACCTGTATCTATTATAGACGAAATTTTCTACATGTTTATGTTTTGAAAATATTATATTTTTCACGTATCTACTTTATGGATACTTATGTATCTACGTTATCGTATTTACTTTATGGACTATTTTCATGGGGTACTTGTTTGTCTAAATTTTGCCCACTTCAGTAAGCATAGAATCATATTATTAAGCGTATTATGAAAATGAAGAAATAGGATAGTTTAGTTCATGTTTATTCTAAACTAGGTACATTGCAAGTTAGAAAAGTTTGTCTTCCAAATCTTGAAATATTTTTTAAAAAACATTGGAATAACCTTAACTATTGGAATATATCTCTCCTTGAACTATTGGAATATATATGTCATTAAGATATTTAAGAATAATACTCGCTTTTCAAAAGGTCTTAATTTAATTAATATTCTTCCACGTAAGACATTAGCACAGAAACACTACATATACTTAGCAGATTCTTTAACACTCTACCAGAAAAAATGAAATGTATATATAATGAAAGGGAATTTATTAAGAATATAAAAGCATGGCTTTTAAAAATAGTACATGTTAATGCATTGTTTTAAACATATGTGACTAGTTTCCTAAAATCAACTTGTAAAAATCTATTAAATGAATATTAAAAAGCTCAAATTTTAATAGTTTTAGAATATAACTCCTATTTTAGAAATTATTTTGCTTTTGTTTAAATTATTATTATATGTTGATAAGAGTTTTTAGAAGAGAATAGATTAAGGTTAGATAGAGGTATTGCTGAAACGAAATTTCGTATTATTTGGCGAAAATATCTCCAAAATGCGAGCTTTTTACTCTATTGGATATCATTAATTATTTCTCAATTGATTACTACTTAGTTTGATATATTTCTTGTGTAGAATTTTTAATATGAAAGTACCTTGTTATGAAATATAGATAATCCATTTTGTAACAATTGTAATGTATATGAAAACTTAGAACATTTGATTTTATATTGTGAAAAATATAATTATGAAAGATCTCAATATTGTAATAAATTAAAAAAATTAAATATCACAAATTTACCTTTAAAAGCATTCTAGAGCCTGAAAAGAGCTCAGATAAATCTAGCTACTATAAGCTTTTAATTTCCTTCTTGAAAGATATTAATGTATTTGATAAATTATAAAAAAAACATATATTAATTGCAAAAAAAAAAGACATATATTAATTGATTTAAAAAAATTGATAGATAAAACTCTTTTGATTGACAGATAAAACTCTTTTCATCTCGTTAAATATTTTGAATGAGTCTGTGTTTCGTTTTCCATTTGCACAGGAATATTCATGTGGGATTTTTTATGTTATGTTGTTATGAAATATAATGCATTAACATAAGAATTGAAAAATATCATGACAATGTTATGTCATTTACACACTGTACAAATTGAGAGAATAATAAATCTATCTATCTGTAAGGGGTTGCTGTTATCCTGTTCTGAGATTATTGTATGACTTTCAAACTCTGCAAAATATCTTGTGGTTTTTCCAAAGGAAGTTAATCAGCAGACCAATCTAAAATTTTGGGAAGTTTCAAATCATCACCCTCTATTAATGTTCTTAAAATTCAGAGATGCTTTGTAGAAAATCCATGGAGGAAGCAAACAACTACCAAGAAGGGATGAATTTTAGAAAATTCAAGGATAGTTTTCAGAAAGACCCTGATATCCCAATATTTTTGGGAGGATTAAGGGCTTGAAGGTATCACTGTAAGAGTAGTTTTTAAAACCAAAAATCAATTTTCAATACAAAGCTCTACACACAATCCCAAGATCTTCCTACAGTTTCGAGCTCTGAGTATAATCACAAGATCCCTCTATGTTCCCAAGACCTTGTAATGATCTCAATATCTGTCTGCAGCGCAATATTAGTCTACAATTCCTATCTTTATCCACAATCTCAAATTCTTTCTACATTCCAAAATCTCTCCGAGATCCAAAACACTTTCTACAATCTAAAGATCTCAATTCACTGACACTTTGTTTTCAAAATAGATTCTGCACGAAAAGGGGACATAGTTTTTAAGGTAAAGGGGATCACGTCATCTTTCACCATTTGGGAGAAATTTTTTGAAACGGAACGGTGGCGTAAAAAATTTAGTAAACAAATATTTTAAACATACTTTGCAAGACTATTTTTGAAAATCTCACCAGAACGGAAAAGCATAGCTAAAAGTATTTTGCGATATTTTCCGAAAAAAATTAAACAGGACTGTGTTCTGGTTCATATTGATTCTAGTCTGTCATCCATCAGTCACTTTTCTTCTACTCCTCTCTCTTCTCTAGGAAAATTATTTTCTACAAAAAAGCATTTTCGCCTCTTGTACAGTCGCTCAAAAAAGTATCCGAACGCTATAGTTGTATACAAAATTCAGAAAAAACAACTGGCAATGATTTTTTTTAGAAATTAGTGTCTGGCAACCTTCGTGTACTGTACACGAAGGTTGCCAGATCATTAATTTCTAAAAAAATCATTGCCAGATATTTTTCTGAATTCTGTAATCAACCATAGCGTTCGGATACTTTTTTGAGCTACTGTACACTGGTTTCCATAAATTAAGGAAAACTAAGAAAAAGTGGGGGACACCGATGGCCTTTCCAAGGCCATCGGTGTCCCCCACTGACCGTGGCAGGGCGGGGAATTTTGCGGAGATGAATCTCAACGCTGACCCAGCTGGGACTCGAACCTGGGATCTACAGATTACGAGCTTGGCGCGCTACCGACTGAGCCACTCCACCCCACCCCTTTTGGTTAAAGGTTGTTTATTAAAAAAATGTAGTAGTAAAAAAGAGTAGTGAAAAAAATGGGGCTATTGCACCAGCGTAAGGACGTATATAAGGGTCCCAACATGAAATTATCAACATTATCAACTCTTTTCTAGAGCGACTTTGGCAATTATATGAGAAAGTCTCACAATACACTGCACCTCTTCAAACGATCTCCAACTTCTTTCTTTTCATAGCGGTTTCTAGAACTCCAAAAATGTGAAAATCTAATAGAGGAAATGCAGGACTACCGGAAGAATGATTTTAACGAAATTTGATGAAAACATGAATTACAGTGCTAGTTTCAGAATGGCATAAAATATTTTACACTAGAAATATTTTTCGTCAAAAAATAACATTTATAGGAACTTGTCCAAAAATGAGGTGTCAGAATGCAATGGGCAAAGTTCCTTAATAAGGAGTGTGGTCACCCCTTACAGCAATGCAGGCACGACAGCGATGATATGCTGTTTATGATCTTGTGATTCAGCTCAATAGGAAGTAATGACCATTGTTCCTTTAAAGCAGTAATAAGCTCCCCCTTTGTTTCAGGTAGCGGGTTGAGGGCAGCAACACGTCTCCCTAGAACATCCCACGCATGATCAGTCGGATTTATTCGGGAGATCCCACGCATGATCAGTCGGATTTATTCGGGAGATCCCACGCATGATCAGTCGGATTCAGTCGGGAGATCGAGATGGCCACTCCATGAGCATAATGGTCTCCTCTTGAAGGTATTATTCCACTAGTCGATCTCTGTGTGAACGAGCGTTATCGTCTTGTAAGACGAAAGTTTCACCTATTGCACCAGCGTAAGGACGTACATAAGGATGGCATCTCTATACCTTTGACCATTAAGGATCCCACTCGTCGACACATAGAGGTCTGTGCGTCCACTTAAGAAATGCCACCCAAACACACACCCTACCTCTGACGAAACTGTCTCTTTGATGGATGTTACTGGGATGATAGCGGGTACCTCGTTCTCTCCATATCAATGTCCGGAATCACTCTGCAAGCAATACCTGGACTCATCTGTGAATAGTATGGACCTCCATTGCTCTTCTGTCCAGTTAACATGCGTGCGTGCCCAATTCAACCGCTCTGTCCTGTGATATGGCGTGTGGGATATACAAATTACTGGCCTTCTATCGTACAGACCTCCTTCATGAAGCCTTCTATGCACAGTAGAAGCTGACGCAACCCTCCTAGTGGCTGCTGCGAGAGAGGATCGTAGCTGAGAGGGAGTAGACGTCCTTCTTCTTCGTGATGTTATAATCACAGATATCGGTCTTGCACAGTGGTCGTAACTCTAGCCCTTCCTCGGCTAAACCTCCAAGACGTGGAATCCGTGCTAAGAAATTGATTCCACACTCTATAGACCACAGAAGGACACACATTCAGCCATCATGCAACATCTGATTTTGACTTTGGCCTGCTTCGAGCGGGCCACTAGCTCTCCACCGCAGTTCATTTGCTAAATGATGTCTCGAGGTCATTCCTACAAAATGGTTATTTCGAATTTCTTTACTCACATTTACAACATAGAATAACAATTCACTCCAACACACCCGTTTTTATGCCGCTATCCGATTACGCAAATTGACGCAACCTAGACTAATTTGCATACGATATGTTCATTCGGCATTACTCTACTGTTTATATGTTTGGTGAGGATCGCACACTTTTCTTGGCGAATGATCGCGATTTTTCTCATTTTCTCTTAATTTATGGAAACCAGTGTAGTTATGTTCTGTTTTGCAATGAGATGCATTAAAAAACAAACTACAATATTTTCTGAGCTTAATTATATATCTATTTGATTTTGGAGGGCTTCAGCGAAATTGCTGAGTGGACAAGACTGGCCACTCTGAAGTTCTTTCCTTTTCCCATCTCCATACATAGTCTTGATTAAAGGTGGGGATGTTTTACCTCTGAGCGGCACTTTTTTGCACACCATGGGCTAAATGTTCAGGTCACATGGACCCCGAAGGCTCAGAGAAGGTTGGGGGAGGGGACCCACTGGAACAGCTGTTGGGAGACAGATGGTAGTCTCCCATCAAAGCCATCAAGCATGTTCTTTAACGTGCACAGGGTATGGCTCTCCCGCACACGGTCCACGGTTTAACGTCCCATCCAACGGACGGCAGCCTTTCCAAGGCCATCGGTGTCCCCCACTGACCGTGGCAGGGCGGGGAATTTTGCGGAGATAAATCTCAACGCTGACCCAGCTGGGACTCGAACCTGGGATCTACAGATTACGAGCTTGGCGCGCTACCGACTGAGCCACTCCACCCCACCCCCTTTTGGTTAAAGGTTGTTTGGTAAAGAGAGCCCTAATTCACTTGTGCATTGGGCAATCGATTTCAAAATTCCTTATCAAAATATCAAAGGTATCAATATATATCGATATCCATGTGCTGAAATACGAAAACGAATTATTTTTCTTTCCTTTTCGCTTTTATATTTCTCTTTAGAAAAAATGGAAGATCGATTTAACTCTTCTTGCAATGCTCGAACTGTGAAGAGAAGAATTCTCTATTTTTTCATTCTGAACTTCCAGACCAAACTTTGTTTGAATTCTCCAAAACTTCGTTCCGAGATGAAAAGAATACTTCTTGTTTTTATTTGCTCGAGTTTTAAGTCTGCACCCTACATCCAACAATTTATTACTAAGGAATCGATATCAGTTATTTATATTTCGGGTACAGATTCGCGACTTTGTTTAAATTTCCATTCCATGCCCTGCACACTTTTGCAATCCGTGGGGAAGAATCGACTTTGCCTGGGCCTCTTTTAAGCGACGACTAAATTTCGCCTTCTTATTGAAAAAGAGGGGGAAATATGTGCCTTTAGAGTTAGCCGGAAAGACATCGAGAAAAGAAGAAAAGATTTCATCAAGAAAACAAAAACAAATTTTCCTTTTCGATTAAAATGAAATGAAAAATTATCCCTTACTGGATGCTTTTTTTTCCCTCCATTCTTAAAGTGACAATTAAAAGCTAGATATTTTTTTTTTGCGTGATAAGTTCATATTTTGATCTTTCACTTGTTCTGTAATCTAAAACAAAGATGACCAAATTGCCGCCGGTCGCCTTTTTGCCAAATTAATACAAACAAAAAGTATGCTGATTGTCTCTGGGTTGGGTTGTTGGGTTGTTTTACCTCTGAGCGGCACTTTTTTGCACACTATGGGCTAAATAGCCAGGTCACATGGACCCGAAGGCTCAGAGAAGGTTAGGGGAGGGGACCCACTGGAACAGCTGTTGGGAGACAGATGGTAGCCTCCCGTCAAGGCCATCCAGCGTGTTCTTTAACATGCACAGGGTATGGCTCTACCGCACACGGAGCCACGGCTTAACGTCCCATCCGACGGACGGCGGCCTTTCCAAGCCCATCGGTGTCCCCTACTGACCGTGTGCAGGGCGGGGAATTTTGCGGAGATAAATCTCAACGCTGACCCAGCTGGGACTCGAACCTCGGAACTACAGATTACAAGCCTGGCGCGCTACCGACTGAACCACCTCCGCCCCTGATTGCCTCTGATGTCTTGCTTTCTCATATTATTACCATATCACCTACTTGTATACAATAATACCTCTTATAGGTTTGCATGTCATCATGAGATAATATAAAGAAATTATTTTGTTTGTGCATTTTTACTTTTATGAAATATATTAATAAAACCTAGGCCGCCAGCAAGTAAATTCCGGAAAAGTGTTCCTTTGATAATTTTGAGTTGGCCATCCAAGTTCTATAATAATAATAGGAGATGTGAGTATGTCTCTGTGGACATTTTAACTCTTCAGCCAAAAAAGGCAAGGAAGTGGAATTTTTGCCGAGACTAAGCAGTCGTCCCGTGGCTGAATGATTAGTATCCTTGGCTACTGATCAAAGGGGCCTGGATTCGAGTCTCGAATAACGCGTTTTGTTTTTTTGCTGATGTCCGATCATCCTCACTAACCTTCTACTGTGGCACATTAAACTGACAGGCTACTGTCAAATTTCTGTGGCAAGCAGCCTCTTGATGGGATACTTTTTAAGGAGCAGCTGAAAATATGCCGTGCAAAATATTTCTCACATAGTAACTGAATATTAACGAAATATTAATTACTAGGTGATGAAAAAAAAGTTCAAAAGAAGTTCTAGGTGATGAAAAAAAGTTCATTAATTACTTCGAGTCTAAACTAAGGCATAAATCATTTACTGGTCTGATCAAATTCGCCATGCCTGTTAAGACATTTGTTCCAAAATGAAATTATCAACATTATCAACTCTTTCCTAGAGCGACTTTGGCTATTGTATGAGAAAGTCTCACAATACACTTGACCTCATCGACCGATCTGCAACTTCTTTCTTTTCACGGCGGTTTCTAGAGCTCTAAAAACATGAAAATCTAATAGAGGAAATGCTAGGACTACAGAAAGAACGTTCCAGGCATTCTCAACCATACCCGTTCAACGTTGTTATTGTTACTTGGGCAGTATAGGAGCTGATGTTCTCATGCAACAAAACAACAATTTTGCTCAACAGTTCCTAAGGCAGCCATAACTCATCGGGAAATCGTAGTAGAGGCTTCAAATTTTCAGAGAATGTTTCTGGTTGTGATCCCAGTTGCAGTACCAAATTTCAAGTCGTAATTCCAAAAGGGGTTCTTACTGGAAGCAAACATATTTGCCACACTACTCCTACCAAAAACGGGGCGGGGGTGGCTCAGCCGGTAGCGCGCCAGGCTCGTAATCTGTAGTTCCCACGTTCGAGTCCCAGCTGGGTCAGCGTTGAGATTTATCTCCGCAAGATTCCCTGCCCTGCCCACGGTCAGTAGGGGACACCGATGGCCTTGGAAAGGCCGCCGTCCGTCGGATGGGACGTTAAGCCGTGGCCCGTGTGCGGAAGAGCCATACCCTGTGCGCGTTAAAGAAGACGCTGGATGGCCTTGACGGGAGGCTACCATCTGTCTCCCAACAGCTGTTCCAGTGGGTCCCCTCCCCCAACCTTCTCTGAGCCTTGGGGTCCATGTGACCTGGCCATTTAGCCCATAGTGTGCAAAAAAGTGCCGCTCAGAGGTAAAACAACCCAACCCTACGAGAAACGGTAACCGCTGTCAAATTTATTGTTGCCATTTACAGCTCCCTAACTGTGAACGAAAGAATCAAAATAACATTTAAATTTGCTGCCGTTGCCATATTCCTCACATTTCCAAAGCCATATTATTTTAAGGCGTCCCATTGCAGGAAGGGACCGAATATTTTAAACCCAACACGGGGTAAAGCAGGAGGAACCCGCCTAGGAAATTTAGGAACCTTTCCGTCAAGTACGTCGGGAATCACAGAGTATCAAAATCTGTCGAAATCAAAATCCCGACAGATTGCGACGAAGCCACGGACTATGAGAGCTCGAGCTCAGTCAGCAATGACCTTTGCAACACCGGGAATTCTTCGTTTTCAATCTATTCTATAGTGTCGGGAGGAGGGGGGAGGACAGAACTCACAAAACTAACCTTCAGTGCAGTAAAAAACAAAATATACAGACTAAAAGTGAGACCCGGGTAGTTAGTATAATAATAATTGAATAACGAACGGTTTAACAATGAAATTAATTGGAAAGGCCGCCGTCCGTCGGACGGGACGTTAAGCCGTGGTCCCGTGTGCGGAAGATACATACCCTGTGCACGTTAAAGAACACGCTGGATGGCCTTGACGGGAGGCTGCCATCTGTCTCCCAACAGCTGTTCCAGTGGGTCCCCTCCCCCAACCTTCTCTGAGCCTTCGGGGTCCATATGACCTGGCCATTTAGCCCATGGTGTGCAAAAAAGTGCTCTCAGAGGTAAAACAACCCAACCCAATGAAATTAAACCTTGCATTTTTCAACCTGGGATGCTTCCATGCAGGGTTTGTCAGAAAGCCACACAACGTTTGTCACGTTCAAGCCGATACTTAGAACAAATGCTGGCGTTGATCTGTTGCTGATATGCAGACCCGGATCTAAAGAACAATGGGAAGGAATGGGCGGGGGGGAAGGAAGCAATCGAGACAGAAAATATAAAAAGGGGTGGGCCAAGAAACTGTAGCTTCATTGCAGTGGAACATTTTCCCTTTCGATTAAGAGGATTTTAAAAAAATAAATCTTGAGTATGCGTGAAATATTGGCAGGTTTAACGATATTTGTACTCCATTACACTTACTAGGATTCTCAAAAGTTGGGGAGGATGACCCCTTTACCCCTCCCCCTAGATCCGGTCCTGCTTTCATGTATACCCGTTTCCCACTGTCAGGATATTTTAAGCAGCTTCCTATACCCAAATTACCCCACCTGCACAGTTCCTTCTCCAAGTGTTTAAGCGGATCACAGGGAACTGTAATATACCCGATATTTTTGCTTTATTATACCTGCTCTGCAAATGCAATAAATATTTGCGGCATTTAGTTGTAATTAGAGTTGGAAGAGTATGGAATGATCTTCCGGAGGACTTTGTCATCTCCTACCATAGCCGTTTTCAAAAATCATTTAAGGAGCATAAACCTATGCAAATATTTCAAATACTATTGGTTTTAGATTTTTCACGTTTTCATCTCAAGATTGCCAAAGGATTCATTTATCTGCCCATTTTCTTGTATGTGATGTTGTAATATTTTGCATTTTCTTATATGTGATGTTGTAATATTTTGCATTTTCTTATATGTGATGTTGTAATATTTTGCATTTTCTTATATGTGATGTTGTAATATTTTGCAGTTTCTTATATGTGATGTTGCTTTATTATAATTTCTTTCTGCATGAATGGGGACTCTTCCTTTCTTTTGCACTACAGCTCTCATCTGGCTATCACAAAGCCCTTTCTCTGAACACTAGTTGAGAAGAAGAAATTCCTTCGGAATGTGTCATTGAGCAGAGTCCCTGAAAGCCTTTTTACGTTGATCATAAAAGTAAATTGTGCATCTGTCTGTTACACAGAAGTTTCTAAGTATATCTTAGAAAAGAAAAATCTGAAATGTATCAACACAAAAACAGTGAAAATAACGAAATTATATTTTACGTTATTTGTTACGTTTTATCGTTATAAATATTTTAAAATTCCGCTGACGTTATTCAAAAATCATTTCGTTATTCCGTTATTACAAAACTGGATTTTTTATCCATCTTGTTATTGCTTTTCGCTCGTCATTTTTCGGTTTGTCAGTTGTTCAGTTTGTCATTTTGTAGGTTTCTAGATTTGTCAAAACAGTTGTTCCATCATATCTTTCGAACGCGATGGTTAAAACTTAAAGACTTATGTCTCAAATGAAAAGTTATGATGAGGGTTGTGTCATACATAGGCTAAAACAAATTGACAGCCGTTGCATTTTTTCCTTCTAAAAAGGGTAAATATGTAAACGATTGTTCCGCTATATCTTCCGAACTTGAAGGTCTACAATTGCGAATTATAAGTCAAATGAAAGCTCATATGAGGACAGTCGAAGATTATTTCGAATTCTCCCCCCCCCCATCACTACCATTCTCCTCCCCCAAAAAGGTGGCG
Source organism: Ryuthela nishihirai (assembly GCA_038380435.1). NCBI lineage: Eukaryota > Metazoa > Arthropoda > Arachnida > Araneae > Heptathelidae > Ryuthela > Ryuthela nishihirai. The sequence continues at coordinate 39,881,006 of JAWZYU010000020.1, forward strand.
GATTTCCTCGGGGGTGGACCTTAACGATTTGCTACTTTAACAGACTCTTAAATACTAAATACTTAATTCGACTCAAAAATAGGGGAGGGAAAAATGTGATCGATGTTTATGAGTCATATATCATATGAAAATTTCTGACAGTAAGTGCTTTTAGTGACAAAAAAAAATAATTAAAAATTTTAAAAAGTACTTATTTCCTATAAGCACCCTAAAATGTTGAAAACAAACCTAAAACGTATCGATGGTACAATCAGTCACTGAGTTCATATTCACTTCAAAGGAAGATAAAGCTATTCAACAAGATTGACGGTGTCCTACCTTCCTTTGAAATGAATACGAACTCAGTAACTGATTGCATCATCGATGTGTTTCAGTTTTATTTTCTACTTCGTACGGCTCATGTGGGAAGATAGGTATTTTTAAAAAATTTTAACTTATTTATTAATCAGATATACCTCATGATTCCTTAAAAAAAACTTTTTTTTCCAATGATTTTTTTCCAAATGAATAATTTTGTTTTTAAGTAGAGAATTTTTCTTGCAGCTCTTTAGAATATTTTCTCTACGTGGCTCTTCGCTAGGTTTTATACGTAATGGCTCTTGCATCAGTTTGGACTGAACGAGACTGGTGAAGAGTATAAAGATTTTACACTAATCACAATAAATTGGCTACGGATTTAATACCTCATTTTTCAACAGCTTCAGTAGTAAATGATCGAAACATTTTGTTGTCCCGACCATAAACAACAGGAAAATCTGGAATTAATCTTACAAACTTGTATATTCCAGCATACTGGATAGGGCTTTAGAATGGCTTGTATACATATGTACACTCTTTAATTTCAATATACACTAGTTTCCATAAATTAAGAAAAAACCTCATGATATGTCAATGGAAAGCTAATGTCGAAGTTCTACAATTCTAAAATAAGTTTTTTTGTTTGAAAAATTGTAATAGCAGATAAAGATCTCGATCAAATATATCGATATCTCGATTTTCAACAATATTCGTTCAGTATTTAATGAGTTATGGAAGTTTGAATATTTATTAACAGCAATGTCAGTCTTAAGAAACTTATACAAAATTGATGAATACTGAATTAACTTCTGAGGTCAATTTTTTTGACTAGTATTGCTGTTGTTAAATATTCAAACTTCCATAGCTCATTGAATACTGAACGAATAGTGTTGAAAATCGAGATAATGATATATTTGATTGAGATTTTTATCTCCTCTCACATTTTTCAAAATGAAAAGAAAAACTAATTTTACAAGTTATAGAGCTTCGACGTTAGCTACCCATTCATGTAGTATACTGCTGCTTAATTTTTGGAAACCAGTGCATTTTAATATTGTTAACGATTCAAATAAATCGCAAGAATTTTGCCTTCTTTAAATATTTTTCAATTTCATCTTTTTTGCTATTATCTGTTCCTATGTTTATTCATACATTCACTTCTAAGCTAGCTTTCAAATGAGGAAATTCGAAGATCGATAGCAAATATTATTTCAGTAATGTCGGAAGCAAACATCATCTCGAGACAGAGCCTTCTTTCATATTCATCACCAGAGCTGAGAAATTTCACGCCTCAGAATTCAACCAACCATCCAATATTACGAACAACATCCTTTCTCGACTGATAGAGGCACATCTGCAGTGTTTAATCATTGCCTGGCGCGGAGGATTGTGGGTAACAAATGTTGTCCGTTACAGCGTCTACGTGCCAACGTGGCGCGCGGGCGTCTGCCGTTGTCACGTGGCCTATTTTTCACATTCCCGCATCCTTATTGTTGCGTCAGTGAGGAAGATTCCGCTCCATCTTCCTTTTTTTGCTCTTCTTTCTCAGCATCCCGCACGCTTCCGTTCCGAGACGAATATTGAATCGGTCCAACAGACGCAGCCGAACAAGGGCTTCGATTTTCATCTCCGGAAGAGGTTAATAGGTTTACGAAATAATTATAGACGAGTGCGATTAGGTGAGTTTCATTAAGTCAGTTGTACCCTGTTGGAGATGCTGAGTGGAACAGTCTGGGTGGTATGCTTCGTCGTTGTCCGATGTAGAGAAGGTGAGGTGGGAAGACAATTGCTGATCAAAAGCTGACACGAGCGATTTCGGGAATATTGCTGAGCAAAGCCTAAAGGATAACAGAGAGTACATTAATGATTTTTTTTTCCTGTAACGAGGTAGTAAATTTTTTCACTATTTAGTTCTACATTCCTAAAGTGGGCACAGCGGGTTAAATAAGCCAGGTTACGTAAATGGTAGCTAAGTAGTCACTGGAAGGAGAGCTATGCACCAATCCCCTGTAATGATGCATAGAACCGGCCAGGCCTAGCACCTAATGTCCGACCCCGCCTTCTCGTGATGCAGACCGTTAGTACCTTTCAAAAGAGATACTCTCTTGTGGAAGTGAAGGGAAGGGGAAGGCTGCCAGATTAGTGTGGCCTACTGATCTGGACAACTATGGCTACTTTTCTTTTTTTTTCTGCCCTGCTGAGGAGTGGTCAACCACACAGGGTCCTGGTGCTGACCATATAAACCTACTGGACTGGACAGATATATGGCTCTGAGCTTGATTATGGATCCTGATTTTGCTGCACTGGTGGGCTTCTGTGGAGGGAAAATCTTCCGCTGTGTTTTCTGTTTGTTTGTGGGTTGACAGCTCCAAGTGAATAGATTCACAGGATATGTTTATCAGCTGGTGGATAATCCTCAGCAGAGGTCATCGCATGCACCTGAACTCTTTGCTTCTATTGGTATCGTCAAATTCTACATTGGAGGAAGTCTTCCAGTGTACATGGCTTCAGCCTTTAGTGGTGGGGTAACGGGTCTTTGCCCCATGTCTGCGATTAGGGGGCTGTATGATATTCTCGGCATTCCCTCTCTCAATAAACATACTTTCTTTAAACATCCCACTAACCATTTTCTCTCCATGGGTAGTTGGAATGTGAGGACTCTGCACAGAGCTTTTTCTCTTGATGTCCTCACACAAGAATATAATATATAACAAGAATATAATTATAATTTAGATATTCTCGGCTTGCAAGAGACCAGATGGACAGATAAAGGTGAGATACTTAAAAATAACTTTAAATTTCTTTTTTCAGGGAGGGAGGATGGAAAGCACCACCACGATCATGGGTCTGCTTCTCAGCAGACATGCTAGTGATGCTCTTCTAGGATATGAGTGCATTAATGAAAGGTTTCTTACAGCAAAATTTCAGACAAGCATTAAAGACTTTAATGTTATCTGCTGTTATGCCCCCACTGAGGATGCTGATGAGGATGAGAAGGATAGGTTTTACGGACAGCTTCAGGATATTTTGAATTCTGTCAAGAAAGGAGATATTACCCTTGTTCAAGGTGACTTCAATGCCAAAGTTGGTACTGACTCTGACCTTTGGGGAGGAGTGATAGGCCTTTTGGTATTGGTAGCTGCAATGGCAATGGACAACGTCTCCTACAGGTAAGTAAACTCAATGGTTTCAGAATAACTAACACTTATTACAAACATTGCGACATACATAAATACACATGGGTTTCACCTGATAGACTGCATAAGAAATATGATTTATTATATATTAATTAACAGCAAATGGGCTAGTTCTGTTAGGAATACCAGGGCATATAGGGGAGCTGAAATTGGATCTGACCATTACCTTGTTAAAAGTGTCTTGAAACTTAAACTTAAAAAGTGTTGTGATAAAGTTAAAAAATTTACTTTTAATACTGAAGTTCTGAAAGACCCAGTTATAGCCAAAGCTTACCATGATAGGTTACTTAGTCATTATGACAGTTATGGTTTGCTTACTACTGAAGTTGAGGAAGAATGGGACCGTTTTAAACAGGCTTTTTTGGAAACCAACAGTACTCTTTTAGGGAAAAAGGAGCAGAGGAGGCAGAATTATTTGAGTGATAAGGCACTTGAGCTTATTCCAGAAAGAAAGAACTGCAGGAATGTCCTTAATCAATACCCTACTAATCCTAATAGAAAGCATTACAGAGAGCTTAATAAACGTGTAAAGGATCAGTTAGCTGCTGATAATAATCTTTGGCTTAATGGCTTGGCTGACAAAGCCGAGGAAGCAGTTAGACAGCACAACAGCTGAGAGCTATACCAGATAGTTAATGTTTTATATGGTAGAAAACAGACAGGTATACAGGGATTGAAGGATAAACAAGGTAAGGTTATAGAAGGTGAGGATTCTGTCATGGCTAGGTGGGCTGAGCATTTCAGTGATGTTCTAAACAATGTGGTTAGTTCTACTCCCATTGTTTGTAATGATGATAGATACATTGGCAGCTTTAATGTTGGCCCTATAACACAATCTGAAGTTATTTTGGCTATCTCTAAACTTAAACTTCATAAATCCCCAGGGGTAGATGAAATTACTACAGAAATGCTCAGAGCTGGGTATGTTTCGGTTACCACTTGGATGACTGAAATTCTGAATATCTTTTATGATAAAGGCATAGTTCCTAAGGTTTTTACCAGAGCTATTGTTATCCATATTTTCAAAAAAGGTGATCGCAGTTCTTGTGATAACTATAGGGGTATCAGCCTACTCTCTGTTCCAGGTAAAGTTCTTTCCATGATTGTGCTTAATATAATTAAGAATCTGGTTGACAGTCAATTGCGTGATGAGCAATGTGGATTCAGAAGTGGTAGGTGATGTATGGATCAAATATTTTCATTTGGGCAGATTCTTGAGAAATGTTTAGAGTTTCAGAAACCTTTGGTTGCTAGCTTTGTTGATTTCAAAAAGGCTTTCGACTCTGTTGATCGTCATAATTTGTGGTTGATTGTGAGATCATATGGTATACCTGACAAGTTAGTTAACATAATGAAAGCTTTCTAAAATAACACTGAGTCGTGTGTGAGAATTGGCAAGGCTTGTAGGAATTGGTTTAGCATTACTTCTGGTGTTCGACAAGGGTGCATTTTGTCCCCTTTTCTCTTTAGCTTGGTTATTGATTATGTTATGCGAAATTCACTTCAAGGGAAAGATTTTGGCCTTAAATGGACTGGAGATACGAAAATTTCTGATTTAGATTATGCTGATGATTTAGTCCTTTTGGCAAATGATGTTGATGAGATGAACTCTTTCATTCGAGCTGTTGATGAGACTGGTAGTAGAGTAGGTTTGGTTATAAACAGAGAGAAAACTAAAGTGATGAAAATTGGTCAGGCAGGCTGTGATTCAGTTAATCTGAATGGTTGCAGTCTTGAGCAGGTGTCACAGTTTAATTATCTTGGGAGCTATGTAACAGATTCTGGTGATGTGCGGCATGAGATTAACAGACGAATAGGGATTGCTGCCGGGACTTTTAAGAATCTATGGAGAGTGTGGAGAAATAGGCGTATACACCTAAAGACTAAAATTAGACTGTATAATAGTTTGGTTCTTTCTAGGGTTAGTTATGGTAATGAAACTTGGACACTTTGTAAACAACAGGAAACTAGATGCTTTTGATTCCAGATGCTTACGCAGTATCTTGGACATTAGGTGGTTCAACTTTGCAACTAATGATGAGGTTAGGCAAAGGAGTTTTCAACCTCCTTTAAGCAGAATATTGTGCAGAGAGAGACTCCGTTAGTTTGGCCATGTTGCCCGTATGAATAATTATAGATTAGCGAATAGGGTTATGAACAGTGTGCCTAAAGGCCTCGGAAAGAAGGGGAGACCTAGGATGTGGTGGGCAGACAATGTCAAACAGGACCTTCTTAGAATTGGTGTGCAGTGGCCAGATGCAGTAGATGTAGCTCAGGATAGACTTGCTTGGAGAACTAAATTGCACGGTCTGGTTGGACCTCCGTAACCCATGGCTGCTTGATGATGATGATGATGATGACGACGACAAATACCCCAATAATCAGAGCTAAGTACGGGAAGAAGATTTTTCACTGAACATTTGTAAGCTTCCCGTCAAGGCCATCTAGTGTTATATTTAGCATGTACAGTCGCTCAAAAAAGTATCCGAACGCTATGGTCGATTACAGAATTCAGAAAAAATATCTGGCAACGATTTTTTTTTAGAAATTAGTGATTTGGCAACCTTCATATTACGCAACACGAAGGTTGCCAGATATTTTTCTGAATTCTGTAATCAACTATTGCGTTCGGATACTTTTTTGAGCGACTGTACACTGGATGTAGCTCTGTTACACACAAAACCACGGCATAATGTTGTGCTTGACTTACGGCGGCTTTAGAAGACCATCGGTGTCCCATTTTTCGCCGTGAAAAAAAGGGGAGTTAGCGGATAATAGCTCAATGCAAGCAAAGGGGAGATTCGAACCTCGGAATATCAGATTACGAGCCAGGCGAATTCTCACCCTTTTCGATGGACAGACAATTTTGCAAACAAGAAGCAAAAGTCATTTATTTAGACTACTTTTCTTTTGTCTGTGCTTTTCTGAGTTTGTTCGTTCTGCCATAACTCAAGAACGATTCCATGATGAGTGATTAGCCTGCGTGGGTGTTCAGCAAAATGAGATCTGGGTTCGATTCCCGATGAGATCTGGGTTCGATTCTGTAGTTCCCAGGTTCGAGTTCCATCTGAGACAACGTAGATATTTATCTTCGCAAAACACCTAAGCTGACTTCGGTCACTAAGGGACGTGATGAGCTTGGAAAGCCCACCGTCAGTCAGATGGGATGTTAAGCCACGTTCAGAAGGACCCATACCCTGTGCAGGTTTGGAAATATAATGACCTTGACTGTAGGCTCTCATTTATCTCCTAACAGCTTCCCAGTGTGTATCCTTCCCTCAACCTTCTCTGAGACTTGGGAACCTGGTCATTTAGCCCAGTTTTGTGTGAGCACAAAAAAAGCATGAGAATGAGACATCAATGTTTCTTTGCTGAGTTGTAACTACTTTACGCTCAAATCCATATCTACTTGACATATCTATTTGTCGTTTTCAGGTAAGGTTCTTGTCCGGATATCCGTGCAAATAACAGCCTCAGTTATTTGCACAGATTTTATTAAATTCTTTATAAAAAAAACTCCTAAAGTACGGAGAAGGATTAAATTTACCCCTCAGGGCGAACTCAGAAAGCGACAATGTTTGCAGGAAAATATTTCAACCAATATCAGTTGCTTAAGCAGGGATTGACTCAAAAGGTAGAGCGACAGGTTTGTAATCTGCAGTATCCGGGTTTTAGTCTCAACTCTTTCTTCGTTTAGATTTATCTTCCCTAATGCCCTATCCTACCCTCGCTGAGGAAGGGAACACCGATGGGCTCGTAAAAAAATCTACGTACGTCGGAGGGACTTTTAACCATGGCTCCGTGTGCATGAGATTATCCTATGCACAATAAATGAACAAGCTGGATGGACTCAAAGGGAGATTCCCATCTGTCTCCTTACAGCTGTTCGGTTCTCCAGCGTTCTCTGTGCTACGAGCTTCAAACATTAAGGCAGTTCCAATAAAAAAAATTGCATTAGGTCTATTATCCTGCGATTCGCGATAAGAGTGACTCAATCAATGTTTTTCAGGCATTCCACAAGCACGTAATCTGATGTTTTCACAACAGTGAAACAGGTGATCACCTTTTCAGGTGAGTGTCCACTTCGCAATAGTTGATATTTTGTTTTTCGCTTTTCTATGTGAAATAGGGGAACCGATAGGGTTGGAAAGTTCTCAACCTAAGGGAGGAAATTAAGTCAAGACCTATGTGTAGTAAACCATACCCTATACCGGGAGTGGGTGACTCAGTAGGTAGGGCGCCAGGCTTGTAATCCAGTTCCGATGTTGGAGTCCCGTCTGGACCAGCGTTGAAATTTTTCTCCAAATACTCCCGCTCTGACCTCCTCAGTAAAGGACACCGATGAGCATCGAAAGGCGGCGTCCGTCAGATTGGACGTCAAGCCGTGGCCCCGTGTGCGGGAGAGCCCTACCTTGTACCCGTTAAAGAACACACTGGATAGCCACGACTGGAGACTACCATCTGTCTCCAAACTGCTGTCCAGTGGGTATCATCCGCCCAAACTTCTCTGAGCCCTCAGGGTCTTTGTGACCTGACCATTTAATCCATTGCTAGCAAACAAAGTGCGGCTCAGAAGTAAAACAACCCAATCCACACCCTATACATACTAAAGAACACGCAGGATGGCTTTGGCAGACCTTTATCTGTCACCTAACAACTCTCCAGTGGATTTCCTTCCTCAGAATTCAAATATCCAACACCACTTTCTTTCTGTACTCTGATTATATCTAACCCCCAGTCCTTGTGATCTAACCCGTTGTGGAGAAAAAAATGCCTCTCAGAACTAATCCAATCCGGTGGCCCAGTTCGACGAAAGATATTAAAAACAGTAAGTAGTGTCACCCGCAACTTTTTCTCTTCAAGGCACGCGACATGAACTAAATTTATATTCCGCGTTTATCAAAAATAATTATCCATACATAGTTATAACACATCCAGAACTACATATCTATACTTGTCGATCTGACTTCAAACAAAAATTTACTTTCTAACAGCTACTTCTGAAAGAGTGGCTCAGAAGATTCGAGTTCGAACCAGGAACAACCCACAAGCTAGTAATACACAGTCATGTACTCTCTAACTGTAGCTGTGATGAGTAGAGGATTTAATAAGAGAGAAATGCAAATTTGGTTTAAACAGTAACAAAAAAAGATTTAAATTTATTTAAATTTTCAAAATCAACGTAATTTCTCCATCAGCTTATAAAGGTGGAGAAATTTAATTATAAAGTGACAGTCAAAATATTAAAGAAAAGTGAGAACAATCAGATTAATATGAATTAAAATGATTATACCCTGATTGAAGATTTATCCACAACGAAAACGGAGTTCCGCTGGACTACAGTTGTGCACTTGGAAATAATAAAAAATCATTTCGAAGACAGGTCTATTAGCACCATCACCCCGCACAGATTCCCTTCGCCGGCTGAAGCGAGGCAATAACTCAGGCAACCCCGGGAATTCTCCGACACTAGGAGCCAATCAGATGCCATCCCCAGGCAAACACAACGTCTACAGTTATTACACAAGTGGGAGAGAGTCTTGTTGCCAGATCCCAAAAGTAAAAAAATGTAATTACAAATACCAATAGGTCTGCGACCTATCATCTCTCCCTTCTTTAAAATAAGCTAACGCCCCTGGGTGTTGTCACTTATTACATCCTGTATAATGAAAATGGAGTGGTACAGATATTGAAACTTATCCAATGTAAAATAAAAAATTCTCTCATAATTATTCTGTTTTTCTTTCAAAAAGAAAAAACACAAATAGTTTATCGGACCGAAGGTAATGTCCAAATACATAAGAATTCTCCGTCTTCTTTAAGATGATCCAGGGGTTTCTCCAAATATTTCACCGGACGCCGGAAACAAGTGTGAGTGAAGTAATTCCACTCACATAAACTCACAAAATAAGTTTAATATTCATTTGGTTATAAAATATTTAATGTGAACGTTTAAAATATGATAACTAACAATATATAAATCAATATCAACTTACAAGCAAAACAATAGCATATTGATTATAGATAGCAAGATAAATAATGATTATGAGATATAACATACTTTATTTTACACATCATCAAAGGTCATAATATATACTATGTGGGATAACTTAGATTTGTCTGATCTATATTCGTGATCTCAAAACAAGTCTTTTATCAGGTAATAAAATTCTGTTTCTAATACAGTATTTCGCCATACCACTAGATATTTGATACTTGGACACTGAGCAATGCCAATATTGAGGGGTATCAATACTTGTCATTTACATCAATCTTTGACATAAATCTTCAGCTATGAATGGCATGATGGGAGAAAATAACGCTGATAAATGTCTACACGCGTCTGCATTATTCCACCTACTAAGTATATTATCTTCATGTTCAAACTTTAGAACAAGTTTCCATACTGTCAAAATTATCATTAAAATTCAAACTAATACACTGTTAAAAGAAAATAAGTCGGTCAATGTTAAACATCAAATTGGGAAACTCTCATTCACATGCGGTAATCAAAACACATCTATGAAGATACAAATATTCATCAAAGTCGAAGCCTTATTTCAATTGGCACTGAGCCAAAACTGCTCCTAATTCACAGCTAATCGAGACGCAGGCAGAAAAGCAAAGTTCAACTTCTTCTAGTGCTGTTACATCATCTCCGTAGTTTCGTTTCTTACTCTCCCAGCCACGGCGTTATAAGGTAACACGATATACCACGAGTTCAGCGAGTGATCTGTTCTCTTAGCACGAGGTTGAATGCAAACATTTGCTTCAGAGAATAATGGAAATAAATTCAAACTCTCCAGTATAAATCATATTCATACATTTAAACAATTTCTTAAGTTAAAAACACTTACCTAACTTTGAAGACATACCACATTTCTGACAACATTTTTCACTAACTCTAAACAAATGTCTGATTAATTTCCACTTAAATAAATTTTTATCCTTAGTTACAAGTAAATATATTCTTTAAACTATCCTGGCACATCACCCATTTTTCTTCAGAGACCCTTCCTGTTTCCGTATATAATTTCTGTTCGATCTACTTTCTTTCACATCCATAAAAAGGTTTAGTTACAATTTTCCTTACAGTTGAAGAAACAGAAGAAGTGAAATTATGACTAGTTAGTTTAGATGCACCGGCGCCTGGCTCAAATGAACCAAGAGTCAGAATGGAAGGTTTCAGAAGTTGGGAAAAGGTTGGGGGTTTTTTTGTAGAAGTGAAACTAAAATAATTAGAGAGGTGGAAGGTTCATAGTGAAAAAGATATATTCCTTTTTTAGGATTTCTCTGAAGTTCTCTAATGCTCATTCAATCGATCTCATTCATGTCATAGCGGAACGATTCATCATGTGTGCATTCTACCAGGTTCCGATCACATTGCATATTTTCTTCTGAAGGTACCACTTCAATTTCTTCGGGCAGTGTGCACCAGAAGAATCTTTTGCGTCGAATCTATCGATTACACACGTCTGAAAATTTGCCAATTGTGTTTCTTTTCTGAACGCAGAAGACTCAGTTAAAAATTTCATCGCCTTCCCTCTGAATTTTGATTTTATTACAGTATGTTAGTTATAGTTAGTGTGACCTGATCTGACCATCCTGAGATTTTCGCCACTTCTGACACAGTTTCGAAAAATTGTTCAGCTGTCCCGCCAGGATCAGTGCCATTGTAGATCGGAACCAAATTAATGAATCCGGCAATGTTCACAAAAGAATTTTCGGCACTGTTTTCGTTGTTCACACTTGGGACTTCCTGGGATTCTGTGTTAAACATGTGAGGGTCTCATGTCTCGGTTGTGGTGGGTGACGAAGTTTGTCCCATTTTTATCACTAAGTTCTGTACTCAAAAACTTATTTTCTATTTTACAAACAAAACTTAGTATTTAAGTGAATTTTATCAGCATTGACATGGGTTGGCAATGACTATACCTCAACTCTAATCCACTTAATCAAAATGAATTCAAAACAAATTCAATTCCTTTAATGCAAAACGATTGTTGTCACTGTCTAACAGAATTATCTTACTTTAATATACTTTTCATACATTTGATTTGTCATAAATATTACAATTTTCATAACAAAAAAAGTTACGCCACTTTGTCACCCGCAACTTTTTCTCTTCAAGGCATGCGACATGAACTAAAATTATATTCCGCGTTTATCAAAAATAATTATCCATACATAGTTATAACACATCCAGAACTACATATCTATACTTGTCGATCTGACTTCAAACAAAAATTTACTTTCTAACAGCTACTTCTGAAAGCTCAGAAGATTCGAGTTCGAACCAGGAACAACCCACAAGCTAGTAATACACAGTCATGTACTCCCTAACTGTAACTGTGATGAGTAGAGGATTTAATAAGAGAGAAATGCAAATTTGGTTTAAACAGTAACAAAAAAAAAGATTTAAATTTATTTAAATTTTCAAAATCAACGTAATTCCTCCACCAGCTTATAAAGGTGGAGAAATTTAATTATAAAGTGACAGTCAAAATATTAAAGAAAAGTGACAACAATCAGATTAATATGAATTAAAATGATTATACCCTGATTGAAGATTTATCCACAATGAAAATGGAGTTCCGCTGGACTACAGTTGTGCACTCGGAAATAATAAACAATTATTTCGAAGACAGGAGACCGAACACGGGTCCTATTAGCACCATCACCCAGCACAGAATCCCCTCGCCGGCTGAAGCAAGGCAATAACTCAGGCAACCCCGGGAATTCTCCGACACTAGGGGCCAATCAGATCCCATCCGCGGGCAAACACAACATCTGCAGTTATTACACGAGTAGGACGGAGTCTTGTTGCCAGATCCCAAAAGTAAAAAAATGTAATTACAAATACCAATAGGTCCGCGACCTATCAGTAATATTACTTATTATATTGACATCGATCATTGTGTTCACCTAATATTTAAACCACTTTCTTTGCTATTAAATGTTCTACTCATATTAGGTATAGGATGAAAATTGTCTTCAGTATGGCGGGTTCGGGTTCCACCGGTAGTACTCTGTCTTCGTATCTACCCTACGAGGATATAATAGTTTATTCATCTTCATGTCCGAAGTCTTCATGAATCACATATATTTTATGAGAATTCCATCAAAATTCATAAAAAAAAATGTGAATCGCATTTATAACAGCCAACTAACTTTTCCGTTAAACACATTGAGACAACTTAATAGTTGTAACAAAGCATTTTAAACCTTTCAGAACCATTTTCAGAAACTAAAGCAAATATTCAACACAACCTTTTAAATATGACACAATTCATCCTCTACCCCAAAACTTCGGAAGAAAGCCAAATGATCATATTTTCCTCTTTACAACTAAAACATCTAATCAATGAATATCAACAGAAAATTTTTTTACAGATGCTAAGTCTTAACTTAAAATATTCTACTTCCTTTTAAGAACCATACTCTCTTCCACAACTAGAACTCAAATCTTTTTAAGTGTAAGTGACTCAAATGAGTCTCTTCCGAAACCATAGAAAACAATTTTTTCTTCTTCTTTTACGTCACTTTGGGTCTCTTTCTATACTCTCTAGAAGGCAAGTTCGTTGATGGAAAGGTTTCAGATTATTTTCTTACTTTTATCCGAGAGTTTATGTGTTGTCCGAAGTGTCTTGCAATTTTTCACCGGCGTTGCCAGTTAAAGAAAGAGAAAACTTACTCTTCCGGAAACGCTGTTCATGCATCCGTAGCCATGTTATCTCCTGCAGCACGTAGTTCACCTGAATTGTAACTGTTCTAGTTATTTGGGACACTAACAGTTGCTATTTCGCCCATCTTCTTCTCCATAAACACGGTCCAACCACCAAAAGAGCATTCATTATGGTGGTGGCAAGAAACACAATATCAAATTTGAGCTACCGGACTTGATTCTTTTCCACTCTTCTGTATTGTGTTACTGCTCTGTAATCTCCAGGTTGGTAGTATGTTTGGTTATGAACAGAATTCTAAAGTTCGAGTTCACAGAGTTTTAGCTCCTTTCATGTGTTGTAACAAACAAAATTTTGAAAGACAACTTTCGAACAAAAAAAAAAAGGCAATGCCAGCAATCTTTCTTTTCTCTCAGTTTGAATTGGAAGTTTCAGAACTTTTTATAACCAAGTTGTCGAGAAGTTTCCTTTATTATTATTTTCTGAAACATAATGTGAGATATTGTCGAAAAGTAGCAAAGAAAAGTTGATATCAATCAGAATGAAATTAAAAAATCGTACAAATATTTCAGAATAATCTCAAGAAATTAATGCTGACAGTTGAAAAATGGAAAGTGACTTGTGAGAACATATTTCTATCAGAATTTATAAACGTTTAAATTTTAAATGTCTACTTACATCATTTCTCGTAATATGCCCGTCAAAATGGATAGATTGTAATTTATTTACTAAAATTTCATTTGTGATTTTAATTGAGATTTTTATTATATTCAATAATTTAATCATTGAAATCAAGTTGAAATGAAGTAAACATTCTAGTTCAAAACTTGATGATGCTCCGTCCGATGGTACTGAGAATTGTGCCTCAATATTCAGGATAACAATATTCTGTGCAAGATAAAAATTCATTTGATAGCCTTGAGGGACGTTTTCTATCTCCTTAACAGCTATCCATTGTATCTCCTCTCACAGGGTGCGGGGGTGAAAAAGTGAAATAAAATTAGGAATTTTGAAAGAACACGGCTTTGAAATTCATAGTTTATTGCTTTTTACATATAAGTATTTTTCTTTCTTTTTTTATTGAAATTCGAAATTTTAATGCTTGCGGAATTGACTGTTTTACCTCTAAGTTACACCCTTTTTGAAGACAATGTGTATTATTTTTATTTGCGGTATAAATCGTTACGCTCCGGAATCAATTAGACATTTTTCCTTTTTTTTTTATTTTCGGGCTGATGGGAAGAGTTATTGTAATGCGAGTAATTTATAAGACGAAGCTTTTTAAGTCAAAAGTTACTATTTCTCAAAGACTTAATTTACTTTTTCTTTTCTCCTATTTAGGGAAATTTCCAAAATTGGTTACAGAATTTTTAATCTAGAAGACTAATGTGAACTATACAAAACAACTTTTGTTGTGACTTCAAAAAAATAAGTTTATGGAACATAAGTAACATAACGATATATTTGATTGTTGGGTTTGATGGTACTAAATCCTTTATGAGATATATAACTCTTTAAAATACGGATAATAAATTCGTATAACGAAACGAAAATATAATTAATTAACGTATGTCTTTGTTCAAAAATATTGTATTGAATACGAATTCGGAACGGAAAGAAGGAACAGTACATAAATGAGATTAGGGAAAAGGAAAAATAATGATTTTTCTATATAAATAAATTGAATGAATATCTGATATAAAGGAAACTGATGAAGATGATTCGGAAACAAGAAAAAAAAATTGATGCAAATATTTATTTCGGTAAAAGTAAAAGACTTGTATAAATAATCTTGAACAAATGTGTAGAAATAAAGAATTGAAATCATAGTTATTGTAAAAGAAACAGTAAAGTAAGTGGGCATGAGAAAATTCAAAATTGCATCCCGAGTCCTAAACGTTGATCAGAATTCTATTGCTACACAAGATGACCCCAATTCCTACTAAGATTAAAAAGTAGCCTTGTAATAAGTGCATCTAGACCAGTCGTCCCCAAACTACAGTCTGTGAGTCAATCAGGTCCTTTTCACAACTTTATCCATCCCGCGTGAAATATTCAAAAATATTAAATGGATGTTCCTGTTGCTTTTTCTGCTGAGGTCCTGAGTTTGAGGAGGTCCTGAGGTCCTGAGGAGCTGAGTTCCTGAGTTTTTTTCTGCTGTCATCCTCACAGACTTCTACTATGGCATATAAACTGACAGGCTTCTGTCAGATCTCTGTGGCAAGCAGCTGCTTGAGGGGGTATTTATTTTTTATTTAAATGTTTTTTACATCGGACTACTGCATTTACTAAAGCGAATGGTGTTTTAGAAACACAAATGACGAAAATTTTATAATATTATACAACGTCACTGAAATCGAATGTTCAGAAGCCCATTTTTGGGATTCAGCCCCATTCTTAACATCCTCTTTCGATAAGACAACTTCAGCTTTGATGCTAAAATAAATTTTATATTAATTTTTTACTTTTATAATGATTTTTCCTATATATATATATAAAACAAATATATTTGAGAAAATATTTTTTTAACAATTTAATTTTTGTATTTTTTTATCTTTTATTTTACTCCACAGCAAAGATAAAATTTTCTTATTCTGCTCGATTCCAAAAATGTTTGTGCATTAAGGGTTATTTACATTTATAATGGGAACTGGATAAAATATTAATAACCGGAAAAGATATTGTTAGCGAGATTTATGGAGGTTTCGTTAAGTATAAAAATTTACGTAACTGAACACCTCACCCATGAGACTAAGCAGTTATTATCTGAAACGATAACGTTGGAGAGAATCAATCACATTATAATTTTTTTGATGAAATATAGTAAAATATTTTTATACGGCGTCTTCCTTAACCCTTTCAAGATAAAAAAAATGATAAAAAAACATTTACTTGATGTTAAAAACAATTTATAGTTTATTCCAAGCCAGAGATTTATGAGAACACAGAATATGAATCTGACATGAATTTGGATCAATACACAGGGAAATTATTCCTTAATGATCAAATGTGAAGGAGTTACACTAGCAATTTAAAGCAGACGTTGCAAAACATTTGCATAAGGGGGGAAATGATTTAAATATTATTATGGGAAATATTAAATCTGAAAAGAAAGCTTTAGGCACTTTCCTTTATGCGAGTGGTTAGCGCGCTTGGTTACTGATCAAAGGAACCTGGGTTCGAGCCCCGGATAAGGCATGGATGTGTGCTGTTGTCTTTCTGTTGAGGTCCCGCCTTCTTCACAGACTTTCTACTATGGCGTGACTGCTACTGGCAGGCTCCTGTTGGGTTGTTTTACCTCTGAGCGGCACTTTTTTGCACACCATGGGCTAAATGGCCAGGTCACATGGACCCGAAGGCTCAGAGAAGGTTGGGGGAGGGGACTCACTGGAACAGCTGTTGGGAGACAGATGGTAGTCTCCATCCAGCGTATTCTTTAACGTATCCATCCAGCGTATTCTTTAACGTATCCATCCAGCGTATTCTTTAACGTGCACAGGGTATGGCTCTCCCGCACACGGGGCCACGGCTTAACGGTCCCATCCGACGGACGGCGGCCTTTCGAAGCCCATCGGTGTCCCCTACTGACCGTGGGCAAGGCGGGGAAGTTTGCGGAGATAAATCTCAACGCTGACCCAGCTGGGACTCGAACCTAGGAACTACAGATTACGAGCCTGGCGCGCTACCGACTGAGCCACCCCCGACCCTGGCAGGCTCCTGTCAGACCTTTGTGGCAAACAGCTGTTTTCAGATGATATTTATTTTTAATTTATTTATTTCAAAAAACAATATAAATGATTTTTAAATATAAATTTGTTAACGAATATTTGGGTTAAAAAGACTAAAATTCATTGTGTAAGATCACTAGCAATTATCTGTATTTTAAATGTCAGTAATGAAATAGATCAAGGTGGCGATGTTTTCGTTTACATTGAGAATTAATATACAGGGTGTCCCTGAATTCATGGCCCAAACGTGAGGGGATGGTAGTACACACCGAACCCACCAATATTCGTCATAGAATATGCGGCCGCAAACGCAGCCTGGTGCCGGTAAGGGGCGCAGACGAGGCTGCCCATTTCGGCATGGACGTGCGTCAGCATCTTCATACCACATTTGGGAACCGATGGATTGGGCGCGGTGGTCCCATCCCGTGTCCCCCACCCCCACCCAGTTCGCCCGATCTTTCTTGTATCAATTTCTTTCTGTGGCGACATTTGAAGAGTGTCGCCCGTGCAGTCCGCGGAGGATCTGGGTAGCCCGAGTGTCCTGCAGCCGCCGATGTGCGCGACAAGCCCGGTGTTTACGAGCAAATACACCGATCACTACTCCGCCGTTGTGCCGCCTGTATCAACATTGGTGGGCGGACGTTTGAGCATTTTCTCCAATAAATGTCACTCTGGAAACCTCTGTGTCTGTCCTTCATTTACGACTCCTCACTGCGTTTGCGGCCGCATATCTATGACGACTATTGTTGGGTTCGGTGTGTACTACCATCCCCTCACGTTTGGGCCATGAATTCAGAAACACCGTGTATAGTAAATTATATTTGCATTTTCTTTCAAATGCAGGTTTCACGTATAGTAGAAGATAAATATTCCTTCTAACACCAAATGGGAAATTCGGGCAATTTTGCTCTCTTATACTCGAAATACCGTAGCTTAAGTTTCAAAGCATTAATTGCACTCACCCTATCAACGTACAAATCAAATATTTGAAGTCTCATTATTAGAGGAATTAAAGAACGAAATGCAAATATTGAAAAGTTATTATATTGATAGATGATATAAATGTGAATATTAAATCTCTGCAGCGAATAACTGAAAGATATTATTTCATATGGATGGGAATTTTCGTCTGGTTAATAGTTTAATAGGGAAGAATCAAAGATAAGTTTGATGAAATTTTTTTGTGATTTTCAAATATAATAATCTAGGCATATATGTGCAAGTAATGCAAATTCAAATTACACTAGATAAATTTTTAAGGAAAACAAACTTTCGATCAAAATAAATATCCTCTCAAGCAGCTGCTTGCCACAGAGGTCTGACAGTTTATATGCCACAGTAGAAGGTCTGTGAGGATGGCAGGACCTCAGCAGAAAAACAACACACACATTCATGCCTTACCCGGGAATCGAACCCAGGTCCCGTAGATCACTAGCCAAGCGTGCTAACCACTCAGCCACTACACATTAAAAAAAATTAAAGTTAACTAAATTGAAAAATAAAGAACGAAAAAAAATTAAATTGTTTACATTTGTTACTAAACAATATCAGTTTCTTAAATTTAAGATAGACATAAAAGTTTCTTACTAGAGATTATCCTAAGTATTTTCGGAAGTGGCTACTGAGGGTAACATTAGAGAGCTGCACGGGCTGGTGTCTCCAGCGAATTCGCAAAGAAATTTTTACGTCTCTCTCAAATTTAATAAAACTTATATTGGTAAATAATATAAATCATAGACGTTCGGTAATCATCAAAACGGAAAAAAATTATTTAAATTGCACAATTTGTATTTCTGTCTAGGAAATATGCAACAAATGACTGAAGAATTTATTTACATAGATCCTACGCACACATTACGAAAAAAACACTCTTTGATTGTGTGTGAATTGATATAGTCAACAGAGACACGAAACAAAATTATGGAAGTCTTCGAGATGCAAGCTCTGTTGATATTTTGAATTTTTGAATTTTCGACGGCCTGTACACTAGTTTACCTTTAAAAACTGATTGTAAACCAAACTCGTTTAGTAGATGTTTAACATGGAAAGAGACCTCTTCTTCCTGATACAGTTGGTGCCTTTTGCAGTACCAACCATTACCCTGTTCTGAAAGCCTTAAATGTCTGATCTTTAAAATTATTAGGCTGCTTTTTCGATAGCAAGCAACTCCACGAGATCAATCCCATAAATGCTTATTTTAACTTCTTGTTTTCTACGTTTATGCAGATTTTTAATACTTAGAGATGCAATGCAATGCAAATCCAAGAGCAATTCAGATCATTCTGTCGTATTTATGATTTTTACATCATGATGAACGACTGAAATTATTTCTGTTTACTAATATTCCGTGCGCTATCAGTGGCAGAAGAGATCTTTCCCTATCACTTATGAGGGCGGGGGTGGCTCAGTCGGTAGTGCGCCAGGCTCGTAATCTGCAGTTCCAAGGTTCGAGTCCCAGCTGGGTCAGCGTTGAGATTTCTCAGCAAAATTCTCCGCCCTGCCCACGGTCAATAGGGGACACCGATGGGCTTGGAAAGACCGCCGTCCGTCGGATGGGACGTTAAGCCGTGGCTCTGTGTGCGGGAGAGCCATACCCTGTGAACGTTAAAGAACACGCTGGATTGCTTTGACGGGATGCTACCATCTGTCTTCCA
Organism: Ryuthela nishihirai; assembly: GCA_038380435.1. NCBI lineage: Eukaryota > Metazoa > Arthropoda > Arachnida > Araneae > Heptathelidae > Ryuthela > Ryuthela nishihirai. Next base: position 39,900,565 of record JAWZYU010000020.1, read on the forward strand.
ACAGCTGCTCCAGTGGGTCCCCTCCCCTAACCTTCTCTGAGCCTTAGTAGTCCATGTGACCTGGCCATTTAGCCCATGGTGTGCAAAAAAGTGCCGCTCAGAGGCAAAACAATTCAACCTATCACTTACGGTTCATTAAATTTCGCTTTTCATTGTTTTTGTTTTTTTTCTTGCATATACGTTTAATTTATTGTAAGCAGTTATGAAGAACAAACCTTAACGGATTCAGAAAGAATAGGAGAAAACCCCCCATAAAACTATGAAATATGGAACCATCGATTTAAATGAAGCCTTTCCGCTTAGCGAAAGAATCATTTTAAAGACTTAATTCAAAACAAACCATTTTCCTTACTTGACGCTGACGGCTTGATAAGCGAAACAACGATAAATTAGCGGCAGCTTTACGGATCAAAAGATCATTAAATATCTGAATTATTAATGGTGAGAAAGAAAAATCTCTAACAGGAAATTCAGCTGCCATCTCCGCTGACTGCAGAGTCTAAGCGGTTCCCGGCACTCACCCTTATTATATTTCAATTCCGTCCACTGAATTCCAAAAATTCAGAATGCGCTTTCGCTCTCTCTCTCTCTACAGTCAGCTGTTGGTTCAATGCGCCAAATGCATGAACGGCAGGATGCACGATTGGCCGTAAACGCCGCCAGTCAATGTGTACGCAAGTCAGAAATTTAATATAAACTTCCCCCCTTGCTTCCGAACTTTTTAATTACTTTTATTGCAGACTTCAAAAGAGGTTTGCAAAGTCTTAGGATTTCATTAACGAACCAAAATCTCGGCTATAATTTATAGTTCTGCTAGGGTGGAAGATCAAGAAAAGGAATATGAAAAGCGAAAATGATTAAAACAACCTCCCCTCCCACCTCCCCCCACCTTTAACTCGAAAATAAAAGGAAATACTGTTCGAGCGATGTTTTGAACGAATTAGTCGGAGAAAACTTCCCGAAATTCGTTTAATTAAGAACAGCAAATCGGTTAAGTACTATAAATTAAGTTTGTCTAGTTCGAAAGACCATATGGAAAGAAACCTGTCCATAAAGTTTTCTCTAAGAATTTTCAGACTAATGAGGTTATTTCTTGAAAGCTTACAGCAGGAAGGGATTAGAGTAGATAGAGGCAGCGAAACAACTGAAAGAAGAGAAAAATCAGTCACTAGTCGATGAGATACATAAATACTCACACGCAACATGAAACATTTAATGATGATGAAAGGAAAAGGCATCTAATCTTAACTAATTACAGTCCTAATCCATAAATCTTCCCGACTTTTGAAAGCAAACAAATTACAAAGAGGAGGTATTAAGAACGCGCAAACATTAATACTTTCATATTTTGTGTTCGCACCAGGTGTCTACTGGGTATTACGTCTTTTGATTACAGTAATGCGCTGCTTCTGACCGTCGTCAACAGGGAAGCCGCGAGTATGATTTTATGCATCAGCATTGCTCAACTGCTTTTGTTTACGAAATGCTTTAATTAAATGATTTAGTATTTGTAAAGAGAATCTGATTCTTGGTGGCAAAAATGTCGACACTGCTTGGCGGTTCATTAGGTGGTTTATCCCATTTCTTGTATCCACTGTTGGAAGAAAAGTATTTTAAGCACACTTCTTAATTGGATACTAATGTTAGAAGCAGTTGCTTTTGATATTAAGTTAGAATAATGAAGCAGAAGAAAATTTTATAATAAACAACTTTATTACTCATTTGATAAACTGAATTAGTTGGAAACTATTTCATCAGCTACAATCAAGCATAAAATGGAATTATTTCAGTTTGGATATTATTACTAATGGAATTTTAAAAATGGAATTCATAGTTCAGTTAAGTTGGAAGATCAGGAAAAGTAACATGAAAAGCGAGAATGATTAAAACAACCTTCTCTCCAACCTCCCCCACCTTTAACTCTTCACACACGATGCATAGGATTTTTATTTCAATACTCACATCACATATTCCATCATCACATCACAAGATTTTTATTTCCAACTCCTCTGCTTGACCTTATGCAAGCGACAGATATCGCAGTACGGGTAAATTTTATTTACATTATAAATCAATACATATATACCAGAAAAAATTCGACAAATGCAAAAATTTAAAATAATGAAAGTGCAAAACACACACACACACAAAAACCCTAACATAACAAAAAAAAGCATATATAATTTTAAATATTACGTTTCTGGGATCAAGGGGCAAATAGCCAGTCCAAATACTGGTTCAATTTCCAACACTATATATAAGCAATGCTTTAATTCTTAACATAAACATGAAACATCAATAATATAAGAAAATTAATGAAGTAGTATTCATTAACTAAAATTTCAATCTTAAAGTAGAACTCATTACACTTGATATATGCAGATGTAATTTCTTTTTGAAAAAGAGTCTAATTATTTGCATTTCTGATATCCAGACCCGGATCTAGAAACAAAAGCTAGGGGAAGAATGGGGCAAGAAGCACAATCGATCCAGAAAAACGTAAAGGATTGTTTCGGAAAAATGTAAAGAGTTTAATCATTAATAAAAAAGATGGGGGTGAGCAACAGAATGGATTTCCAATACGGTATAACATTTCCCCCCTCCGTTTTACAAATCTTAAAAATATTTCTTGAAAAATTCGTGAAATATAAAATCAGTTTTATCACTTTTGCCTCTATAATTCTTACTGGCATTATGAAAGGGGGAGAAGCATTGCCCTCTTGCTCCCTTACCTAGATCCCGCCCTTCTGATATATCTATTTGTAAGTAAGGAATAGTAAAATTTAGATGCCAAATAAGCAAAATGCCTCAGAGGAATTTTTTTTTTGCCAATGGTATAGTTTATGCAGGGCTGGATATAGCGGGTGGGTGCTAGGAGTCATTTACCCCCCCCCCCCACCTTCCTTGAAAATGATAGTAAAGGAGGCCAAAAATTACTAAAATTATGCATCTTTCACGTATTTTTCATGATTTCTTTTAAACCTTTAAAACGAAGGGGAAAATGCTACACTGAAATGAAAATTTGGTCTCTTGCCCTCCACTATTCATTTATTCGTTTTTCGGCTCGATTGTGTCGCTTGCCCTCCCCCTTTTTTTGTGTAGATACTGCCCGATCCAATGCACTTTAAAGAACATACTAGATGACCTTGAGCGGAGACTTTCATCAGTTATTCAACAAATCCCTTCCTTATAAAGCTTCAAGCCTTTGAGTCATTCAGAAATTACTATTTAGTCCATTATGTACTCAAAAGTTATACTGAGGGGTCACCGAACAAACTGATTTGCTTTAATGTGTGTATTAAATAGGAACTCACCTACGATGCTGCAGATGAGTCCCAGCGGCGATTGCAATTGGTGGCCTCTGCCGTAAAGTGGGTTGAATAAGACAGATTCCACCACAAATATTGGATCAACAATTTTCTCAGGTTCAAATCTTTCCCACCAGAAACAATAGTACTTCAAAATTATGAGTCGTAACATATCTACAAGGTTTTCTTCGAAAGCCATACACTGTGCACTTTAAATAACACAATAGATTGCTTTGACCAGAGGATCCCATCTGCCTCCTAACAACTGTTCAGTGGATCCGCTTCCCCTAAACTTCTCTGAACCCTGGGGTCTATGTGAACTTGGTTGGTTTGTTTTACCTCTAAGACACAATTTTTTGCAAACAATGAGCTAAATGGCCAAGTCACAAGAATCACAAAGGTTCAGAAAATGTTGGGGGAGGGACCTATTGTAATAGCTGTTGAGAGACAGATGTCAGCGTCCCATCAAATCTATCCAGCGTGATCTTCTTGTTAAAGCAGAATCTGACTTCAATATTGCTGCTCAAAGTGAAGAATATGCAGTTAAAACAATAGATTGTAATGAAATTTATGATAAGAAATTATGCAAATGGGGTAACGGTATTAATTTAATTGTAGATAACATAATAAGTACGAGGAAAAATTTGCAATCTTTTTTGTTGTTTTTAAATTTAATAGATTTTTTTCCCGAGAAAACGATTTTAACAGAAATCTGGATTGACGATAATGAATTTCATTTATATACTATACCAGGGGTGGGCAATTGTTTCCGTATCTACACTGCGGATGCGTATTGACGTGGCCGTCCCAGTGGAAAATACGAGACGAATCTTCGGTCGCGCACGGGAAGGAAATCTCGGTTCAAGGCGGATTTTTCTGACTGTCTTGGCGGGCCACAAAAAACTCTTAGCGGGCCGCTATTTGCCCACCCCTGTTAACTATACCAAATTACAAAGCATACCATAAATGTCAAAATGATAAGAGATCTAGGGGTGTAATAGTTTTCGTTAAACAATATATAACAATTTATGGATATACTAATGTCTTTACTACAGCAGATATGGTCGAAATTACATTTAAACTGAATAACATATTCTTTGTTTTAATCGCATTCTATAAATTGCATCCTTATACAAAGCAAAACTGTATTAATGAATTAGAAAACAAATTAGATTCTTTAAACATTAATAATGTGCGGATAGTAGGCGATATGAATATTGATTTAAAAGGAAATGATACAAAGTCCTGCCATCCTCTCAGAGCTTTTACTGACATATAATATAAACTGACAGGCTCCTGTCAGTTACTGACATATATATAAACTGACAGGCTCCTGTCAGACCTCTGTGGCAAGCAGCTGCTTGAGGGGGTATTTACATTTATTCAAATGGATTCCATGTTTGCCATTATGAAATTACCAGAAAGTATATTGATACATGAAAGTTATCTTGTCTGTGAAGGTGAATTTAATGGACGAAAATGATATAATCTGTTTTATATGCGTAAATGTCGTATTTTTCGAAACCCATACATATCATATAATTGTCTTACCAACCACGTTGCTATCATTGGCAAAATTTATGGCTGACAAAAAAGATGTATGAGGCAACATCTGCCTTAAAGGCTGTCCCCATTTCTCACTTGTAATGCTTGTATTTAAAAGAGAAGACAAAGGTTTTTTTCTACTTGAAATTAAACTGAATTTTCTGCTCTCCCTGAAATCATCATTGAAATGTTATTGTTAAGCTCAGGGAAATATTGTGATTATACACTAATGAGCGTCCATGATTTGTGAAAGTCTAAGCTAGGGATTCTCAACGTGGGTACGCCGTAAATTTTTTGGGGTACGCTGCGAGAGCTCAAAGGTCGCTAGATCTAGTAGAAAAGCAAAAATAACCATTGTTATACTGTAACTATATTTATATAGGGGGTATGTTAGTTACATACACATTTCTAGGGGGTACGTGAAGCATAAAAGGTTGAGACCACTGCACGAAGTAATACTCTAGTGTAGGGGTTCTCAATGTAGGATACACGGTAAAATTTTTGATGTACGCCGTGAGAGCTCAAAAGTCGCTAGATCTAGTAAAAAAGCAAGAATAACCATTGTTTTACTATAACTATAGTTTTATCTATCTATACAATGGGTACGCCAGCTACATACACATTTCCAGAGGGGGTACGTGAAGCATAAAAATGTTGAGAACCACTGGTCTAAGCCATAATGTCAATGAATAATAGGTGGTTAGTAAAATATTAAATATGCCACCATTTTTGATTCATCTTTCACTTGGAAACGCATAACTGAAATAACCACACACTTCCTCCCTTAAAAATTAAAAAACATACAGTACCTAGACACAAAAAGGGGTATTGCTAGAGCTAGTTGGTTTGTTTTACGTCTGAGCGGCACTTTTGTGCGCACAATGGACTAAATGACCAGGTCACAAGGACACCAAGTGCTCACAGAAGGTTGGGGGATAGGTATCTCCTGTCAAATCCATCACGTGTTCTTTAAAGTACAGAGGGTATTACTCTCCCGCACACGTGGCTACGTCTTTACGTCCCATCCGACGGACAGCAGCCTTTCCAAGCCCATCGGTATCTCCTTCTGACTTAGGTTTACAGAGAAAAACTTTCTGACTCTGAGTTTACAAAGAAAAATCTCAGGGCTAACCCAGGTGAGACTCGAACCTGGGAGCTGCAGATTACACGCTGTCACGCTACCAACTGAGACAACCCCGATCTCACCAGCCGTTAGGAGACAGGTGGAAGCCTCCCGTCAAAGACATCCAGCTTGCACTTGCTGTGCTTCTCCTATATATGGGTTTATGTCACATCTGATGGACGATGGTCTTTCCAAACCCATCGGTGTCCCCTTTCTCACCCAGGGCAGATGAGAGGTGAGCAGAGGAAAACCATAACGCTCGAACACCCGGAACTCGAACCATGGAAATGCAGATTACGAACCTGACCTACTTCCCCTCGAGCCAATCCCTGTTCAACTTTAGGATACTTTTATGCAATGATATATCGAACCTTCTGTTATGTTATGTTATGGTTGTTATGTGTTGTTATGTGTTGTATTATGTTATGTGTTGTTATGTTATGTTATGGTTGAACAAACCCTGATAAATAATAATAAATTGCTCCTCCACCAGTCCACATGTCACGGAAGTCTGACAATAGACTATCAGTATAATTATAAAGCAGATCTGACAAATACACAAACCTCGAACAAACGCTAAGGACCAAAATGTTTAATCGAATCAGAAATTAGCTTGACATTGATAAACAAATGATGGAAAAGGCTGAATAATATTTTAAGGAAATGAATCTAATTGTGATGCGTCTATTATATGCTTCGATACTTTCATAAACTTCCATAACTCTTTAAATACTATATAAATATTGTTGAATAATCGAGATTTAGATAGATCTGTTCGAGTCTTTATTTTTCGCTGGTGTGCAAAAGTTGCAATCTCATTTTATATCAATAAGAAACTAACTTCGGAACTCTGTAACTTCTAAAATAAGTCATTTATGGTAAAATATGTGAAAATAAATTAACCATCTTCGCCGTCCCGTGGCCGAGTGGTTAGCGCGCTTGGCTACTGATCTATGGGACCTGGGTTCGAGCCCGGGTAAGGCATGGATGTATGTGTCGTTTTTCTGCTGAGGTCCTGCCATCCTCTCAGACCTTCTACTTTGGCATATAAACTGACAGGCTCCTGTCAGACCTCTGTGGCAAGCAGCTGCTTGAGGGGGTATTTATTTATTATTATTATTTATCACGTCCCCTTATTCTCTTGTTGATTTGATTGATGTATCTTTTCGCTGACCTTCAGTGGTAAGGGTAAGGGACGTTCAACACTTAAAATTTCTACTAAGGTTCGAGGATTATTTAATCCAGTGTCAGTGTCTGAGTGTCGCTCCGGTTGACAGTTCGCCCAATACTATGCTGCCTTAGATCGACGTCTGCCTCCCGAGAAACGCACCTCTCTATACATCGACGTCCGATATGAGTCTCTCTCCTCACCTCGCTCCTTCCTTTCTCTCCCCTCATGCCCCCAAATGTCGACAAGGTCACACCGTGGCAACCGTCCGCGCATCATCCAGCAGTGCCATAAATATCATCCGGTGAGCCGACCCCATGGCCAACGACTTGCCCGTGCACAAGGGAAGGTGAGGAAGGGTTCCTCATTATGGCCGCCCGCAATGACAGCAGCTTCCCTTCTTTTCATCACGGCAAGTAGGTCATCTCCTTAGTTCTCACAATTTCAATGCTCCTCCTGCAGTAGGTGCAGGGTCATCAACTGATGCTCCCACGCAATGACAGCGGCTTCTCTTCCTATCATCATGGCAAGTAGGTCATCTCCTTAGTTCTCACAATTTCAATGTCCCTCCTGCAATAGGTACAGGGTCATCAACTGACGCTCCCACGCAATGACAGCGGCTTCTCTTCCTATCATCATGGCAAGTAGGTCATCTCCTTAGTTCTCACAATTTCAATGTCCCTCCTGCAGTAGGTACAGGGTCATCAACTGACGCTCCCACGCAATGACAGCGGCTTCTCTTCCTATCATCACGGCAAGTAGGTCATCTCCTTAGTTCTCACAATTTCAATGTCCCTCCTGCAGTAGGTACAGGGTCATCAACTGACGCTCCCACGCAATGACAGCGGCTTCCCTTCCTATCATCACGGCAAGTAGGTCATCTCCTTAGTTCTCACAATTTCAATGTCCCTCCTGCAGTAGGTACAGGGTCATCAACTGACGCTCACACGCAATGACAGCGGCTTCTCTTCCTATCATCACGGCAAGTAGGTCATCTCCTTAGTTCTCACAATTTCAATGTCCCTCCTGCAGTAGGTACAGGGTCATCAACTGACGCTCCCACGCAATGACAGCGGCTTCTCTTCCTATCATCACGGCAAGTAGGTCATCTCCTTAGTTCTCACAATTTCAATGTCCCTCCTGCAGTAGGTACAGGGTCATCAACTGACGCTCCCACGCAATGACAGCGGCTTCTCTTCCTATCATCACGGTAAGTAGGTCATCTCCTTAGTTCTCACAATTTCAATGACCCTCCTGCAGTAGGTACAGGGTCATCAACTGACGCTCCCACGCAATGACAGCGGCTTCCCTTCCTATCATCACGGCAAGTAGGTCATCTCCTTAGTTCTCACAATTTCAATGTCCCTCCTGCAGTAGGTACAGGGTCATCAACTGACGCTCCCACGCAATGACAGCGGCTTCTCTTCCTATCATCACGGCAAGTAGGTCATCTCCTTAGTTCTCACAATTTCAATGTCCCTCCTGCAGTAGGTACAGGGTCATCAACTGACGCTCCCATGCAATGACAGCGGCTTCCCTTCCTATCATCACGGCAAGTAGGTCATCTCCTTAGTTCTCACAATTTCAATGCTCCTCCTGCAGTAGGTACAGGGTCATCAACTGACGCTCCCACGCAATGACAGCGGCTTCCCTTCCTATCATCACGGCAAGTAGGTCATCTCCTTAGTTCTCACAATTTCAATGTCCCTCCTGCAGTAGGTACAGGGTCATCAACTGACGCTCCCACGCAATGACAGCGGCTTCCCTTCCTATCATCACGGCAAGTAGGTCATCTCCTTAGTTCTCACAATTTCAATGTCCCTCCTGCAGTAGGTACAGGGTCATCAACTGACGCTCCCACGCAATGACAGCGGCTTCCCTTCCTATCATCACGGCAAGTAGGTCATCTCCTTAGTTCTCACAATTTCAATGTCCCTCCTGCAGTAGGTACAGGGTCATCAACTGACGCTCCCACGCAATGACAGCGGCTTCCCTTCCTATCATCACGGCAAGTAGGTCATCTCCTTAGTTCTCACAATTTCAATGTCCCTCCTGCAGTAGGTGCAGGGTCATCAACTGACGCTCCCACGCAATGACAGCGGCTTCTCTTCCTATCATCACGGCAAGTAGGTCATCTCCTTAGTTCTCACAATTTCAATGTCCCTCCTGCAGTAGGTACAGGGTCATCAACTGACGCTCCCACGCAATGACAGCGGCTTCTCTTCCTATCATCACGGCAAGTAGGTCATCTCCTTAGTTCTCACAATTTCAATGTCCCTCCTGCAGTAGGTACAGGGTCATCAACTGACGCTCCCACGCAATGACAGCGGCTTCCCTTCCTATTATCACGGCAAGTAGGTCATCTCCTTAGTTCTCACAATTTCAATGTCCCTCCTGCAGTAGGTGCAGGGTCATCAACTGACGCTCCCACGCAATGACAGCGGCTTCTCTTCCTATCATCACGGCAAGTAGGTCATCTCCTTAGTTCTCACAATTTCAATGTCCCTCCTGCAGTAGGTACAGGGTCATCAACTGACGCTCCCACGCAATGACAGTGGCTTCCCTTCCTATTATCACGGCAAGTAGGTCATCTCCTTAGTTCTCACAATTTCAATGTCCCTCCTGCAGTAGGTACAGGGTCATCAACTGACGCTCCCACGCAATGACAGCGGCTTCCCTTCCTATTATCACGGCAAGTAGGTCATCTCCTTAGTTCTCACAATTTCAATGTCCCTCCTGCAGTAGGTGCAGGGTCATCAACTGACGCTCCCAGCCAACAGAAACAGCTACAGGCAACAACCATATCACAATAACAAGATAGACATATACCGTAAATATGTACATATAAAAAAATAGAAATTATCATTAAAATATCAATATCCTGATATCTAATATCTTATGCACTTATAAAAATATTTATATGGAAATTTTCACGCAATTATGCGAGGGATACTACAATCTTAATCAAATCTATTTAAAGCTCGATTTTCGGAAGTAACAGCTGGTATTTAATGGGTTACAGAAGCTGAAGTATTTAGCGTCAGTAATGTACTGCTATGAAATTCATATAATATTGACGAATATTGAATGAATTACTGACACCAGCATCTAAAACATACACTTATTTTATTAAACGTCTGAAACAAAAATTAAATTTTAAAGGTTTAATTTTTAGGTGAAATCTTATGACTGTCATTGTTATTGTTACAATCCAAACTTCCATAACTGTTTAAATAATAAAAATAAATACCCCCCCTCAAGCAGCTGCTTGCCACGGAGGTCTGACAGGAGCCTGTCAGTTTATATGCCAAAGTAGAAGATCCGAGAGGATGGCAGGACCTCAGCAGAAAAACAACACACACATCCATGCCTTAATCCGGGGCTTGAACCCAGGTCCCTTAGATCAGTAGCCAAGCGTGCTAACCACTCGGCCACGGGACGGACCTAAGGAATATTGCTGAAATTTGAGATTTGGATAGTTTATTTCAGATCGTTAATTTTTCTTCACATATTTTACCATAAAAGGCTTGTTTTCAAAATTGCAGAGTTTCGAAATTAGTTTTCTATTGGAATAAAATGGGTTGTAACTTAACTTTTGCCTCCTCTATGTAATCAATCACATTTAACAATAAAAATCCTATTTTACAAGTTACGGATTGCATCAAATTTGACTTGACATTAAAAGAGCGTAATCTTCATTACAACGCAATGTAACAATCCTGTTTAGAATCTTCATAAACCTACTTTTCAAATGGCCCACATTGAAGTGGAGATGTTGTTCTTAAGCACATCGCACTTCGAAACTTACTAGAGACGTCAACGCTCGTGGCGATGGAGTTCGTGGCATGAAAGTCTTGCCAAAAGCATCGACATAAACTTCCACTTCGGGAATTAATCTGCCCAAGAACTCGTTCAACTTTTCATCTCGTGTTTGGCTTCTGCTAGTGTTTTCCTGCGGAATCTTATAATCGCCTTCCAACCATTTTCGCTAAAAGGATCGATTACAAAATCCCCACACATGAGAACGACTCGAGGAAAAGGGCAATTTTCGTATGCCGGTCACATTTCCGAAACCGTCGACGAAGAAGCATGAGATCGGAAAGGCATGAGAGCTAATTGATCGAAATCCTCTTTCAGTTCTTCTTCTCTTAACCTTTTATTTTCTTAGCGACTTTGAGTGGATCCACTTTTGCTTCCATTTCCCTTTCCTTCTTATGCCTAGAAAGATATCTGTTTAAATGATTAGATCTTTCCTCAAAGATAGGTTGGAAGCATTGATTGCTCATGAAATTGAATGACACGTTTGTTACTAATGCTTTCGTGATTAGTTAAAGCCCTTAAAACATTTTCAGTCAAGCCAATGCTAAATTTCAGCTATCAACCAAAAAACTTTCAGAACCTTAGATAGGATAGAGCGAAGAAGATTATATTAGGGACTTAGTGGTTTCTATACACTCCTGGCATTACTTCTCTTCACAAATCAAGATGTTGGGGGGGGGGGGGACTGATTACCTCAGTTGGTATCACATCAAACTCATAAACTGATGTTAATGTTAGAAGGTTCAAACTTCCAACCTAACCTCTGTCAGAATGAGAACATATTTGGGCTTGGAAAGGTCGCCGTCCATTGAATGAGACATAAAGCCCCCCCCCCCCCACCACCACCACCACCATTGCAGGAGAGTCACACCCCATGCAAGTTAAAGAACAAGCTGGATGGCCTACATTACGTTCGTTTCACAGGGTTTTTTTTTAATTAAGGAAAACGAATAATTTCACAAACTTCTTAAATTACACTCATTTTAGCGAACGATGATAATTATTTGTATTTTAATCGTCTCTTCCCTTTGTAAAATCCTCTGACTGCAGACGCTCTTATTAAATGTTTTAGATTAAATTAATCTTTAGATTTTAAACTAGTATCGCTGAAAATCGAAATTTACTGATATTTGAGTCAGATCAATATTATTGCAAATGATTTTCCATAATATTTATCATTAAGTGTTTTTTTTTTCCGTAAAAGGCTTATTTGAAAAGTTCAAGAGCTTTGAATAAGGCTTCTCGTTAACAAAATTTGGCAGTGGGGCGGAGGTTGGCCCAGTCAGTAGCGCGCCTATCTCGTAATTTAACGCTACCAGGTTCTAGTCCCAACTGTGCCAGCGTTGAGATTTATCTCCGCTAACCGTCATCCTGTCCTCGTTGAGAAAGGGGATATCGATGGGCTTGGAAAACACCACTGCCCCTTGTATAATAGTTTAACCGCGATTTCGTGCATAAACGAACCATATCCTGTGCACGTTAAAGAACAGCCTGGATAACCTTGACGGGAGACTCCCAGCTGTCTCCTAACAACTGTCCAGCGGATTCTCTTCCTTTACCTAACTCTGAGGAGGAGGGGAGGGGGCTCAGTCGGTAGCGCGCCAGGCTCGTAATCTGTAGTTCCCAGGTTCGAATCCCAGCTGGGTCAGCGTTGAGATTTATCTCCGCAAAATTCCCCGCCCTGCCCACGGTCAGTAGGGGACACCGATGGGCTTGGAAAGGTCGCCGTCCGTCGGATGGGACGTTAAGCCGTGGCGCCGTGTGTGGGAGAGCCATACCCTGTGCACGTTAAAGAACACGCTGGATGGCCTTGAGGGGAGGCTACCATCTGTCTCTCAACAGCTGTTCCAGTGGGTCCCCTCCCCCAACCTTCTCTGAGCCATCGGGGTCCATGTGACCTGGCCTTTTAGCCCATGGTGTGCAAAAAAGTGCCGCTCAGAGGTAAAACAACCCAACCCAACCTAACTCTGGGTCCTTGTGATCTACACGTTAGCCCAGTGTGTGGGAAAAAATGCCGCTCAGAGGTAAAATAACTCGACAAAATATGGAATTTCCCAATATATTATGTTGAAGGGCAGGTAATATGATTCATGACAAGACCCAGATGCCCCGCAATAATGCACTACATCTATCGGGATAATGCCATGTTTTACCACTATCCACAGTCGCCGCTGAACAGTACTATAGAAGTGAAGTCTAGCCTTTGGCAAAACCTAACTATAAGCTTCGTCCTGGGTCGCCACAAACAAGGATATTGAGAATCCAAGTTGGCTCGGCGCCTGTGACGGGTATGTTTAAGGGCAGTTTATATATCAAAATGTTTACTAGGAGCATTTTTATCTGGGTCTGTAAATGGTAGTTGGCATAAACTGGAAGGAGAGCTATGTGCCAATCTTTCGGTGATGTGGCACAGAACCAGCCAGACGTAACATCTAATGTCTGACCCCTCCTTCTCGTGGTGCAGGCCGTTAGTACCTTTCAAAAGATATATTCTCTTGGGATGGGCAGACAACGCCAAATATGTCCTTGCTAAAATTGGCTTACAGTGGTCAAATGCAGCTACAGGACAGTTTAGAGAACAAATTGCACAGTCTGATTGGACTTCCGTAACCCATGGCTGCATGAGGATTTGGACTGTATGTATGTATTTTTATCGGAAGAATATTTCACTTTTGCACAAACTAATGTTTAAGCAACATTATGAATATATTCTTATACAATGTATTCATCTCATAAGACGGAAGAAAATTCTTCGATGATGAATTCCATTAACCTGATTTTGCTTCCTCTGAATCCAGTCGCAGGTTTTTGGTAGTAACATGATAATGAAATAAAACCCTTTTCTACAGATTATCATTTACCAAATTTGTCAGCTGGTCTTCGTTAATAGAAATCAGATGACCGAATTTGCATTTATTGAGACGTCGTGTATTATACATTGAGGTTGTTTTACCACTGAGCGGCACTTTTTTGCACACCATGGGCTAAATGGCCAGGTCACATGGACCCCGAAGGCTCAGAGAAGGTTGGGAGAGGGGACCCACTGGAACAGCTGTTGGGAGACAGATGGTAGCCTCCCGTCAAGGCCATCCAGCGTGTTCTTTAACGTGCACAGGGTATGGCTCTCCCGCACACGGGGCCACGGCTTAACGTCCCATCCGACGGACGGTGGCCTTTCCAAGCCCATCGGTGTCCCCTACTGACCGTGGGCAGGGTGGGGAATTTTGCGGAGATAAATCTCAACGCTGACCCAGCTGGGACTCGAACCTGGGAACTACAGATTACGAGCCTGGCGCGCTATCGACTGAGCCACCCCCGCCCCGCGTGTATTATACATGAATTGTTTTGTTCTTGAAACGGAAGAAAGGATTTGTTTAATGGTGATGGCAAGTAATCCAAATCGACGGATATTGAAATGAGACCTTGGACAAGTCACCTTGATTCTTCAGGCCTGGACAGGGCAATAACCAAAGTACTACTCTCGAAATATATTATATATATAATTTAATTATATCTTTTTATCGAAAAATTCAAAGAGAAGTTTTTTATTTTTGAAAACTCGGTAAATAATTTTAAAACGTTCTTAAATATTTTAATAAAGTTGTAATGAATAAATTATTTTTTTTACACAGTTTATAAATAAATAGCTTTTAGTTAAATTTTAGGCAAATTAAATCGTTTAAGTGTTTATGCATAATTAATCTTCCTCCTTCTTCCTCTTGGGGGCGAGGGGGGGGGGGGCTCAGTCGGTAGCGCGCCAGGCTCGTAATCTGCAGTTCCCAGGTTCTAGTTCCAGATGGGTCAGCGTTGAGATTTATTTCCGCAAAATTCCCCGCCCTACCTATGGTCAGTGGCTTGGAAAGACCGCCGTTCGTCGGATGGACGTTAAGCCGTGGGGGCGGGGGTGGCTCAGTCGGTAGCGCGCCAGGCTCGTAATCTGTAGTTCCCAGGTTCGAGTCCCAGCTGGGTCAGCGTTGAGATTTATCTCCGCAAAATTCCCCACCCTGCCCACGGTCAGTAGGGGACATCGATGGGCTTGGAAAGGCCGTCGTCCGTCGGATGGGACGTTAAGCCGTGGCCCCGTGTGCGGGAGAGCCATACCCTGTGCACGTTAAAGAACACGCTGGATGGCCTTGACGGGAGGCTACCATCGGTCTCCCAACAGCTGTTCCAGTGGGTCCCCTCCCCCAACCTTCTCTGAGCCTTCGGGGTCCATGTGACCTGGCCATTTAGCCCATGGTGTGCAAAAAAGTGCCGCTCACAGGTAAAACAAACCAAACCAAACGTTAAGCCGTGGCTCCGTGTGCGGGAGAGACATACCCTGTGCACCTTAAAGAACACACTGGATGGCTTTGACGGAAGGCTACCATCTATCTGCCAGCAAGCAGCTGTTCCAGTCGGTCCCCTCCCCCAACCTTCTCTAAGCCTTCCGGGTCCATGTGATCCGGCCATTTAGCCCATGGTGTGCAAAAAAGTGCCGCTCAGAGGTAAAACAACCCACCCAAAAAATCCCTTTTCCTCAACAAATATCCAGGCTTCGTGTATCAAAGGTGGTCTTACCTTGGACCAGGTCTACTCAAATACCGGGCAGGTGAGGTACATACGGCCAGAGAATTAAGATTTATCGTTAACTGATAATATTGAAAGAAAGAAACAGAAATATATTAATTATTTTCTCAAAAGAAATATAGCAGACTATCGATTATCTAGAATGACTGGGACATAAAACAATCCCGGATAGTCGATTCTTGGTTATTCCGCCATTCATGTAAAACATGCAAAAACTTAAAAAAAATTTCGAAAACATCGTAGCATTTAGAATGGATTTACGTGTACTTCATTTATTTACAAAAGGATAGCAAGAGAGTTTGTGTTTTCCCTTTTTTTATCATCTTCCGGCGAATGGTGCTTAACCCTTTCAGGACCATAAGGTTTCTAAGAGTAAATATTAGCATGTAACTGTTTATTTTAGTTTGTTTAGACGTAAAATAAATAAAAATCATAAGAAAAAGACATAACAATGTGTAGTTTTTTTGGAATTTTATGAGAAATATTTTTCCCAATGGACTATAAAGGTAACACAAATTATAGTTAGACTTATTATGCAATGTCTTTTATTTATTGGTTTATTAGAACAAAACGTATGTAAATAATACAAAATTATGAAATAAAATTACTATACAAAATGATGTGCTAATTATGATATTCTGCGAAGCAATTTCTTTTGGTAGTGAGGCAAAGATGGACATTGCACATAGTACATATGCGTCCTGACAGTTCTGTTTTTGTTTTCTAAACGTTCCCGTTTACGTAATTGCGTTCGGCATACGTTCTATTTTGACATTCTGTATAAAAAATGCAGATAAGGTTATAATTAAATACGACAATCACCAATTTTAAAATGGGAAAAATGTTTCCCTTAGTCGTGAAAGGGTTAAAACATTGTGCTGCGTGAAACGTTTAGCTCTAGCATCGCCCTTTAGCTGACATTTTCTTTTATCCCAAAGCTATTTTCAGGTATACATTAATTTTTGCCACATTCCGGTTAATCTGACCTCTGAAAATCAAAAGTTTGCTGTCACCTCTGGCGAATGTGGAATGCTCTTTTCTTCACCAAAGAAAATAAAGTTTGCCATCTTTCGAATTTTACACCCTGCTAACGGATGTTCGAAAAATTCAGATAGTAGTATTTCATTGTTATCTATCCAACCCAAAAAGAAATTTGTTTTCGTTTATCTCTTAAAAACACGAAAAGTTGCGTTTTCAGAGCGTGATTATAGTTAAGGGTGTACCTTACTGCTGTCAAGTTTCTTCAGCACCCTATTCTACCACATAAATTTTTTATTCATTAATCATGAAACAATTGTATACATTTTGCCATTTTCGGACAGTAGCGGATTCTGTGAAGAGGGATATTAAAACGTTTGCGAGATTCGAGAAATTAAAGAAATAAATTTCCCCTCAAGCAGCTGTTTGCCATAGAGGTCTGACAGGATTCTGTCAGATTAATATGCCTTAGAGAAAATCATTAAGAAACGCGAGACCTCAGCAGAAGGATTTACAAATAGCGAAACATTCATACCTCAACGCGTCCTTTTGACCAGCTGCTAAGAACGCTTACAGCAACGGTTAGCTGATTATAAAAATAACGGAAAATTCACCAGAGCAACAGTTAGCTGATTGTAAAATAAGGGAAATTTCACCAGAGCAACAGTTAGCTGATTATAAAATAAGGGAAAATTTCAGCAGAGAAACAGTTAGCTGATTATAAAATAAGGGAAAATTCACCAGAGCAACAGTTAGCTGATTATAAAATAAGCGAAAATTCACCAGAGCAACAGTTAGCTGATTATAAAATAAGGGAAAATTCACCAGAGCAGCAGTTAGCTGATTATAAAATAAGGGAAAATTCACCAGAGCAACAGTTAGCTGATTATAAAATAAGGGATAATTCACCAGAGCAACAGTTAGCTGATTATAAAATAAGGGAAATTTCACCAGAGCAACAGTTAGCTGATTATAAAATAAGCGAAAATTCACCAGAGCAACAGTTAGCTGATTATAAAATAAGGAAAAATTCACCACAGCAACAGTTAGCTTATTATAAAATAAGGGAAAATCCACCACAGCAACATTTAGCTTATTATAAAATAAGGGAAAATCCACCACAGCAACAGTTAGCTGATTATAAAATAAAGGAAAATTCACCAAAGCAACATTTAGCTGATTATAAAATAAGGGAAAAATTCGCCAGAGCAACAGTTAGCTGATTATAAAATAAGGGAAGATTCACCAGAGCAACAGTTAGCTGATTATAAAATAAGGGAAAATTCACCACAGCAACATTTAGCTGATTATGAAATAAGGGAAAATTCACCAGAGCAACAGTTAGCTGATTATAAAATAAGCGAAAATTCACCAGAGCAACAGTTAGCTGATTATAAAATAAGGAAAAATTCACCACAGCAACATTTAGCTTATTATAAAATAAGGGAAAATCCACCACAGCAACAGTTAGCTGATTATAAAATAAAGGAAAATTCACCAAAGCAACATTTAGCTGATTATAAAATAAGGGAAAAATTCACCAGAGCAACAGTTAGCTGATTATAAAATAAGGGAAGATTCACCAGAGCAACAGTTAGCTGATTATAAAATAAGGGAAAATTCACCACAGCAACATTTAGCTGATTATGAAATAAGGGAAAATTCACCAGAGCAACAGTTAGCTGATTATAAAATAAGCGAAAATTCACCAGAGCAACAGTTAGCTGATTATAAAATAAGGAAAAATTCACCACAGCAACATTTAGCTTATTATAAAATAAGGGAAAATCCACCACAGCAAAAGTTAGCTGATTATAAAATAAAGGAAAATTCACCAAAGCAACATTTAGCTGATTATAAAATAAGGGAAAATTCACCAGAGCAACAGTTAGCTGATTATAAAATTAGCGAAAATTCACCAGAGCAACAGTTAGCTCATTATAAAATAAGGGAAAATTCACCACAGCAACATTTAGCTGATTATGAAATAAGGGAAAATTCACCAGAGCAACAGTTAGCTGATTATAAAATAAGCGAAAATTCACCACAGCAACATTTAGCTGATTATAAAATAAGGAAAAATTCACCAAAGCAACATTTAGCTGATTATAAAATAAGGAAAAAATTCACCACAGCAACAGTTAGCTTCTTATAAAATAAGGGAAAATCCACCACAGCAACAGTTAGCTGATTATAAAATAAGGGAAAATTCACCAAAGCAACATTTAGCTGATTATAAAATAAGGGAAAATTCACCAAAGCAACATTTAGCTGATTATAAAATAAGGGAAAATCCACCACAGCAACATTTAGCTGATTATGAAATAAGGGAAAATTCACCAGAGCAACAGTTAGCTGATTGTAAAATAAGCGAAAATTCACCGCAGCAACATTTAGCTGATTATAAAATAAGGGAAAATTCACCAAAGCAACATTTAGCTGATTATAAAATAAGGAAAAATTCACCACAGCAACAGTTAGCTGATTATAAAATAAGCGAAAATTCACCAGAGCAACAGTTAGCTGATTATAAAATAAGTTAAAATTCACCAAAGCAACATTTAGCTGATTATAAAATAAGGAAAAATTCACCACAGCAACAGTTAGCTTATTATAAAATAAGGGAAAATCCACCACAGCAACAGTTAGCTGATTATAAAATAAGGGAAAATTCACCAAAGCAACATTTAGCTGATTATAAAAATAAGGGAAAATTCACCAGAGCAACAGTTAGCTGATTATAAAATAAGGGAAATTTCACCAGAGCAACAGTTAGCTGATTATAAAATAAGGGAAATTTCACCAGAGCAACAGTTAGCTGATTATAAAATAAGGGAAATTTCACCAGAGCAACAGTTAGCTGATTATAAAATAAGGGAAAATTCACCAGAGCAACAGTTAGCTGATTACAAAATAAGGGAAAATTCCCCACAGCAACATTTAGCTGATTATGAAATAAGGGAAAATTCACCAGAGCAACAGTTAGCTGATTATAAAATAAGCGAAATTTCACCACAGCAACATTTAGCTGATTATAAAATAAGGGAAAATTCACCAAAGCAACATTTAGCTGATTATAAAATAAGGAAAAATTCACCACAGCAACAGTTAGCTTATTATAAAATAAGGGAAAATCCACCACAGCAACAGTTAGCTGATTATAAAATAAGGGAAAATTCACCAAAGCAACATTTAGCTGATTATAAAATAAGGAAAAATTCAACAAAGCAACATTTAGCTGATTATAAAATAAGGGAAAATCCACCACAGCAACATTTAGCTGATTATGAAATAAGGGAAAATTCACCAGAGCAACAGTTAGCTGATTATAAAATAAGCGAAAATTCACCACAGCAACATTTAGCTCATTATAAAATAAGGGAAAATTCACCAAAGCAACATTTAGCTGATTATAAAATAAGGAAAAATTCACCACAGCAACAGTTAGCTTATTATAAAATAAGGGAAAATCCACCACAGTAACAGTTAGCTGATTATAAAATAAGGGAAAATCCACCACAGCGACAGTTAGCTGATTATAAAATAAGGGAAAATCTACCACAGCAACAGTTAGCTGATTATAAAATAAGGGAAAATTCACCAAAGCAACATTTAACTGATTATAAAATAAGGGAAAATCCACCACAGCAACAGTTAGCTGATTATAAAATAAGGGAAAATCCAGCACAGCAACAGTTAGCTGATTATAAAATAAAGGAAAATTCACCAAAGCAACATTTAGCTGATTATAAAAAAAGGTAAAATTCACCAGAGCAACAGTTAGCTGATTATAAAATAAGCGAAAATTCACCAGAGCAACATTTTGCTGATTATAAAATAAGGGAAAATTCCCCACAGCAACATTTAGCTGATTATGAAATAAGGGAAAATTCACCAGAGCAACAGTTAGCTGATTATAAAATAAGCGAAAATTCACCAGAGCAACAGTTAGCTGATTATAAAATAAGCGAAAATTCACCAGAGCAACAGTTAGCTGATTATAAAATAAGGGAAAATTCACCACAGCAACATTTAGCTGATTATAAAATAAGGGAAAATTCACCAAAGCAACATTTAGCTGATTATAAAATAAGCGAAAATTCACCAGAGCAACAGTTAGCTGATTATAAAATAGGCGAAAATTCACCAGAGCAACAGTTAGCTGATTATAAAATAAGGGAAAATTCACCACAGCAACATTTAGCGGATTATAAAATAAGGGAAAATTCACCACAGCAACATTTAGCGGATTATAAAATAAGGGAAAATTCACCAAAGCAACATTTAGCTGATTATAAAATAAGGAAAAATTCACCACAGCAACAGTTAGCTGATTATAAAATAAGGGAAAATCCACCACAGCAACAGTTAGCTGATTATAAAATAAAGGAAAATTCACCAAAGCAACATTTAGTTGATTATAAAATAAGGAAAAATTCACCACAGCAACAGTTAGCTTATTATAAAATAAGGGAAAATCTACCACAGCAACAGTTAGCTGATTATAAAATAAGGGAAAATCCACCACAGCGACAGTTAGCTGATTATAAAATAATGGAAAACCCACCACATCAACAGTTAGCTGATTTTAAAATAAGAGAAAATCCACCACAGCAACAGTTAGCTGATTATAAAATAAGGGAAATTTCACCACAGCAACATTTAGCTGATTATAAAATAAGGGAAAATTCACCAGAGCAACAGTTAGCTGATTATAAAATAAGGGAAAATTCACCAAAGCAACAGTTAGCTGATTATAAAATAAGGGAAAATTCACCACAGCTAATTATAAAATGAGGGAAAAATTCACCACAGCAACTACAGCAACAGTTAGCTGATTATAAAATGAGGGACAATTCACCACAGTAACCACAGTTAGCTGATTGCAAAATAAGGGAAATTTCACCACAGCAACCACAACAACAACTGATTATAAAATAAAGGAAAATTCACCACAGCTACCACAGCAACAGTTAGTTGATTATAAAATAAGGGTAATATCACCATAGCAACAGTTAGCTGATTATAAAATAAGGGAAATATCACCATAGCAACAGTTAGCTTATTGTAAAATGACGGAAAGTTCACCAGACTTTGGAGAGTTATTCTCATTTATTAAATTGCATTTTCATAACATGACTATACCAAAATTAATTGCAACGCAAAAAATTTCTCATTTATTTACATGACATATATGTGCAAAAAACTTTATATTTCTTTAGATTGACGTGTTTTAAATTAGTGCCTTTCTCGCACGCTTTCAGCAAAAAATATCTTTTTTTAATTAATATCAAAAGTTGTAAGGAAAATCTTTTTTTCTTTTTGGAAGAAACTTACAGTATTTCCTTCAACTGTGAAAGAAAAAGTTGCATATTATTGGATGGAAAAAAAGCATCGAAAATTAGCATACTTAAAATAGTCCACAAGAGTTTAGTGGAGAGTTCTTGAAAGCCTTTCCAAAAGCTTCCACTAAATAGGAAACCACTGAAGTGCGAATTTCAATGCTATTCAGTGAGCAAACATCGCCGCATCGAAAAAACACCTAGAGTTCTTCATTAGGAAGTCTGATTTCGAAGAGGAAATGCTATTTCCGTTAGCTTCATCGATCCAGCATCAGTATCAGGCTTGGGAGCAGAGACAAAGAGTGAGCAGCGGCCACAGTCCGGCCGTCCTTTCGTCATAACCCACACTCTGCTCTACATCTCCAGCAGAAAGTCAGCTCTCCACGCCATTTCTCTCTCATCCAGAAAGAGAAAGCTGGATTAGTTTTATCAATATATAATGTCGCCGAAGACTTTTCGAAAGTCAGGGGGTATTGTCAAAGCTTTAATTATAAATGACTCAGAGGAAGTAACAAGTGCATCGAATGCACTATTCATGATGGTGGCGAAGTCACGTTCGCAGTATAATTAATTCAGCTTTATGCTGAATAAACAACAAAGCTTTGGGTTCAGAGTGTCCGAGATGGAGAAGAGGAGTCCTCCCTTTTAAGAGACGCTGCTGTTTGATTTCGTCAAGGAAAAGTTCCGTCGAATGTAAAGGCAAATGGGCAAAGCGGGAGCTGCTTGAAGGAGGAAACTGGGACGGCTGAGCAGGAGATAGTGATTGTGCGGAGGAGCATCCCTTTATAAGAAGTAGCAGCGGCGAAGAATGCAGCTTGATGGCACACTCTTATGCATAAATCATAACTCAGAATGCTTCAGAATAGTAAAGTGAATCGCAGCGAGTGTTTCGGTGTTTGGAAAGCGACGCTCGGTTGCTGCTACTCGAAGGAAGAGAAAGATTTTCGATGGGAGAGAGCGTCATGAAAAGTGAATGAAGAGGAGGAAAAGAGAACGGGCGAGGTGGAATTCTTCTAAAACAGCGGAATTAACTAGATTAATGAAAGTAACAAATTCTCGTTTGTTTCAACTGACAAATGTTTATGGATGAAGGAGTCGATGTCATTTATCTCGTTTCTCCTGAACACGAAAGCTGCATCTCAAGTTGTTTTCAGTTGTAGCAAAGTGTTAACTGAAAAATGTGTGAATAATTAAATCAATTTACGGTCGATAGTCGCGATAACAAATTATCTCTTCCGTTATTCGCGCTCAGAATACTCGACATATATTTTTCGAATAGGTTTAATTATTCCACAATTAAAGCACTACTGCATTTTAAAACTGTTTCTGTTACTGAAGTGTGTATTGGTTATTTTAAAATTTTAAAAGTTGTGTATTTTGAAATTGGATAAAAGTTTAGAAAAGAATTTTGAGTGTCAACCTGGTTAGGAAATTTGCAAAAGATCTATCTACAGGATGTCTAATGGGAGAAAGTTTTGCCCACACCATCCTTACTAACCCTCAGATATAGGTGATAAGTACAATGTTAAATAATTTACTGAATTTTTTAAAATTACATATTAAAGGTGGAAATTTTAAAAAACTATTGAAATAAAATCATTAAATTGGAATTTTTAATTTTAGTGTCTAAAATAATAATACTATACATCAGAGGTGTATAGTATTATTATTTAATTCGGTGTTCAAACTTTTTTAAACTTGATTCCTTTTTTAAAATATTAACCTGATGCGACCCCTCAAACTTTTAACATGTATTTGCATTGTGGTGTTGCAAATAAGAACTTTGTTATTTTAAAATGAAGGAAATGAAAAATGGACTTATTGGTTTATTTGATAGTTTATATTTAATTTAAATTTCCTGCGAACCTCTGAGGGGTTGTGACCAACAGTTTGTACTTCTCATAACAATGTAAATTGTAACACCACGAATGAGAAGATGTAGATTCAGGCACATCACACCAAGGATTGTGTTGAGTTGTTTTACCTCTGAGCGACACGTTTTTGTACACAATGGGCTAAATAGCTCAGAGAAGGCTGGGGGGGTGGGAACCCACTGGACAGCTGTTGGGAGACAGATGGTAGCCTCTGTTAAGGCCATCTAGCGTGTTATTTAACGTGCACAGGATATAGCTCTCCCGCACACGAGATCACAATGATCACACGAGATCACAATGATCACACAGGAGTCTTTCCAAGCCCATCGGTGTCCGCTACTGACCGAAGGCAGGGAGTTTTGCGAGATAAATCTCAATATTGGCTCAGGCAGGACTCGAACCAGGGAATTGCAGATTACGAACCTGAAGCGCTACCGACTGAGCCATCTCCGCCCAGCATTGTGTTGGTTGAGATATGCAAATGATCGCAGTTTCTTAGCAAATGATTAGGTTGGGTTGTTTTACCTTTCAGATGCACTTTTCTAGACACAGATCACAAAAACCTCAAAGGTTCGAAGAAAGCTTGGGTAAGGAGACACGCTGGACAGCTGTTGGCAGACAGATGGTAGTCATCCATCAAGACCAACCATCGTGTTCTTTAACGTGCACAGGGTATGGCTCTTCTGCATCTACTATATATCTTCTGTAACGGCAAAATTTGGTTACTCAAAATTTGTAATTAGGGCTTATGCAAAAGCATAGGGTCACGGCTTAACGTCCCATCCGATGGAGGTTCCTTTTCTGAATAAGGACAAGGTGCGGGTTAGCGGAGATAAATTACGAGCAGATTACGAGTCTCTCCCACCACCGATTGTGCCACCACCGCTACAGAAATGAGTCAGATCAGTCCCGGATCTAGAAAAAATAACGAGGAGGGGGGAGGGGGAGGGCAGTAACCCAAATGAAAAGGAGATCGAATCGAAACAAACCGGACAGCTGTTTCGGTATAAAAGATTTACTTTCATCATTAGCCAGTTTCTTGAAAAATACTACAAATATATATGGGTTTAATATTTCTTTCCATCCGTTCTAGTTGCTAAACATTGCAGGTAGGGGGCATTGTCATCTTTTTCCCATCCTTGATTCAGCCCTGGGTGAGAATGTCTTAATGAGGTTAATAAAATCCTTAATTGCTTGTGACAATGAGATCCATATATTAGGCTACCTTTTCAATGATTTTTTTTTCAAGTAATAAGGAATTAAATCTGGGAGTAGTCGCGTGTTTGTCTTTTAGTTTACACATATTTTTTGAACTGTTACAAATAAAATTTTTGATATCTGCACGTGTCCACTTATCTACATGAACGTGAATGCATTGTTATATACAGGCAAAAAAGAATTTAGAAATTTGAACAATGCATTTTGTTGTGTGGTGTAGAAAAATCATACTCGATCATTCAGACCATATCGCGCCCTTTGAGGCTTTGTTCACCTTCGCATGCGTACTGCTTTTGCGCATGAACCTTTAAAGTACGTTTAGTTTAATGATGGATGCAGAATCCCTATTAGAAACGTATATAAAACTTTAAAAAAAAAGGAAAGCGTGCATGTCACTTCCATCTTAGCTCGTTTTTAGAAAAACGAGCTTTCCTTTTGTCGTCTTTAGACATTCGCTCTTTTTTTTTTCAGACATAAACAAAAATTATTTTTTTCGGTTAGATAGGTATTGACGTAATATTAGGATTCACGTTTCTCAAATCTGCAAATGGTTGCAATAACGCCCTCTCGCGTTGAAAAAAATTTTAAAAAATTGTCAAATTTTAAAGAAATATTCCGAAAGATCTCTTTACACAATAAATTTTACATTTTGGTATTGGAGCGTGAGGTCAAGAGCAGACTTCTATCCAAAACAATAAAAATTGAGAGGGGACAAGAGATCGAGCTGGAAGAAAGTAAAAGGGGAGTTGGGAGGCAAGACACTGGATTTCCTTTGCAGTATAACATTTTCCCCGAGGTTTCATAGATCTTTGAAAACTTTCTTGGAAATAGCACCAAATATGTATGCATTTGTTAATTTTTGGGTTCTATTATTACCCTTACTAGTATTTTCAAAGGAAAAGGTTACCAATTTCACCTTCTAATGGGGGGAAGCTCTCAGTCGGTAACGCGCCAGGCTCGTAATCTGTAGTTTTCATGTTTGAATCTCACCTGGGCAAGCGTTGAGATTTATCTCCGTTAAACTTCCAACCTGTCCTCTGTAAGAAAGGGGCAACCAATGGGCTTGGAAAGGCCGCCATCCGTCGGATGGAATGTTAAGCCGTGGCCTCCTGTGCAAAGACCCTGACGTTAAAGAACAGGTTGGATCACCTTGACGAGAAGTTAACACCTACTACAAAATAATCATTATAAAAGGCATTTACAGCATATTAGAGTTTACTTCTTAAAAAAAAGTGTTTTTTTTTAACTGCCTGTTCCAACAAGCAACTCTCAGTGAGTTTTTAAATGATATCGGAACTCTGCATCACATTGTGCGAAATGTCGAGAATTAGGAAAAATATGAGATGAGTCGAAAATTATGAGATGATTCCGAGCTATATTGGTTGCTGCTAATGACACTAAACTAATTCACGAACTTGACTAAAACAATAATAACAGCGAAAACAAAATATAATAGTAACTGGAATTTAACGAATGATAAAACATAATGAATGGAGTGGGACTGATTTGGATGAACTTTTCGCGTATCAGAATCGCGCAGATCTCCAAGTTTGAAAATCCCCTTTTATGCTAGGATAATGTGGCAACGCCGCTTTAAAGCATTGTGGCGGCACGTGTAAAGATCATAAGCTCACCAGACAAAAAATTAATCATCTCCCGCCGTAAGAGGGTTATATCTGTTCGACAGCACAGAGGGCTTACCAGTAATAAACTTATCCTACAAATAGCTGTGCCTTGCGTTACGAGGTTCATACAATGACAAGAAGTGGTTGGTGCCACGTGTGTGTTAGTCGCTCCGTGAAACATGGGTCGCGCCAAAGATGTGAATGAGTGGGAAAAAGGAGTTATTGTGTTTGGCCGAGCCAGGAAAGCATATTGTACAAGAAGTTGCTACCTTTGCAGGTGTGTCGAAAAGTACTGTCCAAAGTGTCTTCCAGCAGTGGCATACATCGCAGTGCACCGCTAATCGTCGCCAGAACTGCAGCAGAAAGACTGTCCACCAACAGGTACCGCCACAGTGTGTCACGCACTGTTAGGGCAAACTGCTTTGCAACGAGGCAGGAATTGCTCCACTCAGTCAATGCAGGCCTACAACAAGTGTTTCTGAACGAACACTCCGATGGGAACTGCATGCCATAGATATCTGGAGCAGAGTACTGCAGACTGTTAACAGTCAGCAACCATGTTAACAGCTCTGCACAAGGCTGCACAGCTATAGTGGGTGCAGCACCACAAAGACTGGACTGTCCACTCTTGGAAGCGTGTGATCTGGTCGGATGAGTCACGTTTTTGCTTGTATTCGAATGATGCGAGGCGATGGGTACATCGTAAGCTGCATGAAACCTTCAATGAGGAGTGTGTGCAAGGTTCTGTTCAAGCTGGAGGAGTCTGTGATGTTCGGGGGGTGTTTCACTTACAAGGAAATGGTCCTTAACCAGAAGAACTATATGGAGCTACTGGACTACCACATGTTGTCTTTTGTGCAGCATCTCCACAGTGAAAACCAGAAGGATACCCTAGTCTTCCAGAGGACAATTGTCACGTGCACAGGGCTCGAAGTGTGTTGGATTAGCATGACGATCATTCTGAAGCCTTCGAACATCTCGACTGACCCTCCAAATCCCCGGATTTGAATCCCATAGGAAAGTTGTTGGACTATTTGTGAGCAGCGAGTGAAGCGCCATCCCAGCCATCAAGCCAATCTGGCCAAACTACGGCATTTGCTGCTGGAAGAGTGGATGAATATTGATGTGCACTACATCTGCACACTGGTGGCATTCATGCCAGACAGGATTTTGCTGTTCTTCTGTCGCACAGAGACGTTTCGTGCTATTTGGTGACATTCAGCCAGGGGGTGACTAATTTTTTGTACAGTGAGCTTATGTCGTGCAGTGAGATCAGGAAAAATGACTGCCGGGTGTATGCAATATCCGATGTTTCCAACTGTCATGACCCCTTGGTTCGGATCCTAATCGACTGGGTCAGATGTGATGACCCAGTCCACACAGGAGAGAGGAACGATGAAATTACTACTTCACTTCGGTGAAACTTCAGGTTCGCGGGTTTTTAGGCCCGTGCCACCATATGCCTCAACCTTGCTGCGTAGAATGAAGAATAGCAATGGTCCATCAATTACTGCACGAGAGTTATATAGGAACGACACAATTTTTATTCACACTATATATAGCTACGTGCTGGAAATGAACTCCACTCCGTGGGCCTTTGCTGCTTCACACTGTGGTTCCTTCTGAATCCACAAAACTACTATCAAATTCACCGCTCAACTACGTGAGCCTTTGCTGCTTTACTACTGCAAATATTACTAAAATCAGGTGGAGAATTGCACACTCTGCAATTTCTCACTTTACAGACCTCAAAACTCGGCGAAAGGATAACCATCTTTGCCTACACTGTGTCTCCTCCTGAACCACAAGAATAAAAGACAAGGTTCTCCAAGAATCTGGATTCCCTCTTGGAATCGCACCCTCACTTCAAGGGTTATTTTGAGAAAGACGGCGTCCTTTTGACGCGTGTCAACGCGACCTCTTCCCTTGACAGCTAACGTACAGACTGATTCTTCCAACTCCTTCCCCAGCTTCGTGCGCGAACTTTCGCGCCGCGGGCTAGTTAGTCATATACGGAATAAACAACTGCTGGCATTCGTCACCACTTACTCGGAGCAGCTTTAGACCCGAAAAACAACAACAGTGAGTCATCCTAGCACAAACATTTCCAAGAACACATCAAAATATATACAACAATATAATACAACAAAAATATACAATAAATAAATAAATATAAAATTCGAGGGACATGACACCAACTTAGCTTTTTCAAGTTAGATCTAGCTTGGAAAAATTGTAATTTGGCTTTTTTTTGTTAATGACAAACCTGAGGTTTTCCGTTTTGATTTTTGTTTTTAAACCGCTTTCTAACAATTAAAATTTTTCTTAAATTAAATTTCCAAATTCATTTTACTTTCAAATCATTTTTCAATTTTACAAAATAGAGAGATATCACCTGTCCAAAACACGAATATAGTCTTCGTTGTACAGCAAAATTTGATATCTAAAAAAATTGTTGTTTCTTGAACAATAAAAAAACTAGCTTTTTTTTACAGCATCGTCTACCTTATTTTCTTAAGTGGGAATTGGCAACACTGGCAATAGAACGTTATTCTTACGTTGTGATTGGTTAGATAGTTCACAGAGTTTAATTCAGTGCAGCGTTGTCAGATGTTTTCAAAAAGAAGCTCACAACTTAAATTTATTTGGTTTGCACTAAGACTGGGATGGTTTTAAAATAAATCTTCTCAGATCTCCTACTGGCATATAAACTGACAGGCTCCTGTCAGACCTCTGTGGCAAGCAGCTGCTTGAGGGGGTATTTATTTATTTTTATTTATAGGTAAAAAGGAAGCAAAAAGGGGATAAGTTATTGGATTGTATCGGAACGAATCAGATTCTAGTTGTTCTAGTTTTTCGTTTAAAAATAGAAAACTAGAACTTTTAGTTTAAAACTAAAAATTTACCAAAGAGTGAAATGCATGTTTTCCCTTGTGGTCTCTTCGTGTTGGCCACTATCCGGATAAGAGTTTGAACTCCGGATAAGGCATGGATATTTCCTTCTTTGGGGTGGCAATGGCTCAACCAGTAGTTCGCTAGACTCGCAATCTGCAGTTCCCGGGTTCGAGTCCCAGCAAGCCAGCATTCAAATTTATCTCCGCAAAAATTCCCTGCTCTGCTCTTGGTCAGTTGGAGACACCGATAAGCTTCAAAAGTTCGCCATCCGTCGGATGGGACGTTAAGCCGTGGCTTCGTGTGCAGGATAGCCTTGTGAACGTGAAACAACATGCTGGATGGCCTTGACGGGAGGCTACCATCTGTCTACTGACAACTGCCCATGTATCCTTTCCTCCCAACCTTCTCTGAACCCTCGGGGTCCTTGTGACCTGGCCATTTAGCCCATTGTGTGCAAAAAAGTGCTGCTCAGAGGTAAAATAAAACAACCCCTTGCATTCACATTAGTTTTAAGAAAACAATTTTCCAAATTATGTGAACTACACAGACTTTTAGCGATAAAAATTGCCCCTCCCATTAGGAGTCACTGGAATTGCGCGAAACGTTTCAAATGGCTAAATCGCATTGAACTGAAGTCAATAGCAATCAGCATTTCAATAAAATCATTTTTGACAGACAAGATATACCACAACTTGTTGTTGACAGACAAGGGCTATCAGAAACTGTAGGGTGCGTGCTTGTTAGTGGTTCGAGCGCCATATTGACTAATATACTAGGAAAATGTTCAGAGCGCATCGGAAACGTAGGGTACAATGCCTAGTTCATGGCGAGACGTTTCTACAGGCAACGCAGTGGCTTTGAAATAGGTCGAATAGTTGGACCTCTGCGAGGCTGGTTGATACACGATAATGTCCGAACAGTTGTAGATGTTGGTAATAGTAGTAACAAGGTTATACAGAAGCGGGAATATTCAGCCTAATTCAGAACGGACTTATCTACATACGCAGCAAATGATCACAAGGAAACAATCAACGATCGTTCCTAATTCCGCGGCATGATGGAATGGCAATATCACAATTATCATCATCGTATCCTCAACTGAAGATTGTGTAAAATTGGCTTGAATGCATTGCTTCCAGTGAGCTTTCTGCCACTCATAGCTATCCACCGTCGACAACGTCTACTCTGATACCAAAAGAGGGTACATTGGCCTGATGTTTGCGTTCTGTGATCTTTGGCGGTGTCACGTCATGTTCACGAACCAATCTTCATTTCCTCTGCAGTCGGACAGGAGAGGTATATTGATCTGAAAAAGGATACGGACCCGCAAACAGCTCCATGATCGTTGAGAGAAGTACATTTGATAATGGAGATCTGAGTGTGTGGTCCGGGTTTTAATGAATGACCAGAGTGACCTCCATGTGTTTGGTAGTAATTCTGTGAATCTTGTAAAATATCGGGATGAGATCCTTGATTCCTTCAAGTCCTATACTCGTGCAACAGGTTATGGCATTAGCAGGTTATGGTCTTAGAAGGCGATAATGCTCATCCACTGAGAGCAAGACTTACCAATCAATGCCTCAGGGGCGGGGTTTGGCTCAGTCGATAGCGTACCAGTCTCGTAATCTGTAGTCTCCAGGTTCGAATCCCACCGGTCTCAGCGTTCGGAATTATCTCGGCTAAAACCCCACCCTGCCCTCGGTGAGAAAGGGAACACTAGTGAGCTTAGAAAAGCCGCCGTCCATAGGATGAGACGTCAAACCGCTTTAGCTTAAAAAAGCCGTGTTTAACTTCCATAATTCTTTAAATATTGAACGAATATTGCGGAAAATAGATATTTAGAGAGATTTGAGCGAGATACAATTTATGTTCAGTGATACTTTTCCGTAAAAATATATTTTCAAAGTTAAGGAGCTTTGAATAAGGTTTGCTTCCTTCTAAAACGACTTCCTGTGATTGGCAAACCATTCATTCATTCCACCGAAAACTTTTCACCACAAGATGCTGTAGTTCTTAACTTTCAGAGCTCATTGAAAGCACCAAACTTTCGTTTAACGTTCAGCACAATTACAATTTCAATATCACCTAAGAAACTGCTCCTTCTGTTCCCATTCTCCACATGGCACGACAGAAGGATAAATATTTTTCTAAGGGGCGAATCCAACATCAAATTGCTTACACTTCCTTGGAGATCAAAAGAAACAATAGACTGAAAGATGCCAGAGGCAGAGAGAGAGTGTATGTAGGGAAACAAAAACACGCACGGAATGAAAAAAAATAATAAAAGAAATAACCTTTTCTTTTTCTGTGAGAGAGACAAACATCTGCAATGCCAGCATCTTTCCTCACCAACAGTCTTCTTTGTTTCCCTCCTGATCCCCTTCCGTTTTCTTTTATTGTTCTTGTTCACGTTCCTTGACCAGGTTCGCCAGAGACAAACTAATTGGTCAGTGGCCTTGCTTTACGATTGGTGATCAGTCTTTTCGTCAGCTCTGATTAGGTCGGTCTCCTTTTCCTCCCCTCCTCTCCACGTGCTCTCTTCTCCTGCAGCACTTGAAGTGTCCAACGCCGGATTTTCCGGCAGAGATATCTGCACTGACACCTGGGCATCAGCTGCACGGGAGGACGAAAGAAAGTGAACGAAAGAGATAGAAAATAGGAAACGGAGGGAGAAAAAAACAGACAGAGAGATAGATTCTGAGTGAATGAGTGGAGCAGCTTTGCCAGCTACCGACCTACAGACGACGACGGACACCGGTCCGCTCCTCCTTCTTTCGCTCATCGGCGTCGCACGCTCCACGTCTCGAAGAGCGGACCTTCCTCTACTTCGGGTCGCTAATGAACGCGGCCCCTCGTCTTCTAGACGAAAGATAGGAGCAGAAAATTGCATTAGAACAAAAGCCTGTAGGACACATTGTCTGGACCGTGGAGGCTGTGTTTGTATCTCTTGAGCGGTAATTAAATGGACCGACGGTAAACTTTCTCTCTCAGTCTTTCTCTCAGAGAGCATTCGCTGCCCATCACCCCTTTCCCCCACTCCACGAACTTCTCCTCCTCCCTTCCCTCTTGTCGGTGATGCCCTCTTACTATTCCCGGAGACCTATCGGCGCCCTTTCGGCATACTATTTTACTTGTTTCCTAATGTAATTGTTTGAGCCTTCGTATGAAGAGACAGTTAGTCGAGAGTCTGTACGAAGACAAACAGTTCAATTCATAGTCCGGTACAATTACAGAGGTTTGCCAGGAAAAGTTGCTGAAAGAAATGACACTGTAACAAAAATTATACTCGCCGATGTTCTAATCGAATTAAATAAAGACTTTGATGTAAAGCCAGCTTGGAAGATTCTAAAGTTAGAAATAAAAGAGTTCTGACGGAAAGCCAGACCTTTGAAAATGTTTTGTGTAAATTTTGGTTCTCAAGAATCTTGGTGAAATGGACCCCAAAGATAACAAAAAGGAAAGTCAAAAATCTTTGATAAGGTTTTCGGAAATTTTGACTCTTAACAATGGGCTATTTGTCGTACTTCTGAGGGCCATTGCACACAATGGGGTAAATGGCCAGGTTACAAGAACCCTGACTGTTCGGAGAAGGTTGGGGAAAGGGGACCCATTGGGAAGATGTCAGGAGATAGATGGTAGATTGCCATTAATATCATCCAATGTGTTCTTTAACGTGCAAATGGTATGGTTCTCCAGCACACGGAGAACGGCTTAACGTATCATCCGATGAACGGCGGAATTTCCAAGACTATCGTTTCCCCTACTAGCCGAGGGCAAAGGAGACATTATCTCGACGCTGGCATAGGTGTGACTCGAAATTGGGAACTGCAGATTACGAGCCTGTCTCACTACCGATTGAGCCAGACCCCGCGCATCTAAACAATGGACTAAAAAGCCAGGTCAGAAGGACTGCCAAGGATTCAGAGCAGGTTGCCAAAGGAGATTCACTGGGTTGTTATTAGGAGCTGCCCGTAAAGCCGTGTGACCTGGTTTATTAAGCACAGGTTAAGAATCCCCTTATCCAGCCGTGTTCTCCTGCACAAGGGAAAACGGCTAAAAGTCACGATCGGTGTAGGCGGTATTTCTAAGTCTATCGATGTCCTCTTTTTGATGGAAGACGGAGGGAGTTTAGTGAATAAATTTTCAGTGCTGAAACAGTTGAGATTTGGAACTGAGAACTGCAGATTACAAGCCTGGCTCGCCAACCCTTAGCCCCTCCCTTAATTTATTATTAAAAAAAATAATATAAATATAAATAAATAAATACCCCCTCAAGCAGCTACTTGCCACAGAGGTCTGACAGGAGCCTGTCAGTTTATATGCCAAAGTAGAAGATCTGAGAGGATGGCAGGACCTCAGCAGAAAAACAACACATACAACGATGCCTTATCCGGGGCTCGAACCCAGGTTCCTTAGATCAATAGCCAAGCGCGCTAACCACTCGGCCATGGGGCGGCTAATTTACTATTAGCGCTTAAAAAAAGGATAGAAAAGCATGTTATTTTGATCAGGATATGCACATTCGGACTTTGAAGAATTTTGATTCAGTAGATCATAAATAAAAAAAAACGTAAGTGAAGGTTTTTTTCCTCAGGTTAATGGAAATTTGGATTCTATGGATTCTGGATTGAATTATCATAACCGATAGATTGGAAGCTATTAGGAGACAGATGGAAGCTGCCCGTAAATCCGTGTGACCTGGTTTATTAAGCACAGGTGATAACACATGAAACGAATAACATCAAGAAATCAGAATTGCACTATCTGCAAATCCTTGAGGCAATGTTGGTCAATTAAGAAATCCGAAGAACCGGAGAAAAGGGATAAGAGTTTGAATATTTCTGTTATAGATTTATGTTTTTTTTTCTTTAGGTCATAACTTTCTTACAAGATGGGGTGAGGCCTTGCCAGTACTCTCAACCTTCGAGTCTTTGCTGCATCGTCATATGAATTTTTCCTGTTTAGTCGGGAGGCGGATACATGTAATTTTGGGAAGATTGGCCTCCATCGGATGGAACGTTACGCTGTTATCGGAGGGGGGGGGGGCGGAGTTGTCTCAGTCGATAGCGTGCCAGGCTCGTAATCTGATGTGCCCAGGTTCGAGTCTTAACTGGATTTGAGTTGAGAATTTTCGCTGCAAACTTCCGTTCTGCCTGAGTAAGGCGATACCGAAGGGTTTGAAAGGCCCGCTGTCCGTCTAATGGGATGTTAAGCCGTCGCTTCTTGTGTAGGATATCCGTACTCCGTGCAGGTTAAGAAAAACAATAGGTGGTTTTGATAAGAGATTTCCATCTCTATGCTAATAGCTGTTCTGAAAAACATTGAGAAGGGGTTGTCTACCCCTTCCCAATGTTTTTCTGACATTGAGATCCTTGTGGCCTGGCCATTTAGCCCATTGTATGCAAAAGAAAGTTCAGAGGTTAAACAATTCAATTCCCTCCTATGAGTGCTGATGAGACATAGAAGTTGAACTTTAAGTACCTTCTATGTAACTTTGAGGATTACCATTAAAATTTAAACACCATCTGCTTAATCTTGAGGTTTGTGTTGGTTTACCTCTTGATTGTTTTACTTATTGGTGCAACCTATCTTTTGCAACATAATTTTGTGATTGTGCACAAAATGATCTGTGGACTAAACAGCCAGGTGACATGGATCACAAGAGCTCAGAACTGGTTAGGAGATGAAATTCCACCACTGCTCTAGGAGATAAAAGAAAGTCTCCTGCCAGAGTCAATCAGAGCGTTCTGTACATGCACAGGATACTCTCTCCTGCACAGGGGAGGAGATCATTCGGTAGCACGCCAGTCTCGTAATCTGCAGTTCCCAGATTCGAGTCCCAGCTGGGTCAGCGTTGAAACTTATATCCGCAAAACTCCCCGCCCTGCCCACGGTCAGTAGGGGACACCGAATGGCTTGGTAAGACCGCCGTCCGTCGGATGGGACGGATGCTGATAAACCATCCGTTCATCGGCTGGGTTAAGCCATGGCCCTGTGTGTGGGAGAGCCATACTCTATGCACGTTAAAGAATACACTGGATGGCCTTGACAGGAGTCTACCATCTGTCTCCCAAAACCTGTTCCAGTGGGTCCCCTCCCCCAACCTTCTCTGAGCCTTCGGGGTCCTTGTGACCTGGCCATTTAGCCCATGGTGTGCAAAAAAATGCCGCTCAGAGGTAAAACAACCCAACTTACACGTGGGGATGCGACTAACATCCCAGATGGTACAAGAGAAGTTCCAAACCCATTAGCAACCCTTTCTTACCGAGAATAGAGCAAAGGTTGGTGGGTGGTTATTGCAGAAAATCTCAAAGCAAACACAGTGGGGAATTCGAACTGGGAACATCAAATCATCAGTTAACATTCGTTTCATGAACTGCAAATTTACAGACAAGTATCGATCTCATACATATTTGAACGTGCCTTAATTTTTCAATAACGAGTTCATTACTTTCGTCATTTGTTCGAGAGGAAGAAAGTCTTAATACCCTGACCGCAACCGCTGAGAATGTATTGCAAAAGGAACCAAGTAACTTTCCTCAGACAATGAACCACGTACGCCCTTCATTTCTCTAATGTTTTTAAAACTTCGCAAGCTCGAAAGCCGTCGAAATGCAAGCAATTAAAGCTTGAGCTCACGCATCTAGATAGCTTTAGACTCGGAAACGGAACGGGAGCCTGAAAAAGATAACATTTACTCCCAGGTGTACGCTGAAATTCCGAACGAAATGAGAAAAGTTCTTAAGCAATTCTGCTGTTCGATACTCTTAATTCCAACTGTGTTTGGATTCTCTGTAATGAGTAATTCAATGTTTAATGAAGCCAAACGATGCACAGAACAAATAACGTGGTGGTGTCTTTGAGTTTGATCGCAAAGCTGTACTCTCTGTTTGTGTTTTATGCTTTTTCTCTCAAACACGCGACTAATTACTATTTATGGGCGCTGGATCCATTTCTCCAACATGCAAGGGAGCATTGGCTGTCTTCAAAAGTAGAGGAGAAACCTCAAAAATTTATAGCATTAACGTGGTTGTTAATTCGCAACAAAAGGAAGTTGTTTGAGCTTTGCCAACGAATCTTATTGAACTTCAGTCGTTGCATTTGGGCATTTACTGCACTCATTTAAAATGCGATCAATAAGCTCTTTGGGACAGGATGGATAACGCTGATGTCCTCTAGCATCCTACATTTGCTGTTTTAATGAGGAACACACCATAAGTCGTAAATGGAATTTAATATGTTATGATGTCATCACTAATGTTTGTCATTTGCAGCGTGATATTACTTTGCGCGAGAGTGGAACGTCAGTGCTTTCGGAACGACTGGTGGGATGTTTGGATGCTTACTTCTGAGTGCCACTTTTTTTGCACACAATGGGTGAAATGACCAGGTCACAAGGACCCCAAGGGTCCAGAGAAGGTTTTGGAAAGGGATCCACTGGACAGCTGTTAGGGGACAGATATTCGATTTGACTATACATTTTGGTAAGAAAAAATCTTTACATTCCCGACAAGTTATACATTGTGTTCTTTAATTCGCCTAAGGCAGGGGTGGGCAATTGTTTTCGTATCTATACTGCGCATGCGTATTGACGTGGCCGTCTTAGTGGAAAATACGAGAAGAATCTTCGGTCGCGCACGGGAAGAAAATCTCGGTTCAAGGCGGATTTTTCTGACTGTCTTGGCGGGCCACAAAAAACTCTTAG
This sequence comes from Ryuthela nishihirai, assembly GCA_038380435.1. NCBI lineage: Eukaryota > Metazoa > Arthropoda > Arachnida > Araneae > Heptathelidae > Ryuthela > Ryuthela nishihirai. The sequence continues at coordinate 39,937,734 of JAWZYU010000020.1, forward strand.
CGGGCCGAATGTGGCCCGCAGGCCGCTATTTGCCCACCCCTGGTCTAAGGTATGGATCTCCTATACATGGGTATGTGGTTTAATGTCGCATTCGACGGACGGTGTCGTCCCAAGCCCATCGATGTCCCCTTTCTCACCGACGGCAGGATAGGGGTTAGCAGAGATGAATCTCACTGCTGCCACAATCTAGACTCGAATATGGGAACTGCAGATTACAAGCCTGCCGCTCTACCGACTGAGCCAACCCCTGTTTCCCACCGATGCGATCTGCTAGTGATGATCCAGTGATGGTCCAATGGTTAGATAATTGGGCTTCGTTAGGTAAGCACTGGAAGGAGACTGACTACGCACCAATCCCCTGTGATGATGCATAGAACCGACTGGCCCAGCGCCTAAAGTCTGATCTCGCCTTCTAGTGGTGTAGACCAGGGGTGGGCAATTGTTTTCGTATCTACACTGTGCATGCGTATTGACGTGGCAGTCCTAGTGGAAAATACGAGACGAATCTTCGGTCGCGCACGGGAAGGAAATCTCGGTTCAAGGCGGATTTTTCTGACTGTCTTGGCGGCCACAAAAAACTCTTAGCGGGCCGATATGTGCCCACCCCTGGTGTAGACCATTAGTACCTTCAAAAGAGATACTCTCTTGTGGAAGGGAACGGAAGAGGAGGGATAACATGTCTACTTTTTCCTTTTTTTTTCTACCTTGCTGAGGAGCGTTCAACTACATAGAGTCTTGGTGCTAATCATATATACCAATCTGAATGTAATAATAGCTCTGAGCTTGATTATGGGTCCTGAATTTGCTGCACTGGTGGTCTTCTGTTGAAGGAAAAACTTTTGCTTTGTTTTCTGTTTGTTTGTGAGTTGACAGCCCCAAGTGAGTAGATTCACAGGATGCGTTTTATCAGCTGGTGAATAATCCTGATCAGAGGTTAAAGTAGGTACCTGAACTGTTGCTTCTATGGACATCGTCAAACCTACATCGGATGAAATTTTTCAGCATAGATAGCTTCAGCCTTTAGTAGTTGGGGGAACAAGTCTTTGCCCCAGCGTGCGATTATGGGGCTGTTTGATATTGTCGGCACTTCGTCTCTCAATAAACATAGTTTCTTTAAACACCCCACAAACAATTTTCTCTCCACAGGTTCTTGGTAAAGACTCTGCACAGAGATTATTCTTTTGATGTCCTCACACAAGAATTCCGCCGTTACAACTTAGGTACTCTCGACTTGCAAGAGACCAGATGGTCAGATTTTTAAAAAGTCTTAAATTTCTCCTTACAGAGAGAGAGATGAAGGAGAGCATCTCCAAAGCGTAGGTTTGCTTCTCAGCAAGACCCTCCTTAAAAGATCACGTTTGAGGCCTCAGAACAAGGTTGGGGAAGTGTATCCACTGGATAGCTGTTAGCCTCCCGTCAAGGCCACCCAGGGTGTTCTTTAACGCACACCAACTAGGATCTCCCACACACGGGTTCACGGCTCTATGTCTCATCAGACGGAGGGGGGCCTTTCGAAGCCCATCAGTGTCCCCTAATGAACGAGGACAGGGTGGAGATTTAATGCAGATAAATCTCAACGCCGGCACAGATGGGACTCGAACCTGGAAACTGCAGATTCGGCGCGCTACCGATTGACCCAATCTCTGCCCCAACAACTGAGAAAATGAGCCAGATTCAGTATCTTGATTATTTGTTTTACAAGCCGCGGGTTGTACTGTCTTCATCTGTACGACTACCGTCCGACAGATGGGTATATACATACATATTCAAGAGGGCCATACGATGGGTATATACACCAATACGTATTCAAGAGGGCCATACGATGGGTATATGCACCAATACGTATTCAAGAGGGCCATACGATGGGTATATACACCAATACGTATTCAAGAGGACCATACGATGGGTATATACACCAATATGTATTCAAGAGGGCCATACGATGGGTATATACACCAATACGTATTCAAGAGGGCCATACGATGGGTATATACACCAATACGTATTCAAGAGGGCCATACGATGGGTATATACACCAATACGTATTCAAGAGGGTCATACGATGGGTATATACACCAATACGTGGTCCCGTATTCAAGAGGGCCATAGGTTATACACCTTAAAGAAGACATTCGATGGCCTTGACGAAAGGCCTTCAATCTTTCTCCTAACAGCTGTCCAATGGATCCCCTTCCATCAGCCATCTCTTAACATTTGGGATCTTTGTGACCTGGTCATTTAGCGAATTTTGTGCAAACGAAATGCCTCTCGGAAGAAAAACAACCCAACCGCCCAGTATGGTATTATAAGAATTTCATTCCTTAACTGAAAAAAATCATATTTGCCTTTAAGATACAAATCAAAGAGCAGTAACCAATTAATGCCATTCAAGATCGAAACAGTAAAAAAATAAAAGTGCTGAGAATCAAATTCTTAAAGGAAAAACTTGCTTTTCATCGAATAGATTAAAGAAAGATTTTTTTTCTCTCCTTAGAAGATCACGTTTGAAGTCTTAGAGTAGCAGAACGAAGAGGATATTGGCACACAGGAATTCGGCGATAGCATCTCCAGACTTCTGTGGGTAGAGATTATGTCTCCATCTGAAGGAAGAAGAAGAAAATGAACTCCTCACTTCGTCATACACACTCGAACAAGTCTCCTTAGACTGAGTTGATTTTAAGTGGACTCTCTGAAAGATAGGACTACTTTGTTAGTTGTGTGTTGGCCATATCGAAAGTAGAACCTGAAATAGAAGACAGGTACATGTTCATCGAGGTTTATTTTTTGTTTTTTTGGATTATAAGACAGATTTATTGACAATATAGGGAAAAAAATAGCCAAAAACTGAAATAAAAAATGTACACTTGCTTCAACAAATATAGCACGAGTTGAAACAAAAGATGTAGCTTTTTTTTCCCCTGTTGTTTTTCAGAAAACCAATTCATCACCGTTCCTGCGGAAAACATCGAAGACGTCACGCAGGAAAAAAAATAACATTTCATCTTCTAAAATGCGAAACACTACTCTTGTATTCAAATGGAAAGAATTGAAGCTAACATGCGACGGAGTCCGAAAAACACTGAATCGATATTTTATGTATCAGTACCTCGACATATACCATTACCTTAATGATTTTTAGTATCTAGTAAAGTAGAGATATGTTTTATTCATTGATGTTAACTTAGTGTCTTCTCTTTGTAGTTTCTAATTTCAGTACTTTCTTATACTTTTTTTAGATTTAGCCATTTGAAACGTTTCTACCCTCTTTAGCAAATGGGATGAGTTGTTCTACCTCACACGACACTTTTTTCCACACAATGAGCAAAATGGCCAGGTCACAAAGACCACGAGGTCTCAGAGAAGGAGACCCACTGGACAGCTGCTAGAAGACAGATGGTAGTCTCCCATGAAGGCCATCCAGTGTATTCTTTAACGTGCACAGGGTATGTCTCCCATCCGACGAACGTCAGTTTTTCCAAGCCTTTCGGTGCCCATTTTTTCACCAAAGGTAAGGGTTTAAATAAATCAACACTAGCACAGGTGGAACTGGAACATGGGAACTGCAGATTACGAGCTTGGTGCGCTGCAGACTGAGCCACTACCACCCCTACCCCCTACCCTAGGAAATGAAACGTTTGGAATTAAGAATGGTTTGGAACTGCATGAACTTGTATTCTTGTTCGTTTTATACATGCAGATTTATTTTAATAAACATGTTTATCTTTAAATTCAGTTAAATCAAATAATAAATGCTTCAATAGGAAACACAGCTAACAAATTAGGCACCGTATAATGCATATTTTAATTTAATCTCAATATTCAATTATAGTTAAATTAAAAATAATATGCAGATGACTCTGCAGATCTTTAAACTATCATTGCCATTTTCCAACGCACTGAGAAGTGCATTGACTATGAACAGTATACTTGCAAAGTCTTTTAATTTTAATTTCGTGAATATTCTTCGTATGTAGCCTAATTGTCCAACTTCCTTATTAATAAAACTCTGGTTTTCGACTGCTCTCTGTATCTGGTGTAATGGATACACACGTATTCAAATATAAAACACTTCCTTATTGATTAATTTTCCAGTCCGACCTTTGGAGCGATAAAACGTCACATCGAATTCCACTCTCATTCTCCCCATTCAGCTTAGTCGTGGATTCATTCGCTCTGGTCGACGCCATTAACATTGGCTTTCGACATACCCATTGCTCATAGGAAAAATCACATCGCAGAGGCAGTCTCATCCATTTACCCCAGAAGCCATCATTTAGCGAAGAAATGATAATGACCGTAACTATTTCCGTCAGTACTATTAGCGGAGTGCAATCAATCTGTGGATATCAATGACTTCTCTAACAAATACTCTCAGGTTCAGATGGAGCATTATTTATCTCAGGGGCATCGACATTGATGTGTCGAAAGACCAATATTCACTGAAAATATAGATTCAACTCCACACGATGAGCATTTAACAGTTCAGTTGAATTAACGTGAAGAAGACGTTTACTAAATGTGTCTCTCCACCAGTGATTAACGGTTTAAACTATAAGCTTGTCTACGATATGTGAAAAAGTGTTTAATGTTACACCAGTTTATGGTGTTATCTTATACTGCAAAATGGTGTAAGGTGTTGTTGGGTTGGGTTGTTTTACCTCTGATCGTCCCTTTGTTTGGAACACAATGGGCTAAATGGCCTGGTAACAAGAACCCTGAGGACTCAGAGGAGGTGGAGAAAGTTTAGGATACACATGGTAGCTCCCATCAAGGTAATCCAACACGTTTTTTAATGTGCACAGGGTATGGCTTTCTCGTACACAGGATATGACTTTCTCGTACACAGAGGGCCATGTTTAGCGTACTATCCGACGGACGGTGGTCTTTACAAGCCCATCAAGATGTAAGGTGTACTTTACTGTCTTTTCGTATTTAATATCTTATTATGGACAGGGCTTTCCATCTGCAAGTTTTAAAAGGATTGCATTACTCCACTAAAACCCATTCCGAGGCCACATTACTTTACTAAAACTCATTCGGGGGAAGCATTACTTCACTAAAACCCACTCAATGGTTGCGTTACTTCACTGAAACCCTTTTTGGGGATTGCATTACTTTACTAAACCCCTTTGGGGCAACGTAACTTCACTAAAACTCATTCTTGGGGGACAGCATTACTTCGCTGCAATTTGCTCGGAGGTAGCATTACTTAGCTAAAATCCAGTCGGGGAAAGCATTACTTCACTAAAGCCCGCTCTGGGTAGCATTATGCACTAAAACGCGCTTAGAGCCGCATTATTCCACTAAAACGCATTTTGAGCCGCATTACTCTATTAAATCCTGTTCTGGAGTCACATTACTTCACTAACTATGCCCGTAAAAATACTAAAACTCGTTCGGGCACCACATCATATTTATAAGTGTGTATGTGTATTATCTTTATGAAAAGATGTATAATATCGTTTGAAATTGAACCTTTTAGGGACTTACAAAACGTGCGTGCCTACAGGGTTGGGTTGTTTTACCTCTGAGCGGCACTTTTTTGCACACCATGGGCTAAATGGCCAGGTCACATGGACCCCGAAGGCTCAGATAAGGTTGGGGGAGGGGACCCACTGGAACAGCTGTTGGGAGACAGATGGTAGCCTCCCGTCAAGGCCATCCAGCGTGTTCTTTAACGTGCACAGGGCATGGCTCTCCCGCATACGGGGCCACGGCTTAACGTCCCATCCGACGGACGGCGGCCTTTCCAAGCCCATCGGTGTCCCCTACTGACCGTGGGCAGGGCGGGGAATTTTGCGGAGATAAATCTCAACGCTGACCCAGCTGGGACTCGAACCTGGGAAATACAGATTACGAGTCTGGCGCGCTACCGACTGAGCCACCCCAGCCCCTCATGACTACAGGACATTACAACATTCCGTTGTTCTTAGGGATAAAATAATTTCCTTTCCTTCGTCGCTGAAATCCATTTTCGTCTCCCAACACGTTTTTTTGGCTCCTTGCTTACTCAGAGTTAAGCGTATTTTAATAAACAAATAAACCTATGGAAAATGGAAATAATACAGACACGACAAATAAAATTTAATCAAAAGACATTCTGTCTAGTGTTAAAATAATTTCCCAGGGGACCAAGGGCAGAGAGTTGGACATTCCTGGGGGAAGATAAAACCAACCTTGAAATAAAATCCTATTCTTGAATTTTATTTTTAAAATGTAGTATTCTGATCTTGAATTTGGCCTTTAATTTTATTTCAGTATTTTGTAATAATTTAAAAAATATTTTAAAAGTAAGATTATATTATTATTTTACTTCCATATTTATTTTATTATAATTCATACCTATCAGTACAAATATTGCTAAAAATTACATAAGAAATATCATTTGGTCCAAATATTAAGAAACGATAATAATGTAAATGTTATTAACTTGTACTTACCTATTGGTATAAGTTTCGATTTTCAGGCTTAAACTTTCACCTGAAGGTGGGGTTTACTTACTGCTGTTCCTGATGTTAAATGCGATTTAATATTATTTACTCCTTTTTTTAGCGTTAGAGTTAAATTTTCATGTGTATCCTTTCTTCAGAATATGGTGTTACCTTATACTTGTTTCTGGATTCTGATTTTGCTTTTGGGATGTAATCTTTCACCAGAATTCAGTTCTACTTTTCACCATAAACTGGTGTAGGGTACCACCATTTTTTAATACTGTAGAGACTATCGTAATATCGTGAATATTGTACAGGGGAAGCCTCTACCCACAGGTTGGGTTGGGTTGTTTTACCTCTGAGCGGCACTTTTTTGCACACCATGGGCTAAATGGCCAGGTCACATGGACCCCGAAGGCTCAGAGAAGGTTGGGGGAGGGGACCCACTGGAACAGCTGTTGGGAGACAGATGGTAGCCTCCCGTCAAGGTCATCCAGCGTGTTCTTTAACGTGCACAGGGTATGGCTCTCCCGTACACGGGGCCACGGCTTAACGTCCCATCCGACGGACGACGGCCTTTCCAAGCCCATCGGTGTCCCCTACTGACCGTGGGTAGGGCGGGGAATTTTGCGGAGATAAATCTCAACGCTGACCCAGCTGGGACTGGAACCTGGGAACTACAGATTACGAACCTGGCGCGCTACCGACTGAGTCACCCCCGCCCAAAGGTAAAGGAGACAAACAACTATTAAGCGTGTACATATTTCGTGCATTTTTCAAGAATTTTTTGAAGATCTCTAAAAGAGTTGAAAAATATTATACTGTAATCGAAGTCCAGTCTCTTGCCCTCCTCTTCACTTTAGCCCTCCTATTTAATTTTTCCCGGCCCGATTGCTTCACTTAACTCTCCGCCCGATTATTTTCTACATCTGGGCCTGCTGTTCCTTCAACAACTGAATTTCACCAACTCAATGATAAACTTTTACCCTTTCGTCATATCCAAGTTGAAAATTTTGCGTTCTACCCGCCCATCACCCTGCTTAAGTTTAGGATTGTAAACTTCAGACTCTCAGAGATAAATTTCTGCTTCTTAGTCACATTCCCTTAGTCACATTCCTTCCCCAAATGTTGAAGATCAAACAAATGACAAGCACATCTAGCAAGAAGCTTCGTGAAAACTAAGAAAGACAAAAAAAAAAGAGTTACGAAGAGAATTCACTGTTGCAAGTAATCTATGAATGAAACGGGACCAATAAGCTGATATTGCGGAGGTACTAAACGGAAGAATGAAACAGAAAGATACCTGATATAAAACTTTGCTCAAACTCGACCACCGGTGACTTAGTATTTCTTTTCAGCCTCTCCACGACTTTAAACACGAGGCAGAAATCTTCAAGAAAGAATTTCTGTGCTTCAATTAATAACAGACAATTAAGAGGTAATAAGATAATCAGAGCCTTTTCTTCGCAGAAAGAGAATGAAGAACGGAGGGGAACGAAGATGCCGACACAAACAAAGCAGCGAACGGCAGGCCAAGGTGATGATGAGAACACGGGGCGGAATTTAATTAGCGGCTTTGAACTCGGCACTAATTTATGCCGCCGAACTTCCAGGCAAGGTTAAAGAAGTTTGTCGACAGAATCTTAGCGTTGCCTTAATATACTCCTCTTAATTAGTCAACAAGAAAATAAAGAAAGTGGGGCTGACGGGAAATTCGGCAAATGGTAAAGCCCGTTTTCAGAAGTTGTTCACAGTACACAGTTGAAAAGTTCGTCTTCTGGAGTTTGATGTTTGTTGAACTCGAGATTGAGAGGATTTTGTGAATAGTTTTCGGATTTGGTTTTTTCTTCTTCTTAGAGTTCAGAATTAATTTCATGATAAGAATCAATAGCGAAGAGTGAGGAACAATTAGATGAACTGTGAGAGACTATGAGACAGCGCTTTTGACCCTTCGATAGATTTCGTATATCATTGGTCGGGTGATTGTCAGGTGATTGTTGGGTCATTGATTTCCTTGTTAGGTAATTGACTTACTAATTGGTGATTATCGGATGATTGTTAGGCTATTGACATAATTGATTGCTTGGTTTCAGGTGACTGATAGGTCATTGATTTATTCGATTTCTTGATTGTTTGGTGATTACTAGATCATTGGCTTATTTCATTGCTGGATTGTCAGATCATTAATAAATCATTGACTTATTTGATTGGTGATCAATCACCTCACCATCTTTATGATGAGGAACGTACCCAGGGGGAGGATCAGTGGGTCTGTACTCTGATCCCCCCTTCCCACCCCTGTCAGTTATTGTCGAACCTGGAATCTTCTTATACGAAACCTTCTTAAACGAAATACCAAACTTGTCTACCTGTTTTGAAATCCAAAACAATTGTCTTTGCATAATCTCGTTTTAGCCCCACATTAAATGTCCGATTCTAAAATTAGATTTAAAAAACAGGTATAAAAATGTATTCCATTTATGGAATATAGAATTTATAGAACATTATTGTAATCATTTCATTAAATATTTCCTTTCTTTCTGTCTGGTGGGATATTTTGGTAACTGGAAAATCCTACTCAAGTCTTATTCTCAGACTTCCCGAAACAAAATTCGCAGACCTCCCCCCCACACACACATACACACACTAAACTAAATTTTCGAACCCTGCCCGAAACTAAATTTTCGTCCCTTCTCCGCGAAGGGCCGGGGGTGGCTCGGTCGGTTGCGCGCCAGGCTCGTAATCTGCAGTTCCCAGGTTCGAGTCCCAGCTAGTTAAGCGTTCAGATTTATCTCCGCAAAACTCCTCGCCCTGCCCACGGTCAGTAGGGGACACCAATGGGCTTGGAAAGGCCGCCGTCCTTCGGATGGGACGTTAAGCCGTGGCACCATGTGAGGAAGAGCCATACTCTGTAGACGTTAAAGAACACGCTGGATGGCCTTGACGGGAGCAACCATCTGTCTCCCAACAGCTGTTCCACTACGTCCCCTCCTCCGACCTTCTCTGAGGCTTCGTGGTCCATGTGACCTGCTCATTTAGCCCATGGTGTCAAAACACTGTCGTTCAGAGATACGACCCTTCCCCCGAAACTAAATTCTCCCCCCACAAACTAAATCCTGGTTATGCCCTTGTATGTTATTTATCTTTTTGAATAGCTGATTGTCAGGTGATTGTTAGGTCAAGTTAGGTTGCTTATTTGCTTATTTGATTTTCAAGTGATTGACAACTCAAAAACTGGTTCGATTGTTTCCTTAACACCCCTTCCACAGTGCAGAAAGACAAATGCACAAGTTTTTTAATGGTTGCTTTTAAACTTGATGTTTTGTTTATAACCATATAATATGCAGTTATTAAACACCTAACTCTGCAGTAATTAGTTGTTTCTTTAAATTCAGTTTTCACATTGTCTAAGGGCTTTTGACCCACCCTCTATGATCCACATTCTCCTCGCAAATGGGATGGGGGTGGGCTCAGTAGATTACGAGCCTGGCACGCTACCGACTGAGCCACCCCAGCCCCAACCAATCAGGTGGAGCATTAATATATATTAAATTAGGAACACATTCTTTTACCCAACCCACACAACCCAAACCCACACCAAACACAATATCCTGAATATAGCCAAAAGATATCAGAGATGACTAGTGAATATCTTATAGTCATCTTAGATATCTTATGGATACTTTCTGGATATTGTGGTTGTGTGGGAAGGTGCCAATGTTGAGATTTATATCCGCTAACCTCCCACCCTGCCCTCAGGGAGAATACGATGAAGTTGGTAAGGCCGCTATCCGTCGACTGAGACGTTAAACCCCGTGTGCAGGAGAACCATTACCTGTGTTCTTTAATGAGCATCTTGGATGATCTTACATGGGGCTAAAATACGTCTCCTAACAGCTGAGCAATGGATCCCCTTCTCCAACCTTCTCTGAGCCCTTACGGTCCTTGTAACATGGCAATTTAGCCCACTGTATTCAAAATAAATGTCGCTCAGAGGTTAACCAATTCAAGCAACCTGCTTCGTATATCATCTGAGTCATATACGATTAAACCGTCGTTCTCCCTTCTCGGCTTTCAGGTATTTCTTTTTCAGAAGGTTTTGATATACCTCTGAGCAGCACGTTTTATACACAATGGGCTAAATGGCCAGGTTACAAGAACCTCGAAGCCTCAGAGAAGGTCAAGAGGATGGGTACCCACTGGACAACTGTTAGGAGACTGATGGTAGCCTCTCGTCAGGGCCATTCAATGTGTTCCTTAATATCCACAGGATATGGCTCTCCTGCACACGTGGCCACGGTTTAGCGTCCCTTCCGACTGACTTCTTTAACCCATCGCTGTCCCCTATTGACCGAGAGCAGAGTTTTGTGGAGATAAATCTCAACCCTGGCCCAGGCGGGACTCGAACCTGGGAACTGCAGAATACGAGCCTGGTGCTCTACCGACTGCGCCATCCCCGCTCTTTTTCAGAAAATAAAAAGTTTCTCTCATTCAAACGACACTTTTGAAAACATTGCTGCAGATATCACTTGAGAAATAAAATCAACCTATTATTGAATGAAAAAAAAATAAAGTATTTTATTTCAGTTACCGGAAGATATCATTTCCGGGGAAAGACGAGTATTATGGTTGAAAGATTGCAATTGCCCAGGAAATCACTCTCTTCCTTTCGTTTTCTGTGTTCAGTGAGGTAAAGGATCACTGGTCAATTTTCTGATGTATCCACTTTTTGCCAAGAAATATTTATTGCTAGAGAAAAAATACTATTGTCAACTTCAGGATATTGCTAATAATATTATTGTTCGTATCAGGCTATTGCTCGACAATGACTACTACTGTTCGGTAACAAGTTTTTGCTAAAAAAAACATTTTCGGTGTCTGGATCAACATAAAAATGTTACTATCAATATCAGATTATTGCTCGACAAAAAATGGCAGTGACAGTATCAGGGTTCAACAAAAGATAATATTTTCGTTATCAGAGTCCGACAAGAGATAATATTGTCGGTATGAGGGTTCAACTAACGATTGGTGGTGAGGGTCAATGGTCATAAAAACTATAGATACTTCTGTAGAAGATGAGTTTTATAATATAAAATCAATAACTCTACCTGATTTTTGTAAATATGAGAATCATAATTTAAATGAATTCCCAAATGTGTCTGCAATTCACTTTAATATCAGAAGTTTGAGGCAAAACTTTAATGAATTAATTGTGTTAATGGAGCAGATGGATTACAGATTTGATGTGATATTGTTGTTTGAAATATGGGTGAAAATTGAAGAGGTTGAATTATATAATATAGAAGGATACATAAGTTATTATCAGTGTAGAGAATCTAACCAATCAGGTGGGTTGGGTTGTTTTACCTCTGAGCGGCACTTTTCTGCACACCATGGGCTAAATGGCCAGGTCACATGGACCCCGTAGGCTCAGAGAAGGTTGGGGGAGGGGACCCACTGCAACAGCTGTTGGGAGACAGATGGTAGTCTCCCGTCAAGGCCATCCAGCGTGTTCTTTAACGTGCACAGGGTATGGCTCTCCCGCACACGGGGCCACGGCTTAACGTCCCATCCGACGGACGGCGGCCTTTCCAAGCCCATCGGTGTCCCCTACTGACCGTGGGCAGGGCGGGAACTTTTTGCGGAGATAAATCTCAACGCTGACCCAGCTGGGACTCGAACCTGGGAACTACAGATTACGAGCCTGGCGCGCTACCGACTGAGCCACCCCGCCCCTGAAATATTTCAGATAGTTTGAGAATATTGCGTTAAAATATTTCAGTTAGTTTGAGAAGATTGCTTTGAAATATTTCAGATAGTTTGAGAAGATTGCAATAAAATATTTCAGTTAGATTGAGAAGATTTCGTTATAATATTTCAGTTAGTTTGAGAAGATGGCGTTGAATATTTCAGTTAGTTTGACAAGATGGCGCTGAAATATTTCAGCTAGTTTGAGAAGATGGCGTTGAAATATTTTAGTTATGAGAAGATTTCGTTGAAATATTTCAGTTAGTTTGAAAAGATTGCTTTGAAATGTTTCAGTTAGTTTGAGAAGATTGCGTTGAAATATTTCAGATTGTTTGAGAATATTGTGTTGAAATATTTCAGTTAGTTTGAGAAGATTGCTTTGAAATATTTCAGATAGTTTGAGAATATTGCAATGAAATATTTCAGTTAGATTGAGAAGATGGCGTTGAAATATTTCAGTTGGTTTGAGAAGATCGCTTTCAAATATTTTGGTTAGTTTGAGAAGATTTCGTTGAAATATTTCAGTTAGTTTGAAAAGATTGCTTTGAAATGTTTCAGTTAGTTTGAGAAGATTGCGTTGAAATATTTCAGATTGTTTGAGAATATTGCGTTGAAATATTTCAGTTAGTTTGAGACGATTGCGTTGAAATATTTCAGGTAATATGAGAATATTGCGTTGAAATATTTCAGTTAGTTTGAGAAGATTGCTTTGAAATATTTCAGTTAGTTTGACAAGATGGCGTTGAAATATTTCAGTTAGTTTGAGAAGATTGCGTTGAAATATCAGTTTGATATGATTGGATCAGGATTCAAAGAGGATGATATCATCAGCAAAAATTGATGCGCTGAAAGAGGGCACAGTTTTGTTAATCTAGGTTCTATCTCTTCATATCTTAAATATTCTTTTTTTCTTCTCTAAATCCCGAGAAAAACAGCAAATCTTCAGAAATTTCTGTAGACGTGTATAGTAACAGAAATGTAAAACATTCAAAAAAACAGTTGTATGAAATGTAGCCATTTTTATGCGAAAATGTCTACAAGTAGTATTTGTTCTTCATGGAAACACTCCATTGGATTTGTTCATCAGCATCGTGGAAATGTGTCAGCTATGTGACTTTGCCTACTTTGGAAAGGTGTTGGCATGGGAGCTTTCACCATATACCCCAAAAGCTACAATGTTAAAACTTAGATTAATTGTCGTGTATTTCAAGGAGCAGCGCAATTATAGAGATGCGGCACTCAGCTGTCCAAAATTAAACTTTTTTTTCCCCTATGAACACTGTGTTGAGCTCTAGTTCCAAGTTTGGCTACCATCCAAGAAAAAGAATAAAACTCAGACCAACATCTCATTTCTAAAAACTCTGGCTGGCTTCTCAGCGTCTCTCTTCTCCTGTTTCCTGTACAGTATGAAAATTTTGATTAAAAATTTAATTAAGCCAAGTAAGTGTTTTTAATAAAGTGAAGTTTCTAGCGTCTCATGCGGAAATGAAGTTGTTTTGTTCCTAAATTCTCCCGATACTTGAACTACAAGACTTCAGAAAATTAAAAATATTGATTAACCCTGGACAACAACCAGCAAAAAGATCTCTCTTTCTCTCTAATTCAAAGCTTAAGTATGTGAGATTTGATGCTTCCGAATGGTTCAGAAGAAACTTATGGCTATTGCGTATTTGCGTTAGTTTCATACTACAAAAAATGAACTGTAATTTGTATGCCCATATGCAAAAAAACTCTCAAAATCATATGTTAAAACTCTCAATTGTATTTCGTTTTCCTATAAAGTTGCTTTTCCAGGAAACTGAAGGAATTTGACTATGTTAAAAAACTTCAACTAACTTAAAAAAACAATTGCAGATGTACAGTATAGATCTATCTCACCAGCAGTAGTTTCGTGTGGTCGTGGTTAAAACATTGCGCACGGTTTCAACGTTATTCTGATAAGGGCGATCATTAGTGTCAAATCTATAGGAGGCCATTTTGGGTCGTATAAAGCAACCGAAATTCTTTTTAACAAGTTGTCATTTGACATCTGGAGCACTGAAGTGCCAGGGAAAACTTCTTGCAAAATAAAATGGAGACAAAACCCACTAATCTCTTCAGGAAAGCAAAAAATGGTTACCTGCTGGAATAACAAAGTGAAAAAGGAAAAAAAAAACAACACTGACATGTCTCTTGTCGAGAACCATGTCCTCTTGATGATTCGCTGTTCCTCCGCAAAAACGTGCCTAATTTTAGAACACTGCAATTTGATGAGCGAAGCAATACCCGGGTGAGATTTTATAGACCAGATCCACGAGTGGCATGTTCTTAAAAGAAACCGTGTTAGTTGGGCACGAATTCTCATAAGAAATATTGTAAATAGAATAGGAATTAGAAATTAGATGCGCTGCAGAAACTTACCCGTAAAAACCCATCAACCTACCTAACCTCACTGCTGTTGATGTATCAAAAGCCTCTGATTTTCTAAAACAAAATGTCTCAAGTATAAAACCTTTCTTAATTTATTTTTAAGTAGATTATCCCCTTGGCGATCGCGAACGGCAAATTCGTGAGACGGAAAAATCTATGGAAAAATGAATGACAGGTATTTATTTATTTATTTATATGCATCACTGATCTCTGGGGGGTTTTAGTAAAAACACTTCTACTCCAAAGCTTTTAATGCATTAAAATTACAAGGAAAAGTATAATAGTACAACTCAACATTAAATTAAATATTTATATGCATTTGATTAATTAAAGTAAGTACATATATATGCTTCAGTTTGGATTGAAGATTTAGATGAAATTTTTTATTCGCTGAGAGAGCTAAAAAATCTCTCTCAGTTATAGTGAAAAATTGAAACCGTAACTGTAACCGAGGATAAAGGGACGATTCAAACAAAAAATCAAGTATGAGCTTATAACACTGGGGTAGCAGAAATGTTGCTAGGATTTAATTTATTTTGCAGTGTGAACTCAGTTATTTTACATTTTCGTTGAAGTGCTTCAAAATGTTTTTCTCTTTCATCTGCGTATCTTGTGCAGTTCAATCAAATGAGGATTTGTCTCCTTTACACATCGTGCAAAGTGCTGTCGGCGAATTTTTGATTTTGAAAAGATAGTTATTCATACAAGCTGTTCCTGTGCGGAGCCTGGAAATTTTAATTACATTTTGTTTTGAGAAACCCCTATTGGTTAAAATAAGTGATATTTTGGTCTAATGAATATCTGAAGTTATTCTTTTTATCTCCTTATTCTTTCATTTTATCTCGGTTATTCTTTTTATTTTCACAAAATTTATGCCTGATTATTATTTTTATTACTATTTAGATTAATTTATGCCTGATTTTTTTGCACAAATTTATGTTTGATTTTATTAATTATTATTATAAATTATTGCTTCATTCGTGGGTGTTTGCGTAACGACGAAATGCTCCACAGAATACAATTTGAATAGCACCATACTCCACAAACTATTGTGAAACTTTTATACACAGACTTCGACTTCCTCTAATTCTCCAGCTACTTGACCCTTTGGTTCCAAATTTTTAAGAGGGGTCAACTCGTGTGACCTTTTGTTGAGTGAAAAAAAAGGGTCTCCTATCTGCAGCGGTAATGGAATTAATCCCTTTCCGACTATCGAGGATCTGACAACGTTGAGGAGAGTGGCGCCAACTCCGGTACATTGTGACCTTTAAGGCTAGTTGATACTGATATGGATTACTGGCGAACAATTGACTCAATGGAAAGTCCCAACTCATTGGCTTGAACGAGCGCCAGTAATCCATGTCAGTAAACTAGCCTTCATGAATGCAACGTTTCTAACCAAATTTTTGGCGAGAATTATGCAATAATGGAGAAATCTGCCGGAGGAAAAATGCGTTTCGTTTCCAGGTTTTGGTTGGCTTTATGGTTATAAGACGTTATATTATCTTTATTTTTAGCTAAAGATGCTTCGTTTTCCTCAGATATATGGGGGCGGGGGTGGCTCAGTCGGTAGTGCGCCAGGCTCGTAATCTGTAGTTCCCAGGTTCGAGTCCCAGCTGGGTCAGCGTTGAAATTTATCTCCGCAAAATTCCCCGTCCTGCCCACGGTCAGTAGGGGACACCGATGGGCTTGGAAAGGTTGCCGTCCGTCGTCGTCGTTAAGCCGTGGCGCCGTGTGCGGGAGAGCCATACCCTGTGCACATTAAAGAACACGCTGGATGGCCTTGAAGGGAGGCTACCATCTGTCTCCCAACAGCTGTTCCAGTGGGTCCCCTCCCCCAACCTTCTCTAAGCCTTCGGGGTCCATGTGACCTGGCCATTTAGCCCATGGTGTGCAAAAAAGTGCCGCTCAGAGGTAAAACAACCCAACCCTCAGATATATAGCTTCCGTGAACATAAGGATAAATTAATAGGACGAATACATTATTCTCTTTAGTGGGACAATCGTTTAAGAATTCTTTTCTTAAGGGGGAAGGGAAGAAGGGATAATTTTTATATCTTATTATACACCCTTTGCCACAAACGTTGTTTGATACAGAACTCATTACGATCTGCCACAGTGTTGTGAAAATGTGAGAGAAACATGTCTTTGAGACACACAGAAAACATACAAACCAACGGAATCCCAAATATCAACTGTTGTGGGTTGTTTTATCACTGACAGATACTTTTTTTCACACAGTGGGTTGGTGACAGGGACTCCAAGAGCTCGGAGAACATTTTCAGTGTCTGTTCAGTGCACGTAAGGACGTGCAGACATTGCCGTCAAAGCCATCCAGCATTCTTTAATGTACTCAGGGTATGGAATTCCTACACACGGAGGTCGGGGGGTGGGGGGCGTGTGCTCAGTCGGTAACGCGCCGGGCTCGTAATATGTAGTTCGAGGCCCAACTTGGGGACCGCTGAGATTTATTTCCGTAAAACCCCACTCTGCCCTCAGTCAGTAGGAGACACCTATGGGCTTCTAAAGACCGTCGTTCGTCAGATTGGATGTTACGCCGTGGCGCTGTGTTCAGAAGAGCCACACCCTGTGCACGTTAAAGAACATGCTAGACGAACTTAATAGTAGGCTACCATCTGTCTCCTAACAAACATCCAGTGGGTCCCCTCCTCAACCTTCTCTTAATTTGGGGTTCTTATGACCTGGCCTTTTAGTCTAATGTATGTAAAAATAGCCGCTCAGAGGTAAAGAAACAAACCGTACACACGGAACCACGGCTTAACATCCTGTCTGATGAAAGTGGCCTTTCAGTGTCCCTTTCTTTCCTACGATAGAGTAGAGAATATCGGGGATAAATGTCAAAGCTGGCAAAGTTGGAACTCGAACCTGGGAAGTGCAGATTATGAACCTGGCGCGCTACCCGCTAGCTGAACGAAAAGCAAACGAAAATCGTTAGGAAGATAGGTAAAACTAGTTAACTATCTGTTTCGAATTCTTTAACCGCTAAATCTTGCAAAGGAAACCAAACTCAATTATACTTTTACAAAATTATTGGCAGCGACTTATGCAGTTCTACACATTATTTAAAATGTGATGTTAGTGTAGTTTATAAATTTTTGCTACTGCCAGTTTATTGTTTGCATCAAAACATTAGAATATTAATGCATTTGCAGTCTCGAATGAATATGGATCTAATATCATTACTACGGTTTTCTCATTCTGTAAACAACTTCTTTCATATGCATCAACTTCGAATTAAAATTAATATCCACTGCACAATATTACCCTCTATCAGTAAAGCATCACATAATTATTTCTGCCGCCTTCAACTCCTTAAAGTAGGACATTGATTATTTAAACTTCCGAAGTCTATTTTACTTGCACATAATAACTTGGAATTCAAAAGACTTCACCGTTTTCACACTGAGTTTCAACTAAAGGAGCATAAATTTTGGTATCATTGCTCATAATTAAATATAGCTGTTTTCAAATTTTGTCTTTTATGTTCCAACTCTTCTCCATTATTCTGCTGTCAGTAAAGATTTCAATTATCATTTAACTGTGCTTTCGTTAATTAGACCTGCCTTGTTTCTCGGAATTCCCGCTTGTGTGTAAACAACACAGTAGCAAACAGTGCTACAGCTTCTCTCATAGCATCACACTCGCAGTAGATCTATTCAATTAACTCACTGTCTTTTACGTAGGACTAATGAGCAAGTAAGGATGATTTTGTGCTTGCTTGCCAGAACTCCAGCATATCCAGCGTAAGATAGTTTATGCGAATATCGAATTTACCTTCATCTGTATACTATCTAAGAACTTTCAGGATGTATATAACTATTAATTTAACTATTTCTATTATTGTTGTTGCTCTGGACTGTCGCATTAAACTAAAAGCAAAGATGAAATGTTTCTGTTCCTATGAGAAAACTTATCTTGCATGTACAATTAATTCATATTTATTTTAGCAATAAAAACATTTGATTTACCCGTTTTATTGGGGCGGGGGTGGCTCGGTCGGTAACGTGCCACGCTCATAATCTGCATTTACTAGGTTCGAGTCCCACCTGGACCGGCGTTGAGTTTTATCTCCGCAAAATTCCCTACCCTCGGTCAGTTAGGGGACACCGATGGTTTGGAAAGGCCGATATCCGTCGGATGGGATACGAAGACCGGACGCCATGTGCGGGAGAGCTATACCCTGTGCGCGTTGTACACGCTGGATAGGCTTGATGGGAGGCTATCATCTGTCCCTAACGAATGTCCAGTGGCCAGGTAATAAGAACCCCGAGGACTCATTGAAGGTTGGTACCTCACCCCAACCTTCTCTGAGTCCTCGGGGTTCTTGTTACCCGACCATTTAGCCCATTGTGTGCAAAAATGTTTTCCTAAGAGGTAAAACAACCCAACACGTTTAATTCTATCATATCAACTGGCATGTCCTCAAAAGAATTTCTGTGAGTTTTACTTCATCAGAGTCGTTTTTTTTTCTCTGCATTTCGATTTGTACAAGAATACTATGCTGTGAAAGCTCACGAAAGTAAAGTAGAATTTAAGTCAGCTGTGGTGGTTAAACAAAATCCGGATTAAATTTGCAGAGAAAGACTCGAAACATTTGTTCATCTGAAAAAAAAACCCTGCTGATTTGTTCAAACAAAGTAGTTGTAAAGAAGGTAAATGTTTGGAGATTCTTAATTAAAGTTTATTCAATGGAAATCTCAGTTTTAAATCATCCGGGTTTTTGTTCTATTTACCTCATCGCTTTGGAGTTAATTCCGCTAACTCTAATACGTTCATTACTGAGACTTTTCAACTCATGATCTTTCCAACACATTGAGAGAGTGTTTTGAATTATAAAAACCTGTCGCTTTAATGAAATGTATTTTTGTTGTTTTTGAGTTGTTTGTTGTTTTTTTTGCTTTGCTTTGTCACTGGCGATCTGAAAGAATTGCATCATCTTAGTTTACAGCAAACTTTAATGAAGCTGGTTAATTGTGATCATTTCAATAGAGAGTAGGGATTTACAAGACTCAATTAATTAAAGATTTAAGATCGGAAAATAACTTTTTTTAAAGTAGAGCGAACTTTAGGATTTCAGTCAGCCGACGCAAAAGCAAGATGAAAGAATTGAGTTTATCCAGGGTTTGCTAAAAACTCTTTTGTAATTCACAGACTAGATAGTTAGTTAAATAATATATATTTCAAACTCCAGGAGGTAGAAAATGATCCTTGCCTCCCAAAGATGTCGAGGTTACAGTGTAAAAAAGTGCTATATAGTTTCTTTGACCGCTATTCATAACAATTGCTTTTTATTTGTTTCAGTTTTTTTCGGGGTTGAATGTTTAATTTCCGTGAGGTTCTCTATTTCCCAGTCCCATCTGGAACAGAAAGTATACTGATCCCACTCTAATTATCACAAGAACTGCGATTACCTTTTTTAATAATATGGATAATAATATCTCTGATAAAAATCCTTAGAAACAAGATCTTTAACTATAAAAATATTTCA
The DNA here is from genome assembly GCA_038380435.1 of Ryuthela nishihirai. Lineage (NCBI taxonomy): Eukaryota > Metazoa > Arthropoda > Arachnida > Araneae > Heptathelidae > Ryuthela > Ryuthela nishihirai. Next base: position 39,957,834 of record JAWZYU010000020.1, read on the forward strand.
GTCAACCATGAGCAAACACAAATATTCCCAGCTCTAAGAATTTCATCCATCTCTGGGGATTTATTCTGTTTTAATTTAGAGACAGCCAAAGAAACCTCAGATTGTGATATAGGGGCAACCTTAAGGCCAGGTTGGGTTGCTTTACCTCTGAGCGCACTTTTTTGCACACAATGGGCTAAAAGACCAGGTCACAAGGACCCCGAAGGCTCAGAGAAGGTTGGTAGAGGGTACCCACTGGAACAGCTGTTGGGAGACAGATGGTAGCCTCTCGTCAAAGCCACGGCTTAACGTCCCATCCGACGGACGGCGGCCTTTCCAAGCCCATCGGTGTCCCCTACTGACCGTGGACAGGGCGGGGAGTTTTGCGGAGATAAATCTCAACGCTGACCCAGCTGGGACTCGAACCTGAGAACTACATATTACGAACCTGAGCGCGCTACCGACTGAACCACATCCCTTAACGCCAGTAATACGATTGCTTTTCAATTTTTACTCTTTATTTGTACTGTTTAAAAAGGGAACCAGTCTGCGTTTTGTTCAGTTAATGTCAAGTGAAATGCCCTTTTTTTTTCACTCCAGAATGGGTTAACTGACTAATTCACAAGAAGACCAAGGTTTCAGTTTCGTCCGTAAAGTGGTGTCATCATACGGCGTGCCAGACAAATTAGTTAACATAATGAAAGCTCTCTATGATAACACTGATTCATGTGTGAGAGTTGATAAGGCTTTTAGTAAATGGCTTTAGTAATGCTAGTGAAGTTCGACAAGAGGACATTTGTATTCTTTTTTATTTGATTATTGTTACGCGGAATTCAATGCAAGAAGAAGAAGAATTGTTTGATCTTAAATAATCTAGAGATTTGAAATTTTCATTTAGATTATGCTGATGATTTGGCCCTTTTGGTAGATGATATTGGCGAGATGAACTCTTTAATTGGGTCTTTTAAAAGACTGGAAATAGAGTAGGTTTGATGTTGAACAGAGTGAAAAAAAATCAGGAAATTGGGATAGGCAGGTTGTGTATCGGTTGCTTTGAATGGTTGCGACTTTGAGCAATTGCCTCAGTTTAATTTTCTTGCAAGTTGTATAAGAGATACTGGTGATTGCGGCATGAGATTAAGAGGAAAGAAGATATTTGTTTTGCTGGAACTTTTAAGAATATGTTAAGACTGTGGAAAAATGGTCATATTCACCTAAAGGCTAAAATTAGGTTATAATAATTTGTTTCTTTCTAAAGTAGTTATGATTAGTGAAACGTGGAGCCTCTGTAAGCATGATAACAAACTTGATACGTTTGATTCTAAATGGTTACACGGTATCTTGGGTATTAGGTGCTTTGACCTAGTAAATAATGATGAAGTTAGGCGTATGAGTCCGCAAGCATTCCTGAAAACATATTGTGTGGATAGAGACTATCTTGGTGTGGCCATATCACTCGTCTGCATAAATACAGAATAATGAATAGGACACTTAAATGCAGTTGAAGTTACAACATGATATTTTGATGTCTTACTACATAAGAATTTTCACCAACACTTTACAAAAATGAAGCATGACTCAAACTTTTAAAAACGCATATATTCGGATTTTTTTTAAAGCTATCTTTTTATATGTGTCCTAAAAAGCAAAAAATAAAAGTAAAGAATACCAATAATAAAGTCACTTATTCGGTTCATTTCAAAAGCAGAGAGGGGGACAGTAATTGTTTTCATTTGATTAGAGGAAGCAGTTTTGGTTTCCTTAATTTGAAGTTATTATGAATTGCATAAGTGCACCGCATCATCGGCATGTTTTTCCTTTCATTTTTTGCTATTTAAGTAACATATACGAAGATAAATATACTATTTTCTTAATCCCGATATGTTGCTTCTTGCTTTCTATTGGCAACTTCTCAAGGAACTTTGTGACTAAAAATCCCCATGTTTACGCTGCGTCGTTGGCAAACTGTCATACCCCTCCCCCAGTCCCCGACTAATACGAATTCTACCAACACGATTTCTGCTTATCCTGATTTTTTAATTCGGCTGGTTTTCGACTAACACGACTGGTCGTTCGATTTAACACGATTTCTCGACTATACGATCATTGATGTCCATTCTATACGATCAGTCATGTTATTGTAACTACCGTAAAAGAAGACATCTTGACTGCTTTCCTTTTCTCAGCTCTCTACCCAGTCCATGTTCATAACTTCAGCACTTTCAAAGAATTTTCATATTTGCCGATATAAATTAGTGTATTTAAACAACTATAACACAAAATGCATTTGGTTGCAATGAAGAACCTTCATTGGTTCAAGATTATAATTGTTCCTATATAGAGTAGAAACTGTTGTAAATATACAGATCTTCATCGCTCGACAGCAATTTTTTACATCAATCAATTCCTCAATTGAAATATTCATTACTCGACAATCATACCATGCATTAAAACTCCCTTTGCCAGTTCTTTTTTTTTTCGTTCCTACGTTTATCATTGTTTCTTTTCTTAAAAAAAGAGTTACATAAATGAAAAATGTACATAAACAAATAGTAAATAGTACAAACATTCAGCAAAGTATAATAGAGGAATAAATTTTAAAATAAAAAAAGTTTCAATCAAGTTATGATTCTGGAAAGCATCCCTTCAATTTACATCTTTTCTTATGAGAAATTAATGTGTCAAGCTAAACACGATTTCATCCTACGGGACATTTTTAGGAACACATCTATCGTGGTATCAGGACGAGTATATTCCCTGTGTTACTCTGTATGTTTAATTTTTATTCAAATGTGACTAGCTACGATCTACCAGCCACTAAATTTCTCCTTGTTTTCGGATCGGAGGAAGCATAATTTGAGGTAGCTCATGACATTCCCCACATCACAAAGTTTCTGATGTGGGGAATGTCATACTACTAAACTATAGACCACTAGGGACTAGTAGTAAGTCATGCTACTAATGTCATAAAAAAGTATATCATACTACTAGACAAAAGATTATTTAAAAGGATGGGAGTGGCGTAATGCGGCAAGCGGGTAAACTGCCGTTTCCAGATTCGAGTCCCACCTTGGCCAACATTGAGATTTATTTCCACAAAGGTCCCCTTCCTATCCTCGGTCAGTAGGGGGCACCGATAAGGCTTGGAAAGGCCGCCTTCCATCGGATGGGACGTTAAGCCGTGGCCCTATGCACGAGAGCGTCTTACTATGTGCACGTTAAAGAACACGCTGGATGGCTTGACGGAAGGCTACCATCTGCCTTCTAACAGTAATCCAGTGGGTCTCCTTCTGCAGTTTTGTCTGGGCCCTCGGGTCTTTGTGACCTGGCCATTTAGCCCATTGTGTACAAACAAAAGCGCCGCTCAGAGGAAAAAGCAACCGAATCAACTCCACTAGGGACTAGTAGCAATTCATATTTTTATTAATAATGTCATACTAATAAACTAGAGACTACAAAGGAGAATTAGTAAGTCATACTATTACTAGTAATGCCATAATACTAGAGACTACTAAGGACTAGAATTTGAATAAAATATTCATCACAAACTTTCGCTTCTGACGTACATTTTACTCTCCTCGAATTCATTACTTTAAATGACGCATATTTTATATCGTACACGTTGGCAGGAATTTTTACGCTGGGGGGGGGGGGGGGGAGATTAGTCAAGGAAGAGACAAAATGTTTCAGGTGTGGGGAAAGTGAAAGAAACAGTTTTCAATCTTCACTACCTCTGATCAATATCCTGACTTCACGAGAGTGAGTTCCTTCTATACGATAAAATAAATGCTTCAAGATAGAAATATTTAGGTCAAGCAATTCATCAATGAGTATAATTGCGAATACAGGCAATCATGCATACATCATACCATAATGCAACTAAGGATGCCAACGAACGAAAAAATGGGAAACTTATTGTTGAAAAATATGGGTAAAAAATGATTTTCATAATAATAATTATTTTTTTTTTAAATTTAAAAAAAAAAAAAAAATTATTATTATGAAAATCATTTTTACCCATATTTTTCAACAATAAGTTTCCCATTTTTTCGTTCGTTGGCATCCTTAGTTGCATTATGGTATGATGTATGCATGATTGCCTGTATTCGCAATTATACTCATTGATGAATTGCTTGATCTAAATATTTCTATCTTGAAGCATTTATTTTATAAAAATAAAATGTTCCCAAAAACTGAAGGAACCGTAAAAAAAATATTGTATTTCGTTAAGGAAAAAAATATTAAATTTTGATACACGTGATATTATTGAAAAATAATTAATCTTTCGAAAAATATTTCCAAAGGGAAGAGGTCAGTAAAAGATCAGGTCAGTATCAGAGGTCAGCAATACGCATGGAATTTTACTCCCTACTTACACCCATGCATTTTACTGGACTCTGGTATGTAATATTAAAATAACATATATTTCACTGACATTTAATACCTAACTTTGAAAATAATGTGCATTTACTTACCTTTATTACGCAATCTTAATATAATCTACGTATGACGTATCTCTAATACGTAACTTCAAAATAAATGGAAGAAAATTGATGATTGTTTTACACTAAATCCCGAAAAACATAGTCTCTTTCATCTTCTATAAGAGACAAAATGCACGATACGGCATAAACTAAAATAGAATTATATCCTCGATAAAAGTACATAATAAATTCTTCCAGCTCCCTCCCAAGAAAAAAAAGCGGTCTCGCTTATTACAATAGCTCTTACAAACTATGGCCACTCGCTTTCCACGTTGCAGGTATCGTAATATTACATATTAAGATGTGTCGTATGCGATATCGGCACTGCATGGACTTTTAATGCATCTGATAAGTACGGAACACAACAACAATTCATCAGGTGCTAGAGGAGGACTTCGAGCATCCTTTATTACCAGAGACATTAAAGATGATGGGATTTAATATTAAATACCTGATGGACAGAAAGACGAGACTGCGCATGTCAAAGCAGCAAAAAACTAATAATAAGACCCCACCTTCTAATTTATCAAATACTTTAAGCTTCTTCGCTTCTTGTTCAAGATTATCCAGTCTTTCTCTCGCTTTCCATCATTCACTCTGAGGTTTTCTCTCTGTGTCGAGGTTATTTAATTAAGCCCCGACTATAAACTTCTAAGAAGAATGTTATAGGGACCTCCAATCACGGCTAAAAGTTTCCTAACATAAAGTATTTTCCAAGTTCCACGCCTCTAATTAAATTTATTTTGCCGTGCAACATGCCCGATTGGTATGTCGTTCCAAGGGCTTTGCGGATGTTCACTTCTTTTGAAACCTTGAGAGTAGAAAGAAAAATGACTTTCTTTTGCTTCCTGTGATTACTCTTTAATTACGAGCAATTCATTAGCAGAAGAGTCATACTTTTGTATAACTTTTGCTTCTGAGCGTGCGAGAATTGCTTTTTAATATGGCTGGTAATGTCCTGGTTAAAAAGAATGACTTTCTAAAAGAACAAAGGCAAAAAAAAGTTTTTTCTGATTACGTTCTAGCTCTGATTAAAATTAATATCGTTGAGAGTTAATAATCGAGTTTCCTGCATTTCTCATACATATAAAAGCGCACTTTTCTAATGATTTAATCTAAAAGACGAAAAACTTTGTCACTGTAGAGGGGAATTTGAATTAAGCATATTCGTTTGCAGCATGAAACTATGATGAGGTGGCCAGATCTCTGCTCTGAATTGTAACCAGCTGTGTGGCCTATTTAATTATTAAGTAATCATTTCTGCAGCTTTTATGCAAAGAATCATGCTCGTTTCCATGCACTAGCTCATTTTATAGTCTTTTGGGAGCAATTCATACAAAATACATCATATCATCGTATGTGAAGGTAACAAACTGGGACGGGGTGGCTCAGTCGGTAGCGCGCCAGGCTCGTAATCTGTAGCTCCCAGGTTCGAGTCCCAGCTGGGTCGGCGTTGAGATTTATCTCCGCAAAATTCCCCGCTCTGCCCACGGTCAGTAGGGGACACCGATGGGCTTGGAAAGGCCGCCGTCCTTCGGATGGGACGTTACGCCGTGTGCGGGAGAGCCATACCCTGTGCACGTTAAAGAACACGCTGGATGGCCTTGACGGGAGGCTACCATCTGTCTCCCAACAGCTGTTCCAGTGGGTCCCCTCCACCAACCTTCTCTGAGCCTTCGGGGTCCATGTGACCTGGCCATTTAACCCATGGTGTGCAAAAAAGTGCCGCTCAGAGGTAAAACAACCCAACCGGTAACAAACTATTCCTGTAGACGTCTTTGGGATGGCTTTGGGTTGTTTTGCCTCTGAGGGGCATTCTTTTTGCACACAGTGGGCTAATTAGTTAGGTCACAAGGACCCAAAGATCTCGGAGAAGTTTGGGGAAGAGAACCCACAACAGCTGTTAAGAGATAATGGAAGTTTCACGTTAAAAGAATTTAGAGTGTTTTAACGTGCTCAGGGTATGACTTGAATACTCTGAGCACCTGATCTTATTTCTGCACACGGGTCACGGTTTTACGACCCATTCCACAGACGGCGGCCTTTCCAAGCCTATCGGTGTCCCCTACTAGCCGAAAGCAGGGTGGAGAATTTTGTGGAGATAAATCTCAAAGCTGAGAGAGGTGGAACTCGATCCTGGGAACTGCAGATTACGAGTCTGTTGCACTACCAACTGAAACACTCCCGATCCTCTTTGGGATAGATCTTGGAGGAAAACATTCTGGAGAACTCTAGAATTGCGGTGAATTGCTGAGGGACATCTGGGACCCTGAATGCGAACCTTAGTCCGCCAAAATGGCATAGAAATTATAGAAAGAGTTCAGCATTTCGCTACTGAGATTATTCCCAGCAAGTGTGGTTACGATGCTAAGTTAAGAAAATTTAAACTTATTTTCATTGCTAAAGAATGTGAAAATGTCCCACACAGACTTTTAACGACATTAGGTCTGTATCGATAAAAAAGATTTGAGATTTGGTAAATTTTTCACGAGGGAGACTGTCCCCCTATCGATGCTCTTCCCGCCCAGATATGATTCTGACGTTATTAACATACTTAAATAGAGCAATTTCCTGATTAGGACTCAATGGAATGTAACTCATTTGTATCTTTTCTGAATGTAATGTAACTCAAGTGTATGTTCTCTGAATGTAATGTAACTCATTTGTACCTTTTCTGAATGCAATGTAACTCAAGTGTATGTTCTCTGAATATAATGTAACTCATGTGTATCTTTTCTGAATGTAACTCATGTGCATCTTCTCTGAATGTAATGTAACTCATGTGTATCTTCTCTGAATGTAATGTAACTCATGTGTATCTTTTTTGAATGTAATGTAACTCATGTGTATCTTTTCTGAATATAATGTAACTCATGTATATCTTTTCTGAATGTAATGTAACTCATGTGTATGTAACTGGCGTACCCCTTGTATAGATAGATAAAACTATAGTTATAACAATGGGGATAAAATAAAACATATATATATATAACATATATCTAGAGACTTTTGAGCTCTCAAGGCGTACCCACGTTGAGAACCCTAGTTTATAAAAATGTTTTTATTTATACTTTTGTATTAAATTGCTTTATTTTAGAATAATTGTTGCTAATTATTCTTTCTGAACTCACGCTAAGTTTTCATCCGTTAAATTTATAGCAATATTATGAATATTCAGCGCTTGCTGTATAACAGATGTTGTACTATGGAATCTTTCCTTCTAGATTCCAAGAACCCTCGATTGCATATTTCTTCTTCCACTGACCTTTATGTCCACTCAAACGAAATAAAGCCTGAAAAACTTAGAAAGAAGAATGGAAATTTTTGCGGTGAATATTTTAAGTGACTTTGCTTTAGTTTGTGTAGCAAAAAAAAGAATTTTTATTACTGCTTTTCAAAAGCTTATACTATTTGGGCCTTAAGGCAGATTTTTCTTTTAGCTGCCGCACTTCTAAAATTGCTGCACTCCCTTCTCCGAAGCTTCTCTCTCTTCGGACTATAGAAATCAAAGAAGCCATCCATCCGGAATCAACCAAGAGGCCGTCGGGTTTCATCCAAGTGGCCGAAGTTTCCTTGTCATCTTCGGACGAACAGAGAAGATGCCCTAGAAAATTGCTCCTGATTTTGATGGATGTGATAACAACTGGACAATGCAGCAAATTTTTGATCTGCAAACTCGCGAGTTATTCTTATAACTGGTGAGGAATTGTAGGGTAGGTTACGACAACGACGTAACGGGATTTTCAATTTAAAACTTGTCTTTGTTAAGTCTGGTAAAATTCTTTTCCCTTTCTAAGCAGTTCATATTTCATAAAGAGAGTTTGTCGAGTAGAACTTCGGCGTCCGTGCTTTAAATATCAGCATTTGATTTCGATTTTAAACTATACATTTAGACTTGCTTATTTCTGAATTAAATTGACTGTTTGGTTATTTCTAAATAGAACTCGTAGCACTGGGAAAAAAAACTCTTAAGTTCCATTCTTAAAAGGAGCTTAACTCCCAAGATGCCATGTTTCTCTCCTTTTCCTTTTTCTGCGAACAAAAGAAAATCTGATTTCCGTTCAAAATAAATTTTATTCTAACATTATATGTGATGTCCATGATTACTAATAATCCCCCCCTCTCACCGAAAAATTTAAGCATTCCACCATATTAGAACCTTGTTAAATCATTGATTCAAAGACCTAAGCTCGGGGAGGGACTAGGGATGATTCAGTAGGTAGCGCGCCAGGCTCGAATCTGCATTTCCCAGATTCTATTCTTGTCTGTGCCTGCGTTATAATTTATCTCCTCTAAACCCCCATCCTGTCCTTGGTCAGAAAGGGGACATTGATGGACTGGAAAGATCGCCGTCCGTCGGATGTGACGCTAATCCGTAATCCGTGTGCAAGAGAGTCACACTCTGTACACGTTAAAAAATACACTGGATGGTCTAGAAGGGAAGCTTCTATCTTTTTATCAACAGCTGTCCAGTGGATCTCCTCCCCCAACTTTCTCTGAGCCCTTGGGGAGTCCATGTGACCTGACCATTCAACCCATTGCGTGCAAAAAAACGCTTAGAGGTAAAGCAACCTAGCTATAAGTATATATCTAAGTTAATTACCCAACTAAAGTACGTATATAGTACGTATATAACTAATACTGTAGTAAAAATATCACCGGTTTCTCAAATCTAAGTAACACGGTCAGTTATTTCTTTTGAAGTTTCTAACTCAGTTATTAATCCCACATATTCATGTGGAGTCTCATATTATTTATGATAGCAAGTCCACGATGGAATAGGCCAGTGGGTGGTATTTGTGCTGGATTGTTTTACTTCTAAGCGGCACTTTTTTGCACACCGTGGGCTAAATGGCCAGGTGACAAGGACCCCAAAAGCTCAGAGAAGGATGGGGGAGAGGACCCACTGGAACAGCTGTTGGGAGACAGATGGTAGCCTCCCATCAAGGCCATCCAGCGTGTTCTTTAAAGTGCACAAGTATGGCTCTCCCACACACGGGGCCACGGCTTAACGTCCCATAAGACGGACGGCGGCCTTTCCAAGTCCATCGGTGTCTCTTACTGACCGTGGGCAGGGAATATTGCGGAGATAAATCTCAACACTGACCCAACTGGAACTCGAACCTGGGAACTATATATAGATTACGAGCCTGGCGCCGTCCGTAGAATGGGACGTTAAGCCGTGGCCCCTTGTGCTGGAGAGCCCATACCCTGTGCACGTTAAAGAACACGCTGGATTGCCTTGACGGGAGGCTACCATCTATCTCCCAACAGCTGTTCCGGTGGGTCCCCTCCTCAAACCTTCTCTGAGCCTTCGGGGTCCATGTGACCTGGCCATTTAGCCCATGGTGTGCAAAAAAGTGCCGCTCAGAGGTAAAACAACCCAACCCAATGAGCCTGGCGCGCTACCGACTGAACCACCCCTGTCTTGGATTTGTGACTTACAGCTGAATCAATTGGATTGGCGGTTTTCACTTATTTTAAGCGTCTGAATCACTGCAGTCACCCCTATCATTATCCGTCACTTTTCTCTATTCCACGATGATGCTCTTGAATTTAACAACTAGACGGGAATAACTCAATCGTTTGCGCTCCCTGCTCATAATCTGCAGTCCCAAGGTCCGAGTCCCACCTGGGCCAGCGTTGAGATTTATCTCCGCTAAACCCACAATGTCGAATAACTTAGTAGAAGAGAAATCTTCTATGGTTATCAAAACGTGTTACATCCATGACTGCAAAATTCCCCGCCCTGCCCACGGTCAGTAGGGGACACCGATGGGCTTGGAAAGGCCGCCGTCCGTCGGATGGGACGTTAAGCCGTGGCTCCGTGTGTGGGAGAGCCATACCCTGTGCACGTTAAAGAACACGCTGGATGGCCTTGACGGGGGACTACCATCTGTCTCCCAAAAGCTGTTCCAGTGGGTCCCCTCCCCCAACCTTCTCTGAGCCTTCGGGTCCATGTGACCTGGGCCATTTAGCCCATGGTGTGCAAAAAAGTGCCGCTCAGAGGTAAAACAACCCAACCCATCCATGACTATTTCTCTTGTTTAGGATAATGGCACATTTTTTGCATTTTCGTTATGGGAATGTTTATCTTAAGCTTCTACATCGGCTATTAATGCTTCAGTAAGATTACTTCAATTTCGTCATGAGAACGAGATCACCTGTTCTCCAATGCTACTTAATGTGTAAAACAGTAAGTTATGTTTATCGCCACTGCTACCTCATTAACTTTATTTACATTTATGCCTTTCTTATCGAAATTTGCACGGTAGCTAAATAGGGCAGTTTATCTTCAATATTTACGCAAAAGGGGCTCAAACAATGGAGTTCAATAGCTTCCGATTTGTCATCAAGCTCAAAGGAAGTCCAAATAGAGAACTTTTTATGCAATGTTATTAAATTCATCATCAATTTCAAAGAGAATCTAAGTACAGGTTCGTGTGTAATATTCATTAATTCATCATCAATACAAAAGAAGGGCTAAATCTTGGAGATTATGTATAATATTTTGAAATACACAATTAGTCTCAAAAGGGGCGTAAACAATGTTGTTTCCAGTAATATTTGTTAATTCATCACCAATCACAATCAAGATAGTAACAAAAGAAATCATGTGCAATATTTTAAATTCATCAGCAATATCAAAGAGGATCTAAAAAAAAAATGAAACTGAAGCATATCAATGGTGCAATCAGTCATTGAATTCGCATTCACTTCAAAGGAAGAAGGGCGACGATAATCTTGTTGAGTAGGTGAATAGGCTTCCTATCTTCCTTTGAAATGAAAACGAGTTCAGTAACTGACCACCATGCTTTAGCGTTTTTCTTTTCTATATTTTAGAAAGAAGGAACTGCAGGAATGTCCTTAATCAGTACCCTACTAGTCCTAATAGAAAGCATTACAAAGAACTTAATAAACGTGTAAAGGGTCAGTTAGCTACTGATAAGAATCTTTGGCTTCATGGCCTTGCTGACAAAGCCGAGGAAGCAGTTAGACAGCACAACAGCAGAGAGCTGTACCAGATAGTTAATGTTTTGTGTGGTAGAAAACGAACAGGTATACAGGGATTGAAGGATAAACAAGGCAAGGTTATAGAAAGTGAGGATTCTGTCATGGCTAGGTGGGCTGATCATTTCAGTGATGTTCTAAACAATGTGGTTAGTTCTACTCCCATTGTTTGCAATGATGATAGATGCATTGTTGGCTTTAATGTTGGCCCTATAACACAATCTGAAGTTAGTTTGGCTATTTCTAAACTTAAACTTCATAAATCCCCAGGGGTGGATGAAATTACTACGGAAATGCTTAGAGCTGGGAATATTTCAGTTACCATTTGGATGACTGAAATTTTGAATAACTTTTATGATAAAGGCATGGTTCCTAAAGATTTTACCAGAGCTATTATTATCCCTATTTTCAAAAAAGGTGATCACAGTTCTTGTGATAACTATAGGGGTATCAGCCTACTCTCCGTTCCAGGTAAAGTTCTTTCCATGATTGTGCTTAATAGAATTAAGAATCTGGTTGACAGGCAATTGCGTGATGAGCAATGTGGATTCAGAAGTGGTAGGGGATGTGTAGATCAGATATTTTCACTCAGGCAGATTTTTGAGAAATGTTTAGAGTTTCAGAAACCTTTGGTTGCTAGCTTTGTTGATTTCAAAAAGGCTTTCGACTCTGTTGATCGTCATAATTTGTGGTTGATTGTGAGATCATATGGTATACCAGACAAGTTAGTTAACATAATGAAAGCTCTCTATAATAACACTGAGTCATGTGTGAGGGTTGGTAAGTCTTGTAGCAATTGGTTTAGCATTACTTCTGGTGTTCGACAAGGGTGCATTTTGTCTCCTTTTCTCTTTAGTTTGGTTGTTGATTATGTTATGCGAAATTCACTTCAAGGGAAAGCTTTTGGCCTTAAATGGGCTGGAGATACGAAAATTTCTGATTTAGATTATGCTGATGATTTAGCCCTATTGGCAAATGATGTTGATGAGATGAACTCTTTCATTCGAGCTGTTGATGAGACTGGTAGTACAGTAGGTTTGGTTATAAACAGAGAGAAAACTAAAGTGATGAAAATTGGTCAGGCAGGTTGTGATTCAGTTAATCTGAATGGGTGCAGTCTTGAGCAGGTGTCACAGCTTAATTTCCTTGGGAGCTGCGTAACTGATACTGGTGATGTGCGGCATGAGATTAACAGACGAATAGGTATTGCTGCCGGGACTTTTAAGAATCTATGGAGAGTGTGGAGAAATAGGCGTATACACCTAAAGATTAAAATTAGACTGTATAATAGCCTGGTTCTTTCTAGTGTTAGTTATAGTAGTGAAACGTGGACGCTGTGTAAGCAAGATAACAGGAAACTAGATGCTTTTGATTCTACATGCTTACGCAGTATCTTGGGTATTAGGTGGTTTAACTTTGTAACTAATGATGAGGTTAGGCAAAGGAGTCTGCAACCTCCTTTAAGCAGCATATTGTGCAGAGAGAGACTCCGCTGGTTTGGCCATGTTGCCCGTATGGATAATTATAGATTGGCGAATAGGGTTATGAACAGTGTGCCTAGAGGCCTCAGAAGGAGGGGGAGACCTAGGATGCGGTGGGCAGACAATGTCAAACAGGACCTTGTTAGAATTGGTGTACAGTGGCCGGATGCAGCAGATGTAGCTCAGGACAGATATGCTTGGAGAATTAAACTGTGCGGTCTGGTTGGACCTCCGTAGCCCATTGCTGCTTGAGGATGATGATGATGATGATATTTTAGGGCTCAAAAGAGAAGATAGCTTTTTTTAATTTATTTATATTTTTTGTCACTAAAAACATCTACATTTAGAAACTTCATTTGATATATGACCCATAAACATCGATCACATATTTCCTTCCCCTCTTTTTGGAATCGTGGTGAAGGGTTCAAGCCAAAAATGACATTGAAGACATCAAGTTTTAATTTGAGATGTAACTCGTCAAGGCCCACCCGGTAAAAATACGCCCCTTTTTTGGGTGGGTGGGGGGAGAATGGTGGGAGCAAAATTCGAGACAATCTACGATGGTCCTTATATGATGTTTTATTTGACACTTAATTCGTAATTGTTGGTCCTCGCGTTCGGAAGACATAGCGGAACAACCGTTTTCATATTTCTCCTTTATAAATAAAAAATAAATAAATACCCCCTCAAGCAGCTGCTTGCCACAGAGGTCTGACAGGAGCCTGTCAGTTTATATGACAGAGTAGAAGGTCTGAGAGGATAGCAGGACCTAAGCAGAAAAAAAACACGAACATCCATGCCTTACCCGGGGCTCGAACCCAGGTCCCGTAGATCAGTAGCCAAGCGCGCTAACCACTCGGCCACGGGACGTCTTTCTCCTTTATAAGGGAGAAGAAACAGGGAAGAAGAATGCTTTTAACTTGTAACATCCCTCATGTCATAAGCTTTCATTTGACGCATAGCTTGTTACTTTCGGCCCTCGCATTCCAAAGATATAATGGAACAATCGTTTTCATATTTTTCCCTTTTTTAGGGGGAAATAAAGCATGAGGGTTCTTTCTTATTAGCCTATGACATTTGTTCTGCATGAATTTTCATATTCACTTAGAACGGTTTCGAGTTCCTGTCCTCAGCTTCCTCGCTGACATACTGGTGCCGTGAGAAGTATTATCACTCCCAGCTGGGTCAGCATTGAGATTTATCTCCGCAAAATTCCCCGCCCTGCCCACGGTCAGTAGGAGACACCGATGGGCTTGGAAAGGCCGCCGTCCGTCGGATGGGACGTTAAGCCGTGGCCCTGTGTGCGGGAGAGCCATACCCTGTGCACGTTAAAGAACACGCTGGATGGCCTTGACGGGAGGCTACCATCTGTCTCCCAACAACTGTTCCAGTGGGTCCCCTCCCCCAACCTTCTCTGAGCCTTCGGGGTCCATGTGACCTGGCCATTTAGCCCATGGTGTGCAAAAAAGTGCTGTTCAGAGGTCAAACAACCAAACAACCAACCAAGTATTATCACGGTGACAATTCCGTTAATGCACCACATAGAAGAACAAAGCCATTTATCTGCCTTCCTGCCAGTTATAATCTTCGTCCACAAAAAGCCTCTCTCAGAGTGACGCCTGGCACCATGCCTGAGACTCTTGACACTACAACACTGGATGCCAAGGAGGATACCCCCTGAACCACTGCTCAACGGTTCTCACGAACGGACAGCCTCTTGGTTTCGAGACAAGAGCTTCAAGAACTATCTATATTCGTCCCTTACCACTTCTCCCTCCCCAACGAGAAAATTGCGGGGACCAATCAGACTCTTTGGATGGTCTCTTTTTTGTGTGTTCGAGAGAGCAAAGGACACTATTCGATACTGTACTCTAGACTTGGACCTCAACATTCCACTCGAGGCATTTCAGTTTTGCACTTCGGAGAGATAAGTCTTATCTCTCAGTCAGCGATGTTAGCACTTTGTTATAGTAGTTTGGTAAGTGAGAGCTTAGTTGTAATATAGTCAGCAGAGCGACTTAACATCTTCAAGCATTATGTAAGTTGTTGTAAGAATGTAAGGTGAACTGTGATAATAGCACTGTAAATAAATGTTTTTGCATTTGATAAGGAAAAACCATTACCTGCCTCTGGTCACTCCTTTTGGTGTGGGAGGATGTCTCTGTTCCCCAGTAAGATACTGGGCTATTAATAATTTTAAAGGAACAATGTATGGCATAAAAGATACGATCATGGCGAAAAATAAATTCTGCTGCGGGAGGATTATATAAATGCAGTAATGTGAATATTATATATTAATTACCGCCCCAGTGGGGTGTAAAACATTGGTGCCATGACCAGGATATTTTTGTTTTTGTTGTTAAAACAAATCTGGAGTTTAATATATGTCTAAAAGAATTTGTATTTTTGATGTGAGTAATGTGAAGACATTTGACTGGTTTTGGACTGGTGGAAATGATGTCATGTTGGTGTGTTGCAAATGTGTGTGAATTCATTGGCTTCTGTAAAAAAAAAAGAAAATTGTAATTTGCTTTGATATGATAATTAATTTTTAATTAATGGTGAAAAAGAGTTGGTTTGGCTTTCAGGTGTGTGAGTCGTAAAAATTAGTAATTTGGATATGTGCAGTAATTTGTTAAGCAGGTGCAGGATTTAAATCCCACCTGGAAATATCAGCTTTCGCAATTCGCTACACTATTATAGCGTCATAATTTGGCTTAAAAAAAGAGACCATCCAAAGGGTCTGATTGGTCCCTGCAATTCTCTCGTTTGTGGGGGGGGGGAAGTAATAAGGGATGAAAATAGATAGTTCTCAAAGCTCTTGTCTCGAAACCATGTGGCTCTCCATTCGTGAGAACCGTTAAGCAATGGTTCAGAGGATATCCTCCCAGGCATCCCATGTCGTAGAGTTAAGAGTCTCAGACATGACGCCAGGCGCCACTCTGACAGAGGCCTTTCACGCATACTTATGCATGCTCCCCAGATTATAACTGGCAGGAAGGCAGGTAAATGGCTGTGCCCTCCTATGCGGTGCATCAACGGAATTGTCCACCGAGTAATCCTTCTCATGGCGCCAGTATGTCAGTGAGGAAGCTGAGGACAGGAACTCGAAACAGTTCTAAGTGAATATGAAAAGTCACACAGAACACACTCCCCGCATCACAAGCTTTCACTTGGCACAAAAATCATTAAGTTTATACGTCGCTTTCGAAAGATAAGGTGGTTGACTGTTTTGACAAATCCACAAACCGACAAACCCACAAATGATGAGCAAAAGGCAATACGAAAAAAGATATATAAATATATGAATTTATCTGAAATATTTTTCATTTTTATTTTATTCATCATTCTAGAAGGTGGTATAAATAATTTAGATTATCAGCAGTATTTATCAATCATCAATCCCAAAGGGGATTTAAATAGTAAGATCATTGCAATATTTGACAATACCTCGTCAACCTCAAAGAGGCTTAATAAGAAAGTTTATCGGCAATATATTTTAATTCACCGTCAACCTGAAAGCAGGTTAATGTAGTGAAGTTTGTCTGCAATATGTTTTAATTCCTCATCAATCACAGCCGGTTTCTAAACTACAGAGTATAAAATATTTCTGGTTTCACCATCAGTCTTAAAGGAGAATGAAATAGTGGAATTTATAGTCAATATTTGTTAACTCAAAGTCAAAAGGGAGAGTAAATCTCTAAATTCAGCCTATCTTGAAATGAATAACTGAAGTCCTTGTTTCCACTTTGACTTTGGACAAGAATATTAGCTTCGACATCTATCCCAGCAGAAGATATAACTTTAAAGTTGTCCCAAGGTCCTCTCCACATACAACTCGATCCTCCATGCACAAAACTAAAACGCGAGAAATATAAGAAAAGCCTACGAAATCCACATGAGCATGGTGATTACGCGAATAAGTAAGGCTTCTGGCTGCGAACGCCTTGAACGTGTGAAAAGTTTTAAATTCTGACCTCTGACTGAGTTAGATCAGAACTTTCTCTTCGATCCCCATATTCGCCCTAGAAAAACGCTTTCGCACTAGGAAGACAAAAAGTGTTAAAAGTAAAACGCTCTTTTTTCTATCATTCAACAGAGTTTGGATTACATTCAACATCTTAGTAATGCCAAGACGACAACGACTCGACGGTATCATGCTTTAAAACTAATCAAACTAATGCATTGCGAAATGGGAAAGTGGTAGCGTTTCGCCACAATGCTCGGAATAGACGAATGCATACGGATGACCCAAGGTGACCCGGATGCTCACATCGCATAAGCTTCATCTTCATGCGGAGCACGAACAGAAATGTCATTTGTGTGGCTGGTGCACACATTTGTCACTGCTACTGCAGCTGCATTTGCCCTTCGTGGCTCGGTTTTGATCTTTTCTGGCTCGAAATTCTCTCTCTCTCTTCCAACTTATTCCACGCTGGCAGCGGTCACAATATAAGAGCCTCCCTTCGGCTTGGCTGCGTCTCAGCGTTTATGAATAATGAATTAAACAGAAAGGATTGTGTACGGCGCAAAGCGATCTCACTTTCGTGACATTTCTGCGATGTGTCGCCATACTCTGCATATTATCTGCATCCGGTTTCGTGGAGAACTTCGTCTAATTCGAGAGGAAAACACGGAAATGTCTAAAGACTAAGAGTTTTGAGCGATGTTACTTGTCAGTCTCCTAATTCAGTTGATTCATAGGCTGGAAAAATAATATTTATGTAGAATTTAAACTTTCGCTGACTTATTACAGCCGGATAGACTGTTCTAGTTTCTTGTCTCTGAGCTAACCAATCGTTTTTTTCGACGGTTCACATGCATTGTCTTCAGACTTAAATAGTCATCATTTGGACGATTCAGCTGTGCCTTAGCTAGGCTTGAACAGTCTTCATATCAATAGTCCAGATGTTCCTTCTCTATAGTTATCTAGTAAACATTTTGGCGATCCAGCTGTTTCTTATCTAGACTTATGCAATCATCATTTCAAAGTTCAGCTGTTATTTCTCTAGAATTACACAATTAGCATTTCGACAGTCCAGCTCTTACATCTCTAACCTTATTCAGCGATTTGATGGTTCACATGCTCTGTCTCCAGACTTATTATCTAGTCATCGTTTTGATGAACCAGTTTTCTCTACACTTGCTCGATTATCACAACAGTTCAGCTGTTCCTTCTCTAAACTTACTGAACGATTTCTACGGTTCAGCTGCCTTTCTCTAAGCCAAGCGTAGATGACTGACTTTTACCTACTCACCATTTCGGTGATCCAGCTATTCTTTCTCTAGTTTTACCCAATCATCGTTTCGACTGTTCCATATCTAGACTCCAACTGCTCCTGCCCACAGGTCCAGCTGTTCCATACCTAGACTTATTCAGCTATCATTCCGACGATTCACCTGCTCCTTCTCTAGAATTACTCAGTAAGGTCTGGATCTACAAAAAAAGGAGGACGGATGGTGTAAGTGACGCAATGAAGCCGGAAAAAGAAAATGGAGGGACAAGAGACTGGATTTCCAGTCTCTTACCCCTCCCTCCCTGCACACGGTCGTATCTAGTAAAGGGATCTGTATAATGCACAGAACCGGATCTAGGAAGGGAGGATATTGTTCATAGATCCGGCCTTGTACTCAGTCATCCTTTCGACATTCCAGCTGTTTCTCTTTCTATACATATCCTTTGATCATTTCGGCGATCCGCTATTCCTTCTCTATATAAACCCATTGATCATTTCGATGGTCCAGCTGGTTTTTTCGCTACACTTCTTGCCAGTTAACGCTTCCTGTTCCTGAAAATGTTTCTATTCCCCATCATCATCCATTCCTTAATTTTACCTCATTTCTGTTTGATGTTCGATCTTTTAACTTACCCAGTGAACACTTCAATAGTATAGTTTCTCCACGTTTGTTTCCTTTTTTTTATGAAATTTTCTCCTGAGAAACAGATATAAAAAATTAAAAATATTCCTTCAAGCAGTTACTTGCCACAGAGGTCTAACAGAAGCCAATTAGTTTAATGCGGCATAGTAAAAGGTCTGTGAGGATGGCGAGACATCAGCAAAAAGACAACACAAACATCCATGCCTTACCGGGGCTCGAACCCAGGTTCCGTTGATCAGCAGCCAAGCGCGCTAACCACTCGGCCACATACAAAAACAAAAACCTCTTTTTTTCAGTTCATGGAAACAAACACAAAAACATTCTTTTTTTCGTTCATGGAAATCAGAGACCCTCACTTAAGACTCCTTTCTCAAAGAAGCTAACTTCTGTTTATATTGAAGTTATCCTGATCAGGGCCATCGCAGGTACCTGAACCCTCTCAGGCAGAACTGACTCTGCATTTGTAAATCGAATTTTCAAATCATGATTAATTCCGCTATTTTACGATTATTGTGCCACTCTTTAATTCACATTTCTGACAAACTTCACCACTAAACGAATGCTGGCGCTATATTGCTTCAGCTTTTATTCCGCCCACGCAGTTCTTTCTTCGCCATAAAATGGGTGGTCATAATCCAATAGCTACTGAATGCTATAAAATTGAAATAGCTACTAAAGCTGGCCTGTAAATAGTAGCTAAGCATAAACTAGAAGGAGAGCTGTGTACTAATCCCCAGAACTGGCCAAGGTCTAGCACCTAATGTCCGACCCCGCCTTCTCGTAGTGCAGGCCGTTAGTTACTTTTCAAAAGAGATATTCTCTTTTGGAAGGGAATGGAAGGGGAGGGCTGCCAGCTCAGTTTGGTTACTGATCTGATTATCCGTGGCCAATTTTTATTTCTTTCTGTCCTGCTGAGGAGTGGTCACTTCACAGGGTCCTGATGCTGACCTTTTATACCCACTAGACTGGACTGGTTTATGGATTTGAGCTTGATTATGATCTTGGACTTGCTGCACTGGTGGACCTCTGTTGAGGAAGAATCTGCTGATGTGTTTTCTGTTTGCTTCTGATGATGAAAATGAATTTGATGATGATGAACAGATGCCGTGGATACCTTATATCAGCTGGTGTATAATCCTGATCAGAGGCCATCGCAGGTACCTGAACCCTCATTTAGATAGTTGCATCGTCAGTCCTTAACTGGAATAATGTGCCTCAGACAGGATATATGGCTCTTGAAAAGGTGGTGCCTGAAGTTCCTACTAGCATCGGTGACTTCAGCCTTTAGCGGAGGAGGGACAGGTCTTTGCCCCATGCCTGCGAACAGTAGGCTGCTTGTTATTGTTGACCCTACCTCTCTCAATAAATCTAGTTTCTTTAAACATCCTATTAATAATTTTCTCTCTGCAGATTCGGGGAACGTGAGGACGTTATAAGAGCTTATTCTCTTGATGTCCTCATGCAGGAATTCCACCGTTATGACCTAGACATTCTAAGCTTGCAAAAGACCAGATGGCCAGGTAAAGATGAGATACTTAAAAATAACTTTAAATTTTTCTTTTCAGTCAGGGAGGATGGAAGCATCTCCAAGGTGTAGGTTTGCTTCTTAGCAGACACGTCAGTGATGCTCTACTTGGATATGACTGCATTAATGAAAGATTTCTTACAGCAAAATTTAAAACAGAAATTAAAGACTTGAAAGCCATCTATTGTTATGCCCCCACAGAGGACTCTGATGAGAATGAAAAGGATGTGTTTTACAACCAACTTCAGGACATTTTGAATTCTGTGAAGAATGGAGATATTTCTCTTGTGCGAGGTGACTTCAATGCAAAGTTGGTACTGACTCTAATCTTTGGGCAGGAGTTTTAGGTCCCTTTGGCATTGGTAGTTCCAATGGCAATGGAGATCATCTCCTACAGGTAAGTAAACTTAATGTTTTGCGAATAACTAACACATACTACAAACAGCGGGACATTTATAAATATGCATGGGTTTCACCTGATGGGTTGCACAGGAAATGATAGATTATATTTTAATTAACAGCAAATGGGCTAGTTCAGTTAAGAATGTCCGATCATACAGGGGAGCCGAAATTGGGTCTGACCATTACCTGGTCAAAATTATTTTACAGCTGACGCATAAGAAATGTTTTGCTAAGGTTAAAAAATTAGTTATAACACTGAATGCCTGAAAGATCCAGATACAGCCAAAACATACCACGATAGGTTATTTAGTTATTATGACAGTCTGATTTGGTTACTGCTGAAGTTGAGAAGAAATGGGATCAGTTTAAACAGGCTTTTCTTGAAACCAACAGTACTGTTTTGGGTAAAAGAGAATAGAGGAAACAAAATTATTTGAGTGACAAGGCTATGGAACTTATTTCTGAAAGAAGGAAGTACAGTATTAATATGAATCAACACCCTACTAGTCCTGACAGAAGGCATTACAACGAGCTTAATAAACGTGTAAAGGATCAGTTAACAGCTGATAAGAATCTTTGGCTTGATAGCTTGGCTGAAAAAGCTGAGGAAGCAGTTAGACAGCACAACAGCATGGGGTTGTACCAGATTATTGATGTTTTATGTGGGAAGAAACAGACACAGGGATTGAGGGATAAATATGGCAAGGTGGTTGAAGGTGAGGATTCTGCAATGGTTAGGTGGGTGGAGCATTTCAGATAAGTCCTAAATAATGTGATTATTTCTACTCCCATTGTTTGTAATACGGATAGATGCATTACTGGCTTTAATGATTGCCCTATGTCACATTCCAGTCACTTTGGCTATATCTAAATTAAAACTGCAAAAATCCCCTGGGGTGGATGAAATCACCACTTTAATTCTTAGAGTTGGAAACACTTGTGTTGTCACATGGCTGACTGAATTTTTGAATATTTTTATGATAAAGGTGTTGTTCCTAAGGATTTTACTAGAGCTATTATTGTCCCAATTTTTAAAAAAGGTGATCGCAGTTCTGATAATTATAGAGGAATTGTTTACTTTCTGTTCCAGGTAAAGTTCTTTGCATGATTATATTTAATAGAATTAATAGATAGACAGTGTGGATTAATTTAATAGATGAACAGTGTGGATTCGGAAGTGGTAGGGGATGTATTGATCAAATATTTTCACTTAGGCAGATTCTTAAGAAATGTTTAGAGTTTCGGAAACCTGTCGTTTCTAGCTTTATAGATTTCAAAAAGGCTTTTGACTCTGTTGATCGACATAATTTGTGTATGATTGCTAGATCATAGGGAATAACTGATAAGTTTGTTAGTGTAATGAAAGCTCTCTTACAATAACACTGAGTCGTGTGGGAGAGTTGGTAAGGCTTGTATCGATTGGTTTAGCATTGCTTCTGGTGTTCAACAAGAGTGCATTTTGTCTTCTTTTCTCTTTAGTTTGGTTATTGATTATGTTATGCGAAATTCTTTGCAAGGGAAAGATTTTAGACTTAAATGGTCCACAGATTTCAAAATTTCTGATTTAGATTATGCAGATGACTTGGCCCTGTTGGCTAATGATCTTGATGAGATGAATTCTTTCATTAGGGCTGTTCATGAGAATGGTAATAGAGTAGGTTTGGTGATAAACAGAGAAAAAACTAAAATGATGAAAATTGGTCAGACAGATAGTGCTTCAGTTGCTTTGAATGGCTGCACTTTTGAGCAAGTGTCTCAGTTTAATTATCTTGGGAGCTATGTAACAGATACTGGTGATGTACGGCATGAGATAAATAGAAGATTAGGGATTGCCGCTGAGACTTTTAAGAATACATGAACTCTTGGAAATATAGGCTGTATAATGGTTTGGATCTTTCTAAGGTTAGTTATGATAGCGAAATATGGACCTTTGTAAGCAGGATAACAAGAAACTTGATGTCTTTGATTCTAGATGCTTACGTAGTATCTTGGGCATTAGGTGGTTTGACTTTGTAAGTAATGATGAGGTTAGAAGAAGGAGTCATCAACCTCCTTTGAGCAGCATATTGTGCAGAGAGAGACTGCGTTGGTTTGGCCATGTTGCACGTATACATAGTTGTAGATTAGCAAACAGGATTACGGACAGTGTGCCTAAAGGTTTCAGAAAAAGGAGGAGACCTAGGAAGCGATGGGCAGACAATGTCAAGCAGGACCTTCCTATAATTGGTCTAGAGTGGCCAAATGCAGCAGCGGTAGCTCAGAACAGACACGTCTGGAGAGGAAAATTACACAGTCTGGTTGGTCCTCCGTAGCCTAATGGCTGCATGAGGATTTTGTATGTGTATGTATGTACTACAGCTTCCTGAAATGAAGTAGCTAATTCCTTCCTTTCCGAATACTTGGTTAAGCTAACCCCGGAACGTGTACTATCTGTAGTAGTAGTATAACGTGTACTAATGTAAAAGTGTAAAAATTATCGGACGCCAGCTATTTCACACCCTTTTTCTCCAGACTTAACAGTCATCATTTAGATGATGCAGCTGTTCTGTTTCGAAATTAAAGTCATCATTTCGACATTCTCCCTTTCCCAACTCTAGGCTTACAAAGTCATCATATCCGATAGTCATGTGCCGATTTCTTGGCTCAAGAATATTGCCAATGGCGGCAAAACTAAGATAGTTACAAATGTTGCGAATTCTTAAGAAAAATGTCAGTGTATATTGCACCGTTTCTTAAGTCTTAAAATTTATTACTTTTGCTTCATATATGTCACGCGTTAGCTAACAAATTTGACCACCCCTACCAAAATGAAGCTTCTCAATCGATGGGTTAAAGAATTATCCAATTTTGCGGCACATAAGAAGCACACTTTTTTCAAAAAAAAAATCCTTCATCCAAATGAGAAGTTGCAGGTACAGGCTTTTTGGGTTGGATTGTTTTACCTGTGAGCGGCACTTTCTCTTTCTTTGCATACCATGGGCTAAATGGCCAAGTCACGAGGACCCCGAAAGCTCAGAGAAGGTTGGGGACCCACTGGAACATCTGTTGGGAGACAGATGGTAGCCTCCAGTCAAGGCCATCCAGCGTGTTCTTTAATGTGCACAGGGTATGTCTCTCCCGCACAGGAGGTTACGACTTAACGTCCCATCCGACGGACGGCGGCCTTTCCAAGCCCTTCGGTGTCCCCTATACCGACCGTGGGCAGTGCGGGGAATTTTGCGGAGATAAATCTCAACGCTGACCCAACTGGGATTCGAACCTGGGAACTACAGATAACGAGCCTGGCGCACTACCGACTGAGCCACCCGCATCCGCCCGCCCGGAGGTGCAGGCTCTTGTGTGAAGCTACAGTCGTCTTTAGGCTAATGAATCCCCTTGAACAACACCAACATCCATGACCATTGTTGCATAGCAACGATGTGGATGGGTTTTCGTTACGCTAAACACATAAATGATCATTCAATACAACTTTTGATCTCTCATTAATTTATTTGTCGCATTATAAAATGTGGGATAAACTGTAATTTTCGATAGAAAATCTCAAATCACCATTTTCTAGATATCGTGATCTTTTTACTGAGCATCGTGTATCGATATTCCATAGAAAAGACCCTCCCCCACGGAGAGTGAAGAATCGTATACTTAGATATGAATTTTATATTTTATACAAAATATTTGGAAAGTTCCTTTTTCTACTATTGCACAAACTTGATGTTTTCTGTCATGTGTTACTATGTTTACCTACCAGAATTATAACAGAAGATATATTCCATTTACATAGGCTTACTGTGTCATGTCCATATCAATAGGTGAAAAGATTAAATGCTTAAATAGATTAAAAAGTAAATATATGCCGCAAAATACCATAATGAGGAAAATATGAAAATTGAAAAAGATATCGTGTAAATTGAGTAAGTGATATAAAATCCAGTTTAGGTAAAGAATCACAGAACAACTCTAGAAAAGTAAGTTTGATGCTTTTTTTTTCTTATCTGCAGAAGTACTCTAACTTCCTCAGTTCGAAACTTTACAGCCTTGAGTAAATGTTCTTCGCGGAATGATTCATGAAAGATTAGATAACCCTATAAACAGTTCAGAAAGATTCGCAATTTGTGAACTCTTCAAGAAGATTTTGTAACAATCTAAAACAGTGATTCTCAACCTTTTACGCTTCACGTACAGTCGCCCAAAAAAGTGTCCGAACGCTTTGGTTGATTACACAATTCAGAAAAAATATCTGACAACGATTTTTTTTAATTAGTGATCTAGCAACCTTCGTGTACAGTATACGAAGGTTGCCAGATCACTAATTTCTAAAAAAATCGTTGCTAGATATTTTTTCTGAATTCTTGTAATTCTGTAATCAACCATAACGTTCGGATACTTTTTTGAGCGACTGTACCCCCTGGAAATGTGTACGCAACTGGTGTACCTCTTGTATAGATAGATAAAACTATAGTTATAGTATAACAATGGGAATAAAATAAAACATATATATCAGTGGTTCTCAACCTTTTATGCTTCACGTATCCCCTGGAAATGTGTATGTAACTGGCGTACCCTTGTATAGATAGATAAAAGTATAGTTATAGTATAACAATGGGAATAAAATAAAACTTATATATATATATACACATTACATTTGTATTCATAAATTACATATATCGATAAACACAAAAAATGACATAAACAATTTAACAAATCTTATAAAATTATATATATTTTATTGGGTAATCAGTGAAATGGTTGCGCTTGTTTACGCTTCACAGTTCATCAATGGTTGGGGATATCTTGCTAAGGTAGAGTCGCAAGTCATCTTCAACATCCAGACTGTTCCTATATTTTTTAAAGCAGTTAAAGATGAAAACCTAGTAGCAGTGTTGCCAACTTAGCGACTTTGTTACTAGATCTGATCAATTTTGAGCTCTCACGGCGTACCCCACGTTGAGAACCCCTACTCTAGAAGCTTCAAGCTGATTTTGCTAACACCGTAAATACTAAAAGAAAGATTTGCAATACTGTGAACACTTCTCAGGAAAGTTTTTTAACCTTGAGAAAGACATTGTAATATTTTTTAACCTTCAGGAAGACTATATAACAATGGTAAACCAACACATCAGGATGGACTTTGTACCTTGTGAACATTTTAAGTGTTTTTGTGAACACTAGGAATTTATAACTTCAGGAAATTTTTGCAAACCCATGAAAACTTGAGAAAGCGTTTGTCACCATGTGAACACAAAACAATTTGTAACCTTGTAAACATTTCGCAAAAACTTTGCAAGCTATGGACACTACAGAAAGTTTTGTAACCTCGTGAATAATCCTCGAAAATTTTGAAATCCTATGAGCGATTCAGGACACCTTTGTAACCAAGTGAGCACCGCAAGAAGTTCTGTAACCTTGTGAACAGTTCAAGAGCATTTTGAAGTCCGCTGAACTATTCAGAAAAGTTTTGTAACCCTGTGAACACTATACTGAGTTGGGTTGTTTTACCTCTGAGCGGCACTTTTTTGCTCACCATGGGTTAAATGGCCAGGTCACATGGTCCCGAAGGCTCAGAAAAGGTTGGGGGAGGGAACCCACTGGAACAGCTGTTGGTATACAGATGGTAGCCTCCCGTCAAGGCCATCCACGTGTTCTTTTACGTGCACAGGGTATGGCTCTCCCGCACACGAGGCACACGAGGCGCAACATCCCATTCGACTGACGGCGGCCTTTACAAGCCCACCGGTGTCCCCTACTGACCGTGGTCAGGGCGGGGAATTTTGCAGAGATAAATCTCAACGCTGACCCAGCTGGGACTCGAACCTGGGAACTACAGATTACGAGCCTGGCGCGCTACCGACTGAGCCACCCTCGCCCCTCACTATACTGGGACATTCAATTCAATTCTCCTTCGACCTTCTCATCAATGAATTCCTAATCAAAAATACATTAAATGACTAATAATTGTCTATTAGAAACCAACAATAACCAGATTAGGCAATGCCAGAATAACAACTTTGACAGACAATCCCTTTTCATTGCAACTAAAAAGGGTGAAGTTCGTCTGAAAAGCAAATGAAATATTATCAAATACATAAAACGCATTATAACTCAAACTAATCTTGGCGTAGACATGTTGAAAACGAGATTTTTTTTTTTGGAAAAAAAATGCTTCGAAATTTGATGATGTTTCAAGCTAAATTTCATTACAAATCAACCAGTGGTAGATCACTTGCTTGTTGCAATAGGAATCTCTGGGACTAGGACTCAAAATGCCAATGGTTAGAATTGATACTGTTCTATTAGTAAACCTACATAATAACTTTTACATCATAAAAAATACTTAAGTTAGCAGCAGAAACATTCCGTTTCCTTCTACCTTACTCCATTTTTACATCCACGTAACGAGATTAAACATTCAGCTCAATAAAGTTTTTAACCATATCGCCATTTCGATCATTTTGCCATTTCATTCAGTAAAGCTACTCACGGAAAACTATTTGTGATCACCAAAAAGGCACTTAATACAAAATATTTCCACATTTGTCTTGAGATACGCCTTTTACACACTCTCACACAAGTCCTCGTAACATCTGCTAAAGCTCTAACTTCCGCTAATGCCGTGCCTCCGACACAATAGCAGAATCTTTCTATTTCAGCCAAACAAAAGAGCAACCTCTTAATATTTTTCCCCTTTTCATCTCTTTGCCTTATTCTCGCTGATAATTAATAATCCTTCTTCATTTCGTGAAGTATCTGCCAGTTAATTCACTAGAGTGCAACTTTCGACACAATAGTAGCTCGCCTGAAGCCTAATTTGACTGTCATCCTAGTTTCTTTTTCTTGGTGGGGCCCATCCCTGTTAAGAACTTCCCTTTTAATCCCAACGTTATTTATTGCTGCTTCCTTGTCATCAGAAAAATGAATGGGTCTATCTTTATCGCAATGATGAGCTCCAATGTAGTATTAAACTAAATCCTCCTGATCTCATTTACTTTTGGTTTTTACTCTTTTTTCCTCTGACGCTCAAAGAAATTTATTGGCTCTTTTTAGAATATATATTATATACTTTCTTTTCTTTTCGATTTTTGCCTGAAAATAAAAAATAAATTACCCCTTAAGCATCTGCTGGCCAGCGAAGTCTGAGAGGTTCCTATCAGTATAATACGTTTCAGAAAAGGAGTTCTCACACCTTCTCTTAAGGAGAGAACACATATCTAGAAAGAACATTGTAAAAAAATTCATATCCTATCTCCGGCTCAAACTCGGATATTGATCAGTAGATAAGTCCGCTAATTACTCGGCCACCACATTTAAAATAATTTACTCCTTCCAAACCGCCCTATTCAATTTTACTCCTTTTCTGTCTTTCCTTTGTGTCACCCTTTTGTTTCTGCTGCTTCATCTTCCTATATTTCCTCTTTTTCTCTTCTGCTGCTTCACCTCCCAGTGTTTCTTTACTCTTTTTCCATTTCTCTTCATCCTTTTATTCCTTCCGGTTTTCCTTATATTTGTTAACTTTTCCTTTTTTCTTTCTTACTTTTCCACTCTTTCACATTCTTATGTCTCTTCCCTTTTATCTTACACTCCTTCACTTTTCTTGTTTCTTTCTTACCTTTCTACTCTTTCCCTTCCTATGCTTCTTCTCTTTTTCCATCTACCTTTCATTTCCCTTTGTTCTTTCATTTCCTTGAATGAATGGAATATCTGTTACATTAATTTACCTTCCAATGTTTCCTCCCTTTTTCCATAACCTTTTCATCTTCCAATATTTCTTCCTTCCCCTTCTACTATTTCTCCTTCCTATGTTTCTTCCCTTTCTCCACTGACTTCTTCATCTTCCTTTACTTTCCTTTTTATTATTTCTCCTTGCTATAGTTTTTCCCTTTCTCCTTCTGCTCCTTCTGCTCCTTCGTCTTCCTATGTTTTTTTCCTACTTCCCTACTACTTCTTCATCTTCCTATGTTTTTTTCCTACTTCCCTACTACTTCTTCATATTCTCATTTTTCTTCCCTTCTTCCCTGCTATTTCTTCATATTCTCATTCTTCTTCCCTTCTTCCCTGCTACTTCTTCATATTCTCAATCTTCTTCCCTTCTTCCCTACTACTTCTTCATATTCTCATTCTTCTTCCCTTCTTCCCTGCTACTTCTTCATATTCTGATTCTTCTTCCTTTGCCTTCTATTCTTTCATCTTCTTATGTTTCTTCGCTTTTTATCTTCTACCCTTTCATCTTCCTGTATGTATGTTATTGACTAGTTCGTTTAACTTTCACCTCCTTACACTAATGCTAAAATTTTCCGTCTTCCTTTTTTCATTCTTTTCGTTTTCATCATACCTCTGTCATCATTCGTTAAAAATCATCACTCCAAAAGACTAATATAATATCTTCAATTTTTCTCCGAGTCATCCTTCTCTTTTTTTTTCCTTGAATCCTCACTTACTTTCAGTGTCCGTTGCATCTCCTCTACTTCTCGCCTTTCCTCTGTCTCTTCCACCTTCTCCTTTCTGCTTTCATGCAATTATAATTACAATAAATTTTGGCTTGCAGTAAAAATAATTATGAAGTACATGATACGCTGCTCAGTATTTGAGAAGAAGAAAAATCCCACCACTTCATGCATCGGAATTAAATTCCGAACCTGATGATTGCAACATTACAGATGTGATTGATTCAGTCTCTTGGGCTATAAGGCTCATTTCCTGGTAAGTATTTCTCTTGCTCGGACTCAACCGTATCAGGATTGATATTTCTCCATCTCATCGTCAGTCAGACATGAGAACGATGGACTCGTAAAGCTCTTCACTTCTCGGATTGGTTTTTCTGTGCTGCATACAGGAAAATCACCCTTGTTCACACTGAACACCCACTTACACAGAAAATTAACAGTTCATCACGCGGTCCTTTGTCCATTCCTGTCTATAACCCATCTTCATCATCTTATTAATTAGCCCATTGTGCAGCAAACATCCTTTTCGAGGTTAAAATCCCATTAACCATAGTATTTTTGGATTGTTTTACCATAATGCCGCTTTTTGAAAAATGACCTAAATGGTTAGGTAACAAAGGCCCTAACGTTTCAGAGTTGGGTAGAGGATGTGCATCCACTGAAGAGAAGTTAGGAAACTGACGAAAGCCTTTCACAAAAGACATCCAGAGTATTCTTTAACGTGCACAGTGTATGGCTTTCCCGTATACAAAACCACAGCTTAATTTCCCATCTGAAAGACTTTTTCCAAGGCCATATGTCTTAAGTATACGCTCCTTTATATTAATAATAAAAGGTGGTCATTAAATAATTATGCACCTGAAAGTTTAAACATAGCCTTCGTGATATTAGTTATTTCAACATAGTATTTACTTTAAGTATATGCTCCTTTTTCCAAGCCCCCTTTCTCATCGTAGGTCAAGAGAGGGATTAGCAGAGGAAATCTCAAAGCATGCACAATGAAGATTGAAAAAAAGGACATCAGGTCATGAATTTGGTGCTACCAACTCAGCTACCTCCTATTTTACTAATGAGTTCATATTTACTACCCTGCTACATTCAAAATTAAAATTCGCAATATTATGCTGAAACAAGAATATTGACCTTTAAAATAAAGAAGTCCATTATTAAAAAAAGTTCAGCATCCACTGGAACATAAATTATTTGTCGTATTCTTAAATAGCCTCAGTAAGCATCTTCTATTTAAATATATGTCTAATGCTAGTTTTAAAGACAATTGGTAAGACCATAGGCAGAAAGTATCCCTTTCATCTACACTACTATTCTTGGAATAATTTAAAAGCACTTGAAGGAAACAAATTTTAAAAACTACTTTTCAACATCATATAAATTTCCTGTGATTAACTTAATCTATACTGATTAATCTTTTGATTCTTCAACTAATCAATCACCAGCAGCTCTTTAGTCTCTTAATGACCATGATTTCGAAACTAGAAATTTATTCTTTTTAAAAATATCTTAATAACACACTTTTATTAATGCTGCATTGTTACGATCATTAAAATTTGCAAAAAAAAAAAGATTGTTATTCTGTTTAATTCTGCTTTTGCACTCTTTTCCATAAAACAAAATTTTGAAGATTCGTATAATGCTTTGTTTATTCAAGAAATCTTGGACACTTACTCCAAACATGTTAAGAAAAGAAACAATTTTGTCTTTCAATGAGTTCCAAGTCATGCAACTTTGCAGTCCAATGATATGTTGCCATTAAGGCTAAGGAAGCACTTAAAGGACAAAATTGCCAAATCACTTCAAATTTTTCAACAGTCAGATGAAAAATTTAAATATGCGGAAAAGAGAATCTTTGACTTCTCCTCATTCATGAAATTCAACCACAGATTCTTTGTAAATCATCCTCTCTTTCCCAAAAAAGAAGCATCATTTCAAAAAATTTCATGATCCTAAAAGGAACATAAACGGAATCAGAACTGAAGATTGCATTTCAAGAACAAGCGTTTTAAATTGAAAAAAAGCAGGTAACAACTTATGTGAGTATCGAAATTCTAAGAAAAGTATTAACCAATGTTTATTGATTTGTCGAAAATTTAATATAGAAATGTAGAATTCTTTTCAGTTCTTTAAAAATATTGGAATACAGGAATTGAACATGAATTCGATTTTGCAAAATAAAAATAAATACTCCTAATAATTACAGATTTCTTTGAAAATTTTTAAGGGATTGTAACCAAATTTTACAGGTTTTTAGGGGGTTTTATTTCTGAATTTGTTTGATGAGAAAGAGGAATTTTTTTCGCCAAACCAGCTTTAAAATTCACGGGGCCCAGTGTAAGGAGGGGGCATCATACTTTTAAAAAAATATTATATAACTACGATAATTATCAAAACATTGGCAACAATTATTAGTAGAAAATTTTTATTTCAAAAATGAGCTTTTCCTGTCAGTATGACATTGTTGAATATTTTTTTAAAGAAATTGCTTTTCACAATTTATGCATTTCATAAGTATTGAAATGTTTTTAGAGTGCGGGGCCCGGTTCAGCACGAGGATTTCACCGCCATCAAATCGACCCTGAGTGTTATTTCCTGGTTTGATCAAATAAAATCTTTCTATTGTAATCTGTTAAGTTTTTTAAACGCGAATGAACTCAAATATATATAGAAAAACTGAAAGTGTAACTGCGAAAAGCTAAACTTCAAAGAATTTCTAGAGTAAATTTTTGAATTTCCAGTTTTAGAGGAGGTGACTAAATAATTATGCACCTGAAAGTTAAAACGTACCTTTTGTGATACAGGTTATTTCAACGTAACTCCTGTTTCAACAGCATCAAAGACTTATATTGCATTAAAATATATTAGTTTCGAAGAAATAAAACTCCAAAATTATTCCAAAAATGAATTATCGCAGTTGACGTTTTACTAACTGTATCAAATAAATTGAAAAACATTGCTTTGAAAGGTTTTATTTTTAATTTTTTAATTTTTAATGTTTTACGTATGATGGGAGAAAGTTTTCTCTCATCCTTCGTTTCTTTAAAAAAAAATCTTTTTTACGAAAATCTTAAAATTTTAATATCTATTTCTTTTCTTTGCTCTTTCCTGGATTTAATTTTTCTCTAATCATGTGAGCAAATGCATGAATTTTATATATTTTAATTTGGCGGTTTAATTTTGGTAGAAGGATATTGCCATGCATTATGCACAAAATGGTCTACGTAAAATAAATATTATTCTTAGCTCAATGCGAAACAAATTAGAGTTTTTATGAAACATTAAATGCAATTAAAAGCAGATTTCATTTCTTTTACTGTTAGTGAAAGTCGCGCAAACATGTTTTTCTCATCAAAATATGCATTTTCGTGTCTGTATTCTAAAATAATTCAAAATGAAACGAATATTCAGCTTATGTTTTAAATTATTTTTAATTATGTGATTTCTCTCTCAATAAAAGCGTGTTTCGTTACTGAAAAATTCATTAAAAAGAAAAGCTTTTAACTCTACAATTTTTAATGATTTAAAATGAAACATTTCTCATTCATTAGCTAAATAGTTTTTTTTTCATTAAAGCTAAAAAAAGTTGAGTTTACTTTAAAAAATTTTGTAACGATTATGAAAATTATGATTTTAATAAAATTAAATTTAAATTCTACCATTTAAAATGAAAGAAAATATAGTTCACGGAGTAATAAAAGAGGGAAACAGCCATTATTTAAGGCCAACTAACTCATTAGTTTAAAAACTGTTGGGGAAAGCAGTCGACTGCCTGGAAAGTACAATATTTTTCCTAATATACAATAAAATGTATTTTATATTCGCTTATATCGCATAATATACCGGCAAAAGTGTTAGAACACTTGTTGGGTTGTTTACTATGAGCGGTGTTTTTTTTACACATAATAGACTAAATCGCCAGCCCACAAGAACACCAAATACTCAGAGAAGGATGGGGAACGGGATCCACCAGACAGCTCTTAGGAGAAACGTTAAAGCTTCCCGTTAAGGCCATCCAGCATGTTCTTTAACGTGCGTAGGGTGTGGCTCTTCTGTATATGGCATTACGGCTTAACATCCCATCCAACAAACTATAGCCTATCCCAAGCCCATTGCTGTCCTTTTTCTGACCGAGGGGAGATTTGGGTTAACGGAGATAAATCTCAACGTTGGAATAGAGAGGACTCGATCCTGGAAACTGCAGATTTCGAGCCTGGAAAGTTGCCGGCTGAGCCAGCCCTCGCCCCGCTGTTAATGTTGAATTGTTTACATTTGAGCAGAACCTTTTTTTAACACAATGGTCTAAATGGCCATATCACAACGACCCCAAGTTCTCAGAGAAGGTTGGGGATAGGGGACCCACTAGAACAGCTGTTAGAAGGCAGATGGTCAGCTCCCGTCAAGGCCGTCGAGTGTGTCTCATCCGACAGACAGGGTCTTTCCAAGCCCAACTAGGTACCCTACTGCACGAGGACAGTAGGGTACCTTTTAAGGACAGGGTGGGAAGTTTTGCGGAGATAAATCTCACTGCTGGTCCAGATGGTATTCTAACCTGGAAACTGAGATTACAAGCCAGGAAAGCTGTCAACTGAGCCACCCCCGCCCGGCTTCGGTGTTAGACACTTCCATGTTATTTGAATGGAAGTCCACATTCAAAGCTCCCTAACTTTTGAAAATAAGGTTTCAACGAAAAAATTTCACTTAACATAAATTGAGGTTCTCTCTCTAAATCTCCATTTTCAACAATATTCGTTTAATCTTTAAAGAGTTGTTGAAACTAAAGTCATTTAACATTAAATGTTCACTGTCATACCTGTCCTAAATATTTTGTACAAAATTTGCCAAAAACTTAAAGAATCATTACACCCACTTGTAAAATAAAATTTATTTTAGTCCTTTTCTTCATAACACAATTAAATACTTTAATATTCTTTAAATATTCTTGACTTTCCTTCATGATATGAACGTAGGCTTCTTTCCCAGCAAGATCATTGCTTTACTACATAATCTTAGCTTTCCTTCTGAACAAGATCGCAGTTATCGTAGTATCACAAAATATTCATAGCTTTTTTATATGCTCTTAGGTTGAGTTGGGTTGTTTTACCTCTGAGCGGCACTTTTTTGCACACCATGGGCTAAATGGCCAGGTCACATGGACCCCGAAGGCTCAGAGAAGGTTGGGGGAGGGGACCCACTGGAACAGCTGTTGGGAGACAGATGGTAGCCTCCCGTCAAGGCCATCCAGCGTGTTCTTTAACGTGCACAGGGTATGGCTCTCCCGCACACGGGGCCACGGCTTAACGTCCCATCCGACGGACGGCGGCCTTTCCAAGCCCATCGGTGTCCCCTACTGACAGTGGGCAGGGCGGGGAATTTTGCGGAGATAAATCTCAACGGTGACCCAGCTGGGACTCGAACCTGGGAACTACAGATTACGAGCCTGGCGCGCTACCGACTGAGCCACCCCCGCCCCTTATATGCTCTTAGACTTCACAATATGACGACAGGTTCTTTTTAAATACTCAGAGATTTTTCTAAACAAAATAGTCGTAACTTGCCTTTGGAATATAATCGTAGCTTCATTTTGTGACATAAGAGTCACTTTTCTTCTCAACTCCATTTCAAAATTCTATTAAAAGTTGCTTCTTTAAATTCGTTAATATTTTCTGCTCTTTTTTTCTAAATATTTCGTTAATGCACTCTCAACTCTTCCCAATCACGAATTCAATCGTTCAACTCTATTCTACTTGATCTGCAAACAGAGACTTAAATATAGATAGTGTTGTGAGGTCCTATGCGTTTTTTATTGTATTAATGTTCTTATGAATAAAAAAAAGAATTTGTTTAAATATATATATGTTAATTATGTATAGAACATGGACGATCATTGTTGCTTCTTAGCATCCATAGAGTACTGTCAAAATGTTTTTTAAGTCTTTTGGTTATTTTTCAAGTTATTTTTCCAAAATGTTTCAAAAACTGATCTTCTAATATGTAAATTTGTGAGAAGAAATAAAGGTTATTATTATTATAGTAAATATATATACATTATACAGGGTGTTTTCAAAAGGTCTAAGCAAACTTTGGGAATGTGTTCTATTGCGCATACGGATGAGAACATTCCTATGAACATAGGACACCAGAAACGCTTCCTTTCTAAATTTATAGTTCATTTTGAGAGTGCAGATAGGAAAGCGTGAAGTTAATTATTTTTTATTCCAGTTATTACAGCACACTGTACGTGATTGATGGGAACCATTATGTAAGTCTACATCAAAGCAAGTGTTCGAAAATGGCCTCCCTGAGCAGCAATACACGATTCATAACATCTTCTCATCGACTGTCGAACACATTCGAAAAGTATACTTAATATCGAGTATTCTGAATTTTTTGCAACTATCCAAGAACCGTTTTCAGAGAGCTTTGGTATTAGGAACCGGTCTTAACGTCTCCCCATAAGAAGAAATCCAGTGGATTCAAATCAATAGAGCGTGCAGCCCATGCATTTGGTCCACCTGTACCAATCCTACGAGCAGGATAAGTACGATTGATATTACCCATGGTTGGTGGGATTTTGATCAACATTTACATATATCTACTATGCCGTCAGACATGCAAATGATATAAATTCACCTAACATCGTACCATTGATAGGCTTTCTTAGATGCACACTCAAAATGAATTTCTGAATTCAGAAGGGAAAGCGTTTCTGGCCCAATGTTCGTATGAACTCTTTTTAATCGCTCTCTGTAGTAGAACACTTCCCAAAGTTTGACTAGACCTTTTGGAAACACTTGAATGCTTCAGCTTTCGAAATAATAAATTTTGTTAGCTTTCCCAACACGAATATCAATTTAAATCGGAGAGGTTTCAACTACTGGATGAGAACCTATGTATTCAAATAGAGAACAGCACGATAAACTAGAAATTCATTACAATCCACTTTCTAGAAATGTCTGTTGGATATACGAAACTATACGTTTCTTACCAACACTTCAGAGTAAATAGTCGTTATGTTGTCATATCGTAGAGCCTGTGTCACCAATCATTATAGCATCTGTCATGCGTTCCGTACCTCTGAAATACATTTCCTCTAATCGGAAAGGCTAATCCAAGTCAACCTTGAGCAACTAAGTAGATTCAATTTCTTGTCGATTTAGTTAGATGCTTTTCCAAGAAACTCAGCAGCATAGTTTTGTAAAAAAAACACAATTTGGAAATTCTACTCAGAAAGAGTAAACTGAAAAATCATCAGCCGCAAAATGGATGATAGTTTATAGTTTGTTTTTGTATGTATTATTCATAACTCTGATGTTATTGAGGTTTCTACAGACACACTTTAAACAATCAAATTTTCATCGAAGGTAAGAGTAATCGTACTGCATTTGCTCACAAGATCCATCAAGAAGATATGAAACTTTGCCTCATCGATCATATCATTTTTCCTCCAAAAACCAAAAAAGGTTATGTCTACTTATCTAACGATCAGGGCCCTTAAAAGGAAGACAGGCCACAAGCTCAAAGAGGGCTTCAAATATAGACACTTGTTAATCTTTTATATGATAAAATAAAAAGCATTTCATAAAAGCTATAATTTTTTAACGCATGTCTCAGATGAGGAATGGGTGTTTCTTTTCTGGTGTTTTCTTTCTCCTGAGTTGGGTTATTTTACTTATGAGCAGAACATTTTTGCACACAGTGGGTTACATAGCCAAGCCAAAAGGTCCCCGAGGGCTCAGAGAAGGTTGGGAGGAAGGCAACCCACTTGAGAGTGTTAGGAGACAGATGGAGTCTTCTTTAACGTGCACAGGGTATGGCTCTCCAGTACACGGGTCATGACTTATCGTCCCATTCGACGGACGGCGGCCTTTTCAACTCATCGTTGTCCCCTACTGACAGAGAACAGGGAGTTTTGCGGAAGTAAATTTCAACGCTAGCCTAGGTGGGACTCGAACCAAGGAACTGCAGATTACAACCTAGAGCATTACCGACTGAGCCACCAACTTCACTACGTCGTATTTTACTATCAGGCTTCTGTCTGACCTCTGTGACAAGCAGCTGCTTAAGGGGTAAAATTTTATATAGATTTTATCAAATTAAAATTAAAAGCATTCGTAAATAATTGAGAAATTTCTATTTAGGCTCGAAGCCTCAAATGTCGAAGGTGACCCTCGTTTCTCTGCGCTACAAAAGATAACTTGCGCTTGTTAGTGAGGGTGAAGAGTTTTAATTACGATGTACACTGTCTGGCCAAATTATTATGAATAACTACCTAATACTTATACTGTCAGAACCTTTTTCCTGCCGCATTTGCCTCGATTGTCAGATGTTTTTTGAGACCTCTGTCATTCTCTATAC
This sequence comes from Ryuthela nishihirai, assembly GCA_038380435.1. Taxonomy (NCBI): domain Eukaryota; kingdom Metazoa; phylum Arthropoda; class Arachnida; order Araneae; family Heptathelidae; genus Ryuthela; species Ryuthela nishihirai. The sequence continues at coordinate 39,995,401 of JAWZYU010000020.1, forward strand.
ACTTCGGATATTGTTCCCCTTATTTAACCCGCAGTTAAATCAAATGAAGCCTCTTTTGAATCGACAGCAATATCTGAATTTTCTAGTTGGAATTTTCAGACTAGTAAAACCGTGTTTAATCCTTTTAGCAACAAGTTTAACTTTCTAGATTATTCTACAAGCTAAATACAGTTACTTCGCAGGTACACTGTTTGAAAAAATATCATATAAATGCTAATTTTACAAAATAAAGCATTAAATATTATGCAAACACTTAATATCTAATTTGTACTCAGTTCATAAATATCCTTCTTTCAAATTTCGTCTTCAAATTCGATAGTGTAAGTCTACTTATTTATTTAAAATTACACGCCTGTACGGTGTTTGGGTGTACACTTCTTACCCCAAATCAATTGAAAAACAGAAATACCTAGCATATGATAATACAATAATTGCATTAGTTTAAGTCTACGTTAACGATGAATATTTTTTGTGAACAAATAGAAACGATGAGAAATTAATCTAAGCTTCTCTGAATTAGCGCTAATAACGTACAAAATAATGTTATATTAATGCCTATTATTACTTCTGAACTGAAATTAGAGATAAATATATAAAAATAAAACCTTCAATGTACGTTTTCATAACAAGGATTTCTTTGGAAATTATCCTCCTTTTTTTCCATAATTTGCTAGTTACGATTTGCACGATGTCTATTTACAAAGTGATTTTTACCCTTAATCTGTCTACTATGTAAACAAAGGGATGGGTATATATTTTTTTCCAGAATTGTTCTGGCCAAATAGTTTGATATATTATTACAGCTATTCCGTTACTAGAAGAATTAGCAAAACATAACTTCCTGTCGGCGATATGGTTCTAAGGTCGCAAACGCTAACTGCTGCTTGTCGAACTCAAGAAACTAATCGACTATTACACGAGAAGAAATCATTAAAAAGGAGCGAATTTCAGATGAGAGATTTAGAATTTGTGCCCGTCCCTAATAGTGGTGTATGTCTCAGACATTTCTGTGTTTTTTAGATTACATGTTTGCTAACCTTAGCAAAATGCATTGTGTCAATGCAACATTAACAGTAAATTAATAATTAATTAATGGTAATAAATAAGAGCAAAAATTCTATAGCCAAAGTTATCTGTAATTCTTTAAGTTCCTAAGAATGATTTCTTAATGATTTGTAAACACTGAATACTTGTAATTAGCGTCTGATAATATTACAATATTTAAAAAATAATAAATTGCTTTTCACACAACTGCTTTCCGAAGAGGTATGACAGCTTAAATACTTCAAAAGTATTCACTCTGAAAGCAATGGATTTTTTCCCTGTGGTGAAGATATGTAGATCAGGGACCATGAACTGTGGGGTTCATCATAGCTACTGCATAAAAGGAAATTGGATCACCAAACAAAGTTTTTATCCATTTATGTTGCTAGCTTCAACGCAGCGCGGAATTAAATTGCTTACATTGCATATTGTACTAACTGAATTTCTGAGATTCCATTTATTAATTCAGAAGCATTTACGAACTTAAACATCCTCATCTCTGCGAATTACATCAAGCTTTCTCAAACAGACTCATCGATAAAATATTTATACACATCATTTGCTTTAGATAACAGACCGACTCTCTTTTCTGTGAGTTTGAGAAAATTAGCTCCCTTAACAACTTAAGCATTCAGAACCTCTGTTGTTCCTTTTACTGCAAAAGCCGATTGCTCCGTTTTGGGAGTTAAAACATCATTGTGCTTTTCACAAGAACCGCTTTCTGGGTATTTACTGCGCACTCTAAAAGTAAATGAAGTTTAGGGTTGGAGAAAGACCGGGGTTTTAAATTCGTTAGACCAATTCCTAAGGTAAACATAAAAAGTGCTTAGCATCTTCTTCTCTGCCTTTCCAAAGTCGAAAAACTGCTTCGAAGCAACTGAATGGAAATGGAAACCGAGGTTCCGATATACTTCTCTACCCAATGGATGAAGTCTCGGTTTCCATGCACTGAAGGATATTAGAACAACATCCCGACTCTACCGCCAAGGATATTAGTTCGAAATTGTTTTTGTTTTCGCTTCTTTGTTCTTTGCATTTCGTTTTACTGAGAGAGGCGATTGCTCCATTTCAGGAATTAAAACTGTGCTGCCGACTCAGGAAAACCAATTCCAGAGCAAGCGAAGAATGCAAGATTAGATTCTGAATATTTTATTGCGTGCAGCAGAGGAAATTTTATAAATCTAGGATCCGTCGTCCCACTACTCCTTTGTTGTATAATTAATGTCGGTGTTGAGACAAAAGGTGTGCAAAACAGAATACGATATTCATGGAGTGGAAACAATAAGTTTGAAGAATAATTAATTCTGGTTTGGGTGTTCCGTTGTTTACGAAATTCGTTGCGAAGATGGAGCAGGACACGGTGTTCACTATATGGCTGCTGTTGGGAAAGTCAACGTAGCAGAATAGCTGACAACAAAGCTGTTATGGTAAATGGCGTCTGAAGTTAAGGAAATTCGTATTCTAATTCCAAATGTTGTAGGTAATGGAAGACTTTGACGAGGATCATTTAAAAATCCATTAAGGGAACATACGAAGGAATAAAGCCAAGGATATTAGTTCTACGCAACAACTCTAAACCCTAAAATCCCAAAATATGCATATTTTATTAACGCCATTAACTTTGAAACTTCGTTTCGAAAAATCAGTTATTCTGCATATATTAATACAAGGATTTTCTTGGTTGTTATATACTCATTACCGTCGGGGAAGGGCTGGTTTAGTCTGTAGCGCTCCAGGATCGTAATCAGCAATTCCCAGGTTTCAGTTCCATCTGGGCCAGCGTCGAGATTATCTCCGCAAAACTCCCCGCCCTGTCCTCGTTAGTAGGGAATACCGATGAGCTTGGAAAGGCCACCGTTCGTCGGAGAGGACGTTAATCCGAGTTCTCGTGTGCAGGAGAGCCGAACCCTATCTACGTTAAAGAACACGCTTGGTGGCTTTGACGGTAGGCTACCTACATTACCTAACATGTTTTTTACATAACATATGATCATGAAGTTACTATGAAGTCTCCATAACAGCTATCCAGTGGGTCCCCTCTCCCCAACTTTCTCTGAGACATCAGGGTCTTTGTAAATTGACCATTTAGCCCATTGTGTGCAAAAAATGCACCTCAGAGGTAAAAGAACCCAACTGATTATCGTTAGGTAGCAGCCACAAAGTTATCAAAGAAGTTAACTAATCTACTGTATATCGCATCATCACAGAGTAGTCATTCCAATGGATGATGGAAAAATTATCTGGAATGTTACAAATTCATCACCGCAAAGCAGTCATAAAATTTATTAAAGAAATTATCGGATATTTTGTGTACTCATCAATGTGCAGTAGCCACGATGCTAACGGCGAAATTATCTGGGTTGCTACTTAACGTATCATCATGAAGTTACCATCTAAATGTCTTAAGGTTATTTTGTTTTTATATACGTGATGAAGAACAAACACAAGTTTCTTGAAGGTTTCAGCTATCTTTGTCAGCTCTATATTTAATTGGCTTTTTATATACGTCAAACTATGTCTGAGAAAAGTAAGAAATTTATAAATTAGCTGAAAATAATAAACACATCTGAAATTAGGTAAAACGTTCTGCTCTAGAAACGAAACATACACTCTGTCATCTCTTAGATGCAAATGAACATCCTAACTCATCTGTTATTCCAAAAAAAGCCTCCAAAAATAAGGAATTGTATAAGCGCCATACTTCCATCAGATGTAAATATAAAATGAAAGGATGGTAGTAAACGCTTTGGGTGTGAAATAAAAGTATTTGCATTAAGATAACTCGATTGTCTGCAATTGTTTCCTGTTGTTTTTCGTTTCTCTGTCTTTAGGAAATCGGCAGTGGGATTGAAAGAGGAAAGAGGGAGGGTGGGTGGCCACCGTCTAGACAGAAGATGAATAACCAATGAATGCGCTCGTTCATAAGCGAAGAACGAATTTTCAACGATAGTTATCCTTGTTCTGCCATCTTTCCTATGAATAATGAATGATGTAAACAATTCGCATCCTGATAGATCTGTTGGAAGCTACACGGAGTTTTCACGAAAGAAAATATTTCGCTAGAAGTGTAGTATCCTCAGACTAACACTTTGGCCCTGAAGAAATTCAATTCTGAAGAGTGAAGGCTAGTTAGTGAATATTTTTTCCCAATATTTAAACATTTTTCTACGAGAGATAATTATTATGAATTTCAGTTGGTGTAAATAATTACTTAAGCAGTTCTTTAACCGGAACGATCTCATGAACTGGAATTGTCATCTTTGTCTCCATTAATTAAATATTTGTTTTAAATCTGCATTTTATTTTTTGGGGCATCCAGAATTATTCCCACAAACTTACGGTTGCAAATTTCGCTATTCATTAAGAGATCCTCGAAGGCCTTAGTACAAAGGCATCCGTACGCTTAAGAACTGTTCAAAATGACTTCATTCTTCTTTATATTCATTAATGTTGACTTCATTCTTCTTTATATTCATTAATGTTTCTGTTTAAGGAAGGTTTGTTGAAAAGTTCTCGTATTATTTGCTTCGTTATGTGTTGCTGGTCAATAAAACCTGATTCAGAATTATCACAATTTTCATTCAAAGAATCTTGAATTTGGATCTCATTTACACTCATAGAGTAGTTTTACTCGGGTTGGGTTGTTTTACCTCTGGGCGGCACTTTTTTGCACACCATGGGCTAAATGGACAGGTCACATGAACCCCGAAGGCTCAGAGAAGGTTGGGGGAGGGGACCCACTGGAACAGCTGTTGGGAGACAGATGGTAGCCTCCCGTCAAGGCCATCCAACGTGTTCTTTAACGTGCACAGGGTATGGCTCTCCCGCACACGGGGCCACGGCTTAACGTCCCATCCGACGGACGGCGGTCTTTCCAAGCCCATGGGTGACCCCTACTGACCGTGGGCAGAGCGGGGAATTTTTGCGGAGATAAATCTCAACGCTGACCCAGCTGGGACTCGAACCTGGGAACTACAGATTACGAGCCTGGCGCGCTACCGACTGAGTCACCGCCGCCCTTTTTTTTTACTCTGTTTTTTCCAATCATACTAATACATTTCACTCTGAATAAAATTATTACAGCATTAATGTCTTAATGTTTATATTGATGATTATAAAGTCCAAAGATGCATATAATCATGTCCCTCTAATTTAGTTATTTTTATTTATTATTGTATTTTTGTTGTTATTTTCATTGTTGGAAATATATACATGTATGAAGTGTAAAATGCTGATGTGAAAATGCTGATGTGGGGATGTGACTCATGAGCTGTTTGTTGTTCGAGTCTGAGCTGGCTGACTTGCATATGCTCAGCGAACAAAAAGCGGATTTTACGACTTTTACGACTAACCTCTGGCGCGAGTGCTAACAGAGACAAGTGCAGCAATAATAAACAGGAGTCTGAGCGTCGCTGTCAAAGTGGAAGGACGTTTGAACACGCGACAACGGACGCCGCTCTTGCTCAAAAGCAAAACCCTTAAGGAGAGGAATTGGTTCTGTGTGAATCAAGATACGGTTCTGTGTGAACCAGGGTTCAGTTCTTTGTGAACTGAGGTACGATTCTGTGTGAAGCAGGTTGTAGGCAAGGATTGAATATCCTTTCGCCGATTTTGTGGTCTGTAAGGTGAATCTGTGAAGCGCAGTTTTTCATCTCATTGTATGAAGGTTTGCAGTAGCAAAGCAGCAAAGGCATAAGGAATCGAGTGCATCCCCAGCATGTAATTGTATATGAATATAAATAAACTGTGTCGTCCATATACTACTCTCGTACTTGAACTGTTGATACCTTTCTACACATCACTTGGTGCAACAAGTCTGAGGCATATGCCGATAGGGGTGTAACAGTCCGCGAACCTGTGATTTCACCTCCCGTGGCCGAGTGGTTAGCGAGCTTGGCTACTGATCTGCGGGACCTGGGTTCGAGCCCCGGGTAAGGCATGGATGTTCGTGTTGTTTTTCTGCTGAGGTCCTGCCATCCTCTCAGACCTTCTACTCTGGCATATAAACTGACAGGCTCCTGTGAGACCTCTGTTGCAAGCAGCTGCTTGAGGGTTATTTATTTATTTTATTTATATTAATGGTGAACAAGTTTACCTAAACAAGTTGATCTCCTCTGCTGAAGAGCAAAATTTATGTCATCCAGCCCAACACGTTTGGCACAGTTGTTCGCAGCATACGTAATTACATGTGACGAAATAAAAATTTGCATCGTTCCTTACCACTCCCACCACAAACATCAAAAGACACTTCTTGGAAAAGTAGAGTTTTGCTTTATCACGATGGAAATCTAGTATTTTTTTTCAAAATGTTTGGTGAGACTACAATCATTTTTTTAAATGGCTTGTGGGACTAGAATTATTAACCAAAATGATGGTTGTGAGGAAATAATCTTTTAGCTAAATAGATGGTGAGACTAGAATCCATTAATTAAATGGCTTGTGAAACTATAATCTTTTAGTTAAATGGCTGGTGCAATTGTAATCTTTTAGTAAAATGCCTGGTGAAACTAGAATATTTTAGCTAAATTGCTGATGAGAGCAAAATCTTTTAGCTCAATGATTGGTTAGAAAAGAATCTTTTTAGGTAAATAGTTGGTGAGACTAGAATCTTTAGCCAAAATGATGGTTTCTGAGGAAAGAATCTTTTAGCTAAATCGTTGTTGAAAGCAAAATCTTATAGCTAAATATTTGGTGAGAGCAGAATTTTTTTAGCTAAATAGGTGGTGAGATTAGAATCTTTTAGTTAAATGGATGGTGAGATTAGAATCTTTTAGTTAAATATATGGTTAGATTAGAATCTTTTAGTTAAATGAATGGTTAGATTAGAATCTTTTAGTTAAATGGATGGTGAGATTAGAATCTTTTAGCTAAATGGCTGGTGAAACTGGAATATTGTAGTTAAATGGCTGATGAGACTGGAATTTTTAATCAAATGTGGTTGGTGAGGAAATAATCTTTTAGCTAAATAACTGGTGAAAGCAGAATCTTTTAGCGAAATTATTGGTCAGAGCAGAATCTTATTAGCTAAATAGTTAGTGAGGCTAGAATCATTTAGTTAAATATTTGGTAAAACAATAATTTTTTAGCTAATTTAGCTTAGTGGCTGGTGAGACTATAATCTTTTAGCTAATTTAGCTAAGCGGTTGGTGACTCTAGAATCGTTTATCTAATTTAGCTAAATGGCTTGAAAGACTAGAATCTTTAGCCAAAATAATGGTTGGTGAATGCAGAATCTTTAGCCAAATAATGGTTGGTGAATTCAGAATCTTTAGCTGAATGCTTTATCAGAGGAGAATCTTTTAGGTAAATAATTGGTGAGAGGAGATTCCTTTAGCTAAATGACTGGAGAGACTAGAATCTTTAGCTAAAAAATGATTGGTGAATTTAGAATCTTTAGCTAAATAATGGTTGGTGAATTCAGAATCTTTAGCTGAATGCTTTATCAGAGGAAAATCTTTTAGGTAAATAATTGGTGAGAGGAGATTCCTTTAGCTAAATGACTGGAGAGACTAGAATCTTTAGCCAAATAATGATTGGTGAATTTAGAATCTTTAGCCAAATAATGGTTGGTGAATTCAGAATCTTTAGCTGAATGCTTTATCAGAGGAGAATCTTTTAGGTAAATAATTGGTGAGAGGAGATTCCTTTAGCTAAATGGCTTGAGAGACTAGAATCTTTAGCCAAAAAGTGATTGGTGAATTTAGAATCTTTAGCTAAATAATGGTTGGTGAATTCAGAATCTTTAGCTGAATGCTTTATCAGAGGAGAATCTTTTAGGTAAATAATTGGTGAGAGGAGATTCCTTTAGCTAAATGACTGGAGAGACTAGAATCTTTTAGGTAAATAATTGGTGAGAGGAGATTCCTTTAGCTAAATGACTGGAGAGACTAGAATCTTTAGCCAAAAAATGATTGGTGAATTTAGAATCTTTAGCTAAATAATGGTTGGTGAATTCAGAATCTTTAGCTGAATGCTTTATCAGAGGAGAATCTTTTAGGTAAATAATTGGTGAGAGGAGATTCCTTTAGCTAAATGACTGGAGACACTAGAATCTTTTGCCAAATAATGATTGGTGAATTTAGAATCTTTAGCCAAATAATGGTTGGTGAATTCAGAATCTTTAGCTGAATGCTTTATCAGAAGAGAATCTTTTAGGTAAATAATTGGTGAGAGGAGATTCCTTTAGCTAAATGACTGGAGAGACTAGAATCTTTAGCCAAATAATGATTGGTGAATTTAGAATCTTTAGCCAAATAATGGTTGGTGAATTCAGAATCTTTAGCTTAATGCTTGATCAGAGCAGAATCTTTTAGGTAAATAATTGGTGAGAGGAGATTCTTTTAGCTAAATGACTGGAGAGCCTAGAATCTTTAGCCAAATAATGATTGGTGAATTCAGAATCTTTAGCCAAATAATGATTGGTGAATTCAGAATCTTTAGCCAAATAATGGTTGGTGAATTCAGAATCTTTAGCCAAATAATGGTTGGTGAATTCAGAATCTTTCGCCAAATAATGGTTGGTGAATTCAGAATCTTTAGCCAAATAATGGTTGGTGAATTCAGAATCTTTAGCCAAATAATGGTTGGTGAATTCAGAATCTTTAGCTGAATGCTTGATCAGAGCAGAATCTTTTAGGTAAATAATTGGTAGAGGAGATTCCTTTATCTAAGTGACTGGTGAGACTAGAATCTTTAACCAAAATGATATTTAGTGAAAGAAGAATCGTTTAGCTAAATACTGCGGTATGTAAGACTATAATCTTTTAACAAAATTTTTGACAGTTCAGAATCTTTCAGAAAAGTAGTTCGGAGACCAGAATTTTTAAGAATAAATAATTGATGGGATCAGTAGCATACTCAGAAACTTCGAATGGAGGAAGGAGGTGAAGTACTTGAGTCTGATTTTCGGAGACCTCCTTAGAAATTTTATATTATTCTGCTCCTCAAGTGGGAGCTTGCAAAACCCTTTCTCTCTTGGGAACGCCACTGAGGAGATATAAGATATAGAATATTTAGATACAATGAAGTAGACCAGTGATCTCTTATTTGCATTTCTCTTTGCAAACTAATTTATATGAATAATAATCAAGAGAATTATTCTTATTTTCAATTGGAAAAGTTTTCAATTATACTTATTCGATAAATAAATATAAAGTTTGAATATGAATTCATTATTTACGTTAATTAAAAATTATTGATATTCTTTGCGTAATGAAAGTTTAAAAAAAATATGGTGTAGTGACTTTATACGATAAATTTGCCATGTAATTTCAGTGAAGATTAGAGTACAACTGCAGGGCAGACCAAATAGTGCTAATAATGTGATCTCTTATATTTGATTTCTATGTCTCACTTTAAAAAGCACCATCAGTATTTTATTAAATAATCCTGTTTTATTCTGAAAGGAACAGATCATCCATAAGAATAGGACCTGACGTGCCTAAAAACTTTGGCATCCTGTCAAGTTCTCTCATCGTTATGGAGATAAAATTAGTTAATTCTCTAACGAAAACTGTGAAGAAAGGATTTATTGATTCTTCAACTTGTTAATAACAAAAGTGCCTAAAACAACACGTCTAAAAGGAAGAAAAAAAGGGAAATCTAAGAACAGAAGCCTCTCACAAAGAACAACTTTGTTTCTTCTTCTTATTCAACAACTGTGATCCCCATTCTATTCCTCATTATTTTCATCGCCAGTAGCAAGCCCCGTCGTTGCGTATGTCATCATCTTTCCCCATCTTCTGCCTCATCCCCAAGAACATCCTTGTGTCTGCCCCAAACCCGATGCTGCAGACCACAAACCACTAATTAGCCGATAATGACCGTGGTCCATTAACGGAGAACTGGTAGTGGTGGGGAACAATTAAGGTAATCTATCAGATCTCTGGGAGCTCCACGAGTGACAACTGCATCCATCTTCTCTTCATCCTCTCCGCATTCACTCTTCATCACCAGAACATTTTCTTACCGGCAACTATAGCTTCAAAAATCCACTTTATTTGTTATGATCTCGTTTAATTTGTATGAGTTTCGTACGCACTTTTTCTTACACACAACTTTCGCTTCTTATCCTGAATCTCATTCAATATGCTAAATAGATTGTGGATTTCGAATTAAGATATGTATAATCAGGTTGATAGCAAAACAAAGTTCCAATTTCAGTTTTTATTATTCTTCTGAAACTGAAAGTTAGTTTTTGAACAGTGTTTTGAGAATAAGTTGGGGAATTTTTTTTATCACGGGTTTCGTTTTGGGATTCATTAGTCTTTTTAATTTCAGTTCAATGTTTGTATTATATTAGCTCTTATAATAACGATACTTTAATTTTGTATACTGCCCTATGAAAATATTAGAGAATTTCCATATTATATCAATGGGAATCTAACTTCGAATCTCTACACTTTCTCAAATATGCATTTGGTGAAAAAACATAGCTGAAGATAAATTAAATATCATTATCAAATTTATTTAAATCTCGATTTACAACAATAAATTACGATTGGGCAAATTTACCGCAAAATTAATTTACATTAAATAATATCAAATGTATCAAACATGTCATTTTAACTTAGCGAAATACAATTTGACATTTTTCAAAGTTTTTTTTTTGTTTTGTTTTCTGAACCATATTATTTTCAATTTATTAATACAAAAATATACTTTTACACGTATTTTTAATATTATTTTTTTTCCATTTTTTTTTCGGACATCCTTAATTACATTATGATATTGCTGTATTCGCAACTGTAATCATCAAAGAACGGCTCGACATAAATATTTCAATCTTGACATATTGATTTTTTTTATATCAAATCAGGTTGATAGCAAAAAAAATGCTGATAAGAAAAGTGATTCCCCGGAAAATTTTTTGTGGAAGGCCATGAGTCTACTCATGTTACAGATTTGAAATTTTTGTCTTACAGTCTGAAGATCAAGAGGTTTACAATGAGAGCAGTGATTATTTTTCATTACTGCCAATGTAATACAATTTCGTTGAACTATTCCACAGATCAAGATGCAATAGTGGCATACATGAGGTTGTACAGAAGAAAGTTTCTGGATGAAGTGGCTTCTTCTTAAGGGGCTTCAGCCAAAATTGATTACTAGAGGGAAGAAGACTTTGAAAAGATTAGGAGTTACACGATAAAGAAAACATTTCTAACTGGGCCAGTGCTGCAGGATAAAAAGAAGCGGTTGTTTTACCTTTCAGCAACACTTTTCTTTGCACACATAATAGGCTAAATGATCAGGTCACAAGGACTCCAAGGTCTCAAAGAAAGTTGAGGAAGGGATTCACTAAACAGTTGTTAGAGACAGATGGAAGCCTTCTATCAAGGCCATATATAGTGTTCTTTAATGTGCACAGGGCTCTCGTACGCACGGAACCACGATTTCATGTCACATCCGACGAATGGCGTCTTTTCCAACCTCAGTGGTGTCCTCTGTCTCCCCGAGGACAGGGTGTGGGTTTAACAATAATCTAGTACCTGTGACAGCGTTGAGATAAATTTCAACGCAGTTGTTTGTCCCTGCAGGTGGGACTCGAACAGGTGGCAGCAGGTGGGACTCGAACAGGTGGATGCAGGTGGACTGCAGGGACAAACAAATAACCTTTGCTAATGGATAGAAGAAGCTCCTCTTTGATAACGATGTGAATCTCGATTTTGTGGCACAGAAACTAAAGATTATCACTAAACTATGTTGGTGGAAAGAGAATCTGATGAAGAACAAGACACTGATGAAGAAAATGAACAGGAAACAAGAGACAAACCTAAACTTTCCTAAGCGAGAGTCGTCTTAAACAAAGTTGTGAGTTTCATGAGTTGACAAATTCAGACCTACTTTCAGAGGAGGATGTGGCTCAGTCAGTAGCGCCTCAGGCTCGTAATCTGCAGTTGCCAAGTTCAAGTCCCAGCTGGGTCAGCGTCGAGATTTATCTCCATAAAACTCCCCACCCTGTCCGAGGTCAGTACGGGACACCGATGGGCTTGGAAAGACCGCCGTCTGTCGGATGGGCCGTAAAGCCATAGTCCGTATGCAGGAGAGACATACCGCTGTGCACGTTAAAGAACACGCTGGATGGCCTTGATGGGAGGCTACCATCTGTCTCCCAACAGCTGTTCCAATGGGTCTTTTCTGCGCCTTCGGAGTCCTTTTGACCTTGCCATTTAACCCACTGTGTGCAAAAAAAGTGCCGCTCAGAAGGAAATAATCCAACTCAGACTTACTCTCAGCATTTGAGATCCTAAGGCAGATTGTAATTCATATTGATTAATCCCATTGGAAAAAAAATATAGAAGATTAGAATTAAATTCTATTACAGAGTGTGATACTTTCTTAAAACAAAATTATTATTTGTAGGTAATTTTTTATTAAATTTTTCCAATTTTCTTCATTATTTATTCTAAACTTCTAAATGTTTTATTTCAATAAAGTGTCAAAGACTGTTTCAGCAGATTCTAAAAAACAGCAATATATGAAAAAATGTGAAATGTTCGCCCAGCTTGATTTTGTTGTCATAAGTTAGAATTTCTAAATTTTGAAATGAAAACTTTATCATTTAAACCAGAATGAGCAATCTTAAGTCTAGTGAGAATAGCAGAGTTTCGAAATCAAGAAAGTTTTGATATTTGGAGAAAAAGTTGTGGCAAGAAATCTGTGGCAAAAAGAGTTGAATATTTTGTGTTGAATAGGTACTAATTAGATATTATAATTTACATATTAAAAATTCTTTCACTTTCGGCATTCTTAAAATGGAATAAATCTTACAGATAATAAATTTCTTATTTTCTGATTTGTGATTTGAAGTGATGAAAAATGTATGGTAGTATGACAATTTCATTAAGATTTGCATCTTTTGCAGCATTAGATTTAACTATTTCGCAGAGTTAGTTGCTATAAACTAAATGATTGCTTCAATAGCAACGAGAACACCGTGTGTAAGCATGAAGCATTTTAGTAAATGACAAGGTAGACCGAAGAAGTAAAATTCAATGGACATAATAAACATTGTTAAGCCTTGAAAACTCACAGTGGATAAGTGGTACCCATCGTCAAATGTAGTCGAACATTGTTTGCTAGTGAGTAAGTAGAATAGTGGTGATGGTGTTTAATAAACAGTAGTGGTGATTAAAGTTAGGCAGCCTTACGAAAGAGTAGCAGGAAAGGATGAAGGGTCTAATATTAGTTGTTGGGTTGGGTTGTTTTACCTCTGAGCGACACTTTTTTGCACACCATGGGCTAAATGGCCAGGTCACATGGACCCCGAAGGCTCAGAGAAGGTTGGGGGAGGGGACCCACTGGAACATCTGTTGGGAGACAGATGGTAGCCTCCCATCAAGGCCATCCAGCGTGTTCTTTAACGTGCACAGGGTATGGTTCTCCCGCACAAGGGGCCACCTCTTAACGTCCCATCCGACGGACTGCGGCCTTTCCAAGCCCATCGGCGTCCCCTACTGACCGTGGGCAGGGCGGGAATTTTGCGGAGATAAATCTCAACGCTGACTCAATCTCAACGCTGACCAATATTAGTAGTAGTAGCTAAAGAATTTGATTGGAGAATAATAGTAGTAATTTTAAAACCTCGCACGATAATCGTAGTAGTAGTGGTGTTCAGAAAATCTGACTGGAAAGTAACAGTAGCGTTTTTAAAATTGGCTAGATAACAGAAATAATAGTGGTCAGAGAAGTTGACTGGAGAGTAAAAGTAGTGATTTTAAAACTGGCTACATCACAGAAATAGTAGTGGTCAGGAAAGTTGACTGGAGAGTAGCAGTAGCGTTTTTAAAACTGGCTTGATGACAGAAATAACAGTGGTCAGAAAATCTGAAGAAAGTAACAGTACCGTTTTTAAAACTGGCTAGATGACAGAAATAATAGTGGTCAGTAAAGTTGACTGGAGAGTAACAGTAGCGATTTTAAAACTGGCTAGATGACAGAAATAGTAGTGGTCAGTGAAGTTGACTGGAGAGTAACAGTGGCGTTTTTAAAACTGGCCAGATGACAGAAATAATAGTGGTCAGAGGAGTTGACTAGAGAGTAACAATAGTGATTTTAGAACCTGGCTAGATAATGGTAGTGGTGGTGATCAGAAAAACTTAATTCCGTTTGACCAAAACAAATTTTGTAGTAGTAACGCTTTATAATTGAGGAGTAATTTCTGAATTTATTCGCCTCTATGTGTAGCATTTGTCACAAAATTTGTATGAAAATCTCTGAAAGCGAAAAACCTTTACATGGGATCGGTTCATAATTTGATATTCCAGGTCCTATTAACTTTTCGAAGTTTTTTCTTCCTTAAACTTCTCTAAACTGGATTTAAATATTTAAAAGCAAAATTTAATCTTAAAAAGATTTAATTTACGTACGTATTATGTTACCGCTAAAGCTCGAAAGCCGTTAATGTGCACATTACCTAGCTAATCTGCAGATTAACCGATTTGCTCCGTTAACGTGCGGAATCAAGAGTTTTCCGCATTTTACCTAGGTAATGTGCACATTAACGGCTTCCGTATCGTTAAAGTTCAAAAGTTTGTTTCTCTCATAGTGGTGAATCTCTTGAATATGAATCTTCGTGTCACGTGATTCACTCGTCCGCATTATAAAAAACGCCCCGGATGAGCGGAGGCCAAGTGAGAATGAATCGGTAAAGTGATTCATTCTTGATAACGAATCACTAAAATGATTCGTTCTCACTTGGCCTGCTCATTTTGGGGGCGTTTTTTATAATTCGGACGACTGATTCATGTTGACAGAGGGATGACCCTGGTTTCAACTCTACTCTCGGACACTAGATAAATAACATTATGTTAATTTAAGCGTACAGAAACGTTCCTGTTGTTCCAGAAAAGATCTTATTTTCACTTTAACGAGTGCCTAGTAGGTAATGTGCAGATTATCCAGGTAATTTGCAGATTACCTAGGTAATTTGAGAAATGAAACAATTTTCCGCACGTTAACGGATCACCCTAGTTAATCTGCACAATACCTAGATAATCTGTAGAATAACTGATTTCTGCACTTTAGCGGTAACTTATATATATAATCGCAGCCTATTGTTGGTTTATTTCCACATTTTTGTACTTTCCGCTGGTGTTGTTCAGTAATGTCACCATGTGCTGCGTATGCTTTTGGTGTTGATATAGCAGAACTGTGTTTTGCAAACGTGAGCAACTTTTGTACCTATGCTTTTGTGGCTGAGCTATTCGTATGCGAGTGAGCCAGATCGTCTCAGGTCTCAGCTGCAGTAAGATGTTAGAGAGACTTTGCAGCAAGCATATGGCTGCATCACGATCGCCGGGATTACAGTAGTCACTGCTGGATCTTGCGGGCTTCAACACGTCAAGCGAAATTTTGTTTTTTCTTCTTCAGACAAAGCTCGTTGTTTGGGCTCCACAGAACGGACACTAATAGTTGTAGGAAAAGAAGCAAGTGGCTCACTGTATTTCTCATTTCAATATTTACAGATGTTCAGAGACACAATAAAGTACGTAACCTTGATATTGGTACGGAAAATCACATGTAATATAAAAATGAATATCACAGCTCTACTAATTCTAACAGGATATTGTATTACCAACGAAATTTACCGTTTTCTGTTTATTATGTATAATTGTTTAAACTGATTTGCATTCGACTGTTTGATATATTATTCAAACCGTTATTCTTCAGTTCATTTGTATATCTCATATTCAATCATTGTGACCAGAGAAACTCTTCCATACATTTAAAATGGTATCCTTTAGCCATTTGTGGATATAAGCAATGTTATGTCTGTATATATATATTATCAGAAGCGGAATAAAAATTTTATTTTATTGTAAAAGTGTAGTATCAGTATATTATAAACATTATACATACAGGCAGGGCCGGATCTAGGGTGGGGGGAGGGAGAATGTTAATAAGGATAATGGAGGCAAATATTATTTAATTTATGCAGAGTTCACGCATTTTTCGAGAAATTTTAGAGGATTTTGAACGGTGAGTGAAATGTTATACTGCAATAGAAATTCAGTCTCTTGCCGTCCCACCCCTTTCTTCCGGCTCGATTGCATCTCCTTGCATTCCCCCCCCCCCACACACACACACACACTTCTCCTCCTTTTTTTTCGTTTTCTTTTTAAATCCATCCCTGTATGCAGGTATCCCCAGACAGGCGCATAACCAGAATTTAGTAGTTTCGGTGTTGGGTAGAGGGGGGTGGATACAAGAATTCAGTTTCGGAGAGGTACCGAGATTAATTGTTTGGGTTTTATGGCGAAACGGCAACTAAGTCCATATTTCGCCAAATTCGTGGTATATACAGCAAAATTAAACAGATAAAAGTCATTGAACACGCAAAGAAAATCTAAAATCAACACCTCAAAAGGAGGAAAGCAACAAAAATGGGAAACAGAGAACAAGAAAGTAAAGTCTGAACCAAACAATGTGCCTAAAACCAGGGTAAAAAAAATACTCAACAATGTTAAAAGTTTAAAGCTAAAAGAGGAAAACAGCAAGAGTGTATAGGGCCCATAGAATAAACACAAGGCAACAGATAAAAGAGAAAGAAACACTAGATACGAGTAAAATATCCGGTAACAGGAAAAAAATTAAAAACTGGTGTTAAAAGAGAGCTCAGATATAGAGAGATCAGATATAGAGTTGGGTTGTTTTACCTCTGAGCGGCACTTTTTTGCACACCATGGGCTAAATGGCCAGGTCACATGGACCCCGAAGGCTCAGAGAAGTTTGGGGGAGGGGACCCACTGGAACAGCTGTTGGGAGACAGATGGTAGCCTCCCGTCAAGGCCATCCAGCGTGTTCTTTAACGTGCACAGGGTATGGCTCTCCCGCACACGGGGCCACGGCTTAACGTCCCATCCGACGGACGGTGGCCTTTCCAAGCCCATCGGTGTCCCCTACTGACCGTGGGCAGGGCGGGGAATTTTGCGGAGATAAATCTTAACGCTGACCCAGCTGGGACTCGAACCTGGGAACTACAGATTACGAGCCTGGCGCGCTACCGACTGAGCCACCCCCGCCCCATCAGATATAGAGATGATCAAATATAAGGAGCTCGGCCGTAAAATCCTGAAAGTTAAAATGACGTTCGATGTTAAAAGTGAGACAAACAAATAAAATATGTTTCACTGTTAAAATGGTGTCACAAAACAGAGGCTATGAGAATTTAGCTTCTGAGGAGTTGAGAGGAATGTTTCTCAATTACTAAGGTATTCCAGCGAACAGGAAAGTTTAAAATGATATTCTGTATAGAATGAGATTTTATAGTGTTTTTCTAATGTATTTTTGGCGTCGTATATAAAATATGGGGCTACAATAAAATTATATAAAGACAACTGTTCTGAATTTCAATGCAGGTAGATAAGTTTGAGATTACTATAAGACGACAGAATTTTCTGATGGGGTCGGGTCAGAACCTCTCGGAATCCTCCTCTGGGTACTCCCCTGTCCCTATATGTATGTGATGGCTGCATTCGGAAGAATGGGCGCATAACTCGAAATTTTTCTCCCCCTAGCAATAACTTTTCGAACAGAGAAACTGAATTTTGTCTAAATTCACTTTTCTGCATAAAATATTATTTCAATTTAGTTTTGACTAATATGATTTACACCTATCTTTGACTATCCTTGTTGATCGCGTTGGGATAAAGCTTATGAAGCAGATAGGTTTGTCTGACTCTTTCTATATATCTTTTGATGCTCATTTAAATATCTTTGGTATATTATTCTAAAGACATTTTGATTAGTAAATTTTTCAACATCTTTTTTTTTTACTTTCACTTACTCTTTGTCACTTCTGTTTCACCGCCTCCATATGATTTATTGAAAAACATACCTTTGAATTAATTTTAATGTCATTCGTTTTAGCCGTTAACGAATTCTAATTTCTCTTTCGTTGCTAGACAAATCAATTACTTATGTTTCACTAAAGATTTAATGAGGAAAATTACAAGCGTTATTATGTCTTGCCGATATCTGATAATTTATATTAGCGTCGTGTATCTCGCGTTAAACACGAAATAAGCGCATTCTTCATAACATGCGTAAGTCGGGAGATACTTCTTGTATCGTCATCGTTAGGGTGGCCATAATAACAATGGCAGAAAAAAAAGGAGGGAGGGAAGAAAAATGTTCTCTCTTTCTTTACACCGAAATAAGAGAATTTTCTTTCATTTTGTTGTTGAAAATGTAAAAAAAATTGTTAAGAAACTTTTATTTTAAAAAAAACATCAAAAATCTATCAAAGAAGATTTATTTTTTTTTTCTAAAAGTAGTCTTTTGGGCATATTAAAATTACGGTAGTCTTCTAAAGATTCATATTCAATATCAAGCAATCGAAGGTAAATCAAGAACACTGGGAACATTTAAAAATAATATCATTTGAATCCAATAGTTCGAATACTTCATTCAAGTCTTCAGCATTCTGTCTAATTTTTAATATCCGTTCAATATTTTTTTTATTTTTTCAACTGTTTCTAAAATATATCACATTTTAGTCTCGTTAAATATTTTAAATGTAAAACGTTTTGTTAGAAGTAAAAACAAAAATCATTCCTTCTATAAAAAAAAAGTTAAAAAATCCAAACTAAAGAAGACGGCACATTCTTTTTAAAAGAGACCTTTTTTTAAAAGAGACCTTTGGGCCATTCCAATCAAAATACAGAAGAAAATGACTAGTGTCGTAAGTCAATTTTGTGAATAACTCAGTTAAATTCGTGCTTAGGAAGTGGTCACAGCCAAATAAAAACTTCAGCAAATTAGTGCATTTAATAAATATTTGTCATTTAACTTGAGGAGGCAGATAATTGTTTCTTCTTGAGGGTATTTTGGACAGAAGATTGGACATCCACTGGACCGCTATTAAGAGGCATATGGAAGTCTCCCTTCAAGACTATCCAGTGTATTCTTTAAAATGTACAACGTTCACACGGGTTCACTGCTTTAGTCCCATCCTACGGACGACGGCCTTTCCAAGCCCATCGGTGTCCCCTTTCTCAACGAGGACATCATGAGGATTGTCGGAGATTAATCTCAAAACTGGCACAGTTGAGACTCGAACAGGGGAACAGCAAATTACGCGTCTGGCTCATTATTCACTGAGCTAACCCTTACCCTAAAGGACGCAGAAAAATTGCTAGATGAAAAAACATATGTGACATAGGAATTAAACACGGTGTTCCTTAATATGCCCCCAGACTATCGGAGGATGCATTTCCGAGAGCGTCATTCCAGCCAGATCTTCCTACGAATAAGTATGATTCATTTAAACTCTGTCATGATGAGTTTTAAGATCGTTTTGAAGACCAAAAAGCACAAAAAAGGCAAGAAAATCTGCTAAAGTGCTCTTAAAAGTAAGATAAACCTGTAACAGTTAGGAATACAATAAGTACTCATGTTTGCATCGACTTATGCGTTATGTGACTAAGGTTTAACCAGATAAAGAAACATATACTCATGATTGCAAAATGAATGACTGAACTAGGTTTAAAAATATTATCATTTGAATAATAGCTTCAAAACACAGTACACCAGCTTCAGAAATATTTCTTTCTCGCTTCCTTTTCTGCTTAACTACGATAAGTTACTGTCAGCTGCAGCGAGTGCGTTTATGTATACAAGTACTGTCGCTGAAAAAAGTATCCGAACACTACGGTTGATTACAAAATTCAGAATTATATTTTTTCTGAATTCTGTAATCAACCATAGTGTTCGGATACTTTTTTGAGCGACTGTAGGTGGTCATATTATTTTGATACTAGATCGTGTGGGCTCACTCACGGAAATATTGAGCGTGTGCAGTTGCTGTACAAGCTCCAGATATTTTTTCTGAATTCTGTAATCACGTGACACGAAGGTTGACAGATCACTAATTTCTGAAAAAATCGTTGCCAGATATTTTTTCTGAATTTTGTAATCAACCATAGTGTTCGGATACTTTTTTGAGCGACTGTAGGTGGTCATATTATTTTGATACTAGATCGTGTGGGCTCACTCACGGAAATATTGAGCGTGTGCAGTTACCGTTCACAGCAAACTGGAGCGTGTGCAGTTACCGTTCACAGCAAACTGGAGCGTGTGCAGTAACTGCACACGTTCCAGTTTGCTGTGAACGGTAACTGGAGCGTGTACAGTTGCTGTACACGCTCCAGATACTTTTCCTGAATTCTGTAATCACGTGACACGAAGGTTGCCAGATCCCTAATTTCTAAGAAAATCGTTGCCAAATATTTTTTCTGAATTTTGTAATCAACCATATTGTTCGGATACTTTTTTGAGCGACTGTACACTGATCGATCATTGAATTATGATCAGCCACCCCATGTCAAATTAGACGATAACTTCGAAGCTCTATAACTTTCAAAATAAGCGTTTTATGCAAAAATGTGATTAAAGGTAAATTAAAGATCTGAATCAAATCTAAATATCTGCTTTCCACAATATTCCTTCGGTATTCGAAGAGTTATAGAAACTTCAACATTTAACAACAACCGTTTCATAAATAACTACATATTTGTGTGTATTAATAATTCCTTCAATAATATTTTGATACATTTAAACGAAATGTTTAAACCTCCATGCCTATGCAAATACTGAAAGAATATATTGTTGAAAAATAGATATTTAGATAGATTTGATTGACATCTTTAAATAAATCCTCAGCGACATTTTCTCATAAAACTCTTATTTTAGAAGTTATAGATCTTCGAATTTAACTTCCAATTGAAAAAAAAAGTAGTCGAATGGTCATAATCCATTGATCACTGAATGTCTATTATGGCATTTTCAGCACTTAAACTTCACTGAGTAATAATTGCAATAATACAAAATATTTGGCAGATGTTCCGTAACATCTAGTTAGTTCGGAACAATATATTTTTTGCTTTAACCTTTTCACTCCCCGTGTTACTGTATAACTCCAAAAAAAAGCCTTAATGAAAGAAACCTGTGGGAAAAAAGCATTTTTAGCAAATTACGTCAACAAGACAACAGTTTTGATTAACGTAAAGACTTATCCAAACGAACATTACTGAAACTCTAAACATCAATTTACGTTAGTCAGCACTAGAAATTTCTTCAACACGAGTTTCTGGCAACGCTTTTCTTCCACAAACACGTCCAGAAAGAAATGTCCTCCATTTGTCTCTTAA
Organism: Ryuthela nishihirai; assembly: GCA_038380435.1. Taxonomy (NCBI): domain Eukaryota; kingdom Metazoa; phylum Arthropoda; class Arachnida; order Araneae; family Heptathelidae; genus Ryuthela; species Ryuthela nishihirai. Next base: position 40,016,595 of record JAWZYU010000020.1, read on the forward strand.
AGCACCTCGTGCATTCCTTATACGACACTAATGCGTCTTAACTTGAGAGATGCGATTACATCTTGTGTAAATCCTGCACAATATTTGTTTGCCTTCCGAAAGACAACTTTCATTGATGCAGAAATAAAGACAGACTTGGGTGCTTATGAACAAATAACTCATGCATTTTTTCCTCCCTTAAATTAAACAAAGCAAACAACCACTTTCACGACCAGTGAACCTCTCTCACTTTAATTTCCTATTCCCCCCCCCACACACACACCGCTTGAAAATTCACGCCCAGCCCACCAAATCCGTTTGCATGTCCTGCCATGTATGTATAACGTCGATTGTACCACTCCACTAATGCCACTGTATAATGAACAATGGTCATTACCGAACACTTTCTGAAAGACACTTTAATTACTGCTACCACATTAGGAGAGGACGTACAGCGCTCTTGCACTTTGTACCTCCCACACACTTCCATCGCCACTGCCACTCTCTCGCTTCCATTAGAAGACTACTGCGCCGCACCACAGCGCTCTTGCTTCGTGAAGCGCCAAGCACAACTAGAATTAAATCGACCGCCAGGTTTTCGACGTTCGTATTCCTGCTCCTGTTGTAAACTTTAAGCGACTGTTAATTTTCCAAGTTAAGCGTTTCGGGGGGTGGGGATGGGGGTGGGTTAACGAGAGTAAGGGGGGAGTGTTCCCGAGTGTCACAAAGGGTCAAGAGTTTGCAGTTTTCTTCATGCTCTGCAGAGCGTGGGTTTCAAACAAAGATGTGCCTAACTCAGCACAACTGTGGCTATCGTTCGCTGCAGACAACGTGCTTTTCTGGAAGGTGAACTTTGAGTATGATGACGATTTATATATTCTGTTTAAATATATCTTTCTAAAGACGAATTACAATGTTCAGCTATTTAACAGGTCAAGGGTGAATGGTTATTATGATGTATTTTCTGTAACTTTATGCAGAAATGTTAAGAATTATCTAGTTTGACTTAGAAAAAGAATACAAAACTTATTTGGGGTAAAACTTTGAATGATATCCATGTTCGTGAAAAGTAATTTTACATCTGTGAAGATCATATTAAAATACGCTAGTTTCCAAAAGTTAAGGAATAACCTGAACAACCGTTTTTTCTCGAAAACTCATTGGATCTGCTGCACGTGAATCGAAAGATATGTATATAAATACTGTGCATAAATATGACAGTTGAAAAATGGAATAACACTTTTATTTCGAAAAATTGTATACGAATACAAACAAATGTAAGAAAGGTGAAAGTCGACTGAGATTGCTCAAGTGATTCAAATATGGGATGCAGTCATCTCTCTTTGGGGCGGGGGTGGCTCAGTCGGTAGCGCGCCACGCTCGTAATCTGTAGTTCCCAGGTTCGAGTCCCAGCTGGGTCAGCGTTCAGATTTATCTCCGCAAAATTCCCCGCCCTCACGCCCCACGGTCAGTAGGGGACACCGATGGGCTTGGAAAAGCTGCCGTCCGTCGGATAGGACGTTAAGCCGTGGCCCCGTGTGCGGGAGAGTGCCATACCCTGTGCACGTTAAAGAACACGCTGGATGGCCTTGACGGGAGGCTACCATCTGTCTCCCAACAGCTGTTCCAGTGGGTCCCCTCCCCCAACCTTCTCTGAGCCTTCGGGGTCCATGTGACCTGGCCATTTAGCCCATGGTGTGCAAAAAAGTGCCGCTAAGAGGTAAAACAACCCAAACAACAACCCAGTCATCTCTCTATGCAGTCTTTGCAGTGATATCTCATGCCGTTCCTAAGACTGCCCTACATGGATGGGCAATAATCTCCATTGCTCCTCCAAAGCACATCGAAGCTCCAAGAGATGTGAAGGAGCGTAATTCAAGAGAGTAAATAATCTCCCGAGAGCATCCCATGCATGTTCTATTGGATTTAGGTCGGGAGACTGGGCTGCACGTGTACCACTGGTTGACTAGTGTACAGGTACATTTCATGAAGTCTGCGTACGGTGGTATGGGAATATCGCCCTTCCATTGCTGCTGCGAGCGCTGATAGCAGTTAAAGTTATGATGGTATCTTGCTCTTTTGGGTGCATAACACCAGATAGCGGTCCTCCTTTTGAGGTTGTTGCATGTCTCCGTCCGCTACTGAATCATCTGGATGCTCTCTGCCACTGAACGACTCACGTTAAACCATGTGACAAAATCTGCTTGACTTTGCCCTGCCTCGAGCCGACCTATCGCTCGCCACCACATTTCTTCCGATGTATGATGTCTGGTAGCACACTCTATATATCTGCTATCTCCATAACTCCACCTCGCACTTCGCAGGATAACAACTTCGAAACGCCGGCTTTTAACGCTCGACTCATTTGCATATACCGCTGCCAACGCCATTCATTTTCATACCTCGATCCTGCATCGTATTATTATAAGTTTTAATAGGAAATACTTGAGCGTGAGTTCAAAAGAATATATTTAGTGAGAAAACTTTATAAATTAACTAATTTATTACAAAAGTATGAATAAAAGCACAAATATAAAAAAATTCAACTAACACAAATCTTTATCTTCATCAGTAAGAAAATAAATCATCAGAAGAATATTTCACCTTATCACTATTATTACAAATAGTCGTTTCTTTAGAATTCTTACAGTCACCCACTCAAAACATAAAAATAATAATTTTTTTTAATATTCAACTCATAAATCTGTATTTGTGACACAATCATATTTGCGAATAAACCTGTAAACTACTAAGAATAATCTTACCAATTCTTTAAACAAACCAACGTAACTACGTATCAAATGATTATCTTCCAAATTTTCAGCCATCAAGAATTCCAAAACTGCAGCTAAATATACTGGGCTTTCAGAACCAATTCTTTTCAGACATTGATCACCACGCTTCAGACGATGAACTCTTCCTACAGAAAAGTTGAGGTCATCTCTACTTGCTCGACTAATATTTCTCGTCCTTTGCCTAATCTCCAAACACATTGGGGCGGGGGTGGCTCAGTCGGTAGCGCGCCAGGCTCGTAATCTGTAGTTACCAGGTTCGAGTCCCAGCTGGGTCAGCGTTGAGATTTATCTCCGCAAAATTCCCCGCCTTGCACAGGGGACACCGATGGGCTTGGTAAAGACCGCCGTCCGTTGGATGGGACCTTAAGCCGTGGTCCCGTGTGCGGGAGAGCCATACCCTGTGCACGTTAAAGAACACGCTGGATGGCCTTGACGGGAGACTACCATCTGTCTCCCAACAGCTGTTCCAGTGGATCCCCTCCCCCAACCTTCTCTGAGCCTTCGGGGTCCATGTGACCTGGCCATTTAGCCCATGCAATGCAAATAAGTGCCGCTCAGAGGTAAAACAACCCAACCCAAATATATTGAGAAACTTTCCTAACATTTACTTTATGCCAATTCACTAGTGCAAAAGAAATATACACATGTTAAACACTATCAATTTCTTTATTCCTCTTCTAACATTGTTAAAGTTCAAGTTCTTATTGTTCCAATCCATTAGTGACGTAATTCACATGCTAAAGCACACGAGCATCAAATTGATACAACATATCAAGCTTTCATTGTTAACAATTTCATTTTTCATCTGTCGTAAAAGTATTTTTCATACTATACATTGAGCATTTCTATCGTCGGAGTTTTACAATATCGCAGTTTTTTTTTTCATTTGTTCATTAATTTGTAGAATTCAGTCATTTTCGTACTAATAAAGTCGATCATTAATGAATCATAGTCTGACTGTCCTTTTCTAGTCGCATACATTACGTAAATACCCCACTTTTTTTGTTCCCTGGTATGCGATGCGCTTGGAAAGGCCATCGTCGGTTGAAAAGGATACTAGACCTTGTCCCCATATGCAAGAAAGTAATTCCTTGTTCACTTTCAAGAACAAGTTGGAAGGTTTTGAAAGAGGCTTCCATCTGTCTCCATATGGATCCCCTTCCTCTATCTAAGAGGTTGAGTGTTTGCTTAGTCCATATCAGTCTCTTAATGTGATGACCCCAGGTTCAAGTCCCAACTACGCTTCCATTGGTATTTTTGCCACTAGCCATCACTTTGCCTTCAATGAGAAAGTGGGCATTGAATGGTTTGGAAAAGCAGCCGTCCATCGGATGAGATGTTAAACCAATTTCCGTGTTCAGAAGAGCCACACTCTTGGAAGCCCGGGTTGACTCAATCAGTTAGCATCCAGGCTCATAATATGATGTTCCCAAGTTCGAGTCCCACATGAGTCAGGGTTTATATTTATTTCCACTGAAACTACCCTCCCATTGGTCAGAAAGGGAGCATCGATGGGCTTTTGGGAAAGTCTCCGTTCACCGGAGGGGACGGTGGGTCGAGGCCATGTATGCACACTGGATGACAACGGGAGGCGTTCATCTATCTTCCAACAGCTATCCAATGAGTCCTCTATAACTTCTATGAGCCTTGGGATCCTTGTGACCTAGCCATTTAGGGGCGGAGATGGCTCAGTCGGTAGCGCGCCAGGCTCGTAATCTGTAGTTCCCAGGTTCGAGTCCCAGCTGGGTCAGCGTTGAGATTTATCTCCGCAAAATTCCCCGCCTTGCCCACGGTCAGTAGGGGACACCGATGGGCTTGGAAAGGCCGCCGTCCGTCGGATGGGACGTTAAGCCTTGGTTCCGTGTGCGGGAGAGCCATACCCTGTGCACGTTAAAGAACACGCTGGATGGCCTTGACGGGAGACTACCATCTGTCTCCCAACAGCTGTTCCAGTGGGTCCCCTCCCCCAACCTTCTCTGAGCCTTCGGGGTCCATGTGACCTGGCCATTTAGCCCATGGTGTGCAAAAAAGTGCCGCTCAGAGGTAAAACAACCCAACCCAACCTAGCCATTTAGCCCATTGTGCCCAAATAAAGTACGCTCAGAGGCAAAATAACCTAACCGAAAAGCCATACTCTGAGCACGTTACAAAAATATTCCCATAGTTTGACAGCAAAAAGCCAAATTTGAAACAGTGTGTTGACGAAAAGTACTTTTTATGACAATCATACTGAATGCAAATTAAATATCCAAACCTAGAATTTCAGCAATATTTGTCCTGTTATTTAAGGTGTCATGGAAGCTGGAGTATTTAGCAGCAAAATTTGCCAGTCATAAGTGTTTATCTCAAGAGCTAATCAAAACTTAATTAAAGTTGTTATATCAAAAGGTTCCTAAAATAATTGTACATTTAGAACTTCATCTAATAACTATTTCAATTTTTGTCAATTTCGCGAAGCATTTTTGTAAAAGGTGTATGACTATATTGTTAAATTTTGCAGTTTCTATAACTCTTTAAAAATTGAAAGAATATGGCTGCTTCATATTACATATAATTCATATACAGATTGTGACTGATTTGATTTCTATCTTTTTTTGCCTCCAGGCTCATTCCCATAGAAAGTTTATTCCTCAAGATATTGAATTTCTAACTGGACTATCAATTGACATGACATGGAAATTATAAACATCGATGTCCTGTGGGTTGTCCTGTTTTACCTCAGAGTTACTCTTTTTCACACACAATGGGCTAAATGGCCAGGTCACAAGAATCTAAAAGTCTCAGAGAAGGTTGAGGAAGCGGACCCACTGGACTGATGTTAGGAGACAGATGAAGCGTTCCGTCTAGAACTGGGCGAGGATAATTCAATCAGTAACGCGACATCTACAATTCCCAGGTTCTACAGTTCCCTATCTACAGTTCCTAGGTTCGAGTCCCGGCTGGGCCAGTATTGATATTTATCTCCGAAAAACTCTTAGCCCTGCCCACGGTCAGTAGACAGCATCAATGGGATTAAAGAGAATGCCGTCCTTGGGATGGGACGTTAAGCATGGCGCCGTTTGCGGGAAAACCATACCCTGTGCACACTAAAGAACACGCTGGATGGCCTTGATGGGAGGCTGCCATCTGTCTCATAACAGTTGTCCAGTGGATCCCCTTTCCCCAAGCTTCTCTGAGCCTTCGGGGTCCTTGTGACCTGGCATTTAGCCCATTATGTGCAAAAAAAGTGCCGCTCAGAGGTAAAACAACCCAACCCTTCCGGACCATCCATAGTGCTCTTTAACGAACACAAAATATGATTCCGCTGGGTTGTCTGTTTGTCCCCAAACAGTACGCTCAGAGGCAAAATAACCAAAATAACCTGCCACGGCTTAACATCTCTTTCGACCGACGGCGTTTTTCTAAGCCGATCGGAGTCCCCTTTCTCACTGGGGGCAGTGGGGAAGTTAGCGGTGGTAAATTTCAACGCTTGACCACTCAAACCTTGGAATTGCAGATTATGATCCTGACGCACTGCCAGCTGAAAAACGACGCGTACTGTGCTAAAAATTCTACTACAAATCGGCTATAAAAATCTGAGCATTGATTGTTTTCACTGAAATATCCTAAGAGTTCCACTTGCTCCACATTACCCCTAAACGTCTTTAGCAAAGTCAAAATCTCAATCGACAGAATGAATTCTTCGTTTAAGAAGTAAAGAGAACCATTTTTTCAAATTCTGAGATGCAGATTATTTATTCTCTTTCAATCTATTCAGAGCCTAGCTTGAATTTTTCCAGTATTATGTTTTACTACTCTCTCTTCGGCAAATGATGTCGAAACATTCAGCTCTAAAAAAAGAACTCACTTGGCGCTACCGTTTTCGAAGTCAAATTCGCCCACGTGAGTGAACGCATTTCGGTGTTCTGATTTCCAGCTGTTCCGATGCGAAAGCAGCCGAGAAGTAAGCGGGATCTCGAATTTATTTCATTCATTTAATTCACCAAAGCCATCTTTCTCTCTAAAAGCTTTCTAGCTTTTTCGGGAAAACACACTGAACTCTCGATTTTCTCCCTGATACGGATTCTCAGGAGATTGCCTTGAAATGGATGAAATCTTGAAATATAAAACCACAATTCTATCTCTGCTGTTTTCTGTGTGTATGTGAGTTTCGATCGAGAGGCACAAACATTTCTTTGTAACAGTAGTTCGCCTGAAAAGAATATATATGTATGTAACATCTCTCTGGAATCCACATTTTCTCTGGAACCAATAATTCTATTTCTGTGCGTGTGTTTATATTCTCCATCGAGAAAAGTATGCGAAACCTAAAACCTTTTAACACTATCCTGGCTTCAAGAAATATATAGATGAATAGATGTAGAAAAGCTCGTCTTACATATAAAGATTCAAAAATAATTCCTTTAAGATCAGGACTACAGAACATTTACATCTGAAATTCATACAAACCCAATATTTTATTTCCTGCAATACTTTGGATTCAAATATCAATAGATACAAACCGTCGAGAAAATACAAGGTAAAGGACGTGAAATAGAGTCATATTAAAGTTATATAACTCTCAATGGTCAAAAGAGAGTTTAGATTTCGTTTCAGCACATGTCGACAAACTCTATTTTCGATGAATATGATTTGTTATTCCTGGTGAAGCCCGTCCTATTGAGCTGTAAAAAGGTTCAATCAATCATTCCATCCCTTTCAGTCACATAACAAAAAAATATCTAAAATATTGCCTTTTGAGAATTAAATTTTCATGCTTTGGATATACCCAAAATCTCACACAAATGTGTTTTGAACAAACTGAATAAATTGGCGATGTCAACATTTCTCAGTTCTAATTTCTCAACATTTGTAGTATTTATTTCGAAAACAATTTTCAGTCTGATCGGTGGGCGGGGGTGGCTCAGTCGGTAGCGCGCCAGGCTCGTAATCTGTAGTTCCCAGGTTCGAGTCCCAGCTGGGTCAGCGTTGAGATTTATCTCCGCAAAATTCCCCGCCCTGCCCACGGTCAGTAGGGGACACCGATGGGCTTGGAAAGGCCGCCGTCCGTCGGATGGGACGTTAAGCCGTGGCCCCGTGTGCGGTATGGCTCTCTCCCCAGAGAGCCATACCGCACACGGGGCCACGGCTTAACGTCCCACCATACCCTGTGCACACTAAAAACCATACCCTGTGCACACTAAAAACCATACCCTGTGCACACTAAAGAACAGCAGGGTAACAACGTGCACAGGGTATTCTCCCGCAGAGAGCCATACCCTGTGCACGTTAAAGAACACGCTGGATGGCCTTGACGGGAGGCTACCATCTGTCTCCCAACAGCTGTTCCAGTGGGTCCCCTCCCCCAACTTCTCTGAGCCTTCGGGGTCCATGTGACCTGGCCATTTAGCCCATAGTGTGCAAAAAAAGTGCCGCTCAGAGTTAAAACAACCCAACTCAGTCTGATCGTGTGTCTCTTAATGTTTCGCAAAAAGGGGAATTCATCTACAAATAAAAGAGATTAATTGTTTATAAAAAATTTTATCTCTCAAAACACGCACAAAAATTTCATCTCGGGAAAATTCTGCATGAATGTTGGTGCCGACAATTGCCCGCGTATGCAGAGAACAACTGATAATAAGAGCCAGAAAATAACCACTACTCGAAATAAATAACATCTGCTCGAAAAACGACAATTAGTTAACATCCCAATTGGAACTTAACTCCCAACTCCCGACCGAAAGGGGGCGGGTGTCGCTCGGTCGGTAGAGCGCCAGGCTCGTAATCTGTAGTTCCCAGGTTCGAGTCCCAGCTGGGTTAGCGTTGATATTTTCCTCCGCAAAATTCCCCACCCTGCCCATGGTCAGTAGAGGACACCAATGGGCTTGGAAAGGCCGCCGTCCGTCGGATGGGACGTTAAGCCGTGGCCCCGTGTGCGGGAGAGCCACACCCTTCTTATATTTATTCTTATTATTATACTATTATATTATTATTCTGTTAGTGTCGGGAAGAAATATGTTCCAACGAAAAATTCATTCAATTGTATATATTACGATCAGAAAAATAATTTAGTGACAAATTTTAAACAAGAAAATATGTTCTGATTTCACACCAAATTTTATCTTACCTAAAAAAATATGAACAAAATTTGAGTAAGATACAAAATTAAAGCGAACGAAAATTACTGTAAGGAACGAATTTCACTTCCATAGAGATAACATAGAATTCATGCTTTACCGTGCAAAACTCGAATATATTAGGAAATTTTTTTGAAAACTTATTTTGTGACCTCTCTTCTTAGATCAGTGTCTCGCAAACTTTTTTACTCTGCAGCACACTGAATCTAATTTTTTTTCCGCGGCACACCTAAAAAAGAATTTTTGATGGTCACGTAAAAAGAGGAAAATTGAAGTTTCGTTAAATGCATTTTATTTAAAATAAATATAATAATAAATATAATTAATCATAACTCGGTGTTTGTTTTAAATATTTGTCCATTCTATGGCTTGAAATAATCAAAAATTAATACCAAAAATTGGAAAAAGCTTGATAAATACTTCAAGATCCCAGTTGATAAAATCTGAAAGATTTTTAATAAAGCACATCGATAACACGTCAAGTCAAAACGAAATCTTTGGAATATCTAGTGTCAATTTGAAAATCTCTCTCGGCACACTTGGAATCTCTCGCGGCACACTGCTGTGCCGCGGCACACAGTTTGCGAGACACTGCCTTAGATAAAGGTCACGGTAGATAATATTTTTGATGAGTGCCAAACAAGGTGGATTCATTTAGAGTGTCGAAATAATTGACAGACTTAAATTATACTGCCTTACTAATTAATGTTTAAAGATATTTTGTCACTGTCTTCATTAACCATCGTATTAAATTTCAACACTCGAAAAAATTTTAGGTTTTGTGGAGTGCAGGCAGTTCTGCCGCGAGACCTTGTGCCTTGCTCGGTGTCTGCTGCGACGCGCTTGTGCTGACGAAGGCCCGCGGTGACCTTGGCTGGGTGCGGCCTTCCCTTCAAACGTTTGGTGGCAACGAGGACGCGAGGAAGGGCAACTCTTGAAGAGTCTGTCACCCTTCTTACCCCCCCCCCCCGATAGGGGACCACCTTTACGTGGTGAGGGTGCTTGAGACCCAGCAACCTGTCGAAGACTCTGCTGACCGGTCTGGTCCTCCGGTTGGACAGAGCCAAGACCAACCGATGTCGAAGGCATCGCTGACCGGTTTAGTGGCCCGGTTGGATGGTACCAAGACCTCAAAATCAGGTGCGCAGTGGAGCAGTTCAAGGGCCCTGCAGAACGGAGTGGTGCCCTAGTAGGCAAGGACCCTTTTCAAAATCTGGATCCGACTAAGAGTATCCAATCCGGGTGCCGAGCGAACTTGGATCTATATATCCATGTTCATGGCTAACCAGGGAACAGAGTAAATTCCAGGTTTTGACCTATGGATGAGCTTTCCTTCTGTAGGACTGCTCGCCATAGGATTGTTGGGGATGAGATGCATCTATATGGTGTAGCCTTGCCCCCGACAGTAGATAGTCGCGGCTTTCCATTCAACTTGGTAGTGTCGAAAGACGGAACCGGGGATTGCCGTGGTTTCTGTGTTGTGCAGCAACAAAGAGTACTTTGTCTCCATTCTTATAGGGAAAAAATTTGATAGAACGTTAAGATGCCAATTATCGCTAGCAGTTTACTTCCGTGAAGAAAAGTGAAAATACACATAGGCGTTAAATACCTCTTTACGAAAGCTGACTTGAAAAGGTTTCCACTTGAAAATCGCAATGTACCTTCACGACGGGAATGGAGCACACTATTTTTTGAAAACTTTAGAATCGCATCTTATCAAAAGAGTTAAAGTTTAGACATCGGAGATGGGTCGTTTCACCACAACAGGGGCTTGTACCAAGGGTGGCGTGATCTCCGAGATGGAGCGCTTTCCCGCAATACACCACCACAGGGGCTAAAGAATCTTCCTCAAATCCATCCGCAACGTGTTTTTTTTTTTCACGAATGTGTACCAATGGTGGTGTTCGTTATCTCGATGGATTTAAATGCTAACCATAAAGTGCATACATATTTGTGCGAATTCGATTATAATGTGACAATTCTAAAGTTGGAAGTATGAAAAAAGCGAACACTCTCCACTGTTTCAGTTTGCATTTACGTTTTCCTACTAACAGTTCAATCATGAATATATGATGTGGAGATTTTGGTAAACAATCGAGAACTATGTTACAAAAGATCTGATCGAGGTCTTACACGAAGCAGCTGCAATCAGCTATCCATGCACGAAAGCAAAATTATCCAATCACAAAATTACTAATATTGAGACTAAAACTCTCGATATCTATTCTTTGCATTTTCTCATACATCTCGCAAGATAATTAAAATAACTTGCTCTTAATTTTACATATTCTTAAGTTTATGACTATGTAAAGATTGTGTATATACGAGAATGTGAGAGTTTCTCTGATCTTATGCAAAGCACGGATATATGCATGTTTATATCTGTGGTTAAGAGATGTATGGCATTATACATATTCATTGGATGTCTTTCTAAATGTATGTCTCTATGCATACGTGAATGCGATTGACTAAGTCTTTGTCTCTCTTCATATATATCTATTTTGTCACATACCTCTATATACATGTTCGTCTCTGTACATGTGTTAATTGTATGCGTGTGGGTGTGAGCACATGCGTGCGCATGTGTGTATGTGTGTGCGTGCACGTGTGTGTGTACATTGTGTATGTGTGTGCACGTATGTTTGAGTGTGTGTACGTGTGCACGCACGTATGTTTGTGTGTGTGCACGTGTGTGCATGTGTGTGTGCACGTGTGTACGTGTATATGCTTTCATATTTGTTTCTGCGAATCGAATGTGTTCATGTTTGTTTCTGTGAATCGGATGTGTGTGTGTGTGTTCATTTTATTTCTATGAATCGTGTGTTCACACACAAGAATAAACATATTATCGATCTGTCAGTTGCTCGTTACAAAAGAAGCTAACACTTTACATCCTACAAACCTCAACAGATTGGCATTACAACTCTATTAGGAATTTCCAAAATATATTTTTTATCTCATCGAAGCAGAAAAGTCACTAAGCAGATAATAGAGAAAAGTTTACTAAAGAGAAAGATGTATTTTCCCTCTCCAATATTGTATACAGTTTTCAAATAGTCTTTTACTATTAACTCATTATTTACCTTTCTCGATTCAGTTAAGTAGAACGAATAGTCAATAAAACAGTTTGCAAGAAAAATCTTTTATTCATACACTATCTTCAGAAAGGTTACAATTAGCAACTACTTAATAAAGAATTTATTTTTTCAAAGCAGAGATTGAAGGATTCAAGATCGTAATAAAAGTTACAAGATCACGAACACATCATTTTATTCTACATAAGCCGACTCACTCTCATAATAAAGTTTCCGAGAACACATCACTTTATTCTGCAAGAAGACAAATCATTCACATAATTCTGCAATGCTCGTAGATGATTTTGTAACGCTCTCAGATAGATTTTGTTAGACTCTGTGGAATTCAAAATAGATCTAAATTTCTCATCTAACCAATCAGGAGATGTTATAGTTTCACCACTGCACACATATACACACACATGCGTGCTCACAAACGTACACACAAACATACGCAGGCGCACACACAAACACACCTACACACGCGCACACGCTCACACACACACATACAATTAACACATGTACAGAGACGAACATGAAACATGTATATGGAAGTATGTGATAAAATAAATATGAATGAAGAGAGACAAAAACTTAGTCAATCGTATTCATGTATGCATAGAGACATACACTTAGAAAGACATCCAATGAATATGTATAATGCCATACATCTCTTAACCACAGATACAAACATGCATATATCAGAGATATAATTTGCATAAGATATAATTTGCATAAACAGATATAATTTGCAACCATAGATATAATTTGCATAAGATCAGAGAATCTCTCACATTCTCGTATATACACAATCTTTACATAGTCATAAACCTAGGAATATGTAAAATTAAACAGGATTTTCATCCTGTTTGAAGGTAATAACGCCTATTCAGATTGTCTTCCGCTTACTCGAATCATATTTAAAGTGAATGCAGTCAACATAATATAATTGCTTATTGTGAAAGAATGACTGTTCATGCTATTGTATTAATTTTTAAACAGACAAACTTTCCTTTTCATATGTTAGGAGATGAAAGGTATAGGTCCTAATATGTGCATCTATTGAATACATGTAAGAATCTTAGTGAGTTCGAAATCAGTGTATCTTTGCTTTAAAAATAAATATGGCTTTAAGCAACTATTTGTCATAACGGTTGCAGAATCCTTTCAGTTTTATACGACATAGTAGAAGGTGCTCAGTAGAAAAACAACTCATGTCTTACCATGGATCTCGATTTCTAGGTCTCTTAGATCAGAAGTAGAGCATGCTAACCTACTGTCTATGGGACAGATAGATTCAAATCTTTTAATCTGCTGGCTATCATAACTTATATCTGATTCTGTATCGTGGGTAAAGTACTGAATAGTGTCCATTTCAGGCTATTGTGAGATTTTCAACGTAAAGAATTAGCAAGTCTAGATATATGGAAAAAATAATAATCTGACTCAGATGATGCTTGAGATTTACCTAATTTGGTCGTTAAAGTATGCTTTATTAGAAAGTAAATATACACATATGGAAGATGAATCAGTGATTGATTGTGTTCTTTTGAACAAGTTACTTTAATTAACTTGTCAGATGTATGAGAAAATGCAAAGAATAGATATTGAGAGTTTGAAACGAATAATTATTTCACTTTGTCATTAGGGTTTAAAAGATCCTTGAGGTAGATAAAAGCCACGGAGCGGACAGCTCTTCCCACGAGTAAAGGAATTAGATATGCTTCGACTTATCTGTTTTCACATCGACTTATCTGTTTTCACATCGACTTATCTGTTTTCCATAGGTCACTATGTAAGTGCCCTGTGACCTATGAGTTGTCACTAGATGGGCTGCTGGTTCATGCGTGCGCTCGTCTCCCGGCCATTTCTGCAGATAATCAAAAAGGTAGTGTTAAATTTTAAGAGTGGGAGAGTGTGTGGAGAGAATTTTCCTATATTTTGAAAAGGGTATTTCTGGTTGAGTTGTTTTTGGGTTGTTTTACCTCTGAGCGGCAATTTTTGCACACCATGGGCTAAATGGCCAGGTCACATGGACCCCGAAGGCTCAGAGAATCAGAGAAGGTTGGGGGAGGGGACCCACTGGAACAGCTGTTGGGAGACAGATGGTAGTCTCCCGTCAAGGCCATCCAGCGTGTTCTTTAACGTGCACAGGGTATGGCTCTCCCGCACACGGGGCCATGGCTTAACGTCCCATCCAACAGACGGTGGCCTTTCCAAGCCCATCGGTGTCCCCTAGGGTATTTCTAGACTTGGGGTGTTTCACACCGAGTGACTCTTAGTTTGTAAAGACATTATTTTTTGTCTGTCACTTATATCCAGTGTAAGCTCTAGTAGCTTAGTATTTGTTAAAACTAATATCCCCTACTCCATTAACATACATTCATATTGTACTTGGATGTAGAACTAAAGTTTGATGTTTTACGCACCGTAAGTAGAAACGCAAGGGTACCCGCAATGTATGAATTGTTTTCTACTTTTAGTATTGCTTACTTTCTATAACATTCACACGTACAAAAATTCTTTATAGAATTATTTTTACCCTATGAAAGACAACTGACCTTGTAAAGCGTAACGAACACGCGTGTACTAACGACGGTTACAACGCGAAATAAAATTTCATCAACGTAATGAGTCATTGATCTTTGGACTACACGTTCACCGGTAAACAGTGGAAAAGACGATTTTTAGAAACTGTGAGTCGTTTACAATTGGAGATATTGTAAAAAATGATATCTTACTTCCAAATAATTAGCTGATTTTTCTTCGGAGGAAGAAATAATACTTTGTTATCGATTGTTACTGTGTAACGTTACTTCCTAGGAAAGAGTAATATTTTGCATAAGTGAATCATGTACTGAGGATACAGCAGTAATAAGTATTAGGAATAAAAAGTTTAAACTTGTGACCCAGTCGCGTAACAGATATAAAAAAAAATACCCCCTCAAGCAGCTGCTTGCCACAGAGGTCTGACAGGAGCCTGTCAGTTTATATGCCACAGTAGAAGGTCTGAGAGGATGGCAGGACCTCAGCAGAAAAACAACACATGCATCCATGCCTTTCCCGGGACTCGAACCCAGGTCCCTTAGATCAGGAGCCAAGCGCGCTAACCACTATAAGGGAATTAAAGAAGTTTGCTTTATTGGTTATTCTTTTGCAATCACGATGTCTTTGAAGTGACTTAGTAAAGTCACTTCAAATACAAACAAGTTAATAAATTGGGAGATGATTGAAATTTGTAAGGAAAAGGGAATTTTTTCATCTGATTCGTGGGGTTTTCGAAATGGTTTGTCTTCTTCCGATGGGGTACATTGTTTATTTTACAAAATAGCTGACCTATCATAAAGGAGAGATGGGATGTTTCGATAAAAGGATGGAAAAATATTTCCAAAACATTGTTTCCATACCGTATCTCCTGCGATGGCCTGAAACAAAGGGGGGTAGGTCAGAAACAAAAGGCGGTTTAATCAGAAGGGCTGTCAATGAGCACCATCTCTGGACTTAGAAAAATTTCAAGATGGGTCCGAAAACTACGATCAAGGGTGCGAGTGACTTTTCCAAAACATGTTGTTAGATATTGCGTCTGATACGGAAGCAAAGTGGGGGGGGGGGTCAACAGCGCAGGGGTGACGTGATCGAAGATCATCGTTTGGGGTGTGGGGAGGGTGGAACTTTTGCCTAGAGGTTTTGAGATTTTCTTAATAAAGGGAAAATGAGAGTTTCTTAATAAAGGGAAATTGGGAGGAATTTTTGATGAATAACGGGTTTATCGAAAACGACCGCCAAAAGGTTGAGGGGGATACACTGAATGTTTTCATTAACATTCGCAAAGGTTGAGCGAAACAGTGAACTTTACCGCTATCTGATAGGCACTGAGCTCATGGGAAAGATACATTCGAAGTAAACAATGGGGTTAAAGAGGTGTCAGAATTATTTACTTAGCTTCCATTTTTAATGAAGGAAATAATTTTATCAGACCTTATCAGCAACAAATGCAAATATTGCGGTGCAGATAGTGTGTATCGAGAGTTCAATCGGTGAACCCTAGTGTCGCCCCCAAGACAATGTAGCGATAAGAACAGACCCATGTCACGCGTTCTGCATGCTTGTTGTGAAATGCACGTCATGGGACTTAGAATTATATGAAGGTCGAATTCACAAAATATGGGACTTTGCAATTATTTTGACAATTGCATCAGCCATTCTGAGAGAGGATGCCACCGAAAGTTTAGTTGGTCTTTACAATTATTTTGAGGATGGAAATTACGAGGTTAGCCGTCTGAGGGGGGTGGAACTTTTGATAAGTGTTTAATTAATAAGGAATAAAAATAAAAATTCGCAATAAATACAGGGAAATACAACTACCACGTTAAAGTATAAAAATATTTGGGAGTTGATTTACAAGACCTGAAAATCTCAAATTTACGAGGAAATAAAAATTCGGAGTTTTTAAATAAAGGGGGTGGATAATGGATTAATTAACGATGGTGTGGTAGTTTTGATAGGGTTTTTAGTAAAGGGGGAGGGATTTTTGATAAGGGGGCAGATAACGGATTAATTAACGAGGGTGTGGCAGTTTTTATAGGATTTTTAATAAAGAGGAAGGGATTTTTGATAAATAGGGTTTTTTAATAAAGGGGGGCGGATAACAGATTACTTAACGAGGGTGTTTCAGGGTTTTTAATAAAGGGGAGGGATTTTTAATGAGGGGGAATCAAAAATCGGGACTTAGAAAGATTTCGGATGGCGATGGCAAAATAGATGGAGTTTTTAAAAGGGCACATGGTCGAAAGTTATGTAACAATATAGTATGTGTTTTAAACACTAAATGGCGCCACCAAAAATAAATTACGAAAATTCGAGGAAAATCGGGGGGCTTTTCAGGGGGTATTCAAGAATTATTAATTATTAATTATTAATTATGAATATTAATAGGGGGTGGTCAGTTATATCACGTGACTGGAAGTGACGTCACTACACTGGATTGCGACACCACTACTTCCTTCTCCTAACAACCAGGAGTGGGTGTGACATCACCATCTGATATATTATATATACCATAGAATTATTTTAGTCTCGTAGTTCTAATAACATCTGCTCGAAGAGTTCGCCTGAAAAGTATATATATATGTATGTAACATCTCTCTGGTATCCACATTTTCTCTGGAAAAGTGTGGACTTTTAGACAACAACAACTGTTAATTAATTCCACACTTGATTTTTTGTCCACTTTAAGTCTTAAGTGGGGCAGAACAAGGGAACACGACTTAAGTGGGATCTCCATGATCAAAGTTCTGCATTGAATGGGCAGGTGACACCCAGCTGTAATGAAACAAAACAGCTAAAATCTCCGTTTGCAACAAAACAATTAATAAACTCCAGCTAAAGCAAAATATATAATACACTGCTCAAAGCGGAAATCACAAAACCAGGAAGGAATGGAAGTAGAAATATGCAAATCGCAGGAGGCAGTCAGCCGTCAGAGATATGCAAATGATCAAAGTTCTGCATTGAATGGGCATGTGACACCCAGCCAAGCCATGGATAAATACAAGGCGTCAACAAGCTTGTATCATAGCATGACTGAAAGGAGGTTGGAATGCATGCTGCGAAAATGTTGGAACATGTCTTGGAGATGCCATATGTGAAATTAATGCCTTCTGAGAGAGAGCGAATCGTTGATGTGCAAGAGCTCGGATTGAGTCTTTGAGCGATCACCACATATGTGGTGCGCAATGTGAGCACAGTGCAATGGCACATCTCACACAACATCATGGACCACTAAATGACATGAAAAACAAGTAAGGGACTAGCACACTACACCACAGGATGTGAAGATTGCTTTCTCCATAGAAGAACATACGTGACCCTTTCACCACAATCATTGTGCTGATGAGAGATTTGTGAACCGTGGTCTCTGCGCAAACCATTAGACAACATTTTCATGATGCAGGAATGAAGGCGAGGCATCCAATCCTGAATCTGACATTGCAGAGACATCACCGGTTACACCATCTCTACTGGTGTCAAACGAGGCAACATTGGAGTATGGAATGGAGGAGAGTGTTGTTCACAGAAGAGTACAGATTCTGTTTCAGCATGCCAGACGGTTGTTTATTCGCATCACGTCGGCGGCGTCAACAATATGTTGGGTTGTTTTACCTCTAAGCGGCACTTTTTTGCACACCATGTGCTAAATGGCCAGGTCACATGGACCCCGAAGGCTCAGAGAAGGTTGGGGGAGGGGACCCACTGGAACAGCTGTTGGGAGACAGATGATAGCCTCCCGTCAAGACCATCCAACGTGTTCTTTAACGTGCACAGGGTATGGCTCTCCCGCACACGGGACCACGGCTTAACGTCCCATCCGACGGACGGCTTTCCAAGCCCATCGGTGTCCCCTACTGACCGTGGGCAGGGCGGGGAATTTTGCGGAGATAAATCTCAACGCTTACCCAGCTGGGACTCGAACCTGGGAACTACAGATTATGAGC
Source organism: Ryuthela nishihirai (assembly GCA_038380435.1). NCBI lineage: Eukaryota > Metazoa > Arthropoda > Arachnida > Araneae > Heptathelidae > Ryuthela > Ryuthela nishihirai. The sequence goes on from JAWZYU010000020.1 coordinate 40,035,053, forward strand.
ATGGCGCGCTACCGACTGAGCCACCCCCGCCCCCCAACAACATGTGAAAGCCTGTTAGCTGCAATACGGCTCCCCATCATGATACAATGGCATGGGGTGGTATCACACATGGCTGTCAGACACCTTTGCTTCTGTGTTTCTGGCAGATAATGGTAAGACATTCCATCAATGACATAGTTAATACTGTTGCACGACACTTCCTTACCACCATTCGTGGACTGATTCTGCAGCACTGATTCTGCAGCTGACCCCACCCCACATACTACACGTGAAATTATGGACAGTCTCCAAGGTGTGGACTCCCCGGACTTGTTGCCATTGAACATGTGTGGGACCTTATGGGTTGCTGCCTTCGCCAGCTCCTTCCAGTGGCAAACCTAAGACAGTTGTGTGCCCAGTTGGATGCTGTTTGGAATGCCATACCTGAGGACACCATTAACCATCTGATTGATGGACCATTAACCATCTTATTGATGAAAATCGATACGAGACGTCTACAGGCTCCGAGGTGGGCTTACTATGTACTTATGAATCTGCAATACACGCACGTACCTTGCGTTCTCACGTTCAGCTTTATGATCATTTGCATGTCTACCCTAATAGCTTCCATCCTGCCAATTTTTGACATATACATCATTTTCTTCGCGATGTTCCGATTTCCACTTCGAGTAGTGTAATTGGATCTTGATTCAGTATGTAGAATAACTTATGAGGAAAGTTTAGTTCAACAGAAAAATATAACCTAAACTAAAAATTCCTTCCTTTTAAATAAATTGCGGATACTGTTCAATCATATTACTGTTCTTGTACTACTGAATTTATGTGGAACGAGGATTGTTTCAGTCTGTAACCGCCAGGTTATAATCCCGATTTTTCTTTCTTTCAAATTTTATCCACTAACCTCTGCTCTGTTCTCGGCTAGAAAGGATGTACCAATGGCCCTGAAAAGAGCGCTGTCTAAGTCTTTAGTGTGCCAGGCTGATAGCCTGATTTTCCAGGGTTCGAAATCCTCCCATTGTGTGTCAAGATTCCCACTTCTTATTCCAGATCTATAAATCATCAGAAAGGCCACAATCCATCAGTGGCGTTCCCTTGTGCTGTCCCACTTAAGTCGTGTTCCCTTGTGATGTCCCACTTAAGTCGTGTTCCCTTGTGCTGTCCCACTTAAGTCGTGTTCCCTTGTGCTGTACCACTTAAGTCGTGCTCCCTTGTGTTGTCCCACTTAAGCAGTGCTCCTTTGTAATGTCCCACTTAAGTCGTATCCCTTGTGCTGTCCCACTTAAGTAGTGTTCCCTTGTAATGTCCCACTTAGGTCTTTCGACCTCTCTAATCCACAAGCTATTTTCGTTCGCAGGATCGCCGATCATTGGAATTTTTTTTTCCTTTTCGCACCATTCTCGGTAAACCCTTGAAACGCTTGCGTGAAAAGCCCAGGAGGACGGCCGTTTGGGAAATGCTAGAACCTACCATGAATGAGAAGATGTAGATTCAAGCATATCAGAACAAGCATTGTGTTGGGTTCTTTTACCTCTGAGCGACACTTTTTTGCACACAACGGACTAAATGGTCAGATCGCAAGGACCCCGAAGGCTCAGAGAAGGTTGAGGGGGAGATCCACTGGAACAGCTGTTGGGAGACAGATGGTAGCCTCCCGTCAAGGCCATCTAGCCTGTTCTTTAACGTGCACAGGGTATGGCTGTCCAGCACACGGGACCATGGCTTAACATCCCATCCAAGGGAAGACGGCCTTTCAAAGCCCACTGATGTCCCCTTCTGACCGTGGGCAGGGCGGGGAGTTTTGCAGTGATAAATCTCAACATTGACCCAACTGGGACTCGAACCTGGGAACTGCAGATTACGAGCCTGGCTCGCTACCGACTGAGCACCCCCACCCCGCATATAAAGTTAGATATTGTTTTATACGTTTGTTCGAAACAAAATTTGTGTTTGTCGACTTTCCACAAGCCGCACTTGGGGCACAAGGGCATGGATATTCCGAACTTTGGATAATATGCCTGAAGATAATCGCCAGATTACTGAACTTCGGAAAACTCTTTTGAAAACAAACCATCGGTGTTTCCAAACTATTGACAGAGAAAAAAATACATACTGGGTAGTAGCTAGAACAAGAACCCAAGTTATGTCGCCATTAGTTGTATACAGCTCAGTAACTTCTTAAACAGGGAGTTTGAATCCATTAATCTTTCAAGCCTCACCATGCGCATTTTTTTGGATGGACACTAATGAATTATCAGTCATCTGCATTTATCACCCCTCATTTCATCCAACTGATGTTGTTCAATTAAATAAGTTTTTATGAAAAAACGTGACTAAAGACAAATTAAATATCGCTATCAAATCTATCTGAATACCGATTTTTATCGACATTCATTCGTTTGTTAATGTTGGATTGTTTTATAACTGACAAGGCTACCGGTGTGTCTTTAAAGTGAAAAACTGACTCTCCAGCCAAGGATCCGTGACTCCGTGTGCAGAAGAGTCGTACGGTTCCATCCGACGGACAGAGGAATTTCTAAGCTTACGGTAAGACTTGCCATAAAGGCTACCTGAGAATTCCTGTAGCAATTGATCCAAAGAAAACGGGGCGGGGGTGGCTCAGTCGGTAGCGCGCCAGGCTCGTAATCTGTAGTTCCCAGGTTCGAGTCCCAGCTGGATCAGGGTTGAGATTTATCTCCGAAAAATACCCCGCCCTGTCCACGGTCAGAAGGGGACACCGATGAGCTTGGAAAGGCCGCCGTCCGTCTGATGGGACGTTAAGCCGTGGCCCCGTGTGTGGGAGAGCCATACCCTGTGCACGTTAAAGAACACGCTGGATGGCCTTGACGGGAGGCTACCATCTGTCTCCCAATAGCTGTTCCAGTGGGTCCCCTCCCCCAACATTCTCTGAGCCTTCGGGGTCCATGTGACCTGGCCATTTAGCCCATGGTGTGCAAAAAAGTGCCGCTCAGAGGTAAAACAATCCAAAGAAAACGAAATTTTCTTCTATCTTTTCTTCTAATATTCATTCAGCATTTAAAGAGTTATGAAAACTGGCACATTTAGCAACAATACTGACTAAAATAATAATCAGTCTGAATGGTTAAGTCAAATAGGTTTAATCAAACATGAAGATAATGTATAATCGTAGTTTTTGCAATTTGTGAAATAAATGTTTAAATTTTTCTCAGCTTTTGATTAGTTTCTCCATAATGAGCTAAGTTGTTAACTGTTTAAACTTTTGTTATACTAAATACCTGACAAGCGTTGTTCAAAGTTCAGATTTAGGTAGATTTGATTATTGAGATCTTAAATGAATCTGCAATCAGAGTTTCAACTAAATATTTATTGAAGTGACTGAACTCTGTGCTCGACATTAACTTAAAAGAGCGCTGTGTTCCTAATAAATTAGCCACTGAGCGTATATGGAGTTAAATACATGAAACATATTTTAAGGACTTTCGCTGACGAGTTAGAAAACGTGACTCATAAAGTTACAACACGTGAGTCACAACAGAGGACAAGTTTAAGTCTTGTCTTCTTGGGAAATCCTCCACATGTCACCAACTCGGTGGGAGTCATTTGCTATCGAACTGCGGAGTTGTCTATTTTTTTCTGTTCACTAAGATTTACGTTGGGAGATGACTGGACACTAAATCTCTTCTACCAGCAAGAAAAAAGTTTCAGTTCCTTAATTTTTTCCCTATCGTCTGTCAAATTCAAGCATTTTATTTTCGCACATTATTGCAGCTAACTGTTTCTATTCTGAATAATATCTCAATAAAAAATCACATTTAGATTTTTTGGTTGGTTGGGTTGTTTTACCTCTGAGCGGCACTTTTTTGCACACCATGGGCTAAATGGCCAGGTCACAAGGACCCGAAGGTTCAGAGAAGGTTGAGTGAGGGGACCCACTGGAACAGCTGTTGGGAGACAGATGGTAGCCTCCCGTCAAGGCCATTCATAATGACATGCACAGGGTATGTCTCTCCCGCATACGGGACCACAACGTAACGTCTTATCCGACGGACGGCGGCCTTTCCAAGCCCATCGGTGTCCCCTATTGACCGTGGGCAGGGCGGAGAATTTTGCAGAGATAAACCTCAACGCTGACCCAGCTGGGACTCGAACCTGGGAACTGCAGATTACGAGCCTGGCGCACTACCGACTGAGCCACCCCGCCCCTCGCATTCAGAGCTCAATCACTTCTTTAATGTGACTTTTTAAGATAAATTAAAGATCTCAGTGAAATCTATGTAAATCCTGATTTTAAACATTTGTTCAGTATTCAAAGAGTTATGAAAGTTGGAATATTTAACTTCTACAAAAGACTGATTCCAAAATTTAATTAAAACAACTTAAGAAATCGGTACCGGCTGCAATGCACCCGTACTGTACTAGAAACTGTGATCTTTAATTTATCTTTGGACATACAGGGGTTTATCAAAATAATGGAAACACTGACGGCGACTGGAGTACAGGCAATGCGCCGTATTCATATCACAGGGACGACATCTCCCGCGATGTGAGGTATACATATAAAGGGGAGAAGTACGATGTCGGCTATCACGTAGCACTGCCACAGGCGCAGGTGAAACAGCTGTTGTGGTGTAATTGTCGACAATGTTAGATCTGAGTGACCTCCAAAAAGGCATGATCATTGGTACACGTCTTGCAGGCGCTTCAGTAACCAGAATGGCGGAAATTGTAGGTGTAACACGAGGAACTGTATCGAAGATTATGGCTACCTATCAAAAAAGAGAGGAAAGAAAATTGTGGACGCCATACGAAGTTGTCAGGTAGGAATAGGTGAACATTGGCACGGATTCTACAACGGAAGCACAAGACTACAGCACCGCAAATAGCAGCAGAGTTGAACACCAGTTGGAATGATCCCGTTTCCGTCATAACAGATCGTCGGGAACTTCATCGTGCCAATAATTATTGCCATCCTGCAATCCACAAACCTCTGATTACCAACATCAACGCAACAAAACGTGTAGAGTGGTGCAAAGCACATAAAAACTGGGATGCTAAAGACCGGCAATGTGTCATCTGGTCTGATGAATCGTGCTACACATTGTTTCCCACCACTGGTAGAGTGTACGTCTGGCGAAAACCTGAAGAAGCGTACCACCCGACTGTTTGGTTCAGACTGTGAAGCATGAAGGTGGATCCCTGATGCTGTGGAGTGCCATATCATGGTATTCCTTAGAGCTATTAGTTATTCTGCAGGGTCGTGTCATATCCGCAATGTACGAATCCATTTCTCGGGGACCATCTGCACCCAATGATGCAGACATTGTTCCCTAATGACCGTCCCTGTTTTTAAGCGGATAATGCACCCGTGCATTGTGCGAAACGTGTCAAGTTGTGGTTTTCAGAGCACGAGGATGAGGTACAGCAGCTCCCCTGACCATCTCAATCTCCAGACCTCAATATTATTGAACATTTGTAAGAATATCTGGAGAGCAAGGTCAGATCACAGTTTCCACCTCCAGCATCACTGGCACAGTTGGGCCAATTTTACAGGAAGAATGGCCCACAGTCCATTTCTGTATATGCATGACATGTGTAAGTCTATTCCACGTCGAATTGCGTCTGTTCTGAACGCCCGAGGTGGGCCTACAGCTTATTAATGAAATATTCTCCACAAACAGTACGTGTTTCCATTAGTTTGATAAACCACTATAGGTTTCATTAAAAATTATAATACTTTTAATAATAATAATAAATAATCATTATATTTATTAATTAAATTATTCAAGAAATTTAAACTCTTTCGATTATTCAAATCAGAAATAGATTTCAAGGTAAAAATATTATTAATCAAACTATTCACGGAAATTAAAACTCTAATAAGCAAAACACCATTAGCTTCCGAGAAAAATAAAAAAAATATTAATTAATCTATTCAAAGTAATTAAAACTATTTCTATTAAGCAAAGCAACACTAGCTTTCAAAGTAAATAAAAATATTTATTATGCGATTCTATAGTTTTCTGATTTTATCACGTTCCAGCACTATTGGTCTCTAGTCATTCTTTACAAAAGTAAAAATTTTCGGCTTAATTATGGGTTAAATAGAATCTTGGGAATATCACCACCATTTATAACAATGTCTACTGGAAATTACGAGTTTCAAACGTAAGATTTACGAACTTTTGGAACTCAACCAGTTGTAACTCGGAGATGCGTAGTTGGAGATAAAATGCAATGAGGGCAATTTGGCAAAGCATAGAGAAAGATGAATTTGCCTCTCAAAAAGAAAAGATGAAGGCTATGTGCAGCATATGTTCCAGATGTGCCGATTAATTCAGGGAATAATTTCAACTCACTTATCACAAAAGAGATGAGGAGAAATAAGAGATTTTTTAAGAATCTTCCTTTAAAGTTTCGTGTATATCAAAATCAACAAGAAAATATACAATTACACGAAACGTTTTGCTGGAAGAACAGAGATTAATCAATCATTGAGATATACTTTTGCACTAAATTATCTCTCCAATTAAATTTATTTTCATTTCAATGAAAATTTAGTTAATGATGCCAGCACGTGAAATATCACAGTGCATAATCTCTGTGCATTTTCTGAGCAACGTAAATTTACAAAAATATTTTTTTTTTATTTCTTAAAAGGAACGCGTTTAACGAAACTTAATTATTGTGCTTAATTAATTGCCTAGCAGAAAGTTTTCTCTATGCAGTGTTATTAACTGAAAACTTGAGTTCTGTGAAATGAAATTATTTCTTCACAAATTAAATCTCCGAATCGCGTATACTGAATTAATTAGGCTGAACTCAGCGCACTTAATAAATGCATAAGAAGCGAGCTTTTCAGCATTTTGGTGTTATCTGCGGTTAATTTTAGAACCATATCATTACCAAATAATACCACTTCCATTATTCATTGACGTATTTCAATCGTGTTGATCATTGGAATATTTCAAATCACTGATATGTTAATCATTAGCTTTGGCGCATTTAATCGTGATGAACGGTTAATTCAATGAACTTAGTTAATTATCTGATTCAGGAACTGAACGTTGAATGACCAAGACTAAAAGAGTTTCAAAAACAACATTACTGAATTTTATGTTTTGACGTTAATAATTAATTATGTACATATAATTCACATACATTCAAACGTCGTTCAAATGAAAAGTGGACAATTCCTATATCTGGGAAATAGAGTGAATGATCGTTGTGCCCTCATACAGAGAAACTGTTATACACAGGAAGAAATCAGCAACACCTGAATCAATGTCTAGTATGGGCTTGAACGTGATAGACGTCGTTGTGGCCTCATACAGAGAAACTGTTATACACAGGAAGAAATCAGCAACACCTGAATCAATGTCTAGTATGGGCTTGAACGTGATAGACATCATTGTGCCCTCATACAGAGAAACTGTTATACACAGGAAGAAATCAACAACACCTGAATCAATGTCTAGTATGGGCTTGAACGTGATAGACATCGTTGTGGCCTCATACAGAGAAACTGTTATACACAGGAAGAAATCAGCAACACCTGAATCAATGTCTAGTATGGGCTTGAACGTGATAGACATCATTGTGCCCTCATACAGAGAAACTGTTATACACAGGAAGAAATCAGCAATACCTGAATCAATGTCTAGTATGGGCTTCAACGTGATAGACATCGTTGTGCCCTCATACAGAGAAACTGTTATACACAGGAAGAAATCAGCAACACCTGAATCAATGTCTAGTATGGGCTTGAACGTGATAGACATCGTTGTGCCCTCATACAGAGAAACTGTTATACACGGGAAGAAATCAACAACACCTGAATCAATGTCTAGTATGGGCTTGAACGTGATAGACATCGTTGTGCCCTCATACAGAGAAACTGTTATACACAGGAAGAAATCAACAACACCTGAATCAATGTCTAGTATGGGCTTGAACGTGATAGACATCGTTGTGCCTTCATACAGAGAAACTGTTATACACAGGAAGAAATCAGCAACACCTGAATCAATGTCTAGTATGGGCTTGAACGTGATAGACGTCGTGTGAATTCCAGACAAACCCTGCATGGAAGCATACAAAGTTGAACAATGTTCAGTATGCTGACGATTTAATTTGACTCTCAGGGTCCACTGTTGATGGAGTTTCTGGACTACGGTGACATCACCAACTCTCAACGATACTACAAAACTTTGGGCATTTAAAGGCAGGCAATAAAGTCGAAGCGCTAAGGATGTTTGAGTAAAACATTATTTTGTTGCACGACATCGTCGACATTTATCAGTGTCAAGGTAGCTAGCTAATAAACAGGGACAAATTAGATTCATTATGAGAGCGAGAGAAAAGATTTGAATGATTTACTAAATGTAATTTTTTTTATTATTTTTTTTATTTCACCTACAATTGCACTCAAGAATTACAAAAAAATGCGAATATTTTTACATAGTTAAAAATTATTAAATTATAAGGAGTTACAGATAGGTCTCTTATAGAGGTAAGAGAGATTTATGCAGGGGGGGGGAGGTCTAAGCTTTCATTACCTTCAAATTTGTTTTTCTTTCATTTCTCTGCTCCTTCCTCTCTTTTATTGGAATTGATAGGTCGCAGACCTATTGATTTTATTGATTTTAATTTTTTTTATATACTGTATTTCATTTCTATCCTGATGCAACCACTTTGTGTCTGGAGATGTCTTCGGAGGTTAATGGGTGCAACATCTCCGTTGCGAATTTCATTCAGGGTTCCGTTTCATCTGTTTACATTGGTTGCCGAGAGGGAAATTGACTAATGTACGGAGACGAGAGGTGTCTTGTGAAACAATTTCACCTCGCCCCAAAAGCAGACATTGGCCTTCGAGAGGAATGAGAGTGTCGGCTGGCAGCAGAGCTCCATCTCACTTGTGAAATATGGAAATGGAGTCGGGTTTTGCCCAGGGCTCGGTTCTGATTGGCCCTTTTTGGTCGAGAGTTTCCAGGGTTGCCAGAAAGATATTGTCACGCTCGACCCGGGAGGAACAGTTCGGTGTGGGTTGATCAGACTAACAGACCAGGGTTTGGTCTTTTTCTATCTTTCTTTTGCTATCTTTGCTAAGTCCAACTTTAGTGAAATTCACTGGACTGACTTTTAGGCCATGATTTAGGGAGGGAAAGTGTTAAATTAGACATCTCTTAAATTAGTGAGATGATAAACTTTTACCTAAGTATGTTAGGCGAAATTTAAAGAAATTTGCTTTGCTTGGGAAAAACCACGATCAGAGAAATCTGGAGTGGGTGTTTCATGAAAATTTACGCCGTGTGCACATCACAATAACTTAACAGAATACAGTTCTCGTTCCGGAGAAACTTCAACATGGTAAAGTTATTTTAATTTAACTTACTCTGCTTGTTGTCACTTTCACTTTTAAGTTTTATTTTCATTATTTTGTGTGAGTGTTGTTCGAACTTAAGCTTAACTGAATGGAGTGAGTACTTAGTCAATTTATTGTAATGTAAAATCATCCACCTTTATAAGCTATTGGTGGAACTTTGTTAAGTGTTGAATTTAAATAAATTCAAAATTTTTGTTATTGTTCAAACAAAAATTGGATCTTGGTCAATCATGTGAAATCTCTTACTCGTCGCAACTACAGTTAGAGAATACGGAACTGCGTATTGCTAGCTTGTAGATTGTTCCTGGTTCGAATCTAAAATCTTCTTTCGGCCACTCTTTCAAAAATATTTGTTTGAAGGCATTAAATTTCGAAGTCAGATCATCAAGCTATTGACATGCAGTTCTAGATAAGATAATTATTTTAGTAAACGCGGAACATTTTAAGTTCATACCGTATGCCTCGAAGAGGAAAAAGTTGCGGGTGATAGAATCTTTCTCAAAAAAATTTTAAAATTTCCTTTTTCAATATTTTAAATATTTCCCTCCTTAAAAGTCGGCCCTCCTTGAGGATGTGGGCCCCGAACATAGCCCGATTGACCATTATGTAAATCCAACCCTTTTCATGCTACCAAATAACTGTAGCCACGTTCAACAGGAATATTTGCCGTTATCTGGAAATATCTTCCCTGTAGTTCTGATATCTCCTCTATTACATTACATCAGTTTTGGAACTGCTTAAAATCGCCATGAAAAGAAGGAAGTTGAAGTTTCGACCAAAGGTGCAGTCACAAGCTTCCTCAAACAACAGCAAAATGAGTACCTGCGTACCGTGTTGCTAACTTCACATTGGCATAAAGATATCAATAGGCATGTACAATATCTATAGATAAATAAATCCTTTATGCTTTTATTACCGACTTATCAATTTTTCGTTTAAACGAACGTTATACGTATGAAAATAAATTGAGTCTACGTAAAGGTTGAAACTCAGCTTCATCATCATCCTCAAGCAGCCATGGGCTACGGGTCCAACCAGACCGTGCAATTTAGTTCTCCAAGCATATCTGTCCTGAGCTACATCTGCTGCATCCGTCCACTGCACACCAATTCTAACAAGGTCCTGTTTGACATTGTCTGTCCACCGCATCCTAGGTCTCCCCCTCTTTCTGAGTCCTTTAGGCACACTGTTCATAACCCTATTCGCCAATCTATAATTATTCATACGGGCAACATGGCCAAACCAACGGAGTCTCTCTCTGCACAATATGCTGCTTAAAGGAGGTTGCAAACTCCTTTGCCTAACCTCATCATTAGTTACAAAGTTGAACCACCTAATGCCCAAGATACTGCGTAAGCATCTGGAATCAAAAGCATCTAGTTTCCTGTTATCTTGTTTACAAGGTGTCCAAGTTTCACTACCATAACTAACCCTAGAAAGAACCAAACTATTATACAGTCTAATTTTAGTCTTTAGGTGTATACGCCTATTTCTCCACACTCTCCATAGATTCTTAAAAGTCCCGGCAGCAATCCCTCAAACTCAGCTTATAGAAATAAAATATTTATAGCTCACAGAATTGTTTTGGAAAATGCTATCATACAGTTAGTTCCCCTATTTATTTAATGAGGGAATAATTTATAGGGAATAAATGAATAATTCAAATTTCCTATTTGTTTTTTTTTTCTTACTTTTTGTCTCGTAAGAAAAGTAAAAAGAATAAAAAGACAAACTAAAACAAAGTAAATTCTTCAAAATAAATATTTCATAACATAACTTTAATGTTATCACTTTTTAATAACCATACCTTAATTGCTTCAGAAATAGCAACTCATTTAATTATTTTATAATCTTGAGGTAAAACATCAAAAAACTCAGTTACCAAATAAATATAACATTTCTGTGTGATTGGTTTCTTGAGTTTTGCGATTAACCAACATCAATGTTTCGATGAACGCGCATTTTTTTCTAAGTACCTTCAAAGTTGGAAATAAAATTAATTTTTCCTAGATGAATCCTTCTACTCTTCAATTTCAGTAAATCCTTTAGATATTCGTTAGATATTCTTTAATTATTTCAAACAAATTCTTCCCTGCCTTCAGATAAATCCCCTCACTCATTGAGAAGAACCTTTTTACACCTTCAAACGAATCCTTTCACTCTTTCAGAAAAATTTTCGCACTTCTTCGGGTGATTTATTTTATAATCCTTTCCAGTCAGATGAATCCTCCCACTCCTTCAGAAAAATCCTTTCCAGTCAGATGAATCCTTCCACTCCTTCAGAAAAATCCTTTCCAATCAGATGAATCCTTACACTCCTTCAGAAAAATCCTTTCCAATCAGATGAATCCTTTCACTCCTTCACAAAAATCCTTTCCAGTCAGATGAATCCTTTCCACTTCTTCAGAAAAATCCTTTCCAATCAGATGAATCCTTTCCACTCCTTCAGAAAAATCCCTTCCAATCAGATGAATCCTTTCCAGTCAGATGAATCATTCCACTCCTTCAGAAAAATCCTTTCCAATCAGATGAATCCTTCCACTCCTTCAGAAAAATCCTTTCCAATCAGACGAATCCTTTCCACTCCTTCAGAAAAATCCTTTCCAATCAGATGAATCCTTTCCAGTCAGATGAATCCTTCCACTCCTTCAGAAAAATCCTTTCCAGTCAGATGAATCCTTCCACTGCTCCATACAAATTCCATCACTCTTTAAAATGAATCTTTTCACTCGTTAAAATAAATTTTTGTTCTCCTTCGCATAATTACTTCAGTGAGATCCTTAGGATGAAGTAACTTTTCGGAAATAGAACATATTTAAAATATTTATTTTTAAATATCTAAAGAGAATTGAGATCTGGCAGCAAAAAAATAACAGAAGAACGGAATCACATGTTCAGTGCTAGCTGAGCAATTCAACAGATTACTAGCAGGATAAATCATCTTAGCGAGTCGCATATTTGACAACCATGCATTAAACACGAGACATGAACGAGTACCAAAAGAACGGTAACGAAATCGATGAAGCATTTGTAACGAGCCTTTATCATAACGATGTACTCCAACGACGTATAACAATGAAAGTTTTTATTTTCGCATGTAGTATAAATAACAAACTTTTTCCCTCCTATATTTGGCAACCCTCCAAATTCACGCGCTAAGAAGAACAAGTCAACAAATGGCGTGAGTCGATTTCGCACGCGCCGTGTCACCTGCTTCTTTGCCTGACAACGCCCGAATCGCGTGCAAAGGATCATGACGTCAGTCTCTTTTTTCCCCTCTTATTATTATTTTCACCATTATTTTTCTCGCACCTCGCCGTAGTTCCTCCACTAGAGACAAACGACAGTCCATAAGGGAAAGAAGATGGATGACTTGCACAAGCAATAAGATGGTATTTACCACTGTAATCCGTTTCGTATTGACTTTGCTACCCTTGGATGGCATTGTGGTCTGGGGAGAGGTGATTCTCCCTGATGAGGGGATTTCTTCCACATCGAAGACGCCACCAACAGTTTTGCTCGACTAATAATATACAGAATTGGACTCACACGCCACTCCTAACACTGAATCAACAGGGATGCTTAGAGCGGTCCTTCCACAAACCACCCCTTCGGAACACGGTAACATAACATTAATTCACACTGGCCTCTTGATTTATGGAATTACCTTAGAGTTACCGCAAAAAACACCTAGGGAAATTCTTACTTTTCTCAATCCTCTGCTGTGATGAATCATCTGCCACATGCCAGTGTTTTGTTTGCCGTTTCTTACAGTTGATTTCGGATTTTTTTTTCCTTTTCTGGAATCGTTAAATGAGCTTTATTATCACTATTTCTATTATGGGAAAACAATAGAAAATTAATTCAAGCGAAATACAGAAACAAAGAGAGAAAGCATTAAATTCTGTTTAATGCGTAAGTATAAAAAAAAAAGTTTATAACCAAATTTAATCTCCAATAATAATGAAGCAGAAATCACTTTTTATCATCTTCCATATTGGATTGTTTTACCTCTAAGCGACACAATCGTATTTATACACAATCAGCTAAACGGTCATGTCAGAAGGTCATGTCTCAGAGAAGGTTGGGGAAAGGGACTCACTGGAGAGCTGTTAGTCCAGATGATAGCCTCTCGACAACTCCATACAGCTTGCTCTTTAATGTGCAACAAGATACGGCTCTTCTCACACGGAGCCACTGCTTTACTTCCCATCCGACGGACGACGACATTTCGAAGGCCATTGGTGTTCCCTTTCTCACAGAAGGCACAATGAGGATTAGGGGAGATAAATCTCAATCCTGGCACAGGTGGGACTGAACCTGGAAACTGCAAATTATGAACTGTAGACTGGCACTCTACCGACTGAGCCAACCCTCGGCCCAGGAACATCAACTTATAAGTCTGGAGCACTGCAAAGTTAACCGCCATGCCCCACGCTAGAGGCCTGCACACTGCCTGGAATCTGCGGAACTGTCTCACAAAGCATTCATTTGTCTTGCATCCCTCAACCAATCTTCAAATGTCCCGCAAAGTTCATTCCTATTGAGTCGTTATTACCTTTTATACAATAAGCTAAAAGTTCTATTGTCCCACAAAGTTCATTCCTATTGAGTCGTTATTACCTTTTATTCAGTAAGCTAAAAGTTCTATTGTCCCGCAAGTTCATTCCTATTGAGTCGTTATTACCTTTTATACAATAAACTAAAAGTTCTATTGTCCCACAACGTTCATTCCTATTGAGTCGTTATTACATTTATACAATAGGCTAAAAGTTCTATTGTTCCACAAAGTTCATTCCTATTGAGTCGTTATTACCTATTATACAATAAACTAAAAGTTCTATTGTCCCGCAAAGTTCATTCCTATTGAGTCGTTGTTACCTTTTATACAATAAGCTAAAAGTTCTATTGTTCCGCAAAGTTCATTCCTATTGAGTCGTTGTTACCTTTTATACAATAAGCTAAAAGTTCTATTGTTCAGCAAAATTCATTCCTATTGAGTCGTTATTACCTTTTACACAATAAGCTGAAAGTTCTATTGTCCCGCAAACTTCATTCCTATTCAGTCGTTATTACCTTTTATACAATAAGCTAAAAGTTCTGTGTGTGTGTGTGTGTCTTTGCTATACAAATCTTCGCTGTTCAATCTAATTTCACACACCATATACAACACATCAAACCCCAGGGACTAAACAGTAGCCTGTACTAAAATTATAAACGGTATATAAGCAAGAAATTTTAAAATGCATCCCAGACTACTTTTCAAACATTTACGATATATTAGTTTCCCTGTACATTTTTTTACGAATTTGTTGTGTTATTTTCCCCTATAAGTAGAATTTGAAATCGGGAATCTAACGTATTCTTACCTCATGTAATATATAGATTGAGGGCGAACTATGACTAAAAAAATTGATAACCATGGCAATGGTAAAACATCATCGTTCAAATGCTCCTAATCCGTTGATTGGCATTCTGTAGGTAACGTAAGACTCTCTAGAATTAACAACGCCTGCCCCGCCAAAAACGGCACTACAGGCTAAATAGAGCTACTCTAAAATTTTGATACCCCCCCCCGCGAACCCTCGTCCGCTGGAAGGACACCATCATTCTTCCTTTACATCTTTCTTTATTTAAAACAATAACATATTTACAGAGAAATATATATACATAGGGCGCGACTTAGCGCCCTTTACATAATTTAAACATTAAATACATGTACAAATAAATATAATAACATAAGACTGATGAGGCTTCTTTTCATACATACAGGAGTAGAGATTTATCTTCTCCTGTTTCGTCTTCTTCTTCTTCATTTCTCCTTTAAGAATTATCTTCTTAGGACCTTCTTTCTTCTAGTAGGAGAAGACTTTGTCTCCTCCCACGGAGGGAGGGGATCCAGTCCCCTCCCTAATCTAGTATTATCATTTCTTGTTGATTATTGTAGATGTAACTCATTACATCTCTCATTTGTGAACGTAGCTCTGTGTTCTCCCAGAGCAGATTTACTTTATTACGATCAACTTTCGTTAAATAGTTTCCTCTAATATTCCTTAAATGTGTACAATCGTATATATAGTGAAGCGCTCCCGCATCACGAGAGCCGCAGATACAGGAACATCTTTTGATATTAAATCTACTAAGGTATTTCGGTAAGTTACCATGATCCGTCAAGATTTGGTTCAGATAGAAATCTGTTGAGACTCTTTTCATGGACACCTTCTTGAGAAATCTATAAGTGTGTCTTCCTGTTGCGTCTTCTTGGTCCCATCTTGTTTGCCAAATCTCCAGACTTCTTTTTCTCAGTTTTGTCTTTATGCATTCCTTTGAAATTTGAATTTCACAATCAACTTGTGATCTTTTACATGCGTTCTTTGCATGATTGTCAGCCAGTTCATTTCCTGGGCAGCCTTGATGGCTTTTCACCCAGTGGAATTTTATTTTTCTATCTTCTTCTAACTCTGCTATTAGATGTTTAATCTTGTCAACTGTTGGATTTTTATGTTGAATCCTTTGTATCGCAAACAATGCTGATTGACTGTCCGAGTACAAGTCCATTTCTTGGTCAGTACATTCTGTAACGAACCATTCAACTCCCTTTAGAACAGCAAATATCTCAGCTTGAAACACAGTAGCTGTGTCTGATAATCTGTACTCATTTTGCTTTGTTGGACTTGTACCTCTGAAGATACACATGGACGCACCCGTGTGCTTTTCCATTCTGGAACCATCTGTAAAAATTTTAACATCATAGTTTGAGTCTTCCGGTGGGACCTTATCCCACCTTATTTGCATTTGCTTCGCTGGGTGTCTTGTCCCTTTAATAATTTGTTTTTCTATATTTTTTCCATCTATAGATTCATCCCATAGTTCTACCTTTTGTTCTAAAGTAAAACTTCGAAAAACCGCAGCTTCTTGTTCAATAATAAGTTCAATTGGCAAAGTACCTGCCAAGACCTGAAGTGCTGATGTTGATGTCGTCTTATAACATCTTGTGATGCCCAATAGGGCTAATCTTTGAATCTGCTGCAGTTTATGAATCATTCTTACTGTTCCTCCTTGGGGCCACCAGGCCCCACAAGCGTAAGTTACTATCCTTTCTATTCCCCTTTTATATAGTTCTTTTTTAACTGTACCTTTCAGCCCCCATGTCCTAGTTGACATTCTATGCAGGGCATTTAAAATCGTTACACATCTTTCCTTGACTTTATTCAGATGACATAACCAATTCCTTTTGTCATCCAGCCACACTCCTAGGTATTTCAATACTTTTACAACTTTTACAGGTCTCTCTTTAAACCTTAAGCTTGGGAGCCTTTTCATTTTTCCCTCTTTAGGAAATACTATAATGTTTGTCTTCTCAGGGCTGAATTCCAGTCTTGTACTTTCTGCCCATTTCTCTAAGTCTATTAAGACTTTTTGACAATCTTGTTCTAGGATATGTCTCCCCGAAGCAGAGACTATTACAATAATATCATCTGCGTAGGCTTGAATTTGTGTATCTTCTTTAGTTGTAATATTTAGTGCAGAATCTGCAACTATGTTCCACAGTAGGGGCCCAGAATTAGACCCCTGCGGACAACCTTTATAATATTGTCTGGAGATTTCAGTATCTCCGTCTTTAACTACTATCTTCCTTTTTGATAAGTAGTTACTAAAAACTTTAAACAAGTTCTTTGGAACTCTATGTCTTCTTAACTCGTCTAGTAGGAACGGCCACCAAACATTATTAAAAGCTCCTTTTACATCTAACGATATCACACACGTGTGTTTCTTTAGCGCCTTGTTCTCGTCTATTGTTGCCATTAACTTTGAAATCGCCATAGTTGTGCTTTTGCCTGGAATGAATCCAAACTGATTTGGATTCAACTTGTCATTACTTTGTAGATAGTAACTCAGTCTATTAGTTAGAAGCTTGTCCAACACCTTGCTCCACGACGATAATAGACATATTGGTCTGTAAGCTGAAGGATTTTTTCTATCTTTTCCTTCTTTATTGAACAGTATTAGTTCAGCTACTTTCCAACTGTCTGGAAAGATTCCTCTGCAAAGACATTCATTAAGAATGCTCACAAACCAGCTTTTGTTAACCTCAAAGAGTTCAATAATTAATTCTAGGGAGAGCCCATCAAGCCCTGGCGCTTTCCCCTTGTTCATTGAATCCATCACTTCTTCTACCTCTACTATAGTAAATAGAATGTCGTCTTCTGTATTAACAGGTCTCCTTGACCTGTTTCTAATATTTCTATGATATTCGTTATCTTCTTCCCTGTTATCCTCAGGGAAATGATATTCCAGCAGACAGTTTAACGATTCCTTAACGTTCTTCGTTAAAGAACCATCTTTTTGCATAATTGTTGAGAGTTTAAACGAACCTCTTGTTGCTTCTTTCGCAACTTTAAAATGCACCCCAAAGGGTTTTTCTTGTGATACTTCATCACATAATTTTTTCCAGCTATTGTTTTTAGCTGTATTTATCTCCTTCTTGTATTTTGCTTCCCATAGTTTAAACTCTGTTCTAAGGCTTTTTCTTTGCCTTTCATCTGTATAACATCTTTGGTATTTTCGTCTTTTCTTTTTAACTTCTTTTCTAAGTTTGGTTAACTCTTTATTCCACCATGGTACTTTTCTATATCCCGAAATCACTTTTCGGGTTTCCTCTTTTTGATTATCACTACATATCTTTTGTAGCGTTTTAGTAGCCTTTACAATGTATTCATCTAGATCTTCCTGTTGTTTAACCTCTTCAGAGGTCTTATCCGAGAACTTTTCTGAAAGTTCCTTTCTGAATTCTATCCAGTCTAGGTTCTTTATCGAATATCTCTTATTAGCACTTGTGCTAACATTCCCAAAATTTAGGGAAAAGCTAATGTATGCGTGATCACTGCAGCTTATTTCATCCTCCACTGCCCATTGTAAAACGAAGTCTTGGTTCACTACTTTATGCAGAGTAACATCTATCCAGCTTGTACCTAGACTGCTGGAAAAAGTTGGGTCACTATTCGGATCATTAACCGTTGTAAATCCATTTTGATTAATGAACTCCAGGACTTCTTTTCCTCTCTGGTCCTCCCTTTGAGGTCCCCAGAGGTTACTGCTTGCATTGAAGTCCCCTCCTAGGACAATGTTCCAGTTGGGATAGACTTGAACTATGTTATTAACAACTTGAAAATTCTCCTCAAACGATTCTTTAGGTGGGCAGTACATGGAAATCAGCACACATTTCTGACCACCTTTTTCAACTGTTACGACTACCACATCTCTTGATGTGTAAATCTCTGTAACACTTAAATGTCTTTTCCCGATAACAATTGCACTTCTTGGCTGTGGGTGAGATGCTCCAAAGACTCTCCAGCCTGCTGGAAACCCTCTTATTTTGTCTTTATAGACATAAGGCTCTTGCACCAATGCTTTGTCATAGTCTCTTTCCTCGATATACAAAACGAGACTATTCGTAGCAGCTTTAGCGTGATGTAAGTTTATTTGTACTATTTTAGACAAGCTCGAATCAGTATCGAATTCGTTTAACCAATAACTCGAGCTCTCTTCTGTAACAAGAACAGTCCATGTCCAGACTTGAATGCTGGACATCTAGTTTCAATCTGTACTTTTCATTAGCTGCTTTACAATTTACGCATTTTAATTCTTTTTCTTTACACTCCCAGTGTTTGTGGTCTTTTTGACCACATTTTCCACAAGTCTGCTCCTCCGTACATCTGGTCTGAAAATGACCATATTTATTACATTTAAAGCATCTTACGACCTTTAAATATTCTTTGACATTAAGTCGAGACCAGCCTACATTTACCTTTTTCTCTTTCATGAATACTTTAAAGTTTTCTGGATCTACTTGCACTACCCAGTGCTTTTTGCCATTTTTTCCTTTTATCGAAAATTTAACCTCCATCGAGGCTTCATTAAAAGCAACGTTTTGTGCTTTTATTCTATCCACTAGAGCCTCTTGCTCTATGTCACCATCCACATCATAAATTATTATTTGTGGCAGTTTCATCTTTGGCTCCCTTGCGGAGCACTTATCTTTTAAAGCTGTATTCCTTTGTATTTCATTCTTCAAAATTTTTTTATCAAATTCATCTGTGCATTCTATTAGCACACCTCCTTTTCCAATCTTTTTTACATTCTTAATTCCAATCTTTAACTTTGTTGGATCAAAGTTTTTCAAGAGATCCTTTTTGAGTTCATCTGAACTCTGTTCCTCATCTTGAGGATATATCAGCATTATATGCTGTTGGTCTCTTTTCTTTGGTCTTGGAGTTACAGATCTTTTAGCTACTTCTGCATAGCTCTTTGCACCTGGTGCCTTACTTTTGACACCCTTTTCAGTTAACCTTCCCTCGAGGTTACTGATTTTAAGTTCTTGTTCGTGGACTACGTCTTGTAGCCTTGTGAACAAATTTCTAAGTTCAGCTCCTTGCTGCTTAGTAATTTTACTTGCACTGCTGTTTAATATAGAGTCTAGTTCGTTGAACAGCTCTGTTGTCTTTATGCTGGCGCTCTGCACTTGAGAGGCCTTTGCATTCTCCTCGCTCACTTCATCAGCCATTACTGCCTGGTACCCTGGGGTTCACACCAGGCAGTTAAATCTTACTACACGGAGAGAGTGTTAGACCCTCCTCCAAGGAGGGAGCCCCTAGACGACGTCAACGTCCTCTCTCCTAGAATTGGTTTTGAAATTTTTCCTAACAACAAAATATGGCCTATAGCCTTGCACTTTATATATATAACACTTATAAACGCAGTAGCTCACAAAAACTTAATCAAAACCAATTCCCCCTAGGGGGTAGGTAACGTAAAGCTAAAACTCTTTAATTCTTTTAAATATGAGCTTAGAAGACCATTTTAAGTCTGCTTAATACTTTATAATCTTTGAGCTGGATTGCAATAAGCCCAAAAAAGAAGGAATTTAAACGTCGCGAGAGTGGGCCCTCCGCAAAGAAATAATTTCTCTCCTCTATAGCTGCTTTGCCCTGCCAATCTAAAGCGCGGATAACACGATAAAGCATCACGCATACATCCAACTCTTAGCAGAGCACAAGGATCAAAGATGGTTGAGGAAAAGGAGCAACGAAAGTTAGGAGAGAGAGAGTATAAAAGTCTTAGTCATCGGTCTTGACGAGCTTCTAATCTCCACGAATTCAGACAGTCATCATAAAGTACCACTCGTCCCTCAGCCAGTGGTGTCCGAGTCTTTAGAAGAGGAAGAGAAAAAAAGAGAAGGATCGAATATTTCTGGGAGAACCTTCTTCTTCTTCTTTTCGCCCCTCCTCCTCTTCCACTTCGTTCTTTACGTCCAGATTAGAGAAGCGAAAGGTGGATTGCGCGATAGCGGGATCTACTCTCTCCAAGGAAGAGATGCTTCTCTCCTCCCTGACTCAGAGTGTGTAGAAGAGCAGGAGAGAGACACTAAGAAAGAGAAGGAGAGCCAAGCCAGTAGTCCCAAGATTAGAGTCCTTAAATAGACGTGTGCTGTGTGGTGCGGAAGAAGATGCTCTCGAAACGCGCCGACGGAGATTATGTCGTGCAGGCTCTGCGCGATCGAGATAACCATTTTAACAATTCCGCCATTTGAGCCCCCGAAGGAGGAGGAGATGCTAAGAAAAGGAAGAGAAGAGTTTCGACGATGGTCAAGAAGAGCAGAGGAAGTGAGGCTTACTCGGAACAAGAGCTCGAGGTGTTGCCAATAGCTGAAGGATTACTGCTCTGTGGGGCCTCTCATTTGGGATATGGCCACCGACCGATTCATTCTCTCTTTCTTCCCTATTTCCTTCCTTTGAGGGAATCTCAATTCCCATTTCATTCGTACTTTCTTATAATCTGTTCCTCTTTTGTCGTTCTCTCTCTGTCCTCAACTTTCCTAAATTAGGGAATCTGAATTTTTCTCTCTTCATCGCATTTGTTTGCTGGTTTAAATCTTACGATATTGCACTGTCATTGCATAGCTTTTAGTGAAATTGAAGTCTTTAATTAATTTGTTATTTCGGGTGTTTATAGTTTATTGTATTAATTGATGATAACTGGATAATATATCTATATAATTTTTTATGCTGACACCCAATGTTAAGACAGAAAAGATAGTCCTGTTTTTTTCACATGTGTATTTGATTGTATTTATAATCCTACATAATAATTAAAAAACACATAATCATCTAGGACAATGTTTTTTACAACATTTTCCAAAAAGGAAAGCTTAATGAATAACGAAACATTAATCGAAACATCAAAAAATCGATATATTTTGCTATTTTATAAAAAGAAAACTGATTAATGCTCTCAATTATTAAATTTCCAATATCGTGAGATATATGGGGAGTTTAACTGAAAAGTGGATAAGTCGGAAATGAAGCGTAAATCATTTATTTGATCTGTTAAAATTCGCCATGCTTATTGAAACATTTGTCCCAATATTTAATTAGCAATGTGATATCATCTTTCGATAGAGTTACTTTGGATATTGCATGAGATATTGCATGAGTGATTGCACCACTTCGTCCGACTCCCCCATTTCTCTTCATGGCTTTTTCTAGAGGTCCAGAAATGTGAATTCCAGTAGAGGAGATGCCCGACGACTACAGGAAGAGTTGGGTTGTTTTACCTCTGAGCGGCACTTTTTTGCACACCATGGGCTAAATGGCCAGGTCACATGGACCCCGAAGGCTCAGAGAAGTTTGGGGGAGGGGACCCACTGGAACAGCTGTTGGGAGACAGATGGTAGCCTCCCGTCAAGGCCATCCAGTGTGTTCTTTAACGTGCACAGGGTATGGCTCTCCCGCACACGGGGCCACAGCTTAACGTCCCATCCGACGGACGGCGGCTTTTCCAAGCCCATCGGTGTCCCCTACTGACCGTGGGCAGGGCGGAGAATTTTGCGGAGATAAATCTCAACGCTGACCCAGCTGGGTCTCGAACCTGGGAACAACAGATTACGAGCCTGGCGCGCTACCGACTGAGCCACCCCCGCCCCACTACAGGAAGAACGTTCCATTAATTCCCAACCATACCAGTTCAAGGTAGCATTTAAAATTATTCTTACTAAAGCACAGGACTGTATCTAGTGGTGGGGCTAAAAGGGGGACATGATGCTCCTCTCCTCCCCCAATGAAGATAACCGGAACGGAGGAGAGAATATTCCTTAAATATATATTACTCTTATTTTTTCAAGAAATTTATTAAACACCACTAAGACAGAGAAAAAACGCTTATACCGTAACTATGTTCAGTCTCATTCTGATTCAATCTGCACTCCCACCACCATCACCCCATTTTAATTCTGATCAATTGTCCCCTCCTCTTTTTATTTTTTTCTTGGGCTTCTACATGCTTGGGAAGTATGGCAGCAGACTTTGTCATGCAACAAAACATACAATCGTTTTACTCAAAAATCTCCCGCGCGTTTCGACTTTATTGTTTGCCTCCAAATGCCCAAGGCTTCGTAATATCGTTGCGAACTGATGGTGTCATCACGGTGCAGAAACTCAATCAACTTTGGACTCTGACAGTCATATGAAACGTCATCATCGCCGCACATTGTTAAACTCTGGATGCTTCCATGCGGGTTTGTCTGCAATCCACTCAACGTTTATCACGTTCAAGCTACTTGCTACAGACTCTAGTGTTGAAGAGTTCCTTCTATGTATAAGCCTTTACCTGTATGAAGGCACAGAAATCACTCTGGTCATTACCCAGATATTGCGAAACGACCCCTTGTATATTAGTTATTGTTAACGTATTTTGTAATTTTCTCAAACGTTAGTGAATTTAGTATTTTTTGGGTATAAACATTAAATATTTCATGCTTGGAAAGGCAGTCGTCCGTCGGATGGGACGTTAAGCCGTGGTTCCGTGTGTGGCAGAGCCATACCCTGTGCACGTTAAAGAACATGCTGGATGGCCTTGACGGGAGGCTACCATCTGTCTCCCAACAGCTGTTCCAGTGGGTCCCCTCCCTTAACCTTCTCTGAGCCTTCGAGGTCCATGTGACCTGGCCATTTAGCCCATGGTGTGCAAAAAAGTGCCGCTCAGAGGTAACCCAACCCGACAAATTCCCAGAAAAACTATTAAAAAATACTAACTTAAGATTCCTAAACATTTGTAGCTGTTGCTTTTTTCTTAAAGTTTTATTATTATTTAATTTAATTTTTCTCGCCTGTAAAATTTAAAATGGCTGTACCAAATTCCTTTTGTCAACTATTAGACAGTTCCCCTTAACTCCTTGGTCTCCTCTTCCCAAAACCTCTGGTGACGGGGGTGGCTCAGTCGGTAGCGCGCCAGGCTCGTAATCTGCAGTTCCCAGGTTCGGCTCAGCTGGGCCAGCGTTGAGATTTATCTCCGCAAAACTCCTCACCCTGCCCACGGTCAGTAGGGAACACCGATGAGCTTGGAAAGGCCGCCTTCCGTCGGATGGGATGTTAAGCCATGAACTGTGTGCAGGAGAGCCATACTCTATGTTCGTCACTAGAGGTAAATTGAAGTTATCATTCAAATCTCTCTAGATCTAGAATTTGAAAAAAAAAAGATCTCTAGAATTTTGAAAAATATTTACTTGACATTTAAAGAGTTATTGAAGCTGCAATATTAATAGCAGACACAACTGTTACACCCTCCCTGAGCATATTTCCCCCGAATTGAAAAAAAAAGTCACACAAACTAAAAATATTACATTTATATTAGTAAACGATTTCTTATAACAATTCTGTTTGATCTTTTAAAGTAAATTTTTATGATTAAGAAAACTTAAAGGTTTCAGCTTCAATGTTATATGTAATATATTTTTTTCATTTCCCTCGCTTTGCCTTCCACAGACTGTAAAAATATTTGATTCTTTTCATTTCCCTTGGTTTGCCTTCCACAGACTGTAGAAAAATAGATTCTTTTCATTTCCCTCTTTTTGCCTTACACAGACTCTAGTAAACCAGATTATTTTCACCTCTCTCCTTGCAACTTACACAGACTGAAAAGGAAAAATTCTTGTCGTTTCCTTCCTTATGCCTACAGACTAGAAAAGCAAGATCCTTTTCATTTACCTACTTTTCCCTTACACAGACTATAGTAAAATGAGTTACCTTTCATTTCCCTCCGTGTGCTTTACGCTGACTAAAAAAGCAAAATTCTTCTTATTACCCTCCTTGTAACTTACACAGACTGTAGGAAAACAAAATTTTCTTCATTCACCTACTTTTTTCCCAGACTGCAGAATAACCAGATTCTTTCCATTCTCCTCCTTGTGCCTTATATAGGCTGTAGGAAAACAAAATTCTTTTCATTTACCCACTTTTTGCCTTAAACAGACTATAGAAGAGTGAGCCAGATTCTTTTCCTTTCCTTCATTTGTGCCTTACACATGTTGTAGAAAAGTGAGTCAGATTCTTTTCTTTCCTCTCATTTTGTCTTACGCGGGTTGCAGAAAAGTGAACCAGCTTCTTTTCCTTTTCCTCCTTTGTGCCTTACGCAGGTTGTAGAAAAGTGAGCCAGATTCTTTTCCTTTCCCTACTTGTGCCTTACGCAGGTTGTAGAAAAGTGGGTCAGGTTCTTCTCCTTTCGCTCCTTGTGCTTTACACGGGTTGTAGAAAAGTAAGCCAGATTCTTTTCCTTTTCCTTCTTTGTGCCTTACGCAGGTTGTAGAAAAGTGAGCCAGATTCTTTTCCTTTCCCTCCTTGTGCCTTACGCAGGTTGTAGAAAAGTGGGTCAGGTTCTTCTCCTTTCGCTCCTTGTACTTTACACGGGTTGTAGAAAAGTAAGCCAGATTCTTTTCCTTTTCCTCCTTTGTGCCTTACACAGGTTGTAGAAAAGTGAGCCAGATTCTTTTCCTTTCCCTCCTTGTGCCTTACGCAGGTTGTAGAGAAGTGGGTCAGGTTCTTCTCCTTTCGCTCCTTGTGCTTTACATGGGTTGTAGAAAAGTAAGCCAGATTCTTTTCCTTTTCCTCCTTTGTGCCTTACGCAGGTTGTAGAAAAGTGAGCCAGATTCTTTTCCTATCCCTCCTTGTGCCTTATGCAGGTTGTAGAAAAGTGGGTCAGGTTCTTCTCCTTTCGCTCCTTGTGCTTTACACGGGTTGTAGAAAAGTAAACCAGATACTTTTCCTTTTCCTCCTTTGTGCCTTACGCGGGTTGTAGAAAAGTGAGCCAGATTCTTTTCCTTTCCCTCCTTGTGCCTTACGCAGGTTGTAGAAAAGTGGGTCAGGTTCTTCTCCTTTCGCTCCTTGTGCTTTACACGGGTTGTAGAAAAGTAAGCCAGATTCTTTTCCTTTTCCTCCTTTGTGCCTCACACAGGTTGTAGAAAAGTGAACCAGATTCTTTTTCCTTTCCCTCCTTGTGCCTCACACAGGTTGCAGAAAAGTGAACCAGATTCTTTTTTCTCTCCCTCCTTGTGCCTCACACAGGTTGTAGAAAAGTGAACCCGATTCTTTTCCTTTCCCTCCTTGTGCCTCACACAGATTATAGAAAAGTGAACCCGATTCTTTTTCCTTTCCCTCCTTGTGCCTCACACAGGTTGTAGAAAAGTGAACCAGATTCTTTTCCTTTTCCTCCTTTGTGCCTCACATAAGTTGTAGAAAAGTGAACCAGATTCTTTTTCCTTTCCCTCCTTGTGCCTCACACAGGTTGTAGAAAAGGGAACCAGATTCTTTTTCCTTTCCCTCCTTGTGTTTCACACAGATTGTAGAAAAGTGAACCAGATTCTTTTTCCTTTCCCTCCTTGTGCCTCACACAGGTTGTAGAAAAGTGAACCCGATTCTTTTTCCTTTCCCTACTTGTGCCTCACACAGGTTGTAGAAAAGTGAACCAGCATCTTTTCCTTTCCCTCCTTGTGCCTTACGCAGGTTGTAGAAAAGTGAACCAGATTCTTTTTCCTTTCCCTCCTTGTGCCTCACACAGATTGTAGAAAAGTGAACCAGATTCTTTTTCCTTTCCCTCCTTGTGCCTCACACAGGTTGTAGAAAAGTGAACCCGATTCTTTTTCCTTTCCCTCCTTGTGCCTCACACAGGTTGTAGAAAAGTGAACCCGATTCTTTTCCTTTTCCTCCTTTGTGCCTTACGCGGGTTGTAGAAAAGTGAGCCAGATTCTTTTCCTTTCCCTCCTTGTGCCTTACGCAGGTTGTAGAAAGTTAGCAGGTTCTTCTCCTTTCGCTCCTTGTGCTTTACACGGGTTGTAGAAAAGTAAGCCAGATTCTTTTCCTTTTCCTCCTTTGTGCCTCACACAGGTTGTAGAAAAGTGAACCAGATTCTTTTTCCTTTCCCTCCTTGTGCCTCACACAGGTTGCAGAAAAGTGAACCAGATTCTTTTTTCTCTCCCTCCTTGTGCCTCACACAGGTTGTAGAAAAGTGAACCCGATTCTTTTCCTTTCCCTCTTTGTGCCTCACACAGGTTATAGAAAAGTGAACCCGATTCTTTTTCCTTTCCCTCCTTGTGCCTCACACAGGTTGTAGAAAAGTGAACCAGATTCTTTTCCTTTTCCTCCTTTGTGCCTCACATAAGTTGTAGAAAAGTGAACCAGATTCTTTTTCCTTTCCCTCCTTGTGCCTCACACAGGTTGTAGAAAAGTGAACCCGATTCTTTTTCCTTTCCCTACTTGTGCCTCACACAGGTTGTAGAAAAGTGAACCAGCTTCTTTTCCTTTTCCTCCTTTGTGCCTTACGCAGGTTGTAGAAAACTGAGCCAGATTCTTTTCCTTTCCCTGCTTGTGCCTTACGCAGGTTGTAGAAAAGTGGGTCAGGTTCTTCTCCTTTCGCTCCTTGTGCTTTACACGGGTTGTAGAAAAGTAAGCCAGATTCTTTTCCTTTTCCTTCTTTGTGCCTTACGCAGGTTGTAGAAAAGTGAACCAGATTCTTTTTCCTTTCCCTCCTTGTGCTTTACACAGGTTGCAGAAAAGTGAACCAGATTATTTTTCCTTTCCCTCCTTGTGCCTCACACAGGTTGCAGAAAAGTGAACCAGATTCTTTTTCCTTTCCCTCCTTGTGCCTCACACAGATTGTAGAAAAGTGAACCCGATTCTTTTTCCTTTCCCTCCTTGTGCCTCACACAGGTTGTAGAAAAGTGAACCAGATTCTTTTTCCTTTCCCTCTTTGTGCCTCACACAGGTTGTAGAAAAGTGAACCAGATTCTTTTTTCTCTCCCTCCTTGTGCCTCACACAGGTTGTAGAAAAGTGAACCCGATTCTTTTTCCTTTCCCTCCTTGTGCCTCACACAGGTTGTAGAAAAGTGAACCCGATTCTTTTTCCTTTCCCTACTTGTGCCTCACACAGGTTGTAGAAAAGTGAACCAGATTCTTTTTCCTCTTCTTCCTTGTGCCTCACACAGGTTGTAGAAAAGTGAACCCGATTCCTTTTCCTTTCCCTCCTTGTGCCTCACACAGGTTGTAGAAAAGTGAACCCGATTCTTTTTCCTTTCCCTCCTTGTGCCTCACACAGGTTGTAGAAAAGTGAACCAGATTCTTTTTCCTTTCCCTCATTGTGCCTCACACAGATTGTAGAAGAGTGAACCCGATTCTTTTTCCTTTCCCTCCTTGTGCCTCACACAGGTTGTAGAAAGGTGAACCAGATTCTTTTTCCTTTCCCTCTTTGTGCCTCACACAGATTGTAGAAAAGTGAACCCGATTCTTTTTCCTTTCCCTCCTTGGGCCTCACACAGGTTGTAGAAAAGTGAACCAGATTCTTTTTCCTTTCCCTCTTTGTGCCTCACACAGGTTGTAGAAAAGTGAACCAGATTCTTTTTCCTTTCCCTCTTTGTGTCTCACACAGGTTGTAGAAAAGTGAACCAGATTCTTTTTCCTTTCCCTCCTTGTGCCTTACACAGGTTGTAGAAAAGTGAACCAGATTCTTTTTCCTTTCCCTCTTTGTGCCTCACACAGGTTGTAGAAAAGTGAGCCGGATTCTTTTCCTTTCCCTCCTTGTGCCTCACACAAACTAAAAAAAGAAAAATTATTTTAATTTACCTCATTGTGCCTCAAACAAACTAAAAAAAGAAAAATTATTTTAATTTACCACATTGTGCCTTACACAGGTCTAGAAAAATAAGAATCTAAAAAAACCAGATTCTTTTCAATCCCCTCCTTATGCCTTACAAAGGCGGCTGTAAAAAAGCAAAATTCTTTTCATTTACCGACTTTTCGCCATTTTGCAGTTTATTAAGACTGTAAGAGACCTAGATTTTTTTTATGAAAAAAAAGTGAGATTATTTCCACTTATATCCTTCTGCCTTACACAGACTATAGAAAGACAGATTCTTAACATTTCCTTCCTTGTGCCTGACACAGACAAAAAATATTGTTTTCATTTCCCTCCTTGTGCCTTACACATGCTGTAGAAACACAAAATTCTTTTCATTTATCTACTTTTGCTTTACACAGACAATAGAATAATGAGATTCTTTCTATTTCCCTCTATTTGCCTTACGCATACGGTAGGAAAACGACATTTATTTCATTACTCTTCTTACAAAAACTGTGAAAAAAAACGAAATTCTTTACATTTCACTCCTTGTGCCTTACAAGATTGTTACTTTTATCTACTTGGGTTTGCTCGCAATCTGCAGTTCCCAAGTTCGAGTCCCAACTAGGCCTTCGTTGAGAATTTAATTTCCTCCGCTAATTTCCGTTCTACCTTCGGTGTGAACGAGTACACACTGGGCTTGGAAAGGCCGCCGGATGAGAACTTAAACTGCGGCCCATGTGCAGGAGATCGTACCCTGTGCAAGTTGGATAGCCTTGACGGGAGGCTCCCACCTGTCTCCGAACAGCTCTTAGGTGCATTCCCTTTCCCAACCTCTCCGAGCCCTTCGGGTCCTTGTTACCTGGCCATTTAACCACTGTGTTCAAAAACGTGCCTCAACCCAACCCAACTATTTTTCTCATCCTTTATAGAAAAAGCAATAAGCTATTTTCTCATTTCATAAATGGTAATGCTCCTCTCTCATCTTTTCGCAACTTATCTCAATCATTCATATTTGTTGTAAAAAAAACATTGCACACGTTTTACTCTACTCATTGGATGTTTAATTCATCCCCTTCGTGCATAAGCCATTATCTTTTTCTACCTTCCAAATCGAAAAAGCAGCAATTAAACAGTTGCCTTCATCTACATCATTATGTACATCATTCGCTAAAATCTCATTCTTTCCACTATCATCTTCCCTCATTTCTAAACTAGAAACCACCATTAGATACTTCTTCCTCTGCTTCAGAGGCTCACTCACTATCCGCCTTTTGTATCAGCCTCTTCCCATCCCCCATCCCCATCTGCAATCCTCTACATCCTTTCTCTGCACCTATCTCACGAGTGCATCCTATTTGTGGCTTCTCCGTCTACCTCCGGATGTCCTGTTACGCAGCAGAAGCGCCAGTGCGGTGAATGTGGCCGAACGTGACTTGCATGTAAGACGTGTTCCAGAGCGGCTCCTAGCTCCAACCACTCTCCTCCATCTTCCTCCTCCTCATCTTTCTCTTCTCCTCTTGCTCTTCTTACCGCTCTTGTTGTTCCTCCTTATCTCGTCCAGCGGACATGGTGGTTTCGTTTTATTTCGAATGTGTGTGCGTGTCCGCTCGTCGTTCCGCCTCTCTCCCGCTCTCCTCTCTGTCCACCCCAGCCAGCTCTCCTTGGCGGAAACAGTCCGGTTGTTGCTTTAGTTATTGCAGCAAGATTCCCTCAATGGTGGGGCCGTTATCGCAACCTGCAGGGCACTGTCTACAGCTGTGCGCCCACAATGGGCGGAAAGCTGGCGGTAACAGTGGCACCGGATGACTCTTTGACGAGTCGTTTATTCGCACGTGTTGTCTCCGCTGCACAAAGGAAAACAACTGGACCCGAAAATTGCAACTACTGAATGGAGATAGCCAGGTATACTTCATTCGAGCCCCATGCTCGAAAAAAAGTGGGAAATGGAATTGCGAGGAAGCGGCTATGTAATTTCTAACCATTTCAGATGCAACAACATCTAGGAGAAGATGCTTCACGGCGAGTTCTCATGCTCCACTTATCTTTACTGTTTTTCTTCCAGCCTTTAAAATCTCTAGAACATTTGCAATGTGTTTTTTTTTTTGTGATTTCCTCTTTTTTTTTGCCTTTGTTGAATCGAACTGAGCGCAGCAAAACGTACAAAGAATTTCTCATTTACTTCCATAGTGATAACATTTGCCACTAAAGTGCAAAAATTATTAAAATTAGGATATGATTATTAAAATTTTTGAGGCAGTATTTTCTTTCGTCTAAATATGTGTAATATAAAATATAAATACCCCCTCAAGCAGCTGATTGCCACAGAGGTCTGACAGAAGCCTTTCAGTTTATATGCCAGAGTAGAAGGTCTGTGAGGATGTCAGGACCTCAGCAGAAAAACTACACATACAGCCATTCTTTACCCGGGACTCGAACCCGGGTCCCTTATATCAAAATATGTGTATCATAAGCTTATTCAGAATTTGAATTGGATAACATAATATTAGTAAAAAGATATTTCATTTATACTAACTTCATAATATTTTCGACCTCGACACGGGCGGGGTGGCTCAGTCGGTAGCGCGCCAGACTCGTAATCTGTAGTTCCCAGGTTCGAGTCCCAGCTGGGTCAGCGTTGAGATTTATCTCCGCAAAACTCCCCTCCCTGCCCACGGTCAGTAGGGGACACCGATGGGCTTGGAAAGGCCGCTGTCCGTCGGATGGGACTTTAAGCCGTGGCACCGTGTGCGGGAGAGCCATACCTTGTGCACGTTAAAGAACACGCTGGATGGCCTTGACGGGAGGCTACCATCTGTCTCCCAACAGCTATTCCAGTGTGTCCCCTCCCCCAACCTTCTCTGAGCCTTCGGGGTCCATGTGACCTGGCCATTTAGCCCATGGTGTGCAAAAAAGTGCCGCTCAGAAGTAAAACAACCCAACCCAACCTCGACACGATTAGATTAGATGGAACGGTAACAAAAATACATTTATTTTGAACACACATATTTTCAGATTAGAAACAAAATAAAATTTTATATAAATTAGGTGGCATGAGACCAGAAAATACATTAATATATTAAGTTCAGATGGGATGATAATGAAAATATACTTACATGTTCAGTTTAGATGGGGGGCCGGGGTGGCTCAGTCGGTAGCGCGCCAGGCTCGTAATCTGTAGTTCCCAGGTTCGAGTCCCAGCTGGGTCAGCGTTGAGATTTATCTCCGCAAAATTCCCCGCCCTGCCCACGGTCAGTAGGGGACACCGATGGGCTTGGAAAGGCCGCCGTCCGTCGGATGGGACGTTAAGCCGTGGCCCCGTGTGCGGGAGAGCCATACCCTGTGCACGTTAAAGAACACGATGGATGGCCTTGACGGGAGGCTACCATCTGTCTCCCAACAGCTGTTCCAATGGGTCCCCTCCCCCAACCTTCTCTGAGCCTTCGGGGTCCTTGTGACCTGGCCATTTAGATCATGGTGTGCAAAAAAGTGCCGCTCAGAGGTAAAACAACCCAACCCAACTCAGTTTAGATGGAAGCAAAATAGAAAATACACTGATGTGTTCAATTTAAATTAAATAAAAACAAAGAATGCATTCATATGTTCAATTTAGGTTGGATGACCGAAGAAAATACACTCATCAGTTCAGTTTAAATGGGATGACAACTGCAGAGATGTGACATTTCTTGTGGCACAGCTATTCGAAGCCCGTACGTTCGGCGCTTCGACAAAGTTTATACCTCGCTGACAACACTCAACGACGCTGACAGCATGCACTGTTTCGCTACCAGTACAAACTGCATTATTCCCCAAAAAAAATCCAAGTAATTTAAAAAAAAACGCGTAAATTACAGTGATCGCGTTATTCCTCCCACTCACCCCTAAAAAAAGCCACGTATTTCTTTAAAGCGTAATTTAAAGCTGTAACTGCGTTATTCAAAAAGATCTACGTAAACTATTATTTAAAATCTTAATTACAGTGATCGCGTTATTCCAAAAAAATCCACGTAAATTTTAAAAGAGCTGTAAATTATTTTGAATCCAAAAAGTACGCAGGTAATTTTGAAAATAAAAGCGTAAATTACAGTGATCGCGCTATTCCAAAACAAAATCTACGTAATTTTTTTAACAAGGCGTAAACTTCAGTGATCGTATTATTCTGAAAATTGTCCATGAAAATTTTAAAAAAGGCGTAAATTACAATGTTTGCGTTATTCCAAAAAATATATATATACATATTTTTAAAGGCGTAAGTTGCAGTGATCGCGCTATTCAAAAAGAAAACCACGTAAATTAAAAAAAAAGGCGTAAATTGCAGTGATCGCGTTATTCCAGAAAATATCCACGAATATTTTTTTAAAAAAAGCGTAAATTACGGTGATCTTGTTAGTAAAAAAAATACGTAGTTTTTTTTTTTAAAAAGATGTAAATTACGATGATCGCGTTATTAAAAAAGCCATGTAGAGTAAAAAAGACGCAAATACGGTGATTGCGATATTAAAAAAATCCGCGTAAATTTAAAAAAAGACGTATATTACAGTGATCGCGTTATTCAAGAAATATATCCACTTAAATTTTTTTTAAAAAGCGAAAATTATAGTGATCGCATTATTTCAAAAAGAAATCCACGTAAATTTGAAAAACAAAGAGTAAATTACAATGATCGCATTATTCGAAGAACGCGTTAATTAAATCGAAATCGAGAGCCAACTGTATATACCGTCAAAAAAAAAGGGCCATTCAAACGTCTTCAATTTTGCTTTGGGGACACAAGAACATTTCTTTCCATATTAAATTGCATTGAAAGTAACTTCCCATTCACATACTTGAAAATGTTCGAACACTTTTTGTAATATAACTTTTATATTTCGGTTTTTTTTTCATTGCCTATTCAAAATACTTTTAAAATTCGCATATTATTTTATTTATGAAACAGCGAAGAGAAAAAAATGGTAAAATCGTTGGAATTTTAATCTTGTTAATAGGGGTGGGCAGGGATTGTCACAGTCGGTTGCGTGCCAGTCTCGTAATCTGTAGTTCCCAGATTCGAGTCCCACCGGGACGGCGTTGGTCATTATTTCCCCTAAATTCCATACCCTGCCCTCGGTGAAAGGGGCGGGGGTGGCTCAGTCGGTAGCGCGCCAGGCTCGTAATCTGTAGTTCCCAGGTTCGAGTCCCAGCTGAGTCAGCGTTGAGATTTATCTCCGCAAAATTCCCCGCCCTGCCCACGGTCAGTAGGGACACCGATGGGCTTGGAAAGGCCGCCGTCCGTCGGATGGGACGTTAAGTCGTGGCCCCGTGTGCGGGAGAGCCATACCCTGTGCACGTTAAAGAACACGCTGGATGGCCTTAACGTCTATTGGAATTTTAAATACCATCTGTCTCCCAACAGCTGTTCCAGTGGGTCCCCTCCCCCAACCTTCTCTGAGCCTTCGGGGTCCTTGTGACCTGGCCATTTAGCCCATGGTGTGCAAAAAAAGTGCCGCTCAGAGGTAAAACAACCCAACCCAACCCTCGGTGAAAAAGGGGACACTGATGGGCTTGGAATGGCCGCCGTCCGTCGGATGGGGAGTAAAGCCTGTGTTACGTTAAAGAACATGCTGGATGGCCTTGACAGGAGGCTTCCATCTGTCTCCTAACAGCTTGTCCAGTGGATGCTGTTTCTGCCCCTTCCCTAACTTTCTCTGAGTCCATTGGGCCCTTATGACCTAGCTATTTAGTCCATTGTGCGCAAAAAAGTTCCTCTCAGAGGTATAACAACCCAACTGAACAAGAACCTGTAGTGGAAAGACGGTTCTTCCTATTCCTGCCCCTCTTTCTACATCTGATGATCTAACTAAAAGGAGGGGGGGGGGAGGAGGTAGAAGTACAAAGCTTAAACTATTTAAATGAGGCCAACCTATATCAGGGTCTCATAGTATAGGAGGCACAAGTCAGTTTCCAAACTCCCCAATTGTAATCGGACAACATTTAAAACAAAAAGAGTATAATAAAAGGGTGAAAAGTAACAATAACATTAGAGGTTATATCGTCATTCTTGACAAAATTATCATCAAAGTAGAGGGTCGGGGGTGGCTCAGTCGGTAGTGCGCCAAGCTCGTAATCTGTAGCTCCCAGGTTTGAGTCCCAGCTGAGACAGCGTTGAGATTTATATCCGCAAATTTCCCCGCCCTGCCCATGGTCAGTAGGGGACACCGATGGGCTTGGAAAGACCGCCGTCCGTCGGATGTGACGTTAAACCGTGGCACCGTGTGCGGAAGAGCCATACCTTGTGCATGTTAAAGAACACGCTGGATGGACTTGACGGGAGGCTACCATCTGTCTCCCAACAGCTGTTCTAGTGGGTCTTGTAATGACCCCTTGTTCGGATCCTGTCCGACTGTGACAGATATCGTGACCTTAGGTTCCGATCCTTTCCGACTGGGCCGGATGTAGTGTCCCGGGGGTTCGGATCCTGTCAGACTGTGACAGATGTGATGACCCAGTCCACACAGGAGAATGAGACATTGTAATTGCTTCTTAATTCACTTTGGTGAATCCACAGATTCACCTCCGCAAAATTCCCCGCCCTGCCCACGGTCAGTAGGGGACACCGATGGACTTGGAAAGGCCGCCGTCCGTCGGATGGGACGTTAAGCCGTGGCCCCTGTGCGGGAGAGCCATACCCTGTGCACGTTAAAGAACACGCTGGATGGCCTTGACGGGAGGCTACCATCTGTCTCCCAACAGCTGTTCCAGTGGGTCCCCTCCCCCAACCTTCTCTGAGCCTTCGGGGTTCATGTGACTTCTGGCCATTTAGCCCATGGTGTGCAAAAAAGTGCCTCTCAGAGTTAAAACAACCCAACCCACAGATTTGAGGGTTTTTACGCCCGTGCCACCATATGCCTCAACCTTGCTGCGTTGAATGAAGAATAGCAATGGTCCATCAATTACTGCACGAGAGTTATATAGGGACGACACAATTTTTATTCACACTATATACAGCTACGTGCTGGGAATGAACTCCACTCCGTGGGCCTTTGCTGCTTCACACTGTGGTTCCTTCTGAATCCACAAAACTACTATCGAAGTCATCGCTCAACTCCGTGAGCCTTTGCTGCATTGCTACTGCAAATATTACTATAATGAGGTGGAGAATTGCACACTCTGCAATTTCTCACTTTACAGACCTCAAAACTTGGCGAAGGGATAACCAACCTTTGCCTACACTGTGGCTCCTGCTGAACCACAAGAATAAAAGACAAGATTCTTCAAGAATTGGATTCCCTCTTGGAATCGCACCCTGACTTCAAGGGTTAATTTGAGAAAGACGGCGTCCTTTTGACGCGTGTCAACACGACCTCTTCGCTTGACAGCTAACTCACAGACTGATATTTCCAACTCCTTCCCCTAGCCTCATGCGCGGACTTTACGCGGCAGACTACTCATATACGGCACAAACAACTTCTGGCATTGATTCTTTCTACAAGCAGCAAGCTTCAGACCCGAAAACAACAACAGTGAGTCATCCCAGCACAAACATTTCAAAGAACACATAAAAATATATACAACAGTATAATACGACAAAAATATACAATAAATAAATAAATATAAAATTCGAGGGGCATGACAGGTCTCCTCCCCCAACCTTCTCTGAGCCTTCGGGGTCCATGTGTTTTAAAAAAGCCCATGGTGTACAAAAAAGTGCTGCTCAGAGGTAAAGCAACCCATCCCAAATCCTCAAATTAGAAGTCTAATATCATTTCCAGCCACGGCCATAGCTGGGAGGACAAAAGGCCATGACCACTTGAGAATGCTACTAAGGATAACGGAGCCAAAAATTATTAAACTTGTTCATATTTCACGCATTTTTCAACGAATTTTTAAAGACCTCTAAAACGGAGTGGAAATGTTATATTTCAATGTAAATTCAGTCTCTTGCCCCCCCCCCCCCCGCCACCTCTCTTATTTTTTTCAGCATCCAGGTCTGATTCCACCAATAGCTAACCGTACCACAAAATTTAAGTACATAGTTCCGACGCATTTATGATTAGTCAGTTTAGGCGAAATTTAAGCAGGAAAACGCATTTGCCATTTGCTCTAAAAGAAACTAAAGAGCACAATTCAAAGGACGAAATGTGGTGGTAATTATTTGGAAACTTACATTAAGGAGTATAACAGGCTGTAAATATAAAAACGCAATCTATACGACTTTTAAGCGAAAGTTACTAAGACTGTTGCATCCTTGAACTTTAAACTTCAAGAGATTTTAAGATCTGTATTCTTAGACGAAAATTAAATAACTCAGAAATGCGAAAAACTTTCCAAAGACCGGAATCCTTTCCGGTCTTTGGATCCTTTTCGGATTTCATTAGATCTGAAATATGTTTG
The DNA here is from genome assembly GCA_038380435.1 of Ryuthela nishihirai. NCBI lineage: Eukaryota > Metazoa > Arthropoda > Arachnida > Araneae > Heptathelidae > Ryuthela > Ryuthela nishihirai. Next base: position 40,071,723 of record JAWZYU010000020.1, read on the forward strand.
TATCGTAAAACTTTTATATGGAATAAATCCTCCTATCATCTTGAGTAAATAAAAAAAGAGACAAGAAATTGTAGATCAAAAAAACAGCCAAAACCAGTGAAACACAACTCTTGTCTTCATCGTATGATCGAACATTATCAGCGGCAGTTTTCAATCTTGTCCGCACTTTATCCTGTTACGTAGGGTTGACAGTTGTAGTGACAATCTGCTTGGTTCAAGAAAGGAATAAGATAAGAAAAACAGATGGAGAAACGCTTCGAAAAAAGAAAACAGAAAGCAAGAGGGAAAAGAAAGCAAAAAAAATATCTCTAGGACTGGATGCTGAGGTATCGACCTGTAGAGCAACATCTTCTGACGATTTCTGATAGCGCTGCAGAGAAAAGATGAGTACCAATCTCCAAAGCTTTATTCTCCGTGGAATAAAAGATTTCCACCATGTCTTGTGACCTGAGATATTGATACCAAGGCCAGTGAATGTTTTCAACAGACGCTACTACGAGAAATTTACCGCGCTCGAGCAAGATTTCGTATCGTTGTTGTTTGTTTTTCTGTTTCAGGAACACTAAATGTTTCAATGTGATTTTTTTTACCTTTACAGTTCATGGCAATGCTCCCGAACTTTCATTGGCAAGCGACTCATTTTAGCAACTACATAAAAAGCGGTGACCCATTTCAACAACCATTTAAAGGGCGTTGATCCGTTTCAACAACCATTTGAAAGGAGTCAATGCATTTCAACAAAAAAGTCTTTTCACAATAATTCAAAAACATATTCGTTTCAACAACAGTTTTAAGGATAGTGACCCATTTAAAACATTTTCAAAGCGCTGATCCATTTCAACAACCATTTACAGGACGTTGATCCATTTCAACAACCGTTTAATCGGCAGTGACACATTTCAACAGCCATTTGCAGGACACCATTTCAAAAGACGTTTAAAAAATGTTGAACCATTTCACCATTACTTAAAGGGCAGTGACCCATTTTAGCACATTTAAAGGGCGATGATCCATTTCAACAAATATTTCAAGGGCACTAACTTATATTAAACAACCATTTAAAGAGCTCTAAACAATTTCATAATTGTTTAAAGATGTGTTGACTAATTTAAACTACAGGGCGAAGACCAATTTCAACAACCATTTAAAGGGCGCTGACCCATTTCAAAACCTCTGAAAGCCATTTCAACAGCATTTGCACATTGTGATCCATTCCAGCAACCATTTAAAGCATTGCGATAAATTTCACTGCATTTAAAATGTCGTAACTATTCCAACAACCGTTTAAAACGTGGCGATGAATTTCAAAATAGTTTAAAAAATCATTTAATGTTACAACAATAATTTATAAAGTCATGATCCATTTCAACAGGGGCGAAGGTGGTGGCCTAGTCAGTAAACGCGCCAGGCTCGTAATCTGCAACTTCCAGCTTCAAGTCCCAGCTAAGGCCAACTTTGAGATTTATCTCCGCAAAACTCCCTGCCTCAATAGGGTACACCGATGGGCTTGGAAAGGCCGCCATCCGTCGGATGGGATATTAAGCCGTAGCCCCATGTGCGGCAGAGCCATAGCCTATGCATGTTAAAGAACATGCTGGATGGCCTTGACGTGAGGCCTATCGTGGATACATCTCCCCTCTCGAATACTCGGGGTGGGGTGGCTCAGTCGGTAGCGCGCCAGGCTCGTAATCTGTAGTTCCTGGGTTCGAGTCCCAGCTGGGTCAGCGTTGAGATTTATCTCCGCAAAAATTCCCCGCCCTGCCCACGGTCAGTAGGGGACACCGATGGGCTTGGAAAGGCCGCCGTCCGTCGGATGGGACGTTAAACCGTGGCACCGTGTGTGGGAGAGCCATACCCTGTGCACGTTAAAGAACACGCTGGATGTCCTTGACGGGAGGCTACCATCTGTCTCCCAACAGCTGTTCCAGTGGGTCCCCTCCCCCAACCTTCTCTGAGCCTTCGAGGTCCATGTGACCTGGCCATTTAGCCCATAGTGTGCAAAAAAGTGCCGCTCAGAGGTAAAACAACCCAACCCAACCCTTGAATACTCCCATGAACAAGACAAATGACTGATCACAGACTCATTCAGTCATTATGTATAAGTAACAATATATAGTTTTAAAGCTCCATCTTTTTCTTATCTTTTTTTATATATTTCTTATCTTTTCTTATCTTATTTTTTTATATATTTCTCATCTTTTCTTATCTTATTTTTTATATATATTTTTCCTTATCTTATCTTTTTTTTTACTTTATATATATATTATTTCTTATCTTATCTTTTTTTTATTATTATTTCTTATCTTACCTTTTTTTTATATATAGTTTATCAAGTAGTTCAATATCTCTTAACTAAGAAATCAGTAATTTATATAGTTTCACTTTTTGAGAATTTTTGGGTGGTTCTAAGATGGAATTTAAGTTAAATTGAGTTAAATTATATTTTTGTAATTTTTGATAGCAATTTTTTCTTTGATTATGAAATTTTCTGCAGTTAAAGATTATATGTTCCAATGTATGGGGTTCATTACAAAAGCTGCAATTTCGATTATCAATTTTTAAAGTAATAAATATAATAAAGTGGTATTTGTAAGAGCCAAGTTAACTTTAATTCTTAAAATAATATTAATTTCTTTTTTTTTAAGCCATAATCTTTAAATTTAGTCACTTTTTGTGTTATATTAAATCTATGTGTATGAGTAGCGTTTAAGTTATACCAGTTTTGTAATTCTTCTGTTATTTTAATTTTATTCTGGTTTTTATGTAGGTGCAAGAAATAAGGAATTGAAATTGAAGTATTTAAATCCTTTGCTTGCTTTGCAAGGAAATCCACCAAATCATTTTCTTTGAGATTGATATGTGAAGGTATCCATTGTAATTGAATTGAATATAATTATTATGTTGTATGTGTTGTTGTGTAATTGCAAGTATATCATTAATATAAAGAGCAAAATTGCTTTTAAATGGATTTTGATAAATAATTTCTAAAGATGTTTTACTGTCTGTAAGGATAACAATTTTACTGTTATAAAATTTTAGGGCCCAAGATATAGCATATATTATAGCTGTAATTTCTGCTATTACCACTGAGGCTGGTCTGTTAAATTTAAATTGATGTCTGTGTGAGTTGCAAATAAATGCCCGTGATGCAATAGTTCTCTCTGAATTCAGAGAGCCATCAGTGAAAATTTTGATGAAATCCCTATATGTATTATCTATATATATTTCAGTTAAGATTTTTAAGCAATTTTTATCTAATATTTTTTTAGAGTAGATTCCTGGAATTTCATTATTCATTTTAGGAAATGGTGATGTCCAGTAAGGGTAATATGTGATGATATCTCCACTCATTATATTCTCACTAATATTTAAAAATAAATTTTTTTCTTGTAATTGTGAAAGTGTTATATCTGTAAAATTTGATTTAATTTTTTCAATAATTGGGTGTTGTAAATTCTTTGTTATGATTCTGAATATAAGATTTGATAGTTGGTATTTTTTTTATGTCCAATGGTGGGAATGCAGTTTTTGCATATATATTAATATTTGCTGTAGTTTGCAAGAGTCCCAAACAGTATTTTAGAATTTTTGTTTGAATACTTTCCAAGTTTTTCATTTTAGTTTTAGAGATATTATTGATCAATTCTAAACCATATGTAAATTTAGGTAAAATTATTGCATTGTATATGAGTAATAAGTTTTTTGATATACATCCCCAATTTGAATTACCTAAATATCTTTGATATTGATATATTTTGTTTGATTTATCTTTTGCATTTTGTATAAATGAATTCCATAGTAATTTCGAATCTAGGTGTAGTCCCAGAAATTTTAAATTATTCACAATTTTTATATTTCTGTCTTTTATTTTTATAATAAAGTCATTAGGTAGACTTTTTGTTCTATGAAAGTAAATAATGTTTGTCTTTTCTATATTTAATTGTAAATTCCATTTTTCACAGTATTTATTTACATTGTTTATAGTGTTTTGAATTCTTTTCTCTATAATGTCTGTGTTAGGATGACTCGTCCAAAAGATCAGATCGTCCGCATAAGTTCTAAAATTAATATGTTCACCAAATATGCTTTCAATATCATTTAGGTATATATTAAAACGTATCGGTGAAAATATGTCACCTTGGATAATTCCATTTAGAAATTTATATTCATGAGAGTAATTGTTTCCAATTTTGACTTTATAATATTTATTTTGTAAGATATGAAATAAAAAGTAATAAAGATTACCATATATTTTTAATGATCAAATTTTGGATAATAATGCATGATATGATATTGAATCAAAGGCTTTTTCTAGGTCGATGACCACAGCTACCATGAAGCATTTATTCTTTATGGAATGTTCAGCATCTGTAATGATATTTAATAATAAGTCTTTAGTGGCTCGGCCAAATCTGAAGCCATAACAGTGATTGTGGAAAAAATTATTTCTCTCAATATACCAGTTCAATCTAAATACAATCATCTTTTCAAATAGTTTGAGGATATTTGAGCTTAAGCATATTGGACGATATGAGTTTAATTCCTTTGCCAGTTTTTTTTTCTTTTTTAATAAAGATCATGTAGTTTTCTGACCATGAATTTGGGTATTCTCTAGAAGTCCAAATTTTGTTTAAAAAAGTCTAATAAAAATTGAATCCAATTGGATGGTAAATTTTTTAAAATTTTGTTGGAAATCCCATCTGGACCGGAGTTGTATTCTTTTTAATAGTTTAATAGCATTATTTAATTCAAAAAGTGAGAATGGGATATTAAGGATTTCGGTTTTATTGCTTTGAAATGTTTTGTGAAATATATTAGAATTTTAAAATTTTTTATCTAATTTGTTATTTGGTTTATAATGCCTAAGGGTATAAAATTCTGCAATTTTTTCTGTAGTTTCTTGTGTTGATAAATTATTTTTAAGGAATATGATTCTATTGGATTTTTAGGGGTGGTAGTATTATGTAATTTTTTAAAAATTCACCATAGATTTGTGGTTGATGTGTTAGGTGATAATTTTTCTGTTAGGACATTCCAGTTTAATCTTTGTATATTTTTAATTTTTTTTGCTATCGCAGTTTCCAATCTTTGAAAATTTTCACAGTCAGTAAATGATCTCTTTCTTTCCATTCTTCTCTCTGCTCTTCTACGAATAGCAATCAGTTTATTTATAAATATGGATTCAATACGATTTTTTGGGCATTTTTAGTAATAGTTTCTGTATGTTTTTTAGTTTGTTCATTTAAAATATTAATTACACCGTTGTAATCTGTATTTTTATCATTTGGGCAATTTTCTTCAATATTTATTCTAAATGCACCCCAATTTGTGATTTTAATTTGTGGTTAATTGAAACGGTATTAAATGTGATAAATATCGGCCAATGGTCACTTCCAAAATTGTCAGCAAATAATTTCCATTGGATTTTTTTTAAATTTCAATAGTACATAGGGATAAATCAATTACTGAACAGACATCCGAAGTATTTTTTCTGGTGGGCGAGCCACTGTTTAAAATAATTAAATTAAAATTTTCAATTAATTTGATTACATGTGCACTCTTATTATCATTCTTATATGAGTGCCACATTTTATTGTGGGAGTTAAAATCCCCACAAATTATGATTTCCCCTTTTAGGTTTTCTAAAAGAATTGCATATTGTTTGTATTTTATATAATTACATGGGTTATATATCTTAATTACATAAGTATTTAAATTATTAATTTTAACTTGTAAAATAATATATTCAAATTGGTCAGTAACATTGTCAATATAAAGTCTTCTTTGGGGAATTGATTTATTACATTATGTAACATATTCCTCTAGTATTTTTATTATTTCTTTGAATATATGTTACGAAGTTATTCAAATTAGGGATGTTGTCCGTCTGGGACTCTTGTAAACATAATATTTGAATATTTTTAGTTAAAACTAAATGTTTTAAAAAAGACTTTTTTTGTAACAAACCTCGACAATTCCATTGTAAAAGCACTAAGTTTCTGTTCATGAACCACCCATTGAAATTGATAGGAGAATGTCCTTGATGAGATTCAACTCTGGACAGTTAGGAATCAGGTATTCTAAAAGTCTGATAAAAATGTTCAAAATCAGGCCTTTGGTTTCGTCTGACAAGTGGGTTTTACCTGTTCCAGCTTGTGCGTGAACTTCTTTCTATTCATATATCTGTTTATTAATTACAGTATCTTTTGTTTTTTTTTAGTTCCAGTTATATTTTTTTGATACTTCCAGCATATTCCATTGAATATGAAGTTATTACACTGCTTTTGACCAGTTTCGGGAAGTCCTTAGACGTTCAAGGTATCGCGATGAAAGTTTCACTGATGACGTCATCTTCTTCTTCTTCTTGGGAGCTCACTCCCAGGTCCGTATAAAGTGCACTTTCAATCCATTTGTTTGGCGAAGAAATTTCTTGATGTTCAGCGCCAGCTCGGTTCTCTGAAAAGAAATTTTGACCAATTTTTGAGTTCTGAATTATTGTTTTAGCTTTTATTAGAGCCTGTTGCCAAGTAATATTTCCCTCCAATTGCAAAGTTTTCGCCTTGCAGGCAATTATTCTAGCTTGGCATCCAGACCAAGTAGCTGGATGGGGCCCATTACAGTTCGGACATTTGTAACCTTTTGCTGTACACTGTTTGTAGTGATGCCCTCCTCCACATTTTTTACATGTCAACTTGCCACGACATGATGAAATGGCATGTCCGAAGACATATCATCTGAGACACAGATTAGGCGGAATGTTATATTTCTTAACACGAAATCTTCTGAATCCAACGTAAACAAATTCTGGTAAGATCACACCTTCGAATTCGAGAATTATTTATGTGTAGGTGTACATGCTGTCTCTGAGTTGTCATCAATTTTTTTATCGTAATGAATCATTCGTCTTAGGCTAAGGACTTTCTGGTCTTCAAGTAAGTCTAAAATTTTATCATCATTTAAGGAGGTGGGAACTCCGATGATTGAGCCCAGTACAGATTTCCTAAAATCTGGGATATCAACAGAGATAGGAATATCTAAAAGTGTTTTCAGATTCATCATAAGATCATATTGTTCCTGATTATTTGGGAATAAAAGCAGTCTTCCATAGGAGATAAATCTCCCTGGGTTATGTTCACCAAGTAATTTATTGAAATATGCTGTAACCTTCCTAATGTCAAGACCATTAATGTCGTCATTTATTCCTTCAATTAAAAGTGCTAGTTCCTCTTTCTTTCCAGTATTTTCTGATATCAGTTCTGATTCTTTTAAGTTGGCCGAGTCTAATGAAGTTAATATAACATATTTCTTTTTATTAGCATTATCCTCTAGTGATGTTATATTATGTTCTATAGTATGTTTGTTAGGTAAATTTGAAGTATTACTATTTTCTACTCTTACAACTTTATCCGAAAGTACCTTTTTATTAGAAATATCCAAACTTGTTGAGAGATCTTTGACGTCTGTTGAAATTGTCTTATCCTTTTCTGTGTTGTCTTCTGTAGACTTTGAAGGTGAAATCTCCGATTCCGAAGACAATTTGATTGCAAAGGGACTTCTCATCAAGCACTGAGAAGTCCTTTTGCTGATCTGTAATTCATTTCTTCTTTGCTGTTGTGGTGTTGTAAGTTTTCGATTTTTTTATCCTTATTTTGATAGGAGAAGTCGAAGTACTGTTCTTTTTTTTCCCGTTAGCCATGTTGAAGCAGTCAGAAACTTCTATCTCCACTTCAATTTACACTGGAGACTCCTAATCAGTAGCACATCTCCAATTTAATTAGTAAAAAAATTCAACAAGAAACAAGACAGAGTAACTGAAATATCAAAACACTAACACATGCGACCACACCTTCTGCTCACTCCTTCCGACCACTCCTTCCGGTGGCCACTTGGCCTTGACGGGAGGCTACCATCAGTCTTCGAACAGCTGTTCCAGTGGGTCCCCTCCCCCAACCTTCTCTGAGCCTTGAGGTCCTTATGACCTGGCTATTTAGCCCATTGTGCGGAACAAAAGTTCCGCTCAGAGATAACCCAACCCATTTCAACAATCTTTACGGATCTCTCTCTCTGTACGCACTTCAACAAATCTTTAAAATGTAGCTGCCCACTTTAACAATGGTTTTAAAAGATTTTACATATTTCAACCAAATATTTTAAGGGTCAGGACACATTTTTACACAGCAAAAAAAAGTAAATTATTATTAGTAATTACAATGTTATTATATTTATATTAGACGGATTATTGTGGTAATTCATGAAAATGGGAGCTAGACAAAAACTGAACCATGAGTGGGATTCGAACCCACTTCTCCCCGTAATGTTAAGAAAAGATTAGACGTCGATGGCGAGCACGCCTTAGGAGTGCGACATCACCAATGTCGCAAACCACTAAGGCGTGCTAACCAGTACAACCGTCGAATCTTTTCTAAGGCGTGCTAACCAGTACAACCGTCGAATCTTTTCTAAGGCGTGCTAATCACTACACCATCAACATCTAATCTTTTCTTCAGCTAATGTACTAAAAATTTATGAATCCTATCCACGGCGAAACTACATAAATATTGTTCAGTTCCACATGTACTGGATAACTCCTATTGATACTTTACTACCGATTCATTTTGGTAACTATTTTCTGAAATCAAAGAAATGGAAATTTTACTAATTTTTATCTTCCTAATATTCATAAGAGTTGGGTTTGTTTGTTTCACCTCTAAGCGGCACTTTTTTGCACACCATGGGCTAAATGGCCAGATCACATGGACCTCGAAGGCTCAGAGAAGGTTAGGGGAAGGGACCCACTAGAACAACTGTTGGAAGACAGATGGTAGCCTCCCGTCAACGCCATCCAGCGTGTTCTTTAAATTGCACAGGGTATGGCTCTCCCACACACAGAGCCACGGCTTAACGTCCCATCCGACGGGCGGCGGCCTTTTCAAGCCCATCGGTGTCCCCTATTGACCGTGGGCAGGGCGGGGAAAAATATTCATAAGATCAAACTCAAAATTCACAAAACATGAAAGTGGACCAGCACTTGTTGGTGGGACAGTATATGCAGGGGTTTTTATGAAAGAATATCTATATTTAAAATGCTATATTTATATATATATTATATATATATTTAAAATGCTATATTTTGTTAAATAATTAAGTAACAAAAAATAATTTTATGTAACAAGAAACTTAATTCTCGTTTTGCGTTCAACAGGTTTCAATGTGTGCATCACTGATAGCGAAATATTCAATTTCCTCCCATACTCGGCTTTTCTGCAACAGATGAAGTGATTCTTTAAATGCTGTATATTACGAATTTGTTTCAGAGTGGACCACAATTTTAATGTTTTCTTCCCCCTCCAAAGAAAACAGTCTAATGGTGTTAACTTGGAACCATAATATCGGTTCACCTCTATCAACGATTTCTTGCAAATTTAACGTTTTAACACATTACTTGTGATAGTCTGTGTTTAACACCAGGCGCGTACCCATGATATAGTTTCGGGGGAAATGGGGTCTGATACTATGACTTGGTTAAGTTTCCCAATTACTAACATATTCTATGGAACAGGAAATATTAAAATGCTATTCTATATGGAGTAAGATTTTTTTGTTTTTTTCTTAATCTATTTTTAGTGTCGTATGTAAACGACAGAGCTGAAATAAAAAAAAATAAAAAAATAAAAAAAACCAGACTAGTAATCTGTAGTTTCCAGGTTCGAGTCCCAGCTTGGTCAGCGTTGAGATTTATCTCCACAAAATTCCCCGCCCTGCGTACGGTCAGTAGGGGACACCGATGGGCTTGGAAAGGCCGCCGTCCGTCGGATGGGACGTTAAGCCGTGGCTCTTTGTGTGGGAGAGCCATACCCTGTGCACGTTAAAGAACGTAAGACGTTAAGAACGTTGACGGGAGGCTACCATCTGTCTCCCAACAACTGTTACAGTGGGTCCCCTCCCCCAACCTTCTCTGAGCCTTCGGGGTCCATGTGACATGGCCATTTAGCCCATGGTGTGCAAAAAAGTGTGGCTCAGAGGTAAAACAACCCAACCCCATTGTGCAACTCTCTTAGTCACATTTAGTTAGGTTTTCTGTGGGGTTAAACTTATGAGATGAAATATCCCGATTTCAGTAAACTGAAAACAGAATCACGGTCCCTGTTTTAGAAATCTAAAACCGGGACAGTTACCGAAATGTCCCGGTTTTCATTATAGCGCCATTGTGGTCCTAATTCCACGCTCTTGTACCACGAAACTGAGAACTTTTCTTAACATTTTGAGAACTAAATTACATTTGTTATATAATTAATTCTTTAATAAAATGTAAAACTTTTAAATATGGATATATTTTATAATGACCCTGTAAGTTTATTTTACTTTTCTTTGAAAGGTTTTACATGTTAAATTGAAACACTGGCCTCATCTGAAAGACAACACAACCTTACCCAGGGATCGAACGCAGGTCCTCTGATCAGTAGCCAAACACGCTAACCACCCAGGGGGTACAGTCGCTCAAAAAAGTATCCGAACGCTATGGTTGATTACAGAATTCAGAAAGAATATCTGGCAACGATTTTTTTAGAAATTAATGATCTGGCAACCTTCGTGTACTGTACACGAAGGTTGCCAGATCACTAATTTCTGAAAAAATCGTTGCCAGTTGTTTTTACTGAATTTTGTATACAACCATAGCTTTCGGATATTTTTTTGAGCGACTGTACATGGCAATCCTGTAGTCCATAAATATGACTAAAAAGTGAGAATTGGATAAATCTTTCGTCTTCAATTTATTGCATTTTTCCCGTCGAAAACTTATTTTCGAAGTTAAGAATTTGACTTTCACAATTGATAAAACAAGTGAATGAGCTAATAAGTGTTGGAGAAGCATACACTCTGTTACAAATAATAACTGGACATTTTCATGTTATGTGAATGTAAAGACACACTCTAAGCTAACTATGAAAATAAGCTTTTTTAAGGGTTGGGCTGGTTGGTTTTACCTCTGAGCGACACTTTTAGGCACACCATGGGTAAGGGGGCGGGGGTGGCTCAGTCGGTAGCGCGCCAGGCTCGTAATCTGTAGTTCCCAGGTTCGAGTCCCAGCTGGGTCAGCGTTGAGATTTATCTCCGCAAAATTCCCCGCCCTGCCCACGGTCAGTAGGGGACACCGATCAGCTTGGAAAGGCCGCCGTCCGTCGGATGGGACGTTAAGCCGTGGCCCCGTGTACGCGAGAGCCATACCCTGTGCACGTTAAAGAACACGCTGGATGGCCTTGACGGGAGGCTACCATCTGTCTCCCAACAGCTGTTCCAGTGGGTCCCCTCCCCCAACCTTCTCTGAGCCTTCGGGGTCCTTGTGACCTGGCCATTTAGCCCATGGTGTGCAAAAAAGTGCCGCTCAGAGGTAAAACAACCCAACCCAACCCACACCATGGGCTAAATGGCCAGATCACATGGACCTCGAAGGCTCAGAGAAGGTTAGGAGAGGGGACCCACTTGAACAGCTGTTGGTAGACAGATGGTAGCCTCCCGTCAAGGCCATCCAGCGTGTTCTTTAACGTGCACAGGGTATGGCTCTTCCGCACACGGGGCCACGGCTTAACGTCACATCCGACGGCGGCGGCCTTTCCAAGCCCATCGGTGTCCCCTACTGACCATGGGCAGGTCGGGGAATTTTGCGGATAAAAATCGCAACGCTGACCCAGCTGGGACTCGAACCTGGAAACTACAGATTACGAGCCTGGTGCGCTCCTACTGGCTTTTTCAAGGGAAAATGTCACTAGAGAAAAATTAAAGATCACTCGAATTTCTCTAAATCTCAAATTTCAGCAATATTCGCTTTCATATTTAAAGAGTTATTACTGTTGGAACATGTAACAGTAGACGACTCTGCCACATTCTTCCTAAACATCTATCTTCCATCATATTGATGATCCTAAACATTTGCTCTTCCCAAAATTATTGAAAAGGGAAGAAGAAATCGTTACACAAACTTCAAATATTTCATTTATGTTGTTATAAGAAACGTTCACTAACAATGTGTTTCATCTTTTCATACAAATTTTTATGAGTAGCAAATGTTATAGTTAAATATTTCAGCTGTCATATGTGATGGGGGTGGCTCAGTCAGTAGCGCGCCAGGCTCTGTCTGCAGGTTCGAGTCCCAGCAGGTCCAGCGCTGGGGTTTATTTTTCAACATTTCCTACCCTCGGTCAGTGGGGGGAGGCACCGGTGGGGGACACCGATGGGCTTGGTAAAGGCCTCCTGCCGTCGGATGGGCCGTGGCTCCGAGAGCGAGAAAGTCATATCCTGTGCACGTTGTAACACGAGTTGGAGTGTCCTTGTGACCTGGCCATTTAGTCCAATGTGTGCAAAAAAGTGCCTCTCAGAAGTAAAACAGCCCAGCTTCCATAACTATTTAAATATTAAACAAATATTGGACAATATTGGAGGAAAATAGAGTTTGGAGTGAGATCTTCAATTTATCTACAGTAACAGCATTTTTTCATTAAAAAAAATTGTTTTCAAAGCTAGGAATGTGTCTTTCCATTCACGTAGTGTGTAAGTGTCTGGTTGTCTTTTGTAAATATAGTATATATTGTTTTCTCAAGCAAAACGAATGGCGCATTTAAAAGGGAAGTTGGAAGATTCAAACCCTCCGCAAATGTATACATTTCAAATATTATTTTGCATTTTTATGTTTTTGAAACCTTTAGGAACTATTAAACATTGATGCAAAATGTACTACTGGTTTATATTTACTTATCAGTTGCCTTTTTCGTTTTCTGCAATTTTCATATTGATTTCCTACGTTTGAATCTTTTGGAAAAAATCAAATCCTCCATGTTTTCAAACTGGCGACATATTTTCAAAATACGCTTCTGAGCAAAACCAAAACATTTGCTGAAATTTCTTCTTTTTTTAGAGGAATAAGACAAACCGAAAAAGTATCTGAAGCAAGAAATGCAACTCTACATCGCCGATTACAAGTTCAGAAATGCGTCATATTTCGAAACAGAAAATAAACTGTCTTTCATGCCATTTCTTATAGAACATTAAATGAAACACTCCACACATCACCACCTGTATGCCAAAAGTTTCGCGAATGCTTCCTCTTATATCGTCTGTTTATATCTGAGAAGCAAGAATACCTCTTTCTGTCTCTTATCGCCATGACAGACTAGATAGCGTCTCAGTTTTTTCATCTTTCCGCCGATAGATCCACCTGCAAATTCTGGTGAGTCGCTATAAGCTGACGCATGGACTCGAGGAATGACGTAGTTGTAGAGATGGAGGGCGGGAAGACACGAGTTGGAGGTGGGAGGGAGGAGATAGAGAACGGAAGAAAGACACCGCGTGAGAATATTGCCAGATGACGTCCCTGCAAACATTCGAACATCAGAACGAGGATCTCCACTAGAAAGATTGGGTAGTAACAAGGCAGACATGATAGAAACCTTTAGATACGCAGCGGCTACAGTGCTTCTGTTGTCAGGGATAGTGGCTCAGGGTAAGTATTGGGAAATGTACAGAGAGTGGACAAAAGAATTGGAAATAGTTGCATGTTAACATCAATAGGAAGTCGGATTCACAGAGAAGCAACTTCTGAAAGTCGTTCTTCGCGGAGAAAGAATTTGAAGATAAAAATTCTGAATCGAATCTCTGAATTCTAAACCTTGATTCTCGACGGTTATTCGTTCGGCATTAAAAGAATTATGAAAGTTGGGATATTTAATTGGGAATTGATCTCGGAAGTTAATTCGAACAGGTGGGAATAAAAGCCCTAGCCGTTAAATCAACTTTTCAAAAATATATAAGTGTATTTCCGTCAGTTTGTGTAATGATTCTATCGATTTTCGCCAGCTTTTGAGTCTAAACGCGTATTTTTACGCGTTTAGACATTTTTTAAGGCCTTATGTGTCACTAAATACTCGAAACAAACTGAAAGAATAATTATTCGTAATCTTTATAGCTAGTTCAGATTTATCAATTTCGAACAGTTTCTTAAATTTACTTCACTGTTACTAAGTTCAGAGATTGCATATGTGGAAAAAATTAATTTCTATTTAATATCCAACTGGTTTTAGCAGATAAACCTCTCTTGTGGCCTAGCCTCCTTACTCCCCTACCTTAATTAGACCCAGACCAGAATATTTTCTATTAAATATTATCTTTAAAGGAAATCGGAAAATTGATTTTTAAAACTATTTAAAAACTGACTTTCGAAATTTCCCCCATTTAAATAATTAATTAGTGGGTTGGGTTGTTTTACCTCTGAGCGGCACTTTTTTGCACACCATGGGCTAAATGGCCAGGTCACATGGACCCCGAAGGCTCAGAGAAGGTTGGGGGAGGGGTTGGGTTGGGTTGGGTTGTTTTACCTCTGAGCGGCACTTTTTTGCACACCATGGGCTAAATGGCCAGGTCACATGGACCCCAATGGCTCAGAGAAGGTTGGGGGAGGGGACCCACTGGAACAGCTGTTGGGAGACAGATGGTAGCCTCCCGTCAAGGCCATCCAGCGTGTTCTTTAACGTGCACAGGGTATGGCTGTCCCGCACACGGGGCCACGGCTTAACGTCCCATCCGACGGACGGCGGCCTTTCCAAGCCCATCGGTGTCCCCTACTGACCGTGGGCAGGGCGGGGAATTTTGCGGAGATAAATCTCAACGCTGACCCAGCTGGGACTCGAACCTGGGAACTACAGATTACGAGCCTGGCGCGCTACCGACTGAGCCACCCCCGCCCTTGGGGGAGGGGACCCACTGGAACAGCTGTTAGGAGACAGATGGTAGCCTCCCGTCAAGGTCCTCCAGCGTGTTCTTTAACGTGCACAGGGTATGGCTCTCCCGCACACGGGGCCACGGCTTAACGTCCAATCCGACGGACGGCGGCCTTTCCTAAGCCCATCGGTGTCCCCTACTGACCGTGGGCAGGGCGGGGATTCTTGCGGAGATAAATCTCAACGCTGACCCAGATGGGACTCGAACCTGGGAACTACAGATTACGAGCCTCGCGCGCTACCGACTGAGCCACCCCCGCCCCAATTAATTAGTGTTATTATCGAAATTAACTTCACCTCAAATAGGTTTATTATATCACTAAAGTTTCGAATATAAGCAGTTCATAATGAAGACCTGAAAGAAAGCAGTAAACTCAGATTTGGATTGTTTTACTGTTACTATCCAGCGTGTGTTTTAACGTGTACAGAATATGGCTCTGATGGGGACACAATCCGGGCTTAACGTGTCCTTTCTCATAACTGACATAGCTAGGGATAGATGAGAAACTCTTAACACAAGCACAGAAGAGACTCGAACCGAAAAATATCAGATTAAGTGCCAGTGATTCAAATCCCAAATCTCACGGAAACAGGAAACGCAAGTCACATATTAACTGCGCAGCAAAATGTACTAACCACTAAACCGAAAAGGGGGAGGAAAGACAACTTGCTGCTCATCTGATTCGAGTCCCCATTATACTATTCTTAGTTTTACTGACGTGAACTCGAATGAAGTGACGTAAAAAGGGAGGTTGGGTTGGGTTGTTTTACCTCTTAGAGGCATTATTTTGCACACAATGGGCTAAATGGCCAGGTCACAAGGTACCCGAGGGCTCAGAGAAGGTTATGGGAGGGTACCCATTGGAACAGTTGTTGAGAGACAGATGATAGTCTCCTGTCAAGGTCATCCAGCGTGTTCTTTAACGTGCACAGGGTATGGTTCTCCCGCATACGACGCCACGTCTTAATGTCCCATCCGAAGGACGGCGGCCTTTCCAAACCCATCGGTGTTCCCTACTGTTCCAGTGTGGGTGACTGTTTTGCGGAGATACCTGAACTGCAGATTACGATCTTGACGTGCTGCTGAATCAGCTAAAATCCTCGATATTTTAATTTAATTAAATCAAACATCAATATTTACTGTTTCGTTTGAAAATAATTAATGAAAGGAGCTATTTATTCAAATTCATATCAATAAAAATTAGAAAATGGAAATATTTTGTTGAAGTGCAAGCGTTGGAGAAGAAATTAAATTTCAGGAATTCAGTTTTCTAAAATTTTTCTAACATTTTTTCCAATTTCTATTAAAGAAAAGAGTTTAGTCAGTCAGTTTTAAAAATTGGGATACACCTGAAAGCAATACAGAAATATACAAATTCAACATTTTCCTAGTTGCTTGTTATTTCTCTCTCTATAGAAAGAGGTCAGGCTCGGGCTCAACCCTACAGTGCCCGATTCTGATTCATCTTTACTATGGGGCGGGGGTGGCTCAGTCGGTAGCGCGCCAGGCTCGTAATCTGTAGTTCCAGTTCCCAGGTTCGAGTCCCAGCTGGGTCAGCGTTGAGATTTATCTCCGCAAAATTCCCCGCCCTGCCCACGGTCAGTAGGGGACACCGATGGGCTTGGAAAGGCCGCCGTCCGTCGGATGGGACGTTAAGCCGTGGCCCCGTGTGCGGGAGAGCCATACCCTGTGCACGTTAAAGAACACGCTGGATGGCCTTGACGGGAGGCTACCATCTGTCTCCCAACCTTCTCTGAGCCTTCGGGGTTCATGTGACCTGGCCATTTAGCGCATGGTGTGCAAAAAAAGTGCCGCTCAGAGGTAAAACAACCCAACCTAGTTGTTTGTCATTTCTCTCTCTCTCTATAGAGCTATAAAAACAGCCTCCTCCTGAGGTAAGGCCAAACTGCCGATACCACTGAACAGCAAAATTTGTTATTACAATTTTATTCTTGGTATAATCAGAAAGAGAGCGAAGAAAGGAGAAGGAAGAAAAAGAGATTTATTCCTTTCGGTCGTCGTTAAAGTCCCTTTTCCATCTGTTCGCCTAAGTGGAACTGAAAGGAAAAATTTGCAACTTCTCTCTCCAAAAAAAAGAAACCTTAAAAATTGCATCAACTGAGTACTCAAGCCATTAATACACAACGTTAAAACTGACGAAGCATTCCACACCGAATTATGCGAGCGCCTTTGCACACATTCATCTGTCACTGGAAACTGGAAAATTTATAAATCGCCTCGATTCGGAGACGATCTGGCAATCAGTAACAGACACCGGATGATAAACTTAATTAGACGACGACGTAAAAAGGGGACGCGCGCCCTCACTTGTCTGCGTCCTCCTCAACGGGGAAGGCAACGTTATTAAAATTGAGCCAGTGTGGCTCCCACAACCTTTCCCGTCAAAGGAAATCTCATTAATCGGGACGAAGCAGAAGAAATGTGTACTCTTGACGCTAGCAATCATCCATCCCCAAGGCCATGATTTATTTTTGATGCTCCAGAAGTCCTCATCGTTCCTAGGCAATAGTATCTCTTCAGTTATCTGCGTTCACTCTTAGTGAAGCACATTTGCACTTCCAGCAAAGCAGCTGGCTTCTCGCTGCTTTACTAACGAAAGCTGACAGGTTTTATAGCATCAGTACACCGTTAATCCACACTCTTCTTTGGGCACTGCTTGGCTATTACTGCTATTTTGAGATAACATATTCACGCTGTTCCCCAGTGGGAAGAGAATCCTCATCGCCTCTGCCAGTCCTCGTCCCTTTCTGCCATCTTCGTTGATTTACATTTCCACGCAAAGCTTCCTTTCATCAAGGTAATTTGTTTCCTCATCACCCTCTAATTGGACATAGCTCTGAGCTAAATATAGCTCACGGAGAGTGGAAGATCTCCCTTGCTGCCACGTGCTGCAGCATCCTTCACTCTAAAGGCTCTTCTCGGATTCTCTTCGTCTCGGACAAAGAGATAAATGATAATTTATTTAGGTTATCTTATTCAAGTCTCGTTTAAGAGGACGCATTTGTGCAGTTTTGACACTTCTGTCAAAAAATGGAATTGCAATGAACTATTAAGTGATGGTCTATTTTTCTGACGTGTGCTTTCAGTTGTTTTAACTCTGAGCGGCGTTTAACACAAGGGGTAAATGGTCAGGTCACATGAACAAAAAGAACGCAAAGAAGGTTGGAGAAGGGCCCGCTGGACTGCTATTAGGGCAAGGATGGAAGTCTCTCGTCAGGACTATCCCGCATGTTCTTAAACATTCACAGGTACGACTCTCCCGCACACGGGGCCAAGGCTTAACGTCCCATCCGACGGACGGAGACCTTTCCAAGCCCATCGGTGTCCCCTACTGACCGTGGGCAGGGCGGGGAATTTTGCGGAGATAAATCTCAACGCTGACTCAGCTGGGACTCGAACCTGGGAACTACAGATTACGAGCCTGGCGCACTACCGACTGAGCCACCCCCGCCCCTCTCTGACCTAGGAACATCAGATTGTAAATCTGGAGTGCTACCAACACCTTGTGACGTATGAAACTGAAACCGACGGCATACCATAAGAGACTTCGATACGCTATACCGATCCTACCTAGGTATAGATTAATTATTCAGCATTTCTAAACGAATTAATTTAGCAATATAATTGATAAACAGATACCTAACGAATAAGAGCAGTTGATAGTGGCAATATCATTCTTTCACAAAATGTGCAGCTGTACGATATATATGAGAGGTCCAATCCAAATCAAATCCACAAATGAAAATTCCTACATCTAATAACTTGATAGATGTAGACTCATTCTGACAAAATTTTACTGAAAAGAAAATTTCTCTTTTTTATATAGGTATATATTTTCTATTTTTTTTAATATATTTTTTATCTTTTTTTTCTCTATATAATTATTTTTCATTTATATAGGTATATTTTTATTTTTTTCAATTTATCCAAAATATTAATATTTCTAAGAAATTGAATTAATAGTTTATATAGGATAGGTTTAAGATTCTTACTGGTAGGCTCTGGGATATTTTTAAAGTTGCATATATTAATATTGTATGCTTTTTATTTATTAAAATAAGATTTTCTTTCTGGTTGGTAATTTTTACAATTAAATATTATGTGTTCTATGGTTTGTTTTACATTACATTTATTGCAGTTTGGAGAACCAATTTTTTTAAATTTATATAAAGTTGAGTTCGTGAGAGCTAAGTTAGCTTTTATTCTGAGTATTATAATTATTTCTCTTTTACTTAAACCATAGTTTGAAAATTTTTCAATTTTATTTGATATTTGATAACGTTGTGTATTAATTGTTTTGTTGTTATACCAATTCTATGTTTCAATTAATATTTTAGATTTATTTGATTTTTTGTGTAATATAAAATGAAAACGGGTAGTGATTGTATTATTAAGATGTTTTGCATTTTTAGCTAATAACTCTACTCATTCGTTATGTTTTGTATTCACATGAGAGGGTAGCCATTGTAAAGTTATATTATTTCTATTTAGGCGATTATATGTCAATGAATAAATATCATTTAAAAAAATGGGGAAGTTATTTTTAAATGGGTTTTGTTGAAAGATGTCTAGAGTACTTTTACAATCAGTGAAAATGACTATATGTTTATTACTAAATTTCAGGGACCAATTTATTGCAATTATAACTGCTAGAAGTTCTGCTGGAAAAACAGGTTCATTAATCTTAATTGAAATTGTTAATTTTAATTAAGATTAATGAACCTGTTTTCATTAATGAAAATGTTTGATTAAATTTAAATTGTTGTTCGTATTTTTCAATTGGGTAGTATATTGTTCCAGAAGTAATGGTTTTATCAGAATTTAATGATCCACCTGTATAGATTTGAACAAAGTTATTATATTTTTCATTGATATAATTCTCTGATAATATTTTTATAATAGTTGGATCAAATTGCTTTTTAAAATCAATTCCAGGAATTTTATCAATAATGATTGGAGTTGTTGAAATCCAAACATGGCAATTTAGGAATCAAATCTCCACTGAGGTTGTTGTTAAGCATATATAGTAATTGTTCTTTTTCATAAAAGTTATATAAAGTTAACAACTTGGAAGTTATTAATAAATTTTTCGATTATAAGGTGTGAATGATTTTTGCTAATTATTCTAAATATTAAATTTGAAAATAAATGTTTTTTTTTTATTTCAAGTGGTGGAATTGATGTTTTAGCATATATGTTTAAGTTATTTGAAGTTTGAATTTGGCCAAGACAATATTTTAAAATTTTCGTTTGAATTGTTTCTAATTTAATTAGTTTGGTTTTAAAGATTTGATTAATAAGTTAAATTCCGTAGGTGCACTTTGGTAATATTATAGAATTAAAAATTAGTAAAAGATTTTTAATGGAGCAACCCCATTTCGAGCTACCTAAATATCTCACGAGGTCCTACGATGTTTTATGATAGTATTAGGTGTGATGTGCTATAAGTTAATTTACTGGTAGGTTTAGTGGCCCTTTTGTGAACACAGCGGGGTAAATGGGCTGTCACAAGAACTCCAATGACGCGAACACCTGTTAGGATGAAAAATGCAATATTCCGTTGTACCTATTCACCGTGTCCTTAACATGTACAATGTATGACTGTCTTGCGCATGTACAATCGCTCAAAAAAATATCCGAACACCATGGTTGATTACATTTTCAATTTACAAATTCGTGTCACGTATCACGTGACACGAAGGTTGCCAGATCACTAATTTCTTAAAAAAACCGTTGCCAGATATTTTTTCTGAATTCTGTAATCAACCATAGTTTCGGATATTTTTTTGAGCGACTGTACTCACGTCTTTACGATCCATCCGAAGGACGGCGGCCTTTCCTAGCCCATCGTTCTCCTCTTTCTCACCGAGTGCAGAACGGGCAAAGATAAATCTCAACACTGGCACAATTGAAACTCGAACCTGAGACTTCATGTTATCTATCTAAGCTTGATGTGCTCCCAATTGAGCCAACCCCTTCCCCTAGAGGACTTTGAGAGAACGGCCGTTAAGGAATTGGGATGGCATCAATGAGTATACGTTTTCTGAGAGGATATTAAAATAATAAATACCCCCTCAAGCAGCTGCTTGCCACAGAGGTCTGACAGGAGCCTGTCAGTTTATATGCCACAGTAGAAAGTCTGAGAGGATGGCAGGACCTCAGCAGAAAAACGATACAAACAGCCATGCCCGGGACTCGAACCCAGGTCCCTTAGATCAGTAGCCAAGTGCGCTAACCACTCGGCCATGGGACGGCTAAAGAGAGGATATTAAGCAGGAAAATTAAGTTTTCAGTTGAAAGTTAAGGTGATGTAGTGTTGGTGGGCTATTTTTGTTAATCATACACTATTTGGTGCGCTATTTGATAATGCTATAAAATTTTCTTGGGTTATTTTTATAATGATGTAGTGTTGGTCTATTTTTATAACGATGTAGTGCTGATGAGCTATGAGCATTGAGATGTTGATATTGAAAAAGAATGAAATTCATCATTTTCCTACTTTAGCACCTTCTTAACAATGGAGATTGCAATTAATGGATGAATTTTCAAAAAAATGCAGATTGTAATAGTTCGTTAGTACCTATCTAAGTCATAAAAATTTTTCAGTCATCTCCTAAATTAGAAAGTTGCTTTTTACCACCACCACCACCCCTTCCATCCTAGAACCTAAACCAATCTCTTGTGCTAAGAAGTCAAATCGCTGCTGTCAGTAAACACTTTGATCTCCACACTCCACAAATCAAATTTCAAATTCCCAGCATGAGTGGATCGTTTGCAACAATCGCTTAAAATTTTGCGTTTTCCAAATTTATCGTTCGCTACTGGTGGAAATTAACACTGGAGATTGGGAAAATACTAATCCTAATAATTCATTAGTATCTATCCAACCCAAAAAGACCATTTCTTTTATCTCAAACAACAAAAAAGTTCAATGTCTACAGGCTAATTAAAAAAGTTTTTATGAAAACTATCTGAAAATGAGTCCATTGAAATAAATACCGCTTCCCCCCCCCCCACTGGAAATACCTAAAATAGAAATGATTCCGTTTCATCTGGCAATTTAGTTACTAATTTCCTGCACAGATGTACGGATGCGTACATTTCTATAGACTTCACAGTAATCTCTATGTGCTTCAGATGACTATCCATTGAAGCGTGGAGATTTTGTTTCCTAATACCCCCCCCCCCTCCCTCCTTAATGAATGTAGCGAGAATGTGGTGATTCAAACTGCTGAAAACGCAAATGAATGAGCCAGCATTTTAATGCAAGTACATAAATATATACAGCTACCATCTGTGCTTTGTAGAAATCAGAAGCTTTTATTGGCGAAAGCTACGGATTCAGAGAAAGTTCTCAACTAATGCATTGAGAATTGTTTCCATCCCAGAACCTAATCCAATAATGTCTTCTCGAAGCGTAAACCTCCCTTGAGGAGAGTCAAAAGCAGTTCCAGGGCTGCTACAAACGCTACCTGACTACGTCGATTTAGGAAGCAAGGGGTTTGAAATGGTCTATTATAAATGCTACCAGCGTACAACATATAGGAATTGAAACACTAAGAACTAATGCACATTGAATCTGCATGCTGTGTTACCCTGATTACATGTCTCTAATTACCTGCGTTGACTTTCGGGCAAATTCCACTAAACAAACTCACAAAATCTCTGTCACCAGAGGCTTATACGTTTCTAGACCTACTTGTACAATATTTATGATTACATTATTAGAATATCTCCTTTCTCGATCCTTCAGGTTCACTAAACTTCGAGGCTCTACCTGAGCTCATGAATATTCAACTAACAGCAATTTCTCTTCTCATTGTCACTTAATATTCATGAACAGGTGGTGTCCTGCCAACATCAGAGGCCAGAAAAATGACTCTTTATTCCTCGTTATTGGCGAAGTTAATTAATTCCTGCCATGAATTATGTGCTCGTTTAGATCAAAAGTTTTTTGTTTTTTAATTTTCTTCCCACGTATACTTTTATGGCAATAAATAAAGCCAAAGGAAACACGGGTAATGGGTTGGTTGCCTACATAAGCTCTGAAAATAGTCTAAAGGTGTCTCAAAATTTATTCACGCATTCTTCGTGTCTAGTGTAAGTTTGGTTGTATGGTTAAGTAGAAGTCAATACCAAATTCCGAAAAATATGTGCCATTTTTTTTCTCAGTTATTTCGAAGAAAGCTGGTTGATTGGTGATAATTAAGTACTTGATCGATAGGTTTATTGTGATATTAGCTGAACGACATCTGGAGCTGCCCAGGTCTTATTTTTATCTGTATATTCTGATTTTTACTTCACTATAGGTTAGTTTCGGGAGCATTGCCCCTCCCCCTTCCCATGATGCTTTAGCACAAATTCAACACCAAGAATTCTCTTGCATACTGACGTCACCGAGCTCAGAGGCCCGTGGCTTCGTTTTTACGCAAACTATCGAGATTTTAATTTTCATTTCAACAGATTTTGGCATCCTGTGGTTTCCGAGATACTGGACTGAAAGAACCAAAATTTCGTATACAGTTCCTCCTGTGTGACCCCTTGTTGGGTTAAAAAATCAAAATCCTACCTGCAGTGGGACGACTTATAATAATAATGCCTTTGAGAATGTGAGGAATCTGGCAAGTGCAGCAGAGTTAAGCATTATTTTGGCTCTTGTGTTCACAGTTTACGGAGCAGTGAATGGCAACAGTGGATTTGCTAGCGACTTCGGCTTCCCTTAGGAATAACGTGGTAATTATATTTGCTTGTAGCAAACCTCTCTTTTGGAATTTCGACTTGAAATTCAACACTGCAACGCCGACGAGAACCAAAAACACTCTGTGAAATTTTAAAGCATCTACCACAATTTCCCGATGTCTTTTATGGCTGCCATAGACAGACAGAGACACAGACGTCTTCTTTCATTATTATAGCTTTGCCCCCATCGACAAATTCTCTGTGTGTAGATCGGTGCAAACTGACCGATAAATAAAAGTCCAAGTCCGACATTGTAGTGATAATCGGACTAGACCTAAAGTTGGTCTGTTGTTTTAATGAATATAATTGGAATAAATATCGAAGCAGATATGACAGTGGAGTGAATGATCTAAGCGGACAAGGGGCGGGGGTGGCTCAGTCGGTAGCGCGCCAGGCTCGTAATCTATAGTTCCCAGGTTCGAGTCCCAGCTGGGTCAACGTTGAGATTTATCTCCGCAAAATTCACCGCCCTGCCCACGGTCAGTAGGGGACACCGATGGGCTTGGAAAGGCCGCCGTCCGTCGGATGGGACGTTAAGACATGGCCCCGTGTGCGGGAGAGAGCCATACCCTGATGCACGTTAAAGAACACGCTGGATGGCCTTGACGGGAGGCTACCATCTGTCTCCCAACAGCTATTCT
This sequence comes from Ryuthela nishihirai, assembly GCA_038380435.1. Lineage (NCBI taxonomy): Eukaryota > Metazoa > Arthropoda > Arachnida > Araneae > Heptathelidae > Ryuthela > Ryuthela nishihirai. Next base: position 40,095,893 of record JAWZYU010000020.1, read on the forward strand.
AGTGGCTCCCCTCCCCCAACCTTCTCTGAACAATCGGGGTCCATGTGACCTGGCCATTTAGCACATTGTGTGCAAAAAAGTGCCGCTCAGAGGTAAAACAACCCAATCTAAGCGGACACAGAAGGAAGTCGTACTTTGGAGAGGATAACTGCAATAGATATTGAAGTAAATATAATAGCGCAATGGATACTGAACCAAATTGGAGTGGATAATTGGAGTACATAGTGCGGCATGAATGTATTAAGATTGAAATAAAGCAAAAATATAGAGTACGAGCATCGTTCCTCCAGAAGACGCAATAGACGCATTGAAGTCTGGTTTTGGCAGTTCCTTTAAACATAACCAGTTGGGATTTCCCTGTTGTTTCGTATGGAGGTGCTTTGTGCGTCGTACATTACTGAACCGTCAAAAAACCATCAATGGAATGTGTGAGCACCAAGTTTTATGTATAGCTGACCGAGTGGTTAGCGCGCTTGGCTAATCTAAGGGACCTGGGTTCGAGTCCCCGGGTAAAGCATGGCTGTTTGTTTCGTTTTTCTGCTGAGGTCCTGCCATCCTCACAGACCTTCTACTGTGGTATATAAACTGACAGGCTCCTGTCAGACCTCTGTGGCAAGCAGCTGCTTGAGGGGGTATTTATTTTATTTTTTTTTATAGTAACAGAGGGGAGAGGCTGACTCAGTCGGTGGCTGGCCCAGGCTCGTAATGTGTAGTTCTCAGATTCGAACCCTACTCATGCCATCGTTGAGATATATCTCCGCTAAGCCCCCATTTTGCCTTCGGTTAGAACAGTATCTCGCAAACTGTGTGCCGCGAGAGATTTTTAAATTGACATTAGATATTCCAAAGATTCCAAGCAGCTGCTTGAGGGGGTATTTATTTTATTTTTATTTATTTAAGGAAAAACCCCACTGAAACACATAAAATGTTACGAACAGATTATGGGGGTGAGATTCTTCCTAGAGTACAAACATTTCGATGGGTTTAAGCATTTTCAAGAAGGCAGAAAGGATGTGGAAGATAACTCTCGCAGTGGACGAAAGAAAACCACTTCCAACCTGGAATTGGAGGCCGAAGTGGACGTTTGACTCTTAAAAGATAATCGATTGGTACTCAGGATGATGGCAAGTGAATTAAATGGGAATAAAGAATCGATAAAGTCCTTCATTACTAGGGAACTTGGGTAAGAGAAAATTTTATGCTAAATTTGTTCCTCACTCTTCGACCAAAAGAAAGTTTTGCAGTGCTCAGTTCCTCTCTCTTGTTTCCCCGACATGGCCCCAACAGACATTTCTTCTGCCTCCGAAGTTGAAACTGAGATTGAAAGGTCACCGATTTGATGCGGTCGATGATATTTAGAAAAACTTGGTGGTAATACTGAATATCGTCACAGAAGACAGTAGTGTAGTCGCACTATACCGTAATTGGTACTTCCTGTATGACGTCACCGACCACGCCCCTTCCGGTCACGTGATACGGCGGCACGTACGGCCATACCCTTATTAATATTCATAATTGATAATTGATAACTCATAATTAATAATTCATGATTAATAAAGACCACCTTATTTTTAATCCCCCCTTTATTAAAAACACATGGTGCCATCTAGTGTATATCATTAGTAATATACTTTAGAAAAGCCCTCTATTTTAACTGAAATTTTTCCAATTTTTTAATCCCCCCCCTCATTAAAAAAACCCTTTATTAAAAATTCTTCCCCCTCTCCTTTATTAAAAGCCCGTGGCGCCATCTAGTGTATATTATGAGTGCTATATTTTAGAAAAGCCCTCAATTTTAACTGAAATTATTCCCAATTTTTGACTCCCCCCTTATTAAAAAAAAACTCTATCAAAAGTTCCGCCCCCTTTATTAAAAACCCTATCAAAACTGCCCTCCTGGTTGACATGTATTTTTAATCCCCCTCTTTAAAGACCCCATGGTTAACCCACCTGTATTTTTTAATCCCCCTCTTTAAAAACCCCATGGTTGACCACCTGTATTTTTTAATCCCCCTTATCAAAAATCCCTCCCTTTTATTAAAAACTCTATCAAAACTGCCACCCCCTCATTAAAAAACCCTATCAAAAGTTCCGCCCCTTTATTAAAAACCCTATCAAAAATTCCGCCCCTCTATTAAACTCCCCCCTCACCGATCACAAACTCCCGAATAAGTCCCTTGATTTCTAGCCTCATCTGAAATTTGCAAAGTCCAACTGAACTTTCGGTGGCAACTTTCAGTTCATCCCCTCTCAGAATGGCTGATGCAATCCTCAAAAATAATTACAAAGTCCCAATTTTTGACTCCCCCTGATTAAAAAAAAACCCTTATCAAAAATACCTCCCCTTTATTAAAAACCCTATCGAAACTGCCACACCCTCGTTAATTAATCCGTTATCAAAACTGCCACACCCTCGTTAATTAATCCGTTATCAAAAGTTCCGCCCCCTTTATTAAAAAACTCCTGTCGCGAATGTTTATTTCCTCGTAAATTAAATCCACTCACACTCTTGATCGTAGTTTTCGGACACATCTCGAAATTTTTCTAAGCCCAGAGATGTCACTCATGGACAGCCCTTCTGACTAAACCGCATTGAACCAATAAAATGAATTTTTAAATTCCCGTATACCCATTACGCGATCACAAGTTTAAACTTTTTATTCCTAATACATATTACCGCTGTATCCTCAGTACATGATGCAAAATATTACTCTTTCCTAGGAAGTAACGTTACTCAGTAACAATCGATAACATTATTTCTTCCTCCGAAGAAAAATCAGCTAATTGTTTGAAAGTAAGATATCACTTTTTAAAAAAATCTACAATTCTAAACACTCTCACAGTTTTTAAAAATCGTCTTTTCCACCGTTTACCGGCGAACGTGTGATCCAATGACTCATCATGCTGATGAAATTTTATTTCGCGTTGCGACCTCTCTACACGTGTGTGCATTACGCTTTACAAGGTCAGTTGTTTTCATCTGGTAATAAATAATTCTACAAAGAATTTTGTACGCGGCAGAATGCTATAGAAAGTAAACGATGCTAAAAGTAGAAAACAATTCATACGTTGCGGGTATCCTTGCGTTTCTGCTTACGGTGCGTAAAATATCTAACTTTTGTTCTACATCCAAGTCCAACATGAATATTTGTTATTGGTGTAGGGGATATTAGTTTTAACAAATACTATAAAATACACTAAGCTACTATAAAAAATAATACATTTAATAAGTCTCACTCGATCGATATACTGATAACAACTCTCAACTTACCTGAGCTAATCGACTGAAATTTTATTTGCAGCTGGACTGATAGTCAAAATTTAGCAAATACTTCAGCGATTATATCAGTATATGTAATGGAACAACCTACATGAGAAAGCTTCCTCTATTCGACAACATAAAAATTCGCCTAACTAAAAATTTTCAGGAATAATTTAAAAGTACAAACCTCAGCAATAAATTTTGAATATTTATTACTGTTCGGTAATTTTTCCCCTGTGCAGAAAAGCGACACTGTTATACCTTTCATGCAAATGCTTGGTTAACGATCGTGACTGATGATTTTTTTTCCCTTTGACGCGAATGATTAGATCAGCATTGGAAATAAGTGACAGACAAAAAATAATGTCTTTACAAACTAAGAGACACTCGGTGTGAAACATCCCAATCCAGAAATGCCCTTTTCAAAATATAGGGAAATTCCCTACTCTCCCATTTGTTAAAATTTAACTCGACCTAGGGCGCTTAATCGAAGAAATGGTAAGGGAGAGGAGCGCGCACGAACAACCAGTCCAACCGGTGATTGAAACTCGTATTAAATGATACTTTTTTGTTTTTCCCATTTTTTACACTGAATTATTTTTTTGCAACATCCGTACCGTTTTGTGAAATGCGTCACACATTTTTTATGACATTAACAATTTTCTGTCTGTGCTCCTAACGGTGATTTTCCCTTTCTAATGTACTTCCTTTGGTGCTCAAACCGTATTCTCCTGGTAACCGCTACATACTTTCTTTAATTGTGATGAACAGTATAAGAGGGCATTTTAAAATTAGCTGACCGCTTGGAGTTTTTGCAGGCAGTAAACTGCTGTGTCCTTAAGCCGAAAAGATTCCCTCGAAGATAAGACGGGAGCTATCTAATAAAGTGCGGCATTTCGACATGAAACAAATAATTATTTCACTTTGTCAATAGGGTTCAATAGATTCTTGAGGAAGATAAAAGTCACGTAGCAGGCAGCTGTTCCCATGAGTAAAGGATTTAGATAAACAGTAGGATATCTGTTTTCACATCGAAAGGCTGTTCCATAGGTCAGTGCATAAGTGCCCAGTGACCTTTGAGTTATCACCGATTGGACTGATTGGTCGTGCGCTCGCTCATCTCCCTACCATTTCTTCAAATTAAGTGCCCTAGGTCGTGTTAAATTCTAAGAAGTGGGAGAGTAGGGAATTTTCCTATATTTTGAAAATGGCATTTCTAGACTTGGGATGTTTCACACCGAGTGTCTCTTAGTTTGTAAAGACATTATTTTTTGTCTGTCACTTGTATCCAATGCTGATCTAATCATTCGCGTCAAAGGGAAAAAAAATCATCAGTCACGATCGTTAACCAAGCATTTGCATGAAAGGTATATCAGTGTCGCTTTTCTGCACAGGTGAAAAATTACTGAACAGTAATGAGTATTCAAAACTTATTGCTGAGGTTTGTACTTTTAGATTATTCCTGAAAATTTTTAGTTAGGCGGATTTTTATGTTGTCGAATAGAAGAAGCTTTCTCATGTAGGTTGTTCCATTAGATATACTGATATAATCGCTGAAGTATATGCTAAATTTTGACTATCAGTCCAGCTGCAAATAAAATTTCGGTGGATTAGCTCAGCTAAGTTGAGAGTTGTTATCAGTATATCGATCGAGTGAGATTTATTAAATGTATTATTTTTTATAGTTGCTTAGTGTATTTTATAGTATTTGTTGAAACTAATATCCCCTACACCATTAACATACATTCATGTTGGACATGGATGTAGAACAAAAGTTAAATATTTTATGCACCGTAAGCAGAAACGCAAGGATACCCGCAACGTATGAATTGTTTTCTACTTTTAGCATCGTTTACTTTCTATAGCATTCTGCCGCGTACAAAATTCTTTGTAGAATTATTTATTACCAGATGAAAACAACTGACCTTGTAAAGCGTAATGCACACACGTGTACTAACGAGAGGTCGCAACGCGAAATATAATTTCATCAGCATGATGAGTCATTGGATCACACGTTCGCCGGTAAACGGTGGAAAAGACGATTTTTAAAAACTGTGAGAGTGTTTAGAATTGTAGATTTTTTTAAAAAGTGATATCTTACTTTCAAACAATTAGCTGATTTTTCTTCGGAGGAAGAAATAATGTTATCGATTGTTACTGAGTAACGTTACTTCCTAGGAGAGAGTAATATTTTGCATCATGTACTGAGGATACAGCGGTAATATGTATTAGGAATAAAAAGTTTAAACTTGTGATCGCGTAATGGATATACGGGAATTTAAAAATTTGTTTTATTGGTTCAATGCGGTTTAGTCAGAAGGGCTGTCCATGAGTGACATCTCTGGGCTTAGAAAAATTTCGAGATGTGTCCGAAAACTACGATCAAGAGTGTGAGTGGATTTAATTTACGAGGAAATAAAAATTCCCGACAGGAGTTTTTTAATAAAGGGGGCGGAACTTTTGATAGCGGATTAATTAACGAGGGTGTGGCAGTTTTGATAGGGTTTTTAATAAAGGGGAGGTATTTTTGATAAGGGTTTTTTTTAATCAGGGGGAGTCAAAACTTGGGACTCTTAATTATTTCTGAGGATTGCATCAGCCATTCTGAGAGGGGATGATCTGAACGTTCCAACCGAAAGTTCAGTTAGACTTTGCAAATTTCAGATGAGGCTAGAAATCAAGGGACTTATTCGGGAGTTTGTGATCGGTGAGGGGGGAGTTTAATAGAGGGGGCAGAACTTTTGATATGGTTTTTAATAAAGGGGGTGGAGCTTTTGATAGGGTTTTTTAATGAGTGGGTGGAAGTTTTGATAGAGTTTTTAATAAAGGAGAGGGATTCTTGATAAGGGGAATTAAAAAATACAGGTGGGTCAACCATGGGGTCTTTATAGAGGGGGGATTAAAAAAATACATGTTAACAAAGGGGGAAGTTTTGATAGAGTTTTTAATAAAGGGGGCGGAACTTTTGATAAGGGGGATTAAAAAATACAGGTTGGTCAACCATGGGGTTTTTAAAGAGGGTGGATTAAAAAATACATGTCAACCAGGAGGCAGTTTTGATAGGGTTTTTAATAAAGGGGGCGGAACTTTTGAAAAGGTGGTTTTTTAATGAGGGGGAGACAAAAATTGGGAATAATTTCAGTTTAAATAGAGGGCTATTCTAAAGTATAGTACTCATAATATACACTAGATGGCGCCATGGTTTTTTAATAAAGGGGGAGGAATTTTTAATAAATGGGGATTTAAAAAAATACAGGCCAACCAGGGGATCTTTATGAAATATTAATTATTAATTATTAATAATGATTATTAATAAGGGTGCGTGGTCGATGACGTAATAAGTGGTGTGGTCGGTGACGTAATAGGGGCGTGTCCGGAAGTGGCCTATTGTGGGTGTAAGTATTGAAATTAGTCCAGCAGTGGACATTTTTTGCTCCGTCATTTGGAGTGGATAACTGGAATAATTATTGAAGCACGTATGTCAGCGCAGTTGATAATCGGAGTGTATATTAGAGCAAGTTGGACACCGGAGTGGATAATTGTAGAAAGTATTGAGATTGGCCCAACAGTGGAGTGATTAATATGAATGGAGATTAAAACAAGTTGGACATTGGAATTGATAACTGAAGTGAACATTGAAGTAGGTGCAACAGTGGAATGGACATTGAAGCAAGTCGGACATTTCAGTGGATATTGAAACAGGTTCAACAGAGGAGTGAATAAATCGGAGTAGACATGAAACAAAATCCAAATTAGATCACAATAAAAAAAATATGACTTTCGAAACAGATCCACCATTAGAGTAGTGGAACTATTGTTCGAGTTTCTATAGTAATAATAAATAAATACCCCCTCAAGCAACTGCTTGCCACAGAGGTCTGACAGGAGCCTGTGAGTTTATATGCCATAGTGGAAGGTCTAAGAGGATGGTAGGACCTCAGGAGAAAAACGACAGATACATCCATGCCTTACCTAGGGCTCGAACCCAGGTCCCCTAGATCAGTAGCCAAGCGCGCTAACCACTCGGCCATGGGACGGCTAGAGTAAATCACTAGAATAGATCAGTGAAAATTTGTAATGTTTAACTTCTACGACAGGGAGTGGATAAAGTAAAATATATCTAGAGAGTTCGACATTCGTTAGAAAAGAAAAACTGTAAGATCGCCTTTGAAGTCGATGAAGGGAATAACAGATCGACCTAAGTCCAATATTCGAGTGGATAACAGAAAATCACAGACATGTAAAATATGTTGAACTATGTACGACCGTGAAAGGCAAAATGTTAACGTTAAATATACCTTTGAACTAGGATTAATTAATCAACGAAATAGTAATCCAGATGTCATCTCTAAATTGAAATGGATAAAGCAGCTGTTCAGTAAGCCAATGTCGTAAAAATTTTAAATATCATATGAGAAACCTCAAGTGGATTTTTATGGGTTGGGTTGTTTTACCTCTGAGCGGCACTTTTTTGCACACCATGGGCTAAATGGCCAGGTCACATGGACCCCGAAGGCTCAGAGAAGGTTGGGGAAGGGGACCAACTGGAACAGCTTTTGGGAGACAGATGGTAGCCTCCCGTCAAGGCCATCCAGCGTGTTCTTTAACGTGCACAGGGTATGCTCTCCCGCAAACGGGGCCACGGCTTAACGTTCCATCCGACGGACGGTGTCCTTTCCAAGCTCATCGGTGTCCCCTACTGACCGTGGGCAGGGCGGGGAATTTGGATTTTTATGAATGCAGAAACTATTTAAATGACTCTTTCCGAATGCAGAAGCTACTTAAGTACCTATTCTAAGTACCTACTCTGAAATCAATTATATCTACATTTACCAAACAAATTTTGCCCTGTATAGCTAAGGTTCCATTGATCACCAAACTATTATTTAAACGCCAAGAAGAAAATGTACCGATTATTAAGAAAAAATTCCGGTAAAGGAACTCCTCGAATAATATTCCCGCGGTCGAAAAGTAATTGATAGTGAAAGCACGTTTGAATATTTTAGCAAAAATCCAAAAGAAAGATTAACTCGAAATTTCGACGTTAGAACTGATGAAAGCGAAGGAGTTCTGAAAGCTTCAGCGGCTCTCGTAGCATCACCATCCCCTGACACTTCTTCCCATCCCTTCTATGATGAGCTAGCTCTCCTGCAAACATTTCATTATGGCCGTAGTCAAACATCGGCCGTTGTGTGGCAGAAAACGATATTCCCATCATGCATCACGATAGCCTATTAAATAATGCATGAAATGTGATGATTCCAAGTCTATCGATACGTGGGCACTTAGATCAACAATAGAAGGAGGAGAGCAAGTGTAATATAAGACCCCTAAACTGTGATCATCATCTTCGACAATCTGGCGATGTCCCCAGAATTTCTTCCGATTATATCGTAAAAATTCTTATTTGTCATAAGCTGTTATATTCCAATAAAGATTGAAGACAGCGCCGAACAAAATTCAAATATTAAATTGATTCTTTCTTAGGTAAATTCTGTCACTATTCTAAATGCAGTGCAAGTATTACTTTCAGTCTAAAGCCCTTATTTAAATTTGCATTATACCGTTTGCATATTTTAAACATTTTATTAATACGAGGGCCGTCCCGTGGCCGAGTGGTTAGCACGCTTGGCTACTGATCTAAGGGACCTGGGTTTGAGCCCCGGATTAGGCATGGATGTGTGTGTCGTTTTTCTGCTGAGGTCCTGCCATCCTCTCAGATCTCCTACTGTGGCATATAAACTGACAGGCTCCTGTCAGACCTCTGTGGCAAGCAGTTGCTTGAGGGGGTATTTATTATTATTTTTATTTTTTATATTAATACGAACTTCAATATAATGGTTCTGCGCTGTTGCATTATAACGACGCTGTTTTTTTAACTGTATCATTCTTTTTTCAGCTTTTTATTTTTTGGAATGTACCAATATTTTTTTTTCTTCATCACACACCACAAACGACTTATTGGCTACGCAAAAAAAACATACAAAATTAAAGGTGAAAACAATATTTTGAATTTTACCTAGCATTTAGTTTCCTATTGCCAGGTATGGAGATGGACGATGCATCAGTTGGTTGGTTGGTTGGTTGTTTTACCTCTGAGCGGCACTTTTTTGCACACCATGGGCTAAATGGCCAGGTCACGTGGACCCCGAAGGCTCAGAGAAGGTTGGGGGAGGGGACCCAATGGAACAGCTGTTGGGAGACAGATGGTAGCCTCCCGTCAAGGCAATCCAGCGTGTTCTTTAACGTGCACAGGATATGGTTCTTCCGCACAAGGGGCCACGGCTTAACGTCCCATCCGACGGACGGCCGCCTTTCCAAGCCCATCGGTGTCCCCTACTGACCGTGGGCAGGGCGGGGAGTTTTGCGGAGATAAATCTCAACGCTGACCCAGCTGGGACTCGAACCTGGGAACTGCAGATTACGAGCTTCGCTTTACGTAATCTTCGCAGGTCATAATAGTTCCCATGTTCCAGTCCCACTTGGCTAAAATTCCACCCTGTCTGAGGGGAAACTGATGCGCTTGGAAAGACCGCCGCCCTTCGGATGGGACGTTAAGCCGTGGCTCCGTGCGCAGGAGAGTCATACCCTGTGCCGTAGCTTAAGCTGCTCGCACGATAGATGACTTTCATATATACCCATTGTATCACAAAATCGATGCCAGCTCCCCAGCCGAGCATCAGCTCTGCCAATGCTCTTCCAAGAGTTTTCGTTACCCCCTTAATGGCGCCGCTCTTTCAGCTCTTCGATTTTGTGCACTCACTACTGTCAGCGTAATTTTTTTCCCACACAAAAATGTTGCTTTTCCAGATGCAAAAAAAAATCTTTATTTTAATCCAATAATTAGACGTAAAAAGAATTCATTATGTGCTAAGTTTTTTTTGGTGCAAAGTAATTCTGAACAATTTCACATTTTACTAATCTACTATGCATTTGCGCGGGTTTCATCTTTCACTTAGCTTAATGTACAATGCTTATACTTATAACATTCAGATATAAAGGCTTCTACATAAATTACTCTAAACGATAAAGCTATTTTCCTGCTGGATGACATGAACAGAAGAAAAGTCACCAAGCATTCCTATTAAAAATTGAAAAAGACATTAATAATTGAAAGCAACCGATTACTTTCATGATAGTTTGGAATGTGAAAGTTAGCGTGCAGGTAAGCAAAATAATTCTACGTAATTTCCTGCGTGCAAGTAAGCGAAGTATTCTGACAAACTACAGCTTCACAATGATGAAAACCGTGTGCAACTATATCCAAAAATATGATGAAAGCAGTTCAAGTAAGAAGAATGGCAATAAATAAAAAGAATAATTACCGAACTGCAAAGTAAGGGAATGGCAGCAGACCAACACGTCCTCACAAGTTGAATGTTGGCGGGAAAATGAGAATTAGGTCTGCTACTATACGTGGCACTCAGTCGTCTATGGGGGCAGGGGTGGTTCAGTCGGTATCGCGCCAGGCTCGTAATCTGTAGTTCCCAGGTTCGAGTCCCAGCTGGGTCAGCGTTGAGATTTATCTCCGCAAAATTCCTCCCCTGCCCACGGTCGGTAGAGGACACCGATGGGCTTGGAAAGGCCGCCGTCCGTCGGATGGGACGTTAAGTCGTGGCTCCGTGTGTGGGAGAGCCATATCCTGTGCACGTTAAAGAACACGCTGGATGACATTGACGGGAGGCTACCATCTGTCTCCCAACAGCTGTTCCAGTGGGTACCCTCCCCCAACATTCTCTGAGCCTTCGGGGTCCATGTGACCTGGCCATTTAGCCCATGGTGTGCAAAAAAAGTGCCGCTCAGAGGTAAAACAACCCAACCCAGTCGTCTATCTGTGATAGCTGGTTAATCAGTGACCTTGTGCATGATAAAGAAGCTAAAATTACCTTATCCTTTATTGTTACATTGGCTTTACTGTCCCCCGGTATGGAATAAATTTTAATATTAATAATAACATGCAATATGGCCTTAACGGGAGGCTGCCATTTGTCTCCTAACAGCTCCTCAATGGGTCCCCTTCCCACAACCTTCTCTGAAGTTGAGGTCCTTGTGACCTGGCCATTTATTGCATTGTGTGCCAAAAAATGTGCCGCTCAGAGGTATAACAACCCAATCATGATCCCTTCCTCGGCCTCCTCTCAATAGCTCACCAACATGGACAACCAAGCCAATTCCTCCTTTTTTCCTAGTAAGCAGTCCCGTGGCAGAGTGGTTAGTGCGCTTGGCTACTGATCAAAGGGACCTGGGTTCTGAGCCCCGGATAAGGCATGAATGTTCGTGTCGTTTTTCTGCTGCTGTCCCGCCATCCTTACAGACCTTTTACTACTCTTGCTTGAGGAGGGTTTTGTTTAAGGTAAAAAAATTTAGAATGGATTAAGATCACTTTAAAAATATTTTTCCGTTTTTCTTCTTCTCTCTATTCCTAATTCTCTCTATATATAAAATGAGCGATAGGTTTGTAGAAACTATCCCACTCTTTGGGGTGACATGCCGGACTCATTCAGGCTTCCTATTTCTCTGTTCCAATCCAGTGTCGGTGTCTCCGTTGAGATTTATCCCCTCCAACACCCCACTCTGCCATCAGTGAGAAAAGAGATACCGAATGGGCTTGGAAAGGCCCCCGTCCTTCGGATGAGACATTAAGCCATGGTCTGTGTAAAGGAGAGTCACGCCCTATGCATGCCAAAGATTACCTTGACTGGTGCTAAGAATGACCTTGACTGGTGCTAAGAATGACCTTGACTGGAGGCTACCATCTGTCTGTCCAATCCTCCATATCCCTTTCCCTGCCCAACTCTGAGTAGTAACATGACTGAGAGTTCTGGGCCAATGTTAAAAGTATAGGGAAACCCATGTTAATCTTACTCATGTCGTAGTTCCCATCGTCTGTCAATTTAAAACCAACACCTGGAATTACCGCTGGTCTTCTTTCGGAACCAGTCTCAGAGATGATGACGCCAAACTTTGTCAAGTATTTAGTTCAAGATTAACATGGGTTTCCCTATACTTTAACATTGGCCCAGAACTCTCAGTAATAATACTACTACTCTGAACCCTTGGAGTCCATGTGACCTGCCATTTAGCCCTTTAGCCGCAGAAAAAGGCAGCTAAGAGGGGTCAAATAACCCTTAAATGTTCCAGTAGAAGTGTATTATGTCAAATAGCCGTGTCACAGTCAGCTGAATTACGATAATGGCCGAACAAACGGGGAACATAAAGTTTCTCTTAAACCTGGGCAAAAAAAAACCAAATTGCTCTTTGTACGGAGACTTTATTACCTGGATATGTTTCCTTGTGTCTGTTTCCTGTTCCCAGGGCAGAAACGAAAAGCGAAAAGTCATCACTATGATGACATTCAATCCATAAGGGCAGGAATGTCAAAGCAACTACGTAGCATTCCAGAACAATGCTCTCCAGTGCTGCTTCAAAGACTTTCAGGAACTCTGGTAACAGTGTATCGATGCAAGAGGTAAAAAATAATACACTTATGATAAGAGTTTTAAAAAAAATGCATTTTTAGGAGGGTGGGGTAGAAAAAGGGACTGTGCATATGGCTTACCATACGTGAGCTAGACCTGACTACTGAAAATGTAGCAACTACAGTCGGTCAAAAAAGTATCCGAACACTACGGTTGATTACAGAATTCAGAAAAAATATCTGGCAAAGATTTCTTTAGAAATTAGTGATCTGACAACCTTCGTGTCGTGACACGAAGAAATTAGTTGATCTGACAACCTTCGTGTCACGACACGAAGGTTGCCAGATCACTAATTTCTAAAGAAATCGTTGCCGGATATTTTTTCTGAATTCTGTAATCAACCGTAGTGTTCGGATATTTTTTTGAGCGACTGTACTTATTTTCTCTTTTGGCACACAATGAGCTAATTGGCCATGTCACAAGAGGACCCCCAAAGGCTCAGAGAAAGTCGGAAGGACATCCACTGAACAGCTTTTAGGAGACAGATGCAATCCTCCCAACAAGACAATCCAGCGTGTTATTTAACTTGCACATGGTATGACTCTCCTATATACGAGGCCACTCCTAAGGTTCAATCCGACTCAGGATGGCCTTTCCAGGCTTCTTGGTGAGAAAAAGCAAACATGTGTAACCATGGCTTAATGTCTTGTTGGGCTTAAAGGGAGTTTCTCACTGAGGGAAGAGACAAGTTTAGCGGAGAGAAAAATCTAAACAGTTTGGAACTCGAACTTGTGAACTGCAGATTTCGATTCTGGTGCGTTGAACTTCTGGTGCTCTGGCCCTTAAATATGATTTTTCAAAGTAAATTTTTGAGTTGTGGAAGTCATGTATTATGGAGAATTACATATTACAAATAATTTGAAATTGATTGATTATAAGATGAAGAAATAAAGTGAAGAGTCGTAGAAGGAAAGATCGATTTAGGGATGCTAAATCCAGTCTCTAGAGTAAAAACAAAATTTGAAAAACACATTTATTTCATGCAATTATGAAGAGCATCATGCTGTACGGAGCGGAAACATGTCCGATAAATGAACGAATCCACATAAATTCCTTTCTCTGAAGATGGATTTTGTCAGCAATCGACAGATTAATCAAGTTGGAAAGGTTCAGAAATGAGAAAATTAAAGATTTAATGGAAGTTGAAAAGAATATTGGATATCCCATGATATGTACATATCAAACATGTGGAGGAAGGATGGGTTGTTTTACCTCTGAGCGGCACTTTTTTGCACACCATGGGCTAAATGGCCAGGTTACATGGACCCGAAGGCTCAGAGAAGGTTGGGGGAGGGGACCCACTGAAACAGCTGTTGGGAGACAGATGGTAGCCTCCCGTCAAGACCATCCAGCGTGTTCTTTAACGTGCACAGAGTATGACTCTCCCGCAAACGGGGCCACGGCTTTACGTACCATCCGACGGATGGCGGTCTTTCCAAGCCCAACAGTGTCCCCTACTGACCGCGGGCAATTTTGTGGAGATAAATCTCAACGCTGACCCAGCTGGGACTCGAACCTGGGAACTACAGATTACGAGCCTGGCGCGCTACCGACTGAGCCACCTCCGCCCCATGGAGGAAGGAGGAATGCGTATAATGATTACATAGTGAAACCCTGAGGAAAGAAGAGTAAGAGGAAAGCCAAAGAAATCCTGGATGGAAGAGGAAGAATGCATATCATGAGTCTGGAAAGAAACGCTGAGGGGAGAAAAGAGTAATAGGAAAGCCAAAGGAATCTGAGGGAGGAGAATAAAGAAAACAATGGAATAAAGAAATTTAATTTTGAAGTTTGCGAAAACAGGAGTAGATGGGAAAGAAACATTTAATTTATTTACGATTTTGGGGTTGCTGAAAAGCTTGAATTATGGAGATTTCCGTATATATATAATTATATATAATTTTATGGCGTCATCTAGTAGCATTATTCAATGAAATCAACTCGTTGTCAAATGAGATGAGAAAACGTTCATTGACAAATACCATATTTCCTTATAAGCAAGCACAGGATTCTGTTATTTTTGCAACATTACTTAAGCTATACGTGACTCGTAGATTTTTGCTCAGAAAGTGATGGAATTTTTCAACGATACGCGATTTTCTTGACGTTGAAACAAAGTAGCACAGTGAAATCCGTTCTTATCTGGGAGTTACCAGAAAAGCCCAACCTCGGGAGCGTTATCTCAGGAGTTCTTATCCAGACAATTACCGTCTTTCCAGAGGTTAGTTTTATCAGATGCTGCTGCCAAATCTCATCTTCCATGAACTCTTCAGAGCTGAGAGAATTTGGAAGAGGTATTCTGGTTATAAACTGCTCCCACCAAACACAGACGAATGCGACTTGGCAGGTGGCTACTCTAGAACGCCAAAACTTGCTCTCTGCACAATGTTCGAACTTTTGTTCAAATCCGTCACAAGCTGAGACACGTCCGCTGCAATCACGTGCTTTTTTGGCGCTTTGCCTGACCTCTGAGACGTAAAAGCCTCCACCCGGCAGTTGATAGCTGATGTAGGAGTGTCATGTCGAATTTCTCTCAGAAACTAGGGAGCATGAAATCCCCAAAATTCTAGTTCTCTTTTTGTCGGAAGAGAGAAAAAAATAATAGAAATGAAAATATAAGTTTTTTTTTTCTTAAATATCAGCCTTACTACAAATGTGTATATTATCTAGTGAGGCATTACGAAAGGTTTATCCATTATTGAAGGGACGGGAGTGGCTCAGTCGGTAGCGCGCAAGGCTCGTAATCTGTAGTTCCCAGGTTCGGGTCCCAGCTGGGTCAGCGTTGAGATTTATCTCCGCAAAATTCCCCGCCCTGCCCACGGTCAGTAGGGGACACCGATGGGCTTGGAAAGGCCGCCGCCCGTCGGATGGGACGTTAAGCCGTGGCCCCGTGTGTGGGAGAGCCATACCCTGTGCACCTTAAAGAACACGCTGGATGGCCTTGACGGGAGGCTACCATCTGTCTCCCAACAGCTGTTCCAGTGGGTCTCCTCCCCCAACCTTCTCTGAGCCTTTGGGGTCCATGTGACCTGGCCATTTAGCCCATGGTGTGCAAAAAAGTGCCGCTCAGAGGTAAAACAACCCAACCCAAATCTATTATTGAAAATGACAAGTATGTTTCTCGGGTGTCGTTACTACCTTGATGGAACCAAATTTTCGTAGTATGGTAAAGTTTTAATGTTCTTTGCCTGATAATTTACATTAGTTGAAAAACAAAATACAAGCTTTTGACGCATGTATGATCCCGCTCTGAGACTTGTATTCCTTTATATGAATGTTAATTAACATTGAATGGTAAATTTTTTTCGGAATCTATAGCATATTTATAACATATATTTTCTAAGGAACAGGAGTTCTTTAGGAAATATACAGGTACTGGACAGAAAAACGGAAACAATTGCATATTTTCTCAATAGAAAATCACATTCGGAGCTCATTAACTCCTTCATTATGATTTTCAATGAAAAATACGTCTAAAGATAAATTAAAGATCTAAATCTATCTAAATCTCGATTTTTAAACAATATTCGCTCAATATTTAAAGAGTTATAAACGCTGCAATATTTAACACTATACAAAACATTGATTCCAAAATTTAATTAAAGTTTTAAAACAGGTTAAGAGCACAGCACCGGATACAAATATAGTTTAAAATCGAGATTCAGATAGAATTGATTGAGATCTTTATTTTATCTTCAGGCATATTGTTATCAATTTAACGGATGGAAATTGAGCGTGAGTTCAAAAATAGTATTTAAAAATTATAATTCTAAAATAATGTGATTTATTACAAAAGTATGAATGAAAGCATTTATATAAACTCAACTAACATAAATCTATATCAGTAAGAAAATAAATCTTCAGAAGAACTTAACACCTTACTATTATTCCTACAAAGAGTTGTTTCCTCTATAATTCTTACTATCTACACTGAAGGCATAAAATAAGTCTTTTTACATCATTTAATAAGTGGCACAATCATATTTATGAACAAACCTGCAATCTATCGAGAATAACCTTACCAATTCCTAAACAACTAAATAACTATACACCAAATGTCTTCTTTCTAAGGTTTTAGTCATCAAATACTCCAAAACTGCATCTAAGTATACTGGTTTCTTAGAACCAATTCCTTTCAGATGTTGATCACCACGCTTCAAACGATGAATTCTTCTTTTCCTTTACTAGTTTACTAACACGATCACACTAATGAACTTATTTAAATTCCCGCGGACACACCAATTAGAAACATTTCTTCTTTATACTATAGTGCACAGACTAAAACAACTACGTTTTCCTTCACACAAATTCTTCCTCATTACAACTCTCTTATTCCTTATTTTTTTTTAAGTTCGTTCAAAGTGGTTGGTGACGTAATTCTCACGCTGTAACACATGCGAGCATCAAATCATCATCATCATCATCATCATCCTCAAGCATCCATGGGCTACGGAGATCAAACCAGACTGTGCAATTTAGTTCTCCAAGCAAGTCTGTCCTGAGCTACATCTACTGCATCTGGCCACTGCACACCAATTCTAACAAGGTCCTGTTTGACATTGTCTGTCCACCGCATCCTAGGTCTCCCCTTCTTTCTGAGGCCTTTAGGCACACTGTTCATAACCCTATTCGCCAATCTATAATTATTCATACGGGCAACATGGCCAAACCAACGGAGTCTCTCTCTGCACAATATGCTGCTTAAATGAGGTTGCAAACTCCTTTGCCTAACCTCATCATTAGTTACAAAGTTGAACCACCTAATGCCCAAGATACTGCGTAAGCATCTGGAATCAAAAGCATCTAGTTTCCTGTTATCTTGTTTACAAAGTGTCCAAGTTTCACTACCATAACTAACCCTAGAAAGAACCAAACTATTATACAGTCTAATTTTAGTCTTTAGGTGTATACGCCTATTTCTCCACACTCTCCATAGGTTCTTAAAAGTCCCGGCAGCAATCCCTATTCATCTGTTAATCACATGCCGCACATCACCATTATCTGTTACATAGCTCCCAAGATAATTAAACTGTGACACCTGCTCAAGACTGCAACCATTCAGATTAACTGAATCACAGCCTGCCTGACCAATTTTCATCACTTTAGTTTTCTCTCTGTTTATAACCAAACCTACTCTACTACCAGTCTCATCAACAACTCGAATGAAAGAGTTCATCTCATCAACATCATTTGCCAAACGGGCTAAATCATCAGCATAATCTAAATCAGAAATTTTCGTATCTCCAGTCCATTTAAGGCCAAAATCTTTCCCTTGAAGTGAATTTCGCATAACATAATCAATAACCAAGCTAAAGAGAAAAGGAGACAAAATGCACCCTTGTCGAACACCAGAAGTAACGCTAAACCAATTGCTACAAGACTTACCGACTCTCACACATGATTCAGTGTTATTATATAGAGCTTTCATTATGTTAACTAACTTGCCTGCTATACCATATGATCTCACAATCAACCACAAATTATGACGATCAACAGAGTCGAAAGCTTTTTTGAAATCAACAAAGCTAGCAACCAAAGGTTTCTGAAACTCTAAATATTTCTCAAGAATCTGCCTAAGTGAAAATATCTGATCCACACATCCCCTACCACTTCTGAATCCACATTTCTCATCACGCAATTGACTGTCAACCAGATTCTAAATTCTATTAAGCACAATCATGCAAAGAACTTTCCCTGGAACAGAGAGAAGGCTGATACCCCTATACTTATCACAACAACTGCGATCACCTTTTTTGAAACTAGGGATAATAATACTCTAGTAAAATCCTTAGGAACCATGCCGTTATCATAAAAGATATTCAAAATTTCAGTCATTCAAATGGTAACTGAAACATTCCCAGCTCTAAGCATTTCCATAGTAATTTCATCGACCCCTGGGAATTTATGAAGTTTAAGTATAGAAATAGCCAAAATAACATCAGATTCTGTTATAGGGCCAACATTAAAGCCACCATTACATCTATCATCATTGCAAACAATGGAAGTAGAACTAACCACATTGTTTAGAACATCACAGAAATGCTCAGCCTACCTACCCATGACAGAATCCTCACCTTCTATAACCTTACCTTGTTTATCCTTCAATCCTTGTAGACCTGTCCGTTTTCTACCACACAAAACATTAACTATCCGGTACAGCTCTCTGCTGTTGTGCTGTCTAACTGCTTCCTCGGCTTTCCTTCACACGTTTATTAAGCTCTCTGTAATGCTTTTTATTAGGACTAGTAGGGTATTGATTAAGGACATTCCTGCAATTTTCTTTCTTTCTGAAATAAACTCAACTGCCTTATCACTCAAATAATTCTGTCTCCTCTTCTCCTTTTTTCCTAAAAGAGTACTGTTAGTGTCCAAAAAAGCCTGTTTAAAATGGTCCCATTCTTCCTCAACTTCAGTAGTAAGCATACCATGACTGTCATAATGACTAAGTAACCTATCATGGTAAGCTTTGGCTATTACTGGGTCTTTCAGAGCTTCAGTATTAAAGTAAATTTTTTAACCCTAGCACAACACTTTTTAAGTTTAAGTTGCAAGACACTTTTAACAAGGTAATGGTCAGATCCAATTTCAGCTCCCCTATATGACCTGGTATTCCTAACAGAACTAGCCATTTGCTGTTAATTAATATATAATCAATCATATTCTTATGCACCCCATCAGGTGAAACTCATGTGTACTTATTAACATCTAATCACAAGTTCATTGTAGCACGTTCTTCTGTCGTAACAATATTTTTCATTAAAAATCGTATTGAAGAAGTTGTTGCGTTCTGAATGTGATTTGTCTATTGAGATAACATGGAACTATTGCCATATATCTGTCCAGTACCTGTAGGATATTCAAGCATTGAAGGGGGATATAACCCTCCTTCCCCTTGGGTACGCCATGTATTGTGAATCTAATACTTCTTTGTAGCAGATTAAATATTTAAAATTGTATTTCGCAAGATCTTTTCATGCATGATTGTAAGTGAAAGGTGTTCGGTTTGTCCAAGCATTCATCCATTGCTTTTAAAGCTGTCTAACTTAGAACGGTAACCAGCAGAATAGAATTTTGGGTTGTTTTACCTCTGAGAGGCACTTTTTTGCAACCATGGGCTAAATGGCCAGGTCACATGGACCCCGAAGGCTCAGAGAAGGTTGGGGGAGGAGACCCACTGGAACAGCTGTTGGGAGACAGATGGTAGCCTCCCGTCAAGGCCATCCAGCGTGTTCTTTAACGTGCACAGGGTATGGCTCTCCCGCACACGGGGCCACGGCTTAACGTCCCATCCGACGGACGGCGGCTTTTCCGAGCCCACCGGTGTCCCCTACTGACCGTGGGCAGGGCGGGTAATTTTGCGGAGAAAAATCTCAACGCTGACCCAGCTGGGACTCGAACCTGGGAACTACAGATTACGAGCCTGGCGCGCTACCGACTGAACCACCCCCACCCCAGCAGCAGAATAGAAGCTGGAGCATTTACCAACAGTATTCTCAATCAAATGAATTCATCTCAAATATCCATCGAACATTTCATCTTCACGTTGTCGGTTCTTTCAGTTCTTGAGGTTTTTTTTGTCGTAATATGTTTGCTTATTTAGCAACTAACTATAAAGAGACGAATCTGTTTCAAACTTTTCAGACCTTGAAGAAGAAAACGGGAATGCTGAGGAAGCATGTCAGCACCTTGGACAAGTGCTGAGGGGTCGTAGAGGTGTAATCACAAGTCCCGGGTATCAAAACTCGAAGAATTATCCTCCTAACGCTGGTTGTGTTTGGACATTTCTTGAAAATCAAACAAAGGTAAATATCCGTTATGCGCATTAACTGAATTTTTAAAAAGGTTCTCGGTTTAAAGGTAAGTCTTTAAGAAAGTTCTCTTTCGATATCAGCAAATGTTTAAGAAGTTAATTAAAACCAAGTACCTCTATTCCTTATCAAATAGTTTTTAAAAGGTTTCTCAATCTTAAAGGAGGTCTTGTTCGTATTTTCCTAGACCTTTTCACTGAAGATCTCGATCATCTTTTCTTCTTAAGTCTTATCAGCGAAGATTTTAATGATCGTTCTTCATAAGCCTTTTAATTTAAGACTTTAATTTGTTTCCTAATAGTAATTATCATTTAAGATTTTAATGATTTTAATGATCGTTTCCTCATAAGCCTTATCATTCAAGATTTTAATGATCGTTTCCACATAAGCCTTATCATTCAACATTTTAATAATCGTTTCCTCACAGGCCTTATCAGTCAATATTTTAATGATCATTTCTCCATAAGTCTTATTAGTCACGATTTTAAATGGTCGTATCCACAAGGGACGGGGGTGGCTCAGTCGGTAGCGCGCCAGGCTCGTAATCTGTAGTTCCCAGGTTCGAGTCCCAGCTGGGTCACCGTTGAGATTTATCTCCGCAAAATTCCCCGCCCTGCCCACGGTCAGTAGGGGACACCGATGGGCTTGGAAAGGCCGCCATCCGTCGGATGGGACTAAGCCGTTCCCAGTGCACGTTAAAGAACACGCTGGATGGCCTTGACGGGAGGCTACCATCTGTCTCCCAACAGCTGTTCCAGTGGGTCCCCTCTCCCAACCTTCTCTGAGCCTTCGGGGTCCTTGTAGCCTGGCCATTTAGCCCATGGTGTGCAAAAAAGTGCCGCTCAGAGGTAAAACAACCCAACCCAACTCGTATCCACATAGGCCTTATCGATCAGGATTTTAACGATCATTTCCTCATAAGCCTTATCAATCACGATCTTAATTACAATTTCCTCAAAGGAATTATCAGTCATGATCTTTTCCTCATTACAATATATTAATTACCATTTCCTCATACGCCTTATCAGTAGAGATTTTAACGATCGTTTCCCCATAGACCTGCAAGGTTTGATAATTAACTGACAAGTGAATATTTAATTATTATTTCCTCATAGCCCTTATCACTGAAGATTTTAAATGATAGTTTCCTCATATTATGTGAATATCTTAATCACCGCATCTTCGAAGGCCTTGTTATTGAAGATCTCCATTGGTTAGAAGTAACTCAGCAGTAGAATACCTAACGTATTAAAGGTTTAGCAAAAAAATTGCTTTTCTGCTAAATTGAATGACTCATTAAACCAAATTTATGCAAAGTACGTGAATATGATCTTTCTGGTTTAAAAGTTGTATAAAGCGATATTGACTTCTTGCGGAAGATTGATCAACTTCCAAATTCTTTTCTATTTATGTTAAAATTTTCTCCATGCCTCTCTTATCAAGGAAACTAATGAAATGAAAGGAATTCGTTTATGTTTTATTAAATTTCCAGTCTGTTTCCCTTTTTAATCAAGTGTTTATGTTAATTCCTAACCTCGTTATCTCTGCAGAACCTCAGAAAGAGAAAAATAGTTTTGCCTTGTTTACTTAGCCTCATTTGCATATAGCGTTTAATTAAATAAAACTTGACATTAATTAATTAAGTTAATTAAACGAGCTAATTACATGAGTTAATTAGTCACTATTTCGCACATGAAGTTTAAAATATTAAATTTTACATAAAAAGGAGTTTCTTAGCAGTAAAATCAAAATCTTCATGGAAACTTACTCTGACATAAATAAAACTTTCCGAACTGTTTAGGAAAATACATTTTTGATCTGAAACTCTTTTGCTGTACTGTTTTTGTTATTCAACAGTTCAGGAAAAAAAAAAATTTTTTTATCCTCGCAACCGTGATAAAAAAAAAAAGCCTTTATAAAAACATGCAGCAAAGAAAATAAAATATTACTCAAACATTACTTCTGGTTTAGATGTAAATTTACACACAATAATTAAATGAGAAAAAAAATTAAACATTCGGCAGAGAAAAAGACAGCTGGTGTTCCCCCGAGACAACGCAAATCGATCGTAGAAATGGGGACAGTATGTTTTTATTTTGCTATCTTGTATGACAAGAAAGTACCCGTAAGGATAGGGGGTAGAGTCCATAACCCTCCCCCCCGAAATCTTGTCATCTTATACGAACTTCCAAAACTTGTCTACCTGCTTTGAAATCCAGAACAGGTGTTTTCGTAAAGTTTTAGCCCCATCTTATACGACCAAAACCGAAAATAGAATTTAAAACATGAACAATATGCCAAGTGGTTAGCGTGCTTGGCTAATGACCAAAGGGACCTGGGTTCAAGCCCCGTTAAGGCATGGATGTATGTGTTGCCTTTCTTTGGGGGGGTCCTTTTTTTTTGTCTTCTTAAAGAAGAGATAAAGTGTTAACCAAGAGACAGGAAATGTGAACAACTAAGATTTCTTCCAATATGAAAACATACATAATTTATTATAGAAATTTTTATCCT
This sequence comes from Ryuthela nishihirai, assembly GCA_038380435.1. Lineage (NCBI taxonomy): Eukaryota > Metazoa > Arthropoda > Arachnida > Araneae > Heptathelidae > Ryuthela > Ryuthela nishihirai. The sequence goes on from JAWZYU010000020.1 coordinate 40,118,950, forward strand.
CATATACAATGTTATATTTTAATGTTGTGTAACAGAAGCAATCGGAATAATTAACTGTTATAACACTAAAAAAATTTCGTCAGAATTCTGCATCATCTAATTCAACGAACATACTGAAAAAATTTTCGAAAAAAACAAAATTCTATAACTTCCAGATCTCTCCAAATTAAAAATAGCATTACAGTGGAGTCGCATCACACGCGCATTTAACTTACGCGAATTCACCTGTGCGAGCTCGACAGAAAAATAATAATTTAAATAGTGCGAGAGATTCCGCTCGACATTCCACTCAATAAGCGACCCCCGGAGTGAGCGTGAGTTGAGAGACGTGAATCTGCTGTTCCCTCAGTCGAGCTCAGTCCCCGCGTGCCACTCATATTGTTAACATGTCGCCGCGCTGAGTGTGATTCTGATGCTTAAAGATACATATTTTTCGTACTATATGGCTCCTAAGCTCACGCCAACTACATACTTATCTGGTGTCCAACCGCAGAAGGGGTGGCTCAGTCGGTAGCGCGCCAGGCTCGTAATCTGTAGTTCCCAGGTTCGAGTCCCAGCTGTGTCAGCGTTGAGATTTATCTCGCAAAAATTATCCGCCCTGCCCACGGTCAGTAGGGGACACCGATGGGCTTGGAAAGGCCGTCGGATGGGACGTTAAGACGTGGCCCCGTGTGCGGGAGAGCCATACCCTGTGCACGTTAAAGAACACACTGGATGACCTTGACGGGAGGCTACCATCTGTCTCCCAACAGCTGTTCCAGTGGGTCCCTTCCCCCAACCTTCTCTGAACCTTCGGGGTCCATTGTGACCTGGCCATTTAGCCATGGTGTGCAAAAAAGTGCCGCTCAGAGGTAAAACAACCAAGCCGCAGATATAGAGATCTGTTCCGAAACTGGGGGAAAAACTGGTTGTGTTAAAGTTCTTGAGAGAGGTATGTTGGTCCCCAATGTGGCCCGTAAATTTCGAGAGAAAGAAAGTCGCCAAGCATCAAGTACTCCAATAGCTGCAAAGGTGACGCCAAGTGCATGATAAGACTTCAGTGAAAACTAAAATGGCATTTAACATATGACTGGAAGACATGTGAACTGTAATGTGTACCTATCGATGCGAAAAACGTTTCAAAGAAAGGCTCTTACCCTCTATGCGCGTAATAAGCCTACCTCCGTGGTTGAAACCTCCCGCCAAAGAGAGAAGGCCTTCTGGTGAGAAGAAGTTCTAAGCCAAACCTGACCTAACAATTTTAGAAACTACTTCAACTTCAAAAAATTTCTTATTTATTCTTTCATTCTTCTGTCTCTTTCTCTTCTTAATTAATATACTGTAAAATTATATTTTGCATATATACCCGTTATTATATCGGTGGCGCGCCAGGCCCGTAATCTTCAGTTCCCAGGTTCGAATCCCACCTGGGCCAGCTTGAGATTTATCTCCGCAAATCCATGCCCTCCGTCGTAGGGGACACTGATGGGCTTTAAAAGGCCGCCTTCAGTCGTATGGGACGTAAAGCCATGGTCCAGTATGCTGGAGAGTTATACCTTGTGCACGTCAAAGAACACGCTAGATGACCTTGACATGAAGCTTCCATGTAATTCCTAATAGCTATTAAAATGATCCTCTCTCCCAACGTTCTTTGAGCCCTCGGGGTTCTTGTGACCTGGCCATTTAGCCTATTGTGTGCAAAAAAATGACCCTCAGAGATAAAACAACCCAACTTTATTATATACTGTAGATTATCGTATGCAATATATATTTATGTACATGTACAGTATATACAAAACTATGTATATATTGTACTTTATGGCTGATGTAAGGGCTTTTTCAAAGGTAGTTTTCACAATACGCGATATTCGTCTTACGCGCTTGACTTCAGAATCTAACCCACGAGTAAGAATGCGACTCCACTGTATTTATGTTTTGTGCTATTGCATTAAAAAATACGACATCAATTTCCAAAGGAAGTTCTGTCATTAACCAAGTAAACATTAACTTGTTCTAGAATTAAAATGATGCAGAACAAATTACGGACAGGCGTCACTAACGTTTTACGGTGCCAAGATCTAGAATAATTAGATACTAATTTAAAAGAAGCTGAAAAATATTCTGAATTCAAACGCAGTTTGTTAGCTACTTTTCCTAAATAACATTTTTTGAATGCGTAAAATGCTGGCATGTTGCATAGTTAATAATTTCTACACATTTACGATTTAATTAATTTTAAGTACGCAGTCTTGTCACATTCTGTATTGAGTTTTTAATTTAGTAGTGTTTCTTTCCCTGTTTGATGTGAATTGCATTACAGTAACTAATATTACATCTTCATAAAGCAAAATAAAATGGAAATAAAAATTCTTATTATTTTTATTACATGTTCTTCTCTATTATTTTACGGGCGTAAGCATTAAATATTGTATGTACAGTCGCTCAAAAAAGTATCCGAACACTATGGTTGATTACAGAATTCAGAAAAAATATCTGGCAACGATTTTTTTTAGAAATTAGTGATCTGGCAACCTTCGTGTCACGTGATTACAGAATTCAGGAAAAAATTTCTGGAGCGTGTACAGCAACTGTACACGCTCCAGTTACCGTTCACAGCAAACTGGAGCGTGTGCAGTTACTGCACACGCTCCAGTTTGCTGTGAACGGTAACTGCACACGCTCAATATTTCCGTGAGTGAGCCCACACGATCTAGTATCAAAATAATATGACCACCTAGAGTCGCTCAAAAAAGTATCCGAACACCAATGGTTGATTACAGAATTCAGAAAAAATATCTGGCAACGATTTTTTTTTTAGAAATTAGTGATCTGGCAACCTTCTTGTCACGAAGGTTGCCAGATCATTAATTTCTAAAAAAAATTCGTTGCCAGATATTTTTTCTGAATTCTGTAATCAACCATGGTGTTCGGATATTACACGAAGGTTGCCAGATCACTAATTTCTAAAAAAAAAAATCGTTGCCAGATATTTTTTCTGAATTCTGTAATCAACCATGGTGTTCGGATATTTTTTTGAGCGACTGTACCTGTTAGTTGCAATGATGGGCTTGCGAAGGTCGCCTCTTGTCAGAGATGAATAGTAAAATGTGCTCTACTTTCAGATATGAATTTCACCATTTTATTCGTCTTTACTGAAGTAGATTTGTTTGAATCCCAGCATCATTTGAAAAGCGCTAATTATCTTCCAGTTCATCCGTTTCCAGTTCCTGGACTTTAACGTGGAGTTATACAATGATTGCAAAAGAGATCACCTCGATATCATTAGCGAACCCATCAGCGGCGTGCTAATGAAACGCTTCTGCGGTGATAAACTTCCAAAAGATGTCGTCCTCCCAGTCAACCTTAAACTTAGATTGGAGTTTCACTCTGATGAATTATACGAATTTTCAGGCTTCAAGCTGGAATACAGGATTGAAGACGAAGGTGGTAAGGAATCATGGAATTTTTCTAATAACGCACTATGTAGATTTCAAATATCTAATATTAATGGACCGGGGTTTATTTTGCGTGTGAGTCCACCGAATGGAGGGGTGGGGGTGGCTCAGTCGGTAGCGCGTCAGGCTCGTAATCTGTAGTTCCCAGGTTCGAGTCCCAGCTGGGTCAGCGTTGAGATTTATCTCCGCAAAATTCCCCGCCCTGCCCACGGTCAGTAGGGGACACCGATGGGCTTGGAAAGGCCGCCGTCCGTCGGATGGGACGTTAAGCCGTGGCCCCGTGTGCGGGAGAGCCATACCCTGTGCACGTTAAAGAACACGCTGGATGGCCTTGACGGGAGGCTACCATCTGTCACCCAACAGCTGTTCCAGTGGGTCCCCTTCCCCAACCTTCTCTGAGCCTTCGGGGTCCATCTGACCTGGCCATTTAGACCATGGTGTGCAAAAAAGTGCCGCTCAGAGGTAAAACAACCCAACCCACCGAATGGAAATACAAAATTTTACAAAATTACCATGCTTGGCTCCGGTAATTTTGTAAAAGACTGAGTCTTACTTCAGATTTGTAATTTATATATATATAATAGAGAGTTTGTTTGTCTGTGTGTCTGTTTGTTTGTTTGGCATCTCCTCCAAGACGGTCAGAACTAGAACTAGCAAACTTCGTCTACAGCCTCATCTCACCGTATCTTAGATCTGCAAACACTGGTTGCCAGAATTAAATGGAACCACCACACTAAATTCGGGACCGATCTCTCGAATGCTTTCTGAATTACGGGAAGCCGAAAACTTCCGTCACCGGTGACGTCATCCCGGACTTGAACCAGTTACGAATATGATTGCTACTCTGAATCCTTGTATCGAGTCCGAGAGACTCAGGTCAATTCTGTACAGTGGTTATAATCAGAGGCGTAACTGTGTGGGGATGGAGGGAGACTCCCCTACAAAGTAAATTAGAGTTGGCAAAATTCGAAGTGACTTGATAAAATCCAGGTAAATTGGGATTTCTTTTTTTGTTAAATTACGAGGAGTTGGAAAAATCTTGGGGAGTCGGAAAAATTGGAAATGACTTGGTAAAATTGAGGTGAGATATAAAAATTGAGATTTTTTTCTGTAAAATTGTGGCGGTGGTAAAATCTAGTGGAGTTTAGCAAATCGAGGCAACTTGGCAAAATCTAGGATCTCTCGATATAATGATTCAGAGTAGCAGTTTTAAAATTCCTTGGCTCAAAATAGTTATGACCAAAATTCTGTTTTCTTTCGTTTATCAGTTGTTTTTTCATTGCATTTGTACTTTATATATATTTTGCATTCTGTTTATATTACATTGTGATGCATTGATGTATTATGTATTAAAGTAAAGTATTATTAAAGTATTAAATATAATGGTGCCGAGTGGTTAGCGCGCTTGGCTAATGATCTACGGGACCTGGGTTCGAGTCCCGGGTAAGGCATGGATGTATGTGTCGTTTTTCTGCTGAGGTCCTGCCATCCTCTCAGATCTTCTACTGTGGCATATAAACTGACAGGCTCCTGTCAGACCTCTGTGGCAAGCACCTGCTTGAGGGTGTATTTATTTTATTTTTTTTTTACTCTGGTGTAGGGAGCCCCTCATTGGAGACTAATTTCACCATGTTCTTACAACTCCTTGAACCTTGAACTTAATGTACAGTCTCTCAAAAAAGTATCCGAACACTATGGTTGATTACAGAAATCATAAAAAATATCTGGCAACGATTTTTTTAGAAATTAGTGATCTGGCAACCTTCGACCTTCGTAGTGATCTGACAACCTTCGTGTCACGTGACACGAAGGTTGCCAGATCACTAATTTCTAAAAAAATCGTTGCCAGATATTTTTTCTGATTTCTGTAATCAACCATAGTGTTCGAATACTTTTTTGAGCGACTGTACTCCCACCTTATCACACACATCTAGTGTACAGTCGCTCAAAAAAATATCCGAACACTATGGTTGATTAGAGAATTCAGAAAAAAATATCTGCCTCTTTTTTTAGAAATTAGTGATCACTAATCACAGATTACTAAGTAAATGCCCCGTGACCTTTGAGTCGTCACCGACGGGGCTGCTGGTTCGTGCGCTGACGCATGTCCCTTCCATTTCTTCAGTTGGGTTGTTTTACCTCTGAGCGGCACTTTTTTACACACCATGGGCTAAAATGGCCAGGTCACATGGACCCCGAAGGTTCAGAGAAGGTTGGAGGAGGGGACCCACTGGAACAGCTGTTGGGAGACAGATGGTAGCCTCCCGTCAAGGCCATCCAGCGTGTTCTTTAACGTGCACAGGGTATGGACTCTCCCGTACTCGGGGCCACGGCTTAACGTCCCATCCGACGGACGGCGGCCTTTCCAAGCCCATCGGTGTCCCCTACTGACCGTGGGCAGGGCGGGGAATTTTTACGGAGATAAATCTCAACGCTGACCCAGCTGGGACTCGAACCTGGGAACTACAGATTACGAGCCTGGCGCGCATCCGACTGAGCCGACTGAGTGTATGGTGGGAATTCTCCTATTTTTTAAAAAAAGGGCATTTCTGGACTTGGATGTTTCACACAGAATGATTCTTAGTTTGTAAAGACATTATTTTTTTGTCTCTCGCTTATATCCAATGTACGCTCTACGTGAGAGCATCGATTTTTGTGACATAAGTGCAGAATTCTTTTACTGTGGCCCGATCAGAATATATATATGTCAGAGCAAACGATCAGAATATATATATGTCAGAGCAAACGATCAGAATATATATATGTCAGAGCAAACGACTCCGTCTCTTACCAGTGCGAGCCATCGAGATACCCCTGCGGTTGTGAAAAGAGATTTTTGGGGGCCTATCACCTGGCAACCTTCGTGTACGTAAACGAAAGTTGCCAGATCACTAATTTCTAAAATATCGTTGCCAGATATTTTTTCTGAATTCTGTAATCAACCATAGCGTTGGGATATTTTTTTGAGCAACTGTACTCCAATACACCAGATATACCCAATATACTCCCACCACATAAACATATTGCACTCCAACCACCTCGCACACATAATGAACCCCCAACACATACACATCGTCACCCATACACACACACACCACAAACACTAACCAAATCACACATACTACTTGCATTTTATAATCCGATTTTCTCTATAGAACAAAGGAACTATGACATACAAAACTTTACTTAAAAATAAACTTTATACAAAACCTTCCCATGGCCAAGTGGTTAGCGCGCTTGGCTACTGATCTAAGGGACCTGGGTTCGAGCCCCGGATAAGGCATGGATGTATGTGTCGTTTTTCTGCTGAGGTCCTGCCATCCTCACAGATAACCAGTAGAAGTACTGTGGCATATAAACTGACAGACTCCTGTCAGACCGCTGTGGCAAGCAGCTGCTTGAGGGGGTATTTATTTTTTATTTTATTTAAACCTTCAGTTATAAAAGTTAAATGAAAGAGTTTCTGTGTCGCAACCCTTCCCTATAATTAATTATAATATAATAATACTTATAATAATAATAATTGTGTACCTTGGGATTAACTACCCAAGGTTAATAAAAGCTATGCTAGATTGTAAGTAATGCAATGAAACCAATTTTTCGTTGTCACTGATCCAATTATGCCAACATGAAGACTTTTTCCAATTGCATGGCCTACCCTCAGGGAGAAAAAGGATATCATTTGACTTGATATCTATTAAATGAGAATTTCAGCATTAGCTCTACTTTCATGAGAGAGATATAATCTTCATTGGTTCCATGTTCATGAGAGAGAGCCAAAATCCTCATGGTTTCCGTGTTCACGAGAGAGCCATAATCTGCATTGGCCCATGTTCTGGAGATAACCATGATCTTTACCCATTGCTTTGTTTTACCTCTCCTGGTCATTTTTTTTCATGGCCAGTCAAATGGACGGTATAAACGGTCGCAAAAATCCCAAGGGTTCGCGTCGTATAGGAGAAGTGGATCCTCTGACAACTGTCAGGAGACAAATGGTAATCTCCTCTCTACACCGTGATCTTTGGAAGGAATATTCACTCCTGCAAAGGGACAACACCCTAGCGTCCCATTCAATGGAAGGAAGGCCTTTCAAAGCCCATCAGCGTTTGCTTTCTAGTCCTTTACCAAACACTCTTGACACTTTTCCCTAAAGATTCGTATCTGCCTCTTAAAGAGTTGCCTAATATGCCTTTTTTTTTTAATTAGAATATGGTGAAATAAAATATCCAATTCAAATAGAACTTGTCACTTGTCTCAGTCTTATGTCCAGAAACGACTACATACGTAACTTTTTTGTACTATCACTTATTACACGAATTTGAAAGTGAACATTTTAAGAAATTCTTAATTCGCATCCTTTTCTTCCAAATGATTTTAAACGAGCTATATACATTTCACAAACTCTGAAGTTGGGTTGGGTTGTTTTACCTCTGAGCGACACTTTTTTGCACACCATGGGCTAAATGGCCAGGTCACATGGACCCCGAAGGCTCAGAGAAGGTTGGGAGAGGGGACCCACTGGAACAGCTTGGGAGACAGATGGTAGCCTCCCGTCAAGGTCATCCAACGTGTTCTTTAACGTGCACAGGGTATGGCTCTCCCGCACACGGGGCCACGGCTTAACGTCCCATCCGACGGACGGCGGCCTTTCCAAGCCCATCGGTGTCCCCTACTGACCGTGGACAGGGCGGGGAATTTTGCGGAGATAAATCTCAACGCTGACCCAGCTGCGACTCGAACCTGGGAACTACAGATTACGAGCCTGGCGCGCTACCGACTGAGCCACCCCCGCCCCGACACAAACTCTGAAGTGAGTCGAACAGATAAAGACAGATGAGAATGAAGCTCACTATGAGAATTAAACGTTCATTTATGAATTACTGAGAGCAATTTAAAATTAAGGAATTCTGCGAATTGCAGTAAGAGATGAATGGTAGGCTATAGAATGGACAGCTCATATAATATGAGGGCGCCTAATTATTACAGTAATGTGAGCTCAGACTCATATGTTCCTAATGTCTGGTTGTTAGCTGCCAAGTGAAATGATATATAAGTACATTTAATTATCATAGTACTTCAATATGTGATAATGCCCAATAAAGACTTAGACTAATTTTACTGCAGAGTATATATAGCTATATATTTACGCTTACTGGCAGAAATGAAGAGATGACCAAGGTTCAGAATGTTATGAACTGCGCTGATATTAAATGATGCGCATCAGTGTGACTGAATTAATTATCAAATAATTCTTTATCATAATAAAAATCACATTAAATAATAATACACTGAAGAGTTAAAACTTATAATTATGGATTATGAGTTTGATAACTGAAGAAGTTCAAGAAATAAGTTAAAGAAAGGAATCAAGTACGAAATGACTTCGGTTTATTGTAAATAGGTCAGAGTATCAAACTATTTCCATCATTATGTGTTTAAATTCTACAGACCCATTCATAGTTTAATGGACAATTAGATGACCTTCTGGTTATTTAGGAACATTGGAGTAACTAATTTAAAAGGTAAACTAATTAATTAAAGTACTAAGTCAACAAATTCCATATGTCGTTTTATACGTTGTCTCCAGAAAATATTTTTCTTTTTGATAAACTGAAATCGAAAATTGGTTGAAAGAAGTTGAAATTGGAGATGAAATGAGGAATTAATCTTGCATATTTTTTTAACTTTAAGGAACTAATATTACTACTATTTAACGGAGAACACGTGAACATCATTGCGAAAAAGATGAGCCAAAGTGAAGAGGTGAGCAAACGTTTTTGGCATTGGATCGAATAAGAAAAATATTACGTTTGGTGCGGGCCAATAATTGAGGAGGAAGTGCAATAAACAGAACAAAATAAATCTTTAAATTTATTTATTGCATTTCACTTGTTATATGTATAGGAACGAAATATGAAGAAGAAATTTTAAATATTTTTTTAATGTATGGTTTAACGTCAAAACTGAAGTTGACTTGTTGAAATGGTATGTGAAGGATAAGACTGGATCCCAGAAATAAGCTGCTGATCATTCGGCTCAGTAAAGTTTCCATGAATAGCAATACAAGTGAAGAAACGTCGGGTAGCGAACGTGATTCTGGAGAAAAATCAGCCAAAACTTCATGCACCTATGCCGTGAACTGGGCAACAGTGATAGAGATCATATACACATAACGTAGGCGCTATCAGAGTATGAGATTTGTATGTGGAAGGACATTGTACTGATGAAAATAGGGTTTGGTATGGAGCATAAATAGGACAAAAGCACTGGTCCTGGAATTGTTTCAACATTAAATCTTGTATCATCAATAATAACTAGACATGACATGAGTGGCTATTGCAACTGATGGCTCCCCATGTTATGATTCCGGATATTGTCACATTATATCGCTCCCTGATTGGATTACTTCTGTCCATGGTGTGTCCCCAGATGTGCTTATGGCTATGATTGGATCTCAAATAGAAATGTGATTCATTACTAAAGAAGACACAATACCAGTCTTGATCCCAATCAGTTCTCTTCTTGTTCTCACTCCAAATCGAAATCAAAAGCTATCTATTTAAAATTCGATTATAAGCTACACTGTCTGGTACATGAAGAATTGCAACGTATGCAAAATTTCTTACTGATGTAAGTAACTATTCTACGTCATTGCGAAGTTCTGTAAACGACGTAACGTAAGTAACTATTCTACGTCATTACGAAGTTCTGTAAACGACGTAACGTAAGTAACTATTCTACGTCATTACGAAGTTCTGTAAACGACGTAACGTAAGTAACTATTCTACGTCATTACGAAGTTCTGTAAACGACGTAACGTAAGTAATTATTCTACATCATTACAAGTTCTGTAAACGACGTAACGTAAGTAATTATTCTACATCATTACAAGTTCTGTAAACGACGTAACGTAAGTAACTATTCTACGTCATTACGAAGTTCTGTAAACGACGTAACGTAAGTAACTATTCTACGTCATTACGAAGTTCTGTAAACGACGTAACGTAAGTAACTATTCTACGTCATTACGAAGTTCTGTAAACGACGTAACGTAAGTAACTATTCTACGTCATTACGAAGTTCTGTAAACGACGTAACGTAAGTAATTATTCTACATCATTACAAGTTCTGTAAACGACGTAACGTAAGTAACTATTCTACGTCATTACGAAGTTCTGTAAACGACGTAACGTAAGTAACTATTCTACGTCATTACGAAGTTCTGTAAACGACGTAACGTAAGTAACTATTCTACGTCATTACGAAGTTCTGTAAACGACGTAACGTAAGTAACTATTCTACGTCATTACGAAGTTCTGTAAACGACGTAACGTAAGTAATTATTCTACATCATTACAAGTTCTGTAAACGACGTAACGTAAGTAACTATTCTACGTCATTACGAAGTTCTGTAAACGACGTAACGTAAGTAACTATTCTACGTCATTACGAAGTTCTGTAAACGACGTAACGTAAGTAACTATTCTACGTCATTACGAAGTTCTGTAAACGACGTAACGTAAGTAACTATTCTACGTCATTACGAAGTTCTGTAAACGACGTAACGTAAGTAATTATTCTACATCATTACAAGTTCTGTAAACGACGTAAAGGCATGGTGAGAAGTAAAGTCAAGGGAAATATCAATAATAAGGTGATCTGATGGATTATGAAAGTCGTCATTGGAGCGCGAAGGGTTTGTGCATCCGTAACAGAGGCGATAGACCTCAACGGAAAATCACGAGGCGCAAGATCAAAAGTGTGTGGAAAATGACAAAGATCTGAATAAACGTTCACCAAGTGTGGCATGTGCGCAATGGACAGGTATTTGCTGGCACGAACTGTACGGCAAAACAGAGCTGCTACAGTAGTAGTAGCATAAATGAGAGTTCTGACACAGTGTTAAGATATAGGGAATTCTATGTTAATCTATGGGAAAAGTTGCGGGAGTTTTGCGGAGAAAAGTTTTGGAGTTTAGCTTAACACTGTGCCTGAACTCTCATCATCAGCTGAGAGAGGTGACTTGAACAAAAATTCATTTCCACAAGAACTATGGGCAAAGAATTTGAAAAATTTGAAATTTAGGAGTCCCGGGTAAGGCATGGATGTTCGTGTTGTTTGTCTGCTGAGGTCCTGCCATCCTCTCAGACCTTCTACTGTGGCATATAAACTGACAGGCTCGTGTCAGATCTCTGTGGCAAGCAGCTGCTTGAGGGGGTATTTATTTTATTCTTTTACCATGATGCTTACGACGACGTTTTAGTGTTCATAATAATTTAGCCAGGCATTGCACAAGGCGCTACATATATAAAAGAAGATATGGTAATATTTTTGAAATGCTGGTTTGTAAATTGGTAAATAAATTAAAAATTGATTCCTAACAAAATTAGGTGTGTAATTAAACACATATCCCATAAGAGAAAAATATTTTCTTACGACTTCCATATACAAAAATAATTAATTTCTCTTCCAGAAAATTGCCCCATTGGCTTCTTCCTGTGCAAAAATAGTAATTGCGTTCCTGAACACGACAAATGTAATGACGTCGACGACTGCCGAGACGGTTCTGATGAAGAATATTGTGGTACGTGATGATTTGCATTAACTAATTAACTTTCTACGACAACCAGGTATTAAAAAATATAGCCCTAATTAAATGAAAACTCTGCGGTAATTCGAAATATGAAAGGACTTAAAACCCTAAACACAGACGGTGAATTATAAAACTCATTAATTAAACTATTAATTAATTTTTGCTATTGCTCTTAAATTAATTAAAGTTTATTGATTTCTAAACACATCGTTATGTGATGAACGAAGTTTGGCCACGAAAATTTTGCAAACCCAATTAAAATTCATTTCTCTCTGACGTGTTTATATTCGGGATCAGATGACTTTGCTTTTAAATCAAAGTTTCAGTCTTTTTTTCTTTCCCCTCAATGCAGATGTTTCACGCTTTATTTATCTGCACTTCTCCACACATCAGATTTCTAATGAAACTCATTAAAGGATTAACTAAGAGACGAAATAGTAGAGAAATTATTGTTTTGGTAATCCTCAAAAGCTTTCCATTGCTCACGGGAGAAAATTTTTCTTTTTCTAGATGATTTTTCCTTAAAAATCGCCAATCTTCATGAAATTATCCAGCTATTAAAAAAATCATCGAAAAAGGTCCGTCTCACTGTGAATGTATGAACCCTGATTGTAATAAATAATGGGTTGGGTTGTTTTACCTCTGAGCGGCACTTTTTTGCACGCCATGGGCTAAATGGCCAGGTCACATGGACCCCGAAGGCTCAGAGAAGGTTGGGGAAGGGGACCCAGTGGAACAGCTGTTGGGAGACAGATGGTAGCCTCCCGTCAAGGCCATCCAGCGTGTTCTTTAACGTGCACAGGGTATGACTTTCCCACACACGGGGCCACGGCTTAACGTCCCATCCGACGGACGGCCGCCTTTCCAAGCCCATCGGTGTCCCCTACTGACCGTGGGCGGGACGGGGAATTTTGCGGAGATAAATCTCAACGCTGACCCAGCTGGGACTCGAACCTGGGAACTACAGATTACGAGCCTGACACGCTACCGACTGAGCCACCCCCCCCCCCCCGCCCGCCCGCCCCATTAATAAATAATGAAAGAGACTTTTGTGTGTCTAAATTTAACTAGCCCGGTTTAAGGACTCCAAGGTTTCACGCTCTCTTCATTTATTTTATAATTACTGAAAAGGCGGAAGGCAATAGCAGCCAAAGTTACATTTCTTCACACAAATAAGAAGTACGGAAAAAAAGTGCCGCTCAGAGGTAAAACAACCCAACCTCAAAATGAGCCCGTATCTCATGCTCACAGGGGGCTCTCAAATCTAATACATTAATTTTTTATATTAGATAAAATAGTAAAACGGATAATTTTTGCCTTGGATAAGTGTGGATGTTTCATTTCTGTTATTTTATTTCTGCTGAGATCTCGCCCTACTCATAGACCTTCTCTGCGGCGTATTACCCTAACGTGATTCATGTCGGATCTTTTGGAAAGCAGCTGCTCTTTTTTCCCAATACAAATTTTGTCAAATTACACTGAAGATCATTCGTGAATAATAATTGCAATAAAATTTCTTATTTGACCAGGAGCCTGTCATGTCCCCCGAATTTTATATTTATTGATTTATTGCTGTATTTTTGTTGTATTTTATTGTTGTATATATTTTATGTATTAAGTGTGTTTTGTGCTGGGATGTGACTCACTGTTGTTGTTTTTCGGGTTTAAAGCTGCTCCATACAAGTGGTGAAGAATGCCAGAAGTTGTTTATGGCCGTAAATGACTAGTTTAGGGCTCTAGCGCAGCGAGGAGGCTAGGCGGTAGATTTGAAGCATTAGTTTTGGTGCGAGCACGTTGAGTGAAAGGTCGTTTCAACAGGCGTCAGAAGGATGCCGCTCATACTCAAAGGAAACCCTTGAAGTGAGGGTGTGATTCCAAGGGAGAATCGACATTCTTGAAGAATCTTATAATAGTTTTTGTGGATTCAGAGGGTATGGCTCTCCCGCACACGGGGTCATGGCTTAACGTTCCCATCCGACGGACAGCGGCCTTTCCAAGCTCATCAGTGTCCCCTACTGACCAGGGGCAGGGTGGGGAATTTTGCGGAGATAAATCTCAATGCTAGATTGGATTGGATTGTTTTACCTCTGAGCGGCACTTTTTTGCACACTATGGGCTAAATGGCCAGGCCACAAGGACCCCGAAGGCTCAGAGAAGGTTGGGGGAGGGGACTCACTGGAGCAGCTGTTGGGAGACAGATGGTAGCCTCCCGTCAAGGCCATCCAGCGTGTTCTTTAACGTGCACAGGCTATGGCTCTCCCGCACACGGGGCCACAGCTTTACGTCCCTTCCGACGGACGGTGGCCTTTTCAAGCCCATCGGTGTCCCCTACTGACCGTGGGCAGGGTGGGGAAATTTTGCGGAGATAAATCTCAACGCTGACCCAGCTGGGACTCGAACCTGGAAACTACAGATTACAAGCCTGGCGCGCTACCGACTGAGCCACCCCCGCCCCTCTCAATGCTGACCCAGCTGAGACTCGAACCTGGGAACTAGCAGATTACGAGCCTGGCACGCTACCGACTGAGCCACCCCCGTTCTACAACATCATGCGTTTATTATTTAAAGAATGCATATTTCACTCTTTGCAATAAACTAAGATATCATTAACATTACAACTGAAGAAATCGAAAAAAATGCAAAAAAAAAACTATTTCTTCATGGATTCGTTTACTTTGCTAATACACAAATTGATTTCATTAACAGAGTTAAATAAAACTAATTAAAAAATTATTATATTATGAATTTAATTAAGAATCTTTCCGCTTTTGTTTTTTTATTCTGAACCTGCCAGAAGCTTTTGCACTAAACGCTGGCATTTGTTCATAAGTTCCGAAGAATACATTAAATCATACTTTTGTTTCAAAATAAATCTCTCAGCTTCCGACAACTACTCAATGGAATAATTAATCCAAACCTCATCGAGTCTTAGTTTTCTGACGAAAAAAGGCATTTATTCCGTTGTTGCAGCTAAAAAGGCTTTTTTCAGTGTTAGCCGAACTTACTCAGTTTCTTTAGTCATTAACATCAACAGATCATTGTCAATGGTAGTAAATGCAGATTGTTTAGATAGAGAACAGTGTCAGAAAGACCTGTTCCCCTCTAGGTTAGAAGGGGACACCGATGGGTTTGGAAAGGCCGCAGTTCGTCGAAGGAAACTCTAAGTTGTGGATCCGTGTGAAGCAGAGAACCATCCCTGTGCACGTCAAAAAACATGCTGGATGACTTCAACGGAAATTTTGCATTTATCTCCTAACAACTGTCTGACAGGTGGCTCAGTCAGTAGCGCATCAGGCTCATAATCTTCAGTTCCCAGGTTCGAGTCCCAGCTGGGTAAGCGTTGAGATTTATCTCCGCAAAACTCCCCCACCCTGCCCACAGTCAGTAGGGGATACCGATGGCTTGGAATGGCCGCCATCTGTGTGCCGTGGTTCCGTGTGCGAGAGAGCCATACCCTGTGCACGTTAAAGAACACGATGGATAGCCTTGACAGGAGGCTACCATCTGTGTCTCAACAGCTGTTCCAGGGTTCGACTCGGGGTCCTTGTGTTAAAAAAATTTAGCCCATTGTGTGCAAAAAGTGCTGCTCAGAGGAAAAGCAACCAAAACAACTTAAAATATAAGAGCTTAAGATTCTTTACTGGAAATTTTATTAAACCTCTCTCCGTAAATAATAGAATTCCCGGTAAACCAAGATGCTGCTACATTTGGTCACAAAGACTGATTTAAAAAGTTTAAAGGTGCTCAAATACCTTGTTCTTAACAAAACTAGAGGACTAAAATATCTCCTCTGATGAACATGGAATGCTCTGTTTCAAAAAGAATTTTTTTTTATTTTTCATATTTCAACTTTTTTACACTTTAACAATAGAAATTCGAACTTATATGTGATTGGGAAAATGCAAATATAAAAGTAGAAATATTTCATTAGCACTTATAATAAATAAAAAATAAATAAAAATACCCCCTCAAGCAGCTGCTTGCCACAGAGGTCTGATAGGAGCCTGTCAGTTTATATGCCACAGTAGGAGATCTGAGAGGATGGCAGGACCTCAGCAGAAAAACGACACACACATCCATGCCTAATCCGGGGCTCGAACCCAAGTCCCTTAGATCAGTAGTCAAGCGTGCTAACCACTTGGCCACGGGACGGCACAAAAATACCCCCTCAAGCAGCTGCTTGCCACAGAGGTCTGACAGGAGCCTGTCAGTTTATATGCCATAGTAGAAGGTCTGAGAGGATGGCAGGACCTCAGCAGAAAAACGACACATACATCCATGCCTTACCCGGGGCTCAAACCCAGGTCCCGTAGATCAGTACCAAGAGCGCTAACCAATAAAACACAAAAAAAATATTTCATTCATGTCTTAAAATAAAAATTTCCGTTTTTCTAGCTGTCCCATTTAAGGTTTAGGGATCAAATCTTTTATCAGTGAGGACTTTTTTCTTGACTTTCACACTCCACTACCAAATTTTTAAATTTTTAGCATAATTGGATCTTTTGTAATATTCGTTTGAAATCTATCCATTCCTCCGACGTCTTCCACCGCTAGAGGATGCTATTAATACTATTAGGAGATTCGGAAGAAACGAATACTAATATTTCGCCAATGCTTAACCTGACTGTGATGTCCGGGGGTTCAGATCCTGTCTGACTGAGCCAGATGTAATGTCCTCTATTTTTCGGAATGCGATGGGACTGGGCCAAATGTCATGACTGCTGGAGGACGATGCGATTAGTACTTAGAGAACGTCACCCTCACTTCGGTGAAAAGACAGGTTCGGGGGTTTTTAGGCCCGTGGCACTGTATGCCTGATATTCGCTGCGTTGAATGATGAATAACAACAGTCATTTATTAACTGCACGAGAGTTGGATAGGGACAACTCAGTTTATTTACACTTTATACACTCAAGTGCTGGGGATGCGCTCAACTCCGTGGGCCTTGGCTGCCTTGCTGCTGCAAACATTAACAATCAGGTGGAGAATCGCACACTCTGCAAGTTCTCACTTTACAGACCTCAAACTCGGCGAAAGGATAATCAACCTTTGTCTACACTTTGGTTCACTCTGAATCCACAAAAACTATTATCAGATTCTCCAAGAATCTCGATTCCATCTTGGAATCACACCCTCCCTTCAAGGGTTACTTCGAGTAAGGCACGGCGTCCTACTGACGCGAAACGACTCCCTCGTTCGAAAACTCACACGAAACTGTTGTCTCAAAAATCTCGCCTAGCCTCCTCGCTGCACTAGCTCCCCAGGCTGGTCATTTACGGCCATAAATAGCTTCTGGGATCGATCTTGATGCAAGCAGCCCGCTTCTGACCCGAAAACAACAACAGTGAGTCACATCCCAACGTAAAAACACACTTAATAAATTAAAAAAAAAAAATAAACAACCCCTCAAGCAGCAGCTTGCCACAGAGGTCTGACAGGAGCCTGTCAGTTTATATGCCATAGTAGAAGGTCTGAGAGAATGGCAGGACCTCAGCAGAAAAACGACGACACACACATCCATGCCTTACCCGGGACTCGAACCCAGGTCCCTTAGATCAGTAGTCAAGCGTGCTAACCACTTGGCCATGGGACGACTACAAGTAATGCTTGAATAATAATTTATTAGGATTTAGAGATAAATTTATACAAAGTAATTAAATAAGAACGAATGAAACATTTAATCAAAGGAAATGATTTTATAATCAGGGCTGATTTTAGTGGGGGGGAGAACCAAGGGACACTTTAAAAATGCTAATAAGAGTAATAGAGGTAAAAAAAATCATTAAACTCGTGCATATTTCGCGCCTTTCTCAATAAATTTTTTAAAGACCTTTAAAAACGAGAGGAAAATGTTGAAATGGAAATCCAGTCTCTTCTCCCCCCCCACTCCCCCGCATCTCTTATTTTTTTCTAGATCCGAGACTGTTTACTGTTTATAATAATTATTCCAACAACAGTTCTAATAATCATTATAATTCCAATACGCTATCGCTTTTACTGCGTAAAAGAATAAATTCTGAAAAATCGCCACATTTCTCTGTTCCTAAAAATTGCTTGACACGAAACCAAATATAATTCATGAGCCAGCTAAAGTGACAAAGAGATAAGTTAATTAAAGCAACGATTGGATAACATCTGCGTTGTCCGAACCAGATCGTGGCCTCTTAGGGAACAAGAAAAATCATTCTGCCTCGCATTTACACGGGTCTGTGTACACTCTTTGACGATAATTACATGCAGAAAAATGACGAACATTTCCGTAGAAAAACCTCATTCGAAATTCAACAACGTACTACATGTTTCTGTTCCTTACAGTAGCAATGACTCTCGCCACTATAACCAGAGCGCGAGATAATACTCGCACGCAATCTAGAGAACACTTCCGAAGAGTTAAATAATTAATTCCCTTCACACTTAACGTGACAAGTTAAAAAAACTTAACTCTTGAGCAAGTGCAAAGCTGTAAGACACGTAAAGAGGCGAGGATGTGCACGTGTGGGTACAATCGACCCACACCCCATATCTAGGTCACTTATCAAGGTCGTGCTGGGACACGGGGACCGCTTGTTGTTGTCTTTGTTGGAGCCAAGGGATTTGTCGACTGGACCGTCTGCTTCTCTTCGGCCAGGCCCTAATCGGTCCCTTCGCCTTTTCTCAATTGTGAAGACTGTTAGCTCTGGCGCAGAGTTTACACGAAGCAGATTGGCAAATTCAGGCCGTGTTAGGAGCCAGTTATCGCTCACTTCAGAGTCAACTTCTTCCGCCCAAGAGAGACCATTTAAGATTGAGAGGAATTTTCTTTCCTTTTAGCTGCTGCTTTGAAAAGGAGAGAAAGAGTCGCTGAATAGATAAGTTCTTCATTAGGTAGCTGCTAAGGATAGTTTGGGGTGAAAAGTTTGCTTTTCTTCGTCTTGGTCTTGATTGTGTTAAGTTTAAACCCATCATTAAAAGTGTAAGCTTTATTGAATATGTTGCTTCATTTTATAAAACAGACTAGGTTTGAAGATTTGGCACAGATATCTTGTCAGTCGTTGATTCTTTACAAATATGGCTCTTAAAATCAAGCATTTGCTCTTCGTTTATCTATTCCTTAAGATTATTTTTAACGAGGTGGAACCCGTGTGCTTATAAAGAGTCTCAGAGTTAAAATGAAACTAAGCCACGAATTTATTTATTGCTGTTGGTGTATTTCGTACAATACGTACACAAGATCCTCAAACAACCATAGGCTACGGAAATCCAACCAGATAGTAAAATTTGGTTCTTCATACACTTTATACTCAGCTGCAGTTGCACACCATAAGAAATTCAGTAGGGGTTGTGTTGTTTCACCTCTGAGTGGCATTTATGCTTATCCAATGGACTGAATGAGATCATAATGAACCTCAAGGGCTCGAAGTTGAATGAGGAGGTGACATTATTGAATTAGCTGTTAGGAAACAGATGGTTCTGGGGATATAGCTTTACGTACCATTCGTCGGATAGCGGGTTTTCCAAGCCCATCGGTAGGTCCAACTACACAGCGCAATTTATTTCTCCATACACGAATATCCTGATCTACAGCTGCACACAATAAAAAAATTCAGTAGGGTCGCTTATTTTTCTTCTGAGCGGCATTTCTGTACACCCAATAGAATAAATGCCCATGTCACAAGGACCCCAGGGCTCAGAAAAGGCTGGGGGAAGGGGACTTTCTGGACAAGTGTTAACAGACAGATGGAAGTCTCCCGTCAAGGTCATCCAGCGTGTTTTGTAATGTGCACAGGGTGTAGCTCCCACGGATTCGACTCACCCTACGAAAACACTATAATGTACACTTCTGCAGTCGAAAATGAAATACCATGAGTTCAATTTGCTTCATTTTGGAGAAAGAAAAATTGTCAAAATGATTTGACGTTCTCCACAAGCCCGCCTTAGTGGTCCGCTCTCAAAAAAACCTATGGAGTAGAAATATTGGATGGCATTCTCTTTATTACGAAGCATAACGAAAAGAAATAAAATGCATTGGTAACTGGAAAAAAACAAATTAGATGTTAACTATTTTAAAGGGTGCAGAAATATATTAAATGCTTTGATTATTAAAATTAAAAATTAATACATTCGCAACAAATTAAGTTTAGAAGGAAATAATACCAAAAAAGTGGAAGTTATTAAAGAAATAACGAATGGTAATTAAACCAGAAAGCAAATCTTCAATGAAGTAATCAGAGAAACACCATATGTTCTTCACATGGTTTTTATCACGAACCCCTAAATCAGCAAAAAAACACACACCCCTTCAAATGTGTATGAATGTATATATATATATATATTTTTATATATTAATTTATAAATATACAACTGAAATAAGATAAGAGGAAAATAAATATAAAATATTTTAATGAGAATAGTGTGGCCGAAGATGTTTCTTAATTTTTCAATATCTTAGTTTGACACCTTATGATTCAGCGATTCAAAGGTATCTTTATGAAAGACATCCCATAGGGATCTAAAGGGAGACATCTCTAGGGATCTTTAGGGAATTAAACAGACTCTCACGTAAGTAAAATGACCGCGAAATTTAAAAATGCTAGTTTTTTTTTATTTTCCTTCATGTTTATTTCCTGAAAATTTTAAAACTTTCTAAGAAACTGGTAAATAAGAACCATTAATTTTCCATCGCACACTCTATGGATCTGTAGTCGCACCCCCTTTGGAGACCACTGGAATAAGGGATGCTCATTTGCGAAGAATAAGGATGATCATTTTCAAAGAATAAGGAATGCTCATTTTCAAAGAATGAGGAATGCTCATTTTCAAAGAATGAGGAATGCTCATTTTCAAAGAATGAGGAATGCTCATTTTCAAAGAATAGGGAATGCTCATTTTCAAAGAATAGGGAATGCTTGTTTTCAAAGAATAGGGAATAGTCATTTTCAAAGAAAAAGAATGCTCATTTTTCAAAGAATAAGGAATGCTCATTTTCAAGGAATAATGAATGCTCATTTTCAAAGAATAAGGAATGCTCATTTTCAAAGAATGGGGAATGCTCATTTTCAAAGAATGAGGAATGCTCATTTTCATTTTCCAATTTTTTCACCCACTAATCGTTAATTCGAACTAATTAATAACAGGAAATGTAAATAGTAATATTTTATTAGTACCTGCACAATGAAAAGAAAATTTCTGATTTATCTCGTAAAACGAAAAATTTGTGTTTCCCCCCCCCCCCGGACCCTACATCTGAACTTAAGATGACAAATCGTTGCTGTCGATATGAGCCTCGATCATCACAAACTATACAAACAAAATTCAATAACATTTCGCATAAGTAGATCGTTTGTATAATATTCGTTCAAAATTTTTCATTTTTCCAAATTTCGCCCTCTCTAACGATGCAGATGAAACTTACCGGAGGATTCAAATAAATGTGAATCATAGTTAGTTTTCATCAAATTCAAGAGGAATTTTAATCTCTTAAAACAAAAAGGCTGTGTACCCATCTGAGATAAGAAAGCAATGGTTGCTTTCACCTTATACTTTCTTATCATCACATTCCACCACCATAATTTCAAATAACCAGCATAAATAGGTCTTTTTGCAATATTCTTTAAATTTTCCCAATTTTTTTTTAATTTCTACCATTTGAGGGCTCTATTGAAACTATCGTATTAGGAGATTCGAAAAAGGTGAGGCCTAGCATCTAACATTTCCTTAATACCTGTCCAAAGGACTCTTTTTTTAAGGGGTACACGTGTTTACGCTGTATCCCTACCCTTTTTTTCATCCGTATAAAAATAAAATTTAATTATTTTCTTTTATTTAATAATCTGTTACTTAGAGATTTTTAATACACAGTTGGCGATATTTGCGTCATCCCATTTTCGACTGGACTACAATTTCACAATGTCCACACCAAAAGCGAAGGGCGAAATCAAAATCTTGAACCTCTGAATCCATAACTCAGATTTGAAATTGGTTATAACACTAGTCTGGAGGTGATTTTGTTAGCTTTTTATAATATTAATATGCACTTTAACTTTCCAGTAAATCAATTTTTATTAAAATATCTGTTCCACAGTTTTTCATGCACTTGCCCTCACGACTTTCACTACAAGATTATTGAAGGACCACGATATCCGCACCTTTTTCCTCAGAAAAAAAGCGATACCTATCCAATCCAAAACGGATTTTAAATTTATCTCCAAAAAGGAAACAGATGAATGTCTATTGCAAGCTAGCGGACAGACAGACGACAAAGTAAAAGCACTAGCTCATTTCTTATTGTCTTTTCTTTGAAAAGGAGCTAAAAAAAATACGGCAAAAAAAAATCAGTAGCCGATTAACTTGAAGAATTGTAGCCAACATGGGAACTGACACAAACAATACAAGCCAAACGGAAAACAAGAAATCGAAATTTAAAAAAACTTTTTCTCAGAGAAAATGTAAGGTAAAGTTTATAATTTAATCACATCCCTTACGTTTCTTTGTTTTTTAGGGTGACAGTGCAATTGTTCTTCAGCCGATCTTCATCACTGCCCTAAGAGCTGCAAAAAATCTTAATTAGTTTATTATTAATTGGTCGCTTGTAATTAATAAATGGATTAGAGAATGATTGAGCTATTAATTAAATTAACAGAGGAAGAACCGTGACAAGATAAAAATTGCAACATCTTCGGGAAAGAATTAAAAAATATTACATTGCTAAATTGCTTATTAATCGTTTAATAATACATCGCTTATGAACGTTCATTTTCTGAACAAATCCTTGACGTCGTAACATTTGTTGATGTTTTAGACAAGCGGAAAAAGTTTGAAAATTATTAAGTCCAGATATTCCAAACAATTAAGTTTACATCCGAAGAAATATTTTAAACAACTCTAGAGGCGACTGTATTATCACATTAATGAGGCCGAATTAAAAAAAAATTGTCGAGTTTTATTCGGTAACTGAAATATTTGAAGCATTAAAAAAAACGTTAATGTGAATTTTTAAAATTTACATCTGCAGAAGCATTTTAAATAGTTCTAGTGATGGCTTTATTACTGAGGCTAAATTTGAAGAAAAAAGCTATCAAGTGTCATTCAGTTACCGAAAGACTTGCAGCCATAAAAAAACCTTAATATAAATAATTATTATTGTTCAGTTTACATCTGCAGAAGTATTTTAGATAGATGTAGAGGAGGTCTGGGCAAACTTTTTTTAGCCATAAAGAATAAAGCTCATAGAAAACTGAACTGAGAGGACCGGGTGGCCAAAGAAATATATAATCAATAACATTTTGAAAAACCAATGCAAAAAAATCTAAAATAGAATATAAACAATATAATTTTATTACAATTAATTATTTCAATGATAATTTTCTTTGCCTAAAGGCTTCTTGTCCTCTACACGTGGTTTTCATCATTTATAAATTTAATTTATTTGCCATGAGTAGCTCGGGGGCTGCCCAAAAAGGGGTGACAGGCCATAGTTTGCCCTAATATGTTCTAGGGGTTATTGTAATTAATTAGGCTAAATTAAAACTTGAAGAAGCATAAAGCCTTATCGCATATAGGAATCTGGTTTTCAAAGAAATAGAAGTTTTTCCTTTACTTACTTTTTCACTCCTTAAAAGTTTTAATTCGAGCTAATTAATTGATTAATGAGTGATAGGAGGAACTGCAAATAGTTGCATCTCATTAGTAATTATCCAACATAAGAAATATTTGTCTTTTATTCTTTAAATTTAAAAAGTTGCTTTTCTCATATCCCTCTGAGAGAAGAGAGCAGCTTGTTGCTTTCAATGGAATATCTCTTGACACTCTTCCACCAAAATTTCAAATAAACAGATCACTTCATTTAAAGTTTCTACGTTTCCTTATTTAGTGATCTCTGAAGATATAAATTAAAACTACCTAAGAATTTAAAAAATGCGAATTATAACATTTTATTAGTGCCAATCCAACTGGAAAGGACTTTTCTAATTATCTCTTAAAACAAAACAGTTTGTTCCCATGGAGGTAGGAATAAAGGGAGGCACCTTTATTATCTGTTACCATAGTTGACTAGGGGCGGGGGTGGCTCAGTCGGTAGCGCGTCAGGCTCGTAATCTGTAGTTCCCAGGTTCGAGTCCCAGCTGGGTCAGCGTTAAGATTTATCTCCGCAAAATTCCCCGCCCTGCCCACGGTCAGTAGGGGACACCGATGGGCTTGGAAAGGCCGCCGTCCGTCGGATGGGACGTTAAGCCGTGGCCGGTGTGCGGGAGAGCCATACCCTGTTCACGTTAAAGAACACGCTGGATCTCCTTGGCGGGAGACTACCATCTGTCTCCCAACAGCTGTTCCAGTGGGTCCCCTCCCCCAACCTTCTATGAGCCTTCGGGGTCCATGTCACCTGGCCATTTAGCCCATGGTGTGCAAAAAAGTGCCGCTCAGAGGTAAAACAACCCAACCCATAGTTGACTAGTGAAGCCGAAACTGCCATGTTACTCCTACCCTGAGAGTCGCGCTGAAAGGTCAGTTATCATCGTATGTGTGAATGTTTTGTACGAATACTGGCACAATTAAATCGTAATATTTCCTAATAACAGTATTATTATTAGGTACATGGGAATTTACTCTGTTTTAATTCCTTTTTGTGTTTAAATGTGTTTGCAAAAACTGTAGTTGAACACCATGATCAAATTTGTCTGTGGTTTTTAAAAACGATTCTTGAGGTCCATATTGGACATCTATCATAATAAACTACATATCAAATAAAAGCAATTAATCAATAATACCCTCCAGGCAAAATGGGGGTGAGGGAATATTTCAAGACAGTAGTAATTATGGCAATATATAGCAGTAGTAACACTTGTTTACCCTATTTTCTTTCCAATACAATTAAAATAACGAAAAGTTTAAAAATTCCGGAACAAAAAATCTTATTTTGTTTTAACTTCTTACCAATGAAATGCCATTCCTTTTATCCATTTTGCAGCTTAATTTCTGTCGGTTTGGGTTGTTTTACCTCTGAGCGGCACTTTTTTGCACACCATGGGCTAAATGGCCAGGTCACATGAACCCCGAAGGCTCAGAGAAGGTTGGGGGAGGGGACCCACTGGAACAGCTGTTGGGAGACAGATGGTAGTCTCCCGCCAAGGAGATCCAGCGTGTTCTTTAACGTGAACAGGGTATGGCTCTCCCGCACACCGGCCACGGCTTAACGTCCCATCCGACGGACGGCGGCATTTCCAAGCCCATCGGTGTCCCCTACTGACCGTGGGCAGGGCGGGGAATTTTGTGGAGACAAATCTCAACGCTGACCCAGCTGGGACTCGAACCTGGGAACTACAGATTACGAGCCTGGCGCGCTATCGACTGAGCCACCCCCGCCCCAATTTCTGTCGGAATATGCTAAATAGGAGCTAACGTTTTTGCACAATCTCTTGTTCGTTAACATAGACAGCACACGCTTACGAATAAGAGCAATGTGGCGACTTCGGTTACAGTTTTCAAGCGATAGGGCATCTCCATCTCTTCCTACCTCCATGACCCACACTAGGCCTAAAGGTTCAACATAATTACTGCCAGTGGAAGCGTCATGACTTTCGCATTCCACCAACCAAATTTCATATTTCTAGCACAAAAACATCATTTGCATTATTCGTATAAAGAATGAGGGAGAATCCTGCATAGCGTTCCTTGTTCATAGAAGGAATTAGGGAAAGGGATATTTAGTTAGAAACCAGCTACTAAAAAATATGGGCGACTCCATAAGAGTTACTGCTCTGAGCAATTTACAAAATTGGTGTCAGACCAGAAACGGTACAATCACTTCGGAAAACTATCCGCAAAAGTAATAAAGTGTATTTTAATCTTTTCGTCACAGATCGAGAAACGGAACAGATTAAATTGGTTTATATTTAGATATCTGTTGCGCCGAAGTTTAATTCCACTGTATGAGTCAAACGCTTTAAGAGACATAAATCCCATTTTTCATTGAACAGATATTGCTTTGAAGTCGCAATACACATGAAGTTCAATTTCGAAACTCGGTCGTTTGTCTAATAAATTATAGGGTAAAAAGCATTCGGGGAATAAATGGATTGTATCATTTATCTTTTCCACCAAATCATATTTTAAAATTAATTGATCTGAAGAAAAGAAATCTGTCAGGGGTAAGATTACAGAGTGAGTTTAAGGGGAAAAAAATGCTTCATGACATTCTGTAATGATAAATGCGAAAATTGGGTTTCACAAAAGGTTTCATTTTTGTTAAAAAATCTCTTCTGTTCAATTAATATTGTTTTTTTTATTTTAAATTGTTAGATCATCTAAATAGTTTCCAGTTTTCTTCTGCGTTTGTCGTAGTTTGTGTCAAAACAGTTTCTTTCCATTTTTGCTTGTTACAAGAATTTTCTCGATTCTTGAAATTGGGTATAATTATAATTAAAAAAGTTGTCATTTTTGTTTCTTACGAGAATTTTTTCGATTCCTGAAATTGAGTTTAATTATTGTTAATAAATTTTTAATTATTTTGCTTATTACAAGAATTACATCGATTCCTGAAAATGTGTTTAATTATTGTTAACAACATTTTAATTTTTGCCCCTTACAAGAATATTTTTTCGATTCCTAAAAATGAGTATACTCTTAGATATGCTATTTTTGTCAATTTCAAATCCATTTCACTACATGCACATAGACTATCTACAAAAATATTTAGAGTTAGGTTGTTTTACCTCTGAGTGGCACTTTTTTGCACACCTTGGGCTAAATGGCCAAGTCACAAGAACCCCGAAGACTCAGAGAAGATTGGGGTAGGAAACCCACTGGAACAGCTATTGGGAGACAGATGGTAGCCTCCCGTCAAGGCCATCTCTAGTGTGTTCTTTAACGTGCACTCGGTATGGCTCTCCCGCACACGGGGAGACGGCTTAACGTCCCATCCGACGGACGGCGGCCTTTCCAAGCCCATCGATGTCCCCTACTGACCGTGGGCAGGGCGGTGAGTTTTGCGGAGATAAATCTCAACGCTGACCCAGCTGGGACTCGAACCTGGGAACTACAGATTACGAGTCTGGCGCGCTACCGACTGAGCCACCCCCGCCCAAAAAATTAAAAAATAAAAATATTTAGAGATTTTACATGTTATGTCAATGCGAATTTAACTTCGAAGCTCCATAACTCCTAAACTATTCATTTAATGAAAAAATACGACTGACAATAAATTAAAAAGCATAATCAAATCTAATTAAATCTAGATTTTCAACATTATCTGTTCAGTATTTAAAGTCTTATGGGAAAATAGAATATTTCACATCAATAATGCTTTATAAGAATTTATTTCAGCAATTAATTAAAACTTAAAATAATAAGTATTGTTTCAAAACATTTAATGAAATAAATGTACATTTTAGACGTTTGGGTAATGCTTATTTCAATATTAGTCAATCATGAATGAGTTTTTAAAACAAAAAAATTTTGTTGAACACACTGGCTTCTATAACTCTTCAAATTCTGAATATTCCTGAAAATCGAGATTTAAACATATTTCTTTGTGATCTTTATCCTCTGTCGCATTTTTTCGTTAAATGCATGTTTCATAATTACAGAGCTTCGAATTTAGATTCCATTAACATGAAAATTCCCAAATATTTTGATAGGGCGGTGTATCGTTCAGATAGTTGCAGTTTAAATTCTTCAAGTTTGCTCAATGTCTGTTTTATTAACTCAGTGTCTATTTATGTATTTTAACATGTTCAATGCACTTATAATAAGCCTAGTTTTGAAAAAAAAAATAACTAAAAATAAGCATGTTGTACTTTTTATATAATGATATCTATCGTGCATGTGTTCCATTGTCTTTCTTGGGCTTTCTTCGTGAGCCATGAATCGAACCCCTATTTCCCATAAGCCCTTAAAAGTGTAGGTATTCGAGATGTTTTCGACAAACTTAACCCACGCGAATAATGATGAATGAATTTAGTAAAAGTCTATTGATTTACTACAAATCAAAGCAGTTTCCAATTTCAAGTCCCACCAGAGCCAGCGTTGAGAATTTTCTCCGCAAAACTCCCCGCTCTGCCCTGGGTTAGAATATAAATAAATAATAATATGCCTCGGTTAGAATAGTTTAAATGGGATAAATGGCCAAATCACAAAAGCCCCGAGGGCTCAGAGAAGGTTGGGGGGAGGGGACCCACTGGACAGCTGTTAGCAGATAGATAGTAACCTTCCGAAAAGGTCATTCAGCGTATTCTTTAACTTGCACAGGGTATGGCTCTTTCGCACACATGATCAGAGCTTAACGTCCCAGCATACAAACGGCGGCCTTTCCAAGCCAATCTTTCCAAGCCCCTACTGATCGAGGGCAGGACGCAGAGTTTTGCGGAGATAAATCTCAACCCTGGCCCAGTTGTACTCGAACCTAGGAACTGTATATTACAAGCCTGGCACGCTACCAACTGAGCCATCCTCTCCCCTGCCAAACAGGACCTCGTTAGAATTGGTCTACAGTGGCCAGATGCAGCAGATGTAGCTCAGGACAGATGCGCTTAGAGAACTAAATGGTAGCCCACAGCTGCTTGAGGATGATGATGAAGATGAGCACTCATAGATCTAAGTTTGATCTCTTTATAACCTCTATTTGACCTTGAAGGACACATCGGAGGACAAGTTTACTATTTTTCCCGAGAACTACTACCAGATTACCCCTAGGTGCAATTATTCGAAATAAATTAACTTTTCAATAATTTCTTTAGTGGGGGGCCAGGTTCCCCCCTTACCCCCACCTCATCCCCACCCGGACCCACCGATGTCAATTGTGGGGAGACTGTAGGAATGCTAAGAGACGGCTCAGGTTCGATATTGCTAATGAGATAGAGACAGGTCATTGATATACTTAAAATTACTAAAAAACGAAAACGTGCATTTCTAATGAGTAATGAATTAGAAAAGGAAATTATATTTTTAAGGAATCAAGGAAATATCTTGATTAAAAAAACAAAAACATACATTTTAATCAATACTCTGAATTCACAAAATCCTTTAGTTATCCACCTAAAAATGTTTGCTCAAAAAAATGAGTCAGATTCAGTATATTGATGACTTGCTTTTATGAGCCGTAATTTCTTTTGCAATGAGCAGCGGACTGGACTGATCTATCAGATTAATCTAAGACTGATCTATGCGTCAACTGCACAGTATCATAATTTCCTCATGGCCTCCTCAGTTGTCAGTCACAATATCCCACTGATGGAAACCCCGACCAGGAATTCTCCAACTCTTCAAATTCTTAATTGAATCTCTCATTTTCTTTTTTTTTGTGCCTTCGCGACCAGGTTTGGCAGGAGGAAGGGAGAGGTATAAATACTTTTCCCCCTCCCAATACTTGGCTATGACACTGACCTAGTTTTCGCTCTTAGTCCCACTAACCTATCTTCGCTCTCTGACCACTCCTAGTCTTCGCTCCTAGTCCCACTGACCTAGTCTTCGCTCCCTTACCACTCCTAGTCTTCGCTCTGTTTAAAAACTTTTAAACTCTCCTCCTCAGAACGAACAAAAGACAGAGAGAGAGTGGGGGAAAGAAATAGATTTTAAGAGGCAGCACAGCGTTTAGAATCAACCATACGAAAAGCCAAAAAAAAATGTTACATTTCTTAAAGCTCTCTTTCAGCAACTGACGCTTATCCCTACCCCCACCGCAAAACAGAACAGGCACACCAGCCGTAAAGGTAACGGAGGTTACGTTTCCGGCTTCTTGAGCAATGAGAGCGGGTGACGTACATCTGATTGATGACGGTATATGAAACGCTGCTTGCTGCAACGGTCAGATCGGCAGCTGTCATTTCTGTCTTTCTCTCGCAGCACCCCCAACTCCGAATTCTTCAGTGAGAAGGAAAACTGTTAGGTCAGCTTCTGGGTGCTTGCAAGTAATCCCAATTTCCGAGAGCTGGAGAATATCTAGTGCAGAAACACATAGTACAGATTTCTTACGGACATTTAGTTCTCCGTTCCAAAATAACTAAAAAACTTTTGGAATAAAAATGGAATTTTCAATAAGCTGAACGTTTTTTGGTCTCTAATATTTGTCTTAATCGTTTTATCTCTGGAATATGTTCGGTTTTACCAGCCGATACATCTGTTTCCTTAGGTGTAAGTGGAAGGAAAACTCCTAATACCCTACATCAGCTGTTCCCAACCTGGGATCCGCTGTAACA
This sequence comes from Ryuthela nishihirai, assembly GCA_038380435.1. Taxonomy (NCBI): domain Eukaryota; kingdom Metazoa; phylum Arthropoda; class Arachnida; order Araneae; family Heptathelidae; genus Ryuthela; species Ryuthela nishihirai. The sequence goes on from JAWZYU010000020.1 coordinate 40,149,141, forward strand.
TCTGAGGGGATCCGCACGAAATTCACTTTTGAGGCGATTAAGCGGTTAAAATATGGAGGACCACTCCACAGGGGTCCGCAGTAGTTTTCAAATTAAAATAGGATCCTCCACTTTCTAAAGGTTGGGAACACCTGCCTTACAACAAGATAGCAATTAAACCCTTATTATTTTATACCATGGTAGGATTTAAACCTCTGTTGCATGGATGTGTGTGTCGTTTTTCTGCTGAGGTCCTGCCATCCTCTCAGATCTCCTACTGTGGCATATAAACTGACAGGCTCCTGTCAGACCTCTGTGGCAAGCAGCTGCTTGAGGGGGTATTTATTTTATTTTATACCCTACGCCAAGACAGGAAAACTCCTATTACCCAACACCAAGGTAAGAGGTAAAACCCTGTTATCCTATACCAAGGTTTAATCACTGTTGCCCTATGCCAAGGCACTGTTATCCTACTGCAAGTTAGAAGGTAAGTATCCCTTATACTATACCAAGGTAGGACTTAAACCTCTGTTATCCTAAGCCAAGATAGAAAATCTCCTTTTACCCAACACCAAGGAAAGAGGAAAATCCTGTTATCCTACACCAAGGTAAAATATAAACCACTGTTTCCTTACACCAAGGCATAGGTGACCCCCTCTTACCCAACACCAAGGTCCGTGCCCACGGACAGGCTAAATGACCAGGTCACAAAGACCCAAGGACTCAGAGAAGGGTGGGGGGGTCATTGTTACTAAGAAGATAGAAGCCTCCTATCAAGGCCATCCAACGTATTCTTCAACATGCGCAGGGTTTGACGTTCTGAAAACTAAATCACAGTTTAATGTCTTATCCGATGGACGAGGCCATTACCAATCCATTGGTGTCTCCTTTCTCATGATGAAGAGTGGCAAGTGGAAGAAATCTCAACACATGGGCAATAATTAAATGAGTAATGATTCGAACTTGGAAGCCTAGCTCATAACCTACTGATCGAAAAAAAAATGTATAAGGGCAAAATATAAATGAATATTGAAAATGATCTATTAAAGCTAAAATTCGAAATTTTGGTGGAAGTGCGTGAGGGTCAAGAGATGAATATTGGCGACAAATATTTTCTCCTTTAACACAGAGGAAGGAGGGTTGGGTTAGGTTGTTTTACCACTGAGCGGCACTTTTTTGCACACCATGGGCTAAATGGCCAGGTCACATGGACCCCGAAGGCTCAGAGAAGGCTGGGTGAGGGGACCCACTGGAACAGCTGTTGGGAGTGTATATAAGAAATATTGTTTAATGTATGAAAACTTTAATCATTTCACCTGTTTGCCGAAAGAAGGTTAAGATCATGCAAAACCTTTTCAATACCGTGCGTATATCTCTGGAACTGTTTGGCATTTCAGTTGAGCAGCATGACAACCACGGGAGGGGAAAATTCTTATCTTACTGTTTTTATATTTCTATCGTAAATTTATTTTACAATACAAAAATATTTGTCATTTATTTGTAACATTACCTATGTATAAATATGAAGCTAAATTGAAACAACTGTATTTCTGACTCCTCGGGTATATATTCAGGTGTATTTCTGACTCCTCGGGGTTCTTGTGACCTGGTCATTTATCCCATTGTGTGCAAAAAAATGCCGCTCAGAGGAAAAACAGCCCAACCCATTTGTGTAATTAGTGACAAAATATTAGGATTCACACGCTCCCACTCTCCCGTTAGCTTCAATAGTCCCCTCTAACGGAGAAAAAATTTGGAAAATAAAAAATTTAAACGAATATTGCAAACGATCTATTTTTGCTAGAAATTTAAATTTTTCCTGTAGAATATGATGGACAAGATGTGTACATTGCCAACAATGATTTGCTTCCTTACCCCCAGGGAGTGAGAAAAGGTTTTTTTTTTAAGAAATGAATGAAAACTTTTTCTAATGTTTTATAGGTACTAACAAATTATTACTACTTGAATTTTCATAATCATTCGAATTTCCACTCTTAGAAGGTGCTAAAGATTAAAAACAAAAAACTTCTCTACCACTCTCTGACGGTGTAAAAAGCTGGAAAATGCCAAAAATTTTTTTTACTTACAAATAATCTGTATGTGCTGGAATTTTAAATTTTGGTGTAGAATGTAGTGGCATAGTGGTATCGGGTCGGTTCCCGATGACACTGCAGATACCGGGATCTGTGTTCGAGTCCCACGTTGGTTCTGTGTTCGTGTGAGAAACCAAGGCAAGCCTAAGACAGGTTATCTCCGCCCTTTATTTAAAAATACTTAAAAAAAAAATAACATTATTCCTCTCTTACCCCTGATGGGAAATGCAATTATTTGTTTCAGGAGATAAATTAGAAATTCGTTTTCTGTTTTATATAGGTACCAATAAATTATTATTTTTATTTGCATTTTCCCCAGTTATCCATTATTTCGAAATTTCACTATTAAAGGGTATAGAAAAATAAAAACTTTTCTTTTTGAAAATTAGTATCTCCCATTCGCTAAAGACAAGAGCTTAATAGGGTTGAGTATGAATCTGCTAGCTCCGGACATTTGGCTCCATCTGGCGGACTTATTTTGCAACACAGAGTACAGGCAACATTACATGAAAATGCATTGTAGATATAGTAGGCCATTGCCGATAGTGAGTGTGCCATTAACGCAGTGTCTCGCAAACTGTGTGCCGCGAGAGGTTTTCAAATTGACATTTTTTCATTTCAAATTCCAAAGATTTCATTTTGACTTGACTTGTGTTATCGACGTGCTATAATAAAAATCTTTCAGGTTTTATCAACTGGGACCTTGTAAGTATTTATCAAGCTTTTTCCAAATTTTGGTATTAATTTTTGATTATTTCAAGCCATAGAATGGACAAATATTTAAAACAAACACCGAGTTATGAATTAAAGAACGAGAGCAAATCTTCAAGTAAAACCAGGCTGATGACTTCAACAAAGCGCAAATATAATGACGATTATATAGAGTTTGCTTTTATTCTTTTTTAGGTGTGCCGCGGAAAAAAAAATTAGATTCAGTGTCCCGTGGGAAAAAAATTTTTAGATTCAGTGTGCCGCGGAAAAAAAATTAGATTCAGTGTGCCGCGGGGAAAAAAATTTTAGATTCAGTGTGCCGCGGAAAAAAAATTAGATTCAGTGTGCCGCAGAGTAAAAAGGTTTGCGAGACACTGCATTAACGGATTCAAAATATTTACGAAAAAAAGTATTAGACTCTCGTCGCCGATCGCGGATCAGCCATTCGATATTCGCATCTTGGTCAAGGCACTGTTACACAAAAGAAATATTAAGCAAATTTTTTGCATTAATTTAAAATTTTTACTAAGATATTAAATTTAAAAATTACTTATATTGTTTAATGTATGAAAACTTTGATCATTTCACCTGTTTGCCGAAAGAAGGTTAAGATCATGCAAAACCTTTTCAATACCGTGCGTATATCTCTGGAACTGTTTGGCATTTCAGTTGAGCAGCATGACAACCACGGGAGGGGAAAATTCTTATCTTACTGTTTTTATATTTCTATCGTAAATTTATTTTACAATACAAAAATATTTGTCATTTATTTGTAACATTACCTATGTATAAATATGAAGCTAAATTGAAACAACTGTATTCAAGCGTGATTTGGAAATTAACAAGTCACATAGCCCTACTACCCTGGCATGTTTATTTCCAATTTATATTTCAATATAGTTGGAAATAAACACTTCACAGTATTTCTATTGTTTTGTATGAGGCTTCTTTATTTCCAATTTATATTTCAATACAGTTGGAAATAAACTCTTCACAGTATTTCTATTGTTTTGTATGAGGCTTCTTTATTTCCAATTTATATTTCAATATAGTTGGAAATAAACACTTCACAGTATTTCTATTGTTTTGTATGAGGCTTCTTTATTTCCAATTTATATTTCAATATAGTTGGAAATAAACACTTCACAGTATTTCTATTGTTTTGTATGAGGCTTCTTTATTTCCAATTTATATTTAAATACAGTTGGAAATAAACACTTCACACTATTTCTATTGTTTTGTATGAGGCTTCTTTATTTCCAATTTATATTGAAATATAGTTGGAAATAAACACTTCACAGTATTTCTATTGTTTTGTATGTCGCTTGTTTATTTCCAATTCTGCCTTGTATATAGTTGGAAATAAAAGCTTCACAATATTTCTATATGTGGCTTGTTTACTTCCAATTCTGTCTTGAATATAGTTGGAAATAAACACTTTACAGTAATTCCATTGTGTTTGTATGTGGCTTGTTTATTTCCAATTCTGCCTTGAATATATTGGAAATAAACACTTCACAGTATTTCTATTCAGTTTGAATGTGACTTGTTTACTTCCAATTCACACTTTAATATAGTTGGTAATAAACAAATGACAGCATTTCTATTGTGTTTGAATGTGTCTTAGTTATTTCCAATTCACACTTTAATACAGTTGGTAATAAACAAATCACAGTAGCCTTGCTACTATGCTGTTCACTTTCAATTCATATTTGAAAATGTTTTTGATCAGTAAGTGCAGAAAAAAGGTTCAGAGATTAGGGAAGAAAAATTTTATCAATTTAGTATTAGTTGTTAAAACAAAAACTTGTGAAGAAAACATTTGGCGATTTATCACCGTAATGACGACAACATTCAACGAGTTACCTTTAGTATGGAATGCTTTTAGTGAAGAAATCGTCCAGCGATTTACTTCAACTTTGAAAGAAACAAAACTGAGGAAATAATCTATCAAAGCAAACTATGCTAGATTATTTCCTTATTAAAAAATAAATTGAAAAATTAACTAATCGATGATATATGTACACATTTATGTAGTTATTTATGCATTTAAGTAACTTTTGAGTTTAGGTATAATATCTACCACAAATCGATCATTGACAATATTCTTTAAAAGATTTGCATTTTCAAACTCTTTGCATCGTTAGAGGGCGCTATTATTGCTATTGTGCTATTGGGTGATTCAGAAAGTGCGAGTCGCAATATTTCACCAATAAAAAAAATAAAATAAATACCTCCTCAAGCAGCTGCTTGCCACAGAGGTCTGACAGGAGCCTGCCAGTTTATATGCCACATTAGAAGGTCTGAGAGGATGGCAGGACCTCAGCAGAAAAACGATACATACATCCATGCCTTATCCGGGGCTCGAACCCAGGTCCCTTAGATCAGTAGCCAAGCGCGCTAACCACTCGGCCATGGGACGGCTAAAAATAAATACCCCCTCAAGCAGCTGCTTGCCACAGAGGTCTGACAGGAGCCTGTCAGTTTAATAAGCCATAGTAGAAGGTCTGTGAGGATGGTGGGACCTCATCAGAAAAACAGCACACACATCCATGCCTTACCCAGGGCTCGAACCCAGGTCCCGTAGATCAGTAGCCAAGCGTGCTAACCACTCGACCACGGGACGGCTTTCACCAATACCAAGTAAAATTTCATCCGTCTGGGAAAGAATCTTAAATTTATCTCTAAAGACAAAAAAGTTGAATTTCTACAGAAGGATACAAGCGGGGGCGTAGCAAAGGACTATGGTTGGAGGGGGGAGGGGGAGGAGTTGAAGATTTTCCATCTCGAAAATCAAATTTTACCAACTGAGAAAATGTTCTGGTTGGTATCTTCATTTTCGCTCCGTGGTGGGGAGGGAGTTTGAGGCAAATTTCACGATTCACCTACATTTTGCCATTTGGCTTCCTATTTTGCAAACTAGCCATAATTTCACAGAAATAATCCCAATATTTACATCTCGTCTGAATTGCAGCAAGTCAGTGTGAAATTTCCCAATTTTTAAATTTTCGAATTTTCACAAAAATGCCTATATTTTGGCAAGTGGATTCGAATTTTGCCAACTACCGTAGACTTTACAACTCTCCGAGATTTTGTCAACTCACCGTAATTTTACAGAAACAAACTCAATTTTATCATGTTCCCTGCATTTGCTAAGTCCCTGCCAATATTATCAACTTTCCTTAATTCCACAAGAAAAACTCAATTTTAACAACTCCCCTGTATTTTACCAAGTAGATTCGAATTTTGAAAACTGCCCCTAAATTTTGCCGATTCGCCGAAATTTTAAAGAAAAAAACACCAATTTTTACATCTCACCTGAATTTTGCCAAGTCACTCCCAATTTTACCAACTCCCCAAGATTTTGCCACTTTGTCCCAATTTTGCCAACTCACCTGTATTTTATTAAGTGGCTTTGAATTTTGCCAACTGCTCTAGATTTTGCCATCTCTCCATTTTCCAAACTGCCCTAGATTTGCCAAGTTGCCTCGATTTTGACAACTCCCCTTAATTTAAAAAAAAATTTCGCAACTCACTTAGATTTTGCGAAGTCGCTTCGAATTTTGTCAACTCCAAGTTACTTTGGGGGGAGCGTCCCCCCCCCCCCCCATAGCTACGCCCCTGGATAGAAACCAAAGTGAAAAAAGAAAGTTGTTTTTTAACCCGTCTTGAAAAAAAGAGTAAATGTTTTTCCTTTGTTGTTCATCTGTCTGTCGGTCCGTAAACGCTATTTTTTTTATAAATAGACATTTAATTTGCATCTTAGAATTTCAGGACAGAGGGACTCTTATATATATCAAATGCAAATATTTGATCATTGTGTGTTGTTTTTCTGCTGAGGTCCTGCCATCCTCTCAGATCTTCTACTGTGGCATATAAACTGACAGGCTCCTGTCAGACCTCTGTGGCAAGCAGCTGCTTGAGGGGGTATTTATTTATTATTTATTATCAATACCGAAACTATAGTTTAGTTTTATTACAGGTCATAAGATGGAGCCACCATCCCGATGTGGAACTCCATCCATTTCACCTATCGAAAGCAACACCGATCGCATCGTGGGAGGAGAAGAAGCAATTCCTGGTAGTTGGCCTTGGCAAATTGCCCTTCATAAAGCAACCACTTTACCCTCAGGACAGTTTTGTGGAGGAACTCTATTAAACAACTTCTGGGTGGTCACCGCAGGTCACTGTGTCCAGTAAGAACACGACATTTTCCTTCATTTTTTTACTGTTTTTAATCAATAGGAAACTAAAAAATCGATAAAGAAGTTATTATTATCAGACACTGACGTTTAAGCTTATATACTTTTAATGCTCCTTTCCTTCCTTTGGGCTACTAAGCCTAGATCGAATATGTCATTTATAAAAACTACTTTTTTTTATCTCGCTGTCGTTTGAGAAACGTTAAATCCGATTATTTTTATATCACGGTTATAAACGAGCTTTAAAACCGCAGAGGAGGAAAAGGTTTGTTTTGGTTCTATTTCTTCTCTTTCTTCTCTTCGCCAACTTCTTCGTGTACGAAGTGAATATGAAAACGATCGGTGAAGAGATTTAGACATTCTTTTCCCTTTTCTTGTGTGTGTTCCTTTTTCTACCCTTTATTGATTTTTTGCCACTCGTCAATCAAAACTGTCATGACTGAAGAATCACTGCTTTGAAAAGTGTTAATTTTTAACCTCGAAATGCGAAAATATCAGATTGTTTCTTTCATATGCGTGCAACAAAATTTTGGTGTTTCAAAAGAAACAATGTTTCATGGAAGAAAAATGAGCTTCGCTGATGAGTGGGATTTGAACGCAAGAAGTTATACTATCACTAAGCCAGGGGTGGGCAAATAGAGACCCGTGGGCCACAATCGGCCCACCCGTGGGCCACATTCAGTTTTTTGTGGCCCGCCAAGACAGTCAGAAAAATCCGCCTTGAACCGAGATTTCCTTCCCGTGCGCGACCGAAGATTCGTCTCGTATTTTCCACTAGGACGGCCACGTCAATACGCATGCGCAGTGTAGATACGAAAACAATTGCCCACCCCTGCACTAAGCTATCAGAAGCTCGGTCATTTATCCACTGATTCAGTTATAAAGTATCACAGGAAAATGTCATGTAGGCAAGAAACACTTAAAATATTAGTTTTTGTGCTGAGTGGGATTCGAACCCACGTCTGCTAGAAATATGCAGTGTATGATCACAACTACACCATCAGCGACTGGTCATTTTTTCAGCAATGTGACGTATAGACATTCTCGCATATTTTTGTTGATTTGCTGCTACCGCCATCTGTCGGGAATCGGGCACCCAGTTGCCTCATAGGATGGAAATAATATTTGTCACTCGCATTCATAAATAATAATATATAAATACCCCCTCAAGCAGCTGCTTGTCACAGAGGTCTGACAGGAGCTTGTCAGCTTAATATGCCACAGTAGAAGGTCTGAGAGGATGGCAGGACCTCAGCAGAAAAACGACACACACATACATGCCTTACCCGGGACTCGAACCCAGGTCCCTTAGATCATTAGCCAAGCGCGCTAACCACTCGGCCATGGGACGGCCACTCACATTCATAGCATTATATAAATAATTCAGTAATAACCTATTACGGGAAAATGTCCTCCAGACAAGAAACACTTGCAATAATTTGCTGAAGAATCAAAGGACGAAAATAAAAATCCAGGAACTAATCAACAAAAAGATGTGGAAATGTCTATAAGTCGCAATGCTGAAGAAAATGGTATCAGTAGTGATTAATCATATCTGGTATGTTTCAGAGAGGTGTGGGATCGAATCCCACTCTGAAAAAACCAAATATTTCTTAGCTCTTACTTATATAATGCCGTGAGCGTAGGTGACTAATATTACTTCCATCATACAAGGTAGCTTTATTGCCCGATTCCAGACATAGATGGCGCCATCAACAAAAATATGCGGAAATGCCTATATGTCACATTGCTGAAAAAATAATGATTAGCCGCTGATGGTGTGGTGTAGTGGTTATCATATCAAGCATCTTTTGGGGAGATGAAAGTTCGAATCCCCCTCAGAGAAAAACCAAATTATCTTCAGCTCGTTATTTCAAATTTATCCACTAATTGTGACTTTTAAATCTTCCTGTCCTTGTCGCTCATGGCGCCATCTATGCTCGGGAAAGGCAACTTATTTAATAACCATCAATATATAAAGATGCTAAATAAGGAAGACACTCGCTCTAAAGCGTTGTTAATGCAAGAATCAATCAATAATAACTACAGAAATTACCTGTTGACATTTAATTCAAGAAATATTTTGTGTAAAAAATTAGTTTGGCCGATGAATGAAGTTCGAACCCACGCAGAAATAACGGTTTAGCTTGAGGGACTTCTTTATTTAGCATCAATATATTGAGCAATCTTGGATAAGTTGCTTCTCCCTACCAAAGGTGGCGGTAGGAGTGGCACATTCAGGAAGATTTAAAAGTCATAATTAGTAGATAAGTGACTGAGCTGGCGATAACTTAGTGTATGTAGGTTCGAATCCCACTCATCGGCGAAATTCTTTTCCTTTCCATAAAACCATTTCTTGGCTTAAATGTCAACCGATAATCTGAATATTTTTTATTGATTAAAATTGTTTTAATTCACTTAAATGATGAAATGAAATTGTTAATGAAATGAAATTATATATGAATCGAATTTGCTTTATGAATTTTTTCCCAATGCGAAGTGTCTGTTGAAAGAAGAGTGGTCATCAGATGTATAGGGTCATTATAAAAGAATACATTTATTTCAAAAGCGCTGTATTTTATTAAATAATTAAATAATGAAGATAATTAATTGTAATACAAAATATTAAGAAATTCTCAAAGTTCATTTTGTGTTCCACAGATTTCAATGCGGGTGTCATTGGTGAATGCATATATTTTAAAGCGCATTGGTAGTGTGATATTCAATTTCCTTTCATACTCGGGGCTGGGTCTCAGCCGGAAGCGCAGAAAAAATTGTAAAAATTGTAATCTGCAGTTCTCAGATTCGAGTTCCAGCTGAGCCAGCGTTGAGATTTATCTCCACAAATCCCTTATCCTGCCCTCGGTCAGTAGGGGACACCGATGGGCTTAGAAAAGCAGCCGTTCCTCAGATAAGATTTAAGGCGTGACTCCCTGCCCCTAGAATACAAGTTTTTGGCTTTAAAAATGGTTAATTAAAATAATAATTGCTCATGAAGAGAACCGATTGTTAAAGCATTGCTTGACAGAGAAAACTGACGAAATTCTGAATTTTCAGTTTCGGCTCATAGCTGTCCATTGTTTGCGAAAACAAATTTCTAATCTAAGCCGCAAACCTGATGATTACGAAAAATACAGATCTTACCGGTTTCTCGTTCTCAATTTGTTAATAAGTTGGTATGACATCATCACTCGGAAATGGGGCGGAGTGATTTATTCAGTAGGATGGATGTAGTTTCCAGGTTCGAATCCCACCTGGGCCAGCTTTGAGGTTTATCTGTGGAAAACCCAGCTGTCGGTCCGTAGGAGACACCGATGGGCTTGGAAAGACAGCCGTCCGTCGGATGAGGCATAAAGCTGTGGCTCTGTGTGAGCAATACCTTGTGCACATTGAAGAACACTCTGGATAGCCTTGATGGGAGGCTACCATCTGTCTCATAATAGTTGTCTAGTGAGTGCCCTACTTTCTGTGAGCCGTTAGAGTCAGTGTAATCTTGCCTTTAGCTCATTGTGTGTAAAAAAATTTCAGTAATATTTTCTTACCATTTTTTGGTATTTGATTAATAAACGTGCTACTCGTCGCTTTTAAAATATTCATTAAAATCAGTTTAGAAAAGGATTATCTGTCCAAAGACATGTTTGTACTCTAAGAAAAATGTTTAATGTATGCAGTACAGATGTAGAAATTCGTAAGTACAAAAATAGAAGTTCACGAAGTATAGAAACCAATAATGCTTTTCGTAAACACTGCTCCTCTATTTTTTTCAAAACAAATATCGGCCATTGAAAATTCTGTTGTGAAATACTGATTTTTGTTATTAAATTAATGCTTTTTGATGTCGATATTTCCTGAATCAGAGAACTGTTAAAAAACACCAATCAGCCTCTCGAATTCGAAATCGTGATCCAATGTTGCAATTCTGAAGGTCGATAGGTGTCATGTCCCTCTAATTTATTTATTTCTATGTATAGTTGCATTTTATTGTATTTTTGTTATTGTAAATATTTTAATGTATTTTTGTTATTGAAATATTTTAATGTATTTTTGTTATTGTAAATATTTTTATGTATTTTTGTTATTGTAAATATTTTTATGAATTTTTGTTATTGTAAATATTTTATTGTATTTTTGTTATTGTAAATATTTTAATGTATTTTTGTTATTGTAAATATTTTAATGTATTTTTTGTTATTGTAAATATTTTTATGTATTAAGTGTGTTCTTGGAAGTGCTATTGTGGGGATGTGACTCTTAGATGTTGTTTTCGAGTCAGAGCTAGCTGCCTGCATGAAAAGATGGATCCCATAAGCCCTTTTATGACCTTTGCGACCCAATGCGGGCCAAGCTGACAATGTGATCGCGGGAGGTGAGCCGCGAAGAAGGAAACAACAGTCTTGAGCGTAGCTGTCAAAGGAAGGACGTTTGAACACGCATCAAAGGACGCAGCTCTTACTCGAAGAAAACCCTTAAGGCGAGGGTTCGATTCTAAGTGAGAATCAAGATTCTTGGTGAATCTGATACAGTTCTGTGGATTCTGTGTGAAACACATTGCAGGCAAAGATTAATTATCCTTTCGCCCAGTTTGAGGTCGGAAAAGCGAGAATCTGCAAAGTGTGCGGTTCTCCACGTCATTGCGTAATTGCTTGCAGCAGCAAAGCAGTAAAGGCCTACATTTACGTGCTGGGGAGTTGAGAGCATCCCCACCACGTAATTGTATAGAGTGTGAATAAACTGTGTCGTCCCTATACAACTCTGGTACGTGAATTGTTGGACATATTTTTATACATCACTTGATGCAGCGAATCTGAGGCATACGTCGGTACGGGTGTAACAACCCACAAACCTGTCATTTCACCGAAGTAAGGGTAAAGGTAATTAAGGGACAAATTCATCGTCCTCCGGCGACCACGACATTTGGCCCAGCCCATCACATCCGGAGGACAGCCCATCACAATAGGTGAGATTTTTTTTTTCGCATTTGCCCTAATTCTTGCAATTAAATATCTCTTATGACTATCACTAAGTGAGTTCCATTGCGTCAATGCTTGATGAACTTCTGTTTTTAAATACAAATTTCGACATCGTTTTGCTTGGCAATAAACGTTTTTCGAGAATTCAAATGTAAACATCGTTACTTCTGGCCCATCCTATGTGCAAAGAATATCCAAAGAATACATTTATAGCAAGATCTTTTGCAATAAACTATATCTTAACAATCAATGTAAATAATTGTATGAAAAAGTGATTTTGATATTACTCAAAGCAGCTGCCTGCTCATAGCAATCCAATGCGTTGGGTTGTTTTACCTCTGAGTGGCATTTTTTGCACAAAATGGGCTAAATGAAGAGCTTTCAAGAACCCCAAGGGCTCAGCGAAGATTGTGGGAAGGAAATCCAGTGGACAGCTTTTACGATAAAGAGACAAACTTCCCGTCAAGGCCACGCAGCGTGTTCTTTTTAACACGCTGAATGCCACGTCATTCATTTATGAATGAGGCTAATTGTTCGACCGTTTTAAGTTCGGCCATTTTCATGAGGGGAGGAATGACACGGCATTAACATCACAAGTGATAAAATAATTAACATAAAATGACATTTAAAGGTAGAAATGATTACAATTGAAGAAAAAAGTAACATGGTCCCAGAGAAAATCTTAATTAAATCAGCTTAGCACGCAGTGTAGTGTGTTACGGTGCACATGGTATGGCTATCCTGCACACAGGGCCACGGCTCAACGTCCAATCCGATGAACAGAGGTCTTTCCAAGCCCAGTTGTGTTCGCTTCTTCACTGAGGGCTTGAAAGGATTTAGTGGAGAAAATTCACAACTCTGGCAGTGTTGGAACTCGAACCAGGGAGTTACAGATTACGATAACAATTCTACAGACCTTAAAATATGTTATTGAAAGTTCGAAATTTTTTGAAAAATTATTATTTACTGATTCAAACTTTTATTGAAATGTAAAGATTATATATAGTTTAACAGAATTGCTTTAGGTCACAAAATAAAAGACGTTTTCTTGTTTGGATTCCTCTAGAGGTCTGTCAACTAGTGACATTAGACTTCACGTTGGAAGTCACAGTGAATTTGATGAGGAAGTAGGGGAACTCGTAAGGTATCCGTCGAAAATCATCCTGCATCCGAAATTCAGAAAGATACTTCTTCAGGTAATTGCCTAATCAATTTCTCTGAATTAGTTGTATGAACTAAAAAAAAAATAGTAATATTTATCGTTTTTTTTCCTTAAAAAAGCATGTAACACACACTCCAAAAAAACCAAATATTTAATTTCGGAAAGCCTTCCTCGATAAAAGTTTCTGAAGAAAGCACTAACCCGAAACTTTTCTCGTTTCACTACAATTATTGTCACGTAAATTGTTTTATAGCTGAAATCAAACTTGAACCTGATCCCAACCTGAACCCATTATTATTTTCGGCAAATAAGGGCTGATTTGAGAAGTTTTTGCAGCACTGTAAGATTTAAAAGTGAAGCTGCAAGTGCAGATCAATCTGCATCCAACCGATACCCTGCAGAACTGCTCAGCGTCATTAAGCAACACTTCCTATAAGAGCAGGTCGGTGGACCTAGTATGACGTCACCATAGGTACAGTCGCCCAAAAAAGTATCCGAACACTATGACACTATGGTTAATACAGAATTCAGAAAAAATATATGGCAACGATTTTTTTTTAGAAATTAGTGATCTGGCAACCTTCGTGTCACGTGACACGAAGGTTGCCAGATCACTAATTGTTCTGTAATCAACCTTAGTGTTCGGATACTTTTTGAGCGACTGTAGTCTTGTAATGTAGAAAATTCTTATACAATTTTTTCTATTATTATTACTGGTGTGCTCTTAGAGCAATATTTTTATTAATGTTTATTTATAAATATGTTTTATTTAGAAGAAAAATTATTTGATATAAATAATATAATTATAATTTATATTATTTATATTAATTATCATAATGCTAATAAATGCGAATAATTTTTCTTCTAAATAAGGTATATTTATAAATAAGCATTAGTGTAAAAGTACACCACCCATAATAATAGAAAGAAATATATAAGAATTATCTATGTTACAGGACTATACTGCTCACAAAAATTAGGGGATATTTTTATCGCTTCATATTCATTTTAAAATATCCCCTAATTTTTGTGAGCAGTATATTTATGCTGATGTCGTAACCTGGTCCTCCATTTATGCTGATGTCGTAACCTGGCCTTCCATTGTAGGAGGGGTTGCATCCAGGCGGAAAGCTACTCCGCAAAGCAAGTATTCAATGCCGACAAGATGGGTCTGTAATGGAAACGGATGCCAACAAGGACTTTTATTTTCAAAGGAGGAGAGGAAGGCTCCAGTTTCAAAGTTTCTAAAGTTCGTCTAACCCTATTATTCTGTGGCAACGCAGAAGGTGACTTCCAAATCGCCTTCTGCTTTGCCACAAAGAGGTTCTTTTGGTGAGAAGGACCAAGCTTGGTTTATTTTTGAAAATAAATCAAATGAAAAATTCCGTTTTCCAAATGTTTCCCTCGCACCACCCTGGATCCTCTTCCCTTATCGCTGGTTAAAAAAAAGACGCCAAAATGAAAACAATAACTTTTCCTTTGTTTGCAAACGAGCTAAACATTTACACTTTAATGCAAATATTTTTGCTTTAACGTCAAATGAATCTGACAGGATCTTCAGCTGTTTCCTTCCGCGTTAAAATAGAAATTTGCTTCGTTTCAAAACAAATATAAAGCTTTAGAATTGTACTCGATTCCATGTATGCTTGCCACGAAATTGTCAAATATCATATCTAGGGTGTCCATATTTCGATTGATAAAAATCGTAACATTTCCCTAAATGTTCTGGTTTCAGCTTTCTGAATCGAGGCAGGGCCTACGTCTATCCGACGGACGGCTGCTTTCCATCCATTCTCAGAACTTTCCAAGCATCAACTGTGCATTCTCTTAGTCTCCCCAAATGCCATTCACATTATGCTACTGTAAACATTATTCCGAATTTGTAGATCAAATATTATCCAGTTGCAAGAGAACTGAGTTTGCATCGGTACAAGTGTTCACAACGTTCAAGTTATCAGGAATCGTTTACGTGAAGCAATACATCGCATCAGACGTCCGTTTAGACGCGTAATGCGAGAAAGGCATTAGCTGAAGCGCATTAGTCGAATCGTCGATCGATTGAAGGCTGTATCCTTTAATTTTGTCTTCACCTATACTATGACACAGCTATTCGCATCTACTGATCTCTTATCGCTTCTACAATGTGCATGAAGTGTATTAATTGCAGGGGTGGGGTGGCTCAGTCGGTAGCGCGCCAGGCTCGTAATCTGTAGTTCCCAGGTTCGAGTCCCAGCTGGGTCAGCGTTGAGATTTATCTCCACAAAATTCCCCGTCCTGCCCACGGTCAGTAGGGGACACCGATGGGCTTGGAAAGGCCGCCGTCCGTTGGATGGGACGTTAAGCCGTGGCCCCGTGTGCGGGAGAGCCATACCCTGTGCACGTTAAAGAACACGCTGGATGGCCTTGACGGGAAGCTACCATCTGTCTCCCAACAGCTGTTCCAGTGGGTCCCCTCCCCCAACCTTCTCTGAGCCTTCGAGGTCCATGTGACCTGGCCATTTAGCCCATGGTGTGCAAAAAAGTGCCGCTCAGAGGTAAAACAACCCAACCCAACGTATTAACTGCAAGGAGTGTGATGGTCTCGGGGTGGGGGGTGGGATATGGCTTCACTCGGGAAAAGATATCGTTTTGATAGAAAGCTTTAAGCACCATTTTTAACAGTGTCACCATTCTTGTATTTTGTCATTTTCAAGGAAATGAATATAACGATCATAAGAAATTACCTCAGAAAGTAATTAATATTTAAACAATAAGTATTGTTTCAAACCATTTATTAAAATAGACATTTCCGAAATTTTAATCATAATAATTATTTTAATATTAGACAAGTATGAAGGATTTTCATGAAATAAAATACTTTACTGTTAAATATTCCAGCCAAAATAACTTTAAAAACTGAATATTGTTGAAAACTGAAATTTAAATGCATTAGATTAGGTCCCGCCAACCTCACAGACCATTTACTATGGCATATAAATTGACAGGCTATTGTCAGACCTCTGTGACAAGCAACTGCTTGAGGGAGTATTTATTTTTTTTTATTTTATGATCTTTATCTTCCGTCACGTTTTTCCATTTTAAACTTTCAAAGACTTTAGCTGAGTGCTATAGCACCCTACACTTCCCTCCCCTTTCCCTGAATATGCACCTTGTTACAACATAGGGTATCGTTATTCCAAGTTGAACCAGACATGAAACCCATTGTACGTTATGGTGCAAAAATCCTTAAAAAAGCAGTTTCTAACAATAGAGTTGGTTCAGTCGGCAGTGGTGCCAGGCATAATCTGATGGCCCAATGTTCGAGTCCCAATTGTGCACAAGTTCAGACTGTCTCCGCTAACTACTCAACCTCGGTGTGAACGGGAACACTGATGAGCTTGAAAGACGCTCAGATGTGGCATTAAATCGTGATCTGTGTGTAGGTTAGCCAAACCCTGTGCATGTTAAAGAGCGCTGTGAATGGCCTTGACAGGCGCTTTCATCTATTTTCTAACAGTAATCCAGTAGGTCACCAATCCCAACCTTTTCCGAAATCTTTGGCCCCTATGACTTGTCTATTTTGCCCATTGTGTGCAAAAAAACGCAACTCAGAGGTAAAAATAATCTATCCCAATAGGAGTTTCCACCACATTCTACTACATATCGATAAATTTGTTACTCATAAAAGATTTGGACTGTTATCCTTCAATCAGAAGTTCATAAATTCAGGTAATAATAATAATAAGGAACATAACCACGAAACTAAACCCAGGATTTAGTTTCGTGGGGGGGGGGGAGTTTTACCTGACAGGAAAGATTAAAATGAGATTCTATGTGGAATAAAGTTTTATAGTTGTGTTTTAAATCTTATTTTAGTGTCGGACATATATATATAATAACCCACACAACCACAATCTCCATATAATATCCATAAGATATCTAAGATGACCAGTAGACATCCACTGGTCATCTTAGATATCTTATGGATATTATATGGAGATTGTGGTTGTGTAGAATTATAGAAATACACCTGTTTTGAATTTCAAAGCAGGTAGACAAGTTTGAGATTTTGATATACGAATTATGTTACTTTATGTCTTAAAATTAGTGATAATTACCTGTGCAGTTAACATACTTCATTTAAGAAACGCACCAAAATTTTAAATATCAAAATCCAGTCTGTGCTTTTATTCGTATGCTTCTTTGAAATTAATTTTATAAATGTCTGAAATGTAAAAGTTCTAATTCTAAAATGTAATAAAACAAGTCTAACATTGCTGAAATTTAATACTTTGTCCTAAATAGTTAAGAAATTTTTAAGTTTTGAATAACAAACTTTTCAATTAACACATTGCAGCAAGATTTCTTAAACCATTTCCTTTTATTTCTGAAACAGAATGACTTAGCTCTCATCAAGCTTAACTCTCCTGTCAACTATTCTGATACCATCAGTCCTATCTGTTTGCCTTCGGATGAAGACTCTCTAGTTGATGGGGACAAATGCTACGTCACCGGATGGGGTACAACTTATGGTAAGCATTTTTTTCCGACCCCCCAATTTATCTTCAAATAAAAATATTTAATTTTAACGAATACCAATATCACAAAAATATCAGTTTAACGAAATAAAATTTATCCTTGCAGAACAAAAAATGACTAGTATAACAAAATTTTTAAAAATCCTTAAATATGTACAATGTATATTTTGACATCTGGCAACGCTACAGTAAGTTAAACGACGTGAAATATCTAACCAATCACAGCATTATGAATCATGTGCTATTGTATAGCGCCTAGCACGCATTTTTTGCTGCTCTCACTGTGTGGAATAGTTGCTCCCTATACCTGCCAGCAAAATGATTTAAAACCCTCCTGATGTTTACACATTTTTTCCTTGTGTAAATCCTGGCAGATTAACCCTTACTACAGTAAGGGTTAATCTGCCACGTGTCACTAGAAGACCACCTAGCTCTGGTGAGAACATGTTCAAGCCACCAGGAGGGTTAAAGAGCGTTACATTGTCCTAACGTGAAAGATTTTCAAACTTGGAGATCTACACGTTCTGATTATATTGCATTTTAAGTAAAGGTAACGTCAACATAAAGTTCTTTCAAAGCAGTTCTATTTCATGCGTTTTATCATTCGTTAAATTTAATTTTTATACTTGCTCGTTATTATTACAGTTTTAATTAAGTTCTTTAGTTTCGTTATTAGCAGCCAATATTGCGCAAAGTCTTCGTCGTTTCGTAATCACGTGGAAAGATATTCTCGAAAATGTGTTGCAGACTTGGGAAATCATTTAAGAATTTAGAGAGATACGTTTTTGGAATAGACAGTTAAAAAAATTACACCTTTTAAAGTAAATTCTAATACATGGTAAAGTTCTCTCACAATGATTATTTCGTTGTAAAAATTATTATTCGTAGTATGTAATTTTGGTCACCCACTCGATTTAATTATACTGACATTTCACTCTATTATGTCTATATGCAAAACACAGATATAGAAAGTAGCCAAGTGAACATCTTACCGTGGAAATCCTCAGTCTATCCACCAGAGACGCTTTCATATAGCTCGCTAACTCAACGGGGAAAGGAATAAGTGATATTCTTAAACACATACGATACCACAGTTCCTGTAGGGAGTTCAACTCATCTGCAGTCTTTACTTTTATTCCTGCTCTGTAGAAAATTGCTGGTTGTGTTTTAATGCTATCCTCTGTATTTCATCGCACAAATACAGGGTGATTCAAAAGGTCTTAGACAAACTGTAAAGGTAGGTCAGGAATACAAAAACAAACCATTTTTATATAGGAACGTATAACGCAAAAGCCACCCGAGTGTGCTAGAGGGCGTTATTTGCCAGAAATTGAGTTGGGCAGCGCAAGCCATCATCATTCGAGTCGTTGAAAATTGCGGGAGTAGGATGCATCGTTACAGTAATACTGAGATGGCAGATATGCACTTAGCTTATGGAGCAGCGAATGGAAACAGGTGAGCCACGGTACGATTGTATCGTGAATGGTTCCCAAACCGAAACGTTATCCATCATCAAACGTTTGCACCACAGATTGTGTGAAACTTGATCTTTTGAAGTAAACAACTAGTGGGAACTGAACGATGTGCACAACTGTCATGAAAGAAGCGGTCTTACATGAAATTGAACGCAATCCAAGTACAAGTACACGAGCTATTTTGCATCACATTCGTGTACCTCAACCCAGCGTGTGGCGAGTATTACACGAGGAGCTGTTACACCCTTTTCACATGCAACGGGTCCAGTCATTGGAAGAAGGAGATGACGCACGGGATTCGCACATTGGTTTTTACAAAAATGTGTCGCACAGCCGGAATTTCCAGCATTGGTTCTCTTCACCAATGAAGCTACCTTCTCGCGTTAGGGTGTTGTTAATATTCAAAATTTGCATGTATGAGCATATGACAACCCACGAGGTATACGCCACCGTGCTGCACACCGGTTCACCATAAATGTTTGGGTGGGCATTATTGGAGACTGTTTGCTTGGGCCATACCTGCTTCCATCACGACTAGACGGGCGTAGTTATTGGATATTCCTGGAGATCTTGCCGGAATTACTGCATGATGTCCCTGTATCTGAGCGCCGACGAATGTGGTTTCTGCACGACGGGGCGCCCGCACATTTCACCTTGGTTGTGCGCGAGTATCTCAACAGCACCTTTCCTGCGCGATGGATTGGCTGGGTCAGACCTGTCGCTTGGCCACCAAGATCACAAGACATGTCCCCCATTTATTTATTCCTCTGGGGTTACCTCAAAGACCTTGTGTATGAAACCCCCGTAGCCTCTGACGCTACCTCGTCGCAAGAGTCGTTGAGGCAGCAGCACGTCTGCGAGAGGCTTGGCATTTTTGAACACGTTTGCCGATCCATGTGTCGACGTTGCGTAGTATTGTGATATTACAACGTATTCAAGTGAATATTTTCTAAAGAATAGGAACCACAATTCGATGGAAATTGGCTGATCGACAGCTACAAAGTTATACTGCAAGTATTAGCGATTGGAAAACAAAGGGTTGCATCACTAACCATAGGGAGAGTACTGGAAAAAAATTAGTGGAGACAAACACGGATTTCACTGAGGAAATCGAAGTGCCATGTAACCATTACTGAACAATTATTTTTTTTTTCACCTATACCATGTACGGGGTTGTAATTGAAATATCCCTGTTCAAAGTTGTCTTGTAAACCACTAAATAGTTGTGGAGCAAAATTTGATTACCCGCAGTAGGGCATGGCAACAAAAAATTAATTTACATTGCTGCCAACAGGGCAGAAGTGGAACAGTATTATACTGTATGTAACTCCTATATTTTCAAATATAAAGGCTGATGAGCGAAGTAACTGCCTAGCAGATATGGAATGCCATTAACTTTTGCCCAACATTGGTGAACAGTTATGAATATAGAGGGTGGAGGGGGACACTGAAAATAAGACTTGAGTAGGGTTTCCCAATTATTAAAACATTTCACTGTACAGCGAATGTTAATATTCTATATGGAGTGAAATTTTATAATTTTTTAAATCTATTTTTAGTGTGAATATACTGGAGCCAAAACATGGTTGAGCACGATGAGCCATGGTCGGCCCAAACCACCTGCCTAATGTGATTTTGGTCCTCCACGTCACCAAAACAGCTCTTACCCTACGAAGCAAGGATGCTACAGGATTTCTAAAGGTGCCTTGTGGTATCTGGTACCAACATGTTACCAGCAGTTCTTTAACTCTTGTAAGTAACGTGGTTGAGTCGCCGCAAATCGGATATGCTGTTCCAACACAAACCACAGATGCTTGATTACTTGGGAATTTGGAGACCATAGCAATATCTGGAAGTCTTCCTCATGTTCCGTGAACCATTCTCGAACAATCTGGCAGTGTGGCATGGACGCATCATCCTGATGAAAGAAAGCACTACTAGAGGGAAATACAGTTGTCATGAAAGAATTTCCTGCACATGAATGACTGGACCCATAGTTTCCCAGCAGAACATTGCCCAAAGCATTACACTTCATCCACCAGCTTTTGTCCAATGTGCATCCTGGTGCCAACACTTCTCCAGGTAAACAACACACACATACCTGGCTATTCACATGATGCAACAGAAAACGAGAGTCATCGAACCAGACAACCTTCTTCCAATCATTCAAGGTCTAGTTTTGATGATTGTGTGCCCATTGTAGGCGCTTCCGACGGCGAACCGAGGTTAGCAGGAGCACACGGAGCGGCCTGTGGCTAGGCAGCCCCGTTTTCAGTGTTCGATGTCCTGTGTTGGGACACATTACTCTGATCACCAGCATTCAAATTACGGGCGAGTTACGCCACAGTATCCCTTCTGTTCGCTCGTACCATACGGGATAGCCTTCTCTCGCCTCTAGCATCAATGAGCCATGGTCGGCCCACACCTCGCGGGCGGTTCGTTGTTTTTCCCTCCTCGGACCACTTTTTGAAGATACTAACCACGGCTGACCATGAACACCCCAACAAGCCTTGCCATCTCAGATATGCTTTGACCCAGTCGTCTAACCATTACAATTTGCCCTTTGTCAAACTCACTTAAGTAAGCTGCCTTTCCCATCTGAAGAACTATAACACTGATTAACATAGCTCAGTATCAGGTGTTATTTATACCATTTCACGACCTTCATACGTGCAGTCTTTTACCTGCAGTTGCTTCGATTTGCATAAAGACTCGCTGATCATGTTTTGTCTCTTCTGTGTATACTACGGGGCTAAAATAAATTTATTTAGAGAGAACCGTTTTAGATTTCAAAGCAGTTAGATAAGTTTGAGATTTCGTAATATATGACCGGATTCCCCTCGCCCAAACTGAATTTTTTTACATTCTGCAGTGCATGTTGTGAATTATACGCACATCAAATTTCACTCCTTTCTGACCATAAGGTGGGGCTTCAGTCTGCTTTGAATAGAGAAACTTTAATTATAACCCTGTACCATTCACACCAGCAAGGTAAACGTCAATACAAATTATTTTTATCTAATCTTCCAATACCTGAATATACCCAGATATTGACTTATCTCAGTGACTTCTTCTGCTTCCACTTGTTTCCAAGCGGATTTGCTAACCAATTTTTTATCATTTGGCTAACAAAGGTAAAACTTTTTCATGCTACCTATTCAAATATTTTTCTGTCCTTTTCTATATTTTCTTTTAATTTGGTGCCCTTTTCAAATGCTTTAATATGGAGACCAATTAAATAGCTTTCTGCACTTTCATCTTGCTGCTCTTTGACCCTCCACATTTTTCTTTGCCCCTTTGATTGATGCTCCTTTAAACATTTTCCTTTAATCAGAATTTCTTTGAACATTCTCTGCATTATTCTTGTCGCCTCTTTAAATGGTTTTGCTCAATTTCAAGTCCCTTTAAACATACTGTCCTTGAATTCGAACGGTGCCATTAGTCAGATGGGATGTTACGTTTTGACCCCATGTGCAGGAGAGCCATACTCTGTGCATGTTAAAAGAACATGTTGCATGGCCTTAACTAATAAATTTACCCGATAGGTTTTGTGGAAAGTAGCCAGTGGGTCTCCTTCCCCAAAACACAGGTTGCTTCCAAAATCTCAGAAGTTGCAGGAAGTGGTCCACTGGCCCCTTCTCGTAACTAATTACAACTGATTACTTTTGAGCCTTTGTGACCTGACCATTCAGCACATTTCATGAAAAAAATGCTACTCAGAGGTAAAAACAACCCTTTAACTGGAGCTCTTTCAGATATTTTTCTGTTCTTCAAACATTGCTTTTTTTTTGAACATTTTATTTTGCCATAATTTGCAGTCCATCTGAATATCTTTCTTTCCCATATTTTGATTTCCCTTTGAATGTATTTTCTTAATTTGCCATCGCCTTAAATAATTTCTCCTTTTTTTAAACCAAGAAATATATTCAAAGTGTTCCTAGTTCTGTGATTGGAACCTTTATAGCTGTGTTTTACACACTCTTTTGACCATAACCCACAATGAGAAATACATTTTACATCGTGAACCAGACTGATATTTTCTATTCTATTTCATTTTTAAAAAATGCTGGCTGTGACTCACTAAATTGATTCCCGGCCCATTAATGGGTTGCGACCGCAGCTTGAAAAACGCTACTTTAGAATGTGTCAGACTTTTAAATATGCAAATTGTTTACATGGACATAATATTTCTCGATTAGTAATTGTGTCATTATTGCCGACTAACGGGTAATTTTTTGTAGATGAATCTGAATTTAATACAAATGCCAAAAAATTACAATTCAACATAATTTAACCATCTAATTTTGCAATAAACTAAATATCTTTTAATTTTACAGGATCAGGAGGCTCTGGATTTCTCAAACAAGTAATGGTCTCGATTATGAACTATAAAGAATGCCAGCAGATACACAAACTTGCAAAAAATACCATATGTGCAAACTTTGCATCAGGCATCCACTCACCATGCTTTGTAAGTGGCTAAAAATTAGTAGTTTCAGTTGCTGTTTTTTTTATCTTATTCAATGGTTTGTCGTTACTATTATAAAAACCGACCAAGGGTTAAACATGTTAAGCTTGAGGTATTATACCAAGTGTATAATTATTTTATTAGAAAATTGGCATATATCTCATCTGAACAGATGCAAATGATTCAAAACAGTCAAAATTTATTCATAGTTAATCAAAACGGTTAATGAAATTATATATTTATTGCGAACTTTATTAATTAGTAGATTTAAATTTAAAAATTAAATTACTGTAAATAATTATTGTAAAAAATTACATTTAAGTATCAATAAAAATATTTAATTACATTTAAAATCATTTTAAATTTATTTTTACAGGAATTTATAAAAATGTTGAAATGGAGCTCAAACCCCTTTCCAACACCATTGGTTTCAAGTAATGTTATCGCACTTGCAATATCGTCAGGAAAACTAAAAGTTATTTTTTCTTTCATAAACTTCGATATCAAAACTGCAGCTGGATCTTTTTCTGGATCACAAAAATTTACTTTTTAAATATCAGTGTCAATAGTGCACTCTACATATTAAAAGTTTTATGAACCAATAATTTGTAACAAAAGTAACCAATTAAAAATGTTTACATATCAATTAGAACTATTTCTGAATGCAAAACGTTAACTCTCTGTGTTAAAACTCCACAGACATTAATGCTTTTCATTATTAGCTATCAATTCGTTTTTGTTATATATACAGGGTGATTCAGTTAAGCGTGTACAAACTTCTGGGAGGAGTAGGTTGCATAAAGATGAATCGGAATCATATAGCAATGCAGGGTCGATAACGGCATCTTCATGCAGTAGATGGCATTGTACGGCCGCGGGACTGTACAACGTCCTCGCAGATAACCGTCATTCGCGAACCGCCCGCAGAGGTAGCAGGATGGCCGATTACACAAACGCGGAGTTGGCCGATATGCATCTCGCATACGGGGCTGCGGACTGCAACGGGCGAGCTGCTGTGCACGTGTACCAGGAACGGTATCCGATGACGCATACTCCCAACCAACAGATGTTTGCATGGCTGCATCAGTGGTTATGTGACACTGGTTCCTTTCAGAGACCTGCCAGGAGTTGGGAACGATGGGCACGGACCCCTGACATGGAGAATGTGCTACGTCATACAGAAGACACTCCAAGTGCCAGTACTCGAGCATTCGCCCACCGGGTCGGTCTTTCCCAATCCATCGTATGGAGGATTATGCATGCATGATAACCAATTGCATCCATATCATGTGCAGCACGTTCAGACACTGAAGCCTGAGGAATACCCACAGCGCATTGCATTTGCGCAATGGTACCTGGAGAAGAGTGCAGCAGAATCCAAACTTCCTGCTTCTGTGCTGTTCACAGACGAAGCATGCTTTACACGGGAAGGTAACTTCAATGCACATAACGCGCATGCATGGGCGGTGGAGAATCCTCATGCTACACAAACATGTGCAGCCTGTACATGTTTGTGTAGCATTTTCCTGTAAATGTTTGGTCCGGCATAGTCGGGCATCCACTTAATAGGCCCATACCTCATGCCTGTTCATCTGGACGGAAGGAGTTACCGGATATTTCTGGAGTACGTCTTGGCAGAACTTTTGGATGAACAACAGGTCCCTCAGTCGCTGCACCGTGCAATGTGGTTCCAGCACGATGGTCCTCAGTCACTGCACCGTGCAATGTGGTTCCAGCACGATGGGGGCCCCTGCCCATTTCAGCCATGAAGTTCGTCAACACTTAAACGCAACATTTGGACAACAGTGGATCGGGCGTGGTGGTCCCGTTCATTGGCCTGCAAGATCGCCAGACCTATCATGCCTTGATTACTTCTTCTGGGGTTACATCAAAGGACTGATGTTTGACACCCCATTGAAAGTGCTGAGGACCTTGTCCCACGCATCTCTGTAGCTGCCTCGGAAGTCCGAGACACGGCAGGAATCTTTCAGAATGTACGCGATTCCATGCGCCGACGAGGTCAGGCCAGTGTTACAGCTCGTGGTCGCAACTTCGAACACCTTCTGTGACCTCTGTGCATTTCGCAAATGTACCTATTGTGATTAAAAGCATTTTGTTCACTTACGCACTGCTCTTTCATTCACGTCCTCTCTGTACACTAGCACATGTTAATGCCGTTATCGACCCTGCATTACTATACGATACCGATTCGTCTTTGTACAACCTACCCCTCCCAGAAGTTTGGACATGCTTAACTGAATTACCCTGTATATATCTCTGGGATATCCTGCTTGCTCCTTACAGGGAACATCAGAAATGATCTGCAGCATTGCAGTTATACAATGCCATTTGTACACATATATCTATCTCCACTAAACCCCACCTTGCCTTCAGTCAGAATTTGGACCCCGACATATTTGGAAAGGCCATCATGTCAAATGGGGACATAAAGCTTTGCCCCATATGATGAGAGCACCACACTGTGTGCACAAATAAATCTGCAGTTCCCAGGTTCAAGTCCCAGCATTGAGAGTTCTCACCCTGCCCTGGGTCAGTAGGGGACACAGATGGGCTTCAAAAGGTAGCCATCCATTGGATGGAATGTTAAGCAGTAGCCCTGTGTGCGGGAAAGCCATACCCTGTGCATGTTCAAGAACATGCTGGATGGCCTTGTCAGGAAGTTACCATCTGTCTACTAACAGATGTCCAGTGGGTCTCCTTCCCCAACCTTCTGAGCCCTTGAGCTTCTTGTGACTTGCCATTTAGACCAGCGTGTACACAAAAAAGTGCCACTTAGAGGTAAAACAACCCAACCTGTATACCTAAAACTGTCATCAAGAATTGCCAAATTTTTGAAATGAAGTTTATTCTGTATAAAACTTCATAAAAATGTGTTTACCTAAAATTTCTTCCAAATCTTTTTCCAGAAATTTCACAGAAATCTTAGATTATAAGTCAATTTAAAACCTTCAATTCACCAATCATGGATGTCATTTAAAATTGAAATCTTGCATAGCTTAAAATTCTACTATAATTAAATACTCTAAAGTATTATAAATTGCCATTCTGTGAATTGTTTGAATTGCAACTGCTTATTTACAGGCATACTTAATGTATATGTTTTGTACTTATTGTAAACTCTGTAATTTTGCTTTGTTTACTCTAAAAATAGATCTAACAATGTGATGAAGAGAACATTAATCCATATGCAAGAAAAGCTCTTGTGTATAGCAAGATTTCTAAAATAAATTTGTGTATAAAATATGCCAAAGGAAATAAAGGTGATAAATTTTTGTAAAAATACAACCAAAGTAAAAAATCCATAGCCATATGTTTATTTTCACAAAGAGATTATATTCAACAACCAGTTAATTAAATGCCAAGCTTAAATATCATGCTTTCAAATTTATGTGGAGAAAGCAATTTTAATTAGAAGGCTTTTTGGCTATTCTGGAAGAGCTTAAGCCCCTGGTAATGAGAAAACACCACCACTGATGGATAGCCATGATGGTACCTCCCAAAAGCTGTCTAGTAGGCCCCGTTTACACCCTTGACCCTGGAATCCTTGCAGTTTTAACAATGCAAAAAAACTCTGGGGGGGGGATAAACTCCAGAACCATGTCCCACACAACCCCCCCCCCCCTCCCAAAAAAACAAAAAATTCAAGAGAAAATAGCACATCTACCCTAACAATTTTACACACGTCACATTCTCAACCTTATAACTTTAAAAATTTGCTCATTGTGCAGTATAAAACCAACATTTTGGCATAAGGCAATGCAACTTAGCTTTTTATGTATCAACATATTAATTGTAAAGCTTTTTCTTCGATTTCACCAAAATTCCAATAAAAGTTTCAAACAAGTAATTGTTTTCTAATATTTACTTTTCAGGGTGACAGTGGAGGTCCTTTGGTACATTACAAAAACATCTGGTTTTTATCAGGAGTTGTATCATGGGGTCCTAAAGAATGTGGTATTAACAGCTTGCCTTCAGTATTCACTAAAGTGACAGCATATGTTGATTGGATAAACAAGACCATGGCTGATGAACATTAAGAAACAATACTAGGAACAGTGTAATCACCTTCAAAATGCCATATAAAAGTTAACTGTAAATGAAAATAGAAGGCACATCATTCCCTTTTGTATAAATTTCTTCGTTTTCATTAATAAATGTTGAAAATTAAATAATTTTGTTATTCATAAATCAGTACATCCAACTTGCAATACTGACAAAAAAAAAAGATTGTCTTCATAACATTTACTATTTGTAATAACTGGTTTACAAATCAGTAAAAAAATATCGACACACAAAACACACACAATTTTAGAAATCTAAACTATACTTACAATTGACAAAGTCAAGCTAAATATTCAAGGGTCACTCCAAATGTCCCAGAAACTTTTATGGATCAGTGTTTATTCAATAGTATTGTTAATTGTACAATATATTTAGGACACCCTTCCCACCTCTTTTTATTGCAATTACGTTGTCATCTCATAGGTGACATTAATCAAACATGGCATTATCTGGCTACTGTAGCATTAATCTATCTACTGTAGTTACTGTAGCATTATTACATGGCTACTGTAGCATTAATCAAACATGGTAGCTTTCATGGACATTAGTCGAAGCAATGTGCTGTTAATGAATTCTTGATGTGTAAAATAGATGTCCTCTGTAGGAGATATAGAAGTATAGATGTAGAAGGATACTTATGAAAACATCCACAAGTGACTATAGAATGTGTATGGGAGTCAATGCTATTGAACACAGCATAGTTTATCAATGGGCCAAGCAGACATCCAAAAAAGATGAGTGTGCTAACCTTCACAATTATCCTCACAATGAAGGCATACAGGCTCTTGTTCTGAGGTGGTGAAATACAATGAAAGAATTGAACATGATAGTGATCATGAAGAAAAATAGAATCTTCCAAGATAATTTACCTATCAAATAAATACCGACCTGTAAAAAAATAATGGAGCATTACTTTTGGAGTGACTCTCATAGGTGTATAGCATTTATGAACTGGATATGTCAGAAGTTAAACTTATTAATTCTGACTTCCATATATATTTTGATTCTTTACTATCAGATTGTTTCAGAAATTGCATATTTTCAGAATTTTAGAGTACATTTAATTGAAACATAGTACTGCTTAATTCAATCATTAAAGATATTTTCAACTGAAAATTTATTCAGAAGTGGTTTACAAAGGTATGCTTTTTGAAGAATGGTTGTCTGCAACTATCAGTTTGGCTACTCATGATCCAAGTTATAAACATATATTGACATAATTGTACTAACTTTATTCATGAGCACACATTGCAAGAGCCAGAATCTGGGTTTAATTCCCAGGCCACATCATGAATGTTTGAACTGCTTAGTTTTTTATATAGTCAGCCTATTCTAGCACAGTGCTCTCCCTAAAAAAAATGAGAGGGGGGGGGGGGCAAACCATTTTCAATGCAGTATAACATTTCCCTCTCTATTCTACTGGTCTTTAAAAAATTTCTTGAAAAATGCTTAAAATAAAATAGATTTAATAACTTTTGCCACTATTACCCTTACTAGAATTCTGAAAGGGGGGCACATTGCCCCCTTACCGCCCTTCTTAGATCCAGCCCTCTTGCTAGCATGGTTACTCACCACAAATCTGTTCCACAAAGTGGAAAATGATTTACATGTGTGTGATATATTTCAGATAAAGATTAGAACTCCATAAAAATTCTTTACTAATAACATGCAATTTATCCTGAAGAATAATGAAATTTCTAAAGCATAGAAAAAAGAATGCTTTACCTGGTTGAGACCTCAACTGATAACATGAAAAATTACCTGCGAATTATTATAGAGTTAACTCACCAGAATATAATAAAGAAATATTCACCAGAATATATAATATAAAATATATATAATTATATCTGGCTATAATTAACATTTTTGTAAGTGGCATTTGCCTTCCTGTAGTAGTTGTTAAAGAAATGTTTAGTCTAGATTATATAAGAAAACCAATAAAGCCAAAGTTAAACTCAAAAATCATTCATAACCAGTAATTCTATGAAAGAGCAGTTGAATTGAAACCATCAATCAGGTCACTGGCTCAAGTCCTACTTGTAACATATAATTTTTTCCACATTTACAAATATTAATTTATTTCAGTGAAACTTCTAAAGCTGGTCACCTGTTTAAATCGGCTGGGAAAAAAACTATATTTCATACATGTAAACACCCTACAAAAGTTTGCATTTTGATTAAATAGCCAACTTGATAGCTTTAACTAGTTTGATTTTATCATAGATACGTTCACAGTAGAAATCAAATTCCCATTTGTTTACATGGTTGCACAGTCTGATGATATATATATATACATGATTCTCTGAAGCATCAATCTGTTTTTAACTTTTTTTTATTATCCAGCTTAACATTAAAATAAAAAGCATGAATGCTTAAAATACAATTTTTTACAACAATATTTATTGCTACGTTCTATGTTAAAGAAACAAAGTCCAATTAGAATGCCATACAAATGGTGCGAAATCACAGATTTTTGGAGAAAAAACATCAAAAACTTTTCCTGAGATACTAAAAGAAATTGAGCAAACTACATTTAGGCCTTATGCATGCTCAAATTTGTATCCTTATATATATATACAAGTGAAAATTATACTATAAAAAAATTTTAACTTTTGAGTTATTATTTTAAAAGTGTCTACCAAGAAACCGCTATGAAATGTGTTATGCTACATAGTTACACCATATTCAGTCTGACATCTCTTAAAGTAATTAATAAATTCTATGCATTTCCAGTCATATCTGGTGCATCCTTTTTAGCAATTCCAGAAAGTAGTTTTTTCAGTTCACCTATAGATTTCCCAGGATTCAGCCCCTATAAAAAAAAAATAAGATTATTATAATTCAGTATCATTTTACACACAAAACTATTCATCTGCAGAATAAAAAATGTTATTTAAACTTATGATTTTATTAGGTCATAACTGCATAGAATAAAAATTTCACCTGCACTAAAACACTTTTCAACAGCCATATAAAAATTAATGTTATTCACCCGCAATATAAAAATTGATATTGCCAGGTATATATAGATAATGTTTTACTGTTTATTTACAAGATGCATTTAGTTTCTATTTCCAATATAGGTTTTCTTGTGAATAGCATCTAAGCAATAAACTTATCAAACCATGAAATATTTTTAAATACACAGCAAATGAATATCATTCTAAAAGGTATATGAAACAGATTATTCAGTGGCTGAATAAATGTTAGGAATTATATCAAAGTTCAGAAAAAGTGAGTCTTTGTAAACACCCAATTCTGACTGCATACCAGATATTTGATACATAACCATCGCTGCTAAAATTTACTTTTAAACTAAAGCAATGATAACTTTCTTGCCTGCTTAAGCATCTATTTACACAACCTATGATGTAATTCTAAACTATTAGAGCAAGCTGTCCCTACCTACCTCAGTACCCATGGCAAAGGGGAAAAAATGACATTACAAAAGGCAAAAAATAAGAAGTAACAAACTAATAATAATTAAAAACACAAAGGAGAGAATTAGTTGTTTAGTCTGTATAGCATGGCTACACAGTCTGTCATTAACTGAAACATATATTTAACTGCTACCTGAAGAAACTATTTCATGTTGTCATTACAAAGGCATGCTAATAACTCTGTCCAAAGAGATAATATTAAAATTCTTCAACTAGATATGACAACATTTTCATAATAAGATCTTAACAATGTATACAAAAATATTACAATTTACTATTAATAAAGTTATTTTTAATGACCATCACAGGAAATCAATTTTTTTACCTTTGGACATGTCTTTGTACAATTCATAATGGTGTGGCATCTATACACTGAGAAAGGATCTCTAAGTTTATTTAGTCTTTCATCAGTAGCTTGATCTCGAGAATCTATCACCCACCGGTAGGCTTGCATTAACACTGCAGGACCTAAATATTTATCTCCATTCCACCAATAACTAGGGCAAGATGTTGAACAACAGGCACAAAGTATACATTCATATAGACCATCCTAAAATGAAAATTAATGATATTGTAATCTTTAATTGCTGAAAACATAAATCTTTGCAACTTCATCAGAACAATAAAACCATTACACCTAACATTTAAATTAAATTTCCATTTAATGTATAGAATTTTCCATAGTTTTGATTTTCTGCTTTCAGCTTTATTCTCTAAATTTCTGTATTTTTATTACTGAATATATTTAATACATAGCAAAAGAGAAATATCTACACATCAACAGTATGTTCTGTGTAGGGGTAACATAAACTATCTGTTTCCCAGACATTTATATTTTTCAGTATTCAAAATAATGCTGTGAAGAACATTTCCAAAATAAGAAATATCTAAAATTTAAGATATTAACTGAGAATCAGAACAGCTGTTAATATTTACTACTTTTCTTAAAATTGAAAACCGTATTTAATTAAGAATTTTTTTCCATTATTATTCTAATACCTTAAATATTAACTAATGAATTTAATATAAGCTCACCGGACAAAAAATTAGTCATCTCCCGCCGTAAAAGGGTTACGTCCATTCAACAGAAATAGAGGGCACACCAGTATAAAAGTGTCCAACAAATAGCTGTGCTATGAGCTACGGGGTTCATACAGTGACAAGAATCAGTTGTGTGCCCCATTTGTGTTAGTTGCTAGGTGAAACATGGGTCACGCCAAAGATGCGAATGAGTGGCAAAAAGGAGCCAAAGGGCATAGTGTACAAGAAGTTGCTGCCTTTGCAGGTGTGTCAAAACATACTGTCCAAAGGGTCTTCCAGCAGTGGCGTACATCACAGTCCACCGCTAATTGTCACCAGAACTGCAGCAGAAAGACTGTGCTCACCAATAGGGACCGCCACAGTATGTCATGCACTGTAAGGGAAAACCTCTTTGCAAAATGAGGCAGGAATTGCTCCAGTCAGTCAATGCAGGCCTACAACAGGCTGTTTCCAAACGAACACTCCAAAGGGAACTGCATGCCATGGATATCTGGAGCAGCGTACTGCGGAAGAGACTCCTGTTAACACCTCTGCACAAGGCTGCATGGCTACAGTGGACATGGCACCACAAAGACTGGACTGTCGACTCTTGGAAGCATGTGATCTGGACAAATGAGTCACGTTTTTGCTTGTACTCAAATGATGCGATGCGACGGATTCATCTTAAGCCGCATGAAGCCTTCTATTCAAGCTGGAGGAGGCTCTGTGCTGTTCTGGGGGTGTTTCACATACAAGGAAATGGGTCCTTCGGTTGCGGTGATGTCACACTTGAACCAGAAGGGCTATATGGAACTACTGGACGACCACGTTGCCTTTTGTGCAGCATCTCCACAGTGAACAGAAGGATACCTCAGTCTTCCAAGATGCCAATTGTCACATGCACAAGGCTCAAAGTGTGTCAGATTGGCACGACAAGTATTCTGAAGCTTTCAAACATCTCAACTGACTCACCAAATCCTCGGATCTGAATCCCATAGAAAACTCGTGGGACAATTTGGGGCAACGAGTGAAGCACCATTCCAGCCATCCAGCAATCTGGCCAAATACACCATGGAAAATATTTTACAACTAAGCCTGAGTAATATAATCTGTTGACTTTGATTTCCTATTTACTATTGCTGGATTAACTGGTTTTAGCTAACTCTTCTACTGATATTATTTTACACAGTAATTAAAAGAACATAGTAACCCATTTCCACTATGTTATTTCAATAAGGGCAGTTGCTATTACTACAAATTATTATTCATAATTTGCACTTCTGCACTTCATCTTTTAATTAAGATTCTTACTTAAGATAAGATAATTACTTCCAGGCTTAACTGAGGTAATTTCAGCTAAAGATATTTGTACCATTTCTGATGAAGGTATTTAGCTTTGTTCTTCCTTCCATCTACCACGCAAGAAAAAAAAACTTATATTATTCAAGAGCAAAACTATTTACCCTTATTTCATACTCACCAACTACAGCATTTAATCAGTAGTTTTATAATCACTACCATTGTTAATAGTCAATTTATTTGTGGCCAGCACTATATTCTCGTGCAATAACAAATATAATGTGCAATTAATGGTATGCTATGGGGCATAAAAATGAAAACAGAAAAAAGTTTACTGTGTTATTACAGAGCCCTATCAAATTATTAGACAAATTTCATGACAATTAGAAGCTAAATTTGAAGCTATAACTTCTAAAATGAGCTTTTTATGAAAAACTGACAGAAAATAAACTAATACATTCACTGTTGCCTTAGTACCCACACTTGGAAGGCAACTGAGATGAGGACCAGCTTAGCTTGCACACAAATGTCAACCTCAATCCAAAAAATTAAGAATACAGACAGGGTTCATAATTTAGTCAGCAGAACTGCAGGGGACAGGCAGGGGTGACACAGATGCACATTAACCCTTCCAGTGTCCAGCCAGAAAAACTGGTTTCCATCCAGAAGCCAAGCTATTTTCTCCCTATGCTCAGCCCAAAATAAAATTTTACTTTAGAACTTTTTTGCCAAATAATTAATGAAAGGAATTATGGCATGTTATATACCAAATTATTCAGCATTTAATTCTAGATTTTCTTAACATATAATATTTAACAAAAAAAGATGACTAGTTTTATTTTAATAGGATTTTTTTAGTCATGTAGTAAAAGTCAAAAAAACTCTAAATGATGTTATACAAATAAAAATTTATTTTTTTAAAAATAATAGATCCTTCTATTCATGTGCATTATATCATTTCTGTCTATTTATTTCTGAATAACAAAAAAATTATTTTTTTTGCTTCAAGCAAATATTTTTCATTGTGCAATTTTTTTCTCAGTATCATACTTTGAAAAAATTCCAGGCTTTTAGCCATGCTAAGTCAGATAAACAAGTCAATTTTAGAATTTTTTTTAAAAATAACCAATCTACAGAAGTAGGTTGTGTTACATACCGAATTAAACAGAATTTAATTACAAATTTCATGAAAATAAATATTAAAATCATTATGCTTGTAAATTTGTTAATAAGTCTTTTTCAATGATATGGTGAAAAAAAAAAAAGATCGCACTATACAATAAAGGCTTAATTTTGGAAAACCTGATGAATAAAAATAGTTAAATTATATATTAATCTAAAAGAAATTTCCTCCCAAATAATGCAATATTGAACCTGAAACATGATTGTTGCTTCTTTTAATGATTCCTTTCAGTAATATATATTTTAAACATGAAGTGTTATACAAGGTGACTTGGACTTTTCACATTCATGGGATTTTCTGAACTGGTTATGAAATGGAAAAAAAATTACTTGACTACCTTTTTTTATTAAACATTATGAATTTGTTTTCTTTGGGTGTTGAAGTTTAGCGATCTTGGCTAAGGGCAGAAAGGTTTGGGCACCAAAGCAAAAAAAAAAAGTTATATCATCAGAGTAACACAGCCAAGATACTATGGGGTGCTTTTAAAACCATTCAATATAAACATAAAACTCGCAATTTTTTAATGAAATTTTCTAAGGGGGAGAGGAGGAGTGAAACATTTACAGTGAATTTCCTTCCCGAAATTGCCCTCCCACATGAGGACCGATTTCCGTGCCAAGGAAATGCATTTTGCTTCCATATCCAAGACCTCATTCATTTTCAGAAAACAGTACAAGTTCAAAGTTTTTTACTAAAAAAAAAAATCAAGAAATAATAAAAAAAAATTGCATATAACCTAATGGGATAGTTAAATAAAATATTCACAACTTTTAAACCACCATCTGATGTAGCATAACTCGCAGAGATCACTAATTTACAGAAATCAACAGAAATCAATTTTCTTCAGTATCCAAGGCGTCATTCATTTTCAGAAAATGATACCAGATCAAAGTTTATTTTACTGGAAAAGTAATAAATAAGAGAAAATTTAACAGCTAACCTAATGCGATGTTAAATAAAATATCTACAAGTTGTAAGCCAGCTACCCAATGTAGCCTAACTCTGAAAATTGATAATTATCGATTGGTGGAAAGTTCGATAATAAAGTAAATCTACAGAAATGAAAATTAAGGTTTAATTACGAAAAAAGAAAATACTAAGTTTACATAGGGAGTTTATAATTTAATTTGTTGGGAAGAAGCATTTGGCTTAAATCATCCATGTAAACAACTTGCCGTGTCAACGAAGTTCTTTTTGCTTAAATATCCCTCATTCATTTTTAGGAAACAATACAAGATCAAAGTTATTATTTCTTTCCTTGTAAAAAAAAAAGAAATATTAACATATAACCTAATGCGATGTTAAATAATATCCACAATGACTTGTAAAGCTGGCAATCCGATGTAGCATAACCCCAAAAGTTTGATAGATCAGCTGATGAAAAAATAAATAAGTTATGGAAATGAAATAAATCTACAGGAATGAAAACGAAGGTTAATACTGACTTGATAGATGTATGGTCAGATTATCCTATATCCAAGAACTCTTTCTGTACACATTCACTATAGTTTACTGCACGTGTAAACAATAATGAGGTCACTGCACCTGCTACTTGACTTACTTTTTTTTAGACTGCAGGGAATTTTGGAACTGCAACTTGGCTTGCTTTCTAAGAAAGCTTTTGTTAGTTACAGTTTCAATCTGAAAGGTGAGAAAGACACATAGAATGCTGCGATAAATGATAAAAATAATTCTTGTAATAGTGAAATAGTTTTGTGGCAGAAAGAAATGTAAAATGAAAAAAAAAGGTACATACTTTGCAATTACTTCAAAAATCTACCATTTTTAAAAATAGCAATTTTTGTTAATTTATAAATTTTCAAAACTTTAATGAAAAATTTGTTGATAACAGTTAAAATCAAACTTGTGAGCTTAAATCAGGTGATTGCTTCAGCATAGGATAATGTTGGCAGAACCAAAATCGCAAAATCTATATAGCAATTCTAAGAAATGGCAATTAGATGGTGACAAGTGATTCATATCATAATTTAATAATATATGCATCAAATAAAAAAACAAAATATTATTCTTCAAGCCTGAGTTATATATTTTTATAAGATATATACCAAAAATTTTAAAATAGAAATCTTTATTTTTAAAAACTCGTTCTTTTGTTGTACTAAAAATGTATACAGCTGTCCTTGGCCTCTCATTACAGATTCTGCACACAAATACAGACGACATGGACACTAGAAGGGTTAAACAACACTTAGAACACCACCCATATTAACATGTGTCATGGTGTAGAGATTTTCTCTGCTATACTCCCTGCCCACAGTGAATAGGGGTCACTGTTCAGCTTATAAAGGCAGCCGTCCATTAGATGGGATGTTAAGCTGTGGCCCCATGTGCAAAGAGCCACAACCCACGCACGTTAAAGAACACACTGAATGGCCTTGATGGGAGGCTGACATCCTGTTCCCAACAGCGGTCAGCAAGTCCCCTCATCCAACCATCCACGAGAGCTTGGAAATTAGTCCCAACTATTTGATATTAAGATAGCAAAAAAACATTCTTTTTTTTAAAAAGCTTGAAATTCCCCTTTCAAAAACGGTTGACTTTCAGCACAATTCATTTACAGAGTTACAGTATAAATTTACACCATATTGCTACCAAATATTATTGGCGATAAATCCTTGACACGACTCAAAATTCGAAAAGTATGCACATTCCAGATACACCGAAGAGCCAAAACATTATGATAAAATCTTATGCAAATCAAAGCAACTGCAGGTAAACAATGGCACGTGTGAAGGTCAGGAAATGGTATAAATAACACCTGATACTGAGCTCTTTAATGTGTTATTCTTGTTCTTCAGATGGGAAAGGCAGCGGGGACTTAAGCGAGTTTGACAAAGACCAGATTGTAATAGTTAGACGACTGGGTCAAAGCATATCAAAGACGGCAAGGCTTGTGGGGTGCTCATAGTCAGCTGTGGTTAGTATCTTCAGAAAAGTGGTCCAAGGAGGAAAAAACCATGAACCACCAGCAAGGTGTGGGCTGACCATGGCTCATCGGTGCTAGAGGTGAGAGAAGGCTATCCCGTATGATAAGAGTCAACAGAAGGGATACTGTGGCGCAACTCTCCCGTAATTTGAATGCTGGTGATGGGAGTAATGTGTCACAACACACAGTACATCGAACCCTGATGAAAATGGGGCTGCATAGGCTAACTTCAGTTCACCATCGGAAGCACCTACAATGGGCACACAAGCATCAAAACTAGACCTTGAATGATTGGAAGGTAGTCTCGTTCGATGAATCTCGTTTCGTGTTGCACCATGTGGATGGCCAGGTATGTGTGCGTTGTTTACCTGGGAAGTGTTGGCACCAGGATGCACATGGGATGAAAAAAAGCTGGTGAATGAAGTGTAATGCTTAGGGAAATGTTCTGCTGGGAAACCCTGGGTCCAGTCATTCATTTGCAGGAAATCCTTTCATGGCAACGATATTTCCCTCTACTAGTGCCTTCTTTCGGCAGGATAATGTGCCATGCCACACTTCCCAGATTGTTCGAGAATGATTCTTCTAGGTATTGCAATGGCCTCCAAATTCCCCAAATATTAATCCAATCAAGAATCTATGGTTTGTGTTGGAACAGCATATCTGATCTGCAGTGGCTCAACCATGTAACTTACAAGAGTTAAAGGATCTGCTGGTAACATGTTGGTAGCAGATACAAGACACCTTTAGATATCTTGTAGTCTATGCCTCTCTGGAGGTAAGAGCGGTTTTGGCAGCATGTGGAGGACCAACATCATATTAGGCTGGTGGTCATGTTTTGGCTCTTCGGTGTATGAATGAACTGCAGAATTAGATAACTTTTGAGTAATGCAGACAATTTTGACAGGTTGCTTCGCATCATTAATGTCAGTTTTCTTTTAGGCCTCAGTCAGCACACGAATGTGACATGTGGTGCCATCCATCAGATGTAGTACTTTCCTATACAGTGCAGCATCGGATGGCATCCTTCAATCATATTTCCACATGTATGCTATGCAGCAGCAAACATTTTAAAGATCTCAATTAAAATTATCTAAATCTTGATTTTCACAATATTTGTTTAGCTTTAAATAATTATGGAAGCTGCATTATTAGCCAGTTTTCCAAAAATCATACAAAATTGGATAATACTTAAATATAATCATTATGCAAACTTCTAATATAAATATATTAAAAAACTTTTAAAAATACCAATATTCCTATATGTGCTCTAAAAAGTAAAAAATAAACCTAACACATATCGATGGTGCAATCAGTCACTGAATTTGTATTCACTTCAAAGAAAGATAGGGCACTGGCAATTTTGTTAGTAGATCAATTAGTGCTCTATCTTTGTCTGAAGTGAATATGAATTCAGTGACTGATTGCACCATCAATATGTTTTAGGTTCGTTTTTTACTTTTTAGGGTATATAAGAAGATAGATGTTTTTAGTGACAAATAAAAAATATTAATAAATTAAAAAATACCTATGTTCAGAAACTTTCATATATGACTCATAAACATTGACATTTTTCCACCACCTTTGTTTGGGGTCATGTTTGAGGTAGCCCAGGGCATTGAAGACATCGCAAGCTTTAATTTGAGATATAACTGATTAAGGTCACCCCATAAATTTCCATTCCCTTTTGGGGGAGGGCAGAATGGTGGGGGACATAATTCAAAGTTATCTACAACAGTACTCATATGAGTTTCATTTGACACCTAACTCGTAACTGTAGGTAACAACTTGTGCATTTCCCCTTTTTAGGAGGGTAGAAATCAAAGGGGAAATTTTATTGCCCACAATATTCTCCACATAACAAGCTTTTGTTTGATATACAAAATGTTACATTCAGCCCTTGCTTTTCAAAGATACAGTGGAACAACAATTTACCTATTTCCCCTTTTTCAGGGGAGAAGAAAGCATGGATGGTCAATTTTTATATACTATGACACTCCCCATGTCACAAGCTTTCATTTGATGCATAGCTTGTTATTTTCAGCACTATTTTTTTTGGAGATAAATTAGGAAAACAATTGTTCCACTCTACCATTTTTTAAGGTGGAAGAAAGCATAAGGGTCAATTTCTAATAGCCTATGACAATCCCCACATCACAAGCTTTAATTTGACACACAAATCATTAAGTTTGTCCATTATGTTCGAAAGATCAACTGTTTTGAACAATCTGTTTTGGCAAATCTACAAACTGACAAAGAATGAGCAAAAGGCAAAAGGAAGACAGGTAAAAATGTCTTGAAACAAAAATCTAATTTAAGTTTCAATTTCTTACACAAATTCTCATGGCTGGAATTTCTGTTATTAACCAGCAAAACAAAATGAATTAGAATAGCTGAAAGTCCCTTGCCAGTCATCCATACAATTTAAATAATGAATATTGTTGAAAATCAAGACAAATTTCATTGGGATCTTTACCTTCAGTCACAGTTTAGATAAAAATTTTATTTTAGAAATTACAGTATGAAAATTAGCTCCTTTTTGAGGATGATAATGTTACATTATTATGATAAAATATACTGAATTTTAATTTTTCAGTTGTTAAAAAAAATGAAAAATTATAATTATAATTAGTATTTATAATTAGTAAATATTTAATGTTTTTTGTATATTCAATGAAAATGATTTTTGTGCATTGATGCACTTTAGAACCACTGAATTTGAAGATTATGCTAGTGGAAAATCTATACAAATCCTGGATCATTTTTTAATAGTTATTTTAGAACTAGAGAAAACTATAACTGATTAGAATAAAAGAATAAAATACTATAACTGATTTATTAGCATGAAAAACTTAATAAATAAAACATCACTGATTACAACTACTTTCAGCCATCATGTCAAAAATATTTCCAATGAAAATTATACTTTAAACCCCATTGTAAAAAAAACAACTGAATAATGCAGTTACCAAATTCTTAAATAAATATGTAATCTTAATATTCAAGTTTAGTATTTCCATTATTTATGGGCTTGGAAAGGCCACCGTCTATCAGAAAGGATGTTAGCCGTGGCCCTGTGTGCAGGAGAGTGCCTGTACACATTAATGTACATACTGGATGGCCTTGATAAGAGGCTACCCTCTGTCTCCTAACAGGTGTCCAGTGGTTCCCCTCCACTCCATTTATTCAGAAATAACCTTTCTATCATATGCATTTTAATCATTTCTATTAGTTTTTTTTTTCTTAAAATAAATTTTTATTTCCATTCCCAGATGCATTTTTTATTACATGCCTCTATAAAAGCCTTATTAAAATAAAACTAGTTTTTTTTTGTACAATATTTTATTTTCAGAAAATTTCAAAAATGTTTATTAATTTGGCATATCACTTGCCATAATTCCTTTCATTAATTATTTGGTAAAAAATGTCTAATATTATTATTTTTTTTTTTGCTGATCATAGTGTAAAAATAGCTGTGCCTGGATGTAAACTAGTTTTTCAGGTGGGATCCTGGAACGGTTAACAGTACATAAAGATAGCCCCTCAGTACAGTTTTATCTCTGTGTATTCTCTCATAAGATAATACTTGTCTTTATAAGAGAATACTAAGTTTGCCCAATCATCCCATTCTAATAAGATGTTTATTTTGTTGCGACTTCCCATGACTGAGTGGTTAGTGTGCTTAGGTACTGATCCAAGGACATAGGTTTGAACCCATGGCTGATTGTGCTGTCTTTCTGCTGAGGCTCTGTCACCCTCACAGACCTTCTACTATGGCATACAAACTGATAGGCTCCTGTCAGACCTCTGTGGCAAGTAGCTGCTAAGGGGGTATTTTTTCCTTATAACAGAATTAAAGGAATTTTAATTTCTATGACCAAATATATTAATATAATGTCCTATTTAGATTTTTTTCCCTTGCAGAAAAACTGAATATATACTATATACAAACCAATTTCTTTCTATCTTCTATACTCTGGAGATTCTGTTTCTGCCCTAAACTCCCTTCATCTTTCTTTTGAAGCCATGGTTGAATAGATTTATACTGCTCATAAAAATTATTCATATCCTAAAAAATAAATTTGAACAATTACAAATTGTGGTGAGTAAAAATGCTTAACATGATTATTAATTTTAAAATGAAAACAAAAAGCAG
Source organism: Ryuthela nishihirai (assembly GCA_038380435.1). Taxonomy (NCBI): domain Eukaryota; kingdom Metazoa; phylum Arthropoda; class Arachnida; order Araneae; family Heptathelidae; genus Ryuthela; species Ryuthela nishihirai. Next base: position 40,190,843 of record JAWZYU010000020.1, read on the forward strand.
TTATAAACAATATACAAAATTTATGGTTTACTTGAATATACTTACTGGAACTAAATCCTTGATAACATACATATGAGGAAGAGGATACACTTTGGCTACCTTGCTTGTATTGGTGTCAATTTTACTAGAGAAAAAAGAAATCATACAGATATTTTATGACTGTAATACATTTGCCATCTTATATATTTACCACATCTTAAGGATAGAACTGAACATCTCTTACTTCTTCTGTGAAAACACTTTTTATAATAGTATTAAGTATTTGCAGTAAACTAAGATTCAATATACTGACATTTTGGAGACTTTAACACTGGTCTGCAAAAAAAACTTTTCCCTCCCTTCCAAAATTTTGTCTGATTTTTATGTTTTTAAAGATGCTCTATCCGAATCAGACAGCTGATTTGTTTATCACCTACAGTTTTCTAGAGATATGGGTTTAATTTTAAACAAATATTTTACTCTGAGTAGATAAATATATTTTACCAAATATTTATTTACATTATAGAAAGCTAAAGCTGACACTAATACACCCTGACGCATGTGAATATTTACACAAAAATAATTTTTTTTTCTGTCTATAAATGGTAGGTAGTCACTGGAAGGAGAGCTATGCACCAATCCCCTGTGATGCTGCATAGAACCGGCCAGGCCTAACACCTAATGTCTGACCCCACCTTCTCGTGGTGCAGACCATTAGTACCTTTCAAAAGAGATACTCTCTTGTGGAAGTGAACGGAAGGGGAGGGCTCCCAGATCAATGTGGCCTACTGATCTGGACAACTATGACTACTTTTCTTTCTTTCCTACCCTGCTGAGGAGTGGTCAACCACACAGGGTCCTGGTGCTGACCACATAAACCCACTGGACTGGAGAGATATATGGCTCTGAGCTTGATTATGGATCCTGATTTTGCTGCACTGGTGGGCTTCTGTGGAGGGAAAATCTTCCGCTGTGTTTTCTGTTTGTTTGCGGGTTGACAGCCCCAATTGAATAGATTCACAGGATATGTTTATCAGCTGCTGGATAATCCTTGAGAAGAGGTCATCGCAGGCACCTGAACTCTTTGCTTCTACTGGAATCGTCAAATTCTACATTGGAGGAAGTCTTCCAGTGTAGATGGCTTCAGCCTTTAGTGGTGGGGTTGTTGTGTTGTTTTACCTCTGAGCGGCACTTTTTTGCACACATTGGGCTAAATGGCAAGGTCACATGAACCCCGAAGGCTCAGAGAAGGTTGGGGGAGGACACCCACTGGAATAGCTGTTGGGAGACAGATGAACCTCCCGTCAAGGCCATCCAGTGTGTTCTTTAACGTACACAGGGTATGGCTCTCCCACACACAGGACCACAGCTTAATGTCCCATCCGACAGACAGCAGCCTTTCCAAGCCCATCGGTGTCCCCTACTGACCTTGGGCAGGGCGGGGAATTTTGCGGAGATAAATCTCAATCCTGACCCAGCTGGAACTCGAACCTGGTAACTACAGATTACGAGTCTGACGCGCTACTGACTGAGCCACCCCCGCCCCTTTAGTGGTGGGGGAACGGATCTTTGCCCCATGTCTGCGATTAGGGGGCTGTTTGATATTGTCGCCATTTCCTCTCTCAATAAACATAGTTTCTTTAAACATCCCACTAACCATTTTCTCCCCATAGGTAGTTGGAATGTTAGGACTCTGCACAGAGCTTTTTCTCTTGATGTCCTCACAGAAGAATTCCCCCATTATAATTTAGATATTCTCGGCTTGCAAGAGACCAGATGGACAGATAAAGGAGAAATACTTAAAAATAACTTTAAATTTCTCTTTTCAGGGAGGGAGGATGGAAAGCACTACTAAGGCATGGGTCTGCTTCTCAGCAGACATGCTAGTGATGCTCTTCTAGGATATGAGTGCATTAATGAAAGGTTTCTTAAAGCAAAATTTCAGACAAGCATTAAAGACTTGAATGTTATCTGCTGTTATGCCCCCGATGAGGATGAGAAGGATATGTTTTACGGACAACTTCAGGATATTTTGAATTCTGTCAAGAAAGGAGATATTACCCTTGTTCAAGGTGACTTCAATGCCAAAGTTGGTACTGACTCTGACCTTTAGGGAGGAGTGATAGGCCTTTTGGTATTGGTAGCTGCAATGGCAATGTCTCCTACAGGTAAGTAAACTCAATGGTTTCAGAATAACTAACACTTATTACAAACACCGCGACATACATAAGTACACATGGGTTTCACCTGATGGACTGTATAAGAATATGATGGATTATATATTAACAGCAAATGGGCTAGTTCTATTAGGAATACCAGGTCATATAGGGGAGCTGAAATTGGATCTGACCATTACCTTGTTAAAAGTGTCTTGAAACTTAAACTTAAAAAGTGTTGTGCTAGGGTTAAAATTTTTACCTTTAATACTGAAGCTCTGAAAGACCCAGTTTAAAGCTTACCATGATAGGTTACTTAGTCACTATGACAGTCATGGTATGCTTACTACTGAAGTTGAGGAAGAATGGGACCATTTTAAACAGGCTTTTTTGGAAACCAACAGTACTCTTTTAGGGAAAAAGGAGCAGAGGAGGCAGAATTATTTGAGTGATAAGGCACTTGAGCTTATTTCAGAAAGAAAGAACTGCAGGAATGTCTTTAATCAATACCCTATTAGTCCTAATAGAAAGCATTACAGAGAGCTTAATAAACATGTAAAGGATCAGTTAGCTGCTAATAAGAATCTTCGGCTTAATGGCTTGGCTGACAAAGCCGAGGAAGCAGTTAGACTGCACAACAGCAGAGAGCTGTACCAGACAGTTAATGTTTTGTGTGGTAGAAAACGGACAGGTATAAAGGGATTGAAGGATAAACAAGGAAAGGTTATAGAAGGTGAGGATTCTGTCATAGCTAGGTGGGCTGAGCAGTTCAGTGATGTTCTAAACAATGTGGTTAGTTCTACTTCCATTGTTTGCACTGATGATAGATGCATTGGTGGCTTTAATGTTGGCCCTATAACACAATCTGAAGTTATTTTGGCTGTTTCTAAACTTAAACTTCATAAATCCCCAAGTGTAGATGAAATTACTACAAAAATGCTTAGAGCTGGGAATGTTTCTGTTACCAGTTGGATGACTGAAATTTTGAATATCTTTTATGATAAAGGCATGGTTCCTAAGGATTTTACTAGAGCTATTATTATCCCTATTTTCAAAAAAGGTGATCGCAGTTCTTGTGATAACTATAAGGGTATCAGCCTACTCTCTGTTCCAGGGAAAGTTCTTTCCATGATTGTGCTTAATAGAATTAAGAATCCGGTTGACAGTCAATTGCGTGATGAGCAATGTGGATTCAGAAGTGGTAGGGGATGTGTAGAGCTTCTATTTTTCACTCAGGCAGATTCTTGAGAAATGTTTAGAGTTTCAGAAACCTTTGGTTGCTAGCTTTGTTGATTTCAAAAAGGCTTTCGACTCTGTTGATCGTCATAATTTGTGGTTGATTGTGAGATCATATGGTATACCAGACAAGTTAGTTAACATAATGAAAGCTCTCTGTAATAACACTGAGTCATGTGTGAGAGTTGGTAAGTCTTGTAGCAATTGGTTTAGCATTACGTCTGGTGTTCGACAAGGGTGCATTTTGTCTCCTTTTCTCTTTAGCTTGGTTATTGATTATGTTATGCGAAATTCACTTCAAGGGAAAGATTTTGGCCTTAAATGGGCTGGAGATACGAAGATTTCTGATTTAGATTATGCTGATGATTTAGCCCTTTTGGCAAATGATGTTGATGAGATGAACTCTTTCATTCGAGCTGTTGATGAGACTGGTAGTAGAGTAGGTTTGGTTATAAACAGAGAGAAAACTAAAGTGATGAAAATTGGTCAGGCAGGCTGTGATTCAGTTAATCTGAATGGTTGCAGTCTTGAGCAGGTGTCACAGTTTAATTATCTTGGGAGCTATGTAACAGATAATGGTGATGTGCGGCATGAGATTAACAGACAGATAGGGATTGCTGCTGGGACTTTTAAGAATCTATGGAGAGAGTGGAGAAATAGGGGTATACACCTAAAGACTAAAATTAGACTGTATAATAGTTTGGTTCTTTCTAAGGTTAGTTATGGTAGTGAAACTTGGACACTTTGTAAACAAGATAACAGGAAACTGGATTATTTTGATTCTAGATGCTTACGCAGTATCCTGGGCAATAGGTGGTTCAACTTTGTAATAATGATGAGGTTAGGCAAAGGAATCAGCAACCTCCTTTAAACAGTATATTGTGCAGAGAGAGACTCCGTTGGTTTGACCATGTTGCCCATATGGATAATTATAGATTGGCAAATAGGGTTATGAACAGTGTGCCTAAAGGCTTCAGGAAGAGGGGGAGACCTAGGATGCAGTGGGCAGACAATGTCCAACAAGACCTTATTAGTCATTAATTATTACAATTTATTAAAAACAGGGCCTTATTAGAATTGGTGTGCAGTGGCCAGATGCAGCTCAGGACAGACTTGCTTGGAGAACTAAATTGCACGGTCTGGTTGGACCTCCGTAGCCCATGGCTGCTTGAGGATGATGATGATGTCACATTTTATTTCTGGAGCCTCTCACTGCAAGACCCAACATTAGTTCACCAACATACTCTTTCCATATGTCACTATATTGCTTTTCCATTTCAGATATGTCTTAATGGAACTTTCCTCTATGCTCATCCAAGACTGCTCCCATGAATTGTGGGGAAAAAAATTCAGGTGTGAATGTAAGAAATTCATAAAAAACATTTTCTCAAAAAACGTCCTCCCACAAAAATAGTGCCTGATATAAACATTTGGATACCAGATTTGGATTCAGCACCCTCAAATCTATAAACTACACTCATTTTTTTTTAGGGAGAATTTTCATGCAGACAAGTGTAATTGATTCTAATTCTACTTCACAACAAAAAGACCTAAATTACAGATAAGAAAAAAGAATAAAAAAAAAAGAGGGAAATTGGTAAACTAAGTGTTTCATCACAATCAGTGACAGCAATCAGATGCACAAAAACTAGTAGCAATACAATATCACATTAGCCTGATTATAAAGTAAGTAACCTTATAAACAAGCCTAATGATATATTCGCTCACACAATCATACATTTTTTTGCACTAGGAAGAGAGCAGTTGGCTGACTCTACACTTTATGTGGGTTTGGTTGTTTCACCTCTGAATGGTTTTAACACAATGTGCTAAATGGCTAGGTTACACGGATTTCAAAGGTTCAGAGAAAATATGGAATGAAGACCCACTGGGCAGCTGTTAGGAGACATATGGAATCCTCTTGTCAAGGCCATCTAATGTGCACAGGGTCTGGCTTCAACCATGGTTTAATGTCCCATCTGACAGATGGCAGTCTTTTCAATCCCAAAGCTATCCCCTTTTCTATTGAAGACAAGTGGGGAGAAATATAAATATCAATGTTGATATTGATAAATCTCAGTGTTGGATTCAATGTCACAGTTTGGACTTGAACCTGAGCACTATGTGGTCATGAATATTACTAAATATACCTCACACCAACATTCTCTCTTCCCCATTAACATGGATCTGCACTTCACCTACTACTGCAGTTCATGTGTTCAAGTACATTGCTAAATTAACTCAACCCCTTAGCACCATCTTTTTCTTTCCCATTCTTTCTGTTTAACATGCATTTGCACTTTAATTGTCCCTATTCTTTATGTGCTAATAGCCATCATTAAATATATTTGATCCCAACTCACTAACCTTCACTTAGTACCATCTTGCTTTTCACACAATATTCCCTTTAACATGCGAGAGAGGGCATTCAAAAAATTCTTGACAGATCTGTAGATTTGAAATTGTTCCTCCAAAGTTAATGAGCTATGACTTGTTAGAAAGCTTGTCTAAACTTGTCAATATGTGTTAAAAACAAAGGCCAAATCATCATTTCTCTCTTCGCTGATGGTATGTAAAAGTTCGGTTTCTGCAAAATCTGTGTGTGCTGCTATGGAGACTATTAAAGACAGAAGATTTTACATTTTCACAATGATGCAGCTTGGGGATGACTCAAAATAAGTTCATGCTGATTTATCACAGGTATATGGGGATTATGCCTGTTCATATGGCACTGCTATAGGATGGATGCATAAATTTGTTAAATACAGGATGCATAAATTTGTAAACAGCAGAACTTTGAAGATCTCCCTCGTGCAGGAAGACCAAAGGAACCTGTGAACGAAAGAACCATCACTGCTGTTTGTGTTATTCATTAAGAAAAACCCTCACAGCACCACTCAGGAAATAAGTTCAGATGTCAATGCATCGATTGGCAGTGTGGAAACAATTATTCATCAAAATTTAAAGTTTCAAAAGATCTGTGCCAAATGGGTATCCCACAAACTGACAGAATAGCAATGAAGGGCTAGAGTCAACTAATGCAAGGAGCTGCTGGCAGTGTTTGAACCTAGTGGCCCCAAAACAGTTAACAGACATTGTCACAGGTGATGAGAGGTGGTTTTATTACTATACAACTGCCAGAAAGATTAATGAACTGCCAGATCAACAACTATGGGTTGCAGACAATGAACCATATTCCCAAATTCTCAGACAAGACTTTTGCTCAAGGAAGATGATGCTCACAATTTTTTCTCAATTTCCAGGAAGTGGTAGCCATGGACACCTTACTTGAAAAAAATGACTATAAATGGCCAATACTACACCAACATTGTTTTGCCTAAAATGGTTAAGGAGATGAAGGAGTAGCATCCAACATCGGGTGTGTCAAAGTTTCTCCTTCGTGATAATGCCAGTGCCCACAAAACCCAGCAAGTTATGGGCTATCTAGAGCAAGGGAAAATCAAACTACCACCCCATCCTGCATATTCACCCAATTTTGCACCGTGTGATTTTTGATTGTTTCCAAAAATTAAAAAGGAACTCACTGAAAAGTTTTTTCAAGGGTGCAAGACCTTGCAAAATGCATTCATTCAGAGTTGTGGAACATTCCACAACAGAATACCATCAAGTGTTCCAGAACTGGAATAGATATCTGCAATATTGCATAGATGCTTAAGAGGAGTACTTTGAAGAACGGTAAAAGTTTTGTTGAGGTAAGTGCAATGGTTTTTGTTCTGCAGATGCATGTTAAGAACTCTTTGAATGCCCCTCATGAAGTAAGAAAACATTCAAACCAGACTATTTACATTACCACTGAGAATACATTGTTGCCTTGACAGTGCAAATATTGCTGCATTTACATCAAATATTAAATATAACATGCAAGCATTTAAAAAAATTTATAAATGAAAAGTTATTCCAGTAATCATGTGTAAATGGATTTCACTGCAAATTCAAATGGGAATCAACCTGGAGTAAGATATGGATATTTACTTCATCACTAAGATCTTTCCTCTTTCAAAAATCTTCTTTAAACAATAATATGCAGATTTATTCTAACATAATCCTCTCAGGCATCTGTGACATCAAGAAAAATAAGAATATTAAATTTCATTTCTGTAATATACTTCAAATCTAAATTACCTTCGAGCTGAAATAACAGAAGTTTCATTTTATTCTTTTCATTTTTTTCTTTCATTTTTCTGCAAAATATTCATTGATTTATTGATGTTAAAGTCAATAGGTCTCTGTAAATATTAGTCAATAGTCTCTGTAAAGTCAATAGTTTTCTGTATTAGTCAATAGTCTAGTCTTAACTGGCATAGTGGTTAGGCAGCTAGCAACTGTTCCAGCAAGGCAAACTTTGTGTATTGTGTTAGCTCTAACTAAGGCAGTAGTCAGTAGTGACTTCGGTCTTAGAAGGGCATGTCCTTGTATGAGAAGGCCTGTAAAAGCTAGGAGTAGCTTCTAGGATTCTTCTCTGTCCTATATGTCGCAAATCAAAATCAATAGTCTCTACAAATGCTATTTATTAAGACATTGAACTTTTTTGCTTATAGAGATAAATTAAAAATCATTTTTATGTTGGACAGGTATTTATGAAATATTATGATTCACACTTTCAAAACCTTTCTATAGATATAAGTGCACCTTCTAATGGTGGAAAAAGGTAAAAATTCCAAAATTCAAATGAATATTACAATGTATTTATGCTAGAAATTTGAAATTTTGATAGTAGAATGTGAGGGTCAAGAAGCTTCCATAGGCAACAATGGGTTAACCCCCTTTGATAAGAGGGGTGGGAAAATGCATTTTTTTAAAGAGAAATTTGTTTTTAGACATAAATTAAAAACGTTTTTGCATTACATAGATATTGATGAATATTATGAGCTGCATTTTCTGAATCTCCCAAAAGCTATAACTGTACTCTCTAATGGTGGAAATAGTTGAAAATTCTAAAATTTCAAACCAATATTGTAAATGATGTAGTTATGCTAGAAATTTTGGTGGAATGTGAAGGCCACGAAGTTTCCACTGGCAACAATGAGATGACCTCTTAGACCAGGGGTGGGGATAAGTATTGATTAACTATTGTGATCTGTACTTTCCAAATACCCAAAAGTTATAATTGAGCCCTCTAACATTGGAAAAAAAATGAAAGTTCCAAATTTTTCTAACAAATATTGCAAATGATGTATTTAGGCAAGAAATGTGAAATTTTGGTGGTGCAATATTAAGGTCATGAAGTTTCCATTGATAGTGATGAGTTGACCCTTTGTGCCCAAGGTAGGTGGGAAGTGCAACTGTTTTAAAAGATAATTGTGAAAACTCTTTTTTAGTTGGATTAGTACTAACAAAATACTATAATTCACATTTTTCAAATACTTAAGCAGTTTTAATTTATATTGTTGGAGATCACTAAATATGAAAATGGGAAAACTTTTAACCAATGTTGCAAGTGATCTGTTTGTGGTAGAAATTTTGGCATTAGAGTGAGTATCAAGAGACTGTTCCCTTTTCTAAGAGGGGTGTGAGAAAAGCAATTTTTAAAACTTAATGAAATAGAGAAAAATAATTTTTTTGTTGTATAATTACTAATAGAATATTACTATTTGCATTTTCCCCATCATCCATTAACTCAAATTAAAGCTTTTAAGGAGTGAAAAAGTGGGTAAATGTACACTTCATTCTATTTGAAAATGAGATTCTCATATGCACCAGAGCGATATGCATCTTTCTAGTTTCTGTTTATCTCAAGCACCAAATTATCTTCAAATACCACACAACTATTGATTTACAATACAAAAAAAATCATTTTCTTGTTTTTGCAGCTCATAAGTAACAAAACTGAGCAACTGAAACATGTTCAAAAAGTATCTAAGAAACAAACCTGATACAAGCCAGTGTATTAATCCCACCAATGTTCATAGCACAGGAACCACAAATGCCTGAAATTAATATTATTAATAATGTACTAAATATCAGTATTCTGATTCATAATTCAAAATATTTTTTGTAAGATTCTCACTGCTTCTTATAAATATAACCATTAAAAAGGGTAAAAAAAATTTTTAATTCCAAATTACAATGGTTCATGTATCTAATCTAGTTACCAATCACATTACTATTATATCACAAAACATAAACTCCAAACAGAATGTAAAATCTAAACTTATTACTAATCATACTTTCTGAAAACATTACCCAAAACTTTAAAAATTCTGGACAAAATGTGGCAAAATTGCTGGCATGATACTTTAACATAAAAAATATGTGGTTATAATTTAAAATTATCATTCTTTGAAATTCAATTATTAGTTTAATAATTACAAAAATAATTCTAAAAATAGCTTTAAAATTAGAGGGTAAAACAGAAAGAATAAAACAGAATGCATACTTAGTGAAGGATTTCAAATTATTCCAATAAAAAAAAATTGTTTGAAGAAACATTATGGCAATGCTTTGGAGATTCCTTCCCCCCCCCCCCATGATTATATTTCTGAACAGTGCAAAAAAAAAGGCAAACTTGTAACAATCTATAATGAGAGTAATAGATGGGTTGGGTTGTTTTACCTCTGAGTAGCACTTTTTTGCACACAATGGGCTAAATGACCAGGCCACAAGGACCCCAAAGGCTCAGAGAAGGTTGTCGACCCACTGGAACAGCTGTTGGGAGACAGATGGTACACATCAAGGCCATCCAGTGTGTACTTTAACATGCACAAGGTATGGCTCTCCTGCACACGGAGCTGTGGCTTAATGCCCCATCTGACAGACAGCAGCCTTTCCAAGCCCATCAGTGTCTTCTACTGACCATGAGTAATAGATGGAAGCAATATAATGGATGAATTATAATGTGCACATGCAGATTCTACAGATAAAACTACAGATATTTGTATCTGTGCAGGGCTCTAGCAATCACAAAAGAGAGACATATTAATGAATTTGTCTTCCATTGCACCTTATAAGAGTAGCTATTATAAAAGTTATTTGCTACTATAAAAGTCACCATTTCTTAAAAGTGTAGAGAGTTTGGTTCTTTTATTCTTCAGTGTATTTTTTACCACTTAATAGGCCAAACAGTCAGTTCACTAGGAGCCAAGGACTCTGAAATGGGTAAAGGGGGGGATATCTTTTGCACAGCTGTCAGAAAAAAATGAGAGCCTCCAATCAAAGTCATCTACTGTTGTTAGCTTTTTTCCCGGCACTATTCATGGCATAGTGATTAGGCAGCTAGCAACTGTTCAAGCAAGGCAAACTTTGTGTGCCATGTTAGCTCTGAGGCAATGGTCAGCAGTGATTTGGTTCCTTCTATGAGAAGGCTTGTATGAGAGAAGGCTTCTATGAGAATACTTGAAGCTAGGAGTAGCTTCAAGTATTCTTCTCTGTCCTATACATCACAAATCAAAAGATATTGTGCTCTGGCACATGACATCCCATTAAAAGAGATGGCAAGCCATGTGACAGAGGACTACAGCTAGCACTAAATGAATGGTAATCTTCCCAAGCTCACTGGTGTCTTACTTTCTCAGGGTGTAGTGCAGACACTATTTATAGTAAAATGGACTTGTCACTAGCAATTTGGATATAATTTTTCAAGACTATTCTCATATGATGCAATCACTTTAATATGATGACTTTAATATGATAGATGCTTTAAGTTTTCATTAAATAATTTTTTTAAGTTCTTTTATAGAACAGATTTTTTTTCCATAGCTAGTTTTCCTTAAAAAATTATTTACGTTTCTGTTAGTTAGAGAAGAAAATCATAATCTTACCTTCACGGCATGATCGGCGAAATGTCAATGTTGGATCCACTTCATTCTTTATTTTAATTAAGGCATCCAGTATCATGGGGCCACAACTACAATATAATAAATTACATTCAATCAGTGAAATAAAATTATAAATAGGTATAGCAATATATCAAATGCCGATAAATTTTCAAAAATTTTGCTGATATACTATAAACTTCTGTGTGCGTAAAAAAATCTAGATCAGGGATCCTCAGCCTATGGGCTATTGTATGGACAATTTAACCTACATTCTAAAGTAAAAAAAATAAATTTCAAAAAATTTTGCATGTCAGTTTTTTTACATTACAAGATGTGCAGCTCTTGGTCTCCAAAGATTTAAAGCAGATTTAAAGGACTGAACCCCATGCTGTTGATGAAACATTCAACTTTTCATTCCTAATTTTCAGTTTTTCTTCCTCAGTACAAAAAAATGATATCATTTTCACAATATTTTTAATCAACTTTCAAAGAGTATCAGCAATTTTATAATGCAAATTTTGTCAAAAAAAAAATGTAAAAAAAATTAAAGTATGTATAAACAATATTTCTGGTATAATCAGATGTCACACCTGTGAGTCAAAATTTGTATAGTAAAAAATTCATTTATTTTTGTTTCCGAGTTTATTCTACACATGAAGCAAGTAAGTTTCAAGATCTCTTTTTGTGCTACACTACCTGGAATGTTGAATATCACAGAAAGTTTCCTTTTATAACTCAGCTAGTTTATTAACAAATTATTTATTATTCCATTATTACTATACTCAAAATATACTAGTTTCCCAAGCACTGAACTACAACATTGAAGAATGAAGTTTATCCTTAATGAACTTTTACCACAATGACGAAGTTAGGTTTAGGAAGTGTGACAATTTTTAATGGATAGGCAAAATTATTCCATATATGAAACACGATTTTCCATGATCAAAGCACTACACATCATTAGAAGGTCATGGCTTCAGATCCCACCCAGCTCAAGATAATTTTTTATCAGTACTCAAGATTATTCATCCTACAGGTGCTTACCTATATTTGCCCATTAGTAAACATTACATACAGCCAGAAACTGATGCAAGTGTTTCTACAATTAGAAGGAACAAAATGTCATCTAGGTTTGCTGTGTTCAAAGAGTTTCTGGTTTTTAATTTCTGTAACAAAAAAGAGAGTTCTACACATATCATGGATAAATTTCTAAAAATGCACATACAGGTAACCCCCCGTTCATCATGAAGGATACGTTCTGGTTTCGCAATCAAAGGGGGATTTAAAAAAAAAAACATTTTAAAATTCAAAAAACACTTTATTAATAAAATAAATATTATTAATAACAAAAAAGTCATACATAACATAATTCATAATTCACTCATTTTGTTCCACGTTGCAAAAAGGAATTTAGATTCCCTTGTTTGGCCTCTCTACGTTTATTATGCAAAATTTGCCAATAACTGTCAAATAATCCGTTACAACCACGCTTTACAGCACTCACTCATAATTTTCATCGTTTTCTTCTAACAACTCCATGCATTGATTGTGAAAAGAAAGGGCCTTTTCAATGATTTTTGACACAACTTTTGCACGGGAACAGGTTCCGAGACGTCATTTTCTTGGGACATAATATGGCAGTCCATTTCCTGCAGCTCTTCATTAGTTAAGGGTTTGCCATGTGATTTTAACAAAGTCTGAATATCATCTACATCAACACCTTCGATGCCTCCGGAAGTGGCTACAAGACTAATCTCTTTGATGATATTTTGAATATCATTTTCATAATTGATGTGATCTTCAACAATTTCTCTGAGCAACCTTTTCCAAACACCCTTCATACATGACTGGGTGACTTCATTCCATGCTTCGCCGATGTTTCTGATAGCTTTCATAATATCAAATTGTTTCCAACAAACCCGCATGGCATCTCTACCACCTCCATCAGTTTCTTCAATGAGTTGGCGCATCATTTTTCTTAAATAATAGGCTTTGAATGCTGCTATTGCACCTTGATCCATAGGCTGTAAGATGGAAGTGGTATTTGGAGGTAAGAATACCGCTTCAACGGGAAAATCAGTGCACAGAGTCTCAAGTTCCACAGGATGTCCTGGCGAATTGTCCAACACCAAAAGAGCTCGAGGTTCAACTCCAATATCCTCACAATATTTTTTTATTGCTGGGCAGAAACAAGTTTTAAACCAGTCCATAAATAAATTTTGTGTCATCCAAGCCTTAGGGTTATTTCGCCAAAAAACTGGTAAATTGTTTTTAGAATAACCTTTCTTCTTTCCTTTTTTAGCACGAGGAGTTTCTGATTGATAAATCAACAATGGTTTCAGTTTTAATTCTCCTGATGCATTTCCACCGAGAAGAAGAGTTCGACGATCCTTGGCTGCTTTAAATCCAGAAGCAGTCTTCTCCTCTATGGAAATAAACGTACGTGTTGGCATTCGTTTCTAATAGAGTCCTGTCTCATCTACATTAAAAATTAAATTTGGTGGATAATTTCCCCTTTCCACAATTTCACGGAACTCCATTAGATATTTTTCAACTGATTCTACGTCTGCACTAGCCCATTCGCCAATCATTTTAAGGCTATGCAAGTTTGATCGTTTGCTAAACCGATCAAACCAACCTTTGCTTGCTTTAAAAACTTCTCCATGTTGAGATTTTAAATGATCCCAAAGACTAAGTGATTTATTCATTATGATTTGGGTACTCACAGGCATGTGGCGTTGATTTAGGTCCTCTATCCATTTGCTTAATAAATTTTCCATTTCTGTCATCAAAAAACTTCTGGTTCGTGAAACTTTTGTCGCTGTAATTGGAGTAACACTTTCGCCAGCCTTTTTAATTTTCTCTTTTTGTTGCACAATTGATCACACTGTAGACTCAGGCAATTTGAAATCCCTTCCTACAACTGTAAATTTACCACCACTTTCTATCCTTTCTATAATTTTTAGTTTCTTTTCTAAAGTCACTACATTGCGAATTTTCTTAACCAATTTTTCACATTGTCTTTTTGACATTCTAAAAATTATGAAGGGATAAAAAAATGTAGTCAATTTAATTAGCGTGCATTTGACACTGCAGCTAAGATTACACTGAAGGATAGACCCAAATGATGCACTGGCTCAATCGTACCAGGCACTGGCGTATGGCGTTCTTTTGTCTCGCCCATGCTCGTAACTTTACTTACCAGGCACCGGCGCACGGCGTTCTTTTGTCTTGCCCATGCTCGTAACTTTACGTACCAGGCACCGGCATACGGCATTCTTTTGTCTCGCACACGCTCGTAACTTTACGTACCAGGCACCGGCATACGGTGTTCTTTTGTCTCACCCACACTCGTAACTTTACGTACCAGGCACCGGCATACGGCGTTCTTTTGTCTCGCCCACACTCGTAACTTTAGGTACCAGGCACCGGCATACGGCATTCTTTTGTCTCGCACACGCTCGTAACTTTACGTACCAGGCACCGGCGTTCTTTTGTCTCCCCCACGCTCGTAACTTTACGTACCAGGCACCGGCATACGGTGTTCTTTTGTCTCACCCACACTCGTAACTTTACGTACCAGGCACCGGCATATGGCGTTCTTTCGTCTCGCCCACGCTCGTAACTTGACATACCAGGCACCGGCGTACGACGTTCTTTTGTCTCGCCCACGCTCATAACTTTATGTTATGAGCATGTGTATGATGTGATTGAGCGAGAAAGAAAGTTAGCACGCTAGTGCAACCTTTCATTTTGACTTTTCCTCGTATGTTTCAAAGCCACACAAGTGCCGAGACAAAAAAAAGATCGCGATATAACGAAGCCGCACTCGCCGGGGTCGCGATGAATGGGGGTTACCTGTATAGGGAAAAATCGGTGAACAATTGTGTTGCAATGTCTACAGGGAAAAATTGGCGAACACACCGAACATTTCCCTTTATAACCAAATTTTCAAATAAAAACTTTTTCCAATGACTTTCATTTAAAAATTAAAAAATAACTTTATAATTCTTTTGATAGTTTTCAATATTATTAATATCTCCAGTAAAATGATACACAGACTTTGCAATTTTAGAGCAATGAGGATATTTCTTTCAAGGATCACCTTGCATCATTAGTCTTATAAGTATTGTTCTTACAACACATTCTTCTGTGTGATTTTGCTCAAAACTACACTTTCATAGTTCAAATTGAAGCCCATGGCATTCAATGTGCATACAGCTCTAGAAAGATGTGTTGTTTACTTTTCTAGTAGAAAGAAGACAGTGCATGTATATTATCTGTGACAGCACAAAACATTTGAAATAATATCAGTAAATTAATTACATATTCAAGAGCAACTATTTTTCACTTTTCAAAAACAAATTTTTTTTAACATACCGAACCAAACCTAAGAAAAATATTTCACCTTCTGTCAGTTCCAGTGCCCAGTATAACAACAAAAAGAACTTTGAAAAATCATTTATGGTACATGATTCATCTGAAGTAGAGTGCCAATCTTTTGTCACTACTCATGGAAAAGTCCTTGTAATATAATTAGCAGAAAATAAAATAATAAATAAATACCCCCTCAAGCAGCTGCTTGCCACAGAGGTCTGACAGGAGCCAGTCAGTTTATATGCCATAGTAGAAGGTCTGTGAGCTGGCAAGACCTCTGCAGAAAAATAACACGAACATCCATGCCTTACCCGGGGCTCGAACCCAGGTCCCTTAGATCAGTAGCCAAGCACACTAACCACTCAGCCATGGGACGGCAGAACCACTAAAATATTAGTAGCAAACATTAATCTACATAGAACTACTGTGCAACAGCAGAACAGTCATTTGAGTCTTCTGAAATACTCATTAAAACCAAATATATTTTGTTCAACAAAATGTTTACAACACTGCAAAGGAGATATAAGAATACATTTTAAACATTTCAGTTAAAATGGCTTTAGAGTTTTATTTCACTAAGTTGAAATGTAAATGCAATGCATGCAATGCTTGGCTGATGATCAAAGGGACCTGTATTCAAGGCCAGGTAAGGCACAGATGTTTCTTTTCATGTTATCCTTGTATATTGTCATTACACTGAGAGACTCCTGTAGATCTCATGCAAGCAGATACTTTACGACTCGTGACATAAATATTAAAATTGTTATTATAAAATTTGTAAGCATCTGTATCATTTTAATGTATATTACCAATTTTGAATATTTGTAAAAAATACCTGAGTAACATAACAAAACTATGCAGAATTAGATAATGGTTCATGTCTATCAGATCTGAAAATTTCATAACCTATCACGTTACACATTGTAACACTCCAAAACGTACGTTACTTTCTTTACTATGGACCTGGTAACTGATCCAAAATATATGTTAAATTACTGGATAATTTGAGTATCAGGCAATTAATCTTGCCAATGAAATTAAATGAGGGTTCTTAGTATAATAAATGTTACTTAGCATAAAAAAATTCAAATCAAAAGATTAGAATTAACTTTAATAATTGACAGTCAAAATCTGCTCAAGGGAAAAAAATTAGAAAATCAAAACTATTTCATAAAACAAATAAAGTTTATTTCCAAAAATATATACTCACCAAAGTGAAACTTCCTTGTACAAAACTATCTGAGCAACTAACAGCTCAGTCAAACAAAATCACTCCTCTGAGCTCCAACAAAACCTTCACTAACATTCTACATTCTCCACTCACTACTCTGTACTGTTTACTGCTAACCTACTACCTTCCTACTAACACATATTTCATGACCCATGACCTAACCACTTACATATGGCATGCAACTGAGATGTGTTGCATGCTGGGAAAAACACATTTGCATAAAATAATGCATGCGCTTGCTATGATGCAAGAGGGGGGGGGGTCCTTACACACATTAGCAGCTGTCAATCAAAAATGGAGTTGTGCATGTGCAACTCCTCTAGTGATATGGAAACGTAAAAGTGATTGGGTGAACCATCACAACATATTGAGAAAAAATAATTGGTACACATACAGAAGCCTACATTTCTGTTTGGCACTTAAAATGCAAGTGTGCTTAATTGTAAATGCACTTACAATAAAATCATTCACTTCTAAAATATTATGGTCATACTTCCCAGAGAGAATCTATAATTTTTTTCAATATGGCAATTTGATAATTTTTTGATCAGCTTATATAAACCCAACATTTTTGACTTGATAATTTTTATTTAAATAAGGATTATATCCCTAAAATAGTCACCCTAACACAATTACAACCAAAAGATATATATATATATTAAATGTTCTTGGAAAGAACTGTTGAGCCAGGTGGGATCCAAATCCATGACCTCCTAAAAATGTTAGGTGCTCTGACACTGAGCTACTGGTCACTGATCAAGATTTTCCCTGTTGATGTTAAGTCTCATACCTTACTCTCAAGTAGACATTATGATTGCAGATAAAATCTCCATTCATTAGAATAATTTCAGAGTTGTGCACACCAGAAGGGCACCAAGGGCAATCCAACTGATATTTTTTAGGATATTTTTACATCTCTCCATACACTGTGCATATTGGCAGAACACATTGTCAGAATACAGCAGTGAAGAGAGTAGCTTCAAATAAACCTAATGATCACTTTGAATAGAACAGAAGAAAACCTTCTCTAAGGTATACTATACTGGCAAGGCTCCTGTCAGATCTCTGTAGCAAAAAGCTGCTTGAGGGCAATTAATTTTTTTATGTCATATTATTTTTAAAAAATGCAATGTGTTAATAATTACAATTATTTTTTTTTAATTAAAAAAGCAATTTTTTCCAGGGATAAAAATAAAAACTTTAAGTAATGTTCTTTGGGAGCTATAGTATTTTTTTGCCATTTTAAGGGTTAACATTTCAAGTCCAACAATAGTACATGTACTATCTCGCTCGCCAACACTAGGTATGGAAGCATGAAAATCTGTCTGAGCTCAGAGTGTTTAATAATGTTAAAAGTTTAATTCCAAAAACTTTCTACTGGAATATCTTTGATCAGTTTTTGACAAAATCTGAATAGTCACCAAGGTTAGAAACTTTCATATTTGAACTGTAAAATATTCCAAATTTTTAGATTTAGTAAACTAAAAAAAAAGATCACACAATGATAAATATTTACTTATTTAAGTCTACTTCATAATTCTGCATACGAGGTTTTTCATTGGACTTATCAGGATCCTATAACACAAATACAGAGAAGAAAGTTATAAATGCTTTATTTTAAACACATAATTAAAAAATATATATTAGCATTTATATTATACACTGATTATTTTTCACTTGTGGAACCACAAGAGAAAAAAACTGGGAAAGACACCACTAAATCATGTGTAAATATCACCATGTTAGCTCAAACGGTTAGAATAATTGGCATATACACCAACAATAGATGAATACACAGATGGCAGTAGTAAACAATCCTGCATTCAAACCTGAGTGACAGCTAGATAAATTTTCCCCACTTGCTTACTGTATGATTCAATATCAGCAATTACCTATCATTAAAAACCCATGAGAAGGCATGAAAAGATTTCAATTTCCAATGAGTACAGGTGCCATATGACATCACATTACAACTTGAATTAGAATAGAATTATGATAGCCCATTGATGGCTATCATAATTGTACTAAAACAAAAGGAGAGAAAACACGTGAATAAAAAATTATTAAAATATTTTCCTGAAAATTGGAATTATAAGGGAGAAATATTTATATATGACATTTTCAAGAAGAAACTCAATCATTAATATCTTATTCATGAGTTGGGCTGCTTTACCTCTGATTCATGCTTTATTTGCTCACAATGGGATAAATGGCCAGGTCACAAGGACCCAATGGGCTCAGAGAAGGTGGAAGGGGAGAAAGCCCACTAGACAGCTGTAAGAGACATAGCCTCCCATCAAGACCACCCAGTGTGTTCAACATGCACAGGGTATGGCTCTCTTGCACATGGGGCATTGGTTATTAAAGTCCTATTCAATAAACAATGACCTTTTCCAGCTTATCAGTATCCCCTTTCTGACGGAGAGGGTTGGGGGTTAATAGACATAAATATCAATGTTGGCACAAGTAGGACTTAAACCTTGGAGCTGCAGATTACAAACTTGGCAAGCAACCAACTGAGTCACCCTGCCCCTCTTATTTATGATTGTTAAAAAACTGTTTTCACCACTAAAGTGTCATACTGTGCACAGTTCTTTATAAATAAATACTGCTTACTCAGGATCCTCTCTGAAAAATTTTCTTTCTGATGACACCCACTCAATTGAAATCTTTCCCGGTTTTTTGAAACAGGTTTTATTGTTGAATAGATGGACACATGAACAAAGATGAAGGAACAGACAATGAACTGCCATTACAATATGAACAGCACAATATTATGACAATGTAAGCAAAAATTCATTACAAACAAAATGTACAATACTTTTTACATTATATGTTAAAACAAGATAATAAAAAATTTAAGGTGTTGGCACATACAAATTAATAGATATAAAAAAAAATAATTTAATAGAAATTAAAAATACAGGTACATAAATTTAAAAGCTACTATACATGGGCAGTTTCATGTAAATATCTTCATGCTTGTATTACATAAGGGGCATTAACAAAAACATAGAAAATTCATTATATAACCTATATAGAGGTTTTGCACTTTTTAGTTGAACCCCTCTAATAATTTTTAGCTAAGCTAAAAGTCTTTTTTGGCAGAAGTCATTTTGTCATTAGAAGCACAGAGTAGTGTTTATAGGTGAAGTCAAATATAGGTGAAATTTATTTGGTGTGTTTGAGACCATTTTTAATCCACTGCTTTTCTCAAAGTAAACTCATTAGAAAAAAAGAAAATGTATTGAAAATTCCCAGGTTATACCCTTTTATTTGATACTTAATATGGATCTTAAACTCTTTTATTAACCCTTATCTTCAGTGTTAAATTTCTAGCGATTTCTGCAACAAAAAACAACTGAGCTTTAGAATCTATCCTGGATGAATAAAAAAAGATCTTCATATTATATAATAAAAATGAGCATTTAACTCTTCATAATAAAATAGAATACATTAAAAAAAAAGCCCAGATAAGCCTAAATTCAAAAATGTGTTACTTCTTTTGTAGGGTGTCCACATTTCAATAGATAAAAACCAGGACATTTCAGTAAATGTACTAGTTTCAGAAAGATGGATTTTTACATAAAATACTTCTGTTGTCTGATATACACTTACTATTTCAAGAAACATTAAAAAAAAAATAACTTTTCACCTGTTCTAAACAAATCTATTTTGAACCTAGTAAGGTTCACCCCTAATGATCTTACTTCATACAATAATTTATAGAGGTTTCATTAAATATTTAAACTATTTACACAACGTGATTTCATTTTCAATATTAATATATAATAGATATTTCTAACAACTTCTTCCATTCTATCAGATTTCAATATTCTGCCTTAAAATTCTTTCAGTAAATCCTTAAAACATATATATATGAAAATTTTGCATATCAGAAGATAAAATAAAGATATAAATATTTTTTACCCAGCGATATACAGAAAACGTTTTTATTCTTGGCTGAGATGCAGCTACAGCTGCTGCAGCTGTTTGAGCTGTTTTCACCTATTGAAAACAAATATAAGAACAAATTAAAAAACATGACGATAAGATGCATTAAAATTTCACACAGTCTATTTGATACTGATAACACAATGTTAAGAGCAATAAATTGTTCTTTGATATTTCCTATGAAATAGTAATCTTCTAGATTGGTTTTGTGGTTTTATGGTATATAGCAACTAAGGTTATTATACAGCAAATCAGTGTTCTGAGGTGGCATTGAAAATTTATAGAATACAAAAAGATACTAGAAAGTCTTTTTTTAAGGGAAGAAGGAACTTACTTACATAAAAGATGAAGAAATCAAGAAACTCTATTGGGCGTGTTGGTTTCTCTTACAACATAAAAGCACACATACAAGCACACACAGGGATATGTCCACTGGTTTAGTAGTCAGGTATGTTAACAACTAGACTAGGTAAGATTCCTATATTACTCACTGTCGAACAATAATAAATGCTATCTCTTGCCTGCAGCAAAAGGATCAAGGGACATTAAAACAGCCAATAATGGAGTGCCAGAGTTATAAACAGCAGATAATTATTGAGGAAAAGTTGATGATATAATGAGGATTATCAAACTTTACATGAAAGATGTTAAAAAAGGCAAAGCACATTCATTATTTATTACATACACACATTATTAAAAGCACAAGATATTATTTATTCACAGTCACATTTTTAACATTATTATTTAAGTCATTTTCATTTTCATTTAAAAAAAATAAGAAAATAATCCAACTTTTATATGATAATCATTGCTTTTGATTTAATTATTAAGATATGCAGCATTTTAAAGTTCAAAATAAGTGATGCTGACAATCAAATCTTAATTTAGTAAATTACCTTTATTACAAAAGGAAAAAAGTAAGAATTTCCCCCCATATTTAATCTACCAAATTACACAGAAATTTGAGAAGCTGAATTTTACAATTCTCCCACCCTAGACTGATTTAAATTATATTCATTTAGGACAGGGAAATTGTATACATTTGTTACATCAACTGAAGTATATTAATGACCCTACAGTGACTTTCACCTTTTGCAGACTATGGAACACATTTAACCCACAGGTGGCTTTTCTAAGGCATACATTAGGTACCTGCCTAGAGCAGCAAATTTTAGGAACAGGACATTTTCAATAATAGATAATATTCTGGAACAAGAAATTATAATTAATATGCAATGAAGTGTGAACTAATCTTTCTAGAAAACAGTTTGAATAAAATATAAATCATTTCATTTTATTGCATTTTTTAATTGGCTTTCTTCTATTTTCTTATATTTGATAGGTTGCTGTTAGTACTTCTGAGGTTTAAAATTGTTTGTATTAAATTATCATGCTAAAATAAACAAAGTAATGTGAAGTATGCTCTCAATTTTTTTTATTTTCTGTTCGCAGTCTTAATATATATATTTTGTATATGTACATTCAAAGGTGTGCTTTGATAAATTATGGATGCAAAAGCCATATTAATATTATGTAGAAAATTAATGGAGACTGGAAAAATAAATCACTGAAAGTTTATATTATGCTGCTATCCAAATAATAAAAGATATGAAAGATAGGATTTTTTTTTTATTTTCCTCGATGAGGCAAGAGATGCTGGGGAAAATATATAGCAAGCATTGTTGTTGGTACAATGCAGTCAAATCAACCATTTGAGATATATCTATTTACATCAAAACAACTTCAAAGAATGGATAATACAACAATTGCTCAGCTTTTCACCATTGCCCTTACTTTGCTTAGGTCCAAAGGAATAAAACTTAAAAATATGTTGCTGTTCTTAAAAGTTGATGTAGTTCCATATATAAAGAAAGCAGCGCTAACCTTTAAAGTACATTTTCCTTGAATGATTACCTTAGACTTATTTCTATCCATAGTTTGATGTCATAGTCATATGAGTGGCTAAGGAAGTGGCTATTTCCTGATGTCAACATATTAGTGAACAAGAATGCAAAGAAGATATTTCTTAACAACATGCCAAGTTTGTAGAGATGAATTCACTCTGGTGACCAAGTTAATTCTGAAGCACTTCCAGTAAAAAAATATATATTTTATACTGAAATATCTAATAGATAGAAATAGAGCATGTGATATGTCAAAATAATTTATTACTGAAAGAGCATTGAATGTGAATTTTTTTAGAAAATAGTTTAAAAAAAAAACAAGCATATTAATTTTAAGATTGCTTGTTTAAAATAATATGGTAAAAAATATAGTAATTTTGTTGGATTTGAACCTGTAATAATTAATGAATATAATGTGAAATGTTCTATCTTAAAAGAAAGAGCATTTAATTCAACCTAATAATATATGAACAGATTTACTTGAAACAGGATAATTATATTTCTCTGTATTTTTTCTTGTACAGTACAGCTGCAAGTTTCACCAGTACTATATTGTGCATTTTCACTCTGGATATTGGCATTTACTACTAATCCATTTACACAAGTTATTTTTGAGGTAATTTCAGAAGATGAAGAAAAAGTTTAATGGCAAGAGTTTGAAGAACATTCTCCATGAAACTTTAGTTTGAGAACATTAGAAGGAAGAAAAAAACGAAATACAAGTATAAAAAAGACAGCAATGTCTGCCAAGGCAGTGTAATAGTTTTTTTTTTGTCATTTTTTTTCCAATTTTATTAGATATATCTGTAAATCATCAGGTTTACATTAATTATCAAATTTAATTCATAAACTTTCAAGGTTGATTAATAAAGAGGTTCAAAATGACCAATTTCTATTGGTTAGAAAATAAATTCTTAGAGTATATCATCTTAGGAACAAGTTCCCAATGGATATGAGCTGCATTTGGCTTGGGAAACTAGAGTGTCTTCCAGCACTTTAATGGTTAAAGCTTATTCGTGGAGATCAAACCTATCTTGATCTACTGCCTCAAACTATTCCGACAAGACAGGGAATATAGATATCAGCTACTGTATATTACACAGATAATTTAAAAAAAGAGTACTGAAATCATTAAAACATTTGATGAGGAAGAAGTCTGTTCAATACAGACTGTCAAAGAATTATGCCTAAAAATCCAAACTGAAATGACTTGCTTT
The DNA here is from genome assembly GCA_038380435.1 of Ryuthela nishihirai. Lineage (NCBI taxonomy): Eukaryota > Metazoa > Arthropoda > Arachnida > Araneae > Heptathelidae > Ryuthela > Ryuthela nishihirai. The sequence continues at coordinate 40,214,672 of JAWZYU010000020.1, forward strand.
TTTTGTTAATGATCATCTGCAGGTCTGTAAATGGTAGCTAGGTAGTCACTGGAAGGAGAGCTATGCACCAATCCCCTGTGATGATGCATAGAACCGGCCAGGCCTAGCACCTAATGTCCGACCCCACCTTCTCGTGGTGCGGACCGTTAGTAACTTTCAAAAGAGATACTCTCTTGTGGAAGTGAACGGAAGGGGAGGGCTGCCAGATTAGTGTGGCCTACTGATCTGGACAACTATGGCTACTTTTCTTTTTTTTCTACCCTGCTGAGGAGTGGTCAACCACACAGGGTCCTGGTGCTGACCATATAAACCTACTGGACTGGACAGATATATGGCTCTGAGCTTGATTACGGATCCTGATTTTGCTGCACTGGTGGGCTTCTGTGGAGGGAAAATCTTCCGCTGTGTTTTCTGTTTGTTTGTGGGTTGACAGCCCCAAGTGAATAGATTCACAGGATATGTTTATCAGCTGGTGGATAATCCTGAGCAGAAGTCATCGCAGACACCTGAACTCTTTGCTTCTATTGGCATCGTCAAATCCTACATTGGAGGAAGTCTTCCAGTGTAGATGGCTTCAGCCTTTAGTAGTGGGGGAACAGGTCTTTGCCCCATGTCTGCGATTAGGGGGCTGTTTGATATTGCCGGCATTCCCTCTCTCAATAAACATAGTTTCTTTAAACATCCCACTAACCATTTTCTCTCCATAGGTAGTTGGAATGTGAGGACTCTGCACAGAGCTATTTCTCTTGATGTCCTCACACAAGAATTCCACCGTTATAATTTAGATATTCTCGGCTTGCAAGAGACCAGATGGACAGATAAAGGTCAGATTCTTAAAAATAATCTTAAATTTCTCTTTTCAGGGAGGGACGATAATAAGCATCACCAAGGCATGGGTCTGCTTCTCAGCAGACATGCTAGCGATGCTCATCTAGGATATGAGTGCATTAATGAAAGGTTTCTTACAGCAAAATTTCAGACAAGCGTTAAAGACTTGAATGTTATCTGCTGTTATGCCCCCACTGAGGATGCCGATGAGGATCAGAAGGATAGGTTTTATGAACAACTTCAGGATATTTTGAATTCTGTCAAGAAAGGAGATATTACCCTTGTTCTTGGTGACTTCAATGCCAAAGTTGGTACTGACTCTGCCCTTTGGGGAGGAGTAATAGGCCCTTTTGGTATTGGTAGCTGCAATGGCAATGGGCAACGTCTCCTACAGGTAAGTAAACTCAATGGATTCAGAATAACTAACACTTATTACAAACTCCGCGACATACATAAGTACACATGGGTTTCACCTGATGGGCTGCATAAGAATATGATTGATTACATATTAATTAACAGCAAATGGGCTAGTTCTGTTAGGAATACCAGGGCATATAGGGGAGCTGAAATTGGATCTGACCATTACCTTGTTAAAAGTGTGTTGCAACTTAAACTTAAAAAGTGTTGTGCTAGGGTTAAAAAATTTACTTTTAATACTGAAGCTCTGAAAGATCCAGTTATAGCCAAAGCTTACCATGATAGGTTACTTAGTCATTATGACAGTCATGGTTTGCTTACTACTGAAGTTGAGGAAGAATGAGATCATTTTAAACAGGCTTTTTTGGACACTAACAGTACTCTTTTAGGAAAAAAAGGAGAAGAGGAGGCAGAATTATCTGAGTGATAAGGCACTTGAGCTTATTTCGGAAAGAAAGAACTGCAGGAATGTCTTTAATCAATACCCTACTAGTCCTAATAGAAAGCATTACAGAGACCTTAATAAACTTGTAAAGGATCAGTTAGCTGCTGATAAGAATCTTTGGCTTGATGGTTTGGCTGACAAAGCCGAGGAAGCAGTTAGACAGCACAACAGCAGAGAGCTGTACCAGATAGTTAATGTTTTGTGTGGTAGAAAACAGACAGGCATACAAGGATTGAAGGATAAACAAGGTAAGGTTATAGAAGGGGAGGATTCTGTCATGGCTAGGTGGGCTGAGCATTTCAGTGATGTTCTAAACAATGTAGTTAGTTCTACTCCCATTGTTTGCAATGATGATAGATGCATTGGTGGCTTTAATGTTGGACCTATAACACAATCTGAAGTTATTTTGGCTGTTTCTAAACTTAAACTTCATAAATCCCCAGGGGTAGATGAAATTACTACGGAAATGCTTAGAGCTGGGAATGTTTCGGTTACCACTTGGATGACTGAAATTCTGAATATCTTTTATGATAAAGGCATGGTTCCTAAGGATTTTACCAGAGCTATTGTTATCCCTATTTTCAAAAAAGGTGATCGCAGTTCTTGTGATAACTATAGGGGTATCAACCTACTCTCTGTTCCAGGTAAAGTTCTTTCCATGATTGTGCTTAATAGAATTAAGAATCTGGTTGACAGTCAATTGCGTGATGAGCAATGTGGATTCAGAAATGGTAGGGGATGTGTGGATCAGATATTTTCACTTAGGCAGATTCTTGAGAAATGTTTAGAGTTTCAGAAACCTTTGGTTGCTAGCTTTGTTGATTTCAAAAAGGCTTTCGACTCTGTTGATCATCATAATTTGTGGTTGATTGTGAGATCATATGGTATAGCAGACAAGTTAGTTAACTTAATGAAAGCTCTCTATAATAACACTGAATCGTGTGTGAGAGTTGGTAAGGCTTGTAGAAATTTGTTTAGCATTACTTCTGGTGTTCGACAAGGGTGCATTTTGTCTCCTTTTCTCATTAGCCTGGTTATTGATTATGTTATGCGAATATTACTTCGAGGGAAAGATTTTGGCCTTAAATGGGCTGGAGATACGAAAATTTCTGATTTAGATTATGCTGATGATTTAGCCCTTTTGGCAAATGATGTTGATGAGATGAACTCTTTCATTCGAGCTGTTGATGAGACTGGTAGTAGAGTAGGTTTGGTTATAAACAGAGAGAAAACTAAAGTGATGAAAATTGGTCAGGCAGGCTGTGATTCAGTTAATCTGAATGGTTGCAGTCTTGAGCAGGTGTCACAGTTTAATTATCTTGGGAGCTATGTAACAGATAATGGTGATGTGTAGCATGAGATTAACAGACGAATAGGGATTGCTGCCGGGACTTTTAAGAACCTATGGAGAGTGTGGAGAAATAGGCGTTTACACCTAAAGACTAAAATTAGACTGTAAAATAGTTTGGTTCTTTCTAGGGTTAGTTATGGTAGTGAAACTTGGACACTTTGTAAACAAGATAACAGGAAACTAGATGCTTTTGATTCCAGATGCTTACGCAGTATCTTGGGCATTAGGTGGTTCAACTTTGTAACTAATGATGAGGTTAGGCAAAGGAGTTTGCAACCTGCTTTAAGCAGCATATTGTGCAGAGAGAGACTCCGTTGGTTTGGCCATGTTGCCCGTATGAATAATTATAGATTGGCGAATAGGGTTATGAACAGTGTGCCTAAAGTCCTCAGAAAGAAGGGGAGACCTAGGATGCGGTGGGCAGACAATGTCAAACAGGACCTTGTTAGAATTGGTGTGCAGTGGCCAGATGCAGTAGATGTAGCTCAGGATAGACTTGCTTGGAGAACTAAATTGCACGGTCTGGTTGGACCTCCGTAGCCCATGGCTGCTTGAGGATGATGATGATATTTCCGCAGATAAGACGACCTTCAGATAAGACGAGGTATAAATTTTCGTCAAAGTTTTATAGTTTTAGCATATATCTGTCCAATAAGACGACCCCAAACTATCAACGGCCTATGAATTTAGTTTAGATCGGCGATCATCATCTGGATAATAATACTGAATAGCGTATATGGAATTATGTCCTATTCGCAAACATTTGCACTGATTCGGGCATTCGGGTAATGACCTTAATTATTCACAAAAGCGTCGTATGGGCTATTTTGTGGACATACCCTACTCTGTACTAGTAAATAATTACGGTTTGTCCGTTTTTTCCTCAGTAGCTCAATAAACATAACTTTTAATATTTATTTTGTTTTAGTATTGTTTTACTATTACAATGTAATGCATTATCATATAGCGTATTTAAATAAGATGATAGATTTTTCAATAAGTTGTAGTAATAATGGTTTCAATTTATATAAATTTCAATCTAATTTTTTTGTATCTGTCCTATAAGACGACCCGGATTTTGACCTTTTTTATGATTCAACTATCGTCTTATCTGCAGAAATATACGGTACTACTTGTTATTATTTCACTTGAATAAATATAACAAATACCCCCTCAAGTAGCTCTTGCCACAGAGGTCTGATAGGAACCTGTCAGTTTAATTCATCATAGTAAAAGGTCTATGAGGATGGTGGGACCTCAGCTTGAGAAAAGGAAAAAACCTTAATGAGTGCATTAAAAGTATTCAATGATGTGGTGAAAGAAATTGATTGTGTCCTAGGCCTAAAGGATGCACCTGAAGTCAAATATACTAAGTTGTTTCAACTAATACAAATTAAAAGATTAGAAGAATGCATATCACCTCTGGTACATATGAGAATCTTGTTTTCAAAAAGAATTAAATTTTTCCTTTACCTACTGCTTCATTTATTAAAAGTTTTAATTTCAGCTAGTGGATGATGGGGAAAATGCAAATATACTGCTCTCAAAAATTAGGGGATATTTCAAAATAATATGAAATGATGAAATATCCCCTAATTTTTGTGAGCAGTATAGATTTTATTAGTAATTATAAAACATACAAGTATTCATCTTTTAATTCTTAAATCTAAAAAGTTGCATTTCCAACACCTCTCTCAGAAATGTGAGTAGATTATTGCTATCAGTGGAATATATCTTAAAAATTACCACTAATTTTTCAAATTTCTATTCTATACGTATTATTTATGAAACTTGGTAACAGCTCTATTGTTTCATATTTAGTGATCTGTTAAGATATATATATTAAAACTACTAAGTATTTGAAAAATGTGAATTTTATATTTCATTAGTACCAATCAAACAGAAAAAAGTTTTCCATCGAAACTTCACAACATTCACATTCCACCATTAATAACATCATTGTAATATTCGTTTGAAATTTTGTAATTTTCCATTTTCTTTTGCCATAAGAGGGAGCAATTACAGTATTCCAAAAATGCGAATCATATTTTATTTAATCATATCTAACCCTAAAAAGATTTTTTCATTTATCTCAAAATGCAAACAATTATCAGCTAAAACAAAAAAACTGTGATTTTCCACCCACTCTGGGTCTGAGAAGTCAATTCATTGCTGCCAATGGAAACATGGCATTCACATTCCATCACCAAAATTTAAAATTTCTAGCTTAAATACGTCACTTGCAATATTTGTTTGAAATTTGCAAATTTTTCCACTGTTAGATGGTACAATTATAATTGAAATTGAAGATGTAAAAAGTGTGAATCATGATATTTTATCAATCCCTATCTAACCCAAAAATAATTTTTCATTTATCTCTAAAAACAAAAAATTATCAACTACAACTAAAAAGGTGTATTTTCCCACCTCCTCTGGTCTAAAGTCTCTTCTAGGTCTAAAGGGTCAACTCATTGTTGGCAGTGGAAACTTCATGACCTTCATATATTCAACCACAAAAATTTCAAATTTCTAGTATATCCAATACATCGTTTGCAATATGCATTTGAAATTTAGGAGGAATTTTCAACTTTTCCCACCTCTAGAGGATGTAATTATAGCTTTAGAGGAATTCAGAAAGTGCACATCATAATATTTCATCAATACTTATCCAACACAAAATGAATCTTTATCTCTGTAAACAAAAAAGTTTAATGTCTACAGACGGACAGACAGACAGATGAATGGACAACAAAATGAAACTATTATCTCGTTTTCTTTGAAAACGAGATAAAAATTGCCAAAATACTTGAAGTGACAACTCCACTTTCATTAGGTTTAAGTTGTTTAGGGTTTTATGGTGCAAAGGCAAATAGGCCATATCGCAACGATCACTTTCAATAATATGAATCTTTCAATAGCAGCATGCTTTAAGTACACTCCTATTACCTCTGTTGAAGTCAAAAGATCTTTTTCCAATACTAAATCACATTCTTAATGACATGAAGGTATGACTTTTGACAATTTAAAAAAGCATTTGCAACTGAAAAAATAAGTAATTACATTGCACATTTTACATGTATTTAATGACTTTTTTATTACCAATTTTGATTATTTTATTACCTCTTTTATCACTTTTAAATACTTTAACTTCTGGGTTATTAAATAATGAGCCTATAAAATTGATCCCATCTTTTGGTTGAATTTGAGTGCTTTTATTTTTTTATTTTGATTTGTAGTACTTTTGCTTTTATTTAAATACAGCTGTAAATGCAAATTGATTACTTTTATTATTTTCATGTCAGTACACAAAATTGGGTAAAATTTCATACTGAAATGTTTGAAGCAACAGGATATATCTAAGGAAATATTAAAAAAATTAATTTCACCTAGTTTATAGTAAATAAAAATAAATAAATCCCCCCTCAAGCAGCTGCTTGCCACAGAGGTCTGATAGGAGCCTGTCAGTTTACATGCCATAGTAGAAGGTCTGTGAGGATGGCAGGACCTCAGCAGAAAAACAACACACACATCCATGCCTTACCCGGGGCTCGAACCCAGGTCCCTTAGATCAGTAGCCAAGCGTGCTAACCACTACTATTTTTATTTATTTACTAATTCAGCCATTCATTTTTTTACCTATTATTTTTACATATTCTTCTACTTTATTTATTTGTATGCAGCATAACAGTAATTATGAAGTGTTTGGGAAATGAAAAGAGCCTAAAAGAACTAGAAAATGCAAATTTTTTTGGTATATCTTGATAATTTAAATTGTTTAACAAAATTTTCTATTAAACACTTTTTGAAATTTTTCACAGTACTTAAAAGAAATATTAATATCCAAATGAGTGAGTTTCTCAGCCTAATCTGAAGACCACAAGTGGTCCACTGACCATGGGTGGTGTCCATAGGCAACAATACATAAGTTAGAGAAACATTGTGGTTTGCGACTTAGAAATGATTGAGAAACACTGGTCTAAAAAATTTTTTAGTTAAGTAGAATTTCTTGCCCTATTCAACTGGGGTAATATTCTAAAGCTAAGCCAATTGTCAGTTAAAATTCACATAAAAATTTTTTAGTGTCACTTTCATTTTCTGATATTCATATCCCCACTTGTCACGTTGAGATACTAGAGAAAGATCAGGTTTCATGTCACTGAAAAAGTGAACTTGAGAAAGAACCTTCTTTGTTTTGTTCATTGGTATGTTGTTATCAGAAACAAGCCACATACTTCTTTGTGCATTTTTAAAAATATTTTACAAAATCGCAAACTTTTTTGTTTAGTTAATACAATATTTTATTTTACAGTTTAAATTTTAGTATGGCAGAGTGGTTAGCATGCTTGGCTACTGATCTAAGGGACCTGGGTTCGAGCCCCGGGTAAGGCATGGATGTTCGTGTTATTTTTCTGCAGAGGTCTTGCCAGCTTCACAGACCTTCTACTATGGCATATAAACTGACGGGCTCCTGTCAGACCTCTGTGGCAAGCAGCTGCTTGAGGGGGTATTTATTTATTTTATTATAATCTCTCAAGCAGCTGCTTACCACAGAGATCTGACAGGAGCCTCTCAGTTTATTTAAATATATCATAAAAATCAACAGTTGAAGAAAGAAAAATATCAGTTACATTTGTCCAAAGAGATTCCACGTGGTTTTCAATTTCCTCTAACTTATATTGACACAAGTCAGTAATCTCAATAAATAACAAATGCATCAAAAAGTCACTCAATGCATCTTTTTATACCAGTGAATTAGGGTTAGTGTTTTAGGGTTAAAAACTTTTATGAAATGCAATCCAAGCATAAAAAAATTCTAGATGAAACAATTTGAGTTGGAAAAGATTAAATACAATAATGCTTAGTCTTCATTACCATTTTTCATATGTACCAGTCTGTTTACCTTTTGTGTGTCGAAAGAACTGGAATGATTTCAAGTTTTTCTTTGGTTTAATGATATAATTTAATCTTGCAAGAACAGAAATATACACCACTATATTTATTTTTACTCAATAATATTCCTTTTTTTTTCAGTGATATATAACGTTCATATGAAGACCTCTACTGATCTCTAGATATTTAATAATTTCAAATGAAAATATATATATATATAGAATACATTATTATTTCGGCCCATGTTTGGTGCGAAAAAGGGGTTATATCTGGTTATATAATTGAATCTAGTAACTGAATAATGATCGGCATTCACCATGAATTTTGGTAATCATAATCACGAGTGGAAATGAGTTTTCGGAACTAGGTGGACGCTCCGAATCAGTTAAAAGAGGCCTCGTAGTTGACATGGTGACGTTAAGCAATATATTTATAAAAATACGTTTAAAAGCCCAAGAATTATGACCAAAAAACTTTAAAGGAATGGATATACATACAGTGGATCTAACGACCTGTTTTTGACTGCATCATTCAAGTATTTAGGATCCACTGCGCAAACTGGTTTACAAACGTGTACCGCTATGAATAGCAACTATCAAAAACGCTAAACATTCAAACACAAAAATTATTTTAATTAGTTTAAGCATAGAAACTTTAGTTAATTGCGGTCAAATTATAAAAAGAAATTATAGCTAAAAAAATTTACCTGTATCTGCCATAATCCTTGTACACAACCTTCGCTAACCAACCTCTTCAATATCATGGTTGCCATAACTGTGACCAGAATATGTTGCCAAATTTCATGCAACATATATATGTATTTTGATTACATAATTAGATTACCCTGCCCACTGAATACTCTCATCAGTCGTGCACAATAAACCGATAGCTGTTCAAGACTGAACTTTTTTTTATATTCAATCAACTGTCTACATGAAAAAGAGAAACTTAAATTTAATGCATCTCATATTAGATATGCACAATTGTTTAGGCCATGTTTTTATAGTCCGTTAGGTGTTCCAGTGGCCGATCGGTTATCATTTACCAAGGAGGTATCATTTAAGGATGCTGATTAAAGTACACAGAAAAGTTCAAATTCCAAGCAATGTTAGGCTGTTTGTGTTTACTTACCGTTATGCAAATGTTTTACAACCCTTAAAGTGTTTCCTAACGTGACTTTGCGTAAAGTGATTTACTCAGAAGTGAATTTATTCTGTATTATAAAATCAAATACACTTATCCCCGATTTACACGGTACTTGTTTTACACGATTTCGGTTTTACACGGTTGATAAAATAACGGATTTCAAAAACTGGTAAAAATGCATATTCGGCTGCATATATATTTCAAGTCATTTTTTAATCTCATTCCTTTGATAAACTGGCAACAAAGTGGACGGGGATTCCCCTATATTTTACAACACGGGGAGTCCCGTAGAACATATTTCACAATACTAAAGTATCTGGTTAATGTGAAATAGTGCAGTTTCATTTTAGCAGCAAAGCTTTACATCATTATGCGTTTTTTTTTTATTTTATTATTCAAATATCTACTGGTAAGTTTCCAACATTTATAGTTTTTCTGGCATTTTTATAATTTAAGTAAATTTTTTAAGGTTTTATAATGCCAAAAGATTTTTAAAAAAATCAAATGAAAAGAAAAGTTATTTCTTTAGAAACAAAAATTAAAATATTAGATCGTCTACGTAATAGAGAAAGAGTAACAGATGTTGCTAAATTTTACTCCATGAATGAAGCCACAATAAGGACAATAAGAAAAAATGAAGACTCCATTAGAAAAAGTGTAGCAGCTGGATCTTGCACGAGTATGAGCACAATTTCATATGTAAGAGATGTTACAATCGAAAATATGGAAAAGGCATTAGTGATATGGGTAGAAGACCAAACTCAAAAGCGGGTTCCAATTGATACCAGTGCCATTACAAATAAGGCTTTAAAGATTTATGAAACACTTAAGAATCAGTTACCATCGACTTCGCCACATGAAAAGAAGGTATCTTTTTCCCCAAGCCATGGTTGGTTCGAGAGATTTAAACAAAGACATTATTTACATAATCTAAGATTGAAAGGTGAAAGAGCATCTGCTGATTCGGATGCATCACAACAATATCCAGCAAAATTTGCTGAAATCATTGCCGCCAACTCCTACACTCCTGATCAGGTCTTCAATGCTGACGAGTCCGGGTTATTCTGGAAAAGCCAAAAAGAACCTATTTGGCTAAAGCTCACAAATCAGCTAGTGGTCATAAGGCAGCGAAAAGTCGTATAACAGTTCTTTTCTGTAGCAACGCTTCAGGCGATCATATAATGAAACCATTGGTTATTAACAAATCGAAAACACCACGCTCATTTAAAGGAATAAACATCAAAAACCTTCCCGTTTATTGGATGACTAATAAGAAAGCATGGGTCACTGCGATGGTTTTCAATGAATGGTTTCATAACTTGTTTGTCCCAGATGTCAAAAGTTATTTAAGTAAAATTCCATTTGCCTTTTAAGGCCCTTTTATTAATTGATAATGCACCAGGTCATCCTCAACATTTACAACACGAAAATGCACAAATTGTTTTTTTACCAAAGAATACAACTTCCTTATTACAGCCGTTAGATCAATGGATAATTTCGACTTTCAAGGCACTGTATATCAAGCAAACCTTCAGGTATATTTTAGAACAAATGGAGAATGATGGATCTCTTACTCTTATGGATGCTTGGAAGAAATTTACAATCATAGATTGTGTTAAGCATGTTGGACTGTCATATACCCAGATTAAGCAATCAACGCTCAATGCCTGCTGGAAAGCAATATGGCCAGATGCTGTTGAAGGTGAGAATTATAGATTACCATTAGAGCATGAATATTCTCAGATCACTGAGTTGGCGCATACTATAGGAGGAGAAGGTTTTGAAGATTTAGCTGAGGCAGATATTGAAGAAATAATGGCTGATGAAGAAGTAGATGAGGATGATTTAGTTAACATGATTCATGAAACAAATAAACGTGATGAAGACAATGATCCTGATGAAGAGCAATCTGAACCAGTTGCGTTCACAGCAAGAGTTATCAGCATAGGAGTTGAATTAGGGTGAAAATTGGGTAATCATTTTTTACAAAATGACCCGAATGTTGAACGAGCTCTCCGATTCCAGCGGGATATTAGTAAGTGCTTAAATCAATATGAGGAGGTCTATAAAGATTTAACAAAAAAACCTACACAATTGTTAATTACGGATTTCATTACAAAGTCTCGTTGATCTGAGATTGCCCCTAATTCATCAACCATTGAACCAGAATCGCATCAAGAACTATCGAGTGATGAAAGTGACATCATACGAATCAGGAAAAAAAGACTGATAGTCCATGAAAGTGATGACAGTAATTAAACTTATTGTTAATTTTTTTAAGGATCTTATATTTTTTGTTCCTAATGTAAAATGAATTAAATATGTACTTATATTACCTACATATATTTGTTATTTTATGAATGAAGTGTAATTTTGTTTTTCAAGATGTCTTGCTTTTGTTTTACGTAAATAAATGACTGAATTATGCACATTTTAGTGTTTTTTTCGTTTTACACGGTTTTACATAGCAAAATCCAAGATTTCGATTTACACGGTTTTGTGCGGAACCTATCTTCAGTGTAAATCGAGGGATAGGTGTATAGCAAACAAGTGTTTGCTGCCCAAATCTTTGTATAATAAACCAAAATTTCACACGCTATACCTCGCCTTTCAATATTAATAACTAATGCAAAATATTTAATATGTGTCAAAAGGGAGACTGAGAGGCTGGCAAACGATTTTATGATTGCACCACTTATAATTTTAATTTGGGAAGAGGGCTATTGCTTTAAAGGAATTACAAAAAATTATTATCATCACTATAGAAATTAAGATGAAGGCAAAATATTTCAATAAATACATTGGCTTTTAAAATACACATATGTAAAGAAAGCAATTCTTCATAAGACTCTCTACAAACCCATTTAAAACAGTTTGTTTGGACCACTTCAAAAAAAAAGTACTTTTAGATGCATTTTTATCACAGCATACAATTCAGAGTGCAAATATTTCAAGCTGTGTCAAATGCACAGCTTGATGCCAACTCTAATTAGACCAATAACTGATCTTAGTCGGCAACTGACTCCTTATGTTTATTATTTATCCTTTGGTGTGCCTATACCAAGAATATGAAGTCAATGAACTTTTTTTGGTATTCATATCAAGCAAGTTGCTAAGGCCTCCAAAACGTAAGGGCTTTCAAACGACAAATGTTGAAGACAGGTGCAAACTAGCAAGAGGCACTTTAGGATCCCAGACCATCAGGGTTAAGAAACAAAATGAATGACGAGATAATTATGTTGCTAAAGATCGCTATATTTCTTTGGGGTCTACTGACGATACATTATTGCAATTGTGCAATGCCCTTGTAAAATCCAAAATAAAATTTCTGCTGTTCTCAATTAAATTAGCTCCTATATATTGGAAAGAACTAAAGGCTATACACACGAAATCTCTGTGAAGATGCTTGGAATTAAAAGAATATCAAATTTGGCCACTCTGACAAAACGAGGTTTCTCTACCGTTATTTCTCAACCTACAGTTACAACTTCTTTACCTGGATCAAGAAAATCCTTTATTAATTTTATATCATTTACATATACAGTGCCTATCTAAGGGGGAGAGGGAAGGAATATATATCCAGGGTTTACAAGCCCTGATATATATACCTTCCCATTTTATGTATGTTATACACATCGCTTGCCCTTTTATATGTTATACTCAGAACTTGCAAGACAGTAAATATGATGCCTAGCGAAACAAAAATTTTTTTTCCCTCACCCCAAGAGAAACTATTTTTAATTATAAAAATTTGGATGATATTATAATTACAGTTATTTCCTATTATAAAAAAAATTCTACTAATAATATATATTTTGTTAATATTTTTTTAGGAAAATCTCCGAAAATCATGCACCTCAAGATGTCAAACTCTCACCATCACCACCACAATTATTTGAAATTTCTAGGTACGCCACTGCACAAGAATGAATCCATATTTCGGTTGTTTTACCTTTCTGTGGCCCTTTTATCCACTCAGTGATTTAACTGGCACATTATCTGTCAAAAAAAAATGTCATATAGGTCCCAATTACTCAGCGTTAAGTTAAAGGAATTGAATCCACTGAAAAAGCTGTTAGCAAATGATGGAAGCATTGCATTAAGATAAATCAGAAATAAAATAATTTTATTCGCTATGATTATGATTCCGTCCCATGGCCGAGTGGTTAGCGCGCTTGGTTACTGATCTAAGGGACCTGGGTTCGATCCCTGGGTAAGTCATGGCTGTTTGTGTCGTTTTTCTGGTGAGGGCCTGCCATCCTCTCATACCTTCTACTATGGCATATAAACTGACAGGCTCCTGTCAGACCACTGTGGCAAGCAGCTGCTTGAGTGGGTATTTTTTTTTATTTGATTATGATATTATTGAATAACGTTTTTAAATTGATTACCAATTTTTTAAAATTAATGGCTACCAGCTGAGTTTTATCAAATAGAAATTAATTATAGCCCTGTATATATATATTTAAAATTAATTCTTTTGTTAATTCATGTCCAGGCCTGGTATGATATAGAAGACTTCCCCCTCCTGCCTCAGTGAATCTGAAAGGAGTGTCTTTAACATTGTCCAACGGATCAGAAGTCATTTAGATTTTCCATAGTGAAAAAATTTCACCCCACAGAAAATCCACAGAACATCCAGGTGAAGAATATTGACTATCCAGAATATCCTCTAGAATGATGACTATACAGAATATGACAGAACACTCAGTAGCGTAAAGTTTCAGTAATGAAGATCAAACGATTACATGATTTGCTCGCGGACAACAGCGCAATAAGGCAACTTCTTCCTTTGTTCTAATAATATTATATAATAGAGGAAAATTCCACCATTTCATGTGCATCTCAAGCAGAATTTGTCAAATGTATAGTTGAATCGTTCACTTGAATATTTTAACCAATGAACTAGAAGAACAGCAAAGCACTTCTAGGAGAATATGAACTTTCGTTTTCAAAGAGAATGAAGTTTGTTGTTTTACGACTTTAGCACCACTTAATGGTCGGAATTCCAACTAACCGATGATTCGGAAAATGTGAAAAGTAATAATACTATCTTATCTATCCAACCCCAAAAGAATTTTTTCTTTATCTCTCGAATTAAAAAAAAAGGTTATCATTTCTCACCACCTTGAGGTAAGTCAACAAGTCACTGCTGTCAGTATAAGCTTTAATCATCGCATTCTACCACCAAAATTGAAATATCTGGACAAGGTGGGGATTAGCATAAAAAAATGTCAACTTGAACAGTTGAGACTCGAACCTTGGAACTGAAGATTATGAGCCGATAACTTTTTATTTTTAAAAAATGAGCCGAAAGGATAATCACATCGCTTTATGAAATTAATTCAATTCTTCGGTGGTGTATCACGTATGTGTTGTTCTTATTGCCATGGTTTCTACAATATTTCGACGTTTCTTGATTACCGTAAAGGGGTGGGGGTGGCTCAGTCGATAGCGAGCCAGGCTCGTAATCTGTAGTTCCCAGGTTCGAGTCCCAGCTGAGTCAGCATTGAGATTTATCTCCACAAAATTCCCCGCCATGCCCACAGTCATTAGGTGACACCGTATGGGTCTTGGAAAGGCCACCGTCCGTCGAATGGGACTTTAAGCGTGGTCCCGTGTGCTAGAGAGCTATACCTTGTACACGTTAAAGAACACGCTGAATGGCCTTAGACGGGAGGCTACCATCTGTCTCCCAGCAGCTGTTCCAGTGGGTTTCCTCCCCCAACCTTCTCTGAGCCTTCGGGGTCCATGTGACTTGGCCATTTAGCCCATGGTGTGCAAAACAGTGCCGCTCAGAGGTAAAATCAACCCAACCATGATTACCGTAAACGATTGCTGTGGTAAAAACTCTTGATTCACACAAAAAACATTATTTGAAACCTTATCTTTTTCTTTTAAACTGAGGTGATGTATGATGGATATTTTGCGGAATTCACATTTCTTCTCGTGAATTAATGTTTGCTGCCTGCAATGCAACTAGCAACTCATTCATTGGCAATTTGCTAAAATTTGCTTCCGAAATTACAAAGCGTGCTTGTACTGAAAGCTCCTCCTTCTTAAGAACATTAACTCTGATTGGATCATATGCATGACCTCTCGTTGGCTCGTTTGCCTTTCCTGTGACGTGTCAACTGTAATTGCAATGCTGAGGGTTAATATACCTTCCGTTATCGCCCAGAATATTTGAATATTAAGGTTGTTACATTACAGGCACCTCGTGGTTAAAGCATAATACAGTAAAGAGAAATGCCTAAATTCCAGGATATAAAAAGTAAGACATTTTTAAGTACCTTTCACTGAATGCAATTTTTTTTTTATCAATGTTTGATACAAAAAAGTCCATTTTATTGGTTGATGTATTGGTCATGAAATATTTGGTATTTTATCCCTTCATTACTCTGATAGAGTGTTATAAACCCAAGGGTTGGGTTACCTCCGAGCGGCACTTTTTTTTGCACACAATGGGCTACATGGCTAGGTCACAAGGACCCCGAAGGCTCGGAGAAGGTTGGGGGAGGGGACCCACTGGAACAGCTGTGGCGAGACAGATGGTAGCTTCCCGTCAAAATCATCCAGCGTGTTCTTTAACGTGCACACGGTATGTATATACACAAAATATGGCTCTCCCACCCATGGAATCGTGGCTTTTTTCGACAGACTGTGGCCTTTCCAAGCCCATCGGTGTCCCTACTTGACCGAGGGCAGGCGAGGAGTTTTGCGGAGATAAATCTCAATGCTGTCCCAGCTGGGAGTCTAACCTGGGAACTGCTGGTTACAAGCTCGTAGCTGTACCGATTGAACTACTAGTGAATTACTAGCCCCTCTGCACTATTAGCGTAACATACTCTGCTATACTAGTATTATGATCTGAAGAATTCGATTGTATTCGTATCGACAAATAACAAAGTGCATATTTAAAGTTGGTTTATGTGGCTCGTGGGTTATAGATTTCCGAAGTGTTTTGGCAATTTAGTTGGGACTCATTTGCTTCCATTTGGAGGACTCGTCGTTCCACTGATATGTAGGACGGTTGAAAAGAAAAGGGCGGAATATAATACTATTCCGTAATCCTGCCATTGTAGCCATATTGAAAAATCTTAGCCGTGAGTACTGGAGTATTAAGGAGCAAATCTGCGTAATTCTCTATCGGAGCTACCGAGAGTAATTTTAATTTGAAACTCTTGTATCCTCTAGTGGCCGACTTATCTGTATTTGGGACCGAATCTAGAAAAGAATTAACGGGGGCGGCGGGGCAACAAATGACAAAATCCAGCTGGAAAAAAGTAAAAGGGGTGCAAACGACTAAATTTCCATTGCAATGCAATATTTTTTCTCCTCCATTTTAGAGGTCGTTAAAATTTTTTTTAAATGGCTGAAATATGCGCAAGTTTAATAATTTTTCGCCTCCATTATCCTTACTAGCATTCTCAAGGGAGGGGGGGACATGGAACCCTCGCTTTAGATCCAGCCTTGTTTCTATGCACGTGTCAAGTGACATACCTAAAATCTTCCAAGATGGGGAGTTTGAATTGATGGGGGGGAGTTTAATTTATTTGACGTATTTGAATCTGTTTACCAAGGGCTATGGGAAGGGGTGGCTTAGTCGGTAGCGTGCCAGGCTCGTAATCTGTAGTTCCCAGGTTCGAGTCCCAGCTGGGTCAGCGTTGAGATTTATCTCCGCAAAATTCCCCGCCCTGCCCACGGTCAGTAGGGGACACCGATGGGCTTGGAAAGGCCGCCGTCCGTCGGATGGGACGTTAAGCCTGGCCTCGTGTGTGGGAGAGCCATACTCTGTACACGTTAAAGAACACGCTGGATGGCCTTGACGGGAGGCTACCATCTGTCTCCCAACAGATGTTCCAGTGGGTCCCCTCCCCCAACCTTCTCTGAGCCTTCGGGGTCCATGTGACCTGGCCATTTAGCCCATGGTGTGCAAAAAAGTGCCGCTCAGAGGTAAAGCAACCCAACACAACCAAGGGCTATCTCAGCTCTTAGGAAATGTACGATACTGAAGTCCTCAAAAGGGGCGGAAGTATGTTATAACCCTAAACATTCTCCTATTAGATACACCACTGTATGTGCTAATTAAAACGCAGTCGTAAAGTTCTAATATCCTTCAGATAACATGAATAAAAAATTTATTGAAACTCTAAAAGAAATCCGTAGCAGAGAAAGAGAGAAATGAAACTGTTAAAGTAAAAAAATATATATATGGAGAAATATTGTAAGATATCTAAGGGACCTGGGTTCGAGCCCCGGGTAAGGCATGGATGTATGTGTTGTTTTTCTGCTGAGGTCCTGCCATCCTCTCAGATCTTCTACTATGGCATATAAACTGACAGGCTCCTGTCAGACCTCTGTGGCAAGCAGCTGCTTGAGGGGGGATTTATTTATTTTATTATAAATTAGGCGCCCTTAAAAAAAATCCGCAAGCAACATTATCATTGATGTCAGCAAGAAGTGTTTGTTCCTTGGGGGAGGGTTAGAGGGGGAAAAGAACCTTTCTAATCGCATGTAGACTTCAATGACCAAATCTTAGGATTTTTTTTTTTTTTCATATCTAAAGAGGAAAAACTATCGCGTAAGCAATAAATCCAGAGTTCGAATCCGGGAGACGATGGGTGGATTTTTTTTTTTTCACTTTCCCAATTACTAGAAAAATAATCGCTCTCGTGAGCTTCATTCCTTCCTGTCAAATTGGTTGCTGGCTTACGGTGGAGAGATTATTTCCATCCAGAGCTTCGATGTTGAGCATTTGAATAATAAAGTATATATTGTAGAGAACGTAGTGGAACATCGATAAGCATTTTCATGGCATTATTAATTCATAAGATTGGATAACTCTTTTACCGGTAGATTTATTTAGACAGGTATAAAGGAGTCATTTTAACTGGCACATTTCAATGCCTCCTTTGTACTTCTCTAAATAAATCTAAACGGCCAAAAAAAGTTACCCCTGCCAAATGGTAGAGCAACTGGCGGGTAACCTGGAGATCCCGAGTTCGAATCCGGGAGGCAGATGGGTGGTTTATTTTTCACTTATCTAATTACTACAAAATGTTCCACTTGTTTCCTTCTGCTGGGAGTGAGTCTTGGCCAGGTTCGTAACTTGCACTTCCAGTGTTGAGATTTATCTCCGTTAATCTCTGTGAGAAAAGGGACATTGTTGGGCTTGGAAAGGCTGCAGTCCATGAGATGGAACGTTAAACCGTGGCAGGGAGACGATCGCCGGCTGGGGCTAATTGGGACCACCAAATAATAGTAATCACAAGATCAGTGATTCCAAGATTTATTGCAATTGAATAAGATATTCCTATAAAACGAATTGTAGTAGCAAAAAAATAAAGTCAACTAGTTAATTATTAAGGTAAAGAAAGTTAGCAGCATTTTTTTTCCACTGAGTATTTCTTGAAGGCTATTTAAGAACTATGCTTTAGTTCTAAAAAAGAATAAAGCGCTTCATTGCTGTATCCCAAGAATTTTTAAAATAAAAACTGAGCAAATCAAGACGATTCTTTAACCCTTTGGCTCATTAACATCTGAGACGTGCGAGGAAATGAAGCCTATTCATAGGTAAACTTTCGAACAGCTGTATCATTTATCTTCTGTCAATACCGTCTGATTCTTAAAAACAATCGCTGCAATTATCGAAAGCAGTTGCGTTATAAAAAAAACGGTAAAATCCGGATTATCCCATCGAAACTAAAGTGGGGGCTCATTTTACAAGATTTTTTTTCCTCCCCAAAAAAATACCAGACTAACAAGCAAAAAATAATAATTAGTACAAATACGTAAGTGTTTGCTTCCACTATTCTGAGTATTTCAAGGTGTTCGATCATGAAAAACCTATCGTCATTTCAACATATAAGTGGAAATTACTTTTGTTTCTATTCGACAGTTTAACCCCCATTGCATTAAAATTAGATATGACATTCATTTTTCATATGTTTTATAAAAAAAAATGGGGTGAATTTCGAATTATAGATATTGGGCAAAATTCCACTTTATAATTAATTATAATTATGTGATAAATAATTCTGGGTATTAATTTAAGATAAATAATTCTGGGTATGTTTAGTGATATATATATATTGCTCACAAAAATAAGGGGATATTTTATCGCTTCATATTCATTTTGAAATATCCCCTAATTTTTGTGAGCAGTATATATATATACTGTATAAGCCAATCGGCTAAATTGTCCATACTTTATCGGGAATTTTTAATATCGGCTAAATTGTCCATACTTTATCGGGAATTTTTAATAAAAAAAAAACCCCTCAAGCAGCTGCTTGCCACAGAGGTGTGACAGGAGCCTGTCAGTTTATATGCCATAGTAGAAGGTCTGAGAGGATGACAGGACCTCAGCAGAAAAACGATCCGGGGGTCGAATTCAGGTCCCTTCTTAGGATCAGTAGCCAAGCGTGCTAACCACTCGGCCATGGGACGGCTGCTAGTTTGTTATTCGTTACCCAGACTATAATCCGGAAAAAGATATGAAGATCAAAACAAACATGTCGGGAAGGAAATGTCAATGTATCTAGCAATATTGAAACTTTTAAATGATGAAGTGACAGAAGAGAATGAATAACTGCAATATCAAGAGAAAATGGAACCGTTGTTTAACTTGTGTATTTCAAATTCTATTTGAATTAACAGCTATTGTTTATTTTATATATCGCTATATTTCACTTATAAATCCGTCTTAAATTTGTCATGTATACACGTTTCTGGTGAATTTCTTTTTAGTGGCAAAAAATTTTTAAAAATCGTTTAAGATCTTTAGGTCAAGATTTGTTGGACGAGTATTTCCATTTTTATCTACAGATTTTGATTATGACAAAGCCATTGCAATATGCGTCACGGTCCATGGAGATATTTGATACGTTTAGTAAAGCAAAAGCGCGGGAAAGTTTATAGGTTAACATTTTTACTCTTTGAATAAATAACAATTATATTTTTAATTCTTATAGTGGCATAACGTATCATAAAATTTTTCCTTTTTTATTTCCCATTTCTATATACTGTACTACAAGGTTAGTAATCGGATGATGAACATACGATTTTAAGTGGAATGAGAACTATGCTAAATTATCGTGCCTTCAGTGGTATTTGGTAAAGCTATTGGGTAGCGAAGGATTTGCATACTAAAACGATAATCTCTGTCGTCCATTACAGACATCTATACTTGCGGGTAAAAATTTAAAATCTGCGGGATCCAACTAAAGTCAATCCGCTCCTGAGTCGTGATACTGTGTGGTGGAAAGCATACTCTGTACACGTTAAAGAACATGCTGGACGGCCTTGATGGAAGGCTTCCATTTGTCTCCTAATAGCTGCCCAGTGGGTCCGCAAAACTCTCCACCTAGCCCACGGTCAATAGGGGACACCGATGGGCTTGGAAAGGCCGCTGTCCGTTGGAATGGGACGCAAAGCCGTGTCACCGTGTGCGGGAGAGCCATACCTTGTGCACGTTAACACGCTGATGGCCTTGACGGGAAGTTACAATCTGTCTCCCAACAGTTGTTCCAGTGAGTCCCCTTTCCCCAACCTTTTGAACCATCTAGGTCCTTGTGACCTGGCCATTTAGCCCATTGTGTGCAAAAAAGTGCCGCTCAGAGGTAAAACAAGTTGCTTTCAAAAAACTCAGTTTTTGTTAACTGGTTTATCAACTAGTATTATCAAAAAAATTTCATTTGCAGAACAAAATTGAAAATGCTTTAAATTTTTTGATAATACTGGCTATGCGTATATTTTGCAATTTTTTTTTTCTTAAGATTACCAGTACGAAGGTGAAAAAAGATTTTCCCTTTCGGTAGGAATAATTTGGGAAATGTGTATAGCCGAACGGCATTCCCATTCATCAAGCCACTTGATGAATAAAATTAAACGTTTTGCAAACACGAGCCTGACTGGATGTACATTTCTTTGTTGCTTTCATTAGAGACAGTAGACTAGTGGTAGAAATCAGTACTGACTTCTTACTAAACCAAGGGGGCATGGCATGTCCCTGTATGTGTTCATATGCTGTATGAGAAACCAGCACACGCTCAACAGCGCATCTAGGTGAGGGACGCCTATTACAGTGCCCACGGGCTTTGTCTCCCTTTAGTAAGGAGTCTCCCAAGGCATGTAAAGGAGTAGAATTAGTTTTTAAGAGGTAAATTTTTAGTAGGATAAAACTTGAGATATATTTACCTCAAAAAGAGATGGTTTTAACACGTTAAGCGAAATTTTCAGTTGTTCACTACTGATGGTACCCCCTTTATTGCCTTATATTCAAACGTAAATAAAAAATTTAGTAGCCCTGCAGAGAAATCCTAAATTTAAAGTAGCGCCGGTGCGACAAAGTGTGGGCACCCCTGTTCTAGGCTCTTTCTGTCCTTTGTGTAGAGAAATACCTCCTTCTCCCCTTTAAAAAAATTATTTTGCACACTGAAGAGAATAGTAGTTAAACAGCTGATAGTTTTACAGCACACGAAAAAGATTTTACTGTGCATCACTGAAAGGTCGCAGTCACTCCAAATTGCAACGAGATGCTAAAAATATGCCACAATGTACTACTGCCAGCTCCTACCCATTCACTGGGCTATGTGTGTAGCTCAAAAGGATCTTAACACTTTGGCGCAACCTCCCCCTGCCTTCGGTCAGTAGGGGATTCCGATGGTCTTGGTAAGGCAGCCGTCTGTCGGGACAAAAAGCTGGTGGTTACATGGGCAGGATGTTAAGAATACTCTGGATAGCATTTATGGGAGGCTACCATCTGTCACTTAACAGCTGTCCAGTGGGTCCCTTCCCCCAACAATCTGATCCCTCGGGATCCTTATGACCTGGCCATTTAGCCCATTGTGTGCAAAAAAATGTCACTCGGAGGTAAAATAACCTAGCTCTTAGCTTTGGCAGCCCAAGTTCCATATTCGTAGACATATTGGAATTTGAGTTTACTACTGGGTGACACTTTTAAATGACCAGGTCACAAGGAAAACAATGTTGCCGGAGTATTGAGGAATTATTTAACAACTAGAAATAAATTGGTACCTTCTGCACCTCTTGATTTGTAGATCGTCACTACAACCCATTTAACCTTGAACATGACACTGGATCTTGAACGATCGTACTATTCGCTATGACTAGTGCTCGAAATAGCCCTTTCACCAACTTTGGTCGAATTTCATAACGTTTCCAAGACTGCGATCCTAAATACGCCCCCCCCCCCCCCCATTTACAAATTTTTAACTCTGTAGCACATGTAGAATTAAATCTAACCTTTGACCTCCAAAGACCCTCTTGATCAGAAATCTAGTAGCCTTTTCTAGATCTTCGGTCCGAAATACATCCAGACACCAATCTTCACATATCTAGCACTGGTAGATCAAAGTTTGACTTCTACCTGATCTCTATTTAACCTTGAAAGATACTTCGGGGATCAAATTTCGTATTTTGCTCGAGATCTACGATCTGATTATCCCCTAGAGGCAAATTTTCAAATTTGCCTCTAGGGGATAATCAGGTCGTAGATCTGAACTAGCTTGAGCCCCTGTCAGTCAATCGCAATCGTCTACGTGTATTAGATATCAATCTAATATAGGAGTGCAAAATCCATAAAAATAGGAAACTATTAGATATACAGTATATGCGGTATTCTTCTCGTTTACGGCTGAGAAATATATAATTACATGCTACTGAGAATATATAATTACATGATAAGTAGATTAAAAACAAAGTGCAAGCGCGCGCTCAAAAAACAATTCATTTCTTAATTCCTAATATTTTTTAGTCTTGTATTTCCGTGGGAAATGGAGACGGAGTTGTCTCTGTTGGTTGCGCGCCAGGCTCGTAATCTGTAGTTCCCAGGTTTGAGTCCCAGCTGGGTCAGCGTTGAGATTTATCTCCACAAAACTCCTCACCTTGCCCACGGTCAGTAGGGGACACCGATGGGCTTGGAAAGGCCGCCGTCCGTCGGATGGGATGTAAAGCCGTGGCCGCGTGTGCAGGAGAGCCATACCCTGTGCACGTTAAAGAACACGCTGGATGGCCTTGACGGGAGGCCACCATCTGTCTTCCAACAACTGTTCCAGTGGATCCCTTCCTCAAACTTTCTCTAAGTCTTCGGGGTCCTTGTGACCTGGCCATTTAGCCCATTGGTGCAAAAAAGTGCCGCTCAGAGGTAAACCAACCAATCCGTGTGGAGCAGGCCTCAATAGTCATCCTTCGAGATACTGACTGCAGAAAAGATTAGGGATGGACACATATTAGCAGAAGCATCCCATCAACACTATCCAGAGTGTTCTTTAATGTGCAGAGTATGGCTCTTCTTCCCATGACAGGGTGGCAGCCTTTCTAAGCCATCGGTGTTTCCTTTCTCACGAGGACTAAAGTTGGAGTTAACGGAGAAAATCTCAATCCAGGAATATTATTAGATCCGAATCTAGGAATATCATATTACGAGACTGAGCTGAGCTTTCCTCCTGTTATTATTATTATTCAACGTTACTGTGCAATGGGATATCCTTATCCAGACTTTCCCAATTTTTCCTCCTGTTGTACAATGTATTAGTTATATAGATAGTATGTGCCGACACAATCTTGGCCATTCAGGTAGTTGCGGGTATTGACTCGGTCGGAAGCACACCAGGCTGCAGTTCTCAGGTTCGATCGAGTACTACCTATGCCAACGTTCGAGATTTATGCCCGCTAAATCCTCCTCCTCTCTCACAAATGAGTTGTTTTACCTTTAAGTGGAACTTTCTTCCCCCAAATGCACTCAGTCGAGGCGGAAAAGAATAAAAGGGCCAAGAGACTGGATTTCCATTATATAAAAAAAAATCGGAAGTTAAATAATTCTACTCTTGCCAGCATTCTCAAGATGCTCTCTTCCTTTCCCCCCTCCCCAGATCCGGTTCTGTTTATCTCTGGATGGTCAATCCAATGTAGGGGTGGGTGGGTAACTTGTCAAGAGATATAACATATGCAGTATCCCTCCTTTAATAGGGGCGGGAGTGGCTCAGGTAGCATGCCAGGCTCGTAATCTGTAGCTCCCAGGTTAGAGTCTCAGTTGGATCGGCGTCGAGATTTATCTCCGCAAAACTCCCCGTCCTGCTCATGGTCAGTAGGGGACACCGATGGACTTGGAAAGGCCGCCGTCAGTGGGATGGGACGTTAATCCATGACTCTTTGTGCGGGTGAGCCATGCGCTGTGCAGTTAAAAACACGCTGGATGGCCTTGACGGGAGGTTACAATCTCTCCCAACAGCTGTTCCAGTGGGTCCCCAACTTTCTCTGATACTTTGGGAATCCTTGTGACCTGGCTATTTAGCCCCAATGTGTAAAACAAACAAAAAAAAAGTGCCGCTCAGAAGTAAAATAACCCTCCTTTATATCACCAATTTTAAGAATGCAATAGCAAATGTGAAGAAATCTGTATAGCAACTGTAGGAGCACTTTTTTATCATCAAGTAATGACTGCACAAAATAAAGATGACTTGCAATATATGTTAAGAAAATTAAAGAATATGCAAATGAATGAATGAATGTAGAATGAAATATTCAAAAAATAAAAGAATGTGGGATAAATATAAATTAGGGGGGGGGGAATATTTGGGAGCGAACGATAGTGTAAGATCTTGTGTAAGTCTTTTGGATAGAGAAAAGTAAACATGTTTACGCATCTAGGATCTATCGTGCAGGAGATGGCTATTCATGGACGATGTGAGCGCAAGAACAATGAATATGAATAATAATTTTTATGGTATAGAGGTATTCCAAAAAGGAATAAGAGAATACCTCGACCAGCATGAGTGGTTACTGGCTAGCTACTCTTTCAGAAGGGCAAATTTTGTGTGTTAATTCCGAGACTGGTCAGTAGTAAGCTCCGTCTTAGTAGGGCCTGTCCTTGTATAAGAAGGCCTATACAAACTAAGAGTAGTAGCTAGGACCTTTTCTGTCTTATGTTGGAAATAGATTTTTTTTTTCTTTCGAAGTTGGGGAGGCTAGCATGAAAGTCTAGGATAAGAGCCGTTGAAAGGGATGATGGATCTAGAAATGTGCGCAGAAAATAAGAATAGAAAATGAAAACAAGGAGTAAAAAAAAGCGTTGGAGAGATTGAGAAAAAAACTACTGAGTTTTAAGGGCATATGAATAAAATGAGAGGGGGATGTAACGCCACTAGAAATATAAAGGGAAGGACAAAAAATATCAATGGAGGTGGTTGGGGGAAAGATTCCTTTTGAGAGGAGAAGAGATAGAAAGATAATTACTGCCTATATTAGAGATGTTGCAAGGAACTGCGATGTATGAAATATCTTGGGAAAGTAAGTAAATGCTAAAACTGTACAGAATTATTTATAAAAATAACCAGAAAAATATTCTCTATTAATAAAACTTTAAGATTTTATTTTTCGAAGCTACAATAATAATTTAATAACTTTTCCTTCCGCAGCTCAGGAAAATCGACGAGGTATACAAGAGCAGACCATGCAAAGCCAAGTAGCAGTCTCCATTTCTGAAACGACTGGAGAAAGCTCCACTGAAAATGTGATCACCACTATTGCGACATTTGCTCAGAACAGTGATGTAGTCACGAAATCGTCAATTGTTATCGAAGGTGATGCAGTAGGTTATGGAGTACCACAATCATCACATATTAATGCTGAAGTTGTTGTAGCACAAAAACCTGTTGGACGCCAAAAAGAATCCTTCGCTCTGCAGCCATACATGCGCTTAACCAGGCGAAGAATTCCTCCAATTGCAAGTTGTTTCAGCGTAGATTTCCCACGAGGAGATGTATTCCTTTATGACGTCAGGGTCAAAATGAAGAAACCAGCAGAAAAAGACGAAATCTCGGGAACAAAATCTGAGAAGTATTTTCATTATGGTGTCGATCGCAAGAAACGCACAGAAATACTCCACACGATGGTAAATAGTTACCAAGAATTTCGGCAGTATCTACCAATTTACGATGGAAAGAAATTCATGATCACAAGAAGAAAGTTGCCGATAAAGGTTGAAGAAAAGATGTTCGTAATTTCTATTCCACTCGAAGGAGTCGGCGAGAGATTTCCTGAAATTGAAGTTGTTATCAAACCTTTTAGAAAGGGAAATCAAAATCTGTCTACCATTAGCTTGGAGCCCCTTCATCAAGTTATGGCAGGTTACGATATTGAAGTGTCAAAGGAGGCAATGGTGGCTCTGAATACCATACTGAGATATGGACCGTCACTTCGATACATACCGATTGGAAAATGGAAGATTTCGATAGATACAGATAAGGGCAATTCCCAGCGAGTACGTACTTCAAAGGAAAAGCGGAAAATGTGGTTGGATTATTCTGTCGTTAGCCATTGGAAGCCCTGTCCTAGAGTCGATATTCCTGACACTTCTTTCTGTGATGGAGAACCTGTTTTGAATTTTATGTCGAAATGTTTGAAAAAAGATGTGGAAAAGGTTGCATATTTAACTGTCGAAGAAATAAGTGCTTTAACGAAACAACTCCAGGGTCTCCAAGTTGCAACAGATCATGTGGGGCGCGAGATTTCATACAGAATAAAGCTGGTGACTGAAGAATCTGCTGATAATAACAGAGTCGACTTCATGGAACATGGATTAGAGCAAAAAATTAGTGTTACTCGATATATGAAAAAACGCTACGAGATCGAATTAAAGTTCCCAAACCTGCCATGCTTGTTGGTGGTTGGAAATAAACGGCGTCTTCTCCCAGTAGAACTATGCAATTTATCCTCCAGCGAGCCTGCATTAGCAACTTGCATTAATAGAGAGAGAGTATTACCCAGTCAGGGCTCGCAAAAAGATTTTAATATAACTCCTAACAGATATTTCGTGCCTAAGTGGGCTATCGTCAATTTTTCTCGGTTACATGATGAAGAGGTAGAGGATTTTTCGAATTGTCTATGTGAAAAGGGCAAGAACTATCATTTGGAGTTAAATCACATGGTAGAAATAAAGAATGCAACTCAATATGACTATAAAACGATTCGCAATATTCTGGAAACCTTGAAATCTCAATACGAAGATGTTTTAGTTGTCGTTGTTCTTCCAGACGCAGAGCAACCTCTTAGAACAAGTCACGTCTCTATAAGTGGGAGACCTAACGAAACAATTGTAAGCCACGTATACTACACTGTGAAAGAAATAAGCGATATCTTGAACATAGTCACACAGTGTGTAATACCCGATAATATCAGACGCGATGAATTCAAGGGAAAAGCTGGCAAAAACCTCTGTTTGAAGATTAAAAAGAAACTTAAGGTGTTTCTTTAGGTCTTTATAGAGATCACCTTGCATCATAATAGGGGAGGGGGCTTATATACACCACCCACAAACTGGGAACATTTTACTGTTATCTACTGCCGGTGTAGTTGGTTCTTTGGACAATAGAATTATTAAAATATGAAGTCTTAGATACAAGAGAATTTCAATTATTTGTGATATAAAGACAATGACTAAAAATCTTAAGAGCTACTTTCAAGGAGATAAAAAATGTGAGACAACGTGTGACCCACAGTGAGATCCATTAGAGAGTTGTATCAGTTCAGTCTGTCATAGGAAATGTCATATTATTAGGCTAGAAAATTTTTTAGACTAGAAAAGTTGCTGCTTAGGTAAAAGTCTGTTTTATTCCACACTATTGTCATTTCGGATGGCAACGTATTTGAAGCAGAAATCATGCACAAGTTTATTACGGGTTACAAATCTGAGAGGTGTAACAGGAACGTTGCAGCAAATGTGGCTAAAGCACTTCGGTATGCTCTGATTCTTTCGCTGTCTCCATGTCAACGAACGGGTTACCAGTCCTGTGCCCCGGATGTGTAATGGATGAAATTAATATCAACATTCTTGTAACTGTTGTAGCAATTGGAATTTAAACTCTGCATAAGACTATATTCTTTAAAATTAATTTAGGAACAATTAAGAAACTAAACCGCTGAAGACTGTTTTTCGGCCAAATATTTTTTCTTATGCCTGTTATTAGAGAATTACAGAAGGAGTAAATATTTTTTTAAGGATTTTCGTCGAACATTTTTAACTTTTAAATCAATTGTTAACACTAGAAAACTCAAATGCAACTATTTTACACTACTCGAATAAAGACTTTTGGTATTTCTAACGATTCTATTTCTTTCTTTCAGTATGCTTTTTATTTTACAATCTTCAGGAAAAATCACTGTACACGATTCGTAAATTTTCGGATGCATTATTGGTTCCAGCTGCACAAATTTGGCATTTGGTATTTTAAATGCAGGGTCGGGGCGCGCTACTCAATCGGTAGCGCGCCAGGCTCGTAATCTGTAGTTCCCAGGTTGAGTCCCAGCTGGGTCAGCGTTGAGATTTATCTGCGAAAAATTCCCCGCCCTGCCCACGGTCAGTAGGGGACACCGATGGTCTTGGAAAGGCCGCCGTCCGTCGGATGGGACGTTAAGCCGTGGTCCCGTGTGCGGGAGAGTCTTACCCTGTGCACGTTAAAGAACACGCTGGATGGCCTTGACGGGAGACTACCATCTGTCTCCCAACAGCTGTTCCAGTGGGTCCCCTCCCCCAACCTTCTCTGAGCCTTCGGGGTCCATGTGACCTGGTGTGGTAAACAACCCAACTTTTAAATTCAACTCCCTAAATTAAATGTCTAAGGTGAAGAAATGAACCATAACACTTGCAGCTGGTGGAAATCGTACCTAAAAAACGTTTTCAGAACAAAGTCTATTTCAGCTGTGCTAGATTGCGACCAATACGTAGTAGTCAACAAAAGTTAGACACGTGGGTTTACCAAGTACGTAACATGATCATTTAATTCGTGGACAAGCAAAAAGTTACGTTAAATATCGTCCACTGATCTTCCTGGCATTTGACTTTCTCAAAATACTCTCCCTTGAACTTCACACTTGCCATCGTTGTAGCCATGCATTAAATGCGTCTTTATACCCATTTTTCGAAAGCGTGTTAAGTGGTGTTGCTCTGCAAGCTTCGTCGTTTGATGCGAAATGTTTCCCTTTCAAAACTTTCTTTAGTCTCGGAAAGAGGAAAAAATCGCAGGGTGCTAAATCCGTGGAATATGGAGGATATGGCTAGAGCCTCTGCTCCTATGGCAGTGATCACTGGCTGCACAATATTAGCCGTAAGGTGCCTGGCGTTGTCGTGATGGAGAAACCAAGTCGCACTAGAAAGTTCCGGACGTTTTTCCCGAATGGCACGCCGAAGTTTGGTTCTGAAAACCTTCGAGTAGGCTTCCTTTTTCATGGTCGTTCCACGAGGCACAAAGTGAGTAAAAGAACACCTTTGATATCAAAAAAAAAAACCCACAAAAGACACTAGTTTCCCAGCTGAACGAGAAACCCGAATATTCTTGGGTCTCTGTGAATCGGGATGCTTCCATTGACTCAACTGTTGTTTTGTTTCGGGATCGTAGTGAAAGATCCAAGTTTCATCGCAAGTCACAATTAGACTCCTGAAGGTTGGACCCTGGCTTTCAAAACAATTAAGCATCTCCTTCCACAGCTGTACCCTTTTTTGCTTCTGTTCTGAAGTCAAACTGTGTGTAATCCATTAAGCACACATTCGTGACATTTTCAGATGGGTTTTCACAATCGCGTGAACGCTTCCGTATGAAACTGACATTTTCACAGCCACTTTACGAAATGTTATTCGTCTGTCTTCATTCAGGATTGTCAGGGCTCTTTCGATTTGCTCAGGAGTTATTGAGGAAGAAGGCTGGCCGAGTCTTGGACCATCGGCAACAAATTCGCGTCTTTCTTTAAATGGTTTATGCCACTTAAAAAAAAATATGGAAGACCTACGAAGACAGTCATCACCATAGGCTTCACTCATCTCTTCAACCATGGCATACCGCTGTTCCGTTTGAATTTCCGACATTCTGAACGAACGTCTATGATACGGACTGGAATCGCAATCTTAACAGCAGTCGACGCCAAATGACCTTGGCATTTGGAGCTTCCTTCGCAGCGGTCACGCACAGCGCCATCTAATGTTACTTTGGAAAAAGCGCTACGTTGGCGTCTGTCCTCGTAACATTCTGCATCTCTTGATAAAAGAGAAACTACAAGAAAACTAGAATCAGAGGTGGCTTCTCATTACGTGTCAGGTCTCGACAACATTTCTATAATTATACGTATATTAAACTCTGAATCGGATTGCACCCAACTACGAAAAAAAGTTTTTGTGGAAAAAAAAACTTTTCGCCGACATACTGAATTCGAACCCACATCTCTCCTGAAACATGTCGGAGTATTTTAACCATTGAACTAATGCCAGCTCTGTCTTTTTTTTTCCACTAAGTATGATTTTCACTTTCACGTGATTTTCGGCACCTACATTTGGCTCCATCTATGATCTCGGAGGTTATTGTTTAAAACACGTAAAAGAAACGAAAATATATGCTACCATCAATTTGTGGAAGATATGAGAAATAGACTGCTAGAGGGTATATGCCAATACCTCGATAAGGTCTCTTCTGATTTCTCTCTGGAGAATTATCGGAGGGAGAAGGGTGATAAGAACTAAGAAAGGCGATAGAAGACAAAGGCAATTTGTATATTAGAGAAAAACATTTGTTTTTCAGACATAGTCACCGTTTACTTTCAGTTTTATTCTTACAAGCAATAGTCGGAGCTCTGTAAAAGAGGGATTATGTTTGAAATTTAAAACTGGACTATTTTCTACCCTACGCTGAATGATAAGTGAAATGTGACCATTTTTATGTCAATGGGAAGCTAATTTTGAAATTATGTAACTTTTAGAATAAACGTTTTATGACAAAATGTGACTAGAGGTAAAGATCTAAATTAAAAAAAATAATAATAAATACCCCCTCAAGCAGCTGCTTGCCACAGAGGTCTGACAGGAGCCTGTCAGTTTATATGCCATAGTACAAGGTCTGAGAGGATGGCAGGACCTCAGCAGAAAAGCGACACAAACAGCCATGCCTTACCCAGGGCTCGAACCCAGGTCCCTTAGATCAGAAGCCAAGCGCGCTAACCACTCTTCCATGGGACGACTTAAAGATCTAACTTATGACTAACAAAATATAGATTTTTTTTTTTTAGCAATTTTCCTTCAATATTTAGTTATGGAAGTTCCCAACCCATATACACTCTGTTAATTATGACCAACCAATCCCATGTTATGTCAATGGAAAGATAATTTCAAAGCTCTGTAATTTCTAAAATAAACATTTCATGGGAAAATATGACTGAATATATATAAGTTAAAAATCTATCTTAATTTTCTATATTCCAATAATATTCATTTAGTATTTAAAGAGGCTTCGCTTGGTTACTAACCTGGGTTCGAGCCCTAGGTAAGGCATGGTTGTTCTTGTTGTTTCTCTGCCGGGTTTCCGCCATCCTCACAGACCTACTATGGCATATAAACTTACAGGCTCATGTCAGACCTCTGTTGTAAGCAGCTGTTTGAAGGGGTATTTTATTATATATCAACATCTTAAACAGTAATGAGCATTCTGCAGAGTTGGCGAAAATTTAAATAATTGTTACATTTTCTGCTTAAAACTATGCTAATAAAATTTAATATGGGATACTGTTTTGAGATTAACTTATTTCAACTACTTCCCAGATCAATATTTTAAAACAGCCATTGTTCATATTAAATATCCCAGTTTTCATAATTCTTTGATTTTTAATGAACATAGATTTAGATAATTTGATTGAGATCTTTAATTGATCTTCATTTCATTTTTTTTTCATAAAAGCTCATTTTAAAAGTTACAAAGGTTTGAAATTAGCTTTCCATTGACATAACATGGAATTAGGTTTCATAATTACTGAGTGTATATGGATATTTCAATGTGACCTGTACATTGACCCCTCATTGTATTTTATATTTCTGTTGTATTTTGAATCTGTTCAAACCTTTTGACCACATGTATTTAGATGTTGCTTTCATGTTTCTTCAGAATTTTTTTTCCTATTATTAAAGTTTATTATGATAGCAAAAAGGATAAAAATTTCTATGTTATGTGAAGAAATTAGTTTTAATATGCATTAGGGTGAAAAAGTTTGGGAAAGCAATTTTTCTTTTTATTTAAAAGTCATAGTTGTCCTAGAAACAGTTTTTATTAATGTGATGCATTTTAAAAATAGCTTTCATTATTAAACTATTTAAAAAAAAAAGAGTTCAACTGGGATGAAGGGAATATCATAAAATTTTCCTTTTCCATTTAAATAGTATTGCACAATATTAAGTTCCTTCATATTGCTTAAAAATTCTCCCATATGATTGGTGAATTTTCCTGTTTTAATTGCACAATTTTCTTAAAAATAAAGTAAACAATGAAATATTTGTTTCATTGTAATGTGTATCCTATATATATTTGTTTTCTCATATTGTAAATAAAAGTATTTTTAATGTCGAATTTGTTGGTTGTTTTTCTTAAAATATGCAATATTGAAACATACTGTTTTCATTAAATAATGTTTTCGACCTCATATATATATATACATACATATTTGTGAAAAAAATAGATATATGTGGTATTTTGTAACAAGTAGTTTTTTTCTAAATATATTTCGCTCTTCTAGAATCCTTTAAGAGTGAAAATTTAGTACTTGTTCAATACATTAATCGATCGTTTGCAAAATTCGTTAAAAGTTTTGAAATTTCCGAACATTTAAAGAGTGTTATTATCTAAATAATAATTTAAAGCTATCTGTATAATCGGAAACGGTAATTAATGGTTTATCAATACTAATCAAAGCAAAAAAAAAAAGTTATCTCTAAAAAAAAAATTATAAAAAAGTGGGATTTTTTTTTTTATTATATGAAAACAAATTATTTTAATGATTTATTAGTGAATATTCAAAATCTAAATGGGAAGTTCTATGAACAAGGATAAGCTATCTCTCAATCTATTCTGCCGGCAGTCCGGTCTAGTAAAGCTGACGTCACAAATCAGTGGTACGGCCTTCTCCTCTAGGTGGTGTTGGTTCTGCTCAGTCTATAAGATGCCAAGCTCGTAATCTGCAGTATAAAAACCAGCATTAATACACCGGTTTCCATAAATTAAGGAAAACTCAGAAAAATTATGATAAACAAAAAACTATATGAATGATTTTAACGAAATTTGATGAAAACATGAATTACAATGCTAGTTTCAGAATGGCACAAAATATTTTAAACTAGAAACATTTGTCGTCAAAAACTAACACTTACAAGAGTTAAACGGATCTCAATACACTTACAGGAGTCAACCAGTGTATTACACAGGTTGACATTGTGAATAACACTTACAGGAATCAACCAGTGTATTACAAGGATTGACACTGTAAATAACACTTACAGGAGTCAACCAGTGTATTTATCTTGTTCAAGAACTTGTCCAAAAATGAGGTGTCAGAATGCAATGGGCAAAGTTCTTTAATAAGGAGTGTGGTCACCCCTTACAGCAATGCAGGCACGACAGCGATGTTCCATGCTGTTTATGATGTTGTGAAACAGCTTAATAGGGAGTAACGACCATTGTTCCTTTTTCTAGCATTAATAAGCTCCCCTTTTGTTTCAGGGGGTGTGTTGAGGCAAGTATAATAATAAAAAATGTTAAAGTAAACCTCGCGTTATATGGTTTAAAAAAAATCCGTTGAGAATCACTATTATACATTTAACAAGCGAAGTGCTGCTGACGAGACGAACGTGGGTGTAACTAGCTGACGTCATGGAGTCTGTTGGATGGCCTTCTCTTGTAGGAAGTGTTGGTTGAGGGCAGCAACACGTCTTCCTAGAGCATCCCACACATGCTCAATCGGATTTAGGTCGGGGGATCGAGCTGGCCACTCCATGCGCATAATGATCTCCTCTTGAAAGTATTGTTCCACTAGTCGAGCTCTGTGAACGAGCGTTATTGTCTTGTAAGATGAATGCTTCACCTATTGCACCAGGGTAAGGACGTATATAAGGGTCCAGGACGTCATCTGTCGTTTAAGTGTAACTTACAGAGTAAGCTAAATTTAAGGATTAATAGCAGAAAGGAAGCACAGATTATTTCAAAATTACTCATAAATTTTGGATTTATACAGAAACGTTTACTGGTAAAGTAAGACAGTAAGGACCCTTGCTATTTCATTTTACCAGTAAACGTTTCTGAATATTTTGTCTCTCTAATAACATCGTTAGAAGAATGCAATTCACATACCTGAGAGAGAAATGATACATCATGATTAGATATTTTTTCTTTGAAATATAGTTTTTATATTTATAATACAGATATTTATCACAGAATACATTAGTTTCAGTAAACAGAATGCTCAGAATTAAAAATTTGTATAAATATATAAAATCAAACCTATTGCAGAAGCTTTGATCATTGAGGTCGACCAAACCCGCAACCCCAAGTGACCTTTGAGCTGCACTTTCTTGCACACCATGGACTAAATGGCCAGGTCACATGGACCCGAAGGCTCAGAGAAGGTTGGGGGAGGGGATCCACTGGAACAGCTGTTGGGAGACCCCAGGTGAAAAGCAAACACAGACTTTTATAACACAGAATTGAAAATATTTATGATAATATATTTGTACATACATGTAATAAAAAAAGATTTCAGTTGTAAAATTTGCAGCTATATATATAATTAGTAGAATTGTAGCATCATCAGCAACTCAGATTTAATGACATTGCAAAACTTGAATTAAGTAAAAATAAAGTACTACAAGCAATATATATCAACTATTGAACATTTTACTAACATTGAATAGATAGAATTAGCATCTAAAATTTTCTTATATTTTTATAGAGGTCAAGCTGTTTCAAATGATTCAGTATATTCCAAATGTGCAAATCAAATTGAAGAATTAAAAAAAATCTAGATGTCATTTACATAAAGGTTGATGAAGTGGCAAAAATAAACTACACCAGTAGGTTCTTAATAGGATTCCTTCCCAAAGGCAAGTCGACAAAATAACTTTAAATTTGTATGGGGTCAAAAATATACAGAACAGAAAAAAATGTTTTGCTATTTTGTAAAGAGCATATACTTAACATGCCTGGAAACATATTAAATAAAAACATTATTCTAATCTTGACCTTCTGCAGAGTTTTTTAAATTTAAGTCATTAACTATTATGCATATCTTAACTGCCATATCTGGTGAAGATGCTTTCAAATGCTAAGAGCAACAGGGTATATTTCCTTTATAAACAGATATCCTTACACTAAAATTTTAATATTACTTGAACTCACTATCAGTGTGAAACCAATTATTAACAAAGAACTTGGAAGAAGAAAATATGTATCAGAACCAGTACAAGGTTTCTAATAACATAGTCAATCATCTCCCTCCAAGCAGAAACTGACATCCCCAATGATACAGAAAACCTTATTGATCTGTTGACCAGGCTAGTTCATAGGCATATCAAACACCCATTGGCAATCACTATTAGAAATTTAAAAAATCCTACATTTGCAAGGCAGAAGAAGCCACAAGATATGCATATATATTAAAGAAAATCGAGGAATAAATTAACTTCCTAAATCTCCCATGGCTTTTACAAAAACCAAAGATTGACACTTAAGGTTTCTGCTTATAATATTCTCAATTTAAAGTAAGGAAGGAAAAATAATATTCAGAAAATTCTATTTGCAGTTTAATGAGTTTCAGTTGATCATTTCATCCAGAAACTGGTGGTATATGTTCCAACAGAAAATTATAAATTTCATACCCCACTAAATGCATGTATAACAGAAGCAAATGAAATGGATTCGAAAGAAAACCATATACTGTCACATACTGCATCCATACTGAA
This sequence comes from Ryuthela nishihirai, assembly GCA_038380435.1. NCBI lineage: Eukaryota > Metazoa > Arthropoda > Arachnida > Araneae > Heptathelidae > Ryuthela > Ryuthela nishihirai. The sequence continues at coordinate 40,250,531 of JAWZYU010000020.1, forward strand.
TAGCTGTCCAAACAAAAGCATCCACCCCAAGTATTTGATACATTGATAAAAAAATTTAAAGACAACCAAAAGTATAATTTATCTTCAGGGGTCCAGCCATAAGAGTATAGTGGGAAGTGAAAATGTTGTGGAATTGGCAAAAGATCACTCAAAAGTAACACTAAACACAATATTAAGAAAAAACCTACTGACAAGTGCAGGTAGAGATTCCCTTTGATCATAGATTTAGCCACAAAAGACATGAAATCAATAAAATAAAAATGAAATGAATCTAGTAGACCCTGTACAGTAGCAAAATATAGTTAAAGGAACTGAAAATAGCTATTGCAGCTTGCATGCAATAAAATTTCCACTAAAATATTGCAAAACATTTGACAATAAAGTTAACCAGTTTTTATGTCTAAAAAACAATGGTTGAAACAATAGCACACCATTCCAAAGGGTTTTCCACCATTGTATTTATTGGGCTATAATTATTTGAAGGTGGGTCTATGATGTTGTGGAGACTTTTCCATTACAGTGTATCATTACTTTCCAAAAAGCTTCATGCTGATGAAAATGACAACCAGCTATTTTTACCTCCCTCCAAATTTGATATTTCTTAACCTACTTTTTAACATTAGGTACTTTCAGGTACTTGCAGACTAACCAAGTACACGAGCAGATGGACAATCCAAAGACTCGTGTAATAAGAAAAATCAAACAGCATGCTTTATAGAAGATCCATGTTCAATTACTGGCTCAAAGCCTGTGGAAATTGTTTTCCAGATATTAAAGATGAATGAAGATTAATAATTTCTTTATTTAATTATCTTTATTTAACAGTTTAAAATAAATTATCTGCATTGGGTGAAATTAAGACATTGGATTCTGGATTCAATAAAATATTTACTTAAAAATATATTTACTTACAAATTTGATATCAGTGGTTGATATTTTTAACATGATTGAGATTACCAAACATAAATTTTTTAATTATATTAAATCTCATAAGAGTAATTTTTAAGGTGTGAAATTAGACAATCAGCATTTTGACTTTAACACAATATCAAATTGTATAAAAACATGCTGGTTTCTCTTTTAACATCAGATGGTGCAAAGTGGAGTTCACACACCTATGTAAGCAAAAGAAATATTGAGAATATGTACAAAAAAAAACCTGTGATGAATGATAAACACTAAAACAAAAGTCCAAACACCAAGAATAGTTATCATACACGAAAGAAATTTATTCAGAACTGAAAACTATTTTTCCTTTGAAAGAAAAAAAATATAATTTTGTTCAAACTAATTCTACAATCAGTGTATTTTTAAGATTTCAATCAAAATCCATGGTTGAAGATATTAATTCCCCCAAGGAGTGCAGCTATAGTTATTCTACCAGTAAGCTAGTTTTTCTCAATATTTCTAGCCCTTCATTTATCATATAGAGTTCAGCTTGAAAGATAATGCTAACCATTTAATAGCATTCCACTGCTAGTACTAACCATAAAGTGCTATTGGTAATGCCATTAAAAGGTGATAATATAAAATAGAATGCGAAAAATCACACTGAACTGAAAATAATTTGAAACAAACTCTTATGAATGAATGCTTAAGCGTTTCAAATATTCCAGTCCAGGAATTGAGCCTGAAAACAACTCCAGTAATAAGTATATTATTTCAGACAATTTCGTCTTACTGCGATTTTCAGTACATTAGGTATAAATTTGTTTACATAGACAGCAACTGGCATATTAATGCTGAAAGGTATTAGGAATTGATTGGTCAGGAAGTTTACTGTTGTCAACAGTTTCTACAATAAACTTTTACCATTACATATCAGTAAAATCAAAAAACCTCAAATTTTTGTGATAATTTTTGGATTTCTTCAGTTGTAAAATCCAAACCAGTGGTCAGTACAGAGGATAAACTTTGAAGTTAACTAGAAAACAATATTGTATGCATTTGTGGTGTTTAACATATTTATATTCACATAATAGATGAAATGACAGATATCCCCTCAAATATTCTCTAATATGATTATAGAATACATTTGTAACAAAATTAAAACAAAATCTGCAATCACATGCAATAAAGATATGACAGTAGACTGTTATACCTTTATTATAATATACCTGACTTATCTCATTTTACAATGAGAGTGATTGGAAATATATGCACTTTTAATTACTCCTTTGAAAGTAAACAAATTCTTTAACTTTACTATTAAATCCTTTTTCAAAATATCCTTTCATTTATTAATTCATATGTACGCTAGATGTAGCCCACCCATTCTTTAATATCCACTATAACTTGACCTGATTTCAGAGATATAATTATGCAGATTAATTTAATGCTGAAAGTTATTAGGAATTGATTGGTCAGGAAGTTTACTGTAGTCGACAGTTTCTACAATGAACTTTTACCATTACCTGTCCTGCTTTTATTAAATAGCTGATGTGTGAGGTAGGCAAAACTTCAGCAGGAAAATAATACATATTCACAAAGCCATCTCTAGGCTTTGAACATGGGTCCAATTTGTATCCAAGTATACTAGTAATAACACCAAAATAATTTCTAATACTTATGCAGAGATTTTATATTTAAAAGTAGGTTTTCCCATGATCTTGCCTTTGGCTTACATATGTATTTCAAGTTTAACAGTATTATCGTATTAACTTATACGAGATATATTTGAACTCTATGGATATATAAATATAGTGATATAACATTTGACCCTGAAACTATCCCAACAAAAGTACCAATTTCTTAACTTACTACTGTAATCTATTAAACAAAAAGTCTGGTCACTGTGAAATATTCTTTTCTATTTAAGCATTTTAGCATATGTACATTCGACATTTTTTATTCCAGCATATTAGGTTTCTTACTTAATAAAAATAACGTCAAATTAATCCATAACAGATCAATGATATTATATATGTATATTATATAAACGTAACATACAATAGTTAAAACGATAATTTTTACTTTAGAAGTTCATAAGTATGACAACAGATATTAATACAGAATAAAGTTCTTCTTACCTTGGATGCTTTCGTTGGACAGAAGTTTTGCCTTGGTATTGAACGAATCCATTTCTGTCGCAAATCGATATCTTCTGGAAATTTAAAAACTGAGAATATTTGTTCCCCATCGTAATTGTTCCTGCACTGAGGAACGCAGCAGCGCGATGGCATTTCGCTAAAAAAAAATCAATGAACGTAATAACAAACCACACTAAATCATACGATTTGCCGAACTAGCTAAACACTAACAAAGGCAAGATGGAGGCGACGCTACTATCCAGGGTCGACTAAAATTGACGTCATCAGAATCGCTTCACCGAGTGGTAGGGCCTTCTCCTCTAGGTGGTGTTGGCAGAACCCCGCCTCGATCTGTACCTAACTACCTGAGGTGTTAGTACAATGAATTAAGAGAACATGTTATCTGACTTGAAAACAAAGGAACCTTTCAAGGTCAGGGAAGAGCTCTTTCTGTGGTGATAGATTAACACATTGCAAGACCCAGTAATCTAGAAATGCATTTGGACAAAGCATAGGTGGTCAACAGGAAGTCACACAGCACATCACCTACAGAGTAAACAGAGGAACGGCAGCCTGAATAAGAAATGCTCATCAAATCTTCGCTGGGATTAGGGTGTGCCCACTGACAAAGGCTATTTGTCCCCTGACCGATTCTGAATTTACAATACATCCTCACAAAACATAAGGGACCATCGAAATGGACAGTGAGAGATCATCGATTGTCCTTTTCGCACAGAGATTAGCGAACAATTTTGGCTGTGTACTATCATTTAATCGGTTGCATTGGCTCGTGACTGAAGTAGGAACGACGTCATCTAAACCAGGTCCGTTCAACACAAACTTAATGAAGAGTCACTAGGGGGAGAAAACGATTCTTTAAGAACCAACCAAAAAAATTCTGTACTTAAAACGAAAGCATACATTTCTAATGACTAACGAATTGGGGGGGAAAAAGCGATATAAGGAATTAAAATATATATATTGATTAAAAATAAAGCATTTTTAAATGTTTTAAAAAAAATGCACATTTTTAACCCGTAACTACTATCGACAAATCATTATGACGCAATTGATACCGACGGATCATAGGGACCCATTATAAAATTATGAAGTAAAGCAAGAAATTTTGACACACAGTTTTTATATTTTAATATTCAGTGTGAAGTCACATATATACATAATTATTATAAGAAAAAAAAATAATTATTTACAATTTGGGCATACTTTCAATGCACATTGCCCGCGAATTGCTATATTGCACATTGAACAATATATATTTGTTTTTCAGTCATTTTTCGCGAGACATATTGCACACCGCTTTCTCTTTGTTAATTCCTGAGCTTGCACTAGGTTGGGTTGATCCTCTATAGGGGCGGGGGTGGCTCAGTCGGTAGCGCGCCAGACTCGTAATCTGTAGTTCCCACGTTCGAGTTCCAGCTGGGTCAGCATTGAGATTTATCTCCGCAAAATTCCCCGCCCTGCCCACGGTCAGTAGGGGACACCGATGGGCTTGAAAAGGCCGCCGTCCGTCGGATGGGACGTTAAGCCGTGGCCCCGTGTGCGACAGAGCCATACTCTGTGCACGTTAAAGAACACGCTGGATGACCTTGACGGGAGGCTACCATCTGTCTCCCAACAGCTGTTCCAGTGGGTCCCCTCCCCCAACCTTCTCTGAGCCTTCGGGGTCCATGTGACCTGGCCATTTACCCCATGGTGTGCAAAAAAGTGCCGTTCAGAGGTAAAACAACCCAACCCTGGCCATTTAGCCCATGGTGTGCAAAAAAGTGCCGCTCAGAGGTAAAACAACCCAAAATCCTCTATAGCAATCCCAAGGATGTCTGCTGCGAGGCAACGTAGTTTGCGGGGCACTTTTTTGTTGTAAATTCTTCGCATCATATGAGGAGTGTACAAAGCAATTCCCAGTTGCTTCAAATAATTATAACGCGATATTTGTTTGTTTTGCGAAAATTGGTAAATTACGCGACTGTTTACCCCTGATATATTCAAAATGCAATAAAAAATTTTAATATGTGGCGCATTTCTCGTCCGAAGCATCTGCACCTGCTTTGGTGCTATTGTAAGACAATATAACCTCTGGTTTTTTGCTGACTTATCAACTTTATCATCATGATGCATATTGGAAATCAAAACAACCGCCTTTCCTTGTTTAGGTACGTATGATATTATTGTTTTTTTTTGAAGTGAACCCAAAATTCGATGATTGTACTAGACGTTTCCTGTTGGGAAGAAATTCTGGAGGAATCATTCTTTTGTTGTTGTTTTTTCACAGTTCCCACATAGGTTAGACCTTTTTTAATTCGTCAACCAATTCCATCGACGTGTACCAATTGTCACCTGTTATGTTTCGGTTCGTCTTCTCAATAGGATTTCCCCGCCCTGCCCACGGTCAGTAGGGGACACCGATGGGCTTGGAAAGGCCGCCGTCCGTCGGATGGGACGTTAAGGCGTGGCCCCGTGTGCGGGAGAGCCTTACCCTGTGCACGTTAATGATAACGCTGGATGGCCTTGACGGGAGGCTATCATCTGTCTCCCAATACCTGTTCCAGTGGGTCCCCTCCCCTAACCTTCTCTGAGCCTTCGGAGTCCATGTGGCTTGGCCATTTAGCCCATGGTGTACTAAAAAGTGCCGCTCAGAGGTAACACACCCAACACTCAATAGGATTTATCATGCGGAGCACAACTTCAGTTGGATGTGATAAAGTTTTTTTTTTTGTAACACCTAAACTTTTTCCAGTGTAAACTTCTGAATTTAGCAGTTTGTGAATCGGCCAATATTTGAACCTTGACACCATACTTCGCAGGTTTGTTTGGGATGTACATCCTAAACGAACATCTTCCCCGGAATGGAACCAGCATTTCATCTATAGTCTTGTGAGGTCCAGGAACGAAGTTTTCCTTAGGGGTTTTGACAAAATCATCAAATAAGTCCGAAATTGCAGCTACTTTATTATTTTTCACACTCTCTAGTCTTGTAAGTTGGTTGTCAAATCTAAGACAAGATAATAAAAAAGAAACGCGCAAGAGACGTACATCGAAACAAATCTCTTTCCAGTGCCATCTGTTGCACATAACGATCTCAGGTCTTCATGACCAGATTTGAATAAACCTTGCATAAACAACAAACTGATCAAAGCTTCAATTTCAATTTTGTCTGTAGCACTAATAAATGTTGGTGCAAATTTGGAGAGAAAATTTTTGCGCCATTTGAAACTGCTATACTTTGAGTTAACCATTTTTATTTTATCGTTTGTATATTTGACAATTATTTCCAGCATATTATCTGTGATAAATAGCTTCCAAGCTTCCGACGGACATGAAGGTATATTATCACGAGCAGGTCCTTTCAGTCCAGGCAAAATGCGTATTATATTGTGAGATTTTAATTTGCTTTTTTTGGGTGCCTCTTTAGCCCATTTTGTATTATCTTTTCCATACCAAGTAGCTCTTGATCTTTTTGTAGTATTATCATTATTCGAATCATATATCAATTGATCGTCCCTAGATGTGATACTCTTCTCAGCAGGCAAATACTCAAACTCACTGTCAGAGTCGTGCTCACTAAATTAACTTGCTCATCCTCATCACTTATATCTGCATTATTCAATATCATTTGGCCAGCTTGCGTCTCGTCATCTGCTTCTGCAATATTTTCAAGGGTCTCAGCCTCATCTTCCATATCCTCCTAAAATTCTTTACTGTTTACTCTTTCCTCTAATTCCGCGTCGGTCAGATATTTGCTCGAAGATGCCATTATATTATCTATAAATTGACAAAAAATTTATTATTTTTTTAACAGTTGTGTAGTTCAAACTAAGATAAAATTCCACAATATAAAACAGAAACAACAATAACTAATGTATAAATACCTGTGTTAGGAAAAAAATTATTCACTAACGTAAGTACTACAGGCCGTCCCGTGGCCGAGTGGTTAGCGCGCTTGGCTGATCTACGGCACCTGGGTTCGAGCCCCGGGTAAGGCATGGATGTTCGTGTTGTTTTTCTGCTGAGGTCCTGCCATTCTCTCAGGCCTCCTACTCTGGCCTATAAACTGACAGGCTCCTGCCAGACCTATGGATGTTCGTGTTGTTTTTCTGCTGAGGTCGTGCCATGCTCTCAGACCTTCAACTCTGGCATATAAACTGACAGGCTCCTGTCAGACCTCTGTGGCAAGCAGCTGCTTGAGGGGGTATTTTTTTAAATACTACAGATGGGTCACAGTGACCCGTCTACGTGTATATAGCGAAAACGGGTAAAATAAACACAACCACTCACTACACATCGTGAATTGTTACTGATTTATTAGAGAATACCTGAAAGCAGAGCTCCCCCACCATCCGAGAAAACATGGAATCGGGAAATCTTCCTAACGCTGGGTCACTGAGACCCCGTCGATACCAGTTACGGGTTAAATAATACTACGGATTGGGAAAACCATTTCTTTATTCACCTAAAAATGTTTGGTCAAAAAATTTGCAAGAAATGAGCCTTACTTTCGCCTCTACACAAATAGCTTACTCACTCAACTGTACGGGGCGGGGGTGGCTCAGTCGGTAGCGCGCCAGGCTCGTAATCTGTAGTTCCCAGGTTCGAGTCCCAGCTGGGTCAACGTTGAAATTTATCTCCGCAAAATTCCCTGCCTGCCCACGGTCAGTAGGGGACACCGATGGGCTTGGAAAGGCCGTCGTCCGTCGGATGGGACGTTAAGCCGTGGCCCTACACCCCATCAAACTTCCACAGTTATTAACTGGCACCAATTTGAACAAAAATGCAACACATCACCTCCTCACACCCTTCATTATTCACAAAGCACTCCCCTGGCAACTTCCTTAACAAATATTTAATGACAAGCATAATCAACAATATTCCCCCACAGCACCTTATTGTTTACACAGACGGCTCCTTTGACGAAAACAATCATACAGCTACAGGAGGAATATTTATCCCCTCACATAACATTGAACAAAAATTAGATTCAATCCAGATCTTAACATCATGGAAATAGAGCTCGAAAGTATCAGAGAAGCTGTCAAACTTTCCCACATATTAATCAACGACACCTAGACACACATTATTCTCATTACTGACAGCAAAGCAGCACTGCTCAATCATCTAAAAACCCATACAAAACAGAAAATAAAGCTTTGGCCTACAGCACCTTGATTGACATTAGTCTGCTTTCTCACACACACAATATTAAATTCACATTACTTGGATCCCTGGACACAGAGAAATGAGGAAACAGATTCCTTAGCCAAACAAGCTGCTGTCCTAGACTCTATTATCGATATTCCACACAGTAAACATTTATTTCAAAATAAAGGTCTCGCCTACACACACATTAATTTCCAATCACATTTATTACAGACTCCACACAAACTTTAGAAATAATATACATGGCCTCCCCACTGAAAATAATTTCATACCCTCTCACTGACCTAGATCTTTACAAGCAAAATTTCCCAGGCTTCGCATAGGCCATCGCAGATTTAATAAATTCTTACACACTATTTAAATGAAACAGCCCATGTTGCCCACATTGCAGTCACATTGAAACAATAGAACACGTCGTCTTGCACTGCCGACATTACGCCCAGGCCAGGGCATTATTTTTTGCTTCCTGATCTAGTTGACATCCCCCCCCCTCCGACTCATCTAGGGAATTCATTTCGACACAACTATTTCAATTTTTGAAAGAGACTGGCACCTTTTCCTGCATTTAAATTTATCTTTTTCATGGGTTGAGTCTCCCTTCTTTTCTAGAAAGAAAAAGTGATCTCACTCTTTCCTCCTCTTATTTCTTTAATTTTTCCCTTTCAGTTTGCCACTGATCACATCCCCTCTTCCATTCTTTGAAACTCACCTGTGAAACTTCACATCTATCAGACACTTTCCAATACCTGTACCCTCTCATCTTGTCAATTACTCTAGCTCTCGCTGTTTCCAACAAAAGGATTAGCACACACCTTACCACCCTTCCCCCCCCCCCACCCACTTGTTCACATTTCCACACCCCGCATTCCACTCCCGATTCTCTGTCACTCTCCAAAGAAAAGGATTAACATCAGACTGTCCTTCCTATTCTCTTCAACTGGCACACAGAGAACCTTTAATCTTGATAAGACTCGCCTACATTCCCTATAGTTGCACCATCCGTTCTACCACCTGGATAGATAACACACCTTAAATTACCAATAATCAGAAAGTCCTATCAAATGAGACGATTAATATACAAATTAAATTATAAGTACAGTGAAAGAGCCACTTCCACTAAATATAACGTAGTGGACATGATAGGATAATTCAAAAGAAAAACTTAAAATTTCCTCTGACCTTCTGCAGCAATTTTACCACAGATAATAATAATAATAACTCAAAATTCCAATGAACTATTGAAAGAACTTTATTACATAAAATAACTTAGAAATAAGAAACTATAATTAAAAGTCAGAATTGTAATCCATTTAAAACATAGTAAACCTAAGCAGCTACCAAAACATTGATGGTCGATGTTTTTATCTGAAAATTAAACACTTCTTATGACTTATTAAAGGCATTCTCAACCTCTCCTAGGTACCATTACTACTAAAGGAATTAATTAATAAACCTTAATCTCCTCCTTTATAATAATCTCATATTCAAAAATTAACGGTCCCACTTTGGAACCATTCAAAAAGAAACTCGGGCTTAATATGATTGCCGAAAGAAATAATGAAACATTTCAGTCGTACTCAGATTATATTACGGAAGCAGATGATTTCTTTTCACAGAATTCAGTTTCAGATATTATTGCAGCCCACTTGAAGATGTTGTTCTTGTCGTTTGAAAAGTATTATCCCGAACATGAAGATCCCCGTAGGCAAAACATGCGGATTGTGAACCCCTTTGTTGGACACAAAGAGACAGCCCTTTCCCATGAATTTTATTGAATTATCATCATACAAAGGACTGGAAAGTACTTTTAAATCTATGAGTAATTCAAAAATTCTGGATAAGAACAAAAATTGAATATCCAAATTTACATCAAATAACAATGAGATTTCTTCTTTGTTTTTCCACCAGGTCTTTGTGAAATTGCATTTTCCGCCAATGACTGTACTTAAAACGAAACAAAAGAATCTCCTGCAACTTTCTGACTGTCTCCGTTTGGCTAGCACTTTAATTCATCCCAGAATTAATAAACTAACGGACAGAAAACAGCAACAAAAGTCTCATTAGCCTAACTATAACCTTCAAAAACTCTGTAATAAAAGAAACCAAGTTTAACCTTTTCAATAACTTATAATTGATGTATTAAAGTGCTGCGTTTTTGAATTCAATATATTAATTAGTGTTCGAACCAGTGTTTAGAATTGAGAGATTCGTGCCCTTTTATTAAATTCCATACTTTGCATTTATAAATATTTGGCGTGTGTATGTGATAATAAGTATTTCGCCGACAAGTTGACATCCTTCTGCTACTTCCCCTGCTCACTTCTATGCTGAATTACAATGCATAAATATTTTTCTCATTACTGTTTTTTTTAAAAAAAAAACATCATTAAAATCAATTTAATAATACGATAATCAATTTTTCACTGAATAATATTATAAATATTTGGTGATCAGAATGGGATATGTCAATGAAAATCAGCACAAATTAATTTAATGATGTTGGCCTGAGGAAACTACAATATGATTTAAGATTTCATTTAACCAGTGATTGATAACTAATTTAAATGTAATTTTATATTTGTCAACATCCCACACCGTATACATAAGTGCACTTTAACTCTTTATTATTATGACACAATTAATTATTCATACTTATGTTAGTTTAACGTATGAAATTAAAAAAAAAATTGAAAATATATTTACGAGTAAATTTCTTCGGACCGGGCCCTCGTCTTATAGAAAAAGAATTTACCATGCCGCATTCTCACAAAGGTTGAGAACCACTGTTCTAGACAATTCTAGAACCCTTTCATTACCCCCTAGTTTATTCTTTTGTTTCGTCACCTATCTCACGTGACGCTGCAAAGTGGTTCACTATTGGTCAGTTTAAATGTCAAGTCTGGCTCACTCTTGTCATTGGCACTCCTGAACTTTACCTCACCTTATTAGGCTTCTATTTTCTAAGACAAAGTAAAGCACGGGGAACGCTATTGTCTGTTGCTGCAGTTGTTGGATGGTTTTCCCCGAGTTAACTGTACTGAGTATTTGTAGTGAGATTGGTTATTATATGGTAACTGCTTAGATCGAGAATGGTAATCGTCGAAGATCATTCAGGTAAGTATTTTATGAATTGTAATAATAAAATACACACATATCTAGATTTACTTGGTACTTGATTTAGACAGTCAAGAAAAATGAAACCAATTTTGTTTTACTCGATGATAGACTCGGTTTTAAACGGTACGAATTTGCATTTTTTTTTATTTATCTATATAATGCATATCATGGAGCAGCATTAGCTTACTATGGGAGAATATTAGACTATGTCTCCCCAAAGAAAATGAACAAACCCTTTATCTGATATCATTTGCTTTTAACCCTTCCAGTATCCAGAACGTACATATCTGTTTTTAGTACAATAAAAGAAAACGATTTTAAATTTTTTTAATAGATATCTTATAAAAATATGTAATTTAAGCTTGATAAATAATATATTTTTTATTTGATGCATATTTTATTAAACTATGACATAAATAATTTGTTAAAGCCATCTGTTTGCCATTTCTTAGAAGTTATATAAGGTATTGCCAATTTGTTTGTGAACATTACTCTGTACTGAAGCAATCCCCTAATTTAAGCTCAGAAGCTTGATTTGAACTATTATCAACAAAATTTTCCTTAAAGTTTTTAAAATCTCCTGATAATTAACAAAGAAATGCTACTTTTTAAAAAATGGAAGATTTTGGAAGTAATAATGAAATTGGTAACTTTTATTTTGGTACATCACTGTAAAAATTGTTATTAAAATTAATATGATATTACATTGATCAAATTTCTTTCTTCAATAAAATTCAGAATTAAATTCTTTTTAATTTGGTATATAACATGAGCTGTTTCTGTTGATTAATTATTTATTAAAAATATTCTAATTGTGACTTGTTTATCGGACTGCATCAAGCCTGGACTTTTTCTCAAAAGTATAGTATGGAGAAAAAAATTTCAAAATGGAAGAAATGTTTACTTTAAACAAGAAAAAATTTTTTTTTGTTATTTAGAAATAAATAGCCTTTCTATTCATGTGCATTATAATCATTTCTGTCTATTAGCCTTTTTTTTATAAATTTTTATTTGTGTTTTCCAGATGCAATTTTTTTACTACATGACTTTAAAAAAAACCTATTAAAATGAAAAATATGGTCTTTTTTGCTAAATATTTTATTTTCATAAAATCCAGAATTAAATGTTGATTAATTTGGCATATAACATGCCATAATTCCTTTCACTAATTATTTCGCAAAAAGGTTCTAAAGTTAAATTTGGCCTCTGGATGTAAACCAGTTTTTCAGGCTGGACACTGGAAGGGTTAAGATTAAATAGGTCAACGTAAATTACTATGTTTTAAAAAAAATCGTCATCTGGAATAAATTTTGCTAAAATTGTATTCATTCTTTTGTAATGTAATGTTTCACGACATCTTACTAAAGTTAATCCAGTTTTGGATCGGCAATGAGATCTGACTATTCTAGAGTAAATTCTTTCAAGCTGGTAAAACAATGTTTTATCTTAGTTTTAACAGCAAGTGAAACATATAAATTATTATATAGGCTAAATACAGTTTAAGTATTGGTACAAATGCTTCATTTATATTCAATTCATAAACGTCCTTTGTTCAAATTTCGCCTTGGAATTCGATAGCGTAAGTCTGCATTAACGATGAATATTTTTCGTGATTAAAAAGGATAGTGGTATATGTGAAATTAATTTAAGCTGATCTGAATTCACTATTTTATTTTGCAATCTAATGGCAGGCATTATATTCGCAAAATAATCGCACACTAACACAGATTGCATATAGAATAGCAGAATGAACCAAAGCATAATAAAGAATCCTTAAAAAATTACCGTCAACTGCTTTTTTTTATATAGTGAAGCTTATAAGATATAAAGCTTAATTTCTTAACCAAACAATTTACATGTGATTTCCATTTTAACAATTTACCAACCATAATACCGAAGTCTTTATAGCTAGTTACTTTTTCTACACTTTGTCACGTGCAATTATTAATATATTTGCATGTAACAGAACGAAATTTCACATTTAATTGTTCAAAGAAACTGCGTTTAAACTGAAAAATTCGTAAATTTAGTTTTAGTAATATTTATGGTTTATTTATTTAATTTAAACCATGTATTTAATCTAAACAAATCCTTTTCGATATTATGTTTTAATTCTAACAGATTTTTACATCCATATATTAAAGCAGTGTCATTAGCAACTGCAACAGTGTCCCCATTTAAACCAAGGGAATAAAGTTCATTTATTAAAATTAATTATATCGATATTCTGAACATCCTATGTTCCACTTTGTCAAATGAAATTCAAGGAGGGATTCATTGCACATTAAGATGCCTATGAAGGTGCTATATTTCCATTTCCTGCTTTTTCCCTTTGTTTAGTTAATGAGATTGGAGATCTCTTCCTGCCAAATTTGTTTTATCTGCATTAAAAAAATTTTCTGCACGATTCAGTCATGTTGATCTTTTTTTTACACTTTTTAATTAAATTTTTGATGCAATGTCGTTTCTCTTTCTTTTTTTATTTCGCTATTAGAATTTTTCACATTTTCTTTTAGCTATTATTAATCATTTTACACCTTATGCATTTGAAACCAACTAATTTATACAAGGCGTCCCACTAACGGCGTATAATCTTCCCATAGATACATCGGTTCTCCAAAATTATACGAAAACGTTCTGAGGTATATTATTTTCTGAGATTTAAATTGCGAAACAAACGGTTGAAAAGGTGTAGGTATTACAGATGAGTTCGGTCCCAGAGTAATTTAAATTTGAAACATCTGTAACTGTGAAAAAAATAATTACAAATATAAGATTTTTGTAATTATAATTTCAACCCTTGAAGCGAACATCAATAATTAAAAACAAGCACTATACAGCTTTTGATTATTTTTACTTATTATCGATCTTTAATGAATGACTAGCTCTTTGCGTTTATAATGATCTCGCCTTTCTAGCATTTCAAATATTTTTTCGTTCCAAATAGCATCGACATTTTAATTATATTTCTTCATAAAAAATATATTTAATAATGTAAGAATAAAATATACGATTGGCGACATGAATTTTTGTATATTTGTGTTAGATATATTTTTCCTCAAATCAAGGTAGGGTGAGCTTGGACTGGGTAATATCAGGCTCGGGTGGGCTCTGACTCGAGACATCAAGCCTGAACTCATGTCATCGAAGCGTGACGTTTTGAGTAGGGGAAATAATTAACAAAAACATTACTGCAACTAAATCGAGCACGGTTCCGCTACTCTCTGCTTCCGAATCATTGAACCGGAACGCCGTTCCACTTCTCTATGTTTCCGAATCACTGAAACAGAACACCGTTCCGATACTAGATATTTTCGAATCATTGGACTGGAACGGCGTTCCAGTTTAGTGAATACGAAAATGATGTAATGACAAATGTGACGGAAACATAATGACAAATATTTCCGAGTCTTTGAATCAAAGTAGTTCCATACTTTTTAAATCAAACGTTAGTAGTATAGTATGTACAGTCTAGCAGCGAAGTAGGGATGGGGTTTGAGAGAGCAATCTCCCCGTCATTGAGGAAAGTTATATTTCACAAAATGTTCATCGGCGTTCCGATGGCCGGGTGGTTAGCATGTTTCGCTACTAACCTAAGGAACCTGAGTTCAAGCCCTGGCTATAATGTCTGACTGTTCTCTTTCTGTTGAAGTCTCGCCTTTCTCACAAACCTTCTCTATGGCGTATTGTACTGACAAGCTCTGTCAGATTTCGGGGAGGAAGCAGCTGTTTGATGAGAAATTTGTTTGTTCATTAACTCGTATTAATAAAGATGTTAACAAAAATTTTGAAAAGCCCCATGCTTCCAAAAAGTGTAACTGAGAGAGAATTAATTTCATTCTCATTTAATTTAACCTAAATTGAATCTCATGATTTTAATACATTGAACTACGGTGCAAAAGTATTATTATGTCGGTAATGTTGAATAAACTTGTATTATGTAAATTTTAAAAAAAAAGTCAAAACAACTTTAGTGTGATTAAAAAAACCAGCATTATTCATAAAATAATATGCATTTAATGTTTTAAAATTTTCACCCATTTGCTTTTTTGCCCCGTAGCCGATTGGTTAGCGTGCTTGGCTATTTTTGAAAGGTGCCTGGGTTGGAGGCCCGGTTAAGGCATGGATGTCTGTGTTGTTTTTCTGCCGTGGTTCCGCCATTCTCCTGTCTGTCCTCTGTGACAGGGGGGATATTTTTTTTTACACGTGCTTCAGGCCGATATTTATTTATTTTTTATTTTTTTTTAGAAGACCGAATTTATACCTCAGGTGTGTCTAGGCTAATTAATCATTTTACACCTTATGCATTTGAAACCAACTAATTTATACAAGGCGTCCCACTAATGGCGTATAATCTTCCCATAGATACATCGGTTCTCCAAAATTACACAAAAACGTTCAGAGGTATATTCTTTTCTGAGATTTAAATTGCGAAACAAACGGTTGGAAACAAACGAATTGGTAGTTCGCAGTTCTCAACAACACTTCTTTCAATTTGGTATAAAAATATTTTTTTTTCTTTCACAACCACAAAGAATGGAATATAAAGAAATGGAATATAATGAATATAGAAATTGTAATGATAATAGAATTTTGTACATAAATAGTGAAATTTATGTATATAATTTGAGTAATATTACACAAATTATCAATTTAAATTTCAAAATTATTTCCACGCTTTAGTGCTCTGAGAATGATTAAATTATACTTAATTATCAAAAATATTAAAACACTTTCATATTGTGCAAAAACTGTATTCGAATCTCCTTAACTCTGAATCAAGCTTTTGCAGCAAAATGTTACAAGAAATGGAAAATCTAAAAGCAAATCTACTCGTAAGTATTTACCTCAAAATTATAACAAATCGTTTACTGAAAAAATGTAATCTTAAAGTTTGGGTAAAGTTTTTCCCTTTGCATCAGTTTTGAAACAGTGCTTAGGACGAATATAACAGCAATATTGGCTGTCAAATGTTTCAGCTTCAACAACTCTTTTGAATAATAAAATAATATTTTCTGAAATCTAAATTTTGATAAATTTGATTGAGATTTATAATTTATTTTCTGCAACATTTTTCTGTAAAAAAAAAAGGCTTATTTTCAATGTTAGGAGCTTTGAATATGGTTTTGTTTTAACGCTACATAGAAGTATCCCAATAAGTTTGGAAACAGAGTGTATAGCCTCACAATCCGAATACTTTTAAGAATTTTCGATTATCGGAGTCAATGAACAGAGAGTTGCTCTCCATGGATACTTGCAGGGAGTTAAAATTGAAAAGACACCATTTTTGTTGTAAATAAACAATTTGTAGCATTTACAAGTCTTACGTGCTAATGGGAAATCCGGACCTCTATCCTCATCTAAGTTTTTTTTTGCCCATTATTTATTTCGAATTTGAATTATATTAGTTGAATGACTTTGAAAATTTTGACAATCATTAGTAAAATTATATAACTTTATTGTAAAAAATCATTACGAAACATGCCAGAACTTTTCATATGAACGTTTTTAAAACTTTTCGCCATTTGAATGATTACACAGTTTGTATTTAGAATTTGTATCATAGTTTAAATTAATTTCGAGTTCGAACCTGTAGTCTATCACAGAAGAAGTTGGGTTCGGTTGTTTTACCTCTGAGCGGCACTTTTTTGCACACCATGGCTAAATGGCCAGGTCACATGGACCCCGAAGGCTCAGAGAAGGTTGGGGGAGGGGACCCACTGGAACAGCTGTTGGGAGACAGATGGTAGCCTCCCGTTAAGGCCATCCAGCGTGTTCTTTAACGTGTACAGGGTATGGCTCTCCCGCGCACGGAGCCACGGTTTAACGTCCCATCCGACGGACGGTGGCCTTTCCAAGCCCATCGGTGTCCCCTACTGACCGTGGGCAGGGCGTGGAATTTTGCGGAGGTAAATCTCAACGCTAACCCAGCTGGGACTCGAACCTGGGAACTACAGATTACGAGCCTGGCGTGCTACCGACTGAGCCACCCCCACAGAAGAAGAGTTGAATATTTAAGACAATACAGATCTCTTGGAAAAGCATTAAAATATCTACTAGCTAAATAAATATAAGCCTTTCTGTTAATATTCTAGGTGGCAAAATATTGTGTAATAATAATAATTGATTTGATAATCTTGTATTAACTTAAAACTTTTTAATTTTCAGTTGCCCCCAAAAATTTTCTACATCTTTGATCACTTTGAATATATATAATTTACGCACAGTAAGAATTCGTAATTTTTTTATAAATTCTATCAACGTGATCAATTTCCTCAAATTCATCATTATCCTAATAAGGTAATTTTGTGCATATTATACTGGCCTAATGTAAGACATATAAGCACCATCCCATGACAACATGGATTCTTCTCAGTCGGTAGCGCGCCAGGCTCATAATCTGCAGTTCCCAGGTTCGAGTCCCGCCTAGGCCAGCGTTGAGATTTATATTTGCAAAACTCCCTGCTTTGCCCAAGGTCAATAGGGGACGCCGATGGGCTAGGAAGGCATCTCCGTCGGATTGGAGTTAAGCCGTGGCTCTGTGTGCGGGGAAAGCCATACCCTGTGCACGTTAAAGAACACGCTGGATGGTCTTGACGGGAGGCTACCATCTGTCTCCCTAAAGCTGTTCAGTGGATCTCCTCCCCCAACCTTCTCTGAGCCCTCGGAATTCATGTGACCTGGCCATTTAGCCCATTGTGTGCAAAAAAAGTCACGCTCAGAGACAAAACAACCCAACCTATGGCAACAGTTGTATAATAAGTAACATTTAACCCACCCGAAATATATAATCTTCAAAACAATTTTTATCTTAATTATACCTTTACACGTGTGGCTCTTGTTCTCAATTTCTACACAACTTCAAAAAGCGGCTTCATCCCGCAACTTGCCGTAACATTTCTTGTGACCCGTCCCCCTTTGTTGTCATTACAAACATTATATCATAAAAATTCTCTATTTTGTGTTATCATCATTCTCTTTCTTCAGGATAAAGAACGTGAAATCCGAGACAGAAACGAAACGGATTGACAGCTACTACGGCCTCATAAACAAATCAAAACCGTACTGTGATTCAAAATCACTAACTTAAAAAAAAACAGTTTTTTTGTTTGAATTGCTAAACAATTCAAATGCAAACATTATTTCACGAGTTACTGACTACCTTTTGAGAAAAAAAACTTGTTTGAAAACTCTTCATTTACCAGGGGCGGGGGTGGCTCAGTCGGTAGCGCGCCAGGCTCGTAATCTGTAGTTCTCAGGTTCGAGTCCCAGCTGGTTCAGCGTTGAGATTTACCTCCGCAAAATTCTCCGCCCTGCCCACGGTCAATAGGGGACACCGATGAGTTTGGAAAGGCCGCCGTCCATCGGATGAGACGTTAAGCCGTGGCACCGTGTGCGGGAGAGCCATACCCTGTGCACGTTAAAGAACACGCTGGATGGCCTTGACGGGGGGCTACCATCTGTCTCCCAACAGCTGTTCCAGTGGGTCCCCTCCCCCAACCTTCTCTGAGCCTTCGGGGTCCATGTGACCTGGCCATTTAGCCCATGGTGTGCAAAAAAAGTGCCGCTCAGAGGTAAAACAACCCAAATCAATTTACGAATTGCTTTTAACTATTCGATTAATTGTTTGGACTATAAGAGCAGCCATCAGTAGAATTGCAACGCTTTGCTGGTTCAGAAACTATGATAGCAGTCCCGGCAAATAATCGAACATTTGCGGTATATAACAGCAGATTATTCATTTGTTCAATTAATAGCATATGATTTATTAGAATATTCTACGCTTCAATATTAATATTTTTAATTTTTTCTTTCCAATAGGCATGAAAGCGAGAAATTCTTGCCGAAGAAATTGCAGTGGTGCAGAAAATTATTGGACATCGAAAATGATTATCCCTGTAGAATCAAGCTCTCCCACTGGCAGAAAAATACTTGCATTGTTCCTGGATCAGTCCATCACAAAAAGATCGGTTTATTGTATCTATTTGAATGCGGTATACGAAAAAGTGTCCTTTGTTGTCGATCGCAGAAGACTTATTTCTTGGCGTTCTAGTTGGTCCTTTGGCTGGCACTCCTTCAGATTTTACAGACTTCTGGTTCTCAAGTGGTATATTTCAAGTTTTCGATCTCGTCCCTCGGCAAGAGTAATGTGTTTAAGAAACTGCTCTCGGAGAAAACAGATTGTCGTAACCTCCTATGCGTCTCGTGCGAGGGTAACATCGGACTTTCCATTTTATGCAGCGGAGCACTTGTATCATCAACGAGGTGAAATCTCAAATATTGTGTACGCTTCGTTCATATGTTTCGCTTTCATAGATGGCTACGAACTTAAAATTCTTGATAAAGAATACGAAATTTAAGGAATTATAGAAATTATATGAAGTCTTTTGTGGATTCACACACTTCCCCATGGTAAGCAGTTACCGAGAATTTCGGCAGTATCTACCAATTTACGATGGAAAGAAATTCATGATCAGAAGAAGAAAGTTGCCGATAAAGGTTGAAGAAAAGATGTTCGTAATTTCTATTCCAGTCGAAGGAATCGGCGAGAGATTTCCTGAAATTGAAGTTGTTATCAAACCTTTTAGAAAGGGAAATCAAAATCTGTCTACCATTAGCTTGGAGCCCCTTCACCAAGTTATGGCAGGTTACGATATTGAAGTGTCAAAGGAGGCAATGGTGGCTCTGAATACCATACTGAGATATGGACCGTCACTTCGACACATACCGATTGGAAAATGGAAGATTTCGATAGATACAGATAAGGGCAATTCCCAGCGAGTACGTACTTCAAAGGAAAAGCGGAAAATGTGGTTGGATTATTCTGTCGTTAGCCATTGGAAGCCCTGTCCTAGAGTCGATATTCCTGACACTTCTTTCTGTGATGGAGAACCTGTTTTGAATTTTATGTCGAAATGTTTGAAAAAAGATGTGGAAAAGGTTGCATATTTAACTGTCGAAGAAATAAGTGCTTTAACGAAACAACTCCAGGGTCTCCAAGTTGCAACAGATCATGTGGGGCGCGAGATTTCATACAGAATAAAGCTGGTGACTGAAGAATCGGCTGATAATAACAGAGTCGACTTCATGGAACATGGCTTAGAGCAAAAAATTAGTGTTACTCAATATATGAAAAAACGCTACGAGATCGAATTAAAGTTCCCAAACCTGCCGTGCTTGTTGGTGGTTGGAAATGAACAGCGTCTTCTCCCAGTAGAACTATGCAATTTATCCTCCAGCGAGCCTGCATTAGCAACTTACATTAATAGAGAGATACTATTACCCAGTCAGGGCTCGCAACAAGATTTTAATATAACTCCTAACAGATATTTCGTGCCTAAGTGGGCTATCGTCAATTTTTCTCTGTTACGTGATGAAGAGGTAGAAGTTTTTTCCAATGAAAAAGGGCAAGAACTATCATTTGGAGAAATGTGTGTGAAAAGGGCAAGAACTATCATTTGGAATTAAATCACATGGTAGAAATAAAGAATGCAACTCAATATGACTATAAAACGATTCGCAATATTCTGGAAACCTTGAAATCTCAATACGAAGATGTTTTAGTTGTCGTTGTTCTTCCAGACGCAGAGCAACCTCTTAGAACAAGTCACGTCTCTATAAGTGGGAGACCTAACGAAACAATTGCAAGCCTCGTATATTACACTGTGAAAGAAATAAGCGATATCTTGAACATAGTCACACAGTGTGTAATACCCGATAATATCAGACGCGATGAATTCAAGGGAAAAGCTGGCAAAAACCTCTGTTTGAAGATTAAAAAGAAACTTAAGGTGTTTCTTTAGGTCTTTAAAGAGATCACCTTGCATCATAATAGGGGAGGGGGCTTATATACACCTCCCACAAACTGGGAACATTTTACTGTTATCTACTGCCGTTGTAGTTGGTTCTTTGGACAATAGAATTATTAAAATATGAAGTCTTAGATACAAGAGAATATCAATTATTTGTGATATAAAGACAATGACTAAAAATCTTAATAGCTTCTTTCAAGGAGATAAAAAAAAATGTAAGACAACGTGTGACCCACAGTGAGATCCATTAGAGAGTTGTATTAGTTCAGTCTGTCATAGGAAATGTCATATTATTAGGCTAGAAAATTTTTTAGACTAGAAAAGTTGCAGCTTAGGTAAAAGTCTGTTTTATTAAAAAAAACTATTGTCATTTCGGATCGCAACGTATTTGAAGCATAACAGGAACGTTGCAGGAAATGTGGCTAAAGCACTTCGGTATGCTCCGATTCTTTGGCTGTCTCCATGTCAACGAACGGATTACCAGTCCTGTGCCCCGGATGTGTAATGGATGAAATTAATATCAACATTCTTGTAACTGTTGTAGCATTTGTGCAATTTGAATTTAAACTCTGCATAAGATTTTATTGTTTAAAGTTAATTTAGGAACAATTAAGAAACTAAACCGCTGAAGACTATGTTTTTCGGCCAAATATTTTTTCTTATTCCTGTTATTAGAGAATTACAGTAGGAGTAAATATTTATAAATGCTATTTTTAAGGATTTTCGTCGAACATTTTTTTTTAACTTTTTAAATCAATTGTTAATACTAGAAACCTCGAATGCAACTATTTTACACTACTCGAATAAAGACTTTTGGTATTTCTAACGATTCTATTTATTTCTTTCACTACGCTTTTTATTTTACAATCTTCAGGAAAAATCACTATACATGATTCGTAAATTTTCGCATTATTGAAAAAAGATATTGAAAAAAGTAAAGATTCGCATTATTGGTTCCAGCTGCGCAAATTTGGCATTTGGTCTTTTAAATGCAGGGGCGGGGTGGCTCAATCGGTAGCGCGCCAGGCTCGTAATCTGTAGTTCCCAGGTTCGAGTCCCAGTTGGGTCAGCGTTGAGATTTATCTCCGCAAAATTCCCCGCCCTTCCCACGGTCAGTAGGGGACACCGATGGGCTTGGAAAGGCCGCCGTCCGTCGGATGGGACGTAAAGCCGTGGTCCCGTGTGTGGTAGAGAGCCATACCCTGGGCACGTTAAAGAACACGCTAGATGGCCTTGACGGGAGACTACCATCTGTCTCCCAACAGCTGTTCCAGTGGGTCCCCTCCCCCAACTTTCTCTGAGCCTTCGGGGTCCATGTGACCTGGCCATTTAGCCCATGATGTGCAAAAAAGTGCCGCTCAGAGGTAAAAGAACCCAATGTTAAAGAACAAGCTGGATGGCCTTGACGGGAGGCTACCATCTGTCTCCCAACAACTGTTCCAGTGGGTCCCCTCCCCCAACCTTCTCTGAGCCTTCGGGGTCCATGTGACCTGGCCATTTAGCCCATGGTGTGCAAAAAAAGTGCCGCTCAGAGGTAAAACAACCCAACGTTAAAGAACACGCTGGATGGCCTTGACGGGAGGCTACCATCTGTCTCCCAACAACTGTTCCAGTGGGTCCCCTCCCAAAACCTTCTCTGAGCCTTCGGGGTCCATGTGACCTGGCCATTTAGCCCATGGTGTGCAAAAAAGTGCCGCTCAGAGGTAAAAGAACCCAACGTTAAAGAACACGCTGGATGGCCTTGACGGGAGGCTACCATCTGTCTCCCAACAACTGTTCCAGTGGGTCCCCTCCCAAAACCTTCTCTGAGCCTTCGGGGTCCATGTGACCTGGCCATTTAGCCCATGGTGTGCAAAAAAGTGACGCTCAGAGGTAAAACAACCCAACTTGTAAATGCAACTCCCTTAATTAAATGTCTGACGTGAAGAAACGAACCATAACACTTGCAGCTGGTGGAAATCGTACCTAAAAACGTTTTCGGAACAAGGTCTATTTCAGCTGTACTAGATTGCGACCAATACGTAGTAGTCAACAAAAGTTAGACACGTGGGGTTTACCAAGTACGTAGCATGATCATTTAATTCGTGGACAAGCAAAACGTTACGTTAAATGTCGTCCACTGAATCTTCCTGGCATTTGACTTTCTCAAAATACTCTCCCTTGAACTTCACACTTGCCATCGTTGTAAATAAAAAAATAAATACCCCCTCAAGCCGCTGCTTGCCACAGAGGTCTGACAGGAGCCTGTCAGTTTATATGCCACAGTAGATCTGAGAGGATGGCAGGACCTCCGCAGAAAACAACACTAACATCCATGCCTTACCCGGGGCTCGAACCCAGAGTCCTGTAGATCAGTAGCCAAGCGCGCTAACCACTCGGCCACGGGACGGCTTGCCATCGTTGTACCCATGCATTAAATGAGTCTTTTTACCCATTTTTCGAAAGCGTGTGAAGTGGTGTGGCTCTGCAAGCTTCGTCGTTGGATGCGAAATGTTTCCCTTTCAAAACTTTCTTTAGTCTCGGAAAGAGGAAAAAATCGCGAGGTGCTAAATCCGGGCAATATAGAGGATATGGCTAGAACCTCTGCTCGTATGGCAGTGATCACTGGCTGCACAATATTAGCCGTAAGGTGCCTGGCGTTGTCGTGATTGAGAAACCAAGTCGCACTAGAAAATTTCGGACGTTTTTCCCGAATGGCACGCCGAAGTTTGGTTCTGAAAACCTTCGAGTAGGCATCCTTATTCATGGTCGTTCCACGAGGCACAAAGTGAGTAAAAGAACACCTTTGATATAAAAAAAAAAAACCACAAAAGGCACTTGTTTCCCAGCTGAACGAGAAAACCGAATATTCTTGGGTCTCTGTGAATCGGGATGCTTCCATTGACTCAACTGCTGTTTTGTTTCGGGATCGTAGTGAAAGATCCAAGTTTCATCGCAAGTCACAATTAAACTCCTGAAGGTTGGACCCTGGCTTTCAAAACGATTAAGCATCTCCTTCCACAGCTGTACAAATTCCCCGCCCTGCCCACGGTCAGTAGGGGACACCGATGGGCTTGGAAAGGCCGCCGTCCGTCGGATGGGACGTCAAGCCGTGGCCCCGTGTGTGGGAGAGCCATACCCTGTGCACGTTAAAGAACACGCTGGATGGCCTTGACGGGAGGCTACCGTCTGTCTCCCAACAGCTGTTCCAGTGGGTCCCCTCCCCCAACCTTCTCTGAGCCTTCGGGGTCCGTGTGACCTGGCCATTTAGCCCATGGTGTGCAAAAAAGTGTCGCTTAGAGGTAAAACAACCCAACCCACAGCTGTACCCTTTTTTGCTTCTGTTCTAAAGTCAAACTGTGTGAAATCCATTGAGCACAGATTCGTGACATTTTCTGATGGGTTTTCACAATCGCGTGAACGCTTCCATATGAAACTGACATTTTCACAGCCACTTTACGAAATGTTATTCGTCTGTCTTCATTCAGGATTGTCAGGTCTCTTTCGATTTGCTCAGGAGTTATTGAGGAAGAAGACTGGCCGAGTCTTGGACCATCGGCAACAAATTCGCGTTCTTCTTTAAATGGTTTATGCCACTTAAAAATGGCAGACCTACGAAGACAGTCATCACCATAGGCTTCACTCATCTCTTCAACAGTCGCAGTAGCACTTAGGCCTCGCCTAACACAATAACGAATGGCATACCGCTGTTCCGTTTGAATTTACGACATTCTGAACGAACGTCTATGGTACGGACAACGGACTCGAATCACAATCTTAACAGCAGTCGACGCCAAATGACCTTGGCATTTGGAGCTTCCTTCGCAGCGGTCACGCACAGCTCCATCTAGTGTTACTTTGGAAAAAGCGCTACGTTGGCGTCTGTCCTCGTAACATTCTGCATCTCTTGATAAGAGAAACTACAAGAAAACTAGGATCAGAGGTGGCTTCTCATTGGGTGCCAGGTCTCGACAACATTTCTATAATATACGTATATTAAACTCTGAATTGGATTGCACCAAACTACGAAAAAAAAAGTTTTTGTGGAAAAAAAACTTTTCGCCGACATACTGAATTCGAACCCACATCTCTCCTGAAACATGTCGGAGTATATTAACCATTGAACTAATGCCAGCTCTGTCTTTTTTTTTTTTCCACTAAGTACGATTTTCACTTTCACGTGATTTTCGGCACCTACATTTCGCTCCATCTATGATCTCGGAGGTTATTGTTTAAAACACGTAAAAGAAACGAAAATATATGTTACCATCAATTTGTGGAAGATTTGAGAAATAGACTGCTAGAAGGTTGGGTTGTTTTACCTCTGAGCGGCACTTTTTTGCACACCATGGGCTAAATGGCCAGATCACAAGGACCCCGAAGGTTCAGAGAAGGTTGGGAGAGGGGACCCACTGGAACAGCTGTTGGGAGACAGATGGTAGCCCCCCGCGAAGGCCATCCAGCGTGTTCTTTAACGTGTACAGGGTATGGCTCTCCCGCACACGGGGCCACGGCTTAACGTACCATCCGGTCTTTCCAAGCCCATCGGTGTCCCCTACTGACCGTGGGCAGGGCGGGGAATTTTGCGGAGATAAATCTCAAACGCTGACCCAGCTGGGACTCGAACCTGGGAACTACAGATTACGAGCCTGGCGCGCTACCGACTGAGCCACCCCCGCCCCTGCTAGAGGGTATATGCCAATGCCTCGATAAGGTCTCTTCTGATTTCTCTCTGGAGAATTATCGGAGGGAGAAGGGTGAATCCACTAAGAAAGGCGATAGAAGACAAAGGCAATTTGCATATTAGAGAAAAACATTTGTTTTTCAGACATTATAGTCACCGTTTGCTTTCAGTTTTTATTCTTATAAGCAATAGTCGGAGCTCTGTAAAAGAAGGATTATGTTTGAAATTTAAAACTGGACTATTTTCTACACTACGCTGAATGATAAGTGAAATGTGACCATTTTTATGTCAATGGGAACCTAATTTTGAAATTATGTAACTTTTAGAATAAACGATTTATGACAAAATGTGACTAGAGGTAAAGATCTAAATTAGGATGGGGCGGGGATGGCTTAGTCGGTAGCGCGCCAGGCTCGTAATCTGTAGTTCCCAGGTATGAGTCTCAGGTGGGTCAGCGTTGAGATTTATCTCCGCAAAATTCCCCACCCTGCCCACGGTCAGTAGGGGACACCGCTTTGCTTGGAAAGGCCGCCGTCCGTCGGATGGGACGTTAAGCCGTGGCCCCGTGTGCGGCAGAGCCATACCCTGTGCACGTTAAAGAACACGCTGGATGGCCTTGACGGGAGGCTACCATCTGTCTCCCAACAGCTGTTCCAGTGGGTCCCCTCCCCCAACCTTCTCTGAACCTTCGGGGTCCATGTGACCTGGCCATTTAGCCCATGGTGTGCAAAAAAGTGCCGTTCAGAGGTAAAACAACCCAACCCAACCCTGGCCATTTAGCCCATGGTGTGCAAAAAAGTGCCGCTCAGAGGTAAAACAACCCAAAATCCTCTATAGCAATCCCAAGGATGTCTGCTGCGAGGCAACGTAGTTTGCGGGGCACTTTTTTGTTGTAAATTCTTCGCATCATATGAGGAGTGTACAAAGCAATTCCCAGTTGCTTCAAATATTTATAACGCGATATTTGTTTGTTTCGTGAAAATTGGTAAATTACGCGACTGTTTACCCCTGATATATTCAAAATGCAATAAAAAATTTTAATATGTGGCGCATTTCTCGTCCGAAGCATCTGCACCTGCTTTGGTGCTATTGTAAGACAATATAATCTCTGGTTTTTTGCTGACTTCATCAACTTTATCATCATGATGCATATTGGAAATCAAAACAACCGCCTTTCCTTGTTTAGGTACGTATGATATTATTGTTTTTTTTTTAAGTGAACCCAAAATTCGATGATTGTACTAGACGTTTCCTGTTGGGAAGAAATTCTGGAGGAATCATTCTTTTGTTGTTTTTTCACAGTTCCCACACAGGTTAGACCTTTTTTAAATCGTCAACCAATTCCATCGACGTGTACCAATTGTCACCTGTTATGTTTCGGTTCGTCTTCTCAATAGGATTTCTCCGCCCTGCCCACGGTCAGTAGGGGACACCGATGGACTTGGAAAGGCCGACGTCCGTCGGATGGGACGTTAAGGCGTGGCACCGTGTGCGGGAGAGCCATACCCTGTGCACGTTAAAGATCACGCTGGATGGCCTTGACGGGAGGCTACCATCTGTCTCCCAACACCTGTTCCAATGGGTCCCCTCCCCTAACCTTCTCTGAGCCTTCGGGGTCCATGTGGCTTGGCCATTTAGCCCATGGTGTGCAAAAAAGTGCCGCTCAGATGTAACACACCCAACACTCAATAGGATTTATCATGCAGAGCAAAACTTCAGTTAGATGTGATAAAGTTGTTTTTTTTTGTAACACCTAAACTTTTTCCAGTGTAAACTTCTGAATTTAGCAGTTTGTGAATCGGCCAATATTTGAACCTTGACACCATACTTCGCAGGTTTGTTTGGGATGTACATCCTAAACGAACATCTTCCCCCAGAATGGAATCAGCATTTCATCTATAGTCATGTGAGGTCCAGGAACGAAGTTTTCCTTAGGGGTTTTGACAAAATCATCAAATAAGTCAGGAATTGCAGCTACTTTATTATTTTTCACACTCTCTAGTCTTGTAAGTTGGTTGTCAAATCTAAGACAAGATAATAAAAAAGAAACGCGCAAGAGACGTACATCGAAACAAATCTCTTCCAGTGCCATCTGTTGCCCATAGCGATCTCAGGTCTTCATGACCAGATTTGAATAAACCTTGCATAAACAACAAACCGATCAAAGCTTCAATTTCAATTTTGTCTGTAGCACTAATAAATGTTGGTGCAAATTTGGAGAGAGAATTTTTGCATCTTTTGAAACTGCTATACTTTGAGTTAACCATTTTTATTTTATCGTTTGTATATTTGACAATTATTTCCAACATATTATCTGTGATAAATAGCTTCCAAGCTTCCGACGGACATGAAGGTGGATTATCACGAGCAGGTCCTTTCAGTCCAGGCAAAATGCGTATTATATTGTGAGATTTTAATTTGCTTTTTTTGGGTGCCTCTTTAGCCCATTTTGTATTTTCTTTCCATACCAAGTAGCTCTTGATCTTTTTGTAGTATTTTCATTATTCGAATCATATTTCAATTGATCGTCCCTAGATGTGATACTCTTCTCAGCAGGCAAATACTCAAACTCACTGTCAGAGTCTTGATCACTAAATATTTCGTTAACTTGCTCATCCTCATCACTTATATCTGCATTATTCAATATCATTTGGCCAGCTTGCGTCTCGTCATCTGCTTCTGCAATATTTTCAAGGGTCTCAGCCTCATCTTCCATATCCTCCTAAAATTCTTTACTGTTTATTATTTCCTCTAATTCCGCGTCGGTCAGATATTTGCTCGAAGATGCCATTATATTATCTATAAATTGACAAAAAATTTATTATTTTTTTAACAGTTGTGTAGTTCAAACTAAGATAAATTTCCACAATATAAAACAGAAACAACAATAACTAATGTATAAATACCTGTGTTAGGAAAAAATTTATTCACTAACGTAAATACTACAGGCCGTCCCGTGGCCGAGTGGTTACGCGCTTGGCTGACCTACGGGACCTGGCTTCGAGCCCCGGGTAAGGCATGGATGTTCGTGTTGTTTTTCTGCTGAGGTCCTGCCATCCTCTCAGGCCTTCTACTCTGGCCTATAAACTGACAGGCTCCTGTCAGACCTATGGATGTTCGTGTTGTTTTTCTGCTGAGGTCGTGCCATGCTCTCAGACCTTCTACTCAGGCATATAAACTGACAGGCTCCTGTCAGACCTCTGTGGCAAGCAGCTGCTTGAGGGGGTATTTTTTTTTAAATACTACAGATGGGTCACAGTGACCCGTCTAAGTGTATATAGCGATAACGGGTAAAATAAACACAACCACTCACTACACGTCGTGAATTGTTACTGATTTATTAGAGAATACCTGAAAGCAGAGCTCCCCCACCATCCGAGAAAACATGGAATCGGGAAATCTTCCTAACGCTGGGTCACTGAGACCCCGTCGATACCAGTTACGGGTTAAATAATACTATGGATTGGGAAAACCATTTCTTTATTCACCTAAAAATGTTTGGTCAAAAAATTTGCAAGAAATGAGCCTTACTTTCGCCTCTACACAAATAGCTTACTCACTCAACTGTACGGGGCGGGGGTGGCTCAGTCGGTAGCGCGCCAGGCTCGTAATCTGTAGTTCCCAGGTTCGAGTCCCAGCTGGGTCAACGTTGAGATTTATCTCCGCAAAATTCCCTGCCCTGCCCACGGTCAGTAGAGGACACCGATGGGCTTGGAAAGGCCGTCGTCCGTCGGATGGGACGTTAAGCCGTGGCCCTACCCCCCATCAAACTTCCACAGTTATTAACTGGCACCAATTTGAACAAAAATACAACACATCTCCTCCTCACACCCTTCATTATTCACAAAGCACTCCCCTGGCAACTTCCTTAACATATATTTAATGACAAGCATAATCAACAATATTCCCCCACAGCACCTTATTGTTTACACAGACGGCTCCTTTGACGAAAACAATCATACAGCTACAGGAGGAATATTTATCCCCTCACATAACATTGAACAAAAATTAGATTCAATCCAGATCTTAACATCATGGAAATAGAGCTCGAAAGTATCAGAGAAGCTGTCAAACTTTCCCACATATTAATCAACGACACCTAGACACACATTATTCTCCTTACTGACAGCAAAGCAGCACTGCTCAATCTTCTAAAAACCCAGACAAAACAGAAAATAAAGCTTTGGCCTACAGCACCTTGATTGACATTAGTCTGCTTTCTCACACACACAATATTAAATTCACATTACTTGGATCCCTGGACACAGAGAAATGAGAAAACAGATTCCTTAGCCAAACAAGCTGCTGTCCTAGACTCTATTATCGATATTCCACACAGTAAACATTTATTTCAAAATAAACGTCTCGCCTACACACACATTAATTTCCAATCACATTTATTAGACTCCACACAAACTTTAGAAATAATATACATGGCCTCCCCACTGAAAATAATTTCATACCCTCTCACTGACCTAGATCTTTACAAGCAAAATTTCCCAGGCTTCGCATAGGCCATCGCAGATTTAATAAATTCTTACACACTATTTAAATGAAACAGCCCATGTTGCCCACATTGCAGTCACATTGAAACAGTAGAACACGTCGTCTTGCACTGCCCACATTACGCCCAGGCCAGGGCATTATTTTTTGCTTCCTGATCTAGTTGACATCCCCCCCCCCTCCGACTCATCTGGGGAATTCATTTCGACACAACTATTTCAATTTTTGAAAGAGACTGGCACCTTTTCCTGCATTTAAATTTATCTTTTTCATGGGTTGAGTCTCCCTTCTTTTCTAGAAAGAAAAAGTGATCTCACTCTTTCCTCCTCTTATTTCTTTAATTTTTCCCTTTCAGTTTGCCACTGATCACATCCCCTCTTCCATTCTTTGAAACTCACCTGTGAAACTTCACATCTATCAGACACTTTCCAATACCTGTACTCTCTCATCTTGTCAATTACTCTAGCTCTCGCTCTGTTTCCAACAAAAGGATTAGCACACACCTTACCACCCTTCCCCCCCACCCCCTTGTTCACAATTCCACACCCCGCATTCCACTCCCGATTCTCTGTCACTCTCCAAAGAAAAGGATTAACATCAGACTGTCCTTCCTATTCTCTTCAACTGGCACAGAGAGAACCTTGAATCTTGATAAGACTCGCCTGCATTCCCTATAGTTGTACCATCCGTTCTACCACCTGGATAGATAACACACCTTAAATTACCAATAATCAGAAAGTCCTATCAAATGAGACGATTAATATATAAATTAAATTATAAGTACAGTGAAAGAGCCACTTCCACTAAATATAACGTAGTGGACATGATAGGATAATTCAAAAGAAAAACTTAAAATTTCCTCTGACCTTCTGCAGCAATTTTACCACAGATAATAATAATAATAACTCAAAATTCCAATGAACTATTGAAAGAACTTTATTACATAAAATAACTTAGAAATAAGAAACTATAATTAAAAGTCAGAATTGTAATCCATTTAAAACATAGTAAACCTAAGCAGCTACCAAAACATTGATGGTCGATGTTTTTATCTGAAAATTAAACACTTCTTATGACTTATTGAAGGCATTCTCAACCTCTCCTAGGTACCATTACTACTAAAGGAATTAATTAATAAACCTTAATCTCCTCCTTTATAATAATCTCATATTCAAAAATTTACGGTCCCACTTTGGAACCATTCAAAAAGAAACTCGGGCTTAATATGATTGCCGAAAGAAATAATGAAACATTTCAGTCGTACTCAGATTATATTACGGAAGCAGATGATTTCTTTTCACAGAATTCAGTTTCAGATATTATTGCAGCCCACTTGAAGATGTTGTTCTTGTCGTTTGAAAAGTATTATCCCGAACATGAAGATCCCCGTAGGCAAAACATGCGGATTGTGAACCCCTTTGTTGGACACAAAGAGACAGCCCTTTCCCATGAATTTTATTGAATTACCATCAGGCAAAGGACTGGAAAGTACTTTTAATTCTATGAGTAATTCAAAAATTCTGGATAAGAGCAAAAATTGAATATCCAAATTTACATCAAATAACAATGAGATTTCTTCTTTGTTTTTCCACCAGGTCTTTGTGAAATTGCATTTTCCGCCAATGACTGTACTTAAAACGAAACAAAAGAATCTCCTGCAACTTTCTGACTGTCTCCGTTTGGCTATCACTTTAATTCATCCCAGAATTAATAAACTAACGGACAGAAAACAGCAACAAAAGTCTCATTAGCCTAACTATAACCTTCAAA
Source organism: Ryuthela nishihirai (assembly GCA_038380435.1). Taxonomy (NCBI): domain Eukaryota; kingdom Metazoa; phylum Arthropoda; class Arachnida; order Araneae; family Heptathelidae; genus Ryuthela; species Ryuthela nishihirai. Next base: position 40,282,597 of record JAWZYU010000020.1, read on the forward strand.
AACTCTGTAATAAAAGAAACCAAGTTTAACCTTTTCAATAACTTATAATTGATGTATTAAAATGCTGCGTTTCTGAATTCAATATATTAATTAGTGTTCAGAATTGAGAGATTCGTGCCCTTTTATTAAATTCCATACTTTGCATTTATAAATATTTGGCGTGTGTATGTGATAATAAGTATTTCGCCGACAAGTTGACATCCTTCTGCTACTTCCCCTGCTCACTTCTATGCTGAATTACAATGCATAAATATTTTTCTCATTACTGTTTTTTTTAAAAAAAAACATCATTAAAATAATTTAATAATACGATAATCAATTTTTCACTGAATAATATTATAAATATTTGGTGATCAGAATGGGATATGTCAATGAAAATCAGCACAAATTAATCTAATGATGTTGGCCTGAGGAAACTACAATATGATACAAGATTTCATTTAACCAGTGATTGATAACTAATTTAAATGTAATTTTATATTTGTCAACATCCCACACCGTATACATAAGTGCACTTTAAATCTTTATTATTATGACACAATTAATTATTCATACTTATGTTAGTTTAACGTATGAAATTAAAAAAAAAATTGAAAATATATTTACGAGTAAATTTCTTCGGACCGGGCCCTCGTCTTATAGAAAAAGAATTTACCATGCCGCATTCTCACAAAGGTTGAGAACCACTGTTCTAGACAATTCTAGAACCCTTTCATTACCCCCTAGTTTATTCTTTTGTTTCGTCACCTATCTCACGTGACGCTGCAAAGTGGTTCACTATTGGTCAGTTTAAATGTCAAGTCTGGCTCACTCTTGTCATTGGCACTCCTGAAGTTTACCTCACCTTATTAGGCTTCTATTTTCTAAGACAAAGTAAAGCACGGGGAACGCTATTGTCTGTTGCTGCAGTTGTTGGATGGTTTTCCCCGAGTTAACTGTACTGAGTATTTGTAGTGCGATTGGTTATTGTATGGTAACTGCTTAGATCGAGAATGGTAATCGTCGAAGATCATTCAGGTAAGTATTTTATGAATTGTAATAATAAAATACACACATATCTAGATTTACTTGGTACTTGATTTAGACAGTCAAGAAAAATGAAACCAATTTTGTTTTACTCGATGATAGACTCGGTTTTAAACGGTACGAATTTGCATTTTTTTTATTTATCTGTATAATGCATATCATGGAGTAGCATTAGCTTAGTATGGGAGAATATTAGACTATGTCTCCCCAAAGAAAATGAACAAACCCTTTATCTGATATCATTTGCTTTTAACCCTTCCAGTATCCAGAACGTACATATCTGTTTTTAGTACAATAAAAGAAAACGATTTTAAATTTTTTTTAATAGATATCTTATAAAAATATGTAATTTAAGCTTGATAAATAATATATTTTTTATTTGATGCATATTTTATTAAACTATGACATAAATAATTTCTTAAAGCCATCTGTTTGCCATTTCTTAGAAGTTATATAAGGTATTGCCAATTTGTTTGTGAACTCTCTGTACTGAACTCTCTGTACTGAAGCAATCCCCTAATTTAAGCTCAGAAGCTTGATTTGAACTATTATCAACAAAATTTTCCTTAAAGTTTTTAAAATCTCCTGATAATTAACAAAGAAATGCTACTTTTTAAAAAATGGAAGATTTTGGAAGTAATAATGAAATTGGTACCTTTTATTTTGGTATATCACTGTAAAAATTGTTATTAAAATTAATATGTTATTACATTGATCAAATTTTTTACTTCAATAAAATTCAGAATTAATTTCTTTTTAATTTGGTATATAACATGAGCTATTTCTGTTGATTAATTATTTATTAAAAATATTCTAATTGTGACTTGTTTATCGGACTGCATCAAGCCTGGACTTTTTCTCAAAAGTATAGTATGGAGAAAAAAATTTCAAAATGGAAGAAATGTTTACTTTAAAGAAGAAAAAAATTTTTTTGTTATTTAGAAATAAATAGCCTTTCTATTCATGTGCATTATAATCATTTCTGTCTATTAGCCTTTTTTTTTATAAATTTTTATTTGTGTTTTCCAGATGCAATTTTTTTACTACATGACTTTAAAAAAACCCTATTAAAATGAAAAATATGGTCTTTTTTGCTAAATATTTTATTTTCATAAAATCCAGAATTAAATGTTGATTAATTTGGCATATAACATGCCATAATTCCTTTCACTAATTATTTCGCAAAAAGGTTCTAAAATTAAATTTGGCCTCTGGATGTAAACCAGTTTTTCAGGCTGGACACTGGAAGGGTTAAGATTAAATAGGTCAACGTAAATTACTATGTTTTAAAAAAAATCGTTATCTGGAATAAATTTTGCTAAAATTGTATTCATTCTTTTGTAATGTAATGTTTCACGACATCTTACTAAAGTTAATCCAGTTTTGGATCGGCAATGAGATCTGACTATTCTAGAGTAAATTCTTTCAAGCTGGTAAAACAATGTTTTATCTTAGTTTTAACAGCAAGTGAAACATATAAATTATTATATAGGCTAAATACAGTTTAAGTATTGGTACAAATGCTTCATTTATATTCAATTCATAAACGTCCTTTGTTCAAATTTCGCCTTGGAATTCGATAGCGTAAGTCTGCATTAACGATGAATATTTTTCGTGATTAAAAAGGATAGTGGTATATGTGAAATTAATTTAAGCTGATCTGAATTCACTATTATATTTTGCAATTTAATGGCAGGCATTATATTCGCAAAATAATCGCACACTAACACAGATTGCATATACAATAGCAGAATGAACCAAAGCATAATAAAGAATCCTTAAAAAATTACGTCAACTGCTTTTTTTATATAGTGAAGCTTATAAAATATAAAGCTTAATTTCTTAACCAAACAATTTACATGTGATTTCCATTTTAACAATTTACCAACCATAATACCAAAGTCTTTATAGCTAGTTACTTTTTCTACACTTTGTCACGTGCAATTATTAAAATATTTGCATGTAACAGAATGAAATTTCACATTTAATTGCTCAAAGAAACTGCGTTTAAACTGAAAAATTCGTAAATTTAGTTTTAGTAATATTTATGGTTTATTTATTTAATTTAAACCATGTATTTAATCTAAACAAATCCTTTTCGATATTATGTTTTAATTCTAACAGATTTTTACATCCATATATTAAAGCAGTGTCATTAGCAACTGCAACAGTGTCCCCATTTAAACCAAGGGAATAAACTTCATTTATTAAAATTAATTATATCGATATTCTCAATATCCTATGTTCCACTTTGTCAAATGAAATTCAAGGAGGGATTCATTGCACATTAAGATGCCTATGAAGAAGCTGTATTTCCATTTCCTGCTTTTTCCCTTTGTTTAGTTAATGAGATTGGAGATCTCTTCCTGCCAAATTTGTTTTATCTGAATTAAAAAAATTTTCTGCACGATTCAGTCATGTTGATCTTTTTTTTACACTTTTTAATTAAATTTTTGATGCAATGTCGTTTCTCTTTCTTTTTTTATTTCGCTATTAGAATTTTTCACATTTTCTTTTAGCTATTATTAATCATTTTACACCTTATGCATTTGAAACCAACTAATTTATACAAGGCGTCCCACTAACGGCGTATAATCTTCCCATAGATACATCGGTTCTCCAAAATTACACAAAAACGTTCTGAGGTATATTCTTTTCTGAGATTTAAATTGCGAAACAAACGGTTGAAAAGGTGTAGGTATTACAGATGAGTTCGGTCCCAGAGTAATTTAAATTTGAAACATCTGTAACTGTGAAAAAAATAATTACAAATATAAGATTTTTGTAATTATAATTTCAACCCTTGAAGCGAACATCAATAATTAAAAACAAGCACTATACAGCTTTTGATTATTTTTACTTATTATCGATCTTTAATGAATGACTAGCTCTTTGCGTTTATAATGATCTCGCCTTTCTAGCATTTCAAATATTTTTTCGTTCCAAATAGCATCGACATTTTAATTATATTTCTTCATAAAAAAATATATTTAAAAATATAAGAATAAAATATACGATTGGCGACATGAATTTTTGTATATATGTGTTATGATGTGTTAGATATATTTTTCCTCAAATCAAGGTAGGATGAGCTTGGACTGGGTAATATCAGGCTCGGGTGGGCTCTGACTCCAGACATCAAGTCTGAACTCATGTCATCGAAGCGTGACGTTTTGAGTAGGGGAAACAATTAACAAAAACACTACTGCAACTAAATCGAGCACGGTTCCGCTACTCTCTGCTTCCGAATCATTGAACCGGAACACCGTTCCACTTTTCTATGTTTCCGAATCACTGAAACAGAACACCGTTCCGATACTAGATATTTTCGAATCATTGGACTGGAACGCGTTCCAGTTTAGTGAATACGAAAATCATGTAATGACAAATGTGACGGAAACATAATGACAAATGTTTCCGAGTCTTTGAATCAAAGTAGTTCCATACTTTTTAAATCAAACGTTAGTAGTATAGTATGTACAGTCTGGCAGCGAAGTAGGGATGGGGTTTGAGAGAGCAATCTCCCCGTCATTGAGGAAAGTTATATTTCACAAAATGTTCATCGGCGTTCCGATGGCCGGGTGGTTAGCATGTTTGGCTACTAACCTAAGGAACCTGAGTTCAAGCCCTGGTTATAATGTCTGACTGTTCCCTTTCTGTTGAAGTCTCGCCTTTCTCACAAACCTTCTCTATGGCGTATTGTACTGACAAGCTCTGTCAGATTTCGGGGAGCAAGCAGCTGTTTGATGAGAAATTTGTTTGTTCATTAACTCGTATTAATAAAGATGTTAACAAAAATTTTGAAAAGCCCCATGCTTCCAAAAAGTGTAACTGAGAGAGAATTAATTTCATTCTCATTTAATTTAACCTAAATTAAATCTCATGACTTTAATACATTGAACTACGGTGCAAAAGTATTATTATGTCGGTAATGTTGAATAAACTTGTATTATGTAAATGGTAAAAAAAAGTCAAAACAACTTTAGTGTGATTAAAAAAACCAGCATTATTCATAAAATAATATGCATTTAATGTTTTAAAATTTTCACCCATTTGATTTTTTGCCCTGTAGCCGATTGGTTAGCGTGCTTGGCTATTTTTGAAAAGTGCCTGGGTTGGAGGCCCGGTTAAGGCATGGATGTCTGTGTTGTTTTTCTGCCGAGGTTCCGCCATTCTCCTGTCTGTCCTCTGTGAGAGGGGGGATATTTTTTTTTACACGTGCTTCAGGCCGATATTTATTTATTTTTTATTTTTTTATAGAAGACCGAATTTATACCTCAGGTGTGTCTAGGCTAATTAATCATTTTACACCTTATGCATTTGAAACCAACTAATTTATACAAGGCGTCCCACTAATGGCGTATAATCTTCCCATAGATACATCGGTTCTCCAAAATTACACAAAAACGTTCAGAGGTATATTCTTTTCTGAGATTTAAATTGCGAAACAAACGGTTGGAAACAAACGAATTGGTAGTTCGCAGTTATCAACAACACTTCTTTCAATTTGGTATAAAAATATTTTTTTTCTTTCACAACCACAAAGAATGGAATATAAAGAAATAAATGAATATAGAAATTGTAATGATAATAGAATTTTGTACATAAATAGTGAAATTTATGTAATAATTTAATATTATGGATAACATATAACTTGCTATATTCAATACGGAGTAATATTACACAAATTATCAATTTAAATTTCAAAATTATTTCCACGCTTTAATGCTCTGAGAATGATTAAATTATACTTAATTATCAAAAATATTAAAACACTTTCATATTGTGCAAAAACTGTATTCGAATCTCCTTAACTCTGAATCAAGCTTTTGCAGCAAAATGTTACAAGAAATGGAAAATCTAAAAGAAAAATCTACTCGTAAGTATTTACCTCAAAATTATAACAAATCGTTTACTGAAAAAATGTAATCTTAAAAGTTTGGGTAAAGTTTTTCACTTTGCATCAGTTTTGAAACAGTGCTTAGGACGAATATAACAGCAGTATTGGCTGTCAAATGTTTCAGCTTCAACAACTCTTTTGAATAATAAAATAATATTTTCTAAAATCTAAATTTTTATAAATTTGATTGAGATTTATAATTTATTTTCTGCAACATTTTTGTGTAAAAAAAGGCTTATTTTCAATGTTAGGAGCTTTGAATATGGTTTTGTTTTAAGGTTGCATAGAAGTATCCCAATAAGTTTGGAAACAGAGTGTATAGCGTCACAATCCGAATTCTTTTAAGAATTTTCGATTATCGGAGACAATGAACAGAGAGTTGCTCCCCATGGATACTTGCAGGTAGTTAAAATTGAAAAGACACCATTTTTGTTGTAAATAAACAATTTGTAGCATTTACAAGTCTAACGTGTTAATGGGAAATCCGGACCTCTATCCTCATCTAAGTTTTTTTTCGCCCATTATTTATTTCGAGTTTGAATTATATTAGTTGAATGACTTTGAAAATTTTGACAATCATTAGTAAAATTATATAATTTTATTGTAAAAAATCATTACGAAACATGCCAGAACTTTTCATACGAACGTTTTTAAAACTTTTCGCCATTTGAATGATTACACAGTTTGTATTTAGAATTTGCATCATAGTTTAAATTAATTTCGAGTTCGAACCTGTAGTCTATTACAGAAGAAGTTGGGTTCGGTTGTTTTACCTCTGAGCGGCACTTTTTTGCACACCATGGCTAAATGGCCAGGTCACATGGACCCCGAAGGCTCAGAGAAGGTTGGGGGAGGGGACCCACTGGAACAGCTGTTGGGAGACAGATGGTAGCCTCCCGTTAAGGCCATCCAGCGAGTTCTTTAACGTGCACAGGCTATGGCTCTCCCGCGCACGGAGCCACGGCTTAACGTCCCATCCGACGGACGGTGGCCTTTCCAAGCCCATCGGTGTCCCCTACTGACCGTGGGCAGGGCGTGGAATTTTGCGGAGGTAAATCTCAACGCTAACCCAGCTGGGACTCGAACCTGGGAACTACAGATTACGAGCCTGGCGTGCTACCGACTGAGCCACCCCCACAGAAGAAGAGTTGAATATTTAACACAATACAGATCTCTTGGAAAAGCATTAAAATATCTACTAGCTAAATAAATATAATGCCTTTCTGTTAATGTTCTAGGTGACAAAATATTGTGTAATAATAATAATTGATTTGATAATCTTGTATTAACTTAAAACTTTTTAATTTTCAGTTGCCCCAAAAAATTTTCTACATCTTTGATCACTTTGAATATATATAATTTACGCACAGTAAGAATTCGTAATTTTTTTATAAATTCTATCAACGTGATCAATTTCCTCAAATTCATCATTATCCTAATAAGGTAATTTTGTGCATATTTTACTGGCCTAATGTAAGACATATAAGCACCATCCCATGACAACAGGGATGGGGGTGGCTCAGTCGGTAGCGCGCCTGGCTCATAATCTGCAGTTCCCAGGTTCGAGTCCCGCCTAGGCCAGCGTTGAGATTTATATTTGCAAAACTCCCCGCTCTGCCCAAGGTCAATAGGGGACGCCGATGGGCTAGGAAGGCATCTCCGTCGGATTCGAGTTAAGCCGTGGCTCTGTGTGCGGGGAAAGCCATACCCTGTGCACGTTAAAGAACATGCTGGATGGTCTTGACGGGAGGCTACCATCTTTCTCCCTACAGCTGTTCAGTGGATCTCCTCCCCCAACCTTCTCTGAGCCCTCGGAATTCATATGACCTGGCAATTTAGCCCATTGTGTGCAAAAATAGTCACGCTCAGAGATAAAACAACCCAACCTATGGCAACAGTTGTATAATAAGTAACATTTAACCCTCCCGAAATATATAATCTTCAAAACAATTTTTATCTTAATTATACCTTTACACGTGTGGCTCTTGTTCGCAATTTCTACACAACTTAAAAAAGCGGCTTCATCCCGCAACTTGCCGTTACATTTCTTGTGACCCGTCCCCCTTTGTTGTCATTACAAACATTATCTCATAAAAATTCTCCATTTTGTGTTATCATCATTCTCTTTCTTCAGGATAAAGAACGTGAAATCCGAGACAGAAAAGAAACCGATTGACAGCTACTAAGGCCTCATAAACAAATCAAAACCGTACTGTGATTCAAAATCACTAACTTAAAAAAAACAGAATTTTTTTGCTTCCATTGCTAAACAATTCAAATGCAAACATTATTTCACGAGTTACTGACTACCTTTTGAGAAAAAAAACTTGTTTGAAAACTCTCAATTTACGAGGGGCGGGGTTGGCTCAGTCGGTAGCGCGCCAGGCTCGTAATCTGTAGTTCTCAGGTTCGAGTCCCAGCTGGGTCAGCGTTGAGATTTATCTCCGCAAAATTCTCCGCCCTGCCCACGGTCAATAGGGGACACCGATGAGTTTGGCAAAGGCCGCCATCCATCGGATGGGACGTTAAGCCGTGGCACCGTGTGCGGGAGAGCCATACCCTGTGCACGTTAAATAACACGCTGGATGGCCTTGACGGGGGGATGGCCATCTGACGCTGGATGGCCATCTGTCTCCTAACAGCTGTTCCAGTGGGTCCCCTCCCCCAACCTTCTCTGAACCTTCGGGGTCCATGTGACCTGGCCATTTAGCCCATGGTGTGCAAAAAAAGTGCCGCTCAGAGGTAAAACAACCCAAATGAATTTACGAATTACTTTTAACTATTCGATTAATTGTTTGGACTATAAGAGCAGCCATCAGTAGAATTGCAACGCTTTGCTGGTTCAGAAACTATGATAGCAGTCCCGGCAAATAATCGAACATTTGCGGTATATAACAGCAGATTATTCATTTGTTCAATTAATAGCATGTGATTTATTAGAATATTCTACGCTTCAATATTAATATTTTTAATTTTTTCTTTCCAATAGGCATGAAAGCGAGAAATTCTTGCCGAAGAAATTGCAGTGGTGCAGAAAATTGTTGGACATCCAAAATGATTATCCCTGTAGAATCAAGCTCTCCCACTGGCAGAAAAATACTTGCATTGTTCCTGGATCAGTCCATCACAAAAAGATCGGTTTATTGTATCTATTTGAATGCGGTATACGAAAAAGTTTCCTTTGTCATCACTCGCAGAAGACTTATTTCTTGGCGTTCTAGTTGGTCCTTTGACTGGCACTCCTTCAGATTATACAGACTTCTGGTTCTCAAATGGTATATTTCAAGTTTTCGATCTCGTCCCTCGGCAAGAGTAATGTTTTTAAGAAACTGCTCTTGGAGAAAACAGATTGTCGTAACCTCCCATGCGTCTCGTGCGAGGGTAACTGAGGAATTCGTCTCGTGCGAGGGTAACTGAGGAATTCGTCTCGTGCGAGGGTAACTGAGGAATTCGTCTCGTGCGAGGGTAACTGAGGAATTCGTCTCGTGCGAGGGTAACATCGGACTTTCCATTTTATGAAGCGGAGCACTTGCATCATCAACGAGGTGAAATCTCAAATATTGTGTACGCTTCGTTCATATGTTTCGCTTTCAAAGATGGCTACGAACTTAAAATTCTTGATAAAGAATACGAAATTTAAGGAATTATGGAAATTATATGAAGTCTTTTGTGGATTCACACACTTACCCATGGTAAGCAGTTACCGAGAATTTCGGCAGTATCTACCAATTTACGATGGAAAGAAATTCATGATCACAAGAAAGTTGCCGATAAAGGTTGAAGAAAAGATGTTCGTAATTTCTATTCCAGTCGAAGGAGTCGGCGAGAGATTTCCTGAAATTGAAGTTGTTATCAAACCTTTTAGAAAGGGAAATCAAAATCTGTCTACCATTAGCTTGGAACCCCTTCATCAGGTTATGGCAGGTTACGATATTGAAGTGTCAAAGGAGGCAATGGTGGCTCTGAATACCATACTGAGATATGGACCGTCACTTCGATACATACCGATTGGAAAATGGAAGATTTCGATAGGTACAGATAAGGGCAATTCCCAGCGAGTACGTACTTCAAAGGAAAAGCGGAAAATGTGGTTGGATTTTTCTGTCGTTAGCCATTGGAAGCCCTGTCCTGGAGTTGATATTCCAGACACTTCTTTCTGTGATGGAGAACCTGTTTTGAATTTAATGTCGAAATGTTTGAAAAAAGATGTGGAAAAGGTTGCATATTTAACTGTCGAAGAAATAAGTGCTTTAACGAAACAACTCCAGGGTCTCCAAGTTGCAACAGATCATGTGGGGCGCGAGATTTCATACAGAATAAAGTTGGTGACTGAAGAATCGGCTGATAATCACAGAGTCGACTTCATGGAACATGGCTTAGAGCAAAAAATTAGTGTTACTCGACTTAGAGCAAAAAATTAGTGTTACTCGATATATGAAAAAACGCTACGAGATCGAATTAAAGTTCCCAAACCTGCCATGCTTGTTGGTGGTTGGAAATAAACGGCGTCTTCTCCCAGTAGAACTATGCAATTTATCCTCCAGCGAGCCTGCATTAGCAACTTGCATTAATAGAGAGATAGTATTACCCAGTCAAAGCTCGCAAAATGATTTTAATATAACTCCTAACGGATATTTCGTGCCTAAGTGGGCTATCGTCAATTTTTCTCAGTTACGTGATGAAGAGGTAGAGGATTTTTCGAATTGTCTATGTGAAAAGGGCAAGAACTATCATTTGGAGTTAAATCACATGGTAGAAATAAAGAATGCAACTCAATATGACTATAAAACGATTCGCAATATTCTGGAAACCTTGAAATCTCAATACGAAGATGTTTTAGTAGTCGTTGTTCTTCCAGACGCAGAGCAACCTCTTAGAACAAGTCACGTCTCTATAAGTGGGAGACCTAACGAAACAATTGTAAGCCACGTATATTACACTGTGAAAGAAATAAGCGATATCTTGAACATAGTCACACAGTGTGTAATACCCGATAATATCAGACGCGATGAATTCAAGGGAAAAGCTGGCAAAAACCTCTGTTTGAAGATTAAAAAGAAACTTAAGGTGTTTCTTTAGGTCTTTTTAGAGATCACCTTGCATCATAATAGGGGAGGGGGCTTATATACACCACCCACAAACTGGGAACATTTTACTGTTATCTACTGCCGTTGTAGTTGTTCTTTGGACAATAGATTTTAAAATATGAAGTCTTAGATACAAGAGAATTTCAATTATTTGTGATATAAAGACAATGACTAAAAATCTTAAGAGCTTCTTTCAAGGAGATAAAAATAAAATGTGAGACAACGTGTGACCCACAGTGAGATCCATTAGAGAGTTGTACCAGTTCAGTCTGTCATAGGAAATGTCATATTATTAGGCTAGAAAATTTTTTAGACTAGAAAAGTTGCTGCTTAGGTAAAAGTCTGTTTTATTAAAAAAAATATTGTCATTTCGGATGGCAACGTATTTGAAGCATAACAGGAACGTTGCAGCAAATGTGGCTAAAGCACTTCGGTATGCTCCGATTCTTTCGCTTCGTTAGGTCTCCATGTCAACGAACGGGTTACCAGTCCTGTGCCCCGGATGTGTAATGGATGAAATTAATATCAACATTCTTGTAACTGCTGTAGCATTTGTGCAATTGGAATTTAAACTCTGCATAAGATTTTATTGTTTAACGTTAATTTAGGAACAATTAAGAAACTAAACCGCTGAAGACTGTTTTTCGGCCAAATATTTTTTCTTATGCCTGTTATTAGAGAATTACAGTAGGAGTAAATATTTATAAATGCTATTTTTAAGGATTTTCGTCGAACATTTTTTTTTTAACTTTTTAAATCAATTGTTAACACTAGAAAACTCTAATGCAACTATTTTACACTACTCGAATAAAGACTTTTGGTATTTCTAACGATTCTATTCATTTCTTTCAGTACGCTTTTTATTTTACAATCTTCTGGAAAAATCACTGTACACGATTCGTAAATTTTCGGATGCATTATTGGTTCCAGCTGCGCAAATTTGACATTTGGTCTTTTAAATGCAGGGGCGGGGGTGGCTCAATCGGTAGCGCTCCAGGCTCGTAATCTGTAGTTCCCAGGTTCGAGTCCCAGCTGGGTCGGCGTTGAGATTTATCTCCGCAAAATTCCCCGCCCTGCCCACGGTCAGTAGGGGACACCGATGGGCTTGGAAAGGCCGCCGCCCGTCGGATGGGATGTTAAGCCGTGGTCCCGTGTGCGGTAAAGGGCCATACCCTGTGCACGTTAAAGAACACGCTGGATGGCCTTGACGGGAGACTACCATCTGTCTCCCAACAGCTGTTCCAGTGGGTCCACTCCCCCAACCTTCTTTGAGCCTTCGGGGTTCATGTGACCTGGCCATTTAGCCCATGGTGTGCAAAAAAGTGCCGCTCAGAGGTAAAATAACCCACAAATATAACCCTAAATTAAATGTCTAAGGTGAAGAAATGAACCATAACACTTGCAGCTGGTGGAAATCGTACCTTAAAACGCTTTCAGAACAAGGTCTATTTCACCTGTGCTATAGATTGCGACTAATACGTAGTAGTCAACAAAAGTTAGACACGTGGGGTTTACCAAGTACGTAGCATGACCATTTAATTCGTGGACAAGCAAAAAGTTACGTTAAATATCGTCCACTGAATCTTCCTGGCATTTGACTTTCTCAAAATACTCTCCCTTGAACTTCACACTTGCCATCGTTGTAAATAAAAAAATAAATACCCCCTCAAGCCGCTGCTTGCCACAGAGGTCTGACAGGAGCCTGTCAGTTTATATGCCACAGTAGATCTGAGAGGATGGCAGGACCTCCGCAGAAAACAACACTAACATCCATGCCTTACCCGGGGCTCGAACCCAGAGTCCTGTAGATCAGTAGCCAAGCGCGCTAGCCACTCGGCCACGGGACGGCTTGCCATCGTTGTACCCATGCATTAAATGAGTATACCGATTTTTCGAAAGGGTGTGAAGTGGTGTGGCTCTGCAAGCTTCGTCGTTGGATGCGAAATGTTTCCCTTTCAAAACTTTCTTTAGTCTCGGAAAGAGGAAAAAATCGCAGGGTGCTAAATCCGGGGAATATGAAGGATGTGGCTAGAACTCTGCTCCTATGGCAGTGATCATTGGCTGCATAATATTAGCCGTAAGGTGCCTGGCGTTGTCATGATGGAGAAACCAAGTCGCACTAGAAAGTTCCGGACGTTTTTCCCGAATGGCACGCCGAAGTTTGGTTCTGAAAACCTTCGAGTAGGCTTCCTTATTCATGGTCGTTCCACGAAGCACAAAGTGAGTAAAAGAACACCTTTGATATCAAAAAAAAAAACATAAAAGACACTTGTTTCCCAGCTGAACGAGAAACCCGAATATTCTTGGGTCTCTGTGAATCGGGATGCTTCCATTGACTCAACTGTTGTTTTGTTTCGGGATCGTAGTGAAAGATCCAAGTTTCATCGCAAGTCACAATTAGACTCCTGAAGGTTGGACCCTGGCTTTCAAAACAATTAAGCATCTCCTTCCACAGCTGTACCCTTTTTTGCTTCTGTTCTGAAGTAAAACTGTGTGGAATCCATTAAGCACATATTCGTGACATTTTCAGATGGGTTTTCACAATCGCGTGAACGCTTCCGTATGAAACTGACATTTTCACAGCCACTTTACGAAATGTTATTCGTCTGTCTATATTCAGGATTGTCAGGGCTCTTTCGATTTGCTCAGGAGTTATTGAGGAAGAAGACTGGGCGAGTCTTGGACCATCGGCAAAAAATTCGCGGCTTTCTTTAAATGGTTTATGCCACTTAAAAAAAAAATATGGAAGTCCTACGAAGACAGTCATCACCATAGGCTTCACTCATCTCTTCAACCATGGAGGTAGGAAGATAAGGAGACGCCCTAACGCGCTTTCCCTGTGGAAGGAAAATGATGCTTACGCAGCATTGCGGTAGCCATGTTGTTGCATTCAAAACAAACCGTCTGCCGCTGCAATCAAGCCTACTTACACTCAGTTTTACTGTGCGATCGTGCAGCCGTAAGCTGAACAGGCTGCCAAAATACAAATGTCGACAAAAATTAGTATTACTACTGATCAATGTTTTGAATTGAACAACATGGCTGCCGTAGCATCATTTTCAAGTGCTTAGGGCTCCTCATCTTATCTTCCTACCTCCATGTCTTGAACAGTTGCAGCAGCACTTAGGCCTCGCCTAACACAATAACGAATGGCATACCGCTGTTCCGTTGGAATTTCCGACATTCTGAACGAACGTCTATGATACGGACTGGAATCGCAATCTTAACAGCAGTCGACGCCAAATGACCTTGGCATTTGGAGCTTCCTTCGCAGCGGTCACGCACAGCGCCATCTAATGTTACTTTGGAAAAAGCGCTACGTTGGCGTCAGTCCTCGTAACATTCTGCATCTCTTGATAAAAGAGAAACTACAAGAAAACTAGGATCAGAGGTGGCTTCTCATTACGTGTCAGGTCTCGACAACATTTCTATAATTATACGTATATTAAACTCTGAATCGGATTGCACCAAACTACGAAAAAAAGTTTTTGTGGAAAAAAAAACTTTTCGCCGACATACTGAATTCGAACCCACATCTCTCCTGAAACATGTCGGAGTATTTTAACCATTGAACTAATGCCAGCTCTGTCTTTTTTTTTTTCCACTAAGTATGATTTTCACTTTCACGTGATTTTCGGCACTTACATTTGGCTCCATCTATGATCTCGGAGGTTATTGTTTAAAACAAGTAAAAGAAACGAAAATATATGCTACCATCAATTTGTGGAAGATTTGAGAAATAGATTGCTAGAGGGTATATGGCAATGCCTCGATAAGGTCTCTTCTGATTTCTCTCTGGAGAATTATCGGAGGGAGAAGGGTGAATCCACTAAGAGAGGCGATAGAAGACAAAGGCAATTTGTATATTAGAGAAAAACATTTGTTTTTCAGACACAATAGTCACCGTTTACTTTCAGTTTTTATTCTTATAAGCAATAGTCGGAGCTCTGTAAAAGAGGGATTATGTTTGAAATTTAAAACTGGACTATTTTCTACCCTACGCTGAATGATAAGTGAAATGTGACCATTTTTATGTCAATGGGAAGCTAATTTTGAAATTATGTAACTTTTAAAATAAACGTTTTATGACAAAATGTGACTAGAGGTAAAGATCTAAATTAAAAAAAAATAATAAATACCCCCTCAAGCAGCTGCTTGCCACAGAGGTCTGACAGGAGCCTGTCAGTTTATATGCCATAGTACATGTCTGAGAGGATGGCAGGACCTCAGCAGAAAAACGACACAAACAGCCATGCCTTACCCGGGGCTCGAACCCACGTCCCTTAGATTAGAAGCCAAGCGCGCTAACCACTCTGCCATGGGACGGCTTAAAGATCTAATTTATGACTAACAAAATATAGATTTTTTTTTAGCAATTTTCCTTCAATATTTAGTTATGGAAGTTTGGGCATATAAAAAATATCTGTGCTAGATATTTAGTGAACTGGGGCGGGGGTGGCTCAGTCGGTAGCGCGTCAGGCTCGTAATCTGTAGTTCCCAGGTTCGAGTCCCAGCTGGGTCAGCGTTGAGATTTATCTCCGCAAAATTCCCCGCCCTGCCCACGGTCAGTAGCGGACACCGATGGGCTTGGAAAAGCCGCCGTCAGTCGGATGGGACGTTAAGCCGTGGTCCCGTGTGTGGGAGAGCCATACCCTGTGCACGTTAAAGAACACACTAGATGACCTTGACGGGAGGCTACCATCTGTCTCCCAACAGCTGTTCCAGTGGGTCCCCTCCCCCAACCTTCTCTGAGCCTTCGGGGTCCATGTGACCTGGCCATTTAGCCCCTGGTGTGCAAAAAAGTGCCGCTCAGAGGTAAAACAACACATATTTAGTTAACTGAAAAGGAAACATTTCAAATCGGTTCAGATAGAAGTACATATTTTAAAAGGGTGTGCAAATAATTCCTTCAATGTTCTAAGAAATTTATCAAACATTTTGAAACATATTGCTGCTCTAGAAGGTTTAAACCTCCATACCTGCTCAAATAGTGTTGTAAATCGAAATTTAATTAGATTTCAGATTTTTTAAATGTTCTCAGCCATATTTTGTCACAAAACTCTTATTTTAGAAGTTATAAATTTTCGAAGTTCGCCGTCCTTTTACATATGGTGGTAATGTTATGTCAATGAGACGCTAGCTTCAAAGAATGTTGGAGTTTTTATTTTGATATGATATTACATGTTCAAATTCAATTCAAATTTATTATAACACAAATACACGAAGACAATAAACATACAATGCACAGCACTTTGTCAAATACATTATCAATACAACACTTTACAAAGAACAGAGAAACAATAAAAGCATAAAACTAAGTAAAACAATCGATAAGTATATATGAACAACCAAGGAGCTACGAGCTCTTCCAGGTTATAAAAAATTAATACATTTTCATTAAAGAAAATAAAGTAAGTAAAAAATAAAAAGTATAAAAAAAATATTAACTATCACAGGTTAGTCCATATGTCTTGGATTTTTCAGTGATCACAGCTAATACTGTTTCATTTAACAAAAGTAAAGCAGAATTTTTACTATATTAAACATTGCAACCATATTTTTTGTAGTATTTATCCTAAGAGTAAATAAGGTAGAGACTAAATCAAACGTTTTTTTTTTCTATTCATAATTATAATATCGCACTAAGAACGAACATACATCATTCTAAACAAAAGTTCATTCTGGCTCGATCCGGTCTCTTTGCCGTATCCCAAAACCTAATTTATTTTATCTGTGTATCCACTAGATTTAGGATATTTGAAGAAACCTAAATTGAGGGATCATTGAAGTCTGTGTCGTCTTCGAAGTTGGCGTCTTATTGACATAGCAGTCCTTTTACATAACATGGGGGGCTAACTTCGATGATCTATAACTTCTAAAATAATCGTTTTGTGACAAGATGTGGCTGAGAATATTTAACAATTGTCAAATCTGTTTCAATCTCGATTTTTCAATTATATTTGGGCAGATATAGAAGTTTAAACCTTACAGATCAGCAATATGTTTCAATATTTTTTATAAATTTCTTAGGAGAATATTGAAGAAATATTTGCGCACACTTTTAAAATATGTACTTATGTCTGAACTGATTTGAGGAGGGGGTGGCTCAGTCGGTAGCGCGCCAGACTCGTAATCTGTAGTTCCCAGGTTTGAGTCCCAGCTGGGTCAGCGTTGAGATTTATCTCCGCCCACGGATATTCTGCCCACGGTCAGTAGGGGACACCGATGGGCTTGGAAAGGCCGCCGTCCGTCGGATGGGACGTTAAACCGTGGCTCCGTGCGCGGGAGAGCCATACCCTGTGCACGTTAAAGAACACGCTGGATGGCCTTGACGGGAGGCTACCATCTGTCTCCCAACAGCTGTTCCAGTGGGTCCCCCCCCAACCTTCTCTGAGCCTTCGGGGTCCATGTGACCTGGCCATTTAGCCCCTGGTGTGCAAAAAGTGCCGCTCAGAGGTAAAACAACCCAACTGAACTGATTTGAAATATTTCCTATTTCTGTTAACTCTAAATGTCTAGCACTGCTGTTTTTATATGTTCAAACTTCCATAAACCTAATATTAAAGGAAGTTATATTTAGATAGTAATGATTTAGATTTTTACCTTCAGTCACATTTTCCTCTAAAAAATCTTATTTTAGAAGTTAGCCACCACATGTTACGTAAAAGGACGTCTATGTGAATAAGACGCTAACTTTGAAGATGAAACAGACTTCAATGATCCCTCAGTGTAGGTTTCTTCTATTATCCTAGATCTAATGAATGCACGGAGAAATACATTAGGTTTTGGGATTGGGCAAAATGACAGGATCGAGCCAGAATGAACTGAAACGCAGTTCCGGTACATGTAAATTTTTCCTTATATCTTAGAGCTTTTTCAAAAACACTAAGCAAAATATAAATTAACTGAGGGTGTGGATAGCCATGGTGAGAAAGCTCAAATATTTAGTCGTGAAGAAGCTAAATCTCTGCATACAGTGAGATTTTGTTAGAATGATGTATGTTCGTTCTTATGTAATATTATGGTTATGAATAGAAGAAAAAACATTGCATTAAGTCTCTACCTTATTTACTCTTAGGATAAGTACTACACAAAATATTATTACAATGTTTAAGATAGTAAAGTATAGAAATTCTGCTTTACTTTTGGTATATGAAACAATATTAGTTGTGATCACTAAGCTATCCAAGACGCATGTTATATCATATAAAAATGACTTAAATAGTCTCTTTAACATTACCAAAGAGTCATGCGAAAAACGTTTTGCATTACCAAGGAGTCATGCAAAACATAAAGGCACACAAGTGCTTTCATATTAGATTTCAAGAGAAACACATCATTGAAATTCTACTGAATGGCAGTAACATTTTCATTTATGTATTACTAAATGAGAACTCTAATACCTACTGCAAACCATATCATATA
The DNA here is from genome assembly GCA_038380435.1 of Ryuthela nishihirai. Taxonomy (NCBI): domain Eukaryota; kingdom Metazoa; phylum Arthropoda; class Arachnida; order Araneae; family Heptathelidae; genus Ryuthela; species Ryuthela nishihirai. Next base: position 40,301,035 of record JAWZYU010000020.1, read on the forward strand.
GAATCTGCTGTTTACCTTATTGTAAGAGGTAGGGGTGGCTCAGTCGGTAGCGCGCCAGGCTCATAATCTGTAGTTCCCAGGTTCGAGTCTCAGCTGGGTCAGCGTTGAGATTTATCTCCGTAAAATTCCTCGCCCTGCCCACGGTCAGTAGGGGGCACTGATGGGCTTGGAAAGGCCACCGTCCGTCGGATGGGACGTAAAGCCATGGCTGCGTGTTCAGGAGAGCCATACCCTGTGCACGATATAGAACACGCTGGATGGCCTTGACGAGAGGCTACCCCCTGTCTCCCAACAGCTGTTCCAGTGGATCCCCTCCCCCAACCTTCTCTGAGCCTTCGGGTCCGTATGACCTGGCCATTTAGTCCATGGTGTGTAAGAAAGTGCCGCTCGAAGGTAAAACAACCCAACAACCTTATTGTATTCACTTGGGGTTGGGGGTTTGGTCGACCTCAATGATCAAAGCTTCTGCAATAGGTTTGATTTTATATAGTTAATTATAAAAATTTTTAATTCTGAGCATTCTGTTTACTGAAACTAATGTATTCTGTGATAAATATCTGTGTTATAAATATAAAAACTATATTTCAAAGAAAAAATATCTAATCATGATGTATCATTTCTCTCTCAGGTATGTGAATTGCATTCTTCTAACGATATTATTAGAGAGACAAAATATTCAGAAACGTTTACTGGTAAAATGAAATAGCAAGGGTCCTTACTGTCTTACTTTACCAGTAAACGTTTCTTTATAAATCCAAAATTTATGAGTAATTTTGAAATAATCTGTGCTTCCTTTCTGCTATTAATCCTTAAATTTAGCTTACTCTGTAAGTTACACTTAAACGACAGATGACGTCCTGGACCCTTATATACGTCCTTACCCTGGTGCAATAGGTGAAGCATTCATCTTACAAGACAATAACGCTCGTTCACAGAGCTCGACTAGTGGAACAATACCTTCAAGAGGAGATCATTATGCGCATGGAGTGGCCAGCTCGATCCCCCGACCTAAATCCGATTGAGCATGTGTGGGATGCTCTAGGAAGACGTGTTGCTGCCCACAACCAACACTTCCTACAAGAGAAGGCCATCCAACAGACTCCATGACGTCACGCTAGACACCCACGTTCGTCTCGTCAGCAGCACTTCTCTTGTTAAATGTATGATAGTGATTCTCACCGTATTTTTTTTAAACCACATAACGCGAGGTTTACTTTAACATTTTTTATTATTATACTTGCCTCAACACACCCCCTGAAACAAAAGGGGAGCTTATTACTGCTAGAAAAAGGAACAATGGTCGTTACTCTCTACTAAGCAGTTTCACAACATCATAAACAGCATGGAACATCGCTGTCGTGCCTGCATGGCTGTAAGGGGTGACCACACTCCTTATTAAAGAAGTTTGCCCATTGCATTCTGACACCTCATTTTTGGACAAGTTCTTGAACAAGATAAATACACTGGTTGACTCCTGTAAGTGTTATTTACAGTGTCAACCCTTGTAATACACTGGTTGATTCCTGTAAGTGTTATTCACAGTGTCAACCTGTGTAGTACACTGGTTGACTCCTGTAAGTGTATTGAGATCCGTTTAACTTTTGTAAGTGTTAATTTTTGACTACCTAACTACCTGAGGTGTTAGTACAATGAATTAAGAGAACATGTTATCTGACTTGAAAACAAAGGAACCTTTCAAGGTCAGGGAAGAGCTCTTTCTGTGGTGATAGATTAACACATTGCAAGACCCAGTAATCTAGAAATGCATTTGGACAAAGCATAGGTGGTCAACAGGAAGTCACACAGCACATCACCTACAGAGTAAACAGAGGAACGGCAGCCTGAATAAGAAATGCTCATCAAATCTTCGCTGGGATTAGGGTGTCCCCACTGACAAAGGCTATTTGTCCCCTGACCGATTCTGAATTTACAATACATCCTCACAAAACATAAGGGACCATCGAAATGGACAGTGAGAGATCATCGATTGTCCTTTTCGCACAGAGATTAGCGAACAATTTTGGCTGTGTGCTATCATTTAATCGGTTGCATTGGCTCGTGACTGAAGTAGGAACGACGGCATCTAAACCAGGTCCGTTCAACGCAAACTTAATGAAGAGTCACTAGGGGGAGAAAACGATTCTTTAAGAACCAACCAAAAAAATTCTGTACTTAAAACGAAAGCATACATTTCTAATGACTAAGGAATTGGGGGGGGGAAAGCGATATAAGGAATTAAAATATATATATTGATTAAAAATAAAGCATTTTTAACTGTTTTAAAAAAAAATGCACATTTTTAACCCGTAACTACTATCGACAAATCATTATGACGCAATTGCTACCGACGGATCATAGGGACCCATTATAAAATTATGAAGTAAAGCAAGAAATTTTGACACACAGTTTTTATTTTTTAATATTCAGTGTGAAGTCACATATATACATAATTATTATAAGAAAAAAAAAGAATTATTTACCATTTGGGCATACTTTCAATGCACATTGCCCGCGAATTGCTATATTGCACATTGAACAATATATATTTGTTTTTCAGTCATTTTTCGCGAGACATATTGCACACCGCTTTCTCTTTGTTAATTCCTGAGCTTGCACTAGGTTGGGTTGATCCTCTATAGGGGCGGGGGTGGCTCAGTCGGTAGCGCGCCAGACTCGTAATCTGTAGTTCCCAGGTTCGAGTTCCAGCTGGGTCAGCATTGAGATTTATCTCCGCAAAATTTCCCGCCCTGCCCACGGTCAGTAGGGGACACCGATGGGCTTGAAAAGGCCGCCGTCCGTCGGATGGGACGTTAAGCCGTGGCTCCGTGTGCGGGAGAGCCATACCCTGTGCACGTTAAAGAACACGCTGGATGGCCTTGACGGGAGGCTACCATCTGTCTCCCAACAGCTGTTCCAGTGGGTCCCCTCCCCCAACCTTCTCTGAGCCTTCGGGGTCCATGTGACCTGGCCATTTACCCCATGGTGTGCAAAAAAGTGCCGTTCAGAGGTAAAACAACCCAACCCTGGCCATTTAGCCCATGGTGTGCAAAAAAAGTGCCGCTCAGAGGTAAAACAACCCAAAATCCTCTATAGCAATCCCAAGGATGTCTGCTGCGAGGCAACGTAGTTTGCGGGGCACTTTTTTGTTGTAAATTCTTCGCATCATATGAGGAGTGTACAAAGCAATTCCCAGTTGCTTCAAATAATTATAACGCGATATTTGTTTGTTTTGCGAAAATTGGTAAATTACGCGACTGTTTACCCCTGATATATTCAAAATGCAATAAAAAATTTTAATATGTGGCGCATTTCTCGTCCGAAGCATCTGCACCTGCTTTGGTGCTATTGTAAGACAATATAACCTCTGGTTTTTTGCTGACTTCATCAACTTTATCATCATGATGCATATTGGAAATCAAAACAACCGCCTTTCCTTGTTTAGGTACGTATGATATTATTGTTTTTTTTTTTTAAGTGAACCTAAAATTCGATGATTGTACTAGACGTTTCCTGTTGGGAAGAAACTCTGGAGGAATCATTCTTTTGTTGTTGTTTTTTCACAGTTCCCACATAGGTTAGACCTTTTTTAATTCGTCAACCAATTCCATCGACGTGTACCAATTGTCACCTGTTATGTTTCGGTTCGTCTTCCCAATAGGATTTCCCCTCCCTGTCCACGGTCAGTAGGGAACACCGATGGGCTTGGAAAGGCCGCCGTCCGTCGGATGGGACGTTAAGGCGTGGCCACGTGTGCGGGAGAGCCATACCCTGTGCATGTTAAAGATCACGCTGGATGGCCTTGACGGGAGGCTACCATCTGTCTCCCAATACCTGTTCCAGTGGGTCCCCTCCCCTAACCTTCTCGGAGCCTTCGGAGTCCATGTGGCTTGGCCATTTAGCCCATGGTGTACTAAAAAGTGCCGCTCAGAGGTAACACACCCAACACTCAATAGGATTTATCATGCGGAGCACAACTTCAGTTGGATGCGATAAAGTTGTTTTTTTTGTAACACCTAAACTTTTTCCAGTGTAAACTCCTGAATTTAGCATATAGTGGGTTTGTGAATCGGCCAATATTTGAACCTTGACACCATACTTCGCAGGTTTGTTTGGGATGTACATCCTAAACGAACATCTTCCCCGGAATGGAACCAGCATTTCATCTATAGTCTTGTGAGGTCCAGGAACGAAGTTTTCCTTAGGGGTTTTGACAAAATCATCAGATAAGTCCGAAATTGCAGCTACTTTATTATTTTTCACACTCTCTAGTCTTGTAAGTTGGTTGTCAAATCTAAGACAAGATAATAAAAAAGAAACGCGCAAGAGACGTACATCGAAACAAATCTCTTCCAGTGCCATCTGTTGCCCATAGCGATCTCAGGTCTTCATGACCAGATTTGAATAAACCTTGCATAAACAAACAAACCGATCAAAGCTTCAATTTCAATTTTGTCTGTAGCACTAATAAATGTTGGTGCAAATTTGGAGAGAGAATTTTTGCATCTTTTGAAACTGCTATACTTTGAGTTAACCATTTTTATTTTATCGTTTGTATATTTGACAATTATTTCCAACATATTATCTGTGATAAATAGCTTCCAAGCTTCCGACGGACATGAAGGTGGATTATCACGAGCAGGTCCTTTCAGTCCAGGCAAAATGCGTATTATATTGTGAGATTTTAATTTGCTCTTTTTGTGTGCTTCTTTAGCCCATTTTGTATTATCTTTTCCATACCAAGTAGCTCTTGATCTTTTTGTAGTATTATCATTATTCGAATCATATTTCAATTGATCGTCCCTAGATGTGATACTCTTCTCTGCAGGCAAATACTCAAACTCACTGTCAGAGTCGTGATCACTAAATTAACTTGCTCATCCTCATCGCTTATATCTGCATTATTCAATATCATTTGGCCAGCTTGCGTCTCGTCATCTGCTTCTGCAATATTTTCAAGGGTCTCAGCCTCATCTTCCATATCCTCCTAAAATTCTTTACTGTTTATTATTTCCTCTAATTCCGCGTCGGTCAGATATTTGCTCGAAGATGCCATTATATTATCTATAAATTGACAAAAAATTTATTATTTTTTTAACAGTTGTGTAGTTCAAACTAAAATAAAATTCCACAATATAAAACAGAAACAAGAATAACTAATGTATAAATACCTGTGTTAGGAAAAAATTTATTCACTAACGTAAATACTACAGGCCGTCCCGTGGCCGAGTGGTTAGCGCGCTTGGCTGATCTACGGGACCTGGGTTCGAGCCCCGGGTAAGGCATGGATGTTCGTGTTGTTTTTCTGCTGAGGTCCTGCCATCCTCTCAGGCCTTCTACTCTGGCCTATAAACTGACAGGCTCCTGTCAGACCTATGGATGTTCGTGTTGTTTTTCTGCTGAGGTCGTGCCATGCTCTCAGACCTTCTACTCTGGCATATAAACTGACAGGCTCCTGTCAGACCTCTGTGGCAAGCAGCTGCTTGAGGGGGTATTTTTTTTAAATACTACAGATGGGTCACAGTGACCCGTCTACGTGTATATAGCGATAACGGATAAAATAAACACAACCACTCACTACACGTCGTGAATTGTTACTGATTTAGAGAATACCGGAAAGCAGAGCTCCCCCACCATCCGAGAAAACATGGAATCGGGAAATCTTCCTAACGCTGGGTCACTGAGACCCCGTCGATACCATTTACGGGTTAAATAATACTATGGATTGGGAAAACCATTTCTTTATTCACCTAAAAATGTTTGGTCAAAAAATTTGCAAGAAATGAGCCTTACTTTCACCTCTACACAAATAGCTTACTCACTCAACTGTACGGGGAGGGGGTGGCTCAGTCGGTCGCGCGCCAGGCTCGTAATCTGTAGTTCCCAGGTTCGAGTCCCAGCTGGGTCAACGTTGAGATCTATCTCCGCAAAATTCGCTGCCCTTCCCACGGTCAGTAGGAGACACCGATGGGCTTGGAAAGGCCGTCGTCCGTCGGATGGGACGTTAAGCCGTGGCCCTACCCCCCATCAAACTTCCACAGTTATTAACTGGCACCAATTTGAACAAAAATACAACACATCACCTCCTCACACCCTTCATTATTCACAAAGCACTCCCCTGGCAACTTCCTTAACAAATATTTAATGACAAGCATAATCAACAATATTCCCTCACAGCACCTTATTGTTTACACAGACGGCTCCTTTGACGAAAACAATCATACAGCTACAGGAGGAATATTTATCCCCTCACATAACATTGAACAAAAATTAGATTCAATCCAGATCTTAACATCATGGAAATAGAGCTCGAAAGTATCAGAGAAGCTGTCAAACTTTCCCACATATTAATCAACGACACCTAGACACACATTATTCTCCTTACTGACAGCAAAGCAGCACTGCTCAATCTTCTAAAAACCCAGACAAAACAGAAAATAAAGCTTTGGCCTACAGCACCTTGATTGACATTAGTCTGCTTTCTCACACACACAATATTAAATTCACATTACTTGGATCCCTGGACACAGAGAAATGAGAAAACAGATTCCTTAGCCAAACAAGCTGCTGTCCTAGACTCTATTATCGATATTCCACACCGTAAACATTTATTTCAAAATAAACGTCTCGCCTACACACACATTAATTTCCAATCACATTTATTACAGACTCCACACAAACTTTAGAAATAATATACATGGCCTCCCCACTGAAAATAATTTCATACCCTCTCACTGACCTAGATCTTTACAAGTAAAATTTCCCAGGCTTCGCATAGGCCATCCCAGATTTAATAAATTCTTACACACTATTTAAATGAAACAGCCCATGTTACCCACATTGCAGTCACATTGAAACAGTAGAACACGTCGTCTTGCACTGCCCACATTACGCCCAGGCCAGGGCATTATTTTTTGCTTCCTGATCTAGTTCACATCCCCCCCCCCCTCCGACTCATCTAGGGAATTCATTTCGACACAACTATTTCAATTTTTGAAAGAGGCTGGCACCTTTTCCTGCATTTAAATTTATCTTTTTCATGGGTTGAGTCTCCCTTCTTTTCTAGAAAGAAAAAGTGATCTCACTCTTTCCTCCTCTTATTTCTTTAATTTTTCCCTTTCAGTTTGCCACTGATCACATCCCCTCTTCCATTCTTTGAAACTCACCTGTGAAACTTCACATCTATCAGACACTTTCCAATACCTGTACCCTCTCATCTTGTCAATTACTCTAGCTCTCGCTCTGTTTCCAACAAAAGGATTAGCACACACCTTACCACCCTCCCCCCCACCCCCTTGTTCACATTTCCACACCCCGCATTCCACTCCCGATTCTCTGTCACTCTCCAAAGAAAAGGATTAACATCAGACTGTCCTTTCTATTCTCTTCAACTGGCACAGAGAGAACCTTGAATCTTGATAAGACTCGCCTGCATTCCCTATAGTTGCACCATCCGTTCTACCACCTGGATTGATAACACACCTTAAATTACCAATAATCAGAAAGTCCTATCAAATGAGACGATTAATATACAAATTAAAATATAAGTACAGTGAAAGGGCCACTTCCACTAAATATAACGTAGTGGACATGATAGGATAATTCAAAAGAAAAACTTAAAATTTCCTCTGACCTACTGCAACAATTTTACCACAGATAATAATAATAATAACTCAAAATTCCAATGAACTATTGAAAGAACTTTATTACATAAAATAACTTAAAAATAAGAAACTATAATTAAAAGTCAGAATTGTAATCCATTTAAAACATAGTAAACCTAAGCAGCTACCAAAACATTGATGGTCGATGTTTTTATCTGAAAATTAAACACTTCTTATGACTTATTGAAGGCATTCTCAACCTCTCCTAGGTACCATTACTACTAAAGGAATTAATTAATAAACCTTAATCTCCTCCTTTATAATAATCTCATATTCAAAAATTAACGGTCCCACTTTGGAACCATTCAAAAAGAAACTCGGGCTTAATATGATTGCCGAAAGAAATAATGAAACATTTCAGTCGTACTCAGATTATATTACGGAAGCAGATGATTTCTTTTCACAGAATTCAGTTTCAGATATTATTGCAGCCCACTTGAAGATGTTCTTGTCGTTTGAAAAGTATTATCCCGAACATGAAGATCCCCGTAGGCAAAACATGCGGATTGTGAACCCCTTTGTTGGACACAAAGATACAGCCCTTTCCCATGAATTTTATTGAATTATCATCAGGCAAAGGACTGGAAAGTACTTTTAATTCTATGAGTAATTCAAAAATTCTGGATAAGAGCAAAAATTGAATATCCAAATTTACATCAAATAACAATGAGATTTCTTCTTTGTTTTTCCACCAGGTCTTTGTGAAATTGCATTTTCCGCCAATGACTGTACTTAAAACGAAACAAAAGAATCTCCTGCAACTTTCTGACTGTCTCCGTTTGGCTATCATTTTAATTCATCCCAGAATTAATAAACTAACGGACAGAAAACAGCAACAAAAGTCTCATTAGCCTAACTATAACCTTCAAAAACTCTGTAATAAAAGAAACCAAGTTTAACCTTTTCAATAACTTATAATTGATGTATTAAAATGCTGCGTTTTTGAATTCAATATATTAATTAGTGTTCGAACCAGTGTTTAGAATTGAGAGATTCGTGCCCTTTTATTAAATTCCATACTTTGCATTTATAAATATTTGGCGTGTGTATGTGATAATAAGTATTTCGCCGACAAGTTGACATCCTTCTGCTACTTCCCCTGCTCACTTCTATGCTGAATTACAATGCATAAATATTTTTCTCATTACTGTTTTTTTTTTTAAATCATTAAAATCAATTGAATAATACGATAATCAATTTTTCTCTGAATAATATTATAAATATTTGGTGATCAGAATGGGATATGTCAATGAAAATCAGCACAAATTAATTTATTGATGTTGGCCTCAGGAAACTACAATATGATACAAGATTTCATTTAACCAGTGATTGATAAGTAATTTAAATGTAATTTTATATTTGTCAACATCCCACACCGTATACATAAGTGCACTTTAACTCTTTATTATTATGACACAATTAATTATTAATACTTATGTTAGTTTAACGTATGAAATTAAAAAAAAAATTGAAAATATATTTACGAGTAAATTTCTTTGGACCGGGCCCTCGTCTTATAGAAAAAGAATTTACCATGCCGCATTCTCACAAAGGTTGAGAACCACTGTTCTAGACAATTCTAGAACCCTTTCATTACCCCCTAGTTTATTCTTTTGTTTCGTCACCTATCTCACGTGACGCTGCAAAGTGGTTCACTATTGGTCAGTTTAAATGTCAAGTCTGGCTCACTCTTGTCATTGGCACTCCTGAAGTTTACCTCACCTTATTAGGCTTCTCTTTTCTAAGACAAAGTAAAGCACGGGGAACGCTATTGTCTGTTGTTGCAGTTGTTGGATGGTTTTCCCCGAGTTAACTGTACTGAGTATTTGTAGTGAGACTGGTTATTATATGGTAACTGCTTAGATCGAGAATGGTAATCGTCGAAGATCATTCAGGTAAGTATTTTATGAATTGTAATAATAAAATACACACATATCTAGGTTTACTTGGTACTTGATTTAGACAGTCAAGAAAAATGAAACCAATTTTGTTTTACTCGATGATAGACTCGGTTTTAAACGGTACGAATTTGCATTTTTTTTATTTATCTGTATAATGCATATCATGGAGTAGCATTAGCTTAGTATGGGAGAATATTAGACTATGTCTCCCCAAAGAAAATGAACAAACCCTTTATCTGATATCATTTGCTTTTAACCCTTCCAGTATCCAGAACGTACATATCTGTTTTTAGTACAATAAAAGAAAACGATTTTAAATTTTTTTTAATAGATATCTTATAAAAATATGTAATTTAAGCTTGATAAATAATATATTTTTTATTTGATGCATATTTTATTAAACTATGACATAAATAATTTCTTAAAGCCATCTGTTTGCCATTTCTTAGAAGTTATATAAGGTATTGCCAATTTGTTTGTGAACTCTCTGTACTGAACTCTCTGTACTGAAGCAATCCCCTAATTTAAGCTCAGAAGCTTGATTTGAACTATTATCAACAAAATTTTCCTTAAAGTTTTTAAAATCTCCTGATAATTAACAAAGAAATGCTACTTTTTAAAAAATGGAAGATTTTGGAAGTAATAATGAAATTGGTACCTTTTATTTTGGTATATCACTGTAAAAATTGTTATTAAAATTAATATGTTATTACATTGATCAAATTTTTTACTTCAATAAAATTCAGAATTAAATTCTTTTTAATTTGGTATATAACATGAGCTATTTCTGTTGATTAATTATTTATTAAAAATATTCTAATTGTGACTTGTTTATCGGACTGCATCAAGCCTGGACTTTTTCTCAAAAGTATAGTATGGAGAAAAAAATTTCAAAATGGAACAAATGTTTACTTTAAACAAGAAAAATTTTTTTTTTGTTATTTAGAAATAAATAGCCTTTCTATTCATGTGCATTATAATCATTTCTGTCTATTAGCCTTTTTTTTTATAAATTTTTATTTGTGTTTTCCAGATGCAATTTTTTTACTACATGACTTTAAAAAAGTCCTATTAAAATGAAACATGGTCTTTTTTGCTAAATATTTTATTTTCATAGAATCCAGAATTAAATGTTGATTAATTTGGCATATAACATGCCATAATTCCTTTCACTAATTATTTCGCAAAAAGGTTCTAAAGTTAAATTTGGCCTCTGGATGTAAACCAGTTTTTCAGGCTGGACACTGGAAGGGTTAAGATTAAATAGGTCAACGTAAATTACTATGTTTTAAAAAAAATCGTCATCTGGAATAAATTTTGCTAAAATTGTATTCATTCTTTTGTAATGTAATGTTTCACGACATCTTACTAAAGTTAATCCAGTTTTGGATCGGCAATGAGATCTGACTATTCTAGAGTAAATTCTTTCAAGCTGGTAAAACAATGTTTTATCTTAGTTTTAACAGCAAGTGAAACATATAAATTATTATATAGGCTAAATACAGTTTAAGTATTGGTACAAATGCTTCATTTATATTCAATTCATAAACGTCCTTTGTTCAAATTTCGCCTTGGAATTCGATAGCGTAAGTCTGCATTAACGATGAATATTTTTCGTGATTAAAAAGGATAGTGGTATATGTGAAATTAATTGAAGCTGATCTGAATTCACTATTTTATTTTGCAATCTAATGGCAGGCATTATATTCGCAAAATAATCGCACACTAACACAGATTGCATATAGAATAGCAGAATGAACCAAAGCATAATAAAGAATCCTTAAAAAATTACCGTCAACTGCTTTTTTTATATAGTGAAGCTTATAAGATATAAAGCTTAATTTCTTAACCAAACAATTTACATGTGATTTCCATTTTAACAATTTACCAACCATAATACCAAAGTCTTTATAGCTAGTTACTTTTTCTACACTTTGTCACGTGCAATTATTAAAATATTTGCATGTAACAGAATGAAATTTCACATTTAATTGTTCAAAGAAACTGCGTTTAAACTGAAAAATTCGTAAATTTAGTTTTAGTAATATTTATGGTTTATTTATTTAATTCAAACCATGTATTTAATCTAAACAAATCCTTTTCGATATTATGTTTTAATTCTAACAGATTTTTACATCCATATATTAAAGCAGTGTCATTAGCAACTGCAACAGTGTCCCCATTTAAACCAAGGGAATAAAGTTCATTTATTAAAATTAATTATATCGATATTCTCAATATCCTATGTTCCACTTTGTCAAAAGAAATTCAAGGAGGGATTCATTGCACATTAAGATGCCTATGAAGATGCTATATTTCCATTTCTTGCTTTTTCCCTTTGTTTAGTTAATGAGATTGGAGATCTCTTCCTGCCAAATTTGTTTTATCTGCATTAAAAAAATTTTCTGCACGATTCAGTCATGTTGATCTTTTTTTTACACTTTTTAATTAAATTTTTGATGCAATGTCGTTTCTCTTTCTTTTTTTATTTCGCTATTAGAATTTTTCACATTTTCTTTTAGCTATTATTAATCATTTTACACCTTATGCATTTGAAACCAACTAATTTATACAAGGCGTCCCACTAACGGCGTATAATCTTCCCATAGATACATCGGTTCTCCAAAATTACACAAAAACGTTCTGAGGTATATTATTTTCTGAGATTTAAATTGCGAAACAAACGGTTGAAAAGGTGTAGGTATTACAGATGAGTTCGGTCCCAGAGTAATTTAAATTTGAAACATCTGTAACTGTGAAAAAAATAATTACAAATATAAGATTTTTGTAATTATAATTCAACGACTTGAAGCGAACATCAATAATTAAAAACAAGCACTATACAGCTTTTGATTATTTTTACTTATTATCGATCTTTAATGAATGACTAGCTCTTTGCGTTTATAATGATCTCGCCTTTCTAGCATTTCAAATATTTTTTCGTTCCAAATAGCATTGACATTTCAATTATATTTCTTCATAAAAAATATATTTAATAATATAAGAATAAAATATACGATTGGTGACATGAATTTTTGTATATATGTGTTATGATGTGTTAGATATATTTTTCCTCAAATCAAGGTAGGGTGAGCTTGGACTGGGTAACATCAGGCTCGGGTGGGCTCTGACTCGAGACATCAAGCCTGAACTCATGTCATCGAAGCGTGACGTTTTGAGTAGGGGAAACAGTTAACAAAAACACTACTGCAACTAAATCGAGCACGGTTCCGCTACTCTCTGCTTCCGAATCATTGAACCGGAACGCCGTTCCACTTCTCTATGTTTCGGAATCACTGAAACAGAACACCGTTCCGATACTAGATATTTTCGAATCATTGGACTGGAACGGCGTTCCAGTTTAGTGAATACGAAAATGATGTCGTGATGACAAATATAATGACAAATGTTTCCGAGTCTTTGAATCAAAGTAGTTCCATACTTTTTAAATCAAACATTAGTAGTATAGTATATACAGTCTAGCAGCGAAGTAGGGATGGGGTGTGAGAGAGCAATCTCCCCTCATTGAGGAAAGTTATATTTCACAAAATGTTCATCGGCGTTCCGATGGCCGGGTGGTTAGCATGTTTGGCTACTAACCTAAGGAACCTGAGTTCAAGCCCTGGTTATAATGTCTGACTGTTCTCTTTCTGTTGAAGTCTCGCCTTTCTCACAAACCTTCTCTATAGCGTATTGTACTGATAAGCTCTGTCAGATTTCGGGGAGCAAGCAGCTGTTTGATGAGAAATTTGTTTGTTCATTAACTCGTATTAATAAAGATGTTAACAAAAATTTTGAAAAGCCCCATGCTTCCAAAAAGTGTAACTGAGAGAGAATTAATTTCATTCTCATTTAATTTAACCTAAATTAAATCTCATGATTTTAATACATTGAACTACGGTGCAAAAGTATTATTATGTCGGTAATGTTGAATAAACTTGTATTATGTAAATGGTAAAAAAAAGTCAAAACAACTTTAGGGTGATTAAAAAAACCAGCATTATTCATAAAATAATATAGAATTTAATGTTTTAAAATTTTCACCCATTTGCTTTTTTGCCCCGTAGCCGATTGGTTAGCGTGCTTCGCTATTTTTGAAAGGTGCCTGGGTTGGAGGCCCGGTTAAGGCATGGATGTCTGTATTGTTTTTCTGCCGAGGTTCCGCCATTCTCCTGTCTGTCCTCTGTGAGAGGGGGGATATTTTTTTTTACAGGTGCTTCAGGCCGATATTTATTTATTTTTTATTTTTTTATAGAGGACCGAATTTATACCTCAGGTGTCTCTAGGCTAATTAATCATTTTACACCTTATGCATTTGAAACCAACTAATTTATACAAGGCGTCCCACTAATGGCGTATAATCTTCCCATAGATACATCGGTTCTCCAAAATTACACAAAAACGTTCAGAGGTATATCCTTTTCTGAGATTTAAATTGCGAAACAAACGGTTGGAAGCAAACGAATTGGTAGTTCGCAGTTATCAACAACACTTCTTTCAATTTGGTATAAAAATATTATTTTTTTCTTTCAGAAATACGAAGAATGGAATATAAAGAAATAAATGAATATAGAAATTGTAATGGTAATAGAATTTTGTACATAAATAGTGAAATTTATGTAATAATTTAATATTATGGATAACATATAACTTGCTATATTCAATACGGAGTAATATTACACAAATTATCAATTTAAATTTCAAAATTATTTCCACGCTTTAATGCTCTGAGAATGATTAAATTATACTTAATTATCAAAAATATTAAAACACTTTCATATTGTGCAAAAACTGTATTCGAATCTCCTTAACTCTGAATCAAGCTTTTGCAGCAAAATGTTACAAGAAATGGAAAATCTAAAAGAAAAATCTACTCGTAAGTATTTACCTCAAAATTATAACAAATCGTTTACTGAAAAAATGTAATCTTAAAAGTTTGGGTAAAGTTTTTCACTTTGCATCAGTTTTGAAACAGTGCTTAGGACGAATATAACAGCACTATTGGCTGTCAAATGTTTCAGCTTTAACAACTCTTTTGAATAATAAAATAATATTTTCTAAAATCTAAATTTTCATAAATTTGATTGAGATTTATAATTCATTTTCTGCAACATTTTTCTGTAAAAAAAAGGCTTATTTTCAATGTTAGGAGCTTGGAATATGGTTTTGTTTTAACGCTACATAGAAGTATCCCAATAAGTTTGGAAACAGAGTGTATAGCGTCACAATCCGAATTCTTTTAAGAATTTTCGATTATCGGAGACAATGAACAGAGCGTTGCTCTCCATGAATACTTGCAGGTAGTTAAAATTGAAAAGACACCATTTTTGTTGTAAATAAACAATTTGTAGCATTTACAAGTCTAACGTGCTAATGGGAAATCCGGACCTCTATCCTCATCTAAGTTTTTTTTTGCCCATTATTTATTTCGAATTTGAATTATATTAGTTGAATGACTTTGAAAATTTTGACAATCATTAGTAAAATTATATAATTTTATTGTAAAAAATCATTACGAAACATGCCAGAACTTTTCATACGAACATTTTTAAATCTTTTCGCCATTTGAATGATTACTCAGTTTGTATTTAGAATTTGCATCATAGTTTAAATTAATTTCGAGTTCGAACCTGTAGTCTATCACAGAAGAAGTTGGGTTCGGTTGTTTTACCTCTGAGCAGCACTTTTTTGCACACCATGGCTAAATGGCCAGGTCACATGGACCCCGAAGGCTCAGAGAAGGTTGGGGGAGGGGACCCACTGGAACAGCTGTTGGGAGACAGATGGTAGCCTCCCGTTAAGGCCATCCAGCGTGTTCTTTAACGTGCACAGGGTATGGCTCTCCCGCGCACGGAGCCACGGCTTAACGTCCCATCCGACGGGTGGTGGCCTTTCCAAGCCCATCGGTGTCCCCTACTGACCGTGGGCAGGGCGTGGAATTTTGCGGTGGTAAATCTCAACGCTAACCCAGCTGGGACTCGAACCTGGGAACTACAGATTACGAGCCTGGCGTGCTACCGACTGAGCCACCCCCACAGAAGAAGAGTTGAATATTTAACACAATACAGATCTCTTGGAAAAGCATTAAAATATCTACTAGCTAAATAAATATAATGCCTTTCTGTTAATGTTCTAGGTGCCAAAATATTGTGTAATAATAATAATTGATTTGATAATCTTGTATTAACTTAAAACTTTTTAATTTTCAGTTGCCCCAAAAAATTTTCTACATCTTTGATCACTTTGAATATATATAATTTACGCACAGTAAGAATTCGTAATTTTTTTATAAATTCTATCAACGTGATCAATTTCCTCAAATTCATCATTATCCTAATAAGGTAATTTTGTGCATATTATACTGGCCTAATGTAAGACATATAAGCACCATCCCATGACAACAGGAATGGGGGTGGCTCAGTCGGTAGCGCGCCAGGCTCATAATCTGCAGTTCCCAGGTTCGAGTCCCGCCTAGGCCAGCGTTGAGATTTATATTTGCAAAATTCCCCGCTCTGTCCAAGGTCAATAGGGGACGCCGATGGGCTAGGAAGGCATCTCCGTCGGATTGGAGTTAAGCCGTGGCTCTGTGTGCGGGGAAAGCCATACCCTGTGCACGTTAAAGAACACGCTGGATGGTCTTGACGGGAGGCTACCATCTGTCTCCCTACAGCTGTTCAGTGGATCTCCTCCCCCAACCTTCTCTAAGCCCTCGGAATTCATGTGACCTGGCCATTTAGCCCATTGTGTGCAAAAAAAGTCACGCTCAGAGATAAAACAACCCAACCTATGGCAACAGTTGTATAATAAGTAACATTTAACCCACCCGAAATATATAATCTTCAAAACAATTTTTATCTTAATTATACCTTTACACGTGTGGCTCTTGTTCTCAATTTCTACACAACTTAAAAAAGCGGCTTCATCCCGCAACTTGCCGTAACATTTCTTGTGACCCGTCCCCCTTTGTTGTCATTACAAACATTATCTCATAAAATTTCTCCATTTTGTGTTATCATCATTCTCTTTCTTCAGGATAAAGAACGTGAAATCCGAGACAGAAACGACACCGATTGACAGCTACTAAGGCCTCATAAACAAATCAAAACCGTACTGTGATTCAAAATCACTAACTTAAAAAAAACAGAATTTTTTTGCTTCCATTGCTAAACAATTCAAATGCAAACATTATTTCACGAGTTACTGACTACCTTTTGAGAAAAAAAACTTGTTTGAAAACTCTCAATTTACGAGGGGCGGGGGTGGCTCAGTCGGTAGCGCGCCAGGCTCGTAATCTGTAGTTCTCAGGTTCGAGTACCAGCTGGGTCAGCGTTGAGATTTATCTCCGCAAAATTTTCCGCCCTGCCCCCGGTCAATAGGGGACACCGATGAGTTTGGAAAGGCCGCCGTCCATCGGATGAGACGTTAAGCCGTGGCACCGTGTGCGGGAGAGCCATACCCTGTGCACGTTAAAGAACACGCTGGATGGCCTTGACGGGGGGCTACCATCTGTCTCCCAACAGCTGTTCCAGTGGGTCCCCTACCCCAACCTTCTCTGAGCCTTCGGGGTCCATGTGACCTGGCCATTTAGCCCATGGTGTGCAAAAAAAGTGCCGCTCAGAGGTAAAACAACCCAAATCAATTTACGAATTACTTTTAACTATTCGATTAATTGTTTGGACTATAAGAGCAGCCATCAGTAGAATTGCAACGCTTTGCTGGTTCAGAAACTATGATAGCAGTCCCGGCAAATAATCGAACATTTGCGGTATATAACAGCAGATTATTCATTTGTTCAATTAATAGCATATGATTTATTAGAATATTCTACGCTTCAATATTAATATTTTTAATTTTTTCTTTCCAATAGGCATGAAAGCGAGAAATTCTTGCCGAAGAAATTGCAGTGGTGCAGAAAATTGTTGGACATCCAAAATGATTATCCCTGTAGAATCAAGCTCTCCCACTGGCAGAAAAACACTTGCATTGTTCCTGGATCAGTCCATCACAAAAAGATCGGTTTATTATATCGATTTGAATGCGGTATACGAAAAAGTGTCCTTTGTCATCACTCGCAGAAGACTTATTTCTTGGCGTTCTAGTTGGTCCTTTGGCTGGAACTCCTTCAGATTATACAGACTTCTGGTTCTCAAATGGTATATTTCAAGTTTTCGATCTCGTCCCTCGGCAAGAGTAATGTTTTTAAGAAACTGCTCTCGAAGAAAACAGATTGTCGTAACCTCCCATGCATCTCGTGCGAGGGTAACTGAGGAATTCGTCTCGTGCGAGGGTAACATCGGACTTTCCATTTTATGAAGCGGAGCACTTGCATCATCAACGAGGTGAAATCTCAAATATTGTGTACGCTTCGTTCATATGTTTCGCTTTCAAAGATGGCTACGAACTTAAAATTCTTGATAAAGAATACGAAATTTAAGGAATTATGGAAATTATATGAAGTCTTTTGTGGATTCAAACACTTACCCATGGTAAGCAGTTACCGAGAATTTCGGCAGTATCTACCAATTTACGATGGAAAGAAATTCATGATCACAAGAAGAGAGTTGCCGATAAAGGTTGAAGAAAAGATGTTCGTAATTTCTATTCCAGTCGAAGGAGTCGGCGAGAGATTTCCTGAAATTGAAGTTGTTATCAAACCTTTTAGAAAGGGAAATCAAAATCTGTCTACCATTAGCTTGGAGCCTCTTCATCAGGTTATGGCAGGTTACGATATTCAAGTGTCAAAGGAGGCAATGGTGGCTCTGAATACCATACTGAGATATGGACCGTCACTTCGATACATACCGATTGGAAAATGGAAGATTTCGATAGATACAGATAAGGGCAATTCCCAGCGAGTACGTATTTCAAAGGAAAAGCGGAAAATGTGGTTGGATTATTCTGTCGTTAGCCATTGGAAGCCCTGTCCTAGAGTCGATATTCCTGACACTTCTTTCTGTGATGGAGAACCTGTTTTGAATTTTATGTCAAAATGTTTGAAAAAAGATGTGGAAAAGGTTGCATATTTAACTGTCGAAGAAATAAGTGCTTTAACGAAACAACTCCAGGGTCTCCAAGTTGCAACAGATCATGTGGGGCGCGAGATTTCATACAGAATAAAGCTGGTGACTGAAGAATCTGCTGATAATAACAGAGTCGACTTCATGGAACATGGCTTAGAGCAAAAAATTAGTGTTACTCAATATATGAAAAAACGCTACGAGATCGAATTAAAGTTCCCAAACCTGCCATGCTTGTTGGTGGTTGGAAATAAACGGCGTCTTCTCCCAGTAGAACTATGCAATTTATCCTCCAGCGAGCCTGCATCAGCAAGTTACATTAATAGAGAGATAGTA
This sequence comes from Ryuthela nishihirai, assembly GCA_038380435.1. NCBI lineage: Eukaryota > Metazoa > Arthropoda > Arachnida > Araneae > Heptathelidae > Ryuthela > Ryuthela nishihirai. The sequence continues at coordinate 40,319,950 of JAWZYU010000020.1, forward strand.
TTACCCAGTCAGGGCTCGCAAAAAGATTTGAATATAACTCCTAACAGATATTTCGTGCCTAAGTGGGCTATCGTCAATTTTTCTCGGTTACGTGATGAAGAGGTAGAGGATTTTTCGAATTGTCTATGTGAAAAGGGCAAGAACTATCATTTGGAGTTAAATCACATGGTAGAAATAAAGAATGCAACTCAATATGACTATAAAACGATTCGCAATATTCTGGAAACCTTGAAATCTCAATACGAAGATGTTTTAGTTGTCGTTGTTCTTCCAGACGCAGAGCAACCTCTTAGAACAAGTCACATCTCTATAAGTGGGAGACCTAACGAAACAATTGTAAGCCACTGTGAAAGAAATAAGCGATATCTTGAACATGGTTACACGGTGTTTAAATCCCGATAATATCAAAGGCAGTGGATGAGCTGGCATTAAAGTTTGGTCCAGCATTGAAAGGAAACTCTAAGCAATATTTTGGTAGAATATTAAATATCAAAGATTTCGGATAGAACATTTGGTTTGGGTTGTTTTATTTATGAGCGGCACTTTTTTGCACACAATGGGCTAAATGGCCAGGTCACAAGGACACCCTAAAGTTGGGAGATGGTACACTGGACAGCTCTTTAGCACAGATGGTAGCCTCCCGTCAAGGCCAGACAATGAATTTTTAAAAGGCTTAGAACATGGCCCTCCCTGCTCCCAAATTCCTTTTGTATTATACTTCCCTAGCACAATGAAACACTCCAACGAAATCTATCAAAAAGGAGAAAAAATGGCCGTCCTCCATCTCTCATTTCAACTACATAAACACAAAAATAGTCCTTATCAGGACTGGCAGCAAAAATAGTCCTTAGGACTAAACCTATAATAATGAACCCTTTCACACCAACATCCCTTCCACACAGCTCACAAAAAAGTCCTTAGGACTAAACCTATAATACTGAACCCTTTCACCCCAACACCCCTTCCACACAGTTCACAAAAAAGTCCTTCTTAGGACTAAACCTATAACACGGAACCCTTTCATCCCAACACCCCTTCCACACAGCTTACAAAAAAAGTCCTTCTTAGGACTAAACCTATAATACTGAACACTTTCACCCCTTCCACACAGCTTACAAAAAAGTCATTCTTAGGACTAAACCTATAATACTGAACCCTTTCACCCCAACACCACTTCCACACAGCTCACAAAAAAGTCCTTCTTAGGACTAAACCTATAACACAACCCTTTCACCCCAACACCCCTTCCACACTGCTCACAAAAAATTCCTTCTTAGGACTAAACCTATAACACTGAACCCTTCCACCTCAACACCCCTTCCACACAGCTCACAAAAAGTCCTTCTTAGGACTAAACCTATAATACTGAACCCTTCCACCCCAACACCCCTTCCACACAGCTCACAAAAAAGTCCTTCTTAGGACTAAACAGCTACACTATATATACACACACAGATGAGTCAACACAAAAAATATTCCTTTTTCTGACTCCCTTTCCCCTTACTACAGCTTCTAGGCCGGACTGATCAATATTTATGGCACAACGGAAACCTGAAAGCATTCACTAGAGAGACGCACAGCCAAAAATACACCAAGTCCTTTTTTCACATACGAAATTTCATCCTTCGCCTTCATGAATATCAACAATCTATTAGCCTCATTTGGAGACAAAATATATTTACACTGAAATCAGAAGAAAATTCTACGTTCTAATCTGCTGGATATTTTTTCATCAAATATTCAGCTCAGCTCGAAGCAGATGGTTGAACAGGCCTAATTGTTGATATGTGATTTGCAGATGTAAAAGAAATGGGACCTTCCCTGGTGTGTTAAAAATTGATAGCAATTGCTTTAGTGGAGGGGGGGGGGGTGCTCTTTATATTGAAACCAGATTTGTAAATATGTTGATTGTATTATGATTACTATCGGTTTTAAATTACTGTTGCCTAAACTAATGAATTGTGTAAACTTTTAGTTCACTAACACCATAGATTAGTGTCTTTACTCTTATGGTGCATTTATTTTCGAAAATGTTTCTGTATGCTAATATTTTAAGTATTAATGTAACCAGGACCGGATGTAGGAGTGCCATACCTTCTCCCACTTTTCAAAATGTTAGTAAGGGTGAAAAAAAGAGTAAGAAAAAATTCTAGGCCGCTAGGCTAAAAAAAAGTAAGAGGCGAAAAAAATTATCTACTTTATATTTTATGCATTTTTTAAAGAACTGTAAAATAGAGGGGAGAAATATTATACTGCTTTGAAATCCAGTCGCTTGGACACCATTTTATAGTTTTCCGGCATGATTGTATTTCTTCCCCCCCTCCCTCTCGATTTTTTTCTAGATCCGGGCCTGTATGTAATTATAAATTATGTATCGATATCTATGGAAATAAATTATTCATTGATTGACTGATATTTACATTCTTGTTGGCAGTTTATAAACTTTAAATTCTTCATAAGCTTTAATTGTTTAAAATTTTTATTTTACAAACAACTGAGGATTTTTCGTACAAGCTTCATTTTCCTGATGATACAAAGTGTTCCTTATTTTCTGTTTTTGCACCTAAAATTACCGACTCAAGTACATAGCTTATTTTTAAATGGTATTTTTAAAGACGTCAGACAAAATTTTTAAAATATTATAATATAAATAACAAGCCTCCCGTGGTCGAGTGGTTAGCGCGCTTGGCTACTGATCAAATGGGATCTGGGTTCGAGTTTCGGATGTGTCTTTCTGCTGAAGTTCCATCATCCTCACAGACCTGTGGCGTATAAACTGATAGAATATTGTCAGACCACTGTGGCAAGCAGCTGCTTGAGGGGGTATTATTTTAATACTTTTTAAACCTCTATGGCACATAAATTGGCAGGCTCCTGTCAGACTTCTGTAGCTTGGATTGGATTGTTTTACCTCTGAGTGGCACTTTTTTGCACACCATAGGCTAAATGGCCAGGGCACAAGGACCCCGAAGGCTGGGGGAGGGGACCAGAGGTTGGGGGAGGGGACCCACTGGAACAGCTGTTGGGAGACAGATGGTAGCCTCCCGTCAAGAACATCCAGCGTGTTCTTTGACGTGCACAGGGTATGGCTCTCCCGCACACGGGGTCACGGCTTAACGTCCCATCCGACGGACGGCGGCCTTTTCAAGCCCATCGGTGTCCCCTACTGACCGTGGGCAGGGAGGGGAAATTTTGCGGAGATAAATCTCAACGCTGACCCAGCTGGGACTCACTTCTGTAGCAAGCAGCTGCTTAAGTGGATATTTATTATTTCTTAAATATTACTTTTAGGCAATTATTTGTCTTAAGAAAACTATACTCGTGTGCTTCTCTAATTCCAATGCAATTATTAAGATTTAACGCTCTTCTGAGAATATGAACGAAAATTCTGTAAATCAGTTGCTGAAGAAAATCTGTGCAGCGTCAAAAACGTTACTTCAAATGAATAGATCCTTAGCTTGAGCTTGGGTAAGTGTTTGCATGTTGTATGAAAAATCAGGACAGCCTAAGTGTCTCTGTCCTTTGCTTAGGGAAGTACTTTCTTCCTCTCCCTACATATTACTCAGTTTGAACAAAACTTAAACTCCCAAAGTGTGTTAATTCTTTGAGAAGAAGTCTAGTTAGTAGTAACTTTTTTTTATAATAAAGCTGGAACAGCCCCGGATCTAGCAAAAAAAAAAGTTGGGGGAGAGTAACTATAGCAATACAAAGATAATCGCGAAACTTTATTCCGATATTTAATTTTTCTATCCGTTTTAGTGATCTTCAAAAAACTTACAAATTATATTTTACATTTCGGTTATTAATATTCTCAAAAGGCACCCGATAATGCCTTGAGAATATTAATAAACGGAATAAAAAAAGGGAAGGCTTGACTCATCTCCCCCCCCACACACACACACACACCCTCCCTCCAAGATCGGGCTTTGGGCAAGAAACTAATTTTTCTGTCATAAGCTCATATAGGGAATAGAATGTAGGGTCGGATTATTAGGGTTTCCATTTTGCTGCTAATACCTAACATTATTTTAAATAAAATTACCGTGAAATAATTAGCTGTCCTAAGTGGGACTCGAACCCATGCCTCCCAGAAACATGCTGGTCGTCCTAACCGCTGGACCATCAGAAGCTTACAATTTTTTTAAGTGACATTCGCGTTAGTGACAGATATTACTACCATCAAATGTGCGACTTGGCTGCCCCATTGCCTGATAATAGATGGCGCCACTGGCGAATCAGCAAAAATTGCGGAAATGCATATAATGTCACTTTGTTGAAAAGATTGTCAGCTTCTGATGGTCCAGCGGTTAGGACGCCCTGCCAGTCGTCAGCTAGTTATTTCAAGTGTTTCTTGTCTACAGGACTTTTTCCTGTGAAACTTCGTTACTAAAATTATTATGTTTTTCGAACTTTTGCAAAAGTTTAAATTAGTAACAACAATATTATACTTAAAGCAGGTGATAAAACACGAGTCGTTTATTCATTTATTTATGTTTTATTTCTGATAATTTATGGGGGGAGTCATTAAGGGCCTCGGCCCCCAGAATTGCTTAATCCGGGCCTGATGGAAGGTGATCATAACGAAACGGTGTAATACGAATTTGGGGCAGTTTTCAATTACATTTCAGTTTGTAAATACCTCGTAAGTGATAAAAAATGGTCAATGAAGGCGTAATAATTAATTACCAGAGACAGGTCTAGGATGGAGTGGGGGACCATGCCTCTCCCCCCTCCCCCGCTTCCTATAAGAATTCCAATAACCGAAAAGGTTGTTTTGCCTCTGAGCGGCATATTTTTGCACACAATGGGCTAGGGCGGGGGTGGCTCAGTCGGTAGCGCGCCAGGCTCGTAATCTGTAGTTCCCAGGTTCGGGTCCCAGCTGGGTCAGCGTTCAGATTTATCTCCGCAATCCCCCCCCCCCCTCCCCACGTCAGTAGGAGACACCGATGGGCTTGGAAAGGCCGCGTCTGTCGGATGAGACGTTAAGCCGTGGCCTTGTGTGCGGGAGAACCATACTCTGTGCACGTTAAAGAACACGCTGGATGGCCTTGACGGGAGGCTACCATCTGTCTCCCAACAGCTGTTCCAGTGGGTCCCCTCCCCTAACCTTCTCTGAGCCTTCGGGGTCCATGTGACCTGGCCATTTAGCCCATGGTGTGCAAAAAAGTGCCGCTCAGAGGTAAAACAACCCAACCCAACACAATAGGCTAAATAGCCAGGTCACAAGGATCCTAAGGACTCAGAGAAAGTTGGAGAAAGGTGTTGCACTGGACAGCTGTTAGGAGACAGATGGATACCTCTCATCAAAGCCATCCAGCGTGTTCTTTAACGTGAACAGTGTATGGTTCTCCTGCACGGAGAATCGCAGCTAAAGTCTCGTCTGAGAGCAAAACGTGGGAAAGCATTGAGCATAATTATGATTTTTCGAAGTACCAGGATAAAAGATCCCATAACCTTCTCCATTCGAGGATATTCAATTAGTGGCATGTGTCCCAAAGGACAACACAAAAATCACCAAAAGGTGAGCCCCAAGGAACAGAAAACCAATGATAAATATAGTAGATCAGGGTACTTAGACCAAAAAGTGTTCCTGATCGAAAACCAAAGGTCTAGTCCTCTTGAATCTACTCATAGGATCGTGATCATACTTTAAAATGTTAATAATGAAATCGTGAGGATTCGTGTCCACAGCTTCTAAGAATTTCTTAGAGATCTGCTTTATTTAGGTGTAAATATGTTGAACGTCTAAATCTCCATGTATTTGTCTGTTGGTCACAAATCATGGGGCATTTACGTCCTGTCTCAAAAGCAAAACGTGGGTTTAGCGGAATTAATTTGTAATGTCCGAAAGAACGAGTTGTTTAAGTCGTTCTTTTGGACGAGTTGTTGAAATCGAGGATTGACTGTATTAAGCCAACTGTGGCTAAATGGTTAGTGCATTTGTTAAGAAGAGTCAAGGTTCCACGTGATAGATATTTGTTACAGTTAAAACCCATTTGTTTCCCAAACACTTGCCGTAGTTGTACCAGAGACATATTTCATTTGATCATTGCTTTTCACAGATGATCATTCGATTATGCGCTAGGCTCCTAAACCCCAACTCTCAGTCCCAGCTGTGTTACCATCCAGTTTTGTCCCCACTAACTGCACACTGTTCTCTGTGAGAAAGAGGGCATAAATCGGCTCGGGAAGGTTGACGTCCATCAAATGAGATTTCAAGCAGTGGCCCCATGTGCAAGATTGGTCGGATTGGGTTGTTTTATCTCTGAGAGGCATTGTTTTGCACACAATGGGATAAATGGCCAGATCACACCCCGAAGGCTCAGAGAAGGTTGGGAGAGAGGAGCCACTGGAACAGCTGTTGGGAGACAGACGGTAGCCTCCCTTCAAGGCCATCAAATGTGTTCTTTAACGTGCGCAGGGTATGGTTTAACGTCCCATCCGACTGACGACGGCCTTTCCAAGCCCCATCGGTATCCCCTACTGACAGTGGACAGGGCAGGGAGTTGCGTGAAGATAAATTTTAATGCTGGTCCATCTGGGACTCGAACCTGGAAACTGCAGATTACTAGCCTGGCACGCTACCGACTGAGCCACCAGGAGAGTCATAACCTGTGCATATTAAAGAACACGCTGGATCACCTGAATGGGAGGATGCCATCTGTCTCCTAACAGCTGTCCAGTGTATCCCTTCCCCCATACTTTTCTGACCCCTTGGGGTCCTTGTTACCTGACCATTTACCCGTTGTGTGCAAAAAAGTGCTGTTCAAACCACCAACCCATTGGGATACACTTATTCATTATGTCTATCACTTTGAGATGGGGGGGGGGGAATCCATCCACCGGGATGGGACGTTGATCCGTGAATCTATGTATAGAACAGCAACAAATACCCTGATTACGTTAAAGAACACGCTGAACATTCTTGAAGGGAGGCTTTCATTTGCCTCCTAGCAGCTGTCCAGTGAGTCCCCTTCTCTAAACCTTTAGGGTCCTTATAAGCTGGCCATTTTTTTAAATTCAATATTTGTCCACATTACAAAGATCTTACTAACTGAGCCGGAGTGGGAGACTTTATCATCTGGGCGAGATATCTTCAGTTGGGGAGAGTTCTGTTGCAATCTCCTTTACTTACTGATATGTTTGATTTCCGAAGTGAAACCAGTGACGTGAAACCACTTCTACTTATCACTTAGTTCTCTTAACTCTTTACACAGGAGGATTCGTTTCGAGATTGAAGTTCCTCCATTGTCAGAACTGATAGCGGAGATAGTCGTTGCATAACCTTTTCTAAAATGTTTTAGTTTACAATTTAGGTGTTATCATATGTACATTTGTCTTAGGTCAAGAAAACAAAAGCAGGGTAAAAACCCGAATCACATGGAGTGACTCCTTCAGTAGCGCGCCAGCCTCGTAATCTGCAGTTCCTATCTTCGATCCCCAGTGTTAAAATTTATCTGCGCAAAACTTCCACCTTGTTCCTTGGTGATAAAGGAGACACCCACCACACCCTGTGCATCATAAAGAACACTCTGGATGTCATGGGGAGAGGCTACCACCTGTCTCCTTCACCCAACTTTTTCCGAGATCTTGGTGTCGCTGTGACTTGACCATCACACCTGATTTTTGTGAAGCCCCTCTGAATTTTGCCAACTCCCCAAGATTTTCCAACTCTCCTAAATATTGCGAAGTTGCCTCGATTTTGCAAACACGCCATAATTTTACAGAAAAAAAGATTATAATTTTTACACCTCACCTGAATTTTGTCAACTCTCCACGATTTTGCCAAGTCACTCCGAATTTTGTCAACTGCCCCTAGTTTTTGCCAACTCTCCTAGATTTTGCCAACTCGCCATAATTTTACAGAAAAAAATCCTAACTTTTACATCCCACCTGAATTTTGCCAACTCCCCACGATTTTGCCAAGTCACTCCGAATTTTGTCAACTTCCCAAGATTTTGTCAAGTCACTCCGAATTTCGCCAACTCCCCAAGATTTTGTCAAGTCACTCCGAATATTGCCAACTCCCCAAGATTTAACCAAGTCACTCCGAATATTGCCAACTCCCCAAGATTTAACCAAGTCACTCCGAATATTGCCAACTCCCCAAGATTTAACCAAGTCACTCCGAATATTGCCAACTCCCTAAGATTTCGCCAACTCACCTGTATTTCACTAAGTGGCTGCGAATTTTGCCAACTGCTCTAAATTTTGCCGTCTCTCCATTTTTCAAAGTGCCTTAGATTTGACAAGTTGCCTCGATTTTGACAACTCCCCTTAATTTTCCAAAAAAAAAGAATTGGGGAGTTTGAAAGTTTGAAGTGATTTGGCAAATTTAGGCGAGATGTAAAGATCGGGATTAGTTTCGTGAAATTAAGGAGATTTGACCAAATCAAGGCAAAAATTCATACTGATTTGCTACAATTCAGATGTTCAGACGAGAAGTAAATATTGGAAGTATTTCTGAGAAATTATGGCTAGTTGGCAAAATTGGAAGTCAAATGGCAAATTACGAATTACGGGAAGTTGGCAGAATTAATTAATTGGAAGGCAAATGGCAAAATGTAGGAGAGACGTTAAAATGGTCTAAGCAAGTTTGCTCAGTTGGCAAATTTTGCCAAAATTTTTGCTCGAGTTGGAAAATTTTGGACTTTTCCCTCCCAACCATAGTCCTTCGCTACGCCCCTGTCTGTGGGCATATGACAGTCGCAAATTTTTGCGGGAGATTCCTAAAAGAAATAAATAATTTTATATAACAGAAGTTAAAAGTTTCAAAAATTCAAATGAAAATCTTTCTAGAGGGGATGCCAGATAGGGAGGGGAGAGCTGAGATCCCAACCCCTCTGATTACTGTCCTACCTTCGACTTCGAAAGGTGTCTTATGGGAGAGCTGTTGTTTATATTTGTGATCATGAGTTAGCAGAACGTTGGAAATATTATCTCGCCTCTCTTATCAGGATTGGTCACGTGGTTTTCGATTTCCTCTGCAGGCCGTACCAAAATACCAGCGGAAGGAGCATGCGCGCCCAAACTAAGTTTCGGTTCGAAAGTCGTGTGCACATAGCGATCGACTTAACGAGCACTGTGGATGAATCAGACATCAAAATCAGCGAACTGAACTACGAGACAAGTGTTGTGGAAAATCAGTACGAATAAATTTCTTCGATCGTTACGAGGTCGTTGTTATTTCGTACAAGTAATAGTTCTGCTGCACGGAGCAATATGCCGAGGGACAAGAAACGAAAAAGTGAGTAAATTTTAAGCATTTTCCTTCACACGAAGTTTTTTTAAGTCTTGGTAAAAGAACAGGACCGGTTCTCGGGAGAGACCATCTTTAGCTCATCTCAAGGACGCTTGAGAATGCTAATAAGAGGCTAAAACTATTTAACTTGTGCATATTTCACGCATTTTTTATGAATTATTTTAAATACCTCTAAAATGAAGGCAGGGGCGTAGCGAAGGATTATGGTTGGGGGGGAAAAGTCCAAAATTTTCCAACTCGAGCAAAAATTTTGGCAAATTTGCCAACTGAGCAAACTTGCTTACACAATTTTAACGTCTCTCCTACATTTTGCCATTTGCCTTCCAATTAATTAATTCTGCCAACTTCCCGTAATTCGTAATTTGCCATTTCATTTCCAATTTTGCCAACTAGCCATAATTTCTCAGAAATACTTCCAATATTTACTTCTCGTCTGAACATCTGAATTGTAGCAAATCAGTATGAATTTTTGCCTTGATTTGGTCAAATCTCCTTAATTTCACGAAACTAATCCCAATCTTTATATCTCGCCTAAATTTGCCAAATCACTTCAAACTTTCAAACTCTCCAATTTTCTTTTTTTTTTGGAAAATTAAGGGGAGTTGTCAAAATCGAGGCAATTGTCAAATCTAAGGCACTTTGAAAAATGGAGAGACGGCAAAATTTAGAGCAGTTGGCAAAATTCGCAGCCACTTAGTGAAATACAGGTGAGTTGGCGAAATCTTAGGGAATTGGCAATATTCGGAGTGACTTGGTTAAATCTTGGGGAGTTGGCAATATTCGGAGTGACTTGACAAAATCTTGGGAAGTTGACAAAATCTTGGGAAGTTGACAAAATTCGGAGTGACTTGGCAAAATTCAGGTGAGATGTAAAAATTAGGATTTGTTTTCTGTAAAATTATGTCGAGTTGGCAAAACTTAGGGAGTTGGCAAAATCTAGGGACAGTTAGCAAAATTCGGAGTGACTTGGCAAAATCGTAGGGAGTTGGCAAAATTCAGGTGAGATGTGAAAATTTGGATTGTTTTCTGTAAAATTATGACGAGTTGGCAAAATCTAGGAGAGTTGGCAAAAAGTCACGACAGAATTATCATTCCATCTTACCATCAATACTTCGTGTTCCTTATCAAAAGAAAAATCATATGAACCTCTTTCTTTTTTCTTGATACCCTTTACTCTTTCCAAAATATTATTGCTTGTACGATTCCCACGAATTGTACCCGTGGCATAAAAACCTTTATTTTTCAGTATGCAGAATAACTTTTGCGAGGAGAAAATGTTATCAAAAAATACACGATGCTTAGATGGATGCTGCACAACGGACAAAAGATCCGATATAATCCTTTCTCCTACGCCTAAGTCGTTTCGCCCTGCCCACGGTCAGTGGGGACACCGATGGCCTTGGAAAGGCAGCCATCCGTCGGATGGGACGTTAAGCCGTGGCACCGTGTGTGGGAGAGCCATACCCTGTGCACGTTAAAGAACACGCTGGATGGCCTTGACGGGAGGCTACCATCTGTCTCCCAACAGCTGTTGCAGTGGGTCCCCTCCCAGAACCTTCTCTGAGCCTTCGGGGTCCATGTGACCTGGCCATTTAGCCCATGGTGTGCAAAAAAGTGCCGCTCAGAGGTAAAACAACTCAACCCAAAGCCTAAGTCGTTCTCTTCATTATTCACACTCTTATCGCCGTATGGTATAAATTTATATAAATATCCATTGTATCTACATAGACACCACAGTTTGAAGCCAAACCTTACCGGTTTTTCCCTTTATGAACCTTTTACATGAATGTCGACCAAAATAAGGTACTATCTCTTCATCAATAGACAAGTTATGAGAAAATACACCGAATTGCATGTTTTTTTCATTTATCATGTCAAAAATAGGCCTCAATTTGGAAAATTTATTATTTACATCTAATTGGTCATTAATATCTGATAAGTGTATGTTTTGTTTGATGGAATTCAATCTATTCCTACTCATGCAATTTCTTACCAGTGGTATACCTTTGTCCTCATCCTTCGACCAATACATTTTTGTAGCTGGTAAGGTATGGTAACCGGTAAAAATCAATATACCACAAAAGCGCTTCAACTTGCCTTGCTTAGTTCAAAAGAATGTCGATTATGATCATTCGCATATTTTTTTGAATAACCAACATTTTTTTCCCAGACATCATCACTAAAATATAAAGAAAAAATATCGTGTGGAGACTTGCCACTAATTTTGTTTTCAATTTCCTCTATCATAATATGTTCTTCTTCTGTGGTAAACTTTTGTAAGTCTGATTTTCTTTTTTCCACTTCGGAATAACTTTCTTTGCTTTTGTTTTGAGAGCTGTTCTATAGGAAGTTTTTAGTTTTTTGGAACTTGATGCTGTAGGTTGCTCTTCTTCGACATCTTGAGCTTCATCAGGTAAATTTGCATGGGCCTCGTAGGTTCCAGTTACGTCTGGCAAAACGTTTTCACTTTCACATATATCATCACTAATATCCTCCTCATCTGTAAGTTCCCCAACCGTTGGTGAGTAGGGGGAAAGGGAGAGTTCTGGAACAGTGGCGGGTCAATGTTAATCCTATGGGACCCGCCACCCACGTGTTTCAAAGCAGGCGCGATTTCCACCGACGTCCATCTTGGTTTCTACCCTCATCCGAATTTTTTCGAAGTCCAGAGCCGCCATTTTGAATACTGACGTCACATAGGCCGTGTGACTCATCTCGTAGTTAACAACTCTCATGGTCTCAGAATTCTCCATCGTAATTATGGAATCATCTAGTGTTTAACGAACGTACCCATATTAAAAAAAAAACTCCTTCCCAGGCGAGCTTTGAACGCGTTATCTTATGGGTCAGAAGCTTAATCTGCGCGCTAACGCAACCGACTACAGCTTACTACTTACTCGCATTGCTTAGATGTGTCTGAAGTGGGGATAAGCGTTCTTTATTAAACAATCTCGGTTGGTTCTATTTCCTTCACGAGTTTTATATTGATGTATTTTTATTAACTTTTTTTTAATTTTTATTAACGTGTTTTTTTTTTATTTTTATAACCAGCGTATTTTTTTTTCTAATTCGTGATTATCCTCGTAAATCAACCCCACACATATTTCTATACTTTAATGTGGTAGTTGTATATTTCCTGTATTTATTCCTTATTAATTAAACATTTATCCATAACTGATACCCCCTTTATTAATATGCAATCTCTTTATTAAACACATAAAAAGTTCCATCCCCATCGCACGGCTAACCTCGTAATTTCCACCCTCAAAATATTTAAGTCCAACCAAACTTTCGGTGGCAACCCTTCTCAGAACGGCTGATGCAATCCTCCAAATAATTACAAAGTCCCGTATTCATATAATTCTAAGTCCTGCAACGTGCATTTCGCAACAACGTTCGGTACCTCACACCTACAGAGGACCACGTTTTACTGTCGGATGTTTTTACAAACTTAAAGGTCATACGTATTTAAAACAAGTATTATTCCAAACGGAGGAATCACACATCTCTGTATAATAATTCGTATTTTTTTAATATCTACATATTTTAATCTTGCATACTCATGCCAGTGGTCTTATCGATTCATTGCTAGAGGGTGAGTGGAGATTGAACTCGGATGAACGCTATTTGCTACTGATTAATTATTTCCTTCATTTAACGCAAGAGTTTGAGTAAATAGTCCTTTGAACCAAATGGTGCCACTATCGTTTTTTTTTTTTATTTCCTCCTGAAAATCATTAACTTTCATACTAAACCATTTCAAAAAAACATCGTAAACGGTTTTTAACATAGTCCTGTGTAAATTGTGGGGGGAGTCCTTACTCTTAATAATTATTATCAGCGTATATGGATATACTTTTCCCATTTTACATCAACAGACGAAGCAATAAATTTATATCTTTCTCTCACATTTTTATTCTCAAGCACCTTTCATAGGAAGACATCACAGTAATCATTGCTTGAAAAAATAACTGTTTTTCAAAAAAGTCCCATTTATCGAGCCCATATTCTGCCGGTGGCTGATGTTTTCCCTATCATTCTGCATTTTCACAGAACCACGATTTATTTAGAGTCGTCGGTATCATAAGCATTATTTCAACAATCTGAGAACAGTCCTACCATTTACGCAACATAAAATAAACATTTTTTTCAAATTCACTTATTCCCTCTGTATATTTCATTAGGAGTAATTTTTTATCTTCATCACATACCCTCCTGCAGACCACGTTTTATTGACGGTTGCCAATAATCTGAGAATTAAATGTAGCAGTAATGAATATATTATACCACAGGTTTTACACTGTTTGCTCTGTATAATAATTATCAGCGTTATTTATTTGGAAATACTTCCCCACTCTGTGAAAACCGTCCACGCAATATATTTTTAACCTCCTCCCAGATTTACCACGTTTCATAGACAGTAATAAACGTTTTAAGTTCCGAATAGGACATTACACTCCTTGCTCTGAAGGAGGACTTTCTTTTTTTACTGCTTATCTCACTTATCATGAGGGACCACGTTTCATTGACGGATGACACCACGTAGGTGACCGTGAAAATGTTTGTAATATTACTCCATATTGGGAATTCCTTGCTTTTGTCGGTGGCTGAATTCACTCGTGCTGTGTTTAAAAATATTTATACCTGCCGGGCTGTATGAAATATTTACATTGTATCTCACACTTCCTTCATGTATCGCTAGGAACCATGTTTTAATGACAGATGGTACCGTGAAAGTAACCTAGTAATTCTATTTTTCCATAATGGAATTTACACTCTTAACTCTGTATAATGCAGATCGCAACAATATACTAGCAATATACATTATTTCTCATATCTGTGAATCACATTCTTCGCATATCTGTCTAATACCATTCTTAGCGTCGAAAAACACTCTGAATGACCTTGACAGGAGGATTTCTCTCCTAACAGCGGTCTAGTACCCTTTCTCTATCGAGCTATGAACTCTTTTGCTACATGTACTAAGCAATTTAATTAAATTGAATGCATAAAAGACCCCTCAGAATTGAAAAAAAACCAACGAAATGGTTGGTAAAATTGCTTTGAAAAACAGTAAAATGAATGGCAGAATATTTGTAAATACGCACACATTGCAATTGTTGGTAGAAAGACACTATATGCAGTGAATTTGGAATAACAGTAAATACGCACACACTGCAGTGGATGGAAGAATATTTTCAAAATTCTTCTAAGTGGAAGGCATTCCAGCATATTTTGAAGGCATTCTATCATCTCCAGTACATTTTGTTTGATTATGCATGCTCATAGGTATCAGCTTACGTAAAGAAAACTAGCTCCAACACGAATGCGTGTTAATAGAGGACAACAGTCAAATACAATAACCTACTATAAAAATAATACATAAGTCTCACTCGAACATACCCTCTCAACATACCTGGATTAATCCAGCGAAATGAGAAAGCTTCGGCGCAACATAAAAATCCACCTAACTATGCTTTGACATATATGTTCTGATCGGGCCTCTGTACTTATGCCGTTGTTCTCACGTAGAGCGTACAAGAAGCGACGTGTCTTTGCAAACTAAGAGCATGGAAAAAAAAACCCTTCACTCCCGCTTCGACTGTGTTCACGTGATTTGCTGAAATGACACATCACGGCTGCCAGCTTGTTGGCTACTGTCATTAAACCAAGCTGGCCAGCTTGTTGCCCTGATGTGTCATTTCAGCAAATCACGTGAACACAGTCGAAGAGGGAGTGAAGGGTTTTTTTTTTCCATGCTCTTAGTTTGCAAAGACACGTCGCTTCTTGTACGCTCTACGTGAGAACAACGGCATAAGTACAGAGGCCCGATCAGAACATATATGTCAAAGCATAGTTAGGTGGATTTTTATGTTGCGCCGAAGCTTTCTCATTTCGCTGGATTAATCCAGGTATGTTGAGAGGGTATGTTCGAGTGAGACTTATGTATTATTTTTATAGTAGGTTATTGTATTTGACTGTTGTCCTCTATTAACACGCATTCGTGTTGGAGCTAGTTTTCTTTACGTAAGCTGATACCTATGAGCATGCATAATCAAACAAAATGTACTGGAGATGATAGAATGCCTTCAAAATATGCTGGAATGCCTTCCACTTAGAAGAATTTTGAAAATATTCTTCCATCCACTGCAGTGTGTGCGTATTTACTGTTATTCCAAATTCACTGCATATAGTGTCTTTCTACCAACAATTGCAATGTGTGCGTATTTACAAATATTCTGCCATTCATTTTACTGTTTTTCAAAGCAATTTTACCAACCATTTCGTTGGTTTTTTTTCAATTCTGAGGGGTCTTTTATGCATTCAATTTAATTAAATTGCTTAGTACATGTAGCAAAAGAGTTCATAGCTCGATAGAGAAAGGGTACTAGACCGCTGTTAGGAGAGAAATCCTCCTGTCAAGGTCATTCAGAGTGTTTTTCGACGCTAAGAATGGTATTAGACAGATATGCGAAGAATGTGATTCACAGATATGAGAAATAATGTATATTGCTAGTATATTGTTGCGATCTGCATTATACAGAGTTAAGAGTGTAAATTCCATTATGGAAAAATAGAATTACTAGGTTACTTTCACGGTACCATCTGTCATTAAAACATGGTTCCTAGCGATACATGAAGGAAGTGTGAGATACAATGTAAATATTTCATACAGCCCGGCAGGTATAAATATTTTTAAACACAGCACGAGTGAATTCAGCCACCGACAAAAGCAAGGAATTCCCAATATGGAGTAATATTACAAACATTTTCACGGTCACCTACGTGGTGTCATCCGTCAATGAAACGTGGTCCCTCATGATAAGTGAGATAAGCAGTAAAAAAAGAAAGTCCTCCTTCAGAGCAAGGAGTGTAATGTCCTATTCGGAACTTAAAACGTTTATTACTGTCTATGAAACGTGGTAAATCTGGGAGGAGGTTAAAAATATATTGCGTGGACGGTTTTCACAGAGTGGGGAAGTATTTCCAAATAAATAACGCTGATAATTATTATACAGAGCAAACAGTGTAAAACCTGTGGTATAATATATTCATTACTGCTACATTTAATTCTCAGATTATTGGCAACCGTCAATAAAACGTGGTCTGCAGGAGGGTATGTGATGAAGATAAAAAATTACTCCTAATGAAATATACAGAGGGAATAAGTGAATTTGAAAAAAAATGTTTATTTTATGTTGCGTAAATGGTAGGACTGTTCTCAGATTGTTGAAATAATGCTTATGATACCGACGACTCTAAATAAATCGTGGTTCTGTGAAAATGCAGAATGATAGGAAAAACATCAGCCACCGGCAGAATATGGGCTCGATAAATGGGACTTTTTTGAAAAACAGTTATTTTTTCAAGCAATGATTACTGTGATGTCTTCCTATGAAAGGTGCTTGAGAATAAAAATGTGAGAGAAAGATATAAATTTATTGCTTCGTCTGTTGATGTAAAATGGGAAAAGTATATCCATATACGCTGATAATAATTATTAAGAGTAAGGACTCCCCCCACAATTTACACAGGACTATGTTAAAAACCGTTTACGATGTTTTTTTGAAATGGTTTAGTATGAAAGTTAATGATTTTCAGGAGGAAATAAAAAAAAATAAACGATAGTGGCACCATTTGGTTCAAAGGACTATTTACTCAAACTCTTGCGTTAAATGAAGGAAATAATTAATCAGTAGCAAATAGCGTTCATCCGAGTTCAATCTCCACTCACCCTCTAGCAATGAATCGATAAGACCACTGGCATGAGTATGCAAGATTAAAATATGTAGATATTAAAAAAATACGAATTATTATACAGAGATGTGTGATTCCTCCGTTTGGAATAATACTTGTTTTAAATACGTATGACCTTTAAGTTTGTAAAAACATCCGACAGTAAAACGTGGTCCTCTGTAGGTGTGAGGTACCGAACGTTGTTGCGAAATGCACGTTGCAGGACTTAGAATTATATGAATACGAGACTTTGTAATTATTTGGAGGATTGCATCAGCCGTTCTGAGAAGGGTTGCCACCGAAAGTTTGGTTGGACTTAAATATTTTGAGGGTGGAAATTACGAGGTTAGCCGTGCGATGGGGATGGAACTTTTTATAAGTGTTTAATAAAGAGATTGCATATTAATAAAGGGGGTATCAGTTATGGATAAATGTTTAATTAATAAGGAATAAATACAGGAAATATACAACTACCACATTAAAGTATAGAAATATATGTGGGGTTGATTTACGAGGATAATCACGAATTAGAAAAAAAAAAATACGCTGGTTATAAAAATAAAAAAAAAAACACGTTAATAAAAATTAAAAAAAAGTTAATAAAAATACATCAATATAAAACTCGTGAAGGAAATAGAACCAACCGAGATTGTTTAATAAAGAACGCTTATCCCCACTTCAGACACATCTAAGCAATGCGAGTAAGTAGTAAGCTGTAGTCGGTTGCGTTAGCGCGCAGATTAAGCTTCTGACCCATAAGATAACGCGTTCAAAGCTCGCCTGGGAAGGAGTTTTTTTTTTAATATGGGTACGTTCGTTAAACACTAGATGACTCCATAATTACGATGGAGAATTCTGAGACCATGAGAGTTGTTAACTACGAGATGAGTCACACGGCCTGTGTGACGTCAGGATTCAAAATGGCGGCTCTGGACTTCGAAAAAATTCGGATGAGGGTAGAAACCAAGATGGACGTCGGTGGAAATCGCGCCTGCTTTGAAACACGTGGGTGGCGGGTCCCATAGGATTAACATTGACCCACCACTGTTCCAGAACTCTCCCTTTCCCCCTACTTTGGTGGTATGTACACCGTGTCAATATTTTCAGTTTGTCGCAAATCGTCATCCTCTTCTAATATAGCCATTAGCTCTGCAGTTGACAAAGGTCTATTTTTTTCCCCATCACTGAGCCCAAAACATATTTAAAAAGAAATATCCTAAGATAGCAAAACAACGATTTATTATTGAATGTATTTACATCGTGATAAATACTTACTTGAACTAAATATTTTTCTCTATGCTGCCGAATATATACTTCACTAATTATCTAATACCAATTATTGTTAGACTAACAAGACGAAAAGCTTAGTTCAATTTCACAAATCTCTGAACACTGACGATATCGCTCATATCAGAACTAAAATCGCAAGAATAGACTCGTTCACAATGAGTCATCAAACATGTGACAGAAAATGTGCAAATGTTGTGCAATCCCAATGTTTCGTAAACGCAACGTTATACTAAATGCTATACTGTGCAAAAACTAAAAAAAACTTTCTAATTATATGAAATGTTGTCTTGAATGAAATATATGTGAAGCTATTTTCATAAATTCTTAGGGCATTTAATATTTCTACATATCTTTTTTAGACCCGTCAAACTGCCAAAGATTAGATAGGATATTTAAGTATAGTTTTAATATGAATAATAATTAGGCTTTTATTCTATATTGGTAAATATTTATGCTTGGACATAAAAGATTATGCCCTTTATAACATATATTGGCTTAAAATTGGATTAGTAGGCAAATATGCATTATTTTTTATTATTATTTGAAGAATGTTTCGTTTACGCAACGTTTGGGATTAACGGGTTAAGGCTGTGCTCACGAAATATATTTAGAATTCGTTCCCATGAGCAGCCACACTGGAAAATGAAAATCACTTTTCAACTAGGTCAGTAATTATCTAAGGAAGATGAATATTAAAACTGAAGACTATCGAGGACAGTCTTATGGGTTGAGTTGTTTTACCTCTGAGCGGCACTTTTTTTGCACATCATGGGCTAAATGGCCAGGTCATATGGACCACGAAGGCTCAAAGAAGGTTGGGGACCCACTGGAACAGCTGTTGGGAGACAGATGGTAGCCCCCCCCGTCAAGGCCATCCAGCGTGTTCTTTAACGTGCACAGGGTATGGCTCTCCCGTACACGGAGCCACGGCTTAACGTCCCATCCGACGGACGGCTGCCTTTCACAAGCCCATCGATGTCCCCTACTGACCGTGGGCAGGGCGGGGAATTTTGCGGAGATAAATCTCAACGCTGACCCAGCTGGGACTCGAACCTGGGAACTACAGATTACGAGCCTGGCGCGCTACCGACTGAGCCACCCCCGCTCCTACAGTCTTATGACAATGCATCTTACATGTAAGGAAAATTTAAAGGCTTACAAGCAAAATGAAAATAGAAAACGGAAGTGGCTTTTTATGTATCTTGTACAAGTCACACTCTGAACTTAGTCGATGTAAACAGCGTAGATTCTTGCATTGAAGCAGTTAACTTCTTTTCTTGGTCTTCTCACTGGCAAGCAAATTTATTATTATTATTTATTCCATGCAGGGGGGTTACAGTAAAGCCAAGGTATAGGTAATTTTAGATATTAATTTAAATGTGCAAGTGGCTTGATAAAAATGACACAAAACACATGCTAGTGCTAAAGAGTCTATTCAATACACGATCGTCTTGTTCTCATAGAGCACTGGAAAGAACCACGAATGTTAGGTTAAGAGAATGCTAAAAGAAGAAGAGATGCAAAATCTCCTTTGAAAAATATCTGCAAAAAAAAATAGTTGCATTAACGAGTATCATTGGGAATAAAATTCTACAACGATTCGATGCAACCAGTAAAAAGCTTCAAAATTCGAAACTTAATTTACCCGTAGCTATTGAGATCCTTAAATCGAATGGGAGTTGATATGGCTCAATCGATAGCGAACTAGGCTGGAGTACCAATTGTGACATCGTTGAGATTTAGCTCCACTAACCCCCGTCCCGCCCTCTATCAGAAAGGAGACACAGATGGGCTTGAAATGGCTGCGTCTGTCAGGTGTGACCGTTAGGCCGTGGAGCCATACCCTATACACGTTAAAAAGCAAATTAATGGGCCTTGATGGAAGGCTATCATTTGTCTCCTAACAGCTGTCCAGTGGGTCCCCTTCGGCAAGCTTTTCTGAATCCTTCGGCAAGCTTTTCTGAATCCTTCGGGTCTTTGTGACTAGGCCATTTAGTACGTTGTTTTTCTACAAAAGTGCCACTCAGAAGTAAAACAACCTAATCTTAAATCACTGAAAGTTTTTCTTGAGCATGAGGACTGATTTTATTACAATTGCAAGTGAAACTGGTGTTCTGGGTAAAGCACTAAATGACAAATGCTGTAACGAAACTATCCATGCTACGAAGCAAAAATTTCCTGATAGGGAGATGCACCAAGCTTTTAAGGCGCAACGAAAAAAAATTGGCTTCAAACATTCAACATGATTTTGGACAAGCTTCCAGTAGAACTGAATCAAATACTTCGTATAATGATTTTTGCAGAATGTTCGGATTTTTAAGAAGAATTCAATGCACACATAAAAACTATGGCGTTGGCACAGGTGGGACTCGAACCAAGGAACTGCAGATTACGAGACTGGCGCACGCCTGGCTCAGTCCCTCCCCAAAAGCAAACAAGATATTTCTTGTGATGAGAATATCAGTCTGAGAGAAAGATTTTCACTCCTCTTGGTATTTTGCTTTATGATGATATATATATATACAATGTTTCTTTTTGTCACCTGTTTCAAATACGTTTATAATTCTGCATTTAACATCCATCAGATTGCATGCAGTTGGAGATCATAGCTTATAGCAATGTGAGATAAACTTTCCTCATAACAAAGCATCATTGGCCTGACACTGACACAGATACATAGTTACTATATTTTTGATAAATATCAGTAAGATTAAAAGCGTCTAGTCATGGAATGATGATTATCCCACTTATAATTTACAATGAAAGGTGCAAGCAAGTGTGGAAATGGGTTTTCAGAACTAGATGGACTCTCCAGAATCAGTTGAATTAACATCCAGTAGCTGATATCGCAACGTTAAGCAATACATGAAAAATCAGTTTAAAAGCCCAGGAATTATGATCGCAAATATTATATAGGAGTGAACATACGCACAATGGATCTACAGGGGTTTACCAAAGTAATGGAAACACCGACGGCGACTGGAGTACACGCAATGCGCCGTATGCATATCATAGGGACGACGTCACCCACGATGTGAGGTTTATAAAGGGGAGAAGTACGATGTCGGCTATCATGTAACAGTGCCACAGGCCTTTGCACAGTCGCAGGTGAAACAGCTGTTGTGGTGTAATTGTCGCCAATGTCAGATCTCAGTGACCTCCAAAAAGGAATGATCATTGGTGCGCGTCTTGCAGGTGCTTCAGTAGCCAGAATGGCGGAAATAGTAGGTGTAACACGCGGGATTGCATCGAAGATTATGACTACCTATCAAAAAGAACAGGAAAGGAAATTGTAGACGCCATACGAAGTTGTCAGATAGGGGTAGGTGAACGTTGGCACGGATTCTACAACGGAAGCACAAGACTACAGCACCGCAAATGGCAGCAGAGTTGAACACCGGTCGGAATGATCCGTTTCCATCATAACAGATCGTCGGGAACTTCATCGTGCCCCGCCGGTATTTATGGCCGTGCTGCAATCCACAAACTTCTAATTACCAACATCAATGCAACAAAACGTGTAAGGTGGCGCAAAACACATAAAAACTGGGATGCTAAAGACTGGCAACGTGTCATCTGGTCTGATGAATCGAGCTACACATGGTTTCCCACCACTGATAGAGCGAACGTCTGGCGAAAACCTGAAGAAGCGTACCATCCCGACTGTTTGGTTCCGACTGTGAAGCATGGAGGTGGATCCCTGATGCTGTAGGGTGCCATATCATGGCATTCCTTTAAGGCCATTAGTTATTCTGCAGGGTCGTGTAACATCCGCAACGTACGAATCCATTCTCGGGGACCACCTGCACCCAATGTTGCAGGCATTGTTCCCTAATGACCGTCCCTGATTTTAA
This sequence comes from Ryuthela nishihirai, assembly GCA_038380435.1. Lineage (NCBI taxonomy): Eukaryota > Metazoa > Arthropoda > Arachnida > Araneae > Heptathelidae > Ryuthela > Ryuthela nishihirai. The sequence continues at coordinate 40,342,093 of JAWZYU010000020.1, forward strand.
GCGTGTAATGCACCCGTGCATTGTGCGAAACGTGTCAAGTTGTGGTTTGCAGAGCACGAGGATGAAGTACAGCAGCTGCCTTGGCCACCTCAATCTCCAGATCTCAATATTATTGAACATTTGTGGGAATATCTAGAGCCCAAGGACAGATCACACTTTCCACTTCCAGCATCACTGGCACAGTTCGGTCACATTTCACAGGAAGAATGGTCCCACATTCCATTACCGTATGTGCATGACTTGTGACATGACTTGTGTAAGTCTATTCCACTTCGAATTGCGTCAGTTCTGAACGCCCGAGGTGGGCCTACAGCTTATTAATAAAACATTCTCCACAAACAGTATGTGTTTACATTATTTTAATAAACCACTGTATATCATGTCGTTAAATATAAATAAAAAATAAAATAAATACCCCCTCAAGCAGCTGCTTGCCACAGAGGTCTAACAGGAGCCTGTCAGTTTATATGCCATAGTAGAAGGTCTGAGAGGATGGCAGGACCTCTGCAGAAAAACGACACAAACAGCCATGCCTTACCCAGGGCTCGAACCCAGGTCCCTTAGATCAGTAGCCAAGCGCGCTAACCACTCGGCCATGGGACGGCTAAAAAAAAAATACCCCATCAAGCAGCTGCTTTGCCACAGAGGTCTGACAGGAGCCTGTCAGTTTATATGCCCTAGTAGAAGGTCTGAGAGGATGGCAGGACCTCAGCAGGAAAACGACACAAACAGCCATGCCTTACCCAGGGCTCGAACCCAGGTCCCTTAGCTCAGTAGCCAAGCGTGCTAACCACTCGGCCGTCCCATGGCCAAGTGGTTAGCACGCTTGGCTACTGAGCAAAGGGACCTGGGTTCGAGCCCCGGGTAAGGCATGGCTGTTTTATACATGCTGAAAAAAACTGGAACTAGGTGAAAGGCGTCCATTCTAGCCCCCCTTCCCCCATTCCCAGCCCTTTGTGAAAATAAATCGTACTTAAAAAAAATTGCATTTCTAATGGCGAATGAGGCTAAAGTTTTTAACACTCAATATTTTTGCGCAAAAGTAGCAGATTTACAAGTAGTAGACCATTTTTCAAAATCCGATAAATCTGCTGCTTGTCTTTAGAGTGGAGGAGATAGAAATTTTGATGCACGTGGGTAAAGAGGAAAAGGATAGAAATCTTTATGCAAGTGAGTAAAAAACACGACACCAGACCCAAAATTTCTTAACATTTCTGAGATCTACGGCCCAAAATATGCCTAGGCACTAATTTTTAGTTCTCAAACACCGGTAGGTCAAAATTCCACCTCTGACCACGAAGACCCACGGGATCCGAAATTTTGTAACGTTTCCGTGATCTACTGCCTCAAACGTCCCAGATACCAATATAAGTATCTATATAATAAGTTGTAGATCAAGCTTTAGCATTTATGTGACTTCTATTTGACCTTAATGGAGACGTTGGAGAACAGATTTCGGATTTTCTCCAAGATCTAAAGCCAGAATTACCCCAAGGTGCAAATTTTCAAAGCTCCTACCATTTCTACATCACAGTTAGAATTATCATGATCCCCTATCTGTCAGTCATTCAATCAATCAAACAATCACTTAATAATCCTCTCTATGTATTAGATATCACCAGGGTTGGGTTGTTTTACCTCTGAGCGGCACTTTTTTTGCACACCATGGGCTAAATGGCCAGGTCACATGGACCCCGAAGGCTCAGAGAAGGTTGGAGGAGGGGACCCACTGGAACAGCTGTTGGGAGACAGATGGTAGCCTCCCGTCAAGGCCATCCAGCGTGTTCTTTAACGTGCACAGGGTATGGCTCTCCCGCACACGGGCCCACGGGTTAACGTCCCATCCGATGGATGGCGGCCTTTCCAAGCCCATCGGTGTCCCCTACTGACCTTGGGCAGGGCGGGGAATTTTTGCGGAGATAAATCTCAACGCTGACTCAGCTGGGACTCGAACCTGGGAACTACAGATTACGAGTCTGGCGCGCTACCGACTGAGCCACCCCCGCCCCAGATATCACCAGAGAAATTTTAGATCTTTTAACAGATTACTCTGTTTACAAAGGCAACTATAATCTAAATTTCACTTCTAAGATTCTTGAATTTCTCTTTGACAGGTCGTCGAAAGAATCAGCAACGAGAGGAGAAGCCTTCGCAAAGGGAAGAGGTCACTTCCGTTCCTGAACCTTCGCCGGATATGACGGCTGCTACGAGTGCCACTTCCGTTCCTGAACCTTCGCCGGATATGACGGCTGCTACGAGTGCCACTTCCGACAGCGTAGCATCACAGATGGAATCGTTGGTTATAGAGAGTGAAGGTGCTGTAGGGTACGAAACAGTGGACTGCTCAACAACTAAGGTTGAAGAAATCATCGTGTTGGATGAACCTGCTCGGCGCCAACAACTGTTTCCTCCCAAACCCTATACACTCATCAAGGGACGAAAAGTTCCTTTAATTGCAAATTGTTTTCGCATCGATTTACCGAGAGGAGATGTGTTCTTCTATGACGTCAATGTTAAATTTAAGTCCCCTGCGGAGAAAGATAAAACGAAGGGGACAAAATCTGAGAAATACCGCTATCGTTGTGTGAATTCTAAGAAATGCCGAGAAGTATTCATAAAGATGGTCAACAGCAAACAAGAATTTCAGAATTATCTTCCCGTTTACGATGGAAGTAAATACATGATCACCAGAACAAAGTTACCAATAGATGAAGATGGAAAGACATTTGAAATTTTTATGCCGAGTGAACAGGAAACAAGAGATTACAGGAAGCAAAGTAGAGAGAAGAAGTTTGATGAGTACGAAGTTGCTGTCAAGCCTGTTAAAAAGGGAGATCAAATTTTGTCAACCGTTAGCTTAGAACCCCTTCATCTGATTATGGCAGGTTGCGATATTGAGGTGTCAAAACAGGCAGTAATGGCTCTGAATATCATATTGAGGTATGGACCTTCGCTTCGTTACATACCCATTGGAAGATCATTCTACTTCCAGCGAAAATGTTCTTTGGGTGAAGGTCGTGAGATGTGGTTGGGATATTTTCAAAGCGCTATCATCGGTCAATGGAAGCCCTTTCTTAAAGTTGACATGTCTGCCACTTCTTTCGTTGAAGGGGGCCCTGTACTGGATTTTATATCAAAGTTTTTGGATAAGGATTTAAGCAAAGTGCCATACTTAACGTTAAACGAGACAAAATCATTAACGAAGGAATTGCGAGGCCTCAAAGTCGAAACAAATTATCTGGGTTACAAAAGGAAATACACAATAAAAGAAATCACAGCGAATTCGGCCAAAGACGAAGAATTTCTTGTAGAAAACGAAGGTAGACAAAGGCTGATAAGTGTAGATGGTTATTTCAGAACTCACAACAAATATAAATTGAGGTTTCCGAATTTACCATGCGTGAAGATGACGAAGCCAAAAGAGAATCCTAATATTCTCCCAGTTGAAGTGTGTACTTTACTCAGAGAGCAGCATAAAAAGTGCGTTTTAAGCAAAGATCAACTTAACATAATGAAAAGAAGCACAGTCCTACAACCGAAAGCCAGGTTTAAAGAAATTCAGGAAATTCTACAAAGAGTGGATTTTAACAATGATCCGCATTGTAAAGAATTTGGTATCAGTATTACTAGAGAACCTGCAGAAGTTCCTGGTTGGAAAATATTGCCTCCTTCAATATGTTATGGTAATCAAAAGACAATTAAGCCCGAAGATGGTTCGTGGAATATGAGGGACCAAACATTTCTTGAAGGTGGTCACATCGACAAATGGGCAATTGTGAACTTCTCTAATTTGCCTCCTGATAGAATAGAATATTTTGTTGATCTTCTCACTCGTATAGGTAAAAGCAGTGGTTTACATTTTCGGCGTCTAGTAGAAACGATAAATTCTCCTGAATGCGACAGAGGAACTATCAGCAAAATTTTCCACGAACTTAAAACCAAATACGAAGACATTCTTATTGTAGTCATCCTTCCAGAACCTGAACAAAGAAAACAGAGGGGTTCTGCCCAAGCTGCTAAAGGTGTTAACAGTAACATTACCGACCAAGTTTATTCCGATGTGAAAGCGCTGGGTGAAATAGAGCTTGGGATAGTCACACAATGCGTGAAATCAACAAATCTCAAAAGTAAAAAATTCAACGCAACTTTCGCTAGCAATCTATGCTTGAAGATAAATTCTAAAAGGAAAGGAATCAACAGTGCTTTGAGAGAAGGTGAAAAACCACAGTTCTTGGATCAGAAGCCTTGCATCATAATGGGTGCTGATGTCCACCATTCTGCACCTGGTGATAATCTAAAAATATCCATAGCTGCAGTAGTTGGTTCCTTAGATAATTATCCTTTCCGATATGCAGTTTCTGTCACTGCCCAGCCGACATCAGAGAAGAAAACAGAAGAGGGGGAAGGTACCAAAGAAGGAGAAACCCAAGATATAAAGTACAAGCGAATAGAAATTATCCAGGATCTGAAATCGATGGTTAAAGAATTGCTCTCACAATATTATATTTACAACTGCAAGACGATGCCAGAGCAGATTATTTTCTATCGAGACGGAGTAGCTGAAAGCCAATTTGAAGAAGTCAGAATGCATGAAGTTGAAGCGATCCGCGATGCTTGCAAAGAATTGGGATCGGATGATTACAGACCGGAATTAACCTTCATAGTCATTCAGAAACGGAATCACACCCGACTCTGGCCAGCTGGATCTGGCAGCGAAATAGTCGAAGATGAAAACCTCTCACCAGGTACAGTCGTTGATTCTGTTATAACTCATCCGGTTAATTACGATTTCTACCTGTGCAGTCATTCTGGACGTCTAGGGACTAGTGTTATCCCTTATTATCATGTCATCTGGGATGATTATGATTTTGCTCCAGAAGTCCTGCACAAGCTAACATACTACCTTTGCTACACTAATGCCAGATGTACGAAGAGTGTTTCAATACCTGCACCTGCTGCTTATGCTCATCTGGCTGCTTTTCGCGGCAAATGCCATCTCCGTGGCAACGAACGTATTCGAGACGCAGAAATATCTGTTATTGATAAGTTTTTGAACAGGGCAATGCAGCCCCAAGAATGTCACAAAAATTCAATGTATTTTGTTTAAATAAATTGCTCCTAAGATGGCTGAGAACGATGTAAAAAATTGTTCCTGAAACATTAGACTACATATTTTTATTCATTGTGCTTTTATTCTACTCAAACCTAAAAAAGGTAAACGTGAATTTTTTTAATCAATCTGTGATTTCATCAAATCATGCGCGTTCTAAGAACAGATATATTTGGAAGATCAGATATCAAGAATTAAGTATCAGTATCCAGATTGTTGTTGAACATTTTGTCTTCTTGTAATTTAATTTCAATATATTTTTGCACATTTTTCATGTCTATATTTTATAATTAGTACAAGTTTTTTAACAATCATCACTGGTTTTCGTTTAATTGACGTATATAAACTGTAAATTTTAACGATGTGTGAATACTGGAAAATGTTCAATTTTTGTAATATTTTAGTGGATTATGAAGTGTAAAAATGGTGTTAAATTATAAACTTTAATAAATGGAATTATTTTACATCAAATGATGTTTTCGGTCAATCATGATATTGCTTTCAATGAATTATCCGAGTCTATTTCCTATCTACAAATTTCTGAAAACGATTAGATGATTCATTTTTACTTTTGGATCCGCTGACTATTACTGTTATATGTTCAAAAATCAATTCAAGAGTTAAACATTTATTCTTAATCATTGAAAATAACGTTGTAGAATTTTAAATCTGAAAACCTGAAGCCTCATCCAGGACTAAACGTTTCAAAGCAATGTTTTCGGCTAATTTTCTGCCGACTCTTTCTCAACAAAATATTTGCTTTGTTTCCCAAAAGCTACAAGTGTGACCAGTGGCGAAACAACCATTGGAATAGGTGATGTAACCCACCGGGGCCAATTCGGAGCTGGGGGCTCCCATTTTATACCATACGGCAGGAGCCCATTCGAAGTTGGGAACTCCCATTTTATACCATATGACAGGAGCCCATTCGGAGCTTGGAACTCCCATTTTATACCATACGACAGGAGCCCATTCGGAGCTGGAAAATCCTATTTTATACCATACGGCAGGAGCCCATTCAGAGCTGGGAACTCCCATTTTATACCATACGGCAGGAGCCCATTCGGAGCTGGGAAATCCCATTTTATACCATACGGCAGGAGCCCATTCGGAGATGGGGGCTCCCATTTTATACCATACAGCAGGAGCCCATTCGGAGTTGGGAACTCCCATTTTATACCATAAGGCAGGAGCCCATTCGGAGCTGGGAACTCCCATTTTATACCATACGGTAAGAGCCCATTCGAATATTTTTTTATCAAAGCCCATGTCGATTCTAGTTCACCACTAACTGTGAGATAGAAATGATTCCGGTAATGAGTTTGGGCACAACCATAATTTAAATTTCCAGTTTTGCGTATAATTGTGACAAAAAAAAAAAGCAGTAAACTAAATTTGTTTTGTTTAATCAGCGTTGATTAAAATTAATAAGCATTATTCAGCTTTTGATTATTTTTAGAAGAATTCTCTCTCATGTTACTTTACGTACATGGATTGCTTTACTTACATTGTTTTGACGGGAGGCCAAAAAGTAGAAATATATTTTTTTATGTCCAGATTTTATAACTGATATGTAAAAAAAGTTCTTTTAACAAGCTGCTTAAAATAAAACACATTAATTATACTTGTTATTAGCCGCATAACAAGTTTGTTTAACGTGCATATAGGGCATGGCTCCACTGCAGGGGTGTCCAAACGTTTTCACACCGGGGGCTACTTTTAATATAGGATTTCTTTGGAGGGATACTAAATTTTTATTTCCGATTGAGTAAAGCAAAAAGGGAATATCGCCAGTAGTAAACAATTGAAAATAAATAATTGAACTAACGCTTAGCGTGTTAAGTCTTAGTTTAATTATCTTGGAAGCTATGTAACAGATACTGGTGATGTGCGGCATGAGATAAATAGAAGAATAGGGATTGCCGCTTGGACTTTTAAGAATCCATGGAGAGCGTGGAGAAATAGGTGTATACACCTAAAAACTAAAATTAGGCTGTATAATAGTTTGGTTCTTTCTAAGGCTAGTTATGGTAGCGAAACATGGACCCTTTGTAAGCAGGATAACAAGACACTTGATGCCTTTGATTCTAGATGCTTACGCAGTTTCTTGGGCATTAGGTGGTTTCACTTTGTAAGTAATGATGAGGTTAGAAGAAGGAGTCATCAACCTCTTTTGAGTAGCATATTGTGCTCGAGAATTTCTTCTTCAGAGCAAAACTGACACAGATTTGTAATAAAAAAAACTTATCCCCTCAAGCAACTGCTTGCCATAGAGCTTGTCAGTCTAATATGCCATAGCAGAAGATTTGTTAGGATGGCGAGACCTCAGCAGAAAGACAAAACAATCATGCTTACCCGGGGCTCGAACCCAGGTCCCTTTGATCAGTAGGCAAGCACGGTACCACTCGGCCAGAGTAGATCGAAAGAATAGTGACTGGCATTGATTGGAAGGTGTCGCCATCTATGCATTCAACATCAAACTAAATAAATTCGAGCACCTGATAATAGAAATTATTCTCGAATATTTTCAAAAAAAGAACAGAAACATTTTTTATAGTGGTTAAACTTGAACTAATACTAAATTTTCATTATAATGTCTTAGTGTTATAATACTATGGATAACCAGGACAAACCCAATAGAACTTATTGTTTATCATCTTCCTTTGTGTATTAGTTATTTAATTTTTTGGCCAACTTTTTTTTTTCCAAATAAAATTAAGAATTCTTTTCTGACATATGTTTTCCTGGTTAATTTTTTCTGTGATATATAAAATACTAATAAGACACACTGATCAGACCTTGGTGGTTAATGTACCGCTTGAGAAATTATTTTTGAAGGGAAAAAGGTACTCCCCCACACGAAGGAAAGATGTACAGTTACTTTTTAAGGGAAAGACGTACAGTCGCTCAAAAAAATTTCCGAACACTATAGTTGATTACAGAATTCAGAAAAAATATCTGGCAACGATTTTTTTAGAAATTAGTTATCTGGCAACCTTCGTGTTGCCAGATCACAAATTTCTAAAAAAATCGTTGCCAGATAGTTTTTCTGAATTCTGTAATCAGTCATAGTGTTCTGATATTTTTTGAGCGACTTGTACTCCCCCACACAAACACATGCCATCTGGTTAAAGAGTCAGGTACGCTGACCGCCAGACGCCCTTAAATGCACCTTATGAATACGGTTGAATGACGGTTGCCAGACGGCCTTAAATGCACCCTTATGAATACGGTCTTATGAATACGGCCTTAAATGCACCCAAATACGACCAGAATTCCTTTAATTTAGCACACATGGAAATATATTTTAATGATACAATGTACAATGAATATATGTATGAAATGCAATGAGTATATTTTATCGATATTATAAAACTTAACTCGTCTGACTGTTGGGTTGTTTTACCTCTGAACGCGCACCTTTTTTTTGGAACAAAATGGGTCCCAAGGGGACTCCGACGGGCTTGTTGAAAGCCGTGTCTCTGTATAAAGGGAAGTTAAGTCTCAACGCTGTAGAGACTCGAATTCTGCAGATCGCGAGCCTGCCGAGGGAGCCAATCTCTACTTCAACTCACATAAGAATAAATGAAATATATGTGCATGTAATTGTTAGCTTTTAACGATTAAACTTTATATGCTTAGTTATTTAATATTGGAAAACTTGAACCTAAAGCTTCTTTCTTCTTTTCTTGTCTTTCTCTTCAACTCTCCTTATTTTGGAGCGAAATTGCTAACGCGAGGTCACAGAAACCCTTCAGATTTTGATAAAGTATAAGTTCTGTATTGATCAGTGGAAGTTATAGTCTTTGTTATCAACTCGAGAACATGATAAATGCGTTTAGCAACTTAAAATAATGGCAATTAAAAATTAGATGGCAAAAACCGAAAGACCCTGTTCTCGGTCAGACAGGGGACACCATGGGCTTGATAAACCGCCGTCCGTCGGCATACAGGGCCACGGTTTAATGTCCCAACGTTAAACCGTGGCCCTGTATGCCGAAGAGCATAATCCTATGCACTTTACAGAACACGCTGGGTAACCTTCATGGGAGGCTACCATCCCATGAGCATCCCTTAACAGCAGCTCAGTGGGTTTGCTTCCCCCAACATACTTGGAGTCCTTGTGACCTGGCCATTTAGCTCATTGTGTGCAAAGAATGTACCGCTCAAAGGTAAAACAACACAACCGAATTTCTCCCTTACTCTCAAGGGGGTGGGAAGCAAAACTTTTAAGTTTAAGAGATAATGAAAAATTCTTTTTCTGTTTTCTAGGTACTGACAAAATATTACTATTCGCATTTTCACAATTATACAATAGAATTTTCAGTTAGAGGGTGGTAAAGGCCGAAAATAAAAAAGTTTTTTTATTTGGAAACAAGTACCCTGCATTCGACAGAAGCGATAAGGTTCTTCTAGTTCTCTTCCTCATACGTACATAAAGACATTTTTAGTGTGATAAAACTTACATAAAATACAATTTACATGATGTCTAATTATTAGACATCATGCAAGACAAGAACTGTAAACCTGTAATGGTATAAATAACGGAATAGATGGGAACACCTCATTTCTTATCGACAGGGTATTCTGTTTGTGTCCGAACAGATTTTTTGCTGTAACAATATGTCACACAGACAGCATATGGATGTCCTCAATGTGGTCGGGGAGGGGGGGTGCACCAGGTTCGTAGTCTGTAGTTCCCAGGTTCGAGTCCCAGCTGGGTCAGCGTTGAGATTTATCTCCGCAAAAATTTCCCTCCCTGCCCACGGTCAGTAGGGGACACCGATGGGCTTGGAAAGACCGCCGTCCGTCGGATGGGACGTTAAGCCGTGGCCCCGTGTGTGGGAGAGTCATACCCTGTGCACGTTAAAGAACACGCTGGATGGCCTTGACGGGAGGCTACCATCTGTCTCCCCACAGATGTTCCAGCGGGTCCCCTCCCCCAACCTTCTCTGAGCCTTCGGGGTCCATGTGACCTGGCCATTTAGCCCATGGTGTGCAAAAAAGTATCGCTCAGAGGTAAAACAACCCAGCTCTCAATGTGATCGGGTTATCGGAATGTTGGAACACAGAGTGATGTTGCCAGGGCAATAGGTGTGCACTAATCCGTGTTGTCAAGGCTGTGGAGAAGATACAAAGAGCAGGAAACATTAGTCGTCCACGACTTACAACGGCTAAAGGTGACCGCTAAGCGGCACTAACAGAGAGATGAAACAGAAACATGTCAGTGAAAAAGCTCTCTATAGAACTCTCTGGGACTCGTGGTCGAACAGTTTCGAGGCAAAAGATATAAAGAAGGCTTCATTACAAAGATTGTATGCGAGATGACCTACACCACTCACTCTGTCAGGAAGAAGAGGCAGAATGTCGTGGTGCATACAGCACTGGAACTGGACTACAAACCAATGGGCCAATGTTCTTTTCTGTGACGGATCCATATTCAGTTTACCGATAGTCGTCGCGTTGTCATCTGGAGAGAACCCGGAACCAGTTACTCCTCAAACATCAGAAAAATGCACCATTACAGAGGTGGTGGTTTACTGGTCTGAAATGGCATTTGTCACATGGTCGCACGCCTCTCTATGACTTTTCTTGGGGAACTTTGACGGGCCTCAGATATAAAGACGAAATCCTTGAAAAAGTCTCACATAGGGATGTGAGGCTTTTTCGGGGTGCTGTTGGCCCACAATAACTGTTTATGGACGATAACGTGCGTCCACATTGGGCTGCTTTAGAGGATGATTTCCTTGAAAATAAAGACATCCAGTATATGCCATGGCCGGCATATTCGCTGGACCTCAACCCTATACAGCATGTGTGGGATGCATCAGGGAGTCAGATTTCAGGTTGTCACCCTACTCTCTGAACTCTCCTGGAGCTCGATCTGCTCTTGTACAGGAGTGGGATTTAATGCTGCAGGACCTTCTTACTGCCCTCGTCAACAGCATGCAACGTCGATGTGATACCCGTATCGCTATAAGGGGTCTCAGACACCTTACTGTACTCTCGTGCACGAGTGAATATGTAACTTATCCAATTGCCACCCTATTGAACTACAGTGCATTGCTCCAGTTTATTTTTTTGTTTTATGTCAGTTATATCGGCATTTCTTTCTTCCTTCTATATATTTCTGCATTATATTCACCCATGTCATATCTATAGTCTCTGATATTTTCATTTTATCCATTTTGTCAACTATGCTTAGCTGTTGGATACCAGGGGGTGTCGAAAGTAGGGAAGGGACATTTGTCACCATCCCTGGAATTTGAAAACGTAGTTTCAAACGCAAAAAATACAGTATTATTAACGCAAAAAAAAACAACGTTGCATTAATTAATAAAAAGAAAATGTGATGTGAATCTCAAAATCCTGCTTTTGCCTCCAAATCCTGGGGCAAAAAATCTAAACTGATATTTCCAGATTAGAGTTGCCATTGTGCCTTAATTCAGATTTTCTCTGCTACCCTTGCTGAGAGAAAGGACCTGATTGGCTTGTCGAATCCTTCGCGTTTCAGTTGGAATGTAAAACCTTGGCGCTGTATAGAGGCGAACCATAATCCTATCCGTGATAAACAATCCACTGGATGCAAGGCCGGATCTAATGAAGAGCAGTGGGGCACTTGAGTCAGGGTCCCGAAATCTCGAGGGGGCTACAGCAAAAAAAAATGTTCAGGCAATCAAAATAACAATCTGTCTGACGCGATCTCTATTACACATTGATACTAGACTTTAAACAAGAGTTCGGTATATACAGACAAATCAAACCACTACTACGGACACTAGAACCGGAAATTCCTCTATGACTAGAGGTTGTCTCCTTAGAGTTGTCCAGTGGTTTCCCTTCCCTTTACCAGCTCTCACCCCAGGCACGGACTGGCAAGGGGCCCTGAGTGGTGTAGCTCACGACCCTCAGTGTCGTGGGTCAATGAAACCACATAGAAGCAGGATTTTAAAAAAATAATAATAGTATTTTATACATTTACCAAAGAATTAGAGGAAACCTATTTCAAGCGTCATGTAATACCTATCAACAGAATAAATATCGAAATCTTGAAAAAAAAGAGAACGATTTTTTTCTGACAGCCCGAGCCCCTTTGCCAGAGATGCGTCCCCGAAAAACGTGCTAGTCCTCCCTTGTTCACCCCCCCCCCCTCCTGCATCTTGGGGGACTTTGTAATCTACTCATTTAATCCATTGTGTGCATAAAAGTGCCACCTAGAGCATGACTGTCGGTAGGAATTTTTCTGGGGTGGGGGGGAGGCTGTAGTTTTTCAGGGAAGAGTGAAATTGTCTCGGGAAGAGTGAAATTATTTCAATGGTGGGAGGACAAAAGCACAAATTAATATTTTAACACAGAAATATTTACGTCAAGCACTTCATTAATGATTGAGTTGCAAATGCAGCAATCAGTCATATATCATATCATAATACAACTAAGGATGCACTGAAAGAAAACGTAAAAAGGGAGAACTTAATATTAAAAATACACGACAAGATATTTTTTCGTATTAATAAATAAAAATAAATGATATGCTTCCGAAAACGAATAAAATTGTAAAAAAAAAAATCCAGATTACATTTCGTATAGGAAAAGCATAAATTTTTGATACATCTTCTCTTATTCAACATAAATTAATTTTTCCCCCGAGGGTGGCAATTCTAGTTCCCATCCTGCCGACGCCCATAGCCAATAACAGCCGAACACCATAAGCATTTGATACGGTAAAATAGTAAGAGCCGAATGCTACTAATTGGAAGGCATAATTCTCATTTAAACTCAAAATAAGAGTGTCATGAATGAAAGTGTTGCATTCTTAAATATTCTTTCAGTCCAAAACCTATTTAGATATGAGATTATTCTGGACAGCTTTTTAATGACACAAAGTACAAATTTCACACGACAAGAAGACCAGATTGCAGGTTGGGTTGTTTTACCTCTGAGCGGCACTTTTTTGCACACCATGGGCTAAATGGCCAAGTCACATGGACCCCGAAGGCTCAGAGAAGGTTGGGGGAGGGGACCCACTGGAACAGCTGTTGGGAGACAGATGGTAGCCTCCCGTCAAGGCCATCCAGCGTGTTCTTTAACGTGCACAGGGTATGACTCTCCCACACACGGGGCCACGGCTTAACGTCCCATCCGACGGACGGCGGCCTTTCCAAGCCCATCGGTGTACCCTACTGACCGTGGGCAAGGCGGGGAATTTTGCGGAGATAAATCTCAACGCTGACCCAGCTGGGACTCGAACCTGGGAACTACAGATTACGAGCCTGGCGCGCTACCGACTGAGCAACCCCCCGCCCCAATGCTTTTTGTTAACATGAAGAACGTACAGAAGAAATGGCATTGAGAAATCAATTTCAATATTTAAAAACGACTACTTTTAAAACAAAAATTTTGGATTTCAGAACTCAATCGAATGTCTGACGCGTGTAAGAAACAATTTCGATGATGTTGCAAAAACAGCAAACGATAAAATGGGAAACAAAATTGCCATAACGAAAACTGGAAAAGAAGCGAAACACATTTTGATCAATTGTGCGAAGATGGAAAATTCGCCAGTTGTGGAAAGAATTTTTAGGGTCGCAGTCTTAGACGCATCTTTAGATTACGTAATTAGTCAGTTAACCATTTCAGGGTCTGTGAAATGTGACCAATTATTTTAGTTTTCTGTACCCAGAGAACCTGTTTCCCATTACAGAAGTAGAACTGTATAGGAAAGCGAACAGTTGGGAAAAAAGTACAAAAGGGATATTTCTTCAGAATTTAAGGCGCAATTAGCTTCTTACTTACCATACAGTCCATTACTACGATAACGTGATGCAGGATAACATCGCCTTATCGTCTACCTAGACTACAGCCATACGTAATAATAATATTAAAGCCAACATTTCCTTTATATCTTTGATATCTTTAAAACAAATTTGGAAATAAGTAATATAATGTAACTGATAATTTAGTAGTACACAAAATCTGGAGCCCGAGTAGGTCCTGCTGGCTATATTTGTTCCGTTGTTTTACCTCTGAGCGATACTTTTTTGCGCACACTGGGACAAGTCACAAGGACCCCGAAGGCTCAGAGATGGTTGAGTGAGGCGACCCACTGGAACAGCTATTGGGAGACAGATGGTAGCCTTCCGTCAAGGCCATCCAGCGTGTTCTTTAATTTGCAGAGGGTATGACACTCTCGTACACGGATCCACGGCTTAACGTCCCATCCGACGGACGAGGTTTTCCTAAGCCCACCAGTGTCCCCTACTGACCGAGGGCAGGGAGTTTTGCGGATATAAATCTCAACGCTGGCCCAAATGAGGGGACTCGAACCTGGGAACTGCAGATTAGGAGCCTGGCGCGCTACCGACTGATCCCGAACCTACTTTTCCAACCCCTGTGAGATACTGTCATTATATTTTAGGTATATACTATTGTCGTAACATTTTATGTATGAAAAATCTAGATTTCCTGCAGATTAGTTCTGCGGGTCAAACGTAAAAAAAAACCTATACTCTAAAGCGAGCAATTCCTTTTCATTTGTATGTATGTAACTTTTATCTTGAAAACGGGGGTAAGGATATTGATGAAATGGGGTGAATCGACCGTTTTCGGGTGCGAGAAAGCGATTTAGCTAGGTCTCGACTTTGGAAAAACTCATTTAGGGGGTCATGAGGGGGTACCCCCTTTTCGCAGACCATGTGGATCTTTTTTGTACTTGAAGAATAAAATAATAACAACCTGGTAGATCTTTTTTGTATTTGAATCGTGATATCTAATATTTATCATAAATATGTTTTGTGTGTTTTATGTTCAGAAAAGAATAAAATTTTGTTTCACAATAGTTCTTACTATAATGCAAACAAAAAAAAAAGATCATTCATCTTTGTTTCGATGCTGATTTTTAATTTGTCTCTGATTCGTCTTACATTATTAGTCTGGATGATTTTAACTTAGTATTACAATCTTTGGAAATAACATAGCAAAATATTAAATTTTGTATGCGCAGCAAGTTTATCACTCAGCCCACCTTTACCGAGCAAAGCTCGGTCTTCCAGGTACTCTGCATTATGTGAGATAAGGATGGTGTTGGATAAAAAAAACCTAACATCTTTGTCTAACTTTGAGAGCATAACAATTATGAAAACCCGTTACCAATAATTCAGCTGGTTATTTCAAATGCGAGGACAGAAAATAAAACATTCAATTGTAGCCACAAAAACGGTAAGATCTTTTGAGATAAAAAAAAAGGTAAGAACTTTTGAGATGAACAAATTGGTAAGATATTTTGAGATGGAAAAAATGGTACGATATCTTGAGACGAAAAAAATGGTAAGATCTTTTGAGACGAAAAAATGGTAAGAACTTTTGAGATGACAAAAATGGTAAGATCTTTTGAGACGAAAAAATGGTACGATATCTTGAGACGACAAAAATGGTAAGATCTTTTGAGACGAAAAAAATGGTACGATATCTTGAGACGACAAAAATGGTAAGATCTTTTGAGATGAAAAAAATGGTAAGAACTTTTGAGATGACAAAAATGGTAAGATCTTTTGAGACGAAAAAATGGTAAGATCTTTTGAGACGAAAAAATGGTACGATATCTTGACAAAAATGGCAAGATCTTTTGAGACGAAAAAATGGTACGATATCTTGACAAAAATGGCAAGATCTTTTTAGATGAAAAAAAATGGTAAAAACTTCTGAGATGACCAAATTGGTAAGGTCTTTTGAGATGAAAAAAAAAATGGTACGATATCTTGAGACGACAAAAATAAAATCAGCTGTGAAAGAAAAGAAAAGAATTTCGCATGAGGTGAACAGAATTTTTTTAGGGAGAGACAAAAATAGAGTTATTTGAGAGGGCAGAAAAAAAGTGAGTTCGCAGGGGGAAACAAAATGTATTGGGCTTGCCCTACCAATGGCTCAGAAATAAAATAACCCAAATTTGTACAAAAAACCTGGGGAGGGGATGGCTCACTCGGTACTGCGCCAGGCTCATAATCTGCAGTTCTTGGGTTTGAATCCCACCTGGGCCAGCTTTATCTCGGAAAAGATACTACCCTCCGTCAATAGGGGATACTGATGGGCTTGGAAAGGCCGTAGTCCATCGGATGGAAAGGTAAGCCATGACCCTGTGTGCGGGAGAGATAGCCATACCCTATGCCCGTTAAAGAACACTCTGAATGGCCTAGACGGGAGGCTGCCATCTATCTACTAATAGCTATTCAGTGGGTTCCCTTTCCCCCAACCTTCTCTGAGCCCTCGAGGTTCTTGTGATCTGTCCATTTAGCTCATTGTGTGCAAAAGAAAAGCGCCCCCTCAGAGGTAATCCAACCTTGGTACGGCACAGATAACATTAAAAAAATTTTCCTACGCCAATTTCTTCAAATGCAATAGCTGGAATAACGTCATCACCGATTATAACTGTCACGAGATGCAACTGTCAATCTATTCTTCAGCTTTATAGCCTAACACACGAAACATTGTGACAACACGTGGCTCAAAGGCTTCTGTCGTCTGACCTAGACCTCAGATCCAACGACTACACCATCCACTTTCGTCTTCCTGGTGTCACATCGCGTCCCAGATGTATCTCATTACTGGCGACTCGCATCAGTAAGGACTTTGTATCGAACTGTAACGCTTTTAGCAATGCAGGCCAAGTACGCATCGACGGGGAAGCTTGAGAAAAGGTTAAAAGTTGTGGACCAATGTCCTCTGGGGAAATGACTCCCATTGTGTGGAGCTCGTATAGCTTCGAGTTTGTGGTCCCGATCGCATGACCTCGTGCCTTGAATCATTGCCAGAAGGTAAGTTGTCGACTTCTGAATCTCTATCATCGCCATCACACCAAAGAAGTTTGTATCATAATTAATACTTTCTGACTTATGTGTAGCTCTCGCTTATCAGGTTTACTGTTTCGAGTTGCTAATGCTGTGCAGCTCAATAATTTATTTACATCCCTTTCTTATTTGTTTGCAGTGTATTAATTTATATCTTAAGTGTATTCGAATTTTCTTCACCTAAACTTCTTTTGCTTATTGAGAAGGACGGATAGCAAACGGAGTTCAATCTTTCGGGGGCGAATATGACGCGGTCGGTAGTGCGCCAGGTTCGTAATCTGTAGTTCCCAAGTTCAAGTCCCAACTGGATCAGCGTTGAGATTTATCTCCGCAAAATTCCCCGCCCTGCCCACAGTCAGTAGGGGACACCGATGGGCTTAGAAAGGCCGCCGTCCGTCGGATGGGACGTTAAGCCGTGGCCCCGTGTGTGGGAGATCCATACCCTGTGCATGTTAAAGAACACGTTCGATGGCCTTGACGAGAGGATACCATCTGTCTCCTAACAGCTGTTCCAGTGGGTCCCCTCCCCTAACCTTCTCGGAGCCTTCGGGGTCCATGTGACCTGATCATTTAGCACATGGTGTGCTAAAAGGTGCCGTTCAGAGGTAAAACAACCCAATCCAACTCAATCTTTCAGTGCATCGACACTCGAATTTAATCTTTTAGAGAAAGCCATCCAATGTGGTAAAATTGAGTAAATTTTTCATACAATTCTGAACGATTTGAATTGAGTTATTTTGCCTGTTTTCTGGAAGAGGCGAAAGTCTCTATTGAAAGAAATTTCTACTTTACAATCCTGATAGATTTATGACAATAACATGAAAACATGATGATCGAAATCATCTTTAATATCTTCTGAACTTCAAAGAAGCCACCCTAAACATCTTCCAGATTTCCCAGAGACTACCCTAATTATCTCCGAACCTTTTTGTTTTGATTGAATATCTCCCCAAAAATCTTCGAAACTTCTAAAAGATAAGTCTAAATATATTCTGGACTTCAAGGAACCACACCAAATATCTTCCGAACTTCGAATATATCATCCCAATTATCTTCCGAGTTTCAGAGGGGTGACCCTAGTCTTTGGAACGCCAAAGAAGTCACCCTAAATTAAATATCTTTCGAATTTCGAAGTTACCACTTTAAATAGTTTTCGAACGTAAAAACAGGCCCTACTCTTAATACCTTCTGAACTTCAAAGCGATCCAATAAATATATTCCGAAATTGAAAGCGGTTACTATAAATATCTTATGAACGTAAAAGAAATCCTCTCAAATGTCTTCTGAACAAAGATTTTTCCTTAAAATTTCAATCCTAGTTATGGTGTTGTTGCAAATTCTTCCTTAAGGTGTTTACTTTGGCTTGGGTTGTTTTACCTCTGAGCGGCACTTTTTTACACACCATGGGCTAAATGGCCAGGTCACATGGACCCCGAAGGCTCAGAGAAGGTTGGGGGGAGGGGACCCACTGGAACAGCTGTTGGGAGACAGATGGTAGCCTCCCGTCAAGTCCATCCAGCGTGTTCCTTAACGTGCACAGGGTATGGCTCTCCCGCACACGGGGGGGGGGCGGGGGGGGCTCAGTCGGTAGCGCGCCAGGCTCGTAATCTGTAGTTCCCAGGTTCGAGTCCCAGCTGGGTCAGCGTTGAGATTTATCTCCGCAAAATTCCCCGCCCTGCCCGCGGTCAGTAGGGGACACCGATGGGCTTGGAAAGGCCGCCGTCCGTCGGATGGGACGTTAAGCCGTGGCTCCGTGTGCGGGAGAGCCATACCCTGTGCACGTTAAAGAACACGCTGGATGGCCTTGACGGGAGGCTACCATCTGTCTCCCAACAGCTGTTCCAGCTGGTCCCCTCCCCCAACCTTCTCTGAGCCTTCGGGGTCCATGTGACCTGGCCATTTAGCCCATGGTGTGCAAAAAAAGTGCCGCTCAGAGGTAAAACAACCCAACCCAACCCGCACACGGGGCCACGGCTTAACGTCCCATCCGACGGACGGCGGCCTTTCCAAGCCCATCGGTGTCCCCTACTGACCGTGGGCAGGGCGGGGAATTTTGCGGAGATAAATCTCAACGCTGACCCAGCTGGGACTCGAACCTGTGAACTGCAGATTAATAGCCTGACGCGCTACCGACTGAGCCACCCCCGCCCCTTTTACTTTGGCAGAGAGGCCTTTATATATTTATAGCATGTAATTACGAGGGACGTTCAAAAAGTTCTTAACATGTATCTGCAGAACAAAAAACATTGCACTTGCCTGAACAAAACTTTTGCTGTCCTTTAAAGTACTCCCCTCCAGCATCTATGCAAAGTTGCAGACGTCTACGCCAAGTCTGGAAAGCTTGGTGATACTTTTGTTGAGAGGAACACTCCGCAACTTTCAATGAACTCATTTTCAGGGGTGCAATCTTGTATTCTTGAATTCGATTGGATTGGATTGTTTTACCTCTGAACGGCACCTTTTTGCACACCATGTGCTAAATGATCAGGTCACATGGACCCTGAAGGCTCTGAGAAGGTTAGGGAGGGGACCCACTGGAACAGCTGTTGGGAGACAGATGGTAGCCTCCCGTCAAGGCCATCCAGCGTGTTCTTTAACGTGCACAGGGTATGGCTCTCCCATACACGGGGCCACGGCTTAACGTCCCATCCGACGGGCGGTGGCCTTTCCAAGCCCATCGGTGTCCCCTACTGACCGTGGGCAGAGCGGTGAATTTTGCGGAGAAAAGTCTCAACGCTGACCCAGCTGGGACTCGAACCTGGGAACTACAGATTTCGAGCCTGGCGCGCTACCGACTGAGCCACCCCCGCCCCTCTTGAATTCGAGAATTTAGTTTCGTGGGGGGGGGGGGGGGGGGGCGAAGAGGAAAGATTAAAATTATATTCTACATGGAATAAGATTTTACAGATTTTATTTTTAATTTACTTTTAGTATCGACTTTTTTTACGGTTCGCATGGTATGGAAACTTTGTGTTTTCTTGTAATAAATCAAATTAGAATTTAGAGGTACAGATAACGTCATTTTAATTTCGTAGCAGTTTTTAAACAAAAGAATAGTGAAAAGCGGAGGGGGCCTCTAATAGAGCTTTGTCCACGGGACTCCAATACCTTGCGCGATCCTGGCAGGAATTCCAATTCACATTAGGACACGCCAATGTCTTAATGTGCTTTTGTATTGTTAACCGCTCAGGTGGAAAAATAAAAACTAATTATGTACTTTTATTATTATTTATTCTTGTTTATTCGTTTTCATAAAAATTTTGATACAAGATCAAGTTTCACGAAGCTAAAAAGTTTGTTCAAATAGAGTACACAATAAACAATCATATTATTATAAAGTAAACTCAATGTTTGCAATGCAAGATATCACTTAGTAAACAGTAATTACATATTTTCCTGAAGCCATGTCTTAGTAAACTTTTTAGCATCTGTATTTTTTTAATTTAGTAACTCTTTAGGGATACTGTTGAACACAGCGAATGCCACAATTTCTACAATTTTTCCATAATTGTTTTTAAAATATTGTGATTTGTATTTACCTTTAGGTTTATATCTAGTATTTTTATTATGATGAATCTTGAATTTGTAACCATATTTGAAGAAATTTAACTAATGAAAGAATAACAAAATTTTGCTTTTATTTTCATCAGTTACATAAAGTATTTTGATTCATTGAGCTTTTAAAATTTAAATTCATTTAAAAATTTCCATTCCATTGTTTTACCTTTCAGCAGCTGTTTTTATCCCATAATGGGCTAATAATCAAGTCACAAGGATCCCAAAGACTCAAGGGATCACTCGATAGATGAAAGCCTCCCTATAAGGAGGGAGGGAGAAGTGGCTCAGTCGGTAGCGCGCCCGGCTCGTAATTTGAGATTTCCAGGTTCGAGTCCCAGCTGGGTCAGCGTTGTGATTTATCTCCGCAAAACTCCCACGTCAGTACGGGACCCGATGGGTTTGGAAAGGGCGCCGTCCATCGAATGAGACGTTAAGCCTCGTAAGCGGGAGATCTATACCCTGTGCATAAACGAACATGCTGTATGATCTTGACGGGAGACTACCATCTGTCTCCCAACAGCTGTCCAGTGGGTCCCTCCTTCTACGAGCCTTCGGGGTCCTTGTAACCTGGCCATTTAGCCCATTGTGTACAAAAAAAAGTGTCGCTCAGAAGTGAAACAACCCAACCCAATAAGAACATCCAGTTTGTTATTTAACATATACAGGTTATGACTATCCTACACACAGAACCACGGCTTAATCTACGGAAGGTGGCCTTTCGAAGTCCATCGGTGTTCTCTTCCCCACAGAGGGCAGAATGAGGACTGAGGAGAAAATCTCAACGCATGCGCAAATAGAACATGATGTATGAACTTCAAACAGGCTTCAGTACGGCTCTCATTTTGTAACTGTTTAGTAACACCATGAGTCTGTTATTTATATCAATGACATCTTCTCATTAATCCTCGAAATAGATGGAAATGTACCATGTCTAGAACCACCGCATTAATACGATACAACGTAATCTATAACAACTTTTCTGAGTCATATTTAAATTCTATTGCTCTTCAAAAATAACCCAAAGCTTAAATTAGAGAAGTGCTCAATAATTTTAGTTCCGTTTATGATCATTAGAATTCCTATTAAACTCTTTCATCTACTTAATCAATCGACTTAAAATTACCTCTTGCTTTTCCAAAACACGTTAATATATTTACGCATTATTGCAGTAATTTTTTAGATCATCTTTTATTTCTATCATTTGTTCAGTTCAATACCAACATTCATACCCACAAAGACAAATAAACCTAATTGCCAACTTCCGTCAACCGTAAAGAATTTGAGGCAATTTTAGCTCAAACAACATCGTCACATGGGTTACTGTAGCGATTAGAGAACGTTGAGAGTAATGTGTTCAAAAGAAAAACACTGCTCCCATCCCTTTTATGGTGCCACTCGCCCATTATACTATCCGATCTTTTGTTTCTGGAATAGTTTTCTAAAAGGAAACTCCCTTTTAGCTCTTTTTTTTGCACTGCAAATATCAAATCCGCTTTACGCATCTTTTTTTTTCGCATAAGGTAGCACTCGCTTGAAAAACAAAAATGGCGGCTTTTTTTGCTTCAGTCGTCGAAAGCAGAAAGCGTAAAATAGCACGCGATATAGTAAAAGAATGGAGATTTCTGTTTTGCTTTTATTTAAAAAATTTTACTAGTAGACTCGGGAGAGATGAACTTCGCGGTTCACCGCTAGCAGGACTCGGTCGTAGATGGCCTCTTGGTTACTTTTAGTGTTTTAGTCTGTCGACGAAGTTTTTGGTCTGATGTTAATACCGTCGAACAACGGATTCGGCCACGAAGGATGCTTTGTCAATATTGTTTTTGTTTTAGGTCAGGGTTGTTTGTTTAGCAAACTATCAGTTTTTTTGCACTTTTTTCGGAGTCAGTGATTAAATCCTCAGTAGGAACCATTGTCCAAGTGGTTGTTTTTCCTCTTTAACGCAATGTGTTAAATGGCTAGGTTACAAGAACCCCAAGGGTTCAGAGTTGGGAAGGGAATACCCTGGATGCTGTTAGAAGACAGATGGCAATCTCCCATCATGATTGGGGCGGGGGTGGCTCAGTCGGTAGCGCGCCAGGCTCGTAATCTGTAGTTCCCAGGTTCGAGTCCCAGCTGGGTCAGCGTTGAGATTTATCTCCGCAAAATTCCCCGCCCTGCCCACGGTCAGTAGGGGACACCGATGGGCTTGGAAAGGCCGCCGTCCGTCGGATGGGACGTTAAGCCGTGGCCCCGTGTGCGGGAGAGCCATACCCTGTGCACGTTAAAGAACACGCTGGATGGCCTTGACGGGGGGCTACCATCTGTCTCCCAACAGCTGTTCCAGTGGGTCCCCTCCCCCAACCTTCTCTGAGCCTTCGGGGTCCATGTGACCTGGCCATTTAGCCCATGGTGTGCAAAAAAGTGCCGTTCAGAGGTAAAACAACTCAACTCAACCCATCATGATCGCGGAGGGTCAGTCAGTAGAGTTCCATGTTCGTAATGTGCAGGTTCGAGTCCCTCCTGTGCCTGCGCTAAACCTCCACCCTGCCCTCCGTTAGTAGACAAGATCGATGGGTTTGGAAAAGCTGCCGTCCGTCAGATGGGACGTAAAGCTGTGGCCCTTGTGCGGGAGAGCCGTTTCTGTGCACGTTAAATAACACACTGGATGGCCTTTCCTGGAGGCTACCCTCTGTCTCCTAACAGCTCTCTAGTGGAGCTCCTCCTTCAACCTTTTCTGAGCCACAGGAGGTCATGTGACCTGGCCATTTAGTCCATTGTGTGCAAAAAGAGTGCTGCTCAGAGGTAAAACAGTCCAAACCCTCAAGATATCACAGCCTGTTCTTTAAGGTGCACAGAGTATGGCTCTTGAACAACAGAATCACGTCTATCTGATGGACGCTGTTCCTTTAAAGCCCGTCATGTTGCCTTTCTCATCGAGAGCAGAGTGGAAATCAACGGAAAAAAATACCATGACAGTGAGGAGACGAACATGAGAACATCATATTAAAAGCCTCGCCCCCTGTCCGCCCATTTGTCCGAAAGAATTCTAAGAAGAAACATTGTACATTCACTCTGCTTGGTAAATCATTTTGCCACGAGCCATTTTGGTCAGTCTCTGGCAATAGGCTATTTCATCGCTTAGACATAATTGTGCCTTCTTGAGCTCATTAAACCAAAGTCCGTTTGATCCGAAATCTCAACTCAGAATCCTCCTTTGTCTCTGTTGTAAACCTCCCTCGTTCTCTTCAAAATCCTTGGGATTGGGTTGTTTTACCTCTGAGCGGCACTTTTTTGCACACCATGGGCTAAATGGCCAGGTCACATGGACCCCGAAGACTCAGAGAAGGTTGGGGGAAGGGGACCCATTGGAACAACTGTTGGGAGACAGATGGTAGCCTCCCGTCAAGGCAATCCGGCGTGTTCTTTAACGTGCACAGGGTATGGCTCTCCCGCACACGGGGCCACGGCTTAACGTCCCATCCGACGGACGGCGGCCTTTCCAAGCCCATCGGTGTCCCCTACTGACCGTGGGCAGGGCGGGGAATTTTGCGAAGGTAAATCTCAACGCTGACCCAGCTGGGACTCGAACCTGGGAACTACAGATTACGAGCCTGGCGCGCTACGACTGAGCCGCCCCCGCCCCCAAAATCCTTGGGAAGATTGTCATCTGGATCAGGGCGAAATCTAGGGGGAGTGGGCTATGCCCCCTCCCACCTTTCAGAAAGCTAGTAAAGGTAACAGAGTCAAAAGAATTATCAAAGTTTTTTAAACCTCATTAATTTTTCTAGAATTTTTTATGACCTGGGAAATGTTGTACTGCATTGGAAATCGAGTCTCTTGTCCCCTCCCGATGGGCTTGGAAAGGCCGCCGTCCGTCGGATGGGACGTTAAGCCGTGGCTGCGTGTGCGGGAGAGCCATACCCTGTGCACGTTAAAGAACTCGCTGGATGGCCTTGACGGGAAGCTACCATCTGTCTCCCAACAGCTGTTCCAGTGGGTCCCCTCCCCCAACCTTCTCTGAGCCTTCGGGGTCCATGTGACCTGGCCATTTAGCCCATGGTGTGCAAAAAAGTGCCGCTCAGAGGTAAAACAACCCAACCTAACTCTTATCCCCTCCTTTTACATTTTTTCTCCGTTCCTCTCTCCCCTCGATTTTTTTCTACATCCGGCCTCATCTGAATATTTAATTACAAACGATAATTGAAGAAGTATATCATATATAGAGAAAAAAATCGTTTTAAAAGCTTGTAATACTCAATCCAAGATGGTCTGAGGATGCATCAGGTGCTCCATAGCTCAGCTACTACTCGCTGGAGATCTCTATTAAGAGTCTTGAACGTTACACCGTGTGGGTCACGGTTCCCTTAGACAATAGCGCTCTAGGCTCATGATCTGTAGTTCTCAAGTTCGAGTCCCATCTGTACCACTTTTGAGATTTGTCTCCTCTAAACTATCACTCTTCCGCAGGTCAGAAAGGTGACAGTAATGGATTTGGAAAGTCCGTTGTCCATCGGATGTGTCGTTAAATTTTGACTCCGTGTAGAGGAGAGAGAGCCATACATTGTGCACGTTAAAGAACACACTGGATGGCCTTGATTGAGAGACTGCCATCTGTCTCCTAACAAAAGTCCAGCGAGTTCTCATCGGTGACCTCTCCTTGCCTTTGAGGTCTTAGTGACCTGACTATTTAGTCCATTGTGCGCAAAAAACTTCCTCTTCGAGGTAAAACAACCCAATCCGTTGCATCGTGAAATCCGTTATGAAACTATATCCAGTGAACCCAAAATATAACGGATCTATTGACCTATTCAAAGTGATTTCGCCGATCTAGTGCTTCAAACACGATTCAAATTACTTCCACTGACTGATTTTATGGTAGATATTAATGGAGGAGATCTTACTCGGAAGTAGCGGCTAACCCCCGTTCTGCCCTCGGTGAGAAAGGGGTCACCCTTTGGCTTGAAAAGGCCGCGGCTTCGGAGGAGACGTTAAGCGTCATGTACAGGAGAGCCATAATCTATGCACATTAAAAATCACGGTGGATGGCCTTGATTAAAAATTATGGTGGAAGGCTTCCGTGTAAAACTCCTTCTCCAACTTACTCTGAGCCACTCGGGTACTTGTGAACAATTTTTTCCTACTGGTTTGTCCACAATGGGCATTTAGCCCAATGTGTCCAAAAAGATGCGCTCAGAGGCAAAACAACTCAGCCTCTATAATTGAGATAATGGCATACCTTGAGCGACCTCACTCTACATTGATCGACCTAACCGAAGTCACATTCAGAGGACTCATATAACTAGAAGTGACGCAAAAAATTGAGAAAATATAGTATATGTTCTTCTTAAATCCAGATTTCGGTATTCGTATTTTAGTTTAGAGTTTCCCTTTGATTTCGGTATTTGGTTTTATGCTCGTATAAATAAGATTTCAAATGAGAATTTTTATCTAGGTGTGAAGTAAAAAAATGAGTTTGTGTTTTTTAAAGATTGATGCGAAGATAACGAAGAGGAAACGGGTGAAGCAGACTAAATTTAGAACATTTTTCGTGCAGAATGAAAATGCAAGTGCATTAAGAATTCTTTTTAATAGTAAATTCGGGTTTTACAGTATCTAACATTTTCAGCAAATTTCACCTGATTTTCGTGATTATTTAACAATTTTTAATTCTATTTCTTTTCTGCTTTCTTCTGTGTAAAGCGGTCAGCAGATTTCTTAAAACAAATTGGCTCATTGTATCTTGGTAAATTGGTTGCAGATAGTAACGAATTATGATTGGGTTGTTTTACCTTTGAGCGGTACTTTTGTGCACACAATGGGCTAAATGGCCAGATCACAAACACCCGAAGGGCTCAGAGAAGGTTGCGGTTGTTTGGTTGGTTGTTTTACCTCTGAGCGGCACTTTTTTGCACACCATGGGCTAAATGGCCAGGTCACATGGACCCCGAAGGCTCAGAGAAGGTTGGGGGAGGGGACTCACTGGAACAGCTGTTGGGAGACAGATGGTAGCCTCCCGTCAAGGCCATCCAGCGTGTTCTTTAACGTGCACAGGGTATGACTCTCCCACACACGGGGCCACGGCTTAACGTCCCATCCGACGGACGGCGGCCTTTCCAAGCCCATCGGTGTCCCCTACTGACCGTGGGAAGGGCGGGGAATTTTGCGGAGATAAATCTCAACGCTGACCCAGCTGGGACTCGAACCTGGGAACTACAGATTACGAGCCTGGCGCGCTACCGACTGAGCCACCCCCGTCCCAGAAGGTTGCGGAATCCATTGAATAGCTGTTAGAGTGGTAATGAGGGCCTCCTGTTTAAGGTCATCCAGCGTGTTTTTAAAGTGCAAGGTTTATGACATTTCTTCACAAGGGGCCATGTTATCCGGTGTATCCTTTCTGACTGATGACATCGATTAGCGGAGATAAATCTCAACGCTGTTGGGATTCGAACCTAGGAACTGCAGATTACGAGCCTGAAAAGCTACCGACTGAGCCACCAACTCCAAAGAGTCATGGATCAAATGGAAGATATTGACATAATCATCAGGTTTTGATCTAAAAAGACCCAGGGATTTGGATGGTATTAAAAATCGAAATGGAGGCAAACTTATGCAAAATTGAAGAATAATAATTAATATTATTTATACAATTTTTTTCTAAAAATTATGCGTTTATTGTATTAAATGGTTTGACACAATGCTTCGTAATCATTTTTTGAGATAAAATTTTCATCTGACATGACCCAGTCATTTTCATCCCCCATGTCATTTTCATCTCACATGACCATCCAGTGGTTAGCACACTTGGCTACTGATCAACGGAACCTGGGTTAGAGCATGGATGTTTGTGTTGCTTTTCTGCTGAGGTCCCGCCATCCTCACAGACCTTCTTCTATGGCACATAAACTGATAAGCCCCTATCAGACCTCTGTGGCAAGCAGCTGCTTGAAGGGGTATTTATTTATTGATGTTGGTAAATATTCAAACATCGATAACGTTAAATACCGAATATTATTGAAAAATGGGTTCAACTCGTATTTTCCTATATTGTAAATTGTATATGATGAGGAAATTAAAATTGATTGATCTCTGCCTTCAATCAAATTCCCTACGAAACGCTTATTTTGGAAGTTATAGAATTTCCAAATTTAGCTATCCATTGACATAACGTGTGATGGGGTTGTCATAACTGAATGACCGGGGCGGGGGTGGCTCAGTCGGTAGCGCGCCAGGCTCGTAATCTGTAGTTCCCAGGTTCGAGTCCCAGCTGGGTCAGCGTTGAGATTTATCTCCGCAAAATTCCCCGCCCTGCCCACGGTCAGTAGGGGACACCGATGGGCTTGGAAAGGCCGCCGTCCGTCGGATGGGACGTTAAGCCGTGGCCCCGTGTGCGGGAGAGCCATACCCTGTGCACGTTAAAGAACACGCTGGATGGCCTTGACGGGAGGCTACCATCTGTCTCCCAACAGCTGTTCCAGTGGGTCTCCTCCCCCAACCTTCTCTGAGCCTTCGGGGTCCATGTGACCTGGCCATTTAGCCCATGGTGTGCAAAAAAGTGCCGCTCAGAGGTAAAACAACCCAACACAATTTTTAATCGTTACACGTGAACACGCCGTTTCATAATCTTGCATGGTATATTGGTATTAAATGTAATGATTAAGTGGCAAGTCTTGAAACAGTTTAATATTTAAGTCCTATAATTAACTACAATCTATTTTAAAAGTTTTTTCCGTCCGTTCTACGTATATCAGTTGATTCAACAAAGTGCTTCCAATTGAGAAAATGACCGTCTATTAAAATCATACTGGCATTTTTCAAATACGAAGGTTAGTTTTAATTTTTTGAAGCATAATTTTTAAGGCGTTATTCGTTTTCCCCTTATTGTTTGTTTCCCTGTAATATAATGTGCACGATACGAATCGAAAAACCGTTTGAAGTCGCCAGTTACGCTTTGTCAAGTTTATCTTCTTTTTCTTACAAGTCCTTTGATTCTAATGGTTTCTAGTCCCTAAGACACTGAAAATTTCAAAATATCAACGTAAATACATTAAATACGAAACAAATTTTAGCATATTTGTTACTTAATTTAATTCGATTTGATTTTAACGTGGGATTCACAATGATGAGTGAAGAAGACGACGGGAAAATTTTTTTTAGCTCCTTTCCACTTTGGGGCGGGGGTGGCTCAGTCGGTAGAGCGGCAGGCTCGTAATCTGCAGTTCGAGTCCCATCAAGACCACCGTTGAGATTTATCTCCTCAAACCACCCTACTCTCGGTCACTAGGGGGGGGCGGGGGGGGGGCTCAGTCGATAGCGCGCCAGGCTCGTAATCTGTAGTACCCAGGTTCGAGTCCCAGCTGGGTCAGCGTTTAGATTTATCTCCGCAAAATTCCCCGCCACGGTCAGTAGGGGACACCGATGGGCTTGGAAAGGCCGCCGTCCGTCGGATGGGACGTCAAGCCGTGGCCCCGTGTGCGGGAGAGCCATACCCTGTGCACGTTAAAGAACACGCTGGATGGCCTTGACGGGAGGCTACCATCTGTCTCCCAACAGCTGTTCCAGTGGGTCCCCTCCCCCAACCTTCTCTGAGCCTTCGGGGTTCATGTGACCTGGCCATTTAGCCCATGGTGTGCAAAAAAGTGCCGCTCAGAGGTAAAACAACCCAACCCAACTCGGTCACTAGGGGATAGCAATTGGCTCGGAAAGTTCATCGAATGGAACGTTAAGCCGTAGCCCCTTTATGCAAGAGAGTCATACCCTGTGCACGTTAAAGAACACGCTGGGTTGTCTTTACGGGAAGTTACTATATGTCTCCTAACAGCTGTGCAGTGGTCCCCTCCCCCCCCACAACCTTCTCTGAGCCCCAGGGGTCTTTGTGACTTTTGAACAAGAAAGTACCGCTCAGTGGTAAAACGATCCAATCCAATTGTTATTCGTCTATGACATGAATTCTCTTCAAAACGTATTTTCATTACTTTATTTACAGTACAAATAATTTTTATATTGTTTTTAAATAAACGAGGTAATGCTTTTATCTTGTCGTCTGCCTGATCAATATTTTGCTTTTAGAGATAAAAAGTCTTTTTGGGTTGGATAATAAATAAATACCCCCTCAAGCAGCTGCTTGCCACAGAGGTATGATAGGAGCCTGTCAGTTTATATGCCATAGTAGAAGGTCTGTGAGGATGGCAGGACCTCAGCAGGAAAACAACCATGCCTTACCCGGGGCTCGAACCCAGAATCCCTTAAATCAGCAGCCAAGCGCGCTAACCACTCGGCCACGTGACGGCTATTGGGTTGGATAGGTATTGATGAAATATTAAGATTCCTATTTTATGAATTTCACAAAAGCTATAATTGCGCCGTCTAAAGGCAGAAAGTTTTTAAAATTTCAGAACCTTAAACGAACATTGCAAACGATGTATTTATGCTATTGAAATGTGAATGTCGTGTAGTTTGCACTGGCAAAAATGATTTGCCCTCTTAATCCCAGGAAGATGATAACATGCAACTTATTTTAAGAGATTATTATTCGCTTTTAGAGATAAATTAAGAATTCCTTTTTCGGTTAAATAGGTATTCATAAAATATTACGATTCACACCACCGAATCTCTCAAAAGTTTAAATTGTGCCTTCTAATGATGCAAAAATTTAAAATCGTAAAAATTTTAAACGGTATCACAAACGATCTATTTCGAGTAGAAATTTGATATTTTGGTTGGTGGAATGCGATGATCAATAGGTTTACATTCATGGTAACGATTGGTCCCTTCACTAGAAGTCCCAGGTTCGAGTCCCACCTGGGTCAGCGTTGAGATTTATCTCCGCAAAATTCCCCGCCCTGCCCACGGTCAGTAAGGGACACCGATGGGCTTGGAAAGGCCGCCGTCCGTCGGATGGGACGTTAAGCCGTGGCCCCGTGTGCGGGAGAGCCATACCCTGTGCACGTTAAAGAACACGCTGGATGGCCTTGACGGGAGGCTACCATCTGTCTCCCAACAGCTGTTCCAGTGGGTCCCCTCCCCCAACCTTCTCTGAGTCTTCGGGGTCCATGTGACCTGGCCATTTAGCCCATGGTGTGCAAAAAAGCGCCGCTCAGAGGTAAAACAACCCAACCCAACTTCACTAGAAGTGGGATGGAAAAAAGCGATTAGGAGATAAGACAAAAAAATTCTTGAATTGAATAGGTAATAACGAAATATTACGATTCGTATTTTGTAAATGGATCATTAGAGGGCGCTAAAATGTAGAAAAATGTAAATCTTGAACTAATATTACCAACCTGATACACTGAATTCCATAAATTAAGGAAAATCCCTATGTTAAGTCAATGGGAAGCTAACGTCAAAGCTCTATAACTTCTAAAATAAGTTTTTCTGTTTTGAAAAATGCAATTGCAGATAAAGATCTCAATCAAATAAATCAATATCTCGATTTTCAACAATATTCGTTCAGTATTTAATGAGTTATGGAAGTTTGAATATTTAAGAATAATCATCGAGTCACACAGATATTGACTTCAGAAGTTAATTAAAACTTAGTAATAAGTATTGTATCAAAGTGTTTAATAAAATAAGTTTGTATTTTAGAACTTTGTGTAAAGAATTCTTTCACCATTCTTCAGTTTTGCATAAGTTTCTTAAGACTGGCATTGCTGTTGTTAAATATTCAACTTTCCATAACTCATTAAATACTGAACGAATATTGTTGAAAATCGAGATATTGATTTATTTGATTGAGATCTTTATCTGCAGTCACATTTTTCAAAACAAAAACACTTATTTTAGAAGTTATAGAGCTTTGACTTTAGCTTCCCATTGACTTAACATAGGGATTTTCCTTAATTTATGGAAACTAGTGTATAACGCTAGCAAGTTGAAATTCTGGTGATAGAATGTGATGGTCGAAAACGGATCCCAGAAAGCTTACTAAGAAAAGTGGATTTTTTCCCCAGCATTTGTATTAAATTGCTTTAAATTCGTCTCGTTGCTCTCTATTTTTTAAAAGTTGTTAATTAATTTCAAAACATTCAAAAATAATATAGTAATATTTTTTTTTGCTTTTTAACTAAAGAGCTTGTGGTTAAATTAAAAGCTAGAAGAACGCATGCCACCTCTGGCGCATACAGGAATCTCGTTTTCCAAGAGGATGAAATTTTTCGTTTACCTATGTTTTCAAGCTAATGGATGATGGGGAGAAAATGCAAATAGTAGTTTTTAATAGTTAATATACAACATAAAGAGTATTTGTTTCTCATTTTTTAAATTCAAAAAGTGGCTTTTCTCACAGCCGTCTGAGAAAAGGGGGCAGATTTTTGCTTTCAGTTGAATATCTCTACCATCGAAATTACTAATTTGTCTGTAGTCCGGCAGTCTCGTAATCTGTGTTTCCCGAGTCCCACCTGGGCCAGCGTTGATATTAATCTCCGTTAAACACTCACTGCCCGGTCAGAAAGAAAACACCGGTGGGCTTGGAACGGCCGCTGTCCTTCGGATGGAACCCTGGCCCGTGTGCGGGCAAGTCATATCCTGTTCTCATTAAAGAACACACTGGATGGCCTTGATGAGATGCTTTCATCTCTCCCCTAACAGCTGTCCAGTGGGTTCCTTATCTTCTCTGACCCCTTGAGGTCCTTGTAATCTCTCCATTTGCCAATTGTGTGCAAAAAAAGAACTGCTCAGAGTAGCACAATTCAAATTTAAAGTATTACAAGCCTTTCCAACGATATCGTCCATTCTTTGAAAATCCCAGTTTTAGGAGATTGCCTTGGAAAATATTTTATTCAGACCCTTAAGAAGGGAGTTATAAATACACCCACTTCTCTTGGGTACGCCACTGATGCTGGAAATATTGTAGTCCTATGTTTCTACTCAAACTTCAACTTTTAACATTTTATTTGCATGGATTATGAGAAAGCTCTATGACGTAGTGATCAGAGAACCTGATTTCTGTGTCAGTAAAATAATCTAAGACAGTTTTACTTAACAGAGGGGGGGGGGGGGGCTCAATCGGTAGCACGCAAGACTCGTAATCTGCAGTTCTCAGGTTCGAGTCCCAGCGGAGCCATGGTTGAGATTTATTTCCGCAAAACTTCCCGCCCTGCCCACAGTCAGTAGTAGATACCGAGGGGTGGGGGCGGCTCAATCGGTAGCACGCAAGACTCGTAATCTGCAATTCTCAGGTTCGAGTCCCAGCGGAGCTAGCGTTGAGATTTATTTCCGCAAAACTTCCCGCCCTGCCCACAGTCAATAGTAGACACCGACAGGCTTGGAAAGGCCGCCGTTCGCCGGATGGGACGTTAGCCTGGCTCCGTGTGCGGGAGAGCCATACCCTGCCCAGCTGGGCCAGCGTTGAGATTTATCTCCGCAAAACTCCCCGCCCTGCCCACTGTCAGTAGGGAACACCGATGGGCTTGGAAAGGCCGCCGTTCGCCGGATGGGACGTTAAGTCGTGGCCCCGTGTGCGGGAGAGCCATACCCTGCCCACGTTAAAGCTGGATAGTCTTGACCGGAGGCTACGATTTGTCCCCAAAAGCTGTCAGGTAGATCTCCTTTCCCAACCTTCTCTGAGTCCTTGAGGTCCTTGCAATCTCTCTATTTAGTCCATTGTGTGCAAAAAAGTGGCGCTCAGAGGTTAAACAACCCAATCTCACAGAAATACACAAACTCTCATTACGGACCATATGAGAAAAATCTAATAATGGCAGATGATGTAGTTTCGCTAAAAATAGGAGCAATCCTCACATAATTAGCGCTGGGGAAATCCACTGGTCCATTCGTCATTGGCGGGTGGATTTTCTCCGTGCCTCCGATACTTTTACTTCGGCTTGTGTCGAACGGCAAAAACTGCTAGCTGGTAAAACGTTTTCGAAAATCACCCCCCCCCCCCACCCTGATTATAACAATATATGATATATAAAAATATATGATAACCTCTATTCTTGTTTTCTTTTATCAGAAGATCCTCCACCACTATCACATCCACTCCCTCCCCCATTAGAACTTTCTTGGTGTGCCTGCTGAGGTAGATTAAATATATTCAAAGAAGCGTCTTGTTAAAAATAAATACCTCCTCAAGCAGATGCTTGCCACAGAGGACTGGCAGCAGCCTGTCAGTTTAATACGCCACAGTAGAGGGATCTGTGAGGATGGTGGGTCCTCAGCAGATTTTTTGCCAACTGCACGCGGTGGTCACCCTCCCAGGTATCGACAAAGGAATTCTA
This sequence comes from Ryuthela nishihirai, assembly GCA_038380435.1. NCBI lineage: Eukaryota > Metazoa > Arthropoda > Arachnida > Araneae > Heptathelidae > Ryuthela > Ryuthela nishihirai. The sequence continues at coordinate 40,375,800 of JAWZYU010000020.1, forward strand.
GCAATCCTCCCAGGTGGTCACCCTCCCAGGTACCGACAAAGCCCAAAGCTGCTTAACTTCGGTGATCGGACGAGAATCGGGGTTGGTACTGCCGTTGGCTTTTAGCGTCTTGATACTGGATACTTATTACTAAAGAGGTACACAACCTAAAAGAAGTTCGAAAACTATTGCATTAAGGGGTACGCAACTAAAGAAGTTCGAAAGTTACTGAATTAAGGGGAGGTGTCATACAAAAAACTAGATTAAGGGGTAGAGTTGCAGTTTTATGAGCTAACCAAGGGAAAGTTTGGAGAAGCTTTTAGATTTCTCTGCCCTGGGTGTTCCTTTCAAATAAAATGAAGTGGTGGCTCAGTCGGTAACCTACTAGGATCGTAATCAGATATTTCCAGGTTCGACTCTCAACTCTTTCTGCGTTGAGATTTTCTACGAAAACCCCTACTCTGCTGTCGGTTACAATGAGAGCACCGATGGGTTTGAAAAGGCCACGGTCAAAGGAATGGATGGTTAAGCCACAGCCTTGTGTGAGAGTCTTGGCTTAACCAAAGACAGAGAAATCAAACGCTACTCCAAACTTTCCCAAATTGTCCCCCAGAACTGTGTTTTTTTTTTTTCGTACAGAATCAGAAATTTTTGAACTGTTTTTCATTTGTGTACCTCTTTTGTAATGAATATACAAGAGCCGTACCCTGGGCCCGCTGAAGACACACTGGATACTCTTGAAGGAAGACTTTCATCTCGCTTCTAACAGCTGTCCAGTGAACTTCCTTTCTCATCCATCTCTGGGTTGTTGGGTTGTTTTACCTCTGAGCGGCACTTTTGTGCACACCATGGGCTAAATGGCCAGGTCACATGGACCCCGAAGGCTCAGAGAAGGTTGGGGGAGGAGACCCACTGGAACAGCTGTTGGGAGACAGATGGTAGCCTACCATCAAGGCCATCCAGTGTGTTCTTTAACGCGCACAGGGTATGGCTCTCCCGCACACGGGGCCACGGCTTAACGTCCCATCCGACGGACGGCGGCCTTTCCAAGCCCATCGGTGTCCCCTACTGACCGTGGACAGGGCGGGGAATTTTGCGGAGATAAATCTCAACGCTGACCCAGCTGGGACTCGAACCTGGGAACTACAGATTACGAGCCTGGCGCGCTACCGACTGAGCCACCCCCGCCCCATATCTATCTCTGAACTCCAGAGATTCTTCTGGCGTCGTGTGCACAAAAGTACCTCTCAGAGATAAAAGAAATCCATCACAAAGCGTTCAAACGAAAAGGAAACAAAACATCTAACTTAAGAACCAAAAAGAAAAAATACTCTATATATACATAATTCTATCTTTCTATTAATGGGAAAATTGAGATAAGTATCATAATTTAGATAACCTCGAATTAATGAATTTAAATGTAAGAAACTTCATACGCACAAAAAGTCCGTTGCAGAAAACGTTAACTTTACCTTTTGAGAATAAACTCCAGTAGCGAGGTCATTATCACATCTCTGGCCACGAGTTTAAACCAAGGTGATTGTTTTACTTGAGCTCCAAAGTCAGGAATGTATAACTCCGAGAAATTTCACCTACAGACAAAAGAGGTTAGTGACAAATACATTGCCATGTACAGAGTTCACGGCAAAGGGTTAGCAACCACAATTCGATAAAGTTCGTCCCTTACAATTTTCTGAAGCATTCCTGCGTGACATAAAATTGTACACTCCAATGCTCGCCAACTGAGGATTCCTTGTCCAGTATTTTATTTTTTCGTTTGATTTCTACTTTTCATTCCACCTTTTCGTCACGGATAATCAACAGCTCGCAGGCGCCAAAAATATGATTTCTGCAGACTATTGTCTTTTGGGATTTTGAAGACAGCCAAAGAAAGTAAAGAGATAAAAAAAGAACTAATATTTTCGACTTTTTCGATGATATGCAAATAAAAACAAACTCATTAGTTTATCTTATTTATTGACTGCAGTAAAATTCTGCTTTTGCCTTCTAATAATGTAGTTTCCTAAGATCTGATTGACTTGTTTATTACGCACTCTTTGTTAATATTCTGAAAATGCTTAATTAGCATTAAATCACGAATATAATGTATTTCATGCTTTTTCATATTTGATTTTATACGTTAATAAAATGCAGCTTATACTTTAAGTAATCAAAATTTTTAAGGACTTAAACTGCCTAAGCTGTGCGATTTAAGTAATACAGTCTGAATTGACGGCAGTAGCTTTTCACTGCTCAATGATTTAATCAGTAAGACCCGAGGAACACATCATGTCCTTGGCAATGCAAAAGAGTCACCCGAGGTACACTAGAATTTCGCCACCCCTTTAAGATACTGTTTGCTAGAATTCCTCCCTATAGTTTGTTCTCTACTGTCGAGATCTTCTTGACTGCTTAATGATTTAATAAGTAGGACCCGAGGAACACATATGTCCTTGGCAAAGGATAACAGTCACCCGAGATATATTAGAATTTTGCCACCCCTTTAAGATACAATTTGCTAGAATTCCTCCCTATAGTTTGTTCTCTATTGTCTGGATCTTCTTGACTGTTTAATGATTTAATCAATAGGACCCGAGGAACACATATGTCCTTCGCAAAGGACAAGAGTCACCCGAGGTACACCAGAATTTTGCCACCCCTTTAAGATACTATTTGCTAGAATTCCTCCCTATAGTTTGTTCTCTATTGTCGAGATCTTCTTGACTGCTTAATGATTTAATCAGTAGGACCTGAGAAACACATATGTCCTTGGCAAAGGATAACAGTCACCCGAGGTATACTAGAATTTTGCCACCCCTTTAAGATACTATTTGCTAGAATTCCTCTCTATAGTTTGTTCTCTATTGTCGGGATCATCTTTACTGCTTAATGAATTAATCAGTAGGACCCGAGGAAAACATATGTCCTTGGCAAAGGACAACAGTCACCCGAGGACGGTATACTAGAATTTTGCCACCCCTTTTAGATACTATTTGCTAGAATTCCTCCCTATAGTTTGTTCTCGATTGTCGGGATCTTTTTCCCTGCTTAATGATTCATCAGTAGGACCTGAGAAACACATATGTCCATGGCAAAGGATAACAGTCACCCGAGGACGGTATACTAGAATTTTGCCACCCCTTTAAGATACTATTTGCTAGAATTCCTCTCTATAGTTTGTTCTCTATTGTCGGGATCTTCTTGACTGCTTAATGATTTGATCAGTAGGACCCGAGGAACACATATATCCTTTGCAAAGGACAAGAGTCACCCGAGGTATACTAGAACTTTGCCACCCCTTTAAGATACTATTTGCTAGAATTCCTCCCTATAGTTTGTTCTCGATTGTCGGGATCTTTTTGACTGCTTAATGAGTTAATCAGTAGGACCTGAGAAACACATGTCCTTGGCAAAGGACAACAGTCACCCGAGGACGGTATACTAGAATTTTGCCACCCCTTTAAGATAGTGTTTGCTAGAATTCCTCCCTATAGTGTGTTCTCGATTGTCGGGATCTTCTTGACTGCTTAATGATTTAATCAGTAGGACCCGAGGAACACATATATCCTTGGCAAAGTACAAGAGTCACCCGAGGTATACTAGAATTTTGCCACCCCTTTAAGATAGTGTTTGCTAGAATTCCTCCCTATACTTTGTTCTCTATTGTCGGGATCTTCTTGGCTGCTTAATGATTTGATCAGTAGGACCCGAGGAACACATATATCCTTTGCAAAGGACAAGAGTCACCCTAGGTATACTAGAACTTTGCCACCCCTTTAAGATACTATTTGCTAGAATTCCTCCCTATAGTTTGTTCTCGATTGTCGGGATCTTTTTGACTGCTTAATGATTTAATCAGTAGGACCTGAGAAACACATATATCCTTGGCAAAATACAAGAGTCACCCAAGGTATACTAGAATTTTGCCACCCCTTTAAGATACTATTTGCTAGAATCCTCCCTATAGTTTGTTCTCGATTGTCGGGATCTTTTTGACTGCTTAATGATTTAATCAGTAGGACCTGAGAAACACATGTCCTTGGTAAAGGAAAACAGTCACCCGAGGACGGTATACTAGAATTTTGCCACCCCTTTAAGATAGTGTTTGCTAGAATTCCTCCCTATAGTGTGTTCTCGATTGTCGGGATCTTCTTGACTGCTTAATGATTTAATCAGTAGGACCCGAGGAACACATATATCCTTGACAAAGTACAAGAGTCACCCGACGTATACTAGAACTTTGCCACCCCTTTAAGATACTATTTGCTAGAATTCCTCCCTATAGTTTGTTCTCGATTGTCGGGATCTTTTTGACTGCTTAATGATTTAATCAGTAGGACCTGAGAAACACATGTCCTTGGCAAAGGACAAAAGTCACCCTAGGACGGTACTCTAGAATTTTGCCACCCCTTTAAGATAGTGTTTGCTAGAATTCCTCCCTATAGTGTGTTCTCGATTGTCGGGATCTTCTTGACTGCTTAATGATTTAATCAGTAGGACCCGAGGAACACATATATCCTTGGCAAAGTACAAGAGTCACCCGAGGTATACTAGAATTTTGCCACTCCTTTAAGATAGTGTTTGCTAGAATTCGTCCCTATAGTTTGTTCTCGATTGTCGGGATCTTCTTGACTGCTTAATGATTTAATCAGTAGGATATGAGAAACACATATGTCCTTTGCAAAGGATAATAGTCACCCGAGGTATACTAGAATTTTGCCACCCCTTTAAGATACTATTTGCTAGAATTCCTCCCTATAGTGTGTTCTCGATTGTCGGGATCTTTTTGACTGCTTAATGATTTAATCAGTAGGACCTGAGAAACACATGTCCTTGTCAAAGGATAACAGTCACCCGAGGTATACTAGATTTTTGCCAACACTTTAAGACATTATTTGCCAGAATTCCAGCCTATAGTTTGTTCTCTATTAATTGGATCTTCTTGAATGCTTAATGATTTAATCGTAGGACCCGAAAAACACATCATGACCTTGACAACGGACAAAAGTCACCCGAGGTACACAATAATTTTGCCACCCTTTTCAGACACTATTTGCTAGAATTCTTGCCTATAGTTTGTTATCTATTGTCGGACCTTCTTCACTGTTTAATGATTTAATCAGTAGTACCCGAGGAACACATCATATCCTTGACAACGGACAAGAATCACCCGAGGTACAATACAATTTTGCCACCCTTTTAAGATACTATTTGCTAGAATTCCAGCCTATAGTGTGTTCTCTGTTGTCGGGATCTTCTTGACTGCTTAAGGATTTAATCAGTACGACCGGAGGAACACATCATATTCTTGACAAAGGACAAGAGTCACGCGAGGTACACTAGAATTTTGCCACCCCTTTAAGATAGTGTTTGCTAGAATTCCTCCCTATAGTTTGTTCTCTACTGTCGGGATCTTGTTGACTGCTTAATGATTTAATCAGCAGGACCTGAGTAACACATCATGCCCTTGGCAACGGACAAGGGTGACCCGAGGTATACTAGAATTTTGCCACCCCTTTAAGACACTATTTGCTAGAATTCCAGCCTATAGTTTGCTCTCTATTATCGGGATCTTCTTGACTGTTTAATAATTTAATCAGTAGGACTCGAGTAACACATCATGCCCTTGGCAACGGACAAGAGTCACCCGAGGTACACTAGAATTTTGCCACCCTTTTAAGACATTTTTTGCTAGAATTCTTACCTATAGTTCGTTCTCTATTATCGGGGATCTTCTAGGTAGTGAGTACTGCTCAAGTAAAAAAGACAGTGCTCAGGTCATTCCTGAAATATATCATCATCATCGTCGTCGTCGTCGTCATCGTCATCGTCATCCTCAAGCAGCCATGGGCTTCTGAGGTCCAACCAGACCTTGCAATTTAGTTCTCCAAGCATATCTGTCCTGAGCTACATCTGCTGCATCTGGCCACTGGACACCAATTCTAATAAGGTCCTCTTTGGCATTATCTGCCCACCGCATCCTAGGTCTCCCCCTCTTTCTGAGGCCTTTTGGCACACTGTTCATAACCCTATTCGCCAATCTATAATTACTCATACGGGCAACATGGCCAAACCAACGGAGTCTCTCTCAGCACAATATGCTGCGTAAAGGAGGTTGCAAACTCCTTTGCCTAACCTCATCATTAGTTACAAAGTTGAACCACCTAATGCCCAAGATACTGCGTAAGCATCTGGAATCCAAAGCATCGAGTTTCCTGTTATCTTGTTTACAAAGAGTCCAAGTTTCCTACCATAACTAACCCTAGAAAGAACCAAACTATTATACAGTCTAATTTTAGTCTTTAAGTGTATACGCCTATTTCTCCACACTCTCCATAGATTCTTAAAAGTCCTGGCAGCAATCCCTATTCGTCTGTTAATCTCATGCAGCATATCACCATTATCTGTTACATAGCTCCCAAGATAATTAAACTGTGACACCTGCTCAAGACTGCAACCAATCAGATTAACTGAATCACAGCCTGCCTGACCAATTTTCATCACTTTAGTTTTCTCTCTGTTTATAACCAAACCTACTCTACTACTAATTTCATCAGCAGCTCGAATGAAAGAGTTCATCTCATCAACATCATTTGCCAAAAGAGCTAAATCATCAGCATAATCTAAATCAGAAATTTTCGTATCTCCAGTCCATTTAAGGCCAAAATTTTTCCCTTGAAGTAAGTTTCGCATAACATAGTCAATAACCAAGCTAAAGAGAAAAGGAGACAAAATGCACCCTTGTCGAACACCAAAAGTAATGCTAAACCAATTGCTACAAGACTTACGAACTCTCACACACGACTCAGTGTTATTATAGAAAGCTTTCATTATGTTAACTAACTTGTCAGGTATACCATATGATCTCACAATCAACCACAAATTATGACGATCAACAGAGTCGAAAGTCTTTTTGAAATCAACAAAGCTAGTAACCAAAGGTTTCTGAAACTCTAAACATTTCTCAAGAATCTGCCTAAGTGAAAACATCTGATCCACACATCTCCTACCACTTCTGAATCCACATTGCTCATCATGCAATTGCATGTCAATCAGATTCTTAATTCTATTAAGCACAATCATGGAAAGAACGTTACCTGGAACAGAGAGTAGGCTGATACCCCTACAGTTATCACAAGAACTGCGATCACCTTTTTTGAAAATAGGGATAACAATAGCTCTGGTAAAATCCTTAGGAACCATGCCTTTATCCTAAAAGATATTCAGAATTTCAGTCATCCAAGTGGTAACCGAAACATTCCCAGCTCTAAGCATTTCTGTAGTAATTTCATCTACACTTGGGGATTTATGAAGTTTAAGTTTAGAAACAGCCAAAATAACTTCAGATTGTGTTATAGGGCCAACATTAGCAGCAAAATTAGGATCTATAATCAAGCTCAGAGCCATATATCTGTCCAGTTCAGTGGGTTTATGTGGTCAGCACCAGGACCCTGTGTGGTTGACCACTCCTCAGCAGGGTAGAAAAAAAGAAAAGTAGCCATAGTTGTCCAGATCAGTAGGCTACATTGATCTGGCAGCCCTCCCCTTCCGTTCACTTCCACAAGAGAGTATCTCTTTTGAAAGGTACTAACGGTCCGCACCACGAGAAGGCGGGGTCGGATATTAGGTGCTAGGCCTGGCCGGTTCTATGCATCATCACAGGGGATTGGTGCATAGCTCTCCTTCCAGTGACTACCTAGCTACCATTTACAGACCCTGAAAAACATATTTGAAATTAATATAAAGTAGAATTTTTGCATTTATTAGAGGTTAAAAACGAAACATAACAATATAGTATATGCATAGGCTTGCATACGGGATGTGCCGTAACCATCGAGACTCAAGGCCTTTTCACTGGTGACGTCACACGTTCTGACGTCAGCATTCGTCGATCTAGCATCTTAACACCCCGTAGCTGCTTGTGTGTTTGTTGGCGGGATTATTATATTTAATTATTATCTGGTGTTCAAGAAATGTATTTTTAAACAATTTTTGCAAGATAAAAAAGATTATTTGTTAGAGAATTTAGGAAATAAGAAAAAATGTCTTAGTGCCAAAAAGAGAAAGTTGTCTACCCTCAATAAATAGTATCCACAGAATTAACTGTTGGCTTTGATATTAATAGTTTTGTGACAAACAGTTTTTCTGGCAGGTGGGATTTGAACCATATCTCTCCAGGTACATGCCACAATGTTCTAAGACCACTAAACTAATAAGTTATATTAGTGGAAAAAAGGCAGTCTGTTAGTTTAGTGGTCTTACACCACTGGCTTATATCTGGAAAGATGTATGCCTAAATGATTTAATCTTTCTTTACCAGGGTGCATAGAATTATATTTTTAACAATCGAAGATTGATTAGAGACTATTTTCTTTACATTTGGGAGGTTAGTTGAGCGATTTATTGTCAAATCTTTAGTCATAGATTTAAAGGTAGCTTTGTAAACCAAAATATATGTGTGTGTGCTTGCAGTAAATTGTAGTTTCTAAAGTTTAGATGCACTTTTACTGCTAGTTTTTGAATATGTATTCCATCGGAAGGTTGTATCCATGTCCAAATATTATTCAAATTTAATGAGAGTTCAGAAAAAAATACAGCTCAATATTCCTATTAATTCAGTCTAATCACTAAGAAAAAGTACTGAAATTATATCATAACTAACTGAAATTGTTACAGCTAAAGCTATTACAGTATATCATTAATTTTTAGTTCACATTTGCCAATAAAATTGTTCTGAATAATTTTTGTGTTTTTTCTCTTTTTAATAAAACACTAATTTTCCATAACAATTTATATGCCACGATTATATTATTAATGGTACAAACAACTGGATCAGTTATTGACAGCATTTATCGCGAAAAATATGTGGAAATAATTTTATTTTTGTTAATATATAACCGAGTAATTATTTGCATTTAACTTTATTTTTAAACATATTGTGTCATTGTAATTATACGTACAACCGATTATGACGCTCCTGGTAATTTATATGTCGTTCTACATCATAGATTCCCAACGGGGGTGATACCGCCCCCAGTGGGCGCTGGAGCCTTCCATGGGAGCGGTAGCGGATCCAGAGGCAAATGGGGGGCGTTGAGGCAGTCAAGAGGGGCGGTCAAATAAATAAATAAATTTAATGGAATTTTCTGTGACAACCTTTTTATCTCTTCTATTCTGTGGTGTCTTCCTGGTAATTCTGGTCATCCACTACCTCATCCGTCACGTACAGCTTTTCAACTGCAGCTTGGACAATAAGTTCCCTGCTACCGCCTACTAGCGTACTGGTACGTCTGAAGTCGACTGAGATGCTCTCAAAAGTTCTCTTCAAGATCACAGATTGGATATAAGCTTCAATATGTTTTCCCACTCCAAGTCGCTTTGAGTATGCTTTATGATACGTAGTTACAATACCATCCCACGTCAGAACATAAGGTATAATATTAACATTACACTTGTGAATTAGGCTCAACTCATTAGCCAGCAGATCATACTCCCTCTTCTTTTCAACCTCTACTCTCTGCAGGTTATCCTGAGATGTTATTCCTACTTCAATAATTGTAATCTCATTCAATACCTTAACATGCACTACTATATCAGGCTTATTATGTTGGACATGTGTGTCCGTCCTGATAGGCAAATCAACCTTGATGCAATAATAATAATAAATTTATTATATTTAATATTTTTTATAATTATTTTTTAATATAATAAAATACTTTGAAAATACCTGTTTTCATGAATAAATATTTTATCTAGCTATGTAAATTATCTTATTGTTATCGCGTTAATAAGCATTTTTAAATTAGCATTAGGTATACCTATACCAAATTTGTTTTAGTTTAGAATAGATTGACGGTGACAAGTCCTTGCAAGTTGGTAGGCAAACACGCGGTTCATTCAATTTAACATGTTTCGACAAGAATATGGGAGCTTGAAATGACTTGTTTACGGAGCAAGTGCGCCGGCATCGCAAACATAGAAGTTAATGCGTACACAAAATCAAATCTATAAAAGCGATAGCTCTAGGAATGTTTTATTATTTTTATATGCTTCGCCGTGATTAAATAGTCGTGAGTGATAAGTGTTAGAAGTCATTATAAACATTATTTTTATAACTATCTATAAATCTGTTGAGAAGATAATTTGTATTTGAAAACGTTTGAATCTACATCTAAAAAGAAATGCCGGCAATACAGTATTGGGTATTTGAAATATGGATTTACGTACTCTCCTACAAAGCAATCATTACCTATGTGTTTAATTTGCCGAAAAGTTTTTTTCAAATGAAGCTATGAAACCTTCTAGGCTACAAGAGCATTTAAATGAAATGCATTCTGATAAGAAGAACAAAGATTTATCCTATTTTCAAGAACTGGAAAAGCAATATTTAAAACAGCCAACTATGTCAAACCTTTTTGCGTCGTCTTCTAAACAAGATGGTGATGGACTACGAGCCTCATATAACGTTTCATTGTTAATCGCAAAAGCAGGAAAACCACACACAATTGGCGAGGAATTAATTTTGCCGGCAGTCAAAGAGATATTAAAAACTGTTCTTCATCATAAGACACCGTCAGATATCATCAAAAAAATTCCTCTCAGTAATAATTTAGTGCAAAGAAGAATAGATGAAATGGCAAAAGACGTTGAAATATCATTATGTGATTACTTAAAGACTTGCAAATTTTTCATTCAACTCGATGAATCAACTCTACCAAATAACGAAGCTCTACTCTTATCATACGTACGATTTATAAAAGAAGAAAAAATTCATGAAGAGTTATTATTTGCTAAAAATTTGGAATCTGATACAAAGGGAGAATCTATATTTAATACCATGCAAAAGTTTTTTCAAGAGAAAGAAATTCCTATTTGCAATATTTTGTCTGCTGCTACTGATGGTGCTCCAGCAATGACAGGGCGTCATAAGGGTTTCATAGCGCATTTGAAACAAGCAGTACCAAATGTACTCGCTGTACATTGTATTATTCATCGTCAGCTATTGGTTGCAAAAATTTTGAAAGAATGTCTGCATACGTCGCTCCATTACGTTATTAAAGCAATCAATAAGATTAGAAGCAATTCATTGAATGACCGATTATTTGGTAAGCTTTGTAATGAAAATGATGAAGATTACAATCACTTGCTGCTGCACACAGAAGTGCGTTGGCTCTCTAAAGGTTTTGTCTGAATCGTTTTTTCAATCTATTTAACTCAGTACTGGACTTTCTTGAAGACAGAGACGAAAAATTGCGCGAAAACCTGATTACGTCAAAAAATGACATCGCTTATTTGACAGACCTGTTTAAAATATTTAATCAAGTTAATTTACAATTGCAAGGTGATGAGTTGAATTTAATTAAAACAAAAAACGTCATAGCTGCTTTTGCGGGAAAACTTCTTCTATTCAAACGAAATCTAGGTAGAGGTGAATACAACCACTTTCCCACATTATCAGCAGTCTCTGCAAAACCGGAAGATTTACTTACTTACTGCCAACACTTGGAAGTTCTTCATGTTGATTTTACGAAGCGTTTCCAAGATATTTTAAACATGAATATACCGAGTTGGGTTTTAGATCCTTTCGCAAACACAGATACTGAAGAATCATCAAATTTGGAAGAGGAACTCTTAGAACTCACGACTAACGAAGCACTCAAAGTAAAATTCAAGAGTTCTGGCTTCAAAAATCAATACCAGTTCTCTACCCTGGATTGTGGGCAATAGTACAGAAGTTTTTAATCGCATTTCCTTCGTCCTATATGGCTGAGCTTGGATTCAATGCAGTAGCTAATTTACTGTCAAAGAAGAGGAACAGACTACACAATTTCGTTAACATCAATCGCAGATCGCCACGATCTGCGATTGATGTTAACGAAATTGGAACCCGACATTAACAAATTGTTAACACTCCACCAGCCTCAACCATCTCATTAATTTTTTTATTTATTATTAATTTTGTGTTTACCTCATTATTTTTTATTTCTTATCGATTCTGTGTTTATTTTTAAAATTTTAATAAACAATTTTATTGTACATTTGGCTGTCGTTTTATTAATTTCTGCTTTATGATTTTTAATAGATAAATAAACAGATAAATTAGGTACAGATAATATGCAACAATATTTTAATATTTCATATAAAATTAACTATTATGGACTAGGGGGACGTTGAAATTTTTGTTCTCTTCTAAAGGGGGCGATGGTCCAGAAAAGGTTGGGAATCACTGTTCTACATGTTCAGAGAAAGTTAAACGACGATTACAGTTTGAATCATCAATTTAGCACAATTACAAATCAAGACCTATTTTAGTTTCGTCTTCCCTATTTTAAGGTTTGCCATAGAAATATTACTCTAATGTACATATATATCATATAATAATACCATGTCAATCAGTTTTTGAGCACAGTGCTACACAAAAATGCCCTCCCGATCTTATAAAAAAAAAGTAAATGCTCGATTTGCTACGATAGAACTACGTGCCAGTATGCACCGTGGATCCACAGGATGTGACGTCAGTTTAGGCTGCAAAGGCCTTGAGTCTCGAAGGTTACGGATGTACCGGATGTGGCCAGGCACACTCTAATGCTTCAAAGAAAAAAAAGGAAACTTTATCTCTTTTGGTCAATTGGGATTAGCTCATTATCTGGTTAAGGATAAAGATTGTGAAAATTGACTGCATCTCTGTATAATCCTAGTTACAGTAAAGCAAGTTTGTAATTTTTAAGTAAAGTTTATTAGTTAATTTTTAAAAAGGAATTTATTTAAGTTTTAGTTTCTTTAGTTTGTTTGACAAATGAAAATAAAAAACCTTTATGATTGAGCATTCAATAAATGTTCGCCTTTAAAAAATATAAATAAAATTCCTTGGGTGCACACTCTAGTGAAATGTGTTCGCACGCCTATATAATGTATATTAATAAGAAATACAATATGAATAATATTTGATTTATTAGGAATAAATCTGACAAAACAAAATTATTATATTGATATAATTTTCATGTGGGTTCTGCTTGGAAATGCGCATGTTGATTAGTTTTGTCTAATTCAAGTGAAAAAAATTAAAAAATGTAAATTGAGAAAGCAAATTTGTGACATATTTTCATTATATTTGCAGTTATTTATTTTTTACACTTTTTGCCTCCCCAGGGAAGTACAGTCGCTCAAAAAATATTCGAACACTACGGTTGATTACAGAATTCAGAAAAAATATCTGGCAACGATTTTGCTTAGAAATTAGTGATCTGGCAACCTTCGTGTAATGCGATTACAATGTGCAGTTACTGCACACGCTCCAGTTTGCTGTGAACGGTAACTGCACACGCTCAATATTTCCGTGAGTGAGCCCACACGATCTAGTATCAAAATAATATGACCACCTACAGTCGCTCAAAAAATATCCGAATACTACGGTTGATTACAGAATTCAGAAAAAATATCTGGCAACGATTTTGTTTAGAAATTAGTGATTAGTGAGTTGTTTAGAAATTAGACCATTTGTATCAATAACGATCTGGCAACCTTCGTGTCACATGACACGAAGGTTGCCAGATCGTTATTGATACAAATGGTGCTTTCGTTGTCAAGTTTTCCCGCTTTGATTGACCGCAAATCAGTCCAGATGCTTTTACATCCATACTCCATTTCATTACTTTCCGTATATCAAACTAAAAGCAGTCGTTCACGAAGAATTTCACCGCAAGCAATTTTTCAAGCTAAATACGTACACAAGATTTAGTTTTTGGAGTTGGGGGGGGGTCCAGTTATAACAGCTGTCCAGTGGATAGAACTGTCCAGTCTCCCCCAACCTATTCTGAGCATTCGGGGTCCTTGTGACCTGGCCATTTAGCGCATTGTGTGCAAAAAAGTGCCACTCAGAGGTAAAACAACCCAATCCACTTGAGCCAGCGTTGTGATTCATCTCCGCTGAATCCACCACCTGTTATCGGTCAGAAAGGAGACACCGATGGGTTTGGAGAAGCCACCGTCCGTCAGATGGGATGCTTAGCCGTGCCACCGTGAGAGAGCCCTGCTCTGTGCATGCTAAAGAACACGCTGGATGGCCTTGACGGGAGGCTCCTATCTATTTTCTAACAGCTGTCCAGTGGATCCACGTCTCCAACCTTCTTTGAGCTTTTGGGGCCCTTGTGACCTGGCCATTTAGCCCACTGTGTGCAAAAAAGTGCCTAATATTTTGATATGGCAGTGTGTATGAAATAGCAGTGGAAATCCTATGAAATATAGCAATGCTTGAGATGTTTAAAATGCAAATTTACGTTGCCGCACCTAAAAGTTTCATAACTCTACGTTTTTCAAGTATTGTAGCAGTCCCGTGGCCGAGTGGTTAGCACGCTTGGCTATTGATCTAAGGGACCTGGGTTCAAGCCCCGGGTAAGGCATGGATGTATGTGGATGGCGGGTAAGGCATGGATGTAGAGTCGCCCCGGGTAAGGCATGGATATATGTGGATGGCGGGTAAGGCATGGATGTAGAGTCGTCCCGGGTAAGGCATGGATGTATGTGGATGGCGGGTAAGGCATGGATGTATGTGGATGGCGGGTAAGGCATGGATGTATGTGGATGGCGGGTAAGGCATGGATGTAGAGTCGCCCCGGGAAAGGCATGGATGTATGAGATGGATCTCTGCTGAGGTCCTGCCATCCTCTCAGACCTTCTACTTTGGTATATAAATTGACAGACTCCTGTCAAACCTCTCTGGCAAGCAGCTGCTTGAAGGGGTTTATTTTTTTATAAAACATTTTCATCGAAACCGAATGAAAATGTTAATATCTTTAAATAATTTTCCGCCTCATTCCACTCAATGGCTATGCTATTGACTTTTTCAAGATGAGAAATTCAAGCTCGCTTGCAATAAATTTGAAGAATATGAGTATTTTAGTAAAACTCAATGTTGATGAATTTTGATTCGATTCACGTATGTGTTCATTATTTCTTTTTCCGTAATATATATATACTCGACGTTTTTAGTTACATTAGCAAAGAAATCATTTTTAAGTTTCGACACTAAAAATAATGAATAATTGTTTCAAGAACTCATCTTACGTCAATCAACAACAGTAGTTTAATAAAAGCAATTAAATTGGACATAACATTTTTGATCATCTTGAATTCAATTTATGTCATCATGAGGCTCGAACAGGACAATCTGGCTGAATACAATGAGCCCACTGGTACAGTAGTCGTTGCAAAAATTCAAACAAATTATACAAAATGCATAAAAAAAATCCTGTTGCGAAAAATGTGTCTTAAATGAAGCTTCAGTTTCTTTAAGTAATAAAACTTAGCTAACTTAGTAAAGTTTATAAATTTCTTATGAATTTTCAAATCAAAAAGTTATATAATACTCAAGTATACATATATAGTATATTGTGTAATAAAAATGATCTATCCATAATAAAGCGCTATCAATATTTTTCAGTGATAAATTTTCTTCAAAAAACAAACTATCTGGCACATTAGTAATTTTTTAGTTTTTTGCATAATCAAAATAAAAGAACCAGTTTTGTCTGTGAGACAAAAAATAGAAAACCCGAGTAAACCAAAGTGTGCCTTTTTTTTTCAGAGCAGAGAAGTGCGAAAACGAAATAAGAGTATATTTTCATCAGAGTCAGTGACACAAAACAAAAGAATTAATTTTATGTAGGTGAAGGTGTTACAAGCAAAATAAAAAAGTAACAATATTTTTCAGGGCGGAGAGGTGTGGAAAAAATAAAAGATAGGATTTCGTTCAGACGAAGATCGGAAAAAGCTAAATAACGGAATGTATTTTTTTTTTTCAACGGAAGAGGTACAACATTAAAATAATCCTTCCTTTACTAAATGCAAGATCAAAATAATCCTTCCTTTACTAAATGCAAGATCAAAATAATCCTTCCTTTACTAAATGCAAGATCAAAATAATCTTTCCTTTACTAAATGCAAGATCAAAATAATCCTTCCTTTACTTACTAAATGCAAGATCAAAGTAATCCTTCCTTTACTAAATGAAAGATCAAAGTAATCTTTCCTTTACGAAATAAAAAAAATAAATATCCCCTCAAGCAGCTGCTTGCCATAGAGGTCTGACAGGAGCCTGTCAGTTTATATGCAACAGTAGAAGTAGAAGGTAGAAGTCCCTGTCAGTTTATATGCAACAGTAGAAGGTCTGAGAGGATGGCAGGACCTCAGCAGAAAAGCAACACGAACATCCATGCCTTACCCGGGACTCAAACCCAGGTCCCTTAGATTAGTAGCCAAGCGCGCTAATCACTCGGCCATGGGAAATGCAAGATCAAAATAATCCTTCCTCTACTAAATGCAAGATCAAAATAATCCTTCCTTTACTAAATGCAAGATCAAAATAAAAGACGGAATATTGGAACATAGTGAGGGATTCAAAATCGAAATAAATCAATAGATTTTATTCAGTTGAAGAAATGCAAAATAAAGAAAGGAATTGTTCTTTTCAGGGTGAAGAGTACCAAAACAAAAAGAATGGATTTCTTTTTTGTCTCAGACGAAAACGGAAAATCAAAAGTAATTATAAAAGAAGTGTAAATATGTAAATGAAGGGGATTTATTTAGGGTGATGGGTGCAAAAGGAAAAGTTTTTGTTTTAGGAATGAGCAAAGGTCAGATTATGAGTTTAAAAACTTATATCATTTTCTTTCACTGATTAACATACATTAAAATCAGTACTTTTAAAATTATAGGAAGAGGTAATTCTTTACTGTTATATTCCGTCGTTTAATTTTTGTATATATTTTAAATATTAAAGAAATATTTTTTGAAATGGAGATTTGTATAAACTCAATTTTTATTCTTTTCCCATTCCATCTGCGAGGATTCAATGGGTGGCGCATCAAGCTACTACCTTGCCATTCCCAATTTCGAGTCCCCAATGTACCCTTGTTCTTTCTTCAATGAGAAAGGGGGCATTGATGTGTTTGGAAAGGTCGCCGTCCCTCGGATGAGACGTTAAGATATGACATCATATGGAGGATGCCTTGGAGCTGGATGCCTTGGAGAAAAATTTTGATCGATCTCCTATCAACTATCCAGTGGATTTCATTCGTACACGTTCTTTTGACTCCATGGCTCAGAGAGAGAGAGAGCTTTTTAGACACAATGGCCGTTTAGCCCATTGTGTCTAAAAAGTGCCGTTCAGATGTAAAACAACCCGGTCTCACTTCCTATACCAAAGCTTTATTTAGTATAGCTTTCGAAATAAATACCCAACCTCAAGCAGCTGCTTGCCACAGAGGTCTGACAAGTGCCTACCAGTTTAATACGCCATATAGAAGTTCCTTGAGGAAGGTGACTTCAGTAGAAAAACACCATAAGCATTCATGCCTTACCCGGACTCGAACTCAGATCCCTTTGATGTAGCCAAGAGGGCTAACCACTCGGCCACGGGACGGAAATCATAGTTTTAAAAAAAAATTAATGAATTATCTGAATATATATAAAGCCGTATATTTTCACCCAGACATTCACTATTCCAGTTACAACAGTCATGAGAACTTTCCTATAAATTTTCCGGTAAGCCTCAATCTGTCAAACTGAAGTTGTGAAATCTCGCCGACATCTTAAAGGTATGACACGTCAAAACAAAAAACTGCCCTGTCTCAAAACACACTCAACTAAGGCTCGTGTAGTTTACAATCAGTGCATTTAGCCGGGAAGCGTGTTGTGAGAGAGCGAGAGCATTAGACAGGGCATTTAACGAGCAAAAGAGCGGGTGAGTACCGATTCTCTTCCTCGCTGACAGACACGAGCAACAGACCACGTAATATGTCATGCGGAGAATTTGCTGTGGTGTAAAAGGGGCAGTCTGCTCGGGGAACGAAGAACACCAGCGACTGAAAGAGACACGCAAAAAAAAAATGGGGGAAAGGGGACAGAGAGTTGGAAGGGGAAGTCTGAAATCTCGTCTGCTGAACCGTGTCCAAGGTAGTATTTCTGCGGGCCTTGCTCGTAAAATCTGCCGAGTCTTGCGTTGACTGCTGGCTGTCTTGCTAGCTGCCTCTCTGCACCTGGCCTCCATTTATATCACGACTTGCAAGATTCCGCCAGCTCCTAAAAGAATCTCCGGCCACTCCGACACTCCTCGCACATTGGAATGACAATCGCCAAATCTATGCTTATGCATCCATTCGACCATGGCCAATAAGAGTCTCCGAAATCGAGACTAGGAGTGACGTCACGAATACGATAACCAATTAGTGAGAGATGTTTTCGATTCACGTGCGGTGAGTAAACGTGGTAGCAGAAGCAAAACATAGCCAGGCTTTCTAATGATATATATCGTCATGGTTTCGATACGTAAACAGTGTGGAAAAAGGCAACGCCCATTGTTGGGGATACGAGAGCTTGCTTTAGGCACCTCCTCTTCATCTCTGACATCCCCTCCCTTTCTGCAAATGACGCTCAGCATTTGCATACGTTTATCACATGAATCCCGATCAGGGCGTGGATAATTATTTCTTAACTTTTCTTGTGGGTCATCAATCCTTATTTGATAAATTAAGGATTGTGTTACGGAAGAAAAAGAAACAACTTTAACTTTCTCGTCTCGTCCCGTCTTTCCCCACCTCTTCGTGAACCCAGAGTGGGGGGAATTCAAACCCCAGCTGGGATACTTCAGGATCGGCAGTAAAGTGAGTTGACAAAGTGTCATCCACACCGGCAGACAGTAGAACCGACGATCGCCTTTCGGCCAGACCGAAGTTTGCTGGACTATGGATGCGTTTCAGGAACTTTCCGTGGCAGTGAAGACTGAGAAGGAAGAATGTAATCTCTCTGTCGGCGGTGGAGGTAAGTCAGGTGATGGATGTTCATCGCGGTTCATTTGCTCTGAATATCCTTAATCGGGTATCGGTGAAATGCTTTATGTTATTTTTTACATCTCAGGACTTTTTCTGTAATATTTGCGAGGTGACGTTTCTTTTCAATATTGTCATCCTTCTTTAGCTATGGATATCCGTGTTTCTATTACTGACACCACCAGTCATTTTTAAATGCATGATAAAAATTTCTAATGCTTCCTTGCTAATTCAGAGCTATGGATATCTTGGATTTGGGTTGTTTTACTTTTGAACGGCAATTTTATTTACACAATCGGAAGAATGACCGTTCACAAAAAACCGCGAGTCCTCAGAGTTGACAGGCGAAGAAGACGCACTGGATAGTTGCTAGGTGACAGAAACCTCTCGTCATGGCCATCTAGCTTGTTCTTTAAAGTGCACAAAATATGATTATCCTGAACACGAAGCTTAGCATTACATCATATGGACGAAGCAAGGCATCAGTGGTTTTAAAGGCCTCAGTGTCTTCTTTCTCACTGAGAGCAGAGTCACTGAGAGCAGAAACGTGCAGAAAATCTCAAGGTAGACACACTAGGGACTCGAACTTTAATGTAGACACAGTAGGGACTCAAACCTAAGAGCAGCAAGTATATACTGGTGCTGTACCTATCTCCCAAATTGAGCGTTTAACAGTCAGTGGTGTTCAACCTTTTTAGTATGGAGAGGTACTTTTTTTCCATAGCGTGCTTGGCTACTGATCTAAGGGACCTGGGTTCGAGTCCCGGGTTAAGGCATGGATGTATGTGTCGTTTTTCTGCTGAGGTCCTGCCATCCTCACAGACCTTCTACTATGGCATATAAACTGACACGCTCCTGTCAGACCTCTGTGGCAAGCAGCTGCTTGAGGGGGTATTTATTTTTTTTAATCCCGCCATCTACTGGCATTTTTATTAGGTAAAAGTATTTGATTTTTTTCATCATATTCTTTGGCAAAAGCGCAGATTTTGGCCAGGATATATATATAGGCCACAAAATAAAATGATTTCTAAGTTTAAAATAAATATTGAACAAATAAGCATTACAACATACAAAAACATTTAATTACATTAAAAATCTACTATTGAAAAATTAAAAAAATCGTCTGATATTATTATTAAAGATATCTTCAAGAGTGTGCGAGGGAATATTCTGCCCCCCCCCCCATCATCACAACGTAGAGAATTTACGCTTGTGTTTCCACCATGAATTATACAAGACATTGAGTAACTTGATGGCCGGAAATGTTTCCGTGGCAGTATTGCGAAATTAGCTTAATTTCGACAAAATTACGTACGTATAAAAATTCTTCTAAAAATGAACCGCCAATCGCAAGTTGTCCAAGTTCGTATCACATTGAGAAATGTTCGGAATAGATTGAATATTTTCCAAATAATTGTTATATGAACTTCGAGTGCTAAATTTCAGTCGATGGGGAAAATTTAGAAGATAATCTAAATAAAATAACTGAAGACAAAATAAAAATCCGATTTTCGTAGAATTCAGAATAGTTATCGATGTGTTAGTCTGTAACCTACTTGAAAATGGTAGGAATATACTAGATTTCTTTTTTACCAATTAATTATCGTATGAAATTCGATCTGTAATGCTATTCGGAAGGAAAATTTCAAGGAGACTCTTTCTTAAAAGAAGTAATTGAAATAAAATAAATCCAGCTATCCTGAAATTTTCGAACATTAATTGCTGGTGTACAGTCGCTCAAAAAAGTATCCGAACACTACGGTTGATTACAGAATTCAGAAAAAATATCTAGCAACGATTTTTTTAGAAATTAGAGATCTGGCAACCTTCTTGTCACGTGTCACGTGACACGAAGGTTGCCAGATCACTAATTTCTAAAAAAATCGTTGCTAGATATTTTTTCTGAATTCTGTAATTAACCATAGTGTTCGGATACTTTTTTGAGTGACTATACCAGTCTACGAAGTATTATAAAATTATGTAAAATTAATGTTATGTAAAATTATGTAAATGGACTGTTTTTAAATGAAAATGTCATTTAATATCAAACAATAACGGTCCAACGGGAAAATATGAATCAAAATGGTGTCAGGAATGTAGCATGAAAATCAAAATGATTCCATTTATACTAAAATATGGAATGATAATTAAAATAGCCTGTATCTTCTTAACTTTAAAACAATGAAATATCATTTGCAATGATTGCTGTAGAATTTAGATTTTGAAGCCTAAAGGTTAATGGCAATAAAAAAAAATAAATTTGGTTTTCGAATAAACTTAATGGCAGATTGCTGTAAGATGGAATAATGGGTGTTGAATGAAATTTACTTGAAAATTGTATTATTCCGAGAAATTGTTACAAAACAGGAGAATATTAAGAAAATTATTTACACTGACTTATAAAATATAATTATTTTGGCTAGTTTTTCTAAATGATGCATTTTTCTTCCCCCCGCCCCCGAAAAAAATTGTCTCTATATCTGGTCACAAATAGATTCGTATTAGGAAAATAGGGTGTGAGATCTAGAAATCTGTAACTTTTTAAATGATATAAAAAGATTTTAAATGATATTAAAACTTTTCAAATGATATAGAAAGATTTTAAATGATATTGAAAGATTTTAAATGATATAGAAAGATTTTAAATGATATAGAAAGATTTTAAATGATATAAAAACTTTTTAAATGATATAAAAACTTTTTAAATGATATAAATAAGATTTTTATGAGAAAATGTAATTGAGGATAAATTAAAGATCTCGATCAAATCAATAACATTTTTTCAGTATTTAAAAAAGATAATCAACACTGGTATATTTAGCAACGTGAATATTAGAGTTGGAGTAAATTGATATGACAAGTTAAGTTAAACACTTTAAATTTATTTTAAGACTTTGGATAATTATTTCGCCAATATTCGCCAATTTTGAATGATTTTCTGCAGAACGAGCTAAATTGTTAAATATTTCAGCTACCCTAACTTTATTACACGAATATTGCCGAAAATTCAGATAGCTTCGATTCAGATTTTTATATTAAGCAACACTTTACATTTAAAAATTCTGAACTTACGAAGCCCTTGACTCCATCTGAGTTATACACTCCAGCAGGCCGGTCTAAAAAAATATTAGTGGTGGGAGGGGGGGGAGATAAGTGATGCAATCGAGCAGGGAAAGGTAGAAAGGGGGGAGGGCAAGCGACTAGATTTCCGTTGTCGGGTAACATTTTTCTCAGTCGTTTGCAGTTAAAACGTTTCATGAAAAATGCGTGAAATATGTACAAGTTTAATCATTTTTGGGTTTTTTTCACCCACCCCACCCACCATTGATCCTGGCCCTGTCCTCCAGCATCTTTTAGGGGCGGGGGTGGCTCAGTGGGTAGCGCGCCAGGCTCGTAATCTGTAGTTCCCAGGTTCGAGTCCCAGCTGGGTCAGCGTTGAGATTTATCTCCGCAAAATTCCCCGCCCTGCCCACGGTCAGTAGGGGACACTGATGGCCTTGGAAAGGCCGCCGTCCGTCGGATGGGACGTTAAGCCGTGGCCCCGTGTATAAGAGAGCCATACCCTGTGCACGTTAAAGAACACGCTGGATGGCCTTGACGGGAGGCTACCATCTGTCTCCCAACAGCTGTTCCAGTGGGTCCCCTCCCCCTACCTTCTCTGAGCCTTCGGGGTCCATGTGACCTGGCCATTTAGCCCATGGTGTGCAAAAGAGTGCCGCTCAGAGGTAAAACAACCCAACCCAACCCAGCATCTTTTAGTTCGGCAGCATTGGAATATAGGGCGTGCCGAACCATATTTTCCCGAACCATGAATTTTCAATTTCTTTATCAGCAAATAAAAGCAAACTGTACAGTGACATATTTCAATAATTAATCGCTTTCTTTATTCATTTTCTGGAAAAAAATTATATTTTTATTTTGTTGTTTGTCTGTCTATAGATATTCAGTTATTTTTTGTTAAAGATAAAATTAAAATTATTTTTTGGGAGTTGGATAGGTGTTGATGAAATATTATAATGCGCCCTTTTCAAATCACTCAATAGTTTTAATGGCGCTCTCTAAATCATTATTCTCCAAACTTTTTTTGATCATGTTGCCCTTCATCAGCAAAAAAAATAGAACGTACCCCTTCATCAGCAAAAAAAAGAGTACGCTCCTCTGATTTGTATGAATATATATATATTTATAAGTATACAAAGAAGTAAGATAAGATGAAAATAAATATAAAAATATATTTTAATGAGAACAGTGTGACTGAATATGTTTCTGTCTATGTGTGACTGTATATGAAACTGAGAGGTTCCTGTTCCAGATCTGTCCCTGTGGCCGACTGTTAGTGAGCTTGTCTACTGATCAAAAGGATCTGTATTCGAGCAGCTGGTAATGCACCGATATTTGTGTTGGCTTTCTGCTGAGGTCTGACCTTGATTAAAAATCTTTTCTGTGGTATATGAAACTGAGAGGTTCCTGTTCCAGATCTGTCCCTGTGGCCGACTGTTAGTGAGCTTGTCTACTGATCAAAAGGATCTGTATTCGAGCAGCTGGTAATGCACCGATATTTGTGCTGGCTTTCTGCTGAGGTCTGACCTTGATTAAAAAACTTTTCTGTGGTATATGAAACTGAGAGGTTCCTGTTCCAGATCTGTCCCTGTGGCCGACTGTTAGTGAGCTTGTCTACTGATCAAAAGGATCTGTATTCGAGCAGCTGGTAATGCACCGATATTTGTGTTGGCTTTCTGCTGAGGTCTGACCTTGATTAAAAATCTTTTCTGTGGTATATGGAACTGAGAGGTTCCTGTTCCAGATCTGTCCCTGTGGCCGACTGTTAGTGAGCTTGTCTATTGATCAAAAGGATCTGTATTCGAGCAGCTGGTAATGCACCGATATTTGTGCTGGCTTTCTGCTGAGGTCTGACCTTGATTAAAAATCTTTTCTGTGGTATATGGAACTGAGAGGTTCCTGTTCCAGATCTGTCCCTGTGGCCGACTGTTAGTGAGCTTGTCTACTGATCAAAAGGATCTGATTCGAGCAGTTGGTAATGCACCGATATTTGTGCTGGCTTTCTGCTGAGGTCTGACTTTGATTAAAAATCTTTTCTGTGGTATATGAAACTGAGAGGTTCCTGTTCCAGATCTGTCCCTGTGGCCGACTGTTAGTGAGCTTGTCTACTGATCAAAGGGATCTGTTTTCGAGCAGATGCACCGATATTTGTGTTGGCTTTCTGCTGAGGTCTGACCTTGATTAAAAATCTTTTCTGTGGTATATGGAACTGAGAGGTTCCTGTTCCAGATCTGTCCCTGTGGCCGACTGTTAGTGAGCTTGTCTACTGATCAAAAGGATCTGTATTCGAGCAGCTGGTAATGCACCGATATTTGTGCTGGCTTTCTGCTGAGGTCTGACCTTGATTAAAAATATTTTCTGTGGTATATGAAACTGAGAGGTTCCTGTTCCAGATCTGTCCCTGTGGTCGACTGCTAGTGAGCTTGTCTACTGATCAAAAGGATCTGTATTCGAGCAGCTGGTAATGCACCGATATTTGTGCTGGCTTTCTGCTGAGGTCTGACCTTGATTAAAAATCTTTTCTGTGGTATATGAAATGAGAGGTTCCTTTTCCAGATCTGTCCCTGTGGCCGACTGTTAGTGAGCTTGTCTACTGATCAAAAGGATCTGTATTCGAGCAGCTGGTAATGCACCGATATTTGTGCTGGCTTTCTGCTGAGGTCTGACCTTGATTAAAAATCTTTTCTGTGGTATATGAAACTGAGAGGTTCCTGTTCCAGATCTGTCCCTGTGGCCGACTGTTAGTAGCTTGTCTACTGATTAAAAGGATCTGTATTCGAGCAGCTGGTAATGCACCGATATTTGTGCTGGCTTTCTGCTGAGGTCTGACCTTGATTAAAAATCTTTTCTGTGGTATATGAAACTGAGAGGTTCCTGTTCCAGATCTGTCCCTGTGGCCGACTGTTAATGAGCTTGTCTACTGATCAAAAGGATCTGTATTCGAGCAGCTGGTAATGCACCGATATTTGTGCTGGCTTTCTGCTGAGGTCTGACCTTGATTAAAAATCTTTTCTGTGGTATATGAAACTGAGAGGTTCCTGTTCCAGATCTGTCCCTGTGGCCGACTATTAATGAGCTTGTCTACTGATCAAAAGGATCTGTATTCGAGCAGCTGGTAATGCACCGATATTTGTGTTGGCTTTCTGCTGAGGTCTGACCTTGATTAAAAATCTTTTCTGTGGTATATGGAACTGAGAGGTTCCTGTTCCAGATCTGTGGCAAGCAGCTGGTTGTTGGGGGGGGGGGGTTCCTTTTTTATTTGAATTATTATAAGAGAAAAAGGAAAATTTATTTTGGATTGGATAGGAACTAATAAAATAATAGGATTTGCATCTTTTACGAATCTTCCAATATTTTTAATTTCTGCCTTTAAAAGACCCTAAGTTGAAAAATGTAAAATTTTAAAACGCTATTATAAACAATCTACTGATTCTATAGTTTTGATACCTTGGTAGTACAACCGGTTGGTTTACGCAGACAGTAGCGATTTTCTCTCTTAATCCCAGGGAAATGTGAAAATGAAAACATTTTGCTTTAAGGGAAAAAAATAAAAATTCGTTTTGAATTTTCATCTATTAATCCAAATTTCACCTTCAGAGGCTTCTGAAGCCTCAAGTGAACTTCATTCTGTTCCAAAATAGCAGTTCCGTATTAGTTAGAGGCGATATGATTTTCTTCTAGTTACTTATTTAAGTAAAAGGTTATTAGTACAGTACTTGCACTTTTCTTATTAGTCACCATTTCAAGCGTGTTTTGGCGTTACAGTACACAGGGCGTTTTTGGGCTTCGGGGACGTTGCCCCGGGGCCGAACAAGTATATGAAGTATTTGCATTCATCTATGTTACAGGAAAGATTAAGTACTTGTGCTGATAAGAAACCGTTCAAACATGTTTGTTCTTCTCAAAATGCAATTCAGTCAAAATGCATTGGATTGGATTGGATTGTTTTACCTCAGAGCGGCACTTTTTTGCACACCATGGGCTAAATGGCCAGGTCACATGGACCCCGAAGGCTCAGAGAAGGTTGGAGGAGGGGACCCACTGGAAGAGCTGTTGGGAGACAGATGGCAGCCTCCCGTCAAGGCCATCCAGTGTGTTCTTTAACGTGCACAGGGTATGGCTCTCTCGCACACGGGGCCACGGCTTAACGTCTCATCCGACGGACGGCGGCCTTTCCAAGCCCATCGGTGTCCCCTACTGACCGTGGGCAGGGCGGGGAATTTTTGCGGAGATAAATCTCAACGCTGACCCAGCTGGGACTCGAACCAGTCAAAATGCAATTCTACTACTGTAAATGGGGAAGGGGTAGCTCAGTTAGTTTAGAATGGGAGATTGAAGCATTATCCACCATAAGGAGATAATACTTCAATTCACCATTCTTTGCGCCAGGTCTACGCCAATTTCTGGAACGCTTGGCGGTACTCCTGTTGGGGAATACTGCGCAACTCTGAATGAACACATTTTGAAAGGTCTTACACCCTTGAAAAAGGCTTCCCAGCAAGTTCTTTTTTATTTTCTGGAAACAACCAGAAGTCTCATGGTGCAAGATCGGGTAAATATGTAGTGTGAGGTAGTTGTTTTGCTTTTTCCTTCTCCAGATAGGCCATAACTTGCTTGTTTTTGTGAGCACTGGCATTGTCATGAAAAAGGAGAACACTTAACACGCCTGTTGTTGGACGCTGCTCCTTCACCTCCTTAACCATTTTGCGCAAAACAATATTGGTGTAGTATTAGCCATTTATAGTAATTTTTTTCAGGTAACGCATACACGGCTACCACTCCTTGGGAATTGGAAAAAAAATGGTGAGCATCCTCTTCCTCGAGCTAAAGTCTTGTCGGAGGATTTGGGGACGCTTTTGATTTGAGGATCGGTTCATTTTCTGCAACCCAAACATAGTTCTCAATCTTTCTGGGAGTTGTACAGTAATAAAATCCCGTCTCATCACCTGTGACAATGTCTGTTAACCGTTTGGGGCCACTAGGTTCAAACATTGCCAGCATGTCCTTGCACGAGTTGTCTCTAGCCCTTCTTTGTTGCTGTGTCTGTTTTTGAGGTATCTATTCGACACAGATCTTCCGGAACTTTAAATGTTGATGAATAATTGTTTCCACACTGCCAATCGACACACTGACATCTAAACTTATTACCTGAACGGTGAGGTGTGGGTTTTTCTTAATGAGTTCACAAATATAAGTGATGGTTTCTTCGTTCACCTACAGTCGCTCAAAAAGGTATCCGAACACTATGGTTGATTGCAAAATTCAGAAAAAATATCTGGCATTGATTTTTTTAGAAATTAGTCATCTGGCATCCTTCGTGTCACGTGACTGACGTTCACTGGGTATGACTCTTCCACACACGGGGCCACAGCTTAACGTCCCATCCGACGGACGGCGGCCTTTCCAAGCCCATCGGTGTCCCCTACTGACCGTGGGCAGGGCGGGGAATTTTTACAGAGATAAATCTCAAAGCTGAACGGAGCAGGCGATAAGTAAAAAAACTCAAAGGAGAAACGCAAAATTTGCTGCCCCAAGCTACTCATATAAATGTATATGGGCATTATATCAATTTTATAGTTTGGACCGTTTGTGTTTTAATAATTTTTGGTAACAAATTTTTAAGACGTGGATGCCAGAAGGTCCCTCCTCTCAACCCTCAACAAGAGTGCGATGACACACGTAGCACATGCCTAGGGTTCTCTCTGTTAATGTGTTACTTGACACTGCCTGACCTGCTGCAATTTTCGGTAATTAAGGGTATATGTTGAAATTGAAAGCGACAGTCTCGAGCATTGATGCAAAGGATCGTCAATAAGCACATTTCTAATTTTAGATTTGATTATTTTTCATGTTAGGAAACATTGATTTAGTTAAGAATGATGATCCAAAGCATAACATTATGTTTTTATCAAAAAAGTATTCCTCAATCGACATGTAGCTCGAGATCGAAGAGTTAAACATTCGTGTTTCTTGGCTATAAGTGTTATCAACTGACTGACTTCAGAACTATTCTGTCCATTTCGCCAAGGCCTGTATTTTGTGCCCAAGACCTATTCTCTGCTAGCAGGGGGCGGGGATGGCTCAGTCGGTAGCGCGCCAGGCTCGTAATCTGTAGTTCCCAGATTCGAGTCCCAGCTGGGTCAGCATTGAGATTTATCTCCGCAAAATTCCCCGCCCTGCCCACGGTCAGTAGGGGACACCGATGGGCTTGGAAAAGCCGCCGTCCGTCGGATGGACGTTAAGCCGTGGCCCCATGTGCGGGAGAGCCATACCCTGTGCACGTTAAAGAACACTCTGGATGGCCTTGACGGGAGGCTACCATCTGTCTTCCAACAGCTGTTCCAGTGGGTTCCCTCCCCCAACAATCCCTGAGCCTTCGGGGTCCATGTGACCTGGCCATTTAGCCCATGGTGTGCAAAAAAGTGCCGCTCAGAGGAAAACAACCCAACTGACTGACTTCAGAACTATTCTGTCCATTTCGCCAAGGCCTGTATTTTGTGCCCAAGACCTATTCTCTGCTAGCATCGAGATTTTCTCCGCTTATCAGCACTCTACCTTCTTTGAGAAATGTGGCAATTTCTTTTCTTCTATTCTACAAGTAGCCGTTCGTCGAGTAACGCATTAAAGTGTGGCTCAGTGTTCAGAGCAGCTACACTTTATGTTAAATGGCTCGATGGTTAATTGTCTTCCTAATTTTTCCTAACGATTCTCCATGATCCTTTCCCAGTCCTGACCTTGGAGAGCTTGAGACAATGGTGGGCAGAAAAAAAAATATCGCTTAGGAGTAAAATAACTGAAATTCTGTTCTTTAACTATATGCTTAATAACTTTATGTCACGTGCTTAATATGTGTCATACATGACATGTGTTTGTAGTAAATAATATTATTTTCTAATTGAATAAATTTCTCAATGTTTCTTCAGTTAAAAAGTATGAAATCACTCTTACATCGATATCAAATTTAGAGGAAAAATTGTCTTGAGTGGGGTGTGATACGAACCCACGACCTCCTCATAACATGTCAGGTGCTCTGAGGCTGGAGGTTATCAGGAGGTCGTGGGTCCGTATCCCACCCGGGTAAAGACAATTTTTCCTCTAAATTTGATATCGATGTTAAGAGTGATTTCATGCTTTTTTATATAATTATTTTGTTCCTTACTGACCTGGAATTTATTTACCTAGATGAGCTCCACGCTATATCGATTAGATTCTTCGGATTTTTTTGTTCATATTAATAACTGAGTCGGGTTGTTTTACCTCTGAGCGGAATTTTTTGCACACAATGGCCTAAATGGTCAGGTCACAAAGATCCCGAGGGTTCAGATAAGGTTGGGGAAGGAGACTCACTGGACAGCTGTTATGAAAAACAGATGGTATCCTCCTGTTAAGGCCATCCAGCATGTTCTTTAACTTTCTCCTGTGTTCTCTGCAGACTCTCCTGCACCAGGGGACCACGGCTTAATGTCCCATTTGACGGACGGTTGAATTTCCAAGCTATGATGTCCCCTACTCACCGAGGGCAGGTTGAGGTTTTAGCGGAGATGAATCTCAATGCTGGCCCAGGTTGGACTCGAATTTGGGAATTGAAGATTACCAGCCATCCACGCCCCTGTTACCTAGTAACGCGATGATTTGTTTAACTAGCTGAGTTTCACGCTCTTTGCATTATTGGATCCTGAGGTTAGATTTATTCAGATTTAGACTCAGAGCATATTATTGTTATTTGAACACAAATAAACATCTTTCGTTCAAAATAATTAAAAATAATAAAAATGAAAACAACACTAATAAATAAAGAAAGCTAAAATAAAAATTTAAAGAAATCCTTTATTAATGGTAAATTTATTACACGTTTCTCATATGAAAAACTATTTTCGATAAATAATATCATTTAATACTTTTTATATTATTCAGAAATAGTTTACATTGATGTTGCCGTGTGGGCACCTGGAATCTGAAAGGATTAAATATATCTTTTGATGGCTCCACAAGCATTAAAGCGGAATTCCTTACGCCATACATTTTGTAACAGACCATGCCGAACTATTCCAATAGTTTCAGATATGCTATCCCTCAAATCAGTTGGGTTGGTTGTTTAACCTCTGAGCATCATTCTTTTTCATACAATGGGCTAAATGGCCATGCTACAAGGACCCAAAGGCTGGAGAGAGGGAACCCACTGGACAGCTGTCAGGAGACAGCGTTTACTTTAACGTGCACAGGGTATGGATCTTCCGTTCACAGGGTCATGGCTTAACGTCCCATCCGAGGGTTGGGTTGGGTTGTTTTACCTCTGAGCGGCACTTTTTTGCACACCATGGGCTAAATGGCCAGGTCACATGGACCCCGAAGGCTCAGAGAAGGTTGGGGGAAGGGACCCACTGAAACAGCTGTTGGCAGACAGATGGTAGCCTCCCGTCAAGGCCATCCAGCGTGTTCTTTAACGTGCACAGGGTATGGCTCTCCCGCATACGGAGCCACGGCTTAACGTCCATCCGACGGACGGCGGCCTTTCCAAGCCCATCGGTGTCCCCTACTGACCGTGGGCAAGGCGGGGAATTTTGCGGAGATAAATCTCAACGCTGACCCAGCTGGAACTCGAACCTGGGAACTACAGATTACGAGCCTGGCGCGCTACCGACTTAGCCCCCCCCCCCCCCCCCCCCCATCCGAGGGACGGTTGGCCTTCCCAAGCCCATCGGTGTCCCCTGCTGACCGAGGGCAGGGCGGGGAGTTTTTGTGAAGTTATTAATGTCAGTGCTAGGCCCCAGGTATTTCAAATCAATGTTTTTCAGCCCTTTTTTTGGGTGGCGGAACATTTTGCAATCTGATAAAAATTTAGCGGAACATTCATAAACAAATGCATATAGTTATATATATATAAACTTTTTTTTCCGTATTCAGTAGAAACAAAAGTACAATTCTATGCAAAAACTGATTTAACCAAATAAATATTTGGCAACACAACTAGAAACAAAATGCGCAATTTTTTTGCGTTTTTTCAGATGTGCATTTTCTTTCATGGCATCGCCTTCGATTATCTTCCTTCCTACCTTGTCCCACTTAGGCACAATTTTAAATATTATTTTATTGCTACTCTTAATGTATTCAACGTTATTATTATTATCACTAAATTTTAGCTCATTTAGAAAACAAAACGAACTCATTTTTTCACTTTGTCATCTGTTTATCTGTCCGCCTGTAGACATCAAACTCTTTTGTTTAAATAATAAGCAAAAAAATCTTCTCAGTGTCGGAAAGGCATTGACTAAATAATGCGATTCCCATTTTTCGAATCCCCCCAGTAGCTTTAATTGCCCCCTCTAATGGTAGATAAAAGGTGGAAAATGCCAAAATTTTAAGTGAATAATGCAAACGAACTATTTATGCTGAGAATTTGAAATTTTGGTAGCAGAGCATGATTTTTGAGAGGTAGACGTGAAAAACAATGATTTGTCCCCTTATCCTCAGGAGGGAAGGAAAAATATATTATTTTAAAATCATTTGTAGCTGTAAACATTTCTAAAGAACCATTTTCCATCCTATTCTTCCATATGTTAACTTTTTTAGTAAAACTTTCAATTTTATCTTTTAACATAAATATGCTACAATTTTTTCCTTGAAGCGACATGTTTAAATCATTGAGTTTCTAGAAAATATCCGACAAATAACACAGATTTGAAAACCATAAGTCATTATGAAAAAAATTAACAAAATCAGATTTCTCCTCAGTCAAAAATATAACAACTCCATCTTTCATTTCAATAATCTGTTTAAACTTCGCCCTCTTATGAACCACCTTTACCTCTGCATATAGTAATAAGCTTTTGTAATCGGAGTCCATATCTTTGCAAAGGTTTGAAAACAAACGACTCTGTTAAGGGCACGGCTATTAATGAAGTTAATGATTTTGATAGTATCGCGAAAACAACCTCTAACTCTGGTGATATTTTTTGGCTACGAATGCCTCTCGATGGATCACGTAGTGAGTAAAAGTGATATGTTCATTGCCACCAGCTATAACTTTTGCTACAACAAATCCAACATTCTCGCCCATCATTGCTCCAACACCGTTTGTACAGACTCCAACGCAATTTTTCCACTGTAAACCTTCATTTGTGAAAAATTCATCGAGTTTAAGATATATATCTTCCCCTCTTGTCGCCCTTTCAAAGGGCGACAAAACAATAATTCCTCAAGTATGCTTTTTTCATAAACATATCTTACATGAAGTAACAACTGTGCCATGTTAGAAATATCAGTTGTTTCATCTATCTGAATTGCAAACTTTGGGCTGCCCTTAAGCCTGGTAATAAGCTGCTGGAATTGGTCTTTACTAATTTCAGAAATTCTTTTGGAAACAGTATCATTCGATAAAGGAATTTTACGAATTTCATCCCCATACTTTTTCCCATGAACTATTTCTGACATTTTAATAGCAGCAGGTAACACGAGATCTTCTCCTATCGCGTAGGGCTTTTTAATTTTTGCAATTAAATAAGAAGTTTCGTAAGATGCAAGTAAATACTTTTCGTTGACAGTAATAAATTTCTCAAAACATTGTTTTTCTTTATTTGAAGATTTTACAAGTCGTTCAAAATATTCCTTTGGTTTATTGCAGTACGCTGCATGCTTGGTATTAAGATGTCGTTTTAGTTTTTTGTTTTCATGCTCTCCGCAGCCAAAACTTCATTACAAATTAAGCAAAGAGATTTTTCCACATCATCATGATTATTAGAAGTAAATCCATATTGCAAAAATGATTCGACATATTTTCTTTTGTCAATTTAGGTGTACTACAACTCGATAGCGAAGACTCTGCCACATTTTCATCAGTATTTTTATCTCTTCTGTCTAAATTTAGCCACTTATCCAGAGTCCAATACAATCCAAAGATATACTATTTTGATACTTATATGCTGAGAAATGACGGTAGGAAAATATTAAAAGTCTTTATTTTCCGTAATTAAACTATTATAGTTTTATAAGAGCAGAAAACTTTATATGTAGAGACAAAACAATGCTAATCATAAAATACAATAGTCTCGAATCCGAGCCGAGGTGTTTCGGGCAGCGTCGTTGACGTTGCGTGGCGTGACGGCTTGCGCAGTTCAAAGTGCGCATGTTGTGTGTTAAGAACAAAGTTGCAGTTAAGTCGTGCTGCCAGAAATACCTCGGATTCATTACGCGTTTCATTTTGAATTAATTTTTGATCGTTGCGCGTTCATAAACCTTTTACTGTTGCCAAATTTTACGCGACCTCCACATTCAGTTACGCGACCCATAGTTTAAGAAGCTATGGTCTAATAGATACTAATAAAATATCGCTATCTACATTTTTCTAATCACTTATTGGTTTGAATTTACACTGTTAGAGGGCACAGTGCGGCAAAATAAGAAAAAAACACTTTTTTTTATTTCTTTGAAACTAAGCATTCCATGTTTACCAGATACAACTTATTTCTCTACTTATATTCAGTATATCGCCTTGAACGCTTCCGCATAACTTTGCAATTTAATTAATAGTTTTAAAAGGATATTAATTTTATGTGAGTGGGCGATTATCAATAATTCCGTTTGGGGGGGGGGGAAATATGAACCAATGCCCTTTTTTTGGGGGGGAGGGGTTGTTTCATCAAAAGGATGATCCATTTAACGTTAAAGACCAAATAAACAGATTCACTAATATCCCCAGTTTTCTGTAGGGAACAGTGGCAGTCCCAGAAACCATTTGTTTTGGGAAGTGGGTGGGTGGAGGGGGGGGAGAGAGAGGTTCAGTGAAAAACCCACAAAAAGAGAACTCTTCGGAACAACGCAATGATTCTCTCTGATACCTTTTAGTGAGGCGGGAGTGACTCAGCAGACAGCGCGTTCGAGTCCCACTTGGTTCGAGTCCCACCTGGGCAGCGCTGAGATTTATCTCTGGAAAATTCCCCGCCTGTCCTCGGTCAATAGGGGGCACCGGTGGGCATGGAAAGTCAGAAAATGACTGCCATCCGTCGGATGGGACGTTAAGCCGTAGTTCCGGATGGAAAGCGGCATACCCTGTGCCCGTTAAAGAACACGCTGGATGGCCTTGACGGAAGCTACCATCTGTCTCCTAACAACTGTTCCAGTGGGTCTCCTCCATCCAACCTTCTCTGACCCCTCGAGGTCCTTGCTGGCTATTTAGCCCATTTTGTGAAAAAAAATGCCGCTCAGAGGTAAAACAACTCAACCCTCTTAGCCTTTGTTGGAAGGGGGCGACCTTCCCTTGCCTTCTACCTCCTTGAAACAACCATTGATGCGGAATTCGAATGTTCATTTTCAAAAATATTTGAATCTCCTCTCTTTTTGGGGTAAGTTACGTGGCGGCTGTCAGTATAAATCTTTTAACTACCACTTAAATATAAAACATCTCTCATAAAATAAACAAAAGAAAAAAAAATATGGAGGACAGAAAGTTCAACTTCTGATAAGCGAATTCTCATTATAATAAAATTATATTAAGTTTCCCTTCTTTTTTTTTTTGCGGTTTTATACATTTTTTTTTGATTTGCGACATATATAGGACAGAGAAGAATCCTAGAAGCTACTCCTAGCTTTTTACAGGCCTTCTCATACAAGGACATGCCCTATTAAGACCGAAGTCACTGCTGACCACTGCCTTAGTTAGAGCTAACACAACACACAAAGTTTGCCTTGCTGGAACAGTCGCTAGCTGCCTAACCACTATGCCAATTAAGGCATATAATACATAAAGTTATTGATGGTTTTCTAGATATAATTCTAGACCAACGCCCCTTTATTTGGCGCTGATCATAACATTTCATTAGTACCTATAAAACGAAAAAAAAAATATTTTTATTCATTTTCTAAAACAAAAACTTTAAATGTCTACGAACGGACAGACGACAAAATGGAAACGTAACTCAATTTTTTTTCTTCTGAAAACTAGCCAAAAATGACATCAGAAACGTATAAACAATATATTAAAACGTTTGCATAATAAGCCAATAAATAATAATGAGAACACTGATAGAGGAAAAAAAGTCTTCAGAGATTTTTGACATCACTGAAAATGAGGATGAGATAAATTTGAAACGATTGAAAAATGTCTCTTCGTTGCTGTCTTGGAAAAAAAAAGCCTCTAGTCAGTCTTTTTCTGTCATCTAAGCTTCATATTGCTTGATCGGCTCAATTTTTATCTGCTCTTCAGTCATTTAAATTCACTCTTCCGTGACGAACAGACAACAAGTGAATTTTTATTTTTCGCATCTGCTCTCTTCACGAAGAGAACAAGCTCGATAGAGACGAATGACGGGTAAGAAAAAAGAGAAAGAACAAAAAAATCTTTTTTTAAGTGTTGGTTGGGTCTGAATGAATCATACCAGAAAGCGAAGAAATCGCAAATATTGAGAAAGGAGTGTTTCGGCCAAACAGTTTCTCAATTAGACAAATATTCTTCTGTGTGCATCTGAATGCACGTGGTACAAAGGGAGAAGTCTATTATACAATTCTTATTTGTTTTTTTTTCATTCCTTTTCTGGTGTTTACAAATGCTCTTCTTCTTTTTCTTCTGACTTTGGAATTTCTGCAAAACAATCGTAAAGTTTTAACGACTGACGTTCGATAAGATTTACTGAATTTATTCAAGGTGATTGGATTGGATTGTTTTACCTCTGAGCGGCACTTTTTTGCGCACCATGGGCTAAATGACCAGGTCACATTGACCCCGAAGGCTCAGAGAAAGTTGGGGGAGGGGACCCACTGGAAGAGCTGTTGTGAGACAGATGGTAGCCTCCCGTCAAGGCCATCCTGCGTGTTCTTTAACGTGCACAGGGTATGGCTCTCCCGCACACGGGGCCACGGCTTAAGGCCCCATCCGACGGACGGCGGCCTTTTCAAGCCCATCGGTGTCCCCTACTGACCGTGGGCAGGGCGGGGAAATTTTGCGGAGATAAATCTCAACGCTGACCCAGCTGGGACTCGAACCTGGGAACTACAGAATACGAGCCTGGCGCGCTACCGACCTGACGCGCCACCCCCGCCCCTATTCAAGGTGCTGTTCGGGAGATTTTTAACATTTCCCCTGAACAATCCGATTTTTCACATCAAACTCTCGATCCTTTTCCGACGTGAGTGTTGCTGATGTCTGTTAAATTTAAACTCATTGGTTCGGTTAAGCCAAGGGCTCTTAACCTGGAATGCCGCACCCCCAGTAGGTGGGGTAGATCAGTAGCCCATGCCTTACCCTGGGCTCGAACCCAGGTCCCTTAGATCAGTAGCCATAGCGTGCTAACCACTCGGCCATGGGACGGCTTAAAAAAAAGCTAGCTTTTAAAATATAAATGCAGTACATAATGTACATATCATACAGTATAAAATGGTCGTTTTTTCTAACAATGTGAACAAATGTGAATACTAAAATTTCCGTTTTCCAAAAATAAATTATGATGTAAAAAATGATGGGGGGTCAAGGTTTTTTGCACATTGCTGCAAAAGATACGAAAAAAGATTAAGAAGCCCTGCGTTTAATACCCCCTCAAGCAGCTGCTTGCCACAGAAGTCTGACAGGAGCCGTCAGTTTATATGCCAAAATAGAAGATCTGAGAGGATGACAGGACCTCAGCAGAAAAACAACACAAACAACCATGCCTTATCCGGGGCTCGAAGAATCCCTTGAAATGGAAAAAAAAATAATATGCAAAATGAGGTGGGAATTCCATCTCAGGAAAATATTTAATCACCCGTGACCTAATTCAGGAGGGGGCGGGGGTGGCTCAGTCGGTAGCGCGCCAGGCTCGTAATCTGTAGTTCCCAGGTTCGAGTCCCAGCTGGGTCAGCGTTGAGATTTATCCCCGCAAAATTCCCCGCCCTGCCCACGGTCAGTAGGGGACACCGATGGGCTTGGAAAGGCCGCCGTCCGTCGGATGGGACGTTAAGCCGTGACCCCGTTTGCGGGAGAGCCATACCCTGTGCACGTTAAAGAACACGCTGGATGGCCTTGACGGGAGGCTACCATCTGTCTCCCAACAGCTGTTCCAGTGGGTCCCCTCCCCCAACCTTCTCTGAGCCTTCGGGGTCCATGTGACCTGGTCATTTAGCCCATGGTGTGCAAAAAAGTGCCGCTCAGAGCTAAAACAACCCAACCCAACCTAATTCAGGTTATCTAACTCTGGAATACGAAGGAACTCCATGGGTAGAGAACAGTTTTGAAGTTGAATACGTTGGTTGAGTTGTTTTACTTTTAAATGGCATTTTGTGCACACAAATGGGTTAAATGGGCAGGTCACAAGGATCCCGAGAGGAAGCTAGGGAAGAGGTCCACTAGACAGACGTTAAGATACCGATGGACTTCTCCCATCAAGGATATCTAACGAATTCTTTAAAGTTCATGGGATATGGTTCTTCTACACACGGGAACCACGGCTTAAAGCTCATCCGACGGACGGTGGCCTTTCCAAGAACGTCGGTGCCCCTTTCTCATCAAGAACAGGGTGATAGTTATCGGATATAAATCTCAGTACCGTATTTATGTCTAGAACCTGGGATCATTAGATGAGTAGCCTTGAGCTCTGCCGATTACACCAACACCGGCCCTCAAATACGTTGGTAATCTCCAAACCAGCACTATGCCTAAATTTAATAAGCTATGCTTTTTTCGGAATTTTCTGCTCATATATTCAAATGAAGCGGATCTAAAAGCCAATTCCATACCTTTTATATTGACTCACTTGGATAAGATCTTAGGATAAGGTCTTAGTAGGGCGTGTCCTTCTTTGAGAAGGACTGTAAAAAGTCTGGTTTCTAAGTTGTTTTACCTCTGAGCGGCACTTTTTTTTTGCACACCATGGACAGGTCAGAAGGACCCCGAAGGCTCAGAGAAGGTTGGGGGAGGGGACCCACTGGAACTGTTGGGAGTGTTGCCTGTGCACGTTAAAGAACAGGCTGGATGGCCTTGACGGGAGACTACCATCTGTCTTCCAACAGCTGTTCCAGTGGGTCCCCTATTCCAGCCTTCGGGGTCATTGTGACCTGGCCATTTAGCCCATGGTGTGTAAAATAGTGTCACTCAGAGGTAAAACAACCCAACTTCTCTCTTTTCCCATACCTGCCAATGCTAATGAGCCTCTCTGTGGTTTGCGTTTGTTTCCATTATAGTTCTATGACGTTTTATATTGAAATTAGTACTTATCTTATAAAACAAATTATATTTTGAAACCATTAGAATAACAGACGATCAGAAGTAAACGTTGGGTTGTTTCACCTCTGAGCGGC
Source organism: Ryuthela nishihirai (assembly GCA_038380435.1). NCBI lineage: Eukaryota > Metazoa > Arthropoda > Arachnida > Araneae > Heptathelidae > Ryuthela > Ryuthela nishihirai. Next base: position 40,413,923 of record JAWZYU010000020.1, read on the forward strand.
ACTTTTTTGCACACAATGGGCTAAATAGCCAGGTCACATGGACCCCGAAGACTCAGAGAAGGTTGGGGGAGGAGACCCACTGGAGCAGCTGTTGGGAAACAGATGGTAGCCTCCCGTCAAGGCCATCCAATCCGACGGACGGCGGCCTTTTCAAGCCCATCGGTGTCCCCTACTGACCGTGGGCAGGGCGGGGAATTTTGCGGAGATAAATCTCAACGCTGATTCAGCTGGGACTCGAACCTGGGAACTACAGATTACGAGCCTGGCGCGCTACCGACTGAGCCACCCCCGCCCCCAGAAGTAAACGAAACCGGAACTGGACAACCATTTAAAAAAAAATCTGATAATTACTGAAAAAGTTGGGAGGATAAATTATATCCAGATGCCAAGGGACTAGTTTTCGAACGAAAAACAAGTTCACTATTTGTGTATAAAATGAAGAAAAACTTCAAGTAGAGATTCGGGCGTTACAGTGACAAGATCTGAGGCCCGTAACAAGAGGGAGGCAGGTAGGTAGAAGTTGAGCGCCTTCTCCAAGTTCATGAGCCCCCTCTAACAAGGAATATACTCTGTTTCGATTTTTAAAACATTTTAACTTTTGCTGCTTTGCAATACAAGAAACCATTACATTAGGAATCCTGGCCCAAACATTTATTCCTATCATACAGCCACAGGTACAGTTTCTGTTTTTATGAGATTATCTGGTATCAGTCAATAAAAGTGTAAATTTTTTGGCATAATAGAAAAACATGGAAATTTCCAACAATAAATATTTGCAACTGACATTTCTTCCTAGCTGAATCGTCGGCACTTTGTTGTACAGTAGCTCAAAAAAGTATCCGAACACGATGGCTGATTACAGAATTCAGTAAAAATATCTGGCAACGATTTTTTTTAGAAATTAGTGATCTGGCAACCTTCGTGTCACGTGACACGAAGGTTGCCAGATCACTAATTTCTAAAAAAATCGTTGCCAGATATTTTTACTGAATTCTGTAATCAACCATCGTGTTCGGATACTTTTTTGAGCTACTGTACATAGGTCGTGATCTAGAAAAAAATAAGGGGGGGACGCAATGGAGCCGGAAAAAAAGATAAAGAGGAGGTGGATTGGATTTCTATTGTAAACATTTTGCCTTTCGTTTAAAATTTGTCTTTGTTTTTGTTTTCTTTAATTTTTTTTGAAAAATGAGTGAATTATGCACAAGTTTAACTATTTTCTACCCTTACTAGCAAAAGTGACAGACAAGATTCAAAATTCAAATCAAGGACATGACTCTTGTGACACCCCTCCCCCCCACACACACTAGTTCTACAGAACCCTAAATAGAAATAGCGAATGCGTTTCAGTCTTGTCATTATTCTCGCTTTCTGGATGAGTTCAGTTGCTGATGGAATGAAAGCACTGACGGAAAAATTAGTTGATATTTATTGAAGTAATTTGTAATTATTGTTTACTTTTTTTTAAAAAATAATCTTCCTGAATGTTGATGATCGTACAGAATTTATGCACGATTAATTTAGTTTGGATTAATTAATAACTTAAGAAATTCTGTAAATTTTAGAAATTGTTACAGAAATTATTGCCATTCTAAATTCTCCAGATAAAATTTTAGGTCGGGCAATGTCGCCAGAGGTCGGCTTTCGCAACTTTAAGGCACTACCAGATGTCACGTGATTTATTCTAGAATGTTCAAGATTTGCCTGGAAAAAAAATTTTTTCGTGTTAAAGGTTTTTGTGACGATAGCGATTCAGTCAAAATGAAATGGCGTGTTCGTTCTAAAAAGTCTTCAGTATTATTGTGCTTGTGTTTCTGGGATTTTCTAAAGTATTTCAGTTCGAGTAATAGAGTGATTTAGTGCGCTGTTGGACGAGGTATTTTAATACTAAAAAAATACTCTCTTTTTTGATATTATTCTTAGGCGAATAGTTTCTTTGCGCAAACTAATATCGCAGTTGATATAGAATAAATCTATGGTTAAGGAATTCTCTCTGCTTTATTTTTCAACCTTGCTTTAACCATCCGTGACATGGTCTTACTTTGGTTATTTTGAGTGTTTATTTTTATCTTTGAAGTGCAGTTTTTAATTTTCTCTTTAAAACTTCGTTATTAAAATACTTCAGATGATTGACAGATGAAAATAATGTTGATGGCGAAGGTGAGAAAGCAGACGAATAAAAAAGTTTGTCACAACGCGCAAAATCAAAAGAACAGAATTTCAATTTACCTGTTAAATCTTGCAATAGTGATTCCAATAAAAAAAAAAAGCTTAAGTTAATTAGAACTCTAGCCAGGGATTAACAACTCAGAGTTACCTAAGAGACACTTTTTCGAAATTTATAGGCAGGTAGGTCAGTTTTTATTAATATATCTCATATATATAAAAATGCACAGACACAAAATAGTAAAAAGGAATTTATTTTATATCGTGATGGCACGCAAAGGTATATTAGGTATTTTCTAGTATGTGATATGGTTATAATATGCGAAAGTAAACGATTAGTGGAATTCAGAGCACTTTTTAACACAGTTTTATTTACTTTGCAGTGGGGCGGGGTTAACTGAGGCCGTAGTGAGACAGGCTCGTAATCTGCAGTTCCCAGGTTTGAGTCTCACCTGCGGCAGCATTGAGATTTATCTGCGATAAATCCCCACCCTGACCTCGGTCAGAAAGTGACACCGTTTGGTTTGGAAAGGCCGCCATCCGTCGGATAGAATGCCATATGCTGTGCGTGTGAAACATACTGGATGGCCTAGATGGGAAGCGACCATCTGTCTGTTAACATCTGTCCAGTGTGTTTAAAAAAAGTGTCCCTTTCCCCAACCTTCTCTGAATCCTTGGGGTCCTTGTGACCTGGCCATTTAGCCCATTGTATGGAAAAAAAGTGCCGCTCGGAGGTAAAACAACCCAAATTTGTATTAATTTAGCTAACAGATGGCGTAATGCCATCTGTGCCTCTAGTCTGTCCAAAAATATAAACTGAGGATTTCCAAGGACATTGGCTAAACAAATTCGAATGGCTGGAGGCTTCATAATTAAATGGCTGGAGGCTTCAGAATGGAATGGCTTCAGAATTAAAAAAACATTTTATTATGCTAGCAAAACGTTTCAGTATGCCTTTTGGGACCAAAGAACCACTTATATTTCTGCTGTGTATTATTCATCATCATCATCATCATCCTCAAGCAGCCATGGGCTACGGAGGTCCAACCAGACCACGCAGTTTACTTCTCCAAGCATATCTGTCCTGAGCTACATCTGCTGCATCCGGCCACTGCACACCAATTCTAACAAGGTCCTGTTTGACATTGTCTGCCCACCGCATCCTAGGTCTCCCCCTCCTTCTGAGGCCTCTAGACACACTGTTCATAACCCTATTCGCCAATCTATAATTATCCATACGGGCAACATGGCCAAACCAGCGGAGTCTCTCTCTGCACAATATGCTGCTTAAAGGAGGTTGCAGACTCCTTTGTCTAACCTCATCATTAGTTACAAAGTTAAACCACCTAATACCCAAGATACTGCGTAAGCATCTAGAATCAAAAGCATCTAGTTTCCTGTTATCTTGTTTACACAGCGTCCAAGTTTCACTACCATAACTAACCCTAGAAAGAACCAAACTATTATACAGTCTAATTTTAGTCTTTAGGTGTATACGCCTATTTCTCCACAATCTCCATAGATTCTTAAAAGTCCCGGCAGCAATACCTATTCGACTGTTAATCTCATGCCGCACATCACCAGTATCAGTTACATAGCTCCCAAGGTAATTAAACTGTGACACCTGCTCAAGACTGCAACCATTCAGATTAACTGAATCACAACCTGCCTGACCAATTTTCATCACTTTAGTTTTCTCTTTGTTTATAACCAAACCTACTCTACTACCAGTCTCATCAACAGCTCGAATGAAAGAGTTCATCTCATCAACATCATTTGCCAAAAGGGCTAAATCATCAGCATAATCTAAATCAGAAATTTTCGTATCTCCAGCCCATTTAAGGCCAAAATCTTTTCCTCGAAGCGAATTTCGCATAACATAATCAATAATCAAACTAAAGAGAAAAGGAGACAAAATGCACCCTTGTCGAACACCAGACGTAATGCTAAACCAATTGCTACAAGACTTACCAACCCTCACACATGACTCAGTGTTATTATAGAGAGCTTTCATTATGTTAACTAACTTGTCTGGTATACCATATGATCTCACAATCAACCACAAATTATGACGATCAACAGAGTCGAAAGCCTTTTTGAAATCAACAAAGCTAGCAACCAAAGGTTTCTGAAACTCTAAACATTTCTCAAGAATCTGCCTAAGTGAAAATATCTGATCTACACATCCCCTACCACTTCTGAATCCACATTGCTCATCACGCAATTGCCTGTCAACCAGATTCTTAATTCTATTAAGCACAATCATGGAAAGAACTTTACCTGGAACAGAGAGTAGGCTGATACCCCTATAGTTATCACAAGAACTGCGATCACCTTTTTTGAAAATAGGGATGATAATAGCTCTGGTAAAATCTTTAGGAACCATGCCTTTATCATAAAAGTTATTCAAAATTTCAGTCATCCAAGTGGTAACCGAAACATTCCCAGCTCTGAGCATTTCTGTAGTAATTTCATCTACCCCTGGGGATTTATGAAGTTTAAGTTTAGAGATAGCCAAACTAACTTCAGATTGTGTTATAGGGCCAACATTAAAGCTGCCAATGCATCTATTATCATTACAAGCAATGGGAGTAGAACTACCCACATTGTTTAGAACATCACTGAAATGCTCAGCCCACCTAGCCATGACAGAATCCTCACCTTCTATAACCTTACCTTGTTTATCCTTCAATCCCTGTATGCCTGTCTGTTTTCTACCACATAAAACATTAACTATCTGGTACAGCTCTCTGCTGTTGTGCTGCCTAACTGCTTCCTCAGCTTTGTCAGCCAAGCTATCAAGCCAAAGATTTTTATCAGTAGCTAACTGATCCTTTACACGTTTATTAAGCTCTCTGTAATCTTTTCTATTAGGACTAGTAGGGTACTGATTAAGGACATTCCTGCAGTTCCTTCTTTCTGAAATAAGCTCAATTGCCTTATCACTTAAATAATTATGCCTCCTCTGCTCCTTTTTTCCTAAAAGAGTACTGTTAGTTTCCAAAAAAGCCTGTTTAAAATGGCCCCATTCTTCCTCAATTTCAGTATTAAGCAAACCATGACTGTCATAATGACTAAGTAACCTATCATGGTAAGCTTTAGCTATAACTGGGTCTTTCAGAGCTTCAGTATTAAAGGTAAATTTTTTAACCCTAGCACAACACTTTTTAAGTTTAAGTTGCAAGACACTTTTAACAAGGTAATGGTCAGATCCCATTTCAGCTCCCCTATATGCCCTGGTATTTCTAACAGAACTAGCCCATTTGCTGTTAATTAATATATAATCAATCATATTCCTATGCAGTCCATCAGGTGAAACCCACGTGTATTTATGTATGTCGCGGTGTTTGTAATATGTGTTAGTTATTCTGAATCCATTGAGTTTACTTACCTGTAGGAGACGTTGCCCATTGCCATTGCAGCTACCAATACCAAAAGGGCCTATCACCCCTCCCCAAAGATCAGAGTCAGTACCAACTTTGGCATTGAAGTCACCAAGAACAAGGGTAATATCTCCTTTCTTGACAGAATTCAAAATATCCTGAAGTTGTCCGTAAAACCTATCCTTCTCAACCTCATCAGCATCCTCAGTGGGGGCATAACAGCAGATAACATTCAAGTCTTTAATGCTTGTCTGAAATTTTGCTGTAAGAAACCTTTCATTAATGCACTCATATCCTAGAAGAGCATCACTAGCATGTCTGCTGAGCAGCAGACCCACGCCTTGGTGATGCTTTCCATCCTCCCTCCCTGTAAAGAGAAATTTAAAGTTATTTTTAAGTATCTCACCTTTACCTGTCCATCTGGTCTCTTGCAAGCCTAGAATATCTAGGTTATAGCGCTGGAATTCCTGCATGAGGACATCAAGAGAATAATCTCTATATAATGTCCTCACGTTCCACGTTCCTGCAGAGAGAAAATGATTAGTAGGATTTTTAAAGAAATTAGGTTTATTGAGATTGGTAGGGCCAACAATATCAAACAGCCCCCTGATCGCAGGCATGGGGCAAAGACCCGTTCCTCCTCCGCTAAAGGCTGAAGTCACCGATGCTGGTAGGAACTTCAGGCACCACCTTTTCAAGTGGACTTTTTCAAGAGCCACATGGCCTGCCTGAGACGCATTACTCCAGTTTAGGCTTGACGATGCCCAACTAGCAAAGTAAGGTTCAGGTACCTGCGATGGCCTCTGATTAGGATTATCCACCAGCTGATATAAGGTATCCCATGCCTCTGTTCACTTAGAGCTGGCAACCCAGAAGCAAACAGAAAACACAGCGGCAGACTCTCCCTCAACAGAGGCCCACCAGTGCAGCAAGCCCAGGATCCATAATCAAACTCAAATCCATAAACAAGTCCAGTCTGGTAGGTATAAATGGTCAGCACCAGGACCCTGTGAAGTTGACCACTCCTCAGCAGGGTTGAAAAAAAAGAAAAAAGTGGCCTTAGATGACCAGATCAGCAGGCTGAAAGAAAGCCCTAGACAAAAGGAAGGGGTTTCCTGAACATCAGTTTTGCAAAGTGAAATTGAATTACTGTTTCAATGGGGAAAGATTCCGAACTTAGAGAAAAAGAAATCATTTCTTGGTCATTTTAGCGACTGACAAGGTGCTTCAAGAGAACAATCATTGCACTCATCTATTATATAAATAATTTAGTTTCTTGCAACAAATCAAGTACAAATTCTAAATGAAGTGCATTCTAAACATGAGTTGATAATCGATTTTTAATTATACTCTAAAAAGAATTCTAAACTTGAGAACACTGCTAAACAAATAGCTGAAACTGATTCATATTTTTCACCCAAAGTTAGAAATAATAGAGCTGAAATAGTGACTGCTATTGCTAGGAATGTGGTCGGGGGTTGACTCAGTCTTTAACGCTCCAGGCTCGTAATCTGCAGTTTCCAGGTTAGAGCCCCACGCTGTACCCACTCTAGATCATTAGGGTCAGTAGGAGCTTGAAAAAGTCGTCATTCGTCGGATGGAACGCAAAGTCACGATACCGTGTGCGGAAGCCATACCTTGTGTGGTCTTGACCGTTGTTGGGTGGACTTGACGGGAGGCTTCCATCTGTCTCCTAACATCTGTGCAAATGGATTCTTTTTCCCAACCTCTCTGAGCCCTTGAGATCCTTCTGACCTGACCATTTAGCCCAGAAGTTCCCAAACTTATTTGTCCTACCGCCCCCTTTTCAGAAAAGAATTACTCAGCGCCCCCTGGAAATCTAACTTCTTTAAGCGAACAAACAGAAAGATGCAGTGACAAATTTGCGTTCTTTTATGTATCTATATTTCTACCTAGGTCCTACAACATAGTAAAGAAAGATGTTGTTGTAAATAAGACACCTTGAAGCTTGAAATTATAAAATTATTTATTAAAATCAACCATAGTAACATTCGCATTACACACGGAAAAATTAAGATAACGAAGGATAATATTAAAATAAAAATTACGAATAACATTAAAAATAATAAAGGAAAATAAATAAGGGAATGTAAAAATAATAAATAAGGGAAGATAAAAATAATTTCTTATCTTCCCTTATGCTTCCACCGCTCCCCAGTTGCATCCGAGGCTACTTCCGACTCCCTGGATCGTTCCAGCGCCCTCCAAGGGGCGGTATCGCCTACTTTGGGAAACATTGATTTAGCCCATCGTGCGCCAAAAAAGTTAGAAAAAGCTATACAGGCTGGAATATTTAACAACAGTATTACGTCAAAGAACTTTACCTCGGAAATTAATTAAAACGTAAATAATGAATATAGTTTCAAACCATTTAATTAAATATATGTTTTAGAAGTTTGCTTAATGATTATTTCAATATTTTACAATTATAAATAGATTCAGACAATTTAAATAAAACAAGATTCCATAACTCTTTAATTACCGAGCGAATTTCGTTGAAAATCTAGACTTAATTGGATTTGATTCTGATCTTTAATTTATCTTCAGTCACATTTTCCCATTAAATTCTTATTTTAAAAGTTAAAGAGCTTCTAAGTTAGAAGATTCCCATTCACATAACATGAAAGTTCTCTAAGGATACTGTATATATATGTGAACTGTTTTAAACTGAATGTTTGGGTTGTTTTAACTCTGAGCGGCACTTTTTTGCACACCATGGGCTAAATGGCCAGGTCACAAGGACCCCGAAGGCTCAGAGAAGGTTGGGGGAGGAAACCCACTGGAACAGCTGTTGGGAGACAGATGGTAGCCTCCCGTCAAGTCCATCCAGCGTGTTCTTTAACGTGCACAGGGTATGGATCTCCCGCACACGGACCACGGCTTAACGTCCCATCCGACGGACGGAGGTCTTTCCAAGCCCATCGGTGTCCTCTACTGACCATGGGCAGGGCGGAGAATTTTGCGGAGATAAATCTCAACGCTGATCCAGCTGGGACTCGAATCTGCGAACTGCAGATTACGAGCTTGGCGCTCTACCTACTGACATGCCGCCAAACTGAATGTCAGTTTTCAAACACGGAAAAATGTTAATAACTAATTTACATTCGCTATTCAGATCGATAAACCTGCTCGAGGAACAGACCCGGTGCGCAGATTGCAAGGCACCTCGTCTAAATTCATTCGTGGTGTGATATGCACTCTTCTTTTCAGCATTGATGTAAGAGATGTGATCAAGACCTTCATCCCTTGAATGTGTGACGAACCTTTTGTTGGATGGGATGAGGCGACGAGGAAATGTCAACCTCGTGATTCACTCATCGGTGTTGACAGAGCAGCAGGAAGCGAAGAACTTTCGACTCGTTTCTAAGAGCTGCAACGGGAGACAGGAATCAACGGGAGACAGGAATCGCAGAAGACTGAACAACGCCCAATGTTTTACAAACAAGTTCTAACTTCTCTGCGAAAGAAAATAGCAGAATGTATCTGACTTCACAGATTCGCAAATAAAGCCAATTAAGTGTCGAAAATGGCATGACCTCCGATAATTCAATGTGTTCTGCAAACAGAGTTATTTTGAAAATAATATCTCATTGCCTTAAAAAGGGCCAACACACGCTAAACTGGCATTACAATTTATAATATTTGGGTAGTGCCAGTAGAGTATGAATTGTGTTCGCTAACACCTAAATTTCGGAACAAACGTTTTCACGAATGAATATTATCAAAACCAAATTTCTGTTACAAATGACAGACGAACATTTGCATTGAACACAAAGGAGCTTTGAAGGCTGGCTTTGAAGCAGATTTTAATAAATTTGTAAAATATGTTAAAAAATATAAAGTCTCTTATTAATATTTTTAAATATAAAGTCTCTCATTAATATTTTTAGATAAGATTTTCTTTTTATTTCTGCGTATCTAAGAGTTTTTGGTAATTTTTTTCTTTATTCAAATATTATTTTTATTTGGGATATAATAAACATAAAGATATAAATAATTTTGCAATAATAACTCGAGATACAAAAAAAATTTATTCTCTGTACTACACTGGTTTCCATAAATTAAGGAAAATCCCTATGTTAAGTCAATGGGAAGCTAACATCAAAGTTCTATAACTTCTAAAATAAGTTTTTTGTTTTGAAAAACATGATTGCAGATAAAGATCTCAATCAAAAAAAATCAATATCTCGATTTTCAACAATATTCGTTCAGTATTAAATGAGTTATGGAAGTTTGAATATTTAAGTACATCAATGCCAATCTTAAGAAACTTGTTTACAAAACTGATGAATAGTGAGAGAATTATTTACATAAACTTCTAAAATATGCACCTTTTTTTAATAAACGCATTGATATAATACTTATTATTAAGTTTCAATTGACTTCTGAAGTGAATCTGTGACGTGAATCTGAAATCTGTGGCGTCAATATCTGTGACCTTTTCAAATCCATTAATGTCCACTCTCTCACCTAGGGCAGAGTGGGAGTTAGCAGAGATAAAGCAGTTGGAACTTGACTATAGGAACTTCAGATTACGGTTGACTTTGGCTTGTGTTTCGACATGCATTTTTCGAGACCTTTTTCTTTCAAGCGACGAAACAATAATGTACGGGGAGACCCTTTGCGGCGATGCGGTGGGAGATTGTGATGGCAGAGGATGGAGATGGCGTTCTTTGCGGCGATGCGGTAGGAGATTGCGTGATGGCAGAGGATGGAGATGCGTTCTTTGCGGCGATGCGGTAGGAGATTGCGTGATGGCAGAGGATGGAGATGCGTTCTTTGCGGCGATGCGGTAGGAGATTGCGTGATGGCAGAGGATGGAGATGCGTTCTTTGCGGCGATGCGGTGGGAGATTGCGTGATGGCAGAGGATGGAGATGCGTTCTTTGCGGCGATGCGGTGGGAGATTGGGATGGCAGAGGATGGAGATGGCGTTCTTTGCGGCGATGCGGTAGGAGATTGCGTGATGGCAGAGGATGAAGATGCGTTCTTTGCGGCGATGCGGTAGGAGATTGCGTGATGGCAGAGGATGGAGAAGCGTTCTTTGCGGCGATGCGGTAGGAGATTGCGTGATGGCAGAGGATGGAGATGCGTTCTTTGCGGCGATGCGGTGGGAGATTGGGATGGCAGAGGATGGAAATGGCCTTCTTTGTGACGCTTTTTTGAATAACATGGTGCTTCTTCATGCCCTGGAAGTCTGAACAACTTTCTTAACAAGAAAAAACATCTGTTCACGTTTTTGAGTGATCCTTAAACTCTTTGTTATCGAAGGATCGTACTCCTCCGCCTTGTCAGTTGGCTGTTTAAGGAGTTGAAAGATTTCATTAATCTTATGGAGGTGCCATGATGCTTGCTCGATCTCTTCTTCCTCTTCTAACTCGTCCTCCTCCGCACTATCGACAAGTTCTTCTTCTATTAGCTCATCACCTGCACCATTCAGCAATTCTTCTATATTGTCTTCCACCATGTCGTTGCATACTTTGACAACATGTTGACGACATTTTGACAACAATTCCTACTTGACGAGCAACGTTAACAATCCTCTTGGAGGGTCGGTCGCGTATGAGCGAGGTCACGTACATGGAGACCCTTCTGAATAAAAGAGAAATAAGATAGTAATAGAATATCAAGTAATGATGAAGAAAAACTTCTTAAGTAAGTAGAAGAATAACTTCGCCTTTGGTGAATATAAGACGCTCGTTTTCGAAGAGAATTTTTTTTTACTTTTGGATTTTATCACTCTCTCTAGCAGTGTAAATTAGAACTAATATTTTATTATCACCTATAAAATAAGCAAAAAATCCATTTTTCTCTTAAATAGTTTCATTTTGCACCTGACGTGGGGGGGGGGGACTTTATGAAGCAAATTGCTTCTGTCAATGTAAAGCCCTTGAACACCACATTCGATTGCAAAACCTTCAGATTTCTAGCTTCAGATTCTAAGATTATTTGCAATATTCATTTAACGTTTTGCCATTTTCCGTCTTTTATCGAACTAATAAAGCTATTGGAAGATTCAAAAATTGCGAATCGCAATATTTCCTCAATACCTATCCAACCCAAAAAATTTTAAATTTATCTCTAAAGACTAAAAAAGTTTAATATCTACAGAAAACAGAAAACAAAATGTAAACAACAGCTCCTTTTTTTTAAATTGATCTAAAGATAATTAATTTATAGAATAACAAAAATTATTTTTTTCCCACATTACAATTTGTGAAAGTACCAGATCATGTCCATCACTCCTGTAACTTTTTTACAAATCAAAATATAATCAGCCTTTCGTTTGTTATTTCTGGTCCAATTACCCTTAAAAAGAAAAAAAAAAAGTATGCTTCAATATTATTGCAAGTACTGTTATCCGCAATCAAAATTCATTTTATAAACTTCCATTAGCAGAATCACCATATTGCAAAATAGAAATAAAAGCTTTAGGTTAGCCTTACCTCCTACTGATTTATTCTTACAACAGTCATTTGTTTCCGATGCATAAAAAGAATCGTGATCATTTTGCTTCACTCCAAACGAGTTCTCTCATCAAGGATGAGACCATCTGTAGAAAAAGATCTTTCGATTTCCACTGAAGTGGTAGGTATATAAGAAATACTAGCAGATTAAGCCCGTTTCAAACGGACCGTGATTTTTTTTTGTTTTGAATAAACTTGCAGTCAATGTTTAGGGAAAAAAAATTACTATTACTTTTTATGAAACTTCATCAAATTCTTTAATTTTCTAAATCTAACATCATATTATCACCACGCAGAAGTTCTTGAATCACAATGTTCCGTGTAAATCGGTGTCATTGATTCTCTTTAGGCTCTAAAGCCTTACAATTGTGCATGAAAAGAGAAAAAATGAGAGTCCTAGAATAAGACCTTCTACTGTAAGTGGACACAAAATTTAAATATGGTTTCTGTGAGGACCATGATGAGATTCAATGTGCAAAATTTTAGGTCGATAGGATTAAAAATGGCTTAGATATAGCAGAAATAATAACCAAAAGAGAGAATAGGCATTTTAGTTGTTTGATTTGAAACCCAAACGTGATAGAGCAAATGAACCGTTCCCAGTTTCTTTCTGAATCATAAAATGCTATTAATTCTTACTAAAGGAGTCAAAGTATGTAATTCTGAAGGAGTCAAAGGGATTATCCTTTATACTGTCTAAACATAATGATATACAGTCGCTCACAAAAGTATCCGAACACTATGGTTGATTGCAAAATTCAGAAAAAATATCTGGCAACCACGAAGGTTGCCAGATGACTAATTTCTAAAAAAATCAATGCCAGATATTTTTTCTGAATTTTGCAATCAACCATAGTGTTCGGATACTCTTTTGAGCGACTGTACAGGCTGTCGGTGTCGAATTAGTCTGAAAACTCGGTTTTCTTTCCAAGAAAAAACAAATGCACAGATTTTTGAATGCTGCTTTAACTTGTGTTATTCAACAGGCACTTAAATGGCATCGCAGTCTCTTCTAATAGATCTCTTGGAAGGCTCAAGTTCCGCAGATTTTGGCTATTTAATTTTTCCGAAAATATGCAGTAACGAGATTATGAGCAATATTTTGATTCCACGTTTTTCTGATTCTCTGTGACGTTATATTTTTAATGGCTTTTGTTATAATTGGGCTGTCGGATTCATATGAGGGCGGGGGTGGTTCAGTCGGTAGCGCGCTAGGCTCGTAATCTGTAGTTCCCAGGTTCGAGTCCCAGCTGGGTCAGCATTGAGATTTATCTCCGCAAAATTCCCCGCCCTGTCTACGGTCAGTAGGGGACACCGATGGGCTTGGAAAGACCGCCGTCCGTCGGATGGGACATTAAGCCGTGGCCCCGTGTGCGGGAGAGCCATACCCTGTGCACGTTAAAGAACACGCTGGATGGCCTTGACGGGAGGCTACCATCTGTCTCCCAACAGCTGTTCCAGTGGGTCTCCTCCACCAACCTTCTCTGAGCCTTCGGGGTCCTTGTGTCCTGGCCATTTAGCCCATGGTGTGCAATAAAGTGCCGCTCAGAGGTAAAACAACCCAACCCAACGGATTCATATGAAACGAGAATTCATGACTATACGATTAAATATTTAAAACTTTAATATTAACACAAACGATGTATATTCCAGATCACCATTGTTCTAAATATAATGAATGCTAAAATTGGCGACCGGTACTAGCAAGTGCCAGCACGCAGAATAATGAATTTTTATAATTATCTTATGATAAATATTCAAACGTGCAGTTATGAATTTTAATTTCGTATGAATCCGCCGCCCGCATTATAAAAAGCCATTAAAAAATATAAAGTCACAGAGGAAGTGAATTAGTAAATTGTGGAATAAAAAAATCGCTCATAATCTAATTACTGCAGGTTTCGGAAAATTGTTCTTCGGAACTTCAGCTTCGCGAATTTTTATCATTTGTCCATTACTTATCCCTCAAAGAAACAATCTTTATCGTATTTTCTTGAATGGAGGGACTTAAAGGGAGGGGAAAGAGGGACCATAATCTTCTCCCCTTTCTGAGAAATTTAATAACGGAAACGGACAAAAAACAAATAGTAAACTTTGTCACGTAAGTTTTCTATCTGTTTATCACCAACCCTACTCTATTACCAGCCTAATCAGCTGCCTTACCGAAAGAGTTTTTTTTTTCGAAACCATTTTCCCTTTTCTCTTCAACCAATTATCCAGAGAAGTACTAAATATTCCGTCCTGCTCTAGTCGAAAACCGTTATTACAATTTTGATTATTTCCTGAGTAAAGAAGTAAACTAATAGAACAAGCACCCTGACTTACACACTTTTTAAGCTTAGGTTATATTCCATGCGGTTAAGCTTATCGGACTTCGCGGAGAGGTAGAAATGTTTGCTCCTCTTCACTGATCCCACATGCGAGTACTTTCTCGAGTGGGAGTTATGTAATAATGAGTTGAAAAAGATTGGTTGTCCTGACTGGGATTCGAACCTAGGTCTCCCAGAAGCATGCCCAGCATCTTAACTGCTAGACTACCGAAGAACTGAGTCCCAGCTGGGTCAGCGTTGAGATTTATCTCCGCAAAACTCCCCGCCCTGTCCACGGTCAGTAGGGGACCCCGATGGGCTTGGAAAGGCCGTCGTCAATCGGATGGGACGTTAAGCCGTGGCCCCCTGTGTATGTGTGTGAGAGAGAGCGAGAGAGACATACCCTGTGCACGTTAAAGAACATACTGGATGGCCTTGACGGGAAGTTATTATATGTCTCCCAACAGCTGTTCCAGTGGGTCCCCTCCCCCAACCTTCTCTGAGGCTTCGGGGTCCATGTGACCTGGCCATTTAGCCCATGGTGTGCATAAAAGTGCCGCTCAGAGGTAAAACAACGGAACCCAACCGAAGAACTGACCATTTCTTCAACTAAGTAATATTATGCAATATTAGTGCTCAGTATTTTGCTTCTTTTTTTATTTCAAGATCTTATAAACTTTATATTATATGTAACAACAAATGCAACGTAAATTTATAAATATATATATCAACATCATTTGCCAAAAGGGAAAATCATCAGTTCAATTTAAATCAGATAACCATGGCACATCGTAACCCTAAGAATGCCACATGAATACTTTCAAGACAAAGTAAAATTTAATAATTTATTTAAATATATGGTGAATACTTTCTTACAATATTTTGCGATCTGTATTCATATTGAAAAAAATTATAATTTCATCAAATGCGGCATTTTGTTGCAAGTTGATTTAAAGAATACATTTTAAACTTTAAAATTATAAATTATGCTCTCATAGTTAGATATGGCTCCCGAATCGTAAATAGATATATTGCCAAATATAGAAATGGAAGTGACTTGATCAAAATATAATACATAATTAAAAAAAGTAAGTTGGAAGGTCTTCCTGTTATTCGTACAACAGATGTCGTTTTCCAGTTCTGGAAGATTCTGTCTTGTAAAACGTTTTCGAATGTCAGAAAATTTGCATAGCGATATAACTGTCGTTTTGAAAGCACTTATTTCTGTGAACAAGACTTTTCATCAATAAAAAGATCAACGACACACAGTGTTTTCAACTTATGCATTGCACCCTTTAAAAAACCTGGTGATTTTCGTAACAACAACAAAATTATAACTGACGTTAAAAAAAAGTCGGCAGAGGTAAAACAAAAGACTTGATAATGCTGGAAATAAACTATTTTTTGTTTCCTTAGAAATATTTCGGATTTAATATATTAACTTACAATTTCTAGATGTGAAGTTTTAAAATTGTTTTTATATTAATATACTTGACTAAGTAGAACATCTAATGTTTAGCCTGAAGAAAGTGGTACATCATTTTTTTTACCTGGAGAAAGAGGCACATCAATTGTTAGCCTGGAGAAAGTGGCACATAATTTTTTTCACTTGGAGAAAGTGGCACATAATTTTTTTCACTTGGAGAAAGTGGCACATCATTTTTTTCACTTGGAGAAAGTGGCACATCATTTTTTTACCTGGAGAAAGTGGCACATCATATTGTTAGCCTGGAAAAAGTGGCATATAATTTTTTTTTGTCTGGAGAAAGTGACACATCATATTTTTAGCATGGAGAAAGTGGCGCATCATATGTTTTACCTGGAGAAAGTGGCACATCATATTGTTAGCCTGGAGAAAGTGGCGCATCATATTGTTAGCCTGGAAAAAGTGGCACATCATATTTTTGGCCTGGAGAAAGTGACACATCATAGTTTTAGCCTGGAGAAAGTGGCGCATCATACTTTTTACCTGGAGAAAGTGGCACATCATATTTTTTTATCTGGAGAAAATGACACATAATATTGTTAGCCTGGAAAAGGTGGCACATCATATTTTTGGCCTGGAGAAAGTAACACATCATATTTTTAGCCTGGAGAAAGTGGCGCATCATTTTGTTTTTGCCTGGAAAGAGGCACATCAATTGTTAGCCTGGAGAAAGTGGCACATAATTTTTTTTACATGGAGAAAGTAGCACATGAAATCTTTTCATTTGAACGTCATAGGATTTTGATGTATTTTTACTGTTGTATATTTTTGAACAAATTATTCTTGAGTTGATATGATTTTTGGCGTATTTATTATTTAATGCGTATAGAAAATAAGTACCGGCAGAAAGTTTAGCAAAATAATTATGTGTAGTAATTATCTGATTTAGCTAAGAAGTTTTTATTTATGATCTGGATATTTTTTTATCTGGAGAAAGTGGCACATCATATTTTTAGCCTGGAGAAAGTGACACATCATATTTTTAGCCTGGAGAAAGTGACACATCATATTTTTAGCCTGGAAAAAGTGGCAAATCATTTTTTTTTGACCTGGAGAAAGTGGCACATGATAAGGATGAGTTTAAAGGCCACAGCTCTTATAGAACAATAGATCTCAAACTATTTTAACCGCGACACACATGACGGTTGATGTTCACATGCACGACACACTCCCATGGGAGTAACCAGATTTTGACAAAACACATTCAGCTATTTTCAATGATGACAAAAGAGCTCTGATGCAAGTGAGTGACGTTTTAATAAGGATATCTTATATATAGTTATCTTATAATATTCTAATGCTTATAGTATTGTATAGATATTATAAGGATTAGTCATTACAAATCAGCTCTAATTTATTAACAACTGAAATCATTCGCAAACTTTGCTACTTTGACTATTATTACTAACCAGTTATTTGCGAGACGCGACATGATGGTTGAGAGCTTCTGCTCTAGAGCCCCTAAATCCAAAGTTTTTTTCTGTAACGAATTCCTCATAGAACAATCAATAACCAAAGAGAAAAGGGAACAAAACGTAGCCTTGCCGAACTCTAATAATAATGCTAAACCAAGAAACTAAGCTTTGCAATCTTTATCTACTCTTACACACGACTCAGTGCCATTATAGGCAGTCATTTTTATGTTCACTGGAGCGGAGTTGACTCATTCGGTAGCGCGCCAAGCTTGTAATCTTCAGTTCCCATGTTTGGGACCCAACTGAGCCAGCGTTGAGATTTATCTCCGCTAAACCCCTACACTGCCTTCTTTTGTCCAGTTTGAGAGGCACGTGAATTGAGAAAGTATTAGAACGGTTGATAGACACTCATCATCAATTCGTTAGCGTTGAGATTTATCTCCGCAAAAATTCCCCGCCCTGCCCACGGTCAGTAGGGGGCACCGATGGACTTGGAAAGGCCGCCGTCCGTCGGATGGGACGTTAAGCCGTGGCCCCGTGTGTGGGAGAGCCATACCCTGTGCACGTTAAAGAACACGCTGGATGGCCTTGACGGGAGGCTACCATCTGTCTCCCAACAGCTGTTCCAGTGGGTCCCCTCCCCCAACCTTCTCTGAGCCTTCGGGTCCTTGTGACATGGGCATTTAGCCCATAGTGTGCAAAAAAATGCCGCTCAGAGGTAAAATAACCCAACCCAACCCATCATCAATTCAAGGAGCATACGGATTGAGAAACGCTTATCTTCAGTTTAAGGGGCATATGGAGTTGAGAAACACTGATACACTGAACGACCGTTGATCAAACTGACCTACGGCTTAGAAATTTTTCTGTTAAAAAATATTGATCCGCTATTGAGAAACATGAGGTTTCATAAACACTGATACGGTTAAGAAACATACGTGTTAAAAAATTGTGATTCCAGGGACGCTCTCTCATATTAGATGCTTCCACGCGTCGCATAAAAAGGATAATGGCTTTAACCAACTAATGTGATCATAAAAAAACTTCATTGAAAGCCATGCTTATGAAAGTTGGAAGAAAAGTTTAGGAAAGTCGATCAAGCATACATGAATTAACCCGAATAATGAGTTCGTAAAAAAATCGGAAATTTATTTTTATGTCGAGATAGCAGCAGTGAACAGAGTAGCATTTTCATTTCACTGAAAGTCACAAAAGCGTATTATATTCTTCTCCACTTTCAAAGAACCGTCTTAGTAGACAGCTACCATCGTTTTACAAAATAATAATAATAATTCGTATTCAGTCTCCTTTTCAAAGAGAATTCATTTTTAATTCTCCTCCTCTAACAAGGGGCGGGAGTGGCTCAGTCGGTGGCGCGTCAAGCTCGTAATCTGTAGTTCCCAGGTTCGAGTCCCAGCTGGGTCAGCGTTCAGATTTATCTCCGCAAAATTCCTCGCCCTGCCCACGGTCAGTAGGGGACACCGAAGGGCTTGGAAAGGCCGCCGTCCGTCGGATGGGACGTTAAGCCGTGGCCCCGTGTGCGGGAGAGCCATACCCTGTGCACGTTAAAGAACACGCTGGATGGCCTTGACGAGAGGCTACCATCTGTCTCCCAACAGCTGTTCCAGTGGGTCCCCTCCCCCAACCTTCTCCGAGCCTTCGGGGTCATGTGACCTTGCCATTTAGCCCATGGTGTGCAAAAAAGTGCCGCTCAGAGGTAAAACAACCCAACCTCCTCTAACAGTGGAAATCGAACTAATTGATGATTGGAAAATGCATAAGAGAAATGTTTTATAAGTAGTTATAAAACACAAAAAAATTCATTTATCTCTCAAATCAAAAAAAGGTGCGTTTACCGCCCCTATCTGGCAGAAAGTTGACAAAGCATTGTGCCAATGTAAACCTCTTGACTGTCAGACTTCACTACCAAAATTTGAAATTTTTAGCATGAACAGATCATTTGCAATATGCGTTTGGCATTTTCCAAGATTTTCCTGTGTTTAGAGAGCGCTGATTTGAATTTTTTATTTCCTTCTTTAGCACCCTCTAACGGAAGAGATTCGAACTAATGCATGAATGGGAAAAGGCAAATAACAATATTCTATACATATGGAAAGAATTTTTTTCGTTAAACTCTTAAAATAGTTACATTCCCCCCGCCCTTCACTGGAAAAGGTAGTCGGTAGCGCCCCAGGCTCGTAATCTGCAGTTCCCAACTTCGAATCCCAGCTGGGTCAGAGTTCAAATTTATCTCTGTAAAATTTTCGTCTTGCCCTCGGTCAGTAGGTGGCACTGATAGCACTGATGGGCTTGGAAAGCCCGACGTCTATTCGTCAGATCGGATGTTAAACAATGGTTCCGTGGGCGAAAGAGACATACCTGTGCGTGCACGTTGGATGGCCTTGGCCAAGAGGCTACCATCCGTCTCCTAATAGCTGTCCGGTAGGTTCCCTCCCCAAACCAGAACACGTTGGATTGCCTTAACAGGAGGCTACCATCTGTCTCCCAACAGCTGTTCCAGTGGGTCCCCTCCCCCAACCTTCTCTGAGCCTTCGGGGTCCTTATGACCTGACCATTTAGCCCACTGTGTGCAAAAAAGTGCAGCTCAGAGGTAAAACAACCCAACCCCTTCCCTAGAGCTAATTACTGGCAATGTAAAACGCCTGATCGCCGCACTCTACATTAAAAAGCAATCTCCTAAGTAGATAGTTCTCAATATTCGTTTAAAGATTGCCATCGCTATTTAAACTTTTGGAAGATTCCTGGGATATGAATCTTAATACGTATTTCACCAACACCTATCCACCCGAAAAAGAATTTATCATTTATCTATAAAAGCAAAACAAAAGGTAAAAGTCCATAGACGACAAAGTAAACACTTTAACTCGTTTTTTTAAATGAGCCAATAAAATTGGAAACACATTCTATATGGATAAATGAACGCTAAAATAAGCATTAGCATTGTATCAAGAAAACTTTAAATTGAAAGTTATGGTTTATTAATCAAAAGGGGCTCCTTCTTCAGAATAAACTTGTCCTTGGTGATATGTTTTATTGTTGTTCTGTTTCCAGTATTTAATGTGGAGGTTAAAATTCGGTAAAATTGTTCTCATACGTAAATTCGATAACCATTTTGTTAGGAACACACTCATCTGAATAAGTAATCTAAATCAGAACTTAAGTAACTTTTTAAATAAATATTTTGTAGCAAAATGGGAATAAAGGTAATCAAAGATTTTAATCAAATCTATCTAAATCCTGATTTCTAACAATATTCTCTCAGTACTTAAGCAGTTATGAAGCTGGAATATTTAACAATAACTGTTGGCTTTGCGTTGTTTTACCTTTGAGCGGCCCTTTTTTGCAAACAATGGGCTAAATGGCGAGGTCATAAAGACCCCGAGGGATCAGAGAAGGTTAGGGAAGGACACCCACTGAACAGCTATTAGTAGACAGATGGTAGCGTCCCATCGAGGCCATGAAGCATATTCTTTAACGTGCACAGGATATGGCTCTCCTGACACGGCTTAATGTCCTATCCGACGGACGGCCGCCTTTTGAAGCCCTCTTTGTCTCCTGCTGAACGAAGGAAGGGCGAGAGAGTTTTGCAGAGATAAATCTCAACTCTCGTTCAGATGGACTCGAACCTGGGAATTGCAAATTACAAGCCTGGCGCGCTACCAACTTAACACCTCGCCCGTTTGTTCACTTTGCAAAAATGGTTCAAAATTTACATTAATTGCAATGATCATCCCACAACTGCCACGCGTAAGATGACACGTTTCGGTAATTTTTTTAATATAACGGTTACTTTTTCGTTTTTAACCTGCTTGAATCGACTCTCATATCAATTATTTTAAACGCTGTTAAATATCCCTCACTACTGTTAAATTATCCAGCATCGATAACAATTTCGATATTAAATTTAATACTCAACGATATTAAATTTAATATCGTTGAGTAGGGGTTCTCAACGTGGTGTATGCGGTAAAATTTTTTGGGGTACCCCGTAAGAGCTCAAAAGTCGCTAGATGTAGTAACAAAGTAAAAATAACCATTGTTATAGTAAATAATATAATTATTTAATATATAATAATATATATAATAATATATATATATAATAATATAATAATATAATATAATTATTAATAATATAATTATTTAACTATAGTTTTATCTATCTGTACAAGGGGGGGGGGCGGGGGTGGTTCAGTCGGTAGCGCGCCAGGCTCGTAATCTGTAGTTCCCAGGTTCGAGTCCCAGCTGGGTCAGCGTTGAGATTTATCTCCGCAAAATTCCCCGCCCTGTCCACGGTCAGTAGGGGACACCGATGGGCTTGGAAAGGCCGCCGTCCGTCGGATGGGACGTTATAAGCCGTGGCCCCGTGTACGGGAGAGCCATACCCTGTGCACGTTAAAGAACACGCTGGATGGCCTTGACGGGAGGCTACCATCTGTCTCCCAACAGCTGTTCCAATGGGTCCCCTCCCCCAACCTACTCTGAGCCTTCGGGGTCCTTGTGGTCTGGCCATTTAGCCCATGGTGTGCAAAAAAGTGCCGTTCAGAGGTAAAACAACCCAACCTATCTGTACAAGGGGTACGCCAGTTACATACACATTTCCAGGGGTAAGCGAAGCATAAAAGGTTGAGAACCACTGTCGTTGAAGAGAGATACTTAAATAAATCGGATTAATCTCTTTCACCCTCAGTCATATTCTATAATAATGAAATATTACATAGTTATTAACATTAATTAAATAATGAATTGATTAACATAATATTGCATTTAATATCTCTAACAGGAATTATGTGCAAGTAGCGAATGAAATTTTTCTCTTCTCCACAACATACAGTCGCTCAAAAAAATATCCGAACACTATAGTTGATTACAGAATTCAGAAAAAATATTTGGCAACGATTTTTTAGAAATTAGTGACACGAAGGTTTAAAATTAGTGATGTGGCAACCTTCGTGTCACGAAGGTTGCCACATCACTAATTTTTGACACGAAGGTTTAATCACTAAGTCAGATTACTAATTTTTGACATCACTAATTTTAGTGATGTGACCTTCTGTTACATCACTAATTTTTGACACGAAGGTTTAAAATTAGTGATGTGGCAACCTTCGAGACACGAAGGTTGCCACATCACTAATTTCTAAAAAATCGTTGCCAAATATTTTTTTCTGAATTTTGTAATCAACCATAGTGTTCTGATATTTTTTTGAGCGACTCACAAATTACTATTGACCTCTATTTCACCTTGATAGATAAATCGCAGCTTAACTTTGTGAATTGCATTTTAGATCGACGACATCGCTAAACTTAAGATAACGAATTTCATATTTCTTACTATGCTCATATCATAGGCGAATTTCGATATTTCATTTTGAAAAAAATTATGGTAGTTTAAAATTTTAAACATATTTGATAACTAGAACATTAACTGCACACAGACACGAAAGTTCCGGATTCTGTCTTATCCAATCTATAGTTGAAATTGACAATGATTATAATTGAAATATTTTATTTTAAAATTATTGTTTTCTTTTCATTAGAACGTCATAGGATTTTGATGCATTTTTACTGTTGTATATTTTTGAACTTAAATTATTCTTGAGTTGATATGATTTTTGGCGTATTTATTATTTAATGCGCATAGAAAATAAATACCGGCAGAAAGTTTAGCAAAATAATTATGTGTAGTAATTATCTGGTTTAACTAAGTAGTTTTATTTATGACAAAGCAAATTCTAGTTCAGTTTCTGCCCAAGGAGGAACTTAAATATAAGAAAAGAAACATATAACTTCTGATGAATATGGGGGATGCTCGTTAAAGAAAAATATTTTCCATTTTCGAATTTTGTACCCTTTAACAATAATTTGTATTAATAGATATGGGCGTCCGCAGAGGGGGGCAAACGGGTCACTTGCCTCTCCCCCCACCCTGGGATCGAGTAAAAATTTCACAAATTATAATCGTAATAATTTAAACGTAATTAATTTATATACATCATGTATGTGTTTTTGTATTGATGCAATACTGTATTCTATAATCTACTTGTGAAAAAAAATCAAAAATATTAAATAATTAAATAAAAATTTATTGATGTAATTATTTGTCTCCAAGCTTTGTCCCCCCCCCCCCCTGGAAATTTTTCTGCGGACGCCTATGCTAATAGATAATTGGAAAAATGCAAATACAGTAAAACTCCAGTTGTTGTTGTTGTTTTACCTCTGAGCGGCACTTTTTTGCACACCATGGGCTAAATGGCCAGGTCACATGGACCCCGAAGGCTCAGAGAAGGTTGGGGGAGGGGACCCACTGGAACAGCTGTTGGGAGACCGATGGTAGCCTCCCGTCAAGGCCATCCAGCGTGTTCTTTAACGTGCACAGGGTATGGCTCTCCCGCACACGGGGCCACGGCTTAACGTCCCATCCGACGGACGGCGGCCTTTCCAAGCCCATCGATGTCCCCTACTGACCGTGGGCAGGACGGGGAGTTTTGCGGAGATAAATTTCAACGCTGACCCAGCTGGGACTCGATACTGGGAACTACAGATTACGAGCTTGGCGCGCTACCGACTGAGCCACCCCCGCCCCTTAAAACTCCAGTAGTCCTGCATCAGATGATACGCCCCTCCCGATAGTCAGCGAAAAAAATTGTCAAGTGCTAAAGTAGCGAGCTTTCTGCAAGGAAACGGATCATCGCCGAATCAGTCGAGTCAAACGATACGAGCGGAACCGAGTCAGCTCATCACCACATCACGCGGTCTCAGTTCGCCATTTTCGGTTGGTAAGCTCGGAAGTGTTTGTATTTCTTCGACTTTTTTTCGACTTGTATTTCGAACATTTTGAATTGTTAGCGTCAAGGATGAGTGAGAGTGCTAGTGGTAGTTGTTTTACCACTGAGAGGGGGGCGGGGGTGGCTCAGTCGGTAGTGCGCCAGACTCGTAATCTGTAGTTCCCAGGTTCGAGTCCCAGCTGGGTCAGCGTTGAGATTTATCTCCGCAAAATTCCCCGCCCTGCCCACGGTCAGTAAGAGACACCGATGGGCTTGGAAAGGCCGCCGTCCGTCCGTCGGATGGGACGTTAAGCCGTGGAACTACAGATTACCTTGGAACTACAGATTACGAGTCTGGCGAACTACAGTCCCTCAAAAAAGTATCCGAACACTGTGGTTGATTACAGAATTCAGAAAAAAATATCTGACAACGCTTTTTTTTAGAAATTAGTGATCTGGCAACCTTTGTGTCACGTGACACAAAAAAAACGTTCTAATTTTCTAAAAAAAAATTTCTATTTCAAAACTTTTAAAATTCATGGATCAAAATACTACTAAATTTGTATACACGATAAATATTGTTTCCAGCTAATTTCCTTCAAGAAAAAATTATTTCATTAGGAAAGGATACGTTAGGAAATAATAATTGGTAAAAGTGACATTTGGGTCAAGAATAATGGGAATCGCTGATTAGCCCATTGTTTGCACAAAAGTACCTCAATGTGATAAAGCAATCCAATCTCAATCTAAACATCCTTGTTTTAAAAATTGTTGGGTTGTTTTACTTCTAAGCGGTACATTTTTGTACACAATGGGCTAAATGGCCAGGCCACAAAGACCTTAAGGGTTCAGAGAAGGTTGACGGAAGCGCCTCCGCTGAACAGCTGTTAGGAGACGGATGGTAGCCTCTCGTCAAGGCTATATCCAGCGTGTTCTTCAACACGCACAGGCTCTCTCTTATACAGTCGCTCAAAAAAGCATCCGAACACTATGGTTGATTACAGAATTCAGAAAAAATATCTGGCAACGATTTTTTTTTAGAAGTTAGTGACCTGGCAACCTTCGTGTCACGTGACACGAAGGTTGCCAGGTCACTAATTTCAAAAAAAAAATCGTTGCCAGATATTTTTTCTGAATTCTGTAATCACCCATAGTGTTCGGATACTCTTTTGAGCGACTGTACACGGTACACACCCCTACTGACTGAGGGCAGGATGTGGGGTTTTTTTTTAAGATTACCCTCAATGCTCACTTTGAACAAAATCCAATTTAAGTAAAATTATTATTTTATTTTAAATAATTTATTTATTATTTTATTATTCTAATTTTATTTGAGAAGATAGATCTTTGGAATTACTCGATGAATCCATCAAATATAATCACCAACCATAATGTTAAACATCAATTTTATTTGAACAGGGGAGTCTGTTTAATGGCTCAATTATTCTATCAAATAAAAGCATGAAGCCTAATGCTAAAAGTAAATTTCGTTTGAATGGGGTCTCCGAGAGGGAATCCTGCATTTTGTGAAATTACAACCCTGATAGAGAAACAGATAAAATATCAACACTGATACAGATTCGGAATAATCAGAATTGCAAAATTTACTAATTTCTTCGATGCTTTTTGAATATATTATGCATCTAGTCTCAACATTAACAATATCTTAGAGAAAGAAAAAAACAATGCTGTGTGTTGCCGGTTTCCTTAAAGGAATAAACAAACGATAACAAAAATTCGCAAACCCACTCATTCACGTCTTTTTACTAAATCGGTTTCGAGTCTATCGCTCTGCAGAGAATCGGTTGGATGCAGCACTAATGTCAATAGACAAACAAAAACAAACTTTTTTTCTTTCCTCTTGTTTTTGTTTGGACACATAAGCGTGCCTAAAGCGTGTCTGCACTGGTCCGATCAACTATCATAACACAAAAATGAAAATTCAAATCAATTTTACGCTGTGAGGAGAGTGCAAACCAAGGGTGACGGACTTCGAATGGCGATGTAATGGTAGCAGCAGTCCGTTCGGGAATACATTGATGAATGCGAAAAAAAAACGTAAAAAGAAATCTATAAAGGCCTGTTCAATTGCATTGCAAATCTCCGCATATACCGATGATAGAAGAAATATCGTCTTCCTTTTTTTTACAACCTGGGTTGTTTCGTTTCATTCTAGTTCTTGCCTTTCGCTATTTATGCATTATTTATGGGTTCTGCTTGACCAGCCTAAACACATTATGGCTTAAAAAAAAAATAACTGCCAGCAGAGGCCACCAGGTCCCAAAAACCATTAAGTGCATTTTTGACGCTTGGCACCGGTGTTCGAGAGCAGTTCACTCGCTTTTAAAGAGAGTTATGGTTTGATCTCTTTTTTTTTATTTTATTCTTTTTCTTGGGGGGGGGGAGGGGGTTCTTATTATTTCGATTGTTACTGCAAATTTCGAAGATAACCTTTGCTGTTGGAATAAACCCGATGAATACAGTCATAGGTAGTCCAGACGGGAATATTTATTGAGAAGTAGACTTAGAAGAGGATAAAAATTAAATTAGTTTTATCATAGATATTATGACTGTTGGTTAACGGATAAGAAAATAAAATTATGGAAAAAGAGGAAGCATGTAATTCAACTGCGAACAGATAATTCTGAGCGTGTGTGTGGTTTTTTGGAGACTATATTTTCAAAAAATTGTAAAACACCAGAGCTTATCTAAAAATCTTTATTAACAAAATTTCCGAATTCTTCTGTTTTATTTGTTTTTTATATCTAGTGTCATCTTTTACATTTTTATTACGGAATGCATTCAGTATTTTTTCTAGCTCATCGAATCGAGCAGAGAAGACCTTGAGTTCGTCTTGAATCTAAATCCAATTCCTAATGTTCAAAGTCCTAAAATCGAGAGCCTCTTTTGAATAGACATTGATGTAAACATTTTCGGTAGGAAAAAAGAGTGCAAATGACCTTATGAGATTTTTACTAGTGTTAGATACACTTAACAGCGAATCAAATGAAAGCCTCCCTTCAAGTCTGCCCAGCGGGTTCTTTAACGTGCGCAAGGGTTGGGTTGGGTTGTTTTACCTCTGAGCGGCACTTTTTTGCACACCATGGGCTAAATGGCCAGGTCACGTGGACCCCGAAGGCTCAGAGAAGGTTGGGGGAGGGGACCCACTGGAACAGCTGTTGGGAGACAGATGGTAGCCTCCCGTCAAGGCCATCCAGCGTGTTCTTTAACGTGCACAGGGTATGGCTCTCCCGTACACGGGGCCACGGCTTAACGTCCCATCGACGGACGGCAGCCTTTCCAAGCCCATCGGTGTCCCCTACTGACCGTGGGCAGGACGGGGAATTTTGCGGAGATAAATCTCAACGCTGACCCAGCTGGGACTCGAACCTGGGAACTACAGATTACGAGCCTGGCGCGCTACCGACTGAGCCACCCCCGTCCCCCCCCCCCCCATGCGCAAGGTATCTGCTGCTCTCTTAAACACGGGTTCACGAATCAACGTCCCATTCAGTAGACGTGGCTTTTCCAAGGCGGAAAGGGAGAGATAAAATGACTAAGTGTATCCCAATGGGTTGTTGTGTTGTTTTCTCTCTCTTAGGGGCACGTTTTTGTACACAATGGGCTAAATGGTCAGATCACAAGGACCCGAGGGCTCAGAGAAGGTTGGGGGAAGGGCAACCATTAGGAGACAGATGAAAGCTTCCCATTAAGCCCATCCGGCGCATTGTTTAAGGTGCACAAAGCTCTCGTGCACACGGAGTCATGCTTTACGTCTCATCCGACAGACGGCAACCTCCCCAAGCCCATTGGTGTCCCCTTTTTCAGCGAGGAGGAGATAAACCTCAACGCCGATGCAATTGGGACTCGAACCTAGGAACTGCAGATTACGAGTCTGGCGTGCTACCAA
The DNA here is from genome assembly GCA_038380435.1 of Ryuthela nishihirai. Lineage (NCBI taxonomy): Eukaryota > Metazoa > Arthropoda > Arachnida > Araneae > Heptathelidae > Ryuthela > Ryuthela nishihirai. Next base: position 40,441,864 of record JAWZYU010000020.1, read on the forward strand.
CTAAGCCAACCTCGACTCCGTTCCAATGGAAATGGCGGAAAACAACAAGTGAGAGAACATATTTTATGTGCTCCCTTTCCCCAAATGAAGAAACTGACTCTGTCGTTAGGGAGTCAGGCTCAGTTGATAAGTTAGGATATTCCCAGGCTAAATCCCTTCTATGCCTGGGTTGAGAATTTCCCCACTAACCCTCACGCTGATTTCGATGAGAATGGAAACACTGATGAGCTTGGAAAGACCTCCATCCGTATTATGAGACGTTAAACCTTTGGGTTGGGTTGTTTTACCTCTGAGCGGCACTTTTTTTGCACACCATGGGCTAAATGACCAGGTCACATTGACCCCGAAGGCTCAGAGAAGGTTGGGGGTGGGGACCCACTGGAACAGCTGTTGGGAGACAGATGGTAGCCTCCCGTCAAGGCCATCCAGCGTGTTCTTTAACGTGCACAGGGTATGGCTCTCCCGCACACGGGGCCACGGCTTAACGTCCCATCCATCGGACGGCGGCCTTTCCAAGCCCATCGGTGTCCCCTACTGACCATGGGCAAGGCGGGGAATTTTGCGGAGATAAATCTCAGCGCTCACCCAGCTGGGACTCGAACCTGGGAACTACAGATTGCGAGCCTGGTGCGCTACCAACTGAGCCACCCCCGCCCCGTTAAACCGTTGTTCTGTGTTCAAAAGAGAGGTGTTCTTTAAAGAAATGCCCGATGGCTTTGACGGGAGGCTTCCACGTCTCCTAACAGTTGGCCAGTGGTCCTTTTCTCCTAACCAACTCTAAGCCCTCGAAGTCCTTGTGACCTTGTGACCATTTAGCCTGTTGTGTGCATGAAAGTGCCGCTCAGAGATAAAACAACCCAATCCTATCCTTCCTCCAGCAATTAACCTCCAAGACCACCATACCGTGAAGGAAAGCTTCAGTGAACAAGATAATCCCATATCATTCATGATTGTTTGTTGAATGTTTGTTTTTATACACACAGCGATTGATAATGAGTGAGAACGGCTTTTTTTTTTCAATTTAAGCGAAAAATGGAAAATTCTTTCAGGGTGTGCTAGGTACTAATAAAGTTCTATTCATACTCCCCAAGTATTCGGGCGGGGGTGGCTCAGTAGGTAGCGCGCCAGGCTCGTAATCTGCAGTTCCCAGGTTCGAGTCCCAACTGGGCCAGCGTTCAGATTTATCGTCGCAAAACTCCCTGCCCACGGTCAGTAGGGGACACCGATGGGCTTGGTAAAGTCCGCCGTTCGTCGGATGAGATGTTAAGTCGTGGTCTCGTGTGTTGGAGAGCCATACCCTGTGCACGTTAAAGAACACGCTATATTTATTTGTATTTTTTATATCTTGTGTCATCTTTTACATTTTTGTTACGGAATGCATTCAGTATTTTTTCTAGCTCATCGAATCGATCAGAGAAGACCTTGAGTTCGTTTTGAATCTAAATCAATTCCTAAGGTTCAAAGTCCTAAAATCGAGAGCTCTTTGAATGTCTCGGACGAGAGCTCATTGAATGTCGTTTTACTGTCTCTGTCGGTAAGGGGACATATAAGTTACAAGGACAAGGACAATATAAGTTTGGGGTCCTTGTAACATATATTGTCCTTGTCCTTGTAACTTATATGTCCCCTTACCGACCGAGATAGGGTGGGGTTTAGAGGAGACAATATCAACTCTGGCCTAGGTGAGACTCGAACCTGGGAACAACAGATTATAATCTGGCGCGCTATCAACTGAGTCAACAACCGCCGTTCTGGTGTAGAGAAGGTGCAATGTTTTTGTTTTGATGCACCCACCAAAATTAACTCGATTTTTCATTTCATCAAAGAGCCAATTTATCACCTGCCATTGCCACGATCAATCAATGAACTGAAGGACGAATTTTCTAACGCCAAATAACTTCTGACAGGTTCCATAGAGTGGGTGAGAAATTTAATGTTGTTGGGATGTCTGCCGTATCGGCATCTGTAATGAAAATTGAAATTAAATGAAACAACATTCAAGTTTTTTTCCGTATTTGCAATATTAATAAAATGGGTTTGATGGGTTGAGTTGTTTTACCTCTGAGCGGCACTTTTTTGCACACTATGGGCTAAATGCCCATGTCACAAGGACCCCGAAGGCTCAGAGAAGGTTGGGGGAGGGGACCCACTGGAACAGCTGTTGGGAGACAGATGGTAGCCTCCCGTCAAGACCATCCAGCGTGTTCTTTAGCGTGCACAGGGTATGGCTCTCCCGCACACGGGGCCACGGCTTAACGTCCCATCCGACGGACGGCGGCCTTTCCAAGCCCATCGGTGCCCCCTACTGACCGTGGGCAGGGCGGGGAATTTTGCGGAGATAAATCTCAAAGTTGGCCCAGATGGGTTTGATTTGTTGCCTTATTTTCACGAAAATGTCAAGGCGCAAATAGAAAATCCTGCACAGGCCTCAAGGCAAGAATGGCTAGTTACGTTTTCTGCTCTTCATATTCATGTTGTTTCACTTTCATTTCACAAAAGAGTTATAAATGTTTGATGTTATAAAGCTGGTTTGTAAGCTATCCTGTATTTTAGAAAGGAAACCAAAACTTATTCTAACTTATTTGTAGTTACTCTAATCAAAATATAAATTTGTTTCTTGCCTCGTTGCTAACGAGATTCGTGCGTCATCCTGCACCTCGTGGATTAGGGCCGTGCGTTTCCATTGAGATGTCTGTTGTAATGAAAACAATGAGAGCGCTTTACATTTCTGCGAAAGAAGAGATCTTGTTCGTGCACCGAGTGTCATATTTAACATTCACCACGTATCCGCTTCTAATATGAGCAATTCATAGCTGCCTTTTCAGCATATGGTTGCCAGACATTGGGGTTTCTCGTGACTGGTCCCGTGGAGCAGTCACGTGAAGGAAAAAAGTGATGCAAAAAAAAGCATTTCTGAAATGCAACTTTTGAATTTTTTTTTTAATCTTAGACCCTGCAACTTGAAGCAATAATGGACATACGCTAGAACAGTGATTATCAAACATTTTTTGCTCACGGCACCTTATTTTTCGCCTCCAACACTCACGGCACATTAGATTTAATATGGATACGTTTTGGGTTGCTGGGTTGTTTTACCTCTGAGCGGCACTTTTTTGCACACCATGGACTAAATGGCCAGGTCACATGGATCCCGAAGGCTCAGAGAAGGTTGGGGGAGGGGACCCACTGGAACAGCTGTTGGGAGACAGATGGTAGCCTCCCGTTAAGGCCATCCAGCGTGTTCTTTAACGTGCACAGGGTGTGGCTCTCCCGTACACGGGGCCACGGCTTAACGTGCCATCCGACGGAAGGCGGCTTTTCCAAGCCCATCGGTGTCCCCTACTGACCGTGGGCAAGGCGGGGAATTTTGCGGAGATAAATCTGAACGCTGACCCAGCTGGGACTCGAACCTGGGAACTACAGATTACGAGCCTGGCGCGCTACCGACTCAGCCATCCCCCCCCCCCCCGAATAAATTTGATTAAACGTAAAATGTTAAATGAAGAATCAGTAACAGAAAGTAGCAACAAAATGGTTTAAGAATTTCCTTTTATCTGCAATATCATCATTTGTTCTTCATTAGGATTCTTTGACCGCGTCCTTCAAACCGTTGATGAATATTTTCCATACTCTTTTTCATTCTCAATAAAAACACACTTTGTTTTTGTATTTGTTGACTGTTGGTCTTTTTGCCCAGGTGATTGGCTCTATAGGTAGTGCGCCAGGTTTGCAATCTGATGTTTTCGAATTCTAGTCCCAATTGAGTCTGCTTTCCGCATAAAATAGATGTTCCAGGACTCGAATGTGCAAATTTTTTTGAAAGTCTGAAAACAATTATCAAATCTACACAAAATTGCTAAGTGATCAGTCCCAAGAATCATCATTTTCTCATTAATACGGGGCAGGGGTGGCTCAGTCGGAAGCGCGTCAGGCTCGTAATCTGCAGTTCCCAGGTTCGAGTCACAGCTGGGTCAGCGTTGAGATTTATCTCCGCAAAATTCTCCACCCTGCCCACGGTCAGTATGGGACACCGATGGACTTGGAAAGGCCGCCGTCCGTCGGATGAGACGTTAAGCCGTGGCCCCATATGCAGGAGAACCGTACCCTGTGCACGTTAAAGAACACGCTGGATGGCTTTGACGGGAGGCTATACCATCTGTCTCCCAACAGCTGTTCCAGTTGGTCCCCTCCCCCAGCCTTCTCTGAGCCTTCGGGGTCCATGTGACCTGGCCATTTAGCCCATTGTGTGCAAAAAAGTGCCGCTCAGAGGTAAAACAACCCAACCCTTTTGACTCCTCTCTGAAAGGGTTTTGTGCTGTTTTACCTCTGAGCGACACTTTTTTGCACACAATGGGCTAAATGGCCAGGTCACATATACCCCAAGGGTTCAGAAAAAGATGGGGAAAGGTAACTCCGTAAACGTAAACAGCTCTTTCTTTGACAGATGGAAAGTTCCCGTTAAGGCCATCCACAATGTTTGCCTTAACGCACGTCTGAAAAATATTCTAAAATATATTACATGCCGGAAAGGTTTATATTTACGTGCCGGTAAAGTATATATTTAGGTGCCCGTAAAATACATATATCTGTGCACGGGTCATCCAGCACGTGCACAGTTATGGCTCTCCTGCACACGGAGCCACGGCTTTACGTCCGATCAAAAGGACCCAGCCATTCCAAGCCCATCGGTGCTCCCTTTCTGTCCGAGGAAAGGGGATGGGAGTTTAGGGGAGATAAATCTCAACGCTGGCCCAGCTGGGACTCGAACCTGGGAACTGCAGATTACGAGCTTCGTGACTGTCAACTGGGCCACCCCCCCCTCTGAAAGGCCTTGCACATGCACATATAAATGTAGTACATACATATAAAGTCAATAATTTTTATAATATAGATGCTGTTTCTAAAACATTTCAGCTTACATAACTCTGTAAACCAAAGAAATTGTAACGTATTAATTGTTACAATTTCTTTGTTCCTCCCTGGTTTGGTTTCTCTGAACCCTTGGAGTATATGTAACCTGGCCCTTGGTTTCTCTGAACCCTTGGAGTATATGTAACCTGGCCCTTGGTCTCTCTGAACCCTTGGAGTATATGTAACCTGGCCCTTGGTCTCTCTGAACCCTTGGAGTATATATAACCTGGCACTTGGTCTCTCTGAACCCTTGGAGTATATGTAACCTGGCCCTTGGTCTCTCTGAACCCTTGGAGTATATGTAACCTGGCCCTTGGTCTCTCTGAACCCTTGGAGTATATGTAACCTGGCCCTTGGTCTCTCTGAACCCTTGGAGTATATGTAACCTGGCCCTTGGTCTCTCTGAACCCTTGGAGTATATGTAACCTGGCCCTTGGTCTCTCTGAACCCTTGGAGTATATGTAACCTGGCCCTTGGTCTCTCTGAACCCTTGGAGTATATGTAACCGGGTCCTTGGTCTCTCTGAACCCTTGGAGTATATGTAACCTGGCCCTTGGTCTCTCTGAACCCTTGGAGTATATGTAACCTGGCCCTTGGTCTCTCTGAACCCTTGGAGTATATGTAACCGGGCCCTTGGTCTCTCTGAACCCTTGGAGTATATGTAACCTGGCCCTTGGTCTCTCTGAACCCTTGGAGTATATGTAACCGGGTCCTTGGTCTCTCTGAACCCTTGGAGTATATGTAACCGGGCCCTTGGAGTATATGTAACCGGGTCCTTGGTCTCTCTGAACCTTTGGAGTATATGTAACTGGGCCCTTGGTCTCTCTGAACCCTTGGAGTATATGTAACCTGGCCCTTGGTCTCTCTGAACCCTTGGAGTATATGTAACCTGGTCCTTGGTCTCTCTGAACCCTTGGAGTATATGTAACCGGGTCCTTGGTCTCTCTGAACCCTTGGAGTATATGTAACCGGGCCCTTGGAGTATATGTAACCTGGCCCTTGGTCTCTCTGAACCCTTGGAGTATATGTAACCTGGCCCTTGGTCTCTCTGAACCCTTGGAGTATATGTAACCGGGCCCTTGGTCTCTCTGAACCCTTGGAGTATATGTAACCTGGCCCTTGGTCTCTCTGAACCCTTGGAGTATATGTAACCGGGTCCTTGGTCTCTCTGAACCCTTGGAGTATATGTAACCGGGCCCTTGGAGTATATGTAACCGGGTCCTTGGTCTCTCTGAACCTTTGGAGTATATGTAACTGGGCCCTTGGTCTCTCTGAACCCTTGGAGTATATGTAACCTGGCCCTTGGTTTGGTCTCTCTGAACCCTTGGAGTATATGTAACCTGGTCCTTGGTCTCTCTGAACCCTTGGAGTATATGTAACCTGGTCCTTGGTCTCTCTGAACCCTTGGAGTATATGTAACCGGGTCCTTGGTCTCTCTGAACCCTTGGAGTATATGTAACCGGGCCCTTGGTCTCTCTGAACCCTTGGAGTATATGTAACCTGGCCCTTGGTCTCTCTGAACCCTTGGAGTATATGTAACCTGGCCCTTGGTCTCTCTGAACCCTTGGAGTATATGTAACCTGGCCCTTGGTCTCTCTGAAACCTTGGAGTATATGTAACCTGGCCCTTGGTCTCTCTGAACCCTTGGAGTATATGTAACCTGGCCCTTGGTCTCTCTGAACCCTTGGAGTATATGTAACCTGGCCCTTGGTCTCTCTGAACCCTTGGAGTATATGTAACCTGGCCCTTGGTCTCTCTGAACCCTTGGAGTATATGTAACCTGGCCCTTGGTCTCTCTGAACCCTTGGAGTATATGTAACCGGGTCCTTGGTCTCTCTGAACCCTTGGAGTATATGTAACCGGGTCCTTGGTCTCTCTGAACCCTTGGAGTATATGTAACCTGGCCCTTGGTCTCTCTGAACCCTTGGAGTATATGTAACCGGGTCCTTGGTCTCTCTGAACCCTTGGAGTATATGTAACCGGGCCCTTGGTCTCTCTGAACCCTTGTAGAGTATGAAACCTGGCCCTTGATTTCTCTGAACCCTTGGAGTATATGTAACCTAAAAATTCGTAATTTAGATTAATCTATCTCTATCCTTATATCATTTTTCTACAGGAAGAAAGAAGGTTTTAGAAAGTTCCTGGATTTAAGTCTGACTCCCTCTGACATAACAAAGATCTGTTCCAAATAAAGCGTCATAAGTTGCTTCTAATGAAATGAAAAACATCAAATACATATTTCATCTTGATGCAGCCTCCCAATATTTTTGTCGTTCTAATCCATGAGAGTCCCTTCCCCAGAATAGATATATGCCCTTGGGCAGCATATGGAGATTCCTTCCTTTTCTAATAGTAATGACCTCTAGTGTGAGCAAAGACAGCGTTATCAATATCGACAAATAAATTCAGAGCATTCCAATCCGTCCACTAATGAGATCATACAATAATAAGTAACCAGTCTTTCTATAATTATATTCAGCAACATCGTTACGGCCATGTTTAATTACGGAATTGTTTATAGAAACCAAAAATTCAAGAGCTGGATTGGATAATAACTATCTTCAGTCAAAAGGGCATTGGAAATATGATTAACATTAACTCTTGGTCTCTCTGAATGAGGATAAAAAAATGAGGGGGGGGGGGGGGGGAGGGCGGAGGCAGAAAGCCATTCCCCTCTTCCCAAAGTTTTTATCCCGTATGTTTAACGACAGGAAATTGATACATTATATCTATATCCACTCCTTCATAATATTTTTGGTCGTAATTCCTGAACTTTTAAGCTGATTTTGTGTGCATTGACTAACGTCGTCATTTGAACTCCGGGATCTCTTTTCAACCGATTCTAGAGCTTCCACCTAATTCTGAACACCCATTTTCACTCCCCTGCCCGCAAAATTCCCCGCCCTGCCCACGGTCAGTAGGGGACACCGATGGGCTTGGAAAGGCCGCCGTCCGTCGGATGGGACGTTAAGCCGTGGCCCCGTGTGCGGGAGAGCCATACCCTGTGCACGTTAAAGAACACGCTGGATGGCCTTGTCTCCCAACAGCTGTTCCAGTGGGTCCCCTCCCCCAACCTTCTCTGAGCCTTCGGGGTCCGTGTGACCTGGCCATTTAGCCCATGGTGTGCAAAAAAGTGCCGCTCAGAGGTAAAACAACCCAACTCTTCACCCCCTGCAAAGGCGTATAATCAAATTTTTTTTATTCGTTTAACTTGTGAATCTCTTTTTAAAAAGGCTCGTAATCTGTAGTTCCCAGGTTCGATATAAAAAATATATATATTTAACTAGAGTGACCATACGTCCCTGTTTTCCGAGGACAGTCCCTGGGATGTATTTATAATGAGGGCTCTGTCCCCGACGAAAAAATGTCACTGGGAGTATCCCAGGAATTTGGTTTGAGATTTTTTAAGTATTAAGTTGAGCAGGCTTCAGCAGAGATTTCTTAATAGAATAGTAGTGGCAACACTTATGAAAAAAATTCGATCAAAACGCATGTGACTGAAAAATTAAGGCTAGAATCATCATAACGACAGTGATATCCGTGAGGACACTAATAGAGAATGCATGTCTTTCTTCTACTTGCTAACACCATCCGTGACTTATGGTCCCGATGACTTAGGTACTATTTAAGTTCTATCTCTGTTTTAACAGGGCGGGGGTGGCTCAGTCGGTAGCTCGCCAGGCTCGTAATCTGTAGTTCCCAGGTTCGAGTCCCAGCTGGGTCGGCGTTGAGATTTATCTCCGCAAAATGCCCTGTCCACGGTCAGTAGGGGGACAGCGATGGGCTTGGAAAGGCCGCCGTCTGTCGGATGGGACGTTAAGCCGTGGCCCCGTGTGCGGGAGAGCCATACCCTGTGCACGTTAAAGAACACGCTGGATGGCCTTGACGGGAGGCTACCATCTGTCTCCCAACAGCTGTTCCAGTGGGTCCCCTCCCCCCAACCTTCTCTGAGCCTTCGGGGTCCATGTGACCTGGCCATTTAGCCCATGGTGTGCAAAAAAAGTGCTGCTCAGAGGTAAAACAACCCAACCCAACTCTCTGAACCCTTGGAGTATATTTAACTTGGCCCTTGGTTTCTCTGAACCCTTGGAGTATATGTAACCGGGCCCTTGGTTTCTCTGAACCCTTGGAGTATATGTAACCTGGCCCTTGGTTTCTCTGAACCCTTGGAGTATATGTAACCGGGCCCTTGGTAACCTGGCCATTTAGCCCATGGTGTTCAAAAAAGTGCCGCTCAGAGGTAAAACAATCCAACTGTTTTAACAGATTTCGGCAGCCTGTGTTCGCCGAAAGTTTCTTCCTGCGTAACCAATGAACTCCTTGGTGAATGTAAGTGATCTGGCAACGGTACTGCATCTGGCATCGCTCTGCCGCCGCCATTTTCTCAGCTTGTGAACAAAGAAATCGGTGAAGAAAAGTACCGGAGGAGAATTTCCCCTTCCATCCAATAGAAAGAATTTTTCAAAACATGATTTTAATATGGGCGGATGAGAAATCACGTATAAAAGTGAGTACGTAAAGGAAACCTGAAAGGGAAAACATTTTCGTATCTCTTTGGCAAAACTTGCGGAAACTTATTATTATTACAGAGAAGATCGGAAGGTACTTATCAGCACACTGATACCGGATAAGCAAAAGTACATCAAAATTTGAAACTTTTGAGAAATGGTGATAAGTCAATTCTCTTCAGTTTAAAAGTATAAACATCAGTATTTATAGAAGTGATAATCTCGCTGGGAAGGGAGTTCCATACTCTTCCAACACGGCACACAAAGGAATGATACTTACAATTCTTTCGAGCAAAACGCATATCGATAGTAAGAAGATGACCTCTTGTTCTTCTGTTGACAAGGTTGAATATTGGAATACCTGCGTTAGAGTGAGTTATTCCATGAATATTTATAACATGTTTTTAAGTCAAACATTAGTCTTCTCCACTCCTAGGAATACAAGGAGAGTCTTTTCAACCTTTCTTCATATGGCATATTGTAAAACCCATGAAGTCCTTTTGTAAAACATCTCTGGGTGTATTCAAGCTTTATTATGTCAGATATTAGATGAGGTGTCCATACAAGTGAGGCGTATTCTAGTGAGAATCTGATGAAAGTCACAAATGCGCGAATTATAGAATCAATGTCACATTTACCATAATGTGAATTAATAAAACTGGGCGATTAGCCTTTCTAACAATATTATTATAGTGGTCACCAAAAGTTAACTGTGATGTGCATAGCACTCCTCTAAGTTTTTCAGCGTGTGTACATTTGCAATTAGATCATTTGTGAAATTATATTTATAATGAGGAATCTTGATTCCAAGGTACAGAACACTTGATTTATCTTTTGACGTAGGTAGTTCGTACTTCAAGCTCCAATGGTAAATGGCATCACAGTCAATTTGTAATGAACCACATTCCTCATCATTGCTGGAGATACAAAACAAATTAACGTGATCTGCGTGTGTTGTACATTGGATAGGACGAAGAATACTAGGAATTTCGAGGTGAAGATTATGAGGAACAATGCGCCTAGAACGAACCCTTGTATGACTCCACTTTCCGGATAATGTTCTGAAGGAGGATAAAATGTTCCCAACTCGAACTTGGCGTGTTCGATGACAAATCAGGTTGGAGAGAAGCCTCACAATCAGACAAAGTATACCAAGGCTGAGCAATTTTTAAATCAAAAAAGATCGTTTTAATTTATTGAAAGCCTTTTCAAAGTCCATGAAAATGATATCAACAGGTAAAAATGATATCAACAACTATGTAAAAGAGAGATTATGCAAGAATCCGAATAGTTCATTACGTATAATGTTTCGCGATTGTAAGAAAGGTAACAGTTTATAATACAATTATATATAATGCGCATCTTTCCATAAGCTTAGCTATTGTTGAGTAAAATGGGGCGATAGTTTGCGTGGATTTGATGCTTCACCATTTCGCCGAAAAGCAAGCACAACTATGGCATGACCCCAATCCTGTGGGATATTGCCACTACTTAAACAACTATTGAAGAGGACTGACAATTTATCGCGATGGAACTAATGAGGTTCTTAAAAAATTATTGGTGGCAACTCATCAGGTCCTGGGGCAGAAGTAGTAGGAGTTTGATTAATGGCTTTCCTAATATTTTGCCCATCAAACAATCCATCAAAATGCGAGTAATGGTGTAGATTCTTCAACACATATATTATTTGCTGGGCAGTTAGGGACATCAAAAAATAATACCCCCTCAAGCAGCTGCTTGACACAGAGGTCTGACAGGAGCCTGTCAGTTTATATACCAGAGTAGAAGGTCTGTGAGGATGGCAGGCCCTCAGCCGAAAAACGGCACAAACATCCATGACCTTACCCGGGGCTCGAAACCCAGCTCCCTCAGATCAGTAGCCAAGCGCGCTAACCACTCGGCCATGGGACGGCTAGGGACATCAACTAGATAAAAAAAAATATGAGCTAAAGGTGATGCTTTATCAGAGTCTATAGTAACCATGGCGCCATCAAATTTCAATAATGGTGGAATGCTACACGACTCTTTCATGCGTTTCAGAATGTCGCCGAAGAAAGCATTTCGATTTTTAGCTTTGCATAAATATTTCAGATTTGTTATCTTCCACAGCAGAGGTATACTTCTTTGAAGCAATGTTGAATTCTTTTCTGTTTTCATCAGAGCGATCATTTCGATACTTTCTCTATGATTTAAGCTTGCAGTTTGCGATCTACTTTAACTTGGTATTTTTATTAGTTTCCTTTGCACCAACAGGTATTATCGCTAAACATTTTTCTATGGAAAGGGTAAATAGAAAGGTAATAAACTTCATCAAAATCTTTTGGTATTATTACTGTTGTTTAAAATGTTTTAAAATGTTTTACTGAAAATCTCTTTCTACGATAAATACACAAAATAGCAGTGACTTTTGTGAATTAACCTATGTCATTCAAGTTTTATTTTGAAAAAATTAATCCTTCAGATCGAACTTTCAAAGTCCCCGGATCTGGTCACCCTACATATAACCTAACTGGAAAGAACTTACAGAAAAGAAATTGAAGTTCATCGTTCACACAAATACCAAAATAATTAAATATTCGGTAATTTACAACCATGTCTACAGCAATATTAATTAATTTTAATCGAATTCTGTTTCTTAAGAGTTTATTACAATTCCAATACAACCATGTCTACAGCAATATTAATTAATTTTAATCGAATTCTGTTTCTTAAGAGTTTATTACAATTCCAAATCGATTCATTGAAAGTTGAAAAAAACCAAGTTTTTTTAAAGAAATGCTGAAATCATTGTCCTTTTTATTTCATGGGCCTATCCACTCATCATTGTGTGAATACTTCGCTGAATTTTAATCTAATGATATTAAGTAACACAACTAAATTAAATAAAATGCACGAATATTAAAATTTTGTTTTACATTTAGTGTATCTACATTGTAAATTGGATTTTCATGATCAAGGACCTCAACAAATGCTACTCTTTTTTTTGAGAGAGAGCGAAGAAAAAGACTTAAAAAAGCACTGTCTAAATGATATCAAGTTAATTTTCAGAAAAGACTAAAAAAAAAAGTTGTGTGTTTTTTTTATGTCTTTCAAACATTCAGTCCTCATTATCAGCCTGTGTTTTTGAGCATGCCAAACTTTTAGCTCTATTACAAGAATGATAAATCCGGCTTAAATGAGTGGATCCGAAAATGGTTGTGCCAGGCTCGTAATCTGTAGTTCCCAGGTTCGAGTCCCACTGGGTCAACGTTGAGATTTATCTCCGCAAAATTCCCCGCCCTGCCCACGGTCAGTAGGGGACACCGACGGGCTTGGAAAGGCCGCCGTCCGTCGGATGGGACGTTAAGCCGTGGCCCCGTGTGCGGGAGAGCCATACCCTGTGCACGTTAAAGAACACGCTGGATGGCCTTGACGGGAGGCTACCATCTGTCTCCCAACAGATGTTCCAGTGGGTCCCCTCCCCCAACCTTCTCTGAGCCTTCGGGGTCCATATGACCTGGCCATTTAGCCCATGGTGTGCAAAAAAGTGCCGCTCAGAGGTAAAACAACCCAACCCAACCGAAAATGGTTTCAATTAGTAGCCGATCGAGGTTATTTCTTCACGGGGAGCGATATACCGGGCACTACGGCGAATGTATGGCATCGACGGTTTTTCTTTGCAAAGGTGAATCTCAATATTTTCCCATTTTCTGGGGCGCTAGGAAAAAGCAGAGATCATCAGAATCATCATCCCCTCCCGGATCCTTCACTGATCCGAAAGGAAAGTTAAATCATGACGTTCAGTTTTGTCTTTGAACTACACAACCGGCCACTGAATTAGAAACCTCTATTCAATACCGAGTTGGACCTCCTTTAGCCCGAATTACAGCACATATGCGATTTGGCGTAGATTCCACAAGGTGATGGATTGCCTTTACATCTCCAGTATACCAGGCGTTAACCAGAAGTCCTTTAACTGGCTCAGATTTGACGGAAGAGAACTTTGCTCCGGGATCTGTTTTTTTAACATGTCCCATACATTCTCAATAGGGTTCAGATCCAGGCTTTGTGGTGGACAGGGAAGATGGTGGAAGTCGCTTTCATGCTCGCTGAACGTATCTTGGCGCGATGGACAGTAGCATTGTTGTCGGTGAAACGTCGTCTCCTGCTGGATAAAAAGTCAACATTGCAGGATGGACTTGATCGGCAACAATGTTCAGATAATCCTTGGAAGATATCCGATCTTCCAGCAATATCAAGCATATAAGCTTCCAGCATATAAGCCTTAACTGGCACAGTGGTTAGGCAGCTAGCGACTGTTCCAGCAGGGCAAACTTTGTCTGTTGTGTTGGCTCTAACTAAAGCAGTGGTCGGCAGTGACTTCGGTCGTAGTAGGGCATGTCCTTGTATGAGAAGGCCTGTAAAAAGCTAGGAGTAGCTTCTAGGATTCTTCTCTGTCCTATATGTCGCAAATAATAAATAAATAATATCAGGGGACCCGTTCCGTACCAATCAGAGGTTTCCGTATAGGCATGCGACTGCTAATACCGATCCTCCTCAATTCCCTGCGAATAGTTCGCTGAAATATGGGTCGGTAACAGCCTTCATTGAATGCTTCGGTCAATTGCTGCACACAAGAAGTCCTGTTTCTCAGTACAAGCCTTCTCAGACGACGGCGATCTCGTTCCTGACAAATTGTTATCGCGCCACATTTATACCTTTTCGACAAGCAATGTGGGTTATTTTTCCAGTGTTTAAAGACCTGAGATATCTCACCTTTTGAGAAACCAATTGGCTCTGCTGTTTTTAAAATCATCGTTCCAGCCAGACGGGCACCCACAATGAGCCCTTTATCGAACCCCTAAAGATCCTTTGTTTTTACCATTGTGATCAACACTACAGCAGTCTTAAATAGTTGACTAGATCACGTAGTGATGCACGTGATCATGTATTTTGCATATACGCTGCGCAAGTGGCCTTTACGTACATCTGCATAAAGCTATTTAATTCAGTGGCCGGTGTACGTAGAAACGATTAATAGGAATTCCCAAATTCCCTGTACGGTTAATACGCAACAATTAATTACTGTATATTAATTATTAAATCCCGCCAAATGTTTAACGCCAAACGTTTATCTTTACTAACTGTTCCCAAACTTCGTTCACAGCTTTCCACCGTTAACGTACCATTCCCAACTTTCCATCGATAATGTATCATTCCATTCATAAGGTAAGATAAAATTCATTTTCCCTCCATTCATAGGGTAAGATAAAATTCATTTTCCCTCCATTCATAAGGTACGATAAAATTCGTTTTCTCTCCATTCATAAGGTACGATAAAATTCGTTTTCTCTCCATTCATAAGGTAAGATAAAATTCACTTTCCCTCCATTCATAGGGTAAGATAAAATTCACTTTCCCTCCATTCATAAGGTAAGAAAAAATTCATTTTCCCTCCATTCATAAGGTAAGATAAAATTCGTTTTCTCTCCATTCATAAGGTAAGATAAAATTCATTTTCCCTCCATTCATAAGGTAAGATAAAATTCATTTTCCCTCCATTCATAAGGTAAGATAAAATTCATTTTCCCTCCATTCATAGGGTAAGATAAAATTCATTTTCCCTCCATTCATAAGGTAAGATAAAATTCATTTTTCCTCCATTCATAAGGTAAGATAAAATTCATTTTCCCTCCATTCATAAGGTAAGATAAAATTCATTTTCCCTCCATTCATAAGGTAAGATAAAATTCATTTTCCCTCCATTCATAAGGTAAGATAAAATTCATTTTCCCTCCATTCATAAGGTAAGATAAAATTCATTTTCCCTCCATTCATAGGGTAAGATAAAATTCATTTTCCCTCCATTCATAAGGTAAGATAAAATTCATTTTTCCTCCATTCATAAGGTAAGATAAAATTCATTTTCCCTCCATTCATAACGTAAGATAAAATTCATTTTCCCTCCACTCATAAGGTAAGATAAAATTCACTTTCCCTCCACTCATAAGGTAAGATAAAATTCCTTTTCCCTCCATTCATAAGGTAAGATAAAATTCACTTTCCCTCCATTCATAAGGTAAGATAAAATTCGTTTTCTCTCCATTCATAAGGTAAGATAAAATTCATTTTCCCTCCATTCATAAGGTAAGATAAAATTCGTTTTCTCTCCATTCATAAGGTAAGATAAAATTCATTTTTCCTCCATTCATAAGGTAAGATAAAATACATTTTCCCTCCACTCATAAGGTAAGATAAAATTTATTTTCCCTCCATTCATAAGGTAAGATAAATTTCATTTTCCCTCCATTCGCAAGGTAAGATAAAATTCGTTTTCTCTCCATTCATAAGGTAAGATAAAATTCATTTTCCCTCCATTCATAAGGTAAGATAAAATTCGTTTTCTCTCCATTCATAAGGTAAGATAAATTTCATTTTCCCTCCATTCGCAAGGTAAGATAAAATTCGTTTTCTCTCCATTCATAAGGTAAGATAAAATTCATTTTCCCTCCATTCATAAGGTAAGATAAAATTCATTTTCCCTCCATTCGCAAGGTAAGATAAAATTCATTTTTCCTCCATTCATAAGGTAAGATAAAATTCATTTTCCCTCCATTCATAAGGTAAGATAAAATTCATTTTCCCTCCATTCATAAGGTAAGATAAAATTCATTTTCCCTCCATTCATAAGGTAAGATAAAATTCATTTTCCCTCCATTCATAGGGTAAGATAAAATTCATTTTCCCTCCATTCATAAGGTAAGATAAAATTCATTTTTCCTCCATTCATAAGGTAAGATAAAATTCATTTTCCCTCCATTCATAACGTAAGATAAAATTCATTTTCCCTCCACTCATAAGGTAAGATAAAATTCACTTTCCCTCCACTCATAAGGTAAGATAAAATTCCTTTTCCCTCCATTCATAAGGTAAGATAAAATTCACTTTCCCTCCATTCATAAGGTAAGATAAAATTCGTTTTCTCTCCATTCATAAGGTAAGATAAAATTCATTTTCCCTCCATTCATAAGGTAAGATAAAATTCGTTTTCTCTCCATTCATAAGGTAAGATAAAATTCATTTTTCCTCCATTCATAAGGTAAGATAAAATACATTTTCCCTCCACTCATAAGGTAAGATAAAATTTATTTTCCCTCCATTCATAAGGTAAGATAAATTTCATTTTCCCTCCATTCGCAAGGTAAGATAAAATTCGTTTTCTCTCCATTCATAAGGTAAGATAAAATTCATTTTCCCTCCATTCATAAGGTAAGATAAAATTCGTTTTCTCTCCATTCATAAGGTAAGATAAATTTCATTTTCCCTCCATTCGCAAGGTAAGATAAAATTCGTTTTCTCTCCATTCATAAGGTAAGATAAAATTCATTTTCCCTCCATTCATAAGGTAAGATAAAATTCATTTTCCCTCCATTCGCAAGGTAAGATAAAATTCATTTTCCTTCCATTCATAAGGAGATACGGCAGCGTCCCCAGAAGTTTCGGTCACTTTCCGAGAGATCACTACCGACCCATGGAACTTGGGAACCCGATCTGTTACCCCAACAGGGTTAGTGGTAGCGATCGCTCAAGTAGCCGCAGAACCACGAGGAAGCTGCCAATTTTTGCTACCGATGACCTCACGCGTCCTCCCACCCTTTAGGAATTGCGCCTATTATATAGTATGATGAATAATAAGATGCTTCAGTGTTTTGTTTTAAAGTAACGTTAAATTAATATAATTAATATGCAAATGCACTTAATAATTTGTCATTATTGATTAAACTGCAGCACAAAACTTGTTTGAACCCTCAAGGAATAAGACTGAATTAAAAACTCTTTTTTTTATTTTCAGTGTTCAACCTTTCATCGATGTGCAAAGACTATCAGACCCGGATAATCGACAGCCACGCTTCTGCCACATCCAGCAGAGTAACTTCGACAGCTTCTCAGCAAGAACATCACGCCACGGGATCATCTCCTTCGGTCGCAGACTCCTCTTCTTCATCCACAACCTCCCGCCCTCCTTACTCATACGTCGCCCTCATCACCATGGCGATCAAAGAATCCAGCGAAAAGCGCCTCACTCTCAGAGAGATTTATTCCTACATCAGGAAACGGTTCCCTTATTTCGAGAACAAAGTCGGCTGGCAGAACAGCATTCGTCACAACCTCAGCCTCAACGAGTGTTTCAGAAAAGTGCCTCGAGAAGGAGGCGGTGAGAAAAAAGGCAGTTATTGGATGCTCCACCCCGACTACGAGGACATGTTCGAGAACGGCAATTACCGACGCCGCCGACGGATGAAGCGACCGTACCGGCGATCTTCGACGCTGGGCAAGACTTTTTTCCCGGATCCCTTTCCACCGTCACTGACGCTCAACCCAAACGGGTTTTTTGCTCCCAGCTACGGAGCCCCAGCGACGTCGGCCAGTAGTTGGTCCCTGCCGCACATGCAGGCTCCTCCGCCGCAGCTGTCGTATCCCTCGTGCCAGCGCGTGCCGACGGCGCAAGCTCTTCACGCCTCTTATCCGCATCTTCAGCCGTCACAATTGGAGCCTGGTCCGCCTTCGCATGCTCCGCCACCTATGCAGCCCATTCAATTGACGGGACAGCTGGGAGCTGGATACACAACCCATGGCTTTGGAGCCCCAGCATCAGCGTTCCCAGGACATTATCCGGCATCTTGTAGGCGGCAACCGCCTCGAGACCCGGGTGTTCACACCGTACATTACCATCCATACTAGTCATGCCCGACGGGAACGGAGTGACTTTTCTCCGACGGTAAGAAGTTACAAGGAAATATTTCAAAACAGTTCTCATAATAGTATTTATCGAAAACTTTAAGCAACTTAATTTCTTTAAAATTAAACTAAAATTTATTTATTTTTAAACCACATACAATAGATAATTTACCAGTTATGAATATTTTAAAACTGATCACTAGATTTTTTTTAAATTAAAAGCGACCAACCTCAATTTTAAGGAATAAAAATTTAACTGAAACATATATATATATGTTGAAAATAAATTATTTTCAATTCAATTCAAATATTTTTATTTTTGATATAAATATACATTATTACAATGTAAATAACCCAAGAGCATATGCTCATCCAGGTTATTGTAATAATTAACACAGGAATAAAGTAGTGACAACATATATATATATACAATATTAAACTACTTCAAATATAGTTGAGTGTGCAATAACAGAAAAGTAAAAATCCTTTTATCGAACAACAGTGGCAAATTTTATTGTTGCACTGTCCTAATCCGGGCTTGTATGAATACAAGACTTTGCCCCAGCCACGGACGTACCTAGAGAGGGGATCCTCCGCCCCCGAAAATCCGTACGTTTATACTAAATCTTAAACTTCTCTAGCTGCTTTGAAATCCAAAACAGTTGCTTTTGTATAGTTTTATTTCATTTAGCCCCTTATTTTATTCCGACACCGAAAATAGATTTAAAAAATCAACTATAAAATCTCATTCCATATATAATATCATTTTGCCCTTTCCTCTCCGGTAGAATAATTTGGAAAACCCAACTCAAGACTTATTCTCAGACACCCCCCCCCCCCCACTCCCGAAGCTAAATTCTAGGAAACTCCCCGAAACTGAATTCTCAGATCCCCAAAAATTCTCGTAACCGCCCCCCTCCTCGAAACTAAATCTCGGGTACGTGATGACCCCATCGCCCCCCTTTTCTAATGCTCCCCCACATGGAATTTAAAATGCTTTTTTCTCCGTGTAAAACTACATATTTGAAATAATATTTACCGTGTATAGAAATATACGAATAATTTGATAATGTATCCATGAATTTCCAAGGTTTTGCTGTGGAAACAAAACATGAACAACAATGTTAATCTAAGAATTATCAGTATTTTATTTAATCTATTTCTACCGAAACTCAATAAATTTTCTTCCCAGTTTCTATAACATTCTTGCTTGGTAGCAATGGTTTGAGTATGCCCTCGGAACCACTGGTGAAAAACCACTGCTCTAAAGAGCACATTTATTGGGTTGTTTTTACCTCTGAACGACACCTTTTATCCACACAATGGTCTACATGTCCTGGTCATAAGGCTCAGAGAAGGTTGATGAAGGAGATACCCTGCGCAGCTGTTAAGAGATACGTGGAAACCTCCCGTCAAGGCCATTCAACATGTTCTTTAACGTGCACGGCTCTCCTGCACAAGGAGCCATGGCTTTACATCCCATCCGATGGACGAGCATCCTTTCCAAGCCCACGGTCCCCTATTGACTGGGGGGATGATAAATCTCAACGCTGGCACAGGTGGGAATCGAACCTAGGAACTACAGATGGATAAATCTCAACGCTGGCACAGGTGGGAATCGAACCTAGGAACTACAGATGGATAAATCTCAACGCTGGCACAGGTGGGAATCGAACCTAGGAACTACAGATGGATAAATCTCAACGCTGGCACAGGTGGGAATCGAACCTAGGAACTACAGATGGATAAATCTCAACGCTAACACAGGATTGGGTTGTTTTACCTCTGAGCGGCACTTTTTTGCACACCGCTAACACAGGTGGGAATCGAATCTAGGAACTACAGATGGATAAATTTCAACGCTGGCACAGGTGGGAATCGAACCGAGGAACTACAGATGGATAAATCTCAACGCTGTCACAGGTGGGAATCGAACCTAGGAACTACAGATGGATAAATCTCAACGCTGGCACAGGTGGGAATCGAACCTAGGAACTGCAGATTATGAGCCTGGCACGCTACCGACTGAGCCATTGCCACCTCGCACATATACTGAGTTATTATAGTAATCAGATATGTCAACTATACAGTCATTGATTTAATGATTCTACCCCACGATTAACCCACTGAAGCGGAGAGACAATCTGTAAGTGATTTTTACAAAAATCCTCTAGAAAAAATTGCGTTATGTTGAATTTGCGTTGGTGAACAAAGGTTAATCAAGGCATTGCTATAATTTAAGAGTAGGAATAAATATTTTTCAGTTCAGAAAAAAACAAGGTTTTCCAAGGTTTTGAATTCGACACGTATCCTAATGGAAATCTGTTGTGATGCAGGTGTGTCGCAAAGTCTCCTGCTTTTGGCTACAATACTTTACTTGTTGCTGTACAACACAGCAACCACGGCAATCCCCGGTTCCGTCTTTCGGCACTACCAAGTTGAATGGAAAGCCGCGACTATATACTGTCGGGGGCAAGGCTACACCATATAGATGCATCTCATCCCCAACAATCCTATGGCGAGCAGTCCTATACAAGGAAAGCTCATCCATCGGTCAAAACCTAAATTTATTCTGTTCCCCGGTTAGCCATGAACAAGGATATATAGATCCAAGTTCTCTCGACACCCGGCTTGGATACTCTTAGTCGGATCCAGATTTTGAAAAGGGTCCTTGCCTACTAGGGCACCACTCCGTTCTGCAGGGCCCTTGAACTGCTCCACTGCGCACCTGATTTTGAGGTCTTGGTACCATCCAACCGGGCCACTAAACCGGTCAGCGATGCCTTCGACCTCGGTTGGTCTTGGCTGTTTCCAACCGGAGCCCATACCGGTCAGCAGAG
This sequence comes from Ryuthela nishihirai, assembly GCA_038380435.1. Lineage (NCBI taxonomy): Eukaryota > Metazoa > Arthropoda > Arachnida > Araneae > Heptathelidae > Ryuthela > Ryuthela nishihirai. The sequence goes on from JAWZYU010000020.1 coordinate 40,462,841, forward strand.
TCTTCGACCGGTTGCTGGGCCACAAACCCCCCCCCCCACCACCACCACCACCACCACCACCACCACCACGGCAAGTGGTCCCTCATAAATCGTTGGACCTATCTCTCTTCTTATACTCAAAGCCATAACACATAATAGCTTTATAATATCTCCGTTAACCCTCCTATCCTGCCACTGTGTGGGGCGGGGGTGGCTCAGTCGGTAGCGCGCCAGGCTCGTAATCTGTAGTTCCCAGGTTCGAGTCCCAGCTGGGTCAGCGTTGAGATTTATCTCCGCAAAACCCCCCGCCCTGCCCACGGTCAGTAGGGGACACCGATGGGCTTGGAAAGGACGCCGTCCGTTGGATGGGACGTTAAGCCGTGGTCCCGTGTGCGGGAGAGCATACCCTGTGCACGTTAAAGAATACGCTGGATGGCCTTGACGGAGGCTACCATCTGTCTCCCAACAGCTGTTCCAGTGGGTCCCCTCCCCCAACCTTCTCTGAGCCTTCGGGGCCATGGTGTGCAAAAAAAGTGCCGCTCAGAGGTAAAACAACCCAACCCAACCTGCCACTGTGAGAAAGCGACACCAATCAGCGTGATATGGCCGCCGTATGTCTGATAAAAGTGAAGCGGAAACTTACATCTGTCCCTTAGCAATTGTCCAACGGATCCCCTTCCCTACCCTTCTCTGAGTCTTTGGGGTCCTTGTGACCTGACAATTTATCCCATTGTGTTCAAAAAAGCGCCGCTCAGAGATAAAATAACCTACCCACTACAGTTCATGTTCTTACTGGTGGTTTTTCCTTCAGTGTGTCAGACCCATTACACCTTTCCATTAGCTGCTCTGGAACAACCAACCGACAAACCTCATGACCTTCACATTCTGCTATCAAACTTCAAATATCTACCATAAGTACATCACTTGTAATATTCGTTTAAAACTTTACAGTTTTTACTTCACAAAATTTTCTACCATTAGAGGGCGCAATTTAAACATTTGTGAGATTTGAGAAGCTCTAATCGTAATACTCCATCAATAGTTATCCGACCTAAAAAAGAATTTTTACTTTAGTTCTAAGAATAAATAGTCTTCTCCTAAAATAAAAAAGTTGCGTCTCCCCCCGGGGATGGGGCATGGCGTCAACTCATTGCTGCCAATGGAAACCTCACGACCTTTGCATTCCAAAATTTCAAATTTCTAGCAAAAAATCATCATTTTCAATATTTGCTTAAAATTTCAATATTCCAATATTCCAGCTTCTCTAACTCTTTAAATATTGAACGATTATAATTGAAAAAGAGAGATTTAGCTACATCTGATTGAGATCTTTATCTTCAGCCACATTTTTTCAATAAAGAGCTCGTTTTAAGAAGTTCTTGAGCTACGAATCACATCCTCTGTTAATATAATATCGATTATTCCTAATAACATGGCCACTAATGTAGTAATAATACACACTAAACGCATAGTGATACATTTTATATCAAAATACATATTTTTATTATTGAAAGTGTATTTTTTCATACAAAATAAAGACGTACCGTAAACATCTGATTATGATCTTTAATTTATCTTCAGTCACATTTTAGAAGTTATAGATCTTTGAAGTTAGATTCTCATTAACATAATATGAAGATTCTCTACTAATATGATAGGGGTCAAATGTACCTGTATATCTTTAGTCCTAAGGTTCAGAGATCGAACTAGTGGCAGGGGCATAGCTATGGGGGAGGCTCCTCCCCCCCAAAGTAACTCGGAGTTGGCATAATTCGAAGCGACTTCGTGAAATCTAGTTGAGTTTTGAAAATTTGTAATCTTTTTTTTTTGTAAAATTAAAGGGAGTTGACAAAATCGAGATAACTTGACAAATCTAGGGCAGTTTGGAAAATGAAAAAACGGCAAAATTTAGAGCAGTTGGCAAAATGCGAAGCCATTTAGTAAAATGCAGGTGAGTTGACAAAATCGGAACAACTTGGTAAAATCTTGGGGAGTTGGCGAAATTCGCAGTGACATGGCAAAATCTTGAAGAATTGGCAAACTTCGGAGTGACTTGGTAAAATCGTGGGGAGTTGGCAAAATCCAGGCGAGTTTCAAAAATTGGGATTTTATTCTGTAAAATTATGGCGAGTTGGCAAAATCTAGGAAAGTTGGCAAAACTTAGGGAGTTGGCAAAACCTAGGGGGAGTTGGCAAAATTCAGGTGAGATGTAAAAATTGCGATCTTTTTTTGTAAAATTATGGCGTGTTGGCAAAATCGAGGCAACTTCGCAATATCTAGGAGAGTTGAAAAATCTTAAAGGAGTTGGTAAAATTCAGAGTGACTTTGCAAAAAACAGGTGAGATATAAAAATTGGGATTTCTGTAAAATTGTGGCGAGTTGGCAAAATCGAGGAAACTTGGCAAAATCTAAGGCAGTTGACAAAATTCGAATCCACTTGGTAAAATACGGGCGAGTTATGAAAATTCGGATTTTGTGAAATTAAGGAGAGTTGGAAAAACCCAGAACTCTTGGCAAAATCTAGGGGAGTTAGCAAAATTGGAAGCCACTTGGTAAAATACAGGGGAGTTGTGAAAATTGTGCCTTTCTTGTGCAATTAAGGAGAGTTGATAAAATTTGAAGTGACCTGGCAAATTCAGGCAAGATGTAAAAATTTCGATTTTTTTTTCTTCCCTGAATGGCAAAATTCAAAGTTCTGAAGGCTTCCCTTCCCAGCTGGCAAAATCTACGACAGTTGGCAAAAACTAGGGTAGTTGGCAAAATTCGAATTCACTTGGTAAAATATAGGCGAGTTGTGAAAATTGGGATTTGTTTTGTGAAATTAAGGAGTGTTGGACAAATCGAGGAAACTTGGCAAAATTTTGGGGAGTTTGAAAAATTTGAAGTGACTTAGCAAATTTAGGAGAGATGTAAAAATTGAGATTGGTTTTGTGAAATTAAGAAGAGTTGGCCAAATCAAGGGGAGTTGGGAAAATTCACACTGACTTGTTACAATTCAAACGAGATGTAAACATTGGGTTTATTTATGTGAAATTATGGCTAGTTGGCAAAATTAGAAGTCAAATGGCAAAATGCAGGAGAGTTGTGAAAATTTCCCATTTCTATTAAACCCACAACCATTTCTCCCCCCACGGGGCGAAAATCTAGGTACGAACCAGACAGAGACACTATTTTCTCATTCAGCAACATTTGATTTTCGAGTTGGAAAATTTTTGATTTCTCTCCCCCCCACAACCATAGTCCTTCGCTACGCCCCTGACCAGTGTTCTTTTTTTTCAATCTGTTTTTAGTATCGGACATAAAATACGGGATTAAAATAAAATTATACAAAGACAACTGTTTTGGATTTCAAAGCAAGTAGACAAGTTTCAGATTTCATATAAGATGACTGAATTTTCGGGAGGTCCGGACCTCCACCTCCCAACCCACTCTGGGTACGTCCCTGGACAAAGTAATGTTTTAACATTTCTAATGTTGCACAAAACATTATCAAAAGCTAATCATTTGTCCATCACAGGAAATAGGGTTTAGATTTTAGCACAAAACATTTTATTTAAAAATGCATCTATCAAGGAAATATTTCGCAGCACATTATTGTAATTCATTCGATTAAAACCATGGAAGTAAGAAGAGAGGAAGATGTCCTATCTCTTGAAAACTCTGACGTCGCATTATTGCTCTTACTCGTAAGCGTACGCTGTCTATGTTAACGAATGAGAGATGGTGCAAAAACGTTAGCTCCTATATAGCATATTCCTGCAAACATTAACCTGCAAAATGGATAAAAGGAATGGCATTTCATTGGCAAAAAGCTAAAATAAGGTTTTTGTTCCGGAATTTTTAAACTTTTCGTTATTTTAATTATATTGGAAAGTAGCGTAAACAACTGCTACTACTGACATATATTGCTAAAATTACTACTTTTTTGAAATGTCCCCTCACCCCCTTTTTTGCCTGGAAGGTATTATTGTTGAATTGCTTTTATTTGATATGTGATTTATTACGATAGACATCCAATATGGACTTCAACAAGCGTTTTTAAAAACCACAGACAAATTTGATCATGGTGTTCGACTACAGTTTTTGCAAACCAAACACATTCAAACACAAAAAGGAATTGAAAAAGAGTAAATTCCTATGTACCTAATAATAATGCTACTGTTATTAGGAAATATTACGATTTAATTGTGCCAGTATTCGTACAAAACATTCACACATACGATGACAACTGACCTTTCAGCGCGACTCTCAGGGTAGGAGTAACATGGCAGTTTCGGCTTCACTAGTCAACTATGCTAACTGATAATAAGGGCGCTTCCCTTTATTCCTACCTCCATGATTAAAACCATTTGAAAAGTAACATTCAAAATATTTATCGTGACTGTGAAGTTGCCATTCAAAGAAAATTAATCTTCTGATAATTTAGTAAAATACATTTTTCTATTACAAATATCGCCTTAAAGTCAGTTGATGCATCTATTAATGCAAATACTTCACAACACACTTTCGTATATATAATTATACGTAATTCACTCTTTCGATCGTTCGATGCACAAGTTCGAAAGTCATTAGTGTGTTAAAATTTCGAATGTCGCACAAAGCATCATCAAAATACAACGATTAGAAAGTAACGTACGATATGTTTACACTGACGGTGAAGTTGCCAGTCAACTCTTTGCTTATCTTCTCATTGTCTGGTGAAAATGCATTTCGGCTTATAGTTTCCTTTGACGATCTGGCAACCGGACTGCGTTACATTATATATACTACATAGTTAACCTATTATTATCATAGATTCCAGACCATTATCATAGACTGGTAATAGAGGTAGATGGAGTATGACATCAAAACACTGAAGCCGACGAGGCAAGGCGAAAGTCACGTGAGGCGAATCTAGAATGTTTTCAACAGTAATAGAAAGGCGTACGGATCATACTTACACTAAAACGTAGCTTCAAATTTGTATTTAGACAGAAAATAGTTGGTACGTGTTCTGCTTATAATTGCAGTGAAGATTCTAGAAAGGAAGAGGAATATCGCTTCAAAGCGAAATCTTTTCATTTAAATTGTTTCTCTTTATCAGCAACGAATGATGTGGATGCAGTTCAGGGGCGTAGACAACGATAAATACTTCGAATGCAAAATGAAATTTAATAGAATTGGGTAATAAAAGATGCAAGTTATTTAGATGGGAAATATTCGTGGTTTTTGAATTGCCATTCAAAATTCAAATTTCATTCAAATTGATTGATTCAACATTCATTCAAATTGAATGTATGTTGCCTAAAGCCTTCCATTAACAAGTTAGCAGTGAATAACGTGCATTGATTACTAAATGTACAGTTCATAGTTACATAGTTGTAGGGAAAAAATAATTGCACTAGTCAGTGCTTGAAAATGATTGAAAGGTGAAATTTCAAGTTTGCAATATACTCGAGAAATTTAATGAATATCATCTATGTAGCATGAAATTGTGTCATCATTCATATTTATTTTTAAAGTATTATTGTGATCCAAAAAAGTTTCTCCTCCAATAAAAAACTGTTCCAGATATTCTTATATTTTCAATACTTATTAAAAAGCCCCAACAGCTGTTCCAGTGGATCCCCTCCCCCAACCTTCTCTGAGCCTTCGGGGTCCTTGTGACCTTTCATTAGTCTATTGTGTGCAAAAAAGTGCCGCTCAGAGGTAGAAACAACTCAACCCCTTTAAGAAAAAAAAAAGTATTATTTGGCATCATTCCCTGGCGACAGTATTCCTCAAGTGCTTATTGATAATATGGGTATCCGAGTAGAGAAGAACTTAGATTAATCGGCCTGTGTATGGCTCGAATAAGTCAGAATATCGGATATTTGAGAGAAAAGATGAATAATTAAGAAAGGCTGAGAAAAAATGAAAATACAGCTTAATTATGAAAAATAAAGGAAACAGAAACAAAACCATGTTAATAAGGCATAATGATAAACAGGACCGGCAAGACCCCCCCCCCCCCCTCCTTCGATTTTTTCTAGATCCGGGCCTCATGATAAATATGAAACCATATCGAGAGCATTACTCCACCCAGTTAATAGCTGTTAAAGAGGATTAACTTCATCTTAACGTTGTAAAGAAGCTTCTACAAAGAAGCGTAATATAAATCAATCAAATGTTCTCCTTTTATGAAATAGTGATTTCGGTTGGAAATATTCTGAAATTTTTTTTTCGTCCACGATGAAAGCTTTCAATAAATATTTTAGGGTACATGAATGAGGGAAAAAGGAGGAAAGCGCCATTGAGCAAGTAAATAAATAAATACCCCCTCAAGCAGCTGCTTGCCACAGAGGTCAGACAGGAGCCTGTCAGTTTATATGCCACAGTAGAAGGTCTTAGAGGATGTCAGGACCTCAGCAGAAAAGCGACACAAACAGCCATGCCTTACCCGGGGCTCGAACCCAGGTCCCGTAGATCAGTAGCCAAGCGTGCTAACCACTCGGCTATACCTTATATTAAATTTTACTGAAAAAAATCAATGCTAAATTTAGAAAATTTAGTGACGATAATCTACTGTTTTTCTTCTAAGAAGTTTTTTTTTTACACTATTTTTAAGGGTTGGGGGCTAGGAAGCGTAGTTCTATCACTGTGTGTTAACTGTACAAAATTCGACGTTCAACAGACTGACTGGTTAAAACAATGATCGTATAATCGAAAGTAGGTTAATCGAGGTCGCATTATTTGTCAACAACCTGTGCCCCCCCCCCCCCGAAAAAAAAAGAAACTTTTCTGGCCACGCCCCTGTTTCTGACAATTATTACATGATAAAATATTAAGTAGCCCTACGGTTGGTATAAGAGTTTTTTAAGTTAAACTGAATTTGTTGCTTTGTATCTGTAATTTTGTTGTAATATGTATAAAGTTTTTTTCTAATATGTGTTTAATTTCCCTTCTAAGCTGTTTTCAGTTCAAAAAACGTTACATACTAATTTGTTACATATATGCAAAAGAATCGAACATTTATAGGTAATTTCTAGATATTTGCAAAGGGGAAGCATAAAAATGCTAAAACTTAACTGGTTTAGAGAAAAACAAACAAGGAAAATTAAATTGCTTTCATTTAGAATTCGATAGATCAGTGTAAAAAAAGTTGAAAATGAGAAAAATTGGCAGTTTTGCAAGAGAGAAAGAGAAAAACGAAAGCTCTGTTAGCGAAGAAACTAAAGCCAACTGAGCCTTCTTGCCCCCTCGTCACGTGTCATATCACGTGGTAAGGTCGGCTTCAGTGGCTTGCATGGCGTTCTCCTAGCGATGCTCCGTCTACTTCTATTACTGGTCTATGATTATTATAGTAGATATGGAAATGCATGCCGCTAAGGAACCTTTTAATTCTTCATATTATAGTCTACATAAATTTTAAAATAACATAATTATTTTACGACCAAATTAAAATCTTGTTACTTGGGTCGAAACATACTAAAAATATTTTGTAGAAGCCGAAATGTTTTTGGCGTAACAACATTATAAAATGCATTAGCGATCCATTAACAACAGAAAATATCTAAGAAAATCAAAGGCTGAGCGGTGCTCATATATAATTATTAGACTGATTAGCTCTGTAAATGGTAGCTAGGCATAAACTGGAAGGAGAGCTGTGTACCAAACCCTAGTGATGATGCACAGAACCGGCCAGGTCTAGCACCGAATTATAGTAAATTGAGTTTCTGATACCCAATTTGTAATAAATTGAGTTTACTACAATTCGATGCTAGACCTGGCTGGTTCTGTGCATCATCACTGGGGATTGGTACACAGCTCTCCTTCCAGTTTATGCCTAGCTACCATTTACAGACTAATCAGTCTCTAATAATTATATATGAGCACCACTCATTGTCCGACCCCGCCTTCTCGTGGTGCAGGCCGTAGTACCTTTCAAAAGAGATATTCTCTTTCGGAAGGGAAAGGTAGAGGAGGACTGCCAGTTCAGTGTGGCCTACTGATCTGGTCATCTATGGCCACTTTTTTCTTTTTCTTAACCCTGCTGAAGGGTCCTGGTGCTGACCATTTATACCTACTGAACTGGTTTATGGATTTGAGCTTGATTATTGATCCTGGACATGCTGCACTGGTGGGCCTCTGTTGAAGGAAAAACTGCTGCTGTGTTTTCTGCTTGCTTGTGGGTTGCCAGCCCTAAGTGAACAGAGGCACGGGATAACTTATATCAGCTGGTGGATAATCCTGATCAGAGGCCATCGCAAGTAACTGAACCCTCACTTAGCTAGTTGGGCATCATCAATTCTAAACTGAAGTAATGTATCTCAGGCAGGTCACAGGAAAACCATATGGTTTTCCTGTGGTTTTTAATTGGTGCCTGAGGAAACTACCAGGTGGTAAAGAGAAAAAAGGTGGTGCCTGAAGTTCCTACCAGCATCGATGACTTCAGCCTTTAGCTCGGAGATTAGTTTAATCTATTAGAGATTAATTTATGATAAACAAAATATTTTAGCCCAGATCTGAACCATTTCGAAAATTGCTGAGTTTGAAGCCTTCCGAGCCGAAACACTTCGATAAATACTGAGTTTGAAGCCTCCCGAGTAAAAAATTTTCGATAATTCCTGAGTCTGAGATCCCCTCAGTCCAAAGCATTTCCATAATTACTGAGTTTGATACCCCCAAGAGCCGAAACATTTCGATAATTACTGAGCTTGAGTTTTCCCGAGACGAAACATTTCAATAATTGAGTCTCAACTCTCTCTCTAGCTGAAACATTTCGATAATTACTAAGTCTGAGATCCTCTGAGCCGAAACTTTTTTTTTTTAATTTTTTTAATGAAAAAGGAGGTACTTTTTTACAGAAAGGACGGAAATAATCTAGAAAATTACAGAAAGCCTAAGCCTAACCTAGATTTTACAGAAAGGACGGAATATAACCTAGAAATATTAAAAAAAACCCTCAAGCAGCTGCTTGCCACAGAGCGTGCCCTGAATTCTCACGCAATATTCAAACACTTGCACGAGGACATGCCCCGCTGGTCTTACATAGTAGTCAGGTACGCTAACCACTAGACCAGGTAGGTACATTTCGATAATTACTGAGTCTGAGACTTTCCGAGCCGAAACATTTCTATAATTCTTTAGTATGAGATCTCCTGAACACGTATGGTGAAAAACATTGCTCTGAAATATCGTAAAACTATATACAAAAATGCATGCCGCTAAATTATTTTTTTACTTTTCGTATTATAGACTGATAAACTTTAATATATATATAGCAATTTTATGACGAAATTAAAATCTTAATGCTATTTGAAACGAAAAATATCAGAAATAATTCGTATAGACTAAAATTACTTGTGTAATACTTGAAATAATTTGGTTTTCCTAAGTTGGATTAGAACCCCGTCTCCAAGAAGCATGTCAGGCGTCAAAACCACTAGGCTACCAGAAACTAACCGTTTTCTTTAACAAAGTAATAACAAATACATAAGTCACTCGCTTTATCATCTATACTAATTCGTAAATTTAAATAATTTGCAATGTCTAGAAAAATTTATTATTAAAGTCATGATATAAAATAATTTCCATGACAATGAAATAGAACAGAAAATCAGTTACATTTATTAATGTCAATAGAGAAGGTGCATATTTCTGCAGGGCTTTTTTTTTTCATTTAATAAAGCATAAAAGGTTAGAAATTAAATCCATCATAAAGGTGCAAAAAAGTTTCTATTTAGAAATAATTATTTTTTTTTTAATTAGCGAAAGATAACATCGATAACAGAACAAACATTTTGAGATAGAGTTCCTAATGTTGTTGTTATTAAAGTAGCCATGAAAAAAGGTCTCTGGAATGATGGTGCTTTCGTTGAATAAGGATTTCGCAGGACCATCTTTTGACATAGGCAACGTAGGCAAATGCTGAGAACCTAAGATTTTTGGGACCCATTTTCATTACCACATATCGTAACGAGAGGGAAAATTCTTGCGTAGAGTGCAATAGTTTCTTTTGCCTAGGGGCCTCAGGTAAGGCTAAGATGGTCAGGGATTTCGAGAAATATATTGTAAAAACAGCGCGGGGAGCTCAATTCCTCCTTCAAGTGCGGAGCCTCTCTGACAGCGTGGCCAGATACAGTTGCACCACGCACACAATTTCTACGATATAGTTTAAAGCTTTCTTGCAAAAGTTTTTAAATTCACTTTCTTATTTAACATTTCTAATTGAGAATACTGGACGCACTTGAATGCCAAAAATATAGTCGTGTGTACCCAGGAATATACAAATGATAATGTGGCAGTTGTTGGGACACGTGCTACGAGCGAGAGCAGACTTTCTATACACTTCTACAGCTTTCTATATTATGCAATTCGGTGCTTACTTACTAATACAACAATCCATACTGTAAAACTAAAGAGCATATCATGCGATTATATTAAAATGGGAATTCCTTTTTTTTTTCTGAGGCATGAGGGTGTGCACACGGCACACACGCCAATGCTTAGAATTAACTCATTCTGAAATCTATCTTTAAAAAAAAGGGGCAGTTCGTAGAAAGAAGAGAGGACGATGTTCTCAAACACAACTTGGAACCCTGCTCGTAACAAATTTCAGCACTGTTCTTTCCAGGTGTTCTGGTCAACTTATAGAAGAGGCGCACTGGGAAGCCAATTGCAGCTAAGTTGCTTTGGCCTGATCCATTGCTTAAAATGCGAGAAGGCACAGAAAGTGGCATTTATTTATGAATGGTGCATTTATCGCACAAAATTATCGTAATCTATAATATTATATACAAGCAGCTTTACCCGGCGTTGCTCGGTCTCGATCTCCTTCTCCCCCCGGTTAAATTTTCCCCCCTCTCTTTTAGGGGAGGAAAGAAATGGACATTGTTCGAGGTACCCGTAATCATCCACACTTCAGAAGTTTCTAAACCAAAAATAGAATTTCCTCATTCAGATATTCGAACTTTTAAAATTGCTTCGTACCACACCCGAGTTCCTCGGATACAGTTTGCCAGGCATATGTAACTTTATACATACATACATTGGCGCCGAGTACGAAAATTCCCCCTCGGAAAATTTTTATTATATATCTAACAGACAAAGTAAATATATCTGGTATCCTTGTTATTGTGTCAGCCCCCTCCATCTGATAATTTAAAAACCCGGCGCCAGTGCATTCATACATACAAAATCCTCATACAGCCACTGGTAGGACCTCCGTAGCCACAGGCTACGGAGGTCCTACCAGACTGTGCAATTTTCCTCTCCAGACAAGTCTGTTCTGAACTGCAGCTTTTGCATTTGGCACTGTAGGCCAATTCTAGTAAGGTCCTGTTTGACATTGTCTGCCCATCGCTTCCTAGGTCTCCCCCTTTTCCTGAAGTCTTTAGGCACACTGTTCATAATTTTGTTTACCAATCTGCAACTGCGCATACGGAAAACATAGCCAAAACAACGCAGTCTCTCTCTGCACAAAATGCTGCTCAAAGTAGGTTGATGTCTCCTTCTTCTAACTTCATCATTACTTAAAAAATTAAAACATCTAATGCCCAAGATATTGCGCAAGCGCCTAGAATCAAAGACATCAAGTTTCTTGTTATCCTGCTTACAAAGAGTCCAGGTTTCGCTACCATATAAGATATAGATAAAATTTTATTACATACTGAAAAATACATTTACATAGACTCAAATTTTGAGTCATTATCAGATTCAATATCCCACTCGAGTTAAAACTCGTCTGGGGATAATAACACGAACATTTTAATAGTTCAAGAATAAAAATTTACGTTATAAGTAGAGTCGTATTAAGTTTTAAACATTAATAATTATGAGAAAAACATAGAAGCATTTTACATTTTAAAATCATAAATGATCTAATTTCTTAAAGCAACAGAATACTGTTTAACATTATGTATAAGCTTAATATATACTGCTCACAAAAATTAGGGGATATATTATCGCTTCATATTCATTTTGAAATATCCCCTAATTTTTGTGAGCAGTATAATTTGGCAACCTGTTATACAGTCTGTAAACCAAGAAAATATAATGTTTAGTAAAAATATTTTTGTTAACTTGTACTTCAGTTAATAACATGTTTTCAGATATATCGTATGGACAGGAAATTTTCTAATTCTGCCAATACCCTAATTTTTATTTAAACGTATCAAAAATTTTAATGCATATAAGTTGCGTAATTCTAAAATACCAAGATATCTATAACTCTCATTAATACTTTCCCTTCTTTTTTGCTTCAAAATACAGCTTAATGATTTTGAAAAATATCAGTAATCTTTAAATATTTGTTAAATGGTATAAAAGGTATGTTATATAAAAATATGTTGTTAAATATACCTACCCCCATAGGGCAAATATGATTTAATCCATGAGTTATAAATTTTTTTAAGCAAACAAATATCAACAAAATTTCTGATATATTTTTTGGATAATGGCATTAATTCTTTTACAGACACTTTGTATATGATCTTTCCATGCCATTTTCCTGTCCAACATGATTCCTAGGTATCTGTAGCATTCAACACTCTCAAGGTCCTCACAGTTACACATAGTAAGATTGCAATCACTTTCATGACATATTAATTTTCTTGTAAAGACAGAACCAAACTATTATACAACCTAATTTTAGTCTTTAGATGTAGACGCCTGTTTTTCCACACTCCATAGATTCTTAAAAGTCCTAACGGCAATCCCTTTTCTTCTATTTATCTCATGCTGCATATCACCAGTATCTGTTACATAGCTCCCAAGATAATTAAACTGAGACATTTTCTCAAGAGTGCAGCCATTCAAAGAACCTGAAGCACCATCTTCCTGACCAATTTTCATCACTGTCAATGACTGTTTCATCACCAGTCTCATGAACAGCCCTAATGAAAGAATTCATCTCATCAACATCATTAGCCAAAAAGGGTCAAATCCTCTGCATAATCTAAATCAGAAATTTTGAAATCTCTACCATTTAAGCCCAAAATCTTTCCCTTGCAAAGAATTTCGCATTACATAATCAATAACCAAACAAAACAGAAAAGGAGACAAAATGCACCCTTGTCTAACTCCACTAGCAATGCTAAACCAATCACTGCAAGACGTACCAACTCTCATAATCTAACAATCAACCACAAATTATGTCGTTCAAAGGGTCAAAAGAGTTTTTGAAATCTATAAAGCTAGTAAACACAGGTTTCTGAAACTCGCATTTCTCAAGAATCTGCCGAAATGAAAATATTTGATCAATGCTTCCCCTACCACTTCTGAATCCACATTGTTCTTCACATATTGAATGAATCAAGAATTTGATTGATGGACACATCAATCAAATTCTTAATTGCAAGGAACTTTACCTGGAACAGAAAGCAAACTAAACCCCTATAATTATTACAAAAACTACGATCACCTTTTATTAAAAAATTGGAACAATAATAGCTCTAGTAAAATCCTCAGGAACAACACCTTTATCATAAAAAAAATTCCAGTTAGCTATATGACAACACAAATGTTACCAGCTCTAAGCATGTCAGTGGTGATTTTATACACCCCAGGAGATTTATGCATTTTTAATTTAGAGATAGCCAAAGCGACTTCGGAATGTGATACAGGGGCATCATTACAACATCTATCCTCATTAGAAACAACGGGAGTGGAGCCAAGCTATCAAGCCAAAGATTCTTATCAGCTGTTAACTGATCCTTTACACGTTTATTAAGCTCGTTTAAATGCCTTCTGTTAGGACTAGTAAGGTGTTGATTCATATTATTTCGTCTTTCAGAAATAAGTTCCATAGCCTTATCACTCAAATATTTTTTTAACTCTGTTCCCTTTTACCTAAAAGAGTACTCTTAGCTTCAAGAAAAGCCTGTAAGCTGTAAGCATGTAACTCTGCAGCAAAGGAAAAGTAAATATTGTCTGAATTGCATAAAAAAAAGACAAACTTTCTTCTTTATATATCAGATTTATAAGCGTTTTTCTTTTGTTTATATTATTTATTTATTCGAATGACTTATTAATTGATTTATATTTACCGAAAGGAAATAAAATTGAACAGAGCTTTTATCTTCCATAATGCCCGAGCCTAGGGGGGAAAGGGGTCTATGTCCCTAGCCCCCTTGAGATTTCTAATAACCATAATGGAGGCGAAAAATATTAAATCTATGAATATTTCAAACATATTTCAAGCAATTTTTCAAGAACACTAAAATGAAAACTTTTACGTTAGAACCACAAACTAGTCACTTGAAAAATAAGTACTCCCTCAGGCAATTGCTTGCTACAGATGTCTGGCCAGTTTGTACGCTAAAGTAGAAGGTCTGTGAGGATGGCGGGACCTCAACAGAAATACAGCACAGACATTCATGCCTTACCCGGGGCTCAAACCCAGGTCCCTTTGATCAGTAGCCAAGCACACTAACCACTCGGCCATCTGACACTTGGTGTTTCATCTAATCGAGGACTTTGGATCGAGTAAGGCAAAATATAAAACAGTCACTCCATGAATCCAGTCAGTTCCATGAATGCAAGGTTAAATGTCACGTAAAATTCTAATTCTTTAATTCTAGGAACAGAATTATAACAATGGCCACAAGCAAATTTAGTACCATTTTCTGTTGGTATGGTGAAGAAATAAACTATGCTAACTAACTGAAAGAAAATTGTGAATTATTAAAACATCACGAAGCTGTGGTTTTGGACGTTAATACAATTCTTTCATGGTTGAATGCCTTTCCAGTGTGTCTGTCCACTGCCTATCTCAAATTGCTTTTCACAAAAACAATACTACTAAAATATTTCTCACAAATGTATCGGATACTTTGAATGAATTCAATGCTATTTTGCTAAAACAATACCGTCATCCAAATTTATTAATAATTAATGTTCTTCAACTGAGATTCATATTCTACTATTATTTTTAACATGCAATGAAACCAAACTAATGTTACATATGTATAAAAATTTTGGTATTCTTTCAGGAAAAGACAAACCGTTCCCAGTTTACCAAAGATATATACAAAAGCCAAAAGTGCCTGTGAACTCTGTAGCTCAACGACGCCACCTGTGGCCAACAGGTGAAGAACATTGCATTAAACCAAAAATTACAAGTGTTTGTGAAGAACTGAAATCAGTGGCTTAGTGTTTCTTCATAAGAAATTATATTACTAGCTTACTGTAAGACATCAAGAAGGGAACTGTATACGTGTTACTTTATGCTTGTATTTTTAGACAATAAATAAATAAAATATTATTTTTTAATAGTTTTGATTTATTTTGGTTTTCGGCCAGAATTTGTCTAAGGGTAACTTGGGTTCTGAGCCAATGGGTTAAGAGGATCAATCTACGACATTAGAAAACAAATTGTCCCAGCTCCAGCAGTTGGTATTTGATGCAAATGACTAAATCTTGCCCTTTGGTGTTTCTACAAGTACTGGGGAAAAATATGGAAATAGTTCCATGTTAAATCAATAGAGAATCAGATTCAGAGCTCAGTAACTTTTGAAATGAAATTTCTGTGGCAAAATGTTACTAAAGATAAACTAAAAATCTCAGTCAAATCTATCTAAATCTCGATTTTCCAATAATATTTGTATAGTATTTAAAAAAGTTGTGGAAGTGGGATATTTAAAAATTCTCGGGAGGGGCGGAGATTTTCGTTTTGGGGAAGGTTCGAGAATTTAGTTACGTGGGGGGGTAGGGAGCTGATAATAAGACTTGGATAAGGTTTGCAAATTACTAAAATATTTCACCGAAGAAGAAATGTTAAAATGATATTCTATACGGAATAAGATTTCATAGGTTTTTTTTAAACTATTTTTAGCGTTTGTCATAAAATATGGGGTTAAAATAAAATTATACAAGATAACTGTTTTTGGATTTCAAAGCACGTAGACAAATTTGAGGTTTTGTATAAGACGACCATATTTTCAGGGGTGGGAGTTGGATGGGGGACGGAGGAGATCCGGACCCCTCCCCGGGTACTCTTTTTTAAGACCAGATCAAGTTGAGTTGTTTTACCTCTGAGCAGCACTTTTTTTGCACAGAATGGGCTAAACGGCCAGGTCACAAGGACTCCAAGTTCTCAGAGAAGATTGGGGGAGAGGGGACACATTGAACAGTTGGTGGAGACAGATGGTATCTTCCCGTCAAGGCTATCCAGCGTGTTCTTTAACGTGCACAAAGTATGGTTCTCCCGTACACGGAACCAAGGCTGAACGTCCCATCCGACGGACGGGGCTTTTCGAAGCGCATCAGTGTCGCCTACTGACTGAGGGCAGGGCGAGGAGTTTTGCGGAAATAAATCTCAACGCTGGCCCAGCTGGACTCCAACCTGGGAACTTCAGATTACGAGCCTGGCAGGCTACCGGAACTAAAGGTTCTAATCGAGTTACGTTGATCCGTATTTATGGCAATAATAAATTACCATCCATGTTGTTGACTGTATTTTCATTTTTTTTTGTCCGTTACTAGTATGTAGGTAGTGAGGGATGCTAATACTATCTTTTCAGTAGTCAAACATATGGCGGCTCGTTGCCTATAATTTTTAGTGGGGCACTTTGGCTAAAGCAAGCAGGCCTGGATGTAGCAAATTTTTTGGGAAGATGCCTGATACCTAACTGACTGTGTTCTGCAATGTATATACACTGGTTTCCAAAAATTAAGGAAAATCCCTATGTAAAGTCAATGGGAAGCTAACGTCATAGTTCTATAACTCCTAAAATAAGTTTCTTTGTTTTGAAAAATATGATTGCAGATAAAGATCTCAATCAAATAAATCAATATCTCGATTTTCATCAATATTCGTTCAGTATTTAATGAGTTATGGAAGTTTAAATATTTAGCGATAACAATACCAGCCACAAAAATTGACTTCAGAAGTTAAAACTTAGTAATAAGTATTGTATCAAAGTGTTTAATAAAATAAGTTTGTATTTTACAACTTTGTGTAAAGAATTCTTTCACTATTCTTCAGTTTTGTATGTTTCTTAAGACTGGCATTGCTGTTGTTAAATATTCAACCTTCCATAACTCATTAAATACTGAACGAATATTGTTGAAAATCGAGATATTGATTTATTTGATTGAGATCTTTATCTGCAATCACATTTTTAAAAACAAAAAAAGTTATTTTAGAAGTTATAGAGCTTTGACGTTAGCTTTCCATTGACTTAACATAAAGATTTTCCTTAATTTACGGAAACCAGTGTATTATTTCGATTTCGGCTATTCTCCAAATGCACTATTTAGAGAAAAAATTTAAAAAAAAACAATATCGGAAAGATTTCTTGTTTTTTCCCATTCCACTCAGTATCTTGCTCTTTCCCTACAACATTTATCCATATAATTATACTTATGCATTTTCATCTGCTTTCAAGTGGTATAAAAAACACATTGGTGTAAAATATCGATAATCAAGCAAATTTTCTAGGAATTTTTAGAGGGAAGAGGTCTGAGCCTAAGATTTAATAATAGAATAAATTATTAAAAAATATTTTATACAATTAATATATTTTTTATTGTACGATGGATTATAAAAAATCATATGATAATACAATGACAGTTTCAGGTGTTGGGAGGAAGATTTGGGTTCGTCTGGGATCGAATTGCGACTCAAATGACATCGCACTGAGCTAAAAACAGCTGATGGGAAAAAGTATATTAAAATATCTTATTAATATTCCACTGTAGACTAGATCTTCAATATACTATTATATTTCCACAGCTAAATGTTCTCCTAAAGTAGGGGTTCTCAACGTGGGGTACGCGAAAATTTTTTTGGGGTACGCCGTGAAGTTCAAAAGTCGCTAGACCTAGTAACAAAGTAAAAGTTTATAATTTTATAAGATTTGTTAAATTGTTTATGTCAATTTTTGTGTTTATCGATATATGTAATTTATGAATACAAAATTTAATGTATATATATATATGTTTTATTTTATTCCCATTGTTATACTATAACTATAGTTTTATCTATCTATACAAAGGATGTGCCAGTTACATACACATTTCCTATTTTTTTGTATCCATTTACATGAATACAAAATTTAATGTGTATATATATATATGTTTTATTTTATTCCCATTGTTATACTATAACTATAGTTTTATCTATCTATACAAAGGATGTGCCAGTTACATACACATTTCCAGGGGGTACGCGAAGCATAAAAGGTTGAGAACCACTGTCCTAGACTGTTTGTATCTAAATGTCATTCCTCAGCAAAATAAAAAGTTGATAATTCTATTCGTATAAATTTTCTACATCTGTACTGAACGATAACATATAATGTTTACAGGTTTATCTGCCATATTCTCCCAATGCAAAAACATTAATATTGTAATAATATCACATTTTATTAGCATTTGTTATTTTAAATGTTAACTCAAATCCCCCAAACATTTAAAGTACGAGATTTCATTAAATTTCATCTAATCTTATGTGTTTAAAGCGTTATATAATCTAATACATAAATTTTCGAGTATTATTAAACTTCTTCCTTTAATATGTTTCACGCATCCAATCAGTGATCGCCTTTGTTTTAGAAAAGGAATTTGTTAGGATTTAGTTTCCATAGTTATATTTTTCTGTGTAAAATGAATGGGACATAAAGCCGTGGTCTCTTCTACACGGGATTCTTAACCTATGAACGTTAAAAAACACTCTGGATGGCGTTAATGAATGTTACCATTTGTCTTGTTACCAAAGTCTAGTACAATCCCTTTCCCAACCTTCTCTTCAGCCTTCAGGGTCCTTGTGACTTGGTGATTATCGAAATTATCTCATTGTGTGCATAAAAGTGCCGCTCAGAGGTAAAACAACGAACGAACGGCTTTAATTAGAGTGATCTGAATTGGGTTGTTTTATCTCTCAGCGGCACTTTTTTTTGCACACAATGGGCTAAATGGCCAGTTCAGAAGGACCTCGAAGACTCATGAAAGGTTTGGGTAAGGGATCCACTGGACAACTGTTAGGAGATCGATGGTAGCCTCCCGTCAAGGCCATTAGCGTGTTCTTTAACATGCGCAGGATATAGCGGGACAAATTGCGTCCCGTGGTCAGCCTAATTTAGCCCATTGTAAAGGGTAAATTATCATATATGGAAATAATTAATAAAATAATACACTGAAATGCCATTGAATTAGGGATAGCAACCTAGTAACGTGTTGGACCCCCCTGGCCCTGATAACAGCCGCTACACGACGAGGCAAGGACTCCACAAGCTTGCATAAATGTTCCACAGGTATGGCGACCCATGCATCCTCCAGAGATGTCCACAAATCTCTCAAGGTCGTCGCTGATGGGACACGGGCCCCGAACACTCTGCTCGACGGTATTCCAAAAATTTTCGATGGGATTTAAATCTGGGCTTCTAGGTAGGCAATTCATTATTTCAAAGTCAGCAGAATGCTCCTGCAACCATACAGTAGCCAACCTGACCTGTGAGATGAACAGTTATCTTGCTGGTAGACGCCATCTCCATTGGGATGCATGATGGCCATAAATGGGTGTAAATGGTCAGCCATGAGTTCTACGTACCGGGATGCATTGAGAGTCGTCGGTACACGTACCAAAGGTCCTACAGACGTCCAACTGAAGACACCCCAGGCCATCACTGAGCCACCACCAGCTTGTACTGTTCCGACCTGACATGCAGGATCCATGGCTTCATGGGGTTGGCGCCATACCCTCAGTCTCTCATCGGCGTGATGAAGTTTAAATTGGGATTCATCACTTCAGACTATCCGTTGCCAATTTTCGGTGGTCCAGTTTCGATGTTCTTTAGCCCAGGCAAGGCGTTGAGCCCAGTGTCATGCCGTTAGAAGTGGGACTCTTGTAGGTCAGCGGCTGCTGAAGCCGAGGTGATGAAATGAGCGTTGGACTGTCCGTGCACTGACTTCCCAGCTGAAACCCGCGTTCAGATGGGAGGTAATTTCAGATAATGTCAGGCCCCTATCAACCCATACGATGCGGGTCAGATGGCGAAGCCCGCGATCATTCAAGGCTGATTTCCCTTGCAGTTTGTCCGGGTGCTTGTTTTTTGCCAGAATTTTCATATTCCTGGAACATTCTTGAAACTGTCGTACGAGAAAATCCAAGTTCGTTGATAATTTCGGAGATCGAGTGTCTTATCCGTCGGGCACCTACGCTCTGCCCTCTATAAAATGCATCTAAATCCCGCTCCTTTCCCATTCCGCTTCTCACGACGAATGCTTGGGGAAGCCAAAGCTGACAGCTATATATAACCAGAGTTTCAACAACGCATGCGCGCAAATGCGAGACTTGCGGGACTGAATTTGGATAACGTCTCCTATCGCTAATTCAATGGCACTTCAGTATATATATATTATAGTTAATAATTATCATGTACTATAAATTATCATATTAGCCGTCTCGGTGGCTTTGCCCACTAATCAAAGGGACCAGGATTCGAGCCCCGTCCCCGGGTAAGGCATGTTTGTGCTTTCTGCTGAGTTTCTCGCCTTCCTCACAGATCGTCTCTATGACGTATTTAACTAACAGGCACCTCTCTGGCAAGCAGCTGCTTGAGGGGTAATTTATTTATTTCATGAAAGTGCTTCTCAAAAGTGCAGTCCAAATCATTGGATTCTAGTAGTAGAATTGGTAGGAGTGGAAGTGAATCTACTTAAAGTTGTTTCACAATAAATTAGGATTCTATTTCACTTACCATTTTAAAATTCAGTATTGATTTCAGTGTCTTATTTATGACATTATTGACCTTCCCTAGAATATTTAAGCATATTATACACAGATAATTCATTTTGGAAAAATTCTCTTAATAAATTAATCCTGTCCATGGAGCTTTAAAGATTGTAATGCGTTACATCAGAGATAAATCCAAGGGGGAGGTATGAATTATAATCTCTCTTCCCACCTTGAGGGCTTGAATTACATATATTTTCTAACGCAGTTTCCGAAAATTATAGATCTCACTCCGGGGGCAGCTCAGTCGGTAGCGCGACAGGCTCGTAATCTACAGTTACCAGGTTCGAGCCCCAGATAGGCCAGCGTTTAGCGTTATCTCCGTAAACCTTTCCGCCCTGCCCTTGGTCAATAGGGGACATCGATGGGATTGGAAAGGCCGTCCGTCGGAGGGGTCGTTAAGCCGTGTTTTCGTGTGCTGGAGGGCCATACCCTGTGCACGTGAAAGAATAGGCTAGATGGCTTTGACGGGAGGCTACCCATCTGTCTCCCAACAGCTGTATAGTGGGTGCTCTCTCCCAACCTTCTCTGAGCCCTCGATATACTTCTGACCTGGCCATTTAGCCCATTGTGTGCGAAAAAGTGGTGCTCAGAGGTAAAACAACCCAACCCTCAGTCTGATATAGAACTTTCTGGGTAGTTCACTATATCACGCTTTTTGCATAAGAATTGAAATTATTTCCCAGGAAAGCTGCCAAATGCTGCGATTGTTATTAAAAAGCTGATTAAATATAATCATTTGATTATTTTCGTCATTTAATTATTATGGTTGATTTAACAAATCAAACCTACATTTTTAACACTTAATATACGAATCTGTTATGTGTCAATACTTCAGTGAATAATTAATAATATCTATAAATATTTTAAAATAAACAGTATTCCAATTTACTTTTTGCTTCGATCTCTTTAAACGCACAATA
The DNA here is from genome assembly GCA_038380435.1 of Ryuthela nishihirai. NCBI lineage: Eukaryota > Metazoa > Arthropoda > Arachnida > Araneae > Heptathelidae > Ryuthela > Ryuthela nishihirai. The sequence continues at coordinate 40,484,438 of JAWZYU010000020.1, forward strand.
CTTTGCGAACTGATGAATCTAAATCACCAAGTAAACAGCATTGATAATAACTTTTTATCTCCCCTTGGCATTTAAAGATAAATCATTGATTCTGATAATGTCTACCATGATCACTATCTGTTTAAAACATCACTATCACTTCTACTTTCAAAATAAGCTGTTCGTGTCCTTTTCCGGGCTCGAACACTCGCCAAAGGCCACCCAAAGGTCATCCACTTCCGAAATAGACCAAGATGGAACGTCTACTGACGTCATCCGTCTGCTGCCTTCAGTAGTGTTACTCCGTAACCGTCATCGCCTCGGAAGCACGTAACGACGCAATCAACAGCTTCAGCACGAGCCTGTCATCATCACCAGTCTCCCTCTTGCCTCGTTGCATACGATGAGCATCTATCAGTGACTCTGCTCTGTCAGAATGAACCCTTCTGTGTATCAGTTCGAATCAATGGCATGAATAGTGTCAAAATTTTAGAGGGTTTCCGATTTTTTTCTTTTGGTGGGCGTGGGGCCCAATTATCATAAAAAACAATCGCAGTTGGGATGAGTTGTTTTATCTCTGTGCAGTACTTGTGCGCACACAATGGGCTAAATAGTCAGGTCAAAGGATCCCAAGGACTCAGAGAAGATTGTGGAAGGAGATCTACTAGATTAGAGGTTCTCAACATGGGGTACCCGGTAAAATTCTTTAGGGTACGCCGTGAGAGCACAAAAGTCGCTAGATCTAATAGCAAAGTAAAAATAGTCATTGTTATACTATAGCTATATATTTATCTATCTAACGTATAAGGGGTATGTCAGTTACATATACATTTCCAGGGGGTATGTAAAGCATAAAAGGTTGAGAACCACTGTAATAGATAACTGTTTGGGAGATAGATGGGAGCTTCTTGTCAAACGCGTTCTTTAACGTGTACAGGGTATTGCTCTCCTGCACACGGTGCAACGGCTTAGCGTCCCTTCCGACAGAAGGCAGCCTTCCTAAGCCCATCTATGTCCCCTTTCTGGCCGAGGACAGGATGAGAATTAGAGGAGAAAATCAGAAGCCTCCTAAAATTTTGACCCTATTCATGCCTATTCTAGCACAGTTAGGACTCGAACCTGGGATTTACGGACTGATAAATCTCAGCTCCATCAATCACAGTACTAAAATCGTAGGAGTTTCTTATTTTTATTTGATGTGACGGTATTGTCCTAATCGCGGAGAAACGTTATAAACTTATTTGAATAAAATTAGCCACCATTTCAGTTAATGCTATTATTGCGTTAATATGAAGTGAAAGCATATGTGGAAAAAATGGACGAACTCTTTATTTAACGATATCGTACTGTGAAATCAGTTATTATTATTTCTAAAAAAAAACATGGGTTGGGTTGTTTTACCTCTGAGCGGCACTTTTTTGCACACCATGGGCTAAATGGCCAGGTCACATGGACCCCGAAGGCTCAGAGAAGGTTGGGGGAGGGGACCCACTGGAACAGCTGTTGGGAGACAGATGGTAGCCTCCCGTCAAGGCCATCCAGCGTGTTCTTTAACGTGTACAGGGTATTGCTCTCCCGCACACGGTACCACGGCTTAACGTCCCCATCCGACGGACGGTGGCCTTTCCAAGCCCATCGGTGTCCCCTACTGACCGTGGGCAGGGCGGGGAATTTTGCGGAGACAAACCTCAACGCTGACCCAGCTGGGACTCGAACCTGGGAACTACAGATTACGAGCCTGGCGCGCTACCGACTGAGCTACCCCCGCCCCAACAAAATCATGAAGCGAATGTTTATGAGACTATCAAATTATACATGAACGTTATTTTTATTTTATTTTTTTGTTTTGGGGGAGGGAGAGTGTAATGATTTCTAAATTACGACTTGCACTGTTCTTTAATTGGGCCTGTGTCTATGTGTGTGTGTTTTTTTTAATTAGAATAAAAACATATCGCCTCTTACGAATATGAGATGTTCGTTTTCCGTTTACAAGAAGAATGAAATTTTTAATTTACTTCCTTTACACCTTCTAACAGTGAAAATTCTAACTACTGGATGATTGGGAAAATGTAAATATTTTATTAACCCAATCATCATCATCATCCTCAAGCAGCCATGGGCTACGGAGGTCCAACCAGACCACGCAGTTTAATTCTCCAAGCATATATGTCCTGAGCTACATCTGCTGCATCTGGCCACTGCACACCAATTCTAACAAGGTCCTGTTTGACATTGTCTGCCCACCGCATCCTAGGTCTCCCCCTCCTTCTGAGGCCTCTAGGCACACTGTTCATAACCCTATTCGCCAATCTATAATCATCCATACGGGCAACATGGCCAAACCAGCGGAGTCTCTCTCTGCACAATATGCTGCTTAAAGGAGGTTGCAGACTCATTTGCCTAACCTCATCATTAGTTACAAAGTTAAACCACCTAATACCCAAGATACTGCGTAAGCATCTAGAATCAAAAGCATCTAGTTTCCTGTTATCTTGTTTACACAGCGTCCAAGTTTCACTACCATAACTAACCCTAGAAAGAACCAAACTATTATACAGTCTAATTTTAGTCTTTAGGTGTATACGCCTATTTCTCCACAATCTCCATAGATTCTTAAAAGTCCCGGCAGCAATACCTATTCGTCTGTTAATCTCATGCCGCACATCACCAGTATCAGTTACATAGCTCCCAAGGTAATAAAACTGTGACATCTGCTCAAGACTGCAACCATTCAGATTAACTGAATCACAACCTGCCTGACCAATTTTCATCACTTTAGTTTTCTCTCTGTTTATAACCAAACCTACTCTACTACCAGTCTCATCAACAGCTCGAATGAAAGAGTTCATCTCATCAACATCATTTGCCAAAAGCGCTAAATCATCAGCATAATCTAGATCAGAAATTTTCGTATCTCCAGCCCATTTAAGGCCAAAATCTCTCCCTTGAAGTGAATTTCGCATAACATAATCAACAACCAAACTAAAGAGAAAAGGAGACAAAATACACCCTTGTCGAACACCAGACGTAATGCTAAACCAATTGCTACAAGACTTACCAACTCTCACATATGACTCAGTGTTATTATAGAGAGCTTTCATTATGTTAACTAACTTGTCTAGTATACCATATGGTCTCACAATCAACCACAAATTATGACGATCAACAGAGTCGAAAGCCTTTTTGAAATCAACAAAGCTAGCAACCAAAGGTTTCTGAAACTCTAAACATTTCTCAAGAATCTGCCTAAGTGAAAATATCTGATCTACACATCCCCTACCACTTCTGAATCCACATTGCTCATCACGCAATTGCCTGTCAACCAGATTCTTAATTCTATTAAGCACAATCATGGAAAGAACTTTACCTGGAATAGAGAGTAGGCTGATACCCCTATAGTTATCACAAGAACTGCGATCACCTTTTTTAAAGATAGGGATAATAATAGCACTGGTAAAATCTTTAGGAACCATGCCTTTATCATAAAAGTTATTCAAAATTTTAGTCATCCAAGTGGTAACCAAAACATTCCCAGCTCTGAGCATTTCTGTAGTAATTTCATCTACCCCTGGGGATTTATGAAGTTTAAGTTTAGAGATAGCCAAACTAACTTCAGATTGTGTTATTATAGGGCCAACATTAAAGCTGCCAATGCATCTATCATCATTACAAACAATGGGAGTAGAACTAACCACATTGTTTAGAACATCACTGAAATGCTCAGCCCACCTAGCCATGACAGAATCCTCACCTTCTATAACCTTACCTTGTTTATCCTTCAATCCTTGTATGCCTGTTCGTTTTCTACCACATAAAACATTAACTATCTGGTACAGCTCTCTGCTGTTGTGCTGCCTAACTGCTTCCTCAGCTTTATCAGCCAAGCTATCAAGCCAAAGATTTTTATCAGTAGCTAACTGATCCTTTACACGTTTATTAAGCTCTCTGTAATCTTTTCTATTAGGACTAGTAGGGTACTGATTAAGGACATTCCTGCAGTTCCTTCTTTCTGAAATAAGCTCAATTGCCTTATCACTTAAATAATTCTGTCTCCCCTGCTCCTTTTTTCCTAAAAGAGTACTGTTAGTTTCCAAAAAAGCCTGTTTAAAATGGCCCCATTCTTCCTCAACTTCAGTATTAAGCAAACCATGACTGTCATAATGACTAAGTAACCTATCATGGTAAGCTTTAGCTATAACTGGGTCTTTCAGAGCTTCAGTATTAAAGGTAAATTTTTTAACCCTAGCACAACACTTTTTAAGTTTAAGTTGCAAGACACTTTTAACAAGGTAATGGTCAGATCCAATTTCCGCTCCCCTATATGCCCTGGTATTTCTAACAGAACTAGCTCATTTGCTGTTAATTAATATATAATCAATCATATTCCTATGCAGCCCATCAGGTGAAACCCATGTGTATTTATGTATGTCGCGGTGTTTGTAATATGTGAGTTTACTTACCTGTAGGAGACGTTGCCCATTGCCATTGCAGCTACCAATACCAAAAGGGACTATCACCCCTCCCCAAAGATCAGAATCAGTACCAACTTTGGCATTGAAGTCACCAAGAACAAGGGTAATATCTCCTTTCTTGACAGAATTCAAAATATCCTGAAGTTGTCCGTAAAACCTATCCTTCTCATCCTCATCGGCATCCTCAGTGGGGGCATAACAGCAGATAACATTCAAGTCTTTAATGCTTGTCTGAAATTTTGCTGTAAGAAACCTTTCATTAATGCACTCATATCCTAGAAGAGCATCACTAGCATGTCTGCTGAGCAGCAGACCCACGCCCTGGTGATGCTTTCCATCCTCCCTCCCTGTAAAGAGAATTTAAAGTTATTTTTAAGTATCTCACCTTTACCTGTCCATCTGGTCTCTTGCAAGCCTAGAATATCTAGGTTATAGCGCTGGAATTCCTGCATGAGGACATCAAGAGAATAATCTCTATGTAATGTCCTCACGTTCCACGTTCCTGCAGAGAGAAAATGATTAGTAGGATTTTTAAAAAAATTAGGTTTATTGAGATTGGTAGGGCCAACAATAGGCGTAAACTGGAAGGAGAGCTGTGTACCAATCCCTAGTGATGATGCACAGAACCGGCCAGGTCTAGCACCTAATGTCCGACCCCGCCTTCTCGTGGTGCAGGCCGTTAGTAACTTTCAAAAGAGATATTCTCTGTTGGAAGGGAACGGAAGGGGAGGGCTGCCAGTTCAGTATGGCCTACTGATCTAGTCATCTATGGCCACTTTTTTCTTTTTTTTCAACCCTGCTGAGGAGTGGTCAACTTCACAGGGTCCTGGTGCTGACCATTTATACCTACTAGACTGGACTTGTTTATGGATTTGAGCTTGATTATTGATCCTGGACTTGCTGCACTGGTGGGCCTCTGTTGAGGGAGTCTGCCGCTGTGTTTTCTGTTTGCTTCTGGGTTGCCAGCTCTAAGTGAACAGAGGCATGGGATACCTTATATCAGCTGGTGGATAATCTTAATCAGAGGCCATCGCAGGTACCTGAACCTTACTTAGCTAGTTGGGCATCGTGAAGCCTAAACTGGAGTAATGCGTCTCAGGCAGGCCATGTGGCTCTTGAAAAAGTCCACTTGAAAAGGTGGTGCCTGAAGTTCCTACCAGCATCGGTGACTTCAGCCTTTAGCGGAGGAGGAACGGGTCTTTGCCCCATTAACCCAATACAACTCAGAAAAATATTTTAATTTATTTCTTAAAACAAAGAAATGCTGCGTTTTCCGGCTCACCTGGAGGTAAGGGCCAAACGTTGTTGCTAGATAAACTTTGACCATGACACTCTTCAACCAAAATTTCGAATTTCTAGCTTAAATAGCTCGTTTACATATTCGTTTAAAACTTACGCATTTCCACCTTTTTTTCCCACCGTTAGAGCGCGCTGTTCTAGTCATTGGGGGGATTCCGAAAATGCGAAATGTAATATTTTGTCAATACCTATCTAACCCAAAATTAATTTTGAATTCATCACTAAAGCCAAAAAGAAGAATGTAGAATGCAGAAGTAAAAAGTAGAAAGTCATCTCTAAAGCCAAAAAGTAGAAATTCCGCTTACAGACGGAAAGACAGACGACAAAGTAAAAGCACTGGCGCCTTCTTTTTGCGAATGAGCTAAAAAAAGCGATTTACTATAATAACACGCAATCTCTGTAAGTGTGTAACGGAGTCCGGTTGCCAGATCGTCAAAGGAAATTATCAATATATATAATTATAATTATATTTCCTTGTGCAAGTATTTGTATGTTGTATGAGAAATTAGTATAAGCTGCATAAAGCTCCTAGGTTATCTCTATCCTTTTTTATAGGGGAGTATATTCTTCTCATAAAAAAATTAAATTTTAGAAGATCGTTTATTGAAAGCTACAATCTTTATGAGCCTTTGCAACGATTGCATGTCCTCAGTGTCGTCATCTGGTATGTTTCAAATGATGAGCTTAAAATAGGTTAAGTAGTACTGACTTCAAATCAGAGATGCTGAAACTTATTGCGGGCTTATTAAGTGAAGAGAAAAAATCATTTTTTAGCAGATGATTTTTGTTTCTGTCCATAAAAAATAGAAAATCCCTGTTGGTTTATCGAATTAACCAACAGGGATAATAACCAACATCCGATAGTTACTTCCGATGAAACATGCAGAAGCGTTATAAAAATGCATCCATTGACATGAGCATGCCTTATTTGAAAACACATAAAATTAATATTCTTACCCTATCATACCCTCAGCCAGTCACATGAGTGAATCTTCCTTCAAAATAACTTCTAAAATAAGCATTCTTCCACCACTATTCTTCCTCCCAAAATGAAGCTACTAATTACCACGAAACACTAACTGAATCTCTTGCATTCAAGATAATACAGATAAAAAGAAAACATCAGAGAAACGAATAATGAATAAATCTTCTTAATTCAATAACATAATAATGCACAGGTCACTAAAACCGTGCCTAGGTTCCCGTCCGTACAAGAGCCCCGCAGATGGCACAAGTGAAATAAATTTCATGATTCTGTACAAAACATGAAGGCTATTAAATATACTGCTCACAAAAATTAGGGGATATTTCATCGCTTCATATTCATTTTGAAATATCCCCTAATTTTTGTGAGCAGTGTAGTATCCAAGCCTATGGTCCCGCTGCACTTTAATCCAATGCTATCTTAACCCATCTTGTCTTGAGATTGGACCATTTAGTTAATTGTACAACAAAAATATGCTACTTAAATATTCAAACAACTTTAGTTTTTTCTTTAAAACTGAACGGTACTTTCCTGCTCATAAGGGGTTAAATGGACAGATCATAAGGACCTCAAGGGTTAAGGCTGGGAATAGGATCCGCTGTTCAGAGTCATCGAAGTCTCTCTTCAAGCCCATCCAGTGTGTTCTTTAACGTATACAGTATGTGGTTCTCCTGTACATGGGGATGAGAACCAGCTCAGTCGGCGGCTCGCAAAGCTCATAATTTGCAGTTCCTAGGTTCAAATTCCAACAGTGACAATGTTATCTCCACTAACCCTACCCTGTCTTTTGTAAGGGACACGGATGGGCTTGGAAAGTTTGCCGTCAGCCGAACATAAAGTTAAGCCGTGTGCATGAGAGTGAAGCGTTCATACTACGTACGAACACGATGGATGGCCTTGACAGGAGTCTTTCATCGATGTTCTAACTGCTATCCACTGGGATCCCTTCTCCAATCTTCTGTGAGCCCTTGTGACTTCGCCACTTAGCTTATTGCGTAGAAGAAAAGGTTTCGCTCAGAGATAAAACAACCCAACCTCCTGCACAAGGTTACGATTTTTGCAGAGGACAGAACAAGGGTTGGCGGAATCTCGATGCAGGAAAGTTGGGATTAGAGCCTAAGAATATCAGCTATCAATATCGACTGTGCCAACCCAGAGGCCAACCGCTCCACATCAATCGTTTAACAAATTCGTCTGTATATTCATGGCTCCAATAGACTTCAGAAGTAGGAAACGCTCAGCGTTAAATACTCTGTCGAAACGTATAAAAGCCGCAATTCTCTTGTTAGTAAATCAAGGATAACAAAGTTAAACCTGTTATTTATATTTATTTACGTAAACCTGTCTTATTCATGTCTATACATTTACAACAGCAACTGTTTACAGTAATATCGACCAAGCAAAAGATACGAAACTTATACATTACACAGCAGTAAGGAGAACGACTGCAACGTCAAAATTTATTACGAACATGCTGCCAGTGCAGCTGTGAACTATGCCGATCTTTTCCGGTTCACGGAGAGGCAGTAGTGTCTCCCCGTCTCTCTCCAACTTTGCCAGCAGCTGTGGGTTGTTAGCGGCAGGATCACGTTACCGGGTGGTAGCAGTGAGTAAAAGATGCCGCGGACCCAGGCCGATTAGCTCCATCGTTAACCATCGCCACCTCGCTGCTCTCCTCTTGACATCTCTATTTGGGTTGGAAACGTTTACGTCATGCCTCCTGCTCCATCTAGATTTTTATCCTTGCTTCAATTTTGTAAGCTACCCTCTGTTTAAGATATATATCTTCGTCAACACTAGAAAGGGGATGCTTCTTTCTTTAACTTCAGCGAAATGTTTTTTAGGAAATCAAAATTTACAAATCCCTTAATAATACGTAAAATCCGCTTTCATTTTTTTGCTCGAAAGATCAGGTGGATACAAAGCAGAACGGATATACAGTAAATTCCTTAAAATATAGCCCCCTTAGGGATACAGATATTAAAATGTTCCAGATTTTAAAGAGGTTTATCTGGGATGCTCATACTTCATCGCTCCAACATGCTCCCAGCAACACTGAAAGCCACACCTCTCCAACACGCTCCCAGCTACACTAAAAGTCACACACCTCTCAACACGCTCCCAGCAACACTAAACATCACACCTCTGTGAGATATATGCTAACCATCAATCTGTACGCGCTTACAGTGAGCGAATTATTGCATCTTCCACCTATTGCGAATTTTACTTCTAAAATAACATTTATCACTTTATAATTTCAATTTCAAGTTCTAATAAATTAACCGTAAGTTTATCTTGTTTTCGGAATATATTATGCTATGAAAACTTTTAGTATTTTCTTTCGTTTTGCCTAGATTCTTATTTCCTTTTTAAGTTTTACCCCTGAGCGGCACTTTTTTTGCACACAGTGGGCTAAATGGTTAGGTCGCAAAGACCCAAAGACTCAACGTGAGTAGGGGGAAAGGGATCCACTGGACAGCTGTTGAGACACAGATAGAAGCTTCCCATCAAGGCCATCTAGCATGTTATTGCAGTTGTACAGGGTATAATAGTTCTGCACACGGGCCTCGGCTTTAGGTGCCACATGATGGACAGCGGCCTTTAAAATCTATAGCTGTCCCCTTTCTGAATGGGAGCAGGATGGTTAGCAGAGATAAATCTAAACGCTGGCACAGGTGGGACTCAAACCTGGGAACTGCAGATTACGAGTCTGGCGCGATACCAACCCCTATCAAATGCAGCAAGTGCGGGGGTAGTTTTATTTCAGTGACAAAATATGTTGTAAGCTTTCCTAGAGATATTCACGAAATCCTCTGTATGTTTCTTTCATTTAAGCTAGATCTCTTGCTGTAAACAGAAGTGACTAAAATAGAAAATAATTCTTGAGAAAAATTAGAGAGAAATGTTCTGCACATATTACACAGTCTGACAGAGAGCATCCCTAAAAATCCTCACATAAGGAGGGCGGGTTCGCTCAGGTATCTCGACAGGCTCGAAATCTGCAGTTCCTATATCCAAAGAAAGTCGTTCACACTTTCTAGTCTACTGTAACATAATTTGTAGTCACTCATGTATATAAATATGTATTTATTTTCCTTTCCTTGTAAAACAATGCTATATTTCCTATAATTAACATATGTATGATTTACATCACTCATAGTGCAACGAATAACGAGCATCCTGAAAGCTGCTTAAAAACCGTGATCTTTTACTAGTAGTTTAAAATAACAAATCAGTAAGAGGTAGCCGTCGTCAAGAGAAAAGACAGATTATCAACAGTATACCATATTAATAAATTCTTCTACTATTTATAATAACCATGCCCAAACATCGTTTTGCATCGTAGCAGTACGGAAAACAAATAACAATGCGCGCAGTCGAGCCAGGTGGCTTCTGGGAAAGCAGATTTATCGCTTTTCCAACTCCTCGCCGAAACCAGAGACTGTTTACTATTTTAATTTGAGTAGCTCTCAGCGATGACTGGTGCGAGGATGTTGAAACTACAGACGCCGAAGGGTCCGCTGGCGACGATACACCAAAGGACTCGAGCGTCGACTCCTGGCTGTGTGAAAAAGATTGTTTTGACTTGCTCCTGCTAACTTACAGAGTATCTTAGGCTTGGAAGCGATATATTAATAGAGCAGAAGACATAACCTGATTGGAAGCTACGGGAGATATATTTTATGCTAATGAACATTTTTTACTGTTGCCGAATGTCAATCGCGATTAGGACTTACAACGAAAAGCATGCATTGCTTCCTCATTTTGACATGAAAGCTTTTTATTACCAATGCTGTCAACAGAAATCTTTGACAGTGAAGGACACCCCCTTCCCCTAATAAAGGCTAAGAGATGAGTCAAAAACATATTAGAGATGCTCCAACCACCCCCTCAAAAAAAGCTTCATGGGACCGCCCTGATCCCTGCCTGGGGTTACTGTGCAACCAAAAGAGGCTTTAAATTTTTCTCTTCGAAGTCGCAAAATTAGTTTTTTTTTTCTATAAAGCATAAATATTTGAAATTATTAAGATGATAAATTGCTTTCAATTTTAAAATATAACCTGCAAAATAAAATTTTTTAGACTTCATAATTAGCATCACTGCAAACCTGTTGATTGTCCGATTTATAATGTTTATAGAACAAGATAATATTCCTTTAGCTGTTCGTTAAAAGTTAAATTTTTTATGCTTACAAAAAAACTTTTTTTTGGTTTTCTTGTTAAAATTTAAGAAAATTTATAATGGATGAAATATTAGAAATCTGTTTTAATACCGTTTTCTATTTATTTATATTGATGTTTCCTATCTGTGTCTGAGCAGCTTTTTTCGTGTTGCCACGACTTGTATTAGGGGTCATGCCCGATATACAAATGAATATTCTATCTTGTCAAGGTTACATCATTAATTCATCTCTGACAGCTACTTCCCTCTAAGAATAAGTAAGTATTCAAAATTTATATTTGGGGCGGAGGTGGCTGTCGGTAGCGCGCCAGGCTCGTAATCTGTAGTTCCCAGGTTCGAGTCCCAGCTGGGTCAGCGTTGAGATTTATCTCCGCAAAATTCCCCGCCCTGCCCACGGTCAGTAGGGGACACCGATGGGCTTGGAAAGGCCGCCGTCCGTCGGATGGGGACGTTAAGCCGTGGCCCCGTGTGCGCGAGAGCAATACCCTGTACACGTTAAAGAACACGCTGGATGGCCTTGACGGGAGGCTACCATCTGTCTCCCAACAGCTGTTCCAGTGAGTCCCCTTCCCCAACCTTCTCTGAGCCATCGGGGTCCATATGACCTGGCCATTTAGCCCATGGTGTGCAAAAAAGTGCCGCTCAGAGGTAAAACAACCCAACCCATCATTAATTCGAAATTTTCTATTATCCGTAAAAATTCCCATTTTATCTTAGTATAGATAATAATAATTTCAATTTTTACAAATTAATGAATCGCATCAAGGTTACATCATTGATTCGAAATTTTCTATCATCAGCCAAGATTCCATTTCATCTTAGTATAATATAGATCAGGCATGTCAAACTCGTTAACCACCGAGGGCCATATTAAGTATTATATATTAAATCGCGGGCCGAAAAAACAAAAAAAAAACAAATGGAAATAAAGATGAAGCATACTTTTATTATAAACAAATCAATACATACAAAATAATACACGGAATATAAACATATTAAAAAATTCATATGTATGTAGGAAAGTTTTCTATTTAACATTATTTAAATAAAATATCTTTTTTTTTTTGAAGAAACTTGGCAACGTTTTTAATTAACCAAATCTTCAAAATTTGATTGAATTTGTTGAGCTGTAGTTATTTTTAAAATTGCTTGCACGTGCTTGTCTGTTAATCCTGATCTTTCCGCAGTTTTATAATTTTTTAAAGTGGAAAATAGTTGTTCGCACAAATATGTGCTACCGAACATAGATAAAAAACGTTTAATTGCTAATAACACATTGGGAAATCGGTCCGGTGATAAATAATTAAAGAAATGTGGAATCCCAACATTCATATATTTTTGTTTCAATACGGAATCGCACTGAATTTCGATTAGTTCCAGTTATAAATTTTCATCCAGTGTTGTCAAAAGTTAAATAAACGTATTGTTTATCAATCTTGGCGGGCCGCGTGTTTGACATGCCTGGTATAGATAGTAATAATTTTTATTTTTACAAATTAATGAATCGCATCAGCACATGGGATAAAAAAAAAATCTCGTTTTCAAAGAAAACGAGAGAAGTTTCGCTTTGTTGTATTTGTAGACATCGAACTTTTTTTTAGAGAAAAATTAAAAATTCTTTTTGTATTCGATAGGTATTGATGAAATATTACGATATGCACTTTCCTAATCTCTCTAAAACTACAATTACGCCCTCTAGTGGTGGAAAAAGCTGAAAATTCCAAACGATGTATTTATGCTAGAAATTTTGGTGGTGAAATGTGGTCACGAAGTTACCATTACCTGCAATGGGTTGCATTGTTTTACCTCTGAGCGGCACTTTTTTGCACACCATGGTCCAAATGGCCAGTTTACAAGGACTCCGAGAAGGTTGGGGGAGAGAACCCACTGGAATAGCTGTTGGGAGAGAAATGGTAGCCTTCCGTCAAGACCAATAAGTGTTCTTTAACGCCCACAGGGTAATGGCTCTCCCACACACGGGTCCACGGCTTTAATTCCCATCCGACAGACTTTTCAAGCCCATCGGTGTCCCCTACTGACCGTGGGAGGGAGTTTTGCGGAGAAAAAACTTAACCTTGACCCCGCTGGCATGCTATTGACTGAGCCATCCCCGCTCCTATCTGCAACGAGTTGACCCGTTAGACCCAGAGTTGGTGGGAAAACACATATTTTTAGTTTTGGCAGTAATTGTTTTTAGAGATAAATGAAAAATTCTTTTTGGGTTAGATAGGAATATAATATAGAAATGTATAATAATATATTCCTATATTATATATGAAATATATAATATAGGTATTCCTATATTATATATGAAATATATAATATAGGAATTGATATTGATTCACACAATTTTAAATCTTCTGAAAACTATAAATGCGCCCTTTGACGGTGAAAAAATTTGCAAATTCCAAACAAATGTTGCAAATGACGTATTTAAGCTAGATATTTTAAATTTGGTGGTAGAATGTGAACCATATGATGTTTCCATTGGCAACAATGAATTGACCTCTTAAAGCCAGGATGGGTGGGAAAACACAATTTTTTTTTTCTTTTAGTAGATAATTATATTTAGAAATAAATGAAAAAATCTTTTTAGGGTTAGATAGGAATTGATAAAATATTACGATTCGCGCTTTCGGAATCTTCCGAACACTATAATTGCGCCCTCTAACGGTGAAGAATATTGAAAATTCCAAACGAATGCTGCAACGATGTATTTAATGATAGAAATACATTTTGGTGGTGGATGTGAATGTCATGAAGTTTCCATTGGAAACAATGAAAATGTTAATTAGAAAACTCTTTTTTAGTTTGGTACTAAAATATAATTCATTTACATTTTTCAAATACTTACCGGTAATAATTTTACCCCTAACCATCTCCATCATAAAGATATATATATATTGTTCTTATTCATGCCAAATAGGCATAAGTAAACCACCCTTAGGTAGGGTCCTAAGGGCAAACTTAAGAAAAGCTAAAAATAGCTGCAAAATTGTATAATCTAAAACGGGTAGGTCTCCTCAGCGAACGTTACCGTTTTAGGCCTCTTGTACTTGTTCAAAACAGTATGATCGTAAAGAATCAGAGAAGAAATAATCTCATTGGGATTATTGCTTAAAGCTTCAAAAAATCTTTCTGAGGCGAGTTTTATATGTGTATATATGGTCGATGCCCAGGTCTTTATGAAGTTGTCTGTTAGTGACAAACCAGGGAGCATCGACCGCAGTTCTCAAAATCTTGTTTTGTAAGACCTGAATCTTACGAATATTGGTGGGTGTAGTATTCGCCCATATGAGGCAGAGCTGTTATCGAGTTTTATAAATATGTATAGAATAAAATTTGAAAAATTAGTGGTTTATAAAATTAATGAAAAATTAGTTTTTAAGAGATATTCCACTGACAGCAATAATCTAACCATTTTTCTGAGGTGTGGGAAATGCAACTTTTTAGATTTAACAAAAGACGAATACTTTTATGTTCTATAATTTCTAATACTATTTGCATTTTTCCCATCACCCACTAGCCTCAAATTAAAACTTTTAAGGAATGAAACAATTGGTAAAAAAAACTTCTCTTTGAAAACGAGATTCTCATATGCGTCAGACTATACGAGTTCTAATTTTTAATACTATGTTGGCATAATCGTTCAGATAATCGGTGTTCCACTTATATAGCACACTTATGCTTCGATTTAGACGGTCAAGAAAATGCAATCAGTTTCGTTTTACATGGTACGGTTTGAGATTTTTATGGTATAGTGTCAAACGAGTTTATTAGACGGTCAACCCAAAGTAAAAATCATCCTTTTTTTGTTCCAAATAATATCCTCCTTTTTTTGTTCCAAATAATGTTACTTAATGTTTATTATCAGTGCTGAACTGAAATTCGGGATAAATATGTATAAAACTTTCAATTCATGTTTTATTTTTTTTTTGCGAACCTATTTTCCTCTCTTTCCACAAGTTGGTTTCGATTCGCAAGGTTATTTCCCGGAACCTATCTACCGTGTAAATCGAGGGATGGATGTACTTTTCATATTAATTTTAAAACAGTACAAACAGAACTTGTTCCATTTATAAATATGTTCCATTAAACATAGATGGTTATTTTTGGATACTGTATTAGAGATTCAGTAATTTCACTTAATGTCGTAATCAGGAATGGTATCTCATCATATCATAGACCGCAGAGTATGGAAGGCCAAATCTTGGGTAGTCATGGGAGGCGGCCCTCACATAAATATTAATTTAGGTTTAATAATATCAGGTATACCAAAAAAAATTCCATTATGATTTTATAAGTTTACTCTTTTTTGGGAGCATTTTATTAATGGGGAAAAAATTACGTATTTTCAATAATAAATTTTCTTTTCAAGCATCTTTAGTTGTATAGTTTTGTTATAGTATGGGAATGCATGATTATTGTATTCGCAACTGCACTAATAATGTATAGCTCGACCTAAATATTTTCATCTTGAAACAGATAAACAAATTAGTTTTTTGACTCTCCCTAAATTTGCTGTAAGATTACAATG
Source organism: Ryuthela nishihirai (assembly GCA_038380435.1). Lineage (NCBI taxonomy): Eukaryota > Metazoa > Arthropoda > Arachnida > Araneae > Heptathelidae > Ryuthela > Ryuthela nishihirai. Next base: position 40,499,892 of record JAWZYU010000020.1, read on the forward strand.
TATAAATTGCCTCTTGATTCATGTACTACAGCAATGAAGTTCAGATACAAGTGTCACACAAGTTTAATTTAAAAATACTTTCATATTTAAATGTTTCATGTTTTTCAAAAACAAGGAGCAAAACTCAAACAAAGGTCAAAGATTTTGGCAGAGATGCTTGCAAATAAGGAATCAGAGAATGGATTGACTTCTTCCAAATTTCCCACATTATGATTGGTCAAGTTAATGATGAATCTGCTAGAGTGCCCAAAACTATGAAGCTATTCTTCAGAAGTATATGATGAAACTGCACTGTTTTATAGGGCTTTAAAATTTATGAGAGAAAACTGTATATATGTAGTGTTGGGTTGTTTTACATCTGAGTGGCACTTTTTTTGCATACAATGGGCTAAATGGATCGGGAAGGGATTAGGGGACTCACTGGACAGCTCTTTGGGCAGATAGTAGCCTCTATCAAGGCCATTCAACATGTTTTTCATTGCACAGAGTAATTTTACCTGAGTTGCACTTTTTTGTACACAACAGGCTAAATGGCCAGGCCACAAGGACCACGAAGGCTTAGAGAAAGTTGGGGGGGAGGAGATCTACTGGACAGCTTAGTTGGGAGACAGATGGTAGCCTCCCATCAAGGCCATTCTGCATGCTCTTTAACATGTACAGGGTATGGATCTTTCCCACACATGGGGCCATGGCTTAATATCCCATCCAATGGGAGTCTGCCTTGCCAAGCCCATCGGTGTCCCCTACTGACCATGGGCAGGGCAAGGTGTTTCGTGGAGATAAATCTCAACGCTAATCCAGTTGGAAATCGAACTTAGGTACTGCAGATTATGAGCTCGGTGCACTATCGACTGAGCTACCCCCATTCCTATTGTATAGGGCATACAATACTTGTATTTTGGAGGGAAATATTAAGCAAGAACTATTTGAAAGGTTAAAAAAAAATAATTAAAATTTTTATTAGAGATGAATTTTGGGCTTTGTCAGACTAATAATGGCACAATATTTCGGCTTAATCTAGTAGTTTAAATTCCATGTAAGTGTGAAAAAAATACGTAAAAAACTTTTGATTATAATTTCAACCTTTTGTCTTCCACCATTACCTTTACTCGCATTACCAGATGGGATCGTGGCTCCCTAAATCTGGCCCTGATTCAGCCTATATTTTAAGGCATTTTCTCTCTTTCAATAATAAATCATTTTTAGCATTTATAATGATGTTAATCAAGAAATTTAAGTTTCCACAAATTATTTCTAGTACTTTTCTTTCCAAATAACATTAAAATTTTAACTGTCATCAAATAATTTTAGTTGGTAAGGTAAGCTGTTACAAGAATTAAAAAATGGCTTACCAGTATTCATTTATGTATAGAAGTTTTACAAAGTGTCAGAAAATGTTTCCTCCCTAATCATGTTCAAGCTCAGTAATTATTGAAATTGTTTGGTCCAAGGCATGAAAATTTCAATTTCAACTCATCTCTAATACTTATATTGGAATAATGAAACAAAAGAGAAAAAAAATACAACAAAATTCTTAAATTAATAATTCTCCTTCTTACAGAATATTCAATTACAATAAAATTTTGCAACTACTCTAAAAAAACATTTTAAGCAAAAAATTTATTTACCTTTGTCTTCAGATTTTTTTCTGTTATTTACAATTAAATGCTTTTTCTTTTGGTACAGAGCACGCTTTATTTCTATATGTTATTTACTTTTGGAAAACTCTAAATTTATTTTCTAAGAACCTTTAAAAATTAACCCCTCCACCAAAGCTAGTTATTTTAAAAACTCAACATTTTATGAGTTAATGAAACGAACAGTACTGTACATATTTCAGACAGAAATAATTACAGTAAAACTAGAAAATAAAGACTAATATTTAATATTTTTAATTTTATTATTAGGTTTCACTTGCAGATGGTCTATTAAAACAAAAAGTTTAAAATCACCAAATACGTGTTTTGCTACATAGTTTTCCAGATAGTTTTATAACACAATTTACAATGTCATAAAATTACTTGTCCCTTCAATGATATTTTTTTAAATCTACTATATATATATTCATAAGTAATATTGCATAAGAGGCAATTAAGTAAGATGTGATTATGCAATTTATGTACAATTCACAGAGAATTGCCTTACATTGTTTTTCAAACTTGCAAATGCATGCTTCCAAGATTCTTGTATTGGAGCTATCTATTCTTGGAATAATTGTCAATGTAGATAGAACAGTACTTCAAAATTCAGGAAAAAAAGTTTTGAAATTATTGGATCATGTCTGTTTATGAAAAATGGAAATGTTGTCTTTGAGTGCATAACTAAGAGTTACCAAAGAAATATGAAGCAAGACTATACCCAAGGAAATAACAATAAATAATAACTATACCCAAGGACTAATAGGAAAAAAGAAATTATAAGAATTTTGCAGGGTTGAGAAAATTACTTCAAAAGAGGAAAACAGAATTTCTTTTTTAAAAAAGCAGATTTACATGGGAACAATTCCAGAAGATGAATGTTAAAGATATCCAAGTTAGCAAGCCTACAACACAACATACTTGAATTGGCAGATTTTCTGAAAAATTTCTCCTTTAGAGCAAGGAATAAGTGTCTGAAGAGCAAGTTTGTTTTTCTCAACTTTGAAATACAATCTTTGATGACCACCTGGTAAAAATGGACTTTTTCTAGGAATTCCACCTTAAACTGATCTTGTTATATATTATACTATTAAATATGTTTCATATTGCATGTTTTTTTAATATTCTTAATAACTGCTATACTCTAAGAAAACGTTTTGGAGTGAATTTCATCTATTGTATAAAAATCTCAAAACTTAAACAATTGAATACAACAGAGATGTTTAGTAATTTTATTTACATAACTTATTTCTTATGACATTACTCTTGCATTCATCATTAATAACACTTAATATATACTTATAAAATACCAGCTCATTAATTCCATTATTATAACTTTGCACAACTGGTTTTGAAGGCATATCAATTTAGCACTTTCCCAATTAGATAAACTGTCTACAGAATCTGATTCAGAGGAACTGTACAATACTTCTGCATGCCCAAATGTGAGAAAATATGTAAGATGAAGTGAGTGGATAAACATTTAAGACTTCAAAATTGGTACAAAATTTTCTACGCTTTATATGAAAAGTAATATGAATGGTTCTTCTGTTCAAGCCCTTCCCAATAAAACAAAATGCTCTTAATCTTCACTCAGCAAATCTTCATCCAAGTTAACTTCCTGCAAACCATTAAAACAATATGTCACAAAATTACACACATAAAGCATGCAATATACTATGAAACAATACATTTACTTTTATCAAAAATGCTTTATCTGTAGGGAAGTTCAGAACTTTAACTGAAATGGGTCGAGTATCTAGTTACTGTGCCAGCAATCATTCCTTTATATGTCATGTACTAGCTCTAATTGATGCAATAGTTAGGAAACCTGGTTATGGCTCAATGCATAAGGCATTCTATGAGAAAACCTTTACTACTAAATTTCCTGTCTTGCTTGTAAAACCAAAAAAAGAAATACTGATATATTGCCAACTGCAAATAATTTTTTCTGGGGTCTATATTTCTGTTCATTAGTTATTTGACAACAAGATTCTAAAGTTTTCAGTTTTGTTCAAAATAAAGTCAGCTAGCAGACAAAGTTCATTATTAAAAAAAACAGCATCTTAAAGGTTTTTAACCCTTAGTTACTCTATTTGATTTCAAGTATATCTATATTACAGCAACAACCAGAAGATAGTGGTATATACAGCTTGGACATCCTGTCAGTGCAATGCATGGGAAATGGTATTACGAATTACGAGTTTGAAAATTATCATGTGATGTACTGGATGAGATTCCCAACCTACTGATGGGCAACTGTTCAGCACCCACTATACAGCCCAGACTTGGCAACCAATAGATTTCACTTCTTTGGGAAACTGAAGAACCATCTCTAAGGAGAAGCATTTCATTGAATTATGACATCAAACAGGGAGTCACAAAGTGGTTTAAGGACTAGGATGCATTCTCCTATTGACAGTACTTCAATAAGCTGATTGACCATTATAGCAAGTGTCTCAACAAATCTGGTGACTATGTAGAAAAGTAATATACAGAAATATTTCCAGTACGTTACCTTTAGTATAATTACCTGCCCTCCACAAAAATTAAATAGGGGAACACCTTACTAACTTATCCTTGCAGTTACAACTCTACTTAAAGTGTTTCTTCTGTTGATCACATGTAGTATGAACTTGACCCCTTCTAGCATTGAGCACTGACACCTGCAATTCTGTATGTACATCATTCACTCTACTTTCCATGGAATTAGGAAATCACATTCCCACTAATATTACATTAAATTTAAATTTTTTTAAATATTTAGAAGAAATGCTCCCTTTATGTAGTATTTTACATATATTAAATTGCTTGATATATTCTACACTGTAATTTAATTTCATATTCTCCCATTAAACATCGTTTACTAGGAATACATCCCTCACTTTAAGGGAAGGAATGAGAGCTGTATATGATTCTAATGAAGTTGTTTACTTCATTATCATAGAGCTCAAAAGTTGGATAAAATGGGGGGAAATGTGACCAAATTCAAGAAGTGGCACTTGACCTAGATGCAAAAAAAATCGTTAAAATATAAAATTTATACTAGATTTACCTGGTATTGTTTGGATTCTAATCAAACTCTCGGTTAGTTGTAACGTGTTAACATACAACTTGTTACAACTAACCACCATGAAATTTTCCTCGTTTCCTATAAACTCTTTTGGTTGGAGGCGGAAAGAAAAGGGAGCATAATTTTAGGTAACCCATCATGTTGCCTACATCATATTTTATTAAGATATAACTTGTTATACAGCATTTGTTTACACATTTTCCCTAAGATGAATGAAATACAGAAAATACAGAGCTTTAGGTTACAATAACTTTAGGAATCCAAAAACTGTACCAAATTTTATGATTCTAGCTCTTACCTTTTAAAAGTTTGCTCTCCCTTCTTTTATTAAAGGTAGGATAAGAATTATTATTAGGAGGGTGGGGGAGGGAGCAAACCCTTGCACAGCTTAATAATATAAGCTGTGTGCCAAATTTGATGGTTCTATCTCTTACTATTTTGGAGGAATTACTAATCATACTGATAGAAGACAAACTCTTTATATAATATACTCACTGTTGTATCAATGGTATCGTCTAAAACAAGATTATTAATATCAAGCTCCAATTCTTCTTCTATTTGGGCAGCATCTATCCTCAACCCAGAAAAAGTGACTTCTTGAGGTTTGATTACTTCAGTATCAACAGATACAACAGGAGAAATAGGAGTAAGCTGCTCAGATGAGAAGCTACTTGGCTCACCAGCTCCCTAAAAATACACAATAAACTTCAATTTAGAAACTAAATGCAAAAGCAGATTAAAAAACACCCTAAAACTATAAAACTAACATTTGAACTCTAAACAATATACAAAGATTAAAACGTAAAGCTAAAATACCAGCTGAAAAAAATAATGATATTCACTCACATATTTCCAAATCTTACAATCTGTTCTATTCTCACAACCACTAAGTTCACATAAAAAATGCTAAGAAACATTTTGATGATAGTCCCCACATTTTAACAACTGAATTACTGAGCAAAAAAACTTTTTATACTCAATATACAATTTGTCATATACCAGTCAACCATATAACTGATGTACAGCTGTCAAAATCCAACACTAACTTACATTCACTTATAAACTGTATCTTCCTATTCATCAATAGGAATTCTTCAAGCATACTCTGAGGGAAAATATGATTTTAAGGTGCTGATGAGTTACTGATACTTTTCTTATAAAAACAGAATTTTTTTCAATAAACAACAAAAAAATTTACAATTTTTTATTCTAAAAAGATGAGAAAAACAAAAATGTTTCAACCCTTTTTTTATTTCATATACACTACTCAGTCATTATGTGCTCAGTCACTTAACTGTTTAATATCTACTTTCTATATAAAACAAAATATTGGGTTAATTCAAAATGGGAAAAAAATGTAAACCATATGTTTATTGTTAAGAAATGTGCAGTGGTATCATAGACAACATAAAAGACACTACATGCAGAGCTCTAGCATCTAATGATGTTCTGTACCTACAATTAGTCGTACAAGTGGCAACTAGAAGAACAACTAACACAAATTGACAAATGTCAAGTGAAAAACAGAGGTAAAAATGAGCTGTTTTTGTTTTAGAGCTCTATGAATTATAAAAAATATATTCTGCTAAACAAAACTATATACAGGGTGTCTCAAAAATATAGGTAAACTTTTAAGGGAGGTAGATAACATCTAAAGGAATGAGAATTGCATAGGAACCCATAACCGGAAACGTCATGGGAAAGTGGTAGCAGAGGTAAAAGATCTGAAAGGACACAAGACAGTGATTAATGGGAAAACATTTATTGGACATAATTATTACAAATGGCGTACTAGATGATACATTTCATAATGTTACAGCAGATGCTCGAAGTTTCCACCATGAGACGTGATGCATGCGTGACACCGATGGAGCATTGATTGCCAGACACGGTCGAACACACCTGGAGTTTCTTTGATAGTAGCAGCAGCACAGACGAGCCTTGCCACGAGATCCATGTCAGACTCCACAGGCAATTCATACACGGTAGCTTTGAGTCCCTCCCCCCCCCCCCCCCCCCCAGAAAGAAATCAACGCTTGTTAAATCAGGTGAGCGTGGAGGCCAGGCAACTGGTCCAGTATGCCCAATCCATCATTTCCCAAAAGACATGTTCAAATGCGCACAAACACACCTTCCATAATGGGGAGGTGCCCCATCATGTTGAAACCACATGTTGCATCTCACATTTGCTGGAACATGGGGAAGTAAGCCTGGTAGAACTGTTCCAGAAAGATCAGATACTTCGCGGAGGTCATGCGGGATGGTAAAAGGTATGGCCCAACTAAGCAGTCGCCGAACAAACCTGTCCACACATTTACTGCGAAACGATGTTGTGCCACATGGGTGCGCACACAATGGGGGTTCTCTTGAACCCACAAATGTGCATTGTGCTGATTGAATACGCCATCCCAGGTGAAACTGGCCTCATCAGTAAACAAAACATAAGCTGGGAAATTCACATCTTGGGCACTTTCTTGGAGATAACACTGCACAAAATGCACACATGCAGGATGATCTGCGGGGAGAAGTAACTGAACCCTTTGGAGATGAAAGGGGTGTAAGGACTCGCCGTGCAAAACACGCTGTACACTGCAACAAGACACTCCTAAGGCAGAGGCAACGGCACATGGACTGGTACTAGGATTAGTCTCCACGGCATCCAACACACTTTCTTCCATGGTGGGAGTATGCATTGATCGTGGCCTGCCCTCACTTCTGCTACCTCTTAATAATCCAGAATAATCTTAATAATCCAAACTTTTATGCACACACGCAAACAAACGGTGGCCCGGTACATGTCTGTGTGGGAAGCGTTCTTGATACATTCCTTGAGCGGCTCTTGCGCTGCCCTCAGCTATTCCATACACTAAGTGCATGTCTGCCAGCTCCCTGTTTGAATACCTTTGCATGCTCTTCATAAGCCAACTACTGCTTGAATGAGGAAATCCGAAATTTCCCCTCTAGCGCACTGATGATAGTGCCGCCTATTGACTTACGGTGACGTTTCCGGTTATGGGTTCCTATGCAATTCTCATTCCTTTAGATGTTATCTACCTCCCCTAAAAATTTGTACTTATATTTTTGAGACACCCTGTATATATATTCTGAATAAAAATCTAATGATGAATTAAAATTTTTTTACAGATTCCCAATATCATAAATTATCTGAAATTGTGTAAAATGAAAAAAAAAATATGGTTTTCCTTTTTTTATTTTATTTTTTACATTTAGTTGCTTTCAACTCATTCTTATATTCAATTTTGTATCTTGCAAACTAATCCCGATATTTTCAAGATGTTTTAAATCCTTGCTTAAATTTAAATAATATAAAAACACAGTAGTTGTTTAAATAATGTTTAATACAAAACAATAATAATGCATATAAAATAATACCTTATGAGCACATATCTATAAGTAATAGAGTTTACTATTTCCTTTGCCTCTTCAGCAATAGTAGTAACCTTTATTAGAGCCATTAACTTTAAGTCTTTTACCAAATAAAAGTTCTTAAGATTAAATGTGGACAGTCTATGACTCTTTACCATAGCTATGGGATCTTTGCCAAGGCTCTTACTTTTAAAGATGGAATATTTAATGCACATTACCACAACCTAGAACATCTTTTTTGTTTGCTGGCTCACACGATTTGACTGGCAGCAGCTGTTTGACACTCAGGATATTTTCCTGCACCAGCCTTTCTCTATACCAGTCCACCAATGGGCCAGTAGATACCAGCCCATCCATCAGTGGAGTAATCTATATAACAAAAGAAGATATCTGTGTCTCTGTATGTCTGTGGCAGCCATAACTCATCGGGAAATCAATGTACACTCTTCAAATTTTCAGAGTTGGTCTGGATTGCAGTGCCAAATTTAAGGTTGAAAGCCCAAATGGGAGGCTTATTAGAAGCAAAAATATTTACCATGCTATTACTATGGGAAACGAGAATCGCTGTCAAATTTATTGTTGCCATTTACTGCTCCCTAACTGTGAAAGAGTTAAAATAGCATTTAAATCTGCTGCCATTGCCAGATTCCCCACATTTCCAAAGGCATTATTTAGGTGTTCCATTGCAGCTAGGGACCTGATTTTCTAATCAAACATGGAGTCAAGTAGGGGGGAACCCGCCTACAAAATTTGGGTGAGTCAGCAATGACTTTTGCAACACCAAGAAATTCTTCAGGTTCAAACTGTGTAAAATGTCGGGGGTGGGGGGATACATTATATATATATATACTATATCTATCAGCCCATTGGTGCACTGTGTGATGTGCTATTGTGTCATGTGAGACTGCAGACTGTGTCATATGCTACTACTCATTTGCTGTCACAAAACCGACCTTTAGAGCAGGAAATAACAGAATATGCAAATTAAAAGTGAGACGAGCTGTCACAATCTGTTTAGAAACGAAGTCACAGGCCAAATGGGAACCAGATTTTTAAGCCAATCACCGGGGAACACAGGAGATACTGTGCAGGAAATTTGGACCATGCAGACAAATATCACAGGAGCCATAGGGTGGCAAAATCTGTGGTAATAATGGAAATAAAAATCTCAATAGCTTACTCAGAAACTAAGCCACAGGCTATGCTCGCTGATGTCGACAACGATCCAAGCCAACACCGGGCAAATTTCTTCCTGTTCAAAATCTGTGCTAAAGTGTCGAGGGAGGGGGGGGGGACTTACAAAATTTTCTTTTGGTGCAGAGAAAATAAGAATATACAGATTAAAAATGACACCTGGGCAGTGCCGGGTATGTTCAGCTAGTGTTTAATAAGCTAACTTAATGGGTTAAGTCATGAAAATTTTAGGTTATAGCATTAAAAGTATATAAAACTTTCTAAATGCACATGGGAATTCCATCACCAGTTACTAAAATAGTTTTGAGACTGCAGACTGTGTCATGTGCTAACAGTTACAATTTGAAGTTAGGCTTATCAAGCTAGAAATGAAAGTGTTCAATAAAAATCTGAAAGAAATCACTTAATTCATTGCTCAGTGTGAAACAGTCGCAGGTTCCTAAATATGTTTATGCAACACAGGTATATTTAAAAAAGTGGTTATTTTGTAGCATAAATGTGCTTCTTATCTTATATTTTGGTCAAAACTTTCAATTTTTAAATTTAACATTTGCTTTATATTATATTACAGCACACCTCTGTTAAATAAATACATCAAATTTTCCTTAAATATTAAAATTTTTCATTTAAACAACAAAGCACTAACATTAATGCAGCCAATATATATTGGTTCTATTGCATAAACAGAAAAGCAGGAATTCACCAATAAAAATGCAAACATTTATAATTACTTCTGAAAGAGAATGGAGACTTCCCGTTGCATCATCCTCAGGAATAAATATAAAGCTGCCTGCAGCTTCAGCATCTTTCATTTCAGAGATGGGGTTTCTTTCAGTGTTTGACTGTAAGATACGAAAAATATATACTTCAACAACTCAGATGCTATTAGGTAAAAATGCAAAAACAAATTTTGAAAGAAAATTATGTGCTTATCTGTAAAATGTAAAAGATACCAACAAAATGTCACGCAAACCAAAGAACCCAAAAAATTAAAAATTACAATTATGGAAATATACATTGAAAGAACAATTTATTATACACACCCATGTAATAATGTGAGTGTCCACTTTTTGCTTTCACAACAGCAGCAACATGTCAGACATGACTCTACCAGGTGTTGTAAACATTCGGGTGGCATTGCAGCCCACAATTCCAGGGCATTTCCAGCTGTCTGCAAAGTGCTGAGTTGTGAGTGGTGGGTTTTGGACTTGATTGCATCACTCCACTTTGTTCCATGGATGCTCAATAGGATTCAAATGAGGAGAGTGGAAGAGCCATTCACAGATTGTAAACTCACTGGAATGCTCCCCCCAACTAGTCCTTCATTAAACAGGAGTGATGATACTGTCGCTTGTCTTGTTGAAAGAAGACATCCTCCTGTGGGAAATGGATAGCCATGAACAGATGTAGGTGGTCAGTGAATATATCAACATAGCCTTAGCAGTGATCATTGTCTCAATAGGTGGCTCACGTAAACACACTCCAGAACATTACATCACTTCAACCAGACTGTAACATCCCAACTTGACAGTTGGGGGTCCATGGCCTTGTGTGGTCTATGCCACAAACTACTGTTAGCGTGTTGTAGTTGGAACCTCGATTTGTTGGACCAAGCTACCCATTTCCAGTCTTCCACAGTCCATTGGCATTGTTCCTTCATCCACTGCAGCATGGATGACCCATAACCCAGTCATGCCATCATAAGCCAAATGGTCTTTGCACAAACCATTGTAGCTGCCCCATTGCTGAATATCAACATTATCATCTGCACTGTGGCCCTCTGTTCCAATATGGGAGAGCCAGCTCTTACCTCAAATATCAATGGCCACATTTCTTGGTGGCCGCATATTTTGATGTAGTTCTGGTACACACGTGCAAAGGTCACCTGAAAATCCCAGATAATTTTACAGTCATGGATATGGAGCCCTCTATCTTCCTTGCATCATCTGCCCATGATCAAACCACTCAGGTCACCATGCTTACCCAGCATAACAGTTGCAGGTATGCTAAACAGCAGGTATCTGACCTATTTATAGTCTGCAAGTGGATTCTCTGCTGGCAGCATTTACTGAGGCAGAGTAGGGCAGGTTTGTGGATGATGTGATGTGTATAACAAATTGTGCTTTCAGTGTGTATTATATATATGGTATACATAGATATATACCTTGATATAACCTTAAGATGGCCTAAGGATTATAAAAAAAAAAAATCACCCCTCAAGCAGTTGCTTGCTACAGAGGTCTGACAGGAGCTTGTCAGTTTAATCATTCATCTAGTAAAATCATTTAACAACAGGGCCAAATTGTCAGCATACTCATATTTTCCTATCTCTATACTATCTAAAGCCCCAGGCTTTCCCCTTGGAAAGCTTTCCCACAGAACATAACCAACAAAAGAGAAAAAATGACAAAATGCAACCTTGTAAACTCCAACTGTATCACTAAATTAATCACTGCAGGGTAAAACCTGCAGTGATTAATTTAGCAATACTTTTAGTATTATTGCAGAAAGGCATATCAATCAGACATATCAAATCAGGGAAGCAATTCATGATGAATACATATTGATTATTGGTCACTAATTATTAGCAATAATATCAAAAAGTATGCAAACAGATTTTGGTCATGGCTCCTGCAAGCCACAACTTCTTGCATCACATAGTGAGAGTAGCAATTGCTGGTCAAAGCAATTTAGAGTGTGTGAGGAAGATGGGGGAAGTAGCATTTTTTACTAAACTAAAAGCATTTCATGACTAGCATTAAGAAACTGCAATTTTAAATATAATATTTGCAGTTGTTTGAAATATAACTTTTCCATAGCATTATATAATGCAATTTGAGTAAAAGTGACATTCTCAATTTCAATACTTTCCGAATTACACTTTATAGCCTTTGATATATATATATTTCAAATTTTTCATAGCTCTTTAGCTGTTTTTAGTTATATTGTGTTATCTAAATAAACTTGTGTTTAAAGCAAATTTTTTTGGGGTAGTACTTCCTTAGTCTTGATTTTGCCAATCACCAAAAATCTGGCTATATGTATTATGAGTGATTTGCATGACAAAAAAAATTTAAAAACAAGTAAAGATTTAAGCAATAATAAAAATATTATGAACTATTTTTTTCATTAAAATAATGAAATAATTTAGAAAGACAACCAAATAAATGTTTTAAAAAATTTATTGAAGTTAGAAGGTAAAAAGAAATGCAGGAAAATTTTGCAATTTTTGAAAGAAAATTAATAAATAATTTCATCTACTTTTCCTTTCCTTAGAATGTTTTGCCATTTTATTAATCACAGTTAAATACTCTTTCTTTTGGTATATAAATAACCTAGTTCTATTTATTAGTTACTTCAGAAAGAGGTTCTAATATTTATTTCCTAAAAACACTTCAAAATTAGTTCAGTCACCACAGCGAGTTCAGTTTGAGAAATCCCACACTGTACAGGTTAATCAATGAATGATGTCTATTGATTCTACAAATTATTAGTGATCAATTTAAATTTCCATGATGTCAAAAAGTCGCCAATGCCACATACCCTCGCCATCTTATAAGCCTTGTTCCACTACAGGTGAAATCAAAATAGGCCTTTTCATTCATTTTTTAAAGTTTAGCAATGGTCATTTTATGGCATCCAGTAACTGGATATGAATTAAATTTCCTATCTCATAAAAAGAGACTAAATCTGCTTATTTACATTTATACATTGCAAAAAGTCTGTAGCATGCACATGTTTTATATTAACAGAATTTATTTTAGTCACCAGTAATTAATAATGAATACATAAAAATAAAATAAATAAGAAATACCATTTATTTGAATAAATTTCTTGCTTGCCACAGAAGTCTGACAGGAATCTGTCAGTTTATATGCACAGTAAAAAGTCTAAGAGGATGGCAGGACCTCAGCAGAAAAATATCACAAATGTCCATGCCTTATCTGGGGTTCGAACCCAGGTACCTTAGACCCAAGTGCACTAACTACTCAGTCAAGGGACAGCTAATGAATACATAAGTATCATTAATGATTAATAATAGATTCATCAATACATTAAAAAAAATTACCTTTAGAATACAGAGAGAACACAACAGATGCCATTGCACCCCTTTCTCCACTGATTTTTTTTTTAAAGAAAGTTCTTGCAACCACCAGCAGTAACAGCTTGACATGCAGCATGCATGGTGGTGGCAAGCAGAAGCCATGAACAAGTCTATGGTATGCACTTTTTTTTTAGGTTAACGAAAACATCAGGAACTTGCACATTGAATCATGACTACCTATCCAACAGGACAGTTTACATCAAATTAGGCAACAAGCTTAGTGCTCCCTGTGGCATTAATCATGGAGTTCCATGAGGGGATGTCCTCAGCCCAATGCTCCTTAATAACTTGCTATATGCCCTTCCTGACCTGAGAATAGGATGAGAATTTCCATCTATGCATATATCTGCCTCTGGATCCCCAGTCAGGACCCCACCCATGCAGAACTGAAAATGAAATGGGCCATGACCACCGCCATTAAGTTCTACAATACCTTTGGACTCTTTCCACCAAGAAGACTTGCCATGGTTTTCACAAAGATACACCTTCCTTCCACCTTCCCTGGTAACAAGTTTGGATCTGACAATATAAAAGTCAACAAAGAACACAAGTTTCTAAGTATCTCCTTAACAATAGGCTGATATTGGGACCTCACATCCAGCATCTCAAGATCATTGCTACTGCCCAGTGAAATATCTTTCCTTGCAGGCACCAACTGGAGAAGTTCTTGCAAGACTCTCATGGTTTTATACAGACACCTGATCCTCTCCCATATCAAAACTACAGTGGTCTCCTACTATGCAATGTTTCTGTGACCCAATTGAACAAGCTTGCCACTGTCCATACCACAGCTCTGCACATCTGTCTTGGATTCTGTCCCAACACCCAAATGCAACTGTTCTTCCAATGAAGATGGAAAGGCATGACTTTCCTATTCATTGAGAGATTTATTGTGTCATCTATTCAAGCTCCACACTCTCCACTTTAACCATGAGCTACTCAGGAAGTTGCAAGACAGGACAGACTCAGCCATTACCATGTCAGTCCACAGACTTCTTTGACAGAGTCCTTCCTGCTAGCTCTACAACTGGCAATACTCTCTTTCCTGATTTATCACCCTAAAGAAACAGCAAACTTAAAATCAAAGTATCCATCCCATCTTTAGGATGAAAGAGCAACTCAGATCCCTTGGTATTAGACTTACTTCAATCACCTATGATTTACATCTCATAGTGGGCAATGACAAAGTCTACACTGATGGATCTGTTGAGCCAGAGACAATCTACCACCTATGCATTAGCCATTCCAGAAATTGACATCACCAGAGGATTCAGACTTCCCCATCTCATTTCCACCACCAATGCTAAACTCCATGCTATCCCAGAAGTTGTAAATTATATCAACAACCTTGGCAGCAACAACTTTGTCATCCTCTGCAACTCCAAGTCAGCCTTACAAGTGCTCCAGAAGAGAGACACCAAGACCTGCAATCCTTTCCTTCTACAGAAAGGAATAGATAACTCCAAGCTCGCTTCTGTCAGTACTGTGATCCAGTTCCAGTGAATCCCCTCACACATAAGAATACCTGACAATGAGTTTGCAGTTCTAACAGCCAAAGAAATGCTTCAGACTCAGAGGTTATATATTTAATTTCTTTCTTTATTCTTACTTTCAGGTACCTTGTAGACCCTTTTCTCACTTATGCAAGCCTCAGAAATGTCATCAGAGCTGATTGGTTGTTTGGGGTTTTATGGTACATCAGCATCAAACAATAAATTACACGGGATAAAAGACGTTGAACCCTCAACTAAAGTTAAAAATAAATTGCAAATGACTAAAATAACAATGAGAAAATATAGGAACAACAAAAAGTGTATAAATAAAATACAAAAAACAGGATATATATACAGAGCGATTCAAAACTCTTGGGCCAAACTTTAAGGGGTGATAGAACACACCTAAACAAGCACTTTTCGTCATACAATGCAATGGCCAGAACTCAAGCGGTGAAGCACTAGGGGTTAGCAATTAGTGTGTCAGGAAATGAAGAAACCCAAGAATGACAGAAGAGGTTTGAAACTGCAGAAATTACAGAACAGAATTTTATTGAACAAATTACAGAAACTGCTCAAAAGAGCGACCACCAACATTAATGCAGGCTTCACACCTTAGACGAAGTAATCGGCATGGGCAAAAACACCAGGCATTTCTCGTGCAGTGGCAGCGGCAATAGAAATCCTGGCAACAAGGTCCTCATTGGAATCAATGGGGTTATCGTAGACGAGGCTTTTCATATGGCCATAGGAAAAAGTCCAGATATGAGAGCTCAGGTGATCATGGCAGCCAAGTGATGGGACCACCCCGACCAATCCATCATCCTGAAATGTTGCATCCAAGGCATTCCACACATCCATGCTGAAATGGGGGTGGTGCTCCATCATGTTGGAACCACATATGTGTTTGAATGTATGCTGGAACAGGGTTCAGTAATTATGGCAAGATTTCTTGTAAAAATACGAGGTACGTTCTCCCTTTCAGTTGGGCTGGCAGAAGGTACAGGCCAATCAAATGGTCATGGAGGATTCCAGCCCAAATATTTATGGAGAAACGCCGATGGTACAAATGTGGATGTATGGCATGCAGATTACTGGTGGCCCACACGTGTATTGTGGGTATTAAAAATGCCCTCACATGTAAAGGTGCATTTATCAGTGAATAAGACGTGCATCAAAGTCTGGTTGCGCTGCAGCCTGCTGCAGGAACCACTGTGCAAAATCCATATGAGGCCGATAATCTGCAGGTGTCAAGGCATGCACCCTCTGTGCATGGTAGGGGTGTAATCGTTCATCTTGTAGAACTCACCACACTGTCGATTGGGGTACACTTACAGCATGGGAAATTGCTCACATGCTACATTTGGGACGATCTCCAACCCTACGTAGAATTTCCTCTGTAACATGTGGCATCCTCACACTCCTTGCATGCCCTGTATCCTGCAAACCACTGACAAAGGATCCCATTTCGCACTTCCCTCGCATTCCCGTCTGCAGCTCCATATGTGAAATGCATGTCCGCCTTCTCCTGATTCGTGAAACAATCCATCCATTCTGCAATCCACGGTAGAAATGATGAGTGCAAAAATCAGCGCTATAAGTGTTCACTGGAAAGTGCCCTCTAGCACTTCACCGCTTCAGTTCCGACCATGCATTGAATGACGAAAAGTGCTTGTTTAGGTGTGTTCTATCACCCCTTAAAGTTTGGCCCAAGAGTTTTGAATCACCCTGTATATAGGAAAAGCAACCCAGGTGTAAAAAAACTCAGGTTAAGGGCAGAGTATAAAACAACAGAAAAGTATTGACAAGAAAAACAGCCCATATAATGTAAAAATGGAAATCATCGGATAAAAGACGTCCGAGTGTAAGGGTTAGGACATAAAATCATGAAAGCTAAAATACATGACATTCAAGATTAAAAGTAAAGCATTCCAGTAAAATATGGTTAAAGTTCAAGCATAAGCATAATTCATATAAGTTAAAGTTCAAGCATTCCAGTAAAATATGTTTAATAGTTAAAATGGTGTCACAAAACTTGAACTTAGGTTCTTGTCCACCTGTAGAAGAAAAGAATGCGTGATAAATGAATACATCAGAGTTGAGGAGAGCCCTTCCCCATCATCTCCAAGCTGGAACTATCTACAGCAATTCTACACTAAACATCCTTGGTAGAGTCAAAAGCCCCAACTGTGCCACTTGCACCACACCAGAGACTGTTTCCCACATCCTGCATAACTCTACACATTACAATGCTGATTGAGCAGTGTTCTTTCAGAAGCTTAATGCCATCACAATCTCTGATTACTCCATTACTTCCCTTTTAGGTATTCACCAGAATAGGAAGCTGCAGTGAATGCACTTGCATCTACTTACCAAATTCTTTCAGAACATCTGTCTCTTCTGAAAAATCTAATGTATTTCTTTCCTTTCCTTCTAGCTTGACTTTATTTTTCATTTACAGGCGTTAGTAGAATAGCAGAGAAGTAACTACTACTGATTTTATCTCCAACTCCTGTTCTGCCTGGTGTATGAAGATCCTTATAGTGAAGGCTAATTTCATCATGATCTTACTTTAACTTGAATTTGTATACATTTGTGTATAAGCATGATCATAAATAATCTGAACTTGAAATTTTAAACCTTAAAAACTGAATAAAACTGCATGAACTACAGGCATGCATCAGATCCATTCCCAGACTTTGCCCTTCTAAAGCCCTAAGCTATGTCAAGTTTAACAGGCCCTAAAAATTTAAGATTGAAATATGTATTTATATTTTGACTGAAAAGAACAAATTATATTAAATATATTAAAAAACTGACTCAAGAGAAATCAAGAAAAGAAAATACTATTAAATATTACAAGTTATAGCTACTAATACAACTTTGCAACTGCTACAAGGCAAAATTTGAAATGCAATTTTTTAGGCCCTTAATATTGCAAGGCTCTAAGCTTTAGCTTAGTTAGCTTATGCTTATGTCCAGCCCTGTCCATTCCTGTTGCAATGCAAATCATGACTTACAGATCAGAGAAGCTTTCTTAACTATGAGTGTGACAAACTAAGTAATCCAATTTGTGATTAGTTTCCAGAGAGAGGAGACCGAGGTTGTGATGGTCCACCCATTCACTTTTACTTTTCTTTAACTTTATGTATGTTATATTTATCCTTTTGGGGATTACTTCATTTGGACTTTATCACATTTCTCTCTTCTGATCCATAGGAGTTGCGCAAGTGCAACTCCAACTTTTGATTGTCAGCCACTAATGCACACTTTTAGGACATGCTCTTCTTGTGTCATAGTCAGCATGAGATAGTCAGATTAGGCAAATGTTTTATCCAGCGTGCAACACACACGTGCCAGTTGTATGCCTCATGTTATACTAAGTGATGTTAGGTCACGAATTAGAGTAGTGCCAGAGAGTGTAGTTAGAGTGTTAGAGAGGAGTTGGTGTGAGGAGGAGAAGCAGTAAGAATGTGTTGCGTAGATAGGAGTTGTTAGTAGAGATTGAGGTAGATGTGAGCTTTTAGCTGCTCAACATTTTGTATTCATCAGCTGATTTGGTGAGTCGAATATTTTGGAAATAAACTTTGTTATATATATTTGAATCTTGCTAGTTTTCTATTGAGCAATGTTAATTGATTTTTGATTAGATTTAAACTTTAACAATTTGACAGTCTTTTTTGAATTCTTGCTTGATAAGTAATGCTATATATATATATAACGAACCTTATTTCAACTTTATTTGGCAAGTTAATACTGCCTGGCACCTGATAAGCTATCGAGAGTTTGGATCTATTTTGGATCAGATAAAAGGTCCAACTTGAGAAATTTAATAATCTTTGGAGCATTACAGGGATAGCTTATGATGAATAACACCTATTCAGATACAAATTTGCAGCCTTCAACTTTGTAAAAAAATTTAGATGAGACCTCTGCCTAGTGTTTTGTCTGGAAATGGTCATCTGAAGTCTTATTTGATCTTCAGGGTATTAATGTGAAGGTGGGTACACTGGGATAAGCACAAATTAAGAAGCTAGGACAGAGGTGAACCTTCAATGCAGTTAAAGAGCTAAAATGAAAACATTTCTCTTCTATTACCATTTTCTCTTACAAAAAGAGAAGTCGAATTTAAGAGCATATCTTCTGTAGAAAAACAAAACCGAAAAATCCAAAATTTAGGTTTTCATATTTTAAATCAAAATTCGGAAAAAATCTGAAAATATTGGAGCAGTTGGTAGCTCTGCTGTTCCTAACCACACAAAAATATTAATACCGTTATGCATTCATTCAATAAGTTGGTTAATGCTTTGCAGGCAAAATCTATCCCTGGTATAAGCACATTTAATTTTTTATTGTATATAAAATGCTGGTAAAAATAGATCAATCTTTAAGTTGGATTAGATTTGAACTCAAATTTGACTCAATGCTAGACTAAAATTCAGTTCATTAAGTTCATCTTAATTTAAAGTTTTAATAAAAGCATGACTAATTTTAAGTCAAAACCTGTAGAGGAACTAATGTAACTGATTTATTTTTACGCATTCTGAGCCCCGTTTTATTTATAGGTAAGATTTAGGTATTTTATATTGCCCTTATATTTGTGTTACAAGAGAAATCAAGAAATTATATTAAATTTTAACAATTTATGTTTCTTCTATGTTTTGAAAGCTTGTTTCACTTTTATTTAATTTGAAGGACAAAGTAACTTGCATATGCTATTGATTCTTACAGGTATAACAGGATAACTACTGGCAGGGTGTCGAATCTGCTTCTGTTTCACATATTGTTCAGCTTTCATTGCATCACTTAATCCTGGGAAGAGATTTTCATAATCATCTGGATCAGCAAGAGCTTGGGATGCTTTTTCATTTACTTTCTGTAGGCTTTGTTTCCATAATTTTACAACCCTTTAATAAATAAAACAATACTGTGAAACTCATAACATACCTTTATAAATTTAAGAGCTAGAAATAAAAATATACATTTACACTTCAGTACTAAAAAGTTAAATGTTTTCAAACATATTGGGAAAAGCTTGTATACAGCAAGTCCTTTAATTACATTGAAGATACATTTCTGAAAATACAACTTTAAACAGAATAATGTAAAACTGAATCTTATTTTACCATTAATGACATATATTTATTTTTATGCTCCTGTTTTTTTAGTGTGTGCAAAGTTCCAGAAAAAATTGTTCCACAATTCCAACAGGTACCAACAAAATACTATAAAATATAAGAGGTTTCAAACAAAAAAAGTTAATATAGAACACTTTACACCCTCAAAATGGCAACAGAGGTTGCACTGATAAACAACCTTTGATAGATCTGCATTGCAAAATATACAAAATACAATTGCAATTATTTCTTAAACTCTATTACGCAAAATTTTATTGCTCAACTTTGACATAATTACACATAGGTAATAAAAAATTTACACATCAAAATTTAACAAATAGAATAAGAAAATTCTAAGAATTTAAGAATTGCAAAATTTAATTACTAGATTCAGAATGATAAATAAGAGTTAAAATTTATTAAATATCCCCTGAAGCAATTGCTTACCACAGAGGTCTGACAGGAGGCTGTCAGTTTATATACCATAGGAGAGGTCTGTGAGGATGGCGGGACTTCAGCTGAAAAACAACACAACCTCCATGCCTTAGCCAGGTCTCGAACCCAGGTCCCTTTGATCAGTAGTCAAGTGCACTAAAACTATTGTATTAGATATCAAATGTTATGTCTCATTTCTGTCAACCTAAAACTAATACACTAGTGCTCAAAATTAAAGGATTATGAGTAAACATGTACCTAACTCAAAATGGTTTTCAACAAATACAATTGAAGTTGTATGGAAAGGTATTGTGACATAACCGAGTTAGAGCAAGTGGGACAGTGATGAAATTGTGTAATATACATGAATGCTAGATATGAAAATATGAGTTCCAACACAGAATGTATTGGAATCAGGGGACAAGAGATTTAATAAGGCATATGATCACCCCTGTTCACACAACACATTTATATACTCTTGATAAGGTTTTGTGGTAATAAAGCCCAACTCTTCACAGGAGTAAATCTGAGCTCATGGAGAGTTCTGGCATTCTGCAATTCATCTTCCCTATGGTGACACATAAATGCTGAATTGGATTTAGATTTGTCTGAGAGCAATCAGACTGCTTCCTGGAAAGTAAGTTCCATGCAGCCATCATCATAATGCTTAGATGATCTAGGCATTATGATGATGGCTGCATGGTGTAATCTGTAACTCCATAACCCAGGCCGGGTTACAGAGTTATACGATTGGTTTATGAAGTTATATTATTAACATTATGATGATGGCTGCAAGGATGGTCTGTAACTCCATAACCCAGGCCAGGTTATAGAGTTACAGACCACCCTTTTACCTTGAGGGTTGGAATACATAATACATATTTTCTAATGCTGTCCCCAAAATTTTAGAGACTAGAGCATGCCCCCCCCCCCCCTCTCCCACATACACACACACATTAGACATAAACACGACAAACACCTCTCACCCATTTGAAATTCCTGGACACACCACTGCACACCATTATACTACTACCACCAAAATAATTCCTCTCTCTAATATTTAAGCAGATGTGATGAATTTGTTATCTTCTGATGAACATATGTCAACAATCAGGATTCAAACTGAATTTGGACTGATCTAAAAAGAGCACATTTGCCCACTGGCTTGAGCTTCAAAGGTAATGTTATCAGTACCATAATAAAAGGTTCTTCTGTTTGTATACAAGTAAAATTATATACAAGAATATAAACATGGGATATCAAAATGCCAGTTAGTGGGTTGTCAGCGACTTTTATTCACACATTCTTTCTGTTCTGTTTGTTCTTCATACATACAGATCTCATTCATGTACCCTCCTTTATACAGTATGTCTTGAAACTGCCATTCTTGTGGCTGCTGATATCTTGCAAGACAGCTGTCTTGCTTTAAGACAGCACTCATTCTGAGCAATGGCTCTAGGATAACTTTGTCCTTGTCTATGACTAACTTTGCCCGTTTCTTGAAATTGTCCCTCAAGTTTTGAAAGGACAATTTGTGGTACATTTAAGGCCCTTGATAACTCAGTATGGGATTGACTGCTTCCATTCTTCCTATCACTCTCCACCATTAACAATCATTCCCACACTGTCTTTGTGACATGCTGTAATCGAATTGCAACCCTATTGAAACCAGGCTGGCAGAAACAGAAACAAGGAATGGCTGCAGCTTCACTCTTTTATAACAATCCTAATATACACTGAGAGGCCAAAAGCCATGGGAATAGCAATTAAAATAGAACTAGCATGCTGCACTCGTAACTGATGCATTGGATGTCAACTGCAGAATGGAGCTGCAGTAGCCTACAAACCCAACATTCATTTTGGAGAAGTTGTTAATTCAGCATGGCTGCATGCCATGAGTTGTCTGACTTTGAATGTGGCTTGATCGTCGGTACCAGAAGGATGGATCGTGCAATATCGGAGATCGTGCAGGAATTCTGTTTTCCCAAGTTTACGGTATCAAGTTTATTGTCAGTATTCTATTGATGAAATTTCCACACACAAAAACCAGCAAATGGGACGGTCACATGTAATTGATAAACAGAACTTGTGTCAGCTGTCACAAATGGTAACGACCAACAGAAGGGCTACAGTGCATGAAATCATTGCCAATTTGAATGTGAGCCAAACCAAAAATTTTCTGAAAGGACTGTCCATTGCCACCTGCACTCCATCAGATATGGTAGTCGAAGACCAACTTGTGTCCCATTGCTTACAAGTTATCACAGAGCTCAATGACTGGAATGGGCCCGAAGACATGGAAATTGTACAGTAGAACATTGGAGTCGGGTAGCATGGTCCGATGAATCAAGGTTCCAGTTGTTTTGCGCTGACAGGCGCATTAGAGTGTGGTGTAGGCCCGGTGAAGCCATGGATCCTTCCTGTCTGCAAGGTACTGTTCAGGCTGGAGGTGGCTCTATGATGGTGTGGGGCATGTTCATGTCGCCTACATTGGACTCTCTTGTCGTTTGGAGCATTTGCCGACAGGTATGAGATATGTGGACATTCTCGCATATCACCTGCACCCCTTCATGACTCTCGAGCACCCTTATAGTGAAGGGGTATTCCAAGATAATGCAACGTGTCACCAGTCTTTGGTTGCTAGGAGGTGGATCAAGGAACACTCCATGGACTTTACCACCATGAATTGGTCCACACAGTCCTCCGACATGAACCCCTTGGAGCATCTGTGGGGCACAATGGAAACAAGCTTATGATCCATGAATCCAGCATTATCCAATGCAACACAATTATGGTCTACACTGCAGGATGTGTGGACTGCCATCCCTGTAGAACAGTACCGGCAACTCATTGATTCCATGCCTTGACGTGTGGCTGCACTGCTGAGGGCTCAAGTAGGACCAACCATTATTATGCATGTATCCCATGACATTTGGCTTCGCAGTGTACATGGTAATGTTGATTAAATGCATGTGTATTTTCTTTGTTTCCATTACACTATTTACACATTTCATGTCATTCCCTCATATTCATTTCAAAACATATTATCCTTTAATTTGAGCAATTAGTAGTTTGATGTACTTGGTTTACCATTAGGTATCATCTAAATCCAGTTCATGACATTTAGCAAGACCAGCAGCATGCTATTTTAAAGTGGTATTTTGCTGTTGTTTGCTGATACTTTGGGGTAATGCAATGTCACTTATGGTGTTCATACTAATCAACTCTTTTCTTTCAATTTCAAAAAACAATGTTGCAGTGAACAACACATTTCAAATAATAATCTGCAATTCACTGGAAATGAATGATAAAACAATGAAGCTGAAGACTTACTGCATTTAAAAATTAAATGCTTGTTTCCTAAATTGGGTCTATTTGCATATTATTTGTATACTATTTACACACAAAATTATATACAAGAATATAAACATGGGATATCAAAATGCCAGTTAGTGGGTTGTCAGCAACTTTTATTCACACAGAACTTTACATTTCTGTTAACCTTTTGCATTACTTTTTTCCACTCAATAAAAAACAGCCAATGGGACAGAGAGCAAAAAAAAAAGCCAAGACCTTATTTTGTATCAGATTATGTTCCTCACAATCATGACACAAAACTGATATATTTTCCATCAGAAACACCTAAAATACCTGAGATAGATTCTGGCACTACGGTGTTCCTTATTTAAATGCTTACAAATTCTGAATTCTACACTACACAATAATATAATTCAGTGGAATAATAATCATATTAAGAGGAAAATAATACAGAATTATAAAGAAAACTTAATCCAAAATAAAGATATGGGTGAACACCACATTTCAGGAATTGCATTTGTTTTTTTCTTTGACGTTGATGGCTCATGTAAAAAAAATTGAAAGATTACTGGTCAACTCACCCATTACTGTCAATGTTAATTTTTGGTAAAATTATGCCTCTGGATCAATTTCAACTACTTTTGAAACTGCTGCACTTTTCTGATAACAATAAACAGCCTAAGAGAGACAGATTGTACAAACTGAAAAGCATTATTGATCATTTGAAAAAAAAATTGGCAAAAGTGTTTTACTCATTTAGATACCTGTATATTGATGAAAGTATGGTGGTTTGGAAGGGTAGGTTGAGTTTCAGGCAGTTAATTCCTTCCAAGAGACATCGTTTTGAAAAAAAAAATTTTTTTTTACTGTGAGACAGGTTATATATTAGAAATTATTGTTTATACTGCTTTTGCCACAGAAGTTGTAAACTATGATTTCGGTGTATCTGGTAATGTTGTAATAACACTATTGGAGCCATATTTAGATAAAGGGCATTATTTATTTATTGATAATATATACGTCCTAATTTGTTCAAATATTTGGGTGAAAGAAAAATAGGTGCATGTGGGACAGTTAGAGCAAATCAAAAAAATATGCCTCAATTTTGTGGAAAACTAAAAAAGGTAACATGAGTCAATGAATTGTAATGTTATGCAAATTGTGAATGATGAATTGTGATGTGAATTGTCAATAATTTGTGATGAATTGCTTTCTGTAAAATGGTATGATGAATGTGATGTGCATATGTTGACTTCAATTCATAAGGATGTTATGATCAATACAGATAACACTGACAGAAAGATGGCAGAAAATTGAAAAATCTACTTGTGTGTCAGATTATAATGCAAACATGGGGCTTTTAGATAAACATGACATACAAATGAGCTTCTCGGAAACTATGAAAAAATCAAAGAAGTGGTATATAAAACTTTTCTTTCATCTGCTTGACATTTCTGTAATAAATGCATACAACCTGTTTCTGGTGAAAACTGGGAAAAAACCTCAGCTGGTCGACTTCAGGCTGCAGCTCATTCACCAGCTAATTGAAAAGTACAGCAAACCAAGGAAGTCATCTAAAGGTGTAAGAAGATCTACAACCCCTGATCCATTGCATTTGGCTGCAAGACATTTTCCAATTACTGTGCCCTCTTCTTATGGAAATAAAGCAGCTCAAAGATTTTTGTGTAAAAAAACACCACCAAACAGTCTCAAAAATGGGCTGATCTCAGGTACATATGCAAAGAGTGTATAAAGTCTCTGCATCAGCTCTTGTTTTGAAATTTACTATATGGTATTGAACTTTTGAAGTAATGCAACTTTAAAATATGTTTTGGACTAATAAATGGTTGATTTACTAATTGAAATACCTGTAGGTTCATTTAAGCATACAAAAAAAAACTTTTTGCAGGAGTAAAAAAATTTTGCTCTGTGTTGGTATGATATTTATCTTCAACTTACCACTCAAAGGGTTATGGAATAAAAATAGTTGCCTTAGTTATTTCATCAACAATACTATTTTAACTTCATACAATTATTATGTATAACTAAATAAAATGAAAAGTATAAAAAAATTTTAAATACCTTGGAACTTGGCTTGGTAAATAGGTGCGTGCATAAAACGCTGCTTCTGGTAGACGTCCAGTTTGCACTAAAACATTCAGAGCCTTCTCTTTTCTAAAAAAAAAAAAAAAAATCTATAGTTATTTTACAGTTGCTATTAATGATATTGCTACTTGGCACACTGCAACAAAATTGCTTACTGACATGAAAACATTAAACTGGCAACTCCAAGTTATTCCAGTTGTAAGAGTTCCCTTTAGTTTTTTCTCCATTTAAATGTTGGTATTCTACAAGATTCCAAATATTTATATTAACCCTTCCCATACCCACTCTGAAAAACTGAAATGAACTTGAAGACCCCACTGTGCTTAAAATAGAACTTTTTTGACAAATAACTAACAAATAGAAATAGGCAGGACATGTTATATATTAAATTAAACAGCAATTAATTCTAAGTTCTAAGTTAGAAATTTTAAGTAAGACTTTTTCAGAGTGATGTGAGAGAGATATTTTTCAGAATGAAAAATGGATCAATTAAGGATAAATATTGGAAAAACCAATGGACAAAAATAGTTATATTAATAAAAATCAAATTTCTTTCTGAATATGTAATATAATTTTAAAAAAAATCCTGAAATGGAAGTGTGTGTGTGTGTGCTTTTCTGCTTGGCACAGCTTAAACAAGGGTCATTACTGCCCAGGGTAGTTTGCACTATTCACACTCATGGAAGATTTATTGTGAAATATTTGAAGCAATGAAGCACACAACACTTTTTTTTCTTGGGTGGAGTTTTCTTTTTTGCAGCACACACATTTTCTGTTTGGCTGTTGCACTTTGTAGATCTCTTTGGCAAAGTAGCAACAAGTTAGGTGCACTAAAGATTAAAAAAACTCCTCAGACTGTTTGAGGATGTGTGTGTGTGTGGATAAACTTTTTTTTTAGCAATTTAGTGTATACTTTAACCATTAAATGTACACTCATGAACTAGTAATTTTTTTAAATAAAATTTCACTAAGGGGAATGGTTTAAACTATCTGAACATAGCAGAGAGAAAAGGGGGAGTTTAAAAAGTTCTGGACAAAACTGTCTCATCATGCAATCCCCCATTACTTTTGTTAGGAAATTGCAGGAACTGATTTCTTAATTAAGAAAATCCTCATTTAATGTCTAAAACCTTATTCACTTATACAAAAAAGTTTTTTAATTGGAAAACCATAAAGTTAAAATAAAATTTACAAATAACTTAAATCAAGTAAAAAATACAACAAAGCAGCAAGACTTTCTCATAAAACTGGTGAAAATATAGGCATAACTCTGAATGGCTGACTGATAAATCCATACAAATAAAAAAGTTTTACATTGAGAAAATGCAAGTGTATCTAATAGTACTTCATGGAGTTGTTTACCACACACAAGGTACATATCTCCACTTTGCCAGAGTTACATCTGCTTTGCTCCATTAAACATAGTAATAATAAAAATAAATAAATACCCCTTCAAGCAGCTACTTGCCACAGAAGTCTGACAGGAACCTGTCAGTTTATAGGTCATAGTAGAAGGTCTGAGAAGATGGGGGGACCTCAGCAGAAAAACAACACAAACATCCATGCCTTACCCAGGTCCCTTAGATCAGTAACCAAGCATGCTAAACACTTGGCCACAGGTATCTTTCCAAAACCAAAGAACACTTAACAGTTTTAAATTCACTTTCAGAAATCATGTGAAATTCCAGAAATACTGAAACAAGTTTAAAAGAGAAAAGGCAACAAAATAGTAATATTTACTTGGTAAGTGCTTCCAAAATTCTCCAATTTGAAAACAAAGAGGGTTTTGGTTAATATTTGGAAGCATTTCAAATCATTATTAAAAAATGTATTATTAACAGTTCAGATCAAACCCACTTCTAGGCTTTCTGAGACCTCATAAAATACAATGTACAGTGAACAGCAATGATGTTGATACCAAAAATGAGTCTTGAGTAGAAATAACAATCACAATGACAGCAATTTTTTTTAGAGCATAACAATTTGCACCAAATTGAAACAGCAAACTTGTTTAGTAAGTTTAAACCATACACCAAAGAGCCAAACATTGTGACCAGTATGTCTTTATGCAAATTGAAGCAACTGCAGGTAAACGATGGCACATGTGAAGATCACGAAATTGTATAACACCTGATATTGAGCTCTGCTAATCAGTGTTATTCTTGTTCTTCATATGAGAAAGGCAATGGACTAAAGTGAATATGACAAAGACCAAATTGTAATGGCCAGATGACTAGATCAGAGCATTTCCAAGACAGCAAGGCTTGTGGGGTGCTCATGATCAGCCATGGTTAGTACATTCAAAAAGTAGTCTGAGGAGGGAAAAATCGTGAACCGCCGGCAAGGTGTAGGCCGACCATGGCTCATCAATGTCAGAGGCGAGCGAAGGCTATCCCATATGATACGAGCCAACAGAAGGGATACTGTGGTGCAACTCGCCCATAATTTGAATGCTGGTGATGCAAATAATGTGTCACAACACATAGCATATCAAACCCTGCTGAAAATGGTACTGCGTAACCGCAGGCCACTCCAGGTACCCATGCTAACCTCAGTTTACCATCGAAAGCACCTACAATGGTTACATGAGCATCAAACTGGGCTTGAATGATTGGAAGAAGGGTGTCTGGTCCGATGAATCTCATTTCCTGTTATGCCATGTGGACCAACCATGGCTCATCAATGCTAAAGGTGAGTGAAGGTTATCACATATGGTATGAGCCAACAGAAGGGATAGTGGTGGCCAGGTATGTGTTCATCATTTACCTGGGGAATTGTTGGCAACCAGAATGCACTGTGAGACAAAAACAAGCCAGTGGAGGAAGTGAAATGGTTTGAGCAATGTTCTGCTGGGAAATACTGAATCCAGTCATTCAGGTGCAGGAAACTATGATGTCTACCAGGTACATCCTTTCATGGCAGCGGTATTCCCTTCTAGTAGTGCCTTCTTTCAGCAGGATAATGTGACATGCCAAACTGCCCGGATTGTTCAAGAATGGTTTGTGGAACATGAGGAAGACTTCCAGGTATTGCCCTGGCCTCCAAATTACCCAGACATCAATCCAATCGAGCATGTGGTTTGTGTTGGAACTGCATATCCAATCTGCAGTGGCTCAACCCCGTAACTTACAAGAGTTGAAGGATCTGTTGGTAACATGTTAGTACCAGATACCATAAGACACCTTTAGAAATCTTGTAGGGTCCATGTCTCGCCAGGTAAGAGCTGTTTTGGTGGCACGTGGAGGACTAACATCATATTAGACAGGTGGTCATAATATTTTGGCTCTTTGGTATATATTTTTATAAGGTATATAAAAAAAATAGAAATTTTTACTTTTATAAAACTGAAGTTCCTTTTGTTGTATTAGCAAT
Source organism: Ryuthela nishihirai (assembly GCA_038380435.1). Lineage (NCBI taxonomy): Eukaryota > Metazoa > Arthropoda > Arachnida > Araneae > Heptathelidae > Ryuthela > Ryuthela nishihirai. The sequence goes on from JAWZYU010000020.1 coordinate 40,529,129, forward strand.
GCGGGCCTGATATTTTGAAACATTTTGACACCATTTGAGCACCATTTCACTGGGAGAAATACCCAGTGAAACATTATTCAGTACTGATAGCATGGTAAACTCAAAACAGCATAAAGTATAAAACTCATTATGTACTAAAGCAAGGAAAAATATTTCATTATCAATTAATGAATTTTTGCTGTAAAATATATGAATACAATGTAAATCATCTTAGATGTTTATATATCTCGAGTCTGGCAACATTTGTATATGGACTGCACCTGAACATGGAATTTTTTGGCACAAACTACTGAATTGTTTTTTTTACACATGTACATCAATAATGTAAATCACAAGAGTTTTCTTCCACCAAGCTTTTTTGGAAATTTTCCCAAACTGCAGGAATTACCAAATTATGGAATGCCAAAATAGAGGTAATCACAAATGCAAAATTTTTCAAAATTAAATTATGCTAATCAGTAATGTTAGCTATTGTTTATTTTCCAAGAAATTTATTAAAATCACATTTCCCTCTCTACCATTTATATCATAGAGCAAATGATATTTGAATTATGAATAATTTAGGGATTCATATATATTACTACATACATAATACATTTAACTTTATGACTGATCCAAATATGGTTCACAGAAATCATGAACTTGGAGACTTATTTGGATTATGGATGGTTGACTATTATATAAATAAATATTCCTATTACTCCACTATCTTGAAGCAGTTATCTATTATATATTATATAGAGTGTCTCTGTCTGTTCAAGAACTCCTAAATGGTAAGAGCTAGGACCAGCAAATTTCATATAAAGTTTCATCTCATTATAACTTAGTGCACTATAAGAGTTTGGACCCCATAAAATTATGCCCTCCCCACCCCCCACCACCAAAAAAAAAAAAGATTTGGCCAAAGTGTTTGTCTACTTTGGTATTGATAACTTTTCCCACCAATAATGTACTAGCTCTATTCATAACTTTTATCAATAATGTACTACTCCATTCATAAGGTAGGCGATAGCAGCACCCTAGAGATTTTGAACACTTGCAGCAATGGGTTTAATCCTGACCCACGGCAGCTAGGAACCTGATCTCCAAACCCTACATAGGAAGATATAAGTAGAACCATCACACCAAACTTGAAATTGATCTGTCAAGTACCTGCAGAATACAGGGAGCTCCAAACATCAACCAGAAATTGAATAACCGCAGATGTACAAGAAACACATCCATGCACCCATTCGAAATATATCCGGAAGCTCACTATTTTTTAGTCATTTACTATATATTAAGGCTCATGCAATGTTCCTAGTAAATAAAAAATGAAAGTCAAACTATCAAACTTCATATGTGAAGTACCTCAGAATAATAAAATATTTTTAAAAAAGTTCTAGTCAGCCTACTTGATATGGAAATTGGTGAAGAACCTATTAGCATAATATAAATAGACTGGTAAGAAAGCAAAAGCTCAGCAAAGAGATGATACAAATAGCCATGTTTCTCCAGAATTTAAACTTAGGTGCTTTTTGCTGCATATTCATACAAGCTAGACACTTTACCACTAGGACAGCACTCCAGAATTTGTTGTTCATTTATGTACAATATGCAGTTGCCCCTTGATAGGCGGGGTGGGGGTGGCTCAGTCGGTAGTGCGCCAGGCTCTTAATCTGTAGTTCCCAGGTTCGAGTCCCAGCTGGGTCAGCATTGAGATTTATCTCCGCATAATTCCCTGCCCTGCCCATGGTCAGTAGGGGACACCGATGGGCTCGGAAAGGCCGCCATCCGTCGGATGGGACGTTAAGCTGTGGTCCCGTGTGCAGGAGAGCCATACCCTGTGCATGTTAAAGAACATCGATGGCTTTGACGGGAGGCTACCATCTGTCTCCCAGCAGCCGTTCCAGTGGGTCCCCTCCCCCAACCTTCTCTGAGCCTTCGGGGTCCATGTGATCTGGCCATTTAGCCCATGGTGTGCAAAAAAGTGCCACTCAGAGGTAAAACAACCCAACCCAACCCCTTGATAGGCAGGGGTGAGGGATGATTTTTCTATCAAGACATAAGTATTAAAGATAAAGACTTTAAACATTTAAAACCATTTTGTCACATAAAAGGAAAATAAATGCCATAATAATGAAGAGAAATGTTTCTACAGAAACTCAATATGGATACTCAAGTTGTGGCAGACATCCCAATGAAATTCAATTTCCTCCCACACACTATGGAGAATATTGGGAGATACTTGGGTGATAGCGATAATAATCCAATTCTTCAGTTCATTGCTGGATTATATTAATGGTGCATTGAAGACTGCATTTTAAATAAAACCTCACAAAATGAAACCAGGTAAAGGCTAAATCTGGTGAATGAGCAGGCTATTTAAAGGAGCCATCATGATCAATCCAGCAGACTGGGAATTGCAGATTTAATAATCTATCACTTTCAGCAGATAATGGGAAGACACAGTGCAATTGCATTGCTTAGTTTTCTTAAACCAAAACCTACTCTTTTCTTTTTTACATATGTGTAATTTGCCACATCTGGTTTCTCTAAAACAGCATTTCCCTTAGACATAGCAATGACTGCAAACCTGATGGAAAATAATTTTTTTTCATTGTCATATCATTTGTTTCCCCTTCAAACAACAATGCAGTCATATAAGTTTGAAGTCATAAAGCTACTTTATATTACCTAGTGTATGTATTTATATATACATATATGCATTATTTATATATATATATACATTTGTGTATCTATTTTGTGTATCTATGTATATCTATTTTTGTGTATGGAGAAGGGATGTTAAAGACAAAAGCACACATAAATCAAACTCCCCAAAAAAATCAAGCTGTGAACTTATCTGATTATATGAAAGTTAAACCAAACCAGAAACTAAGTTTTTATTCAGTCTGATAGATTGTAATTGAAAGTTAAACGATGCTCAGTAAGATTAATAAAAAACAGTAGCATATCTTGCATAGCTCAAATTCTTTTTTTTAAATTGGACACTTTCAATGCACAATTTTTAGCACACTTACAGTGTTAAGTTTTCAGTTCTTAATTTTTTTCTTCTTATATTGAAACAATGTAATGAAATGTATGTTATTCAGTTGTCATGTATTCATGTTCTTAAAATATCCACACCCACATATCAGTATAATTGTTTAAATTATACTGATATTAAGCAATTTGTATCCAGTGAAGTAAAATATTCAATTCAACAGACACAGGTAATTTGGTGACTGATTTAACGGGTTGCTATTTTTAGTCTTTTAAGACCAACCAACCTTTTGAGATTTCCACAGGAGTTCTTAAGAATCTTTCATAAGTTCCACAAGAGAAAATATCATGTTATGAAATTGAATTTGAAAATGTTTTTGCATAATGTAGACTTACACATATATAGATCAATTATTATTTACTCCTAAACTACAATATACAGCATGTCAGAGTGATAAACTGTCATTCAAACAAGTTTTATGGTTAAATATCATTAATATTATTTTCATATTTCTTTAAGATTTTTACTACAGCGAATAGTTAAAACACATATACTTAAAAAATTACTTCTAACTTTAAATTATTAAATAATGATTATTTATGAATGCATTCTAGAGTATTAATATGCTAAATCATTTTGAACACATCTCTCTCTCCATGCAGTAAGTAGTAAAATAATTTGGAAAATATGCAAATATTTGTAAAATGATGGACTTCAAACACCAAAATATGAATTCTTACTTTCCCAAAAGGAAATATGAAAGAAATGCTACATTGTTTTTTCCACCAAGCTCTGCACTTTGTCCTAGTTTCTCCACCATATTAGCATTTCCAGATGAGGTTGCCAACAATAAAAGCCCACCATAGTCTTCAGCATGGTGGAGGCATTCTTGTGCCAACTGAAACTGACATCGAGACATAGCCAGCTCAGCTAACTGTTTCCATTTTTGTTCACTCTGTTGAAAAATACAATAATCAACAGCCAGCATTTATATTAAGGATTGTTTGCAATTACATTAATATTAGTCAATAAAATTGCAGAAGGAATCTACTTAAAAATACTTCAAAATATTATTGAAAATTTAAAGCTTAACATACTTAACTATAATTTTTACAGCATTATTTACTATCTTAAAAAGTCATTATTATGCTGTTTAGTATATAACATGTTGTCGTTGTTTAGCAACAACACATAATTTTTTACCACAAGATATTATAAAATATATTCCTGAAAAATATTATGCCTTAATATTCATTTGGTTTCACCAATTTGATAGTATGTGTTAGATATAGGATTAATAAAAAATATATAGTGAAATCCCAAACTGTAGGTTGGAGGTACTTAAGAGGAAGGAATGGCATTGATTAGATAAGTCCATTTAAAACCATTTTGTCACATAAAAGGAAAATAAATGCCATAATAATGAAATGTTTCTACAGAAACTCAATATATGGATACTCATCATGGTTGTGACTTCAACAAATTAGTTGTGAAAGGGTTAATGGGAGGTTATGTAGAATTGAAACTTTGTGACGACAGTTCATTTGCTCAATTTACACACACACACTACATATAACTTCAAGACAACTGCCATTTAATATTCATACTTATGCTGTGTGTGTTTGACCACCATTTAATATTCATACTTATGCTGTGTCTTTTTGACCACCATTAAATAATCATACTTATGCTGTGTCTGCTTGACCACCATTCTATAACAAGATAGTCTTTTGCTAACTTCTACAGTATCTACTCTGACATACTTCGAAATTAAAGAAGTTTATGCACTGGAACAAACTCACCAACTTCTGTAGTATGTCTATGTGCACCATGCCATACTGTGAGTCATTAATGTAATAGTCAGTTGATTGTTTCTCTCTATTTTCTACAATTCACCAAGATGTCCTGCACTGGAGTCTTTTGCCAACAGGATGTTTCCTGTGATATGTTATTACTGAATCATTTATGTTACTTTACACACCTCAAGTACGTTCAGTTACCATTCATGATGCTATCTAGTGAGCTGAGTGTAAAACTGCAGATGTACCAAGATCTGAGGAAAGCAAAACCTCAGCAGAAAGGCAGCAAAAAACATCCATACCTTACCTAGGTCTTGAATGCAGGTCCCTTTGATCAGTAACCAAGCACTCTAACCACTAAGTCACACTGTGCATAAAATGCAAGGAAAATAATACAACTTAAATACAGTTTGGCTGAGGTAACAATAAATGAACCTTAAAACAAGATTTTATTGTATACTATGATTTCACATATTATCGGCACACAATTTTTCTCCATCAGATCTTCCTATTTTTGTGGATTTCCAACAACAGATATTAAGCGTCATTTTTATATTACAGCATGATTATATTTTTAATTAATAAGTTATATTTATATGAACTCTTTTTATCATTTATGCACTGTCTATATGGATAACACTTTTGGTTCCACATCAACTTTTAGTTTATTTAGATCAGGATGCTACTTTATATTCATAAAAATGATTTCAATCAGCTCATGTTTTTAAATTTTTATAAATCCTTACATTTACTCAGCTTCTAACAAGTACAGGACACAGCCTTCAGTGTATTCATGCATTTTTACATTCATATTCCAATACATAATTGTACACATCCATAATATTAGTATAAATCAAATATATGTACACTAATATTTAATTTTATAACATCCTAATTTCATGAAGTGGTAATTTTAACTTTTAAATGGATTGCCAGCAGCAAAAAATAATTCTAGAATTATCAATGTATAACTTATTTAGCAACTGTTATATCCAAATTGGTTATTAAATGCCATTTATTAGCTCCAAACTACTTGAATGTATGAATACTCCTGTTAAATATATTAGCTTCAATCATTAGAATATTCTCCACCTTTGTGGGTTGTTTCTAGAATTATATTGCAGTTTATTCAGAACATTTCATTATTTAAAAGAACGTTCTTTTTATATTCTGTTATGCAAACATTAACAAAATAAAAAACAGTCACTAAAGGCTCTTACTTCAACAGTTTCCACAGACATGAATTTCAAAACAAAACTGGACATTTTTTAATGTATTTTAAACTAAGTAAAATAGTGCTTACCTGAGCTTCTTGTGCAAGTTGATAAGCAACAGTTAAGTCTCCTAATTGTAAAGCTAGTTCAAATTTATGCTCTGGATCTGTAGACACTACAAGAGCTTGAGATTTAAAACCCTACAAAAATTCAAATTACTGTATATAAAAAATACACTCATGAGAAAAAGTTAAGTACATACAGTACTGTGCAAATTAGTTGGGACAATAGGAAAATGCAGTAACAAAGACACAACTAAAATATTTGTTTAATAGTGTAGTTAATAGTGAATGTGATCCCCTTACCTTAAATTACTTCTTTCACCCTCTCAACCATTGATGCCACTAGCTTTCCACACATCTCCTTCACTTCAGGGTCGGGGTACCACACTTTCATGACACTTTCTATCATTTTGATTTTCGTCGTGCAATCCATCTTAGATATGCGCACTTTAATAATGGCGCACAAAAATTTTCAATGAGGTTTAGATCGGGTGAATTTCCTGGCCACTCCAATACCTTCAAATGTTGCTGGGTAAAGAAGCTCTTAGCAAGCTTAGAATTGTGGCATGGAGCCAGATCCTGTTGAAATAACCCATCACTGTTAGGAAACAGCTTCTGCAGTGTTGAGACCATTTTCGCCTCCAGTTATGTTTGCTGTTATTTTTGCTGTCCATCAGTCCTTCAATGGGGTGAAGCGTCTGTGGCTCGGAAGCTGCGTTGGGTTGTTGGGTGGTTTTACCTCTGAGCGGCACTTTTTTGCACACCATGGGCTAAATGGCCAGGTCACATGGACCCTGAAGGCTCAGAGAAGGTTGGGGGAGGGGACCCACTGGAACAGCTGTTGGGAGACAGATGGTAGCCTCCCGTCAAGGCCATCCAGCATGTTCTTTAACGTGCACAGGGTATGGCTCTCCCGCTCATGGGGCCACAGCTTAATGTCCCATCCGACGGACGGCAGCCTTTCCAAGCCCATCGGTGTCCCCTACTGACCGTGGGTAGGGCGGGGAATTTTTGCGGAGATAAATCTCAACGCTGACCCAACTGGGACTCGAACCTGGGAACTACAGATTACGAGCCTGGCACGCTACCGACTGAGCCACCCCGGCCCCTCTCGGAAGCTGCACGCACAAGTTTAGACCTACAGCAGAAGGTTACGAACAAGTTTAGACTTACAGCAGTTAGACTCTGCAGCGGATGGGACTTAGCATTCCTTTGCTTGTCCCAACTAATTCGCACAGTACTGTAGTAAAATCAGAAAAAGTAGTTAGCTACATAAACAACTAAAGTGCAGTAGATGCGAAGTGTTAAAAATCTAGTATGAAAGTATACAGAACGTGATGTAAAAGTACTTATAGGAAAATGTGGGTATAAGCATGTCTATACTGAAATAGCCAAAAATGAGGAGGTTGTAGACCTTTTATGGTTAAACCTGACAGACAATACACCCAAGGACCCTCATACAATAAGCAAGAGTTAACAACAGTACTGTGGGTATTCTAACGCACACTCTTTGTGGAAAGAAGTTTGCAATTTATTTAAGATTCCTGGAGATGGTTGATGACTAGACACCTGTTTTCCTAGGGCATCCCATATATGCATGCCCTATGGGATTCAGGTCTGGAGAACCTGGTGATAATTCCATTTGGGTAATATTTTTACTCTGAAGAAACTGACCAGATGAGCTCTACAGGATAAAGCATTATCTTCCTTTAGAATGCACTGCGACAAATTGCACCCTTAGAAAGTCAGAGAGGAGCAAGTATTTCATCCTGCTCAGAGCAGCCAAAGTTCCTTGAATGGGGAGCTCCATAATATCCACTGGATATATATAGAGCCCCAGTCAATATTACAGAACCTTCCAAGAAGTTTCAGAATCAAACTCAATCTAACACATGAAATGTACAAATTCTAACCTAAGTGTGCAAACACTTCCATCTTGTGGCCAATAGGTTTACTGCTTAACTCAACAAGCAGGCATATATGCACTCAATTCTTATTATTCAATATGCTCTTGAAGTAGAAAAAATAAAAATGGTTTAAATATGAACAAATTTTTCAGAGATAAATCTTTTGTTAAAAGTTTCAGAGAACTGCAATTTTCTAGATTGAAAATGACATCAACAGCTACAAAACTGATCATGATCCATTTCCAGAACAGAAGGAAATCAAAAACACTGCATCAGCAGATGATGCTACTTATATTGATGCATGCATGTGATTGATCATTTAAGCACAAAGCAGTTCGTTTTTAGGTTTAACATCTTTTTTAAGCAGAATCAACAGGTATAATATTATATTACAGTTTTCAATGAAAATTTCCATTTTTAATTAGAAAAAAAAAAATCTTTAAAAGAAGTCAAATTCTATGTAAAAAAAAACTACAGCCTTATACTATAAAATCAATAATTATTATTTCTGGGTCACCAGAATTTGAAAAGTGAAAATGAGATGCACATGATGATTCTAACAAAATTATTAACTGGTCTCACAATAATTGTATTTATATAAACTACGATAAAACGAAATGGTTGAGATTTCATTCACCAAGATATTATGATCTTTTATCTTATGCAATAAAAAACCACGAACCTTTGTGTCCTCATAACATAATAACTTGTGACCCTGACTGCTGCGGCTGTGATGTTATTGAGCATGTCGAGAACTATAAATATCTTGGACTTTACATGGACACAACCTTCGGATGGAATACACATATTCGAAAGTTAGCAGGGAAATTGTGTCTATGTGCATCCAAACTTTACAAACTACAATTTGCTGCAAGCACACATACATGTATTTTAGTTTATAAAGCTATCTGTGAATCTATATTGACTTATGGTTTGACAATATACAGCTCAACTAACCTCACAAATATAAAGAAAACAGAAATTATTCAATCATCCATTGCTAAAATTACAATCCCATACAACTTATGAAATTCATTTTATCATAGCAAAGAAAGACTAAATTATCCAGGCATACTTTCCTTTCACAACCCTTACAAATACATCATCATCATCCTCATCATCCTCAAGCAGCCATGGGCTACGGAGGTCCAACCAGACCGTGCAATTTAGTTCTCCAAGCAAGTCTATCCTGAGCTACATCTACTGCATCTGGCCACTGCACACCAATTCTAACAAGGTCCTGTTTGACATTGTCTGCCCACCACATCCTAGGTCTTTCCTAGTTCTTTCTGAGGCCTTTAGGCACACTGTTCATAACCCTATTCGCCAATCTATAATTATCCATACGGGCAACATGGCCAAACCAACAGTCTCTCTCTGCACAATATGCTGCTTAAAGGAGGTTGCAAACTCCTTTGCCTAACCTTATCATTAGTTACAAAGTTGAACCACCTAATGCCCAAGATACTGCATAAGCATCTGGAATCAAAAGCATCTAGTTTCCTGTTATCTTGTTTACAAAGTGTCCAAGTTTCACTACCATAACTAACCCTAGAAAGAACCAAACTATTATACAGTCTACTTTTAGTCTTTAGGTGTATACGCCTATTTCTCCACACTCTCCATAGATTCTTAAAAATCCCAGCAACAATCCCTATTCGTCTGTTAATCTCATGCCGCACATCACAGTTCTTTCCATGATTGTGCTTAATAGAATTAAGAATCTGGTTGACAGTCAATTGCGTGATGAGCAATGTGGATTCAGAAGTGGTAGGGGATGTGTGGATCAGATATTTTCACTTAGGCAGATTCTTGAGAAATGTTTAGAGTTTCAGAAACCTTTGGTTGCTAGCTTTGTTGATTTCAAAAAGGCTTTCGACTCTGCTGATCGTCACAATTTGTGGTTGATTGTGAGATCATATGCTATACCTGACAAGTTAGTTAACATAATGGGTTGGGTTGTTTTACCTCTGAGCTGCACTTTTTTGCACACCATGGGCTAAATGGCCAGGTCACATGGACTCCGAAGGCTCAGAGAAGGTTGGGGGAGGGGACCCACTGGAACAGCTGTTGGGAAACAGATGGTAGCCTCCCGTCAAGGCCATTCAGCGTGTTCTTTAACGTGCACAGGGTATGGCTCTCTCGCACACGGGGCCACGGCTTAACGTCCCATTCGACGGACGGCGGCCTTTTCCAAGCCCATCGGTGTCCCCTACTGACCATGGGCAGGGCAGGGAATTTTGCGGAGATAAATCTCAACGCTGACCCAGCTGGAACTTGAACCTGGGAACTACAGATTACGAGCCTGGAGCGCTACCGACTGAGCCACCCCCGCCCCAGTTAACATAATGAAAGCTCTATAATAACACTGAGTCGTGTGTGAGAGTTGCTAAGGCTTGTAGCAATTGGTTTAGCATTATTTCTGGTGTTCGACAAGGGTGCATTTTGTCTCCTTTTCTCTTTAGCTTGGTTATTGATTATGTTATGTGAAATTCACTTCAAGGGAAAGATTTTGGCCTTAAATGGACTGGAGATACGAAAATTTCTGATTTAGATTATGCTGATGATTTAGCCCTGTTGGCAAATGATGTTGATGAGATGAACTCTTTCATTCGAGCTGTTGATGAGACTGGTAGTAGAGTAGGTTTGGTTATAAACAGAGAGAAAACTAAAGTGATGAAAATTGGTCAAGCAGGCAGTGATTCAGTTAATCTGAATGATTGCAGTCTTGAGCAGGTGTCACAGTTTAATTATCTTGGGAGCTATGTAACAAATACAGCATCACTTTAAAATTTTTTTGACAATCAATTTAAATCTAAAATCTCTCATGGGAAAAACACAAGGTTACAATCCAAAAATTATTTCCACTTCCAAAAATATTAAACAATTACGGGAAATGTACAAGGGCATATACAGCATCTTACATGTTCAATCAATTACCAAGGGAAATCATTTTATCAAACAAATTTAAAGAAATCAAAAATAAGACAAAAAATTTTCTTCTAGGCTCTAAAATCAATATAAAAATTTGAACTACCACAATGGAGTTTCACTGAAATTCACATAATTCGATGGCATTGTTTTAAACTATATCTTAGGTATTTTCATGTAACGTTATTATTCTTCTCTCCTGCAGATAAGCAGATGCTTTGCGGGTCATTTGTTTAAACTCTTGTATAACTAACACGAATATGAATAGATTATTATTATTATTATTAAAAAAACTGGCCTACAATGGAGTGTTAAGCTCTGTAGGTCATTTGTTTGTTTGATAGATTAAGAAAAGTTTTTTTTTTGCCATTTTAGTTTGTCAAAGGCTGCAAATATTAGTTCTACTTTTCACATTTGTTTTACAATTATCTATATCTTCACAAAGCAACTGTCACTGACTTCTTAGCCTTTCTAGCTAATAATGAATTTTACTTTAAATTTACCTAAATATTCATGTCCATAATTTTTTACAAGCAATATATAATTTTCTATGCACAACAAATGAACTAACCTGTTTTTCTAAAAAGTGTGCTACTCGTGTCCTCTGTTCCCTAGGTATAGTAGGTAATACATTATGGGCAGTTTCAAAGTCCCCTCTCATCACTGCTGTCTGATACTCCAAAACAGAAAGGAGTAGTGAATATGATACAACATTTAGCTCTTTATCACCCAGATAGAGCCTGCTGTCCTTTGGAATGTAACCCAGAAGATACATCACCCTAAAATATAGATTATAGTATTTAAAACCTTTTGAAAATGTTTCTCATATTTCACCTTAAATATTTATGCTAACCAAATAAATCAATTTGATAGCAATTATTTTTGACATAAATGAAACTCAGGATTTTTACATTCTTCATATAAAACATCCAGGAATATTTTTATCAAATATAAAAGAAATAAAATACATACACAGCTAATTTTTTTTAACCAAAGCACAGTTTGAGCTTAATTTTAAATTATAAGCATTTTCTTTTAATTTTCTTTCCTTTCAAACAATTCCCTTAATATTTCATTTTAATAAATATATGAAATGAGAAATGGTTCCAGGTGATTTCCATGGAGAATCAAAAAACAAAAAATTATAATTTAGCATATCCTTTTAAATAAAGTAATATAAGATGATAACATACTTCATTATCTCACATATTAACTATTTATATAACAAACTTATTTCATAATAAATAATTGAAAATGGTGTAATAAATACTATGCAACTGATCGCGCAAATAGAACAAACTATAAATAAAATACCTAATAAATTCAAAGATATAGAAAGAGTTAAATTACATAGAGCCATAAAATACACACAAAATAATAAAAACATTAGCAATATAAAGGATATTCACATTTTAAAGCAATTAAGAAATAATCCTGATCTTAAAATAGTACTTGCAGATAAAACTAATCAAATAGTAATAATGGATAAGAATGATTTTGATACTAAAATTAACGAAGTTTTACAACAATTAAAATGTAAAAAATTATCGAAAAATCCGTTAACAAGCACAATAAATAAATTAAGTAAATTAAAAAATGACCCATTCCTTCCATAAGAAATAGCAAGTAAATGTAATCCGCCGATGTATCCTGATATACCTCAGTTATTTGCTAAAATTAAGCTCCATAAAGAACATAGACCTTTCCGTCCATTGGTATCTAAATATAAATCATCAACATATAACTTGGAATTGCTACTATATAATTTTTTCAAACCATTATACCCACCTACCCAATATATGATTACATCTTGTCATCAGGTAATTGCATTAATTCAAAAAGCTATAGTTAATGAAAACACTACTCTCCACTCGTTGGATGTAGTATCGCTGTATCCAAGTACACCTACCTTGGATGCAGCGATGCGAATTAAATCGGAATGGTTATGAGTGGTCCAACCCAATGCTCAGGAATACTTTAGTGTGAATCAGGCATTGGAGTTGGCCACTTCTAATTTCTTTACTATTAACCAACAGACATGGCTGCAGACAGATGGTGTACCTATGGAGTCCCCTCTGCACTCATGGCTGATGTTGTTATGCATCATGTGGAAAATGTTGCTTTAAACCCTGTAGTATTAAAACCTACACTTCACATACGCTACGTTGATGACATTTTAATTTTTTGGCCTCGTTCAGTAACTTTACTACCTGAATTACTTAATACTTTTAACAATGTCATACATTCTATAAAATTTACTTTAGAATCTGAAAAAAACTCACAGTTACCCTACTTATTACAATACTTATTACAAGAAAAGGAACATTTTGCAAAACCACAGTTTATAGAAAACCTACAAATATCCCTAACTTTATACCAAAGGATTCAGCACACTCATGGAAGGTTAAGCAAGCAAGCATTTACCCACATTTTCTATGAGCATTGAGATGTTGCTCTGAAACTAAAACATTACAAAAGGAATTAAAATATATAAAGAAAACAGCTAAAGATGTAGGATATACGGATACAAATCTTAATAGATGGGAAAAAAACACTAAGTTTTATGAACTAAAACAATCGAGCTCTACACCAAAATCCACTGATGGTAATACAATATACACAAAATGTTTCCTGTATGTAACTAATATTATTCAAACCGTACAAAATATACTTAAAAAATACAAGATTACTGTCCCAACCAAAGTTACGCATTCAATTAAAGATTTATTAATAAATGACCGTGAAAAACAACACCCAACAGGTGGCATTTATGAAATTCCGATACCTGATCCTCATAACATTTTACAAGGAAAAAATAAATATATTGGGAAAACATATAGGCAATATGGAACACGAATAAAGGAACATCAATATGATATATCAAAAGGAATAAAAACTACGGCATTAGCACAAACAGTAATAGATAATAAATTAAATCTAAAAACAATAGAATATAAACCAATAGCAGCCCCAAAAACTAAATTTCAACTTTTGTATGCTGAAAAACTTTGGATAAACAAAAACCGTAATCGAATTTGTAATAATGACTGTCCACCCCTACCATCAGCTTGGAATCTACTAATTTAACATGTGAACACACCATACTCTGTTACGTCACAATCAGGTGACTTTAATGTAGTAAGATACATATATAGAGACGTATATAAGCCTAAGATAACATCGTTTGTTGAGCTTTGAAGATGCCCACATATGATGGTGGGCAAAACGCATTGCTCAAGTGGAGCTCCAGTTGGATATGAGGAACTTGCACTGAGTTTATGAAACTTTTTATTAATATTTTAAGGTTTAATGTTATATTTTAAAGTTTGTAGTGCAGTTAAGTTACTATGGATATTTGCATCACGATGCAAGGTGTAATATGGGCAATATTTGAACATTTCATCTATGGACTCACAAGATAATGAATGTTTCAACTTATGTTCTTGAAGTATCGGACAGAATTTCAACCTGTTTTTGAAAGATACCTAAGTCATCTGGTTCCTGTATACTTCGATAGTGTCATCAGAAGATAGCGTAACAACAGTGCTATTTCGTCATTCAACACTGATGAACTTTCCGGTTTTGTGACAAAGATAACATCAAAAGATTTGCCAATAATGGCAGGACTGGTAATGCGTAAGGAATCTACTGCAACCATCATGTAATACAGACTGTAGCATATCCCTAGCCGTTGTACCAGCAAAAGCTTATATGGTAAATATCTTTAATTAACTCTATTACCTTTGGATACTGTCAAAGGTATTATAATTTGAGTTATTTGATACATGTTCATTTATAAGAGGAATCTATGTCATATATTTGCCAATAAGGCTAAATTGTGGCTTAGTAGCCTTTTTTCTTGCTACCTATAGCTGCCTTGATAGTGCAGGCTAATATACTATTGTCAATACAGCTTTATCATGTAATTAAATTTATAAACTTATTTCAAAGAAAAATAGGCTATATTCAAAAACTATACAATGGAAATTCGAGCACTAGTAAGCTCATTTTACGGTTTTTGCAATTAGTAAATGTCAAAAAGCATGAAACTTGACTTACCGATCTAAATGAGCAATAGTAACTATTTCTCCACCAACGTAATAGTTTAGCCTGTTAACACTATTTGTATATATAAAGCAGTCACCAACCCATAGCCCAGTTTTAACACATTCTTGAACTTCACCAAGAACCTAGAATAACAAATTGCTGTCAACTTTGTACAAAATACAAAAGTGAAATTATATACTGTTCCAGTATTTATCTGTAAAAGAAAAAAATATATATTCAACATAAATATACACTAGAAGAATAATAAATTACCTCTGGTAAATGTGCAATGCTCATCTTTAGAGGGAAATAATTTTTTTTTTACTCTAACACCCTCTAAAAACAGTGGAAATTTTAACTAATGGATGTTTCACAAACTATCAATAATAAAAATTTGTTAACACCAATTGATTTTTTAAAACAAAAATTTGCATTTTCCACCCCCTGGTGGTAATGGAGGTAAATTGTTGCTATCAATAGAAATCCCTCTACCACCATACACTAACCCAAATCTCTAATTTCTATCATAAACAGTCCATTTATATTAAAGTTTCACCAATTCCCAACTTAAGTGCTCTCTAATAGTGGAAATTAATACTATTGAGATTTGGAAATGAAAATCCAAATATGTCATTAGCACATACTCAATCCAAAAAAAGAATTTTTCATTTATCTCCATCTCTAAAAAAAAGTTTAATATCTACAGATAGAGAGACAAACACAGAGTAGAAAGTTTTTTTTTTTTTGAGATAACAAAGAAGAAACATATATAAAAAAATGCCATTTATAAGTTATAATAATTTACACTACATATTCTATTTAGTACAATATATGACCACCTTGATTTAAATTACTCTCTGCAATAAGAAGCATAAAAATTTAGAAATGAATTACACATAACGATGCATATTTGAATAACCTAAAAAAGTTAATTTCATAATTATTTATTAGTACTTCAAATATTTGGCAGATAATGGATAAAATTTATCATTATTACAATATGATAATGAACACTTACTACTAATTATAATATTAATGTCCATTATTAGTTTATAAGCTGGTCTTGTAGTTGCTACACTTGCATCTGTTACAAAGTCAAATCTATTTCATTTTTTCATACCTAAATATATCATGAACTTTAATTTTATAGCAATAAGCAACATATTAAATATTCAACTTAAAGTAAATATAGTTCAGAGAATTAACAAATTATAAATACAGATACTGAAAAAATATAAAAGTAGTACAATTGTATATTGTAAAAGTGAGAAAAATAATAAACATAATGAAAAATACTAACTGGAATGATGGGGTAGTGGATATGCTCAACTAAGAGAACAAATATTGATAGAGAACACAAAGATAATCTTACTACCATGAGTAAAACTCTGACCAGCGACAGGAAATGGGATGGTCAAGTAGAGGGTGAAGAAAATAAGTTGAAAAGTTTGTGTGATCAATTATTTGGTTGCCTGTAAGAACTCCCCAAAAAGCAACCAACTAGAAATTTTCATGGCACTCATTACATATTACTGTCAGAATTTTTTCAGTACATAATGAAGCTTACTACATAAAAAATTTAAAAAAAAAAGAACATGAAAAGGAAAAAATTGTAAATATATGGTAAAACATTTAGTTATGGCTGAATATCCACTGCAGTGGGTTTATGTTTTTGCATTAGTATGTGAATCTGGAGATCAAATATGGTTTCATAAACTACCATATAGCAATAATGAATAAATAATTTCTAAACATTTTACTTGACAGCAATGCATGATGTTTTAATATAAATAAGTATTAAGGATTATTGCATACTAATATATATAAAGTGTTGCAGTAATCATTCAACATATTTTTCAATCCAGAAATAGTAATAAGACTGAACAAACATAACTTACATCAAAAGCATCTTCAATACCATCCTCTGTTACAACAGCTTTAAAATGTTTTGCTTTATTTACAGCTTCAGAATTGTATTTTAGTATATAAAATGAATCATCTGTTGCTATGCACACTAACTCACCACTTTCTGACCAGTACACCTAAAAATATGCATTCGTACATTAAACCATATGTAATATTTATAAAATTTTAAATCTTTGCATCTTAAATGAAATACTAGAACAAACCATTATAATTATACACTGTCATCACAATCAATAAATGCAATTTGTACTTTTAGCACAGCCTATTCCACATTTTCTACTCAAGGATTCAACATACAATAAACACACTGGTTAATTAGAAGAATATCCTATCACGACTAGCAAATATGGAATGCTCATTTCGAAAGAGAATAAAATTGGTCATTTTTCAACTTTTGTACTCTCTAATGGTGGAAATTTGAAGTAATGGATGCTCTGTAAAATGTAAATAATATTTCATTATTACCTATCCAATTGAAAAGAATTTTTTACTTATCTCTTAAAATTTTTCACACACACTCTTGCCTGGAGGTAAGAGGATAATTTGCTTCTGCTAATGTAAATCCTTTAATCACCATACCCTACCAGCTAATTTTCAGAATACTAGAATGGCTAGATTGTTTATGCGTTCATCCAATCCACTTAAAGTATTGACATTTCCCATGTTTAGCACACTTTAAAGCTGGAAATGAAAGCTATTGGGAGATTCAGAAAATGATAATCCTAATATTTCATTAATATCAACCATTCTAAAAGAATATTTCATTACCTCCAAAAATGAAATCAACTTGTCAATTTGTGGGGTACCCATTTGGCACAAACCTTTCAGAATTTTAAATGATGAATTGTTTCCACACTGCCAATTGATACATTGACATCTGAACTTATTACCTGAATGGTGATGTGTGCATTTTTCTTAATGAGTTCATGAACAACAGCGATAGTTCTCTTGTTCATGGTCCCCTTCGGTCTTCCTGCACAGAGGAGGTCTTCAAAGCTCTGCCCTCTCCACTGAATCAGCACATCCATCCTGTAACAGTGCCATATGAACAGGAACAATCCACATATACTTGTGATAAATTAGTATGAATACTTTTTGCATTGTCCCCAAGTTGCATCCTTGTGAAAATGTAAAATCTTTCCCCATCTTAGTAGGCTCCACAGCAACAATGCACAGATTTCACAGACCAAACTTTGTGTGCTGCCAACAAAGATAAATGATGATATGGCCTTTGTTTTTAACATGTAATGACATGTTTAGACAAGCTTTCAAACAAGTCATTGCTCATTTGGAGGAACGAATGCAAATCCAGCATGTATCAAGAACTTTTAAAAATATATAGAAATTACAGTATTTACTCTTAAAATTCCATTTTTAAACACGAGCAGACCGTGCTGAACTTGCAACACCACAAGAGCACCATGACTATTTAAGTAAGTAACATCTCTAGCAACTCTGCCAGTTGAAGCCCTGCAAGTGTCAGGGCAAAATACATCACATGCAATATGATGGCTTCTAGCCAGATGAATTCGTCTTTTTAAGTAATGATTTTTTTTTTTTTTATTTTTTTTTTATACATGCGAGTGCTCCAATGGTTATAAAATTGCTTTAATCAGCAAGTTCAATACAGAGTTCTGTAATAGCTGGAATTAGACTTAAGTGCACAATAAGCTCACAGGAAAATATTTTCCACTGTAATGATGCAAGAGGAGAATATCGGCATAATACATAAAAAAACTTGCTATAAGGACTGGTAGATCATTCTGCAGTATCAATAATGAGTGCACCAACCTACAACAAACAACAGCAAGTGATGATACTGATGTCAAGTGCAGTGTCTTCAGTGATCTTAAAACCAGGACTGTTTATACACTAGTACTGAGTGCCAATAGAACTTACATCAATCAACATCCAGAAGCAAATATAATAACTTATATAAATGGTAGCATCTTATATACTTTCAATATTATCATATTATATCATGATTTACTTACATTTTTGGGATCAAATGTTATATTAGATCAAAATAGTAATAGGCAATATTATACTATGCCAATAAGACAATAATGTATTAAGCACTATAAGGTAACTATTGTATTAATATAGCACTCAACTTTAGCAGTAAAATCTTATTTAAAAGCTAATTTTATGAACTTTTTGAATGCCCTCCATTACCTGTGAGTGCATATGTTGGATCTGTGAGATACCTATTATTAATACCAGAAATGTAAATTTTAATTAATTAAGCATTATATTACCATTACTTTGTAGAAATGTAAATTTTAATTAATTAAGCATTATATTATCATTACTTTGTAGAAATGTAAATTTTAATTAATTAAGCATTATATTACCATTACTTTGTCTTTAATAATCTCATAAATTGTCCTATAGTTAGAAACTAAGAATGTGTTGAAAGTGTTGACATGTGGAATATATATGATTTCAGAAAAGTGGTGTCCCAAAAACCCAACCAGTGCACTTCATACAATTCCCCACCCATGCCACTTACAGGTTATATCATACGTTTGGGTCACTGGTGAGAAAAGTTAAGAATTGCTAGTCTACAGATAGACAAACAACGAAGTGAAAAAAGAGCTCATGTTTCGAAAATGAGCTAAAACAACATTTACATAACATGTATATATAATATATATACTGCAAGACATTGAAATTGCCCTACCCAGAAGGAGTGAGGGGATGGGGTGAAACGTAGCACACATATAGCAATACATATTGGCATACCATGATTTAATTTGCAGCCACTTACAGTGGTTAGAAGATGAGATAATGCAGCATAATGTGACTGCCTCAGTAGGTGGTTGCACCGCCATGAATGGCAATACAGGCAGCAATATAGCATGGCATGGAGTCATACAGTCGATGGATATGGTCCTGAGGAATTGCACACCAAGCAGCGTTAACTTGCTCCCATAAATCGAGATTCCATGCCAGCCAATGAGAGGACTGCATATCATCCAATGTGGTCCCAAAGATTTTCTATTGGGGATAAATCTGGAGATCATGCTGGTCATGGCAATACTTGAACATGTTGCAAACATTATCTGGAGACCCTAGCAGTGTGTACACAGGCATTGTCATGCTGGAAAATGGGTTGCTGCATGCCTGCCAGGAATGATAACAAAATGGGCTGCAGAACCACGTTAATATATCGTGCAGCTGTCAGTGTTCCCATGATGAGGACAAGTGGTGACCTGCTGTCATATCCAATAGCACACCATACCATTATGCCTGGCTGATGGGTGGTGTGCGTCAGTCAAACAAAAGCTGGATATGTCCTCTCGCCCAGTTGTCACCATACATGGATCCATTGATAGTCAGCATCCAGACAGAAACAGGATTCATCACTAAACACAACAGTGTTCCATTCGTGACCCCAGTTCGCACGACTTCGGCACCAAGTCAGACAAGCGCTATGATGGTTTGCAGTCAATGGCAGTTGACATAACGGTTGCCTAGAGCACAGGTGTGCCACATGCAACCTTTGGTTTACCATTCGGGTCATTATGGTCACAACCATAAAATATTAATATGGTCACAACCCATTGAATATCGCCTGCAGTGCTCTGTGGTAACAAACGAGCATGTCAAACAGCATCACTCCCTCTGCAACACATGCTAGAACCTTCATTTCGCTACTGTTGCCAACAGCGTCCAACAGCTTGTGCATCCTGATGAACATGGACAATGACACAACATGTAGTTCATCCAGCTTCACAAAGGCCTATAATTCTTCCTCTCTCAAAAGCATCCAAGTGGCGATAAGCCTACCGATGGCGTATTTCTGCTCTTCAAATCAAAACTATAAGTAACATGAGCATCCTTAGCCAGAGATTGTTGTTGTTGTTGTTGTAGTAAAGACTGCTGCAGTATACATACA
The DNA here is from genome assembly GCA_038380435.1 of Ryuthela nishihirai. NCBI lineage: Eukaryota > Metazoa > Arthropoda > Arachnida > Araneae > Heptathelidae > Ryuthela > Ryuthela nishihirai. Next base: position 40,549,902 of record JAWZYU010000020.1, read on the forward strand.
GTAGAGGAGCAGGTGCCATGACCTACTTTAATTGCTCACATATGCAGTCAAGTGACTATATTAATGGATTGTTTACAGAAGGCATTGCTCTCACATATTGGATAACATCACCATGCTCCAGTTAGTATTCATACTTTTATAATTAAACCTTCATTTTCATTTCTGTAGAATTATTAATCTTTTGGTCAGCTGAGCTATAAATAGATTATTATTGATCTTTAGTAGTTATGCTACATTGCATGACCAGCTTACAAGTTGTTGCAGATATTTTGTTTAACATTGCAGTAGGTTATATGCTAATTTTTCTTTTATTATTTCTTCATTTTCCAGTAAAAAAAACTTGTGATGAACTTGTATCATTTACTGAAAATTAATGTCTTGGATATGGAAATAAAAAGGACTCCATTGGCATGGAAATCAGTCCTTCTCTAGGAGGGAAATTTCAGCAAGGATTAGCAAATGATTCTGCAGAATTAGCAAAAATTTTTCCCAAGTATGATACCAAGAAATAAATTGCAAAAAGATAGTAAATTTTCTTGTTTCAACTAAAAAAATTCTAAAATTAACTTCTTTTTTTTTGACTGAGCATAGGGAGAAAACAGCTTGGCATCTGGACGTAAACCAGTTTTTCAGGCTGGAAAATGAAAGGATTAAAGAAAACTATATATTTTTACTTAGAAAAAAAGTTCATATTTTACCAATTTTTGTTAGAAATTAGAAACATTTTTAAAATATAAATTTTTACTGAAGAAAAATATTTAAAAAGTTATATAATAGGCCCAGACAAGTATTGCTAAGTATATATTTCACACTCCAAAAAGGTGATGTATTTCCCCAGATGCAGCAAAGGAATGTACCAAGATTGGTGCATTTCCCATATCAGGTCAGATACGGATGGGAATACCTTTTTTTCACCATGCCATCAGGTGGGTTTGCTTAAAATCATAAAAAGACTGAGGCAAACCTGAACTTAAAAAACTGGCCCATGAAGACCTTTATATTCTCATACTTGAGAGTAAGGATACAACAATTTCCTGTACTGAAAAATACCTAAGGGATTAAATTCATCTTTGTCCAGACACCCATATCAATATGTTTTTCTGTTATATTTGATTGTTGTTTCTTTTATAAATATATTTCTTGAGCAGCTTCTAAATATGAAGTCAGTTTCGAAAGCAACTTATAAGTCAATCATACACATTAGCTGAAACTACTGAATATTTTTTATATACTTACATGTTTTGGCTGTATTTCTATCCTTCTAATAAGTTCAAGAGATTCCCACTCATAAAATGCTAACCCACTAATTGACCTTACTCCAAGCATATGACCTCCAAATATTGCTAAAAAGAGGGAAAAAAGAAAACTCAAATAGGTATAAAAAATTCTTTTGTTATTGAATGTGGCATTGCAAAACAAAGCAATGCAGCAAATTTTGCAAATGCACTTGAAACACTTTAAAATGAATATGAATACACAGAGATTTTAGATTAGTTGGCAAAGTAACTGATAATCAAGGCTGTGACAAAGAGCAGCCCCCAAAATCTTAAAAACGAAAATTGAAGAAAGTAAAGTTTCTAGAGTAGCACAGGAAATGTCCTATAATCATGATAATCATGGAACACTTGAATATTTAGCTGAAAAAATTGTGTTTCACTGGCAATGGGATAAGAACCCACAACCTACTGATAACATGTCAGATGCTCTAACCACTGAGCTATCACTCAGTTGCTGAAATTGAGCTAGCTTATGATTGATCAAAAGTTAGAGCACCTGACATGTTATAAGGTGATAATGCATTCAGATCCCACTTGCAGCAAATCTAAACTTTTTCAGCTAACTATCAAATAACTCAAGTTATTTTCAATCTTCATTTTTAATAATGCAGGCAACTCAGCAAATGTACATGCGCAAGTTAAGATCAGTCATTGTGTGAAAAGAAATGAGTTGGGTGGCTTTATCTCTAAGTGACTATTTTGCCCACTGTGGGCTAATAAAAGGCCAGGTCACAAGGATCCCCCAAGGGCTCAGAGGTTAGAGAAGAAGATTCACTGGACAGTAGTTAAGATACAGATGGTAGCCCCCCCCCCCCCCATTAATGCCATTCAGCACAATCTTTAACATGCACATGGTGGCAGCTCCTGCACATGGGGGCACAGCCCAACATCCCATCAACAGACACTGACTTTTCCAAGCCTATCAGTGTCCTTTCTTAATGAAGGCAGAATGGGAGTTAATGACGATTTACAACATAGACATTGTTGGGACTTGAATCAGCACAGCAAATATCCTATTTAGTAAAATAGGTTTGCCTAAGTTTGTCCCTGTGATCAACAGTAATAGAGTACTATATAATTATTAGTGCACTATTTCAACTGATAATCTGTCATTTTATTCAAAAGCTAAAATCAAGTTTTCTGCATGCTTATATAATTTTCTTAATATGAATAAAATGTTATACTCCTGGCAACCATAAACATTACTTGAACAACAACTATCTTAACAAGCAAGAACAATCTTAATATACAACTTAATATACAATCTTAATATAGAAACTTAGTATGCAAGAATAATCTTAATATATTGAATGATTATTTTAAGATTGTTCTACATTACTGATTGTGATATATTACTGATGTAGTGTTATCCCCAACCAAAAGACAATAAAAAGTTTAGTAAAATGATCAAAAGCACAAATAAATTTGAAATCAGCAGTTGGGTTGTTTTACCTTGTAGTAAGGGGCACTTTTTTGCATGCAATAGGCTACATGGCCAGGTCACCAGGACTCAGGGGCTCAATGAAGGTTTGGTAAAGAAATCCATTGAACAGCTATTAGAATATACATGACAGCCTGCTGTCAAGGCAATGCAGCATGCTCTTTTAAGTGCACAGGGTATGTCTCTTTCCTTCACACAGGGCATGGTTAGATGTTCCATCTGAGAGAAAATATTTTAAAGCCCATCAGCATTTACTTTCTGACTGAAGGCAGAATAGTAGTTAGTGGAGAAAATTACAATGCAGGCACAGCTGGACTCAAGCTGGGACTCAAACCTGGGAACTGCAGATTATTAACCTGATGTGCTACTGACTGAGACAACCCCCACTCCCAAATTAGGCAGCTAAAGTAGCTAACAAACATTGCAAAATAACATTTGAGTTAATTTTAAACAATTACTGGTTAAGTGCTTAGTGTGAGCAAAAATAAGCCAAAATGCTGGATCTAAAACTATATAGAAAACAGACTTACAATTGCTTTTTCAAAGAATTACCTACTAAAATTACTCTAAGGTATATACACAGTCGTATCAGAATAATATGACCACCATAGAATCACAGTGTACCTGCCCAGGTGTGTCACAGAGTGCACATGACAAGGTCAACCACATGGAGATATAAGCAGTTGACCAGGACATTTCAGCCATAGTGCGTAACGTGAACACAATGGGCAGAGGTATTGATTTGACGGACGTTCAAAAAGGAATGATCATCGGCTACCATGCCAAGGATAGAAGCATCTCGGAAACAGCAGACTTTGTATGCTGTAGTAAGGGTGTACCAAGAATGGACCGCTGGCATACCGAGTACCTCCAGATGTCATAACCATGGAGCCCCAAAGGCCATTGACGCCAGAGAAGAACGTTGCCTCTGTTGACTGGTAAAGGGCAATCGATGCGCAACAGTGCAGCAATTGACCACTCAAATGAATGCTGGAGCACCAGGTACATGTCCCCAATAACAGTAGAATGAACCCTGTTATGCATGGGTCTCCAGAGTTGATGCTGCGTAAAGGTGCCCATGTTAACCAAGGTCCATTGGCAACGACACCTGCAGTTCACACGGGACTACGTCATTGGACAGTGGAGAGTGAAAAAGGTTGCCTTCCCCAACGAACTGAGGTTTCTACTCCACAGAAATGAGATGATGGTGGATACAATGTCAGACATCCGGACACACTTGTTGGTCAAGTACAGGCCAGCGGTGACAGTGTGCATGTTTGGAAGATGTTTTCTTGGTATGACCTGGGACCGCTGGTACCACTGGATGGGTTCCTGAACACCAATTACTTCATATCCTTCCAATACCTGTCCATCCTCACTGACCACATGCATCCCTTCATGTTGGACGTTTACCCTGGTGGTGATGGTGTCTACCAACAGGACAATGTGCCCTGCCATGTCGCTAAGGTGGTGTGTGACTGGTTCCAGGCGATGTCTCCCTTAGCCAGTGAAATCACCTGACCTCAATCTCGTAGAGCACTTGTGGGACCATTTGGATCAACAGGTTCGGCATGTGGACCCACAACCACGTCATCTCCAGAATCTCCGTGCTCTGCTGGAGTCTGAATGGGCAAGTGTGCCTCTGACAACCTTCCAGGGCCTCATTGTGTCCATGCCACACCATCTTGCCACTGTCATCCAGGCAAAGGGTGGTTATTTCCATTATTAAGTAGGTGGTCATATTATTCTGATATGACTGTATATACATATTACTGTTAGTTACTTTTCCAACAAAAATATCATGCACTTTAATTAGTATTGAACAGACAAAATGCTCCATACCTTCTGCTCCATATTCAGGTTTAAATGACTTCTTCTCTTTAAAATTTTTAAAAATTTTAACTGATGTAGTGTTTTCTCGCACCGCATATTCAGAAGAATCTAGAGCCCATACAAATTCCTGTGCTGTCCCAAAACTTTTATTTCTCAAAGCCATAGCTGTGTATATGATGTATTCACCATCACCACAAACTACAACAAATCTGAAAATAACAACACATTATTAATATACTACAGAGTACTATATTCTCACATAGTATTGACAATTGCGAAAAGGAAAATGGTATGTACAAAACAACTTATATCTTCTCCTATTTATTAAAAATGGTGCTTTAAACAAATTACATTAAAAATATGCAAAAAAACTGTTTTTAATGGAACTTGTTACCAATTCCACACACAGAGTTGCGAGAGTTTAATACTGCTGCTTGCATAAACATATCTATGAGACCAAATAAATACCTATGCTAATATATACAACATATTTGCAATAGAATTAAAACAAAAGGCAAAACAACTGAGGTCAACTTTACACAGTTCTTTCATGCCTCTGTAGGCTCATTTAAAAATATCAAGGTGTATGAAGCTCAGAATTTTCAAGCCCTGAGCTCCTTCAATTGAAATGCAACATTTAAGCCCAAAAATTCCAAGTCAAAAACCTCTCAATACCAATTTAAACTTTATAAAAAAGCCTGTCTTCTCAGGCTTCTAGTCTGCAATTTTGGTTACCATCAGAAATTATATAAATAAAATTATGCATTTATTGCAAAATATATATAAGAAACAATGTAGTTGAATTTGAAGATTTTAAACCAGATAAAAAATTAAGTAGCCAGTAGTTTTAAAATAAAAAAAAATATTTGTCACTGGACCTACTGAACATTGTTCCCTATTTTGTTCGTAAAAGTTCTTAACCAACTATCCTTTTATACACATATAGCAATACCATTGAATTAGATGGGTTTTAAATAAACTTTTGCACTGTGCTTTTAAATTATTATTGTGTGTAAAGTTAATTTAACACTAAGTTTTCAGCAGGAAACCAATTTAGAACTTGGTATCCATATTTTTACTTCAAACAATATTTAGTAAGAGTTAAAATGCATTTTAAAACATATTGGCAATTTAAAATTATATGCAATTTGCATTCCAAATATAATTCAGTGGCGTGTGTGTGTGATGGTATTGTTTCTGGATGTGTACTAATGTGTCCTGTTATACACTGACAAGTATATTAAAAATATTTAATTCATGATTATGTTGTAATAATATTTAAAAGCTCCTGAGCAACTGTTCTACATTTAGCTTAACACTATTTACATAGTCAAGTCATGGGTAATTTCACCATGGTTTATTATCACTTAATGATACTTTTAATCCATGTAAAAGTTCCCAAGTAAAGAGATGGAAAATATTACCATTTCAGGTGTCTTCAAAACCTCTTATGCTGGCTCAGCCAGTGTGTTGTTATCCTTACATTGTTCTTACAAGGGCTCTGCTTCAAGGATCTTGATTTGGTTGCCAATGATCTTTTACTGCCAGCCATTACTAATACATGACACTGATGTTTATCACTTAATATTAGATATCAGATACCAGTCAGTGTTTTTTTTAACTCAGTAGACACTGTCTATAAGGTGTTTTATCACCAACCAATGCTGGTTGTGTTGATTGCTTCCTTATGACTCATATTAAAAAAGTATGTTGCTCAAAAGACCTCATCTTGCAATTAAACATCTTAAAAAAACATTAAACTTAGTTGAGTTTTAACAAATTAAGTTTTAACTCAAAAATGTTAAAAATTACATATAATTTTAAATTGCCAATATGTTTTAAATGTTAAAAGTCACAGACATAAACACTACAATTTAAAAGGCTGTCCACTTTCTCCACCCAGCGACATTTCTCCCTGACACCCAGAGAGCTTCATCTGGCACTATATCTCCCAATGTTAAAGCTTTAAATAAGAATCTCCCTCTATCAGTAGTTTTGGTTTTCACTATGCTGTTCGAACAGCAGAAGGTTCCATGCTGCAAGAAAAGGTGGAATTTCGGTATTACACAGGTGATCTTTATGTAAATTGATCATGTTTTCCATATATTGGAGATGATATTTATTTGGAGGTGCAACAATGGCTTTATATGTTAAATTCTCTATTCGTAAATGATTTTCAAGAATTGTTTGTGATAAAGCTATATTAGAATTTTTATTTTTTATATCTTGTTGATGTTCTAATGAACACTGTTAATAAGTTCTATATGTTTTTCCTATGTACTGATCCCCCCCCCCCCCCCAATTTATTTTCGGCATCGGTAATTTCTTATTTAAAGCTTTAACATCGGGAGGTATAGTGTCATATGAAGCTCCGCTGGTGTCAGGGAGAAACATGCCACTGGATGGAGAGAGTGGATAGCCCTTTAAATTGAAATGTTTAAGTCTGACTTTTAACATTTTTGAGTTAAAACTTAGTTCGTTGAATGTTTTTAAGATGTTTAATTGCAAGATGAAGTCTTTTGAGCAACTTTTTCAATACGAATCATAAGGAAGCAATCAACACAACCAGCATTTGTTAGTGATAAATCACTTTATGGACAGTGTCTACTGAGTTAAAAACATGGACTGGTATCTAACACCAAGTGATAAACATCAGTGCTATGTATTAGCAACAGATGTCAGTAAAAGATCATCAGCAACCAAATCAAGATCCTTGAAGCAGAGCCCTTGCAAGAACAATGTAAAGATAACCACACACTGGCTGAGCCAGCATAAGAGGTTTTGAAGACACCTGAAATGATAATATTTTCCATCTTTACTTGGGAACTTTTCGTATGGATTAAAAGTATCCTTAAGTGATAATAAACCATGGTGAAATTACTCATGACTTGACTATGTAAATAGTGTTAAGTTAAATGTAGAACAGTTGCTCAGGAGCTTTTAATATTATTACAGCATAATCATGAATTAAATATTTTTAAACCATTTTGCTGTGCAGTTCAAATTAATACAAATATATTAATTAAGGATGCTTCAGGGACACGAATTTTAATATCAAGAGTGCTCAGAAAAAAGAGAAATAATTTCAAATTCCTACTCAAAAAAATAGAAGTGAGCTACATGATTTTTAAACAACGTGCCTATGATCATAGTTCATCCTTGACAACAACATGCATCTGCTATACCAAACTGACAATAAGACCATGTCGATATGACTATTAACCCTTTGCACTCAGTTTTTTCACTATAGAGAAGTAGCAACTTGAAGCTATTTTGCTAAAATATTGATTTAATTTTTTACAACTAAAATAAACAACATAAAATCAAACTGATCTTCACTGCTACTAATTTCATCATTGGCTCCATTTTTATAACCACTAAAACAGACTAAGCTTAAAAATAATAATTTTAATTAAACACAATATGTAATGAAATATGTATGAAATGCACATAGACAATAGATTTACACATCTAAAATGTAAGGAGGAAAGATATCCGTTTATAAAACAGTTATTGTCACCTCTCAGTTGCCTCTCAAGTGCAAAGGGTTAACTAGTCACCAATCTGAAGAGGAGTCTTAAAAACAATTTTAATGAATCTTACTTTGCTATATTTTTTAAGCAATTTGTTCTTCAAAGTTGATATATTTGAAAAAAAAATCTTTGAATAATACTGGTGAGTATTTCTGGTATACAAGTTTTTGTGTCCTGTGAAATTTTGTCATATGCAACATTTTATTCTTGAAGATTATCATGTGCTTCCAAAGAACCATACAAGAACAAATGTTATAATATTCTTCTATATTTATTAAAAACTATATCATTGTAAGAGTTTAAAACATAATGGTGTACTAAGTTAAATTGAAGAGACACGGCAACACCTAAAGACTATTTGTCAAAGTCAATTCAAACTGACCTATGTGCTTATAATGCTAAAAAGACTACAAGCATCTGTGTAATACATTACTGTAATAGATAAAACTGGAATTTATCCACTAATTATTATAAATGTACTATAATTTAACATGAATAACAAGTACGTATTTAACAGATAAATTGTTAACTTATTATTATTGTCTAAGTAAGGTACAAAAATGTCGTAAGAACGATTACAAATGGTATTAAGGCCATGCTAGGCTCAATTGTGCTATGAATACTAACAATTAAACTTCCGATAAAATGTCCAATGAGATGAAGTAGACGAAGAGTTCAATAACATGCTGTAGAATTTATGCACAATTTGTCACAGTTGGTCTTTATTACCTGACCAATTACTTTACCTTACCTTACCACAGTTGAGCAATACAACCGAAAGATCTGTCTACCTGACGACCTATTACCTTACCAAAGTTCTTTGACGTACCTTATTAGCAGTAATGTACAAATACTCATCATTACGAAAAAATGGTTCTCTAGGCAAAGAATGCTCAAATTTTAGATATAACATCAAACTACTTTTAACATCTAATTTTCCAAAGGTAAATGCACAATAATCTGAGACAATTGCATCTACAGCTCAAGGTTAATAAATCAATCAAAAAAGCACAAGGTTAATAAATCAATCAAACATTACCGTTCCCCTCAAGGGCTGCAATTTTGTCATGGGCCAATGCATTTCTTTACCCGAAAGTTTGGTCACATTTTCAAGGCAAGTGAATAAAGATATCGTCGTCTATTTATGAGTCCAGCACTCCACTAATTTACATAGTTGCTTGCATCATTTTCAAGTGAGAGCGAATAATTTTTAAATAGTAGTTTCCATGGTGATGGTAAAAGGGTGGTATCAGTATTGCCTAACATATTTTGATTAATGCTGATAATCAAATTTCCAGTATATGCTAACTGAAATTTGGTAGGTGGGGAAATATTTTTATGGGGTCTTGTATTACTGTCGGTAATTTATGTTCTATAATGGTTTGTGGCTAATGCAGTGGTCGGTTTACATTTTTTAATGTCAGAATTGTGTTCTTTAAACCGAAGTGCCATTGGTCTGTAGGTTTTTCTGACATATCCTGTGCATAGGGAAATTATTTTCTGAGGATTGGGTATTCGAATGCAATAAGCACCTCCAGAGGCTGCAATAATGTCCCGATCATTACGTATGACATTGAGTACAGTATGCCTCATTGTTGCAGAGACCATATATACATAGGCAGAGATTATTTTATTCAAGGTGGGAGTGATCATTGAAATGTAAGGAAATGCAATGGTAAATTTTTTATTAGATTTGATGGTTTGCAATTGATTTAGAGGTGGTTATGACCACAACTCAATTGATACTTTACAATACTGTTTTCTAATTAAATGGAGCAGATATCCAGCATCTAAGCCAATTTGATATATATATAATTCAGCTTCTTAACTAACAAGGGTTTTTGAATGCAATAGTTTATAGCTCTACGAAAACAAGCATTAAAGGATGATACCTTATATTTATGTGGGTGAGCAGATGTAAAAGGGGTTAACGTCAGTAAATAGGTAGGTTTTTGATATACTTCAGTAGAGATATGTATAGGAAAACTATGAATCAGAACATCCAAATACAAAATAGTACCATCAACCTCTTCCTCGTGGTAAATTTAATGGAGGGAAAAAAGTTATTAAACCTGTCTGTTAATTGTGCAAGTTCATTAAGGCCGTAAGGCCAAATTAAAAAAATATCGTTGATGCAACAATAATAAAATATGGGCTTAAAAGGACAATTTTGTAAAACATTAGACTGAATATGTCTCATTATGGCATCAGCCAACCAACCGGATAACGATGAACCCATTGATACACCTTCCTTTTGAATATACAACTGATTATTTGCAGAAAACCATTAGAAGTGGCTAATTCAAGGGCCTCATATACGGCAAAGTATTCTTGAGCAGTGGGACATGCCATTCCAACCACTTATGTTTAAGCAGCATGAAGGCTTCAAAAACAGGGGTACTAGGGTAAAGGGAAACAACATTCAATGAATGTAAGGTATATTCCAGTTTAATTACAATATCTTTAAGTTTAAGGATTAAATCTATTCCAGATTTTATATATTAGTCAGGTGGAAAATATGGACTGAAAATTTTTAACAGCACCTTTTCAAGAAAATGTGGGAGCATGTCGTTTACTAATTAATGGTCGAAAGGGTTGTGTAGGTTTATGTAATTTAATTTAGTTTATGATAATTAGTAAACAATTGAAGAGTATTTGGATACTTGATATATTGGAGTTATACAAGCATCACTAATGTCCTTAGGAAGTGCAGGATTATTTTTAAGTGCACTTAACTTAGCAATTACCAATAACAAGGAATTTTTGACTAATGGCTGACATTTAAGTTCATGTAACGTGTTCATCAATTTATCATTAAATTGGGTATTGTTAAGTATCACTATTTGATTAGTCTTATTGGCCAGCAATATTTTAAGATTAAAATTCTTTTTTATTTTATTAAGAACCTGCAAGCATGTGTTTATTTTATGAGAATATGGTAGATTATGTAAATTATTAATAGTACGATATAATCTAAATCACACTTCATCTTTTTCCAGACTTAGCCCATGCCTGATTACTTGCTCCAATTGAGAAATTAAGAGGTGTAACTTAGGGGGGAAGGGGGAGGGATAAGCAAATTTAGGTCCTTGCTGTAAGATTTGAGTTTCTTCCCCAGATAAAGGTTCATTGCCAAATTAACAAAAGGAATCAATTTGGGCGAATTTGTGGTACACTGTGGAGGCTGGGTTTGAGCTAAAAGCAAGTGTATTTTGTTCTTATGAGTATAACTTAATCGTTGAGAATCTTTTTCCAATAATACGAATAACTTAGACAAAAGACAATTTAAATATGTAGCATTAGTATTGGAAGCTAATCATTCAAACTGACCTATGTGCATATATGCACATAGGTCAGTTTGAGTCGACTTTGACAAATGGTCTTTAGGTGTTGCTGTGTCTCTTCAATTTAACTGTAGTACATTGTTATGTTTTAAACTTATACAGTGATATAGAGTTTTTAATAAATATATTGTAAATACACTATGAAAAAGTATATTTATAATATTCTTTGTGCCATATTAATTGTATACACTATAATTATGTGCTTTTTGCTATTAAGTTGAATTTTATTCTTATTATACTCTTGGATTCAAAAATGATCTGGTATTGTATGGACAGGAGTTATAAGACAGATACATGCACTTGATACACAATTTGTTAATACATCAATATGCTTAACTATTGTCAGATCAAAAGGCAACATTTTACAGCTGACAACTTTGCACTTGTTTGAAATTGTGGTAAAGTGGCAAACTGTAGAGTAATCTGAAACCTGTTCTCAATACATTCTACAAATATAAGGATGGCAAAATAATAGCATTACATTAAATAAAGTTAGCAAAAAACAAAAAAAAACTTATATTTAATAAAAAATAGTGCAAATGACAAAGTACTTTGGTCATCAAAATTAAATCTATTGTCACTTCTAATAACCTCAATTGTTAAATAAATAATAAACAAAATTATGCAATCTACTTATTTGTAGCACAAAAAAACTAAATGTAACATTTTACTTTTGCAGATATAAAAGATAAAAATTAGAAATACATAAGGATATTTTCCTTGAGCTTACCTTCCATTTGGATTATGTGAAATGGTCTGTGGATAAATCTCACAACTACCCATGTCTTTCACTTGCAAAGGAAGTCTTTCTCCATCTTTGATTTCAGCATCAGTCATAGCTTTTAGATTAGCCTGCTGAAGTTCTGAATGCTTAGCCCAAATGATTTTTCCAGAACTATCCATTGACATTGCTGGTTCTTCACGACCAAGCTGCATATATGATAGAGGGGACCGTTAATACAAGATTTATTATAAATATTATTAAATGCAAGTGTGCACATAAAACTACACACATATATATTAATTAAAATTCTAGTAAGTAAATATATCTTGTAGGGGGGGGGGGGGAGCAAGAAGGGCAGTTGTTCCCTTAACGATCTTAGGAAGCAGTCAACTAGAAAAACATAAAGCCTTAATATCACAAGCTTCAAATAATTCACTGCTCACCTGCATTGAGAAAAAAAAAATGGAATGATTTCTCTTAAATGGTAATAGCTAAAATTACTGAACCCTCATTTAAAGAAAAAGAACCTCCTCCCCTGACAAAAAAAGCCCTCACATGAAAATGGGAAGAATTTCTCCTAAATAGAAACAGGATCTCTGAATTCAGTGTAGAGCAGAGATGGGCAAACTTTTCACATCAACAGGTTAGATAAGGATTTTTCAGAGTGTCACAGGCTAGAACCTTAGTTATTGCATAAAGTACTATAACTCCCATCCAATGCCCTGAGAGCAAACTATATATTTTTATAATTATGGTAAATAAAAAATATTAATTATAAATGTAAAATACAAACAATAAAATTTTCATACATACATATTTATTGCAAAAAGGAACATGAGAAATACACAAAAATTAAAAGTAAATATTTAACATGATTATAAATAAAGATAAAATAAAAAAAAAATGCATTTTTAAATGTAACCATACCAATAGTGGAATGATTACCATGCATGGTTGCTGATCAAAAGGACATGGGTTCAAACCCTGGATAGGTATAGATATTTCTGTTTTGTTTTATCTGCTGAGATATTCCCTACTGAGATATATATCTGCAGAGATATTCCTATATTTCTGAAAGGCTTCTGTCAGAAAAATATTCTCTTGATTTTGTTAGTTCTGTCAGACCTCTATAGCAAGCAGCTGCTTGAGGGGTAATTTATTTAATATTTCATTGAAGCACTTTTCATGATTCAATACTTTTTACGAGGTCATAAACATTTGGTAAAATTCTGATAGTTAGCCAGAGCATAATGTCAGAAAATTGCTGCTCACAACTGGCACTTTCATTGCATCAAGGAATAGCATTTACTGCAAAATGACGAATACACATGATTGTCTCTTGAATTAGAATCCCTTTTTGAATTTGAATTAGATTGAAATACTTAAAAATAATGGTATAATAATTACATATTAATAATGCAGAATAATAAAAATAATATTAATAATCACATTAATAATAAATTATATTCATCATCCTCAAGCAGCCATGGGCTACGGAGGTCCAACCAGACCGCGCAGTTTAATTCTCCAAGCAAGTCTGTCCTGAGCTACATCTGCTGCATCTGGCCACTGGACACCAATTCTAATAAGGTCCTGTTTGACATTGTCTGCCCACCACATCCTTGGTCTCCCCCTCTTTCTGAAGCCTTTAGGCACACTGTTCATAACCCTATTCACCAATCTATAATTATCCATACGGCCAACATGGCCAAACCAGCGTAGTCACTCTCTACACAATATGCTACTTAAAGGAGGTTGCAAACTCCTTTGCCTAACCTCATCATTAGTTACCAAGTTGAATCACCTAATGCCCAAGATACTATATAAGCATCTAGAATCAAAAGCATCTAGTTTCATGTTATCTTGTTTACAAAGTATCCAAGTTTACTACCATAACTAACCCTAGAAAGAACCAAACTATTATAGTATAATTTTAGTCTTTAGGTGTATATGCCTATTTCTCCAAACTCTCCATAGATTCTTAAAAGTCCCAGCACATCACCAGTATCTGTTACATAGCTCCCAAGATAATTAAACTGTGACACCTGTTCAAGTTTGCAATCATTCAGATTAACTGAATCACAGCATGCCTGACCAATTTTCATCACTTTAGTTTTCTCTCTGTTTATAACCAAACCTACTCTAGTACCAGTTTCATCAACAGCTCGAATGAAAGAGTTCATCTCATCAACATCATTTGCCAAAAGGGCTAAATCATCAGCATAATCTAAATCAGAAATTTTCATATCTCCAGCTCATTTAAGACCAAAATCTTTCCCTTGAAGTGAATTTCGCATAACATAATCAACAACCAAACCAAAGAGAAAAGGAGACAAAATGCACCCTTGTCGAACACCAGAAGTAATGCTAAACCAATTGCTACAAGACTTACCAACTTTCACACACGACTCAATATTATTATAGAGAGCTTTCATTATGTCAACTAACTTGTCTGGTATACCATATGATCTCACAATCAACCACATATTATGATGATCAACAGAGTCGAAAGCTTTTTTGAAATCAACAAAGCTAGTAACCTAAGTGAAAATATCTGATCTACACATCCCCTACCACTTCTGAATCCACATTGCTCATCATGCAATTGCCTGTCAACCAGATTCTTAATTCTATTAAGCACAATCATGCAAAGAACTTTACCTGGAACAGAGAGTAGGCTGATACCCCTTATTTCAGAAAGAAAGAACTGCAGGAATGTCCTTAATCAATACCCTACTATCCTAATAGGAAGCATTACAGAGAGCTTAATTATCACAAGAACTGCGATCACCTTTTTTGAAAATAGGGATAATAATAGCTCTGATAAAAATCCTTAGGAACCATGCCTTTATCATAAAAGATATTCAAAATTTCAGTCATCCAAGTGGTAACAGAAACATTCCCAGCTCTAAGCACTTTCGTAGTAATTTCATCTACACCTGGGGATTTATGAAGTTTAAGTTTAGAAACAGCCAAAATAACTTCAGATTGTGTTATAGGGCCAACATTAAAGCCACCAATGCATCTATCATTGCAAATAATGGGAGTAGAACTAACCACATTGTTTAGAACATCACTGAAATGCTCAGCCCACCTAGCCATGACAGAATCCTCACCTTCTATAACCTTACGTTCTTTATCCTTCAATCCTTGTATACCTGCCCGTTTTCTACCACACAAAACATTAATTATCTGGTACAGCTCTCTGCTGTTGTGCTAACTGCTTCCTCGGCTTTGTCAGCCAAGCCATCAAGTCAAAGATTCTTATCAGCAGCTAACTGATCTTTTACATGTTTATTAAGCTCTCTGTAATGCTTCCTATTAGGATAGTATGGTATTGATTAAGGACATTCCTGCAGTTCTTTCTTTCTGAAATAAGCTTAAGTGCCTTATCACTCAAATAATTCTGCCTCCTCTGCTCCTTTTTTCCTAAAAGAGTACTGTTAGTTTCCAAAAAAGCCTGTTTAAAATGATCCCATTCTTCCTCAACTTCAGTAGTAAGCAAACCATGACTGTCATAATGACTAAGTAACCTATCATGGTAAACTTTAGCTACAACTGGGTCTTTCAGAGCTTTGGAATTGAAGGTAAAATTTTTAACCCTAGCACAACACTTTTTAAGTTTAAGTTGCAAGACACTTTTAACAAGGTAATTGTCAGATCCAATTTCAGCTCCCCTATATGACCTGGTATTCCTAACAGAACTAGCCCATTTGCTATTAATTAATATATAATCAATCATATTCTTATGCTGCCCATCAGGTGAAACCCATGTGTACTTATGTATGTCGCACTGTTTGTAATAAGTGTAAGTTATTCTGAAACCATTGAGTTTCCTTATCTGTAGGAGACATTGCCCATTGCCATTGCAGCTACCACTACCAAAAGGGCCTATCACTCCTCCCCAAAAGTCAGAGTCAGTACCAACTTTGGCATTGAAGTCACCTAGAACAAGGGATATATCTCCTTTCTTGACAGAATTCAAAATATCCTGAAGTTGTCTGTAAAACTTATCCTTCTCATCCTCAGTGGGGGCATAACAGCAGATAACATTCAAGTCTTTAACGCTTGTCTGAAATTTTGCTGTAAGAAACCTTTCATTAATGCACTCATATCCTAGAAGAGCATCACTAGCGTGTCTGCTGAGAAGCAGACCCACGCCTTGGTGATGCTTATTGTCGTCCCTCCCTGAAAAGAGAAATTTAAGATTATTTTTAAGAATCTGACCTTTATCTGTCCATCTGGTCTCCTGCAAGCTGAGAATATCTAAATTATAATGGTGAAATTCTTGTGTGAGGACATCAAGAGAAAAAGCTCTGTGCAGAGTCCTCTCATTCCAACTACCCATGGAGAGAAAATGGTTAGTGGGATGTTTAAAGAAACTATTTTTATTGAGAGAGGGAATGCCAACAATATCAAACAGCTCCCTAATCGCAGACATGGGGCAAAGACCAGTTTCCCCACCATTAAAGGCTGAAGCCATCTACACTGGAAGACTTCCCCCAATGTAGAATTTGACGATGCCAGTAGAAGCAAAGAGTTCAGGTGCCTGCAATGATCTCTGCTCAGGATTATCCACCAGCTGATAAACATATCCTGTGAATCTATTCACTTGGGCTGTCAACCCACAAACAGAACACACAGTGGAAGATTTTCCCTCCACAGAAGCCCACCAGTGCAGCAAATTCAGGATCCATAATCAAGCTCAGAACCATAATTCAGTCCAGTGGGTTTATATGGTCAGCACCAGGACCCTGTGTGGTTGACCACTCCTCAGCAGGGTAGAAAAAAAAAATTAGCCATAGTTGTCCAGATCAGTAGGCCACACTTTGTTTTATTTGTTTTTTACTGCTGGATTCACACAATTCATAGGCCAGATTAAATGCTATTACATGCTGCATTTAGTCTGTGTGCTTCACATATTACTAATATAGCACTTCCCCTCATTGAGACTTGAGCATTTTAAAGATCTGACTCAAACACTTTCTCGCCCCAAATGAAAATACATATGCAATTAACAATTGTAATAAGTTACATCTCAAATGAAAGCTTCTTACAAGGGGAGTACGATAAGCTACCTGTAATTATGTCCCCTTTCTTCTTCCTCTAAAAAGAGAGGAATATTTCACTGGGATCTATTGTAATGAGCTGTATGTGAAATGAAAGCTTGTTAAGTGGGGTTTGGGTTACCTCTGAGCAGCACTTTTTTGTACATAATGGGCTAAAGGGTCAGGTCACAAGGATCCAAAGGTTCAGCGAAGGTTGGGGGAGGGGACCCCACTAGAACAGCTGTTGGGAAACAAATGGTAGCCTCCCATCAAGGCCTCCAGAGTGTTCTTTAATGGGCACAGGGTATGGCTCTCCTGCACACAGGGCCACGGCTTAACGTCCCATCCAACAGATGGCAGTCTTTCCAAGTCCATTGGTGTCCCCTACTGACTGTGGGCAGGGCGGGGAGTTTTGCGGAGATAAATATCAATGCTGAGCCAGCTGGGACTCAAACCTGGGAACTACAGATTACGAGCCTGGCGCACTACCACCTGAGCCACCCCCACCTAAGTGGAAGTGCCAGCTATATATTTTAGAGTTTAAATCATGGCCAATGCCAAGTAAATTTCCTAGTCAGATATATAAAAGATAGTGTTATCATTGCATCATAGCTAACTAAAACTATTAAGTTTGCCAGCAATATATTAATGAGACTTATCTATTAATCTTATATATCACTGCAACTCTTATTTGCAACAGAACTTCAAAAAATGATCATGGAAAACAAGTACAGTGTTAAATGTATTTTAGCTTTAAAATGCATTATTTCTTATCTCTGAAATGATCTTAAAATATTTATAGTATATATATATATTAGCCCTTTAATGCTCAAGATGGCCCAAAAACAGAGTATAGGACAGTAAAGGCAAAGGAATAACACTACAAAGATTACTCCATTTCAATTTTGGCGATTTTGGACAGTTATATGGGTGTCGAAGGGTTTAAAAAAATGAAGAAACAAAATACCTTCTGTAAGTGATTAAGTTTATAAAAATTGCAACAGTGTAACTTTATACAAATATTAACAGTGTACCACACTTATATTAATAATATTTGTTATTTCAGTAGAAATAAAACCTTATTTTGTTTAAAATTTAAATATAAGCTGTCCAAAAAAATGATAGTTTTAAAAACTAATATGTAGGAAAATAATACACATATTCCAGAAAGCAATATCGTAATTACATCTCAATATTTCATTATCATATTTCTTGTTACTTGCTCAGATGCTTCTCTTATTCTGGCTTTCAAATGATTCAGGTCTTGAATTTTTTCCTTATAAATATAGTTCTTTGCAAAGTCCAATAAGAAAAAAAAAATAAAGGGGTGTCAAATCAGGGCTCTTTGGTGGCCATAGAATTGGACAACCCCTGCCAATCTGTCAAGAAATGTTGCATTCCACAATAAATCTTGAGAAATATGTCCTCTGGTGGCTGCCTGTGAAACTGTATGAGTGGGGAAATGAAACAGGTATTAACATTCAATGTGATGCCTTTTGTGTATTTGGGAACAGTGCATCTCAAAACCCCATTATTTGTTGGACACCCTGTATAAGTGATAGAATGCTATAAATCTTTTACAGCTTACATTTTTAACCAAATGCCCAAAATACTTACCTTAATAATAATACTCCCCTCGTCATAACCTAAAGCAACGCTGTTAGAGCCTCTCAAACAAGCAATTGTCCACACTCTCTCCAGCCCATAATTAAGAGTGCTTTCCAAGCGGTAGGTATTTGCATGCCAAATTCGAACAGTCCCTTAAAGAAATACATACACTAATAAGTTATCATACTATGCTGGTATCAAAATATAAGCAGCAACATGAATTTATTAACTTTTAAAGTGCCAATCCTTAAACATGAAGGCTTTCTGGTGGCTGTGTTAATATTGGGTTTTTCCGCAGAAAAAAACAGCAACTTTAGAACCTCTTGCTGAATTAACTAATAAACATATATCATGTACTGAAAAAGTTTTTAATTCTGAGTAATAATATAACAACAAAATCAAAATAAAAAGAATGCAAACAAATATTTCAATCTCTTTTTGTAACAATTATTTTCACACTTTTAATTTAATAAAAAATTTATTATTTTTACATTAGTTTCAAAATTATTCCATTATTCTAATGAAGTGGAATATTGACAGTAGTGGTCTCAATTTTCTTAAAAATTGAACACATAATTAGGTTC
Source organism: Ryuthela nishihirai (assembly GCA_038380435.1). Classification (NCBI taxonomy): domain Eukaryota; kingdom Metazoa; phylum Arthropoda; class Arachnida; order Araneae; family Heptathelidae; genus Ryuthela; species Ryuthela nishihirai. The sequence goes on from JAWZYU010000020.1 coordinate 40,569,294, forward strand.
CAATTTATTAAATGCATATTTATTGGTATATAAAAGAGATGATATTAATGTGAGGGTTGTACTAAAAGCAATTCCTGTAGGGCTGTAATACGCATAACAATAGCTGTGTTTATGTACTTCGCAAGATATGTAAATTTGCACCTTATGTCTTTCATGTCATTTTTTCAACAGATCAGTGCTGATGAGTCATAGATACAATGCTAAAACAAAAAGCTTTCATCAAGTTCCTGACGAAGAAGGGCTGCAATGCTTCAGATACTCATGCCAGGCTAACCAAGGTGTATGGTGAAAAGACAGTAGACATCAGCAAGTGTTAAGGTGGGTGAAGAAGTTTACCAGAGGAGAAACAACCATCAAGGACAAACAACAAAGTGGTAGGCAGTCAACAGTGGCAAATGATAACTGTCAATGGACACTACTCACCACAATGTTTGTAAACAGGATTCTAGTTTTGGGTTCAGCAGTTACTTTGAAGGGTATTTTTCTACAGAGCAACAATGGATGTACATACATGTGTACTGAAACCTTCCATTAATTAAAATAAAGATGTTATTACCTAAAAGGCGTTACGTTTTGTACACCCTGTGTACATATAATACCAGTAAAAAAATTCATTACTATAGCTACTTTTGCAATAGAGACAATTTACAATAGCAGTAAAATCCTGTAACAGTTTTTCATTGACTGTTAAAAAACAAATAACTTACCATCTTCTGAACCAGTCATGATGATAGGCAACTCAGGATGAAATGTAACAGCTGATATGTTCTGAGCATGGCCTTCCAATGTCTGTATGCAAGTTTTATTCTAAATATAAAATATATAATTTAAACACAAAGAAATTCAAATAATTGTAAAAATTAAAGCACTAAAATGCCAGATACAGATTACAATACCCTATTCTTCACATAAAATATGGAATTAATAAATATTAGATTAAAAAAATATGGAATTAATAAATATTAGGTTTTTATTTTGAAAAGGAAATCACATTTTAATTTTCTTAATTAATATAGTGATTAGGGAGCTAGATTCTGTTACAATAGGCATACTTTGCAAATTTTGTTAACATATATGATGCAGCAGTCAGCAGTGACTTTGGGCTTTGTAGGAAATGTACTTATGTGAGAAGACCTGTACAAGCTCCAAATTGTTTTTAGAATTCTTCATCCTAAACATAGCAAAGAAAAAACAAATTGAAGAATTCATAAAATTTAAATTTTATGCCTCATTTGTTTATAACCATAGCTTGAAAATCTAGATAAATATTTTCAAATGTGCAGAAAAACAGCACCAATGATGCCCACTATATATACATACAATGATGTTTACAGAAGTTTTATATAGTTTTTAAATATATTGATAATAATTAACCCCTTTTTTTTTAAATTTTCAATCAATCTATCAATAGTATCACCTATCAATAGTATCCTCTGATTGTGGACACATTAGGGAAAAATACAAAACTTTTAAAAAATAATGTATTTTTTTCCTGATATACATGGGCTAAACTGCACTATTCAACATTGATTTTTATTTGATGAAATTATGTGATATATATATTTATAATATTTAAAACTTACATCAAAAATCTTTTCCCCCACAGAATTTTTAAGAAAATTGAACTTCTACTATAACCTAATATATATTACTTATTTTCTGGTTGGGGACCATAGCTTTCATCATCTTTTTTAAAACACTAGTTAAACCCACACTAAAAGTTTGACACAAAACATGTGTCCATTGGTAACTCTTACTTCATTCACAGCTTTCCACAAGTACTACTCCTTTCATAAAGTATTAAAGTTTATTAATTTTATTTCATAAAGATGGCAGTGCCCTAGAAAATGTGGACACTTTTCGAGGGATCGCTCCTGACCCATGACTGCTAGGAACTCAATCTGTTACACCAACAGGTCTAGAACTAAAAGTGGGATTCCTCTCCCCCCCCCCCCCCCACCAAAAAAAAAAATGGAACCAATTGTTCAAGTAGCTGCGGAACCAAAGGGAAACAATTTCTGCTACCAATGACATCACATACGTCCATTTGTTTGCCCAAAATTACATCTATTATATGATTAAATGTAACTGACAAGCTATTTTAATATATAATTTATAAATATAAGCAATAAAAGAGATAATGCTCTTTCTATAAAATACTCAACCAAAGGAGAAACACTATATGGTACATGAATGAACATTTCATCCACCTTTGCTTTACAACAAAATTTATCTCTCAGCAAATATCTCATCAACAGCTGGTGGGTCATAAAAAAATTATAAAATCCCACTACTCTTTACTGGTTGTATAAAGAATTTGTGAAATTGATTTATTTCCACAATATCACTGTTAAGACAATGTCTCCTGTTTTGCAGTTTTAGATGTTAAAATGATTCAGCACTATTGTATATTGTGTAAGTGATGGCAATAGGTTCGTTTTCAAATATCTTGAAGTTATACACACAGTTGTTAAATTTACCATTATGAGAGAGCTGTCCTTGTTTGGTACACTCACCTAGTTGTTGGTGATGCTGATGCTCGGTTGTTTGTTGCAGTAAGCTAGCTATCAGGGGTTCACCAGTCCAATAGTATTGATATGTGGTGTTTGTCACTATCTGTTATGCACAGAAAGTTGATCTGTTTAACACATAGAGCAGTTGTTTATCTGCAGGTGCTGCAAGATGTCTTATTATGGGGCTCTGTCATTGTGGTGTTTTTCATGAAGTTTTTAACTATTTGATATTAAATGGTAAAAGATCATCTTTTGCTAATTTACATTTGACATTTATCTGTGAACATGATGTCATCTGAAGGCAAGCAGACAGATGAAATGCATAAACTCTTTAGCAGATGGGATTGATATAATGTAGTCCTTCTAGCAGTGCTCCTGTTACTTAAATCGGAAATTATGTAATAGCAAGTTTCAAGCAGGTGGGAGGGTGGTTAGATCAGTGTTGCACAGTATTTTTTTTTAAGGTTTATAATCAAACTTTCCATGTAGTTTAGATGAAATTTTATGGGTGGTGAAATAATTAAGTTTAGTTGCTGGTAAAGTGTTTTTGCATCATTGCTTGTGTTAGAGCTGTATGACCCATTTTTTTCTTAATGTTCATTTCATGTTCAGTAATGTGATTATTGATTGCTCTATACATTTTCCCTAGTTATTTTATAGAAATTGGTGATGTCTTCAATTTTTTTCTTGTTTTCAAAGAAAACAAGATAATAGTTTCACTTTGTCATCTGGCTGGCTGGCTGTCTGTACATATCAAACTTTTTTGTTTAATGAGATAAATTTTTGTGTTGGATAGGTATTGATGAAATATTACTATATGCACTTTCCAAATCTCTCTAAAGCTACAATGACACCCTCTAAAGGTGACAAAAGTTTAAAATTCCAAACAAATATTGCAAACGATGTATTTATGCTAGAAATTTTGGTAGTGGAATGTGAAGGCCATGAAGTTTCCATTGCCAACAATGAGTGCCAATTGCCAACCCTTAGACCCAGAGGGGGTGGAAAACATATCTTTTTAGTTTTAGCAGATAATTGTTTGCTTTTAGAGATAAATGAAAAATTCTTTTTTGGTTAGATAGAATGATAAAATATTATTATTGCACTTTCAGAATCTTTCAAACACTATAATTGCGCCCTCTAATGGTGAAAAAAGATTGAAAATTCCCAATTTTCAAACAAATATTGCAACATTGTATTAATGACAGAAAAATGAAATTTTGGTGGTGGAACGTATATGTCATGAAGTTTCCATTGGAAACAATGATAATTAGAAAACTTTTTTAATTTGATCGGTACTAATGAAATATTACAATTCACATTTTTCAAATACTTAGTAATTTTAATATATACCATATTTCTTCGATTCTAAGACACCATCGATTGTAAGATGCACCTTAATTTCAGTACCACCAACAGAAAAAAAAAATAAAATGTTAAAATATATCTAACAACTGTATTTATTATAATATAATTTAATTTACTAACAACAATAGTACCTATTTATCAGTAGGTATGTTATTCATCACTTCCTTCTGAATCAATATCAGAGTCTGATTCTTCCAAGCCGTCATATCTGCATCAATATCAGAATCTACTTCACATTCAGGGTCTGATTCTTCTGAGCCATATTTATCTCCATTATTCCATAATATATCGTCTTCTGAGCCATTGAGAGCATTGATGATGCAACATTTTTTAAACGAGTACTGCACTATTCTTTCTGGGATTAGCTTCCAAGCTGATGATATGCATTCCGCCAATTTTGATGCCTGCACTTTCTTAAATTTTCCGGATAATTCATTCACAGAATTCCACTATAATGAAATAATGATGACTTCACATTTGGGAAGCACAGGAAAATACCCACGCCACTTTATTCTCCAATGAAACTGTTGAATGCGACAATGGTCAAACCTGGAGGGGGGGTTTCCACATAAAAACAAAACATGTGGTGCCGTGTGCAAAGCACTGGAAATTAAAAAAAAAACTGCGATTCTAAGACACACCACGTTTTTAGATACATTTATATGGGGGGAAAAGTGCATCTTAAAATCGAAGAAATACGGTATATCTTTACAGACCAGTGAAATGATGAAACAGCAGAGCTGTTATCAAGTTTTACAAATAATAGGTATAGAATAGAAATTTGAAACATTAATGATAGTTTTTAAGAGATATTCCACTGACAAAAATAATCTACCAATTTTTCTGAGAGGTGTGTGGGAAATGCAACTTTTTAGATTTAAGAATTAAAAGACGAATACTTTTATGTAGTATAATTAATAATGAAATACTATTTGCATTTTTTCCCCCATCATCTGCTAGTCAAATTAAAACTTTTAAGGAATGAAATAGTAGGGTAAGGGAAAAACATCTTTCTCTTTGAAAACAAGATTCTCATATGTGCCAGAAGTGATATGCATCCTTCTAGTTATATTATATATAAAAACTGAAAACTCCTGTGGTCCTGTCCTTTGTCTCTGTCATTGAGTACTATGTTTTTTATTGTATTTGTTACAGAGTTAGGTACTTTCACATTATGCTTCTTAAAGATATTTAGTGAACATGAGAGACCTGGTATGTGTGGGAAAGCTATAGTATATTTGGGTTAAACTGATTCTTGCCATTGTTGATTGAGTGCTGTGCTTAATTTTGCATTTGACCCATATAAGAATTTGTGTTTGGAAAGATATTTTATAGCTTGCTTCTGGTCCTATTTTGTAAATGCATTTAATTTAATTTCTTAGTAAGGCTTTAGATGAAGCATAGTGATTGCTCTATAAAAACAGATATTGAAAACTGCTGTTCTATATGAAGTTAGTTGGTTTGATTTGGCTGATATTAGATTTGGTGCAAAAGTGGGTTTACATATACCATTGTACTACATTTTTTATCATTATGTGTTATCATTGTGTCCAAATATGATAATTGTTGGTATGTTTCATTATTACATGCAAACTTTATGGTGGGTAAAATATTATTAAAGATTTCTAAAAGTTTATAAAATTCCACTTGGCCATGGTCCCAGAATATTAAAATATCATCTATGCAATTTAGGTATAGTGTCAGTTTGAATTTACTTTTAGCAAGGGCTGTTTCTTTTACATACTCATTACCACATCAGCCATTCATCAGGAGAGAAGGTAACCCATGGGTACACCCTCCATCTGAACCTAGATCTCTTCATTTATCACAAACCAGTTGGATGAGGTGGATAGGTCCACAGTCTTGTGTACACTGTGTTCCTTTACCACTAAATAGTGGTAAAGGAAGTGGATTATCCGCCTCCAGAAGTCAAATGGTTGAATCAGTTGATTGAAATAAAGTACTCTTGAGCTGTGGGTTGGGCGACCATACTGTTTTCAGTCACATTGCTGCATCTAACAATGTCGTACCAGAGTATTGTGATATATCAAATGAATGCATGGTTGTATTCGAGGAGATATGGATATTTAGGATGGTTCTTAAAACATCTTGTGCTGTGCTAGCAATATATTGAGTAGGTGGGAAGGTTTAAAAAAGTGGTAGAATGCTTGCTTGAAGTTATAAGTTGCTGATTTCCTCTTTGAGATTAGATGTCTGAAGGGATGATTGGATTTAAGCAGTTAAATTTTTACAAACATCTGTAGTATATATGTGTACATGGGGGGTGCAAGCTTTAAAGATTTTGGTGGGTAAGAATGGATCACTTCCTTTTAATTTAGGTACAGGGTTGTCGGTAATTTTATGACATTGTAATTTTTATAATTTATTTTGGTAAAAATCAAATTTGGTAAATTTCCAAGAATATCAATAAGTACTATTTGATCAGTTTTGTCTGCTAGTACAACTTTAATGTCTGTGTGGTTTTAAAATATTTTAATATCTTTGTCTTTTCTGGTACCATTGGTTATTTTCATTTGGTCATACTGTTTTATAGTTCTATATAACTGAAAGCAGATTTTATTTTTTTCTATTTTGTGGGAGTTTTATTAATAATTTATTCTATATGGGATATCAGATTGGGAGGGAGGGAATAGATGGGGATATGCAAACTTAGCCCTTCATAACATATTAATTTTGAGAAAGCTAAAGAAAAAAAGATGTGGATTTGTCTATTTAAAGTGGAAATTTCCAAGAATAAGTGAAGCAAGGATCAAAGAAAGAATTTTTGTGGGTCCATAAATTACAGATCTAGAATTAGAATATAAATTAGAGAAAGAATAAAGTTTTAGTGATATTTTGGATGAAGTTCAAGGAATGAAATGCTTTGAAAGCAATAAATCACCAGCTTTCAAGGCAACACCATATCTGAACAAAAATACAACCTACCTCATGGATCAAATGTTATCTGAACAAAAATACAACCTACCTCATGGATCAAATGTTATCTGAACAAAAATAGCACCTACCTTATGGAACAAATGTTAGACTATAAAGCAATAGGATGTAAAATGTTCCTCAAAGCAAAAAACACATTTTCTACACTCTTCGATTTTTTCTTTTTTCTTTTCTGCCAAACTTTAGAGCCATTAATGATAAATATGGTAATAAAGTTACAAAAGGTTATTTCTGCAACTGAAAAAATAATACCAAATCAAGTGAAGAAAAAATGCTGGTCAACTGAACCCTGATAAGGAAAACTTCAAAAATGCACCCATAGACATAAATCATTGGTAAAAAAAATGAAGAAAAAATGCTGGTCAACTGAACCCTGATAAGGAAAACTTCAAATATGCACCCATAGACATAAATCATTGGTAAAAAAAGGATATTAGGCAAGTTAATTTTTTTTAGAATAGCTTTACAATAAACTATTGATGCTGATATAAAATTTAATTTACATTTTTTTTTCAAAATTATTTCATAATCAACATGAAAAATTAGAAGTCATCAAAGAAACAAACAAAATTTAATTTGTTGTTCAATGTTATCACATAAAAATTTAACAAAGAGAAATTATAATTATTGGTAGTTTCTTGACTGGAAAAAACAAACATTATTCTACCTGATAGTCCCATATTTTCACAAGTCTGTCATCAGCACCAGATATCAAATATGGTTTATCACCTCCATGATAATAATCAACACAGTTTACACCTTTTTCATGACCTTCTAATGTAAAATTAGGTGCAGTAGAGCCTAGCTGCCATACCTATAAATGAAAACATAATTACAGAAAAAAAAAATGGATGTACAAGAAATACTGTTTTGGTATGCTCTATATTGAAAAATGACTGAGAATTAATTGATATACATTCGTCCCTTGATTTATGGGGAGTATTCGTTCCATGAGGTTTTTTCTTATGCAGTTGAGAATCGCATAAATGGAGTCTGCCAGTACAAAAAAAAATACGTAAGAGAAAAGCCCATGGACATTGTAAAAAATATTTACTTCACATATTTTCACAAAACAATAATAATGGAAGTTCAGAAAAACAAATTTAAATTTTATTCGTTGTCAGTACTATACTCCAAAGCAATCAACCTTTTCCTTTTAGTTGGTTCGAAGTTACTATCCTCATCACTCAAAATATTTGGCACTTCTATTTCAGTTTCATTATCAGCATCTGTTTTTGGGTGATTTTTTTTTATTATTTTTGGTTAAGTTCTCATAAATTTCTTGATATTTACTGCAACACTTTTTTAAGTCTTGTTGAAATTTCAAAGCTTGTTGAACATTTGGATTGATATCTAGAATTGTACTTTCTAATTTTGTGGCCAATTCAAGAGCCTTGTAAATATTTTGGGCAGTGAATGAAAGTGGTTCATCAGAGTCACTGCCAGATTCATTGGCAAGATGGATTTCAGACATCATGTGAATTAACTCATCATCAGTAAATTCGTGATCAGCTAATAACTTGTTGATTACCTACATTTAAATTTTCAAAACCTTCTTGTTCAAATCCATGAGATAAATTAATAATAGTAGCTATTTCTTCTGTTGTTGGAACCGTATTACCTGTTACAATTACTTCTGGCCATATTGCCTTCCAGCAAGTATTCAAAGTTGATAGTTTTATATCGTTCAAAGCCAAAGCAACATTCTTCACACAATTAAAAATTGTGTATTTCTTCCAAACTTCTGTGATCATAAGTGATTGATTATTTTCAAGCTTATTAAAAATATCATGAAAAGTCCATTTAATATAAATATATATAATTATATATTCTAATATAATTGATCTTAAAAGTGGAAATTATACCTTGATCTAAAGATTGGATCAAAAGAGTTGCATTCAGTGGCAAAAATACAACTTTTATATTTGGATGCTCTACATTTTGTGGATGACCAGGTGCATTATCCAATAACAAACAAAAGTGTTTTAAAAGGAAGATTTTTTTCATGTAATTTGCAGCTTCTTGGCCGAGTGATTAGCACACTTGGCTACTGATCTAAGGGCCTGAGTTTGAGCCTCGGGTAATGCATGGATGTGTGTGTCATTTTTCTGCTGAGGTCCTGCCATCCTCTCAGACCATCTACTTTGGCATATAAACTGACAGACTCCTGTCAGATCTCTGTGGCAAGCAGCTGCTTCAGGAGGTATTTATTTATTTTTTTTTACAACAAAATATTTCTAAAACCAATCCATAAAAATATCAGTATTTACCCATGCTTTTCTATTTTCCATCCAATGAACCAGAAGATCATTAATGTTTGTTCTTTTCATCGCTTGTGGCCAAAGAGTAAGTGCTTGTGGCCAAGAAGTAACAAGCTTTAAGCCAGAAGCCAAGAAGTAACAAGCTTTTTTTTGTGGCCAAGAAGTAACAAGGTCACACAATCTTTATTTACCTTGAAGCCACTAACATTTGTTACAGTTTTTGCCATATAAGTTCTGTTGGCATCCTCTTTCCAAAAAATCCTGTCTCATTGACATTGAATACCTGATCAGGAACATATCCGTTTTCTTCAACTATTTCAGCAACTTGTAGTAGAAATTCGTTAGCTGCAACTTTGTCAGCAGATTCAGCACACTTTTAAATTTAAGGTTGTGTAATGAGCATCTTTTTTTGAATTTCTCAAACCATCCTTTACTGCCACAAAAATTAGGTTGTTGTTGATCAGATGATGATTTTTTTTTCAATTGTTATAAATATTCACAGCTTTTTGTCTTATCATAGAGCTGTTAATGATATCTTTTTTTGTGTGTATTGTCTTCAATCCAGATCATCAGTGTCTTCTCTATAGTTTCTATTGCAGTTTCTTGTATATGAAGAGCATTTCAAACTTGCTAAGGATCCAGAGGACACGTTACTTCTAATACTTTTCTCAATTTTTTTTTTTTACTGTTTGGACAGTGGATTTGTTTATTTCATATGACTTAGCAATCGAGGAGAGTTTTTCTAATTTTCCAAGCCAATTTAAAATTTCAATTTTCACATCCAAAGAAACTTATTTTCTCTTCCTGCTTTCTTGAACATTTGCTAGACATTTCTGGGTCACAAAAATTGATATAAGTATCAGTAGATGGATAAAAAATTGACCACTTACTATCTGTTTGGTAATTAATCCCTTTTAAGCAAAATAAGATTACTGTTATTTACGGCTCAATGTATACTATAATGTATGTACTAACAAGGTTATGCTTCTCTTGCTTGATTCTATTTGATTTTGGTTTTGATATTTTTGCAATTGTAATTTTGGTTTTGGTTCCTAATCCCTGTGCTTTTTTATTATGCATTTCTTTTGTACATAACTTTGTACAAGTTAATGATTAACTCAGCTATTCAATGTCTCTCTAAGTACAGTTTGTGCTGCTCTGTTGTACTTTTGTATTTGCTTTATTTACATGAAGTGCAAAAAAGTAAATTTGTTATCACTTGTGTGGAGAAGCTTAATATGCTCTCCACAAATCAACCAAAAAAAGATCAGAATGATGTAATAAGTACAATCAAGTAAAAATTTTAAGCTCACCTAAATATAATAATTTCAATAAATACCATAGAAAGATATATGCATTTTCTGATCACATAAAATGAGTTTGCATAAAACTGAGACCGCATATTAAAAATACAGCGTAAATCGAGATATTATTTACCTTGTAAAAAAAAAGCATATAAAAGTATCGCGTAAATCAAGGGATGAGTGTATTTATGTTTTCCTGTAACTAAAAAAAAGCGTATAAAAAGTATCGCGTAAATCAAGGGATGAGTGTATTTATGTTTTCCTGTAACTAAATAAAATCACAAACTAGAATACATAGCAGTGAATATCTAAAATATTAAATATGATACAATTTAAAAACTATTTTAGCTAAATCATTTTTTAAACCATAAAATCCAAATTTTAAATAAGTAATTTAAAAAAGTTGCTCATAAAAAAGTACGTATAATTTAAATAAAAATTAGCAATTTTTTTCTAAATGTTTACATATATGGCATTTTATTTTTGTTTGGTTGTTGGGGTTTCATTGTGCAAGGACAATAAAGGCTATATTCTGCCAAATAAGATTTCAATAAACTAAGGAGATAAAAGACATGTACACCCTTCAACCAAAATAAAAAAAAAAAGAGGAAAAGACACTGAAACAAAGACAATAAAACTGTAAAACAAAACCAATGTAGTTAAAACTCAAGGATAAAAAGATCAATAGAGGTATAAAACAAAATCAACAATGGGTGTATAATAACCATAGAAAAAAATGAAACAAGTATAAAGATCAAAAAGGTAAAAAACATTAAATATGTGTAAAAAGTTAAAAACAGGTGATAAAATCGAATCGTCAGATAAAAGGTATCCTAATGTATGGGGCTCGGATGATAAATGACAAGAACTGAAATAAAATAAACATTCATAGTTAAAAGAGGGACATACAATTAAAGTGTGTTGAATGGATAAAATGGTGTCACAAAACTCACACTTAGATTCATCATCCACATGAAGAAGAAATGAATGCACAATAAAAAAGTAGCCTAAGTGGAGCTGAGTAAGTACAACTTCCTCCTTGATATTCCTGTGAAAACATTACTGTCATGGTTTGACAAAGACTTGATCTCAAAAAATTTATTACCAATCTGTTCAGACCAAGATCTCTGCCACTGTGCCTGAAGATTGGTGGAAAAACAGTGATGGAAGTCCACATATGGAACTGGCAGTGAAGATGGAGAGTCGGATAGAGGCATGACAGACTTGGCAGCTGCATCTGCAAAGTCCTTGCCCCTAATCCCAACATGACTGGGCACCCAAAAGAAGAAGATGGTATTATTGGATGCCAAACGATGGAGCTGCTGGTGGATCTTGGAAAAAATAATGTGAGGTCAATGCCTCACCAAGATCAAAGCCTAGATCAAGCTAAGCAAGTCAGTGTGAAGCACACACAGATAATGATGCTTAGCAGCCACATTGTCCAAGGTGAGGCTGATAGCATTCAATTCTGCATTGAAGATGGAACACTGCTGTGGGATCTGGTCTGCAATAATTACATCATAGAATATGCAATGATTACATCATAGCAGACCATGGCTGATCCCACTAATGTGCCGGACTTCGAGCATCTGTGAAGACAGGCAAGAAGTTTGGGTGCTCAACAAGGTGGCTGGGAAAGAGTTGCTGGTATATGCAGTCGGGTGTAAAGGCCTTCCCCATCATGCAGAGAGAAAAGTCGCAGGAAGGGGAAACAGTGAGTCATGGTGGAAATAGCTCATCTGTCAACTGGGTGATGCTATCAAGACTGATGTTGCTGTCTCTGAGGTAGCCTTGGATACACAAACCAAAAGGACAAATGGCAGTCGGGCAATTCTGGTATAGAATTTCCCACTGAGGATTGAAAATGCAGTCCCATATGGGATGGCCTGGCAGACTCGCAACTTTGTGTATATTGTAGGGGCAACTATTGACGGTGAATAAAGATGGTTCGTTAGTTTCAATGTGCCATCTTCATCTACTCTCTTTATCCATATCTCTGGACCGGTAAGGTGCAAAAAGCACCCCCCCCCCCCCCTCCATGCAAACATGGAGGGCCTGATGGTGGAGAGGGTCCAGCACCTTCACCACCAAATTCTGGGCAGAATCATATACTTGGGACCCATAGTCCAGTTTCAACAGGACAAGTGACAATAGAGGCAGAGAAATGAACATCAGTCCACTCCCCATGAGAGGGAGGAGAGGACCTTGAGGATATTCAATGCCCACATGCACTTGGACCAGCGATGACAGATGTGGTAAAAAGGTCAATTTCCAGTCAAAGATGAGACAGAGAAACTTGTCTCTGCCATAACTGGAATGGTGGTACCCCAAGCTGCAGCTCAAAAGAAACATTAGATGAAAATTACACTTGTAGCAAAAATGCACACAAGTGGTCTTCTGTGGGGAATACCAGAACCCATTAGCAGTTGCCCAAACTGAGAAATTGTCCAGGGTCATTTGCAGGTGTCATTCAATAACCCTCATGCTGGACAAAGAGCAAAAGATGCTACAATCAAAGAATAGAATTCATCTTGACAGCGAAAAGTGCAACACTCAGGATCCAGGGAAAAGACTGCAAAAGAGTGTTGCCAACACAGGCACAAAAAATACAAGATAAAAAATTCGAAATGGAGATCAGCATGTGACCTCTCAAGTCAAAGGCATGGAGGTCAGGAAGAATGACGAATCTCCACACCATGTCATGCACTTTTTTCAATGGTGAAGAATATTGACACTAGGTGCTTTCTATATAAAAAAAAAATTCCTGATTGTCGTTTCAAGGGAGATGATAGGTGGTCTAAGGTAGACCATTGCCTGCAAAACCCATACTGGGTTTTGGAAAGAAGGCCATATGTTTCAAATACCAGATGAGTCTTTCATTCTTTCCAACACCTTTCACACACAGCTTGTCAAAGCAATGGGATGATAATTTGAAGGAATCTTGGGAACTTTCCCTGGCTTGGGGAATACCAAAATGATGGCCTCTCACCAGGAGTCCAGAAATTGCTCCATGAGGAAAATACCTTTTTAGAATTTATCTTAATGCTTTTCGCTGTCAAGATAAAAAAAAAAGTTCTATTCTTCAATTTTAGAATCTTTGCTTACTGAGGGCAAAGGCAGGGAGTTTTGTGGAGATAAATCTCAATTCCAGATTCAAGCCCTACTGGAACTTGAACCTGGGAACTGCAGATTAAGAGCCTGGCTCACTAACAACCCAAGACCAAAATTTATAGGTAGTGCTGAAATAAGCCCAATACTAGAGAAAAAAAATACATTCTGCATTAGTGCTACTGAAGTCTTTGCCATAAAAGATCTACAAAGTTCTTTTTGCACTGTGAACTATTGAAAAGTAAATCATTTCTTTAACACTTTCCACTCCTATGTCAATCTGGAGCAGACAATTAAATTTCTGTCTATTGCTAGCTAGGAGTGAAATTTTCTTTTCCAAAGAGATGGAATCCATTGTTAAGTTGTTGAAGTACCATATTTCTTCGATTCTAAGACCATCAATTCTAAGACGCACCCTGTTTTTAGAGACGTTTATATGGGAAAAAAAGTGAGTCCTAGAATCGAAGAAATATGGGTATTTCTTCGATTCTAAAACACCATCGATTTTAAGACACACCCCGTTTTTAGAAATGTTTATATGGGAAAAAAGTGCGTCTTAGAATTGAAGAAATATGGTAGTTGAGAGACTTATTACAACAAATAAAATTTGATTGTACTTTTTACATATGTAAACTGATGTCTTAGTTCCACTGCAACCGATACATCAAAACATGACAGTGGATTCAAGATGTGTTAAATACAGAAGAACTGGCTGTTGAAAATTTTAATCAGCTGCAATGGAATGTTCCCCATGCTGTAACTGATGACACAAATGTTCAAGAAGGGTTAAGTTTCTCTCTTCCTGGGCAACAAATGGATAAAGGGTTGCCTGTTCATTGAGCCAATAATAACCTTTGGCTATAGCTTGAACTTTAAAACTTTAGTTTTCAGCAAAATCAATCAGAAATAGTTCCTAAACAATCAATTTACCAAGCATTACTGTCTATATATCACATAGAATCTTTTTCAAAATATCTTTAGTCTAGGGCAGGCGTGTCCAAACTTTTAACTTCCCTGGGCCACATTGAGTGAATATTTGACTTCCCTGGGCCACACTAAGTGAAGATGAAGTGTTTTGGGCCGCACATAAAATATAAAATATAGTTAATGAATATGAATAATAAAACTTCATTTAGTTTCTTATGTTTTCTATTATAAAATAAAAAAGGGCAACATAAAACTAGTGGGATATCAAAAACTGCATACAAATATTGTAATTCTTCAAAACATTCGCCGTCGAGTGGATACACACATAATTCGAAACGTAAATTCTCATGGCATACTAAGATGTTTTTATTTAAATTTTAATTTCAAAATAGTCACGAATCGATTATATATGTCAACGAATCGATTATATATGAAAAATATTGCAAACATTTATTTTTTTAATAAAAATGTGTAAATTTAAATATTTTCATAATTTGCGTTTGGGCCGCATTTTAAAGGCTTTTGGGCCGCACTTTAGACAAGCATGGTCTAGGGCTATATATAAAATTTTATGGCTTCAAACATGTTTTGAATTCTAATGTACAAAATATTGTGTGTATTCTGCTAGCTCTTGCAACTCGAGTTCATAACAGCAAATTTTGAAAATCTTACTTTAAATTATTATCTGGTCATTAGTGTGCAAAAGATCATTCCCAACATTCTTTCTAGAAAAGATTTGTCAAAACTTTTATTTAGCTTCATTTGTGATCATCCATTTTCCATACAATCTACAGCAGAATTTCTAAACAGAATCAAGGATCTGTCCATTCCTTCCAACAGCAAATTAGTTACACTTTATGTAGTCTCCTTATTTCCATCCACACCAGTTTTTGATGCAATTATGTTATTTCGTACAAAAATTATTGAAGTGCAAAAATTTTTTCTTCCTGAAATCAATGCCATTCAGAATGTCTAAATCTAGTCACTAAAAACAATTACTTCCAGTTCAGCAACAAAATCTATAGGCAGAAGTCCCAACCCCATTGCTCATTTTTATGTTTTCAGATTTTTGTGTGTGTGTGTGTGTGTGAATTTTTGTAAATGGGTAAATACATTTACATATGTTTAGTAATCCATTTCTCAATCTATCTGCTTGCACTGCAGAGAATATGTAATCTTATGGTTATTCTTTAACTAGTAGCAATATAATATGTATTGAAAAGGATTCGAACAACTTATTGACAGATGACTACAAACTATTGAAAATGATGGTTAATATTTTGCTGAGTCTAATTTGTTATTTATATTGTAATAATCATTTCTCAAGTAGATGATAAAATGCACAAACTTATGAATCACCCCAGCACTTACCTTTACTGTTCTATCCAAAGAAGCACTGGCAAAAGTATTATTGTCCTTAGGGTTGATGACAATTTGCATAATGTAGTGAGTATGGCCTTCAAATACTTGGGTACATGTCCACTGTTTTTCCCAGTTCCAAAGTTTAATCAACATGTCATCTATTAATAAGCAAAATTACAAATGTTACTCAAAAGAATATTTTTAGTGTGATCATTAAAAAATTTTAATTTAACATCATTTTAAACCAAATATATTATTATTTTTAATCTCTTGTTAGAGAAAAATTGCGATAGTTGTTATACACCCATCCAGTAATACAGAGCTAAAATATATGAACTCTTTGGACCATTTTCAATATTCGGTTCAAAATTTCAAAATTTTGAATTTTATTAGTTACTATTTGCAAATGTGCATTAATTTTATCTCTAATTAGATATAAAATAGTGAATAAACATATGCACAAATTATGAAAATGGGCCAAAAGCAAACTATATAAAAAACAGACATTGTGCATTTCAAGTTCTAAGTAACCATTGAATCATACACTGCTTATACATAAATCTATTTCTAGATAAGAAATTTTCAAATATTACCAGCAGATAATTTCACTGGAATTAATATTTTTCGTATGAATGTTAAACAGTTCTATCAACTGAGATCTTCCATTACTCTTTGTCCAGAAAAATAACATTCTGCTTCCTACACACGTGTTTTTTTTTTTTTAGAAAACATAATGGAAATAGGGAATATAAATCACCAAATTCATGGTCTAATTTTTTAACAAAAAAAATCCTTTTACTGAAATTTATAACTGCAGCCATTAAAATAGTTATCATGGTCTACCTCTGATCTATGATGCATTTGCAGTAATTAAAAGCATATATGAATATTCAAAAACTGTTTTACACTTTTTTTTTAATTGCATACTTGCTCATTAGCAAAAAAAAAAAATCAGTTTTCTTTCCTCTAAAGGAAAACCTTCTCCTGATAGTTTTTCTGAAAATCTAGAAGCTACTAGAAAGAAAAATATATAGGTATAAATGATAACTTACCACTTGAAGTCAGAATAAAAGGTTGCGTAGGATGGATAACAATAGAACGAATATAATCAGAGTGTGCTTCAAACATGTGTATACGTTCCAAGGTGTTATAGTTAAAGACTCTTATCTGCATATCATCCTGTTATAAAAAATAAATAAGAATGAAAATCAACAAAATCTAGGCATTGTATGAAATATTAAAAACTGAACTATTCATTTAAGTCAAAAATAGCTTCTTTGAATACTGAGCTAATTAGCTTACAAAAAATACTAAAATAAATTACCCATCACACAGCTGCTTGCCACAGAGGTAATCTATAAAGAGATTTATATACAGAAGTCTGTTAGTTTAATATGCCATAGAGAAGATATGTAAGGAAAGCGAGACCTCAGCAGGAAGACAATATAATCATCCATTCCTTATCTGGGGCTCAAACCCAGGTCTCTCAATCAGTAGCCAAGCACACTAACTAGACTAGCATTAATCATCAAAACTTTTCTCCACACATTGAGATAATGATGAAATGTTCATATAGTTAAGAATATAAATGAGGTCTCTCAATCAGTAGCCAAGCACACTAACTAGACGAGCATTAATCATCAAAACTTTTCTCCACACATTGAGATAATGATGAAATGTTCACTTAGTTAAGAATATAAATGCAATGTATTATTGCAAATAGATTGATCACTTATAATTCACTGACTTACACCATTGGTTTTATCAGTCAATATTTTCAAGTGGTATGAAAAGTGCTTCAGTGCACTTTTTCTGCAACTCCTAATTAAAAACATGTGGCATCTCCATCTGCATGATCCATTTCCATCAGTACACAACTTAATTTGATAATATACACTTTCATCAATAAGTTTGTTATTATGAAAGCTACAAACGTGATCATTTTCTATCAAGACAACTTATAACTTCAATTTATCAGTATCTTCCACCTACAATACCTAATTGCTATTTATGTATGAAGTTTTCTCATTTGATATTTCTTTCTCTAATATCAATAAGTATAGTTTGTCAATGATGTAGCATGTGACATAAAGGTCACATGTTGCAATTTAGAAAATGAAATTTTTATCCCTTCATATATTTCTAACCTTTTTAAAGAAAATTTTAAATTTTAATTATGCATATTATTACTTGTCATTACACCTATCCCTTGATATGCATGATACTCATTTTTTTTACATGTTTCAGTTTTATACAATTCAAGTTTACATGGTTCAGTTTTATACAATCAAAAATAAAAGCAACAATTTCAATTTACATGATATGATGCAGATTCAGTTTTACATGGTCAAGAAATTGCAACCAGTTTCATTTTACACGATTATAGACTTGGTTTTATAAGGTTACAGTTCATATTTTTTTATGCATGTAGATATAATACATGTTTATGAAGTAGCAGTGGTATAGTGTCAAGAGAGATTATTAGACTGTCATCCCAAAATAAAAAACAACTAAATGGTTTTAATATATTTTCAAGAACAAATAGATAATAAATTCCAAAATTAATAAAATTGTCATCTGTAACAAGTTATATTATTTTGCTAAAATTGCATTCTTGCTGTTGCAATTCATACAATGACTAATATATACGACACAATGTCTCATATCTTAATGAAATGAAGCACATTTTGAATCAGCAGTGAGATCTGAGTTTTCTAAAATTTTCAGACTAGTAAAATATTGTGTTTTATTTCTTTTTTAACAACAAGTTTAACATTGTAGACTATTATATAGGCTACATACAGCTGATCTGCAAGTACACTGTTTCATGAAATATCGTAAAAATACTAACTTTACAAAATAAAGCACCAAGTGTTGGTACAAATGTTTTATTTCTAACTTATATTCAGTTCATAAATATCCTTCTTTTACATTTCATTTTAAAATTCGATAGTGTAAGTATACATTAACGATTAGTATTTTTCATAACCAAAAACAAATGTGCAAGAAATTAATCCAAGCTTATCTTAATTGCAACATATGACTGATATGTCACATGCTACATCACTGACATAAACTATATGTATATTAGTAAAAGCAATATCAAATGAGAAAGGGCAAATGAGTCAATAAAGTATAAAATAATGCTACCTCAATGCTTATTATTACTGCTGAACTGAAATTTGAGATAAATATGCATAAATAAAACTTTCAGTGTACATTTTATTCATAAAGAGGATTTTAACCCCCCCCCCCCCCCCCCCCCCCCCCCCCCCCCCCCCCGTTTTTTCCCCCATAAGTTGTTGGTTTCAATCTGAATGGCTTCAATTTACGCAGTGATTTCCCAAATCTATCTACTACGTAAATCATGGGATGGGTGTGCATATATTAGCCTGCAGTGGCCAAATGCAGCAACCATAGTTCAGTGGATGGAGAAATTAGAAATTAACTTTTATTTTTATACAAATTACTCAAAACTCCTAACTAACAATAGCATATTTCCCATATATTTTGCTTGTTTAATCAAGGTACATAAATTAAAATTTTAAATGCAAACCAAACTTACTGATCCAGTAATAATCCAATTCTTTCTAGGAACGAATTTTGCTGCTCTAACAGGTAAATCACAGACTTCAAAGGATTTTACTAATTGCTACAATGAAAACGAAAAACAATCAATATTTATATGAAACAGAATTTAATACAGAACATTTTTAACACTAGAAAAATAAATTTTACAAATCAGATTTTTTTACCTAACATTACAATTTATTTTTATTTGTGCAAGACATTATTAAAAGAAAAAAGAAATTTTTCACACTTTTGAATGTACAAAACATATCAGCAAAAATCCATATTCTTACTAAGCCTATTTTTACAAAACTTTTCAATTAAATAATTTTGACAGGTTCCTAAAATATTTTTTTTTAAAAATCATCACAAGTTTAACCAATGAAATATATCATTTTCACGTTTTTTTTTTTTCATTGTTAGCCCTTGATTTAAAGGCTGGTGTTTACTGATAACTGCTATGGGAAATATTAACAGCTTTAAGTTCAAATTTCATTATATTAATATGCAGAGTTGACAACCTTGCACGACAAAAATTTGATTTTGGAGAGTGAAAAATCAGAGGAAATCTGAGCAAGAGAGTTCTGCAGTTTACAATGCTCATGCACTGTTTTTTTTTTAATGCAAGGCATTATTGCATTGCATCTTGATGGAATGCTCAACTTCCTGACTCCTAGCAGTGACTTATGGCAATGAAAAATTTTTATTTTTCCAGAATTATGCCAAGTCTCTTAACATTACTTTCGTAAAAAAAAACAACTCACCAAATATGCAATTTAAACTAATTACGAAAACTTTTCAATATCACATTAGAAAGAATATTCAACTTTTTGGAAAGTTCTACAAGTAATAGCTTAAACCAGAGGTTCCCAAACTTATTTGTCCTACAGCCCCCTTTTACGAAAAAAAAATTACTCAGCACCCCCCTTGAAACCTTCTTTAAGCAAACAAACAGAAAGATGCAGTAACAAATTTGCATTCTTTTATGTATCTATATTTCTACCTATGTCCTACAACATAGTAAAGAAAGTTGTTGTTGCAAATAAAACACCTTGAAGCTTGAAATTATAAAATTATTTATTAAAATAAAATTATTTCTGGAAAAATAAAAATTAACAAAAGGATAATTTTATATGTTTATTTGGAAAATAAAGTAATCACTACACTCTTTATGTTACACAACAGATGAAACATGTACGAACGGTTTTTCAAAATTTTCTTATCTTCCCTTCTTTTTTTATGCTTCTACCATCCCCCCAATTGCACCCGAGGCTACTACCAACCCCCTGGATTGTTCCAGCGCCCCCCAGGGGGCAGTATCGCCCACTTTGGGAAACACTGACTTAAACAATAGTATTACTAGCAGTGAAGAGGCCATAAAATGAGAATACGCTGAATCGACAATATAACGATAAACACTTATTCCTATGTATAAAATTTTGCTTCTGCAAATAAAAGAAAACCACCAGAAAAAATAGTATCTAAGGCATATTTCCTTAACTATGCATATAGTTAAATGACGAATGTCAGTGAGCCAGTAACATCTGAGGCTATTTGTTTCGACAGCCTATTATCACTAACAAACTTTCATCCTGTAATTTTTTTTTAATTACAAAAATCAATACTCCCATTGGGAACAGCTATTCAACAAGCACATACCACTAAACAATGAATTGCCACGAACGACCCAGAACAAAATTACTGGAGACCATTTTCACCTAACTCTTCAAATTGTTAGTTAAACCACAGGACATTTCTTGTGCATTATTATTGCTGAATTTCTCACTAATAATTTTTATGTGTTTAACTATAAAAAATATCTTCCTGTGTACAATTAGTCTGTCCCAAGACTGCATGGTGCAATGAGCACCTGCAGATCATGACAAGTTTATAATTGCCCATTAGCTGGCAATGAACTAAACTTTTGAAAACTCAGTAAAAAGAGCACCTGATGTGTTTTCATGGATTTAGTTTCCACTCTTGCCAAAAATTAGTTTTTTCGGAAACTCTTCTATTTTTATTAGAACATTTCCTGTGTGTTATTATTACTAAATTTTATATTTGTTTCCATTTTTGCAAAAACATTTCAAAAGTTATGGAGCATCAAATCAAACCACTAAGCTTTAATTAGCATAGTGATTAGGAGCTAGCTACTGTTCCAGCAGGCAAACTTGTTGTGTTGGCTCTGAGGCAATGGTCAGTAGTGTTCTATCTTGGGCATGTCCATGTATGAGAAGGCCTGTAAAAAGCTAGGAGTAGCTTCTCTGTCCTGTGTGTTAAAAAAAAATAGTGGCTCCTCTTTTAAATAAAGTCATTAAAATAATTTTGGAAGGAAGAATATTTTTTGCATGCATTTTAACCCATCCACTTACCATGAAAACACAGAGGAATGGATATATATAAAAGGAACTCATCAACACTGTTCCTTTCTTCTGATCATCTGAGAAAGTCTTTTTATAGTGATTCTTGACTAACTGTACCCTCCAAAAAAATTGAAGCTTTAAGGTAGATTTTTTTCAAGGTTACACTTACAATGAATGCACAAACATGAATAAAATACATTTGGGTGGATAGGATATCTCTAGCAAACCACTAGGTATGACTGTTTTCATGAGTGGGACAAGCTAAAGGTAAAAATACAGTTGGATTAAGATATTATACTTGAATACTGGTCATTACTAACCTGAGATTCATGATTCCATACATGAACATTGCCATTATACAAGCTTGCCAGCATCCATGGCTCTGATGGGTGAAGGTCCACACACTTAACACGATCAGATCGAGCTAACAATTTTCTTTTTACATCTAACTTGAGTGGCTGTAATAATAATAAACCTTAAATAATTAAACATATCAAAGCTAAAAGTATTAACACAGAAAATATGTTCATTTGATGCAATATAACTGAGTAAGCACAATTAACCTCCAATAAACCAAAGGCATTCACTCTTCTAGAACTTCAAATTTGTATATTGGCTAGTTTGATTATTCATCAGATAATAATGGAAATTATTTAAAAAAACTTTAGAAAATGTTGATGGCTATATACCAGTATTTGATTTCAGAAGGAAAGAAAGAAGTCTTTTTATCATTTAGGACTTTGAGTTTATGATACAAATATATATACTTATAACTATGTTAAAGAAAATGGTTAATATCAATTGGCATTTACGTAAGTTTTCCTAATTACATAAATGATTTTTTCTAAATAATAATATGCCCACTGCAGCTCAACATCTTACAAAATTTAATATTCTTAGCTTTACCATTAGCATAGCAGAAAATAATTCTGCTATCTTTTCAAAATGAAAGTTCAAACATGTCATTGCAATCCCATCAACATTCTTTAATTGACAAAAATGTAGATCCTTAAACCAAAACACTGTTTCACACAATGATTTTTTGTCATTGACATTGACCACACTTACTAATATATCAACCAAGTTAGTTAAATAAGAAGGATTGTTAAAAATCAATAAACAATACATTGCAATTGAAATTTAGGTATAAGAGAATGAAAAATTAGGCTTAATAATACACTATATTTTTTTCATTCAACTTCCTCCATTACATGGTATTTCTTAAAGGTCGAGAAATATGAAAATCTCATAGAGGGATGCCAAGACTATAGGGTGGATGGTTCCAGGAATTCCCAACCATACCATTGTTATTTGGGCAATATGGGAGAGAATATTATCATGCAACAAAACAATCATTTTACTCAAAAATCCTGGTATTTCAGCTTTATTCCTGCCTTCAAATCCCAAAGCAATATCTTTATGAATTAATGATGTCATCACAATTCAGAAACTCAATCAGCAGCCAGACCCTGATGGTCAAATCAAAACATTAGCACCATTCCTCCATGGCCTATATAGTAGCCTCTTCTTGTATTCTAGCACAGAATTTGTAAACAGTGGCCTGATCTCAGACAGGGGTGCCAGATATTTGTTTGGTTGTGTGAATTCCCTATTCATGAAAATAGAATTACACAGTTACTTTAGGAAAGTTTTGACTTGACATGGGAAGATTTCTAAACTTTTTATATAAATCAGTTTTGTCTACTTTTTTTTATGTATTCAGGTGTTAATAAATTAATTCAAAAACTACATGCAATAACTGTGCTTCACTAGTTTTAATTTGTAGCCTGGGCTGAAATGTAGTTGGATATCAGAAGAAATTATAGACAGATACTAAGAAGAAATTGTAAATTGCAGTTGGGCTATTATTCAAACATTTAGAATATTTTAATAGTAACGTGTATCTAAGTATGTCAAAGACAATGGATTAAAATAACTGCTTATATGTCACTAGCCAAGATTATTACAATAAATTATAGCTATCTTGCTTGTTTTAACATCTTCAATGCCATTAAAGCAGGCATGAGTTAAACTTTAATTTTTATCCCATTTTCAAAAAAAAACTAGATAAATTAATTAATTTTGTAATAAATTAGTTAAATCTGTTGGTAGACACTTCTTTTTTTGTATTTAGAGATAAATTTAACATTTTGGGTTGGATAGGTAATGATGAAATATTATGATTCACACTTTCTGAATCTCCCAAAAGCTATAGTTCTGCCCTCTAATGGAAACAATTACAAAATTTTTATGAATATTTAGAAATGATGTATTTATATTAAAAATTTTAAATTTTAATGGTGGAATCTGAAGAGATATTCCACTGACAGCAACATTCTGCCCTCTTTCACAGAGGGGGTGTGAGAAAAGCAACTGTTAAATTTAAAGAATAATATAAAAACCTTTTTATGTTGTATAAGTATTAATAAAATATTACTTTTTGCATTTTCCTCATTATCCATTAGTTCGAATTAAAATTTTTAGGGAAGGAAAAAAGTAGGTAAAGGAAACACTTCATTCTCTTTGAAAATGAGATTCCCATATGCATTTTTCCAGTTAATTCATGTTTTAATGATATATCTGTATGCTAATTTTGAGAGTTCATATTTTATGACAAATTCCACATTCTTTTGATTGATATTCTATTCTAGTGGCTAAGTTGTTAGCATACTTGTTTGGCCACAGATCAGAGAAACCTGGGTTAGAACTCCAGATAATGCACAGATATTTCTTTTATTGTGTTATCTTTCTGCTAGCATCACATCGTTGTCAAACATCTTCTCTATGGTATATTATATTGACAGGCTGCTATCAGACGTCTGCAACAAGGAGTTGCTTGAGAAGAGCTTTTTTTTTATTATTATTTGATATTTACTATAGAGTGTGAAAAACTAAATGACCTTGCTATAATCAGTTGAAAAACTTACAGTAGCACTAGAAATTAAACAGTGCTCATGACCCAAGCCAGTAACAAGCCACATGCTGGAACTGGCTTGGGGCATGGCATACAAAATGGACAGCACAGAGATGCTCATGGTATGCCATTAAGAGTTAAAATTGTAAATGGTTGCAACCGAATTTAACAACAGAACTTTGTTGATTAAAACAATATAATCAGCAGATAGTTCAACCCTCATTAAAAAGAAATGTATAATGACTCTGTTAGTTGCTTAATCATTATGATAAATGTGGATTGCTTATAACTAGTATTACACTGGAAGGCAAAATTGCTAAGTATCAAATATGCAGTGCCAAATGTCAAGCAAAATTAAGCTGCTTATCTAGCGAAAAATTTTATTTCACTAAATGCATATTTTAGAAGTTATATAGCTTTGAAGTTAGATTTCCATGACATACATGGAAATTCTCTAATATTATGATAGAGCAGTATTTTCAATTTTTTTTTTTACGTTTCAAATACAACCTTTTTAATAATAACATATGTTATATTACAACTTCATTAATGCATTGGATAATAATTCAAAGAGCAGAAGCTAATTTTTAAACATCCATTAAAGTTACAACATATACTAAACACATATATACAATGTAGCATTATTACAATACCTACTATATAGCATTACTGAATTATATACTTTGGAACATTACTAAACTGCATGCTAAGGAACATAACTAAACTGCACAATATGGAGCATTACTGCAACACAAACTATGGAGCATTACTACAACACAAACTATGGAGCATTACTACAACACAAACTATGGAGCATTACTACAACACAAACTATGGAGCGTTACTACAACCCAAACTATGGAGCATTACCACAACACAAACTATGGAGCATTACCACAACACAAACTATGGAGCGTTACTACAACCCAAACTATGGAACATTACTACAACACAAACTAGAACATTACTACAACACATACCATATTATACTGCTACAAAATAATAATGGTGTCTTTTCTAATGTACACTGTTGAAATGGCAAGTAGCTAATAAAGTATCATGGTCAGTATAAATATCAGACATCTTCTCAATTTCAAACTCTATACTACTTTTTTCAACATTTCATATATTACATACTAAAAAGATCATCATCTCCCCTGTGACATAAGTTCTTCATCAATACTAGTTTTATTACTGTCATCAAGACTCCGAGATACCCCTCCAGCAACATTCATTGACTAGTATGATACATTTAAGTTTACAACTTAAATGGTAACTCTACAGGCCATTTGATTCCCTTACTTGGAACCATCTTCAGTAGTCTCTTGTTCCAGAAGAGAAATCACCTTCATTCTTACTCCTTGTAAGAAGTCTTGGAAACACACTTAAAAGAAAATTGCAAAATCAATGTCAATGGCAGGCAGAGATTTAAAAAGAAATCAAGGAGGGCTCATGAAACACAATAGAGCTGCAAAAATGTAAAAGGGGAGCCCAAGAGACTGGATCTCCAATGCAGTATAACAACATTTGCCCTGTTTTAAAGGTATTTAAAACATTTCTTGTAAAATGCATAAAAGTTTAATAATTTTTTTGCCTTTACTTACTAGCATTATTGGAAGGACTATGGCATCTTATAATTAAGGAAATAAGATAATTGTCGAATGCAGCAACTGCCTTTCCAGTATCACATATATAAGGTTACTGAACTTGGACAAAAGATGTTTCACAAAATAAGTTGTAGGATTTTCACAAAATATTGAGTATTTTGTAATATTTTGATAAACATAAATTTTATCATTGGCTTGAGTCATAATAAAGGGCAACTGCTAACTAATGATCAGTTTATCTTACAGAAAAATCCTTATATATTGTTAAATTGAAAATTGACTTCACTCTGTCACTTGCAAGATTGGGTCATTTTGCTTGATTTATATGAACCATTACTTAAAAATCACAAAAGCACATCAACTACCAGTTCATTCACCTCCATCCTTGTATGTTAGTATTCATTTTGTGCTTTCCTATGTCATATGATATAGTGAAATATGAAATGTTGATATCCATCCCTGTTGTTAACTTTAATGCCATTCATATCCTCTGTGTTTTCTTTAGCAAACATCTTTGCTTATCTAGTCCCAGAAAAGGTAAAAAGCTTTTCTTTCTTGTGTTGTCCCTTCTGCTGAGATTTCTCTTTCCTCACAAATCTTTTCTAGGGCATATTATACTGACAGATTCCTGTCAGACCTTTGTAGCCAATAGCTGCTCGAGGAACAATTTATTTTAATATTTTTCATTAGCAAACTTTTATTTATTAGTAAGCATTCTACAAGTATGTCTTGTGTGAAGCATAAAAAACCCAAATGGCCACAGGTAAAAATAATTTGTCACACAGTTAATTTCAAAGATGCAGGCTTGGATCTAGAAAAAAAAAAAAAAATCAAGGGGGAGGGGGCATGAAACACAATAGAGCCAGAAAAATGTAAAAGGGGTGCTCTTCTAAAAGACTGGATTTCCAATACTGTATAAATTTTCCCTCTCCGTTTTGCCCTTACTAGCACATTATGATTCTACCTTCCATTACCTTTACTAGTATTCTGAAAGAGAGGCATATCCTACCTTCCCTAGATCTGGCCCTACAAAGATAATCTCCTTAGTCATGGTAAGGATTATTTTTTAAAAAAAGCAGTTTAATGCCTGCACAGTAGTGAATTCTTTTTGCCATTGTGTAACATTTTTAGTCAAAGCAGAGCTATAAGTTTTCATCACAGACAAAGTGCAAAATTCATACCACCTAACTTAAGTCTAAAAAGCATCACAATATAAACAAAAACTGAAGGGGAAAACCCTAAAATTATAAATAAAACCTTAAGAAGGTAAAAGAAAACAGAGAACCTACCAGTGCCTGCATTAAAAAGCATGTTAAATATGGTACATTATATTCTTAACAAAACAGCTACAGACATTATTTTTCAATTTATTCATAATTTATTATTAATTATATAGTATTTTAATGACATTTCCATTAAAAAGTTTCATATGATAACATTTTATAATAGGTTACAGAATAGACATAACATCAAACTATCTTAACCATTTATAACTGCTCAAAAGAGACAAGAAATATGTGCAGTAAAATGAATAACCTAATCCTTGTACATAAGCAAATACATTCCAAGAGTTCAGTTAATGATCATCAACCATAAAAAAGGCATGTTTATGCATAAATTTACTTTTTATTTCATTTTGGAGCCAGTATACATACACTTAAAAGAAGCAGACCAGAGAGGAATAAAAACTTTTAAACAAACCACACTAATCATTTTGGAAGCTAGACATCAGTGAACATTCACTGCAAGACAACTTGGAAATATTTGCATATTTATAACATTTATTATCAAGATCAAACATTAGGAATCATCTGCATGAAAATTTTATAGCAGATGACCATTTATATGTGTACCTTTAATACAAAGGAATCAGCTGTCTATTTCCAATGGATATATGAAAGAGACATGGCCATCTTAAGCCCTTACTCCCCCCACCCCCTTTAAAATTATTACAAGGATATAAAAACAAAAATCTACCAAAATTCATGGGCCACCAGCATTTGCCTATGTCAAAAGGTGGCCCTGGAAAGAGACCATCATTCAAGGAGCAAATACTCTTCAGTGATAAATCCCTTACACCCACATAGCAGTTGCTTCTGGGATTGTCAATCTAAAAAGAAGCATGGAGCCTATCACATAATGTTCAGTTAAATTCGAGTCCTTTCCACCTTCCCTCAAAACAATTTTTCTTTCACTGATAATATGAATTATTTTACCTTAGAGTGAAGGAATTTTGCATTTGAAATATTGAGTTTTTATTATTTTGTTCAAGGTTGAGAGTATTTCCTTTAATGATGGTTGGGTGGTAATCAAATTCTAAATATTCACTGCTTGGAGCATATTGTGAGATTGCCACATTGATTTCTTATAAGTTTTATATTTATCTTATTGAGATTATTAAGTTGTGACAGAGAGTTATTTACTTATAGATGTATATTACCTACAAGAAATCACAATTTCTTGTAGGGGTGGGGGTGGCTCAGTCAGTTGGGTTGGGTTGTTTTACCTCTGAGCGGCACTTTTTTGCACACCATGGGCTAAATGGCCAGGTCACATGGACCCCGAAGGCTCAGAGAAGGTTGGGGGAGGGGACCCACTGGGACTGCTGTTGGGAGACAGATGGTAGTCTCCCATCAAGGCCATCCAGCGTGTTCTTTAACGTGCACAGGGTATGGCTCTCCCGCTCACGGGGCCACGGCTTAACGTCCCATCCGACGGACAGCGGCCTTTCCAAGCCCACCGGTGTCCCCTACTGACCGTAGGCAGGGCGGGGAATTTTGCGGAGATAAATCTCAACGCTGACCCAGCTGGGACTCGAACCTGGGAACTACAGATTACGAGCCTGGCGCGCTACCAACTGAGCCACCCCCGCCCCAGGCTCAGTCGGTAGCACACCAGGCTTGCAATCTGTAGTTTCCAGGTTTGAGTCCCAGCTGGGTCAGCGTTGAGATTTATCTCAGCAAAATTCCCCACCCTGCCCATGGTCAGTAGGGGACACCGATGGGCTTGGAAAGGCCGCCACCGCCCGTCGGATGGGAAGTTAAGCCATGGGCCCCATGTGCAGGAGAGCCATACCCTTTGCAGGTTACAGAACACACTGGATGGTCTTGACAGGAGCCTACCATCTGTCTCCCAACAGCTGTTCCGGTGGGTCCCCTCCCCCAACCTTCTCTGAGCCTTCGGGGTCCATGTGACCTGGCCATTTAATCCATGGTGTGCAAAAAAAGTGGCGCTCAGAGGTAAAACAACCTACCATAATTTCTTGTAGGCATTATACCTCTATTAGTAATGTTAATTATTACATGTTTGGCTGATAATAAATAAAAAAAATAAATACCCCCTCAAGCAGCTGCTTGCCACAGAGGTCTGACAGGAGCCTGTCAGTTTAACTGAACCAAAAACCCTTTGACTTTGCTGAGGGTGAGTCAGAATTTGTATCAGGGCAACACAGGTGACAATATATCTTTGTTAACAGGGGCAGAACAAGTGAGCCATGGCCCTGGGGTAGGACACTATTTTGGTCACCTAAATTTTTAAATAGCTGTAATTTTGTATGTTGCAAAGTTGTCAATCTGTTGGGAATCTGTTCAAGAAGGCTGAATGTTAAATATTTTACTGAGAATTATTAACATTTTGGGTACCTTACAAATATTATTTTAAGATTTTAATAGTGGAAAATGTTTTTATAGGGTTAATTGAATGTTAAATTTCTCAATAACATTCTTAAGTTGTTTTTCTGCCAACTTTCTTTGTACCTATCTACACACACTGATGCATAATCCTCATGCAGCCACGGGCTACGAAGTCTTACCAGAATGTGCAATTTTCCTCTCCAGACATGTCTGTTCTGAGCTACAGCTGCTGCATTTGCCTACTGTATGCCAATTCTAGCAAGGTCCTGTTTGACACTGTCTGCCCACTGCATTCTAGGTCTTACCCTTTTACTGAGGCCTTTAGGTACACTGTTCATAATCCTATTCCCCAATCTGCAGCTATGAACATGAGCAACATGGCTAATCCAATGCAGTCTCTGCACAATATGCTGCTCAAAGAAGCTTGCTGATTCCTTCTAACTTCATCATTACACAGTCAAACCACCTAAGGACCAAAATACTGCATAAGCATTTAGAAGTGGTGATTTCATCCACCCCTGGATATTAATGAGGTTTTAATTCAAAGATAGTTTCTGAAGTCACTTTAGCAAAGTGACTTCAGAATGTGATATAGAGCCAACATTAAAACTTACTGGCTTTCTGCATTTATCATTACAAACAATGGGAGTAGAAATAACCATATTGTTTAGAACACCTCTGAAATGCTCAGCCCACCTAGCCATGAAAGAATCCTCACCTTCAATCATTTTACCATGTTTATCCTTTGAGACAAGGGTGGCTCAGTAGTGTGACAGGCTCGTAATCTGCAATTCCCAGGTTTGAGTCCCACCTGGGCCAGCATTAAGATTTATATCTACAAAACTCCCTGCCCTCTGTCAGTAGGGGAAACCAATAGGCTTAGAATGGCCACTATCTGTCAGATGAGACATTAAGCCATGGCCATGTGTGCAGGAGGCTAGCATTTGTCTCCCAAAAGCTGTCCAGTGGATCTTCTCCTCCCAACCTTCTCTGAGCCCACAGGGTCCTTGTGACATGACCATTTAGCCCATTGTATGAAAAAAAAAGTGCCACTCAGAGATAAAATAACCCAACCTACCCTCAATCACTATGTACCTGTTTCTTCCACACAAAAGATTAAATATCTAGTACAACTCCCTGCTGCTAGCTGCTTCCTCTGCTTTATCAGCCATGCTATCAAGTAAAAGATTCTTATCAGCTGTTAACTGATCCTTTACACTTTTGTTACGCTCTTTGTAATGAGGCCTATTAGGACTAGTAGGATGTTGATTCAAATTATTCCTGCACTTCTTTAAGAAAAAAGTTTCATAGGCTTATCACTCAAATAACTTTGACTTTATATCAAAAAAACTACCGTTAATTTAAGAAAAGCTTGTTTAAACTGATCCCATTCTTTCTCAACTTCAGCAGTAAGTAAGCCACAATTGTCATAATAGCTTGGTAGCCTATCATGGTTTGTGTTGGTTAAATCTGGATCTTTCAGAGCTTCAGTGCTAAAGGTAATTCTCTTAACCTTAGCACAACAGTTCTTAAGCTTCATTTGTAAAACACTTGACCAGGTAATGGTCAAACCCAATTTTGGCTCCCCTATATGATCTAGTATTCCTAACTGAACTTGTCAATTTACTGTTAATTAATATATAATCAATCAGATGAAACCAGGTGTATTTATAAATATCCTAGTGTTTGTAGTACATGTTAGTTATTTTCAAACTATTAGGTTTACTTACCTGTAGGTGACCTTCCCTATTGTCATTGGAACTACCCCTACACAAAGATCAGAGTCAGTACCAACTTTAACACTGAAGTCACCTAGCACATAATAAATATTTCCTTTCTTAACAGAATTCAAAATATCCTGAAGTTGTTTGTAAAACTTATTTTTCTCATTCTCACGTTAGAATCCTCTGTGGGGGCATAATAACAGCTAACATTCAAGTTTTTAATCTTAGTTTTAAATTTAGCTGCAAGAAATCTTTCATTAACACACACTTATCCCAGAAAAGTATCACTGGTGTGTCTGCTGAGAAGCAAATCTAGGAGGTTAGACAAGTGCTTTCTATCCTCCCTCCCTAAAAGAGAAATTTAAAATTATTTTTAAGTATCTGAACTTTACCTATCCATCTGGTCTCCTGCAAACCTGGAATATCTAAGTTATAATGCTGGAATTCCTCTGTGAGAACATCAAGAGAATGATCTCTATGCAACGTCCTCACATGCTTGTGGAGTGAAAATGATTAGTAGGGTTTTTAAAGAAACTAGGTTTATTGAGAGAGATAGGACCAACAATATCAAACACCCCCCCCCCCCCACACTAATCACATGTATGGGGCAAAGACGTGTTTCCCCACCATTAAAGGTTAAAGCCATCCATGCTGGTAGGAACTTCAGGCACTACCTTTAAATATTTTCTTTCTTTTGAAAGTTATTTTCAAGAACCAGAATCTAGATAGAAACTGACCTGCCTGAGACACATTACTCCAGTGTAGGATTGGCAATGCCAGCTACCTAAA
Source organism: Ryuthela nishihirai (assembly GCA_038380435.1). NCBI lineage: Eukaryota > Metazoa > Arthropoda > Arachnida > Araneae > Heptathelidae > Ryuthela > Ryuthela nishihirai. The sequence goes on from JAWZYU010000020.1 coordinate 40,601,691, forward strand.
GGTTTCAGGTACTTGCATTGATCTCTGATCAGAATTATCCACCAGCTGATATAAAGTATCCTGTACCTCTGATCACTTAGGGCTGACAACCCATAAGCAGTGGCAGATTTTCACTCAACAGGGGCCCACCAGTGAAAAAATTCATGATCCATAATCAAGCTCAAAGCCATACATGAATCCAATCCAATGGGCATAAATAGTCTGGACCCTGTGAAGTTGGCAATTCTCAGCAAGGCAAAAAAAAAAGAGCCAAAGATGACCAGATCAGTAGGCCAAACTGATCTGGCAGCCCTCCACTTCCGTTCCCTTCCAGAAGAAAATATCTTTCGAAAGGTGCCAATAGCTTGCACCATGAGAAGGCGGAGTCAGACATTAAGATGACTAAAAATGAGAAAAATTTTCATGCAATCAAAAACATGTAACAGGGTCTGTGATCAAAAACATGTAATTATATCACATGTCACAGGAAACCATGCCTTTACAGCTTTTATAGGACTTTGTAGTGATGTAAACTAATAATGTCAGTAAGAATGTTTGAATGCATTGCCACATTTCATGGTACTTTGTGCATGGTGCAGTGTTCATAATAATTTGGCTAGGCAGTGTAAATTCCAGTTTTATTAGTGGCCATTTTCATTTGGAGATGCATTTTATACACCTTTAAAACTCTGTTAGCTGAGCATACTAACACATAATTGTCTTAGAAAACAAGCCATGCATTTATTCATTATCTACATACATATCTATATAAGATGTCTGTCTGTGGCAGCCATAACTCATCAGGAAAACCATCAGGTCCAGGTTGCAGTGCTAAATTTCAAGTCAAAAGTTCAAAAGAAGGGCTTGCTAGAAGCAAAAATATTTACCCTATTATTCCTAAGGGAAATGATAATCATTATCAAACTTATTATTGCCATTAACTGCTGTCCCATGGCCAAGTGGTTAGCACGCTTGGCTACTAATCTAAGGGACCTGGGTTTGAGCTCCGGGTAAGGCATGGCTGTTTGTGTCGTTTTTCTGCTGAGGTCCTGCCATCCTCTCAGACCTTCTACTGTGGCATATAAACTGACAGGCTCCTGTCAGACCTCTGTTGCAAGCAGCTGCTTGAGGGGGTATTTATTTATTTTATTTTTTTATAACTATGAACATTAGAATTATAACAACACTTAAATCTGCTGCTGTTGCCAGATTCCCCACGTTTCCAAATGCACTATTAAGGCATCCCAATGTAGCTAGGGACCTGATTTTCTAACCCAACATGGGGAACCATCTACAAAATTTGAGACCTTTTGTAGGCAGGAATACATTTCCTACGCTATGTAAATAGTACATTGGGAATTATAGAATGCCAAAATTTGTTGAAATAAAAATCTCGATAATTTGCGATGAATACGGAATATGGGAGCATGCATTGAGTCGACTATGACCTTTGCAACACCAGAAAATTCTTGGTGTTGAAACTGCTAAAATTTAGTGCAGTACACAAAAGAATATGCAGATTAAAAGTGAGACCCAAGCTGTGACAATATTTTAATAGAAACGAAGCCACAAGAGAAGTGGGAACCTGATTTTTAAACCAATCACTAAGGTACATGGGAGAGGCTATGAAAGAAATTTGGACCATGCAGTCAAGTATAAGGGGAACCATAGAGCAGCAAAATATGTCATAATGGAAATAAAAATCTTGGTTTAGTTTAGGCAGAAATTAAGCCACGGGCTATGAGAGCGCTTGCTGACGTCAACAACAAACCCAAGCAAACACCGGGAAATTTCCTTCGTGTTGAAAATCTGTGCTATAAGTAGCATGAACTTTAAAAAAATTTACCTTTAGTGTAGTGAAAATACCTTGGCAGCACTGAGTGCCATTCAGCTAGTATTATAAGACAGTTGCTTATATATATGTGTCTTAACATCTCTTTGTTCACAAACAAGAGGAAAACATAAAACTCACTTCTTAAACTTTTTCATTGTTGAATAGTTTCACTAATTATGTTCTAACTAAAAAATAATTTTTGTTAATAAGAGGCATTTTCAGTTATTTACAATTATATATCATTTTATTTTATTTTCACATCATTTAGCTTGTTTACATCTTTATTTTTCTCTTAATGCATTTTTATTTAGCAAAAGTTAAACACTTAAAACTTATTAATAATGCCAAATTTCAGCATTCACCATAATCTAGCTAAATTTAAGACCATATTCCTTGACATTTGCCACAATCCTTAAAAATATATTCAAGGGGTGTAGGTGGTGAGAATGGGAGCTAAGCAAACAACTTTAAAAATTATCCTAAAAACACAAAGACTTATACATAAGAAGCATGAAGTGTTGGCCTTTAATACTAATCGAGTATTTTATAAGTTCTTATATATACTCACATATATTATACTGGCATGTTGTACTTGCTTAGTTGTATGTCCTGTGAAATAGATGTTTTGTAGTTCTGTAGACTTGGCTAGTACACTCAACACTTTCGTTGAGAAACAAAGTCCTGGTTATCTACAGTGCACTTGACATTTGTTGACTTTCATATTGTAGATAAATCTTATTCTTGTCATTATAGTTGCCATTATCATAGATGTTTATTCACTTTAAAGATATTTGCTACAGACTTATATCTGATGTTAACATGCAGCCTTTCCATTTAGTATTGCTATTTGCAGGTTCAATTCTTGAGCATAACTGCTGTTTGTTTAAAGGCATTTGAAAGTTAAAAAGACAAATCTTTCAACTGAATACATTTAAAACTTTCACATAAATCATATTAACAGTTAAAAAATCCCCGCGTAGCCCATAGCGTTTCAACATCACTCAGTCAATTCATCTTCAGGTAGTAGAATGTCCAGTGTGTACAAGACATACATAAGGCTGGCCATCTATCGGTGAGTTGTGCTCCAATGAATAATTATGCATCAGGATTCCATGCTGCTGGTAGGGAGGTTTCATCAGTGTTGCATAGTATTCTTTATGCAAATATATTATGAGAATTTCCATAAAATTTAATTGATATTTAGTGGGTGAAAAGGCTATTATTCTGAAATCTATTTTATTTATAGGTAACTGATGTATTATGGTTTGCAATATACACTACTGGCCATTAAAAGTGTAACAGCGGGAAAGACGAGATATCAAAGCCAATATTTAGTGAATACATAGCTTATGTTACAAAGATCAAATGATTACAAATACAACTCAGTTAAACTTGTGGAATACAAAGATATCAGTATCTTGTGTAGCCACGAGTGGCAATAACTGCTGCTACGCGGTCTGGCATTGAGAGGATGAGACGTCGGATGTGTGTTTGGTTATGTATCGAAACGGCATGGACTGACAATCACCAAAATTCTTCTGTTGTAGCAGCTGCTGGTGTCTGGTGTGCTAGTCGTCATGAGATCATGGACCAGACATGTTCAATTGGGGACAGATCCAGTGAAAATGCAGGCCAAGGCAGAAGTGTCACATGGTGGCTATGCAGGAATTGTTGAACAGTGCATGTCACGTGGTCGGGCATTGTCCTGTTGGTAAATGTCACCAGAGAGCCCCTAAAGATAAGGTATGACCACAGTCTCTAACACCTCAGTGATGTAACACTGGCTGTTTAAAGTACCGGTAATGCATACGAGGCGCATGTGTCAGTGGAATCCAATGGCACCCCATACCATAACACCAGGGGCGACCTGTATGGTGCTGCATCATGAATGTCTCACTGAGTCTGTCGCCACAGTACTACCAGATACGTATTCGTCCATTATGACGCTACATACTGAAGTGGGATTCATCTGAAAAGACGATGTGATACCATTCACACATCCATGCACGATGTTCTTAGCATCATTGCAGTCGCATACACCTGTATTGTAGAGTCAATGGTAGCCAAAGCAATGGCCACATAACAAAGAGGCCCCGATGCTGCAGATGACGTCGAACCATACATATGGACACTGGTTGAGGTGCAACACACTCTAACTGTTGAGCTAAGGTGTTTGATGTGGCTGTACGATCATTAAAAGCCATGCACAAGAGATGTCTGTTCTCTCATTTGTGTGACAGGGCCATTGAGATCCCTCACATCGGTGAGTTCATTCCTCCTGTACCCACTAACACCAAATTCTCATCACTGTGGTAGCATTCTGTTCAACATGAGCACCGATGTCTCGGTACAATAATCCGCCTTCCCGTAATCCCACAATTCTCCCTCGATCAAAGTCAGAAACCTTGTCATATGGATGCCGTGTTTTTCAATGGGGTATACTTGATACTTTAGTGTGCAAGAACTGCAAGCAAACACAATTCCAGTGCTTTACACCAATTCTTTGTAATATCTTCTTATACCACTTCCAGGGAGCGTTATTGTCACACATGATGTGCATATGTGCTGTGCTTTGAATCATTTACATGTTCTCCAATGGGCTACCCATCTTGCATATTTTGGGACAATCTGATGAGTTTTTCCTGGTGTTGTGCTTTAAATGGCCAGCAGTGTACATAGCTTCAATAATGCTGTGTGGCCTTTTTGATGTTGAATATAATATTCATGTTACGCTATTCATTCATCTATAGTTCTGTATGTTCTACCGATATATTTTTTTTATTACTTAACATATTATAGGGATTATCTATTTGCACCGCATATATTCTACCAGAAGGATGCATTCTATCTCGATCATTTATTGTTAATATTTTTATAGTATTAATAATGGTACTAAATAAAAAAATAAAAATATCTCCTCAAGCAGCTGCACCACATAGGTCTGACAGGAGCCTGTCAGTTTAATAAACCATAGTAGAGCATCTCTGACGATGGCAGGTCCTCAGCAGATTTAAATTATAAGGTTGCAGAATTTTATTAATGGTTTGTGAAAAACCCTTTACATATGGAAAATTTGTATATTTGTTTATGCTGCTTCCCATGTTTTGAGCGGGTTAATTTGTATATCCATATAATATTTAAATTTATTTTGTTTTTGAATTCATCATATAAATATTTCAGAGTATTCCAATAAATAACCACTCTATTAAGTTGCTTCAAATATTTTAGAGGAAAAATTGTCTTGAGCCAGGTGAGATACGAACCCACAACCTCCTGATAACATGTCAGGTGCTCTGGACCACTGAGCTACCGGCCGCCAATCAAGATCTCCTTTAATTGATGATATGAACTTTCCGCAACCTACTTTACTTAATATGTAGGGAGTGTTCAGGCAATATCGCCCCAAGCAGCTTATTAATGCCTTTCAGATGGAATGCATGTATTACGAGTATGCAAATCTACAAATAATTAATGAACTCAACTTATTTTGGGTACTATTTGGAGTACCCAAAATAAGTTGAGTTCATTAATTATTTGTATATTTCAGAGTATCCAGCTTGGATACCTATTTCATAGATAAATGTTAGTTCTTTATATGGTGGAACATTATAAGCTCACAGGAAAATGTTGTTTTTTTATATTTATTAAGGTGCACAGAATCAGCTGGTATTAAGTTGGGAATATATGTAGGTTTCCTACAAAACTCTCACCATTCTATTCTTTCAATGGGCAAAATATTCCACAGCAACCAGTGGGAGTTCAAATTTTGCTTATTTTACTGCCATTGGGTACTATACAGGGTGATTCAGAATTCATCATCAATATTTGGTGGGGAGGTAGGTAATAAGAAAGGAAGGAGATTTCACATAGGAAAGCATGGGCGCATATGCCATGTAGTAGGGCAAAATGACCCCAGTTCAATGATGGAAAGAACACATAAGAAGGAAGTGGTAAGGAAAAAACATTTATTATCTTACATGTAACATTTCTTTGCATTGGTTGTACAGACTTACAAGAGGTGCTCGAACTGCCGACCATGTGCTAGAATGCATGACTCACAACGGCGTTGCATGGACAGCCGGACCCTGTGGAAGATGCCTGGCATTTCCCGGATGTTTGAGGCAGTAACTGATATGCGTACTACAAGATCCATAGCACTGTCAACAGGGGTCTCGTACACCATGTTTTTCATAGCACCCCATACAAAGAAATCGATTGGAGATAAATCCGGTGAACGTGGTGGCCAAGAAACCGGTCCACCGCGGCCAATCCATTGACCACCAAACTGTCTGCGTAGGTAAGCATGCACAGCATTTGCGAAATGTGCAGGAGCGCCGTCATGCTGGAACCACATTCGCTGGAGACTACCATCAGGAACCTCGTTCAGAAGATCCAGTAACACAGTCTGAAGAAATGTTAGGTACTTGGCACCGTCCAAATGAGATGGTAGTAAATACGGGCCCAACAAACAGTCAACGACAATCCCAGTCCACACATTGACAGCAAAACGTTGTTGCGCAGCTCCAGGTCTTGTACCGTGTGGGTTCTGATGAGCCCACACATGCCAATTGTGTGTGTTGAAGACACCCTCTCGAGTGAACAACGCCTCATCGGTGAAAAGAACATACGTTGGGAAATTGGGATCAACGGCTGTTCTCTGCATGAACCACTGACAAAAAATAACACGCTTGGGATGGTCGTCTGCTGCCAATAATTGCACTCTTTGCAGATGAAACGGATGTAACCCTTCATCGTGTAATATCCGCCACGCTGTTGCTTGCGAAATTCCAAACTGCCTAGCCATACCTCGTGTGCTAGCACCAGGTTGTTCCTCGATTTCCTGTAGGACAGCTTCCTCTACTGCTGCTGTCCGTGCCGATCTGCGCCTCCCTCGATTAACATTACTAGCAGCAAACGATCCTGTTTCACGCAGTTGGCGATGAATACGTGAAAACATTTGATGCTGTGGCACACGGCGGTTTGGGAAACGCGCTGCATACAATTGCCTGGCTCGAAGACATCTTTCTCCTGCCGCACCGTAAGTTACATGCATATCTGCACATTCATTCCACGTATACCGGTTCATGTTACTTCTGCAAATTCACCTTGTCGAATGACAACTGACTGTATGCTTCAAACAGCTGTGCTTCTGTATGAGAGGTGTGTACACACAGCGCCCTCTACACCACCATGCATTCGTCTGCCCCCATACTTTCCTATGTGAAATCTCTTTTTTTTCTTATTCCCTTCCTCCCCACTAAATATTGATGATGAATTCTGAATCACCCTGTATATATCTTCCCCTCTTTGCCCTACTCTGTCATCTCCAGCCATATAAGTACTTCAAAAGCAAGTTTGTTTCTACACTCTTCCTGGAGGTAAGATAACATATGAATAATACGAAATGTATTTAAATGGTAAATGTTAAATTTATTCATGTTGTTTTAATGATGGTTTACAATCTTTAAAACATTTCTAAGAATTAAAAAAAAAGTGATTCTCTAGGGATAGGAAAGCAGCCCTTTCAATGCTTACATGGACCAATCATGCCTGATATATTCTTATAACCACTCATTGCTGCAACATTATAATTCCTTTCATGATGAGAATTTTGCTTGGTAACAAAAATCTAATCTGAAACTCTTTATTAGAATAGAAAAAACTACCTTCAACTAATCAGATCAGGCAGAGATAAATAGCTTTACAGGAAATGTCTACTACATCAATTGGCTTAATATAAGAAACAAGATATTAAATGACAACGGGGGAGATATATTTCTTGGAGAATGTTTAAATGAACACAAAAAATTTTATAAGAGAGTATAGCACTATTGTGATAAAATATAAAAGTAATAACTCCATAATTTGACCAACCATTTGTCACCAGAACACCTAAACCAAAATCTCAACTAAAATATACAGAAACAATAAAAATTTATCATATATAATTCTGCTGTAACAACACCTCCTCCCATATACTAGCATGGAAAATATCCAATAAAGTATACTATAGAATAGTTCCACACTGAGTGATCAATGAATTATGAGTACCCCATGTTATGTCAATGAGATACTAACTTCGAAGCTCTATAACTTTTAACAAGCATTTCATGGGAAAATGTGACAAGAAGTAAATTAAAGATCTCAATCAGTTCTATCAAAATATTGATTTTCAATAATAGTCATTCAGTACTTAAAAAAAGGAATTATGGAAGATTGAATATTTAAAAATAACAATGCCATTCACAAAAATTGACTTCAGAAGTTAATTAATAGTAATAAATATTATATTAAATTGTTTAATAAAATAAATGTGTATTTTATAAGTTTATGTAAAGAATTATACAAAACTGATGAATATTGAAAGAAGTTTCTTAACACTGGCATTTATAATGTTAAATATTCAAACTTCCATAACTCAATAAATACTTAATAAACATTGTTGAAAATAAAGATATCGAAATATTTAATAGAGATCTTTATCTGCTACTACTTTCTACAAAACAAAAAAACTTATTTTAGAAGTTATAGAGCATCAATGTTAGCATTCCATTGACATAACATGAGGAAGAATGGTCATAATTCAGTGATCATTCAGAGTATAACACAGCAGCAAAAAAAAAATTACACACATCAACCATGGACACCAGTAACAGATTGTATGCCACAGTAACAGAGAAGATTACAACTAATAAACTAGAAATTTGATTGTTGTGTCAAAAATATTATTCACCATTTTCAATATAAACTAAAAATTAAATATATGTGTAATTAAGGTTCATTATATGAATTCTACTGTTTCACAAGCCCATTTTATAAATTCATGGCAATTTGTTTAAAATATCGTTGCTTTTCATTTTGCTTTGAACACAAAATGAGGAAAAAAATATACTATGATAATCTGACCATTAATCTAATAATGAAAATGTAACTATGGTTTCAGGCAATGAGCAACATTGTATAATGGCTTCAAAAAGAAAAAGTTAAGCAAATTATAAAAGTAAATTCTTTCTATAATACAAATGAGTGGGGTGGGGGGGGGGAGAAGAGTTCTATGTGAAAACGTTATTTTTTGTTCTTTTAACTGAATTAAGAAGAAATGAACTTGTTAATTACTAGTAAATTAGTATGTGCCAACACTGTTACTGGAATGTAATTAGCACAGCATTTAGTTCTAGTTGAAAAGCAGGTAAACCTATAAAAACTAAATGCATAGTTAAACATAACAAATTATAAAATTTCTGTAAATACTGCTTGACCAGAAACAGCTGTTAAGTTGTAAATGCTACACCTGTAGTGTTTATGCACATAACCCTTCCAGTGTCCAGCCTGGAAAAACTGGTTTCCATCCACAGGCCAAACTATTTTCTCCCTATGCTCAGTGAAAAAAATTCTTAATTTAGAACTTTTTTGACTAAAGCTAATGAAAGGAATTACGGCATGTTATATGCCAAATTAATCAGCATTTAATTATTGATTCTCTGAAAATAAAATATTTAACAAAAAAAAGACGTTTTATTTTAATAAGACTTTTTTTAAGTCAGCCATCCCATGGCCGAGTGGTTAGTGTGCTTGGTTAGTGATCTAAGGGACCTGGGTTCGAGCCCCGGGTAAGGCATGGATGTATGTGTCGTTTTTCTGCTGAGGTCCTGCCATCCTCTCAGACCTTCTACGGTGGCATATAAACTGATAGGCTCCTGTCAGACCTCTGTGCCTGTGGCAAGCAGCTGCTTGAGGAGGTATTTATTTTCATTTTTTTTAAGTCATGTAGTACAAAAATGCATCTGGCAACACAAATAAAAATTTATTTTAAAAAAAAACTAATAGACAGAAATGATTATAATGCACATGAATAGAAAGGCTATTTCTGAATAACAAAAAAAAATTCCTTCTTGTTTAAACATTTCTTCTGTTTTCGAATTATTTTCTCCATACCATACTTTGAGAAAAGTCCAGGCTTGTTGCAGAGTCCAATAAACAAGTCAACTTTAGAATACTTTTAATAAATAACTAATCAACAAAAATAGGTCATGTTATACACCAAATTAAAGAGAATTTATTTCTGAATTTTATTGAAGTAAAAAATATGAACAATGTAGTAACATATTAATTTTAATAACACCTTTTACAGTGGTATACCAAAAAAAGGTACATATTTCATAATTACTTCCAAAATCTTCCATTTTTAAAAATAACAATATTTTGTTAATTATCAGGATATTTTAGAAACTTTAAGGAAAAATTTTTTGATAATAGTTCAAAACAAACTTCTGAGCTTAAATTAGGGGATTGCTCCAAGACAGAGTAATGTTAACAAACAAATTGGCAATACCTTATAGTGCTTCTAAGGAATGGCAATCAGATGGCTTTAACAAATTATTTATGTCATAATTTAATAAAATATACATCAAATGAAAAACGAAAATATTATTTATCAAGCCTGAATTACATATTTTTATCAGATATGTATAAAAAAATTTTAAAATGGCAATTTTTATTAAAAAATCTTTTTTGTTGTTATACTAAAAATGGATATATACATCCTTGGCCTCATTTCAAATTCTGCAAAAATATACAGATGTCCTGGATACTGGAAGGGTTAAGTTTACTATTTGTTGTATAAATAAAATAAATACCCCCTCAAGCAGCTGCTTACCACAGAGGTCTGACAGGAGCCTGTCAGTTTATATGCCATAGTAGAAGGCCTGAGAGGATGGCAGGACCTCAGCAGAAAAACGACACAAACAGCCATGCCTTACCCGGGGCTCGAACCCAGGTCCCTTAGAGCACATGTATATTAATGGTGTGTACATTGTAATCTTGTTTGTGAATATCTCTAGTAGGAGTTGATTTTTATTATGTTAAATTATTTGTCATTTCTCATTACTAGTAGACTTCGTAATTTGTAAATAAAATATATTTCACATTTCTTTGGCCATTTTCTTTAATTATACATGAACTCCTGTGTCAGAAGTCAACTACCCTTATGAAATGGTCATGCATATATATATTATGACTTGTGAAGATGAATAACTTAGTAGCTGACATGTCTCATCCCCAGCTCAGGCTACAAACTACATCTAAAAAGAACTGGTTTAACAATTTTTTAAGTGGGTGGAGGAGTTGTGGGGTAAAAGCAGTTTGATTCCAAATGTTTATGCAGAATCTGATGTATTAGGTGGTTTCATTAGACATATAGTGATGCGACTACATGGAGTCACCAAATACCCTAGAATATTATACAGTGGGAGACTGTTAAGCCCACTGCCACAGTTTCAGAAAAAGATAATACTCCTGGGATGCCAATCAACAGCAAGTTGCTGAGTACCTTCGAGTAGCCCTTTTTTTCCACACAATGGGCTAAATGGCCAGGCCTCAAGAACTCCAAAGATTCAGAGAAGGTTGAGGGACAGGATCCACTGGACAGCTAAGATATAGATGGTTAGTCTCCAATCGAGGAGGTTACCATATATATATATCCTCTTTGATAGGCTAGATTTTTTTTATCCAACATGTTCCTTAATATTCAGAGGGTATGGCTCTCCTGCACATGGGGCCATGGCCTAACATCCCATCCAATAGACAGTAGTCTTTCCAAGCTCATCAGTCTCCTGTACTGACAGAGGGTAGGGCAGGGAGTTTTGCAGAAATAAATCTCAATGCTTACACAGATAGGACTCAAACCTGGGAACTGCAGATTAAGGGTCTATATGCTACCAACTGAGTCACACACATCCTGGTTGTTTGAGGACTATCTAGGTACTTATTCTGGAATCAAGACAAAAAACTACTAATAAGTTTATGATTTTAATGAAGTAGAAAAATATGAATTCAACTGTAACACTTGGATACAGAGCAAAAAAATATAAAATTACGAAACAGAAACTGTTCCATGCCTGTAAAAAAAAATCACAATTGCAAACACCTGAACTTATCTTTAGGATTAAGGGTCAAAAATGGTGTTATTTAGTATGCATAGTTGTTTTAACTTAATAATGTTTTAAACATTTCACATAATTTTTTCATTGGAAAACAATTTTGTTTCTATTTTCAAAATCAAATTCATTTATATTTCGAAAAATCAATCTTACATTTTGCAACATTTCATGGTTTGGCAGTCACTGGTGAATAGATTTATTCATTTCCACTCAATAGGTCTACTAGTCTAATAGAACATGGTTCCAACTATTTTTTTCCCATAAACAGAGACTTAATTGCACCCTTCAAATCACATCAGCTCGAAATTAATTAATTTATATTAATAATATACATTTTACAATGAAATGGTAAATTTATCTTTCGGAAAGCTATTGATCCTTAGCTAAAAGTACATATAAACAAAAACTTACCATTGTTAATCTTGTGATTAACTGCAAAATTCACCAAAGCTTTGTTTTCTTAATTCTGAAGTTCTTTTTATATATTACCAAAAATAATAGATAATTCACAATTTATTGCTGAAGTCACAAAACGTTGACAGAGCCAACTACTAACGCGCCACCATATAATTGCCGGCGTGTTTAAGAAAACGTGGCATTTTGCAGTGCGCATGCTCAAATGCTGCAAAAAAAAAACGTACTATTTAATAAAAACATTTCGTGTTTCAGGAAACATTTAAATGTCTGACATCTTATTTTGAATAATATACTCTATATATGTATAATGTCTGAACCGAATAGAACCATATACCATATTTCTGGAAAGAACACTTAGCAAACTTTTTTTCTTTCAGTGCTTCCAAGTGTTGTTAGCCTATATTAAACTCTCGTAATACTTTATTAATTACGTGTCTTGGTAAATAGCATCGTTTGTGATTACTAAGAAAACTTAAAAAGATTAAATAAGTTACTTGTGTTTTAAGCACATATGTTTGAAAGAGGAGGGAAGGCAACATGTCTATAGTATCAGCTTTATATACATATGACATTGTTATCACAGGAGGATTTACAAACTCTCTTGGAGCACTATTTCCAACAACAAAGATGTTATTGCAGTCCAGCTGTTATTTAGGACATCTTGAACTGCATTACTTTAAAAATGATGTAACCGGAAGGGAAAGGGATGCAGAAAGTTCAGCCCACAGTTTACTATATCTGTGGCTGGCACAAAAAATTTTGATTTGTTTGAATTTCAGAAACTTTTAGCATTTGATACTTTGCAATACAAGGATTAATTTACATTAAAAATCCATAGACAAATGTTTCCCCTCTTATATGCTTAAAATATTTTTATAAAACTTCTTTGATCATCCTTAAAAACGCTAAAGTACTCGTCCACTCTTATGTCCACCACCCACTCCCATCCTATCTGTAGCTTTCAATTGTTTACAGAAGTGTAATGAACAAGTTGTGCCTGTGTGCAAATATTTAAATTAACCTATTTCACAAAGGAATTTAATATTTTGTCTGTTCAATTACAGGAAAAATCCATGTTTGAAAACGTAGTCAGACAACTGTCATTTCCAAAATGTTGTATGGTTTGTCTACTCGTCGAGGTAGGATCTACTCTAGTAAAACCCTCTGCGTATTCTTTTTCTTCAAACTATTCATATCGCCTAAACATTTACTACTATAAATGAGGTATATGTTTTAGCTATAATAATGAAGGCAACACAAATCTCTTATACAACAGCAGCATGAAAATTTCTTAGGGAAGAGGTGACAATGTCTATTTCACATTATTTTCAAAAAAGCAACTCTTAGCAACTTTCGAAGTTAGCAACGATATTTTAATGTTATTTCCAGTTATCTTTAGGTTACTTTCTCTGGAAGTGTTCCTCAACTAATCCATGAAGAGTTGAGGAAAACTCCACTGAAAAGTGCTGCCATCTTTTGTCAGAGCTACTTACCTAGTTCGTGCTTAATGTAATTCACAAATCACCAGAAGTTAATTACCATTCCATATCAGAAATACTTTTAATATTTATTTTGATTCGTGTTTTAGTTAATAAACTGCAGGTATATAAGTGGTAGGTTTTCTGCATACTTTTCTGAAATTATAACATTTACAACTTCTACATATTTTAGGGGCTTACCTATCTTTTTCCCTCCATTTCATCCAAATCTCCTAAAAACTCTGTGTCATACACACAATTTTTCAATTCCAGAATTTCGTAAACGCTAAAACCATATTTCGGTATGACCCTTTCGTTCATCATAAATTAGAACAGCAAAACTTTCCTCCCTTCTACTTCCCCCATAAAAGGGGAAGAAATTCTCTGCAACAGTAAGAGCTAAGATTACCAAATTCGACATAGAGCTTTCTACTATAATTTAAAGCAGTATAAGGATATAGACACAAACGTTCATTCCCTCCCCCGCCAAAGAAGGTGGAATAATTTCTTCTACACTGTAACATTTAAGAGAACACCAAATTCGGTGCATTCAAATTCCTCTTATCGTACCTTACACCAAAACGAGAGTTTAGGTCCCAAACTTTTCAACTACACACCCCACAAAAGAAAAATCGCAAAAAAAAAAACGGTAAAGACCAAATGATGATAAGAGCTAAACTATCAAACCCTATATGTGTTCTCTTTTCTAATTTAACGCAGTGTAAAGGTCAAGTCCAAATTTATTTCTTGCGCTCCTCCCCGCTAAATACTTCAAAAATAAAGGAGGAAATACCTAAAGAAAATTGACGATCATAACGAGTTTTATCTCTAATTAAACTTACGACTTCCAGAATATTATGAGTTAAAATTTTGCCTTCTTTTCTGCCCCCCCCCCCCCCCCCCAGGAAAAAGGGAGGGAAATCTCACCAGGGTTGCCGTCAGTTTAGAATTTTAGACAGTTGAATTAAAGAAAATAGGTAAAGCTCCTAGTATGATATAGCTATGAATTAAAAATTTTTATTTGCATTTGTTCATTCCTAGCCAGCACTTAAACAGAAGGTCGTTCTGTCCTGAGCTAGCTAGCTACGTTGCCTCCTAGAAAAAATTTGAACTTCAGTTTGCTCCAAGAGGCATCAGTAAACTATTAATGTGTTTTTTTTTAAAGTTAATGTTTAAAAGTAATTAAAGATTATCTTGCTGAAAAATAGGTCATGCATACTCTGTTCGACCAACCACCAACTATATCTTTAGTTTATTCGTGAAATTGCAGCTCTCTGCGATCCTACCGGTTATAAGTGCTTGGCGTAAAGCATGGACAAAAAATTTTATTTGCATTTGTTCATTCCTAGCCAGCACTTGAACACAAGGTCGCTCAGTCCTGAGCTAGTTACATTGCCTCCTGGAACAAACTTGAACTTCAGTTTGCTCCAAGAGGCATCAGTTGACTATAAATGTGTTTTTTTTAAGTTAATATTTTTAAAAGTAATTAAAGATCATCTTGCTGCAAAATAGGTCGTGCTTACTTTTGTCAACCAACCACCAACTATGATCGTTAGTTTATTCGTAAAACTGCCGCTTCTAAAAAAACATGCAGCCCCATGCGATCCACCGGTTACAGGTGCTTGGCGCCAGCCATGACACCCACCAGGTCAATACAGCAGACAATTTTGTTATTCGTAGTTAATGCCTGATGTTCCTGACACAATTCAAGTCAGTTTTCAGTGCTGTTTGGCTGAGAGCAGACGTCGTTCTGAACGTCTATTCTCATATTGAACGAAGGAGAATTCTACAATGTATTATCCTACTGGAAATCTGTTGGGACTATATATATATGTTGAGTATATATGGGTAGTGTTTTCATGGGCGATATTCTCAACTGTTGCCTGCAGAAAGCTTCGGACTTGTTCTCTCACCTGACATTCAACTTGTGTTTCCCACCACAGTGTTTAGTGACATCATTACTGGTCACGTTTTCCTTCAGTGTTCCAGATCCCATTCATCATTGCAACAGCCGTTTTGAAACGATGAACGAGGCATACTCTTTCTGGTAGAGAAAACTCTCTAGAAAAACTATTGAGAGGGGAAGAAAAATGAAACCGAAAAATTGTAAAGGGGTGGGCAAGAGACTGGATTTCCAATGCAGTGTAATATGTCCCCCTCTGTTTTACAGGTTTTTATAACATTTCTTGGAAAAAGCATAAAATTTAAATAAGTTTAATAATTTTTACCTTTATTACACTCATTGGTAGTCTGAAAAGGGGGCATGGCCCCTTACCTACCACCTATATATGACCCAGTATGGAAGCACCCACACAATAATAAATAATAATAAATACCCCCTCAAGCAGCTGCTTGCCACAGAGGTCTGACAGGAGCCTGTCAGTTTATATGCCACAGTAACGTGTCAACATAAAATTTTGTAAACCTAGGGAAAAACGCCACTGAAATGTAGAAAATGTCACTACCCATATAACCACAATATCCAGAAGATATCTAAGACGACTAATAGACAGCAATTTGTGGTCTTATATATTTTAATCTGAGATGATGGTCGGAGATAATGGCAGGACCTCAGCAGAAAAACGACACAAAGAGCCATGAGTTACCCGGGGCTCAAACCCAGGTCCCTTAGATCAGTAGCCAAGCGCGCTAACCACTCGGCCATGGGACGGCACCCACACACACCTAACAATTACTCTTCTTGTATTCGGATACATTTTGTCCTTCACCATTACTTCTATCACTTTTTAATTCACACTACTCACAAACTTCACCGTAAACAAAATTCTGTCACAATTAGCATAAAACAATTTTAATGGTTAATGGTTTGCAATGTTCATTGCTTAAAACTTAAATGTCAATTGTTTTTAGGAAATCAGTTTTAATTCAGTGGCTGCTGAACGCTGAACGTATATTTATATTATAATCTGCAGTCTACCATTATACGACTAGCAGTAACTGCAACTGCAGTTGCAGTTACTGCGAAGAAATATTTTTCAGTATAATTATTTGAACTGAAATTTTAAATTGCAGCTGAACATCTTAACACCATGAATTGCTGTGATGCTTTATCACTTCGAAAGTAAGGAACCATTAGCATTGTTTTAAAATAATACATCACAGAACATTTCATTCATATAGTTCTAGGTCTGTGCTAAAGGGAGAAGTCGTAATTCTGCCACATTGGAAGACATGGATCAGTAACAAGGGAGTGACATGGCGAAATTTTTGGGCTAAATACCAAAATCATAGCTCAAGTACGCGCATATATGTTTTAGAAAATAAAACGCAAAGATAACAATTTAATTACAATATAGAAGGATTGGATCTGAGGTAGGGGAGAGGGACTTCCTGTAGCTCATCCCCTTCAGCTGTTTACCCACACAATAACAATATACAGGTAATATCCATAAAATATATAAGACGACAAATTGCTGTCTATTAGTCGTCTCACATACCTTCTGGATATTGTGGTTATATGGGTAGTGACATTTTTTACATTTCAGTGGCGTTTTTCCCTAGGTTTACAAAATTTTATGTTGACACGTTACTCCATTGATAGCTTTGTGACCGAGCAGTAATGTACGGTGCACAACGAATGTCAATACGAAACAACAATGCAATCGCAACTTGTGACGGTTAGCGGGACTCCCAAAGTCACAATCTGTTTTCCCCGCCCTGTCCACAGTCAGTAGGGGACAGCGATGGACTTGGAAAGGTCGCCGTCTGTCGGATGGGACCTTAAGCCGTGGTCCCGTTTGCGGGAGAGCCATACCCTGTGCACGTTAAAGAACACGCTGGATGGCGTTGACGGGAGGCTACCATCTGTCTCCCAACAGCTGTTCCAGTGGGTCCCCCCCCCCCCAACCTTCTTTAAGCCTTCCGGGTCCATTGACCTGGCCATTTAGCCCAGGTGTACAAAAAAGTGCCGCTCAAAGCTAAAACAACCCAACCCAACTCACAATCTGCAGTCAGTTCAGTTCATAGAAAGTTGCCTCTTGTGGAATGTTACACTGCAGTTTTTTTCAGTCTCATTACATTCTTGTAGCACTGTACATTTCATATGTGAAGTAGTACTTGCCGTTATGGGGGGCGGGGGTGGCTCAGTCGGTAGTAAGCCAAGCTCGTAATCTGTAGTTCCCAGGTTCGAGTCCCAGCTGGGTCAACGTTGAGATTTATCTCCGCAAAAATTCCCTACCCTGCCCACGGTCAGTAGGGGACACCGATGGGCTTGGAAACACCACCGTCCGTCGGATGGGACGTTAAGCCGTGGCCCCCTTGTGCAGGAGAGCCAATACCTTTGCACGTTAAAGAACACGCTGGATGGCCTTGACGGGAATCTACCATCTGTCTCCCGACAGCTGTTCCAGTGGGTCCCTTCTCTGAGCCTTTGGGGTCCATGTGACCTGGCCATTTAGCCCATGGTGTGCAAAAAAGTGCCGCTCAGAGGTAATACAACCCGACAACAATTGCTGTTATGTAATTCAGTATTACCATGTATTATTTATTTTCCTGTTAGAGTGTAATGCATATTCAAAATGATTTGAGATTAATTTTTCTTAAAGATGAGCAAAGGGAAAACGAAACATGTCCAATGATAAGAGTTGAGTGACCTACAGCAGTGAAATCAAATGTATGATATGAGGAACCAAACATCTCATGATCCCTGTGATATGTTTCTTTAGTCACGTGCAAAGTCATCGCGCAGAGCTATGCAAAACCCACAGATAAAAACCCCAAGGTAAGCACAGATCCTCCCCTGTGACAAAACCATGCAAAACAGACCACCTCCTTTGAGGAAGCGTTCGATAGGTTAATAGCATGGCAAAGTGCTGCACAAAGAAATGTAGCTTTTTGGTTGTGAGAGGGCTTATGCTATTATGAAGAAATGGATGATTAGATTTCCGAAGGATGAAAAGCAATAAATTATCTAAATTCATGAAATGCAGTATATTAGTAATATTTTTAAATGCAGGGAAAAAAGAAAAAAAAATCCAAGAGAAAAAAAATTCTACATAAATAGAACTTGCTACTTACCACACAAAACTGTGGCAAGTAGCGCCGCTAACAAAGGCATACGCTAACGCGGCGCGCATTTTTATTACGTAACCGTCCAGCTTTACTCTTTACCAAACTTTGATTTTTGTGCATGTAAAAAAAATTATGTTTTTATTTTTAATTTGTAAGATTTGAATTTCATTTTTGCATTATTGGCTTCCCTGGAAAATTATGTCGTTAAGAAACAGAGGTTCATGAATTTATAAAGGTTACGGAAATAAAAAACTGACCACTCTATATTTTGATAATGAACTGATTAATGATTGCTCGCTCCAGGGACATACCCAGAAGAGCATAGGGGTCCGAATCCCATCCCCCGAAAATCTTGTCTTATTCTAAATATCAAAACTTGTCGACCTGCTCTGAAATTCAAAACAGTTGCCTTTGCGTAATTTTATTTCAGCCTCATATTTTATGTTTGACACTAAATATAGATTAAGGAGAAAAACTAAAATCTCATTCCATACAGAATGTTATTTTACCCTTTCCTGTTCAGTGGATTATTGTAGCAATTTGGAAACCCTATTCAAGTCTTATTCTGAGCTCACCCCCTCCCCCCGAAATTTTGGGTACATGCCTAGTTCGCTCGCACCGGGAAACGATAATATGTAGAAAGAATTCATCACACCAGAAACAGTCTAATTCAAATAAAACCGTATTTCTAATTGTGAACTATATCAGTTACTTCCTTTTGGGTTTGGCTTTGTGTGTAACTTTTGTCACATTTTCGTGCGATTTTGGTCATTTATCAGTTGTGAGAGATTATAGGTAGTTCTTGCGGGCTGCTTTGTTTTTATCAGTATCCTATCTCAGATCACCAGAATCGGTCGCAACTGTAGAGTTGAAGGTGACAGATGTTGCAAGGATTTCAGAAAAACATCGAATGTAAAAAACCCAAGTTGAGTAACATTTGGTGGGGCTGAAATTACTCAACTTTTCAACTCATTTTGACTGTCAGAATCAGCTGTTGGCAGAGTTTTGGAGTAATTGCATTTATGAACTCCCAAAGATATTATGACACTTTGGGTTGCTGAAGGCTAGCAATAAAGTCGAAGCTCCCAATACTTTTGTTAGATGACGGTGTCCATTGCTATATTGTCCAATTCACAGTAACAACGCTGAATAGGTATGGAGCACAGATCTGTGAATTGGGGGGGGGGGGCTAAATCATCTCCATTACAATCTTGATATTTCCCCAATGTGAATATTTTGGGATATTTTAAAATCGCTGTAATGGAATCTGAAGTCGGAAGGAAGAGGTTCAGCAGATTGTCGTGGTGAAATTTATAAAACCAATATCTAAAAATAATATACATATTGAGGAAAGTAATATTTTAACTGAAAGCATACTTGAAAAAGTTTTGAACATAAATAGTGAATTTCCACATGTGCATCATTCGTGATCTTGCATATATCCACTTGGTATAGTCTGGCTTTCAAATGATTCAGGTATTGAATTTTGCTCACGTAACCACAATTTTTTTTGCAAAACCCACAAGAAAAGTCAAAGGGTGTCTATAGAATTAGACCACCCTTTCAATCCGTCTGTCAGGAAACGTTGCACTAAATGCTTCTGTGACATACCATGAGAAATGTAGCGGTGTGCTGTCTTGTCTGGTGGCTGCCTTGAAATGTTTGAATAGGAAAATGTACAAGGACATCCTTATTTCCTACTATTAAAATCATCATTATTTCCTTCTATCACATCTCGAAATCCCACTATTATTTGTGGGATTTCGGGATGTTCAAATTTTAAAATTTTTTTAAAAAGTTCACAAATAATAATGGGATTTCAGAATGTATGTTTTGGGACACATGCGTATGAAGCTTTGCAGCGTAAATCAATTTATTAGGGTAGAGGCTATTGAGAAGCTTTTGGTACAAATTTTTTAGTAAACATCAAGCACCGATTCAAAAAGTTATTTCAAGTGGTCAAATTTCCTCAGATTATAGGAGTCTCATGTTTGCCTTTTGTAATTTTCTCAGAATACTAAGCTCCGTAGTAACTTTGAAATCTCAGCAAAGTAATGCAAAAGTTTACAAAATGGTTGACGTTTGGTAAGGCTATGAAAAGGTGAAATATTTTAACCAGATATAATTCAAACCTTATTTAAGACAATAATATATTATCAAAAAAAATGCTGATTGTTACATGAATATTCTTGTTACCTTATTTCCGATAAGTTTCATTTGTACAGAGCTATAACCTCTATCTTCATTGGTAGGCTGAACGGTTCGCAGACACGCCTACTTTCACGTCTGAAGTTCTGTCAAGTGTTACCATTGGTTTTTGCAATCACAGCGTGAACGACCTCGTAAGTTAGCATATGTTCGATTAAGTTTTAGAGGAAATGTGATGTTGAGTGTTATGTTGAATTAATATCTTTAAAATTTTTTAATACGTTTGGATTCCTATTAGTTAACTCTGTGTCACATTTGTGATTTTCCAGACCTTTCGGTTTTTGGTTAATTTAATTTTGAACTTGAC
The DNA here is from genome assembly GCA_038380435.1 of Ryuthela nishihirai. Lineage (NCBI taxonomy): Eukaryota > Metazoa > Arthropoda > Arachnida > Araneae > Heptathelidae > Ryuthela > Ryuthela nishihirai. The sequence continues at coordinate 40,622,883 of JAWZYU010000020.1, forward strand.
GGTAAACAAGTGGCCAAGCGACAATGACAGACAGCAGAATAGACAACCAAGCCAGTGCGCTCGGATATGAGCACACTTTGGTAAGTAAAACCGTTTTAATATGATTATCAAATACAATAGCTTTAATTAATTTAATAAATTGAAGAATGAGGGTAAAGTTCTTTTTTCAATGAAGGATTTGTGTTGCTAAAAAAGAATCCTTTATTATCGTAAAATAGATTGTACTTTAAGGATAATATGAGTTTTTTTTTTCTTATAGCTTCTAAAAGAATAGCAAGACTTTATATACTTCAGTTTATGCAAGGATTATTATGAAAATTTATATAAGTAGGCCGGGATTTAGAAAAAAAAATCGAAACGGTAAAAGGTAAAGGGGAGGGGGGAGGCAAGAGGCTGATTTGTCATTGCAATACATTTCCCTTTCTGATTTAGAGATCTGTAAAAAGTTCTTGAAATATGTATAAGTTTAAAAATTTTTGTTTCTCTTTACTAGCATTCTCAAGCCCCCTCCCGAACACCGGCTCTGCTTATAAGTAAATAATTTTCGTCAGAAACTTGCTTTTATGTAGAATTCAAAATATAAAACGTAAATTGCATATTTTAAATTGACCGATGTTAAATGGAAGTATACTACACTGGTTTCCATAAATTAAGAAAACTCGGAAAAATTATGATAAAAGACTATATGAATGATTTTAATGAAATTTGATGGAAACATGAATTACAGTGTTAGTTTAGAATGGCATAAAATATTTTACACTAGAAACATTTATTGTCAAAAAATAACAGGAACTTGTCCAAAAATGAGGTGTCAGAATGCAATGGGCAACATTCTTTGATAAGGAGTGTGGTCACCCCTTATAGCAATGTAGGCACGACAGTGATGTTCCATGCTGTTTATGATGTTGTGAATAAGCTCAGTATGGAGTAACAACCATTGTTCCTTCAAAGCAGTAATAAGTTCCCCCTTTGTTTCAGGTGGTGGGTTGAGTGCAGCAACACATCTCCCTAGAGCATCCCACACATGCTCAATCGGATTTAGGTTGGGAGATTGAGCTGGCCACTCCATGCGCATAATGGTCTCTTGAAAGTATTCTTCCACTAGTCTAGCTCTGTGTGGACAAACGTTATCATCTTGTAAGATGATATTTCACCTATTGCACCAGCATAAGGACATAACATAAGGGTCCAGGATGTCATCTCTATATCTTTGAGCATTGAGGTTTCTACTTGTCAACACAGAGATTTGTGCATCCACCTAAGGAAATGCCATCACAAACACACATGCTACCTCTGCCGTAACTGTCTCTTTAACAGATTTTACTGGGATGATAGCAGGTACCTTGTTCTTTCTGTATCAAATAATGTCTGGAATCACTCTGCAAGCAATATCTGGACTCATCTGTGAAGAGTACGGACCTCCGTTGCTCTTCTGTTCCAATTAACATTAATGCATGCATGCCCAATTCAACCACTCTCTCCTGTGACATGATATGAGGGGTATGCAAATTACTGGCCTTCTAGTGTACAGACCTCCCTCATGAAGTCCTCTACACACAGTAGAAGCTTGATAAAACCCTCCCAGTGGCTGCTGCAAAAGAGGATCATAGCTGAGAGGGAGTAGACATCCTGCTCCTTTATGCTGTTAATCGCAGATATCAGTTTTGTACAGCAGTCATAACCCTAGCCCTTCCTTGGCTAAATCTCCGAGGTGCGGAATCTGTGCTAAGAAATTGATTCCACAGTCTATGGACCACAGAAGGACTCACATTCTGCCATCATGCCACATCTGACTGACTTTAACCTGCTTTGAGCCAGTTAATAACTCTCCAACGCACTTTATTTGGCAAATGATGTCTCGAGGTCATTCCTACAAAATAGCTATTACGAATTTCCTTACTCACATATGCAAAACAAAATAATGATCCATTCCAAAACACCCGTTTTTATGCTACTATCCGAGTACGCAAATTGACGCAACCTGGAATGATTTGCATATGATATGCTCACTCAGCATTATTGGATGCAAGAGTTTGGTGAGTATCACACAATTTTTTTTGGGAATTATCATGATTTTTTTAATTTTTTCTTATCACACTTGGCTACTGATCTAAGGGACCTGGGTTTGAGCCCCGGGTAAGTCATGGATGTATGTGTCGTTTTTCTGCTGAGGTCCTACCATCCTCACAGACTTTCTACTCTGGCATATAAATTGACAGGCTCCTGTCAGACCTCTGTGGCAAGCAACTGCTTGAGGGGGTATTTATTTATTTTATTTATAGTGTATAATGTATTGCAATGTTTTTGAATATTTTCCATGATAAAGAGTTATAAAGCAAATACTTTTAGGAGCATTAGCCAAATGTGTACCAGGGGGAGATGGATGAAATCCCACTTGGGCTTTTTCCGTAGTTGCCCTACAGTAGGGATAATAGTAGTATGTAATACATTTCTTCTTTCATCCTTCTTCATTTGAAATAATTATTTAGAAACAGAATAACTTAATATGATAATCAAATATAGCAGTTTTTAATTAAAAAAAAATAGTGTAGAATTTTTCAATAAAAGATTTGTGTTGCTAAGAAAGAATCCTTATACATGTTATGCATTATTATATTACATGATATACATGGAAGTAAATTATAGAAACTTCTATTGAGTATATTACTCCTGCTAAATTTCAATATCTATATCATTTTTAATGTTTTATCTATGGTGTTTTATTAAGTTTATATTACATAATATACATGCATATTATATGACACATGTATATTATGTAAAAAGGGCATAATTAAAGGCTCACAGGTAGAAAGTAGGTATTAATTTACTACAATTAAAATTCATTTTTTTACAGGTTTTGAATTTTAGTGTTTGTAGTGTAATCATGTATTTACTAGTATGAGAGGAACATTTTGGAACTACAGAAAGCAACAGTTATTTAAATTTGCAAAATGCAGTAACATTAAAAGATTTTTTTTCTTAACAAAGTGAGAGAGTTACCTGCATATAGACTTAATTAATCATCAAAAGGGTGAAAGTATGGTATGGGTTGTCATGGATTATTTAATGGCTGTATAGTTCAATTGAAATTTCCATTTTTTTTTTCTTTAAATTTCATGTTGGCAAAACTCATTTTTTCCACAAAATTATTTATTGATTTCCATATTATTTTTAGCAAAACATTATAACCAATATTTAAATATTACTACATATGTTTTGCTTTTTTCATATTAGTATGTTGACTGTTTTTAACTAAATTTATAGATATATTTCATCTTCGTATTTTCAAAAATATAGATATATTTCATCTCAAAACTTTCTATGTCAGATGTTTGTTACTTTTGAAGTTAATAAGTTTTATAACATTTTGTGTTGTTACCTATAAACTTAATTTTATTTTAATATTCTAATATATTATTCCAATATATTAAAAATAATATTTAATATATTATTCTATAATGTATATATAATTATTTAATATATTATTCTAATATATTATTAATTAATTGCTCTGAATATAATACTAGCCCATAATTTTCCAATATCAAGTAAAAAATATTATTTGTTTATTAACTGAAATATTTGAAACTAATTGGTTTTGATATTTACATTTAATAGAAAAATTACATTTGGATGATGTAATATATATCAGGGCTACTAAATTACTCTTAAAGAGGGCCAGATTTTTGCAATATTTTGAATTTTGTCTTTTTTTCATATTTTAACCCATTCATTTAATATACAATTAAAAGACCTTCTTGCTCAAAAGTTAATTTAAAATAATTTAAAAATTCTCTGTCATTGAGCAATAAAATTTCAGAGTTTATCCTTCAAACTATTTGGATGTTGAATGTTCTTCGGATAAAAACTCTCAGAAGCTTTTCGGAGCAAAGACAGCGCTCCGTCTTCAGTGAAGTGATGTCACTCACAGTTCAGTGAAGTCACTTCACTGAAGACGGAGCGCTGTCTTTGCTCCGAAAAGCTTCTGAGAGTTTTTATCCTAAGAACATTCAACATCCAAATAGTTTGAAGGATAAACTCTGAAATTTTATTGCTCAATGACAGAGAATTTTTAAATTATTTTAAATTCATTTAATGCTTTTAGCTCATGTTTAAAAAATATTGCATTTTTTATGGTATCAAAATAAATCAAAAAATATGGTATCAAAAAATTTATGGAATCAAGAGATATTTAGTTTATTTGTATAGCATTAGTAATGTAATTGCTGATTAGCTATTCATTTAATTAATCTTTTTAAATCGTTTCTATTGAAGAAAAAAACAGTCAAATTTTTGAACCAGATAATATTTGCCAGATTGAACATTATTACATATAAAAGAATCAACAAGCATTCTGTTTATTTATATGGAATTAATTATTAGTGTTGCATTATTGATTTTATTATTGAGTAATTAAAACCCTTAGTTATGTTTTTTTTTTAACCATGAATAATGAAGAAAAGGGCAAAGTCATATTTTCTGAGCAAACATTACTAATCAACTCCAACATTCCCATACTGTTATTCACTGTCGTACAGAGCTAAAAACCCCTTACGAGTATTAAAGCCAGCACACTATTTGTACCCAGTGATGGATTAAGAGTTCTCAGTGCTATAGGCTAAAAAAAAATTCAAAGTGCCCACACTCCTCTACATTCATCAATGTAATTTGTGTACGTCTAGAAGTTCAGGTAAAAATAAATGATTCAGGAAAATAGCTACTGAATTATTTTTATATTCTGAAATTATATACTAAAAATCAATAAACTTCTCCATCATTTTTTTTAACAACTAAAATTTGGTACCCTGCAAAATTTTGGTGTCTTAGACTGCAGCCCATTTGGTTTAAGCATTAATCTTACACTGCATTTAGTGCATTGAACCTGAAACTAAATGATTAATCTTATCATTTTTCTGCTAATGTATCATATAGTTAAGCAGGTAAGAGCTGCATATGTCTATAAAATGAATTATTTAAAAAATTTCCTGAAGTTAATGAAAATTGTATTATATTACTATTACTAAATTTCAAAATCTATATTTTAATCTGGCCGTCCCGTGGCTGAGTGGTTAGCACGCTTGGTTACTGATCTAAGGGACCTGGGTTCGAGCCCCGGATTTAGGCATGGATGTGTGTGTCGTTTTTCTGCTGAGGTCCTGCCATCCTCTCAGATCTTCTACTATGGCATATAAACTGACAGGCTCCTGTCAGACCTCTGTGGCAAGCAGCTGCTTGAGGGGTTTATTTATTATTTATTATTTTATATTTTAATATTTCATCTGTTTTACTAAGGAAAGTTTTTTGCCTTTTTACTGCTGCGAATGAGTAAGTTTGTTATTACCCAAGTGATTCCACCTTGCTGTGATTGATTATGCTCAGTTTTGACTTTGCATTGTCATTGCTGCTAATGAAAATATTTTATCAGACTGGAAACTTTTCTTCATGCATAGTAGAAGTGCTAAGAATTAGTAATCATTATTGATAAATTAAAATTAGTCTCAAAGATGCGAAATATAGAAATACATTGTGAAATCTTATTGACTCATTTTCATATACTAGCAGTCATTACATTTTACTGCTTAGTGAACAGATAAAAAAGATATTTTGAAGGTTCAGGTATACCAAGTTGTACATTTGAACTGTAAAAGAATGTAAAAGCAGTTAGTAATGCCCATAAATGGTATGTGAGCTTTCACTCTTTATGAATGTGTTTAAATTCCACGTGTTTAAGTTAATATATGGGAAACACCAAAAATAAACAAATATCAATCCTTTTTTGGGGGGAAGGGAAGTATATTTTGGAGGATAGTGATATGCTGCAAATACAAGTATATCCTAAAATATCCTGAAAAACGTTTAAGAATGAGTAAAATCTCAAAGGAAAAAAAAAGGAATGGAAACAGCTAGGTCTATCAGTTATGTATTTCTTAATGTCAATTCCATGTTTTCATTATCGAAGTTCTTTTTCCAGGACATATCAGTAACATATTACTCTCATTTTATTTCACATTTATAATATGTATCATCGTGCATTCAAATTAGTATTTTGCAAAATATTCTAACCAGTTTTTTAAGTTATGATGATTGTTTTGGACAAAATCTCTTGCATGTTAAAACAATACTCCAAGATGGTTAAAATTTACTAAAAATTTTGATTAAAAGAATAAATATACAAGAACTATGTAAACTTGCAATGCTCTGACTCTGATAAAAAAATGCTCTTTATGATGGATATACTAATTATTTCTCAAATATTATTTGGCACATAATATTTAAAAAAAAGCAATATTTTTAGGGTTGTAATCTAGGCATATCAGTTATGAAAGTTTTCGGACCAATTTAAGGAAAAAAAAAAAAGCAGCAAAATTTTCAAAGAATGCATTACTGAAAACTTTATTAATTGTACCATTTTACTTCCCCCCACCCCCGCTTGATCGCGCCACTTGACCCATCCTTTATTGATTTTTAGAAATGGCCTGAAATGCAATTACTATCATTATTAATGAAAACACTAATTCAACACTGATTAGATTTAAATTAGCAGGATTTCTTTCATCTTGCCATTTCACTGTCATTAAAGGAAAAACTTTCATAAATGCAGGGGATGATGAAATGCGTAAGACATTCAATGGTTTATAAAATATTGTCCTACATATTAAATATTTATAATATATTCAGTGAGACCTTATGCCTCGGTACTATTTGGGGTATCTCTTATTCTACAAAATTATGAAATACATTCTATTCGGGCCATGTATGCGACCCCTATATGGCTAGTCCATGGCTTAGTTTGCGCATTGATTGGGTACTGTATGGAACTTTAATCTTAAAATACTAGCAAATTTCTGTTGAAATTAAACATGTCCTTGATGTGGAATAATAAAAGTGGTTTTAAACTAGAATGACCAGATTTAAAGAAAGATCCCGAGACTTTCGAAAATTCAATTTGAAGGATTGATCAGATGTCCCCGTTTTTATAGGACTTCGTGTGGCTGACTCACAGGACTTCAGCCTAGTTGAAATCCTGTGAGTGAGCCACATGAAGTCCTATGAAAACGGGGACGTCTGACCACATGATTTTTGAGAGATCGGGATTGATTTTAATTGATTTGGCAGATCGGGATTAACTATTTTCATTTTAAAAATCTAGCCTAATTTTTTTTAGTCATCTGCATTATCGATTGAAATTTTTTGTAACAGTGTTGCCATTACAATTTTATTAGTAAAAGATCTGTTCATGCTGTACAATTAATTTAATATTTAAAATAATATATAAAATGGCGTATAAACTGACATCTCCTGTCAGACCTTTGTGACAAGCAGCTGCTTGAGAGAGTGTTTTTTTATTTTATAAAAATAAATTTCTGGGACATTTATTTGTCTGGGACTGTCCTAGGAGAACGTGGACGTTTGGTCACCCTATTTTAAAATCGAACTGTGGCCGGTTTTATCTAAGATAAGGACTTATATTTTATTTCAGTTCTCAGGTCACAGTATAAGTAGAAATTTGGACTATGTGGTTAGAATTCACTATTATGACTAATTAGATCCGTTTAGATGTTTAAAAATTTCTTGAATATATGATAATTGACTATTATTGGCACAGTATAAGTAGAAATTTGGCACCATGTGGTCAAGAAGTTCTACGAGAGCAAATGTTAAAAAGTGTTAAATGCATAATTTTAACCAGTTAACTAACAAAATAGTTTATTTATATTTTTATCGCTATTTAAAAAATATTTTTTTTTCCTATATGCGCCTAAAAAGTAGAAAATAAACCTAAAACTTATCGATGATACAATTAGTCACTGTGTTCGTAATAACTTCAGAGGAAGATAGGGCACCGGCAATCTTGTAGAATAAGTAAATTGGTGCTCATCTTTCTTTGAAGTGAATACGAACTCAGTGGCTGATTGCACCATCGATACGCTTTAAGTTTATTTTCTGCTTTTTAGGACGCATATAGGAATATGGGTATTTCTTAAATTACTTCATTTTAAATTTAAAACTAAAAATTAAAATTTTTCACTTATTTATATTCTTTTCTTTGTCAATAAAAACACACCTACCTTCAGAAACTTTTATTTGATATATGACTCATAAACATCTATCACATTATTCCCCCTCCCTCTTTTGGAGTCACGTTTGAGGTATCCCATGAAACTGGAGACTTCACACGCTTTGATTTGAGATATGACTCGTTAGAGAGATATAGTGGAGATACAACGGAACAATCGTTTTCATATACTTTCACTCGTCGCGTTCAGGAGATATAGGGGAACAATCGTTTTCATATTTCCCTCTCTTTTTAGGGGGGAAGAAAGCATGAGGGTCAAATTTTCATAGCCTGTCCCGTGGCCGAGTGGTTAACACGCTTCGCTACTGATCTAAAGGACTGGGTTCGAACTCCGGGTAAGGCATGGATGTGTGTGGGTGTGTTGTTTTTCTTTTGAGGTTTCGCCATCCTCACAGACCTTCTACACTATGGCGTATTAAACTGACAGGCTCCTGTCAGACTTCTGTGTCAAGCAGCTGCTTGAGAGGGGTATTTTTTTATTACATTCCCCGCGTCAGCAAACTGTTCAATTCCCCGCGTCGTCAAATGAAAAGCAGAACTTTTCATTTAGACGTATAGCTTGTTATTTTCAGCATTCGCGTCCTGGAGATATAGCGGAAGAATAGTTTCATATTTCCCGTTTTTTAGGGTGGAAGAAAGCATGCAGGATCAATTTTTCATAGCTTATGACATTCCCCTCGTTACAAGCTTTCATTTGACATAAATCATTAAGTTTCTCCATTGCCTTCCAAAGTTATGATGGAATAACAGTTTTGGCAAACACACAAACCGACAAATGTCAGGCGAAAAGCGATAGGAAGATAGGTGAAAATGAACAAATTACCCAAGATTATATTATTTCTTTTCCTTAACTATTCCATGTTTGCAACACTATCCTATCACGTATTAGTTATAACAGTTTAGTTCTTTTGATAGATTTAAAAAATATTAAATTTATAATGTAGGAATTCTATAATCTTCGTAATACTTTGCAAAACATTTGGGCATCATGGTTAGAAATCATTTAATTTATGCAAAATAAAAAAATATATATATTCTGTTTTAGTTGGCAAGTTTTACTCACATATCGATGCATACGGTTTCTTCATCTAGTCAATTGTGCTTCCCCTTCTGAGACATTATTTCCTGCATATGGAACATATACGTTAAATATAGACACTGTAGAGAACCTTGTTTGGGGTTTAAGCCGTATCCTTTGGCTTCAGCATCCAGTCGTAGATTACGAGTTTAGCAAGAACTATTCTAGGCCGTCCAATATTTAATTGATTAACGAAGAACATAAAGGTTTGGGCCTTTTTGCTAAGCGTTTAAACTTCTTGACGATTCATGGCAGTTTCAGAATATCTATCAATTAGGTTATTGGAATTACGGTAAGAAAAAGGCTGTCCAATATTTAATTGATTAACGAAGAACACTGATATAAAGTGATATTCTCAAGTGATATAAAGTTTTGGGCCTTTTTGCTAAGTGTTTAAACTTCCTGTCGATTCATGGCAGTTTAAGACGTATGTATCAATTAGGTTATTGGAATTACGTTAAGAAATAACCTAGATTATTTAGACAGCTGATTAATCACCGAAAAGGTGAAACCAGTTCCTTACAGTGTCCAGATCGCAAGTTGACATTTATAACATAGAATTGAAGGTCATGTGGCCGAGTTTTAATTTACAATGTTGAATTATGATTTATGACTAATTAATTTATATTTGACATTTTACATAGAGAACTAATAAACTGTTTTCACATTGCTACAGTAATCCACTCATTTTGCTGAGTTTTGGTGCATAAATTTTGGCATGTTTATCCGAATACTCATATCATGGACGTCCGCATATTCCTGGAGAGCGGCATCTGCCTCCTTATGTAAATTCGAAATAACACTATAAAAATACGTCGAGAAATACGTCATATTTCACCTGACGTGAAGCGTGATTGCCTTCCATCTCACAAGTATAAACAATGAATGGTCATGTGCTCCTCTCCAAAAATTAGCTGTGAAACTCCTACGGCTTATACAACATTCCCCACGTTACAAGCTTTCATTATATTTTTATACAAGTATAAACACAAGTGTTTTCCACTTGTATAGAAGTATTTTGCATTTGTATTTCTTACATAAGTATGAAAAAGTTCTTAGCTACCCAGTAACTTTAGAGCAATTTCAAGTTTTTTCCTCTCCGATACGACTTATCATTGCTTACTATTATGTAAAATCAGTAATCTTTTAAACTCGCTTTTGAATGAGGAAGTTAACACTGCTAAAAAGATTTTTAAACTATCAGTATCCAATTTTAAAACAACTTGCTTCATATTAATGCGGAAAATTATTTTCTTAGTAACTATTGAGCTTATCTAGTAAGGAAGTTAACACTACTAAAAAGATTTTTAAACTATCAGTATCCAATTTTAAAACAACTTGCTTCATATTAATGCGGAAAATTATTTTCTTAGTAACTATAGAGCTTATCTAGTAATCTTCATAATTGAGGGCGATAAAGAAATAAAAAATATTCTATTACTATTTAGATTTTTCCTTCTTTCATTACTTTTTTTTACCGTACTAAATTTTAAGTCTCTTCAGCCTTCCGTTTTTCCTTTACCAATTCCTACTTTCCTTCTGATAGCCGCGAACTTCCTAGTAACCCAGATATGGTACGTTTACCCACTCCTATTTCACCTTACTGAAAAAGATGCTTAAGTTTCCTACCGTCACACTAAATTTGTGAACCTGGCGGGAAAATGACAGAATCACGAATAACCATTATTAGTAAATAATCGTAGACGCCTGTTAAAATGAATATTTGTAGCAGGAAAACAAATTTATATTAAAAATGTTTTCTGTTAAGAAATTTCGTTATACGTTCTCTTAGATTAATTTCTTAGAATCAAGAAGTGGAAATTGTTCAAAAGAGACTCGATGTGGATTGGGAGATGCTAAGATTGCCGTCCCATGGCCGAGTGGTTAGCGCGCTTGGTTACTGATCTAAGGGACCTAGGTTCGAGCCCCGGGTAAGGCATGGCTGTTTGTCTCGTTTTTCTGCTGAGGTCCTGCCATCCTCTCAGACCTTCTATTATGGCATATAAACTGACAGGCTCCTGTCAGACCTCTGTGGCAAGCAGCTGCTTGAGGGGGTTTTTATTTTATTTTTAAGATGTACAAACTTGACATTGGAGAAAGATGCGGCAGGCACAATATGAATAAATGTGCTTTTATAGGATTATGAGAAGAAAAAGTATAAAAGAAATGGCCACCACTTAGCTGTAATGTCAGTCATTCCTTACTTTGATCCTGAACCTTTCTACTGTGTTGTTGTACCTCTTAGACCCTTTTTAGCGTACAGTGTGCAAGACGACCAGGTCACAAGGTTTCAGAGAAGACTCTTTGAGGCAAGAGGCAATCCACTGGACAGCGATTAAGAGACGGAAGCCTTCCTTCAAGAGCAGTGAAAGCGTTCTTTAATGTGCACGGGGTATGGCCCTCCTGTATACGGAGTCACGGCTTAATGTTCCATCCGACAGACTGCAGCTTTTTTAAGCCCATCGGTGTCTCCTTTCTCACCGAGGGTAAAACGAGAGTTATTCAGATAAAATATTAACGCAGTCACAGTTTGGATTCGAAGCTGGGAACATCAGATTAATGAGCCTGGTGCACTACCAGTTCAAACCTCCATAATATCCTTCCATTTTAATACGTCAAATATCTGTAATAACTAAAATGTTCACTTTACACACTGTAATTTTCATATATATAATATGTATATAAACCATTGTAAGTGATTGGATGATGGCTGACTGACTACTGATAGGGGATCACGTTAATTCTAACTATGATGCAGAAATGGTAGAGCTATGAAAATTTGCACTTAGGAGTAATCCGGGAGATCTTGGCAAAAAACTAAAATTTTATCTCCGACGTGTATTTCAAGGTCAAATGGATGTCACTTATAGATCAAACCATGATCTAAGAGTGCTAGAAAAGTGAAAATTGAGGTCTTGGGATGTCAGGTTGTAAAGGTCAGAAACTTTACAAAATTTCGGATCTGGAGGGTCCTTCGAGGTCAATGGTCAAATTTCAATCTATTGGTACTAGAAAGTTAAAAATTGTTACTGGGGGTATTTTGCGAAATTTTGGATGCGATGGATCTTTCGAGGTCAGAAGTCAAATATAGTTCTACCTGTGTTAAAGGGCTAAAAATTGGTTCTTGGGGTATTTTGAGTTACAGATAGAAAATATGCCAATTTTTTTTTTTTTTACGATGGATCCTTCGAGGTCAAAGGTCAAATTCGACATACTGGTGGTGGAGAGCTGAAAATTGATGAATAGGGTTATTTCGGACAGTAGAACTAAGAAATAAGAATTTTCAGATCTGGTGTCGCATTTAAGGTCAAATAGGGATCGTAATGACGGGCTAGAAATCAAGAGATACCAATGGCACTGATTGATTTGTTGTATTAAATAAAACGAAAATTCATTTGGATTTTATTTTGTCACCTTTGAAAACATTTAATTATTTGTCCTCCTCTATCCATGTCTCTCAATAATACTCAGTTATCGTTCTAGTTTCAGCCGTCGTTGGTGAAATGTATCAGACTCTGAATTAAAAGATTCGCATTGGAGAGTTTATAAACATTTATCCTATCGCAGGGTCCTCTCTTCACGGCGACCCTGAGGACAAATATTATTAATATGGACCGAAAGAGGTTTTTTGTGTTATTTCTTTTAGAACCTAACGAGACAATATAATTTGAAACTAACTCGTTTTGCAGATATAGAGGTAAAATTTCAGTATGTTTTAAAGATGAAAAACACCGATAGAATTTGTATTTAAAGATACTAATTAATGATTTTGAACAAGGTACTCAAAAGATGATCTGTCAAAGGAATTTTATGGTTTTCTGGATAAAAAATAAATTACTTCCTCAAGGAACTGCTTGCCAAAGAAGTCTGGCAGGTGCCTGTCAGTATAATGAACCGTGGAGAAGTTCTGTGAGGAAGGTGAAACCTGAGCAAAAAGATATCAGAATAAAAGAAACATCCATACTTTTTGTAGGGTTCGAAATTAGGTAGCTTTGATCCGCTGCCCAACAAGCTAAACCACCCAGCCACGAGGACAGTTCACTAGCTATATGAAAGAGAGCAAAAATCAAGAAGCTCATTTGTTTCTGTAAAAGAAATGTGGAAAAGAACGGGTGAAAAATAAGAAATTTACTAATTGTAAATGTCGTTTATTTTTTGTCTTTGTTCCCGTGGCCGAGCGGTTAGCGTGCTTGGCTACTGATCTAAGGGACCTGGGTTCGAGCCTCGGGGAAGGCATAGATGTTTGTGTTTTTCTGCTGAGGTCCTGTCATCCTCACAGACTTTCTACTATGATATATAAATTGACAGGCTCCTATCAGACCTCTGTGGCAATCAGCTGCTTGAGGGGGTATTTTTTTTTCTTTTGAACACAATCGAGCAGCTCTTATTTAGAAGAATGAATTATAATTAAGATAGAAATACTCACCATTGAAGTTTATGAAGGAAAATAATTTTCCCACTCTACATTATTTTCAGAATAATCTAATATATAAAGAAGAAAGTTTGTGTGTCTGTCCGCTTATGCACTCGACCCCCAGAACAACTAGAGAACTTAAACTTTGCATGAACTTCCCTTTACCCAGGGGAAGAATATAGGATACGTGCGAACTCGCTGGGTCAATCAAAATTGGGTGGGCGAGTTTGAATCTCTCAAAATCCCCATAGATTAGGGGTTCTCGACGTGGGATACGCAGTAAAAAATTTTTGGGGTACGCCGTGAGAGTTCAAAAGTCGCTAGATCTAGTAACAAGTCCATTTCACTGATTACCATTAAAATGTTTATAATTTGATAAGATTTGTTAAATTGTTTGTCATTTTTTGTGTTTATCGAATATGTAATTTATGAATGCAAAATTTAATGTGTAAATATATATATATGTTTTATTTTATTCCCATTGTTATACTATAACTATAGTTTTATCTATCTATATAAGGTGTACGCCAGTTACATACACATTTCCAAGGGTTACGTGAAGCATAAAAGTTTGAGAACCACTGCCATAGATTAACATTAACGCTTAAAATTTATTTAAAATAACTGTTGCTACTAATAAATTTGAAAAAAAAGGATACATCAAACTAATATCTGATTTCCCGTGATTAAACATTAACATTTGAGTTATTCAAAATAACTGTTGCCACCATTAAATTTGAAATAATGCATCAACTAATTTCTTTCCGATTTCGCGTGATAAACTCATTGTTCAGTTTCTTAGGTCAAGAGCGCGAGCGTCCGTGGAATTGAAGTCGTCTAATTCAGCATTAGCAGAACACGAAATTAAAATCATTAACTTAATTTGAAAAATATGCAAAAGCTAATAAAAGTAATAAATAATTTTGTTTAATAATAATATTTTTTTTACCTTTACATTTTTTATGCACCTGAGAACATAGTTAATTTTCTTTTGCTATCAAGTTACATATAGCTGGCAAATTGTATCCGAGGACCTCTGGTGGGTACGAAGTGATTTGAAAAAATCGATTATCGGAGCGAGGGAATTACGGTTTTTGTTTTACTTCTGAGATGGGGAGGATAATGGGTACCTCGAACTATGTCCATTTCTTTCCTCCCCTAAAAGAGAGGAAAAAATTTTAACAAGAGGGGGAGGTTGAGTTGTTTTATCTCTAAGTTTCACTTTTTTGCATATAATGGGCTAAATGGCCAGGTTTACAAGGATCCCGAAGGCTCAGAGAAGGTTGGGGGAGGGAACCCATTGGAACAGCTATTGGGAGACAGATGATAGTCTCTCGTCTAGACCTTCCAATATGTTCTTTAACGTGCGCAGGGAATGGCTTTCACGCACACGGAGCCACGGCTTAACGTTCCATCCGATGGACGACGGCCTTTCCAAGCCCATCGGTATCCCCCCTATTGACCGTGGGCAGGGCGGAGAGTTTTGTGGACATAAATCTCAACCTGGAACTGGACTCGAATCTGGGAACTACAGATTACATGTCTGGAGCGCTACCGACTGAGCCCCCCCCCCCCAGAGGGGGTAGGATATCGAGTTTAATGATATTTATGCCAAATGAAAGATGCGATGTGGGGAGTGCCATCTACTCTATTTTTAGGAAATTTCAGACCCGAGCAACGCCGGTAAATATGCTAATTAAATATATTTAATATCCCGGTGGCCGAGTGGTTAACATGCTTGTCTATATAGATCAAAGGAGTCACAGTTTTTTTACTTGTGTTTTTCTTGAGGTCTTGCCTACCTGAATTGAGGTCAGGTTTGATTTTTTTTTTTGGCTACTCAGTATAGGTTATTGATCGATATTATTGCATCGTTTAGCAAAGTAGTATTTCATTTGTTTCTCATTAATAGACGCCACTGAGTTGAAGGCAAGAGGAAATATGTATCAGGGGCAGTGATGAAAGTAGGCCGGTACACGCCGATACGCCTTACCGGCAAGAAATTATTTGCCGGTACGACGTACCGGTAAGACATTTTTCAGTAGTGGCTCCATTAACGATTTCTTTTTCACCTTAATGCATTTTCAAACGAGAATTTAGTTTTTTTAAAAGCGAACCATTCCTTTTAAGAAAAACTCGTCGGTTTTTAATTGCATTACAGTTTAACCCTTTAGGTACCAAGCTGTTTAGAAACCGGATATTTGAGATTCCATTTCTATCGACAGGGAGTGCCAAGGGGGAGTGTATAAATTGGAAGTAGTGTTTTCGTTCTTTGAATGATTAGCAAGGAAATAGGGTATAGACAGCAGAACTAGACAGACAAAGGCGACTCCAACCAAAGTCGTCTTTCGGGGAGTCGTTAAGAGTTTACGGACAATGCATGTTCCCATCCGCCGTAGCTGTCTGGGTTCGGTCTTAATCACTACCGGAGGCAGAACTGGGAAAACGGGGTGGTAAATCAAAGAAAAGATATGAACTCATTTAGATGTTGAAATCCATTGCAAAGCAGCGTGTACTTGTAATTTTCGTTTTCAAAATATATATATTTTTTATATTCTGCTGAATTGAAAATTCTAAACGATTCTGGAAATAACGGAAGGCAGTTTAATGGGAGCGATGGGGCACATGCTTCCTCAAATTTAAGTAATGAGTTTGAAGGGGGTGATTTTTTAATGTAAAATCATGGAAAAACATATTTTTAACAATTAATTTTATCAATTAATCACTTTAAATTACGCTATTGGAGTAACTATAATAGAAAAACTAATACAAGTTCTTTTAATTTTATTGTCCCACAACAGTTGGCATATCATTTTTTTTTTAAAGTAATTTTCGCTTAGCACACCTCCCTTAATTTTAAGGCAGGAAATATTTGCTATGAAGATGATAAAGAAAATAGTTCTAGAATAAGGCCCACAGAAGATTCAAAATGAATAACAAAAACTGCGTCGTTGATAACTGCCATTTGTTAAATTTATTGAGCTTGACGTTCTTGTGATCAAATGGTTTACACGCTTCGCTTCAAGTTTATGGGACCTGGATTCGAGACCCTCTAGGTATGGCTATTTTCTTTCTGCTGAGATCTCGCCTTCATAATTGATCATCTGACGTCTTAATTCGACAGGCTCTTATCAGACCAGTGATAAACAGATGTTTGAGAGGCGTAAAAAAATTATTAACTAAGAATTTAATTCTCTAATGCTTTTTCATCATTTGTATCCTCTGGAATTTAACCTTCAGTATCAGAATTTATGGCATTTGTATACATACTAAGCCGTCCCGTGGCCGACTGGTTAGCGCGCTAGGCTACTGATCTACGAATCTGAGTTCGAGCCCCGGGTAAGGCTTGATGTTTGTGTTGTTTTTCTGCTAAGGTCCTGCCATCCTCACTGACCTTTTACTGACAGGTTCCTGTCAGACCTCTGTGGCAAGCAGCTGCTTGAGGGGATATTTTTTTATACATATTAGATACGTCGAGCCGTTTCAGATTCCCAAATATCGGAATTGTTTTAACAAAAAGAAATTATGATTATCAACTTATGATAAAGATGTTTTTCCTTAAAAATATAGATAAAATTATTATCAACTTTTAAATTACACCAAACAATAAATTTGATATAAAAATAATGCTATTATCATGATTTGGGTTCTGCTTTAACGAACAATGCCGTGGAAGTGAAAGAAAAAGCCCAGCAGTTTCGCATTAGAGAAAAGCGAGGTTACTTTTCTTGGAACCTTTTATCAGAGTAGATTAAGGTTAATAGAGAACAGAAAGAATTCTGCTAGGTCTACTAGAAGAGTGGCGTTGCAGTTTACAATTAGCGGCTACCTCTTAAGGGGAAAGGAAGCAAGTTTGGGATGAAGTGGTCTTCTGCAAATCGGGCTGCGATGGTATCTAAACCACATGCACGCACGGCCAATCTAATAGTTGCCATTTTCACTCTGTGGATTAACGTTGCTGAATCGCTAAACATTCCTCACGAAGGTGACTCTTTTCCTACCTCATTTTGGATGCGGAAACTCTGCAATTTCGCATCTATTATCGGAGATAAGTCAGAGGCGAAATTTCCGTATGTCATGTAATCATTGATTAAGCTTTATAAATTTTAAAGACTATTCCAAATCTCTAATAAATGTTATTCTAAAAAAATGCTATATTTGGCTTCTGAGTTTAAAATATGCAAGTTGAATATTCAAAATTACAATACGAGTGAAACGTTAATTTACCTTTCTAAAAAAATTTCTTTAAGTACGAAAATTTTTTTAAAAACATCTAAATCATAAAATTATTTTTTCAATAAGACTGAAATCCAAGAATACAAAAGAATCGGAAAATATTTAAATATATTAGTATTTATTTCAATTAAGAATCCCTAAATTATTCACTATTTGCGGAAAACATGGAAAGTGAGAAAATCTAAAGAACACTGTACTTTCGTCGCCACACACTTCAATTTATTAACCCCTGTAAGACGACTTCGCTGGAGTGATCGCTTGTGTGTGATTTTCCACACATAGCTATGCTTTGAAGCGTACCGCTAAGAATTAAAATCTACTTTCACCACTGAGCAGGGGTAAATCAGCGTACCTTTTAGAAAGAAATATCTTCTGCGAAAGTATTTAGATCATGCTAACGATCATGCTGTTTGTTGCGTTTAAAATGGAGCTTTTGGGACGTGTAAATCAGAGACTTACTGGCAGGGTGCTGGTTTCTCGGCTATCTACCAACTTCCCGCTCAATGAAATGTTCCCTAAATGAAAAATTAATTACCAAGTCTGAAATAATTATTTTCTACCTCACATGTTATGAACTCCATTTTGAACTTTCCCGTTTACTATACTGGCGTATATCTTTTTTGTCAGTTTTGATTGGATTTCATTAGCTGTTATTGTCTTGCAGCTTAAATATTGTTATAAGACGATGGGCAATGCGCTGTAAATTCAGATCACTTTATGTACCAAGAAATATAAAATTATAGAACTAAACCATTAGTGATTCAGACCAATCATTATTTACTAGAAAAAAAAAATTAATGCTGCAATCATGGTACGAACCGCATCATAATTGTCTGCAATTATCTGAAGAGACTGCATAGAAATTGGAAACATTTGGGTGAACCATTCATTCAGATATCCAGGAGCGGCTTGATAATTTTGAGGACAGTGGTCACTAATTTTAGGATCTTTAATGCGAGTTATGTTTGAGTTTTATTCATCATTGGGTTTAATGGCCCAAAGTGGAATACGACTGAACTACCTTAATAAGATGGCCCTATCTGTAGCTGTCACAAGTTAAAAATCTATAACAGTGAATTTTTCTTTCCTTAAATAGTTTTATATACGTATATACGAGTTGTATCAGAATAATATGACCACCTACCTAAGAATGGGAATAACCACCCTTGGCCTGGATGACAATGGCGAGACGGCATGGACAATGATGCCTTGGAAGGTTGCCAGAGGCACACGTGCCCATTCAGACTCCAGCAGAGCACGGAGATTCCGGAGATGACGTGGTTGTGGGTTCGCACGCCGAACCTGTCGATCCAAATGGTCCCACAAGTGCTCTATGGGATTGAGGTTGGGCGATTTCGCTGGCCAAGGGAGAACGGAAACATCGCTGTCAAGTTCCTGGAACCAGTCACACACCACCTTAGCGCATGGGAGGGCGCATTGTCCTGTTGGCAGACACCATCACCAACAGGGTAAACGTCCAACATGAAGGGATGCATGTGATCAGCGAGGATGGACAGGTAGCCATTGGCGTTCAGGGACACATCCAGTAGTACCAGCGGTCTCAGGTCATACCAGAAAAATATCCCAAACATGCACACTGCCACCGCTGGCCTGTACTTGACCGACAAGTGTGTCCGAGTGTTGGTTCTCGTGTGTCTGACACTATCTGCCATCGTCTGTCATTTCTGTGGAGTAAAAACCTCAATTCGTTGGAGAAGGCAATCTTTTTCACTCTCCCACTGCCCAATGACGGTAGTCTCGTGCGAACTGCAGACGTCATTGCCGATGGACCTTGGTTAACATGGGCACCTTTATGCAGCATCAACTCCGGAGACCCATCCATAACAGGGTTCGCTCTACTGTTATTGGGGACATGTACCTGGGTTCCTCAGCATTCATATGAGTGGTCAATTGCTACACTGTTGCGCGTCGATTGCCCATTACCAGTCGACGGAGGCAATGTTCTCTGGGGTCGATGGCCTTTGGGGATCCACAGTTAATGATGTCTGGAGGTACTCGGTGTGCCAGCGGTCCATTCTTGGTACACCCTTACTATAGCACCTCGCTAACAATCCAAAAAGTCTGCGGTTTCCAAGATGCTTCCACCCTTGGTGCGGTAGCCGATGATCATTCGTTTTTGAACCTCCGTCAAATCAATACCTCTGCCCATTGTACTCACGTTACGCACTATGGTTCATCTGTCCTGGCCGGCTGCTTATATCTCCGTGTGGTTGACCTTGTCATGTGCACTTTGTGACGCGCCTGGGCGGGTACACTGTGATTCCGTGGGTGGTCATATTATTCTGATACGACTGTGTATATTATTCATATCAGGCATATAGCCAGCGGGTAGTCCTCGGCCTCCTACACAGAAATTGCAAGTCGATATAAAATTTTTAAAATTATATTTAAGAAAGAATTCTTATGCTAAGTAGAATGTATAATTTTTATGTATATGTTTTAATAATTTTTATTGCATTATATATAATTTAATACTTTACTGATAGTAAAAAAAAACACGTGTAATGTTTTTCCTTGCATTACCACTTTTTACCCCGCCCCGAAATTTTGTATATCCCCACTCCCTGAAAATATTTTTTTCTGGTTACGTGCCTGACTTATACGTTTTCTGTATCATTCTGTCGCACACAGCTCATGCTAATATAGTGATGTATCATATCTGCTGACAGCTTGAGAAGCAGTTAACACGTTAAATTTTTGTACAACGTTTTATCACTGAATGCATCATTGACTAAATTTGATATTACTTTATGTGATTTTTGTTTGTAATCCACATAGTGAAAAAATGACTCATAGTTTTATTTGCGAAAAAATATCGAAACAAACCTTTTTTTATATATGTATTATACGAGGCATTCAGGGCTAATAATAAGAATGGAGCCTTCTGCGACAGGAAGGCTCGCAATCTGCAATCCCCATGTTCGAGTCCTACCTGTGCCAGTGTTGAGATTTATCTCTGCTAAACTCGCACTCTGCCCTAGGTCATAAAGGGGACACCGATGAGATGGGAAAGGCCGCCGTTCGTCGGATGTAATGCTAAGCCGTTGCCTGTGTACAGGAAAGCCATACCCTATACATAGTAAAGAACACGCTGGGCATAGTAAAGAACACGCAGAGGCTTCCATCTCTCTGCTAACAGCTGTCCAATGGGTCCCCCTTCTCTGATCCCTCGGGCCCTTGTGGCCTGCGCATTGTGTGCAAAATAGTGCTTCTCAGAGGTAAAACCCAACTGAAACTAAGTACATGTGTTGAGAAATCACTGAAACAGCCTTTTTTTATGCACATACGGATATTCATTAGTATGTATACAATATTTATTTTTATTATGATTATTCTATTTATTAATTTCGGTATCGTCTTGCAAATTGCTTTGTAATCTTCATTTGTAATTTTGGCAACTTAGTTTAGTATTTAATAATAACTGTGGTGAGAACGACAGAGATAATGATTTTGTTACCTCATCAGTCACTATCGTTTTTGATGTCGGGTTCTCGTCATTCAACAATGTAAAAAAAAGCTCTTTCTCCCAACGATACTGAGATTGTCCAACAGGTTGCTGTCTGCAGCAGCAGGTTATTGAAATTATCACAGATGATCAGAGATGGAAGGACTGTTTCTCATAGAAACAGAATTTTAGTACCATATAAAATGTTGAAACTGGGCGTAATCAGTATTTGCTTTCGACAGTTTGTTTTAAATCAATATACTGTATGCTGAGCAAGAGAAATTCGACAACCGTTATGATTTGAGGCAGGCCGGACTTTGACCTTCTGAGGAGCTAAGCTATAATGAGTTTATGACCCCCAAAATTTCGAAAGTCGAACTAAGTTATAAATTTATTATTCTGATTGAAAGGAACATTAAAAAATAAATGTAAAATTGATGTAGTGAAACATTATACTAGCATTGGTATACAATAATGACTGTATATGAGCTCGTCCTGACCCATCCTCGCCCTCGGGTAGAGGCTCAGTCGGTAGTGCGCCAGGCTCGTAATCTGTAGTTCTCAGGTTCGAGTCCCAGCTGGGTCAGCGTTGAGATTTATCTCTGAAAAATTTCCCGCCCTACCCACGGTCAGTAGGGGACACCGATGGGCTTGGAAAGACAGCCGTCCGTCGGATGGGATGTTAAGCCGTGGCCCCGTGTGCGGGAGAGCCATACCCTGTGCACGTTAAAGAACACGCTGGAAGGCATTGACGGGAGGCTACCATCTGTCTCCCAACAGCTATTCCAGTGGGTCCCCTCCCCCAACCTTCTCTGAGCCTTCGGGATCCTTGTGAACTGGCCATTTAGCCCATGCTGTGCAAAAAAGTGCCGCTCAGAGGTAAAACAACCCACACAACCCCCCAGGCAACAACAACAGTATATGCTATAATTTTGTTGTTGGTCTGATAACTTGTCTACCTTCTAATCCTGGTAACACCATCCAAAAATACAGAGCAAAACTTTGGAACTACCAAGTGTTATTTATGGATGGCTGTCGATTTATTTAGGGCTAAAATGAGAGTTGCAGAAAATGAATTGAGCCATTTTCCAACATCCGTGTTAGAAATGCAGGTACTCTATTTTGCTGAAGTATCAATTCGTGGACGATCAGTCCAAATTTATTTTCTGTTTAATTGCTGCAACTGTAACGTACATTTGAGTCATTTACTTCCGTTACATTGCTAATTCATAATTAGTAGTAAACTCATAAATGGAGTAATGTCGATTAACGTATTAATTTAACTTATGTAATACAACTTTTTAAATTAATAACTGTTTTTATTCATAAAGCATTAGTTGTTATTTAACGTTGAAGAACGTTAAAGGAGAATTTACTAATACTCTAATTTTTTGGTATTCTGAACCGAAAAACCGTTCGATAGCTCTTCATACAATCTTCATTCAATAAATACACATAAGTGGATTTTTAGGATTTTGAACTAAAACATAAGCACTAAGTTCAGTAATTTCCAGTAATTTTTCAACATCCACTACATTTCTACTATCTGTAAACTTGTCAAGAATTCGATGATATGACAGAAATGAAGGGAGAGGGTTCAAAATATTTGAATCAATTTACAGAGTGGAAATTATTAGTGGATACTTAATGAGTTGAGTTCAATAATTTTTTTTGTAGATTGCATACTCTAAGACATGCATTCCATCTAAGAAAAGGCATCAAAAGCCGCTTGAGGCGGGATTGCCTGAACACTCCCTACATATTAGGAAAGTAGGTTGAGAATGTTCATAACATCAGTTACAGGAAATCTTGATCGCGGCCGGTAGCTCAGTGGTCCAGTGCACCTGACATGTTATCAGGAGGTCGTGGGTTCGTATCCCACCCGGCTCAAGACAATTTTTCCTCTAAATATTTGAATCAATTTACAGAGTGGAAATTATTAGTGAATATAGTATATCTGCCTAATTCATAGTGTTTCTAAATAATAACATCGAACTCAAAAAGAAAAAAGCTGACGCAATTAACTTTTGTTACAAAGCTTAGGTAAACATATATTTGTCTGCTCTTAGCACCACTGTGACCAGGGAATAATACCTTGGATATATTGCTGCAAGTTGATAATTGATGCAATTTTATTTAATATTTGCCTATTGTACTGAATAATAATTTTCTGAAACAAAAGATATCGTAAATGTTAGAGATACACTATTAAATTGTTAATCCCATATTCAAAGTTTGCTGCAAACTCCATCATTTTATAATCAGGTTTATAAAACTTGAAGTAAAT
Organism: Ryuthela nishihirai; assembly: GCA_038380435.1. Classification (NCBI taxonomy): domain Eukaryota; kingdom Metazoa; phylum Arthropoda; class Arachnida; order Araneae; family Heptathelidae; genus Ryuthela; species Ryuthela nishihirai. The sequence goes on from JAWZYU010000020.1 coordinate 40,646,441, forward strand.
ACACTGACAGGCCAAAAGTCATGGGATACGTGCCTAATAACGGGTTGGTCCTCCTCGAGCCCTCAGCAGTGCAGCCATACATCGAAGCTTGGAGTCAACAAGTTGCCGGTACCGTTCTGCAGGGATGGCAGCTCACACATCCTGCAGTGTAGACCATAATTGTGTTGCATTGGATGGTGCTAGATTCATGTATCGTAAGCTTGTTTCCATTGTGTCCCACAGATGCTCCAAGGGATTCATATCAGGGGACTGTGGGGACAAATTCATGGTGGTATGTGGATACCACCATGAATGTGTGTTCCTCGATCATGGAGTGTTCCTCGATCCACCTCCTAGCAACCAAAGACTGGTGACATATTGCATTATCTTATTAGAATACCCCTTCACCATCAGGGTGCTCGAGAGTCATGAAGGGGTGCAGGTGATCTGCGAGAATGTCCATATCTCATATCTCTCAGCAATTGCTCCAAATCCCAATGTAGACCATGTGAACACGCCCCACAACATCACAGAGCCACCTCCAGCCTGAGCAACACCTTGAATACAGGAAGGGTCCATGGCTTCATGGGCCTATGCCACACTCTAATGTGCCCATCAGCACGAAACAACTGGAACATTGATTCATCAGACCATGCTAGCCAATGCCACTGTTCTACTGTCCAATTTCGATGTCTTCGGGCCCATTCCAGTCATTGAGCTCTGTGACGACATATAAGCAATGTGACACAAGTGGATCTTCGGCTACCAAATCTGATGGAGTGCATGTGGTGACAGACAGTCCTTTCAGAAACGTTTTGTGTTTGGCCTGAATTCAAATTGGCACTGATTTCATGAACTGTAGCCCGTCTGCTGGTCGTTACCATTTGTGACAGCCAACTTGAGTTCTGTTGGTCAATTGTGCATGGCCATCCTGTTTGCTGGTTTACGTGCGTGGAAATGCCACCAATAGAATACTGACGATAAACTCTTGACACTGTAGACCTGGGAAAACCGAATTCCTGCATGATCTCCGATATTGCATAACCCATCCTTCTGGCACCGACGATCATGCCACGTTCAAAGTCAGACAACTCGCAATGTGCAGCCATGCTGAATTAACTACTACTCCGAAATGAATGTTGGGTTTGTAGGCTGCTGCAGTGCCATTCTGCGGTTGACGTCCAATGCATCGGTTACGAGTACAGCGCCCTAGTTCTACTTTAACTGCTATTCCCATGACTTTTGGCCTCTCAGTGTATTAAATGGCTGTTGTAGCGATGCTACTGGATAACAGTGGGGCTGAATTACGGACTAGTGAGCCTGGTTCCATCTGTCTCTTAGCAGCAGTTTTTCAGTATAAGGAATTTTCATATTAATGCAAAATATCTGCTGCTAGGAATATGTTCATAGTTTTACTGTGTTTGCCGCATCGGTATCTTCATTGTTGACTTCGTAACTTCTTCCTGTACATAGGCAAGTAGTCTTATGCTACAAAGATAGACAACAAAAAAGAGCATGTCAATTATGCTAACGTGAACGAAAAGGGGAAACAAATGCTGATACATATAAAATTTCATTAAAACAGCAAAATGCAATTCATCAAATAAGCCTGAGAAAAGTTATTTTCAGATGATCTGCAAAAATGAGGAAAGTATTCCTTTAAAAAAATTTTTTTTTCTTATGTTTCAAGTTTGTAAAGACTTTCAGAAAGGTTTCTTACGAATACTTATTCTTTGTTTCTTAGTATGGATAAAATTAGTGTTCATTGTTGCATATCCTCACGACCATTGTGTTTGAAAATTGTAAGAGCTTCTTAGTGAGTTGTAAGGTTGAAAATCAGCTAGGTTATACAATACACCTATTGATTAAAAACATTTCCAGTGAAGATTAACATCAGAATGTCAAATGCTGCAGTTTTTACGTTCGAAGAATTCTGCTACAAGCAAATAATGCAAAACCGTTTTATTCCGCTTCCTGTGTTTTAGGAAAAGTCAAAGCGTATTTTTATAGCTTTAATGAAGGGTGTTATAATCATTTTGCCTAGAGAAAAAACGGCAATTTTTTTTTTTCAAAAGGAAAAATTTATTTTCTTAGATTTTAAAAATGTATTTTTAAAATTTATTTTTTGAAACATCCACTACATTTTCACAATCTTTTTATTTTTAATTCAAGATGGGGGGAGGGGGGAGAATGGAGAAGAGAGAGAAAAGTAACGACCATTAATTAATTCTTTGCCATTATAAGGAAATCGAATGATTTTCAGACTTGCGTACTTATTTTATTCATGCAGAAACCTATAGGTTACTTTGGATACAAGCACTGGTTAGTTTTTGTTTGTTTAGGGTAGACTACAATGAATACAAAGATATTTACCACCTTCACACCAATTATCAGTTTACCTACACTGTAGCAAATTGTTTCGAAAATTTCATTCCAAATCCAGGGCCACCATTATATTTTATTGAGATCCTAATTCTTGCATCATTTTAAAAAATCTCAGGTAATTTGTGGGAATCAGACTTGGACGTCACAACTTGGAAAAAACTATTTCTATTAGCTATTTAAACGACAAAAAAACTTTTCTGTCAGACAAAAAACTTTTCTTTCAGAAACTTTTCTTTTTCTGTCTTTGTTTATAATATGCCTAAAAACAAGCTTCCATTTCAGCTGTACTTAATATTTTCATGTTTTCCATAGATTCAACTGTAGCTAAGAATTTTTTTCAGCAGTGTACCTGCTTGTTCACGATATAAGACTATATCTTAGAAAAGAATCATAATATCAGTTATGGCATAAACTCATGGAACTACACAAAGGCAAAGTTCTAGTATAAATATATACCAACAATGATCTGAAATTGTTGTGAGCAAACTCTGACTCATTTAACATTTTGTTCGCCCGTATGAAAATTGGATAATAGAAAATTATTTCTTTAAATCTGTCTTGTCAGTGAATGGTGTTTAATACGATAAAATTTTGAATATAACTAGCTACAACATCATTGAAGCCGAATGTTCAGGAGTTTATTTCTGTGGGATTCAGTACAATATCTGTTACACACTGCTTCGACAAGCTAACTTCAGTTTTGACTTTAAAATAAGATATATATTAATATTTAACATATATATATAATAAACAAAGTTAGCTTTATTTGTTCCTTTTATTGCTCTCCCAACTATTGGCTCACAGGAAACGTAATATTTTTCTATTTTGCCCGATGTCAAAAAAAGTTTGTGCACCACTGATCTAAAAGAACTTTGCCGGAATTAACAATGTCGAACTTGTATTAGAGTTTGCCTAAAGCAGGGATGCTCAAACCGTAGCCCGTGGGACCCTTAATTGAGGCCCGCGAACATGATGAAACTTTCAAAAAATATTAAAAAATATATATATAATAACGCGACATGCACCAAATTGGCCTGCGACTTCCAAAAGATTGAGCTCCCCTGGCTTAAAGAGTTACTATTAATATAAAATTGCGAAAAATAAAATAGAGAAGGAAAAACTACAACACAATCAAGAAACATCGAATATTTCTTTGCAAAATGAGAGTGCAAATGGTATAGTCAGTAGAGTACCATAATTATAATCTTGATCCCTTATTATTGACCACGTTGTACAGGAGATTTGACAGTGCTCTCCCTACGATGAGAAAGGAGACTTATTGTACTGCAAAAAACGCCCGCAAAGCCACCCATTTAAGCTATATTTCCCTGTGTGGGAATATCTTATACCCTGTGCACGTTTAAGAACGTGTTGGATGGCTTTGATGATAAATTTCCATTTGCTTTAATATCTCTCTTCGATACGTTTTCGTTCCCTGAACTCATAGTTCAGCATATCGTTTCCCAAAGTGTGATCCGCGGCTCTGCACCGGTGACTGGAAAAAAAGACAGTCCTTAGAAAATAAACAACTAATCGCATGATCCTATTACGGTATTGTCGCACAATATTCTTGAATGCGTTGATATACGATTGGTTCCCACAGGAATATTTTGCAATTTCTTCTTAGTTTCCTTAGTTATTTAAAAGCTATAAAGTGCACAAATGGCGTATTGTTATAAGACTGAATAATGAGTGAAAATTTATTTTTTTTAATTATTTTTATATACGTTTATTATTTTGGGCCACAAAAAGAAGGTACTTCATATTTTTTCAAATTACTCAACCGACGAAAATGTCATTTAGTTACTTTCAAGAATAGAGTAATTCCTTGCTAATTGCGGGGATTATAATTTCAGATTGACAACGTCCAGGGCTTATGTCAAATCTGGGCTTAGAGAATGTGATCCATAAGAGAAATTCCTACAGTCCTGTAATAAACTTGAAGGATAAAAATATAACTATGGGATACTTAAAAGTTTTATTAGTAAGTTGTAATATATAATTTTTTAATTTTTTTGGGAAAAACGGGAATAGAAAACAAAATATTAGAATAAAAACAAAATATATATAGAACAAAATAATATTCTCGATGTTTCTCAGTTGAAAGATATGAAGTCTCAACATCGATATCAAATTTAGAGGAAAAATCATATCCGGCTCAAGACAATTTTTGCTCTAAATATGATATCGATGTTAAGAGTGATTTCATAGCTTTCAGCGGAACAAATATTTTTTTTCTTCACATTTTTCTAATGAGGGTGGCGACTGAGACATTTGTGTTCGAACTCAGTGATCACTGTTGGGTGTGAGCCTCCATAGGTTTTGTCTTTATCCCATGTACTTAACCAAGGGCATTTTCCTTAAATCCACCGATGTTTATTCTTAACAAAATAGGTATAAAGCTCATTGAAATTCCAAGCTAGGAAAAATATCAGAAATGAGTTACAACCTCATTTAAATATTGGGGAAGTGGGTCATTTTAAAGTTTCAACAGTCCCTACGTTGAGATTTTCCTCTGCTAACTCCTACTCTGCCCTCGGGAGAAATAGAACACTGATAACTTTTAAAGGCCGTTGTCTATCATCAGTTAGGACCTTAAGTCATGCGTCAGCACGTTAAAGAACACTTTGGATGGCTTTGACGGGAGACTCCTAACAGCTCCCCTGCCCCATGCTTCTCTGAGCCCTTGGCGACTTTGTGATCTAACCCACTGTGTGCAAAAAAAGTTAAAAAACCCAACACTTTTAAAATTGTGAATTTAATCTGGTTTTTTTTTTATCGATCTAATCTGAATTAAAGTGATTCGTATGAACGGGGTTCTATTATACATACTATAGAAGCCCTTTCGCTTTCTGGTAACGTAAGTACTCGTCCGCTTATTGCTATGCGCGTCATTTGCAGTTTGCTAAATTTAGCCATGGTTTCGCGAATAACTATGAATACTTGAAGCTGGATACTACTATTGATGTAATTGCGTACATTTTTTTTTAATCACTGTAATATTACTACTTTATCTAAAAACAACAGGTCAATAAATAGCACTATGCCTGACAGCCGCACATTTACACAGAGTCGAGTAACAAAGTACGGGGACCTCAATGTTCCCAAATTTCGATATTGCACTATAAATGTTTCTGTACATGCCATTTTCTAAAAGCACATCAGAGTAAACTTGTCTGCATTGTCGAGAGTGAGAAAACGTTATTCTCGACATAATCTGTGTTCCTCCACTTAACCTAGGTAAGAAGATCTGCCATCAATACATCGAAATATAAAGTAACAAGTTTGGCTAATCAGGCACACTCATCAGAGCAATATATATACATACATATATTGCAATAAATGTTTAAAAAATTGTAACCTTGTAGCTTATACATTATGTTCCTTAAATTGAACTAATTATCTTTTTTTTTTTGATAAAATAATAAGACTAGTCTGACTTTCTTAATGGTTAAATTAACTCTTATTATAAAGGCCATGAAGACGGCAAGAAAAAACTTTAGTCCTCAATTTTAAATTGTGGACCCCTATGGGCCCTAAAGTTTGAGGCCGCTGCATAATGATCGTTTTGCACCAGTAGCAGGCATATCATTTAGCTGGCATCTAGCAAATATAGGTATGTAAGCAGGAGTAAGACTGAATAATTGGAATAGGAATAATTTTAAGAATTGAAGGAACTTTTAACTACAGAAATACGCATATGAATTTCAACTTAAACAGTTATAGAAAATGCAGAAATTAAAAATCTTAAAAATATTTTTGTGTAAAAAAAAAATTCAGCAGCCTATAATATCTAATTTATTTTTAACTAGCACTTCAGAATATTCCGCAAAGCTTATGACCTCTGCTCTAATCGTCCACATATTCAGAATAAAAGTATTATTTTTCAAGACTCCTGTTCGTATTTGGACATCAAGAGGCTATTCATTTAAAATTTATTTCATTAGCACACCACAGCAAGTATTCTATTTGAGAGTTTTTAACTCTAGTAGTTGCCCTTATCACTAGATTGCTTGACTACTTTGCTTACTACCAAGACTACTTTGCAGTAAGAGAGAAATGGAAAGTAACTGAATCCAAAGTAAATACACAGATTAGCTAGCTAGAAAAAAGATATAGAATTCCATTAATACTTATGTAGAAAAAAATATCCCGTACCGTCGGCAATAATTTTTCCACATAAGTATTAAGGAAAATAACTTATTCTTATTTTTTGTAATCATATTCATCCGATTGTAATTACGCACGCTGAAAATTATTTAAAGAAATATTTATTGTTAGCTTTTGTACTAACATAAAATGAGTAAGTTAGAAATCAAGGAAAAGGGGGCTCTGTTAGTGGCGCGCTAGGCTCGTAATCTTTTCTCAGGTGTTCGAGTCCCAGCTATGCCAGCTTTGAAATTTTTCTCCGTAAAACTCCCCCCTATCCACGGTCAGTGGAAAACAATGGGCTTGGAAAGACAGCCGTCCATCAGATGAGACGTTAAGCCGTCGCTCCGTGTGCAGGAGAGCCGTGCCCTATGTACGTTAAAGAACACGCTGGATGACCTTGACGGGAGGCTACTATGTCTCCTAATAGCTGTTCAGTGAGTTCCCTCCCTCCAACTTTCTCTGAGCTCTCAGGGTCCTTGTAACCTGGCCATTTAGCCTATTGTGTAGATCACAGAAAGTTTCACTGAATGAGTTTGTGTTCGGGAGTTTTCCAGAACACAAGAATATTCAAATTTGAGATTTGGATGATGATGATAGCCTATTGTGTACAAAAAAGTGTCTCTCAGAGATAACCCAACCCAGAAATCAATGTTACAACTCAAGCACCATACTTCTTGGTGAACTCTTTCATCACTAGCATGAATGACTTTGTCAATCAATTGCCGAACCCTTTTATCCGATCAAACTCCGGTAGTTTAAATCAAACTTATGAGTATTAATCATCAGTATGGAAAGTGTAGATTTTTAGGCAAGATGCAATTGTTCGTTAAATCAAAATATAGCATAAAAGGAGCAAGCACCAAAATTGGGTGATAGGATGCGTTAACTAGATTGAAATCGGAACTTCACTTATTCTCTCAGTAGAATCACTCAATATCGAAATCTAAACACAAAAAGGGGTTTTTCAACCTAATCATTTTTGGTTTAATGAAAATGATAAGTTGCTTTCATTTGCTAAATAACTCTTTAGCGCAAAATTTTACCATTTTTACGACCAATGGATTCCGAGAAATAGCGACTCAAAAAAAAAAAACGCAAGCAAATTTCTACAACCTTCCCTTCGTTTGAAAAGTAGTATTCCCGAATGTACTTAAGAACGATGAAACTGGTTTGATTTTCAAACAGTTTTCCCGACTTTCAAAATGATACATTTGAATTAAAATTTCTAACGTTAAAGCAATTTAGGCCATTGGCCTTAAAATATGGCTATGAATATCTCAAAGGGTACGTCTTTAAATATTTTTAAAAATCATGAGTTAAAACATATAAACATATAAAACTTTGAGGAAAATTTCATTTTTGTACCAGAATGGAAACCTGAATGAAATTTTTGCAATTTTCTCCGTTCGCGCTATTCTATTAAAATATTTGGTGATGTGCGCGGCCTGAGATTAATAGACTAATAGGGATTGCTGCCGGGACTTTTAAGAATCTATGGAGAGTGTGGAGAAATAGGCGTATACACCTAAAGACTAAAATTAGACTATATATTAGTTTGGTTCTTTCTAGGGGTAGTTATGGTAGTGAAACGTGGACGCTTTGTAAACAAGATAACAAGAAATTAGATGCTTTTGATTCTAGATGTTTATGCAGTATCTTGGGCATTAGGTGATTCAGCTTTGTAAGTAATGATGAGGTTAGGCAAAGGAATCAGCATCCTCCTTTAAGCAGCATATTTATCAGAGCAACTCTGTTGGTTTGGCCATGTTGCCTGTATAGATAATGATAGATTAGCGAACAGGGTTATTAAGAGAGTGCTTAAAGGGCTCTGAAAGAGGGGGTAGACCTAGGATGCAGTGGACAGACAATGTCAAACAGGACCTTGTTAGAATTGGTGTGCAATGGCCAGATGCAGCAGATGTTGCTCAGGACAGATATGCTTGGAGAACTAAATTGCCCCGTCTGGTTGGACCACCGTAGCCTATGGCTGCTTGGGGATGATGATATTCTTAAAATAGCATAATAGAGTATGAAATTATACAATTTTGTAAAGATAATTTTGACAAAAAATTTCTAAATAGGCTTAGAGAATATTTTTACTTAGTAAAATAAACTTTTAAATTACCCGCAATATTACTATGAATGAGATGGTAAACTTTTGATTTGCAGCATTTTTTTAAATTTACAATGTATTTTTTTTTTCAGTAGCAGCGCATGGTATGGTTAAACTTTATACTTTTGTCCTATGTACAAATAAAAGTTCAGGTATTACTTTCTAACAGTAGGCTAGATGGACCATAGAAGTGTAAAAACCTTTCATTTTTTTCTAGCAATGGGTTTTTAGGCGAATTGAGTTTTAGACATAAATAAACTTGCAGCTACACCAGGATTCAAAGTAAATTCTACATGTTTGCTGCTGAAATACCGGTGGTAGTTTGAAGCCTGTATTCCCAACTTCTGCATCACTTTCAGAAGATATATTTTTAAATAATGGCATATGTTTTCTACACGTGTTACAGATTTTGATTCGTTTAATTATTTCTGGTCTTGGTTCCACCATGCGTTGTGAGACAAACCTTATTTTTTTCTCTCTTTTATAGTTTGCGTCTCTAAGTGAATTGTAGCGATATATTTTTAGAGAAGTAGAAGTCATTTTGAAAAATGCAATATGAAACAACAAAATTTTCTAATTTGTCATACCAGCCTTCTATGTATCTATATATAACTATGAAGAATCTAAGCACATGAATTTTTCCACCTACCTCCTTCAGAAATTTTATTTATTATGAAAAGTTAGAACTTTTGTGATTCATCCACTCTCTGGACTAGAGATAACAATCAAATAAGGTGTGGTATAAATCAAAGAATGTTTGTTAAGGATCAGTGTAAACAACTCGTATAATTCGATATTCATTCGGAACTCAGTGACTTGGGTGATGTACTTAAAGTGCAGTAATAAATTGCAAGGTGAAAGTTTCTTGTGATGTTAATAATATGCTCATTTGTGTTTATTGTTCTCATATTATCCATAGGCAGATAAATATGTAATTAAAATATATTTTACTTTTCAACAATTGTTAATGTAACTACAGAAAATAGCTTGACATTGTGGTCAGTTTACAGATGTACTTAATTAAATAGAAACATTCCAGAAACTTATTTAGAAATGTTTTCGTCAAATTTACTTTTGCATTATTTCGAAAAATTAGTAAGGTTCGTACTGGTAAAGTACAAATTTCGTTAAACTGCTTTGTATATAGCCTCTTCGGTGGTGCAGTGATATGGCGTTGTCTCGTGATGAAATTGCAGGTACTGGGGTCCATGATGGCATGTTATGTGTATGTGTTTTTGTGCTGTATGGGAAACCAAGGTAAGCTTGATAGATTTTCTAGGTTATCTCCGTCCTTTTTAAAAAATGAAATGGAAAAAAAAATCCACTGTTTGCTCAAACTAGACTGATTCAAAAATTTATCACTCAGAAGTCGATGGTCACCCAAGGTAAAAATTCCTGAGATTGGTTAATACAGGGTATCCCAAAATAACGTTTCATTATTTTGTACTTCCGTCCTTTACTTATAGCACGTTAATAGCAGAACACTGCAATAGGAAACAAAAACAGTAGTACAGAAATCTTCTAATTGGATATATTCAAATGCCCGCCATTAGCTCCAAACGTGCGTTATAACACCGAACTTATAATACAAATTTTTGCATTGTGGTAACATAATTCTCGGACATTCAATGATGTTTTAGGAAGACTTTTTTTTTTCTCAAAAGAATTTTAAAGGTCATGCTTGGAGATATTCAAGATCAGACTTTTTGGACAATGACCTTGAAATTTGATTTTTTTTTTCTCGTAAACATGTAAAATCTTATTAAAAAAAGTCCAAGATCTTTAAAAGAGACCAATTTTAATCTAACATTAATATAGTGCGAATTATAGCGTTTAAAGAAAGCTGAGATTTTAAAGTTTTGGCACTTTTAAATGCACTAAGCTTGAAAAATATTGGGTAGAAAAAGAAAATTATATTTTTTTCCTTTTTACCTATAATTAATAAAGTATACTAAATTGCATTGAAATCAGAGAAATTGAGAGCTGTGTTGATTTGACATGGAATGAATGACCCATCATACCCAAGCTCTTTATGGTATACAAAATAAAACTACGAGATATGGAAAGAATGTCATTGATTTTTCATTTTGCTTGTACGGGGGCCCTATATTTTCAAAATATCAGTTCTGCATCCTCACTATTATTTGCATATTTTTTTTGCCTTTTTTTATTCTGTGGTCAGTAATTCTCAATGTAAATTAGATTACAGCAAATATATTTTTCTTGATATTTTTTTTTTGCGACGGGTCCGTTTTTCTACTTCCCAACCCCAAAAAACTAGTTGAAAAGAATAGTTGATTTGAATTTAGCTAAAAAAAAAATAGATACAGACCCTATGTTTTTGTAATTTTAAATTCTCTACATAGCAATATTGATTAATATTTGAGATATATATTTTACGTTAGTTCTCATATGCCAAATAATTTATATTTAATTATGATTGTTAAGGAATGAATTTAAAAATAAAACTTGCTGTGGCTGAGTGGTTAGCGTGCTTGGCTACTGATCAAAGGGATTTGGGTTCGAACCCCGGGTTTAGCCCGGGGGAAACCCTTGGGTATTTCTGTTGAGGTCCCGCCATTCTCTCAGACCTTCTACTATGGCGTATAAACTGACAGGCTCCTGTCACAGACCTCTGTGGCAAACAGCTGCTTGAGGGGGTATTTTTTTTATTATTTACATCGTAACCACAATATATAAACAAACGTAAAACCAGTAGTCTCCCTAAAGTATAGGCAGATTACGAAATGTGTGAGAGAACAAATTTGTATTTACGGATAGGGTAAAATTTGCTTCGAGATTTAAGCTGATACTCCATGAAACTTGATCATTGAGATACAGTAGTCCTTTAAAACGTACCCCCCCACCCACCCTTCAACTTTTTTTTAAAGAAATAAGAGTTTATCATGCTAATTTTATTTACATATAATGTTATAAATTATTGTTTAAGATCAATTTGTGGACGACTCCAAAGTTGATTAATCAGGAAACTTCTTGATTGGGTAAGTTTTAAAAAATTGCAGACTGGAAAACTAAGACAAAAAGTAAAAGTTTCATTTTGATTTCACATCACCCCCACCACCACTCAATAGCCATACCACTAGGGTATGGCTATTGAGCGGCACACACCTTGAAGACATAGGGTCAAAATATTTCTACAGTGTTTAGCAGGCGACTTGTTTCCCGTTCCAGGATTCTGCATTGAGATTCGAAATTTAAGTTATGATACTTCATAAAACATTTTAATGGTTTATATGTAATGCAAGTGATCAGAAACCGAAAATTGTCATCTATTAAACTTTTTTGTCCTTTGAATAAAGAACAGACACTCCAGTGGTATAGCCCAGTGGCCCAGGTATAAAATGATACACCCCAGTGGTGTAGCTATTGAGTGGGGGTGATGTGAAATTCCGTCAATAAAACATTTTGCAAAATTTAGCAATGTTTGCCAAAGTGCGTTAATTTTTAATACAGAAACATAGAGCATGAATCTAGCTTAAACGAACTTCTTCGAGAGGTTCACACTAATACAGACTACTATGTTTTGCACCTTTGAAGTATGTTTAACACTTTTGCAGCATATATAACATTACTTTTTACTTTGTGTTTTATGCTTATACGATTACCAAATCAAGTACAGCTGCCGGATTATATCGGTAAAGGAAAACTGTAATTAAAGGAAGCCATCACTATTTTCATCCACCAAGTTTCTTGCAATTGTAGTAGTCGCTCTGTTAAACACGGTGCAACGTAATAGCTACTACGAGCAAACACTGTAGAATTTGTGTCGTAAATGCCATTAGAGATGCAGCACAAAAAACAGCTGGCATTTATCTGAGAATCTCTTCCCTACTCCTCAGACAGCAAAGACTCGTTCTGGAGCCGTTGTCTTCGAGGGACGTTAGAAGCCAACTCTAAATAAATAGATTTACAGTCCTTCGTCCAGCAGTGACGTAGGCCTGTCTGTTGGCAACAGAGATCTCACTTGGCAAGCGAGCTGGATTTGTCTCCTCTAAAAGCATTGTTCAAGTGTCGTGTGTACTACTTAAACTTTCTTAACGACGGACCTGGAAGTCGCCGTTTTTTCTTCTTTACGGAGATATTGCCCGAGATGAGATTGCAACGTTGCTGATACATAAAATGTCAATTATAATTAGTCTCTAGGACGTAACGTATCTCTTTTGCCATCGCCATTTAGAGCACGCATTCAAAGTTATCTTTTGTATACCCCAGGATATTTTTTTCGTTTTGAATATTTCGTTAGAAAGTAATTTTTTTCAACGTTGGAGACGTTGTTAATCATGGAGACGGTGTTAGGTGATCCTCATGGATTCCGGTGAATATATATATATATAAATACTGGTCGTAAAAAAACCATCGGAATGGTATGTTATCGATCTTTTTTTTTGTCAATCAAAAGTTATGTCTTTATAAAAATAGCTACTCGAAAATAATGTGTAAAAGACGTGATGCTATCGTAATATTCAAAAACGATTCAAGCTTAATCAAGTTGAGAGATCGCGTTTCGCACACGCAAATAATTCAATTTGGTTCTTTTATCGTGAATAGAAATTATATGAAAAATCATCAATGGCTAACAGTTGCTTTTCATAATTTTTCGCCCACATTGCAATTCAAAACAATTGGGAAAAATTCTTATACTTAGTAATTATCTTATCTCTCAGCACAAAGAATTTCAATATTAAATATTAGTACCCGAAAAAATTAAAAATATAGATAAACTCGAAAAAATGGCATATTTCAAAATTAATTAGGAATTCCATCATAAAAAAAATCTAGCTTTCGCAGGTGAAAGATAAAGAATGTAGAACGAAATTGTGATATAATTTAGTGCAACAATTTTTTTTAGTAAAGTATTAGGTTGCTACAAATGAAATGACCGAATCGTTAGTGAAATGTTCCAAAGCTATAACTTTGTCAAAAATGACTTAATCAAAATACGTACCAACAAATTCAATACACTTCTGCAATTAAGTGCATTTATACCGTTGGTAAAAAAAATCTGAGTTCTTGGAAGCGATGATATTTTCGAGGACGTTTTTAACTGTTGTCTCATTGCTAAATGTTTTCCTCGCTAACAAGTGGTCGAGTAGCTTGGAGAAGTGATAGTCAGTTGTCGATAGGTCGGGTGAGAAAGAGTCATACACTAATTGATGAAGTTTCCGGACCGTTATTTATGAGATATGAGGTAGAGGATTATCATGGAGCAGTAGGACGCCATTTCTAATGCAAGCTGCTCTTGCATAATTTGTGATGTATTTTTTTTTGGAGTTCTGCACAATATTTCTTTGCATTTATTATTTCACCCAGTTTTAGAAATAAATAATGGATAAAAGACCATCAAACGCTCACCATAATCTTCTTGGGTGAAAATTTGGCTTCGGCATATGTTTGGGTGCTTCCGCAACTCCAGCCATTGAGCAGAATGTCAACGATTTTCGTATAGGACATCACACGTTTCAAATCTATGCAAAAAAGGATCCCTTTGGTTTCGTGTGAGAAGGGAAGTGCACACTTCAAGTCGACGTGCCTTATGAGTTTCCGTTAATTTATGCGGAACCCATTTATCTAACTTCTTCACTTTCGTGATAGTTTCCAGGTGGCGGGCAACTATTGAATAATGCACGCCTAATTTGCCTGCGATGTCTCGTACAGTTTGGTGTGTGTCTGATTCAATTAAAGCCTTCAATCGATCGTTATCAGTCACTTGGGGTCGACCACGTGGCTTATTTGGAAGACTAATGTCGCCCGATTGAATTTTTTCAAACCAACGTCTTGTCTGTTCACTAGCTGTGCCTTCCCCAAATGTTGCATTAATGTTGCGAATTGCCTCCGCAGCGTTGTGTCCCAGCTTAAACTCATATAAGAAAAGAACACGAATTGTTGACAGTAAGAGCAGCTTGCATTAGAAATGGCGTCCTACTGCTCCGTGATAATCCTCTACCTCATATCTCATAAATAACGGTCCTGAAACTTCATCAGTTACAGTATGAGACTCTCACCCGACCTATCGACAACGGACTATCACTTCTCCAAGCTACTCGACCACTTTTTAGCGAGGAAAACGTTTAGCAATGAGACAACAGTTAAATTGAACAAGACTTGTTGACCATTGTTCCCTTTAAGCTCTTACAATACACTTACCTTAAAATATACTGCTGAAATGACTACTCTATTATCGTAAGCAGGCTTTATGATTTAATACAAAGTATCACTAGCCCCATTTGGTAACATTTTCAATCCTCAAACATCGAAAACTTCATGCATTTGCGAAATCGCAACAACGTACTAAAAGGAGTATAACAACTATAAGAGAGTTGAGAGTCCTAAATTTTCTAATGATAATGAAGTTAAAAAAGCAGTGCATGACTCTCTCTTATAGCAACCACCAACTTTCTTTGCTGAAGGCATGAATAACATTATGGATCGCTGGAACAAATGTATGAAAAAGAAAAAATATATATATAATTTTCCCCTTTATTTTATTTAATATATTTTATAGCTGACGCCATTATTTATTGACTGACCCACGTAGTTTACCTAAACATGTAAAAATAGTTACAATAAAAGTATGCAATATAAAATATTTGAAATTATTTTACCCCATTATCATATAACATGAAGATATTATTATAATAAGGAATAAAAATCATTTGCATGTGAAACATGATTTACATTAAAATCCTATCCGTATAAGAAGCTATTTCAGCTCTTAGAAATCGGTGTTAACTTTGTTTACTTTGTCGAATAGTGTCAGTCTAAATTTTTGATATTCAGTTTTGATTTCTGAATTTTCACTTCGTTTAATTTTAGATCTATTTCTCTAAATATTTAATATTAATCACAAAGTAATAAATTAGATTATTGAAAATAATACTTTTTTGTTTTGTCCTTGTGTATGTGCCGCATTTCTTCGGAATTATCAATGGTCTTGTCTCTTCATATGGTAAATTTTACGAAAGAAATGAAGGACTTTTTGTGAACAAATATTTAAATGTAAAAATTAAAAAAAAAACGAAATGTGTGTATTAAAAGTAGCAAATGGCAGTTTCATTGCATTCATAAAAAAATAGGGCATGGTGCTCAGTCAATAGTGCACCAGGCTCCCAATCTGCAGTTCCCAGATTCGAGTCCCGCCTGTGCCAACGTTGAGATTTATCTCCTCAAAACTCCCCACCCTACCCATGGCTAGTAAGGGACTTAACGTCCTTACTAACCATGGGTAGGGTGGGATACTAACTTACTAGCCATGGCTTAACGTCCCATCCGACGAACGGAGGCCTTTCCAAGCCCCTAGATGGGCTTGGAAAGGCCTCCGTTCGTCGGATGGGACGTTAAGACGTGACCCCATATGCGAGAGAGTCATATCCTGTGCATATCAAAGAACACGCTGGATGGCCTTGATGGGAAGCTACCATCTGTCTTCCAACAGCTGTTCCAGGGATCCCCTCCCCCAACCTTCTCTGAGCCTTCGGGGTCCTTTAGCCTGACCATTTAGCCCATTGTGTACAAAAAAGTGCCGCTCAGAGGTAAAACAATCCAACCCAATGCATTTATAAAAAAAAGTTTGTTGTCTTTACGTCTAATTTCAAATAAGGCTGAAATCTCACTGCTTTATTAGGAGCTCAGTTATTGTGAACCTGGGGTAAACCAATCTGGTCGTGGCAAGATCAACTGGTTTCTGAGATCGGAAAGCTGGATTGTCTAGTTTTGTTTTGTTTTTTATTCTTTCAGTCGAGAACAAAACTGCATGGGAAGTTGCATGACATGATACCAAAGCTGGGTAACTCTAATTATATTGAGTATATTAACCTCGGAATAATAATGAAAAAAAAATTTTCAGGAAAGAGTCACATGCAATGGTCGTTCGGCAGGACTATAACGAATACAGTATAGAAATCTCTGCAGATCATACCCTTGAAATAGGCGTTTTTAGCAGGAAAATGCTAGACTTTTCAAATGAAGCCTTAATGAGTTCACTGGTTTGTGTTCCGATTTTACTAGAGTTTTCTCTTGTCCGCGATTTATCCTTGGTGTTTATGATGACACCGATGGCCTTACAAAGACTGGAATCATGGGATGTACACCCATGTTCCGTTATGTAGGAGCGAATGAAATTACGTAACGCTCTTTTAGCCAAATTCTAAACTCTCTCCATTCTGCATAACTCTTGATAGGACTTGCATTATTTATGGATCTCTGCATCCATAAATTTTTCTCTTTTTAGCATTTTTCTGTTTCAAAGGATATTTAATTTTCTACGGCAATTAGCATAACATGTGAGTATAAGGTAATCCTATATCAGACCCCTAAGCAAACAGCTTCATGAGCGTTTCATTGCTATAATAAAAGTTCCATATAAACTTTTTATAATAGTTAATTATAAGTGACAATATAATAGTTGATCCTCTTCTTCAACCTTCTCTGAGCCCATTGGGCCAGAAAAGAAACGTATAGAATGTATTACTGCAATTTTACGCAGCAGTGTTTTTATTAGGGGGCAGGGGTGGCTCAGTCGGTAGCGCGCCAGGCTCGTAATCTGCAGTTCCCAGGTTCGAGTCCCAGCTGGGTCAGCGTTGAGATTTATCTCCGCAAAATTCCCCGCCCTGTCCACAGTCAGTAGGGAACACCGATGGACAATGGAAAGGTCGCCGTCCGTTCGGATGGGACGTTAAGCCTTGGCTCCGTGTGCGGGAGAGCCATACCCTGTGCACGTTAAAGAACACGCTGGATGACCTTGACGGGAGGCTACCATCTGTCTCCCAACAGCTGTTCCAGTTGGTCCGCTCCCCCAACCTTCTCTGAGCCTTTGGGGCCCTTGCGACCTGGCCATTTAGCCCATTGTGTGCAAAAAAGTGCCGCTCAGAGGTAAAACAACCCAACCCATGAGGCCATTTAGTTCACTGTGTGCGAAAAAGCATCACTCAGAGGTAAAACCCCAATTAGTATTAAACTAGCTGGCCTTTTATACAGGTAAAAGGTGCCTCTTCAAGGGCTAAACATGATAAAAAGGAGACAGTTTTTCCTTTAGTGAAAAAGAGATGCAGTTGTTTCTGTCTCGCCAAGATCGCCTCAATATAAAAGAGAGTTTAGCATTCTAACCCCAAAAGACTAAAACACTTGAAACTCTCTCTCGAAGTTACAAAGAATATTTTCTGTTTTCGAGAGAGGTTTGTTTTGGTTTTTCTTAAACGCAGTTCTTTAAATTACTTTGAGTTCGTTATTTATAAACGTTTTTGTCAAAAATAACTGGCTAAACCTGGATTAACTTCTTAGTGTGTCCAGATTACGTAAAGAAATTGCTGCAATAAAATAATTTTATAACAAGAATTTGAAAATAACTCAGGCCATTTCCAGCCAGCAAAGTCTCTTTAAGGGTTTCAAAAATGTTTGAAATTTCGTGTGCATTAAAATAATTGCTTCTTAGATGACATACACTCTTTAAACCTTTTTGAACAGCTAACAAGTGAGAATTATTATTAGCAACATAAATTTATTCTGCACTGTATAAATAAAATAATTGAATTGGGTTCAGTTTTTGGTAACAAGAAAGATTTTTACGAAAGGAAAAAAAATTATAATAATTATGCAAAATGTATGACTTTAATATCTTATGCACACTGAATTACAAAAAAAAATGCTTGATGATCATCTTAATTGATATATAAAGCTTTTGTCGCTTTATAGGTATTTATTATTTTTCTTTAACCTTTACTTAAAATTACTCTTGAGAAAGTTTTTTATATCACGTTTAGATTTGGGCGTTTCATATGTATGATTAATGCTTCTTTAACCACTTTAATGAAGTATGGGAAAAGGAAATGCAGTTCCACACATCTAATCAGTTCCACTATATTAAACACGGTTATTCATAGCATTAGTGCTTGTGTTTTCGGGCCAACTTTTTAAGTTTATTATGATGTAAGCTTACTTTTAGTATGATTATTTCAATTTTTGCCAATATTAAATTATCTTTACCTATTATCTGTAAGCTTAGTTTTAAAATGATTTTCAGGTTTTACTCCACCAATCCTGGCCTCTTGGTGTGGAATCCCTAGAATGGGGGGGGGATGGGGAGCTAGAACAAGAAAAGTTTTTTGATAAAAAGTGGTACCTCCACCTCCCTGGAGGGGGTCCCACTTTTCACCAAAATAAAATATCGTTTTTCACCACCAATTTTTCCCACACCTGCCTCACGTTTTACACTTTCTAAGCTCTCATCATTCTTTTTGTACTGTTTGCACCCCGCTTTCCACACCGTACGACTCTCCTTGCATTGGATGTCCTGCGGCCGTTTGTACCCATTGGACACATTTCCCACTTGCATCACTATTAACTTGGGCTGCGTTGCATTGTATCAAATGACTATACACATCCACTCTGCTCATGGACCAGATGACAGCTGTTCAGCCTTGATCAGCTTATAAAGTGGTCCATCGAACTTCCTGATTGTATTGATAATGATCAGTTCGTCATTGGAAATCTATCTGACTATAATTGAATTACACAAGCTTTTAGCCGGGTGGGATCCGAATTGGGCTTTTCTCTCATCATTTGCTGGTTTGTTTGTTAAGACAGTTATTCCATTATATCTTTCGAACGCGAGGACCAAACTTAATGTGTTATGTTTCAAATGAAAGCTTGTGATGCGAGGGGAATGTTAGAGACTATAAAAAATTTTAGTCCCATGTTTTTTCCGCCCTAAAAAGAGGAAATATAAAAACGATCCGGACACCCTTTCTGAGTAGTAGATTTGCCCATATACGTCACAGACATGGCCCAAATAGATATAAAAGCGCACGTGGCTTGGCAAACCTCATAAACATGCATGAACAGGAGAATAAGCCGTATACCAGAGCTCAGTGACTTTCAACATGGCACGGGAATAGGATGCCACCTTAGCAACAAGTCAGCTCAGGACATTTGGCCTTACTGCAGCTGCCCTGATCAACTATAAGATGCTATTGTGAAGTGGAAATGCCTAGGAGCAACAACTGCGCAACGCGACCGGTAGGCCACGTAAAATGACAGAGCGGGATTGTCGAGTGCTGAAGCAGGTGGTACGACAAAATCCCTATCATTGGTTGCAACACTCACCACCGAGTTACAAAATGCCTTTGAAAGCAACACCAGTACCATAACAGTTCGTCATGAGCTGCAGGAAATGGGTTTCAATGGCCGAGCAGCAGCACATAAGCTTAACAGCAAGATCAACGCCAAGCATCGGTTGGAGTGGTGTAAAGCACGGGACCAGTGGACTCTTGAGTTATACTCCAGAGAATGAGATAATTTTCATTCTCTGGAGTGATGAATCATGCTTCACCATCTGGTAGTCCGACGGGCAAGTCTGGATGTGGAGGATGCCAGGTGAACACTACCTGCCTGTGTTGTACCAAACGTGAAATTTGGTGGAGGAGGAGGCATCATGCTCTGGGGCTGTTTTTCGTGTTTCGGGCTGGTGCCCCTAGTTCCAAATTTCTCACACGGCTTCCCCCCCATGTGCTCCCGGTGGTTGGTTTAAAAATCAGGTTATACTTGATCAGTGGCTTCGATTTTTTTTCGCATATTGATGCTGCTCTGGTCTCACTTTTAATCTGCGTAATTTCTTTTTACTGCCCTAAGGTTAGTTTTGTGAGTTATGCCCTCTCATCCCTCGATACTTTATCACAGATAAACACAAAGTATTGCCGGCTTTGTTGACATCAGCGCACCGCTCTCATAGTCCTTGGCTTCGTCGCAAATTATCAAGATTTTTATTTCGAATAAGTATGGCTTCTGATGTACTTGACCGAACGGTCCCAAATTTCGTATGCGTGTTCCACCTGCGTGATACCGTGTTGGGTTAAAACATCAGGTCCCTAACTGCAATGGGATGCATTAATATAATAATTTCTTTGGAAATGTGGCAACGGCAGCAGATTTAAATGTTATGATTCTTACGTTCACAGCCCGTGAATGTAGAAAAAAAAAAATCGAAAGTGGGGGGGGGGGGGGGGGGGGGGGCAAAATACAGTTGGTACCGGAAAAATGTAAAAAAAATCGGGGAAGGGGGACTAAGAGACTGGATTTCCAATGTAGTATAATATTTCTCCCTCTGTTTAACAGGTCTATAAAACATTCTTGAAAGATGCTCGTAATCTGTAGTTCCGAGGTTCGAGTCCCAGCTGGGCTAGTGTTGAGATTTATCTCCGCAAAACTCCCCGCCCTGCCCATGGTCAGTAGGGGATATTGATGGACTTGGAAAGGCCGCCATCCATCGGATGAAACGTTAAGCCGTGGGCTCGTGTGCGGGAGAGCCATACCATGTGCACATTAAAGAACACGCTAGAATACCATCTGTCTCCCAACAGCTGTTCCAATGGGTCCCCTCCCCCCCAACCTTCTCTGAGCCTTCGGGGTCCTTGTGACCTGGCCATTTAGCCCATTATGTGCAAAATGTGCTGCTGAGAGGTAAAACAACCCAACACTAAATGGCAGCAATAAATTTGAAAGCAATTATCGTTCTCCGTAGGAATAGCATGTAAATATTTGTGCCTTTGGACATGAAATCTGGCACTGCAACCCGGACAACAACCAGAAATATTCTGTGAAAATTTGAAGCGTCTACCACTATTTCCCGATGAGTTACGGCTGCCGCAGACACCTTCTTTTATTATTATTATTATAGATTTAGATTACATTTCCACTTCAAACAATGATCGTATAAGTTTTTCCATTAAGTGTTGAATTAAATACTTATATCTGTTGCTTATATTTCTTCCTGATGGACAATGGAATTTGATAAATATCTTGCACCAACCTCATTTGATAAAATATACGTCCTGAACTATATTTTAGCGAAACAACCAAAGAAATTTTTCCTTACACCCAAAAGCAAAATATCTTGACTCTTTCGCCCCCTTGAAATTTGATAAAATAACGGATCAATATACTTTTCGATTCCTTTTTTTTGCATAAATATTGTATAAAATTGTATAATGCAATGGTAACCCCTAATTCGTAATTTTAAAATGAATGTGCATATTTTGTGTAGGATCAGAAGAAGACTAGTTAAGTTTTTCATTTTTACTCTAGTACTTCCAATAGGAGAAATGCTGAATTTTGATTGTGCACATTTGAAAATTTTTTGTTTTTTGACACACCTGTTCTTCAGTTTAATTTAAACTTAGCAACAAACGCAATTTGATTTTGTATTAAATCCAAAGTTTTCGATGTTCTTTTTCTAAAGCGCATTTCTGATAGTCTAAAGTTTTTATTTTATATTATTTCTAATATTTTTGTGTGTAACACGAGATCGAAATAAATAATTGAACTGTGGACGAAAGGTGCATATTACTTTAGAGAAAAGTAAAAGCTGCATTAGATAAGAATCTGGTAAGTGAAGTTCACATCTGTTTTTCTTAAACTGAATCTGCAAAACAACAGTAACAAAGTTTAATGATATCATGAATGTCAAGACTCCCCCAGATGTTTCTTCGGATAAAATACTGTACTGTGGCCAAAGTTCTTTTAAGCAGATAAGGTCTAACTAGAAAGAGATTAATGCAATGAAACAAAAAGTTTAAGAACTGTTGGGTCCACGCAGTGGCGAAAGACTTTTGAAAGTTGCAGGTGTATGTATGTGGAAGTGTGTGTGTGGGGGGATCTGTTTAAACAGGGGGGGGGAAAGTTTAAGAACTGTTGGGTCCACGCAGTGGCGAAAGACTTTTGAAAGTTGCAGGTGTATGTATGTATGTGGAAGTGTGTGTGTGTGTGGGGGGGGGACTGTTTAAAATTTTACATTTTATTAATATAAATTGATGAACTAATGATTTTTTAATCAGAAAATTTTCTCTAAAGGGTAAAGGGTTAATCCTACATCCCCTCGGCTATGCCACTTGGTCCACGTGTTTTCTTTTGCTCATGTATTGTGAAATAAGCGAATCATATGAATTCTTGTACATCTTACAGTTACATATTTTAAGCGATATTTATTAATATGAATTAGTAGAAAATGGCCTCTATACATAAATGAATTAACAAGTTTGAAAAACAACAACATATGACCAAAAAAGTTAATAAGATGTTATTAATCTTAAAGAGTTTTTATGCTATTGATTGATTTAGTTTTAAGCCATAATAATGCTATGCATTTGGGCCATCTTGTTCCATGCAATGGTCATTTCGAAAATCCACAAACGAAATATTTATGTAAGTAATTCTATTTTGTTAAAAAATTAATATTAGTGGGAAATTTCATGTAAATTCTGAGTATAAAATATTTTTGTGTACATTGGGAATTTATGTTTTAAAATAAAACAATTTTTTTTTGCAAAATAAGGACAATTTGAGTAACCATTTGAAACACTTTTTATGGTAAATCATTTGACATTGCTATTGTTGCAGAAGGCCTTTTATTTAGAGTTATGCTCATGGCCATATGGTTAGCACGCTTGGCTACTGATCAAAGGGGGGCGGGGTGGCTCAGTCGGTAGCGCGCCAGGCTCGTAATCTGTAGTTCCCAGGTTCGAGTCCCAGCTGGGTCAGTGTTGAGATTTATCTCCGCAAAATTCCCCGCCCTGCCCACGGTCAGTAGGGGACACCGATGGGCTTGGAAAGGCCGCCGTCCGTCGGATGGGACGTTAAGCCGTGGCCCCGTGTATGGGAGAGCCATACCCTGTGCACGTTAAAGAACACGCTGTATGGCCTTGACGGGAGGCTATCATCTGTCTCCCAACAGCTTTTCCAGTGGGTCCCCCCCCCAACTTTCTCTGAGCCTTCGGGGTCCATGTGACTTGGCCATTTAGCCCATGGTGTGCAAAAAAGTGCCGCTCAGAGGTAAAACAACCCAACCCAAAACAACTGACCAAAGGGGCCTGGGTTCGAGCTCCCAGTAAGACATGGATGTTTGATGTTAAAACGAATGGCAGCTAGAAAACTACATGCCAAAATACCGTGGATTTCCAAAATTACAGCGTCGTATTATTCATATTTAAGCCAGTTTTGTTGGATGGAACTTAGTCAGATTTTTCAAATGGAAGCAATACAAAAAAAAAACGATGTTCACGTCAAGTTTCAACTTCCATTAATATTAGATCGGTATTCAGTGACGGATTAAAGATGTCTGGGCCCGGTGCGTTTATGGATTTGGGCCTCATCTATAGAGATATATGACTTTAAAGAAATTTAAAAATATAGTTTAATATAGAAGCTTAAGGTATTAACTTTGCCTCTAGAAACGTGAAAGTATTAATTTAAATGATCAGGACATCCTTATTACTCTTGATTCGAGTCTGTATGATCCCTCATCCTCTAGCCGCGGTCCCCGACTCCTACTTTTTTTTTTATTTGGTTGATGGAATGTAAAGCCTAGGATCGCTTTATATCCCAGCGTGAGGACATACACTTTTTTTTGACATATTTGGAACTGAACAATTCTTTTAACAAGGGGAACTCGGAACATATAGGTCAGAACTACCCTAAACTGTCATTGTTGGTACCTGTTATCTTCGGACAAGAGGGGTTTTTAGGAATAAATTTGGTTTAGGAATCAGAAGTCGTAACTTATAAGAAAACTATTCCACATTTTTATAAACATTTATCTAAGTATTTTTAGCGCCATTCGGAGGACGACCCAATTTTCAGTAAGCGGTATATTTCTCAATTTTGTTTCCGATCATCTTTACAGGGTGTAAAGCAGTGGTTCCCAAAAGGTGTGCTGCGAAGTTTCGGAATATGTGATTGTATTAGTCATCCTTAAATCCATGGGCGATTCTCCAGTACTGTTGACAATTAAAATTTTTTGTGTGCCGCGAGTATTCACGGAGAAAAATAGTGTGCCGTGAGCAAAAAAAAACCCCCTGAGAAACACTGCTCTAGAGTAGGGTTCTCAAAGTGGGGTACGCGGTAAAATCTTTGGTGGTACGCCGTGAGAGCTCAAAAGTCGATTACCAAATAAAATGTTTATAAATTTATAAGATTTGCAAAATTTAACGAATATTGTAAGTGATGTATTAATGATAGAAATTTTAAATTTTAATGGTAGAATGTGAAAGTTTGGAAAGTTTGCATTTGCAACAATAAGATTTCCCCTTAAACTCAGGGTGGTTGGGAAATCAAACTGTTTTGTTTTATAAGAGATAATTGGAAAAATTCTTTTTTTCAGTTGGATAGGTACTAATAAAATATTATCATTAGAAGGCACTAAATATGGAAAAGGCGAAACTTTTAACGAATATTATTACAGGTGATTCGTTTATGGTGGAAATTTGAAATTTTGGTGGTAGAGTCAAGAAATAATCTACTGGTAGCAGCAATCTGCCCCCTTTCCCAGAGGATTGTGAGATAAACAACTTTTTTTAAATTGAACGTTGTTGGGTTGGGTTTTACCTCTGAGCGGCACTTTTTTGCACACCATGGGCTAAATGGCCAGGTCACAAAGACCCCGAAGGCTCAGAGAAGGTTGGGGGCAGGAACCCACTGGAACAGCTGTTGGGAGACAGATGGTAGCCTCCCGTCAAGGCTATCCAGCGAGTTTCTTTAACGTGCACAGGGTATGTCACCCGCACACGGGGCCACGGCTTAACGCCCCATCCACTGACCGTGGGCAGGGCGGGGAATTTTGCGGAGATAAATCTCAACGCTGACTCAGCTGGGACTCGAACCTGGGAACTGCAGATTACGAGTCTGGCGCTCTACCGACTGAGCCACCCCCGCCCCAAAATAAATTGAAGGAATAAAAGACAAATACTTTTATAAAATACTATTATTTGCATTTTCCCAATCATCCATTAGTTTGAATTAAAACCTTTAAAGAGTACAAAAGAAGGTAAACGAAAAACTTCATTCTCTTTGAAAACGAAATTCTTATATTTTCCATAGGCGATATGCGTTATTCTAGTTAAGATTGCACCACTTATTTAGTAAACTAATATTTTCCTAGTTTTTCTTGAATTTAATGCAAAAACATTTGTTTATAGATAAAAAGCGAAAAATTATATGAAATATTTGAGTGAATTAGCACAAATGGCAACTGAATAAATACTGAAAGTAGCTTTCCTGCTATCTAGTGAACATTTTTGTGCAGTACTCAATGCTAAAGTACTCAATGCTTCATATCAACACAAGTTCTTCCTCTCGACACATAGTTGTCACAGGAGCAGGGCCGGATTAAGATTTTGTAGGGCCCTGGGGTACAGGTACTGTGAGGCCCCCAGTAATATTTTCAAAAGGAAAAAAAAAAGTTAAAGAAAAATTAAATTTATTTTTACAAGGCTAACAACAATTAAAATTCAAACATTTGCTTTGCGCAATTTCTTGGAAACCGAAGGCTTTAGCAAACTGAATAACGTCTGCCTTATTGCTATCCATTCTTAAATCTCTCAAAAATGAATCGCAATAGTCAACATATACGTGATATAATAACATACTATAATTTTAAACTTATCGTAGTAACTGTAAACACCAATGCCAGTCATGTCAGATTTCAAAACAATAAAAATATAGCTGTTAGAACGTTTTGCAGGTTTCTAACCAATAAAGCCGTTATTCATATTATAAAGTCACAAACCGTCATACAATATACAGGGTGAATCTGAAAAAGTGGGCAAAACTTTACGGGATGGTAGAACGCAGCTATACGAGCAATATTCGTCATAGAAAGTATGGGCGGAACGCAAACGGCGAGCCGCTAGGTGGCGTTGGAAATGGTATAAAATGGTCGGTCCTCGCACCCAACGGCATTTCTACCGTGGATTGCCGAGAGGATGGCTGGTTATACTAACCACGAAATGGCGGTTATGCACTTTGTGTACGGTATGGCGGACGGGAATGCAAGTGAGGCACAGAGTATCTCCTCTCCTACTTGTGTTCATTAAATGTGACAGTGGAAAACTACCTTTTAACTTCTCACCACTTGCGTTTTCCGACCATACATTCTATGACGAATATTACTCGTATGGTTGCGTTCTACCACCCCGTAAAGTTTTGCCCACTTTTTCAGATTCACCCTGTATATGTATACAGTACAATGTTTCTTTTTACCGTAATATGTTTACTACAAATATATATGTATGTATATACAGTATATTAATTGAACTCTTTTTTAAATAGATAATTTAGAGTACTTATACTTTGATTCAGCATTCACACAAATGAAATAACCTTTCACTTAATCTCTGGAGGCCCCCGGGCTGTAGCCCCTAAAGCCCATGCCTTAATCCAGCCCTGCACAGGAGCATGATTTATTGTTTTATGGCTCATGTTCTTGGTTTCTAGTGCAGAGTTTAAATTAAGATTGGCAAGACATCTTTTGATTTATATACTGATAATGGTACCATTTTGCGTTGTTTTCGTGGCAACGAGCGTGTGCATTAAAAAATATGTCAGTGCCCTTGTGCTTTAATACGCAAAGCCCAGGAATAAATATTTCGTAGAAACGTTATGTAACATGTATTTTAACTTCAAATGGATGTTCAAAAACTATTTAACTCTCAATCCAAGTTTTTAGAAACTAAACTGTTGTGACAGATGAATAGCCCAAATGAAAGTTTTTTTTTTTTGCATGCTTTGGTCTCAAAGGAACAGATCTCTGTTCACGATAAACTTGAGCAAAGGAGTTGATATATCCAGTTTTATAATGCATTTAAGTGTCCGACCTCTTATGGCTGTGGGGCAAAATCAGTAGAGATGGTCACCAAATTTCCCTATTACAGCACACATATTTCGATGGAATTTTACCCGAGTGTTTTGCTACGCTTCCCTTCCCCCAAAAGTATATTCCAAACCATTGGTTCTCAAATGGTGTTTTGTGTTTTGCTAAATTTCGGATGATTTTGCAGATGAAAGGAAATTTATAAACCCTTTTGTTGCTACTTTCTGCCATTGATTATTTAATTTTTTTCCATTTAATCGAAAACTTTTCTATGTTAAATCTTAATGCTAAAATAAAAATTAACACAAAATATGCTCATAATACTTACGGCATACGCACTAACTTCATACACATCAGAATTTGAACAGAATAGCTTTGCGTTTACAAACTACTCCACAGTAATGACTATTATTGAAGACAAACTGTGAGTAGTCGAGTCTCTTGTAGTGTTGCCAACTAAAATTTTTAGTGTGTCGAGAGTATTTACGGCGAAAAATAGTGTTGTGAACAAAAAAGGTTTGGGAATCACTGCTCTAAACATTTGATTATGTGAAACTAACAGTGTATTTTATTACATTGCTACCTAAAGGTATTTTAACGGTGTTAAAATGATGTTGACAACTAAAAACAATAGATTATTCCTCTGAGTGTTTATTTCATTACTATTATTAATTAGGAAATCTTTTGAAAACGTTATTTTTGTTTTTATTCGATGTTTGGTATTTTTAATTCGTTCAAGTTGCAATTAATCAAAAGCGTAATATAAGTAAGGTCTCCACCTTACCTGGAGGAGGGATTTGGAAGTTTAACCCCCCCCCCCCCCGGAAAAAAATTGATATTTACGAAATCGTTACTTTATAAATTTACATTGTAGAAAAAAAACCTTAATAAATTTTCTACATCTTCCAAAAAACCTGGTTACTCTCTTGAATCAAACTTAAACATTTTTTGAAATATTTGACGTAAAAGTTTTAATTAAAATGTCTTGATAAAATTTATGGGTAGTCTAAATTTGGTTTTTCCGAAACCGATGTCAAAACTTACTTCGCCAAATCAGTCCAATAATAAGAATACATCAATTTCTCCAGTTATTATACCTGGTGACTTTAATCGAAGTGAAATTGACTGGAACACCTCCACTGCCAAGAGTTCAACACAATAATACGCAATATCTCAATTCCACTTTCACAGTTTCCGACAACTTGGTGATTTCCCCACAAGAGACAATAACTTTATTGATGTGATATTTTGAAATAATGATGCATTTGCTTGCAATGTACAAGCTTTCGATCTCTTCTCCCACAGCGACTCACCATCGCATATTCCCATCTCATTTAATCTTAATTTCAACACTCGGCAATCTTGCAAGCAAAAGTATCATGGATATATTAACGCTAGCTATGGCTTTTTGACCAGCATAATCACTGATATGTCTTCGCACTTAGATGCACGCAATAATAATAATACAAGCAATTTTGATGAAGTTTATTCGACATTTACCCTTTCCATAGAAAAATGTTTAGCGATAATACCTGTTGGTGCAAAGGAAACTAATAAAAATACCAAGTTAAAGAAGATCGCAAACTGCAAGCTTAAATCATAGAGAAAGTATCGAAATGATTGCTCTGATGAAAACAGAAAAGAATTCAACATTGCTTCAAAGAAGTATACCCTGCTGTGGAAGATAACAAATCTGAAATATTTATGCAAAGCTAAAAATCGAAATGCTTTCTTCGGCGACATTCTGAAACGCATGAAAGGGTCGTGTAGCATTCCACCATTATTGAAATTTGATGGTACCATGGTTACTATAGACTCTGATAAAGCATCACCTTTAGCTCACATTTTTTTTATTTAGTTGATGTCCCTGACTGCCCAGCGAATAATATATCTGTTGAAGAATCTACCCATTACTCGCATTTTGATGGATTGTTTGATGGGCAAAGTATTAGGAAAGCCATTAATCAAACTACTACTACTTCTGCCCCAGGACCTGATGAATTGCCTCCAATTTTTTTTAAGAACCTCATTAGTTTCATCGGCGATAAATTGTCAGTCCTCTTCAATAGT
Source organism: Ryuthela nishihirai (assembly GCA_038380435.1). Classification (NCBI taxonomy): domain Eukaryota; kingdom Metazoa; phylum Arthropoda; class Arachnida; order Araneae; family Heptathelidae; genus Ryuthela; species Ryuthela nishihirai. The sequence goes on from JAWZYU010000020.1 coordinate 40,675,792, forward strand.
TGTTTAAGTAGTGGCAATATCCCACAGGATTGGAGTCATGCCATAGTTGTGCTTGCTTTTCGGCGAAATGGTGAAGCATCAAATCCTCGCAAACTATCGGCCCCATTTTACTCAACAATAGCTAAGCTTATGGAAAGATGCGTATTATATATAATTGTATTATAAACTGTTACCTTTCTTACAATCGCGAAACATTATACGTAATGAACTATTCGGATTCTTGAATAATCTCTCTTTTACATAGTTGTTGATATCATTTTTACTTGTTGATATCATTTTCATGGACTTTGAAAAGGCTTTCAATAAATTAAAACGATCTTTTTTGATTTAAAAATTGCTCAGCCTTGGTATACTTAGTCTGATTGTGAGGCTTCTCTCCAACCTGATTGGTCATCGAACACGCCAAGTTCGAGTTGGGAACATTTTGTCCTCCATCAGAACATTATCCGGAAAGTGGAGTCATACAAGGGTTCTTTCTAGGCGCATTGTTCCTCATAATCTTCATCTCGAAATTCCTAGTATTCTTCGTCCTATCCAATGTACAGCACACGCAGATCACGTTAATTTCTTTTGTATCTCCAACAATGATGAGGAATGTGGTTCATTACAAATTGACTGTGATGCCATTTACCATTGGAGCTTGAAGTACGAACTACCTACGTCAAAAGATAAATCAAGTGTTCTGTACCTTGGAATCAAGATTCCTCATTATAAATATAATTTCACAAATGATCTAATTGCAAATGTACACACGCTGAAAAACTTAGAGGAGTGCTATGCACATCACAGTTAACTTTATAATAATATGAGCCGTCCCGTGGCCGAGTGGTTAGCACGCTTGGCTACTGATCTAAGGGACCTGGGTTCGAGCCCCGGAATTAGGCATGGATGTGTGTGTCGTTTTTCTGCTGAGGTCCTGCCATCCTCTCAGATCTCCTACTGTGGCATATAAACTGACAGGCTCCTGTCAGACCTCTGTGGCAAGCAGCTGCTTGAGGGGGTATTTATTTTTTTTTTATTTTATTATAATAATATTGTTAGAAAGGCTAATCGCCCAGTTTTATTAATTTATGTCACATTATGGTAAATGTGACATTGATTCTATAATTCGCGCATTTGTGACTTTCATCAGATTCTCACTAGAATACGCCTCACTTGTATGGACACCTCATCTAATATCTGACATAAAAAAGCTTGAATACACCCAGAGATGTTTTACAAAAGGACTTCATGGGTTTTACAATATGCCATATAAAGAAAGGTTGAAAAGACTCTCCTTGTATTCCTAGGAGTGGAGAAGACTAATGTTTGACTTGAAAACATGTTATAAACTTATTCATGGAATAACTCACTCTAACGCAGGTATTCCAATATTCAACCTTGTCAACAGAAGAACAAGAGGTCATCCTCTTACTATCGATATGCGTTTTGCTCGAAAGAATTGTAAGTATCATTCCTTTGTGTGCCGTGTTGGAAGAGGATGGAGCTCCCCAGCGAGATTATCACTTCTACAAATACTGATGTTTATACTTCTAAACTGAAGAGAATTGACTTATCACCATTTCTCAAACGTTTCAAATTTTGATGTACTTTTCGAGTCCGGTATCAGTGTGCTGATATAACACCTTCAGGCCTTTTCTGTAATAATATCATCATTACGGATTATTATAAAATATCGTAGCAAAAAACCAAATAAAATCGCCAAAAGAGAACTATTTTGCCAATTGTTGGAGCACTTCTTTCATTCGCATTTACTGTGTAAATATATTCAGAATTGCTCCTGAGCATTCGCAATTTTTGACAGTCTAAACGTTGAGTTATATATCGGATGAAATTGTCGCTCAATGAAACTAATTTTAATCCTATTGACTCAGGAGAAAATGACCGATAAATTAAAAAAATTAAAGTTTTTTTCTTTAATTTGTGCTCACATGTTTATAAATTATTTAAACCGTTTTAACTTTTTTCAGTAGGGTGCAGCTCCTATATTAACTTTTTCTTTCACTCTGTACGAATACCCGTAAATCCGCTGAAATTTTGCCAGATTTGGTGACACTGATTCGGACCAATCATTGCGCAATTGGAAATGGAATTATGTAAGTTGTATTAAAACCATTATTGGATTTAGATCTGCATTATCCGTTGCTACATTTTTATTTCCTCTTATAACAAATTACAAACAATTCCGAGATAGGATGGATGCATAAATCTTTACTCAAAATAAACAAAAGTATGAAATATTTCTTAGATATAATTAGTGCCTTGCTTTTATTAGTAGAAGTTTATAAACTAATGTTTTTTATTACTTGTTTGATGTAATCGTTAATCCCCTCCTAAATGAAAGTCTAGATCTGCCGTGAGTGGCACTATACATGGGTAATTATGATAAGCGTTAAAAACAAATCTTGTGCTACAAACAGTAAATCACTCAAAGGAGACATCCCCCTCCTCTCATACACACATACACCTGTTTTGATATCTTCCTTTCTATACATTGCCATTTTCGAATCATTAATAAACATGACTGTTTAAAGACTTCAAATGGCCAATATTTTTAACTGCTGTCTGTATTTTTGCACTCTCAAGAAATAATTAACCGAAAAGCATTCTCCAATCCATGTACTACCATGTAGACTGGATAAAATTAAACATTATGGAAGAAAATGCAAATTTTTCGTTATTCTGTAAAGAGAGCCATTTAATATCCGAAATCGAACAGCCAGGTGTATAGCGTAGGACTTTGGACCGAGATCTAATCCTCAGGTTCTGTGTACATTTCGTGACCGTCCCACACGCTCAGCATCCGACACACTTCGGCTATCTTTTAACCTTGCCGCTTGTCGCGAATTTGATAGATTGGTATAGGTAAAGAGGGCGGCCCTCGTATCCTCTAGTCCAGACATAATGCATCCCATCTCTTAAAAGAACCGCTGGGGTCGCGTAGTTGAAAGTGCTCTCTGATGCATCCTTATGTGTCGCAAGTATTATCATAACGCAAAATTTCGTATGCTGTTACCGAACAGAGCTATGTTTGGGACTAAAAACATTTGTTAATATTATATTTGAAAAACAAATGCAAAACAACTATTATGTTATATTCATTAGAACAACACATTTGCATTCCACATTTCTATAAAAACTGCCGTCCCGTGGCCAAGTCATTAGCGTGCTTGGCTACTGATCAAAGGGACCTGAGTTCGAGCCCGGGTAAGGCATGAATATTTGTGTTTTATTTCTGCCGAGGTCTTGCCTTCCTGACAGGGGCGGGGGTGGCTCAGTCGGTAGCGCGCCAGGCTCGTAATCTGTAGTTCCCAGGTTCGAGTCCCAGCTGGGTCAGCGTTGAGATTTATCTCCGCAAAATTCTCCGCCCTGCCCACGGTCAGTAGGGGACACCGATGGGCTTGGAAAGGCCGCCGTCCGTCGGATGGGACGTTAAGCCGTGGCCCCGTGTGCGGTAGAGCCATACCCTGTGCACGTTAAAGAACACGCTGGATGGCCTTGACGGGAGGCTACCATCTGTCTCCCAACAGCTTTTCCAGTGGGTCCCCTCCCCCAACTTTCTCTGAGCCTTCGGGGTCCATGTGACCTGGCCATTTAGCCCATGGTGTGCAAAAAAAGTGCCGCTCAGAGGTAAAACAACCCAACCAAAAGCCTTCCTCACAGACCTGGGGCGGGGAGTGGCTCAGTCGGTAGCGAGCCAGACTCGTAATCTGTAGTTCCCAGGTTCGAGTCTCAGCTGGGCCAGCGTTGAGATTTATCTCTGCGAAACTCCATGCCTTCCTTGGTCAGTTGGGGACACCGATGGGCTGAGAAATGCCGCCGTTCGTCTGATGAGACATTAAGCTGTGGCCGTGAGTGCAGGAGAGCCCTACCCTATGCACGTTAACGAACATACTGGATGGCCTTGACGGGAGGCTGCCATCTCTCAGCTGTAAGTAAAGGTTGGGGAGGGACCCACTATACAATGAGCCCCTCCCCCAACCTTCTCTGAGCCCTCGAAATCCTTGTGACCTGGCCATTTAGTTCATTGTGTACAAAAATGTACCGCTCGGAGGTAAAACAACCCAACCGTCAGAGACCTACTATGGCGTATTAAACTGACAAGCTCCTGTCAGACCTCTGTCAGGCCTGTTCTGGCAATCAGCTGCTTGAGGGGATTTTTTTAATTTTTTTCTATAAGGTGGTTTAATTGTTACCAGTCTAAAACTTCCTTTAAAATATCGCGATATCCCTTTGGTAAACAATGGATTAAACAATGAAACTGAAAAATTCAATTACCATTATACTTCTTTTACTTGGTGGAATTTCAAAAATGGTTCACACCAAATCTATATTTGAATGCCTTGGTATTATCTTCTCAAAAGATTTGCGGATTCTTGTTCTAATCCTTTGTTCTTGCATACACGAAACAATTTTACTTTTCAATTACCACTTCACTGCTTTAAAATTAACCCTTTCACGACCAAGGGAAACATTTTTCCCATTTTAAAATTGGTGATTGTCGTATTTAATTATAACCTTATCTGCATTTTTTATACAGAATGTCAAAATAGAACGTATGCCGAACGCAATTACGTAAACGGGAACGTTTAGAAAACAAAAACAGAACTGTCAGGACGCATAATATATGTACTATGTGCAATGTCCATCTTTGCCTCACTACCAAAAGAAATTGCTTCGCAGAATATCATAATTAGCACATCATTTTGTATAGTAATTTTATTTCATAATTTTGTATTATTTTAGTTAACATTTTGTTCTAATAAACCAATAAATAAAAGACATTGCATAGTAAGCCTAACTATAATTTGTGTTACCTCCATTGGGAAAAATATTTCCCAATGGTTAGTCCATTGGGAAAAATATTTCCCATAAAATTCCAAAAAAACTACACATTGTTATGTATTTTTCTTATGATTTTTATTTATTTTACGTCTAAACAAACTAAAATAAACAGTTACATACTAATATTTACTCTTAGAAACCTTATGGTCCTGAAAGGGTTAAAGGCTGCACCAATGACCAGTAATTTTCACTACGTGACAGGAAATTTACTACTGTGTTTGTTTGCTAAGTGCTTTTGAGAATATTGTTTGTGTATCTTGGGAAATTTTCCAGAACTTGCAAGTTTATTTTTTAATTATCAGCGGCAATACACTCATTATAATGATTTCTACATAGAAACCACTAGTAAATTTTAAGTATGAAACAAGCAGAAAATTAATCCAATGGAATATCTAGTAGAAGATTCTGTATTTGTCCTAAAATTTCGGAGTTGGTGGTGGTGAGTGTGGGGGTGGGAGATTATGAAATTTGCACTCAGATATCAGTTGACCGCTTCCTCCAAGAGTTAATAACACTCTCGTCTCAACTAATTGTGTTTCAAGGGCTTGTTGCATACGGTCTACTGAATTCCTGTATATCATTTCAAACATTTACATTACGCCGATTCATTTTCATGTAATATAAAGAAATATTCTTCAAGGCTTAACGCATAGCTGCATCAACCCGTGACCACTTAAATGTTTTCTTGGCGAAAACATAATAATGTAATTGTTTTCCGTTTTATGAATTAGGTCAAATGATTATTACATTGGTTTCTTTCGAAATATGTTCAAATCTGAAAAGTGAATCATTCCAAGAAGTTGTTTTCTTTAGCAAACGTGAAAAGCTCGTGCAGAAAGATGTGAAATGTTGTAGGCTTCAGAACAGGCGTAGTGATCTGCTCAGGTAGCGAAATAGAAAAATAGATATAATAACACTCAAGATAAGGGTTTTTCGTTTTTTACTCAATTCTTAACGTAAAATCTGAATTTTAAATTTCTAAAATAGTTTTCTCATTTGATATATATATACATCGTGTTGTCAGGCATTTTTACCCAAAAGTTTAAAAAAAAGGAACTATTGATGTTAGAGCAATACTGATTCCATCAGAATTAAACAGTATACCTATTTCGTTTAAAATGAATATATATGAGGGTGGATTATTTAGTTCGTGTACTACCGCCATCAACAACTGGCAGCTTTTCATACGAACTAGTAAATGATATGTGGTATTCAACGAGGCTTAAGTGGTGTATAGACAATCGTAGAAATGGCTCAAGTGTATGGAGAAGAGTGTTTGGTGGTTGCTCAACTAGACTTGGGTCGTCCTCCACGGAATCGCGCCTGTCTGTGAAGCGTTGCACCACTTGAAAAAAACCTTTCAAGCACTGTTCTCCATATTTTTGAATCATTTCTGCAACTATACCACTTAAGCCTCAACAAACACAGTAGCATATCACATACCACTGCTCAGTTTCCAGATCAGCCGTAGCCTGCAAAAAATCACACGCACAAAAACGAACACCTTTCCAAAGCGAGAAAACGACAGAGACTGGCTGTATGCTGCTCTACTGTTATTTACGACAGTATCATAACGTGTTTCAGCTTGCACACACTGCTCCGTGCTCTTCAAGAGTCGCTGTGTTGCCATATATCATGTATTAATTCGTACGGAAAGCTGTTAATTTAAGTAGTGGCGACAACAGTCCGCTAATGAATGATTCACCATCCTGTAATTCAAATTATCACGAAAAGATGATACTGTAGCACGACATGAATAGAAATTATGATCCAGATGATAAATCTGGTGAATAAAAGATGAAATTTCACACAAGCAAGCACATAGGGTCTCGCGTAGTTAAGTGCTCAGCATACTCCACCACACTTTAATACAGGATGAAGTCGTGGAATCATCTGAACTGACGAATCTCTTCAATGGAATAGCCAGTATTTTGTCAGATAGAGTCGTTTAATGGAGATGACGGCTTATTTTTATCCTTTCGTTTTTTTAAATAACTCCATAACCCAGAAATAAATGGAAAATTAGAATTAAAAGATAAAAAAGGACTCAGGGAATATATAGGGATTTCCAGAACCACTGATGTTTGAAATGTCTACAAATGAAACATTCTTTGCTAAAGATTTCAACAATAATTGCTTTATTAGCTGAGCAATATTTGGTAAGGCACCATTTTGTTTTATCATTATGTCATGCAAACTTTGTATGATAATGTTTCATAAAGGTCGTAATAGTGCTGACTTGTGGTGTAGCTCTTACATCTTTGTACAATAAAGATCCGAATACAAATAATGAAGAAAACTAGCATTAAATTGATATCGTTGGAGGATGCAGAGGCGTTTCAGAGTACACAATGAGTATACGTGACTCACTTGTGATTATTATGAAAGTTATGTTGATACCATGGCACTCTCCAAACTCTGATTTCTGGAGTGCCTGATCGTCATGATACTGCACGAACACAAATGTTAAGCTCATTGACAGTGAAGGCAATGCGTTATGCTGTGTCCGATTTCAGCCATAACTACGGTTGAGACTGGAGATTTTCCACTTGGAGGATTATGCTAGCTGGCATTTATGTTTCGTTGAGGGTTTTAATTAAACGTCAAAGCAAAGAGTGTGTCAGCGAGCCACTTTCATTTCTTGTCCGATTTATAGACAGATATAATAAAAATAATAATAAATAAATACCCCCTCAGCAGCTGCTTGCCACAGGGGTCTGACAGGATCCTGTCAGTTTATATGCCACAGTAGAAGGTCTGTGAGGATGGCAGGACCTCAGTAGGAAAACAACACATACATCCATGCCTTACCCGGGGCTCGAACCCAGGTCCCTTACATCAGTAACCAAGCGGGACGGATACTTTTTGCAAGTGATTGTAGCGGACTCAATGTTGCAATAATATTGTTACGACAGATGAACGAGCAACAGTGACTTCATGACTTAACGTGACTTGAACCCTCATGTGTGCTTCTACGTGAGATTCAATTAGCCAACGAATTGGAACTTAGAACAATTCGGAAGAAAAATGAGAGAAATGTAATGCAGTAATGCGTGGTATTGTGAAAGATGAAGAAGTTCATCTGAGTATTTACGCGTTAAGTGTGTTAAAGTTGTGAGATCTGAAAAGGACATTCAGATAGTTTGAGTCAATGCGCGTTAAGTGAAAACAAGAAGTATTTTTATTATGATTTGTGCGCGGTTGATTATTTTGTGTTGTTAGTAAGATAAACTTAGTGATCTATCACAAGATGAAGGATTGTTTACGCCGGAAGTGAAGGAATTCAAGAGATACGACAGACAGTGAAGAGGTAGTAATTTAGTAGAACAGACAGTCTTGTATGCTCTGTAGAAAGAGTTTTATTGATTTATGTAAAATAGTAGTTTGTTTATAAGTTATTTCATCCATACCATTGTAATTTGTTTGAAAATACACTATTCGAAACTCACGCTCAGTGCTTATCCATATTTAAATTCACAACAATATAAACAGGGCTTTGGATAGAAATGTTCAAATTACGAATCGGGCTTGGTTGTTCTTTTTTGATCGTGCATGTATATTTTCCCATTCTGCTGAGGTCTTTATCCTTACAGATCTTTTCTATGATCTATTAAACATACATATTTTTCGAAAAAACGAGCTGTTTTCACTTTATTGTCTATCTGTTCTTTTGTAGACATTCAAATATTTTTAAGAGTTAAGTGAAATATTATTTTTGAGTTGGATAGGTACTAATAAAATATTAAGATTCACAGTTTTCGATTCTACCAATAGTTCGAATTACCACATTTAGAAGGCCCTAACTTCTTTGGAAAATGTCAAAACTCTGAATGAATATTTGTCTAAAAATTTAAAATTTTGATGGCAGAGTGTGGTGGTGAAGGTGTTGCCATATATAATATATTATGGATGCAAGCTGATGCCGCCATTGACGGCATCAACTTGCCCCATCACATCCAAGTGAGAGAGAAAATGCAAACTTTTTGTCTTAAAAGATACTGGAAAATTGTTTCTTAGTTGAATAGGTACTTAAAAAAAAATTACTATTCACAATTTTCGAATCTACCTTTAATTTATTTTTTTATTTCTTTTGGCGGTCGCATGCGAAGCGAACATTCTATATGAAATCCATCAGAGATCATTGAACTTTCTAGTTTGCCTTGTAATGACATTAACTATTTTTATCGCGAGTAATTACGATGACACGCACTTGTATATTTATCACATTTTCGCCCATTGATGTTATTTTCGCTGCATGTTTTCGGAACAGAAATGTCACTTTTGGGACTTTTGTTTTTTCTTAACAAAATCTGTTCAATTGTATATTGTGGCAAAATCGCATTTCTTTGTGATGGTTGATTCTCTTGTAATCGATTTTTACTTACATGTACCACCAATTTATGTAGGATGAGGTGCAATTCGCATCCATTAAGAACGGTACATAATTCTAGATGCTTCTTTATGAAAAACAAAACAACGCGACTCCTGATTTGTCAGTTGTTGCTGCAGACCATTGGACTTAAAAGCTGCTTCATTCAGCTGAACTTCAGATGCGTTAAACTGATTAATAGAAGTCTTGATGGAAAAATGTTACCTGACCTTTAAAAATAAATTGGACACGTAAATTCGCATACCGTGTTTAGTGCACTCTAAATGCGACTCCTGTGTAATAAAGAGTATTGTTCAATGGAGATTTGTAATAGTTATTCTAAATTTACTTCTTAAACTTCTGAGATACTTGAATGTCATGAAAATGGCAACAATCAACTAATCTCACAAAACGTATTAGTCATAGGCAACTATTTACGCTGTTGCCAAAAACGTTCACTGAGTGGGAAAAAATTCTACCACAACTTTCTGTTTGTTTCTTAAAACAAACTACAATGTGCATTAATACATTTCATTAAACTCAACGAAATTCACACGTTCCTTTGTTCAAACGGTACGAGCGACTTCGAAAGAAAAGATGGGATAGCGTTGTTTTATCTCTAAGAGGCACGTTTTCTTGCACACAGTGGGCTAAATGGCCAGGTTACAAGGACCCCAAAGTCATAAAGAAGATTAGGAGAAGGCAGTGGTGAAAGTAGGCCGGTACGGCATACCGGCAAGAAATTATTTGCCGGTACCTCGTACCGGTAAGACATTTTTCAGTAGTGGCTCCGTTAACGATTTCTTTTTCACCTTAATGCTTTTTCAAACAAGAATAAAATTTTTTTAAAGCGGACTATTCCTTTTAAGAAAAACTCGTCGGTTTTTGATTGCATTACTACAGTTTAACCCTTTAGATACCAAGCTGTTTAGAAACCGGATACTTGAAATTCCATTTCTGCCGACAGGGAGTGCCAAGGGGGCGTGCTAGAAATTGGAAGTAGTGCTTTCTCTCTTTGAACGATTAGCAAGGAAATCGGGTATAGACAGCAGGACTAGACAAATAAAGGCGACTCCAACCAAAGTCGTGTTTCGGGGAGTCGTTAAGAGTTCACGGACAATGCACGTTCCCATCCGCAGTATCTGTCTGGGTTCGGTCTTAATCACTACCGGAGACAGAACTGGGAAAACGGGGTGGTAAATCAAAGAAAAGATATGAACTCATTTAGATGTTGAAATCCATTGCAAAGCAGCTTGTACTTGTAATTTTCGTTTTCAAAATATATACATTTTTTATATTCTGCTGAATTGAAAATTCTAAACGATTCTGGAAATAACGGAAGGCAGTTTAATGGGAGCGATGGGGCACATGCTTCCTCAAATTTAAGTAATGAGTTTGAAGGGGGTGATTTTTTAATGTAAAATTATGGAAAAACAGATTTTTAACAATTAGTTTTATCAATTAATCACCTTACATTATGCTCCTGGAGTAACCATAATAGAAAAACTAATATACACGTTCTTTTAATTTTATTGTCCCACAAAAGTTGGCACATCATTTTTTTTAAACATAATTTTCTCTTAGCACACCTCCCTTAATTTTAAGGCAGAAAATATTTGCTATGAATTTTAAATATTGTCTTTCCTAGCCATTTCAAAAATTGGTGGTCTGTTTCGTTATCTAAACATATTCGAGTTCTAAACAGACATATATTCAGAGTATACACACACACAGTAAGAGAATATTACGCACATTCCTAAACTCTACGACTAAAATTATTTGGAAGATTTAAAAAAAAAGAATTTTAGCGTATATTATTTTAAATTTTTTAATTTGAATCTAATTATAAACTTTAACAAAAGAAAGTAAATATATTTATTTATTCTAGATAAGTTTATTTGAATATTAATTAAAAGGTATTATACCTCTATCAAATTTTACTTTCTCCCTCGTCGTTTCTCATAAGGTTAGCTTTAGGCACTTCAAAAAATATTTTCCACCTGAGTCTTGTCGCTAATATACTACGGGGGAAAACGATTTTGCGCTTTTTATTTCAGGGCAGTTAATTTCTTTATTGAGTTTGAAGAGAAAACTTCAGATTGCTGTAAATTTTCTCTTTGTAAGTAACAATATTCCTTTTTTTTGGTTTGTTTGATGTTAAATATTAATAATGAATGCTTTTGAAAAATCGACTCTTATACGTACCTGTAGTATGAGATTTTCCACTCCAAAAAAGGCCCATACTCAAGGCAGTTGCAATGATGAATCCTCCTCATATTTTATCAGTAGTTTATACTGAACTAACAGTTTCGACTTTTATAACCACTGTCATTTTCACTGAATTCAGCATATTTGCTAGTATTGACCCGCGGCATGTCAACATTGTCGTCAATAAAAAAGAAGTTTAAAATAATGGATAGCTAATGATAAAGTAGATAGTTCAAGAATAAGGCCCACAGAAGATTCAAAATGCTTAACAAAAACTGCGCCGTTGATAACTGTCATTTGTCAGATTTATTGAGCTTGACATTGTCCTTGTGATCAAGTGGTTTACACGCTTCGCTTCAAGTTTATGGGACCTTAATTCGAGATCCAATAGGTATGGTTATTTTCTTTCTGCCGAGATCTCGCCTTCATAATAGGTCATCTGACGTCTTACATCGACAGGCTCTTATCAGACCAGTGATAAACAGTTGTTTGAGAGGTGTAAAAAAAAATATCAACTAAGAATTTAATTCTCTAATGCTTTTTTCGTCATTTGCATCCCTTGGAATTTAACCTTCAGTATCAGAATTTATAGCATTTATATACATCTAAGTCGTCCTGTGTCCCAGTGGTTAGCGCGCTTGGCTACTGATCTACGGGACCTGTGTTCGAGCCCCGGGTAAGGCATGGATGTTTGTGATGTTTTTCTGCTGAGGTCCTGCCATCCTCTCAGATCTTCTACTTTGGCATATAAACTGACAGGCTCCTGTCAGACCTCTGTGGCACCTGCCATTCTTTCAGACCTTCTACTTCGGCATATAAACTGACAGGCTCCTGTCAGCTGCTTGAGGGGGTATTTATTTTTATTATTTTATGATATGGGTTCTGCTTTAATGAACAGTGCTGTGGAACTGAAAGAAAAAGCCCAGTTGTTTTGCATTATACAAAAGCGAGGTTACTTTTCTTGGAACTTTTAATCAGAGTGTATTAAGGTTAGGAGAGAACAGAAAAATTTCTGCCACGTCCACTAGAAGAGTGGCGTTGTAGTTTATCATTTAGCGGCTACCTCTTAAGGGGAAAGGGAAGATGATTGAGAGATGAGGAGAGTTTGGGATGCAATGGTTTTCTGCATATCGGGCTGCGATGGTATCCAAACCCTATGCACGCACGGCCAACCGAATAATTGCCATTTTCACTCCATGGTATTATTAGCGTTGCTGAATCGCTAAACATTTCTCATTAAGGTGAAGACAAGGTCTATATTGAGGTCAAATCATATGTAAAGTTAAGCGTGCCAACAAATACCTATATCACTTCTAAAAGTGAAATGATTAATTTTTCTACTGCAGGAATGGCCAACCTATAGTATCCGAGACAAGAGTGGAAAGCTAGATGAATTTACTTGGCACACATGAGCGCTCAACAAAATCATCGCGTAACTTTTTTTTGACAAAAGACTCTTTTCCTACCTCAATTTGGATGCGGAAACTGCAATTTCGACTCTATTATCGGGGATAAGTCAGAAGAGAAATTTCCTTATGTCATGTAATCATTGATTAAGCTTTATAAATTTTAAAGGCTATTCCAAATCTCTGATAAATGTTATTCTAAAAAGCGCTATATTTGGCTTCTGAGGTTAAAATATGGAAGTTGAGTATTGAAAATTACAATACGAGTGAAACGTTAATTTACCTTTCTAAAAAAATTTCTTTAATTACTAAAATAATTTTAAAAACATCTGAATCATATTATTATTTTTTTCAATAAGACTGAAATCCAAGAATACAACGGAATCAGCAAGTATTTAAATAAATTAATATTTATTTCACATTAAAAATCCCTAAATCATTCACTATTTGCGAAAAACACACGGAAAATCAGAAAATCTAAGAGCACTGTACTTTCGTCGCCACACACTTCAATTTATTAACCCCTGTAAGACGACTTCACTGGAGTGATCGTCTGTGTGTGATTTTTCCACACATAGCTATGCTTTGAAGCGTACCGCTAAGAAATAAAATCTACTTTCACCATTGGGGGAAGGGGACCATCGACAGCTGTTAATAGACAGATGGAAGCCGTTCGTGAAGGCCATCCAGTGTGTATTTTAACCTGCACAGGGTATGGCTCTCCTTCAGGCGGGATCATGGCTTAATGTCTCATTCGACGGACGGAGGTCTTTCCAAAGCATTTCTCAACGAGGGAAAGGTGGGGGATTAGTGGAGATAATTTCAACACTAGCACAGTTGGGACTCGAACCTGGAAACTGGAGATTACAAACTTGGCGCGCTACCGACTGGACGAATCCCCGCTCCCAAAAGAAAAGTAAATACTTAAAATTAGTATGAACATAATTCGAAACAATGTTTTAAACGTCGAATTCTAACAGCAGTAAAACTGCTGAGAATTGTACAAACAAATGTATTAAGAAATTCAAAATAAATATATCACCATTTATCGAAAGTAGTGCTTGTAAATAAACTCGCTGAAAATAATGTTATTGAATACAAAGGGTCGAAGTTTGCCCATCATTTGAATTGAAACCCTTCACTTCCTCCCTCCCCCTTTGAGTTTGGCAGCATTCCTGCGACCCATTCCGTGAATTTGCCCCTCTGCTTACGATCTTTCATTCTTTGTGGGGTACGATTATATATTTGAATACTAGATTCAGGGCTTCAAGTTAGACTCATCAGTTTTCATTCATTATAGCTTAAATTATACCTGATAAACATTGCCGTTGCCAGACCAGTGACTGGTGCCACTACTGGCTACTGGCGTCTACTCTGGGTGCAAAACAAACTAGGGGGCGTCTTTAAATTATTGCATGGTCAATTCTTATTAATATGCGCAAAAATTAACTGCTCAATAGGGGTGATAAACCTTGATGACAAAAACACATTAATTCATTTTTGCAAGGAAGCCATAACCTGTGCATGAAGTTTCCTTCTGCTCCTAAGATCTTTCGAATAGGATTTAGTTGTTTTACCTCTGAGCGGCACCTTTTTTGCACACAATGGGCTAAATGGCCAGATCACAAGGACCCCGAGGGTTCAGAGAAGGTTGGGGGAGGAGACTCACTGAGCAGCTGTTAGGAGACATGGTAGCTTCCCGTCTAGGTTATCCAGCGTATTCTTTAATGTACAAGGGTATGGCTCTCCCTCACACGGGTTAACGTTCCATCCGACGGACGGCGGCCTTTCCAAGCCCATCTGTGACCCCTACTGACTGTGGACATAGCGAGGAGTTTTGAGGAGATAAATCTTAACTCTGGCGCAGTTGAAACCCGAACCTTGGAACTGCAGATTACAAGTCTTGTCACGCTACCGACTGAGCCACGCCCGCCCCATCTTTCAAATAAGTTTTCCTCCATCCTACTCGAAACCCTTCAGATCTGAAATTTTTTTTGCAGAATGTGAAGAAAATAGACTACCCAAGTGTATTTTGGATGAGCTATAGTATATTTAAATGCCAAAACTCTGAATATTGAGTAAATATTACTTCTGAAATTATGATTTAATTAGAATTGAAATGTATCTATAAAAAGTTTATCTCTAATGATTTTTAAAATTTTTTAATCAGTTCCAGTGCTTTGACTTATTTTATTCATTAGTATAACCTGGACGGTTAATTTATTCAGCACTGCTCTCTTACATTAATCGATGTTGTTTTTACTCTCTTATCTGCAAGTCTTACAGTGAAAATAATACATCATGCAGTTACTTTAAGTAAGTCATACACTTGATATATGTATCTATAAAAGTAATATTAATGGTATGCGTTTTTCACTAAATTTAGAAGTGTAGAATTTTAATTTGCGATAACCTTCGTATATATATATATGAAGTATTAAATTATTGGTTAAAGCGGATAATAAAATGTAATATCATTTTTAGAATCTCCAGTTGAAGATTTGGACTGACTGTTTATTTACATTAAATTTTGTTACCATTTGAACTATTTTCGTAATGTGATTTATAATACTTGTAGTATGAATATGGTAAAATCTTTAGAAACAGAGAAACAGAATAAATGCTAAATACTAATAATTCAGCTTTTAGTCGTCTTGTATATAATATTAAATTGAGGTGTTTTGTAAAGGCTTAGCAGATTATTCCTAGATTCCTTTTCAGAGCACTTAACATTTTCGTAGAAATTGAAAGGTGCATTTGAAGACTACGTTCTTTTCGTTCGTAAGTTTTTTTACAGTACACATGAATATGATCTTTTTTATTTATTTATTTTGTATAAATGTAGCTTAGCTTCCAGTATATAAATTGGTGTATATGCTGATTCCTTGTGCACTTATTTCTCTTACACAAATATCAGCAGAATTCTGGATGTTTTGTGTATAAGGAATGAAAACATTTAAAAAATTATACTAGTTTTGTCTGAAGAAACGATCAATAGATGGCGTAGTGAGCACTATACAGCTTCTGAATACATAAATATATATCATTTTTCTTTTTAAGCAAAATAGTTTTGTCACATCACAGTATGTCAGTTAGAAAAATATTCACATATTCTACGTCAGCTTTTACATGCCAAAAATGTTGTACTATTGAAATTTAAGTACCTTTAGGTCATAATGCTCATTGTTACCAAACACGTCTCAAAGGGTTTATTTTTGTCCCTTGGATCGTTGTCAAATTTATCCCCCAAGATAAACTACTGTACTAATAGTGAACTAAGCGAAGAGTGCAGTCAGTAAAACGTATGTGGCAGTTGCTAAACGAACGGCCAGCGTCGCGCTGATATTGCCATCGGAAGCAAAGGAGCGATTGTCCTGCTCCAGCTCCTCCGTTGCACTCGAATTGGGATGCTGTGTGATAATCCAAAGCAGTCTTAATATGTCATCAACCACTTGTTGCAGTGGAAGAAGCACATCAAGACCAGTAGATAAGTCGTTGTTTCTCCTATCATCTCTACGCGTAGAGCCACAAATCCACCAAGTGTTCCACTTGTGAAGCGTGGAATGCATGAAATGACCGTATAGTGTTATGTGGCGAGTAGTGTCATCATCTGTAGGATCTGGCAGATTTGACGGTTTTTGCTCCCTGACGGTTGCTTGTACGACAACAGGGTGCTTACACTGCAGGGCTCAGCCCTGACAGACTGCCATTGTCTCAGGCCGCGCACCAATAATTAGTGGACTCCTTCTTTAGCTTGGCATTTCTGGCACAGGACCTTGTATTGGATGCGCTCTCGCCTTGAGAGGGGAAAAAAAAATCCCTAACGGTTGCTTACTTACTTCGTTTCTTCAAAGGTGAAGGCAACTCATGTTCTGTTTGAGAGTTGATAAAGTTAGATAGTGAAGCTCAGCTGATTTCGATAGACTTCTAGCCGGCTGAAACCTTGCTCTGGATAGTTACCGTAGCTAGGATAGGAGCAGTGCTCTTGTTTTCAAGGCTGGAACGTCTGTGGGGATGTTTTCCTAGGACATAATGTAAGTGATATCATTGTATATTATGGACCTTCAAATATTATGGCATATTATGGAAATAACAAGTTTTATTAACTCTTTTGAGCATAAGAAGTTATAAAATTGCATTAAAAGCTTGGTTTTCTATGTATTTTCCTAAATAAGCTTAGTGTTTTGCAAAAAAAAAAAGAAACGGTTTTAGTATACATCTAAAAAATGCATTTATTTTTAATCTCAAAATGCTTCACTGTATTTATCGCTTTGAAATATCTCAAAATGCTTCACTGTATTTATCGTTTTGATATTTTACTTTGAGGAATGCCCAATTTTTATGCACATTAATTCATTTTGATGTCAATAATCTGGAAACCCATAATTATTACAATATAGTTTGCAAAAATTCTAGGTGCATTGCGAATGCACTTTGATATAAAAGGCTTGTATAATGCATTAAAATAAGGTGCAAGAGTAGCTTAAAACAAACCATTCGGCCATGAAGTTTCTTATAGGAGAACAGATAAAAATACTCACTGTGTTAGCTATATTTAGCATCAAGCTTGTCACAATGAGCGATTGACTGTTTGTATTCCACACTCACGGTGTAACTTTTCTAGATTCATTATCGAGATTGAGTTTTTCAATAGTATAAGCTAATAAGAGATTATCCGTAAATAATAAAAAATCTACTGTATTGTGTGTAATTATACAGAATCTAGTGTTTGTGCACATTGGGAGCTAAATGCTTAGTAAAGGATGGTGATCTTTAAGCCAGGGTTTAGCGATCGTACCACATCCATGGACCACTTGTAAAATAGAATTCATGAACCGCGACCACACCTAAATCATATGGTTACAGATAACTTAGTAATGTAAGTATTCTGCAATGAAAATTAAAATTTGAATAGCCTTGTCTAATATGAAATAATAGAAATATATATATATATTCAATAACGCGTATTTTTGTCTTTTTCTTAATTATTTTTTAGCTTGTTTAAAAAAAAACATTTATTTTTATTTTGCAGCCGTCTGTCTGTTCGTTTGTAGACATTCAACTTTTTTATTTTAACAAATAGTGAAAAATTCTATTTGGGTTGAATAAGTACTAATAGATATTACTATTCACGTATTTCTAGTCTTTCAATGGTTTTAATTTCCACCACTAAAAAGCCCTAAATTCGAAAATGCAAAATTTTAAACGAATATTACTTTAAAATTTTAAACAAAGTTGTGAACAGTCTAAAATTGTAAATAGTATTAATGCCAGAGTTTTTTAAAATTTTGGTGGTAGAGTGTGGTAGTGAAGGAGTTTACAAGGAATGAAGCGATTTGACCCCCTTACCCCAGAGGATGAAACGAAATATTTTAGATTTAAGAGACGAAAAATACTTTATCTTATGGAATATTACTATTCACATTAAGTTTGAATTTCCACCATTTAGATGTTGCTAACTAAAGTCAAAAAATGAGAAATGCCATTTGAAAACGAGCATTCCATATTCACTAGAGGCAACATGTTAATTCTTTTAGTTTGTTGTTTTACTTTAATAACTTTTTCAATATCATTATGAGGAGTACCCACCACAATTCCGAGAATCAAATCTGGAAACCCCTCCTATAAACGACCTATAGATTGTCACGTCTTTTGCATATATTTAATACAATAAATTTTGAAGTTTACTTAATATATAGTTTTTTATTCAGTTCAATAATCCATAGCTAAATAACTTTTAAAAAGACAGCTAATTTCAAGTATTTTTGGGGAAGTACTTTATTGCTTCAAAGTATTTTTTTATAGAAGTAATTTTTGCTAAAGAATAAATAGTGTATCCAAAATTAGGTTTTGTTTTACAGTTGGGATATTTTTTCATACGAAATTTTCGTTATTTATTAGCAAGAGCATGTGGAAGGATTAGTCGTAATATAAACTTCGTATGATCGATACCATCTCTTGTTAGAGTTCTTATTTTTCCATTCTGTAGTGTCTTCCTTTCTTACTGATGGGCATTCAAAAACCACTGGCCATGCTATCGAATGTTAATCCGTATTTTGACGTGAACTTATGCAATTCGTAACTCTCTTTAATTTCCTACTAAACTGCTAGTCGTTTTTAATCTGTTCAATAGTCTAAAACAGGGGTTCTCAACGTGGGGTACGCGGTAAATTTTTTTGGGGTACGCTGTGAGAGCTCAAAAGTCTCTTGATCTAGTAACAAAGTCGCTAAGTTGGCATTATTATACTATAACTGTAATTTTATCTATCTATATAAGGACTACGCCAGTTACATACACATTTCCAGGGGGTACGTGAAGCATAAAAGATTGAGGACCACTGGTCTAAAATGTTAAGAATATTAAAGTAAAAAGCTGGGCCAATTTAACAGATTATTTCGAAACATTTACTGAGAGGTGTAAGAGTTACAATTTCTAGCTTGTTTTAAAAAAGATCTATTGTTTGCACTTTGTCGGTCTGTCTGTAGACATTACATTCTTTTTTGATTTTAGACATAAATTAAAAATTCTTTTTGGGTTGGAGAAGTATTGATGAAATACTAGGATTCGAATTTTTTGAATATCTCATTTGTTTTAATAGTGCACTGAAATGGGAAAAAACTAAAAAAAATGGGAAAACTTTAAATGAATATTGCCATTTTGTGTAAATGAATATATCCATTTGTAATAGAAATTTGGTGGTAGAGTGCTATAGTCGAGGAATTTACACTGAGGGCAGCTATTTGCCTCCTTAACCCTGTATGTGTATGGGGTGGGACGCATTTGATTCATTTTAAGAGAAAAATTTTAAGATGATAAATTCTTTTTCCTTGTTAAGGTACTGATAAAATATTACTTTTAGAATTTTCACCAGTCATCCGTTAGTTCGAATTTCCACTATTAGAAGGTGAAAAAATTGGAAAATAACAAACTTTCTCTTTGAAAACGAGCATTCTATATTCTCCAGAGGTGATGTTATTCTTTTAGTTAATAAGAGAAAATGCTTCTTACATAATTTGTACTTAAGTATAATTTCCGACCAAAAAATAGTTTTAAAAACATAGAAACTATGAAACCATTGTCTACAATTATAAAAGGTAAGTCAGGTCGTGTCTACGGAAACTATCAAGATATTTATTTCTGTTTCGACAGATTTTGCTAACTTGTGGTTCCCGTGATACTCGACCGAAAGGTCCCAAATTTCGTACTCGAGTTATCCCTGTGTGACCCCGTTTTGGGTTAAAAAAATCGGATTCTTACCTGCAGTGGGATACCTTAAATTAATAATGCCTTTGGGAATGTGGGGATCTGGCAACGGCAGCAGATTTACACGCTGTTATTACTCTTACATTCACAGTTAGGGAGCAGTAAATGGCAACAATAAATTTGGCAGCAATTACCGTTTCCGGTAGGAATACCATGGTAAATATTTTCGTTTCTAGCAAACCCCTCTTTTGGAATTTCGACTTTAAATTTGACACTGCAACCCGGACGACAACTAGAAATACAGTTAAAATTTTAAGCTTCTACCATGATTACCCGATGAGATATGGCTACCACAGACACACATACACCTTCTTTTATTATTATAGATATTCTATATCTTTCGTTTCTTTTATTTTAATAAATATATATATAAGAAATATATATATATATATTTCTTTTGTTATATATTATATATAGATAGATAACTGAAGGACAGTGTTATCTATTAAGGAATTTAATAATAATGAGTATAAATTTATTATTAAGGATTTATTAATAAGGGATTAAAGACCCCTTTCTTCATTCAATTCATTGTCTGACAATATAAAGGTGTCGAGGTTCCTCTGGACGTTTCATTGTTCCAGTTTTGTACATCAGATATTTAGATATTAGAAACACTTAGCATGAGCTGGTATAATACATTCAACAGGACTACAGGAAAGAAACCAATATTCTTGCAAAAAGCTGAAAAATTCTACTCAGAAAACTCAGCGTAAAAACATTGCGTAGTTGAAATGACCTCTACAGTTTGAAAAGCCATTCACAGAACGATTTGCAGCCCCTCAGTAGCCGTGATTCTAAGTTGCCACTTATCGGATATATATATTTTATCGATATTATATTCACTTATAGAATGAGTAAGCTTATCGGATATATATATTTTATCGGTAAATCCGTCCTGGTTGAGTTGATTTAAAAAATTTTAATTACGCTACAATTAAAAAAAATTCATTTCCGCTCAAAAGTATGGAGGGAAAACAAAAGTAATTGAATTAAAATTAATTTTGTTTTTCGGAGAGTTGAGTTTAAACTCTCAGCTTACGTTTACCATCAAGGAAAAGACTCAACAGGGGAAACAGGACAGCTATTCCGGGCAGCTGTCTTTCTGTTCGGCCCTGTGTAGTTTTGCATCGTGGGGATATCTGTAGTGTACTAGGTTCGTATCTCAACTATGCTAACTTTGCGTTTACTTTCGTCGTCGGTTAGAAACCTCGGGCCTGAAAAGCCGTCTTCCGACAGATGGAGGGATAAACCAAGTGTCAGTGGCGGTCATATGGAGGGGACCAACGGCCCCCTCCAAGAGACCCGCAATTGTTTTATTTTTTCATTTCAACAGACAGCCAATTTCTTTTCTAAGAAGGTTGGGTTGTTTACCTCTGAGCGGCACTTTTTTGCACACAATGGGCTAAATGGCCAGGTACATGAACCCCGAAGGCTCAGAGAAGGTTGGGGGGAGAAACAGCTGTTGGGAGACTGATGGTAGCTTCCCGTCAAGGCCATCCAGCGTGTTCTTTAACGTGCACAGGGTATGGCTCTCCCGCACACGGGGCCACGGCTTAACGTCGCATCCGAAGGACGGCGGCCTTTCCAAGCCCATCGGTGTCCCCTACTGACCGTGGGCAAGGCGGGGAATTTTGCGGAGATAAATCTCAACGCTAACCCAGCTGGGACTCGAACCTAGGAACTGCAGATTACGAGCCTGGCGCTTTCTAAGAAGGAAAACCCCTGACGCCTTCAATACCCCATATGAAGGCAATTGTGAGGATATAAAGGATTTTGCACTCCAGAAATGACACTTTTCATTACAAAATCATTCGTATATCCCTAAATGGCCACCTCCAGGATTGAAACTTTTGACCGCCCTTGCCGAGTGTCCACGTATTTAGGAGAGCCTACCCCGTGTTACCCTTAATAAAACAATCTGAATGACATTAACGGTAAGCTTCCATTTGCTTCTATAAGTTCTCTGTTCCGTTCCCCAACCAGGGGCGGATTTACCGAGAAGCGGACTAAATGGCAGCTTAGGGCCCCAGCTACTCAGAGAGTCCCAAATTGATCTGTGAATTGCGTTCGTAATTGTAAAGGTCATTTCAACAACACACCTTAAGGGCCCTAAATGATGATCCGTGTAGAGTCCCTGGACCTCTAAATCCGCTACTGTCCCTAACCCTTTTCTGACCTTTAGGATTCATATGGCCTTCCCAATTAGATCACGGTGCAACACGCAAGTGTCACTTAGTACTCTCTCTGCTTGAACGTTTAACGTCAGTGTGTTCCATATCGTAGCCAACTGTTAGGCATCGTATCTGTCATTTGCTTCGAGTCCTCGCTTTGGCACATTTCCGCAATTTTTTTTTATTTCGTTAGCATTCACAAAAAAGCTATTCTTAGAGCGAAGAAGCACGTAAAATCTTATAGGTTGATTTGTAATGAATTTAAGTACAATAATTCAAATTTAAGGTGTAGTATGGTCTGTAATCGATTTTCTGTATAAGAAAAACATTGATTCCCTCAATTTTCATTTTTTTGCTTTTGGATAAGCCAAAAATAGCGTCAACCTAACTAATGCAAAAGCCAAACGACCCACTGAGAGATGGAAAATTTTTCAGACGGACCGCCACTTTCATCCGGGTCTGACCAAAATTGCATATGTAATTGGTAAATTAGACGAAAGGTGTAATTTCATTTTATCGTGCTTTAGGCACAGTCTGCTGCATAGGTAATATGGATATTATTTTAAAAATCTGGTCACTGTTTATAACACGAAACGCTCAGCTATACTCTAAGCCAATTTACAATAAGGTTTAAAATCGTCTTAATCTTGATAATATATTTTCACGTTACATCGACTTTCTTGTACGTTATCATACATTTATGCTTGGATTATATATGAGTGGAGTGTTGGCGGACTATTCGAGCTTTATAAGTGACGGACAATTTATTAGTGACATCAATCACTAATAATTAATCACTAATAATCAATCACAATTTATTAGTGACTTTATAAGTGACATCCAAGTAAAGGACTATTTTGTCACTTATAACAGCGCTGTCCAACTAGCGGCCCGCGGGCCGCATACGGCCCCCCACAAGGAATTTGTGGTCCGCGAACAAAATCCAATTTTTACATGAAATTTTAAATAAATATCTATAATCCACCTTATAATTTTTTGTCAACTTATATTACTTTACTTGATATGCAATCTTCAACTTACTCATTCTATTTGCAATTATTATTGCATTATTTCAACCTACTCATTCTATTCTTATTGCCCAACAACTACGGCCACAATTCTCCCATTAGATTTATAGATAATTATATATATATCATAGATATTTGATAAGGTTTAGAAAATTTATATTGGTTTATTATTATTTATTAGTTTTCATATAAATAAAATATTTTTTTTAGTGACATGAACTGACTTCTTAATTACCTATCCTGTTCTATTCTTTTTTTGGCCCGCGAAATATTGGTGAAAGAAAAATGGCCCGCGAAATATTGGCGAAAGGAAAAATGGCCCGCGATCTTAGAGAAGTTTGACAGCACTGACTTATAACAAAAAAAAAAAGATTTTGCATTCAATGTTTCAGTTATACTGTGAATAATTTAATTCTATTTTACGTGAGCGGTGTTTATTAAAATTAATAAAAGGTTGTATTAAATAAATTGATGGACCAAAACCGAATCACTGAGTTTGCTTTATTCGCAATTAAAGTAGAACTGCCGTGAACCAGAAGTCTGAAAGGCCCTTTAGGGTGACAACAACTAATTTTGCTAGAGGAAATAGACTAAAAAAAATTAAATTTGTTTCGAGCCACGAAAAGCAATTGAATTCTCACACGGCGGCAAAATTTAACTTCTCTTCTTAGTGCAAAATTTCGATTGCAATCGCAAAATAGTCGATTTAATGTTTTTAGGAGAGGGAGGAGATTATTTTTTGTTTTTCAGGAGATAGAACAATTTGGAGGACGAACAACTATGTGCACCTCATTCAGTACGCCTATTCTGCCTACACAATACTGCCACTAATGATCGAGTATGTAAACATATCAGGAATCCTAAGATCCAGCCTTTATGGGAATCATTATATATTGAGAACGTTTTAATTAAGTGTCACTTAATGACACTTAATCAGAGAAATAGTTGTAATTACTTAGTAAATAGCATTTTTTTTTGTTTCTATAGAGATTTTAATTGCCTGAAAGTGCCATTAATTTATGGATAAAAACGCTTCCTTTGCTACATTGTAAATATAAAACCAATATATATCGAATTTTAAAGTTTATTATTTTCTGCCTGTAAAATCTGTAGAGGAACAGTTCCACTCTTAACTTCAACTCTGCAACATCATAAAGTTTGTAACTGGGAACTATCCAGAAAAAGAATTAGCTCCAATAATTGTTTTTATGTTTGGAGTTAGGGCAAACGTCTGAAACATATCAATAAATATTTATATTGCACATAGGAGCAGTATTTGCGAATTCTTATCTGGAATCAGTGCGCAACCTTCAGATTACACCAAGTAGTAGTGAAGCACTCTAAAACTGTTTCTCTGGCTCAGGCAGTGTGGCCCAGAGAGTGGACTATACAAGCTATGTGCTGATGCTGCTGAAGTGTTCTCACCGACCTAGAGTCTGAATTAAAAGTGGTATTTCTTCCACGCTATCAGCACTCTTAAAGTCAACTGCTGTTCCTCACATTCCTGTAATTGCTGTAGCTAGAAGTGTTTTTTTTTTTCTATCTGACGTTATCTCTTGTGAACTGTAGAATTAAGCGTACGACTTTTAACGACTCGACGTGTTTTTACTTATCGCTGTGCACAAGTCTAACTTTTTATGATGGTGTAATCTTTTTATCGTGGTTATTCTGAACATTCCATTGTATGTAGTAAATTTATTTCACGTTTTAGTGAAAGAATAATATATATTTATATACATATCTAGATATACCTAAAATATATACATAAAATGTAGCCTTTCTAGGCTTGCAACCAAGGTTTAGGTAATAGATAGTTATGCAGTGGAAAGTTTTCGCGAAAGGGGAAAACAACGGAATCCAATTCGAATTCTGAGCCAAAACAAAACTGCGGCAAAAATAAAAATCAGGAATAAATTTAAAAAAATAATAATTTTCTTTTTTCGTACTTCGCTTTAGCTTGCTTGACTTCTAATCGAAGGGACCTGGGTTCTAGCCTCGGGTAACCAATGGATGTTTGTGGTGTTTTTCTGCTGTTGGGCACGTTTCATGCCATCCTCACAGACCGTCTGCTATGGCATATAAACTGACAGGCTCCTATCATACCTGTGAGGCAAGCAGCTGCTTGAGGGGGATATATATATATATATTTAGAAATCTAGCTAGAAGTTTGTTGATGGAGATGTAAAAATGGCAGTAAACATGGCTGTTGGGCACGTTTAGTTAAAAGAGAAAGGAACTTCAGGTAATATTCAGAAGGAAGAACTCTGAACATCTCTTCTTTCTAGTTCCGACTGTCTACAATTAATTTTTTGTAGTTCATATACTGGTTCCTATTTGGTACTGCACTGCGCAGCCAGTGGCTTTTGTGACATTAGTAGCAAACATCTCCCCACTTCTAAGTCCTTCTCCGAAAATGTCTAACCTGCTTGAAAATTGATTAGGCCTATTTTAGACTAATTATATATATACATACATAATCCACAAGCAGCTTTGAAATACAGAGGTCCAACCAGACTGTAATTAATTCTCCAACACTCTATCCTAAGATACAGCTGCTGAATTTGGCCACTCCAAACCAATTCTAACAAGGTCCTCTTTAACATTGTTTCCCCCGATTTCTGAGACCTTTAGGCATATTGTTCGTAACTCTATTCGCTAATCCGTAATTATGCATATGGTCAACCTGGCGAAACCAATGCAGTCTCTCTCTGCACAAGTGCTGCTCAAAGGTGGATGATGACTCCTTTGTCTAATCTCATCATTACTTGCAAAGTCAACTGCTCTAATGCTCAAATACTGCGTTAGCATCTAGAATCAAAGAAATAAACATAAACCTTCATGTCATCTTGCTTACAAATGGTCCTAATTTCACTACCATAGCAAACTCTGGAAAAGACAAACAATTGCATAGCTTAATTTTAGTAGTATACTCCTGTTTTTTCCACAAACGACTATCTCCACAGATTCTTAAAAGTAGTAGCAGCATCGGTAGTGTAACAGACACTACCGATGTCGCACATCACTAGTGTCTGTTACACATCTCCCGAGATAAACTGTGAAACTTCCCCAAGAGTGCAACATTGAAAAGAACTAATGCACTGCCTGGCTGACCAATTTTCATTTTAGTTTTCTCTTCCATTGTTGTGTAGATTAATATACAGTTATCGATTTATAGCATCGTAGAAAAGGATTTTTCATTCCACCGTTTTGGCCGCTAAAATGCATGCTAAATGAGAATTCGTAAAGTATTTTCGTATTTTCTTAAAGTGCCGACGAAAAATTCTCCTACCTGGCTCAAGACAATTTTTCATTGGTACTTTAAGAAAATTATTATTTTAAGTAACATATTTATGCTTAAAATTTGAAACGCTATTTCCTTCTTTTTTTTCAAATTTAATTTTTTTTCCATTAGTAAAGTTCAAAAGTACAAAGCATCCATATATTATTATACAAAGAGTGTTTGTCTAATAGTGAAGATTACTTTTTTGAATCTTAAAATTAACTTTGATTAATAATAGTATTACTGACATTAAAATTCTCCGTTTCGTATAAGACCTTAGAGTTAAATCGAGCACTCTTTTGTAAGTAAACAATTTATTATGAAAAAAAGAGTCATCATACTTTGTTATTTCGAACGGGCCCTTATCTGATTAAGGAATTTAAAGACAGGCTTGTTTTTCGCTGTTCTTTCTCTGCTAAAAATGGCAGAGGCCGTCTGGCGTGTCTTCGTCGCGAATAGCACCTTGAAGATAGGCAAACGAACGTTTGCACTTTCAGCACTGTAGCCATTTCCAGTGGTCGAAACGTTATTTAGTGCTTTGCAATAATTAAACATTGTTTCTAAGCCATACGTTATTTTCAACATTAAATAAAAATGGTTTCTTTACGAAAGGATTTTAAATCAGTGTGCATCTTATAAGCCGAAACCACATTATGTTTTTGTTTTGTGCGCTCAGTGTTTGTTGTAATTGTGTAATGAAATTTGTATTTGACTGACTATATTTCTAATCCATAACTGGTAGAATAGATTTGCAATCGTGTAACTGGTATGCTAGAATGTCAGCACAGGTCAACAATTAGAAACTAAGTCTTTAAAGAGCATAGCCCTTCAATTTTTTTAAGCAATAGAGTCATATTAATATAGGTAATATATAAATTAATAGTAGCCATTGTGTTAGATCAAGTTGTTTCAGATAGCCGAGTATATAGATTCTGGAAAAATGGAATACAACCATATTTATTTATTTAATAAAATGGGGTGTTTGCAAATACCCCATTTTATCAGCTATGGGCTTGCATAAATTTAAAGTTAATTATGAAATTTATTATCAGATATATTTAACGGAATATAGCTTTCCATAGAAAATAAAATTCATGTTCCTTTGCATATTTTTACTCCTTTTTCAAAATCAGCAAAATTATAGCTTCCCATGATCCATTATAAGAGCAGTGGGCGTGTTATTGTAAGTAGGGAAGAATAATCTAAACTGTAGATAAAAATTTGTGGAAAGTATAATTATGTGTGAGAACATTAATTTCTCATGTCTTTTTACATAGTGAAATTAATTAATCACTAGCATTTCTGCACGACTAACAGTGAATATTACCTAAAATCAGTGGCTATCAGTTCGCACAAGTGGGACCAGAAAGAATGATCTATAACAGCGCTGTCCAACTATTGGCCCCCGGGCCGCATACGACCCGCACAAGGTTTTTTGTTGCCCGCGAATAAAATCAAGTTTTTACTTGAAATTTTAAATAAATATCTATAATCCACCTTATAATTTTGTTTCAGCCACTTCGGAAGATTTCTTGCACACGTACTGCAGCATATGTGTGGGGGCCCAGGACTTGTCCTGGTCCCCGATCTTGCATCCAAAATAAAACTCTTACGCCATTTTCATTATTGGAGTGATGGCCCTTTTCTGGCTTGCAAACGTTACTTCCCCGCAGATGTAACAAAATTTATCTGCACTATTAACACAGCTACGAGGCGTCACTGCTGCTGGATTCAAACTGCAAGGAGCACTTGTGTTGTACTTATGACTCAGGGGTAAATGAGAGTTGCTCTAAAGGTACAAGGTACAGGTAAATTTGAATATTAATTTAAATATTCAAGTGGCTTGATGCCCCAGTACATTTGAGAAATTAAAAAGAAATATTAAGGATTGTATAAAAATAGAAACCCGTCCCTCTTCCAAGTTATGATAAGAGAGAGTTATATATCGAATTTGGTTGTCTTAGTTCTTATGGGCGGCGGTGGTTCAGTCGGTATCGTGCCAGGTTCGAGTCCCAGCTTAGTCAGCGTTGAGATTTATCTCCGCAAAACTCCACCTCTGCCCACATTTAGTAGGGGACACCGATGGACTTGGAAAGGCTGCCGTCCGTTGGATGGGACGTTAAGCCATGGCCTCGTGTGCGGGAGAGCCATACCCTGTGCACGTAAAATAACACAATGGATGGCCTTGACGGGAGGCTACCATCTCCCAACAGCTGTTCCGGTGGGTCCCTTCCCCAAACCTTCTCTGAGACTTCGGAGTCCTTGTGACCTGGCCATTTAGTCCATTGTGTGCCTAAAAGTGCCGTTCAGAGGTAAAACAACCCAACCCTAGTTCTTACCGTTCTACAGGTTTTTTTTAATTACTTCCTAAGGAGGTTAGATTTTATTTACCGTTATACTAAGGATCGCCACAGATGCTATATACATGTAAAATGTAATTATTACTGAAAGTTACAGAATAAATAAATAAATAAATAAATACCCTCTCAAGCAACTGTTTGCCACAGAGGTCTGACAGGAGCTTGTCAGTTTAATACGCCATAGTAGAAGGTCTGTGAGGATGGCAGGACCTCAGCAGAAAAAACGACACGAACATCCATGCCTTATTTGGGGCTCGAATCTAGGTTCCTTAGAGCAGCAGCAAGCGCGCTAACCACTCGGCCACGGAAATATTTTTAATTACATTCTTAAAAAAATAATTGTTTTCATATATTTCTATATATATTAATTATTAGAATGACGAATCGGGAGGCACAAGACCGTTGCCCCCCCCCCCCCAGCACAAAATCCTACACCATTCTTTTACAGCTGGACTGTCCAACTAAATATTTGCCCACCATGTTATAGATCAGTGCTGTCCAACTTCTCTAAGACAGTGGGCCATTTTTCCTTTCGCAATGTTTTGTCTAAAAAAAGAATAGGACAGGATAGGTAATTAAAAAGTCAATTCATGTCACCTCAAAAAATTATTTTATTTATACGAAAAATAATAAGTAATAATAAACCAAAATAAATTTTCTAAACCTTATCAAATATTTAATAAATTTAGTGGGAGCACTGTGGCCGTAGTTGTTGGGCAATAAGAATAGAATGAGTAAGTTGAAATAATGGAATAATAAATGCAAATAGAATGAGTAAGTTGAAGATTGCATATCAAGTAAAGTAATATATAAGTTGACACAAACCAGTTCTTCACAGCGAAGGCCTTCCTGTTCCCGAACATCCAAAAGAATTTTCCATCGATTCAGGCAATGAGGAGGGAGGTTAACCGGAGTCGGGTTCTCCACAGCCTACGATGTGTAATGATGATCTATACGTCTGCCACGGTGCGTTATCTGCCCAACACATTCTCACCGAAGAAGAAATGAACGATCTTGTTCGCGATCTGGAGCTGTCCAAGGCCAAAGCAGAGTTACTTGGATCAAGACTTAAACAATGGAATCTTCTCAAGGAAAATGTCCGAGTGATTTCGCATTTCGAACTCGTCATGAGCAATTTGCGCCTTACTTCAGAAAGGAAGATGACCTTATGTTCTGTTCCGATGTAAATGACCTGATGAATGCCCTCAGAAATCAAACATGACCCCAAAGAATGGCGACTGTTCATAGACTCTTCGAAATTGAGTCTCAAGGCAATGTTGCTGCATAATGGAAATCGACTTCCTCCCATTCCTGTCGGACACATTGTCTACATGAGAGAAATCTAAGACAACCTAAAACAGCTGTTGAACTGTCTTCAATACAGCAAGGCTGGCATCTCTGTTGTGACTTGGTCTCTGTTGATGGGTCTGCACCTGGGAAGTACTGCTGTTTCTTATGTGAATGGAACAGCCGAGCAAAGACTTTGTTGAAGAGAAACGTGAAGAGAAACTGGCCTCAGAGAAAATCTCTGAAGTTCGGAGAGAAGAATGTGGAACACCCAGCACTGGCAGAAACGCACAAAATCCTGCTACCGTCCCTACTCGGTGTGATGAAAAACTTCTTAAAAGCCATGGACTGGACTGCATCAGCTTTCAAGTACTTGGCTGATAAATTCCCTCGACTCAGTGAAGTGAAAATTAAGGAGGGAATTTTTGTGGGTCCTCAGATCCGCGAGCTGTTCATAGACCAGATGTTCGACAACCTGCTTTAGGGTGACGAGAAAAAGGCTTGGGACGCATTCGTCAGGAATGTCAGGGCAGACAACTATAAGAAACTGGTTAAGGACATGTAATCTCAGTATCACAAACGTGGCTGCAATATTGTCCTTAAAGATCCACTTTCTCCATTCCCACTTAGATTTCTTCCCCGACAACTGCGGCATTGTTAGTGATGAGCATGGTGAACGTTTTCACCAGGACATTGCAACGATGGAGAAACGATACCAGGATAACTGGTCCACTTCAGTGTTGGTTGACTACTGTTGGACGCTCGCCAGAGATGATTGTGAGCTCTGTACAAGCGATGGGCAAAGCGACATCAGAAGTTATGAGTTTTACCAATACATCTCATATGTACATATTACTCTATTATATAAGAAACTATTGCGGATTTCTCAGAAATCGTAGCCAATTTTGCATTTTCATTATTATATTTGTGTTCAGCACCTCGAAATCTTTAAGAAATGGCTACTTTTATCTCGGAGCCATTACTTTTATGAAAATTTATTGCCCAGTGTTATCGTAAATCTTTTCAAAAGTAATTATACTTTTGGAAATTTTATGGACTTTTCGATTTTAGGTCTTTTACAGCCATTTGGTAATGATGTAAAATTATTTAGTGAATAATTTTTCTCATCAGGGATTTTTTAACGTTATTTATTTTTTATTTAGGTCCAACTTTAGAACATAAAGGATATAGTAATTACATGGTAATTACTGACTAAGAATACATAATAATAATAATCAATAATTACCAATTTTAAATTTTGTGGCAATTTCACCCAAATCAGACACATTTATAGATTGGTTGGATTTTTCGAAGCTGAATGGCTCAACCCATTTGAATACTTTAAATAATAATTGTAAAATTCTATATAAAAATTTTGTTAAAATCATATCGTAATAACACAGAATCAGCTGTCAGCAAGTTATGTTCTTTGGCTGCATTATATAATAGAATATTGATATTACTCCAACTGGTCTATTATAAGATATTGTAACTTGTATCGAATAATCTAGCGGTAATCAACATGGATTTATGAAGGGAAAGTCTACCCAAATGACAGCGAAAGAGAAATAACTAGAAGAATAACATACCGCTTCTAATGAATATATGATGTTCATTTTAAACTGAATTAAGTTTATCTTTCGCCTTTAGCATCCTCTAACAGTGGATATGCGAATTAATAGGTCACTGGGTAAACCCGAATAATAATATTTTATTAGTACCTCTACAATACAAAAATAATTTTTCGTTATCTCTTAACACAAAAAGTTGTGTTTTCCCACTCCTCCTCCATTTCGAGGTAAGGGGGTAAATCATTGCTGGCAATGTAAACCTCTTAATCATCACACTTGAACACCAAAATTTCGAACTTCTAGAATAAAAGTTCCAAGACATCATTAACTTTCAAACTACGATGAACAACCGCAACCTTTTCTTTTGAAGTTTTGGTATTTTCAACCCTTTTCCACTGTTAGAGGTCCGCAAAACTCTTCGTCCATACCCTGTGCACTTTAAAGAACACGCTGTATGGCCTTAACGGGAGGTTACCATCTGTCTCCAAACAGCTGTTCCAGTGAGCCCCCTCCCCAACTTTCTCTGAGCCTTTGGGGTCCTTCTGACCTGGCACATATAGCCCATTTTGTTAAAAAAAAGTGCCGGTCAGAGGTAAAACAACCCAACTTCCCCCTCTGGTTAAAATTGTATCCCTCTCTTTTATACGAAATCTTAAACTTCTCTACCTGCTTTGAAATCCAAAACAGTTGTCTTTCGATAATTTTATTTTAGCCCCATATTTTATGTCCGACAATAAAATAAAAAACTATAAAATTTTATTCGATATAAAATATCATATTAACTTTTTTGGTGGAATATTTTAGTAATTGGGAAACCCTATTCACTCTCTCTCCCCCGAAACTAAATTCTCGG
Source organism: Ryuthela nishihirai (assembly GCA_038380435.1). NCBI lineage: Eukaryota > Metazoa > Arthropoda > Arachnida > Araneae > Heptathelidae > Ryuthela > Ryuthela nishihirai. The sequence continues at coordinate 40,708,437 of JAWZYU010000020.1, forward strand.
ACCCACCCTAACTGTATTTACGCCTCCTCCCAAGGCAAAATTCTCTTACCCTCCTCTCGAAACTAAATTCTTGGACACCTCCCACCCCCCAGAAGTAAAATAAATCCTGGTACAGGCTATTAACAGCGTTCCGATTTGCCTGCAAAATAATGTGGGCTTCGTATTATTCCCTAATTGTTTTGACCAGTGTATTTTAAAATATTCCCTGTCGAAAATGATGACCATCCCTCTTACCCATCCTCTCCACACCTTCAAAGGTGAATTCAGATTTAACTAAAAAGCAAAAAATTAATTGTTTCTTCTATATGAACTTTTAAAAGTTGAAAAAAAAATAATGTAAAGTTACATAATTTACTCAAATCCAATATATATCACAGGAAGACAGGATGCCAAAATAGGCTTGTCTTATGCAATGAAAAAAAATGTTCGTTCCCTATTAATTTGATATGATTAAATTAAAAAATCATTATTTTCTCTGTTCTTAACCTTTTAAATCTTATATGAAAAGATAATTTTTTTAATTTATGTATTATTTTTTCGAATTGAAAGTTTTGCCCTCCCCCCTTTCGAAAGAAAATAAGAATTTATCTTAATAAAAGTCAAATCTCCATCTGATAGAATGCGCGATGATCGCCTTCTGAGATCCCTATTTTCCTATTGCTTTTGGCTTTGACATTTGTCTGTTGGTCAGTTTGACAAAACGTTGTTCTACTATATCTTTCGAAGAAGACGGGGAAACTTAATGATTTATGTGCCAAATTAAAGCTTGTGACGCGGAGAGTGTCATAGGACATAAAAAATAATCCCCCTGCTCCTTCCCCCTAAAAAAAGGGGAGAATGAAAATGATTGTTCCCCTATAGCTCCTGAATACCAGTGCGGAAAGTAACGAGCTATGTGTCTAATGAAAGCTTGTGACACGGACAGTGTCGTAGGCTATAAAAAATTGACCCCTCTATGCTTTCTTCCCCCCTAAAAAAGGGGAAATGTGAAAGTCGTTCTACTATATCTTCTGAACGCGAGGGCCTATAGTTACGAGTTAGTTGTCAAATGAAAGCTCATATAATGACCGTCTAAATTACTTCGTGGGGCTTAACTTTAATGAGTCATATTTCAAATTCAAGCTTGTGACGTCTCTAATGTCATGAGCTACCTCAAACATGACTCCAAAAGGGGGGTAAATGTGCTCGATGTTTATGAGTCCATATATCAAATGAAAGTTTTTGAAGGTGTTTCAGTGACAACAAAAAATATAATCTTCGACAAAATAAATACCTATCATCCTATTATAGGGCCCTAAGCAGTAGAAAATAAACCTAAAGCATATCAATGGTGCAATCAGTCACTGAATTCGTATTCGTTTCAAAGGAAGGTAGGGCGCCGATTTTCTTACTCGACAAGATTGCCGGCGCCCTATCTTCCTTTAGGGCGAATACGAATTCAGTGACTGATTGCATCATCGATATGCTTTAGGTTTATTATCTACTTTTTAGGACCCTATAGGAAGGTAGATTTTTTTTTAATTTATATTTTTTAATGTTGGTATACACTAAAGCTCTGTAAACATCATCGTATTTAAACAAGTACTGTTTTCCTGGAATTTAGATAAAAGCTTCATTTAGCTGCATGCACTATTTTTCATTTAAAACAGAATTCTCCATATGACTGCGAATAGCATTAGTATTGCAATAGTTACTGTTTTTTACTTTTTTTGCTTTAAATCAGGCCGGCCCAACCCAAACTTATCGAAGAGCCACTAGGGAAAAAAATGTATATCCTTATAAGAGTGCAGAAAAAATTTTCTTCTTAAAAACGAAAACTTTCATCTCTAATACCGTAATGAATTTGAAAAAAAAAAAAATCCACATTTTTAAATAATCAAGAAAATATTTTGATTAAAAAGCAAAAATATACATTTTAATGAGTACTATGAATTGGCAATATCATTTAGTTATGCACCTAAAAATGTTTCGTCAAAAACTTTAAGAAATGATCAAAATTTAGTATATTGATGATTTATTTTATGAGTCACAAGTTCTTTTCCAATGAGTCGAGGTCTTGCTTTATTTGATCTTAATTTACATTAAAATTCGCTTTTTATAACTTTTTCAAGAACCAATTTTCAGAAATTTGTCATGCGGAATATTAAGTTAGCGTTTTAGTTGATTTTTTGTTTCTGTACTTAAATATGCATTAAATGATTTTTTTTCAAGAAATCCTGTGATATGTGCATTGACTAATGATTGTGGGAAGTGAAAAGAATTCATGAGCTGACTACCATGGATTTCGTTTTCACCATGTATTGAATTTACCGTTACAAAACATTTTTCTTCTTTTGTATATTTTTCAAAATTATTTATATATTCAAAACAAATTTTTTTTATGAAATGCCTCAGACAGGTTATCCTATTAAACAGCAGTATTTGGTACACTGAAAAAATTTTTTTTGTTATAGACCTTCTACTATGGCATATAAACTGACAGGCTCCTGTCAGACCTCTGTGGCAAGCAGCTGCTTGAGGGGGTATTTATTTATTTTTTATTTATGGATAAATAGACCGGACCTAAAAATTTTAAACGTACACGAAAAACAACGTGCGAGAGATTCTTAAGCAGGTTGTATCGTATTCCTAAATTGTAGTTATTGAACACAGGTAGTAAGCAAGGTGTGCTAATTGCTCATAAGATTGCAACCCAAAAGTCAGCCTTGAAAATTAATTGTAAACATCATAATAAACCACTGAGAAATATGTCTATTCCAGGTAACAAGTCCTGGTCTATTTTGGTTTACGCTGTAGTATTCCAGGTAGCAGGTCCAAAATTTAATATTTTTTTTTGGAGTGATGAATAAATTCAGCAAAATTATATTAATCCGCCGCAAGAATATTAATATTCAGATTGTCCGCAGCAGAAAAATATTTCAGAATAGCTAAAAATCGTGGAAAATACGAAGATTAGCACTACAAAAGTGTTACAAGAGAACACGTTCGAGAATTGAGACTTGTGCTGGTCACTTTTCCGTAAGTGGCAAACAAATAAATATCCATATCTCGTGTTGAAGTCAAGCATGATCAGATATTAGGAACAAAAAAGATCAAATGCCCAATGTAACACACAAATCAGTATACCTCGTTTTTAATACAATATACGTACATGCTGGAAAAATTACTAATAAATCTGAAACAATGCGCATGTTAAATATTATCTATCTGCGGCAGTCACAAGTTCTATGGAGAAGTATATTTATTCCATTCTTAGTAATAAACATGTTCTCTTAATTGCATCATTTTTCTTAGAAGTAGAAGTAATTCTTCGACTAGTTCCCATTTCCTCATTAAGTTCGCAGAAGAACTGGCTCACGGATATACATGTGGAAAAAGCTTATTTTAGTAAATGCTTAATCGTCGCAAATGAACACGCTTAAAGATGATTTTAAAAATAGATCCTAGAAAATTGAGAAAATAATCATGTATTTTAGGGAAATACAATTAACTGTGCTGAATCAGAGAATTTAGGAAAGTAAAACTTTTATATTGATGGTTAGAATTTTTGTTAAGACTGGAATTTCCGAACATATTTGTCATATACTACAGTAATCTACCACGTATATGGACTGCAGAAGCGCAGACTGATTATTATTACATGTTTTTCATCTTGGAAAATTGAAAGAAGAGCAATAAACAGAAAATATTTTACATTGTAGCTATGATAAAACGGAAGTAGCGAGTAAAGCTCTAAAGTTACAGATAAAAGAATAAAGGATTGCCCATTCGGTAGTGTATCAGCCTAGTAATCTGAAGTTTACAAGTTTGAATCCTAATCTTGTCATCGCTACAATTTTCCCATTGTTTTGAATATCTGCTTGCCCAACTCTCCTGTGAGCCTTGGGCCTGTGTGCCGTGGAAGCCATTAAATAATGGGGCCAGTACATATATATACAGAGAAACAACCGGTAGAGCGCCAGATCGAGTCCTATTTGGGTCGGACCTGTGATTTTCTCTACTTACCCTTACTCTGCCATAGCTAAGAAAAGGAATATCTATTAGCTTGGAAAGGTTTACATATATTTATATAATAAATTTTTGCATACATGTAAAATTCGATATTAAACATTCAATATTATTGGATATTTTTATGAATTAAATATGTATTTTTTAAATAAATTTTTAAATATTCGGAAGTGAAAGAAGGGGCTGCATGCACCAAAATTATTCACTTAGTATTTATATATATAATTTAATAATTTATAATATTTATTAATAATTTCTGATACCTATTGTATTACTCTCAATATTTCGTTTAAAATTTCGAGTCTTCATCCATAACAAAGTAGGTTCGAGTTTAAAACCATTTTTGCTTTTACTCTTATTTCGGGGGAGGCGATTCCATTCATAAACTTCAGGGAAAATTTGCTATTGTAAGACTAGGCTAACCCGTCCCATGACCGAGTGGTTAGCGCGCTTGGCTACTGATCTAAGGAACCTGGGTTCGAGCCCCGGGTAAGGCATGGCTGTTTGTGTTTTTTTTCTGCTGAGGGCCTGCCATCCTCTCAGACCTTCTACTATGGCATATAAACTGACAGGGTCCTATCAGACCTCTGTGGCAAGCAGCTGCTTGAGGGGGTATTTTTTTTTAAGACTAGGCTGGTGAGCTTCTGCGCAAGGAGGTCAATAAACTTCTACTGGTCCTCCTGTTCATGATCCTCCTTCCTCCCGTTGTTTTGTCTAAATAATTTTTATTGCTTTTTAAATATAATGTTATAATTTAAAGAAATCAAACACAAACATTGCATGCTACTTGGAAATTAAGTTAGTGTAAGCGCATTTATATGATTCATAAGGTTGCATAGTTATACTTTTAGTTTGATTTAGTATTGTTACTAATGGTATCTAAATTTACGTCAGTTAAGAAAACCATCGAGACTAAATAATTCAATCACTAATCCTTATTAATTATTTTCTAGAATAAATTGTTTTAACCAATGAATGCCCTTGCCATTACAGGTAACGAACATAAATTTAGAAAATAGCATTAGCAATATTGCATATATTCCAAGCAGCTCTATCAGTGCGCACCATATCCATGCGTCTATATCCACTCCCAAACAGCACACGGATCAGTAGACTGCGCATCAAATTAACTGTATTCTACGTCGCTAAAAGTCGTTGCAAAAATTGTCTTTATTCCATGACAAATGATAACCCATACAAGCGCTTCTTCATACTCCTTTATGTCTCTGAAAACACTTGTACTTATTAACACACAATTCGAACACACTTATCTATTATTATTATTTCGCAATTCGAATACACTTAATAACCACAATTCGAACTTACCCAAACACCGTCCAAAACATTAGCAAACTATTCCAAACCATTTTCAAATTGTCTTTCTTAAAATATTTTTACAAATGTTTCTTTAATAATGATTAAAATTTTACCGCATTTTACCTAATTAGAAAATATTATAGGATTTACCCTATTTGGATACTTATGCGCGAATGAGGAGGAAAATTGTTTTCCATAGCAAAATTAAAATGATTGATTTAACATAAGCGTCTGTCTCAGTGCATTGCCAAAATATACGAAGGAATTTTATCAATTAGTACCTTTTAAATTAAAAATATCTCAGCCTTTTATAAATAAAACGTTTGAGGAATAATGTTGAAATGCGTACATACATCCGGCAATTGACGTTGGGTTCGTCTTTTACATATACTATATAGCGTATTAGATATATTTAAACCTATCATTAGATCAGGCGTCGGCAACCTATGACCCGCGGGTCACCAAGTGACCCATTTAATAATTTCAAGTGACCCACTTGAGTTCTGCAAATAAAGTATAATTTATTTTTATATATTATACTTTATTTGCGGAACTCAAGTGGGTCACTTGAAATTATTAAATGGGTCACTTGGTGACCCGCGGGTCATAGGTTGCCGACGCCTGCATTAGATGTTTAATTCAAGTTTTTACGTTAAATCAATATTAGGGTTTCCTAAACGGCAAATTTACTTTAAAATTTCTATTGCACTCGTAGAAATTCTAATTTGGTAGCAGTAGATCATAACTAATTCTCATCGACAACCAATATGATAACGATTCGAATGCCATTTTCTGTTTCAGCTTATTAATAAACAGCCAGCATGATTGTTTTACTAGTCGCGGTTACCTAAAATGTTAATACATAATTTCTCAATTATTAATTTCTTGGTGTTCGTTTAAACTACACAAAATACCGTATAATAATTTTTAAAAATGTAAGCATTATTAATATACACTGGTATCCAACATTTAAGCATAGTTGACAAAATGGATAAAATGAAAAATCAAAGACTATATATATGACATGGGCGAATATAGTGCAAATGGAATATGGAAGGAAGAAAGAAATGCCGATATAACTGACATAAAACAAAAAAATAAACTGGAGCAATGTACTGTAGTTCAATAGGGTGGCAATTGGATAAGTTACATATTCACTCGTGCACGAGAGTACAGTAAGGTGTCTGAGACCCTTTATAGCGATACAGGTATCACATCGACGTTGCATGCTGTTGACGAGGGCAGTAAGAAGGTCCTGCAGCATTAAATCCCACTCCTGTACAAGAGCAGATCGAGCTCCAGGAGAGTTCAGAGAGTAGGGTGACAACCTGAAATCTGACCCCCTGATGCATCCCACACATGCTGTATAGGGTTGATGTCCAGCGAATATCCGGCCATGGCATATGCTGGATGTCTTTATTTTCAAGGAAATCATCCACTAAAGCAGCCTAATGTGGACGCACGTTATCGTCCATAAACAGTTATTGTGGGCCAACAGCACCCCGAAAAAGCCTCACATCCCTATGTGAGACTTTTTCAAGGATTTCGTCTTTATATCTGAGGCCCGTCAAAGTTCCCCAAGAAAAGTCATAGAGTGGCGTGCGACCATGTGACAAATGCCATTTCAGACCAGTAAACCACCACCTCTGTAATGGTGCATTTTTCTGATGTTTGAGGAGTGATAACTGGTTCCGGGTTCTCTCCAGATGACAACGCGACGACTATCGGTAAACTGAATATGGATTCGTCACAGAAAAGAACATTGGCCCATTGGTTTGTAGTCCAGTTCCAGTGCTGTATGCACCACGACATTCTGTCTCTTCTTCCTGACAGAGTGAGTGGTGTAGGTCATCTCGCATACAATCTTTGTAATGAAGCCTTCTATATATCTTTTGCCTCGAAACTGTTCGACCACGAGTCCCAGAGAGTTCTATAGCGAGCTTTTTCACTGACATGTTTCTGTTTCATCTCTCTGTTAGTGCCGCATAGCGGTCACCTTTAGCCGTTTAAGTCGTGGACGACTAATGTTTCCTGCTCTTTGTATCTTCTCCACAGCCTTGACAACACGGATTAGTGCACACCTATTGCCCTGGCAACATCACTCTGTGTTCCAACATTCCGATAGCCCGATCACATTGAGGGCATCCATATGTTGTCTGTGTGACATATTGTTACAGCAAAAAATCTGTTCGGACACAAACAGAATGCCCTGGCGACAAGAAATGAGGTGTTCCACATCTATTCCGTTATTTATACTATTACAGGTTTGCAGTTCTTGTCTTTTATACAAATTACATGTTGTCACATGCCATTGCACATTTGCATGTGCCCGACGTTTTCTGCACTACTTTTTGTTACTGTTTCCGCCGATTGTTTGTTCAGTATAGCTCATTTTGTTAACTATGCATAACTTTTGAACACCAGTGTACTACATGTTGCTTTTTTAGATAGATCTTGTTGGAAAACCACATTTGCGTTAACTGCTTTTACACATCAGTCGCTATAATTTATTTCATATTTCTTGCTGCATAGTAGTATTTTCACTAATGTCAAATGAGCCTAATATACGCATTATATAAATTAAGATAATTCTGTGAGAATATATTATTAATAAAAAAATGAATACCCCCCCTCAAGCAACTGCTTGCCACAGAGGTCTGACAGGAGCCTGTCAGTTTATATGCTACAGTAGAAGATCTGAGAGGATGGTAGAACCTCAGCAGAAAGCAACACGAACATCCATGCCTTACCCAGGGCTCGAACCTAGGTCCCTTAGATCAGTAGCCAAGAGCGCTAACCACTCGGTCGTTAGTCACCGGTAATGTCGTAGGCTCCGTGATGTAGTATTGACCCTGAGTAATGACTGCTGAGGTTTCAATAATCACTTAGTGATGGCATTGTAATCAGTGATATGATTAGTCTACATATTGTTGTGATCATCTTTACAATTACCCTGCCGTCCCATCAAACAAATTGCAAAAAACGTTACTTCCAACCATGACATAACCAAGCGGTTTGTCAAATGATTGACACTAGTATAGTAAATGAGGAAATTTCTGGGCCCACTTTGAGATATCTCATTAATATTCGTGAACACGATATACACAGTTTCGAATGTATTACTTCACAAAGTGCTTATTTAAAGACAGACGTTACTTCCTTACCCAAAAGACGGAGGTAATTTAGAACAATGTTACTTAACGAGTTCTCTGAATAAACATAATTTAAGTTCCGCGAAACCCTTGAAAAATCTAAAATAATTAACTAGAATTACATTTTGTTACTAAATTAGATATTATGTTAGAGTTCGTTTTTTCGTTTGTTGCCATGTTTTATATACAGTTTTTTTTTTTCAAGAAAATCTTCGTAGGGATTCGATATAAAAATATGTATTGCTTGGGTTTCCGTGGTCTGGAAAAGTTTATAAGAAACACTTATCTAGAAGATCTGTCAGGCTTGTCCTGGTTTCTCATGCAACATATATACACTAACTCAAAGCCCTGCCATCCCAGGACTCAAACCCAGACTCTTGTAGCTACAGTGAGATACCAATGCGCCACCGCGGTGGCGTGGAAATAAAACGGGGAGACTCTTCAGAAAACAAATATTCATGTAAATTATGAATTTTATTATTCATTTTAATCCAGAGTTTACTATTTTAGTATATATTATAGAAATATTGGTGACAACTGCCCTTATGACGAGCCGCACCTGGTTCCATGTGATCTTAACCGAAGTGTGGATAAAATGCAACCTATGTTAAACATAAGCCACCTAGAAAGAAATATAATTCATATTTTTGTTACCTATCCTTTCAATTGGTTTCCGATAAAATAGAATTCATGAAGCAATAAAGGATAATTACTAAATTCAACTTGCACCTTATTTAGTAGGGGCGGAGGTGGGTGGTTCAGTCGGTAGCGCGCCGGGTTAGTAATCTGAAGTTCCCAGGTTATCCCCATCTGGGCCAGCGTTGATATTTATATCCGCAAAACTCGCCGCCCTGCCCTCGATCAGTATGGGACACCGACGTGCTTGGAAAGCCCGCCGTCCGTCGGATGGAACAGTAAACCGGCGCCGTGTGCGGGAGAGCCATGCCCTGTGTACGTTAAAGAACACGCCGAGTGGGCTCTAAGGGAAGCTACCATCTGTCTCCCAACAGCTGCCCAATAGTTTCCCTACCCCCAATCTTCTCTGAACCCTCGGGTTCTACTGACTTGGTCATTTAACCCATTGTGTGCAAAAAAAGTACCGCTCAGAGGTAAAACAACCCAAACCAACCTTGTTTAGTAACATCATTATTTTTTTTCCGGCGAAATTGCCTTCATTTTCCTTTTTTGGCAGTATTTCTTATGAGGACGAACGCATTTATATCAGTGGACTACGAGATCAAAGAGGACAGTTTATTTTTATAACACATTTTTTACGAGCGAATTCATTTCCATGATTTTCTTGAAATCTCCGAATATCGGTATAAAAATAATCATATTTCTTTCAGAATCTTAGCTTGTTTTCGAAAAACTAGCTGTTATTTTCACTGTGTCATCTTTCGTCTGTAGCCGTTCAACTTTTTTCTTTTTAGAGATAATGAAAAATTCTTTTTTTAGGTTAAATAGGTACTAATGAAATATTAGAATTGTCATTTTCTGAATATGTGAATAGCGTTAATTTCCGCCGGTAGAGGGTTTATTGAAAAATGCAAAACTTGAAAAATGCAAAACTTTAAAATATAATTGTAAACATTATAATAATAATTGTAAGCATGTTAAAATGTAAATGTAATAAAAAAACTAGCTATTATGATAGAGATATGAAACGTTGGTAGAATATGATGGTCAAGGGTTTAACGTTGACAGCAACGATTTACCCTTTACCCCCAGGGGGATGGGAAAATGCAGCTCTTTGTTTTCAGAAATAAATGAAAATTTGTTTTTGAATTTGATAGGTACTAATAAAATGTTACTCTTTGCATTTTGCGAATAATATGCTAGTACGAATTTTCATCGTTAGAGACTGCTAATGTAGTTAAATGATTAACTTCACTGTCTTTGAAAATGAACATTTCACATTCGTCGGAGGTGCTTGTTCTAATGTTGTTCTAGTTAGAATTTCGGACTACTGGCAATGTCATTGTCAACGTCAGTCCACAACAACTGGCCATTTGGCAGTCGTGCACAATTCTGAAGCCAAAAGCTTCCTCAGCAGACACACAATACCGTTGTATAATATACAGGGTGTTTCATGATTCGAAGAACAGATGACTTGGAAATGGTTGGTCGTAGGAATAAAAGCCTGATGAATTCAATATTTGCTTTGTACAATATACAACAAACTTATATGCAATACAAACTTTGCTTCGTGAAATATATTTTCAGTGATTACGCAGTTTTTAGAGACAGCTTTTAAAATGCCAGTAGCAAATATGCAACTCGCACAAGAGTTCGAAAGTTTTGTAACATCTTATCTAATTTTTTATCTCTTTGAAAAAAAAAACCTGATAATGTTTTAATTTTGTCGTTTGTAGACATTCAATTTTTTCAGGAATAAATTAAAAATTATTTTTTGGTTGGGATAGGTATTGGCGAAATATTTTACAAATCTGCGGAAAGCTATAAATTGCCCCCCCCCCCCTCTAACTGAGCAAAAATGTGAAAATTGCAAACTTTTAAACGAATATTGCAAGAGATGTATTTATACTAGAAATCTGAAATTTTAATGGTGAAATGTGAAATTTATTAGAGGTTTGTAATGACAACAATAAGTTTCCCCCTTACATTCGTGGGAGGGGGGATTTTTTTTTACACTGAAGTGCCATTGAATTAGGGATAGGAGATGTTATCCAAATTCAGTACCGCAATTCCGTATTTGCGCGAATGCGTGGCAGAAACTCTGGTCATATATGGCTGTCAGCTTTGGTTTCCCCAAGCATTCGTACTTCTCTTTTGTTTCCCTCTATTTTTTCTTCCCTCTATTTCAAGCTCTTTCACAACCGCTCACTGAGACGTCCGATGCCTCAGAAACTTACTGAGACGACCGGTGAGCAGCCTTTCTTCTATCCAAACAGACACTCCAACATGTGATAAATTTAAAATTTATGACAATTTAGAACATATAATATTTCACTGTAGAAAATATGAAAAAGAAAGAACACAATATTTTCAATCACTAAATAATCTTAACATTACAATTTTCAACTTTAAAAATATATTGGAACCAGAAAAAAAGATAAAATCAAATGTTATAGACTACTTATTGCATATATTAAAGCTATTAATATGTTTAATATGTTATAAAAAAAAGAGAAAAAATAATAATATAAAAATGAAAAAAAAAGAAAAGAAATTATATAAAAAAAGGAATAAAAAAATTAAAATACAAAATAAAAAATGAAATAAAAAGAAGAAGAAAAAATATATATAAATAAATATATAAATAAAGTGATAATCTAATATTTATTCATATAAAATAGTAATCATAAAATGTTCTCTGAATGAGGGTGGATTCCTGATCACAAGATTATTCAATTTGAGATTTGTTCAATCAATCAATCAATCTTTCTTCTATCCTCAGACTTCTCTTTGTTCTTTACACTGATTTTTTCAAATTACTACTTTATTCCCTTTCATTATTTTTAAAATATATATTTTATTACTCTCAACGTGTTCAACTCAGTAATAGGTTTTTCCCATATTTACTCACTCACCATAGGTGATAATATCGCATCGGTTTTAAAGCCGAACAAATTTTTTAACCACTCATTATTTACAAAAATCAGTTGAAGCAGGTATGGGCTCCGGCCTGGTACTGCAATTGGTTAATACGCTATCTACGACCTACCCCCCCAAACATTCGTCGTGAAAAGCGTAATGGGAAAGGATCATGATTTAGATGCATTTGACAGAGGGCAGATCGTAGATGCCCGATGAATGGGACTCCCGATCGACAGTTTAAAGAGTATTCTGGGAATACGAAAATTTCAGCAAAAAAAAAAGCACTTTGACAAACTGCAAAGGACAACCAACCTTGAATGATCGTGAGCTTCGTCATCTGATCCGCATCGTATAGACAGATAGGGGTCCGACATTATCCTAAATCACCTACCATCTGAACGCGTGTTCGAGCCGGGAAGTCAGTGCATAGACCGTGCAACATTCACTTCATCGTCTCGGCTTCGGGAGCCGCCGACCTACGAGAGTCCCACTTCTAACGGCACAACACCAGACTCAACGCCTTGCCTGAGCTAAAGAACATCGAAACTGGACCATCGAAAATTGGCAACGGATAGTCTGGAGTGATGAATCCCAATTTAAACTTCATCACGCCGATGGGAGACTGAGGGTATGGCGCCAACCCCATGAAGCCATGGATCCTGCATGTTAGGTCGGAACAGTACAAGCTGGTGTTGGCTCAATGACAGTCTTCAGTTGGATGTCTGTGGGACCTTTGGTACGTGTACCGACAACTCTAAATGCATCTTGGTATGTAGAACTCATGGCTGATCATTTACACCCATTTATGGCCATCACGTATCCCAATGGACATGGCATCTACCAGCAAGACAATTGTTCATCTCACAGGTCCAGGTTGGCTACTGCATGATTGCAGAGCATTCTGCTGACTTTGAAATAATAAATTGGCCACCTAGAAGCCCAGATTTAAATCCCATCGAAAATCTTTGGAATACCGTCGAGCAGAGTGTTCGGGGCCCGTGTCCCATCAGCGACAACCTTGAGAGAATTGTGGACAGCTCTGGAGGATGCATGGGTCGCCATACCTGTGGAACATTTACGCAAGCTTGTGGAGTCATCGCCTCTTCGTGTGGCGGCCGTTATCAGGGCCAGAGGGGGTCCAACACGTTACTAGGTCGCTACCCCTAATTCAATGGCACTTCAGTCTAGTTGCATAATACTAATGAAATATAATTCGCATTTTCAAATCCTTAGTAGTTTTAATTTACATCTTCAGAGGGCATGAAATATAGAAAATTCGAAACTTTTAACGAATGAAAATTTTTTTTTCCCCAATGGAATTTGTTTATGGTAGAAATTTTAATTTCGGTGATAGTGTCTAAGAGATATTCCATTGACAGCAGCAATCTGACCATTTTTCTCAGGAGTGTGTGTCAAAGAGAAAGAAAGCAATTTTTTTCAATTTATAGGATAGAAGAGAAATGCTTTTTTATGTTATAGAAGTACTAATAAAGTATTGCTATTTATATTTTTCCAATTATCGATTAGTTCGAATTGAAATTTGAAATTCATTACAAACTGCAAAAGTCAGTCATTCTCTTTGTAAACCAGATTCTCATATTCACCAGAGGCGACACCACTGACAACTGATTTTGTTTGAACAATCGTGACCAAACTAGTCTCATATTCCAGAAGTAGCACTTCATGTTCTTAATTGTGACACCTAAGCGCTGAGAAAGCAAGAAGTAAACTATTCTCTAATTTTTTTGCAAGCGTTGACAGGTTCAATAATTTTTATTGTATGGTACTAATTTATATCTTGGAGCTGTAAGGCACTTCTTAACAAAATGTCGGAAACCACTGGCTCATAAGATAACGATTTTTTATCTTGTAAAAGTACTGTGCAAAAATGAAACCAGTACACGTATTTATTTCATTATCTCAAAGTGCAAAGACATAAAGGAAATAAGCAACTCTAGAATGTTAAAGCTTTTATCTATTATCACTTTCTCGATATGGGTATTATAATTCACTGTTGACAGGAATCCGTTATTAAGATTTATTGCCCTTAGATAAGCATTTTGCCACAGTAATAGTAAACAAGACAAAGCCAATTATAGTTTAACAGATAAGACAATGTAGTTGGAATATCTTCTGTAATCTTTATCTCCATTTATAAATAATGAAATGCATTATATATATATCAAATGATGCTTACTTTTTACTGGCTTAATAAATCCCACCTGAATATTTTGATTCAACGTTGATAAATGCATGATCTCATCAGATAAGGACACCATTTTAGATCTCTTGTACTTGTTGAGAACAGAATGATCGTAAAACAATAGAGAAGAAATAATCTCGTTAGGATTATTGTTTATAGCCTCAAAAAATCTTTTAGAGGTGCGTTTGATATGTGTAAATAAATGGCCGATGCCCAGATCTTTATGGAGTTGTCTGTTAGTGACAAACCAGGGGGCATCGACTGCAGTTCTTAAGATCTTGTTCTGTAAGACCTGGCTGGATCTTACGAATATTGATGGGAGTAGTATTTGCACATATAGGGGAAGCATAAAGAATCACTGGTCTAAAAATCATATCATAAAGTAAAGGCTTATTATCAATCATTAAAATCTGTTAGTTAAATGTTTCAGCCTCCATAATTCTTAAATACCAAAACAAATATCATTGAAAATCAAGATTTAACTGAGATCTTCAATTTGGTTCAAAGTTAGGCATGCGGCTTTCCATTTGAATTTTCAAGTTGCATGTGGCTTTACATTTGAATTTTCAAGTTGCATGTGGCTTTACATTTGAATTTTCAAGTTGCATGTGGCTTTACATTTGAATAACATAAAAGTGTCCGGAAACATTTAGTAACGTAGTGTATGCAGCGTAATAAACATTACACTTCCATAATCTGAACAGAGATTGACTTTCATATACTATCCAAACACTGTACACTTTCATAGTCTATACAAAAGTACGAATAGGGACCAAAGTTCTAATTCTACTTTTCCTATAAGCCTTTAAATCAAATAAAATATTTAATCTAGCACGGCAGTCTTCCGGAAACTAGGGATCGGCGAAGATCTGCTATAATTATTTTTGTGTCATTAGATGAAGCCAAATGATGAAAATTCAAAGTTTATTATCATTTGATAATTGTCAATATGGTCGTATGTTATGCTATGCTTTGCATTACAACTTCTGTAATTAAGATAATTTTCGCTTTCATATTTTGCACCATTTTGCCATTCTTTCACTGTTAGAATACTGCCACGTTTCTTTGGTAATATCATATCAAAATAGAAACAGCGTACACGTGCATATCTTGTGCATATTCAATTTGCATGGAATGCGCGCGAAAAATTTGTGAAAACTGAAATTCTTTAAGGATTAATTGTGAAGCTGATTGTAAAATGAAAACTTTAGAGTTACTCATTAAATATAATGATCCTAAGATCGTAATTGCACTTTGCAATAATCTTATGATTTTTCACTTACTTATTCTTCGTTTGTTTTTATTTTTATTTTCTAAGGCTTTTAATGAAATTATTTAAAAATAGTTTTTGAGGAATCGTTTTGTAAAGATGATAAAATATATTGTTTTTAATAATCTATATAATAAAAGGTGTCTATCTGTTTGTGGCAGCCGTAACTCATCGGGAAATCAACGTACACGCTCCAAATTCTCAGAGAATATTTCAGGTTGTGATCCGGATTACAGTGCCAAATTTCAGGTTGAAAATCCAAAAAGGGGGCTTGCTAGAAACAAAAATATTTACCATGCTATTCCTACGGGAAACGATAATCGCTCTCAAGTTTACTGTTGCTATTTTCTGCTCCCTACCTATGAAAGTAAAGAGTTAAAATGGCAATAACAATGGCTATGAAAGTAAAGAGTTAAAATGGCATTTTATATATCAGAATTATATCTAAAGAAACTTGGACAATGAAAAGTATAAAATTATACCTAGCAAAACTCTTTCTTTATGAACTTTGTCCATTTGTCATGCCTCTAAACACATCTGTGTATTCGGTGTGCTTGTGCATCGCTTTAGTAAACGTGACGAATGGGATTGACACGCTCATTCACAATATGTGTGACTAATCGCTGAAACGTCCTGTGAATATTCATTGATTCAGTGTTGGGTGATTTAAGCTTGAAATGCAGTAGTACTTAAGTATTTGCAGGTCAAGAGCTATTTCTAATTTTCACAGAGCCACGGTTCATCACATATGTATTTAGTTTATTTTGTTGTGTGCAGGACAAACAGATTCACAGAATATGTATTATTAAATAAAAAAGCATAGTAAAACTGTCACGTAATGGTTGTAAGGAAGTATGAAATTTTTTCTTTTTCTTCAGAGTTGATTCCAAAATTATAATAGTAATAATAGATTTTGAAAATAGTTATTATTGGTTTGAATTGTTTTGCACAATTATACTATTTTTACAAGAATATACGTATTATCCACTTGAGCACTGGCGGTCCACCCAAAATTACTTTTGATGAATGATTTAATGAAAGTCAGGCCTGCCTGGACGCCATCGACGTCTTGGCAGGCCTGACTTTCATTAAATCATGCAATAGTATGGCGAAATAAACTGCTGATATAAAATATGAAACGAAGTTTAGTTTTGAAGAGAAATATGTTGAACAAGTTGTAATTTATTTGTTTTATTTTTTATTAATCAGGAAGGGTGCTTTTATTTCCTTTGCTCTGCAAAATATATATTAATATACTTGGCAACGAAAGCAAAGACGTCGAAAAGAAAGTTATTTTTGTCTTTTTTATATGGAAAACTACATGCTCTTCAAGCTTTACTCCATGCGGCTCAAAACTTCAAAATCGGGTTTCTCACCGAACATGTTCGAAGAAATTTTGTATTCACACACACCATTCGAACATGATTGTTTACTTATCAATAAGAGCTGATAGCTCAAGTCGAATATGCCGGTTCATTAGCCATCACCCATCAGGAAGAAAAAGCTAACTAAACTGAACTTTTACTCAGTTGCTTAGGTGAAATACATGCATCCTTTAAGCTAGTTTTACCTCCTCCAGTTTCAAAAGAAGTCTATCAAGGGCTTTGTTTTTTTTTCCATTTTATCCTAGTATTTGCATTCTTGACTACTCACAGAGGTGACTTCACCTTCAACAAGCAAACAAATTCTTCCATTGTTTGGGGGAACACCCATTATTGCTCCCATTGCAAAAACACGCAAATAAAAATTAACAATTGTTGTCTACTCGTCTACAGGGCGTCATGCGCGAGGACAAGTTTCCTGTATTTGCCAACTCGAGACGAACGACACTTTTATTTTCTCGTTTTTTTTTCCTTCGAAGTATGCAAGTAAAACCTGATACTTCGAACATGCTTACAACTTATCCGCAAAAAGGCTTGTGACAACACTGGAAAATTTTGCAATTTTCCGACGTTAGCTCCTTCTAATTGATGAAATTCCAACTGATGATTCGGAAAATGCATATAGTAATATTTTATTAGTATCTGTCTAATGGAAAAGGAATTTTTCATTTATCTCTTAAAGCAAAAAAAGTTGTGTTTTGTTTTACACCCTCCTGGAGGAAACGGAAAATCGCTGCAGTCTCTGTAAATTCCTTGATCAGTGAGTGAAAAGAATTTTTTTGAAACAACTAAGAAACAGAGAGTTTCTAAAAGACACGTTTATATTGATCCTTAAACGGAAATCAGAAATTTAATTTAAATAGCTGATATTTAATGGCGTAGTCGAAACAAATGTCACAGAACTGGAAATGAAGAAATCAATGACAAAGATTGTGTTCGAATTGCGATTAAAAAAATGTCTTTTGAAAACTGAAGCAATCAGCATTTATTTTTCGTTTGTGCTACTTTTGTATACGATCAATGCTAATCGTTTATGCTATTTTTGTATACGATTTCCTAAAATGTGTATACTTCTGTTTTAGCTGTTAGTGGGGAGGACCTAGAATGCGATGGGCAGACAATGTGAGACAGGACCTTGATAGAACTGGTCTACAGTGACCAAATGCAACAGCCGTACCTAAGGACAGACATGTTTGGAGAATAAAATTACACAGTTTAGTAGGACCTCCGTAGCCCCATGGCTACATGAGGATTTTGTATGTACACTGCACTACATTGAAATTGCCCCACCAGAAGGAGTGAGGGGATAGAGGTGAAATGTAGTATATACATAGCAATACATATTGGCATACCATGATTTAATTTGCAGCCACTTACAGCAGTTAGAAGATGAGATAATGCAGCACAATGTGACTGCCTGAGTAGGTGGTTGCACTGCCGTGAACGGCAATACAGGCAGCAATACGGCATGGAGTCATACAGTCGACGGATATGGTCCTGAGGAATTGCACACCAAGCAGCGTTGACTTGCTTCCATAATTCATCGAGATTCCTTGCCAACTGGTGAGAGGATTGCACACGTTGTCTAATGTGGTCCCACAGATTTTCTATTGGGGATAAATCTGGAGATCGTGCTGGTCATGGCAATACTTGAACATGTTGCAAACATTGTCTGGAAACCCTAGCAGTGTGTACATGGGCGTTGTCATGCTGGAAAATGGGCTGCTGCATGCCTGCCAGGAACGGTTACAAAATGGGCTGCAGGACCGTGCTAAATTTCATGCAGCTGTCAGTGTTCCCATGATGTGGACAAGAGGTGACCTGCTGTCATATCCAATAGCATCCCATACCATTATGCCTGGCTGACGAACAAAAGCTGGATCCATCCTCTCACCAGGTTGTTGCCATACACGGACCGTCAATCATCAGCACCCATACAGAAATGGGATTCATCACTAAACACAACAGTGTTCCATTCATGATCCCAGTTCACATGACTTCGTCACCAAGCCAGACGAGGGCTGCGATGGTTTGCAGTCAATAGCAGTCGGCGTTGCGGTTGCCTAGAGCACAGGTGTACCTCATGCAACCTTCAGTTGACTGTTCAGGTCGTTATGAGGATGGCCATGGCTGCTGACACAGCCCATCGAATATCGCCTGCAGTGCTCTGTGGTGACGAATGAGCATGTCGAACAATGCACCTATCAAGCCATGGTGACATCTGTCGGACAGCATCACTCCCTCTTCGATGCACGCTAGAACCTTCATTTTGCCACTGTTGCCAACAGTGTCCAACAGTTCGTGCATCCCGATGAACATGGGCAGCAACAATATGTGTAGCCCATCCAGCTTCACATAGGCCTATAATTCTTCCTCTCAAAAGTATCCAAATGGACGGCATGTACCAGGCATTTTCAGCCTTCACTGAACAATTTCCAAGCGGAACCACCTAATCTCAATAATTTGCACGACTTCCATCTGCATAAACACAACCATCCCTGTTCCTTCTTGCACCTTTTATATCTTGAGCCACACACATCATTGGCTCCGGATTATCGTCATTTGCATATCTCAACTGCGCACACCCACCCTTCTATTTGCATGTTTGTACGACATGTCCTTCTGGATGGGGCACTTTCAATGCAGAGCAGTGTATGAATGTAACCTTTTCTTTCCATTGTTAAAAGGCGCTATTAAATCTATTGGGAGATTCGAAAAATGTCAATCGTAATATTTCATCAATGCTTATTCAAATTTAACTTTTAATTTATCTCGTAAAAATAAAAAAATTAATATTTACTTGTTGTAATTCGGGCTAAAGGAGGTCCAACTGGTATTGAATAAAGGGTCCGTCTGTCAGGGCGAAATAGAACATACTGACGGACATACAAACCAGAAAATAAAACCAGCTGGCTTTTTTTTGCTGGAAAATACTGAAAAATGAAAGTAAATTATATCAATTATATTCTTTGAAGTCAATACGAACTGAGTGAATAATTTCATCATTGTCACGTTTTGCTTTTATTTAGGGCTTTATTCTGTCTTCTTCTAGCACTGATCTTAGAAATTTAAGACTCAGAGTTCTTTTTACCCCCGTCTCTTATTTCGACTTGTTTGGTGTGCGGCGAGGTTTGTCTCAGTCGGTAACGCATCAGGCTCGTAATCTACAGTTCCCAGGTTCGTGCGTCATAGAAAATGATTTTTGATTTGCATAAAAGGTCGTTTTTATATGTAAAAATAAAAATATGTGCACATAACCAGGGAAGTAACCTCCCCCTCCTATCCTCCCGAAATTATAAGATGATATACACACACCGGCCACTGAAATAAAAACCTTTATTCAAACCAGTTGGACTTCCTTTAGCCAGAATTACAGCACGTTTGCGGTTTGGCATAGATTCCACAAGGTGTTGGAGTGCCTTTACATCTCCAGCATACCAGACAGTCCTTTAACTGGCTCAGATTTGACAGAAGAGGACTTTGCTCCCTGATCTGTTTTTCTAACATGTTCCAACATTCACAAATCCCTGATGAGAACTCCATTGAGGTGGCCAGGGAAGATGGTGAAAGTCGCTGTCATGCTCGCTGAACCACTGCTGAACACATCTTCCCTGATGGATAGTAGCATTGTCGTCCATGAAACAGCCGTCACCTACTGGATAAAAAGTCAACATTGCAGGATGGACTTGATCGGCAACAATGTTCAGATAATCCTTGGAGAACACCCGACTTTCCTGCAATATTAAGGGACCAGTTCCGTACCAACAGAACGTGCCTCACACCAATGACACCGCCTCCAGAACCTTGAAGTGTGTTTGCAAGGCAAACTTGGTCCATTATTACATGGACTCTCTCCAAACTCCCTGCGTACCGTCGGTACAGAACAAATTGTACCGCGACTCGTCTGACCACATCATTCACAGTATTTCTGACACCACAGTAGACGAACTTTCCGGTTCTTCGCAGAAATCAGTGGTTTTCATATAAGCATGCGACTGCTAATACGATCCTCTTCAATTCCCTGCACATAGTTCGCTGAGACATGGGGCGGGAACAGCTTTCATTGAATGCTTCGGTCAATTGTTGCACCAGGAAGCCCTGTTTCTCCGTACAAGCCTTTTCAGACGACGGCGATCTCGTACCTGACAGATTGTCGTCGCGCCACACTTACGCCTCTTAGACAAGTAATGTGGGCTATTTTTCCACAGATTAAAAAACCGAGATATCTCACCTTTTGAGAAACCAATCAGCTCTGCTGTTTTTAAAATCGTCACTCCAGCCAGACGGGCACCCATTATAAGCCCTTTATCTAACTCCGAAAGATTCTTTATTTTTTTCATTGGGAACAACACTAGTGATGATTACTGACTAGCAGCAGCCTTAAATAGTTGCCTAGATCATGTGGTGATCACGTGACCACGTATTTTGCATATATATATACTGCGCAAGTGACGTTTACATACATCTGCATAAAGGTTTCTAATTCAGTGGCCGCTGTGTGTAGAACAGGAGTTTGCAAACTTTTCATTGCAATGTGCCACATATATGAGAAATGTGTTTCATACCTGTCAGGGAACGATCGAGAAGCCACCCAGGGCGAAGTAGGAGCATTATGGGCTAAGTTACCAATGTGCCGTAAAACCCCAAACAATCCGGGTCGAATCAAATTGGGAGGTGTGTCACAGGTTGGCCGTCCATGGTAGTATAGAAATTTAGAAAATTAATATTTGAGGAACGAAGGGTTTGTGTGTATTTTGCTGATTTTACCTATTTTTCTATTTCTTTCGCTCGTTATTTGTCGGTTTGTCAGTTTGTGTGTTCGTGAAAACAGTTGTGTCGACATATCTTTCGAACTCGAGGAATAAACTTAATGATTTATGTGTCAAATGAAAGCTTGCGATGCGAGGAGTGTCATAAGCTAAAGAAGTTTACTCTCATGTTTTCTTCCCTCCTATAAAGGGGAAATATGAAAAATATGTATCTTCGGGAAATATCATTGTCCCGCCGTAACTTCGGAATGCGAGGACCGAAAGTAACTATCTATGGGTCAAATGAAAGCTTGTGACTTGGGGAGTGTCTTAGGTTAGAAAAAATTCCCTCATCTCTCCCCCTCTCCCCTACATACAGTTACGAGTTAGGAGTCAAATGAAATCACAATCATTTTTATTTCTTTTTTAAATGTGGATGCTCTATAAACTTTATTTATTTCCTTGGTACCGCTTTACTATGCAGGCAAGTTTGTATTACTTTTTTCTCTTATATGGTAATATAGTTGTTTCAATTTATAGTACTTACTGTATAATAACGGAATATTGATGCATTATTTGTGTCCATTATATCAGTGCAAAAATAGTGAAGGGTCTTGGGTCTTTGTCGGAACCGATTTATCATGTTAAAAGTACATAGTTCGTTTTAAATGATTTCTATTTACACTCCATTTTTTAGGAACTTATCCCTCCTTTAAATCGAGGAAATATAGTAATTGATATACTTGATTGCGAATGAATGCCAAAAATGTCCAGGAGAATTAAGTATTAAATGAAACCGATCAGGAAGAATCAATACGTTTATATCGAAGAAACAGGGTGGTGAAACCAATGAATCGACGCATTTGAATTATCAGGGAATTAATCATATATGCTTTTATTGTGGTTGCATTCAATCATAAACGTTAGAGATGAGTTCGGACTCAAATTTTCGAGCCTTGACC
Organism: Ryuthela nishihirai; assembly: GCA_038380435.1. NCBI lineage: Eukaryota > Metazoa > Arthropoda > Arachnida > Araneae > Heptathelidae > Ryuthela > Ryuthela nishihirai. Next base: position 40,731,037 of record JAWZYU010000020.1, read on the forward strand.
CACCGTGGTACGATTAGAGAGAAAAAATATTCGGTCACAGTAGTAAAACATATGCAGAAATGTACACCTCTAAACCATTTTGTAATTCTTCGTATTACAGGCTGTTATAAATTTTTAAATAATTATTAGAAAACAAAATTAAAATTTCAGTGGCATTTAAAATTAAACATACAAGAAATAATTTATAGAAACTGGGTGATATGCTTTATAGGAGGTAGTTCGTATTTTTTTTTCCACTACTTTAAATGAAGCAGAAAGAAAAGGACGAGGTAAATGTGTGATCAATGTCAAAAATATTTATGCATCTTTATATTGATAGTCCTTTTTTACTTGTATGAAAGAATATTACATTTAACAGGAATTTTAAAAATATTTCCCATTATGAAACTTTTTATATTTCACATTGTGACATAACCCTGAAAACATTATTTTACATTGTGTGAAAAACCTGCAGAAAGCTTAAACTTTCATCCTTTTACAGTTTATATCTAATATAAAAAGAAGTAAAATCTGTTCAACATACGGTTTTGAACTGTGGCTTATATTTAATATATAAACATATTGGAACTCGAAAGACAATTTCCATTTCTTTCCCGTTTTCTTTTGACTTCATCTTTCAGCACTTGCAAGATCTCACTCTATCACTAAGCATTTTCAACATACTTATAATCTTTAAGCCTGCTAAGAACATTAAATTTGCAACATGCGTTAATTAGTAGGTGAAGTATCAATTTTTAGTAAATGGGGAATCGTTTTATATTTAGTTTAATATTGTAGACAATTGTATTTGCTTATAAGCTTCTATAATATTTACGGAATAGTTCATGTTTCCAGGACCACAGCTCACATTAGTTGATAAACAGCGCAACAGATTATGTCTGCCATTCCGTAATAAAATGACCTTTGGTATTAATATTAAAAATTTGTACTAGTTTCAGAAATTTCCTTGATGAAAGGTAGCGTCGTGGTAATACTTTTCTTCGTAGAAATAAGAAAGTAGGACAACCAAAGTATGCATGGATGATTACATTTGCTTTCGTTTCGCGTTCTGATTCCCGCATTCCATTACTTCAACACAATAAGTTTGTTCTGTGCTCTGAGTGATTGAATTGCATAATTGAAGTTTAACTCACGCTTCATGTGCACAACTACGCAATTCATTTTCCTGAAAAGCATATAGTTTCGAAATATTGGGTCACATCTTAAGTGGAAAGTACGAACGTATATAAAAATAATTTGAGTAATTCTCAGAATCGGGTGTAGGTAACTTTAATCGGTGTCGCTTAAGACGCTCAAAACGTAGATAGAACGGCTAATGCTGCTTATAAATCTATTATTTTCAGTGTTGGCAAACACGCCAAAAACGTCTAATTCATAGTAATTATCGAAAAACGTCTAATTCTTAGTAATTATCGAAAAACGTTTAAAACAGTACACTATAATGGCCATTATTTTATTCAACAGCTATTTGCCTGCGGCATGATAAAAACGACAAAAGGATATAAAGTATGCAATTTTTATGTATAATACTGCAGGCGGCTTCTTAGAAATGCTAATATCAGTAGGAGTATACAAAAAGGCGCTACAGAAGCTGCCTGTTGATGACGGCCTTTTTACGCATTTTCATGACCTCCATTTTACATGTTCTCATGGCCGGCATTGATTTCAATAATTATCCGTCTACCGCGTTATAAAACAAGCCTTGTTGCTGGTTCCAGTCATATTGAAGGTAGAAAACAAAATGTCGGCTAAAAGTGTTTTAAACGTGTTAAACATGCTTCTTAAGAGACCTCGAGGAGTAATTCGGGAGAATTACCAATAAGTTGTTATTTTCAAATAAAAAGTTCCAGAAAGTTAAACTTTCGGCATATTTCTTGCTTTTATTGCTAAAAAATGTATATATAATTCCAAACACGCATGGAACTAGGAAAAAATAAAGTGTGGTTGGAGGGGGTGGGGGCAAGAGACTAGATTTACCTTGCAGTGTAACATTTCCCCCTCCGTTTTAGAGGTTTTTAAAAATTTTGATGAAAAATGCGTGAAATATGCACAAGTCTAATAATTTTTGGCCTCCGTACCTCTACTATCATTCTCAAAGAAAGGTGAATGACCCCCTCCCCTCCCCTCTAGATCCGGTCCTGATTCCAAAGTAGGTTACGGTATTATGTTCTCTGTAATCGACAATCAATTTAAACATTATTTTGGACTCTTAACTTGGACTATATCTCGGAGGCTTTACAGTAGTTCTATTTTATAAAAATTTTAAATAATTAGGATTGCCAGGTGATGGCTCTTAAAAGGACATATTCTTAATGACACTCCCGCTTCTCCATCCCATATGTGGAGAAACGATGAAAACATTTTTTTCTAAATGTTTATTTTCGGTATTTATTAACAGATACAGCAGCTTTTAACAATTATAAAAAGACGAAATGGTATCATAAATTCTACACATGTGTTTGAAATATTGAAAAACCCACATAACTCGCTATTTACAGACTCTACATTTAACCTGTTCCTTTCAACAATGGGGCGGGGGAGGCTTAGTCGGTAGCGCGCCAGGTTCGAGTCCCAACAATACCAGAGTTGAGAGTAATCACGGATAACCCCCACTCCGCCCTTGGTCAGAAATGGGACTGATGTGTTTGGAAAGCATCCTATATGTAGTGGAACTATGCCCTTTTTCACGTTAAAGAATATGTTGATCGCCCTGATAGGAGGCTATCATCTATCCAGTGGGTCCCTTTTCCCTAACCTTCTCTGAGCCCATGGAGTTCTTGTGACTGGTCATTTAGCCAATGTGTGTAAAAATGTGCAACTCAGAGGTAAAACAATCCAACTTTTCACCATCCAAACATCACCCATCACACTAAATACTCTATCGATAGATGCATTCAAAATAGGAATAGACATGACATATCGTACAATTTTAAGAATGTTCGATGCACAAGGTAGAACAATTGGCATGTTAGAGTCTGCCACTTTTTAGGTTAACGAATTTTAAATTAACGAAGCATTTAAGTACAATCCTGATTTTCATTGATCAAAGGCTAATAAATTAAGAAACGAACTCGAATTTTTAGATAACCAAAACCCGGTAATATGCTGAAATAGTGTCATAATTGGCAGCAAAGACATCTCAGTTAACTGAACAACAAAAAACTAGTAGCATGCAATCTGATTAATTTCATTTTGCAAAAACAAAACTATCAATACTCCGTTTCAGATAAAGAATGGATATAAAAGGATATATAAATCTAATCAGATCAGTGCTTTCGAGACTCTGGAGACTTCGCTCTTTAGAAAGAGACGTTAGCCATAGATGAGTGCAAGGTCATTCAAGAGGGGCAACAGCGCACGATGGCTGCTATCTTACCCTAATAAACTATCTTCATAGAGCGATGTCAGCCAGAACTCTCTAGAGCTCTAGAGCTTTTCTACATCGCTCTAGAGAGAGGCTACAGAAAGCTCTAGAGAGATAGCTGACATCGCTCTAGAGCGATGTCAGCTATCTCTCTAGAGCTTTCTGTAGCCATTGGAATGATAGTTTCGAGACAAACTGTTTACAGAGGGCCTCACCAGAGAGCATTATCTGCCAGATGATTGATGGTTTGTATTCCCACAATCTCTCAATCTTCTCCTCAATCGCTCTGACAGGAGAGCTCAATTAACATGGTGCAGAGAACATTGTGACTAGACCCTAGACCAGTGGATGCATATGTTCATCACTAACTAATCGCAATTGGGATTGATTCTCAACATATTTCAATCTGGAGAGAATAACTAGTCGCAATACTCTAACATCAGAGAACGACATCACTATGGTGATGGTTTGGGACAGCATTATGTCAAATGAATGCACAATGTTTCACATCTTTGCTTGGAGCACTCTGACTGGTCGGAGGTATAGCGATGATATCCTTTAGCCGTATGTGAGGTTTTTCAGGCATGTTGTGGCCCCCAGCTTATTTTGATGAAGAATAATGCCAGTCCTCTTAGAACTCAGTCTGTGAATTCCACGAAAATCGGGATATTCATAAGATGCACTGGCCATCCTCTTTTCCAGTTCTGAATCCTATAATGCATGTGTGGAATGTTCAAGGGAGATGCAATGGAAAAAGTCAGAGTCATCGACGTTTACCCAGAGTGCACTCAAGAGTCCAAACGCAAAAAGTCCATGGGCGAAACAACTGGTGACTTCACAGTGCCCTTGAATGAAATAGTGTGAATTCTGGTTTCCTCAGCCATCTATTGTAAATATGGGCGCATAGACACTTATGTATGACTCAAATCTTTGTCTTGATGCAATCCCGGTTGTTTTGTTTCACATCTGAGCTGTACTTTTTTCCACATAGTGGAGAAAATGTCCAGGTCATAAGGACCCCGAGGATCAGAGAAGGTTGAGGGAAGAGTACCCACTGGCTAGATAGCTGTTAGGAGATAGATGGTAGCTTAACGTGTATAGGATATGGCTCTCGCACACACATGGGCTTTACATCCCACCCGATGGACAGTGGCCTTTCCAAAGCCATCTGTGTTCCCTACTGACTGAGGGTAGGGTGGAGATTAGCAGAGATAAATCTCAACTCTGGCACAGGTAGGACTCGAGCCTAGGAACTGTAGATTATTAGCCTGGCATACTGCAAACTGAGCCTACCACTGCTCCAGTTCGTCTTGGTATACTGGCTACAGGACCTAAGGATTTGCAACTTCCCGATACAGCTGTACCCAGCAATGACCATGAAACCTTTGGGAAAATTTTAACCACCATCACTTTATCACTTGCGATAGGCTGATTGGTCGGTAATATATTGACGGGGACTTGTTGCAGTTGTCTACGTAGACATATCCCTTGTGCAAAGTAGCTACATTTTTCCACTTGTCGCCTGCCATGTAACGCACATACAGCTTGCTGCAATTGGTACGCCATTCCGTTACCTGGCGAGGCAGCAACTTGTGGATATGGTACTCATATGTGCACTGTAATCGAAGATTATCTCGGATGATATTGTGGACAGTTGACTGGGACAATTTTATAACTTTGGCGCCACTAACCTTTCTCTCATCCCACCGTTCCGTTCTCGAACAATTGTCCACTGACAATTGTTCGAACTTTTTGATAACATCTGGTGTGTTGCTGGGCGCTCTACCTTTTTTACATACCTGCAACCGTTTTGGCTCCTATGCTTTTTCCAGAAATGCTAAATCCTCTGATACACACATTTTTCTAAATTGTGACTTGGAATACTGGGCATTGGAAAGGTAAAAATGTAGTCTTCCCAAAACCTGTTGATTATTGGTGGCATATCGCACGATTCGTGCTCACAAAACTGTACACATTGGCCACCTAGAAGCTACAATTTATTCTTCGTGGGTTACACGTTATCGAGGTGCATTTGCATATGAAATGAACGCCGTGATAAACCTAAGTATAGGCGCAGAACAGGACGTGCCCTAAATTTCTTGCTAAAGTTCTTTCATTTTTGTACGAAATTTTCACTTAAAAAATATAAGAGAAAGAAGAAGAAAACCCCTCAAGCAGCTGCTTGCCACAGAGGTCTGACAGGAGCCTGTCAATTTATATGCCATAGTAGAAGGTCTGAGAGGATGGCAGGACCTCAGCAGAAAAACAACACATACATCCATGCCTTACCTGGGGCTCGAACCCAGGTCCCTTAGATTAGTAGCCAAGTGTGCTAACCACTCGGCCATGGGACGGCAATAAAAAAAATATACTACAACAGATATTACACAATTATATTATATATTTTATACTTCAAGAATGTTTCAAATATTAAATACTGATCTGTGTTCTCTGATAATTTTTAAAATCGCCTCCTCTTGAGAGGGAATTTCATAACATTCTTCTAGTCTTTTTCAAAATCGAAGGCACAGAGAAAGATATTTTAGATATAAATTGATGACAGCTTGTTTGGAAACACAATCTGCCACACTTCAAAAGCCTTCGACTGGTAATGGCACATTTTTCCAAGTTAGGTGATCGAACAAATATGCTACTCTTATTAGACACTTATTGGTAAACTTAGGTACTAGTGGAAATAAGTATTATGTACTCCCGGAACACTTTCAAGCACCGTTATTTCATTTTGACTTTTTTGTATTTGCGGCACAGCGTTCTTCGTTCTGGCCTATTTCTGGCACTAACTCTCCTGAGCGAATCAATGAAAAAACAAAGACCACTGTATTGTACTCGTATCTTGTCTTAAATCAAATATAACTACATATTACACTGAAGTGCCATTGAATTAGGGATAGCAACCTACTAACGTGTTGGACTCCCTCTGGTCTTAATAACGGCCGACACCCGACGAGGCAAGGACTCCACAAGCTTGCGTAAATGTTCCACAGGTATGGCGACCCATGCATCCTCCAGAGCTGTCCACGATTCTCTCAAGGTTGTCGCTGATGGGACACGGGCCCCGAACACTCTGCTCGACGGTATTCCAAAGATTTTCGATGGGATTTAAATCTGGGCTTCTAGGTGGCCAATTTATTATTTCAAAGTCAGCAGAATGCTCTGCAATCATGCAGTAGCCAACCTGGACCTGTGAGATGAACAATTGTCTTGCTGGTAGATGCCATGTCCATTGGGATACGTGATGGCCATAAATGGGTGTAAATGATCAGCCATGAGTTCTACATACCAAGATGCATTTAGAGTTGTCGGTACACGTACCAAAGGTCCCACAGACATCCAACTGAAGACTGTCATTGAGCCACCACCAGTTTGTACTGTTCCGACCTAACATGCAGGATCCATGGCTTCATGGGGTTGGCGCCATACCCTCAGTCTCCCATCGGCGTGATGAAGTTTAAATTGGGATTCATCACTCCAGACTATCCGTTGCCAATTTTCGATGGTCCAGTTTCGATGTTCTTTAGCTCAGGCAAGGCGTTGAGCCTGGTGTTGTGCCGTTAGAAGTGGGACTCTCGTAGGTCGGCAGCTCCCGAAGCCGAGACGATGAAGTGAATGTTGCACGGTCTATGCACTGACTTCCCGGCTCGAACCCGCATTCAGATGGCAGGTGATTTAGGATAATGTCTGGCCCCTATCGGTCCATACGATGCGGGTCAGATGGCGAAGCTCACGATCATTCAAGGCTGGTTGTCCTTTGCACTTTATCAAAGTGCTTGTTTTTATGCTGGAATTTTCATATTCCGGGAACACTCTTTAAACTGCCGTACGATAAATTCCAAGTTCGTTGACAATATCGGAGATCGGGTGCCCCATCCCTCGGCATCTAAAAACTGCACTTTGTCAAATGCATCTAAATCCCGTGCCTTTCCCATTACGCTTTTCACGACGAATGCTTGGGGAAGTCGAAGCTGACAGCTATATTTTTTTCGGGCACGCATGCGCGCAAATGCGGGACTTGCGGGACTGAATTTGGATAACGTCTCCTATCCCTAATTCAATGGCACTTCAGTGTATATTAAAATAAACAGTGTGAAACATAAAAAAAAATTATTCCCAGAAGCTAGCCAGATCTGTAATGCTTTCTTCTTGGCACTTGAATCAAAAATATTCAGTTACATTTTTTTAGATTGTTTAGTTTTTAGAATTTGAATATAGAGTTGTTTGTTTTAATATGGAAATTCTGATTTAAAACTTCTTGCCGTAAATTCATCGAGTTGTTTCTGTTATTTTCTATTGTTTTCGTGCTAAAGCAATAAGCTCCTTTGACTGCTAAAGGTTATGGTTGAAACCCTGGATGTCATGAATATTTACGTTGTCTCTCTCCTGAAATTTCTACTGTCTCAAAGGTCCTACTATTATACTGACAAGCTGCTGTCAGATCAGGGTGAAAATTGAGCTACCCGAGTAAAATTTTTTGCTATTAATTTCAAATCATAGTCGCAAAATATTTATCATTTTGGCACATTTCTATTCGAATTTATATTCTAAATTTTTGCTTCGGAGCTGAGGAAGTGCGTTACAGTTATTCTACTGTTTTGTTTAGATTCGAAATGTGTTCGTGGAAAGGAGATGGCACGAATGATATTGAGTATTCAAAATTTCATTTCTTTGAGTGTAAGGGAAATGTCGACAACGATCTCGTTCCATTGCGTAGAGTTATATGAAATCAGCAACCATTAGCTTCATAAATGGCCATTCGTAAAAACCTCAACTCATATAGTTTAGTTAAGGAAACCCATTGGACATGTTAGGTGAAGACAGTTACAAATCAGTGTTATTTAGATGTTCTTTAACGTGCACTGGATATAGATCTACTCCATTAAGAAAAGGTCATAATCACTGAGAAAGCCCAGCACCCCTCCGTAAAAAAGCATCCTAACTGTCACACCAAATGAAATTCCTATTTTAACTTTGCAATTTGAGACACTTTCTAAACAAGAAAGTAACAAATTTTTATGTTATACCCAAATTCGAAGTTCAGTGTGCTCTGAAATAAGCATTCTATGGTAAAGTGATACTGAAATATGAATGTTTAGAGCATTATGGAAGCTGGACTGCTCAACAAAGAAAGAAGTTAACCTTAAAAGTTTATCTGAAATCCTATTTGAAATTTAAGTAATATCAGCTGTTCATTAAAATGGAATTGTTTCAAGAAGTTTAATTCCAGGATTTCAATGAAACGTTTTAAAGACGAAGCTGCCGTTGTAAATACACTTATTTTAGAATTTTATCCTCAATATTAATTTTCCACTCAAAGCTTATTTTAGAAGTTACTGAACTTCTAATTTGTCTGTCCATAGACATAACAAAAATGCCTTCTCTTTTTTTCATAAAATTGTGTTTATACAGAGCCCTATCAAATCATTACAGAATTTTCATGTTAAGCAATGGAAGACAAAATTCTAAACTCGGTATCTTGAAGAATCAACTTTTTATGAAAATAAGACTAAAATTAAATTATTGATCAAAATCAAATCAGTATAAATCTTGAAATTCAACAATACTTGTACCCAGTGGCCGAGTAGCTAGCGTGCTTGACTGCGGATCAAAAGGGCCCGGATAAGTCATAAATGTTTTTTTTTTCTCTGTATTTTGTCTTTTTGGTGAGGTCGCGTCTTCCTCACAGACACAGATCGTCTATGGTGTATTATACCGACAACCTCTGTGGCAAGCAGCTCCTTGAGTGGTAAATTTTATTTATTTCAAAGGGTTAAAGAAGCTGGAATATTTAACAGCAAAAGTTGCCAGTCATAAGAATTTATTTCAAAAGCTTAACAAACTCCAATAATAATTGTTATATCAAATTGTTTACTAAAATCATTGTATTGTATATTTAGAAAATCGTTTAATAATTTTTTCAATTGTTGCTAATTTCGGCAACAGTTTTTAAGAAGGAGTGACTCTGTAATTAAATATTCCAGTTCCCATAATTTTTTAAATACCGAAAGAATATTGGGGAAATTCAAGATTTAAATAGACTAGGGTGATTTAGATGTATAATTTGTCTTCAATGTTATTCCCATAAAAGGTTTATTCTTCAAAATGCTGGGTTAGTAATATAGTAGAGTTGCTTTCCATTGCCATAACATGGAAATTGTTTAATGATTGATAAGACTCTGTGTATATTGTATCATAATTAGAACCACATCTAAAATTTATATATATATATACAGTGCTCACAAAAATTATGGGATATTTCATCGCTTCATATTCGTTATGAAAATATCCCCTAATTTTCGTGAGCAGTATATATGTCGCGGCTTACTTTCGAGTACCTTTTCCTTAGTACTACGTTCAGCATATCTCTGAACGTAGTATTAAGGGAAAGTATAACGTCCACTGTGTTTGTCCATAACATTACAAGTTGCATGATTTACAAGAGTCATGGTTTCTATCGTTAGAAATTTTGTACAATGAGTAAGTTAAATATTGAAATTCGTGCAATTTTGCATCATTACTGGAAAAAAGGATTGAATGCTACCGAAGCGGCCCGAGAAATATACGAAGTGGAAGGTGAGGGGCAGTCTCCATTCGTGCTACTCAAGCTTGGTTCAAGAAGTTCAAAGAGTCTTGAAAGTAAGCCGCGATCGGAACTGCCAATGTCGATAGATTGCAACATTCTGCGTTACGCTGTTGAAGCTGATCCATTGACAAGCACTCGCTGACTATCTTTCGAACATGGTTGCTCACAAGCAATTGTAGTGCATCGGTTATATAATCATGAGTTGCCGAAGTATTCCACACATGAACTGATTATTGAAAAAGCAAACCGTCATATCGGTTGGGTTGTTTTACCTCTAAGCGGCAGTTTTTTGCACAACGTGGGCTAAATGGCCAGGTCACAAGGACCCCGAAGGCTCAGAGAAGGTTAGGGGAGGGGACCCACTGGAACAGCTGTTGGGAGACAGATGGTAGCCTCCCGTCAAGGCCATCCAGCTTGTTCTTTAACGTGCACAGGGTATGGTTCTCCAGCACACGGGGCCACGGTTTAAAATCCCAATCCGACGGACGGCGGCCTTTCCAAGCCCATCGGTGTCCCCTACTGACCGTGGGCAGGGCGGTGAGTTTTGCGGAGATAAATCTCAATACTGACCCAGCTTGGACTCGAACTTGGGAACTACAGATTACGAGCTTGGCGCGCTACCGACTGAGCCACCCCCGTCATATAGGAGTCTGCAGGAAACTTCTTGCCAATCCACGCGACCACCGTATCATTAAAAAATTATTACTTGCGATGAAAACTGGAACTTTTTTTAATTTTTCAACAGTCCGAACACTCAAAAAGCAGTGGCTCGACCCAGGCCAGCCTGCACTTCTTATCCCAAAGAGAGGACGATTCGAAATGAAGGCAATGTTGCGTGTTCGTTGGTATTTTGTAGGTGTAGTGAACTTCGAGCTGTTTCCCGATGGACGTGCCAACAATGCCGACCTCTATTCAACATAACTGGAGCGCGTACACTTTATGATGCTTCAATGCTATCCAGGATTGGTAAACAGACATTAGGACTCCTCCAGCACGACAACTCAAAATCCACTTCGGACCATAGAAAAACTTCTAGAACTGACATCTTTCTCACCCAGCTAAAAGTCTGGACCTAATTCCTTCTGAATACATCTCTTTCGCTCCATGACCCACTTTCTTCAAGGTAGGCGGTTTCAAACATTTCAGAAAGTCGAAAACTGATGTCGGGAGTTTTTCACCACCAAGGGCCAAGCCTAGTATCGAAGAGGAATCGAATAACTTACCGACAGATAGCTACGAACTATTAAAAATGATGGTTTATCATGATCATTTTACGCTGAGTAAGGTTCGTTATTTATATTGTAATAATCATTTCTCAAGTAGACGATCAAACGCATAGATTTATGAATCACCCTAGTATAAAAATGGGGGTTTCTTACTATTTTTTTTTGTCATTACGGCAATATAGAATATGAGACAGGTTTGGCGTTACATTCCGTAGTAAATCTGCTCTTTTTCGCCTTGATTAAGCAAAAAATCTTCCCATTTCCGCTTATAGAATGCTCAAAGTTCTGATGGTACCTTTAGATAACTTTTGGGTATTATTATACCTCATATACAGTATAAGTGGATGCATTATCAGCTGTCCTCCAGATGTCTTAGTTTCAAAACTCCCGATTTGTAGGACAATCTGCAATCGTCTGTCATAACTGTTACTTCATTGATGTCGGTGTCTCCCATTATAGTATCAAGAACTATAGCTCAGTCATCACTTGAGCAAAAAATAAACTCCCCATTGTATCGAAAATCCAAGGGTTTTACTGGCTGGTAATAAGGTTACAAGAAGCATAGATCTCCAGTGTAAATTGCTTCCCTTTTTCTTGAATGAGATGAAGAATATGACAAGAATTTTGTTAGATTTCTCCATAGCAAATGAAGTCAGCTGCCGAAAATGAAACACACTTTTACATTGAGAACGTAAGACACAGTTCAGAATATGCATGTGTAATCAGTGTTGATCCGTTTTCCATAGAAGTACAATGCAGACTGTTTTTAAAAGAAAATTCTGTCGGTAAAGTTAATATGGTTTTATTAAAACTGAATTTTTGAAAAATGAAAATTTCATAAAAATTATGAAACCTGAATTATAATTCTCATTTACTTCTACTTTGTTTTCTCAAACGTTATATATTCTGATTAACAGAAACAATTGTGAAAATGAAAAGAACATTTCTGAACAATACACAGTGAAAAAAATAAGCTTTATTGAAAAGTTCTGACATCGTCTGTCTTTTTCTTGCAATGAACAACTAGCGAATATTTAATAGTGTAAGCCTTTCTCTTACTCAAACTGCGAATCAAACTTTCTCACCTTACTTTGTTACAGGTTAATGAGAATATAATACACATTATAAATCAGTTTCCAAAAGAGATTTCATTTACATTTCATAAGGTTAATACTGTTGGCTTTTTATGTCTAATGTATCTTGTTTTTACTCTGACTCTACGAATAACCGTATAGCTAACACAAATTAAAAAACCGAAAGATATAATAGACTTAAATAATTAAAAGTTTTATTTGTAAATTTGGTGAGGCAGTTATCTGGCTTTGGGCTGTGCTACGTATATCTGAGCAGCTTTTTTTTGCACCCAAGGACACCAATGGCTCAGAGAAGGCTTGGGGAAAGTGAACCCATTGGATAGCTGTTAGGAGACAGATGGTAGCCTCTCATCAAGGCCATCCAGTCTGGTCTTTAACGTGCACAGGGTATGGCTCTCCCAGACACGGGGGCCACGGTTTAACATCCCAGTCGACAGACGGTGGCCTTTCCACCTTAGTTATTATTTAAAGTATAGAAGCAAAATCCTACTAAGAATGACAATTTAACCTCATTTGTGGTTAGCGCGCTTGGCTACTGATCTAAAGGATCGAGCTATTCGAGCCCCGAATAACGCATGGATGTTGGTGTTGTTTTTCTGCTGAGGTCCCGCCATCTTCACAGACCTTCTACTACGGTGTATTAAACTGACAGGCTTCTGTCAGACCTCTGTGGCAAGCAGCTGCTTTAGGGGTATTTTATTTTTGTCCAGCATTTTAATCTGGATAAGTGCAAAGATATTTACCTCCTAAGTAAGTGATGTTCATCCCCCCAACAGACACTTTTCATATCACTTGGGCTGTTCATTTTACATTTTTCGTACGAAATATGATAATTATCGGATATTAATTATAAGCTCTCTGAAATTGCCAGCTTTGATGAAATGTAATCATGATATATCACTGTTGTTTGATAGTCTAATGCTCCGCCTATATAGCTGCAACTGCCCTAGTTTTATTATATTCGGTAGGAAATCGATATTGTTAACCCTTGAACCTCAGTGTGTAATAGTACTCGGACTAACCAGTTGGTGCGTCAGTCAGAAAATATTGTGTTTGGAGAAAATGGAAGTGGGGCGAGTGGACAAGGTTAAATCCAGCAATATCCAATTAGAAATACAACAATTATTCCAACTCTGGGACCTTCGGTTACACTCAACCTCTCGGCCAAAAGCTTTGAAAGTTAAAATTCTAGCTTTAAAATAAGATGAGTAATACTCCTCTTTCAATAGAAGTGGAAAAGAAGTGGGGGAGGGGAAAAGGAGTTATACGCCTTTGATAAAGTTCACAGTTAAAATGTTAAGTCTGGATATAAGTCTTACATGGTAAATAAAAAATAAAAACTGACAGGATTTATAATAAGAAAAGTGATTTACAAGGAAAATAGGTATTATAATAAAAATAGTAGTAGGAAATAGAAATCAAGCCATAATTTAATATATATAAACGAATAAAGGGAAAAATCTCTAAAAGGGCTATTTTAAAAATATAAGCCCTCTCCCCTCTTCCCCCCCCCCAAAAAAAAAAGACACTAACAACGAAAAACTTTATCCCAGTATCAGAAATCATAATGAAAAAGAAAATATATATGTAGCACAACAGAAACAATTGCAAATCGACAACGATAAGGTTCGAGTCAAAGGTCAAACAAGTTAGAAGACGAGAGAAAAATATCATATTTTATCTACAAGGGCCAGTGTCTTCTAAAAACTCCAAAATAAATCCACGCACTTTCTTCTTAATATAGGATCTTCATTACCTAACAGGGAAGAAAGAGAATATTCTGCGATTCTAACATGGATACACTTCCGAAAGCGAATCTCTCTCTGGTTGGAGTAAGAGTCAGTCCTTTTCACACTACAATAGAAGCAATTAGGAGTGAGAGACCTGCAATGTTTATGTAATGTTTCATAAAGGAGAGTCACTTCTGTTCTTAATCTGCGGATGATAACTTAGGAAATTTTGGATGATCTCAAAGAAAAATGAGGAGGAATATGTTTACCAACTAAGCTTTGATATTGATCTCGAAGATGACACTTCAAAGTGATGTAGAAACATAGAATCTTTTTGTTGATTGATATTATTACGCTTTATCTGATTGAGATCTCGAGAAAATTTAATTTTGTGATGAAGTTAAAATTCATTTCTTGCAGTTTGGTCCACCTTCTCATTGTGTAAGACTTCAACATGGCTAGGAAGCCACTAGAGAGTGAGTATTAGATTCACGAGAGTGGTACCCCAACCTGCCAGGTTTTTGCATAGAAAAACTCTGGTCACGTCCACCGGAAGTACCGTCATCTGCCACACCCATTGTCTCAGAAAGTCCTAGAAAATTATGCAAACATCCCCTTTTCCCTCTCCCTTTCCAAGAACTGAAAGAAAGTCCTTGAAAAATGGCGCAATCAGGGATCACATGACGCCATAGAATACGATGCAACCATCTTGTCCAGACTTAAACACGCCAAATAAACTTCACCCATCTTGGATGATGCAATCAACTTATGCAGACTTGTAACCCCCACTCAGATGTAGGGCACCACTCAGTCGGTAGCGCACCAGGCTCGTAATCTGCAGTTCGAAGGTTCGAGTCCCAGCTGGATCAGCATTGAGATTTATCTCTGCAAAACTCCCCACCCTGCCCACGGTCAATAGGGGACACTGATGGGCTTGGAAAGGCCGTCGTCCGTCGGATGGGACATTTAGCCGTGGCTCCGTGTGCGGGAGAGCCATACCCTGTGCACGTTAAAGAACACGTTGGATGGCCTTGACGGGAGGCTACCATCTCTCTCCCAACAGCTGTTCCAGTGGGTCCCCTCCCCCAACCTTCTCTGAGCCTTTGGGGTTCATGTGACCTGGCCATTTAGCCCATGGTGTGCAAAAAAGTGCCACTCAGAGGTAAAACTACCCAATCCAATCCACCCAGTTGTTAGCTGGGATGTCACAATCCTCAATAATTTACCAAGTCCAACTAAACTTTCTGTGGCAGCTCTCTATGCAGTGATGCTCCCTTTACCCCAAACCCACAATGTAGGGGATTACAAACCCATGAATTAGGGCATCTCCTTTAAATCACCATTTTGGATGTCGCCATCGTTGATCTTGGCCTGACTCGAAAATCCCCTTCCAACTGTCATATTGGATGTCACAATAATTTACAAAGTCCAACTAAACTATCGGTGGCAACGTTCAAGGCATCCCTTCGGAATGGATGTCGCAATCCTAAAAATATTATCAAGTCCAATTAAACTTTATCATTATTCGTTTAAATTTTGAAGCTTTTCCACCGTCAGAGGGCGCAATTAAAGTTTTCGGGAAATTCTAAAAGTGTGAGTCATAATAGTTTATCAATACCTATCCAACTCAAAAATAATTTTCACTTTATATCTAAAAAAACAAACAATTTTGCCTAAAACACAAAATACATTTTACCACTCCTGGGGTCAAAAGTGAAAATCATTGTTTATTATTATTATTACATAAATGATCGGAAGGTACTATATATCAGCAGATTAATACCGGAGAAGGAAAAGTACATCAAAATTTGAAACATTTGAGAAATGGTGATAAGTCAAATCTCATCAGTCTAAAAGTAAAATCATCAATATTTGTAGAAGTGACAATCTCTCTGGGGAGTTCCATACTCTTCCAACACGTCAACTCAAAGTAATGGTACTTCAGTTCTTTCGGGCAAAAGGCACATCGATAGTAAGAATGTGATCTCTTGCTTTTCTGTAGGCAAGATTGGATATAGTAGTAAGTTACTCCATGAATCTTAAGTTTTTAAGATATTTTAAAATCAAACATTAGTCTTCTCCACTCCAAGGAATGCAAAAGTGCAGTTGCGGTGCTAGAGCTTTTTCTACCTTTGTTCATATGATATATTGTAACATCCAGGAAGTCTTTTTGTAAACCATCTGTGCGTGCGTTCAAAATTTTTATTTTTGATGTCTATCAAACTTCGTAATATTCATATTTCACACCCAAAATTTCAACTTTCTAACGTAATTGCATTGCTTGCAATATTAGTTTTAAATTCCTTGATTGATTCAATTTTCAACCCTTTTCACCGTTAGAGGGCGTAGTTATAGCTATAGGAAGATTTCGATAGTGCAAGTCGTAATATTTCGTCAATACCCAGAGGCGTAGGAACGTGTTGGCATCGGGGCAGTTGCCAAGCGCGCCGGAATCACAGGGCGGTGCTGAGGCGGTACGAGCCGTTCCACGATATCTGACGTTTATGTGCAAAATAAAAGCGATGATTAGCCGCCCGTAGTTCGTTGAGTTTAATACGTATTGTTTATACCGCCGTATCGTCAAAACAGCATATTATAGATTTTCGTTATTTTCTACAAAAATATTTTTTCCCTTTTATCGGCGGACCCCCCCCTCCCCTGCACCGCCATGCTATAAAGCAGCTTTGGGGTGCAATTTTTAACTGTTTATATTACTTTTACAAATCATGCCATTACAAAATAAAATTCTGGTACATAGGTATATTTTTCTTTGGACGGGAGTTCATAATTTGGGCAGAAGTGCAGTATTGGGTCCTCAGGCGCCATCTTGTTTTATTTCGCCGCGGTGAAAAAAAAGTCTGAACGGTAAAAGTAGTCCGTTCTGCATAACCTTCAGATGCGTATTGAGGATATATATATATAATTTAAAAGATATATCTCTCATCAAAACAAGATTTTGTTAACAACGTTTGTCGCTACAAAATGAACACTTTTGTTTCGCACTTAAAAAAAACGAAACTTAAACAATTTCATCAAAATTAGATTTTATTAACAACTTTTATCGCTCAAGAATAAACCTTCGTACTACACTTAAAAAAGCCCCAAAAATTAATGTTCTCATCAAAACTAGATTCCATTAACAGCTCTTATCGCTAAAGAATAACTCCTTGTTCCTTACTGAAAAAAGCCCCAAAAATAATGTCATCAAACGATTTCATTAACAACGCTTATCGCCAAACAATGAAACCTCGTTTCGCACTTAAAAAAGCCCTTAAAATATATATCAAAAGTAAATTTCCTTAATAGCACTCATCATTAAAGAATCAACTTAAGAAAAGCCTCGAAAACAAATAATCTCATTACAGAGAACTATTCTAAACAGCATATATCAGTCTTAAATATTAGAATATGCGGATGGATATCATATTGCAAGTCAACGTTACAGTCCTGGGGAAACATCCTGGAGAAAAGTACAACATGGCGGCTAAGGACCAAATACTGCACCGTAGCCAATAATTTGTACATTATACTGAATTATTATGTTTATAAACCCCGGGATTGTTTAAGATCAACATGAGGACAGGAGTGTACATCATACTTTGTTTCCTATCAATCGATCGAGAACTGAGTCAAAAAATTAATTTTGATGAGATTTTGCCAACAAAAAAGTAGGAAAAATTAAAATATTTTAAAAAATAATTAATTGCAATTTATTTTGCAATTATTTATGTGCAATTAATATTTATTCATGTAACTGTATTGAAATAATGACAATAAATATATATAGTATAAATAACGTGTATTTTTTTTATCAATAACTGAACAAGGGCGGACAATTATAAATTTGCCAAGGGCGCCAAAAGCCTTGCTACGCCTCTGTCAATACCTATTGAATCCAAAAAGAATTCTAAAATTATCTCTAAAAATAAAAAAACTTCGATGTCTACAGACAAACAGAGATGACAAAGTGAAAACATTAGCTCGTTTTTTCTGAAACGAGGTAAAAAGTAAATGTAATCGAAGTTATGTGATGAACAAATAGGCGTGTAAAATGACGCGTACCAGTTGTACAGAAACTGTTTAGTAAGGGTTGTTAGCATGTGAAGCGCAGCACGTGCCGAATATCATTAACTTGAGGTTAAAGTTTCGCAAGCTTATACGTAATGGGTCTACTTATGAAGTTTGGTACGTGCTATATCATAATATCTATATTCATCTACAAATCTGAATTGAGAATACGAATTCGAAGAATGATTTTTGCTGCAATGCGTTTTACAATTGAGCTATCGATGACATTCGTTTAATTCTCATCATACTGCAATTGAATTTTAATTAGCATTCTGTTTTAAGAGTTAGCAACTGTTCTGAAGTAACGAAACCGGTACTTACCATGATAAGTTACTTAGTCATTATGACCGTCATGGTTTGCTTAATACTGAAGTTGAGGAAGAATGGGCCATTTTAAACAGGCTTTTTTGGAAACTAACATTTTCTTTTAGGAAAAAAGGAGCAGAGGAGGCAGAATTATTTAAGTGATAAAGCACTTGAGCTTATTTGAGAAAGCAGGAACTACAGGAATGTCCTTAATCAGTACCCTACTAGTCCTAATAGAAAGGATTACAGAGAGCTTAATAAACGTGTAAAGGATCAGTTAGCTACTGATAAGAATCTTTGGCTTCATGGCTTGGCTGACAAAGCTGAGGAAGCAGTTAGGCAGCACAACAGCAGAGAGCTGTACCAGATAGTTAATGTTTTATGTGATAGAAAACGGACAGGCATACAAGGATTGCAGGATAAACAAGGTAAGGTTATAGAAGGTGAGGATTCTGTCATGGCTAGATGGGCTGAGCATTTCAGTGATGTTCTAAACAATGTGGTTAGTTCTACTCCCATTGTTTGTAATGATGATAGATGCATTACTGGCTTTAATATTGGCCCTATAACACAGTCTGAAGTTATTTTGGCTACTTCTAAACTTAAACTGCATAAATCCCCAGGGGTAGATGAAATTACTACAGAAATGCTCAGAGCTGGGAATGTTTCGGTTACCACTTGGATGACTGAAATTTTGAATAACTTTTATGATAAAGGCATGGTTCCTAAAGATTTTACCAGAGCTATTATTATCCCTATTTTCAAAAAAGGTGATCGCAGTTCTTGTGATAACTATAGGGGTATCAGCCCACTCTCTGTTCTAGGTAAAGTTCTTTCCATGATTGTGCTTAATAGAATTAAGAATCTGGTTGACAGGCAATTGCGTGATGAGCAATGTGGATTCAGAAGTGGTAGGGGATGTGTAGATGTGTTTAGAAGTAGCCAAAATAACTTAGGCAGATTCTTGAGAAATGTTTAGAGTTTCAGAAACCTTTGGTTGCTAGCTTTTGTTGATTCAAAAAGGTTTTCGACTCTGTTGATCGTCATAATTTGTGGTTGATTGTGAGATCATATGGTATACCAGACAAGTTAGTTAACATAATGAAAGCTCTCTATAATAACACTGAGTCATGTGTGAGAGTTGGTAAGTCTTGTAGCAATTGATTTAGCATTACTTCTGGTGTTCGACAAGGGTGTATTTTGTCTCCTTTTCTCTTTGGTTGTTGATTATGTTATGCGAAATTCACTTCAAGGGAAAGATTTTGGCCTTAAATTGGCTGGAGATACGAAAATTTCTGATTTAGATTATGCTGATGATTTAGCCCTTTTGGCAAATGATGTTGATGAGATGAACTCTTTCATTCGAGCTGTTGATGAGACTGGTAGTAGAGTAGGTTTGGTTATAAACAGAGAGAAAACTAAAATGATGAAAATTGGTCAGGCAGGTTGTGATTCAGTTAATCTGAATGGTTGCAGTCTTGAGCAGGTGTCACAGTTTAATTACCTTGGGAGCTAAATAACAGATACTAGTGATGTGCGGCATGAGATTAACTGACGAATAGGGATTGCTGCCGGGACTTTTAAGAATCTATGGAGATTGTGGAGAAATAGGTGTATACATCTAAAGACTAAAATTAGACTGTATAATAGTTTGGTTCTTTCTAGGGTTAGTTATGGTAGTGAAACTTGAACGCTGTGTAAACAAGATAACAGGAAACTAGATGCTTTTGATTCTAGATGCGTACGCAGTATCTTGAGTATTAGGTGGTTTAACTTTGTAACTAATGATGAGGTTAGGCAAAAGAGTCTGCAACCTCCTTTAAGCAACTTATTGTGCAGAGAGAGAGACCGCTGGTTTGGCCATGTTGCCCGTATGGATAATTATAGATTGGCGAATAGGGTTATGAACAGTGTGCCTAGAGGCCTCAGAAGGAGGGGGAGACCTAGGATGCGGTGGGCAGACAATGTCAAACAGGACCTTGTTAGAATTGGTGTGCAGTGGCCGGATGCAGCAGATGTAGCTCAGGACAGATATGCTTGGAGAATTAAACTGCGCCTTCTGGTTGGACCTCCGTAGCCCAAGGCTTCTTGAGGATGATGATGATAAACTACTACGGAAGCCTGACAGGAATTAGCAGAATACGCCATAGTGATTTAATATAACTCTGAATAGAATTCGATCGTTAATTACAGCTTTGTATCAACAAGCTCGCATAAAAAAACAATTAACTGAAATCTTGTTTGCAGAACTGCTATTTGTTTTTTTTTTTAAATTTAGGACGCAGGTAGCGTTAGAGCATTTATGAAGCCTGAGAAAAGCTTCATGTTTGTATTTATGTATCCTTCATCTCACTATAACTATATACCTAAAAGCATTCGCTTTTTTTTTTTGCACAGTGAGCAAAATGGGTATTCATATTGGCGCAAAGCTCATGACATTATGGAAACTAACTAGACAATAGTTACGGATTCATTTAGAATAGATAGCCTCCTCTTATCGACAACTAACGCGATTCTAACGTGCAAACATCATGGCCTATTAGACATCAGATGGATAAAGAGCTGTATAAGCACACTATCGTGTCTTTTCTCTACGAAGTTATAATTTTTAGATCAGAAATGCAATTCAGTTCCAAATTTTGACATCTGTTAGATAATCTATGTTGTGTAAGAGACCAAATGAAAAGATGTAGAGCAGTGGTCCTCAACGTTAGCAACACTGAAAGATGTGAATATCTGGGCGACTAATCATATGATGCCTGACCACCATACTACCGCCATTAAAATAGTCCGTTTCTCTGATGTTGCAGAGGATGTAGCGAGTTCTTTATCTCCCTAATGACACCTGTAAGACATTGGTATTCATATTGAAACTAGATTTATTTGTGAAGAAAACATTTATTCACTGGCCTGGGCTCCAAAGGTGATGTGTATGCGTCACGTTAAACGAGCTCTTCTCATGAAGGGGATGACGGAAATGCAAACTATTGGTATTCGTGCATACTTTCTGCACGAAATTATGCCTTGAAACTGTGGGTACTAAAAAGTTCATTTAGTTATCATTTCTGTAGATCGCCTTGATGTTAAA
The DNA here is from genome assembly GCA_038380435.1 of Ryuthela nishihirai. NCBI lineage: Eukaryota > Metazoa > Arthropoda > Arachnida > Araneae > Heptathelidae > Ryuthela > Ryuthela nishihirai. The sequence goes on from JAWZYU010000020.1 coordinate 40,752,511, forward strand.
GAAAGCGATTTTCCTGAGCAGTTATGATCCTGGGACGATCTTCTTCCGCATTGCAAAATTTATATGTGCACCACATTTCATATCATTCTCTTATTACATTTTTCAGATACGACATTATCCTTAATTTTGAGAAGAAATATATTTCAAATAGAAAAACATTTTTCTTACTCTAAAATAATAAATATTATCTCAAGCAGCTGTTTGCCACAGAGATCTGATAGGAGCTGTTACTTTATGCGCCATAAGTAGAAGATCTGTGAGGAAGGAGAGATCTCAGTAGAAAGACAACACAAACATCCATGCTGTACCTGCGGTTCGACCCCAGGTCCCTCTGATCGATAGCCAAGCGCGCTAACCACAACTGTAGATAAAAGTGAAATTGCCCAAGATCGTATTTGTGTTATTCAGGACTCGACAAATCTGGTTTAAATGTAGAGATATCTTCAATATTTAGTCACCAAGATGAATCTACAGAGTTTATTTTAGTAGAAAGTGAGCCCTTGTTGGTCTTTGTGACCTAGCCATTTTTAGCTCATTGTATGCATAAAAGTGCAGCTCGAACTAAACGGAGCCTATGGAAAATATTGGATAAATAACTTAGCTGAAAGTGCTGGAGCTACTTTCCGAAACAAATTCTAAAATAAAGTGAAAAAGCAGATTTTCTCTCATTAGGTTGTAGGTAACTTGTAAAACAATTCAAAAACTTTTCCTGAGAAAAAACACTAGAAGTTTTGAAATAAATACGATTTATGCGATGAACAATTTATGCGGAATCTCAAAATCCACTCGTTTAATTCATCAAGAACTACTTTTAAGTTATGGAAAATACACAAACCAAAACATAAATATCGTGAATAGCATAGATCCAATATTATTTCGCAACTGCGGCCTTGCGGTTCTGCAGTATATGCTGAAGGTTTGCCATCTACTCATGATCTACAGATATTTTTCACGATTTATCGGTCGAGAAATTCGATTAGGTAATAATACTCGAACACCAAGGTGTTCGAATACACTTAAGTGTTATTCATTTATCTATATTTGTTCTAAATATTCGAATACTTTGGTGTTCGGATACACCTAAATGCTATTTACCTATCTATATATTTGATCTCTATTTGTCCGAAATATTCGATTATTTTGAACAAATATTGATAAATATAACAAAAGAATTGACACGTCGTCCTGGTACCGTGGATTTGTCAAGCCCAGCAACAGATTAAAGTACAATGGGCCCTAATATGGGACTCTATTTTGGGCCCCTCATAATCGAAAAAACATTAAATTGAATATAATTGGGCCGTCTGCAGGCCCTATCTATGGCCGTGGCCTGTACGTTAATCCTGTACTAGTCGGACTCTGCTGTTATTAATGCAGCAATATATTATTGACCGTTACCTTCTAGATTTCATGATCCCACTCTCAAACCATATCATGGAAGCTTTGCTAATATATTGCCTCGTTTAAAGGTTAGTGGGATCAAAGATTTTTTCTTTCAAAACTAAGTTTCACTGCATAATTAATATGTTGCGAATTCATCGTTAGTTTCATTGCTGTTACTAAAAGAAAGTTGGACTCATCTCATCCTAATAAATGGCATCGTCGATCGTTTTGCACTTGACGCACGAGTGCCACAAAGATAAGCGATGATACTGGAGACACAAATTGCCGTGTTCCACTTATTTCCTCTTTGCTTAGACGCGAACATGCATACAATGAGCTGCTGCCAGATAACAGCTAGCGCCTTGGCCTGGACATGTCTCTTGCTCTTGGAAAGCAACGAAGGGGGAAAGCTGCATTTTGTTATCACACTGTGACGTAGTTTGGCAGCTGACTATATGATAGCGGCCTTGCGTGCCCCGCAACTGGCTGGTGCACTTGGCAGCGTTGAATGACTGACTGCACACGGGTTACTCCTGGATCTCGCTCCTTTTCGCCCAAGTTGAATTCGTTTGTTGATTGTGCCTAGGAAGCGTGTCGTACTTAGAAATCCTTCTTCTCGAAAAGAAAAATGTTACGCAAGGCTATGGGCACAGTGCAAAGAATTGTTTGGAAACCTAGCAATAATATTAACAGTGTTTCCAAATATTAAGTTTTTTAGTTTTATTTTTAATTGACGTGACACTTATTGTAAATAAAAATAAATATAAATACCTCCTCAGGCATCTCCCTGCCACAGAGGTCTGACAGGAGCCTATCAGTTTATACGCCGTAGTAGAAGGGCTTATTGTACTTGATGAAAATGTGTCAGAATTTAATAAAACACCACATGATGAAGAGGAAATGCCATATTACCCGTATTAGGTGGTAAATAATGCCATTCCGTACATATTTACCTCATGTTATCACATTGCATTTTCCATGAACACAATAAGAAAATTCAAAGCGAATAGTGTAATTATTAGCTGTAAATAGAGCCATCACTAAATTTTTAGAATCCGGAGCGGAAAAAACCGTAAATTAAATTTTTTTAAAAATACTTATCTTTCTGTAGGGTCCTAAAATGTAGAAAATAGGCCTAAAGCATATCGATGGTGGAATCAGTCACCGAGTTCGTATTCATTTCAAAAGTAGATACGGCGCCGGCAATCTTATTACGTAGTTAAAAATCTGCGCCCTATCTTCCTTCGAAGCGAATACGAACTCAGTGACTGATTGCACCATCAATATGTTTTAGGTTTATTTACTACTTTTTAGGGGCCTATGGGAAGATAGGTATTTTTTAAATTTTTTAATTTACATAATTACTCAGTCGGTAGCGCGCCAGGCTCGTAATCTGTAGTTCTCAGGTTCGAGTCCCAGCTGGGTCAGAGTTGAGATTTATCTCCGCAAAATTCCCCGCCCTGCCCACTGTCAGTAGGGGACACCGATGGGCTTGGAAAGGCCGCCGTCCGTCGGATGGGACGTTAAGCCGTGGTTCCGTGTGCTGGAGAGCTATGCCCTGTGCACGTTAAAGAACAAGCTGGATGGCCTTGACGGGAGGCTACCATCTGTCTCCCAACAGCTGTTCCAGTGGGTCCCCTCCCCCAACCTTCTCTGAGCCTTCGGGGTCCTTGTGACCTGGCCATTTAGCCCATGGTGTGCAAAAAACTGCCGCTCAGAGGTGAAACAACCCAACCCTTCAAAAACGTTCATTTGACATATGACTTATAGATATCGAGCACATTTACCATCCTTTTGGATTCAGGTTTGAGGTAGCCCATGACATTGGAGACGTCACAAGCTTTGAGATAGACTCGTTTAAAGTTGATCCCCGCAAAAATTCGCACCCCACATTTTATCAGAGGGGAATAGTGGGGACAAAATTCGAAATAGCTTACGACCATCATTAGACGAGCTTTTATTTAACACCTAACTCGTAACTGTGGGCCCTCGCGTTCTGATAATATAGTATAACGACTTTCATATTTCCCGTTTTTAGGGGGGGGGGGAAGAAAGCTTGGGGGATTATTCTTTTATAGTCTATTATACTCCCCGCGTCACAAGCTTTCATTTGAAGTAAGCTCGTTACCTTCGGCACTCGTGTTGAAGATATATAAGTGAACAATAATTTTCAATTCCCTCCCTTTTTAAGGATAGAAGAAAGCACTGAGTCAAATTTTAATAGCCTACGACACTTCCCGCGTCACAGGCTTTCATTAGATACCTAGGTCGTTACTCTCGGTACTAGCATTCAAAAGATATAGGGGAACAATAATTTTCCCTCAAGAAAGCATGGGGGCCAATTTTTCGTAGTCTATGACGTTCCCCGCTTCAGAGGTTTTCATTCCACGTATAGCTTGTTACTCTAGGCCTTCGCGTTCTGGAGATATATATATAGCTTAAGAATAATTTTCACATTTCCCCTTTTTTAGGGGGGTAGAAAGCCAGAGGATCATTTTTTTATAGCCTCACAAGCTTTCATTTGACACATAAATCATTAAGTTTCTCTATCGCGTTCGAAAGATATGATGGAATAACGTTTTGTCAAATCCACACCCTGACCAACCGACAAATGTCAAAGCTACGGAAGATAGGTATTTTTTATATTTTTTAATTTATATTTTTTATGTTGTGACTAAAAACACCTACCTTCCAAAATTTTGATATACGACTTATAAGCATCGAGCACATTTTTACCACCTTTTGCCTTTACGATCATACTGTTTTGAACAAGTACAAGAGGCCTAAAACGGTAGCGTTTTCTGAGGAGACCTACCCGTTTTAGGTTTCTTATACAATTTTACTGCTATTTTTAGCTTTTCTTATATTTGCCCTTAGGGAACCATCTAAGGGTGGTTCACTTATATATTTTGTTCTTATATATTTGTTATTTGAATATGATCTACCCCCTTTTGGAGACATCATAAGCTTTAAATTTGAGATAAGACTCATTAAAGTCGGCCCCGTGAAAATCTGCCCCCCCCCCCACACACACACACACATTTTATCAGGGGGAATAGTAGGGGCGAAATTCGAAATAGTTTACGACCATCATTATACGAGCTTTCATTTGACAGCTAACTCGTAACTGTAGACCATTGCGTTCCCATGATATAGTAGAACGACTTTCAGATTTCCCGTTTTTTAGGGGGGAAAGCAAGAGGGGTCAATTTTTATAGACTACGACACGTTCCTCGTCACAAGCTTTTATTCGATACATAGCTCGTTAGTTTCCGCACTCATTCGGGAGATATATGGGAACAATCATTTTTATTTTCCCTCCTTTTTGTAGGGAGAATGATAGCATGGGGGGTCAATTTTTCGTAGCCTATGACATTCCCCGCGTTAAAAGCTTTCATTCGACGTATAGCTTGTTACTTTCGGCTTTCGCGTTCTGGAGATTATTGATTTGATTTTTAGTATTGCGATTTAAAATTTTTTTATGCATCTTGATAAGTTTTTGGGTCGTAATTGTTTCTGTTTTAATAATTGCTTGAAAATAATAGATTAATATAAATGTTAAAAAACTCTTTAAATGTTTTAAAGAAATAAAGCCTTAGTTGGAAGAAGAAATGGAGCATAATTATGTCAATAATTCAAAAATAGAGGGGACTTTCTGGCCAATAGTTCAAAAGTAGAGGGAACAGGGTGGCTCAGTCGGTAGCGCGCATGGTCGTAATCTGCAGTTCCCACGTTCGAGTTCCGCCTATTCCATCATTGAGATTTATCTCCGTAAAACTTCCCACCCTGCCCTCGGTCAGTAAAGGACACCGATGGGCTTGGAAAGGCTGTATTCCGTTGGATAGACGCCATACCTTTTGCACCTTAAAGAACACGCTGAATGACTTTGACGGGAGGCTACCATCTGTATTCTAAAACAGCTGTGCAGTGGGTCACTTTCCCCCGACCTTTCTTTGAGCCGTCGCGGGCTTTGTGGCGTGACCATTTAGCCCATTGTGTGCAAAAAAGTGCCAATCAGAGGTAAAACAAACCAAAGTTCAAAGATAAAAACTACTTAACCTTCATTTCTTTATTAACATGGCCACTTGCCGTATTGGTAAAGAAATGCCTCATGCATTCCTAGTTGATCAGGATTTTGTAGTAAAAATAAAACACGGTTCAATGTCCGAAGCGACCAAATAATAAATAAGTGTAATCTATATACTGCCATATGAATTATAATTACGTTTTATTGGCATTCGTTCATACTTTATACTTCGAACGGTAGATATGTACTTCCTTCTAAATTTTAATTCATAAGGTCAATTTTTTAATTATATTCACTGTTTGCATTTGAATTATCTTGAGAATGGCCTTCTCCAGTGAAGATCTTAACTGCGTTTTTCTTCGTTCCTCTTTAATAATCGCCTATAGTCTAGCTTTTACAAATATATAAATGTATAATAGTCTGATTTATTAATTTACTAAATGTATTTGCATATGCTTCAATTTTATGTTTCGTTTTAATTATATACTTTTTATTTTATAAATGTAGAAAATGTATATAGAATTTCGAGTCAAAGTAGTAGAGAAGGTTTAGTGGTGCTATTTATTATCAGAGATTCATTACTTATGCATTTCTGAAGACTTCATATGAAACCAAAATTGCCATTATCATCACATACTAAGATTTTCTGAGTTTAAAACTTTGTTACTTAATAAAGACTATCTTGGAAATAAATACAGGCAAGGTTACAAAAGGATAATTGTGTACCTGAGCTACGAAATTCTGAAGTATTTTTTTTAATTTGTGTAAAGAAAAAAAATGTTTTTAATGTATTTCTATGTTGATGTAATATGTACTCTTTCTACAGTTATCACCTCTGTGAAATTCTTTCAAAACCACTCGATGGGTGGATTACAGATTTACCAATCTGATTACAGTTTGCTTCGCTTAGAATGCATCAATCTCATAAAGGATGCATCTGGATTGCTGAACGGGATGGCACTCCATTACAAGTAGGAATTTTCATAATGTAATGGCCTGCTCTAACCCCATGAACTGATTTTAACCTGCATCTGGTTAAGTGCTGCCAGAGATGCATGAGAAGACACATCTTTCCCACCCTCTTAGACAATGGTTAAATGATTTGCATCCTTCCTGTATTTTAGTCAAATTTCCTTGATCACTGTGATCAGTGCATGTAAGTATTGTGGTGTTTGCTTACAGCTGCTGGTGTGTTGTGAATTTATGTACCTAGAAATAAGAATGTATCAAAGCTTCATATATCTGACACGATCTCATACGAATGGTTCATATGCAGTGGGCAAGTATAATTTGATATGACCATTAATGTGTTATGTGCAAAACTCGAAATGCAAATGACAGTTATTTGTAAGAAATTATTCGGGAGAAATCTTCATGGTAATTATGGCATTATTTGCATAAAGTTTTAATTATAAGCAAACGCTTGAGTGAGTGACATTAATCTTTTCTCTTTCTCTCTTCTTCCTTCCTTGGAATTATAAGGGTGTTTCAAAAAGGACGCAACCCTCTGGTGTATTTTTCTATTTAAACTTGACAAAAGACACAAATTTCAAAAGATGCAAATTAGACATATATCTATCTCTACAACAGATGTTGAAAGTGATTTCCTGCAACCTAGATGCAGGTTCGTACCCGTTTCATGACATTTGCAGCCACCTTTTGTAATGTTTGTTTTCTTACTTTTAAAATCTCTCTTTCAATGTTAGTCTTCAAGTGTATGAGGATTGTTTTGAAACACTACACATTTGAGATATCTCCAAAAGAAAAAAATCTGGAAAAGTAAGATCTGGGGATCTTGGGAGCCACAAATTTTTTGAAATCAAATAATCACCAAAAAATCCTGCAACATGACCATTGTATCATTTGCAGTATGAGCGGTCGCGCCATCTTGTTGAAACCAACTCTCTCGTTCATTCACATCCAATAGTGCAATAAAATGTTGGATGAGGTCACGATAAATTTCACCAATTACAGTTGTCAAAAAATAAAGGCCCTATCGCACGACGACGGGAAATTGCACACCAAACACCAATTTTCCTTGCGTGTAATGGCCGTTCGTGAAAAGTGTGAGGATTTTCACTGCTCCATATTCGACTGTTTTGACTGTTCACATACCCATCCAAGTGAAACCAAGCCTTGTCACTGAAATAAACACGATCCAACACCTCAATTCCATTTTCATCAACAATAGAACGAAACTAACAACAGTACCGTAAACGTTTTTCGTGGTCTGGTTCTTTCAGTTCATGAACGACACCAATGCGGTAGGCATTAAATTTTAACTTATTTGTAACCCCGAAAACAGTAGCTGGTGACAGTCCAACCTGTGAAGATAACTTTCTAAGAGATTTTCTTAGTGAGCTAGTTAAATGCTGACACACATTATCAAGAACTTCGGCAGTTAACAGTGATGGCTGGCCCTGGGCTCTTTCGATCCTTACAGACCAAATGTCACGAAATTTATCAGCAAACGAGATATTGTCGACTTGTTGGGAACTGCAGACAGAGGAAACTTCAACTCAAACTCCTCCCTCACACGTTTGTAAGATTTGTACAAACAATAAGTCTCAACAACAAATACACGTTCGTTTTTGGAAAACGACATAACTGATACAACACAAAGGACTGAATGCTTGAGTGAGACTAGTGCGTGACAAGATCATTTCAACTGCTAAAGGCTGTTAACCTTGTGTACAATAATGCCAACTGACTAATATTATGGCATAAAATGTACATGCACGTAAGTTCTACTCTTTTATATTTAGGGTTGCGTCCGTTTTGAAACACCCTGTATCTGGCCGTTCCTGAAAATTACTGCAAATAAATCCTTCGAAATTAAATTGCATCAAATATTAGAACTCTATTCAGCATTTGTTCTTTAAGTGTACATGGTGCAAAATACATAGACACCTTTCCCAACAAACAGTGTTTGTTATTTTAATGGAATCATTGGAAAAATGAAACTTTTTTCGTTCAGTTATCATTTGAACCTTTTAACAAAATTATTCATAGTTACTATAAAGGATTGTATAAATTTTCATACATTACCAGATCATACAATTTCAATAACCTACTGGCGTTGCATTTAATAGCATATAAATGATCTGAAAGCGCAAACAGTTAGTCTTCCGAACAAGAATTCTTTCCAATGTCGTACTTTGACCATCTGAAGCCCTATGCTAAGTGAAGTTTAAGAGGCTCCAAAATTCGAAATATGTATTTTTCTGACTGATAAACATAAACATGAAACTAATGTGGTTAAAGTATTCGCTATAACTACTAAATTTAGTAATAACTGTTAATAGAAATTCACAACTACTGCACAGTTGAACTTGAAATGCAAATTTTTTAGGTCCCTCATATCGTGAGGCCTTAAGCTGTAGCTTAGTTAGCTTTTGCGTAAGTCCGGCCCTGATTCTCACTTTTTGTAAACTGAAAGTGATTTAAAATTCGTTTGTTAAATGACAGTGAATAATATCAGTTTAGCTAAGCTTTTTAACAATCGGTTTAAATGTTTTGGCAGAACTTGACATACGATAAAACGAAATATATGAAATCGGGAAACGTTCAAAAGGATCAGTGCAACATCAGTTTCAAACTAAAACTTTAGTTTGAAAGTAAACAGGGCGTGAGGAATGTCTAATACTTGTTTTACATTCTACTTCATAGAATGTTCTTACGTTGAAGATGTGAAATGATTGCCAATAAATGAATATAATGGTGTGTGAATGGGGTTTTATCTCTCGGTTTGTTTTTTTGCAAACAACGGGTTAAATGGTCAGGTCACAACCCAAAAAAAACTCGAAAACGTTTGGGGACGAGGTTCATCTTCTGCAATCCAAACATAGTTGTCGATCTTTCAGAGCGTTGTATAGTAATAAAGCCAAGTCTCATCACCTGTGACAGTGTCTATTAACCATTTGGGGCCACTAGGTTCAAACAGTGCCAGAATCTCCGTGCACGATTCGATTCTAGGTCTATATATTTTTTGCTGTTCTGTCAGTTTGTGGGGTACTCATTGGCCACAGATCTTTCGGAACTTTATATTGTTTATGAATAATAGACTGACATCTAAACATATTACCTGAATGGTGATGTGTGGGTTTTCCTTAATGAGTTCACAAACAGCAGCGATGGTCTCATTCACGGCCTCCTTCAGTCTTCCTGCACGAGGGAGGTCTTTGAAGCTCTGCCGACCTCTGAATTTGCGCATCCATCCCGTAAAAGTTCCATACAAACAGGCATGATCCCATATGCCTGTAGTAAATGGCATGAATTTTTTTCTTGTCGTCCCCCACCTGCATCCTTGTGAAAATGCAAAATCTTTCCCCATTTTTTATATACTTCATAGCAACAACGCAGAGATTTCGCAGACCGAACTTTTTGCGTCGCCAGCGAAGAGATGATACGGCCTTTGTTTTTAACACATAATGAAGTTTAGACAAGCTTTCAAACAAGTTGTAGTAATTAATTTCAGAGGAATGAGTGCAAATCTACAGACATTTGTCAAGAACTTTTTGAACGCCCTCCGTAACGAACAAAAAGTATTAAAATTATGTATATAAGAAATTTTTAGGGCTATGTAACGGTAATGAAAAGGAAGGCCATATTGGTAATATTTGGTACTCTGATATATGGTACTCCTTCAGCTCACATTCATTCCTACAGGCGCGGCCATTCTGGCTCTGACAAAATCTGAAAATGGCATCATATGGCATAGAAAGTTCGCTGGACATTTACAACACCTCTTTTGCAAATATGGTGCAAACGAGGTGTTTTAAGAGGAAACGGGGAGGGCAGAGAAAGAATATAAAAAAAAATTAGGTCCCTGACCTGATTTCAATCGTCTGTAATTCTAGCATAATGGCTCTTCTTAGGGAATCACTCTTTTATTTCCTGGGACTCGAGCATGTCCTGGTATCAGTTGTAATGTAATGTTAATAGCAAAGTGTGTATAAAGAAGAGTCAATTGCAAGAATCTCAGAAAATAAAGAGGTAGTGCTAAAATTTTCAGTATTTCTCTGCAGAAATTCAAGAGAACATTGAATAGGCAGAGAGAATCAAGACTTACTTGTTATTAAGGTTTCTATCACGTTTCAGTGTTAAACTAATAGACACTAATTCAGCTTAAAAGATGTTGCGATGATATTTGATTCAGACTTTATTTGATCTTTCTTATACTTGCTTTATCCAGAGTACAGCATACAATTTTGCCGAGAAATTTTTACATTTAATTCCTCTTACTAAAATTGGAGTATGGAATATATTTTCAGATTTTTTTTTCGAACTTCAAGGCGATGTTTTACACAGAAAGATTTGAATCACAATATTTAAGTAAAACAAGATCAAACTCATTGGACGAATCAAGTTCGTAAAAAATTAAAAAGATAGGTGCTTTGGGTTTATTCCCCTACCTGTTACATCAAAGGGTAAAAATCAGAAGAGGCATATAGTAAGAAATATTTTAGAGGAGGAGAGCATAAAATAAATATCAACGAAAGTGAAAAATATAGTGCAATTTTTATATTTAATTTTAGTAAAGTTTTAAAAGCTCATGCAATAGAATAACAAAGAAGATGAAAATAAATCATTACACACAATAGTCAGTAAATTTTTAATCTTAGTTTTTAGCCATCCTACGGTGTTATGAAGGTGGAAGACTTGCTCCCATCTCCTACTATAATCTATCTATAATCTATAATCTTTATTGACACAATAATGCATTACATTTCATAGGTGTACTCTATCCGCCTAAAATAAATAATAAAATAAATATCCGCCTTGTTTGTGTATATAAAAACTATAAATAAATAGCACAAATTATGAATGACAACATGGCTTAATTAAAAAGAGAAATATAATCATCCTGTTCATTCAATTAACACAGAACTTTCTTTTTGAACATACTGCCCCAGAGTTAGAAAAACGAACTCACTAAGAGACGTTTTGTTCTGGTATATTTCAAAATTTAACCAAGTTGGGACCAAATTAACCCGACTTGGTGTATATCATTGGCCATAACCAAGATTTATGGCCAATAGACTTTTTTTTGGCCATTCTGGATTTCTTTCGGCCATCTGAACGCAAGAAAAGTTCTTAAAAAATGTGTGTATCTTTCTAATGTTGATATACGCATAGCTGTTAGGGGAAAAAATCAAGACAGTATAAAATAATATAGCGTTTATCAAAAAATCTCGTGAAATCTCAGTAAACGATCCGATAACAAAATCCGCTCTCTAATGTGGATCTTTAAAGGGTAACCAAAAATAAGGATCAGAAATATCTTTTATGATAACTACAGTGACCATATTCCGGGGAAAATAATGACACTTATTGAAAAGCATATTTTCTGAAAAAATATTCAAAAACAAAAAAAGAACAAATATATTAATAAAATAACTTTTAATTTGTCAAAGGTTTGCACTATTTCAAGAATTATTTAATAATTTAGTACAATTAAATAATTCTGAATTATAAATATTAGTTTTTAATTCTTCAATCATATCAACAATAATAAGAACGATTTTTATTTCGTATCAAAAATTTAGAACTTTTAAAGAACAGAACAAAAAATATAACTTTCAAACGCTTTTCTCAATTTTTATATAAATATGTAGGACAACGCCCTAAAAATAGGATTGTCCTTTAAAATATAGGACAAATGAACAATAACATAAATTCCGATAAGTTTTATGAAAATATTCACCCTGGTTTTGTAAAAGGAAAAGAGTACAAATTTAAATCTATTGAAAAAAAGTGGAAAATCTGAGTATTTACCTTTCTGCTGCTTAAATAGTTGTCATTGTATGGTTGCAGGATAATCTCTTATATATCATTGACTCTTATATAGATTGAGATAATCTCTTATATATCATCTTATATAACATTGACTGTTTAACTTCAAAATATGTGGAGTAGAGCTACCATAACTGAAAGGTTCTTATCCTATTTTACATGTGTCTTAAGGGGTTAATATCTCTCCCTTTTCCAACCCCACGAAGCACTCCCAACTCACCCCAGAGCCTCCCATGAGGTCACTGAAAGTCTCTTCATTATATTTGTCCTAGCTGTTGAGAAAATGACCCCATCAAGGAAACCAATTTTTGGAAATTGAAGTCTACCGTTTAGTGAAATCATTTTGCCATTCAAGATTAAAGGGAACCGCTATCAACAACCAAGCGAGGAAATCTACTGTGGACACCTTCGTGCAACGATCAGTGTACTCAAACAACATTGTGGTTGCATCCTGTCATAAAATAATCTATTAAACCACTTCTCCTTGTAGCCAACTGTTCTCAGCATGTTTAAACGATTCCTGAGGAGTAATTGTAACATATTTAGGATTTTAAATCCATAAAAGTCGAACTCTCTGTTCCCACATTTTCAGCCTATTGAAACTGCCATATTTGTTCTTCTGCAAGGTTTATCGTGTCCCCTCTGATTATCTTCGATTTTCCCCCTTTCCAGCTCCTTCACGTCTCTATATCTCCGAACTTCAATTACTAAGATACTGACTTTTTCCAAATGCTATTAGGAGGCAAACTCTGTGCTGCATTGTTTGTTGTTGAAAGAAACCTTAAAACGTGTGTATGTTTTATGAAGATAAAACTAAAAAAAGAATAGATATTAATGAACAAAAAACTTACAAGAAGTTTTCATAAGCCAGAAAATTATACATTTAATGCAGAAATGCCATTTTTAAGTTGCGGAATTTTTACACAACACTTTAAAGGATTTTTTATTTGACCATTCCATCTGCCCACGTGGGGGGTGTGCCCTGATAGCACCTGACAGAAAACACCAAATTTGAGTAACAGTAGGAAAAAAAGTAGAACTTTCCAAATATTGTGTATCAATATAAAAAATTCACGCCTAAGTTTATGACAGCGCCTTAATTCTTCACTCTTCCGGAGAGAGTTACTTGGATGGAATGTTGCTCCATCAAAATCGACTGTTCAGTAAAAAGATCATAGCCACTGAAAAATGTTGATTTTATGGTATTTGAGATTTTCTGCCCGAAATTACAGTTTATCTTAAATTTTATAATGTGGCAAATTAATGGGCCGATGAAAAGATTTTATTGAACATTCATTTTTATGCTTGGCACTATGCATTTTTATTCTGTGCACTCTGCTATATAACAAAAAAGCATGCATAGTACAGGGGCATGAAACTTACAAGATGCTGCGTGCATTGTACAGGAATGTTGTACCATGTGGAAATGATTGTGTCACGCAGATGCTGCAAATTGGATAGTGGCACAGTCTTGCTGCAAACAACCCTTACCACCTCATCCCAAAGATGCTCGATATGATCTAGATCTGGGGGCTGTGCAGGCCAATGAAGCAAGGAAAACTCGTCGGCATATTCCTTAACCATTTGGTGACAATACATGTCTTGTGAGCAGGTGCATTATCATGTTGAACGTGTCCATCTGGTGAGGATAAACTAATCACGAAAGGATGAACTTCAACAACAGCAACGATGTTCAAATATGCTGTGATGTTCAGTTGTCTTTCAGTGGGTTCAAGGGGCCTAATATGTGCCAGGAAAACATTCCCCACACCATTACACCACTGGCCTGTACTGTTAAAACCACACAAGATGAATCCATGGCCTCATCTTGTTTGTGCCAAATTCTGATCTTTCCATCAGCATTATGCAAAAGGAACCTTGATTCGTCTGACCAGGCTACATTTTCCAGTTCTCAGCGGTCCAGTGTTGATGCTCTTTCACCCACTGGAGATGCACTTTTATGTTCTTCACTGACAACATTGGCTATTGTAACCTATTTGAGACAAGATCTGATACTTGGTGCATTTGGAGATGACCTTCTGCACACCAATGTTTTCTGCTATGATTTGTGTGGTTGATGACCATCTGTTCGCTTGCATGATTCTTGCCAGTCTCCTTTGACTCCTCTGATCCACGAGCTGTTTTCGTCACAGGATTGCTGATCACCGGTAGTTTTTTGCCCCATTCTTGGTAAATCCTTGAAATGGTTGTGCATTAGAAGCCCAGGAGGCACCAACGCCAAACCTAGCACCAACTATCATGTAACATTCAAAGTCGCTCATTTTGCCCATTCTGAAGCTCAATCCAACTCTAATTGATGCTCGAAGAGCTGGTCTGTCTGATTTATACCGCACATCCCAGTCACGTGATATGTTGGAATGAACCAATTATGTGATAAGGGGTGGTGTACCTAATAAACTTGCATCTCAGTGCATATAATGTAATTCATTATAATGTAATGTAATTCAGAATTATAATGTAATTCAAGAAGTGAGTGTTTGATAACTGTTTTATGAAAGACTACCTTTTTTTTCAGCTAAATCACATTTTTATATTCGAAAAATACAATTTTAACGTAATTTAAGGAATCAAGAAGTATTGCCACCCCTCAATACATGCTAGAGCTGTGCTCATGAGTGAATATGCAGAACAAACCATCATTTGTTTCTGAATCTAATGCTTGATATGCAATTAGAAAGGGCAGTTAATAAACGAAGTATTATTTACGATAGGAAATAGTACTATGCAGGTATGAGTTGTCAAAGGCAAAGGTGTGCAGTAACAGGCACAGTCGCGTTCATTGTAAAATTTTTGCTGGTTGGCGAGTTAATTGTTAAAACCGGAATTTTACTTAATTAAAAATTGATTTTAATTGAAGTGTTAAATATAATAATATTATTTAACAAGAATTAAAATGAAAAAATATATATAGTATATAGACGATTACGTTTAATTGACTGACTGACAGGTGATAATACTGTCTGACCATGAAGCAGAAATGATAGAGCTCTGAAAACTTGCATCTTTGGGGTAATTCGCATCGTAGATCTCGGGGGGGGAAATCCGAAATTTTTACCTCCAATATGGCCTTTAAGATCAAATAGAGGTTGAACCATGATCTACGAAGTATAAGAACATGAAAATTGAAGTATGGGGGTATTTCGGATTGTAGATGTCAGAAATGCTTCAAAACTTCAGATCTGATGGATCCTACTAGGTCAAAGGTCGAATTTAGATCTACTGGTATTAGAGGGTTAAAAATTTGTGCCTGGGTGTATTTTGAATTGTAGATCTCAGACATTATGCAAATTTTGCATGTGATGGGTCCTTCAAGGTCAAAGGTCAAATATAGAGATACCTGCACTGAAGAGCTAAAAATTTGCAAATAGGGCTCTTTCAGGCAGTAGAACTCAGAAATATGAGGAATATTCAGATCCTTGTTAAATTTGGAGTGACAAGCTAGAAATCAATAGTTGCCAAAGGCACCAATTAATTCCTAGTATGTAATGTTGCGATTACACTGAAGACTCTTGTCAGATCTCTGTGGCAAGCTACTTGTGGTTTAGTTAAGTAATTTAATTAATAATAGCTAGCCCATTGTTAAAGCAATTGGCAAAGCATGCTGTTAATTGACTGGCAGCACTCCTAAAGTATATACATTGATATACATAAATTAAAAAAAAACAACCTTAAACCCCTTTGCATCTTCTGCATGTGAATCAGAAAATAGGTATAAAATTAAAAAAAATAATAATATCCCCTCAAGCAGCTGCTTGCCACAGAGGTGTGACAGGAGCCTGTCGGTTTATATGCCATAGTAGAAGGTCTGTGAGGATGGCAGGACCTCAGCAGAAAAACAACACAAACATCCATGCCTTACCTGGGGCTCGAACCCAGGTCCCTTTGATAAAAAGCCAAGCACGCTAACCACTAGGTATATATACATATATAAACATTACGCATAAGAATAACAGTTTAAAAATGGAATGACACTTTTAATTCCCAAAAATTGTATAATAATAAAGACAGATGGTAAAAAGGTGAAGGTCAACTGAGATAGCCCAACTTGTTCAATGTGATTACTTCTTACCACTATGCATGCCTTGCAGCAATGTCACGTGCAGTTGATAAGACGATCCAGCAGTGCTGTGGGTAGTAATGTCTACTGCTACTCCAAAGCCTTCTGAAGGTTGCAGGAGAAGGATCCAGGGTAATAACTTGTCTCCAGGAGCATTCCATTCACATTCTATCGGATTTAGGTCAGGAAACTGGGTTGGCCACTCCATACAGTTAATAGCACTAGTCCAGTGCCATTGTCCCTTCCCCAGATAGTGATCACAAGACAGCAGTGGTGCAGGTTAATTTTATCCTGTAGAAAGAAAGTATCACCTACTGTACTCACACATGGTCACAAGAAGGGGTCCAAGATTTCCTTCTTGTGCCTGTGATAGGTGATGTAGCTTGTTGAAAGAACATACCGATCTGTGCAACTACACAAAGACATTCCTCCCCATTAACACTTCCACAGGTTCTGTCACTGCTATTTGTAAGATTTTAGTGTGTTCCTGGTACCCTCTATCAACAACAGGGACAGGGGTGACTCAGTCAGTAGCACGCCATGCTCATAATATGGAGTTCCCAGGTTCGAGTCCCAGCTGGGTCAGCATTGAGATTTATCTCTGTAAACTCCCCACCCTGCCCACAGTCAGTAGGGGACACCAGTGGGCTTGGAAAGACTGCTATCTGTTGGATGGGACGTTAAGCCGTATGTGCACGTTAAAGAACACACTGGATGGCCTTGATGGGAAGCTACCATCTGTCTTCGAACAGCTGTTCTAGTGGGCCCCCTCCCTCGACCTTCTCTGAGCCTTCAGGGTCCTTGTGACCTGGCCATCTAACCCATTGTGTGCAAAAAAGTGCCACTCAGAGGTAAAACTACCTAACCCTCTATCAACTAATAATGTGAATCGTTGTAGATGGCGAAGCTCAATTCATTTGTAAAGAGTACAGACTGCCATTGCTCCTGGGTCCAGTTAACATTATCTCTGCACCAATGTAGATGGTCCTCTTGTGGCATTGGGTCAGGGGCATGCAAACCACTGGATGCCTAGTATACAGACACACCTCATGAACAGTGGCAGTCATAAGGAGAGGAGACCCACAAGTGTTTAATTTTTTCATTTCAACAGCCAGCCAATTTCCTTTCCAAGAAGACAAATCCCTGACACCTTCAGACCCCATATGAAGGCAAATGTAAGAACATATAAATTTTATCCACTACTGAATCATCTAGATGCACTCTGCCCTTGTTGGAATCTCTGCCAAAGTCTATGCACTGCTGAACAAGTCACATTAAGACATCTGGCAACATTTGCTTGACTTTGGCCTGTCTTCAGCCAATCTATAGCTCACCATCACACTTCTTCTGATAAATGATGTTCTGGTAGATATACCTGACAAATATGCTGTCTTGAAAACTCCACCTCACACTTAATAGAAGAACTAGAAAAAAGCTTTGAATCAGTTGCTTTTAATGCTCAATGCATTTGCATATACCACTGCCAGTGTCATTCATTTGCATACCATATCTCAATCCTTCATCATATTTTACATACTATTCATGACTTCCATGTATATCTATCATCTGAGTTTTAGCGTATCATGTTTCTTTTTTTCGTCTTTAATTTATGGAAACCAGTGTAGTTAATAAGAAATTAAGGAAGGGTACAAAGCAAGATCATAAATATTGGACTTGGGACTCTATAATTTGATCAAAATACTTAGTGTTTTACTGTATATGATTGATAGTCACCCCTTCCTAGAACAAAGATTTAAAAAAATATTTAAAATGTTAAAAAGGAAGTTTTTATAGAGGAACTTTACCTAAGGAAGTCAATTAAGAATCCAAAGTAACTCTCAAAGACATTTATTCTTATATCATTATCTTAACTGGTAGAATAGTTGGTATAAATAAACCATGAGTTATCAAGGCTGTTTTGCACTTTCAAAATATTTGTAATTTTAAGGATTAGCCTTTTAAAATGTAATATTATACTACAGTTGTTTAAACTGAGGGATACTGTTTGTGACAGTACATTCTGTAGCAAAGTTACTGATTGTTGTCACATTTTAGGATTTTTTTGGGGGGAGGGGAGACTGAAGTAATTTTTTTGTTTTTTTTAATCGGCCCATTAGATTAGATGCCAAACTAGTTAAAAACAGTTTGGCTCTGCTCAGTTGCTCTGTTAAAAAATTTATTTGATTTAGCTTAAAAAAAAGGTATTCTGTATAGCTACCATCAATCATTCAGTTCTTCCCGTAAATTTCATTTTATAGTTTAACATATTACATTTTATGTATATTGATATATTATTTTTTTTCTAGCTACAGAATTATTTATTACATATTGTGTATTTTTATGATTACTGAATAAATATTATGTGTTTGTTGATTAATGCATTATAATATGCATTTGAAAATAAATGTTCAAAATACACATACCTCTGTTACTGTATATGCAATTTTCTAATTTCTTCCAATTATTAAGATTTTTGATTATCTGGACCACCTTTGATCCCAATTAATCCATATCAAGGATGGATCTAAAGGGGAAAAGCCCTACCCTTAAATTCATATAACACATATATAACCTGTATTTTCAAGAAATTTTTTAAAGACCACCTAACCTTATGAAAATGATTTATAATGAATTGTGTTTCATTTCATCTTGATTCAGTCTTACCCCCCCCCCCCCCCCAAGCCAATTTGTCTTACTGCAGCTTACAAGTTCAGAAAATATCTTCTGCAGCCCACTGATGGACAAAGGTTGTGTTCCACCAAGATCATCAGAATTCTATTGTATATTTATCACATTGAAATCATTTTTTAGTTGTGTAAATACTTTTGATTCACATATTTTCAAATTCTCATAGATATTGTAATGTTCTGTCATTATGATAGGGAATGCATATGTACTTATGATGGGCATTCAAAAAGTTTTTGACATGCATCTGCAGAATAAAAACTATTGCACTTACCTCAACAAAACTTTTACTGTCCTTTAAAGTACTCCCCTCCAGCATTTATGCACAGTTATAGACGTCTGCACCAATTCTGGAATGCTTGGTGCACTCCTGTTGGGGAATACTCCACAACTCTGAATGAATGTATTTTGCAAGGTCTTGCAGCCTTAAATAAGGCTTTCCAGGAAGTTCCTTTTTCGCATGGTGTTTTTCAAAAATCGCATGGGGCAAGATCGGGTGAATGTGAAGGAACTGGTAGCTATTTGATTATTTCCCGCTCCAAATGGGCTGTAATATACTGGGTTTTGTGAGCACTGGCATTGTCACAAAGAAGGAGAACCCTTAATACTCCCATTGTTGGATGCTGCTCCTTCACCTCCTTAATCATTTTGGCAAAGCAATGTTGGTGTAGTATTGACATTATATAATTAAATTTTCAGGTAAGTTTTCCATGGCTGCCATTTCTTCGGAATTGAAAAAAATTGTGATCCTTTTCCTTGAGCAAAAGTCTTGTTGGAGGATTTGAGAGCACGGTTCATCTTCTGCAACCCAAACATAGTTCTCGATCTTTCTGAGGGTTGTATAAAGCCACATCTCATCACCTGTGACAATGTTAACCATTTGGGGTCATTAGGTTCAGACATTGTCAGCATCTCCTTGCATGAGTCAACTCTAACCCTTATTTCCTGTTCTGTCAGTTTGAGGGGTACCCATTTAACACAGATCTTTTGAGGCATTAAATGTTGATGAACAATTATTTCCACACTCCAATCTCCAAACCTTATTCCCCGAACAGTGATTGTGGGTTTTCCTTAATGAATTCATGAACAGCAGCGATGATTCTCTCATTCACTGCCTCCTTTGATCTTCCTGCACAAAGGAGGTATTCGAAGTTCTGCTGCCCTTCTCTGAATTTGCGCATTCATTTTGTAAAAGTGCCATGTGACTGTTTCCATATACTTGTGATAAATCAGCATGATTTTTTTTTGCATCATCCCCAAACTGCGTCGTTGTGAAAATGTAAAATCTTTCTGCCTTTAGTAGTCTCCATAGCAACAATGCACAGATTTTGCAGACCGAACTTCACACACCACCACTGAAGACAGAAATTATGTTATGGCCTTTGTTTTTAACATGTAACAACAAGTGTCGATAAACTTTCATACAAGTCTAACCTCATTAACTTCAGAGAAATTGATGCCCTCTGTAATCATAACAATATTCTTTGGGTCTATACTCTTAACATTGTGGATTAAGTCATTGCCTTTCTGCAACACTTGCTGACTTCCCTCAGTGTCCAGTTCTATCATTCTCCTCTCCAAGTGGAGCTGGAGAGTCTGATTTGGTTGATAAGTAGTGATGTTTGGAGATTTGGATGGCTTTCTCTCATACAGCCAGTAGTAATTAAAAATTAATGAGTTGAATTCAGATGTTGGTTCCCTGCTGTGTGCCTAGATGGCAACATTGATCAAGGTGATAAATAAATGAAAGAGTATTGTTAAAATGGCCAATGGGTAGCAGCAGAAGAAAAAGTAGCTCACCTTTGAGATGAAGGAAGTTGGTAATCACAAGCATGTGACCCAAATGAAAAATAGTATGGTTACAGTCTTTTGATGGCTCCCTTCCACTTCAGATGTTTAGGTGTGGCCTTGCCCATGACAATGAAGTACCCCAAGATATAGAGTCTACAGAATTTGAGATTTTTGCCTGTAGAGGCTCTGTATTCAATATAACTGGATATTTGAGCGATTTGTAAGATGATGATGAAGATTTCAGATGATGAAGAGTATAGAATTTGTAGGATATAAAGTTGGAATTTGAATTGGATCATGGAATATAAAATGAAGCCTAAAGGAAGGTGTAAATTGGGGCAAGTTGTCACAATATTTTTAGTAAGTAGATTAGAAAGGTAAAAATTGTTAGTTATTTTTACCATGTGAAAAGCTTTAAATCTCCATTTTAAAATTCCATTAGTATTATAACGATGTTCCAGTTCTAATAAAATATTTGTTGCAAAAATTTTTTTTTCAGTGTACTAAGTTTGTCAATATCAATGTTATATATGGGGATATTACAAAATAAAACTGTTTTACAATGTAGCAATTTTTTGTATTTAAGACATAAAATTTTTTAATATATTATTTATCTGCAGGTTTACCTCAAATCAAATGCACTAATACTAAGGTGACTATTTTTATGAGCTTCATATTTAGACATTTTTGTGGTGCTTCTTTCCTGATCAGAAACAGTATTCATAATTTTGTTTTGATTCTAAATCATATTTTTAATAAAAAGTGTAAAAAATTGTCAATAGTTCCAAATTTGCATATATTAATCATTTTCAAACTATTCCAGATGTATGGACAGTATAAGGAAGACTTAGAAGCATATGCAAAAGCTGAAGCACGCAGATTGAAAGCTCTACAAAAATTAAGAAAGAAAGAAGAAACAATTCGAAAACAGCAACTTAAAACTTACCGAAGTGCGTGGCAAAGACGAATAGCAGGTGATAAAAAATTGTAATTGCTTATTGCATTTTAATATTGTTTACATATATATTTTTTGTATCTGTATTCTGGTCTTCAAGGGCATAGACATTATATTATTTGTTATCTAGAAGGTTTTATCAATTGCATAAATATCATGCAATATAACTAGGATGTCTCAGTATGGACACTATGAAACATTTCAGCAGGACTAAGTAATTGCTTTCAACATTTGATATATCTTCTACATAGATTGATGTAAAATCTTGTTTAACTTAGTTCATAATAGCATATTTTACTATATTAAAATTACCCCATTCAAATGGTGTGGTCATTCACCCCAATCTAAACTTATTGCATATTAAAACATGTTGAATAAGAGAAATGCACTTTTTTCAGTATGAAGCAGTGATGTAGCCAGGGGGAGGGGATATTATTTTTTAAAAATTGTATTCTATTGAACCAGTTAGTTCAATATATATTAATAAATCTTTCAAAACCTTCTTTCCTTACATTCCATAAATTTCAACAAAATCAAAAACACCAGCCACTGGCATAAATAGCACCCATTATAATAAAAACATTATAATACAGGATTGTGTTATTTTACCCCTGAACAGCGCTGGGGTTCCTAATTTCTCAACAATTTTAAATTCTCAAGAATTGGAAATCAGATCTGAATTCTCAAGTATTCCTAAAAAATCTAATTGCATGTAAAATAATGCTTTTTATTAGATTTTACTCAAATATTTTATTAAATTAACTAAAATTGTAATTATTAACAAACTAACTTACTAATTAAACAACAAACATATAATTATAAAACAAACATATTTTTATAATAATAAAATAAAACACAGCTAGAATTCTTTAATAATTTTTTATGTAACTCTAGTTGGTCTCTGATTAGAAGAGTTAACTCTGAGTAGAAATGTAAAATTGGGGTAATTTAAGGTGTAATTTAAGTATATTCCATAGTTAATGATGGAAATGTACAGCACTTCCCTTGGCTTGAAAACTTCTCCCTGGAAGAATGTTTTTTTAACTTTTTTAACTTTTGTTACACCACAAAAATTATTAAAAAAATTATTAAACATATTTTTATTATATTTATTATAAAACAAAAATCATTAATAAATGAAATTATTCTCTGCTTTATATTATTAGTTCATAATAGCATATATAATATAACAATATAGTTAAAAATAACTATTTATGCATTATATTTAAAGTGATAATTTAAAAAAATATAAGGCATCCATTGCTTCATCTGATAATTTTGTCCTTTGTTTTGAAACAAAAATTCCTGAAGTTTTGAAATTTATTTGGTTTTGTGCTGATGTTGGTGTTATAGTTAAAAGAGGATCCAAAATAAGTTTTATGTTTGGTGCTATTTTGTATGGCACGTCATAGGATCTGTCACATATTAAGGGCACATATAAATGTTGACACGTGATATTTTAAAATAATTTTTTATTACAGTAAAATTATAATTTAGTAGATTTCTTATGGGAAAAAAATTCTTGAGAGTGAGCATTTTGAGAATCGTTTATGTCTCAAGAAATTCTTGAGAAGAAACTTTAAACAGTACTTTTATGAATATACAATGTTTTAAATAGCCAAGTTACAAGGACTCAGGTTTTTCAGGGGAAAGGAATCTAATGGATAGCTTTTAGGAGACAGGAGCCTGTCCAACACATTTTTTAAGGTGCATAAAATGTGGCTTTCCTTCATATGGGTCATGTCCCATCAAAAGGATGGTAGCTTTTCTAAACTCAATAGTATCTTCTTTCTCACCAAGGGAATAACAGAGTTATTGGAGAAAATATCAACACCAGCACAATGGTGACTTAAACCTGGGGGGCTCAGTCGGTAGCGCGTCAGGCTCGTAATCTGTAGTTCTCAGGTTCGAGTCCCAGCTGGGTCAGCGTTGAGATTTATCTCCACAAAATTCCCCGCCCTGCCCACGGTCAGTAGGGGACACCGATGAGCTTGGAAAGGCCGCCGTCCGTCGGATGGGACGTTAAGCCGTGGCCCCGTGTGCGGGAGAGCCATACCCTGTGCACGTTAAAGAACACACTGGATGGCCTTGACGGGAGGCTACCATCTGTCTCCCAACAGCTGTTCCAGTGGGTCCCCTCCCCCAACCTTCTCTGAGACTTCGGGGTCCTTGTGACCTGGCCATTTAGCCCATGGTGAGCAAAAAAGTGCTGCTCAGAGGTAAAACAACCCAACCCAACTTAAACCTGGAAACACAAGTTTTATAAAGCTTGGTACCCTATTGACTGAACAATTCTTATCCTGTAGTATACAGGCATTTGCACATCACATTAATAAGTCTTATGTTTTCCTGTGGAGCAATTATGCCTACAATAATTGTTGGGCCCTAGAAAAGGTGTAAGTCAAAAACATTTTTAAATGGGATAAATATTGATTCATACTCTTTCTTGCATTGATATATATTCTGAGAAAATGAGGTTAAATGTGTTGCTCAAAACAAGGTAATATCAGTTATAATTTATTTTATAACTTAACCTTTTTTTCCCAAGCACCTGCCAGTTTGTACCTCATATGTTTTACAATTTGGGTCAATTGGGGTAGGGTGATAATCAGTCATTCCATCATGTCCCTGACAGGTTATATTTACAGGGATGTAGTTGAGCTAGGGTGCATCTGGGCTTTTCCCTGGTGCTTTTTTTAATAACCAGAACACATCCTGTCATTTACTATATATAATGTAAATAATTATGTAATAAATGATAACTTCAATAATTCACTAGAATGGTGATTCCCAACCTACAGTTCCCAAACCCCTAGGAGTTTGCAAATATACTAAAGGGGGTCTGCATACTGTTTTCATTATTTCAAAAAGCTCTAACAAAAATAATACATTTACCACTATTACATTACTCCATTAAGCTTTTTGGCTGGAATTATATCAATTCGGTAAGGCAACACTGGCTCTCTCTTGCTGATTACAAGATAAAAATTAGTTGATGAAATAAGAATTTCTGTACATTGAACTTCCCTGCCCAAATGTTCAGATTCAAATTATGGAAGAGCCAATAAAGGACCCTTCTTGGGGCTTTTAAACTGTCGTATTTGTGAGGACAGTTGTAAAGGGGTTGCCTAAAGGTTTGGAAACCACTTCACTAAAACATTAATATTTGTTTAAAAAAAGTTTGCATAAAATTTGGTGTAATATATATTATCATCAGATTATTTATCAAGTCAAATTGAATTTTTGAACAGCATATGCTATTATATAAGTTAGCTCTTAGAACATAAATTATTCATCATTGTGCACTTTCTGTCTCTACACTATTCTAGTTATTTCTCAACCAGTTGCGTATTGCATGAATTTTAAATTCATTGTGTTTGTGTTTAATTGATTATTAACCTTTAATCGATGAATAAAATATGCCATATATGTATCAAGCATCATCCAGATTATGTTTACAAAGTTCATACAGAATAAAAGTACTAAGTTCATTTCATAATTGGAATCAAGTTAGGAAATAAGAGCAATGTATCTGCATCACTGCATAAATTGAAATAATGAATGAATTAATGACATCAGTGTCAGTTAAATGATTAAATCAATATCCTGACATCATGATGCCCTGCGTATATGCAATATGGCATTCTCAAATAGAGATAAGAGCAACTCTGTCGCCAAACATGGATTTACCCATCATTGGTACTGAAACAGAAGTGGGTTAATCTTTTCTGTTAATTTCATCTGTGAAAATAACTTGAAGCAATATGCTTTTTGTCTGAAATGCGCTTTGTCTGATTGTAGAAAAGGATTTTACAAACTTTTTGAGATTAGTTGGTAAAAGAGAGTTTAATTTCTGTTGTTGTTCAGTTGAGCATATTTGGTTCTTGTACATTATTATTTGCAATCAATGCTAATTGTACTGTCATGATGTGGCTGAATAGGATACACGGAGCAATATTGCTAACAGAAGGAATGACAAGTCAGGAAACTTAAATTAGGATCTTTGAAGCGAGAGGCCAAAGTTCCTCAAGAAAAGCCCTCTCGTAAGTTAAGTCTTGCCACTGTTGTTTTATCTTTCATTAAACCTTGTCATGAAGAAACTGAATTTATAGATTGCAACGATACAGAAGCTGATCTTTCATGTGCAAATGAGAAAATTTTAGATGATATTTATGACAATTGTCAATTGAAATTGCAGCCATGGTTCAGTGGACTTTCTGAGTTATCTTTGTAGTCTAAAGCAGAATGTTCAAGAAAAACCTATAAAATGTCCTATTAATGTAATTAATG
The DNA here is from genome assembly GCA_038380435.1 of Ryuthela nishihirai. Taxonomy (NCBI): domain Eukaryota; kingdom Metazoa; phylum Arthropoda; class Arachnida; order Araneae; family Heptathelidae; genus Ryuthela; species Ryuthela nishihirai. Next base: position 40,778,515 of record JAWZYU010000020.1, read on the forward strand.
TAAATTTAGAGAAACAAATTGATAATGAGAAATGTGTTGGTATAGTCTTAAAGGAAAATAGTACAATATTAGTTGATAAAAAAGTTTCTGAAGTAGAATTTTTAAAGGAAAGTAGTACAAAATTTGTCGATGAAAAATTTTTGAAGTAGAAGTTTTAAACGAAAATAGTGCTGAAATTGATAATGAGAAAAGTTCTGAAAATAGGTTTTAAAGGAAAATGATGTTAACAAAGAACTGTTAGATGAAATTAAACCAAGCAACCCAAAAATTGTTTTGAGTATAAATAATCCTGATGAATCTAACAAGTTTAGAAATTTTCAACTGCTGAAGCAACATTTAGAAGCAGGAAGCAATAAACCTGGAAAGCACAAAACCAGGCTCTTCAAAGCCAAGCACGTAGCAACGAGATGTCTGAAACTACCACAGCCTGCAGAGCAACAACTGGCAATGAAGTAGTCAACTTAGAATAGATGGACGTCACCAACAAGATCTTCAGAAGCACATACACCTAACTTATTGATCGACAAAGGAAGGATGTCACAGGAAATGACTGGATGATGGTTTATTGCAATGGAGTGCCAACAATGAAAATTTAAGTATGTTATTTTTCTTCCACTCTGTCACTAATGATTTATAATGTTTTATTTCTTTTCTCTGGAATAGATGAAGATGGAGAAGAGAGAATCAATATTTATTGTGATTTATATACTTAGATATTTTGGAAACATAAAGAAACTGATAAATTTCTGAACTGATTATTCTTCTTATCCTCATAATGATTAAATTTTCAATTAAAAGGGATAAAAGTTAAATTCTAATATATAATTAAATATAAAAATATGCACTTCATAAGTTTGCAAGACAAATTGAAAAGTTTTCTAACATGAAATGCATAAAAAATTTGTTATATGAGATGATTAATTATTTTAATATTTTTAGGATACCTGACAGCATTTTGGCATCATACATTTGCCAGGCTGGGTGAAGACTGGGTTTTTCTTGCTATGCTTGGCATTTTTACATCCCTCATTAGCTTTGGCATGGATTATGCAATAGCTATCTGCTTGAGAAGTATGTATGATATTCATTTATCTGTTAATTTTATGTTCAGCACTACAAAATGCATGCTTTTATAGCAAATACTATACTTTTTTTTGTAATGCCATAAATATTGTTTTGCAAGTGTTATAAAGAAGTGGTGATTTGTGCTATTCAAACAGCTTTCTTCCTACAAAATGCAAAGAATTATTTAAATTATAACTGAACAGTGAGAACCCAACAAATAATGTTGATAAATGAGATAATTGCCAACATTTATGGAAGGCTATGCAATAACCCTTCCAGGGCCCATGTCTTGTATACAAGTTGCCAGAATCTGAAATAAGAGACCAAGGATTAGATTTAGTACAACACATGAAACTTCATTTTTTTAAATTACCATTTGAAAATTTTCTTAAATGTATCTTATAAAAAAATACATTGTTGATGCTTCAAAAATAATACTTTATTTTTCCATTTGATGCATATTTTATTAAACTATGACATAAATAATTTGTTATAACCATCTGATTGCCATTTCTTAGAAGTGATATTGGTATTACTAATTTTTTTGTTAATGTTATTCTATTCTGAACAATCTGATTTAAGCTCACAACTTTGATTTGAACTATTATCAACAAATTTTCCTTAAAGTTTCAAAAATCTAAAAATTAACGAAAAACTGCTATTTCTAAAAATGCATGATTTTTAAATAATGAAATAAACTCGACATATTTGGTATCTACTAATAAATTACCACTTTGAAGTCATTTCCTGGGTTTGTATCCCACCTAGCTCAAGACAATTTTTTCTCTAAAAATTTGAATCGACTTCAAAGTGGTAATTTATTAGTAGATACCAAATATGTCGAATTTATTTCATTATTATCATCAGTATACTTGAGTCATTTAAAATGCTTATTTTGCAGTATTTAAAAAAAAAACCCTGCAATTATCAAAATGATAGTTGTGATTCATTAATTTTTCTAGGCCCAAAGAGATTGGAAATAGTGTGAGACATTTAATTTTAAAAACAATATGTAAAATAATACATCGTTTCAGTTGGAAAAGTTTTAAAATACTTTTTATTAGACATTTTTCAGTTCCATTTCATAAATTTATAAAGCATAAATATGCTTAGGATGATGAATTCTTATCTTTTTAAGAAATGTAATACCTAATAAAAGTGTCATCAAGTTAAAAAAAATATGGAATAAAAAATTTAGTTATTAAAGTTTTAAATGTGTATTCATTGATAATTCGATAGTTCAGAGCTATAAGTGTCAGAAAAATGGCTTCCAGTTTCTTCAAAACTGATTGTTTTGTCCATGATAACCTTAGTTACTGATGTGCCATTAAATCCCAACTTACCAACCTCAAAAAATGGTTTTATTTTCAATACTTGTTTTAAATGATCCAGGATAGCTAGCTGTAATAAAGAATGAAGTTGTGAGTTTCCTAATGTAATCAATTGAATTAATGCAAAAATATCACAAATTAATGAACTCTCATGCTTTTCATTTGCAATAAAACCATCCCATGACTTTACTGCAAGTAAAGGCAACATGCAAAATGCATGATAATCAATTGAAATTTAGACTTCAAGGTGCTGGACCAACAACTGACTAGAAGTGCCATAATGATGGATCTACAAAAAAGTACTGGACATGTAACAGGAGTGGTAGTGGTAGATTCTAAATTAAAATTGTAACAGACCATAAGACCACAACTTAAGATTAATATGGAAAAATTAATTACCATATATTTCCGCAGATAAGACGATAGTTGAATCATAAAAAAAGGACCCCAAAATCCGGGTCGTCTTATAGGACAGATACAAAAAAAATTAGATTGAAATTTATATAAATTGAAACCATTATAGAATAAAACAAATCACTCACCACCGACTGCGACTGATCTTGAAAATTACTACAACTTATCGAAAAATCTATCACATTTTTTAAATACACTATATGATAATATATTACATTGTAATAGTAAATAATACATTACATTGTAATAGTAAAACAATACTAAAACAAAATAAATATTAAAAGTTATGTTTATTGAGCTACTGAGGAAAAAATGGACAAACTAATTATTTACTAGTACAGAGTAGGGTATGTCCACAAAATAGAATAGCCCATACGACGCTTTTGTGAATAGTCAAGGTCATTACCCGAATGCCCGAATCAGTGCGAATGTTTGCGAATAGGACATAATACTGTATACACTATACAGTATTATTATCCAGATGATGAGCGCCAATCTAAACTAAATTCATAGGCCGTTGATAGTTTGGGGTCGTCTTATAGGACAGATATATGCTAAAACTATAAAACTTTGACGAAAATTTATACCTCGTCTTATCTGAAGGTCGTCTTATCTGTGGAAATATACGGTATATAATTTTAAATTGATGCTATAATTTTTTCCCCACAGATTTCATTATAGTAGTATTAATTTGTTAAATGTGCAAATCAGGCACTACTAACTTAATGATACTAAAATGTGTTTTCTGTGTAAGTACTATTGAAGATTTTTGTTAGACTATTTGTGGTTTTATTTGCAGCTCGCATATGGCTATATCGGGATCTTGCAAGGCATCCAGTATTGCAATATCTTGCTTGGATAGCATTTCCATTAACGCTCATCCTTTTTTCTGCTGGGTTTGTTCATATTATTGCTCCTCAAGCTATAGGTAAGCCATTGTAAGAAATAAATAATCTGCAACAACAGCATTTACATTTTGAGTTTAATCACAGATTTCTCAAGCTTATTTAGAGAACTATTAATGCTAAGTTTTTGCAAATTTTATTACTCTTAAAATTTTTTTTTTAAATATGCTAAAAACTATGTTTTTTGCATTTTTTGTACTTAAAAATTTTCTGTATTTTTCTGTATTTAAAATACCTATTAATAAAAACGGGCATAGCTATGGGGAGAAGGCTCCCCCCCCCTCCCAAAGTAGCGTGGAGTTGGCAAAATTCGAAGCACCTTGGTAAAATCTAGGCGAAATGTGAAAATTTGTAATCTTTTTTTTTTGTCAAATTAAGGGAGTTGTCAAAATTGAGGCAACTTGGCAAATCTAAGGCAGTTTGGAAAATGGAGAGACGGCAAAATCTGGAGCAATTCGCAAAATTCGAATCCACTTAGTAAAATACAGGTGAGTTGGCAAAATCTTGGGGAGTTGGCAAAATTCGGAGTGACTTGGTAAAATCTTGGGGAATTGGCAAAATTCAGAGCGACTTGGTGAAATCTTGGGGAGTTGGCAAAATTCGGAGTGATTTGGCAAAAATCTTGGGGAATTGGCAAAATTCGGAATGACTTGGTGCAATCTTGGGGAGTTGGCAAAATTCGGAGTGACTTGGTGAAATCTTGGGGAGTTGGCAAAATTCGGAGTGACTTGGCAAAAATCTTGGGGAGTTGACAAAATTCGGAGTGACGGTAAAATCTTGGGGAGTTGACAAAATTCAGAGCGACTTGGTGAAATCTTGGGGAGTTGGCAAAATTCGGAGTGATTTGGCAAAAATCTTGGGGAATTGGCAAAATTCGGAGAGACTTGGTAAAATCTTGGGGAATTGGCAAAATTCGGAGTGACTTGGCAAAAATCTTGGGGAGTTGACAAAATTCGGAGTGACTTGGCAAAATCGTGGGGAGTTGGCAAAATTCAGGTGAGATGTAAAAATTGGGAATTTTTTTTCTGTAAAATTATGATAAGTTGCCAAAATCTAGGAGAGTTGACAAAACTTGGGGAGTTGCCAAAATCTAGGGGCAGTTTGCAAAATTCGGAGTGACTTGGCAAAATTGTGTAGAGTTGTCAAAATTCGAAGTGACTTGGGAAAATTGTGGGGAGTTGGCAAAATTCAGGTGAGATGTAAAAATTGCAATCTTTTTTCTAAAATTATAGCTTGTTGGCAAAATCAAGGCAACTTCGCAATATTTAGGAAAGTTGGCAAATCTTGGGGGAGTTGGCAAAATTCAGAGTGACTTTGGAAAAAAATCAGGTGAGATGTAAAAATAGCATTTTTTTTTCTGTAATATTGTGGCGAGTTGAAAAAAATCGAGGAAACTTGGCAAAATCTAGGGCAGTTTGAAAAATTCGAATCCACTTGGTAAAATAGCCATCCCATGGCTGAGTGGTTAGCGCGCTTGACTACTGATCTAAGGGAACTGGGTTTGAGCCCCGGGTAAGGCATGGATGTATGTGTTGTTTTTCTGCTGAGGTCCTGCCATCCTCTCAGACCTTCTACTCTGGCATATCAACTGACAGTCTCCTGTCAGACCTCTGTGGCAAGCAGCTGCTTGAGGGGGTATTTATATTATATTTATTTTTTGGTAAAATACAGGTGAGTTGTGAAAATTGGGATTGCGTTTGTGAAATTAAGGAGAGTTGACAAAATCGAGGCAACTTGGCATAATCTAGGGAAGTTGGCAAAACTGGAAACCACTTGGTAAAGTACAAGTGAGTTGTAAAAATTGGGATTGGTTTTGTGAAATTAAGGATAGTTGGAAAAATCGAGAACTCTTGGCAAAATCTAGTGGAGTTGGCAAAATTCGAAGCCACTTGGTAAAATACAGAGGAGTTATGAAAATTGGGCCTTTCTTGTGTAATTTAGGAGAGTTTATAAAATTCGAAATGACTTGGCAAATTCAGGGAGATGTAAAAATTGCGATTTTTTTTCCTGTAAAATTACGGCGAGTTAGCGAAATCTAGGGTAGTTGGCAAAATTCGAATCCACTTGGTAAAATATAGGCCAGTTGTAAAAATTGGGATTATTTTTGTGAAATTAAAAAGAGTTGGACAAATCGAGGAAACTTAGCAAAATCTAGGGCAGTTGGCAAAATTCGAATTCACTTGGAAAATGTAGGTGAGTTGTGATAATTGGGATTGGGTTTGTGAAATTAGAAGAATTGACAAAATCTAGAAAACTTTGCAAAATCTTGGGGAGTTTGAAAAATTCGAAGTGACTTGGCTTGGCAAATTTAGGAGAGATGTAAAGATTGGGATTGGTTTCGTGAAATTAAGGAGAGTAGGCCAAATCAAGGGGAGTTGGGAAAATTTACATTGACTTGCTACAATTCAGGTGAGATGTAAATATTGGGATTATTTCTGTGAAATTATGGCTAGTTGGTAAAATTGGAAGTAAAATGGCAAAATGCAGGAGAGTTGTTAAAATTGCTTCAAACCCCCCCCCCCCCCCCCCAGTGAAAATCTAGGTGCAAAACAGTCAGACATAGTCCTTCGCTAAACCCCTGCTGCTACTTACATCTAACGTACCCCAAGTTGAGAACCCCTGCTCTAGACCACTTAAGGCCAAAATTTTCCCCTTGCAAGGAATTCTGCATAAGCTGCATTGTTAATCAGTAACAAAACTAAAGAGAAAAGGAGACAAAACACACTCTTGTCAAACTCTAGTAGCAGTTCAAAAGCAATTGCTATAAGCCTTACTAACTCTCAAACATGATTCAGTATTATTTTAAAGAACTTTTATTGTGTTAACTAACTTAACTGGTATGACCTAGGATCTCACAATTAACCACAAATTATGATGATCAACAGAGTCAAATACTTTTTTGAAATATACAAAGCTAGTAACCACAGGGTTCTAAAATTCTAAATATTTCTCAAGAATCTGCCTAAGTGAAAAAATATTATTTATGCATCCCCTACCACTTGTGAATTCACACTGTTCATCATGCAACTGTCCATCAACCAAATTACTAATTCTGTTAAGAATAATCAGGCAAAGAACTAGATCTTTTAAAATGAGATGAAAAAAAAAGTGACCTGGAACTGAAAGTAGGCTGATACTCCTAGAGTTATCATTGGAACTATAGTTGCCTTTATTTTTATATCATTAAGGGTACCAGGAACTTTTAATATGATCTTGACATTTTATTTTCTCCATGAGGGCACATTCATGTGCCAGCAGTAAAGATTTTGTTAAAGGAAACATCTGGCAATTTTAAACAATAAATTTAAAATACTGTACTGAAAATGATAGATATGGGATGGGTCATTCCATGTCAATTCAACCAGGCCAGTTCACCACCAATCACAGATTTCAATGATATTTGCCATAAATATTAGTACTTATAAGATGTAATTTCTCAAAATATTTTGAATCAAAAAATTTTTTTAAAAAGGAAATAAATGTTTCCAGTCATTTCTGCTCATTTCAGGTGAGCTCTTGCCCTACTAAGTATTAGCTTTCAATTCTGATCATTTTTATTAGTTATTTGTTCAAAATTAATGGGAATTTAAGTTCAAATCATAGCATGCAACTATGTCCTTCACAGTATGTAGTGATTTTAAATATAGAGTCCAATCAGCTCTGGTGAATGTGGAATGCACCTTTTCAAAAGTGTAACGGTTAAATTTTCCTCCTTCACCTTAGGGGGAAGAAGCATTTTGCAAATATTAATATAAAACCCATGGCCATCATACTCTACTACCTAAATATCAAATCTTTATCATAAATAGGCTGTGTAAAGTTCTGTCATATTCTAACTTTAGCACTCTTTTAAACAATGGAAATCCAAACTTATGGATAATTTGGAAATTGGAATAGTAATATTTTTTCAGTATCTATTCAAAAAAAAATATTTATCTCTTAAAACAGAAAAGTTGAATGCCTATGGATGGACAGATGATATATTGAGAACAATAGCTCATTTTATTTTAAGACTTAATGAAACTGTAACCCTAAACTTTGTGTATTCTTTAGCTGTATAAACTTCTGTATCATATATAGTATTTAATTAATCATACTGCTTTACACAAAACATGAAATATAAGTTTACAGCTTATTTTTCCCATGATATTGTCCAATGCAACTCATGGACCAGTTAGAAAGATAAAGTGTATTTTATTTTCAACAAGAATTTTTATTTTATAACATATAATTAACTTCTATTAAAATGTATCTTTACCAAAAAATGTACCATTACATGCTATATTATTATTCACCTTCAATATTTCATGAAAAGTGCATATTGGAACCATAATGCAAGTCATATAGGAAAAAGTAAATTACATGAAGATTAAATTCAGTGTAATTATTTTTAATTGCTCACAAGTTATACAATTGCATAACATAATATCATAAAGCAATTCATTTCACAATATGCTTATAGATGCTAAGAGTTAATAGTTAAATTTTTGAAGTGATATGAAGTACTATATAATATTCACAAGCATTTGCAAATGACTTTAAGATGAACATAGTATATTTCATATATTTAAGTTACAAATCATGCTAAAAATAACTTTTATAGTTTGAGAGAATATACTTTCTGGTTTTTGAAATTTTTTTTGCGTACATTTTTGTACAAATAATTGTTTTCAAATATTATAGTAATTCATTATTTTTAGGCTCAGGGATTCCTGAAATGAAAACAGTATTAAGAGGAGTTGTGCTCAAAGAATATCTAACATTCAGAACTTTATTATCTAAAGTTGTAGGACTCACTTGTTCACTTGGGAGTGGCTTACCCATTGGTAAAGAAGTAAGGATATTTTATTAAATGAATAAATGCTTTTCATTCTGTTTTTATAGGAATTATTTTATTTTCTTGAATTAAAAATTGAGTTTGCAAGAAGGAAATGTAAGCAATTATCTTTCTCATTTGGTTAATCTGTGAATGTAAAGTTAAAAGTTATTGATAATATGTATACAACAAAAAATAGTTTCTCACAAACAAAATAAAAAAAATATATATGGTGATGATAATAATGAATGATATAAATGTTAAAAAATTTTATGATGTTTAAAAAGTATATTTCATATATGTAAGCTAAAAATTATGTAAAAATTAACTTTTTATAGTAATATTTAATAGAATAAAATAATATACACATTAATATTTCTCTAATATAAGCAAAAAACTGGTAATAAAAAAAATCATTTATATGTTAATATTTTGTTGGAGACTGACTTTATGTTGGTTAGCTCGATAATGTATGATTATTTTTCATTTCATGAAGCGCTGGATTCAAACAATTTCAATTGCTTCATACAATTTCCCTATATCATGGGTTGATTCATAGAAGCTTAGGTCAAACTTCAGTTATTTTAATTGTCCTTGAACAATTCTGAATAAAGGCATCAATTTCTTGAAATTTCTCAAACTAAAAACCCTGCATCTCTATCTGGATTCAATTCTAGTAAATGGTCAGCTACAAAATATTTCAAAAATCTTATGCAAGGGAACATTCATGTATTCATTACTAACTTGTATGTATTTGTTTTATGAAACCGTGCTTGCTATATTCAGTATTTGTAACTCAGTTCTAGTAAGGATTGTCAAAACTTCGTTATCAGAAACTTCTCCACTTATGATGCATTGCTTCATCATTGCTTACTGCTGTTTGTTCATTATTGATATCAGGGCTATAAGGCCCATGAGAAAAAGCACCAGATGGCCACTTGTAACTTGGATGACCTTCACCAAGGACTTTCAAGCAGTTATGTTTTAATGCAGAATCCACTGTGCATTTTGCTGTATGGGGTAGGTGGGGAAAAATTGTGACTTTGTGGAGAAAAGAGACATTACCCTTTGGTAACCAACTTGTGTTTCAGGAGTCTGTTGGTAGCAGCAAGATTTAAAGGAAAGGCTCAGACCAGCACTATGAGAGTGAGAAATCATAGTGCATTAGAATATTAGTGATATAATTTTTAATTAGTAAGTTAATTTTTTCTACTTTTGTACCCAGTTATTGTGGTGGGTTGCTAAATTATATTTAACCCAAATTTGAGTCTATGATTTTAATAGTTAACAGCACTAGTGGAGAGTGCACAGCTTGTTGAATAAGTCAGTTATATTTGGCCCATCCAGCACCATCCTGACAACTGAAAACCATCATCATCACACTCAGTCCAAGCTCAGTTTTTAATATTAAACCAACTTCAAAAATTTTAGCTCTTTTTTTAATAGGTGACAGGCTCCTGTCAGACCTCTGTAGCAAGCAGCTGTTTGAGGTGGTATTTTTTATTCTTTTCATTTTGCCATCTTAGACATTGAACTTTGTTTTTTAATAGATAAATGAAAAATTATTTTTGAATTGAATAGGTACACTAATAAAAATATTACAATTTGTATTTTTCAAATCTTTCAAAAATTTGAAAAGTCATGAAGCAAATAATATTTTACCCTCTCACAGCTATAAGAAAACACCATACCTTAAGGAAGGATCTTGCTGGTATTTTTTCAGTGCATTAGAGATACCTATAGTATGTTTTAAGTTAGGTCAAATTCGATTCTGAGAAGAGGAGAAAAGCATGTCTCTGCAGATGTTACATAATTGTAGTACTAATAATTGAGGAGAAAATTTGAGATATTTGAAAAATGCAAGAGAAGAAGATAGAAAGCAAAAGTGGTACATTTGAAAAATGGGAGTAAATAAAAAAATATGAGATGTGATCATGACAGATGTGGTGAAGGAGGGATGGGGAAGTTTGTCATAGTTAAGTATCATTGCAGAAGAAGTATTTTGCCAAGGTATGCAAAGACACAGTGGTAAAAGGGTGAAGATGCAGAAAATACACTGTCAGTCAGTAGTTCTTGTAATATAGTGCTTTGGGCAAGGAAATGAATACAAATGTCATGAAAGGAGACTAGCATGTAGGGAAAGTAAAGGAAAAAGAGAAAATTGAGGTTAGGTAACATTTTATCAGCAAATGAGAAAATGTTAAACAAATATCTTAATGCTGAAGACAGTTTTTGTATTTCTGTGTTGCAGACTGATTTTTATATGAATTTCAATTGTTCACACTACTGGAGTTAACGTTTCACTGATGGGACTTCCAAAAATTTCCTTTCTAGAATTGAGACCTCGATAATTTCTACTATTAATAGAAGTGAAGTGAGACTCATAGTTTTGTCATCCCTCCCCATTTCATCCCATTCTACCAACCTCATTCTTGAGTTAGTTCCAGTCATTAACAAAGCAATTTCATAAGTTTAGTCCCAAAGCTTATAAATATTGAGTCTAATATTTTATAAGTACTTTTTTAAAAGATATGAAAGAACAAATGACTGATTGGTTACAAGTTCATATAAACCTATAGAAAGAAAAATACTTAAATTAATGTCCATATATTATTTTAATATGTCTAACTTGTAAAAATGTGAACTATAAGTGCCTTGAGCTATTTCTAGGACTACCCAGTATTCCAAAATATCCAATAATTCATGACCATCCAAGTTCCATTGGAACTTGAATGATTTCAAAATTTTACTATTAGAATTTTACTGTAGTAGAAAACTATAATGATTCATTCTTTCTTTCTAAGTTTTGTATCATCTCTATTGTGATCAAAAAGAAAAAGGCTTAGTTATTGAGGTGTAATAAAGTGTGGGATAGTACATTTGTTACACTATCCCATACTTTCTTTAGAGTATGCTTGATAGTATATGATAGTGATAGATTTCTTTTCTAAAATTCAAGTCCTTCAAGAATAAATTATGCTCCTATTCTTTTGCTGTTGAATAATATATTATGGCATGACATGTGATGAGGGGCGGGGGTGGCTCAGTCGGTAGCGCGCCAGGCTCATAATCTGTAGTTTCCAGGTTCGAGTCCCAGCTGGGTCAGCATTGAGATTTATCTCTGCCAAATTCCCCGCCCTGCCCACAGTCAGTAGGGGAGACACTGATGGGCTTGGAAAGGCCGCCGTCCGTCGGATGGGATGTTAAGCCGTGGCCCCGTGTGTGGGAGAGCCATACCCTGCGTATGTTAAAGAACACGCTGGATGGCCTTGACGGGAGGCTACCATCTGTCTCCCAACAGCTGTTCCAGTGGGTCCTCTCCCCCAACCTTCTCTGAGCCTTCGGGGTCCATGTGACCTGGCCATTTAGCCCATGGTGTGCAAAAAAGTGCCGTTCAGAGGTAAAACAACCCAACCCAAATGACATGTGATGGAGAATTATGGGATCAGCTACAAATATATAATAATAATTTAACAAGGTTATGAAAATAGCAGTCTATCTACAACCCATGGGTAAAAAAGTTAACACATGAAACTGAATGTGGCGGTTTTCATACTATCTATATAGTTATCTTTGCTGAAATATTTTTAAACTAAAATTATAACCAAAATAATTCAACAGATCATTCAAAGGGTGGTGGCCAAATGCAGTAGACCATAATTAATAGTTCTAACATTATGAATTTTGACTAAAAATAAGTAAAAAAATATGATAATCAGTAAACATCATAAATTAGCCAGAGTAAATCATCATAAATTCTGAGTTTTTTTAATCCAGGGCTCTGCACTGAGGCGTTTTTTTCAGACTTGCTAATTTCCTGATCATTTAGTTACTAGATTTTTTTAACTAATTTAAACTTATAATTGTGCATTTAAAGTTTGTTGCAGGATAAGGTTATAATTAACATCTTTTTTTATGTCAAGGGCATCATATTATGTCTTTGGTTGAAATATATACAGGGTGATTGTAAACTCTTTCAACAAAAAAAGAGGGGTGATAGTACACATCAAGACGAACAATTGTTGCAATGGAACCTAGGGTCGCATTCCACTCCTTCCGCCAGAGAAGTGTAAAGTTACATATCCACGTTGATCCTTCAACAGGGAAAACAAAAGCACTTAACCAGTTTATGAGTTGCTTAATTACATTCACGTCAGAGAAAGACTCAAAGTAGCTGCTCAAAGTGGTGTCCGAGGGCTTTGTTGCACAGCCCACACCAGCAATAAAGGACTGTCGCACCCTCTCGTAGACTCCTGGTGTGGTGTTGGTCTTGTACACTGCAACACCGATTCTCACGATGAGATCTTCCAGGGAGTCCACGTGTCTCGTACACAAGTGTTTTCATGTGCCCCCAGGAGAAGAAGTCTAGTGGATTGAGGTCCAGGGAGCATGGAGGCCAAGCCACAGGTCCACCACGTCCAATCCACCACTTGGGATATGTTGCATTTAGGAAGTATCGGACCTCAATGGAAAAGTGTGCTGGGGCCCCATCTGTGCCGGTCAGTCGTTCTGGCAAGAGGTAAGGTCCCACCAGGCAATCACCCAGGATACTTGCCCAGATGTTGACGCCAAATTTCTGCTGGTGTTTATGAGGGTCAGTGACGTGTGGATTTTCTTGAGCCCAAGCGTGCTGGTTGTGATTGTTGAAAATGCATTCCCAGGTAAACGTGGCCTCATCACTAAATAACACTAATGTGGGAAATTGCGGACTAACATTGTTCATCTGGAGCATTCACCTAACAAACTCTACCCCGGTGGGGATAGTCATCTTCATTCAAAGCTTGGACCTTCTGCACACGGAAGGGATGCAGCCATGCCTAATGTAGAACATTCCACACCGAGGTTTGACAAACTCCCATTTTGGATGACACCACTCGCGTACTTGTAGAAGGAACTTCTGCAAATCACTGCAAGACACGTTCTTCCATTTCCAGTGTCCGCACACTACACAAACGTCCAGTATCACTCATTGAGATAGCCAACAAGCCAGTTTCACGCAGTCTTCGATCAATACTGGCGAAGGTCAAATATAAAAAATACTTGTGCATGTGTGGTGTTTTTCGAAAGTACTCTTTTCTGGTGGAAGGAGTGGAATGCGACCCTAGGTTCCATTGTAAAAATTGTTCGTCTTGATGTATACTATTACCCCTCTTTTTTTGTTGAAAGAGTTTACAATCACCCTGTATAGTGGTTATTCTAAATATGCTCCTATGTCAATTTAAATATCAAACTGTTTTTAAAAACACCTGAGATGCCCCTTGAGCACTAGTATTCCATGGAACACCAGTTAAAATACACTTGTTAAATGATGCAAATGTGAACCAATATCTCTTCTATCATCGAACTTAAACATTACTAAACAGGTCTTGCTAGAACATCCAGAGTTCTTCTGGAAAATGGGATGGGTAATATTTCAGTCCCTAATTTCCTAATAATTAAATGATAATGAGTAAACTTTAGTTTTTCAGTTCTTATTTCCTTTGTATTTTTATTCAGTGTGTTATTAATATCAAGTTCAGCTTTATATAATATTATGTATTAGTATTAATGGTGATCATTTTGTAACAACAGATGATTAAGAAAAAGTTTTGTTTTAAAAGTAAATGAAGAATTTTAACAGCTTTCTTTTTGATTATATATATAAATAAATACTGTTTCAAATAGGGTCCATTTGTTCATGTTGCCAGTATTGTAGCTACACTGCTCAGCAAACTTGTCACATCCTTTAAAGGAATATATGAAGTAAGTAATAAAATATAAACTGCAACCTTATAAAAAATTTACATTTTATTGCATTTTCATTATTTTGTGTCATATTTATGAGAAAGTCATCACAAAACTATTATTTCAAATATATTCTTAATCACACTAGGACCTATGTAACTCTGTTGCTAATATGTCAAGCCATAAACTGGAATTCATAGGTTAAGTGCAAATTGTACCAGATTAAAATTTTCTCTGATTCTCTGCACACTGAGTGGAAAAGGAGATAGTAATTAGCTTATAAAGACCAATTCATCTGCTTCTAATAGAGATGTCCAATGGATTCTGATTCTCTGCACACTGAGTGGAAAAGGAGATAGTAATTAGCTTATAAAGACCGATTCACCTGGTTCTAATAGAGATGTCCAATGGATTCCCTTCCCCAAATTTGAGAGCCTTTTGTCCTGGATAGTTGCCAATTGCATAATAAACTATGTTAAGGGGATAAACAATTCTGTCTAATTTAATGTCACAGATATGTCTGTCAAACATTTCAGCGTGGTCAATTCAAAAAATCAATCAAACAAGCGTGGTCAATTATGTTCAGGAATAACATATATATGTCAGGAATAATATGTTATTCCAAAGTTTATTCCTGAACATAATTGACCACGCTTGTAATCTGTAGTTCCCAGGTTCGAGTCCCAGCTGAGTCAGCATTGAGATTTATCTCCGCAAAATTCCCCGCCCTGCCCACAGTCAGTAGGGGACACCGATGGGCTTGGAAAGGCCGCCGTCCATAGGATAGGATGGGATGTTAAGCTGTAGCCCTGTGTGCGGGAGAGCCATACCCTGTGCACATTAAAGAACATGCTGGATGGCCTTGGCTGAGGCTACCATCTGTCTCCCAACAGCTGTTCCAGTGGGTCCCCTACCCCAACCTTCTCTGAGCCTTTGGGGTCCATGTGACCTGGCCATTTAACCCATGTGTGCAAAAAAGTGCCGCTCAGAGGTAAAACAACCCAACCCTAAATATAATTGAGGTGTTTTTTTTTTTTCGAAACATACGCATACAATACAGGTTTTTAAAACCTGTTTAGCTTGAACAGATTTATCTCTTAAGAGTTTGGTAAAATTAAGTTTTTTTTCCTCTTTTAACTTTAAAGGTACTATTGAAAATGTGTCAGTATTCTTAAATCTCAGATCAGTCCAGAAAGTTTATGCAAGTTGTATTGTAATGATAGTATGACTTTCAATGCAAAATTAACCATTGGTCAAAACAACTTGAAAAAAAAATAACCCTTCCATACTCATAAGATATCTAAAGAACATTGAAACATACCAAAAAAAAAGAATTTCAAGATTAAAATTAATTTTTTTTACTAGCATCTAAAATGATGAAACTTTGCACTTTTAAGCATCATTCCATTGTATTTATTATGAAATGCCTTCTTTTCAAAATATCCAATGGTAGATTTGTACTGGAGGTATTTTTATGGGGGTTATTCTTAATTTGTAGCCTTCACAAACATTATCCATCATAATAATCTAAAGTACTTGCAATCAGTTCACCATGTGAGCAATAAGGCATATAACATATTAGATGTTAATGGTTATATAAAATAAACTGGAACTGAAACTTATATATATTTCCTCTAAACATAGTAATAGTAATGAATAATTGAAATTAGTGTGTATTTTTCTTAGCACTCTATTTGACAGATTTTTGTCCCCTGTGATTGCACTGTTTTAATATTATACTATTCACTGAATGCATAATATTGAAATTTTTAAATATAGCAATTCAACCTTTAATTAGTCATTTTATTTTTGTAATTTGTGACTGGGGTTTGAGCACTGGGTAAGGCATGGATGTTTGTGTTGTTTTTCTGCTGTGGTCCTGCCATTCTCACAGGCCTATAGTGGCATATAAACTGACAAGCTCCTGTCAGACTTCTGTGGCAAACAGCTGCTTGAGGGATTATTTATTTTTTTATTAAAAATTATTTTCAAAAATAGAAAAAAAAAGTAGTGGACAATATAACCACAGCAAATTAAAGAATCTGTATTTAAATTTGTGTTAAACTTCACTAGCATTTTTTTTTACATGAAGCTTATCAGCACTTTGAATTTAGCAAGTATTTCTAATTAACAATTCAAACACTCATAATGACCCAAAATGGCCAAATTTTGAAATGGATTGGTTCAAATTGTGCTATTCCTTTGGCTTTACTACTATATACACTCTTTTGGGCCATCTTGGGCATTAAATGGTTAATAAACTTTTGAGCTGACATCTGTATTATAACACAAATTTTGGTAAATTGGAGTTTCAATGAAATAATCTTATACTTTATTACTATAAAGTTGGTTAACAAAGGATATTTATATAAATGCTAAAAGTTGGGAAGAAATTCTGTCATTTCAAGAGATGTTCTGCACTCTTCAATTATGCATGTATGTGCATATTGATTCTATTCATTGTAGCACACATAGTTATTTATTAATGTGGGTGAGGACAGTGAGTTTTTATGCAGTTTATCCAGCATTGATAGTGGTCTCTACATATTCTACTTTACCTTTTTTTGTGTGTGACTCATAATATATGTTTATGGGGATTTCATTAGAATTTCATAAGAAGGAGCTTAAGTCTTTGTCCACATCTCAGAAAACTGCTATTTAGGACATGAAATAAGCAATTAGATTTTGCAAGTTCAGAATATACAAGTTAAAGAAATGGGACTGTGCTAAAAAAAAATAATTTTTTGTGAGGGTCTTTACTGTAAGGCAAACAATTAAATTCTGTGAATTTCTCATTGAATAAATTATAAACTCTTTGCAAAAAGCTCATGGAGTCATTTGTTACTCAAAATTCCATGTGAGTACACTGAAAATGGAATGTAAATCTTCCTATCATCTTTAATATACTATTATGATGAGAAAAAGCATTATACACAGAAATGTTTTTGCTAGTTGTGATAGTTAGAGAAACTTATGTAGTTTCTCCCTTCTGCCACCATTGAATCCAACAAATTTTGGGATGCTAAACAGGATTTTTTAACACCCTTTGATATGCCAATGTCCAAGAATAAAGAGAAACCAATTCTCACAAGAAATGAAGTAAACATTAAAAACAATATAGCACATTCTATGAGCAGATACCTACTGGTCATCAACAACTAATAAACTGGTTAAAACAACTACACAGGTATCTGGATAGTTGTTTCGACCAATTAGAGACAGCCTACTATACCTAAAATGTTTTTGATATCAAACATAATTCTCTGTCAAAGTCCAAGTATCACAAAATGAAAATGTACACATTGATTCTCGAAAGCTGAAGGGTAAACAATCAATGTAAAACTTGTGTAATGAAGAGAGCTCTGGGATTCGTTCCAGAAAAAGTTCCAGTATTAGGAATTTTTAAGGTGGGATCCTAACTGAAGCGTTAAATATATTCTTTTACACTCAGATTTATCTCATACAGATTTAAGCATATTAGTTGCATTACAAGTTTAATTTTATCACCAAAGTATCAATAGATTATAGCTGTGTATTTTTCTTTATCAGTTTACATTTTGATGTCATATTTATATTTACATTTGAATTTCTCATTCTCATTCAGAATGAATCTAGAACAAGTGAAATGCTGGCAGCAGCATGTGCAGTTGGAGTGGCCTGTAGTTTTGCAGCTCCTATTGGAGGTATATTCTACTTTTTTTGTATCAGTGCTTAATTAGTTTTTAGCTTCCTATATTTTTTTTGCCAAAACCAAAAAATTGAATGGAAAGTTCTGGTTGTAAATCGCAGAAGATTTCAAATTTCACCACTTTATAGTTGGTGAAATTAAAAACTCTTTTGAAGAAAACACATTTCACAAAATGAGCTGTTGACCGCACTAACGCATGAATGTTAAAGAAGTACACATTACATTTAAAGTTACAGGTAACATTTAAACAAGAATGAATACATTGCAAAAAAATAACAATTGATTTTGAAATTAATGTTGATCTGCTTCTCAGGCTAACTACTTTCTGTTTAATAAAACTCCTAAATGCATATTGATAAACACCTAAAAAGTAGGAGGATGAAATAATTAGTTGGGAAAAATTGGTTCTGAGTGGTATTCCCTGATAATAGATGGTGACACTGGCAAATCAGCAAAAAATTGCAGGAATGAGTCATATAATGTCACTTGTTGAAAAAAAAAAATTGTCAGCTTTTGATGGTCCAGCAGTTAAGACACCTGCCATACTTCTGGGAGGCATGTGTTCGGATCCCACTCAGGACAACCAATTTTTTTTCAACTAATTATTTCAAGTGTTTCTTACCTATAAGGACTTTTTCCTGTGATACTTTATTTACTGAAGTAGGAGGTTGCTACACTTTGTTCCTATTGTCTTGTAATGCTAACACTCAGTAAAAGCACTCTGACAAAGAAGCCATATTTCTTTCTATCAAATAGAATCCAACAAGCGTGAAAAGTAGTTTACTTAAAAATGAGATAGCAACAGAAAAAGTAGCAGAAAATTAGCAAATGCAAAAAAAAAATGCCTTTATATTCTCTACTAGCTAGTTGCACTATCTTAGCTCCACTAATTAGATCAATTAATAATTGCACCATGTCAGTGTTAAAATGGAATCACTGTACTAGATGTTCACCTTTAGAATTAACTTCTGATGTACAGACAGAACTTTTTTCAGCTATGTAAGAGTCTAACATATGCTACACTTGGCCAGTTCCCAGAGCAGACATAGTGCAATAATTAATTGATTTAGTATTAGTAACACCATGCATACAATGCATAATTGATCAAGAGCACATCACAATGAGATTTCGAATTCAGATCTGGGAGGCAACATTTTTTTCCATACTTGACTTTTTCTGATTATCAGTAACTAATTGAAATTTTGTGAGTTGAAATTTTTAAATTATGATCAACACTTTTTGTAGTTTGACAAAATATTTCTGCCACAAAACTCCCTGCCCTTGGTCTATAGGAGACACCAATGAGCTTGGAAAGGTCATCGCCCATTGGATGGGATATTAAGCTGTGCATTGTGTGCAGCAGACCATACCCTGTGCATGTTAAAGAACACACTGAATGGCCGTGACAGGAGGCTACCATCTGTCTCCCAACAGCTGTTCAGTGGGTACCCTCCTCTCAACTTTTTCTGATCCTTTGGGGTCCTTGTGACCTGGCCATTTAGTCCATTGTATGCAAAAATTGTATCCAGTGTGTGCTCAGAGATAAAACAATTCAACCCAAAACATTTCTGTGAGTGATATTTCTTAGGAAAAAAATTCATGAAATAGAAATACTATGCAGTTCTAACAGATCGATCATTCGCTATAAGGCTCTGAAATACCTTGATTGCTATATTGACAAATCAGTCCAAATTAAGTGATCCATGTGCATATTAAAATCCATTCATCTTACAACAGGAACTTGTCATGCCACAGCAACAAAAGATAATTTTGCTCATAATGCTTTTAATGTTAGAAAGTACACCAAAAGTTAGTGTGGATCTCCTGGTAATGTGAAGATCTAAGTATATGTTCATAAGATCAGAATATTCTATATTGAACTAAATATTTATGGTATATTTTTATAGGGAAAGGAGATGCAGATGTATATTGGATAGGTTGGATCGTTTTGTCCATGGATATATTTTTTTTCTGTGCAATGAGCCAAAGTCACAATAATCCTAATGCTCAGAATGGATTGGGCAAGTAGATTCATCAGAGAGCTATTAGGGAGAGATAGGAGTGAAGACAATCTTGGTATTAATTAATTTGCTTAAGGTAATGGTTTACAAACTTTCTATAATAGTGCCCCCTCAGCTTAAAGATTTCATTACAATTCCCTTCAATATTGGTTCAGGGGGTTGGCTCAGTATAATAGCATGCCAGGCTCATGATATACAGTTGCCAAAGTTAAACCAAAAGTTAGTGTGGATCTCCTGGTAATGTGAAGATCTAAGTATATGTTCATAAGATCAGAATATTCTATATTGAACTAAATATTTATGGTATATTTTTATAGGGAAAGGAGATGCAGATGTATATTGGATAGGTTGGATCGTTTTGTCCATGGATATATTTTTTTTCTGTGCAATGAGCCAAAGTCACAATAATCCTAATGCTCAGAATGGATTGGGCAAGTAGATTCATCAGAGAGCTATTAGGGAGAGATAGGAGTGAAGACAATCTTGGTATTAATTAATTTGCTTAAGGTAATGGTTTACAAACTTTCTATAATAGTGCCCCCTCAGCTTAAAGATTTCATTACAATTCCCTTCAATATTGGTTCAGGGGGTTGGCTTACTATAATAGCATGCCAGGCTCATGATATACAGTTGCAGATTCAGTTCCCATCTATACCAGCTTTGAGATTATATGTGTTAACCCCATGCTGTTTTCAGTGAGGAAAGATGGGCATGGAAAGGCCATAGTCTCTTGGATGGAATGCTAAGCCACAACCATGTGTGCAGGAGAGCTATAGCCTATGCACATGAAAGAACATGCTGGATGTCCTTGATAGGAAATTACCATCTGTTTCTTAACAGCTGTCCAGTGGGTCCCCTTCCTTCATTGAGATTTCTCTGAGATTTTGGGGTCTTTTTGATCTGGCTATTTATTTAGCTTACTCTGAAAACAAATATGTGATCAATGGCAAGGAATGTCATTTGTTGAAATGGGGGCAGACAAAACAACTCAAAATGTTATCAATTGCCAAGAACCAACAGCTACTCTTTGTGATGTTGACTTTCAAATCATGTGAGAGATGCAATGACTGGAAAAAGCTTTTAATTGAACATAGTGATCTTGTAGCTGCAAGGATTGTGTTTCTAAAAGCAATGCATGAAACTGAACAATTGATCTCTGAAATTTTCAAAATTACAAGCAATTCAATTTTGCCATAGAGCTTTCCTAGAAAATCCCATTGTACCTAATCAACAATGCACACACCCAAGAAAACTTACTTCACATTTTGGAAAGCACTAAATTATTCTTCTTATTTAATATTGCTTAAGTTATACCTCTCCTAATTATGTCTCGTTGATGAGTGATTACTTTTTCATTTTCATGCCCATCTTATATCATTGAAGGTTTTCATTGCCAAAAGCCTAGATCTGATATATAAACCTAACGTAATTTTTTTATGTTTTTTTATGCTTGTAAACAAAATCATGAACTGTATGAAGAAATCACTAATCATCTATACATGTATAGCAGTTTGCTAAAGCAAGCCATTTTCTATTCAAAATCATGCTTAAATTATTTTTGGTAGTTGTATCAGATGACTGCAATTAAGCATTTATTCTCATTCTAAATATTTGTGCAACTATGAATGCATTATGTATACAGAATTCCCTAACTTTATTAACCATTTTAAGTTTATAAACTTTTCAAGCATGAGCCCTTTGTTGCAATATTTATTTTAGATTATCAAATGTTCCAAATGCACAGCATCAGCCAAAATACATCATCAATAACAACTTGAAACATATTGGCACTATGCAACTAAAAATGCATTATGTATACAAAATGTCCCAATAAAATGCACATACATTTTATTCATCCATTTTTGAGCCTATAAAATATGCAGACATGAATTTCTTGTTATTGCATTTCTCTTTCAGTATCAAAAATTCAAAATGCACATCAGCCACAATGCATTATCAATAGTAACCCAAACACCTATCAAAGCATATTGTTTGTGAATAGCAGTAAAGGCAAGATCCATTTAATGTATCATAGTGTCTGGCTTCCTAACATATATAGTGTTTTTTGAAGTACCTCATAAGCAAAGATCTAGTGGTGTTAAGAGAACAGGATGGATACTCTACACCTCTGGCATATTCCATCCCCTAGGTAAATGAATGTAATCTTTCCTATATTATTCTGATAAAGCAGAGGTACATTATTTTCTAAATATATATATTAATTAAAGCTTCTATATATATATTAAATCTTGTCTATTACAGCATTAATTTAATCATCGTCATCTTTACTGTCGTTCCTGTATCTGTATGTTTGCAAGTTTTAGAGTGTCCAAAGTGTGAATATATTTTTAGGATATAAAAAAGAACTAATTCTTATAAATTGCTTCACTGTATTAACTAAGAAAAAATTCAGTGTAATGCATTTCAGTAAGCCTGCATGATATACTAATTTAGACAACTGTTTTATTGTTCTTGTTTCACATTAATGTATTCTAATGAATCATCTGCCTATTATAAATCGTTTAGAGTCCTACATTTTTATTGCAGGGGTCCTGTTTAGTATAGAAGTTACATCAGTATTCTTTGCTGTAAGAAATTACTGGCGAGGATTTTTCGCTGCATGTTGTGGTGCTATGGTGTGGAGGTTACTAGCAGTTTGGTTTAAAGATGAAGGTTATTTTTTATTATGGATATATTGCTATTAAATTGCATATATATATATAATGATTTGTAATATATTTGAAATAGATATAAAATGTTATTAAAAAAGTAATATTTAAAAATAATTTTAGAACTCAGATAGTGCATTTTGCATTGTACTTTTAAAACTACAAGGACTTCTAATTTTTTTTTAAACTAGCCTATTTTCATTCAGATTAATATCAGTTTGTTAGTACTAACTAAGCAAAGTTTTTTTTTCGTTTGCACAGTGTAGATGTCAGTAAGTTGCACAATTTTGATAAATTATCTAACACACTTTAACAAAAAAAAATAGTATGATATAAAGTTAATTCATATTTAAAACAATACTCAGGAAGATAAAACTTACTAAGTGCAAGGATGTGATGAGGCAGAATGTAAGTAATCTTAATTGAAGAGAACTTGTGAACAAATCATAAAAAAAACTAGGGTTTGGCAAAATAATTAAAATGCTAGTGGTGAACCAGTTAGATGTTGAACCAAATGTGTCATTAATATGATGTGTCATGCAGTTCACTAAACTGAAGCTTCTAGTGTAGTGGTTCTCAAGTGTAACTGCCAGACAATTGAAGTCGCCAGAAAATCTCAATTATCGAAATGGTAGACATACACAGTCTGTGTGTAGCATCTCATTTTATTGAATTTTTCTTAATGAAGTCAAGCAGATTTCTCACAGCCAGTAATGCAGCCATGAGAAATATCTTGTGAGAACCATTACTCTAGTAGAATTCTATACCACATTGCGTCAGGGATATTGCATGATATCCCTGAGACATGCATCGTATCTGGCTCTCCAGAATTTCCAATGTTCTCCAGATGGGTGATTGATTTGAGATTTGGCATTGTAAGTAAAACATCTTATGCTTCTCAAACTAACAAAAAAATTACAGCAGAATTTAAATTTCACAATTTATTTCTACATTAGATAAATGTAGTTACATTAAAAGTAAAAATAAATTTTCTTCTTTGGGGTTGGATGTGGCTGGGGAGGGCACTTCCAATGAACTCTGCATACGGATACAAACTGAAAGTGTTTTCAAAACGATTTCTAAGTTCATAACCATAAGGGGATTTTTACAAAATTATTGGAAAATGTTTATTTTTTGTTATTCTGGAATGCATATATATTTGTAATTTTACTTAGATGTGATAAATATATATATATAAATGTAAATGCACATTGAGTTATCTCTGTGCTTTCTACCAGAAGGAGACAAAAACCAATGTTATCTGCAAAATTCCAATAATAATGTAGGGGAGGAGTGAAATAAAAAGTTAAAAGGTTTGGAAATAAAGTTGTCTGTCTTTAGCAATAATATCATTGCTCACAGTGAACTTTATATTAAAGCTGAGTGGTTAGTGCACTTGTCTACTGATCAAAGGGAGATAAAATCCAGGGTTCAGCCCTGGGTACAGATGCTACATTACATTACAGGGTTTATCCAGTAAGTTACATACATGGTTTATCCAGGGTTCAGCCCTGGATAAGGCATGGATGTTTGTGTTGTTTTTCTGCTTAAGTCCTGCCAACGTCACAGACCTTCTGACATTAAGTTTAATGTAACTCAATTCACTTTCTCATCCTAAAGTATGTCGTATAAACTGACAGCCTCTATGGTTCTGCTTGAGAAGATATTTATTATTTATTTTATTTAATGTCTGAAAGGTATGTAAATGATAGTTAAGCATACACTGGAGGGAAAACTGTATACCAGTCCCTTGTGATTAGGCCCAGATTTAGAAGGAAAAAAAACGAGCATGGGGGGGGGGGGGGGGGGGGGGCAAGAGATTGGATTTCCAGTGCAGTATAACATTTGGTCCTCCATTTTAGAGATCTTTAAAAAAATTCTTGAAAAATATATGAAATATAAAAAGGAGTTGAATAACTATTTGTCTGTATTACTCTTACTAGTATTCTGAAAGGGGTTAATGGCCTTTTTGCTTAAATGGAGAAATTGAGATTTTTTAAACCAAACCAATGCATGGCCAAACCACTGCATTGGTTTGGCCATGTTGCCTTTTATGTATAGCTGCAGATTAACAAATAGGGTTTAGAACAGTGTGGCGAAAGGCCTCAGGAAAAGACAGAGACATAGGATGTAGTGAGCTGACAGTGTCAAACAGGACTTTATTACAGTTGTCCTGCAGTAGCTAAATGTAGCATCTGTAGTTCAGGACATGGTTTAATTTCGTTCTCAAACCATATCTATTTTGGACCTCCCTAGCATATGGCTGCATGAGGATTTTATATGTATGTATGCTATTAGACAAGATAATCTATTACCCAATGTTTCAAAAACTCTGAAGACTGATATGAGCATGTAACATTACAATTTCATTGTTGGTCACTAAAAGTCTCATTGTGCTCCACCTTATGATGACAGGCCTTTGCATTATTGCAGTTACATGTGAGCTAAGATTTGTAGTGTGTGTTTTTTTTTCACCAGAAGAAAATAAATTGCATGGGGCAAATCATATGCATAAATGTCCCCAGAGAAGAGTGGATAGGAGAAAAAAAGCATTCGTCACCCCATCCTGGAATTGAGAAATTAATCATGTACATTAGTCAATAAAAAAAACTGTGAACTTTAAAGTCATGAATTTGATACATTGTGCTTTAAAATTAATATTAAATATAGAAGAAATATAGAAAATTCAAATATCTGTACTTATATAAGTTTTCAGAATAGAGACTAGATCACTTTGTTCAATAATTAAAGAAGTTTTAATATAAAGTTCTTTGTGAGTAATGCAATTATTATTCAACAGACAGATAACTTTTCATTTGAACTTTTAAAAGTTTTTGTCTTGCTCTCCTGCACACAGCATAAGAATTCTGCAGATAATGTTAAAAACCATAGCAATATGCTGCATGCATATATGAATAATATTTGGTGAATAGTTACTTTCATATGTACATATTATTACATACAGAGATCCACAATTGCATTTAGGCCTGTTGTTCTATTATTTTATAGTAATCCCATATAAAATCCAGTCCTTTTCAGTATTATGTGTAGATACTAAGTAATCACATGACACCTCAATGACAGCATATATTTCATCTCCAGAATTAAATTTATGGTTGCTACTGTTATTGAATTCTTGTTCATATAGGATAAAACTGGTGCCATAACCAGGAGTAGTAGTTAACTTACTCACTCTTCTTCCCCAGAGAAAATTTTAGTCTTAAAACTTTTTGTCAATTTGTCATAATAGAAATGAAAAAAAAAAAAACTCGTCAATCTGCATCCTAGGCTTAAACAAGGACTTTCTGGTTATATGCCAGTTAAGATATGGTGCTTGCTAAGCAGCCACCTGTTAATCACTTGCAATGCTTACTAAGCTCCCACTTACTAAATAAAGATATGAAGGAAGGTAGTTGGTAGTCAGTTAGGGTTATCACATGTCCTGTTTTAATCTGCCAAATATTCTATTTGGAGATGTGTCTGGATCCATCTTTTTTTCTGTTTTTGGCTGAAATGTCCTCTTTTCAGTTATTTGTAAAGAATAAACTTAATATTGTTCCTACAGCTTATCTTCTACAGATTTGATAGTGTAGTATTGGCAAAGCATGCAACACTTTAAAAAGAAGAAGAAAATAAAAACGATTTCATTTAAGTCAATTAGTCAAGTTTGTAGTAAAGTTATGCCAGAACTTGAATGGCTTTGCATGGATCTCATATGTACAAATCAAATGCCTTTTATTGTGTCTATTGTTAGTTTGCAGATATGATGTCTGACCTGTTAACTGTTTGCCTGAATTGGCAGCTGCTCGCCATCACACTAGTGTGTATTTTATATATTTATATTTTTGGAATGTAAAGGAATTAAACATGCAATTAACTTTATTTCTTACTGTTACTTTTATATACAGGTGATAATAATTAAACTGTGTTACTTTAGAGGTTTGTATACAAAATGTGGTTGGCCACACAGAGCTGAAATTTGGAATGGTCAATAGTCGACAATGCAGAATGATATAAGGAAAAAATTTAGTTCCAAAAAATGCCACTAGGTGACATGATGTGGTGAATTGTTATGCAGTTTGTACTATGACAGATATTAATGCAGTTCATTCAGTTCATTGTGATGACCATCTGTGTCAACAACATACTGGAATCATAGAACTGTATTCACAATTCTTGCTTGAAAACATGTTTTTATGTAGGTGTGTAGTAGTTTGAATATTATCCTTATCTGTGTTGTCTTTCAAATGACCCAATTTTGATTATCAAGTTACACTTGACTAACCATTATAGGATTTGGCAGATTAGTTATGCTTGTTCAATATCTTTGCACCTAGATCTCCAGACCTAACCCCACTTGATTTCTTTTTAGAGATCTTATAAAAGAAAAGGTCCAGAAGACCAAAGTACACATGGAGAGGAACTCTTGTTCTACATTACAGATACTGTTGTGTACATATGAGAACACTCTGAAATGATCTGATGGGTATAACTTTTGTTTAAAATGAGCAAAACTATGCATTGAAAATCTTGGCAGACATTTTGAACACTTTAACATAAGATGTATCTCAAACATGTACCAATAAATTCAGTTGATTAATTTTTTTTCTGTTGCTTGTGCCTACAATCATCTGTAGCTCCTCAACAGTTGGACCACTGTTTTATTGACTTTTTTTTACTCAAAATTACCTGCCGAATCACCTCCAAAATTATGGAAGACCTGTTGTGAAACACCCTGTAAATTAATGGTCTGTGAATTAAATGCATACTTTTTGCTAAATTTTAGTAGAGTACAGCCAAAGTACAATTATTTTTGTAATTGTTTGCATATAATTATAAAATTGGAGTATTTGTAATACAATTCAATGTATCAAAATAGATAGCAGATGATAACTTGCAATGTTTATAGCTTTGAACTTAGATTTTTCATCATACAAGTGTACTCATTATTAAGGAAGAAAGTGCAACAGCACTAGTTATTTCATAGTTACTGTTTGTTTTGCAGCCGTAATATGGTATTAATGTAAATACTACATTTGTTGATTTTATTATAGCCTTAGTAGCTGATGTGCCATGAAACTCCAAACAACCAACTACATTGTTGAATAAATGTTTAGAAGTATTTAATTTTTTTTTCTTTTTTAGAGACTATTACTGCACTCTTCAAAACGAATTTTTCTGTTGATTTCCCATTTGATCCTCAGGAACTTGTAGCATTTGCTATGATTGGGTAAGTTTTAGTAATGAATAACATTACTTACTTAACTATTAGTGAAACTTTGTTTCACTAAACCTGGATCTTTCAAACCTTTTTAGTTTGCAGTCACATTTATATTTGAATATAGAAGAAATATTGTCTGAATCAGGTGGGATATGAACCTACAACCTCCTGATGACATGTCAGGTACTCTGACCACTTAGTTGCCAGCTGTCAATCAAAATCTCTGTTGATGATATTAAGCTTTTATACCTTAGGGTCAGTCACTAAAAGTTATCTTTACCACAGTTGAAGATTCTATTTAATGAAGCACTTTGCAGGTAAGTGTACTAACAGTATTTTTTAGGTAAGTGTAGGTACACTTTACAGGTAAGTGTAATATGTGCATTAGACCAGTCACACCTGGTCTAGTGCACATACCTTGAACTTGTTTTGTCAACCAGAATTTTCAATCGCAATCAAGACAACTTCTAGTGACTGCATAATGCAAGGGGTGATCCAAAAATAAGTTTTCAAGTAATATATTCTGAACTATATATTTCAAGTTATGTTCTAGCTCTAACAAAAATAATATAGATGCAATTTTATGTCTGCCACTCTACTCTTCAATGTAGTCTCCATTATGATAGAGGTATTCATTATATCATCAAACTAACTTTTCAGTTCCCTGTTGACAGAAGTCCATGTCTTGCAGTTTCAACCACTGTATCACAGCTGTCTTCATGTCATCATCAGTTTGAAATTTGTGGCTCTAAGATGATTCTTTAGAGCAGGATGATAGTCATTTGGTGCCAGATCAAGACTGTACACAGATGTTTCAAGATTTCCCACTCAAAGAGCTGCAGGAGTTGGAATGCATTGGCACTGTGCAGCCAAGTGTCATGCAGAAGCAAAATACCTTTCATAAGTAACCCAGGATATTTTCGTTTAAAGTCAGCTGTTAAACATTCCACTGTTGTACAGTATGCAGTTGCATTGATTATTGTTCTCTGTTGCATGAAGTAAACACACTTTTATGGTCCCAAAACACAGCAGCCATCAGTTTGTTAGCAGATTTCTCAACCTTGAACCGCATGGATGATGATGATCCTGATAGTTCCACTCCATGCTTGAGCATTTCATCTCTAGGATATGGTGATGAACCCCTGTCTCATCACCAATGACAATGTTCTTAAGAAATTTGTGGCCACTAATGGCATATTGTTGCAGGAAGGACAGGGCACATAACATCCTTATACCATGTGAGCACATGGTGTCATCATATTCTGATAGTGCTTGTGGCACCCATCATGCACACCCTTGTGGAATCTTAACTCCTGAATGATCCTGACACTCTTTCCCTATGACAAACTCAAGTCATGTTAGATTCACTCACCATAATTCTTGTTTTCAAGAATTGCATTTTCCACATGTTCTTGCAGTTGTGGGTTTGCCACTTCTCACACAATCATCCTTACTTACTCATCCAGTTCTAAAGTGTGCACACTACTTTGCCACACTCTGCTGACTCATCACATCGTTCTCATAAACTTTGATCAGCTGATGATGTATTTCTGCTACAGACACATTCCTTGCATTTAAAAACTGAATTACTCTCTAAACTTTATGCTTGGACCACTGTTTCCGCAAAGTTGCCATGTTTGACCACCACACATATGGTGCAAAGTGATGACACATATGGTGCAAAGTGCTGTCAACTGAAAATAACCAATCGCCTTGCAGTATATATGATCAGTCTAGCACCAGTTGTAACAATATTATGTATCTTGACTTCAACCAGCTGATAATGAATTTCTGCTGTGATATATTACTTGCATCCAGACATGTGATATAAAGTGATGACTTTCAACACAGTGTTGCCAACTGAGAATAACCATCACCTTGCAACATATCCGATCAGTCTAGGACAAGTTGTAACAACATTATGTGCCTTGTAAACTTATATTTGGACTGCTCCTCATATAAAGTTTAAAGCCGTCAAAAAAGGAAATCTTGATTAATGACAGGTACGGAGGGAGGGGATTCAAAAAGTTCTTAACATGTGTCTGCAGATTTGCACTTGTTCCTCAGAATTTATTGAGCTATGATTTGTTTGAAAACTTGTCTAAACTTATCATTACATGTTAAAAACGAAGGCCATATCATCATTTCTCTCTTCACTGGTAGCACATAAAGTGTGAAATCTGCATTGTTTCTAAGGAGGCTACTAAAAACAGGGAAATATTTTACATTTTCACCAGAATGCAGCTTGGGGATGATATAAAAATAATTCATGCTGATTTATCACAAGTATATGGCACTGTTATGGGATGGATGCACAAATTCAAAGGATGGCAGAATTTCGAATACCTCCCTCGTGCAGGAAGACCGAAGGAGGCCATGAATGGGAGACTGCTGTTTGTAAACTCATTAAGGAAAATCCACACATCATCATTCAGGTAATAAGTTTACATTTCAGTGTATCAATTGTCAGTGTGGAAACAGTTATTCATCAACATTTAAAATTCTAAAAGATCTGTGCCAAATAAGTATCCCACAAAATGCAATAAAGGCAATAATCACACAGCAATAAAAGGCTAGAGTTAAATGGTGCAAGTAGATGCTGGCAATGTTTGAATCTAGTGGCCCCAAATGGTTAACAGACATTGTCACAGGTGATGAGACATGGCTTCATTACTATACAACTTGCATGAATATTGACAGCTAATGTTTGGGTTGTGAAAGATGAACCATGTCTCCAAATCCTCTGACAAGACTTTCACTCAAGGAAGAGGTGTTTACAAGTTTTTTTATCTATCTTCCTATTGCTCTTTGTTCCGCATTTCTCACTTTGTTGGTTTGTGTTTGCCAAAAATGTTGTTCCACCATATCTTTCAAGCACGATGGAGAAACTTAATGATTTATGTTTTGAATGAAAACTTGTAATGCAGTGAGTGTCATAGGCTATAAAAAACTGACTGTCCCATGCTTTCCACCCCCCTAAAAAGGGGGAAATATGAAAACTATTGTTCCACTATATCTCCAGAATGTGTGCGCCAAAAGTAACAAGCTATGAGTCAAATAAAAGCTTGTGACATAGGGAGTGTCATAGGATGTAAAAAGTTGATTCCTCATGCTTTCTTCCCCCTAAAAAATGGTAAATCTGAAAACTATTGTTCCACTATATCATCAGAATGTGAGTGCCAAAAGTAACAAACTATACATCAAATCAAAGCTTGTGACATGCGGAGTGTCATAAGCTATAAAAAATGCACCCTCCTTACATTCTTCCCCCCTAAAAAATGGGAAATGTGGAAACAATTTTTCTACTATATCTTCAGAATGCAAGAGCAGAAAGTAACAAGCTCTGCATAAATGAAAGCTGGGAGGGTCATAGGGTATAAAAAAAAGACCCTCTCTGCTTTCTTACCCTTTGAAATACGGGGAAATATAAAAACAATTGTTTCGCTATATCTATGGAATGCGAGTGCAGAAAGTAAAAGGCTATATAAGTCAAATGAAAACTTCTGATGTGGAAAGTGTCATAGGCTAAACCCTTCCCCCCCATTATTTCTTCCTCCCCTAAAATGGGAAATGTAAAAACGATTGTTCCAATACATCTTTGGAATGTGAGTGTAGAAGTAACAAGCTGTGTATCAAATGAAAGCTTCTGATGCAGGGAGTGTCATAGGATATAAAAAGTTGCCCCCATGCTTTATTCCTCCCTAAAAAAAAGGGAAATATAAAAATGATTGTTCTGCTACATTTTTGGAAAATGAGTGTGGAAGTAACTTGTTATGCTTGAAATGAAAGCATTTGATGTGGGGAGTGTCATAGGTCATAAAAACCTAAGGATTTGAAAATGCGAATTATATTTCATTAGTATTATGCAGCTACATTGAACGGCCATTGAATTAAGGATAGCGACCTAGTAACATGTTGAACCCCCTCTGGCCCTGATAATGGCCACCACATGAAGAGGCGAGGACTCCACAAGCTTGCATAAATGTTCCACAAGTATGGCGACCCAGCATCCTCCAGAGCTGTCCACAATTATTTCAAGGTCATCACTGATGGGACATGGGCCCGAACACTCTGCTTGACGGTATCCCAAAGATTTTTGATGGGATTTAAATCTGGGCTTTTAGGTGGCCAATTCATTATTTCAAAGTCAGCAGAATGCTCCTGCAACCATGCAGTAGCCAACCTGGACCTGTGAGATCAACTTGCTGGTAGACACCATCTCCATTGGGATGCATGATGGCCATAAATGAGTGTAAATGGTCAGCCATGAGTTCTACGTACTGGGATGCACAGAGAGTCATCAGTACACATACCAAAGGTCCCACAGATGTCCAACTGAAGACACCCCAGGCCATCACTGAGCCATCACCAACTTGTACTGTTGCGACCTGACATGCAGGATCCATGGCAGCATGGGGTTGGCGCCTTATCCTCAGTATCCCATTGGTGTGATGAAGTTTAAATCGGGATTCATCACTCTAGGCTATCCATTGCCAATTTTCGATGGTCCAGTTTTGATGTTCTTTAGCCCAGGCAAGGTGTTGAGTCTGGTGTCATGCCATTAGAAGTGGGACTTTCATAGGTCTGCAGCTCTCAAAGCCAAGACAATGAAGTGAGCATTGCATGGTTCGTGCACTGACTTCCCAGCTGGAACCTGTGTTCAGATGGGAGGTGATTTCAGATAATGTCTGAAACCAGTCCATAGGATGCAGGTCAGACAGCAAAGCCCACAATCATTCAAGGCTGGTTGTTACAGGTGCTTGTTTTTTGCCGGAATTTTCATATTCCCAGAACACTCTTGAAATTGTTGTATGATAAAATCCAAGTTTGTTGACAATTTCAGAGATCGAGTGTCCCATCAGTCGGGCACCTACAATCTGCCCTGTGTCAAATGTATCTATCCTGCACCTTTGCCATCACACTTCTCACAACGAATGCTTGGGGAAGCCACAGCTGACAGCTATATATGACCAGAGTTTCAGTCACACATGCGCACAAATGCGGGACTTGGGGTACTGAATTTGGATAATGTCTCCTATCCCTAATTCAGTGGCACTTCAGTGTATGAGCCCTAAAAAGCAGAAAATAAACTTAAAGCATATTGATGGTGCAATCAGTCACTGAGTTCGTATTCCACTTCAAAGGAAGATAGGGCATGATTTACCTATTCAATAAGATTTCTGGCACCGTATCTTCCTTTGAAGTGAATATGAACTCAGTGACTAATTGCACCATTCATATGCTTTAGGGCACATATAAGAAGATGTGTGTTTTTTTATTATTATTATTTTTTTTAATTCCCAAGGAGTGGTAACCATGGACACCTTACCTGAAAAAATACTATAAATGGCCAATACTACACCAACATTGTTTTTAGCAAAATGGTTAAAGAGATGAAAGAGCAGTATCCAACAACAGGTGTATCAGGGGTTCTCCTTCTTCAAGACAATGCCAGTGTTCACAAAACCCAGCAAATTATGGCCTATCTGGAGCAGGAAAAAATCAAACAGCTACCCCATCCTGCATATTCACCCAATCTTGGACCATGTGATTTTTGGTTGTTTCCAAAAGTCAAAAAGGAGCTTGCTGCTGCAAATCCCTTTTCAAGGGTTCAAGACCTTGCAAAATGCATTCATTCAGGGTATTCCACAACAGGAGTATCACCAAGCATTCCAGAATTGGCATAGACATTGGGAACTTTGCAATAGACGCTGGGAGTACTTTGAAGGGCAGTAAAAGTTTGTTAAGTGCAATGGTTTTTGTTCTGAAGATGTATATTAAGAACTTTTTGAATGCTCCTCATATCTCAGTGGTCAGCACACCTGACATGTCATCAAGATGCCATTGGCTCATATCTCACCCAGGTCAAGATAATTTTTCCATTTTACTCAAAATTGTTCACAAGCCTACATGTGCTTCCTGCATTTGCTTGTTATTAAACCTTTATATTTCAAGATTTTCACAGCCCATTCTCCCTCTCCATAAGAATGATTAGGTAAAAAAAAATTGCTGAACAAAAATGTAGATTTTATTCAAACTGATGACATATTTGAAAAAAAAATAAATGCTTATTTTACAGTTTACATTTAGTGATGAAGTATTCAGATTTGAAATGACAGCAATATTGTCCAAAAAGATACATTCATGAGAGGACTAATATGCTTAAAGAAAAATGTATAAAATAAGTAGTAAATTATTAATAAAATGGCTGCATTTTATACAAAAAAAAATCAGAAATAACAAATATTACTGCATTCAATTCAATATATGTGCTCATGTGTTTCAGAAGCACCCATGCACCACTGAAAAATAATTCAATATATTATGGTGCATAATGTCAAGGGAGGGGGGTATATGCACCACAATTTAGAAACTTCTCTGCTAAACAATAAAAAAAATAATGTTTCTTTATCATGTGTAATTAATCAGAAAAATTAAATTTACTTTCTTTTAGACATATTCACATATATTTAAGTTACTAGTTAAAAGTTATTATATTTATTGCCAAAAAATTGAGATATTAAAGCTAGTGTAATTATTTAAATACTTTCAATGACTATATGCATTGTTAAAGTGGAAATAAAATGAATAAAAATAAAGTGGAAAATCTTATAATCCTTATATACAGCAAATTTTTTTTGGTTTAGCTATAGCTATGAAGATTACAATTAAAAGACCTTCTTGCTCAAAAATTAATTTAAAATAATTTAAAAATTCTCTGTCATTGAGCAATAAAATTTCAGAGTTTATCCTTCAAACTATTTGGATGTTGAAAGTTCTTAGGAGAAAAAACTCTCAGAAGCTTTTCGGAGCAAAGACAGCGCTCCGTCTTCAGTGAAGTGATGTTATGTACTGACGCTGGGTCCGTTTAGACAAAGAGCTTCTTTCCACATGTCGGGTAGGGTGATTCCAGTGTCTCGGTTGCAGGTGGGGACGGACGAGGTCATTATTTCAATAGCCTCGCGGACTATGGTTCCGTAGAAAGTGGATGCGCGCGCAAGAAGTGTGGCGTGCTCCCAGTCTATTATTGCCGTGTGTTGCACTGCTAGCTCAGAGGCAGCCGTCGTTAGCTTCTTTTGGCTGACATCAGCTTTGTGCTCTGCGAACCTTTCTTGCAAAGAGCAAATGGTTTTGCCGATGTAGTACACAACGGAATTATCCGTCAACTGTAGGGGAAATACAGTTGACGGATAATTCTGTTGTGTACTACATCGGCAAAACCATTCGCTCTTTGCAAGAAAGGTTCGCGGAGCACAAAGCTGATGTCAGCCAAAAGAAGCTAACTACGGCCGCCTCTGAGCTAGCAGTGCAACACACGGCAATAATAGACTGGGAGCACGCCACACTTCTTGCGCGCGCATCCACTTTCTACGGAACCATAGTCCATGAGGCTATTGAAATAATGACCTCGTCCGTCCCCACCTGCAACCGAGACACTGGAATCACCCTACACGACATGTGGAAAGAAGCTCTTTGTCTAAACGGACCCAGCGTCAGTACATAACATCACTTCACTGAAGACGGAGCGCTGTCTTTGCTCCGAAAAGCTTCTGAGAGTTTTTCTCCTAAGAACTTTCAACATCCAAATAGTTTGAAGGATAAACTCTGAAATTTTATTGCTCAATGACAGAGAATTTTTAAATTATTTTAAAACAAAAGCTATGAAGATTTCTTAATGTAGTCTTTAGTGAACAGCTACAGGAGGACATTCCAAATATCAATTTGAAAGATGTTTGTTATGAAACAACTTACCAATATTAAAGTACTGTTATGGTATTCAGCATTTTAGGTTGTTGTTTTTTCCTAATCTCCATCCTGCGTGCAAACATGGCTAAATCAACACATTCTCTCCCTTCAAAGATGTTCTTAAAGGTGGTTGATGACTCCTTTACAATCTCATTATTATTCCAAGAACCTAATACCAACATATTTTGTATGTATCTAAATTTAAAATCATGGACTTCTGTTATCTTTCTTACAGAGACTAAATTGTACTACTAGAATAAACTATTGCAAAGACTTACTTATTTATCACTCTGGTCATCTTTTCATTGTTCATCAAATCTTCTCCTATATTGTCCTTATCAACAAATTTATAAAAGCATTAATTTACTAACATCAAGAAAATGTTGAATACATAATATAGTAAACCTTCCTACATTCAAAGTATAATGTTTGATATCCTATTTTTCACAGTGATTTAAAGAACTAGTTCTTTGGTTTATCAGATACAATATTGGCCTAGTAATCTGACAACCGGAGTTCAAATCATATGGTATTCAGGGTCATCAACAATTACAACCTCTTTCTGAGCACAAAAATATTGAAATAAGGTATATGGAATTTTTTTGAGAAATTTAATAGAAGGTATTTATAAAATTAAATATTGACAAAAGTTTCAAATTAACCAAATTAAATATAAAAAATATAAGTAGCATTTGGGCTTAGAGTATATAGTATATGTAGTAGCATAGTCAAGTGACTTAGTCACACTTATTGGAAGTTGATGGTAATATAAATTCTAGATGCAAGTCATTAATAGTCACTCAAAAGTAAAATGAAGTTCTTGATAAATGAAGTTAGCATTTAAAAATGTTACTGACTCAGTATATATTTTTTGAAGCTTGTTAACATTCATCAAGGTAACGTCATCTTGAAAGCTATGTTGTATCAAAGAATTGAGGACAGAGATATGGGCACCATGTCCACTTTTTCAAAGCCTGTGCTTTAAAGAAATTGAGTGCTAATGAAATGCATGTCAGTCAAAAAAACTATGATGCATATGAAGTCAATAATTATATAAATTTAATAATATATTAAGTCTAATTTTTGACTAAGGTAATTACTTTCAGTTAGCAACATTAATATAAACATATATTAAACAGTTTTCCATAAATTGCATAATAATGTTTTAGCCAAAATTCTCCCTCCCCATGTAATATCATGTCCTACTTTGCATCCCCTCCCCATGTAATATCATGTCCTACTTTGCATCCCCTCCCCCTGATTACCATTCGATATTTACATAACACTCTCTATACTGTAAAGTTTTTCACCTTTTGTTATTTTTTTTACAATTTTACTTAATTTAATTTTAGAAATAAGTATAGTATTATGTAACACCATCTCCAATTACTTATTCCAAGTTAAATAATTATTACTCCATGTTATATAATTTATGGTTATACAAGAATCCCTTGTTTAGCACTGTTAATTGGTTCCGGTAAAATAGAGAGCTAAGAGAATTGGCACTAAGCAAGTACCTATTGCCATAAAAATATGTGTTAATTAAGTAAGTTCTGGTGATTGCAATAGGCTGCTCTGAAAGTTACCTTATTAGTAGTTTAACATTCCAAAAGATTGTTAAACTTCTTTACCTTGGACCTTTTGACTGATCCACGTTAAATTAAAACTCCGGATAGGATATCAGGCACCAGGCAATATTAACTTGCCAAATAAAGTTAAATGAGGGTTCATTAGGTATATTGGCATTACTTACAAGTTTAGAAATCAAAAGATTGTCAATTTTAAAAATTTAAATCTTAAAATCAATTATTGTTGCTGAAGAGAAAAAATAGCATTGTCAAAATATTCATATAACAAAATTTATTTCCAAAAAATTCAAGACTCACCATGTATACTGATGAATACAAAAGTTGGAGCAACTAAAAGCTCCATCTCTACTAACATCCTTCTTCTTACTGACAGCTCTACTGACTCCCTCTGTGACCTAATGCCACTTTGTATTATGTGCAGCATATAGCTGACGTGTGTTGCATACTGGATAAAAAATTTGCAAACAATCGCATGCTCACACTAGCTATGATGCAAGAGGGGTGTGTCCTTAATGTACGCATTAGTAGTTGCTGTCAATAAAAAGTCATAGTTGTACATGCACAACTCTTTTAGTGGATTGGTAGAAAGAAATGTGACTAAGTCCAACTGTAATAATCTCCAAATTGATAAATATAATGTAAATAAATTAAAACTGGTTAAGGAAAAGGAAAAGTGAATGGGTGGACCATCACAGTAGTGGGTTAAAAACTTGTTGAACAGTATAACCCCTCTTGAAAAATTTTAACATTCCTTGAAATTTTTGCCTCTTTTCTGATCTGCACTTGTGGCTTCCTCCTGGATTCATATTCAGACAGATTTCATGTTTTCATACAAAGTGGCATAGGTCACAGAGGGAATCAGTAGAGAGTGTCAGTAAGAGGAAGGATGTTAGTAGAGATGGAGCTTTTAGTTGCTCCAACTTTTGTATTCATCAGTATATATGGCGAGGAGGTATTTCAATTGGATTGTTAATAAGTAAATTTTAATCATTCTACCAGATATTTAGCTTTGATCAGCATTTTTTCTTTCTTTTTTGTATGAAAACATGAAATTTGTCTGAATATAATTTGTATCTTATGTTTTACCTTTTTTACAGTGCTAATTTTGACTTTTGTTTTATTGGAGTGTTTTTCATTGTAAATTCATTCATTTATTGCTTAATTTATTATATGAATTTCAATCTGTCCTTTAGGGTATTCTGTGGTTTTGCTGGTGCTCTTTTTGTTTGGCTTCACAGGCAAATCGTATATTTCAACAGAAGACACAAGAAAATGAATGCCTTCCTACAGAGAAAGTAATTTTTTTAATATAAAATTAAATTTCAATAGTAAAATTTTATTTTTTTAATGTTAAAGAAAGTAACAGCTGTCATTTACAACAGCTTCAAATATTGGTGTTACTATATCCATTGTAAAATAATAATTTTAGTTTCTTTCCAATGTAATTGTCATACAGTTTTCACAAATCATATTCCTATTCAACCCATCAGGTGAAACCCAGGTGTATTTATAAATGTCCTGGTGTGTGTATTATGTATTAGTTATTCTCAAACAAGTTTTCTTATCTGTAGGAGATGTTCCCCATTGCCATTGGAACTACCAAATCCCAAAAGGATCTAACATTCCTGCCCAAAGTCAGAGTCAGTACTAACTTTAGCATTAAAGTCACCTAGCACAAGAGAAATATCTCCTTTTTTTTTACAGAATTCAAAATATCTCAAAATTGTCTGTAAAATCTATCATTCTCATTCTCATCAGACTCCTCTGTGAGGGCATAACAGATGATATTCTAGTCTTTAGTCTTATTTTAAAATTTAGCTATAAGAAATCTTTCATTAATACAGTCATTTACAAGAAGAGACCATGGAGATGCCTACACCATAGAGATGCTTTCCATCCTCCTTACCTGAAAAAATATACCGTATATTTCCGCAGATAAGACGACCTTCAGATAAGACGAGGTATAAATTTTCATCAAAGTTTTATAGTTTTAGCACATATCTGTCCTATAAGACGACCCCAAACTATCAACGGCCTATGAATTTAGTTTAGATCGGCGATCATCATCTGGATAATAATACTGTATAGCATATACGGAATTATGTCCTTTTCGCAAACATTTGCACTGATTCGGGCATTCAGGTAATGACCTTGACTATTCACAAAAGCGTCGTATGGGCTATTCTATTTTGTGGACATACCCTACTCTGTACTAGTAAATAATTACAGTTTGTCCGTTTTTCCTCAGTAGCTCAATAAACATAACTTTTAATATTTATTTTGTTTTAGTATTGTTTTACTATTACAATGTAATGTATTATTTACTATTAAAATGTAATGTATTATCATGTAGTGTATTTAAATAATATGATAGATTTTTCGATAAGTTGTAGTAATTTTCAAGATCAGTCGCAGTCGGTGATTGCACACATAAAGGAAAAGCCTCCTTTAGCATTGTTACGTTTTTGCCTATAGAAGCACGTGCCGTTTTATAATGGTTTCAATTTATATAAATTTCAATCTAATTTTTTTTGTATCTGTCCTATAAGACGACCCGGATTTTGGGGGCCTTTTTTTATGATTCAACTATCATCTTATCTGTGGAAATATACGGTATTTCAAATTATTTTTAAGCATCTGACCTTTATCTATCAATTGGGTCTTTTGCAAGTCCAGAATATTAAGATATAATGCTGGAATTCCTATGTGAGGATGCCAAGAGAATAATTGCTATGCAATGTCCTCACATTTCACATACTTGTGGAGAGAAAATGATTAGTAGGATTTTTAAGGAAATTTGAGTTTATTGAGAAAGGTAGGGCCAACAATATCAAAAATATAAAAAATTAAAAAATTAAACTGAAAATCAATCTAAAGTGAATGCACAGTATTCCCTGTTAAGATAATGTCTTAGCATTAGCGACCTTCTCATTAACATCTGATAATCAAATGCAACGACTGAAAACGTTGCATCTCCTTGAGTATAGATGGCGCTGTCTCAGTCACGTCTCAGGAAGAAGATTTATAAGGTCATATTCTGAAAGAGTTCATTGTCCGACGCGTGGTACAATGGTAGCGCACTCTGGCATGAATCTGGAGAGATGCGGGTTCGATTCTGCCGTGGCGGCGATGAATTTTTTTCAGAATCTATTAATTAATGTTTGATGTCTATCTTAAGAGGGAATACTGTGCATTCACTTTGGATTGATTTTTTAATTATATATTAACGTCTTAGTGTTAGCGACCTTCTCATTAACATCTGATAATCAAATGCAACGACTGAAAAAGTTGCATCACCTTGAGTATAGATGGCGCTGTCTCAGTCACGTCTCAGGAAGAAGATTTATAAGGTCATATTCTGAAAGAGTTCGTTGTCCAACGCGTGGTGCAATGGTAACATGCTCTGGCATGAATCTGGAGAGATGCGAATTCGATTCCCACCGTGGCAGCGATGAATTTTTTTTCAGAATCTATTGATTAAAACTGAATCTCTGAAAGATCCAGATATTGCCAAAATATACCATGATAGGCTACTCACTCATTATGACATCATGGTTTGCTTGCTGCTGAAATTGAAGAAGAATGGGATCAGTTTAAATAGGCTTTTCTTGAAACTAATATTTTTTTTTGGGGGGGGGGGATAAAAATGAACAGAAGAGACAAAGTTATTTGAGTATAAAGCTATGGAATTTATTTCTGAAAGAAGGAATTGCAGGAATATCTTGAATTAACATCCTACTAGTTCTAACCATCAGCATTGCAGAGAGCTTAATAATGTGTAAAGGATTAGTTAACAGCTGATAAGAATCTTTGGTTTGATAGCTTGACTGACAAAGCAGAGGAAGCAGCTAGACAGCACAACAGCAGGGAGTTGTAAGAGATAGTTAATCTTTTGTGTGGGAAGAAACAGGCTGGCATGCAGTGATTGGGGGATAAATATGGTAAGGTTGTTGAAGGTGAGGACTCCGTTATTGCTAAATGGACTGAGCATTTCAGTGATGCTCTAAACAATGTAGTTAGTTCTACTCCCATTGTTTGTAACGATGACAGATGCATTACTGTCCTTAATGTTGACCCTATATCATAGTCTGAAGTTATTTTAGCTATTTCTAAACTTAAACTACTATATAAATCCCTAGGGATAGATGAAATTGCTACTAAAATGCACAGTTCTCATATTATATGACTTACAACTTTTAGAATGTCTTTTATGATAAAGGCATTGTTCCTAAGGATTTTACCAGAGCTATTATGATCCCCATTTTTAAAAAAGTGATCACCATTCTTGTGATAACTAAAGGGGTATAGTCCTACCTTCTGTTCCAGGTAAAGTTCTTTATAGAATTAAGAATTTGGTTGATGGACAACTGCATGATGAACAATGTGGATTCAGAAGTGTTAGGAGATGTATAGATCAAATATTTTCATTTAGGCAGAATGTTGAGAAATGTTTTGAGTTTCAGGAGCTTGTGGTTACTAGCTTTATAGATTTCAAAAAGGGTTTTGACTGTGTTGATCATCATAATTTATGGTTGATTGTTAGATCTGATGAAATATCTGACAAATGAATTAGCATAATGGGTTGGATTGTTTTACCTCTGAGCTTCACTTTTTTGCACACAATGGGCTAAATGGCCAAGTCAGAAGGATACAGAGTGCTCAGAGAAGGTTGGGGAGGGGATCCACTGGACAGCTGTTGGGAGACAGATTGTAGCCTTCTGTCAAGGCCATCCAGCATGTTCTTTAATGTGCATAGGTATGGCTATGCCATACATAGAGCCATGGCTTAATATCTCATCCAACAGACAGTGGCCTTTACAAGCCCATCAATGTCCTTTATTGGCCGTGGGCAGGGCAGGGAGTTTTGCGGAGATAAATCTCAATGCTGGCCCATTTGTGGTATTGTAACTAGTCCTACTCTTGCTTATGTACAGAAGATTCCAAGCTGCTGGAAGAGGAGGGAGGGGGGGGGGGGGGGGGGGCTATGTTGGTGTTACATACATCTTTTTTTTTTCAAATTGATTAATATATTTTCAAGATAATTTAGTTGAAATTTTTTGTTGTGGGTGCTGCTAATATATTAAAGGGTAAAATTTGTTATTTCTAACTTATTTTCTATTATAGTTTGTGCTAAATCTGTAACTGGATTACTGTTATTGATGTCTATGATGTTTCGCTATTCTTTCGGTAGCTGTTTGGTATGCTCTATCGATATAGCTGTCTTTCCCTTGTAGTTTGTTTTCTGGATCCTCTATTTGTATTCGATATACTCTCCTCATTAATAGAAATTTATCTCTCTCCTTAATTACTAATTTTTTTATGTTATACTAGTTATATTAAATCATCATCATCATCAAGCAGCCATGGGCTACGGAGGTCCAATGAGACTGTGCAATTTAGTTCTCCAAGCATATCTGTCCTGAGCTACATCTGCTACATCTGACCACTGCACACCAATTCTAACAAGGTCTTGTTTGACATTGTCTGCCCACCGCATCCTATGTCTCCCCCTCTTTCTGAGGCCTTTAGTCACACTGTTCATAACACTATTCACTAATCTATAATTATCCATACGGGCAACATGGCCAAACCAATGGTGTCTCTCTCTGCACAATATGCTGCTTAAAGGAAGTTGCTGACTCCTTTGCCTAACCTCATCACTACTTACAAAATTGAACCACCTAATGCCCAAGATACTGCATAAGCATCTAGAATCAAAAGCATTTAGTGTTATATTAACTTTGTTTACAAAGCATCCAAGTTTCACTACCATAACTAACCCTATAAAGGACCAAAGACCATGACAGCCATGACAGAATCCTCATCTTCTATAACCTTACCTTGTTTATCCTTCAATCCCTATATACAAAACATTAACTATCTGGCACAGCTCTCTGCTGTTGTGCTGTCTAACTGCTTTCTCGGCTTTGTTAGCCAAGCCATCAAGCCAAAGATTCTTATCAGCAGCTAACTGATCCTTTACACATTTATTAAGCTCTCTGTAATGCTTTCTATTAGGACTAGTAGGGTATTGATTAAGGACATTCTTGCAGTTCTTTCTTTCTGAAATAAGCTTAAGTGCCTTATCACTCAAATAATTCTGCCTCCTCTGCTCCTTTTTTCCTAAAAGAGTACTGTTAGTTTCCAAAAAAGCCTGTTTAAAATGGTCCCATTCTTCCTCAACTTCAGTAGTAAGCAAACCATGACTGTCATAATGACTAAGAAACCTATCATGGTAAGCTTTAGCTATAACTGGGTCTTTCAGAGCTTCAGTATTAAAGGTAAATTTTTTAACCTTAGCATAACACTTTTTAGGTTTAAGTTGCAAGACACTTTTAACAAAGTAATGGTCAGATCCATTTTCAGCTCCTCTGTATGCCCTGGTATTCGAAAAATTTCAGAAAGAAAGAACTGCAGGAATGTCTTTAATCAAACCTTACTAGTCCTAATAGAAGGCATTACAGAGAACTTAATAAACGTGTAAAGGATCAGTTAGCTGGCCCTGCTTCTCGACTGCCTGGAGATCTACCGACCCTCCGGGATCAAGGTCAGCCCTTGTGGCTCGATCGTTTCTCCCCCGTACTGGGGGAAGTACTAACTTGTTCTACTGAGTTACAACAGATATCCTGAGGCTTAGCGTACTGCTCTGCCAAAGGAAGTTTACCCCTAAAACGTTCAATGACGTGAAATAAGAATCTTTGGCTTGATGGCTTGGCTGACAAAGCCGAGGAAGCAGTTAGACAGCAGAGAGCTGTACCAGATAGTTAATGTTTTGTGTGGTAGGAAATGTATAGATATACAGGGATTGAATGATAAACAGGTAAGGTTATAGAAGATGATGATTCTGTCATGGCTAGGTGGGCTGAGCATTTCAGTGATGTTCTAAACATGGTTAGTTCTACTCCCATTTTTTGTAATGATGATAGATGCATTACTGGCTTTAATATTGGCCCTATAACACAGTCTGAAGTTATTTTGGCTACTTCTAAACTTAAACTGCATAAATCCCCAGGGGTAGATGAAATTACTATGGAAATGCCTAGAG
Organism: Ryuthela nishihirai; assembly: GCA_038380435.1. Taxonomy (NCBI): domain Eukaryota; kingdom Metazoa; phylum Arthropoda; class Arachnida; order Araneae; family Heptathelidae; genus Ryuthela; species Ryuthela nishihirai. Next base: position 40,822,749 of record JAWZYU010000020.1, read on the forward strand.
CTGGGAATGTTTTGGTTGCCACGTGGATGACTGAAATTTTGAATATCTTTTATGATAAAGGCATGGTTCCTAAGGATTTTACCAGAGCTATTATTATCCCTATTTTTAAAAAGGTGATTGCAGTTCTTGTGATAACTATAGGGTATTAGCCTACTTTCCATCCAGATAAAGTTCTTTGCATGATTGTGCTTAATAGAATTAAGAAACTGGTTGATGGGCAATTGCATGATGAACAATGTGGATTCAGAAGTGGTAGGGGATGTGTAGATCAGATATTTTAACTCGGGTAGATTCTTGAGAAATGTTTAGAGTTTCAGAAACCTTTGGTTGCTAGCTTTGTTGATTTCATAAAGACTTTTGATTCTGTTGATCATCATAATTTGTAGTTGATTGTGAGATCATATGGCACACCAGACAAGTTAGTTAACTTAATGAAAGCTCTCTATAATAACACTATAATAACTGAGTCATGTGTGAGAGTTGGTAAGTCTGGTAGCAATTGGTTTAGCATTACTTTTGGTGTTCGACAAGGGTGCATTTTGTCTCCTTTTCTCTTTAGTTTGGTTATTGATTATGTTATGCGAAATTAATTTCAAGGGAAAGATTTTGGCCTTAAATGGGCCAGAGATACAAAAATTTCTGACTTAGATTATGCTGATGATTTAGCCCTTTTGGCAAATGATGTTGATAAGATGAACTCTTTCATTCGAGCTCTTGATGAGACTGGTAGTAGAGTAGGTTTGGTTATAAACAGAGAGAAAACTGAAATGATGGAAATTGGTCAGGTAGGCTGTGATTCAGTTTATCTGATTGGTTACAGTCTTGAGCAGGTGTCACAGTTTAATTATCTTGGGAGCTATGTAACAGATACTGGTGATGTGCGGCATGAGATTAACAGATGAATAGGGATTGCTGCCAGGACTTTTAAGAATCTATGGAGAGTGTGGAGAAATAGCCGTATACACCTAAAGACTAAAATTAGACTGTATAATAGTTTGGACTTTAGACTGTATAATAGTTTGGATTAGACTGTATAATAGTAAGTGTTAGTTACGGTTGTGAAACTTGGACACTTTGTAAACAAGATAACATGAAACTAGATGCTTTTGATTCTAGATGCTTACACAGTATCTTGGGCATTAGGTGGTTCAACTTTGTAATTAATGATGAGGTTGGCAAAGGAATCAGCAACCTCCTTTAAGCAGCATATTGTACAGAGAGAGACTCCGTTGGTTTGGCCATGTTGCCCATACGGATAATTATAGATTGGCGAATAGGGTTATGAACAGTGTGCCTAAAGGCCTCAGAAAGAGGGAGAGACCTAGGATGCGGTGGGCAGACAATGTCAAACAGGACCTTGTTAGAATTGGTGTGCAGTGGCCAGATGCAGTAGATGTAGCTCAGGATAGACTTGCTTGGAGAACTAAATTGCACGGTCTGGTTGGACCTCCATAGCTCATGTCTGCTTGAGGAGGATGATGATGATGATACATCAAACTACTCCTTTTTTAGTTACACAATTTTTATAGCAAAGAAAAGTAATACTGCAGTATTACTGCTAAATTATGAAAGAAACTTGACTTATTTAGTATCTACTAATAAATTAACACTTTGAAGTCGATTCAAATTTTTAGAGGAAATATTGTCTTGAGCCAGGTAGAATTAAAACCCACAACCTCCTCACAACTTCAAAGTGGTAATTTATTAGTAGATACTAAAACTAAATAAGTCGAGTTTCTTTCATTATTTATCATCAGTATACCTGTAAGACATACTTTCCATCTATGAGGCAAATAGAAAGCCACTTGTGCTAGATTGCCTGAATAGCGACTTATATGTGACATAACAGAATGTTCATAGTGTTAATTAGAGGAGATCTTGATCGGTGGCCAGTAGCTCAGTGGTCCAGAGCACCTGACATGTTATCAGGAGGTCATGGGTTCATATCCCACCCTGCTCAAGACAATTTTTCCTCTAGAAATTTGAATCAACTTCAAAGTGGTAATTTATTAGTTGATTCTAAATAAGTCGAGTTTCTTTCATTATTTATCATCAGTATACTTGTAAGACTTACTTTCCATCTATGAGGCAAATAGAAAGCCGCTTGTGTTAGATTGCCTGGATAGCACTTATATGTGACATAACAGAATGTTCATAGCGTTAATTAGAGATCTTGATTGGTGGCCAGTAACTCAGTGGTCCAGAGCACCTGACGTTATCAAGAGGTTGTGGGTTCATATCCCACCTAACTCAAGACAATTTTTCCTCTAAAAATTTGAATCGACTTCAAAGTGGTAATTTATTAATAGGTATTACTGCTATCATGATTATTGCCTTGTTAAAAGTTATAGAATTATCTTTAAGGTCACCTTTTAATCCTTGGTATTGAAGGTATTTATATTTAATTTTTAAAGAATGATTAAATACTTATTAGCAACTAATGAGAGAAATCAAATTTAAAGTAAACAATATATTATTATAATATTGTTTATTTTCACCAATTCAAATGCAATTAAAATTTAAATCATAAATGACAATCACAACATTACTTGTTGACTTTTTAACATCTATAAATCAGTAAATATTTTGTGGAAAAAATATCATCGACATGTGGGACTTGAATCCGCATCTCTCCAGAAAAGACCAGGGTATTCTCCATTGAATTAATGCCAACTCTGTCTTTTTTCCACTATTCAAGACTAAAGTCTTGAATAGTGGAAGAAAGACCCTTCCTAAGATTTTGGCACCTATAGTTGGTGCCATCTATGATCTCGAGTTGGAACTATTATTTTTTAATTGCACTGAGTGAAATGGAAATAAATGATAAAGTCACTTCATGCTATTTAGCATTATTAATGATTTAAATATAAATGACAATCACAGCATTACCTGTTGACTTTTTAACTTCTCTATATCAATAAATATTTTGTAGAAAAGATTTTGCCAACATATGGGACTTCAACCCACATCTCTCCAGAAACATGCCAGCGCATGTTTCTTGAGAGATGAGGTTCAAGTCCTGTTTGTCGGCAAATTTTTTTTCACAAAATGTTTATTGATTTATAGATTTTAAATCATTTATAAACAAAATCATTATCTTCAACAATGGGATTGCAGCTGTTCAATGCCTATGCCTTTTTTTTTTTTACCATTGTACCATGCACTTTTATTGACAATTTTTCAAACTCATTTGCACTTCCTGCTGTTGCCAGTAGAAACCCTGCTATTTATAAGTTGAATGCGACTCAAATTTAAGACCATCAGCTTTAAGAACTATTTCCTTGCTTTCCAAAGACCATTACTGTCTTCCACATTGATAACTTCTGTTTTTTTTTTTCATCACATTTTATCATATGTGAATTTGCATCATAACAAAGAATTATTAAAAACACAAATATGCACTGTCTTTCCTTTCTGTACATATCCTATAAACAATCTCCAACGTAAAGATATTATTCATAACTCTTTTAAAGCCATTTGGATTTCAGCTAAAAGGCTTTCTCTCACTATAATCTTGACTGGCTTAATGTGTGTATGAAATGTGCTAGACACATTAGTGCCCTAAGTAAATGTTAATTGTTTTGAAAATAAGGAACATTTTGTATAATCTTTGAAAATTAAGTGATTGGCAATTATTTCAATGGAAAATGAGAAAATAAGAATGCTTTCTGGTTTAAATGAAAGATGTTGTCCAAATGAAAGTTAGAAATTTTCCATTTTTAAAAATTAATTTTACCTAAGATTTAATTCTACAATTTCATTGCTAGGTACAAGAAAAAACTTACAACAAAATTGTAAAATTAAACTTTCTATAATTTAAATGCCATTTTGTCTTTATTGATTAAGAAAACATATTTCTTAAATAGTTTTGTGGGAAAAATCAGTTATGCCAACATGTGGGATTCTAACCCACATCTCTCCATATTCGTGCCAGAGTGTTCTAAGTTTTTCCACAAAACTATTTATTGATTTATTGACTTAAAAGCCAACAGGTAAACTGTGGATTTACTATTTATAACTTAATTGTTTATGGGTTATATAATATTTTGTTAACGTTTTGTACAAAAAATTTTGTTTCAAAACAGAAATAAAGTAATTAAATATTGCAATTCACAAAATTTTATTTCTGCAAATTAGATATAATTAGATCTAACCCCCAGAAAATTTCTAATAGTAAAAGCATTTAAAACATTTAGAAATGGTTTTGTGCCCTTTTTTTTGGTAAATTTATTTTTCCATATTTTATGAAAAGTAAGTAAAGAATATATCAGTTTTTACCTATTTATTACTTTTCACAAACCATTTATTGGGTTGTCAGTTTATCAGCTTTTCAATTTGTTAGAACAGTAGTTCCACCATATCTTCCCAACCTGTTGACTTAATTCAATAAGTTAAATGGGAAATGAAAGCTTGTGATGTAGGGAGTGAGGTTATGAAAATTTATGCTCTATGCTTTCTTCTTTCCTAAAAAGGGGGATATGTGAAAACCATTGTTCCATTATATATTTTAAACCTGAGGTAACAAGTTTGGTTCCAAATTAAAATTTATGTTGTGGTGTTGGATTGGGTTGTTTTACCTCTTAGTGGCACTTTTTTTTTGCTCACGATGGTCTAAATGGCCAAGTCACAAGGACTCTGAGAGCTCAGAGAAGTCTGGGGAAGGGCTCACTGGTCAGCTGTTAAGAGATAAATGGTAGCCTCCAATCAAAGTCATCCAGCATGTTCTTTAATGTACAAAGGGTATGACTCTCCCATAAATGGAATCATGGCTTCACATCCCATCCAACAGACAGCAGCCTTTTCAAGACCATCAGTGTCCCCTACTGATGAAACTGTTTTGTGGAGATAAATCTCAACTCTGGCCCAGGTGGGACTTGAACCTGGGAGCTGCAGATGACAAGCCTAGTGTGCCACTGACTGAGCCATTCCCCCCCCCCCCCCTTGTGGTGTGGGGACTGTCATTGGCTATTGTACGTACAGTCTCCTAACCTTATTTCCCCCAAAGAAGGTATGGAAGTTTTGGGGGTAGATAGCAATGAATTCTATCTCAAAGGAACGTTTTTGATGTCAAAAATGGCATGGGCTACCTCAAAACATGTTCACTCCTCTCCCTGAAAAATGAAGGGGGGGGGGGGGGAATAAATTTAATGGTGACTGATCTTTAGAAATCATATGTCAAGTGAAAGCTTAGAAAGTGCAGAGTAATTATGTGACAATTTTAACTTCTGAAGAAAGCTTTTTGTAATTTTTTGCATTTATTTTTACTTTGTCACCAAAAACATGTATATGCTTTCTAAAAAAGTAAAAAAATAAACAAAACTAAAACCTATCAATATTTTAATCAGCACTGAATTTATATTAAGTTCAAGGGAAAATGGGGCACCATATTTTATATACTGATTAAAAATTGTCAGTGCCCAATCTTCCTTTGAACTTAATATGAATTCGGTTAGTGATTTTATTGTCAGTTTGCTTTAGTTTCATTTTTTTTTTCTTTTTAGGATGCATGCAAGAAGATAGGCATTTTTCATTTTTTTTCCTCCAACCTCACAGTCATTTAATTTTGGTAGCTTTTCTCTTCCCAACAAAATAATCCAAAACCTCTAAAGCCATGGCCCCATTTATGGGAGAACCATAGCCTGTATCTACATACCTGATTGTTTACGTGCTTCTCTTCTTTTAACCCTTGCACTTTGCTACTTTTCCTTTTTGTCTTCCATTTTTGATATCTCTTATTAGCTCTATATATCAAATTATTATCGAAAACAGTAGCATTATAGAAATCATCTTTCATAGCTTAAAATAGCTAATAAGATTGCATTTTTGTATATGCTACAAAATAACAGAGCCTCTTGATGACTACATCAGTAAATAGCTGCATAATTTATCATTATAATACAATATTAAAAAACACTAACATAAACCAGAAACTAAACCTTTTATTTATATCATTTTATATTGGCACTTTGATTTCTTCATATTTTTAGTAACCTGTGAAGTGCTTGATATTTTATCATATTGTCAATTATGTGCATTACCTAATTTTGTAATTTATATTTTTACAGTCGTTTCATGTATCCTGCCATTATTACCGTTGTTATTTCTAGTCTCACCTTTCCTTTGGGTCTTGGTCAATTCATGGCATCAGAGGTAAGATAATAACTTTATTGACCTTCTAACATTGTTATATATGTTACATTTTCTTTAACCATTCTCTTGTCCAATCTGAAAAACTTAAAAGTTTTGGAGATCCAAATATATTTTTTTTACTGTGCTCAGCCCAAAAACATTAGTTTAGAATTTTTTTGTTAAATAACAAATGAGTAGAAATAGATAATATTGTGTATCAAATTAAGCAGCATTTAATTCTGAATTTTATGAAAATAAAATTTGCTAACTAAAATGAGACATAATTTAAATAAACTTTTTTAGTTATATAGTGAAAAAAAAACATCTGACAATGTAATTAAGATTTAATACTGAAAAAAAAAATGAATAAAAATAGTTGTATTAAATGTCAGTATAAACAAATTTCTTTTTGAATAATGTAAAGAAAATCTCAAAACAAAAATTTGTTTTTTGTAATTTTTGTTGTGTAGTACATCTTAAACCAAGGGTCAGTATTGTGAAAGGGATTTTGCACTGTTCAAACTCATGGGAGCTTTCTCTCCTGTTTGTAGAAGTGAAACACACAACAAACTTTCTTCTTGGCTGGTATGTTTTTGCAATGCATACCACACATTTTCAGTGCAAACTATACAGTGATGTTATTGATACAAGATGAAAACCCAATCATAAGAAGCAAATGTAATTTCTGATGTCCAAAATTCTTTTAATTTTTTAGAGCTCATTTAAAAAATAAGCTAGTGTTTTTACTTTGTTTTCTGTCTGTAGATATTAAACTTCTTCAATTTTAAAATTAAATTAAAAATTATTTTTGGGTTGAATAAATATTAATGAAATATTAGGATTTCCATTTTCGAATTTCAAAAAATTTTATTTTCCATGGCTTGTTAGGAGTGTGTCAAAAGTGGAAAATGGTAAAACTTTTCATTACTATTGTAATATAAAGTTTACTATCTATTAGCGGGAGAATTTTGGGTAGTAGAGTGTGTCAGTCAAGAGGTTTACACTGATAGCAATTATTTAATTCCATACCCCTCAGGAGGTTATGGGTGGGAAAACAACATTTTTCTTTTAAGAGATAAATGAAAAATTCTTTTTGGGTCGGTGCTAATGAAATATTATCATTTGCACTTTCCAAATAATCCTTTAATTAAAATCTCCACCATTGGATGGTAAAAAAAGTCAGAAAATGAGGACTTCATTCTCCTTAAAGGTGAGCATTCCATATTCAGCAGAGATTCTTCTAGTTTTATGTAAGTTTGCATTACACTTAGATGATTGAATAACAAAAAAATTCTATATGTGTTTTTTTCAATATGGAAAAGAATAAAACAGACTTCAGACATCAGCAACTACATCTATCTCTCATCAACAGTTTACATCTTGCAAATCCATAAACAACACATAGTATTTAGAAAAACTTTATACCAACTTTTTATCAGTGTGAAGCAAAACTTCAATAATTTTTTAGTCAGTATGAAAATTTGAACTAATGAATGTAAAAATATTCTCTTATAATCAGCTATATATCTTAATTTATATAATAATTGAGGGATTAAATCATATCAATATCAGGAAATTCAGAAGAATTTGAAATGGAAAGTGAAAGGTGATTAAATCTACAAATGAATCTGCGGTTAAAGTTTATGTTAAGAATTAGTTTCCAATGAAAATCAGCTTGAAAATTAAACTATATTCAAATCAAACTGTAAAAGAAAAAAACTATTATATATATATTTAGTTCTACTCTTTATAATTATTTTTGTGAACATTTTCAAAGGCTGAAAACTGTTTGAGACTTTGAATAGTTCATGCTTTAACTTTATGTATACATTCAGTGACCTCTTTTAGGAAACAGACTCATGTCAATAGGAATCAGATTCAGAGCACATTAATTCCTTGAATAATACAAAGTAGTTTTCCTACAAAAAATGTGACTAAAGATAAATTAAAATCTCAATGAAATCTATCAAAATTTTGATTTTCAACAATAATGGTTTTTAAAGCTTTGGAAGCTGAAACATTTAACAACAAAGTTTATTCTGCAGAAATCATCCAAAACTGACAAAAATTTAAATAACACTAGACAACAAATTGAAACTTTTTTTTATAACATTGGTCAAATAGGATGTTTTTAACTAATTTTGGGGTGCTGAATTCAATTATGGCTGTAAAAAATCTGCAGCACGTACATTTTTTTTTTAAATTACAGATTGATGTATTTCAAATTTCAATGACTATGCATATCTGGGAAATGAAAATAAATGTGACTATTTTATTAAATTGCAACTTAAATCTGATTAATTAATTACATGATAACAGTGAAAAAAATTGGAAACATAGTTGTAGTGTAACGCTCCAAAGAAATGAAATACTTTTTAAGTTTGGACCCTTTGATCCAATTATTTTCATGCTCTGGATAGCTGTCGGGCACCAGGCAATAATTGACAAATTGCCAAAAATAGAGTTTAATTAGGGTTCGAAATACCAGCGAGTGTTAATGAGTAAGAATTCAAAAATATTAAATGATTGTCAAAATTTTATGTTAATGCTAATCAAAACAAACTAACGTTGCTCAAGAGAAAAAATTAGTAAAGATTCAAAAGGTTTAAATAACAAACAATTTATTTCCAAAAAGCACTCACCAAAACTTCAATAAAGAAGATACTACATCATTTCTTACTACAAACATCTTCAACAAACTCCAAACTAAAACTGATCTCTAAACTGTGCTGTGCTCTACTACTCTCTCTACTCTACTATCTTCTGTGCTACTGTGATAACATGTCACCAGGTTATAACAAGAGGTACATAGCCCGCACATGTCATGTTGCATGCCAGGAAAGACATTTGCATAAATTGACGAGCGGCGCAAGCTATGACGCAAGAGTGAGTGTGTCCTTGTGCACACACTTTAGCAGGTGACAATCGAAAGTTCGGAGTTGCGCATGCGCAATTCCTAACTCTTGGAAATGAGCTCTATGATGCCAAAAATGAAATAAAAATCCCCAAAATGATAAATATAATGTAAATTAAACAAAACTGGTTAAGGTAAAGTAAAAGTGAATGAGAGGGTATCACAAATAGACCACTGAATATAAAGTAACAAATGAAATAATATTGAAATGCAAAATAAGAAAACATAGTAAGGATCTTTTATACTTACAAGAAGTTCATTTTTTGTCTTTTATGTGCTTAAGTATCTTCCTTCTGCCACAACCAGCAGTAGTCACCACCCATCATTGCTGTGTCCCACCTGCCTTGGTATCTCTCCTCCATGGTTCCGATATCCTGGTAAAATCTTTCCCCTTGCTCATCATTGACAACTCCTAAGTTCTCGGGAAAGAAGTTGAGATGCGAGTGCAAGAAATAGATCTTCAAAGACATTCGGCAGCCAAGATTTTCATAGTTTTTTAGAAGATCTTGAATGAGCTGATGGTAGTTTTCCTCTTTGTGATTCCCCAGAAAACCCTGGACCACAGATGTGAAGGATTTTCATGCAGGCGCTCTCCTTCATATTCAGATTTTCTTCAAAGCGAGTATCATACAATAGCTTCCTGATCTGAAGACCAACAAAAATCCCTTCTTTGAGTATGGCATCACTTGGTTTTGGAAATGTTTCCTTCAAGTGCAAAAAACCTTTAACCAGTTTTTTCCATAGCATTTACAAAGTTTTTCATAAGCTCCAGTTTGATGTGTAGTGGTGGGAGCAGAACATCAGAGGGGTCAACTGGCTTATACCTCACATTACTCTTTCCAGGAATAAAAACATCTCTTTTGGACCAGTATTTTGTTTTGTAGTGTTCCTTTCTGGCCCTACTGTCCCACAAACACAGAAAACAGCAAAATTTTGTGAAGCCTGAGCAAGAGAGATATGACTTTTAGGTTATCACATATTGTCTACTTAAACTGGTGATATTTTATAGCAGTGAGTATTTTTTTCATGCTTTCATAAGTTTCCTTTATGCAAAATGGCAGCTTTTAAGCTGAATTTTGAACAATCTATAAATAGGTGCCATTCCTTAGGGTTGTGAGTTGTTCCAATTTCTTCCATCAGCCCTGAAATATCTGCAGGAACAAAAACCAATCTTGTATCTCAAAATAAACAGATAAAGCCAAATTTCTCTTTCTGAACAGAGAAACTCTGGTACCCTTGGCCAGAAGATTCCACTCTTGAAGTCTTGAACCTAAAACCTCAGCTTGCTGTTCGGAAAGTCCTAGTCTTGAACAAGATCATTTAGTTCATTTTGCTGAATCAGATGAGTCTCGTCTCTTTTTAGGGGTGTATGTAGGATCAGGATCTGTATGTACCTCAATGTCTTTCTCTGATGAATGTAAATCCATCTCCTCCCAGTTGGTTGGAGGTGTTGGTATAGGAAGATCTCCATGAAGAACTGGCCTTATGGCTGAAGGCATATTTGGATATTGTATTTTGCTTTTGTTCTTTTTTGAAAAGCCCAACACTTTAATTAAACAAAAAATATCAATCAAGCAAGTGACTAGTTTGCTCATGCCAAACCATCGGAACTGCTAAGGGCATGGATTTTATCTTATTTTTCAACCATTCACTCAGGTGAACAAAGCACGAAATGCAGCACAATGTGGAGCCCATGTTTTTTCCTATCTCCAACATGACATCCAAAATACAAATTATAGGCTTTATTTGCAATCTTTGTCAAAGAGCAACTGTAGGATTTTAAAATGTAATTTCCACACACATAACAAAACTTATCTGGCACATTAACACATCCACGATGCTGCCTTTGTGCCATTTAAATGCCAAAATTCACTCTTCAACATACAACACTGCTCCTCCTACAATGAAAATAACAAGAATGGTGGTCTGAGGTTAGGTTACTGTTACATGTTTTCTCCCACTTGGCAATCAGTGTTGCCAGCCACAAAAAGTAAAATATCTAGTGTCCTCCCAGTTGCCTGGAGGTGTTGGTATAGAAAGATCTTCATAGGAGTCAAAACGACCAATAACATGAAAATGTGATGTGCTAGCCATTTTTTAAGACCAGATCTGAAATCAGCACTTGAAAAATAGTTAAAGGTAGCTACAATTTTTCATGTAATAAAAACCTTACAAACCAGTGTAATCATTATACAAGCTGCTAAAAATATTCTTTTGGATTTTAGTAATGTTTAAAGTAAATAGGTATTACTTTCATTTTGACCTGTTTAAACAAACCTTTCAAATAATTATTTTAACTGGTATTGCTGCTGTTAAATATTCTAGCTTTCAGTGATGTAAGGAATAAGAAATCCTTAAATACCTAATATTGTTGAAAATAGAAAATTAGGTAGATTTGATTATGATCTTTAATTTATATTCAGTTGCATTTTTCTATGAAAAAAATTATTTCAGAAGTTACTGAGCTTTGAATCTGACCCCCTATTTACATAATGTGGATTTATACTTAATAAAGTGTCCACTGAGCATAGTTTATATATAAATGTGAACTTTGTTTCATTCAGTATCCTTATCATATGAATTTACTTATCAGTTGGGAGATAGCTCTTTTGAAGCAGTTAACACTAAACCTCAGACCATTTGGTTGAGAGTTACTTAGCTTGCAAATATTCCTCCACAGTTTGTCTCGTGAGCATTCCAGATTGCCTGTCAGTGAAAGATTAATGGATTCTATTTACAAATAAACACTACATAATTGTCCATTTTTAATATTGCACTTATACATAACAAACTACTATTGTAAAAGTCAGACATGTTTCTGTTTTCTGTGATGCTGCTTACTGTCCAATACAAGTCAACACTTTGCTCTCCAATATAGTCCTTTTGGAGAGCAAACTGTTTAGTTTCATTAGACAGTAAACAGCATCACAAAAAATGGAGATATTTTATTTTACAAATTGTAGTTAGTGATAAGCCCCTTAGAGTATTGAGTAAATATTAATTTTATTAAAACATCAACAGCATATTAGATAAATCATTTAGTCAATCATTTCTAAATGTGAATATAATTTTGAAAATGCTTAATTTACAATCTGTTATAGTTAGATATTAATTGTGAAATCCATACAGAACCATAACTCTATTTGGGGGGGAGGGGGGGGGGGCTTAATCAGTAGCACACCAGACTCATAATCTGCAGTTCCCAGGTTCAAGTCCCACCTGGGCCAGAGTTGAGATTTATCTCCATAAAACAGTTTCATCAGTAGGGGACACTGATGGGCTTGAAAAGGCTGCTGCCTGTTGGATAGGATGTAAAGCCATGGCCCCATTTATGGGAGAATCAACCCTGCACCCATTAAAGAACATGCTGGATGGCCTTGATTGGTGGCGACCTCTGTCTAACAGCTGTCCAGTGAGTCCCCTTCCCCAGCCTTCTCTGAGCCCTCGGAGTCCTTGTGACCTGGCAGTTTAGCCCATTGCGTGCAAAAAGTGCCACTCAGAGATAAAACAATCTAACCCATAACTCTGTTGCACTGAAAGTGAAATCTGTTAACATAAAGCTACAATATGCAATATCTCTATCATGTTGTAGGATAAACCCTCATTAAGATCAGAAAAGAGATAATTCTTGCATTCTGCATCTCTTAATGTACTGCTCTTTTCAATAATTTGCACAAAGTAATTTCAAATTACCAATGTATTTTTGCTTAATGAGAAGTAACTGAATATTTCTCTGCTGTGCTTTAAAATTGCTTTTTTTTTGTGTGTGGACTAATTTCAAAAAAAGATTAGAGATGTGAATACTGACCTTTTTGCATTGCTGGTATGATGGGAAATTTTTAAATTGTCCAAACTACTATACATGCTGAAAATGGTGACTGATCATTCTGCCATTGACTTACCTGTCCACACTGTTTACTTGTATGTTCACAGATTTGCAATAAAAGTAGACATTTGTTGTGATTTGGTAACTACAAACTGAAGAACCAAACATAATAATAAATAATTTACTATAAATATATATTTCATTATCTTTATTCTACATATACAGAATGTGTGTAGTTATGAAAAAGCAGCAAAATTTGTTTTTTATATTTTCATGAGGCATGAATCTTAATATTACTAAAATAAATAAGTGAAGCCAGTAATAATTTTATATTAATGGAATAATGACTATGGATTATTATCAATAACGTAATATTCTCTAACACTGTCATTGATGTTCATATTTTAATATATGGCATTCCTGTAGTGTAAATATAAACTGTTTCTTCAAGAAAAAAAATTATAAAGTATAATATATATATGAAAATTGGTCAGGCAGGCTGGGATTCAGTTAATCTGAATGGTTGCAGTCTTGAGCAGGTGTCACAGTTTAATTACCTTGGGAGCTATGTAACAGATACTGGTGATGTGCGGCATGAGATTAACAGACGAATAGGAATTGCTGCTAGGACTTTAAAAATCTATGGAGAGTGTGAAGAAATAGGCTTATACACCTAAAGACTAAAATTAGACTGTATATTAGTTTGGTTTTTTCTAGGGTTAGTTATGGTAGTGCAACTTGGACGCTTTGTAAATAAGATAACAGGAAACTAGATGCTTTTGATTCTAGATGTATATCCAGTGTCTTGGGCATTAGGTGATTCAACTTTGTAACTAATGATGAGGTTAGGCAAAAGAGTCTGCAACCTCCTTTAAGCAGCATATTGTGCAGAGAGAGAGACCGCTGGTTTGGCCATGTTGCTAGTATGGATAATTATTAATTGGCGATTAGGGTTATGAACAGTGTACCTAAAGGCCTCAGAAAAAGGGAAAGACCTAGGATGCAGTGGATAGACAATGTCAAACAGGACCATTGGTGTGCAGTGGCCAGATGCAGCAGATGTAGCTCAGGACAGATATGCTTGGAGAACTAAATTGCATGGTCTGGTTCGACCTCCGTAGCCCATGGCTGCTTGAAGATGATGATGATGATGATACAGTGAAAATGGAATTATCACATAATTTTAATCATGAAAATATTCTGGAATTTTTCATCCAACAATTCTACATTAGATTATTTTAATTTTAAACAATGTTCACATTTTTTATCATGCTCATTTGTAGTATCAATGTAATAGACCTGTCTGCTGTAGTAGCTTTGTAGTATCTTCCACAACAGCACCATGTTTAATTGCCTGCAATAACATTGCTGCAGCTGGAATCTGGGTTCGAATATTGGAATGGATTTTGTTCTTTTGAGGACTGCTTTCTCACAGATTCTAAGACTTACCTTGCAATGGTTATGGGGACTTAATAATCCCAAGAAGTAAAGTAGTTGTTTATGTTTCACAGAAGTGTACCTTTTTATATATGGATAAAACAAAATCTTGCATGACTAATTCATTTTTTCCCTTGAATTAGTATGCAGGTTCTTTTCTAACTCTCAGAGTATCTATTAAGCTAGCATAATATATTCACTTACATATTGTCATTGAAGAGAGCTTATAATACTATTACTTTTAAAGCTTAAACATTTGCCCTTCTCTCAAGTTCTGTATAACAAATATTGCCACCTTCCCCCTACTTTTATTTTTTAAAGGGAAAGCTATCATCTTTATTTCTTCCATGTGGTATTTCCATTTAGCATAGTTGTTCCGTCACTTTCATTTATTTGCTAAGAATTTGTAATGCTCTATATGCTTACTGCTATTTATGCTACTTACAAGTAAGATAGCTGATGTTGCCATTAATTAAGGTTAGGTATTCCTTCCAAAGCAAGTCCTCCAGTATAAATAATATAGAGTGGTCATAAAGTGTGGACAATTAAAATCATATTAAGGATATATTAAGATAATTTGTAGATAAAGGAAATGTTGACCTCTTCAGATACTTGAGGTTAACTAGAATCAGTTATCTATAGCATTTCCAGTAGTTTCCAGTAGTTTCCAGTAGTTTCCCTCGTACGAAATTTGAGACTTATCTGTGAAGTATGTTGGGAATTACAGAATGCCAAAATCTGACAAAATAAATATCTTGATGGTTTGCTGTGGGCTCCGAGAGCACGTGCCAAGTCAGCAATGACCTTTGCAACACCGGGAAATTCTTAGTGTTGAAACTGTGATAAAATATCAGGGGGGGGGGGGGTATTCACAAACTAACCTTTAGTACAGGAAACAACAGAATATTCAGATTAAAAGTGAGACACGAGCTGTCACAATTTGTGTAGAAACGAAGCCACGGGCCAAGTGGGAACCTGATTTTTAAACCAATCACTGGGCCACACGGGGGACGCTGGGCAGGAAATTTCAACCGTGGGAACGAATATCACGGGAGCAATAGGGTGGCAAAATCTGTGGTAACGGAAATAAAATCTCAATACCTTACACAGAAACTAAGCCAAAGGCTATGAGGAGTGCTCACTGACATCAAAAAATATCCAGGCAAATTTCTTCCTGTTGAAAATCTGTGCTAAAGTGTCGGGAATTGGGGGTGGGGGTTCTTACAAAATTTACCTTTAGTGCAGTGAAAATAAGAATATACAGGTTAAAAGTGACACCCAGGCAGTGTTGGGTACGTTAAGCTAGTGTAAAATAAAACTAAAACATATCAATGCGGCAATCAGTTACTCAACTTGTATTCACTTCAAAAGAAGATAAGACACTGATCTACCTACTTAATAAGATTACTGTCACCCTATCTTCCTTTGAAGTGACTACAAATTCAGTGATTGATTGCCACCTCAATATATTTTTGCTTTTAGACTTTTTAGGGCACATGTAGGAAGATAGGTGTTTTAGTATTTTAATTTTTAGATGATGTAACTGGTGCATTTTCACAGGGCCCCAGTGCTAAAATTAAATTACACAATCTTTATTATATTTGATGCACACCTGTAGCATAGCCAAGTTGTGGGTGATATTAACCACTCTGGAAAATTTTGATTTTGAAAGGATCATTAGTTCATTAATCTATGTTAGGAAAACATTAACAAATCGTGATAAAATAAATCTTTATAATATTAAAAACCTTTTAATATAAAGTTCTCTGTCTGGGAGCAATACTATTGCAAGTTAAATCATGAAAAGCAGATTTAAATTTAAAATTGGTAAAACTCGAAAGCTTTTCAGAATAGCACTGGAGGAAATAAATTCCTCATTCGGTGTTTCTCACTGATGAGAAAGTAATTAATTTATGAACTTAACTATAATATAAACATAGTTAATCAGCAGATACTCACTTGTATAAGGGAATATCACATATTGCTGTAACATTAAGATCACTCTTCAGAGTTTAGTGGTTATGAACTACAAACTACCAATTTATATCGCAGATATGGTAAGATACAAATGGAACCAGCTTTAGTGCTGAGACCAGAGTATGAAGTAACATAGTACTAACCAGCATATTGTGCTCCATTTGTCTTTTCTCTAGTTTGAATGGCTGCTGGCTGTTCGAATGTAAAGAACTCAATAGTGGAGTTCACTGCTAGGAAGACATGAAATGTTGACTTCATGTGAATTTGGTAAAGCTTCTTAAGGTATATTAAAACATCCCAAGTCTTCACTGTCTTCTCTGATTGTCCTGTTGTCATAAGTAATAAAATCAATGCAGAATCTAATAGTGTATAGTAGACAATGATGTCACTAAAATCAGTACTCGGCCCAAAAGCGATCTTGTATTGTGTGATATATCTCTGGTGGAATAAAGTTTGTTCAAATCAACTGATACTATTTAGTGTGAACAGTCCTTGTGATTAAATAGTAGTGTCAGTTACATGCATTCTTCTTTTGTTAAAGAAATTTTTTCTTTGAATTGTAAGTTAAATAACTTTAGTCAATGGAGAATAAAATTATCTTCATATATAATATGTTTTTAGACTTTAAGGCCATTCTGTAGAATGTAATATATATTAGTCATGTATACATTTTACACATACTTATATTTTATATATTACTGGCATATTATAGGATTTTTCTTGGTTTCAGAATATCTCTTTCTTTCAGGTTAAATTAACATCAAATAAAATTATTAGTTGTCTAATTTTGATAAAAGAGAAGTATTTGTTCTACTGAGTGCAGATGATGTCTACAAAATTGATATTTGATCTGTATTAAACTTAGATGAAACTATTAGATAATCAGCAGACACTGGTCCCAATTAAAAGTCATTAAACAAAATTTATCTTTTTTAAGTATTTGTTCTTTGAAAATTAATAATTTATAAAGAACATAAGTAAGTTTTGCTTGGCAGATGATCAGTCTTCACATCAAGCTCAGAGTAACATTATAGAAGAAAAACAATCGTATATAACTGTATTTCTTCTTATAGGTGATCATCATCCATACAGATAATTAAAGCCTGTAAATTTTTATGTCTTTGAGTATTGCTCTGAGCTGAAGTTGAGGATGGCCATCTGCTGTGCATAACTCATCTTCACCCTCCATGAATTAAACTCTGAAGAGTGATCTTAATGTTACAGCAATATGTGATATTCCCTTATACAGGTGAGTGTCTGCTGATTAACTATGTTTATTTTATTGTTAGGTACATTAAATTAATGCAGCATTCTATAAGTGATATAGAATTGCTTATCAACATTTTTGAGGAATGGTTCTGAGTTATTTCAATCATCAATATTTTTACCAAATGAAACAAAATTAATGGTGTATCTTATTGTTAAACTTCCATTGAATAAGCCAGCTATTTTAAATTAGGGTACTTAAAATATTTGAAACAATTATGCTAATGATATATATATATAATAGACAGTGGCAAAGAAAACATCAAAATGTTGTGTAGACAGTGTTCTAATTTGAATGTTACATTGGAAAGTCAACTTACATAAAATTTTTTTGTTTTCTTCATCACTAGAAAATACAATAAAACTGTGATTAACCTCATCACAGTTGATGGGACTTTGGTTATATATGAATAATTAGTAAACCAAAAGAATGGTTGATTGGCTATTAAATTTTAAGCAGATATATGCAGTACCACATGGTGCTTTGGTTAGTGGAGCAATGATATACTTCCCAACATCCCTCAAAATGGTATTGTAAATCTCTTAAGCCAGCAACACACATAGCAGAAATTCTGGCATAGTTTCCACAAGAATTACAACACAGTGTTCCTAAATATGAATATTAGGAATTGAGATATATTTTAGCAGAAATTTCACAATAAAAAAACTCAACATGCTGAAGAATTTACACAAATATCTCAATCAATTGTTGTCAGTGGATTAAAATATTTTTAGAAATACGTTGCATACATACATTTATGGAATTTCCACAGGGAATGGCCATCATTTGTTGTGTTACCTAGTCACTGCTAAGGAAAAATATGATATAATTTGCAAGAGAAAATAAAAGACAAGTGTAATTTCTATGCTATATATTACTGCATGTTCTTGCAGAAAAAGAGAGTGGAAATTCCACAAGATGTGTCACTGGCCTTAGGGGGGAAAGTAGATTTGGTCACCCCATTTTCCTATTTTAACATTAAGTAGAATTTTAAATATCACATTTAATTACATTATTCCAATCCCCACTCCCTTTTTATTTTATCGTCAAATGCCTAGTATTAAAACCCCCTATAAGGATACTGATAGATTCTTTGAGGCTGTTCCTCCATCTAGAGCAGTTACTTGATCCTCTTATCTCTAATATTGACATTAAAAATTACAGCTTCATCCTCCAAACCTTCTGGTTTTCTAGTTCCAAGGTTTAGGTTGGCTGTTCTTGTTACTGAAGCTCCTGCAAAGATGTGCACCAATGATCATGCCTGTTTGGAGGTCACTGAGATCTGACATTGTCGACAATTTCACCACAACAGTTGTTTGACCTGTGCCTGTGACACTGCTATGTGATAGCCAACGTCGTACTTCTTCCCGTTATATACCTCACATCGCAGGTGATGTCATTCCTGTGATATGCATACAGTGCATTGTGTGTACTCTAGTTGCTATCATCTGTTGGTCAATGTCAAGAAATACAAATAAAACAATATCAGGTTTGAACTTGCAGCAATAGGCAGCTGAGCAATGGCAATTACAGCATGGTTTGCTGTTCATAAAAATTCTCAAAAATAAAATACAACTTCAGTTCAGAATCTGTCCCTATGAAAATGTGATTGGGACAGATTAAAAATAATCCACAGGCTGTAATTTCCCTTATCACTGATTTTGTCTCTTCATGTGCCAAAAACATTCTGCTCAAAGATGAAACAGTCCAACTATCTTAGCTTCCTCAAAGGAGTGTGAAGTAATGATTTATTTGAATTATTCCCTGCCAGTGTAGTAGTGCATTATTTTACCCCTCAAATTTTAATTTTAATAATGTAACAATAACCCTTTTCAATATGAAAGCTTTTGATGCTACTTTTCCTACCTCATCATAGTTGCAATGCTTTTTCTAGATTGTGAGGTGTTATTGATGTAGCTGATTTTGATAATCTGAACATCATGTAGTTGGTTCAGAGATATATTGAAATTGAAAAGAATGAGTTGTTTGGAAATAACACTTCAACCTATGACCTACTAATAACATGTAAAGTCCTCTTACTTAATAAGCCTAATTGAATAAGATATTCAGGGCTGGGGAAAGCCCTAAAAACTAACCAGCCAGTATTTTTTTACCACATGATAGAGCAAAGGCATATATTAACATTGGGTACACAGAAGACATTTTTCTGCTGTTATATGCATTAAGAATGAGCATGCAGTGGAATTAATAATACTGCAAAGTCAAAATTTGCTCTTTCCCCTCCAAATATTTTGCTGAATTATCTTTGTAACTATGTTCTTGAAAGTTCATAGTTACTGCTGGTTAAGATGTTACTTCCTTATGATATTCAATTCAATTGTGTGATATAAATAAGGGGTAAGTATTTATTTCAAATCCTTCATTGTATTACTTTAAAATGTTAATTTTTTTACAGACCATTTTAATGTAATGAGTTTATATATATATATGATCAAAATTTGCACATATATCTGTTAAAATAGATTTTTGACCATGTTTTTGCTCAGCAAAGTAATTTTTTGAAAAATGAGTTTGAAAGTAATATATTAATCATAAAATAAGCTATTTTGGTATAAGTTCTTTATTAAGATAAATATATTAAACTCTTTCCTATTTTAGGACAAGATTACACAGTTGTGTTTCCAAATGACCCATATTTTTAATTTTGTAAATTGCTGGTTTTTTTGGAGGCAGAGGTAAAAGCAAAAATACATGGGCCAAAGATGAAGAGTAAAATTAAAAACAAATTTATAGAGTATCATCATAATAGCAGTATCTGTATGAGTGAATGGGTGGGCAGACACTGTACAGAATGTGTTTCTTCTACAGCATGCACCTCATTACCAGTGACTTCATTACTATGCAAATTATTGGAAGAGTTCTCTTTCAATTTCAACAGATTTTGGTGTGCTGTAGTTCCTCAGATACTTGCCCCATGGGTCCTAGCAAGTTCCCCTGCAAGCCCTATGCAAGTTCCCCTGTTTGGTCCTGTGTTGAGTTAAAAATTCGATTTTCTACCTGGGATGGGAAAGGACCTCAAATGCCTTTGCAAATCTAGGGGATCTGGAAACCGTAGATGATGCTGATATGCCAGCTATAAATTGCTATCAGCAGAGAAATCTGACAGAGGAGAAATCTGCTTCATGCCGAACTTTTGGCAGGCTGTAGCTAATATTCCATTTTTTTTTTGTGCTTAGATTGCTTTTTTTTATATATTTCTTTTGCAAAAACAAATCCTTTTTTTCGCTTTGTATATGTTTTTACATTTCCTATTTTTAGCCTATACACTACCATTGAGTAGCTCTGCCTTAAAATAACAGTACATCCTATATTTGTAAGAAATATTACTCTTAATTGGAATCTGACTCTACAAATTTTTAACTTAATTCCAGTTTTAAATAGTAATTTTTGTGTTTGATTATAAAAGCTTTTAACTGATGTAGATAATATTAGTTGAACTTTGTTTGCTGATGATTTGTTTTGTATGAGTAAGTGAAATTATAAATGAAATGGACTATCACTCTATGTTATAACAGTATAGAATTAAGATAATAATGCTAATTAGGATTAAATATGAATGTAAAATTTACATTTTTAACTAGTGCATTACACTGTAAAAGGTATAATGTAACATTATTTAAATAACATTTGTGATAAAATAAAAAGTTAGTCAAAAAGCTGGAGAATATATTTGTAGATGTATCAAATTAGACCGCTTGTACTCTTCTAAAGCTGAGAACTTTTAAAACTTTTATTGATTTTCTATCTTGACAAGGTAATGCACTTTCAATTCAGACAAAACGTTTTATGCATGTGTATGACTCTAAAAGTAACAATTAAAAAGAAATAAACTTGTATAATTTCTTAAATATTGGCAAAAATATTAAAATTTAATGAGCTGTCAAATTGTTGAAGTTTTATTGTATTTAAAAATGATGTGTTATACATTATTTCTCTATAAATGTAAAATTTGTTTTTTTGCAAAATATTTTATATGATTTTAAAAACTATCTGAGCATACACTTGATACACTGAAGACTTTTGCAGCTCACAAATCATGAAGTAATGAATGAACTCTTCAGCAATATTACATGGACTAGTAAAAATCTAGAAGTGGATGATTCCATCATTGTCAATCATTGGTCTACAAAATATACAAATATATATGTAAATCTTGTTATCTTCATCATCATGAATGTAAGTAAATATTTTAATATAAACATATGTAGTATAGTGTAACTATCAATCTGCCAAAAGCATTGGGCACTGATCTTAGATATATTACATCTTATTGAAGTTACTTATTTAGGAAGAGGTATTTATACACATCTAAGGGTATAAATTACATGTGAAAATGGTATCCTATATGAATAAATGAAAACAATTATAAGCCAGAGCAAACAAGCTTATTTCTGGGTTGGGTAGTTTTACCTCTGAGTGACACTTTTTTTGCATACAATGGGCTAATGGCTAGATTACAAAGACCCCTAGGGCTCAGAGAAGGTTGAGGGGAGGAGACCCAATGGACAGCTGTTAAGAGACATGGTAACATCCCATCAAGGCAATCCATCATGTTTTTTTAATGTGTATAGGGTATGGAATTCTTGTACAGAGGGTCACAGTTTTATGTCTCATCCTTTGGGTGGTGGCCTCTCCAAGCCCTTCAGTATCCCCTTTCTGACCAATTGCAGGGCGTGAGGGTTAGCAAAGATAAATCTCAATGTTGCCACAGGTGGGACTTGATCCTGTATGAGCGTGATCGACTACCAAGAGCCAACACCTTCCTCTATGTTGCAAATAAGAAAAGATTTAAAAAACTGCAGATTATTCTCTCCATGGTTTCCATCAGGGTTTTATGAGCTGCAATGTGGAGTGGACAAGATATTGCAAAGGAAGTACAATAATAAAAACTGGTACATAATGCCTATAGTAATTTAGCATACTCTACTGAGAGATATATGTAAATACATTTATTCACACATTTCACATATGTTTATGTTACATTGTTGCCATCTTGGATGTAGTGTATTAAGCAATTTTGGTCTTAGAATACTAAATGACATAGGCCCTTGGAAAAAGGGCCTATGTTGGGAAAATTGATTCAAAAGAGGATTGGAAAAATTGGAAAATTTTGGGAAAAGGATTCAAAAGAGTAATGGTTGATTCTAAATCATGACATAAAACATTCAAAAATGTAGTGATATGGCTCTTACAGAATTACCTGTCATCTTATTTCCATATCTTCCTCAAAACAATTTCCTCTTAGTGATTCTGAGTCCTGAAGACTAGTCATCCTCTCCACTTCAAAGATCAGCAATAATGGTGACCCACACCAGCTCATACATTTTTGTTAAAAGTCTACAGTCTTTGCTTCAGGCTGTATTATTCATTATTATAAAACAAAAATGAAGTGATAAAGGTTCTTAAGGAGTAGAGTTAAATCAAAACCACATTTATATGACAATGATTAGGGCCTGCAATGGGAATTTCTTTTTATAATGACTGTATTGGGAGGTTGATATAAATCAGAGTGCAAAAAAATATTTTTTTCGTTTTCTATTTAGCACATTTTAACCTTTGAATTTTTTTTAGAAGTGCTTCGGGAGTAATTTATTTGCTATATATTAATATACAAATATATGATGCACATCTAGGATGGGTTATGGTTCAGGTTCTTGACTACTGATCAAAGGGACCAGGTTCAAGACCTGGTAAGTCACATGTGTTTTTTGCCTATGTTGTCTTTCTGCTGAGATGTCATCTTTACATATTATTTCTTTTGGCATATTATACTGACAGCCTCCTGTCAGACCTCTGTAGCAAGCTGCTGCTTGAGGGGATATTTATTTTTATTTTATTGAGTTGTTTTGCTCCTGAGCTGCTCTTTTTTTCCACACAAAGGAGCAAATGACCAGTCACAAGAACCCCAATATCTCAGAACTGGATATAGGAAAGTGATCCATGGGACATCTGTTAGTTTATAGGTAGTGTAACGCTCTAAAAGATTTTTAAACTTCTTTACTTTGGACCTTTTGATCCTAATTAAATTAAAACTCCGGATAGCATATTAGGTGCCAGGAAATATTAACTTGCCAAATAACATTAAATGAGAGTTCATTAGGTATATTGGCATTACTTATTGAGTAAGAAATCAAAAGATTGTCAAATTTTTTATAAAGTTATATCCAAATCAAAAGCAATTATTATTGCTCAAGAGAAAAAATACAAAGTCAAAATATTCAAATAACAAACAAAATTATTTCCAAAAAATTCATGACTCACCATATAAACTGAGAATACAAAAGTAGTGTGAGCAAATAAAAATTTATTTAAACATTTCCAAAACTGACAAACTTCTCAATTAACATCGGTCTCATTCTCCACTATCATCACTACCTTCCATCACTGTCTGACTACGTGATGTAATGTCACTTGGTATACATGCTGCATACAACTGACACGCATATTTGCAGCTGTCAATCAAAAGTTGGAGTTGCACATGCACAACTCCTTTAGAGGATTGGAATGCGGAAAAATGATGGCCAACTAAAAATAATCCCCAAAATGATACATATAGCATAAATAAAGTAAAACTGGTTAAGTAAAAGTGAATGGATGGACCATCACAATTCCTCCCCCCCACAAAGGGAGTCAAAATTTGACTGAACAGATTTTGACGAGCAATTTTGAATAAAAGGACACTTCCTACATCGTTTACATGAGTCAAGTAATAAGTATGCATATGCAAATTTGATAAGATGATCTACTCTCACTTCGACACAATCTTCCATCACAACCAAAGGTACTCTTCCCATTCCTGTGGTAACCTATTGTAAATACATACCAATGGCTCTGGCAGTTAACTGCATACTAACATTAATTGTTCTACCTAATATCACATTCTGATACAATTCCAAAAGTTGCATATTATAACCTTTACAAAAAAGCTTGTTATTCTAACTCCTGTCCTGCTTAACTGCTAAAAATATTAAAGAAAATAAAAAAAAAATAAAAAATACATCAATTCTGCTCACAGAATATAAATACAGATGAATCAAGCAGGGTACATAACTTCTGCTTAGTTCCCTAACAACAAATGAAATGAACGAAATCTAATCTTTCATGCCTGCCATACATAAAAAAAATTGGTATTGGTACTCTGTTAAATCCTTCTACAAGAAAATACGCAAAGCTAAGAATTTCCTTTTAAAACAAGCATGAGTGTAAGCATCGCTAAAACATTACCTAAACACAATAAATCGCTAGCTAGCTGAAATAAAAATAGCATTAATTACCTCCCCTCATTGAGCTTTACTTCCACCTCCCAAAGGAGTTTTGCTAGTGACTATCTCAGTCAAACTAATCTTTGTTATTGGGGACAGCTCTACAAGGGTGAAAAACTACAAGACATCTGGTCAGCTCATATATATATATGCAAACAAATGTTGCCAATGTCATCCTGATAATTACACATCATTGATACATCTATATCACTGACGACACTGAACAGATTTAAACACATATACATCGTATCTAAGAGAAAAGAAAAACTGTATCAATAATTTATCATATGCAATGCTGACATTTCATCCAGTTCCATTCAATACAATTCCATCAATGTTTTACATAAAAAAAGCACTTTGCATGCAAAAAAATTCACTTCAAAATACTACTTATATAATCACTGTATACTAAATTCCCTTATTCTCATCATTCACATCCTAAACATTTCATATTTCATAAATTCTAACTTGCACACTCAATTCAGCTTTCAGTCAGCTGAAACGAAAAAAATCTACAATAGTTCATAAATACACTTGATCACATTAATACAATATAACTGCTTATGATTCATTTCATCCAGTATGAGCTAACATTTCATCCAATACAATTCCATTCAATATTTATAATAAGAATCAATTTAAATACAAAAATGAATTTCAAATAACAAAATACACCTCAAAATATTTAATCACTGTATACTAAAGTCTCTTTCATTTTCATCATTCACATCCATAAAAATTTTACAATACCTACATTTCTAAATTCTAACTTACAATACACAATTCAGCTTTCAGTCAGCTGAAATGAAAAAAATCTACAATAATATATAATTACACGTGAAATCACATTAATACAATATATATAACTCTTTATGGTTCAATTAGAGCTTCAGATGAACCAGAATACATAAAAAATTCTAATCACTTCACATTATAAACTTAAAATAAACCTTGAATAATAAATTCACTTTTCAAAAATAAATATTGACAATCCAAAGTTTCAACATTAAATTAAACATTTCAAAATATCTAAGTATGAACAACAATAAATAATCTTTAATCGTCTCCTTTTTCATCTATTCCAGAGAAAAGAAATAAAACATCACAAATAATTAGTGCAACAGTGGAATAACAGCAATTTACTTAAATTTTCATTGTTGGCACTCTGTTGCGATAAATCATCATCCAATCGTTTCCCAGTGGCATCATTCCCATGTTGATCGATAAGTTAGGTGTAGGCATTTCTGAAGATCTCATTGGTGATATCATCTATTCTATGTTGACTACTTCATTGCTGCTTGTCGCTCTGCAGGCCATCGTCATCTCATTGACATCATGCTATGTGCTTGTATTGAAGAGCCTGGCTTTTTGCTTTCCAGGTTTATTGTTGCCTGCTCCTAAATGATGCTTCAACAGTAGAAAATTTATTACCTGGTTAGATTCATCATGATTTTTACAATCAAAACAATTTCTTGGATGCTTCACGTATTTTCATCTAATAGTTCTTCATTAATATTATTTTCCTTTACAACCTCTAATTCAGCATTATTTTCTTTTAAAAATTCTACTGCAAAAACTTTTTTATCAACTAATTTTGTACTATTTTCCTTTAAAACTATTTCAACACATTTCTTATTATCAACTTGCTTCTTTAAATCTAAATTATTTAAATATTTAACATTATTAATTAGTCCATTCCATTACACAACAACTTCCTCGACTGTAGGCAGTGCCTTCTATGTTGAAGACTTTAGCATCTTTTGTTCATTGTCCAGTGCGAGGATCATTGAATGACAACTGCAAACTGCCCTGAACATTTGGTTTGGGCTATGGCCAATGGGTTTTGGTTCTCCCAACAGAAGACTGCTTGTGTGCACTTTTGTCGTAAGCATGATCTTCATCTAGATCCCGAGCTGCAGCTCAAGGGTACACCATTCCAGTTGTGATGGAGACGAAGTTTCTGGGTCTAATCAGAAATTGACCTTTTAACAACACATTTATCATCTCAGATCCAAGTGAACATGTGCATTGAACATTCTCTAGGTCCTCTTGTCTCTCTCTCTCTTAGAGGGCAGACCAATGTTCTTTACTCTGCCTGTACCGTGCACTTGTTTGAAAGAAACCGGACTATAGATCCCAAGTGTACGTACAACTCCTTCCGGAATTCGGTGTTGAAGGTGCTAGACCCCCCACCCCCTCCCATCATGAGGCACTCTGTGTTTGCACAAGAACCTTTTTGCACTCTACCAGCCCAGAGTCTTTATGTTGAGTTCGATAAACCATCTTTATCTATTCGCTGCCAGTAGTTGTCCCTATAATATGCACAAAGTTGCGAATCTGCCAGGTCATCCCACTTGGGACTGCATTTTCAGTCCTCAGTAGGAAATGCTATATCAGAATTCACTGACTGCGATTCCTCCTTTCAGTTTGTGTCCGAGACTATCTCAGAGACAGCAGCATCAGTCTCGATAACATTGCTGAATTGACAGCTGAGCCACTTCCACCATGGCTTGCTGTTTCCCCTTGCTGCAACTTTTTTCTCTGCAGGATGGGGAAAGTCTTTACACCTGACTGCATGTACCAGCAACTCTCTGCCAGCCACCGTATTGAGCACCTAGACTTCTTGCCTGTCTTCACAGATGGCTCAAAGTCCAGCACATTGGTGGGATTGGCCATGATCTTCTGTGATGTAATCACTGCAGCCGAGATCCCACAGTAATATTCCATCTTCACTGCAGAGTTGCACACTCTCAGCCTTGCCTTGGACCACATACTGGCTAAGCATCACCATCGATGTGTCCTTTACACTAACTCGCCTAGCTCGCTACAGGATTTGATCTCAGTGAGGCATCAACCTCACCTTTTTCTGTCCAAGATCCACTAGCATCTCCATCATCTG
The DNA here is from genome assembly GCA_038380435.1 of Ryuthela nishihirai. Classification (NCBI taxonomy): domain Eukaryota; kingdom Metazoa; phylum Arthropoda; class Arachnida; order Araneae; family Heptathelidae; genus Ryuthela; species Ryuthela nishihirai. The sequence goes on from JAWZYU010000020.1 coordinate 40,850,481, forward strand.
GCAGCCACCACTACTATTCTCTTCTGTTGGGTGCCTGATCATGTCGGCATAAGGGCAATGACTTGGCAGATGCTGCTGCCAAGTCTGTCACATCCCTGTCCAACTCTCCAATGAAAGTTACATATGTGAACTTCTGGTAGTGTTTTTCTACCAAGCTCCAGGCACAGTGGCAGTGATCTTGGTCAGAACAGATTGGTAACAAACTGTTCGAGATCAAACCTATTGTCGGACCACGGCAGTCTTGCTTTTGCAGGAATTACAAGGAGGAAGTTGTACTTGCTCAGTTCCACTTAGGTCATTCGTTTGTTATGCATTCATTTCTTCAAGGGTGGATAACAAATGTGAGTTTGTGGTACCATTTTAACCATTTAACATATTTTAACCAATTGTACTGCTTTTAATCTTGAATGTCACTTTTATTATATTACATTTTATTATTATACATAAAATCATGATGTTAGCCATCATGATGTTATGTCCAAGGCCCTTATGCTCAGACATCTTTTATTTGATGAATTTTATCTTTTATCTTTTTTTTATCTGTCTCAGACTTTTTAAGCTATACAGGTTATTTGTAACAGATTGTAATTTTATGGCTTTGTTATTTATATGCTGTACAATTGGGTCTTTTACACCTGGATTGGTTTCACCTTATTGTATCTGTATATTTATTGCTCTAAACATATTTATTGTTTTTTTTTTGTATTATATTTATCTGTTGGTTTTGTCCATTACCTTTTACTCTATTGACTTTTAACTTTGGTTGTGGGTTTCTGTGTCTTTTTTTTCACTGCTACATGTATTTTTCATTCACTTTGCAGCGAACACACTGGCATGATGTAGATACCATCATTACCACCAGTACACTAAGTTCTACTACAGTATATCCTATTCTGCACTGTGGGTAGGCTTACATGTAATGTCAGCTTATTACTTGTTTTGATTAATTAGTCTTCTGCAAAGTATTAAATTTACTCCTTAAAATTGTATCTCCATTTATCAGGTTCATATTCAGGATAATACTAAACCTAAGTTTTTTTCCTTGAATAAGAGGGGCTGGGAAGCCTGCCTGTTTTATAGATGTGCATTTGAAGTAGTTTATGTAGAAGAAATTTGTTCTCTTACTTTAACCACAAATGGTAGCATTATTTTCAACAGGGCAAACTATCTGTGCTGGTGGCTCAGTATTGATTAGTGTCTTATTTCATGTTTATTCTTTTGTAGTTGCAGATTAAAAATAAGAGGTAGGAAATCTCCAGTTTCTGTGCCTTTAAAAACTACAACTGCTCTGTTATTTTTTCACTGAATTTCAGTTAACACTTTGTTTTCCTGAAATCCTTGAACCTTATCTGTGAATAGTTTATCATTTTTCAATTTCTGACTTTCAGAGATTTAAGGGCTTATTACCTACTAGCAGTGAAAGATGCTTTAGCACCATAAGCACCCCTTCTAAATACATGCCTGACATTTATATATTGGCTATTTTTGCGGCATCATCCAACACAAATTGTTTGCTTCATTGGACAAGTATATATGTATGTTTCAAAACTATTTTATTTGATGCTGACTAACTCAATTTTTGCCAAGATCATTAAAATTTGTAACTGCTCTTCACTCACCAAGAGCCAGCTAGCACCATAAAGATCCAGACAAAGATGATATTTCAGAAGCAAACTAACCCTTCTCACCTAATAAAAATGGAACATGATTCTTCTGTTGTTTTCCAAATATAGACATTTATGGACCTCTGTCACAATCAAGACCTAAACCACTATTTGAGTAAGACAGTGTAGCTGCCATGTTAAAATGGCATGTGGGATAGACATTCTTTACATATGTGGAAAATTTTCATTAATTTTTGCTATGGAAATCTTACTTTTTATGACTACTACATTTGCATACTGCTACCCAGAATTACGGAGCTCCATTGGTGAACAGTTATTAGATTCAGCAATTAAATAATTTTTGAAATATTTTCTGAATTAATTTAAATGGTTAAAGGATTAAAATTTAAATAAAAAGTAGATTCTTTTATATTTTATATATTTCTTCTTACTAAAAACAGATTTTGTTGTAGTTTATCACAACTACAGTGTGTGCTACTCTGCCAGTCCCAGCTGGAGTATTTATTCCTATATTTAGAATAGGTATGTTGAATATTTTGCATTTTTACATTGGCTTAATTATTTACTAGAAATTGATATCTTCATATTTTTTACATGTTTTCCTATCTCTTACTTATATCAGTAAAATGCAAAATATGTAATTATTTCAAGTGTTTTTTTTTTGTCTACAGGACATTTTCCTGTAATACTTTATTACTGAATTACTTATATAACACTGCGAGCGTGAATGATAATGTTACTGCCATCATATGTGGCAGCTTGACTGCCCAATTAATGAGAATCACTGGCGAATCAGCAAAAATTGCAGGAATGCTTATATGTTACTTTGTTGAAGAAATGGTTAGCTTCTGGTGGTCTAATGGTTAGGATGCCCTGCATGCTTCTGGGTGGCATGGGTTCAAATTCCGCTTAGGACAATGAATTTTTTTTTCCAACGAATTACTTCAAATGCTTCTTGTCTACAGGACAAGATGTGATACTTTATTACTGAGGCACATTTGTTATTAATGGAAAGTCGTTAGAGTAATACTTTACTATGTGTATTTGAATAATAAAATGTACATTTGTAAATATAACACTAATTAATTGATGGTTAGTATGAAACAGTTATTGAATCTGTCAGGATAAATGATGGTCTAATTGCAGAATTTAACATTCTTGGTATTTAACCTATTTAAAGTGAACACAGCAAATATTGGCATATTGGTACCATTAATATATGTAAGTATTATCCTGCATAACCTTGTACTGGCATCAAATTTTAATAAAGTTGAACAATAATGGTGTTTAATATATTTGTGACACTCACTAGTGTTTCATGCTCATAATTTTTCTGGTCTTCATTTTGATGTCTACCTAGCATTATTGAGCTCCACTGGTAGCATACCAGGCTCACAACAGGTTTGATTCTTGACCTTTCTAGTCGTGGAAAACTTTCCTACTGTTTTCCAAGATATTTCAAGATTTTTCAACCTTACTGAGAAAGAAAACAATGATAAGCAAAATTTACCATTCAGTAGATGTGCATTAGGTCAACTCTCATTTGCAGGAGATTTATATTCTGTGCACAAAGAAACACATCTTAACAAAAATGGTTCGCTACTTTAGGACCTTCCTATCAGTATGCAACATAAAATTCAGAGAAGAGCCATAGAAGTTACTCCTAGCTTATGCAGGGTTTCTCATATAAGGACATGTTTGACTAACACAGGTTCTCTGACTGTTGCATCGATTAGCACTACCCATATGAGTAATATCAATGGAACAATAGCTAAGTAAACAAGTTTCACTCTGTCACTGATAGATGAAAGTGCTAGATAAATAAAGTCTTCAGTTGTTATGGTAAATATTGCAGCATTATTATATACTGTAGCAGAATATTTATTTGTGTAGTACTGTTTTCTGCACTGCCTGGTGAAATTATTAAGATCATCTACTTAACACTTATATTGTTAAACCCTTTTTCCTCCTGAATTTGTCATGATTGGCAGACATTTTTAGAAACTGTTGCCATTCTCCATACACTTGGGATATTGTGCATTTTTTCAAAGACATCCAGATCAACCTTTTTTACTTGTGTCATACTTGATTTTGCTTTCTGCCATGCCTTTATGGCTATTATAGGAGTTCATAGTGATGTAGAATATTAATGCCATTAAGAAATTTTGCCTATATTGGCATGTTTCATGGTACTTCATGCATGATGAAGTGTTTATAATAATTTGGCCAGACATCGTGTCAGCATTATAGTAGGACAGTAGTTTGCTCCCTAATCCTAATGTATCAAAGGACAACTGGCAGCCAATGATTTTCTTGTCATGTTCAGAAAATCTAAAGAACATTTTCATTCTATGTTAAAAATGGATTGGAAATTGGATCTGTTGCTTAGCCTAGATTAACAGTTGTCAAATTCCTTTAGGAATGTAGTTATCAGTAATGCATTAAATTACTAGTCAAACAACATCAGGCAAAGTGAACTGAAACAGAAAAGATGCTAAAGGATAACTCAGTTGGAACTCGAAAAGATAACTCAGTTGGAACTTTTAATAAAAGCTTGTAACAGCATTTTAGATAACTGGTATTGCAGTTTTGGTAATGACTTTTTTAACTGATGTTTAAAGAGATATTGAAATGCAATTGGTTGGGAACCACTGCACTAATAGCTTTTTGGTGATTATCCTTTTCTGAGCCTTAAAGATATGACATGATCATTTAGCCCATTGTGCATCAGAAGTTCCATTCAGGAGCAGAATAACCTAATACCTGATATCTTCTCGCTTAACAACCACTTCCTCATATATATATATATGTGTGTTTTTAGTTAACTGTATTGGATTAATATATCATCAGTACATTTGCTGTTTTTATGTTACATAGGCCTTTTCATGTTTTTTCATCCAGTTTTTTTTTCTGACTCAAAATAATTCAGACATCAAGATGCTAAATAAACACCACATGCCATTATTAACACCGCATCCCAATTGTGCATATTATTTTCTTTTTTCTTTGTGAAAAACGTTGGTATGAAAGAGGTTTTAAATCCTGTATCTCACCCTTGTCTATGCCAACTTGTAAGGTATATTCATTTACTATAATACAACTTAGTATTAAGTATCTATGTTTCACTCCAATATGCTGAAGTCCAAACTGTAATGGGGGCGGGGGGTGGCTCAGTCGGTAGCGCGCCAGGCTTGTAATCTGTAGTTCCCAGGTTCGAGTCCCAGCTGGGTCAGCGCTGAGATTTATCTCCGCAAAATTCCCCGCATTGCCCACAGTCAGTAGGGGACACCGATGGGCTTGGTAAAAGCCGCCGTCCATCAGATGGGACGTTAAGCCGTGGCCCCGTGTGCGGGAGACCATACCCTGTGCACGTTAAAGAACACGCTGGATGGCCTTGACGGGAGGCTACCATCTGTCTCCCAACAGCTGTTCCAGTGGGTCCCCTCCCCAACCTTCTCTGAGCCTTTGGGGTCCATGTGACCTGGCCATTTAGCCCATGGTGTGCAAAAAAGTGCCGCTCAGAGGTAAAACAACCCAACCCAAACTGTAATGTTTCCATAAGAAGTTGAGATTGTGATTCTAAACTTCTGAGAGAGTATACTAACTTTTGCAATATACCCAGAGAATATCAGTATGCTTTCCAACTTTTATTCATATCACACAATTTCCCAATTAACTGTTTGTTCCAAACGTAATAACCACAAATTCACTTATCTGCTTCTCTTGCCTCACTTTATGTAAGTTTTGCTTAATCTGACCTATGTTCAAAGCAATAGTAAGGACTGTAATGATCATGTTGCAGCAGGTAACCTGTAGGATATAGTAATGACCTTTTTTTATTTACAATTTTGTAAAGGGCATAGTAATTTAAGTGATATATTGAGACATAGGATATAAAAAAAGAATGGATAAAAACATGTGGTGCTCTACAAACCCAAGCAATATACTTTCAAGCTAATCATTGAGGTTAGACAAAAGAAGTCATCAGGCACTATCACTTCCCATCATTGAGCAACATCTTGTGTAGGACTTTTTGTAAGCAAGATAATAAGAAACTTGATGCCCTTTATTTTATACGTTTGCATAAAATCCCGTATCTTACCCTTGTATATGCCAACTTGTAAGGTATTATTCACTTCCTTTGAAAGAGACTGCATCTTTTAAGGAATAAAATTTAGAGTACAAATACTTGAAATTGTATCAAATGCAGTTTTGTTTTCATGATCAGTAAGACCAAGAGAAGAAATAAAAACTGCTTTTGTTAAAATCAATATGGCAAGAATGAAAATATTTTGCCAATTATTTTTTATCAAATTTCATATTCATTCATAAATCAAAGAATTTAATTTTCATTTCTTTATACAAAAACAATGTCTTGAGGTATGGTTTTTTACAAGTGTTAATTGATAGTTGCTTCTAATAAAAGTTACTTCGATGCACTAATTGATATGTGCTAAATATATTTGTAGAAACCTTTATGGATCTTCTTAATATCTCCTTTTCCCTATTGGCCTGCCTAGCATGGAACCTCCTTGGTGTGAGCTCCTGTCTAGTGAGGGGACCACCCTGTGAAGGTTCTGCTGGTTTGGGTACCTTCACAGGGCCCTGAACGCTCATCTGAGTGTTTTCCATGCATGGAGACCCGTGTCCCAGGAAAGGATGATCCTGTTAGTTGCTCAGGGGTCTCCTTCTCTCCTCAGCTCATGGCTGGCATGGTCCCCTTTGACCACCTTGCCATTAGCGAATTCCAGAGCTGCTGCTACACACTGCTTTATCCTCTGCTTCCAGTAAACAGGAGCTCCTAGAGTGGTCCCCCCCCCCCCCCCCCCCCGGAGCAATCAGTGGGTGGGCAGGACCGGCTAGGGTCAGCTATGCAGAGCGGTGAGTAACCTTGCCCATATCCAGGTAGAGGTTTGCAAGTTTCCCCACAATTTATTTTCCTCTTGTAGTTATCCTTTTTTCGTGAGGCCAGTTTGGTTGCTCATAATTTTGTTATTTTTTTGCTTAGTTCTTTTGTGACGAAAGTTTATTTCCACACATTTCTCTTTTCATTTTCATTTTAATTATTTGTGAGGGCTTGGCTCACTATCTGTGTGGGTATAGGCCCTGTTGGCACTATTCCCACACAGACACCTGTTGGGCTCCGTGGAGGTGGAGACAGTGGCACTAAACCACACAAAACATGAAATCAATTAATTGATTCGAGCAATGCCAACAAGAGGTCTCAACATGAGCCCCATCTTTGTCTTTGTTATCTCTGCTGTCTTCATCTCCAAATCTGTTGTCATCTTTATCTGTGTCTTCGTCTCCAAAATTCCTGGTCATCCACTCCATGGGTGATTAGGTACTTGGGGATATGTCCCCATTTTTCATGCATAAAGGTTTGGAAGGTCTTGTGGGTGTGCCGAAATCCATCAAGCATCTACGATCTGATAACTTACAAGTTGAGACCGTTTATTCAAAACATTTGGAACTGCTCCTGAAGGTTACACAGATTGGTGGGATGGCTGTCACAGTCACTCCCCTCAAAACCTTAAATTCCTAATTCCTCTCATGGTGTGATCACTGAGTGGGGCCTTCTCAAAGTCACTGAGGAGGAAATCCTCTCATAACTCACCCCTCAAGAAGTAACAACGGTCCATCAGGTTTCAACACGCTGTGATAGGAAATTGGTACCCACCCAGGTACTGATTCTGACTTTTAACACGCCATTCCTACCTTCTTTCATCAAGGCAGATTGTTTACATTGTGAGGTACGTCCATATATACTTAAATCTTTGTACTGCATTCTGTGCCAGATATATAGTCATGCCCTCACAGTTTGCCAGGGCAAACCCACCTGTGCTTGCTATAGCAGCAAGAATCATCTCGATCCTGACTACACAGCAGAAAAGGCAAGCTGTGTTAACTGTAGTGATGAGCATCTGGCATATTCTCGTGACTGTCCTAAATGGAAGAAGGAAAAGGAGGTGCAATGCTTCAAGATCATCCATAACATCTCCTACCCTGAGGCGAGAAAGCTCACCGCACTGCCTGCCCCACATGGCAAGGTTTCCTATGCCTGTGCAGTCATTGGAAAGCCCATCGTTCCAGTGACTTCAGCATCATTCCAGTTGTGGCAGAGACAGACTTTCATGGTCTCATCTTTGATCGGAAATTGAGCTTTTTACCACACATATATCATCTAAAGTCCAAGTGCATGCAGACACTGAACATCATCAAGGTCCTCTCTTCTCTCTCCTGGGGAGCTGACCGATGTTGCCTGCTCTGCCTGTACTGTGCGCTTGTCCAATCAAAACTGAACTATGGATCCCAGGTGTATGACTCTGCCCGGGATTCAGTGGTGAAGGTGCTGGACCCCCTCCATCATCAGGCCCTCCGTGTTTGCATGGGAGCCTTCTGCACCTCACCGGTCCAGAGTCTTTACATTGAGATCGACGAACCATCTTTATCCCTTCGCTGTCAGCAGTTGTCCCTAAAATATGCATCTATATTGTGATCCCTGCCTGGCCATCCCACTTGGGACTGTGTTTTCAGTCCAAAGTGGGAAATGCTTTACACAAATCAGCTGACTGCCATTCATCCTTTTGGTTTGCGAGTCCAAGGCTACCTCAGAGACATCAACACCAATCTCGATAGCATCACACAGTCAACAGCCAAGTCACTTCCACCATGGTTCGCTTTTCCCTTTCCTGTGATTTCTCTCTTTGCAGGACAAGGAAGGGCTTTACACCTGACTGTGTGTACCAGCAACTCTTTGCCTGCCATCGTGCTGAGTACCCAGACTTCTTGCCTGTCTTCACAGATGGCTTGAAGTCCTGCACATCAGTGGGATTGGCCATGGTCTGCTGTGATGTAATCATTGCAGACTAGATCCCACTGCAGTGTTCCATCTTCACTGCAGAGTTACATGCTATCAGTCTCGCCTTGGACCACGTGGTGGCTAAGCATCATCGTTGGTATGTGCTTTACACCGATTCACTTAGTTCACTACAGGTTTTGATCTCGGTGAGGCATCGGCCTCACCCAGTTCTTTCTAAGATCCACAAGCAGCTACATCATCTGGAAGCCACAACCATTCATTTCTGTTGGGTGCCCAGTCACTTCAGTATCAGGGGCAATGACTTGGCAGATGCTGCTGCCAAGTTAGCTATGCCCCTGTCCGGCTCCCCATTGCCAGTTCCATGTCTGGATTTCCAGCAGCGTTTTACCATCTAGCTCCGGGGCACAGTGACAAAGATCTTGGTCAGAACAGCTTATGAACAAGCTCTTTGAGATCAAACCTATCTCAAACCATGGCTGTCTTGTTACCACAGGAATTGCAAAAAGGAAGTTGTACTTGCTCAGCTCTGCTTAGGTCATTCATTTATTATGCACTCTTTTCTCCTTCGGTCAGACGACAAACCTAAGTGCGAGTTTTGTGACACCACTTTGTCTGTCAAACATATTTTAATTTCTTGTCCATGTTTTAACTTTGAACAGCATATATTTTTTAACTTTCATGATTTTACATCTGAGCCCCTTATACTCAGACATTTTTTATCAGATCATTGTTGTTGTAACGCTGTCTTTCAATTTTTACAATTTACAGGATATTTTACTTGGCTATAGTTTTACTCCAATGTTTATTTTTCTGTATGTTTAACCCAGGTCGCTTACACCTGGGTTACTTTTATTTACTCAATTTTGGACACAAAAATGATTTTAAAAACAATCTAAGAACATAACCAATGTAGCCCATGCCTTCTTATTGCCTTCCGAATGACTGATAATGCTGCTTTCAAAATACCTTTAAGTGCATGCAGATTTTCATGATGGTAAAAAATGTGCCGTTTTTCTGCTGAGGTCCTGCCATCCTCTCAGATCTTCTACTGTGGCATATAAACTGACAGGCTCCTGTCAGACCTCTTTGGCAAGCAGCTGCTTGAGGGGGTATATATATATATATATACCAGCAAAGGCTTCAATTTACAATCACAAGTTGCATTACCCGCAAAGAAGTGAGATTAGCCTTTCTTTATTTGCTTTATGGCCTGGCATTGACTTCTCTTCTGTTGCAATATATGTGCAATGAGGCAATTTTTTTCCAGAATAAACCTGTTTCATCTACATTGAACATTTGTTCAGTACAGTGACCTGCCTCTCTTATAATCTCAACCAAAACATCAAGAAATTCACTTGCTATGGCCACATCCATACTAGCTGCTTCCCCTACCATTTTTTATGACAAATTAGCTCTCGCTTTAAATGATTAAACCACCCCTTACTGGCATTGAACTGTTCAATGGTAAATAAACAATGAAATAAGCTCGATGTATTTCATTATATTACTAACGGATTTACTTTCCTCCCCATGAGCTTCCTTTAAGTCTTCATAAAGCATTCTAGCCTTTTCTTGAGTCAAATTCTGGTTAACCAGCATACACCATTGATTCTGATCCTCAATCCAAATCATTAACAGTCTTTCCATTTCAATAAGCAAATGACTATACTGCTTAGTAACGATCATAAATTTCATTGGTGCTGATTCTTTAACATGTTCCATAATGCAGACTTGTCTTTCACATTTGTGCCGATCAGAAATTGATAAGGCTTTAGGCTATAGCCACAATTTGAAAGGACATTTTTCCTTTTTCTAAACATTTTATTATTTCCACTTTCCTATCCATTGTTATTTGTTCCCTTAGCAAATTTGTATTCCTTTTAGTAAATTTGTTCCCATTGTTATTTGTTTCCATCACTTCCACTGGATACGTGTTTTGAAGGACACAAAAATGTTAATTGACACCACTAACCAAAGATTGTGAGACAATGAGAACAGTGAATGGTAGCTTGAGTTAAATTAAAAGGGCACTCGATTCCTACACTTCAGTGTCAGTGATGCCGATCAGCATATATCTACTATCATCATCATCACAGCATATGTCTATATACCATCCACATCAGAAACTAGTTTGCCTCTTTGTTAGAAACGAATGGATCTCACTAATTCAAAGTTGAAAATTAATAGGTCTTATGTGCTCATTCCTATCACTGAGTTGCCATAACCCGAGACCCAGCTGTGTATAATAATAGTTTTTTCATTTTCTGTTTTTAATATGCTACCCATCTTAAGAAATAAAAGAAAAACTTCTTTCATGAAACTTTCATTACCTACTGGTCTCAATAAGGTAAATTTTTACAGTTTGCTTCTTAATTCAATATTTTTTAAATATGTACATATATATGTTACATTGGTGTTTATGTGTTGTCATTTTTGTATATATCTAAGTTATAATTCTAATCTTTAGGAGCTGCATTTGGGCGGTTAGTTGGTGAATGCATGGCAGCTTGGTTTCCTGAAGGTATAAGGATGGGGGATACAATATTTAAAATCTTACCAGGAGGCTATGCTGTTGTTGGTAGGTTTTTATGTGTGTTTATGTTGAAATTATGAATTATAATAAATTAATAAATAATGATCAATACACCATTTGATAATGATGAGTTTGAAAAATATAATATTAAATTATTATATATTACTGACTGCAAAAGTTCTGCATGTTTTCACTGACACATTTTCTGTTTAATGTTTATAAACAGAGTGAATAATTCTTTCAAACCTAGATCTAATAAGATAAGTCATGTCTTTTACTAATAATACAGATCACAGCACCATTATCATTTAAAGTTAAGTCTCTCTTTGTCGTGTTTAAATTGTCCACTAACAAATTTCATTTAAGACAGTCTGAAATTTCTCTCTAAAAAGGCAATAGTGTTGCAGCAGCTGGGAGAAGTATTAGCGAGGTTTATAGAGAGGATACCATTGATAGCATATGTAAGTGATAGTTTCAGAAATTTCGATTTGGAGATTTTACATTGCAAGATGAACCCCACTCAAGATATCTCTTTGAAGTTGATGACACTACTCTGCTTGCCATCGTCAGTGAAGATCCTCGCCAAATAGCAGAAGAGATTGGACCTAGGCTTGGAGTGCACAGTAAACAGCTTTACACCACAACTATCAATTGAAATGGTCTCAATTTGCCCAAGAAGAATTTAATGGAACATGTTGTAGTTTGCACTTCACGGCTTGTTCAACACTATGAAGCATCATTTTTGGACTAACTTGTAACTGGAAATGAAAAGTGGATTCTATACAATAATGCTAAATGAAAATGATAGTTATGCAAAAAATGTAGAGGTACTAAGTATATCAAAGGCAGACATTCATCAGAAGATTATGCTGCCATCTAATATTCAATCAGTCTTTCATGGTACAGTCGCAGAGATTCTAAATCAATTTCAATCAATTTCTTCTTAAAGAAATCACATAGCACAAGTGGCAGATGAACTCATGAAAATACACATGATAAATAATCATAGGCAAGACCTAGAGTGGATATATGCATATCTGGTTGTCACAACAAAGCTTTCGTAATGTTAAAAATTTATATATATATAGTGGATTTAATCTGTACATTGATATTTATCTTAATTGTTAATTAAGCCATTGGATGCCTATCTTATGTAGCATAGAAATAGGGGTAATACTGTGTCTTTCAAGAAGCTCTCTTTAACATTTGCTAATTGAAAACAAATAGTAAATATCATTTGCTAAATATTAAATAAAATACATACCTTTACTAGATAGCATTAGTAGAGTATCAGAAAAGAGTGGAAACTCTTTGTGAAAATAGTAGAAAAGAGTGGAAACTCTTTATGAAACTCTTTGTGACATAGTATTATAGTCTGTTTGAGATGACTATCATAACTACTATCCTTGAATTTTGATGTTTTTCTTTGATTATATATGAAAGATTGTCAGATATAAGTTTAGGTCAATAACTTGTAACATGTGAAGTGATGTCATTAGGATTATTGGAGCCTAGGCAAGAGAATCATTTGGTCCCTTAAATGTTTGAAACTGATGACCTATAAGCAACTTAGCAAAATATCTTATTATTAATATAGTTCTGTTAAATATCTTGCACATTTCTGATTTAAAATTCATTTTACTATCTAGCTGCATCAAAACATCCTATTTTACCTTCAGTGTAACTAATTAGAGATAAATTCAGATTAGGGTTTGTAATAGCACAGGTAACTTTAGGCTCAGATTCAGTCATAATTTAAATTATTTGATTATAACTTCAACCTTTTATTCAGCTTAGTTTTTTTTCACGGGGGGAGGGGGGTATTCTCTCTTTCATTAATGAATCAGTATTTGTAATGACATTACTCAAGAATTATCAGTTTCAAATTATTTTTGTGCCAATTAAGCCTCTAAAAAAGTTGTTCATTCCAAATAACATTAAGATTTTTAATTTTGTCAGAAAACAATTAGAATTACATTGGCGAATTGAAAAAAGAACACCATTAACAATTGAAGTGTAATCTATGAGATTTAGTAGAAACAACTTGTTTAGAAGTGTAATCTATGAGATTTAGTAGAAACAACTTGTTTAGTAGAAACAACTTTTAATCTATGAGATTTAGTAGAAACAACTTGTTCTAGCATGCCAACATAAGTGGCAATGCCAGATTTGAATGCATATGTGTGTTGCAAAGAACACCATTAACAATTGAAGTGTAATCTATGAGATTTAGTAGAAACAACTTGTTTAGAAAGGACAGTGATCACACATGTGAGTATTACCTTTTACAGAAGGCACATTTTAATAAGATGTTGAACCTCCTTGAGCAGCAATACAAGCTTTCAATATGACATGCAATCAGTTGTACAAATGCTGGATATCATGCTGGGGCCATTCCATGTGCTCTCAACACAGACGCATAATTCAGCGATGGTCATTGCCTGCTGCAGTCTGCAGAAGATTCTTTGTCTGCATAGATCCAGTCCCTAACATGCTTGATTGGAGATAAGTCCAGAGAGCGTGCTGGCCAAGGGAGTTGGTGTACTGCCTGAAGAGCATGTTGAGTTGCCTGGGCGGAGTATGGGTGGGCATTATCGTGCTGGAATATTGCATTTGGAATTACACTCAAATATGGCAGGACAACCGGCTGTACGATGTCACTGACATATACGTATTGCTATTCATTTTACCTGTTCAAACACCAGACATGTACAAGAGTGATAGCAAATCACTCCTCACACCATGATGCCCAGCGTGGGCCCTGTATGTCACAGGTGGATGCATAATGGAAGAGACCACTCATCTTGTCGCCTTCAGATGTGTAAATGACCACCAGACATTCCTAAGCAGAATCAACTTTCATCACTGAAGACCATACACTGCCATTCTTCCCTCCAATGAACTCATTCTTGACACCACTGCAATGTGCTTGACAGTAAAGGTGACAGTGGCAACTGTGCCAGCAGCATGTGTGTCCATAATACTGCTTCCAAAAGACGATTGTGTATCATTATTGTACACACCATAGGTACAACAGAGGATCGAATTTGTGATACCCTAGCAGTCTGCTCTGCCACTGCCGTCCTCCTGATACGCCAATTCTCTTGTGCATCTGTAATTCTGTGTTGCCTGGAACCATGTCTGCTAGTCATGCTGTGGTTCTTTGTACCATCCATGATTTTTTCCACACTGCTGCAGTAAAATGTGTTGTCCAAATGGCAGAATTGTTTTTGTCTATATAGCAGGGACATTCAAGTTCAGCTGGATGAATAGTCATGAGCAAATGCCAGATATTTGTGGCCATCAAAAATGCACACAAGAGGGAGGGTCTAAATGATCAATGCACACATACTCCTAGGTTAAGGAGATGTATTTTTTTACCATTCATGACCACAAACATAAGTGGCAATGCTAGATTTGAATGCATATGTGTGTTGCAAACACTGAGGCATGGTTCTTTCATGATATGAATTTAAGATGTTATTATGAGAGTATAAGAGGGTTAATACATTTTGAACCACATTAATATTATATGTTTAAAATCCTTATATATATATTAAATTACTTCATATTAATATTATATGTTTAAAATCCTTATATATATTAAATTACTTCATATTAATATTATATGTTTTAAATCTCTGAATTGCACATGCATACTTATGGCCAAAACTGAGTAATAGAAAAAAAAATTAAGTGGAAAAAAAAATATTTGTTCTTGGTCAATATAAATATTGTTTTAGAATTAGTTGCTTCACTGTATTATTATAAATCTATCTTATTGTGAATGTAATATTACAATAATATATAGTTTTCAATATGCATAATCAGGGCCAAAACTAGATATGTAATCAATCCACTGCACAAAGTAGTCTTAAGAAGTATCATTAATGAAAAGAAAAGTTTGCATTTATATATACAGTATAATTAGATGTGAATCTGAATGGGTATTCATTTTCACACTTATGGTCATAAATTTTCTGCCATACGGTTGCCGTTATTGTTATCATACCATGTGCCAGAATGCCTAGTTTTGCCCTGACATGGGTGATTTTCTTTTAATTGTTTTATTCAGTTAATGTTATTGCAATTAATTACTCAGGAGCTGCAGCTTTGTCTGGAAGTGCCACTCATACAGTTTCTACGTCTGTGATAGTATTTGAATTAACAGGCCAGATGTCACACATTTTACCTGTGATAGTAAGTATGTGATTGATATATTAATTTTTAATGTGATAAATTTTAGTTTTCCTTTATCATTTGCTTAAAAACAAAAAAATATTAGGGACATCACCCATAGAGTAGGATAGACTAAACTACTTGAAACATTAGCTATCTTCCACAGGTAATGTCACTGAGGATCAGTAGAAAAAGAAGACAAGTTGATAATAGTAATGTTCTTGTCTACTTCATTAGAAAAGAATAACATTTGGAATGATATCAGTTTATTATATATTAAAACGTTAAAATACAATTAACTAACCATTTCTGTCACATTTCGCATTATTTTCCATTCCAAAAAATCGATTAATTGTATTTTTCCCCTAATAATTAATTTTTCTAAGTAATGGAATTTAAAATATCTTTCTTCGAACTAATTGTGATAAAAACTTCCATTTCTGAAACTTTTGCGTTTAACATTTCAGTATATAAAAATATTAATAAAGTTTTTCCGACTGCTTGAGATTTTCTTGTTGCTGAATGTGTCATGTTTTGCCACTATGCATTCCATATTCTCGTATTATCATTAATTTCCAAACAATAATTGTGTTTTGAAACCTCAGTTATCTTCCAATTCAATTCAAATACTAAATTTTCCATAAATCACATTTATTTATTTGTGTTATGGTGAATTTAGTTTTTTATCAGTTAAATGTAGTTCACAAGCAAAACTGAATCAAAGTTTGAATGGTATTATTTAGGATAATAAAAGCAATGAGAGAAATCCTAAGATTTCTAACAAATTATGTATTTTATTTGTTGTAGAATTATCATATCTAATTACCTAGTATAAATCTGTCTTTACAAGGGGGAATTATTATTTAATATTCAACGATGAACACTTCTAATTCAATGAACACAATATCCAGATTATCCAGGGAAATTTATTATATAGGGATTGATTAGAGAAACTAGCTAATATCGACATAAATCAATTTCTGACATTGGCTGTAATGTGTACAAAGTATATGAATATATAGGAATAGAGTGATCTACATTCAAAAATATGAAGGGAAAAAATCGCATTAACCACCACTAAATTTATAAAATAAATATATTAAATATGATATTTTTCATTCAATCCACCAAAAGTTTCTGTTTTCCGAGATGACTCTATATCGCGGATATATCTTTGCGATATGTCCAAAATTTTATAAAACAGAATACCCGAATGCACCAAGTTTTCATTAAATATTTCCATGAATATGCTTGTATTTGTATAATTACTATTGCTTCTTAGATTCGGTCACGTTAAGATGTTTTGACTAATTTATCCTTTCAAAAGCCCGTTAATCGAAATTAAATTTTAAGAAGATTTTTTTTCCAATACATCGAAAAGAAACTGCTGGAAGATTACAAGCAATGGATTAAAACAAACTTTTAATAAATACTTTATGTGAACATTTTTCTTCAAAATTAATTTCTTGAAATAGGAATTATAAATAGTCTGCTTTTTTAATTTTTTCAGACAGGCTTTTCTCACAATGTAACAAGTGATCTTTTCAAAGAAGTGAAGAATAATGCTAATAAAAAACTTGAGCTTAATCACAGTGTAACATTGTATTAATATACTCATAGCAAAAGTATGGAAATAAACTGCCCCTTAAGCAGTTAGCCTGCCAGTATAATACACAATAGGAATGGTCTTTCTGACCAATTTGACCTGCATCTGACTATTTACACTACAGAATTACTCGTGATTACTTGAGGGTTAGGCAAGAAAACCTAGAGCCATTGTCTTATTTGCTAGCTTACAAAAATGAATCAAATCATCAGAATAAAATAGAGAGCATTTAACATTGTGGACATTTATTAGCATTAGGAGTGGCTCATCCATTAGGCCATCTAGGGCACTGCTCACCAAAAATAATCGAAAGAAACAATAAACGAATTTCAAGTTTAGTCATGGCCAAGTGGTTAGTGTGCTGGGTTCGAGCCTCAGGTAAGGCATGGATGAATGTGTCAGTTTTTTTGCTGAGGTCCTGCCAATCTCACAGACCTTCTACTGTGTCATATAAACTGACCTGCTTGAGGGGGTATTTATTTATTTTTTATCATATACACCCAATTCTGTTTTTACACAGTAGATAGGTTCCCAAAAAAACCATGCAAAAAAAAAATGTGTAAAAGAAAAATACAGTGCATATGAAAAAATAGAAGATTGGTTCCAGACATGAAAACTCAGTAAAATAATAAGTTGTTTTCAAACAAATCATATCAAATTCTTTAATTAAATCTTTATTTGATTTTTATTCATTTAAACACATTTTTTATTTTATAAACTTATAATGATAATTATATGTACATATATAAAATAAATTATCCTTCATAAAAAAAGTAATATGTCACTAATTCAAGAATGCAAAAGTGCAAAAAAATATGACTTCATATGCTTATTAACTAGATTTTATTCGTTATTACTTTCTGTCAATAGATGCATTCATTTGCGTAAGACTGAAATTAAATCACTTTCATAGCTTGAAACATTTTGGCCATCGTGTTCATACTCCAATGGTGAAATGCTCTCTGTGTCATGGGGAACCAAATTATTACTCGTTCCCAGTGATTCTGAAGTTTGATTAGTTTTGACAAAGAACTCTGTAATCAATCGTTGAGATCCTGCTTTGACTAGATCTTTGTATAATTTTTGATAACATACCATACATAACTTCAGTTCACGTTTCAACTGCTCAGCTCGTTCGACAATGCATAAGAAAATGACTCTAATTTACTAGCCATTTGAAGCGCTTCTTTAATTAAATCTGCAGTAAGTGGAACCTCTTCATCACCATCACTTTTTTCTTTTTCATCAGGAGTCTCAGCGACAACTTCTATTATTTCATCTTCTCTAAGAGCTTTGTCAACCAGCAATTCATCAATATCTGCAAACGATAAATCATCGAATCCTTCTCCACCAACTGCATGTGCTAAAGTGATGATATTAGGATATTCAGTTGTATTTGGGGGTACAGGATCTTTGTTTTTTACACATTCTGGCCAAATAGCATTCCAGCATGCATTTAAAGTTGATGGTTTTAATTCTGATAATGCCAATTCAGCATGTCTGATACAATCTAAAATAGAAAATTTCTTCCACACTCAATAACTGTAGTGTTTTATCCTTATCTAATTTATCCAAAATGTATTGGAATGTTCGTTTTATGTAGCAAGTTTTAAATGTGGCAATTATACCCTGGTCTAGTAGTTGTATTAAGGATGTCATATTAGGCAGCAGAAAACAAAACTGCACATTTGGGTGTTCCAAAACAGGATGACCAGGCATATTGTCTATAATCAGTAGAACGTTAAATTCGAGATTTTTTTGCTTCAAATAGCGTTTAACTTCTGGAACAAAACATTTGTGGAACCATTCATTAAAAATTTGTTTTGTAGCCCAGGCTTTTTTGTTTGCCATCCAATACACTGCCAATTTATTTAAATCTACACCTTTCATTGACCGTAGTCTTAGAGATTGATTGATGAGCAGCAGTTTTAACATACGATCTCCTGAAGCATTGCTGCAAAATAGAAAAGTCACACTATCCTTAGCTGCTTTAAAGCTAATCATTGCCAACAGTTTTTTAAGATTTTGCTGCATCTGCATTCCAAACTTGATCAGGAGTGTATCCACCATCTTCAATGATTTGGGCCTATTTTGGACAAAATTCATCTGCAGATGCAACTTCACCTTTTATCTTTACATTATGTAATGCTTGTCTTTGAAGAAATCCTGCAAGTCAACCTGTACTTGCAGAAAATTCCTAATTTTTATTTAACTGAGCTGATGTGGTTGGTTCCATTTCTTGTATCTGCTTATATATTCATAAAGCCATGTGTTTGATGGTATTTCCATCTAGAGGTATTCTTTTTTGTGAGTTATCTTCTATCCATATTACTATGCCTTTTCCATCTTCACTTTTACAATATCTCTTACATACGACGACGACTTAGCACTCAGTTTTGTTCCAGAAACCACAGATTTTCTAATAGCATCTTCATTTTTCTTGATGGTTCTTATGGTAGCTTTGTTCAAACCAAAATATTTACCTATGGATGTTGAACCTTCTCCTGTTGCAAGACGATCAAAAATTTAGATTTTAGTATCCAAAGAGATAGCTTTCTTTTTCTGCTTTTGTATATTTGAATTATCCAACATTGTGGTAAGACTTATGAAAAATATTTGAATTGTAGTTAATAAATCAGATGATGAAAAACTGTAAATTGCCTATCAGCAAAATTTACTAAATTTATATTACCCTTACAAAAATTCAAAAAACAAAGCAAAAATCTTTTTTAAACATGAAATGAGAAACAAAGACTAACATATGTATTGAAGATAAAATTGAGGAGAACTCCTGGAACTCAATATTGCCACTTTATTCTGAATGAACTAGGTTTTGTACAATTTTTTCATAAAATAGAGAAACTTGTTGTGTAGTTATGTTAGTGTAGTTTTTATTTTGGGGATTTTAGTGCACAAAATGTGTACCTAAGTACATTTTCAAAGTTAAAATTACTTCAAAAAATATGATCATAAAAGTGGCATCTTTGTTATAAATGTAAATTCTGGGAATTTTTTCTTGAATAGGAATACTTTTTCAGAATTAAATTAAAATGAAGATTTTTAAAGAGGCACCATTTAAATTGTGTTAGATCAAAATAAATCATGTAAAAAGAGAATTGGAAATTTTTTCTAAACTATGTTAAATCAAAATTGTGTGAAAAAATCCATGTAAAAACAAAATTGGGTGTATGTACATTATTTGTCATACCTATATCAACATAATATCATTTTTATATTCATTTTGTAATTATTATTTGCCATATTATGTAGATAGTCACAACATTTATTTTGTGAATCAGGGCTATGTGCCTGCTTTAATTTATATAATATGAATTTTTCCATTACCCAAGAAACAACATTATTTATTATGCAATGACACAAATGCATTAAAATACAATAGCAATGAACTGCAGGAGATAGGTCACCATTTGGAGTGGTCCATGACAACTGATTGGCTAGTTCTATTAAAGCAACCAATAATTGAAGATCTTCTTTGTTAGTAAAAATCTTTGACTGTGGCTCAACATTTAGGCTCAACAGGCCTAAACTTTCAGTTTTGTGGATTCACATTTTTGTGAAGTTTCACGAGTTTTACTTATTGTTTGTTTGTATACTCTATAAGCAGACAGCTACACTTAAGCCTGTTGAATGACTTGGAAATAATAAAGCCATTCATCCTAATATGACCCTGCATTCAACCATTGAATTCCACTGCACAGCTGAGAAAGGAAATCCAAATTCTTTTAAATTATATATGCTTTCAAATTGCATTATTATTAAGCTTTAATAAGATAAAAAGTTTTGATTTAAATCAATTTTTTTAAATAAAATTTCTTGTATTTGAAATACACTCTGGGTCAAATTAATTTATTTAATTGATTTGTAGATGGAAGTAAATAATTTAAAAACAAAAAGTGATATGTAAAATAGTAATTGATGATTGTGAAAGTAAGATGAGCAATGAAATAAAAATATTTCTTTTGCCATGCAAAGAAAATAAATGCATATTTTGCTACCAATTTAACTGTTTTTTACTATTATTTGGGTGGGGTTGACTGAATCAATAGAATGCGAGATATTTAGTATGATGTTCCCAGTTTTGAGTTCCACTGTGTGTGCATTGAAATCTTCTCTAATAATTCCTGACCTGCTTTTGATGAAAAACGGGTCAACATTTGACTTGGAAAGGCCATCATCTATCAGCTGGGGCTGATAGATGATGGCCTTTCCAAGTTAAACCCATGGTCTCACATTTAGGAGAACCATACCCTGTGCAAGTTAAAAAAATATGTTGAATGGCTTTGACACATGACTTTCATCTGCCTCCTAGCATTTGCTTAGTGGGTAAGTATCCTCTGACTAGCTTTAAACACTAATGAGGGTCCTTCTTAGTTGATATTTATCCCATTGTGTAAAAAAAAATACTGCTCAGAGGTAAAACAACCTAAAATTTATTTGTTTGTTATTATTGTTTAGAATTAAACATTTCTCTATTTTGGATTATAATATAATTTAACATCTTGTTGTATGCAATAATAGTTTCAGTATAAAGTACATGGGGGTATAATTATTAAAAAAAAGCATCAAATCAGATAACACTTTGTTATTAAAGCTCTAACTGCATGATTTGAAAATTATATTTGTAACTTCTGTTGACTATTGATTTGTCACAAATTTAATGAACATTTAAGTTAGAATATTTCTGTGCTATTATTTATGTGCAGGTGTAAAGAGAGAGAGAAAAAAATGCATACTTTTGTTTTTTCTTTTGTTAGATTGCTGTATTGATTGCAAATGCCATTGCACAATCATTACAACCATCCATCTATGATAGCATCATCCAAATCAAGAAGTTGCCATATCTCCCCTCTATCATTTCCACATCATCTCAGTAAGATATTTAATTTAATAAGAAAATATTTTAATACTTTTATTAACATCTGATGCAAATATTTATGTCTTTAACATTTTAATTGATTTGGAAATTATGAAATGCATGGTAGTTAGCTTCTAGAAGTGTTATTTGTTCCACATTGCAAATTCTCAATAAAACAAATAAATATTTCTTAACATTTTGGTTGATGCAAATTTATGAACTAATGTTTTTGTAAGAGGAAAAATTGATTTGATTGATGGTTCTCCACTTTTTCCATCAGACCAGAAAAT
Organism: Ryuthela nishihirai; assembly: GCA_038380435.1. Lineage (NCBI taxonomy): Eukaryota > Metazoa > Arthropoda > Arachnida > Araneae > Heptathelidae > Ryuthela > Ryuthela nishihirai. Next base: position 40,872,413 of record JAWZYU010000020.1, read on the forward strand.
TTGTATCAAATATAGTAAACTACATAATGTTTGCTCAAAGTTCATGGATCACTATGAAATTTCTGTGACATTTAGCTGTCCATTACATGATTCATTATTATTTTAAGCACTTTTTTTTTGTGTTTTTATAAAAGTTGTAGAGAAAGTTCTGACTTGTAGGCAGATTTGCCATCAATGAAATGCTAATTTCGTTGAAAACCTGATTTTCATTTAATTTATATTCTTTTTACCTCCTTTTTTTACTTTTATCATTTATGTGTTGTAGGCATTCAGCATTTTATTTTTAGAAGATAAAAAATTCTTTTGGGGTTGAACAGGCACTAATAAAATATTATTACACTAAAATGTCATTGTAATTAATACCAGGATAATAAAAATATTCAGTGAAACAAAATTATTTTCTCTCCCCTGACAATTTATTATGTATCTTTATGCTCAGGTTATAAAGAAATATGTAAAAATAAAATCTTTAAACAATGTGATGTGCACTTTTTGATCTTTACCAGGTATGATTTATAAGCATATGGACACTAATTCATAGTAAGTTTCTTTCTTTATAACTATTTTGTAATATGCAACAATCATCTTAAATTTTTTTATTGCATTTCACTCTAACTGAAATTTCATTGTAATGAATATATTTTGGTTACCTACATGACTTTGGTATACTGACATTTCACTGTATACACATTTTCTTAACCTTCCAATTTTCACCCATCAGGAGTAAGGCATAAAAACGTTTTAAGAGGAAAAAAAGCATTTTTTAGTTGGATAAGTACTATTAAAATATTAACATTTACATTTTCTGAATTATCCATTAGTTTGAATTTCCAACATTAGAGGGTACTAAAGTTGGAAAATGACTAACTTTTTTTAAGTGAATATTTGATATTCATGAGATGATTGGTCTTTCTAGTTTTTTAATATTGTTACTCATAAAGGAACTATTGAAATTTATTTCCAATTTTAAAATTTTAACTCATTTTATTAGTTATTTCTATATCCTTGTATAAAAGTTTAAAAATCACAGTCTATACTACAGAGTTATCTTAAATTGCTATGCAGCAATAAGTTTAGCTAAAAAGACATACCATGATATGCTTGTATATATATACATATATGTAGACAGTGGATGAAGGGTAGCCATCAATAATATAACAGTCAATATGAATTCCTATTGGATTTTTTCTAATGGGAATTCACCTTGATTGATCAGCCTATTGGCCTTTTTGCTTTTGAGGGAGACTTTCAAATCTTTAATTTTTAACTCATTACCATGCAGTATAAATGATGCGTAAAAGAATAATTTGAATGGAAATGCCCAAGTTAGTAAGGATATGTTTCAAAATATTTAAAGGTTACTAGAGGGTAAGATGACTGAATTCATATGTATATACATAGTGTACAGTTTGAATATTTAATCATAAGATACAGAGGCAAATCTGAATCATCTATCAAAATTTTGCTAGAACATATCAAACATTAACATGAAAAATTGCAATAAATCAATGGTTTGCTACTGATTCATGAATCATGAGTTGGGAACCACCATCTTATATAATCGATTTTTGTTTTCCTAAACACATCTCTAAGACATTTCAGAAGAAAATAATGTTCACTTTTCTTTAGTATGCAGCATCTATCTATATTTTGCTTACATACACGTGAAACTGAAAAACTTTCATTTCTAAGAAAGTATACCGTTTTTCTAATTTTATTCAGAACACCAACTAATTTTTCAAACATCAGTTCATACAACAAATGACCTCCATAATTATTTTAGATTTTGCCATTCCATTGAAATACTATATACATACAAACTCATCTACTCCAGGTGATCTCCCATTCAACTGAATCTAGATATTTTTGTTCTACCTTCCTATCATTATAACATTTGTTTTACAACATTGATCTTAGTACTCAGGTAAAACCATAGAACAATGCATTATCACATAAATAATTTGAAAATTTTGAGTTATCCATCTTTGCCACCATTAATTCTCATCAGTTGTGTAGTTAGAATGTTTGGGAAATGTGGGGAGGGGGGTGAAAACAATTTTTAACATTTTTATTGATGTAAATTATTAAATAAGAAGAAAGCAAATTTTAAATATCGCCCACATTATGCCACTTACTCTCTTATATGTTTTTCTATCAAAATTTGTATAAATCCCATTCAAACTGCCCCAGTGGGATATGTGTGATTACATTTTTAATAGGATGCTTATACCCCAGACTCTAAAAAATCACCTGACAAAATAAATAGTAGCACATCATACATTAACAGTTATGTGCTTTACAATTTTTTAGCAAGACGACATTAGTTCACGAGAAGTTGTCATCATCATTATCATTATTGCTGTTCGTACCACTATTGCTTCCCTTGAACAATTATGAGAGATAGTAAATATATCTGTGTGGATAATGTCCAATATCTGAAGATAGGGCTTTGCAACTGAAAGTCCACTGCAGTTGTTCCTCAAAAAAAAATAGGGAACACTGGCAGATTCCATGTATCATTCAGAAGAAGCATCCATCTCTGAAATATTTAACCATAGACACCGACAGGGTTGGGTTTAGGTTGTTTTACCTTTGAGAGGAACTTTTTTTGTGTACAGTAGGCTAAATGGCTAGGCTGCAAGCACCTAAAAGTCTCAGAGAAGGTTGGGGAAGAGAACCCACTGGACAGCTGTTGGGAAACAGATGGTAGCCTTCTGTCAAGGCCTTCTAGCATGTTCTTTAAAGTGCACAGGGTATGGTTCTCCTGTGTATAGGGAACCATATTGTATGGTATATGGTCAAATGAAGATTGCATAGTTTTACATCCCTTCTGATGGACTGCAGCCTTTCCAAACCCACAGTGTCCTCTTCTGATCAAAGGCAATATGGGGTGGTTTGCAGAGATAAATCTCAACACTGGCCCAGGTGGAACTTGAACCTGGGAACTGCAGATTATGAGCCTGGTGCACTGCTACCTGAGCCAACCCCACCCACACTGGAAGGGAGTCAGTGCTGGTGTTAACTACTTTATGCCACGACTATGTATATTAGGTATTCCCAACAGATCAGCACTCTAAAAATCTGTTGTGCAGCAATGAACCATGATATTCACAGTAATGTAGTGAATGGTAGGACTGGATTCTGAGCATTGGAAACTCTACTCTGGTATATTATATTAGTGAAAAGGAGCCATATGAAAACATCCACCCAGACTAAGGGCCCTTAGTGAGTAGCACACCAGGCTCATATCAACTGGATCTGCAGTTCCTGGGTTTGAGTCCCACCTCAGCCAATGTTGAGATTTATCACTGCAAAACTCCTTGCCCTGCCCTCAGTCAATAGGGGACACAGATGGGACAATGAGCCATGGCCCCATGTGTGGGAGAGCCATACCTTGTGCATGATACATGTTGGATATTATGAGGGGGCTACCACTCTTTATGAGGGGCTACCACATGTCTCCCAATGGGACATATCCTGTAAAAAATGTATGATATATGGTCAAATGGAGGTTGCAGCAATACTAGCGCATCCTGCCAAATGTACCCGAACATTGAGCATGGATGCATAGTGCTTGGATGGCTATTCCACAGTCCAGCATCAAATATTTGATTCCATGTCTCACTGTGTACAGCAGGTCATACAAACAAGGGGTGGACACAGTCATTATAAACAACTTGGTATATAACTCCCCAACTGCCTCCATATTATAAACATTTATTACTACAATAAAGTTTAAAATAATTTAAAATTCTCTGTCATTGAGCAATAAAATTTTAGAGTTTATCCTTCAAACTATTTGCACATTGAAAGTTCTTAGGAGAAAACTCTCAGAAGCTTTTCAGAGAAAAGATAGCGCTCCGTCTTCAGTGAAGTGATGCTATGTACTGACGTTAGGTCTGTTTAGACAAAGAGCTTCTTTCCACATATCGTAAAGGGTGATTCTAGTGTCTCGGTTGCAGGTGGGGATGGACGAGGTCATTATTTCAATAGCCTCGTGGACTATGGTTCTGTAGAAAGTGGGTGCACGCGCAAGAAGTGTGGCATGCTCCCAGTCTATAGACAGGTGGAACTAGAACCTGGGAACTGCATGCGCAAGAAGTGTGGCGTGCTCCCAGTATAGACTGGGAGCACGCCACACTTCTTGCGCGTGCATCCACTTCCTACGGAACCATAGTCCGCGAGGCTATTGAAATAATGACCTCGTCCATCCCCACCTGCAACTGAGACACTGGAATCACCCTACACGACATGTAGAAAGAAGCTCTTTGTCTAAACGGACCCAACGTCAGTACATAGCATCACTTCACTGAAGACGGAGCGCTGTCTTTGCTCCGAAAAGCTTCTGAGAGTTTTCTCCTAAGAACTTTCAACATGCAAATAGTTTGAAGGATAAACTCTAAAATTTTATTGCTCAATGACAGAAAATTTTAAATTATTTTAAATTAATTTTTGAGCAAGAAGGTTTTTTTAATTGTATACAATAAAGTTGCATTGGATCCTCAAATAAGAGCATATTCTGATTGGTCCTTCTTAGTATTCTGATTTTCATGAACACCAGTATAAATTGTGCTTAAATTGTCTTGGAAACATGATTTATTCTACTTAATCTAAAAAATAAATCCAGATAGGAGTGCAGGGTGTGTAACATTTTTAAAAATCAATCCAAAGTGAATGCACAGTATTCCCTGTTAAGATAGACATCAAACATTAATTAATAGATTCTGAAAAAAATTCATCTCCGCCACGGTGGGAATCGAACCCGCATCTCTCCAGATTTGGATTGATTTTTAATTATATATTAACGTCTTAGCGTTAGTGACATTCTCATTAACATCTGATAATCAAATGCAACAACTGAAAAAGTTGCATCTCCTTGAGAATAGATGGCGCTGTCTCAGTCACGTCTCAGGAAGAAGATTTATAAGGTCATATTCTGAAAGAGTTCATTGTCCGACGCGTGGTGCAATGGTAGCGCACTCTGGCATGAATCTGTAGAGATGCGAGTTCGATTCCCGCCGTGGCAGCGGTGAATTTTTTTCAGAATCTATTAATTAATGTTTGATGTCTATCTTAACAGGGAATACTGTGCATTCACTTTGGATTGATTTTTAATTATATATTAACGTCTTAGCATTAGCAACCTTCTCATTAACATCTGATAATCAAATGCAACGACTGAAAAAGTGCATCTCCTTGAGCATAGATGGTGCTGTCTCAGTCACGTCTCATGAAGAAGATTTATAAGGTCATATTCTGAAAGAGTTCATTGTCCGACGCGTGGTGCAATGGTAGCGCACTCTGGCATGAATCTGGAGAGATGCGAGTTCGATTCCCGCCGTGGCAGCGGTGAATTTTTTTCAGAATCTATTAATTAATGTTTGATGTCTATCTTAACAGGGAATACTGTGCATTCACTTTGGATTGATTTTTAATTATATATTAACGTCTTAGCATTAGCGACCTTCTCATTAACATCTGATAATCAAATGCAACGACTGAAAAAGTTGCATCTCCTTGAGCATAGATGGCGCTGTCTCAGTCACGTCTCAGGGAGAAGATTTATAAGGTTATATTCTGAAAGAGTTCATTGTCCGATGCGTGGTGCAATGGTAGCGCACTCTGGCATGAATCTGGAGAGATGCAAGTTCGATTCCCGCCATGGCAGCGGTGAATTTTTTTCAGAATCTATTAATTAATGTTTGATGTCTATCTTAACAGGGAATACTGTGCATTCACTTTGGATTGATTTTTAATTATATATTAATGTCTTAGCATTAGCGACCTTCTCATTAACATCTGATAATCAAATGCACGACTGAAAAAGTTGCATCACTTTGAGTATAGATGGCGCTGTCTGTCACGTCTCAGGAAGATTTATAAGTTCATATTCTGAAAGAGTTCATTGTCCGATGCGTGGTACAATGGTAGCGCACTCTGGCATGAATCTGGAGAGATGCGGGTTCGATTCCCGCCGTGGCGGCGATGAATTTTTTTCAGAATCTATTAATTAACATTTTTGTACTAAATAAAGTGAATGGACTTAAATATTTTGTTTTTAAATATCTGAAAGTTTATTACTTGTATGCATAAATATCAGTTCAAAGAGTTTGCAGGCCATGATTTAGAACTGCTTATAAACACCATCCTTCTTAACCTTTAAGATTCAGGATTTAAGGCTCTCTGATGAATCCCCATTGACAAATCAGAAGAGAAGACCTTACAGAGGAGAATGTCCCCTAGGAGTCTCTCAGTATTCTTCAATTCTCCATCATTCGACAAAAAGTTGTTCAAACAGATTTGTGTCGAATAAATTTCCATCAAACAAATTTCCATGTCAAAAAAGTTGCCGAATTTTTGGCACCATCCTCTTTACCCAACCTGTAAGGTGACCTGAGAAATTTAAGCCTGAAGAAGATAATATCCTTATAAACAAATTTATTATCAAAGTTTAATCATTTACTGCTAAAAAATAGTTTGGGCATTTTCATTTCTTACTTAAGAAGAAATTTCGTAATCATGAAATTGTTTTTATCCTCTTATAGGGCGCACAATGTTTATGTAGATGACATTATGGTAAGGGAGATTGTGTATGTCTGGCAGGGTGCCACATATCGAGAAATAAAGAATATACTAAGAGCCAATAAAAGACTCCAGTCATTTCCATTAGTAGAATCTTCAGGTAATTTATCATCTTATATATTTTTTAAATATTTAAAAAAGTACTAAAGTGCATATTAATTTTTACAAATACTGTACATAATCATAAAAGGTTGCTGTCAAAAAAATAAACTAATGTAGGATAATTTATTTTGAGTGTGAAATCCAGAATGTATTATCACATTATTTTAATTTAAATTGCTTTGTATTGATTTAATATTATAGCTTTTTTAGGTTTAGTGTGTGTAGCATTTTTGCACTAGATAAAGTGAATGGTCTTGAAAATTTTAAGTTTTTAAATGTCTGAAAGTTGATAAAACTTGTATTGCTTGCGTACATGAATGTCTGAGAAGTGTGGCCCTGATTTAGGTTTGTTCATAACACCATTCGTTTTGAATTATCTATGTTTTCTTATTGATATTTTGATGACTTAGGTGAACTTGTAAGGATATAGTTTGTAAAATTGTGTTTTGCATTAAAACTCTTTTTTATTTTTACTTCGTCATTAAAAAATCTGGCTTTTGTAACATTGGCAATATTGTAGCTTAAATTATAACTCAAGGAAGTGATATATCATAAGTGATTTCACAGCATCGTAATCAACATATATCAAAAGAAATGTTTTATTTTGCCAATTAGAGTTATTAACACATGGTTAATAAATTAGGCACTAAAATATGCTTGGTATATGATGGTATAAGCCAAGCACTTTTGATTTCACTTGGCAGTCATCATCAGTGCTATCTGCTCTGCATTTCTTGCTGTTGGCATGATTATTTTGACAAAACTTCCAAGTACTCCTGGTAATGAACTGTTGATCTCCATGACTAAGGGACTTTGATTCCACTACCAAGATGCTGCAAACCACCTCCTCTCAGGATGTTTTCCAACAACAAGTTACTCAAGTGGCAGTATAGTTCAGTTTTTGCCTTGTTTTCCGTACCCCAAGGAACTTGGCATCACCCTGATGATAACTGCCAAGTGCAGTCAAAAGCACTCTGCTTATACCATCATGTACCATGCATATTTTAATACCTAGTTTGTTAATTTTATGTTAATAAATCTCACCAGAAAAATAAAATATTTCCTTTGATATATGTTTCAATTTGTAGTTACAGTAAATGGTTATGTACTTCATATTCTTACTGGTTTCTTTATTACACAGAGTCAATGATACTTCTTGGATCCATACAACGTATGGAGCTAATGCGTTTGCTTGAAAGACACTTAGGTCGGGAAAGACGACTTCAAGAAGTTGCTAGGCGACAGTCTGTAGATGAAGGAACATATAAAGCAGCACAGGAACAGCAACGAAGAATGTCGAGGTTTGAAGTTATACCTGTACCAGGTCTAGGAAGAGTAAGTTAATTGAAAATTGCCATAAAATGCTTGAAAAATTATTTAAACCAAATAATTTTTAATAACTATTTTCCAGATATTTGACAGTGTATGGATAACCCTGAAGTAATTGTCATTTATACAGAAAAATGTTTACTTTTAGAAAATTGATTAAAAACATTTCAGTTTTTATGTAAATGGATTTATTAGTTTTGAAATTAGCTTTAAAGATAAATGATGCAATGATTTTCTACCTCATGTATGTCATATGTTTCAGATCTATTTTAGTTCATTTTCAGAAAAACAATGAATTAATGTTTTACTTTGTTGTCTGTCTGTCTCTCTGTAGAAATTGAACTTTTTTGGTTTTAGAGATAAAATTATTTTTGGGTGGGATAGGCATTGATGAAATATTATGATTTGCACTTACAAAATTTTCCCCTAGCTATAATTGCACCCTGTAATGATGGAAAAATTTAAAACTGATATTGTAAGTGATGTAATTACATTAGGAATTTAAAATTTTGGTTATGGAATGCAAACGTCATAAAGTTTGCACTGATAACAATGATTTTCACCTTTACCACCAGAGGAGGTGGGAAAATGTAATTTTTGTGTTTTAAGAGAAAATTGTTAATAAATAGTAAATCCACAGAGTAACCTGTTGATTTTGAAATCAATAACCCGCAACATTGGCAAAACTCGTTTTTACCATCTCGTTTTTTAGGTTGGATAGGTTTTGATAATTTGATCATTATGATTTGCTACTATGATTCATACATTTCTCCCGAAAACTTTAATTTCACCCTTTGATGTGTATGATTTTAAATGGATATTTCAAACAATCTATTTTGGGCTTGAAATTTGATATTTTAGTGGTGGAGTGTGAGAATCAAGGGGATTACATTGGCAGCAACCCTTCACCTCCAGCATGGATGGGAAAAATGCAACTTTTCATTTTGAGAGATTATTTAAAAAAATGTTTTGAGTTGAATAATTACTAATGAAATATAATGATAAGTTACCATAATTAGAAGGCAATAAATGTAGATAATATAAAACTTGAGGTAATATTGCTGGGAATATTGCTTGAGGTAATATTGCTGTTACAAGGGAAATAGTAATTTACCTCTTATGGATTGTGATCATAAGTATTAGATCTGATTTACATTTCTCTTCTATTAAACAAATTATAAGTTTCTTCAGACCTCAAAAGTTATTGTGAATGATCCAGTCAAAGATCAAAGATGTTTCCAGACTTAACCCTTACATTGTTGGGATCTGACACTGAACTCACTGTAGTTGGATTTATTTCAAAGTGTTTTCAGAAAATAAAATAAACAGCCTTAGAACCTCATCCTGAAGTAACTAATGAACAGAAATATGTCATGTTATATGCCAACAGAAAGAGCATTTAATTGTGCTTAATAAAATGGTAAAAATTTGAAAAAAAATGGTAGGTTAAATATTTTAAGCATTTTTTTAAACATTGCAAAATTTTACTTGTTTTTTCCACTTTATCTTTAATGAAATTTCAGAACTATATATATTTTCCCGTGTTTTCTATATTATTATTCTAATATTAAAAATTCATAATATTTCTATTATTGCTTAAATCTTTCATTTATTTTGTTTTTCCCCTCAGTTTAAGCTCTGTCCATGGTTAGGGGACCACCCTATAAAGGTTGCACTGGCTCAGGTACCTTCACAGGGTCCTGAATGCTCGCCCATGTGTTTGCCATGCATGGAGACCAGTGTCCCAGGAAAGTAGGATCCTGGTAGTTGCTCAGGGGTTCCAGTCTTCTCTCCTCAGCTCATGACTGGCAGGGTCCCCTGTGGCTGCCTTGCCATTGGGAAGCCTGTTCATTGCAGGGCTGGACAGTGAATTCTGGGGCTACTGCTATACACTACTTTGGCCTCTGCTTCTGCCAAATAGGAGCTCCTGGGGTGCCCCCCCCCCCAGGAAGGAAACTACAGAGGGTAACAGATCCATGTCCCTTGGATGATTCGGAGGACATGGATACAGACCCTCCCTTATTCACTAAATTTTCTTCTGCAGCGATTAAGTTGAATAGGAATTCATCGTCCGCACACTCTTTGAAATCTCCTGAGATGACCACACTCCTATAATGGAATTGTCATGGATTCCAGAGGAATCTTGATGACATCAAGGCCCTCCTTCATGCACATCTGCAGGATACATACTTGCAGCCAGTCACACATCCCACTATCCAGCACTTTTCACTGGTTCTCCAGGACCAGGATGGAGATGGTCCAGCTTGTGGGGATGTCACCATCTTTGTGAGCAACCATTCTCCATTCCAGGTCATACCCCTCACCATCAACTTAGAGGCAGTAGCAGTCTGCCTCATCATGGGATTCTCTCTGACTGTCTGCTCAGGAATCTTCCACCTGGAAACATCATCTTCCAGGAAGACCTTGATGACCTTGTCTTGCAGTTGCTTCTCCCTTCCTCATCATGGGGAACTTCAATGGATACAGTCCACTTTAGGGCAGTGCTGTGACACCAATGGGAAGGGTGGAGTTCGGAGTCCTGTTGAACATCGGTGTCAGTACTCTCTCCCTCTCCATGTTCCCTCTTCCCTCTCCCTGTTGAACACTGGTGTCAGTATGTACTTTCACTCCCCAACTTGCACATTTACTGCCATTGACCTCACCATCTGCTCCTCCTTGATCCTACAACTCTCTACATGGGAGGTCGAGGACAACCCTTACAAAAATGATCACCTCCCTGTGGTATGTACCGTTAAGGTGTACTTCCTTCTTTAACATATATTAGGTTGGTGTAAAAATAATGGCCATTTTATTTTGTTCTCTTCTTTATTGTTAATTACGAAACAAAATCTGCATATTTTTGGTTTGTGCTATATATCATTTTAAATCTTATTCTTTGCTTAATCTACTATGCTAACATTGTTTTTAGAAAGTTTCATTTTTGTTATTTTTCAGTCATCTCAAAGTTATGTTGGGAAAAAAAGGAGTTGCATATGATTTTGTTGCCAGAGTTCAAACTTGGCCACAGTGCAACCCAAACAACTTGTAATGTTGTTAAAGCATGGAACAAGGGAAGCACTTCTGAATGTGCAATGTGTCATTGGTTCAAAAAGTTTCATAGTAGAGATACAAGCCTTGAAGATGAGGAGGTTGAGGATGTCCTCCTGCCATTGACCAATTGAAAACAATTATTGAAGCAAACTCGCATAAAACCACATGTGAGATTGTGGAAGAGCTAAGTGTTGATCATACAACTGTTGTTTCACATTTGAATACAATTGGAAAAGTAAAGTTGCTTGATAAGTGGATTCTGCATGATTTGAATGAAATAAAAAACATTTTTATGAAGTGTGCTCTTCACTGCTTTTGAACAAGAAAACTGATCCATTTCTCAATCAGATTTGATGTGTGATGAAAAACGAATTCTGTACGACAACTGCTGATGACACTGGGCAACACACAGAATGGTTTTCAAAATGAAAATAGCCAATCTTTACTAATTTCGAGGTACTAAACACGAAAATGACAATAAAATTTGTCGATTGGCTCTTGTTGGAGAGACAGAGATGATCATGTATAAATGACTCAGTCTGCATTGAGTACATAGGTTACCATTTTGCAACGCTGTATTTTAAACTCCAGATTGCAACATATTGTGTTGTATTGCATCAGCCCGCCATACACAAAATTCTCGGAGGTATTGCATCATTATCTGATGCAATCAGTGGCGGACTGGCCAGGGTGTCAGCTTGCCCGGTGGCAAGTGGGCCCCTGATGAAGTGGGACCCTTAAACATTAGACAATATGTTAAAAATGATAGCCTTATTGTTATGGGTGGTCTCCTGGCAACCAATATTTTTAGACCCTGTCTACCACTGGATGCAATGTAGTTGAGTCATGACATTGTGGCTTTACGATAGCAGACAAAAGATGATGCAATCGTTAGTTGTAAGCTACGTCTTGTAGAGTGAACAAGTCTTTTGAGCAACACCCATTTACTCCTGAGTCATAAGTACAGCACAAGTAATCCTTGCAGTTTTAATCCAGCAGTAGTGATGCCTCATAACTGTGTTAATAGTGCAGATACATTTTGTTACATTTGCGGGGAAGTGACGTTTGCAAGCCAGAAAAGGGCCATCACTCCAACAGTGAAAGTGGCATATGAGTTTTATTTTGGATGTGCAGGACAAAGCCTGGGCTCCATACATATGCTGCAGTACATGTGCAAGAAATCTTCCAAAGTGGCTGAAAGGCAAAAAGTGATGATGTCAATTTTTTGTTGTTCCTATGGTTTGGAGATCTTTGGTCCTATCCTATGGTTTCAATTGTTGTTCCTAAGGTTTGGAGAGAGCCAAGCAACCATGCAAATGACTGCTACTTCTGCATGGTTCCACCTGTTTCTGGAGGCATCACAAGGAAAAAGAAGTGGACAATAGCATACCTGAATATACAATCTGCTCTCTGACTAGTTCTGCATGGGGAAGGCCTTCCTGTTCCCGAACCTCCAAAAGAATTTTCGATCGATTCAGATGATGAGAAGGGAGGCAAACCGACGTCGGGTTCTCTGCAGCCTTAGATGTCTAATGATGATCCATACATCTGCCACAGTGCGTCATCTACACTAAACCTTATCACAGAAGAAGAAATGAAAAATCTTGTTCACAATTTGGAGCTGTCCAAGGCCAAAGCAGAGTTACTTGGATCAAGACTTAAAACATGTAATCTTCACAAGGAAAATGTCCGAGTGACTTTGTTTCGAACTCATCATGAGCAGTTTGCATCTTACTTTAGAAAGGAAGATGACCTTGTGTTCTGCTCCGATGTACATGGTTTGATGAATCCCTCGGAATTAAACATCACCCCCCAAGAATGGCGACTATTCATAGACTCCTCGAAATTGAGTCTCAACGCGATGTTGCTGCATAATGGAAATCGACTTCTATCCATTCCAGTCAGACATGCTATCTACATGAAAGAAACCTACAACAACCTAAAACAGCTGTTGAACTGTCTTCAGTACAGCAAGTATGGCTGGCATCTCTGTTGTGACTTGAAGGTAGTGGCTCTGTTGATGGTTCTGCAGCTGGGATACATGAAGTACTGCTGTTTCTTATGTGAATGGGACAGCTGAGCAAAGACTTTATTTGCACTACGTGAAGAGAAACTGGCCTCAGAGAAAATCTCTGAAGGTTGGAGAGAAGAATGTGGAACACCCAGCATTGGCAGAAACACACAAAATCCTGCTACCCTACACATCAAACTCGGTGTCATGAAAAATTCGTAAAATCCATGGACCTGAGTGCATCAGCTTTCAAATACTTGGCTGATAAATTCCTTTGACTCAGTGAAGCAAAGATTAAAGAGGGAATTTTTGTGGGTCCTCAGATACGGAAACTGTTCAGAGACCAGATGTTCAACAATCTGCTTCAGGGTGATGAGAAAAAGGCTTGGGACTCATTTCGTTTGGTGTCAAGTAAATTCCTCAGGAATGTCAGGGCAGACAACTACAAGAAACTGGTTAAGGACATGTCTCTGTATCACAAATGGTTGTAATATGTCCTTAAATATCTACTTTCTCCATTCCCACTTAGATTTCTTCCCTGACAACTGTGACGTGGTTAGTGATGAGCACAGTGAACGTTTTCTCCAGGACATTGCAACGATGGAGAAACGATACCAGGGTAACTGGTCCATTTCAATGTTTGCTGACTACTGTTGGACATTCGCCAGAGATGATTGTGAGCTCTGTACAACCGATGGGCAAAGCGACATCAGAAGTGATGAGTTTTACCTGTACATGTCATATGTACGTATTATTATATTTCTCAGAAATCGTAGCCAATTTTGCATTTTCATTATCATATTCATGTTCAGCACCTTGAATTCTTTAAGAAATGGCTACTTTTATCTCAGACCCATGACTTTTATGAAAATTTGTTGCCCAGAGTGATTGGTACAATGGATTGATCATGGTGAAATGCCAAAACCTTCCTCAAACCGAAGTTGCACCAAAAGAAGGTTATGGTGACTGGTTGGTAGTCTGTGACCAGCATCATTCACTGCAGCATCTTAAATCCAGGTGAAACCACCACTGCAGAGAAGCATTGCCATAAGCTGGATGAAATGCACCAGAAGTTACATGATAAGCATTCACCTTTGGTCAGTTGAATAGGTCCTATTCTCCACACAATGTTAGGCCTTAACATTGCTTGCTCCAGAAAGGATGCTCCAGAAGTTGAACGAATTGGGCTACAAAACTCTGCCCCATGCACCTATTCACCTGATCTATTGCCAATAGATTACTACTTATTCAAGCATTTGGACAACTTTCTCCGGGAGAAAATTTTCACTATGAGGCAGCAGAAAACACCTTCAAAGAATTTATCAGCTCCAGATTTTTCTTGAAATGGCATAGATTAACTTGTTTCTAATTGGCAAAAATATGCAGATTATGATGGTTTTTATTTTGATTAATAAAGTTTATTATGAACTGAATTATGATTTGTTGAATTTGAACTTTAAAAACGGTCATTATTTTTGAACTAACCTAATATTTATTCCTATTGTTCATATATCAAATATATAAAGATGAAAGTTTATATTAGAGAGAGAATGAAAATGCAATGAAAAAATGCCAAAATGCAAATGAAAGCTTGCAGTGTGGGGAATGCTATGTACCATATCCTTAAGAGAGTTTTGGACCTGAGCAATGCTGGTAAATCTGCTAGTTATAAATACATTTTTACTCATAAAAAGACTTAATAATAATAATATTTATTATTCATTTTAATATTATTTCAATGCATGTTTATGAAGCTAGTTCCCAGATCATCTGGATTTTACAAAGCTAGAGAAAATGTTATATATTACAGCTCTTTTTTTTTGTATAAAACTAACATTCACTAACACTGTTTTGTTTTCTTACCTTAAAGGTTTCTAGGAGCCTAGTGGTAATATTCATCTACTTTCCTCACTTGTTGCATAGGAATATGATTGATTATGTATTAATTAACAGTAAATGAACTAGATGTTGTAGTCAAAACATAGCATAGATGCTGCAGTCAATCAAATATCTCCTTTTTTGTAATTATATGAGATTTCTCAAAAATACTCAAAAAAACAACATATCACCTCTGGTGAATCTGGGAGGCTCTTTTTCCAAATTTTGTGCCTTTTAACAGTGACAATTCATACTAATAGCTGATTGGAAAATATAAATAGTAATATATTATTAGTCATACATAATGCAAAAAGAATATCTCATTTATCCCTTAAAATGAAAAGTTTGCATTTTCTCACCACCTAGGGTTAAGGGACAATTCAGTTAGTGTATATAAAGTAATTTATTTATTACTATATATAGAAATGTCTAAAATTTAAAAATTAATCATTAACTTTTTAAAAATAAAGAGCAACCGGTCGAATTTTAACCAATAGTATTTTAACTAAAACAGATATAAATGGTATTTCTTGTAGTAAATTATCTGGGATGGCTGTTGTCAGAGGTGTATTTTTAAAATATTATTTAGCAGGGTGGAGTTAATTTTTTCAAAGAATTAAAAAAGGCAATATGTAAATATTTAAAAAAGCAACCAATAAATAAATTAAAACCAGTAGTATATTTTGCCTCAACAGGAGGAGCTAAATATTTCAAAAACATGAAATGCAGGTAAATACACACACAGACACCCTTAAATATGACCTTGGCTGTTGTTGTTTTATACCAAGAAGCGTTAATTGATTAAAAATGTTATGACCTGGTTATAATGAAAAGGTAAATAAAAACTAATTTAGATCCTTTGTTATTCACATCATTTGCATGTAGAATAATTTCAGCCTTCTGGATACTTGGTGGTCCTCTAACCAGGGCAAAGAATTGGGATTCCTGCTAGGGCAAGTAAAGCACAAATAAATCAATCCAGATCACATTTTCCCAACCAACCACTGATTGAGTGTCATGTGCTATGGAGGTACTTTCATTTTTATACTTTCAATTTTTGGTGTCCAACTGAATGACATTAATCTGAATATGAGATGTTAAAATGCAAATGGCAATATTTAGAGAATGAAGTTGTGAAAAAACATTAACCCAGTGATCTACAGTACAATCTAATGAAGTGGTAAGAGATACATAATAATTAAAGAGGAAAATAAAGTAATAAAGGGAAAAGTAATATTAAAGATTGACAAGCAATTAAAATCTTAAACTTAAAGAGATAATCAGGACTAATAACTATTTGGGTCTAAAATAATGAATTTAACCAAGATCTTAAAAAACGTTTTTGTAAAATATAAGCTTTCAAATCAATCCAAAGTGAATGCACAGTATTCCCTGTTAAGAAACATTAATTAATAGATTCTGAAAAAAATTCATCGCCGCCACGGTGGAAATCGAACCCGCATCTCTCCAGATTCATGCCAGAGCGCGCTAACCATTGCACCACGCTTATATTGTGAGACAATGAGCTCTGGTCTATAAGATGTAAGGAGAGGAATTTCTAACAGGAAAACAAAGCTGATTGTTCACAATCTGTTATTATTATTTCAGAGCTTTAGCAAAAATTCTGAACTGTTACTTTAAATAGTTGTATAATGTTTCACCATAAATTTAGTATTTTTATTTCTTTTGCAGTAACCCCCCCCCCCCTCCCCCATCCCACATCTCAGGTCATGAGCTTATCAGTACTCCTCTGGCTACTGATTTGGTCATCTATGGCCACATTTTCTTTTTGTTTTTCTGACCTGTTGAGGAGTAACTGACTTCATAAGGTCCTGGTGCTGACAATTAAATCCACTCTATTGTCTTATGGCTTTGAGCTTGATTACAGATCCTGAACTTGCAGCACTGGTGGGCCTCTGTTGAGGGAAAATCTACTATTGTGTTTTCTGTTTGTCTGTGGGTCGCCAGCCCTAGGTGAACAGATGCACAGGAGTGCATAATCCTATTGGCAGTATCTGACTCCTACAGGAATTGCTAGATTACCTTGGAGTAATGTGTTTCAGACAGGACAGTTTCTATTTTGATTATGGTTCTTCAAAAGGTCCACTTGTAAAGATGGTGTCTGAAGTTACTACCACCATTGGTGGCTTAAGCCGTTAGCAGTGGAACAACAGTATTTGCCCCCCATGCTAGTGATTAGGAGAGTGTTTTACTGAATAGTAAATGTGTGGGAAATAACAGGCTGGCATGCAAGAATTAAGTAATAAAAATGGTAAGGTAATTGAAAGTGAGGATTCTGTCATGGCTAGATGTGCTGCTGGGCAAAAGTTTTAGCTGAAGAGCCACACTGAAAATTGAAATGGAAGGAGACCACCAAAGAAATATATAATTATGAATGTATGTATAACCATTAAACTCACACAAAAAAAGGGAAAGTGCAACATTTACAATATAATTTTATTAAAATGAATTATTTTAAGAAGAATTCACTTTACGAAAGTTGGATTTCTTGTTCCCTTTACATTCTTGTTCTCTTGTACAAGTTTAATTTATTTGTCATCAGTAGCTCGTGGGCCACACAAAAAGAGGTAGTGGGCTGTAGTTTGCTCAGGTCTGTTCTGAACAATGTAGTTCAACTCCCACTGTTTGTAATGAGTATATATATATATATTACATTACTGGCTTTAATGTTAGATCTATATCACATTCTGAAGTTACTTCGGCTATCACTAAATTAAAACTGTATAAATCTCCAGGGATATATGAAATTACTACTGAAATGCATAGAGCTGGGAACGTTTCTCTTGTCACATGGCTGACTGAAATTTTGAATGTTTTTTATGATAAGAGTGTTGCTCCTAAGGATTTTATTAGAGCTATTATTATCCCTATTTTGAAAAAAAGGTGATCATAGTTGTTAATAATTATAGGGGAATCATTCTACTTTCTGTTCCAGATAAACTTCTTTGCATTATTGTGCTTAATATAATTAAGAATTTGGTTGATAGACAACTGTATGATGAAGAGTGTGGATTCAGATATGGTAGAGATATATAGATCTAATATTTTCACTTAGGTAGATTGTTGAGAAATGTTTAGAGTTTCAGAAACTTGTCATTACTAACTTTATAGATTTCCAAAAGCTTTTGACTTTAAAAATCAATCCATAGTGAATGCACAGTATTCCCTGTTAAGATAGACATCAGACATTAATTAATAGATTCTTCTGAAAAATTTCATTGTCCAACTCATGATGCAATGGTAGTGCACTCTGGCATGAATCTGGAGAGATGTGGGTTCGATTCCCACTGTGTCGGTGATGAACTTTTGACTTTGTTGATCATCATAATTTGTCATTAATTGTTAAATCGTATGGTGTATCTGACAAGTTAGTTAGCATAATGAAAGATCATTGAAGGTGACCTATGAAAAGCAGAGATGGTATATTGAAAAAGCTCTCTATACTAACACTGAATTGTGTGTGAGAGTTGGTAAATCATGTAGCAATTTGTTTAGCATTGCTAGTGGAGTTAGACAAGGGTGCATTTTGTCTCTTTTCCTTTTTGGTCATTGATTACATTACAATTTTGGTCATTGATTACATTTTACCACATAATTTACATTATGTGGAATTCTCTGCAAGATGTGTTTGGGGAACAAAATTACGCTGTCTAATTGAACCTCCATAGTCCATGGCTTCATGAGGGAGGGAGGACGGATGGATGGATGGATGGACAAACAGATATTAAAGAATATGCTGAATGGTCTTGATGATAAAAATAATAACTGAAACTTAATATATGCATACAGTACATACAGATTTATTTCCTCAAAATGAAAAGATAGGTATGAACAAATATTTTGTTCTTTGATGCAAATATGTGATTTCTTTTTTTACTTTTGCATAGCCTTCTTCAAGGGGTTCCCCACCACCTTCACCGCCAATGACACCTACTTCACCAAAAAAGTCAATTCTTAAACATTCTCCCATGCATTCACCTTATTCTACAATTACATCTAGTATTGCTCATGGTAAGTATTTATAGTTTGCACTTGATCATTATTTTTAGCTTTAGTTTTAAAATTTAATTAATAATTGTGGCAATGGTTATATGACTTGCATTTGTTTATTACCATTAAATTCGGATGTCTAGGGGAGGAAATAAGTATTCTTAAATGATGAGAAGTATTCAAAATAATCAAGAAAGGATAAGAAATTATTTTTAAATTCTTAAAGACTTGATAAACACTAAAAAATAGTTTTAGCACTATTGTTTAAAAAACAATATCCTAGATTCAAAGATCAATTGCATTATTCAAATTGTTTTCTAAACATTTTTGAAAGATGTGTGCTATAATAGGTATCTGGAAATTTGTTCGATGAAAATTTGTTCGAAACGGCCATTTGTTAAACAGAAACTTGTTTGATGGAAATTTATTCGATGGAAACTTGTTTGACAGAAATTTGTTCACAATGGAAATTTGTTCAACAGAATTTTGTTCGAATCGAAATTTGTTCAATGGAATTTTGTTCAAAAGACTGTGAGACCACTAAGGGAGGGCTCCCCATAGGGCATTAGCATTATAAGCCTTGTTCTTTGCCATTGAAGAACCTCTGGAAGAGGAGGTTGGGGGTGGATTTGGGAACCGAAGAATGGCAGCTGAAAAGGATCATCATGGTTTAGATCTTTCTTTTTAAGTGTAAAGTGAAAACCTTCTTGCTTTTGAGTCAAACTTGCCGCCATTTATTTCTTCACAGTTTTTGCTATTATATTAAGCTAGAGTCAGCTTCTTATAGAAAGGGTTGTTCGAAATTTTAAACTGCAACATTTTTTAAACTCTATAAGTTGTTTTCCAATAACGCTAGTACCAGTATTTCAAATAAAGAAAATATAAATAAATTAAAAGACCACTCAGCCTAGCATATAAGAATAATGAAAACTGAAAGGAATTAAACTGTACCTAGATTGTCTGGGAAACAAATGTTTTACTCTACCTAATCTGAAACAAAGCCTTCTCTTTTGTCAACACTCTTCCCAGATCCACACCCTCTCTGGTAATCTTCCATTAACAAAGCAAAAAAGATCTTATTGAGGAGAACGCCCCCTATCGGTTTCTCAAGCTGTCGACAAAATATTGCTCAAACAACTTTCATTTGAACAAATTTCTGTCGAACAACTTTCCATCAAACAAATTTCCGTTTTGAACAAATTTCCACAAATAAGTTTCTGTCGATCAAATTACACCAAATTGCTACAATAATAATGAATGTAGGTTCAATTAATACTATATACTAAAACTTCAAATTGCTTACAGAATTAACTGATTTTTTTCTTTTAGAGTAGCTGTCTATAAACTATATTAAAGGACACTACAAATTGATGCATTCTTCCATGGAGCCTTAATAAAATATTTTTTAATTCAATAATGAGGAACTTTCAAGTATTTCTAGAAGCATTGAAATTTCAAATGAATATGAAAGGTTTTAAATAGATGTTTTCTTTAACATATAACCCATGGGAGAAAATTTTTAACAACATGCTATTGCATTTATGTTAAATTTGATTTTTATTCACACTACCATTGTCTGGTTAAAATATTCTATTAGTAAGTATTAAACTAAAATAATAACGTATCACCTCTGGTTAAATATGGAATGCTCATTTTCAAAGAGAATGAAGTTTATTTTCTGACTTTTGTACCCTCTAAAATGAATATTTGAACTAATAGATTATTTTTGAAAAATGAAAATTTTATTACTACTTATCCAACTCAAAAGAATTTTTCATCTCTTAAAACGAAAAAAAAAGTTGCATCCTTCCCACCATTTCATGATGATAAGAAGGCAATTGCTGCTGTCACTGTAAACCACTTGACCACAACACTAAAGTTTAAAAATTTTCACATGAATAGATTATTTATAATAATTATTTAAAGTTTTGCCATTTTCCAACTATAGCACTCTCTAATGGTGGAAAAGTTTAAACTGTTAGAGGATTTAGAAAATTTTGAATCCTAAAAATTTAAGTATACTTGTAATTTTGTACAAGTTTGACAAACTCTGATCCCATTACTTATTTCCATTAGTTGCTACCCTTTACAGTTTGTAAAGTCTTGTTAGCAAATTTATGAAGATTTTATTCCTATCTAGACAGATGTTTTTCCTTCCAGAAACTTCTTAACTTTTATCCCTTTTTGTGAACATTTTTGAGAATTAGATTCTGTTCTTCATTATGGGGTTTCAATAGATGGAGATCAACAACTGAAATTTAAAAGAAATTTGGGTGCTAAATATGAGAAAGGCTTCAAGCTGAAAAATATTGTCTTCAAATTTTAAACTTTTGTTGAAAACGCAATAATATATTACAATGTAATAATTTAATTATAGAAATTATCTCGTAGATTATTTTTATGTCTGTAGATTCTAGGTTGAGAGCTGCATTTGAAGCTATATTTAGGAAAGCCTTAACTCTGCAAGATGCGAATCCAAGTGAAAAGGTTAGTTTGGTAACTTATGTAATATATTAAAATGTAGTCTATTTTGCAATAGTAAATAATATGTAAAATGTACATTAGAATTATTGAGAATTCTTTATTCATGTACATGCATTTGGCTTAAGCCTTTAATCTTTAACTTTCCAACTTTGTAACAATGAACTTTGTCTGGTTGCTAAATTAATAGTGAACTATTTTCAGCAAAAAATATATTTTTAATACAATGTTGAAAAGTCATATTCTATTCAGTCTATTCATTGCATAGCGTTAATTCTATTCATTGCATAGCGTTAATTCTAATTACCTCTGTTATAAAAAGTCTATTCATTGCATAGCGTTAATTCTAATTACCTCTGTTATGTGAATCCCAGTTCCTGGCTGCAGTCACAAAGTCAAAACTGAAAGCCATTTTTTATCACCTGTCTTAGCTTCTTGGTTCACCACTATGTGTTTAAAAAGTCCATTTTGAAGTTTCACATTCCACACTGAAGTCTCCCTTTTTGTCAACTCTATATCCTAGCAGTCCAGTTTTATCACTCAGCTTTGAAGGTTTCTCTTTGACTAATAATATGCTGGATCCAATACCCACTTGTAAAACTGATCTCAAATAACACAATTTTTATTCATGATTCATCACATTAAGTAAAAACTATGCATTGGCTTAATGCATTTCAGTCATCCTATGAACATCATCAGAGTACAATTGTCGAGCAAAATGTTTTGCCTACTTTATTTCACAGAGCCAAATAAGTTGCCCATATATGCCTTGTAGCAAGCGCCATTTGAGTCATACTACTAAGCTATGATATGAGGGTAGTTGTGCAAGAGTTTGGGGAATTGCAATTTGGCCTTTATCAAACTCAAGTGACTTTGATAAAGGTCAAATTGTAATGGTTAGACAATTGGGTCAGAGTATTCCGCTGCCTTTCCCATCTGCAGAAAAAAAATAACACTGATTAACAGAACTCAGTATCAGGTGTTACTTATACCATTTCACAACCTTCACAAATGCCATCGTTTACCTGCAGCTGCTTTGATTTGCATAAAGGACTGCTGGTCATAATGTTTTGGCTCTTCAGTGTATATTTATATTATATATATATATATGCTACATATTTATGATGCAAATTACGTGTGTATATAATTTATATAAAAATAATATGAACTAATATATGAATGTTAATAATAAATGCTTGCATATCATGACTTGAGAAGTGGATGCTTCCTAGGAGAGGTTAGGTGATTATTCTGATGGAAGTGGTGATGGCTCAGCTACAATTCAAGAGCAGAGTGCTGAACAGCCCTTTTTTTCTTCTCCATGTAAATTGTTTTGTAGCACTAGTATTAGGATACCAACCATACCATTTCTAGCATGCTAATTTTTTGCAGATTTAATAACTTTTTCTTAATGCCATCATAAAAATGCTTTCAAAATCTTTAAAAACAGTCCCAAAAATGTGAAAATATAAATATTGAAATTACTTTTGAAAATACACTATTTTTTATAAAATTTTGTTATTATAAAATTACTGGCCCAAATGTGAAAATATAGATATTGAAATTACTTTTGAAAATACAATGTTTTTTAAATAAAAATTTAATATTTTATCCCTCAAATTTAAGAGTAAAAAATAGGTTTTAGTTAATAAATACACTGAATGGACAAATTATTACATACACCTATGTAATAACCTGTTACTCCACCTTTTGCCCTCACAACAGCAGCCAGACTTCCTGGTAAGGACTCAATGAGGTGTTGAAAACATGGAGGTGGTATTGCTACCCATGAAGTGAGGATTGCCTGTCGTACAACTTCCATACTTGCCAATAGGGGTTGGCAGGCTCGAATAGATCTTTCCAATTCATCCCACAAATTCTCAATGTGGTTGAGCTCCAGTGATCGAAGGGGCCATTCGAATGTGGTAAACTCACTTGAATGCTCCTGCAGCAAATTGGTCGCCATTCTGGAAGTATGAGGTGTAGCATTGTCCTTTTGAAAGATGGCATCATGGTGGGAAAGAGAATCATTACAAATGGGTGTAGATGGTCAGTGAGGATGTTCACATATCTTGTACTGGTGATGGAGGCCTCAACAGGTACAAGGGGCCCCAAGGAAACCCATGTAAACACACCCTGAACTGTTACACTGCCTCCACCTGCCCAGATGACCCCAACTTGGCAAGCTCAGTCCATTGCTTCATGTGGTTTATGCCACACTCACATTCTCCCATTGGTGTAAGAGAGTTGAAATCATGATTGGTGTAATAGAGTTGAAATCAAGACCAGATGATATGTTTCTAGTCCTCTGCACTCCAGTTGTGATAGGCTTTTGGAAAACAGTAGCCAAAAAGTTTTAGTGCCTTGCAGTCAACAAGGAGACACAATGTGGACATTGACTATATTTTGTGCATAAGCTTGTGGATGCACTCTCATTCAATTCCTAAATTATCTGCTGCACAGTAGCCATGCGATTCATTCTAATGATGCTGGACAGTTTGCTCACCTCAAGAATCAATTGCCTGTTTACATCCACATATCTCTCACTGGTTGGAAGTTTTGTTGTATTTCATATAGTCTTGGTATACACTTGTCATGATCTGATGTGGAAACACTAACAGTTCAGCAGTTGCAGAGATTGAACATCCGGCCTTCCTTGCAGCTACTATCTGGCCACGTTCAAACTCACTTACATCTCTGCCTTTACTCATGATTACTTTTCCATAATTGGTTTCCAATGTGTAGAGACCTACTCTATTTATAGGCATTGCCAGTTTTAGTATCCCACGTGACTGGACACGATACTTCTCCTTTGCATATTGTTATTGGGGTGTATATAATAATTTGTCCATTAATAAAATTAGTTCCAGATGCACAGGATATTTAGTTTACAGATGACACATAATTTGTATGATTCTCAAAGAGTAGATTTTTTCAAATTTTGTCATAATATTTTTCCATTTTCCAGTACTCTATCATGGCCACCACAGTAGTTGTGATGCTGATTTGTCATTGCAGTTTCATTTGCCATCAGGAAAATGGGGCAATTACGAATTTTTAGTGACATAAATAGAAAATATGCCATAATTTGCCAATCAATGCATATCAGGATCTTGGTGTCTCTGTTATTTCTGCATAAATCAAACACTAGGAAAGAAATTTATATTTTCATTTGTAGGCAATATAATGCCACATGCTGGACAGTGTTATGTAGAAATAAGTCACAGTTTTCTTTGTAATATTTTTCTCATGGGTTTTAACCTTTTGTTTCATGAACTTGAATTTGCATTTTCAAGTTACACTTGTTTTCCATTGTAATTATCTTTTCTGAGCCTTTTTATTATTATTTTTGCTTTTTATTTTGAAATTTCTAGTCAGACAGTGGCCCTACAACACCTAATGTGCCAAAGCGAGTGCAACTGGTAAGTTATAAACTTGCTTTCCTTATTAACTGGAATATATTTTTTTCTTCCCAATCAATTCTAAAGTACTATATTTCATAAAAATGAAACCATTGCAAAGTACTCTTTACCTTTAATGCTTTTATAATACTAATCCAAAATTGTTTTCTTATAAGTTATTTTTCATAAAGATATCAGCTTGATTATTTCTACATAAATAACAAACAAGTAATACCACCAAAAAGTTAGTTTTACAGAAGAGAAAAAGCAATGCTTCAGGATTTTGCCTAAATCAGGGTTACTACTAAATAGATTGTTTGTAGATTAATGCTTCCTGGGTGACAGTTACATTGTAGCTCTTCATGACAGAAACTAATTAATCAATTTTTCATGAAATATGACATCATGTTCATGGTTGATGTAGATTGGAAACAGAATGGCTAACTACAGGTTCTTGATTGAGCCACAGCTTAACTCTGATTATATTGTAACTATTAATGTGCACATTAAATTTAGAAACTGGTGTAGTTTCAGATGCTTTCTTACTGGCAGTTACATTTGTAGCTCTGCATGACAGAAAGCAATTAGTAATTTTTCTTTAAATATGACATCATATTCATGGTTGATGTAAATTTGATACAAGAATGGCCAACTGCAAGTTCTTGGTTCAGCTTAGCTCTGATTATGTAGTAACTATCAATGTGTGCATTAAATTAAAACTCGAAAATGAAAAAAGAATAAAATGACAATTAGCATGTTATTGAACATCACATTAGGTTATATATATGTAACAAGTTGTAAGCGTGCCATCTGATGTAGCATGACTTAGAAAGATTGATAATCATCAGTCGATAAGATCAGCTGACCAAAAGATCGATGGAAAAAAGAAATGAAAACAAAGGTTTAAATATAAAAATATAAATACTATAACTAGATCCATGGTGACATTATCCAATCTTTATCTGTGATCCAACAACTCTCACTGTAAGCAACAATCCACTATGTACAAGACACTTACTCTGCATGTCCCAGCAATTAACTAAGTCATGCACCTGCTCTGCTGAGACATAGTTTATGCTGCAGTCTTTAATGATAACAAGCTCTGGCTAAGAAGACTCTTTTCACTTATAGTTTCGATTTGAAAAGTGGGGATGATGCATAAAATGCTGGGATAAATGATATAAATAATTCTGGGAATATTAAAATAGTTGTAACCCTTTAACGCCCAGGAAATTTCAGATAAGGATGGAGGGTATTAAAGACAAAGGAAAAGCACTATTTGGACGAGTCCATTTCAAATTTCAGCCATTTTGTGCCATTATGGGTGTTAAAGGATTAAAGCATAAAAGAGTGTAAAATAAAAAAAAATGGAGGTACTTCATAATTACTTCCAAAATCTTCTTTTTTAAAAATAGCAGTTTTGTTAATTTTCAAATGATTTTCGAAACTTTAAGGAAAAATTTATTGATAATAGTTCAAATCAAACTTGTGAGCATAAATCAGGGGGCTGCTTCAGTAAAGAGTAACATTAACAAAAAATTGGCAATACTATGAATAAGTTACAACCACAGATATACTTTTAATCATTCACGATATCTAGCTGTATTACATTTAAAAACTGTTCTTGAGGTGGCCATTTTTTAAACTGTTACCACAATCTAGGCATATTGCCTCATGTACAATATCCTGATTAAATCTATTCTAATTTTCTAAACCTTATATTTTCTTTTACACACAAAGGTGATGAAGGAAAGAAAATATATTGCCAGTCGTAAGCCTTGATGACGGCTGGCGCAGACAACAGTTGCTTTCAGACAACAGTTACTTTCCACAGGTTACTATTGTTACATTTCACCTTTTTGGAGCTGATGCTCTTTACGTCTGCAGCTGCATTTACCAGCCCAGTTTAGTTTGTCCAATGCACTTAATTTCAAACGTTTGTTAGCTGATCTTCTGTTATAGATGTTATACTGAAATGCCTTGCCTTTTAGATCGTGCACACACATATTATTTTGGGATCCAGTCCAGACAGTATTCGTTGTATGGTTATGATGATTCTGACACACACTCAAGAGTATTTATAAACTTAATGTGCTATAATTAAAGTTAACATCAAAACGTTTACCCATAAAAGAACTTTCAAAATTAAAACTTTAAAAAACTTTCCAGCATTTTTATTACATGTTTTTTCCCCTACATACATGTAGAGGGGAAAAAAATATAGGTGGTATAATATTTGCTCACAGGGTGATTTTGAAGAGGCTGTAATGCTCCAAAGTATGTTATTATTTTCTTTGCCAGATAGCTGAAACTTGGGTGCCAGACAATTAATCATGCCAAGAAATTAAATTAGGGTTCTCTTTTTTAAGAGTGTAAGACAAAAAAAAAAGATTTCTCCAAATTTTAATTCAATTAATATTTCTAAACAAAGCTCTGCTCAAGAGAAAAAAAATTATGTAATCAAATGCAAATTTCAAAAAATTAAATGTTTATTGGATTCTAGACTCACCAATAATTTTTAATAAACATGTTGCACAAAAAGAAAAACATCTACTCCTCCACCATACTGACTACTGTGACATCTCTACTACACTTCTGTGACTACTACTACCATTGACTGCCTTGACTTCTGCCACTCTACTGCAACTAACTACTGTGATTACTGTCATTCTACTGTCTTAGCCACACCACACTCTGGCTTAAGCTAACATGGCACATCGATATCACACTTAAGAAACCACATTTGCATATGGCAATTGGCCACCGATGATGACATAAATGGCCGTGACCTTGCTCAGCATGTTTAGTGGCCATAAATCAAAATGGAGTTAGTGTAATCAGCAACTCTATGGGCTAAGAGAAAATGATGATTCAGAGTGAAGAAATGCCCCAAAATAATAATTATAATATAAATAAATTATAACTGGTTAAGGAAATGTAAAAGTGAATGGGTGAACCATCACAAGGTAATTATCTTTAGAAGATAAGAGTTCAAAATTTTGCAATGTCAAAAGTCTATAAAGGTGAGTGAGGAGTATATATAAATATAATTGGAGTTCTCATAATTATGGGAAGTGCTGAGCTGTTGTCAATGCTGGAACTTGTTGTTTTACTGGTTGTTGGTGAGTTAAAGATTTGAAATTTTTGTGGTGTCACAGAGGTAAGTCGTTTATTGTGTGTGAGAGTTTAAATATGGGG
Organism: Ryuthela nishihirai; assembly: GCA_038380435.1. Taxonomy (NCBI): domain Eukaryota; kingdom Metazoa; phylum Arthropoda; class Arachnida; order Araneae; family Heptathelidae; genus Ryuthela; species Ryuthela nishihirai. The sequence continues at coordinate 40,900,457 of JAWZYU010000020.1, forward strand.
AGTGAGTCCCTACATGGACAAAGATACTGATTTGTTGATACTGCTGGAATGACATTGCAAGTTATGATGTGGTTGTTCTGTGATGATGCAACCAACAGGTCCTGAAGACATTTTCCTTTTGATATTCACAGAGGGCCAACTCAGGTACACTTGATGTATGAACACATTCCATAGATCTCTCTAAATGACTGCTCTAGCATTTAGTGTATGATGTTTCAGGTGAGATCTGGTAAAAACCAGAATTCCAGTTTTTAGATGGTGGCTTGCATCAGATGAGTAAAGCTATTCAAGCACTTGATTATGATGTTCATATTATAAAGTATATTTTAAAATATTTCAAAACCAGAGTAAATAACAGCATGGCACAAACAGCAGCATAAGCAGAAGTACTTCACAAAAAAATAAACATTCCACAACACATTTCATGTTCCAACCCTGGGCACTTTCTCAGGTGGTGGGAGTGGGGATGGATTATAGTAGCGTTGAGATTTATCTCCACAAAATTCCCCGCCCTGCCCACGGTCAGTAGGGGACACTGATGGGCTTGGAAAGGTTGACGTCCGTCAGATGGGACGTTAAGCCGTGGTCCCGTGTGTGGGAGAGCCATACCCTGTGCACGTTAAAGAACATGCTGGATGGCCTTGACAGGAGGCTACCATCTGTCTCCCAACAGCTGTTCCAGTGGGTCCCCTCCCCTAACCTTCTCTGAGCCTTCGGGGTCCATGTGACCTGGCCATTTAACCCATGGTGTGCAAAAAAGTGCCGCTCAGAGGTAAAACAACCCAACTCTCAGGTGGTGGGTCACAATCTGCATCCTTTGGCTTTGAGTAGGAAGAGTTGTATACTGTTTTGAGAACATAAGGGAAGATTGGAGTATAATAAATTGAAATGTCTTCATGCAACTGTTAATCTTGAATGGTTGAGAGTCATATGAGTTGTTGTAGAGTGAACACCATATGAAGAATTGTGCAGGGTTCCATTAAACTTCCACTGCCTGAGAAGTGAATACCAGTGGATGAATAAATTTGCAAGATGACATGACAAGCAGGAGTTTTGTATATTTAAACATTTCTTACTGGTGTGAGCTCAGATAATGGGGGTATGCATGAGAGATATCCTGGGGATATGGCAGCAGTATGGTTTATTATCCTTTAACAGGTGATAGTTGTTCAGGTTTCCTTTAACCACGAATATTAATCGCAATCACATACTAGTTTAAACAATTACGAGCTTAAAAGTTAAAAAATATTTATATTAATAATTAAAAGCTAGTTTGGTATTTGGATTGGGTTGGGTTGTTTTTCCTCTGAGCGACACTTTTTTGCACACCATGGTATTTGGAAAGACAGAATTAATGTGTAGGAGAAAACTATCAACTGAATGCATCACCTGGGATTATATTGGTTCCTTAAGGAGTAACTGATGTTCCTGGAGGAAATATCTATGTTGTAAATTTAATTATATATTAATGAGGATGTTTTCTGTGATGGTTAGTTGGATTTGAGATATTCACTATTTTTAAATTCAGGAAAATATGAACAATAAATTTTTAGTATCCTTTTATTAATGAGTTTTTACTGAACATATTATTTTTTCTTTTAAATAGTATTGGACAACATAATGCACTGCCATTTTCTTACATGCTGAGATTGAAAATTATTTAAAAGTTGCTTATGATGTTAATATGACAGGTGCTATAACTATTGAACTATAGAGCCCACTAATACTTTTTGCGATTTAGAAGTGTTTTATTGAAAATCATGATGTAGTCATCTCTTTCAGTCAACAGGTCAGGTTTTAGAAACCACTAGCCTATATTGCTGACATTATAATTTGAAGGGCATTTTCTTAAAATAATTTAATTAGCTAGATGTTAATAGTTAATTAAATTATTTTAATTAATAATAATATTAAGCAGACTAAAGAAGACTGCTTGCAACTCCAATGATTTTCATGAAGTGTGATTTCAAAATCACTCCCTCCTTTCTTTTCATCACTAAATATGAAATTATGCAATAAATCTTATTTTTCATAATGTTGATATATATATATTTACATATACCATAAGTACTTGTCTACAAGTTGACTTCAAGTATAGGTCAACCTCTAGTTTTGGGCCTTGGGGAGGAACAAAATGTAGTGAATATATTATTATATAAGTTGAAATTGGAAAATTTGTTTTGGGGACCTGGATTTTTATACAAAACACTGCATAACAAAAACTAATAGCAAACAGATATGCAATAATACTCGCTCTATAAAAAAACAGAACAATATGGATTTTTGCCAGTAATATTAAAAAATTAATTTAAAATTTGTTTTAAAGTTATTAACATAAATTTTGACATGTATGTAGAAACCTGATGACATGACCCATACATAAAGTGACCCCACCCTTTTTGATTTTGGGAATATCCAAAATTTCTTGGCATATATTTGAATATATATGGTACTAGAATTGCACTTGAATAGTTAAAAAATCATAAAACTACACTTTCAAAGATTGAGGCTTGAGAGGTAGAGATGCTTGTTATTGATAAAATGGTAAAGAATCCCTTCTTTAAATATTTGTTTAGTTTCCAATAATATATTCTGTGTGGTAGAGTTTTGTTAAAAAACATTTTTAAAAATTTGGGTTGCAGTATCTGTTTTCCATGTTTGTATAGCCCATTTATTTCCTAAATTCCTTAAACCTACTAATTACTGTTAAATTACTGTAATTGCAGATGAAGTTTTTTACAAAAACACTGCAAAATTACTTCCATGTAATCTCATTTTTCACTTCCTCTTTCCCATCAGTAATATTTCTTACCTTGATAGACAATTTTTGTGCTGTTTCCTAAGATCTTTTGTGTACTTAATATCTCTTGCTTTTCATTATCATTGAATTCCTGATGAACACAAATTTTATATTTTTCATAGTCCTTACAATATAGAATCTACTTTCACTTACATATTTTTATTTCAACACTATTAGCCTCTCAGCCTCTTCTAGTATATAAACTAGTGAATATAACTTCTATCTGACTTGAATCTCAACCAATATCTGACTTTATTCACCTTCATAAGGGAATTATACAATGATACTTCATTATACAATGATATATATTTATTTTATATTCTACCTTATTTTACTTTATATACTTATCTTATTATGATAGTTTGGAAACAATTATATACTTGTAATCCTAAAAACTTGATTCCTCTTGTAAATTAAGATATTTCTATAAAAGTGTTAGAAAATCCATGTCAAGCAAGAACATTTAAATAATTTATTTTTAGAATATATATATTAACTTTTGAATATAAAGCCACATTTATTTTTATCAGTATTATGGATCACAGAGAAATAAATTAGACATTTATTGCAAGAAACATTTTTTAAATTGTTGATAGTGCATTGTAATTAAAGTGTTTTACATGCTACTATCTATAAAAAAAATATGTTAGTTGTAAGTATGGCAGTAATGGATAAATTACAATTTTCAGCCTAAAGAAAGAGTCATAGACATGTCTCAAGAAGAGGTAAATTGTTTTTATTATTCTGAAAAATTGAAACTGCACTGTTATAATACTTAATCTAAAGTAACTTTTTGCTCTTTTTCCATTAGTTGATATGTTTTTATATTTAATAAACAATCTCATCATACTTTATTAAAATTTGAGAATAACTGTGAAAATAGAGGACTTGGGTATAATCATGAAATTAGTAGAACCTCACTCTTTGTAATAACATGAAATATACATGATTTTGTATAACAAATTGGAAATATATTTTGTAGTAGCAGTCATCAACAGTTTACATGCATAATATCATTTTATGCAGCCCTTAAAGGGCCACTTAAATAAAAGAAAAAATTGGCCTGATTTTAGTTTGTTTGTTTTATTAAATACCGATTTAATATTTCTGTGTTATTTTGCATTCTGGCAAGTAACAAAATTCAAACGTTTTACCTCATTTATTACATTACAATATTTCAAGAACTTTGTCAAAATTGCCAGCTAAAGTTCTTAAAATAGGATTTTTGAATTGATACTTCTTGAAAAAATCATTATATCTTTGTCAGTGCATATAAAAGTGAGAGAATGCTCCCTTAAACAATTACTTAATTCGACACTTTCTAGAAAGAGTCTTGTGTGAACAAATTTGAAGAAGAATTAAAATATTTATTAAGTTTTTGAACCTGTACAATAATTAATCATAAGACTACAGTAGTTATTCTGCAATATTTGAATTAAAAAATTACCATACATTAATGATCTTGGTATTCATTTAAACACAAGTTTAGTTTTTCTGTTTTTATTATAAAATTTAATTTATACATGAATACAGTAATGTATGTGCCAACATTTATGCAGAGAATAAACAATAAATCAAGATAATAACACAAGACAACTAAGATAAAATGTCTAAATAAAAATAATTAATAAAATTTTATACTTTTTGTCCTTCATTTTGTAGAAGTGTCTTTTGAATTCAAAAGTTGATATTGCATACCATCAAACTTAGGTATGAAAATGACATTCTTAATAGTGAAGAAAAATTCACATCTCTCTTTAGACCGAACATACCGGACACATACATATATATCCCATCCCAGTCATTATCATCATCTAATCCCTTCATTTTAAATGTATCCTATATTCCTTAGTGTGTCCTACAATATTTTAATATTGCATGTTTTTTTTTTATTTCAAGCAACCACCATTAAATATTTAATGTACAAAAAAAAAATTTGGTCCTTTATATAAAAACTAAATAAATTAAAATGATATTGTTTCTACACCTTAAGTGCAATGATAATATCACTAAATAAAAAAATGTCAATTTGTTATATATATATGTATGGTAAAAATTATATATATGGTAATATACATATTTTCCATGGAGAAACTGCAAGAGAGTCACAGACAGGTCTACAGATCACTAGTGAAGAACCTTTTTATGAAATATGATATAGCTGTAAATAATTGAGCTTTTCTAATGTTAAGTTTCTGTTCTTCAATTATGTAAAGTAAAACTAAGTAACAAATCCAGAAAATTATTGGATAGCATTCAACTAGAGAAAATATCACATTTCTACTCTGTCACCCTATGCATTATAGTAGTTTCCTGTTTGATATGAATTTTAATTTCAAGTATTATCTTCAGCTGCAAATTTTACTTCATCATAGTTAATTGAATAAGTAATAATCATGAGGAATAAGTAATATTCATAAAGACTGATATAGAGCAGTTGTTTTCTACTTTTTCTGCTCTAACACCAATCTCTTAGACCATCATAATAATCCTCGCAGCCATTTTCAGAAGTTTAACCAATTCATGTCATCATGATAATCTTTCCTTTCTGTTTACCTTTGCATGTTACAAGACTTTTACTATTTGTTTTCTCCTTTACTCGGAGCAGTTATAAATTACCTTTAGTTTCAAGCACAGTGGCATAATGTTGACCTAACTAAAATTATCTTTTGTCATCCTGTGCATGCCAAGTTTTGGAGATGGTGTAAAATTTCTGTAATCAAGTTTTTTCATTATAAAATTTTTATACAAATAAGAGTTTCATCAGGAAATAATATCTGAGCATTCTTTCTATGAATTGTTGCTTTAGACAAAGCCATTTTAGCCCCATCAGAATCACAAGGTGCCTCTAAGGTTGGAAACCACTGATTTAGCGGTTTTAATACAAATGTAAGGGAATAACCATGAATGTTTTAAAAAATGTTTTTTATTGCATATAATTTTATTTGTATTTTATTTTTTGTCACTATACATACTTATTTACATTGTTAGCAACTTGTGTGGGAAGAAGAACAATTGAACGTTCCTGTTGATTTCAGCAAATGCCACATTGATCCTGCACCTTTCCAATTAGTTGAAAGGACTTCTCTCATTAAGGTATTATTCTTATTGTGATGAAGAGTATTTTAAGCATTATAACAGAAGAAAGAATTATCAGTTATATTAATAAAGTCCAAAAACTGCATGAAAAAGCTCACATAGATTTTAATGGTAGTTCTTTGATGGTTTACAGCAACAGAAGACGGTTTGTCAGAAAATAAACAGTGAGGCTGTGAATATTTCACAGCAGAAAGCAACAAAATGACATAAGAGTGGTATTATTAAAAACTTCACCCTCAGTATACAGTTTCAAAATATTGATAACTTCATCTCTGTGTAAAATATGACTTTAAAAGTTAAAATCATAGATTCTCCTGATTAAATTGTCAAAATCATTAAATTATTGAATGTCATACTATGCCATTTAGTCATTAAAATCATACTTTGCCATTTAGTCATTAAAATATTTAAATGTCATACTTTGCCATTTAGGATCAGACAGCAAAACTGAATGTAAAACATATTCAGAGGATCATAAATTAAACAATAATTATGTTTTAAATATTTTTATCAGTTAATGGGAAAAATTATATAATTTATTGGATAGAGTTCTGCACAGAATAAAAGAAAATCATGTCGAAAAATCATAAAAATGCAGAGCACACTTAATGGCTTAACCACCTTCAGGCCTATGGTCTGGCACAGAAACCTTATCTTTCCTAAACAGCATTGCAAACTTGCCACACATTCACCCTACAAGACTTCCACACCACCTCTAACCACTCTCTCCATATTCCATTTTATGCACAATATTACATTCCTTCTTCCATACCCCTGTGGGTTGCAAGGCAAGAGATGTAACTGAAGCTGCAATAATGATGGGAACCTTCTGCTGGATGGTAGAATCAATGCCCACTAGCTAGACCATATACATCCATGTACAGTTTGGTACAGTAATGTCAATGATACCTACAGGTAATATAATGAATGACAAAGCCCAGATGCTCTGCAAATGAGAGACTGCACTACATCTATCGGGACAGTGCCATGTTTACCACTATCCACCATCAGGGCTGAACAGTATTATAGAAGTAAAGTCCAGCACTCACCAAAACCTAACTATAATCTTCATCCTGGGTCGCCACAAACAAGGATATTGAGAAATGATATCTACAGAGCAACTGTTACATAAGAATTACATAAGAAACAAGTATATAGATGTTTACAACAGGGTATGAAATGTGGGAAACAAGACTCTGGCCTCACAGGCAAAACACAGGTTAACAAAGATTTTAACATGATTTTTGCATTTTTTTTTTGCTTAAGTGTGAAATTTTCAATACATTTTGTATCACAAATGCCTAAATAAATATCTAAATAAAATAAAAACTTTATATAGGTGCAAATAGTAGCAACAATGGTTTATATTCTAGGAAGAAAATTCTTTGAAACACTTTGCACAAGTAATCATCATCAATGTTGAATATCTTTGAGAGCAGTCATATAGTTCTCCCATACAGCCCAGGAAAGAATGACCATTAAAAATGCCAGAAATGAAAACTATTTTAAATATAATAGTTAATTACATCAATAAATAGTTGTTTGTATTAACTATCAAATGATGAATAAAACACAAAGGCAAAACTAAGAAAGAACAATAGCTATGGAGACAGTCTCCTGAGATGTTTGCCAATAGACAAGGAAAAATATTTTTACTAACAGATGACAAAGAAGAAAAGAATGCTTTTACCAACAGATGAAGAAGGAGGGAAGGATACTGAAGTATGCCCTATTCAAGAAAAATTGCTTCACCCAGAAGGAATAGATGGATAGATCTGACATGTATCAAACATGGTGTTCAGTAGGATATAAAATGATTCAAATTTCAGAACAAAAGAATAGTTTCTAATAATTAGAAATAGTTATTACTTAAATAAACTCTTTGTAATTAGACCTAATTATGAGATTGGACCCCTGTGGGAAGTAATACAGGCAGTGATTCATCAGTGTTGCCTCAAAGAGTTGCCTAGTGTCATTAGGGATACAGCCTATATCACACTGGGATAATACTGAATATAGAAAAAAATAGAGGTGTGTGGGGGGAAGGGGTAATAAATACAATCGAGCCATAAAAATATAAAAGGGGGAGCCAAGAGACTGAATTGCTGATGCAATATAAAATTTTCCCCTGTATTTTACAGGTCTTTAAAATAATACTTGAAAAATGCATTAAATTTAAATGTTTAACAATTTTTTGCCTCTATTACTTATACTAGCATTCTGAAAGAGGAGGAGGGTATTACCCCCCTTTCCCTCCCTTGATCCAAACCTGCACTGGGTAATATAAATGATATAGCTTACATCATTTAGGTATATAGCCCACCACACTTCTAAAAGATGATCCTGCAACATAATGGGAGAATGGCTGGCCCTGACAGTTTAGACAGGGCCAGCCATTCTCCCATCATGCTCCAGACATGTTTGAAAGGGAGATAAATCCAGGGAAGAATGGCCATATCACAAATGGTATATCATACTAGAATGGCCATATAGCAGAGATAGTCTTTTGTGATGTTTGTGGTATGTGATGAGCATTATCCTGTTGAAAAAGTTACCTTGCACACCATCGAGGAATGGCAGTGTAATGCATCAAAGGATTGTACTGGCATACTGATGGGCATTAAGACTCCCTCAGTGACTTCCAAAGATGAACAGTCTTGGTAACTGATGGTACCCCACACCATAACACTCAGTGTTTAGGCTGAGTGACACAAATAAAAGATGGTGAAGTTTTAGTCACTGTAACATCTCAATTATGCAGCCACCTGTCATCAACTCTCAAACAGAAGTGTAACTTCTCATTGAAAAACACAGTGCCATCCAACCCTCCATTGGGCTCTATCCCAGTACCACTACACTTGTTGTTGTCGACTGATAGGTATAAAGGCAATTAACATGACCTTCTGTCTGCATCAGTTGCCTTCACACCTATCATATAGTCCAGCATCTGCAAGTCACTTTGCAATGGTGCCCCAAAATACATGATAGTGTATTGCTAGCATATGTTCTCCTAATCCCAAGTAATGTATCAAATGGGTCTGCTGCCACCTGTCATCGGATCTGTTAGTCTTCATGTTCCATTATATTTCTACATGTTCTGAAGTCTGGTAGTGGTTGAAGTGGCCTTCTTTTACCCACTACTGCCAACATTGATTGACAATCCTCACATTCTAATCAACATGGGTGACAATGTTGAGATCATGAGCTGGTTTACAGCTAGGTATGCTAGCTCAAACCAAATATAATATTCAGTAACACTGAATTATAGCTGAGGAATACCTATTACACTAAGCACACTACTGGATACATCATTTCTGCACCAAATTTCACTGGGAGTTTAATCTTTTGCATTTTACACTAAATTTCAAATTCCAGTGTGAATAACTATATTAAGCCTCATATAAATGGTCACTTTTAATATAGTAATTTTATTTTATTACAGTAATGTGCAAACTCTTGAATTAACTTTTAAAAAACTGAAAAAAAAAACTACTATTCAACAATTAGGGTTAAAAGGGACCATTTATATACACTCATGCATCTTCAGTGCAGTAATTTATGATCTGGGAGTGTCCATGATTTGGTACTATTCAAGGAATTTAAAAGTTAATACTGAATTAAATTAACTTTAGATAATATGTGCTCAGAAGAAATTATTTTTTGTCTAGTTGCTGAATCTATTCTGGTATTGTAGTATATATTTCTTCTTATAGATAAATAATGTATATATTTGATCTAAGTGTTTGTGATGTACATGTTTTATTCATTACCTTTTTTATTTACACATAGTTTACTATCTTTTATTGCACTCTTGTATTTTGTATATCAGGATAATAAAAACAAACTCTATACAGTATATATATTTTTTTATTTCAACTACAAATCATTTTATCTTAAAAAATTAATGCACAAAAAAGCAGCACTGAAATATTGTACCATAACAACACCAAAACATGCTTGAAATGGCAAATTATAAGTGTAGGTAGTGATAACTTTTTAAATACTAAATAATTAAGAAAATGATGAATTATTGAAATATTACACTGTTCAATGTTTTTGTATTTGCTGTTAGAGAAAATAAAGTAGAATTCATGGTTTGGAAAAAGCTATATCTAAAACCTATAATAGCCTATAACTCAATTTTGCCAAACTAAAGATGCAGGAGTGTATTTTAGCATATCACACTACAATGTACATACACACAAATGCTCAATTTCAGATGGATCCATCTACTCCTTTTGGGTAGGGCAATTTCTCTTAAACAGAATTTAGAACATATGTGACTTTCAGTTTTATTATTTTGCTGAAATTGACAGAAACTTGTTTACTAGAAGCATCTTCACCATAGGGTCATTGTAGTAATTTGGTCACATTCAATGAATGCCAACAGAAAGTTTCTCCTCCGTGGCAATATATGACAGAATAAAGGAAATACTAAGAAATGAATTGAAAATATAAAACAGTTTTCGACACATTTATGTAATTAAATGCTTGAGGAACAGGGATCATTGGAAATCAGTATATCAAAGGGTACTCAACCTGACACAGACAAAGAAGATGCACCACTTAACTATTATGAGACTTTTAATTCAATCAGTATTTTTTTATTTGTGTATTATTCACATTTATTTTAAAACTGAGTGCAGCATTTTTTGTGAATATATTGTCATCAACACATCACACAATCACAATAATATCAGTAAAATGCATCACTTTTTTTACACTTGAAAACATAAAAAGTGCATTAGTTGTGATTAAAGTTTAGTTTGTTTGAATGTTTTTATAGATTTTTTTTAATATCAAAGTCAGAGGAAAAAACAAATTGTGGCAGCCTTGATTTAACATTTTTAAGATTTCAATACTGTATTGACTTAGCTGAAATGTTAATTAAACTGATGCACAGCCATGGGATCTGTGTTTAAATCCTAGGTCCTCTTCTTACTTAGCAACTGATTGATCATTTAAGTAAAATATTGCTGTAAATGATGAAGATATATGTTAAATGTCAGAAGTGAAAACTGTTTTAAATGAGAGTGTTAACCATTGTCAAACAATAACATAATCAATAGCTGTTTATATTAACTACCAAAATAATACTTTTTGATTACTGTATTGGAGAGAAAAAGATTCATATGTGCATAAGAACAAAACAATAAAGCAATAACTATTTCTCTTAACTAAGCAAGCTATGGCCATTGCACTCTTAGCCTCAAATGTTAATAACTATTGAATTAATAGAACTGCTGTTTGAACCAGATATGTAAAATTATTAGAAAACATGTCTTTTTTTTTTTAGTCTGTTTTTTGAAAGTTTTAAATAGGAAGTAATCATATTGTAGCCATTGTCATTCATTGTTGATATAACTTAACACAAATTTATTTGCAATATATTGAATTTTTCATTATATGAAATGCAAAATATATTTTACTAATTGTGAATTATCCCATTGGTACTTAATCTTACTCTTGTTTAATAGGTACATTCCTTGTTCTCTATGCTGGGTCTGAACCATGCTTATGTTACTGCTATTGGTCGGTTAGTTGGTGTGGTTGCACTAAAGGAGGTAAATCATAATTCATTTGCATTTTATCTTTTTTTGTAATTTTACTTCTTGGAAAGAAGAACTGCACTTTTTTAGAAAACTGTAGTGTTTTCCAGCATTTTAACTGTTAAGAATGAAAATTAAAAAAGCTCCTATGAATTTCTTGAGATCTGTTTGTGTAGTGCGAATCTCTTACTATGAGAAAGAATAAGAGAAAGTGATAAGGGTGGAGAATATGAATTGTGCAATGTTATCTGCATTCCACCACAGTGGGTAAAATTAGCTACACTGTGCAGAGAGCAATGGATACTCAAGACTATAACATAATTGATGAAAAGCCTACAGTTTGTTTATTATGGTTGAAAAGGGACTACTATTCTATGGACTACAAATCTACAGATTATGATGAGTTTTTTGATATAATTTATTAACAAAATATATTGTTGAAAGAAGAATATGAAGCTATTTTGGCTCCCAATAACTAGTTTTTAATAAACTATTATTGATTTTTTTCCAAAATCTGATACAAGCTACTAGCAGCCTTTTTTAGAAAATTATTGTGCTCCAGTAAAAATAAACTGAAACAATTCTGTTATAAAGTTCAAACTTGATACACCTGCCTAAGACCACCACAAGTTGGTGTAGAATTACGCACAGCATTTAAGCAGCATATTTTAAGGACAACCATAGGTTACCACCTTAAAAACTTTAGTGCAAAATGTTAAAATAAAATGATATAATAATGAATATTAACTAGAACTCATATAATAAGCATATATGAACTCTCTATTTTTTCACCTTGTATTGATCTATCTGCATAAACAGGTACTAAATACTGGAAAGAGATAGTGCTTTGCATTAAGAGGGAGTCAACCTCTTTTACAGGTAGCCATTTTTCAATAATGGTAGCAACTCAGAGGGGAGGGGATGAGCTTTAAATTAAAATATAAAACTTTTAAAATAGCAGCTCAACTTCATTTGTATGTACTTATATCATGAATCATAAGAAAAGCCACTTGTATATTAATGTGATAATTGAATTCTGAAGCTTTCCTACTGCTTCTCTTTAAAAATAACATAACTGCTATAATTTAAATGCCAGTTCCCCAAAAAAATAAATAAATAAATACATCCTCAAGCAACTGCTTGCCACAGAGGTCTGACAGGAGCTTATCAGATTATATTCAGTAGTAGAAGGTCTTTGAGGATGGCTGGACCTCAGCAGAACAGCAGGACATCCATGCCTTACCTGGGGCTCGAACCCAGATCCCTCTGATCAGTAGCCAAGTATGTCATGGGACAGTTCCAGTTACCCACCAAGTGAAAATATTAATATGCATCTGCATTCACTCAGTGAGCCAGACTAACTTGCTTCATGGGCTAGATCCAGCCCTGAGGCATAGTTTGCATGTCCCTGCATTAAGACTTACCACATATTTCCACTAACTGATGACACTGCTGCTTGTGACCCTGATGAATTACATTTCAGCTAGTCCTTGAGTCTGAAAGATCATATCTTAATTTCAAAAATAATCTTAATAATAAAAAAACCTTAATCCTTAATATTAATCTTTAACCCTTCCAAGACTCATGTCTTGTATACAAGGTGACAGAATCTGAAATGAGAGACTGATGATGCTTATATCAGTTTTAGTACAATACATGGAACTTCGATTTTTTTTTAATTTGACATTTGAAAATTCTCTTACATATATCTTATAAAAATACATTATTAATGATTGAAAAATAATACTTTCTTTTTCCATTCGATGCATATTTTATTAAACTATGATAAAATTTGTTAAAGCCATCTGATTGCCATTTCTTAGAAGTGATATATGGTATTGCCAATCTGTATGTTAATGTTACTCTATGATGGAGCAACCCCCTGATTTAAGTTCACAAATTTGATTTGAACTATTATCAACAAATTTTTCCTTAGTTTCGAAAATCACCTGAAAAACAATAATAAACTGTTATTTTTAGAAATGGAAGATTTTTGAAATAATTACAAAGTATGTACCTTTGTTCTCTCTCCCCCCCCCCCATTTTGCATTTTTTTCTGCCTTAAACCTATTTCATTATTCCTAGAATTAGTTTTATCATTTATCCCAGCATTCTATGCATTGTTCCCACTTCTCAAATAAATAGTATAACTAAAAAAGACCCTTCTTAGCCAGAGATTGTTGTTCCAAGATTGGCTACAGCACATGACATCACAGCCAAGGAAGACACATTTGTTACTAATTGCTAACTCACACGTGTGAAAGCTCCATCTCTTAAGTGACTGCATGGTAGTTGTTTACATGGTTGATTTAAGTCCAAATGCTTCCTCCTCACATACTGGATATCATCTCCCTTCATACAGTTAGTATTTTATTTACTTTTTTATTATTAAAATCTAGATAATATCTCTTTAGATATTAAAGGAATATTGTTGAAAATCAAGATATAGAGAGATCTGAGAGAAATCTTCAGTTTATGCTCAGTAAATAACTTGCTTTTTGTTTTGTAATTGTAATCATACTGCATTATGCCTAAAAAAATCCCATCATGTGAATATAGTCTTTCATAAACTTAGCACTAGACTTAAGGATATCAGATTACATTACTCAAGGATTAATTAATTCATACATGGGAAACTGTATGCAGAATAGTTATCATCAGTAACATTTTACCTTATAAAGGCTTATTTCCAAGGTAAAGATTTTGATGTGGCTTTCCATTCACATTACAGGGAAATGTCCCATTATGTTGGAGGTTAGTTAGTTATTTGCATGATTTCTGTTTCATTTTTATGTATTATTACATTTTTATTTATTGCATATCATTTATTCTTGCATACCTATATCTCTAAAACTTTAGTTTTGTAATTGTAATTCATATATATCTTTTATACAACTTAAGAAATGGTATGTTTGTTTGTACTTTCAGTTGCGTAAAGCCATAGAAAACATGCAAGGTGGCAGTTTTGTTAGAAACCCTCCATCAACATGTGAGACAGCAAGTATTATAAATAGTTATGCCCCATCAGAACTGCCATCTGAGCCACCTTCAGAAGCAGAAACCCCATCAGAAGTACCTTCAGAACCAGAAACACCATCGGAATCAGAAGATGCTCCTGAGTGTAATAGGTTTGTGTTCAACTTTAGGAATGTGAGAAGGAACAGCCAGACATCTCCTGTTTGACAAAGGCCATTTTGCTCATCAATACACACATTTTGGTACCATATTATTAACTCTGGGAATAGGCTGATAAGTGCAAAATCATACTGCATTGTGCCTAAAAAAAATCCCATCATGTGAATATAGTCTTTCATAAACTTAGCACTAGACTTAAGGATATCAGATTACATTACTCAAGGATTAATAAATTCATACATGGGAAACTGTATGCAGAATAGTTATCATCATAAAAGCAGTGCAGTTGGGCAGGCAAGTGCTTTGTGGTTTTACAGGAAATATAGAATGGTAGGTAAACTACTCACTATAAATATGAAATATGGTTTATTATAAAGGAGATTAACTATGAAGAACAATTATTTAATTATAAAATTACCTCAGCATAAAACTTGGAAGTCATGGCAAGAATATTGGAATATGCTTTTAATCATGACATTTAGATTAAAATGTATAGTGTTGAAATATATTGTTACTCTAATACACAGAGTATAAATTAAGGTTGAACATTTTTTTACTTGAATGTTTAAATGTCATTTTATGTTTGTTGAAAGTGAAATATATTTTCAGAGAATCATAAAATGGAGTTATGAATGGAAAAATATTTCATTTCCCCCTGTTTTAGTGAATAAATTTTACAGAAAATTTGTCATAACCACAGATAGTATAACTCATGAAGAATTGAGCTGGAAGAAATATAACTATATTCTGCTATATATATATAAGGCATTTTGTGGCAGTGAGAGGGACAAATAACTAAGATTATGAAAAATAAATACATGCCATCACTCTAACTACAAACATGCCAAGACAGTAAATAAAAAATCAGTATTTTCTGTAATGAAAACGAGAACTAATCATAATTTTACTTACATATTGTAAATAAATGGAATATAAACATCTTCTAATTTATATATAAAATTTGCACCACTCCAGAAAGTTGCATAATATATATGTATTAAATTCAAATTCAATGAAAGCACTCTTGAACAACATCAGATCTTTTGATGTTATATATGTTTAAATAACGATTTCATAGTGTGAAATTTTGAGTAACTAATTTCATTTTCACTAGAATTGACATAAAAAAAGTGTATATATATATATTTTTTTTTTTTTCATTTTACACAAGTCTTTCATATGAATACAAAATAATATATAAGTTTTACTGTTATAAATTGAAAAATATTGAAGGTAACACAATAAAAGCTGAAAATATGTATCTTATTTTCATGAAATACTTTTTTTTAGAGCAAAGTAGATTTCTAAATATTCTGATTCAGTTATAATACCATTTTCCTAGTGCCGTCTTGCACTATTTTTAAAAACCAATATATTTTTAATATCAATTTTATTTATAATTGCAATTTTAAAATAGGTATTCAATAATTTATTATTTTCGTTATTCTATTTTTAGCTATTATTGATAAAATGCTTAATTATGGGTAAGATAAATCCTATATAGAATTGTATCTTATAAGAATCATGTAGAACAAAAAAAATTCAAAATTTTGAAATTATTAGCCATTAAAATGCCATGGTGTTACCATAACAAATGTTTCCAAACCTGTTTTAGATATGAACTGCATACTGGCTGAAAGTTTTAAAATTATTCAACATTTAAAGAATTAAAAATGTGCATAAGCATTCGTATGCAGTAACAGTTCAAGTTAATAGCTCCAAGTTAATTTTAAAAAGTGGAAATTAATGGTTTCAGTGGCTTTTGATTTCTTATGTTTATATCTGATGTTTGAAATATAAAATAAATATTAAGTCATTTCAAGCCTCAGTTCAACTGCGAAACTACTCCTTTTGCAGATTGTGCATGAAAATCATGTTACTCTTTCCTGTTCATTATCATTTTGAAATTTGCATTTCAAGCTTCAGTTCAACTGTTTTCAAAGCTAAGCTCATATATCCTGAAACTGATAAGAAATCTGCTTCTTTTGTAGATTGTACATAAAAAAACATGTTTCTCTTTCCTGTTCTTTCATTATCATTTTCAAAAATTATCCAGCCTTATGATTTATAATTTATTTGTAAAAACAATGTATTTTATTCATTGTATAAATTCCATAAAATAATGTATTTAATTAAAATATTTAGAGTAATATAATCTTTAAACATATATAGATAAATTGTTAAGAATATATTGAAAAAAGAAAACTAAGTGATAAGCATTAAGCTCTGGATTAATAAAAAAATTTAACAAATATTAAAATAATGTAAGGAAGAAGGGCTGATTACATTGAATATTACTGCATTATTAAGAAAGGACACAAGTGAAAGTATCAAAAAAATATCTGGTAAGAAAAAATGCAAGTTGAAGATGTACAGCTTGAATATGAATGCATAACAATGAACTCTAGAAAAATTCTAAACATCAGAAGGTTAAAAAAACTTCAATGGGGTTTGTGAAGTGAATAACCTATAACAGGAAGATCAGTTCATTGAAAATTTAGAGCCTTCACAAATGTATATTTAAATAAGAAGAATACTGCAACATTGGTTATTTGCAATTTTATTCTTTTGGATAAAAAATTTCATGTGTGAATTATTCTATGAGTATTATAAATTATTCAATTTGAGGTCTTTTTGAACTATGTATAGGTATGTTTAGTGAAGATTAAAGACAGAATTTTAACAATTTTTCTTACTGGGAAATACATATTCTAGTAATAATATAAAAACCTACATTCTGTTATTTTTCTCAGGAGATTACTGCTTATATAGTGAAGTTTTGGAGAAACACTATCGTTAAATATATATTTTTAGATATGATATTCTGACCAAATATACATTTACTTATGTAGTATAATACTGCATAGTGTGAGCACTCATTTTTGTACATTCACAAGTTCGATGTCCATTAACCTTGAATTGTTATAATCATGTTTATTATTCAGTTTTATAAGCTTAGCATTTTGTTTTGAAAAATATTGAATATGTTATGAATATTTAATATTATTATGAAGCAATTAATTAAGTAAATCATTAGATCATTATGCAATTTAATTAACTGAAAGTGTAGGAAAACAGTTTTAAAGGAACTAAGAAATTGTGACTAAATATAAAATGAGATGTTCAGGAAAATTTAATAAAGAAACAGGGATTAAATAGCCATGTGGTAGAATACTATTGCAAGTAATGGTATAAAATTAATATATCATTAATATTCCTAGTCACTGAATTTTTGCATTTGTCTTTCAGATACTGAAATTAAATTGTATAGTGATAGATTAATTTCAGTGGTGGAAGAATTACAACCCCCACCCACTTCTTGTTGCATTTTTTGGCTTAACATCAACAGTTTGTGTATATTAAGATATCAAAAGTACATATATATATTTTTTTAAACATATCCAAGGCCCCAAAAATGTAAAAAAAGTACTTCCTGCAACTGCAGTATTATATAGTTCTGCCATTGTATTTAAGTAGATTTATTGTTTTTATATGTTGTTTTATTCTTCCTCTGAAAAAAACATAATACCTCATAAATGAGCCATTTTATTATGCATGGTGCCCAAAATAAGCATAAAATAATTCATTAGTAAATTAGACCTTGTTTATTTTTTTATTGTATTTTTATCCATGTTGAGATAAAAATAGTTCTTTATGATGATCTGGGTGGAAAAGACTTCACTGAAGGGACAATAGTGATAAAGTCTAATACTGTTAAGCGGTGGGCTGTTTTACCTCTGAGTTGTGCTTTTTTGCACACTTTGGACTAAATGGCCAGGTCACATGGGCTCAGAGAAGGTTGGAGGAAGGTGACCTTTGGACAGCTATTACGAGGCAGATGGTACCTCCCATCAAGACCATCCAGTGTGTTTTGTAATTGGCACACAGGGTATGCTCTCCCGCACATGAGGTTACAGTTTTACATCCCATCTAAGCCCATCAGTATGCTCTTTCTGACCGAGGGCAGGGGTTTAGTAGAGATAAATCCTAACATTAACAGAGGTGGGACTCAAGACTGACATATGACAACCGAGCCAACCTTGACTTTTAATACTGTTTTGGAAATATTAATATAAAATGCAGGTTATTATATCTGCCTGAAGAATTATTTATTTTAAAGTCTTTTTAGTAAGTAAATAATCCCCTAAGTAAGATTTCTCACAAGAGAACCTTAAAAATGACAGTGGTTGGGAATAAAACTTAAATTCCCCAATTATATACTAGTGGAAACAAGTTTGATTATATCCATAAATTTTCAAAATATCATCTACATTTTTGTTTTCATGTTGTGTAGAGAAAGAGCTATCTTAATCATTAATTCAGTAGTTTAAACACCTATATTGAACCCCAAGAAACTTCTTGATACTTCCTGTCCTTAACACATTGCCTGTTTTGTTTCAATGACTAAATTTAAGCCACACTAAGATGAAACTGGATCAACCATAAAAATTAGCTCATCAAAGATAATGCTATTGCTGCTAACTGTGCTATTATTTCTTTTCATAAATGCAGTGTATAATCGCTTGTAAGAAAAAAATTTCTCTTGTGCTTATCCAGTACATAGATATGATACTTTGTTATCATCCCCTTCTGTTGCATGAAGTCATTTAGATGTCTGAATTATGTTCTTCACCATCTAACTTTAAAAAACTTCTGTAACTTGTCTAAATATGTTACTTTCTCTAAGACATAACCATCGTTTTTGTTTTGATTTGTGCAAAGGTTAGCATTCTTTTTCATAAAATGTGTCAAACTAATTTTAGGTATACAGTACTTTACAGAACAAAGTTTTGATTAGTTTGCCTGTATTTATATTTTTCATAATTCTTTAATGTAAATGATTTCTAATATGAAAAACGAATGCAGGCATTTGCTTGATGATTTAATGTCTGCCTAGACATTTAATGTCTAGGCAGACATTAAATCATCAAGCAAATAAAGGCTAGGGATGTCATAGCAAGCTTATAATTTTGTTTTATGAATAGCTATCTTGAGCAATTCTGCCACCAAAAGTCATTTTAAATCCAATCTTGTTTAAAATGATCTGTCCACTGTATTCTCAGTCAATCATTTTTCTTTAACATCTTCAAAGCATTCTTTCATAATCTATATGTTAACTTAGCATTCCTATATATTTTGGTAACACTTTTGAACTTTTATTGATGTATTGCTGCTCAGATGTTCATCAGTGATTCCTTCTTCATAGAGGCATACTGAATGGATGAATTCAAGAAATTTGAAACCTACAACTAAATTCATACCAGATCGTAATTTTACTCTTATAAGTTTTAATATGGTCTGTGCTATCTCATTATGAAACCTTTCTTCTAAATATAAGTCACAATATAATTCACGAAATTAAAACACTGAATATTCAAGATACAATGAAAGTATCTATGAAAAAAAAATATCTTCAAGCAGCTGCTTGCCACAGAGGTCTGACAGGAGCCTGTTAGGTTATATGCCATATCAAAAGCAAAAAGCCTTCTTGTCAAGATTTTATTTATATGAGAGATCTGTTGGCTTAATGTCTCTATTAAACTTGACTCACACTACAGCTAATGTGTTCATTAAGAAAACCAAGCACTTGGTATCTCTTGATTAGATATAACATTTAATATCACACACTTCACCTTACATATATAAACACTTGTGCACAGCTTTAGTTCACTGCCCCACCGATACAATAAAGTCAGACACTCCCTGAATGCTGACATTATTAGACTTTCCTACAAAGTCCTTCAATATGTTGGCTCCCAGAATCAATGTCTCTCTCTCCTTCCGACTCATTTGGCAGTCAAGTGAGAAGTGTCCCTCTACTTGCTCTCCCCTTCTGCACAAACGGCTGAAGACCTCATTAGGGATCCTTCTGTTTATGACACCCTGCAGCATCCAGGTCTGAATTCTGCAGTTTGGCATACCCTTGGCAGATCACATTCATAATACTTGAATATTCAGTGCAGCACATAGCTCTCACCTAACCAAATGGGGGATGGACTATCAGGGGGATGCATGCAAACTCCAAGAAGGGAACATCCTTGGCATGTCCCCTCCGAGAATCTTCACTGGCCAGCCCTATTGGCCTGTTAAGTTCACCAGTCCCTCTCTTAGACTCAAATCAGTTTTTCTGTCCTCTCTAAAAATAAATCCTGTGCAACTAAATATGAGAGAGTTGGTTTCATAATATGTGAGAGAGTCAGTTTCATAATCCCTCTAGTCACAAAGTTATTATATCCTGGAACCAATTGTTCTTTCATTCAAAGTCTGCATGTACACAAAAGTCTGTGCACTTCTAACATCAGAGCATATGTATTTTAGTCTCCTTGCACTAATAGGATACAGAGTCCCTATACTGCGCACATCTCGACACTAAATCGGGAAATGGTCTCAAATAATTTGAAGTTTAGTTGTCGAGAAACCACTTCAATCAGCACCCAGCTTATAGATATCAGTTCGCTTCAGCAGAATCCTTTGTGCCCATTGAAAGAAAAGGTAATTCTGTAGCTGGATGCTTACAATCTTTAATTTCTAAATCAATTTTCTTGCTGTTAAAGTACAAAACCTCTCTATGGTATATATATATTAAATTCTATCTCTCTAGCAGGCAAATTATCAGCATTCCAATTTAAATTCAGGAAAACGCTATCAACAACTCCTTGTGAAGCCTTGCCCACTGTACTTTCCATTAGCTGGTAACACTCCTGCAAGCCTACCCAATTTCCGGAAGTCTGGGTTAGCTTCCTCCATAGCCAAAGCTGTCAAATTGTCTACTGGGTTTAAGCTGCCTCACCTCAGTTGTAGTTTAGTCAACTCCAATTCATGTGCTTGGTCTAATTCCTCCTTTCTAATCTTATCTTGCCTTCCTTGTTTCCTTATTTTATCTTCCATTTCTTGTGCTATTATTTTATTTTCCCTTCTTCCCTTATTCTATCTTTTCTCTCTTGTTCTCTTATTCTAACTTCTCTTAATTTCTTCCTATGCTCAATCTACAATTGCATCAGTTGACATGCATTCTCCACATTACTGGATCTGTCACACCATGTACTCCTTCTTTCTAAGTCTGTCGTTCTAATTTTGCCTTCTGATTCACAAATCATCTTGTGTTTCTGTACCTGCTGATCATGCTTTTGTTTCTCAACCCTCTCTACTTCTTTACTGTGAATCTCCATCTTACACACTCTAGCCTCTATTAGTTCTAACTCTAAAAATATTTCATTACCTTCTTCACACTCAGCATAATTAGGATTCGCATCCACATATTCTTGTTTCTGCTGAATCGCCTTCAAAATAAGAACTCTGAATTTCGCTGGACTCTAATCTGCTTTTCATATCTCTCTGCTTCGCCAGTCTCCCATGCATACTGCTTTCACCTACTCTTTAAATTGTCGCGTTTGCATCGCAATTTGCTCACCACCATGCCTGTTCCTACTGTATCTCCTCCAAGGGCCACTTCGCCCTTCTAATGGCAGCATCGTGCACTCCAGGGCCAACTGCCGAGTCTGCTAAACAGTGCTCCCTTTCACTTATTTCATTCATAACCCCAACTGTTACTATTCATGTCTTCTGTTGACTCTTTTGCTCTATAAATTTTGCTTGCACATGTGAACCCCATTACACACTTCATAATGAGCTAACAGATTATACAGATCACAAAAAGATTCTTAGCCTACAGCTTACCAATATCATTGGCTGGAACTGGACCCACTCTGTCATCCTATCATCTCTGCTGAAGCAATCACACTGATTTGACATCCGGCCACAGCTGCTCCTGAAGTTGGACTCTCAGAGATTTTCCCCATCACTCTCCACTGAAGCAGACAAAGAATTCCACCAATGAACAATATGCAGATCCTTGGGTCACCGAAAGTTCCTTAACTTTGGCCTCTAATTTCTTGCACTTTCCCCTTCAACGTTGATGCTTCTGCAGGATCGATCTTCCTCATTTCTGATGACACCAGAATGTCAAGATCTGTCTTATTTATATGAGAGATCTGTTGACATAATGTCTCTACTAAACTTGACTCACACTACAGCTAATGTGTTCATTAAGAAAACCAGGCACTTGGTATCTCTTGATTAGATATAACATTTAATATCACACACTTCACCTTACATAAACATATATAAACACTTTACTTGGGCACAGCCTTAGTTCACTGCCCCACTGATACAATAAAGCCAGGCACTCCCTGAATGCTGACACTAGACTTTCCTACAAAGTCCTTCAATATGTTGGCTCCCAGAGTCAATGTCCCATTCTCCTTCCAACCCATTTGGCAGTCAAGGGAGAAGTGTCCCTCTCTTCACTCTCCCCTTCTGCCCAAATGGCTACAGACCTCATTAGGGATCCTTCTGTTCATGACACCCTGTGGTGTCCAGTTCTGCAGTCCGGCATACCCTTGGCAGGTTGTATGTGCAGCACATGGCTCTCACCTAACCAAATATAGTATCAGGGGGATGCATTCAAACTCCAAGATGGAAACATTCTTGACACTTCTTTTCTTCCATTATGTGCAAAAAAAATCCCATTCAGAGAAAGAAACACAAATCTCCCATTAGGCAAAATTTTAACTCTTATAAAGCATAAACCTAGTTTTACTTTATTTTAATAGTTACTGATAACAATTACAGTAGGTTTGACAGATATTAACTAAAATAAGGATATAGTATGTGGAAATTATCAGATGCAAGATTCTCTAAAGTTGTTGATCTTTAGAAACTGATAGATATCAGGGTCAAATTTACTTTTTGAAAAGCTTTCCAAGTCTTTGATTGTTAAAACTGAATGGAAGAGTTTTCTCTCCTCAAGAATTTTTTGGTCCTCAATTTCAGTTGTATAAATTATTGCACTTCCTGTAATTAAGAATTATAAATGTTTTGAAACATCTTATATTTCTTTTCAATTATATACTTATATGTTTTAGAATTTTTGTCATTTTTTTAAAAAAATATGGTTAGTTTTGAATTTAGTTTGATTTACAAATTTGATGTACTTTGTCTAAATCTTTTGTATGGAAATTGCATGCAATCTGAAATTCCATCAGTAAAGCCAAGATTAGCAAAAAAAAAGAAATTGTTTATTAGGGGTTGGGAGGATATTCCACTCAATCCCATAAACACTTTTTTCTTTACTTAGGGCCCATAAATAATTTAATCCAGTAAACCAATAAGATGAAGACAGCTAAATACTTTATTCATCAAACTGTTTCAATCTTATGCAGAAACTTTATGATTTCTATATTCTACTTGCATTTTATTCGTCTCTTTTATCAGGCATGGTTGGCAAAATTATTGGGCTGCCACTAGTCTCTCATTATGATATATCCGACACCAAGACAGATCTGGACAAAATGGCCTTAGGACTCAATTCCTGATTCAAAAATGTTACTTTTCCAAATTGTGTTCTTTTATATACAACATATTTATATATAAAAAGCATATTTATAATAAAAAGCAATTCATCCCCCTCTTTCAACTCTGCAACAGCCTGCTTCTTGTCTGTCTGGAGACCTACCGACCCTTCCGGGGTCAAGGTCTGCCCTTGTGGCTCAAACCCTTTCTCCTCCATAGTGGGGAAGTACTACTGTTCAATTGAGTTCAGAAATCCTGCAGCTTTGTCCAAAGGAAATTTACCCCTAAAATGTTCGATGAAGTGAAATCATGATAGTTATGGCTTGTATAACTGAAGAAATTCAATTGAGCTTTATATTTCATTTTATTAGTTAAAGAACTATGGGTTTTGAAATCATGATTTTCAAACTTTTGTATCTGGTTTGAAATGCAACTGCATTCACCTTTATATTAAAAAAAGATGTTAGACTTACTGTTTTAATTAGGTTATATTTTTAGCCACATTTTACCTAACAAAGTATGTCTGAGCCACCAGACTAATAAATAAAAAAATTATTAGTCTGGTGGCTCAGACTGCAGTCTTGATATAAAGCATGTAAAAGTTGGCCATCCGTGTTGTGTATCATAATCAATATACCCACATGTTGTTTATATTTTTCAGCCATCTAAACAAATTTACACCAAAAACTATTTTAGTTGACCATTTTATTACATACATACATGCATGCATGCATACATACAAAATCCTCATGCAGCCATGGGCTACGGAAGTCCAACCAGACTGTAATTTTTCTCTCCAGACATGTCTCTTCTGAGTTACAGCTGCTGCATTTGGCCACTCTAAGCCAATTCTAGCAAGGTCCTGTTTTACATTGTCTGCCTATTAACAGGAGATAAATTGGAATGGAGGAAACAATGGCAAACGACTTATGACAAATAAACTTACATCATAGAAACTTACATCATAGAAAACACATCATAAACTTACATCATAGAAGTGAAAGATAAATGAGGTTGGAAAAATATAATGAGTGGTGGTAATCACTTGTGTACTTGCACTTCATTGCTACTAGAGTCCGTTTTCAAAAATTAAGAATATCAGTTTTGTAGATTCATGTTTATTAAATATTTAATCTTGAACTCAATATATATATGTTTTAATGCATTATATGTAATGTACTTCAAAGAACCTTTTGTTTTTTTCATTTAAAAAAACAAAGCTTGAATGTGTCCAGAACAAGTTTTAAGGATTTGCAAATGGTTCACTGAAGTGAACCATGTGCTTATGATGAAAATATTGTTCTTTAATATTTTATGGTGTATTAGTTTAAATATTTTATATATGATCTTATGAATAACGTCTTTCTGAGACTTTTGCACTCTGCTATACTGAAACTAAAACATACCCTGAAAGTGTCAATATTTTCAGCCATCATTGTTATTACATGATAGGGCTCATCTGTTTCTATATTTTTTTAGAACTGACTGATAAAATGCTACTTAAATATTGTATTATTTGCATTTTAAAATTTTAATTTTACTGATTGGTGACAAAAAGAGTAACATGTAAGTATAATTTTATGATACTTTATATTTAGAAGACAAAACATTTATCGTATTGTTCACACACAAAAACAGTAGATCCTAATGCTGGGATTCTAGTTATAATGATGTGTTATGCAGTTGCCTTAATATTTGCAGTGGGCAAAAATATTTTGTTTATTTCAGTTATGAGAGTGTAAAAACAGAAGTAGTGATTTCTTGGCATTCATTCTTATTTCTCTATCAGTTTTTACAGAATGCTAGGTAAATTTTTTCTAGGAGGTATGTGTTCACAGAGGAAGAGTATCACAAAGTTGGATTAATAATAATCATAATGTCGATTTTCTTTTAGAGACACAACATGAACCCAAAAATTATATTAGTAATAATACTTATCATTACAACAGGATTTAATAGATGCACCCATATAAACAAATTTAAATATCACCTTATTGTATTTTTTGAATTGTCCAGCATAAAAATAAAATATGTTAGCAAAACTGTTGGAATATTTATTAAGTATCCGCTGCAGAATTTTAGAATGAGCTAAAAGGAATGAATAAAGAACTAATGATGTACTCATAAATGTCCAAATTTGAGTAATTTTTTTGATATCTTGAATGTGATTTTTGGGGATTTTTTTTAGAAAGTACATGTTATTCAAGCACTCATGGGGGGATTACAACTCCAACCCCCATCTTGTTATGCAACTGAATAGAACAAAAATAAATATTCCCTGAAGCAGCTGCATGCCACAGAGGTCTGCTAATTATTAAAAAACATGAAATATTTTTACAAAAAACAACATCTTATAACTGATATTTCATATTTCTATCTTTACAATTCTGTAGGTCTCAAAAATAGCAACTTTGATCAAACTTCCAATTTTTAATGCAATTGGAATGACATTTATCTTTCATTTGTTATCTGCTGGCAGATAGAAGGAAATATATTAAACTCCAAGGTGGGGGTACTATAAACCCTCCCTCCTTTTTTATACCACAACTGTGCTGTGGTCAGTCCTGTATCCTTTTATATGACAATCGTACAAATTGTTTGGTTTCTTGGTATTCAATATCAGTTAAGGAGTA
This sequence comes from Ryuthela nishihirai, assembly GCA_038380435.1. Taxonomy (NCBI): domain Eukaryota; kingdom Metazoa; phylum Arthropoda; class Arachnida; order Araneae; family Heptathelidae; genus Ryuthela; species Ryuthela nishihirai. The sequence continues at coordinate 40,927,024 of JAWZYU010000020.1, forward strand.
TAGAAGACTATTTGCTCCTTTTGTGGTGAAATGCTGTTTACTATGAGCATATGAACTTTAATTTATGAAGTAATAAGTTCCAGTAAGAAATCAAATGTAACAATAGATAACAGAAACCTCTTGGAATACAAAAGCTCCAGTATGGCATATCACTAGATAGCTAAAACAATATTTAATACACGATTTATGCTGTTTTATGGGAGTGAGCTCAGGAACAATCACAATTACATAATGACTATCTCGTGAATAGTCATGTTGTGAGTTGTTACCATTGAATGACAGACATTACAGCTATCTTTAAAACAATAAAGGTTCACAGTAATAGTCATAACGTTACAAATTTTTTCATGGAAAGTCCTGCTGGCTACAGCTGGTAAAGTAGTATGATATGATCCGTTTTTTGGTGCCGTCTTCGTTATTGGATGCAAGCACAGATGGATGATCTTAGAAGTGATCATAAAAATGTAGCACATATGCTGTTGGTTCGCAAGTATTAACGTTCGTTGTATATATGTAATACTCCAGATGCCAGTCCAGAACTACGTTGATCTTAGAGGTGATATATTTCAATGGTTTTGATGCTTGCAAATTTTAGCATTGTTGTGATATACCCAAGTGCAGGAAGCAGCTCCAATTTGTCATCGTCCGGTGTAATCAGGCTTCAGGTTTATTTCCAAGTTTTCGTCTCTTACACTCCATGAACAAGCATATATCGGTGCAGGTTAAAAAACAAAGCAAAAGCACTAGATTAAAACGTTAAAAGACACATGGTCTGCCATTCCCGTATCAAAGTTACGACATGTTTCGTACCCGGACGCGTGCGGGACTTCTTCCGTTAAATTGGTTAGTAAGGAAGTGGGTGTATGTGAGAGCATCCCTTTATCGGTGAGTTGTTTGCTTCGTTTGATGCTCGCGCAGCAGGAGATCCCATGCCGCCTGTAGGGGTGGAATGTCCGTGTTGCACAAGTGATCCTTATTTAAAGTTAATGTAAATTTTTTCAGCGTAAAGTAATTGATATTTATTTGCTGGTGCTGTTAATGGTTTAAAATTTAAATTATTAATCTTTAATTGATTTTGTTTTATAGTCTGTGCAAGAGCTGTATTATCATTTCCTTTTTTAATGTCGGATTGATGTTCCGACATACGTTGGTCGTAAGACCGGAACGTTTTACCAATATAAAAGTTTCCCCCCCCCCCCACAATATTTTGTTCTCGTCAGGTATTTCAATTTTGCATACTCCCCCCATTGGTTTCCGTCTGTCTGTCATTTACAATTAAACTTTTAATAGTATTATTGATTTTATGTGGCATTTTTAAGTCATATTTAGCTATTACGTTTTTGATAGTATTAGATATTCCGGGTATAAAAGGGAAGCTAGTAAAAAAAAAATAATAAATACCCCCTCAAGCAGCTGCTTGCCACAGAGGTCTGACAGGAGCCTGTCAGTTTATGTGCCACAGTAGAAGATCTGAGAGGATGGCAGGACCTCAGCAGAAAACAAATTCCGGGTATAAAAGGGAAGCTAGTAGTGTATCTTATTTTTGCGCTTTGAGCGGGGGCCGGTTGTGAGGTTTTCCTCATACTATATTTTACTGTTTTTTGTATTTATACATTTTTCAGGGTATCCTGCTATGTTTGCAATATTATATATAATAGTTAATTCATTGTTTAGTATGACTTTACTAGAGGAGTACGATAAACTCGTATAAAGTATGTTGTGATGGCAGATTTCTTATGTTCCCATGGGTGCGCTGAATCATGGAGGATAAGGTTTGGTATAAAAGTGGGTTTTCTGAAAACGGCAGTACTATATTTTAATTGTTCACGTTTAATCAAAATATCCAGATACGGTAATTCGCCGTTCTGTTTGATTTCATGGGTCAATTTAATGGAGGGTATAACCGCACTAAATGTTTCCAACGATTTTTGAAATTCAAGTACCGGATGTTGCCAAAAAATTAAAGTGTCAATATAACGATGATATAATGATGGTTTTAATTGTAGTAGTATTAAGGGCCATTTCTTCAATGTGTCTCATCACAACGTCGGCCATGAGTCCCGACAGAGGGGATCACATTGGGACACCCTCGGTCTGAACCCATGCCTGCCCACCTACAAACGAATCAATTAGAGGATATAGCCAGGTCCAGGGCTTCATGCACACTAACGTACTGTTTGGCCATGGGCCCAGCGACCTCCAACCACTGACCAACCATGGGTTCAGACCGAGGGTGTCCCAATGTGATCCCCTCTGTCGGGACTCATGGCCGATGTTGTGATGAGACACGTTGAAGAAATGGCCCTTAATACTACTACAATTAAAACCATCATTATATCTTCGTTATATTGACACTTTAATTTTTTGGCAACATCCGGTACTTGAATTTCAAAAATCGTTGGAAACATTTAGTGCGGTTATACCCTCCATTAAATTGACCCATGAAATCAAACAGAACGGCGAATTACCGTATCTGGATATTTTGATTAAACGTGAACAATTAAAATATAGTACTGCCGTTTTCAGAAAACCCACTTTTATACCAAACCTTATCCTCCATGATTCAGCGCACCCATGGGAACATAAGAAATCTGCCATCACAACATACTTTATACGAGTTTATCGTACTCCTCTAGTAAAGTCATACTAAACAATGAATTAACTATTATATATAATATTGCAAACATAGCAGGATACCCTGAAAAATGTATAAATACAAAAAACAGTAAAATATAGTATGAGGAAAACCTCACAACCGGCCCCCGCTCAAAACGCAAAAATAAGATACACTAATAGCTTCCCTTTTATACCCGGAATATCTAATACTATCAAAAACGTAATAGCTAAATATGACTTAAAAATGCCACATAAAATCAATAATACTATTAAAAGTTTAATTGTAAATGACAGACAGACGGAAACCAATGGGGGGAGTATGCAAAATTGAAATACCTGACGAGAACAAAATATTGTGGGGGGGAAAAACTTTTATATTGGTAAAACGTTCCGGTCTTACGACCAACGTATGTCGGAACATCAATCCGACATTAAAAAAGGAAATGATAATACAGTTCTTGCACAGACTATAAAACAAAATCAATTAAAGATTAATAATTTAAATTTTAAACCATTAACAGCACCAGCAAATAAATATCAATTACATTACGCTGAAAAAATTTACATTAACTTAAATAAGGATCACTTGTGCAACACGGACATTCCACCCCTACAGGCGGCATGGGATCTCCTGCTGCGCGAGCATCAACGAAGCAAACAACTCACCGATAAAGGGATGCTCTCACATACACCCACTTCCTTACTAACCAATTTAACGGAAGAAGTCCCGCACGCGTCCGGGTACGAAACATGTCGTAACTTTGATACGGGAATGGCAGACCATGTGTCTTTTAACGTTTTAATCTAGTGCTTTTGCTTTGTTTTTTAACCTGCACCGATATATGCTTGTTCATGGAGTGTAAGAGACGAAAACTTGGAAATAAACCTGAAGCCTGATTACACCGGACGATGACAAATTGGAGCTGCTTCCTGAGCTTGGGTATATCACAACAATGCTAAAATTTGCAAGCATCAAAACCATTGAAATATATCACCTCTAAGATCAACGTAGTTCTGGACTGGCATCTGGAGTATTACATATATACAACGAACGTTAATACTTGCGAACCAACAGCATATGTGCTACATTTTTATGATCACTTCTAAGATCATCCATCTGTGCTTGCATCCAATAACGAAGACGGCACCAAAAAACGGATCATATCATACTACTTTACCAGCTGTAGCCAGCAGGACTTTCCATGAAAAAATTTGTGACGTTATGACTATTACTGTGAACCTTTATTGTTTTAAAGATAGCTGTAATGTCTGTCATTCAATGGTAACAACTCACAACATGACTATTCACGAGATAGTCATTATGTAATTGTGATTGTTCCTGAGCTCACTCCCATAAAACAGCATAAATCGTGTATTAAATATTGTTTTAACTATATTGCTGTGAACTTATAATTAACTAGATAGCTAATTCATTTGAGCTGTTTTAACATAATACCTTCTCACTTGATTTCCAATCTGGTGATATTTATTACCAGTGGTTTACCCAAGTATTGGGGGCTCCCTCTTAAGATTTTCTATAATGTATTTTCCAAGGCATTCCCTGAAAATTAGAGACTCCAGCATGTTAACCTCCTCCCCCCATTAGAACTTTCTGAGTATGCCACTGTTTGTTACAAGTATTACAGTTCATTTCATCAAGTTTGTAAATCATTGACTATGCTGATTACTACCATGTTGAATTTCCCATATGTTAATAATTTTAGTCTGTATTTTCATGACGTGTAGATTTTGAAATATAGAGTCTTTGCACTTTGATAGAATGTTGCTTTGATATTTTTATGCTATGTTGTAAGTATAAATCCTACATTGTTACTTAATTGGAAACAAAAATTAGCCTTACCATTATCATCAGCTTTCAAGCTGATGATAATGGTAAGGCTAATTTTTGTTTCCAATTAATAGTTGATAGCCTTACCAATATCATCAGCTTTCAAGCTGATGATAATGGTAAGGCTATCAACTTACAAGTCTAATCATAACTAGTGGTGCATCCAGGAAGTGCATATAGGCAATGTATATGTACTCTTCTTCATTCAATAGTTGAAACTATATTAAATATTCCACTAACAATATTAAACTCTTTTTACCTAGTATATATATATTGAAGGTTGTATAAGAGCTGTTATATAAGAAGGTTTGAGATATTTATTAAGTATCAGCTGCAGAATACGAGATATTTATTAAGTATCAGCTACGAAATATTGATGTATAATAAGAGTAAATTATTTAAATTTTGATTATTAAAAATTTGCTTACGAAATAAAATAAAAAATAAATAAATACCCCCTCAAGCAGCTGCTTGCCACAGAGGTCTGACAGGAGCCTATCAGTTTATATGCCAGAGTAGAAGATCTGAGAGGATGGCAGGACCTCAGCAGAAAACAACACGAACATCCATGCCTTACCCGGGGCTCGAACCCAGGTCCCGTAGATCAGTAGCCAAGCGCGCTAACCACTCGGCCACGGGGCGGCTAATGCTTACGAAATACTGATGTATAATTTTCCCTGATACCCTAGATCAGTGGTTCTCAACCTTTTATGCTTCACATATCCCCTGAAAATGTGTATGTAACTAGCGTTGTATAGATAGATAAAACTATAGTTATAGTATAACAATGGGAATAAAACATATATAATAAATAAAATAAATAAATACCCCCTCAAGCAGCTGCTTGCCACAGAGGTCTGATAGGAGTGTGTCAGTTTATATGCCATAGTAGAAGGTCTGAGAGGATGGCAGGACCTCAGCAGAAAAACAACACATACATCCATGCCTTACCCGGGGCTCGAACCCAGGTCCCTTAGATCAGTAGCCAAGTGCGCTAACCACTCGGCCATGGGACGACATAAAACATATATAATTAATATTAAATTTACATATTAATGATACATATTAAATTTTGTATTCATAAATTACATATATTGGTAAACACAAAAAATGACATAAACAATTTAATAAATCTTATCAAACATTTTACTGGGTTGTTTACGCTTGCACATTTCATCAATGGTTGGAGGTTATCTTGCTAAGGTAGAGTTGCAAGTCAACTTCAACAACCAGCCTGTTCCTATATTTATTTTTTTAAAGCAGTTAAAGATGAAAAATTAGTTTCACATAAATAAGTTGTTGTGAAAGGTAACAAATATTTGACTGGAATTCTTGACAAAGTCGGATATTCCTTCTCCACTCCAATCCAAAAACTAATCAATGGCATTTCGGAATGAATGCTTTTTAAACTATTGTCACAAGATATCTCTATCAACTCTTCTTTATTGAACAATGGAAGCTTACATTTTTCCAAATCAAATGTGAAGGGGTCTCGAATCCATTCTTGCGTTTCATCAGGGGGTGGAAAATACTACTTTATAAGAGCGCTTAAGTGAACGATTATTTGTTGTCTGATGTCTTCAAAGTCTGCAATCGTTTCCTCATTTTCTTTAAGAAATGAATCTTGTCTCTGAAATTGGTCAGAGCTGTTCTTTTTAATTTTGTTTCCCAGAGAGAATTTTTTTTATCATGGATTCTGTTTTCTCCTCAACATAGAACACGTCAACGTTGTTCCCTTGCAATGATAAGTTCAACATATTCCTTTATTTTTTTTCAAAAATATCAGTTAAATATGTTAACCGTAGAAGCTATTCTAAGTCTTGTAGAGTCAAAGAAAGTCGAAACTCGTGGTCCATGAAAAAAAGGCGTACTTCATTGTGGAGTTCAAAATGTTCTTTGACGTTTAGACAAAGAACATTTCCTCGTGACAACCAACGTACTTCTGTGTGAAGCAGCAATTTGTTATGCAGGCTACCCATTTCTTCACACATAATTGGAAAAAGTCGAGACTTCGTAGGTAGGGTTTTGATGAAATTAACCATTTGTATACGTTTATCCAGAACTCTTTTCAAATCATCAGGGAGAAATTTAGCTATCAGCGCTTCACGGTGAATATAACAATGAGTGAACTGGCATTCTGGTGCAACTTGTTTTATGCGACCTGCCGATAGGACTAGCAGGTCCTATGATAACCACTCATTGTTTAATATAACCACTCATTGCTTTTGCTCCGTCAGTACATACAGAAATACAATTTTTCCATTCAAGGTTGTTTTCGGCAAAAATGGAATCAATCATATTAAATATATCCTGACCCGTAGTAGAAGTTTTGAGAGGCTTAAAAAATATCTTCAAATATTGCATCCTGGAATTTTCCACGCACAAAAACAAGTAATTGAGCCAGCCCAGCTACGTCTGTCGTGTCATCCACTTGTATGGCAAACCACGGGCTACATTGAATAGCTTGAATGAGTTGGGCCTTAATATTACAGGCCATATCTTTAATTCTCCTGGAAACTATGTCGTTTGACAAACGAATGGTTCTGACAAGGTTTTCCTCTTTTTGACCAAACATACAAGAAGCTATTTCTTCCGCTGCTGGAAGAATGAGTGACTCGGCTATTTTGTGAGCTTTTCCGGCTTTGGCAATTTGAAGGTTTACTTTGTAAGACACTTTAAGTGCACTTTCATTTTCTTCTACACCAGAAAAATACTTAATTACGGTTTTTCTACTACTCAGGTATTCCAAAAGACGTTCAAAATAGCTTAAGGGCTTATTTTTTAAATGCTCATATTTTGTTTCAGTGTGTCGCCGTAAAAGAGACGGTTTCATAGAATTTTGTGACAGGACTTCAGACCAAATAACGCACTGTGGATTTGGTTCTACTAAATTTCCTGTCCATGTAAATCCAAATTGTAAATATGATCCATGATATTTACGATTTTTAAATTTTTTATCACTTGATTGTTTAACATTTAACATTCTTTTAGTTACTGCTGAATCCACTTTACTCACATGGGATGATGACGTAGTCGTAGATGAAGAAGCAATCGGCTCCGGTTCCACGTTACTTTTCTCCTCAATTATCCATTTATCCATGCTTCAAGGCACTTTAGAAACACGTTCATTTAACTTCACAGTAAACTGAAGACTTAAAGTAACTTTAAGCACAGCAAGTGAAATAAATCACAACAAATACATAGAGCAGTAAGAAGGCACATTCACTCACTTAGAATGGATGTTTTGACTGGGCGATCAGCTGTTCGGCTCTCAGGTAGGGAAGGGAAGATTGACAAACGTATACAGACATGAACTATAGGACCTCGCTTCGTCACTCAGTTCTCAGAAATTAATCAGTAACAATGTTGCCAACTTAGCGACTTTGTTACTAGATCTAGCGACTTTTGAGCTCTCACGGAGTACCCCACGTTGAGAACCCCTACCCTAGGATAAAAAAATTAGGATTTCCTTATCCCTTCAGCTTAAAGGGCAAATCAGTCAGTGCATATAAAATAATGTTTTTATTGTTGCTATATTTAAATATTATTGAAATTTTTAAAATTAAGTGATAACTCTTTGAAATAAAAGCTATTGGTCGATTAACGAATTATAATTTAATTGAAGCATATAAATATCGTAGCTGTCCCGTGGCCAAGTAGTTAGCGCGCTTGGCTAGTAATCTAAGAGACCGGGGTTCAAGCCCCGGAGGGACCGAGGTTCGAGCCCCGGATAACGCATGGACGTTTGTGTTGTTTTTCGGCTGAGGTCCTGCCAACCTCACAGACCCTCTACTATGGCATATATACTGACAGGCTCCTGTCAGACCTCTGTGGCAAGCAACTGCTTGATGAGGTATTTATTTATTTTTCTTCTGTTATTAAGTTATTTTTGGCATTCTTCATCAACTCATTCTCACCAGAATTTCTAGCATAAATATATATTTTGCAATATTGTTCAAGTTTTACATTTTGCAAATTTAGTTCCTCTAACGACGTAAATTATGGACTTGAAATTGTTTGGAGGATTTGAAAACTATGTCATATTTTGTCAGCACATATTCAATGTGAAAAAAGGATTTTTCATTAAGCTCTCAATGTAAATAGTTGCGTTTTGCCATCCCAACACCAGGGGGTAAAGGGACCTTGATCATCGTACTCCACTAAAATATCTAATTCCTAGCCCAAATCACTAGTTGGCAATATTCGTTTAAAATGTTGAAAATTTTCCACCATCAGAGGGCACAATTAAAACTTTTGGGAGATTCAAAAAGGTGAATCATAAGCAACACCTGCCCAAACCCAAAAATAATTTTTCATTTATCTTAAAAACGAACAATCATCTCTTAAATCATAAAAAATTGAGTTTTCCCACCCCTTTTTGAGGGTTAAAGGTGAAAATCATTGTTGTCAATGTAAACTTCATGATTTTCACAACTAAAATTTCAAATTCTTAACATAATTGCATTGTTTGAAATTTTAACCTTTTTCCACTGTTAGTGTTCAGTTATAGCTATTGGGAGATTCTGAAAGTGTGAATCGTAATATTTCATCAATATATATCCAACCCGAAAAAAATTTTTTATTTATTTCTACAAAGAAGTTGAATGTCTACCAACATCTACAAGCAAATAGACAAATGACAAAGTAAAAATATTAGCCCTTTTTTTCTGAAAATGGGCTGAAAACTAGAAGCAGTGTAATTAGTCTATAAATTCCTGCTGACTGCTTAATTTTTTAGTAAGTTTTTATATTAGTAGCATATTAATATTATAATGTTTTTATTTTTGTAGCATATTAATATTGCAATTTTATAAAGGAAACCAATTTACTGTATGTTAACCACTGGTGGTCTCAAGGGGGAGAGTCCCCTAAAAATGCTCCTGGGATTGTCACTGCGGCAGATTTTTTCTATGTCTACTTACTTTGAACTACTTATTCACCGGTTATCGTACACAGTTGGGCTTGAATGACCAAATAAGTGGCACTGTTAGGTCTGTTTTCTAGACACCCCTTTCCCTTAATTTGCAATGAGATTCTTTACTGCATTTGACAAACAAAATAACTAACATTATAAATATTTGTGTTATTTATACTTTTAGTAATTAGTTAATTAAGTCTGATTTTACATTTTTTTGGCCTCAGAATTATGTGGCAACAGCATTTTATCAGACACCCAATTCAAACGTCCATTATTTTATTTTAGTTTGTACCCCATCCCTCATTCTGAGACAAAATCCTAAAGGCAAATAAGTAGCAAGTGGTACTTGAATTGCATTCTAGAAGTTCAGTCTCAGTTTAAAAAATACTACAGTTTCATTTATAAGATAGGAGTAAAACTTTCTACGCATGAAAAAGAATACACAAGAAGCAGTACTGCTTTTCCTTCTATCACATATTAAAAAAAAATAGAATGACCAAGGAGCCCTAAGAGGAGGGAGTCAAATTAAAAATTACCTGAGAACGTACAGATAGGGAAAAAACGCGATCATTTCATCTTGAGTGAAAAATGCTTTTTAATTACCAATAATAATATATGCGGCAAGAAAATAGATATTCTGAAAAACCCAAAATGATTCATTAAAAGCATACAATAACATAAATAAAATCTTTTTGCCTTGTCTATGCCTGGGAACGGCAAAACCTATTTCTTTGTGATTAAGCTGCATTAACTGAAAAGGGTATCTGGATGACATTGCATCACTAGCCTAGCTGCATGCTATTAGAGGGATAAAAATTGCTAAGGTCTTTTGTTGTTGGCCTCTTACCAAAACACCTTTGTATTGCTTTCTAGGATCTTGGATAAAGTTTAAATTATTTTTCTTTCTGTATAATTTTCACATTAGTGTATTTTTGTGTGTATACATTTTCTAATGATGAGGTCTGTCAGAATTTTTTCTGTACCCCAGAAGGAGAACTGTACAACAGTGGTATATTTATGAGACAGACAACTAAAATATCCAAACTGGCACCCACATTTGAATTTGTCCCTAGCTGCTGTAGCTGAAGATCAACAAAATGTCCCTAGAGGTGGAATTCCAAGTAGGTCTAATGAATGCTCTTGGACCCCCCCCCCCCCCTCCCCAGACTAGATGGGTTCTAAAACATTACATTATCCCAAGATATATAAATATATAACACACTTATACTGTAATGTCCTTTTTTTAGCAATTGAAAGTTTTTTCACTGGAGTCATCAATAGCAAAAGAATAAAGGCAAAGAAATAGTCATAAAATTACTCTGCGGTGTGATTCTTATGTTTAGGCGGTCTGCTTGTTCCATCCATGCTTCTAACAGTTGTTATTACTGGCATTCACTTGTGTCCGGTTGCTTGCCAATTAAGTTTTTTACACTTTTTTACACTCTGCATAATAATCCCTAGACACAGTAGTGCAGGAACCCTAGTATGGAATTCTGTTTTAGACCTGTATCTACACATACCCTAAATGTTGAACATCTTTCAAATGAGCAACAATTAGTTACATTTAATTTAAAAAATTTCACCTCTTTACAATTCGGCTTCCCATCTACACGACGACAGTTTCTGGATGTGAAACACTTTTGTACTGACTTGGCAGGTATTCAAAATGATGCATTTGTCAAGATCATCCCATGCAACTACAATATCCAGAAGATATCTAAGATGAGAAATGGATATCCACTAGTTACTTTAGATATCTTATGCATATACTCTGGATATTGTGGTTGTGTGGGATGTAGTGTTATGGCTTACGATCAAGTTCAAAAGTTTTCGATATGCCTTATAGTCTCATTTCAGTCATAAAAAGTGTTTTTGTTTTCATTGACTCGGCCAAAAATAGTGTCTAGAAACAATGTAAAGTTATCTTATTCATCAAAAGATTTGCTACATTGAAAAGTTAGTACTTTATGCTTTTTTTAGTATTTACTGGCACTTTTTTTTTCAGGGATGCAGGGGGACTCGGCTGTAGTAATAAATGTCCCTTCTTTTTCAAAATTTCAATAATTATTCTTTTGAGAGTTTTTACGTGAAGCTTAAAATAGATTTTTCCCAATTTTGCGGAATTTTTGTGAATTAATTATTTAAAAAAATTCCTGCTCCTCTGAGGTCCTAGGAGCCTGGGATGCTACAGCACCCCTTACCAGTTTGTGCCTATGACTTTATGATGGATCTACTGAACTGTACATGATTTGCTGATAGTATACTTGACTGATGAAGTAATCTGTATTAAGAAAAAGCATTTTTTTCATGTTGTTTCCATATGCTGAATCATATTTGCATTATCTCTTGTAATTTCTTTTAATATTTTTAAGATACCATGGCATGATTAAGAATGTATGCAAATCTAAGCGACATTTTTAGTATAATAAAATATGTGTAAAAGGTCACAGTAAATTTAACATAAAGTGTATATTTATCGTACTTGGCATGTTGTAGTTGATACATATATAAGTATACTCCATTGATATTTGAAAATTAATATTTTTCTCTTACACTTTTCATACTACTTATGATAAAAACGAATTAATGACTTCCAGTGTGTTCAAGAGCAGCAAAATAATGCCTACAAAAGTATTACGAATAAATTTATATATAATCAAAAGTGAATTTTTGTGCCCTCAGCTTAATTGATTATGTTGGTGGGATGTAATTTGGTTACCAAAAAAAAGTGATTTCTTTTTATGTAAACGTTGTTAATTCCCATTTTGGTAATTTCCAAAGAAAGCCTAGCAATACATACCAAGAGAACATCTAGGCTTTCTTTGGCTTATGTGTTTGCAAAATTGTGATACAGTTGTTACAGACATTTTATACCTGTCATTCCCCATTTGCAAAGGGAACATTGAGATACCTAACCCTTGTGGTGCAGATTGTTGACCTCACTTTCTTTAAAACTGTGAGGATGGTTAAGAGGTTGGTGCAATAGTAAAACATTCCATAAACATCTCTTTCCATCCTAGGCTGTACAAAGAAAGGTCAATAAATGATTAATGTTTTGAAATTTGTCTTGTGTTCTTTTATACCAATAAAATTGAAATTGCTTGTATGAATTTATCAAAATTACAATCAGCATTCGAAGGTAATTTGTAAAAAAAATGTTTTTAAATAACGTTAAACTTAATAAAAACAATATGGACATTTATAAAAAGTATCGGTGAGTAGTTGATTGTGACCAGCGGCAAAAGTGGATATTTTTTCTCTCACCAGTTTTCATCCATGCTTTTTTAATACAAACGGGAGGGGGTGATTGCTTGAAATATCATGTCAAATTTTACAATATAGCCTCGGAGTTGAAAAGCATTTAGTAAGTTACTAATTGCACCAAAAGTGAAAATCGTAATACTTCATCAATACCTCTCATAAACACAAAAGAAAATTTTATTTTAAACAAAAAAATTTCGGTGTCACAGACGGACAGACAGATTTTAAAGTGAATTCCCAGATTTTAACTCTGACATTAAAATGATAGTCTTAGCAACACCAAGCATCGCAACAATTTACTAAACATTAATCAGATTGCGGCGGGGGTGGCTCAGTCGGTAGCACGCAGGCTCGTAATCTGCAGTTCCCAGGTTCAAGTCCCAACTGGGTGAGCATTGAGATTTATCTCAGCAACCCCCCTTCTGCTCTGCCCACGGTCAGTAGGAGACACCGATGGGCTTGGGAAAGGCCGCCGTCCATTGGATGGGACGTTAAGCCGTGGCCCCGCGTATGGGAGAGCCATACCCTGTGCACATTAAAGAACACGCTGGATGGCCTTGACAGGTGTCTACCATTTGTTTTCCAACAGCTGCTCCAGATTTCCTCCCCAACCTCTGAGCCTTTGGTTCCCTGTGACCTGGCCATTTAGCCCATTATGTGCAAAAAAAAAAATGCCGCTCACAGATAAAACAACCCAATTGATCAAATTTTTCGAATTGTTTAAGGGCTGGATGTTGGAATGTTTCTAGGAAAACTTGTGCTCTTATCTCTGTATAGCAGCTATTAATGAATCTGGTGATGTTTTTTAAATAATTCCTCGAAACAAAACGGGAATTTCGAACATTTATGCCCTATTTCTATTGCATATTTCATTAAAACGAAATCTCCGAGTTGCGAAATTCTATTACCAATATGTGTTATTTAAACTAGAAGAAGGCATATAAGAATCTCGTTTTCAAAAGGAATCGAGTTTTTCTTACCTTCATTCTCACTCCTTAAAAGTCAAGCTACTGGATAATGGGGTAACTGCGAATAATAGTATTTTATTTGTAATCGTACAATGTAAAAGTATTTGTCTTTTATTACTTATATTTAAGAAATTGATTTTCTTACACCCCTTTGAGAATAGGGGGTAGATTTATTCCTATCGAAATTTTAAATTTTCTACCATAAATAGATCACTTGCAATGTTCCCATATATTTTTTTCATATTTATTTGATTTCATTTTTCATATTTATTTGATTTTATTTTTCATATTTAGTGATCTCTAACGATATAAATTAGAATTACCTAAATATTTGAAAAATTCGAATTAAATATTTAATTAGTACCAATCCAACAGAAAAAAGAGTTCTACAATTATCTCGTAAAATACTGCATTCCCTATCCGCAGGAGGCGTAAGGGGTGTCAACTCATTGTTGCCAATGGAAACTTCATGACCTTCATATTCCACCACCAAAATTTGATTTACTAATATAAAACATTTGGATAAACGATGCGATAAAATGTTTGCAATATTCATTTAAAATTTTCGAATTTTTCCCATGATAGAGTGCACAGTTTGTAGCTTTTGAGATATTCGGAAATACAAAATCATAATAATTCATCAATACCTATACAACCCCAAAAACATTTATCTCTATAAAACAACAATTATACTAGATAATAAGTTGAAACTTTTTTAAATAATATTGGTCAAATAGGATGTTTTTAACTATTTTTGGAGTGCTGAATTCAAATATGGCTGTGAAAAATCTGCAGCCCGTACAGTTTTTTTTATTTACGGATTGATATATTTCAAGTTTCAATGAATATGCATATTTGGGAAATGAAAATAAATGCGACTGTTTAAATTGCAACTTAAAACTCGTTAATTAATTACATGATTACAGTGAAAAAAATTAGAAACATCATAGTTATAGACCACTGAATATAAAGTAATAAATGAAATAATATTGAAACGCAAAATAAGAAAACATGGGTAACGATCTTTTATACTTATAAAAAGTTCATTTTTGTCATTTATCTGCTGAGGTATCTTCCTTTTAAAAGAACCAGCAGTAGTCATCCATAATTGCTGGGTCCCACCTGCCTGGTTTTGTATCTCTCCTCCATGGTTCGGATATACTGGTGAAATCTTTCCCCTTGCTCATCACTGACAGCTCCTAAGTTCTTGGGAAAGAAATCGAGATGCGAATGCAAGAAATGGATCTTCAGAGACGTTTGGCAGCCAAGATTTTCATAGTTTTTGAGAAGATCTTAAATGAGCTGATGGTAGTTTTCCTCTTTGTGATTCCCCGGAAAACCCTGAACCACAGAAGTGAAGGATTTCCATGCAGCACGTTCCTTCATATTCAGGTTTTCTTCAAACACAGTATCATTCAATAACTTCCTGATCGGAGGACCAACATATATCCCTTCTTTGAGTTTGGCATCACTTAGTTTTGGAAATATTTCTTTCAAGTGCAAAAACCCTTTACCAGTTTTGCCCATAGCTTTACCAATTTTTCATAAGCCCCAGTATGATGTGTAGTGGTGGGAGCAGAATATCAGAGAGGTCAACTAGAGACTTCTACACGGTGTTTCAAAAAGAATGCAACCCTCTGTTTTATTTTTCTATTTAAACTTGACAAAAAGACACAAATTTCAAAAGATGCAAATTAGACATATATCTACCTTTACAACAGTTGTTGATAGTAATTTCCTGCAACCTGGATGCAGGTTCGTACCCGTTTCATGACATTTGCAGCCATCTTTCGTAATGTTTGTTTTCATATGTTTAAAATCTCTCAATGCTAGCCTTCAAGTGTATGAGGATTGTTTTGAAACAATACACATTTGAGATATTCCCAAAGGAAAAAAATTTGGAGGAGTAAGATCTTGGGGATTACAATTTTTTTTAAATCAAATGATAACTAAAAAATTCTTGCAACATGACCATTGTTTCATTTGTAGTATGTGCGGCCGCGCCATCTTGTTCAAACCAACACCCTCGTTCATTCACAGCCAATAGGGCAATAAACTGTTGGATGAAGTCACGATAAACTTCATCAGTTGCAGTTGAGTAAAAATATAAAGGCCTTATTACACGACGACGGGAAATTGCACACCAAACACCAATTTTCTGTGCATGTAATGGTCGTTTGTGAAAAGTGTGAGGATTTTCACTGCTCCATATTCGACTGTTCACAAACCCATCCAAGTGAAACCAAGCCTGGTCACTGAAATAAACACTATTCAACACCTCAGTTCCATTTTCATCAACAAAAGAACGAAACCAACAACAGTACCGTAAACGTTTTTCATGGTCTGGTTCTTTCAGTTCGTGAATGACACCAATGCGGTAGGCATGAAATTTTAACTTCTTTGTAGCCCTGAAAACAGTAGCTGGTGACAGTCCAACCTGTGAAGATAACTTTCTTTTTAAAAATTTAAAGAGGTTTTCTCGGTGAGCGAGTTAAACGCTGAGACATACATCAACTTTGGCAGTTGACAGTGATGGCCATCCTGGGCTCTTTCGATCCTGTAAAGACCCAGTTCACGAATTTTATCAATTAAACGAGATATTGTCGACTTGTTGGGAACTGCAGACTGAGGAAACTTCAACTAAAACTCTGCTCTCACACATTTGTATGCACAATAAGTCTCAACAATAAATACACGTTCGTTTTTGGAAAACGACATAGCTGACACAAATGAATGAATGCTTGAGTGAGGCACGTGTGACAAGGTCATTTCAACTGCTAAAGGCTGTTAACCTTGAGTATAGTAATGCCAACTGACTAATATTGTGGCATAAAATGTACATGTGCGTAAGTTCTACTCTCCTATATTTAGGATTGCGTACTTTTTGAAACACCCTGTATCTCACATTACTCTTTCCAGGAATAAAAACATCTCTTTTGGGCCAGTCTTTTGTTTTGTAGTGTTCCTTTCTGGCCCTACTGTCCCACAAACACAGAAAACAGCTAACTTTTGTGAAGCGTCCTTGAAGCCTGAGCAAAAGAGATATGACTTTTAGGTTACCACACATTGTTTACTTAAACTGGTTCTGTTTTATAGCAGTGAGTATTTATTTTCATGCTTTCATAAGTTTCCTTCATTTCCATAGCATATGTCACTGGAATAGGTTTTTGGTTTCCTTTATGCAAAAGGGAAGCTTTTAAGCTGAAATTTGAACAATCTATAAATAGATGCCATTCCTTAGGGTTGTGAGTTGTTTCAATTTCTTCCATCAGCCCGGAAATATCTGCAGAAACACAATCTTGAATCTCATAATAAACAGATAAAGCCAAATTTCTCTTTCTGAACAGAGAAACTCTGGTACCCTTGGCCAGAAGATTCCACTCTTGAAGTCTTGAACCTAAAACTTCAGTTTGCTGTTTGGAAAGTCCTAGTCTTGACCAAGATCATTTAATTCATTTTGCTGAATCAGATGAGTCTCGTCTCTTTTTAGGGGTGTATGTAGGTTCAGGATCTGTATGTACCTCAATGTCTTTCTCTGATGAATGTAAATCTATCTCCTCCCAGTTGGTTGGAGATGTTGGTATAGGAAGATCTCCATGAGGAACTGGCCTTATGGCTGAAGGGACATTTGGATATCGTATTTTGCTTTTGTTCTTTTTTGAAAAGCCCAACACTTTAATTAAACAAAAATAACAATCATGCAAGTGACTAGTTTGCTCATGCCAAGCCATCGGAACTGCTAAGGGCATGGATTTTATCTTATCTTTCAACCATTCACTCAGGTGAATCCCGATCTCCAACATGACCTCCAAAATACAAGTTATAGGCTTTCTTCACAATCTTTGTCAAAGAATGACCCTAGGATTTTAAAATATAATTTCCACACACATAACAAAACTTATCTGGCACATTAACACATCCACGACGCCAACTTTGTGCCATTTAAACACCAAAATTACACTTTTCAACGCACAGCACGTGTTCTCCCATGGACAATAGATGGAGA
Source organism: Ryuthela nishihirai (assembly GCA_038380435.1). NCBI lineage: Eukaryota > Metazoa > Arthropoda > Arachnida > Araneae > Heptathelidae > Ryuthela > Ryuthela nishihirai. Next base: position 40,944,642 of record JAWZYU010000020.1, read on the forward strand.
ACTGGATGGCGCACTCCAATACTGCCAATGATAAGAAAACGCCGGTTTCAAAAATTTATGTTGCCATCGAAGGAAAATCAGTCGACTTTGGCCGTATTGGAACACGTTGTAGAGACCTATTTTACAGCCACAGTAATTATATATTTCGTTTTCTGCAAACTTGTTTTTTGTTCGAAACGATAACTATAGATAACTGAAATGAATGTAGTAATATTTACCTTTTTGTTTTTATAGCATATACATTATTTTGTGCTTTTTGTAAATTTAGCTGTAGACATATCCAGTTATGTTTCTGGCTGACGAGGTACAAATTAGAATTTATTTTATTCCCTTTGTTGAAACATTTTTTTTATTAATAATGCAAACTTTCAAGTAAAATATGGGGATTTCTCCACTGAACCATTCTGAAAATAAGATATATATATATGTGAATATAATAATAATCATATAGCAACTTAGACTATGAATAGAGTAGACGGACCTTGGCTGTAGTAACGCCGGGAGCCGAAGCATGCCGATATCGGAAACTCGTTTGTCTCCACATAGCTTATTGCAACGGGTTTCACTTTTGTTTTCCCATTTCCAGTACCAAATTATTATGATACAGTACTGTGCAAATTAGTTGGGACAATAGGAAAATGCAGTAACAAAGACACAACTAAAATATTTATTTGTTTAATAGTGTAGTTAATAGTGAACCCTTAGCTTTAATTACTTCTTCCACCCTCTCAACCATTGGTGCCACTAGCTTTCCACACATCTCCTTCACTTCAGGGTCGTGGTACCACACTTTCATGACACTTTCTATCATTTTGGTTTGCGTCGTGCAATCCATCTTAGATATGCGCGCTTTAATAATGACCCACAAATTTTAAATGGGGTTTAGATCGGCTGAATTTCCTGGCCACTCCAATACCTTCAAATGTTGCTGGGTAAAGAAGCTCTTAGCAAGCTTAGAATTTGTGGCATGGAGCCAGATCCTGTTGAAATACCCCATCGCCGTTAGGAAACAGCTTCTGCAGTGTTGGGACCATTTTCGCCTCCAGAACGCCTTTGCACTTTTTGCTGTCCATCACTCCTTCAATGCGGTGAAGCGTCTCTGGCCCGGAAGCTGTGAAACATCCCCAAAACATGACCTTGGGTGGGTGTTTGGGGGATTGCTGGATGTGGCCAGATCGAAGAAGTTCTCCAGGCGAGCGGCGGACGAAATTTGATCTGTAGCCATGCACCTCAAAGTGGGTTTCGTCAGAAAATATCACTTTTTCCCAATTCTCCAGTCCAGTCTCGATGTTTCTTTGCCCAGGATAGCCTTTTTTGCTTCATAGCGGGTGTCAAAAGCTGCTTTTTGGAGTGGCGTCGAGCTCGGCGGCCATACTCCAAAGGCCACGACGTGACGTACGGTGGAAGCATTGTAACTAATATTAACCCCATGAGACGCAATCTCCCTTTTGATGTCTCCACTAGTCTTCTCCTGGTCTATGATATTAATTCTTCGAATTAGACTATCATCTCCAGAGGTGATTTTTCTTTTTCTTCCACAATGTCCTTTACGGGACGTGTCCACGGACCCTGTCTCCTTAAGCAACTTCATGATGCTTGTCCCAACTAATTCGCACAGTACTGTAAGTGTTATAATATGAACTTATTGGTAAATAAAATGTGCACAACATATCGGATTATATCATTATTCAAAACACAATGCAAGAAACAACCTCTTAGTAACGTTACAATAAGTAGTCATTGAATTCTGACTATTCCAGTTCATATCGTATGAATAGGAAAGAATATTTGAATTGCTTTAATTTCTAAAATACGCTTTTATGAAAAAAATGTGACTGAAGATAATTTAAAGATCTCAATCAAATATATTTAAATCTCGATTTTTCAACAACATGCTTTCAGTATTTAAAGAGTTGTGGAAACAGAAACATTTGGCAGTCGTTCTGCAAAAAAAATTAACATAATAAATTTTGTATAGCGGTTATTACCATCGTTTTACCTTGTTTCGAATAATTTGTCAGAGCAATTAAATTGATATTGTTGCTGTTAAACATTCCAAATTCTGTAACACTATAAATACTTAATTTGCTGAAAAGCGAGCTTTAAATACAGTGGACCCCCGATATAACGCGCATGTCGGGCGGGAAACAACACCCGCGTTATAAGGTGAACCGCGTTATACCGAGCGGCGCGGTGGCGACACAATAAATTTCACACTGTAAGCTATTCTTTTACTCATCATGCATACAATAATTAAACACTATTCAAAATACATGCAGGAACTCAATACATACACAATTACTCAATACGCAGTAACTATAAAATGCGATACTCACTAACGCCGCACGGATCTGTATAAACATGTTTGAACTTATTGCGAACATCGCCAGCGCTATAACCGAGTGCGCGGTATAGCGAGCAGCGCTATAACGAAGGTCCACTGTACATAGATTTGACTGGATCTGTAAATTATTTTGGATGTTTTTATCAATATTTTAGAAACAATAGCTATATGAAATTTCTTTCATTCACACAATATGCAATAGGATATCACAATTTAAGGGCTTAGGGAATGACATAGGCTATAAACAAATTATTTCCTATGCTCTCTTTCCCCGTTAAAAAAGGGGTTATGCGTCAAATGAAAGCTCGTGATATGGAGAGCGTCACAGGTTATAAATCCACCGCCTTTTCCAAAAATAAAATGATGAAAATATGTGGATTGTTCTACTCAGGGTCGGATCTAGGGGTGAGCAAAAGGCCAGTCTCCTCCTCCTTTCAGAATGCTAGTAAGGGTAAAAGAGAAAAAAATTATTAAACTTATTTTTATTTCTTGCTTTTTTAAGCAATTTTTTAAAGACTTGTAAAATGGAGGGCAAAACCTTATACTGCAATGGAAATCCAGTCTCTTGGCCCCCTGTTTACATTTTTCTGCCTTAATTTTGGTTCCTCGCCCACCGCCAGACACGAATTTTTTGTTCTAATTTTTTTTATTTTTCTTTTATTTTTTACTTAAAAATTTGATCAGGGCCTGGTGAATGTTGTCGGTCATAAAAATATACCTACCCCTTGATTTCTTCCTCCCTACAAAAAGAGGATATTTGATGGTTACTATATCTTTTGACTGCAACTGGTCACATTTACGAGTTAGGTGTCAAATGAAATCTCATTATGAGGACTGTCGTGCCCCCCCACCCCTCACTATTCTCCCCTCCTCCAAAAGGGAACGGAAATTTTCGCGGAGGTCGACCTTAAAGAGTTATATCTGAAATTAAAGCTTGTGACATCTTCAATGCTGTAATCATTGTCGCAGATTTTATTTTGCAGAGACACCGCATGGAAATATATTATTTAAGAAACTTTTTGACATATTTTCAAATACAGCGCCACGAACTATCGATGTATACAAGAGATCACAGACGACAACCATAGTTCGCACAAGCGCACTAGTTAGATCCAGGAGCACTTCAGCAAATTATCTATTGTGATCACAAGCCTCTAATCATGCAAGTTCTTGGTGAGCAGCACTGAGCAAGTTTGTCCTTGTTGCCATTCACGCGAAGTTTGGATTGGACTTGACATACATTCTGATAAGTAGATGGGGCCCTTTTTCTCCAACTTGGCAATCAATGTTGCCAGTCCAAAAAGTAAAATATCTATTATCCTCCCTATTGCCCGGAGGTGTTGGCAGGGGCGCAGCCATGGGTGGGGAGGCTCTCCCCCCCCCAAAGTAACTCGGAATTGGCAAAATTCGAAGCGACTTCGTAAATGTCGCTCGACCTAGATGAGTTATGAAAATTTGTAATTTTTTTTTGGAAAATTAAGGGGAGTGTCAAAATCGAGGCAACTTGTCAAATCTAATGCAGTTTGGAAAATGGAGAGAAGGCAAAATTTAGAGCAGTTGGCAAAATTCGAAGCAACGTTGTAAAATACAGGTAAGTTGGCAAAATCGGGACAACTTGGCAAAATCTTGGGGAGTTGGCAAAATTCGGAGTGACTTGGCAAAATTCAGGTGAGATGTAAAAATTAGGATTTTTTTCTGTAAAATTATGGCGAGTTGGCAAAACTTCGGGAGTTGGCAAAATTAAGAGTGACTTGGCAAAATCGTAGGGAGTTGGCAAAATTCAGATGAGATGCGAAAATTTGGATTTTTTTCCTGTAAAATTATATTGGCAAAACTTAGGGAGTTGGCAAAAACTAGGGGCAGTTGGCAAAATTCAGAGTGACTTGGCAAAATCGTGGAGAGTTGACAAAATTCAGGTGAGATGTGAAAATTGCAACCTTTTTTTCTGTAAAATTATGGCGTGTTGGCAAAATCGAGGCAGCTTCGCAATATCTAGGAGAGTTGGAAAATCTTGGGGGAGTTGGCAAAATTCAGAGTGGCTTTACAAAAAACAGGTGTGACGTAAAATTGGGATTTTTTCTGTAAAATTGTGGCGAGATGGCAAAATCTAGGGCAGTTGGCAAAATTCGAATCCACTTGGTAAAATACGGGCGATTTGTGAAAATTGGGATATATAAATCGCAAAAAAAGCTAAAATTGGGATTATAGCTTTTTTTGCGATTTGAAAATTGCAAATCGTAATATTTCATCAATACTTATCATACACAAAAATATTTTAATTTATAAACAAAAAAGTTCAGTGTCACAGATTTCAAAGTGAATTGCCCATATTTTATTTCATATTTATTTTTATTATATTTTATTTTTAGTGAATTGCCCATATTTTTATTATTCTAGGTTCAACATATTTCACCTCATATCATTTACCAATCGAGGTTTTACACTTGGACATCTTTTCCAAATTTGAGAAGCACTGTCTAGGGCATGGCTTATTAATACCTACCTCATAGAGAAAAAAAATACCCCCCCCCCCCCCCCTCAAGCAGCTGCTTACCACAGAGGTCAGACAGGAGCCTGTCAGTTTATATGCCATAGTAAGTCTGAGAGGATGGCAGGACCTCAGCAGAAAAACAACACAAACATCCATGCCTTTAGATCAATAGCCAGAATTTTCAATTTTTCTCTAAAAACAAACACCCATCTCTTAAAACATAAAAATTGCGTTTTCCAACCAGTAAAGCTGAAAATCATGCTGTTAATGCAAATTTCATTACACATTTCCCAACCGTAATTTAACACGTAATTACATCGCTTGCAATATTAGTTTAAAACTTTTATTGCAAACGATTTAATTTGCTTTATTTCGTTAGAGGGCATAATTACAGCAGTAGGAAGGTTCTGAAAGTGCGAATTGAATATTCTATCAATATCTATCCAACCAAAAACGAAATTTTATCTCTAAAAGTTCGATGTTTGAAGACGGCCAAAAAAGTAAAAACATTAACTCGCTTTTTATTTCCGAAAACGAGCTATGCTCTAAATGAAAACGATAAGTACTTTTTAACATAATTAAATCAAAAGCCAATATTTCAGATTGAATTTACACACGTTCTTGGATATATTTTTTTTTAAATCTGCCACTCTAATAAAAAGTCAATTCTTCAGAACAATTTTTAGTCCCCGGATCCTCTCCCTCAAATCTGGACACCGTATTTCAGAAATTAACGTCATGCAATACTTAATAAGTATTGGGACATTTTGATACCCACTTTCATGCAATACTTAATAAATATTGCATTAAAGTAGCTATCAAAATGTGTTTAAAAAAAAAACCTGAAGCAGTTGATTCCTAGACTTTTATAAGAGGTCTGATATGAGCCCGCCAGTTTATCCATAGTAGAGGTATGTTAAAATGGCGGGACATCATTAGAAAGCAGGTCCATTTGATCAGTAGCCAAGCACGCTAACATACGGCAATTAAAATGTTTTAATAAATATGTATTCTAAAAGTATGTGTAAAGAATTCTTTCACTATTAATGAGTTTTGTATTTAAGACTGGCATGGCTATTGTTAAACTTCCCCTCATTAAATACTAAACGCACATGGTTGGGTTGTTTTACCTCTGAGCGGCACTTTTTTGCACACAATGGGCTAAATGGCCAGGTCACAAGGACCCCAAAGGCTCAGAGAAGGTTGGGGGAGGGGACCCACTGGAACAGCTGTTGGAGACATATCCTCCTGTCAAGACCATCCAGCGGGTTCTTTACGTGCACAGGGTATGGCTCTCCCGCACACGGGGGCCATGGCTTAACGTCTCATCCGACAGACGACAGCCTTTCCAAGCCTATCTCTGTCCCCCTACTGACCATGGACAGGGCAGGGAATTTTGCAGAGATAAAAATCTCAACGCTGACCGAGCTGGGACTCGAACCCGGGAACTGCAGATTAAGAGCCTGGCGCGCTACCGACTGAGCCCCCCCCCCCTACACATGTTAAAAATATAATTTATCTATTACATTTTTCAAAAAAAAAATACTTTAGAGGTCATAGAGTGTCAACATTAGCTTTCAAAAGTGTTATTCCTTAATTATGGAAACGTGTATTTCACACATCGGAGACCCCTTTGTGGGGTCTTAGTACAACTTGGTAATCCAAGATCGCTTCCGATATTCCCTCAGCATGTAAATTCTATTTTTCTCCTGATATTCTGTTTTTCCTATGCGTGGCTATCCCTATTCTATTTAAATGTTGCCCAAACAGGAACTTATATAGATTGCACACATGTATTTTGACTTCTTTATAGGACCTTTGGCGTAGACCATGGCCATTTCCATGGATATTTGATTTTCCAGACTAGTCTATTCGTAAAATCAGAACAAATTAATAATTGTGAAACTCTTACGAAACGATAAATTGTCAACTTTCTTTCCACAAAATATACATTTTTTTAGTTTTTGTGTTTTAGGACCATTCTTTTTTTGGTCCCTAGCATTTGACTAATTTCTACAAAGTTAACATCATCTGCCTGGAGCGAGAAATAATGGGTGGCTAATTAACTGCTCGGCTGCAAGAGATTCGGTGGTCGACCAATGTTCTGCTATTATGCCACGAGAATATAAAATTTAGTGCCAACTGAGATTGTACAGCAAGTTGCCTTGATTTTGCCGACTTCCGTTAATTTTACAAAACAATCTTATTTTCCACAACTCGAGATTTTGCCATCTCCCCTTAATTTTCCAACTCCAATTTCCTGGGGGTGGGAAAAGAGTGTGGCTCCTTCAGAATAGTTTTCTACTTGGTCTTCACTAAGGTTCGGTTGGACGGGTCTGGTCGTTTTTTAAGGTAGAAAAAAAATTTTTAGTTGAAAGGGTATTGAAGACATATTTAAATTTGCATTTTCTGAATCTTTAAATAATTTTAACGGCCCCTTCTTGAAATGGAAAATTGCAAAATTTTAGATATATTTATTCCAGCATTGTTGGTGGGATGTGATCTTGCACCAACCGGAATCGTATGCTCCCTTATCCCTAGAGTGGGGAAACAGCTATTTTTGAATAATTCATTCTTCTTAATAATAATACCCTCTCAAGCAGCTGTTTGCCATAATGGTCTGTGAGAATAGTGGGACCTCAGCAGACAGACAACACCTTCTTATCCGTGTCTTCCTGGAGCTTGAACCCAGGTCCCTTTGCTGCTCTGCCATGGGACGGCTACACTAAGGCTAATATTTTGAGCCCCATTTTTCAAATCCTAAGATTTTAATTTCCATCGATAGAGGGCGCTAAACGTGAAATTTTTTGAACCAATATTTGCTAGAAATTTTGGCAATGTGTTGGTCAATTTATACTGCGAGTAACAACTTTGCCCCTTTTTTTCTCACACGGGATGGGAAATCTTTTCGTTTTTACAGATAAAACTGAGTTGGGTTATCTCTGAGCGGCACTTTTTTTTGTATACAATGGGCTACATGGCCAGGTCAAAAAGACCCCAAAGGCTCAGAGGTTAGGGGAACGGGCCCATCAGACAACTGTTGACACAGATGTTAGCCTCCCATCAAGACCACCCAACGTTTTTTTAACATGCAGAATATGGCTTTCTTGCACACTGGGTCACAGCTTAATATCCCATCGGACAGCGGTGGCCTTTCCAAGTCCATCGGTGTTCCCTACTGATCGTGGACAGGGTGTTTTTTCAGAGATAAATCTCAACACTGGCCTAGCTGGAATTTGAAACATGGGAACTGCAGATTACGAGCCTTGAACACTGAGCCATTCTTGCTTCTAGATAAAATTGCAAAATTACAAACTAACATTGCAAACAATGAAATTATGTTAGAAATTTTGGTTGTGAATATTGTGAAGCTTGAATTGACAGCAATGATTTTTACCTTTACCACCAGATGGGGTGGGAAAACGAAATTTTTGTTTTATGCGAAAATTGTTTTTAGAAATCCTTTTTGAGTTGGATAGGCGTCGAAAAACTATTACAATTCACACTTTTGTGCAAAATCTCCATTTTTTTGTGCACACCATTCGGAATTTTCCAAAAGCTTTAATAATAGCTTTAACAAAAACTTTAATACCCTCTGACGATCAAAAATTTCAAATGAATATTACAAATGATCTATTTGGTTAAAAAATTTGAATGTGATTATTTCCAACCCCAGGGTATGTGGGAAAACGTGGAAAAAAATGTGGAAAACTTTTTGACTGAGAAATTAATGAAAATTCTTTGAGAGTTGAATAGATACTTAGGAAATATAATCATTCGCAGTTTACAAACCCTCCAAATGTCTTAATTTACCGTCGTTAGAGGACACTAAATGTACGGTATAAAATGCTTTTTGCGTTTTTCAAGGCTCATATATTATTTACATTTTCCAATCATTTGTTTGCACAAATTATTACTTTTAAATGGTGCACAATTAAAATGTGTATCATCTATTCGTCAGAGGTAGGGTTACCATATATCCTCCTTTTTTTTTATCTCCTGTCCTACCAGAATTTTGAAAAAACATGAAAACTCCTCCTTTTTATATAAACTGATAACATATTTCAAACTAAAAATTAAAACACTCCTTTGAAATTTCTTGAACCCATGACTATAATTTAGTTAACCGTTAAATAATATACTGTAAATGGAAATCCTGAATACTAAATTAACTCTGTTAATGTTGAAAAAGTTACTATTTTATGTAATCTCAATTTGTGCAGTTTATATGCCAGATTGAGAAAAGTACGCGCTTCAGAAAATTGCAAAAAAAGTTTGCTTCTGCCGAAGGATAGATGGAGCTATGAAAGTTGAGAGTTTTTTTGCAACTTAAAAGACAGTGAAAGAATTAAGGATTACTCCTCGAGTCTTAAGGATGTCCTCCTTTTAGAACACTGGCATCGGGTAACCCTATCCAAAGGCAATATGCCATTATTTTACTTGTTTTAAGATTAATGAGAATGTCAATTATTGTTTAAAGCATTTTATATCAATATTAAATAATAAAAAAATTTACACTAGAAGAAAACCAGTTAATAAATTGTAATTATGCCACTCCTACTTCTAGTTTTTCCTTAGGTGCAGTGGTGCAACTAGGATTTTTGGCACGATTCATAAAAGTTGACCAGCATCCATAAAAATGTTAATACATTCTAATAATTTTTTTCTTACTTCTTAGTTTTATATGTTTATAATTACAATACTTCATAAAAAAAAACTCATATTGCCAGAGCTATGGTACATGACTATTTGGCATTTAGCACTGACAATATATCACTACTTATAACTTGCTGCTGCTTAGTGAAATCTTAGGTGCTTGGGTATTTAATGACACCAACTAAAATTATAGTCTACTGCAGCAGTTCTCGAACGTTTTTGGCCTCAGAGCACTTTTGAAGATAAAAAGTTATGTGGAGTCCCAGTTTTCTAGCACTGCTATATATTTTCTAGCACTTTGCTTCCATAATGTAACGTAAAGCCATGCGCACTTATCTCTAATAATCTGAAAACACATTTAATATTAATAAAATTATCCAATATTATATTTTTAATGCTAGTTCAATTATTTTTGCTACACATCTTTTTGCTTTGTGATGAGGAACTGAAAAAAGAATGCACTTTATATGACGATTTGCACCCTGACAAAACGCAATGGCCCATTTAAAAAAAATGTAAATGACACTTGGTTAAATACAGAGGTGTTAAATATACAATGCTACAAATAACAATTCCAATCAAAATAACACCTATAATAAGCAGATATTGCTATTATCACACTAGTTCTATAGAAATGAACACAAGGAACTATTCAATAAGTCGGCGTTTTTCAATATGTGTTTGCAGAGCCCCTGAAGAGATCAGAGACGGTTGGATTTGAATTCGAATTTCTGCACACACCTCAGGAGTCTGAAAAATTGTGCTTTTACTTTGGTGAGTTTAGTGTCTTAGTTGAGACGATTTTTATTGCTTCTACTGCTCTACAGTCTTTGTACTTTGTTTTTTTTTGCTACCTTCTCTTGTTGTGAGCGACTTAGGAACAATGTTTTCCTTCTGCGATTTTTCGCCGATCTGAAGATTAGTTTTCTTTCTGCTTTGTGTGTGCCTTCCCTTTTGTGCAGTGCCCACATCATGTCTTCCGACCGCAACATATTGCCTTTAACAATAAAAAGCTCAACTTCTGGAGTATCCCAGCTTAATACGCTGGAGGTGATAGAAGACATATGGCAAACGCTGCATGAAAGCCTCGCAAGCATGGAATGCTCAGCAGCTTTATGTGACTGTGTCCACTATGGAGCTGATGGCTAAGATCCACGCTTTAGGCGAATTAACAGTGGATAAAAAGAAAGTTAATATCGAGCGAGCCGGCTCGAATATCATTACTGTCACCGTCCATCGTGTTTTTTTTTTGAAGTGGCAAACGAAGTTGTTGCTGCTGCTTTAGCGCCTTATGGGAAAGTCATAAGCGTCGAATACGAGCAGAAAACCGAAGGCCGCTTCAAGGGCATGTATACTGGGACTCGTTTTGTAGTTATGGACATGACCAGAACAGTGCCTAACACTATGTCTTTCGCCAGGTGTTCGGCAATTTTAGTATACAATGGAGTTGTGGTTACTTGCAAGAAGTGCCATTTGCAAGGCCACTTCGCCGCTCAATGCTCTGCGTTTTGTAAAAATTGCCGGACAAATACGCATTTAGAGGACTGCGTTCTTAATTGCAAGAAATGTAGTGGAAGTGGTCATACATTTAGTGATTGTCCTATGAGAAGTTTTGCCGATGCTCTAGTCAGAAGAAATCCGCCTGCAGGGCCACCGAAAGAAGCGAAAAAGCTCCCGCCTGCGGAAAACAACGTTACGACCGAAACTCCGATTCTGCCGTCCCAAGGGCAAGATAATCCAAAGGTCGTCGAAATTTCTTTAAAGTGCTGCAATTAAGCCTCAGGGCCCTATTTCGATCGACATTTCTAAGGAGCGGCCGAAGGAAATTGCTCCTCCGACTCTCACAACGGAAAAGAATATCGCTACTCCTGCGATAAGAAGAAGCGCGCAAAAGAAATCAGCGATCAAAGTTAAAAAAAAAAGCAAAGAATAACTTTAAAACTGCTTCTGACTTTTTAGTCGATAAAACTGATATGGACACGGAATCAGATCCTTGATTCGTTGCATCCACCTCAACCGATATGGAGACATATCCGTCCCTGGAGATGGACTACGGGGCCTCGTCTGCTGCCGTGATTTTGAACATTTTGAAGGGCTCAGAAGCTACTTCGCTGTCTGACACAGACAGCGATGCTCAGAGCTTTGGATGCTCTTTTTTGTTTTGTAAGTTCCCCCCCCCCCTTTGTATTGTTTTGTTGTTTTTGTGTTGATATGCTCTTTCTCTCGGCGATGGGGCCACAACTGCGCATTGCTTCTCTAGAAACGTTTGTGACGCTTTGAGTGCTAGGAAGCAACATTGGCTACTTGGCTTCCTAGAATTCAACCAGCTCGATTTCCTACTACTTCAAGAAACTCATATTTATTCCACTAAATGGGCAAAAGATCTTTTAAGGAAGGACAAACATCGATCCTACTTCTCCTTCGGAACTTTCAATGCCAGAGGTGTCGCAATCATTAGTGGCAGAAAAAATGCCTTCCGCATATGTAAATATGACTCGGACGTCGACGGCAGAGTTGTCAAGATAGTAGCTGGGAAAAATGGAGTTAAGTTTTGCATAGTGAATGTGTACTGCCCAAATAGGCCATCGGAGAGAAACGTTTTTTTTTGAGCATATCAAATATTTTTTAAATGAAAGTTATGATTGTTTGATACTGGCGGGAGACTTTAATTCAGTCGTGGACGTAAATTCAGACGCCTGGGTGGATCCACTTTTCGGGCAGACAGTAGCAGATTAAAACTGACTCGCCCGATTAGCGGATTCGATCTAACGGACGTCTGGAGGCACCAACACGATGATCAATTCGCCGCTACTTGGAAGTCGCATGACGGCCAGACCCAGTGGCGAACTGATTGAATTTATGTCTCCAGCCAGTATCTCAATTTTTGTACTGATTTTAATATAACTGACGTTAATTCCCTGAACTTTTTCGTCAGTGACCATCGGGTCACTTCAGGAAATATAACTATTCCCAGGGCGGATGGGAGGGACAAATCTTTGTGGAAAATGGACATTTCCCATCTGGAAAATGTAAATTTGAAGCAAGATTTGTCTGATATTATCGATTCAGAAACCGCGCTAGCCGACACTTGCACCGGTTCCTGGTGGGAGGGGCTCAAGGGAAAGCTACGCGTTCATTTACAAAAGGGAAGGCAACTTGCTCGCGAGAAACGTGAACGGTTAAATTTCCTGAAGCGAATGTCTTTGAATCTCAACAGAGGGGGATGTCAAAGTGACAATCATATCCTTTTAGTGCAATCGATTCATAATGAAATTAGTGATATTTATGATTCTTCTGGGCTCAGAGCAAGACAGATTTCGGTAGATGGAGGAAAATTTCCTGTTTTTGATTATGCAGTCCCTAAAGCAAAGGAAGTTAACTCCATCGCTTCCATTTGCGATCCTGATTGGGGGGGGGGGGGAGTTTTTGGCACCGAAAACATCAAAAAGTCTTTGTTAAATTTTTCGAATCTCTGTATTGCTCTGACCTTCTTAACAAAGACGACATGCCTGCGTGGGTAGACAATTGCCCACGCATTCCTGATGATGAAAAAGCCTTGCTCGACGAACAGATTACGCCGGCAGCAGGCGATCAAAACAATGAAGAAAGGCAGCGCTTCTGGCACAGAAGGAATTCCGATTGAATTCTACAAGTTATTTATAGAAAGGCGTAAGATTCCTCTGGTTGAACTCTTCAATAATTTTGTGGGTCAAGGTGAAATGACGACGGACATGAGGAGAGCTAAGATTGCACTACACCTATCCCTCGATTTACACGGTACTCAGTCCACACAATTTTGGCTTTGCACGGTCAAAAAATGCAACCAGTTTCGATTTACACGGTACTAAGATTTCCTTTCTATGTACGTCTGCCAGTACCGTGTAAATCGAAACTGGTTGCATTTTTTGACCGTGCAAAGCCAAAATTGCGTGAACTGAATACCGTGTAAATCGAGGGATAGGTGTATTAGGAAAAAGATCCGATGGGTGTAACAATAGTGTTAATGATTGGAGACCTATTTCTGTCTTAAACAGTGATTATAAAATTTTTGCCGTCGTTATGGTCAGATTAAGTAAAGTTCTTTCGACTCTCATTTGGCCTACGCAGACATGCTCTGTGTGTGTGTGGGGGGGAGGAAAATTACTCGTAATTTAAGTACAATTGCTGACGCAATTGACTATGCGAATTTAAAACATATCAAATGTTTCCTTTCTGTTGACCGAAACAATGCCTTTGATAGTGTCTCATAACTTTATGTGGCACCTATTAAAGGCTCATTGGCGAAAATTTTATAAACACTGTAAAGTGCTTGTATAATAATATTGAAAGTGGTGTCAGTGTGAATGGGAGCATCTCTGACTTTTTTCGCGTCTCCAAGGGAGTGAGACAGGGATGCCCTCTGTCGCCTTTGGTTTTCGTTTTGACCATTGAGACTGTAGCGAGGAAAATTCAAGCTGATCGGTTATTTCAGGGGATTCCAATACCTGGAAAAACCAGCCTTCAGCTTAAATATGTCGCCTATACAGACGACATAAATTTCTTTTTCGAGAATGAATTTTCTCTAGGTAGGTTTTTTTTAATGTTTTCAAAAATTATTCGAAAGCCAGTGGTGCGGAGCTTAATCTGGATAAGACACGAGCTCCGACATGGGGTGCTTGGAAAGGATCTTCTAACAATCTTATTGTGCCATTTGGAGAATCTATTAAAATACTTATTTTGACAGAAAAGGATGCCACATTAAAACTTGGACTGAAATTCTCAAACAGGCTAAAGAAGTCGTATCACTTTGGCAACTCGATGATTTCTCCATCACCAACAGAGCCAAACTCTATTTTGATTTCAAAATTAACTTTGGTAATTTTGAAAAGGTAGCGTTTTTAAACCACAGACTAGATTTCTTTTTGAATTTACAAAAATTACTTTTGGTATGCTTTGGCAGGGCTCGAGAGAGAGGATCGCCAGATTCTTGATTTATCGCCCCTGCGACGAAGGTGGTTTAAATTTAAAACATCCTGTTTCGTGGCAAAAAGCGTTGTACCTGCGAGAAGCTATAGATAAGATTAATTGTATTGAACATCCAGGTGTCGCTTTCAGTAATTATTTGGGCTGGAAATTCTGCCAACTGGCTAGCCAGAACGCAGAATATCGCGGCCCAAAGTCTGTAAAACTGTCCTATCGATATAGGGATTTGGCGGACTTATACAAGTCCTCAGAGCGGCAGAGTGGCGACACTTCGGTTCGCGAAATGCGGCTACGGAACTTGTATACGATTTTTGTGCCTCCCTGGGTGGACCATAACACACTGGAAAAAAGCCTGGGACAATATTTATCACTGCTCACGTTGTCCTTCCGACCCGTAAGATTCTGCATAGCAGAATGACCAATGTCTCTGACAAATGCGATTTTTGTGGCAGGATCGAAGACATTGGTCATATTGTTTTACTGTCCATTTGCGATAGAGGTTTGGAAGGAGATATGTAAATGGATGAGAATCCAGAGTTGAACATCAGGTCAGGTACTCTTTCACGAAGACATTCCTTCGCAAAACAAATATGTTTATAATTTGATTTTTTCAACTGTGAAAGCTTTCTTGTGGAGATGCCGCTGTTATCGGCTCTTCAATAAAAACTTTTGGGGACCCAGTACTACCAGTAAAGTTATTGAAAAGTCTATAATTGTCAGAAAAAAAAATCGATAGAGGGTTCAAAAAAAAAAAAATCCCTCTATATTACGAAATAAAAGTGGAGAGATTTCCACTTTTTGTGAATTTTTATTTTTTTCGTGGCCTGCGTGCCCGGAACTTACCCTTGTCTGATACAGTTTTTCTTATAGTCCCTGTAGATATTTTTGGTTTATTTCTACGTTTTCTAGAAAATTTTGTTTATCGTTTTAAAGTTGGCTGGATACAATCGTTTTCACTCGTTGGCGCGAGCGAAGACAATTTGTACTAAGCCAACATGCCTCCCCTCGACAACATCAGACACAAACTCACTTGCAAACACTACGTCATATTAAAACATCTAAACCCCAACCACCCCACTATAAATAGAATTGAGTCTCCTACCAACACATCCCCCACTGCACAAATCATAAAGCAGCAACCACTATATTCAACATGGAGAAAAATCAAGCCTTTCAACCCTAGATACACAATCCCCTATTGGACTATTAAAAAACCCTCCATAAATCTCACACTACCACACATCACCCAAAAATATAAACACCTCCCACAAGAACTAAAATTTGCAGCGGAAGAACTCATCACAAACATTCCTACCACAGACCTCATTATATTCACAGATGGCTCCCACATCCCACACACAACAAATGGCTCTGCTGCCTTCCACTCTACCCAACCAATTTTCTCACATATAATCAAAATGAACCATGCAGAAAACAGTACTGCTACAGAGCTAGCTGCAATACATATGGCTTTGGAATGGTCCTCCACACAAAATACACACAGCATACATATTATCACTGACTCAAAATCTGCCTTGCACAGCATCAACAAACATACATACAACCTATCACAAAATTACTCTCTTTTCCATATTCACAGAATTTCACACAATATAATTGCCACTCACAAAACACTAACATTCCACTGGATACCCTCTCATTGTAACATAACCCATAATGACACTGCTGACCATCTTGCTAAACAAGGACACAATATCCCTACACCTAATTATCACACCCCTGAGACATAATCATCACCTAATTGAAATCAACAAACTCTTCCACTCCACATGGACACAAAACTGGATCCAACAGGCCACAATTAAAAATACATTCAGAGCCACCATCCCACACACATTACATCTCAACTACCTATCAAGAAGAGCCCAAACAGCAATTCATCAACTACGCACTGGCAGAACAAATCTCAACAAGGACCTTTTCATGATACAAAAGGTACCATCTGCTCTTTGCACTACATGCCAAGTGATAGAAGACATTCCACACTACCTTCTACTCTGCACCAAATACACAATACATAGAATTACCCTCTTCCAGACACTCACCACACTGGGAACCACTTATTTCTCAGTCCAAACAATTCTTGGTCCTACTCATAATAATATAAAAAGCCACTATAGGGCCTCGGCCCAATATATCAACAGCACTGGGAGATTCCCCTAAAGCCTCTACCTCACTTTTAAAAGATCCTTGGGACACTAAAAGATCCAAGATGCCAATAAAAGATCCCCATAGGACATCAAAAGTCGCATTTTGGGCAACTTATTCGATAGAAACTAACTCAAAATAAAAATAAATATATAGTATAAAATCATGAAAAAAAAAAATCGATCTATCAAAAATAAAGTCACGTAAAGGAAAACTTTATTTCTATATTGGAAACTTTTATATTTCTCTTTAACCCAATAACTTATATGGAATCTCTCCCAGAACATAACATCTCTATACACATTATCATACCCAATATACATATGGAATCTCACCACATTTCCCGCTACCCTTTGATGGGAACCTTAAACTGCACTCCTGCCTCACAAGTCATGGCTGACCTTCCACTGGCTCTACAAAATTAACACTGACCACCACACACTGAACACATAAATTTGATTTCCAACTCATAACGTAGCTATATCATTTTCCTCCCTTCTCCTCCAAAAAAAAAATTACATTTATCATACTCCTTCCCATATATAAGGCTGTCACTGAACGTAGACTTTTCCCAGATCCACACCTGCGCAACATTTCACTGCATGGCAGGGCAACCCAATGCTAACCTTTGGAGTTAGCATAAGCTACCATAAATATTTCCTCCTCCATCTTCCTGACACAGGAGTATTACCTATCCCACCGTCTCAGCTCCCCCCACCAAATATTTCATCCCCCTTTGATTGACTCAAATCTACCATACTGGCAACCAACCATGGCCACAACTTCAAAAATAACATAACATTCGCCACTCGGAAAATTATTAAAAAAATATATATATACACTACTTCTCCCTCTATCTCTCTCCACCCCCTTCCCCTCTTCACATGACATGCAACTGGTATTTATTCTCCTTCACCCTTCAACATCAGCCTCTCCACCACTGGGCAGCCTAAAGCCCAATTGCCAAAATGTACGATTGCCAGCCTTCACTGTGCTGGCTAGTCTTTGCCGTTTTCATCTGCACCCACTGCCCTTTATGCCTATGGACCTGATGATAAGGGGGCCGAGGCCCCCTTTACAAATAGGTCCAGCTTAGAAAGAAGGATGTATAAGAAGCCTCCCGTATGATCGACGCTTGCTCTCTGTTGCCTTTCAATCTGGCAGTGAAGGAACAATGGGCGCCCTCTATCGAGCTGACCCGGATTTTGTTTCCTCGCTGATTAGAAGCAGTTGTTTCTTACGTTTGAATGCTTACGTTACGTTTCTGAGTTATTTATATGTTTTCTCTTGTAATGGGTGAATGCGATTAGGAATCTTTTCTATCACTCTCCTATCATTTCTCCCTTTCTTTTTCAATCTTCCTTACTCCTGTAATGTGTTGATTGACTGTCTTGATGTTCATTTGTGAAGTATGAAATAACCGTGGAAAGACGTATCGTTCTATACGTTACGTTTGGAAACGATTGAAGTGTTGAGAATGCAAAGTATAGTCAAGCTGAGCGATTCTGGAAGTCCCCTCTTTCGGAATCGCGAAGCAGATGGTGCATGCTAATGGAATTACTGGAGTAATGCTGTTCTTTTTATAGACTGTCGTTATTTCAGATTTTTAATTTCCAAACAAGCCCCTGAAGGGGTATCGGGAAGCCTTAGGGCTCCACAAAGCACACTTTGAGAAACACTGGTGTGATGAAACAATGATACAAAGCAGCACAAACAATCAAAGTTGCAAAAATAGAAAAAAATCAGTTTCATTATATAGAACTGCATATACAAGCATTGTCAATGGGCTGCTAAATTTTGAAAACAGAACACAAAAGTCATGACCTTTTTTACCAATGCTATATATTTCCTAGAACTGAATTATAAATTTCATAACATAATTGAGCCATCATGGGCAATCAGAATAAAACACTAACTGGCAATAAAATTTCATCATGAGTTCACTAAGACCATCCACTTTTTTTTTTTTGAGGGGAGAGGAGATTTCTATTTGTTTAATTAACATACATTCGATGTTGATGTTCACTTGACTGCCACTAACCACTTTATTCATTTTGCAATGGGAAAAATGTTACTGAGAAGTAACGCATGCAACTGAATAACATAATAGTTTTATTTTCCAAGAGTAAAATTTTGTTTATCATTAACATCTATATTTCATTTCAGTAACATTAACTCCAGTACTTAAATTATATGGAAGTACTTGGCTTTTTCCTTGGGACAACTAAAAGCAACAATTTTACTCTCCTCACAACACACAGCAAATTCAGTTAGGCTCTGAGCACAGAGAATCTTCATTTGCATTCTTTAACACAGCATTTTCTGCAGTAGATGCGTCATGCTGAATAAGCCTTTTCTTTGCAATTAATTCTCTGTACATTTTACAAGCAGCTTGCAACTCACTCTGTAAAGAAGCTACTTTAGCAGTCACATTAACAGCATCCATAAAACGTTGTTGGCAAGTCTTTAGATTCTGTGGCACCAATATACCAAACCACCTGAGTGGATCTTGACTGCCACTTTTCTTTCGATCAGCATTTTCATGAAAGTTTTCAGAGATATTTTCTCTATTACCACATTTATCTTTTGATATTATGCAGTTCTGCATATCATTTGTAAGTTTATCCTCATCCCCTATAAGTGTCCGATGTTTTAAGGTTGTTGAAAAATTGCTCTCTTTTTGCAGCTGCAGGGAATCACATATGCTAAAATTTCTGAACTGTAAGTTACCACAATTATTCTCTTCAGATGTAACTTTAGTTCTAGCATTCATGCTACTTGAATTCACCTGCAAAATGCCAATATTTCTACTTCCCATGAGATATCGAGATTTGGCCATATTCATATAACCATCTTTCAATAACTCATCTAGGTAATATCTTTCAATCAAAATGTTTTCTACGATATCTAATACTTTAATTGCCAAATTGTCAAGCTCTTTACAGATAGAGTGGTAATCTGATTCAGACATATTTTCTGAAATTAAAAGAAATTGTATATTAGTGCTAATTGAAAACAGTAAAGGAAAAGTATTATTAGCTTATAAAACAAAACTTCAAATGCTTAAATAAAATTTTTTACCAGAAAATAATATTTTAAGAAAATTTACTTAACATTTTCACTGCAAGTATTTTAGGTGGGATTAAAATAGACAATATCCTCAAACTATTATAATACTAAATAATAAAAAAATTTAAAGCACTAAATGATTTTTTGATCAAAATACTAAATTATAAAAACTATTATGACAAAACACTAACAGAAGCTTCAATTTAGTAGCAGTGGTAATAATTGTAAAAAATAATACACTGCTTGACAATGAAAGTGCCCCATCCAGGGCATGTCGTACAAACATGCAAATAAGTTGGTGTGCACAGTTGAGATATGCAAATGACGATAATCCAGAACCAATGATGTGTGTGGCTCAAGAGATAAAAAGTGCAAGAAGGAACAGGAATGGTATTGTCCTGTGAATGGTTGAGATTAGGTGGTTCTGCTTTGAAATTGTTCAGTGAAGGCCGAAAATGCCTGATACACGCTGTCAGCAGGTTTATTGCCATTCGGATGCTTTCGAGAGAGGGAGAATTATAGGCCTATGTGAAACTGGAAGGACTACACAGTGTCACTGCTCATGTTCATCAGGATGCACAAACTATTGGACGCTGTTGGCAACAGTGACGAAATGAAGGTCCTAGCGTATGTCGCAGAGGGAGTGATGCCGTCCAACAGACACCAGCATGCTCGTTTGTCACCATAGAGCACTAATGATATTTGGCAGGCTGCGTCAGCAGCCATGGACGTCCCCATAACAACCCAAACAGCAAACCTGCGCGCTCTAGGCAACCGTTACGTTGACTGCCATTGACTGCAAATTATTGCAGTGCTCGTCTGGCTTCATGCAGAAGTCATGCAAACTGGGGTCATGAATGGAACACTGTTGTGTTTAGTGATGAATCCAGTTTCTGTCTGGGTGCTGACGATTGATGGATCCACGTATGGCGACAACTAGCAAGAGGACAGATCCAGCTTTCGTTCACGACCGGCACACCGTCCGTCAGTCGGGCATAATGGTATGGGATGCTAATGGTATGACAACAGGCCACCTCTTGTCTGCATCACGGGAACATTGACAGCTGCACAATATGTTAGTGCGGTTTCGTTACCGTTCCTGGGAGGCATGCAGCAGCTCATTTTCCAGCATGACAATGTCCATATATACACTGCTAGGGTCTCCAATGTTTGTAACATGTTCAAGTATTGCCATGGCCAGCATGATCTTGATTTATCCCCATTAGAAAAATCTGTGGGACCACATTGGATGACGTATGCAATTCTCTCACTGGCTGGCATGGAATCTCGATGAATTATGGGAGCGAGTCAATGCTGCTTCAGGACCATATGCGTTAACTGTATGACTCCATGACACACTGTATTGCTGCCTATATTGCCGTTCATGGTGGTGCAACCACCTACTGAGGCAGTCACATTGTGCTGCATTATTTCATCTTCTAACCACTGTAAATTAAAACATGGTATGCCAATACGTATTGCTATGTGTGTGCTACATTTCACCCCTATCCCCCTCACTCCTTCTGGGTGGGGTAATTTCAATGTTGTGCAGTGTATTTTCAGTTTAAGTCAAATAGTTATAGGAATGAAGTCATATTCAAAGCTATCTAAATATACTTTTTTATGGAAAAAAAATGTTTCATTGGAAATATATTAAAAATCTCACACAAATCACTCAAAACCTCATTTTTTAATTAGTTTCATATTTAGAATTATTGAAACTAGAATATTTAATACAAAATGCTGCTGTTACACTCATCCTAAACACTTCTCTTTAAACTTGACAAAAACTGAATCACTATAAACTTCTTCAGCATAGAGTAATGTTAACAAACAAATTGGCAATACCATATACCGCTTCTATGAAATGGCAATCAGATGGCTTTAACAAATTATTTGTCATAATTTAATAAAATATGCATCAAATGAAAAAAGAAAATATTATTTATTAAGCTTGAAGATATGTATAATATATGAGATATAATATAAAAGATATGTATAAAAAAAATACAAAGGGAAAATTTTTATTTTTAAAAGACCGTTTTTTTTTGTACTAAAAACGGATATCTAAATCCTTGGCCTTTAATTACGAATTGTGTGAATGTATAAGATGCCCTTGAAAATGGAAGGGCTAACTTTTTGCACAATTACAGGCAACTGAAAACAAGTCAACTAGTGTGTTGTTTCACTGAAATTTTTTTCTTGCATATGAATGGCAAATCCACTGAGTTACCTGTTGACTTTGTAGTCAATAAATCAATAGTTTCATGGAAAAACGTTTTACTGATGTGTGAAATTAGAACCCACATCTCTTCTGATGCATACCAGTATTCTAAGACCACTAAATGCCGGCTCCATCTTTTTTCTACTAATGCGACCTATCAATTTCATATCATTGTTGCACCTGGGCTATGCATCATCTATGACCAAGGAAGACAACTATTTCTTTTCAATGCTGCACTGAGTAAGATGTAAGTAAATAAGCAAGTAAGTCATGCTAAAAGCATTATTAATAAATTAATCAACAAATAGCAAATGAACAGAGTTACCTGTTGGTTTTGTAGTAATGTGGGTTTGAATTCTGCACATCAGAAAACTTTTTTCCACAAAACTATTTTTTCCTGCAGATGAACATTCAAAGTTTGGTAAAGTATGGATAAAAAAAGCCACATTAATTGGAAACATATAAAAAGATGCCATATTTTTTCAAAATAAAACATTACAATTATGGAAATGCTGTAAATATTAAATCAGAGCATTTAATTATAACAGCAAATCAGAAACTGGCCAAAAGACCAATTGCAAATTTTAGTGCAGCTAAATAGAGCACAACATGGGTTAATTGGTGTCTATTGACATATATCCCTGTCATATTTTTCTTTTTTAACTGGACATAGATTTCTTAGTTATTCCACCAGGGTCAATTTCATTTATATTTTGGCTTTAGTATGTTATTTTTTAACATGTGTTAGAAAACCATACACTTGTGCTAAAATATAAGGAAATTTAATAGCAAAATTAATAGGGGTACTTATTTAGTTTACAAGCCTGTTGTCATTACAGGGTTTGGGGATGTTGGAATCATGGAAAACAAGTGTGAAGAGAACTGCATTATTGTTAGGTAGCCCTAGGACTGAGTGTTAGTGTGCTTGCTATTGATCAAATAGGCCAGGTTAAAGACCTAGACAAGGCACATTTTATTTCTTGTCATTCTGCAGAGGCCTCACCTTTCTTGAAGACTTTATCTATAGCATATTATACTGAGAGGTTCCTGTCAGATCTATGTGGTAAGTAACTTCTTGAAGGATAGTTTATTTCTAAACTTAGGTGAGAAATCACTTTTGCAAATTCCAATTAGTTATGGAATATCATTGTATCCTTGTTGCTCTGGTGACATCACAAGATTTGCAATATTTACACGTATTAGGACAATTAAAATCTGCATAAGCAGGGAATCATCGACTTGTTGATGAGAAAAGAGAAGTTGTTTTCTAATTTGTTAACAAGACTCCATATTAACAATTTAGTGAAGCATTTCTGCAAACACTTGCTACTCTTAATCCTGGGGAGCTGATCCACTTTCCTGGAGTCTAATCCTGGTTCTATGTGAAGAAGAGAACAATTTGTCATAATAAATAACAAGCTTGGCTGCCTTGATGGGAGGTTCTCATCTCCCCCTAACAGCTGCCCAGCTGAGCTTGGTTTTTAAATCTATTTTTAGTAATAGATTGTTTTTAGGAGCATTATAATTCAATTGTACATAATAATTTTCAAAAATTAATGTTTAACATGCAGTCATTGTCCCATGTCCAAGTGATTAGCATGCTTCGCTACTGATCAGACGGACTTGGGTTCAAGGCCTGGGTGTTTACATTGTCTTTCTGCTGAAGTCCCACCATCCTCACAGACCTCACATTCCACCTATGGTGTGTAAACTGATAGGCTCCTGTCAGACCTCTGTGGCAAGCAGCTGCTTGAGGGGTATTTATTTTTTAACATGCAGGTAGGTCTGCAATTTTGCTGGGCCTTTCTGAGATTTTCCATTTCTATATGTATTGTGCAAGGCTTCTCATGCAGTTAATAAATCATTCCCATTTCTAATGCACTCTTAACATAATGTGTTAAATTTAAAAATGAACTAAATCCACATCTAAAAACAGAAAAAGATGGCAAAACTACATGCAACCAATTAACTAACAAATTAAAAATAACTTAAAATTCTCTGTCATTGAGCAATAAAATTTTAAAGTTTATCCTTCAAACTATTTGCATTCTTTTCTACTTTTTAGGGCCCCAACAGGAAGATAGGTATTTTTCTAAATTTTTAATTTATATGTAATTTATATTTTTATTGCTCAATGACAGAGAATTTTAAGTTATTTTTAATTAATTTCTGAGCAAGAAGGTCCCTTTAATTGTGTAATTAATAAAATTGGTGAAGCAACAAAACAACATTCTTTTTGCCTTAATTAAAAAATGAGCAAGGTTTTTTCAGTCAGCCATCCATTAATGACAGATAGAAATCCATATTGATGACAGATAGAAATCCAACAGTGATATTCTATAAATAACACTTATGGTTTGCCTTTTGTAAAACAAAAAAAATAACAACTGTCATTTTCACATATTTTAGCAATTATTATTTTAAAGTCCCCTAATATAACTGTGTTGATAATAAAAATTAGTTATGAAAACATAATAAAACTACTAACAAAGCTAATCATGACTTCTTAACTCACTCATTACAGAGATCATAAACAGATGAAATGGAGCACAGGGATTTTTGCAAGTTCTTATCTGAAGTGTGCCTGTGGCAATGAAGTTAAAATGTAAAGAGGAATAAACTGAAAAGAATCAGAGCCTCAAGGCTATTGATTTTCTTGATCAACTAGATAAAAAATCACTAGAATTGATCTGATACCAAGATGGATCTTGGTTTCTTAAACTTTTGCTGGCAGAGGTGATAGTACTTAACAGCTCCTGAAATGAGAAGTTTCTGATGTTACGTAGAATTTTCAAAAAACTGAATTGTAGCATTTCTAGTGCAGTCCCAAACAGAAGGGATGAAAGGATCCCTTTGGATGATGGAATTATGCATGAACCAGGGTGTGTCAACAATCTATTGCATAATCCTATTTTGGAAAGTTTGAATTTTAGTTCTTTCACAGTAGCTCAAAGTTGGAGATGCATAAAGAATAGATGCAAATAACAATCTTATATGTAAGCCATCCTCACAGACCTTCTATGTCACATAAACTGACAGGCTCCTGTCAGACCTCTGTGGCAAGCAGCTGCTTGAGGGGGTATTATTATTTTTATTATGTAAGCAACTTGTTTGCCAATGAAAGCATTGAGTGCCCAGCAAAAACGGATATCAACCTATTGTGCACTGCTTTTACTTTGCAAATACTTTTTCTAATGTGATGCATCCAGTCAAGCTTTCTCTGCAATGTGACTCCATTCCCATGCCGTGTCTGTGGAAAATAATATCTCTCAATAACACACTTTCATTACACACAATAAAAAAGCCTTAAAAATATATAATCTCATCGGTAACAATAATTTCAACTAGATCATAATGCCAAACAACAAATTTTTGTTCCACACAAAAAAAACAAAGCCGCAAAATATATATATATAATCTTGTACGAGACAACAATTTTAATCTGCACATACTACTTATGAACAAATTTTCCCTCTACACATATAAAAAGCCGTCCCCCCAAATAAAAATCCTCATCGGAGGCAACTATTTGAAACAGAACTTCTCCCTAAAAACAAATTCGGGTTCTGCACTTAGAAAAGCGCCCCCTCCCTTAAAGTAAATATTCTTATCGAAGACAACTGTTTCGACTATAGCATATCATTAAACAACAGACTTTCATTTCGTTCTTAAAAACAAATCCAAAAAAACATGAAATCAAAGGATAAACACACATAAAACGCTTATCTATAAACACCTAAATATCCAGAAATTTTGGTTCCTAGGAGGTATATGGATACTCTGATTTACCAAAAGCATTTTTAATTTGCCACATTCCAAAATTCACGGGCCTCCACGATAGTTAAAAAAAAACATATTCATTTCAGATCATACCCATGCCACTTTATAAAATTAAAACATATCGAAATGATATTTCCGTCAATGCAAAGCTCAGCAGCAGACGGTATTTTCCATTCAATTCTGTTAGAACCTCTAACCGTTGAGTCATACTTTACATTCCCATTTCTCAACGTTACATTTATTCCTTTCCATAGTGTCATTTTGCCCCTTGGTCCTTTTAATGTATTCTATGCCTCTTCACTCATTTGCAAATATTTGCGATAGTTGTATAAATCGTTAAAAAGCAATTCATTTAACTATTCATATGCGAATTGCTCCTCTTGTAGCCATTTCCGACACCAAAATCTGTTTACTCTTTATTTTTTTTACAATAGGACAAAATAATTCTTAGACATGTAATTCCCTTATTAGAAAAAGGAGCCATTTTATATTAACGAACTAATTGCCCACCAGATGGCAGCAATTTCTCAGTGCAAGAAAACCGACAGATGGATGGGCAATTCGTTGAAAACTTCAGACGAAGTACTGTAGAAGCTTGGTGTGAACAGCAGGCAAGGATGCATTGCACGTTTTAGCACATACGCACCATGCCATCCCGTGCCTTGTAATAGATGCTTTCAGGTTAAATTTCTTGAAAATATTGCAAACAGTTTAAATTCGTCTTTTGAAACTTCCCCGAAAAGAAAATTAATCTATGTCACTAATACATACTAGGCTAAGAATTAACTTAATAACTTTTTACCATTAAAATTTGTTATTCTTTGATGAGCAGCATTGAGATCATCATGCAACACAGAACTCAAAATATATTGTTTGCTTCCTTTTTTTTAAAACCACAAACCAACTGGGGTTTTTCCAAATACTAAATCGGTAAAATCACTTATATCAGCAACACGTGCAAGTTTTCATATTTTCGAGATTTGATATAATCGATAGCATCTTTACGTCTCGCTATACGACGTAAAGACACAAAAAAATGGTTGATAGTTACTAAATATATATGTATGCAAAATTAGTGAGTTTTAAATTTTAATTGCCATTTTTTCTTGTGTACTACAGATAACAGATTTCCTGCTTAAACGCTTAAGACAATCTACAGTAGCTTGCAACTTATTAAACTTTTCAAAATATTTCATATTATTTAAAATTTTATGCAGAGAAGAGCATCTATTTATTAAATGAGTCAGATTAAATTAAATTAACCTGGAAATATCCAGAACGGATGTGCTGAGAGAGAGGTTTGCAACTTTTGAGGGAACGATTGTTTCCCATCAAGTAGCATAAGGAATTAGAAGGAAGAGGAGCCTTTTGAACAAATTTGTGAAGTATTTTCGCATGGTGGATGGTCATTTGTTTGTGCCCATGACCAGAGCATCGCCATTGAGTTTCTGTGCAATAACTGCACTAAGTAATTTTTTTTCTAACATGATTAGTTGTGTGGCCAATAAATCGATCTACAGATTATTCAGACAAAAAATAATGTTCAGTAATGAATAAACGTTTAATCTGTAGATATTAATTTTAAATAGACAATCATTGATACAAGTGTCAGCACAACTGTGAAATCATTTTGAAAAGTTAAACGCGATTTTTAGTGTTTTTATGTTCTGCTTTTTATATTCAGCATTTGATGGAATATTATTTTTTTCATATTCTACACTTGATGGAAAGTAAAGAATCATTCTACATTTTAACTACACTTCCTCCTATTTAACCTCGCATGATATTTCATTAAGCGAAGCTTATGCAATATTTAGTACGACTTCTGATTTCCTTATCAGCGTGAGCAATTCAGCCCGCCAGCTGCAAAATATCGTGATCAAGCGGCAAGGCAAAATCGAGTGCCCCATCGCCAGACACTTTTTAGAATCTTAATGCAAAAATACAAATAATATAATAAAATACAAATGATAAGTAGAAACCAGTTGAAACAAACTCTTTAATTGTTGTCTACTATGAAAAACAATAATAACTCTTTTTCTGCTAGAGTACTTCTATTAATTTTTTTAATCTAGAGATATTTTATAAATCGCGAAATGGCATCATGGTTTCATAGTATGGAAACACATAGGAAGCTCGCAATCTGTTCTTAAAGAAACCGCTTTCTCGTATTATGTCGGACCTTGAACTATAAAATGAAAGAAAACCGGTTCAGTATTTTATGGACCTTCAGTGTGTAAGGTTACAAGTGGATGGGTCTGCGTTCAGTCACCCTACTATTTAAGCACAAACATGGCGAGCCGTCTAAACAAATTTAACTCAGGAAATGCGCCGAAGTATTTTATTTTAACACAGTTTTCACGTAAGTAATTATTATTACTAGTTTTTATGTAATATTTAAATTATATGAATAATTTGCTGAAAGTAAATCTGGTAGACTAGGAAAAATTGGCTTTTCAGAATTATAGTTTATATTAAATTAAACGTGGCAGCTGATATTTTTTATGGATACTCGTAAAACTATTGAAAATAACTTTTGAAACTAATATGTATCACTATACAATTTTCATTTCGAATTTTATGGAAGCCAATGAATTTTATAGAAGCCAATTTACCAATTTGTTTCATATGAAGATTCAGGTTTAATTAAAAATGGTTGTTAATATCTCCATGGAACAAAATGTGTTTGGTAATTTAATTTTTTTTCTGTGAGGCAGAGTAGAAAGCAAAATTAGCAGGCAAATGTGTGGGTGTTTTGGCATGTTGAGTTAATAAGCTTAATAGTGTAAATTTAAAAATAAATTTCATGTGAATTTGTAGGTGTGTTCAGAATTCGGTTTTTTGTAATGATTATTTTTTTTTAAATTGATGATAGATGTTTAAAATAAAAATCCAGAGATTTCATAGGTATAGTCAGCTTCAAAGCTTAATAAAGGTAAAAATATGCAACCATCAAGTTAATGAGATATAATGTTTCCTTTTTGTAATTCTACACTTGATGTGAATTTATGTAATGATTGTAAAAAAAATGCATGTTTGAAAGAACATATCCTAGGAAATCATGTTAATGATTTTTGTGTGGCAAGTTCCAGATTTTAAACCAAAAACTTTTCAAACCAAAAAAAAAAGAAATCTGATTTGGGAAGGATCAACTACATAAGTAAAATTCTGGTACAATTGTCGGATATCATTACAAATTTCATCAGTAGACAATGAATAACAGTCTGCTCATATTAATGTTTTTCACATATGGAGAAAAGTTCAATCAGAATTTATGATAGGGAAGAGTTTCAATACTATTTTAAATCTGCATTAATGGATTAAATGGGTATAAGAATTTCCTAAACTGTATTCCCTTCCATAAACTATTTCAGCAGTATTAAATTTACATTCCAGTGATGCACACAAGGGTTTTTATATTTCATTTATGTTGTGTGTGTGTGTTTTTTTGTTTGTGTTAGATTGTTCAATGACATTGCAAGATTCTTTTCATAGATCAAAATGCTCAGCTAATATTGCTCAAGTTTCTATTAGATATCTTAACCCTTTAACGGCCCAAAACAACCAAAATTTGAAATGGACTCATCCAAATAATGCTATTCCTTTGTCTTAATACCCTCTACACTTTTCTGAAAATTCCTGGGCATTAAAGAATTAATGATCTGCACAAGCAATATGACTAACCACATAGTCAGCCTTTCCTCCCTCTTAGGAAGTGTATTAAAGTTAATAGTCTAAAGTAGGAGTCTTCAAACTTTTTTTAAATCATTGTCCACTTTTGGCTTATATTGCCATTTTCAAATAAGTTCACTGCCCTCTTTCTGTATCGACTTAATATTAGAATATCCTTTGCCAAGTTCTTTAACATGCAACAAAAAAATTCTGAATTGTCCACTTTGTTCAAAACCAGTAGCCTAAAGAATGAAAAATATCCTTAAAGTATCAGAAAATAAGTCTGACATGATCACAGAGTAAATTGTTAATAGACTTTTACCCTTAACCTTTACCATGCCAGGCCTAAAAAACTGAATTGTACCCTGTGACCAGGCTTTTTTTCCAATCCATTTTGTCAAAACAAAGTTAACTTTTGAACTTTTTTGCCAAATAACTAATAAAAAGAATTATGGCATATGTTAATGAATTTTTTAAAAATAAAATATTTAACAAAAAAGATGACTAGTTTTGTTTTAATCGAAATTTTATAAAGGCATGTAGTAAAAAAAATGCATCAGTAATGCAAATAAAACTTGTAAAAAATCAGAACAATAGACAAAAATGACTATATTGCATATGAATAGAAAGGCTACCTATTTCTGGATAACGGAAAAATAAATTTATATTTAAATCAAAAAAATTACTCTCTTGAGTTTTTTCTTTCAATAGTACGAGTGGTTAGCACGCTTGGCTACTGATCTAAGGAACCTGGGTTCGAGCCCCAGGTAAGGCATGGCTGTTTGTGTCGTTTTTCTGCTGAGGGCCTGCCATCCTCTCAGACCTTCTACTATGGCATATAACTGACAGGCTTCAATAGTACGAGTGGTTAGCACGCTTGGCTACTGATCTAAGGAACCTGGGTTCGAGCCCCAGGTAAGGCATGGCTGTTTGTGTCGTTTTTCTGCTGAGGGCCTGCCATCCTCTCAGACCTTCTACTATGGCATATAAACTGACAGCTCCTGTCAGACCTCTGTGGCAAGCAGCTGCTTGAGAGGGTATTTATTTATTTATTAGTACGAGAAAAGTCCAGGCTTCTCACCAGCTGTGATCAGTCAAATGAACAGCCAACTTTAGAACTTTTTTTTAAAAATAATCAATCAATAAAAATGGGTAATGTTTAAATACAAATGAAAGTACATTTAAGTGGAGTTAAAAAAAAGATGAAAATTTTTCAAAGTTATTTGGTCAATTATGCGAACAATGTTGAATTTTATTTTTTGTCTGATTGGCAAACTCTAAGACTAAGATAATAGTGCTATAAAAAATTATTTTCCTTTAAAAACAAGATAATTTAAATAGAAGCTGAAAAATATGTGCTGAATTAAAACTGAAATAAGAGCTGTGAAGAAATTATATTTCCTTTGAAATATTTTTAGTTTCTTTTAACCACCATAATTGAGATCTAATCCTTCCAGATCAATTTGCATTATATACTGACTACTAAGGAAAAGTTGAACTTTAAGAAAACTGCAAAAATATGACTTAAAATTCTGAATACTAGGTGTGAAATTACTTCAATTTAATTAAAAATAGTGCTAAAATAACTCACTTTAAATTTGAATTTTTTTGTTACAATGACCTAAATCAGATGCCTCCTAAAGTATTTTAAGTCATATGCCTAATGTTATAATTTTCAGTGAAGCTTCAAATAATTATTCTTTCTAGTTGCAATGTATATTTAAGAAACAATATAAATAATTCTAGAAGAAGGGAATTAATATCCCTCTACAGAGTCTGAAAAGTCAGAATTAATTTGAATAACTCTGAGTCAGTGAAATAGTTTAGAAAAAACTCACAATTTTCTGGTTCAACTTGATAATATCCATATTTGGTAATGTGTTATGGGAACATTTATCCTCCAAAAACCACATTTCATCATCAAAGCAAAACACAAAAACACTTCAGTACTTTCTCAGTACAGTATAAATATTTATCTGTGCAGCTTAACAAGGTCACACTAAAAGTTTCAAAAGAAACCAGATGATTGCTGATATCATGCTTCTATGATATTGCCAGTCAATATCATGCTCCTATGATGTTGCTGATCACATGATCAAAGAAATATAAATATTTCTCTTTATATTCCTTTCATAAAAGATATTTGATAATAGGTAAAAATAATTTACAAGCACTGAAATAGTTTTAAATCGCTAAATATATTGAAATGAAGCAAAAATGTATATGGCTGTGTTTTTGTGCAAATCACCGAAATCCTACAATAAAAAAATGTTTGCTTGGCATCTGACTATGTTTGATTGAGAACACATGGATATATTATTAGTAAACTTGCTGGAGCTCTGTCAGCTAGTGAGAGTGTGGTAGTGTAAAATTAGGCAGTGGCAAAACCTGTCTTCTGCACTGTGCTAATGGCATTTTGAGCAAGAGAAAATATTTTTTTTGTTTTCTAATACATCAAGTTGGGTAATAAAAAGGCTTGCATTATTCAGGA
The DNA here is from genome assembly GCA_038380435.1 of Ryuthela nishihirai. Taxonomy (NCBI): domain Eukaryota; kingdom Metazoa; phylum Arthropoda; class Arachnida; order Araneae; family Heptathelidae; genus Ryuthela; species Ryuthela nishihirai. Next base: position 40,976,500 of record JAWZYU010000020.1, read on the forward strand.
GCTCTGAAATATCCATTTTACATATATGTATACAAATAAAAATGTTCTTAAATTTTTTAGGGTACTAATAATGGAGTTTATTGTTCATGGCTGTGTATGCAGTCTTCTTAAACCATATTTTCTAGATCACAAGGTTTAAAATACTAGAAAGTCCTAGTTCTTTTGTAAATATGCCTTTTTTTTTAATTAAAATTGTGTTCTTTTCAGAATTAAATTCTCTTTGGTATGTAATGATCTTTTGCTCTTTGTTAAGCAGTTCAGAATAAGGTTTTAAAGTTAATTTTATTTTGACAAAAATTGAAAATTCAGCTACAAATGCATTCTGTGTTAAAAATTTAGTACACTTAGTGTTAACTGAAATTGGTTCCTTTGTGTTATCTTGCTGTTCTAATGTAATGAACATATAACAGTTACAAGGTTTTACACTTCTGCCTAACTTTAACTTACTGTTTGCATTGTAATTTAAAACTAATTGTGTAGCATTAAAATTACATTATTTTAATGTTTTTTTTTAAGATGTTAAAATATATTATGGTCTTATATCTGAAGTAATTATATATGCAGTATTTTCATTGTTACAATAAATACTCCTATCCCTTGGTTTACCCAGTACTAGGTTTTCATGATTTCGGTTTAACGTGGTTAAGAAAATGCAAACAGCTTTGATTTACATAATGATGGACTTGGTTTATACATGATATGGACTTCAGATTTTTTCATGCATATAAATACAGTGCATATTATGAAATAGCAGTATATCAAAGAATTTAAGAATAATAAATAATTGTAAATTCCTATATTGAAAAAAAATTGTTTTTTGTAATAAATTATATTTACATTCTTTTGCTAAAATTTTGTTCATGCCACTTGATTTACTAATAAAATAGCACATGTTATGGATTTGGCAGTGATATCTAATTCTTATTGAGATGAATTCTTTCAGGCTAGTAAAAGTTATGTTTTAGTGCATTTAAGCAGCAAGTTTAACTTTGTAGATTAGGCCAAATACAGCAGTTTTGCAAGTACACTGTTTCATAAATTATCACAATGCATTGCCTTGTAAAATAAGTTTTTAAGTATTGGTACAAATGCCTAATTTCTAATTTATATTCAGTTGATAAACAACCATCTTTCAAATTTTGTCCTAAATTTTTTTTATTAAAAAACTTAGTTTCCTATTCTTTTGAACTGTTGGTTCTGAAGTTATGTGGTGGTTTTCTGCAACCTGTCTACCATGTAAATTGAAGGATGTGTGTATTTGAAACAGCCATTATTAGTATCCAAGAATGCATTGCAGCATGCTACAGAGGCAGAGGCATGTGTGATTATGGAGATATTGATATGTTATTCTCTCTTGGAGTTTCTAGGTACTTGTATATCTCAACCGATGCCCTTTAATATATACTAGATGTAATAGGAGAGTGACATGATTTAACAGGGAGAATCAAGTGAAAATTCCCAATGGAAAACATTCAAAAATGCCTAAACTCTACATCTTTGTAATGTGAAGTTTAGCTCTTATGTTTTAGGTGCTCTCTGTGGATTTCTTTGCTCTAACTTTTACATTCATGCACCATCATGATGTTCAACAACCTATTCATCACCCAAGAGAAAGTAAAGTTTACATTGTTAGCAAACTAATTCCATCCCAGATATGTTATGTGCCTCAAGAATGGGCTAAAGTGTTGTTTTGTTCCTGGTCACAGAACATGGGCTCCTCCATACTAACTTGAACTTAACTACAGTATTGTAGTGTGCAATTAGCAGCATGCCCTGGCAAAAGCTTGAAATTATACAAGAATCATTTACAGCTCAGCAAATATGTCTTGGATGGTTTAGAACCCTTGGTGGTTCACTTCATTTTCAGCATATACTGATGTAACAATGACCACAGGGATCTTCCTTGAGTATTTTTCTGCTAGAATAATTTAGCAAAGCACTATGGAACTTTTTGCAGCATTTTAGACTATTTGGTGTCATGTATCAGAATGCAAGAAGGCCCTACAAAGTGCTGATTTTGGAAGCACTTGAAGTTCTTTTAATTATAAATGTTCCCTTTGGATTATTTTGTCATTTATATGTTGTTGTATCACAATAAGTTATTGATGTTCTATTGTTTTGTTCATGGGATATTGCGACTCCTTGCAGAAGTTAAAATTTTTTTCTTTGACAGTACTTTCATTAATATGTTTTATTAATGAAAATTGTTAAGTTGGATTTGGTATGAATAAATATATGAATGATATGTAATTATAGCCAAAAGAAATGAACTTTCTAATAAAATATAGGAAAGAGAAAATTTAGAATTTTTAAGGGTGGTTTTTGTAAAAGTAATGCCTTTACTATTCGGAATGAAGTAATTCATTTCAATATTTGGCAACACGGTAATAAATATTTTCTTTATTATAGCTGTTTACATAGTTATGAGAACCTAAGCATATCACGATTTGACTGATCATTGTCTGCTTTTCAATTTTAGTTTTAGCCTTTTTTTAACAATTTGGGAATTTCATTTTTTTTTAAATTTAGAAATGAATGTTAATGACAGAACTAAAAGAAAAAGCTGAATCTTTGTTTCAGCTTGCCATTTAATATGAAATGTTAATCCAGTTTAGTGAATGACAAGCAGAGCAGGATTAATGAATTTATTGATTAAAAACTTCATTTTGTAAATACTAAATAAATATATACTTTCTTTATAATAGAATTGAAACATATTGTTATTTTAATGTTAAGAATTAAAAGTTGAAAATTTTAACTTTAATTCTTTTAGGGTTGTCGTGATACTAGAGGCTTGCAAACATGCATGACCTATTTGCTCAAGTGCTGACTAATCGGGATCTATCCAGAGCAGGAGACCTTTTTTCTGTTGATGATAAAAATGTTGTGGCAGATCTTTCTGAAGTTTTGTCAAGGATACAAGAAATAGCCAGTGCTTCAGATTTTACTCACAATGACAACAATCAAAGTGTAGTGGAAATTTGCATTACAAGGGTTACATCTGCCATCAGGTATAGTTACTGAATATTCTAATGAAAATTTTGTTTTGAAATGTGTTTGTGCGTGTTTTAATTTTGTAAAATATCTATTAATGCATAAAGCTAGCTTTTGTGTTGTTATAAATAGGTTTTGTCTGTAGTCTAGTAACAGGATTTACTTTGCTGCAGTATTTTGCATTGTCATTAAATTGTTAAATATAGAGAATCTTATAACAGATTTACCACAGTTGAGTTAAATTAAAAGCAATCGCTATCTGAGCTGTTTTATTATTGTTTTAGTATATCAAAATAGCATTTCGATCAGTGACTGCAGGATAGTAGGGATGTTAGTCATTTCTTGTAGTAATATGTGAAGTAAGTCATTTCCTGTTGCACAGTTCACAGAATGATATTTAGACCACTGTAACTTGATATGTTTTGATTACTAACGTCTTCTTCAGAAGTTGGGTAAACAGTTATACTTTGGAGATTATATTTGTGTGTGTAGTTGTGTGGCTCTGCCGTATGGCTTGTAGAGGGTGATGTTGTTGCGGTTTTGTGGTCCTGCTCATGTGCCTCAGGTAGGGGTAGGGGTGTGGATGCTTTAGCAGTGCTGAGCTGATCAATGAGCAGTTTACCATGGGTGGGGTGGGTGGTAAATTTCTTCATTGCAGCAGGTTTCTATGTTTTGGTATATCACCAGTTGTTCAGTAAGATCCAATTGAAAGTAAGTGTGGGGAGGGGGGTACAAATAATTTTGGTCAGTTCAAATTGTGGGCTCATTCCGGTATTAGAAACCACTCTTGCCAATGAAGTGTTTTTTTTTACTCTACATCCCTTTCGTGTTCTTTTATTCGAGTTTTTCAAGTTCTTTTCATTTTACCATAGTAAGGTTTATTGTTATTGTTGGTGCTTTCATGTAATGGTATTTTATATACTCCTCCTGTTTTTTCGTTCTGGTCCCAATCGGTTTTAATGTTCTGTGTGAATTTTCATATTCACTTGAACTGTTGAGAGTTCCTGTCTTCAGCTTCTTTTTTGATATTCTGGTGCCACGAGAAGGATTATCTCGGCGGACAATTCCGTTTGATGCTCCGCATAGCAGGGCGAAGCCATTTACCTGCCTACCTGCCAGTTATAATCTGAGCAACGTGTACAAAAGGAGGCACTCTCTCATCCAAGAAAAGCTTTTGTCAGAGTGTCGCCTGGCGCCATGTCTGAGACTCTTGACACTACAACACCAGATGCCAGGGAGTATCCCCTTGAACCACTGCTCAATGGTTCTCATGAATGGACAGCCATCTGGTCTCGGGACAAGAACATCGAGAACTATCTATTTTTGTCCCTTATCATCTTCCTCCCCTAGCGAGAGAATTGTGGGGACCAATCAGACTCTTTGGATAGCAGCTTCTTTTTTGTGTGTGTTTGAGAGAGCAAAGGACTTTTCACTCTGCACTAGACAGTCTTCAGTCTTGTACAGAGCGCACTTCAGAGAGAGAAGTCTTATCTTTTGGTCAGCGATGTTAGCACTTTAGTAAGTTGGTGAGAGACTTAGTTGTAATGTAGGCAGGAGAGCAACTGAACATTTCCTACAAACATTATGTAAGTTATTGTAAGAATATAATGTGAAGTGATAATAGCACTGTAAATAAATGTTTTTGTATTTGTTAAAAAAACCATTACCTGCCTTTTGATGTGGGAGGATACCTTGTTTCCCCAGTAGGGATACTGGGCTATTAATTATTGAAAGAAGGAACAACGTAAGGTATAAAGATATGATCATGGCTAAAATAAATATGTAGTGGGAGGATTAAATAATATTCATCGTTTTCCTCCACTTGTAAAACATTAATTATATTAATTACAGTGTTGCTGGTTTTAATTGGCCCTATGTAATTGCAAAGTTACATTGCATTTTTCAACGTATACTGCTCACAAAAATTAGGGGATATATTATCACTTCATATTCATTTTGAAATATCCCCTAATTTTTGTGAGCAGTGTATTTGCCTATTGATTATTTCTATTAGTGTTTTTTAAATAAATTTTTATTTGTGTTCAGATGCATTTTTTTACTACATGACTCTAAAAAAGTCCTATTAAAATAAAACTTGTCTTTTTTGTTTAATGTTTTATTTTCATAAAATCAAGAATTAAATGCTGATTAATTTGGTATATAACATTGCCATAATTCCTTTCATTAGTTATTTGGCAAAAAAGTTCTAAATTGAAATTTTTTTTAGCTAAGCATAGGGAGAAAATAGCTTGGCCTCTGGATGGAAACCAGTTTTTCAGGCTGGACACTGGAAGGGTTAATAAGGGGGGAAGTTTTTATGTTTGAGTTATGATTTGTTGTGTCAAAAAGCTGTGAGAAGTGAATTGATGGATAAGAAGAGTGATAAATACCACAGAATAACTGAGTGCACATGTCACAACAGTGCTGACTTAGTCAAGAGTGTGTAAACAGGAATGGCATCTCAACAAGTGATAGACCACAAATATCATCAACAGTGTCTCTAAATGAGTGCGCCAGCCTGCAAACTCCAATGACTTCATCACTAACTTGGATAAAGCGGTAAAAAACATCTTTCCTCTCTTACCACATTAAGAATAATTTAAAGTGTATTCAACTATGATATAATTGACTGTCACCTATCTCATGTAATGAGATTCAGGTTGATAGCAATTTGAAATGTTTACTTCACTAGGCTGAAGTAGAATTATAGTGATTATGTGTAGAAACTAAATTCATTAAAAGTAACCTTATATTTCATCAAATTGCTTAAATGCATGTTGTAAAAGTACCTGGGATGCTGTGAACACACCACATGATCAGAAATATTTTTATCGAAAAGGTTTTTGAAGACATGGAACACTAAATTAATACCAATATTGTTTGGAAGAATTATCTATGTGAAGAAGCTTTAACTGTTAAAACTAATGTACACAAAATTAGATACTATAAAAGCAGCCATTTTTATGTCATGTTTATGAAAGAATGCTGTAGTTTTTTAATTTGTTGAAAACTTTTATGCTGATTTTAATAAGAAAGTAAAAATAGTGGAAATCTCTTATCAGGATAGCAAAGTAACCCCTTTTAGGTTGTTGTCAATGCCCCCCTCCCCCAATATGACTTTTAGTGTTACAAACTAGCATGCATCCATTTAAGTTGCAAGTATTAGTTTTAAGTACCTTTCAACCCTGATTTGTATAATAATTGCTTATAATTAGATATCCTTACTAAATTAAAGTAACTTTCTACGCAAAATAGTTTTTACATATTTATTTCTGGTTTATTTACATTTTTTTAGAGATACTGGAACAATAGAACAACATGCTCCTGCCATGGTCTCACTTCTGGAATCTTGCCTTAATCATGACCTGCGACCCTCACCTAAAGATGAAGATCCACCTCATGCCAAAATAGCTTCAGATATTGTCAGTTGCATATTTTTGGTTAGTAAAAATAGGATATCATGACTATGATGTAAACATATTGATTTATGTTAAATCCTTATGAAATTTATTTTCCTTATTAAAGTTGTATTTGTTTTCAGATTAGCAATGACTTGTGATCTCATTGATTTTTGGGGCTAAAGTAGTGGCATACCAGAAAATCTGTAATTGCACATCAAATGTGAAATTGTTTACTCCTCAATGGAAATTAAATGAATTTTATTTTACATCAACTAATAATTCCTTTCTCAAAATTATATACGGTAATCCAAAAATTAATTTTTATTTTCATATATCAACTTAATACGCACTATATTTGGCAACTTGCATATCAATACAATATCTTGCAAAATCCAAATGGGCAAGGTAGCAGTTTTACTGCATATCATACAGTGTTGTTCCTTTATGTATTGTTACCCAAGTACATCAATTTTATACAAAAAGAGCTGTTACCCAGAAATATTCACATTGTAATATTGAACAACACTTGACTGACTGCTAAATAAGCTAGTAGTAATTTAATCATGTAAAATCAGCCCCACACTTTTCATTTTTAACTATGTTTTGGTCATCAGTTTGTAATTGTTTAGCTGATTCAGAATTTTTGTTGCAATATATGGACACAAACAGTATTAAATTTTCCAAAAATTGTGCTGAAGTATCAGAATTCAGAAGTTTGTTTATCAGATCAAAGGGTATGGATACGTACAGCTCAATTGCACAAATATTATAAATTGTTGTAAGCATTTTAGTTGTTCTGCCAGCATGCTAAGAAAGAAGTGTTTTGCAGTGTTTAAGGAAAAAAAAAGTTAATATTGCAGTTTCACATTCTGATGTTGCTGGAAAATTTTCTTTACTGATGGTTTAAGAAAAGGCTACTTTATGTAACCTATGATAAAGAATATTAATCAATTTCATGCCTATTTGATGTTATAATTTTTTTTAATTTCTGAAAAAATAGTTCAGCTTTAAAAACTGTATATTTTTTGATCACATAGATAATTAGAAGCAGTTAAAATATATTTTGTAGGAAAATCTACTCAGTAAAAAATTTTTTTGTGGCAACAGTAAGTTATTCTAATTTTTACAGTGTGTGTAAGAAGGAAAAGAAGACATCATTTTTTTCCTGGTATATGATAAATTGTTCCCAGGTTCGAGTCCCAGCTGGGTCAGCGTTGAGATTTATCTCCGCAAAAATTCCTTGCCCTGCCCACGGTCAGTAGGGGACACTGATGGGCTTAGAAAGGCCGCCGTCCATCGGATGGGACGTTAAGCAGTGGCCCCGTGTGTGGGAGATCCATACCCTGTGCACGTTAAAGAACACGCTGGATGGCCTTGACGGGAGGCTACCATCTGTCTCCCAACAGCTGTTCCAGTGGGTCTCCTCCCCCAACCTTCTCTGAGCCTTCGGGGTCCTTGTGACCTGGCCATTTAGCCCATGGTGTGCAAAAAAGTGCCACTCAGAAGTAAAACAACCCAACCTACTGGTATCAGTTCCTGTATTCGGTGTCTCATATAAGAAAAAGGTAAATAATAATAGATTATAAGAGAGATAAAACAAACATTAGCACATTTCTGGAATTTTTCAGTTTTGTTGCAGTAATTCTGAGCAACTGAATGGTAATCATATTTCTGAAGATTGAGTAATAAATATCAGATAATATATTAAAATACTTATGAAATATAAATTTAGAATTTATGATCAGTAAACGTGTCTTCTTCCACCCCTGCTCACAACGTGGAATCTCCTGTTGTGTAATGATGTCAGAAAACGCATCATTAATGAGTGACACTAACACTAGGGGAGACTCGTATATAGGTTTAACATCGGCACAAAAGCAGCAAATTGAGGATGCCCCAAGAAGGTGTGTATGTGGGGGGAGGGGACTAGTTAGTAGCAACATAGGAGGTTTTAACTTTTTTAATGTTAAGTTTAGTTGTTTAAATATTGGTAAAATTAGGGTGAAAACTTGTTTTATGCCTAAATAGCAACTTACATTGATGTAGTTTATATCATTACATCATATGCAAGTCATAGCAGTGATTACCCATCCAACTTCTGAAATCGACAAAGAAGTGTGTGTGAAACATGTGGTCCAGTAGTGTATGTGACCTCAGTGTTCTAGATGCAATCTGCCTTCACAAGCAAGCATTTATTGACACAATAAGTCAAGTAAAATCAAGTTTTGCAGTATGAATGGACTGGTATATGAAGTAACAATGATATCAAACTGTCCCAGAAATGTGAAACAAGTTCGATACCAGCTCAGAATGTGACATCATCACCCATAGCTGAAAATGCAATGTCTGAGCCAGCTGTCACCATTGCAAAAAATGCTAATATTAATCATATTTTGGACTTTAGTACTTTTTTGTATATAGAAAAGGCACTATTAGTTTTTAATATTGTAAATTGAAAATTGCTAAGTGCATTGTAGCAATGAAAAGAATGTAGCAAAAATGTTAATTTAGGTCCTACTCATGTTTAAGCCTTAATTTGTAAATACAGCAAAAATTATGAAAATTGAATGTATTCCATATTGCTATGATTGAATATAATTTTAACTTTTAAAGGTGCAATTTAAAAAAAATACAGGTGCTCCTCTACTTACAAACAGGTTACGTTCCCGAGGTTTTGTCATACGTCGAAATGTTCATAAGTTGAAAACTATCCTAAAATGTACATTTGTACACAGAATAACCACTTATTGTTAGTGTTTGATCCTTCAATGTACTTACTAGAATGCATTACACTCGTTTACCCGCTCACTACTGCTTACTAGCAGGTGATTCAAATGCGGTAAAAATCTGCTGTTGTATATGGTAACATAAAGTCGATACTATAAATAAAACAACTTGTACTGTTAATGTATATATTTGTACATAAATAAATATAATGTGTATTGTTAATAACAAAAAAAAGGAAAATTTGTCCACGCTATCGACTTCAACGCCACGAATCCGCACAAAATTTAAATTTTAGACATACGGTCAAATTGTTCGTAAGTTGAACATTCGCAAGTAGGGGAGCACCTGTACCCCTCAAGCAGCTGCATGCCACAGAGGTCTGACAGGAGGTCTGACATGCCACAGAGATCTGCCACAGAGGTCTGTGGACCTCTGAACCACAGAGGTCCACAGAGGTCTAACACACTAGAAAAAATCTGTGAGGAAGGTGAAATCTAAGCAGAAAGAAAACACAAACATCTATATCTTACCCTGGGCTTCAACCCAGTCCCATTGATCAGTAACCAAGTGCACTATAACTACTAAGCCACAAGCTGGAACTAAGCATTTGGATAAACTACAGCTTGAGATTTTATTTAAACTTAGTAGAAATTGATTCTGTACATTTTGCTAAATTTCTTTATTTCACAATTATTTTGAAATGTATTTCTTAACTCCTTGGCATAGAATGTGGTGACATTTATAATCTATATAATCCAGCATTAGCATAGAGAGATATGTTTGCATCATTCTGTCTCTATCCATATATAAATCTTTATATCATCTTTACATACATTGTTTCATTTAAGAATATATATATATACTACTGAGTTTAATATGATACCAAAAGGTATTCAAATTTATTATATTTCTAATCAAGTACATAGTAATAATTTTGACTTTAATTGTGCATCAAGTATCCATAATACTTGAATGTCTTTTTTTAATATGCTATTCTTATTTTAGAATCACAGTAAAAAGAATGTTATGAAATTAGCATTGCCAGTAGCTGTTAAGTTCCTACACAGAGGTAACAAAGAACTTAGTCGAAACCTATCTAGTTATCTATCATTGGCTGCCATAAATAATGCTGAGTTACTTGCCCTTCACATTCAGCCAATAATAGACAGCATTATTAGTGGTAAGTATTGACTTAATTTTGTTTTTACTCTGAATTCAGTTTTACTTTGGTTTAACTGAGATAAGGCATGCAGTCATTTTGCTTGTCTCTTAACTAGCCATTCAGCATTGTAAATATTACATCTGTTATGCTGATAAATTAATCCAAAATAAAATCCCATAGTAAAGTTATTAATTGTAATTAATTGATGTAAAGGCTTTGCAGGATAAAACAAAATACCCAAGATCCCAAAATCCATTAAACCAACAGGCTAAATTAAGAGAGGTGTTAACTTGCAGTCACCAGTTGCATTCCCGCCAACCATCACTGTCAATCGGTCTTTAGAAACCTTAAAGCCTGGAAAGGTTTTTTCTTCATGTGTGATTAAAGTTCTTTTAGTCATCTTCTTCCAGATAGTCACTTTCTATCACAGCCTTGAGTGTCTCAGGAAAAGAAGATGCAGCTTCTTTATCGGCACTTGCCGCCTCCACTCTCCGCGATGTTGTGCCAATTACAGCGAGTTTTAAAACAGTTGAATCAGCCATTACTAGCTACAAAGTTTTCATCTTCGCCCACCTCCCCAGCTTCTTTCAACCTCTCAAAAATCAGCTTAGCTTGATAGAACACAGTGTTCTGATTGACTGGACAGTTCTTCACTTTTACTTGATTATCACACCATAATTTCAGCATTGTTTCCATCTCAGCAATAATACCATGACATTTACGAATTATGCTTGAGTTCAAGGATTGAGCATTTTTCACCACATCGAGAATTCTTTCTTTATCTTTTATGATTGTTCTTACTGTGGATTCCGGTAGCTCAAACTTCTTTGCCAATTCGCAAATTTTCATTCTGCTATCAAAATCCTTGCTAATGTTAAGTTTTCATTCCAAATATATCGTTTTCTTTTTCTTACTAGGTGCAGGAGAATCAGATATACTTCGTTTGGATGACAGTTTTTTTAAGGGTTTAGAAAACGTATAACAAAACAATCTTAACTTTCGTCGATCGTAGAATCGTAATCGGGCACGTAGAGTTCGCGCGAAACTCGTCCAATGTGTATCACAGCAAGAGAAACACTGAAGATAGTTGGCGGCAATGTTGCCAAATGAAAAAATCAAGAACCACGTAACTCAGAGTTCGCGTAAGTCGGGGTATTACTGTATTTTATAACAGACTAGGAGATTTATTTGAGCAACATTGTGCCCTAAGTCATATAGATTAAACTCTGTAAGATACTCTATGTCACAAACTTTCATTTGACATGACTTGTTATTATCAGCTCCCATTAAATTTTTTTTGGTGGGTGGGAGAGGATATGTATTGTAAATATGTATTTTTGCAGGGTCAAAATTGTTTTTAAACAATAATAAAGTATCACAGGAAAATGTCTTTTAGACAAGAAACATTTGGAATAATTAGTTGAAAAAGACATGGGTTCAAATCCCACTCAGGACAACCAATATTTTTTAACTAACTTTTTCAATTATTTTCAAACTTTAACTAGTTTTCTCTTCTTCCAATTAAATTACGTCAGTGTTGTGCAGTTAAGTGAGAAATAAATATTCAAAACATTAAATAAATTTTTTTAAAGTTGAGAGTTGTTATGAACTGCATATAATTCCTTCATAACAGAAATATATGAATATTGCACTTAATGATAACTTTTGAATAATTTTGATCTAAATTGTTTAAAAACGTTTTTAGAACATACCTCTGCTAAAGTCTTCATTATTCTTTTTGTTTCAGGAAATTATTCTCTGGCTAGGGTCTTACCACAGATTTATGCTGTTAATAAAGAACCCATTCATGATCATGTAATGGCATTAGTATCACTTTTACCACAATGCGAGAATTCTGAGAAAATTAGCTTGCTTAATTTGTTTGGATTAATTGCCAAGTACAAACCTTCAGTATGTATTTATTCATTTTGTATTCAGTTGCATATTTTATGTATTTAGAATATATAGACATTCAAGATATTTTGAAGCATAGTTAATTCATGTAGCATATACTTTCAGTAAGTCTGTTTTGTTCCTTTTATAATATTCAGTAGTAATTCTGAAAGGGGTGAAGGGAGGCCTATGCCCTCTCCTCTCATAATGGTTGAAGGGTAATAGAGGGAAAAAAAACTATATTTGCATATCATGCATTTTGCAAGAATTTTTTTTAAAGGTATGTAAAATGTAAGGGGAAATGCTATACTGCATTAGAAATCTAGTCTCTTGAAAAAACCCCTTTTATATTTTTTGGCTCAATTTTGTTTTTACCCCTCAGGTTTTTTTTTTTTAGATTTGGACCACTCATGAGCATTTTAGTACTCTTGAAGCTGTTAGACCCTGCACCATAAAACCCCAAGCAACCAACTTGAATCTGTTAGCAATACTCATTGAACTATTCTTTATTATAAGGGGGTGGGGGTGGCTCAGTCAGTATCATGCCAGGCTTGTAATCTGCAGTTTTCCGGGTTCAAGTCTCAGCTGGGCAAGTATTGAGATTTGTCTGCCACTCAGTAGGGAACACATGGGCTTGGAAAGGCTGCCACCCATCAGATGGGATATTAAATTGGGGCCCCGTGTGTGGGTGAGCCATACCCTGTGCATGTTAAAGAACACGTTGGATGGCCTTGATTGGAGGCTACCATCTGTCTCCTAACAGCTGTCCAGTGGGTCCCCTTCTCCAAACTTCTCCGAGTTTTTAGGATCCTTGTGACCTATCCATTAATTCCATTGTGTGCAAAATAATGCTGCTCAGAGGTAAAACAATGTAATCCATCCTCTATTATTGCTTCTGAGCATGATCATTATGCAAAATTTTGTCTCCAGTTGCCAACAGTGCTATACTAGTCCTCTGACAAATTTCTTACAACTAGTCTGTCATGTCATGGACAGGCAATAGTGCTTGAAATGACATGTCATGGACATACTAGTTACTCTGTCATGTCATGGACAGGTGCTTGAAATGATCCAATATACTTCTAAATGACAATAATAAAGGGGCTTAACAAGATTGGTCTATAAAGTCTAGTAGCTGTTAATAAGTTTTCTTTTTAGTCCCAGCTGCTTAAGTTTAGAATTCTTATTCTATAGTTAGCAATTCATTTTCTGGTGGTGTTTTAAGTAGCTAATGCAAAAATTGTTTTAATTTATTAGTTAATATATGTTTTACATCTGTCTTTGAGACCAGAAATCTGTAATAGTGTAACTAAATATTGTATGTCTGTACTGAAGGGTTAATTTATTTCTTGTTTCTAGTAAAATGTAAAAACACTATAAAAGTAAATATTTTGGTAGATTATTAATTTCCTTTATAAGTATATTTCATATTTTTTGTATTTAAATATCTGAACTTAGTAACTTATAAATTTATATGAAATATGTCAGTGGTTCCCAACTTTTTTTTTGCCCTGGAAAAGTTTTGTATTTGATACTGTAATATTACATTTAAAAAGCAAAAAAAAAATAGTAAAACAGCATAATTTACATTCCACATTTCTGTAATGATGTTTATGATGGTCATTGGTAACCAGGAGGGAAAAAGTTAAATAGCAAAAGTTTTCTCAAAGTCACCGAGGAGGAAATCCTCTCAAACCTCAAGGATTAACAGCAGTCCATTGAATTTTGATATGCCCTTATGGCCCTGATAGGAAATTGGTACCCTCCCGGGTACTGATTGTGACATTTACCACGCCACGCCTGCCTTCTTCCATCAAGGCAGGTTATTTACATTATGAGGTACGGCCATATATACCGAACCCTCTGTGCTCTTTTCAGCGCCAGATATACTGTCATGCCCCCACAGCTTGCCAGGGCAAACCCACCTGTGCTCTCTGTGGCAGCAAGAATCATCTTGATCCTGATTGCACAGCAGAAAAGGCAAGCTGTGTGAACTGTAGTGGCAAACATCTGGTGTATTCCCGCAACTGTTCCAAGTGGAAGGAGGAAAAGGAGGTTCAATGCCTCAAAACAATCAACAACATCTCTTATGCTGAAGTGAGAAAGCTCGCTGCACAACCCTCCCCACCTGGCAAGATTTCCTATGTCAGTGCAGTCATTGGAAAGCCCATCGTTCAAATGACTTTGGTGGCAGTGCAGACTGACATCAGTGTACCATCTACTGAATCTCTCTCATTCGCTGAAAATATGTCCTAACTCAGGCGAAACCGATGTTGTGTCAACTTCAACATCAACCCCGGTTTACATTCCTGCAACTCAGCCTTCCACCTCCACTGGAAGGCCTCCTCCTTCCTGTCCTCAGACAGCAAGACCTTCCAAACCAAAGGGGACCCCACCGGTGCCCAAAAAGAAAACCACACCTTCACAAAGAGCTGTCACCGATCCATGTCCCTTGGATGATTCTGAAGACTGATACCGACCACCCCTATTTACTAAATCATCGTCTGTGGCGGTTAAGCTGAATAGGAATTTGTCATCTGCCCATTCTTCTAAGTCCTGAGATGGCCACACTCTTACAATGGAATTGTCGTGGATTCCAGAGGAATCTTGACAACATCAAGGCCCTCTTTCAGGCACACCAACCCATCTGTGTGTGCCTGCAGGAGACATACTTGCAGCCATTCACATATCCCACAATCCAGCACTTTTCACTAGTTTGCCAGGACCAGGGTGGAGATGATCCAGCATGTGAGGGTGTTGCCATCCTCATGAGTAGCCATTCTCTATTCCAGATCATACCGCTCACCACCAACTTAGAGGCGGTAGCCATCCTCCTCTTCATGGAGTTCTGACTGTTTGCTGTGTATGTTTTCCACCTGGAAGCATTGTCTTCCAGGAAAACCTTGATGATCTGATCTCGCAGCTCCATCCCCCTTCCTCATAATGAGGGATTTCAATGGACACAGTCCACTTTGGGCAGTTCTCTCACCAATGGGATGAGTGGGGTGCTGACAGTACTGACACTGATGTTCAACAGGGAGAGACAGTATTGACACTGTTGTTCAACAGGAAGAGACAGTATTGACACTGATGTTCAACAGGGAGAGAGAAGGATCCAGTGGCTCCTGGATCCTTCTCTCTCCATGTTGAACATCAGTGTCAGTACTTACTTTCATTCCCCAACCCGCACATTCACTGCCATTGACCTCACCATCTGTTCCTCTATGATCCTTCCACTCTTTACATGAGAGGTTGAGGATAACCCTTATGATGTGATCATCTCCCCGTGGTGTGCACCATCTTCCGTGGAGGGCTTTGCAGCCCTTAAGGAGTCTCGCAGTGTAGGCTTGATCGGGATGACTGGAGTGGCTTTAAGCTCAATGACCACTCTGTCAGCCAGGAGCCCATCAATTTGGCAGTAGCGGAGATAACTGACTGTATTGTAGATGCAGCTGCATCACAATTCTTCAAACTTTGACATGGTTTCCTCATTTTCCGAAACCGTGGTGAAATCCAGATTGCATCACCGCTCGTAAGGCTCAGAACAATGCTTGGGGAGTGTTTCGGAGATATCTGACATCCCCAACCTTGAAGCATTCAAACATGCCAGGGTGAAAGCTCATTCATCCGACGCTAGAGCCAGAAGGAATCTCGGATCAAATATACGTCTATTATTACCTGCATGACCAGTAAGGTCATGTGAGATAAAGTCCAGAAGAAGGGTGGGAACTACACGTCTCACTTGTTATAGATTCTGCAGCACAATGGACAGGCAATTGCTGATCCCAAAGCAATTACCGATACTCTGGGGGAGTCATTCTCCTCCATCTCTTCATCTTCCTACTCCCCTGAGTTTCTGGCCCATAAGAGCAAGGCGAAATGCTCTCCACTGTCCTTCCACTCAAATGGCCTGGAGCTTTAAACAGGCCATTCACAGTTGAGGAGCTTCACCTTGCTCTGCACACCTCTCATGCATCTGCTGTTCGGTCAGACAATGTTCATTATGCCATGCTCCAACATCTCTCACTGTCGAGTAAGGATCGGCTACTCCATCTTTTCAATTGCATTTTTCTCGAGGAGCAGTTTCCGGATTCCTGGCGGGAGGCCATCACCTTGGCCTTCCTGAAGCCAGGAAAGGATTACTACATATTGATTGAACATTTGTTCTCTTTGATCCACAACTGAATTCATTGTTTAAATCTTATGCTGTCATGTCCTTGAAAATCTGGTTTCACCATGATGATGGTGCACTCTGAATGTGCCATGCACCATAAACTCCATCTTTAGTACCATAGAAAATATTGAAGTTTGAACTAGATATATATATTTAAAATAGACATTTCAGAGCTCTTAAATAATGCCAGTTTTTTTCAGTTTATTCCTCAACTTGGTGTATCAAAATATCAAAAACCTTTTCTCTTGCTCAACTGCCTAGATAATCCTGTCTCCTGCACAGTGCAGGAGCCAGGATTGCCTAGGGCAAGTTTCCTACCACTCCCTCACAGCTGACAGGAGCTCCAGCAAGTTAACTGATTGTTTACTAAGGATCTGACTATACATGTTCTCAATAAAACAAAGTGATGCCTAGGGAACTTTTTTTTATTGGAGGATTTCAGTGATTTGCACAAAAATACAGCCATATAGAGTTTTGCTTCATTTTAATGTATTTTGTGATTTAAAACTATTTTAGTGTTTCTAAATTATTTTTATCTGTTATCAGATATTAAAGGAATATGAAGATAAAAATTGACATTTCTTTGATCATGTGATCAGCAACATCATAGGAGTGTGTATCAATCGACAGCATCATACGAGCGTGGTGTAATACCTTTCAGCAAACATCTGGTTTTGTTTTAAAAGTTTTAGTGTGTGTGTATCTTAGGCTGTACAGATCGAATTTTATACTGCGTTCAAAAACTGCCCTAGTTTTTTTTTTTTTTTTTTCAATTTGCTTTGCTGATGAAAAAAATTAACCCTTCCCAGGGCCAGCTATTTTTTCACTCTGATCCGGCAAAAAAAAATATTAACTTTAGAACTTTTTTGCCACATAACTAATGAAAGAAATTATGGCATGTTATATGCCAAATCTATCAGAATTTAATTTTAAATTTTCTGAAAATAAAATATTTTACAAAAAAAGACAAGTTTTATTTTTAGGACTTTTTTAGTCATGTAGTAAAAAAAATGCATCTGGCAACAGAAATAAAAATTTATTTAAAAAACACTAATAGACAGAAATGATCATAATAATGCACATGAATAGAAAGACTATTTCTGAATAGCAAAAAATATAATTTCTTATTTAAAGTAAATATTTGTTCCATTTTGTAATTTTTTTTTCTCCGTACATACTTTGAGAAAAGTCCAGGCTTGATGTAGAGTCTAATAAACAAGTCAGTTTTAGAATATTTTTAATAAATAACTAATCAACAGAAATAGGTCATGTTAAACACCAAATTAAAGAGAATTTAATTCTGAATTTTATTGAAGGAAAAAATTTGAACATTGATTTCATAATTACCTCCAAAATCTTCCATTTTTAAAATAGCAATTTTTTGTTAATTCAGGAGATTTTAGAAACTTTAAGGAAAAATATGTTGATAATAGTTCAAACCAAACTTGAGTTTAAATCAAGTGATTGCTTCAATACAGAGTAATGTTAACAATCAAATTGGCAATACCATATAGCACTTCTAAAATATGGCAATCAGATGGCTTTATTGAATTATTTATATTGTAGTTTAATAAAATATGCATCAAATGAAAAATGGAAATATTGTTTTTTAAGCTTGAATGATTTATTTTTAAAAGACATGTAAGATAATTTTCAAATAGCAAATAAAAAAAAAACGAAGTTTCATGTGATGTACAAAAATCGTCTGTAGACATCCATGACCCTGGAAGGATTAAGAATTAAAGTGTTTTTGAACTAGTGCAGTGGATATTTTACATAAAGTTGAAAGAGAAAATGATGAGTTTTTTTTTTTCCCTAAAATATTTCATGGACTCTGATAGTAATTCAGAAGAATTTCTTGGTTTTTCAGATTCAGAGCATAGTATTACTGATTTCAATCGTAAAGATATTGACAGCTCTCTTTAAATTTTGAGGGGGAAGAGGAATTCTTGTTTTCTTGATCCCTGAAGTGAAAATTCCAGCAATTCTGAAGAAGACACTGGCATAAGCAATTACTGCATTACAAGATGAACTGATTAGTAGCTGGCTCCATTAGCATATTGCTCTGCTTTGCCAATACATCATGATTTTACAGGTAGCCCCAGCAAAAAGAAAGTTAAAAAAAAATAAGCAACTTAAAATAGCATTTTTTTTTATTAGCGATGAAAGTATAGCACTGATAACAGAGCAGACAAATTTGTATGGCCAGCCTTGATTGATAACCAGGAAGCTGCTCTCAGATGTGCATGGATAAACCAATTTTGAGAAAAACCTACCACAGCAGAAGAAATTGAAAATCTTTTAGCTTTAGTCATAACAATTGGACTTGTTTATAAACAATAATTATCCCAATGCTTCTAAACACTTTGCTATTAAGATCGATTCTTTTTAAGGTGACACCAAGAAACAGATTTCAGCTGTTGCTGCAGTGCCTATGTTTGAGTGACAACAGCATTATCAGGCCAAAGAAAGGCAAGCCTTTTAGCCAAACTAGGCCAGCTGTTTACTGACATTATAGAACACATCAAAACAGCTTGCATTCCAAACAGGGAAATATGCATTGATGAAGCAATAGTTGGCTATAAAGGCAGAATATATTTGAGTTAATTAATTTTTAATTAATTTGGTACATATCATTGCTTATTTCTGATGATTAGTTATTAAAAAATATTCTAAAGTTGACTTGTTTATTTGACTGGCCAAAGCTGGAAAAATCCTGGACATTTCTGTAGTACTGAAGAAGAAATTTGAAAAGTGAGCAATTTTTCTGTTATTCAGAAATAAATAGCCTTTCTATTTATATGCAGTAGTTATTTTTTGACTTTTTTTTTTAAATAAATTTTTATTTGTATTGCAAGATGCATTTTTTTTTACTATATGTTTCTGTAAAATCCCCATTAAAACAGAACTAGTCACTTTTTGTTAAATATTTCAATTTCAGAAAATCGTAACACCATAATTCCTTTCATTAGTTATTTGGCAAAAAAAGTTCTAAATTACACATTAATTTTCTAAACACAATTTACACATTTATGCAATTACTAAACACAATTTACACATTGTTATACAATGCATCTGATCTTCAAATATATTGCAAAATCTGATCCATTTGTAATGCTCCAAAAGATGATGAAATACTTTTAAAGTTTGAACCCTTTGTCTGATCCAATTATTTTCATGCTCCAGATAGCTGAGTCGGGCGCCAGGCAAAAATTGACAAATTATCAAAAATAAAGTTTAATTAGAGTTCGAAATACCAGCAAGCATTAATGAGTAAGAATTCAAAAATATTAAATGATTGTCAAAATTTTATGTTAATGCTAATCAAAACAAACTAACGTTGCTCAAGAGAAAAAAAAATTAATAAAGACTCAAAAGGTTTAAATAACAAACAATTTATTTCCAAAATCACCAAAACTTCAATAAAGAAGATACTACATCATCTCTTACTACAAACATCTTCAACAAACTCCAAACTAAAACTGATATCTAAACTGTGCTGTGCTCTACTACTCTCTCTACTCTACTATCTTCTGTGCTACTGTGACAACATGTCGCCAGGTTATAACAAGAAGTACAAAGCCTGCACGTGTCGTGTTGCAAACCGGGAAAGACATTTGCATAAATTGACGAGCGGTGCAAGCTATGACGCAAGAGTGAGCGTGTCCTTGTGCACACGCTTTAGCAGGTGACAATCGAAAGTTCGGAGTTGCGCATGCGCAACTCCTAACTCTTGGAAACGAGCGCTGTGATGCCAAAAATGAAATAAAAATCCCCAAAATGATAAATATAACGTAAATTAAACAAAATTGGTTAAAGTAAAAGTGAATGAGGGGGCATCACACATTGTTTTACAATCAATCTTTGTTGGACTTAAGCATAAACATTGAACAGTTGGGCATGTAGAATAAGCTTTAAATATTTAAATATTTTGATGTAGTTTTTCTTAAAATCTTTTATTACTATATTTTTTCTGTATTTTTTGCTTATAAATGTTAGCGATTTAATATAGTTTAAAGAATAAAAATTTCATCACTGAAAATTTCAGTTACTGGAAAGCAACCTTCCCCATTTAAGTGAATGCCTTACCATATCCAGCACAGCAGCTTCGGCTTTGCAGATTTTCTTGGATATGGCTGCTGTCCGTCCACAGTCTTTCACTGAACATGTACAAAAGATGAAAATGGCTGCTGAAGTTCAACCAGGAACATTGGTGCTTGTTGCTAGAATGCTAGGTATAATTGGAAAACTCAGTTTGGTATGTTAGTTTCTTTGAAAATAATTTTTTTTTGTTAATAAATTCACTTCCAAATTATCATTTATAAGTTTAGGCTTGAAGTAATGTAAATTCAGTCAAATCATGAATGTATAGTTGGTACAAAATTTATTCTCTTTGTGACAGAAATGAATTCTGTAATATATCTGCACTCAAATATTTTAATATCATATGCTACAGTGGATAATATCTTCAGTCATGATAGATCAAGCAGTGGTTGACAGAGCTGAAACAAGCCTTGAAGTACATTGGAATTAGATATTAAATTGGTTTCAAAATAAAGTTGATTTCCTGATATGTATTAAGAGCTGTAGAAAATTTCTTTCATATGTAGAGACTCAAACTTTTAACGTATTCTAATTTTACGAATTCTAATTTGGATTGTACCCAAAAGTGAAATATTTGTTAAATTATTTGGTGTGGGAAACTGTTAAAAACTGAAATGGGGAAAATAAAAAAGTGTTTTTAAATTCCAACACTAGTTTTATTATAGGTAGGAATTTTAATTTTTAACACAATGCAGGGTAGCATAAAGGATGCCTGTAGTAAAATTTTGGACTGAACAGTTGAGTGAAAAGTATGGGCATTAAGACACTTCTAAATGTAAAATTGCCAATAAAAAATTCTTACTCATGTTATGCAATATATGAAACACATAAACATGGAGACAAACATGGTGTATAATATATGCATGTGTGAACATTTCATGTTTATAAATGTTTCTATGAAAGATTGAATAGGAGTTGACTCAGTACAATATTCATAAGACTTGATTGGTAGTACACTAGTATTGTAATGTAACCCTACCAGATTCCAGATAGGTTGACTGAAAAGTATTGCCTCCAACTATATATATATCTCACTTACAGATGGCGGCACTGATGCATTAGAAATTGTGACATGTTCTACAACATCTGTCTTTTCACCTCAGTTGGCAGCAAGTTGCTGTGTTAAAAGATTTTGTTGCTATTGTCCATGAAATGGAAGCTATGAAATTAGCCTCCTCATTGGAGGCTAATTTTACTATGAACTTACGCACTTTGAACCTTGAAAGCTTGCATTGAGCACTTGTCTATGCACTTTAAGCAACATGCCATGATTGAGTTTTTAACTGCTGAAGGAGTTATTCCAATTGAAATTCACTGTCAAATGCAGTTTGT
The DNA here is from genome assembly GCA_038380435.1 of Ryuthela nishihirai. Taxonomy (NCBI): domain Eukaryota; kingdom Metazoa; phylum Arthropoda; class Arachnida; order Araneae; family Heptathelidae; genus Ryuthela; species Ryuthela nishihirai. The sequence continues at coordinate 40,998,287 of JAWZYU010000020.1, forward strand.
TTATGATGGTGACTGTGTTTATGTGAGCACTGTGCATCACTGGGCCAAAATATGTAAAGATGGCAAACTGGGAAGAGCTGATTTGTGTGATAAGCAACAAAGTGTATGATGACCTGTGATAGTGACTGATGAGTTTCACAAGAAAAGGTTGATGAATTAAGGACAATTGACAGATCACTCAAAGAGAAATTGCTGTCAAGCTTGGCATTTCATAGGAACGTGTAGGTCACATTATTCATGTTCTTCAGTATCAGAAAGTTTGTGCTAGATTGGTTACTTGCATCCTGATGGCAGAGATGAAAGCTTCGAGAGTTGAAATTTGTCAGCAACTTTTGTCATGCTATGAGAATGAAGGTGAGGAATTTCTTCACAACATTGTGACAGCTGATGAAATATGAGTACATAATTATGAACCCAAAACCAAGCACCAGTTCACAGAATATCACAGAAGTTCATCTGTGAAAAAAAAGAATCAAAACCCAGTCTTTGGCAGGAAAACTTGTGTCTACAGTTTTTAGAGACACAGATGGTGTTATTCGCATGGATATCCTTGAATCTTGGACCACCATCAACTCGGAACACTCAAAACTTTTAAACAGTGATCAAGAATAGTTCAGAAGCACAAGAAGACATTTTGCTGCAATATGATAATGCTAGACCTCACACCTTGCAAGCCACCATGGAGGCAATTTAGAAGTTGGATTTTACCACATCTGCGATACAGTTCAGATTTGTTGCCATGCAACTTCCACTTTTTTCCAAAAATTAAAGAAAACTTTCGTGGACATCTATATGATTCAAATGAAGAGGTGGAAAGGAATGTCAGGAAATGGATGAAGAAACAAAGTATGGAATTCTTTCGTGATGGCTTTGAGAAACTTGTTCATTGTTGGCAGAAGTGTGTGAAGAATGGTAGTGATTATGTGGAAATGTAAATACAGATAATAAAAGAGGTCATTTCAAGAATTATTTTTGTGCTCTTTTTGTCTTTTATTAAAATATCCTTATTAAAACAAAAGTAATCGAAATGGAGATATTATTTTTCATTCAACTTATGTAGTACCAACTGTGCTTGCATTAAGAATTTTCTCCACTCCCATTCTGCCTGCAGTTACAAAGGGGACACTAATTAGCATGGAGAGCTGCCATTTCTCAGAATGGATATTAGGCTACGGATATTGGATATATGGCCTCTTTTGTAGAAAAGCAATATATCCTTTTATATGTTAAAGAACATGGTGTATGGACTTGATAGAGAAGGCTTCCATCTGTTTCCTAACATCTGTTAATTGGGTCTCTTTCCTCTAACTCTGAACCCTTGAGCTCCTTGTGACCTGACCATTTAGTTCACTGTGTGCACAAAAGTGCCACTCCAAGGTAACACAACTTTACAGAAGTTCATCTGCGAAAAAAAAAAAATTCAAAACTCAGGCTTTGGCAGGAAATATAACAAATGAAGAAACAAATGGTTGTTTCTTTATTGTTATACAAACAAATGGTGGTGATTATGTGAATATCACATACAATATTCACATAATCACCACCATTTGTTTCTTCATCCAACCTGTAAAAGACATTTATCTGAAACCTGCTTTAAGATTATCTTTTACATTCCTTATACACATATTGCACGATATAGTCAACTAAGGTCATGATGCAGCACTGTTTTATATTTTTATTCCATTCTTAGCTATCACTTTGTCACTGCTGTGATGAAAGGAAAAATGCTTTAATAATCTAGACATAGTGTTTTTTTATATACTACTGTGTTCTTTTGTATCAATGCTTGTTTGATGACAAAGAGCTTGCCATTGGAGCCATTCATTTAATTCTTTAATGCCCAAGAAATCTAAAAAAAAGTAGCGGGGTAGTAACTACTTACCTCTACTTTTTTTTTTACCTAAAGGTAGTAACTACTACCTTACTATTTGTACTAATCCATTTCAAATATTCACCATTTTGGGCTTTATTGGTGTTAAAGAGTGAAATAGCTTTCCCTGATGCAGCAGTCAAGTGCCACAAAATATGTATTATCTGGAGCATGATCTATACCTTTACTTAAAATTGCATAATGTGTGTAAAACCATTTGTACAATGCAATTTTTGTATTAAGTTTACGGTAACTTTATTACTTCATAAATATTTCTGCTGTGCTCTTAATGTTTTATTGATGCCATGGAATATTAAGCTATATATATTTCATATCTTCCACATTTCTGCTGGCCATCCTGTGCTAGGTCATAAACACATTAACAATTTGGAGTTGGTGATCAAAGGTAACCCAAGTACAGAAATTTCAACCACATGCTGGTGCTCAAACTGTTCTCATGATATCTTTTGATGCCAGTTTAAGAATACTCTGAATAAGATTTAGCACCATTTTTTCCTGGCTTGTCCTATGACTACTGTGGTGCAGCAAAATATATGTAGATTGCCAAACAATATTTTTTTAGTTTTATTTTTGATATTGAGCATTGGTTCATGCAGTTGTCTTCTGAACATGTTGTTCTTTTCTCCATATAATGTAATATCCATCCTCACAGACCTTCTACTTTGGCATATAAACTGGCAGGCTCCTGTCAGACCTCTGTGGCAAGCAGCTGCTTGAGGGGGTATTTCACATATTGCTTACTATATATTAAAATTTTCAGTTAGTGTATTTTAAACTTTTGATACAATACATTGCTAAAGCTTATTTGATTTCATAACCTTTTCTTCAAATAAAAATAGCCACATTTCAGAACTTATATAAAAAAACATTCAACTATAGGTAAATTTTTCATTGCATTCAAAACTGCATGTTTTTCTCTTTTCTAGGAAAAAAAATTAATCATGAAACTAGGCCTTTCACAGGAAAAAATCAGGTTTCTAATCTTCTGACTTCAAAGTGTTAATAATTACACTGGTTTCCATAAATTAAGGAAAATCCTTATGTTAAGTCAATGGGAAGCTAACGTCAAAGCTCTATAACTTTTTAATTAAAATTTAAATAGTTGTATTTAAATTATTGTATTTTCAGTCATTGCAGTCTTCCATTCAAGTGCTGTTCTCTGTTCAGTCATTGCAGTGTTTCTTTCCATACCCCTTGTCAGCTGCAAAGAAATATCAGAAATTACTGAGGAAAGCAGATTGTCAGAAGACTGCATTTGAATATAAATTTGTTCCTTTAATTTAGGTCTGCTCCAATTTAACCTTAGATATCAGTAACCAATTATATGTACTCCATATGGGCAGGGACTATTTTAATGTGTCTTAATAAATGGTTTTTTTATATGTTACCTTGTATATGTAAAGTGATAAAATGTAGTGTTAACCCTTCCATTGTCCACATCATCTGTATATGGCACAGAATCCAAAATGAGAGGCCAAGAACAAATGTATACATTTTTAGTACAACAAAAAAAAAGATTTTTTAAAAATAAAAATTGCCGTTGTAATTTTTTTTACATATATTTTATTATTTTTCAAGCCTGAATTATATATTTTTATATTTTGTTTTTTAATTTGATGCATATTTTATTAAACTACAATGTAAATAATTTGATAAAGCCATCTGATTGCGAATTCTTAGAAGCACTAAACAGTATTGTCAATTTGCTTGTTAACATTCCTATTTGCTGAAGTAACCTTCTGATTTAAGCTCACAAATTTGATTTGAAGTATTATCAACAAATTTTTCTTTAAATTTTTGGAAATTTCCTAAAAAATTAACAAAAAAACTGCTCTTTTTAAAAACGGTAGATTTTGGAAGTAATTACAAAGTATGTACCACCATTTTTTTTCCCGTTTTGCACTCTTTTCTGTCGTAAACCTATTTCATTATACCCAAAATTATTTTTATAATTTTTCCCAGCATTCTATGCATCTTTCCCACTCTTAGGATCGAAACTGGAAGTAAAAACATCCTTAGAAATTCTGGGTGCAGCTGCATTTAATTATGTTATGGCTCACTGAGGCAAACAAGGAGCAGATGTTTGACACATGCCATCTCCATTCCATGTGTTATAACACATGGAATGTCTCCCATATTATTTAGTTTTGGTCCAGCAATGTTGGATACCCTTTGTAAAGGTTAGTATTTGCTTTTTTATATTTAAACCTTAGTGTTCATTTCAGTAGGTTTATTTTCATAAATTTGTGATCTTTTGGTCAATTTATAAGTATTGATTTTTCATAGTTAGGCTACATCAGATGGCTGGCCTACAACTTGTTGCGTGGATATTTTAACATCGCATTAGGCTATATATTAATTTTTTATTTTATTATTTATTACTTTTCCAGTAAAACTTTGATCTGGTATCATTTTCTGAAAGTAAATGAGGTCTTGGATATGGAAGCAAATTCATTTCTGTAGATTTATTTCTGTAAGTTAGCAATCTTCTGTTTGGCTGATTTATCGATCTTTCTGAATTATGCTACATCACAGGCTGGCTTAAAAGTTGTTGCGCATATTTTATTTAACATCCCATTAGGTTATATATAATTTTTCTTTTATTATTTCTTGTTTTTTTAGTAAAAAATATTTTGAGCTTGTACTATTTTCTGAAAATGAATGTCTTGGATATGGAAGCAAAATAAACTTCCTTGCTACAGAAATCAGCCATCATGTGGGGGGACAATTTTGGGAAGACTTCCCTCTTCTGAACTCACTGTGAATGTTCCTCCCCCCTTCAGTACCTTGGCTGTGCCACACAAACAATATAATGCTGTTTTTTTTTTGCTTTGGTGCACAAACCTTTCTGCACTTAGCCAAGATCACCAAACTTCAACAACCAAAAGAAAAAAAGTGATAATGTTTAGTAAAAAAAAGCAGCCAAGAAAGTTTTTTTTTTATTTTACCAGTTAAGAAAATCCGGTGAGTGTGAGAAGTCCAAATCACTTTGTGTAACACTGGCCGTGTTTAAATATAAAATATTGAAAAGAATCATTAAAAGAAATAAAAATAATATTTTAGGTTGAATATTATATTATTCAGGAAGAAATTTCTTTTCAATTAATATATAATTTAACTATATTTATTCATCAGGTTTTCCAAAATGAAGCCTTAATTGTGTAGTGCGATCTTTTTTTCATCATATTACATTGAAAAAGGCTTACTAAAATCAATAAGCTTGTAAATGTGTTTATAATTTACAACGTAATTAAATTGTTTGGTATGTAACATGACTATTTCCATTGATTGGTTATTTTTTAATAAAAATTCTAAGTTGACTTGTTTGTCTGACACAGCACAATTGGCTAAAAGCCTGAAATTTTCTACAAGTATGGTACTGAGAAAAAAATTACAAACTAGAGAAATATTTACTTGAAACTAAAAATATAATTTTTTCATTATTCAGATAGCCTTTCTTTCTATTCATGTGCATTATAATAATTTCTGTCCATTAGTTTTTTTTAAACAAATTTTTTGTTCCCAGATGCATTTTTTTTTTACTACATGACTCTAAAAGAGTCCTATTAAATTAAAACTTGTCTTTTTTGTTAAATATTTTCAGAAAATCCAGAATTAAATGCTGATTAATTTGGCATATAACATGCCATAATTCGTTTCATTAGTTATTTGGCAAAGAAGTTTTAAAGTTAATTTTTTTTGGTTGAGCATAGGGAGAAAATCACTTGGCCTCTGGATGGAAACCAGTTTTTTAGGCTGGGCACTGGGAGGGTTAATAAATGAACATAATGCTGTGAGTTTGAGTTAGTGTTGAAATTTGCTTTTTTTTTGTTTTCAGGATAGGGGAAGGGACTGTTTGGAGTTTTTAATATCTCAGCTTGGTAAAGTGGATCACTTGACTTTGATGACTGTGTTGAGAGTAATTAAAGGAATTACAGATACATTCCCTTCACTTCTTCCACATTATTTGCCACAGATCTGTAGCCATATTGAACCATCAGCTTCTTCAAACATTCGTGCATATGTTCAACAGCTAAAAATTGACTGTAATGCTCTAAAGTAAGTAAAAGGTTTATAGTTGTTTTTAGAATTATTTTCACATTTTTAGAATTTGATTCAGGATTTGATTGTGACATTGTATATAACTAAGCTGTGGTTAAGGAAATAGCAGAAATTTATGATACATGTTCTTTTAGGACACAGCAAATGGTTAACCAAACATCTGGTGGAGTTACTATAGTCAAGGTTGGTGGAAGCAAACAAGATATAATTGCCATGCCTAGTTCTACAATATCAACATTTTCCCCTTGTCATTTACCTGTCATGGTTCCTGTGTCTTCAGCACGGTCAGTTCATAGTGGAATGAGGGAATGTCGATCAAGACATAACCTCATAGGACACCCTGAAGCAAGGTCTATGTCTCAGCTGGGTTCAATGCAAATAGTCAATCGGAGCATGGGCCGTCTTCCATCCTCAATGAATACATTATGTAAGTCATAGAAAAGCTAAAATGCATATAATATTGTCGAAATATTTCATTTACTTTTTTTTCTCTATATGTATTATCTTTTATGTTGTTCTTTGAGATGTTCTAAGAGATCTTTGTAGTTGTATAGTTACCCAGGCATCCACATTCCTATTAATTAACATTAATTAATAGGATAATAATTTATACTATTAATACTGATGTTATTAGTTAATAGTTATTGTTAAGTTAATTGGTTATTAATTAATATATACTTAACTATTAACAAAAATTTCACATTCCTATATAATTATAAATAATACAAGATGCTTACAAAGCAGACATTTAATATATTTTAATTATGTATATATGCTGGGCAGTAATGTAATTACTAGAGAAGGGTCCCATTTTGACCAACTTTCAAATATCCATTTTTTTTTTCAAATTTAAATTCAGATTAGGGATTCATCTAATGTTTGGCATAAAATCTACTTTGAGTAACTTTTGTATAGTTTGAATGGAAAGTACTCGCATTATTAATTGCACAGTATCAATAAGTGGGACTTTCGAATATAAATGAGAATTTAATTACCATTTGAGCACAAATCAACTTGTGTGAATAGGTATTCATTGTGAACAGGCATTCATTGTCAAACTTGTGAACAGCACTAGTTGTGTCCCCCTCCACATTACCAGTAAATTATAATCAAGATGTCAAACCAAGAAGTACCCAGTAGTGTTGGCACAGCATATAATTATTAAATTTCTCACAAAGGAAGGTGTCATTTCTTCTGAAATCTTTACCAAACAAGCCCAGTTTGGGAAAGATTGTCACAGACAAGTGTGTCCAGTTGGGCCAAATCATTTAGAGAAGTACGAGACTGTGTTGAAAATGAATATCATACTCAGAGACCAAGAACTATCACTCCTGAAAATGTCAAAATTGAGGAACTTATCCTAGACAACTGTTGGATAACAGTTCATGTACAGAGACTTACAGGAGACTGGAATTAGTGTAGGGAGCATTGAAGAAATTGGGTGCAATGAGCTAAAATTGAATAAAGTGAGTGCAAGGTGGGTCCCATGACTTTTGTCATTGGAGAGAAGGACACCACTCACTCATCCTTACACTGCTGCTTTAACTATGGAGACTGCAGAAACTGAAGTGAGATGTAGTGCCTTATCCGCCGTATAGTCCCAACTTTGCTCCATCTGATTTCTATTTGTTTAGACTACTGAAGATGTTTTTAGGGGACAAGAGATTCAGAGACATTGATGAGGTCATTGGAGCTGTGCAAAGTTGGATTGACAAGCAACCAAAAACCTTCTTTGAAACTGGGATTCTGAATCTTCCAGAACACTGGAACCAAGTGCATTGCAGTTAATGGGGACTATGTTGAAAAATAATATGTATGATTTTTCTATTTAGTTGTAAATAAATATTTTAGAATCAAATTCTCATTTGTATTTGAATGTCCCTCACATTAAATTCTTGAAATTTATAGCAATTGTGGGCAAGGTTTATGCATTTATTTTTAATAAGCTCTTGCAAAATTATTGTAATTCACTAGAGTTTCTTGGGCATTTTTCAATGAATTATTGATATTTGATATTATCATGGAAATGGAATTACACCTAAGGATGGAATGGCCCTGCCTAAATGAATAATAATGCTGCAAATTAGTTTGCATTTTGTATTTATTCTAAAGATATAACACTAAAAGAAAGTAATTTCCTGTTATCATAAAAAAAAAAAAAAATTTTTTAACTAACCTAAATAGTTAAAATTATAAAAGTCCTTTAAATTGTATTTTTATGTATTTTTTTTTTAGTTAACTCAATGGTTTTTTCATTCAATTAATTGTTATCTAAAATTTAAGCATTCAAAATAATTTAGCACACTATTTGAATTACATTATCGAATTTAGATATTCTTTCCCACACATTCATATAGAGCTAATGATATCTCAATTTAATAACAAGAAGTCTCTTCATCAGTAACTTTCATATTTGTATTATTTTTTAATATTCAGTGATATGAAATGCATTTGGGAGGAGAGCTTTTTAAGAGCATTAAAGAAAAAGTAATGACATTGGTTCATTATATGCATTTGATTCATTATTAATAATTGATGCTCATTTTTTTATTCAATTTAATATTTTTTTTTGAACAACTGGTTTTATGATCAATAGTACTTTTTATAAGCAGTTTGCCCACTTTGGTGTAAATTAGTTGGATGGTTTGTTAGTTTGTTTATGATAACGTGGAGTACAAATATTGTTGAAGCTTGTTACAAATAGATGCATTTAGTTCTCATATCTATATCTATTCTTAATGGTGAATGAAACATATAATTTAAAATGATTTAATTTAAAAGTATTGATAAAATTTGAAGAAAAAAGGGGATTGTTTTAACTATGGGGTGATGATGCATGCAATACAACAAAGTTAAAAGATAATTAAAACAGCCATTAGCTGAAGATTCAACCAGACTGTGCAGTTTAGTTCTCCATATTCCTATGTCCCAAGCACTGTCATTACTTTTAGCCACTGTAAGCTAATTCGAAAAAAAAAAAGTTTGGCATTGTCTTTGTCCTATTGCGAGACTTTGCTAGGCTGAACAAGGACACCATTCTTAACTTTATTTGCTAATCTGTATGCAGGCTTTATATCAAAATCAGTGCATTCTCTTTCTAAATAAGATATTGTTCAAAGATTCCACTGGCTGAAAATGTGTATGATTATCTACATGTATGAAACCCTCTTTATATAATAGCTTCTGAAACATTGCATATATTTTATAAATGCAAACAAGTTAAAAGTTTTCAGTGCCAAAAATATAAATAACTAGATATTTAAAAAAAAAAAACTGAAAGAACAGCATTTACTGTGGAATTGGGTATAAGCGCATGATGTCTTACTCTGGCACAAAATGTTTTTTGTATTTTTACGTATCAGTTTGTGTATAATAATTTTGCCATATAATCTCAATATTCAAATTTTAAAATGTGCTCAATTGTCTTATAATGTACTTTCTAGATTTTGATATTTGTAAAAATCATTAATAAAAATAACTGAAAATTATAAATTTGGCACATTCAAAAATCATAAAGCAATGAAACATAATTAATTAAATGGTCATAGTCACAGTTTTTTATTATCAAATTTTGTTATGGCTTTTAGAATTTTTATTATTCATGTCAATGGTTATTTGATCCCATTAGGTTACATATTTTTGATGGGAATATAATTTGTTCCATTTATTGCTCTTCAGAATGAAATGTTAAACATTATTTTGAACAACATATTAGTTTATGATAAATATATCTTTTTTGTTGACTATGTATGGTATTTTTTCAGTTGAATGTTAGATTTATATTTTAGGTGTCTTTTTAAATAATTAATTTCCATAGATCACCAAAGTGCTACCCGTTTGGGATCTCCACCTGGTATGCATACTAGTATGATGAAACTAGGATCATCATCAGTAATGAATAGAAGCATGACAGCTATAAACTGCAAGAACATGAATATGCCTATGGCTCGAGTATCAAGTGGAGGAGTTACTGTAATGACCAATCTATCATCACCACAAAAAGGCATCAGGTCAGGCAATCCATTTTCAGTAAATGATTTATATATGTTATATATCCTTTAAATTATAATCATAACTTTTTTTCTGGGCATGTTTTGTTTTTTTAATTTTTTCTTTAAAAAATCTGTTTTGATGTGAGATTTATTGCCTTTTTGTACAACAACCTAGTTTTGGCATGTTAGAGTTAATGCTCTTAAAGAGTTAAAGGTTGTTGCAGCTGTTTCATTTTTATATTTGTCAATGTTTTTGCTTTTACCAGTATAACTTAATACACTGAAATGTATTTGTATCATCTTGATTCCCTGTAAAATTTTGTCCTTTAATGCCATGGGCCAACATAGCTCTCATTATTGAATTTCTATACTTTTGGAGCCCTCAGTATGCTTATTAGCTTATTTGCAATACTCAGTAAAAGTGAAGACTGGAAAAGTGTATGTATCAAAATGGGAGATACACTTTAACTCTTAATGTGTTAAGTTTATAACAAAGAATTATGTCCGGTGGCTGAATTAATTTATAATTATTTTCAGGAGTCACAAAAATCCTCAAAACTTTATCCTTAGCAGCTAACAAACATATCATGCTAATCACAAATATGTTATATACTAGGGCTACTTAAATAGCAGCCTGTAGGTCACATCCAACCCACCTGAAAATATTTTATGGCATATGAAAAATGTGTGAAAAATATTAAAAAAATTTAATATGTGTTTTCAAAAGAGATATAAAAAATGAGCTGATAAAAATAATATTATATAAAATATTATATAAATATATATTGATAAAAATATATTGAGAATTTTTATTTGTTTTAAACCTCTAACTTGGTGTTTATTTTTTGTTTTAATGCATTTATTGTCACTTGATGCACATGTGCATCATGCCACATGTACTCTAGATGTCATATATGTGCATCATGCATGTGCTCTAGATGCCACATATGTGCATCATCCAGTCTCGGCACTAGCCATGTTCCCTCATCACAGTGTTACCTAGATTGAGGTTAAAGTTATCTGTATGGAAGGATATTCTTCATTCCAGTGGCCTTCCAAGTATGGGTATCAAGGCTGCAATGAACTTCTTAACTTTTTGCATGAAAAGAAAAACATTTGAAGTCAAAAGAACATAAAAACTGGCCTACTTGACTATGTAATTGAAGAGCACTAATACACAGAGTAATCTATCAAGCCGAGGAATGAGCAACAGTTCAGAAAGATGTTTTAGCAATTATTCTCATTCTAAATCATTTGAGTTACAAAGAAAGCAGCCAGAATCAGTGCTATTTTTAGTAATCTTGTCTATTCTGACTGGCAGCCACTATGGTTTTTAGTTGCACTATTGATTTGGAGGACTATATCATAGATTTCATTAATATTTTGGACAGATATAGCAACAGGTAAATTTTTATCAACTTTTTAAAAAAAATAAAAGCAGCTATTTGTTTTGTCTTCTGTGGACAATGAACTTTTTTAAGAGATATGTGGGAAATTCTTTTTGGGTTATATAGGTACTAACAAAATATCAGGATTCACATTTTCTGACTCTTTCAATAGTGTTAATTTCTACTATTTAAGAGAGCTAAATTTGGAAAATGGTAGAACTTGAAACAAATATTAATAAACAGTACTTCTGTGGAAAGCAGCTACTTGAGGGTGTATTTATTTTACAATTCATGCCAGAATTTTGAAGTTTAGGTGATGATCACGTGGTTAACCTTGTCAGCAGTAATTTGCCTTTTCCCACCTGAGAGTTGACTCAGCTTATTTATATTTTTGGAAAAAAAATTTAAAAAAATTGTTTTTGATAGATGTGAACAGCAATATAAAATATTACTATTCATTTTCTTTTTAAACTCCCACCCTGTCCTTCATTTAGAAAGGGGACACCAGTTGGCTTGAAAATGCTGCCATTTGTTGGATGGAACATTAGGCTGTGGCCCCATGTGCAGGAGAGCCATACCTTGTGTATGTTAAAGAACAGTGGGCAACTTTGATAGGAAGCAGCCACCCAGTGGTTCCCCTTCCTTAAACTTCTATGAGCACTTGGGGTCCTTGTGATCGATCTGGCCATTTAGCTCCTTGTGTGCAAAAAAAAGTCCCACTCAGAGGTAAAACAATCCAACCTACCATTTTTTAAGATCTTTATATCTGATGTTATCTATTCCAAGAAGTTTCAAATATTTGAATGATCTTATATTGAAAACTTCATCAAATGTGATTTGAGGAAGAACAGTTGTTTGCATATAGGGTTTTAAATTTTGACTTAATACAACAATCTTATTATCATAACTGAGTTTCAGTTTTTGTACAATTTCTGCAAAATATGTGTTATAATTGTGTACAATTTGTTTGTTTAATTTTCTTAATATTCGCCAAAATGAAATAATCTATTGACTGCATCTGCTTTCTGTAAGTGATTTGATTGATAATGTTTCATAGTACTTTAATATTATTGAGGTTTTTTTATATTTAAAGTTTTGGTTTGCTATTCAAAGCATATGTTACTTTCTAATTTGACACTAATTTTATTTATGTTCTCTATTATTTTTATTACATTTACACATACTGAACAAAATATCCTTTTCAGTAATACAGTTCAGAATATCCTTTTTAATCCATTTGCAATAAAAATTTATCTTTTCTGCTTAATTTCCCTTATAAGTCTTCTGTTTTTATAATCTCATTAAACATATTTTCTACCTTTTCCACGATTTTATTTACATTGGTTTTCTGTTACAGGAAAATTAATCAGTTCCTCCAATAATACTTTTTATTTTCATCATATCTTTGTTTATCACTGTTGTCATTTCTGATCACATTCTTGGTTTTATCTTCATCTTTCATGCCTTTATTATTACATATAAAGGCCAACCAGAGAATAGTGATCAGATATTTTTATTTTGTGTAATATTGAAGAAAAATTATATATAAATTTGCATTTATATGATCAATATGCAATTCAGTTAGCTGTGTTTAGTGATTTATATATACGTTAGAATCCATACTTTTTCAATATATCTAGGTATGTGTTTTACACCATATTTATGGATTTTTCTGATATCCAAGTTTACATCACCAGTAATTTATATATTTTTAATGTTTATATTTTGCATTTTACCAATTTGTAACTTTACTGCAGAGTTGTGCATCCATGAACTTTCAAATGTCCTATGAAATTCATTCTTATTAAGTTAGTAATACCTCATACATAATGAGCTAAAATATCTATGTATGTGGGTGTCTTTTATATATAAATCTTCACTGTTCAGTCTAACCCTGCATGACATATATATTATATTTATTATTAAATGCTGGAGCCTAGGTTCAAATTGTAGCCCATGCTATTATTCCAACCTTTCATAGACTATGCATTTTCTTAGGTAAAGCAATGTACTACTTTCTAGTATATGTAGCAATTTTAGATATCCCTGGGGCAATACGGGGTGGGGGTGGCTCAGTCGGAGCACACCAGGCTTGTAATCTGTAGTTCCCAGGTTCGAGTCCCAGCTGGGTCAGCGTTGGATTTATCTCCGCAAAAATTCCCCGCCCTGCCCACGGTCAGTAGGGGACACCGATGGGCTTGGAAAGGCCGCCGTCAGTCGGATGGGACGTTAAGCCGTGGCCCTGTGTGCGGGAGAGCCATACCTGTGCACGTTAAAGAACACGCTGGATGGCCTTGATGGGAGGCTACCATCTGTCTCCCAACAGCTGTTCCAGTGGGTCCCCTCCCCCAACCTTCTCTGAGCCTTCGGGGTCCATGTGACCTGGCCATTTAGCCCATGGTGTGCAAAAAAGTGCCGTTCAGAGGTAAAACAACCCAACCCAACCTGGGGCAATAAAGAGGTTAACAGATGTGAGAAATACAAAGTCACTAAATTAGAGTGAATCAAAGTCCATTTATTCCAATATGATGATGGTTAAACACTTACAGTTCATATATGGAATGTAAAAAATACTTGATAACTTCATGGAACTCACACAAATTCACAGTATGCTAACATCAATAAACACACAAATCAATTTGTGCATGTTTACTTTGATTTGTGCACGTTTATCGATTTTTACCATGTTGTGAAAATGTGAGTTTCATGAAGTTATCAAGTATTATCCTTATCAGTGTATTGATTTTAGTTTGTGCAACAAGTTGACATGTAGAGTAGAGTTGTACTGATGAACAAAATTCATAAATATTGAATATTTATTCGATGTATATCTGACAGAATATCATATCAGTGTTTTATAACATTGAAGTACTTGATTAAATAAGTTGATCATGTCTTATATTCCTTGTAAATAGATTGCAATGATCCACCATACATGCAATTAATAATATAAAACTGGATATTTGATATATTGCTAAAATCATACTTTAAATTTGTCTTTGCACTTTCAATCTTCCTACTTCATGCGAATGTGTTTTATTCTTGGTGAACCCAAAGTATTTGAGCACACAAAATATAGTTGGCAAAAGTAGAACAAAATCCTCTGTTATTTCAGTGAGAAGCTAACTTCAGAATTCTGTATTGATAACTTATAAGTTTTTTTATGGAAAAATGTGATTGAAAATATAATTCTCAGTCAAATTAATCTAAATCTGATTTTCAACAATATTCATATTTAATATTTAAAGAATAGTGGATGTAACTTTGCATATTCAAACAATTACGAGGACAATAAAGAATTTACATCATAAATTAAATTAAACTTAAATAGTGACTCTTATTTCAAACTATGTGATTAATATGCATTTCAGAAATAATGTGAAATAGTTCTTTCAATTTTTGTCACTTTCATAGGACTGGAAATGCTACTGTTAAAGAGTTATGGAATATGGGTATTGTTGAAAATTGAGATTTGAGTTGTTATTTTCAGTCACAGTTTTCAATAAAAAGGTTATTTTAGAAGTTATAGAACTTTGAAATTTATTTCCCATTAACATAACATGGACCGTGTCTTAGCTTTGGTCACTAATCTAAGCCTTTTTCATAATATTTTTAATATTTTCAAATAATTCAGTAAACTTGCAGTTCATAGTAGATAACTCCTCTTCAAAATATTTAGCTTTATGCTAATATTTGTGAGCTCTAATCTTCAATATCAGTCTTTCTGTTGAAAAATTGGACTAATCTATTTTCTCAAGTATAGTTCATACTTCATGGAAAAAAAAGTTAGATTTTTATTTTAAATAAACCTTTTATCTTCAGCACCATATAATCAACTGTATAAGTAGAAGAAATAGCAATTTCTCTGATAAGAGGAAAACTACGTTTCCAAGATCAGTAGAACAGAAAACTTCATTGGAAACACTTTTGTTTGTTTTTAATTACTTCTTTTTTGTGTGAAATACCAGATGAACCAACAAAGTTCAAATTAACTTTTCCTGTATGCATTTTTAGTGGCAGGCACATATATATAATTTCTGATAGGAGTCTTATAATCCATGATCTGAAAAATACCAGGTGCTTTTACCATCTTAGCTATCTTATCAACACTCTTTCAAAATTATGTCAATGAAAAAAAGCTTACAGTGTCAGGGGGTTTTTTACTCTAAAAATGCAGTATAAAGATCAAAAACTTCTGAGCCTCATTGTGAAACAACTAATGAATGAAATGGTTACATACTAAAGGAAAAAGCATTGAATTCTGAGCAAAAAAAAAAAATATATATATATAAATTAAAAGGAAAAAATAGTAGGCAAGCATAAAAAAAGTTGCAAGTTCCATTTGTGGTTTTTTTTCAAAAACTGATTAATCAACTTCCAACACTTAAAGGGTTAAGACAGATTATTCTCATGCTTTATTTTCCTGCAAATTACTAAAATTAGCATTTAAATCAGCTTCAAATTTCTGAAAGCAAAATTAGCAAAGCAGTTAATATTTTGTAATATCAGTGATATTTTATTTATTCATGAAATCCATTTCAAATTAAAATATTTTAGCATTGATTTTGAAAAGACAAAAGTATAGTAGTCCCTGGAGCTTATGGTGCTCTGTCAATTAGCATTCAGAGAAGAAGTTAATGTATTTGCTGTTGTGGTACTGAATCCATAAGTAACTGTTTTTGTAAAAAAAAAATAGTGTTTAACAAGCATAAATAAAAATTGCAAGATCAGTAACAATAGTTAAATCAACTAAAACAAACTGTCATCATATGGTTTTCCTTATAAATTGTAAAATAATATGAATATTTATATATATATATGTACCATGCAGTGGAAGTATGCCAACACTTCAGGAAGAAGGTCCTGTCACAGTATCAATAGGGAGCCCTCCTGTAACTTCAGTTCATGAAACACCTCTGCTTAGATCCAGTCAGTCTACCTCTACTACCACTTCTGTTAGCCCATCTTCTGGGACTCCAATGTCAACAGCTGCTACCAGTCAAGTAACTGTATCAGTCAGTACGACTTTATCATATTCTCCAGCCAATAACTGTATAGTACAAAGTCCAAAAATGAGAAATGCAACTGGTGTGACCGTAATTACCCATAGTGGATCTCAGCCTTCAGCAAATCCTCAGGTAACTGTTCTGTACCATTTCAAACATTATTTATACTCTTCTAGGTTAAAAAAGTAGGATAATATATGTATGATCAGTCGTAAAATTCTATAGATATATCTTTAAAATTATATTTTTTAAGTTAGGGGATATATTTTATGCTTAAAAGTAATAAAATTTGTAAGAGCTAATTGTTAGTAATACAAGTTTTAATTTCTTCTTGAGCTACATTGCCAAGGTTCTATAATGGTGACCTTAAACATGGACATTTTTTAACAATGGATTTTGCATCTTCCCAAGAAATTTTCAAGTGGTTTCAACAAAAAAACAACAACTTTGGAACCTTATGCGGAATAGCTATTGAAAGGAATTATATTACAGTGAAATCTCTTGATGTAATGGATTTCCTTGCACTAAATCGAGATTTTCAGTAAGTAGGGTTATGCAAAATTACATCAGGAAACTCTTCTTGTAAGACTTACTGCACATAATTATGATTATTTCTTTACAATTTTTACACAAATGCAACTATATAATAATATAAAATTAATTTCTAAAATAAGTAGTGATTTATGAAATACACAATGTGCATTGTTTTCTTGAACAGATGTGACAGCCATCTCTAACAAAAATATTAGAGTGAAAATTGAGCATTTAGCAGAATTCATAAAGAGTTCACAGAACAAATTTTTATTGTTTGGATGCTTGGATTTTTTTTTTTTCACTACATAAATAATTATAATTTTTTTCCACTTCATGAATAATTGTAAATTTTTCCCCCATGATCATGACTTTTTTTTTTTTGTAGTTATAATGAACAAGGAATAAAAAAGTAAACATTAGTGATGGAATTTACTACCATGCATAAAGTACAGCTATCTCAGTTAAAATGGAAATAAAATACTCTAATGCAACAAGTGTTATGGTGCTTTTTTGATATGTAATATCACTTGTCCAAGATTGTGGATTGTGTAGTAATGATTTCTGGCAAAACATGAATAATGATTGCTGTTGGAAAATCTAAAATATTTTAAAATAAATCAGATGTTCTTAACCTGGAGTGCCCACATGCTCTGAAGATGCAAGGAGGAGGTACATTCTGGAATTATATTTTTTCATTTAATTTTCAAAAAATAAACCCAGCAGGGGACCTGTAAATGGGGATGCATGTCTTCCATACATTGCTACAAGGGATATGGGACCTAATAAAGGTTAAGAACTCTTGCATTAAATGAAAGTTATTTAAATATATATATATATTCACATATATAAATTGTGCATAGGAGTGATATAAACTGTTGTGGAAATAATCATATAATATAGTACTGTGCGAATTAGTTGGGACAAGCGAAGACTGGAGAACCTCTTCGATCTGGCCACATCCAGCAATCCCCCAAACACCCACCCAAGGTCATGTTTTGGGGATGTTTCACAGCTTCCGGGCCACAGACGCTTCACCCCATTGAAGGAATGATGGACAGCAAAAAGTACATGGCGTTCTGGAAGTGAAAATGGTCCCAACACTGTAGAAGCTGTTTCCTAACGGTGATGGGGTATTTCAACAGTATCTGTCTCCATGCCACAATTCTAAGCTTGCTAAGAGCTTCTTTACCCAGCAACATTTGAAGGTATTGGAGTGGCCAAGAAATTCACCCGATCTAAACCCCATTGAAAATTTGTGAGCCATTATTAAAGTGCGCATATCTAAGATGGATTACACGACGAAAACCAAGGTGATAGAAAGTGTCATGAAAGTGTGGTACCATGACCCTGAAGTGAGGGAGATGTGTGGAAAGCAGTGGCATCAATGGTTGAGAGGGTGAAAGAAGTAATTAAAGCTAAGGGGGGGTCACATTCACTATTTACTACACTATTAAACAAATAAATATTTTAGTTGTGTCTTTGTTACTGCATTTTCCTATTGTCCCAACTAATTTGCACAGTACTGTAATTCCGTAATTGCTAGTCTGAATCTTTTAAAAAATAAATAATAAATACCTCCAAGCAGCTGCATGCTACAGAGGTCTGACAGGAGCCTGCCAGTGTAATATGTCATAGTAAAAGGTCTGTGAGAATGGTGAGACCTCAGCAGAAAAACAATACAAATGTCCATGCCTTACCTGGGGCTTGAACCCAGTCCCTTTGATCAATAGCCAAGTGTCTTAATCACCTGGCCTTGCTGAATCAAAATTTACCAAATACAGGATTTCATTGAATATGAGAACTATAAATAAGGATTTTTACCAAACGAACATTTAACTCTAGTAATAAACAGAGTATGTAACCAAACTATAAGCATAATTTTTTTTATTTAGGATAATGCAGTCTTTTTTCTTCCATTGAATGTTTTCTGAAATAATGCCTGGAACTATGTCATGGTGTACATAGAAAAAATTTCTAAATACAAATATTGAAACAGATTTACTTGAAATTTGCCAAATGTTACAAACAATAAATAATGTTAAATTGTACACTTGCATACACTTTTCTGCTATTGCTCCTAATTTCTGAGTTAGGAAAATATTTTCATTTCTTAAACATTATCCATCCTCAGGAGATGATACAAGATTGACATTTAATGATAGAGAAAAATCAAGAAACTCTTTTTCCATTTCCCCAAAACAACTTAAAAAGTATATTTGATTCAGTAGCAACAAGTTGTAAAACTTCCTCACTGGAAATATTTGATGAAAATGTAGCTAGAGTCAAAAAACAAAAATTGATCTATAAAACACAAAAGTTTTAAAATATAAAGTACTGAGGAAATGCATATGTATCCAAAATTTTGTAAATTCTTAAGTTGCCGCAAGTTGTTTATTTGCTAGCTCTACATTTATTTTCAGTTAAGCTTTAGCAACTGTCTCTGTTTTGCACTACTCCATTGAACACAGTGTGGTTGAGCTATGGCTCTTGGTGAAGTACAGTGAGGTTGAGCTATGGCTCTCAGTGACGCACAGTGATATTTCTGGAACCAAAGTGATTTTTTAGGTTTTTTTTTTATAATGATTAAAAGGAATGTTTTGTGGATGTAGTACATACCTATGAAGAAAAATAATTACACTGGGCAACACACAAAAAGTTTTGAAATGAAAATAGCCAATCTTTACTAATTTCAAGATGTTGAACACAAAAATGACAATAAAATTTGTTGATTGGTTCTTGTTTAGGAGAGACAGAGATGGTCATGTATAAACGACTCAGTCTGCATTGAATACATAGATAACCATTTTGCAATGGTGTATTTTAAACTCCAGATTGCAACATATTGTGTTGTATTGCATTAGCCCGCCATACACACAATCCCCGGAGGTATTGCATCATTGTCTGATGCAATGTAATTGAGTCATGACATCACGGATTTACGATTGCGGACAAAAGATGATGCAGTCGTTAGTTGTAAGCGATGTTTCATAGGGTGAGCAAGTCTTTTGAGCGACTCCCATTTACCCCTGAGTCATAAGTACAACACAAGTGATCCTTGCAGTTTTGTGGGGAAGTGACATTTGCAAGCCAAAAAAGTGCCATCACTCCAACAATGAAAGTGGCATACGAGTTTTGTTTTGGATGCAAGATCAGGGACCAAGACAAGGCCTGGGCCCCACACATATGATGCAGTACATGTACAAGAAATCTTTTGAAGTGGCTGAATGGTGAAAAAGTGGCAATGCCGTTTGCTGTTCCTATGGTTTGGAGAGAGCCAAGCAATCGTGAAAATGACTGCTACTTCTGCATAGTTCCACTTGTTTCTGGAGGCATCACAAGGATAAAGAAGTGGACAATAGCATATCTGAATATACAATTTGCTCTCTGACCAGTTCTGCATGATGAAAGCCTTCCCGAACCTCCAAAAGAATTTTCCATCGATTCAGATGATGAGGTTGTTGAAAACACCTAATAAAAAACATTTCTTCTTCATACTAGAGTGCACAGGCTAAGACAAACTACATTTTCCTTCACACTCTAATTCCTCTTAATTACAACTTTCCTATTCTTTGTTTTTAAGTTAAGTTTGTTTGAAATAGTGACATAATTCTCATGCTTTAGTTCACTCGAGCATCAAGACGATACAGGACATCACAGTTTCACTGTTGCTCATTCATCTGTTGTAACAATATTTAAGGGATAAAAAGGCTCTCTTGTATTCATTAACTATTAGTTTCAAACTATATATGGATTAATTTTAAGGCTATTATTTTTAATTTTTAATTTTGCATAAACTGTATAAATTGTCTTTAGTAATGGATGTTAATAGAATGTTTTAGCTTTGTATATTTATAAAATTATTCTTTTATTTTAAATAGCGGATCTCAGTTTTTGAGCCGTACCCAATGAGAGATGCAGTGCAACATTTTTGTGAAAAGCATTTAGACAAAATTAAAGCCTACATGGTTAAGGTTTTTGTAAAAATACCTCTACCTGTAAGGTGTACTATTGAAGGTTAGTGAATGTTTAATTCTGTCTGTAAATTAATGATATTTTGTAAGATCATTGTTATTAGTACAGTATTTAAAATTTTATAATTACCATACTTTTTAAATTAATATACACTAGCTAAATCAAATCTCAAATAGGATTGTTTCATAAGCTTTAAAAAAAATTCTTTCTTATGATCTTGTATGATAAATGAGTTGTGAATCTCAGACACTTCCAAATTTTAGACCATATGGACTTTGTGATATATGAACAAGATTTTAAATTGTATTAATGCATCATCAAATTTGATTCCTAGATCATTCAAAGATTGAGGTAATAAAAATTCATTTTCTTTATTTTCAACCATATTTTGGTTGGATAGGTATTGATGTCTAATTTTGTGTTGGATAGATATTGAAATATTATGATATGCACTTACCAAATCTCTCTAAAGCTATAATTACACCCTCTAGCGGTGGAAGAAGTTGAAAATTCCAAAATTTCAAATGAATATTGCAAATGATATATTTATGCTAGAAATTTTTAATTTTAGTAGTGGAATGTGAAGGTCATGAAGTTTTCATTGCAACAATGAGTTGACCCCTTATACCCAGAGGTGGTGGGAAAACACATTTTTAGTTTTAGAAAATAATTGTTTTTAGAGGTAAATGAAAAATTTCTCTTTGGGTTGGATAGGAATTGATAAAATATGATTTACACTTTTTAAATCTTCCAAAAACTATAATTGCATCCTCTAATGGTGGAAAAATTTGCAAACTCCAAAATTTCAAACAAATATTACAAATGACGTATTTAAGCTAGAAATCTTAAATTTTGGTCGTGGAATATGAACGCCATGATGTTTCCATTGGCAACAATGAATTGACCTCTTAGACCTAGGGGGTGGGGGGAAGATAATTTTTTTGTTTAAACACATAATTCTTTGTATTTAGGGGAAAAAATTTTTAGGGTTAGATAGGAATTGATAAAATATTACAATTCACGCTTTTGGAATATTTCGAACACTATAATTGTGCCCTCCAAGTGAAAAAGATGAAAATTCCAAAATTTCAAATTAACATTGCAATGATGTATTAATGATGGAAATATGAAATTTTTGGTGGTGGAATGCAAACGTCTTTAGAAACAATGAAAATGATAATTAGAAAACACTTTTTTAATTTGATTGGTAGTAATTAAATATAATAATAATAATAATTATTATTATTATTATTATTAACCTATAAAACACCTGCTTACATTGCTCTAGCTCAGTGGGAACAAATATTTCAATGGAAATTTACAGAAATCCACAAGAGTTTATAAACTCACCTGTGGAATTTATTAAAACTAAATATCTGATTTATCATTTTTGGCAACAGTCTAAACATTTTTAAAGTAATCAAAGAACAAAATAATTTGAACAAAGAAAGAGAAAAGTTTGATGAATGATAAAAAAATATTAAATTATATTACAACCCCCCCCCCCCTGAATATTATCAATATGTAGTAGCCATTTATGAAGATTTGAAGTAAAGCTATGTAAATTGGTTTCCATTTTTATGTTGCTTGGCAAAAAATTAAAAATAATTTTGGTGCAAGGTAAATATAATGTTTTTTAACCACAGTTTTCCTAGGTAAGAATTCAATGAGATTAATAGAGTTATTGTATCTTGTGTTATAATTTGCAAATTTTATATTTTGGTCCAACCAATTTTTAAACAAATGTCTTAAAATTGAATGTATATATAATTTTCTGTCAAAATATCAACGTCTTTGTATAAGTTTTTAACATTTTCATATTTTCTTCAATATGCATTTTATAATTCTATTTTGAGCTACAATCAATCGTAATATTTGTATATGTGCCACCCCAAGAAGTAACTTGCAAATATTATTTAACCAAACAATCATATATCATCTTTAAAGATAAATATCTACAAATTGCCTAATATAACCATGGTATTACAATATTTATCTTTTTAATAACATTTGCTTATATGTTCCTTCCAATTTAATTTACAGTCTATGTAAACACCTAATATTTAAAACAATCAATCCCTTAATAGGCAAACAGGAACAATTTTCACCAATACATTCCAAAGCATGATAAAATTTTTGTTATGTAGAAAATCACATTGTCCTTTTAATCTGAAATGGATATATTGTTTTATTTACATTTAAAAGTAATTTATTTTTTAAAAACCAATTTCTAATTTTCATCATCATCATCCTCAAGCAACCATGGGCTACGAAGGTCCAACCAGACCATGCAATTTAGTTCTCCAAGCAAGTCTGTCCTAAGCTACATCTGCTGCATCTAGCCACTGCACACCAATTCTAATAAGGTCTTGTTTGACATTGTCTGCCCACCGCATCCTAGGTCTCCCCTTCTTTCTGAAGCCTTTAGGCACACTGTTCACCAATCTATAATTATCCACATGGGCAACATGGCCAAACCAACGGAGTCTCTCTCTGCACAATATGCTACTTAAAGGAGGTTGCAGACTCCTTTGCCTAACCTCATCATTAGTTACAAAGTTGAACCACCTAATGCTCAGGATACTGCGTAAGCATCTAGAATCAAAAGCATCTAGTTTCCTGTTATCTTGTTTACAAAGTGTCCAAGTTTCACTACCATAACTAACCCTAGAAAGAACCAAACTATTATACAGCCTAATTTTAGTCTTTAGGTGTATATGCCTATTTCTCCACACTCTCCATAGATTCTTAAAATTCCCGACAGCAATCCCTATTCGTCTGTTAATCTCATGCCGCACATCACCATTATCTGTTACATAGCTCCCAAGATAATAAAACTGTGACTCCTGCTCAAGACTGCAACCATTCAGATTAACTGAATCACAGCCTGCCTGACCAATTTTCATCACTTTAGTTTTCTCTCTGTTTATAACCAAACCTACTCTACTACCAGTCTCATCAACAGCTCGAATGAAAGAGTTCGTCTCATCAACATCATTTGCCAAAAGGGATAAATCATCAGCATAATCTAAATCAGACATTTTCGTATCTCCAGTCCATTTAAGGCCAAAATCTTTCCCTTGAAGTGAATTTCGCATAACATAATCAATAACCAAACTAAAGAGAAAAGGAGACAAAATGCACCCTTGTCGAACAACAGAAGTAATGCTAAACCAATTGCTATAAGACTTACCAACTCTCACACACGACTCGTTGTTATTATAGAGAGCTTTCATTATGTTAACTAACTTGTCAGATATACCATATGATCTCACAATCAACCACAACTTATGACGATCAACAGAGTCAAAAGCCTTTTTGAAATCAACAAAGCTAGCAACCAAAGGTTTCTGAAACACTAAACATTTCTCAAGAATCTGCCTAAGTGAAAATATCTGATCCCCTACCACTTCTGATCCCCTACCACTTCTGATCCCCTACCACTTCTGAATCCACATTGCTCATCACGCAATTGACTGTCAACCAGATTCTTAATTCTATTAAGCACAATCATGGAAAGAACTTTACCTGGAACAGAGAGTAGGCTGATTCCCCTATAGTTATCACAAGAACTGCGATCACCTTTTTTGAAAATAGGGATAACAATAGCTCTGGTAAAATCCTTAGGAACCATGCCTTTATCATGAAAGATATTCAAATTTTCAGTCATTCAAGTGGTAACAGAAACATTCCCAGCTCTAAGCATTTCCGTAGTAATTTCATCTACACCTGGGGATTTATGAAGTTTAAGTTTAGAAATAGCCAAAATAACTTCAAATTGTGTTATAGGGCTGACATTAAAGCCGCCAATGCATCTATCATCATTACAAACAATGGGAGTAGAACTAACTACATTGTTTAGAACATCACTGAAATGCTCAGCCCACCTAGCCATGACAGAATCCTCCCCTTCTATAACCTTACCTTGTTTATCCTGAAATCCTTGTATGCCTGTTCGTTTTCTACCACATAAAACATTAACTATCTGGTACAGCTCTCTGTTGTTGTGCTGCCTGACTGCTTCCTCAGCTTTGTCAGCCAAGCCATCAAGCCAAAGATTCTTATCAGTAGCTAACTGATCCTTTATACGTTTATTAAGCTCTCTGTAATCCTTTCTGTTAGGACTAGTAGGGTACTGATTAAGGACATTCCTGCAGTTCCTTCTTTCTGAAATAAGCTCAAGTGCCTTATCACTTAAATAATTCTGTCTCCTCTGCTCCTTTTTCCCTAAAAGAGGACTGTCATATCTAAATTTATGTTAATTATTTAAGAATCTAAATCTTCAGCAGTATAAATTAAAGCTGCATCATCAGCAAAAGCAATTAAATTTCTTATTATATCAAGTTCACATAAATCATTTATATATATTAAAAATAAAAGTAGTCCCGAAACTGAACCTTGAGGAACACCAAACTGCACAATTTATTCCATACTAACAATGCTATCTGTTTTAACTATCTGAACCCTATTATTTAAATAATTTTTCAACCAATTATGCATTTTCCACTAAATTCACATTTTTCAAGTTCAAATAACATTATGTCATATGGAACAGAATCAAAAGCTTTATGTATATCAAGAAAAACAATAGCTACTTTAAGGTTATCATTTATTCCTGCGTGAACTATTGAAGTTAATTTTAAAATAGCATCCTCTGTATTCCTTTTTTCCCTAAATCCAAATTGATTTTCAACGAAAAAATTTGTCTTTGTAAAAAAAATTTGAAAAAATTTATGAAAGTAAAAATGGGTAAAGATTTTTGATAAATTTGATAGTATTCAAATTAGTCTGTAGTTCTCCAAATTTTTTTGATCACCTCCTTTATAAACTGGAATTACAGTAGCCTTTTTCAAACATTTTGGAAAACTGCCCTCTGATATAGAATAATTTATTAGATGACATAAGATCTTTGAAATATATGGGCATATGTATATTTTTTAAATAATGGATGATAAAATAATCATTTACTGAAGCCTTTTCTATCTTTGGTGAATTTATTGTTTGTATCACTTCAGTTTCAGTTACATAATAATAAAAATTAACAGCAGTGTGGAATCTAACTCTATCAAACCACATGTTTCATTTATTGCGATCATTTTTATTAAATACCCTAAAACTGCAGTAAAATATTTATTGAATATATCAACAAAAGCCAAAAGATAATCATGGAAAGTGTAATTTAAATTTTTGGGAGTTACTTCTGTAGGAAATACCTTATTTTCTTCTCAACACCAGATAATTCATTAATAATTTCCCATTGTTTTTTCATGTTTCCAAAAATTTCAGATATTTTACCTTTAAAATAATTTGATTTTGCCTGCCTAATAAGGTTAAGTAATAAATTTTTATATTTCGTGTATTGTTCCCTTAAAATTTCATTAGAAGGTTGTGTCTTACATAATTTATACAATTGAATTGTACACATGTATACATATACACATATGTATACATATACACATATGTATACATGTGTCTTACATATTTCAAATTGAATATTTAAATCATTTTGATTTTTCATAATTTCCCAATTGTAATCTAAAATTTTATTTAGTAATATAGTTAAATCTGTTTTAAATATTCCTTTATAATTCATTTGAATTTTATCTGAATTCAGTTTTAAATGAATACCTAGGTAATAATAGTCAGAGTTATATGTGTTGGGATAGGGTAAGTATTTAGTTTATTTGGGTTTGGTATTCTTACAAAAAATATGATCTAAGCAGGTTTTTGCAGCTTCTCTAGTTATTAAATTATTTCTAACATAAAATCCTATATGATTAATCAAATTTATATATTTTTCACTTATTTGATCCCTAGCTTTGATATCTATATTCATATCACCTGTTATAATAACATGATTTTTATTTGTTGTATTTAATTTACATTCTAATTCTTCAATAAAATCTAACTTTGAATAAATATGTGACCTATAAAATGCCACTAAAGTACAGATAATATTACCAAACTTAAATTCCATTTGTACCAAGTCTGCATTTACGAATGTAGTGTTACAAGAAATAACAACCAACTCATCTTTTATGTACACTAAGACACCTCCAGCTCTTTGTCCTAATTGACATTTATAATAAATACTATAACCCTGCAATTTATACAATTGTATTTCATTTTCTTTTATCCAGATTTCAGTTAATGCAATAATATCTGGATAATTATCTGTAAGATTTGAAAGCAAAGAAAGATGTTCAAATTTTTTTCTCATACTTCTAATGTTTCCCACAGTAATATTTAAACCCTTTCCCCAAATGTAATATTTTTTATCACACATTTTCTCCTGATATAACATTAATTTTACAATGATTGTTAATAAAGAGTTTTCAATTATACAGTTTGTCTGTTAAAATTTAATTCATTTTTTAAAATTTCGTCTGAAACATTCATATTAATAAACGAAAACATATATTAGTATCACTAAACTTTAAACCTAACTAAATTATCTAAAGTTCTTATTCTAAACACTTTTGCCTTTTCCTCTTTCTGGATGAAGATTTTTGGCATCTAACTCAAACAAATTTTAAGTTTTGTTCTTGTAGCTTTTTGCTTTTATGTAGTATCAATTTATTTTCTGGGTCAAGTGTTCATTTATGAATATTTTATCTTCATGAAA
Organism: Ryuthela nishihirai; assembly: GCA_038380435.1. NCBI lineage: Eukaryota > Metazoa > Arthropoda > Arachnida > Araneae > Heptathelidae > Ryuthela > Ryuthela nishihirai. Next base: position 41,025,757 of record JAWZYU010000020.1, read on the forward strand.
TCCTCAGTGAATCTCTTTAGCAAATGGCTTCTTTTTTACTTTCCAATTAGCAAGCCAAAGATCCTTCATTTTACGAGATGCCAACTGTACAATTCACATTTACGAGATGGCAACTGTACGGTGTACATTTTTCTTTGTTTCTAGTAGGAACTCTATGAGCAGCTTAGATATCATTACTATTTGCATCTATCTGTTATGCTTTTGCTGTAATTTCTTTGACATTTTCATTTTATGTCTCGGGCACTCCAACTATATCTAAATTCATATTTCTGCTGACCTGTTCAAGTTCATTTACCTTCCACTTCAGATCTTTTATTTCATCTTTTAAGGAGCAATTTACTTTTATTTTTTATTTTGTTTTTGAACTTCTTTCATCTGTTTGGTTAATTCAGAAATTATCATTGAAAACTCATCTATTTTATTTGAACAGTACAAAGTGCTTTTATTGTACTTTCAGATTTCCTCTAATAATTCTTCCTTTGAATCACCATTACTCTGCATAAAATCTTTTTTTAAAAGATGTCATATGTTTATCAATTAGATATTCAGTATATTTTTCCTCTTCTGATCTACTCTTCTCATGCAGAATCTTTAAAGTTTGCAATGTTATGACTTATCTCCTGACGTTTCATTTCTGTCTATGATTTGCTTATTTGTTGTTTCTGATGTGCATTTTTGACATCTCCATATTTCTTTTTCCCAATTTTGCATCTTCTTAAAAATTGAATCTTCAAATCCTGTGCAATAATAATGATAATAAATCTTGCAACGACCTTTGCATTGAATGGTTTCAAGTACATCAGCTATTTGACCTTTGCATGAATAAAACTTGCAACAACCTTTGCATTGAACGGTTTCAAGTACATCAGCTATTTAAACATTACACCTACCACAAAATAAATTTTCTGCATCTGAAGATTTATCTATAACTTTTTGTTTCCATGTCAACAGTTCTTACATCATGCGATGACATACTCTTTTGTTGCTGTAGTTTCTGCTGTTTACTTGATTTAGGATTAGAAGAGTTACTGGGAAGACTGATACATTTCGAACCCACACAATAAAAATGGGCATAGCCATCACATGTACCTTTGCAATAAAGAAATTCACTATATTATAAAATTTAATTTACAAACTACACACATGAGAGCCATATTAATTCAAATATAAATGCAGAAATATATGTAATTTTGTTAGTTTTATAATTTGACAAAAATTTATAAGTCCTCTAAAAGTTCAACACTACTAGAAGTAAAATAATAATAAATACCCCCTCAAGCAGCTGCTTGCCACAGAGATCTGACAGAAGCCTGTCAGTTTATATGCCATAGTAGCAGGTCTGAGAGGATGGCAAGACCTCAGCAGAAAAACAACACGCACAACCATGCCTTACCCGGGGCTCGAACCCAGGTCCCTTAGATCAGTAGCCAAGCGTGCTAACCACTCGGCCATGGGATGGCTTACTAGAAGTAGGTTAAGCAAATAAAATATGCAAGAAAAAGTCTTTAAAAAGGAAATAGCTTAAAAACAAAATGCACAGACAAATTATACAACTCACCATTCAATATGTTGTTTCCACTCAATCTTATAATTTGCATTTTTCAAATACTTAGTAGTTTTAATATATATATTTACAGATTACTGAAATGATGAAACAGCAGAGCTCTTATCAAGTTTTATAAATAATATGTGTAGAATAGAAACTTGAAAAATTAGTGGTAGTTTATAAAAAATATTCCATGACTGCAATGATGTACCCACTTTTCTGAGAGGTGTGGGAAATGCAAGTTTTTATATTTAAGAATTAAAAGACATACTTGTATGTTGTATAATAATAATGAAATACTATTTGCATTTTCCCCATCATCCGCTTGCTCAAATTAAAACTTTTAAGGAATGAAACAGTAGGTAAAGGAAAATCTTTCATTTGAAAACGAGATTCTCATATGCACCAGAGGCGATATGCATCCTTCTAGTTTTATCCTACAGTACTGTGCAAATTAGTTGGGTCAATAGGAAAATGCAGTAACAAAGACCCAACTAAAATATTTATTTGTTTAATAGTGTAGTTAATAGTGAATGTGACCCCCTTTAGCTTTAATTACTTCTTTCACCCTCTCAACCATTGATGCCACTAGCTTTCCACATATCTCCTTCACTTCAGGGTCATGGTACCACACTTTCATGACACTTTCTATCATCTTGGTTTTCGTTGTGCAATCCATCTTAGATATGCGTGCTTTAATAATGGCTCACAAATTTTCAATGGGGTTTAGATCGGGTGAATTTTTTGGCCACTCCAATACCTTCAAATGTTGCTGGGTAAAGAAGCTCTTAGCAAGCTTAGAATTGTGGCATGGAGCCAGATCCTGTTGAAACACCCCATCACCGTTAGGAAACAGCTTCTGCAGTGTTGGGGACCATTTTCGCTTCCAGAACGCTTATGTACTTTTTGTTGTCCATCATCCCTTCAATGGGGTGAAGTGTCTGTGGCCCAGAAGCTGTGAAACATCCCCAAAACATGACCTTGGGTGGGTGTTTGGGGGATTGCTGGATGTGGCTGGATCGAAGAGGTTTTCCAGGCTTCGCTTGTCCCAACTAATTCGCACAGTACTGTACTTTCCTTAGGTGCTAATAACAGATTAAGATCTTTAATACCCCCTCAAGCAGCTGCTTGCCACAGAGGAGTGACAGGAGCCTGTCAGTTTTTATGCCAAAGTAGAAGGTCTGTGAAGATGGCAGGACCTCAGCAGAAAAACATCACGAACATCCATGCCTTACCTGGGGCTCAAACCCAGGTCCCTTAGATCAGTAGCCAAGGGCACTAACCTCTTGGCCACTGCACAGCTTAAGATCTTTACCACACATATTTTTTTTTTATATTCCTATGCTATTGTTACATTTAATTAAGTATACACCAAACAGTTCTCTCAAATAAGGGGCGGCTCAGTCGGTAGCGCGCCAGGCTCGTAATCTGCAGGTCCCAGGTTCGAGTCCCAGCTGGGTCAGCGTTGAGATTTATCTCCGCAAAATTCCCTGCCCTGCCCACGGTCAGTAGGGGACACCGATGGGCTTGGAAAGGCCGCCGTCCGTCGGATGGGATGTTAAGCCGTGGCCCCGTGTGCAGGAGAGCCATACCCTGTGCACGTTAAAGAACACACTGGATGGCCTTGACGGGAAGCTACCATCTGTCTCCCAACAGCTGTTCCAGTGGGTCCGCTCCCCCAACCTTCTCTGAGCCTTCGGGGTCCATGTGACCTGGCCATTTAGCCCATGGTGTGCAAAAAAGTGCCGCTCAGAGGTAAAACAACCCAACCCTCTCAAATAACCACACTTCATTGAATACAGCAAGACATATATACTGGATTTTAATCTTCTAAAACCCTTCTCTAACATAAACAATTACTCACTAACAAAACACTGTACTTAAAACTTTCTTTTCACATTTAAAACAAAACACCTCTTAAAACAATATATATTGCTAGTTTTGCATAGAGAAAATGCTTCCAGAAACTAGTTTTGTAGAAATTAAAACCACAACAAAACAGTATGTTTTGTTGTGGTTTTAATTCTTGTTTGTTGTGGTTCCTTATGCTTTCTGAACTTTACTCAGGTAAATTTCTGTTATGATGATTTCATTATAAAAATTAAGTTTCTTTTAATATCTAAACTTATACTCATGTTTAGAATACTGAAGCAGCAAGAACACAAAATTCAAAATTGCCCTTTTAACAGTTCCACTGGTAGTTTTATACAGGGTTTAATATGCCTGAAATATTGTCAGCCAATGGCTGGAAGGAAAAACTTGTCTGTTATAAACAAGTTTGTATCAAAATTCATCTGATCAAAGACTACAGGTAGATGGGATTACACAATCAAGTGTGTTCACAATAATAAATTGTGAGTTGCAAGATTTCAATATTTTTTCAGAAATCTTATGCTACCAATTGAGTATCCCTAGGATAAAGTAGTGAAGTAGGAAAAATTAAAGTTATGAAATTAGTAAGAAAGTTGTTAAAGGAATAGTAAATTTTTGGAAAGAAGAACAATGTTAATGAAAATTACAAGATGGAATATTTCTGTTTCTTAATTGCTATGATATGGGTTTCCATTGTGGGAGACAGCTCTTGAATTTTTATATAACTTTGTTTCTAATTGTAACATCAAACTGAAATGAATATTTTCAACTGTTTATGTATTTTTCAGAACGAAAGTCAAAGAAACATGCCAAAATATACTTTGCCTGTCAAGGAAAGGGTGAACACTGTCTTTATAATAAAACTTTTTTTATAATGAAGACTCGCAATCCACGTGTTTGGATCCATCTTATGTTTTTAGCACTACAGGTTAGTATCATCATCATCCTCAAGTAGCCATGGGCTACAGAGGAAATCTATCTTTTTCTCATTGAGCTTAAGTGAAAATAAAATTAAAATTTATCAGTTTCTATTTTCAATGTGCTATATTTAACAGAGTTCTGAATTTGTTTTATATTGTTTTCAAAGGCAAAACTGAAATAATAGATTATTCAAAGTTCCGTAATTAAATCATGAAAGCATTTTGAGTGTGTGTGTGTGTTGATCTAAAATATATATCTAATGCTAAATTATTGATTTATAAATGCATAGGTTGTAACATTTTTAATATCTTTATTTAATGCAGAGTATTGTCAGTGACATGTTTCAATCCACTTAATAGGCCATCTTCAGATCTTGTATTCTACTTAAGATGTTGAATGGTTATGTTGTTCCATTACTTCATATTTGCTTCAGATTCATGTGAATCTATTGAAGATAGTAATTTTTAGTATATACAATGCTGAAAAATAATCCACAATAATACAGACTGTCATCCTGTTTTGACATAATTCTAATCTTAGTACAGATTTCAAAACTCCATTGTAGATGTGAGTTTATTCACTTTAAAAATGGTAACTACAGCCAACTATAGCTTACCACATACAACACATATTCAACCTAAAATATGCTTTCAAGTCAACAATGGTGTTCCATAACCTCTATCACAGGAATTATTCTAAAACAGGATGACACCTTAACAATATTTTGTACTTTAATTGAGCAGTATGTGTGCTAAAGACTTACTGCATCCTAAGGGCTACACATAAATTTCAAGAAACTGGGGATCATCAGAACAATGAAATTTTTAGCTTACCTCAAAGAAAATCCCAGATCTGAAGATGATTCATTCAGTTGATTAAAACATGTCATCACCAGAATTCTACTTAAATGAAGTGTAAGAAACGGATGGGATTTTTGAAGATATTTTGCCTTTTGTATACATATATTGTCAACAATATTTTAAAATTTGTTTACTCCTGTGAAAAGCAGGTATTTGTGATTTCATTTATTGAATTTTTTTAGTTATGAATCAAAGCTTGCTTGTATAACATATTGTCTATTTTTTCTGTATTAAGATTATTTGTTAGAATTTTGAAAAATTTATCTATTTTATTTTTTCAGGCTCGGGCTTCAGTTGCTCTTAGCACAAGAGAAGCATCAGTCAGCAGTTTGAAGAATTGCTGGGATACTTTAAAAGCAGATAATAAAACATTCCTAACCCTTGTTACATCCGCTTTTCCCTCTGCAAAGGTATAAAACAGTTATTAAAATGTAATGAGGGCATATTTCATACTTTAATAAATTAATATGTTTGTGATAAGATAAGTGATTAAGTTTTCCTGCTTAAGTTTAACCCTTTAACACCCATAATGGTCCAAAGTGGCCGACATTTTGAAATGGACTTGTTCAAATAGTACTATTCCTTTGTCTTTAATACCCTCTACCCTTTTCTGAATTTTCCTGGGTGTTAAGGGTTAAAGGAAGATTTTAACCCCAATATGCATTTTGCCTAAAAACAATATTACTTGAAAAAGCATACAATAAGGAGTTGAGAGGCTGACTGTAGTGCTTCTTGTAATGGAAAGTTACCTCTTGAATGTGTTGCTGCCAAATGAAAGTGCATATAATAGTTACTCATTATTGCACATGGGGCTCTTCTACAGTGCATTCTTTTTCTATTTGCTCTACTACAGTGCATTCTTTTTGTTTATGAATAGTTAAATGTAGGCTGCAAAGAATACATAATGTTTTTCTTTCTTTGCACCCTGTAACCAACAAAATGCAAGAAGCCAGTTTTTATCAAAAATAAGTAAAATGGGTCCCCTGTATCCTATAAAATTGTAATGAATACATTAGTTTTGATTTAATTAACCTTGAAAGTGTTAGGAGCCAAAATTTCATTGTGATCAAAATTATCACTTAATGGTTGTAGACATAAGTTACATACTAAGTTAAGAAAAAAATATTTTTTATGAAATGTATTGCACTTATTTAGATATTTGATGAAAATATCAAATTATCTGAAAGATTAATCCTGATAGATGTCACATAGTTCTTTTAAAGACAATTTAAGAACCATCTGAAAAAACTTTTGAAGTGCTGGGTTGGGTTATTTTACCTCTGAGCTGCACTTTTTTGCACACCATGGGCTAAATGGCCAGGTTAGAAGAACCCCGATGGCTCAGAGAAAGTTGGGGGAGGGGACCCACTGGAACAGCTGTTGGGAGATAGATGGTAGCGTCCTGTCAAGGCCATCCATCATGTTCTTTAATGTGCACAGGGTATGGCTCTCCCACACGTGGCCATGGCTTAACGTCCCATCCGATGGATGGTGGCCTTTCCAAGCCCATCGGTGTTCCCTACTGACTGTGGGCAGGATGGGAAGTTTTGTGGAGATAAGTCTCAATGCTGATCCAGCTGGGACTCGAACCTGGGAACTGCAGATTACAAGCCAGGCGTGCTACTGACTGGGCCATCTCTGCCCCTTTTTAAAGTGCTAGTCTGAAGTATTTGTTTTTATTTGAAATGCATGCGAGTTGCCATTAAATGCCAATGGCATTCACCATTTAAGTTTTGTGCCTCTAAAGCTGATGAGGACTGGTATCAATGATATGCTACAAAGTATGAGTCAAGTAAAGCAAGTGCTTTAACATATGCCACCCAAAGCTACTTCAGGTGGAACATCATATGTGAGCCAGAAAAAATATAGCTTCAGACTTGAACATGTCAACTGGCAAAAGAGCACTCATTACAAGAATTGACATAAACTAACATCTTTGACTTGACAAAGGCACTTGCAGAGATTCTACTTTAAAGTATCACCCATTACTGTGTGCAATGGACTGTTACAACATATAGGAATTAGATAAAACTTAAATTCCAGACTGGTACATTAGTTTTTAAATGACTTAATATACAGCAAAATGTACTTATTAAATATTTTGTATTTCGAATTTTATGGTTGTTTATTGGCTATTTAAGGATAATGTTCAAAAATTATTTATTTTCCTGCTGAATCACTTGAAAATATGACCGTCATCCAGAGTTCATTGTTAAAAACTGTTTTTTCTTTTTTTTTTTATTGTACTGTTTAGTTTTTTCTTTTTTTTTTTTGAAAGATGTGTATATTTCTGAATTTAACAGACACATATCAAGCTGTTTTTAGCATTAATTTTTGAACAGGTTTAGTAAATTTAAATAAGTATAAATTAAATCAATAAATATTTTGCGGAAAAGTTTTTTGCCAATATATGGGATTTGAACCCACATCTCTCCAGAAACATGCCAGAGTATTCTTCCAGTTGAACTAATACCAGCTAGTCTTTTTTCCACTAATTTTAAGACTAAACTCTTTTTTTCTGCAAAAATATTTATTGATTTATCAATGCCAGAAGAGCAGCAGGTAACTCTATGATTATCATCTATGTTTAAGTATAAATTAATTTGCTCAAAATTAGAATTATTAAAATTATGTTGAAAGTGCCAAAATATGTTACCATTTTTTAGTGTACTTTAATAAATTTATCTTTTAGGACCAAGACACACTGATTAATGAACTTCGAATTGCAAGGTTTTTTGATGTATTTGAATATAATGGACCTCTTAACCTGTGGGGTTGTTTTCTCTGCAATCACCCAGATAGAGCAAGAGGTTTTTTACAGGACACTCAGCCTGTCATAGAGGTAAGGTATAATAAATTCTGATATGTGTAATCAGCTTTCTTGTTATTGACTCTTTAGTGTGTGAAGATTTTCAAGTTGATTGTTCTAAACTACAATGTTATTGCTTTTAATGGGTTGTACAAGTCAGTATATTTAAAATTCTATGAAATGCAATTATTTTTCCTATTTTTTTTTATGTTGTAGAATAGAATGCATTTAATCCTTCCCATGCCCAGCTATTTTTTGCACTGTGTTCAGTGGAAAAAAAATTATGAATTTTTTGTGAAATAACTAATGAATAGATCATGTTGCATACCAAATCAAAAAGCATTTAATTCTTAATTTTATGGAAATAGAATTTCTAACAGAAATGAAAAACATTGATTTAAATAAGACTCTTTCAGAGTGATATAGTGAATAGAGGATCTGGCATGACAAATTAAGGCTTAAATCTGGCATGGCAACTAAGAATAATTCTGGAAAAATGGCCCAAGTTATGAGAAAAGTTAAACGTGTATTTTAATATAATTTTATTTACTGGGAAGTTAGGACAAATTAATATTATAAGAAGTTAATAAAATGACCTTCGGAAAAGTTTGATAATGAACTCCAAATCTGAGTCTTGCCTTTTGAGATTCAATATCTTGATTTCACTCTTTGCTTTTGGTGTGACACTGTGAAATTGTAGTTCAGTCAGAAATGTGGGTAAAGAAAAATATCCCCAACTGTACATTAAAAATCTGTTATTAACGAACTCTCAATTAAAGGAATGTAATTGAATCTATTTTTATACAGATGAAAAAAGTTGGGTATATGGAGTATATCTGCTTATCCCCAGAAAAAAGAGCTTTTGTATTATATAACTATGAGTTATATCTTAGTAGTGAAGTAGAGGGGAGGGGGACTGACTGTGCATTCTCCCACTCATTCAGGATATTTTTAGTTTTTAGACATTATGCTGATAGACTCTTGTAAGATTTATGTGACAAGCAGCTGCTTTAGGGGAATATATTTGTTCATTAACTGGCATTAATAAAAATATTAACAAAATTTTTGAAAACCCCATACTTCCAAACATTTTGGCTAATATTGGCTATGCCACTGATTGTGTATGAAATAATTAAATTCCTAAATTTAATTCTTGTTATTTTTCACTTAATTGATATTGTATGTGCTCTTGAATAAAGGCATTATTATTGTTAAAAAATGCACTGCAATTTCCCCTTCCAATATTAAAATCTGTAAACATAAGCCAATGGCAGTACCAAGGTGAAAACACCGGTTCTTGTCCAATCACCAAAGTTAAGCAGCTTTGGGTGCAATCAGTATTTGGGAGGGTGACCACCGGGAACACTGCGTGCAGTTAGCAAAAAATCTGCTGAGGACCTGCCGTCCTCACAGATCTCTCTACTATGTCATATTAAAGTGATAGGCTTCTGCCAGATCTCTGTAACAAGCAGCTGCTTGAGGAAGTATTTATATTATAAACACACATACAGATTATGCAAAATTTTGTCACCATCTGAAAAACAGTGAAGCCTATCATTGCTAATCCAGATTTGAATCGTTTTACCTCTGAGCAGCACTTTTGTGTACAGAGTCAGCTGAAGGTCAGGTCACAAGCCCCCTCCCCCCCCCCCCCTTCCTCTGGGCTCAGAGTTGGGAAGGGTTCCACTGGACAACTGTTAGGGACAGTAATCTCATTAAAATCATCTAGAGTGTCCTTCAACTTACTTATAGTAGGGCTCTCCTAAACACAGAGTCATGACTAAACTATTTGACTAAACTATTCATCTGACTGATGACAGTATTTCTGAGCCTATCAGTTTCCTCTTTCTCACTGAGAGCTGGGTGTGAGTTAATGGAAATAAATCGTAGTTTGGATTGGAGCCTGGAAACGTTGCAATATTAGTCTAGCACACTTCACATTGTGCCACCTCCAACCATATATGCTTAAATACAAAGACTATTCTGATGACTTTTAATTGGAAAGTCAGAAATATATAAATAATAATAATAATAAAATAAATACCCCCTCAAGCAGCTGCTTGCCACAGAGGTCTGACAGGAGCCTGTCAGTTTATATGCCTTAGTAGAAGGTCTGAGAGGATGACAGGACCTCAGCAGAAAAACGACACAAACAGCCATGCCTTACCCGGAGCTCGAACCCAGGTCCTTAGATCAGTAGCCAAGCACGCTAACCACTCGGCCATGGGACAGCCAGAAATATATACAAAACATCAAAAGAGACCATTAGTAGAAGTAGAGATGAGTTCGGGCTCAATTTTTTGAGCCTGCACCCAACCAAGCTGACTCTGGGAGAAAACAAAATTCTGATGCATCATTATACAAATGTATACAAGAATCATTATTTTATTCTTATTATGATATTAAAATCATTTTATGACAAAATTTAACGTTAATGATATTTGGAGCAAAAAATATAAGGAATACTAGCAGAAACTGAAATTTCTTAGGTAGCAGCATTATAAATGCAAAAAGCCATTAATTTATTTAAAACTTTTGTGGCAAGTAAGTAAGTACCTTTTTCTTCTGTGTAGTATCAAACTTTTGTATACTGGAGTAAGTGAAGACTAAGGTTTATAATTCAATATTTACCATTAACTGATATTTGGCTGCACATTTAAAGACTTGTATATATTGATTGCAGAATATAATATTAAGTGGAAAGAAATAAGCTCTTATTTAAGAGATGAAGTAATATTAATTTATGTTTTTGCTATAATATTTTATAATTACTGTCCTCAAAAATGTTACATCATTATAAGACTATATCTAACCGGTTGTGCTATAAACACATACTTGGTTTTTGTATTAATTTTGATATACTTTACCTAAACTTAGGGTCAACTGAAAGAAAAAAAAGGGAAATGGAAATTATTTCGGCGATGGAGAACTCGTTATTTTACATTATCTGCTGGTCACTTATCATACAGAGGAGCTGTAAGTTACAGAATGAAATCATGTTTTGATCAGTAAACTTTATTTTGTTTTAAATTAAAAATATGAAATATTTCAAGTGAATCAAAATCATTCATCCCATGAGGAGTAATAATGCAGAGCTGCCAAACTCGCATGACAAAAATTACAATTTTTAAGATTGAAAAATTTGGAGAAATTATGACCACTTGCAAAACTAATAATTTCTGTATTTTGCAGAATTTTAAGAATATATCAATTATTAATCTATGCTTCAATATATGTTTATTATTGGTTACTAATCACTAGCTATTAAATTTCCATAATATGAAAAATGGAAACGTTTTTTCATCTTGTGAGCATCAATTGACTATGGGTGAAACCAAAATAGGCTTCCCATTTAAACAGTTGGGTTTAGCAATGTTACATTGGATGGCTGCTTACAAGTTGTTGTGGATATTTTATTTAACATCACATTAGGTTATATGCTAATTATTCTTTTATTAATTCTTCATTTTCCAGTAGAAATACTTTGATCCTGTAACTTTTTTCTGAAAATAAATGAGGTCTTGAATACAAAAGCAAAAAAGGACATCCTTGGCATGAAAATCAGTTTCATATGGGAGGGCCATCCACTCAAAGCTATCCAGCATGTTATTTAACATGCACAGGGTTTGTCTCTCCCACACATGGGAACATAGTTTAACATACAATCTAAAAGACAGTGGCCATTCCAAGCCCTTCGGTATCCCCTACTAACTTAGGGCAGGGCTGGAAGTTTTGTGGTGATAAATCTCAATGCTGGCCCAGACAAGGCTTGAACCTGGAAACTGTAGATTGTGAGCCTGGCACGCTGCCGACTGAGCCACCCCCACCCCCACCCCAAAAATCATGTATGCATGAATTTTGTACATGAGAGCTGGAGTTACCATAATGGAGATGCTGGAATTAGGGATTAGAGATGTTAATAAGGTGTATGATAAACCTGAAAGCCATTCAACTAGCACAACCAGTTTTCATACTGTTGAAGTTTTGTGGTAATAAATTCCACTCTTCCCCAAGAAATCTGAGCTGATAAAAGGTTCTATCTTTTTTTTTTCTGTCTGGGAGAGGGCTGGCATCTTCCAATTCATCTCCTCAAGCTGCTCCATACATACTTAGTTTGATTTGAGTGTTTTATCAGGCTGGCACCACTCCTTCCCATGATTATCTTCATTTTCAAGGAAATTGGCAATCATATGAACCCTGTGGGGGCAGGCATTATTGTTTATGAAGATGAAATCAGTTCTAAGAACACCTCTGTAAAACTCACATAGGGTGCAAGCACTGTTGGCTCAAGGCAATGTCTGATCAGGTAGTTGCAAAGGTGCCAAGACCAAAGAGTGACAAGTACTCAAGGAAACTTATAAGCAAATTTTTTTGAGTTTTTCATATTCATATTTATTTTGTATTCTTTAAAATAAAAAGGTCAAACTGTTTCATGCCATATTTATCCTATAAGCCATTATCTTTCTGACTAGCTTAATAGCATTGGTAGGACGATGCTGAAAGTAGACTTGCCTAAGGTACCATTTCTCTTAAGCTGGTCCTGAATGCAAGAATTTTTATGTATCACTTAGCAGTCAGATCCCTGAAAGATGTAAAGCTCTGTGTTCCCAGTTATCATAATGTCAGTAATATGGTGATCAATTCCAAATAATATTACTGCCACTAAAATGGTCCCTCTTCAATGTTACAGTGGTTGTGGAAAGTTTCTCATTCTCTCTGGATGAGCACATATTGAGAATCAGTGTTCAAGCTGAATCATTTCATGTGAAAGAGCACATCCTCCCACTGCCCTGAGCTCCAAAAGTGTTGTCTTCACCATGTTAAACAAGCTCTACTATTGGAGGGTTGAGGGCAGCACAAACCATTGATCTTTGTGCATACAGACTTCATTCATTCTGCCTCTTATATACAGTATGTTGAAACTGCTATCTCAGCTGACAACTTGCAAGAGAGCTGCCTGGTTTTTATTTCCTTATATCATCTTGCTGTTAAATACATAGCAGTCATCCTGAGCATTTGTAGTCCTGAGACAACCTTGTCCTCATGTTTTTTGAAATATCTCCAAAGTCTTCAGTGGAACACTTTGTTGTGTATTTAAGGACCATGTTACTTTGATTTGGGATTGAACTGCTTCCATTTTACTTATCATTCTCTGCCATACACTGATTTTAATTAGTTCCCTTATATCATATTTGTGACATAGAGAAATAAAATTGCTATCCAAGTTACCATGCTGGCTAGAATGGAAATGAATGAGGAACACAGTCACATACTTTTTTATAACAACTCTAATTTACATGCTCATAGTCACATTGGTAAGATCTGCATTCATTTCTTTTGCATTGCAAAATTTATATGTACACCATATTTTCATGTCATTCTCTTATATAGTTTTAGAGACAACATTATCCTTTAATTTTTGGCACCAGAGTATTCTCAATCAAGTACACTGGTTTCCATGAATTAAGGAAAATCCCTATATTAAACTAATGGGAAGCTAACATCAAAGTTCTATAACTTTTAAAATAAGTTTTTTCGTTTTGAAAAACGTGATTGCAGATAAAGATCTCAATCAAATAAATCAATATCTCGATTTTCAACAATATTCGTTCAGTATTTAATGAGTTATGGAAGTTTGAATATGTAACAACAGCAATGCCAATCTTAAAACTCTTTACTTTATACAAAACTGAAGAATAGTGAAAGAATTCTTTACACAAAGTTTTAAAACACAAACTTATTTTATTAAACACTTTGATCCAATGCTTATTACTAAGTTCTAATTAACTTCTGAAGTCAATTTTTGTGACTGGCATTGTTATTGCTAAATATTCAAACTTTCATAACTCAGATACTAAACAAATATTGTTGAAAATCGAGATATTGATTTATTTGATTGAGAACTTTATCTGCAATCACATTTTTCAAAACAAAAAACTTATTTTAGAAGTTATAGAGCTTTGATATTAGCTTCCCATTGACTTAACATAGGGATTTTCTTTAATTTATGGAAACCAGTTATATATTGACTCCTGAGGTTAGTCATGAACATAATTAAGGCATCAGTGAGTTTTCATCATATTGCATGATACTGTACAAATATAATTGATTAATATGTGGAAACAAGAAGTAAGGCCTTTTGGCAGATTTTTTTTTAATGATTTAACTTGCCTTTGACATTATTTTGTTAAAATATTAAAGTTTTTTAGTATATTTTTGTCACATTTTTCATCTGATATTTTCTTGTTTTTTAGCAGGATGAAAAAGAAGTTCAACCCATTGATATTAGCCAGATTCGAAGTGTACGTGCTATTAGCAGCCGAGGTAGAAATATACCAAAAGCTTTTGAAATATTTACAAATGATAAAACGTTTGTATTAAAAGCAAAGGATAGCAAAAACACTGAACAGTGGGTTCAGTGCTTGTCTATTGCAATGGCTCATTCTCATGCAAAAGAAGTAATCCATTGATTTACTCTATGCAATAGAAGCAAATCTTTCTCTACACAAACTTATTGGTTAATTTCGATTTACTTAAAAGAGCAAAAATTGTTTATATTCTGAAGAATATCTTTATTGAAATTAACAATAAGTATAGAATATTTTTGAAGAATTATTCAAAAGCAAGAATTAAAAAATGGAAAAAATTAGTACTGTAAAGTAATCACTGCCAAACTGACAAACATTAGTTTTTGATGTTGGTGTTTCTCATAGTTATTTTCATGTGAAATAAAATGAGCAATCAAGATTACTTAACCATACCTCAGGACTAAGAACTGAATCATCACTGCTTACTTACAGTATGAAAAGCCTCACCTGAATAGTTACTGAAACTAGCTAGCTAGTGGAAAAAAATGATCTATATTGCCATGTACTCAGTTCTCTCCAATGATTAACTGTAAAATGGTACATTTTAAGTGTTCATTTGTAATTAATTCTGTTTTATTCTAATTTTGCTCTTCAAATGTTTTTTTAAATAGAATATTCATAAAATCTCTTGTACATAAAATCACCAACTTGCCTTACATATTTTGTCTTCCATGTTCATTCCATTCATGTAGAAGGTTTCATACATTTGTTTGTCGAGATGTTCATGTAAAAATGTTTCATACCTTATAAATGCTATGCAGATTGTATGTATATAAATATCTGTGTATGTTTTTGTGTCCAAATAATGGTGAATTTTATCATAATTTTATTCTTATTTTTTACAATACTCCCTAACTCCCAAACCTCAAAGAGCATTGTTTTCAAAACCAGTACTTCTTGAGTGGAATTACCATTCCAATTTACTGCAACCAGAGTTTAATTTGTTGAAAAACTGTTATCAAAATGGGTTAATTATCTAAATGTCTAAGGGATGACTATCCTGTTTGTGTGTGAAGGAAGTCATTTCTTAATAATTTTTATAGGGAGTATAATTTTTTTCCCATTATGTACTGTCATGAGTAATATGATTTAAACAGTTACAGATCTATTTTAATTTCACTTAAATTAGTATGCAAAGTAGAAAATTTTGAGTAATGAGGATAATATATTTTGTGAGTTCTTATATTCATGTGATTTTTCCTCTTTAATGTGCCTTTCTCAATTTTTCATATTTATTCCCCACAACAGCTATATTGAAGTTTTTAAAATTAATACAAGGCCTAAATATAGTTAAAGCTGACAAAACAATTAGCAACATGTAGGAGTCGCAACTTGTCAAGTGCTAAATATTTGACGATTGTTATTCTTTTTCTGTACAATATTAGCTTTTTAAAATCATGTATAAAATTAGTGAAAGTGTGCATGTGATATATTTTTATATCAAAGTACTTTATTCATCTCTTCATATATATATATGTATAAACATGCAAAAATTTGGTAGCTATCAACAAAAAAATTGTGCTTTCCTTTAGAAGCACATCACTAATGTAAAACATTAATTTGGTTCTTCATACATTACACAGACCTTATCATACATATGAATTGTTAATACAGAATGCAGTCTTATAGTTAATTTTTTTACTAATCTTTTCTAGTGACTTGTAATATGTGCTTCTCTAAAATATAGCATTATCAAGAAGGTAAAGGTTTTAGTAAATGTGTATAACTATTTTTTAGAACTTGCAGCTTATAAGTGTTTGTAATTGTATTCCCTATAAATAGGCAAAATATTACATTACTACAGGTGTTAGTATACTGAACTATAAATTTCAACTCAATAGTTTGAAATGTTCAAGCACCAGAGGACTGCACATATGCACTGATAAGACAGAATTGCAAAAACCACTTTTTTAAGTTCAGATACCATATAAAAATAAAAATAAATACCCCCTCAAGCAGCTGCTTGCCACAGAGGTCTGACAGGAGCCTGTCAGTTTATATGCCATAGTAGAAGGTCTGAGAGGATGGCAGGACCTCGGCAGAAAAACGACACAAACAGCCATGCCTTACCCGGGGCTCGAACCCAGATCCCTTAGATCAGTAGATCCTAATCAAAAATCTCATTTTCGTGATCATATATTTTTCCATATTTAATATGAAAAAGTAGAAATTACATATTTTCTGGTAATGGACTAGGGATAGTAACATAAATCAATATATATATATTAATATGCATAATCATAATATATATGTGCATGTTGAGAAAGCATATATTGTACAGGTAAGGAATAATTAGCATTATTCCATAAGTGATAGGTTGATCTTTATTGAAAAGAAACAAAAAGCTTTAAAGTTCAAATTATATTTATACCCAATTCATATTGGGTTTACTACAGTACAGTGCATTTATTATGCAAATGAAAGAACCTGCCTCTTTCTTTACTGGTATTTTATCAAATATGAACTTCTGGCATTGCAATTTTATGAGTGGAAATGAATTCTGAATAGCTGCTGAAGAAATGAATGCCATTTTTAAAAAATAGTTTGATTCCACGAGAAAAAAAAAAAGTGTATTAAGTGATATAATTTAAAAAAAAAAAACTTAAGGGAGTATTGAATAAAGGTAATTGAATAATCTACGTTTTTGTGTCCATTATGTTAGAAACTTCACTTTTTATTCAATAGCACAATATTTGTATGGCATAAAATGTGAATATGTAATTTCTTGTTTAAAATTTATTTTTAAATACATATTTAACTGTTTTATATTTTAAAACTACACAAGTGGTATCTGAATAATTGTTCTTGATATACAGCATTAACTTTGATAGTGTAGATAAATAGAAATTAAAATGCAGTTAAGAACATACAAATGGTAACTTTGTAACAAAAAAAAGTGTAATTTTTATTAATGTAAAACGTTATTTTATTACTAGTCAAATAAAAAATTTTTAAAAGTAGAGTACAAAACTAGTAATGTAGTTTAATAATAAATGCACATATATTTCATAATAGTTGAATACATATCTCTTTATCTAAGTTAGAAGAATAAGTATTTGTATGACTAGAGCTGCGATATATAACTTATGATGTTACCCTTTCCATTCTGGAAAAAATATCCTTTTTGATATTTCTATTTCTTTACTGCTTAAACAGTAAAAAATTCCGAAGGTGTAAATGAAAGGTTTTTTTGCGTAGAAGAAAAAAAACCTTTTGAAAAAAGCAGAATTTTGTTCTAGTGCATTATGTTCTCTGTGGAATGAGAGGCCTCAAACAATAACCTTCATGTACAGTCGCTCAAAAATGTATCCGAACACTGTGGTTGATTACAGAATTCAGAAAACGATTTTTTTTAGAAATTAGTGATCTGGCAACCTTCGTGTCACGTGACACAAAAGTTGCCAGATCAATAATTTCTAAAAAAAAATCGTTTTCTGAATTCTGTAATCAATCACAGTGTTCGGATACATTTTTGAGCAACTGTACCACATATATCATTTTCATAGTATTTTCTTATTTTACATTATTTGTTTGACACATAAATTACTAAAAAAAAAAACAGTTTCATAGTTAAGTAATATTTGGGCACTGTGGCTCATAAAATGAATGTCATTGTATTTTCGTATAATTTCATTTATAAATATGCAAAAAAAAAGGTTTCTTTTATGGTTTTGATTCAGCAAATGAAGTATACCATATAAGGCAATATACAAGATATTGTTATATTCACACTTCTAGGGTTTGTAAATGTAAAATCAAATTCAGAGATCTACAATTTTTTAAATCATTTTGAAAAGAAACCATTACAGAAAAGTTTAATATGAGATTAAATTCAAATTTTAATTTTTTTTTTGTTAAATAATATAGATTCATTATTTACAGTCATGTAAGCTAGAACATCTAAAACAGTGTCACTTATTTGAATCAACTTTTTTTTTTATTTGCGACATATAGGATAGAGAATAATCCTAGCATTTACAGGCCTTCTCATACAAGGACATGCCCTGCTAAGACCGAAGTCACTGCTGACCACAGCCTCAGTTAGAGCTAACACAGTACACAAAGTTTGTCTTGCTGGAACAGCCACTAGCTGCCTAACCATTATGCAAGTTAAGGCCTTAACAACTGATGTTAAATGTTCAAGCTTTCTTAATTGTGAAAATATATTTCCCCTTTTTTAGGGGGAAGAAGGCAGGGGAGGGGGGGTCAGTTTTTTATAGCCTGAGACACACTCTGCCTCACAGGCTTCCGTTTGACACACAACTTGTTACTTTTGTGTTCTGAAGATTTAGAGTGACAATCATTTTTATATATCCTCACCTTTTTTTAAGGGGGGGGAAAGAATGGGGGGATTTTTATAGCCTATGATACTCTCCACATTGCAAGCTTCTGTTATACATATATATCATTAAATTTCTCCATCACATTCAAAGTTATGGTGGAACAACTGTTTTGACAAATCGACAAGCAAAAAGCAATAGGAAGATAGGAAAAAACGCCATCCTTACAAAGTATAAAATTACCCCAAAATTCATAATTTTTCTGGATTGTCAAATATAAGTCATGGATTCACTGTTCACATGTGAATTTCAGCATATTTAGAATTGTTGCATTTCAGAGTTCTTTTTTTACAACTGACAGTTTTCTACAACACAAAAAATATTACTAAAGTTTGATTGTTTCATGATGCAAAGGATTTATTGTGTAATGAAGCATGCTTTTAGTGTTAAATTCAAGTTTGGCTGGGTAATATTTTTTATACATTTACAAAAATTTATGAACGAGATATTTGGAATATAATTTGTAAATTGTTAACCTATCTTGTTATATATATATTTGCATCTTGTTATGCATGTAGCTATTATGGTTGGTCAGAAAGTAAATTTCAAAGACGTAGTTCCAATTTTTTTGTAGTCCATAATATGAACAATGCAGGGCAATTCTACTGTATTCCACTACTTTTCAACATAGACTCTGTAAAAAATTGATACATAATGGAGGTAAGTTTTTCTGTTCCTTTTTGCTCAGCTGTTTCTGCATCTTTATCACTTTGAAATATGTGGCCTTCAAGATGTTCTTTCAGCACTGGAAAAAATGGTAATCACTAGATGCCAGATCAGGTCTGTAGCATGCAGTCTCTCTCACTAGAAATATAAAAGTTGTGGGATTATCATATCAGAATGCAATGATACATTGTTCTGGAAAAGCATGGAACATTTCTGCTGCCTTGTAATATGTTATAAATCTCCATGAGCTGGTAATACATTTATTGATTTCTTTTTTAAATGCACATATTTCATTCAAAAGCTAAATTTCATGGTTAATAATTCCATTCTTAGACCACTGTTCCATTCGACTGACTCATACACAATATGCAGTAGATGATTACCAACAATGATTGACAAATTTCTCTAACAGAACTACAGTAAGCCCTTTGGTTGTGAGATTATACACCTTATAAACTTACTGCCTCTCATATTTTTGATTCCCTAATGCAAAACTTGTACCCTGTGAGCAGTGGATTACTTGTGCTGTGTTTTGATGTTGCTGAATTATGATTTCTTTGTTAAATCCACTTTACTGAATTTTAAATCTGTAACAAGTTGCCATGAAATTCAATAGGTACATGTTTTTAATACTCAGATAGTCGAGTTCCCCCTGCTTGTATGCCATAGTCGGGTTTTCAATGCAGTTCTTGTCAAAAGCATGTGTTTTTCACTAGATAGACATATAAAAATAAACAGTATGAATTATATGATATTCTTTGAACCATGGAATTGCACACACACTTCAACTTGTTGATCAGTACACCACATTGTGTTTTTCCGAAGCAAACTATTTTAGAATAACACATAGAGCATTTCCTTATAGGTTTTTATTTAATGTTGAGAGGAAATTATTCCAGAAGGTGACTTAGTAAGCCATATTGGGTTACTATCTTCATTTCTTATTAGTTTAAATCTGTTCATGATACTTCTCTATAATCCAGTCAATCAAATCTAAAGACAAATCGAAATCCAAGACAAAAAGTCCAAAGTACTGCCATAGAGATATATCAAGGTGAGGAAATGTTTTGACCTAATACCTTTGTTGTTTGCCAGTGATTGAATAATAACAATATTTTGGTCCATGCAATTTATGCCTCCCACTATATTATGTTCTACAACATCTGGTTTCCTCTAACAACACATTTTTCCTTTCAATAGCAATCGTTTATTTTCATGTAAAAGTACTTAGCAAAGTTTACATTGCTGCTTCATTATGCTTACACAAGGTTTATAGTTTATGCTTTTACAAGTTATAATTACTTTCCCTATCTGAAATATGCACGTTTCCCATTTCTTCAGTTTAGCTGATAATTCTCTGAAGATATCCTAACTAGTTTTACCATTCCAAAAACATCGATCTTTTAATTTATCAAAAAGTCAACAAGTTCATGACTGTTGTAAAAATTATCTATTGTAATACTTTAACCTTTGTTCAAAAGCGGTGCTGCTGAAAGAAAAGACAGTCTTTGTTTCCATTGCAGCTTCTACAGTCAAAATTGTTCCCTTTCATGTGTGTATAATCATATCCCACTCATTGCCACCTGATGTTTTCAAACTGTTCAAAGCACTTCACACCAAATTGGGAACATTTTAGTGCCAAATATTGGATCCAGTTTAGTCTGTCTTTGAACAAATCTAGTGAAGTAATTATTGAAGTAGATCTGATTTATTGTACTGAAGTATACACACTGAAGTATGTACAAGAGTTAGAACAACACTTGATCCCTAACCAAATTTTTCAATATATGTCTTGGAAATGAGTTCTGTTTTTTCCAAGATAAATTAAGAAATCATACATTCCTAAATTTTCAAATATTATACTATATATTGGAACAGAGATGTTCTCAATATATGTCTTTGGAAATGAGTGCTGTTTTTTCCAAGATAAATTAAGAAATCATACATTCCTAAATTTTCAAATATCAGGGATACTTATTTCCCAGTGTGTTGGCTTACCTTTCACATTATTTGAAGGCAATGTGACCCTTAAAAGGAATCATTTCTCTGTCAGCAAATAAACTTTCTTTTAATGACAAGGCTGCTTATAATTTTTTTTACGAAAGTTTAATATATATAGGCCTCACTTTTCACAAATGATCAGTATTAACAAGACTGTTCTAAATTGCAATTTTATTAAAGAGTGATCTGAACTTAAAGTGTAAGTGTCATAGCTATGTCATTTAAGTAAGTGATTTAAAAGATGCTGCTGCTAAGGATAGAACAATGTTCCCATTGCAGCTTCTTCAAGGCAGTTAGATTGCAAGCTCAATTGTTTGCACAGCTGAATGCATAAGAACTTGGGAACCTTTGTCATGATGTAAATACTAAAGAAAAGCTTTATTTTCTTTACATTGATTTACATGATATAATTTCTCTGGAGGTGAAGGATCTTCCTTTATTTGTTCCATTATTTGGATTCCATTATTTATTCCATGACTATCTCAATTGAGTGGCAAAATACCATCTAGGTTGCTACTGTGCTAATCAGATATGCACTATTATCTGTGGGTTTGTGCCTAAATCAAACATTTACTGTCTCAATTTTGGGCAATCTTTCCAATTTATTTAATCTGTTTTTTTTTTCATTCTATCATTCATCATATTTTAGACAATCCTCCTCATATTTAATTTCTTTATATATAATATCACCAAATTCTTCTTAACCCATCCTTTATTCATTTATTAACCTCTTGTATAATTTTCATCATCAATCTTATTTGTAGAAATTGTTACTGTCATGTGCAGCACACCGCTATTGAATATACAGCAGTATATCATGCTGTTAAGTACAGACCAGGAATGAACATCATATTCCTTTTCAATCATTAATTACTCTAAAATAATTTTTACACTGTTGAAGAGAAATCCTGTGAATCTCCTAACATTTATTGAGATGCAGCTTCCTGCTAGGATCAAACTGAGGCCCCAATGAAGTTGGCAAACTGCTGCAGAGTGGTGGTGTAGCCAACTGGGTTAATGGGTAACATCTGGTTTACAAATGCATATACACTATTGTAGTGACTTTGGTGCCAAACAATTGTGTGAGGTATAGATGTGTTTTGCAACCATATAAAAATAATTATCAAAGTAACTTTTGAAATATTTACTAAAGACGCATTAAAAATAAAAAGAAATGCACCCTCAAGCAGCTGCTTGTGCAAAGGTCTTATAGGAGCCCATCAGTTTAACACGCCATAGATAAGAGATGTGAGGAAGGCGAGACCTAAGCAGAAAGACAACATTAACATCCATGCCTTACCGAGGGCTTGAACCCAGGTCCATTTGTTCAGTAGCCAAACATGTTAACCACTCAGCCAGTAAAACTGGCATTGCTGTTAAATATTCAAACTTTCACAGTTCATTAAATACTGAATGATGATATGATATATTTGAAATCCTTTATTTGCTATCACATTTTTCAGAAAAAGACTTGGAAGTTGTAGAGCTTTGACGTTAGCTTCTCATTGACATAACATAGAGTTATTCCTTGATTTATGGAAACCAGTGTATGGATCTCATTGAAAAGTGTGCTTTTTATCTTCACCAACATTTGGTGATTCATAAATGCACCAATTTTCATTTTCTCTGACATAATGATTGATTTCAACAATGAAGATTATCAATTCTAAGGAAAATGTTGCTATTCAGGGAACTTGCAATTATTTTTAATAAAAATAGAATTTATTTATCATGGATATGCATTTATCAAAGTTAACATGGCTGATGTTTCCATCTATGTTGACTTTAATTTTTTAATGGTCAAATACTGCCATCTCATATTCAAGAAAATATTAAAATTCAGAATATGTATAATGAATGGATTTCTGAGCAGCTTGAAAGTTGGTGTATAGTGAATTATATGCACACTGAAGTGGTTGTAATGAATAATTTTTCACATTATAGTAGTGTGCATTATTTATAATTGCTAACCTCATCAAAATAAGGGGCAAATAATCAAAAACAAATGGCGAAATTTGCATGTATACTAAAGAAATGTAAATAATTTCAAAATTATTAAAATTTAAATGTTTTAAACAAAATTTATAAGCAAAAAGTTTAAAATTGTAAATATATATGAAGAATTTTAAACGATACTTTGTGAAGTCTGAGAACCAGCTTCAGTAATATGAAAGCTGCCAGACTTTGCATAAATATTGCTGTAATATTATTTGTGTTATCTGTTTACAGTAAATGCAGCAACATGAAACATATTTTACTAGTCTAGAGTTATCAAAGAATAAAAAAATAATAAAAAAATCTGTTTTAGTAACTGACATATAACTGAATACATTTTTGTGTTTTGGCAGTGTGTTATATATAAACTAAATTTTTTCAATCACTTGTTGGCCTTCAGTGACAGTGCATCTGACTTGGTAGTTTTCCAATGGGAAGTTTATATTGGAATTTTTTCTCATTTCTAACAAATTTAGATCCACCGCTGTATTTCCGGGGCGGGGGTGGCTCAGTCGGTAGCGTGTCAGGCTCGTAATTTGTAGTTCCCAGGTTCGAGTCCCAGTTGGATCAGCGTTGAGATTCCCCGCCCTGCCCACGGTTAGTAGGGCACACCGATGGACTTGGAAATGCCACCGTCCGTCGGATGGGACGTTATGCCGTGGCCCCGTGTGCAGGAGAGCCATACCCTGTGCACGTTAAAGAACACGCTGGATAGCCTTGACGGGAGGCTACCATCTGTCTCCCAACAGCTGTTCCAGTGGGTCTCCTCCCCCAACCTCTGAACATTCGGGGACCTTGTGACCTGGCCATTTAACCCATAGTGTGCAAAATAGTGCCTCTCGGAGGTTAAACAACCCAACCGCTGTGTTTCCCAAATACTTGATCACCCAATCTCTAATTTCATATGTAGGTTTCCATTATGCTATTCTGTGTCTTAATCTCTGTTGATACTGATTTGCATTTCTTATGCCATAGTTATTTTTCACTTGTTTGCCAGATTTCTACCTATACCTTCCCTACGCATAAATTTTGTAGATTTGTATTTGTGATGCAATTCATTTGAATTAAAATCACTAAGGTTATTTAGTTTTATAGTTATTTTTGTGTGTAAAAATTTTTATGATCACTTGAAAGTGATGATATTATCCAGTTACCAATAAGCAATTGTGCATTTTGACATACATTTGTGTTTTTCCTTTTAATGCATGTCTAATAATGCGCATTTCATCATCCTGTGTCTTTAAATACTCGCTATATGATAACAGTATAGCATTTTTTTTAATGACCTTAAAATTTTCGACGACTGTAACTGCAGAATTACATGATTGCATAATATAACCATTCTGTGTTATAAACATTAGCTGCACATGCAAGATGAAGTAGAAATATTCGTCTTGTTTTTTAAGTACTAATAGTGAATTTAATGTAAATTTTAAGGTTAGTATTCCTTGGTGGGTGTAAATTGTTTTTTAAGTATATATTCTATAATAAAATACTTGACATTTCCTCAAAGTAAAATATAGTGTTTAGATATTTCACTTGGCCAAATGGTAACTAAAGAGGAAGAACATTCAAAGGATATCTGTATTAGTGCATCATTTAAGGCAGCATAATTAAATACAGTCAACATTTGTTTATCTTGGAAATCTTCATTTTTTTATCTGGAAATATTCCTTTGTATATTTTGTAGTTTGTGTCTATTGCAAATGATCATCTAAATTATAAAGCTGAATATTTATTTACTATATTACATATTTGATTTCATGAATGTGCTATTAGATCTTAAACGGAGTAAAGAAAAATCTTGCTCAAGCAGTGTTATGACTATTGTTTTTTAATAGGTATGACCATTGCATCTAAATATATTCATATTTATTTCGTGATAGTTGCTTAATTTTAAAATGCTTATGGTCAATGTGCAGATAAGTATCTCATGGTCTATCACTATACTGTTTTTCATTAATTATATGTAATATTAAAAGATAATAATTATGTTTTTGTGTAAAATATGTCATTTATGACTTTAAATACTAATACTGCAGTAAAACTGGGACGATTATTCATTGCAACAAATTATAAAAGTAGGAATTAAAATGTATTATGATATAGAAAATATCGTTAGTGTTTGGAATTATTTTAAAATGCAACCACAGTTTTTCCATTGCACACTTTATTTTCACATTATCTGTTTACAATGATGTAGCTCGAATTTCTGGAAAGGTGTTTGTGTAAAGATTTTCTACTCTGTTTGCTAATGTAAATTTATAAATTAGGGGATTTTTAAGAATAAATTTTAACAAGAGCTCCCCTAATACATCTTGGTTACACCACTACCTATTTGTATAACATTGATTATAGTTCTAACTTACAAGTAAATGTTATGGTTCTAAAATTGTAATTATGGAGATTCAAACAAAACTGTTAACAGAAAAATTTGATACTGTAAACCAAAAGGTTTTAAGGATTTTAACCTAAAGTTTTTTTTTTTACTATTAAGTAGAGCTTTTTAAATAGTGATTTACCAAATTATTAGAGAACTTCCATGGCTTTGTAGGAAGTCGAATATTTGAAACTAATTTTATCATAGAAGTATGGTATTAATCATTTCGCCTAAATATGTCTAAATCTTAGTTTTCAACAATATTAATTATTTGAAGAAGTGGAAGTTGGAATGTTTACAGCAATACTAAAAAAATTCAACATATATAAATAACTGTTATTAAATTGTTTAAGGAATTAAATGTGCTTACTTTTATTCTTTGGAGAAATCAGATTAGTAGAGGATTTATCTATCTATCTAGTGGTACTGTTATTAAAATGTTCTTTTCCACCATTCTAAATTCTAAACGAAGTTGTTTAAAATTTTTAATATACCTTCTTAAGAAATTGGAAATCAAGATTTGAATTCTTTTTTTATCTTTAATATTTCTTCGGACACATTTCCCCGCAAAAAAGCTTAGGAGTTACAGATAATTGAATTTGGCTTTTCACAGACATAGTTTGAAAGTTATCAATAATTTGATAACTGATGACATAACTTTGAAAGTTATGTCATCAGTTAACTTTCAAGTTTCATCAGTTATGTCTACCTAATATTGCAGATGGGGGCTAAATATTGAATTATGTATATGTAATTACTCAAACACCATTTGTCATATAAAACCAATGAATCTTTAGTGTAAATACGTTGTTTCACAGTCTTTTAGTTCCGTTTCCTCCAAAACCATGTTTTTCTGCCAGTGTACAATGCCAGAAACTTAATTTTCTTTTAAAAAAAAAAGTTTAAACTTCTACTTTTTAATAATGTTAAAAATAAGTAAAAATTTCACATGCAGAATTGAGAAATAGAACATAAAATATGTGGTATTTTAAAAGGTTCTATGTTTTCATATTCTACATAGCATTTCCTACTGATTTTTTTCCGTAACTACTGGTATTTTAGTAATTAAAATATAAACCACTTATAATATGACTGGCTACTCTGTAAATTTTCCATATCCTTACATGCAGATATCCTACCTCTGCCTTTATCCATTTGAAGTGGTCAATGAAATTACAAAATTTGCTGCACTAGATAAGTTTGTTTATCCGTTTAAAGCATATTTTAAAATCTGTGATAGAACAATGTGCCTTAATACACTTTTACGTGTGCAGCTGTATGGACGGTGGCTTTGTGGGAAACACTTGGAGAGAAAAACAGATGTAAATATTAGGAAGTTACATAGTAAACTTTATTAAAATATTTCTTTCTTTGAAAAGTGCAGAAATTAATATTTTAAATTAGTATTTCAATTTTGATACTATACGTAATGAATTAAGGAAAACTCAGAAAAATTATGATAAAAAATCTATATAAATGATGTGATGAAAACATGAATTGCAATTCTAGTTTCAGAATGGCATAAAATATTTTACACTAGAAACATTTTTCGTCAAAACAACACAGGAACTTGTCCAAAAATGAGATGCCAGAATGTAATGGACAAAGTTCTTTAATAAGGAGTGTGGTCACCCCTTTACAGTGATGTTCCATGCTGCTTATGATGTTGTGAATCAGCTCAGTAGGGAGTAACAACCATTGGTCCTTTAAAGCAGTAATAAGCTCCCCCTTTGTTTTAGGTGGCGGGTTGAGGGCAGCAACATGTCTCCCTAGAGCATCCCACACATGCTCAATCTGATTTAAATCGATCGAGCTGGCCACTCCATGCGCATAATGGTCTCCTCTTGAAAGTATTGTTTCACTAGTCGAGCTCTGTGTGGATGAGTATTATCATCTTGTAAGATGACTGTTTCACCTATTGCACCAGCATAAGAATGTACATAAATGGAGGATATCTCTATACCTTTGAGCATTGAGGTTCCCACTCGTTAACACAGAAGTCTGTGCAACCACTTAAGGAAATGCCACCCTAAACACACACGCTACCTCTGCCGTGTCTCTTTGACGGATGTTACTGAAATGTTAGTAGTTACCTCATTCTCTCCATATCAAACAATGCTTGGAATCACTCTGCAAGCAATATCTGGACTCGTCTGTGACGAGTACGGATCTCCATTGCTCTTCTGTCCAGTTAACATGCATGTGTGCCCAATTCAACAGCTCCTGTGACCAAGTATGGACCAATGAGGGGTGTACAAATTACTGGCCTTCTAGCGTACAGACCTCCCTCATGAAGTCTTCTAAGCACAGTAGATGCTGACACAACCCTCCTAGTAGCTGCTGCAAGAGAGGACCGTAGCTTAGAGGGAATAGATGTCCTGCTCTTTCGCGCTGTTAATCGGAGATATTGGTCTTGTACAACGGTCATAACTCTAGCCCTTCCTCGGCTAAACCTCCGAGATGTGGAATACGTGCTAAGAAATTGATTTCACAGTCTGAACCACAGAAGGACTCGCATTCAGCCATTGTGCCACGCCTGACTACTGACTTTGGCGTGCTTTGAGCCGGCGAATAGCTATTCACGCAGTTCATTTAGCAAATGATATCTTGATGTCATTCCTACAAAATGGCTATTTCGAATTTACTCACATTTAAAACACAAAATAACGATCCACTCCGAAACATCCGTTTCTATGCCGCTATCCGATTACGTAAATTGACAGAACCTAGACTAATTTGTATACGATATGCTCACTTGGCATTACTGGTTACATGAACAAATTTGGTGGAGGATAGCACAATTTTTTGGCAAATTATCGCGATTTTTCGTACTTTTCCTTAATTTATGGAAACCAGTGTATTAGCATGTATGTATAATCATGTAAAGTTGTAATTATAAATTTTACTACAGTTTTTATATAGATTTGTTAAAGTATGCAGCATATGGAAAATGGGAATATGAAAAATTACATCAACTTTTGATGAATGATGAAATAACGGTCAGAGTGCTCTCTTTGTGTTCCTTTTCTGTATTGAAAATTTCAAAAATTTTAACTTGATAAGAACATTAAAAAAACTACAGCTCTTTTTGGAGAAAAGAAGTAATGTAACGTTTTAAATATTAAAAGTAGACAATGAGAAAATAATATTTTCATAGCAAGAAATTTAATTACACTGATAAATATGTTGAATAAAATTGTTGGTAGATGTTTGCATTTTTTTTTTTCATTTACACTAAGGCATCGTTTAAACCTTTTCGAGCCCTAGGCACAAAGGCATATCCAGGGCCCCTGCATCCCCTACACTATAATGTTAAGGGCCCGTTTCGCTCGCCTAAGATTCTTAGGCACGTGGCTATTTGTTTTTTGCCAAGATGCGGCCTTGATCACGCTGTACTTTTTAACAAAGGAAGCAGCATGGCAGATTAAAGTATCTGAAGGCCCTTTGCACAAAGATTCGAGAGGCCTCAGCTCCGAGGGTCGGGTGGGGGGGGGGGGGTGCTCTCTCTGCAACCTATTTTGCGGATGGAAAAAATGCATCTAGTAGGTTAAACTAATTCAGAAATGCATAAATAATTTAATGTGTTATATCAAATTTACACGTATTAAAAAATAAAGGATTTAATTATGAACAAAAACAAATATCTGTTCGTTTTAATGTATTTAACAAAAATCTCATATTTGGTATTAAGTAAAAACGCAAAATGTGTACGTAAATAGATTATACTGATTGTGAAATATTCAGTAAAATGTTAAAAAAAATATCTTTTGAGGCCCCTCCCATGAGTGTCGATGCCCTAGACGAGCGCCTGTTTGTAATCCGCCATTGGGGAGCTATGTAAATAGAAGATTCTGCCAGAGTGTTAGTGTTTTTTTTACCGTATATATATATATAGTATGTGTATATATACATGTAAAGTTGCATTAAATTTATACTACCATTTTTGTCAATATAAAATAATTTATGATTATTAATATAAATGACCACTGGTTAAGAAAATTAACCTAACTTCATGAATTGCAAGTGAGTAAACTAATCGTAATAGTGAAGACAAATAATACACGTGATTACAAATGAACATAAGTAAATTTTTTTCCTTTGTGTCATAATATAAAAGTTCTAAAGTTTTGATATTAAAACAAAACTACGATTATTATCGTTTATCATAAAAAGAATAAGGCTTCCAATTTTCACACTGATTGGCATATCATTGCTGCCCAAGGTGCGTATTTCAAAAATCTAGATGAATTCAGAAAATAATCGCCACCAAGATACCTTGATCGGGTTTAAAAAATCGAGAAAATACTTTAAATTTCAAATTAAGACTTTCGTATTCATCTGAAAGTTTCAAGATTTGCAGATGTCTAATCAAGTATTTCAATCACTACAGTGGGCAAAAGCACACGAATATAATCTTGAATGCTGTGTAATTTTTAAGACAAATCTCGATCAAGTATCGATGTACAAAGAATATCACGAAATACAGGTGGATAATACACATTCTGGTCATACATACTGACAACAATTATACTTAAAAATTCTATCCCTTGAATCGTTTGACTATGCTAACGAATAGACACTGTCATAAGGGAAATGTATATCCTCTAATCGTTAAAGGTTTGTAATATGAATATTTAATTTATTAGTGGCATAAATGTTATGATACTCGCGTCAGGTACGAGCTGTAGCGTTTATAGGAAAAACTTCCATATATATATAATATTTACATGTTCAGCCGTAGCATATACAGAAATGATGTCTATGTAATATTTACGTGTGTTTAGCATCAAAAGTATCCTGTAGCTGTTGGTTGTGTTCTTTCCAATAGCACTTTCAAACGTGAAATTTTTAAGACGACGTATATGAGGGATGAACGAAATAATTTTTGTTTATGCATGCTTAGTCATAAAAGGACTGCTCAGAGAGTTGTCAGGCCTTCTCTAATACTTAGCCCCATTTATGTATATAATCATGAAAATCAATATTAGAATACATTTTCAATATAGTGAAGTTTTCTTTATACTACCACAGTGGTTGTACCCGCTCCGACTTTTCAAATGTTTTATTGCTATTCATAATTTAAAGTGGGTATCAAAAATATGTGTTAATATGCATAATAACTATTTGAAAGAAAACTATTATAAATAGAATTTTAGCCATATATACGCAGTCAAACTTGGTAGCTGTTAATATTTTGATACAATTGGTCTTTACAATAGTTTTATATAAAAAAATTAATGGTTGTGCCTGAAAAGTGAAAGATTAGATGGCAAACCAGCAACCGTACAATAGGAGGTTTCGCTTCCTATCGATCCAAAGATGTGTCCTAACATTCGATAGATAAAAATGTACAAGCCAGATTCTTTCCACTAGCGGTCATTTGGCCCATTGTGTGCAAAAGTGCAGTTCAGAGATGAAAAAATTTCCCACCAGCGACGACAAATAATCTGTATAGCATTTGTAGATTTGCTTTTTATAGTCGTCACAACTTTTTTTCAGTTAATTTTACAGATAACACTCATTCAACGAAATGCAAAAACAGCACCTTGTGGTTTATATATGTTTCACTTTACGATTAGTTTTAAAGGAAGTAATTTCAAGCAGAAATGTTTCATACTGGTATCCTCTATGCAGAATCCGATTTAAAGATTACTTTGGGTTCAAATTTCCGAGCCACTGGAGAGAAAAAAGTTGCAACACTGGTAAAACCAGGAGTATGTATTTCTGTATAATTATTTTTTAAGTAATAAAAAAAAACCACTCAGTTGTCTGACAAAGGAGACTGTCAGTTGATATGCCACAGTCTGAGGAAGGCGAGAACTGAGCAGAATGGCAACACAAACATCCATTCCTTACCTGGGCTCGAACCCAGGCCTCTTTGATCTGTAGCCAAGAAACTAACTACTTGGCCACCAGGATGTTTTTCAAATTCTTCACATTTTAATTATTACATTTATAATAGAAAAAATTAAAATCGCAATATTTGTTAGAACTAAAGGTGCTAGATATAATTCACACAAAAACCATGAATAGCATTCTAAAGAGTAAAGGCATTCATTAATGAGAGCACATAGTTCTATATTTGGTAGAAGTTATGTCTGCGCTACTGATCAGTAAGGTGTTAGTGACATGGCCGAATAGTTGGGCTAAAACTTCCGAACTGCAGCTGAAGTGCATAGACGATTTTGTTTTGGTCTGTACACATGAAGGCGTTAGGTGGATGTATACCTTTGGTAAAACTCAAAAGATTTCGACTTTATTACTATGTAGCAGGGTTAGATCTAGGGGGCATTTCCCTCCCCCTGAAAATGCTAGTAACCAGAATGGAGGCAAAAAATTATTAAACATGTCTCCTGTCAGACCTCTGTGGCAAGCAGCTGCTTGAGGGGGTATTTATTATTTATTTTTATATTTCATAATCAGTGCGTTCATAATAAACGATGAGAACTTATATTGCAATGGTAATCCAGTTTATCTCTTTCCCCCGACTTCCCCTTTACATATCTGGACATATATATTTAACAAGTAGACAAAAGTGGGTGATCCAAAAAGTTCTTTATAAGACTAAATAGAGAATAACTGCCATCCTAATGAAGACAGTGGGTTGAGCCAGTTCGAATTGGTTCTACGCCAAATTATTTCATTATTCAGAAGAAGAAAAACCCCCAGATTTTTCGAGAATATGGTTGATTCTTTACATTAAGACCTTGAAAACGAGTACCCACATCACTAGGGTACAACGAATATTTTACAAATCAGTATAGAATATAGATTTCACACTCCATAGGAATAACATGGGATTATTTAGAATTAGCCTATAAGCATCATTAATGTAGCTTTCAATAATTTGTGTCATATAAATAAAAATTGTAAGAAACTTCTTGTTGTTGAGAACAAACCCCTAATCATGAAAGTGGTATTTCACTCTCCAATATAAATTCGAGGGCATGGTACTGTTCTTTTTTCTAGAAATACAAGGCTAATTTTGTTTAAAAAAAAGATTTAATTTATTACAAGAAATTGAGATTTATATTGGCTGTAAAGATTGTGCAACCTACTGCAAAAAATGATTGTATCATGCCATATAATAAAGCAAAATGCCAGGTGTCACTAAGTTAAAATTATGCAACAGGCAGGATCTAGAGAAATTGGAGAGGCAAGCGACGTAATAAAGCTGATAAGAGACTGAACTTCTGTTGGATTGTATTTTTCCCTTCGTTTCAGTAAAAAAAAAAATGGAAAAATAAAATCCATGAAATGTGCATAAGTTTAATAATTTGTGGCCTTATTAGCATTTTACTAGTATCATTTTCAAAGGGGGAGGATGGCTAACTTAACTCTCCCTCTTAGATACAGTCCTGATTATATCGGCTCCTTTGCAGCCCATGGTACTGTTGCCAGAGCTATCTCGCCGCATCAACTTGGATTTTCAATATCCTTGTTTGTGGCGATCAAGGACGAAAATTATAGTTAGGTTTTGCCAATGGCTGGACTTTTATAGTACTTTTCAGCCGGGACGGGACGGTGGTTAGTGGTAAAACGTGGCATTACCCCGATAGATGTAGTGCAGTCTTGCGGAGCATCTGGATTTTGTCACTAATCATATTACCTGTATATAAGGGTGGGGATGGCTCAGTTAGTAGCATACCAGATTCATAATCTGTAGTTCCTAGGTTCAAGCCCCAGCTGAGAGAACGTTAAGATTTATCTCCATAAAACCCTACACTCGGGCAGTAGGGGACACCAATGGTCTTGGAAAGACTAATGGGACGTTAAGCTATGACTTCGTGTGCACTTTAAAAAGCATGCTGGATGGCCTTGACAGGAGGCTACCATCTTCCAGTGGATCCTCTCTCCCCAACATTCTCTGCCTATTCTGA
This sequence comes from Ryuthela nishihirai, assembly GCA_038380435.1. Lineage (NCBI taxonomy): Eukaryota > Metazoa > Arthropoda > Arachnida > Araneae > Heptathelidae > Ryuthela > Ryuthela nishihirai. The sequence goes on from JAWZYU010000020.1 coordinate 41,059,395, forward strand.
GCCTTTGGGGTCGTTGTGACCTGACCATGTAGCCCATTGCGTGAAAAAGTCGCTCAGAGGTAAAACAACCCAACTATATATTTATAACTGAGGTGGAAAGAATTGCAGAAAAAAATCGAAAGCCGAATAGTACTTATTAGAAATTGGTCCAGACTAATTTTCCTTTAAGTGTAAAAAGTATAAAATATTATTTGATTAAAATTTCAAGCTTTTAATCTCTCTTTAAAATGAGAATTTTTTTTTACGTATTCTTTGTTTACAAACTCTATGCACTATTCATTTATTAATGTTGTCCAGGAAATTTTTCGATCGAAATATCATTGTCATTTTATCACAAAATTAAAATCTTAATTATTTTAAAGTTTGTAATAACCTATAATATATATAATAATAAGAATTCACGACTCCATTTCTCCAAGGCCAGATCTAGAGGGGGAGGGGATGGCTCCCCTTTTCAGAATTCTAATCAAGGTTATAAGGCAAAAAACATTACGCATATTTCATGCATGTTCAAGACCTGTAAGATTGAGGGGAAAATGTTATACAAGAAATGGAAATTCAGTTTCTTCCCCATCCCACTTTAACCTTTTTTCTGGCTCAGTTGAGTTTCTTGGTGCCCTCCTTTATTTTTTCTAGATCGGGGCCTGCATTTCTCAACATACGTTTTATGATGTGTCAGAGAATTTTTTTCTCAAATCAGGCTTATGTTCAATAATTGTTGAAGAGTTTGGGTTCGAAAAATTGAGCTTTAACTCATCTCTAGTATTTACCAATTATCAGCAAAATTTAAATCGAACCAGAACTTCTAGACCAGCTGGAATTTATCTGTAATCAGAATAAATTATACGAGTTGTTATCCAGTTTCAAAGGTATGTTCAATACTGTTCTTTCGTGTTCTTAATGTGTGTTTTCTTTCCAAAGTTTTTTGTGATGAATACTTCGAACTGGTGTATTTGGTTTCTTAAAAACGAAATTGTACTGGAATTTGAATGTATTTTAACAGGTAGTGTGACACATTAACTGTAATAAGCTTATTCTCTGTGTTCTTAGTAAAACTCTGCACTACCCCTAAAATTTTTAACATTATTTTAGTGGTCAGCAACGTGGATTAAGGATGTCTTTTGCCCTGGGTGATTAATGGCAATGTGCCTTCCCAATATGAATATGATTTTAAAAAAATATTGTTGCAAAGTTATTAAATAGTGTTTTAAATAACCGAACTATTCTAGAACCATGATTAAGAGAACGTAATGATCAGTAATATCCAAGTTATGTTTGAAGGAAAACTGTGTACATCTCCATAATCTGTCACCGGTGATCAGAGTTCTGTCAAAGGGATTTAAGAGCAGAGTCCATGCAGCACAACTTTGCAAACAGTTTTATTATTTGGCACAGATCTGATCATATTTAGGAATTAATATATAATTCAGTTAGAATTTTTTTTACTGAAAATATATCAGTACCAGCCTAACACGATCACTTTTCTAACTTAGAATTTGTACGATAACTTGACATTAATAAAGATGAACATCTACACCTATGTTTCCAATACACTTTACATTAGATTATATTCTCTAACATGGTTACTGTTAGTTGCTTTCTTACCGTCAGGTTGCAATTGGGATTAATATTTATTTTTATATATGAATTAATGTTTTGAGAGGCTTTTTCAGCTACAAGGTGTGAAAGGAATGAGATATTGTAATTTAGTGTCAAATATTTGTAAAATAAAAGTTTTTATTAACAGATTCGCTGTACCTATATCTTTTGATTTTGTCTACTGTATATATTTTTATAATGGTATGCTTTAAATAAAATTCCACAATTTTTTCGCAGGACTGACTAAAATTAACAACTCACAAAACAAGATGGACATAAAGCAATTTGCACAAATGCGGGGGAGGAGGGGGTCTGCTCACTGCTTCGTTTTTCCGTATTAAGTGCCAAATTTTTACCATCAAAGCATACTACACTGGTGCTTAAATTTGAACGATAATGCACCAAAGCGTACGTAATTGAAAATTATTTCCCTGATTACAGTTTATATGGAAAAAGCTATAGCGATATAACAGAGTTACAGCGAATGGGATAATGAAATTTCGTAAGTATTAAATTAAGGGAGAGATGTTAATAAGACGGATGATCACCCCTAACTGATGCAATACTTTCTCATGCTGTTTAACATTATATACAACAGCTTATGATCAACTGTACCATGGTTAAGATATCATTGCATAATCCCACTTGAATATACTTGTTTATCTTTATTGTGTCTGTACTCATTAGTTGGATAATACTTTTAACATGGCTGATTTTTTTAGTACCATATAACCAATGTATGAATCATGAAATGATTTAGTTATATGCTGGTGGCCCAGTAGTTAGTGCACTTGACTACTGATCAAAGAGGCTGGGTTGGAGCTACGGATAATGCATGGATTTTTATCTGCCGAGGTATCCCCTTCCTCACAGATATTTAATTTGGCATATTATACTGATATGCTCCTCTCGGACCTCTGGCAAATAACTACCTGAGGAGAAATTTTTCGTTTTCATAATATCGGGAACAATACTGAGATTTCGTGGTAATGAAGCCTAGTCCTTCACAAGAGATCAGAGTTCACGGACGGCTTTGCGAAGGGGGCTAGTGTCCCCTACAATACACCAATTCGATGAGTTCTACACAAGCTCAATTGGATTCAGGTCCAGATATATGGCTGTCTCTTCACATGAAGGTCGTTAAGGCATTATAGCTTCACTTTTGAGGAAATCCTAGACCTCATGAACACTGGGAATGGGGATTATCGGCCATGAAAATGAAATCTGGGACCAGAGCACCCCTGAAGAGCCTCTTGTACGGTGCAAAATTCTATCACATAACATAGTACTTCCCTGAAAGATGCGAAGTCTGCTACTCGTCATCATGATACAAGCCAAAACGTCACAGTAACGTTACTCAAGTGGTTCATTCCTCTGATGTTACAACTGTGGTGTCGAATTTCTAATTGTTTATTGAACCAGCCAGGCTTAGCACCTAATGTCCGAGCCCGCCTTCTCGTGGTGCAGGCCGTTAGTACCTTTCAAAAGAGATACTCTCTTGTAGAAGTGAACAGAAGGGCTGCCAGATTAGTGTGGCCTACTGATCTGGACAACTATGGTTACTTTTTCTTTTACCCTGCTGAGGAGTGGTAAATCACACAGGGTCGTGACCTTCTAAACTTATTGCACTGGATTAAGGCTCTGAGCTTGATTATGGATCCTAATTTTGCTGCACTGGTGGGCTTCTGTGGAGGGAAAATCTTCCGCTGTGTTTTCTCTTTGTGACAGCCACTTTGTGACAGCCTCAAGTGAATAGATTCACAGGATATTTTTATCAGCTGGTGGATAATCCTGAGCAGAGGTCATCGCAGGCACCTGAACTCTTTGCTTCTATTGGCATCGCCAAATATTATATTGGAGAAAGTCTTCCAGTGTATATGGCTTCAGTCTTTAGTGGTGGGGGAACGGGTCTTTGCCTCATGCCTACGATTAGGGGGCTGTTTGATATTGTCGACATTCCCTCTCTCAATAAACATAGTTTCTTTAAACATCCCACTAACCATTTTCTCTCCATAGGGAGTTGGAATGTGAGGACTCTGCACAGAACATATTCTTTTGATTGTCCTCACAAAAGAATTCCACCGTTATAGATTTTCTCGGCATGCTAAGAGACTAGATTGACAGATAAGGTCAGATTCTTAAAAATAATCTTAAATTTCTCCTTTCAGGGAGGGAAGATAATAAGCATCTCCAAGGCATAGGTCTGCTTCTCAGCAGATATGCTAGTAATGATCTTTTAGGATATGAGTGCATTAATGAAAGGTTTCTTACAGCAAAATTTCAGACAAGCGTTTAAAACCTAAATGTTATCTGCTGTTATGCCCCCACTGAGGATGCCGATGAGGATGAGAAGGATAGGTTTTATGAACAACTTCAGGATATTTTGAATTCTGTCAAGAAAGGAGATATTACCCTTGTTCTTGGTGACTTCAATGCCAAAGTTGGTACTGATTCTGACCTTTGGGGAGGAGTAACAGGCCCTTTTGGTATTGGTAGCTGCAATGGCAATGTCTCCTACAGGTAAGTAAACTCAATGGATTCAGAATAACTAACACATATTACAAACACCGCGACATACATAAGTACACATGGGTTTCACCTGATGGGCTGCATAGGAATATGATTGATTATATATAAATTAACAGCAAATGGCTAGTTCTGTTAGAAATACCAGGGCATATAGGGGAGCTGAAATTGGATCTGACCATTACCTTGTTAAAAGTGTCTTGAAACTTAAAGAAGTGTTATGCTAAGGTTAAAAAATTTACCTTTAATTCTGAAGCTCTGAAATACTCAGTAATAGCTAAAGTTTACCAAGATAGGTTAGTAGTAAAGAATCAAAGGATATGTCCTGTAGATATGGACCTTATGATATAATTAGCTGAAAAAAAATTGGTTTTGCCATGAGTGGGACACTTAGTCATTATGACAGTCATGGTTTGCTTACAGCTGAAGTTGAGAAAGAATGGGACCGTTTTAAATAGGCTATTTTGGAAACTAACAGCACTCTTTTAGGAAAGGAGAAGAGGAGGCAGAATTATTTGAGTGATAAGGCACTTCAGCTTATTTCAGAAAGAACTGCAGGAATGTCCTTAATCAATAACCTACTAGTCCTAATAGAAAGGATTACAGAGCTTAATAAACATGTAAAGGATCAGTTAGCAGCACATAAGAATCTTTGGCTTGAGGGCTTGGCTGACAAAGCCGAGGAAGCAGTTAGACAGCACAACAGCAGAGAGCTCTACCAGATAGTTAATGTTTTGTTTGATAGAAAACGGACAGGTATACAGGTATTGAAGGATAAACAAGGTAAGGTTATAGAAGGTGAGGATTCTGTTACGGCTAGGTGGGCTGAGCATTTCAGTGATGTTCTAAACAATGTGGTTAGTTCTACTCCCATTGTTTGTAATGATGATAGATTGCATTGATGGCTTTAATGTTGGCCCTATAACACAATCTGAAGTTATTTTGGCTGTTTCTAAACTTAAACTACATGAATCCCCAGGGGTAGATGAAATTATTACGGAAATGCTTAGAGCTGGGAATGTTTCGGTTACCACTTGGATGACTAAAATTCTGAATATCTTTTATCATAAAGGCATGGTTCCTAAGGATTTTACCAGAGCTATTGTTATCCCTATTTTCAAAAAAGGTGATCGCAGTTCTTGTGATAACTATAGGGGTATCAGCCTACTCTCTGTTCCAGGTAAAGTTCTTTCCATGATTGTGCTTAATAGAATTAAGAATCTGGTTGACAGTCAATTGCGTGATGAGCAATGTGGATTCAGAAGTGGTAGGGGATGTGTAGATCAGATATTTTCACTTAGGCAGATTCTCGAGAAATGTTTAGTTTCAGAAACCTTTGGTTGCTAGCTTTGTTGATTTCAAAAAGGCTTTTGACTCTCTTGATCATCATAATTTGTGGTTGACTGTGAGATCATATGGTATACCTGACAAGTTAGTTAACATAATGGAAGCTCTCTATAATAACACTGAGTCGTGTGTGAGAGTTGGTAAGGCGTTCGACACGGGTGCATTTTGTCTCCTTTTCTCTTTAGTTTGGTTATTGATTATGTTATGCGAAATTCACTGCAAGGGAAAGATTTTGGTCTTAAATGGTCTAGAGCAGTGATTCCCAACCTTTTCTGGACCATCGGCCCCTTTAGAAGAGAACAAAAATTTCAACGCCCCCTAGTCCATAATAGTTAATTTTATATGAAATATTAAAATATTGTTGCATATTATCTGTACCTAATTTATCTGTTTATTTATCTATTAAAAATCATAAAGCAGAAATTAATAAAACGACAACCAAATGTACAATAAAATTGTTTATTAAAATTTTAAAAATAAATACAGAATCAATAAGAAATAAAAAAAATAGTGAGATAAACACAAAATTAATAATAAATAAAAAAAATTAATGAGATGGTTGAGGCTGGTGGAGTGTTAACAATTTGTTAATGTCGGGTTCCGATTTCGTTAACATCAATCGCAGATCGCCACGTTCAGTGATGTGTAGTCTGTTCCTCTTCTTTGACAGTAAATTAGCTACTGCACTGAATCCAATCTCAGCCATATAGGACGAAGGAAATGCGATTAAAAACTTCTGTACTATTGCCCACAATCCAGGGTAGAGAACTGGTATTGATTTTTGAAGCCAGAAATCTTGGTATCCATGTTTGAATTTTACTTTGAGTGCATCGTTAGTCGTGAGTTCTAAGAGTTCCTCTTCCAAATTTGATGATATCTCAGTATCTGTGTTTGCGAAAGGATCTAAAACCCAACTCAGTACATTCATGTTTAAAATATCTTGGAAACGCTCCGTAAAATCAACATGAACTTCCAAGTGTTGGCAGTAAGTAAGTAAATCTTCCGGTTTTGCAGAGACTGCTGATAATGTGGGAAAGTGGTTGTATTCACCTCTACCTAGATTTCGTTTGAATAGAAGGCGTTTTCCCGCAAAAGCAGCTATGACGTTTTTTATTTTAATTAAATTCAACTCATCACCTTGCAATTGTAAATTAACTTGATTGAATATTTTAAACAGGTCTGTCAAATAAGCGATGTCATTTTTTGACATAATCAGGTTTTCGCGCAATTTTTCGTCTCTGTCTTCAAGGAAGTCCAGTACTGAGTCAAATAGATTGAAAAAACGATTCAGACAAACACCTTTAGAGAGCCAACGTACTTCTGTGTGCAGCAGCAAGCGATTGTAATCTTCATCATTTTCATTACAAAGCTTACCAAATAATCGGTCATTCAATGAATTGCTTCTAATCTTATTGATTGCTTTAATAACGTAATGGAGCGATGTATGTAGACGTTCATTCAAATTTTTTGCAACCAAATGCTGACGATGAATAATACAATGTACAGCGAGTACATTTGGTACTGCTTGTTTCAAATGCGCTATGAAACCCTTATGAAGCCCTGTCATTGCTGGAGCACCATCAGTAGCAGCAGACAAAATATTGCAAATAGGAATTTCTTTCTCTTGAAAAAACTTTTGCATGGTATTAAATATAGATTCTCCCTTTGTATCAGATTCCAAATTTTTAGCAAATAATAACTCTTCATGAATTTTTTCTTCTTTTATAAATCGTACGTATGATAAGAGTAGAGCTTCATTATTTGGTAGAGTTGATTCATCGAGTTGAATGAAAAATTTGCAAGTCTTTAAGTAATCACATAATGATATTTCAACGTCTTTTGCCATTTCATCTATTCTTCTTTGCACTAAATTATTACTGAGAGGAATTTTTTTGATGATATCTGACGGTGTCTTATGATGAAGAACAGTTTTTAATATCTCTTTGACTGCCGGCAAAATTAATTCCTCGCCAATTGTGTGTGGCTTTCCTGCTTTTGCGATTAACAATGAAACGTTATATGAGGCTCGTAGTCCATCATCATCTTGTTTAGAAGACGACGCAAAAAGGTTTGACATAGTTGACTGTTTTAAATATTGCTTTTCCAGTTCTTGAAAATAGGATAAATCTTTGTTCTTCTTATCAGCATGCATTTCATTTAAATGATCTTGTAGCCTAGAAGGTTTCATAGCTTCATTTGAAAAAACTTTTCGGCAAATTAAACACATAGGTAATGATTGGTTTGTAGGAGAGTACGTAAATCCATATTTCAAATACTTAATACTGTACTGCCGGCATTTCTTTTTAGATGTAGATTCAGACATTTTCAAATACAAATTAACTTCTCAACAGATTTATAGATAGTTATAAAAATAATGTTTATAATGACTTCTAACACTTATCACTCACGGCTATTTATCACGGCGAAGCGCATAAAAATAATAAAACATTCCTAGAGCTATCGCTTTTATAGATTTGATTTTGTGCACGCATTCACTTGTATGTTTGCGATGCCGGCGCACTTGCTCCGTAAACAAGTCATTTCAAGCTCCCATATTCTTGTCGAAACATGTTAAATTGAATGAACCGCGTGTTTGCCTACCAACTTGCAAGGACTTGTCACCGTCAATCTATTCTAAACTAAAACAAATTTGGTATAGGTATACCTAATGCTAATTTAAAAATGCTTATTAACGCGATAACAATAAGATAATTTACATAGCTAGATAAAATATTTATTCATGAAAACAGGTATTTTCAAAGTATTTTATTATATTAAAAAATAATTATAAAAAAAATATTAAATATAATAAATTTATTATTATTATTGCATCAAGGTTGATTTGCCTATCAGGACGGACACACATGTCCAAAATAATAAGCCTGATATAGTAGTGCATGTTAAGGTATTGAATGAGATTACAATTATTGAAGTAGGAATAACATCTCAGGATAACCTGCAGACAGTAGAGGTTGAAAAGAAGAGGGAGTATGATCTGCTGGCTAATGAGTTGAGCCTATTCACAAGTGTAATGTTAATATTATACCTTATGTTCTGACGTGGGATGGTATTGTAACTACGTACCATAAAGCATACTCAAAGCGACTTGGAGTGGGAAAACATATTGAAGCTTATATCCAATCTGTGATCTTGAAGAGAACTTTTGAGAGCATTTCAGTCGACTTCAGACGTACCAGTACGCTAGTAGGCGGTAGCAGGGAACTTATTGTCCAAGCTGCAGTTGAAAAGCTGTACGTGACGGATGAGGTAGTGGATGACCAGAATTACCAGGAAGACACCACAGAATAGAAGAGATAAAAAGGTTGTCACATAAAATTCCATTAAATTTATTTATTTATTTGACCGCCCCTCTTGACTGTCTCAACGCCCATTTGCCTCTGGATCCGCTACCGCCCCCATGGAAGGCTCCAGCGCCCACTGGGGGGCGGTATCACCCCCGTTGGGAATCTGTGGTCTAGAGTATGGTAAATTTTTTGGGGTGCGCCAGTTACATACACTTTTCCAGGGGGTACGTGAAACATAAAAGGTTGAGAACCACTGGTCTAGGTTTCAAAATTTCTGATTCAGATTATGCAGATGATTTGGCCTTGTTGGCTAATGATATTGATGAGATGAATGCTTTCATTAGGGCTGTTGATAAGACTGCTAATAGAATTGGTTTGGTGAAAGAGATAAAATTAAAGTGATGAAAATTGTTTCAGTCGCTCTGAATGGTTGTGCCTTGAGCAAGTGTCCCAGTTTATCTTGAGTGTTATGTAACAGATACTGGTGATGTGCGGCATGAGATTAACAGGCGAATAGGGACTGTCTCTGGGACTTTTAAGAATCTATGGAGAGTGTGGAGAAATAGACGTATACCCCTAAAAACTAAAATTAGACTATAATATTTTGGTTCTTTCTAGGGTTAGTTAAGGTAGTGAAACTTGCAGCTTTGTAAACAACAGGAAACTTGATCCCTTTGATTCTAGATGTTTACACTGTATCTTGGGCATTAGGAGGTTTGTAAGCAATGAAGTTAGGCAAAGGAGTCAGCAACCTTCTCTGAGCAGTATATTGTGCAGAGAGAGACTCCATTGGTTTGGTCATGTTGTCCATATGTATAATTATAGATTAACGAATACGGTTATGAACAGTGCACCTAAAGGCCTCAGAAAGAGGGCGAGACCTAGGATGCAGTGAGCTCACAATGTCAAACAGGACCGTGTTAGATTTGGTGTGCAGTGGGCAGATATGCTTGGAGAAGTGATCAGGACAGATATGCTTGAAGAACTAAATTTCACCGTCTGGTTGAACCTTCGTAGTCCATGGCTGCTTGAGGATGATGATAAAAATCGCTGCCCAAACTGAATTTAGAGTCAACTGCGAATAGTGCATTTGCTCCAAAGTTGTGTGCACCACGTTAAATCAATTATTGAAGTGGATGAAAAACAGAAACAGTCTTCGTGCATCAAGACTTTAATACATTCTCATATATACAGTGTTCGTGTCTTGAAACAGTCGTCTCTGTGTCCAGTAAGTTTCTTAGGTTGGGTGTCTTACATCTGAGAGCTGTTGTTTTGCACACAATGAGTTAAATGGCCAGGTCACAAGTACCCTGCGGGCTAGAAGGTTGGAGGACAGCTATATGGAGACAGATGGTATTCTCCCATCAAGCATGTTCTTCAACATGTACAGGGTGGGGAGTTTTGTGGAAACAAATCTTAATGCTGGCCCAGGTGGAACTGGAACCTGCAGATTACAAGTCTGATGCTCTACCAACTGAGCCACCCCTGCCCCCCAGTTGCCAAGGTCTAACTTCTGTGTGGTCTCACAGTTAAAGACCGACAATTGTATCCCTGATTTTGCCATGGTGTACAATTAACTCTGTCTAGTCTTGAAGAGGGTATTGTGTACCTTTAGGGGCCTTTATACCTTTTGTGTGAGGGACCTATTGTACACACACACATCATTCATACGCCATCTATGTAACATGGAAATCAAATTGCTACTAAAGTTAACACCATTATGGCTGGAACAGAAATGAGTGCTGAGTCACGTTTTATATAGCAACCCTAATTTGCATATTCATGATTGCGCTTTTATTGCTTTTCTGTATTGAAAAATTCACACTACTCATCATTTTCTTGTATACTTGATATGACGTTATTCTTTAATTTTATGGTTCGTTGTATAAGAAAACTAGTGATTTCTATTAAATTCCCAATGCAACAAATTATCATCATCATCATCCTCAAGCAGCCATGGGCTACGGAGGTCCAACAGACCGCGCAGTTTAATTCTCCAAGCATATCTGTCCTGAGCTACATCAGCTGCATCCGGCCACTGTACACCAATTCTAACAAGGTCCTGTTTGACATTGTCTGCCCACCGCATCCTAGATCTCCCCCTCCTTCTGAGGCCTCTAGGCACACTGTTCATAACCCTATTCGCCAATCTATAATTATCCATACGGGCAACATGGCCAAACCAGCGGAGTCTCTCTCTGCACAATATGCTGCTTAAAGGAGGTTGCAGACTCCTTTGCCTAACCTCATCATTAGTTACAAAGTTAAACCACCTAATACCCAAGATACTGCGTAAGCATCTAGAATCAAAAGCATCTAGTTTCCTATTATCTTGTTTACACAGCGTCCAAGTTTCACTACCATAACCAACCCTAGAAAGAACCAAACTTTTATACAGTCTAATTTTAGTCTTTAGGTGTATACGCCTATTTCTCCACAATCTCCATAGATTCTTAAAAGTCCCGGCAGCAATACCTATTCGTCTGTTAATCTCATGCTGCACATCACCAGTATCAGTTACATAGCTCCCAAGGTAATTAAACTGTGACACCTGCTCAAGACTGTAACCATTCCGATTAACTGAATCACAACCTGCCTGACCAATTTTCATCACTTTAGTTTTCTCTCTGTTTACAACCAAACCTACTCTACTACCAGTCTCATCAACAGCTCGAATGAAAGAGTTAATCTCATCAACATCATTTGCCAAAAGGGCTAAATCATCAGCATAATCTAAATCAGAAATTTTCGTATCTCCAGCCCATTTAAGGCCAAAAGCTTTCCCTTGAAGTGAATTTCGCATAACATAATCAACAACCAAACTAAAGAGAAAAGGAGACAAAATGCACCCTTGTCGAACACCAGAAGTAATGCTAAACCAATTGCTACAAGACTTACCAACTCTCACACATGACTCAGTGTTATTATAGAGAGCTTTCATTATGTTAACTAACTTGTCAGGTATACCATATGATCTCACAATCAACCACAAATTATGACGATCAACAGAGTCGAAAGCCTTTTTGAAATCAACAAAGCTAGCAACCAAAGGTTTCTGAAACTCTAAACATTTCTCAAGAATCTGCCTAAGTGAAAATATCTGATCTACACATCCCCTACCACTTCTGAATCCACATTGCTCATCACGCAATTGCCTGTCAACCAGATTCTTAATTCTATTAAGCACAATCATGGAAAGAACTTTACCTGGAACAGAGAGTAGGCTGATACCCCTATAGTTATCACAAGAACTGCGATCACCTTTTTTGAAAATAGGGACAATAATAGCTCTGGTAAAATCTTTAGGAACCATGCCTTTATCATAAAAGTTGTTCAAAATTTCAGTCATCCAAATGGTAACTGAAACATTCCCAGCTCTAAGCATTTCCTTAGTAATTTCATCCACCCCTGGGGATTTATGAAGTTTAAGTTTAGAAATAGCCAAACTAACTTCAGATTGTGTTATAGGGCCAACATTAAAGTCAACAATGCATCTATCATCATTGCAAATGGGAGTAGAATTAATCACATTGTTTAGAACATCACTGAAGTGCTCAGGCCACCTAGCCATGACAGAATCCTCACCTTCTATAACCTTACCTTGTTTATCCTTCAATCCCTGTATACCTGTTCGTTTTCTACCACACAAAACATTAACTATCTGGTAGAGCTCTCTGCTGTTGTGCTGTCTAACTGCTTCCTCAGTTTTGTCAGCCAGGCCATCAAGCCAAAGATTCTTATCAGTAGCTAACTGATCCTTTACACGTTTATTAAGTTCTTTGCAATGCTTTCTATTAGGACTAGTAGGGTACTGATTAAGGACATTCCTGCAGTTCCTTCTTTCTGAAATAAGCTCAAGTGCCTTATCACTTAAATAATTCTGCCTCCTCTGCTCCTTTTTCCCTAAAAGAGTACTGTTAGTTTCCAAAAAAGCCTGTTTAAAATGGCCCCATTCTTCCTCAACTTCAGTATTAAGCAAACCATGACTGTCATAATGACTAAGTAACCTATCATGGTAAGCTTTAGCTATAACTGGGTCTTTCAGAGCTTCAGTATTAAAGGTAAATTTTTTAACCCTAGAACAACACTTTTTAAGTTTAAGTTGCAAGACACTTTTAACAAGGTAATGGTCAGATCCAATTTCAGCTCCCCTATATGCCCTGGTATTTCTAACAGAACTAGCCCATTTGCTGTTAATTTATATATAATCAATCATATTCCTATGCAGCCCATCAGGTGAAACCCATGTGTATTTATGTATGTCGCGGTGTTTGCAATATGTGTTAGTTATTCTGAAACCATTGAGTTTACTTACCTGTAGGAGACGTTGTCCATTGCCATTGCAGCTACCAATACCAAAAGGGCCTATTACTCCTCCCCAAAGGTCAGAGTCGGTACCAACTTTGGCATTAAAGTCACCAAGAACAAGGGTAATATCTCCTTTCTTGACAGAATTCAAAATATCCTGAAGTAGTCCGTAAAACCTATCCTTCTCATCCTCATCAGAATCCTCAGTGGGGACATAACAGCAGATAACATTCAAGTCTTTAATGCTTGTCTAAAATTTTGCTATAAGAAACCTTTCATTAATGCACTCATATCCTAGAAGAGCATCACTAGCATGTCTGCTGAGCAGCAGACCCACGCCGTGGTGATGCTTTCCATCCTCCCTCCCTGTAAAGAGAAATTTAAAGTTATTTTTAAGTATCTCACCTTTACCTGTCCATCTGGTCTCTTGTAAGCCTAGAATATCTAGGTTATATCGCTGGAATTCGTGATTGAGGACATCAACAGAATAATCTCTATGTAATGTCCTCACGTTCCTGCAGAGAGAAAATGATTAGTAGGATTTTTAAAGAAATTAGGTTTATTGAGATTGGTAGGGCCAACAATATCAAACAGCCCCCTGATCGCAGGCATGGGGCAAAGACCTGTTCCTCCTCCGCTAAAGGCTGAAGTCACCGATGCTGGTAGGAACTTCAGGCTCCACCTTTTCAAGTGGACTTTTTCAAGAGCCATATGGCCAGCCTGAGACACATTACTCCAGTTTAGGCTTGACGATGCCCAACTAGCAAAGTAAGGTTCAGGTACCTGCGATGGCCTCTGATTAGGATTATCCACCAGCTGATATAAGGTATCCCATGCCTCTGTTCACTTAGAGCTGGCAACCCAGAAGCAAACAGAAAACACAGCAGCAGATTTTCCCTCAACAGAGGCCCACCAGTGCAGCAAGTCCAGGATCCATAATCAAGCTCAAATCCATAAACAAGTCCAGTCTAGTAGGTATAAATGGTCAGCACCAGGACCCTGTGAAGGAGTCTGCTGAGGAGTGGATCAGGACCCTGTGACCACTCCTCAGCAGGGTTGAAAAAAAAGAAAAAAGTGGCCATAGATGACCAGATCAGTAGGCCATACTGAACTGGCAGCCCTCCCCTTCCAAAAGAGAATATCTCTTTTGAAAGGTACTAACGGCTTGCACCACGAGAAGGCGAGGTCGGACATTAGGTGCTAGACCTGGCCGGTTCTGTGCATCATCACTAGGGAATTGGTACACAGCTCTCCTTCCAGTTTACGCCTAGCTACCATTTACAGGCCCAACAAATTATGCAAGTGTGTAATTAATAGTAACAAATAAATATTTTAGCTACAACCGGAATACTTTCAATGTGAACGTATCTATTGAACCTATAATGAAATTCATCCTACATAAGGTGTAACTCTCCACCAGTTGTTAAACAGATGTGATGGCTTGAAAAAAAAAACAACTGCCAGGATCTGCACTTATATTTTCGTATGTGAAGGACTATTTATTGCACAATTATGATTTCTTCCTTTCACTATATAAATTTCCAATGGGCTAACCAATATTCCTTAGTCTGTATTGCGTACCTAACAGGCTTTTACGTACATTCGTAGGTAAACAATGCCCTTGGTCAGCAGAAGTCTGTCTATCAGATGGGCCATACCCTGTGCTTGCTAAAGAACATACTTGATGAGAGGATACCATCTATTTCCTTACAGCTTTCCAGGTCTTCCCCCAACTTTCTCTGAACTCTCAGGGTCCTTGTGACTTGGCCATTTAGCCTGTTATGTGCAAGGAAAGTGCTCTCAGAGGTAAGACAACCCAACCTAAGAAACTGTTACTGGACGCAGAGACTACTGTTTAAACATAGATGATAATCACAGCGTTACCTGCTGCTCTTTTGGTGTGGATAAATCAATAAATATATTGCGGAAAAAAATTTCACCGACATACGGGATTTGGCCCGTCTCTCTCCAGAAACATGCCAGACTATTCTCCCAGTTGAACTAATGCCAGCTCGTCTTTTTTCCGCTAATTTTAAGACTAAACTCTATCACCGAGATTTTCGGGCCACTCATTGGCACCATCTATGATCTGGGATGGCAACTATTACCTTTATATTGCACAGAGTGAGGTGGAAATAAATAAGTCCTATCACACTATTTAGCATTAACGATTTAAACATAGATGATAGCGTTACCTGCTGCTCTTTATCTCGGTGATAGAGTTTAGTCTTAAAATTAGCGGAAAAAAGACGAGCTGGCATTAGTTCAACTGGGTTGGGTTGTTTTACCTCTGAGCGGCACTTTTTTGCACACCATGGGCTAAATGGCCAGGTCACATGGACCCCGAAGGCTCAGAGAAGGTTGGGGGAGGGGACCCACTGGAACAGCTGTTGGGAGACAGATGGTAGCCTCCCGTCAAGGCCATCCAGCGTACTCTTTAACGCGCACAGGCTTTCCCGCACACGGGGCCACGGCTTAACGTCCCATCCGACGGAGGCGGCCTTTCCAAGCCCATCGGTGTCCCCTACTGACCGTGGGCAGGGCGGGGAATTTTGCGGAGATAAATCTCAACCCTGACCCAGCTGGGACTCGAACCTGGGAACTATAGATTATGAGCCTGGCGTGCTACCGACTAAGCCACCCCCACCCCAGTTCAATTGGGAGAATACTCTGGCATGTTTCTGGAGAGATAACATGGGGAAGGTATGACTCTCCTGCACACTCCCCCCCGATAGGGGACCACCTTGTCGTGGTGGGGGGGCCTAGGGCCCAGCAACCCGGCTGAAGGCTGTGCCGACCGGGTTGGGCGCCGGTTGGACATGGCCAAGGCCAACCGAGGTTGAAGACGCTGCTGGCCGGCTTGATTGCCGGTCGGGTGGTGACGGCGTCGGAGACCTCACCTTTCAGGGACCTTGGGTGGTCAGTTCGACGGCTCGGTCGAAAGGTTCCTCCTGCCTAGTAGGCACGAGCCGTCCAAAAAGTCTGGGTCTTACTAAGAGTCTCCACCCCGGGTGCCGATCGAGCTTGGATCTTTATATCCTTGCACATTTGCAAACCGGGGAATAGATTAAAGTTAGGTTTCTTCCGGTGGTCAGCTTTCCTTCTATAGGACTGCTGCCATGTGAGGCTGGGGTTGAGGTGCGCCTATAGGGCGTATTCCTTGCCCCCGGCTCTAGATAGTCATGGCTTTTCTTTAACTAGGTAGTGCTGTCAGGCGGAACCGGGAATTGCCGTGGTTGCACAAGATCGCAACATAGAGATCAATATGTCTGCGAAAATTTTTTCCGCAAAATATTGAGACTACTGTTTCAAGACACATACACTGTGTACAGGAGGATGTATAAACAAAGTCTTGATGCATGAAGACCAATGGTTTTGTTCCTCACCGCTTCAATACTTGATTTAATGTGGTGCACACATCTTTGGAGCAAATGCACTATTCACTCTATATTCAGTTGGGTTACCTCCGAGAGGCACTTTTTTGCAACATGGGCAGGTTACAAGGATCCCGAAAGCTCCGAGAAGCTTGGTGGAGGGGACCCACTGGAACAGCTGTTGGGAGACAGATGGTAGCCTCCCGTCAAGGCCATCCAGTTCTTTAATGTGCACAGGGTATTGGTTCTCCCGCACATGGAGTCCATTAGTGTCCCCTACTGGCCATGGTGGGGAGTTTTGCGGAGATAAATCTCAAAGCTGACCCAGCTGTCTAAATTGTTTGGGCACCAATTTTCAGCTAAACAGAATTAGGAACTCGACACCACAGTTGCAACACCAAAGGAACCACTTGGGTAACGTTTACTGCGATGTTTTGGCTGGTATCATGATGACGAGTAGCACAGAGCTTCACATCTTTCAGGGAAGTACTCTTTTCAACGATAGAAGTTTGCACCTTACAAGAGGCTCTTCAATGGTACTCTTGTCCACGATTTTATTTTCATGGCTGATAATCCCCATTCTCAGAATGTTCACGAGGTCTAAGATTTCCTCAAAAGTGAAGCTATAGTACCTAAACAATCTTCATGTGAAGGGACAGCCATTATCTGGATCTGAATCCAACTAAGCTTGTATAGAACTCATTGAAGTGGAGTATTGCAGGACGCTAGCCCTCTTCCCAGAGCCCTCCATGATTTCTTTTCTCTTGTGAAGGACTAGGCTTCATTATCACAAAACCTCATTACTGTTTCCGAAAATTACCCCTCAGACAGCTGCTTGCCACGAGTCTGAGGTGCATGTCACTATAATATGCCATAGAGAAGATCGATATATCAGATTGGCATAAACAATCAAAACAAGGTTGTACTATATATTTCAACCTTTATTTTGAATGAAATTACCCATTTTTTTAAAAATGAAGATTATACATTGAATTTTCAACAGCAATTGAATTAGTACGATTGCAAGTAAAAATATGTTGTAGTATAAAAGAAAATAAAAAAATAAATTGGGTGGGATCCATCATTGATCACTGGAACGGCAAGAAAACAACGTATGTAGTAGTGTTCATGCAAAATGTTGACTGTTTGCTTGTTATCATCTGTAGAGCAGAAGATACTTAGTCTACATATCATACACGGATCTAGAAAAAAACAAAGGGATGGAGGAAAGCGACTGGAAAGCTATTGCAGTATAATTCCCTCTAGTTTTAGAGGTCTTTTAAATTTTTTTGGAAAATGCATTAAATATATATATGTTTAAAATAATTTTTGCCTCATTACCCTTATTAGCACTTTCATACGAGACACTACAGTCCCATTTCCTCTCACATTATTGATCTGGCGCTTGTACGTTATCTTAATTTTGAAATATTATCATAAATTCGAGGCACTAAAATATCTCTAGAAGATCACGAAATTATTCTGTGACCAGCTAGAAATTCAAAAACTGCAAAAACAAAAGTATATTTTTTTCGAATCCGAATTATGAAAAACAAAGGAGGAAAATTGTGAAACTTTACATATAGGGGTGCCTAACTGAAATTGGAAATGGTACAGACACTTTTCTATTATGTAGACAAATGTGCATTATACAGAAGTATTTGCCACCAAGAATTTGACTTCAAACATAAAATATTCCAAGGTCCAAGTGTTAAAATTATACACACACAGTGTCGGTTGTCTAAATTTTTTTTTGCCATTTTCAGGTCAAAAAAAGCGTAATTTGAGAATAAATCTTTTTAAAAAAAATATTAACATATAAACCCCCCAAAAAAAAAAGGATTTTATAAAGATTTCTTCTTTATTTTTAAATGTGGGGTTTTTTTTATTTATGCTCACAATTTGCCATCATTATTTTAAAAACGTAAGTTTTCTAAGCTCCACATATAATTCTTGAACAAATAAAAATAAACATAAAATCCTTAATATTCTCAACGTTTGAGATTTGATGGATTATTGCAAGACGAGCTTTGCATAAATATCCGGAAATTCACCGTCCAAGTCCTTTCACACCAACTATGAGAACTGTTCCACAAGTCACAGCACAGAATCATGGGCTGAATTTTGCTTGTAAGCCTGTCAGCCTATACCTGTCTGTAGTTTTGCACACACTTGAACTGGGCCTATTTCCACTAGTGTTTCACGATTTAGTAAGCACTACGTTCTGCAAAAATGAAATTCATAATATTAATACACCGATTTTAGAAACTGAATATTAAGCAAAACATTAATGTGAACAATACTCATTATGAAATAGGTTAGCTGTCAGATTCATTTTCTGATATAATTCATTTTTCTTGAGGTTAATAACTTAGGTAATCATGTAGAACTTATGGGGAATTTCCCAATTCTTGAATTACATATCCATCAAATTAGAAGCTAATAGACAGCATTCCAAGATTTAATCTTTTTTGTTGAGATCAAACATTTGATAACATCAATACAACTATTGCCTGGTAATTTTATTTGAAATTGACTTTTTTAGGTTTTCTAATTTATCAAGTGAGATTAAGTTTCATAATTTTTTCAAGGTTCTCTACAAGGGATGATATAAAAAAGTTAAGTCTAGGTAACCTTTATGTGTTTTAAAGTTTTTTTCTATGGTAGCACGGATGATGTGAATGCCTTAAATGAAATAAATGCAAATCAGTCATGATCTATTTTCATGGGAAATAGTGGCATATCTACAAACCTGGTCGTGTGAAGCATCATTCCTTTTCTGTGGATAAGAAATGTTTCACTGGTGGAAGTTGTGGAAAACAAAAGGTGATCATTGAAAGTCATTGTCTATAAATTAAATATTTCATATGGAACAGTCCAAAAAAATCATGCACCATAAATTGGAATATAAGACATTTGACTGATCACAAAGATCATGACTTCCACAGCCTATCCCTTGCATCTTTGACAGTATACAATGAAAGAAAACAAGGTTTGTGAAACGCATAGTAACAAGCGATGAAATGTGGGTCCATCACTTTATTCCTGAAATGAAGTAGGGAATGATGGATATGAGTCAAACATCTTTTCCGAAACCCAGACAATTAAAAGTGTGCATATTGGCTAGAAAGGTCGTAGCCATGAGTTTTGGGATAGTGAAAGAGTGATTTTTCCTGGAGTTCATGCCACATTCATTGACATTTAAAATGATAATGCTTACCGCTAGATTATGAAGAGTGTAGGAAGCCATGAGATTAAAGACTTGCTTTCATTGCTGAAGAAACGCTCCTTGAGCGTTTCTTCAGCAACATCACATAGCATGTACTAAACTCTATGATTCTTGCAGTAATTAAGTTGAGAAGTTCTTGGAACACCACTGTATAGTTTGGACTTTGCCCCCTCTGACTACCATTTGTTCATGATATTAAAGAAAGAACTGGGAAGTCAAAGATTTCATTCAAATGCTGAAATGAAAATGCAGTTCATTTATGGATCAATCAATAAGAGTCCAATTTTCGTTGAAATGGAATAAATGGTTCAGCATTCTTAAATATGTATATGGAACAGCCTGTGGTATGGTCTTCCAGGGAATTTCTCATATGATAAGTTGATTCCAAATTTAAAGAAACAATATTAAGAGGAAAGCAAGTTACGAAAAATATCACAATAAAAAATATAGAGAAAGAGTGCTCAACTCATTGCATATTTCCAAAATGTAAGTACATGCTTGTGAAAAATTTTATGGGCTAGGGATCCTTATTTTTTGAACACCATATGTAATATATTCAAACCATATACAATACAAATAAATTCTTTGCTATTAACATTTTTCTTTAAAAAGACTCTAAACTCAATGAATGATAATAAAATGTGCACACATTACACAATTACCAAGTGTAGTGCTTTTGGAATCAACTTTCAAAATCTGATAATGTGTTTGTCTTGAAATGCTCTCATTGATGACACTGAATTGTCAGCTATCTAGTGATATCTTTCTGCAGCTTTTAAGTTACACCAATGCTTTGATATATATTATTCGTTGGCTAGATGTACTCTAGCCAATCAATAAATAATCCATCTTTCAAACTTCTCACAATTGGAAAAACTACATAAGTTAGGGAGTACAAGTATATTAAAAAAAAAAAAACCATGATATTTTAATGCTTTTCAAGATATATGTACAAATTAAATAAATGTAATACAATAATCAGACTCCAAAATTAAAGAAATGATATTAAGTGTAGAAAAAAGCGAGTTATAGAAAAATATCACAATGAAAAAAAAAATCCATAACAGAGCATTGAGAGTATTTCAACAACAAAAAAGATTAAAATAATGCTAAAATTCGGTATAATGAAAGGAAATACATACTGCATAAAACAATTTATACGTATCATGGCATCAATGATCACCTTGAGAATTTGGTTCTGTTCTGAACAAGGACCAATGAGAGCAGACATCTGAAAGAATTTCTGGCAGATACCCACCTCCCTAGCACATCCTATGCATGTTCAATAGGATTGAAATCTTGAGGGAGTTGAAGTCTTGAGGGGTACTCTATTCTTTCATTACTAGTGGTTTCTAGGTTATCACTGCTCTGTGTGATGTGGCATTATCATCCATTAACTCTTTAACTCCCAAGATATCTCAGGAAAGGGGAGAGAGTAGTAAAAGCAGAGGAATAGAACTATTTGTACTAGTCCATTTCAAATTTCTGCTGTTTTTGGCAGTTAAATGGTTAAGACAAGTGAATCACAAATCGCTCCTGCATATTACATTAGTTAAGGATATCTTCCTGGTAGATTGCATTTATGCTGCTCCTCTCCAAAAATGTACAGATCTGTACATCCATTGATAGAGATGATTCCTCCTACTCAATATGCAGACTTTTCATCAATATATCACCAAAAATCTTTCTAGTACAATTCCCCAGAATCTCACTGGGAATCAGTCTCCAAACTAAATCTTGATTCATTGAAGAAAACACTGGATCATAGCGAAGTGGGGGGGGGACTTAAGTGTAGCACTTGTCATCAAAATTTCCTTGATATGAATCAATAAAATATACCACATATCAAATGCTTAAAAGCCAACCCTGGGCAGTCAATTTCTGACCATTTGGGTTGAGATCTGAACACCATAGCTGCACTGTCTAGAGTAGGGGTGTAAACCTATGGTACACAAAGCACATTTGTCTTGCCTGTCAATCTAATAAAGTTGGGTATAAATATTTTTGGTGGTTGAAAACAGGAAATAAATTTAAAGGATTTTTGATTTTTTCTTTCAACTGTAAAAAACCTTCTGAATCCAGTCAGCACATTATAAATGTGAGCAATTTTGCTAACAGTTCACAATAATTGTATCTAAAAAAATTAAACTGAGCTGTAATTTCAAAAATTTTTTATATATCACTTAATTAGCATAATACATAAATGTTCTGACCTGCGAGTAGTTTCAGTTATTGAAAAATATCTCCCAGAAGCATGCCAGGTGTCATAGATGGCACCAGTGGAGAATCAACAAAATATATGGGAATGTTTATATGTCACATTGTTGAAGAAACGGTTAGTCTCTGATGGTCATGTGGGCCACCAGTTGCCCATGGCCGGAGCAGCCATGGACAACTCATGACCCAAAAATATTGCTGTGCAAATAATTAAATTTTCTATCTCTTTTTATTCAAGTGCTTTGTGGAATACCAATTTTTCTTTCTTTCCCAATTTACCCTTACACTATTTTTGAAAGTGTTCTTTAGTAGCCTAAATTTAATTTATGATGACATCAACCTACATGAGAGCCTTTGCACATACAGGTAGATAAGGCTTTCTGAATGTACTGTTCAGCTCCCAATTAAAGAGCTTAGCTCTCACTCAAATAGACACTACATCAGGAAACATTCAAATTATGAAACTGATCAAGGGCAACATGGAAAAGAAACGTTTGAAATATTCATGGCTGCATTAAACATGCAAAAAAAAATATTTACCCAAAGGTCTCAAAGACTGCAAAGCAAGTTTTGTTATTAGTGAGAATATAGCAAAATATTACAAAAATTATTCTGATATTGAATTTGTAAAGGTGAGTCTGCAAACAGTTTTTGGTATGTTTTGTCCAGAGAGAAAACATTATAAGTTTATCCTACAGCATTGTAATCAGGTGTGTATCAATATAAAAAATACCTTTACAGAGCTTGTTTGAATATTTTTCTTTGGCTCTTGATGAAAGTACCAATGTTTCTAATAAAACTTAATTAGTGGTATTTGTATGTGAAGGCATGTTAATTTCCATTAAAACGCATTTCATTTTTATCTTTAATAACATTATAATAATATGCTGTTTACTTTCAATGTCATGTCCAAATTTTAATTAAAAATAATAGTTTTTTCATTAAAATTATAAAAAGTACAAAGGATATATGTGAAAATTTAACTGTTTATGCATATTGTCTACTCAGGGCAATAACTGGACATGGGGGGGGGGATAGAGCATTTACTACAATAAGGATCTGGCCCACCAATACGAAAAGGTTGTCCATCGCTGGTCTACAGGTTATGACACCTGGCATGCTTCTGGAAGATGTGGGTTAGAATCCCACTCAGGAGAAAACAAAATGTTTTTCAGCAAATTATTTCAAGTGTTTCTTGTTTACAGGACATTTTTCTGATATTTCATTACTGAATACACTAGTACATTAAAGAAATGTTGAGATTATTGCAGTGGGTGTTTAAAAAAGCAGATGCAATATTAAAATAATCAGTCTGCTATTATAAGCATTGTTTTTGCTAGCAAATGTTCATAATGTTTGAAGACAAAGTTGCACTATTGATAATACAAGTTTACTGGTTTATGAACTTAGAACTTAACATATTTCAATACTAAAAAATGCCAGCAGTGATAAAGTAGGTACAACTAAGGATTTGTATTTTTATCTAATCGGAGACAATAAATTCTCTAAAAGTGATATTGATAATAAAACTCTAAAACTGATAATAGTGACTTCCTACATTACAAGTGAAATTAAATGTGGAATAACATTAAATAACAGCACATAATCTTTAAATGAATAACTGATGTAAAACATAAAAAAAAGTTCAGGTGTAATTTTGCACTTACAGTCTTACCTGTAGTAACTGAAAAGTCTAGGTCAATTCTGTGTCAACTATGCATATTATCTAAGTCATAGTCAATATTAATAAGCTGCTCATACTGATTTTTATGTCTGGGAATATTAACCAATCGAGTTACCTAAAAGCAAAGAAAAGAATTAGTAACATGTATTTTGAAAATATATGATTTACGATACATAAAAGAGTAGTAGTTTCAATATTCTATATGGAATATTTGAGATCACAGCCAAATATCTTATTATTATTGAATGATATATTAATGGTACTTAATGTCTAATTATATTTATTTTAATGGATATGTAACTCTTGGCCTTTGCAAGCTCATCATCTATTTTTTCAGTGAGGAAATGGTGTGGACAAGTAGAGAAAATTTTAACAGCAGCAAAGTCAGGGATTAACCAAGAAATGGCAGTATATTCTAAAACAATAGACATTTAGTAGAAAAAAAATGACTTTTTAATTAGTATATTTAGTGTTATACACTATACATCATACTGCCTAGGAAGAATAGAGGAATTATGAATTCATACTGGGCCTATATCTTCTCACAATCATTTAAATACATTTTGTAACTCATGTTTATAATTTAAAACAAAAACAATTCAATAGAGCTAACATCAAATATTATCGATATATTTACTTCAAACTACCATTAGATGAATGTTTTAACTTCTAACTTCCCTCTAGTTATTCTGTTACTAATGAAAGTAATTTCTTTCTGGAGGAAAATATAATGCCTCATGCAACTATCAACAGCTGCACTTTAACCCTCTAGGTGGCTGGAACATATTCTTCCTACTACAGCTAAGCAATCCTCTAGTGGTACTGACGTGGCAGCCCTGCCACACAACTGTTGCTTAAGCCTTACTCTGGTGCTTACAGAGAGAAGGATAAATGCGTAACACCAGGAGGGTTAAGAAATACCTCAGAGGTTGAAATTCAACAGCTGCTTCTTTTACGATTCTCAGAATGACAAGCCTGGTATGTGATCTAAGCACAAAAGAAAACATTTTGCACAAAATATTTCTGTAAAGTTTTTATACAATGGTTGGCCATGTTCAAAAGATTAATAAAGCATATTAATCTAAGTGAATATTCAGTTAATTTTTAACAAGTATAAAATTCAGCACAAATAAAAAAAAAGATTATTTTTTGATATGCTACAAGATAACAAAAAAACCTACATATTCCTAGCATACATACAGGCTGTCTCATACAAGGGCATGCCCACCTAATACAAAAGTCAGGTTCTCTTACTATTGCTTTGTTAGAGCAACAAAGCACAAGATATGCCCACTGGAACAGTAGCAGTTTTCTAACCACTATTCCAACTATTCTTTATAAATACCAGCACATCCATTTGCAATTTACATCTAAACTATTTACTCAGTATAAAATTTATACAGAAATAGTTAAAAAAGTTTAAAATTAACACATTAAATTCGAGTGATCCTGCTCACAATAGTAATGTACTGATTTGTGAATTGCATTACAGTAGATGGAATCTGGATTAAAATTCAGAGTGTGGCATAGATGCTTCTTACATCTATCAGGTAAAAGTATCATCAGCTTTATGATTTTTTCTGTTTGTGACAAAATGTTGTCACAGTCCTGTCAGACTTGGCCTTAAGTGCCCCATCAATGGAAATGGGCAAACAAAATAGAAACTGATGGGTAAAATTTCCAAAGTACTCTTAATAATTCTTATTATTAGTAGAACTGATTCTTAACCCTACATATACCAGAAGACGACATATCACTAAGTTATAACTTCTTTTTTCCAAAAAAGTCAAAAGTCTTACTTATTTTAAATTCAGTTTCACAGTTCTCAAAATTGTACTTATAGAAATTTATCGGTTGTCTTATCTATTAAAATGTATATAAAATCTGCAAGTTAATCTTGTGAAAAAAAATAAAAATAAAAATCAATGATACTGTGGGAAACCATCATCATAAAATTAATTGGCTTGGCAATGGATTCGATTTTCTTTTTATTAACACCTGTGTTTGGGAAGTAAGAGTTAAAAATGTTTTATGTACTGTTGCTTAAATTTTAATTCTTTTGCAAAGACAATGTTTTTGAAAAAATTAATGGAACGGTTACCCAGCTGGCCATTAAAAGTGCAACACCAGGAAAGACAAGAGATATCAAAGCTATATTTAGTGAATACATGGCTTATGTTACAAGGATCAAATGATTACAAATACAACTCGATTAGACTTGTGGAATACAAAAAATCAAATATCTTGTGTAGCTACCATGAGTGGCAATAACTGCTGCTACATGCTCTGGCATTGAGAGGATGAGACATCAGATGTGTGTTTGGGGAATGTGGCAGTTTCTATACATAGACAAAGTTCACCTGTTGTAGCAGTTGCTGGTGTCTAGTGTGCTAGTCATCGTGAGATCATGGACCAGACATATTCAATTGGGGACAGATCCAGTGAATGCACAGGACAAGTTAGAAGCAGAAGTGTCACATGATGGCTATCCAGGAAATGTTGGACAATGCCACATGTGGTTGGGCATTGTCCTGTTGGTAAATGACACAAGAGAGCCCCTGAAGATGATATGAGCACAGGCTTCAACACCTCAGTGATGCAATACTGGTTGTTTAAAGTACTGGTAATGCGTACGAGGCATGTGCGTGAGTGGAGTCCAATGGCACCCCATACCATAACACCAGGGGCGGGATCTGTATGGCACTGCATCATGCATGTCTCACTGAGCCTGTCACCATGGTACTGCCAGATACAGATTCGTGCATCATGGTGCTGCATACTGAAGTGGGATTCATCTGAAAAGATGATGTAATTGTCATTCGCACATGTCTGTATTGTAGAGTCAATGGCAGCCGAAGCAATGGACGTTTAGCAAAGATGACCTCATGCTGCAGACGTCGAACCATATGTGCAGACACTGGTTGCTGTGCAACACACCCTAACTGTTTAGCTAAGGTGTTTGATGTGGCTATACGATCATTCAAAGCCATGCGCACAAGATGTCTATCCTCTCTTTCGTTTGTGTGACAGGGCCGTTGGATCCCTCACATCGGCCAGTTTGTTCCTCCTCTACCCACTGACACCATATTCTCATCACTGTGGCAGCATTCCGTCCAACACGAGCATTGATGTCTCGGTACAATAATCCGCCGAATCCCACAATTCTCCCCTCGTTCAAAGTCAGAAACCTGGTCGTATGGATGCCGTGTCCTTCGACGGGGCATACTTGATCCTTTAGTGCTCAAGAACTGCGAGCAAACACAATTCCAGTTCTTTACCCTGGCTCTTTGTAATCTCCTCTTATACTACTTCCAGGGGGCGTTACTGTCACACATGATGTGCATATGTGCTGCACTTTGAATCATTTACATATTCTCCTATGGGCTACCCATCTTGCATATTTCGGGACAATCTGATGAGTTCTTCCTGGTGTTGCACTTTTAATGGCCAGCAGTGTATTTTTGACTGCAGGTAGAAATATATACTTTGAAAATATTGAGCATAAATTATAAGCTAATTCAAATAAATGTACTTGAGGATGGTGATAAATAAGTTCACTTGAGGTAGCAAAATGTCTTGAGATGGCACTGATTGTAGTGAATGAATACAATTAAGTGATGGATAGGAGTGAGTTTGTTACTGACATGAAGAAATTTTCTGATATGTGATGTGCTGTGATCTGCTGAGTTTTCAGGGAAAATGGATATGTAACCTAGTTGTTTCATTCAGATTTGTGTGTGAAAGATAGAGTGAAATGTTGCACAAGTATCAAGAATTGTAAGTTGTGTGTCTAGTGCAGCGAATTACTGTGTATGGATACATACATTTTTGAAATTAAGTTAATTATTAACATCAGATATGAATTATTTTTCCAAATGCTTTCCTTTTGACAAAGAACTTGTCTGCTGCTCCAGCTATTTATCTGTTTCTGAAACAATGGATTTATCACATGAAAGTAGAAACTACATAATTGAATGATATATTTTTTTTTCTTTTAAAGGCAACAATTAATATTGTAAAATTTATTTCCAACAATTGCAAGTGTTAAATCTATGGAAATTTTGAGATCCAAACTGGTCCATACTGGTATTGGTTGACCCCAAGAAGTTTGCATGTAGTCTATAATCTTCGGGCAGCTGAAGGGAAAATTTCATTTAAAGTTTGGTGTTTCTAGTTCTTTATAGGGCTGAGTGAATAAGCAGAGAGACAAACACACTTTCTTCTTTATAAACTATATTGTATATGTAAAAGAAGTTTTGTGTGCCAGTTTACTATGAATTGGAAGTGAATGGAAAATTCCTTCTACATCTGTTTAATATGCAGGATGCAGAATTGACATTTGCACAGCACATGCTCCATACAGGAAGTAACTTGAATACTTCATTATGCATTATATGAAACTATGTACACTATAATGTCTAACTGATTTATTTTTAAAGCCTTCTTATAAACTAAGGACAAAAGTAGGTAAATGCCACAATGCATAGTTTATGTAAATCAGTCCATTGTTCTCTAACATTACTCTTGGCAATTTGATCAGAAATTAGTTCAGGTAATAGCTCTGCCTAAGCATATGTGCCAGGGTGTATGAGAGGGAAATAATACTTGTTAATCCATCCCCTTTTCACATCCTTGGGTGAAATGAAATAAATAAACAATAATATTTATATAAATGTAAAAAATAAATAAAAAAATATCTATTCATGAAAAAATCCATAAGTTTTTCCCAGAAGCAAATTTTGCTGCTGCAAAATAAGCAAATAAGAGCTGTCCTTAGTGTTATAAATTAGTTTTATTACCATTTTTATAAATTATGCATATTTTAGAAGGAAAATATGGAAGCAATTGTTTAGAAAAGAGTTTGGGAGAGTATTTAAGATTATTAAAAATATAATTACCAGAGCTCAAAATAATTTAGTAGGGCAATGGAATTCCAGTCTATGACAACACAACCATATCAAGGAAAGCAGACCACTGAACATCTTTCTACGCAAAATTTTTGTTCAAGAACTTTGGTAAAATATTTTTTTTTAAATTCTTTTCTTGGAAACAACTGACTAGCTTCAAAAATGGAGCAGTCTTCAACTCAGTATAGAATGACTCAACAGGCCTGCATATTTCTGATCAATTTTGAGGATGAAGAAAAGGAATTCCAACCTATTCTCAAGGCTGTTTTAATTGCTCCTCCTACTCAAGTGTCATGCTTCACAAATACACCACTGGTTAACTTAACAGAGTTCCCTTAATTTAGAAGGGCAGTGAATTATTTTTAAAATAATGGCTTTTCTAAAAAAAATACTTAAAATATTTGTACAAAGTTAAATTATTTCAGCCAGATAATTAAAGGTTTTTCACTTAATAATGCTAATCTGGACATGGGTATGAACTAGATGAGCTTAACTAATAAAGTAAAATTTATTATGTTACAATTATTTCTGGTTTTTCTATACAGAATACAATTAGTTAACTATATTTATTTTGCATCTGCTCATAGACCAGTTAGAGAGCAAAAGGATATGGTGATTAAAATTAATAATCAGTTTCTAAAATATAGTTGAATGTCAGACTCTACTAAACTATGCAATATATTTTGATAAATAATTAAATAAAAAAAAAAACTTACTTCCTTAACAAAAGTTCTCCTTAATACTTCATCTTCCTTTAGTTTGTCTTTAAGGTGCTTTTCTACATCTATTCTTTTATTTCTTACACTGTGAATTGTCTGTAACAGTCTACCTGTACTGTTTAGAGGAGGATGAACAATGCAGTTACAGGGCACAATTATCTTTTTTGCTTGATGAAATGTTTCCGTTTGAGGATGGCGTATTACTGTTACTACAGGATCAATTTCTAAACCTCTGTTTGAAACTATTGTTTTCTTTACTTGATTTTTTCTTGAAGTTTTCTTTGTCTGTTGTATATTTTTTTTGTCAAGAGAATTAGTCACATCTTTATTTTTATGATCACTATCACCCTCACTTTTATTTGGTAGCATATACTTTTTGCATCCTTGGGTGTAATACTGGAACTCTTTGCTTGCTTTGTTCATTTGAAAAATTAATAAAGTAGCAGCAGTATAAATGGTTTACTGAAATAAATAATACATTACAAAAATAAACAAAATTGCAGTTTGTCAACAAAATATAAAAAATTAGCAAACTTTCGTAATATCACATATAAAAATCATTAACATGGTGAAATCCACTTGCCAACAATGAGTGACGGTTTTGTGTGCATGGCCAGATTAAAGATAGAAAAATTCATGGCAGCAAAATATTTTGAGGGGAAAGAATATCAACTTTCACCTCTGAATACAGCATCATTAATTTTTTGCACGATCTTAGCGAATTTGATTATTGATTAGTATTACATTAGTGCCTGCCAATTATAACCTTTAAAAAATCAATTAATTAATGTACATAGAAACAAGATTTTTTTTGCCCACCCCCCTAGATTGGTATATGACTTTGCTGTGGGAAAAAGTGCTGGCTGGTAGGAATTTTCCAAATTTCTCCACCCCTGTAAACCATAATAATAAAGAAAAACTGGCAAATAGTTGAGTCATGTATGCAATAGTGATTGTAATCAAAACTATAAAATATATTCATTAACATGGCTTTACTCATTGCATATTTGCTTCTGAAGTGAGACAATCTACTACATTAACCCTTTAACACCCAAGAAATCTCAGAAAAGGACAGAGGGTAGTAAAGACAAAAGAACAGCACTATTCCATTTCAAATATTGGCCATTAAAAGGTTGATTACAGGCAGGGCCAGCACAAGGAGGGTTCAGCGTGTTCTCAGAACCCAGCCCCGCACTTTAAAAGCCCCACAGTCCACGAAAAGCTCATCATATAAAACGAAATTTCAGTCATCATTGACTGAAATAGCAAAATTGGTCAATTTTGATGATGGAATTCAAGATTTTACAGTGAAAAAGGTGAGAAAAATTATGTAATATTTATAATATGCTTGGTGTTCCTATAAGCTGTATGTAGATATGTACCACACTTTGTACTTATAATAAATAATTTATTATTATAAAATTTAGAAGTACAGTTGGCCCTCCACATTTGTGGGGGTTAGGGGCGCAGGACCACTGCAAATGTGAAAAAACCGCAAATATCTCTAGGCCCTTCAAACCTTAACTCTTAATACTGTTGACCATATTTAATACACAAAAAAATGTAAAACAGGCAAACTTGCAAATAATCAAATCTGCAAAAGTTAAGGTTTGACTGTACATATAAATGTGTTATTTTTGGCAGCACAGAAATTTGGAACCTGGCCCCACAAAAGTTCACGCTGGCCCTGATTACAAGTGACTGAGGTGTGGGTGACATTTTTTTTTTTGAAATTGATGAAAGAGAAAAAAATTACTAAGAATAAAATATACTGAAGATTTTAAATGACAAAATAAAATATTTTGCTTTTCTTGTGATATGATGAACCATTGAATTCTTTTAATAAAGAGTAGCCAAGATAATATCAGGGATGTTCAACAATATCAAGGCTTCTATGGCATAGTTGTTAGAAGAATCAAATGAAGTTACGTGCTTTGGTTTATTTTTTAAGACTTAAACCCCCAATTAACAGAATAATAAATTACCTCTGGAAAGAATAAAAATGAGAATCCCAAAGTGTTCCAGGTTTATCATGTGTAGACTTCAGTACTTCCTAATGGTGGAAATTTGAGCTAAGGAATAATTTGAAAAATGCAAATAATATTTCAGTAGTACCATCCCATGGCCGAGTGGTTAGCGCGCTTGGCTACTGATCTAAGGGACCCGGGTTCGAGTCCCGGGTAAGGCATGGATGTTCGTGTTGTTTTTCTGCTGAGGTCCTGCCATCCTCTCAGACCTTCTACTGTGGCATATAAACTGACAGGCTCCTGTCAGACCTCTGTGGCAAGCAGCTGCTTGAGGGGGTATTTATTTATTTTTTATTAGTACCAGTAAACAAACAAATTAATTACCCCTTAAGCAGCTGCTTGTCACTGAGGTGTCAGGAGTCTGTCAATATAATACACCACAGAGTCTGCAAGTATGGTGATACCTCAGCAGAAGGGCAACCCAAAAAAGGAAACATCACCTCATCTGGGGGTTCAAGCCAAATCTCTCTAATTGATAGTTAAGCATATTAACCACTTGGCCATCAGTATAATATTAGTACCTAACCAGTAGTATATTGGAAAATCTCAGGCGACCCTGCAGGAAACGTTTTAAGAGCCCTTGGGTAAAAATCCAATAAACTTTCCACTACTGAAATTTTATAATTAGATTTCTTACTAATATATTCATTTTAAAATTTTTTTAGAGATTTTAATAATTTAAATATTTAGAATCCACAGATATTTTACATAAAACCAAAATTATTACAGTTTGCTGCATAAAATGCAAATGTGTGCATTTTGCTTCGCAAGCAATCTCAATCACTATTAAATGTGGCTTTCGAGATTTCAGATCACTGCTCTAGACTTATGCTAAGTAATTTCTTATTCAACACTGATACTAATTTATTCACTCTTCACTTATTATAATAATTTATATAAATAATAAAAGTTAACTTACGAAGTTTGAAGTACTCTTTTCTATAAACAGGCTTTTCAGCAGCATGTAATCATGATTTATGCTATTATGACTCCATGAACACATTTACAATAACAAAAAATATACACTTTATATATAAAAAACAGCTTTTTATTTATTTACTGAGTGATTACACTGTTTTATGTTTGAGAAAGTAGGCGATAAAGAAAATTTAAAAATCTCAATGTGACAAAATCAAATATATAAAAGCGTATACATGATGATTATAAATTTAGTGATTGCCATTTCATAATTTCCAAAAGATAGCATGCAGGTATTTATTGCCAATGGCCTATTGGCTGGCGCTACGGCCGGCAAGCATGACAATTTAATCAAATTATTAAACTTTTTTGCTTCCCTGATGATTCTCTAAGCGGAAAGAGGTAACAATAAGAGTTAACAACCTTAGAGAAAACATTTTACGAATAAGGCAAAATGTACGAAAAGCCAAGTATTTTAAGGCCGGTTTTTTGCACCAAGACAAAATGGCTACATAGGACAAAACTGAAGAACGCATAATTTTGAATGTTAAGTAATTTAAATTGTTGGCCATGCCATCGTCATCGAAATACGTTTATTTAATCACTATGCTGAAGAAAATTTTTCATATCTATTCTATACTAGAGGCCCTATATAGGTAGAGGTTGGCCATCTCAAATTTGGACGCCATGTTTTGTCGTCGCTCGATTGTTTAGTATGCATAGCTGAATGGTATTGCACGAATACTTATGGATTCCGGAAAAGGGTAGGGTAATATTCGATACAGATTTCAGTGTTCATGATTGGAAGCACTTTAGAAAATGACTAAAAAAAGAAAAGTAAGTTTAAGGGCTTTTGTATTAAAAAAAAAACCCATATAATTTCGCTTTGTTTTCTGTCCGTCTACAAACATAGAACTTTTTTGTTTATACAGAAAAATAAAAAATTATATTTTGTGTTAGATAGGTATTAATGATATATTACGATATGCACTTTTCAAATCTCCCAAAAGTTATAACTGCGTCGTCCTCTAACGGTGGAAAATTTTGAAAAATTCCAAAATATCAAACGAATATTTCAAACGATGTACTTATGTTAGAAGTTTGAAATTTTAGTGTTGAAATGTGACGGTTACGTAGTTACCATTGGCAACAATCACTTGACTCTTTAGACCCAGAGGGGGAGGTGAATGCAGCTTATTTTTGATTTAACAGAAAAGTGTACGTTTTTAGAGATGAATTAAAATTTATTTTTGGGTTGGACAGGCATTGATGAAATATTACAATTTACATTTTGCAAATTTTCTGAAAGCTATAATTGCGCCCTCTAACGGTGTAAAAAATCGAAAAAGCCCAAAAATTTAAAAGGAATATTGG
Organism: Ryuthela nishihirai; assembly: GCA_038380435.1. Classification (NCBI taxonomy): domain Eukaryota; kingdom Metazoa; phylum Arthropoda; class Arachnida; order Araneae; family Heptathelidae; genus Ryuthela; species Ryuthela nishihirai. The sequence continues at coordinate 41,092,929 of JAWZYU010000020.1, forward strand.
AACGATGTATTTATGCTAAAAGTTTGTAATTTTTGTCGTGGAATGTGACAACCTTGAAAATTCCATTGACAACAATGACATGACCCTAAGCCCAAGGTAGGTAAGAAACGTAACGGTTTTAAGTGATAATTGGAAATCTTTTTTAGTTGGTTAATAATGAAATGTAATTCGCATTTTCAAAGGTAGTTTTAATTTACATCATTAGAGATCACTAAATACCGAAACTGCAAAACGTTTATTGAAAGTTTCAAGTGATTTATTTATGGTAGAAATTTCGGTGCATAGAGTTCTGTTATGGTAGAAATTCCACTGACAGCAATGATTTGCCCACTATTTTCACAGGAGTGAGAGAAAAGCAGCATTTGAAGTTTAAGAAAAGACAAATATTTGTTATGTTTTATAATCACTAATAAAATATACTGTGTGCATTTCCCTCATAATGCATCAAAAAATAAATAAATAACCCCTCAAGCAGCTGTTTGTACAGAGGTCTGACTGTCAATTTATACGCCACAGTAGAAGGTCTATGAGGATGGAGGAACCTCAGCAGTAAAACAACATGAACATCCATAATTAAAACATTTAAGGAGTGAAAAAGTAGCAAAGGAAGAACTTCATTCTCTTTGAAAATGAGATTCCCATATGCGCCAGAGGCGATATGCGTTCTTCTACTGATTTTACACTTTCAATACCCTCTGACAGTAAAAATTCGAACTACTGTATAATTGAGAAAATAAACTATAAATATTGTATTAGTACCTATAATGTGCAAAATAAGTTTTTCATTTATCTCTTAAAGCAAAGAAGTTACATTTTACCAATGGGACAAATCATTACTATTAGGGAAAAGCACTTGACCATTACACTCTATGACAAAAAATGTAAGTTTCTAGCAAAAATAGATCGTTTACAACGTTTATTTAGAGGTCCTGTACAGTTAGAGGCTGCCCTTCTTCTTCTTATACATCCTTCTTTCTAAGCTGGACCTATTTGTAAAGGGGGCCTCGGCCCCCTTATCATCAGGTCCATACGCATAAAGGGCAGTGGGTGCGGATGAAAACAGAAAAGACTGGCCAGCACAGTGAAGGCTGGCAATCGTACATATTGGCAATTGGGCTTTAGGCCGCAGGCCGCCCAGTGGTGGAGAGGCAGATGTTGAAGGGTGAAGGAGAATAAATACCAGTTGCATGTCATGTGAAGGGGGGGGGAAGGGGGGAGAGAGATAGAGGAAGAAGTAGTGTATATATTTTTTTTATAATTTTCAGAGTGGCGAATGTTATGTTATTTTATGAAGTTGTGGCCATGGTTGGTTGCCAGTATGGTAGATTTGAGTCAATCAAAGGGGGATGAAATATTTGGTGGGGGAGCAGAGACGGTGGGATAGGTAAAACTCCTGTGTCAGGAAGATGGAGAAGGAAATATTTATGGATGTTTATCTAACACCAGAGGTTAGCATTGGGTTGCCCTGCCATGCAGTGAAATGTTGCGCAGGGGTGGATCTGGGAAAAGTCATAGATCAGTGACAGCCATATATATGGGAAGGAGTATGATAAAGATAATCTTTTATTTTGGGAGGAGAAGGGAGGAAAATGATATAGCAACGTTATATGAGTTGGAAATCAAATTTATGTGTTCAGTGTGTGGTGGTCAGTGTTTAAATTTTATAGAGCCAATAGAAGGTCAGCCATGAGCTTGGGGTGTGTGGCAGGAGTGTAGTTTAAGGTTCCCATCAAAGGGTAGTGGGAGATGTGGTGAGATTCCATATGTATATTAGGTATGATAATGTGAATAGAGATGTTATGTTCTGGGAGAGATTCCATATAAGTTATTGGGTTAAAGAGAAATATAAAAGTTTCCAATATAGAAATAAAGTTTTCCTTTATGTAACTTTATTTTTGATAGTTAGATTGATTTTTTTTTGATGATTTTATACTATATATTTTTTTTTATTTAGTTTCTATGGAATAAGTTGTCCAAAATGCGTCTTTTGATGTCCTATGGGGATCTTTTATTGGCATCTGGATCTTTTAGTGTCCCAAGGATCTTTTAAAAGAGAGGTAAAGGCCTTTGGAGAGGCAGAGAGGCTTTAGGGGAATCTCCCAGTGCTGTTGATATATTGGGCCAAGGCCCTATAGTGGCTTTTTATATTATTATGAGTAGGACCAAGAATTGTATGGGATGAGAAATAAGTGGTTCCCAGTGTGGTGAGTTCTGGAAGAGGGTAATTCTATGTATTGTGTATTTGGTGCAGTGTAGAAGGTAGTGTGGAATGTCTTCTATCACATGGCATGTAGTGCAAAGAGCAGATGGTACCTTTTGTATCATGAAAAGGTCCTTGTTGAGATTTGTTCTGCCAGTGCGTAGTTGATGAATTGCTGTTTGGGCTCTTCTTGATAGGTAGTTGAGATTTAGTGTGTGTGGGATGGCAGCAATGGTGGCTCTGAATGTATTTTTAATTGTGGCCTGTTGGATCCAGTTTTGTGTCCATGTGGAGTGGAAGAATTTGTTGATTTCAATTAGGTGATGATTATATGTCTCAGGGGTGTGATAATTTGGTGTAGGGATATTGTGTCCTTGTTTAGCAAGATGGTCAGTAGTGTCATTATGGGTTATGTTACAATGAGAGGGTATCCAGTGGAATGTTAGTGTTTTGTCAATTATATTGTGTGAAATTCTGTGAATATGGAAAAGAGAGTAATTTTGTGATAGGTTGTATGTATGTTTGTTGATGCTGTGCAAGGCAGATTTTGAGTCAGTGATAATATGTATGCTGTGTGTATTTTGTGTGGAGGACCATTCCAAAGCCATATGTATTGCAGCTAGCTCTGTAGCAGTACTGTTTTCTGCATGGTTCATTTTGATTATATGTGAGAAAATTGGTTGGGTAGAGTGGAAGGCAGCAGAGCCATTTGTTGTGTGTGGGATGTGGGAGCCATCTGTGAATATAATGAGGTCTGTGGTAGGAATGTTTGTGATGAGTTGTTCCGCTGCAAATTTTAGTTCTTGTGGGAGGTGTTTATATTTTTGGGTGATGTGTGGTAGTGTGAGATTTATGGAGGATTTTTTAATAATCCAATAGGGGATTGTGTATCTAGGGTTGAAAGGTTTGATTTTTTCCATCTTGGTGATTCATTGCCATTGGTTGATTGAGTCACGTGGTTTATGGGTGCCATGTTTTGTGGTACCGTGAGACAAAATCCTATGAGTTAGTATATGTGCAAAGTTAAAACTTCTCAATTCTTGTAGTTTTATATATATCTACCACTTTTTTTGTCCAAAAAAGCTGTTATATTTTATGAATGCCTCACTACGCTGCATTTGGGTGTAAAAATTTCACTCAAAGAAATAAATTAATATATTTTTCCGAGAAACTCCATCAGAAGACGGCAATTGGCTGCAATAGAAATGAGCTAACTGAGAATCAAATAATTTGTTTTAAAGTTCATTTGAAAAACAAACAAGTTTTCACTTTGTCGTCTGCCTATGCCAATAATTATTCGTCTATTCTGTCCGTCTCTCTGTTACTTTCCATCTGTGTCTTTCCACCTGTCTGTCTGTAGACAATATTTTTTTTACCTTTACAGATAAATGAAAAATTCTTTTTGGGTTGGATAGGTGTCAAACAAATATTTCGATTCGCAACTTTGAAAAATTTCAATAGCTTTAATAGCGCCCTCTAGCGATGGGAAAAGATGGAAAATGCTAAATTTTCAAACGAATATTACAGACCATTTACACTAGAAATCTCAAATTTTGGTAGTAGAGTGTTATAGTCAGAAGGTACAATGGCAACAAGACTTTGCCGTCTTAGCCAAAAGAGTGGTGAGAAAATGAAACTTTTTTAAAGAGATAAACGAAACAATATATATAATTTATTTTTTGTTTTACAGGCACTAACAAAACATTAATGATTTAAACAATATTTAATAATCTCAGCGTTACCTGTAGACTTTTAAACGTCTATAAATCAATAAATTTTTTTGTGAAAAAAACCGGCGTTAGTTCAACAGGTTCGAATACTCTCGCATGTTTCTGGAGAGATGCAAGTTTGAATTCTGTATGTCGGAGAAATTTTTTCCACAAAAATATTAATATTTACATTTTTCGAATCCCCATCAATTGGAATTTCCAGTGTTAGAGAGTGCTAAGAGCGATAAATAAAAACTCGAAAGGCGACTTCTTGCGTGGAAAAAAGCAAGAAATACAAAATCTTTAAATAAATTTTGCAAACGATCTATTTTTGCTAGAAACTTAAATTTTTGGTCACAGAGTGTAATGATCAAGTGTTTTAACCTAATAGTAATGATTTGTCCCATTGGTAAAATGCAACTTTTGTGCATTAAGAGATAAATGAAAACTTTTTTTGCACATTATAGGTGCTAAGGCCTGTAAATGGTAGCTAGGTGTAAACTCGATGGAGAGCTGTGTACCAATCCCAAGTGATCATGCACAGAACTGGCCAGGTCTAGCACCTAATGTCCGACCCCACCTTCTCGTGGTGCAGACCGTTAGTACCTTTCAAAAGAGATATTCTCTTTCGGAAGGGAACGGAAGGGGAGGGCTGCCAGTTCAGTATGGCCTACTGATCTGGTCATCTACGGCCACTTTTTTCTTGTTTTTCAAACCTGCTGAGGAGTGGTCAACTTTACAGGGTCCTGGTGCTGACCATTTATACCTACTAGACTGGACTTGTTTATGGATTTGAATTTGATTACGGATCCTGGACTTGCTGCACTGGTGGGACTCTGTTGAGGGAGAATTTGCTGTTATGATTTCTGTTTGGTTCTGGGTTGCCAGCCTTAAGTGAACAGAGGCATGGGATACCTTATATCAGCTGGTGGATAATCCTAATCAGAGGCCATCGCAGGTACCTGAACCTTAGTTAGCTAACTGGGCATCGTCAAGCCTAAACTGGAGTAATGTGTTTCAGGCAGGCAATATGGCTCTTGAAAAAGTCCACTTGAAAAGGTGGTGCCTGAAGTTCCTACCAGCATCGGTGACTCCAGCCTTTAGCGGAGGAGGAACAGGCCTTTGCCCCATGCCTGCGATCAAGGGGCTGTTTGATATTGTTGGCCCTACCAATCTCAATAAACCTAATTTTTAAAAAAATCCTACTAATCATTTTCTCTCTGCAGGAACGTGGAACGTGAGGACATTACATAGAGATTATTCTGTTGATGTCCTCATGCACGAATTCCAGCGCTATAACCTAGATATTCTAGGCTTACAAGAGACCAGATGGACAGGTAAAGGTGAGATACTTAAAAATAACTTTTAATTTCTCTTTACAGGGAGGGAGGATGGAAAGCATCACCAAGGCGTGGGCTGCTGCTCAGCAGACATGCTAGTGATGCTCTTCTAGGATATGAGTGCATTAATGAAAGGTTTCTTACAGCAAAATTTCAGACAAGCATTAAAGACTTGAATGTTATCTGCTGTTATGCCCCCACTGAGGATGCCGATGAGGATGAGAAAGATAGGTTTTACGGACAACTTCAGGATATTTTGAATTCTGTCAAGAAAGGAGATATTACCCTTGTTCTAGGTGAATTCAATGCCAAAGTTGGTACTGACTCTGACCTTTGGGGTGGGGTGATAGGCCCTTTTGGTACTGGTAGCTGCAATGGCAATGGGCAACGTCTCCTACAGGTAAGTAAACTCAATGGATTCAGAATAACCAGCACCTATTACAAACACTGCTACATACACAAGTACACATGGGTTTCACCTGATGGGCTCATGAATAGGAATATGATTGATTATATATTAATTAACAGCAAATGGGCTAGTTCTGTTAGAAATACCAGGGCATATAGGGGAGCTGAAATTGGATCTGACCATTACCTTGTTAAAAGTGTCTTGCAACTTAAACTTAAAAAGTGTTGTGCTAGGGTTAAAAAATTTACTTTTAATACTGAAGCTCTGAAAGACCCTGTTATAGCCAAAGCTTACCATGATAGGTTACTTAGTCATTATGACAGTCATAGTTTGCTTACTACTGAAGTTGAGGAAGAATGAGGCCACTTTAAACAGGCTTTTTTGGAAACTAACAGTACTCTTTAGGGAAAAAGGAGCAGAGGAGACAGAATTATTTAAGTGATAAGGCAATTGAGCTTATTTCAGAAAGAAGGAACTGCAGGAATGTCCTTAATCAGTACCCTACTACTCCTAATAGAAAGGATTACAGAGAGCTTAATAAACGTGTAAAGGATCAGTTAGCTACTGATAAGAATCTTTGGCTTGATGGCTTGGCTGACAAAGCTGAGGAAGCAGTTAGGCAGCACAACAGCAGAGAGCTGTACCAGATAGTTAATGTTTTATGTGGTAGAAAACGGACAGGCATACAAGGATTGCAGGATAAACAAGGTAAGGTTATAGAAGGTGAGGATTCTGTCATGGCTAGGTGGGCTGAGCATTTCAGTGATGTTCTAAACAATGTAGTTAGTTCTACTCCCATTGTTTCTAATGATGATAGATGCATTGGTGGCTTTAATGTTATCCCTATAACACAATTTGAAGTTATTTTGACTATTTCTAAACTTAAACTTCATAAATCCCCAGGGGAAGATGAAATTACTACAGAAATGCTCAGAGCTGGGAATGCTTCGGTTACCACTTGGGTGACTGAAATTTTGAATAACCTTTATGATAAAGGCATGGTTCCTAAACATTAATATTATCCCTATTTTCAAAAAAGGTGATCGCAGTTCTTGTGATAACTGTACGGGTATCAGCCTACTCTCTGTTCCAGGTAAAGTTCTTTCCATGATTGTGCTTAATAGAATTAAGAATCTGGTTGACAGGCAATTGCATGATGAGCAATGTGGATTCAGAAGTGGTAGGGGATGTGTAGATCAGATAATTTCACTTAGGCAGTGTCAGGCTAGAGGCCTTTTTAGATATTTTTTTTGTTCATGCTTTGTATATTTTTTTTGGATTTCACCAAAATAGGCATATGCTACGTGGGAGGCCCTCTGTCCCAGCATCTGGAGTGTTAATTGAAGTAGCAGTGCCCGGGGGATGGAGGTCACCCAAAACGCTTGTGTCCGCTGACAAGCAACCCGGAGCCTAGCGGACTTCCCAGATGGTCGGGCGGAGAGAGAAAGAGAAAGGGTTGGCAACGAGGAGGAGAGAGCCAGTCGAGGAACGAAGGCGGGCAGATGAAAAATTGTAAAGCTGGGAAATGCCGACTGGTAATAACGGCATTGGGTCTGTGAATACAGCTGAACAGGCATAGTAAGCTGGTGTTGATGTAATGCTATGTAATTAAGCATATGTCCTTGTCTATCAAGCATGTTTGGAAGGTTCAATAAATAATTGTTATATTTAAGTAAAAGCTGAGGTTGAACCAATTTATTGGGGAGGAGCCTCAGTAATGAGTCCCTGCTATCGTGATAAAACCGTTGATTTTATCTGAAAAACTCTTTCACCCGTCGCGTATTGTGATCGAACCGAGGGGACATTCCTAAGCGGTCCCAATAAACAAACAAACGAAGAAGCAACATCACAAAGTGGCGCAGTCGACCGTACGCAACAGAGGTGAAAGAAAGCTGCGTAGGTGACGGAAGAGTTCCGACATCCATTGTGAGCTGACCAGAACAAGGCTGATACTGCCAAGAGTGCCCTGCGGTGTGCTTCAGGCGATAGAATAGCTGTGAAGGTACCTGAAGGGTCGTGCATTACGTTCGAACTGTGGAAAAAGCTGTGAAGGTGACGGAAAAGTTCAACATCCACTGGGAGCTGACCAACGCAAGGCTGATACTGCCAAGAGTATTCCGACTGTGTGCTTCAGGTGGCAGATTGACGAGGCGGTTCGTTCCTGTCGTCACATCGGAGGAAAGTATCCTCTTACTCTAGGGGTGAGTAGTTAGATACGGCAGAGGCCTGTACGAGCTAAAATGGAGCTTAGGAGCGGTTGCGATAGGGAAAGGGATGAGTTAAGGCGAGGCTACACAGTCACAGAAAGGGATAGCGCACAGGGTGGTGCTTCAGGGAGTGACCGGGGAAGCGAAGAGGTAACAATAGACAGAGAGTCTGATGCTGCGGAAGACATGAGAGGGTTGAGGGATTATGGCAATGACATGATACGGATAGGCTGCGGAGTGGGACCAGAAAGCAGAGAGCTAAAGAAGGGATTGGATATGATTTTGAATTAGAGAGGATGAGGTTAGAGATGCATCTGAGAAGGGAAGAGAGAGAGGCGGCGGAAAGGGAAAAGGAGAGAGAGGCAGCCAAAAGAGAAAAGGAGAAAGAGGCAGCAGAAAGGGAAAAGGAGAGAGAGGCAGCAGAAAGGGAAAAGGAGAGAGAGGCAACGGAAAGGGAAAAGGAGAGAGAGCATGAGTATAGAATGCTGGAACTGCAAATGAGGAATGCAAACGAGGAGAGGGGTGATTTCCGAACGGTGGCAGTTTCTAGTAATCCAGCAGATGAGCGGCTGGCTAATTATATAAAATTATTGGGAAATATGTTAGCCGGAAGCCCTAAAAACCCAGAAGAGGTGATAAATCTCTTTGAGACAGCGGAAAGGGGATTTAAGATATATGAAGTACCAGAGGAGTTTCAAGACAAAGTCATCATTTCTTTTTTAGTTGATAAATATGCAAATCACGTTTTTCGAAAATTAAGTGCAGAGGATTTTGCTAATTATAAGAAAGTTAAAGAGGCTGTATTAAAAGAGTTTAAGCTCACTCCCTCTGCGTACAAGAGAAAGTTTGAAACTATCACGAAAGAACCGAATGAGTCATATAATCAGTTAGCCTCGAGACTCAGAAATAGCTGGGATTACTATGTCTGCAGTAGGAAGGTGACAAAATTTGAGGAGCTTATGGACCTGATAGTGTCGGATAAGTTATGTGATAGCCTTCCTCAAGACACTCATGCTTAAGTAGTACAGAAAGAGGCGGAGTCATGGGCGAAAGCAGACGAAATAGCCACGTGGGCAGAAATCCATCTAGCTAGTGTAAACGGAACGGGAGAGGTCCAAACTTTTAAAGAGTTAAGGCATAGACGATATGCAGAATGTGTTGTTTCCCCCCAGCAGAGGATAGACTCAGAAAGAAATTATTCGAGCAGAAGGTATCGGTCGGCAGTTAATTTAGCTGAATATAGAAATGTCCCAAAAGTAAGGAGGTGCCATAAATGTAGATCTGACGAACATTTGATGAAAGATTGCCCACTGAGAACTGGGGACCGTGGGAGCCGAACTCAAGTACACCAAGTTAGCACCTTGGATCAGAATTCTGAAGATGTTTGTGAGGCAATGATAGGAAGGGTTACCACAGATTCAAAGCCAAGTCCAAGCAGACGAGTAATGGAACAGGGAAAGATATCGATCCCAGTAGATTATAGAGAGGTTCGAATCAGAGGTGGAGACAAGACAGCTAGAGCAGTCGTGGATTCGGGGGCAGACCTGACAGTAATCAGAAAGGGGATGCTGAACGAAGAAAAACACCCGGTAAAAGACCATCTGTTGTTGCATGGACCGTTTGGTGATGCCAAAAGGGCAGAGGTAAAAGAGCTGCCTTTAAGTTTGACTGATGGCTCAGACAATAGCACTGGGAGTGGCGGAGAAATTAAAGTGCTATGCGCAGTAGTAGCAAATCTGCGGAAGGAGGTACTTCTGAGTGTGGAAGCATATGGTAAGTTAATTAGAAAGAAGGAGAGAAGGCCTGTAACTGGTAACCCCAGGAGGAAAATCCACGAGCCGTGGGCCAATAGAGGAAGCTACTATGAAAGAGGTAGAGAATTTCCAGTTAGAAAAAGGGGAAATGTATGCTCCATGGAGACCGTCCAATCAACACCGTTCTATCTCCCAGCCCAAACATGTGCAGCAATCTGTCAGACTCGATGTCCACGATGATCAAAATTATGCAGGGGAGGGGGCGAACATGGCAATTGGAGGTAACAATGGGTCAGGCCGACGCCAATGTCGACGACTTTCAGCCTGTAGAGTCAGAGGGTACGTACGGGAAGGTGATATCTAGGTAGTCACGAAAGATATGCATAGCCTTTCACATGGGATGTCACCTGTGGACGAATGAACACCGCCAGTACGGCATACCTTCGTCAAAGACAGTTTTTAGTGAGAGAATTAATTTATAAACTGTTTACTCTTGGACAACTACCTCAGTCACCAGGTTTTCTTTTGTTTGAAGCAAAAAGACAATATTTAGACTCAGTGCACCGGGATATACCTAGAAGTTCTTTTATATTAAAGGTAGTGTACATAGATGTGAAAAGATGTGCCAATTCGCAGAGAATTTATAGAATTCATAAAGCGACTTAGAACTCTGAATTTTTATGGCATTGAACTCTAAGATTTACGCGAAAATGAACTCTGATTTTCAGCATTCAACTTGACTTTTTAGTCAGCAGTTAACAGGACTAACTACTGACTTCTGGCAGGGAGGTGTCAGGCTAGAGGCCTTTTTAGATATTTTTTTTGTTCATGCTCTGTATATTTATTTTGGATTTCACCAAAATAGGCATATGCTACGTGGGAGGCCCTCTGTCCCAGCATCTGGAGTGTTAATTGAAGTAGCAGTGCCCGGGGGGACGGAGGTCACCCAAAACGCTCACGTCCGCTGACAAGCAAACTGGAGGCTAGCGGACTTCCCAGATGGTCGGGCGGAGAGAGAAAGAGAAAGGGTTGGCAACGAGGAGGAGAGAGCCAGTCGATTAACGAAGGCGGGCAGACGAAAAATTGTAAAGCTGGGAAATGCCGACTGGTAATAATGGCATTGGGCTCTGTGAATACAGCTGAACAGGCATAGTAAGCTGGTGTTGATGTAATGCTATGTAATTAAGCATATGTCCTTGTCTATCAAGCATGTTTGGAAGGTTCAATAAATAATTGTTATATTTAAGTAAAAGCTGAAGTTGAATCAATTTATTGGGGAGGAGCCTCAGTAATGAGTCCCTGCTATCGTGATAAAACCGTTGATTTTATCTGAAAAACTCTTTCACCCGTCGCGTATTGCGATCGAACCGAGGGAACATTCCTAAGCGGTCCCAATAGACAAACAAACGAAGAAGCAACATCACAGGCAGATTCTTGAGAAATGTTTAGAGTTTCAGAAACATTTGGTTGCTAGCTTTGTTGATTTCAAGAAGGCTTTCGACTCTGTTGATCGTCATAATTTGTGGTTGATTGTGAGATCATATGGTATACCAGACAAGTTAGTTAACATAACGAAACGCTCTATAATAACACTGAGTCGTGTGTGAGAGTTGGTAAGTCTTGTAGCAATTGGTTTAGCATTACTTCTGGTGTTCGACAAGGGTGCATTTCGTCTCTTTTTCTCTTTAATTTGGTTATTGATTATGTTATTCGAAATTCACTTCAAGGGAAAGATTTTGGCCTTAAATGGACTGGAGATACGAAAATTTCTGATTTAGATTATGCTGATGATTTAGCCCTTTTGGCAAATGATGTTGATGAGTTGAACTCTTTCATTCGAGCTGTTGATGAGACTGGTAGTAGAGTAGGTTTGGTTATAAACAGAGAGAAAACTAAAGTGATGAAAATTGGTCAAGCAGGCTGTGATTCAGTTCATCTGAATGGTTGCAGTCTTGAGCAGGTGTCACAGTTTAATTACCTTGGGAGCTACGTAACAGATACTAGTGATGTGCGGTGTTTGTGTTGTTTTACCTCTGAGCGGCACTTTTTTTGCACACCATGGGCTAAATGGCCAGGTCACATGGACCCCGAAGGCTCAGAGAAGGTTGGGGGAGGGGACCCACTGGAATAGCTGTTGGGAGACAGATGGTAGTCTCCCGTCAAGGCCATCCAGCCGTTCTTTAACGTGCACAGGGTGTGGCTCTCCCGCACACGGGGCCACGGCTTAACGTCCCATCCGACGGACGGCGGCCTTTCCAAATCCATCGGTGTCCCCTACTGACCGTGGGCAGGGCAGGGGAGTTTTGCGGAGATAAATCTCTAACGCTGACCCAGCTGGGACTCGAACCTGGGAACTACAGATTACGAGTCTGGCGCGCTACCGACTGAGCCATCCCCGCCCCTGGTGATGTGCGGCATGAGATTAACAGACGAATAGGGATTGCTGCCGGGACTTTTAAGAATCTATGGAGATTGTGGGGAAATAGGCGTATACACTTAAAGACTAAAATTAGACTATAAAATAGTTTGGTTTTTTCTAGGGTTAGTTATGGTAGTGAAACTTGGACACTTTGTAAACAAGATAACAGGAAACTAGACACTTTTGATTCTAGATGCTTACGTAGTATCTTGGGTATTAGGTGGTTTAACTTTGTAACTAATGATGAGGTTAGGCAATGGAGTCTGCAACCTTCTTTAAGCAGCATATTGTGCAGAGAGAGACTCCGCTGGTTTGGCCATGTTGTCCGTATGGATAATTATAGATTGGTGAATAGGGTTATGAACAGTGTGCCTAGAGGCCTCAGAAGGAGGGGGAGACCTAGGATGCGGTGGGCAGACAATGTCAAACAGGACCTTGTTAGAATTGGTGTGGAGTGGCCGGATGCAGCAGATGTAGCTCAGGACAGATATGCTTGGAGAATTAAACTGCGCGTTCTGGTTGGACCTCCATAGCCCATGGCTGCTTGATGATGATGATGATGATGATGATGATGATGATGATGATGATGATGATGATGATGATGATGATGATGACGACGACAGGTAGTAATAAAATATTAATAGTTTATTTTCTCAATTATACAGTAGTTCGAATTTTCACTGTCAGAGGGTATTGAAAGTGTAAAATAACTAGAAGAACGCATATCACCTCTGGCGCATATGGGAATCTCATTTTCAAAGAGAATGAAGTTCTTCTTTTGCCTACTTTTTCACTCTTAAAAGTTTTAATAATGGATATTCGTGTTGTTTTTCTGCTGAGGTCCTGCCATCCTCATGGACCTTTTACTATGGCATATAAATTCACAGGCTCCTGTCAAATCTCTGTACAAGCAGCTGCTTGAGGGGTTATTTATATATTTTTTTAATGTATGAGGGAAATGCACGTAGTAGTATTTTATTAGTAATTATAAAACATAAAAAGTATTTGTCTTTTAGTTCTTAAACATGAAAAGTTGCTTTTCTCTCACTTCTCTGAAAATAGTGGGCAGAACATTGATGTCAGTGGAATTTCTACAATAACTGAACTCTGAGAGATATTAAATTTATTTAATATCTTTTAGAGTAAAAATTACTCCAGTTTAAATCCATAGTTACCAGAGTTCAAATCTCTCTATTTTTAAAATTACCTTTGAAAATGCGAATTACATTTCATTATTAACCAACTGAAAAAGAGATTTCCAATTATCTCTTAAAACGTTCCGTTTCTTACCTACCTTGGGCTTAGGGTCATCTCATTGTTGTCAATGGAATTATCAAGATGGTCACATTCCACGACCAAAATTACAAATTTTTAGCATAAATACATCGTTCGCAATATTCGTTTTAAATTTTTGGGATTTTTCGATTTTTTACACCGTTAGAGGGCGCAATTATAGCTTTCGGGAAATTCGCAAAATGCAAATTGTAATATTTCATCAATGCCTGTCCAACCCAAAAATAAATTTTAATTTATCTCTAAAAACATACACTTTTCTGTTAAATCAAAAATAAGCTGCATTCACCTCCCCCTCTGGGTCTAAAGAGTCAAGTGATTGTTGCCAATGGTAACTACGTAACCTTCACATTTCAACGCTAAAATTTTAAACTTCTAACACAACATCAAATTGGAATATTCGTTTGATATTTTGAAATTTTCAAAATTTTCCACCGTTAGAGGGCGCAGTTATAACTTTTGGGAGATTTGAAAAATGCAAATCGTAATATGTCATTAATACCTATCTAACACAAAAAATAATTTTTTATTTTTCTGTATAAACAAAAAAGTTGTATGTATGTAGACGGACAGACAACAATGCGAAATTATATGTTTTTTTTTTTTTAAAAAAGCCCTTAAACTTACTTTTCTTCTTTTAGCCATTTTCTAAAGTGCTTCCAATCATGAACACTGAAATCTGTGTCGAATATTACCCTACCCTTTTCCGGAATTCATTGGTATCCGTGCAATACCATCCAACTACACGCTAAACAATCCGAAAGACGACAAAACATGGCGTCCAAATTTGAGATGGCCGACCTCTACCTATATAGGGCCTCTACGTTTATTTAAATATTTGGTATTTTCCAGCTATTTTCCGCTGCCAGAGGTCGCCTTTGGACTTTTTATATACCGCCTTTAGCAGTCTCTAACATTGGAAATTCCACTGATGGGGATTCGAAAAATGTAATTATTAATATTTTTGTGGAAAAAAAATTCGCTGACATACGGGATTCGAACCTGCATCTCTCCAGAAACATGTCAGAGTATTCTAACCTGTTGAACGAACGCCGGCTTTTTTCACTAAACATATTTATTGATTTATAGATGTTAAAACGTTTTATAGACGTTAATATTGTTTAAATCATTAATATTTTGTTAGTATCTGTAAAACAAATATATATATATTATTTCGCTTATCTCTTAAAAAAGTTTCATTTTCTTCTCCCCCCCTTTCGGCTAAGACGGCAAAGCCTTGATGCCATTGTAAATCTTCTGATTATAATACTCTACTCATAATACTTCCAGTGTAAATAGTTTGTATTATCCGTTTGAAATTTTATCATTTCCCTTATTTTCCCATCGCTAGAGGGCACTATTAAAGCTATTGAAAATTTTTAAAATTGCGAATCGTAATATTTGTTCGACACCTATCCAACCCAAAAAGAATTTTTCATTTAGCTCTAAAAGTAAAAAAATTGATTGTCTATAGACGGACAGACTGGTGGAAAGACAGATGGACAGACAACAGTTAACAGAGAGTCCGACAGACAGACGAACAAATATTGGCATAGGTAGACGACAAAGTGAAAACATTAGCTCGTTTTTCAAACGAACCTTAAAAGAAATATTTTGTTGGTTCTCAGTTAGCTCATTTCACTTTTGCAGCCAATTGTCGTCTTCTGATGGAGTTTCTCAGAAAAAATTGTTCATTAATTTATTTCTTTGAGTGAAATTTTTACACCCAAATGCAGCGCAGTGAGGCATCCATAAAATATGACAGCTTTTATACACAAAAAAGTGGCAGAAATGTATAAAATTACAACAACTGAGAAGTTTTAACTTGGTACACACACTAACTCATAGGCTTTCGTGTCACGGTACGACAAAACATGGCGCCCATAAACCACGTGACTCAATCAACCAATGGCAGTGAATCACCGAGATGGCCAGCCTCTAATTATACAGGACCTCTATTCTATACTCTTCTATATTCTATTCTACGGTTGGGTTGTTTTACCTCTGAGCTGCACTTTTTTTGCACACAATGGGCTAAATGGCCAGGTCACAAGGACCCCGAAGGCTCAGAGAAGGCTAGGGGAGGGGACCCACTTCCTCTCTACTTTGTGTCCTTTTTTCCTCTTTATTCTGTGATATCCTACATGATCAGTAAAATTTCCAATGTAAAAGTGAATATTAATATTTTTATATTTGTGTTCATAAGATTAACTGTTGGAAAAACACGTTTCCCTTGTTTTGTAATTTGCAAGGTAATTTTCTCTGCTGCGTATAAACTGAGAGGCTCCTATCAAACCTCTGTGGCAGCAGCTGTTTGAGGGGATAGCTTAACTATTATGGAAATATTAACTATTTATGGAAAAAAAAACACTAGGACAAATCTCAAATGTTTGGCCGCCTTACTTATAACCCATTATAATAGGGGCTGGGATGGCTCAGTCGATGGTGCACCAGGCTTGTAATCTGCAGTTCGCAACTTCGAATCCCATCTGGGCTAGCATTGAGATTTATCTCCGCAAAACTTTGATGGTTTGCAGTCAATGGCAGTCGACATAATAGTTGCCTAGAGCTCAGATGTGCCTCATGCAACCTTCGGTTTACCATTTGGGTCGTTATGGGGACGTCCATGGCTGCTGATACAACCCATCTAATATCGCCTGCAGTGCTCTGTGGTGACTAACGAGCATGTTGAACAATGCGCCTATCAAGCCATGCTTTCGTCTGTCGAATGGCACCACTCCCTCTGTGATGCATGCTAGAACCTTCATTTCGCCACTGTTGTCAATAGCGTCCAACAGTTTGTGCATCCCGATGAACACGGGCAGCGACACAACATGTAGTCCATCCAGCTTCCCACAGGCCTATAATTCTTCCTCTCTCAAAAGCATCCAAATGGCGATAAACCAACGGTGTGTACCAGGCATTTTCGGCCATCGTGGAACCACCTAATCTCAACCGTTCGCATGATTTCCACCTGCATAAACACAATACCATCCCTGTTCCTTCTTGCACCTTTTATATCTTGAGCCACACACATCATTGGCTCCGGATTATCATCATTTGCATATCTCAACTGCACACACCCACTCTTCTATTTGCATGTTTATACGACATGTCCTTCTGGGTGGGGCACTTTCAATGTCGAACAGTGTAAATTGAAACCGTAAATTAAAACATTAAACAAAGAAATTACTCAATGCCCTGCTTCTGTTCCAAGCAACTGAAGCTACACTGAAAAGGCATTCAGGCAGACGTTTCTCAGACAAGGGTCGCTATCTTGGGTGCCACATTTATCTAATTTCATTACCACTTGTCACTGAAATTCGACAACATGTTGTGCCATTCACAGTTCGTAGAGCCGTTATCGGAGAATTATCTGTTTTATGTTAATGTGGAGTATCAGATAATAAACATATTGGAAATAGCAAGAAGTTTAGAGTTAGAAGTAATTAACTTGATTAAATTTCATACACGTTTTAAATACGCAAATGCATTAATTAAGTTGTGAGGTTTTTATTCAAAAATGGATTTCTTTTTAGACTTTAAAGGATTCTTTTAACAAACCATTTCGGCAGCACCATTGTTTTGGTTTCCCGAGTGCGGTGAGCACGTTGCACGCCCACTTAGCGCGGCCCTATTGATCAGGATAGCCAAAGGGACTTCAGAGAAGTCCCTTTATCTAGAGTGGGCTGTGTAGGCGCCACTCTAGATATACCAAATGGGGCTGTGTAGGCGCAAACTGCTCCGAGTGCCCATGCTACCCTCGGTTCACCGTTGAAACAATGGGCACACGAGACACCTTGATGGCAGACTACCATCTGTCTCATAACAGCTGTTCCAGTGGTTCCCCTCCCCTAGCTTTCTCTAAGCCTTCGGGGTCCTTGTGACCTGGCCATTTAGCCCATTGTGTGCAAAAAAGTGCAACTCAGAGGTAAAACAACCCAACCCAATCTGGGGAAATATTAGCACCAGGATGCATTGTGGGATGAAAAGAAGCCAGTGAAGGAAGTGTAATGCTTTGGGCAATGTTCTGCTGGGAAACCCTGAGTCCAGTCATTCATGTGCAGGAAACTATGACGTCTACCACCTATCTAAACGTCGTTGCAGACCAGGTGCTTTTCATGGCAACGGTATATCCCTCTAGTAAGTGCCTTCTTTCAGCAGGATAATGCGCCATGTCACACTACCCGTATTGTTCGAGAATGATTCGTGGAACATGAGGAAGACATCCGTGCATTTCCCTGGCCTCCAAATTCCCCAGACATCAAATCGAGCATCTGTGGTTTGTGTTGGAACAGCGTATTCGATCTGTGGCGCCTCAATCACGTAACTTAGAAGAGTTCAGGGATTTGCTGGTAATGTGTTGGTATGGCCGAGTGGTTAGTATGCTTTGGCTACTGATCTAAGGAACCTGGGTTCGAGCCCGGGTAAGGCATGGCTGTTTGTGTTGAGGGCCTGCCATCCTCTCAGACCTTCTACTATGCCACATAAACTGACAGGCTCCTGTCAGACCTCTGTGGCAAGCAACTGCTTGAGGGGGTATTTATTTATTATATATTATGTTGGTACCAGATACCACAAGACACCTTTAGAAATCTTTTAGCATCTATGCCTCGTTGGGTAAGAGCTGTTTCGGTGGCATGTGGAGGACCAACATCATATTAGGCAGGTGGCCATAACATTTTGACTCTTCGGTGTATGTACTGTATATTTTCACCTTTGTTTTAGTAGCTTTTTATAAAAAAATACTCATGAGAGACATGTATAATACTTATTATTTTTTCGTCCTTGTTATAGTTATTGATGTTCTCAAAGAGGTGGTGGTGGTGGTGGTGGTGGTGGGGGGGGGGGGTTATTTATCTCATGGCTCACTCCTTAGATCTGATTCCGATTGTTTTGTTATCGATTGGTAATATTCTTATTTGCGTAAAATTCTGCGATATGAGGCAGAGGACATCGTTAATTTTTAAGGATTAATCATGATTACACGGCAATCACATAATACCCAAATATGAGCATGAAGGGTTGTCAAAAAGGCAATTAAAGTTAGCTCGATGTCGTGTTCAGGATGACTCTAATAAAGGGCAGAAGTTGTTGTTGTTGTTTTACCTCTGAGCGGCACTTTTTTGCACACTATGGGCTAAATGGCCAGGTCACATGGACCCCGAAGTCTCAGAGAAGGTTAGGGGAGGGGACCCACTGGAACAGCTGTTGGGAGACAGGTGGTAGCCTCCCGTCAAGGCCATCCAGCGTGTTCTTTAACGTGCACAGGGTATGGCTCTCCCGCACACGAGGCCACGGCTTAACGTCCCATCCGACGGACGGCGGCCTTTACAAGCCCATCGGTGTCCCCTACTGACCGTGGGCAGGGCGGGGAGTTTTGCGGAGATAAATCTCAACGCTGACCCAGCTGGGACTCGAACCTTGGAACTACAGATTACGAGTCTGGCGCGCTACCGACTGAGCCACCCCTTAGGCAGAAATTGTATGCTCAAAGCCAGTAAAATGATCACAGTGCATTATGTAAATTAGAAAGAAATATAAGCCTGATAGATTATTTATAATAAGCGGTGATCATCGTCAATAGAGCACCAAATGATCCTTGTGGGTTTTGACAATACGTATTACATCCGGGGTTTTAATAATATAACCCATTACTATTTAATACATACTAGTCATACTGACCGCTGGGATAGGAAGTAATTTCAATACCTCCCAAGTTTTATGATATTGCGTTGTGAATTTGTTAATTATTTAAAATATGTATTAATGAATATGTATTCATTATAAATGTCACGTCGCCAACTCATAAGAATAATTACATAGCGCTAATCTCCATAAGCGACCTGAACTGACAGACACTTTCTTTTCTAAATTAACACATTTGGCCGATTGTTAGCGTGCTTGGATACTGGTTCGAGCCTTGGATAAGGTATGACAGTTACTTTTTACCTATTCCCCCCCCCCCCATTGGGGCGGGGTGGCTCAGTCGGTAGCGCGCCAGGCTCGTAATCTGTAGTTCCCAGGTTCGAGTCCCAGCTGGGTCAGCATTGAGATTTATCTCCGCAAAATTTCCCGCCCTGCCCACGGTCAGTAGGGGACACCGATAGGCTTGGAAAGGCCGCCGTCCGTTGGATGGGACGTTAAGCCGTGGCCCCGTGTGCAGGAGAGCCATACCCTGTGCACGTTAAAGAACACGCTGGATGGCCTTGACGGGAGGCTACCATCTGTCTCCCAACAGCTGTTCCAGTGGGTCCCCTCCCCCAACCTTCTCTGAGCCTTCGGGGTCCATGTGACCTGGCCATTTAGCCCAAAAATTTTGTGTGCAAAAAAGTGCCGCTCAGAGGTAAAACAACCCCTCTCCCCCCCAATCGCTTTTTGCTCGTCATTTGTAGGTTTGCCAGTTTGTCGGTTTATGGATTTGTCAAAACAGTTGTTGCACCATATCTTTCGAACGCGACGGACAAACATAATGATTTATGTGTCAAATGAAAGCTCATTAGGCGGGGAGTGTCACAAGGTATAAAAAATTGATGCCCATGCTTTCTCCCCTCCCTCCCCTGAAAAAGGAGAAAATATGAAGACGATTGTTTCTCTATATTTCCAGAAAGCGAATGCGGAAAGTAACAAACTACGCTTCAAATGAAAGCTTGTGACGTGGGGAGTGTCATACATTGTACAAAATTAACCCCTCACGCTTTCTTCCCCTTAAAAAAAGGGGGACATATGAAAACGATTGTTCCGCAATATCTGCGGAACACCAGGGCCGAACGTAACAAGCTATGTGTCAAATGAAAGCTTGTGACATGGGGAATGTTACAGGTTTAAAAAAAAAAATGTGCGTAGAAACTTGTTTCTACCACCCCCTAAAAAGAGAATATTTGAAAACGATTATTCCGCTATATTTTCCGAACGCGTGGGCCTATAGCAGGGGTGGGCAAATAGCGGCCCACATTCGGTCCGCTAAGAGTTTTTTGTGGCCCGCCAAGACAGTCAGAAAAATCCGCCTTGAACCGAGATTTCCTTCCCGTGCGCGACCGAAGTTTCGTCTCGTATTTTCCACTAGGACGGCCACGTCAATACGCATGCCCAGTGTAGATACGAAACAATTGCCCACCCGTGGCCTATAGTTATGAGTTTGGTGTCAAATGAGAACTCATATGAGGACCGTCGTAGACTGTTTCGTATTTTTCCCCCATCCCCCCACCAAAAGGGGCGGATTTTCGCCCTGGTGGACCTTAACGAATTAAAGCTTATGACATCTCCAATGTAATCAATAGGCTCTTAAACGCGACTCCAGAAACAGGCGGATGAAATATGTAGTCGATGTTTATCAGTCCAGGGCCGCCGACTGGGGGGGGGGGGGCAAGGGGGACTAGTGCATAGGGGCCCGTCATCAATAAGGGCCCGTCAGTTAAGTGACTTTTTCTTACAAAAATTATTCTTAGTTAGGCTATATATCGATCCTATAAAATTCCACAAGAACATTATTTGTTATAATAAGCTTTTTTTAAGAACATTATTTGTTATAATATGCTTAAAAGGAACACTAGTTGGATTATGACATTATCTCATTAATAGTAGTTGAACGAACCGTTTCTTAACATCTTTTGTCCGCGTTAACTTACAGCAATTGCTTGTATTTTCCCTGTTAACCACCCCACCTCTGCAGCAGTAGCAACAGTTGGACTCTCCCAAACCCAACCCGTGCTATCAGGTATATTACATTGTTCATGTTTCGAGTTCCAGTAACATCGTCTGTGTGTCAGTGTTACAAATTATAACAGTTTAAAAGTCTCTTGTCGGCACATTTAGTGTTGAATCTGCTATTATGCTAATGTGAAGTTTAACAAATATTGTTGCCTATTTTTCAGTGGGGCGGGGGTGGCTCAGTCGGTAGCGCGCCAGGCTCGTAATCTGTAGTTCCCAGGTTCGAGTCCCAACTGGGTCAGCGTTGAGATTTATCTCCGCAAAATTCCCCGCCCTGCCCACGGTCAGTAGGGGACACCGATGGGCTTGAAAAGGTCGCCGTCCGTCGGATGGGACGTTAAGCCGTGACCCCAAGTGCGGGAGAGTCATACCCTGTGCACGTTAAAGAACACGCTGGATGGCCTTGACGGGAGGCTACCATCTGTCTCCCAACAGCTGTTCCAGTGGGTCCCCTCCCCCAACCTTCTCTGAGCCTTCGGGGTCCATGTGACCTGGCCATTTAGCCCATGGTGTGCAAAAAAGTGCCGCTCAGAGGTAAAACAACCCAACGTTAAAGAACACGCTGGATGGCCTTGACGGGAGGCTACCATCTGTCTCCCAACAGCTGTTCCAGTGGGTCCCCTCCCCCAACCTTCTCTGAGCCTTGGGGTCCATGTGACCTGGCCATTTAGCCATGTTGTGCAAAAAAGTGCCGCTCAGAGGTAAAACAACCCAACCGAACCTATTTTTCAGTACTGACAATTAAAAATGAAGACTCGCAGAATTGCATAGTTTTTCTCCATGATATGTTATGTAGCCTATATTAAATTTACTCAAAAATCCTAAATCTTGCTGTGAGCTTTGCAAAATATGTTCCCTAAAATAAATGCTAAAATTTTTTTATGCCTGACTTGTTGCATGCTGTTTTTGCATGCCTGACTGCGCAACAGGCTATTTTTCCTCTGAATGTCATCGTTGCGTCCAGAATAATTGCTATTAATGATTTGTAAAGAAAAAGTTTTCAAGGGGGGGCCCCGAGCATAATATTACATAGGGGCCCATAAATTCTCTCGGCGGCCCTGTATCAGTCATATATCAAATAAAAGTTTCTGAAGGTAGGTAGGTTTTTTAGTGATAAAAAGAAAAATAATAAATTGAAAAATTAAAAAAAAATATCTTTGAACATACGTCCTAAACAGTAGATATTAAACCTAAAACATATCGATGGTGCAACCAGCCACTGAATTCGTATTCACTTTAAAGGAAGAGAGGGCACGGGCGGGGGTGGCTCAGTCGGTAGCGCGCCAGGCTCGTAATCTGCAGTTCCCAGGTTCGAGTCCCAGCTGGGTCAGCGTTGAGATTTATCTCCGCAAAATTTCCCTGCTCTGCCCACGGTCAGTAGGGGACACCGATGGGCTTGAAAAGGCCGCAGTCCGTCGGATGGGACGTTAAGCCGTGGCCCCGTGTGCGGGAGAGCCATACCCTGTGCACGTTAAAGAATACACTGGATGGCCTTGACGGGAGGCTACCATCTGTCTCCCAACAGCTGTTCCAGTGGGTCCCCTCCCCCAACCTTCTCTGAGTCTTCGGGGTCCTTGTGGCCTGGCCATTTAGCCCATGGTGTGCAAAAAAGTGCCGCTCAGAGGTAAAACAATCCAATCCAATACAAGGAAGAGAGGGCGCCGATTGGCCGACTCAACAGTTGTTGGCACCTTATATTCTTTTGAAGTGAATACGAATTCAGTGTGAATTAGGTTTTTTCAATATTTTAGGTTTATTTTCTACTTTTTTAGACCGCATGATGGAAGATAGATATTTTTAAAAAATTTCAATTTATTTATTTTGTCTTTTTGCTGAGGTCTCGACTTCCTTACAGATCTTTTTTGTGGCTTATTGTATTGACAATAAGCCACAAAGGCTTCTGTCAGACCTGTGTGGAAAGCAGTCGCTTCACGGGTAATTTACTTTTTAAAACATTTATTACTCTACGTAGAGGAGGAGTATACAAAATGTGAGAAGCCAGTTCTTCCGGTAAACTCAGATATACAACATATTTTAATTGGCTTTGCCAGTTATCTCCTATTTAACAAGGGTGGCTCAGTCGGTAACGCGCCAGGCTCGTATTCTGTAGTTCCCAGGTTCGAGTCCCAGCTGGGTCAGCGTTGAGATTTATCTCCGAAAAATTTCCCCGCCCTGCCCACGGTCAGTAGGGGACAGCGATGGGCTTGGAAAGGTTGCCGTCCGTCGGATGGGACGTTAAGCCGTGGCCCCGTGTGCGGGAGAGAGCCATACCCTATGCACGTTGAAAAACACGCTGGATGGCCTTGACGGGAGGATACCATCTGTCTCCCAACAGCTGTTTCAGTGGGTCCCCTCCCCCAACCTTCTCTGAGCCTTCGGGGTCCTTGTGACCTGGCCATTTAACCCATTGTGTGCAAAAAAGTGCCGCTCAGAGGTAAAACAACCCCATCCTATTTAACAGTGTGGTAGCAATGTATCTCAAAATTGGTTGTCAGTGAATTATGTGAGACAATAAAATTGACGACTGAATTTTGGCACGTAGATGTTGGGTTGTTTTACCTCTGAGCGGCACTTTTTTGCACACCATGGACTAAATGGCCAGGTCACAAGGACTCCGAAGGCTCAGAGAAGGTTGGGGGAGGAGACCCACTGGAACAGCTGTTGGGAGACAGATGGTAACCTCCCGTCAAGGCCATCGAGCGTGTTCTTTAACGTTGGGTTGTTTTACCTCTGAGCGGCACGTTTTTGCACACCATGGGGTAAATGGCCAGGTCACAAGGACCCCGAAGGCTCAGAGAAGGTTGGGGGAGGGGACCCACTGGAACAGCTGTTGGGAGACAGATGGTAGTCTCCCGTCAAGGCCATCCAGCATGTTCTTTAACGTGCACAGGGTATGGCTCTCCCGCACACGGGGTCACGGCTTAACGTCCCATCCGACGGACGGCGGCCTTTCCAAGCCCATCGGTGTCCCCTACTGATCGTGGGCAGGGCGGGGAGTTTTGCGGAGATAAAACTCAACGCTGACCCAGCTGGGACTCGAACCTGATAACTATAGATTACGAGCCTGGCGCGCTACCGACTGAGCCACCCCCGCCCCGCATGTTGATGAAATAAGGCAAAAATTATCTCTCATCATAATCAGATATTAGCGACGTGGGAAGAACTCCGAGAACGGGTAGCGAGGATGCTCAATTACAGTCCATGCAGGTAGGCTTACTCGGCGGCTACTAGTCTCCTTCTGTCTCCGACGGACTCAGCTGCCACTTATAATCTGTTATCAATATCTTCATTGCCTAAAGCAATTTGACCGTCACAACTCGAATTCTCTTGTTCCTCCCAGTTCGGAGGCAAATTAAAATGACTCCTGAACTTGATTAGTCACAACCTCTATACAGGGTAGATGGGAGAGAGGGATTAATCAATCGGTTAATCCGACGTCAGATAATCTTTTGCCTTTATTTAAACAATGGAGAGCTGAGTTCTGGGAAGATGGATTCGCTTGTTTTGGCCACCTCGCTGTGCAGTCTGACCTCGATAATAATGGCGACAGACGTCCATAAACTTTATGCGCCGATGTTATGGGTTAGGATAGGTACAAGGTTGGGATGGGTTGTTTTACCTCTGAGCGGCACTTTTTTGCACACCATGGGCTAAATGGCCAGGTCACATGGACCCCGAAGGCTCAAGAAGGTTGGGGGAGGGGGACCCACTGGAACAGCTGTTGGGAGACTGATGGTAGCCTCCCGTCAAGGCCATCCAACGTGTTCTTTAACGTGCACAGGGTATGGCTCTCCCACACACGGGGCCACGGCTTAACGTCCCATCCGACGGACTGCGGCCTTTCCAAGCCCATCGGTGTCCCCTACTGACCGTGGGCAGGATAAGTACAAGGAAATCTCTTTAAAGGGCAAAAGTAATATGACCCTTTGTGGCTGGAGCAACTGGGTTTCTCATTAATTTATGTGTCAAACAAATAATGTAAAATAAAACAAGAAAATACGATGAAAATGATATATGTGGTACAGTCACTCAAAAAAGTATCCGAACACTTTGGTTGATTATAGAATTCAGAAAAATATCTGGCAACGATTTGTTTTAGAAATTAGTGATCTGGCAACTTACGTACACGAAGGTTGTCAGATAACTAATTAAAAAAAATCGTTGCCAGACTTTTTTTCTGAATTCTGTAATCAACCATAATGTTCGGATATTTTTTTGAGCGACTGTACCATCCTCACAGAGTACTACTACGGCTAATAAACTGACAAGCTCCTATCAGATCTCTGTGACATGCAGCTGCTTGAGGAAATAATTATTTTATATTGTAGTAAGTTTTCGATAGAGATTTGAAATCAGAATAAAAGATAAGGAAACATTTTGACAAACGTGAATTGGAACATAAATACCAATATACTGAAAGAGTCACAGGCAATCCTATGTACAGTCACTCAAAAAAGTATCCGAACGCTATGGTTGATTACAGAATTCAGAAAAAATATCTGGCAACGATTTTTTTAGAAATTAGTGATCTGCCAACCTTCGTGTCACGTGATTACAGAATTCAGTAAAAATATCTGGAGCGTGTACAGCAACTGTAAACGCTCCAGTTACCGTTCACAGCAAACTGGAGCGTGTGCAGTTACTGCACACACTCCAGTTTGCTGTGAACGGTAACTGCACACGCTCAGTATTTCCGTGAGTGAGCCCACACGATCTAGTATCAAAATAATATGACCACCTACAGTCGCTCAAAAAAGTATCCGAACACTAGGTTGATTACAGAATTCAGAAAAAATATCTGGCATTGATTTTTTTAGAAATTAGTGATCTGGCAACCGTCGTGTCACGTGACACGAAGGTTGCCAGATCACCAAATCGTTGCCAGATATTTTTTCTGAATTCTGTAATCAACCATAGCGTTCGGATACTTTTTTGAGTGACTGTACTTCTGAAGCAGGAGCAAATATTCGGAATTATTTCCCTGTAATGAACTAATTAGCATAGAATCAAGTAATTATTAATTCAAAAATATGAATGTACTGTTAAGCACCTACATTTATTGCGAAATAAACATAACAGTGAAATATGTAATAATAGAAAGATAACAACTAACATTATCGGCTCCGGATAATTTGAGGTCCTCATTTTCAAACAGAATAAAGTTTTAAATTTTCCGCCTTTAATACCCTCTAAGAGTGAAAATTCGAACTAATGAATGATTTAAAAAAGTACGACTGTAATCATTGGCGATGGCAACCGATGGCAATTGGGCCCCGGAGGCCCCTGATGAAGTGGGCTCCCTTAAACATTTTACAAAATGTTAAAAATAATAGTCTTATATTTGTGAGTGGGCCCCCTTTGTCTCCTGGCAACCAATATTTTTAGACCTAGTCCGCCACTGACTGAAACAAAACCTTCTTTGAGCCTTCGGGGTCGTTGTAACCTGGCCATTTAGCCTATGGTGTGCAAAAAAAAAGTGCCTCTCAGAGGTAAAACAACCCAACTTAAGAAATTACCTTCTTGTTAAAAATATTTTATTTAAAATATCTATAAGGTTAAAAAAATATTGTTTGTGCAATATTTTTATATATTTTTTATATATATTATAGAGCTTTCGGATTATACAGAAGTTAAAATGTTATTCAATATATATCTGTTGTATCTTAAACTCAATAAATAATCTTTGTTCGCTGATAGCTGTAATTACTTTTTCTTGGTTTATGCATTATGTTTCCTCCATTTGGCAGATTCTTTCTCTTGTGGCTTCTAAAATAAATTATTTTTCTATGATAAAAAAAGCAAAGACATAACTTAAGCACTTATTTTGTATTTTCCGAAATTCAGTCATGCAAAAATTTGCTTTTCGATTTCTGGTAAATTGCCCATTTTTTGAAACAAAAAAAAAATAGAATGCCTTAAACATGAATTAAAAGTAGATAGTCAAATTTTCCGTTTGGACTTCATTTGTATTGCGTTGGGTTGTTTTACCTCTGAGCGGCACTTTTTTGCACACTACGGGCTAAATGGCCAGGTCACATGGACTCCGAAGGCTCAGAGAAGGTTGGGGGAGGGGACCCACTGGAACAGCTGTTGGGAGACAGATGGTAGCCTCCCGTCAAGGCCATCCAGCCTGTTCTTTAACGTGCACAGGGTATGGCTCTCCCGCATACGGGGCCACGCGCTTAACGTTCCATCCGACGGACGGACGGCGGCCTTTCCAAGCCCATCGGTGTCCCCTACTGACGGGCCTACTGTGGCAGGGCGGGGAATTTTGCGGAGATAAATCTCAACGCTGACCCAGCTGGGACTCGAACCTGGGAACTACAGATTACGAGCCTGGCGCGCTATCGACTGAGCCACCCCCGCCCCTCCATTTCTATTGCAATTCTGATGATGATAGAACAAAAGGCGTCGAAAGAGTGGATGTTTGCTCCCAACATTGCCAAGGAAACAGAGTAACATTTAAATTATAGCCATTCTTAAGTTCACTATTCCGATATTTCTATATTTTCCTATATTTTAGATATGACGAAGTGGGAGTGCGTAGATAAACAATTTTGTTTAATACTGAAAAAAAAAAAAAATTACCACTTGTTATAAGATCTTTACACTATTTTTATGTCGTATTAGTATACAATTAATAAGCATAAATAAATTATATTTTAATATCGAGTATTAATATATTTTAATTAATATTGGGTACCCCAATTTACAGTTTCATGATAGTTTAAATTACAGAAGGAAATTTTTCGGGAAATGCTGAGAATTTTTCAAAACTTGGGAAATTTTCACCCTAACCAAAGGGACTGAAAATTACAATGCTTATATTTTATTCCATGGAATAAAATTATGCACCGTTCACGTTGATCTTTTCGTTCGCAACTTAAAGCGATGATACATCAAGGATGAAAAATGTAGACGACTTGAACCCATTGGACGAACACAGTGCGTGACAGAATATTTGAAAATATCACGAACAGGAATTAAAGAGTTCTCTGTGGCTTGATGGAAATCTGATTACCGCCACCATTCGGGAAAAAGCAAATCCTACTTGGTTGACATTTTAAGAGACGCCGTCGGCCACGGTTTATTGAATACTTCAATTATCTGGCTTATTGCCAATGCACCCTTATTTGCCAATGCATCCATACTCAAGCATGGCTGCAGCTTTTATTATGTTGACGGAATACAATTACCACTTGGTTGCAACATAATGCGATGTGTGTACAAAGAGCTTGACCACGATCGCCTTTGGGAATAAGAATCGCGTTATATAATTGGAGAGAAACACACCAGGGGGCTAAAAGTAAACATACGACCGCATGTTATGACATTGGGAAGTTATGTTCAAAACGCTCTTCCTTTTTACTGCTTTTTCAATGTCAAGTTGCTCGCAATGTGGTCAAGATCATTTTTAACTTTTTTTTTTTCAGCAGAAAAACCATTGAAGTTTGGTTGTTATACCTCTAAGCGGCGGGGCGGGGGTGGCTCAGTCGGTAGCGCGCCAGACTCGTAATCGGGCTTTGAAAAGGCCGCCGTCCGTGGGATGGGACGATAAGCCGTGGCTCCGTGTGCGGGAGAGCCATACCCTGTGCACGTAAAAGAACACGCTGGATGGCGTTGACGGGAGGCTACCATCTGTCTCTCAACAGCTGTTCCAGTGGGTCCCCTCCCCAAACCTTCTCTGAGCCTTCGGGTTCCATGTGACCTGGCCATTTAGCCCATAGTGTGCGAAAAAGTGCCGTTCAGAGGTAAAACAACCCAACGCAGATCCAGTTTGATGGGGTGGGTGTAGAAAGCACGTGTGCTTAGTTATAAGCCCCGACACCTCCAAAATGGAGCAAGAAAGTTGACGAGACGCAAAGCATCTTGTTCGCTTCCCATTGGCTGAGAAAATATAACGTCCCCCCGAAGAAATCTCATGTGAATAAACATCTTTCGAAATATAAAATATTTGAACAAAAAGTCGAGGTGAAACTGCTAAGACTCTGTGCAGCTTGATTGCTTAGCATCGAGTCACTGGACCAGATGGGCCACGATTTTGCTTTTTGTATATCTTTAAGTGTGTGTAGACGTCCCGTGGCCGAGTGGTTAGCGCGCTTGGCTACTGATCTACGGGACCTGGGTTCGAGCCCCGGGTAAGGCATGGCTGTTTGTGTCGTTTTTCTGCTGAGGTCCTGCCATCCTCTCAGACCTTCTACTATGGCATATAAAGTGACAGGCTCCTGTCAGACCTATGTGGCAAGCAGCTGCTTGAGGGGGTATTTATTTTAAGTGTGTGCGGGGCAGGGGTGACTCAGTAGGTAGCATACCAGGCTCATAATCTGCAGTTCCCAGGTTCGGTCCCCGCTGGGCAAGCATTGAGATTTATTTACGCAAAATTCCCCGCCATGCTCACAGTCAGTAGGGGACCGATGGGCTTGGAAAAGTCGTCCTCCTTCGGATGGGATGTTAAACCGTGGCTCCCTGTATGGGAGAACTATATCCTTGTGCACGTTAAAGAACATGCTGGATGGCCTTGACGGAACCATCTGTTTCTAACAGCAGTGCAGTGGGTCCCTCCACCCAACCTTACCTAAAAAGCGCCGTTCAGAGGTATAAACAACCCATCTGTGAACTATATCAATTGCTATATATGATAGATAGATATATTCATTTTCAGAATATGCAGTAACATTACATTTACATGTTTTTACCTTAGAAATGAGATTACAATGAAATATATTGTTACGACAGAAGAATCTGGCAACCGAAAGCAAAGTTTCAGCCAACGAATAAGAACTTTGGGAGAATTTGGAGAAGAAGAGTGGAGCGTTAACGGTCGTTTTGTTGTAACGGTCGGTGAGTTCGAAAATGGACGGTGAGCTGTTCTGAGACAGCGCGCGTAAGTATCAAGAAGTAACTTGATGTGTTGTGTATACGCGGAAGGATAAAAGTGGGATCTTTTATCGTTAAGTATCAAGAAGTAACTTGATGTGTTGTGTATACGCGGAAGTATAAAAGTGGGAACTTTTATGGCTAACTTCGAATGTCTACACGGACTGTCTTTTTGTTCGGCTAGTGTGTGAAAAGTTATTAGCACAGGACGAGAATTGGTTTGCGAGTGAAGATCTTCGGGTGACCTGGTAAATCAAGTAAAAGGTAGTATTTAGTAAAATACACAAGAGCTGATGTTGTGTGCTCTACGCAGGAAGATTGATGACTTGTGCATGTTAATAGTTGATTTGTTAATAAGATACTTCATCCATATTTCCTTTGTAACAATTTACCTTGTATTGAATTTGGTTTTGAAATATAGCTTTTAATACTCACGCTCAGTGGCTATCCATTTTTGTAATCCGCAACATTTGGTGTCAGAAGTGGGATAATTTATTGAATGCCGTTAACTGAAGTATGGATGAATTAGTAAAGTTGATGACTGATATTAAAGGTAAAATAGGTGACCTGGCCGCACAAAATAATGAGTTGAGAACTGAGATAGTTTCTCAAAAAGATGACTTGAAAGCCGATATGGCTACTCAGATGACTGATATTAAAGGTGATATAGCTGCCCAAAGCGATAAAATAGGTGACTTGAAAGCCGAAATGGCCGCACAAAATACTGAGATGAGAGCTGAAGTGGCTTCTCAAGTTGGTAAGATTATTGATCACTTCAAGGATCATAAAACCGAACTCAATAGACAATGCAATAGTTTAAATGTTGAATTTGTCAGTGAAAAAGATGATCTTGATAGTGTTAAGTTAGATTGTAAACATGGAAAAGAGAAAGGCAACGCATATAAAAATGTGGATCTGCTACTGGAAATCAAGAATCGAAGAGATAGCGCAGATAATGCCTTTGACCACGCAACTACTGGTAATGCATGGCAGAGTGTCTATGTCGCTGGTGACATGTCTAGGAACTGTGAAGAACAATCACACAGATCAGAGAGCTGCGAGACTATACAGTACGCTTTGCACTTCAAAATACCTAGGTATACAAGTCTGGCACGATCTGAAGAGAGATCCACACGAAAGGTATTCTATTCCTCGCCGTCAGCAAAATGCGTCATGGACAATTATCGCAAAGGCAGAGTAACGAGTGGTAATGAGGGGGAACGAAACAGAGTTTACGTTTCGCAGAGTGGTCCGAGTAAAGAAGAGGCGTCCATTCATCATAGAAACAAAGTGCCATTCGACGTTACCCGGGAAGTCGGAGAGATTTTTCCGAAGCATATAGCCACACTTGAATCGTTTATAGAAAGTGGGGATTTAAGGAAGAGGAATTCCGAAGAATGGCTTAGAAGCGTAACAGGTGATGCTAGTAAAGGAGCTTCAGGCAGAGACAGTACTTCAAAGACTAACTTTCTGGATGAAACTAAGCCTCAGAGTTACGATCAGAGAGAAGTGAATCCCTCAGATAATTTCAACGTAGCCACGCTGAATTTCTTTTCTGAACAGTCAATGTGCAGATTTGGACATTATAACCATTTAGATTATAAGGATATAGAAAAGTTTTATCACGACTACAAGAGCTCTAAAGTGGACAATATCATGTTACAAAACTCGTCGCTGATCTCCAGAATGAACAATTTGGCAATCATGACTGATGTGTCCCTGGCTAATTACAATGAGAGCTCCAAGAAAGTGAATTCCGAAGAAACAGCAACTATGACCTCCTCGGGTCATGTGTTTTGCTGGAGACCCGAGTGGCGCCATCGGATGGTAGATGAAAACAGCACAGGAGGTGTCGGCAACAAAGTGAGTCTTGTCTTGGCTCCTGCACTTGCTGCTTTAGGTCTCAAGGTCCCTATGATCTCCGGTCGTGCTCTCCAATTGACGGGAGATACTCTGGACAAATTGGAATCCATCCCTGGCTTCACAGTCGACTGCACTAAAGATAAAATCGAGCAGATGATGGAAGACGTCGGATGCTGCATCGTAGGACAGACAGAGGAGCTGGTGCCAACAGATAAGGAGATTTACCGCTGCAAGGATCTGACGGCTACCGTAGATAGCGTTCCTCTAAGGAGATGCTCAATTGTGTCCAAAAAGCTGGCTGAAGGAGTGTGCGCTTTGGTTTATGATGTTGAATTCGGAAAAGGAGCTATTGATCTCATCAGTACAGAAGATGTTGCTGTTGATTTAGTTAAGAAAATGGTTGCAGCATCACAGGCTCGTGGAATGAAGAGTTTGAGTTGTTCAGCTGTTATCAGCAACATGGATTCACCTCTTGAAAACTCTGTTGACAACTCTCTGGAAGTGATGGAAGCTGTTCAGTGTTTCCTTGGTGACGGATCCTTGGAACTGCAAGAGCTCGTCGAAGAGTTAGGAGGAGAACTTCTGCATTTGGTGAACATTGTGGATAATAGGGTAGATGAAGCATCACGTGTCCGCAAGGTTCTGCATAACGGCAATGCTTTGAACAAGTTTCGTAACATGTTAATAGAACAAGGAGTATCTGAAGATGTTGCAAGCTGGCTATGTGAAGATAAAACAGAAAAAATATTGCTAGCAGCCCGACACATCACTGATTTCACTTATACAGGAGAAACAGGTAAGGTTGTCGGATTAGAAGCTGCAGTCCTAGCAAGAGTATGGAAGGAGGAGATGGACCGAAGCGCTAAAAAGAATTATGGAGCTGATATAATTGTGAAGCACCTTGGGGATCAAATTGAATCAGGTGAAATATGGCTGAAGGTTCATCACGACAGTTCTGAATTAAGTGAAAGTCAACTGACAAAAGGGTCAGACTGGAGGATGAAACTTCTCCCTAGATTTTATGTCACTAATGACTTTCATTCCTTGTTACTCTTGATAGAAGTAAAAATCCAAAGAAGAAAACTTTCGACAAAGAAGAAAACTTTTTACAGGTTTTGCACGAAAACTCTTAGTCGATTCTTCTCCCTGCAGAGACATAAACGTGTTCACAAGGGCTATAGGCCTTACACGTATTATGTTTGTGGACGAGGCTTCAGTCAGAAAAGAAATCTACGTCATAATGAGATTCGCTTTCATTTTGACACAGACGTGGTATATCGCATTCGTCGATGTCCAGCTACAAAGTGCAAGGTGGTTCACGTGGATCGTTTGGCCATGTTTCATCGAAGAACTGAAGAAGCTTTGGAATCCAGAATTGTTCGGGACGAACAAGACCTAGGAAGGGGGCAGTGTTACGACAGAAGAATCTGGCAACCGAAAGCAAAGTTTCAGCCAACGAATAAGAACTTTGGGAGAATTTGGAGAAGAAGAGTGGAGCGTTAACGGTCGTTTTGTTGTAACGGTCGGTGAGTTCGAAAATGGACGGTGAGCTGTTCTGAGACAGCGCGCGTAAGTATCAAGAAGTAACTTGATGTGTTGTGTATACGCGGAAGGATAAAAGTGGGATCTTTTATCGTTAAGTATCAAGAAGTAACTTGATGTGTTGTGTATACGCGGAAGTATAAAAGTGGGAACTTTTATGGCTAACTTCGAATGTCTACACGGACTGTCTTTTTGTTCGGCTAGTGTGTGAAAAGTTATTAGCACAGGACGAGAATTGGTTTGCGAGTGAAGATCTTCGGGTGACCTGGTAAATCAAGTAAAAGGTAGTATTTAGTAAAATACACAAGAGCTGATGTTGTGTGCTCTACGCAGGAAGATTGATGACTTGTGCATGTTAATAGTTGATTTGTTAATAAGATACTTCATCCATATTTCCTTTGTAACAATTTACCTTGTATTGAATTTGGTTTTGAAATATAGCTTTTAATACTCACGCTCAGTGGCTATCCATTTTTGTAATCCGCAACAATATACAATCTTGTATATCTCAGATACATAATTTTAAAGCGTTACATTTTTTAATATATATCATTCTTCATAGCCGTCCCGTGGCCGAGTGGTTAGCACGCTTGGCTACTGATCTAAGGGACCTGGGGTTCGAGCCCCGGATTAGGCATGGATGTGTTTTTCTGCTGAGGTCCTGCCATCCTCTCAGATCTTCTACTCTGGCATATAAACTGACAGGCTCCTGTCAGACCTCTGTGGCAAGCAGCTGCTTGAGGGGGTATTTTTTTTATTCTTCATACATAGTTTCTCTAATAAAAATCATATTCTAAATCGTACCAATATAAATAAAATCTTAATATTATATTTCATTAGTGTTTTATAATTTTACCTACATTTTTCAGTAAAAGTCTGAGAAAAAATGTTGAGTCTTCCACGAGAGTAAAAACTCGCTCGTGGAAGAAATTCAATAGTTATGTTTTAATGAAAACGAAAAGGCAACATGCTTCAGTTTCACATTTTCTCACATTTTGCTAGCTTGATCATAAAAATTAAAGTAAATATTCACCGTTTTATAAGTTCGAAAATTACCGTTAAAAATAAATGAAAAAAAAAAAAACTCTACTGGGTAGAAAACATAAAAAAAATAAAATTCTATATTGAAATTGTTCGTTAATAAATGGTTCATTTGAACACTTTAATAGCTACTTTGCGTCTAATGGAATTGTATTACATTTAATCCTCTTTCATTTCTAAAACATAATCTCAATATTTACCACATTTAAAATCCATTTTCTTAATTCTTATTCTTAATTATATAGAGTTAAAAATGTACATATACTGTAGTACATCCTGAGTTTGGGGGCCGGGGTGGCTCAGTCGGTAGCGCGCCAGGCTCGTAATCTGTAGTTCCCAGGTTCGAGTCCCAGCTGGGTCAGCGTTGAGATTTATCTCCGCAAAATTCTCCGCCCTGCCCACTGTCAGTAGGGGACACCGATGGACTTGGTAAAGGCCGCCGTCCGTTGGATGGGACGTTAAGCCGGGGCCCCGTGTGTGGGAGAGCCATACCCTGTGCACGTTAAAGAACACGCTGGATGGCCTTGACGGGAGACTACCATCTGTCTCCCAACAGCTGTTCCAGTGGGTCCCCAACCTTTTCTGAGCCTTCGGGGTCCATGTGACCTGGCCATTTAGCCCATGGTGTGCAAAAAAGTGCCGCTCAGAGGTAAAACAACCCATCCTGAGTTTGTGAGGTAAAGTATCACAGGAAATGTCCTGTAATCATGGGACTCGTGAAACAATAAGCTGAAAAAAAAAAAGATTTCGTGGTGAGTGGAATTCGAACCCACATCTCACAATGACATGCCAGATATGTTAACCAGTATACCATCAATGACTAAAGATTTTTTTTTCAGCTAATGTGACATATAAACTTTCCTGTATTTTTTCGGCCACCTAGATAGTATCCTGATAAAAATGCAAGCAAGTACAGTCGCTCAAAAAAATATCCGAACACTATGGTTGATTACAGAATTCTGAAAAAATATCTGGCAACGAGTGTTTTAGAAATTAGTGATCTGGCAACCTTCGTGTACTATACGCGAAGGTTTCCAGATCACTAATTTCTAAAAAAATCGTTGCTAGATATTTTTTCTGAATTCTGTAATCAACCATGGTGTTCGGATACTTTTTTGAGCGACTGTAGGTGGTCATATTATTTTGATACTAGATCGTGTGGGCTCACTCACGGAATATTGAGCGTGTGCAGTTACCGTTCACAGCAAACTGGATCGTGTGCAGTAACTGCACACGCTCCAGTTTGCTGTGAACGGCAACTGGAGCGTGTACAGTTGCTGTACACGCTCCAGATATTTTTTCTGAATTCTGTAATCACCCATAGTGTTCGGATACTTTTTTGAGCGACTATAGGTGGTCATATTATTTTGATATGAGCGGTAACTGGAGCGTGTACAGTTGCTTTACACGCTCCAGATATTTTTCCTGAATTCTGTAATCACGTGACACGAAGGTTGCCAGATCACTAATTTCTAAAAAATCGTTGCCAGACATTTTTTCTGAATTCTGTAATCAACCATGGTGTTCGGATACTTTTTTGAGCGACTGTACCCTTCCACATGCAACTCGCAATCACGTTCACATATGGTAAGCTAAAAAAGAATCTAGCCTCAACAGGTTAGCAGAACGACCTGTCTATAACGACATTTCATTTGCTTCTCTACTCTTCATACTTGCAGTGATAAACGCCGCTAAGGTGTCTTGACCGTATATAAATAATTATTTCAGCATCATGTTAAATTCCCGTTCAGGTTGGCTGCCTCTTTCCTGAGCATTGATGCGCCACAATAGACTGCAATTTGGAACGTTTGCATTCACAATCCACTGAAAATTGAACAAGCTGCCATAGCTCAGCAATCAGTTCACCTGGCTTGTTATCAGGGTTGGGTTGTTTTACCTCTGAGGGGCACATTTTTGCACATGATGGACTAAATGGACAGGTCACCAGGACGCCGAAGGCTCAGAGAAGGTTGGCGGAGGGAACTCATTGGGGAAGGAACCCCAGCTGTTGGGAGACATAGTCTCCCATCAAGGCCATCCAGCATATATACTTTAACGTGCACAGAGTATGGCTCTCCCGCACACGGTGTCACGGCTTACGTCCCATCCGACGGACGGCAGTCTTTCCAAGCCTATCGGTGTCCACTATTGACCGTGAGCTGGAGTTTTGCGGTGATAAATCTCAACGCTGACCCAGGCGGGCTTGTTATCAGGAGGTCCTGAGTTCGCATCCCACTGGTGATGAAAAGCATGTGAATCATGCACACAAGGTCATGGCTTAACACCCCATGCGATGTATTGCGCTATTCGCAAGTCCATCAATGGCTCTTTTCTCACCTACAGCAGAGGCGGTATTATCGGAGAAAATCTTAATGCATGCATACTGGTCACTCGAACCTAAAGAACTACTGAGTCAAAACCTCTCCCCACACGAATTCAGTGTGCCCTACCTTACTTTGGGGCGGGGGTGGCTCAGTCGGTAGCGCGCCAGGCTCGTAATCTGTAGTTCCCAGGTTCGAGTCCCAGCTGGGTCAGCGTTGAGATTTATCTCCGCAAAATTCCACGCCCAGCCCACGGTCAGTAGGGGACACCGATGGGCTTGGAAAGGCCACCGTCCGTCGGATGGGACGTTAAGCTGTGGCCTCGTGTGCGGGAGAGCCATACCCTGTGCACGTTAAAGAACACGCTGGATGGCTTTGACGGGAGGCTACCATCTGTCTCCCAACAGCTGTTCCAGTGAGTCCCCTCCCCCAACCTTCTCTGAGCCTTCGGGGTCCATGTGACCTGGCCATTTAGCCCATGGTGTGCAAAAAAGTGCCGCTCAGAGGTAAAACAACCCAACCTACCTTACTTTGACGATACAGCTGTTTCTGAGGTCAAATCCACGACCTGACCCAAAACTGGATGAATCCTACGTTCCATTAAGGGTGTGGCTTGTTATTTCTCCTCTCGCTCTTTATTTTCGAAAGCCTAAAGCAGTTCTATAACAGTCGCTTCTCTGCTTCAGTCACATAGGGCCACGCACTTGCCTTGGCAACCTATTACCATCTGGGGTTTACGTTTGGGTCCGTCGGAGATCGGCTTTCTTGTCCTCGTGTTGCCCAGCTGTTTCGCCGGTAGCAAGCGTTCATCTTTATCGTTTTCGTCTTTAAATAAAACCATCTTTTTCCACTTCAAGAAGAAGGCTCCAGGAACGAGAGATAGCACAAAAAATCAGACATGTTACAGTTGGGTTGTTTTACCTCTGAGCGGCACTTTTTTGCACACCATGGGCTAAATGGCCAGGTCACATGGACCCCGAAGGCTCAGAGAAGGTTGGGGGAGGGGACCCACTGGAACAGATGTTGGGAGACAGATGGTAGCCTCCCGTCAAGGCCATCCAGCGTGTTCTTTAACGTGCACAGGGTATGGCTCTCCCGCACACGGGGCCACGGCTTAACGTCCCATCCGACGGACGGCGGCCTTTCCAAGCCCATCGGTGTCCCCTACTGACCGTGGGCAGGGCGGGGAATTTTGCGGAGATAAATCTCAACGCTGACCCAGCTGGGACTCGAACCTGGGAACTACAGATTACGAGCCTGGCGCGCTACCGACTGAGCCACCCCCGCCCAGACATCTTACAGAGAATAAAAGAAAAGCCAGGATACTCGCACACCACAAAGAAATATTAACGAAATCTTAAGAAAAATACCATCCCGTATAAGCATAAAAAATTCGATTTATGTTTAAAAAGGCACTACGAAAAAAAAAAATGCTGGGAAAAATCAAAGAACGCTAGAACATAAAACGCACAAAGAAGTGTGAAAACACAATAAAAATATGAAAACACAAAAGAACACCGAAATCCAATCAAAAACTATTAATGCCAATTTTATATGAATGCTTCCCCTTGAAACCTGGATGTCGGAAACAATAAGGTGCGTTGGGGTGGAGGGGTGTTTGTGTGGAGAGATCGATTCACAATTAAGTGGAATGCCCCTCTGGTATAATCTCTTCAATCTTCGGTTTAGTGGTCTTAAACAAATTTCTTGAAAAACACTGCTTATATGTATTACATCGGGCTTTAAAAGGTTGGGTAGTTTCACCTTTGAAGCGGCAATGCTTTGTACGCAATGATCAAAATGGTCACGTCACGAGGAGCTCAAGGGCTCGGAGAACGCTAGGGGATGGGGATCCATTCGAACATGGGGCCACGGTTTTACGTCGCATCCGACGGACGGCGGCCTTTCCAAGCCCATCGGTCACCCCTTTCTCAGGGCGGGGGTGGCTCAGTCGGTAGCGCGCCAGGCTCGTAATCTGTAGTTCCCAGGTTCGAGTCCCAGCTGGGTCAGCGTTGAGATTTATCTCCGCAAAATTTCCCGCCCTGCCCACGGTCAGTAGGGGACACCGATGGGCTTGAAAAGGCCACCGTCCGTCGGATGGGACGTTAAGCCGTGGCCCCGTGTGTGGGAGAGCCATACCTTGTGCACGTTAAAGAACACGCTGGATGGCCTTGACGGGAGGCTACCATCTGTCTCCCAACAGCTGTTCCAGTGGGTCCCCTCCCCCAACCTTCTCTGAGCCTTCGGGGTCCATGTGACCTGGCCATTTAGCCCATGGTGTGCAAAAAAGTGCCGCTCAGAGGTAAAACAACCCAACCCAACCCCTTTCTCACCGAGCTCAAGGTGGGAGTTTTTCGGAGATAAATGTCAACGCTGGAGGAGGTGGGATTCGAACCTTTCTCACCGAGGTTTAGAACAGATAAAAGAGTTGGGACTTGAACTTGGGATGTCAGATGACGAGCATGGCGTGCTACCGACTGAGGCAACACTCGTATTGCAGTGTTATTTATGGGCACCTGCAGGTACAGAAAACGAACGCAAGAAATATCACTTGAATTTTTCATATTACAGAATCAGGGCTGCTCAGCTACATTTTAATGTGGCAAAGACGTTTTTTTTGAACATGAGGCATTTTGTTGGCCAGAGTTAAAGACAAAATCCTTAAGGTCCATCGTCCGATCCGCCCTGCCCACGGACAGTAGAGGACACCGATGGGCTTGGAAAGGTCATCGGTGGGGACGTTAAGCCGTGGATGGATGGGACGTTAAGCCGTGGATGGATGGGACGTTAAGCCGTGGATGGATGGGACGTTAAGCCGTGTCCCCGTGTATGGGAGAGCCATACACTGTGCCCGTTAAAGAACACACTGGAAGGCTTTGACGGGAGGCTACTATATGTCTCCGAACTATTGTTCCAATGGGTCCCCTCCCCCAACGTTTTCTGAGCCTTCGGGGTCCTTGTGGCCTGGCCATTTAGCCCATGGGGTGCAAAAAAGTGTCGCTCAGAGGTAAAACAACCCAACCCACCGTCCGATTACTAACTGTGTAGCAGACAATGTGCTGTAGAGAAATGTGAAAACAGAAGAGGAAAAAAAAATGGTATAATGTCTCGTTATATAAAATTATAACAATTTTATTTATTCAAAGAGTAAAAATATTAATATATTAAATATCTTAATAATTCTATGGAATTTGCATTATTGTCAATGGCTTTGTCGTAAACAAAATTAAAATATCTCTCTACATAAAAATGGAAAAACTCCCAGCAAATCTTGACCAAAACATTACCTTAAACGTTAAATTTAAGGCTTTCACCACAGGAAACATTCTTTTACAAGAAACTTGCATAAATGATGAAGTTAAAAAGAACATACGACCGAAATGTAATGATGTATATAATGAACAATGGCTGTTTAATTCACGTAATGTTTGAAATACACAAGTTAAACAACGGTTACATTTTCTCTCGACATCACAGTTATTCTTCTATTTCACCATTTAAAATTTTAGTATCGTTATATACAATGACATTTGGTTATTGATATATTATTTTCAATAAAAGTGTTGATTTTCAATAAAAGGAAGTGTGACTCATGATCTTTTTCTGGAATATAGTCTTGTTCTCCTGAACCAGGAGAAAGATCTGTGTTTTTAGAGGCAAAGTTCCCTGCAAAACTGCCACTAAAAAGCAAAAATATTAAGCAAAAAAACACATTTTCCTACATGGTACAAAAAAAGCGAAAAACAAAAGAAAAACAATACTAATGATGAAATCATTTACTGGATTTATATAACTCCAAACGAAAGAAGGGCGGGGGTGGCTCAGTCGGTAGCGCGCCAGGCGCGTAATCTGTAGTTCCCAGGTTCGAGTCCCAGCTGGGTCAGCGTTGAGACTTATCTGCCAAAACTCCCCGTCCTGCCCACGGTCAGTAGGGGACTCCGATGGGCTTGAAAAGGCCGCCGTCAGTCGGATGGGACGTTAAGCCGTGGCCCCGTGTGTGGAAGAGCCATACCCTCTGCACGTTAAAGAACACGCTGGATGGCCTTGACGGGAGGCTACCATCTGTCTCCCAACAGCTGTTCCAGTGGGTCCCCTCCCCCAACCTTCTCTGAGCCTTTGGGGTCCTTGTGACCTGGCCATTTAGCTCATTGTGTGCAAAAAAGTGCCACTCAGAGGTAAAACAACCCAAACGAAAGATCGGCAAACTAATTTTTTATACCAACTGAACAAAAACGCGACGCTCTTTATTTGTTTGATTGTTTTACCTCTGAGCGGCACTTTTTTGCACACCATGGGATAAATGGCCAGGCGATAAGGACCCCGAAGGCTCAGAGAAGGTTGGGGGAGGGGACCCACTGGAACAGCTGTTGGGAGACAAATGGTACCCTCCCGTCAAGGCCATCCAGCGTGTTCTTTAACGTGCACAGGGTATGGCTCTCCCGCACACGGGACCACGGCTTAACGTCCCATCCGACTGACGGCGGCCTTTTCAAGCCCATCGGTGTCCCCTACTGACCGTGGGCAGGGGAATTTTGCGGAGATAAATCTCA
This sequence comes from Ryuthela nishihirai, assembly GCA_038380435.1. Lineage (NCBI taxonomy): Eukaryota > Metazoa > Arthropoda > Arachnida > Araneae > Heptathelidae > Ryuthela > Ryuthela nishihirai. The sequence goes on from JAWZYU010000020.1 coordinate 41,134,164, forward strand.
ACGCTGACCCAGCTGGGACTCGAACCTGGGAACTACAGATTACGAGCCTGGCGCGCTACCGACTGAGCCACCCCCGCCCTTTTATTTGTTTGAAGTTAATATGAATCCAGTAGGTAATTTCATCATTAGCCTTCTTTATTCGTTTTAGAGAGCATATAGACAGATAGTTTTTTTTTATTTTTTAGTTTAAACATTGTTTTCGAATATCTGTTTGCTTCTCTATTATTGCGTTTTTGGACACCAGTATAATGTTAAGCTTTTCTATCTTATCTCATATACTGCGCTATTGCAAGCACCTAGACAACATAAGGAACTTATTATTGCCATTTAATGATTTTTCAGCGTAGTTTTCTCTGGCAAGTGACCAGTCTCACAGCAGTCGCCATTCCCCACCTAACGTGCAGCAGTTGAAGAACAAGGTCACGTCTCGAGACAAGCTTTATTCACTTGGCACGTTGCCTTCAATTTTGACCTCCTTTCTAGTCATCAGATCTAGGAGAAGGAGAAAAAGGTTCACTTAAATTTATCCCTCCCCCCACTCATCTAATATCTTCCTTCCTACAGACGAAGTTCAAGATGTTCCTTAAGAACGAACTTAAAGTGCTTCAAATGGCAGTTGAATTTAATTCTCGGACAGATCTCGAAAGAAAGCAAATTGAGTAATTGCGCCTGTCCGTGCTTCAGACAAAGAAATGTGGTTGAACTTGTATGGTATGACGTCACATATGTACGTGATGGGAATGTATATGACATGGAGACGTTCGTGCTAATAACGCTGCGAAGTCGAACCGTTCGTGCTACAGAACTCTTTAGGGCATGTTAAACGAACAATAGAATTTACTGCTCTTTTGAATATATCTGAATATATTTAAGGTTTTCACGTTGCAGTGGCGCAGCGCTAGAGGAGGCTGAGACTGCGCAGTTGACGCTGCGACAGTTCTGAGACTGGAGTGCTTCAGTCTCACATCTATACTATTTCTTAACGGTTGGGTTGTTTTACCTTTTATACACACTATCGGCTAAATGGACAGGTCACAAAGACCCCAAGGACTCAGAGAAGGTTGGGGAAAGGAATTCATGGACAGCTGTTAGGAGAAGGTGAAAATCTCTCGTTATGGTCATGCAACGTGCTCTCTAATTTCACAGGGAATAGCTCTCGTAACTACGAGGCCACAGGTTAATTTCCCATGTGAGGAACGGCGGCCTTTCCAAGCCCATTGGTGTCCGCTTTCTGCTCACTGAAAGCAGGGAAGGGGTCGGAGATAAATCTTAACGCTGGCATAGTTGGGAATCGAGCTCGAGAACTTCAGCTTATGGGCCTAGTGCGCTACTGACTGAGCCAATTCCTTGGAAAAGAATGCTCTCCTCCAAAGTGCAAAGGAAAATGTTGAAGATTGGAATCTTTAGAAATAACGACCTTCGTTCGGTGTTCCTTTATTGAATGCAAAGGAAAAAACAACGAGGACAATAAAAGGAAGCATGAAGATGAAAAGTTGTTTTTGGTTGCTTTACCTCTGAGCACACTATGGGATCAGAGGTACTATACTCTTTTTTGCACACTATGGGCTAAATGGCCAGGTCACAAGGACCCCGAAGGTTCAGAGAAGGTTGGGGGAGGGGACCCACTGGAACAGCTGTTGGGAGACAGATGGTAGCCTCCCGTTAAGGCCATCCAGCGAGTTCTTTAACGTGAACAGGGTATGGCTCTCCCACACACGGAGCCACGGGTTAACGCCCCATCCGACGGACGGCAGCCTTTCCAAGCCCATCGGTCTCCCCTACTGACCGTGGGCAAGGCGGGGAGTTATGCGAAGATAAATCTCAACGCTGGCCCAGCTGGGACTCGAACCTGGGAACTAAAGATTACGAGCCTGGCGCGCTACCGACTGAGCCACCCCCGCCCCATGAAGATGAAAAGTGCCTAGCTTTCCCCTAGCTAGGCGAAGAAATGTAAACCATACCACTGCCGAAATCATCACAAAATCATCTAGCAAATAAAACGTTTAAACGTGAAAAAAGTTAAATTGGTGTTGAATGATTTTTCGGGTAACGTACTGTTTTGCGTTTCAAAGAATTAAAAGAAATAATGGATTTTCGTGAAGTCAACCTCGTGTCTCAGCAATAGTTTCGAGATATTGTAGCAAAATTTTGCAGACTGTAAACGAATTATTTTCTATCAAGAATGGAGTTAAGTGAAGTTTCCTTGATGTTGATTTCCCATGCAGGGTATTTCTGTGGAAGTCGTAGTAGAGGAAATGAAGAAGCAGGTATTCTACATTCTTTTGTCAGCGTTGGGTTATGAGTCGCAAGTTCTCGTGCAATGAGTTGCTAGTTTCATGGAACCTGCAACTCATCGTTTAATGCCTGAGAGGCCTTTGTTTTGCACACAATGGGAGAAATGACCAGGTGAAAGTGCTCAGAGAAAGTTGGGAGAGGGGACAGCTATTACGAGTCAGATCGAAGCTCGTGAAGGCCATCCAGTTTGTTGTTTAAGGTACACAAGGTACGTCTCTCTTGCACACGGAATCACGGCTTAACGTATCATCCAACGGAGGGTGGCCTTTCCAACTCCATTAGTATCCCCTTTCTGACCGGGTGCAGGGTGAGGGTTAGTGGAGGTAAATCTCAACGCTGGCACAGATGGAATTGAAAATTACGAGTCTGGCAAGCTACCGACTTAAGAAACCCCTTCCCCTTTTGTCAGTGTGCTACATAATATTTATTTTATATTAGTGAAGAAGTATTTTTATGATCGCAGGTACTTCAGCAATTGCATCAAAAGTATTTTCTCGAATTACATGAAACCCCCCCCCCCCAACAAAACTGCAGCAATAGTTCTGTATAGCAGGTTCCATCAAACCAGCAACTCATTGCACAAGAACTTGCGACTCATAACACAAAAAAATCAATACACTGAATCTGACTCATTTCTCTCAGTTTTTTTGACCAAACATTTTTTGATGCATGATTTTTACAATTCACAGTGTTCATTAAATTTGCCACTTTGGTGGTACAATTGCTTTGATTGCGGCGTTCTAAGTTCCGGGATGGTGTGTTCTATGAGAAACCAGGAGAAGCCTTATTAGAGTTTCTAAGGATAGATTAGAGCTTCTATAGGTATGTAGATTTTCTTTTTAAATCAAGATATTTTCTTCTTTCCTTAAAAATATAGTTTCTTTTTCAACTCATTATTCGTTAATAATGAATGTTTTTGTTTTTAAAAATTTTCCTGATTTTCTTTAAAAACACGGCTTTTTACCTAGTGTTTCGTGGGGTTAAATGGGGTGGGAGGGCTCAGTCGGTAGCGCGCCAGGCTCGTAATTTTCAGTTCCCAGCTTCGATTTTTTTAATCGAAAAATATCGAGTCCCAGCTGGGCCAGCGTTGAGATTTATCTCCGCCAAAATCCCCGCTTGCACTCTGTCAGTAGGGGACACCGATGGGCTTGGAAAGGCCGCCTTCCGTCAGATGGGACGTTAAGCCACGTGCCCGTGTGCAGGAGAGACGTGTCTGTACTCGTTAAAAACACGCTGGATTGCCTTGAAGGGAGTCTCCATATGTCTCCTAACAGCTATCTAGTGGGGCTCAACCTTCTCTGAGGCTTTGGAGTCTTTGTGACCTGGCCATTTAGCCCATTGTGTGCAAAAATGAGTGAAACAACCCCATGGTTCTTCACTAATTTTGGGTGTTCGGTCCGTAAAATGAATGTAGATGGATATTAGTATTTTTGAGTGACCACTGAATTTAAAGCAATGCATAAGTTCGTATCCCATCTGACTGAGGACAATTTTTTTTTATTCTGCCAATAATTTAAATCACTTTATATTTATTCTTACTCGTAAATTAATTCTATGATAGTTTCCTAATTCAGTAGCTACTACCGACCTTGCTCATAATTCGTCAATGAGTATACGAAAATGAAGATGTGCTGTTATTTCAAAAATTTATACGACTAGTCAGAACAGCGCATTACTCGTCTGGCCAGTGAAAAGACTCCACTAGTGAGGGATGGTCCACATTTACTTTCACAAACTGGCTCGCCAATGAAAAAATATTATACACGATTAAACATATTTGACGAACAAGACGGGTCATTTGCCATCACCTACCAGTAAATAAATAAAAAATAAATAAATACCCCCTCAAGCAGTTGCTTGCCACAGAGGTCTGACAGGAGCCTATCAGTTTATATGCCATAGTAGAAGGTCTGAGAGGATGGCAGGACCTCAGCAGAAAAACGACACAAACAGCCATGCCTTACCTGGGGCTCAAACCCAGGTCCCGTAGATCAGTAGCCAACTAAATAAAATCGATTAAGGCGATTTATCAGTCATCACTCACCAGCAAAAGAGTGCTAAATAAAGTCGAACAAAATGGTTACTTAGCCATCACTCACCAGAAAAAAAAAGAGCTAAATAAAGCCGAACAAAATTGTTAATTGGCCCTTGTTCACCAGAAATTGAGAGCTAAATAAAGTCGATCAAGATGGTCATCACTCACCAGCAAGAGAGAGCTAAAGAAAGTCGAACAAGTCATTAGACATCACTCTTCAGTAAAAAAGAGCCGAATAAAGTCGAACATGGTGGATCATATGCCATCACCCACCAGTCGTTTCCCTTCATTTGTTGAGATTAAATGACAACATCCCACGTTAGTATCCGGTTTTAATATCTGTAAATATTGAAAGAAGTCTGCAAAATGCATTTTCCTTCTGTGTTTCATTCTAGTACAAAGTACTCTTTCTGCATCGATAGCTGATCCCTCAACAACAGACTCATTCTTCATTACCTGTTTTGGGTGTAACGACCATAACTGCGGACACCGCAAAAATTAAAAAACTACATCTGCTTCCTCTCGATATGCCATGTACTGCACGAACTGCCAGAACACGTTTTGTGTATTGCCTCTTACAAGAGACGAACTCGTTTGCGAAATTTAAATAACGATGGAGTTCTTCGAACTCCGAAGATGTTTACCTCGACAAGTGGGCGGGGGTGGCTCAGTCGGTAGCGCGCCAGGCTCGTAATCTGTAGTTCCCAGGTTCGAGTCCCAGCTGGGTCAGCGTTTAGATTTATCTCCGCAAAATTCCCCACCCTGCCCACGATCAGTAGGGGACACCGATGGGCTTGGAAAGGCCGCCGTCCGTCGGATGGGACGTTAAGCCGTGGCCCCGTGTGCGGGAGAGCCATACCCTGTGCACGTTAAAGAACACGCTGGATGGCCTTGACGGGAGGCTACCATCTGTCTCCCAACAGCTGTTCCAGTGGGTCCCCTGCCCCAACCTTCTCTGAGCCTTCGGGGTCCATGTGACCTGGCCATTTAGCACATGGTGTGCAAAAAAGTGCCGTTCAGAGGTAAAACAACCCAACAACCTCGACAAGTTCGCGGACTCCATGCACGGGGAATTTGTCAGGTAATTTATTTCAGCGGTCATATTCATCGAACACATTCGCCGGTGAATTCAGGCGCATTACTCAAATTTCAAAAAGAAGATAAAGTCCTAAAGGAATTGGTTTTATCTCTCGAAAACGTTGCTGGCACTTTATCTTCCTTTGGTAACAGGGAAGAGAGATGGGGGTCTCGATAAAATATGTTAAATCAACTAAAAACGTATGTCAACTAAATGGTTCTGATAGTATAAAGCCCCGACGGTCCAAGACTGCAATGAAATGTAGGTAGATCGTTGAATTTGATGATGATCTTTGCGAAAAAACGTTATGTTTGGTGACGTATAATTTTGAATATATCTCTTTGTAAGTTCAAAGACTAAATAGGCCCATCCATCCAAAGTTGGTAAAGAGCCATTAGAAAAAAATTATGTTCTTAAACAGCCGGTGGGATAAAAATATATTCTTAAAGAGCCGCCAGGAAAAAACTACATTCTTAAAGAGCCGCTAGGAAAAAAATGTATTCTTAAAGAACCACTAGGAAAAAAACTATATTCTTAAAGAACCACTAGGAAAAAAACTATATTCTTAAAGAACCACTAGGAAAAAACTATATTCTTAAAGAGCCGCTAGGAAAAAATTGTATTCTTAAAGAGCCACTAGGAAAAAAATATATTCTTAAAGGAACCACTAGAAAAAATTATATTTTAAAGAACCACCAAGAAAAAAATACATTCTTAAGGAGACACTAGGAAAAAACTATATTCTTGAAGAGCCACTAGGGAAAAACTATATCCTTAAAGAGCCACTAGGGTAAAAATATATCCTTAAAGAGCCACTAGGGAAAAACTATATCCTTAAAGAGCCACTAGGAAAATACTATATTTTTAAAGAGCCACTAGGAAAATACTATATTTTTAAAGAGCCACCAGGATAAAAAATATATTTTAAAGAGCCATTAGGAAAAACTATATTCTTAAAGAGCAGCTAGGAAAACACTATATTCTTAAAGAGCAGCTAGGAAAACACTATATTCTTAAAGAGCAGCTAGGAAAACACTATATTCTTAAAGAGCAGCTAGGAAAACACTACATTCTTAAAGAGCCCCAGGAAAACATTTCTGGTTACAATGCAGTGTAAGCCCTCAGCCGTTATATTGGGTTTTTTACGTGGGAAACCTGTAACGTTGAGTTGCAATACGATATCCATCTGCATTTTCATTTTATATTATACATTTTATTATATGATCCTGTTTTTTTGGTGAGGAGCAGTGTTCCATAATTAGCGATATGTGTTGTTATTAAAATACATTTGCAATTGATTATTACGAGCTATTTTAAAATAGATGTCTTCAATGAGATTGTTTTTTTTGGGGGGGCGTTTCTTAAGTGCTGACCGAGGGTTCATTCCTTACCGATACGCATTGTTAATAAAATATACTCTTCATGAGATATTTATTTTTTGAGATTTTTTTAAGTGCGGGAAGGGAGTTAATTTTTTTTTAACGATAAGCATTGTTAATGAAATCTATTTTTGATGAAATTATTTATTTTCAGCAGTTTAAGTGCAAAAAATATTTTTCCTATATTGCGTTATATTTTTTTGATACATATAATCTAAACATGCGCCACGGGGCTTTTGACGGTCCTCAGCCAAGTGATGGCGCGGTTCTAGGGGAAAAAAAATTGATGCCTTGTATTTTTCCTTAAATATCGATATTAATAAATGCTCTTAGTTTTGCTTTTATAATATGTAAATAATTTTTAATTCCCTAAATCTTCGCCAGGCTCGTAATCTGTAGTTTCCAGATATTGAGAATTACCTCCGCTAATGGCATTATAAACTGACAGTCTCCTGTCAGACCTCTGTGGCAAGCAGCTGCTTGAGGGGGTATTTATTTATTTTATTTAATACCACCCCTCGCAGGGAGAAAGGTGACATCGAGCAGTTGGAAAGGTTGTTTTACCTCTGCGTGGCATTTTTTTGCACACCATGGGCTAAATGGCCAGGTCACATGGACCCCGAAGGCTCAGAGAAGGTTGGGTGAGGGGACCCACTGGAACAGCTGTTGGAAGAAACATGGTAGCCTCCCGTCAAGGCCATCCAGCGTGTTCTTTAACGTACAAAGGGTATGGCTAGCTCGCAAACGGCGTCACGGCTTAACGTCCCATCCGACGGACGGCGGCCTTTCCAAGCCCGTCGGTGTCCCCTACTGACCGTGGGCAGGGCGGGGAATTTTGCAGAGATAAATCTCAACACTGACCCAGCTGGATGGGACTCGAACCTGGGAACTAAGATTACGAGCCTGGCGCGCTACCGACTGAGTCACCTCCGACCCTGGAGTTGGAAAGACCATCGTCCGTTGGATGGAATGTAAAGTCATGACCCCATGTGCTGGCGAGCCGTACTCTGTGTGCGTTAAAGAATAGGCTACCATCTGTCTCCTAACAGCTGTCCAGTGGGTCCCCTTCACCCAACATTCTCTGAGGCCTCGGGGCCCTTGTAGCCTGGCCATTTAACCCATTGTGTGCAAAAAAAGTGCTGCTTAAAGGTTTTTCTTTACCTTCAATTATCGAACATCGTGCGAACACGATGCCACAGTCATCTGTATAATAAAAGGTGTCTGTGGCAGACATAACTCATCGGGAAATCAACTTACAAGCTTCAAACTTTCAGAGAATGTTTGTGGTTGTGGTCCGGGTTGTTTTGCAAAATTTCAAGTCGAAAGTTCAAACGGGGGGGGGGGGGGCTTGTTAGAAGCAAAAACATTTACCATGCTATTCCTACGGCAAATGATAATCGATGTCAAATTTAGTAGTTGTAGTAGCCTTTATTTCCATTTATATTATTTATTATACAATATAATTATTTACAATAATTTTAGAAATTTACCACACCACAAGAGTTCAAAGACTCGCACGAGGAGTATGAGGTTACAAAACACATATATAAACATTAAAAACAACATTCTAAATAAATTATAATATTAATACTTTTTGTCATGGCCGAGTGGTTAGCACGCTCGGCTGCTGATCTAAGAGACCTAGGTTCGAGCCCGAGTAAGGCATGGATGTATGTGTCATTTTTCTGCTGAGGTCCTGCCATCATCACAGACCTTCTACTATGGCATATAAACTGACAGGCTCCAGTCAGACCTTTGCGGTAAACAGCTGCTTGAGGGAATATTTATTTATTTTATTTATGTCATGCTCACACCAACAACATGGTAACAGAATCAGCAAATAAACTGTATTGTTTGTTTATTACAGCTACTTATGTGTTTATTGTTGCCATTTACAGCTACTTAAATGTGAAAGAGTCAAAATCACATTTAAATCTCTGCCGTTGCCAGATTCCCCACATTTCCGAACTCATTTTTATTTAAGATGTCTCACTGTAGCTAGGGACCTGATTTTCTAACCCGACAAAGGGTCAGGCAGGGGGAACACGCCTACGAAATTCGGGACCTTTCGATCATGTACGTCGCGAATCACAGAATACCAAAACCTGTCGAAATAAAAATCTCGATAGTTTGCGACGAAGCCATAAGATATGAGAGCGTTAGTTGAGTCAGCAATGACCTATGCAACACGGGGAAAATTTTTTGCGTTGAAATTGTGCTGAAATGTCGGTGGATTGTTGAAAAAAAAAACTAAAGGTTAGTTACTAGTGCAGTAAAAAGCAGAATCTGCAGATTAAAGATGAGACCCGAGCCTGTGACAATTTGCATAGAAACAAAGATGATTTTGAAACCAACCAATGGGGCACACGGACGAAGCTGCGAGGAAATTTGGACCATTCGTGTCGAGTATCACGGGAGCCATAGGGCGCAGACGCGTTTACCCGGTTAATCGAAGACTTTACCATCTGTATCCGATGTAAAGGGCAATGACATTCAAAGGCTAATAATTTACGAAATGAAATCAAAATTTACTTTATAAATTGTCAAATTTTACGCTGTTTTGTGGGAAACGTTTTTCAAAATGCATTTATCAAATTCGTTTGTGTTAATTAAATATAGTCTTGCAGTTAAAGTTCTGTTTGAGAATATAGAAAACTGAAGTGTTGAAGATGCTTATACAGATGATGATTGGGATCACCGAGAAAAATTAAAAAAGGCTCTCCCTCTGATGAAGCTCCCTAAAATTTATACCACAGTTAAGATATTGGCTTCTGATCACCTTTAAATATGCCTCTGTTAAGTATTTAATAAAACTGATTATTTAGTGGCAGGCTCGAATCTAGAAAAAAATAAGGAGGGACAAGAAACTCAATCGAGCGGGAAAAGAGTAAAAGGAAGTGGGGGGGGGGGAAGAAACTTCTAAATTACCATTTGCAGTATAACATATTCCCCGTCGTTTTAGGGTTTCAAAATTACCTGAAAAATTAATGAAATATTCACACCTTTCGATAGTAAATACACAGATACCTGCAGAGATAGATTTCAAACATTAGTTAAAATATTCTGAAAAAAAAAAAACTCATCGCCGACAATCGAACCCGCATCTCTCTAGATTCACGCCAAAGCGAACTACCATTGTACAATCGTTCAAAAATGTATCCGAACACTAGGGTTGATTACATAATTCAGAAAAAATATCTGGCAACGAGTGTTTTAGAAATTAGTGATCTGGCAACCTTCGTGTCACGTGACACGAAGGTTGCCAGATCACTAATTTCTAAAAAAATCGTTGCCAGATATTTTTTCTGAATTATGTAATCAACTCTGGTGTTCGGATACTTTTTTGAGCGACTGTACCTCGCCCCGGACAATGAAGTTTTTCAGAATAAGACCTTATAATTCTTCACTGAGAATTGGCTGATACAGCGCCATCTATACTCAAGGATGCGCTGTGTCAGCCACGTCTCAGTGAAGAATTTTAAGGTCTTATTCTGAAAAATTTCATTGTCCGGGGCGTGGTACAATGGTAGTGCGCTCTGGTATGAATCTGGAGAGATGCGGGTTCGATTCCCGCCGTGTTGGTGATGAGTTTTTTTCAGAATATTTTAATTCACACCTTTATTAATTATTTGCTCCTATTACAATCTTGCTCCCCCTCCCCCCAAGACCTGGCCCTGTTTGGCGGTGTCTGCATTTATGAGGCATGAAACATAAAACGTGAATTGGTTAAAAACCTTTTTTAGAATGTTTAAAACGTCGTAAACTGTATAAAAATGTCTAAACTGTTTTATTCCTATGTAACTTTTTGTGGTATTCGACAAAAAACTGACGCTAAATTTTGATCAGGTGCGGCAAGATTTCTTAAAAATCACTAAAACTGTAAGAAAAACTATGAAATGTACAAACTATCACTATAATAATACGTATAACTCTGATCTTAGTTTGCATCAAAAGTAATTACATAGCAATAACGTCACAAAAACACGAGGTGAAACATGGAAGATTTTCGATTTCCGACTCGGTGGTTCAGTGGTATCGCGGTGACACCACTGGGGTCCGGGTTCGAGTACCGGGCATGATTATTCATATATAAAGTGACTGTTTCCCTGAGTAAAAATAACAAATGTTAAGTTACCGACATGTAAAAAAAAACTATGTTCTCACATTAGATGTAAACAAAATATTAGCTAAAAGTCCCAAAAACCAAATTGAAAAAAAAAAGGTTTTTATTTTGTTCAGAAAACTTATTTCTGTTTGAAAGTAATTCTGTTTAATAGACCTAGTTAATTCATATGATTGTTTTGTTTTAAACAGTGGATTACCAACTAGAGTTGGAAATCAAAGTTCTACACTAATTGATTATGGAATTTCGAATGTAGATTGCCAAAATGGAGTTCTGATGTCAAAAATTGCAGATCATTTCCCCACATTTTTTCTGGTCCAAAGGACAAATTTTCAAATGCTACCTAGCAGTTATAGATATAGAGAAATCAATGACAATAATATTCTGCAATTGCAATATAAATTAAATCGTATTGATTGGCAATTCCTTTATTTAATCAGCGATGTAAATGAAGCATATCATTATTTCATAAATATTTTTATAAATCACTATAATAAACATTTGCCCACGGGTATTAAGAAGTTCCAAAGGCCAAATAAATATGCTCCTTGGATGACGAAAGATCTGAAAAAATTAATAACTAAAAGAGATAATTTATACAAAAAAGCAAAAGAAACCCATTTAGAGGATGACAGTTCTGCATATAAAGAATTTCGTAATTTCGTTACTGCCCAAATCAGACAAACAAAGAACGCCTGTTATAACAGTAGATTTGATTCTAGCAAAAATTCTAAACAGAAATGGAAATATCTCAACGATGTTTTGGGTAGAAATAAATGTAAGTCAATAGTAGGAGACATTTCTTCTGATGATGCGATTATTGCTGATGACTATGCGAAGTCCAATGCCTTCAATAGCTATTTTCATGATACCGTTAACGAATTGATACTGAACCAAACAGAAAAATTTCATGGCAAATATAAATATCAAATTGAGTGCATGGACCAGACATTTTATGTCATGCCAATTGTTACTCAAGAGATCAATAACATAGTGAATGATCTAGGAGCTGATAAGTCACCAGGAATAGATGATATAAATATTAATGTAATTAAAAAGATTATACATACAATAAAAGAACCTTTGTGCTATATATTTAATTTATCAATAATAAACGAAGTATTCCCGGATAAACTGAAAATTGCCAGAATTCTTCCCATACATAAATCAGGTGATAAAGAAAACATAGAAAACTACAGACCAATTTCAATTTTGCCAATTTTCTCGAAAATCTTTGAAAAGCTAATTTGTACACGTATGACTAAATTCCTAGATAATATGAAAATTATCACACAACAATATGGTTTTCAAAATAAAAAATCTACTCAGACAGCCATTGCAGATTTATATGAGCATATTGTCAATCATTTGGATGCAGGTAACATTGGTTTAGCTGTATATCTTGATTTTACGAAAGCATTTGACAGTATTAACCACGAAATTTTGTTAAAGAAAATTGAATTTTATGGCCTGAGAGGTAAAATAAATAACTGGTTAAGAAGCTACTTATTTCAGAGGAAAGCTCTTGTAGAAGTAAATGGTAGTATATCAGATGAACATTTTATTTACAGAGGTGTGCCTCAAGGTTCGATTCTTGGTCCGATCCTTTTCCTACTTTACATTAACGACTTAGCAAAGTTACACATTAATTCAAAGATGTTATTATATGCTGATGATACAAGCATTGTCGATTTCAACCAAGATTCTGCAAGCCTGATTAGCAGTGTTAACTACTCTCTAAATATTATATCTGAATGGTGCAGACATAACAATTTATTAATAAATGTCAAGAAAACGAAATACATGATTTATAAACATAAAAACAAAAATATCGATGAGAAATGTTTCGATGTGAAGAATAATGAAATTAAGCTAAAGAGATGCACTGAATATAAATTCTTAGGAATATGGATCGATGAAAATCTGAACTGGTCATTTCACGTAAAGCAGCTGAGAATCACTCTGTCAAGGAATATTGGTATGATTGGTAAAATACGTCATCTGGTTAACAAACAAATTTTGACAAATTTATACTACTCTTTCATTTATTCTTATATAACATATGGAATCTTAGTCTGGGGTAATACTTTTGACTATAATCTGAATGCTATATATCGTCTTCAGAAAAGAATTGTTAGATATATTGTTGGTAAAAGATATTATGATCCCGTGGCACATTTATTTTCTGAGGTTAAAATTCTTAATGTCTATAATAATTACAAACTGATATCAGGAAACTTTGTGTATTCGATTACAATGAGATTGATTAAATTGGATAGATTTAAAGACTATTTTCAGAGTCTTTCGAATTTTCATAATTATGAAACACGTCATAGAGAGGATCTGAGTATACCTATGTGTCGATTGTCAATTGGGCAGAGATCTATCAAATACAATGCAGTAAAAATTTGGTCTGAATTTCCTGATGATGTTAAAAATGAAAAATCTTTAAAATTATTTAAAATCAAATGTAGAACGTTTCTTCTTACAAAGCAATGAAACCTTCTATGTATCAGTGTAATATGTCTCATAACCATTTGACCTTTTATACTATTGAATTATTGTATACTTTACTGTTGTCATAATTGAACTTTGAAGGAAATAGGGAGCATTAACTAAAAATAAGCGTCAGCTTACTATGCTCTCCTTTTTTGTTTCGCCTTTCCTATTAAACACTAATGTTTAATATGATTGTTATTTACCTTTTCTGATGCAATTGATATTTCTCAGCTATTTCACTTCTCAATTTTTCTCATGTATATATTAATTGTTATTAGATAATTATGCTATGTAAATGTATATTGTATTGACTGGCGGAATAAAATAAAGATTATTATTATTATTAAAGTCTCATAGGTCACTGTATCTTCCTGTGCACCAATCTGGAAACATTGAACATGATGAATGAATAAAACATGAAGTTTGAAAACAATCATAAGGTCGAAATAATAGAATTTCTCAGATACACCTGGTAGTGGGTTGGGTTGTTTTACCTCTGAGCGGCACTTTTTTGCGCACCATGGGCTAAATGGCCAGGTCACATGGACCCCGAAGGCTCAGAGAAGGTTGGGGGAGGGGAGCCACTGGAACAGCTGTTGGGAGACAGATGGTAGCCTCCCGTCAAGGCCATCCAGCGTGTTCTTTAACGTGCACAGGGTATGGCTCTCCCGCACACGGGGCCACGGCTTAACGTCCCATCCGACGGACGGCGGCCTTTCCAAGCCCATCGATGTCCCCTACTGACCGTGGGCAGGGTGGGGAATTGTTGCGGAGATAAATCTGAACGCTGACCCAGCTGGGACTCGAACCTGGGAACTACAGATTACGAGCCTGGCGCGCTACCGACTGAGCCACCCCCGCCCCACCTGGTAGTGATTACACGGCCAGCTCACATCAAACAGTATGGTACATTTATTTTTTAAGCCGAGAGTCGAGCGTAAGCATTGCTGTTGAAATAATAGAATCTCTCGGATAAACCTGGTAGTAATTTGTTAGATAAATATAGAGGAAAAAATTGTCATTAGCTGGGTGGAATCTAAACCCACGAATCGGCGGCCGCTCTCAACGGTCAAGAGCACCTGACATGTTATTAGGAGGCCGTGGATTCAGATCCCACCCGGCTAATGACAATTTTTCCTCTATATTTATCTAATCATAGAGTCATTGGTTGATTGCGCTATCAATTAGTTGTTACTTAATCAAATGTGAAAAAGGCCTTATACATCAAACAATGATATCATTCATCATTAGTTGTTTAAATCAGCCAATGACTTTTGACAAATCCTCAGTAGATCTGTCTTATTGTCTCGACTCCTTACAATCCCTCTTTGCCACTGCAATAACCATTATACAGTGTCCGACAAATAATATACAGGGTGTACGATTTATATCGGGAAACACCGTCCCCAAACACATAAAAGGCATCACACTGAATGTTGTACCTGTACATTCCCCCCCTCAAACAGTTTCACCGGCTGCCACTAGAGGATATGACGTGATACCTTTACATTTCTCTAGAGATGCTACGGAAGTTCTTAGTGCAACATTTCCTGACAATTGGCAATGGTGATCCAATTCTATGAGCCACCAACAGAGGCGACATTAGGCTTTTGGCGCCCTTGGCAAATTTTTAATTGTGCGCCCTTGTTCAGTTATTGATAAAAAAAAAACTACTCTTGTTATTTATATTATATATATTAATTGCACATAAATAGTTGCAAAAGAAATTGCAATTAATTATGCAAGTAATTGTTATTAAAGTAATTTAATTTCTCCTACTTTTTCGTTGGCACAATCGTTAATAATCTCATGAAAATTAATTTTTTGAGTCAGTTCTCGCTCGGTTGATAAGAAACAAAGTGATGATGTACGCTCGTGTCCTCATGTTGATCTTAAACAATCCCGGAGTTTATAAACATAATAGTTCAATACAATGTACAAATTACGAACTTCCACCCAAACAAAAAGGTACAATCGCTCAAAAAAGTATCCGAACGCCATGGTTGATTACAAAATTCAGAAAAAATATCTGGCAACGATTTTTTTCAGAAATTAGCAATCTGGCAATCTTCGTGTCACGAAGGTTGCCAGATCACTAATTTCTAAAAAAATCGTTTCCAGATATTTTGTCTGAATTCTGTAATCAACCCTAGTGTTCGGATACTTTTTGAGCGACTGTACACTTGATATTATTGAACAGAAATAATTTTTTTTGATCAATTTTCCCAGGGAGAGGGGTGGTGGGCAACTACCAATCTCGCCACCCCCTTCCCATATTCAATTTGTTCATAATTACATTCCTTTTAACAAAACTAAACGGCAGTTTTAATTTCCGTTTTAGGTGTCTGAGGATAACAAAAACATCAAATCCTGGAACAACAGCGTAACAGATTTTTCGTACCAGCACGAGACAACACAATTCAGAAAATGATGTCATTGAGTTCATTTTAAATCGCATGCGAATCCATTCGAGACGGGTCAGCGTTGAGATTTCCGCAAAATTTCCCGCCCTGCCCACGGTCAGTAGGGGACACCGATGGGCTTGGAAAGACCGCCGTCCGTCGGATGGGACGTTAAGCCTGTGGCCCCGTGTGCGGGAGAGCACGTTAAAGAACACGCTGGATGGCCTTGACGGGAGGCTACCATCTGTCTCCCAACAGCTGTTCCAGTGGGTCCCCTCCCCCAACCTTCTCTGAGCCTTCGGGGTCCATGTGACCTGGCCATTTAGCCCATGGTGTGCAAAAAAGTGCCGCTCAAAGGTAAAACAACCCAACCCAAATCCATTCGAGATTGCCGGGTCTGCTCCCTTAATGCGTACGTCATTTTTAGTGACGGAAACGACACAATGACATCGTGAAAAATCCGAACCACTTCTGTTAGATCAAACTCTATTTGCTTCTTCTCTGTAAAACAATAGATGCTTTTATGCATCGTGCCAACAAAATGTGATGTGCCTCATATTCATTGCTTTTTTTTCCAGGAAAACTTATGATGCCTACTGGTTTTTCACTTATAGATTCTGTAACTTGGAAAGCTTTTGTTAGACGAATGATTGCATATCAAGCAGATGTGGAAAAATTAATAAAAAAAGTAATGAAGATTTCAGTTACTTAAATCAATAGTCGTAGAAATATGGAGTGTTCCGTGCTCTAATTTTGTTCTAAATACCCATTTAGTTTTTCATGTTAGGGATAGTAACATAGTCATGTCGCTGCTAACATGGCGCGGGTTGGCTCGTTTATGACTTCAAATTTTCGGTTGGGCTGATTTACCTCTGAGCGGAACTTTTTTGTACACCATGGGCTAAATGGCCAGGTCACAAGGATCCCGAATGCTCAGAGAAGGTTGGGGGAGGGGACCCACTGGAACAGCTGTTGGAAGGCAGATGGTAGCCTCCCGTCAAGGTCATCCAGCGTGTTCTTTAACGTGCACAGGGTATGTCTCTCCCGCACACGGGGCCACGGCTTAACGTCCCATCCGATGGACGGCGGCCTTTCCAAGCCCATCGGTGTCCGCTACTGACCGTGGGCAGGGCGTGGAATTTTGCGGAGATAAATCTCAACGTTGACCCAGCTGGGACTCGAACCTGGGAACTACAGACTACGAGCCTGACGCGCTACCGACTGAGCCCAATTGCATACAAGGACTAAATGACCAGGTCATATGGACCCCGAAGGCTCAGAGAAGGTTGGGGGGAGGGGACCCGCTGGACAGCTGTTACGAGACAGATGAAAGCCTCCCATCAGGACCCTCAGCGTGTTCTTTAAAGTGTACAGGGTGTGAATCTCCCGTATACGGGCCACGGCATAAGGTCACATTCGACGGACGGCGGATCAACATAATTATTCCTAAAAATTTAGGCATCTCTTATATTTATTTCTATTATTATTATTATTGGTGAATTTTTACACTACTGTTTATTTACAAATGTGTTTTTTTAGAAAAAAATTATTCATATTTAATAGCATTATCATAACGCTATACATACGAATAATTTTTTCTAAATAATACATATTTATATATAAAGCTTATTAAAAAGATTAGCATTAATATTTTCCAGGAAAAATAGTGGAATGTCTTGACTTTAGGACTACCTATCAACGTCATAAATTAGTTGTAGGAGGAGCTGTTGGCCATACTCGCAATCCACAGTTCTCAGGTTTCAGTCCCAACTGCGCGTGAGTTGAAATTTATCTCCGCTAGACCCGCACTCTGTCCCTGTCAAGTCAGAAAGGGAACACCGATGGACTTGGGACCGCCGTCCATCGGATAGAAGGTTAAGTCGTGGTCCGTGTGAGGGAGAGCAATACCCTATGCACATTAAATAACACGCTGGAGAGCCTTGACGCGAGGCTCCCATCTGGTCTGTCTCCTAATCTCATGTCTCCTAATAGCTGCTTAGTGAATCCTCTTCCCCAACCTTCTCTGAGCTATTGGGTCAGTAGGGGACACCAATGGGATTAGAAAGGCCGACGTCCGTAAGATGGGATGTCAAGCCTTGGTCCCGTGTGCTGGAGAGCCATACCCTGTGCACGTTAATAAACACGCTGAATGGCCTTGACGGGAGGCTACAATCTGTCTCCCAACAGATCCCCTCCCCCAAACTTCTCTGAGTCTTCGGGGTTCTTGTGACCTGGCCATTTAGCCCATTGTATGCAAAAAAATGCCGCTCACAGGTAAAACAACCCAACCTAACTCTGAGCTATTAGGATCCTTGTGGCCTGCTGGATAGCTTATTGTGTTAAAAAAAAGTGCTGCTCAGAGGAAAAAACAACCGAACCAAAAAAAATCTTTCTGACCTTCCATTTGTTCATTTTAATCCATCTGTATTCGCGTGGATGTATCTGCGTGAATGTATCTGCTGACAAAACTGGGGTGGCTCAGTCGGTAGCGCGCCAGGCTCGTAATCTGTAGTTCCCAGGTTCGAGTCCCAGCTGGGTCAGCGTTGAGATTTATCTCAGCAAAATTTGGCCATTTAGCCCATGGTGTGCAAAAAAAGTGCCGCTCAGCGGTAACCCAACCCACCTGCAAAATTAGTGACATTTGTATCAACAGAGCGAGAGATTTCATATTGAAGTGATTCATCAAAGGCTTACAGCGTAATTCTGTCAACTGATCAAGTTTCTTTAATCGTTCATTTATTACACGATGGATAAGTAGTAAAAAAATAATCCCGTGCACAATCTCTCCAGTTCTAATTGCCAGAGGCAGTTTTAATTAAAATAAATGTCGTAATTTCAATATTTTTTAACACTAAGTTAATTGAATTTTTAACACATCTTAAAAGATAATGCTATCTCATCGTTGGCGCAAATATTCTAAAATTAATTCTGACGAGATGCTCAAAATACCCAAATCAGACGAAATAAGTTTAAAAGATAATATTGGAAAAATCTACACGTATTTCTCATTCAGAGAGGGCGGGGGTGGCTCAGTCGGTAGCGCGCCAGGCTCGTAATCTGTAGTTCCCAGGTTCGAGTCCCAGCTGGGTCAGCGTTGAGATTTATCTCCGCAAAATTCCCCGCCCTGCCCACGGTCAGTAGGGGACACCGATGGGCTTGGAAAGGCCGCCGTCCGTCTGATGGGACGTTAAGCCGTGGCCCCGTGTGCGGGAGAGCCATACCCTGTGCACGTTAAAGAACACGTTGGATGGACTTGACGGGAGGCTACCATCTGTCTCCCAACAGCTGTTCAAGTGGGTCCCCTCCCCCAACCTTCTCTGAGCCCTAGGGGTCCATGTGACCTGGCCATTTAGCCCATGGTGTGCAAAAAAGTGCCGCTCAGAGGTAAAACAACCCAACCCAACTCTTTCAGAGAGAAAAAAAAATTCTTAAGAAAGCTATGACATTAAACAACCTTAACCATCTAGCAAAAAATAAGTATCTAATACCATCAACGCAAGGTCTACACATGTACCCCGAATTCAACGATAGTATGCAGAAAAACTGTTAATCTCCATTGCTGAGTCGCATACCTCATTAACAGCTTCGACTGATTCCAGTCTTCAAGACTCAGCAACTGAGGCTAGACACAGAGTAAAGCCGGAGTAAACAACTTATATTTGCCATCCACGTTAGCTAATGATGAAAGAGATGTTTTTCCCCGGCATTTGAATATCTGTTTTTATTTCTAGCTTAATGTGCTGTTTACGATGCGATGCTATTCAAAAGATTTTACTTACAGTTCAATGCAAACGCATTTCTTTATTTATGTGATTCCTTTTAATCTCCCTAGATCTGATTACGCGACTAATTGAAAAAAATTTAAACAGAAAAAAACTATTTTTTTACGTCTTTCAATGATAGAAAGCGATTGTATTACAAAATATAAATAAAGTTTAAAAACAACTGGGCCGGCGTTGAGATTTATCTCCTCAAAACTCCTCGCCCTGCCCTCGGTCAGTAAGGGACACCGATGGGCTTGGGTTGGGTTGTTTTACCTCTGAGCGGCACTTTTTTGCACACTATGGGCTAAATGGCCAGGTCACATGAACCCCGAAGGCTCAGAGAAGGTTGGGGAAGGGGACCCACTGGACAGCTGTTGGGAGACAGATGGTAGCCTCCCGTCAAGGCCATCCAGCGTGTTCTTTAACGTGCACAGGGTATGGCTCTCCCACACACGGAGCCACGGCTTAACGTCCCATCCGACGGACGGCGGCCTTTCCAAGCCCATCGGTGTCTCCTACTGACCGTGGGCAGGGGGGGGGATTTTGCGGAGATAAATCTCAACGCTGACCCAGCTGGGACTCGAACCTGGGACTACAGATTACGAGCCTGGCGCGCTACCGACTGAGCCACCCCCGCCCCCGATGGGCTTGGAAAGGCTGCCATCCGTTAGATGGGAAGTTAAGCCGTGGCCACTTGTGCGGGATGGCAATACCTTGTGCATGTTAAAGATTACGCTTGATGGCCTTGATGGCAGGCTACCATTTATTTCCTAACAGCTGTTCCAGTGGGTCCCCAACTTTCTCGAGATACTTGTGACTTGGCCATTTAACAGAGCTAAAACAACCCCCAACTTCTCTGAAACTTGGGGTCCTAGTGACCTGACTGTTAAATACACTGCGCAATAAAGAAAGTGCCACTCAGAGGTAAAAGAATCCATAGCCTTATAAACACTTGATTACTTTTTTTCGCCTTACTCAGAATATGTTTTATGCAAAAGTAAAGAGAGGGTTGTTTAACATATTGCTTCATTCCATAGGCTGGCTGAGTGTTAATGTGCTTGGAGTTTGGATTGAAA
The DNA here is from genome assembly GCA_038380435.1 of Ryuthela nishihirai. Taxonomy (NCBI): domain Eukaryota; kingdom Metazoa; phylum Arthropoda; class Arachnida; order Araneae; family Heptathelidae; genus Ryuthela; species Ryuthela nishihirai. The sequence continues at coordinate 41,154,815 of JAWZYU010000020.1, forward strand.
ACGAAGACACACCTGTGGTCATCGAATTATGACCCCCACCCCCTTCATGTTATGTCAGCGGAATCTAACGCTGAAGATCTATAACTTCTAAAATATGCGTTTTATGAGAAACTGTGATTAAAGATAGTTTTCTCAATCAAGTACACTGGTTTCCATAAATTAAGGAAAATCTCTATGTTACGTCAATGGGAAGTTAACGTCAAAGCTCTATAACTTCTAATATAATTTTTTTCGTTTTGAAAAATGCGATTGCAGATAAAGATCTCAATCAAATAAATCAATATCTCGATTTTCAACAATATTCGTTCAGTATTTAATGAGTTATGGAAGTTTGAATATTTAAGAATAATCATCGAGTCACACAGATATTGACTTCAGAAGTTAATTAAAACTTAGTAATAAGTATTGTATCAAAGTGTTTAATAAAATAAGTTTGCATTTCAGAAGTAAGTAAAGTAGTATTTCACTATTTTTCAGTTTTGTATGTGTTTCTTAAAATTGGCATTGCTGTTGTTAAATATTCAAACTTCCATAACTCATTAACGAATATTTTTGAAAATCGAGATATTGATTTATTTGATTGAGGTCTTTATCTGCAATCACATTTTTCAAAACAAAAAAAAATTATTTTAGAAGTTATAGAGCTTTGACATTAGCTTCCCATTGACTTAACATAGGGATTTTCCTTAATTTATGGAAACCAGTGCATATTTAAATCTCGATTTCCAACAATATTTGTTAGGTGTTGCAAGAGTTACGGAAGTTTGAATATTTAACATCAACACTGCAAGAAAATTAAAAATATCATTTCGAGTAGTTACGAATATGTAGGAGAGTACTTAGAAATGGTTTCATCACATGGCCTACAATCGCATATAGAGATAGTAACTAGGGAAGCTAGAGAAAGTGCATCATGCCTCGATCATGCATTTATAAGGAAGGCTGCTACTTCTGGGGTGTAGGCAGCAGTAATTTACACTGATCTTTCGGATCATTTTCCTATTGGTGTAAAATATATCATACTCACAATCAGTGGCGACTCGCGTATAGGCACTGTGGAACTGCAGCACCCCCAATTTCAACTTGATATTATCGATAACATTTAATATAATGAGTATTTTTTTCTTTAATTCTTTCTTTATACTTGTACAATATATAATCCTTAAGCACAATGTCAGTAGCCATCCCCCAGTTTATGAAAAAGATACAAAAATCTTTGTATGGAACTGTGCGCTTCACAGTATTAGCGGTGAGGTGTTTGACTGTTGTGCGCATGCGCACATAGGAAGCTACACGCGAGGCTGCAAGGGAGAGAGAGCACTGTCGTTCCCGCAGTGCCGACCCTGGAGTGCTGGTTGAAGGTAGTTTTTTTTTACTCCGCGTGTGTTGTGCTTAAAAACCGTGTACCATATTCTTGAATGTGATAAAGTGTAGAATTAGATTATTATCCTGCTTCCAGCTATTCTATTTGATTAATTTTTTTCGTCCAAATTAAAACAAGAAGAATGGATTTCATTTTTAAATGAATAGATTAAGCTTGAACTGTAACAATTTAGGTTAAAGTAAAAAATGTTTGATTTTGTTCTTTTAGGATTTTATCAAGTTTCTGAATAAATTTTCTTTTTATACATGTTTGTTTCCTTTCACAGAATTTTGAAACAAAGGTTAAAAATTTTCTGGAGCAGCACCCCCACTAATTTTAGCTACGAGCCGCCACTGCTCACAATAGAAAATGTCAATAAAGAGATTATTTATTCAGATATTGTTTACAGAATTAATTATAAACTACTGCATGATAATTTTAAGAATTGCAGCTGAAAAGGACTTGAAGATCATAACGATGTTAATTTATGTTACGTTTATAAAAAAAAAAGTTTTCCATCTTAATAGAAGAATCTAAACAGTATTCCATAAAAAGGAAAAATCGTGTACAGTCAAATAAATATCCGAACACTGTGGTTGATTACAGAATTCAGAAAAAATATCTGGCAACGATTTTTTCCAAAAATTAGTGCTCTGGCAACCTTCGTGTCACTGACACGAAGGTTGCCAGAGCACTCTGATTTTTTTTAGAGCTATCTGATTTTTTTTAGAAATTAGTGATCTGGCAACCTTCGTGTCACGTGACACGAAGGTTGCCAGAACACTCTGATTTTTTTTAGAGCCATCTGATTTTTTTTAGAAATTAGTGATCTGGCAACCTTCGTGTCACGTGACACGAAGGTTGCCTTATCACTAATTTCTAAAAAAATCGCTGCCAGATATTTTTTCTGAATTCTGTAATCAACCCTAGTGTTCGGATATTTATTTGAGGGACTGTATTTATACTTCAATCCTTAGACCCGTCATAAATCTACAGAATAAAAAATATTAACTGACAATAATGGGTTTGGAAATAATCTGCATAATGGTTATAATAAACTTAAAGTGCTACCCTTCAGAATTTTACATCTTTACATAAATGGTAACTTTTATAATCTGAAAGTAGATAATCATTGTCTGCCATCAAATGTAAAGAAGTATGAAAATTCCCCTTGTTAAAAAGGAACTAATACACAAATACATATTTCATTTAGCTGCTAAGATATTTAATCATTTACATCTTGATTTAAGAAATCATAATGATGGATTGCTTTTGTATAAAAAGAGATTAAAGGTTATAACTGATACTGAACGTATGTTTACAGTTCTTCAATAGCAAAAATTATTGTTTTTGTTTTTTTACCTGTTCTTCTACATTATGCAGAGTGCCTATTTGTGATGTTTCATGTTAATTAGATTGTTGCTATTATGCCGATATTTGTAGTCGTTAATTAATTACTTCATCTGTTAATTAATTATCATTATTAAACCAAATTGATTGATTATACTGTTGTATATTCAAACTTCAATAATTCATTACTGAACAAATATTGTTGAAAAGCGAGATTCAGACTCGATTGAGATCTTTATATATCTTCTCAGTCAATTTTTTTTTTGCAAAACGTTTATTTTAGGAGTTACAGAACTTCAAAGTAGCTTTCATTGCCATAATACATGGAGGGCATAATTCAATGACCACCGCATGTAAATATTGTACTGAAGAAAGACAAAATTTTGGGGAGAAGAGAAGTTTCCGACTGCACTTTCGAAAACACAATTTGTGGACTAAAAAATAGGTAATACGTTTCGGACTTAAAAAAAGAATATTTATATTTTGGGTTGAAAAAGAAGACATGATCTTTAAAACACGGAGGCGGGGGTGGCTCAGTCGGTAGCACGCCAGGCTCTTAATAATTTGTAGTTCCCAGGTTCGAGTCCCAGCTGGGTCAGCGCTGAGATTTATCTGTGCAAAATTCCCCGCTCTGCCCACGGTCAGTAGGGGATACCGATGGGCTTGGAAAGGCCGCCGTCCGTCGACTCCGTATGCGGGAGAGACATACTCTGTGCACGTTAAAGAACACGCTGGATGGCCTTGACGGGAGGAGCATCTGTCTCCCAACAGCTGTTCCAGTGGGTCCCCTCCCCCAACTTTCTCCGAGCCATCGGGGTTCTTCTAACCTGGCCATTTAGCCCATTGTGTGCAAAAAAGTGTCGCTCAGAGGTAAAACAACCCAAGTTTAAAACACGGCTGCTCATCTACACAAAAACACATCACGATAGAAATCATAACAGCACCATGTCCATAAGCTAGGACACGTCACTTGCCTTGTCGATATATTAGGCAAGATGTCATATAGACACGCAAAGCAGATGTCATAACGTCCGAAGCATTAAGAATTATCATCTTTTGTATTCTTTCACTGTTCAGAAAAAGAAATCGAAATTATAGAGAGTGTATACTTCACGGAAACCATTACAGAAAACAAAACTTTTGTCTCTGTCATCAAAACAAAAATTGCTCCTCTACTCTAACACCACTCGCCATTCTACGGAGCCTGTCCGGAGCCAGTGTAAAAGCAGATCGTCACGTGACCCTTTGTGTTCGCTGCACCCGATCGTTGCCATGATACCGGCAGGCTGTGCTTTCGCACGTGCTGGGCTGTCTATGCTCAGCAATGCTCGAGTAAAAGACGAAGGCCAGTACAATACCGCAGCGGACTGGTGAGTGTTTATTTTCGCTTTTTCCTCTGTGAATAGAAACCCGAGAATTAGTGCTATGAATGTGTCTTGATTTCTTCGGTGGGATGATTTAAGCATAGCAGCGAAAGGTGCACAGTGACTGACGTCCTTTCAGAGAGAACCACCAAACAACTCCTCCTATAAGTTTCTGGTGCTAACGATATTGCGTTTTTGATTGGTAGGTGCAAAATCAATGTGTCAGATTCTGATACGGTAATAGCTATTGATTGGAGCATTGAGTTTCAGCATATTCTGTTCTAGTGACCGATGCCAAAGGAAGAAAAACACTATTATTAAGTTACTTTTTTGTGTGTGTGAATAACTTATTTTTCTTTCGTGTTCACTGTGCCACTTGGTTCAGGGGCGTGTCTATTGTGACGAGAAATGTAGCACTGGGAATTTGCCTTGTCTATATAGGTGGGAGAAGCCAATATGATTGCAAAGATTATCGGTGATAAAAAATTGAGGGGTGGAATTGTAGTTTTTTGGTGTTAATGGCCGGATTTGAAGTTACTTCAATGAAGCAGTGGTGTAGTGATTATGAGCAGTGCCGAATTATCCAATAGATTAAATAGGCACGTGCCTAGGGCCACCTGAGGTTAGGGGCCAACCTGCTATGTAAGATCGACTATTACATAGGAAGTATTAATGAAATCATAAAGAATAAAGAAGTCAAAATGCCTGTTTTATTATTCTAAGGAATTTAAACACAATATAGTAATAGAATAACCCTATATATAGTTTTCGACGCCTGATTTAATTGGTTTCAATTCATTTGGTCCATATACAATTCATTTATTAAGCCTTTTTGAGTGTATTTATAAGAATTTTATTATCGGGTTATTTAGAGAGAGAAAAAGAAACTATTTTTCCATATTGTAACTGTAATATTAAATTCTTTAATGTGACACCATAATTATTGTTTTGTACTTTTACAAAGTACAAGGAAAAGCCCACAAAGTATTGGTGTCTAGGAGCCCGAGAGGTTCTTAATCCGTCACTGGTTATGTGTCTCCGATTAACATGATACACGCTTCTTCAAAATATTCGTACAAGTTGAAATCGTTAGTCAGATACGAATTTCTCTTAAGAAATAATACAAATAGGAGGAGACGCTTTTCAGATTCCTAACCTGATTGATATATTTTTAATTTTATTCCTTTATTATGACTACACATTGGTTAGTGTTTTGCATTTTAAATTTATTTAATTACTTGTACCTTCTACTATGGCATATATAAATTAACAGGCTCCTGTCAGACCTCTGTGGCAAGCAGCTGCTTGAGGGGGCATTTATTTTTTTTATTACATAATAATAGAAGAGGTCTATATTGAATAGATTAGAAAGCCGTTCTTTTTTTTACGGGACACAAATAATGACATATATGTTTTCGCCTTCTAGTTGTCTACTAAAAATATTATTGCAAAACGTATTTCGTGATTGTATTTACCGTTCTCGTTATTAAAATTATTTTTCCCCTTTCCTCTATTTTCATAATTAAAAAATTTGAATGAGGAAGTATTCCCTCCTCTAATCCCCACCCTGCTTTCGGTGAGAAAAGAGACACTGAATGACTTGGAAAGGTCACCATCCGTAGGATGGGGACTTTTCGTAGTCCTAGGTCAGTGATGGCGAATCTTTTTACCCAGGTGTGTCAAACACCTTTTTTTTAAAAAAAAATATTGTCGTTGTTGATGTGCCACTTGCATACATGCATTATAAATTTAACTACATAATCATAGATGGTGACTTATACATATCATATTAGGCTCTTCATTTAATAGGACATTGATATAAAATCTATGAATTCATATTATACAATTAATTTAATAAAGTGAAATTACAAACTTACATTTAATGACTTTTCTGTTGCTGAGTACTGGTAGAAAGTTGCTTTATAGAAGGGCTATAGTGTGTACATTTTAATGCTATACAGGCAGCGCTCAAATCATTGCTCAATCTATTTCTCCCTTTCGATTTGATATTATTTAAGGCAGAAAATAGAGTTTCACAAGAGTATGTAGAAGAGAAAATTGTTAGAAGAGCTTTAGCAAAGATTTTAAGAGCATGAAAGTTTTCGGGAAGGCTATTTCACACTCTTAGAATTTCACAGTCTGAATTTTTACAGGCGTAATCATGGAGACGTTCCCGCTCAAGTTCTACTAATTCATTTCTAAGAGCAATAAACTTTCTTTTCCAGATAGGATTACACTCGAAGTTGGCTAGTTGCATTTCTAGACCTTTTAAATCCAACCACTCCTCCTCCTCCTCCTCCTCCTCCTCCTCAAGCAGCCATTGGCTACGGAGGTCCAACCAGACCGCGCAGTTTAATTCTCCAAGCATATCTGTCCTGAGCTACATCTGCTGCATCCGGCCACTGTACATCAATTCTAACAAGGTCCTGTTTGACATTGTCTGCCCACCGCATCCTAGGTCTCCCCCTCCTTATGAGGCCTCTAGGCACACTGTTCATAACCCTATTCGCCAATCTATAATTATCCATACGGGCAACATGGCCAAACCAGCGGAGTCTCTCTCTGCACAATATGCTGCTTAAAGGAGGTTGCAGACTCCTTTGCCTAACCTCATCATTAGTTACAAAGTTAAACCACCTAATACCCAAGATACTGCGTAAGCATCTAGAATCAAAAGCATCTAGTTTCCTGTTATCTTGTTTACACAGCGTCCAAGTTTCACTACCATAACTAACCCTAGAAAGAAAGAAACTATTATACAGTCTAATTTTAGTCTTTAGGTGTATACGCCTATTTCTCCACAATCTCCATAGATTCTTAAAAGTCCCGGCAGCAATACCTATTCGTCTGTTAATCTCATGCCGCACATCACCAGTATCAGTTACGTAGCTCCCAAGGTAATTAAACTGTGGCACCTGCTCAAGACTGCAACCATTCAGATTAACTGAATCACAACCTGCCTGACCAATTTTAATCACTTTAGTTTTCTCTCTGTTTATAACCAAACCTACTCTACTACCAGTCTCATCAACAGCTCGAATGAAAGAGTTCATCTCATCAACATCATTTGCCAAAAGGGTTAAATCATCAGCATAATCTAAATCAGAAATTTTCGTATCTCCAGCCCATTTAAGACCAAAAGCTTTCCCTTGAAGTGAATTTCGCATAACATAATCAACAACCAAACTAAAGAGAAAAGGAGACAAAATGCACCCTTGTCGAACACCAGAAGTAATGCTAAACCAATTGCCAAAAGACTTACCAACTCTCACACATGACTCAGTGTTATTATAGAGAGCTTTCATTATGTTAACTTGTCTGGTATACCATATGATCTCACAATCAACCACAAATTATGACGATCAACAGAGTCGAAAGCCTTTTTGAAATCAACAAAGCTAGCAACCAAAGGTTTCTGAAACTCTAAACATTTCTCAAGAATCTGCCTAAGTGAAAATATCTGATCCACACATCCCCTACTACTTCTGAATCCATATTGCTCATCACGCAATTGCCTGTCAACCAGATTCTTAATTCTATTAAGCACAATCATGGAAAGAACTTTACCTGGAACAGAGAGTAGGCTGATACCCCTATAGTTATCACAAGAACTGCGATCACCTTTTTGAAAATAGGGATAATAATGGCTCTGGTAAAATCTTTAGCAACCATGCCTTTATCATAAAGGTTATTCAAAATTTCAGTCATCCAAATGGTAACTGAAACATTCCCAGCTCTAAGCATTTCCGTAGTAATTTCATCCACCCCTGGCGATTTATGAAGTTTAAGTTTAGAAATAGCCAAACTAACTTCAGATTGTGTTATAGGGCCAACATTAAAGCCAACAATGCATCTATCATCATTGCAAACAATGGGAGTAGAATTAACCACATTGTTTAGAACATCACTGAAATAATCAGCCCATCTAGCCATGACAGAATCCTCACCTTCTATAACCTTACCTTGTTTATCCTTCAATCCCTGTATACCTGTTCGTTTTCTACCACACAAAATATTAACTATCTGGTACAGCTCTCTGCTGTTGTGCTGTCTAACTGCTTCCTCAGCTTTGTCAGCCAGGCCATCAAGCCAAAGATTTTTATCAGTAGCTAACTGATCTTTTACACATTTATTAAGTTCTTTGTAATGCTTTCTATTAGGACTGGTAGGGTACTGATTAAGGACATTCCTGCAGTTCCTTCTTTCTGAAATAAGCTCAAGTGCCTTATCACTCAGATAATTCTGTCTCTTCTGCTCCTTTTTTCCTAAAAGAGTACTGTTAGTGTCCAAAAAAGCCTGTTTAAAATGATCCCATTCTTCCTCAACTTCAGTAGTAAGCAAACCATGACTGTCATAATGACTAAGTAACCTATCATGGTAAGCTTTGGCTATAACTGGATCTTTCAGAGCTTCAGTATTAAAGGTAAATTTTTTAACCCTAGCACAACACTTTTTAAGTTTAAGTTGCAAGACACTTTTAACAAGGTAATGGTCAGATCCAATTTCAGCTCCCCTATATGCCCTGGTATTTCTAAAAGAACTAGCCCATTTGCTGTTAATTAATATATAATCAATCATATTCCTATGCAGCCCATCAGGTGAAACCCATGTGTATTTATGTATGTCGCGGTGTTTGTAATATGTGTTAGTTATTCTGAAACCATTGAGTTTACTTACCTGTAGGAGACGTTGCCCATTGCCATTGCAGCTACCAATACCAAAAGGGCCTATTACTCCTCCCCAAAGGTCAGAGTCGGCACCAACTTTGGCATTGAAGTCACCAAGAACAAGGGTAATATCTCCTTTCTTGACAGAATTCAAAATATCCTGAAGTTGTCCGTAAAACCTATCCTTCTCATCCTCATCAGAATGCTCAGTGGGGGCATAACAGCAGATAACATTCAAGTCTTTAATGCTTGTCTGAAATTTTGCTGTAAGAAACCTTTCATCAATGCACTCATATCCTAGAAGAGCATCACTAGCATGTCTGCTGAGCAGCAGACCCACGCCTTGGTGATGCTTTCCATCCTCCCACCCTGTAAAGAGAAATTTAAAGTTACTTTTAAGTATCTCACCTTTACCTGTCCATCTGGTCTCTTGCAAGCCTAGAATATCTAGGTTATAGCGCTGGAATTCGTGCATGAGGACATCAAGAGAATAATCTCTATGTAATGTCCTCACGTTCCACGTTCCTGCAGAGAGAAAATGATTAGAAGGATTTTTAAAGAAATTATGTTATTGAGATTGGTAGGGCCAACAATATCAAACAGCCCCCTGATCGCAGGCATGGGGCAAAAACCTGTTCCTCCTCCGCTAAAGGCTGAAGTCACCGATGCTGGTAGGAACTTCAGGCAAACCTTTTCAAGTGGACTTTTTCAAGAGCCATATGGCCAGCCTGAGACACATTACTCCAGTTTAGGCTTGACGATGCCCAACTAGCTAAGTAAAGTTCAGGTACCTGCGATGGCCTCTGATTAGGATTATCCACCAGCTGATATAAGGTATCCCATGCCTCTGTTCACTTAGAGCTGGCAACCCAGAAGCAAACAGAAAACACAGCAGCAGACTCTCCCTCAACAGAGGCCCACCAGTGCAGCAAGTCCAGGATCCATAATCAAGCTCAAATCCATAAACAAGTCCAGTCTAGTAGGTATAAATGGTCAACCCCAGGACCCTGTGAAGTTGACCACTCCTCAGCAGGGTTGAAAAAAAGAAAAAAGTGGCCATAGATGACCAGATCAGTAGGCCATACTGAACTGGCAGCTCTCCCCTTCCGTTCCCTTTCAAAAGAGAATATCTCTTTTGAAAGGTACTAACGGCCTGCACCACGAGAAGGCGGGGTCGGACATTAGGTGCTAGACCTGGCCGGTTCTATGCATCATCACTAGGGATTGGTACACAGCTCTCCTTCCAGTTTACGCCTAGCTACCATTTACAGGCTCCAACCACTCAAAGCCATCTAATTTAAGATCCATGAATTCTGTTTCATCAGGATACTTTATGAATTGGATTGTTTGTTTCAACATTCGAAATTGCTCAAATCTAGAAGAAAACTGCTCAGTTACTGACTTTAGAACTTCGATAAATTGGTTGATTCACGATTTTTGGGGCTGGTTTTGTTAAAAAAAAATTTCACTCTTGGGAAATACTTAAAATTGTTACTTTCTAAATCACGTTGAAATATTTTGAGTTTATTCTCAAAGCTCTTGATCGTGCCAAACATAACATCAACAGATTTTCCGAAACCTTGCAATTGTATATTAAGTTTATTCAGGTGCAATAAAAAATCTGTGAAAAACATCAGCTTACTGAGCCAAGCAGAATCGTTCAACTGAGAAAATTCGTGCTCCATGCCCTTCGTATTTAAATATAATTTAATTTCATTTAAACATTCAACAAACCGTTCAAGTACTTGGCCACGACTCAACCATCGAATATTATTGTACATTAATAGACCATTGTACACTGATTCAACTTCGCTTAAAAGTGAATTAAATTCTCATTTGTTTAAAACCTTGGCAGCAATAACCTTTGTCACAATTCTCATCACATCATCCAAATCCTTTAAGCCTGATTTCGCACACAGTGTCTCCTGATGTATAATATAATGGAAACAAACCAGGGGATGACCAACATATTCTGTAAATTGTTTGATAAAACCTACATTACGGCCAACCATATTAGGAGCGCCATCAGTTGTAATCGAAAATATTTTCGATAAATCTATCCGTTTTTCACGGAACACTTTAACAACACAATCGCATATTTATCTGTCGTGTTGAGGTAAATTTTCTAACTTTATAAATTCCTTATAAATTCAGTGCATAGAATCACCGTGAAAATACCTTGCAATAATAGCCAATCGAGCTGATGACGTAATATCTGTAGTTTCATCGAGACAAATGGAAAAACAATGGCATGAGTTCAAGTCTTGTTGTATTTGATTTTCTATACTAACATTCATTGATATAACTGTCTTTAATAGTATTCCTACTTAATGGTAACTCTTTCATGCGCTTTACAATAGCTTCCTTATTATAAAATAAAATCAAATAAAAAAAGTCCTCAAATAAAAATGGTGCACACTTTACAAAAGCTTTTTTAATATAATCACCATCACTAAGTGGTTTCCCGTGTTCAACAATACTATGTGAAATACTGTAACTTGCTGCTACTAAATTTGAAGGTCCTGAAACAAATTTAATTAAAGTCCCTGATTGTGATTCTGCCAGTTTTAGATGTTTGCGTTCTTCAAAAGATTTCTCTAGGAACCATTTGTGCTTAGCCTCAAAATGTCTTCTTGCATTCCAAGTTCTATTCACAGAGAGCTCACCACACAATTTACAGAGAACTTGATCGCCTCTATTAATAACACCCATTGTTCAGTCGAGGCATCTTGGAAATTTCTTCCACTTCCTTTCTGTAATAATTTTAGTTTTTTATTAGTGCCAGCTGTCATTGTAAAAGGGTTCACAAATTAAAAAAGAGCACAATTATATACAGTGGTAATTAAGCAGTAATAATTAATAAGAACTAACAATTACTGGAAATGAATTATACACCATCAACTCAAATTACTCAAATGACAGACCATTCAAGACTACCACTACTTCTTTCAGCAGGATTGCCAGATTTATTACCGGATAAATTCAATATTTAATGCTGTGAATTATATTTTCTGTTAAAGTGGTTTTAAATATGCTTAGAACTTGTATTACCCAGTCGAGAGACTTGGAATGCATGCATGAACGAATTTCACACAGAAGTCAAATGAAAACTTTAAGTTTATAATATATAAAGCACGTGTTTATAAGTTTGTTTTAACCTAACGGTCCAGGGTTCGAGTCCCTGTTCGGGCGAACGTATTTTTTTTAAGCCGTCCCATGGCCGAGTGGTTAGCGCGCTTGGCTACTGATCTAAGGGACCTGGGTTCGAGCCCCGGGTAAGGCATGGTTGTTTGTGTCGTTTTTCTGCTGAGGTCCTGCCATCCTCACAGACCTTCTACTATGGCATATAAACTGACAGGCTCCTGTCAGACCTCTGTGGCAAGCAGCTGCTTGAGGGGGTATTTATTTTTTATTTTTTTTATTTATCGTATAATATTGATAATAATTTTATAAGTTTGTACCATATAATATTGATAATAATTTTTATAAGTTCTTATAATATCATATGACTATGTAGAAATTATAATGATTAAGAAAGAAAACGTAAACTTAAAACGCTCGTTTTATCGCAGTTTTTTCATCAGCATACCAATATTTTTCAACATCCAAAGTGTGTCACCTGAAACCCTCAAGTGTGTCAGTGCTGACACGCGTCATAGGTTCGTGTCCTAGTTTCGCCTTCACCGTCCTAGGTCGTAGTACTGTGTGCAAGAGAGTCATACCCTGTGCACATGAAAGAACACGCTCAATGGCCTAGATTGGCAGTCTCCATCTGAATCGTAACAGTTGTCCAATAGATCTCCTTCCTCTCCGCAATCTTCCCTGAAGTCATGGGATCCTTGTGACCTGGACATTTAGCACATTCTGGTCAAAAAAAGTGTCGCTCAGAGCTAAAAAAACGAAATTTTCTCTAGTGCCGTATATTTTGTCGCCTTATCCGAAGAACAAATTAAAACGATGAAATATACAGAGAGAATCTCTGAAATTAACATTTCTACATTTGAAATAATACCTTATTTATTTATATAGGTATTATTAGAATTGTTAGAAATTATTAGAATATTATTAGAATTATTGAAATAATACCTTATTTATTTATATAGGTATTATTAGATCTATTAGTATAATAGATTCAATTAAGCCGTTGGTGAGGTTTCCAAAGGATTTAGTTCCCAAAAAAATGGAAAGGGAATACATTTTCTTAGCGTATGTTCAGGGATGGATTTCCCATAAGACACTTACGGGCGCCAACGTAAGAGAGGAGCCTACGTTCAAACGCTACCTTTTTCTTTAAGTAGCAACAGAATTGTATTTTTTTTTAGTTCTTAGAAGGAATGAAAAACTAGATGCAAATATTTATGGTTGAAGGAATTCTCTCTCGTGCCAATCGAGTGAGCGTTTAAAAGAAATGGATCTTGAAGATATTTACATTATCAAACTTAATGGGACAACTTCTATGTTATGGGAATGGAAAATCACATTTAAGGCTCAATAACTTTGAAACTATGCTTTTTACAGAAAAATGAAACGAGATAAATTATAGAGATGAATGAAATCGTGAGTTGAAGCATCATTGGTTCAACATTTAAAGAGCTGTTAAAGCTGAAATATTCGACTATAAATGCTACTGTTAACACTCGTCCTATACACTATTTCGAAATTGGTAGGAGCTAAAAAAATCATTATACGAACTTTTAGAATTCCATTTACGTTAGTGAACGATTAGTTATAATTTTTGTGGTTCGTTCTCACGACTAGCAACATTATTGTTGGATATTCAATCTTTCAGCTTCCAGAATATTTAAATAGTAAACAAATATTGCTCAAAAACGAGATTTGGAGGATTTAAAAAAAAGTTTTCATTTTGATTTTCTGTGATATTTTCCTAAAAAAAAGCCTTATTTCATATTTAGGAAGCTTTGAACAAACTTTTTCATTCATATAACATGTAAGTGTTTAGATACTTTGATAGTTTAGAGAAATTTGAATATTCCAGAGAAAAGGAAAAATCTGAGTAATGTGTTTAAATTTAAAAATGAATAATTTGATTTTTAAACGTTTTTACATTTTGAATATTATAAATTATATTATAACGTTAATTACATTAACTTGCGGCCGAGTGGTTAGAGCGCTTGGCATGGGTGTTTGTGGTATTTTTCTGCTGAAGTGCTACCATTTTCATAGACCTTCTACTATGGCATATAAACTGGCAGGCTCCTGTTAGACCTCTGTGGCAAGCAGCTGCTTGAGTGGGTATTTATTATTTATTTATTCATAGTATTTGATAACAGAACTGTATTTTCATTAAAATTGAAACATTCATTTCGATTATTTCATTCCCTTTCTTCATGGTTATGAAAGTTAAAATAAAATTATATTAATTCATATAAAATTGAATAAAACGATCTACACAAGGGTGCACTACGGTTTTGTGTGCCTAGCGGCACGAAGATTAAATGCGCCCTGTTTTATGTTTTCCCGTATGTCATGGGGGCGGGGGTGGCTCAGTCGGTAGCGCGCCAGGCTCGTAATCTGTAGTTCCCAGGTTCGAGTCCCAGCTGGGTCAGCGTTGAGATTTATCTCCGCAAAATTCCCCGCCCTGCCCACGGTCAGTAGGGGACACCGATGGGCTTGGAAAGGCCGCCGTCCGTCGGATGGGACGTTAAGCCGTGGTCCCGTGTGCGTGAGAGCCACACCCTGTGCACGTTAAAGAACACGCTGGATGGCCTTGACGGGAGGCTACCATCTGTCTCCCAACAGCTGTTCCAGTGGGTCCCCTCCCCCAACCTTCTCTGAGCCTTCGGGGTCCTTGTGGCCTGGCCATTTAGCCCATGTTGTGCAAAAAAGTGCCGCTCAGAGGTAAAACAACCCAACCCGTATGTCATTCCATACAAGGGATAACTACCAGGAGTTCAGAGGAGTGAAGGACAGACACCTCTTCCACATCAATTCAAGAAGTTTTCCGCAGATTTTTTCATTCTCCAATTTGATTGGTGCTTATATAATAGGATAATAGCGACCACCGCAAATTTTTGGAGCCCCTCACCACCTTAAAAAAAAGAATTTAGTTACTAAGTAATAGCCATAAATTATAAAGGTTTTAATTTTTAATCTTGTCCCATGGCCGAGTGGTTAGCACGCTTGGCTACTGATCTAAGGGACCTGGGTTCGAGCTCCGGGTAAGGCATGGATGTATGTATTGTTTTTCTGCTGTATGTATCGTCCTGCCATCCTCACAGACCTTCTACTATGGCATATAAACTGACAGGCTCCTGTCACACCTCTGTGGCAAGCAGCTGCTTGAGGGAGTATTTATTTTTTTTATTTGTGGAAATAATTTTAAGCATTAGAATCGTAAAAATATCATTACAAAATTGTTTCAGGTTTCATCAATTCCTAATTTCGTTTTTAAGAATCATTCCTAAAAAAAGTATCCTACTGTAAATAGTAACTGTTCAAAAACGTAAATTACAAAAGATCAGTAGTCATGGACCTCGACAGGGATAAAGGAACTATATTTCTTCCTAGTAAGAACTATTTAACTTTTTCCACTCTTATGATTTCAATTTCTGTCCATTTGTAGCTGGCGTCAACATTTATTTCCTTTATAAAGAAAACTAAATGGATCAGGAAGGATTGTTTTCCCACCCAATGGGCTAAATGGTCAGGTCACAAGGATTCCATGCTGTCAGAGAAGGTTGGGGAAAGTGGGTCCATTGAGCAGCAGTTAGGCAACAGGTGAAAGTCTCCCGTTGAGGTCATCCAGAGTTACTTTAACTTGAACAGGACACTCTCTTGCACACTTATGATTTCAATTTATGTCCATTTGTAGCTGGCGTCAACATTTATTTCCTTTATAAAGAAAACTAAATGGATCGGGAAAGATTGTTTTCGCACCCAATGGGCTAAATGGTCAGGTCACAAGGATTCCATGCTGTCAGAGAAGGTTGGGGAAAGGGGGTCCATTGAGCAGCAGTTAGGCAACAGGTGAAAGTCTCCCATTGAGGTCATCCAGAGTTACTTTAACTTGAACAGGCACTCTCTTGCACACTTATGATTTCAATTTATGTCCGTTTGTAGCTGGCGTCAACATTTATTTCCTTTATAAAGAAAACTAAATGGATCGGGAAAGATTGTTTTCGCACCCAATGGGCTAAATGGTCAGGTCACAAGGATTCCATGCTGTCAGAGAAGGTTGGGGAAAGGGGGTCCATTGAGCAGCAGTTAGGCAACAGGTGAAACTCTCCCGTTGAGGTCATCCAGAGTTACTTTAACTTGAACAGGACACTCTCTTGCACACTTATGATTTCAATTTATGTCCATTTGTAGCTGGCGTCAACATTTATTTCCTTTATAAAGAAAACTAAATGGATCGGGAAAGATTGTTTTCTCACCCAATGGGCTAAATGGTCAGGTCACAAGGATTCCATGCTGTCAGAGAAGGTTGGGGAAAGGGGGTCCATTGAGCAGCAGTTAGGCAACAGGTGAAAGTCTCCCATTGAGGTCATCCAGAGTTACTTTAACTTGAACAGGCACTCTCTTGCACACTTATGATTTCAATTTATGTCCGTTTGTAGCTGGCGTCAACATTTATTTCCTTTATAAAGAAAACTAAATGGATCGGGAAAGATTGTTTTCGCACCCAATGGGCTAAATGGTCAGGTCACAAGGATTCCATGCTGTCAGAGAAGGTTGGGGAAAGGGGGTCCATTGAGCAGCAGTTAGGCAACAGGTGAAACTCTCCCGTTGAGGTCATCCAGAGTTACTTTAACTTGAACAGGACACTCTCTTGCACACTTATGATTTCAATTTATGTCCATTTGTAGCTGGCGTCAACATTTATTTCCTTTATAAAGAAAACTAAATGGATCGGGAAAGATTGTTTTCGCACCAAATGGGCTAAATGGTCAGGTCACAAGGATTCCATGCTGTCAGAGAAGGTTGGGGAAAGGGGGTCCATTGAGCAGCAGTTAGGCAACAGGTGAAAGTCTCCCATTGAGGTCATCCAGAGTTACTTTAACTTGAACAGGCACTCTCTTGCACACTTATGATTTCAATTTATGTCCGTTTGTAGCTGGCGTCAACATTTATTTCCTTTATAAAGAAAACTAAATGGATCGGGAAAGATTGTTTTCGCACCCAATGGGCTAAATGGTCAGGTCACAAGGATTCCATGCTGTCAGAGAAGGTTGGGGAAAGGGGGTCCATTGAGCAGCAGTTAGGCAACAGGTGAAACTCTCCCGTTGAGGTCATCCAGAGTTACTTTAACTTGAACAGGACACTCTCTTGCACACTTATGATTTCAATTTATGTCCATTTGTAGCTGGCGTCAACATTTATTTCCTTTATAAAGAAAACTAAATGGATCGGGAAAGATTGTTTTCTCACCCAATGGGCTAAATGGTCAGGTCACAAGGATTCCATGCTGTCAGAGAAGGTTGGGGAAAGGGGGTCCATTGAGCAGCAGTTAGGCAACAGGTGAAACTCTCCCGTTGAGGTCATCCAGAGTTACTTTAACTTGAACAGGACACTCTCTTGCACACTTATGATTTCAATTTATGTCCGTTTGTAGCTGGCGTCAACATTTATTTCCTTTATAAAGAAAACTAAATGGATCGGGAAAGATTGTTTTCGCACCCAATGGGCTAAATGGTCAGGTCACAAGGATTCCATGCTGTCAGAGAAGGTTGGGGAAAGGGGGTCCATTGAGCAGCAGTTAGGCAACAGGTGAAAGTCTCCCATTGAGGTCATCCAGAGTTACTTTAACTTGAACAGGACACTCTCCTGCACACTTATGATTTCAATTTATGTCCGTTTGTAGCTGGCGTCAACATTTATTTCCTTTATAAAGAAAACTAAATGGATCGGGAAAGATTGTTTTCGCACCCAATGGGCTAAATGGTCAGGTCACAAGGATTCCATGCTGTCAGAGAAGGTTGGGGAAAGGGGGTCCATTGAGCAGCAGTTAGGCAACAGGTGAAACTCTCCCGTTGAGGTCATCCAGAGTTACTTTAACTTGAACAGGACACTCTCTTGCACACTTATGATTTCAATTTATGTCCATTTGTAGCTGGCGTCAACATTTATTTCCTTTATAAAGAAAACTAAATGGATCGGGAAAGATTGTTTTCGCACCCAATGGGCTAAATGGCCAAGTCACAAGGATTCCATGCTGTCAGAGAAGGTTGGGGAAAGGGGGGGAGTCCATTGAACAGCAGTTAGGCAACAGGTGAAAGTCTCCCGTTGAGGTCATCCAGAGTTACTTTAACTTGAACAGGACACTCTCTTTCACACGGATCCGCGGTTTAACGTCTGATCCGACGGACGACAGCCTTTCGTATCTCACCAGCGTCTCCTGTCTAATGAGAGAAAGTTGAGGTTAACGGAGAAAAATATCAATGCTGGCACAATTGGGACTCGAACCTGGGAACTAGAGATCACAAGCTTGGCGAGCTACCGACCCCTGTCCACTCAAAAAAAAGAAATAAAATTGGAATCCACTTTAAGTTGTTGAAGAAGTATATGCAAGACTGATTATAACAGTCTTTCATTAGATTTGATATTGAATGCTTTAATATCGAATATAGGGAACTTTTTTTTTACTGTACCTAATGCAAAGAATATTTTGAGCGTTACTTTTTATTATTAGCTCCTAGATTGTTTAATTCCCTACATTTCAATATATGGAGCGAAAAAAAAATTTTTGTGTTTGAAAAGAAACTAAAAGATCATATATTAAATATAGTTGATATTGAAAAAGAAATCGTTTTTAATGGGTAAATTTAACTAGCTCTTTGTTCTTACAATTTTAAATAAATAAATAATTATTATTATTGTAGGTTAATGAAATTTATGAACTAATACCGAAAGAGCAGTTGATGCCAAAAACGTTTTTGTTGTTGAAATATTTGAAACCTGGGCGGCCTTATTTGTTTCATTTTTTTCACTCTAATTTTGAATTAAATCTCAGTTTGAAGTTTGACTTTTAAGCTTGTTATTGTTTACTCCTAATTCTGTGTTAGAGTTGGGTTGTTTTACCTCTGAGCGGCACGTTTTTGCACATCATTGGCTAAATGGCCAGGTCACAAGGCTCAGAGAAGGTTTGGGGAGGGGACCCACTGGAACAGCTGTTGGGAGACAGATGGTAGCCTCCCGTCAAGGCCATTCAGCATGTTCTTTAACGTGCATAGGGTATGGCTCTCCCGCACACGGGGCCACGGCTTAACGTCCCATCCGACGGACGGCGGCCTTTCCAAACCCATCGGTGTCCCCTACTGACCGTGGGCAGGGCGGGGAATTGTGCGGAGATAAATCTCAACGCTGACCAGCTGGGACTCGAACCTGGGAACTACAGATTACGAGCCTGGGAACTACAGATTACGCTATCGACTGAGCCACCCCCGCCCCTTCTGTGTTAGACTGATGATGTT
Source organism: Ryuthela nishihirai (assembly GCA_038380435.1). Lineage (NCBI taxonomy): Eukaryota > Metazoa > Arthropoda > Arachnida > Araneae > Heptathelidae > Ryuthela > Ryuthela nishihirai. The sequence continues at coordinate 41,173,989 of JAWZYU010000020.1, forward strand.
TTCCGAATGTATTATTCAAGTATATATCTTAAGTAACAAAAAAGGGGTTCATTATTATTATTTACATAGGTAAATCAAGTGAGGTCGTTAGTTTCATTGTCCATTGCAACTAATATGCCGAAAATGGGAGTGGTAAAGGATCAAAGGCAGGAATCTTTTGTGTTTGTATTTTCATTTTAATGTGTTTGCACGTTGAAGAGAAACCATGATAAGTCCAGCAGAGCTTCTAGAATATTCCCGACCTTTGTGCAAAAAAGTGTCTTCATCCTTTAAATAAATTAAATTCAAGAAAAAACTAGTTTTGAATCGAAAATGGTGAATTTGACTCCACGTCTGTCATAAAATTAATTCTTTAATCCAATCGTGGCCATAATGCCGCGAACGACTCTCTCGGAGAATATATGTATAAAAGTGCAAATTGTTGTGAAATGCGCCAATGGCAGAAGAGCATTTAGGGCGGTGGGCTCGTAACGACGCGAAATTAGCAACAAACTCAAACCATCCCCAAACGTTACACAAGAAAAAACAGCAACAGTAATCGAGACGCCAGGTGTACGATAGAGAAGAAAAGAATAGAGAACGAGTTTTAGTTTCTACAGTTAAGTTGTTAAACTCATTTCGTCTTTTTCATTGAGGAAAAGGGATTTTTTATATCAAAGTTAGCTTGAATGGGATGTTGGACAATGCAGACGATATTTTTTAAACATATATATATGTTACCGGCAAAGTGTGAAATTAGGCATTGTATAGAATGCCGAAAGTGGGACGTCAAAGTATGAAACGCTTAGATTTTCACACATTTCCTAAGCATTCTGTAGAATGCCGAAAGGCTAATCGGCAAAGTATAAAATACTCCCGGCAGTGAGTTTAACGTCGCAAGGCGAGTCACATGACTTTCGACGCTCGCCTCAAACAGAGAGCCAGAGCACTCAGTCCAATCCGAAGTGACCAGCAGATGTCCCCCTGGGTTCCGTATAGGCCCACCCCGATTACCAGATCCGCCAGTCCCTAGTTTCGATAAAAAAAGAGTGCCGTAGTTGGTCACTTTGGACACCAAATAGACACCCTTCCAGTCGGAAGAGAAAGTGCTATACACTATTCCTAGCTTTGGAATAGTGTAAAAGAGGGTTGCCCCAATGGGGACCCTAAAGTTTAAGAACCCTAGCTGCCATAGAAAAAGAATAAGGTAAAAAAATAGATTCAAAAAATGACATATCACAAGCATCTCGGAACTCCACTGAAATAGATTTGACAAGTAGTAAAGTGAAATACAAATATCCTAACTCGAATTGCAAACTTCGAATATTCAACACTTGATATTGAGAATATTGATTCGTTCTCACTTAGCTTCACCTCATTTGGGGCGTTTTTTATAATGCGGACGACAGATTCATTACACGTTATGATGTTAATATTTTGTGTACTCTTTGCTTCAATATTGAGAATGCTGTCGAAGGTAAAATTCGATCTAAATTGAACCTGGAAATACAGGCCAAAAAATGAAAATGGATTCCGACAAAAAATTTCCTCCTGCACCTTTGGGGGCCACTGCGCGAGTTCCTATCCCAGACGTCGACAAGGGACAGCCGCTTCTGCTCAGTCTACGGGTAGCGGCCAAGGGTTCGTGAGGTGTACTTGCAAGACCAAGTGCCGAAATTTGAAGTGCTTTTGTATGAAAAAGGCAGTTAAGTGCAATTCAAAATGCCATTCCAGTCTACCTTGTAGCAACAAGTAGTTCAGCACTGGTCTTTTTCTCTTTTTGTAGAAAAATCCCGCATCTTACATTTTGTACTTCTTACATTTTCACATGCATCTTTCAATAAAAGCCTTTTTCATACTTTGCCGAAATAGTATTTGTCATTCTATACAATGCCTAGGTATTCTATACAATGCCTAGGGAAAGTATGTAAAATATGAAAATGAAACAGACATTTCATACTTTGCCTGAAAACGTCACGCATTGTATAGAATGCCTAGGCATTCTATACAATGCCTGCTTTTCACACTTTGCCGGTAACATATACAATATATCAGTGGTTCTCAATCTTTTATGCTTCACGTACTCCCTGGAAATTGTGCATGTAACTGGCGTACCCCTTGTATAGATAGATAAAACTATAGTTATAATATAACAATGGGAATAAAACAAAACGTATATATATATATACATTAAATTTTGTATTCATAAATTGCATATATCGATAAACACAAAAAATGACATTTTTGCACGGCAGTGTTGCCAACTTAGCGACTTTAGAGTTCTCACGGCGTACCCCAAAAAATTTTATAGCGTACCCCACGTTGAGAACCCCTACACTATATTACAAAAAGTAACCAGACGGGTTTCATCAGTAGCGCTCTAGATCCGAAATCTGATATTCCAAGGTCCGAGTCTCTCTTGTGTCTGAGTTGAGATTTTCTCCTTTAACCGCTGTTCTCAGTGAGAAAAGTACTGAATGGTTATGGGGATTCAATTCCACGTGATGTGAATGGGAAGCTCCATTCAGAGTTCCCTGGCTTTGAATACAAGCTTTTCATGAAAAAAATGTTACTGGAGATAAGATGAATCTGATTTCACACTGAAGATTTGAGTCGAATCTCTATTTTGCGTAGTATTCGTTTCATATTTAAAGAATTATTGAAGCTGAAACATTTAACTGTAACTTTTGTCACTCATGAAAGTTTACTTCAAAAGATGAAACACAACTGTTATAAAAAATCGGCCACTAACATAAATGTAGTGTTTGAAGTTTCTATAACGATTTTTTTCAGTTTTCATCAATTTCGGACGAAAAGTATTTTGGAAGACTGGGACAGCGGCGTCTGCTGTTAAATGTTCGAGCTCCAAATATTCTTTGAATAGTGTTGAAAATTGAGATTTACAGAGATTGGAGTGAGATCTTCGACTTATCTGAAACACATTTTTGCGTAAAAAGCTTATTTTCAAAATATCTTATTCAGGAAGAAAGGAAGGAAGATCCAAGGAGTCCTTGTCCCCTTAAGTTCCCCGCCCTGCCCACGGTCAGTAGGGGACACCGATGGGCTTGGTAAAGTCCGCCATCCGTCGGATGGGACGTTAAGCCGTGGCCCCGTGTGCGGGAGAGACATACCCTGTGCACGTTAAAGAACACGCTGGATTGCCTTGACGGGAGGCTACCATCTGTCTCCCAACAGCTGTTCCAGTGGGTCCCCTCCCCCAACCTTCTCTGAGCCTTCGGGGTCCATGTGACCTGGCCATTTAGCCCATGGTGTGCAAAAAAGTGCCGCTCAGAGGTAAAACAACCCAACCCAACCTTGTCCCCTTGTTCTTTCCTCCCCTAAACCTTACTCTAGTCATAAACAATGCAATAATGCTGAACGTTAGAATTTAAAAAACTAACATATTGATTAAGAACTGAAAAATAATGCTATAAAAACGAAAAAGTATGATGAAAAAACTTTTTTTTACATTTTTGTAAGAAAATGTGTCTGAAGGCGATAAGAGCAGGTTAAATTTTGGACCCTACACTAAATGACTCAACATAATTCCATCAAAATTACGTTAATATTATTTAAACTATGTAAAAATTAATTTTGGCAAATATAATTTTCAACGGATGATTTTTGAGAAAAAAAAATGGATTATTTTAGTTTTAAGATTATATATTTCGACGACATTCAAAAAACTGTGGATTAAACCTGTTCATAAATCTATCTCTCTGCACAACCTCCGTGAACATATAAGAACGTTACTGAAATATATGCATTTATATGGACGCTGAAAGGATTCTGAAAGGGTAATAGAGACCTAAAAGTTCACGGGCAGAGATGGTTCAATCAGTAGCACTCTAAACCCGAAATCTGATGTTCTAAGGTTCGATTTCCCTTCTGTCTACGTTGAGATTTTCCCCTATAACCGTGTCCTCGGTGAGAAAAGGGATAGAATTGAGCTTGAATATGCTGCCTTAGGTCGCAGGGAACTTTAAGCGAGGCGCTGTTTACAGAAAAGACACACCCTGTAGAATCACAAAAACACACTGAATGTCCTGATGGAATCATTTTCCTAAGAGTCTAACCTAACGCAATCATGATATAAAGTTTAAAACTAAACTTACCCGTCACTAGACGAAGAAAATGACGTCAACTATCTAAACCAATGGTTCTCAGTCTTTTATGCTTCACGTCCTTCCTGGAAATGTGTATGTAACTGGTGTACCCTTATATAAATAGATAAAACTATAGTTATAGTATAACAATGGGAATAAAATAAAACATATATATATACACATTATTAGCGACTTTTGAGCTCTCACGGCGTTACCCCACGTTGAGAACCCCTAATCTAAACGGGGCGGGGGTGGCTCAGTTGGTAGCGCTCCAGGCTCGTAATCTGTAGTTCCCAGGTTCGAGTCCCAGCTGGGTCAGCGTTGAGATTTATCTCCGCAAAATTCCCCGCCCTGCCACAGTAGGCCCGTCAGTAGGGGACACCGATGGGCTTGGAAAGGCCGCCGTCCGTCGGATGGGACGTTAAGCCGTGGCCCCGTGTGCGGGAGAGCCATACCCTGTGCACGTTAAAGAACACACTGGATGTCCTTGACGGGAGGCTACCATCTGTCTCCCAACAGCTGTTCCAGTGGGTTCCCTCCGCCAACCTTCTCTGAGCCTTCGGGGTCCATGTGACCAGGCCATTTAGCCCATGGTGTGCAAAAAAGTGCCGTTCAGAGGTAAAACAACCCAACCCAACCCTAATCTAAACAACTTTTCTTTTCATACTTCCATTTAGGCTGTCAATAAAGGTGCTCTCTCAGACTTCTGTGACAAGCAGAGCTGCTTGAGGAACAATTTGTTTTTTTAACTTCCTTTGTCACTTATGATTGCTTCATGCTCCAAGCACTCGAGAAAGAGCTTTCATTCAATTCAACCCTTGACTGTGTTCCCAGACTATAATAATACTGTAATGAGTTACGATCTCCACGATTGGTGTGGCAGACCCAGACGAGCCGGAATGTTATTTTGGCACTTGAACAAAAACAATAGACTGCGAGTTAATCAGAGGTCAAATTTAGCTTAATGTTTCGAATTATCTGTTGATGGTAGGAGTATGATAATTGTTGAGATAAGGGGCTGACAAAGATTGCGTGCGTGATAACTATCGTGATGACAAGCACAAGCAAATTTATTCTTGGAAGAAAAAATATAGCTATTGTTTAGAGCAGTATGGGAATAAAAATAATATGAAAATGATAAAATAAAAAAAGCAAAACAAATGAAAGTAATAAATAAAAAAATGTCTACTTTGGAATGGAGTTGTTTTGCCTCTGATCGACACTTTTTGCACACAATGGACTGAATGGCCAGGTCCCACGGACCCCAAAGTTTCGGAGAAGGTTGGTAGATCCTTTGAACAGTTGTTAGGAAACAGATAAATGCCTCCCGTCAAGGCCATCCAGCTTGTTCTTTAACGTGCACAGGGTATGGCTCTCCCATACACGGGGCCATGGCTTTACGTCCCATCCAACGGACGGCGGCTTTTCCAAGCCCAGCAAATTCCCTATTGACCAAGGGTAAAGAGGTGGGGGGGGGGGGGGAGTTTTGCGGAGATAAATCTCAACGCTGGTACAGGTGGGACTCGAGCCTGGAATCTGCAGATTACGAGCCTGGCGTCTTACCTCTGAATGTTTTAGATTAGGAATATTTTTCTACGACTAAGCACCTACCGACAGAAATAACAAAAACGTTATCGCTGCTTGGCGACGGTTTTTTTTGAGCGCCATTGTAATAAGTTACTCGAGAAGGTAATCCACTAAAATAGCAGATATGCAAGTTCCATTATTGGCGGATAATTTCCTCGTAGATCCATCGTCGAAAATTACATACCAAACGTTTTGAGATATTTTAAGTCCGACGCTTAAGTAGTGAAGAAAATGGTCAGAAAGGCGTGGGGTGGCAGGCCGTAAATACCCACTTACTGCGTATGCATCGGGGTCATCGTGAAGGTTCTCTGGTATGCATACTGTGTGGCAGAAACGTTACTGAGACATTCAGCAATGAGGGCCAGATAAAAAAAAATCTTTGGTCCCCGGCCAAATCTCAAAATGAGGCTTCCCTCCACCCTCCTCAGTGCCAAGTTAACTATAAGGTAGGGACAAATTTTGGTGCATGAGCAATTGCCCGTTACCATGGTAAAAATTAAATATTAAATTTTTTGTTACGAGAGGGAGAAAAGATTTGAACTGTTTAATAAGTGTAATATTTTTCTTATTAGTATTATTTATTTTTATATTTTTTTAATTACATCGTCAATTATTTATTATAATTTTATCGATCGTTAAGTTCAAATTACCGTTATGTTTGTTCGTTATTGTTACTGTTTTAATTAAGTTCGTTAATAAGTTGAATTTCGTTATTAGCAGCTAGGGCTAGATCTGGGGGAGAGCAAGTGGTCCGTGCCCCCCCCCCCCGCCTTTTTCAGAATGCTAATAATGGTAAAAGAGGCAAAAATTATGAAACTTATTTATATTTGATGCATTTTTCAAGAAATGTTTTAAAGACCTATGAAACGGAGGGGAAAATGTTTACTGCATTGAAAATCCAGTCTCTTTCCCCCCACCCCCCGAATTTTTTTTAAAAATCCAGTCCTATTAACAGCCATTATGGCGCAAAGTTTTCTCCTTTTCGTAATGACACGGAAAGAAGTCCCGGATAATGTGTTGGAAAGATACGGTAAAATAAGAGTTGTTAGTGTCATCCACGATCGCGCTTCAATCCAATAATATTAGATATCTTATATAGATAATAGATTCATGCTGGGAGGGGAACTAAGATTTTATTACCTTCAAATTTGTCCTCCTTTCATCTCTCTGCTTCTTTCTCTCTTTCATTGGCATCTTTCTCAAAAGCTTAAAATATTTCCCTCCTTAAAAGTGGGACTTTCCTTAAAGATAATTTCCCATTATTTATTTCCTCAAAGAAGGATTTCCCTTTATCTTAATCCGATCCTGTCGATAATAGTTGTTTATTGTACAGAGTACAGATGAGAGTTTGGGTTAAAATTTTTGAACCTCCGCTCGCAAGAGCCCGAGGTTATTGAGTCCCCCCCCCCCCCGACCCTGAAACATTCCTACAGTTATTGAGACCAAATCCGATTTGGGAAAAACATTTCTCTGAAACATCATAAGACATTAGTATACAGAAATGCATGTCGCTAAGCTAATCATTCATTTTATTTTTATATTATTAATTCAAAGTAAAATTTTAATTTGATTTGGGAGGGAAAAATGTTTGAATTACTGGCAGAAAATGAAAGTTCGTGGGTAACATCATTATAAACGCATAGAGCCATTCATTTATTAAAGAAAAATAATAATTCATTTATTAAAGAAATCTTTGAATGATTCTGAGCTAGAGCCCGACATAGCTCAAGCCACAACCCCTCTCTAGTCAAGAACAATACTAAGCAGATTATTACTTCTCTGGATAGTAAATACTGATTAAATAACCGATTCATCCAAAATGTGGTTTAAAGTATGTCTTCTGTAATATGCTTTGAATGTCGCAGAACTTTTTTTTGTACATTCATATTTCATGCTAAGGCCGTTGTATTCATAAACGATACTTGGTAGATGATTTACATGGCCGAGTGGTTAGCGCGCTTGGCTACTGATCTACGGGACCTGGGTTCGAGCCCCGGATAAGGCATGGATGTTCATGTTGTTTTTCTGCTGAGGTCCTGCCATCCTCACAGACCTTCTACTCTGCCATATAAACTGACAGGCTCCTGTCAGACCTCTGTGGCAACAGCTGCTTGAGGGGGTATTTATTTTTTTATTTTAAATAACAGTTAAAGTGTTTAAATAAAAAAATGTGTATAAATAAAGGAAAAAAAAATCATTAAAATGAATCGCGAATTTGTGATTTACCGCCTTAGTATTTCTCTGCACAATAAATACCTAATAAAATTTCGATCATTAAATATCCAAGAAAAGGAAAAATTTCGCTATCATTTGAAACTCTAACTTTTCTTTAATGTCCTAGAGTTCCCGCTCAAGAACCAGGTAGTATGATCATCTCACGAACTCGAACTTGAAAGTTTTCATTGCTCTTCACGAGATTTGTAAATGAGAGCCTGTGTTTTTTACGTCACACACAGTCGTGATCACGCCGGGCTTTCTTCGTGGAGAGGGTTATGCCTTGGCCCTGTTACAACTCTATACGTGTGTACTCTTGTACTTGAAATAGCCTTCACGTCACAGATGGCGTTGCTAACAAGCATTTATTTACATTCCAACACTTAACGTTGTGTTATTTTGGCAGGGAGATGTTTTCCCACCCATGTTGATAGAACCATTTTTGCCTCGGCAAGTTCCTTTACTATTGATCCTCTGATTAATGATGTGCTTTACTGGGACACCTTGAATAATAAACAATTCAAATGCTTATATTTAAACTTTGCCTAAAACTGCCAGACTCTCTATAGAATGCCCATAAATCATATACTTAAATAAAAAAAACTGTATAGTTTTTAATTTTTAGTTTTTGCTCTCATTTGAAACTCTAACTTTCCTTTAATGTCCTAGAGTTCCCGCTGAAGACACCCGATAGCATGATCATCTCACGATGCTTCCTAAGAAGTTGCCGCGAAAGTTTGTTTCACTCCTGCTTTGCAGCGGCGTTCTGTTCTTGTTGTATTCCGCTTTGTCAGGTAAGTGAGTTATAGGTATTTAATAAGTAAATAGGTATTTAATAAAAGTGAGTTATAGGTATTTAATAAAAGTGAGTTATAGGTATTATAATATTAAATAGGTATTTAATAGTAAGTGAGTTATAGGTATTATTTGCCGCGAAAGTTTGTTTCACTCCTGCTTTGCAGCGGCGTTCTGTTCTTGTTGTATTCCGCTTTGTCAGGTAAGTGAGTTGTTATTTGCTAAATAAGTGATTAAGGATTCGTTTTAACCAAGGTATCCATTGACCCGTATTTCCAGAAAACTTGCAGAAGAGGGAAACTTTTTTCAAGGGTAATCCACCTCACAGATAATGGAGAGTACGGATTGGTAACTCCCATAAACCCCAAGGTTATAATGATGCGATTGCAACGCCTCTATAGACGAGGCCCGGAAGCTTCAAAGAGCTTGACACGGAAAAAATGCAACTGGTTTCGAATTGGGGACCTCTTTATCAAGAGACATTGCACGACGCCAAGGTTTGCTTAAGAATTTTTTTTTAAGTATGGTATAAGTATTTTTTTATCTCCGCAAAAAATCCCTACCCTTTTATCGGTCAATAGGAGACACCGATGGGCTTGGAAAGACCGCCGTGATCCCGTGTACGGGAGAGCCATACCCTGTGCACGTTAGAGGACACGCTGGATGGCCTTGATGGGAGGCTACCATCTGTCTCCAAGCAGCCGTCCGTTGGGTTCCCCCAACCTTCTCTGAACCTTCGTGGTCTTTGTGACCTGCCATTTAGACCATTGTGTGCAAAAAAGTGCCTTTCAGAGGTAAAACAACCCTATCCAAAGGTATTAGTATTTCATTATAAGCCAAATGTCGAATACATTGTTATATTTTCATAATTCAGTTTGTTTTCATGTTATAGTAAGACAGATTGTACGAGCGCATGTAACAAAATAGACAAACTAATTTGGTAAGATGTTTTCGCTACGATTTCAACACTTCATGGCAGTCTTAAATTGGTTCTGGATCTAGTGCACTGAGCACCTTTTCCGTCCTATTCGCAGTATATTAAGACTCAGATTCGTATATTCAGTTGCGCAAATCATCAATGGAACTAAATTGAACTTCTTTTTCCGTTTGCAACGCAAATAATCTTTCCACCTTCTGTTTAAAGCCACGAAATAAAACAGATTAATGATGGTCTTAAGAAGACGAGAGCTCAAGAGAAAATAAGTAATTCAGGCCTTACCTAGGTGGTGCTATAGTACAATTTGAATTAGTTACCTATCTGTTCTCTCCTTTATTTGTGAATCCACGCATCCTTTATCTTACTATTTTTAAGTCTGCAATGTTTGTTTGTTACACGTTACATTCCAATGAGATTTCCTTCTTCAGGCTTTCTCAATACAAAATTTTGATGTGAACATTATATTAGTTCGAAAAGGTTGAAAAGTTTATCCAGATTGTTTTTTTAAAAATTATTTTGGATTAATGTTCGCCCATGTGTGTTGTGAGTGTATATGTTGGTGTTGGGGAGTTATTGATTATTATGTGGTGGCTGTCTAGAGTGAGGTGTTATAAGTGGTATAAGTATTTTGAGCATTGAGAGTGTGGTGGCTGTCTAGAGTGAGGTGTTATAAGTGGTATAAGTATTTTGAGGATTGAGAGAAAAAATAAGGAGATGGTTATTCCTGTTTTGTTATACATATTTTTCCATGAGTCTCTACATTTAAGTTTGAGTTTAAATGTTTGGTTTGCTAGTTTAATAACACAGATTTTAGTGTTGAAAGTTTTTCTATTTTTATAAATATATGTTTTTTTTTTAAATTTTTTTTTATATATATATATTTTTCCTCTCGGACTAGAGAGTGTTGGGGGGGGGCAACACCTTTTAGAACAGAAGACCATATCACTAAGTTATGACGTCACCATCAGTAGTATTAAAAATGTAGAGATTAGTTATTAATATTAATATTTTTAATTTATTTAAATTATTATTTAATATTTTTAATTTATTTAAATTATTATTTAATATTTTTAATTTATTTAAATTATTATTTAATATTTTAATATTAATAGGCTGCTAAGGCCTAGTAAGATTTTAAATAAAAATTTATATTTTTCCGAAAAGAAAATTCAATTGCAACAAAATAAATTTATGAAAAACTATAAATTATTTTAGTTATTAATTTACTGATCTTTATCATCATCAGCAGCAGCCATGGGTTACGGAGGTCCAACCAATTTAGTTCTACAAGCATATCTGTCCTGAGCTACATTTGGCCATTGTACACCTAATAAGGTCCTGTTTGACATTGTTTGCCCACCGCATCCCAGATCTTCCTCTCTTTCAGAGGCCTTTAGGCACACTGTTCATAACCCTATTCGCTAATCTATAATTATGGATACGGACAACATGTCCAAACCAACGGAGTCTCTCTATGTATAATATGCTGCTCAAAGGAGGTTGTTAATTCCTTTACCTAACCTCATCATTACTTACAAAGTCAAACCACCTAATGCCCAAGATACTGCGTAAGCATCTAGAATCAAAAGCATCAAGTTTTCGTTATCTTGTTTACAACTTTATACTAATGTTTATTTATAAATGAACCTTTTTTTAGGAGGAAAATTATTTCTATGTATTAGCAGAATCATAACGCTAATACATACGAATATTTTTTTTCTAAATAATGTAGATTTATAAATAAACATGGTTTAAACAGATTAGTATTAAAATACACCAATAATAAAAATGGAAGTAAATATATACGAAATATCTAGATTTTAAGACTCCTATGCTGACGTCATAATTTAGTGACACAGCCTCCTGTTTTAGGAATTGCCCGGGTCCCTTGGCTGCTAAGGCCTAGTAAGATTTTCAATAAAAATTTATATTTTTCCTAAAAGAAAATTCAATTGCAACAAAATAAACTTATGAAAAACTATAAATTGATAAGCCTGAACTAGTTGTTAGCTGTAAAGCTTACGAATTTTCTTCCGAATAGTTATTAAGGATATTAAGTGATCCTCTAGTTCAGTGGTTCTCAACCTTTTATGCTTCATGTACTCCCTGGAAATGTGTATGTAAGTGGCGAACCCCTTGTATAGATAGATAAAACTATAAAAAAAATAAATAAATACCCCCTCAAGCAGCTGCTTGCCACAGAGGTCTGACAGGAGCCTGTCAGTTTATATGCCACAGTAGAAGGTCTGAGAGGATGGCAGGACCTCAGCAGAAAAACGACACGAACATCCATGCCTTACCCGGGTCCCTTAGATCAAAAGCCAAGCGTACTAACCACTCGGCCACGGGACGGCTGACAAAACTATAGTTATAGTATAACAATGGGAATAAAATAAAACATACATATATATATACACACATTAAATTTTGTATTCATAAATCACATATATCGATAAATACAAAAAAAAGACATAAACAATTTAACAACTCTTATAAAATTATAAACATTTTACTAGGTAATCAGTGAAATGGACTTGGGTTGGGTTGTTTTACCTCTGAGCGGCACTTTTCTGCACACCATGGGCTAAATGGCCAGGTCACATGGACCCCGTAGGCTCAGAGAAGGTTGGGGGAGGGGACCCACTGGAACAGTATAACAATGGGAATAAAATAAAACATACATATATATATACACACATTAAATTTTTTATTCATAAATCACATATATCGATAAATACAAAAAAAAGACATAAACAATTTAACAACTCTTATAAAATTATAAACATTTTACTAGGTAATCAGTGAAATGGACTTGGGTTGGGTTGTTTTACCTCTGAGCGGCACTTTTCTGCACACCATGGGCTAAATGGCCAGGTCACATGGACCCCGTAGGCTCAGAGAAGGTTGGGGGAGGGGACCCACTGGAACAGCTGTTGGGAGACAGATGGTAGCCTCCCGTCAAGGCCATCCAGCGTGTTCTTTAACGTGCACAGAGTATGGCTCTCCCGCACACGGGGCCACGGCTTAACGTCCCATCCGACGGACGGCGGCCTTTCCAAGCCCATCAGTGTCCCCTACTGACCGTGGGCAGGGCGGGAACTTTTTGCGGAGATAAATCTCAACGCTGACCCAGCTGGGACTCGAACCTGGGAACTACAGATTACGAGCCTGGCGCGCTACCGACTGAGCCCCAGTGAAATGGACTTGTTACTAGATCTAGCGACATTTGAGCTCTCACGGCGTACCCCAAAACATTTTACCGCGTACTCCACATTGAGAACCCCTAATGTAGTGTATACAATGATTACATTTTACTCAAAGAAGAGTGGTACATCTAAAAAACAAAATTCTCCAAAGGTCAAAGGCATCTTGACAGCAATGCTTACTTCAGTTGGCTCTATGCCTCGTCGTTTTGACCTGCAACTCAAAGATCTCCAATTCAATCCCAGCTGCTTTCATAAGTTTATTTTTTCAGTCTTTTTTTTATAATACATTTTATTAAAATATCACTTTTTACACTTCGTTGTAAAATGAATTAGATTCGTAACTATTGAAATGCTTCTGGTTTAGCCTAATAATTTTCCGGCTGGAAAACGTGAATCCAAAATCATCTGCATTCCATATATTTAAAGCTATAAATGAGAGTAGTGTTTCAGAAGCGAAAAAAATCATTATGTTGATGGCTAATTTTCATAGAAAACATGTTCCAATTCAAATTGCATACCCAAGTTCAGAGTTACATTTTGTAATTCTTCCATCTACATATAGCTAGACTTTTAAATGAGCTGATATAAAAACAAATTTTCATTGCAGAATGCATCAGAGGATTTGTAAACGTTTAAAAATTAAAATTAAAGATATTCAGAGTATTTTTTAATGATTGAACGAAGATAGAAAGATTAAAGAAAATGACTTTAAATGATTGGGTGAAGAGAAAAGGTAAAAAAAAAAAGGGGCGCAAAATTCATTTCCGTCTGAAAAAATCGATTAATTGTAGGTTGAAAAGTTTTTATTTATCTGCAAATGTACAAGTGTGTAGGACTCCATTACCTTGACGACACCTTCTGTGGGCACCTACACATCTTTCACTCTTATGGCGACGTCCTTGATGTTGTCCAGCTTTTAGTTTTTATGATAGACTTGTTAACCCTTTCACGACTAAGGGAAACATTTTTCCCATTTTAAAATTGGTAATTGTCGTATTTAATTATAACCTTATCTGCATTTTTTATACAGAATGTCAAAAATAGAACGTATGCCGAACGCAATTACGTAAACGGGAACGTTCAGAAAACAAAAACAGAACTGTCAGGACGCATAATATATGTGCTATGTGCAATGTCCATCTTTGCCTCACTACCAAAAGAAATTGCTTCGCAGAATATCATAATTAGCACATCATTTTGTATAGTAATTTTATTTCATAATTTTGTATTATTTTAGTTAACATTTTGTTCTAATAAACCAATAAATAAAAGACATTGCATAATAAGCCTAACTATAATTTGTGTTACCTTTATATTGGAAAAATATTTCCATTATAAAGATAACATTGGGAAAAATATTTCCCATAAAATTCCAAAAAAACTACATAATGTTATGTATTTTTCTTATGATTTTTATTTATTTTACGTCTAAACAAACTAAAATAAACAGTTACATACTAATATTTACTCTTAGAAACCTTATGGTCCTGAAAGGGGGCAAAATTCCCCGCCCTGCCCACGGTCAGTAGGGGACACCGATGGGCTTGGAAAGGCCGCCGTCCGTCGGATGGGACGTTAAGCCGTGGCCCCGTGTGCGGGAGAGCCATACCCTGTGCACGTTAAAGAACACGCTGGATAGCCTTGACGGGAGGCTGCCATCTGTCTCCCAACAGCTATTCCAGTGGGTCCCCTCCCCCAACCTTCTCTGAGCCTTCGGGGTCCATGTGACCTTGCCATTTAGCCCATGGTGTGCAAAAAAGTGCCGCTCAGAGGTAAAACAACCCAACCCAACCTGAAAGGGTTAATGGAAGAAACTGTCCAAATTCTACACTGTGTTATTGGTTCAGAAGTTCACCTAACACATTTCTGTGGCACTAAATAATTGAAATCTTCATTTGAAAGTTCAACTTCATGTGAGCGAAATCCACTCTCATATCATTATCGAGGTTCTGTCATCATCAAGGTTCAGCATCATTGAATAAAGAAACACTCTATATGCTAATACCAGGGACAAGAATTTTCAGCAAACTGAGAACATCCGCTTGGCCTTCTCGTAGCTGAGCTGCCAAGAGAGGTCAAAACTCTGAGCACCAAGAAGTTGGGTTGGGTTGTTTCACCTCTGAGCGGCACATTTTTGCACACCATGGGCTAAATGGCCAGGCCACAAGGACCCCGAGGGCTCAGAGAAGGTTGGGGGAGGAGACCCACTGGAATAGCTGTTGGGAGACAGATGATAGCTTCCCGTCAAGGCCATCCAGCGTGTTCTTTAACGTGCACAGGGTATGGCTCTCACACACACGGGGCCACGGCTTAACGTCCCATCCGACGGACGGCGGCCTTTCCAAGCCCATCGGTGTCCCCTACTGACCGTAGGCAGGGCGAGGAATTTTTGCGGAGATAAATCTCAACGCTGACCCAACTGGGACTCGAACTTGGGAACTACAGACTACGAGCCTGACGCGCTACCGACTGAGCCCCCCCCCCGCCCCCCGCGGATGGTGAAGTATACTTAACTGGGGGTGGGAGGGGCGCCGCCTAGGGAACGATTGGAGATTCTAAATCACGTTCTTTATCGGTAGGGACTTGAATTTTCAACGCAACAAGAATTTGAGTTGTTTTAGCTCTAGCGGTATGAGCTTTACACACAGTGAGCTAAATGGCAAGTTACAAGGACCCCAAAGGTTGAGAGAAGGTTATGAGAAGGAGGATTGGGTTGATTTATATCTGAAGGACACTTTTTTATTACGCAATTGGCTCAATGGCCATGTCACAAGAATTGGGTTGTTTTACCACTGAGCGGCACTTTTTTGCACACAATGGGCTAAATGGCCAGATCACGAAGGCTCAGAGAAGGTTAGGGGAGGGGACCAACTGGGACAGCTGTTGGAAGACAGACGGTAGCCTTCCGTCAAAGCCATCCAGCGTGTTCTTTAACGCGCACAAGGTATGGCTCTCCTGCACACGGAACCACGGCTTAACGTCCCATCCAACGGATGGGCGGATGGGGTCGGGAGTTTTGAGCAGATAAATCTTAACGCTGGCCCAGCTGAGACTTGAACCTGGGAACTGCAGATTAAGAGCCTGTGGCGCGACCGATTGAGCCATCCCCGCCCCAAAACTAGTAGTGCGCAATGGATTCTTGATATTGACATTATAAATATGGTCAAGTATTCTTTGACTATTGGAGTGAGAATTACGACGAATGAGGTTAAATAGCTTTGTTTTCCAAATATGAAGGGTAGCGCGCCAAGCTCGTAATTTGTAGTTCTGCCCACGGTCAGTAGGGGACACCGATGGGCTTGGAAAGGTCGCCCTCCGTAGGATGGGACGTTAAGACGTGGCCCCGTGTGCGGGAGAGCTATACCTTGTGCACGTTAAAAAGCACGCTGAATGGCCTTGACAGGAGGCTTCCATCTGTCTCCCAACAGCTGTTCCAGTGGCTCCCCTCCCCCAACCTTATCTGAGTCCTCGGGATCCATGTGAACTGGCCATTTAGCCCATGGTGTGCAAAAAAGTGCCGCTCACAGATAAAATTATAAATAAAAAAAAAAATAAATACCCCCTCAAGCAGCTGCTTGCCACAGAGGTCTGACAGGAGCCTGTCAGTTTATATGCCATAATTGAAGGTCTGTGAGGATGGCAGGACCTCAGCAGAAAAACGACACATACATCCATGCCTTACCCGGGGCTCGAACCCAGGTCCCTTAGATCAGTAGCCAAGCGCGCTAACCACTCGGCCATGGGACGGCTCAGATAAAATTACCCAACCCAAATCCATATATGAAATTGTAGTAGATGGTTGAGATCGCAAAAAAAAAAATGTGAAAGGTCACACTATCCAGGATATTCCCTATGCAGAATTCGTTAAATCATTCCGGGTTTAAGAAAACAAACAAATAATTCAAAAAGTATGTTGAAAATGACAGTGATGAATCTTCGTGCGTCTCTAAAAACAGAAGATTTGTATCATTTATGTACAAAAGCCACTACTTAGTTTCCCCGCCCTGCCCACGGTCAGTAGGGGACACCGATGGGCTTGGAAAGGCCGCCGCCCGTCGGATGGGACGTTAAGCCGTGGTCCCGTGTGCGGGAGAGTCATACGCTGTGCACGTTAAAGAACACGCTGGATGGCCTTGACGGGAGGCTACCATCTGTCTCCCAACAGCTGTTCCAGTGGGTCCCCTCCCCCAACCTTCTCTGAGCCTTCGGGGTCCTTGTGGCCTGGCCATTTAGCCCATGGTGTGCAAAAAAGTGCAGCTCAGAGGATTGGATTGTTTCACCTCTGAGCGCCACTTTTTTGCACACCATTGGCTAAATGGCCAGGCCACAAGGACCCCGAAGGCTCAGAGAAGGTTGGGGGAGGGGACCCACTGGAACAGCTGTTGGGAGACAGATGGTAGCCTCCCGTCAAGGCCATCCAGCGTGTTCTTTAACGTGCACAGGGTATGGCTCTCCCGCACACGGGGCGACGGCTTAACGTCCCATCCGACGGACGGCGGCCTTTCCAAACCCATCGGTGTCCCCTACTGACCGTGGGCAGGGCGGGGAATTTTGCGGAGATAAATCTCAACGCTGACCCAGCTGGGACTCGAACCTGGGAACTACAGATTACGAGCCTGGCGCGCTACCGACTGAGCCACCACGCGCCCCACCGCTCAGAGGTAAAACAATCCAATCCAAAAGCCACTACTTAGTATTTAAGACGAAAAGTTCTGGTAGCCAAGTGTCTCTTGAAAGTCGCGAAGAACGATTTCAAAAAATCATCTGAAGGTTTCCTCATTCGTTAAGTGGATCAAAACAGGAGAGAAGAAGAATAGTAGCAACGAAGAAATGCTTAGGAGATGCTCTATAAGTGTCGAATTTGTTGTAACAGATATTGAAAACATCAAATTAATATCCATATAAACGAGTGTTCGGTAATTAGAGAATTAGGGGAATGTTAAACAGAAACAATGCCAGTTTAAATAATTGCTCTAAAAAGTTAATAAAACAAGTCAAAACGAAAACCATTATACTAAACTTTACTAACACGCACTAGTATTTTTAGCAGTTAGTTTAAAATTATGTTAATTTTCTCAAATTTAAAATTTTTTTTGCAGAAAGTGCAACTTGCTAAACATTTCATCTTCCATAACTCTTTATATATCGAACACAAATTATTGGAAATCGAGATTTTAATATATTATATAATAATATATATATTATTTATATATAGCTCATTGGTTGTTCTTATATGGCTCCTAGTTTATTGCATTTCATTTCACAATAAATATTTTACATTACATGAATTTATTTATATCAGTTCAATTGTTCATACCGAATTGTGAATTTTATTTTAACTCATTATGTTGTATAAACATTATTTATTTATTATTAAGTGTATTATATGTTTATATAGTCAATAAACATTATTATTATTTGATTGAGATCTTTAAATGATTTTCAGCACATTTTTAATAAAAAGCTTATTTAAGAAATTACCTATTTTCTGTATCTGAGTTACTGTAGACATAATATGCAACTGTACCTAATAAAGCAGCCGTTGAGTGTATAACACCCAATATCTCAGAAGTATTTGCTTAAAAAAATTATAGAACTACCAGCACTCAGTGATTCGGAAATGGAATTCGTTCCAATTCATGATTCGAAAACTTTAACTTCTGGAACAGTCCTTTCTCGAAAAAAATGTATAAGAGAATAATATGAAATGTTGAGTATTTAGATTCTGGAATGCGGAAGAAAATGCATGCACATCACACACGATCATAAAAATGCAGATTAGTTTTGATAAAGTAGAGCGTGTGTCTCGCGGTCGTTACTTATTTCCGTCTCAGCCAGTTTCGCGTTAATCTGTGTAGCAATTTAGATTCATGAGGTCGTAAAGACAACGATGGACACTTCTGTGCGATGGAGAGCGATAGCTATAAAGGAAGCACTCTCTCCCAGTCTGTAGTATCCAGGGACTTATAATAAAAAAATAAATAAATAAATAAATACCCCCTCAAGCAGCTGCTTGCCACAGAGGTCTGACAGGAGCCTGTCAGTTTATATGCCATAGTACAAGAACTGAGAGGATGGCGGGACCTACGTAGCAGAAAATGGCTCGCCTAAAAAATATTTTGGAGGCAATTTAAAGAAACCAGGAGCAGTTAGCTATAGACCAGGACAAGATAGTCCCAGGGTGACAACTACTCAGGACAACAGCTCTCTTTAACAACAAGACTACGTAGGGAAATGATAGAGACCACTGTCTTGAGAGCTGTCAGCTGCCACAGAGACGATAGTTTTAATGCATACCTATGTACAGGAGTCTGCATGAACGAGGTCTGTGTTCACTAAAGCCAATGGCTTGTATTTCCCTCATTAACTTCAGCAGAAGAGCCCGTTTTACACGATCGGTACATCGTTTTTGCAACCAGGCCAGTGGGGAAATATGCTCTTCACAGAGGAGTTCAGATTCAGTTGAACACCGATTTTCGATGTGTGGAAGATAAGAAACTCACACAGACGCTCTAACACCTGAGAAAAGGAACATTTCGCTGCCGGTGCTGGCATGCAATTTCATCTTTCAAGGCTGTACTCTAACCGCTTATAAATACCCCCTCAAGCAGCTGCTTGCCATAGAGGTCTGACAGAAGCCTGTCAGTTAATATGCCACAGTAGGAGATCTGAGAGGATGGCAGGACCTCAGCAGAAAAACGACACACATCCATGCCTAAATCCGGGGGTCGAACCCAGGTCCCTTAGATCAGTAGCCAAGCGTACTAACCACTCGGCCACAGCGATACATAAAGGGAATTCTTAAGATCTATATGAGGATTTTTAGGCGTATTCTTTGCCCTGATTCCGTTTATATCAATGAATTATAAGGACGGTCGTCCTTATAATACTCATGAAATTGACTTTTTTCTCGAAATTGACAATATTCATAGGATGGAGTGACCAGCTAGATTCTCGAATCTGAATCCATCCATCTGAACCATGGGGGTTTTCACGGATTGGGGAGGGTGGGATAAGGAATGAGCACTCACCTTAGAAATCTGGAAATGTGTTTTTTTTAGTTATAAGAAAATTGGAGGATTTATCATTATCTCAATAAAACAGCTATGGTGCTCTTTCAAAGATTCTTGACCC
This sequence comes from Ryuthela nishihirai, assembly GCA_038380435.1. Lineage (NCBI taxonomy): Eukaryota > Metazoa > Arthropoda > Arachnida > Araneae > Heptathelidae > Ryuthela > Ryuthela nishihirai. The sequence continues at coordinate 41,193,947 of JAWZYU010000020.1, forward strand.
TCTCTGGAGAAATTTCTGAGGACGTCAATGATCTGAATATGTGTGGGACATCTGGAAGGGCAAATTGCAGGTTGGGATGAGTTTTTATTTATGAGCGGCGCTTTTTGCACACGCAATGACCTAAATGGACAGGTCACAAAGACCCCAAGGGCTCAGAGAAGTTTGGGAGGAGGGAACCCACTGGACAGCTGTTAGCTCATGATTCCTGTCAAGGCTATCCGTGCACAGGGTATGGCTATTTCGCACAAGTCCTACGACTTTACATCCCATCCAATGAACGGCAGCCTTTTCAAGCCCATCGGTGTCCCTTTTCTGACTGAGGACTGGGTAGGGATTTAAAAAATAATAAAATAAATACCCCCTCAAGCAGCTGCTTGCCACAGAGGTCTGACAGGAGCCTGTCAGTTTATATGCCATAGTAGGAGATCTGAGAGGATAGCAGGACCTCAGCAAGGGTAGGGATTTAGCAGAGAAAAATGTCAACCCTGACTCCAGCGAAATGTAGGACGCCAACCATCTCTCACAACACTCCATGAGCTGAGATCTGTTCTTATGGGTTTATATATCACAAAAGCATCGAATTTATTATACAAAATCTCATCGTGATCTCCATCATGAGAACTGACGCTCTTATATGTAGCACTCATGCATTATTTCACGGTTTCGTGATTATTCATACTGTGAATACACTCATTCATAATATCACGGTTTCGTGATTATTCATACTCTGAACACACCCATTCAAAAATTCACGGTTTCGTGATTATTCATACTGTGAATACACTCATTCATAATTTCACGGTTTCGTGATTATTCATACTGTGAATACACTCATTCATAATATCACGGTTTCGTGATTATTCATACTGTGAATACACTCATTCATAATTTCACGGTTTAGTGATTATTCATACTGTGAATACACTCATTCATAATTTCACGGTTTCGTGATTATTCATACTCTGAACACACCCATTCAAAAATTCACGGTTTCGTGATTATTCATACTGTGAATACACTCATTCATAATTTCACGGTTTCGTGATTATTCATACTGTGAATACACTCATTCATAATTTCACGGTTTCGTGATTATTCATACTGTGAATACACTCATTCATAATATCACGGTTTCGTGATTATTCATACTGTGAATACACTCATTCATAATTTCACGGTTTCGTGATTATTCATACTGTGAATACACTCATTCATAATTTCACGGTTTCGTGATTATTCATACTGTGAATACACTCATTCATAATATCACGGTTTCGTGATTATTCATACTCTGAACACACCCATTCAAAAATTCACGGTTTCGTGATTATTCATACTGTGAATACACTCATTCATAATTTCACGGTTTCGTGATTATTCATACTGTGAATACACTCATTCATAATATCACGGTTTCGTGATTATTCATACTGTGAATACACTCATTCATAATTTCACGGTTTAGTGATTATTCATACTGTGAATACACTCATTCATAATTTCACGGTTTCGTGATTATTCATACTCTGAACACACCCATTCAAAAATTCACGGTTTCGTGATTATTCATACTGTGAATACACTCATTCATAATTTCACGGTTTCGTGATTATTCATACTGTGAATACACTCATTCATAATTTCACGGTTTCGTGATTATTCATACTGTGAATACACTCATTCATAATATCACGGTTTCGTGATTATTCATACTGTGAATACACTCATTCATAATTTCACGGTTTCGTGATTATTCATACTGTGAATACACTCATTCATAATTTCACGGTTTCGTGATTATTCATACTGTGAATACACTCATTCATAATATCACGGTTTCGTGATTATTCATACTCTGAACACACCCATTCAAAAATTCACGGTTTCGTGATTATTCATACTGTGAATACACTCATTCATAATTTCACGGTTTCGTGATTATTCATACTGTGAATACACTCATTCATAATTTCACGGTTTCGTGATTATTCATACTGTGAATACACTCATTCATAATTTCACGGTTTCGTGATTATTCATACTGTGAATACACTCATTCATAATTTCACGGTTTCGTGATTATTCATACTGTGAATACACTCATTCATAATATCACGGTTTCGTGATTATTCATACTCTGAACACACCCATTCAAAAATTCACGGTTTCGTGATTATTCATACTATGAATACACTCATTCATAATTTCACGGTTTCGTGATTATTCATACTGTGAATACACTCATTCATAATTTCACGGTTTCGTGATTATTCATACTGTGAATAAACTCATTCATAATTTCACGGTTTTGTGATTATTCATACTGTGAATACACTCATTCATAATTTCACGGTTTCGTGATTATTCATACTGTGAATACACTCATTCATAATATCACGGTTTCGTGATTATTCATACTGTGAATACACTCATTCATAATTTCACGGTTTCCTGATTATTCATACTGTGAATACACTCATTCATAATTTGACGGTTTCGTGATTATTCATACTGTGAATACACTCATTCATAATATCACGGTTTCGTGATTATTCATACTCTGAACACACCCATTCAAAAATTCACGGTTTCGTGATTATTCATACTGTGAATACACTCATTCATAATTTCACGGTTTCGTGATTATTCATACTGTGAATACACTCATTCATAATTTCACGGTTTCGTGATTATTCATACTGTGAATACACGCATTCATAATTTCACGGTTTCGTGATTATTCATACTGTGAATACACTCATTCATAATTTCACGGTTTCGTGATTATTCATACTGTGAATACACTCATTCACAATATCACGGTTTCGTGATTATTCATACTGTGAATACACTCATTCATAATTTCACGGTTTCGTGATTATTCATACTGTGAATACACTCATTCATAATTTCACGGTTTCGTGATTATTCATACTGTGAATACACTCATTCATAATATCACGGTTTCGTGATTATTCATACTCTGAACACACCCATTCAAAAATTCACGGTTTCGTGATTATTCATACTGTGAATACACTCATTCATAATTTCACGGTTTCGTGATTATTCATACTGTGAATACACTCATTCATAATTTCACGGTTTCGTGATTATTCATACTGTGAATACACTCATTCATAATTTCACGGTTTCGTGATTATTCATACTGTGAATACACTCATTCATAATTTCACGGTTTCGTGATTATTCATACTGTGAATACACTCATTGATAATTTCACGGTTTCGTGATTATTCATACTGTGAATACACTCATTCATAATTTCACGGTTTCGTGATTATTCATACTCTGAACACACCCATTCAAAAATTCACGGTTTCGTGATTATTCATACTGTGAATACTCTTTCATAATTTCACGGTTTCGTGATTATTCATACTGTGAATACACTCATTCATAATTTCACGATTTCGTGATTATTCATACTCTGAACACACTCATTCAAAAATTCACGGTTTCGTGATTATTCATACTGTGAATACACTCATTCATAATTTCACGGTTTCGTGATTATTCATACTGTGAATACACTCATTCATAATTTCACGGTTTCGTGATTATTCATACTGTGAATACACTCATTCATAATTTCACGGTTTCATGATTATTCATACTCTGAACACACCCATTCAAAAATTCACGGTTTCGTGATTATTCATACTGTGAATACTCTTTCATAATTTCACGGTTTCGTGATTATTCATTCTGTGAATACACTCATTCATAATTTCACGATTTCGTGATTATTCATACTCTGAACACACCCATTCAAAAATTCACGGTTTCGTGATTATTCATACTGTGAATACACTCATTCATAATTTCACGGTTTCGTGATTATTCATACTGTGAATACACTCATTCATAATTTCACGGTTTCGTGATTATTCATACTGTGAATACACTCATTCATAATTTCACGGTTTCGTGATTATTCATACTGTGAATACACTCATTCATAATTTCACGGTTTCGTGATTATTCATACTGTGAATACACTCATTCATAATTTCACGGTTTCGTGATTATTCATACTGTGAATACACTCATTCATAATTTCACGGTTTCGTGATTATTCAAACTGTGAATACACTCATTCATAATTTTCACTGTTTCGTGATTATTCATACTGTGAATACACTCATTCATAATTTCACGGTTTCGTGATTATTCATACTGTGAATACACTCATTCATAATTTCACGGTTTCGTGATTATTCATACTGTGAATACACTCATTCATAATTTCACGGTTTCGTGATTATTCATACTCTGAACACACCCATTCAAAAATTCACGGTTTCGTGATTATTCATACTGTGAATACTCTTTCATAATTTCACGGTTTCGTGATTATTCATACTGTGAATACACTCATTCATAATTTCACGATTTCGTGATTATTCATACTCTGAACACACTCATTCAAAAATTCACGGTTTCGTGATTATTCATACTGTGAATACACTCATTCATAATTTCACGGTTTCGTGATTATTCATACTGTGAATACACTCATTCATAATTTCACGGTTTCGTGATTATTCATACTGTGAATACACTCATTCATAATTTCACGGTTTCGTGATTATTCATACTGTGAATACACTCATTCATAATTTCACGGTTTCGTGATTATTCATACTCTGAACACACCCATTCAAAAATTCACGGTTTCGTGATTATTCATACTGTGAATACTCTTTCATAATTTCACGGTTTCGTTATTATTCATACTGTGAATACACTCATTCATAATTTCACGATTTCATGATTATTCATACTCTGAACACACTCATTCAAAAATTCACGGTTTCGTGATTATTCATACTGTGAATACACTCATTCATAATTTCACGGTTTCGTGATTATTCATACTGTGAATACACTCATTCATAATTTCACGGTTTCGTGATTATTCATACTGTGAATACACTCATTCATAATTTCATGGTTTCGTGATTATTCATACTCTGAACACACCCATTCAAAAATTCACGGTTTCGTGATTATTCATACTGTGAATACTCTTTCATAATTTCACGGTTTCGTGATTATTCATACTGTGAATACACTCATTCATAATTTCACGATTTCGTGATTATTCATACTCTGAACACACCCATTCAAAAATTCACGGTTTCATGATTATTCATACTGTGAATACACTCATTCATAATTTCACGGTTTCGTGATTATTCATACTGTGAATACACTCATTCAAATTTCACGGTTTCGTGATTATTCATACTGTGAATACACTCATTCATAATTTCACGGTTTCGTGATTATTCATACTGTGAATACAGTCATTCATAATTTCACGGTTTCGTGATTATTCATACTGTGAATACACTCATTCATAATTTCACGGTTTCGTGATTATTCATACTGTGAATACACTCATTCATAATTTCACGGTTTCGTGATTATTCATACTGTGAATACACTCATTCATAATTTCACGGTTTCGTGATTATTCATACTCTGAACACACCCATTCAAAAATTCACGGTTTCGTGATTATTCATACTGTGAATACTCTTTCATAATTTCACGGTTTCGTGATTATTCATACTGTGAATACACTCATTCATAATTTTACGATTTCGTGATTATTCATACTCTGAACACACCCATTCAAAATTTCACGGTTTCGTGATTATTCATACTGTGAATACACTCATTTATAATTTCACGGTTTCGTGATTATTCATACTGTGAATACACTCATTCATAATTTCACGGTTTCGTGATTATTCATACTGTGAATACACTCATTCATAATTTCACGGTTTCGTGATTATTCATACTCTGAACACACCCATTCAAAAATTCACGGTTTCGTGATTATTCATACTGTGAATACTCTTTCATAATTTCACGGTTTCGTGATTATTCATACTGTGAATACACTCATTCATAATTTCACGATTTCGTGATTATTCATACTCTGAACACACTCATTCAAAAATTCACGGTTTCGTGATTATTCATACTGTGAATACACTCATTCATAATTTCACGGTTTCGTGATTATTCATACTGTGAATACACTCATTCATAATTTCACGGTTTCGTGATTATTCATACTGTGAATACACTCATTCATAATTTCACGGTTTCATGATTATTCATACTCTGAACACACCCATTCAAAAATTCACGGTTTCGTGATTATTCATACTGTGAATACTCTTTCATAATTTCACGGTTTCGTGATTATTCATTCTGTGAATACACTCATTCATAATTTCACGATTTCGTGATTATTCATACTCTGAACACACCCATTCAAAAATTCACGGTTTCGTGATTATTCATACTGTGAATACACTCATTCATAATTTCACGGTTTCGTGATTATTCATACTGTGAATACACTCATTCATAATTTCACGGTTTCGTGATTATTCATACTGTGAATACACTCATTCATAATTTCACGGTTTCGTGATTATTCATACTGTGAATACACTCATTCATAATTTCACGGTTTCGTGATTATTCATACTGTGAATACACTCATTCATAATTTCACGGTTTCGTGATTATTCATACTGTGAATACACTCATTCATAATTTCACGGTTTCGTGATTATTCAAACTGTGAATACACTCATTCATAATTTTCACTGTTTCGTGATTATTCATACTGTGAATACACTCATTCATAATTTCACGGTTTCGTGATTATTCATACTGTGAATACACTCATTCATAATTTCACGGTTTCGTGATTATTCATACTGTGAATACACTCATTCATAATTTCACGGTTTCGTGATTATTCATACTCTGAACACACCCATTCAAAAATTCACGGTTTCGTGATTATTCATACTGTGAATACTCTTTCATAATTTCACGGTTTCGTGATTATTCATACTGTGAATACACTCATTCATAATTTCACGATTTCGTGATTATTCATACTCTGAACACACTCATTCAAAAATTCACGGTTTCGTGATTATTCATACTGTGAATACACTCATTCATAATTTCACGGTTTCGTGATTATTCATACTGTGAATACACTCATTCATAATTTCACGGTTTCGTGATTATTCATACTGTGAATACACTCATTCATAATTTCACGGTTTCGTGATTATTCATACTGTGAATACACTCATTCATAATTTCACGGTTTCGTGATTATTCATACTCTGAACACACCCATTCAAAAATTCACGGTTTCGTGATTATTCATACTGTGAATACTCTTTCATAATTTCACGGTTTCGTGATTATTCATACTGTGAATACACTCATTCATAATTTCACGATTTCATGATTATTCATACTCTGAACACACTCATTCAAAAATTCACGGTTTCGTGATTATTCATACTGTGAATACACTCATTCATAATTTCACGGTTTCGTGATTATTCATACTGTGAATACACTCATTCATAATTTCACGGTTTCGTGATTATTCATACTGTGAATACACTCATTCATAATTTCATGGTTTCGTGATTATTCATACTCTTACACACCCATTCAAAAATTCACGGTTTCGTGATTATTCATACTGTGAATACTCTTTCATAATTTCACGGTTTCGTGATTATTCATACTGTGAATACACTCATTCATAATTTCACGATTTCGTGATTATTCATACTCTGAACACACCCATTCAAAAATTCACGGTTTCATGATTATTCATACTGTGAATACACTCATTCATAATTTCACGGTTTCGTGATTATTCATACTGTGAATACACTCATTCAAATTTCACGGTTTCGTGATTATTCATACTGTGAATACACTCATTCATAATTTCACGGTTTCGTGATTATTCATACTGTGAATACAGTCATTCATAATTTCACGGTTTCGTGATTATTCATACTGTGAATACACTCATTCATAATTTCACGGTTTCGTGATTATTCATACTGTGAATACACTCATTCATAATTTCACGGTTTCGTGATTATTCATACTGTGAATACACTCATTCATAATTTCACGGTTTCGTGATTATTCATACTCTGAACACACCCATTCAAAAATTCACAGTTTCGTGATTATTCATACTGTGAATACTCTTTCATAATTTCACGGTTTCGTGATTATTCATACTGTGAATACACTCATTCATAATTTTACGATTTCGTGATTATTCATACTCTGAACACACCCATTCAAAATTTCACGGTTTCGTGATTATTCATACTGTGAATACACTCATTTATAATTTCACGGTTTCGTGATTATTCATACTGTGAATACACTCATTCATAATTTCACGGTTTCGTGATTATTCATACTGTGAATACACTCATTCATAATTTCACGGTTTCGTGATTATTCATACTGTGAATACACTCATTCATAATTTCACGGTTTCGTGATTATTCATACTCTGAACACACCCATTCAAAAATTCACGGTTTCGTGATTATTCATACTGTGAATACTCTTTCATAATTTCACGGTTTCGTGATTATTCATACTGTGAATACACTCATTCATAATTTCACGATTTCGTGATTATTCATACTCTGAACACACCCATTCAAAAATTCACGGTTTCATGATTATTCATACTGTGAATACACTCATTCATAATTTCACGGTTTCGTGATTATTCATACTGTGAATACACTCATTCATAATTTCACGGTTTCGTGATTATTCATACTGTGAATACACTCATTCATAATTTCACGGTTTCGTGATTATTCATACTGTGAATACACTCATTCATAATTTCACGGTTTCGTGATTATTCATACTGTGAATACACTCATTCATAATTTCACGGTTTCGTGATTATTCATACTGTGAATACACTCATTCATAATTTCACGGTTTCGTGATTATTCATACTCTGAACACACCCATTCAAAAATTCACGGTTTCGTGATTATTCATACTGTGAATACTCTTTCATAATTTCACGGTTTCGTGATTATTCATACTGTGAATACACTCATTCCTAATTTTACGATTTCGTGATTATTCATACTCTGAACACACCCATTCAAAATTTCACGGTTTCGTGATTATTCATACTGTGAATACACTCATTTATAATTTCACGGTTTCGTGATTATTCATACTGTGAATACACTCATTCATAATTTCACGGTTTCGTGATTATTCATACTGTGAATACACTCATTCATAATTTCACGGTTTCGTGATTATTCATACTGTGAATACACTCATTCATAATTTCACGGTTTCGTGATTATTCATACTCTGAACACACCCATTCAAAAATTCACGGTTTCGTGATTATTCATACTGTGAATACTCTTTCATAATTTCACGGTTTCGTGATTATTCATACTGTGAATACACTCATTCATAATTTCACGATTTCGTGATTATTCATACTCTGAACACACCCATTCAAAAATTCACGGTTTCGTGATTATTCATACTGTGAATACACTCATTCATAATTTCACGGTTTCGTGATTATTCATACTGTGAATACACTCATTCATAATTTCACGGTTTTGTGATTATTCATACTGTGAATACACTCATTCATAATTTCACGGTTTCGTGATTATTCATACTGTGAATACACTCATTCACAATATCACGGTTTCGTGATTATTCATACTGTGAATACACTCATTCATAATTTCACGGTTTCGTGATTATTCATACTGTGAATACACTCATTCATAATTTCACGGTTTCGTGATTATTCATACTGTGAATACACTCATTCATAATATCACGGTTTCGTGATTATTCATACTCTGAACACACCCATTCAAAAATTCACGGTTTCGTGATTATTCATACTGTGAATACACTCATTCATAATTTCACGGTTTCGTGATTATTCATACTGTGAATACACTCATTCATAATTTCACGGTTTCGTGATTATTCATACTGTGAATACACTCATTCATAATTTCACGGTTTCGTGATTATTCATACTGTGAATACACTCATTCATAATTTCACGGTTTCGTGATTATTCATACTGTGAATACACTCATTGATAATTTCACGGTTTCGTGATTATTCATACTGTGAATACACTCATTCATAATTTCACGGTTTCGTGATTATTCATACTCTGAACACACCCATTCAAAAATTCACGGTTTCGTGATTATTCATACTGTGAATACTCTTTCATAATTTCACGGTTTCGTGATTATTCATACTGTGAATACACTCATTCATAATTTCACGATTTCGTGATTATTCATACTCTGAACACACCCATTCAAAAATTCACGGTTTCGTGATTATTCATACTGTGAATACACTCATTCATAATTTCACGGTTTCGTGATTATTCATACTGTGAATACACTCATTCATAATTTCACGGTTTCGTGATTATTCATACTGTGAATACACTCATTCATAATTTCACGGTTTCGTGATTATTCATACTGTGAATACACTCATTCATAATTTCACGGTTTCGTGATTATTCATACTGTGAATACACTCATTCATAATTTCACGGTTTCGTGATTATTCATACTCTGAACACACCCATTCAAAAATTCACGGTTTCGTGATTATTCATACTGTGAATACTCTTTCATAATTTCACGGTTTCGTGATTATTCATACTGTGAATACACTCATTCATAATTTCACGATTTCGTGATTATTCATACTCTGAACACACCCATTCAAAAATTCACGGTTTCATGATTATTCATACTGTGAATACACTCATTCATAATTTCACGGTTTCGTGATTATTCATACTCTGAACACACCCATTCAAAAATTCACGGTTTCGTGATTATTCATACTGTGAATACTCTTTCATAATTTCACGGTTTCGTGATTATTCATACTGTGAATACAATCATTCATAATTTCACGATTTCGTGATTATTCATACTCTGAACACACCCATTCAAAAATTCACGGTTTCGTGATTATTCATACTGTGAATACACTCATTCATAATTTCACGGTTTCGTGATTATTCATACTGTGAATACACTCATTCATAATTTCACGGTTTCGTGATTATTCATACTGTGAATACACTCATTCATAATTTCACGGTTTCGTGATTATTCATACTGTGAATACACTCATTCATAATTTCACGGTTTCGTGATTATTCATACTGTGAATACACTCATTCATAATTTCTCGGTTTCGTGATTATTCATACTGTGAATACACTCATTCATAATTTCACGGTTTCGTGATTATTCATACTGTGAATACACTCATTCATAATTTCACGGTTTCGTGATTATTCATACTCTGAACACACCCATTCAAAAATTCACGGTTTCGTGATTATTCATACTGTGAATACTCTTTCATAATTTCACGGTTTCGTGATTATTCATACTGTGAATACACTCATTCATAATTTCACGATTTCGTGATTATTCATACTCTGAACACACCCATTCAAAAATTCACGGTTTCGTGATTATTCATACTGTGAATACACTCATTCATAATTTCACGTTTTCGTGATTATTCATACTGTGAATACACTCATTCATAATTTCACGGTTTCGTGATTATTCATACTGTGAATACACTCATTCATAATTTCACGGTTTCGTGATTATTCATACTGTGAATACACTCATTCATAATTTCACGGTTTTGTGATTATTCATACTGTGAATACACTCATTCATAATTTCACGGTTTCGTGATTATTCATACTGTGAATACACTCATTCATAATTTCACGGTTTCGTGATTATTCATACTCTGAACACACCCATTCAAAAATTCACGGTTTCGTGATTATTCATACTGTGAATACACTCATTCATAATTTCACGGTTTCGTGATTATTCATACTCTGAACACACCCATTCAAAAATTCACGGTTTCGTGATTATTCATACTGTGAATACTCTTTCATAATTTCACGGTTTCGTGATTATTCATATTGTGAATACAATCATTCATAATTTCACGATTTCGTGATTATTCATACTGTGAACACACCCATTCAAAAATTCACGGTTTCGTGATTATTCATACTGTGAATACACTCATTCATAATTTCACGGTTTCGTGATTATTCATACTGTGAATACACTCATTCATAATTTCACGGTTTCGTGATTATTCATACTGTGAATACACTCATTCATAATTTCACGGTTTCGTGATTATTCATACTGTGAATACACTCATTCATAATTTCACGGTTTCGTGATTATTCATACTGTGAATACACTCATTCATAATTTCTCGGTTTCGTGATTATTCATACTGTGAATACACTCATTCATAATTTCACGGTTTCGTGATTATTCATACTGTGAATACACTCATTCATAATTTCACGGTTTCGTGATTATTCATACTCTGAACACACCCATTCAAAAATTCACGGTTTCGTGATTATTCATACTGTGAATACTCTTTCATAATTTCACGGTTTCGTGATTATTCATACTGTGAATACACTCATTCATAATTTCACGATTTCGTGATTATTCATACTCTGAACACACCCATTCAAAAATTCACGGTTTCGTGATTATTCATACTGTGAATACACTCATTCATAATTTCACGTTTTCGTGATTATTCATACTGTGAATACACTCATTCATAATTTCACGGTTTCGTGATTATTCATACTGTGAATACACTCATTCATAATTTCACGGTTTCGTGATTATTCATACTGTGAATACACTCATTCATAATTTCACGTTTTCGTGATTATTCATACTGTGAATACACTCATTCATAATTTCACGGTTTCGTGATTATTCATACTGTGAATACACTCATTCATAATTTCACGGTTTCGTGATTATTCATACTCTGAACACACCCATTCAAAAATTCACGGTTTCGTGATTATTCATACTCTGAATACACTCATTCATAATTTCACGGTTTCGTGATTATTCATACTGTGAATACACTCATTCAAAAATTCACGGTTTCGTGATTATTCATACTGTGAATACACTCATTCATAATTTCACGGTTTCGTGATTATTCATACTGTGAATACACTCATTCATAATTTCACGGTTTCGTGATTATTCATACTCTGAACACACCCATTCAAAAATTCACGGTTTCGTGATTATTCATACTGTGAATACTCTTTCATAATTTCACGGTTTCGTGATTATTCATACTGTGAATACAATCATTCATAATTTCACGATTTCGTGATTATTCATACTCTGAACACACCCATTCAAAAATTCACGGTTTCGTGATTATTCATACTGTGAATACACTCATTCATAATTTCACGGTTTCGTGATTATTCATACTGTGAATACACTCATTCATAATTTCACGGTTTCGTGATTATTCATACTGTGAATACACTCATTCATAATTTCACGGTTTCGTGATTATTCATACTGTGAATACACTCATTCATAATTTCACGGTTTCGTGATTATTCATACTGTGAATACACTCATTCATAATTTCTCGGTTTCGTGATTATTCATACTGTGAATACACTCATTCATAATTTCACGGTTTCGTGATTATTCATACTGTGAATACACTCATTCATAATTTCACGGTTTCGTGATTATTCATACTCTGAACACACCCATTCAAAAATTCACGGTTTCGTGATTATTCATACTGTGAATACTCTTTCATAATTTCACGGTTTCGTGATTATTCATACTGTGAATACACTCATTCATAATTTCACGATTTCGTGATTATTCATACTCTGAACACACCCATTCAAAAATTCACGGTTTCGTGATTATTCATACTGTGAATACACTCATTCATAATTTCACGGTTTCGTGATTATTCATACTGTGAATACACTCATTCATAATTTCACGGTTTCGTGATTATTCATACTGTGAATACACTCATTCATAATTTCACGGTTTCGTGATTATTCATACTGTGAATACACTCATTCATAATTTCACGGTTTCGTGATTATTCATACTGTGAATACACTCATTCATAATTTCACGGTTTCGTGATTATTCATACTCTGAACACACCCGTTCAAAAATTCACGGTTTCGTGATTATTCATACTGTGAATACTCTTTCATAATTTCACGGTTTCGTGATTATTCATACTGTGAATACACTCATTCATAATTTCACGATTTCGTGACTATTCATACTCTGAACACACTCATTCATAATTTCACGGTTTCGTGATTAATCATACTGTGACTACTCATTCACAATTTCACGGTTTCGTGATTATTCATACTCTGAACACACTCATTCATAATTTCACGGTTTCGTGATTATTCAATTTGCAGTTACTGAGTCATGTAACAATAACTTACTATATGAAATTTAATTTAATTTTCTGAAAACCATTTTGAGTTATATAAGCTTTTGTCCATTATCCGTAATTTCTGAGCACCAGTGTATATTCCTTTCTCATCTAGTTCAACATTGGGAAGAGTTGGGTTGGTTTACCTCTGAGCGGCACTTTTTTGCACACCATGGGCTAAATGGCCAGGTCACAAGGACCCCGAAGGCTCAGAGAAGGTTGGGGGAGGGGACCCACTGGAACAGCTGTTGGGAGACAGATGGTAGCCTCCCGTCAAGGCCATCCAGCGTGTTCGTAACGTGCACAGGGTATGGCTCTCACACACACGGGGCCACGGCTTAACGTCCCATCCGACGGACGGCGGCCTTTTCCAAGCCCATCGGTGTCCCCTACTGACCGTGGGCAGGGCGGGGAATTTTGCGGAGATAAATCTCAACGCTGACCCAGCTGGGACTCGAACCTGGAAACTACAGATTACGAGCCTGGCGGCTACCGACTAAGCCACCCCCGCCCCTACATTGGGAAGAAGTGACTCACTTATTCCCTTTCACGTTCCTGATGTAGAATAGAAATCAGGTCATGCGAAAGACACATCTGTATTTTCTTCAAATAATGACAACTTCGTTTTATTGATGGACATGATCTCGACGTTCTGAGCCAGAAGGACAAATTGACAGACGTTGAAACATTAAATTACGATGTTCGGTAATTGGCTTTACAAAAACCACAGATATGGTTCAGCCTCACGCTTTTATTAGAGGCAGAGGCGTAGCGAAGCGAAGGACTATGGTTGGAGGGAAAAAAATAAAAAGTTTTCCAACTCGTAATTCGAATTTTGCCAACTGAGCAAGCAAATAATGCAAATAATGACTAGATTTTCGCTCAGTGGAGTGGGTAGGGGGAGGGTGCGTTTTTTTTTTCAAAACTCTCTTACATTACTTACTTCCAATTTTTGTCAACTACCATAGCGGCGGGGGTGGCTCAGTCGGTAGCGCGCCAGGCTCGTAATCTGTAGTTCCCAGGTTCGAGTCCCAGCTGGGTCAGCGTTGAGATTTATCTCCGCAAAATTCCCCGCCCTGCCCATGGTCAGTAGGGGACACCGATGGGCTTGGAAAAGCCGCCGTCCGTCGGATGGGACGTTAAGCCGTGGCCCGTGTGCGGGAGAGCCATACTCTGTGCACCTTAAAGAACACGCTGGATGGCCTTGACGGGAGGCTACCATCTGTCTCCCAACAGCTGTTTCAGTGGGTCCCCTCCCCCAACCTTTTCTGAGCCTTCGGGGTCCATGTGACCTGGCCATTTAGCCCATGGTGTGCAAAAAAGTGCCGCTCAGAGGTACAGTACAACTCAACTACCATAATTTCACACAGAAATTATCCAATTATTTACATCTCGTCTAAAAAATTGTAGCAGTCCACTGTGGATTTTACCAACTGTCCTTAATTTCACAAATCCAATCTTTACGTCTCTCCTTATTTGTAAAGTCACTTCAAAACTTTCAAACTCCCCAATATTTTGCCAAGTTTTCTCGATTTTGTCAACTCTCCTTAATTTCACAAATCCAATCCCAATTATCACACCTCGCCTACATTTCAACAAGTGGATTCGAAATTTGCCAACTAGACTATATTTTACCCAGTGGATTCGAATTTTGCAAACTAGACTATATTTTACCCAGTGGATTCAAATTTTGCAAACTAGACTATATTTTACCCAGTGGATTCGAATTTTGCAAACTCGCCATAATTTTACCAAAAAAAAAAAACTCAATTTTTACATTTTCCCTGAATTTGCAAAGTCTCTTCGAATTTTATCCACTCACCTTAATTGCACAAGAAAGTAACAATTTTCACAACTGTCCTGTATTTTACCAAGTGGCTTCAAATTTTGCCAACTGTCCTACATTTTGTTAAGTTTCCACGATTTGTCCAACACTCCTTAATTTCACAAAATAAATCCCGATTTTCACAAATCGCCTATATTTTACCAAGTAGATTCGAATTTTGCCAAGAGTTCTCGGTTTTTCCAACTCTCCTTAATTCACAAAACCAATCCCAATTTTTGCAACTCACCTGTTCTTTACCAAGTGGTTTCCAGTTTTGCCAACTTCCTTAGATTTTCCAAGTTGCCTCGATTTTACCTCCTGTCCTTAATTTCGCAAAACAATCCCAATTTTTACATCTCTACTGAATTTGCCAAGTCACTTCAAATTTTTCAAACTCCCCAAAATTTTGCTAAGTTTTCTCGATTTTGTCAACTCTCCTTAATTTCACGAAAACAATCCCAATTTTCACAAATCGCCCGTATTTTACCAAGTGGATTCGAATTTTGCCAACTGCCCTAGATTTTGCCAAGTTTCCTCGATCTCGCCACAATTTTACAGAAAAAAAATCCCAATTTTTACATCTCACCTGAATTTTGCCAACTCCCCACGATTTTGCCAAGTCACTCCGAATTTTGCCAAGTCACTCCGAATTTTGCCAACTGCTCCTGGATTTTGCCAACTCCCTAAGTTTTGCCAACTTGCCATAATTTTACAGAAAAAAATCCCAATTTTTACATCTCACCTGAATTTTGCCAATTTCCCACGATTTTGCCAACTCACCTGAATTTTGCCAATTTCCCACGATTTTGCCAACTCACCTGTATTTTACTAAATGGCTTCAAATATTGCCAACTGCTCTAAATTTTGCCGTCTCTCCATTTTCCAAACTGTCCTAGATTTGCCAAGTTGCCTCGATTTTTACAACTCCCCTTAATTTTTCAAAAAAAAGAATACAAATTTTCACAACTGATCTAGATTTTACGAAGTCGCTTCGAAATTTGCCAACTCCGAGTTACTTTGGGGAGAGGAGCCTCCCCCAATCCCCCCATAGCTACGCCCCTGACTGGAGGAGATTGGGATGAGAAAGTCATAGTAATTTTCTTCTACCATAATAAAAGGTGTCTGTGTGTGTGTGCCTGTGACAGCCGTAATTTATAGGGAAATCATGATTGACGCTTGAATTTTTCAGTGTTTCTGGTTGCCGTCCGGTATGCAGTAAGAAATTTCAAAAGAGGGACTTGCTAGAAGCCAAAATATTTACCATTCCTACGGGAAACGATAATTGCCGCCGAATTTATTGTTGCCATTTACTGCTCCCTAATTATGAACATAAGCAACAACAATATTGAAATCTGCTGCTTTTGCCAGATATCAATATTTCGAAAGGCATTATTATTTTAAGGCGTCCCATTGCAGTTAGGTCCTGTATTTTTTTAACCCATTAGAGGGTCACGTAAAGGGGGAAACCAAGTACGAAATTTGGGGTCGTTCGGTCAGGTAGATCGGGAGCCACAGAGTATCAAAAGCTGTCGATATAGATATAAAAACCTTTATAGTCTGCGACGAAGCCATGGGCTATGAAAGTGCGAGCTGATGTCAGCAACGACTTGAACAATGCCGGGAAATTACTCGTGTTCAATCTATGCTAAAGAGTCGCGGAATGAGGGGGGGGGGAGAGCAGAAGTTACAAAAAAAAACTAACATTTAGTGCAGTAAAAAACGAAATATATATGTTACCGCTAAAGTGCAGAAATCAGTCATTCTACAGATTATCTAGGTATTGTGCAGATTAACTAGGGTGATCCGTTAACGTGCGGAAAATTGTTTCATTTCTCAAATTACCTAGGTAATCTGCAAATTACCTGGATAATCTGCACATTACCTACTAGGCACTCGTTAAAGTGAAAATAAGATCTTTGCTGGAACAACAGGAACGTTTCTGTACGCTTAAATTAACATAATGTTATTTATCTAGTGTCCGAGAGTAGAGTTGAAACCAGGGTCATCCCTCTGTCAACATGAATCAGTCGTCCGAATTATAAAAAACGCCCCCAAAATGAGCAGGCCAAGTGAGAACGAATCATTTTAGTGATTCGTTATCAAGAATGAATCACTTTACCGATTCGTTCTCACTTGGCCTCCGCTCATCATGGGCGTTTTTTATAATGCGGACGAGTGAATCACGTGACACGAGGATTCATATTCAAGAGATTCACCACTATGAGAGAAACAAACTTTTGAACTTTAACGATACGGAAGCCGTTAATGTTCCTTTACCTAGGTAAAATGCGGAAAACTCTTGATTCCGCACGTTAACGGAGCAAATCAGTTAATCTGCAGATTAGCTAGGTAATGTGCACATTAACGGCTTTCGAGCTTTAGCAGTAACATATATATAGATTAAAAGTGAGACCCGAGCAGTGACGGGTGACGTTCAGCTAGTTTAGAATAAAAACGTATCTTAATCAGCAATCTGAAACTATGACTTTAGCATTTCAACACGAGATTGTCACTTTTCACTCACCTGTCTTCGAAAGTTTCGTTTGCTCACCAAAAGCATTGTTAGAGTGGTATCTTTCGCGATTTGAGATGGCTGTCAAAAGCTGATTTAGAGGTCCAGGGGCCCCAAGCAAAAAAACAACATTTAGTGGTCCTGTGGGTTTTTAAGGAACAATAAAAAAAACAAATACCCCCTCAAGCAGCTGCTTGCTACAGAGGTCTGACAGGAGCCTGTCAGTTTATATGCCACAGTAGAAGATCTGAGAGGATGGCAGGACCTCAGTAGAAAAACAATACGAACATCTATGCTCGAACCCAGGTCCCTTAGATCAGCAGCCAAGCGCGCTAACTATTCGGCCACGGGACGAAATAGATATAAATTTACAAAACGATTTGGGGGTTTCTAGGTAATTGGGATCCTAAGCGACCGCTTATTCCGCTTATCAGTAAATCCGTCCCTGATGGTGATTCTTCAGAACTAGAAACCTGTAAGGTTGAGAGTTGTCGCCAACACTTGTAAGTTTCAAACTGTAAACCTTCAGAAAGAAATCATCTCTACTACGGCAAGGGATATCAAATTTTTCTGTGGTCCTCTTGTAACAAAATGGTTGGGAGTTAATCTCCGCTAATGCTCTATGGCCGATATCTGAGGGAACTGGGTTCGAGTCCCAGATAAAGTTTGGATGTTTCTTTTTCTCTGTTGCCTTTTTGCCGAGTTCTCGTTTGCCTGGCAGATATTCTTTATGGAGTGTATTATACACTGTGTGACAAAAAAATCGAAGCATCCCGAAGCGTGTCTGATTGAAAAGTATCCGATCGTGTTGAAACTTTGTGCGTCCAAAGGGTGTAAAGATAAAGAAGTAATCAAAATTTTACAGCAACAGGGCTCTGTATTGCAGAACAATAGCTCCATAAGCAAACAAGTTAGTATGTAGTACAGCCACATCCGACGTGGAATTGAGTGAAACAACAGTCGGTTGTTATCCTGTGGCAGATTCTGCCACATGTGCTCTAATTGCTGGGCTAGTTCGTCGATATTCCGGGATGGCTGCAATGCACGTCCCAGCATGCCCTATACGTGCTCAATTGGCGAGGTCTGGAGAACTAGCTGGCCATCGGAGGGTTTCAAAACCACGAGAGAGGTGAGCCATGTGTGGCGTGGAATTATTATGCTGGTAAATGGCCCCCAGAAGACGACAGCGAAGGCAACACAACTGGTGGCAGGATGTCGTCAACATACCGCTGTGCTGTTAAGGTACCTTGTAGCATTTCTATGGGGGACTGGCTGCCAATATGAAATGATACTCCCAGATTGTAATACCCGTGTGTCGCTCCACAATGTAAGCCATATCGGGCCACCAGCCCGACCTCCTCCAAAACTTATGCATTGGTCATCGCTACACCATTCGTCACACTATACGCCATATATTCAGTCGGACAAAGTCCACGTTTCCCGAGTACGACACTATTTCATACGGTGTTGCCGATGTTTGGTGGTTAGTGGTAGCCATCGTAAAAGGCAGTGAGAATGTAGTCCCACTGCTGCCAGTTATCTTACAATGGTGCGTCTTGATACAGCATGCTCAGTGGAGGATCTGCATGTCTTTGGATGGTAGATAAGGGATGTCGTCGGTGTCATTTCTGTCTGCTCTCACTATCGTACTATCCTCCTATTCAGTTATTTGCCTGTGCCAGCTAGTGCCTTTGTGGTGGGCATGTGTGCACTCTTGGATCCCCACTGCCGCCAACATCGTCCTACTGCGGCATCTCTCCGACCCAGATGACGGCCAATACGTCGACATGACCAATCAGCTTCTTTGAGGCCCACGATGCGACCCCTCTGGAACTCACTGAGTTGCTAGTAATGTTGCCACGTGCGTCGTCGCACATCCTAATTGACTACTGATGTCAACGCAACTGCAACAGCGGTCAGAATGGTAAATGCACTTGAGCGACACTCCTTACATATGCCCCTGGATGTGCGTTTCCCCTGTGCGCGAGGACGGCTCTGTACTTCTATTGTCGTCAAATTTCTAATCATTTGCATGCGTGGTCTGGAAGTATTTACGTGCCGAGTTTCGCAGATGACGGACTATTTTATCGGGGGGGGGGGGGGCCTTGATTTTTTTGCAACAGAGTATATATAGGCCATCTATATATTCTTTATACTGACAGGTTATTGTCAGTCTTCGGTGGCAAAGCAGCTGCTTGAGCAATTATTCTCGTGAAACGTGAAATTCTCGTTTGCAGATTCTCGCATTATATAATTAAGTGCAGCTGAAAAGAATCGTGCATGGAGGAAAGGCAACTCTTATCACTAACGCAATTATTCCCGTGAAATGTCTGATCTGCTGCACCTGCTAGTGCTCTAAGGTTGATTTAACACAGCTGCAATGGCTTGCTTTGGGAAAACGAAATGCTTCTGCAGCGAAAAGTCCTTCTCTTGCCGGGGCGGGGGTGGCTCAGTCGGTAGCGCGCCAGACTCGTAATCTGTAGTTCCCAGGTTCGAGTCCCAGCTGGGTCAGCGTTGAGATTTATCTCCGCAAAATTCTCCGCCTTGCCCACGGTCAGTAGGGGACACCGATGGGCTTGGAAAGGCCGCCGTCAGTCGGATGGGACGTTAAACCGTGGCCCCGTGTGCGGGAGAGCCATACCCTGTGCACGTTAAAGAACACGCTGGGTGGCCTTGACGGGAGGCTACCATCTGTCTCCCAACAGCTGTTCCAGTGGGTCCCCTCCCCCAACCTTCTCTGAGCCTTCGGGGTCCTTGTGACCTGGCCATTTAGCCCATATTGTGCAAAAAAGTGCCGCTCAGATGTAAAACAACCCAACCCTTGTTTCAATGAGTATAATAATTTTGAGCACAGCATTTATTTCGTTTCCCTGTTATGGAAAAATGTTCACCTACCTTGTCACCAGCCTCACTAAAGTTTCACAATAGCTTTTGGCTTCTGAAAAGTCAATTTTAAAATAAAGAGAATTTTCGTTATGTTCATTTATTCAAAACTTTTCATCACTGATCAGAATTTTTGTTGAATGCACATTTTCTCCCTCATTGAAAATTAGCGGTCAGTTGCTTGGTATGCGGTGTTTTCATTTTTATTATTATTATAATTTTTCGGGTGGGGGTGGTGGAATATTATCCATTATAGTCGAGTGCGATAACGCTCCAGCTATCGACACTGAGGTAGCGAGATCAAATCACGCTGTCGGAAGGAATTTTTGCCGTCCCGTGGCCGAGTGGTTAGCGCGCTTGGCTACTGATCTAAGGGATTGGATTGGATTGTTTTACCTCTGAGCGGCACTTTTTTACACACAATGGGCTAAATGGCCAGGCCACAAGGACCACGAAGGCTTAGAGAAGGTTGGGGGAGGGGACCCACTGGAACAGCTGTTGGGAGACAGATGGTAGCCTCCCGTCAAGACCATCCAGCGTGTTCTTTAACGTGCACAGGGTATGGCTCTCCCGCACACGGGGCCACGGCTTAACGTCCCATCCGACGGACGGCGGCCTTTCCAAGCCCATCGGTGTCCCCTACTGACCGTGGGCAGGGCGGGGAAATTTTGCGGATATAAACCTCAACGCTGACCCAGCTTGTGATCTAAGGGACCTGGGTTCGAGACCCGGGTAAGGCATGGATGTATGTGTGGTTTTTCTGCTGAGGTCCTGCCATCCTCTCAGACCTTCTACTATGGCATATAAACTGACAGGCTCCTGTCAGACCTCTGTGGCAAGCAGCTGCTTGAGGGGGTATTTATTTATTTTTTATTTTTTATACTCTTTCTTGAGCCGTCCCTTTGGCCAAGTGGCTAGCGTGCTTGATTACTGATCAAAGGGACCTGGGTTCGAGCCCCGTTAAGGCATGGATGCTTGTTATTGTCTTTCTGCTGAGGTCTCGCCTTCCTAACAGATCATCTCTATGGCGTATTAAACTGACAGGCTCCATTTAGATCTCTCTGGCAAGCAGCTGCTTGAGGATTAATTAAAAAAACACCATTACTAAATTTGTCGCCTTTTACAGCTGCATAATCTAAATAATGCAAAATACCCCTAAGCACATGCATCATCAGTACTGGATCCAGAAATAAAATAAATAAATAAAATAATAATGGGGCGTAATCGACCCAGAAAAAGGTTAGGGGGGTGCAAGAGACTGAATTTCCACTGCAGTGTAACATTTAACCTTTCGTTTTAGATGTTTTAAAAGATTTCATAAAAAATGCGTCAAATATGCACGAGCTTAATATTTTTTTTTAACAGAAGTACAGAGCCGTCCTCGCGCACAGGGGAAACGCACATCCAGGGGCGTATGTAAGGAGTGTGAATTTTTTGGGTTCCATTACACCTACTTGCATTCACAAGAGGGGGGGGGGGGCGGATAAGGATGGCCCCTTACTCTTCCTAGATCCGGTCTTGTGCATGATCTTGATCTACTTTTTTTAAATGAAAATTAATGTGTGAGATCAATATTTTCTTCTATTAACATTCACTATTTTAAACCAACTATTGGAAACTGTATTACAGTAAAAACAGGACTCAAAGACGGTATCGGAACTAGGCATTCTCGAGCCTCAGGTAAAAATTCCTAATTAGGCTTTCCTTCAATATCAATCATTGTTTCTTTATTACAAAAATAGCGTGACTACGAAGAACAAAATATACAGAAGAAAAAAATGGCATATATAGTAAAAATCACAAATATTAATTTTGAAAAACACAACATAAAGATATTGCGAAAAATGTACATTTTAAAATTTTCATATGGAAATATTATTTATCATATCCCAGAATGTTAGAATCTTAGTAACATATGGTGCAGGAGCGGCGGACGGATTGGAGCGCATTAGGCAAGTAATTTTTCGGGCAAAGTAAATACATAATCACAATGTAATACGAATGCAGAATGCTCTAAAATAATGACCGTGTGTGCGTAAGGATCTATCACATTTTGTCGGTTCCCTTTAGGGTTTGGGTCCTTGTGACCTGGCCATTTAGCCAATGGTGTGCAAAAAAGTGCCGCTCAGAGGTAAAACAACCCAACCCAACCCTTTAGAGCCTGGTTTCATTATTTTTACCTGTCTTCAGGGCCGCAGAGAGAATTTATGGGCCCCTATGTAATATTATCCTCGGGGCCCCCCTTGAAAACTTTTTATCTTTACAAATCATTAATAGCAATTATTTTGGACACAATGATGACATACAGAGGAAAAAAAGCCTGTTGCGCAGTCAGGCATGCAAAAACATAGGCCTACACAGTTTGTGTCACATAAAACCTTTTAGCATAGGATCGATATATAGCCTAACTAAGAATAATTTTTGTAAGAAAATGTAGAGTTACTTAATCTGACGGGCCCTTATTGCTGACGGGCCCCTATGCACTAGTCCCCCTTACCCCCCCCCCCCCCCCTATCGGCGGCCCTGCCTATCTTCAATATGTTAATAAACAAAGAGACAATATTATGTGTCACTTGGTTGAAGAAATGGTCAGCTGCTCGGTGGGCTAGCGGTCATTACCCCTCCCCCCTCATACTTCTGGGGAAACCTGGGTTCGAATCCCAATAAGGACAACCAATTTTTTTCAAGTTTTCTTGTCTACGGGACGTTTTCTTGCGATAATTTATTAGTGAAATATCGCTTTTCGCTCATTTGTCAAAACAGTTATTCCACCATATTTTTCGAACGCGAAAGGTATACTTAATGATTTATGCGTGAAATGAAAGCTTTTGACGCGGGGAGTGTGATAGGCTATTAAAAATGTGCCTCCCCCATGTTTCTTCCTCTCTAAAAAGGGGAAATATAAAAACGATTGTTCTGCTATATCTTTGAAATGCGAGGGCCAAAAAGTAATGGGCTATCTGTCAAATGAAAGCTTGTAACATGGGGAGTGTCACAGATTATAAAATTTCTGTCGATGCCTTCTCCCCCCCCCCCCCCTCCCAGAAAAGGGAAAAATATGCTAAGAATTGTTTTATGATATCTTATTTTGAAAGCGAGGGCCGAACGTAACAAGTTGTATGTCAAATGAAAGTTTAAGACGTAGGAAATGTTGTGGGTTATAAAAATTTACCCCCCTCCTACAGAGGGGGAAATGTAAAAGCCGTTCTTTAACTACACTTTCCGAACTCCGAGGGCCTACACTTACGAGTTTGGTGTCAAATGAAAGTTCACATGAAGACTGTCGTAAACGACTTCGAATTATGCCCCACCATTCTCCGCTTTCCTGAAAAGCGGACGGAAATTTCGCGGGTTGGGTTGTTTTACCTCTGAGCGGCACTTTTTTGCACACCATGGGCTAAATGGCCAGGTCACAAGGACCCCGAAGGCTCAGAGAAGGTTGGGGGAGGGGACCCACTGGAACAGCTGTTGGGAGACAGATGGTAACCTCCCGTCAAGGTCATCCAGTGTGTACTTTAACGTGCACAGTGTATGGCTCTCCCGCACACGGTGCCACGGCTTAACATCCCATCCGACGGACGGCGGCCTTTCTAAGCCCATAAGTGTCCCCTACTGACCGTGATAGGACCGCGGAATCGACCTTAATGAATTATATCTCGAATTAAAGCGAGTGACTTTTGCAATGCCATGGGCTTCCTCAAACACGACTCAAAAAAAAGAGGGAGGAAAAATATAGTTGATGTTTATAAGTCATATATCAAATGAAAGTTTCCAAAATAAGTGTTTTTAGCCACAAATAAAAAAATATTAAAAATTAAATCAATAAATTGAAAAAACATCTATTTCCTACATGCGCCCTGAAAAGTAGAAAATAAATATAAACATATCGATGGTACAAACAGTCACTGAATTTGTATTCACTTCAAAGGAAGATAGGTCGTCGACAATCTTGTCGAAATTATAAAGCGGTGCCCTCTCTTCCTTTTAAGTGAATACAGATTCAGTGACTGATTGCAGATTATAAGTTATAATAATCTGTAATCAATCGCTGAATAAAATGATCGAAGATAGTAAATTCGAAGATGGTATTTTTTTAAAAATTATTTATATTCTTTCTTTGACACTACAAACACCGACCTTCAGAAATTTCCATTTGATATATGACTCATAAACATCGCCCAGATTTGTCCTCTTCCTTGTTTTCGGAGTCGTATTAGAGGTTGCCATGGCACTAGAGATGTCACAAGCTTTGATTTGAAATATAACTCGTTAAGGTCGTTCCCGGTGAAATTCCGCTCCGTTTTTTGGGGAGGGGAGAATGGTGTGTGGGTATAATTCGAAGTATTCTGTAACGGTCCTCATATGACACAAGCTTTATTTGTTGAACTTATCTCCTGACACATAAATCGTTAAATTATATTGTTTTGACACATAAATCGTTAACACAATAATCATTAAATTAATAACATATAAATTGTTACACAATACTCGTGAAATTAATAATCGTTAAATTAATTGTTAACACAATAATCATTAATATAATAATCGTTGACACAATAATCGTTAAATTATATTGTTTTGACACATTAATTGTTAAGTTCGTCCATTGAGTTGGAAAGGTATGGTAGAACAACTGTTTTGTCAAATCCACAAACTGACGAACAGAGAAATCGAACAGAGAATTCGTATTCGCTTCAAAGGAAGATAGGGCGCCGATTTCCCTACTGAATAAGATTGACGGCGCCCTATCTTCCTTTAAAGTGAATACGAATTCAGTGACTGATCTAAAGCATACCAATCATATATCAAATGAAAGTTTCTGCAGCATGGGCGTCCGCAGAGGGGGGCAAACGGGGCACTTGCCCCCCACCCTGGAATCGAGCAAAAAATTCCACAAATAATAATCGTAACAATTTAAACGTAATTAATTTATATACATTATGTATGTGTTTTTGTATTGATGCAATACCGCATTCTGTAATCTACTTGTGAAAAAAGAAAACTAAAAATTAAATAATTAAATAAAAATTTAATGATGTAATTATTTGTCTTCAAGCTTTGCCCCCCCCCCCTGGAAAATTTTGTGCGGACGCCATGTTCTGAAGATAAGTGTTTTTAGTGACAAAGATATGATACATGAAACTTTCATGTGATTTATAATTGGTATGCTTTAAATTTATGTTCTGCTCTTTTAGGGCGCATGTAGGAAGATAGTTTTTTTAATTTAGTCACTGTTTTTATGCCTTCTTCACCATCTTTATAAGTCCGCATGGAGAGTATCTCCGCAAAATTCTCAGCCCTGCCCACAGTCAGTAGGGGACACCGATGGGCTTGGAAAGGCCGCCGTCCGTCGGATGGGACGTTAAGCCGTGGCCCCGTGTGCGGGAGAACCCATACCCTGTGCACGTTAAAGAACACGCTGGATGGCCTCGACGGAAGGCTACCATCTGTCTCCCAACAGCTGTTCCAGTGGGTCCCCTCCCCCAACCTTCTCTGAGCCTTCGGGGTCCTTGTGACCAGGCCATTTAGCCCATGGTGTGCAAAAAAGTGCCGCTCAGAGGTAAAACAACCCAACAACAACCCGCATGGAGAGGATTGTTTTCTGTATTGAACTGGAAGACATTATTGTAACGATGATCAGCTAAAGTGGATTCGTTTCAATAAAAAATACTTTAACTTTTTATCGTATGAAATCGGAAATAGGCCTTGTTTGGTTTTCCATGCCAGGAAGTGAGTGACCCGTAGATTTCTTTTCCACCTTCCACCAGTAGCGCAAGTAACGATACGGTTGGTTAGTTTTGTATCGAATCCTAACATTGCGCTGTTATAAATTGCTATTGTACATGTATGGAATTCGTGCTGGCTTCTGGGAACAAATGAAGTATTCAAAAATAGTTGTTTGGATCAGATGTTTATTTGCCTTAGCCCAGGGTGAGGATCAAATTCTCATCGAGACTGTATTACAGGTTAAGCCTTATACCAATTAAAAGTGCTTTTTGGCCGCTTTCATAAAAATTTCTCAACATAAAAAAAATCGAATAAAAATATGAAAAGGGTTTTACATTCTAACTGCCTACATATCATTGCAAAGAACGTTTACAATTTTATACGTAAAAAAAACACAAGAAAGTTTCTATCGAAATTTATAACTAAGCAAGTTTGTATATTATATTTATGTGTATATTTATTCATTTTTATGTATCCGACTAAAATTGTTTTAAGTTCATATAGAAAGGTTATAAAAATACTAAATTTTCTCAACTTGAAATAACGCAGATAGCTTTCATAATCGAAAAAAACGTTGATTAAAATAAAGTTTCTGGTTTAGAATTATTTTAAGAAGGATCTCCTGCTTAAAATAAAGTTTCCGATTTAGGAATATTTTAATTGCCATTTGCCATTTAACATTTTGCCATCCGTCAAGAGACTGGAATTCCCATTGCAATTTAAACATTTGCCATCCGTCAAGAGACTGGAATTCCCATTGCCATTTAACATTTTGGCATCCGTCAAGAGACTGGAATTCCCATTTCCATTTAACATTTTGCCATCCGTCAAGAGACTGGAATTCCCATTGCAATTTAACATAATGCCATCCGTCAAGAGACTGGAATTCCACTGCAATGTGAAATTTTCCCCTCCGCTTTAAGGGTCATTAAAAAATTCTTGAAAAATGCATAAAATATATATTTGAGAATTATTTACTTCCATTATCCTGGCTAGCCTTTTTTAGAGGGAAGGGCCATGCCCTTCTTGGCCACCGCAGATCCGGCTCTGATAATACAGTGGACCTTCGTTATAGCGCTGCTCGCTATACCGCGCACTCGGTTATAGCGCGGGCGATGTTCGCGATAAGTTATAGATAGAGTTTGTCTTTACACATTTTCAAGCGTACCTTATGTACGTAAATAAAATAATAAATATATGTACTTATTAAGATGTATAACTATGTTATGTGAATTTTAATAAAACACTTAATAAATAAATTGGTTTTTTTATTAAAATACATAATATATATATAGTTGGTGGGATGTTTCAGTATATAGCTCAAATCGTTCTGAGTAAATTTATTGTGTCGCCACCGCGCCGCTCGGTATAACGCGGTTCACCTTATAACGCGGGTGTTGTTTCCCGCCCGACATGCGCGTTATATCGGGGGTCCACTGTATATGTATCTTCCTTACAGTTGTGATCGTATGCGTATTTAGAACACTTATTCTGATGTTTAATTTTTATTTCACTTTTTTTATTCTCTTTACAGTAAACAACAGGGAATATCATTCTACATTTGACTATGAATGTCTTAAGAACAATACCAACGCTTTTCCTTACGGTAAGTAATCGTTAAATTAACATTTTTCTCTTTGAAAAATTTTCTCTTTCATAAGTGACAGCAGGTCACTTTCAGGTTTACCCTCCTTGCATTATTTAGTCAAGTCTGAAATTTTTGTTAATGACATAAAAATTATTTTCCGATTTCACCACAATTTTTTGCTTTTCACTGAATTACATTTGGCTTGTAAATAAATAAATATAAATACTCCCTCAAGCAGCTGCTTGCCACAGAAGTCTGACAGGAGCCTGTCAGTTTATATGCCACAGTAGAAGATCTGAGAGGATGGCAGGAACTCAGCAGAAAACAATACGAACATCCATGCCTTATCCGGGGCTCGGACCCAGGTCCCTTAGATCAGCAGCCAAGCGCGCTAACCACTCGGCCACGGGACGGCTTACATTTGGCTTGTAATAAAAAAATTAAAATTAAATACCCCCTCAAGCAGCTGCTTGCCACAGAGGTCTGACAGGAGCCTGTCAGTTTATATGCCACAGTAGAAGATCTGAGAGGATGGCAGGACCTCAGCAAAAAACAATACGAACATCCATGCCTTATCCGGGGCTCGAACCCAGGTCCCTTAGATCATTGTACAGAACGAAAAATAAATATTGGACAGATTTTAAAGTAGGGTTAAATCTGGACTGGATAACCAAAACTTAGCGAAGAGCTGTTAAAAAAAACTATATACTTACCACCTGCCAAATAGCATGTTGGGCAGCCTTTCGCTGCGGATAACCGCTACATCTCGCGTGGCATCGACTCCACTGGACCGCGTACTGTCCTCAGATATTCAGCACCAGCTGGACAGATGACGCCATGTAATTGGCGCCGGACGAGAACCGATGTTTTCAGCTGCTATGGCCGTTGGCTTCGTCGACGGAGCGAGGCACTGGCATGGATCGGCGAATGCTGCGTTCAAACTGCATTCCACTAAAGTTCTCTGGGATTCATGTCGGGGAATTTAGTGGCCAGTGGAGAACACAAAATGCGTGGACAAGATCCTCGAATCATTCCTGCTCAATGTGGGTCTTGTGACACGGAACGTTGTCTTGCTTAAAGAGTCAGTGCCATCCGACTACATCGTTTCCGAAACAATGCCTAGGTAGGATCTGGAAGTAAGGGATGTTCAACGAGGATGAGGGGACCCAGTGATATCCATGAGAACAATCTTATACCATTATATCATGTCGGCCAGTTTTCATTCAAAACCAATATTCAGAAAAGGACAGAAAGCTTATTATTTGAGTTCCATGTCTATAGGACACATCCTGCGATTCTATAAATAAAATAAAATAAATACCCCCTCAAGCAGCTGCTTGCCACAGAGGTCTGACAGAAGCCTTTCAGTTTATATGCCATAGTAGAAGGTCTGAGAGGATGGCAGGACCTCAGCAGAAAAACAACACGAACATCCATGCCTTACCCGGGGCTTGAACCCAGGTCCCGTAGATCAGTAGCCAAGCGCGCTAACCACTCGGCCAACTGCTGGACAAAAAATTCATTTGCGTACTTTTACCAATCTTATTGTTTTTCCCTCGTCATTTGTGGGTTGCCCTATTTTCAGTTTCTAATTACAACTGTTGAGATTTATCGCAAATAACAACGATCCTGCCCTTAGTGCGTAAGGGAATATCAATGGGATTGCAAAGACTGTGTTTCGGATCAGACGTCAAGCCGTGTGTGGGTTGGGTTGTTTTACCTCTGAGCGGCACTTTTTGCACACTATGGGCTAAATGGCCAGGTCACAAGGACCCCGAAGACTCAGAGAAGATTGGGGGAGGAGACCCACTGGAACAGCTGTTGGGAGACAGATGGTAGCCTCCCATCAAGCCCATCCAGCGTGTTCTTTAACGTGCACAGAGTGTGACTCTCCCGCACATGGGGCCACGGTTGAATGTCCCATCCGACGGACGGCGGCCTTTCCAAGCCCATCGGTGTCCTCTACTGACTGTAAGCAAGGAGGGGAATTTTGCGGAGATAAATCTCAACGCTGACCCAGCTGGGACTCGAACCTGGTAACTACAGATTACGAGTCTGGCGCGCTACCGACTGAGCCACCCCCGCCCCTACCCTGTGTGGGACATCCATACCCTGGAGAGTCAAAGAACATGCTGGATGACCTTGACGAGAGGATTTTATATATCTCCTAAGAACTGTTCAATGGATCCCTCTCCATTCTTCTCTGAGCTCTTGTGACTTGGCTATTTTGCCCATTGTGTGCGCAAAGGTGCTTCTCAGTTTGGCATCAGTTTTTAACTAATTCTGCTAACATTTATAAACATCCATGTTTTAACTTATGACATTGCTATTAAAAATATTTTTTTTACTAAATTCTGTTCTTGTTTGTTTTTCAGAGCTTCACTATTGTATCAAAGGGCCAAAGATTTTCTTTACTGAGACCTCAGGTTCTCCAAAGCTGACGCCACGCCAAGCATGTGCTGTGGAATCAACAGCACGGAGCAATCCATCTTTGTCTGTTGCAGTACTGATGACGCCAGAACAAGGTGTTAACTATTCTGACTTTCTCATAAACGAATTGTTAACTTTATCCAATGTGGCCATTCAGCAGATCGATGTGGATGTATTTCTTCATGGAACTCCCGTCTGGGAATGGTTTCGAGATGGGAAATGGAAAAAAAGCAAGTTTCAGGTAACGAACTAAAATCGTTTATTTGAATTGCTCGATGACTAGTAAGATTTTAACGGTTCTAAAATATTGGTGACAAACAAGCTCATAGCATGACTGGGAAGACAAATACTTTCCTTGTAGATAAGTATTTTTTGTTGCTTTTAGGCAATAAATCTTAATTTAGCTGCACATATTTTATAAACCCTTTATACTTTAGTAAGAGAATTCTGTTAAAAACATTAACTGATGAAATGCATTTCCCCTTTTTTGAGGGTGTAGAACAAAGGTTATTATTTAACTTCGAAAATTTCAAAACAACTGTAACATTTTACTTACCCTCTGTAAGTTGCGATGAATGGTAGAATGGATCTACACTGCTGGCCAATAAAAGTGCAACACCAGGAAACACAAGAGATATCAATTATGTTACAAGGATCAAATGATTACAAATACAACTCGGTTAGACTTGTGGAATACAAAGAAATCAGTATCTTGTGTAGCCATCATGAGCAGCAATAACCGTTGCGGAGTGGTTAGCGCGCTTGGCTACTGATCTACGGGACCTGGGTTCGAGCCCCGGGTAAGGCATGGATGTTCGTGTTGTTTTTCTGCTGAGTTCCTGCCATCCTCTCAGACCTTCTACTCTGGCATATAAACTGACAGGCTCCTGTCAGACCTCTGTGGCAAGCAGCTGCTTGAGGGGGGTATTTTTTATTACACGGTCCGGCATTGAGAGGATGAGACGCCAGATGTGTGTTTGGGTAATGTCAGTCCATGCAGTTTCGATACGTAGCTACAGTTCATCTGTTGTAACAGCTGCTGGTATCTGGTGTGCTAGTCGTCGTGAGATTATGTACCAGACATGTTCAATTGGGGATAGATCGGGGTGAACGTGCAGGCCAAGGCAGAAATGGTGGCTATCCAGGAATTGTTGGACGATGCATGCCACATGTGGTTGGACATTGTCTTGTTGGTAAAGGGCACCAGAGAGCCCTTGAAGATAAGATACGACCACAGGCCCCAACAACTCAATGATGTAACACTGGCTTTTCAAAGTACCAGTAATACGTACAAGGCGTGTGCATGAGTAGAGTCCAATCCAAATAAAAAGGCGTGTCAATAAGTAGAGTCAATATCCAGTACTATAACACCAGGAGCCAGACCCGTATGGTGTTGCATCATGCATGTCTCACTGAGCCTGTTGCCGTGGTACTGCCAGATACGGATTCGTCCATCATGGTTCTGCATATTGAAGTGGGATTCATCTGAAAAGACAATACGATGCCATTTGCACATCCATGTGCCACGTTCTTGGCACCATTGCAGTCGCATACGCCTGTGTTGTAGAGTCAATGGTAGCCGAAGCAATGTCTGCCTAACAAAGATGCCTGATGCTGCAGATGATGTCGAACCATGCGTGCAGACACTGGTTGCTGTGCAAAACACCCTAACTGTTGAGCTAAGGTGTTTGATGTGGCTGTACGATCATTCAAAGCCATGCGCACGAGATGTCTATCCTCTCTTTCGTTTGTGTGACAGGGCCGTTGGGATCCCTCACATCGGCCAGTTTGTTTCTCCCCTACCCACTGACGCCATATTCTCATTACTGTGGCAGCATTCCGTCCAACACGAGCACCGATGTCTCGGTACGATAATCCGCCTTCCCGTAATCCCACAATTCTCCCTCGATCAAAGTCGGAAACCTGGTCGTATGGATGTCGTGTCCTTCGACGGGGCATACTTGATCCGTTAGTGCGCAAGAACTACGAGCAAACACAATTCCAGTTCTTTACCCTGGCTCTTTGTAATCTCCTCTTATACTACTTCCAGGGGGCGTTACTGTCACACATGATGTGCAAATGTGCTGCGCTTTGAATAATTTACATATTCTCCCATGGGCTACTTGCATATTTCGGGAAAATCTGATGAGTTCTTCCTGATGTTGCACTTTTAAGGGCCAGCAGTGTAATTGAATTTCTGGCAAATCCTTCAAAACATTTTTTTTTTGTCCTGTATCGGTGCATGGTATCATCTATAAATTTTAGGTGCAAAAAGATTTTATAATTTTGAAGTCACTAATATTAAAAAAAAATGCATCGGAGCATTAGATTTTTAGGCAGTGCCGAAACCAGACTGGTACAACTGAAGCCAATATTAATAAAATGGTTTGATATCTGATTTGTTACGTTATTTTCATGAAAATCTCGGGCGCAAAAATGGTTAGTTACGTTACTGATAACGAATGATATAGAGTTTATTGTCCTTCGAATTTAGACTTCATACACTTAGTGCTCACTGAATTATGACCACCTCGCTCCATGTTATATAGGTGGGAGCTAACGTCGAAGCTCTATAACTCCTAAACTAAGGTTTTATGAGAAAATGTAATAATAAAATAAATAAATACCCCTTCAAGCAGCTGCTTGCCACAGAGGTCTGACAGGAGCCTGTCAGTTTATATGCCACAGTGGAAGGTCTGTGAGGATGGCAGGACCTCAGCAGAAAAACAACACAAACGTCCATGCCTTATCCGGGGCTCGAACCCAGGTCCTTTAGATCAGTAGCCAAACGACGGAAGATAAATTAAAGTTCTCAATCAAATCTATCTAAATCTCGATTTTCAGTAATGTTCGCTTTGTACTTAAGAGTTATGGGCTTTGAATTTTTAACAGCAACAATGCAAGTCCTAGGAAAATTGAAAAATATCGAACAAATATTTACATTAACGTTTCAAATATACATCTGTTACATTAAATGGTGTGAAATAATACTTCCTATTCAAATTATAATTAACTTCGGAATTAAATTCTAACGTTAAGCATTGCTGTCGTTAAATATTCAAACATCCACAAATCTTTAATTAACTTAGGGAATATTATTGAAAATTGAGATTTTGATAGCTTTTATTGAGATATTTTAATTTCCGTTACATTTTCCCATAAAACGCTTAATTTAAAGTCATACAGTTTTGAAGTGAGCTTTCACTTATATAACATGGAGGGAGGTTGTCATAATTCAGTGAGCACTCAGTGTATATACTTGGCTTCTGGATATTCTAAAGCTCTGTTATTTTTAAATTTATTTTCAGTCGCATTTTTTCTTTAATTTCCACATTATATATACACCGAAGAGCCAAAACATTATGATCACCTGTCTTAAATGATGCTCGTTCTCCACGTGCCCCGAAAACAGCTCTTATCCGGCGAGGCATGGATACTAAAAGATTTCTAAAGGTGTCTTGTGGTATCTGGTACCAACACATTACCAGCAGATGCTGTAACTCTTGTAAGTTATGTGGCTGAGCCGCCGCAGATCGGATATCCTATTCCAACATAAACCACAGATGCTCGATGGATTGATGTCTGTGAATTTTGGAGGTCAGGGTAATACCTGAAAGTCATCTTCATGTTCCGTGAACCATTCTCGAACAATCCGGGCAGTGTGGCATGGTGTATTATCCCCAGCAACAGGCCCTGACTGACATATAATAAACCCGTTAACAATATGACTCAAAAAGCATATTTAGACACTATAATCATGCAAGACATAATCACTATAACATATTTTCTACATTTTGTGCTAGTATCCATTTCATAATTAATTTTTGAAAAAGATTTCTTTATGTGTTATTGTTATGTGTTGTTCATTCTTATGTTATGAGGTTTGACAATGATCTCAAAACGTATTGATTATGATGTTAATAAAACTGATTTTCCCCACTGTCACGTACATTGGGTAATAGAGGGCTCTACATTTTGAAAGACTAATTGATTTTACCATCAGAATCACGAGACCAGCGCATAGGGGAAAATTTTGATTCATATTTCGCAGGGGAGACAAATAGGTATTATTATAAACGATTTTGTACAAAGGCGTGTGCACTCTATTAGTGCATTTAAATCTATCGATATAGCGATCCGTGAAGAAACACGCTCTGAATGGATTTGAGAAAGATTCTTTAGCCCATGGGGTGGTGCGTTGTAGAGAAAGCACTCCGTCTTCGATACAGGAGCCTACATCAAAGTTATACTGTTTAAGAAAGAATTTTTAGCCCCTAGGGTGGGTGTGTTGCAGGGAAATACTTATTTGTCTCCCCTGCGAAATATGAATCAAAATTAGTCTTTCAAAATGTAGAGCCCTCTATTACCCAATGTACGTGACAGTGGGGAAAATCAGTTTTATTAACATCATAATCAATACGTTTTGAGATCATTGTCAAACATCATAACATAAGAATGAAAGAAACATAACAATGAGACATAAAGAAATCTTTTTTAAAAATTAATTATGAAATGGATACTAGCACAAAATGTAGAAAATTTGTTATAGTGATTATGTCTTGCATGATTATAGCGTCTAAATATACTTTTTGAGTCATATTGTTAACGGGTTTATTATATATCAATGTTAAGCTGGGCCTGTTGCTCTAGGGGCGGGGGTGGCTCAGTCGGTAGCGCGCCAGGCTCGTAATCTGTAGTTCCCAGGTTCGAGTCCCAGCTGGGTCAGCGTTGAGATTTATCTCCGCAAAATTCCCCTCCCTGCCCACGGTCAGTAGGGGACACCGATGGGCTTGGAAAGGCCGCCGTCCGTCGGATGGGACGTTAAGCCGTGGCCCCGTGTGTGGGAGAGCCATACCCTGTGCACGTTAAAGAACACGCTGGATGGCCTTGACGGGAGCTACCATCTGTCTCCCGACAGCTGTTCCAGTGGGTCCCCTCCCCCAACCTTCTCTGAGCCTTCGGGGTCCATGTGACCTGGCCATTTAGCCCATGGTGTGCAAAAAAGTGCCGCTCAGAGGTAAAACAATCCAACAATCCAATCCTGTTGCTCTAAAATACTTTATTGTTTCTTAATATCTCCACAAATGCGCTTTGACTCCTGAGGAGTTTATTTTAAAAATTTTCTATTTACTTTGGAAAAATATTTATTCCTTTTGTTATTATAAGTTCCGTCATGTTTTCCCTAGGAGGTAATTCTTTCCGGTCATTCGTTTATTACGTCGGGGTCCTAAGTATGACACCATTAAACATGTTTTACTTGAGCGTTCTGCTTTTAATCTAGAAAGGAGTTTTTATTTTGTGTGCTTTCTTCCCAAAGACTCCTTTATACCTTTTTACTGGATATTTTACCGTTTGATTTCCTGCATTTTTATCTTTTTCGGTTTAATGCTTCCATCATTTGCATTTTAACTAGACTTTTGCTTCGGTACCGAAGTTTTATGTCGCCTCTATATCAAAGGAGTTATGGTGAAAAACTATTTGTCTCCCCTGAGAAATACGAATTAAATCAAAACTGGAAATTTACCCGTATGCACTCCCTTTTATATGCTTAAGTGAGGAAGATGCATAAGACGGAGTCCTAGCATGACAATCATCCATCCCGAATCTTTAAGTGCAGTTTTCCGAAGACGAATTTGATTGGAATAATGGATTTCATTTAATGTCCAATAATCCCCGAGTGCATAACTCTTGTGTCGTTTAGAACCATCAATTTTTTTATCAACAAAATCATGATATGCCTATTGATCATATTATGTGTTCAAATGGTTTTTGTATTCTGATTGGTGCAGCTCTGATTCTGAAATTTGTATTAAGGTAGAATTAGTGAAATTTTATCAGAAAATTTCAATTCTGCAGACACAAGGTTATTGAACACCAATGGAAAATGTATAGTTAATTTTGCTCTCATATTTTGTTTCCAAAAAAAAAAATGTCTTATTCTAATATTAAAAAAAATTGCATTAAACGGAATCTGTTACATATAGAATTGGGAAATAAAACTTTAAATGAACTTTTCATAGCTCTTTTCTGAATATCGTAATTTCTTGTTATATGCTCTAGTTCTCATCATTATTGCGCACAATCTGATGTACTTACAATTTATTTAAAGACATCAAACATGATTTCAATTGTCACAAGAAAAGTTGTTGCAGTGTGCGAGGGCCAATAACAATTGGTTTGTAACACAAAAAAATATCAAGATTGCTGTCGAATTGAAGTTGGATTGTAGTTGTAAATTGCAACGGTGTGCGCCTTCCTTATTGTACAGTCGCTCAAAAAAGTATCCGAACGCTATGGTTGATTACAGAATTCAAGAAAAATATCTGGAGCATGTACAGCAACTGTACACGCTCCAACTGCCGTTCACAGCAAACTGGAGCGTGTGCAGTTACTGCACACGCTCCAGTTACCGTTCACAGCAAATTGAAACGTGTGCAGTTACTGCACACGCTCCAGTTTGCTGTGAACGGTAACTGCACACGCTCCAGTTTGCTCTGAACGGTAACTGCACACGCTCAATATTTCCGTGAGTGAGCCCACACGATCTAGTATCAAAATAATATGACCACCTATGTACCTATGAATACTTGTACACATTATTCTAATTTTTCTGCACTTTGTAGAAAACGTGCACTTTGGAATTATATTTATGCATTGAGGGCTTGTAAAGCACACTATATTAACATGTTTCTGCAATTTTTTTATATATTTTTTTCATGCAAGTTATATTTACATTTCATTTAGTTCTATACATTGTGATATTTCCTATATTTCGTTTTATTTTGTCTTGCCTTAGTCACTGATCATGAAGGTCGGCAGAAAATTTTCCAGGGGGGGGGGGGGGAAATGTCTGGGTAAAGCTGCTCATTAATGATAGCAGTTGGGAAAACAGCAATCATACATATATCATACCGTAATTTTACCATACTTAAAAGTGCCCGAAAACGGAAAAAAGGTGAAAAAGAAAAATTTGGTTGCCCTGAGAATGTTTTTTTTTTCTCCAGCTAATTATTTCAAGTGTTTCTTGTTTACAGGATGTTTTCCTGTAATACTTTATTACTGAACCAACGAATGTAATTTTTTTGTAAGGAAAAAACATTAATTTTTGATACATATTATATTTTTTAACATAAATTAATTTTTCCGGGGGGGAAGAGAGAACTGTACATCTCACCGGTAAATTAATTTCTGCCCCATTCACATTTGCATAAAGAAAAGACTTAAACGAGATAGAGAAAAATTTTATTGCTCGATAGTCTATTACTCTATGACCCACTAGTAATATAAGACTGTCTGAAATTTATAATATTAATATGAAAATGCTTTCATAAATGCAAAGTTCATTCATTTTTCTTTTAAAAGGTGAGCCACTTAAGTGACGCTTTGAGATTCATGATCGTCTGGAAATACGGTGGGATGTACCTTGATCTAGACATCGTAACTCTCCGCTCTTTGGAGCACTTGAGGAGCACCGTGATCACCGAAAACTGGGATCGTGTCGCATCAGGAATCCTAATCTTTGAACGAGGCCATGAACTCATGAGGAGATCAATGGAAGATTTCGCTCTTCACTACGACAAAGACAATTTTGCAAATAATGGACCTGGAGTGATATCTAGGAATATTCGTCTGTTCTGTGATATCCAAGACATGGGAAAAGTATCAGGGGCAGGATGTGACGTCAACATACTACCTCCAGAAGCAGCATTTCCTGTCAAGTGGGATGAATGGGAGAAATATTTTGAACCCACGAGTGTGCAGAATATTACCGCCCATTTTAATTCTAGTTACATGATTCACGTGTGGAACAAATATAGCAAGGAAGGAACTTTGAGGATAGGAGACAATAGTTTGTATGAATTAGCTATGAAAGAGCGTTGTCCATTAGTATATAAATATGCCCAGAAATTAAAGCATATATGAAAGTGTTGTCAATGTGTTTCTACTTATAAAACGGGTTGTGGTTGATTAAGTGGGTAGCGACTTGGGTTCATTTGATTGGGTTGCGTTGTTTTACCTCTGAGCGGGACGTTTTAGCACACAATGGGCTAAATGGGCATTGTTACAAGGATCCCGAAGGCTCAGAGAAGTTTGCGGGAAAGGGCCCACTAGACAGCTGTTAGGAGACAGATTACTATGAAGTCTATTCTGTGTGTTCTTTAACGTGCAGATGGTATGGCTCTCCTGCATATGGAGCCAAGGCTTAATAATGTTTCGTAGTCCAACTGGTGAATTTGTTGGACAGCCCCTTGTGATACTTTCGGACAGACAAGGTCATGCAACAAGAGAACCCCATGACTGTGGACGGCGATCTTTTTAAACCCATCGGTGTCCCCTACTAACCGTGGGAAGGGCCGGGAGTTTTGCAGAGAAAAATCTCAACGCTGGTCAGATGGGAAGCTCGTCCAATATTCGAGTCCTCACTGCCATCTGTGTGAAAGGAGATGGGTACAGAAAGGCCTCTGTCGATCTTTGGAGGACTTGAAGAGCATTAAACCACATCTTGTGTGCTTTGAGAATAAGGTGGGTGAAGTTGACCCTTATGATTGGCCATTTTAGATCTAGTGGCCGAGTGATTAACGCGCTTGGCTACTGATCAGAGGGACACATGTTCGAGCCCTGGGTAAGCATGGATATTTATATGCTGTGGAAAGCAGCTGCTTGAGTGGTAAAGAAAATTTTGCTTCGGAAAACTTTACAGTATTAGGTGAAATATAATAGAATATGTATCAAAGTTAAGTTTTGCCGAAAACAGTATTTACAATTTTATTTATGAGGCAGCCTTCCCATATAATGAAAATATCCGTTATTACAAAAGAAGTACAGTAAGTCCTCGACTTACACGAATTCGTAGATACGCGGTTGCATTCTTCGTCTTATGACTAGCAACGCCATTTATCAATCACCATTTTGAACATAATATTGGGTTGGTGCACATGAAATGACCGAAATGAGAGTGCCACCTTCAAATCCTCATAAAAATAGGAAGAAGTTACATGCCTAGTCAAAGTAGTTCCCCTCGGCATCGACACATTTCAGCCAACGGGTTACGAGGCTGTGGATCCCACAGCGATAAAACTCCGGAGTCTGTGAGGCAAAGAAGATGGCAACGGCTTGACACACAGCTCGATCGTTTGGGTAGGTCTTTGCCAGGAAATGGTCCAAGTTCCGGAAAAGGTGGAAATCCGCGGTAGCAAGGGTAGAATGTGCAGGGTGCGGCAGTGTTTCGTAGTCCAACTGGTGAATTTGT
Organism: Ryuthela nishihirai; assembly: GCA_038380435.1. NCBI lineage: Eukaryota > Metazoa > Arthropoda > Arachnida > Araneae > Heptathelidae > Ryuthela > Ryuthela nishihirai. The sequence continues at coordinate 41,234,442 of JAWZYU010000020.1, forward strand.
TGGACAGCCTCTTGTGATACTTTCTGGCAGGCAAGGTCATGCAACAAGAGAACCCCATGACTGTTGGCCAAAACCGGCTGTTTGGTACGGAACACTCCGTGCATATGCAGCATTTCAGCATAATAGAGGTCCAAATTGATGGTCTCAACCATTCAGAGAATGGGGCGGGGGTGGCTTAGTCGGTAGCGTGCCAGGCTCGTAATCTGTAGTTCCCAGGTTCGAGTCCCAGCTGGGTCAGCGTTGAGATTTATCTCCGCAAAAATTCCCCGCCCTGCCCACGGTCAGTAGGGGACACCGATGGGCTTGGAAAGGCCGCCGTCCGTCGGATGGGACGTTAAGCCGTGACCCCGTGTGCGGGAGAGCCATACCCTGTGCACGTTAAAGAACACGCTGGATGGCCTTGACGGGAGGCTACCATCTGTCTCCCAACAGCTGTTCCAGTGGGTCCCCTCCCCCAACCTTCTCTGAGCCTTCGGGTTCCATGTGACCTGGCCATTTAGCCCATGGTGTGCAAAAAGTGCCGCTCAGAGGTAAAACAACCCAACCCAACTGGTCAGAGAAAAGAATTATGGATCACGACAGAAACAGACCACCATACGAGAACCAGCACTTTCCGCGGGAGGGTTGGCTTTGGACAATAGTTTGGTGGCTCCATGGTATCCAACCACTGTGCTGAGCAATGACGATTGTCGTAAAGGACCCATTTTTCATCGCAGGTTATGATCTGATGCAGGATTCCGTTCCGTTTGTTCCGGGCAATGAGGGAAATGCACATCGCCAGGCGCCAGACGATCGTCGAATGATGCACAAGGACCTTCACTGCGATCTCGGGGACAGCTGGGGTCAGCTTTAAAAATACTCTTCACCTCCTCATCTGTTATAGCTACTGGTGGACGACCACAAGGCTCATTTTCAAAGGACGTGTCTCCTGCTTAGAATTTCGCGAACCATCTGCTTATAGTACGTCATTTGCAGTAAAAAAAAATAAAAATAAATACCCCCTCAAGCAGCTGCTTGCCACAGAGGTCTGACAGGAGCCTGTCAGTTTATATGCCATAGTAGAAGGTCTGAGAGGATGGCAGGCCCTTAGCAGAAAAACGACACAAACAGCCATGCCTTACCCGGGGCTCGAACCCAGGTTCCTTAGATCAGTAGCCAAGTGCGCTAACCACACACTGCTCAAATGCCGTATTAATGGTCTTTAATCTCTGCTTATGGTATGTCATTCGCAGTACACTGCCCAAATGCCGTATTTAATGGTCTTCTGACAGCTATCCCCGCGGAATGTCCGAGTTTTAACTCGTACAGAAAATATTACGCGCAACTAGCTTATCTGCATAGTCCTCTTTGATCGAAGCCTGTGTATTCATGGTTGAACCTCGTCAAGAAATGAAGCACATAACGCGTACACCAGATATATACCGACTTTGTGACATTGCTAGATGACACCATTATGCTGGAGGGGAGGTCGAACATGTTCCAACGCTGAAAGCGAGCATTTCATCTGCATCAACCTAATAGATGACGTCTTTAGTAAGCTAAGGAATGTACAACTGATAATGTCGTCGCCATTTTATTTGTTTCTACCTGGAACGCAAGTTGTGTGTCTTGTTAGTGAACCTGCATAATACTTATTGTAAACAAAATATAAACCCTAAATATATCTGAGAAAGGGTTGGGTTGTTTTACCGCTGAGTGGCAGTTTTTTGCACACCATGAGCTAAGTGGCCAGGTCACATGGACCCCGAAGGCTCAGAGAAGTTTGGGGGAGGGACCCACTGGAACAGATGTTGGGAGACAGATGGTAGCCTCCCGTCAAGGCCATCCAGCGTGTTCTTTAACATGCATAGGTTATGGCTCTCCCACACACGGGGCCACAGCTTAACGTCCCATCCGACGGATGGCGGCCTTTCCAAGCCTATCATTGTCCCCTACTGATAGTGAGCGGGGAATTTTGCGGAGATAAATCTTAACGCTGAGTCAGCTGGGACTCGAAATTGGGAACTACAGATTACGAGCCTGGCACGCTACCGACTGAGCCACCCCCTCCCCTCTGAGAAAGTTAAAAGTGATGAGAATGCAATATAAGCATATACATAAAGCAGAAGACAATATAGTTTTATTTTTTAAAAGTTGTCTTCTCGTATGCGGAACTTGTTTAGCTTTACTTATCCTTTAAAACGAACATATATGTCAAAATACATCGTATTTAAGTGCCATTCGACTTATGCAGTTTTACAACTTGCGTGGAAACCTTCGGTACGAATTAACCGCATAAGTCGAGGACTTGCTGTATTGCATTTCTTATCCGACTGAGAACAGCTGGACTACATTCGAAAATTCGAGATTTGAAAACAATTTGGTGACATACCTACTGAATTTTGAAAACACGTCAGTCGCAACATCTCGGTTGGGAATCTTTGATATAAACTGAATGGGCAAATTATTATATACCCCTTCCTAATAATCTGTTGCTCCACCTTTTGCCTCACAACAGCAACCAGACGTCTTGTTAAGGCCTCAATGAGATGTCGAAAACACAGAGGTGGTATTGCCTCCCCTGAAGCGAGGATCGCCTATCGTAGAACATCCAGAGATCTTTTTAATTCGCCCCACAATTATCAATGGGATTAAGGTCCTGCGATCGAGGGGTCATTCGAGTGTGGTAAACTCACTTGAATGCTCCTACAGCATTCAGCTGAGTTTCTCTCACTTTCTCGAGAATTGTTACGAACAGGTGTAGATGGTTGATGAGGATGTTCACATACCTTGTGCCAATGACGGAAGTCTCAACAGGTACGTTGGGTTGTTTTACCTCTGAGCGGCACTTTTTTGCACACCATGGGCTAAATGGCCAGGTCGCATGGACCCCGAAGGCTCAGAGAAGGTTGGGGGAGGAGACCCACTGGAACAGCTGTTGGGAGACAGATGGTAGCCTCCCGTCAAGGCCATCCAGCGTGTTCTTTAGCGTGCACAGGGTATGGCTCTCCTGCACACAGGGCCACGGCTTAACGTCCCATCCGACGGACGGCGGCCTTTCCAAGCCCATCGGTGTTCCCTTCTGACCGTGGGCAGGGCGGGGAATTTTGCAGAGATAAATCTCAACGCTGACCCAGCTGGGACTCGAACCTGGGAACTACAGATTACGAGCCTGGCGCGCTACCGACTGAGCCCCCCCCCCCCCCCCCCGACCCCCAACATGTACGACTCTGCAGCCTAATCGAAAGATTAGGCTGCAGTTTTTCGATTAGGATTAGATACTTTCGATTAGGCTTGCAGTCAACAAGGGGACACGATGTGGACTCCCACTACCATAGTGTATTTTTTCCATGGTAAGACAGATAGTCTTTGTGCATAAGCTTGTGGGTTGTGCCCTCATTCAATTCCGATGTTATCTGTTTCATAGTAGCTGTGCGATTCCTTGTAATGATGCAGGAGAGTCTGCGCTCAACTCGAGGGTCAATTGTCCGTTTACGTCCACATTTCTTCTGCTGGTTGGAAGTTTTGCCGTATTTCATGTAGTCTCACTTATACACGTGCGACGGGCTGATGTGGAAATCCTAACAGTTTAGCAGTTGCAGTGATTGAACAACCGGCCTTCCTTGCACCTACAATCTGGCCACAGTCAAACTCACTTATGTCGTTGCCATTACCCATGATTACTTTTCCGTGACTGGTTTCCAATGCGTAGTGACCTGCTCTATTTAGAGGCATTGCCAGTTTCAGCATCCCACGTGAATGGACGCGATACTTCTATTTTGCATATTGCTATCGTGGTATATATAATAATTTGTCCATTCAGTGTAGAATATCTAATATCAGTGGCGGCTCGTTATTAGAGGCCAGAGGGTTATTAGAGCCCCACCAACATTTCTGTAATATATATACTGAAACAAACTCCGAATTGGAATAAATAATAAAAATAACATTTTACGTGGATATTTGCTCTGTAAAATATCTCGCCCGTTTCATTTCACGTCAATAATCGTTTAGTGAAGTAATACACTCGAAACTGTCTTGGGCGCCTTAGTTATCAGTGGGAAATATTGCGTGAACGTTTTAAGTTCCACCCCACCCCAGGGGCTAAATTCTCACACCCTTCTAAATTGTCGCACCCCCCCCCCCACCCTGAAACTAAATCCTGGGGTACGTTCCTGACATAAGCCACAACATACATGAAGAAATTTGATTACACCTACATGTACGTACACAATCGTATCATAATAATATGACCACCTAGTATACGTATGGTAATCTTCTGTAAAATGTAATACTTATTAAAAGGTAAAATAAACATTGAATCACTTTACACGTGTGATCACTGTCCTTTCTCAACAGGTTGTTTGTACTAAATAAATCTCATAGATTGCGCTTCAATTGTTAATGGTGTTCTTTTTTTAAATTCCGCCAGTGTATATAAACGATTGTGAATGATTGGCCGACGCTGACTGACAGTGCATCACGAAAATCTAACTATGATACAGAAATGCTAGAGCTATGAAAATTTGCTACTAGGGCTAATTCGGGTCGTAGATCTCGGGAAAAATCCCAAATCTGACCTCCCAGTATCTACCCGTCCCGAGGTCAAATAGAGGGTTACATACAGGTCGAATCTTGATTTACGAATGCTAGAAACGTGAAAATTGGTGACTAGCGTATTTTCGGAGTGTAGATGTCGGAAACGGAAACGAAATTTCGGATCCGGAGGGTCCTTCGAGGTCCAAGGTCACATTTAGACCTACAGGTGCTAAAGAGTTAAAAATTGTTGTCTGGGTCGTAGATCTAGGAAACTCTGTGAAATATCGGATCCTGAGGGTCCTTCGAGATCAAAGGTCAGCCTTTGTTCTACCTGTGCTAGAGAGTTAAAAATTGGTAAATGGGGGTATGTCGGATACGTGAAATTTCTGATGCAATGGATCCTTCGAGGTCAAAGGTCAGTCTTTGTTCTACCTGTGCTAGAGAGTTAAAAATTGGTAAATGGGGGAATGTCGGATATGTGAAATTTCTGATGCAATGGATCCTTCGAGATCAAAGGTCAGATTCCTATATCACGTTGCTAAGTAGTTAAAAGTTGGAGAATAGGGTTATTTCGAACATTATAGCTGATGAATATTAAGAATGTTCAGATCAAGTGTCGCGTTCAAGGTCAAACGCGAGTTCTAGTGACGATTAGGAATCAAGAGCTGCCGAAGACAACAATCGATTTCTAGTAAAGCAATATATTCTTGAACTAAACGAAAATTATTTTTCAAACCTGATCATTTTAATCCGAGCCTTTTACCTTAGGAAACGTTTTATCTGATATTTTTTCGTTTCAAAAGAGAGCTGTCGTTTTCAAATTGTCTCCCATCTATCAGTCTGTAAATATTAAAAATTTTTAATTTAAAAGCGAAATAAACATACTTTTCTTGAGTTGGTAAATAAATAAAATAAATACCCCCTCAAGCAGCTGCTTGCCACAGAGGTCTGACAGGAGCCTGTCAGTTTATATGCCACAGTAGGAGATCTGAGAGGATGGCAGGACCTCAGCAGAAAAACGACACACACATCCATGCCTAATACCGGGGCTCGAACGCAGGTCCCTTAGATCAGTAGCCAAGCGTGCTAACCACTCGGCCACGGGACGGCTCAGTGTTTGCTTTAACAGGAGAATATTAACAGTCAAACAACAGATTAGTCAAACAACCTTACCTAGCTGGGACTCGAACCTGGGAACTACAGATTACGAGCCTGGCGCGCTACCGACTGAGCCACCCCCGCCCCTCCTCAATCGCGCTATTTCAGTATTTTCCCTATTCTTCAATCACATGATTGCAATTCGTTCGTCGATTCTTCAACATTTCTAATTGCAATTCTTTCGCCGATTCTTCAACCGCTATAATTGCAGTCCTTTCTCACCTTCTTCAATCATGTCATTCTAATTTTATTGCCCTATTCTTAAATCGCCTTATCGTAATTCTTTCAAGTATTCTTCAATTACGTTATACACAATTCACGCAAAAACTAGAATTAAAACAGAACTGACTATATTTATACTGTCATGAACGAAAAAATAAAACCTTTCGTTGTATTGCCTATAAAATATATCCTTCTCGCATCAAAAAATAAACTTTGGGAATCTCTCACCAAGAATATGTTATACGCTAATTTTTCATATACATTGGGAATTGATACTACCGCATCGAATGCCGACGAAGGCCACAACGTGTCAAAATATGGAATAAATGATATTCACCTAGAAAAATAATAGAAACGAGAAGTTAAATTATCTGGTAATTTACTCCAGATTAGTATATTTATCTGGAGTAAATACACTGAAACCTACACATGTCATCTGGAAACTAAGCACGTGGCCATTGGAGAGAGTAGTTCAAAATGTTCTCCCACTATGCTTTAGGAAGTTAAAACATATTTAAGAATTAAAGATTTAAAAATAAATTTGTTTCTAAGTCACTTATTATTTGTTTAAAATAAAACTATAAATTTTATCGAAACAAAACTAAAACCTGGTGTTTATATCGGTTCTTTTGATGGTCCCATCAGGTGAAACCCATGTGTATTTATGTATGTCGCGGTGTTTGTAATAAGTGTTAGTTATTCTGAATCCATTGAGTTTACTTATCTGTAAGAGACGTTGCCCATTGCCATTGCAGCTACCAATACCAAAAGGGCCTATTACTCCTCCCCAAAGGTCAGAGTCAGTACCAACTTTGGCACTGAAGTCACCAAGAACAAGGGTAATATCTCCTTTCGTGACAGAATTCAAAATATCCTGAAGTTGTTCATAAAACCTATCCTTCTCATCCTCATCGGCATCCTCAGTGGGGGCAAAACAGCAGATAACATTCAAGTCTTTAACGCTTGTTTGAAATTTTGCTGCAAGAAACCTTTCATTAATTTAATCCTAGAAGAGCATCACTAGCGTGTCTGCTGAGAAGCAGACCCACGGCGTGGTGATGCTTATTGTCGTCCCTCCCTGAAAAGAGAAATTTAAGATTATTTTTAAGAATCTGACCTTTATCTGTCCATCTGGTCTCTTGCAAGCCGAGAATATCTAAACTATAATGGTGGAATTCTTTTGTGAGGACATCAAGAGAAAAAGCTCTGTGCAGAGTCCTCACATTCCAACTACCTATGGAGAGAAAATGGTTAGTGGGATGTTTAAAGAAACTATGTTTATTGAGAGAGGAAATGGCGACAATATCAAACAGCCCCCTAATCGCAGACATGGGGCAAAGACCCGTTCCCCCAACCACTAAAGGCTGAAGCCATCTACACTGGAAGACTTCCTCCAATGTAGAATTTGACGATGCCAATAGAAGCAAAGAGTTCAGGTGTCTGCGATGACTTCTGCTCAGGATTATCCACCAGCTGATAAACATATCCTGTGAATCTATTCACTTGGGGCTGTCAACCCACGAACAAACAGAAAACACAGCGGAAGATTTTCCCTCCACAGAAGCCCACCAGTGCAGCAAAATTAGGATCCATTCGTACTGTGCCAGTCTCTTGAAATCGATTCCACAGTCTGCTAATCACGCTTTGGGATGTTCCAAGTGCTGTTTCCACTGTCGTCTGTGTTTGACCAGCTTCAAGACGTCCTATGGCTCTCCAGGCTTCGCATTCGGGCAAATCGTGTTGCAGGGGCATTGAAAGGGCTGGGAAATTGCAGGATGTGCACTTTCAAGATCAGGGAATGTGCAGATACTCCAGTACTTTCAGCCTTTTGTATAGTGCATTTTCACCAATGAAATAAAAGTTGGTTTTGCATCTCATTTGCATAATCGAACAACTTTCTTTGACTTGTCGTTTGCTTTTCTGATGTTCTTGTTTAATAAAAAAAAATCAAATGCTTCTTTTTTTATCGCTTCATATTCATTTTGAAATATCCCCTAATTTTTGTGAACAGTGTATATCAAAAGTATTGGGATAGTTACAGGTTATGTGAATGGAAAACTATATTTAAAACTCCATATCTTTAAAATTAAGCATTGCGGAAAAATATCACAGGAAATAAATTATACATCTCAATAAAAATTTATCCAAATCTCGTTTTTAAACAGCATTGGTTTAATATTTAAAAGAGTTAGAACATTGACACTGCTGTTAAATGCTTCAGTTTCCAGAACTTTTTAAATATCACAAAATGTTGCTCGAAAGCGAGATTTGGGACTATTTTTACAGATTTTATATCCTGTGACACTTCGCTATAAAAATTCTTATTTGAAAGTTAGGGAACTTTGAGTTTATTTTAGTTTCCATCCGCACATGATAGTGTCCAAATACTTTTGATAATTTAATGCAATTTGTTCTTTTTTCAAGTTAAAAAAAACCGAAGAAAAATATTTTGACATGAAAATGAATAGTTTGGTTTTAAATGTTACAGCATACTGAATATTATAAAATATATGATATTTATAATATTTATTACATTAATTTCTCTTACATTGTTTGTTTACCACTCAGTTGGGTTTGTTTTACCTCTGAGCGGCATTTTTTTTCACACCATGGGCTAAATGGCCAGGTCACATGGACCCCGAAGGCTCAGAGAAGGTTGGGGGAGGGGACCCACTGGAACAGCTGTTGGGAGACAGATGGTAGTCTCCCGTCAAGGCCATCCAGCGTGTTCTTTAACGTGGACAGGGTATGGTTCTCCCGCACACGGAGCCACGGCTTAACGTCCCGTCCGAAGGACGGCGGCCTTTCCAAACCCATCGGTGTCCCCTACTGAGCGTGGGCAGGGCGGGGAATTTTTCGGAGATAAATCTCAACGCTGACCCAGCTGGGACTCGAACCTGGGAACTACAGATTACGAGCCTGGCGCGCTACCGACTGAGCCACCCCCGCTCCATTTACCACTCGGTATTATCATCAAATTCCCATACATTATTTCGGTTAAAATGTTTCTTTTTTTTCATGGTTCTCAGTGTAAAAATATTTTATAATTTTATTGGTAGCAAACCCTTTTAACCCCAAACCATTTAGCCCATGGTGTGCAAAAAAGTGCCGCTCAGAGGTAAAACAACCCTGTTTTAACGTCAAGCGCAGAGATTAAAACTAGCACCCATACTGTCAACTATTTGAACTTTTAACTTATTATGATTTTTTATTCGTGTTTGTACAAACATATAAATATATTCGTATTTACCTTTTTCAACATCAACGTATATCCAGTAACAACGGAAAAAAATTTCGGGTTAAACTAGATACCAATTGAACACAAAAATAGTTGCATTTAAAAAAACTTAAGCTTGTGTTTAGCTTCTTGAACTTCCCCTAGAAAAACCACCGCTGTTTAAAAATTAGCATAAATGTTTTTCACAATTTTTAATTGTAACTAAACATTATTTTAAATCCTTTTCTGTCATGTAATACGGCATGTATGACAGCAATGAAATGCCTATCATTTAATTGTCTTTGGGTAGGATTACTATCTTTACTTTCTTCACTTCGAGGTGGGGAATGACTTCGGCATGCTTACTTTCTTTGCTTAATGCCTGTCTTATGTATATTTACTATATTACCTTTTCTTACTTTGGCCATGCCTTTGGGCGGGGCGGGGCGGGGGTGGCTCAGTCGGTAGCGCGCCAGGCTCGTAATCTGTAGTTCCCAGGTTCGAGTCCCAGCTGGGTCAGCGTTGAGATTTATCTCCGCAAAATTCCCCGCCCTGTCCACGGTCAGATAGGGGACACCGATGGGCTTGGAAAGACCGCCGTCCATCGGATGGGACGTTAAGCCGTGGCCCCGTGTGCGGGAGAACCATACCCTGTGCACGTTAAAGAACACTCTGGATGGCCTTGACGGGAGGCTACCATCTGTCTCCCAACAGCTGTTCCAGTGGGTCCCCTCCCTCAACCTTTTCTGAGCCTTCGGGGTCCATGTGTACCTGGCCATTTAGCCCATGGTGTGCAAAAATGTGACGCTCAGAGGTAAAACAACCCAAGCCTTTGTGCATACCTCATCGAGATTTTATAGAGGAGAGGAGATCTCACCACCATTGCAGAATTTTAATACCCGGAAAGCTGGCGGAAACTATATATAACCGTATTTTGCGAGGTATAATTCTTTAAAGAAAATTCAGGAACAACGTTTTCATTTTTCAGTTTCGATCCATTCACTTTCCATTCCTAGTTGTCCTAAAGTTTTTCTAGATACGGGAAACTGTCGTCCGGTAACACGAAATCCTCCAAATATTTCAATGCCTTAAAAATGCTAACCAAATGAATTTTCTGTTTTACGCACGTTAGACATAAATGCGATAAATTTGTTACATACGTACATGATAATTTTAACAGAAAAATGATCCAGGAATTTTGACCCTTACTGAATTTCTCTCAGTATCCCTAGATGGCGCCACGACATACGTCACTAAAATATTCTATTATTCGTAATTAGGAAAATTTTTGAAATAGTCTTTTACAATTGTCCTCCTTCTTCTAACTAATGAAAAAATTTATTCCAGAATAGTATTAAAATACTCTCCAGTTAATGAATATTCAAACACAAATCGACACTATATTTTCCAAATATTAAAGATTTTGCGCAAATTTCCATATAAAAAAGAGTAAAATAATATATTTTCTTTATAAGCATAGGAATTAAAAGTAGAGTTTACACTGTAAACACTGTAAACTCTAAAAATTATCGTTTTGGAAAAAATGTTCGTAGGTGAACACAATATATTTTCAAAAGTTTTCATATAATTTCTTTTTTATTTGAATAGAAGGCCATATTAAAAAAAAAAGCGTTTTGTGGGAGAATTTCACTGGAGATAAATTGAAGATCTTACTCAAATTTCTTTAATTCTCAGTTTTCAAAAATAATCCTTTAGTGTGTAAAGTGTTACGCAGAAGCTACTATTAACCTATATCCCCCCCCCGTTTTAAGTTTTTAAATTAAGGAAAAAAAAAACCTAAAAGAATCATAGCCAAATGTTTTTATCTACATTTATTTTAGTGAACGATATGTTGTAAAAATTACTATTAGAGTTTCAATTAATTTTTTTTGTAAATTCGTATGATTAGCAAGCTGCTGTTAAATGTTTAACCTCCGTAAATCTAAATATTAAAGCAGAACATTTTGGGTCAGGATGAAAAATTCAAATACCTATTTACTTGGTGAAATGAAACGTATTTCCAACCATTTTAAACAGGTTGAATGAACCTTCATAATGGCTATTTATGCTCCAAATCTAAAGATAAGCTAATAAATTTTAAATAAAAATTTAATTAATATATCCTCAAGCAGCTGCTTGTCACAGAAGTCTGACTCGATCCTGTCAGCTAATACGTTTTTACCCGAGCTAATAATTTTGCCCAGTTATTTTGTCATTTCCGCAACACTGTGCTCCGACAGCCCCGTTAACCTGTTCTCTCCTAATTCATTGGGGCGGGGGTGGCTCAGTCGGTCCCAGGTTCGAGTCCCAGCTGTGTCAGCGTTGAGATTTATCTCCGCAAAATTCCCCGCCCTGCCCACGGTCAGTAGGGGACACCGATGGGCTTGGAAAGGCCGCCGTCCGTCGGACGGGACGTTAAGCCGTGACCCCGTTTTACGGAAGAGTCATACCCTGTGCACGTTAAAGAACACGCTGGATGGCCTTGACGGGAGGCTACCATCTGTCTCCCAACAGCTGTTCCAGTGGGTCTCCTCCCCAACCTTCTCTGAGCCTTCGGGGTTCATGTGACCTGGCTATATTTAGCCCATGGTGTGCAAAAAAGTGCCGCTCAGAGGTAAAACAACCCAACTCCTAATACATCACTATTCGCAATGTATGCATTTTAGATGCAATATTGTACATTAGTTGCATTTGTAAAATATTTCAATGAAAGGATTTTATTTACCAAAAATTATATATTTGCCAGCGAAGAAATTTCGAGATAAAGACATTCACCATAAAGCTAAATATTGTTCTTTCTTTGTAAAATTCGTTCAATTTCTCCATTAACGTCAATATTAGTAAACCAAACTTTTATTTTTGAAGAACCAGAGCTTTCTCTCTAGAATTTGGACGTTGCCTATCAAAATATTGCAGAATTTCGTTATTATATCAATGGGATAACTTCGAAGCACTATAACTTCTAAAATATTAATTTAATATATAAATGGAACTGCTACTGAAGATCATAATCAACTATTGAAGGTATTTACACACATTTTTCACACAATATTATGCTGTATTTATTAAAATTTTGTTCTATACCTCTGTCATTATTGAATAAACACAGCAGAGTAAGGTGTGAAAAGTCTTAAGTACCCTGTAAAAGCTGATGAGCTCTTGATATAATTAATAACATGGTCAATTCTATTTAAATCTCGATTTTCAGCAATACTCGTTCAGTATTTAAAAAGTTTGGGAAGCTGGAATATTTAACAATAAATTAGCATGTTTCGTAGAAGGTATTCATCATTGATCTAATATTGAAATAATCATTGCGTAAACTTCTAAAATGTATATTTATTTTATTAAATGCTCTGAAGCCTATTATTTAAGTTGCAATTAAGTTCTTAAATAAAGTTTTATGACGCATTGTTGTTGTGAAATATTCCAGCTACCATAACTCTAAAAAACGAACGAATATTGTTGAACATGGAAAGTTTAATCGATTTGATTATGATCTTTAATTCATCTTCAGGCACATTTTCCCATTAAATGGATATTTCAGAAGTTATAAAGCTTAGAAGAGAGATTCCCTTTGGCATGATATGGAAATTTTTGAATATATTAGTGGGGCAATGCATTTCGAAAAATAAACGTAAATGATAATGAAGTATGCCGTCCCGTGGCCGAGTGGTTAGCACGCTTGGCTACTGATCTAAATTGGACCTGGGTTCGAGCCCCGGATTAGGCATAGACGTGTGTGTGTGTGTGTCGTTTTTCTGCTGAGGTCCTGCCATCCTCTCAGATCTCCTACTATGGCATATAAACTGACAGCCTCCTGTCAGACCTCTGTGGCAAGCAGCTGCTTGAGGGGGTATTTATTTATTTTTTTTTATTTATAATGAAGTATTCAAACTATTACAATTACTGCGCCATAGGCAACACAGCATGCCTAGAAGTATATATGTGGTACTTTTGTAGCTTGAACTCTGTCAATCAGACCAGGAACATATTCAGGATATAGTTTCGGTGGGAAGGATTCGAAAATTTGATTTCGGGGCGTGGGGTAATTTTAGTTTTGGCGAGGGTTTCCCAAATACTAAAATTTTCCAGCTGACAGGAAAGGTTAAAATAATGTTATATATGGAAAAAAATTAACATTTTTTTAAAATCAATTATTAGTGTCGGACATGTGCTATGGGGCGAAAATGAAATTATACAAAGACAACTGTTTCAGATTTCAAATCAGGTAGATAAGATAACGATTTCTTTTAAGACAACCTGATTTTCTGGGGTTGGAAGGGGTCCGAACCACCTGGTCCCTCCCTCCCTGGTGACGTTCCCGAATCAAACATCTGATTCAAATGTAGAGTAGGTTTTGTGCGTATTTGTACACAAGAGGGCATTTTTCCTTTATTGGCTTGTTCATACAAACTGTGCTTTCCCATCTTGAGTATCGGCTTTGGCTGCTTTTCTTCCAAACGTGAAGAAGATAACTTGAATTTAAATGATTGGCTATATCTTCCACTCCTGAGGGTTCGAAGTATCGTTCCCATTCTTTCCATTTGATGGGGAAAACTGTTTCTTGAGGGGTAATCGTAATGTTGCATCCCAAGTGAGACACTGATCTCAAATAATTGACGCCACAGAATTTCCGGAGGTCGCGCGTTAAAAAAGTCGGCCCATTGGCAACGTAATCGTTTTTGTTGTAATGCCGGACAAAATCTGTTATTGATTGTCTGAGGAGTTCATGGCCACGATCGAAGATGAGGATACCCGATGCTACTTGGTGCAACATTTCAGTCACAACTGCGTTTCGGAGGTGTTGCAAGGAGCGAAGATTTACGATGTCCAGGTCAAGGTATATGCCGCCATACTTGCACACGAAGTATAACCTCAGCAAGTCACTTAAATGTGTCACCTACGGGAAATAAAAGTAAATGTTATTATTTAAGAAGAATCCATAAGATTTAAGAAAAATCATATTAAAGTATTATTCGTCTTTATGATTTCTGCAATGTAATCTGTCAATGTGATTTCTGCAATAAAGTCTCTTAATACAGATATTTGCATGTATAGATTTTTTGCGTATGTATTTATTGTACAATTTACATTAAAATGGTGACTCTTCAACAGCATTGTTGAATAGGGGTGCTGGGGGAAAGTTAACAAGTGCTGATACGTTGGAGGTCTATCAATACGAGGAATTAATTTTGACAAGAGGATATATGTTGTAAATTATTGCTGTTAAACAAAAATCAGCAGATGCAATATCATAGATATTTTTCAGACAAAAACAGATGAAATAAACTGATAGACAGACAAAGTCAGATAAAATAAACTGAGAGACGGAAGGAAATAAACTAAAGTGACTGACTGACAGACAAAGCAGATAAAACAAACAGATAACATAAACTAACAGACATACAGAAGACAAAGCAGATAAAACAAACAGATAACATAAACTAACAGACATACAGAAGACAAAGCAGATAAAACAAACAGATAACATAAACTAACAGACATACAGAAGACAAAGCAGATAAAACAAACAGATAACATAAACTAACAGACATACAGAAGACAAAGCAGATAAAACAAACAGATAACATAAACTAACAGACATACAGAAGACAAAGCAGATAAAACAAACAGATAACATAAACTAACAGACATACAGAAGACAAAGCAGATAAAACAAACAGATAACATAAACTAACAGACATACAGAAGACAAAGCAGATAAAACAAATACAGTCAAAATAACCTGACAGACAGACAAAGCAGATAAAACAAACAGATAACATAAACTAACAGACATACAGAAGACAAAGCAGATAAAACAAATACAGTCAAAATAACCTGACAGACAGACAGACAAAGCAGATAAAACAAACAGATAACATAAACTAACAGACATACAGAAGACAAAGCAGATAAAACAAACAGATAACATAAACTAACAGACATACAGAAGACAAAGCAGATAAAACAAATACAGTCAAAATAACCTGACAGACAGACAGACAAAGCAGATAAAACAAACAGATAACATAAACTAACAGACATACAGAAGACAAAGCAGATAAAACAAACAGATAACATAAACTAACAGACATACAGAAGACAAAGCAGATAAAACAAATACAGTCAAAATAACCTGACAGACAGACAGACAAAGCAGATAAAACAAACAGATAACATAAACTAACAGACATACAGAAGACAAAGCAGATAAAACAAATACAGTCAAAATAACCTGACAGACAGACAGACAAAGCAGATAAAACAAACAGATAACATAAACTAACAGACATACAGAAGACAAAGCAGATAAAACAAACAGATAACATAAACTAACAGACATACAGAAGACAAAGCAGATAAAACAAACATATAACATAAACTAACAGACATACAGAAGACAAAGCAGATAAAACAAATACAGTCAAAATAACCTGACAGACAGACAGACAAAGCAGATAAAACAAACAGATAACATAAACTAACAGACATACAGAAGACAAAGCAGATAAAACAAACAGATAACATAAACTAACAGACATACAGAAGACAAAGCAGATAAAACAAATACAGTCAAAATAACCTGACAGACAGACAGACAAAGCAGATAAAACAAACAGATAACATAAACTAACAGACATACAGAAGACAAAGCAGATAAAACAAACAGATAACATAAACTAACAGACATACAGAAGACAAAGCAGATAAAACAAACAGATAACATAAACTAACAGACATACAGAAGACAAAGCAGTTAAAACAAATACAGGCAAAATGACCTGACAGACAGACAGACAAAGCAGATAAAACAAACAGATAACATAAACTAACAGACATACAGAAGACAAAGCAGATAAAACAAATACAGTCAAAATAACCTGACAGACAGACAGACAAAGCAGATAAAACAAACAGATAACATAAACTAACAGACATACAGAAGACAAAGCAGATAAAACAAATACAGTCAAAATAACCTGACAGACAGACAGACAAAGCAGATAAAACAAACAGATAACATAAACTAACAGACATACAGAAGACAAAGCAGATAAAACAAACAGATAACATAAACTAACAGACATACAGAAGACAAAGCAGATAAAACAAATACAGTCAAAATAACCTGACAGACAGACAGACAAAGCAGATAAAACAAACAGATAACATAAACTAACAGACATACAGAAGACAAAGCAGATAAAACAAACAGATAACATAAACTAACAGACATACAGAAGACAAAGCAGTTAAAACAAATACAGTCAAATAACCTGACAGACAGACAGACAAAGCAGATAAAACAAACACAGAAAAAATAAAGTGACAGATAAACAGAAGACAAAGCAGATAAAACAAACAGATAACATAAACTAACAGACATACAGAAGACAAAGCAGATAAAACAAATACAGTCAAAATAACCTGACAGACAGACAGACAAAGCAGATAAAACAAACAGATAACATAAACTAACAGACATACAGAAGACAAAGCAGATAAAACAAATACAGTCAAAATAACCTGACAGACAGACAGACAAAGCAGATAAAACAAACAGATAACATAAACTAACAGACATACAGAAGACAAAGCAGATAAAACAAACAGATAACATAAACTAACAGACATACAGAAGACAAAGCAGATAAAACAAACATATAACATAAACTAACAGACATACAGAAGACAAAGCAGATAAAACAAATACAGTCAAAATAACCTGACAGACAGACAGACAAAGCAGATAAAACAAACAGATAACATAAACTAACAGACATACAGAAGACAAAGCAGATAAAACAAACAGATAACATAAACTAACAGACATACAGAAGACAAAGCAGATAAAACAAATACAGTCAAAATAACCTGACAGACAGACAGACAAAGCAGATAAAACAAACAGATAACATAAACTAACAGACATACAGAAGACAAAGCAGATAAAACAAACAGATAACATAAACTAACAGACATACAGAAGACAAAGCAGATAAAACAAACAGATAACATAAACTAACAGACATACAGAAGACAAAGCAGTTAAAACAAATACAGGCAAAATGACCTGACAGACAGACAGACAAAGCAGATAAAACAAACAGATAACATAAACTAACAGACATACAGAAGACAAAGCAGATAAAACAAATACAGTCAAAATAACCTGACAGACAGACAGACAAAGCAGATAAAACAAACAGATAACATAAACTAACAGACATACAGAAGACAAAGCAGATAAAACAAATACAGTCAAAATAACCTGACAGACAGACAGACAAAGCAGATAAAACAAACAGATAACATAAACTAACAGACATACAGAAGACAAAGCAGATAAAACAAACAGATAACATAAACTAACAGACATACAGAAGACAAAGCAGATAAAACAAATACAGTCAAAATAACCTGACAGACAGACAGACAAAGCAGATAAAACAAACAGATAACATAAACTAACAGACATACAGAAGACAAAGCAGATAAAACAAACAGATAACATAAACTAACAGACATACAGAAGACAAAGCAGTTAAAACAAATACAGTCAAATAACCTGACAGACAGACAGACAAAGCAGATAAAACAAACACAGAAAAAATAAAGTGACAGATAAACAGAAGACAAAGCAGATAAAACAAACACAGAAAAAATAAAGTGACAGACAAACAGAAGACAAAGCAGATAAAACAAACACAGAAAAAATAAAGTGACAGATAAACAAACGCAGATAAAATAAACTGAGAGAAAAGAGATAAACTGAATTGACAGACAACCCAAAACAGATAAAAATAAATTGATAGACAGAAGAAAACAGATAAAATTACCTGATAAACAAACAGGTTAAATAAACTGACAGGCAGACAAAAAAAAGATACAATAAACTGACAAAGATATAAACAGAACAAAAGAAGATAAATGGATAGTCGGATTAAAACAATAAAATAAACTGATACAAAAAAGCAGATAAAATAAACTAATACACAGACAAAAATAAGGTAAAACGAACTGATAGACAAACAGACGAAAGGAGATAAAATAAATTGACAGGCAGATAAAAGCAATGAAACAAACTAATAGACAGAATCAAATAAAATAAACTGTCAGACAAAAACAGATAGAATAAACTGATAAACAGATGGTAACAGTTAAAATAAACTGAAAAATGGACAAAAATAGACAATCGGATTGAAACAGAAAAATCAAACTTAGAGACAAAAATTCTTATCTTCCATTTATTCTTCTTCCATATGCCAGACTCGATCCATTTTGATATCATTGAGGAATCAGTGGCGAGATCTTCCAATTTCAGCTGCAGCACGACAACATTGGTTAGGGTCAACAGGTTGGACAAGAGTTCATTGGAATAGTTGACCTTTTGTGAAGGCGTCATAAGCACCACTACTGACATCGATGGATGGGTACGTGCTGTGGACTCTACTGCGCATGATTGACGGTATTTGGGTTGTGTTGTTTTACCTCTAAGCGGCACTTTTTTGCACACCATTTGCTAAATGGCCAGGTCACATGGAACTCGAAGGCTCAGAGAAGGTTGGGGGAGGGGACCCACTGGAACAGCTGTTGGGAGACAGATGATAGCCTCCCGTCAAGGCCATCCAGCGTGTTCTTTAACGTGCACAGGGTATGTCTCTCCCGCACACGGGGCCACGGCTTAACGTCCCATCCGACGGACGGCGGCTTTTCCAAGCCCATCGGTGTCCCCTACTGACCGTGGGCAGGGCGGGGAATACCCTCAACGGAAAGGAAGATTTAATCCTTGGGCATTGCCAATTATTGTGACCCGAAACGTTGCTTTAAAGGATTCTTCAATAGGACTGTATAGAAATTTGATTATTAGATTAACGTTCTCATCAGGGATAATTTATTAATTTTAATTGAGATGCGAAACCCCGAACTATTTTACGAAGTTTTAGAAGTTCAAGATACAGCTGAAAATTGGATTGTGTGCAGTTCATACGTCTTTTGGAAGTTTCGTCAATATCCGATGTAGTGGATTAGGATTTGGCCAATTATGCTGCAAAAACGTCTTTTGCAGAAAGAACATCTTAACGGTTTGTCCTTTGCTTTCCTTTATTTACTTCAAGAAGTAAGAGATAACCAGGCGAAGTAGTCGCAAGTAATCCTTTGCGGATTATCTGCATTTCCCATTAACTCTACCTTTAATCTACTTAATAGGTACAAGAGTCGTCGTAAGAGCGATTTTCCTGCAGCTTTGTTTCCTCTGTGAAGAGAGGCCATTTCCCAGGGGTTTTTGGAGAATTATTATGTCTGTGTTTGAAAAATATTAACTTTTGTGCATAGCCCAAGGAAACCAAGCCAAGCAACAAGGGGGGGAGGGGCTCAGTCGGTAGCGCGCCAGGCTCGTAATCTGTAGTTCCCAGGTTCGAGTCCCAGCTGGGTCAGCGTTGAGATTTATCTCCGCAATAATTCCCCCGCCCTGCCCACGGTCAGTAGGGGACACCGATGGGCTTGGAAAGGCCGCCGTCCGTCGGATGGGACGTTAAGCCGTGGCCCCGTGTGCGGGAGAGCAATACCCTGTGCACGTTAAAGAACACGCTGGATGGCCTTGACGGAAGGCTACCATCTGTCTCCCAACAGCTGTTCCAGTGGGTCCCCTCCCCCAACCTTCTCTGAGCCTTCGGGGTCCATGTGACCAGGCCATTTAGCCCATGGTGTGCAAAAATGTGCCGCTCAGAGGTAAAACAACCCAACCCGTGTAACCAGAGAGGCATACACTGTGCATACTAAAGAACACGCTAGATTGCCTTGACGGGAGGTTACCATCTCTCTCCTAACAGCTGCCGAGGAGGTCTCCGCTCCTCAACATTATCTGAACCCTTGAAGTCTTTTTGTACTTACCATTAATCTACTGTTTGCAAAAATGCCTTTAGAGGTAAACATCCCATTTCAAATCATTATATAAAATCATTCCATCATTCCATCAATCATTCCATCAATCATTCCATTCCAATCAATACACGTAATTATTTAAACGAAATAAAGACAATTAAGGAAAGTAGAGGAATTTATTATTTTTATTGCATTCCCGAATTTCAATTTTTTTGTGGAATATTTTGTTTTAAAGGATCGGTCAATCTTCATTTCCCTCCAATATATTTGGCTTCAATTACCATTCCGAAATCGAATTATTTGTATATGAAAACATCGATTTTATGCAAAATCAAACAACATGTGCAATGTCTCCCTCCCTTTCATAATGCACTTCAAAGTGCCGAATAGTGAATGCATATTAAAGCCCGTTGCATTTGAATGTGTAACTTCATGATTGGTATCGAAAATTTCTAGGTCTTCGTTAAGCATTTTAGATCTTCTGTAAGCTGAAAGGATGATAGCAATCAGTTTTGTCAGCTTTGGGTTGGGTTGTTTTACCTCTGAGCGACACTTTTTTGCACACCATGGTCTAAATGGCCAGGTCACATGGACCCCGAAGGCTCAGAGAAGGTTGGGGGAGGGGACCCACTGGAACAGCTGTTGGGAGACAGATGGTAGCCTCCCGTCAAGGTCATCCAGCGTGTTCTTTAACGTGCACAGGATATGGCTCTCCCGCACACGGAGCCACGGCTTAACGTCCTATCAGACGGACGGCGGCCTTTCCAAGCCCATCGGTGAACCCTACTGACCGTGGGCAGGGCGGGGAATTTTGCGGAGATAAGTCTCAACGCTGACCCAGCTGGGACTCGAACCTGGGAACTACAGATTACGAGCCTGGCGCGCTACCGACTGAGCCACCCCAGTTTTGTCAGCAGTTCATGATGCTTAGCTACTTCAAAAAATTTCTCTAATTTTTCCACTTAGTGTATATCTACGGATTAATCAGTACTTACCATCAGCAAATATTTCAGAACCAATCTTTTGGCATTTGGTGTCAAGTGTAGGAAAAATTTCTTTAAAGAAGCCATCTGAAAGAGAAAAAAAACTACACACTAAATATGTCGATAGGAACATTATTTGTGTCGATAGATTATAATGTCGATAGGAACATTATTTGTGTCGATAGATTATAATGTCGATAGGAACATTATTTGTGTTGAAAAGATTAAGAAATAATTACGAGTATTTCAAGAGTCAGATCTAACTGGAATAAAGATATTACAATACTTCTAAATAGAAAATTTTATCACTGAATTACAGTTATTCCCATAATTCCTTCTTTTATATTAAAAAAAAAACGCTCACTTGGATTTCCAAAATTTTTCATAATTAGATGAGAGGACATATAAAAATACTCTACAGGAAAAACAATTGCAACACCTAGAAGGATTTAATGCCATTTTATTGAAACGCAGGCAGCTGCTAGCATACACTGAGATGTGCGATAGGTAACATTATCAAAAAATATTTGGAAAATTACCACTTTACCTACCCGGTAAAATGGTATAATTACTATGATGTTGAACCGTCCCGCACAGCAATACATTCATGAACACGGCGCGGAAGGTCTATCGCACAGCTCTATAATGTCCTCTTGAGGGATAGAACGCCAAATAGCGCGAAGCTGCTGTTCCATTTCAGCGACAGTGGTTGGCGCACCTCTTGGATGTTGTTGAAGCTGTCGGCCTATCATGTCCCAGACGTGTTCAATAGCTGAAAGGTCCGGCGAGCGTGCTGGCCATGGTACTTCCTGAACGTTTTGCTCGTGTAGATACTGCAGACTAATGCGGGCTGTGTGGGGACGGACGCTATCTTGCTGGTAAAAGGTTCCGTACTGCTGAACAAATGGGACAGCCACTGGTTGCAAAATGTTGGTAACATATCGTTGGGCAGTTAGAGATCTCCTTATGATGACCAGTTCTGACCGAGATGTTCGACCAATGGCAACCCACACGAAGACACCAGGTGCTGGAGCTGTGTGACGATGCCGCACGTACTGGGTGGCGTTCCTATTCGCTGGATGACGGCGAACACGTTGTCTACCGTCGGGATGATCAAGACAAAAACGAGATTCGTCACTAAACACCACTGTACTCCACTCTTGTTCGTTCCAGTTCTGTCTGAGGTGACACCACTGAAGACGTGCATGCATGTGGGCAGACGTGAGGGGCAAACGCAATGCCGGACGATAGGCTCGCAATGAAAATTCTAAAAGCCTGTTGTTTACCGTCCGCCTGGTAGGTATTCAATGTGTTATCCGTTGCCAGTCCCTTTGCAGTTGCGTTGCAGTCGCGAATCTGTCATGCAATGCCATGCGTCGCAAATGGCGGTCCTGTCGCTCCGTGGTAATACGTCGTTTTCCTGATCCTTGTCGGCGTGTGCTGGATCCTTCTTGAACCCGCTGGCGCCATATGTGTACGATGGTGCTAGGATTGCGGCCAACAAGGTTGGCCACATCTATGTACGAAAAACCAGTTTCTCTAAGGCCGATGATTCTTCCAAGCTCAAAGTATCTTAACTTCGAACGGCTGCCGACGTCTGCGTAAGATTGTCTTTAGAGGTTTAGATCAATTTCGACAACGTTTTGTCAATCGAGGAGCTTTGGTTGCCATTTTCTGTGTTTGACTGCTCCGCTACACTGACGTCAGCTCGCGCCTGTCCAATCGTTTCGATCGTCCTTCAAACCAAATCATTTCCATGCATTTCCGTATACTACGGCCTCCTTAAATTTCGTCACATTTGTATAACTTCTTGCAAGTATTGCATTTTTTTTTATTTCCTGTAGTCTAGGCTTTAAGGAAAAGTAAATTCCAAAGCAAACATGATACCATTACTGATTCCTCTCTATATGATTCGGCGACTCTTCAATCACTGATTTCTCTCAAATGATTCGGCGACTCTTCAATCACTGATTCCTCTCTATATAATTCGGCAACTCTTCAATCAATGATTTCTCTCTATATAATTCGGCAACTCTTCAATCAATGATTTCTCTCTATATGATTCGGCGACTCTTCAATCACTGATTCCTCTCTATATAATTCGGCAACTCTTCAATCAATGATTTCTCTCTATATGATTCGGCGACTCTTCAATCACTGATTTCTCTCAAATGATTCGGCGGCTCTTCAATCATTGATTCCTCTCTATCTATAACGATCTACATATTTAGAAATTTGAGAAAAAAAATTCGGAAGAGAAATAACAGAATTGTGTTTAAAATTCAGGTACTTTCCATCGTAACTGTAAGAGATGTAAACAGACCAGAAAAGTAAATACTCAGTTTATGAAACAAATAATGCTTCTTAATAATGTATACTGGAATGAATACAAGCTACACAATTTGAACCTGGCGTAGGTCGATTCCAAAGGTTTTTATACATTTTTTGTGAGCTCCAAAGCTTTTTTAATAAAATCACACACTTCCACTTTGAATGCCCATTTTCAGCAACCGTTTCATTAAAAATATATTATGTAAATGTTCAAGATAGAATGTTATTCAAGTGTAATTTTAAGAGAATCACTTGACAATTTTTCAGTAATTTTGAACTAACTTTTTATTTAGCTTAGCCATTGATTATGTTATGAGCTTTAGAAGTGAAAGACTGAGGTCTACTGATTCAAAATTGTTGAGAATTTCTCCTTTCGGCAAAAAGCTTGGTTGGAGAGTGAATAGAATCACATGTAATTTACCCTCCTCGAAAGTAGAGTTTTGATTAAAAAGTGCTATAGAGGGCGCTTCTAGAGCGTCCTACATATTTTTTACTTCGAGATTTAATTTTCATTTTGCATAATGTATTAAATATAATAATAATAAATACCCCCCTCAAGCAGCTGCTTGCCACAGAGGTCTGACAGGAGCCTGTCAGTTTATATGCCACAGTAGGAGATCTGAGAGGATGGCAGGACCTCAGCAGAAAAACGACACACACATCCATAGCCTAAATCCGGGGCTCGAACCCAGGTCCCTTAGATCAGTAGCCAAGCGTGCTAACCACTCGGCCACGGGACGGCTAATGTATTAAATAGGGTCTATTAAATAATCTTCTTGAAATTGGATGCCTGTTTCCACCCATCCAAATACATAAATATCCATCTACAGTGGAATACTCAAAAATGGTGTGTATGTAACGTATATGAGTGCGATGGAGGAGGGAGTGATATGCTCGTCTCATTTACTGCCTTAGAGAATATGAATTGTCTAAGCCCTCAGGGGGATTATAACTTCATACCCCCTCCCTGCACCCCTGCTCTGGATATGACACTGTCCATATGCATTTAATCGGCGGCTTGAAAGATCTATTTAACTGTATTTAACTGTCTATTTAACTGTGTGCACATCCTTGTCCTAGGCGATAATAAAAGTTTTCAATCGTAAAACTCTCACTTTGTATAGCTGCTATGATTTTTCAAGTCGAGTGCCTAGGGTCATTAAAATTTGGTGTTCACATCAATACATCCCACTCTGAGAAGTGAATATATACATTCAGTTTATGCAAGTAACAAAATAATTAAATCTCTACTTTCAACGGTACAATAAGAACCACATCAGAGAATTTTACATTGAATTAAAAATTTTCACATCACTATATTTTAACAATTGAGTTCTTGATTAACAATTGAGTTCTTGATGAAGAACACTAAACATCAAATTCTTTGGAACCAATATTAAGTTTACAATACTTACCAGTGTAGGAATAAAAAAAAGTATCGTAGAGCAGCAAACTGCAAGAACTGTAAATGGCAGAAACGCTTTACTGATGATTGCTCTGCGGTTTAGATGCATCTTGTCCACCGACGATGCTCTAAATCGGAAAAGAACATTCTTATGTATGTAAATGCTCGAACATATTGAATTGAGATGTTTACTGTTGAAACACTTTTGTTCCGGTAAAGAAGTGTACAGAGTATATAAACAAGAAATCTACCTGAGATTTTGTTCCGTTATGAGATCTGTTTGGACTATGGGGTGACTCTGAACTTGCGCAGTTGACCTTTCAACAGTTCTCATTGATGATAGTTTGCTATATCCCTGTCCTATTACTGTTATTATTATTATTATCATCATCTATTTTTTAAAAGTTTCATTAAGAATCACCCTTCAGGGGAGGGGTGGCTCAATCAGTAGTGGGCCCGGATCGTAATCTGTAGTTCCCAGTTCGAGTCCCAGTTGGGCCAGAGTTGAGATTTACCTCCGCAAAACTCCTCGCCTTGCTCTCGGTCAGTAGGAGACTACGATGGTTTCGGAAAGTCTGCCATCTGTCAGATGGGACGTTAAGCCATGTGCACCAGAAACATACCGTATGCACCATAAAGAACAGACTGGATGGCCTTAATGGGAGACTACCATCTCTCTCCTAACAGTTGTCCAGTGGTTTCATCCCCCAAACTTTCTCTAAGCTTTCGAGGTCGTCGTAAACTGGTCATTTAATCCATTATGTGAAAAAAGTGCAACTCAGAGGAAAAGCAACCCAAATGAGGACATATCAATAAAATTTGTCAGTAAATGCTATACTTTATTTAACACTTTCCGCACTTTTTAAAATTTCTCCTTTACATTCTGAACAAAATATTTTTCTTCTCTCATAACCAAACTCTGAAACCAAATTATATTAGTAGATCTAGACAGATCGACCACTGAATTAGAAACCTTTATTCAATACCGAGTGGGACCTCCTTTAGCCCGAATTACAGCACGTATACGGTTTCACATAGATTTCTCAAGGTGTTGGAGAGCCTTTACGTCTTCAGCATACTAGACATTCACTAGATAGTTTTTTAACTGGCTCAGATTTGGTGGAAGAGGACTTTGCTCCCGGATCTGTTTTTCTAACATGTCCCATATTTTCTCAGTGGGGTTCAGATCCGGGCTTTGTGGTGGCCAGGGAAGATGGTGGAAGTCGCTCTCATACTCTCTGTACAACTGCTGAACACATCTTGTGCTTGGGGGCGGGGTGGCTCAGTCGGTAGCGCGCCAGGCTCCTAATCTGTAATTCCCAGGTTCGAGTCCCAGCTGGGTCAGCGTTGAGATTTATGTCCGCAAAATTCCTCGCCCTGCCCACGGTCAGTAGGGGACACCGATGGGCTTGGAAAGGCCGCCGTCCATCGGATGGGACGTTAAGCCGTGGCCCTGTGTGCGGGAGAGCCATACCCTGTGCACGTTAAAGAACACGCTGGATGGCCTTGACGGGAGGCTACCATATGTCTCCCAACAGCTGTTCCAGTGGGTCCCCTCCCCCAACCTTCTCTGAGACTTCGGGGTCCATGTGACCTGGCCATTTAGCCCATGGTGTGCAAAAAAGTGCCGCTCAGAGATAAAGCAACCCAACCCATCTTGTGCGATGGGCAGTTGTATTGGCATCCATGAAACAGCCGAAATCTGCTGGATAAAAAGTCAATATTGCAGGATGGACTTGATTGGCAACAATGTTCAGATAATCCTTGGAGGACACCTGACCTTCCAGCAATATCAGGGACCCGTTTCGTACTTACAGAACGTGCTCCACACCATGACATAGCCTCCAGTACCTTGAGTTGTGTTTACAAGGCAACATTACTTGTGCTGCCATCTTTTAGCCAAAATATTTACTGAAACTAATTTAGTAAACTCTCGTTAGGACTGGATTGACGGAATGGGAATGTTGACCATGAACAAGGGTCAATGAGTGGCAAAAGAGATTGTGAGTTGAGAACGAATACAAACCCCTCAAAAAGTAAAAACATCTCCAAATATATTCTTAATTCTCCCGAAAATGAGAAGAAGCATTTTGCTCAGTCTCTCCACCTTCCTCTTGAAAAAAATACAGAATGCCTTCTAACTTATACCAGAAATATATTTGCTAACTGAACCCCAATATTTGAAAAAAAAAAAATTATCACTCATGTAGATGCTTGTCGTAGTGTTCTTAATAACCAGTCAGAAAATGTCTGTGAGGAAGTCGAGACCTCTGCAGAGAGAAAACACAAGAAAGGGAATTTCCATGCCTCATCTGCAATTCCTTTTATCTTCAACCACGCATGGTAACAGAGTCTGCCAACGGAACGGAAACATTAGTAACATTAACAAAAAGTTGAAGGTTGCTTCAACTCTTCCCAGTTAGGAAAATACTGCTAAAACACCGAAAAAGTTTCTTTCGTTGGTTTATGTTAGTAGGTCAGTTATGTGGACAATTCTACGTTTGATAGACTCTTGCTTACTCTTCAGAAGTTCTTAAAGAAGTTACATAACCATAATCTTTGTCACCGTCTCCAACGGAGGAGCTTACAGCTTCGAACCCAATCCTCCTCATTATTATCATCTAATAATTCCAACAAGTCAAGAATCACCATTTCTGCCCTTTCATAGGAGCAGGGCCAAAAGTTGGAATAAAGCTATGGGTTGGGTTGTTTTACCTCTGAGCGACACTTTTTTGCACATCATGGGCTAAAATGGGCTAAATGGTCAGGTTACATCGACCCCGAAGACTCAGAGAAGGTTGGGGGAGGGGACCCACTGGAACAGCTGTTGGGAGATAGATGGTAGCCTCCCGTCAAGGCCATCAAATGTGTGTTCTTTAATGTTCACAGGGTATCGCTCCCCGCATACGGGAGCAGGGTTTAAAGTCCCATCCGCAGGACGACGGTCTTATCCAAGCCCATCGGTGTCCCCTACTGACCGTGGGCAGGGCGGGAAATTTTGGGGAGACAATTTTTACGCTGACCCAGCTGGGACTCGAACCTGGGAACTACAGATCACGAGTCTGGCGCGCTACCGACTGAGCACCTCGCGCTAGGAATAAAGCCTAGCAATATTCATGTAAAGCTGAACTGTAAATTATTTTAAACTATACATTTCATGATTTTTGTTAATAAAAATTATTTGCACATAATATATATATACATATTTTAAACAATTACCACTGCAATTTAAAGTGTTAGAGACATATAAAAAATTTAATGTCCCGTCAAGCAGATGTTTGCCACAGGAGCTTGTCAGTTTATACGTCACAGTAGAAGGTCTGTGAGGATGGCAGAAACTCAGCAGAAAAACGGCACAAACATCCACGACTTATCCGGGTCGCTGATGTTAAATTATTTATATTCATTCAGTTTTCCTTTTAAAAATAAAAGTACATTTGTATGTAATATTTTTAAAACTTTCCACAAAGTTTGTGGGCGGGGTGGCTCAGTCGGTAGCGCGCCAGGCTCGTAATCTGTAGTTCCCAGGTTCGAGTCCCAGCTGGGTCAGCGTTGAGATTTATCTCCGCAAAACTCCCCGCCCTGCCCACTGTCAGTAGGGGACACCGATGGGCTTGGAAAGGCCGTCGTCCGTCGGATGGGACGTTAAGCCGTGACCCCGTGTGCGGGAGAGCCATACCCTGTGCACGTTAAAGAACACGCTGGATGGCCTTGACGGGAGGCTACCATCTGTCTCCCAACAGCTGTTCCAGTGGGTCCCCTCCCCCAATCCTTCGCTGAGCCTTCAGGGTCCATGTGACCTGGCCATTTAGCCCATGGTGTGCAAAAAAGTGCCGCTCAGAAGTAAAACAACCCAACCCACAAAGTTTGTTAGGTGTATATTGCAATTACGAGTATGATACAAATCCTCCACTTGAGTGATCCAGTAAGTTACCCTGAAACCTCTACCTCATGAAGGAAATTCAGAAAATAAAAATTTACATCTTTTATCGAATTTTGTTATATGTATCACAATTCTTTAAAAATTTGAAAGAAATCCATTACATATTTTTTAGCTCTAACTTTTTCATTTTCCAAAATCGAGATCAAATGAAATTCCTGCATTTGAATATTTTCTCAAAGAATCACAAATCTCTCGTCTTTCTGTCTCATATTTTGGACAGTTCGCATGATGTGGATTATGCTTCCTTTTGAATTGCAATGATCACACAAATTGTTATCAATTTTCTTCATTTTAAAATGTTTCTGGCATTTCTTCTATTAGATTTTCCCATTTCTGAACCTCTAAACTAGGGATTCTCAACGTGGGGTAGGCGGTAAAATTTTTTGGGGTACGCCGTGAGAGCTCAAAAGTCGCTAGATCTAGTAACAAAGTCAGTGTTTTATTTTATTCCCATTGTTATACTATAACTATAGTTTTATCTATCTATACAAGGGCTACGCTAGTTACATACACATTTCCAGGGGGTACGTGAAGCATAAAAGGTTGAGTCAATTAGGCAGGTGGTCATAATGTTTTGGCTCTTCGGTGTATATGTGACATATATGTAACACATATTCACATATCTGTGACCCATATGAACTTTTGGAACTTTTGGATATGTGAACCATATGATTCACATATCTGTGACTTATTCACATATTATATCTCGTGGATTCAGATATCTGATTCCCGATTCTCGAGAATTTAAAATTTTCGAAAAACCAGAAACACGAGTTGCAACAACGCAAGTATATTTAGCATTGTTACTTTGTTATTTCCCTTTAATATGTGACAGAAAATAGTCTTGACCGGTTCTCTCTGCTTCTTATGGAAGCATTTTACCACACGTAGCAAGAAAGTTGGATTTTGGGAAGGTAAGGAGTTAGTTACTTGTGTCAATTATATTATAATTTTACTCGAACTGTCACAGCTTATTGTTAACCTTGTCTGTTCCTCTTCAAATGGCGCTTTGCAGCTTTCGTAGTCAACTGACTGACAGCCAGAAAAAAAATGTTGACAGTAATCCGAATCACGACAGTAACAAGGACTCTCGTTATTATTAAGACAGAGAGAGACAGGCGTCAAACTAAATGACAAAACGATTACCTGCTCCTTACCCTTTTTGTTTCATTTACAAGTCAATTGCAGTCTTCCGATGATTGATGCGAGCCCGATGTTATATCGAAAGCAGCGAAGAACTTTCATTTTGCAAGTGAATTTGTGCTGATTTTTGTAATCCTTTTGAAAGCGATTTTATATATGTAAAGGTTTTTATTACTACCTAGAGCTGAAATACGAAAAAAGCAACAGAACCAACGCAACAAGAAATATTGAAATGCATGTGAAACATATTCGCATAAACAAAATAATATAAAAGAAACCGAAATGCTGATATTGGAAAGAAATATTAATATTTGGGTTGTTTTACCACTAAGAGACACTTTTTTGCACACCATGGGCTAAATGGCCATGGTCACAAGGACCCCGAAGGCTCAGAGAAGGTTGGGGGAGTGGACCCACTGGAACAGCTGTTGGAAGACAGATGGTAGCCTCCCGTCAAGGCCATCCAGCGTGTTCTTTAACGTGCAGAGGGTATGGCTCTCCCGCACACGGTGCCACGGCTTAACGTCCCATCCGACGGAAGGCGGCCTTTCCAAGCTCATCGGTGTCCCCTACTGACCGTGGAAAGGGCGGGGAATTTTGCGGAGATAAGTCTCAACGCAGACCCAACAGGGACTCGAACCTGGGAACTGCAAATTACGAACCTGGCGCGCTACCGACTGAGCCACCCCTATTTTAATAGTAACTGAGGGATGTGATAGAGGGTTGTTTTTGTCAAACAATTTTTGATAGAGTCTGCCTGATAGTGCAATTATTGACTAAATATAATATCATCTAGGAAAAGCATTCTTTTCGGGTTCCTTACTGACTGAAGAAGAAATTAAAACTCTAAACTTGTGGTTACTAACTTATAGGCCACGGCCTAAAACGTGTAAAGGTCGCGGAAGTAGAAAATATATTTTAGCTCATAAAAATATCAAGTATTTTTTCCTAGAGGAAACGCAATATATTTTTTATGGAAAACCTGTCCAACAAATTAAATGTTATCGAAAAGTAAGCATAAGTTTTCTTATTAAATAATTCCGAAATTTTTCGTTTCTTTAAATTAATTTCCTTTAGCTCAGTTGTTTTGATTTAATTATATTAACAGTTTAAAATATGTTCACTTTATTTAAATTAATATAATTATGAGAAGAAATTACAATTTTGATATGAAATTATTTAAAGTTTAAGCGTTTTTGTTCCATCAGGTTTTTCCTTTCTTCGATAGATAGATATTTTATTATTCATTTTCAAATCATTTACATTTTGAGAGTAGAAACACTATAGCTTACCAGTAGGAATATCGGTGCAACATCATGGTAAGGCATGGGTGTCAGTATTGTCTTTCTGCTGAAGTCCCGCCTTTCTCACAGATCTTCTCTATAGCGTATTAAACTGGTAGGCTCCTGTCAGACCTCTGTGGTAAGCAGTTGGTCGAGGAGGTATTTATTTATTTATTTATTTTGTATTTATGAATGCGATGTTGACCTATTATATGTACGTAAGATACAGGTTCGGATCTAGGAAGGAAAAAAAAGATGTGTGTGTGTGTGTGCCAAGAGTCAGCAGGAACGACCCTGCGGTTTAAAAATTTCCCTCCGTTTAAGCAGTCTTTATAAACTATTTTGGAAAAATATGCGTAATATAATTGTATTTATTTAATATTTTTTCACCTCCTTCTTTTTGTTACTAACATTCTGAAATGTAGGGGGGAGGGGGGGACATTGTCCCTCCTTAGATCTGGCTCTGGTAAGGTATAATGGTGATCTTCTAATAGGTCAACATCGCATTCATAAATACAAAATAAATAAATAAATACATCCTCGACCAACTGCTTAGCACAGAGGTCTGACAGGAGCCTACCAGTTTAATACGCCATAGAGAAGATCTATGAGTTGGGTTGTTTTACCTCTGAGCGGCACTTTTTTGCACACCATGGGCTAAATGGCCAGGTCACAAGGACCCCGAAGGCTCAGAGAAGGTTGGGGGAGGAGACCCACTGGAACAGCTGTTGGGAGACAGATGGTAGCCTCCCGTCAAGGCCATCCAGCGTGTTCTTTAACGTGCACAGGGTATGTCTCTCCCGCACACGGGGCCACGGCTAAACGTCCCATCCGACGGACGGCGGCCTTTCCAAGCCCATCGGTGTCCCGTACTGACCGTGGGCATGGCGGGGAATTTTGCGGAGATAAATCTCAACGCTGACCCAGCTGGGACTCGAACCTGGGAACTACAGATTACGAGCCTGGCGCGCTACCGACTGAGCCATCCCCGAACTCAAGATCTGTGAGAAAGGCGGGACTTCAGCAGAAAGACAATACTGACACCTATGCCTTACCTGGGACTCGAACCCAGGTTTCTTTGATTAGTAATTAAGCAAGTTACGAGATCTAAATTTAACAATTTTAAATAAAGCTCCGTTAAAAACTCCGAAATATGAACGAGACTACCTTTAGGTTTCGGAAGCTAAAGGTAGTTTTGGGGTGTGGATTGAAAGAGTGTTTTTCAATCTATTGATGATTTAATTGTTCACTGCATTGTTAATCTAAAGGAGCTTATTTGTGGTAGCAATACTTCTTTCGATGAAAAATAATTATGGTCACAATATCTCTTTCAGCATAAAACAACTTTGTCCGCCTAGGGGGGCGATGGAATTTTAATACATGGTAGGAATAGTTGATTGTAGAGTAATAAAGATTAAAAATAAGGAACCTGTTGTTGTAAAAATTGTTGTCGAGTAATAAAGGTGAAAAAAAATAAATATGAGAAACCTATTGTTGTAAAAATTGTTGTCGAGTAATAAAGATGAAAAAAATAAATATGAGAAACCGATTGTTGTAAAAATTGTTGTCGAGTAATAAAGATGAAAAAAATAAATATGAGAAACCGATTGTTGTAAAAATTGTTGTCGAGTAATAAAGGTGAAAAAAATAAATATGAGAAACTGATTGTTGTAAAAATTGTTGGCCAGTAACAAAGATAAAAAATGAGAAACTGATTGTTTAAAAAATTGTTGTCGAATAATAAAGATTAAAAATGAGAAATGATTGTTGTAAAAAATGTTGTTGAGTAATAAAGATGGCTAACTATATCTTTATAAGCGTTCTACTCGAAACATGACAATCAATCAAGATGAATTTGTATACGCGCATATTATCGCATATCGTCAATAATTAAATGTCTTGTATTGTTTAAAAATATGCTATAAGTGTTTAAACACACTAATTTGCACAGACAAATGTGAAAAACCATTTTCAAAGTGCTGAACAAGTGCAGAGCAGATAGGGACAAGGAAAATATGCAAAGGCTTTCTTATTTGGAAAAAACAATAATATAAGCGATCGTAGAGAAGTAGTCGAGAAATCGTGTTAAATTAAATGACAGTCGCATGACTCAAAACCCAGCGGTACTTTAAACATCGTGCTATTCAATTCATGTTAGTCTGGGTCTGGGTGTATAAAGATATGGAAACAATTAGGATAGACTTCATCTTGTATAGAAACTTGTAGAGAAAAGGAGAGTAATTCTATTCATGTTTTGAAGAGAAATTTATTTCATAAAAAAATACTAATATAGGAAATTTCTTTAAGAATATTTTTGAACAAAAACAATAGGAAAAACCTAGTATATGACAGTAATAAATAAAAATAAAAATAAATACCCCTTCAAGCAGCTGCTTGCCACAGAGGTCTAACAGGAGCCTGTCAGTTTATATGCCAGAGTAGAAGGTCTGAGAGGATGGCAGGCCCTCAGCAGAAAAACGACACAAACAGTCATGCCTTACCCGGGGCTCGAACCCAGGTCCCTTATATTACTGTAGATTATTTTGAAATAAAACTGTAGATTATTTTGAAATATATTCTTCTTTAATAATCATATGATGTTCTTGCGTACCACGAAACGTTTCGTCAGATATTAGCTTTATGAGTATTTGAAATGTCTAAGCGAAGATTGTTAAAGCTTTATATATTGTTTGTGATGATATCACTGAATAAATTCTTTTTATAGCTAGATGCAACATAAAAAGCAATTGCTTTATCGATTTGTTTAAACGAAGTCTAAGTTTTCGTTGGCAGTTTTCTTAAGTCCTTTTTTTGCCTTTCTGCAATTAAGACTGCATTCTTTCAAGGAATAGTTCAAACATTGTGAACTGTTTTGATATAATGTATAATGGAAGTGGTGACATTTGAGGTATACTCATGCCCTCTTTTTGCTTGCTTTCTTAAAAAGCGATACTGTGTTTAATATAAGAAACGTAATTAATTCTTTTTAATCCTAGTGTTTGAGCAAAGCAAACATATTCTTATTTGTTTTGAAAAAAATTCAAAACGATCAAACAATTACAAACTCTTTCAGAAGTACAAAATAAAAAGAAACTTGCTTCTTGAAATTAAGAGATTTTGTTGAAGCTTAGCCCAAGGAAAGAACAAGCTGTTGCCAAAAGAAACATGCTCTGAATTCTTTGAAAAAAAAAATGGTCCAGACGGTAAACATAATTTATTTTTAGCATTTCATCATCAGTTCTGCTTTTTATATAACAACTAGTGTCTTGCTTTATAATATGACTTTGGATTTAGATTAAACATTTCGTGATAAGTAAAAGAAAAAAAAATCTAATCTTTGGAAGCATTTGTGATCAGTTTGATGTTCCCAAGTAACGTGATGCTCAAGGTGCACTTTGATTTATTCGCCAGGAAGGTGGGGATCGATAGCGAAGACGAAGTAGCCGCTCGATGGCAAATAAATATATGTTGTCCTCACTTGAAGAACAGTTCCGGAAAAGAACATTAGGAATCATCAGTGAAAATAAATAAATTCCCCCTCAAGCAGCTGCTTGCCACAGAGGTCTGACAGGAGCCTGTCAGTTTATATGCCAGAGTAGAAGGTCTGAGAGGATGGCAGGAACTCAGCAGAAAAACAACACGAACATCCATGCCTTACCCGGGGCTCGAACCCAGGTCCCGTAGATCAGTAGCCAAGCGCGCTAACCACTCGGCCACGGGACGGCTATAAAAATAAATACCCCTTAAGCAGTAGCATACCCGAAAATCTCTCTCCCCTGCAAGAAATGTTGTGGCCTTCTGTTTCATTTGATGTGCACCATCATATACTTGAATTTGAACTTTTTGAAAACGTACATAATAAATAACTGACATATATGTCGAATTTCGTAATGACATTTTGGAATGAATTATTTTTACAACTTTCTTCGTAAAAATATTTGCTTCAATTTTTTTCAGAGAGGCATGAACAAAATTTGTATTAAAATTCATACATAGTTTCAACAAAATTATATTGATTGTGATTCGTTTTCCCCTCTATTGCAGGGAATGATATGACAAGAGGAAAGGAAGAGGAAAAAGTTCAAAAAGAGCGATAATTTTGGAAGCAGTTCTAGTCTTAAGAATTAAACAGACTCGACATTGCGAAAGTCGCAAGTTGGACCGACACAATGACGTCATCCACGAACGCAGTTCTCGGCCAAGCTCAAGCTTTGAGATAATAAATTCTAGTCCACAAAAAGCAAGGAGAAGAATTTCTAATAGGAAAACGGAGCTAATTGTTCATGGTCTGTTATTTTTCGGGCTGTTCCTTTAAATAGTTGTATATCAAGTTCCACCTTAAATTTTGCATTTTTTTTGCAAGGGGGAGGGAGTATTTAGGTAAAGCGTATGAATGACGTCAGCTGCTTAATGTTCCAACTTCAACAACACTTTAAATATTAAAAGAATGCTGTTGATAATCGATATTTAGAGAGACTGAGTGAGATATTCAGTTTAACTTCAACGGCATATTTCTCTAAAAAAATTATTTTCAATATTAAGGAGCTTTCAATGTTACTTTCCATGTTCACCTACTACGGAAGTGTTCCAGTACTTTTCGTAATAAAGTGTTTATTGTCTTAACAACTTACTGTAACATTCCTCATTCCGTTAAAGTACATTCCGATTATCATCATATTTCTGAATTTTTTCGCACTCCGCGAGTGAGACATTAAGTCGTGGCTTCGTATGCAAAAGAGTTATATCTATGCAAATTATTAAACTTGCTGGATGACTTTTCTGGGATATTCCATCTATCTCCTAACAGCTGCCCACTTCCTCTGCACTACATATATAGCAATTTAGACCGTTGCGTGCAAAAAAAAAGACCGCTAAGAGGGGTAACCCAACTAATTTATTTATGCGAGAAATGCTCTTATAATTTTAAAACTTCAATTACATTTTCATGTAACAGAACAGACTTCTAAAAGTGTGCTTAAATTGAGGTTATTTTCGTATAAAAAACAATGTATTTAGAAGTTGAAAAGAACGTTATTACCAATTGAAACGATTAGAAGAAGAAAAAATATTTGTAGCAAGATAGTAGTCGAAACGTCGTAGGCTTAGACTATCTGCAGGCAAAACAAAAATAAAATTTTTTCCCATTGTTTTGTGGTAGATTGAAAATCCATTTAGTGTTTTCTTTATTTCAGTGACACTGTAGGGAACTATGCAGGTGCGATTAGATACAGCTGGAGGAAATCGCAGACCTTGCTGAG
This sequence comes from Ryuthela nishihirai, assembly GCA_038380435.1. Taxonomy (NCBI): domain Eukaryota; kingdom Metazoa; phylum Arthropoda; class Arachnida; order Araneae; family Heptathelidae; genus Ryuthela; species Ryuthela nishihirai. The sequence goes on from JAWZYU010000020.1 coordinate 41,270,793, forward strand.
GTTATCAATGGTACATTGCGAGAAGTTTATTTTAAAATGGCAGGCAATTGCAAAACAATGGGGCGAAGCAGAAACTGCCTTGGTTCTTACAGGCCTATAAGATTCAGCTGGGAAACTCGGAAGATGTTAGTTTAATCCTAGGGCTGAACCAGATATGCTCGTCGTGTGAGAGATTCGTGAAGAAATGCTCTAAGCACACACGGATTACATAAATAGAAAAGCTGAAGCCTTTTTCTTTGGAACAAGATGCTTAGCAAGGACTTTCATCTTAATTCATTCACCACATAATGAGGCATATCATTTGTCATGATGAGGTGTTAATAACTGATGATAGTGTAAAGTGTCACGTGGAAAAGGCAAATGGTGCTAATTTTTCAAATTTCCCAACAAATTTTAGTTTTGCTTGTGTTTGTTTACTATTCTGTATAAATAATAACAAATAATATAAATAAATACCCCCTCAAGCAGCTGCTTGCCACAGAGGTCTGACAGGAGCCTGTCAGTTTATATGCCAAAGTAGAAGATCTGAGAGGATGGCAGGACCTCAGCAGAAAAACAACACATACAACCATGCCTTATCCGGGGCTCGAACCCAGGTCCCGTAGATCAGAAACCAAGCGCGCTAACCACTCGGCCCACGGGACGGCTTATTCTGTATAACCGAAAATAATTTTGTTGCGGTTGGACTAAGCACACCTATCCCTCGATTTATATGACATTCTTTTTACACGGTTTAGGTTTTGCACAGTCAAGAAAATGCAACCAGTTTCTTTATACACAATTACAGACTCGGTTTTACATGATACGTATGATTATTTTCTTTATGTATATATAGATATAATACATATTATGAAGTAGCAGTGGTAAAGAGTCACGGTCATTCTAGTGTAAAACATAGCTGAATTGATATATATATATAGTCAAGAATTAATGGATAATAATAAATTCTTATATTAATAAAAGCGTCATCTGTAGCAATATATGTTAGATTTGTATTTTTTCGTTAAAATTATATTCTTGCCATTTTAAAGCAATCTTGTCTCGCGACATCTTATTGAAATGAAGCCAGTTTTGAATTGGCAGTGACAACTAACTTTCAAAGACTGAATTTTTCAGACAATTAAAACTATTTTATCTAATTTTTAGTAACAGATTTTTTTTTAGTAACAGATTTTTTTAGTAACAGATTTAACATTATAGACTATTATACAGGCGAAATACAGTTGAATCGCAAGAATACTGTTTCTTTAAATTTCCCACGTGCGAGTTCCCACTCTTGTGCAAATACTCTATTTTCATTATAATAGTCGTTTAAACAAACATTTTGTCTCTTAATATTTAGGCCAGTTTTGCGATAATGCACTATTAAAGCTTTATGACAGTTTAGTATACACCTACTTTGGTTAGATACACGGTTATAAATACCTTTAGACACTGTTTTGGGATATTGCCAAAATCCAGTTATTCAGAGCAGACTTGTTCCCAAATGTGGAGTAGGGGTTGCTTGTTTTCGGTTTCTTTTTTCACGTTTATTACCTCACTGTTTAGTTCTTTGATTCACGTGTACTATAAGTTCACTGTTTCACAGATAGTCTGGTTGCATGATTGGCCATTCTGTTTTTATTATTTGCTATTAAATGTCCGATGACTATGATGATTCGTTATTCACCTTGCAGTTTGTTTTGAAATACCGCCAGTGTTTTTTACATTTATTATTAATTTAAATTTTAGATTAACCTTTACTGTTGGAGTTCACAGTATCACTTCCTATGAATCATAAAAAGCAAGTCATAAAAACAGCTTTCTTGCGAATTAAAAATACGTCACCACTAATAACTATACCCCCTCAAGCAGCTGCTTGACCACAGAGGTCTGACAGGAGCCTGTCAGTTTATATGCCATAGTAGAATATCTGTAAGGATGGCAGGATCTCAGCAGAAAAACGACACATACATCCATGCCTTATCCGGCCACTAATCCATTATTCATTATCACTATCATTACCACTATCCATTATCTAACCACTCGGCCATGGGACGGCACCACTAATAGACTCTGTAAAAAATAAAAAAGGAAATATTTACGAAGCGGCTCTCAATGCAGGATATCCTAAGAATCTGATAATTGAAAAATTAGCTACTATAACAGCAGATAAACCCACCAAGTCTATATAAAGACAGAAAGTACCTGTCGCAATGTGTAAGACATAAAGTACCAGATGTTGCATAAAAAGAATAAAGGTGTTGCAGGGAATCCGCAACTTTTCTTGGGGAAGAGCACTAAAAATGGGACAGAGAAACATCCAAAGTTTTCAACGACTTACTCATTGAAACAAATGTAGAAAATTGGTACTAATTAAAAGTTTAACTGTTTTATCTAGTGGCTACCAACAGGGATATCCCAGTATATGAATTAAAATAAATTCTTCAAAAGACTTTTAATTCAAAATATTTTCTAGATCTAGTGCCATCGCTGAGATTTTTCTCCGCTAGATTTATCCTACTGCTAAAATGGCGATCTCGGCCCTTCCCCCGTTTCCCCTTGCTGACCGAGTCCCTACAGTGCTTACAAATATTTCTCACTGTTAGAGTAAGCGAATGAAAATTGTACTATTTCGGTTTTTTATGTGTGTCTTCGAAAGTAATACCAAAAGCGAAAAAGTACTGAGATGTGCATATAATGAGCTTAATGCAATATTGAGAGTCTCCATTGGAATTGAGCTAGCTAAAGCGAAGCGCGTTCCTATTACGAAGATAAGGAGCACATGAAATATTAAAGGAAAGCTCTCCTACATGAACATCTCTTAAGAGCCGTCGATCAGGTCTTCTGCGTTTTGCCAACTTCAGAACTTTTGGCTGCGATCCAGGAGATTTAAAATTTCTTGAAGCAAAATTAAGATTCACTCACTGATTTTTTTAGATAAGCCCGGTTCCTTTTTTTTAGCTCATTCCAGAAGCATTGTTGGCTCATAACACAAATCATCAATAAACTGAATCTGGCTCATTTTTTCCGGTTTCTTTGATTAAATATTTTTAGGTGCATAACTAAACGATTTTGCCAAATCACAGTATTCATTGAAAATGCATTTTTTGGATTTTAATCAAAATATTTTCTAGATTCCTAAAAAATATAATTGTTTCCAATTCATTACTAATTAGAAATATACTGTATTTTTTCGCTTTTAAGCAGAAAAATTTTCCTAGTGGTTATTTAAGAATGTTTTTTTCCTAGTTGCTCTTTAAGAACTTCTTTTTCTACTGACTCTTTAAGAATGTTTTTTCCTAGTGGCTCTTTAAGAACTTCTTTTTCTACTGACTCTTTAAGAATGTTTTTTTCCTAGTGGCTCTTTTAAGAACTTCTTTTTCTACTGACTCTTTAAGAATGTTTTTTTCCTAGTGGCTCTTTAAGAACTTCTTTTTCTACTGACTCTTTAAGAATGTTTTTTCCTACTGACTCTTTAAGAATGTTTTTTTTCCTAGTGGCTCTTTAAGAACTTCTTTTTCTACTGACTCTTTAAGAATGTTTTTTCCTAGTGGCTCTTTAAGAACTTCTTTTTCTACTGACTCTTTAAGAATGTTTTTTCCTAGTGGCTCTTTAAGAACTTCTTTTTCTACTGACTCTTTAAGAATGTTTTTTTCCTAGTGGCTCTTTAAGAATGTTTTTTTCCTAGTGGCTCTTTAAGAACTTCTTTTTCTACTGACTCTTTAAGAATGTTTTTTTCCTAGTGGCTCTTTAAGAACTTCTTTTTCTACTGACTCTTTAAGAATGTTTTTTCCTAGTGGCTCTTTAAGAACTTTTTTCCTAGTGGCTCTTTAACAATATAGTTCTATTTTTCCTAGTAGCTCCTTAAGAACAGTTCCTTTTCCTAATGGCTCTTCACTTAGTTTGGGTTGGACGAACCTACATTTGATGGTCTCTTTGATGCAGTAGATATGGCATTATCTCAACTTAGGAGTGAAATCATAGAAAACTTTAACAGGTGTAATAAGTAGTAATAATTATTGAAAAAGGAACCTAATAAACCGATGAAAGAATTATAGAATTGCTCGTTTATCATTTTAATGTTACTACAAGTTGATAGTTGTAGTAAACAATGGAATTTATTTCATAAAAGTAATTTAAATGAACAGAAACTGCATACACGTATTGTTAAGTTTCTATTAGCACGCTAAAAAAAAGCTAAATGTCGTATTTTCTACCGACAACAGACTTTCAGGCTTTTAGAGATAAATTAAAAATTAATTTTGAATTGGACAGATATTGTTGAAATATTAAGATTCGAATTTTCCGAATGTCCCAATAGTTTTTATAAAAAAAATAAAAATAAATACCCCCTCAAGCAGCTGCTTGCCACAGAGGTCTGACAGGAGCCTGTCAGTTTATATGCCAAAGTAGGAGATCTGAGAGGATGGCAGGACCTCAGCAGAAAAACGACACAAACATCCATGCCTAATCCGGGGCTCGAACCCAGGTCCTTAGATCAATAGCCAAGCGTGCTAACCTAATCCGGGGCTCGAACCCAAGTCCCTTAGATCAGTAGCCAAGCGTGTTAACCTAATCCGGGGCTCGAACCCAGGTCCCTTAGATCAGTAGCCAAGCGTGCTAACCTAATTCGGGGCTCGAACCCAGGTCCCTTAGATCAGTAGCCAAGCGTGCTAACCACTCGGCCACAGTGTTCTTTAAAGAACGAAAATGCTAAATTTCAAAGGAATATTGACAGCGATCTATTGATGCTAGAAATTTCAAATTTCAATAATAGAGTGTGATGAACAAATGTTTTACTTTGGCAGCAATAAATTTTATCCCAACTTCAGGACGTGGGGGGCGGGGGAAGGCAACAATTTTTAGGAAATAAGCGAAAAATTCTTATGGAAGTTATGGAAGCTAGAAAAGTGAACAATAAATTATCTTGTTTCATAAAGAAGCATTCATAATTATCTAATATTGAATTAGGAATTACGCAAACTTCTCAAATGCATACTTATTTTAATAAATGGTTTGTAACAATAGTTATTAAGTTTTCATTAATTTCTGAACTAAATTAATATTATTAAATTTTTGTCTGAACTAAATAAATATAATTATTAATTTGTCATTCGTGATCAAACTGTATAGTCTTTTTTATAATAACGGAAGCGAGCGCCTGCAAATGGTTTTATTGCACTTCCGTCATTCCACCCCAATTTGTAGCAGTTAGTTATGGTGTAGGTCACCAAGAGGAGCAAAAAATAAACAACGAAGAGAGTTGTTGGGTTGTTTTACCTCTGAGCGACACTTTTTTGCACACGATGGGCTAAATGGCCAGGTCACATGGACCCCGAAGGCTCAGAGAAGGTTGGGGGAGGGGACCCACTGGAACAGCTGTTGGGAGACAAATGGTAGCCTCCCGTCAAGGCCATCCAGCGTGTTCTTTAACGTGCACATGATATGACTCTCCCGCACACGGGGCCACAGCTTAACGTCCCATCCGACGGACGGCGGCCTTTCCAAGCCCATCGGTGTCCCCTACTGACTGTGGCAGGGCGGGGAATTTTTGCGGAGATAAATCTCAACGCTGACCCAGCTGGGACTCGAATCTGGGAACTACAGATTACGAGCCTGGCGCGCTACCGACTGAGCCACCCCCGCCCCAAACAACGAAGAGAAGGAGAGTGGTTTACGAACGGAGAAGTCACGTGTGTTTACCGCGTCAAAGTGATGTAGCTCTTTTGCAGAAACCCTAAAGGAGAAGGTTCGATTTTGTGTGAACCAGATTATGTAGGGAGTGATTAAGATATCCTCTCGCCGAGTTTTAAGATCTATAAAGCGATTTCTCTACGGGAAGTACAGATTCCCACCTCATTAAGTGAATGCCTGCAAAAGCAAAGCAGCATTTCGTTGCATGATATGAACAAGTCATATCATGCAACGAAACAATGAGCACATCTAAGTCCCATAGAATTTAGCACATTCCCATATTGTATATACATATGGGTGAATGTATAGCCGTCCCGTGGCCGAGTGGTTAGCGCGCTTGGCTATTGATCTAAGGGACCTGGGTTCCAGTCCCGGGTAAGGCATGGATTGTTGTTTTTCTGCTGAGGTCCTGCCATGCTCACGGACCTTCTACTATGGCCTATAAACTGACAGGCTCCTGTAAGACCTCTGTGTCAAGCAGCTGCTTGAGGGTTTTTTTTTGCAAAGTTTAAATAAATGGCGTGTAAGACCTCTGTGACAAGCAGCTACTTGAGGGGGTATTTGTTTTACAAAGTATAAATAGATGGCATGTTTTCCTCTACTCGATACATTGGCAGGTTTTAGTACTTTCATCGAGCCAATCACATCTAGGGCACATCAACTCTGCCGCACATCAAAGCACGGGTGCAAAAAACCCGCGGATATGTGATTTTATCCAGAATCACGGGTGAAGATTAATCAATTGGAAAGTTAATTGAAGGAGAAATTAAAAAAGAAGTTCGGGGGTCCACAACCTCTCGTCTCAAAACTACAAGCTCCGAAGTTAGATTTCTATTCATAAATATGGAAATTCTGTAATATTTTGGTAGGACAGTGTAGGATAGCCAACGGCAGTACCAAGCTGAAAACACCTGTTCTCGTCCGATCACCGAAGTTAAGCAACTTTTGGCGCGGTCACTACATGTGAAGGTGACCACCTGAGAATCACCGCGTGCAGTTGGCAAAAAATCTGCTGAGGATCCTCACAGATCCCTCAACTATGGCGTATTAAACTGACAGGCTCCTGTCAGACCTCTGTGGCAAGCAACTGCTTGAGGAGGTACATTATAGGATAGACACTAACTGTACTTTTACAGCATTCTACATTTAGTTGCTTTGCATTTCTAAAGAAGTTGCCAAGGGATTATAATTAAAAAGAGATTGCTCTACATGTTTTTTCTTTTGCCCATTCTTTGCTTATTGTTAATTCTATTTGAGGGCTATATTTCGCAGTTCCTCGTGCCCCAAAGTTTCATCTCTTTTGGCTTTTAATTAATCCAACTTCTTTTACTCGGAATTCATTTGCAAGATTCCCTTTGGCAAATCTAGAAAATTCAGCCAAAATGACTGAGAAGCGAGATCACCTCCGAAGACATCATGCCTTAAAGGTATTGAAAAAGGAAAAATCATAGTAAAGTAGGATCTATATATTCAATTTGTCCAATAAAGTTTTTTTCACCAAAACTGGTAAATCAAGATGTTAACAAGCTTCGTAAGTTTCATTAATCTGATTTATTTATAATTTACCTTATATTAAATTGTTTTTTGGAAACGCAAAGCAAGAGTAAACTCATGTTAAAGATAAAGAAATAAGGATTTTTATTCGTAACAGTGGAGATTCTCTTGCAACTCCAATCAACACTAATTTTCCAAGTGAAGCTACCTTAAAAAATTTGAAAGCTACTCATAAATAATTCTGCTAGTTATGTAGTTTCTGGCATAACATTAGGATAAGAATCCTTCAGATCTCAACTCAACCCTGACGGGAACCATTTGTTAACAAAATAATAAACGTTTTCGCTTTAATGCTTGATAATACTTTGAACATCTAACATTTGAGTTTCCTAATGATAATAACTGTTGAGGCAGATCGTGGAAAACATTTATTTTGTTTGCTGCATGTTTGATTTCAACACTTTAGAAAGTGAAACACGACCTGTCGTTCCCGGGTCCGCTGGTCATTTTTAATATTTCAGAAAGCCATAAAAGAAAGAATCTACTGCGATTGCATACCAGATTTTTTTTCTGGTTATAATTTGGTTGTAAATTCAGTATTGCAACACTGACTGTCTCATTCTTATCACAAGATGAATTGGCTACTGTTCTTTTAGTTTTTATCTGTGCAAGTTAAAGAACATGCTGGATAACTTGACGGGAGATTACGATCTGTCTCCTAATTACAGCTGTGCAATGAATTCTCTTCCTCAACCTTCCTTGAACCCCTGGGGTTCTTGTCACCTGCCCATTTAGCTCACTGTGTGCAGAAAAAGTGCTCCTGAGAGGTAAAACAATTTATCCAAACAATTTAGTTTTCTTTTTACATTTATAGCTGGAGCTAAGAATTTCCTTATAAAGAAAATAAGAGCATGTTACGTTGTTTAAGAAGTTGAACAGAGATTGATCATAATACGAAAAATGTGGACATTTTTGCATAAGCAAATAATTTGAGTTCTTCAGTTCCATTGTCCAAAGGATACAATTCGTAGATCAACCGAACGGAGATTGTTAATTAATCAGTTACAATATCTACTTGCAGATTTACGCGGCGCCGCTCAAGTTCTGAAATAAATTATGTTAATCCTTTAAAAAAAATTAACATATGTATGCTTTATCAAAGCGTTTTAATTTCCCCCTCCCCAAGAATTTGAGGGTCTGTTAGGAAAGGAAATAAGTTGATTCAAACGTGACATAGAGCCTGGTTATGACAATATTTGAATTATTGAATTCAAATGCGCTCTTTTTCTTCTAGTCTTTGAGAAACAGTTAACATAAAAAAAAATTAAAAAATATGCTCTTATTAATTCAAATTATATCGTTATTAGAGATAAATTCGGGCTCAGTTTTTGGAACCCACGCCAGCCCGAGCTCGAATTTATTAAGTCCTATTCCTCCCGATCCTGAACTATTCGACAATTGTTGAGCCTACTCCTAATTTGGGGAAAGATTGCTCTTCGGCCTGATAAAACATATATATAAAATTCATGTTTCTAATCATTTATTTTATTCTTATATTATTAATTAAAATCATTTTGTAACAAAATTAAAATGTTAATGACCGTATCTAGGGGGTGGGGCAAGGGGCACATCCTCCCTTTCAGAATGCTAGTAAGAAGGCTAATAGAGACAAAAAATTATTAAACTGATTTATACTTCACACATTTATCAAGAAGTTTTATAAGACCTGTAGAACGGAGGGGGAAATGTTATACTACATTGGAAATCCAGTCTCTTGGGTCCCGCTTTTATTATTTTCTGACTCGATAAGGTGTCTTGCCCCCCCCTTTCCCTAGAATTTTTTCTAGATCCGGGCCTGGAAGAAAATAAAAGTTCGTGGGTAACATCAATATAAACACAAATATCCATTTATTATTAAAGATCGAGAATATGTAAAAAATAATGAAAAGTGTTCTTAATTTTATTTACTAAAGATTGATTAAAAAGTTGAAATTATAACCAATAAACAATTTTTTTAAATATTTACAAGAAATATTTGAAAATTAAATTAGTCTGTACTCGAATTCGTCTTTAGTATTTTGAGCCCGACGAAGCCTGAACTCATCTAGTCGTTACATTTTGCTTTCCAGATTCTTTAGAGAAATAAACCAATGGTCCTCAACCTTTTTGGGGTTTAACCACCATTTTGCCAAGTATTATTTTTTAACGCTTCTTTCATGTACAGCTATGCTAGTCTATACAGTATTTTTTATTCTATTCAATCTATTTTCTCAGAAACACTCAAGAAAACGTCTCCACAAATGTCTAAAACGCCTCCGTTGGGGGTTACTACATTAAACGGATATCTTTTGTTGTCGAAAAGAATGATGCACGTATTTGCGTTATCTATAGGGGGGAATAAGAGAATTGCACGCTCTACATCATTTATAGAGATAGAATTCAACGTAATTGGGAGCTTATTTCTCTTCTCCATCCTCTAACATCCCCAGGATTCGTGAAACGATTAATCCCTTCCCATGGCACAGCCGTTTTTTTTTTGTTAACATTGAGGACGGAGATAAACCAGTAAGCTTTTGGCTTGCTTTCGTTTCTCATAAACATGCAAACTCTTAAACAAGGACATGCCCATTGTCTTGGCAGTCAGGTTCTCTCACCACTACACCATGTCGTGACGAAGGTTCAGCTGCAATGCAGTAAATATGGCGTAACTTACCAATATTGTTAAAGACAATGATGACGGAAAATAAATTCCACTCGATTGTGATAAACGCTAATCAGGATGTGAAGAAGTGTGCAATTTAAAGGTTAAAAGCTCTGGCTTGACGTGAGACTTAGGTATTGAAAGTCGGCAACTTTTTTTCAGGGGAAAGCATTGCATTTTGGAGTGGTTTCCAAACTTTCCATAATAATGCCCCTCATATTAACAAAGATTTCATCAAGCCCGCTTCGGTATCATGGCGATTCCCCAAATGTTTGCGCATCGGCAAGTAATGCCAGTTGTAGAGACGTGTCGGGAAGATATAAAAACTGAAAATGCATTTGACAATGTGGTCAATTCTCAAGAGCCAATGTTTGTGATATTGAACTTCAGATCATTCAAGAGGCGCAACGACTGATGATTGTACGAAGCGATCTCGTAGCTGCAAGGGTTGTGTTCAAAGGAAATGACTAAAGAAAGCTTTTAATTGAACGGAGTGATCTCGTAGCTGCAAGGGTTGTGTTCTAAAAGAAATGACTAAAGAAAGCTTTTAACTGAACGGAGTGATCTCGTAGCTGCAAGGTTTGTGTTCTAAAAGAAATGACTAAAGAAAGCTTTTAACTGAACGGAGTGATCTCGTAGCTGCAAGGGTTGTGTTCTAAAAGAAATGACTGAAGAACGCTTTTAACTGAACGGAGTGATCTCATAGCTGCAAGGGTTGTGTTCTAAAAGAAATGACTAAGAAAGCTTTTAACTGAACGGAGCGATCTCGTAGCTACAAGGGTTGTGTTCTAAAAGAAATGACTAAAGAAAGCTTTTAACTGAAAAAAAGTGATCTCGTAGCTGCAAGGGTTGTGTTCTAAAAGAAATGACTAAGAAAGCTTTTAACTGAACTGAGTGATCTCGTAGCTGCAAGGTTTGTGTTCTAAAAGAAATGACTAAAGAAAGCTTTTAACTGAACGGAGTGATCTCGTAGCTGCAAGGTTTGTGTTCTAAAAGAAATGACTGAAGAACGCTTTTAACTGAACGGAGTGATCTCATAGCTGCAAGGGTTGTGTTCTAAAAGAAATGACTAAGAAAGCTTTTAACTGAACGGAACGATCTCGTAGCTACAAGGGTTGTGTTCTAAAAGAAATGACTAAAGAAAGCTTTTAACTGAAAAAAGTGATCTCGTAGCTGCAAGGGTTGTGTTCTAAAAGAAATGACTAAGAAAGCTTTTAACTGAACTGAGTGATCTCGTAGCTGCAAGGTTTGTGTGCTAAAAGAAATGACTAAAGAAAGCTTTTAACTGAACGGAGTGATCTCGTAGCTGCAAGGTTTGTGTTCTAAAAGAAATGACTGAAGAACGCTTTTAACTGAACGGAGTGATCTCATAGCTGCAAGGGTTGTGTTCTAAAAGAAATGACTAAGAAAGCTTTTAACTGAACGGAACGATCTCGTAGCTACAAGGGTTGTGTTCTAAAAGAAATGACTAAAGAAAGCTTTTAACTGAAAAAAAGTGATCTCGTAGCTGCAAGGGTTGTGTTCTAAAAGAAATGACTAAGAAAGCTTTTAACTGAACTGAGTGATCTCGTAGCTGCAAGGTTTGTGTTCTAAAAGAAATGACTAAAGAAAGCTTTTAACTGAACGGAGTGATCTCGTAGCTGCAAGGTTTGTGTTCTAAAAGAAATGACTGAAGTACGCTTTTAACTGAACGGAGTGATCTCATAGCTGCAAGGGTTGTGTTCTAAAAGAAATGACTAAGAAAGCTTTTAACTGAACGGAGCGATCTCGTAGCTACAAGGGTTGTGTTCTAAAAGAAATGACTAAAGAAAGCTTTTAACTGAAAAAAAAGTGATCTCGTAGCTGCAAGGGTTGTGTTCTAAAAGAAATGACTAAGAAAGCTTTTAACTGAACGGAGCGATCTCGTAGCTACAAGGGTTGTGTTCTAAAAGAAATGACTAAAGAAAGCTTTTAACTGAAAAAAAGTGATCTCGTAGCTGCAAGAGTTGTGTTCTAAAAGAAATGACTAAGAAAGCTTTTAACTGAATGGAACGATCTCGTAGCTACAAGGGTTATGTTCTAAAAGAAATGAATGAAAAAAGCTTTTAACTGAACGGAGTGATCCCGTAGCTGAAAGGATTGTGTTTCTAAAAGCAATGCTAGAATTTAAACAATCGATATCTGATATTTATAACCTGTTCGACTTTACCATAGAACTCTTCTAGAAATTTCCCTTTCCTGCAGCCATTTAACCAACTAATCTTCCCCCCACCTCCTTAGGGACGCACCCCATACATCGGAAATTAATGGAATTTCCAATTATGGAATCGCGATGTTCAAAGGGAAAGATGCAAATTTTCACTATTTGTAAGGAAACAAATTGAAAAATTTAGATTTTTTTCACTGTTGATCCGTACGTTATGAAGGGAGCCATTCTGAATCGCAACTTCTTTTCTGGTATAAAAATTGATGAGAAAAAAAAGATATTTGCCTGTAATAGCATACACCCTTCCCTCGATTTACACTGTTTCGGTTTTTACACGGTCAAGAAAGTGCAACCAGTTTCGGTTTACACGGTGATAGACTCGGCTTTACAGGCCATTGAAATACACCCAGTTTCCCTTTTGCACGAGTTTAGACTCGGTTTTTACAAGGATTTAGTTTCTTTTCATATAAATGTAATACATAACGTGAAGTAACAGTAGCGTCAAGGGAGATTACTACTTGTCATCCCAGAGTAAAAATCAACTAAAATGTTTTAGTGGATATCATTTATTTTCAGGAATAAATAATAAATAAATACCCCCTCAAGCAGCTGCTTGCCACAGAGGTCTGATAGGAGCCTGTCAGTTTATATGCCATAGTAGAAGGTCTGAGAGGATGGCAGGACCTCAGCAGAAAAATAGATAACAATAAATTCCTATATTAATAAAATCATCTCTGAATAATTACATTTATACGATTACATTTATATTATTTCATTAAAATTGCATTCTTGTCATTGTAATGCAATCTGTTTCGCGACAAAAAAAATAAAAAATAAATACCCCCTCAAGCAGCTGCTTGCCACAGAGGTCTGACAGGAGCCTGTCAGTTTATATGCCAAAGTAGAAGGTCTGAGAGGATGGCAGGACCTCAGCAGAAAAACGACACATACATCCATGCCTTACCCGGGGCTCGAACCCAGGTCCCATAGATCAGTAGCCAAGCGCGCTAACCACTCGGCCTTCGCGACAGCTTAATGAAATAAAATGGTTTCACATCGGCAGCGAGATCTGTCTTTTCTATGCTAAATTATTTCAGGCCAGGAACAACCGTATTTTATCCAATTTTTAGCAGTAAGTTTAACTTTGTTTTTAATTATATAATTTTATATACTCTAAATATGGTTCATTAGTAAGTACGCTGTTTTATATAATACTACTAATACCAAATAAAGCGTTAAATATTGGTAACGCTTAATTTCCAATTTATATTTAGTTCATAAACATCCTTCTTCCAAATTCCACAGTGTATGAACACGATAACGATGAATACTTTTTATGACCAAAAACCAATATCTGAGAAATTAATCTAAACTTATCTGAGTTAGTAGAAATAAAGTAGTAGAAATAAAGTAGAAAATAATGTTACATTAATGTTTATTATTACTGCTACTGTTAATCGAGATATACGAGTATGTGGATAAATTAAATTTTGACTGTACACCTCATAAATGGATTTTGTTTTGGAACCTATCCCCTTTTTTCCCATACGTTGTTGTATGTTTATTGTCCCCTGCTATTGATCATTTTAATCCTATTTCGCTGCAGCATTCCCTGCAACCACAGAATTGAGAATAAACAAAACAAAGCTGAACTTTTTTTTTTCAAAACAGTGATGCATATAGTTGTTATAGACATTAATTTCTGTTATGACTAGAGGCGGGGGTGGCTCAGTCGGTAGCGCTCCAGGTTCGTAATCTGTAGTTCCCAGGTTCGAGTCCCAGCTGGGTCAGCGTTGAGATTTATCTCCGCAAAATTTCCCCGCCCTGCCCGCGGTCAGTAGGGAACACCGATGGGCTTGGAAAGGCCGCCGTCCGTCGGATGGGACGTTAAGCCGTGGCCCCGTGTGTGGGAGAGCCATACCCTGTGCACGTTAAAGAACACGCTGGATGGCCTTGACGGGAGGCTACCATCTGTCTCCCAACAGCTGTTCCAGTGGGTCCCCTCCCCCAACCTTCTCTGAGCCTTCGGGGTCCATGTGACCTGGCCATTTAGCCCATGGTGTGCAAAAAAGTGCCGCTCAGAGGTAAAACAACCCAACCCTGTTATGACTATTTCAGGTTTTGCGTTTAGGGGAATAACACCTTACTAAGATATGTCGTTTAAGCTCTGTTCAAGACAAAGACAATGACTCTATTTTGAGAACATGGGTAAATTTTACAATTAGGAATAAGGTTATACATTACCCTACAAAAATATCAGAGAATTTCCAAGTTATGTCAATGGTAATTCGAACCTCTGTGACTTCTAAAATATGCATCGAATAGAAAAATGTGACTGAAGATAAAGATCATATTCAAAGCTGTTAAATTCTCGATTTCCAACAATATTTGTTCATTATTTAGAGTTACTAGAATATTTCACAACAGTAATGCATCATAAGAATTTACATCAGAAATTAATTAAACTTGATAAGTATTGTTTAAAATCATTTAATGAAATAAATATACATTTCAGAAGTCTGAGTAATGATTGGTTCAATTTTAGACAATTATGAATGACTTTTATGAAACAAGAAAAGGTGTCATTAAATATTCCAGCTTCAATAACACTTTAATAATTGAACGAGTATTATTAAAAATCGAGATTTAGATAGATTTTATTACAATATTTATTTTCAGTCACATTTTTCTATTAAATACATCTTTTAGAAGTTATAGAGCTTGGAAGTTAGATTCCCATTGACATAACATGGAAATTGTCCTAGATTTTGGTAGGCAAGTGTATTTTCTAATCTATTAAGGCTGTATGATAATTAATACGACTCATAAACCTTTTCCAAAATGGTAAAGTAATTAAAACGCAGTGGGTCAAAACAACTCACCACTTGGTAAACGAGAAAACTTGAAAATGTAAGTATTATTTGTTTTTGGGTTGTTTTACCTCTGAGCGGCACTTTTTTGTACACCATGGGCAAAAATGGCCAGGTCACATGGACCCCGAAGGCTCAGAGAAGGTTGGGGGAGGGGACCCACTGGAACAGCTGTTGGGAGACAGATGGTAGCCTCCCGTCAAGGCCATCCAGCGTGTTCTTTAACGTGCACAGGGTATGGCTCTCCCGCACACGGGGCCACGGCTTAACGTCCCATCCGACGGACGGCGGCCTTTCCAAGTCCATCGGTGTCCCCTACTGACCGTGGGCAGGGCGGGGAATTTTGAGGAGATAAATCTCAACGCTGTCCCAGACTGGGACTACAGATTACGAGCCTGGCGCGCTACCGACTGAGCCACCCCCGCCCCGTAACTATTATAGAAAGACGTTTATTGACGTTGAATCTGATTATGAACATGCAATAATGAAAGCTTGATCATTTACTGCGAGACACGAGATATCGCATATAGTGTAATTACGACATAAAACAGATTGGAACACGATGGATTTAAAAGGAAGAGAATTCAAAGACAGAGAGAGTTTTTGATATGTGCAAAAAAAGACGTTTTGGTTTTGCATTGTACGCTTTGATAAGCTATCGATATTTGAAGTGGTAAGACTACTATCTTTAGCACAATAGTTCGTTATTTTTGTATATTACAGTATTTTTATATATTTTATTATATTTTATCATTATTTTTTGTAGAAATGATAATTCTTTCAAAAGTGATGTTTGATTAGTGAAATATGCTTGGTAAGGTTTCTGCCTATGACTTGATTTGCAATTTGGTTTTCGAATGTTGTATTCGAAAATTCAAATGTTATTGAAATTTTAATGTTATTGTTATAAGTTTATTTGCCTTAGTTATTAAATCAGTTGATTTACTATCTGTTTAGTCATTAGGAATTCACGCACGATTGTCAAAAAACTTTAATATCTGTAATCTAAGGAACCTGGGTTCGAGCCCCGGATTTAGGCCTGGATGTGTGTGTCGTTTTTCTGCTGAGGTTCTGCCATCCTCTCAGATCTCCTACTGTGGCATATAAACTGACAGGCTCCTGTCAGACCTCTGTGGCAAGCAGCTGCTTGAGGGGGTATTTATTTTCAGCCGTCCCGTGGCCGAGTGGTTAGCGCGCTTGGCTACTGATCTACGGGACCTGGGTTCGAGCCCCGGGTAAGGCATGGATGTTCGTGTTGTTTTCTGCTGAGGTCCTGCCATCCTCTCAGATCTTCTACTGTGGCATATAAACTGACATCCTCCTGTCAGACCTCTGTGGCAAGCAGCTGCTTGAGGGGGTATTTATTTTTTTTATTTTTATAAAGCAATGTTTAATGTTGCTGGACCAAACCCCCAATATTTTAACCGTGCATTGTGTATGAAATGGAACAAAAGGAAATGAAGGAAATGAAATAATATTTCTTGAATAAAACTAGTTTAAAATATTCATCGCGTAGTGGTTAGCGCGCTTGGCTACTGATCTAAGGGACCTGGGTTCGAATCCCGGATAAGGCATGGATGTATGTGTTGTTTTTCTGCTGAGGTCCTGCCATCCTCACAGACCTTCTACTGTGGCATATAAACTGACAGGATCCTGTAAGACCTCTGTGGCAAGCAGCTGCTTGAGGGGGTATTTATTTTTTTATACAAATTTACGAATATTTTGATCCCTCAATTTCAAGGCTTTTTTAGTTAAAATGAAACATGCCTATGTTAATTTAACAAATCTGCGATATTCTATTTAATCTATTTCCACAAAAAAACTCAAGAAAATTCCACTATAAATTTCTAAATCGCTCCCATTGGGAACAATTGACTTAATTGAAGTAATTTTATGGCGATAGTTTAAATTTTAACATCCTCTTGTTGTTGTTTTTTCAAACGTTTGTACAAGCAATATAAAGTTGATATAATGGCGAATGAGTAACCTAAATTCTTAATAAAAACAATAAGCATTTTCTTTCAAACTTATCTTTATTCAGCGATAGAAGAAAATATAATAAGGAATTGATTATTGTTTGGGCTATTCAAACATTCTCCGGAATTTTCTGTATACACATAGGAATCAAACTATAATTAAACAAAATGAGAATCAGTAGTTATCGAGTTTAAGATTTTACCTGGAATGGAATGCTTTGCCATTCGTTTTCCAGTACATTTCATCTTCAAAGCAAAGATATTTGAGGAATATTAGGTCATGCTCGAATAATGGAATATTGAGTTTAGAAGAGGAATGATGATCAATTACTAATAATTGCAAATAATTAATTTATTTAATTAATAAAAAAATCTTTGCTTTTTAACTTCGGATGAGTGAAAAAGTAATTGGTGAAATGATGTCGAAATCAAAATATATTTAATTTGAATTAAGGAAAATTGTAAATTTAAATTATTAATGATATGTATTTTTTTTAGCATTGAGCACAAAAAATGTAATGTAGAAACATTTTAAAATATTTTTATATCTTAGCATTTCTTTCTGTGAAATCAAGCTGTAACGAAATTTTATGTGCTGAGCATTATTAAAACGTTCTGAATATTTGGAATAAAAAATCTCTGGATGAATCATTATTTAAACAAGTATAATTAACTGATTTCATTTATTATTTTGCATTTTCGAGTTTAATAATCAAATGTTTTTTGATTATTAAATTTGTCAAAGATTGTGAAGTTGTTCCTTAAGAATTTTACTGAACCCTTCAAAAATGAAACATGCAAACTATGGATAAATGATTATATGTAACGAAATAGAGATTGTGTCATTTAAATATTTATATCGCCATACTTTTATGCACTAACATACTTATTCCTAAAGATATCACACGAAAATCTACTATACGATTTGCCTTGGAAGTTTAATTAAGTTGCAAACACATACACCTATTTCATTTGTTGTTCTCTTTCTATAATGTTAAAAGTGGCAATAAATATAGCTAATAAAACTCTAATAAATAATAACATTTCAAAGTTATTAGCTTATCGGCTTACTTAGTTGAGCAAACAAAAATTCGTTAAGGTATTTAAATATAAATACGTTAAAACACTTTTGTAATTTAAGTGATTTAAATAATGAATCATTCATCGGATCCCAGGTCGCACCACAGCTGATATTCAGATAGCAATGTATATGGAATTATATTCATTAAAGAACAAATTTTTACAGCTGCTCCTGCATCATTAACAGAAATAATCGACATTTGCACATTATTGAGTTAGGATATCAATAAGATTTGTCCTTAAACACTGGTATTGCGAATTCCTTTTCAAATATCAGTGCGTAATAATTCTCAAACTTCCGTCATTTACACTTTGTTAAACAAATTAGGAACCAAATTTATTGTAAAAAAAATCCAGCGCTTACATCCGTTATTCACTAATTATTCCATTGCAATTGCTTTGATGTTGCAAAGATGCTATGTTCTTTCAGTGAAAATTAAGTGCTGCAATTTTTGATTTTTTTTATTGAGTATTATGCATTTAATAAATTGTAACAAAACGAAAACAACTGATTAACTTCTTTCGTTCAGTTTAAGTGCGAGAGATTAAAAAAAAAATTAAATTTGAATCTTTTGATGTGACAACGTTTTAAAATTGGACGGTATGAGGTTATATATTAAAGTAAATAGCAACATCTAACAAGCTCCTTCTTCGCTAAACTAATGAGCACTCTTTTAGTTTCCAAGTATAGAATCGTAGATGATAAACTAAATTTACATATTTTTACTTTTAAGTATTTAAAATCGAAACGGAAATATATATTAATATTAGCTTTATATTACTCATTAATATTTCATACGACAAAATACGCGATAAAAATACTTTTAAACAACCATAACAGTTCTTCCAAACGTCTAAGAGATTAAGGTTTGAATTGTTCTTCAACATTAATTCGTGATATTCAAATGATCTTGCCTTATAGTTATGTATTTAATTATTATCTTCGGAATTTTAAAGAACTTATTTAAGATTTCTTTATTTGTTAAGAATTTATTCTACTTATCAGCTTAACCTAGCAAAGAAATTGCTTAAAATATTATAAGTATCCATAAACGGGACCTTAAAAATAACGTAACTTGTTAACAATTCTTGACAGGAAATCATACAACCATCAGAAAAAAGGCAATTCAGTTGCGTTTTAGTTTAAAGTGATACAAAGGTCAGAGCACAAAGACTCAGCTTGTCAAGCTTCTCTCATATAAGGATATACATACTAAAGCAGTACTCAGGTTCCCCAAATCCTGTATGTCAGAGCGGCGAATTTAATAATATTTCAGTGCATAATGAGGTTAACTCTGTTGACACACTGTGCTATTATTAAAAACTGATATCGTATTTGGCTTTGTGTTCGATCATTGCTGTTAGAATTGCGACTATCTTTCGAGTTTAATTCGCATATTTGCACTTTTTAAGGCGAGTTGCAAATTTCGTATAAAAACTCTCTCGCCTAAATCTCATTCTACGCATATGCTGATACTTTTTTTCAGAAGCGACGTCACGTTATAAAGCATTGAAAAAAAAAAAGAAAAATATTTTTCAACGACAGCTGCAGAGAACAAAAATCGACTTTTAATAGCGTCTCTTTCTATTCATGTTTCCATAATTCACTTTGAATTATCCTTTCACAAATTATGATCTTTTTAACACATTCCACGACTATGGAACCCTAGTCTACGATATTTCAAAACACTCAGCGTGTCCACTTTTTTTTATTAGATGAATTCTGTTCATTTAACACTTGTTTTATGCTGAAATTGATCGGGATTTATTTTGATGAGCTACTTAATGCGATTGAAAGTAAAATATTAAACGGGAATTAATCCTGGAAGTTTAATGCTTTTAAACAATCTAAGTTACAAAGTTAGCAAACGTATGAAGCATATTATAAAACTGCTCTCTCGATTAAAACTTATTTAATGACAATAAAAATTAAAGTTAACCAAACAACGATTTGCCCATCGCGTAAGATTAGTTTAGTAACTAACTGCTGCACATGTGAAGTATATTTAGGTCTTTTTTTTTAGCTAAGTACACAACGTAGCAAAAATTACTACTTGAAGTTTCCATATTTTCATTACATACACCTTTATCTAATTCCTGACAAACTACACTTCAAAATATTAAACAAAAGTGATACTCAGCCGATGCAAAAAAAAAAACTATAAGAAAGAAAAACCTAAAATGTGTAGAATTTATATACAACTTCATTCTTTAACACATCCGATGCGAAATCAAATGCGATAATTTGAGTATTAATAGCGAGGTAGCACACCTAGTACTACAGAGGGGAAAATGGTTTTGCAACAGGAACAGATTAGTATAGAGAACTACTTGTACATCGATTATTGTTCTTTAAGGTAAGCCTCTTTCAGAGGATGTGGTTTATTTCTTGCCAAAGCAGGAAACTGCATTGAAAGCACACTGTTTCCAATAGGTCCTCTTGCGCTGCAGATCGTTCACATCGAGGTTGTTCCTCAGTCGGTTCACCATCTGTCGAGCAAATAGATAATTCATCAACGCAGTGTCAACCGTTCCGTCGTCGTCCACCATCTGCAACAAGAAAACAACAATTTTTAAAAAAAACAACAAGAACGGGAAAGAGAACTTGAAATCCAATTAGCCACAGAATGAAAAAAAAAGCAATTACTTTCTCGTGTTTCTTATTCTTTACTACTTTTTTGAAGACTGATACTGTGCGTCTAAATTTTTTTTATGTTTGTTTTTACAGTAATCAGATATCAGTAGAAGAATGGCTTCGGAATAACTACGCGGACACGTGAGAGCACTTCAACTATTTTCGTTCTGCTATTGCTAAGGTTACTGCCACGGATCTGACAATAATAACTTCAGATTCGAAACTGATAATGGAAAACGTACAACATTGTTTCGCGAAGGAAATCTGACCTTTGGCTTAAGAAGATTTTTATTCTTGGCCTGTACAAACTAGGAGTAGTTTCTAAGATCCTTCTCTGTCCTTTTTATATAGAGGGAGGTTTGCAAAATTGGGAGCAAGGTATTTGAAAAGTAATGCCAATATTTAGAAAAAAAAGGGTATTTCTGTGTATATACGGGTTGGATTGTTTTACCTCTGAGTGGCATTTTTTTTGCGCACAATGGACTAAATGCTAAGGACTCGAAAAGCTGAGAGAAAGTTGGGGAAAGGGGATCCACTGGAAAGATGAGAGGAGACAGATGGAAGTCTCCTTCAAGGCCATCCAGCGTGTTCTTTGACGTGCACGGGATATGGCTCTCCGGCACACGGGCTGCGGCTTAACGTCCCATCCGACGAACGGCTACCTTTCCAAGCCCATCAGTGTCCCTTACTGACCGTTTGTAGGGCGGGGGAATTTTGAGGAGATGAATCTCAACGCTGACCCAGCTGGGACTCGAACCTGGGAACTACAGATTAGGAGTCTGGCACGCTAGCGACTGAGCCACCACCGCACCATCACTGATAATGCTGAACGCGAAAGATGCTGTCGTGATTAACTCATTTGTTAAAGAATACGTTGCGAACACATATTTTCCGGGAGGGGTGGGATTGGCTAAGTCTGTAGCTCGTCAGGCTCGTAATCTGAAGTTCCAGGTTCGAGTTCCAGTTGTGCCAGATTTTATATTTATCTCCGTAAACCTCTACCCTGTCCTCGATCAGAAAAGGAACACCGATGGTCTTGGAAAGACCGTCGTCCGTCGCATGGGACGTTAAGCAGTGGTCCTCGTACTAGAGGACCATATCCTCTGGACGTTAAAGAGCACGCTGGATGGTGTTGTCGCGAGACTTTCATCTGTTTTTTTAGCAGCAGTCCATTGGGTCCCCTTCCTCCAACTTTCTCTGAGCCCTTGGGGTCCTTGACGTGGCCATTAAAATTGTGTATGCAAAAAAAGTGCCTCTGAAAGTTAAAAAAAACAAACCAACAACCTTTTTTCAGGTAAGGGGATAACACACATGTTACATAAACGGGCGTGACACAGACACATTATTAACCTGATTCGGACATGGATTGGATTGTTTCACCTCTGAGCGGCACTTTTTTTGCACACCATGGGCTAAATGGCCAGGTCACAAGGACCCCGAAGGCTCAGAGAAGGTTGGGGGAGGGGACCCCCTGGAACAGCTGTTGGGAGACAGATGATAGCCTCCCGTCAAGGCCATCCAACGTGTTCTTTAACGTGCACAGGGTATGGCTCTCCCGCACACGGGGCCACGGCTTAACGTCCCATCCGACGGACGGCGGCCTTTCCAAGCCCATCGGTGTCCCTTACTGACCGTGGGCAGGGCGGGGAATTTTGCGGAGATAAATCTCAACGCTGACCCAGCTGGGACTCGAACCTGGGAACTACAGATTACGAGCCTGGCACGCTACCGACTGAGTCACCCCCGCCCTATTCGGACATGCGTGCGATTGTTACAAGCAGAAGAAACCAGACTAAACAGGTGTTGAATCCGTTTGATTGGTGTAGGTGTATTACGTAAGCTACCGTGGAGTCTTTTTTTTTTGCCAAACATCGTGCATTAGCTAACATTTGTTGCTGGCCTGTCTGGTTTTCTTTGCAAAAAGCAAACTATTGCTTTAAAGTCAGTCAGCTGTAAGCATTTCCACGAAGAACGCAGACTTAAATATCCAATAATTCGCATTGTTAAACCTTAAATAACCGTGAGAATTCTGACGTGAAAAATAATGACTTAGAAAATATCAGTGCCTGAAATATTTGTGAAAAAAACAAACCTGATTCAAACTCGGTTTTCCTACTAAGGAAGGTTGGGTTGTTTTACCTCTGAGCGGCACTTTTTTGCACACCATGGGCTAAATGGCCAGGTCACATGGACCCCGAAGGCTCAGAGAAGGTTTGGGAAAGGGGACCCACTGGAAGAGCTGTTGGGAGACAGATGGTAGCCTCCCGTCAAGGCCATCCAGCGTGTTTTATAACGTGCACAGGGTATGACTCTCGCCGCACACGGGACCACTGCTTAACGTCCCATCCGACGAACGGCGGGCTTTCCAAGCTCATCGGTGTCCCCTATGACCGTGGGCAGGGCGGGGAATTTTGCGGAGATAAATCTCAACGCTGACCCAGCTGGGACTCGAACCTGGGAACTACAGACTACGAGCCTGGCGCGCTACCGACTGAGCCACCTCACTAAGGAAGGAACCGAATCAGTAAAAATATGATCTCTCTAGAAAAATTATCACATTTGTTTTATATATATATAAAATAAATGTTCAGAAGTTTGTTCTCTTCTTAAATGTTAAATCACATTCAGCTGAAGGCAGTTAAAACCTCATCATCAAGTTAATGAGTAAACAAATCAAAGATTGATCATGCAATATTTCTTGCAATAAATCCTCAGCGGCAAACTGGACCGTGAGACGAAATGAATTTTTGAGAAAGTAATTTCTTTTTTAATGCTAATTGATCAATAGAGAGTAGCCGTTATATTTGTACATGTTTTCCCATTAATGTAACGTTTCGCTACCCTGAAGCCAAGAAGTTCTAAGAAGTTGCTATAAGAAGTTCGCAATGAAATAACTGAACTGAGCATAAAAATTTATAGAAATAGCAGCGAGTGGCTCCTTAACGATGTTACCGAACTTTAACGACATTTTACAATGGTCTGTAAAAGCTATTAAAATATTGCTTGCTTGCTGTTTAAAGTAGCAATATGGACTGACTGAAAGAGGACGTTAAATCCGAAACGAATTTTGAAACTCTCAATTATTTTGCATTTTGCTTTTTTCTTTTCGCTGGTGTTTAATACACGCTTTTCAAAAGTGTGTTAATACACACTTGTGGAAAGGGAATGAAATATTGAATACATTACAGTAGAACCTCGATTAACCGAACAGTGGGGGTTGGGTTGTTTTACCTCTGAGCGGCACTTTTTTGCACACCATGGGCTAAATGGCCAGGTCATATGGACCCCGAAGGCTCAGAGAAGGGGACCCACTGGAATAGCTGTTGGGAGACATTACAGTAGAACCTCGATTAACCGAACAGTGGGGGTTGGGTTTGTTTTACCTCTGAGCGGCACTTTTTTGCACACCATGGGCTAAATGGCCAGGTCATATGGACCCCGAAGGCTCAGAGAAGGGGACCCACTGGAATAGCTGTTGGGAGACATTACAGTAGAACCTCGATTACCCGAACAGTGGGGGTTGGGTTGTTTTACCTCTGAGCGGCACTTTTTTGCACACCATGGGCTAAATGGCCAGGTCACATGGACCCCGTACGCTCAGAGAAGGTTGGGGGAGGGGACCCACTGGAACAGCTGTTGGGAGACAGATGGTAGCCTCACCGTCAAGGCCATCCAGCGTGCTCTTTAACGTGCACAGGGTATGGCTCTCCCGCACACGGAGTCACGGCTTAACGTCCCATCCGACGGACGGCGGCCTTTCCAAGCCCATCGGTGTCCCCTACTGACCGTGGGCAGGGCGGGGAATTTTGCGGAGATAAATCTCAACGCTGACACAGCTGGGACTCGAACCTGGGAACTACAGATTACGAGCCTGGCGCGTTACCGACTGAGCCACCCCCGCCCTAACAGTGGGGGAGAGTGGTGACTTGTATAAGTCGAAAAGTCGGATATTCGAGAGGAAAAATGAAAGGAAGATAATTGGAAATGTAATCTTTTTGTTAATAATAATAAGAGAAGCTGTTTGTCTGAATGTTTGTCTCTAACTCATCGGGAAATCATGGTAGATGCTTCAAATTTCCACAGAGTGTTTCTGGTTGCCGTCCGGGGTCCAGTGCCAAATTTCAAATAGAAATTCTTAAAGGGGGCCTTGCTAAAAGCAGAAATATTTACCATGCTATTCCTACAGGAAACGGTATTCGCTATCAATTCTATTGTTGCCATTCACTGCTCCTTAACTCCGAACGTAAGAATCAAAACGTCATTTAAATATCCGGCAACGGCCGGATATTTAAATGACAATGTATAAATGACAATATATCCGGCCGTTGCCGGATATTTTAATGATTGATATTCACAAAGGAATTATTATTTTAAGACGTCTCATTGCAGGTAAAAATCTGATATTTTAACTCAACAGGAGGGAACAAACGCGCGAAATTTGGGACTTTTCGGTCGAGTGTCACGGGAACCAGATGGTAGGGACATACCGGGGATCCGGATCCCCCCACCCCCCCCGAAAATCGTGTCGTCTTATAAGAAATCTGAAACTTATCTACTTACTTTGAAATCCAAAAGAGTTGTCTTTGTATATTTTATTTTAACCCCATATTTTATGTCCGACACTAAAAACAAATTAAAAAAAGATAAAAAAAACTATAAATCTTATTTAATACAGAATATAATTTTAACCTTTCTTTTTCGGTGGAATATTTTAGTACTTGGAAACCAGAATTGGTAATCTCTAGCATAAATATATCGTTTGCAATATTACTTCTTTATATTTCCTGAATTTAGCGCCCTCTAACAATGGTAAATTAATTAAGGCCTTTTGGTGGAATTTGAAACTAAGAATCATCCTATTTCTTTACTACCTATTAAACTCAAAAATAATTTTACAATCTCAAAAACAGAAAGTTGCGTTTCCCACCCACTTTGGGAATCAAGGGAAAAATTGTTACTGTCAATGTAAACCCCTTGATCATCACACGATACCACTAAAATGTAATCTTTATAGCCCAAATAGATCGTTTGCGATATTCGTTTAAAACTTTGAAATTTTCGAAATTTTCCACCGGCAGAGGGCGCAATTATAGATTTCGTGAGATTCCAAAAATGTGAATCATAATTGTTTACCAATACCTATCTAACCAAAAGTGATATCAGTTTATCTCTCTAAAAACGAAAAAATATTTTTCCGCCCTCCTGGGGGTAAAGTTAAAAGTTAAAAAAGTCATTGTAATCTGTTATAAAAAGTCATTGATTTCAATGACTTCACATTTCACTGCCAAAATTTCAACTTTCTAACGTAATTACATATTTTGTAATATTAGTTTGAAATCTTGCAATTTTCAACTTTTTTTCCAACGTTACAGGGCGCAATTATAATTATAGAAAGATTCCTAAAGTGCGAAACGTAATATTTCGTCACTAGCTATCCACTCCGAAAAATAATTAGTTTTCTCTAAAAACTAAAAAAATTCTATGTCTACCGACGGACAGACAAATGACAAAGTAAAAACAGTAGCTAGTTTTAAAATTAGCTAAAAATAAATAAATTAAATTAAAAATCGAAGACGTGTAGAGCAAAAAATTAGAACTTAAAATCACGCGCAGCAAATCTAATTTAAAAGCAGTTATTGACACTTAGTAAAGAAAGAAACGAAAAAGTAATTTAGAAATACTATAAATAAAATAGGTGAATTTTTCTCTAATATACACTGCTGGCCATTAAAAGTACAACACCAGGAAGAACTCATCAGATTGTCCCGAAATATGCAAGATGGGTAGCCCATGGGTAATATGCAAGATGGTAGCACATGTAAAATGATTCAAAGTGCAGAACGCACATGTGTGACACATCATGTGTGACAGTAACGCCCCCTGGAAGTAGTATAAGAGGAGATTACAAAGAGCCAGGGTAAAGAACTGGAATTGTGTTTGCTCGCAGTTCTTGCGCACTAACGGATCAAGTATGCCCCGTCGAAGGACACGGCATCCATACGACCAGGTTTCTGACTTTGAACGAGGGAGAATTGTGGGATTACGGGAAGGCGGATTATCGTACCGAGACATCGATGCTCGTGTTGGACGGAATGCTGCCACAGTGATGAGAATATGGCGTCAGTAGGTAGAGGAGAAACGAACTGGCCGATGTGAGGGATCCCAACGGCCCTGTCACACAAACGAAAGAGAGGATAGACATCTCGTGCGCATGGCTTTGAATGATCGTACAGCCACATCAAACACCTTAGCTCAACAGTTAGGGTGTTTTGCACAGCAACCAGTGTCTGCACGTATGGTTCGACATCATCTGCAGCATCAGGCATCTTTGTTAGGCGGACATTGCTTCGGCTACCATTGACTCTACAACACAGGCGTATGCGACTGCAATGGTGCCAAGAACGTGGCACATGGATGTGCAAATGGCATCGTATTGTCTTTTCAGATGAATCCCACTTCAATATGCAGAACCATGATGGACGAATCCGTATCTGGCAGTACCACGGCAACAGGCTCAGTGAGACATGCATGATGCAACACCATACGGGTCTGGCTCCTGGTGTTATAGTACTGGATGCCATTGGACTCTACTCATGCACACGCCTTGTACGCATTACCGGTGCTTTGAACAGCCAGTGTTACATCACTGAGATGCTGGAGCCTGTGGTCATACCTTATCTTCAGGGGCTCTGTGGTGCCATTTAGCAACAGGACAATGCCCGGATTCCTGGATAGCCACCATGTGACATTTGTGCCACCATGTGATATTTGTGCCTTGCCTGTAACGTTGGAAAAAAAGTTGAAAATTGCAAGATTTCAAACTAATATTACAAAATATGTAATTACGTTAGAAAGTTGAAATTTTGGCTGTGAAATGTGAAGTCAATGAAATCAATGACCTTTTTATAACAGATTACAATGACTTTTTTAACTTTTAACTTTATCGGATCTATCCCCAATTGAACATTTATCGGATCTATCCCCAATTGAACATTGTTTATCGGATCTATCCCCAATTGAACAAAGGAGTGCAAGGGACCCATCCCCTCCCATCCGGATCGGCAAAGGAGTGCAAGGGACCCATCCCCTCCCATCCGGATCGGGCAATGGAGTGCAAGGGACCCATCCCCTCCCATCCGGATAGGTCAAAGGAGTGCAAGGGACCCATCCCCTCCCATCCGGATCGGGCAAAGGAGTGCAAGGGACCCATCCACTCCCATCCGGATCGGGCAAAGGAGTGCAAGGGACCCATCCCCTCCCATCCGGATCGGGCAAAGGAGTGCAAGGGACCCATCCACTCCCATCCGGATCGGGCAAAGGAGTACAAGGGACCCATCCCCTCCCATCGGATCGGGCAAAGGAGTACAAGGGACCCATCCCCTCCCATTTGAGAATGCTAGAAAGGGTAATAGAGGGCAAAAATTTATTAAACCTATGAATATTTCAAGAAATGTTTCTAAAGGTCTCTACAATGGAGAGGGAATAATGTCAAAACCAATTCTTGCCCACACCCTTTTACTTTTTTCCAGGTCGATTGAATTTCCTGCCACCATCACCCTTTAATTTTTTTCTAGATCCGGACCTGATATCGATCAATATAAACCAGGGGCTCACAATGTTCGACGCTCCACACATAAGATGAAGCTTGTCAACGACACATTCATCATCATCATCATCATCCTCAAGCAGCTATGGGCTACGGAGGTCCAACCAGACCGTGCAGTTTAATTCTCCAAGCATATCTGTCCTGAGCTACATCTGCTGCATCCGGCCACTCCACACCAATTCTAACAAGGTCCTGTTTGACATTGTCTGCCCACCGCATCCTAGGTCTCCCCCTCCTTCTGAGGCCTCTAGGCACACTGTTCATAACCTTATTCGCCAATCTATAATTATCCATACGGGCAACATGGCCAAACCAGCGGAGTCTCTCTCTGCACAATATGCTGCTTAAAGGAGGTTGCAGACAGATTACTATCATTAGAAAACCCACCCATTAAAACTGATATAAAATTTGAGCAGATTTATACCCCACTCCCTCCTCATTTTATGTTCGCTTGTACAGTCGCTCAAAAAAAGTATCCGAACACTATGGTTGATTACAGAATTCAGAAAAAATATCTGGCAACGTTTTTTTTAGAAATTAGTGATCTGGCAACCTTCGTGACACGTGATTACAGAATTCAGGAAAAATATCTGGAGCGTGTACAGCAACTGTACACGCTCCAGTTACCGTTCACAGCAAACTGGAGCGTGTGCAGTTACTGCACACGCTCCAGTTTGCTGTGAACGGTAACTGCACACGCTCAATATTTTCGTGAGTGAGCCCACACGATCTAGTATCAAAATAATATGACCACCTACAGTCGTTCAAAAAAGTATCTGAACATTATGGTTGATTACAGAATTCAGAAAAAATATCTGGCAACGATTTTTTTAGAAATTAGTGATCTGGCAACCTTTGTGTCACGTGACACGAAGGTTGCCAGATCACTACTTTCTAAAAAAATCGTTGCCAGATATTTTTTTCTGAATTCTGTAATCAACCATAGTGTTCGGATACTTTTTTTGAGCGACTGTACCAACTGAACGAATTACATGTCACTTCTTATAAGCTCTAAATAAAGCAAGATTAAAATTCAAAAGCAATGAGACTTGCATTCTTAAAATTCTGATTGTTTTCTGAGAATAAAGTTTCTGAATCTAATACAATAAATTCCTTATTCATAAAATACTGCAAATCAAAAGGATCTGATTTTAAGCCCCGGATAAAGCAGGTACGTTTGCTTTCTTGCCTTTCTGCTGAGGATTTGTCTTCTTCATATGACGTAAAATACTTCTCTGTGACGTATAATGCTTCTCTGTGACGTATAATACTTCTCTGTGACGTATAATACTTCTCTGTGACGTATAATGCTTCTCTGTGACGTATAATACTTCTCTGTGACGTATAATACTTCTCTGTGACGTATAATGCTTCTCTGTGACGTATAATACTGAGAGGAATCTGTCAGTATTATTAGCTTCATTCGCAATTATTTTCTGTTTTCAGAGAAAATATAATTTGGATGAACCGAAATCATTTATTTTTCTTACAACTCTTACTACTTAAAAGCGATTACTTGTGATTTCTTGTTACTGTTCTTTGCCAGTATTATGAACAATTAAAGAAGTAATGATTTTTATTTTTATTAACTAAATATAGTAAACTCCCGGTTATTGTGCGTTTATGGAAATGGAGGTTACCTGTTAAATGAATATGCTGATTGCATGAGAAATATTTTTATAGAAACCAAATATCATAGTTACGTTCTTTATTTAAACCTTAATTGAAATTAAAATGCAGTTAAAACAACGATAATAGGGTTGGGGTGAGTTGTTTTACCTCTGAGCGGTACTTTTTTGCAGACCATGGGCTAAATGGCCAGGTCACATGGACGCCGAAAGCTCAGAGAAGGTTGCGGGAGGGAACCCACTGGAACAGCTGTTGGGAGACAGATGGTAGCCTCCCGTCAAGGCCATCCAGCGTGTTCTTTAACGTGCACAGGGTATGGCTCTCCCGCACACGGGGCCACGGCTTAACGTCCCATCCGACGGACGGCGGCCTTTTCAAACCCAGCGGTGTCCCCTACTGACCGTGGGCAGGGCGGGGAATTTTGCGGAGATAAATCTCAACGCTGACCCAGCTGGGACTCGAACCTGGGAACTACAGATTATGAGCCTGGCGCGCTACCTACTGAGCCACCCCCCGCCCCACAACGATAATAAAAATGAAGTATAATAGCCTTAATGCAGATGTAATTATCGAAAACATATTTTTATACATATTTTCACACTTAATGAATGTCTAAATCTGTGCACATAATATAAATTTCTGAAACTTGTTTCACTGAAAGCCATCATGGAAAGAGTTGCAATTCTGGCCGTCGGATGGCGCTGACAAACAGGTAATATCGTATTTTTCAAATAACGAAACGTCAAAGATTGATTTCTGGAAGGTAAAGATGGTAGAAAAACATACAAGCATTTGCAAGACAAACAAATTCTATCCGAGACACGAGAATAGTGAAACTAAGCTACGCTTTAATTTCAGAAATTATCCGTATAGCCAAGCCATTACCTTTTTTAACAGTTTATTGGCTAGGTTCTAGAAACGAATGGCATTTTATCAGGTTCAATCCATTGAACTTTGGGTTGGGTTGTTTTACCTCTGAGCGGCACTTTTTTTGCACACCATGGGCTAAATGGCCAGGTCACATGGACCCCGAAGGCTCAGAGAAGGTTGGGGGAGGAGACCCACTGGAACAGCTGTTGGGAGACAGATGGTAGCCTCCCGTCAAGGCCATCCAGCGTGTTCTTTAACGTGCACAGGGTATGGCTCTCCCGCACACGGAGCCACGGCTTAACGTCCCATCCGACGGACGGCGGCCTTTCCAAGCCCATCGGTGTCCCCTACTGACCGTGGGCAGGGCGGGGAATTTTGCGGAGATAAATCTCAACGCTGACCCAGCTGGGACTCGAACCTGGGAACTACAGATTACGAGCCTGGCGCGCTACTGACTGACCCACCCCCGCCCCATCCACTGAACTAGCATTAGTCCTGAGATTCAGTCCCCTTGCGATCCCTTTAACGAGAACCATTCATGCAACGCACTATCCAAATCTTCAAGCATAGGGATATGATGTGCATGACGCCGTTCTAGACTTTAATCACTCTCGGATTTCCTAAAGAACTGTTGAAGGTTGAAATTTTGCCGTACAAAGTTGAAATATTCAATTTGAAATTTATGCAGGTTGCATGAGAATTCCGGATGCTTGAGTACCGGAAAACCGGGAGTTTACTGTATAACAATTAGAAACTTTTCTCAACAGTAAATGACAACTCATTATGCGTAACATGGCCATTGTTATCAAAGCAAAGGTGCAATAATGTTCTAGTTACTCAATAATCCGTACAGCCAGTCCTCCAGGGTAATCATAAGTTTCATAGTAAAATTAAACATCTAAACGAATAAACCATAAAAAGAAACTGCGAAGGAATATTAACTGTTGCTGCAAAATCTCTATTAAATATTTTCGGAAGTTATAAATTCAAATCTTTTCTAAAATAGTAGATAACAGTCGCTAAGACATAAAAAGTGCGCAAAATCGCAATCAGAAAACGAAGAGAAAATCTTTTTGGAGATAAAAGAACCAGACTTTCGAAATATTTCTCTTTAATTATGGTAGGATGAAGTTAATGAAGTTACTTACAGCTTAAGTACAGCTTAAGTATCCTTATTGTGGCATAGCATCTCTAGAAGTTACTACGTTGACCATTATGTGCAGGAAACGATCCGACTTTCTCAAAAAGATGCTGCGAGATAAGAATGCGAGAAGTCGAGGGAAACAGCCGATCCTCAGACCAAAGACGATAGCCCAGCTGTCAGAACTTATCACAACACAGACATCTTGCTTCCTGGGCTGTAGGACGCGGGAAAAGCGGTCTTTTTAACGGGAACGACACTGTTCCAACAACAGAGAGGAGATTTATAAGAGCAACTAGAGAGCTACTTTGGACGAAATTTATTGTTGCAGTTTCTAGTTTGCAAAAGAAATAATACTTGGTATTTAAGACCAGTTTATGTCGCTTATTAATTCGTTTACGAATGTGATTTTTTTTTTCATTTCTTTGTACTTATGATGACGCGTGATAAGGCAAGCGTCATCATAAAATAAATGATGAAAATGATGAAATGATGAAGAAAATAAATGTCATCTTTTGCAGTGATTATTCGCCACTGAGTTGTTATAATCTATAGGTAATCTTCAGCCTTCTACAACCTTCTTTTTAATTCAGAACTATGCTTTCAGCTCCTTTTGCTGAATTGAGCTCTATTGTTGTTACTCCTTTGTTGAACTGAGCATATGGTTTTGCTCCTTTGTTGAATTCAGCACTATACGTTTAGTTCCTTTTGTTGAATCCAGCTACCTGTTTTTGTCACCTCCTTTAATTACGCTACATATTTGTAGCTACTGTTGCTGAATTCAGTTCCATGCTTGTAACTTTTTTCTTCTATTCAGTTCCATGTTTGGAGCTTATTTGTTGATTTCAGGTCCATGCTTGTATCTTTTTTGTTGATTTCAGGTCCATGCTTGTATCTTTTTTGTTGATTTCAGGTTCATGTTTGTATCTTTTGTTGATTTCAGATTCAGGCTTTTATCTTTTGTTGATTTCAGATTCAGGCTTTTATCTTTTGTTGATTTCAGATTCAGGCTTTTATCTTTTGTTGATTTCAGATTCAAGCCGTTATCTTTTGTTGATTTCAGCTTCATGCTTATATCTTTCGTTGATTTCATGTCTCTGTTTGTATCTCCTTCGTTGGATTCAGTTCCATACTTGTAGCTACTTTTGTTGAATTCATCTCCATACCAGTATCTTCTTCGTTCAATTCAGATCCGTATATTTTGTTCATGTATTTTTGCATGCTGTATATCTTTTGTTGATTTAAGCTCCATACAAGCGAGGATGAAAGAAAGTGCTCTATAAGATTCATAGTGAGCAATCCTAATCTGTACCAGAAGCAATTTACTTGGACACTTAAGCCCCCTCCCCCAAGGTACCTGAATAAAGGACTTGATTTTACAGGTACTGTCGCTCAAAAAAGTATCCAAACACTATGGTCGATTACAGAATTCAGAAAAAATATCTGGCAACGATTTTTTTAGAGACTAGTGATCTGTCAACGAAGGTTGACAGATCACTAATTTCTAAAAAAATCGATGCCAGATATTTTTTCTGAATTCTGTAATCGACCATAGTGTTCGGATACTTTTTTTTGAGCGACAGTACCTTGGGAAAATTCCGATTTATATATTATATATCGTGCGACAGTACCTTGGGAAAATTCCTATTTATATATTATATATGGTGCGACAGTACCTTGGGAAAATTCCTATTTATATATTATATATGGTGCTACAGTATCTTGGGAAAATTCCTATTTATATATTATATATGGTACAAATTAATAGCCGTCCCGTGGCAGAATGGTTAGCACGCTTGGCTACTGATCTAAGGGACTCTGGATTCGAGCCCCGGATTAGGCATGGATGTGTGTGTTGTTTTTCTGCTGAGGTCCTGCTATCCTCTCAGATCTCCTACTGTGGCATATAAACTGACAGGCTCCTGTCAGACCTTTGTGGCAAGCAGCTGCTTGAGGGGGTATTTATTTTACAAATTAATTTTGGAACATAAATATTCAACTTTATCGACGGAGCATCTTTCTTACAAAGAGGGTTAAAAAGCACTGTTTTTAAAACTGAAAAACAAAAATAACTTCAATTGTTGAGTACCCTATTGCTAAAATGTCATTCATATTTCGAAAACAATAGGGATTATTAAGTTAATTCAATTCTGTTCCTCTTTTACAGAAGTGAATTTGATTTACACAGGTCAGCTTCAGATAATTTGCCTCATTTCGTCTGGATTTTAAGAGCAGTTTAAGTAAAAGATGCATCCCAAATCGTAGTTGTATATGGAGAAATAATATTAAAGACAAAATCAAAATATGAGAGAGAAAATTAATACAATAGACAAATGGAAATGCAACAGTTTTGGAAAGGTAAGACATTCACGATTTGCCTTTAATACACTGGAAACAATTTATTATACATAGCGCACCCATCCACAAACTTGCCCTACTACTCCACAATAATATGGCCAGCTGAAACATCATGCAGGCTATATATAGATTAGATACTTATCTGTTGTATAACAGTCTGTATCTGTTAACAGTCGTAGGAATGTACAGTCGATCAAAAAAGTATCCGAACACTATGGTTGATTACAAGATTAAGAAAAAATATCTGGCAACGATTTTTTTAGAAATTAGTGATCTGGCAACCTTCGTGTCACGTGATTACAGAATTCAGGAAAAATATCTGGAGCGTGTACAGCAACTGTACACGCTCCAGTTACCGTTCACAGCAAACTGGAGCGTGTGCAGTTACTGCACACGCTCCAGTTTGCTGTGAACGGTAACTGCACACGCTCAATATTTCTGTGAGTGAGCCCACACGATCCAGGTTTAAAAATTAGCGATCTGGCAACCTTGGTGTAAAAAAAAAGTATCCGAACACTATGGTTGACTACAGAATTCAGAAAAAATATCTCGCAACGATTTTTTTAGATATTAGTGATCTGGCAACCTTCGTGTCACGTGACACGAAGGTTGCCAGATCACTAATTTCTAAAAAAATCGTTGCCAGATATTTTTTCTTAATCTTATAATCAACCATAGTGTTCGGATACTTTTTTGATCGACTGTACATTGACTTTTCAATGTACGGTTCCTACGACTGTTAAGATTGGTAAACACTGCCACCTGAGCGAATTTGATTTTGGGCAGATAGTCAGTGCAAGGAAGATGGGGGAGGGGGGGGGGTCTCCATAACCGCGAGTGCAGAATGCCTGGGATTTTCACGTGTGACTATCGCATGTGTGCACCAGGTCTACATCAAAACCAAGAAAATCTGCAGACACAAGGAAAACTCTGGCTGTAACTGGGCTGTAAACGTTGATGTTCATGGTAAGTACTGCTTTCCATATATCATGATGTCATAATGGAGGGCCACAATGACGATGACAACATCGGCATTCAAGGATGAGGCAGCTATGAAGATTTGTGCAAAGACCTTTCAATGTACGGTGCCACAACTGGGCTATGGCATCTGAATTGGCATCGCCAATTTCTTCGCTCACTGCAGCCTCATAGCCCAGCGACGTGTTGTTAACAAGAATATTTAGATATGAGCGTCAGCTGCAATAGACGTCGAAAGGTCTTTGCACAAACCTTCATAGATGCCCTGTCGTTGAATTCCGATGTTATCATTTTCACTGTTGTGTGTGTATATGCAGAAATAATGGACAGACAATGGACAGTGGAAAATTGGAAACGGGTAGCTTGGTCTGACGAATTGAGGTTCCAACTATAACACGCTGACAAGAGGTTCTGTGTGTGTACTCACTGATCATCTACAAACGTTCATGGCTATCCATTTCCAACAACAAGATGACTTCTTTCAAAAAGACAGTGCCTGTTTCATCGCTCCTGTTTGGCGAAGGACTGGTTTGTGAAGTATTCCAGTGAGTTCATAACCCTCGAAGGCCTTTTTGTTCTCCGGATTTGAACCCTATTTGGCACCTATGGGACAAAGTGGAGTGATACATTCGAACCCAAAACCTACCACTGGCAACTCTCGGTGTGTTACCGACGGCTCTCCCCGAATCATGGGCTGTGATACCACCTGAACGTTTCAAACACCTGGTGTAGAGTCCATTGCCATGACGTGTTGCTGATGTTGTGAGTGTATAAGGTGGACCCACACGTTATTAAGTGGGTTGTTTGGGTTGGGTTGTTTTACCTCTGAGCGGCACTTTTTTGCACACCATGGGCTAAATGGCCAGGTCACATGGACCCCGAAGGCTCAGAGAAGGTTGGGGGAGGGGACCCACTGGAACAGCTGTTGGAAGACAGATGGTAGCCTCCCGTCAAGGCCATCCAGCGTGTTCTTTAACGTGCACAGGGTATGGCTCTCCCGCACACGGGGCCACGGCTTAACGTCCCATCCGACGGACGGCGGCCTTTCCAAGCCCATCGGTTATTAAGTGGGTGTGTATAATAGATTGTCCTTTCAGTGTAGAATACAATTCTGCAGCGAGGTGGCAGGAATTGGATTAGTTTGATTTTCCTCCGAGCAGCATTTATTTGTACACAATAGGCTAAATAGCTAGATCACAAGAACCTCAAGGGTCCACAGAAGATTGGGAAATGGACTCACTGGGAAGCTGTTAGGAGTCAGATGGTAGGCTCGCATCAAGACCAGCCAGCATGTTCTTTAACGTGCACAGAGTGCGGTTCTTCTGCATAAGGGACCATGGCTTAACATCTCATCGGACGGATGCTGTAACATATCTCTTGTTATTTTGTTAAGTTACTTCCCTTTTTTCAGCTTTCAACTGATTCAAATCTCGAATTTTTGTTGACGTAAATATAATTTTTGCAAAGCGCCACAAAAAAAAAAAAAATCAAGGGTGTTAAATCAGGGCTCCTTGGTGGTTATTGAATTGAACCTCCCGTGATAATCCATCTGTTAGGAAAGTATATAGCAAGAAGTAGAATACTGATTGCATATATGTAGTGTTAATAGCGGTACAATCTGGATATTCACTAATTATGTTCAAAACTATTTGAGGTACGCTTTAAATTGAATATTATTGAATATATAACTTATTTTCCTATATATAGTTTCCCGAAACCCCATCATTATTTTTCAGACATTCCTTACTTCAACGACACGACTAATGAACATTGCCCATTTACGTTTTACATATCGTAGTCCGGCTTTTAATTTAACGTGTTCACAAGGAACAAAGGGAGAGTTTGAGCTGTAATGGAGACAATAGTTAACCTTTCGAATTCTGCAAAATGAGTTCCAACATCGTGCTGTCTTTTATCCTCACTACAATTTTACTCCTCTACCTGTGCTTCTGATGAATTTTAAATGAGCTATCGTATTAAAGCCAGGGACTACGTGGCTCCATTGTCTCGAGATGGCAATACGAATCTAATTATTTCAGCTGCTGAAAAGGCTTGCATTGTTAATGCTCGGTGCTTCTGTTAATTTCCGAGCGACGAGGCATGGAAACGGATTGACGTCGAGCGTGATTGTTGCACTCTCGACGTCAATCCGTACAGATGTCTAGTGCGACAATGACTGTCGTAATAATAACCTCAGTTCCAAATGTAAGAACTATGCCCTATTGTTATACACGAAGCCAATAAGATTTCTGCTGTACTCGTCAGCAAAGATTTGCGCTTTTGCGTGTCTGCGTTGAAATAAAATTTTCAATCATTCATGCGCGGTGTTATATGCCAACAACGCCTTTTGTTTAAGAGATATTTATTCGTGTCTTGTTGAAAGAGATGCACTCGAAGCTTGGGGACTTGCAAGCAAGGTATTTTCCCAGAGGACTGGTTATAAACCAAAAAATTCCTATTGTATACATACTACTAAACGATTTACAATTTCATCTTTGCTCTCTCAGTATGATATAAAGAGCAGTCTCAGGGTTACTCTTTGTCACACGGGAGTCGTATGCGTTGAGCACTTAGGAAGAAGAACTAATAATACACTTTGTGTTGTTTTACCTCTGAGCAGCACTTTTTTACGTACAATGGGATAAATGTACAAGTTGGGTTGGGTTGTTTTACCTCTGAGCGGCACTTTTTTGTACACCATGGGCTAAATGGCCAGGTCACATGGACCCCGAAGGCTCAGAGAAGGTTGGGGGAGGGGCCCCACTGGAATAGCTGTTGGGAGACAGATGGTAGCCTCCCGTCAAGGCCATCCAGCGTGTTCTTTAACGTGCACAGGGTATGTCTCTCCCGCACACGGGGACACGGCTTAACGTCCCATCCGACGGACGGCGGCCTTTCCAAGCCCATCGGTGTCCCCTACTGACCGTGGGAAGGGCTGGGAAATTTTGCGGAGATAAATCTCAACGCTGACCCAGCTGGGACTGGAACCTGAGAATTACAGATTACGAGCCTGGCGCGCTACCGACTGAGCCACCCCCACCCCTAAATGTACAAGTCAGAAGGACCCGAAGTGCTGAGAGAAGGTTGGGGGAAGGGAACCTATTGAATGGCTGTTAGGAGACATGGTATTCTCCCATACAGGGCTTGGAAAGGATGCCGTCCGTCGGATGGGACGTTAAGCAGTGGCTCCGTGTGCTGGAGAGCCATACCCTGTGCACGTTAAAGAACACGCTGGATGGCATCTGTCTCCCAACAGCTGTTCCAGTGGGTCCCCTCCCCCAACCTTCTGTGAGCCTTCGGGGTCCTTGTGACCTGGCCATTTAGCCCATGGTGTGCAAAAAAAGTGCCGCTCAGAGGTAAACAACCCAACTCCCATACAGGGCCGGACTCTGACCTTCTGAAGCCCTAAGCTATGACAAATTTCAGAGGCTCTAAGGTACGGTAAATTCAAGAGATCCGAAGGTCAGGTAAAGTCAAGAGCCTTAGTTTGCTATGGCCATAGCAAATTTAAGAGGCCTTTAGAAGTTTAAAAGACCCTAAAAAGTCGAAATATATATTTTTTAGTCTGACTGAAAGGGATATTAAAAAATAAGCATGAAAGTGATGTTGTTCAAAATATTATGCTGGCATTGGTATACAGTGATGATTGTATAAAGCTAAGATGAATAGTGTGTGCATAAGTGATTAATTTAAAAGTTTAAAAATGCTTTTGCCTGACGGTAAAAATTGAAATGCATCCCTTTGAGGCCCCTTATAACGTTTGGCCTAAGCTGTAGCTTAGTTAGCTTATGGGTAAATCCGGCTCTGCTACCGTAAAATAACGTGCACAGGGTTGTTGTGTTGTTTTACCTCTGAGCGGCACTTTTTTGCACACCATGGCTAAATGGCCAGGTCACATGGACCCCGAATGCTCAGAGAAGGTTGGGGGAGGGTACCCACTGGAACAGCTGTTGGGAGACAGATGGTAGCCTCCCGTCAAGGCCATCCAGCGTGTTCTTTAACGTGCACAGGGTATGGCTCTCCCGCACACGGGCCCACGGCTTAACGTCCCATCCGACGGACGGCGGCCTTTCCAAGCCCATCGGTGTCCCCTACTGACCGTGGGCAGGGCGGGGAATTTTGCGGAGATAAATCTCAACGCTGACCCAGCTGGGACTCGAACCTGGGAACTACAGATTACGAGCCTGGCGCGCTACCAACTGAGCCACCCCGCCCCAATGTGCACAGGATTATGGCTTTCCTGCACACACGGTGGCAGGGCTTAACGTCCCATTCTACGGACAGCATCCTTTTGAAACTGATTGGTGCTTTTCTTCTCACCTAGGCCATGGTTTGAATTTAGCGGAGATAAATCTCAATACTGGCACAGTTGGGGCGAGAACTTGGGAACTGCAGATTATGATGAAATGAGATTATGTCTCAATGATATTGAATTGGCCAAATCAATTAATAACAGTCAGTAACAAATAATAAAGGCAATTCTCTTCACATTTGGAGAGAATGAACAATAAGCATATTTTTTAAATTAATCTGATAAGAGTGGGGCTAATCTTTCTTTTTTGTGTTATGTTTGGAATTTTTACATTTTCTTGTACCCATTTATTAATATGTGATATGATTAGTGTTCAGAAATAATATATTTCAAATACCTTAAGAAGTTCATTCTCGACCTGGGGCGGGGGTGGCTCAGTCGGTAGCGCGCCAGGCTCGTAATCTGTAGTTCCCAGGTACGAGTCCCAGCTGGGTCAGCGTTGAGATTTATCTCCGCAAAATTCCCCGCCCTGTCCACGGTCAGTAGGGGACACCGATGGGCTTGGAAAGGCCGCCGTCCGTCGGATGGGACGTTAAGCCGTGGCCCCGTGTGCGGGAGAGCCATACCCTGTGCACGTTAGAGAACACGCTGGATGACCTTGACGGGAGGCTACCATCTGTCTCCCAACAGCTGTTCCAGTGGGTCCATTCCCCCAACCTTCTCTGAGCCTTTGGGGTCCATGTGACCTGGCCATTTAGCCCATGGTGTGCAAAAAAGTGCCGCTCAGAGGTAAAACAACCCAAACAACCCAACTCATTCTCGACCTTTCAAATACGATAACTAAAACTGATAGCAGAAAGTATTCCTGATAACAAAACGGTATTTTAGTCTCAACGTAACTAACGAGTTAATGAATTAAATAATTTTGGTCTTTATATTTTAAAAATCATAAGCTTTTCTAATAACAAAGCAGATATATTTATGGTCTTGGGTACTATACCATACAATAACTTCATCAAATTTAAGCTCAGTCATATTTGATATCGAATTAATGACAGAATCTTTTAATATGTATTATCTTTTCAAATATACTTTTATTTATAACATATTCTCGTTTACGTGTAAAACTGATTGCAGTACATTTTGAAATAGTTAAGAACAGTCTTTTTAATATTTAATATACATCGCATATTTCATCGATTTAAATCAGATTGTAGTGTCATCAAATTGTTAACATTTTCTGTTCTTTTTATATACATGATACTTACAAATAATAAAATAGTAGAAATTAAGACATTTTTTTTCACAACATGTATCAGTTAAATAGCAAAAGAATTTGGAGGAGACCTGATGTAATTAAAAATACAGTCAAAATTCAGAATTTTAATAATTTTAAATCCAAACGTGCATCTTTTGATTTTGCTAAATTTGGCAAACACAATGCAATTGCGCAAAGGTAAATACGTTGGGTTGGGTTGTTTTACCTCTGAGCGGCTCTTTTTTGAACACCATGGGCTAATTGCCCAGGTCACAAGGACCCCGAAGGCTCAGAGAAGGTTGGGGGAGGGGACCCATTGGAACAGTTGCTGGGAGATAGATGGTAGCCTCCCGTCAAGACCATCCAGCGTGTTCTTTAATGGGCACACGGTATGGCTCTCCCACACACGGAGCCACGGCTTAACTGCCCATCCGACGGACTATGGCCTTTTCAAGCCCATCGGTGTCTCCTGCTGACCGTGGGCAGAGCGGAGAGTTTTGCGGAGATAAGTCTCAACGTTAACCCAGTTGGGACTCGAACCTGGGAACTGCAGATTACGAGCCTGGCGCGCTACCGACTGAGCCACACCCGCCCCCAAAGGTAAGTACGACTCGTTGGGTTGTTTTACCTCTGAGTGGCACTTTTTTACACACTAATGGGCTAAATGGCCAGGTGACAAGGACCCCGAAAAGGTTGGGGAGAGGACCCACTGGACAGCTGTTATGAGACAGATGGTAGCGTCTCTTCAAGGCCATCCAGAAGGTTCTTTAACGTGCATAGGTTATGACTCTCTCGCACACGGGACCATGGCTTAACGTCCCATTCGACAGACGAGAGCCTTTCCTAGCCCAATATATTAAATAATTTTGGTGTTTTCTACTGACCGTGGATTGGGCGGAAAGTTTTGTGCAGATAATTCTCAACGCTAGCCAAGGGGGGACTCGAACCCGGGAATTGCAAATTACGAACGTGGCATGCTACCGACTGAGCCACCCCCGCCAAGAACGACTCGAAATCCACAAAGTATGTTCCAAATTTATCCATTTCATAGCGTTTCGCTTGGATTTTTCAGCTAGTAACTTCCGTTTCATTAATTTTACTGTCGTCTAAATTATGCTTATTACAATAATATGAAAGTGGAAAAGAACTCACGTCAAACTGAGATGGAAAAATAACCTTTTCACCCTGTGCGATGCTTTTTCCTAGTGTCCATCCAAGACAGATGAAGAAGACGAGCAGTACGGCTGTTAACTTGCTTGTTGGGACCATTTTTGTCGGTGTTGTTTCGAATAGGTCAAGCGACAGATAACTGAGAAAATCTAGAAATACAGAATGAAAAAAAAAAACAGATCATAATATGTATTCGAAGTTAGTAATTTCAGAGAAGTTGTACAGTAGTAGAGGGAAACAGTATGTTAAAAAAAAACTCATGTATAACTTAGAGGCAGTGAAAATAAACAACGTTAAATATATTTAAGATGCCTGCCGGACAGAGAATAATGAAAGGAAAAAAGGGAACTTATCTCCTCTTCTTAACAGTTGCCCAAAAAATGTTTCCACTACTTACCCTTGTCATTCTGTTGGGATTCAATGTCGTCTTCTATGTACCGAAGTGGGCGACTGACCGACACTGATTGGATTACAGCTGGGAGTGGAACACGTGCTGTATGCATGTAACAGAACACATATTGCTTTAGAAACGGAACTGCTGCAAATACAGAGGAAGAGACTCCGCCTTGTGGCTGCAGAGAAACAATCGGATTCATCACTTCCTCGGAAGAAATTTCTGTTTGCTGAGGATGGAAACTGAGACTTCCGCTCTGCGATACGATGTCCAGTGTAATATCAGCGAAGCGAGATTTTTCATACATTCCTAGCTTGATTAGACTACTACATGTCTTTCTCTATATATATATAATGGGGCGGGGGTGGCTCAGTCGGTAGCGCGCCAGGCTCGTAATCTGTAGTTCCCAGGTTCGAGTCCCAGCTGGGTCAGCGTTGAGATTTATATCCGCAAATTCCCTCCCCCCCTGCCCACGGTCAGTAGGGGACACCGATGGGCTTGGAAAGGCCGCCGTCCGTCGGATGGGACGTTAAGCCGTGGCCCCTTGTGCGGGAGAGCCATACCCTGTGCACGTTAAAGAACACGCTGGATGGCCTTGACGGGAGGCTACCATCTGTCTCCCAACAGCTGTTCCAGTGGGTCCCCTCCCCCAATCCTTCGCTGAGCCTTCGGGGTCCATGTGACCTGGCCATTTAGCCCATGGTGTGCAAAAAAGTGCCGCTCAGAGGTAAAACAACCCAACCCTATACATATATAATGATATAATATTAAGAAAAATATAAATATTTCCTTAGAATTAACTAATAATTAAGTTCAGGAACAACTTTCATGTGAAATGGTTTTATATCTTATGTAAAAATTTAACACATTTATTTCTTTCGATTTGTAAGAATCTTACGAGAAGTATTGCTTCCATTAACTCACGGCCAATGAGACTGTGTAATTTATTGTCCTCACAGTCAGCATAGCCTCGCATGAAATAAATATATACGGTGAATCTGAAAAAGAGGGCAAAACTTTACGGGGTGGTAGAACGCAGCTATATGAGCAATATTCGTCATAGAAAGTATGGGCGGAACGCAAACGGCGAGCCGCTAGGTGGCGTTGGAAATGGTATAAAAGGGTCGGTCCTCGCACCCAACGGCATTTCTACCGTGGATTGCCGAGAGGATGGCTAGTTATACTAACCACGAAATGGCGGATATGCACTTTGTGTACGGTGCGGCGGACGGGAATGCAAGTGAGGCACAGAGTATCTCCTCTCCTTCTTGTGTTCATTCTTTAAATATGACAGTGGAAAACTACCTTTTAACTTCTCACCGCTTGCGTTCCGACCATACATTCTATGACGAATATTGCTCGTATAGCTGCGTTCTACCACCCCGTAAAGTTTTGCCCACTTTTTCCGATTCACCCTGTATACGGTGCAAAATGGTTAACGCGAAAGTCAGAGAAGCGAGTGTAAATATTTGTTGTCAATGGCATTTTGCGTTTAGAGTATATTGATGAATATATTGCATTTTTTGACTCCTAATGCTATTCATAGCCTACGCCGTATTTTGAGAGCGGATATCAAGACAAAGACTGGATTAAAACTTTATTTATTAATTAGAGATCTGCGTACAGTCGCTCAAAAAAGTATCCGAACACTATGGTTGATTGCAAAATTCAGAAAAAATATCTGGCATTGATTTTTTTAGAAATTAGTCATCTGGCAACCTTCGTGTCACGTGACACGAAGGTTGCCAGACGTGACACGAAGGTTGCCAGATGACTAATTTCTAAAAAAATCAATGCCAGATATTTTTTCCGAATTTTGCAATCAACCATAGTGTTCGGATACTTTTTTGAGCGACTGTACACTTATGTTAAAAAAAATTTTTTTTTTTGTTTTTTTGATTTGCGACATATAGGACAGAGAAGAATCCTAGAAGCTACTCTTAGCTTAATACAGGCCTTCTCATACAAGGACATGCCCTACTAAGACCGAAGTCACTGCTGAGCACTGCCTTAGTTAGAGCTAACATAACACACAAAGTTTGCCTTAGTTGGAACAGTCGCTAGCTGCCTAACCACTATGCTAGTTAAGGCTAAAATAATGTTATGCTAATGTTTATGTTAAATTTATGTTAGAATGTTATTCCCGATCAAGGATTAACAAGGTCGGCAATCAGGAAACTACCGTCATAATCAGCAGGCAAAATTATTAACTCGTTTTCCAGGTGTCGAGTAT
Organism: Ryuthela nishihirai; assembly: GCA_038380435.1. Lineage (NCBI taxonomy): Eukaryota > Metazoa > Arthropoda > Arachnida > Araneae > Heptathelidae > Ryuthela > Ryuthela nishihirai. The sequence continues at coordinate 41,315,299 of JAWZYU010000020.1, forward strand.
AAAACACTCTAGTGTATTTACAAAGGCTGTTAAATATCTAATTCGCAAGAAATTTGAAGCTGTTCAAAATTTATCAAACAGTGGTTGGGATTACGTCTGTCGATGCTTTATACATTTGGTGTTCTCCTGGGAAGTATGAATAAAATTTTAGTCATCGACTGCAGAACATTTTCGGGTAAAGTGATTTTTCTCGTGTTATCTATTTTTCTTAAAAGAATATTTATGCACGTAAAAGTAATGTCGCCGGAACAAACTTTAAATCCGCCTTAATCAATAATTAATGTTATCCGTTTTCGTGTTAAAGTGTTTTGGACTGTAGATTTAATATTTCCCTCTTTTACGTTGGGTTGGGTTGTTTTACCTCTGAGCGGCACTTTTCTGCACACCATGGGCTAAATGACCAGGTCACATGGACCCCGAAGGCTCAGAGAAGGTTGGGGGAGGGGACCCACTGGAACAGTTGTTGGGAGACAGATGGTAGCCTCCCGTCAAGGCCATCCAGCGTGTTCTTTAACGTGCACAGGGTATGGCTCTCCCGCACGCGGGGCCACGGCTTAACGTCCCATCCGACGGACGGCGGCCTTTCCAAGCCCATCTGTGTCCCCTACTGACCGTGGGCAAGGCGGGGAATTTTTGCGGAGATAAATCTCAACGCTGATCCAGCTGGGACTCGAACCTGGGAACTACAGATTACGAGCCTGGCGCGCTACCGACTGAGCCCCCCCCTCTTTTACGTTGGGTTGGGTTGTTTTACCTCTGAGCGGCACTTTTCTGCACACCATGGGCTAAATGACCAGGTCACATGGACCCCGAAGGCTCAGAGAAGGTTGGGGGAGGGGACCCACTGGAACAGCTGTTGGGAGACAGATGGTAGCCTCCCGTCAAGGCCATCCAGCGTGTTCTTTAACGTGCACAGGGTATGGCTCTCCCGCACACGGGCCACGGCTTAACGTCCCATCCGACGGACGGCGGCCTTTCCAAGCCCATCGGTGTCTCCTACTGACCGTGGGCAGGGAGGGGGAATTTTTGCGGAGATAAATCTCAACGCTGACCCAGCTGGGACTCGAACCTGGGAACTACAGATTACGAGCCTGGCGCGCTACCGACTGAGCCCCCCCCCGCCCCTCTTTTACGAATATGTTTTCAATTAGCAATGTTTGAAGTGTACCAGCTAAATGTTTATTCCTTTTCTTTCTTCTGCGGAATGTTTTTGGTCATAAGTCGAAAAAACAAAGCATTTTGTAAAACAGAAATTCTTTTAACCGTGCCCGTCGACGACTGCGGTGAGACTGCAGGTAACATTGTTCACAACTGAATCGCATTGTAGAAAATATTACAAATTTGCAAAATTATGTATTTTCCATAAACTTAACTGGTTTATCCCATGTGGTCATTAATCGCAGCATTTTGAACTTATCGGCGAAAAATCGATATATCTGTTGGCGATAGTGACTCTGCAGTGGTTTGCTCAAAAAGCTGACTTAGACTGGTCAGCTTTTTGTAGCAATAAAACATACATAGTTAATAAGCAATAAAACATACATAGTTAATAAGCAATAAAACATACATAGTTAATAAGCAATAAAACAATATAGCAATAAAATATTTTAAGGACCCTTTCTCTAAAGTTTCAAAAGATTAGTTGCATAAGTGCCATTTAAGATACATTGAAGTATGCTAATTATGCAGATGGAAATCCCATCACATCTGAATGACTTTGCATTATTTCTAATAGACTTTTCCGCTGTAAAAAGGGATACGACCTGCATCCTAATTTACGTTCACTTCAAATTTGATTCGCTTCATCCAATTTCAAAAGCTTGCATTTTTGAAAGTTACCTGAGGAATTTCAAACGCCTCGCTCATACTTAGCACTGGCCTGCGAAACTATGTTAGACCAAGAGGGCCATAAAGCCTATTCCTTAAGATTTGCAAAATCTGCAGGGTTTAAATCCATTACTTTATAGTAATTAGACAATCGAAAAGAGAATTGCATTCCGCTTGAGTGAAAACGCAAGCCACCGTTGCATCAACCTGATAGCTTTCGGAGCTAGAAAAGGAATCAGAGCAAAGAAGAATGATCCTTCGTGGAACCATAAAACACCGAGACACTGATAATGGAGAGCTTTAACACATTTCGCAGACACCGAAGCCGCAACAGAAGACCAGCCGAACTGGACAATTTAATTAAGCGAGTTAAACGTATGGGCTTAAATCACTCACAATTCGTGGCTGTTGATGGGAATAGCTATCGGGCGACTTGTCTTGCACAGCTTGCTCGTTAGTGAAAATCTGGGGGAACCGAACGGGTGAACAAGAACAATTTACGTGAGGTAAATCACGTGGTTCGTTGGCTAAAGGCAGCGGAAGTGGCCAGAAAACTTCGTAATTAGGGGATTAAACTTAATTAACAGGTAGCGTGACGTATGACGTTTGTTGGGTTGAAGTTTCAAACAGAACTGTTCTTGATTTTCGTTTCGCAATAATTGCCTTTTTTTTGTTTTTCCTGATGCAGTTTGTTGCCTTCGTTCTATTGGTCTGGAGCTTAAGGATTTTCAAAAATAAGGAAATGCTAATTAATTATTTTCTGGCGATGAAATAGGACACTAATATTATACCGACTGACACATACAGGCCTGAAAATGCAGATGGCCTGCCAATAAATGTTGGACTACTCGACGGAAAACACAAAAGTGTTCATTAGCATATGTAAAATGCAATCTTGAGATAATTGCAGTAGGAAATTAGGTTTTTCTTTACGACAAAGGTTTTTTAATCGACCTAGCGATAGTCTGTGATTTTATTGAGACTATTGACATATTTTTGGTTGTTTTTAAATGACTCTCGGACGGTCATCTTTTTTTATAACTAAACCAGTCCGTGGAAATTAGATGGAAAAAAATAAAAATTCGAAAAGGAGAACTAAAACTAATGAAGGAAGAGAAAAAGAAAGTGGTTCCAGGTACCGAAATCAGATTCTTTTGTAGGTAGGACAAATTATAAGGCAACAATTTTCCCGTTGAAATTCAAACGGTTTCTCCCCTAATTCCGTCCACGATGACCCCAAAGAGCCCAGAGTTGTTGTTATGGGTTGTTTTACCTCAGAGCAGCACTTTTCTTTTCACAGAATAGGCCAGGTCACAAGTACTCTAAGTGGTCAGAGAAAGTATCCATGGGCAGCTGTTAGGAGACAATTTTCGGTTCCCCGTCAAAGCCATCCAGAATGCTTTTTAACATGCCCATGGTATGGCTCTCTCCTGAATATAAGATCATGTCTTAACGTCTTATCAGGCGAATGGCGGCCTTTACAGGCCCATCGGTGCTTCCTTTGTCACCGAAAGAAGACAGAGGGTTAGCGGAGATAAATCTCAACGCTTGATAAAGTTCTGTCTCGAATCTGGGAATGCAGATTACGACCTTGGCGCTCCATCGACTGAAACAATCCCGTCCTCATTCCTGGGAAGTTCATTGAAAGTTACTACAATGATTTACTAATCTTAGCTTTTTGTCACAGTTGGGTTGGGTTGTTTTACCTCTGAGCGGCACTTTTTTGCACACCATGGGCTAAATGGCCAGGTCACATGGACCCCAAAGGCTCAGAGAAGGTTGGGGGAGGGGACCCACTGGAACAACTGTTGGGAGACAGATGGTAGCCTCCCGTCAAGGCCATCCAGCGTGTTCTTTAACGTGCACAGGGTATGGCTCTCCCGCACACGGGGCCACGGCTTAACGTTCCATCCGACGGACGGCGGCCTTTCCAAGCCCGTCGGTGTCCCCTACTGACCGTGGGCAGGGCGGGGAATTTTGCGGAGATAAATCTCATCGCTGACCCAGCTGGGACTCGAACCTGGGAACTACAGATTACGAGCCTGGCGCGCTACCGACTGAGCCATCCTCGCCCCCTTTTGTCACATTTATTGCAAAACTAGGCAAGAGATAATAACTGTTATTCTACATTTGGGGTGATTTCCTCTGTGAAGGATCTCGATTTTATGATTATCTTCAAGTAGTTGTAATCAATTTGAATTTAAAGAACTCGTAAATGGAAAGAATAGTTAAGGATATAAATCTGTTTTTGGATTGAGTTAGTCTATGTCTAATCTAACCAGATAGGAATGTTTTTTTTATTAGTGGAACAACGAATATTTCTTCATTGTTTTTATTACGAAGACTTATCAGAGACTTAAATATACCAGTCTCCATAAATTAAGGAAACTCCCTAAAAGTCAATGGGAAGTTAAAGTCGAAGTTCTATAACTTCTAAAATAAGTTTTTATGTTTTGAAAAATGTGATTGCAGATAAAGATCTCAATCAAATAAATCAATATTTCGTTTTTCAACAATATTCATTCGGTATTTAATGAGTTATGGATTTGATTATTTAACAATAGCAATGCCAGTCTTAAGAAACTTATACAAAACTGATTAATATTGAAAGAATTCTTTGCACAAACTCCTAAAAAACACTTATTTTATTAAATACTTTGATGCAATACTTATTACTAAATTTTAATTAACTTTCGAAGTAATTTTTCTGCGGCAATTGTTTATCGTTAAATATTCGAACTTTCATAACTCATTACATAAAAAAAAAGTAAATAAATACCCCCTCAAGCAGCTGCTTGCCACAGAGGTCTGACAGGAGCCTGTCAGTTTATATGCCACAGTAGGAGATCTGAGAGGATGGCAGGACCTCAGCAGAAAAACGACACACACATCCATGTCTTACCCGGGGCTCGAACCCAGGTCCCTTAGATCAGTAGCCAAGCGCGCTAACCACTCGGCCATACTGAACGAATATTATTGAAAATCGAGATATTGATTTATTTGATTAAAATCTTCATCTGCTATCATATAACAAACAGTGTGCCTAAAGGCCTCAGAAAGAAGCGGAGATCTAGGATGCGGTGGGCAGACAATGTCAAACAGGACCTTGTTAGAATTGGTGTGCAGTGGCCAGATGCAGTAGATGTAGCTCAGGACAGACTTGCTTGGAGAACTAAATTGCACGGTCGGGTTGGACCTCCGTAGCCCATGACTGCTTCAGGATGATGATGATGCTAATATATTTCGCAAAAAATATTTTAAAAGTTATAGAGCTTCGATGTTAGCTTCCCATTGACTTAACATAGAGTTGGTGCTTAATTATTGAAAACCAGTTTATATGACTCTTTTTTTTTAAATTGATGACAATCTTTTACGAACAAGTTTCTCCACGAAGAGAGCTCGAGTTCATTTTCATTAAATATCATATTCTAAATTTTTTTTGCTTATCTCTCTAACTTCTGCACTAGAAGATAATTAATTAAAACCACAAAAGATGTTTCTTTTTTTTCACCGACTAATAGTTTCGGTTTATATGCAACTAGATTCTTTACAAATTTTATGAAAAGGACAAAGTTGAAAAAGAAATCTTTGTAGTGCTATATTTGATTCTACAATTCTCAGCACAGCAAGGGCGGGGGTGGCTCAGTCGGTAGCGCGCCAGGCTCGTAATCTGTAGTTCCCAGGTTCGAGTCCCAGCTGGATCAGCGTTGAGATTTATCTCCGCAAAATTCCCCGCCCTGCCCACGGTCAGTAGGGGACACCGATGGGCTTGAAAAGGCCGCCGTCCGTCGGATGGGACGTTAATCCGTGTGCGGGCGAGCCATACCCTGTGCACGTTAAAGAACACGCTGGATGGCCTTGACGGGAGGCTACCATCTATCTCCCAACAGCTATTCCAGTGGGTCCATTCCCCCAACCTTCTCTGAGCCTTCGGGGTCCTTGTGACCTGGCCATTTAGCCCATGGTGTGCAAAAAAGTGCCGCTCAGAGGTAAAACAACCCAACTCAGCAAAGTACCTCCGAAAAACTTTACTAAGTTCGTTGTTCCTTCAGTCTTCGTTATCGAGTCACATTTTTGTACTCTTTAAAGCTTCTGGGTGGCTTATTTACAGTTTCACTTTATCCCTGATCGGATTATTTTAATTTCTTTTGTACTGAGAGTCTTTTTTTTCATCCTGGAGGCAATGTCTGTTCCCCAAGAGCTTACTGCTTCCGTCAATATGACAAGAGCGATGTTTACATGGCGAAGTGTTTTCAGATGACAGAACGACCTTTACTGGTGGGTGAGTGGTCAGTAACGCCATTCAAAGAATTTACATAGAATTCCAGATTCTATAACTATACAAATATAGATTGGATAAGGCCGCCGTCCGTCGGATGGGACGTTAAGCCTGGCTCCGTGTGCGGGAGAGCCATACCCTGTGCACGTTAAAGAACACGCAGGATGGCCTTGACGGGAGGCTACCAACTGTCTCCCAACAGCTGTTCCAGTGGGTCCCCTCCCCCAACCTTCTCTGAGCCTTCGGGGTCCTTGTGACCTGGCCATTTAGCCCATGGTGTGCAAAAAAGTGCCGCTCAGAGGTAAAACAACCCAACCCAACTACAAATATTGAACTAATTATTGCTGAAAACTCTAGATTTAGAAAGATTTACATTTTTATATATATCTTCAGTCAGATGTTTTCATATAAACCGTAATTGAGAAATAATACAGAGCCCTATGAAAATATTGAGAATTTCCATATTTTATCAATGAGGAACTAACTTCGAAGACTTTTCACTTCTGAATACAAATACCTAAATCAAATCGTATTTCAACAAGATTCGTTCACTATTTACAGTTATGACAGTTGGAATATTTAACAACAGTAATGGTATTCATAAAAATTTATTTAGAATTCCAGTTTCAATAGCTCTACAAACAGTGGGTTGGGTTGTTTTACCTCTGAGCGGCACTTTTTTGCACACCATGGGCTAAATGGCCAGGTCACATGGACCCCGAAGGCTCAGAGAAGGTTGGGGGAGGGGACCCACTGGAACAGCTGTTGGGAGACAGATGGTAGCCTCCCGTCAAGGCCATCCAGCGTGTTCTTTAACGTGCGCAGGGTATGGCTCTCCATACACGGAGTCACAGCTTAACGTCCCATCCGACGGACGGTGGCCTTTCCAGCCCATCGGTGTCCCCTACTGACCGTGGGCAGGGCGGGGAATTTTGCGGCGATAAATCTCAACGCTGACCCAGGTGGGACTCGAACCTGGGAACTACAGATTATGAGCCTGGCGCGCTACCGACTGAGCCACCCCCGCCCCTACAAACAGTGGACAAATATTGTTGAAAATCGAGTTGAGATAGGTTTGATTTAGGTATTTATCTTCAGTCACATTTTGTTCATTCAAAGCATAATTTAGAAGTTAGAGGTCTTTGAAGTTAGTTCCTCGTTGACACAATATGACCATTATGTAAAATATTGGTAAGGCTCTGTATATCTGTTTACATTTTTCGTTCGCATTGAAATATGTGTTGTTTTGAGCAGCATGAATATAATTATGAAGAAATAGGCAGCATAAATACAAAAATCAGTACCATGTTCAGTTTGTTTCCTGGAAGATTCTATAATGGCTTATCGTTACGGGCGGTCATATAAAGTTTCAGTCTAATGTACATGTTTTTCTTTTGTAGATATGGGCAACAAAATCGATCTCAGAAGGTGACAAATTACTTTGCCAAGTTCCTACGTTAACCCCGTCCTGCTTTTAAGGACAGACTTGATACACTATGCAAGATATACCGATAGTTTTGAAAAGGCCATCGTCCATTGTAGAGCACCATTAAACCGTGGTTCCGTATCTTAGGAGATCTGTATTCCTTGCCGTACACACTAGATAACCTTAATGGAAAGATTTCTCCCGTCTTCTAACAACTCTAGATATACAGCAATATATTGCCAAGCCTTGTGGTTTGGAAGATACATCTGTTATATATATATAGCAGCTATATCTTCCAACCACAAGGCATCCAACTTCTAATCCTTGGGAACCTTGTGACCTGGCCAAATCACTTTGTGTAATGAAAAGCGTAACTCAAAGGTCAATGGGGCGGGATTGGCTCAGTCGGTATCGCGCCAGGCTCGTAATCTGTAGTTCCCAGGTTCGAGTCCCAGCTGGGTCAGCGTTGAGATTTATCTCCGCAAAATTCCCTGTCCACGGTCAGTAGGGGACACCGATGGGCTTGGAAAGGCCGCCGTCCGTCGGATGGGACGTTAAGCCGTGGTCCCGTGTGCGGGAGAGCCATACCCTGTGCACGTTAAAGAACACGCTGGATGGCCTTGACGGGAGGCTACCATCTGTCTCCCAACAGCTGTTCCAGTGGGTCCCCTCCCCCAACCTTCTCTGAGCCTTCGGGGTCCATGTGACCTGGCCATTTAGCCCATGGTGTGCAAAAGAGTGCCGCTCAGAGGTAAAACAAACCAAACCAAAGGTGAAACAACCTAATTGGAACTTTTTACTCTTTATTTTCAACTAAATATTGAGAGTAACACTAAATATTCAACCAAATTAATAACTTGAATTATTATGAACATTCAGTGTGCCTTAACATTTCCTGGAACGCTTTTGGAAATTTTCTGATAAAGATACTTCCTTCACTATGGATGACGAAATAATCGTCGCCTTCCTGAAAGAAAATTTTATTCCAATTAACGCCAGTGCAATTTTAAAATGAAAAGTCAACTGTTTGTTTTTGAAGTCAAAATGAAAGTGCTTGCACGAATTATCTGTTGGTAGACTTAACGTCGAAGTTTACGCTAAGGGAGTTTATGAAATGTCACTAATTCAGAAATGTCGGTGGCTCCAACGAATCGGAAGATGGAATACACTCATAAGAATCATATCACGCCATGTATCGCATATCATGCGTGTAGGTATCAGTTGATCGATGATTAAAAGTTTTCTCATTTTCAAAGCTTTACTTATTTGATCATTTTCTTACTTCGTTACTGTTTTTCTTTTGTCGTTTGTCGGTTTACTTTTTTCTTTTCAATTTGGTTTGTGGCTGAATTGGTCAAACAACAGCGCCATATTATTTCCGTAATCCCAAATTAATTGTTATGAGTTATATGTCTGTACACATATATGTTACCGCTAAAGTGCAGAAATCAGTTATTCTACAGATTATCTAGGTATTGTGCAGATTAACTAGGGTGATCCGTTAACGTGCGGAAAATTGTTTCATTTCTCAAATTACCTAGGTAATCTGCAAATTACCTGGCTAATCTGCACATTACCTACTAGGCAGTCGTTAAAGTGAAAATAAGATCTTTGCTGGAACAACAGGAACGTTTCTGTACGCTTAAATTAACATAATGTTATTTATCTAGTGTCCGAGAGTAGAGTTGAAACCAGGGTCATCCCTCTGTCAACATGAATCAGTCGTCCGAATTATAAAAAACGCCCCCAAAATGAGCAGGCCAAGTGAGAACGAATCATTTTAGTGATTCGTTATCAAGAATGAATCACTTTACCGATTCGTTCTCACTTGGCCTCCGCTCATCCGGGGCGTTTTTTATAATGCGGACGAGTGAATCACGTGACACGAAGATTCATATTCAAGAGATTCACCACTATGAGAGAAACAAAGTTTTGAACTTTAACGATACGGAAGCCGTTAATGTGCACATTACCTAGGTAAAATGCGGAAAACCCTTGATTCCGCACGTTAACGGAGCAAATCAGTTAATCTGCAGATTAGCTAGGTAATGTGCACATTAACGGCTTTCGAGCTTTAGCGGTAACACATACAGAATAAAAATTTTATTATGGGGAGTTTTTTACGCTGTTAAAAATGTTTGCCCTTCTATTTTACCTCTTCAAAAGAGGGAAATCTGTAAATTCTTGTTCTTTCACGTCTTACCAAACCGAAGGACAGGTTGAGCTGTTTTGCCTGTGAGCACTTCGTTTCACACAATGAACCAAATGAACAGGTCACAAGGACCCCCCCCCCCAAGCTAAGAGAAGGCTGGGAGAAGGAGACTCAGTGAACTGTTGTTAAGAAACAGATGGGAGCTCTCTTCAAGGCAATCCAGCGTATTCTCTAACGTGCATAGGGTATAGGTATTCTGCACACGGTACAGTCGCTCAAAAAAGTATCCGAACACTATGGTTGCTTACAGAATTGAGAAAAAATATCTGGCAACGATCTTTTTAGAAATTAGTGATCTGGCAAGCTTCGTGTCACGTGACACAAAGCTTGCCAGATTACTAATTTCTAAAAAAAATCGTTGCCAGATATTTTTTCTCAATTTTGTAAGCAACCATAGTGTTCGGATACTTTTTTGAGCGACTGTACCATGGTTTATGTCCCATCCAATGGACGGCGGCACTTCCAAGCCCATCGTTGCCACCTTTCTGTCCGAGGGCAAGGCGGGATTTAGTAGAGGTAAATCTCAACGTTGGCAAACTGAGGAAAAGGCAGTGATTAAATGTTATTGCCATGGAATAAATCAATTATTTTTCAATCATTTGCTTTCCTGTAGCAAGAACATTTCAGTTTGATACGCCATTGAGGAGATCTGTAGAAAGACAACAACAACAGATAGATAATACAGAAAAGAAACATCCGCATTGAGGAGATCTGTAGAAAGACAACAACAACAGATAGATAATACAGAAAAGAAACATCCGCATTGAGGAGATCTGTAGAAAGACAACAACAACAGATAGACAGCAGAGAAAAGAAACATCCGCATTGAGGAGATCTGTAGAAAGACAACAACAACAGATAGACAATACAGAAAAGAAACATCCATACCTAATGTCCGAACCCAGGTCTCTTTCATTAGCAGCCAAGCGCGCTAATCACTTAGCCGTCGAGACCGTATACCGCCATTTTTGTGGCCTTCCTTCGAGATAAATGCGAACACAGTAAATGATATCACCAGCAAAGAATGTTTTCTTAAGAGCGCATAGAAACTGAGGAATTTTAGATAAAAATACTTTTAAATTACTTCTAGAGGCAAGTAATCATTTTAGATGTGAGATCTGAGACGTCAGCAGCATCATCATCAGGTACTAGATAAATGCGTAACAAGTAATATTTATTTTACCTTCAGCTTACTCTCAGCAACAATTTACTATAAAAGATAAATTGCTTATTTTTCTTATTCTGGTTTATGTTTAAAAGCTCATTTTGGTTGATAGAAGATGTGGATGGGAGTGGAGCTGGATTCGACTGCTTTTATTTAAGTGATAAGGTCAAACTCGGCAATAAAACATGGCACTGGAGGTATGGTTTGGTTTTTGGAACTCTGATGGAGCTTCTGTTACATATAATGGACTTAATGGCTGGATCATTGAGGCTCCAGGGGCGGGGGTGGCTCAGTCGGTAGCGCACCAGGCTCGTAATCTGCAGTTCCCAGGTTCGAGTCCCAGCTGGGTCAGCGTTGAGATTTATCTCCGCAAAACTCTCCGCCCTGCCCACGGTCAGTAGAGGACACCGATGGGCTTGGAATAGGCCATACCCTGTGCACGTTAAAGAACACGCTGGATGGCCTTGACGGGAGGCTACCATCTGTCTTCCAACATCTGTTCCAGTGGGTCCCCTCCCCCAACCTTCTCTGAGCCTTCCGGGTCCATGTGACCTGGCCATTTAGCCCATTGTGTGCAAAAAAGTGCCGTTCAGAGGTAAAACAACACAACCCATTGAGGCAACAAGGGTTCAGGAGAGGTTGGAGAAGATGATGTTGTCAGGAAAGAAATGGAAGTCTTATCAAAGCAATTCAGAACATTCAAAGTTCCATCAAAAGAAAGTTTAGCTTTTGGGCCAATAGGTATCTTCTTTCTCGCCGAATGCAGAGAGGGGATTAGTGGAGAAAATGTCAACGCAGGTACAGTGAAGATTCGAACTTCTGAACATGAGATTAAAATCCTGGCTCTCTACAGACTGAACTAACCCTTCTTTCCTTTTTTGAAGTAAAATATCAGTGCCTTATAGTTTGGACTTTTACTGACCTACCTTATTAGAAAAGATATCCATCAATGTTTAAAAATAATAATGATAATTATATTTTATTAAAAATAATAAAAATAATAAACGAAAAACCCTAGTCTTACTCCGCCAAAAAAAGAAAGCAGTTTATAAGATGTACTAAAAATGATTTCGTATAAATTGTGAAACATTTCTTCAGTGCCTTTTCAATTCTGTGAAGTTAGGTTGCTCTGTCTCTGAGGGAATTTTTTATTTTGCACACATTGAGCTAAATAGCAGGGTCACAAGGACCCCAAGGGCTCAGATAAGGTCGAGGGAAGGATCTATTGGACAGCTGTTAGGAGACAGGTGGAAGCTTCCCGTCAAGACCATTCATTGTGTTCTTTAACATGCAGAGGATATGGCTCTCCCATACACGGAAAGGGAAGGATCTATTGGACAACTGTTAGGAGACAGGTGGTAGCTTCCCGTCAAGACCATTCATTGTGTTCTTTAACATGCAGAGGATATGGCTCTCCCATACACGGAAAGGGAAGGATCTATTGGACAACTGTTAGGAGACAGGTGGTAGCTTCCCGTCAAGACCATTCATTGTGTTCTTTAACATGCAGAGGATATGGCTCTCCCATACACGGAAAGGGAAGGATCTATTGGACAACTGTTAGGAGACAGGTGGAAGCTTCCCGTCAAGACCATTCATTGTGTTCTTTAACATGCAGAGGATATGGCTCTCCCATACACCGAAAGGGAAGGATCTATTGGACAGCTGTTAGGAGACAGGTGGTAGCTTCCCGTCAAGACCATTCATTGTGTTCTTTAACATGCAGAGGATATGGCTCTCCCATACACGGAAAGGGAAGGATCTATTGGACAGCTGTTAGGAGACAGGTGGAAGCTTCCCGTCAAGACCATTCATTGTGTTCTTTAACATGCAGAGGATATGGCTCTCCCATACACGGAGAGGGAAGGATCTATTGGACAGCTGTTAGGAGACAGGTGGAAGCTTCCCGTCAAGACCATTCATTGTGTTCTTTAACATGCAGAGGATATGGCTCTCCCATACACGGAAAGGGAAGGATCTATTGGACAGCTGTTAGGAGACAGGTGGTAGCTTCCCGTCAAGACCATTCATTGTGTTCTTTAACATGCAGAGGATATGGCTCTCCCATACACGGAGAGGGAAGGATCTATTGGACAGCTGTTAGGAGACAGGTGGAAGCTTCCCGTCAAGACCATTCATTGTGTTCTTTAACATGCAGAGGATATGGCTCTCCCATACACGGAAAGGGAAGGATCTATTGGACAGCTGTTAGGAGACAGGTGGTAGCTTCCCGTCAAGACCATTCATTGTGTTCTTTAACATGCAGAGGATATGGCTCTCCCATACACGGAAAGGGAAGGATCTATTGGACAACTGTTAGGAGACAGGTGGAAGCTTCCCGTCAAGACCATTCATTGTGTTCTTTAACATGCAGAGGATATGGCTCTCCCATACACGGAAAGGGAAGGATCTATTGGACAACTGTTAGGAGACAGGTGGTAGCTTCCCGTCAAGACCATTCATTGTGTTCTTTAACATGCAGAGGATATGGCTCTCCCATACACGGAGAGGGAAGGATCTATTGGAAAACTGTTAGGAGACAGGTGGTAGCTTCCCGTCAAGACCATTCATTGTGTTCTTTAACATGCAGAGGATATGGCTCTCCCATACACGGAAAGGGAAGGATCTATTGGACAACTGTTAGGAGACAGGTGGTAGCTTCCCGTCAAGACCATTCATTGTGTTCTTTAACATGCAGAGGATATGGCTCTCTCATACACGGAAAGGGAAGGATCTATTGGACAACTGTTAGGAGACAGGTGGAAGCTTCCCGTCAAGACCATTCATTGTGTTCTTTAACATGCAGAGGATATGGCTCTCCCATACACGGAAAGGGAAGGATCTATTGGACAACTGTTAGGAGACAGGTGGTAGCTTCCCGTCAAGACCATTCATTGTGTTCTTTAACATGCAGAGGATATGGCTCTCCCATACACGGAAAGGGAAGGATCTATTGGACAACTGTTAGGAGACAGGTGGTAGCTTCCCGTCAAGACCATTCATTGTGTTCTTTAACATGCAGAGGATATGGCTCTCCCATACACGGAGAGGGAAGGATCTATTGGACAACTGTTAGGAGACAGGTGGTAGCTTCCCGTCAAGACCATTCATTGTGTTCTTTAACATGCAGAGGATATGGCTCTCCCATACACGGAAAGGGAAGGATCTATTGGACAGCTGTTAGGAGACAGGTGGTAGCTTCCCGTCAAGACCATTCATTGTGTTCTATAACATGCAGAGGATATGGCTCTCCCATACACGGAGAGGGAAGGATCTATTGGACAACTGTTAGGAGACAGGTGGTAGCTTCCCGTCAAGACCATTCATTGTGTTCTTTAACATGCAGAGGATATGGCTCTCCCATACACGGAAAGGGAAGGATCTATTGGACAACTGGTAGGAGACAGGTGGTAGCTTCCCGTCAAGACCATTCATTGTGTTCTTTAACATGCAGAGGATATGGCTCTCCCATACACGGAAAGGGAAGGATCTATTGGACAACTGTTAGGAGACAGGTGGTAGCTTCCCGTCAAGACCATTCATTGTGTTCTTTAACATGCAGAGGTTATGGCTCTCCCATACACGGAGAGGGAAAGATCTATTGGACAACTGTTAGGAGACAGGTGGTAGCTTCCCGTCAAGACCATTCATTGTGTTCTTTAACATGCAGAGGATATGGCTCTCCCATACACGGAGAGGGAAGGATCTATTGGACAACTGTTAGGAGACAGGTGGAAGCTTCCCGTCAAGACCATTCATTGTGTTCTTTAACATGCAGAGGATATGGCTCTCCCATACACGGAAAGGGAAGGATCTATTGGACAACTGTTAGGAGACAGGTGGTAGCTTCCCGTCAAGACCATTCATTGTGTTCTTTAACATGCAGAGGATATGGCTCTCCCATACACGGAAAGGGAAGGATCTATTGGACAACTGTTAGGAGACAGGTGGTAGCTTCCCGTCAAGACCATTCATTCTGTTCTTTAACATGCAGAGGATATGGCTCTGTCATACACGGAAAGGGAAGGATCTATTGGACAACTGTTAGGAGACAGGTGGTAGCTTCCCGTCAAGACCATTCATTGTGTTCTTTAACATGCAGAGGATATGGCTCTCCCATACACGGAAAGGGAAGGATCTATTGGACAACTGTTAGGAGACAGGTGGTAGCTTCCCGTCAAGACCATTCATTGTGTTCTTTAACATGCAGAGGATATGGCTCTCCCATACACGGAAAGGGAAGGATCTATTGGACAACTGTTAGGAGACAGGTGGAAGCTTCCCGTCAAGACCATTCATTGTGTTCTTTAACATGCAGAGGATATGGCTCTCCCATACACGGAAAGGGAAGGATCTATTGGACAACTGTTAGGAGACAGGTGGAAGCTTCCCGTCAAGACCATTCATTGTGTTCTTTAACATGCAGAGGATATGGCTCTCCCATACACGGAAAGGGAAGGATCTATTGGACAACTGTTAGGAGACAGGTGGAAGCTTCCCGTCAAGACCATTCATTGTGTTCTTTAACATGCAGAGGATATGGCTCTCCCATACACGGAAAGGGAAGGATCTATTGGACAACTGTTAGGAGACAGGTGGTAGCTTCCCGTCAAGACCATTCATTGTGTTCTTTAACATGCAGAGGATATGGCTCTCCCATACACGGAAAGGGAAGGATCTATTGGACAACTGTTAGGAGACAGGAGGTAGCTTCCCGTCAAGACCATTCATTGTGTTCTTTAACATGCAGAGGATATGGCTCTCCCATACACGGAAAGGGAAGGATCTATTGGACAACTGTTAGGAGACAGGTGGAAGCTTCCCGTCAAGACCATTCATTGTGTTCTTTAACATGCAGAGGATATGGCTCTCCCATACACGGAGAGGGAAGGATCTATTGGACAACTGTTAGGAGACAGGTGGAAGCTTCCCGTCAAGACCATTCATTGTGTTCTTTAACATGCAGAGGATATGGCTCTCCCATACACGGAAAGGGAAGGATCTATTGGACAACTGTTAGGAGACAGGTGGTAGCTTCCCGTCAAGACCATTCATTGTGTTCTTTAACATGCAGAGGATATGGCTCTCCCATACACGGAAAGGGAAGGATCTAATGGAGAACTGTTAGGAGACAGGTGGTAGCTTCCCGTCAAGACCATTCATTGTGTTCTTTAACATGCAGAGGATATGGCTCTCCCATACACGGAAAGGGAAGGATCTATTGGACAACTGTTAGGAGACAGGTGGTAGCTTCCCGTCAAGACCATTCATTGTGTTCTTTAACATGCAGAGGATATGGCTCTCCCATACACGGAAAGGGAAGGATCTATTGGACAACTGTTAGGAGACAGGAGGTAGCTTCCCGTCAAGACCATTCATTGTGTTCTTTAACATGCAGAGGATATGGCTCTCCCATACACGGAAAGGGAAGGATCTATTGGACAACTGTTAGGAGACAGGTGGAAGCTTCCCGTCAAGACCATTCATTGTGTTCTTTAACATGCAGAGGATATGGCTCTCCCATACACCGAAAGGGAAGGATCTATTAGACAACTGTTAGGAGACAGGTGGAAGCTTCCCGTCAAGACCATTCATTGTGTTCTTTAACATGCAGAGGATATGGCTCTCCCATACACGGAAAGGGAAGGATCTATTGGACAACTGTTAGGAGACAGGTGGTAGCTTCCCGTCAAGACCATTCATTGTGTTCTTTAACATGCAGAGGATATGGCTCTCCCATACACGGAAAGGGAAGGATCTATTGGACAACTGTTAGGAGACAGGTGGTAGCTTCCCGTCAAGACCATTCATTGTGTTCTTTAACATGCAGAGGATATGGCTCTCCCATACACGGAAAGGGAAGGATCTATTGGACAACTGTTAGGAGACAGGTGGAAGCTTCCCGTCAAGACCATTCATTGTGTTCTTTAACATGCAGAGGTTATGGCTCTCCCATACACGGAAAGGGAAGGATCTATTGGACAACTGTTAGGAGACAGGTGGAAACTTCCCGTCAAGACCATTCATTGTGTTCTTTAACATGCAGAGGATATGGCTCTCCCATACACCGAAAGGGAAGGATCTATTGGACAGCTGTTAGGAGACAGGTGGAAGCTTCCCGTCAAGACCATTCATTGTGTTCTTTAACATGCAGAGGATATGGCTCTCCCATACACGGAGAGGGAAGGATCTATTGGACAACTGTTAGGAGACAGGTGGAAGCTTCCCGTCAAGACCATTCATTGTGTTCTTTAACATGCAGAGGATATGGCTCTCCCATACACGGAGAGGGAAGGATCTATTGGACAACTGTTAGGAGACAGGTGGAAGCTTCCCGTCAAGACCATTCATTGTGTTCTTTAACATGCAGAGGATATGGCTCTCCCATACACGGAAAGGGAAGGATCTATTGGACAACTGTTAGGAGACAGGTGGTAGCTTCCCGTCAAGACCATTCATTGTGTTCTTTAACATGCAGAGGATATGGCTCTCCCATACACGGAAAGGGAAGGATCTATTGGACAACTGTTAGGAGACAGGTGGAAGCTTCCCGTCAAGACCATTCATTGTGTTCTTTAACATGCAGAGGATATGGCTCTCCCATACACGGAAAGGGAAGGATCTATTGGACAACTGTTAGGAGACAGGTGGAAGCTTCCCGTCAAGACCATTCATTGTGTTCTTTAACATGCAGAGGATATGGCTCTCCCATACACGGAGAGGGAAGGATCTATTGGACAACTGTTAGGAGACAGGTGGTAGCTTCCCGTCAAGACCATTAATTGTGTTCTTTAACATGCAGAGGATATGGCTCTCTCATACACGGAGAGGGAAGGATCTATTGGACAACTGTTAGGAGACAGGTGGAAGCTTCCCGTCAAGACCATTCATTGTGTTCTTTAACATGCAGAGGATATGGCTCTCCCATACACGGAAAGGGAAGGATCTATTGGACAACTGTTAGGAGACAGGTGGTAGCTTCCCGTCAAGACCATTCATTGTGTTCTTTAACATGCAGAGGATATGGCTCTCCCATACACGGAGAGGGAAGGATCTATTGGACAACTGTTAGGAGACAGGTGGAAGCTTCCCGTCAAGACCATTCATTGTGTTCTTTAACATGCAGAGGATATGGCTCTCCCATACACGGAAAGGGAAGGATCTATTGGACAACTGTTAGGAGACAGGTGGAAGCTTCCCGTCAAGACCATTCATTGTGTTCTTTAACATGCAGAGGATATGGCTCTCCCATACACGGAAAGGGAAGGATCTATTGGACAACTGTTAGGAGACAGGTGGAAGCTTCCCGTCAAGACCATTCATTGTGTTCTTTAACATGCAGAGGATATGGCTCTCCCATACACGGAAAGGGAAGGATCTATTGGACAGCTGTTAGGAGACAGGTGGTAGCTTCCCGTCAAGACCATTCATTGTGTTCTTTAACATGCAGAGGATATGGCTCTCCCATACACGGAGAGGGAAGGATCTATTGGACAACTGTTAGGAGACAGGTGGTAGCTTCCCGTCAAGACCATTCATTGTGTTCTTTAACATGCAGAGGATATGGCTCTCCCATACATGGAGAGGGAAGGATCTATTGGACAACTGTTAGGAGACAGGTGGAAGCTTCCCGTCAAGACCATTCATTGTGTTCTTTAACATGCAGAGGATATGGCTCTCCCATACACGGAAAGGGAAGGATCTATTGGACAACTGTTAGGAGACAGGTGGTAGCTTCCCGTCAAGACCATTCATTGTGTTCTTTAACATGCAGAGGATATGGCTCTCCCATACACGGAGAGGGAAGGATCTATTGGACAACTGTTAGGAGACAGGTGGTAGCTTCCCGTCAAGACCATTCATTGTGTTCTTTAACATGCAGAGGATATGGCTCTCCCATACACGGAAAGGGAAGGATCTATTGGACAGCTGTTAGGAGACAGGTGGTAGCTTCCCGTCAAGACCATTCATTGTGTTCTTTAACATGCAGAGGATATGGCTCTCCCATACACGGAGAGGGAAGGATCTATTGGACAACTGTTAGGAGACAGGTGGTAGCTTCCCGTCAAGACCATTCATTGTGTTCTTTAACATGCAGAGGATATGGCTCTCCCATACACGGAAAGGGAAGGATCTATTGGACAGCTGTTAGGAGACAGGTGGTAGCTTCCCGTCAAGACCATTCATTGTGTTCTTTAACATGCAGAGGATATGGCTCTCCCATACACGGACCAAGGCTTAACATTCTATCCGACGGATGGCGCCCTTTCCAAGCCCATCGGTGTCTGCTTTCTCACGGAGTGCTGACCGAGAGTTAAAGACAAAGCTATCATTAATGATATTATTTTTAATGAAAATGATAAATTATATAAATATATTATTATCATTAAAGATATTATTATCTTTTGATAGCCATTTTCAGCCATATTGGGACTCGAACCTAGGAGCTGCAGGTTACGACCCTGGCATATTGTTGACTTAATCAAACCCTGTCGCACGCTGCGTAGTAAAACACGATTCATGATCGTAGTAAATCGCTGCTCTGAATCACGAAGGATTCAATTATGCGCAATTATTTTAATTTTCCCCCATTTCGTGATGCATAATAATGTAAACGTTAACCATTTTGAAGTACATTATTTTGCAGTAAAGACATTCAATTAGATTTGAGGAAAATCATCGCATTTATATTGATTAGAGAGTTTTCTAGAATCGGTAGAAATTTTTTGTTGGATTTCGTCGTATCTCATTAGCATATTTCCTCCAGAAGATGACTCTAGTGTGACAGATGACCTATTCGATCAAAAATAATTGAAGAACTTTCCGAGGAAGGAATAAATTAGTTTCTAATTAATGGAGTAAAGATGCAAATGGAGCTTTCGCGAAACAAATTTTTTCTTCTTCCAATAATGGATTTTTTTTCCTTTTTTTAAAGATAGAAAAATGCAACGCTTATTTCTAACAAATTAGGTTGTATGCATATGTTTCATAGCAGTTGAAGGGATAAACAAAAAAAAAAACACGTCAATTTGAAATTCAAATGACAACCCAAATGAAAGAAGTTTTGATTACATTAGAATTTGTATTATTTGTTTAGTCAGGTAGAAAAGCCGAAAAAAAAAGCAAATGTATCTATCAAAAGAGAGAGAGAAAAAAAAGCGCAAATGAAAAAAAAAAGCGCAAACGAGAAAAAAAAAAGCGCAAATGTATCTGTCAAATTTATACACTTGTATTCGTCTGGAATTGTGTTCGGTTTGAAAGGAAGTAGAAAATGCACAATTGAAGTGAGGAGAGCGAATTTAAAAAAAAATCGTTTTTAAAACAAAATTTGTATCATATTGAAGGGAAAAAGTAACGCTTGTTAATTATAACTGACGGAATCATAGAAATACTTAAGAGCTTTTAGTCTATCTCATCAGGCCAAAATGAGTTTGTCGCTAATAGAAACACTTACAAAAAGTGCGCTGAAACTTTGCGATAGCTTTTTTCTTTTTGAATTATGAGCTCTTTCCTTCCTATTTCTCTTCGTTTTTAAAAGTTTTGCATCCGACTCACTTTGGGTTGGGTTGTTTTACCTCTGAGTGGCACTTTTTTGCACACACCATGGGCTAAATGGCCAGGTCAGATGGACCCCGTAGGCTCAGAGAAGGTTGGGGGAGGGAATCCACTGGAACAGCTTTTGGGAGACAGATGGTAGCCTCCCGTCAAGGCCATCCAGCATGTTCTTTAACGTGCACAGGGTATGGCTCTCCCACACACGGGGCCACGGCTTAACGTCCCATCCGACGGACGGCGGCCTTTCCAAGCCCATCGGTGTCCCCTACTGACCATGGGCAGGGCGGGGAATTTCGCGGAGATAAATCTCAACGCTGACCCAGCTGGGACTCGAACCTGGGAACTACAGATTACGAGCCTGGCGCGCTACAGACTGAGCCCCCCCCCCCCCCGACTCACTTTGCAAATTCATCACACGAATGTTATATCGATAGTAATCCTTTTTAGATGATACCAAATAGATTTTTTTTCTCCACAAGGAATGGTAATCTGTCCTACCTAAGGGATAAAGTTTCTTAGAATTGAAACTTTTTTTTTTTCCTTTCTAAAATTTTTTTTTTGGAATATCATAACTGTGTGGAGGTAAAACTGGATCTTTTCTCGCATTTTGTCCTTAAAGTATCTTAGAGGTAATACCAAATGCAGCGAAATACTGTTTAACTTTTCCTAAAAATGCTGACTTAAAAAGGTAAGTTGTGAAAAAATTAAAATTTTGAGAGCATTAGTTTAATATATTACGGTTTAAAATAAAAAGAAACAATAGGATTCAGAAAATGTCCAAAGAGTTTTATAAAAAGATTGATCTTTATACTATGTTAATATTAGCGAAAATATTTCACAGAAATAGCAACCAGAACGAGAACTTGAAAAAAACAACAACCTAGTCTCACTACTGCTATTATGAAGTTTACTAAGAGTCCACCGGTACGAAAATGTAGGACAAAAATTTTAATTTTTCTCTTAGTACAATTCGTTTTTCACTGATACAAAACCATTTCTGGATTTTAATTTTTTCGCAAACATGATAAAATCCTATTCTGGCATGACATCGATTTGACCATTTCTCGAATAGCAAATGCTTCCTCCTTCCGACATGGCACCTGAAATCTTATTAGCAGATTTTAGAGCTGTTACCGACCCAAGACAATTCTTTTTCTTTGTTTTTTTAATTCAAAATTTTTAAACACCACCGAGAAAAATTTTTTATAGTGCAATTAAATTCCAGGCTCTGCCTCCCCTTTTTATTCTTTTCCATCTTGATCGAGTCACTTGCTGCTCCCCTTTTCATTTTCCATTTTTGTACCCCTCTATTCATTTTCTCTTATCTGAGCTTGTATAAGAGTACCCAAAGAATTGAAACGAAATCCAGAAAGTCCCATATCTGCCGTCCGTCGGATGGGATGGGACGTTAAGCCGTGGCCCCCTGTATGGGAGAGCCATACCCTGTGCACGTTAAAGAACACACTGGATGGCCTTGACGGCAGGCTACCATCTGTCTCCCAACAGCTGTTCCAGTGGGTCCCCTCCCCCAATCGTCTCTGAGTCTTCGGGTCCTTGTGGCCTGGCCATTTAGCCCATTGTGTGCAAAAAAGTGCCGCTCAGAGGTAAAACAACCCAAAACCACAAATCCCATATCTATATTAACTTAAAACTAATTAATTTCGTCAACATTCATTAGGAATGGGTTGTTTTGCCTCTGAGCGGCAATGTTTTGCACACTATGGGCTAAATGGCCAGGTCACAAGGACCCCGAGAAGGTTGGGGGAGGAGACCCACTGGAATAGCTGTTGGGAGATAGATAGTAGCCTCCCGTCAAAGCCATCCAGCGTGTTCTTTAACGTTCGCAGGTGTCCCCTACTGACAATGGGCAGGGCGGGGAATTTTGCGGAGATAAATCTCAACGCTGACCCAGCTAGGACTCGAACCTGGGAACTGCAGATCACGAGCCTGGCGCGCTACCCACTGAGCCACCCCCGCCCCTCTTTAGGAATGACAATACAATTGCAAAGTAACGTTGGAAATGTATTGATTTTTTTAAACAGTTATTTCAATTACTAGTATTTTTAAACCTTTGCTTTTCTTAACATTTTAGAACGTAGCAAATTTGCTTTTTTTACTACTTTAGACAAAGGGAAAGTCCAATTACAATCCTTTATATCAATGTTTCCCAAAGTGGGCGATACCGCCCCCTGGGGGGCGCTGGAACGATCCAGGGGGTCGGTAGTAGCTTCAGGTGCAATGGGGGGGGGGAAGCATAAAGAAAGAAGGGAAGATAATAAAATTTTGAAAAACCGTTCGTACATATTTCACCTGTTGTATAACATAGAGTTAAAGTCATAGTGATTACTTTATTTTCCAAATAAACACATAAAATTATTCTTAGTTATCTTAATTTTCTGTGTGTAATGCGAATGTTACTTGGTTGATTTTAATAAATAATTTTATAATTTCAAGCTTATTTACAGCATCTTTCTTTACTATGCTGTAAATAAGACATCTTCAAGCTTGAAATTATAAAATTATTTATTAAAATTAATCATAGTAACATTCGCATATAGTAGTGGCATTCGTAGTTAGAAATATAGATACATAAAAGGACTCAAATTTGTCACTGCATCTTTCTGTTTGTTCGCTTAAAGAAGGTAGATTTCCAGGGGGCGCTGAGTAATTTTTTTCCTGAAAAGGGGGCGGTAGGACAAATAAGTTTGGGAACCTCAGCTTTATATAGTTACAGTGTCTTGTCCCAATTTCCAATAAGCGATTGAGTTCAGTCAACTTCCAAGAATTTCCCAACTGCTTAAAATCTCCTGCATTAAAGCGGCTTCAGCGATAAATTTGCATCTCTTAACTTTTTATGATTCCCTCCAGTACCGAGAGCGGATCGAGGACTCACTCTCAGGAAGATATTTCCCCCGAAGATTAACTGAACTTCAACAACTGACTCTTTCATTCAAAAGAGAGTCACCGATTCCCGTAAGAGAGTTTTCGCACACAAGCAGTTTTGTTACTCCCTGTAATTTAACGAAGTGAAGCTGGGTCGCAGTTGGAAGTCTAATCCGTTGCTACACGTGGTCCTGCGCCTTGATTTTTTGCCCTTCGTGATTAAGCCTCCGGAGGATTGCATCTTCCTAATGCAGCTGGATATCGGTCATTAGAACTCTTATGCGAAAGGAACGGACATTAAGCAGGATTAGTATGAGAGAAGCTTGGAGCTTAATGAGGGTCAAAACGCAGGTATTAGTGCCTTGAGCTGATCGCAGATAATTTGCCCTTTGCAGTCTTTCCGTTTCTTAACGAATTCTTAGGATCAATTACTGTAGGCTACGAACCTTTCGGTAGTTAATCGTAATGATAACGATTTCTCTCATTTAAACGAAAGTTTGATGAACTCGTAATGAATTGAGATTCGTTTGCACCGGAGCTCGCGAGTCACGTATCTGATAAATGATTTATAGAAGTGAGCGATGATATTGAAATGCGAGACTGTCAAATTTCTCACTTGGGAAATCGATTATAAAACGAATGATTAGTTCTGTTTCAATGTAATCAAAGAGCTTCACTTAAACTCATTACTAGCTTGTAAAGTGGCTTAACGCTAAGTTTTACTGAATAAGTGTGTATTCAATGCCTTGAACTAGAAGGACGCGGAACATACATCTCGTGCATTTTGATTAATTTATGCAAATACACCTATCCCTCGATTTACACGGTACTCAGTTCACACAATTTTGGCTTTGCACGGTCAAAAAATGCAACCAGTTTCGATTTACACGGTACTGACTGAGATTTCCTTTCTATGTACGTCTCAGTCAGTACCGTGTAAATCGAAACTGGTTGCATTTTTTGACCGTGCAAAGCCGAAATTGTGTGAACTGAGTACCGTGTAAAACGAGGGATAGGTGTATTCTAATTTGGGCTCCCTTGGAATGGTATTATTACCTTAACATACAAGTATAATGGCAATAAACAAAACTAAGAAACGAATGTTATATGTACAGTCGCTCAAAAAAATATCCGAACACTATGGTTGATTACAGAATTCAGAAAAATATCTGGCAACGATTTTAGAAATTAGTGATCTGACAACCTTCGTGTCACGTGACGTGAAGGTTGCCAGATCACTAATTTCTAAAAAAGTCGTTGCCAGATATTTTTCTGAATTCTGTAATCAACCATAGTGTTCGGATATATTTTTGAGCGACTGTACACGCAATAAAACAATATTATGAAAATATAAATGTTTAATAGATTTTGAGTTGGGCATTTTTTGCACACCATGGGATAAATGGCCAGGTCACATGGACCCCGAAGGCTCAGAGAAGGTTGGGGGAGGGGAACCCACTGGAACAGCTGTTGGGGGACAGATGGTAGATTCCTATCAAGACCATCCAGCGTGTTCTTTAACGTGCACAGGGTGTGGCTCTCCCGCACACGGGTCCACGGTTTAACGTCCCATCCGACGGACGGTAGACCTTACCAAGCCCATCGGTGTCCTACCTACTGTGGGCAGGGCGGGGACCCAGCGCTGACCCAGCTGGGACTCGAATCTGGGAACTACAGATTACGAGCCTGGCGCACTACCGACTGAGCCACCCCTTAATAAATTTTGTTTATTAATTAATAAGAATAGTTGTTTTGTACTTTTCAGTCGATTTTTTTTTACTGATTTGGTTCCAGGAATTGGAATCAACTTCGCACTGGAAATGGAGACGAATTTTCATTAAAAACATAACAATGATCCCTGTTACCATTTTAGAGGGAGTGAGGAAGAAGCAGACGCCTACAAACGCTAATTAGCAAACGATTCCGTAGAATCAAAAGATCTTCCATTCACTCTGTCAATGAGTAGTTTCATTAACTAATGAGCAGTAAAATTCTGATAGTCCGGCGTCAGGAGCAGTGGCGGCTCGTAGCTAAAATTAGTGGGGGTGCTGCTCCAGAAAATTTTTAGCCTTTGTTTTAAAATTGTGTAAAAGGAAACAAACATGTATAAAAAGAAAATTTATTCACAAACTTGATAAAATCCTAAAAGAACAAAATCAAACATTTTTTTACTTACTTTAACCTAAATTGTTACAGTTCAAGCTTAATCTATTCATTTAAAAATGAAATCCATTCTTCTTGTTTTAATTTGCGCGAAAAAAAATGAATCAAATAGAATAGCTGGAAGCAGGATAATAATCTAATTCTACACTTTATCACATTCAAGAATATGGTACACGGTTTTTAAGCACAACACACGCGGAGTAAAAAAAAACTACCTTCAACCAGCACGCCAGGATCGGCACTGCGGGAACGACAGTGCTCTCTCTCTCCCTTGCAGCCTCGCGTGTAGCTTCCTATGTGCGCATGCGCATAACAGTCAAACACCTCGCCGCTAATACTGTGAAGCGCACAGTTCCATACAAAGATTTTTGTATCTTTTTCATAAACTGGGGGATGGCTACTGACATTAAGCTTAAGGATTATATATTGTACAAGTATAAAAAAAGAATTAAAGATAAAAGGACTCATTATATTAAATGTTATCGATAATATCAAGTTGAAATTGGGGGTGCTGCAGTTCCACAGTGCCTATGCGCGAGCAGCCACTGGTCAGGAGGACTGGACTGATGCCGGATTACAGGATATTTCAGACTATTGAATGATGCTCCTGGAAACAACCAAAGACTCTTCAAGACATTTTTATTTTCATTTTTTTAGGTGTTAAAGAGTGTTAAAAGAATTGTAAGAACGATAATATAAGTAGTCCTTTCTCTGAGAACAGTATCTTTGTTTTGAGAGAATTTGGCCACCAGTTCCCCAGAAATGTGATTGATGGATCCTATGTTCCTCATAAAACGAGACCCTGCCCACGGTCAGTAGGGGAAACCGATGGGCTTGGAAAGGCCGCCGTCCGTCGGATGGGGTGTTAAGCCGTGGCTCCGTGTACGGGAGAGCCGTATCCTGTGCACGTTAAAGAACAAGCTGGATGGCCTTGACGGGAGGCTACCATCTGTCTCCCAACAGCTGTTCTAGTGGGTCCCCTCCCCCAACCTTATCTGAGCCTTCGGGGTCTTTGTGACCTGGCCATTTAGCCCATGATGTGCGAAAAAGTGCCGCTCAGAAGTAAAACAATCCAACCCAACCAACAAAAAGTGATTTAGAACCCAAAATGGCTTTCCGACTAGTGGATCTTGCAAAAGCGTGACATTGTATTGCTGAGCATTTTTTGGTGTTATATAAATAATTTCATTTCTGTGATAAATTTAATTGAAGATCTGTGAGGAATTTAATTCAGGTTTTTTGATGATGAGCTTAAATTCTATGACGAGTTAATTCATGTTCTATGATGAGTTTAATTCATGTTCTATGATGAGTTTAATTCATGTTCTGTGATGAATTTAATTCAAGTTCTGTGAACGGAGAAGTTATAGACTAAGAAAACCTCAAGGGGCAACGCAACTATTTACTATAAACCTTTTTTTTTTCTGGTTCGTTCGAAAGCACGGAAAATGTCAGGCTTACCACGAATTCGTTGGGCTCGATATTCCGGGCCCACCGGATGTCGAACTATTGGGACTCTGAGCTATAAAAAGCCCGGACTATCGGAATTTTACTGTATTTTGATAACTGACGTAAGTACGCTTAAAAACGTTTCCTCAATACGCTTAACAAATGTGTTTGAAACCTCTTCAGGTTCTTAAAATTCAATGAGCTTAGGTCCAGCAGGATCTGTTACAGTCCTCCATCTTTCTGCAAAAGAAACCAGAGTTCAATTGAACGCTCCCTCCTGCTGGAAATTGCTTGCGCTTTGAGTAATTTAGTTGGGCAGTTTTATCTCTAAGTGCCACTTTTTTGCACACAATGTTCTAAATGACCAAGTAGCAAGGATCCAATCTCAGAGAAGGTTGGGGAAGGGAACCCACTGGACATCTGTTAGGAGAAAGATGGCAGTCTGCCGTCAAGGCCATTCAGCATGATTAAGAACCTGGTGCACTATCGCTAAGCTCCCATCTTTTCTCTCTTACTTTGTATGCATCCTTAAAGACTTTCTGTATTCGGCGTATAGTTGTCAATAATACACTACCGAAAATTGCTAGACTGTGTAAACATTCTACCTCCGCTCTGAAATCAGCTGGTTATTCCTCTATTAAAGATAGATAAAACTTTGTTGATATAGAGGCAGCTGTCTGGACTATTGACACAGGATGCTAGATTATACGTGCGGGATAAGCAGATCAGTCATTTCCTGCCGCCAGTGATAGTTACCAACGCTCGGACTGTGACAGCTCTCTGCTCCAATAATCACATAGAGTTGGAATAAATGTGCTATATGCCACCAATGCGTTAACATTTCGCACAGATTTACCTTCGTCTTCGTGGTAGGAGAGATGTGATTTCCAGCAGCCTGTTTCCAGTAGCAACAATAGGAAGTTGATGATGACAGCAGTTTTGGAGAAGCACTTGCTGGGTGAACTGAACGGAACTACAATCGGCAAATTACCCTCCCACGGCCCATTCCACCTGATTCAGGCGATAGTTGTATATATATCCATTCGTGTTGATTGTGGTGGAATTTGCTTTGAGTTTAGAACTTGGAATCAGATCTGTGGCTGCAACATGAAATGGGTTCAATTAATGTGTACTGAAAGATAACTAATTAAATGTTACTGTGGAGGGAAAATCCCATTTCCATTTGACTCTACAAACAGTAAAGAGATATAAATCGAAACGAGAATGATTTCGAATGAAGAATTTCCGTCAAAACAATCCGTTTCACACATTATGGAATTTATAACTTTTTACGTTATTATGGATACTTGATAGCTAAACTATTTTGGACTTCAAAGCTTTCAGTCGACTGTAATTCAAATGTAAATTTAATTTAGAATTAGAAATATTGAAGTTTTAAAGTGTTATTAAAATGCTTTCATTGATTTCATCTTTGGGTTATTAAAATATTAACTGAAAATATAGAAAACGTTCAGGAGAAACAAACAACAAACTTATACAATTCTATCAAGTTTTTTTTTAGTATAAACATTTGAGCATCGATATGTAAACTGGACATCGATATCAAGCCTGAGATTTTGATATCGATACAGCATCTTGAATCCTGATATCGTTTTTTATGTAGCTTTATTTTTCTTTTTCGTAGGATATAATAATAATACAATTCTTTAGGAATTTTTCTACAGATGGAATCGGTGTTGCTGATATTCAAATAATAATCTCCAAAACGTGTTCAAAACTAGCGAAAATATGTATTGATATTATTTGAAATTAATTAATAAAGCATCAATGAATATTAGAATGATGTTTTTTCTACCATTTGCTTATTTGTTTTTCAGAACACCAAAATCAGAGTACTCAGTTTTAAAATAAAAAAAAAAAACATTCTTTGTAAATGTGAGACGGGGGTTGGTTTGGTCGGTAGCGCATCAGGCACCTAATCTGTAGTTTCCAGGTTCGAATCCCACCCGAGCCAGCGTTGAGATTTATTTCTGCTAAACTTCTAACTCGCCCTCGGCCAGAAAGGGGATACCGATAGGCTAAGTAAGTCTACCGTCCGTAGGTTTTGGGATGTTAAAGCGTGGCACCATGAGTAAGCAAACCATATCCTGTGCACATAGATAAAATAAATATTTTGAAACACGCTGGATGGTTTTGACGGGATGTTTCCATCTGTCTCCTAACTGCTATCCTGTGGATCACCTTCCTTAACCTTTCTCTGAACTCTTGGAGCCCTTGTTGGGTTGTTTGGGTTGTTTTACCTCTGAGCGGCACTTTTTTGCACACCATGGGCTAAATGCCAGGTCACATGGACCCCGAAGGCTCAGAGAAGGTTAGGGGAAGGGACTCACTGGAACAACTGTTGGGAGACAGATGGTAGCCTCCCGTCAAAGCCATCCAGCGTGTTCTTTAACGTGAACAGGGTATGGCTCTCCCGCACACGGGGCCACCGCTTAACGTCCCATCCGACGGACGGCGGCCTTTCCAAGCCCATCGGTGTCCCCTACTGACCGTGGGCAGGGCGGGGAATTTTGCGGAGATAAATCTCAACGCTGACCCAGCTGGGACTCGAACCTGGGAAGTACAGATTACGAGCCTGGCGCGCTACCGACTGAGCCATCCCCGCCCCTGGAGCCCTTGTGACCTCGCTTATTTACCCCATTGTGTACTAAAACGTTCAGCTTAAAGGGAAAACAACGGAACCGAATTCTCTAACGCCAACCCCAAAAATAACTTTTTGCTCAGATTTTATGATGAATGAATGTAGTGATTCAGTAATAACTTATTCTGGAAATTTCTATTTAAGATTAATGATGTCTGTAAAAGACACTGCAACTCTTACATGTCTCCTACATCTTCAAGGAAGAGTTTGATGCATCATAAATTTGTTATAAAAGATGTGCCAGTCACCGATTATTTGATACGAAAACCGTTGCAGAACGCACACCAAGAGTGGCATAGATCCGCAAAATTTCCCCCGCCCTGCCCACGGTCAGTAGGGGGCACCGATGGGCTTGGAAAGGCAGCCGTCCGTCGGATGGGACGTTAAGCCGTGTCCCCGTGTGCGGGAGAGCCATACCCTGTGCACGTTAAAGAACACGCTGGATGGCCTTGACGGGAGGCTACCATCTGTCTCCCTACAGCTGTTCCAGTGGGTCCCCTCCCCCAACCTTCTCTGAGCCTTCGGGGTCCATGTGACCTGGCCATTTAGCCCATGGTGTGCAAAAAAGTGCCGCTCAGAGGTAAAACAACCCAACCCTATGAGCGGCACTTTTTGCATAGAATGGCCGGGTCACTAGGACCTCGAGAAATTTGGTGGAATCCACTGGACTGATGTTAGGAGAGATGATAGAAGTCTCTCTTCAAGTCCATCCAGCATATTTTTAACGCGCATACGGAGCAACGTCTTAAGGTCCGATCCGACGACCGGCGGCCTTCCGAGACCATCGGTTCCTGTCCCTATTGGCAAAGGATAGGGCGGGGAGTTTTGCGGAGATAAATCCAATGATGTGACTCAACCTGGGAACTGCAGATTACGAACTTGGCGCGCTACCGACTGAGCCACTCAACCCTTCTTTAGTAGTTGTGGTAGTCTTGTATTTAGGAAAGAAATCTGAAGGAAATTTCACAAACTATCTGCAGGAAGGGAATCCATTACCATCTATTTATCGAGTAAGAGTTACCGACTTACAACTCTTGTAGATGTGACTCTTTGACATGGAGGCTTTTTTTTTAATATTTTATTTGAACGCTTCATTAAGTCCTTAAATTGTTTTAGCACTATTATATTCTGATAATAAATGCAAGTTTTGTGGCTATTTGTAGTAATAAAGAACTAGATGCATGAACTACGAGTTGTTGGTTGCCGACCCCGACCTAGATAAACAAAGACTATGGTTGTATTAAATGTCTATTCTGACCCACGTTCATATTTCAACTTGGCCTTCCTGATATAAACTAAAAACAAAACAGAATGCTACAATATGAAGAATTTTCATAATGTTTAGGGTGCTTCTTACTTAATGGTAAGAAGAGTTTCTTATTTTGCCTGTTTGTTTTTGCGAAAGACAAACAGGTAAAATATATTTCAGGAAGAATTCATAGTTGTCATAGACAACATGAACTGTCTATATGAGCTCTGTTGACCTTCTGAAACTTCGAAAGAAAACAGGAATATAAAGAAAATTTAAAATTCTTCAATCTTTCTGAAGTAATAATGCCTCCAGGTAGTTGCCTAGCTCCTGAGAAAGCAATATATCTAAGATGTATTTGATTTATGTCACAAGACGTCCACCTCAGCAGTCATTCGCATACGACAGTCATCATCTGAATCTCCATGGAAACAGTCCAACTCAGTAACCTGCCAATCTGTGTTTCGGTTTGCAGCAAAATCAAGTAATTTGAGCGAAACATTGTGTCGGCATTTCGTCAGTTATCTAGCTTACTTAGAAATAAAGTTTTTCTCCATATAAGAAAATTTTGCTTTCGAATTTTTTAAAACAAATATATATATATTCATCCTTAGAAATGTATTACTTGAAACTTGATGCTTTCTTAACGTCGAGAGTTGAGAGCAATTTGTCTCGTGAATTTTCTTATGTAGGTAGGAGTGAATGCAAAGAGAAGTTTAAAGGTGCAAAAATTTTAAATAATAACAACAGTAAGTTTGCAGCAAAATTGCTACTTCATGAGACATAACAAGTACTTTACATTGATAATCCTTATTAAGTACGTGACTGATGTATACTGTTGCAAATTAAAGTCTGAGTTAGTTTGTTCAACTTCCCCAGTCTGTGGGGCGGGGGTGGCTCAGTCGGTAGCGCGCCAGGCTCGTAATCTGTAGTTCCCAGGTTCGAGTCCCAGCTGGGTCAGCGTTGAGATTTATCTCCGCAAAAATTCCCCACCTTGCCCACGGTCAGTAGGGGGCACCGATGGGCTTGGAAAGGCCGCCGTCCGTCGCATGGGACGTTAAGCCGTGGCCCCGTGTGTGGGAGAGCCATACCCTGTGCACATTAAAGAACACGCTGGATGGCCTTGACGGGAGGCTACCATCTGTCTCCCAACAGCTGTTCCAGTGGGTCCCCTCCCCCAACCTTCTCTGAGCCTTCGGGGTCCATGTGACCTGGCCATTTAGCCCATGGTGTGCAAAAAAGTGCCGCTCAGAGGTAAAGCAACCCAACCCAAATCCCCAGTCTGTAAAATGTTAAGTTCGAATATCAAAAGAGAGATATTTCGATTATATCTTTTGATTGCATCAATTCTTTGTCCATCCAAGTTTAATTCTCTTTTTTTTTTTTATCAAATGTTAAATTAAACATTATTCTAGTCTTCAACGATTTTCAACTGTTTTAGAAAGTATTCAGAATATGTACTTAATATCGTCATTTTTTATGGTGTCATCGCGATTCTTGTCTTTTGTTGATTTTTGTCTATTTTTTAGTGTTTTATTAAATTTTGTTTTGAGATGCGAGCCTCTCCCATGAAGGCCATCCAAAGTGTTCCTTAATGTGCACAGGGTGTAGTTCTCTTGCACACAGTTCCACGGTTTTATGTCCCATCCAACGGACGGCGGGCTTTCTAAGCCCATCGGTGTTCCCTTTCTGATCGATAGCAGAGTTGTTTGGGTTGTTTTACCTCTGAGCGGCACTTTTTTGCACACCATGGGATAAATGGCCAGGTCACATGGACCCCGAAGGCTCAGAGAAGGTTGGGGGAGGGAACCCACTGGAACAGCTGTTGGGAGACAGATGGTAGCCTCCCGTCAAGGCCATCCAGCGTGTTCTTTAACGTGCACAGAGTATGGCTCTCCCGCACACGGGGCCACGGCTTAACGTACCATGCGACGGACGGCGGCCTTTCCAAGCCCATCGGTGTCCCCTACTGACCGTGGGCAAGGCGGGGAATTTTTGCGGAGATAAATCTCAATGCTGACCCAGCTGGGACTCGAACCTGGGAACTACAGATTACTAGCCTGGCGCGCGTTGCCGACTGAGCCATCCCCGCCCCAATCGATAGCAGAGATAGCCGACGGACATCGGCCTTTCAGTGTCTCTTTTTTCACCGAAAGGAAAGAGAGAGGTTAGCGGA
Organism: Ryuthela nishihirai; assembly: GCA_038380435.1. NCBI lineage: Eukaryota > Metazoa > Arthropoda > Arachnida > Araneae > Heptathelidae > Ryuthela > Ryuthela nishihirai. The sequence continues at coordinate 41,348,345 of JAWZYU010000020.1, forward strand.
GATAAATGGCAACACTGACACATTTGGTTGGTTGTTTGGGGTTTTATGGCGCAACGGCAGCTAAGGCCATATTGCTCCAAACGCAAATAAAAAGGTAAAAGACATTGAACTCTCAACCAAAGTTATAAACAGCACACAAATGAGGAAAGTAACAAAAAGTGAAACAGCACAACAACAAAGAAAAACGGGTGTATAGGACCCATAAAACAATAGTCAAAACAGTAAAAAGGAAAAATATCAAAGACGAGTAAAATAGAAGGTAAAATGTAAAAATTCAAACACAGGTGTTAAAAAAGAGTCGTGACATATTGTGACTCGAATCTGGTAACTGGAGATTATGAGACAACACAGCCCCCATTCATATACAAAAGAGAAACGAAATTTTTGGTACCACCAAAAAGCAAACCATAGTTTGATAATTTAACCTCTGAGAGACACTTTTTTTGCACACAATGGGCTAAATGGCCATATCATAAAGACCCTGAAGGCTCAGAGAAGTTTGGTGGAAGGGGACCCACTGGACAGCTGTTAGGAGCAGAAGGTAGCCTCTCGTCAAAGCCATCTAGCGTGTTTTTGCATGCATACGGAACCATGGCTTAACGCCACATTCGACCGACGGCGGTCTTTCCAAGCCCATTGGTGTCTCCTACTGACCTAGGATTGGATTGGATTGTTTTACCTCTGAGCGGCACTTTTTTGTACACCATGGGCTAAATGGCCAGGCCACAAGGACCCCGAAGGCTCAAAGAAGGTTGGGGGAGGGGACCCACTGGAACAGCTGTTGGGAGACAGATGGTAGTCTCCCGTCAAGGCCATCCAGCGTGTTCTTTAACGTGCACAGGGTATGTCTCCCCCCGCACACGGGGCCACGGCTTAACGGAGATAAATCTCAACGCTGACCCAGCTGGGACTCGAACCTGGGAACTACAGATTACGAGCCTGGCGCGCTACCGACTGAGACCCCCGCCCCCACTGACCTAGGTGAGGGTGGAGAGTTTTGCGAAGATAAGTCTCAACGCTGGCCCAGGCGGACACGAACCTAGGAACTGCAGATTACGAGGCTTAGTAGCGACGGTTCTATTTGAGAAAGTTTTTTTTTAAGAACTAGAATTATGATTAATTGATACCTTCGTATTAATTAATCATACAAAAGATACTGAAAGACCATGAATCATTATTTTTTTGTGCAGTCGTTTAGGGAAGGACTTCGGAGTAGAGTCCGTTTGATAGTCTCTAATTATTATAATGAAAGACAAAAAAATTTGCCAAAATAATTCTCATTGATTTTTTGAATCGATTAGTACTGTACATTTTCGACCAAGTAAAATTTTTTTTTCTAAATTATCAGCTCGGAATTTATTACCAGTTAATTACTATTGCTAAATTTATTTACTTCATTTAAAGAAAATAATTTTTTCATGGTTTGAAGTGTAAATATTTTAATAAGTAATCTTTTATTTAATTCATCATCATCATCATCCTCATCCTCAAGCAGCCATGGGTTACGGAGGTCCAACCAGACCGCGCAGTTTAATTTTCCAAGCATATCTGTCCTGAGCTACGTCTGCTGCATCCGGCCACTGTACACCAATTCTAACAAGGTCCTGTTTGACATTGTCTGCCCACCGCATCCTAGGTCTCCCCCTCCTTCTGAGGCCTCTAGGCACACTGTTCATAACCCTATTCGCCAATCTATAATTATCCATACGGGCAACATGGCCAAACCAGCGGAGTCTCTCTCTGCACAATATGCTGCTTAAAGGAGGTTGCAGACTCCTTTGCCTAACCTCATCATTAGTTACAAAGTTAAACCACCTAATAACCAAGATACTGCGTAAGCATTTAGAATCAAAAGCATCTAGTTTCCTGTTATCTTGTTTACACAGCGTCCAAGTTTCACTACCATAACTAACCCTAGAAAGAACCAAACTATTATACAGTCTAATTTTAGTGTTTAGGTGCATACGCCTATTTCTCCACAATCTCCATAGATTCTTAAAAGTCCCGGCAGCAATACCTATTCGTCTGTTAATCTCATGCCGCACATCACCAGTATCAGTTATGTAGCTCCCAAGGTAATTAAACTGTGACACCTGCTCAAGACTGCAACCATTCAGATTAACTGAATCACAACCTGCCTGACCAGTTTTCATCACTTTAGTTTCCTCTCTGTTTATAACCAAACCTACTGTACTACCAGTCTCATCAACATCTCGAATGAAAGAGTTCATCTCATCAACATCATTTGCCAAAAGGGCTAAATCATCAGCATAATCTAAATCAGAAATTTTCGTATCTCCAGCCCATTTAAGGCCAAAAGCTTTCCCTTGCAGTGAATTTCGCATAACATAATCAACAACCAAACTAAAGAGAAAAGGAGACAAAATGCACCCTTGTCGAACACCAGAAGTAATGCTAAACCAATTGCTACAAGACTTACCAACTCTCACACATGACTCAGTGTTATTATAGAGAGCTTTCATTATGTTAACTAACTTGTCAGGTATACCATATGATCTCACAATCAACCACAAATTATGACGATCAACAGAGTCGAAAGCCTTTTTGAAATCAACAAAGCTAGCAAACAAAGGTTTCTGAAACTCTAAACATTTCTCAAGAATCTGCCTAAGTGAAAATATCTGATCTACACATCCCCTACCACTTCTGAATCCACATTGCTCATCACGCAATTGCCTGTCAATCAGATTCTTAATTCTATTAAGCACAATCATGGAAAGAACTTTACCTGGAGCAGAGATTATGCTGATACCCCTATAGTTATCACAAGAACTGCGATCACCTTTTTTGAAAATAGGGATAATAATAGCTCTGGTAAAATCTTTAGGAACCATACCTTTATCATAAAAGTTATTAAAAATTCAGTATTCCAAATGGTAACTGAAACATTCCCAGCTCTAAGCATTTCTGTAGTAATTTCATCCACCCCTGGGGATATATGAAGTTTAAGTTTAGAAATAGCCAAACTAACTTCAGATTGTGTTATAGGGCCAACATTAAAGTCAACAATGCATCTATCATCATTGCAAACAATGGGAGTAGAATTAACCACATTGTTTAGAACATCACTGAAATGCTCAGCCCACCTAGCCATGACAGAATCCTCACCTTCTATAACCTTGCCTTGTTTATCCTTCAATCCCTGTATACCTGTTCGTTTTCTACCACACAAAACATTAACTATCTGGTACAGCTCTCTGCTGTTGTGCTGTCTAACTGCTTCCTCAGCTTTGTCGGCCAGGCCATCAAGCCAAAGATTCTTATCAGTAGCTAACTGATCCTTTACACGTTTATTAAGTTCTTTGTAATGCTTTCTATTAGGACTAGTAGGGCACTGATTAAGCACATTCCTGCAGTTCCTTCTTTCTGAAACAAGCTCAAGTGCTTTATCACTTAAATAATTCTGCCTCCTCTGCTCCTTTTTCCCTAAAAGAGTACTGTTAGTTTCCAAAAAAGCCTGTTTAAAATGGCCCCATTCTTCCTCAACTTAAGCAAACCATGACTGTCATAATGACTAAGTAATCTATCATGGTAAGCTTTAGCTATAACTGGGTCTTTCAGAGCTTCAGTATTAAAGGTAAATATTTTAACCCTAGCACAACACTTTTTAAGCTTAAGTTGCAAGACACTTTTAACAAGGTAATGGTCAGATCCAATTTCAGCTCCCCTATATGCCCTGGTGTTTCTAACAGAACTAGCCCATTTGCTGTTAATTAATATATAATCAATCATATTCCTATGCAGCCCATCAGGTGAAACCCATGTGTATTTATGTATGTCGCGGTGTTTGTAATATGTGTTAGTTATTCTGAAACCATTGAGTTTACTTACCTGTAGGAGAAGTTGCCCATTGCCATTGCAAACTACCAATACCAAAAGGGCCTATTACTCCTCCCCAAAGGTCAGAGTCGGTACCAACTTTGGCATTGAAGTCACCAAGAACAAGGGTAATATCTCCTTTCTTGACAGAATTCAAAATATCCTGAAGTTGTCCGTAAAACCTATCCTTCTCATCCTCATCAGCATCCTCAGTGGAGGCATAACAGCAGATAACATTCAAGTCTTTAATGCTTGTCTGAAATTTTGCTGTAAGAAACCTTTCATTAATGCACTCATATCCTAGAAGAGCATCACTAGCATGTCTGCTGAGCAGCAGACTCACGCCTTGGTGATGCTTTCCATCCTCCCTCCCTGTAAAGAGAAATTTAAAGTTATTTTTAAGTATCTCACCTTTACCTGTCCATCTGGTCTCTTGCAAGCCTAGAATATCTAGGTTATAGCGCTGGAATTCCTGCATGAGGACATCAAGAGAATAATCTCTATGTAATGTCCTCACGTTCCACGTTCCTGCAGAGAGAAAATGATTAGTAGGATTTTTAAGGAAATTTGGTTTATTGAGATTGGTAGGGCCAACAATATCAAACAGCCCCCTGATCGCAGGCATGGGGCAAAGACCTGTTCCTCCTCCGCTAAAGGCTGAAGTCACCGATGCTGGTAGGAACATCAGGCACCACCTTTTCAAGTGGACGTTTTCAAGAGCCATATGGCCTGCCTGAGACACATTACTCCAGTTTAGTTTAGGCTTGACGATGCCCAACTAGCTAAGTAAGGTTCAGGTACCTGCGAGGGCCTCTGAATAGGAGTATCCACCAGCTGATATAAGGTATCCCATGCCTCTGTTCACTTAGAGCTGGCAACCCAGAAGCAAACAGAAAACACAGCAGCAGACTCTCCCTCAACAGAGACCCACCAGTGCAGCAAGTCCAGGATCCATAATCAAACTCAAATCCATAAACAAGTCCAGTCTAGTAGGTATAAATGGTCAGCACCAGGGCCCTGTGAAGTTGACCACTCCTCAGCAGGGTTGAAAAAAAAGAAAAAAAAGAAAAAAGTGACCATAGATGACCAGATCAGTAGGTCATACTGAACTGGCAGCCCTCCCCTTCCGTTCCCTTCCAAAAGAGAATATCATATTATAACAGCATAAAAAACAAATCATTATCCTTACGTTTTGCACCATCGTGTTACAAACGATACTGAAAATTACTATTGGTATTATTTTTGTTTATCATTAAGTATATTTGTTAAAACTAGAAAGGTGCAACTGTTTAATCCACTACTCGTATTATTATGTATAAAAACTTGAAATGTTAAAAAACAAAATAAATGCATCATTAGGGCTAGTTTAACTGGTCAGTCATTCCGTGTATTTGTAGAATATTCACAGAAAAAAAATTATTTTTTCTTTCCAGATTAAGGAAAAATCTTACCAATTTTAACCTTCGAAAGCGCTGCTAGGGGGCAGGACTTGGCTCAATCAGTAGTGTATCAGACTCATAATCTATAGATTAGAGTCACCTTTGTGATCGGATGGGGGTCGGACCCCCCTTGGAGAAAAACTCGTGCTCCGTTTTAACGATATCTGCTTTGAGATTAATCTCCGCTAACATGCACACATTGTCCTCGGTCAGAAAAGGACCCGACGAAATTGGAAAGACCGCCGTCCATCGGATGGGACCGTGACCTCATGTGCGGTAGGGCCATACTTGTGTACTCAAAGAATACGCTGGATGGCCTTTACGCGAACCTTCTATCTGTCTCCTAAGAGATGTCCAGTGGAAGCCCTTCTCTGAGACCTGGGGCGGGGGTGGCTCAGTCGGTAGCGCGCCAGGCTCGTAATCTGTAGTTCCCAGGTTCGAGTTCCAGCTGGGTCAGCGTTGAGATTTATCTCCGCAAAATTCCCCGCCTTGCCGAGGGTCAGTGGGGGACACCGATGGGCGTGGAAAGGACGCCGTCCGTCGGATGGGACGTTAAGCCGTGGCCCCGTGTGCGGGAGAGAGCCATATCATGCGCACGTTAAAGAACACGCTGGATGGCCTTGACGGGAGGCTACCATCTGTCTCCCAACAGCTGTTCCAGTGGGTCCCCTCCCCCAACCTTCTCGGAGCCTTCGGGGTCCTTGTGACCTGGCCATTTAGCCCATGGTGTGCAAAAAAGTGCCGCTCAGAGGTAAAACAACCCAACCCAACTCTGAGACCTTCGGGTCCTAATGAACTGACCGTTTTGCGCCTTGTGTGTGCAAAAGTGTCGCTCGTAAGTAAAAGAACATAAACAATACACTTCACAAACAATACTTTCACAAACAAGTCCCTTAATTAAACCAAAAAATTCTTTCCATGTTAGACGCTGCTCTTTCGAAAGCCGATATGTTTTTTATTTTATGAAAAAATATTGTGAAGGAACACAGAAATAAAATATTCTGCTTAAAGCAAATATTTTCAAGTTGTTTTAGAAAAACATATTCTTCTTAGCGAAAGTTTTCAAACTAATTGAAGGGTAAACATCCTAAGGTTAGGCTGTTGTTAAAGAGTAGATGCTACTTAAACCAACACTGATTTTTTTTCTCTTTTACGTTTTAAGTGATCTCGTAAAGAATGACGTGGGACACCCACAGTCGAATCCTTTCAAGTGTTAGGGGAAAATGTTTGGGACAAAAAAAAAAAGACGAAATGCAAATCTGGGAGTATCGACAGGATAAAGGAGATCGTAAAGAAGAGAAACCATTTATTTGATCTACGAAAAAGTTTAAAAGGAAAAAACGTTATGATGCACTTAGCGAAGAAGGCGGAATCTTCGTGTCCATCTATTCCGCAAAGCGAAAGAACGACGATGAAAATAAATAAAAAAAAAAAATCCCCTTTTGCATTACATCTTAAGACTCGCTTTCATTCTGTGTAACATGTGAATACTTAAAAAAACGGGTTCCAGAAGCGGAAACGATGCAATTAATGAAATGAACGAAGGGGCGGGATTGCTCAGACATTTTCACTTCTTTTAGAACCGTATTGCCGCTGAATAGATGAAAACTTAAAGAGGAAATGAAAAAAGAAATTACCTACAACGGCGATACGTAATTTTAACTCCTTTACCAGCTCTGCCTGCCATTTGCGATAGATGGGCTGCTTGAAAGAAGGATGTCGTAGCTGGCTGATAATGAGGATGGCTCTTTCTTCTGAACGGGGAAGAAAGTTGCGTACCAGGAAGATGCAATCGCTGGTTCGGTTGGAAGGAGAAAGTTCATCTGTTGATGAACTGGATTCCGAAAAAGAATCTGAGAAAATGTAGTTCAGAACTTTCAGTTGAAGGGAAGTGCTAAAGATTAACCGTAAATCATTTTTTTAAAGGAGGAAATTAACCTTAAACGTAGTTGTGGTAGTTTATTTTCGGTTCATAGGTGATAATGAATATAGACTAGTGAACCAAGTATCTGTGCATCTCCGCAAAATTCCCCGCCCTGTCCACGGTCAGTAGGGACACCGATGGACTTGGAAAGGCCGCCGTCCGTCGGATGGGACGTTAAGACGTGGCCCCGTGTATGGGAGAGCCATACCCTGTGCACGTTAAAGAACACGCTGGATGGCCTTGACGGGAGGCTACCATCTGTCTCCCAACAGCTGTTCCAGTGGGTCCCCTCCCCCAACCTTCTCTGAGCCTTCGGGGTCCATGTGACCTGGTCATTTAGCCCATGGTGTGCAAAAAAGTGCCGCTCAGAGGTAAAACAACCCAACCCAAGTATCTGTGATGAGAGTAGGGAAATGATTGGGTGAATTGTTTTTTTTTTCCTCTTAACGGAGCTTTTTTTTTTTGTACATTATGGGCTAAATGGACAATGTCACAAGGAACCCGAGGGCTCAGAGAAGTCTGGAGAAAGAAGACCGGCTTAACAGCTGTTAACAGGCAGATGTAAAGTTGCTGTCAAGGTCATTCAGCGTGTTCTTTAAAGTGTAGAGGGCATAAAAACCGCTTTTGCACACACTGCCAAGGTTTAAAGTCTCATCTGAAGGACGGGAACTTTCCAAGTCCATCGACGTCCCCTTTCTGACGGTGGGCAGGGTTGGGTTTGCGAAAAAGGAGGTTGTCAGAGAAGGTTGGGGGAAAGGGATCCACTGGACAGCTGTTAAGAGACAGATGGAATCTTCCCATCAAGGTCATCCATCCTGAAAAAGTTAGCTTTCTTTGAATTAAACGGGATAAAATAACAGCTTCAGGTATGCCAGACATTTAATTTAAAACATGACATAGAGTTTGTGTGATTCGCAAAAGTGTCGATTAAAGTGACTCTTGGTGTTCGTTGGCTTGATTATTATTGTCGTTATTCATTTTTTTATTTTGATTCTTATATTGATTAACTTGCATTAATTGCTACTTTCCGATTCTGTTGTTATTTCGTACAAAAGTATAGCTCAACATTCGATCTTCCAGAATGGCGTATTTTCCCAAACCAACAGCGATCATTTTCAGTTAGGAGAAAATTTCGAATCTCAATTATAAGTCTGGAGCGCTACGAATGGTGTTTTTCTCGCTTCCCTAAAATCTTAGCACAAGTTTGGGTTGTTTTACTTCTGAGCGGCACTTTTTTTTTTACATAAAATGGGCTAAACGGCCCCATAACAAGGACCCAAAGGGTAAACAGAAGGTTGGAGGAAAGGATCCACTAGACAACTGTTAAGAGACAGATGGAATCCTCCCGTCAGTGTCACCCAGCATGTTTTTAATATGCACAGAGTATGGCTCTTTCGCACAAGGGGTGGCAGCTTAACGTCCCATTCGATAGACAGCCTTTCGGAGTCCTCTTTCTGACTTAGAGGAGGGTGGAGTTTAAAATAAAAATAAATACCCCATCAAGCAGCTGCTTGCCACAGAGCTCTGACAGGAGCCTGTCAGTTTACATGCCATAGTAGAAGGTCTGAGAGGACGGAAGAACCTCAGCAGTAAAACGACACAAACAGCCATGCCTTATCCGGGGCTCGAACCAAAGTCCCTTGGATCAAGTAGCCAAACGCGCTAACCACTCGGCCACGTACGTGAGACAAATCTCAACCACAGGTCGGATAGTTTGACTGCAGATTACGAACTTGGCAGGCTACCGAGTGATCCATTTGTATCTAACACAAGGTCGGTGAAGGAGATCTATTAGGAAAATTGTTTCTGTGGTCAGATACAAGCTTTGAACAATGGCTAAACTTGCTCAACCAAGTATACAGTACATAACTCTTATTTGCAAAGTATCATAACATAATCTGATGTATTTTGTTCGAGTTCCCACTGTTCCTGCTTCGAAACTTTTTTTTCAATAAATTCTATTGTTTGGAGCAGGGGTTCTCAACGTGGGGTACGCGGTAAAAATTTTTGGGGTACGCCGTGAGAGCTCAAAAGTCTCTAGATCTAGTAACAAAGATGTTAAGTTGGCATTATTTCACTATAACTATAGTTTTATCTATGTCTATATATATATAAGAGGTACGCCAATTACATACACATTTCAAGAGGGTACGTGAAGCAAAAAAGGTTGAGAACCACTGGTTTGGAGGATAGGTATTCGTTAAAAAATTGAAACGTTTTAAGTGTACGAACTGTGCTGATGGCCGAATGGTTAGTGTGCGTGTCAAAAGAATCTGCTTCGAACTCCAGATAAGACATGAATGTTTCTTTTCTTGTGGTGTTCTTTCATTGAGGTCTCGCCTTCCTCATACGTCTTCTCTATGGCGTATTTTGGGGCGGGGGTGGCTCAGTCGGTAGCGCGCCAGGCTCGTAACCTGTAGTTCGCAGGTTCGAGTCCCAGCTGGATCAGCGTTGAGATTTATCTCCGCAAAAATTCCCCGCCCTGCCCACGGTCAGTAGGGGACACCGATGGGCTTGGAAAGGCCGCCGTCCGTCGGATGGGACGTTAAGCCGTGGCCTCGTGTGTGGGAGAGCCATACCCTGTGCACGTTAAAGAACACGCTGGATGGCCTTGACGGGAGGCTACCATCTGTCTCCCAACAGATGTTCCAGTGAGTCCCTTCCCCCAACCTTCTCTGAGCCTTCGGGGTACATGTGACCTGGCCATTTAGCCCATGGTGTGCAAAAAAGTGCCGCTCAGAGGTAAAACAACCCAACTCTATGGCGTATTTTACTGACGGGCTCCTGTTAGAGCTCTGTGGGAAGCAGTAATAAATTTTTTAATTTCAAATTTTCAGGAGTTCTTTATCTTTTTCTTCTGTTAGTGCTTAGGAAAACATCATAAACTGCTGCAAATAAATCAATACTCCTGAAATGATGCATTTCAGCATTTGGGCTTGATCTTTACAGATATGCATATTCAACTTTCCATTTTGAACGTTTTTGATGCACTAGTTTGCACAAGAGAAATGGAAGTTTTTCTTTTAGACAAAGAAAATTTTTTTCTGAAATGGAAATTTGAAATGGAAATTTTTCTTTTAGACAATTACATAAAAGTTGAAAAACAATTCGTATATTATGATAATTTTAGATTACTGTTCTTCCCGAAATCTGTAAACAGAAAGTAAAATCTCATCTGTATCTGTACAAAGAAGGGAAAAATGCAACAAAACTGCTTTTCAACATTGCAAAAGGGGGAAAAAATCCATTATTTAAATCAAGGAGAAGTTTTTAAACAAATAAATATAATTCAACTGTTTCAATTACTTCTCTATATCAACTGTCACTACTTTTTTTTACTTTTTGAAAACATTTATCTCTTCTGAAAATATATTCTAATAGAGTACGTGACCTGTTTGCTGACTTCATGCAATAATTTCCTGTTTCTGAATTATTATTCGGTCGTCTAACATTCGAACAAAGTTATTTATGATTCATACATTGCTTCTGACTACTTTTAAATAGAGCAGTGTTCCATCATAAATATTATATTAATATTTTACTTTTTAGCAATGCTTTTATTAATCATTTGTTGTTTTAGTATAAAGTGCTTTCATTTTCTGTTGTCTTCATCAATCACTGCATGTATCACCAAACTTATTAACAAGACACTTAATCTTTGCTACTTTCCTTGCATTATCTAATTACAGAATTATAAGAGAAAACATTAACTGTCTTTTCGCAAATTACCTGGAATTTTTTCGTCTCTCTTTATTGCGATAATTAAAGAGTCATTAGTAATTCAAGATTTATATCGTTTTCAGTAATAGCACTTGACTTTTCCATTAACCCTAGTCGTATGAGAATTAAGAAAGCTTTTTAATGAATTAACATTAGTAATTAATTTTCCTTCCTTTCGTTTTGCTCATTAAATATGATACTTTTTAATGGGGTTGGTTAAATCGCAGCCTGCTAAGCTCGTAATATGTAATTACCAGGTTAGAGTTAAAATACGTTATCATATAGTACTGTACAGTCGCTCAAAAAAATATCCGAACACTATGGTTGATTACAGAATTCAGAAAAAATATCTGGCAAGGATTTTTTAGAAATTAGTGATCTGGCAACCTTCGTGTCACGTGATTACATAATTCAGGAAAAATATCTGGAGCGTGTACAGCAACTGTACACGCTCCAGTTGCCGTTCACAGCAAACTGGAGCGTGTGCAGTTACTGCACACGCTCCAGTTTGCTGTGAACGGTAATGCACACGCTCAATATTTCCGTGAGTGAACCCACACGATCTAGTATCAAAATAATATGACCACCTACAGTCGCTCAAAAAAGTATCCGAACACTATGGTTGATTACAAGATTCAGAAAAAATATCTGGCAAGGATTTTTTTAGAAATTAGTGATCTGGCAACCTTCGTGTCACGTGACACAAAGGTTGCCAGATCACTAATATCTAAAAAATCCTTGACAGATATTTTTTCTGAATTCTGTAATCAACCATAGTGTTCGGATACTTTTTTGAGTTACTGTATCAGCGTTGAGATTTATCTTCCCTAATCTCCATCTTGTCCTCGGTGAGAAAGTGGACACCGAGTTGTTTGAAAAGACCACGGTCCGTTCGATGGGAATAAAGCCTTGGCTCCGTGTATGGGAGAGTCAAACCCTGTCTACGTTAAAGAACAAGTCGATGGCCTAAAAGAGAGGTTTGCTTTTGTACTCTGTTCAGTGGATCCCGTTCCCCCACTTTCTCTGAGCCCTCGGCGTTCTTGTGACCTGGCCGTTTAGACCATTGTGTGCAAAATAAGGGCCATGTAAAGGAAAAACAATCCACCCAAACCCAGGGTTTATACGTTTTATTTCTGATAGTTGTTGGAACATTCCAAAGTAATTTTTTTTTGTTACTTAAGTGCACTAAAATGATACCAAATCAGTTTCATTTTGTAAACTCTTTTAGCAATTGCACTCATACACAAGAAACAAAAATGTTTAATTGGAGAAAATCAAATGAAACTTGACACGGAAAACAAATACCTCATGAAAATGGGACATTACAAATCAGCGATTTATATCTTAATGATATATCTAAAGAATAACACATATTCTGCAGAGCAATTAGAACTTTTACCTTTTCAACAAACTTCTGTTTCTAAGAACAAAGCCGAAAGCTGTTCCACCATCAGCAGCTATCGATCCGGCGTTATCAACGCAATACAGAATTCGAGTCTGTTTTATGACCCAGTTAGGAGGAAATAAAACCCGTATGCGAGTTATTCCCTACTGCCAAAGATATAGGAAAGGAATAAAACTTTCTGGGGTCGATCCGTTCCCTTATACAACAGTAGGGCATTTCTCAATAGAACTAAAACCGCAAACGTCGGAAAAGAACCTTTTTATTGTCTGGCTTAAGAGAATCTCTTCTCGTAAAATCAGGGATTTCTTTATAAATAAAGTTCCTTTATTGGTTCGCTGTTATATATATATTCTTACAAATGCTTTCACATTCAGAAAACCTTTACGTTTCCTTTGTTCTACAATAACAAAATTTTTCCCTTCTAAAAAGGCAGTTTAAAACTTGCCTTAAAACTTCTTGTAAAATGTTCTAGCATAGGATTTGAAGACGTGTACCGATTATAAAATGTCGCACAACGACAGGCGTACTGATAGGTTCCACAATCCCGCGATATGGAGTAGAGAGGGGCACGGTTAGGGAGGGTGGGGGTGGTCTGTAAAAGCAAAATTTATGGTGAAACGTGATCTAAACTATTTAAAGGAACAGCCCGGAATTTTGTTCCATGGCTTTGAACGAATAATAAAAGGCCGTGAACAGTCAGCTTTATTTTTCTTATTAGAAATTCTTCGCCTTGTTTCCTTCGTGCCGGAACTCATTATCCCAAAACCTGAACTTGGCCGTGATCTTAATTAACGTAAGGTGACGACGAACGAGGGTGAGGCCTTTTTTTCTCCGTCCGACTATTGATTTCTTTTGATAAGTCCAACCTGTTTAACTTTTGACTAGAAATATGTAAAACATTGTCGCTAATTTTTCCCTATTCCTCTGTTGCTCTTATACGTATAATTTTCTGCAATTGACGGGAAAATAAATCATATTCAAAATAATTTAGTTGAAACTTTGTAAGCTTTTCAATTCAAATTTTGCCTACGCCCGTCTGAAAAACAACTAAAGCAATATTTTATGAAAAACAAAGTTGTAAAAATAATTCATTCGGAAAAAAGTCGAATTATACATTACGGAATCTGAAATAATTACCATATATTTATTATGTACGTTTTCAAAAAGTTAAACTCTTTGGTGCATATTAAATGAAACAAAATGATACCCTTTGTTTGTTGCCTTATCTATGAGCGACACTTTTTTTTGCACACCATAGTCTAAATCAGTGTCTCGCAAACTGTGTGCCGCGAGAGATTCCAAGTGTGCCGCGAGGGATTTTCAAATTGACATTAGATATTCGAAAGATTTCATTTTGACTTGACTTGTATTATCGACGCGCTTTAATAAAAATCTTTCAGATTTTATCAACTGGGATCTTGTAAGTATTTATCAAGCTTTTTCCAAATTTTGGTATTAATATTTGATTATTTCAAGCCAGAATGGACAAATATTTGAAACAAACACCGAGTTATGAATTAAAGAACGAGAGCAAATCTTCAAGTAAAACCAGGCTGATGACTTCAACAAAGCGCAAATATAATGACGATTATGTAGAGTTGGCTTTTATTCTTTTTTAGGTGTGTAAAATTAGATTCAGTGTGCCGCGGGAAAAAAATTAGATTCAGTGTGCCGCGGAAAAAAAATTAGATTCAGTGTGCCGCGGAAAAAAAATTAGATTCAGTGGGTGTGCCGCAGAGTAAAAAAGTTTGCGAGACACTGGTCTAAATGGTCAAATAACAAGGACCCGAGGGTTCAGAGAAGGTTGGGCGAAGGGGACCCACTGGATATCTGTTGGGAGACAGATGGTAGCCTCCCGTCAAGACCATCATTTTGGGATAGGCATAGTAATCTACATAATGAAAGTTTATCATTCTATGGGCATAGGGGATGGGCATTAGTCGTTAGCGCATCAGGCTCGTAATCTGAAGTTCACATGTTCGAGTTCCAACTGTCTCTGCGTTTATATTTATCTCTGCTAATTCCCATCTTATCCTCAGTCAGAAAAGGGGATACCAATGGGCTTGGGAAGGTCGCCGTCCGTCGAATGGGACTTTAAGTTTTTGTTCCGTGTGCAGGAGGACCATACATTGTGCACTTTAAAGAACACGTTGGATGATCTTGACGGGAGTTTCTATTAACAGTTTTCCAGTGGGTTTCCTACCACTAAACTTATCTAAGGCCTTTTGATCTGGCCTTTTAGCCCATTGTATGCAAAATAAATTGTTGCTCAAAGGTAAAACATCCCAACTCAATCTAAGGGCATGAACTAGGAATTATATTTTGAGAAATGAAAATTGAGATATTTTAAATTAAGCGATTTTTTAGTTTCTTGAATTTTTTCACTATAATAGCACAAACAAATTTAATAGCTGGAAAACCAAATTAGTTTTACTCTTAATTTTATTAATTTCAGTTGATATTATTATTCATAAAATTCATTATCTCTGCATTTATTTACATAATATGTATTCAGCAGTTTGTATTTTTATTCAACATGCTTTCGAGAGCATCTGATAAAGCCGAATTTCACTTGATTTTGTGATTTTCTTTCCCTAATTTAGTGTTCGGTTGGACATATTTTCAGCTGCATTAAAATTTTTCTTCTGAAAACGAAAACAAAAATCTTAGTACGGCTAGAAAATATCATTTTGAAACTTCCTTTCCCAAAGGTTTACCCAAAGTAAGCACGCTAAGTCCATTATTATTACATGACTTCCTATGAGTTTTAGGAAACACATCAGTTGCTCGTTATTTGTGGATGACATCGCCATCTGGAACAAGTAAATGAGATCTGAATCAGCTTCAAAAAGAGGTACAAAAAAACTCACTGCACATAGGGGAACTCAGACAAATGGAGCATTAGACTTTCCTAAAGTAACAGAATGCCTTAAAACATGACAAAAAGAAAGCGATTATCTATTGAAAACCTGGCTAGCCCAAAGTAGTTTTGCCACAAGAATCCAAGTTTTTTCGCCCATCTCAAATGACATTAGTTTTCCTGCAGCTGCAAGCCAATTTACTTTTTAGTCATATCAAATGAATTCAGTGCCTTTTGCTTCCGCAGATAAAATAATTTTCCCACCCACAAGTGCTATTTTTACTTGCTACGTAGACAAATAAGAGACCTTCTAATGCGATATTCATAGAAAGAATGAAATGTAAAAAGAACATGTTTTTTTCTGACTCTTGCTTAATCTAGAGATAACATACCATATAAGGCATATGCCCTAAAATAGTAACCAGCTATTTATTCTTTCTTGTCTCCAAAGGTAAATCTCCTCCTAAGTGATTTTGAACTGGAAAATGGAGTCTAAATTAGTGTTCTGAAAATTAAGCATAGTTTACTAATTGTTAACATTTTTAAAATTGTTAAATTTGCATTCTGTGTGTCAGTTTTTGGCCATCCCGTGGTCGAGTGGTTAGCGCGCTTGGCTACTGATCTACGGGACCTGGGTTCGAGCCCTAGGTCAAGGCATGGATGTTTGTGTTGTTTTTCTGCTGAGATCCTGCCATCCTCTCAGACCTTCTACTATGGCATATAAACTGACAGGCTCCTGTCAGACCTCTATGGCAAGCAGCTGCTTGAGGGGGTATTTATTTATTTTTAATTTTTTTTCTCAGTGAAACAGTCACCTGACCGGAAAAAATATGCATACCTAACTCACAAAGCAAATCCAGATTGCTTTAAAAGCTGACTCTGATTATGCGCCATTCATTTCTTGTTGAGAAAGTCTTGTGTTCACGTTGATAGATCTTTTTATAACAACAGTATGGTACATAGGGATGCGTTTACTCGTAGTACAGCAATCGGTATGTTAGAATCTGGCAGATCCCAAACCAATGTGGCTACGATTGTAAATGTTCCCCAACCAGTGCTTTCAAGATTTTGGAAATGGTTCCAACAGATAGATGTTTGCCATAGCTAAGAGCAAAGTTCGACAAGAGGATGATCATCGTGCTAACATAACGATATCATAGGCGATGTCAGCCAGACAACTCTCACTGGAGTTTTCTGCAGCCATTGAGAGGACAGTTTCGAGCATAAGGAAAACTTTGCAGTTGAAGCTTGTTTATCCAGACAACTATGTCAGTCTCGCACAACAGGGGCGGGGGGTGGCTCAGTCGGTAGCGCGCCAGGCTCGTAATCTGTAGTTCCCAGGTTCGAGTCCCAGCTGGGTCAGCGTTGAGATTTATCTCCGAAAAATTCCCCGCCCTGCCCACGGTCAGTAGGGGACACCGATGAGCTTGGAAAGGCCGCCGTCCGTCGGATGGGACGTTAAGCCGTGGCCCCGTGTGCGGGAGAGCCATACCCTGTGCACGTTAAATAACACGCTGGATGGCCTTGACAGGAGGCTACCATCTGTCTCCCAACAGCTGTTCCAGTGGGTCCCCTCCCCCAACCTTCTCTGAGCCTTCGGGGTCCTTGTGACCTGGCCATTTAGCCCATGGTGTGAAAAAAAGTGCCGCTAAGAGGTAAAACAACCCAACCCAACTCGCACAACAGGGAATAAGACCAACATAGTTACTAATCGAACAATTTGAAACAAATATTTAATCTAATCATTTAAGTATGTCGGTAAATTTTGTCTCTGAGTTTTATCTCTGAGTGGCACTTTTTCGAATATTATGTCAGCTGTGCCAGAGTTGAGATTTATCTCCACAAAACTCCCCGCCCTGCCCACGATCAGTAGGAAACACCGATGGGCTTGGAAAGCCTGTCGTCCATCGGATGGGACGTTAAGGAGTGGTTCCGAGTGTGAGAACCGTACTGTGCACGTTAAAGAACAAGCTGGATGGCTTTGACGAGAGGCTACAATCTGTCTCCCAACGGCTGTTCCAACGGGTCCCCTCCCCCAACATTCGCTGAGCCATCGGGTCCTTGTGACCTGGCTGTCACCAGTAGTTTTCGTGAATATCATAAATTCGTTGACCCGGCGTGTGGGTCCCGAGCGTTATCTTAAAAGGTACCTAATGCAGCGTATATATCAGGAATATGGCGATCTGGGTGGTTGCATAAATGATCAACAGACTGTACTGATATGTACAACACATTTATTATCACTAATATTTATAATACTACGAGATCGGCCTTTCACTAAGGCCTCGCACTTGACAGTAAACCACAGCTGGCTACCTTGCCTAGCTGCACACAAAAACCTTGGCCGAAAACCCGGCTGGGATATCACCCAAGCCGAATTCTTATCCTGGTCGGAGCTGACCTCCGACGTGCAGCACACTCTCGAGCAGAAGGACACAGGAACAAAGGCTTTTCTTTGCTCCTTCGCTCAGCGTGATCACGTGAGTTCCACGTAAAAGGGCCAATAGTGGGACGTATGTTGTTCTCGGTGTCTATCAGTGACAACGATTGACGCTCATGAGCACCCTCACATCCGATCCGAGGGTCCTTCGACCTTCGCTTCAGGGGGGGGGGGGACGGACTTGCATTATCTGACCGTTACACTGGCCATTTAGTCTATTGTGGCTAAATGTGTCAGGTCACAAGGACCCCGAAAAAAAGTGCCGCTCAGAGGTAAAACAACCCAACCCGACCTCTGAGTGGCCCTGATTTGCACACGGTGGAATAAATGTCCAGATCACAAAGGCTACCAGAGCTCAGAGATTGTTGGGGGAGGAGACCTACTAGACAGTTGATAGGAGACAGATGGTAGCCTCCCGTCAAGACCAGACAGCGTGTTCTTCAACGTGCGCAGGGGTTGGCTCTCTCGCAAAAGGAGCCATGGCTTAACGTCCCATCCGACAGATGGTGGCCGTTCCAAGCCCATCGGATGCAATGGAGTGACGTCGGAGTTCGAGTGAATTGAATTGCACAGTACGTTTATTACTCTCCTGTTTTCTAAGCTTTTTCTGCATGATTTAATCCCCACACTGATGATGTTGACTAACTACATTGTTGACTGACAGCAGGGCGGGATGTTTTGCGGAGATAAATATGAAAGCTGACCCAGATGGGATTCGAACCTGAGAACTGCAAATTACGAACCACCCCGTCCCCAGGTTTCTTAAGAGTGACACTATTGTTAAAAATTACAACTTCCATAACTGTTCAAATAAGTGGGCGATAGTTAGTTCAGCTGGTAGTGCGCCAGGCTTGTAATCTGGAGTTCCCAGGTAGGAATTCCAACAGTGTCATCTTTGATATTGTCACCGTTAAACTTCATCCTGCCCTCGGTGATAAAGGGATCACAGATGGACTTGGGAAGTCAGTCGTCCGTCGAATGAGATGTTAAGCAGTGTCCCCTGGTGCAGGAGAGCCATGCAAACTTATTTGAAACCACGAGCAGGCTAGAGAACACTGTATGGATTTCACGGGAAGCTAGCATTTGTCTCCTAAGAGCTGTTATGTGGATCGCCTTCTCCAATCTTCTCTGAGTCCTAGGGGTGCTTATGACCTGGCCATTTAGCCCATTGTGTGCACATGTGGACAGCTCAGAGGTAAAACAACCAACCAATCTTTAAATAAATATTAAATGAGCAGCTTTCAAAATCAGTTGTACATATATATATATGATACTTCATTTAGTTTTTTTATTTAACGCTAGTAACAATTCTATAAAAAAACTTCTGTTAGAAATGAAACCTCTCTGCCTTCTCCTTTATTTAGAGCAGGGGTTTTCAACGTGGAGTACGCGGTAAAAGTTTTTTGGGGTACGCCGTGAGAGCTCAAAAGTCGCTAGATCTAATAACAAAGTCGCTAAGTTGGCATTATTATACTATAACTATAGTTTTATCTATGTATGTAAGGGGTACGCCAGTTACATACATTCCGCAAAATTCCCCGCCCTGCCCACGGTCAGTAGAGGACACCGATGGGCTTGGAAAGGCCGCCGTCCGTCGGACGGGACGTTAAGCCGTGGTCCCGTGTGCGGGAGAGCCTCACCCTGTGCACGTTAAAGAACATGCTGGATGGCCTTGACGGGAGGCTACCATCTGTCTCCCAACAGCTGTTCCAGTGGGTCCCCTCCCCCAACCTTCTCTGAGCCTTCGGGGTCCATGTGACCTGGCCATTTAGCCCATGGTGTGCAAAAAAGTGCCGCTCAGAGGTAAAACAACCCAAAACAACCCAGTTACATACACATTTACAGGGGGTACGTGAAGCATAAAGGTTTAGAACTGATCTAGTGTGCCTTTCTGCTTGAAGCGTAGAAACTGATCTAGAGTGTGCCTTTTTACCTGAAGCGTAGAAACGAAAAAAAATCTACATCGGAGTAGTCCCAAGTTTAATAGGAATCAGCGCCAAGTTTATATTTCGGAGCGCAATTAAATCAGTCCAACTATTGGGTGTGTAAGGCACTTTGCCTGATCCGATAACGTGATTTAACGTAATGAAGTTAACCAAGGTACTAATATGAAGTTATTGCTCTGTGGAGAGTGTCAATAGGCTAATTCATTAAGAGAACCTCGCGGAGGTTTCATTGAGGCTGTGAATTCGGACTCCTGTTTTTGACATTAATTAATTTTCGAACCTGCGTCTTTCTGTCGCTTGAAAATCGCATAGCGGATTAAACTGTCACATAATTGCCATTAGCGATAAATCGGCTGTGAATAGGTAAATAACCAAATTTCCAATCGATATTCTGAAACGATTCGCAATATATTTCAATTTCCATGATGCTGCCTGAACTACATATCTTTCGGAATATATAAGAAAACGTACATATATGATAAGCATGTAAATAATAAGCATATTATAATTTGCGAATTATTTTTTCCGCCTGTTTCGAAATAGGGGTGGGTGGGGAGAAAAAAGGGACACGCCCCCCACCACTGTTTGAGAATGCTAGTAACTGGAACGGAGGCGAAAAAAATATTCATCATATTAGCTGTTACACATATTTATCAAGAAATATTTTAAACGCCACTAAATTCATGGGTTAAATTTTTACCAGAACGGCGTTTCTGCTTAGTATTGCGACTCCCTTTCACTCAGATCACTTGACCTCCCCCCCCCCCCCGCGTTGAGATTTATCTCCACTAACCGCACTGAATTTTTGGTGCAAAAAGGAACATCGATAGCTTTGGATATGTCGCCATCTAAGCCGTGAAGCTAAGCCGTGAGTCATACCCTTTTCGGGGACGGGAGTGGCTCAGTCGGTAATGCGCCAGGCTCGTAATCTGTAGTTCCCAGGTTCGAGTCCCAGCTGGGTCAGCGTTGAGATTTATCTCAGCAAAATTCCTCGCCCTGCCCATGGTCAGTAGGGGACACCGATTGGTTTGGAGAGGCCGCCGTCCATCGGATGGGACGTTAAGTCGTGTCTCCGTGTGCGGGAGAGCCATACCCTGTGCACGTTAAAGAACACGCTAGATGGCCTTGACGGAAGGCTACCATCTGTCTCCCAACAGCTGTTCCAGTGGGTCCCCTCCCCCAACCTTCTCTGAGCCTTCGGGGTCCATGTGACCTGGCCATTTAGTCCGTGGTGCGCAAAAAAGTGCCGCTCAGAGGTAAAACCAACCCATACCCTTTGCATGTTAAGGAACACTCTGGATGGCCTTGATAGGAGGCTGTCATCTGTCCCCTGAAGCTGTCCAGTGGGTACCCTTCCCCCAAGCTTTTCTGAGCCTTTGGGTCCTTGTGACCTGGGTCTTTTACCCATTGTATACAAAAAAGAGCCACTCAGAGGTAAAACAATCCAAGTCCCTCCCTGTCAGGCTAGAGGCCTTTTTAAATTTTTTTTGTTCGGGTTTTGTATGTTATTTTGGATTTCATCAAAAAGTCATATGCTACGTGGGAGGCCCTCTGTCCTAGCATCTGGAATGGTAATTGAGGTAGCAGTGTCCGGGGGACGGAGGTCACCCACGGCTGGCGTCCGCTGACAAGTGACCTTGGACCCGGGGCCAGCGGCCTTGCCAGATGGCCGAAACGGAGAGAGAAGGGAGATACGACGAGGAGGGGAGAGCCAGTCGAAGGACGAGCGCGGAAAGGCGCAAAATTGAAAAGCTCGTGAGTGCCGACTGGTATTAGCGGCACTCGGGCTCTCGTGAAAACAGCTGAACGGGGATAGTAAGCTGGTTTTGTAATACATAGTAAACGAGTGACGAGTGTGTTTTTCCTCACCAGTCAATGTAATTCATATCAATAAAGGATTTTTGTTGTTTTACCAAGGACTAAGTTGAACCATTTATTTGGGGAGGAGCCTCAGTATTGAGTCCCTTCAATTGCAATAAGATCTTTGATTTTTGTTCTGAAAGACTCTTTCCCCCGTCGCGTATTGCGATCGAACCGGAGGGACATTCCTAAGTGATCCCAATAGACAGACAACAGGGGAAGTAACATCACACTCCCCCTGTCATTTTTTCCTAGCTATGGCTTGTTTCGAAATATCCTGCTGTAATTTAAGTAATTTAAAATTTCTGGAGTGTTGTTCTTTCTTACATAAGCAAAAGCAAGTTTCAAAACTTTTATATTACCAAAAAAAAGAGCCAGTTAATCACTCTTTGTTTTTATTAAAGTAATAAAGAAATCACCCAAGAGGTGCATAAAGTTTTTTTTTGTGTGTGTATAAAGAGTTTAGTTGCAGGCTCGCATTAAAGATACTTAACTCTTTCACAGCAAAATAAATGCTCGAAATATTTTCACGGTAGCATTCATTATTAGTTCGTTTTTTTTATTTTAAAATACTTTTTTTACTTTGTCGTGTAATGTAGATATTCAACTTCATTGTTTTATCAGATAATGGAAAAATTCTTTATATGCTAGCTTGGTATTGAAAAAATATTAATATTCGCATTTTTGGAATCTCCCAAGAGTTTGTTAATTTTCCAGGTTCGAGTCCCACCTGGGTCAGCATTGAGATTTATCTTCGCTAAACCCCAACCCTCCCCTTGGTCAGAAACGGAACTCCGACGAGCTTGGAAAGACCGCCGTCCGTCGGAAGGGACTTAAAGCCATAGAGCTGTACATGTTAAAGAACACGCTGTACGACCTTGACCGAAAGCTACCATCTGTCTCCTAAACAGCTGTTCAGTGGGTCCCCTTCCTCAACCTTCATTGAGCCCTTGTAGGCTTTGTGATCTGGCCATTAAGTGCACTGTGCAAAAAAGGGTTGCTCAGAGGTGAAACAACCCATCCAAACTCAAGAGTTGGAATTTCTACTGTTAAAGGTTGTTAAAGTTGAAATATGGTAAAAATTTAAATGAATGCAAGCATTTCGGATATTATAAATCCCCGCCATTTCGGATATTATAAATTTACACCTTAAATCGACTTTCGGACATCGGCGAACCGATGGACGATTTTTACGAGTTACCGCCATGCCGCACGGAGTTCTTTTGGGCTGCGATGAAAGAGAATGAAAAGGAATCAGCAATGAATGAGGATGAAAAGGAATCAGTTATGAATGAGGATGAAAAGGAATGAACATGAAAGGGGATGAAAAGGAATGAACATGAATGAGGATGAAAAGGAATGAACATGAAAGGGGATGAAAAGGAATGAACATGAAAGGGGATGAAAGGGAATCAGCGATGAATGAAGATGAAAGGGAATCAACTATGAATGAGGATGAAAGGAAATCAGAAATGAATGAAGATGAAAAGGAATGAATGATGAATGAGGATGAAAATGAATCAGCGATGAATGAGGATGAAAATGAATTTGTGATGAATGAGGATTAAAACGAATTCGCGATGATTAAGGATGAAAGGAATCAAAGATGAATGATGATGAAAAGGAATCAGTGATGAATGAGGATGAAAAGAATGAACATGAAAGGGGATGAAAAAGAATGAACACGAAAGGGAATGAAAAGGAATCAGCGATGAATGAAGATGAAAAGGAATGAACGATGAATGAGGATAAAGAAGAATCAGCGATGAATGAGGATGAAAATGAATCAGCGATCAATGAAGATGAAAACGAATCAGAGGACGAATGAGGATGAAAAGGATTCAGCGATGAATGAATGAAGATGAAAAGGATTCAGCGATGAATGAATGAAGATGAAAAGGATTCAGCGATGAATGAATGAGGATGAAAAGGATTCAGCAATGAATGGTTGCTGGAAGCAGTTGTGCCCAGATTTAGTTACGAATTGTGAAAGTTTTGAGGAGGACCACTGAAGCTGCCACAAAGGAAGCTTATGAATCAACTTGACTTGGAAGTCAGAGCTGAAAATGTGGATGAATTGATTGCATCTGAATTGCATTGAAATCATTGCAATTTTGAATTGCATCAAAAGCGTTAAAATCATTCAGAGTTTATGTCCAATGAAGATCTGACCATCTGAAGATGGAGATGAAATCCTTCAAAGTCTTCCACAAAGACTTTGAATGTGAAGAACTTCAACGAAACTTTCACTTACCTTCAGAAATTGTTAAGCATCATGCAAGAATTTGATTCCAACCTATAAAGAAGTTCAGTGGTTCTCAAAGATGTTGAAAGGGTTAATCTTGTTATAGACTCCTTTACCAAGAAAAGGAGCCGCGTGTTCTACTTTCTCTTGGGAAATGTTGAAAAAACAACAACTAAAGAGCCACTTATGAAAGTTAGCAGAAAAGCCTTCAGTAACTAAGTCTGCATTACAATTCTGTGAAAGATTTCCATCCTCATCCCTTGCTCAATTCCTTGCAAAATCACCATCAGCAAGCGCTTCATTAAACCATTAAAATGTGTTTTTTTCTGTTTAATAAATACAATCACTAGTAAGTTGAGATAAGATGATTTTAAAGTAAAAAGTAGTATTTAAGATTAATTTTAATGATTATATTTGATGTCAAAGGTGGCTTTTAATTCTGTAAAAATACTCTCTATGAATTAAATAACACTCAAGGATAAAAAAAGAAAAAAAAAGGACCATAATTAGAGATTTCATAATATTTTTCGGCTCTCTGGGAATAGACCCCCAT
Organism: Ryuthela nishihirai; assembly: GCA_038380435.1. Lineage (NCBI taxonomy): Eukaryota > Metazoa > Arthropoda > Arachnida > Araneae > Heptathelidae > Ryuthela > Ryuthela nishihirai. Next base: position 41,372,577 of record JAWZYU010000020.1, read on the forward strand.
TATAATTAGGGTATGATATCTTCTGGTTTTACCTGATTTTGCCCGAACATTACCTTCTCGATAAGAGATTTAATATTCTGGTTAAACCCAACAAAATCCGGAAAAAATATGCATTTCTAATAGTTTGTTGTTTGTTCTTATATATATATATAAACACATTAAACTAATATACTTTACAGCCGATTTGTTTGAGTAAATATAAAACCAATACTGCCTAGACAGAGCAAAAAATTATTTTATTATTCTATGTGATGCAGTAGTGGACGCATACTACTTGAGTTGTTTTACCTCTGATCGGCACTTTTTTGCACACCATGGGCTAAATGGCCAGGTCACATGGATCCCGAAGGTTCAGAGAAGGACCCACTGGAACAGCTGTTAAGAGAGATGGTAGCCTCTCTGTCAAGGCCGTTCAGCGTGTTCTTTAACGTGCACAGGGTATGGCTACGCTCCGTGCACAGGGTATGGCTCTCTCCGACAGGGTATGGCTACGCTCCGTTCACAGGGTATGGCTCTCCCGCTTAACGTCCCATCTGACGGACGGCGGCCTTCCAAGCCCGTCGGTGTCCCCTACTGACCGTGTAATTTTGCGGAGATAAATCTCAACACTGACCCAGCTGGGACTCGAACCTGGGAATTACAGATTACGAGCCTGGCACGCTACTGACTGAGCCAACCCCGCCCGCATACTACTAATGCGAAGTGCGGGAAGCCATATCATATTATATTAAATTATCCACTTCAGGCTGTAACGAATTAATTGATTACAGAATGTCATTCGTTAAACGAAAATGTAAGTTTCACATTAATGTAGAAGAAAGCAGCTTATTCGCTCCTGACATACTGCATAATATAAAATTATGGGGAGGGGAAATCAAAAGAACATATTTATTAACATTAAAAATATTATAGGGACGTTGAAAACATCGTTTTTAGATGAATATCTGTTTTGAATTTAAATGAATTAGACGAAAGAGTTCGTACAGAAGTAATCTTGCAGAAGATACAACGGCAAAGGATGTAGGTTATTACTTTAATTAATAAATTACCTAATATCTGAAAAGTGGGTCAGCGTTGAGATTTATCTCCGCAAAATTCCCCGCCCTGTCCACGGTCAGTAGGGGACACCGATGGACTTGGAAAGGCCGCCTCCGTCGGATGGCACGTTAAGCCGTGGCCCGTGTGCGGGAGAGAGCCATACCCTGTGCACGTTAAAGAACACGCTGGATGGCCTTGACGGGAGGCTACCATCTGTCTCCCAACAGCTGTTCCAGTGGGTCCCCTCTCCCAACCTTCTCTGAGCCTTCGGGGTCCATGTGACCTGGTCATTTAGCCCATGGTGTGCAAAAAATTGCCGCTCAGAGGTAAAACAACCCACAACCTCTCCTGCACATAGCCAACGGCTTAATGTCCCATTCGACGGACGGCGGCCTTTCCAAGCCCATCTATGTCCCCTACTGACCGAGGGCATGACGGGGAGTTTTGCGAAACCTGGGAACTGCAGATTACGAGCCTGGCGCGCTATCGGCTGAGCCATCCCATTCTCTGATTAGGTGAAAAAATATCTCTTACACATTGTAACACAGCCATCACCCTGTTTACACATATTCATGAAGGAGTTTTGCAACAACGAACGCTACCGATTATTATACCGATTTTTCATTGTACAGTCGCTCAAAAAAGTATAGTTAGTAAATTTCTAAAAAAAAAAAACCGTTGCCAGACATTTTTTCTGAATTCTGTAATCAACAATAGTGTTCGGATACTTTTTTAAGCGACTGTATGTGGTCATATTATTTTGATACTAGATCGTGTGGGTTCACTCACGGAAATATTGAGCGTGTGCAGTTACCGTTCACAGCAAACTGGAGCGTGTGCACTAATTGCACACGCTCCAGTTTGCTGTGAATGGTTACTGCTGTACACGCTCCAGATATTTTTTCTGAATTCTGTAATCACCCATAGTGTTCGGATACATTTTTGAGAGACTATACGGAAAACTTTTCGCAATAACAAGAAACATACAAAATACAGAGCAGGAAATAGAGTGGGCTGGCTATTTTTCGGAAGAACCAAATATTCTCGGCTCAAGAAATGTGCCTAGTACAAAGTAGGATATAAAGAGGGTCGTCTCGTTGTTTGTGAGAAGAACCAATTTTTCTCGGCACATGAAAAATATTAATGTCTGTAGTACAGTCAGTATAAAATTCATGTGATGCTTCAGGAATGAATGTTTGACATTTATGTATTCCACTGAAGTTTGCAAAAAGGAAACTCAAAACGATTCTAGAATTTGGCAATATATTGGTTAACCTAGTAAGTAGCCTATGAGAATCGAGATTCTATACCTACTAACTCTATGGTCCAAACTGAAATTCTAACTCTACTTGAGACTACTCTGTGGTCCGCTGAGATTCTAACTCTACCTCGCGTTACCACTTCTCGACCCGTACGGAGACGTTGTCGACTTCGGTCAGTGTTACATGCTTGTTTTATTTCACTTTTTATTTTCTTCAGGCGTACAGTCGCTCAAAAAAGTATCCGAACATTATGGTTGATTACAAGATTAAGAAAAAATATCTGGCAACGATTTTTTTAGAAATTAGTGATTTGGCAACCTCCGTGTCACGTGATTACAGAATTCAGGAAAAATATGTGGAGCGTTTACAGCAACTGTACACGCTCCAGTTACCGTTCACATCAAACTGGAGCGTGTGCAGTTACTGCACACGCTCCAGTTTGCTGTGAACGGTAACTGCACACGCTCAATATTTCCGTGAGTGAGCCCACACGATCTACTATCAAAATAATATGACCACCTATAGTCGCTCAAAAAAGTATCCGAACACGATGGTTGATTACAGAATTCAGAAAAAATATCTGGCAACGATTTTTTTTAGAAGTTAGTGATCTGGCAACCTTCGTGTCACGTGACACAAAGGTTGCCAGATCACTAATATCTAAAAAAATCTTTGCCAGATATTTTTCCTTAATCTTGTAATCAACCATAGTGTTCGGATACTTTTTTGAGCGACTGTACAGTAGTTTATTGATCATAGTAAGAAATAAAAACAAGAATAGCTCTTACGTTGTTTATGCATTAAGACTTTTCGGGTTTTTGTTTTCATCAAAAATGAAGCTATAATTGCGTAAACAACGTACAGTACAGTGTTGTTAGGTTCAGTTACGAAAACTAACCAGATACTACTGTAGTTTATGAGAACTAGCGTAAACTACTGTAGTATTGACTCAGTAAGAAAGCATCACAGGAAATGTCTTGGTGACAGGTAACTCCCGAAATAATTTGCTGAAAAAATTTGGATTTGTCCTGAGTGGAAAACGAAAATTTTTTTTTCAGAAAATTATTTCTACTGTAGTATTGTTATTTTTATTTGAACGATTCCTTAGTATTTTAGTATATATAGGAATTAATCATTGACTTTCTGGGCCCCACGAATCAATCGTAATTTTTTTAATTTGGATTTAATTGTAAATAGTTGTTCAATTTCTTAATTTTTGCATTACGAACAGATTTAGAGCATCGAATTACATTTATAAATCGAGGGCTGACTATATATATATGTTACCGCTAAAGCTCGAAAGCCGTTAATGTGCACATTACCTAGCTAATCTGCAGATTAACTGATTTGCTCCGTTAACGTGCGGAATCAAGAGTTTTCCGCATTTTACCTAGGTAATGTGCACATTAACGGCTTCCGTATCGTTAAAGTTCAAAAGTTTGTTTCTCTCATAGTGGTGAATCTCTTGAATATGAATCTTCGTGTCACGTGATTCACTCGTCCGCATTATAAAAAACGCCCCGGATGAGCGAAGGCCAAGTGAGAACGAATCGGTAAAGTGATTCATTCTTGATAACGAATCACTAAAATGATTCGTTCTCACTTGGCCTGCTCATTTTGGGGGCGTATTTTATAATTCGGACGACTGATTCATGTTGACAGAGGGATGACCCTGGTTTCAACTCTACTCTCGGACACTAGATAAATAACATTATGTTAATTTAAGCGTACAGAAACGTTCCTGTTGTTCCAGCAAAGATCTTATTTTCACTTGAACGAGTGCCTAGTAGGTAATGTGCAGATTATCCAGGTAATTTGCAGATTACCTAGGTAATTTGAGAAATGAAACAATTTTCCGCACGTTAACGGATCACCCTAGTTAATCTGCACAATACCTAGATAATCTGTAGAATAACTGATTTCTGCACTTTAGCGGTAACATATATACAGAAATGCATGCCGTTAAATAATTTTTGTTTCAAATTCCGTACTAGAAACTATTGCAAACTTTAAAATAATTATAACTATTTAGTAACAAAATTAAAATCATAGTGTCTATTTGAAATGACATAATTATTTGTAGGAGCTGATAATCTAAGTATGATCATTTAAAACGCGTAGAGTGCTTCATTAATGAAATGAATACACCTATCCCTCGATTTACACGGTACTCAGTTCACACAATTTTGGCTTTGCACGGTCAAAAAATGCAACCAGTTTCGATTTACACGGTACTGACAGAGATTTCCTTTCTATGTACGTCTCAGTCAGTACCGTGTAAATCGAAACTGGTTGCATTTTTTGACCGTGCAAAGCCAAAATTGTGTGAACTGAGTAGCGTGTAAATCGAGGGATAGGTTACACGAAAGAATCAAGACTGATGGTGCCTTATTTTTAAATATTAAAGATTGATTAAAAGTTTGCAGTTATAATCAATAGAAAAATAATTTATTGTTTTACTTGTCTTTTTCACAATTAGCAGAAAATTTTGAATCAAAATTTTGACTGAGCACCACAAAGTCTTTTGAGCATTTTGAGAGCGTTTAAGCTCAGACCGATTCTGAAGGGTGGCGGTGGTTCAGTCGGTAGTGAGCCAGGCTCGTAATCTTCAGTTCCCAGGTTCGAGTCCCACCTGGACCAGCGTTGAGATTTAGCTTTGCAAAACTCCCCGCCTGACGGAGGTCAGTAGCGGACACCGATGGGCTTGGAAAGGCCGCAACCCGTCGGATAGGACGTTAAGACGTGGTTTCGTGTGCGGGAGAACCATACCCTGTGCATGTTTGATGGCTTTGACGAGAGGCTACCATCTGTCTCCCAATAACTGCCCAGTATGTCCCCTTTCCCCAATTTTCTCGAGACCCTTGTAAGTTGCCCATTGTATGTAAAAAAGTGGTGCTCGGAGGTAAAACAACCCAGTTCCGATTTAATCTACAAATATATTTTAAATTAAGAACTATGAATATTTTCGACTATAAGCTCAAAAAACTGTTTACTTCAAAATTAGATACAGTAAAGGTTCGATTATCAGGAAAACGAATTAACCGAATATTGCTTATCAAAACAGTTCTCCATTCACCAATGAGGTCCCTTACTTGTACTATTATATTGGTAACAAAAGTCACATCACACCTGGCAACAGGGTTGGGTTGTTTTACCTCTGAGCGGCACTTTTTTGCACACCATGGGCTAAATGGCCAGATCACATGGACCCCGAAGGTTCAGAGAAGGTTGGGAGAGGGGACCCACTGGAACAGCTGTTGGGAGACAGATTGTAGCCTCCCGTCAAGGCCATCCAGCGTGTTCTTTAACGTGTACAGGGTATGGCTCTCCTGCACACGGGACCACGGCTTAACGTCCCATCCGACGGACGGCGGCCTTTCCAAGCCCATCGGTGTCCCCTACTGACCGTGGGCAGGGCGGGGAATTTTGCGGAGATAAATCTCAACGCTGACCCATCTGGGACTCGAACCTGAGAGTAGAGTTACAATACTGGGAGTACTTTTGAGTAGATTACACCACAAACCTCCTTCTGTTGCCAGGGGGGGGGGGGGGGGCGTCTCAGTCGGTAGCGCGCCAGGCTTCGTAATCTGTAGAGATTACGAAGCCTGGTGCGCTACCGACTGAGATACCCCCCGCCCCCCTGGCAACAGAAGGAGGTTTGTGCTGTAATCTACTCAAAAACCGATTTAAAAAAATCTGGGACATGGTGCACTTAAAAAGTTTAGGATCCTCTCCTATTATACCGGCAATGGCTAACAAATAATTATGATTAATTTATTATAATACGGTTCTACATATTCTGTTTCATTTATATAGATCATGTTCTTCGAAATGAATCTGGATTATCCAGAAAAATCGTCTAATCAAAATGACTCGGCCTTGTTGTTTCGGATAATCGATTGCATACTGTGCTGGTATTATTATTTTACAGAAAATGGTATGAGAATGATATCATACTTGATTTTACTGATTAAAAGTTGGGTTGCTTTTCCTCTGAGCGGCACTTTTTTTGCACACCATGGGCTAAATGGCCAGGTCACATGGACCCCGAAAGCTCACAGAAGGTTGGGGGAGGGGACCCACTGGAACAGCTGTTGGGAGACAGATGGTAGCCTCCCGTCAAGGCCATCCAGCGTGTTCTTTAACGTGCACAGAGTATGGCTCTCCCGCACATGGGGCCACGGCTTAACGTCCCATCCGACGGACGGCGGCCTTTCCAAGCCCATCGGTGTCCCCTACTGACCGTGGGCAGGGCGGGGAATTTTGGGGAGATAAATCTCAACGCTGACCCAGCTGGGACTCGAACCTGGAAACTACAGATTACGAGCCTGGCGCGCTACCGACTGAGCCACCCCCGCCCCCACTGATTGAAAGTGGATTAGTATTGCTTGCTTAAGAAAAGTCGCAAATTTATGCATTTTAAACATCCTACGTCAGATATGTAGGGAAGTAATATTTATTGTCTTATTATTATTATCTTTCGAAGTTAATTTCAAGAAATAAGTAAGGGTTTTTCTGTTCTTGTAAAATTCTAACTTGGGTCAGATTTTATCCCAAAACCTTGGGTCCCATACTCTAATTCGGAATGCATTTCAATGGAAACATTTCTCCAAAGTTCTGCATAACACAGTAAATTTTTTATCACGGGCCAACCAAAGATATAAAATCCGGTAGATTGGTTGGGTTGTTTTACCTCTAAGCGGCACTTTTTTGCACACAATGGGCTAAATGGCCAGGTCACATGGATCCCGAAGGCTCAGAGAAGGTTGGGGGAGGGGACCCACTGGAACAGCTGTTGGGAGACAGATGATAGCCTCCCGTCAAGGCCATCCAGCGTGTTCTTTAACGTGCAGAGAGTATGGCTCTCCCGCACACGGGGCCACGGCTTAACGTCCCATCCGACGGACGGCGGCCTTTCCAAGCCCACCGGTGTCCCCTACTGACCGTGGGCAATGCGGGGAATTTTGCGGAAAATTCGGTAGAGAAACCGAAAAATCATCGCACGAAAAATAAACTTACCTTTAAAAAGTTTCTTCCTTGTACAAGTGATCCCACCTGTTGTCTTGAGATCTCTGGGAGTGTTGTGAGTCTCTCAAATGCCTTTTATAGTCTCCGTGGAGTTGAAGATGGTAGAGATAGTCAGATGGGAGCCGGGAGGGGGGGAATTAGAGTGTGTTGGGGGAAAGTGCCACGAGGGCGGCCAAAAGGGAGTGTAGTTTTATCACGTGATCCGATACGTGTGGATGCGGGCGCGTGCGTGTGACATTTCTGCTGCGATCGTGGCGCCCTCGTGCACCTCTCATCGCGGATCAATCGCACCGGGATTGAGGAAGCGATGGAATGAAAAGGAAGCGCAAGAGAAAGGAGGTAATTCGATGCTCCGGAGAGGTAATAGAGAAGAAGGACATTCTGCGGCGCGATGCGTCTTGTTTCTCTTTCTGGAATGAGTAAATTTCTGCCACCAGTTGCTAAGATGAACTTGCATCGCAGAGAGAGCAGCATCGTGGGAGATGCTGATTTCTCTGCTCCTGCTCTTCGCACCTGCTGAGTCAATCACGGGGATCTGTGTAGACTCCACTACTTTCGTTCCGTTCAAATGTTACCTGCTCATTTCCATCAAGTTCTTCTCTCCCCCCCACCCTAGCACACCAGTAGGAAGAGAAAAAAAAAGTTGAACGCATTAGCTTTCCCGTCTTGGATTCTGAACGAAACAGTAGCCGTGGTCTATTGACGAGGTGGTGATAGTCCTTTCACTCATTTGCTGATTCAATTTCAGGCCACAGAACTCTATTTTACCTTTTTTTCCCCTCCTTATTCGAATTGCATGAAAGTAAGCGCCGCGAAAAGATTGCGCAAAAATGGTCCATGCGTCAGTCTTTAAGGTCGCAGATTTTGAAATCGACATTTCCTTTTGTAGCCCCCCCCTCAAAAAAAGGTTCGAAAGTATTGCTGAGTTGAAATATGTTACTAATAACATGGAAACTAAAGTTAAAAAGAAATTTTCTCTTTTTAAAGTGAGTTAAAGGAAGTAGGAATATAACTAAACATGCAGATAGCAAAAAAAGTTGGGTTCTTTCATTATATGAGCTGTTTCCTATGTGCACACGTTAAACTAAATGACCAGGTCACAAGGACTCCTAGGAATCAGGCTCTGGATAGGGGAAATAGATCTATTGGAAAGCTTTAGGAGATAGATGGGAGCGTTCCATTTTTATCTGCCATGAGCGTTTTTTAATGTTCACAGGTAAAGCTTTCCTGCACATGGAGATATAGCTTGAAGTGCCACCCAACTATGGTTGTAAAATAAAAAAAAATAAATAAATAAACGAATAGATAAAAAACTAAACGATTTGAATTTATTAAGATCTTTTTCCATGCTAATCATGATTATGAACTCTCAGAATTTGCTATGATCAACTCTGTATACGTAAATGGACAGGAAATAAAGATTTATTAGTAACCTTTAGACACATTTTTAATCCAGAGCACTGTTCAGTTACAAGCATTTAGCTATTGTTGAAGTAAGATGATGTCAATTGGGGGCAAAGTTGTCTTGTGTCGGACAGGATCTCAACTCACGACCTCCTAATAACATGTCAGGTGCTCTGTCGGTTGAGCTACCGGCCACTGATCAATCTCTCCTCTGTTGTAGATGTTAATACCATGCCATAGGTCGGTTACACATAGCTGTCTCAACTGCTGTTGCAGACTCCATTCACAGAGCACTCACTTGCAGGTGAGGAATAGCAGCATACAGGTGCAGGTGCGCAATACCAGCCTCCCTTATTGGAGGCTATTTTCACCAAAACTTACAACACCTTCAACCTTCGGGTCCGAAGGACAACTAATGAGTCACATTCCCATTTCGGACACTTTCAAAAATACACTTTATACAGATATATACAATAAAAATACAAAAATAAATAAGAGAGACAGGCTTCTCCTGGTTTCACATACCCACTGATTTAGTAGTCAGGTGGGCTTTAATGAGCAGATGTTTTTAATTAAATATTTTTATGATATTTTTAATTATGAAAATATTTTATGAATTTAAATTAAAGTAGAAAATTATTTTTAACACTCACGAAATGTATATAATTTCTTTTCCACAATTACATTCGCTTTGTAAAAAGGCTTGTCGTAGAAGGACCTACCTAGTTGCGAATTTCTATAATCTTCAAACGTCACGTGTTGCTTCTTTTTTAGCTTACATGGGTAAGAGTAATAAGCAGTGGCGGATCACTCCACATGCGCATTCTTTTTTAGCTTACATGGGTAAGAGTAATAAGCAGTGGCGGATCACCCCACATGAGCATTCTTTTTTTAGCTTACATGGGTAAGAGTAATAAGCAGTGGCGGATCACTCCACATGCGCATTCTTTTTTAGCTTACATGGGTAAGAGTAATAAGCAGTGGGGATCACTCCACATACGCATTCTTTTTTTTAGCTTACATGGGTAAGAGTAATAAGCAGTGGCGGATCACTCCACATGCGCATTCTTTATTTTAGCTTACATGGGTAAGAGTAATAAGCAGTGGCGGATCACTCCACATGCGCATTTTTTTTAGCTTACATGGGTAAGAGTAATAAGCAGTGGCGGATCACTCCACATGCGCATTCTTTTTTAGCTTACATGGGTAAGAGTAATAAGCAGTGGCGGATCACTCCACATGTGCATTCTTTATTTTAGCTTACATGGGTAAGAGTAATAAGCAGTGGCGGATCACTCCACATGCGCATTCTTTTTTAGCTTACATGGGTAAGAGTAATAAGCAGTGGCGGATCACTCCACATGCGCATTCTTTTTTAGCTTACATGGGTAAGAGTAATAAGCAGTGGCGGATCACTCCACATGCGCATTCTTTTTTTAGCTTACATGGGTAAGAGTAATAAGCAGTGGCGGATCACTCCGCATGCGCATTCTTTTTTAGCTTACATGGGTAAGAGTAATAAGCAGTGGCGGATCACTCCACATGCGCATTCTTTATTTTAGCTTACATGGGTAAGAGTAATAAGCAGTGGCGGATCACTCCACATGCGCATTCTTTTTTAGCTGACATGGGTAAGAGTAATAAGCAGTGGCGGATCACTCCACATGCGCATTCTTTATTTTAGCTGACATGGGTAAGAGTAATAAGCAGTGGCGGATCACTCCACATGCGCATTCTTTTTTAGCTTACATGGGTAAGAGTAATAAGCAGTGGCGGATCACTCCACATGCGCATTCTTTATTTTAGCTTACATGAGTAAGAGTAATAAGCAGTGGCGGATCACTCCACATGCGCATTCTTTTTTAGCTTACATGGGTAAGAGTAATAAGCAGTGGCGGATCACTCCACATGCGCATTCTTTTTTAGCTTACATGGGTAAGAGTAATAAGCAGTGGCGGATCACTCCACATGCGCATTCTTTTTTAGCTTACATGGGTAAGAGTAATAAGCAGTGGCGGATCACTCCACATGCGCATTCTTTTTTAGCTTACATGGGTAAGAGTAATAAGCAGTGGCGGATCACTCCACATGCGCATTCTTTTTTAGCTTACATGGGTAAGAGTAATAAGCAGTGGCGGATCACTCCACATGCGCATTCTTTTTTAGCTTACATGGGTAAGAGTAATAAGCAGTGGCGGATCACTCCACATGCGCATTCTTTTTTAGCTTACATGAGTAAGAGTAATAAGCAGTGGCGGATCACTCCACATGCGCATTCTTTTTTAGCTTACATGGGTAAGAGTAATAAGCAGTGGCGGATCACTCCACATGCGCATTCTTTTTTAGCTTACATGGGTAAGAGTAATAAGCAGTGGCGGATCACTCCACATGCGCATTCTTTTTTAGCTTACATGGGTAAGAGTAATAAGTAGTGGCGGATCACTCCACATGCGCATTCTTTTTTAGCTTACATGGGTAAGAGTAATAAGCAGTGGCGGATCACTCCACATGCGCATTCTTTTTTAGCTTACATGGGTAAGAGTAATAAGCAGTGGCGGATCACTCCACATGCGCATTCTTTTTTAGCTTACATGAGTAAGAGTAATAAGCAGTGGCGGATCACTCCACATGCGCATTCTTTTTTAGCTTACATGGGTAAGAGTAATAAGCAGTGGCGGATCACTCCACATGCGCATTCTTTTTTAGCTTACATGGGTAAGAGTAATAAGCAGTGGCGGATCACTCCACATGCGCATTCTTTTTTAGCTGACATGGGTAAGAGTAATAAGCAGTGGCGGATCAATCCACATGCTGATTTTTTACTTTTATTTTTAACGTTTTGTTAATTGATAAAAAATATCAAATAATAATAATGATAATATAGTTTTTTTTTTCAATTCATGCAGTTTAGTTAACATCCTTAAAAAACATTATTTTAAATTTTTAGAGGGGAGCCTCAAAATCAGGTTGCGCTTGAGGCCTCCAAATGCTCAAAAATTAATGCTCAAAAGTAGCGTCCTGTAAAGAGCAAAAATGTGCATAGTTGCGCCATCTAAAAGTGAATTAAATACCCTAAAATGGTCTTTCCACTGTGGCGGTCCCCTTTTCCTTTGGGACCCACGCGCCTGCATGTTTTGCGTATCGACATACAGAACAAGATATTCTTAATAAATGAGAAAAAAACAACAGCGAAATAAAAGCAGAGAAAAGCCTTTCAACTCATTGAACAAATTAATACTGATTTATTTCTCGGAAACATTGTGCCTTTCCTCTAATTTTAATCTAAATACACACATCTTCTCGATAATAGAGCTATTATCCTAAACGTGATATATCTGAGAAATTCTGTGATGCAGTGTAACACGCGTATCAGAGACTGTGACAAGTTACCGTATTTTAACGTGTATAAGGAACCCCCTGATTTTTCATCAAAGATATTTTTTTTTTAAGATATCATCGGCGGTCTCTGCGCGCGCCGTTGCTTGACGAACGCGTGCACTTCTCCTCCAATAGGACGTCGCGACCCGTTGGGTGTCGGCCTGAGGCTTGCGGTGTTGCAAGTTATGAAGATTTGAGTTTCGAGGAATTGAGTAATTTGTTAATATCTATAATACTATCCATGTGTAAGAAACCCCCTATTTTTGGGACCCAATTTTTGGCAAAAAGGGGTTCCTTATACACGTTAAAATAGGATAATATGCTTTAATGATGCTATTGCCAAAGCGTTGTTAAGTCAACAGATTATTGTCATTTATTTAACAGCAGAGTTGTTACATGCTGTAGTTTAACATTTCGAAACAATAAAAAAAGGATGAAGCGTGTTTTAGTTTTACTATTTTCAGATAAACACTTTAGATTCCGAGTAATTGTTTGTTAATAAAATGGAGTGTAGTTTTACAGGAAGGAACTTTTGTAGTTTCGACAATGATAGTGTTGCTTTGTGCAGGATACAGAAAATGGATTCTTTTTCATATTTTTAATTGTATTTATATTTATTTTATTGTTCCCTTTTACCCCCCCCCCCCTGGTTTTTCTGTCTCGAATTCTTTAACTAAATGGAACAAAAACTCTGCTAAACAATTCCCAACGTAGGTGATCCAACAGACAAAATACTGTAGCAATACAAGATGATGATGATGAAATCAAATCTCAACAATGAATATTCCTGTTGCCTTGGGGAACAGACTCATTCAGAAACATTTTAGGACCTGGATGGAGTCTCCTTTTTTCTACACTTTTTTAAATAATTTTTTTCTTTATTTTATTATTATATTTAACATATATTTTTATTTTTTATTTTTTTTATTATATTTTTTATTTTTTCAATTTTCATTCATTTTTTATCCACTTTTTATTTACCTTTATTTTATTTCATTTTTTTATTTCTTTTATTTTTTTTATTTATATATATGTTTTTATTTTCTTTTTTATTATTGTTATTATAAATTTTTTTTAAACTATTACTTTTTATAAGTTATTTAACATGTTGATATTCCTAAGAAAGGAAATGAGTAGTTTATGCAGGATGGAATGAGTTTGGGATTCTCAGAGGTCAAAATTGTTTTAAAATTGTATAGGTCAATATTGAGTTTGGAAAGTTTTTTATGGTAGGTTTTCCTTTCAGAGGAATGTAGAGGACATACATAAATGGTGTGCTCAATTGTTTGGATGTTTTGACATAATAAACAGTTTGGTGAGTCAATTATCCTGAATTTGTAAAATAAGTTGTTTATATATGGATAGTTTGTTTTGATTCCTGAAATTGTGGTGATTTCATTTTTGGGCAGGTTGAAGTCAAAGGTGTTTATGTTTTGTGTAATGTTGAATCTACGAGTGTTTCTGGCGTTCTGTTCATACCAATTTTGGAGTTCTTGATTGAGAGTCATTTTATTGCTTTTTTTTAAAAAAAGTTGAATGAAAAATGGGGTTGGAGTACTCTGATTTAGTTGGGAAGCTTCTTTGGCGAGTTTATCTACTTCCTCGTTGAAAGGTATACCTACGTTGAGGGCACCCATTGAATGGTCAGGGTACTTCCTAAATTCATAGGTTGGAAGGTGAGACATAGGATGTCATTTGCAAACACAGGAAAGTTTGGTTTGCTGGGGTTTTGATAAAGAATTTCAATAGCAGATTTGCAATCAGAAAATATGACAATTTTTTCAGAGAGTTGAGTTGCCCATTTGGTGGCCATTATTTCATATTTTTCATATTTTCATTTTTCATATTATTTCATATTTTCTAGCATAGCATTCAGCAATAAATGAAATTGAGGGAGAGTTAAGTTTAAATTTAGATGTGTGATTAAACTGTGGTCAAAGTAATGTTCCAGATGTGCATGACAGATCTGAATCTGCAGAGCCATCAGTGTAGATGTGGATATAGTTTTGATATTTATTATCAATGTATTGAGTAGTGACGGTTTTTAGAATATCAGTGTCTTGATCATATTTTTTGTGATTCCAGGAATATTGTTGATTAAAATAGGGAAGAAGGAGATCTATATAGGGATGTTTGCTAAGTAGTCGTCACTGAGTTTGTAATTGTAGATGTTAATGAGTTCATTTTTGTTTTCGAATGATTTCAGTATCTTGTCATTGTGATCATTTAATATTTTTTCAATGATAGGATAGCTCCTGTTTTTTAGAAAAGATTCGGTGTAGTAGATTGGATAGTAAATTTTTTTTAATGAGTAAAGGACGAATGGAAGGTTCAGCATAGAGGTCTGTGTTTTTGCTTCCCCTTATGAGACCAAGGCAGTAGTGAATGATTTTAGTTTGCTTCTGTTCAAGTTGCAGAATTTTGTATTTTGCTACATTTCTTATAAACTCTATTCCATAAGTGAATTTAGGACAGATAAGGTTATTGTACAGTAGTAGAAGATTTTTTGTGGTGCTTCCCCCATTTAGTTTTGCCAAAAAGTTTAAGACAGTTAAAAAGTTTATTGGCTGAGTCCTTGGATTTAGTGATTTGTTCATTGCAAAAAATGTTACGCCGTCTAATGTTACGCCGAGGAATTTCAGGTTGTTTGACATTGTTATGTTTTTTTGTTTATTGAAATTTTGAAGTAATTAGAAAAAGTTCTTTGCTTGTGAAATGGTATATAGGAAGTTTTCTCTTCTGAGATGATTAAACTCCATCTTTTGCAGTAGTTATTGATGTCATCAAGAGATTTTTGAAGTTTGTGGTAATGACTGAAAGGTTGGGGTGAGACATCCAGAAAATTATATCATCGGCAGAAATGCCGAATTTAATGTCGTATTTAAAGATTTGTCATTAATGTGAATGTTGAATAATAGAGGGAATAAAATGTCACCCTGAATCACTCCATTACTAAATTTGTAAGACTGGGAAAGGTGTTGGTTTATTTTGACCCTGAAAGTTTTGTTTAAAAAGAGTTGATACAGGAAGTTGTATAGGTTTCCTGAGATGTCAAGAGTTCTCAATTTGTATAGCAAGGCACTGTGTGAGAGGGAATCAAAGGCTCCTTTTAAATCGATTACTATGGCAATGAAATAGAAATTATTTTCCAGCGAAAACTCGATGTCAGATGTGAGATTTAGTAAAAGGTCTTTGGTTGACCGACCATAACTGTAACCATAAATGCTGTCATTAAAGATTTTAAAGTGTTCTAGGTGCCAATTTAATCTATTGTTAATAATTCTCTAAAACAGTTTGCGGGAGTTAGAGCTTAGACAGATGGGTTTATATGAGGTTCGCTAGTCTGATGGTAACTTTTTTTTATGAACATCATGAAATTTCAAACCATGATTGTAGGTAAGTATGAGAGGTCCAAAAGTTGTTGAATAGTTGAATACTTTGTATAACCAGGAGTTGGGAAGATTTTTGATCATTTTGTTGGATATGTTATCAGAACCATGGGTCGAAATTTTTTCAGGTTTTTGATTGACAATTTTAGTTCGCTTATAGTGATTGGAAGGTTTAGATAATTGTTCTTTTTCTGTTGGTAAAATTTGTGTGTGAGGTTGGAATTACTGTATTTATTGTCAGATAAGTTGGTATTTTGTATTGTGGTCTCTATAAAGTGATTTGCTAAACGTTCTATTGTGTTTTGGGTGTTATTGTTATTTTTTAGGTTTATGGATAAGATGAGATTTTGTTCCTTGTTTAGTTTTTTAAACATTGTCCATAGATTGGATGTTGTAGTAGCGGGGGATAAATTTTCAGTGATTAAGTTCCAGTTCAGTTTCTGCATATTTGTAATTTTTTTAGTTATCTCAGCCGAAATTCTTTTAAAGTTTAAAGAGTCTAGAAAGGTATTATTGCGATTCATTATCCTTTCCTCTTTCCTTCTGATTGCAATGAGTTTGTTTATAAAAATGATGTGAATGTTATTTTTAGGGATCTTTTTAATTACCTGCGTAGTGCACTCACAATAGAGGATGCAGCCAAAGCACCTGACGTATCATCAGTAGGTCGCAAGAAAGGCGAAGTAAAACCTAATGTAACCACACCTAATCAAACCCATGAATCGCACAAATTCTAACGTAAATGGGCAAATGATAACGGATTTACTGAACAGTAAATCGGCATCATTTGTCCGTTCAGGTCTGTATTTCCAAAACGTTTTGGTCGTGACCCAAATAATAGCGGTATTTACAGTAACAACTTTTTGAACACTATTATTCTGCATGTTAATGTGGGTATGGATAAAAATTGTCTGGAGAGTGGTGTGATTTGAACCCACGGCTTCCTGATGACATGTCAGGTGCTTTGACCACTGAGCTATCGGCTGCAGATCAGTCATCCTCTACTGTGGTCATTGTATAAGCAGCCGCTGTTGGTCGCCTAATAACTGAAAGCATAGCACTTGAAATTAATAACGTTTTGAACACGATTATAATGCTGGTCAACATGAGCAACCTGGAAAATTTTCCTCTATGTCCAAGTGACTATGAAGTGCTGTGATTTAAAATGTTATATAACATATAATGTATACTAGATGTATGTTATTAGAGATACCTAATAGCTGTATATAAGAGTTGAGGATAACTCATGAATGATGCCAGTCTATGTCCCACAGAGTAGAAAACTGCTCACTAAGTCTTCGTTTAGTAGGAGGAATCGATGGGCTTGGAAAAGCTGCCTCCGTTGGAAGGGACGTAAAGCCATGGCTTTGTTCGCAGGAGAATCATAGCCTGTGCACGTTAAAGAACACGCTGGATGGCTTTTACAGGAGGTTACCACCTGTTTCCTAATAGCTGTCCATTGAGATCCCACTTCCACCATCTCTGAGCCCTTGTGTGTTCAAAAAAGCGCCACTCAGAGGTAAAACAACTAAACCCAAAATAAAGACTTGACGAGCAAGAGCATTTCGGACCCTTTAGAACTCTCTCGTGACCCAAATTGGAGTCTCAATCCTAGGTTAGCCGTTAGATTGATCACGATCCATCTGATGGACGACAGTATTTCCAAGCCCATTGGTATCCCCTCCTAACTGAGGGCAGGATGGGGAGTTTTGCGGAGAAAAATCTGAATGCTTGCCCAGGTTGGACTCGAACATGGGAGCTTCAGATTACGAACTTGAGACTGAGCTCCCTCCAAATATGGACATGAGAGAGCAAACGTTCACTTACACTACTATGAAATGGTGAACCATCTTACATAAGACCAAAGGGAAATGCCTTGTTCACTTTCCAAAAGGAAAGAATCTTGCTAAACTGAATTATATTTCTTAGTACTCTTTATATATCCATATATTTATATAAATATTTAATTGGTTTAATTAAATATTTATATAAATATATGGATATCATTGGTAAAATGATTGGTAAAATTGACAACATTGGTAAAATGACCTGTAAGCTTTTAGCTTACAGGTCATTTTTGCTGTTGGCGTATGGCATTCAGTCGACATGATTCGGATGTTGAATAATGCAATAAATGTTTTTAAACTAAACGGACAAATTATTGTATACACCTAGCTAGTAACCTATTGCTCCAGTTTTTGTCTTCACAACAGCAACCAGGCGTCTTGGCAAGGACTCAATGAGATGTTGGAAACACGGAGATGGTATTGCTGCCCATGAAACGAGGATCGCCTGTCGTAGAGCATCCACAGCTGCCAGTTGGGGTTGGCGGGCTCGAACACATCTTTCCAATTCGTTCCACATATTCTCAACGAGGTTGAGGTCCGGCGATCCAGGGGACCATTCGAGTGTGGTAAACTGACTTGAATGCTCCTGGAGCCAATTGGTCAGCACTCAGGAAGTATGCGGTGGGATGTTGTCCTATTCAAAGATGGCATCATGGTGTGGAAAGAGAATCGTTACAAACGGGTGCAGATGGTCGGTGAAGATGTTCACATACTTGTGACGGTGACGGAGATCTCTATGTGCATGAGGGGTCACAAGGAAGTCTATGCAACGGCACCTAAAACTGTTACACCGCCTCCACCTGCCTCTATGACCACAATTTGGTAAGCTAGTTTCATCGCTTCGTGAGGTTTACACCATAAACGCACCCTCCGATTGGCATAAACCGTGATTCTTCAGAACAGATGATGTGCTTCCAGTCCTCTGCACTCCAGTTGCGATAGGCATTTGTAAATTGCAGCCTAACCTTTCGGTACCTTGCAGTCAACAAGAGAACACGATGTGTATGTCAAGAGCCAGAGCCTATTTTTTCCATGATACGGCTAATATTCTTTGTGCTTGTGGACGTGCCCTCATTCAATTCCAATGTTATCTGCTCCAAGGTAGTCGTGCGATTCCTTTTAGCGATGCGGGACAGTCTGTGCTCAACTCGAGAGTCAATTGCCCATTTACGTCCATATTTCTTCTGCTGGTTGGAAGTTTTGTCGTATTTCACGTAGTCTTGGTATACACATGCGACAGTCTGACGTAGAAATCCCAACAGTTCAGCAGTTGTGGTGATTGAACAACCGGCCTTCCACGCACCTACTATCTAGCCATGGTCAAACTCACTTACATCACTGCCTTTACCCATGATTACTTTTCTGTTAGTGGTTTCTAATTCGTAAAGATCTGCTCTATTTATATTCATTGCCAAATACAGAGTCCCACGTGACTGGACACAATACTTCTGATTGCATATTGTTATCGGGGTGTATATAATAATTTGTCCATTCAGTGTGTTTTTGGATGATTGCAAAAACGCTTTCCTCACTTTCACGAGAACTGTTCCACAGCAAAGCAAGTCGGTTTGAAAATATCTTTTATTTAAACTTTAGAGTCTTAACAAAATTTTTAGTCCCCTCCATAATTATTTTAAATGTGTTTCTCATTATTTATAATAAATATAACTGATAATATGTTTTGAATTTAAACAAAAACTCATGATGATAAAAATACGTGTATTGAACAAAAAATTAAATTCAAATAAAATCGTTAGGAAAGTCTTCTTAGGTACACATGCGAGCTCTGTTATTTGCATCACCCATAAATCGAGAACTCTAAAACCAGAAATAAATTTTGTCGTGACTTTAGAAACGAATGCAGTCCCCCATTTTAAAGGTTTCCAATTAAGGCAGGCTGCACAAATACCAATTTCTTAATTTTTTTTTGTCACAATACTACACCGAGAGTAAAAGATCGTCTAACATTTTTTACATTACTAAATTCAGCCAGCATCTTCGCCTATGAAAGCGAAAGAGAAAAGTAAAATCCTCCAAGTATTTCTAAAACATTACTGAAGACCTCATTATTTGCAATGAGTGCGGGAAATATATTGCCTGGCTTTCAACAACTTTGCAGGATTATGATTATTTATTCACCGCTCTCCTCTCGGTGATCTCTCTACCAACATCCGATGCATCGTAGCCACACAGGCCGGCTTATAACGATCAAAGCAACGTTCGGCATCTAGTCTCCAGTGAAGCGAAAGTGCCCTTTGGAGAATTCTCATGCTTCAGATGATACTCTCAGCAAGACGAGTCTCTTCTCTAACTGGATGGTAAAGAAAGAGATGTTAATTTGCAATTCGTTGGATCCGTAAATACTTTCAGGAACATTCAAAGATCAGCTTCATAGTCTACTATGATTCTATTCATCAACTAAGACAGGTATTTAAACGTTGACAAAAACGAAACTGCGGTTGATTCGATGAAATCGATTGCGAAAATAACAGTTTCTAAAATAGTATTTCTCATATTCTGATTGCTAGGACGCGATCAGAATATGAAAAATACTATTTTACGTCGAAAAATATATTCGGGATATTTCCAAAATATTAATGTTTTAAAACGTTGTTTTTATTAATAATAATAGTGGGTTGAAAGAGAATACTTGTACACTTTGTACATATGGTTTTCAAATGTTCAAAACTTAGTAAAATGAGGCATTTTGATAAGAAATGTTGGTGGGGGAAGATTTAAAGACTATTGGCAAGTTGGGTTGTTTTACCTCTGAGCGGCACTTTTTTGCACACCATGGGCTAAATGGCCAGGTCACATGGACCCCGAAGGCTCAGAGAAGGTTGGGGGAGGGGACCCACTGGAACAGCTGTTGGGAGACAGATGGTAGCCTCCCGTCAAGGCCATCCAGCGTGTTCTTTAACGTGCACAGGGTATGGCTCTCCCGCACACGGGGCCACGGCTTAACGTCCCATCCGACGGACGGCGGCCTTTCCAAGCCCATCGGTGTCCCCTACTGACCGTGGACAGGGCGGGGAATTTTGCGGAGATAAATCTCAACGCTGACCCAGCTGGGACTCCAACCTGGGAACTACAGATTACGAGCCTGGCGCGCTACCGACTGAGCCACCCCCTATTGGCAAGTAATACATAGTAAATATTAAGAGTGAAGGTTTGAAGAATAGTAGTACTTATTATTTAGTCATGTTAATTCCCATGTACAAATGCAATAGTCAATAACTGGTTTAGTGGCTATCATATCTAATAAACTTCGGGGTTATCTCGTTACTATGGGAATGCCTACTTCACTTTTAGTAATGTAATTTATCTGGCCGTACAACTGTTGTAGACAAAGGTTAAAAAGAGGAATTTTCATCGTTTTTCTGATACATAGAATATATAAATCAGCAGTATGAAAAAATTAGAATAATTTTGAAAGAAAGTATTTATTTATTTAATTTTAAATTTCATGAAATTAAACTTTAAAATATTTGCTCTTGCAGGTTAATATATTTGGTTCAAAAATTAGTCTAACAAAAATTTAAGCGTTTCTTTTTCTTTTATTGTTACAGTGTGATAAATTGATTAATTAATTAACCTTTATCAGAATAAAATTCAAGTTATGACTATCGAAACAAACATATTGAACATACAGGAGTTTTAAATACACTTACCCGACTTTTCCGACTCCACAGAACATAGGGGCGGGGGTGGCTCAGTCGGTAGCGCGCCAGGCTCGTAATCTGTAGTTCCCAGCTGGGTCAGCGTTGAGATTTATCTCCGCAAAATTCCCCGCCCTGCTCACGGTCAGTAGGGGACACCGATGGGCTTGGAAAGGCCGCCGTCCATCGGATGGGACGTTAAGCCGTGGCTCCGTGTGCGAGAGAGCCATACCCTGTGCACGTTAAAGAACACGCTGGATGGATTTATCTCCGCAAAATTCCCCGCCCTGCCCACGGTCAGTAGGGGACACCGATGGGCTTGGAAAGGCCGCCGTCCGTCGGATGGGACGTTAAGCCGTGTCCCCGTGTGCGGGAGAGCCATACCCTGTGCACGTTGAAGAACACGCTGGATGGCCTTGACGGGAGGCTACCATCTGTCTCCCAACAGCTGTTCCAGTGGATCCCCTCCCCCAACCTTCTCTGAGCCTTTGGGGTCCATGTGACCTGGCCATTTAGCCCATGGTGTGCAAAAAAGTGCCGCTCAGAGGTAAAACAACCCAACCCACAGAACATACAGTAGTTTAATCGAGGTTCTACCTTTATCAATACACAATAGTGGTGCACAGTTAAGAAAGGTTAGAGAAAACTATGAGATATATTCTAATTATCTCTATTAATAATGAAAGATGGTGTTTGTGTGTCTGTGGCAGCCACAACTCATCGGAAAAATCATAGTAGACGCTTCAAATGTTTCCAGACTGTTTCTAGTTGTGTTTACGGTTGCAGTGCCAAATTACAAGTCGAAATCCCAAAGGAATAAATATGTACCATAAAAAATTCACCATGCTATTCCTACGTAAAACAGCAATTGCTGCCAAATTTATTGATGCCATTTACTATTCCTTAACTGTGAACGTAAGTCAAAATAACATTTAAATCCGCTGCCGTTGCCAGATCCCGACATTTCCAAAGGAATTATTATTTTCAGGCGTCCCATTGCATTTAGGGTTTTTTTTAAACCCAACATGGGGTCACAAAGGGGAAACCTGGTATGAAATTTGGGATCATTACGTCATGTAGATCGGGAACCACGAAGTGTCAAAAACTATCTAATCTCGATAATCTGCGACGAAGCCAGGAGCTATGAGTTGGGTTGTTTTACCTCTGAGCGGCACTTTTTTGCACACCATGGGCTAAATGGCCAGGTCACATGGACCCCAAAGTCTCAGAGAAGGTTGGAAGAGGGGACCCACTGGAATAGCTGTTGGGAGACAGATGGTAGCCTCCCGTCAAGGTCATCCAGCGTGCCCTTTAAAGTGCACAGAGTATGTTTCTCCCACACACGGGGCCACGGCCTAACGGCCCATCCGACGGACGGCGGCCTTTCCAAGCCCATCGGTGTCCCCTACTGACCGTGGGCAGGGCGGGGAATTTTGCGGAGATAAATCTCAACGCTGACCCAGCTGGGACTCGAACCTGTGAACTGCAGATTATGAGCCTGGCCCGCTACCGACTGAGCCCCCCCCCCGGGCTATGAGAGCGCGCCCTAACATCAGAAACGACCTGAGATGCGACAGGAAATTCGTCGTATGAATCTGTGCTAAAGTGTCGGGTGGGGGGGGGGGGGGTGGCAGAACTCGCAAAAACTAACCTTTACTGCAGTTAAAAAAAAATCGAAATATCCAGATTAAAAGTGAGACCTGGGCAGCGCCTGCTGCCGTTATGCTAGTACGCAATAAATGAAGTAACAAGACATCTTCATAAAGCATAATTCTTATACTCGGAGAAAAGATTCACATTGCAGAGCTGTGGAAGATATTTTAATATCCCTTTAACATTGTGAAGTATCTTACAAAAGAGAAAAATAAAACGCACTTTTAGTTTCGTGGAATCCAATTTTTCTTTCTCATTTCACAAACGTCTAATATCCCGTTTCCGCCTGGGGCGGGGGTGGCTCAGTCGGTAGCGCGCCAGGCTCGTAATCTGTAGTTCCCAGGTTCGAGTCCCAGCTGGGTCAGCGTTGAGATTTATCTCCGCAAAATTCCCCGCTCTGCCCACGGTCAGTAGGGGACACCGATGGGCTTGGAAAGGCCGCCGTCCGTCGGATGGGACGTTAAGCCGTGGCCCCGTGTGCGGGAGAGCCATACCCTGTGCACGTTAAAGAACACGCTGGATGGCCTTGACGGGAGGCTACCATCTGTCTCCCAACAGCTGTTCCAGTGGGTCCCCTCCCCCAACCTTCTCTGAGCCTTCGGGGTCCATGTGACCTGGCCATTTAGCCCATGGTGTGCAAAAAAGTGCCGCTCAGAGGTAAAACAACCCAAACAACCCGTTTCCGCCAATTCGAAATATTTGGAAAATTCTTTAGACTTACTAAAATATAATTTCTCTCTTCTTAAACGCATTCATTTTAATACTATAACAGTTAAACCCCGCCAAAAGTTTGGCGTGAAACGTAAGTCCATTGATAACTGTTCCCATCGATAACTTCATTCACACCTTTCCACTGATAACGTACTATTCACAACGTACGATTCCATCCACAAGGTAGGAAATTTTGGACACTTTTCGAGGGATCACCCTGACCCACGGCATCTGGGTAACTGACCTCTTAACCCAACACGGCTGGAATTAATGGAACCACCACGGCAAATTTGGGATTGATCGCTCAAATACTAGCGGAGTCGCAGGTAACTGAAAATATCTATCATCGAAGACGTCGGACTTATAATTCCATGCAGAATGCATGGTACTTCGCCTGCTCGGAATTATGACTTTTGTATAATATGATGATTTTGTTAGTTATTCATAACACGTTGACTTAAGCTTTGTTTATACATATTAATGAAGCTATCCCTTAGTTCTTTATTTATTTTTTCCGCGCATTTATTTCAATGAATATTCTTAATATAAACACTTTAGCGTTTTTTATGTGCTTAATTGTTATTTAATTTTTTTATTCTTTTTATTATATATTTATAATATATTTTCTTAACGTAATAGATGTTTTTGATTCTAGATGCTTACGCAGTATCTTGGGCATTAGGTGGTTCAACTTTGTAACTAATGATGAGATTAGGCAAAGGAGTTTGCAACCTCATTTAAGCAGCATATTGTGCAGAGAGAGACTCCGTTGGTTTGGCCATGTTGCCCGTATGAATAATTATAGATTGGCGAATAGGGTTATGAACAGTGTGCCTAAAGGCCTCAGAAAGAAGGGGAGACCTAGGATGCGGTGGGCAGACAATGTCAAACAGGACCTTGTTAGAATTGGTGTGCAGTGGCCAGATGCAGTAGATGTAGCTCAGGACAGACTTGCTTGGAGAACTAAAATTGCACAGTCTGGTTGGACCTCCGTAGCCCATGGCTGCTTGAGGATGATGATGATGATGATGATGAATGTTTTAAATATTATTTATTTATTCTTCTTATTGTCATTTATTTATTGTATATTTACCATGTTTTGTTCATATTTCATTTGATATAAATGGCATGTATAAATTTCTTTAAATACTTTTTAAACATATATTTACACAAAATAATAACGTCAAACTTAACCAGCACTGTAGTCTTTTCATTTCCTTATTAATTATTTGGATGAGTGCTCCACGACTAATATAAAGTTTGGTACTTTATGAACTATGAATAGTTGAAATTCGTAGTGAATAACGAGAAAATAATGAGGCAATTTTCGATTTGTGTAGCATCTTCGAGTTGTTTCAACCTCGGTGCTGACAGCAGGTCCGATTTTCTTAATGGTAAAACAGATTATCTATCAGAGTTATCGATCAGCTGTCCTCTTCAGCTGTTTCCATGCTCTGTGGATTTCAACCAGCAATACTGGTTGAAATTCTTTTAAGAGTTCAGTTCTAGGAAGCAACAGAGCAACTAAATTGCCTGGGTTTAAGGAATGAGAGAAAGAAAAGATTATATCCACCAAGTGATTGAAAGAAAAGTTATTTCGTTTCTTGGTTCGTTAGATGTGATCCAAAACCACAATCTTGCCAACTAAAACTTAACTGGCAAGGTCAATGGTATCAAAGTCTTGATATTGCCAGTGAGTTTTAATAGTTTAGCTTTAATTTTGAACTTCCAACCAGGAAATTAATCAACAGCAACTTATGTCTATTCCTACTCCTGTTTTACCCCTTCCCCTTTGTTTTTTTTTTTTTTGGGAGGGAGAGGGAGGAGGTTAGCGGTTGTCTGAGATTGATAGTGCGCCTAGCTCGTAATATGATGTTCCCAGGGTTAAAATTTCAACTGTGTGTAGGTAGAGATTTATCCGATGAACCCCATTATGACCTCAGTGAGAATGGAGACAACGATGGGCTCTCAAAGTTCTCTGTCCCCGGAGAGGACGTTAAGACGTGGCGCCGTGTGAATGAGAGCAGGGTAGGGGGTTAGTTTAGTAGGCAGCACGCCAATTCGTAATCTGATGTTTCCAGTTCGAATTCAAAATGTACCTACGTTGAGATTAATCTCCGCTGAACCCCATTTTACCCTCGGGGAGATAAGGGGACATCTATGGGCTATCAAACGCCACTGTCCCTCAGGTGGAACATTAAGCTGTAGTCCCCTAAAGTCATAGCTTGTGAACGTTAGATACCAAGCTCGATGACCTTAATGGAAAGCTGTATTTGTCTCCTAATAGCCGTTAAATAGATCTTCTTGCCCAACATTCTGCGAGTGGGATCCTTCAGACTTGACCATTTAGCCCACTGTGTGTAAAAATGACGTTCAGAGGTAAAACAATCCAACATAACTGTTCCTTAAAAAATGAAATTCTTTATTGCGAAAAATCGTTATGCATGTCGGTGTTTTAGGATGAATCATTTATATAGAAATGTGAAAAAAAAAATCATTGTTATTTAGGTCTCGAAATTATTTCAGATAAATTAATGAACTATAGCACAATGTAAAATAATACCAACCATTAAACAGAATGAAATTTCGCCATAATCACCAGTTATTATTGAGAAGATGATTCACACTTTGAATTCCTCTCTTAACCTTTTCAGGACCATAAGGTTTCTAAGAGTAAATATTAGTATGTAACTGTTTATTTTAGTTTGTTTAGACGTAAAATAAAAAAAAATAAAAAAAATATAAGAAAAATACATAACAATGTGTAGTTGTTTTGGAATTTTATGGGAAATATTTTTCCCAATGGACTATAAAGGTAACACAAATTATAGTTAGGCTTATTATGCAATGTCTTTTATTTATTGGTTTATTAGAACAAAATGTTAACTAAAATAATACAAAATTATGAAATAAAATTACTATACAAAATGATGTGCTAATTATGATATTCTGCGAAGCAATTTCTTTTGGTAGTGAGGCAAAGATGGACATTGCACATAGTACATATATTATGCGTCCTGACAGTTCTGTTTTTGTTTTCTAAACGTTCCCGTTTACGTAATTGCGTTCGGCATACGTTCTATTTTTACATTCTGTATAAAAAATGCAGATAAGGTTATAATTAAATACGACAATCACCAATTTTAAAATGGGAAAAATGTTTCTCTTAGTCGTGAAAGGGTTAAAGAGATTCAAGCTGCTGCTTAGAGAGACGAATGGCTTGTTAGCGGATCCAGGCTAGTAATCTTCAGTTCCCTGTTCGAGTCCACCTGGGCCAGCTTTGAGATTTATCACCGCTAAACATCCATCATCCCCTCGGTCAGAAAGGTTTTGAAACCAAAAAAAAACCCTCGAAGGGCTTTGAAAGCCCGACATTCGTTGGATGTAACATGACAGCATGTGCGGAGAGCCATACTCTGTGCACGTTAAAGAACACGCAGGATGGCCTTGACGGGAGGCTACCATCTGCCTCCTAACAGTTGTCCAGTGGTTCTCCTTTTCTCTACCTTCTCTGAGCCCCTGAGGTCCTTGCGACTTGGCCATATAGCCCATTGTGTATAAAAAAGTGCCACTCAGATGCTCAGAGGTAAAACAACCCAACCATTGGTGAAGTGATACGTATTTAACTTTCGTTCATACTCGGATGAGCGTGTCAGCTGCAGAGATTCTTTGATTTAAATGTTATAAATTTGTTTGCGGTGTGTCTATTTGTCCTCTGATTGAGTCTGCTTTCTATGAAGGTAGGAAGAATCAATTCCGAGATATGATGATAATGTCTATCTGTCCCTTCTTAACGAATGTGCGCTCAGTATTAGCAGAATGTTCGTTAGGTATTTAAAGAGTTATGGAAGCGGGAATAATTAATAATAGATTATCTTGTTCTATAAAAAACATTCATATTTCTCTGATATTGAAATAATCATTATGCAACCTTCTAAAAAGTTTATTCAATTTGTTAAGTGCTTTGAAACAATACTTATTACGTAAACATACTCCATGTGGGCGAGTTCCATTTGGGCGAATTCGAATGCACCCGAACTATCTTTAAGGCGCTTTTTTATTGCACTGGAACCGAAATTCAAATATACACGATTAAGCCCAATGTTTAGCTGTCACTGTCATTATAATAATGAGATGCTCCAGGTAAATTTAGCTACTGCTGTTATTATAATAATGAACTTTAATAAATTATCGATGTCATTATTAAAACGAGAAAAGACGGCCGAGACAGCCGTAGACATGAGACAGACCAGGAAGTGGTTTTGTCCATGAATGCTGCGTTTTAACCATATTTACATTACAATCTACGTTAAATTATTTATATCTTGTGAACTTTAAAGAAGCGTAATTTTGCTTGAACCCATGAAGGAGAGAGAAGATGATGAGCTTAGAGAAGAAGCTTGAGATTATCTCAAGGCCATAGGGAGGAATTTGAAATTAACGAATCCACGATGCGCACCATTCGCACGAAAAAGGAGCCCATAAAGGCATCTGTGCAGCAGATTAAGTCTGTGGGATTGTTTTGTAAAAAGTTTTAGTATCTATTGTATGTACAATCGCTCAAATAAATATCCGAACACTGTGGTTGATTACAGAATTCATAAAAAATATCTGGCAACGATTTTTTCAAAAATTAGTGCTCTGGCAACCTTCGTGTCACGTGTCACGTGTGTAACTCGGGCAACCTTCGTGTCACGTGACACGAAGGTTGCCAGAGCACTAATTTTTGAAAAAATCGTTGCCAGATATTTTTTCTGAATTCTGTAATCAACCACAGTGTTCGGATATTTATTTGAGCGACTGTACCTTTTACAAAAATGTAGTAAACTCATTTCTTCTAAACCTTTGTTTTTAATCACCTTTTTGTGTTACTTTACGCAATTTATGTAAAAAATTAATTTATTAAAAAGTATATAGAGGCAATTGCAAGCGATCGCGGAACCTACTCCTTATTTCCTATTGTTTCTTAAGCTCCGTTTGCGCCAATTTAATGTGCACGAGGTTTTCGAGAACGGAACCCTCGCGTACATGGAGGGTCGAGTGCATTCAAGGTTTAATTTCTGAAGTAAAGTCTTTACTCAAGTCTTTACTTACTTTACTGAAGTAAAGTCTTTTCTCAAGTCTTTACTTACTTCACTGAAGTAAAGTCTTTACTCGAGTCTTTACTTACTTTATTGAAGTAAAGTCTTTTCTCAAGTCTTTACTTACTTCACTGAAGTAAAGTCTTTACTCAAGTCTTTACTTACTTTATTGAAGTAAAGTCTTTACTCAAGTCTTTACTTACTTTACTGAAGTAAAGTCTTTACTCAAGTCTTTACTTACTTTATTGAAGTAAAGTCTTTACTCAAGTCTTTACTTACTTTACTGAAGTAAAGTCTTTACTCAAGTCTTTACTTACTTTACTGAAGTAAAGTCTTTACTCAAGTCTTTACTTACTTTACTGAAGTAAAGTCTTTACTCAAGTCTTTACTTACTTTACTGAAGTAAAGTCTTTACTGTTGCGAAATATTCTAGTTTACATAACTTTAAATACTGAACAAATATTGTTGAAAATCCAGATTTTGATAGATTTGATTATGAGCTTTAATTTACTTTCAGTTCCATTTTTCCATTAAATGAATATTATAGATGTTATAGAACTTCGAAGTTAGATTTTCACTGACATAACATGAAAATTTACTGATATTTTCTTAGGTCAGTGTAGAAATATTCTGCATTTATCTAAGCAATGAGGCTACAATGTTATTTACCTCAATGAAAAGAAAAGTGTAGCCTTACATGCATTGGTGTTTTTTTTTAATTTCTTAAACCTTGGTCCGTGGTAAAAAAAAACTACGGATGCACAACTGAACTTTTGGTGTCACTGACTTACTCAGATATGTAATTAGATATGTTAGAATTCTTTCAGGATCAGAAGTCTTATTCAACACTTGTTTTCCAAGCTTTGCGTTAACTAGAAAGAAAAAAGAATGAGACAACTATATTTTTCTAACCCAAAACGATTTACAATGCTCAAATGGGAAGGAGAAAATGTTACGTCAATACTCTGTCTGACGCCCAACTTCCATTCGCACTCCAGCTTGCAATGAAGAGCTCCTTGACAAATGTACTTCGATGTGGGTCACTCCGTGGGCTTCAACTAACAGAAGAGGGAGAAGAAGATGTTGCTCTTCATGTACTTGAGTTCTCCACTTTTTTTTTTTCACCTCCTTCCGTGCTTGATGATAGTGGTTACCAGCCGCGACGATGCGACAAAGTACATCACTGCATGACCTTTCTGTCGCATGCCTGCTCACCGGAAGTCTCGAGATGGGGTAGTGTAAAGAGACGTTTATCTAGCCTTCGGAGTCAAGATAGATGTCGCTCGTCCACGCAAAGGTTTCATTGTGGTCTGGTGCGCTATCTTGACCGAGGAGTTTTTCTTTCCGAGTGGACAGGATCAGAGCTAGAAAGCCAATAACTTCTATTTTGGGCTGACTTTCCGAATGCTATCTTGCCAGTAATCCATTCAAATCGCCGGACAAGAGGAGGTTTCAGCAGTGTCTAATAAACTGGAATTGCTTACACAGTTCACACGGACAGATTTGAATTGGATGAGCAACTTTTTTTCACTCTAATTAATTGGCTTAAGCTGAAAATTCTTAGCACTCTATTTCTGTTGTAAGAGACTTAAAATTTGTGTTATTTAATGTTTTTATATTAATCGAGATACATTTTAAAGTTAGTTATGCTATAGGGCAAAATGGTATCGTGATAATAATAACGATAATTTGTTTCCAT
Organism: Ryuthela nishihirai; assembly: GCA_038380435.1. Taxonomy (NCBI): domain Eukaryota; kingdom Metazoa; phylum Arthropoda; class Arachnida; order Araneae; family Heptathelidae; genus Ryuthela; species Ryuthela nishihirai. The sequence continues at coordinate 41,402,726 of JAWZYU010000020.1, forward strand.
AATTTTTTGATAGTATTTATATGAGAACTGATATTTGGTAAAACTGCACACCCACACCACTCGTGATAGTTAATATTTTTTTATACTTTTTATTTTTTATTTACTTTATTTTCTTTAACAAAAATCAATTAATTTTTTTATAACCTGGAAGAGCTCGAAAGCTCCTTGGTTGTTCACATATACCTATTGATGGTTTTACTTAATTTTGTGCTTTTATTGTATCTCTGTTCTTTGTAAAGTGTTGTATTGATAATGTATTTGACAAAGTGTTGTGCATTGTGTGTTTATTGTCCTCGTGTATTTCTTTATGTTATAATAAATTTGAATTTCATTTTGTGATACATATATGTAATATTAGTTATTGTAATATAATTTATATAAAATAGAAAAACTCAATATTGAATTTAACAAGACTGAGTACTATAACTAAATTATACTAAATCTTAAACATGTGGCAAATACTAATTTAACTATTATTAAACAGGAATTTAAATAAATGGAATTGTATAATTAGAATAGCAGAGAGGATTTGGTCGACATCAATTCAGAGTATTAATTAAAAATATATATTTTTGTTTCTTGATCAAAATATTTTCTTCATTCCTTAGAACAGTGGTTCTCAACCTTTTATGCTTCACGTACCCCCTGGAAATGTGTATCTAACTGGCGTACCCCTTGTATAGATAGATAAAACTATAGTTATAGTATAACAATGGGAATAAAATGAAACATATATATCAGTGGTTCTCAACCTTTTATGCTTCACGTACCCCCTGGAAATGTGTATGTAACTGGCGTACCCCTTGTATAGATAGGTAAAACTATAGTTATAGTATAACAATGGGAATAAAATAAAACATATATATCAGTGGTTCTCAACTTTTTATGCTTCACGTACCCCCTGGAAATGTGTATGTAACTGACGTACCCCTTGTATAGATAGATAAAACTATAGTTATAGTATAACAATGGGAATAAAATAAAGCATATATATCAGTGGTTCTCAACTTTTTATGCTTCACGTACCCCCTGGAAATGTGTATGTAATTGGTGTACCCCTTGTATAGATAGATAAAACTATAGTTATAGTATAACAATGGGAATAAAATAAAACATATATATCAGTGGTTCTCAACCTTTTATGCTTCACGTACCCCCTGGAAATGTGTATCTGACTGGCGTACCCCTTGTCTAGATAGATAAAACTATAGTTATAGTATAACAATGGGAATAAAATAAAACATATATATCAGTGGTTCTCAACCTTTTATGCTTCACGTACCCCCTGGAAATGTGTATGTAACTGGCGTACCCCTTGTATAGATAGATAAAACTATAGTTATAGTATAACAATGGGAATAAAATAAAACATATATATCAGTGGTTCTCAACTTTTTATGCTTCACGTACCCCCTGGAAATGTGTATGTAACTGACGTACCCCTTGTATAGATAGATAAAACTATAGTTATAGTATAACAATGGGAATAAAATAAAGCATATATATCAGTGGTTCTCAACTTTTTATGCTTCACGTACCCCCTGGAAATGTGTATGTAATTGGCGTACCCCTTGTATAGATAGATATAACTATAGTTATAGTATAACAATGGGAATAAAATAAAACATATATATCAGTGGTTCTCAACCTTTTATGCTTCACGTACCCCCTGGAAATGTGTATCTGACTGGCGTACCCCTTGTCTAGATAGATAAAACTATAGTTATAGTATAACAATTGGAATAAAATAAAACATATATATCAGTGGTTCTCAACCTTTTATGCTTCATGTACCCCCTGGAAATGTGTATGTAACTGGCGTACCCCTTGTATAGATAGATAAAACTATAGTTATAGTATAACAATGGGAATAAAATAAAACATATATATCAGTGGTTCTCAACCTTTTATGCTTCACGTACCCCCCGGAAATGTGTATGTAATTGGCGTACCCCTTGTATAGATAGATAAAACTATAGTTATAGTATAACAATGGGAATGAAATAAAACATATATATCAGTGGTTCTCAACCTTTTATGCTTCACGTACCCCCTGGAAATGTGTATGTAACTGGCATACCCCTTGTATAGATAGATAAAACTATAGTTATAGTATAACAATGGGAATAAAATAAAACATATATATCAGTGGTTCTCAACCTTTTATGCTTCACGTACCCCCCGGAAATGTGTATGTAATTGGCGTACCCCTTGTATAGATAGATAAAACTATAGTTATAGTATAACAATGGGAAAAAAATAAAACATATATATCAGTGGTTCTCAACCTTTTATGCTTCACGTACCCCCTGGAAATGTGTATGTAACTGGCGTACCCCTTGTATAGATAGATAAAACTATAGTTATAGTATAACAATGGGAATAAAATAAAACATATATATCAGTGGTTCTCAACCTTTTATGCTTCACGTACCCCCCGGAAATGTGTATGTAATTGGCGTACCCCTTGTATAGATAGATAAAACTATAGTTATAGTATAACAATGGGAATAAAATAAAACATATATATACACACATTAAATTTTGTACTTAACTTACATCTAGCGACTTTTGAGCTCTCACGGCTTATCCCAAATAATTTTACCGCGTACTCCACGTTGAGAACCCCTACCTTAGAAGCATTTTTTGTCAACATTACTAATTAGAAATGAATGTTTTCGTTTTCAAGCAAATTTTTTTTCCTGCTATCTTTAAGAATACAATTTCTCTAAGTTTGTATTGGCCACTCCTGATATATAAGTATTACAACAACCGGAATAAGCTTACGTTTCTAGGTTATTTATATTGCAATAATGTAAATTCATATCAGAATATAAATATTAATAACGAAAAATTCTTTCATTAGTTTATGCTTTCAAGACTTGCCTTGAGCTTTACCCCCAGATTCGCACCTTCTACCTCTCTCCGAGCGTTAACATAATTAAACCTTCATTTTCTTTTAAAAAATAAGTTGTAGTTTTGCAGGAAAGAAATATTCTCAGTATTTAAAATCCTCGTCGGAGCTTGCCGCAACTACAAACACTCCTTATCCGTTGACTACTCAACATGTATAATAATTATCAAGTCACAATAATTATTCTATAAAATTTATTTGCAAGCTATTATTCCGGAGATGAGACTAGCAATCAAGCAGCGAAGAGCTTCATCCAACTTCCTTGCTTTTAATCATCCCTTACGAAAGCTGAACAAGAAATATTAAGTAATATCTTCGCACCGCTCTTCCTCGCTATCTGCGAAGATTAAATAGGTGATGTTTGCTGGTGAAACCAGACACGTACTTGCGCCTCTGCCGGCGTTATTATGGATGACGCAGGTCGTTGTATTGACACGTTCCAGAAACATTTTGTTTGCAGATCCCACCAAACTGTCTTGGGTCTTATTCGAAGAAAATGCTGGAATTTCTCTCCGGGGGCTCTTTTTAAAAATTCTGCTCCTCTATTTCGTCGTTCCCGAATGGTTTGATGCCTGTATTGACTTTAGGGTCCAAAAGGGAAATCGCAAAAAAAAAAACATAGAAAGAGATTGTGAATATATTAAAATTTTAAAATAAATTAAAATTTTGAAAAATTTGAAAATAATATTGAATATTAAGATTTGAAAACAATATTAAATATTAAGATTTAAAAATAATATTAAATATCAAGATTCGAAAACAAATTTAAATTTTGAAAAATTGGAAAATAATGTTAAATATTAAGAATTGAAAATATTAAAAATATAAATAAATTATTCTTAAAGGAGCCTAGAGATCAGATAGCATTGGAGGAACTTAAGTTATATTGTTTTACCTCTGAGCGTCTTTTTTTTTGCCCACAGTGAATTCAATGGCGAGGTCACGGGGACCCCAAGGTCTCAGAGATTGCTGGTAAAAATTATCCACATGACAGCTGTTAGGAGACACGGAAATTTCCCGTGAAGATTTATTTTATTTATTTATTTAGACCTTACATGCTACTGGGACATTGATGAAAAAGCACCTTCTACCCACACAAAATTTTGAACTGTACGAATTTGAGAGAAAAATATACAATTGATAAGGTGAAAAAAAAATACAACAAACTGAAGTCTATCTAAGAAGTTAGTTTCAGAAAGGAAAAGAAAGAGTTCTTGTAGGCGTTTTATTTCAGTTTGAGAGGTTGGAATGGCAAGTAGGTTTGGCAAAGTAAAATCAGTAAGTGAGAGTTTTTTTAATTTATTAAATAGTATATCTCTTGCATGTGTGAATTTTGAGCAGTTTAAGATGACATGTTGAATAGTTTCAGGAACTTTGCAAGTTGAGCATTTGTTTGTAGTTTGCTTTTTCTATTATGTTTAGATAAAAATTTAGGTCAACAAAACCAATTCTTAGGCGATAGAAAGTTGAGGTCAGTTTTCTGGGCTGTTTTATGTTAGCTAATGTGGTTATTTCTGGTTGTAAGAAGAATCTATGGGGACTGAAGATGGGACCATTTACTAGGAAAAACTTTTTTAGTGATTTAATTTCAAAGCTTTTTGTTTCATTTTTGAAGTTTACAAAGAAGTGATGGGTTGGGTTGTTTTACCTCTGAGCGGCACTTTTTTGCACACCATGGGCTAAATGGCCAGGTCACATGGACCCCGAAGGCTCAGAGAAGGTTGGGGGAGGGGACCCACTGGAACAGCTGTTAGGAGACAGATGGTAGCCTCCCGTCAAGGCCATCCAGCGTGTTCTTTAACGTGCACAGGGTATGGCTCTCCCACACACGGGACCACGGCTTAACGTCCCATCCGACGGATGGCGGCCTTTCCAAGCCCATCGGTGTCCCCTACTGACCGTGGGCAGGGCGGGGAATAATACAGGGCGGAGATAAATCTCAACGCTGACCCAGCTGGGACTCGAACCTGAGAACTACAGATTACGAGCCTGGCGCGCTACCGACTGAGCCACCCCCGCCCATTAGAGGATAGGAAAACCTAATAAGTATAATAGTGCAATGAAAGGAAAATGAAACAAAAAATGTAATATTATCTAAAATATACGTTTAATGGAAAAATATGGCTGATGATAAGCTAAGATTATAATCTGATCTATTTAAATCTCAAATTTTAACAATATTAGTTCAGTATTTAAAACTTTATGGGAGCTAGAGTATTTAACAAGAATTTATCTCAAAAACTAACTTAAATAATAATAATTATTGTTTCATAAAATTTAATTAAATAAATATACATTTTAGAAGTCTGTGTAATGATTATTTCAATATTAGACAATTATGAATGATTTTTTATAAAATAAAGTATTTTTTTGTTAATTATTCATAATTCTAGCTTTCATAACTCTTTAAATACTGAACAAATATTATTGAAAAAAATCTATTTTTAAATAGATTCCATTATCATTTTTATCTTCAATCACATTTTTCGCTTAAATGCATATTTTAAAAGTTATAGAACTTCGAACTTAGATTACCATTCACATAACATGGAAATTCTGTAATGTTTCGATAGAGCACTGAATTTACTCTTCAGTTGCCTTTTCTTAATTATCCATTTGCTTAAATTCCCACTATTAGAGCTTACTTTGGTCGGAAAATGAAAAATTCCATTCTCTTTTCAAACGAACATCACCTGTTCGCCATGAGCAATACGTTATTCTTCAACTTATTATTGTGTTTTTCGTCTGAATATAGTTAATTAAAATTTTCATTAATATGAACATCTGTTTTAATTGCATTCTTAATTTAATGGCGTATATTTCATACATGTTTCGTTGATAAATAATTCAGATACATTAATGAAATATTGTCTTTTTTTCAGTTTTTGAGAGCATTTAATTGTCTGTTCGCCAATATTCACGCCTCTCAACACTACTCGGTTAATTCATAAACATCCAGCTAGCCACTAAGAAAAGTTTCTATAACAAAGTTTTTACTGTTTTTGAAAGTAACTAGATTTAAAATAACTTGTAATTCTGGGGTTTCGAGCCAAATGGCGAATGTGATAAAATCCTGCATTAGAAAGTTAATCCTGCATTCTCTAATGCAGGATTAACCTCCACTAACACTCAAAACGGGTGTTAGTGAAGGAAATTCTCACTGTCTGTTTGAGTTGCGATTTAATGAAATTTTAATAATTATCTAGCTGGAAGCGGTTTACTGAGCTTTTAATCACTGGCTGACTCGATAGTGATTTACTGAATTTTTAATCGCTGTCGGCTGAATAGTGACTTACTAAGTTTTTATTCACTATTTGGCTGATAGCGATTTATTAAACTTTTTTTCACTCTTTGGCTGATAGCGATTTATTAAACATTTTTCACTGCTATATATATATAGTGATTAAAATATAGTGATTAAAAGACACAAGTGATTATATAGTGACATATAGTGATTAAAAGCTCAGTGAAAACATTAGCTGGTTTTTTTAAACGACCTAAAAATAATGCTTGCCAAATAGGGCAAATAAATATTATAATGTGCATATAATACACGCATATTTCCCTATTTTTTATGCTTCGTTCCCGTTATCAAAATTTTTCAGGGATCATGGCCCACTTCTCCCCTCGCCTCCTAGATCCATCTTTGTTCCTGTCTATATTTACACCGATTTCTTTCCAATTAGATCAATGTATCCACTTAAAAAACAAAGAATACTGACAACCATTGAATTCAGGTGAAACTGCTTTTTCTCTACCAAATTCCCCTGGAAATTACCGAGAAGTTAATGCAATTTTTTTCCCCGAATGACATTTTTTTACTCTTATATCGTTTCTTTAGAATAATGCTCTTAAAAGCCACATATTGAATTTTCGCATCACAAGAGATTAAAGTAATGTAATCCTCCGCAAAGGAGAAAGGATCACATTTTTTACTCGAGTACTGCAAAAGAGTTCACATTTCTTTTTTCTACAAGACGCCACAATTTTTCCTTTTATTCTTAGCTGCTCTGTTATCTGATTCACAGACCATACCCGTTGAAATGCCTGGCATAACCGTTTCCCCAATATCGCAATTGAAGTTCCGAAATCGGAAACCTGAAACCAAGGATCGTTCACATTTTTCTTAGAGATAACACTATTCTTATTTCAAGAGCAGCTATTTGTTTGCTTATCGATAGTTGCTTAAATTATTTGTTTCAGTTTACTAAGTGAATCTTGAGGCGAATAACGAGAGTAAAATGAAAGCTCTTCATCATCTCTAATAAATTCCGTACGGGAGTTCAAGTTACAAATGTGCCAGTGTTGAATTTTCTCTGTCTATTTTGTTGGGGCGGGGGTGGCTCAGTCGGTAGCGCGCCAGGCTCGTAAACTGCAGTTCCCAGGTTCGAGTCCCAGCTGCGTCAGCGTTGAGATTTATCTCCGCAAAATTCCCCGTCCTGCCCACGGTCAGTAGGGGACACCGATGGGCTTGGAAAGGCCGCCGTCCGTCGGATGGGACGTTAAGCCATGGCCCCGTGTTTGGGAGAGCCACACTGTGTGCACGTTAAAGAACACGCTGGATGGCCTTGACGGGAGGCTACCATCTGTCTCCCAACAGATGTTCCAGTGAGTCCCCTCTCCCAACCTTCTCTGAGCCTTCGGGGTCATTGTGACCTGGCCATTTAGCCCATGGTGTGCAAAAAAGTGCCGCTCAGAGGTAAAACAACCCAACCCTGTCTATTTTGCCTCTTTTTCATGAGAAAGAAAGCACCATTTGGGTTGGAGAAAAGCAGCGTCTATGTTCAAGAAGCAGGCCAAGATGCAGAAAATAAATAAATAAAGAGGGGGAGGGGAAGGTTGCAATTGGGAACAAGTAAAATGGGTGTTTGAATTGATTGCCATTGTAGTATAACATTTTCCCCTCCGTTTTAGAGGTCTTTATTTTTATTGAAATATGCGTGAAGTACGCAAAAGTTTAATACTTTTTGCCTCTCTTAACCTTACTAGATTCTCAAAAAGAGGGGAGGGGTGTTCCTTTGAACACCTTTCCTTTCCCCCCTAGATCGGGCCCTCTTCAGAAGTAGTTTATCTTTTGTACATTAAAACTACTGCTGGTTCCGACTGTGAATGCGTTGTGATTTTTTCTCTCAACTCCAAGTTTCCCTTGTTCAGAGAGGAGATGCCATCGGATGGGGCGTTAAATCATGATTCGGTGTACAGTCGCTCAAAAAAGTATCCGAACACTATGGTTGAGCACAGAATTCAGAAAAAAATATCTGGCAACAATTTTTTTAGAAATTAGTGATCTGTCACGTGACACGAAGTTGCCAGATCACTAATTTCTAAAAATATTGTTGCCAGATATTTTTTTCTGAATTCTGTGCTCAACCATAGTGTTCGGATACTTTTTTGAGCGACTGTACAAGTTCTCTTGTTTCTCTTCTGAGTGACACTTTTCTCTACACAGTGATCTAAATATCCACATCAAAAGGACACTAAGGGATTAGAGAAGATTGGGGAAGGTGACCCAGTGGACAGCTGTTAGGAGGCAAATGAGAGTCTCCCGTCAAGGCACTCCAGCGAGTTCTTTAAGGGACACAATATACGGCTCTTTTCCACACGGGGCCACAGCCTAACGTCCTATCCAACCGACAGCGGCCTTTCCAAGTAACAATGTCTGTTTTCTCACCGAGGGCAAAACGGTGTTAGTAGTGGAGGAAATTCTCAACACTGGCCCAGTTGGATCTCGAACCTAGGAACATCAGATTACGACTTGCGCTCTACCGACTGAGACAAGTCCCCTCCACAATGTACAAGACAGACATAATCTGTGTAGTTAAAGAATGCATTAGATGGTATAAATGGATAATTCTGTTTTATAACAACTATCCAATGGACCCCTCCCTAAAACGTAACTCTGAAGCATTGGAGTCTTTCTGGCCATTTAGCACATTTTGGACAAAAAAAAACTGTTGTTCAGAATGAAAATAATCCTGTTTGGAAGCTGTTTTTAACAGCTATCAAATAAACAGTAGTACCACAGAGTGCCCAAAAAGTCCCTTTACTCAACTGTTTGAAAATGTACTCTTACTTTATTATACCGCTTTTCTCTGAGAGTATCTTGCCAACACAACATATAGTCCCGAACCATGTGTAGTTGGTACAACGGTTAGGAGCCTCGAGGAAGGGACCTGAAAGTCAGTCAGTGGAGAATGGGTTTTAAACACAGTCAAAGGATCACTTTACTGCAGGAGTACTTTCAGTGTAAATCTTATCGGAGGTATGTGGAGATATGGTGGCGCAAATATTCAAATATTTCTGTGCCAAGTAAAGTCGCACTGTATCAACTGGTTCGCCGATTTCATGACAGTGGTCCTGTGGATGATAGGCGGCGAAATGGGAGACCCATTTCCCCGTCATGAACCGGCGAACCGGACATGGACCACGGACCATGGGGAGGGATCCATTGTCATGGACCAGTGTCACGAAACCGGCGAATCGGAACATGGACCATGGGTAGGGATCCATTGGATAGTTGCTATCAAAGAGAATTATCCATTTAGACCATCCAATGCATTCTTTAACTACAGAAATCACGTCTGTCTTGTACATTGGGGAGGGGACTTGTCTCAATCGGCTGCGCACAAGTCGTAATCTGATGTTCCTAGGTTCGAGATCCAACTGGGCCAGTGTTGAGAATTTCCTGTGTGAGAATTCCATGCTGGATTTCACCAGGGATGTCCAGTAGCGAATAATACGATCGCATCAGAAATCTGCGAGATATTTGTCACAACAAATTGGAGCGTTACGGGGATCCCTATATAACGCTATAAAGCGTTTGAAGTTACGTGCCTCAGGAGGAAAGGTGTTGCAGGAACTAGGTGCCAGAAGCAGGTAAGCGCCTTCATTATTGCCAGTTGCTTCATAAATTCATTCGCAGCAATGTGTCCTTTCTGGAAAAGAGTTTCTTAACAGATGAAGCATGTTACACCTAAATGGAAGCATCAATTCCCAGAATATACGAATTTGGGATGCGGATAATCCAATATGCCTTACATGAAGTTTCCTGATTTAATCCCACTAGATTTTTTTCTATGGGGTTACTTGAAGGAGACATTCTAGAAAAATAACCTCCGCACGTTGAATGACCGGAAGCAGGCAATTCTGTAGATAATAGACATAATCATTCCTGCAATGTTGTGATGCGTGTAGCGGAAAATGTCCAAGTGTGTGGAACTGTGCCAACAAGAGAATGGTGGACATTTCTAACACCTGTTGCGAACTGCATCAGTATTCCACAACATATGTAGAAGATACATGTACTAATTAAATACATAACTGTAATATCTTTCACGTAATAAATTTGGAAACTTTGAGTAAAGGGACCTTTTGGACACTGTACTTTAGAAGCGACAGGAGGGAAGCAATATTGATCTTGATCGTTCATCTGATGTGTAGCTGTTTGGCTTAATCCCAATTGGGGCGGGGGTGGCTCAGTCGGTAGCGCGTCAGGCTCGTAATCTGTAGTTCCCAGGTTCGTTGGGTTGGGTTGTTTTACCTCTGAGCGGCACTTTTTTGCACACCATGGGCTAAATGGCCAGGTCACATGGACCCCGAAGGCTCAGAGAAGGTTGGGGGAGGGGACCCACTGGAACAGCTGTTGGGAGACAGATGGTAGCCTCCCGTCAAGGCCATCCAGCGTGTTCTTTAACGTGCACAGGGTATGGCTCTCCCGCACACGGGGCCACGGCTTAACGTCCCATCCGACGGACGGCGGCCTTTCCAAGCCCATCGGTGTCCCCTACTGACCGTGGGCAGGGGGGGTGGGAATTTTGCGGAGATAAATCTCAACGCTGACCCAGCTGGGACTCGAACCTGGGAACAACAGGTTACGAGCCTGGCGCGCTACCGACTGAGCCACCCCCGCCCCCATCCCAGGTTCGAGTCCCAGCTGGGTCAGCGTTGAGATTTATCTCCGCAAAATTCCCTGCCCTGCCCACGGTCAGTAGGGGACACCGATGGGCTTGGAAAGGCCGCCGTCCGTCGAATGGGACGTTAAGCCGTGGTCCCGTGTGCGGGAGAGCCATACCCTGTGCATGTTAAAGAACACACTGGATGGCCTTGACGGGAGCCTACCATCTGTCTCCCAACAGCTGTTCCAGTGGGTCCCCTCCCCCAATCTTCTCTGAGCCTTCGGGGTCCACGTGACCTGGCCATTTAGTCCATGGTGTGCAAAAAAGTGCCGCTCAGAGGTAAAACAACCCAACCCTTAATCCCAATCTGTAGAAAGGCATTTGATATAACATTAAGGGAAATGAAGAATTGTTATTAGCATAATAAAATCAAAATTGGGGAGAGACTTCTTACTGGAGGCGGAAATTTTGTAGAGATTGCGAGAGGCATTCAGTTAAAATAGTTTAGGAATGAAGATGTTTTATGGCATGGGAAATACAGTATGTACCAGAAATTATATGAAGAATATATTTTCAATCCTTTAAGTCTAAAATGTGTTGTCAATGGATCTCGTATGTTATGCAGGTTTGGGCAAAGAAGAATGGTGGGATCAGTAGTTTCAAGCTGATCACAGTTCAGAAAAATTGCTGTTTTTGCCTAGATCTGATATGCGAAGGAATGCTGGATGGTAAAACATTAATATGGAAGCGAGTTATTAAAATTTTAATATTTCTCAAGATTTTCTTTTTTATGGGAAATCGAGTTGAATCCAGAAATATATTCGTCAGTGCAGAGGGTCCTCAATCCATCCTCAGATGTTCATATAATTCTTTACTGCAAGAAGCGATGATATCTTCTGCATACGTTGGGTTGTTTTACCTCTGAGCGGCACTTTTTTGCACATCATGGGCTAAATGGCCAGGTCACATGGATCCCGAAGGCTCAGAGAAGGTTGGGAGAGAGGACCCATTGGAACAGCTGTTGGGAGACAGATGGTAGTCTCTCGTCAAGGCCATCCAGCGTATTCTTTAACGTGCACAGGGTATGGGTCTCTCACACACGGAGCCACGGCTTAACGTCCCATCCGACGGCGGCCTTTACCAAGCCCATCGGTGTCCCCTACTGACCGTGGGCAGGGCGGGGAATTTTGCGGAGATAAATCTCAACGCTGACCCAGCTGAGACTCGAACCTGGGAACTGCAGATTACGAGCCTGGCGTGCTACCGACTGAGACACCCCAGCCCCTTCTGCATATGAGTCCATATTCAAAGCTAGAAGAGTGGATGCCCTTTTTGGCAGAGAATCTGCTGATTCGTTCATCTCTAGGTTCTGATGTCTGAGAACATAAGGCCGCCGTCCGTCGGATGGGACGTTAAGCCGTGGACCCGTGTGCGGGAGATCCATACCCTGGGCAAGTTAAAGAAAACGCTGGATGGCCTTGACGGGAGGCTACCATCTGTCTTCCAACAGCTTGTTCCAGTGGGTACCCTCCCCCAACCTTCTCTGAGCCTTCGGGGTCCATGTGGTCTGGCCATTTAGCCCATTGTGTGCAAAAAAGTGCCGCTCAGAGGTAAAACAACACAACTGAGAACACAAGAATAATGAGTAAAATGCAAAAGCGTTTTGTAAATTCAAGAATCGTCACATGCGAGTTTATCAATGTACAATAAAATGGAGATTTATCACCGCAAAACTCCCCTCCCTGTCCTTGGTTAGTTAGGAGACACCGATGGACTTGGAAAGGCCGCTGTTCGGCGGATGGGAGATTAAGCCGTGGCCCCGTATGTGGGAGAGCCATACCCTGTGCACGTTAAAGAACGTGATGTATAGCCTTGCGGCATCTATAATCTGTCTCCTAAGAGCAGTGGGTTCCCTCCCACCACCTTCTCTGATCCCTAGGGGTCTTTGTGACATGGCCATTTAGCCCATTATGTACAAAAAATGATGCTCAGAGGTAAAAGAACCCACAGCTTATAAATCAAATGTTATATCAACGTAAAACGTTTTCTTCCTATGAAGACACTGGTATTTAAAGATTTAACCTGTACAAGCTGCAAAGAATTTTGCATCTATATAATAAAAGATGTCTGTGTGTCTGTGGCAGCCATAACTCTTCGAAAAATCAACATATACGCTTCAAAGTTTCAGAGAATGTTTCTGGTTGTGGTCCGGATTGCAGTGCCAAATTTCAGGTCCAAAATCAAAAGCGGTAATTACTAGAAACAAAAATATTTACCATGCCGTTCCTACGGAAAACGAAAATCGCTCTCAAATTTATTGTTGCCATTTACTGCTCCCTTACTGTGAAAGTAAAGAGTGAAAATAGAATCTGCTGCCGTTGCCAGATTCTTCACATTTACAAAGGCCTTATTTAGGCGTTCCATTGCAGCTAGGGACCTGATTTTATAACCAAACATGGGGTCAGGCAGGGGGAACTCGCCTACGAAATTTGGGACCTTTCGATGAAGTACGTCGGGAATAACAGAATGCCAAAATCTTACGAAATAAATATCTCGATCGTTTGCTACGGGCTCTGAGAGCGCGCACCGAGTCAGCAATGACCTTTGCAACACCGGGAAATTCTTCGTGTTCAAACTGCGTAAAATGTAGCGGGGGGGGGGGGGGGGGGCGGGTAGAATACTCACAAAACTAACCTTTAGTGCAGGAAACAGCAGAATTTGCAGATTAAAAGTGAGACATGAGCTGTCACAATTTGGGTAGAAACGAAGCCACGGGTCCAAGTGGGAACTCGATTTTTAAAGGAATCACTGGAGCCGGTACCTACGTAATGGGAATGCCTGCCGATTTCAAGACGTGACGCGACAGCAGCGCTAGTTACATTTTCGTCCACTTGGCGCTGGCGCCATTGTGGATTGCTGCCGGGACTTTTAAGAATCTATGGAGAATGTGGAGAAATAGGCGTATACACCTAAAGACTAAAATTAGACTGTATAATAGTTTGGTTCTTTCTAGGGTTAGTTATGGTAGTGAAACTTGGACGCTGTGTAAACAAGATAACAGGAAACTAGATGCTTTTGATTCCAGATGCTTACGCAGTATCTTGAGCATTAGGTGGTTCAGCTTTGTAAGTAATGATGAGGTTAGGCAAAGGAGTCGGCAACCTCCTTTAAGCAGCATATTGTGCAGGGAGAGACTCCTTTGGTTTGGCCATGTTGCCAGTATGGATAATTATAGATTGGCGAATAGGGTTATGAACAGTGTGCCTAAAGGCCTCAGAAAGAAGGGGAGACCTAGGATACGGTGGGCAGACAATATCAAACAGGACCTTGTTAGAATTGGTGTGCAGTGGCCGGATGCAGCAGATGTAGCTCAGGACAGATATGCTTGGAGAATTAAACTGCGCAGTCTGGTTGGACCTCCGTAGCCCATGGCTGCTTGAGGATGATGATGATGGCGCTGGCGCCGCTGTTTTGCTTGTTACTTGCTTCGTAGCAGTATAGGTTGATTACGCTGTTTACCGCTTGCTTCAAAATTGAATTCTGATACGGATTTGTTCGTTAGTAATTATTTACTATTCTGTCTACATTCTACTGTTTTTAACTAGAAGTCTGAACGATGATGCAGTATTGTGTGATGTTTTGCAGAAGCGAAACTCAGTTTCTATCGATTCTATTCCAAACTGGATCTGCAAGACACGTGGCTGCTTCAATGTGTCGGTAACGATGACATGTGTAATTGGAAAAAATTTCTGAGATTACTTTTGTATAAATAATATTTTGGAATCGTAGAAACCTTTACAATACCTGCAACTGAGTTACACTGCCCTAACAAAAAATTAGATAATTTCTGTGTTATGTGAATGGGAATCATACTATATATTCAAGATTATAATTTTATCTATTTAAATCTCGATTTTCAACAGCATTCGTCTAGTATTTAAGGATTCATTATTCCCGTTTGTATCTCTGAGAAAGATTCTAATTTATTGTACTTGATTAGCCATCTGTCTGATTCTTTACCACATGACTTCGACCAGATCGCTATATACTTACCATTAGCGTAGGTTAGCTAACAGCGGAACGGTGCTGCCCTCATGTGCACGCTTGCTAACACGGAAAATCGCGGAAATCGGCAGGCATTCCCATTACGTAGGCACCGCTGGGGCACACGGGGGACGCTGCGCAGGAAATTTGGACCGTGCGGACGAATATCACGGGAGCCATAGGGAGGCAAAATCTGCGGTAACGGAAAAAAAAATTCTCAATAACTTACGCCGAAACTAAGCCACGGGCTATGGGGCGGGGGTGGCTCAGTCGGTAGCGCGCCAGGCTCGTAATCTGTAGTTCCCAGGTTCGAGTCCCAGCTGGGTCAGCGTTGAGATTTATCTCCGAAAAATTCCCCCCCCCTGGCCACGGTCAGTAGGGGACACCGATGGGCTTGGAAAGACCGCCGTCCGTCGGATGGGACGTTAAGCCGTGGCCCCTTGTGCGGGAGAGCCATACCCTGTGCACGTTAAAGAACACACGGCCTTGACGGGAGGCTACCATCTGTCTCCCAACAACTGTTCCAGTGGGTCCCCTCCCCCAACCTTCTCTGAGCCTTCGGGTTCCGTGTGACCTGGCCATTTAGCCCATGGTGCTGCTCAGAGGCAAAAAAGTGCTGCTCAGAGGTAAAACAACCCAACCCAACTCTGTTGCTATATAAATCATTTCAGACTTTTAGTTAAAGGAATTCAAGCGTGTGTAGAATTATGTGCGTGTTAAAATATTTTTAGAATTTTTACCGGCCAGGGTTTTAGAATATAACCAACAAACAAAGCGATTTTATTCCTAGCGAAATTTCAAGACAAACAACAAGTGGAAGAAAGGTCTTTTTCGAAAGCTTTTCAGAGAAGAAAGAGAAACCTTATACTCCCTTGAATATAGATACTGACTTGGAGAGAAGAAAACAAAATGAAGACCATCTTACGATTTATTTAAAAGTTTGCCGGAGGTTGCAGTGCCCCTAACAGAGGTAATTCGATCGCCGCATTGTGGTCTTAAACTTTGTGGTTATCGATTTCTTCGCCTGGCGGACGGTTTTAAGTGTTTACCGTTCGGGACCAAATGCAAAGACGGTGACTGGTGGTGAATGGAAAATTTTTCGACATTTTTCTCTTTAGGAGAAATAAAACATTACTTTTTTTTTGTCACTGGTAAGGAATTTGCTGAGGGAAAAGATATTAATCTGCAGAACGAAATATTGCAGTTTTTTTTATGTTGAGCTGATAAAAGTAAAAACAATGTTAACAGCTTTATTTGGTTTCAAAGTTTTAAATTGATTTTCGTGAAAGTTGTCATTTATTGAGAGTATAAGAAAGTTCCTTACTTCTTTTCTACCTTTCAACATTTTCATTTTTTTTTGTGGGTGCTTGTGTGCTTGTTTATTCCGCTCGGGTTGTTTTATTTCTGAGTGGTACGTTTTTGCACACAATTATGTAAATGGGTAGGTCGCAGGGAACCTAAAATCGCAGAGAAAGTTCGGCGGAATCCATCGGATGGAATGACCAGGTCACAAACACCCTAAAACTCGTATCCAGGTAGAGTAGGAGAACCAGTTAGAATCTTGTATTAATTAAACACTAGATTTCGTATCCTTTGTGGAATCACTTTGGTATTAGTATTCGGTGTTAACTCATGCCTGTATCGAAGAAAGGTACTCGTTTAGATATCCATATAAAACGCACAATATGCCTTGTTTAGGATAAGAAATCTACCTCTCGATGAAGGCTTTAATTATACGAAATCATTCAATGGAAGATAGCCACTCAAAGTCGCCAACCACCTTGAGTGGCTATCTACCATTGAGTGGCTACCCATTTCCCACAGCAGGTTACCTTCTTTCAACAGCACAGTGCCCGTCTCATCGCCCCCATTTGCCGAAGGACTGGTTGGAGGAGTATTCCAGTGAGTTCTCAATCCTCGAATGTCTCTCTCACCCTCTGTATTTGAACCCTATTGAGTATATGTGGGACGAAGTGGAGCTATGCATTTGAGCCCGAAACCCACCACTGGTAACTCTCAGTGCTTTACCGGCGGCTCTCCTGGAATCATGGGTCGTAATACTATCTGAGCGTTTCTAACACCTGGTTAGAGTACACGCCACGATGTGTTGCTGCTATTGTGAGGGCGAAAGGTGAACCTACGTGTTATTAGGTGGCAAAGTATAGTAAATTGTCCTTTCAATGTACTTCAGAAGAATTAAGATTTGGTCTCTATATATATGCGTGCTTATCTCTGATTATTTTCTTCGCTTCACAAATGAGAGTTTATTATTTGTGATAGTCTCTTTTTTAATAGGTAAATCACCTGAATCAAAAATAGTGAGTGTAATTTTACTTCTGAATCAATATCGACACGGGTTTACGACCCATCCTACGGGCGGCAAATAGCTTTCCAAGTCGATTGCTGTCCCCTACTGAAGAGGGCTGGGCCGGGAGTTTTGCGCAGATAAATCTCAATGCTTGTCCAGCTGGGGACTCAAACATGGGAACTGCAGATTACTAGCCTGGCGAGGGACGGGGGTGGCTCAGTCGGTAGCGCGCCAGGTTCGTAATCTGTAGTTCCCAGGTTCGAGTCCCAGCTGGGTCAGCGTTGAGATTTATCTCCGCAAAATTCCTCGTCCTGCCCACGGTCAGTAGGGGACACCGATGGGCTTGGAAAGACCGCCGTCCGTCGGATGGTTCGTTAAACCGTGGCTCCGTTCTTTAATGTGCACAGGGTATGGCTCTCCCGCACACGGGGCCACGGCTTAACGCCCCATCCGACGGACGGCGGCCTTTCCAAGCCCATCGGTGTCCCCTACTGACCGTGGGCAGGGCTGGGAATTTTGCGGAGATAAATCTCAACGATGACCCAGCTGGGACTCGAACCTGGGAACTACAGATTACAAGCCTAGCGCGCTACCGACTGAGCCACCCCCGCCCCTCCACAAATATGGGATCGGAATCTAAATTATGACTATTTTAACAATTACTCTGTGTCGCCAATTTGCCTCCTTTGAATGATTAACGTTTAAGCCTCAACGCAAACTATGAATTTTCCATCTGTTCAAGAAGTTCATTTTCGGAGGAACTATTTCCTTTTAAAGAGCCTTAAATATTTATGACGAACCACTAATCGCTGTCTAATTGCGAGGAAGATTCAAATGACCATTGTCATTTCCCAAACTCTTAGAAAGTTCACTTTTAAGCCAGTACACTGATAAAAGGAGTTTTCGTATTCTGTACTGATCAGTTATCATCAACTTCAATCACTGTGGTTAAATTCGATCTCTAAGCTGACTGTGTCAAATGGGTAAAGATATTTTGTCATAACTGGAAATGTTTATTCTCTTTGTGTCGGTTTGAAATCAGATTTCACACTTCAAAGTAAACACGAAATCTGTAAAGAATGTTGATAATGTGGACTTGATATTAATTTGTGCAAAGTAGCAGTCTGGATGGATTCACGTACACTAAAATGTTCTGGGCGGGGGTGGCTCTGTCGGTAGCGCGCCAGGCTCGTAATCTGTAGTTCCCAGGTTCGAGTCCCAGCTGGGTCAGCGTTGAGATTTATCTCCGCAAATTCCCCGCCTTGCCCACGGTCAGTAGGGGACACCGATGGACTTGGTAAAGGCCACCGTCCGTCGGATGGGACGTTAAGCCGTGGCCCCGTGTGCGGGAGAGCCATACCCTGTGCACGTTAAAGAACACGCTGGATGGCCTTGACGGGAGGCTACCATCTGTCTCCCAACAGCTGTTCCAGTGGGTCCCCTCCCCCAACTTTCTCTGAGCCTTCGGGGTCCATGTGACCTGGCCATTTAGCCCATGGTGTGCAAAAAAGTGCCGCTCAGAGGTAAAACAACCCAACTGAAATGTCCACATCAGATTTCTGCGACAAGTTTTAATTTATTAGTTATGACAAATTCTTCTTTTCAACCAGGAGAGGAGATCTGTCTTTCAGTGAAAAATCCCACTAGATATTTCATCTAATTCGTTTTGCATTTGCCAAATGACCTGCTCATACAAAGTGGTCTCTTAAAGAAATAAATTGCACTCTGATGGCCACCATAGTAGACTTCTAGAGAAATAACTCAGTGTAGATTGGACCACTGGGAATCATAAATGTCATTGTCTTTACAACCTAGCTATGTTCCCATCTTATGGGTTATTTGTATACCGTAAAATGTATTAATCACTTCAAATGACTTCTTGTGTTAAGGTCAATCATTCTATATTTTGGGGGCGGGGGTGGCTCAGTCGGTAGCGCGCCAGGCTCGTAATCTGTAGTTCCCAGGTTCGAGTCCCAGCTGGGTCAGCGTTGAGATTTATCTCCGCAAAATTTCCCCGCCCTGCCCACGGTCAGTAGGGGACACCGATGGGCTTGAAAAGGCCACCGTCCGTCGGATGGGACGTTAAGCCGTGGCCCCGTGTGCGGGAGAGCCATACCCTGTGCACGTTAAAGAACACGCTGGATGGCCTTGACGGGAGGCTACCATCTGTCTCCCCACAGCTGTTCCAGTGGGTCCCCTCCCCCAACCTTCTCTGAGCCTTCGGGGTCCATGTGACCTGGCCATTTAGCCCATGGTGTGCAAAAAAGTGCCGCTCAGAGGTAAAACAATCCAATCCAATTCTATATTTTGTTCTATCAATAGTTTTCCCTTATTATCGTTTTTAGTGTTATAAACTTCTTCGATTTCACGAAATGTTATAGTTTCTCGATGGCAAGAATTTAGAGATATACTATACAGGGTGTCCCTGAATTCATGGCCCAAACGTGAGGGGATGGTAGTACACATGAACCCACCAATATTCGTCATAGAATATGCGGCGGAAATGAAGGGCAGACACAGAGGTTTCCAGAGTGACATTTATTCGAGATCATTACAAGAAATGCTAACGTCCGCCCACCAACGTTAATACAGGCGGCACAACGGCGGAGTAGTGATCGGCGTACCTACTCGTAAACATCGGGCTTGTCGCACACATCGGAGGCTGCGATGGACAGTCGGGCTACCAGATACTCCGCAGACTCGTCTGTGCCCCATACCAGCAGGGGGCGGGGGTGGCTCAGTCGGTAGCGCGCCAGGCTCGTAATCTGTAGTTCCCAGGTTCGAGTCCCAGCTGGGTCAGCATTGAGATTTATATCCGCAAAATTCCCCACCCTGCCCACGGTCAGTAGTGGGCACCGATGGGCTTGGAAAGGCCGCCGTCCGTCGGATGGGACGTTAAGCCGTGGCCCCGTGTGCGGGAGAGCCATACCCTGTGCACGTTAAAGAACACGCTGGATGGCCTTGATGGGAGGCTACCATCTGTCTCCCAACAGCTGTTCAAGTGGGTCCCCTCCCCCAACCTTCTCTTGGTCTTCGGGGTCCATGTGACTTGGCCATTTAGCCCATGGTGTGCAAAAAAGTGCCGCTCAGAGGTAAAACAATCCAACCCATACCAGCAGGGCTGCATTTGCGGCCGCATATTCTATGACGAATATTGGTGGGTTCGGTGAGTACTACCATTCCCTCATGTTTGGGCCATAAATATCAGGGACACCCTGTATATACAGGATGTTTCCAAAAGGTCTAGTCAAACTTTAGGAATCGTCTGCTGCACACACTGATGAAAAAAAAGTTCCTAAGAATCCAGAAACGCTTCCCTTCCCAATTTTAGCATATTTTGAGAGGTCAAATATGGAAAAGTGTCAAAGGGTACAATGATAGATAAATTTGCATGTCTGGCAGCATTGCAAGTGTATGCAATGTTAAACAAAATCCCACCACTCTTAGATAATCTCAATCGTGCATGTCCTGCCAGTCCGATTGGTAGAGGTGGACCAACTGCATGGCCTGCACACTCACCCGATTTGAATCAACTGGATTTCTTCTTATTGGGACACGTTAAGGCTGATGTTTACGTTACCCTGGTTCTTAATACACAAGGTCTCCATAAACGGATTGTGGATGGTTGTCAAAGAATTCAGAACACTCTGGTACTTCGACAGTCGATGAGGAATCTCTGTGAGGCGTGTGTTGCTGCTCAATTTCGAACATTTTCTCTGATGTAGACTTACATAATTGTTCTAATCCATCACTTACAGTGTGCTTAAATAACTGGAATAAAAAGGAATTGACTTCACAAGCTTTTTTGCTTGTACTCTCAAAATATAACTTAAAAGAGAAGCGTTTCTGGCACAATGATTATCGGAAAATTTTTTCGTTATTATGCCCAGTATAAGACGTTCCCAAAGTTTGACTGGACCTTTTCGAAACACCCTGTATACAAATCGATGTTGTTTGATTTCTTACAAATTTAAATAAAGTAGGCGAAGTAGATTGATAGTTTTCGTACACAATGGGCTAAATGATCATGTCACACGGATTATAAAGACTCAGAGCTGAGTAGTGTAAGGTGATTCACTGGATGGCTGCAGATGGGAGTCTCCTATCAAGTCCCTCTTGTTTTGAAGTGCACAGGATATGACTGACTTGCAACGCGATCACGAAATCCTCTTTCTCTACGAGGTCAGAGACGCAGTTTCCTGAATCTCAAAGCAGACATTCAGAAGATAAGCATAGCATCATAACCTAATGGGAAGTTGGGTTGGGTTGTTTTACCTCTGAGCGGCACTTTTTTGCACACCATGGGCTAAATGGCCAGGTCACATGGACCCCGAAGGCTCAGAGAAGGTTGGGGGAGGGGACCCACTGGAACAGCTGTTGGGAGACAGATGGTAGCCTCCCGTCAAGGCCATCCAGCGTGTTCTTTAACGTGCACAGGGTATGGCTCTCCCGCACAAGGGGCCACGGCTTAACGTCCCATCCGACGGACGACGGCCTTTCCAAGCCCATCGGTGTCCCCTACTGACCGTGGGCAGGGCGGGGAATTTTTGCGGAGATAAATCTCAACACTGACCCAGCTGGGACTCGAACCTGGAAACTACAGATTACGAGCCTGGCGCGCTACCGACTGAGCCACCCCCGCCCCCTAATGGGAAGTAAGACCCACAATCGCCGAGAAGATGTTTTTGAAAATTTAAGCGTGGACATTTCGATAATTGCTGAGTCCATGCTCGCCGGGAGGGAGTTGGCTCATTGGATAGCACTCTACGCTTGGAAACTGCACTTTCGAGGTTCGAGTCCCAACTGTCCAACGTTCAGATTTATCTCTGCTAACTGCACCCTCCTCTCCTTTAGAAAGAGACACCGATGGACTTGGAAAGGCTACCGTCCGTCGGATGGGTCGATAACCCATACGCCCTGAGCGTTCAAGAACATGTAGAATGGAATTAACGGAAGCTTCCGTCTGTCTCTTATTAACTGCTCATAGATTTCCTTCCCTACCCTAATCTGAACCTTTAGAGTCCTTGTGACCTGCCCACTATGTGCATAAAAGTGTCACTCAGAGAAAAACAACAACCTAACTCGTGCTAGCATGAACACCGTTAAAATAAAAGGAAAAATCTTACTCAAACGTAAAAAAAAAGCGGAATACCGCAGAACCATCAATCCATAGTAAAACAGAGATTACCTGTAGATAAGGGGCGGGGGTGGCTCAGTCGGTAGCGCGCCAGGCTCGTAATCTGTAGTTTCCAGGTTCGAGTCCCAGCTGGGTCAGCGTTGAGATTTATCTCCGCAAAATTCCCCCCCCACCTGCCCACGGTCAGTAGGGGACACCGATGGGCTTGGAAAGGCCGTCGTCCGTCGGATGGGACGTTAAGCCGTGGCCCCGTGTGTGGGAGAGCCATACCCTGGGCACGTTAAAGAACACGCTGGATGGCCTTGACGGGGGGCTAACCATCTGTCTCCCAATAGCTGTTCCAGTGGGTCCCCTCCCCCAACCTTCTCTGAGCCTTTGGGGTCCATGTGACCTGGCCATTTAGCCCATGGTGTGCAAAAAAGTGCCGCTCAGAGGTAAAACAACCCAACCCAACCTGTAGATAAAGAGTTCAATATATACTTATGCGGAAAAACTTTTGTTACCGACGACTCTAGATACATGCCAAAGTGCTCTAACTATTAAACAAACAGTCAGCTCTGTCATTTATTTCCGCAATGTACTTTTATATCTTTCGCTGAACGTGGGGGACCAGGCGCCATCTATAATCAGGAAACACAGCTTACACCGAAGAACCAAAACATTTTGACCATCTGCTTAATATGATATTGGTCCTCTACGTGCCGCCAAAACAGTTCTTACCTGGCGAGGCATGGACGCTTGTGTTATTACTTCTGTGTTATCTGGTATCAACACGTTACTAGCAGATCCTTTAACTTTTGTAAGTTACGTGGTTGAGCCACCACAGATCGGATATGAGGTTCCTATACAAACCACAGATGCTCGATTGATGTCTGGGGAATTTGGAGGCCAGGGCAATACCTGGAAGTCTTCCTCATGTTCTGCGAACCATTCTCGAACAATCCGGGCAATGTGGCATGACGCATTATCCTGCTAAAAAAAGGCACTACTAGAGGGACATACCGTCGCCATGAAAGGATGTACCTGGTCTGCAATGATGTTTAGGTAGTGGTAGACGCCATAGTTTCCTGCACATCAATGAGTGGACCTAGGGTTTCCTAGCAGAACACTTCCCAAAACATTACACTTAATCCAATGCTTGTTTTCGTCCCACGTTGCATCCTGGTGCCAATACTTCTCGAAGTAAACGACGCATACGTACCCGACCGTCCACATGGTGCAACAGGAAATGAGATTCATCGGACCAGTCGACCTTCTTCGAATCATTCAAAGTTCAGTTTTGATGCTCGCATACCCATTATAGGCGCTTTCGATGGTGAACAGAGGTTAGCATGGGCACTTGGAGCTGCTTGCGGCTATGTAGCCCCATTTACAGCAGTGTTCGATGCACTGTGTGTTATGACACATTACTCCCGTCACCAGTATTCTTGTGCCACAGTATCTTTTCTGTTGGCTCATACCTTAAGAGATAATCTTCGCTCACCTCTAGCATCGATGAGCAGTGGTTGGTACACACCTTGCCGGGCGCTTCGTGGTTTTCTCCTCCTCGGACCACTTTTTGAAGGTACTAACCACGGCTGACCGTGAACACCCCACAAACCTTGCCGTCTCGGAAATGCTCTGACCCAGTCGTTTGGCCATTACAATTTGACCTTTGTCAAAGGGGCGGGGGTGGCTCAGTCGGTAGCGCGCCAATCGTAATCTGTAGTTCCCAGGTTCGAGTCCCAGCTGGGTCAGCGTTGAAATTTATCTCCGCAAAATTCCCCGCCCTGCCCACGGTCAGTAGGGGACACCGATAGGCTTGGAAAGGCAGCCGTCCGTCGGATGGGACGTTAAGCCGTGGCCCCGTGCCCTGTGCACGTTAAAGAACACGCTGGATGGCCTTGACGGGGGGCTACCATCTGTCTCCCAACAGCTGTTCCAGTGGGTCCCCTCCCCCAACCTTCTCTGAGCCTTCGGGGTCCTTGTGGCCTGGCCATTTAGCCCATGGTGTGCAGAAAAGTGCCGCTCAGAGGTAAAACAACCCAACCTTTGTCAAACTCACTTAAGTCCGTTGCATTTCCCATCTGGTGAACAAGAATAACACTGATTAACAGAGCTCATGACCTTCACCATGACCTTCACCATCTTTCATGACCTTCACCATCGCCGTCGTTGAGCTGCAGTTGCTTCGACTTGCAGAAAGACGCACTGGTTATAATGTTTTAGTTCTTCGGTGCATAATCAGGAAAGGCAGCTCATTTTCCCAATGATAAATATGTCTTCTTCATTCACATCTTATTCATTAGCAAACAATTGAAAAAATAAGCTGCCTTTCTTGATTTATAGTCCGCCACGTTCAACGAATGATACATATAAAGGTCACGCTGCGGAAAAGAGTTAAGGAGCCGATGATTGGTTTAATGGCTAGCCACTCTCAATTACACCCCCAGAGCCATTCTTCTATTGCGAATATTGAAATAATTGTTTTTTATTTGACTCATTTACCCCAGAACCAGTAAATAACATATTTGTTATTTACTTTCAGTTAGTCATTTACCTCCAGAATCATTTTTGAATCCTTTTTCTTCTACTGCGAATATTAAAATAATTACTTTCTATTTGAGGACGAAATAAAACTTTCAGTGTTAGTTAGAACTAAAAAAATTGGAAAGAAATCGTAGATACTGGAAATTTTGAATGACATGCTTAAAAACGTTAAGGGTATTCTTATTCAGAGATATAGAGAATACCTGAAAAAAATAATGAAAATCTGAATAGTGCTTACTAATTTTAACAACTCAACGCTGATAAAAGAAAGTTTAAATCAGAATCAAAAGAAATGTTACTCACTTAATTAATATTTCATAATTATAAGAAAAGTTTAGAAATTTATGCTCTACCAGAATCATCTTTAGTAAATATCGATCCGTTAACGAGCAGGTGAAGTGCTCAATCGGTAGCGCGCCAGGGTCGTAATCTGCATTACCCGGGTTCGAATCTCCACTGTGTCTTTGTTGAGATTTATCTCTGCTAACCAACGAATGGAATACCGATTTTTTAAACGCCACCGTCCGTCGGATGGGACGTATAACGGTGACCCCGTGTATAGGATGGGTTGGATTGTTTTACCTCTGGGGAGGCACTTTTCTGCACACAATGGCCTAAATGGCTAGGTCACAAGGATCCCGAAGTTTCAGAAGAGGTTGGGGGAGGGGACCCACTGGAACAGCTGTTGGGAGACAGATGGTAGCCTCTCGTCAAGGCCATCCAGCACGTTCTTTAACGTGCACAGTTTAGGTGCATCATGACTCTCTCTTCTCTTCGCCACGGCTTAACGTCCCATCCGACGGACTGCGGCTTTACAAGCCTATCGGTTGTGGGTTGTTTTACCTCTGAGCGGCACTTTTTTGCACACCATGGGCTAAATGGCCAGGTCACATGGACCCCGAAGGCTCAGAGAAGGTTGGGGGAGGGGACCCACTGGTACAGCTGTTGGGAGACAGATGGTAGCCTCCCGTCAAGGCCATCCAGCGTGTTCTTTAACGTACAGAGGGTATGGCTCTCCCGCACACGGGTCCACGGCTTAACGTCCCATCCGACGGCGGCCTTTACCAAGCCCATCGGTGTCCCCTACTGACCGTGGGCAGGGCGGAGAATTTTGCGGAGATAAATCTCAACGCTGCCCCAGCTGGGACTCGAACCTGGGAACATACAGATTACGAGCCTGGCGCGCTACAGACTGAGCCACCCCCGCCCTAATTTATTTGAAATGCATTGTCGTTGAGTGGTCTTTAAGAAATGTAAGCAAACTGAATTCAAAAGCATGATAATTGCGAAGTGTGCATCTTTTCTTTGAACTACTTATTTGTGATGTTTCAAACTTGATTTTTCCCTTACCCACATCTAAGGGGCGGGGGTGGCTCAGTCGGTAGCGCGCCAGGCTCGTAATCTGCAGTTCCCACGTTCGAGTCCCAGCTGGGTCAGCGTTGAGATTTATCTCCGCAAAATTCCCCGCCCTGCCCACGGTCAGTAGGGGACACCGATGGGCTTGGAAAGGCCGCCGTCAGCCGTATGGGACGTTAAGCCGTGGCCCCGTGTGCGGGAGATCCATACCCTGTGCACGTTAAAGAACACGCTGGATGGCCTTGACGGGAGGCTACCATCTGTCTCCCAACAGCTGTTCCAGTGGGTCCCCTCCCCCAACCTTCTCTGAGCCTTCGGGGTCCATATGACCTGGCCATTTAGCCCATGGTGTGCAAAAAAGTGCCGCTCAGAGGTAAAACAACCCAACCCACATCTAGATGTGTATTTCGCAAATGTTTCTTCCGTCTCCTTCAATACACAAGAAGAACGTAAATGTTTAATTTATTGATAATACAAAATGGAGCACAAACATCCATTTATGAAGCATCCGTCATTTCTAGATGAAGTATATGCTACAAAAACCTCGAAATTAGAGACAATATCATTGGCCGCAGGGTGCATAAGTTGTTTTCATAGTTAAACAGGTCAGACGACTTCAACTTGTTTTGCTTGGAACATTGGAGACCAAAAGAAATACTTCGAGTGCTGAGCTACCACAGACTGGCTATATTAATATTTGCTCAGTAGTCGTAACCTGCTTTTGGGGAGTCACGAATCGGTATTTATTATTTTGCCCGTAGGTTTCTGCAATAGCATCGAAAGACTCGCTTCGACATTTTAATAACTTAAAATGAATATATTCCATTTCTCTATCTAGGGCGAGGAGGTGAGAGAAGAATAATATTTATCTACTGCAAGAAAGGTGCTACATTAAAAATGGATAAATATATCTGTAAACATTTAGGGATGCAAAAGAAAGGAAGGGGGACGCGAAATGAATGGTAAACTCTTAAATTTCTCTCTTTTACTCGATTACTGTTTTGCTTATTTTGCGTTATAAATCGGATGTTTATTTTTGCGTGTTCAAAATCACGTGAAACGGGAAATCTGGACTTTCAGCTAACTTGAAAGAGAGGAAGTCGTTGAAAACTCTCAAGGACTTCAGACATATGAGTCGGCAGCCTGTTGCACACTCGACCGTTGAGATCGGTTCTAACTACTAATTCTAACACTATCAGCATTGAAATTAATCAACTTATCCATGATCTAGCTTAGGAAAGAAAAGAGATATCGGTGATGCATGAAAAAGTGCCTTCAGGTGGATTACAGGTTAAACTATACTTCCATGCACGACATGTTCATAATCTGTAGACAATAATACAAGTTCGGTCCCAATTGTGCCAGCAGTGAGATATATCTTCTTTAACTCCTGTTATGTCGTCTATAAGTAAGGGTGAATGCAGTAATGGGCGAATGCAGTAGTAAGTAAGGGTGAATGCAGTAGTAAGTAAGGGTGAATGCAGTAGTAAGTAAGGGTGAATGCAGTAGTAAGTAAGGGTGAATGCAGTAGTAAGTAAGGGTGAATGCAGTAATGTAAATAAGTAAGGGGCCTTACTTACAATGCCGCCGTTCATCGGATGGAATGTTACACCATGGCCCTGCGTACAGAAGAGTCCATACTCTGTGCACATTAAAGAGAATGGATTGTTTTGACGGGATGCTACCATCTGGTTCTTAACAGCTGTGTAGTGGGTCCCCTTTCCTCAACCACATCTGAGCATTTGGGGTCTTTGTGAGGTGGTCATTTAAACCATTGTTTTCAAAAACATACCCTCTCAGAGGTAAAAAACTCAACCCAACTCAACTGTACCAGCGTTCAGATCTCTCTCTCTAACCCCACCCTGTCCTCGATCAGAAAAGGGGTAGCGATGGGGTTGGAAAGGTCACTGGATGGGACGTAAAGCCGTGGCTCTGTGTGCAGAAGAGTTATACCAAAAGCTTGGTGATACTCAGTTCTCGTTAAACAACATGGATGATCTTGATGGTAGACTGCCATCTGGCTCGTAACAGTTCTTTAATGGGTTCTTTTTCCTTCAACCTTACTTGAGCAGTTGGGGTTTTTGTGACGTGCTAATTTACTCTACTGTGTCCAAAAAAAGTGCCACTCGAAGGAAAAACAACCCAACCTAATCGGTTCCTGACTCTTTAACGATTGCATTGTCTTTTCTTTCACCGAATAGAAGTGTTTGCTTCCACTCTTAAAATAAAGTGACTGGATTAAACAGAAAAGGATTGGAGAAAAAAAAGTTTTCATTTCACCCGAATAGCGTACTATATTTATGCTTCCGTTTTCAGTGATTTACGAAACCAAGACACTTTGCAAAACGAAAAACTTGAAATTCGTTTTCCTGTAGTCTCTCATAATGGGGAAGAAACGAAATTTCATTACATCAGGATAACTTGGTAATGTAATAAATTATATATTTAAAACATATAAAATATAGTCATACCATTTTCAGATGGATTGAGTAGTAACTGGGTTATTTTTATAGTAAGAATGGCTCTATGCATTTGAACCTCCTTCATCAGTGATGACGTAAAGAAATTGGTCATTTTATTGCGATTTTATTGGTCCAAATGCTTCATTGTCTATTTTTTTGTTGACATATAGAATGTGCATTGAAAACTATTTACTATGTTCCATCACCTTTTGCTAATTCCGTGTTATAAATCGGAGTTTTTGTCTTGCGTATTGAAAATCGTGTGGAAAGGGAAATCAGGTCTTTCAGCTAACCAGAAAGCCAAGAATTCGTCCAAATCTTGCTGCCAGGATTCTCACAGTGGAATAAGAGAAAATTCAAGGTACCTGTTGATTAACTTGTGTTAGAATCGAACGACATGACGTCAAGATTCTCATTATTGCAGAGGGTCTAACTTTTGGTTAGCATCAAATAATATATAATAATAATAATAAATAATAGTTATTAGTATATTATTAATATAATAATAACTTTGGGTAATCAATAATACTACTGAGCCGAGTAAACTTGGAAGAAGGGCCTCCGAAAATTATATTTATACTACGTATACCAAAAAAATGTGACACATGTATTTTACTGCTAAATAGAAATTTCTCTTTTGTTTGTTTCATTTACCTTAAGGAATCTTCCATAAATCAAGTAATGCTTATTTAACAGAATTTCGTGTGAATTTAGTAGAATTTCACCCTCGAATTGCACGTGATAGCAAATAATGCTTTTTTTTTAAATACATTATTACCGAAGGTGTTTTGACATTTCCATGTTTTCGGAACGGAAAGCCATGTCCTCTCCTTAAATGGTGCCGATGGGCTTGGAAAGTCCGCCATCCGTCGGATGGGACGTTAAGCCGTGGCCCCGTGTGCGGGAGAGCCACACCCTGTGCACGTTAAAGAACACGCTGGATGGCCTTGACGGGAGGCTACCATCTGTCTCCCAACAGCTGTTCCAGTGGGTCCCCTCCCCCAACCTTCTCTGAGCCTTCGGGGTCTATGTGACCTGGCCATTTAGCCCATGGTGTGCAAAAAAGTGCCGCTCAGAGGTAAAACTACCCAACCCAACTTTAAATGGTGAACGAATATCGTTTAAAATGGAGGTTTAGAGCAGGATTTTTTTAAAAAGTTTTTCATAGCGCCCTCTCCCCTCAAAAAAAAATAAAAAAAAAATAAAAATAACAAAATCGAATAGCATTTTCTGAGGCCCTTAGACACTGAAAAATCTAGAACGGCAAACTAGGTACATAAAGATGAAACAGATTTTAGGATTCATAAATTTAATTTCTGTTTAATGTAATTTTATTCGATTTTGACGAGTTTATTCATGAGCAACGAGTAAAATTGTTCTATGAAATAAAAAAGACGTGAATTTCGACATTCACAAAAACGTTTTCTTACTTTAAACTTTCATAAAATTGAGTTACTTAAATATTCATTAATCATAATTCATTTATGACCTGAATGCCTTTCAAAACTGGAATTTCTATTCTTTCACTTACAGTACGAAAAGACAAAAGTTAAAATTTAATGAACTGACGACCTTTGCAAAGACTTCGGAGGGGTGCAGCCACGACAGAATCGAGATAAAAATAAAAGTGGGGGGGGGGAGGATCAAGTGGTGCAATCGAACTGGAAGAAAGTAAAAAAAATTAAGACTGGATTTCCATTGCAATATAACATTTCCTCTCAGTTTTAGAAGAGTTGAAAATATTTTAAAATATTTTAAATGTACTCAAGTTAAATATTTTTTTGCTTACATTACCCTTACCAGCATCTGAAATAGGGAGGGGGGGGGGGACCTTGCCCCTCCCTTCCTCTAGCTCCATCCATGGGCTCAGTCCATAATTTCAAAAACCCTGGTTTTTTAAGGTTTCCGATTTAAAATTTTTCTGAAGTGATGTTTTTCCGTAAAAAACTTATTTCCAAATTTCCAAAGTTAGGTCACTTTGAATGTTGCATTGCATTTACTCAATGCGAAAGTATTCAATGAATTTTGACAATATACTTACTGAATGGATGGGAAATCAAATTTTGATTAAACAAGCCATATCGAACAAAAAAAAAATCTTAGAATCTCAGAAGTTCAAAACATCTTTCTTCATATTTTATGATGGCGAAGTATAAGTATCGTGTACTTTAACCCGAAACTGGCATGGTACATTTTCTGGAACGGCGTTGGTAAGGTGGGGTCAGGGAGTCTTAGTGGCTCAAAATACATGACGTCATGGCATCTCACTGATTTCTGATAGGTTACTATTGATTTTCAGATATTTAACAAATTATTTGAAATATTGATTATTTGAACTATCTAGAAAAATAATAGCGCTAGGGTATACCTAAAAATATTTATTCGAAAATAGTGGGAGAAATGAGCCAGAATCAATAAATTGATCATTTTTTTTATCCATCGCGGGTTGGTCAGGCTTAGTCTAGGGACGGGGTGACTCGGTCGGTATCTCTCCAGGCCCCGTGTGCGGGAGAGCCATACCCTGTGCACGTTAAAGAACACGCTGGATGGCCTTGACGGGAGGCTACCATCTGTCTCCCAACAGCTGTTCCAGTGGGTCCCCTCCCCCAACCTTCTCTGAGCCTTCGGGGTCCATGTGACCTGGCCATTTAGCCCATGGTGTGCAAAAAAGTGCCGCTCAGAGGTAAAACAACCCAACAACCCAACTCTCCAGGCCCAGCTGGGTAGCATTTTGATTACCATACCAGTTACGGGTTAACTTCTTTTTGACTCCAACTTTTCACACGCTCATTTCAGCGCAAATTTATGACGTCATTGATGCTTACTAAAATCCTCCGACAAATACCAGATTAATTTGCAAATCAAACGTGTGATGAGCACCACCTGTCGTGCATGAATCGAAGGAAAACATCCAATATCAATTTAAGCGTTAGAGATTGCATTCAGAAATGTATCAGAATCCCAGACAAATCCTTCAGAAGCATTTACGAGTCGAAAATTATCCATTTTATACGGCAGAAATTGATTACTATTGTTGTTGTAAACTATATGCCTGGTGCTTCAGAGTACTGAAATGGCAGTTCGGTTGCTTGTCTATGGCAAACATCTTTCTCGCATCAGTAATCTCAATTATTCATGCATACATAAGATTAAATTTTCAGATCCTTTATTTAAGAGAACAACTATACGCTTAATTCCAAACTGAATCTATAATTCTTCATCAACAGATCAACAGATTTAGCCGTATTGTACCCAAACACAGATTACTAATTCTTGATAGTTTCTGGTTGATTAAACTCTGAGTAGTTTTAGAATATTTAGGTAACTCTTTTCACTAGATATTCATACGTCCTTTCCTTAAAATCATATAATGCCTCTGTTTACACTAATATATAGTCTTTAAGCTCATCACGAAATAATAATATATGTTTATAAAAAGATCGAATTGTACTCATAACAGCATAATTTTTGCTAAGTAATAATTTTAATCTTAAACATTTTTTGAACCTTATGTTTTTAATATTATTGCTCATGGGAAAGTACTTTATACATATTAATGCAGGAAAAGCCCGTTTTATCAAGAACTCAGACATCCAAAGAGATCTAGCAACCAGCAGAGTTACCATTTCCCTATTTTCACTATTTTTCAGACAAATAACACTGTAAATTCTTTATTTATGGGTCCTGGGGTGGATCCGTCGGTAGTGTGGGTAATTTGCGGTTCTTAGGTTTGCATCCCAGCTAGGTCAATATTTAGATTTCTACTGAGTCCTCAAAACTCCCCAATCTGCCTTCGGTGAGTAGGGGACACCGATGGGCTTGGAAAGACAGCCGTCCATCGGATAGGACTTTAAGCCGTGGCTCTGTATGCTGGCGAGCTATACCCGAACACGCTGGATGATCTTGACCATACTAACAGCTGTACAGTGGGTTCCCTTTCCCCAACCTTCTCTGAGCCCTTGGGGTCGTTGTGACCTGGTCATTTAGCCATTATATAGAAACGTGACTCTCAGAGATAGGGGCGGGAGTGGCTCAAACGGTAGCGCGCCAGGCTCGTAATCTGTAGTTCCCAGGTTCAAGTCCCAGCTGGGTCAGCGTTGAGATTTATCTCCGCAAAATTCCCCGCCCTGCCCACGGTCAGTAGGGGACACCGATGGGCTAGGAAAGGCCGCCGTCCGTCGGATGGGACGTTAAGCCGTGGCCCCGTGTGCGGGAGAGCCATACCATGTGCACGTTAAAGAACACGCTGGATGGCCTTGACGGGAGGCTGCCATCTGTCCCCCAGCAGCTGTTCCAGTGGGTCCCCTCCCCTAACCTTCTCTGAGTTTTCGGGGTCCATGTGACCTGGCCATTTAGCCCATGGTGTGCAAAAAAGTGGTGCTCAGAGGTAAAACAACCCAATAACTCTCAGAGATAAAACAACCTAACCGTTTATGTCTAAGAGATCAGATTAATAATCACCCATCATGCAGTCTCTTGCTTTTCACAGAGGTCTAGAAGAGCCTGCCAGTTTAATTCGACATAGAGATCTGCTAGACCTCAGCAGAAAAACAACACAAACATCCATCCCCAGGACTCGAACACAAGTCCCTTACTATCAGTAAGGTAATGCTAACAACTCGGCCACTAGGACACTCTGAGAGATTACAATATTATTTTATTTCTATCTAGATCGGGAGTGTCCAACTCAAACTTAGTGAAAAGTCACAAGGAAGAAATTATATACGTAAACCGCAGTAAACATTCTCTGCTTAAAAACGATATCAGAGGAAAAAGAACTATATTTTGTAGGAATCAAGAAATATTTGGATTAAAAAATATACGTTTTTAATGAGTACTATGAACTAGAAAACTCTTTTAGCTAAGCACCTAAAAATATTTGTTCGAAAATAGTGGGAGAAATGAGCCAGAATCAATAAATTAATTATTTTTTTAATCCATCGCGGGTTGGTCAGGCTTAGTCTAGGGGCGGGGTGACTCGGTCGGTATCTCTCCAGGCCCAGCTGGGTAGAGTCTAACATCCTTCTTTAAAAACTGGACCATTTTGTAAAAGGGACCTTGGCCCCTTTATCATCTGGCCCACGAGAAAAAGTTTTTTTGTGTGCGTCAAAAAGTAGGGACTAGTACAGTGAAGTGCTAGCGACCCTACATGTTGGCGATAGGCTTTTGGTCGCAGGCCGCCTAATAATGAAGGAGGTGGTTGAAGTTTGGTGCCAAGGAAGTGCTGCGTCGTAGTTTTGTGGCAAGGTGGTGGGGAGGGGAGAGATTTGGAGTAAAATTCTTCTGGGAGTGAAAATTGTGGCGTGTGTGATCACTGTGTGGCCCATGTTGGCCGGGAGTTGGTAAGAAGGGCTCAAGGAAAATATTCAAAATCGCCCCTAATCTCTTACAATTAAGGATGGCCTAAAATGGTCTGCAGATCTTAAAATTTCTGATTTACAATATGCTGATGATTTAGCTCTTTTGGCAAATGATGTTCATGAGATGAACTCTTTCATTCGAGCTGTTGATGAGACTGGTAGTATAGTCGGTTTGGTTATAAACAGAGAGAAAACTAAAGTGATGAAAATTGGTCAGGCAGATTGTTTGCCACCACTAGTAATTATTTTTGAAAAAGGGTACTTTAGGAGTTCTAGCCTATTGTTACAGAGTATAATTATGTATATATATTTTTTGAAATCATCAATACAATTGCACTAGGGAAATAAGGTGGTGCAATAATGTGTCCAAATGCTTCTTTTTTGTCCCTTTGGATCTTTTTGGCATCTGGATCTTTTGGTGTCCAATGGATCTTTTGAGTAGGAGGTGTCTGCAGGGAGGAGAGTCTTATTTCACATATTGAGATGGAGAGTCTGCAGGAAGTTGGAAAGTTAAAGGATTTTGCCAGTACTTTGTATGAAATGGGCCAGGGCCCTGAAATGTGATTTTGCCTTTGTATGGGTGGGGTTTAGGATGGTCTGTAAGGTGAATGTGGTGACTCCAAGTGTAGCAAGTTTGTGATAGAGGGTGTGTCTTTGTGTGTTGTATATTTGACAGTGTAGTAGGTAGTGGGGGATATCCTCTATCACTTGGCAGTTTGGGCAGAGTGCAATATGTATTTTTCTAATCATAAATAAGTCTTTGTTGATGTTCGCTCTGCCAGTTCGGAGTCTGTGTATTGTTGTTTGGGCCCTTCTGGATAGGTAGTTAAGATGTAGTGTGTTTGGAGAGGGTGCTATTGTGGCTCTGAATGTGTTTTTATCTGTAGTGTGTTGTACCCAATTCTGGGTCCATGTGTGATAAAAAAGTTTTGTGTATTCTCTTATGTGATGTTTGCATGTAGAGATAGTGTGGTAATTTGGAGTTGTGAGTGTGAGGCCTTGTTTAGCAAGTGAGTCAACAGTCTCATTATGGATGATGTTGCAATGTGAGGAATCCAGTAAAAAGTTAGGGTGTTTCCCTTGTCTATAATGTTGTGTGCTATGTTTTGTATGTGGAAAAGAGAATGGTTCTGTGATGGATCTACTGTTAATGTGTTAATGAGTTGTAATGCAGACCTTGAGTCTGTGATTATTTTAATGTGTTGTTTGTTGAGGTGGGTGGCTCAGCCTAATGCCATATGTATTGATGCTAGCTCTGAAGAGGTGCTATTTTCAGCATGATTTAATTTTATAACATAAGAGAATTTGGTGAAAGGGGTGTAAAAAGCAGCAGAGCCAGAGGTGGTGTGTGGAATATGAGATCCATCAGTGTAAATTGTATGGTCAGTGTCTGATAGCTGTGTGATTAAGTTGTCTGCAGCAATTTTTAGTTCAATGGGGAGGTGAGCTTTTTTTTTTGGTGATGTGTGGTAGAGTGAGGTGAATGTTTGGTTTTTTAAGTAACCAATAGGGAAGTGTTTGTGTGGGTTTATAGGGTTTAATTTGTTGCCAAGTGGGGTAAAGTGTGTTTTTTTTTTATTATTTGTGCTGTGGTAGTAGAGTTAGTGGTTGATTCAATTCTAAGTATGGCTGGGTGAGTGGGATTGTGGTGTTTAAGTTTGATGTAGTGTTTGCATGTGAGGAGGTGTCTTTTGATTGTTAGAGGTGGCATGTTAGCTTCTGCCCAAGTGGCGAGGTTTGGGCAGCCAGCTTTAAGACCCAGGGCAAGTCTGATGGCGCGTGTTTGCAGAGTTTCAATTTTATTGATTTGTGTGTTTGAAGCAGTGTTGAGTGCTGGGAGGCCATACTCTAGTCTAGAGTTGATAAATGCTTTGATGAAAGTAAGCATTACTTTATCGCTGGCCCCCCATGACACTCTTGTGATGAGCCCAGCTGGGTAGCATTTTGATTTTTATCCATCGCGGGTTGGTCAGGCTTAGTCTAGGGGCGGGGTGACTCGATCGGTATCTCTCCAGGCCCAGCTGGGTAGCATTTTGATTTTTATCCATCGCGGGTTGGTCAGGCTTAATCTAGGTGCGGGGTGACTCGGTCGGTATCTCTCCAGTCCCAGCTGGGTAGCATTTTGATTTTTATCCATCGCGGGTTGGTCAGGCTTAGTCTAGGGGCGGAGTGACTCGGTCAGTATCTCTCCAGGCTCAGCTGGGTAGCGTTTTGATATATTTCCGCAAAACTCCCCGCCCTGTCCTCGGTCAGCAGAGGATATCGATGGGCTTGGAGAGACCGCCGTCCGTCGGATGGGTCGTTAAGTCATGATCCGTGTGAGGGAGAGACTGCCATCCATCGGATGGGACGTTAAGGCCATGTGAGGGAGAGAGCCATACCCTGTGCACGTTAAAGAACACGCTGGATGACCTTGACGGGAGGCTACCACCTGTCTCTCAACTGGTGGTAGCTTTCGTCAAGGAGTCTTCGGGCCCTCCTATACACACCACTTAACTGGACTTTTACATTATTTCTGTAGCTTGTCCATTCATATCTAGCTTTACAGTAGTCACGAAGCAAAGGCTTTATTTCCACTAAGATTGTGGCGGAGCTGGGTTTGTTGGGTGTGCTCCTGGCAGATACCCTGTTATTCCCAAGTTCGTGTCCTCATTGAGACTGCCTTGCAATATTTCTCTGATAATTCCTTCTCTATCGTCGGTGATAAAAGGTACGTCAATAAATGTGGAAAAGCCGTGGTTCCGTGTGAAGAAGAGCCATAACCTCTGCATTTTAAGGGACAAGCTGTATAGCCTTATTGGGAGGATTATATCTTTTTTCCGAACAGAGATGTTAGGAGCGCCATTCCCCTGCCCAGCTGTGAGCTCTTGGATTGGGTTGTTTTACCTCTGAGCGGCATTATTTTGCCCACAATGGAATAAAATCGCCTGGTTCGAATGACCCCAAAATCTCAGAGAAGGTTGAGGAAAGGGATCCCACTGGACAGCTTTCTGTAGACATGGTAGCTTTCCATCAAGGCATCCAGCGTGTTCTTTAGTGTGCACTGGTATGGTTTTCCTGCACACAGGCAACCCTTTCGGTGTTTGTGATCTGATTGTTTAAGCTCATTACCCGAAAAGTGTTGCTCAGAGGAAAAATGGCCCAATTTTTTAAGATTCCTGAGTGAATTTAAGTACTCATTACGAACTGTCCGTGGTGTGTGTCTTTATCGATACTGAGAAGTGGAGAACCCAGTCGTCAGTTCCAGACTCAGGAGTTCGTTCCGTGACTTTGCCAAAATTTATTGTTCTTCTATTGATAAAAAGCAGGTGTCACTTAAGGTGGAATAAGCAGGTGTCACTTAAGGTGGTGTCACTTAAGGTGGAATGAAAAGTCCGTATTTAATCTTTTGAACTCTTATCAATGTTAATTTTTCTCTAATGAGAAGATGATTCAATTTCGGTCTGATGATCAAGTTCTGATTTTTTTCAGGAGGCAACAGGGGTGGGGGGTCAGGACCAAAACTCTTTAAATATTAAAAAACGCAAAATAAGTGCGAACGTGACGAAATGTCTTGAAAAGAATAAGCTTCAATTACTTAAAGAGCGAAAAAAGGATGTTTATGAATATAAAAACCTTGCTCATCACAGCATTTTTTCCTAGATATCACTTTGATGAAGACGCTTAAAAATTGCATTCCACTGACACAACATGGAATAGAATGGCCGGGGGAGGGGAGGGGGTTATAATTCAATGGTCATTTAGTGTATATCATACAATCAGTTTATGATATCTCATGTAACATTATCCTGAATTCTGCTAACAACGTGCAGAACTATTATGATTGGGGCTGATTGGAACATTCACTTTTCCAATTGTTACGTCTTGAATAAAGTGAAGTACCTAAAACTTCCAATCATGGTCCATATTCAAAATTGTGATAAATCAAATCATGCAATCTGTTTTCATCGAGACGCAAAGTAATTGCACAGACGCATCTTATGACCTTCCTTGGAATCTTTTCCTTCTCCTTTTACTAATTTGCTTTCTTATTTGCTATGCTATATTTCATTTCTCTGAATAGTGCCATTGTCTAGACAGGAAAAAAAAGACTCTCTGTTAAAGTGTACTTCAAACTATTTTCTAGTCGAGCATTTCAAATGCCATAACCAATTTTTTTCTCCACAAATCTAATTTGTTCATTATGGGCACAGCCTGTTTAAAATTTAGCATCAAAAACTGTTGTCTAACCAACCATGAATGGGAGCTAATGAATCCTTTTTGCATTTCCTCATCGGTGATTAAGAACTTAAGAGAAAAGGGAAAAAAAAGTTTTATTTTCTGTAATAATTATCGTAATGAGTGCCTTTTGATTCTGAAGACTCGATTTTTGTGAATAATTTTTTTAAACTGCGGTTCATTATGTTTCTATGTTTTTTTATTCAATTCTCTACCTATTTGAAACTTGAGATTGTTTAAAAGATAGTTTTCTAAGCAATGAAATACTTATGAGCAGGCAAAAAATATTGCAAAAATATAATAAGCGGCAATTGGCAGTGCAATCCCTGCGCAATGGGAACATTTAGCAGAAAGGTAACAAAAACAACGGCATTAACGAAATCCGATTATCTGCAAGCAAAACACGAAGACCAGAATACTGCAGTTATGGGTGCATGAAACACCAAACATCTTCTGAGATTTTCAGGTTAAAATTGCCAATTATAGTAGCATTCAATCTAAGTAGCTCTTCCTACAGTCGAACGCATCAGTCATGTACAAAAATCTACTGTGTATTTAATAGCCTATTATTTCTTTTTCCCATTCAGCCATTTTAATTAGCAAGAAGAAATGCCTAGCTCGTTCTGAAATATGCGCATAATTATTCTTCATTTAGTTATAAACATTGCTTAATTACCAGGAATAATCCATGATCTCAGTCACCGAAAAAAAAAGATATGAAAAGTAAGTTTGATCAAACGTCCGAAATAAAAAAAATGCTTCGACAATTTTATTTGTAAGACGTTTCCAAGTACATGACTGAAGCAAAGTAATTAAATATTGAGTTGAGCATTTATGCAAAGCCTTATTATTAATTTTGTTCACTTTATGATAAGTAATGAGCACGTGTAACATATTAGTGTTGCTTAGAATGAAAGTTTGATAAGTGCAAAAATAATTTTAGCGAATATATATTAAATTTCTGAACAGCGCCTAAACATTGTTCTTCTGTTTATTTACAAAGGGGTTGATAAATGCTTAACTCCTTTCTCTGTTGAAGAAACCAACGATAAATTGTAGAGAACAAATATTGCGCAGTTTTTGGTAGGTAAATCTGTAGTCAAATCGATTTTCATTGAATTATTTATGTCCTCGTTCCGGTTACTGAAATGTGTGGAACGTGCCAACGTGCATGCCAAACGTGCATGAAGAGCCATTAAAGACGAAAAAAATTGTTTCAGAATGTAACCCAAAGATGAACCGACACTCAGAAGGAATATATGATTAGCATCATCGTGTTGGATCATTAAATGAACGGTTTCACTATCGAGGCACTCAGGGATTCTTCCATTTTTCAAAAGAAATTTCAATTTTTCATTTAACCGTTTTAACCCAGTTTCCGTCTTCTTAAAAACTGGAGTCTTTGTAGAGTAAAAGTTTTAAGAGAAGTAAAAAAGATCTGCTTAGAATAGGAATCAGCAGAAGAATATGAAATACAAAACTATTCATTAACGTTGCTGCCTAAGCCAGACAGCTAAAATTCTTCTTTGCATTTCTTACAAGAACGTGATTTTTAATTAGTTGGTAATCTTATCGTTGTCGTGCTTTTGAAGTATTCTATCAGAGATTCATGCCACCATTGCGTTTCAGTTTGCCAAGAAACAGAATCAAGGTGAAAAAAATACTGTACGTTGTTGAATTATTTCGAAGAAAAGGCAGCTTTACTCCTTAACCTTTTATTTCTTCTTTTCACGTTTTGCGGAGATAAACGTTTGCGTTTTGCGTCATTGCAAACGTGAAAAGCGTCCGTCGGATAGGAAGTTTTTCACGTTTTGCGTCCGTCTGATAGGATCGTTAAACCGTGGTCCCATATGCGGAAGAGCCAAATCCTGTGCAAGTTAAAGAACACTCTGGATGATCTTCACTAGAGGCTACCATCTTGTCTCCCAACAGCTGTTCCAGTGGGTTCCCTCCATCCTATCTTCTCTGAGCCTTCAGGGTCCTTGTGGCCTGGCCATTTAGCCTATTGTGTGCAAAAAAAAGTGCCACTCAGAGGTAAAAAAAAATCCAGAAAACGTTAAGGAAAAGCTATTCATCCCATCAACGTTTCGGCACATATTGCTAATAAGACAACAACATTGTAAGTTGGAAAATCCTAAACCATCCTCTTATAGTTCAGACATGTCTCATTTAGATTTCCTACCTCTATGGATCATTAAAAGAAATTTGGAGAGTAAGGATATTTGACAACAACGCAAACTGTAAACATATGCTTTGTAATGGCCGTGACTCATTCCCATGTCAATGATACAAGCGTGCAAACGTCTGGGGAAAGTGTCTCAAGAAAAGTACCTAATGTGAAACAGGTTGGGTTGTTTTACCTCTGAGCGACACTTTTTTGCACACCATGGGCTAAATGGCCAGGTCACAAGGACCCCGAAGGCTCAGAGAAGGTTGGGGGAGGAGACCAACTGGAAGAGCTGTTGGGAGACAGATTGTAGGCTCCCGTCAAGTCCATCCAGCGTGTTCTTTAACTTGCACAGGGTATGGCTCTCCCGCACATGGGGCCACGGCTTAACGTCCCATCCGACGGACGGTGGCCTTTACAAACCCGTCGGTGTTCCCTACTGACCGGGGGCAGGGCGGGGAATTTTGCGGAGATAAATCTCAACGATGACCCAGCTGGGACTCGAACCTGGGAACTACAGATTACGAGCCTGGCGCGCTACCGACTGAGCCACCCCCGCCCCATGTGAAACAGATAAGACAATTTATTGACATGCTATGGTAAAAATTCAGGGTCGAATTTGAAACACATCGACAGTTTTTCTGTGTTTTTAAGTCTCGATGACATAGGGAGTAAGAGACCAGGTTGAGCAAGAACGAACCAGAATGCGTTCCGGTGACGATTTTTTCCTTTCCACGTTAGTGATCTAAAAACAGCGAAATGTGAAAGCTATTAACGAAGGTGATGAGTTTTATCTTAAGGGAAAGTTTATTGCTTGAGAAGAATCATTAAAATGAAACGCAATCCTTATCTTTTCCCCTTAATTCGTAGATCACTTCCCAGAAAATGGCGATACATTTACAACAGTAAAAACTTCTGATGATTTTACCGGCAAACTTAGTGGCACATCTGCTACTTGAAAAAGACCGTCTAATGCGGTGGTTCTCAACCTTTTATGTTTCACGTACCCCTTGGAAATGTGTATGTAACTTTCGTACCCCTTGTATAGATAGATGGGGCGGGGGTGGCTCAGTCGGTAACGCGCCCGGCTCGTAATCTGTAGTTCCCAGGTTCGAGTCCCAGCTGGGTCAGCGTTGAGATTTATCTCCGCAAAATCCCCCGCCCTGTCCACGGTCAGTAGGGGACACCGATGGGCTTGGAAAGGCCGCCGTCCGTCGAATGGGACGTTAAGCCTTGGCCCCGTGTGCGGGAGAGCCACACCCTGTGCACGTTAAAGAACACGCTGGATGGCCTTGACGGGAAGCTACCATCTGTCTCCCAACAGCTGTTCCAGTGGGTCCCCTCCCCCAACCTTCTCTGAGCCTTCGGGGTCCATGTGATCTGGCCATTTAGCCCATGGTGTGCAAAAAAAGTGCCGCTCAGAGGTAACCCAACCGAAATACATCTCGTCTGAATTGTAGCAAGTCAGTGTGAATTTTCCATTGATTTGGACAACTCTCCTAAGTTTCACGAAACTAATCCCATTCTTTAAAATTATCCTAAATTTTAAAAATCACTTCAAGCCTTTCAAACTCCCCAAGATTTGGCCATGTTTTATCGATTTTAGTCAACTATCCTGAATTTCACAAACCCAGTCCCAATTATCACTACTCGCCTGTATTTTCCAAGTGGATTCGAATTTTCCCAATTGCCCTACATTTTGCTAAGTATCCTAAATTGGTCCAACACTCCTTAATTTCACAAAACAAATCCCAATTTTCACAAATCGCCTATATTTTACCAAGTGGATTCGAATTTTGCCAACTACCCTAGATTGTGCCAACTCGCCGTAATTTTACATAAAAAAATCGCAATTTTTATATCTTCCCTGAATTTGCAAAGTCATTTCGAATTTTATCAACTCTCCTTAATTGCACAAGAAAGGAATTTCACAACTCCCCTGAGAGTTACCAATGGGTTCGAATTTTACCAACTCTCCTAGATTTTGCCCAAGAGCTCTCGGTTTTTTCCAACTCTCCTTAATTTCACAATCCTAATTTTTACAACTCACCTGTTCTTTACCAAGTGGTTTCCAGTTTTGCCAACTTTCCTAGATTTTGCCAAGTTTTCTCGATTTTTGTCAACTCTCCTCGATTTTTGTCAACTCTCCTTAATTTCACAAAAACAATCCCAATTTTTACAAATCGCCTGTATTTTACCAAGTGGATTCGAATTTTGCAAACTGTCCTAGATTTTTGCCAAGTTCCCTCGATCTCGCCACAATTTTACGGAAAAAAACTCCCAATTTTACATCTCACCTGATTTTTGCAAAGCCACTATGAATTTTACCAACTCCCCCAAGATTTGCCAACTTTTCTAGATATTTCGAAGTTGCCTCGATTTTGCCAACACGCCATAATTTTACAGAAAAAAGATTGCAATTTTTACATCTCATCTGAATTTTGTCAACTCTCCACGATTTTGCCAAGACACTCCAAATTTTGCCAACTGCCCCTAGATTTCGCTAACTCTCCTAGATTTTGCCAACTCGCCATAATTTTTCAGAAAAAAATCCAAATTTTCACATCTCACCTGAATTTTGCCAACTTCCCACGATTTTGCCACGTCACTCCAAATTTTGTCAACTCCCCAAGATTTTGCCAAGTCACTCCAAAATTTGTAAACTCCCTAAGATTTTGTCAAGTCACTCCGAACTTTGCCAACTCCAAAAGATTTTACCAAGTCACTCCGGATTTTGTCAACTCCCCAAGATTTTGCCAAGTTGTCCCGATTTTGCCAACTCACCTGTATTTTACTAAGTGGCTTCGAATTTTGCCAACTGCTCTAAATTTTGCCGTCTCTCCATTTTCCAAACTGCCTTAGATTTGACAAGTTGCCTCGATTTTGACAACTCCCTTTAATTTTGCAAAAAAAAATTACAAATTTTCACAACTCACCTAGATTTTATGAAGTCGCTTCGAATTTTCCCAACTCCGAGTTACTTTGGGGGGGAGGGGGGAGGAGCCTCGCCTCATCCCTCCATGGCTACGCCCCTGTTTCCTCCTCTCAAACAGTTTCAAGGGCGGCCATCAGAGCTGTATTTCTCAAGAGAGGTTACAAAGTTTTTAATACATTTCCAGACAGATGGATTGGCAAGTGTGGTCCAATTTTATTACCACCACAGAGCCCTGATTTGAAACCCCTTGTTTATTTTTATTCTGTTGCTTTATAAAGAATTATGTTTACATGGAAAAAATTCAACTGAATCATTTGGAGCCAGAATATGAGAAGCAACTGAGTAAGTAACAAGAGATTTGCTGCTGGGTGTGTGGCAAAAAAAGTGAATACCAGTTGGACATATGCAGGATCACGAACAGTCCATAAGTAGAAATTTACTGATTATGTTCAAAATTATTAGAGGTACGCAACTAAGCAATTTTTCCAATTCATAATACTCTTTTGATTGTGTATTTTTGTCTTTTAATCACGATAATTTTTTAATTTAAAAAAATTCTTTCCAATTCTTTTAAAAAAATTTTTCTAATTTATTGCTAATTAAAACTGTTTTTTTTTTTCATTTTTTAAATACGGTTTTTTTCTGCAGTTCTTTAAAAACATAATTTTTTTCCCGATGACTCGTCTAAACAGAAATAAAATGACACTATAATTTCTCATGCATAAAAAACGTATGAATTA
This sequence comes from Ryuthela nishihirai, assembly GCA_038380435.1. NCBI lineage: Eukaryota > Metazoa > Arthropoda > Arachnida > Araneae > Heptathelidae > Ryuthela > Ryuthela nishihirai. Next base: position 41,446,791 of record JAWZYU010000020.1, read on the forward strand.
TTAATAGTGAATTAAGAGTTAAACAGAAATAAATATTTGAGACCATCAAAACCTAAAATAGAATTTACATTATTTTGTGAAAAAGAAAAAATCAAATATATTCAGGAAAAAATTCCGATTCGGGAAATATTTCGGAAAAAAACAAAAGAAAGTTCATATTATAAAACTTCTATCGTGGATGCAGTTGTAGTTCTTGGGAAATGAAATGCTGGTATAGGTGGAAGAAGTGTCGATTCTATAAGAAAAGTTTCAAGATTTTCTTTATTTTCATTACGAACATTAATAAAGGTTCTATTTCACGATTTTAACTGAGTAATGCTTCATCGTTTCAAAAGCATCGTGTCAATTCTTTCGTATGTTTCATATTTTATGTCCAAACTCTCAGCGAAAAAGGAGATTTTTCCTCGAAATTGAGTTTCCTTTCTCCCTTTTCATTGATCGGTGGGCAAATATAAACAGAACCTACATTGGCTTGCACTCCGTTTCTTCTCACCGTAGGAAACGGAAATGAATCCGCACAGAGGATGGGATCTTTCAGCGCTTCAGTATTAACTGTAAGAGATTTAACTTTACTTCCGACTAAGACAGGAAAATCACATTTAATGAATACAGAAATGGGATCACGTTATGCAGATCGAAATGATTTGCATTGTCGTCTTTCGTTTCTTAGTTTGTTTTCTATTAACGGAACTTTGAACTTTTTGGCGCACATTAGGCTAACGTACACGTCACAAAGGCCCCTAAGGACCCAAAGCTGTCTAGGAAAAGGATATCTATTACAAAAGTGAAGTCACCCTATTTTATTAAATAAAAATGTTTAACGCAGGAAAAGCATTTCGGGAAATCAATATTTTTGAGCTACTAAAAGAAGGCTGAGTTGTTTTACCTCTGAGCTGCACCTTTATTGTAGAGCTCCAGGCTCGTAATTTGCAGTTTTCAGGTTCTGTACCAGAATTCAGAATTTTGTCCGCTAACCACGCCCTTCTGCTCTCCGTCAGAAAGGGGACCCCGATTCCCTTTCTGATAAAGATTGGAAAAGGTATCTTCCGTCAATGGTGAGTTAAACCGTGTGCAGAGAGTCATACGTGTTTTCACACTACAGAATAAGCTGGATGGTCTTGACGGGAGACTAACATTTGGCTCCTAACAACTCCCAAGTGGGTCTTCTTCTCCCGACCTTCTCTGAGTCTTTGGGGTTGGGTTCGGTTGTTTTACCTCTGAGCGGCACTTTTTTGCACACCATGGGCTAAATGGCCAGAGTCACAAGGACCCCGAAGGCTCAGTGAAGGTTGGGGGAGGGGACCCACTGGAACAGCTGTTGGGAGACAGATGGTAGCCTCCCGTCAAGGCCATCCATCGTGCTCTTTAACGTGCACAGGGTATGGCTCTCCCGCACACGGACCCACGGCTTAACGTCCCATTCGACGGACGGCGGCCTTTCCAAGCCCATCGGTGTCCCCTACTGACCGTGGGCAGGGCGGGGAAATTTTGCGGAGATAAATCTCAACGCTGACCCAGCTGGGACTCGAACCTGGTAACTACAGATTACGAGCCTGGCGCGCTACCGACTGAGCCACCCCCGCCCCTAAGAGTCTTTGGTGTCCTTGTGACTTGGTTATTTAGACCGCTCTGTGCAAAAAAATGTGACGCTAAAAGGTAAAATCGTCAATGTAAACCATTCTGCAGCTGAAATTTCGAATTTGCAGCTTTTCTAGCGTAGAATAGCTAGCTAGATCGTTTACAATAGTGTTGCCATTTTATCATAACTCTTGCCATTTTCCAAAACTAACTCCCTCCAACTGCAGATATGAAAACTTTTGGGAGATTCGGGAAATGCGAATATCGACAATTCATTAATATCTATGTAATCCAAAAAATAATTTTTAATTTATCTCTAGGAAAAAAAAAAGGAAAAATTGAATGTGTACAGACGGACGACAAAGTAAAAATATGCTTTAGCTCCGTTTTGAAAACGAGCTAAAAAATAGATATAGGGGGGAAAAATTAAGCTTCCGAATATTTATTTAGAACAAAAAGTAATATAAATGCTTTAATGTAATTGGAGCGAACAGCATCGTCCGACTACGTCTGGCTAGATGTTCAGAAGCAGTGAAAAGCGCATTTTCTATTTATGAGTAAACTAAAGTCGTAAACACCGAATCAGGGGTGGCTATGAGATGGCACTTATGGTGCACAGAACAATTGCTTCGTGAAACAAAAAACAAAAAATTTCATTTGTACAGTCGCTCAAAAAAATATCAGAACACTTTGGTTGATTACAGAATTCAGGAAAAATATTATGGCAACGATTTTTTTAGAAATTAGTGATCTGGCAACCTTCGTGTCACGTGATTACAGAATTCAGGAATAATGTCTGGAGCGTGTACAACAACTGTACACGCTCCAGTTACCGTTCATAGCAAACTGGAGCATGTGCAGTTACTGCACACGCTCCAGTTTGCTGTGAACGGTAACTGCACACGCTCAATATTTCTGTGAGTGGGCCCACACGACCCAGGTTTAGAAATTAGCGATCTGGCAAACTTCGTGTCAAAAAAAAGTATCCGAACACTATGGTTGACTACAGAATTCAGAAAAAATATCTGGCAACGATTTTTTTAGAAATTAGTGATCTGGCAACCTTCGTGTCACATGATTACAGAATTCAGGAAAAATACCTGGAACATGTACAGCAACTGTACACGCTCCAGTTACCGTTCACAGCAAATTGGAGGGTGTGCAGTTACTGCACACGCTCCAGTTTGCTGTGAACGGTAACTGCACACGCTCAGTATTTCCGTGAGTGAGCCCATACGATCTAGTATCAAAATAATATGACTACCTACAGTCGCTCAAAAATGTATCCGAACACTATGGTTGATTACAGAATTCGGAAAAAATATCTGGCAACGATTTTTTTAGAAATTAGTGATCTGGAAACCTTCGTGTCACGTGATTACAGAATTCAGGAAAAATATCTGGAGCGTGTACAGCAACTGTACACGCTCCAGTTACCGTTCACAGCAAACTGGAGCGTGTGCAGTTATTGCACGCGCTCCAGTTTGCTGTGAACGGTAACTGCACACGCTCAATATTTCCGTGAGTGAGCCCACACGATCTAGTATCAAAATAATATGACCATCTACAGTCGCTCAAAAAAGTATCCGAACACTATGGTTGATTACAGAATTCAGAAAAAATATCTGGCAACGATTTTTTTTAGAAATTAGTGATCTGGCAACCTTCGTGTCACGTGATTACAGAATTCAGGAAAAATATCTGGAGCGTTTACAGCAACTGTACACGCTCCAGTTACCGTTCACAGCAAACTGGAGCGTGTGCAGTTACTGCACACGCTCAATATTTCCGTGAGTGAGCCCACACGATCTAGTATCAAAATAATATGACCACTACAGTCGCTCAAAAAAGTATCCGAACACTATGGTTGATTACAGAATTCAGAAAAAATATCTGGCAACGATTTTTTTTTAGAAATTAGTGATCTGGTAACCTTCGTGTCACGTGACACGAATAAAGGATATTTATTGTCAAAATAATAGGATATTTTTTTGAGCGACTGTATTCCAACAGAAATTCAGTTACAGTAATCCACGGTCAAATACCTTGTAGAATAGCGTTTTCCAAACTTTTTTCTTGACTCCACAAAGAAAATGAATGACATTTTGAAAGATCCTGACGAACCCAGAATAGCAACGTAGATACATTAAAGCTGAAAGAAAATTTTAGTACAAATATATTTTATTTTATTTAATGCAGTTGTTATTAAAAATAATTAAATATAATTTCACCGATGATGACAATGATGAGTGAAAATGCTTATGAAATAAAAATAACATGAATTTCAACATTCGTAATGAAAGTTTGGTTCTTTTTAACTTTCATTAAATCGAGTTTTTTTTAATATTCGTTTATTATAATTCATTGATGACATAAATGTCTTTCAAAACATAGTACGAAAGTTAAAATTTAATGTGTTGCGGCTTTTTCCGAAGATTTTGCGGCCCATTTGAGGACCCAGACCTATGTTTAACAAACCTTGCAATGGAACATTAACAAGAGAAAACTGAGTTTTGATGACAGCTGGATATGATTCCAGAACTTGTTGAAAACATGGACTGAAATTCAAACTTATTGCAACGAATTCATCAGTACTTTTTTCATATGTAAAAGCGCCTTCTAGGGCAAAATATGTCAACAGAGTATGAAGCTCAGATGTTGTTCTAGCAATCATCATTTTAATTATCATTCATATTCTTATAACCATCATCACCACCACCATTCAATTGTCTAATCATCATCATCATCATCATCATCATCATCATCATCATCATCATCATCATCATCATCATCATCATCATCATCATCATCATCATCATCATCATTCATGTTTCTAATCGCAACCACCACCATCATCATCATTCATCTTTCTAACCACCACCACCAATTTTTCAAATCATCATCATCATCCATTCATCTGCCTACTCATCATCATCAATCATCTCTCTAACCATCATCATCATCATCATTCATCTTTCACTTAGACTACAAAGAAATTTACACAATCATATGGTACTTGTAGCTACATATCGATTCAGAGAGTGCTCTCGCGCCAGGCTCGTAATCTGCAGTTCCCAGGTTCGAGTCCCACCTGGGTCAGCGTCGAGATTTATCTCCGCAAAATTCCCCGCCCTGCCCACGGTCAGTAGGGGACACCGATGGGCTTGGAAAGGCCGCCGTCCGTCGGATGGGACGTTAAGCCGTGGCCCCGTGTGCGGGAGAGCGATACCCTGTGCACGTTAAAGAACACGCTGGATGGCCTTGACGGGAGGCTACCATCTGTCTCCCAACAGCTGTTCCAGTGGGTCCCCTCCCCGAACCTTCTCTGAGCCTTCGGGGTCAATGTGACCTGGCCATTTAGCCCATGGTGTGCAAAAAAGTGGCGTTCAGAGGTAAAACAACCCACAACCCACAACCCAACAGCTGTTCCAGTGGGTACCCTCTCCCAACCTTCTCTGAGCCTTCGGGGTCCATGTGACCTGGCCATTTAGCCCATGGTGTGCAAAAATAGTGCCGCTCAGAGGTAAAACAACAACAACAGAGAGTGCTCTCTTTTTAAGCCAAAGGTGCACTTGTTTTTCTGCAAATGCTTGGACCGTTACATTTAGGTAAAGAATGGGAGAAAAGGCACTCATTAGAAGAAGTAATAATTGTTCCTTTCTCCCTTTTCTTGAAGAATCACACATTTTCCTGACACTTAATTGTCGGAACACTACCCCGGGTGTTTAAGAGGCTCGCTTAAAAAGTGCAGAGAAGCTAAATTTTTTTAAAATTGTTGAATTAGTTTCGCAACAATGTAAATGTATCAGATAAAAACATTTTGCATGTCATTAGTTCTTTTTATAAATTATTTATGAAAAGAGTTTCTTATAAATATGCATAACTGCCTCAGGGAAGATCATACTTCCGGAAAATGTCACGAAGACGAAAAATTAGTAACTGAGCAATGACGTAGCTTAAAAGTAATTACGATGCTGAGGAAATGACGAACAAACATTATTTCCACTGGTAAAAACAAAAGAAATCAGTACAGAAAATAACAACACAATTTTCTTCCGTTCAATGTTATCGATGCTCCAGTTATTTCCTAGAAAACCCTTTTGGGGCGGGGGTGGCTCAGTCGGTAGCGCGCCAGGCTCGTAATCACGCCAGGCTCGTAACCATTGTTCCCAGGTTCGAGTCCCAGCTGGGTCAGCGTTGCGATTTATCTCCGCAAAATTCCCCGCCCTGCCCACGGTCAGTAGGGGACACCGATGGGCTTGGAAAGGCCGCCGTACGTCGGATGGGACGTTAAGACGTGGCCCGTGTGCGGGAGAGCCATACCCTGTGCACGTTAAAGAACACGCTGGATGGCCTTGACGGGAGGCTACCATCTGTCTCCCAACAGCTGTTCCAGTGGGTTCGCTCCCCCAACCTTCTCTGAGCCTTCGTGGTCCATGTGACCTGGCCATTTAGCCCATTGTATGCAAAAAAGTGCCGCTCAGAGGTAAAACAACCCAACCCTTTTTTTTTATTCCACAAGCAGTTGGCTTTAAACAAATTAAAAGGATATTGATCAAAGTTCGCATATAGATCTGTTTTTGGGGTTTAAGTAAAGAATTCAGCACTTTGAGTTCGCCTTCAGATCAACTGTCCTAATCGAAGAACGTGGTTAACTGAGTCAATACAAAGCGTTAGTGGCCGAAGAACTACGTGCTTAGAAAACATAAATTTCCATTTCCTCTTATCTCTGACCTTTCAGAGATTTTCATCAGACTTTCAAATAAGATAAATTTAAATAAACCTGACGTTAAAGCACCTCGAGGAAAATAAATGGAAAGGCAGAAAGAGTTTTTCTAAACCGTGTTTAAACTTCTTTCCATACGAATCTCAAGTAACAGAAAGAGGAGATGGATGTGAAATTATTTCTCCCTTTCATTTCGTAATGGAACCTGAGTATGGACATTTTAAGTCGTTCCTGTTACCGAAATGATGTCTCGGTTCTGTGCAATTAACTACAGCCAGGTATGATGAGTTGGCTGTAATTGTAATTAATAGACTTGTCTTGATATGGAATGACCTAAAGCACTTTACAAAATTGTAAACTTCATGCTAGTAATTCTGCTTAAAACCCGAATACGTATTCGGTGACTGTTCTTGTGTAACAAACTATACGTCCGAAGCACCTGTTCCCATTACATAAATCACTGGTCCGGAATTTAATTGAGGTAAACCAATGCATAAATATAAATCTTTAGATCACTCTGGTTGGATTAAATGGGTATCACTTAATGATCATTATTTGCTCTATTGATAGAGTAACATTCCTGATACGACTGATTTAAAGCTCAGGGTTTTTCCGTGTTGAACATTCTCTGCAACTAAGGAAGTATTACGGCCAAGAAATGGGCCCCACTTGGCTCATTTCTATACGATTGGGAATGGCGAAATCTTACCTCTCTTCAGGCTTGTTGGATTTATTCATGAGAGCTCTTATTTCTCGTGAACATCTCTGGGGATGTCGACATGGTATAAGTGTTCCAATAAGTAGGTCTTATTAGTGGTAATTCCAGTTGTCAATCAAATGAAGGGGATATGAAAAAATAGGTTTAGAAATGAATCGCCAGTAATTCAAAAAACGTCACTGATAAAATAAGATGTTAATAAGCATTTACAATATTTATACAGAGCATTGGTATAGGAAGATAATTTGAAAAAAGGGGACAAAGTTAAAATTCTAAAACCATACCTTTGGCTGAGTCATTTGCAATAGATTAAAAAAGCTTTGGGACAGTAAAAAAGAGAAGTTGATTTCTGTTCTGGCGGGTTGGGTTGGGTTGTTTTACCTCTGAGCGGCACTTTTTTGCACACCATGGGCTAAATGGCAAGAGTCACAAGGACTCCGAAGGCTCAGAGAAGGTTGGGGAAGGGGACCCACTGGAACAGCTGTTGGGAGACAGATGGTAGCCTCCCGTCAAGGCCATCCAGCGTGTTCTTTAACGTACACAGGGTATGGCTCTCCCGCACACGGAACCACGGCTTAACGTCCCATCCGACGGACGGCGGCCTTTCCAAGCCCATCGGTGTCTCCTACTGACCGTGGGCAGGGCGGGGAATTTTTGCGGAGATAAATCTCAACGCTGACCCAGCTCGGACTCGAACCTGGGAACTACAGATTACGAGCTGTTCTGGCGGGGAATTTTCTTTCATGTGAGAGACTGCTAAGGCTATCTTCTAGTTTTCATTTTCCTACACAGCCTATCAAAACGTTTATGAAAAAATATTATTTTTATAAAAGAATATTCAATATATAATGATATTTAATAATATTTTAAAGAAATTTTATAACTTCTACATTTTACTTCAGGTCACAAAAACCCCATAGACTCAGAAAGGAACCACTAGGGAAGGGAACCCACGTGTCAATTGTTAAGAGACAGATGGAAGCTTTCCGTCAAGACATCCGGAGTGTTCTTTAATGTAAATAGGACATCTAACGTACATGGGACTCGGACCCTAGCCTATTTGAACCAGGGGATTTCCAGTTAATAGTCTGACGCTCAACTTCTTCATTTACTTCCTCTCCGAAGTTTAATTGAAGCGTAAGTTAGGATGCAGCCATGGGCGTCCGCAGAAAATTTTCCAGTGGGGGGGGGGGGGGCAAAGCTTGGATACAAATAATTACATCAATAAATTTTTATTTAATTATTTAATTTTTTAGAGTTTTTTTTTCACAAGTAGATTATGGAATACAGTATCGCATCAATACAAAAACACATACATGATGTATATAAATTAATTACGTTTAAATTGTTACGATTATAATTTTTGGAATTTTTTACTCGATCGCAGGGGGGGGGGGGGGGCAAGTGCCCCGTTTTCCCCCCTCTGCGGACGCCCATGGATGCAACCGTTATGAGAATCAAACAAATAAATGAAACACACTCTCAAACTAATAAACAAAGTGATAGACGTTTCAACTTCGTCTCACGATCAGCCGGTAGCGCGCCAGGATTGTGAATCTGTTTTTCCCAGGTTCGAGTCCAAACTGAGCCTCGGTTAGGAATTTTCTCCATTAACTCCAGTTCTTCCCTATAGATGGGCTAAAAAGGGCACCGTCCATTAGAAGAGTCATTAAGCCGACACCGTGTGCAGGATTGCGTTGTTTTACCTCCGAGCGACACTTTTTTGCGCACAATGGGCAAAATGGCCAGGTCACAAGGACTTCGAAGATTTGGGAAGGGGACCTACTGTAGATAGATGGTAGACTCCCGTCAAGGCCATCCAGCCTGTTCTTTAACGTGAACAGGGTATGGTCCGCACACGGAGCCGCGGATTAACGTTCGTGTCCTCTACTGGTCAGTAGGGGACACGGACGTTAAACCAGTTAATTGCAGGGCAATTAGTTTTTCAGAGATAAATTTCAACGTTGGAGCAGACGGGACTCGAACCTGGAAACCACAGATTATGAGTCTGACGCACTACCGACTGAGCCACCCTGCCCCCTCGTGTGCAGGAATGTCACACCCTTTGCACGCTAAAGAACATGCTGTTTGGTCTTGACGGGAGGCTTCCTTCTGTCTCCTAACATCTGCCTAAAAAATTCCCTTTCCCACCTTCTCTGAGCCCTTGGGGTCTTTGTGACCTGACCATTTATCCCATTCTGTTAGCTTTTAACCCAACAACAACGCATACAATTGTTTCTTACTTCATGAATTAATGCCTCGGAAGCAGTTTGTCCGCGTGTTAGCGGATCGTAACTGAAGGAACGCATTGGAGCAATAGAATCAATATACGCATCATTTAATATGGCATGACAGATATGTAGAAGAAATGGGCTTACTTAGGAAAACGGCAAAAGACCAGTTTTTAGATCAAATTTCAACATTTAATATTTCGGCTGCAGCATTTGAGCTACAAGCACTTACACTGGAAATGTACAAATGAAATGTACAAAAAATGTTTTCGTGAAATGTGCAAAAGAAACGAGCAAAATGTTTACGTGAAATGTGCTGTAAACGAGCTGAAACGAGCTGAAAACGAATGTAACGAGCTGAAACGCTGAAAAAGAAACGAGCTGTAAGCTCGTTTCTTTGCACATTTCACGAAAGCGTCGAAAGAAACGATTCTTTGCACATTTCACGAAAACGTCAAAAGAAACGATTCTTTGCACATTTCACGAAAACGTCAAAAGAAACGATTCTTTGCACATTTCACGAAAACCTTATTTGTACATTTCAGTGTGCAAATGTGCAAAGAAACGAGCTTTACAGCTCGTTTCTTTGTATATTTCACGAAAAAAAAGTAAAGATCCCTGAGCTCTCTTTTGTCCACAATATAGATACACGGTGGAGGTTCATTGTTAGAAATTTGTACATATTTAAATGGAGAGAAGCAAATCGTCATATAATCTGTTTCGATATGTATATTGGGGATTAAACTGCATATAGATAATTAAGTGATAAAGATTGATTTATTATCAGTAATATACTACTTATGAACAATAGAAAATCAAACAATGTCATTAGGAAGCATTCCCCTGCAACGAATTCATATTCCTCAGCTATGATACTAAAAAATGAAGTCGGATTTTTCTCTCCCAATTTGCAGATTCTATCCTCCAATTTCAATTGGAGCAGAGATACAGTGTCGGAATCTGATGCCTTCAGGTTCGAATCGCAACTGTACCTGCATTCATATTTATTTATACTAACATCTGTAATTTACTCAGGAGAAGAGGGACACCAATGGGCTTGGAATAGTCGCCGTCCTTCGCGTGAGACGTAAAACTGTAGTCCCGTGTGCATGAGAGCCATATCCTGTGCATGTTAAAGAACACGCGATGCTGGATGGCCTTGACGGGAGACTTCCCTCTGTCTCATAACAGCTGTTCTATGGATCTCCTTTCCTACAATCTTCTCTAACCCATTAGGGGTCCTTGTAACCTGGCCATTTTGTTTATTGTGTAAAGAAAAAAAAAAGTGCCATATAAAGGGTATAACTTGTACAGTAATAAAAGTAATCAATAAAAGTAATCGACCACAACAATACATTTTCCCCAGAAACTTCAATTATATAATGGGGCGGGGGTAGCTCAGTCGGTAGCGCGCCAGGCTCGTAATCTGTAGTTCCCAGGATCGAGTTCCAGCTGGGTCAGCGTTGAGATTTATCTCCGCAAAATTCCCCGCTCTGCCCACGGTCAGTAGGGGACAGCGATGGGCTTGGAAAGGCCGCCGTCCGTCGGATGGGACGTTAAGCCGTGCCCCCGTGTGCGGGAGAGCCATACCCTGTGCACGTTAAAGAACACGCTGGATGACCTTGACGGGAGGATACCATCTGTCTCCCAACAGCTGTCCAGTGGGTTCCCCTCCCCCAACCTTCTCTGAGCCTTCGGGGTCCATATGACCTGGCCATTTAGCCCATGGTGTGCAAAAAAGTGCCGCTCAGAGGTAAAACAACCCAACTCAATTATATAAATTTTGAGACCTATGTTACTTAAAACGTTGGTGTGCAAAAAAGTGCCGCTCAGAGGTAAAATAACCCAACTCAATTATATAAATTTTGAGACCTATGTTACCTAAAACGTTATCTTCAGATATCAACGTTCTCAGAAAATTCTTTTTCGACTGATGATCTGGTGCAATCGACTGTCCAGGGAGAGACAAAAAACGGAAAACGCTGATCAGCAAACCTAACGAAGTCATCTGGGGAGATTTGGGAAAGTACCCTAGGACGCAATTTTCCAGGTACTATTAATTTATTCTTTATTTTATTCGTAGGAAAGACGCCTCTCTTTCCTGTTATATGTACAAGTTATACACTTTATATTTCCTGTTATATCAATTATATATATGTTACCGCTAAAGCTCGAAAGCCGTTAATGTGCACATTACCTAGCTAATCTGCAGATTAACTGATTTGCTCCGTTAACGTGCGGAATCAAGAGTTTTCCGCATTTTACCTAGGTAATGGCACATTAACGGCTTCCGTATCGTTAAAGTTCAAAAGTTTGTTTCTCTCATAGTGGTGAATCTCTTGAATATGAATCCTCGTGTCACGTGATTCACTCGTCCGCATTATAAAAAACGCCTATGATGAGCGGAGGCCAAGTGAGAACGAATCGGTAAAGTGATTCATTCTTGATAACGAATCACTAAAATGGTTCGTTCTCACTTGGCCTGCTCATTTTGGGGGCGTTTTTTATAATTCGGACGACTGATTCATGTTGACAGAGGGATGACCCTGGTTTCAACTCTACTCTCGGACACTAGATAAATAACATTATGTTAATTTAAGCGTACAGAAACGTTCCTGTTGTTCCAGCAAAGATCTTATTTTCACTTTAACGAGTGCCTAGTAGGTAATTTGCAGATTATCCAGGTAATTTGCAGATTACCTAGGTAATTTGAGAAATGAAACAATTTTCCGCACGTTAACGGATCACCCTAGTTAATCTGCACAATACCTAGATAATCTGTAGAATAACTGATTTCTGCACTTTAGCGGTAACATATATATTACTGTACATCTTCTGTTATACCAGTTACACCTGTTATATCTCTTGTTGCACCAGTTATATCTGTTAGATCTGTCACAAATGCAATATTTCTGATTTTCTGGAATACCTAGAGGAAGAAAAATTAAAAGAAATTTGTCATTTTTATCAAGATTATCAACATCTGCATATTTATTATCTACGGGCGTATCTCAAACCTTTATTAGAACCATTCTTTTTAACCCGCTTTAATAGAGATGAATCCTTTACCTTGAAAGTTTCCACATCAAACCTCAGGCTGTGAATATTGACCACTCCATCGCTGCACTTGATGATGTGCAGAATCTGCTCCTTCGACGCTACAACTGTAGATTACAATATAGTTTCACGTCCGTTATACTGGCAATTTTTGTGAAACTTTGTTTCTCATTCAGGTTGGGTTGTTTCATCTCCGAATGTCAATTTTTTGCATTCAAAATGCTAAACTGCCAGGTCGCAAGACTCCCGAGGGCTCAGAGATGGTTGGAGGAGGTGACCAACTGGAGAGCTGAGAGAAGAAAGTCTCCCGTCAAGCCCATTCAAAGTGTTCTTTAACATGCACAGGGTACTCTCCGCCAGACGGAGTTACTAATTAACGTCCCATCCAACGGACGGCGGCCTCTACAAGTCCAACAGTGTCTCCTTTCTAACCGAACTCTTTGGGGGGGGGGGGGGTTGTTAGCGGAGATAAATCTCAAAGCTGGCCCAGATGGGATTCGAATCTGGGAACTACAGATTACGAGGGGAGAGGGTGGCTCAGTCGGGAGCGCGCCAGGCTCGTAATCTGTAGTTCCCAGGTTCGAGTCCCAGTTGGATCAGCGTTGAGATTTATCTCCGCAAAATTCCCCCCCCCCTGCCCACGGTCAGTAGGGACACCGATGGGCTTGAAAAGACCGCCGTCCGTCGGATGGGACGTTAAACTGTGGCACTGTGTGCGGGAGAGCCATACCCTGTGCACGTTAAAGAACACGCTGGACGACCTTGATGAGAGGCTACCATCTGTCTCCCAACAGCTGTTCCAGTGGGTCCCCTCTTCCAACCTTCTCTGAGCCTTTGGGGTTCATGTGACCTGCCCATTTAGCCCATGGTGTGCAGAAGAGTGCCGCTCAGAGGTAAAACAACCCAACCGAACAGATTACGAACCTGTCATGCTACCAACTGAACTAATCCAACTACTCTCATTCATCTGCCACTTATAATAATAATAAATAAAAATCTTTTTAGAGCATGAGTTATGTTGTTAACAAAGCACTGTTTACATTAAATACTCTCAAGCGATAATGCAAGTATTTCCTTTTTTCTCACACTTTCAAGAACTCAGCTTTATCTATGCTGAAACCAGAAATGATCTGTCAAAACGATTGGTATTATGTAAAAATGTAAAACGATCCTTAATATCTCTATGGAAGAATAGCAAATTTTTAGTCATTCGACATTTAATTGTACCATAGTCTAGTTTGAGTAACAGGCTGTGTCTCTTCTTAGGTATTAGTGCAAGAAGCAACACAATGAGGTCCACCTCTTATCGACAACGAAAGCATTGAAAATCGAAAAGGACAGTTTTATTGTGACAGTATCTGAAACTTGCTTTGTTTCATTCTCTGTTTCGTTTAATCTGAAATCTGCATAAGGAATCTAGATTTGTTTTTTTTTCATTCTCAGGAAAACGTTTCTCGAGCTGTTCTAACGTTCATTGTTCCATCGATGATAATGCCAACGCATTAATTATCTGCATGAGACGTTGCAACTTCTTGGTTTTGCTTTCCCTGATCGAGTTTCTCGTTACAGAGGGCTGCTTAATTTGCACCATAATGTGCTTTAGAGAATGAAGCATGCACTTCAAAAATTCCATTGTATTCCCTATTACCATTGTTTGCTTATGTCTTGGATGAAAATTACGTTATCGAATGCGAAATCTTCGGTAGAATAGAAGATGTCATTTAGCACTTCTTCATATTTCTCATTAGTAATATCACCGAAAAGAGAAAGTGGTTCTGGAAAGAATTCGCAATGGAAGTAATTAGATAGATCAATTCTAAGAGAAAGGTCGAAACTTTAGAAGCATTGTATTAACAGGAATCGCCATGTCAAAAAGTTTTAAACCTGAGTACGCTACAGCCAACACCTCGTACAGTCGCTCAAAAAAGTTTGAACGACTGTACACCATAAGGCCTGGGAACCAAGTTATGACGTCAGTATAAGTAGTTCTGCAATGTAGATAATTCTTATATATTTCTTTCTATTATTATCAGTGGTGCACTTTTATACTAATGCTTATTTATAAATGTACCTTATTTATAAGAATAATTAGTTTTTTTTAGCATTATGATCACTGCTAATAAATCCAAATAAGTTTTCTTCTAAGTAAGTTATATTTATATAAAAAAACTATAATAAAAAAATTAGTATAGAGATACAGTAATAGTAATAATATAAACAAGTATATAAGAATTATCTATATTACAGGACTACCTATGGTGACGTTGAACTTGGTTCTGGCCTTCTATTATAAGAGTTGTTACTACAGCCAATAGAAGAATCCTGTCTTTTTATTTTAACTTGAACGCCATCCAAGTTGCTTCCGATCATTGCTGCCATGAATTTCGTAGTCATTTTAACCTTCATTGTTTTGACCCCTGCAATTCCTGTTGTAATTAATACTTCATTCTGTTCTGGAAGCAGTTAATGAGCTATGATGAGTTGGATTATTTTACCTCTGAGCGGCACTTTTTTGCACATAATCATCATCATCATCAAGCAGCCATAGGCTACGGAGTTCCAACCAGACCGTGAAATTTAGTTCTCCAAGCAAGTATGTCCTGAGCTACATCTACTGCATCTGGCCACTGCACACCAATTCTAATAAGGTCCTTTTGACATCGTCTGCCCACCGCATCCTAGGTCTACCCCCTCTTTCTAAAGCCTTTAGGCACACTGTTCATAACCCTATTCGCCAATCTATAATTATTCATACGGGCAACATGGCCAAACCAACGGAGTCTCTCTCTGCACAATATGCTGCTTAAAGGAGTTTGCCGACTCCTTTGCCTAACCTCATCATTAGTTACAAAGTTGAACCACCTAATGCCCAAGATACCGCGTAAGCATCTAGAATCAAAAACATATAGTTTCCTGTTATCTTGTTTACACAGCGTCCAAGTTTCACTACCATAACTAACCCTAGAAAAAACCAAACTATTATACAGTCTAATTTTAGTCTTTAGGTGTATACGCCTATTTCTCCACACTCTCCATAGATTCTTAAAAGTCCCGGCAGCAATCCCTATTCTTCTGTTAATCTCATGCCGCACATCACCATTATCTGTTACATAGCTCCCAAGATAATTAAACTGTGACACCTGTTCAAGATTGTAACCATTCAGATTAACTGAATCACAGCCTACCTGACCAATTTTCATCACTTTAGTTTTCTCTCTGTTTCTAACCAAACCTACTCTAGTACCAGTTTCATCAACAGCTCGAATGAAAGAGTTCATCTCATCAACATCATTTGCCAAATGGGCTAAATCATCAGCATAATCTAAATCAGAAATTTTCGTTCGCCCATTTAAGGCCAAAATCTTTCCCTTGAAGTGAATTTCGCATAGCATAATCAATAACCAAACTAAAGGGAAAAGGAGACAAAATGCACCCTTGTCGAACACCAGAAGTAATGCTAAACCAATTGCTACAAGCCTTACCAACTCTCACACACGACTCAGTGTTATTATAGAGAGCTTTCATTATGTTAACTAACTTGTCTGGTATACCATATGATTTCACAATCAACCACAAATTATGACGATCAACAGAGTCGAAAGCCTTTTTGAAATCAACAAAGCTAGCAACCAAAGGTTTCTGAAACTCTAAGCATTTCTCAAGAATCTGCCTAAGTGAAAATATCTGAATCACACATCCCCTACCACTTCTGAATCCACATTGCTCATCACGCAATTTCATCTCCAGATTCTTAATTCTATTAAGCACAATCATGGAAAGAACTTTACCTGGAACAGAGAGTAGGCTGATACCCCTATAGTTATCACAAGAACTGCGATCACATTTTTTGAAAATAGGGATAACAATAGCTCTGGTAAAATCCTTAGGAACCATGCCTTTATCATAAAAGATATTCAGAATTTCAGTCATCCAAGTGGTAACCGAAACATTCCCAGCTTTAAGCATTTCCGTAGCCATTTCATCTACCCTGGGGATTTATGAAGTTTAAGTTTAGAAACAGCCAAAATAACTTCAGATTGTGTTATAGGGCCAACATTAAAGTCAACAATGCATCTATCATCATTGCAAACAATGGGAGTAGAATTAACCTTGTTGTTTAGAACATCTACTCCACTACTCAGTCCACCTAGTCCCCACCATCTAATCCCCACCACTCAGTCCACCTAGCCATGACAGAATCCTCACCTTCTACAACCTTACCTTGTTTATCCTTCAATCCCTGTATAACTGTTCGTTTTCTACCACACAAAACATTAACTATCTGGTACAGCTGTTTGCTGTTGTGCTGTCTAACTGCTTCCTCGGCTTTGTCAGCCAAGCCATCAAACCAAAGATTCTTATGTGCTGGTAACTGATCCTTTACACATTTATTACGCTCTCTGTAAAGCTTTCTATTAGGACTAGTAGGATATTGATTAAGGACATTCCTACAGTTCTTTCTTTCTAAAGTAAGCTCAAGTGCCTTATCACTCAGATAATTCTGTCTCCTCTGCTCATTTTTTACCAAAAGAGTACTGTTAGTTTTAAAAACAAGCCTGTTTAAAATGGTCCCATTCTTCCTCAACTTCAGTAGTAAGCATACCATGACTGTCATAATGACTAAGTAACCTATCATGGTATGCTTTAACTATAAGTGGGTCGTTCAGAACTTCAGTATTAAAGGTAAATTTTTAACCCTAGCACAACACTTTTTAAGTTTAAGTTGCAAGACACTTTTAACAAGGTAATCGTCAGATCCAATTTCAGCTCCCCTATATGACCTGGTATTCCTAACAGAAGTAGCCCATTTGCTGTTAATTAATATATAATGAATCGTATTATTACGCAGCCCATCAGGTGAAATCCATATATACTTATGTATGTCGCGGTGTTTGTAATAAGTGTTAGTTATTCTGAAACCATTGAGTTTACTTACCTGTAGGAGATGTTGCCCATTGCCATTGCAGCTACCAATACCAAAAGGGCCTATCACTCCTCCCCAAAGGTCAGAGTCAGTACCAACTTTGGCATTGAAGTCACCTAGAACAAGGTTAATATCTCCTTTCTTGACAGAAGTCAATAATATCCTGAAGTTGTCCCTAAAACCTATCCTTCTCATCCTCATCGGCATCCTCAGTGGGGGCATAACATCAGATAACATTCAAGTCTTTAACGCTTGTCTGAAATTTTGCTGTAAGAAACCTTTCATTAATGCACTCGTATCCTAGAAGAGCATCACTAGCGTGTCTGCTGAGAAGCAAACCCACGCCTTGGTGATGTTTATTGTCGTCCCTCCCTGAAAAGAGAAATTTAAGATTATTTTTAAGAATCTGACCTTTATCTGTCCATCTGGTCTCTTGCAAGCCGAGAATATCTAAATTATAATGGTGGAATTCTTGTGTGAGGACATCAAGAGAAAAAGCTCTGTGCAGAGTCCTCACATTCCAACTACCTATGGAGAGAAAATGGTTAGTAGGATGTTTAAAGAAACTATGTTTATTGAGAGAGGGAATGCCGACAATATCAAACAGCCCCCTAATCGCAGACATGGGGCAAAGACCCGTTCCCCCACCACTAAAGGCTGAAGCCATCTACACTGGAAGACTTCCTCCAATGTAGAATTTGACGATGCCAATAGAAGCAATGAGTTCAGGTGCCTGCGATGACTTCTGCTCAGGATTATCCACCAGCTGATAAACATATCCTGTGGATCTATTCACTTGGGGCTGTCAACCCACAAACAAACAGAAAACACAGCGAAAGATTTTCCCTCCGCAGAAGCCCACCAGTTCAGCAAAATCGGGATCCGTAATCAAGCTCAGAGTCATATATCTGTCCAGTGGGTTTATATGGTCAGCATCAGGACCCTGTGTGGTTGACCACTCCTCAGCAGGGCAGAAACAAAAAGAAAAGTAGCCAGAGTTGTCCAGATCAGTAGGCCACACTAATCTGGCAGCCCTCCCCTTCCGTTCACTTCCATAAGAGAGTATGTCTTTTGAAAGGTACTAACGGTCTGCACCACGAGAAGGCGGGGTCGGACATTTGGTGCTATGCCTGGCCGGTTCTATGCATCATCACAGGGGACTGGTGCATAGCTCTCCTTCCAGTGATTACCTATCTACCATTTATGGGCTAAATGTCCAGGTCACTAGGAACCAGAAGGCTCAGAGAAGGTTGGGGGAGGAGACCCACTGGAACAGCTGTTGGGAGACACATGGTAATCTCCCGTCAACGCCATCCAGCATATTCTTTAACGTGCACAGGGTATGGCTCTCCCGCACACGGGCCAAGGCTTTACGTCCCATCCGACGGACGGCGGTCTTTCCAAGCCCATCGGTGTTCGCTACTGACCTTGGGCAGGGCGGGGAGTTTTGCGGAGCTATGATGAGCACATATCAACCATTGTACACGTGATAATTTTAAGCATGATCTCGCTTTTAGCTTATCTGCTAAAAAGACAACATAAGAAAACTGTTTATATCCTTATTTTAAGTTGTTAAGAAACTGTTTTAAATAATTATCAGGATATAATGTATAAGTCAACTATTGGTGATACACATTAAAACTGTAGAATCCAATTATCTCTAGGCAAAACGGAAAAAGGAAATGAGTAAATTTTATTCAGTAATAAATTATTACAGGAAAAGTCCTGTAGACAAGGAACACTTGAAAAATTGAGTTGAAAAATAATAAAGCATGGTTGTCCTGACTGGGATTCGAATCCAGGTTTCCGAGAAGCATGCCGGGCGTGCTCAATTTTTCGAGTAAATGTTATGTCATTTTTCCATACTTAGAGCCCTCTAACGGCCAAAATTCAAATAAATCGAGGATTTGGGAAAGGCCACGAATAATATATCTTTAGGACCTATAAAACCCAAAGAGAACCTATTCAAAAGATTTTACAAATTCTCGGGTTTACTGTAATTTAATAACATACAAATTAGCAAACCCACCGAAGTGATCAACTAAAAGTACGCTTAGAAAAATTTAACTTTTTTCATAAAATTGTTTCAAACATCTACCTGTGTCACTAGTTTGAATCACAGTTCGAAACGACTGTCCAGTTGCCTCTCTTTTACAAGTAATGGGGGAGGGGGGGGACTGGCTCTATAGGTAGCACGGCAGGCTCGTAATCTGCAAGTTCGAGTCCCGCCTGGGTCAGCGTTGAGAGTTATCTCCGCTAAACCCTTACCCTCTACTCAGAGGATAGGGGTTTTGTGGAGAGTTCGCTGTCAGAAAGGGACACCTATGTGCATGGAAATTCTGTCATTCGTCGGATGGGACGTTAAGCCGTGGTCACTTGTGCAGGAGAGCCATGTCCTGTTCAAGTTGGGGGCGGGGGTGGCTCAGTCGGTAGCGCGCCAGGCTCGTAACCTGTAGTTCCCAGGTTTGAGTCCCAGCTGGATCAGCGTTGAGATTTATCTCCGCAAAATTCTCCGCCCTGCCCACGGTCAGTAGGGGACACCGATGGGCTTAGAAAGGCCGCCGTCCGTCGGATGGGACGTTAAGCCGTGGCCCCGTGTGCGTGAGAGACATACCCTGTGCACGTTAAAGAACACGCTGGATGGCCTTGACGGGAGGCTACCATCTGTCTCCCAACAGCTGTTCCAGTGGGTCCCCTCCCACAACCTTCTCTGAGCCCTCGGGGTCCTTGTGACCTGCCCATTTAGCCCATGGTGTGCAAAAAAGTGCCGCTCAGAGGTAAAACAACCCAACCTGTTCAAGTTGAAGAACACGCTGAATGTCTCCTAACAACTGTCATTGTATCTCTTTCTCTGAACCCTTGGGATCCTTGTGACCTGGCCATTTAACCTGTTGTGGTCATAAAAGCGCCGTTCAGAGGTCAAACAGCCGAACTCTTCTTTTCTACTACTGGAAGACAGGTCACCTGATAGGTTTTAAGGTTTTATCTTTTTCGTTAGCAATATGAGAGTATAATTGGGAGGTATGAAAAGTATGAAATAAAGAATGGAGTTGACAAGGAATAGAAGGAGAGCATAAAGCAATAATGAGTTAAGGTTGACGTGGGATAGAGAGAGAATATGAAGTAATAAATAGTTGCAGCTGACACGGAATAGAGAGGGAGAATGTTGGAAGTTGTCAGGCAAAGAAAAGAAGAAGTAATCAGATCAGGTTTACACGCGATAGAAAAAGTGCATGAAAAATAAGGAGTTGAAGGTGACATGAGATAGAAAATCTGGGTTAAGCATCATTTGTTGAAATGATGCCCCAGAGAGCAAATTACTACTAGAATATAGTCCTTAATTCAATCAGTTGTATTCCTTGTGACAAATATTATTCTGCCGACAAAACTGGTTTCCAACTTCAGTGACAGAAACAACAATTCAAAACTAAAACTTAAGAATTTAAAATGAAATGTTCCTTAAATCAGTTCCTTATTTTTCGATAAATTCACAGCAATTTAATCACTTCAGTTACCGTAACAAAAGTAGAAAAACGAAATATGAAAACATATTTCAAAATAAAAATATCAATGAAGCAAGCTGGCCTGAACAAAACAAAATATTACTTTGGGATTAATCGAAAAGGAGCTAAAAGCTCCTTTTCTGTGATAAATATTATGCTTGATACTATTTATAGCTTGATGCACGTAAAGGAGTCACCGGAGCACCTTGAATTCGCATTTGTTATCATCATTCTTGAAAGTGAAGAAAAGTTAGGAGTTGAAAGATCCGAACATCTCTCATTGCTTTTACATGCGAAAAAATATGTATTTTTAGTAGTCCTTGAAACATAATAAAAAGTAGCATTAGGGATTGCGTGACAAAGAGCAAGTTCCAGCCATATCCGATGTGACTAAAAGCTTAGAAAATGTAAGATGCGAAAGTTTTCATATGAAAAAAAAAAAGTTTTGCGATGTTTATGTTGAAAATTGGTTTCATGTTCCCAGCTTCAGAGTTGTTAGTGATCGATATTGCACTGAATACTGTTTTTAATGCTCCTAGCATATTTCCATCAAAAGACGAGGTAGGTATAACATATTTATAGAACAGAATGGCTGTTATTTGATTGGGAAGTGCATTTAATTCTTTCTGAGCTCCACAGCAATACTTTTTGGACAATTCCTGCGAAGAAATCAAAGATGCCATTAGTTGATACGCTTTTCGCCTTTCGTACGAGTCTCCTGGACAACACAGATGCGAAATGAGATCCTTCCAAGTTGTAAATACTATCGTTTATGCATTTCTGATGTAGCTTGTTCCATAAAATGCTTCACCAAGGGAAATACGATCTCGTGATTTTGTATCTAGAAAGAGTTCGTTAATGTACGTACACTTACAGATGTTTTGCTGTTTAAACACGTGTAATATTTTTTCGTTCAGATGGAAAAACAGGTAAATAAATTTCTTCAAGTAAGTCAAATATAAAACAAGAAATGTCATTTGGAAAGTCAGACCAATGTAAGAAACCAAAGAAGTGACACGGCTGGGAGAGGAGCAAGTGTGTTTTTCTGTTAGTATTTGTATTTATGCGTGCTATATTTGTTTAACAATCTTCTCTAACTGAAAACGCTGAAAGAAAAGTGAGGAAAGCAATCCATTAGACCAGTGGTTCTCAACCTTTTATGCTTCACGTATCCTCTGGAAATGTGTATGTAACTGGCGTATCCCTAGACAACTGTTATGAGATATATGGAAGATTGTGGTCAAGGCCATCTAGAGTGTTCTTTAACGTGCACAGGGTAGATTTTGCGTTTAGACGAACCGCGACTGCATAGAGATAAAACAACCCAACTAAGCACAAAGATGGAGGGGGTTGGCTCATTCTGTTGCGCGCCAGACCAGCACCTCCTACAACAAGGCCAAACAACTAGGTCACAGGAGAATGGTAACGTCACTCTAGTTAAATCTATTGCTGCCCATGCCAGCCAACTGAATAGGTAGGTTAGCTTGAGTTAGCTTTTGAGCAGGCAGTAGTGAGGTGACTATCGCTAGCGATTTAATCGAGTTTACAGCTACCTATTTCTGCAGTTGATTTTTTAATGTATTAAAGAATAATGCCCTTCGGTTGTTGCATACCGTTCTGCCGGAGCAATTATAGGAATGAGACGAAAGTTTCTGTGTTCGGATTTCCAGAAGATGAAGACTTGCTGCTGTAACAGGAAAGGATTTCGTGCCAACTAAACGTTTGAAAGTAAGTTAACTTTAATGATTGTAGTTTGTATCTATAATAAAGAAGTTGAACTTTCGATGACGTTTTGCATTCAAGTTGATGAATATGAAATCTCAGATGTGTATATAAGGTTGTTTCAAAACTCTGTACAAATTTCAATGGGAGATAGGGAACAATAAAACACACTTTTTTCGTCTATATGAATGTATGTCCCCTGACCCTTCGGTGCTAGAGGGCGCTGTTTGGCGGCATTGCAATTGGCTAGAGGGGCGAAGTGGGAACGGACTTGTGTTTGCCGTCGGCATTCGTAATTCAGACACATTACGTGTTTCACGACTGCTGAGATGGCTGCCGTATGGGGCGTATAGGGTACGTTCTGGCGTATGGGGCTGCCAATGGAAACGGAATAGCTGCTGTGAGGTTGTACCTACAGCGCTTCCCAAACAGCGCCCTTTAGCACCGAAATGTTGCGTCAGGATATGCATTCATAGACGAAAAAGGATTGTCTTGGTGTATCCTATCTCCCATTGAAATTTTTACACAGAGTTTTGAAACACCCTGTATAACATTGCAAGCTGTAATTGAAATATTATTGGAGGCATAGGATGCGGTGGTTAGGCATGTCCAACACAACCTTTTAGAATTAGTGTACAGTGATCAGATACAGCAGATGTAGCTCAAGACAAATGTGTTTGGAGAACGAAACTGCACAATCAGTTTGGACCTCCGTAGCTCATGGATGCTTGAAGATGATGAGGATGTGGGTTCCTACGATACGAAAATATGACGGCGGTGTGTCAAATCTAATTTTCAGTTCAAAGCTTTTGGTTATATTCGTTATGTATAGGAATATTATAAACTAGAGACAATCTTTCCCCCCATTTTTAATGTTTAAAGTATGCAAATCACTTGGAAACGCTATTTTGGTTTTTGGAAACCGTCTTCTTAGTTATTCTCTTAAGATTTTATTAGGCGATAAAATCAAGATAGCAATCATTTCATCTTTAGACCTGAAGCGGGATATGTAAATTAATCAAATAATTTTTTATTCATTTATTAAAAAATCGACTTGTTTCAGAGATTTTTTAAGAGATCTGAAATATAAATATATTTGCTTACAGTACTTCAGTGTCATTTTGGGCAGAAAACTTCAAAAATTTGGCGCAGTTATTAATAATAACCTAATTCTTATTGGCGATGTATAGTAAATGATTTAACCATAAATATTACAAAGCTATACTACATAAAACATATATCATATAATTTACAAAATGAAATGAGTATGTTAATGTTAAAATTCAGGTACATAGTTGTGATAAAATTTTTCGCATTAAGAGGTATATTGTGTAAACCAGTGTCTCGCAAACTTGTTTATTCTGCGGCACACTGAATCTAATTTTTTTTCCGCGGCACACCTAAAAAAGAATAAAAGCAAACTCTATATAATCGTCATTATATTTGCGCTTTGTTGAAGTCATCAGCCTGGTTTTACTTGAAGATTTGCTCTCGTTCTTTAATTCATAACTCGGTGTTTGTTTTAAATATTTGTCCATTCTATGGCTTGAAATAATCGAAAATTAATACCAAAATTTGGAAAAAGCTTGAGAAATACTTACAAGATCCCAGTTGATAAAATCTGAAAGATTTTTATTATAGCACGTCGATAACACAAGTCAAGTCAAAATGAAATCTTTGAATTTGAAATGAAAAAATGTCAATTTGAAAATCTCTCGCGGCACACAGTTTGCGAGACACTGGTGTAAACAATGACACCGAACTGAGACATACTAAGAGTTCTCTATTTTCACAAATCAGTCTTTTTTTTTCTGTTATGGGATTTTATACTATACGGCGCATATCTGTATAGACGGCGCATATCTGTATATAAACATTTAAATCTGTGTTTAGGGTGCAAAATAAAAAGGATTATAGTCTTTACCAGAGGTAACACACAAATATATTTCTTTGAAATCAGTGGGCCACAATACACTTTGTCACACAGCCTATTAAATTGCATGAGTACGTTCCTGTAACCCAGAAAAGTGCACAAATTTATTGTTGCAGCCTCTCTCAACCCTTTTTTTTATGAATGTATTATTTTACTGAACGGTAAACAGAGAAAACATTAGAAAATATTTCAAGACATTATCCTGGGAATTTTAAATCCCAATACATTTTTCAAGTACAGTCGCTCAAAAAAGTATCCGAACACTATGGTTGGTCACAGAATTCAGAAAAAAATATCTGGCAACAATTTTTTTTAGAAATTAGTGATCTGGCAACCTTCGTGTCACGTGATTACAGAATTCAGGAAAAATATCTGGAGCGTGTACAGTTGCTGTACACGCTCCAGTTACCGTTCACAGCAAACTGGAGCTTTGCAGCCGTTCACAGCAAACTGGAGCGTGTGCAGTTACTGCACACGCTGCAGTTTGCTGTGAACGGTAACTGCTCACGCTCAATATTTCCGTGAGTGAGCCCACACGATCTAGTATCAAAATAATATGACCACCTACAGTCGCTCAAATAAATATCCGAACACTGTGGTTGATTACAGAATTGGGGCGGGGGTGGCTCAGTCGGTAGCGCGCCAGGCTTGTAATCTGTAGTTCCCAGGTTCGAGTCCCAGCTGGGTCAGCGTTGAGATTTATCTCCGCAAAATTCCCCGCCCTGCCCACGGTC
The DNA here is from genome assembly GCA_038380435.1 of Ryuthela nishihirai. NCBI lineage: Eukaryota > Metazoa > Arthropoda > Arachnida > Araneae > Heptathelidae > Ryuthela > Ryuthela nishihirai. The sequence continues at coordinate 41,471,917 of JAWZYU010000020.1, forward strand.
AGTAGGGGACACCGATGGGCTTGGAAAGGCCACCGTCCGTCGGATGGGACGTTAAGCCGTGGCCCCGTGTGTGGGAGAGCCATACCCTGTGCACGTTAAAGAACGCGCTGGCTGGCCTTGACGGGAGGCTACCATCTATCTCCCAACAGCTGTTCCAGTGGGTCTCCCTCCCCAACCTTCTCTGAGCCTTCGGGGTCCATGTGACCTGGTCATTTAGCCCATGGTGTGCAAAAAAGTGCCGCTGAGAGGTAAAACAACACAACCCAACCCATGATTACAGAACTCAGAAAAAAAATATCTGGCAACAATTTTTTTAGAATTTAGTGATCTGGCAACTTCGTGTCACGAGACACGAAGTTGCCAGATCACTAATTTATAAAAAAAATTGTTGCCAGATATTTTTTTCTGAATTCTATGATCAACCATAGTGTTCGGATACTTTTTTGAGCGACTGTACAATTAGAGTTTTCAAAGTATACTGTATATACAAAAGAGTATACAAAGTATACAAAAGAGATAATATACAGTATTATTATAAATGCACTTAAGTATTATCTTTACTATAATTTAGTGGGACAATGTTTGAAAAAGCTTCAGTTCCCAAGTTTGAGTTGATAGCGTTGATATATATATCCGCTAACCCTCAACCTGCCCTCGGCGATGAAGAAAACATTAAAAGGCTTTGAAAGGATGGGACGTTATGCGTTGCTCCTTATGCAGTAGATTCATACCCTGTGTACGTTAAAGAACACGCTGAATGGCCTTGACGGGCAGCTACCATCAATCTCCTAATAGCCTTTCCGTGGGTAACCTGCTTACAACCTTCTATGAGCTCTTAGAATTCTTGATGACTTAACCTAAGTTGATAATGGACTCTGCTAGTGAAAACCTTTATTCCATAGTTCTTTAGAATAAGGGTGAAATTCCTCAAAACCTCAAACATTATATTTTTTCACTGCTGTTGAGTTTAGTTCTTTGGGATTTAGGGACTGGAGTTTACTAAGCATATACGTACTTATCTACGTCTATATTTAAGACATTAAAAGAACTGTTTTTTAATTTACGTTTTGTTAAATATCATGCGGCTCTAATTTCCTTTCATTAAACGCAGAAATCCTCCAGGACAAAGAAACTTAATACGCTGGCTAAACCGAAACGCTGCGACATTTCATTTCGCTTTTCCCAACATTATTTGTTTTTACATTTCTCCGTAACATAACTCTAAATTGCACTAAGGAGAGGAATTTGTCCGGTTATTTCTTGTTTGCCTATGCAATTCCCCAAGGACAGTTTTAAACGTCGTTGTTTATCACAAATGAGGATAAATACTGATATTTAAGGTTTCTCTGTTGTCTTGCTTTACAACCTTCTCTGATTACCTAATCAACAAGATTGCTGGTGCCCTATCTTCCTTTGAAGTAATACGAATTCAGTGACTGTTTGCACATATGCTGAGGTTTATTGTCTACTTTTTAGGGTGCAGATAGAAAAACAGGTATTTTCCCCATATTTTTAATTTATTTATATTTTTTTCTTTGTCACTAAAAAAAGCATCAGCTTTCAGAAATTTTATCGGATATATAACGCGTAAAGCTCGACCACATTTTTCTTCCCGTTTCTTTGGATTCGTGTTTGAGGTAGTCCATGACATCGGAGACGACGCTTTGGGTTGGGTTGTTTTACCTCTGAGCAGCACTTTTTTGCACACCACGGGCTAAATGGCACATGGTCACATGGACCCCGAAGGCTCAGAGAAGGTTGGGAGAGGGGACCCACTGGAACAGCTGTTGGGAGACAGATGGTAGCCTCCCGTCAAGGCCATCCAGCGTGTTCTTTAACGTGCACAGGGTATGGCTCTCCAGCACACGGGGCCACGGCTTAACGTCCCATCCGACGGACGGTGGCCTTTCCAAGCCCATCGGCGTCCCTTACTGACCGTGGGCAGGGCGGGGAATTTTGCGGAGATAAATCTCAACGCTGACCCAGCTGGGACTCGAACCTGCGAACTACAGATTACGAGCCTGGCGCGCTACCGACTGAGCCTCCCCCGCCCCCATGGGCTACCTTAAACACGACTCCAAAAATAGGGGAAGGAAAAATATGGTCGACGTTTATCACTCATCAAATGAAAGTTTCTGAAGGTAAGGTTTGTTTTTCGTAACAAAGAAAAAAATAGATTAAAAAATTTTCATAAACTTATTTCCGATATTCGCTTTAAAAAGTAGAAAACAAGAATATCTGGCAACGATTTTTTTAGAAATTGGTGATCTGGCAACCTTCGTGTCACGTGACACGAAGGTTGCCAGATCACTAATTTCTAGAAAAATCGTTGCCAGATATTTTTTCTGAATTCTGTAATCAACCGTAGTGTTCGGATACTTTTTTGAGCGACTGTACTCTAATATTTGCATTTTTTTCTGTGGTCAAAATATTTGTGGCAATTGAGTGTGCCTTATCATGATTAAAACCATTTACAACTAAAGGAAGAAACATTTTCCAATGACTGTATTTATCTTGCAATAATATTTCCGCAATTAGACCATCTAGGCCATTATTTTTATAGAATACAGATGCATGTCTAAAATTTTGCAGAAATATTTTTGAGATTTTTAATAAAAAGGGTGATAATGAATTCTTATCAAATATACCCATAGTCTATTTACCAATTGCATGCTGATCAAAAACGCTAGATGAAGTTTACTTTAGCTAATTTAATTAAAATAATATAATGATTAAAAAAACTGGGGAACTCTTTGTGTTTATCTTAAAGATATTTTGAAAATTTTATATATTATTATACTGAGAGAAACTAACATTCTCAGCACTGACGCTCATTATTCAATTTAGAAAATTTTAATGAACTTTTTACCAGAACTCCTGGCCCGTTTGAACATGGGATTCTACTTTTCTTCAGCGACACATTATTAGCCAAAAAGATACCTTCGATTGTGATTCCTGTTAAAACACTGAATATAAATATTTACAAAGGTAATTTAACTTTCAATTTGCTTGCTGTTCGGAGATCACTAAGCTCGGACGTTAACCTACTTTTCTTTCTAACCTAAAAAAACTAGTTCCAAACAACCGATAAAACATCACAATCAGATACTAGTTGGGAACTAATTTAGATATCAAAAATATCAAAAAACACAGAGTTGCTAACCGAGTTAGGTGAGAAACTAATCATTACTGGCGTCACCAGGGAAGACATCATTGGTGACTCTCTCTTTCAGATGGGGCGGGGGTGGCTCAGTCGGTAGCTCGCCAGACTCGTAATCTGCAGTTTCCAGGTTCGAGTTCCAGCTGGGTCAGCATTGAGACTTATCTCCGCAAAACTCCCCGCCCTGCCCACGCTTAGTTGGGAACACCGATGGGCTTGGAAAGGCCGTCGTCCGCTAGATGGGACGTAAAGCCGTGGCTCCGTGTGCGGGAAAGTCATACCCCTGTGCACGTTAAAGAACACGCTGTATGGCCTTGACGGGAAGCTACCATCTGTCTCCCAACAGCTGTTCCAGTGGGTCCCCTCCACCAACTGTCTCTGAGTCTTCTGGGTCCTTGTGACCTGTCCATTTAGCCCATGATGCGCAAAAAAGTGCCACTCAGAGGTAAAACAACCCAACTCTCTTTCAGACATCCATTGATCACATTAATAAACACACATGCATTGATCGGCCATGATCTAAGGAACACCAAACATTCCTCTTTCATCTTATAATAGTTCAAATGAAAAGTGGACAAGTCGATAACGAATTTTAAATCGTTTATTGATCTCTTCAATTTCATTTGTGAAAACATGAAATTAGAAACGTGATACCCTCTTTTCCTAGATTAGATTGGATTGTTTTACCTCTGAGCGGCACTTTTTGCACACCATGGGCTAAATGGCCAGGTCACATGGACCCCGAAGGCTCAGAGAAGGTTGGGGGAGGGGACCCACTGGAACAGATGTTGGGAGACAGATGGTAGCCTTCCGTCAAGGCCATCCAGCGTGTTCTTTAACGTGCACAGGGTATGGCTCTCCCGCACACGGAGAGCGGGCCACGGCTTAACGTCCCATCCGACGGACGTCGGCCTTTCCAAGCTCATCGGTATCCCCTACTGACCGTGGGCAGGGCGGGGAAATTTTGCGGAGATAAATCTCAACGCTGACCCAGCTGGGACTCGAACCTGGGAACTACAGATTACGAGCCTGGCGCGCTACCGACTGAGACACCCCCGTCCCTTTCCTAGATGAACTTCGGTTGTAACATGAGAAAGTTTGTGACAACGAATTCCACTTCTTGGTCTGATTTCAACTTATTTCTTTTCGTGGAGGTATTTAGAGGTCGAGAAATGTGAAAATCCTATTGAACACAGGGAGGATATTCCAGGCATTCCCAGCCATAACTATTCAACCTTACTATTACTATTTGGGCAGTATGGGAGCGAACCGTTATCATGCATAAAAACCAGAAGAATGGCGTATTTCCTGTGGCTCGTTTTCAAAGAAAAATCAATATTTTCATTTGCCGAATTTTCCACTTTTTAACAATAGTAATTCGTATTAGCCGTCCCGTGGCCGAGTGGTTAGCACGCTTAGCTACTGATCTAAGGGACCTGGGTTCGAGCCCCGGATTTAGGCATGGATGTGTGTGTCGTTTTTCTGCTGAGGTCCTGCCATCCTCTCAGATCTTCTACTATGGCATATAAACTGACAGGCTCCTGTCAGGCCTCTGTGGCAAGCAGCTGCTCGAGGGGGTATTTATTTATTTATTTTATTAATTCGTATTAATGGTAAATACGTTAGTAATTCGTATTCGTATAATTAGGAAATGTAAATAGCAACATATTATTAGCCCTATGCAGCGCAAAAACAATTTCTTATTTATTCATTAAAGTGAAAAGATTGCGTTTTGCCATCTCCTAGGGTTAGGAGAAAAATCAGTCAGTGAATGAAATTGAATTATTTATTTATTATCACTACATTCAAATATTATTGAAAGTTTTAAAATTAAGGGTTGGGTTGTTTTACCTCTGAGCGGCACTTTTTTGCACACCATGGGCTAAATGGCCAGGTCACATGGACCCCGAAGGCTCAGAGAAGGTTGGGGGAGGGGATCCACTGGAATAGCTGTTGGGAGACAGATGGTAGCCTCCCGTCAAGGCCATCCAGCGTGTTCTTTAACGTGCACAGGGTATGGCTCTCCCGCACACGGGGCCACGGCTCAACGTCCCATCCGACGGACGGCAGCCTTTCCAAGCCCATCGGTGTTCCCAACTAACCGTGGGCAGGGCGGGGAATTTTGCGGAGATAAATCTCAACGCTGACCCAGCTGGGACTCGAACCTGGGAACTACAGATTACGAGCATTTAAAATTAAGTACTAGCCTTTTACAAACAAAAAGCAGCCGGTAGAATTTTTACCTATAGTAGTTTGATGAAAACTCATATAAATATAAATTACACTTCCTTTAGTAAGTTATTTGGGTATTTATTCTTGATCTACACATTCCATCACTAGAATTTCTAATATCTAGCATAAATATATCGGTTTCAATATATTTTTTAAGTTTTGTGAACTTTATAGTTTTTTAACGATGTAAATTAAAGCTCTTAGGATAATTTGAAAACTATGAATCATGACATTTCGTTAGTACCTATTCATCTCAAAAATAATTTTTCGTTAATCACTTGAAACAATAAGTTGCATTCTCCCCTCCCGTGAGAAGTGAAGAGACGAATTGTTGCTGTCAATGTAAACCCTTGATCATCACAATCTACCACTAAAATAGCGAATTTCTAGCCCAAATACATCGTTTGCAATATTCGTTCAAAATGTTCAAATTTTAATTTTTTTTTCAACGTCACAGGGTACGGTTAAAACATTTTGTTATTTTACCTCTGAGCGGCACTTTTTTTTGCTCTTAGGATAATTTGAAAACTATGAATCATGACATTTCGTTAGTACCTGTTCATCTCAAAAATAATTTTTCGTTAATCACTTGAAACAATAAGTTGCATTCTCCCCTCCCGTGAGAAGTGAAGAGACGAATTGTTGCTGTCAATGTAAACCCTTGATCATCACAATCTACCACTAAAATAGCGAATTTCTAGCCCAAATACATCGTTTGCAATATTCGTTCAAAATGTTCAAATTTTAATTTTTTTTTCAACGTCACAGGGTACGGTTAAAACATTTTGTTATTTTACCTCTGAGCGGCACTTTTTTTTGCTCTTAGGATAATTTGAAAACTATGAATCATGACATTTCGTTAGTACCTGTTCATCTCAAAAATAATTTTTCGTTAATCACTTGAAACAATAAGTTGCATTCTCCCCTCCCGTGAGAAGTGAAGAGACGAATTGTTGCTGTCAATGTAAACCCTTGATCATCACAATCTACCACTAAAATAGCGAATTTCTAGCCCAAATACATCGTTTGCAATATTCGTTCAAAATGTTCAAATTTTAATTTTTTTTTCAACGTCACAGGGTACGGTTAAAACATTTTGTTATTTTACCTCTGAGCGGCACTTTTTTTTGCACACAATGGGCTAAATGGAAATGTCACAAGGACCCCGAGGGCTCATAAAAGGTTGGGGGTAGGGGACCCAATGGACAGCTGTTGGGAGACCACGGTAGCATCCCATCAAGGCCATCTAGCGTGTACATCTTAACGTGCACAGGGTATAGCTATCCTGCATACGGATCCACGTCTTAACGTCCCATCTGACGGACGGAGGCCTTATCTAAGCCCATCAGTGTCCTCTACTGACCGAGGGCAGACTGCATACGGATCCACGTCTTAACGTCCCATCTGACGGACGGAGGCCTTATCTAAGCTCATCAGTGTCCTCTACTGACCGAGGGCAGACTGCATACGGATCCACGTCTTAACGTCCCATCTGACGGACGGAGCCTTATCTAAGCCCATCAGTGTCCTCTACTGACCGAGGGCAGACTGCATACGGATCCACGTCTTAACGTCCCATCTGACGGACGGAGGCCTTATCTAAGCCCATCAGTGTCCCCTACTGACCGAGGGCAGACTGCATACGGATCCATGTCTTAATGTCCCATCTGACGGACGGAGCCTTATCTAAGCCCATCAGTGTCCCCTACTGACCGAGGGCAGACTGCATACGGATCCATGTCTTAATGTCCCATCTGACGGACGGAGCCTTATCTAAGCCCATCAGTGTCCCCTACTGACAGAGGGCAGACTGCATACGGATCCACGTCTTTAACGTCCCATCTGACGGACTGAGGCCTTATCTAAGAACATCAGTGTCCTCTACTGACCAAGGGCAGACTGCATACGGATCCACGTCTTAACGTCCCATCTGACGGACGGAGGCCTTATCTAAGCCCATCAGTGTCCCCTACTGACCGAGGGCAGACTGCATACGGATCCATGTCTTAACGTCCCATCTGACGCACGGAGGCCTTATCTAAACCCATCAGTGTCTCTTACTGACCGAGGGCAGACTGCATACGGATCCATGTCTTAACGTCTCATCTGACGGACGGAGGCTTATCTAAGCCCATCAGTGTCCCCTACTGACCGAGGGCAGAGCGCGAGTTTTGCTGAGATAAATCTCAACACTAGGCTCAAGTGTAATTCGAACCTGGGAACTGCAGATTATGAGTCTGGCGCGCTACTGACTGAGTCACCGTCGCCCCAATATTTGGGAGATTCGAAAAGTGAGAATAGTTTATCGATACCTATCCAACCGAAAAAGAATTTTCAATTTATCTCTAAAAATAAACAATTATCTCTCAAAGTAAAACTGCGTTTCCCCCTTGGGGAGGAATCCAAATCATTGCTGCCAATAAAATCTTCGTGATCTTCACATTTCACCACTAAAATTTCAAATTTCTAATATAATTACATCGCTTGCAATATTCGTGTAAAATTTTGTCGTTTTCAAAATTTTCTACGTTTAGAGGGTACAGAGTTTTAGCTATTGGGAGATTCCAAAAGTGTGTATCGTAATATTTCATCAATACCTATCCAACCGAAAAATATTTTTTAATTTATCTCCAAAGACAAAGAAGTTCAATGTCTACAAACTGAAAACATCAGCTAGCTTTTTTTGAAAACGAGCTAACCACATCCTAATTTACTGATTTTTCTTTTCTGAAAACGAGCTAACCACATCCTAATTTCCTTTTTTTTTTGAAACGAGCTAACCACATCCTAATTTCTCATTTTTTTTCGAAAACGAGCTAACCACATCCTAATTTCCTCATTTTCTTCTGAAAACGAGCTGACATATCATAATTTATTTTTTTTCCTCAAAACGAGCTAACAACCGTTTTACTGAAAAGTCCTGAGCGCTTCGAATTTATTTCCTTTATTCATCTGTAAACAATGATGACGACAAACTGCAAAAGTTTATGGAGAGCTGAATAATTTCCACTTTACAAAAACCTCTTAATCGAACATGAAGATGACGTTGAGGTAAAGTTTTTAAAACAGTCTCTTAGGCCTACCCCTTCAATATGTTTTTACCACACATACATAGCTACATGAATATCCATTTATATTTAGAACCCTGCGCCTATAGCAAAAGCTATATCCTCATCCTCAAGTTCTTATCCGCATCTTCATCAGCAAGTTCTTATCCGCAACCGCATCGACAAGTTCTTATCGGCAAATTTGCCAATCTGCATCGGCAGGGTGTGGCTCAGTCGGCGGGGGTCAGTCTCAGGGGCGGGGGTGGCTCAGTCGGTAGCGCGCCAGGCTCGTAATCTGTAGTTCCCAGGTTCGAGTCCCAGCTGGGTCAGCGTTGAGATTTATCTCCGCAAAATTCCCCGCCCTGCCCACGGTCAGTAGGGGACACCGATGGGCTTGGAAAGGCCGCCGTCCGTCGGATGGGACGTTAAGCCGTGGCTCCGTGTGCGGGAGAGCCATACCTTGTTCACGTTAAAGAACACGCTGGATGGCCTTGACGGGAGGCTACCATCTGTCTCCCAACAGCTGTTCCAGTGGGTCCCCTCCCCCAACCTTCTCTGAGTCTTCGGGGTCCATGTGACCTGGCCATTTAGCCCATGGTGTGCAAAAAAGTGCCGCTCAGAGGTAAAACAACCCAAACCCAACTCGGCAAGTTCTTATCCGCAAACGCATATGCAAGTTCTTATCCGCAACAGCATCTGCATCTGCAAGTTCTTACGCGCGCCGCATCTTAATCCGCAAAACTTGATCAACATCTGCGTATATTGGCTACTTCGAAACTTTGCACCATCCTCCATATTCACCGTACATCTCTCCTTCTAACTGACACTTGTTTCTGTCTCTAGATAATCATATGCACTGCCAGGAATTCCATGATCGAGAGTCATTACAAACACAGCTGCGAAACATTTTCCTTTCAATTGACAAGGAATTCTTTAGGAGAGGAATTCATAACCTAGTACCATGTTGGGAAGAGGTTATTTGATTCTGATGGAAAATACTTTTCTAAAAAGAATATTTTTGCTCGGCATTTCCCTTGCCCCATACTATTCTTCAAAGAAACGGCAAGAATGTTTTTGGGCACTTTATAAATATTAGGAAAAAAATTATCAGAATGAAGTTCTGCAAATTTTTCACAGTAAATTTATTCTTTTAGGTGCAGTTATCCACGATTATGGGAAGACACTCCTATTCATTACCCAGTATCTCCCCTCCACAGGGGCTCAGTCGGTAGCGCGCCAGGCTCGTAATCAGTAGTTCCCAGGTTCGAGTCCCAGCTGGGTCAGCGTTGAGATTTATCTCCGCAAAATTCCCCCCCCCTTCCCACGGTCAGTAGGGGACACCGATGGACTTGGAAAGACAGCCGTCCGTCGGATGGGACGTTAAGCCGTGGCCCCGTGTGCGGGAGAGTCATACCCTGTGCACGTTAAAGAACACGCTGGATGGCCTTGACGGGAGGCTACCATCTGTCTCCCAACAGCTGTTCCAGTGGGTCCCCTCCCCCAACCTTCTCTGAGCCTTCGGGGTCCATGTGACCTGGCCATTTAGCCCATGGTGTGCAAAAAAGTGCCGCTCAGAGGTAAAACAACCCACAACTCGAGTTTTGAAATTACATTTGCTTTGTCAACAAAAATATTCGCTTCACAGAAAATAAATTTTTGTTTTAATTTGTGGCAATTCCCAATGCACTTTTTCTTTTTAAACTGAATTTCATAATTGAACTTTAAAATCATATTATTTCTTCACTCATATCAGCCATAAATAATGCAGTTATGTTTGCCCACCTTCCTACGATTTTATCCGCTATCCTCGCTGACATCAATTTTTGACAGGAGATTTTATCAGCTATCCGTGTTGCCATTAATTTTTAAATGCGGATATCTGCATCAACCAAAGGGTCTATTTATATTCTGTCTTTAATCCTATTACTCCCATACTCGCTATATGCAAACAAAAATGATTTATGGTATTAGACATCTTTTATTTGCAATACATGAGACAGAGAATGGTCCAACACCTCAGTTGTACAGTCGTTCGAAAAAGTATCCGAACACTACGGTTGATTACAGAATTCGGAAAAAATATCTGGCAACGATTTTTTTAGAAATTAGTGATCTGGCAACCTTCGTGTCACGTGATTACAGAATTCAGGAAAAATACCTGGAGCGTGTACAGCAACTGTACACGCTCCAGTTACCGTTCACAGCAAACTGGAGCGTGTGCAGTTACTGCACACGCTCCAGTTTGCTGTGAACGGTAACTGCACACGCTCAATATTTCCGCGAATGAGCCCACACGATCTAGTATCAAAATAATATGACCACCTACAGTCGCTCAAATAAATATCCGAACACTGTGGTTGGTCACAGAATTCAGAAAAAAATATCTGGCAACAATTTTTTTTAGAAATTAGTGATCTGGCAACCTTCGTGTCACGTGACACGAAGGTTGCCAGATCACAAATTTCTAAAAAAATCGTTGCCAGATATTTTTTCCGAATTCTGTAATCAACCGTAGTGTTCGGATACTTTTTTGAGCGACTGTACAGACCTTCTCATACAAGGACTAATACAAGTTAGGTTTAACTAATCATTGACTCACAGCTAACACAACACACAAAATGTGTCAGCTGGTCATAGTAGCTAGCTTTTTTAACTACTATGACAGTTAAGACCTTTTTTTTGAACGAAAATAATTTTTATGTTCGTTTCATTAAGAAATGATGTTACGCTTAATATTTTAACGGAAGTAAGTTTTTAAAGGAACTTTTGTTTTTATCAACAGGTTGGTTTAATTAGTAAATATTGAACAAAAGCTCACGCTAGCCTAATCGAGGGAACTGCGTTCATACCCTTGCACTCACCAAATAGGGGCGAGGGTGGCTCAGTCGGTAGCGCGCCAGACTCGTAATCTGTAGTTCCCAGGTTCGAGTCCCAGATGGGTCACCGTTGAGATTTATCTCCGCAAAATTCCCCGCCCTGCCCACGGTCAGTAGGGGACACCGATGGGCTTGGAAAGGCCGCCGTCCGTCGGATGGGACGTTAAGCCGTGGCCCCGTGTGCGGGAGAGCCATACCCAAACAACTCACTAAATACAAGTAATCAAGCAAGAATCTAGAAAACATTAAGGGGCATTAAGGACCCCCCCCCCGCCCTGGTGGACAAGGGAACTGGTTTTCATTGCAGTATAACATTTTTTCCTCAGTTTTAAAGGTCTTTAAAAATTTGCTGAAAAATGCATGGAATATGCACAAGTTTAATATTCGTTGCCTCCATTTTTGTTACTTGTGTTCTCAAACCCCTTACTCACTCTTCCCCTTTCTGTATACGACCTTGCAAGCAACAATAATTCTTTTCATCTATAAACAAAGTATTTTGACTTTGGGTTGTTTTACCTCTGAACGGCACTTTCTTGCACATCATGGGATAAATGGCCAAGTCACAATAACCCCGAAGGCTCAGAGAAGGTTGGGGAAGGGGACCCACTGGAACGGCTGTTGGCAGACAGATGGTAGCCTCTCGTCAAGGCCATCCAGCGTGTTCTTTAACGTGCACAGAGTATGGCTCTCCCACACACGGGGTCATGGCTTAACGTCCCATCCGACGGACTTTCCAAGCCCATCGGTGTCCCCTACTGACCGTGGGCAGGGCGGGGAGTTTTGCGGAGATAAGTCTCAACGCTGACCCAGCTGGGACTCGAACCTGGGTACGAGCCTGGCACGCTACCGACTGAGCCACCTCCGCCCCATTTTCGACATTGCACCCCATCACAAAATTTCACAAACACGAAGTACATTAGTAATATTTTTAAGCACATTCTTTCTTGATTGATTACTTGTATTGGACAGTTGTTAGTGAGTGAAAGAGTATAACTTATTAGTACGACTAGGCCATTACTGGCAGTATTAAAAAAAACATTCTTGCCGTTGGCAGCGTTGTGTGTCCGAAGACAAGAACGCTATTGTTAATAACGTTAAATTCTGGACAAAGCGTAGAAAATTCAAAGACACGTATGTTAGCCATAGTTCTAGAAGTTAGAGTGATCTTAACGATAATAGTATAAGGCTTGTAGTGATATATAACGAGTGTGGGAATTCCGTGGTGTTAATTTCCGTGGTGCAATTCCGTGGTGTTAATTTCCGTGGTGCAATTCCGTGGTGTTAATTTCGTAAAAGAGTTGAAGTTTGAAAGTGAAGATAAGAATTTAACTGTTTTGAAGGGAATATGACCGAGATCTTTTTCTTAGCGTTAATAATAATTTTGCTTATGTCGCTATTCCAATTTATTTTACTTATAACTTTTGTATTAATTTTTCTTGTTTTGTTTTAAAGTTTATACTATATTTTTGTATGTTATAAATCGTCACTGGGAAGTTTTTGGTAATAAATTTGTATATGCTACTTATTTCTGCCTCTTGTATAATTTGCAAGAATATTTTCAACAGGAGTTGACGAAGGTTGAAATAAGTTTATTATAAGAAATGCTTAAACTAAAGAATAACTGTAACCATAATAATCTTCTTCTATCTTATTGCGTTTGAATAATGAATGTCATAAAGCTGATCATTTCAATAAAGGACGAATATGTGATATTCATTTCTCCTGATGAAATAATAGGAATTTCCAAATATGCACCTGTTGCTGATATGTTGAAGAAACGTAGAGGAAAAATTGTCTTTAGCCGGGAAGGATCCGAACTCAAGGCTTCGTGCATGTCAGGTGCTCTAATCATGATAACATGATAAACATGTCAGGTGCTCTGATCTACTGAACTCCGAACAATCATCTTCTGATAGTGGCTTTAAGCATTATACCATAGTGGTTGGAAATGCAGCTGACTGTAAGTGAAGAAAGTAATCGTGAGCTCAGATCCCACCAGACTAATGAGTTTTTTCTCTATATTTATTTAACATATCACCAACACGTGCGTATCTGTGATTTCTTATTAATTTAACAATAATGCTTGGTACCTGGCGTGCTGACTAAAAATAATACCATAATTTTTCATGTGGGCTGGTCATGAGCACTAACCTGGAAAGTCCCTTTTAGACCCATCTCCGCAAAATTCCCCGCCCTGCCCAGGGTCAGCAAGGGACACCGATGGGCTTGGAAAGCCGCCGTCCGTTCGATGGGACATTCAACCGTGGTCCCATGTGCGGGAGAGTCATACTCTGTGCACGTTAAAGAACACGCTGGATGGGCTTGACGGAAGGCTACCATCTGTCTCCCAACAGCTGTTCCAGTGGGTCCCCTCCCCCAACCTTCTCTGAGCCTTCGGGGTCCATGTGACCTGGCCATTTAGCACATGGTGTGCAAAAAAGTGCCGCTCAGAGGTAAAACAACCCAAACAACCCAAAACTCTTTTAGGCCAGAGTCTTCAATTACAATTACAGTCAGTACCAATGGCTAACTCTATGATATAATGCTTAAAGCCACTAATAGAAGGTGATTGTTCGGTGGCTCAGCGGTCAGAGCACCAGACTTATCAGGAAGTCGTGGGTTCAGTTCCCACCCGGCTAATGACAAATTTCTAATGCCGTTTTTCTTCTTTTCTTCTATTACGAGTGGCGTTGTTTTACCTCTGAGCGGCACTTTTCTGCACACAATGGCTAAATGGCCAGGTCACAAGGACCCCAAGGACTCAGAGAAGGTTGAGGACAGGGAACCCACTGCACAGCTGTTAGGATATGTCTCTATGTTAGGATATGTTAGATGGCAGTCTCCCGTCGAGGCCATCTAAAAGGTATTCTTTAGAGTGCACAGGGTATGGTTCTTCAGCACACGGAGCCACGGCTTAAAGTTTCATCCGACAAACGGCGGCTTTTCCAAGCATATCGGTGTCCCCTATTGACCTAAGGCAGGGTAGGGGTTTTGCGGAGATAAATCAATACGACTGGCCCAACTGGAACTTGAACCTGGGAACTAGAGATTACGAATCACCCGCGGCCCCTTCCATTACGGACTTGGGTTGGGTTGTTTTACCTCTGAGCGGCACGTTTTTGCACACCATGGGCTAAATGGCCAGGTCACATGGACCCCGAAGGCTCAGAGAAGGTTGGGGGAGGGGACCCACTGCAACAGCTGTTGGGAGACAGATGGTAGCCTCCCGTCAAGGCCATCCAGCGTGTTCTTTAACGTGCACAGGGTATGGCTCTCCCGCACACGGGGCCACGGCTTAACGTCCCATCCGACGGACGGCGGCCTTTCCAAGCCCATCGGTGTCCCCTACTGACCGTGGGCAGGGCGGTGAATTTTGCGGAGATAAATCTCAACGGTGACCCAGCTGGGACTCGAACCTGGGAACTACAGATTACGAGCCTGGCGCGCTACCGACTGAGCCACCCCTGCCCCCATTACGGACTTGAAATGTCCCATTTCTATACTGGCTGGGATATAAATAAATTTAATCGATGAATATCACAATGCGATGTTTTAAGACAAACTCAAATTTTGGCTATTTCTTTCTCCATACAACCAACCACTTTTGTTACGCCAATAATCGAATAAACTAGGTATTCCTTATCTTTAAGATGGACCTCCATTGTTTCCATCTGCACTGAAATTTCAGATGAGAGAAACTCTTGAAAGAATTCTCATAAAAACCAGCTGTTGGAATTTCCACTGGTCTGTGGTTTTTATAATGGGAAAAAAATTGTTGTTTTTTTTCATATTAGTAAATAAAAATATATGATATGCTACTATAAACGTCAAGAGATCAACATTACATTGTGGTCTCCCTGGAAAGCATTAATTTTTCGCACACTTGATATTATTCAATATAATTTTTCGATTAATTTTTCTAGGTGTGTGGGGGAGTGACCACCGGCCGACGCTCATAATGGGCACACATATATTTTTCCTTTTTAAAAATGGGCGGGGTTGCTCAGTCGGTAGCGCGCCAGACTCGTAATCTGTAGTTCCCAAGTTCGAGTCCCAGCTGGGTCAGCGTTGAGATTTATCTCTGCAAATTCCCGCCCTGCCTACGGTCAGTAGGGGACACCGATGGGCTTGGAAAGGCCGCCGCCGTCGGATGGGACGTTAAGCCGTGGCCCCGTGTGCGGGAGAGCCATACCCTGTGCACGTTAAAGAACACGCTGGATGGTCTTGACGGGAGGCTACCATCTCTCTCCCAACAGCTGTTCCAGTGGGTTCCCTCCCCCAACCTTCTCTGAGCCTTAAGGGGTCCATGTGACCTGGCCATTTAGCCCATGGTGTGCAAAAAAGTGCCGCTCAGAGGTAAAACAACCCAAACAACCTTTTTAAAAAAAGAATTTTTATCTTGAATCCATTGGAATGACACTCCTGACTAAGTTTTGCCATTACTCGAGATATTTTCATTTGTTGTATAGGTGGAAAGTGATGCCATCTATCGACAACATTAGGTAACTGCTGAAGAATAAGGACATCTAAAAATATTTTAGAGTGAAATTATAAAATGATAATAAAAAGCGAAACTCAGTAAAGAGATGCAATATTTTAATTCTGGACAAATAAAGCATTTTTATGAGCTTTAAATACATTTTATCATTGGCGTCTACTATCCTTTAAACTTCTAGGAAGGAAGGCTTGGCATTTGAACTACCGGTTGCTCTTTTGTGCACAAAGCGGGCTAATTTGGTGAGTGTCACAAGGGCCCTAATGGCTCAGAGTATGGTGTAGAACCCGCTGGACAGCTGTTAGAAATAGATCGAAGCCTTCTCCCCAGGACATTGAGACATTGAGGGCAGGTCCTCAATTGTCTTCAGTGTACACAATGTATGGCTCTCCTTCACACGGGCATACGGCTTAACATCTCATCCGACGAACGGCGTCTTTTCCCAGCTCATTAGTGTTCCTTTTTTCACCGAGTGCAGGATACGGAACAATAATAAAAAGTAATTAAATATCCCCTCAAGCAGCTGCTTGCCACAGAGGTCTGACAGGAGCCTGTCGTTTAATACGCCAGAGTAGAAGGTCTGTGAGGATGGCAGGACGTCAGCAGAAAAACATCACAAACATCCATGTCTTACCCGGGGCTCGAACCCAGGTCAGTTAGATAAGTAGCCAAGCACGCTAACCAATCCACAATGGCGGAGATAAATCTGAACCCTGGCATAGTGGGTGGGGTGGCTCAATCGGTAGCGCGCCAGGCTCGTAATCTGTAGTTCCCAGGTTCGAGTCCCAGCTGGGTCAGCGTTGAGATTTATATCCGCAAAATTCCCCGCCCTGCCCACGGTCAGTAGGAGACACCGATGGGCTTGGAAAGGCCGCCGTCCGTCGGATGGGACGTTAAGCCGTGGCCCCGTGTGCGGGAGAGAGATATCCTGTGCACGTTAAAGAACACGCTGGATGGCTTTGACGGGAGGCTACCATCTGTTCCAGTGGGTCCCCTCCCCCAACCTTCTCTGAGCCTTCGGGGTCCATGTGACCTGGCCATTTTAGCCCATGGTGTGCAAAAAAGTGCCGCTCAGAGGTAAAACAACTCAACCCAACCCTGGCATAGTTGGGGCTCCGAACCGAAAACATCAGATTACGAGCTGCTACTTTGAGTAGGAGGAAGGCAGATTTTTAGGTGTCGACAGGTGCAGTGGACAGAAGGGGTGGGGGGGGGGTGAAAATTTATGACGATGAAAGAAAATTCAAAAACTAGAACGATGTATCCAATTCCACACACATAACCTTGGCTGTAACACGAATGTGTCTTTTACCCTTTTAATGTTGACAGCGATAATTTTTTTTAACTGCGCTTCAAAGAGAAACGAGCAATGAATTGTTCATGCATCTACTTAAGAAAATGCTTTTGCAAAATGTGCACCCGATAGGGTTGGGTTGTTTTACCTCTGAGCGGCACTTTTTTGCACACCATGGGCTAAATGGCCAGGTCACATGGACCCCGAAGGCTCAGAGAAGGTTGGGGGAGGGGACTCACTGGAATAGCTGTTGGAAGACAGATGGTAGCCTCTCGTCAAGGCCATCCAGCGTGTTCTTTAACGTGCACAGGGTATGGCTCTCCCGCACACGGCGCCACGGCTTAACGTCCCATCCGACGGACGGCGGCCTTTCCAAGCCCATCGGTGTCCCCTACTGACCGTGGGCAGGGCGGGGAGTTTTGCGGAGATAAACTCAACGCTGACGCAGCTGGGACTCGAACCTGGGAACTACAGATTACGAGCCTGGCGCGCTACCGACTGAGCCACCCCCGCGCCACCACCCGATAGGGATGGGTGTGTGTGGGTGTATGTGTGGGTGTGTTGGGGGGGATGAATCTTGACCAGAAAATTTTGATTTCGCTGCTAGTGAAGGTACGGTAAATCCTTAAGGCGGCGTTTGCCAATTTAATTTGGCCACAGAACTCTTCGGCACTCGAAAACGTTTTGCGGAAACCTCAGCAAGATTCCAGAAAAAAACTAGACTATAAAAAAGTAATAATAATAATAAATAAATGTTAAACAAGGATACGAGCTCAACATATTATTTAATTGTACATATTTAGTAACAAAAATCGCATTTCATGTATACGGAAAATGAAAAAACTGAATTTAAATTGTAAATTTTTTTATTAATGAAATTTTTTTTGCCAAATCCTTAATTTCGCTTCACAGAACCCCATTTCAGAAACAGTGGGATGTTGGGTTGTTTTACCTACGAGCGGCACTTTTTTTAACACAATGGGCTAAATGGCTAGATCACAAGGACCCTGAGGGCTCAGGGAACGTTAGGGGGAGGGTACCCACTGAACAGCTGTTAGGAGGAGATAGCAGCCTACCGTCAAGGCCAACCAGCGTTCTTTAACGTACATAGTGTAAGGCTCTCCCGCACAAGGGTTGTTTGGGTTGTTTTACCTCTGAGCGGCCCTTTTTTCCACACCATGGGCTAAATGGCCAGGTCACATGGACCCCGAAGGCTCAGAGAAGGTTGGGAGAGGGGATCCACTGGAACAGCTGTTGGGAGACAGATGGTAGCCTCCCGTCAAGGCCATCCAGCGTGTTCTTTAACGTGCACAGGGTGTGGCTCTCCCGCACACGGAGCCACGGCTTAACGTCCCATCCGACGGACGGCGGCCTTCCCAAGCCCATCGGTGTTCCCTACTGACCGTGGGCAGGGCGGGGAATTTTGCGGAGATAAATCTCAACGCTGATCCAGCTGGGACTCGAACCTTGGAACTGCACGAGAAACACTATCTTAAGAAATATTCCGAATACAATTGGATTGTTTTACCTCTGAGCGACACATTTTTTTGGACACAATGGGCTAAATGGCCAGATCACAAGGTCCCCTAGGGCTCAGAGAAGGTTGAGGGAAGGGGCCCATTGGTACAGCTATTTTGAAACATGGGAGCTTCATGTGAAGGCCATGAAGCGTGTTCTTTAACGTGCACAGGGTATGAGCTTTTATGCACACTGGAGTACGGATTAATGTCCCATCCGACGGATGGTAACCTTCCCAAACACATCGCTGCCCCCTCAGGACGGAGGTCAGAACGGATGTTGAGCCGAGAAATTCTCATTGCTGGCTCAGTTGAGACTCGAACCTACGAAATGCGGATTACGAGGTTAGCGCGCTACATCTTTTCAGTTTTATTCAAATTGGGGGAAAAAAAGTTTAGGAAGAGAAAAATGTTTTGGAGAGTGTGACAGCAGCGTCCGCCGTTGAACGTTCCGCTTAAATAACTCTAACTGTTAATGAGAATATTGTTGAACAGGGCCGAATCTAGGGGGTGGCATGCCCCTCTCGCCTTTAAAAATCTAGTAATTGTAATAAAGACAAAAAAATTGTTGAGTTTTTGTAGAAATTTTTAAAAGACCTCTATAACGGAGGGGGAAATGTTGTACTGCAATGGAGATCCAATCTCTTGGCGTCCCCAACCCCCTTTTTACTCTTTTCCGGCTCGATTACATGCGGCAGTGGCTCAGTCAGTAGCGCGCCACGCTCATTATCTGCAATTCTCATGTTCGTTCTACTTGTTGCGATCTTAAGCAACCACGGCAATTCCCAGTTCCGTCTCACGACACTACCTGGTTATGAAAGCCATGACTATCTAGAGTCGGGGGCAACAATGCGCCATATAGACGCACCTCAACCCCGACCTCACATGGCAGCAGTCCTGTAGAAGGAAAGCTAACCACCGGAAGAAACCTTACTTTAATCTGTTTCCCAGTTAGCCATGAACAAGGATATATAGATCCAGGTTCGTTCGGCACCCGGGGTGGAGATTCTTAGTAAGGCCCAGACTTTTGTGCGGGCTTGACCTACTGGGGCGCAAATCTTTTCAGAAGAGCCCTCGAACTGCTCACCCAGAGCACCTGATAGGTGAGGTCTCAGACACCGTCACCATCCAACCGGACATGGAACCGGTCAGCGGCGTCGTCGACCTCGGTTGGTCTTGGCTATGTCCAACCGGGGGACCAATCCGGACGGCACAGCCTTCGACTGGGTTGTTGGGCCCGAAGCCCCCCCCCCCCACGTCAAGGTGGTCCCCTATCGGGGGGGGGGGATTCTCATGTTCGAGTCCCTCCTAGGCCAGAGTTGATATTTATCTCCGAAAAGCTTCTCCCTCTGCCCTCGATCAGTAAATGGACTTGGAAAGACCGCCGTCCTCGTATGGAATGTTAAGACGTGGCCCCGAATGCGAAGAGAGCCATATCATGTACATGTTAAAGAACACGCTGGATGGCCTTGACGAGAGGCTACCGTCTGTCTCCTAACAGCTGCTCAGTGGGTCCCCTACCCCCAACCATTTCTGAGCCCTCGGAGTTCTCGTAACCTGGCCATATAGCCCATTGTGTGCAAAAATGAGCAGCTCAGAGGTAAAACAGACGAACCCAACCCGACTGAGCCAAAACTCTTTTCCCTACAACCGAAACTACACCGAACAACAAACACCCTACAACCGAACCTACTTAAAAGATCACTGGCAATATTCGTTAAACGTTTTCCATTTCCATATTTAGTAATCTCTAACGATATACAGGGTGATTCAGAATTCATCATCAATATTTGATGGGGAGGTAGGTAATAAGAAACGAAGGAGATTTCACATAGGAAAGCATGGGCGCATATGCCATGTAGTAGGGCAAAATGACCCCAGTTCAATGATGGAAAGAACACATAAGAAGGAAGTGGTAAGGAAAAAACATTTATTGTCTTACATGTAACATTTCTTTGCATTGGTTGTACAGACTTACAAGAGGTGCTCGAACTGCCGACCATGTGCTAGAATGCATGACTCACAACGGCGTTGCATGGACAGCCGGACCCTGTGGAAGATGCCTGGCATTTCCCGGATGTTTGAGGCAGCAACTGATATGCATGCTACAAGATCCATAGCACTATCAACAGGGGTCTCGTACACCATGTTTTTCATAGCACCCCATACAAAGAAATCGATTGGAGATAAATCCGGTGAACGTGGTGGCCAAGAAACCGGTCCACCGCGGCCAATCCATTGACCACCAAACTGTCTGCGTAGGTAAGCACGCACAGCATTTGCGAAATGTGCAGGAGCGCCGTCATGCTGGAACCACATTCGCCGGAGAACAGGAAACCTCGTTCAGAAGAAACGGAGACGCCGGAGTTTCAGAGAAACCTCGTTCGAACATCAGGAACCTCGTTCAGAAGATCCGGTAACACAGTCTGAAGAAATGTTAGGTACTTGGCACCGTCCAAACGGGTGGTAGTAAATACGGGCCCAACAAACAGTCACCGACAATCCCAGTCCACACATTGACAGCAAAACGTTGTTGCGCAGCTCCAGGTCTTGTACCGTGTGGGTTCTGATGAGCCCACACATGCCAATTGTGTGTGTTGAAGACACCCTCTCGCTTGAACAACGCCTCATCGGTGAAAAGAACATACGTTGGGAAATTGGGATCAACGGCTGTTCTCTGCATGAACCACTGACAAAAAATAACACGCTTGGGATGGTCGTCTGCTGCCAATAATCGCACTCTTTGCAGATGAAACGGATGTAACCCTTCATCGTGTAATATCCGCCACGCTGTTGCTTGCGAAATTCCAAACTGCCTAGCCATACCTCGTGTGCTAGCACCAGGTTGTTCCTCGATTTCCTGTAGGACAGCTTCCTCTACTGCTACTGTCCATGCCGATCTGCGCCTCCCTCGATTAACATTACTAGCAGCAAACGATCCTGTTTCACGCAGTTGGCGATGAATACGTGAAAACATTTGATGCTGTGGCACACGGCGGTTTGGGAAGCGCGCTGCATACAATTGCCTGGCTCGAAGACATCTTTCACCTGCTGCACCGTAAGTTACATGCATATCTGCACATTCATTCCACGTATACCGGTTCATGTTACTTCTGAAAATTCACCTTGTCGAATGACAACTGACTGCACGCGTCAAACAGCTGTGCTTCTGTATGAGAGGTGTGTACACACAGCGCCCTCTACACCACCATGCGTTCGTCTGCCCCCATACTTTCCTATGTGAAATCTCTTTCTTTTCTTATTCCCTTCCTCCCCACTAAATATTGATGATGAATTCTGAATCACCCTGTATATTAAAGCTAGCCAAGTATTTGAAAAACCGCGAATTAAAATTTTTTTCTTAGTACCAATCCCACTAAAAAGAAGTTTCCAATTATCTCTTAAAACAAAACAGTTGCTTTTACACCCACCCTGGGGGGCTCAGTCGGTAGCGCGCCAGGCTCGTAACCTGTAGTTCCCACGTTCGAGCCCCAGCTGGGTCAGCGTTGAGATTTATCTCCGCAAAATTCCCCCCCCCCTGCCCACGGTCAGTAGGGGACACCGATGGGCTTGGAAAGACCGCCGTCCGTCGGATGGGACGTTAAGCCGTGGCCCCGTGTGCAGGAGAGCCATACTCTGTGCACGTTAAAGAACACGCCGTATGGCCTTGACGGGAGACTACCATCTGTCTCCCAACAGCTGTTCCAGTGGGTCCCCTCCCTCAACCTTCTCTGAGCCTCGGGGTCCATGTGACCTGGCCATTTAGCCCACGGTGTGCAAAAAAGTGCCGCTCAGAGGTAAAACAACCCAACCAAGGATATAAGGTAGACTCATTGTTGCCAAACTTCATGGTCTCGCATTCCACCGCAAAAATTTTTTATTTCTAGCATAAATATCGTGCATCGTTTGTAATATTCGTTTAAAATTTTTGAAATTAAAATTTTTCCATCGTTAGAGAGCGCATTTAAAGCTTTTGAGAGATTCGGAAAGTTCAAATCGTAATGTTTCAGCAATACCTATCCAACCTAAAAAGAATTTCAATCTATCTGTAAAAACCAACAACTATATCTTAAAATGCAAAATTTGCGTCCCCTCTGGGTCTAAGGGGTCAACTCATTGTTGCCAATGGGAAGCTTCGAGACCTTCCCATTCCACCACCGAAATTTCAAATTTATAACATAAATAAAGTACATCGTTGCAATATTCCTCTGAAATTTTGGAATTTTCAAATTTTCCACCGCTAGAGGGCGCAATTATAGCTTTTAGGAGATTCGGAAAATGCAAATCGTAATGTTTCTTGAATACCTAACCAATACAAGAATAATGTTTAATTTATATGTATAAACAATTTTCTCTTAAAACCAAAAAATTGCATTTTCCGCACCCCCTGGGTCTAAGGGGTCAACCATTGTTGCCCATGGAAACTTCGTGACCTTCATATTCGACCATCAAAATTTCTAGCATAAATACATCGTTTGTAATATTCGTAGGTTGGGTTGTTATACCTCTGAGCGGCACTTTTTTGCACACAATGGGCTAAATGGCCAGGTCACATGGATCCTGAAGGCTCAGAGAAGGTTGGGGGAGGGGACCCACTGGAACAGCTGTTGGGAGACAGATGGTAGCCTCCCGTCAAGGCCATCCAGCGTGTTCTTTAACGTGCACAGGGTATGGCTCTCCCGCACAAGGGGCAACGGCTTAACGTCCCATCCGACGGACGGCGGCCTTTCCAAGCCCATCGGTGTCCCCTACTGACTGTGGGCAGGGCGGGGAATTTTGCGGAGATAAATCTCAACGCTGACCCAGCTAGGACTCGAACCTGGGAACTACAGATTACGAGCCTGACGCGCTACAATATTCGTAGGAAAGTGCAAATCATAATATTTCATCAATACCTAACATATAAAGAATTTTTAATTTATCTCTATAAACAAACAATTCTGTCTTAAAAGAAAAACCCGAAGCTGATGATGTTAGTAAAAAGATTCTGAAAAAATTCATCGCCGACACGGCGAGAATTTTTCAGAATAAAACCTTATAAACCTTCACTGAGACGTGACTGACACAGCGCCATCTATACTCAAAGAAATGCAACTTTTTTCCAATTGTTGCTATTGATTTTTAGATGTTAATGAGAAGGTCGATAAAGCTCAAGCCTATATATGATTAAAAAACGATCCATAGTAAATACCGATTTCCAATAGAGATAAACTTCAAATATTAGTTAAAAGATTCTGAAAAAATTCATCGGCGACAAGGCAAGAACTCTCCAAATTCATGTCAGAGATCGATTGATAATATTGACTTAAATTTTTAAATAGTCTTCTTACAGATCACTAGATGGCAGCAGTGCATAGAGGGTAGTTAAAATGGTTAACGTTGAATACGGTGGCTAGAAATGAACACGATAATTTTTCACAGGAAAACAAAGATAATACTTTTCTTATTCCTGAATATGAAAAATCGGTTTCCGTAGACTTATGTTTGAAAGTTTAATATCAAATAAATTTAATAATTAAAAAATAAAATCAGAGCGAATTTATGCTTTGAAACAAGTATTTTCTTTAAGTTGAAAATTTCTATAACATATATAATATTCCGTTCACTTTATAACGGGTGGTGATTTTTTAAAATGAAGTATTGAGTTGTTTTACCTCTGAACTGTGCTTTTTTACTCACAGTGGACTAAACGGCTAGGTCACAAGGACTCAGAGAAAACTGGGATAGCCTCTCCTTAAGTCCGTACTTTAATTTATCTTTAGACATGTATTTCATTAAAAATCATATTGAAGAAGTTATTGAGCTTTGAATGTAGTTTTCTATTGAGATAATATCGAACTGTTTCCATTTTTCTGTTCAGTACCTATATATGACTTAGTTTTAAATATTTCATTCATTGTGACATATAGATCTCACAGCTATTCAATTGAAGTGTTTAATATAGAATTAACTCATTACTTAAGAAATCTATTTTTCAAAAATACTGTTGTAGTAAGAGACGTAAATATAATCTGTTATTAGACTCCAAAGATGTAAATCGTTATTTAAATGTTTTAAATAGTTTTTGGTTTTAAACTAATATGAGGAACTAAATATGAATAAAACCATGGTTAAGTCGATTAGACCTGGACTGCATTCCTCTAGTTGGAGGTTTACCAACTAGAGGAACGCAGTCCAGGTCTAATCGACTTAACCATGGTTTTATTAGGAGTCATATTGGCATAAAATCGAATGTTGCAGTTTTTCATTCTCTTCTTACAGACCACTTATTGTTTGAAGTACTAATTTAAATCTGAAGGAAGCTAAGACCTTAAAGAGCAATTAAATGGGGCGGGGGTGGCTCAGTCGGTATCGCGCCAGGCTCGTAATCTGTAGTTCCCAGGTTCGAGTCCCAGCTGGGTCAGCGTTGAGATTTATCTCCGCAAAATTCCCCGCCCTGCTAACGGTAAGTAGGGGACACCGATGGGCTTGAGAATAGGCCACCGTCCGTCAGTTGGGACGTTAAGACATTGCCATGGCCTTGACTTGAGGCTACCATCTGCCTCCTAACAGCTGTTCCAGTGGGTCCCCTCCCCCAACATTCTCTGAGCCTTCGGGGTCCATGTGACCTGGCCATTTAGCCCATGCTAATGGTGTGCAAAATAAGTGCCGCTCAGAGGTAAAACAACCCAAAGCAATTAAATAACAACAAAAACTGACTATTTCAGATCTGAAAATTAAAAAATTGAATATGTCCTGCTATGAGGAAAATGACCAAGATTTGAATACTTTATACCAAAACTGCATTCATAATCTTTTAACCATAGTGCATACTAAATAAATAAATGAAAAGAAGTAAAAGGTAAACAATCATGGATGCGAGATGAGTTGATTTCTGATATAGATGAGAAAGAAAGGCTCTATGTTCAATTTACAAAATATCCTGGTAATGTCTAAATCGAGTTGAATTATAAAAAAAATTCAGTTTGTAAAATAAAGAATTAAAGAGGTTAAACATAACTTGACACTTATAAATTTCATAGTTATGGCAATAACAATAGGAAACAACGGAGTTTCATAAATGACATTCTTGTTTACAACAAAAGTAGAAGATTGTACCTGAACATGAAAATTATTCTGTTTTAGTTAATGAAATGAACTTTTTTTTATTACAAATGAATCAGATTCGTATTTTAATATGAAAAATACCAGGGCCGGATCTAAGGGGTGAGGGGGGGGACAAGAGGTCCATGGGTTGGGTTGTTTTACCTCTGAACGGCACTTTTTTGCACACCATGGGCTAAATGGCCAGGTCACATGGACCCCGAAGGCTCAGAGAAGGTTGGGGGAGGGGACCCACTGGAACAGCTGTTGGGAGACAGATGGTAGCCTCCCGTCAAGGCCACCCAGCGTGTTCTTTAACGTGCACAGGGTATGGCTCTACCTGCACACGGGGCCACGTCTTAACGTCCCATCGGACGGACGGAGGCTTTTCCAAGCTCATCGGTGTCACCTACTGACCGTGGGCAGGGCGGGGAATTTTTGCGGACATAAATCTCAACGCTGACCCAGCTGGGTGGCTCTACCCGCATACGGGGCCACGGCTTAACGTCCCATCCGACGGACGGCAGCCTTCCTAAGCCCATCGGTATCCCCTACTGACCGTGGGCAGGGCGGGGAATATTTTGCGGAGATAAATCTCAACGCTGACCCAGCTGGGTGGCTCTACCCGCACACGGGGCCACGGCTTAACGTCCCATCCGACGGATGGCGGCCTTTCCAAGCCTATCGGTGTCACCTACTGACCGTGGGCAGGGCGGGGAATTTTTGCGGAGATAAATCTCAACGCTGACCCAGCTGGGACTCGAACCTGGGAACTACAGATTACGAGCCTGGCGCGCTACCAACTGAGCCACCCCAGAGGTCCATGCCTTTTAAGAATACTTGAAAGGGTAATAGACGCAAAATTTTTTAACTTATGCATATTTCCTACAGTTTCCAAGAAAATTTTTAAAGGCCTCTAAAACGGAGGAGGAAAAATTCTACTGGAAAAGAAATTCAGTCGCTTGGCCACCCCCTTTTACTTTTTTCCCGCTCAATTGGGTTCCTTTCCACCGTCCTCATACTTTTTTGATACATTCATGCATTCTAACTAAATAACTTTCAACATATTCAGAAAAATAATCTATAAACTTGTTTTTGACATAAAAACCTTTTTTACTGTGAATTTAATAAATACTGATAATTTTTGTTTTATTAAGCAAATTTATATGTTTAAAATATTGTTATTGTTGTGCCTAAATCAGCAATAGATGGTTCATTTATATTTTTCTTATATTTTATATTTAACTTATATTTAACTACATCATAGAAATATTGTGAAACGATATTTCATTTGGCACTTAAATGTTTTAACAACTTAGAGTTAGATTTAAGAATGGAAAGAAATTCCATGAACTTTTAAAAAGGTTTAAAGAAATGTGTTTTTTTGTGTTCAAATTTTGGAACAACTGTTAGTAATTTATATTTTTTTCATATTTTTGGGCA
This sequence comes from Ryuthela nishihirai, assembly GCA_038380435.1. Classification (NCBI taxonomy): domain Eukaryota; kingdom Metazoa; phylum Arthropoda; class Arachnida; order Araneae; family Heptathelidae; genus Ryuthela; species Ryuthela nishihirai. Next base: position 41,499,064 of record JAWZYU010000020.1, read on the forward strand.
AATTTTTACCTCAATTAACTGTGGTGTTGCCTTCACATTTATATATGTATTTCTTAAAGTCAAAACTATGGTAGTAATTGGGGCGGGGGTGGCTCAGTCGGTTGCGCGCCAGGCTCGTAATCTGTAGTTCCCAGGTTCGAGTCCCAGTTGGGTCAGCGTTGAGATTTATCTCCGCAAAATTCCCCGCCCTGTCCACGGTCAGTAGGGGACATCGATGGGCTTGGAAAGGCCGCCGTCCGTCGGATGGGACGTTAAGCCGTGGCCCCGTGTACTGGGGAGCCATACCCTGTGCACGTTAAAGAACACACTGGATGGCCTTGACGGGAGGCTACCATCTGTCTCTCAACAGCTGTTCCAGTGGGTCCCCTCCCTCAACTTTCTCTGAGCCTTCGGAATCCTTGTGACCTGGCAATTTATGGGGCGGGGGTGGCTCAGTCGGTAGCGCGTCAGGCTCGTAATCTGTAGTTTCCAGGTTCGAGTCCCAGCTGGGTCAGCGTTGAGATTTATCTCCGCAAAAATTCCCCGCCCTGTCCACGGTCAGTAGGGGACACCTATGAGCTTGGAAAGGCCGCCGTCCGTCGGATGGGACGTTAAGCCGTGGCTCCGTGTGCGGGAGAGACATACCCTGTGCACGTTAAAGAACACGCTGGATGGCCTTGACGGGAGGCTACCATCTGTCTCCCAACAGCTGTTCCAGTGGGTCCCCTCCCTCAACTTTCTCTGAGCCTTCGGAGTCCTTGTGACCTGGCAATTTAGCCCATGGTGTGCAAAAAAAGTGCCACTCAGATGTAAAACAATCCAACCCACCAGACTGGAAGAAAAAAACTTTTCGTTTCGTTACACTCGGGATTTTCTTACAATCCTCTCCACCTTCCATAATAAACGGATTTTTTTTTTTTTGACAGAGAGACGGGAGTCCTTGTCACCTGGCAATTTAGCCCATGGTGTGCAAAAAATGCCGCTCAGAGGTAAAACAACCCAACTCTATGGTAGTAATTTTTTTTTCTAATACTTGGACGGGCAGTGAATTTGTCCCTTGATGTTTAACACGTTAACAATTATAATTTCTTTTTCCCGTTTACAGTTTTCTGTATGGATTTATTCTCGAGATATTTAAGGAAAAATTATTGTATATATTAGGGCCCTCTAATGGTGGACAAATTTTGGAGAATGTAAACTTTTAACGAATATTTCCAACGATCTGTTTAAGGTAGAAATTTGAAATTTTTGTGGTAAAGTGTGAAGGTCAAAGGTTTTAAATTGGCGGCAATGAACCTACTTTCCACCAGACGACAGGAAAGTTGGGTGTTTTACCTCTGAGCGGCACTTTTTTGCACACCATGGGCTAAATGGCCAGGTCACATGGACCCCGAAGGCTCAGAGAAAGTTGGGGGAGGGGACCCACTGGAACAGCTGTTGGGAGACAGATGGTAGCCTCCCATCAAGGCCATCCAGCGTGTTCTTTAACGTGCACAGGGTATGGCTCTCCCGCACACGGGGCCACGGCTTAACGTCCCATCCGACGGACGGACGGCGGTCTTTCCAAGCCCATCGGTGTCCCCTACTGACCGTGGGCAGGGCGGGGAATTTTGCGGAGATAAATCTCAACGCTAACCCAGCTGGGACTCGAACCTGGGAACTACAGATTAGGAGTCTGGCGCGCTACCGACTGAGCAACCCCCGCCCCGGCACAGGAAAGGGCAACTGTTTCGTTTTAAGAGAAAAATGAAAGCTTCTTTTGCGTTGTCTAGGTATTAATAAAATGTTACCATAGCATTTTCTCAAGTCATTCATTAGTTCGAATTATCACTGTTAGAGGGCATTAATGGTGGAAAGAAAATTTATGATAGATAGAAGTATGTTGTTGAAGCTGTGAGATCCAAGAGAAGGCATAATTAGAAGGATGTGCATGATAGTTTAAAGAATAATTTTTTTTATTTAGTGTGTGCTCTGGAGGTTGACTACTTTATTGGTATGGATTATATTGGTAAGCTAGTGTATAAAAAGAAAAATATTGTCGTCTTGTGCATAGTGATCAACGTATGAAAAGAATTAGTTCTGAAAAACCAGTATACTTAGTAACAGTTTTGTAAATAATTATTTAGTTATTTAGGAATTTAATGATTCTTTTGAAAGTTTATCTTTGTATTAATATAGAGTTTCGTTGCCGGTTGACTTTGTTTATAAATGATTTTATCCACACTTTTGTAATAAATTGCATTGTATTGTAATTTTTATTCAAATATTTTTACTTGAATTCACGCTCAGTTCTCATTCATTCTTTTAATTTGCAACGATATATTAAAATTTATTTCAGAAAGTTCTCAAAGAGGGAGAAGAGATAAATCTCAAAGGTGGAAATAACAGAAGATATCAAACTTTCTCGAACTTCGTAACTGCGGATTTGCGCCTTGGGGCGTTACCGACTGAGCCAACCGACTTCTCACAGAGTTTCTATGTTTCGGTTGTGCTGATAGAAAAGAGTGTTCGAATACTTAATTCGTATACACCTATCCCTCGATTTACACGGTACTCAGTTCGTATACACCTATCCCTCGATTTACACGGTACTCAGTTCACTCAATTTTGGCTTTGCACGGTCAAAAAATGCAACCAGTTTCGATTTACACGGTACTGACTGAGATTTCCTTTCTATGTACGTCTCAGTCAGTACCGTGTAAATCGAAACTGGTTGCATTTTTTGACCGTGCAAAGCCAAAATTGTGTAAACTGAGTACCGTGTAAATCGAGGGATAGGTGTATAATACTCTGAATATTTGACAACTGATTCACTTAGGATCGTGCTTGTTACAAAAGCATGGGCTGATTTTTCGTTTCGTTTGCGACATTAATAATCGATTAACACCATATATATTTTAAAGATCGACCGCGTCGCTGAAATATCCATAACTAGGATAAATAAATGAAGATATACGTGGTTCCACTGACACCTCGCCACCTGGAAGATGTTAGCAATCAGTTAAGTGTAAACGTTTACTTTGTGATTAAACGTCACTTTTTATGGGTTGGGTTGTTTTACCTCTGAGCGGCACTTTTTTGCACACCATGGGCTAAATGGCCAGGTCACATGGACCCCGAAGGCTCAGAGAAGGTTGGGAGAGGGGACCCACTGGAACAGCTGTTGGGAGACAGATGGTAGCCTCCCGTCAAGGCCATCCAGCGTGTTCTTTAACGTACACAGGGTATGGATCTTCCGCACATGGGGCCACGGCTTAACGTCCCATTCGACGGACGGCGGCCTTTCCAAGCCCATCGGTGTCCCCTACTGACCGTGGGCAGGGCGGCGAATTTTGCGGAGATAAATCTCAACGCTGACCCAGCTGGGACTCGAACCTGGGAACTACAGATTACGAGCCTGGCGCGCTACCGACTGAGCCACCCCCGCCCCCACTTTTTATGTGTTGACATATTCTTAATATGTCATTCTATATCTAAGGGAAGAGACTATACTACTAACTATTTTTATTTTAAGTAACGAAAATATTGTTACGACAGGTTAGGTACAGATAAAGTTAGGTACAGATAATATGCAACAATATTTCATATAAAATTAACTATAATGGACTAGGGGGGCATTGAATTTTTTTTTCTCTTCTAAAGGGGACTTCTAAGGGCGATGGTCCAGAAAAGGTTGGGAATCACTGATGTACATGATAGTGCCACTGGAGGACACTTCGGTGTTAATAAGACATTAGCCAAAGCCAGGGAACGATTTCATTGGTTGAAAAGTAGGGCAGACGTTGAAAGATGGTGTAGGCAATGTGAAGCCTGTGCAGCAAAGAAAGGACCTAAGACTAGGAGTCGGGGTAAGCTGCAGACGTATAACGTTGGTGCCCCTTTTGAAAGTATAGCCATTGATGTAATGGGTCCGTTTCCTAGAACTGATGATGGAAATCGATATTTATTAGTGGTAATGGATTATTTCACAAAGTGGCCTGAGGTATATCCCATCCAAGACCAGGAAGCAACAACAGTGGCGGAGATGATAGTTAATTAATTCATTAGTAGATATGGAGTACAACTCCACTCTGATCAAACTCCACTCTGATCAAACTCCACTCTGATCAACTCAACTCTGATCTGTACAACTCCACTCTGATCAAGGACGGAATTTTGAATCCAATGTGTTTAAAGGCATCTGTCAACTATTAGGCATTCAGAAAACCAGAACAACTCCCTTACATCCTCAGTCGGATGGTATGGTTGAAAGATTCAATAGAACAATTGCTCAGCATTTAGCATTATTTGTGAACGACCACCAACGTAACTGGGATCGCCATGTGCCACTCCTTTTGCTGGCATATAGGACGGCAGTGCATGAGACAGCTGGACAGACACCTTCCATGATGCTTTTTGGAAGAGAGTTACGTCTTCCCTGTGACCTTTTATATGGTCGGCCCGAAGCAATCCCTGTGTCCACTCCACAATACGTACAAGAATTACAACAACGACTAGAAGAAATCCATCACTCCGTTAGACATAACATCGACATAGCAAGTGACAGAACCAAAACAAGATATGACAGTAAAATAAATGGAACTGTTTTCAATCAAGGAGATCTTGTCTGGCTATACAGTCCACTTAGAAAGAAAGGACTATCTCCAAAACTTCAGAAACCTTGGGAAGGTCCATATACAATAGTTAACAGGATTAATGACGTGGTATATCGCATTCGTCGACGTCCAGCTGCAAAGTGCAAGATGATTCACGTGGATCGTTTGGCCCCGTTTCATCGAAGAACTGAAGAAGCTTTGGAATCCAGAATTGTTCGGGACGAACAAGACCTAGGAAGGGGGCAGTGTTACGACAGAAGGAATCTGGCATCCGAAAGCAAAAAGTATCAGCCAACGAATAAGAACTTTGTTTGGGAGAATTTGAAGAAGAACAGTGGTCGTGTGTGTAACGGTCGAGAGTTCGAAAATGGACGGTTAGCTGTTCTGAGACCGTGCGCGTTAAGTATAAAGAATTATCTTTATGTGATGTGTACGCGGGAAGTATAAAAATGGTATCTTTTATGTGAGGTGTACGCAGACGGTCGTATGGTTCTGCTAGTGTGAGTTAGCGAACTAGCACAGGATGATTTTGTTTGTGTATGAAGATGTTCAAGCGACATGATAATCAAGTAAAAAGGTAATATTTAGTGGAATAGACAGAGCTAATGTTGTGTGCTCTGCGCAGGAAGGTTGATGACTTGTGTATGATTAATAGTTGATTTGTTAATAGGATACTTCATCCATATTTTCTTTGTAACAATTTACCTTGTATTGAATTTGGTTTTAAAATATAGTTTTTAATACTCACGCTCAGTGGCTATCCATTTTTGTAATCCGCAACAATATCACTTTATTAAAAACAATCTTTTATTTTGCATTATAAAGGAAGTCGATGACTACTGCCAAAGTCTTTCTCAAGAGAGCCACAAGAAAACTCCCTTCTACTCCAGAGGTTGGAAAACACACTTTAATAGTGAATTCATTTCCGATAGGAAGTTTCGGAATGATGACGAGGTAAAAGTGCTTTGTCGACTTCTTTGTCATGAAGGACAAGAGTTCATACATGAATGGAGGATGCAAACTTTTAGATCATTAGAACATGGTCATATCAACTATTTGGTAATTATGTTGTTTATTAAATAACACGTTGATTAATCATGGGAACGATTATTCTTGCATGGCTCGTGTTTTCCCATTACTTTTGCATTATTCCTATGATTCATTTTCTAAAAAATGGGCGGGGGTGGCTCAGTCGGTAGCGCGCCAGGCTCGTAATCTGTAGTTCCCAGGTTCGAGTCCCAGCTGGGTCAGCGTTGAGATTTATCTCCGCAAAATTCCCCGCCCTGCCCACGGTCAGTAGGGGACACCGATGGGCTTGGAAAGGCCGCCGTCCGTCGAATGGGACGTTAAGCCGTGGCCCCGTGTGCGGGAGAGCCATACCCTGTGCACGTTAAAGAACACGCTGGATGGCCTTGACGGGAGCCTGCCATCTGTCTCCCAACAGCTGTTCCAGTGGGTCCCCTCCCCTAACCTTCTCTGAGCCTTCGGGGTCCATGTGACCTGGCCATTTAGCCCATGGTGTGCAAAAAACTGCCGCTCAGAGGTAAAACAACCCAACAACCCAACCCATTTCCTAAAAGGAGAGAAAGACCATGGCACATACTGCATTATCTTGCATTCCAACACTGTAACAGGGAGAAGAACTCAGGTCCTCAGCTTGTTGGGGCTTGGCCATCTACATAGTTTTAAGTGTCATGTGTCAGGAGTTTGTCAAGCATGCTGTTTGAGGGTCCTGAGGGATCATTTTGCTACGGTCTGTCGACTCTTTCCATCGGATCAGTGGCTTAGGCTCTGCAGGTGGACATTAAACCTTCCTCCCGATTGCCTGGAAGGTGATGCGTGGCACATGGCTTCCAACATTAGCAGCGAGAAGGCAAATCAATGAGCGGGGTTGTGTGGGAGCACGGACATGGCACCTTCGTCCTGACGGCGGGAGCCGGAGGTGGCTCGAAAAGCTCAATTGGTAGCGATTGGTCTTTTTGGATGGATCGAGGATGACGTGATGTCAGAATTCAAAGGAGGTGCATTGTGCTCCTTCCTGGAAGTCACCGATCTTTCCAGAAGGAATTCTCGGGAGAAACTCGTGTCATGGGGGATCTTCTTCCCTTAGCATACAATAGAGGGAAAAGGGAATGTAAAGTTCCGAAAGCAAAGGGGGGGGGGGGGGGTAACTTTGGGTTGGGTTGGGTTGTGTTACCTCTGAGCGGCACTTTTTTGCACACCATGGGCTAAATGGCCAGGTCACATGGACCCCGTAGGCTCAGAGAAGGTAGGGGGAGGGGACCCACTGGAACAGCTGTTGAGAGACAGATGGTAGCCTCCTGTCAAGGCCATCCAGTGTGTTCTTTAACGTGCACAGGGTATAGCTCTCCCACACACGGGGCCACGGCTTAACGTCCCATCCGACGGACGGCGGCCTTTCCAAGCCCATCGGTGTCCCCTACTGACCGTGGGCAGGGCGGGGAATTTTGCGGAGATGAATCTCAACGCCGACTCAGCTGGGACTCGAACCTGGGAACTACAGATTCCGAGCCTGGCGCGCTACCGACTGAGCCCCCCGCCCCTGGGGGGGGGGGGGGGTAACCCAAGATGACATGTCAGGAGTGGTGATTCTGGCAAAAAATATCAGGTCGATATTCCATAGGATAATATGTGTATGACATAAGCTTCCAAAGGGTGGTTGGTATGAACATAGGCCAAAAGTGAACGACAAGTGGTCCTGTGTTGTGTACCTATACCACATACCAAAAATTTACGGCTGCTGTATAGAGAGACTGGTTGAAGAAAAGTGACCTGAAGGAACTGTGGTTAGAGATCCCCTCTTCCCTACCCAAAATTGTGTCCCTCAAGTTCGTGTGGTACCGACATCAAATAAAATTAGCTTTTGAATAATTCTGAAAATAACTATGAATAAACAAATACTTCTACTTATTCTCTAACGAAAAGAGAAGGTTCTCACGCAGACAGTCAATTAGTCTCTGTCGCAACGGTGTATGGAGGGTGCCAAAAGCGTACTATTTCACTTTCTCTGGGGCGGGGGTGGCTCAGTCGGTAGCGCGCCAGTCTCGTAATCTGTACTTCCCAGGTTCGAGTCCCAGCTGGGTCAGCGTTGAGATTTATCTCCGCAAAATTCCCCGCCCTGCCCACGGTCAGTAGGGGACACCGATGGGCTTGGAAAGGCCGCCGTCCGTCGGATGGGACGTTAAGCCGTGGCCCCGTGTGTGGGAGAGCCATACCCTGTGCACGTTAAAGAACACGCTGGATGGCCTTGACGGGAGGCTACCATCTGTCTCCCAACAGCTGTTCCAGTGGGTCCCCTCCCCCAACAATCTCTGAGCCTTCGGGGTCCATGTGACCTGCCTATTTAGCCCATGGTGTGCAAAAAAGTGCCGCTCAGAGATATAACAATCCAACGTTAAAGAACACGCTGGATGGCCTTGACGGGAGGCTACCATCTGTCTCCCAACAGCTGTGCCAGTGGGTCCCCTCCCCCAACATTCTCTGGGCTTTCGGGGTCCATGTGACCTGGCCATTTAGCCCATGTTGTGCAAAAAAGTGCCGCTCAGAGGTAAAACAACCCAACCCATTCACTTTCTTTTGACAGTTGTAGGGAACCCTAGCTGAGTTGGTCTTTTTCCCTCAGAGTCCAATCTCTAAAAAACAGAGCTTCAGGGACTCACTGGGCTAAGTAACAGTGCTGAGGCAGAAGAAAAGCCTGTCCCAGTTTTAAATAACACAATACTTTAACTATGTTTCATAGCAGGGCCTGGTCTAGAGGGTGTAAGGAGGCAATGCCCCTCTCTCCTTATAGAATGCTAATAAGGGTAATAGATGCAAAAAGTTAGTAAACTTATTTATATTTCATACATTTTTCAAAAAACTTTAAAGGCCTATGAAATAGAGGGGGAAAGTTATGCAGAAGTACAAATACAGTCTCTTCCCACTTCCCCCATTTGCATTTTTCCCCCTCGATTGTCCGCAAACTTCCCCGCCCTGCCCACGGTCAGTAGGGGACACCGATGGGCTTGGAAAGGCCGCCGTCCGTCAGATGGGACGTTAAGCCGTGGCCCCGTGTGCGGGAGAGCCATACCCTGTGCATGTTAAAGAACATGCTGGATGGCCTTGATGGGAGGCTACCATCTGTCTCCCAACAGCTGTTCCAGTGGGTCCCCTCCCCCAACCTTCTCTGAGCCTTCGGGGTCCATGTGACCTGGCCATTTAGCCCATGGTGTGCAAAAAAGTGCCGCTCAAAGATGAAACAACCCAACCCCCTCGATTGTGTTTCTTGCCTAACCTGCCACCCCGTATATTTTTTTCTACATCCATGTCTGCTTAACAGTGATATGTTTTCCAAAAAATTGTCCTAGACGCTGCCTCTACCCATTCTCGAAAGATTTCCACCGTTCACATTTAAAGATAGCATGGATTGATTTTTGATTTATTCAAAGTAGAACGAATCGACACTACGGATTGCAAAATCATTCAATTTAATCGGAGGAAGAGTGTAGAGTAAAATCGCTTGTTGAAATCATATTGTGGTTTTCAGCATGTAGTACATATAACACAGGAATCCGTCTTTCATATGTATATGGTACATATAATCATATGTTATGTGGTAATCCATATAATCATACATATAATATATATGTTATATTATTATCACACATGTAATATATATATGTTATTATTATATGTATAACATAACATAATATATATATAATCATACATATAATATATATATTATGTTATGTAATACATATAATATATATGTATACATATAATCATATGTTATGTGGTTAATACTATCCGTTAATACTAAAACACAGATATCCGTCTATTCCTTTGTATGAATAGACGGATATCTGTGTTATCTGTGGTACATATAACACAGATATCCGTCTCCTCTTACACAGGAATCCTTCTACTTCATATGTAAATGAATGCTTCAAACTCCGGGAAAGGGATTGGATCAGTCGGTAGAATTCCAGGCTCGTAAACTGCAGTTCCCAGGTTCGAGTCCCAACTGTGACACCTTTGTGATTAATCTCCACAAACTTTATCTTGCCCTTGGTGAAAGTTTCCACTGGGGTAGGAAGGGTCTTCGTCTGTCGGAGGGGATGTTAAGACCTGGCCTCATGTGCAGGACCGCTCTATCCTGTGTACGATAAAAACCACCCTGGCCTTGACGGGAGGCTTCCATCTGTCTCCCAACAGCTATCCAGTGGGTGTCCTTCCCCTAAGCAACTATTAAGACCTTTGCATCATTGGGACCTAGATATTTAGCCCATGTGTCAACAAAAGTGTCGCCTAGAGATAAAACAGCATAGCTTCAAACTCCAGGCATCTTTTAGCGACCTCGTAATCTGCAGTTCCCAGGTTCGAGTCCCAGCTGGGTCAGCGTTGAGATTTATCTCCGCATAACTCCCCGCCCTGCCCACGGTCAGTAGGGGACACCGATGGGCTTGGAAAGGCCGCCGTCCGTCGGATGGGACGTTAAGCCGTGGCACCGTGTGTGGGAGAGCCATACCCTGTGCACGTTAAAGAACACGCTGGATGGCCATGACGGGAGGCTACCATCTGTCTCCCAACAGCTGTTTCAGTGGGTCTCCTCCCCCAACTTTCTCTGAGCCTTCGGGGTCCATGTGACCTGGCCATTTAGCCCATGGTGTGCAAAAAAGTGCCGCTCAGAGGTAAAACAACCCAACCCAACTTTTAGCGACACGCTTTCATCATATATTATGAGGGTTTGGTTTGTTTTCCTCTGAGAACACTTTTTCGTCCACAGGGGGCTAAATGATCAGTCACAAGAAACGCAACAGAGAATGTTGGTAGTCCACTGGATAACTGTTATGAGACATATCGAAGTCACCTGTCAAAGGTGTCCAACATGTTCCTTAACGTGTTGGGGGGTTTAGGGTATAGCTCTCATGTACAGTCGCTCAAAAAAGTATTATTAGTGATCTGGAAACTGTGATCTGGTTATTAGTGATCTGGCAACCTTCGTGTTGCACGAAGGTTGCCAGATCACTAATTTCTAAAAAAATCGTTGCCAGATATTTTTTCTTAATCTTGTAATCAATCATAGTGTTCGGATACTTTTTTGAGCGACTGTACTTGGAGCCACGGTTTATGGGTTGAGTTGGGTTGTTTTACTTCTGAGTGGCACTTTTTTTGCACACAGTATGCTAAATGGCCAGGTCACAAGGACCCCGAAGGGTCAGAGAAGGTTTGGGGGAGAGGACCCACTGGAACAGCTGTTGGGAGACAGATGGTAGCCTTCCGTCAAGGCCATCCAGAGTGTTCTTTAACGTGCTTAGTGTATGACTCTCCCGCCCACGAAACCACGAGTTAACGTCCCATCCGACGGACGACGTCCTCTCCAAGTCCTGACCCAGCTGGGACTCGAACCTGGGAACTACAGATTACGAGCCACCCCCGCCCCCTAAGAGACTTTACCATTAACTATTTTTACGTTAAAGAGTAACGAAAGATATTACTTTACTAAAAACTATCTTTATTTTGCATTTACAAAGAAAATCAATGATTACTGCCAAAGTCCTCAAGAGAGAAGAAGAAAATGTTTTCCACTCGAGTGTGGAAAACGTATTTTATTAACGAAAAACATAAGCTAGGAACTTGAAAATTGCACTTTAACTACCTTCTCCTCAAAACAATTCTTCTGACATGGTCTTTAGTCCTGGTAGTCACACAGAGATTGGCTGATGACGCATTTAAGAATCCTTAGTTTAGTTAAAAGATTATCTGCAAGATCATTTGTAAGATTATCCGTCGTTTGTGGTTTCCGTAACGCATCAAGGTTGAAATTAAAGAGGATGGATTCTCTAGCACAGTGGTTCTCAACCTTTTATGCTTCAAGCACCCCCTGGAAATGTGTATGTTTCCTTGTATAGATGGGGGCGAGGGTGGCTCAGTCGGTAGCGCGCCAGGCTCGTAATCTGTAATTCCCAGGTTCGAGTCCCAGCTGGGGCAGCGTTCAGATTTATCTCCGCAAATTCCCCGCCCTGCCCACGGTCAGTAGGGGACACCGATGGGCTTGGAAAGGCCGCCGTCCGTCGGATGGACGTTAAGCCGTGGCCCCGTGTGCGGGAGAGCCATACCCTGTGCACGTTAAAGAACACGCTGGATGGCCTTGACGGGGGGCTACCATGTGTCTCCCAACAGCTGTTCCAGTGGGTCCCCTCCCCCAACCTTCTCTGAGCCTTCGGGGTCCATGTGACCTGGCCATTTAGCCCATGGTGTGCAAAAAAGTGCCGCTCAGAGGTAAAACAACCCAACCCAACCTTGTATAGATAGATAAAACTACAGTTATAGTATAACAATGGGAATAAAGATCTAGCGACTTTTGAGTTCTCACGGCGTATTCCACGTTGAGAACCCCTGCGCTAAATATTAAATCGAATACAATATTTAGGATGTAGACCCGGAAACTATGCATTATGTGTCACCTCCGGTCAGAGCTACCAGATGATAAAACACATTATCATCCTGAAATATAAACTCATATGGAAACATTTTTCTAGCAGTCGGTAACATGTTATTCTAAAGAATATTTCCATGTTTTTATCCTTTCATAATCTTATCAGCTATATCCCGAAGTAGATATTTAGCACCACATCATTACATATATTGGGAGCTTGCTTGTTCAATTTAAGCATTTGAACTTCAAATCTTCACAAGCTTCTCACAGACACTATTGATACCCACTGGAAAAAATAGAATTCATAGCTGAAAACATTTTTTTATTCAACAGCGGTCGAATGATGAAGTTGTTTTGCCCATTGCAATCTCTTCATTAGTGATATTTGGAACAGAAGAGGTTTTTTCCTACTTTTATAATCATTAAGTCAGCATGTAAAAGTCGTCGAAGAACAGTCGCATTTGAGCATGAGACATCACAGACTTCAAACCATTCTCGAAGTAATTGCGGTAAAAGCTTTTTAATCTTATCGGAAGGCCTTATTATGCTTTTGTTATTTCAAAGCATGGAACACTTGGATCGTCGAATATAATACCTGTATTTGATGCTGTTACACTTTTTATCTCAGTTAATGGTTCTTATGAATGTCGACATGGTACAATTCACCTTAGAAGTAATTATGCTAGACTAGAAATGATTTGTTATTGTTCTGTATCTGATGTCAAAAAATCCCTTTTCGTCTTGAATAATATTAACTACTTACAATAAGATTTTTATGTCTAGAGCAATGATTCGACAAACAATAACCTATCTAAAAAATAAAAAATAAATACCCCCTCAAGCAGCTGCTTGCCACAGAGGTCTGACAGGAGCCTGCCAGTTTATATGCCACAGTAGAAGGTCTGAGAGGATGGCAAGACCTCAGCAGAAAAATTATACACACATCCATGCCTTATCCGGGGCTCGAACCCAGGTCCCTTAGATCAGTAGCCAAGCGTGCTAACCATAGATGCAATTTACTTCGGGATGTTTTTTAGCACTATAAAAGTCTTTACTTGCATTTTCAGCCATGCTCCTGATACTTGTGTATTTTTCTTATTACCTTAATATTTGGAGTTTCACTACTCTTAAGTTACCATTAGCAAATTATTGTTTGTGCCTCTGACGGCAAACAGTCTATCCTCTACAGCAGGGGTGGGCAAATAGCGGCCCGCTTGCCGCATTCGACCCTCTAAGAGTTTTTTGTGGCCCGCCAAGACAGTCAGAAAAATCCTCCTTGAACCGAGATTTCCTTCCCGTGCGCGACCGAAGATTCGTCTCGTATTTTCCACTAGAGCGGCCACGTCAATACGCATCCGCAGTGTAGATACGAAAACAATTGCCCACCCCTGCTCTACAGCAAGTGCGCTAGAGTACGGGAAAACTTTAGGAGTGACAAGGGCAGCTAAGAATCGTGGTAATCTCTTCAAAGACTGAGGTATTTGATTTAACTCTCTCTTCTTCTTTAGATCTAACTCTCTCTTCCAGGAGCGTATCCAGGATTATTTATATGGGGGTTCTAAAACCTAAGATTTATTTAGAGAGGTGGTGCTTATGCTAAGTTTGTTTCGGGAGTACTCTAAAACTAAATGTTTTTCGGATAGCTGTGAAAAATATTTTGGCACGACACACAGTAGTTTGCTTAACATACATATATGTGTTGTCGGGAGGATTGGAGTTAGGGCGGGGGGGGGGCTCTCTAGTGAAGTACTCAGCTACTCTGAAATCAAAATAATCGCCTAGAGTTGGGAAGTTATTGTATACTAAAGTACAGACCTGGATCTATAAAAAAAAGTAAGTGTAAGTGTGTGTGGGTGGAGGGGAATTCATAATTTTGCCTTCTTTCCAGTAACTAGCATTTTCAAGGGGAGGGGCCATGGCATGTCCCCTTTCCCCCCCACTCTCTGTCCCATAGATCTGCCCTATTCGAAAATTTATCTGGCGTTGCTCGGATTTTCGAAGTTTTCGTTTCCACAAAAACGCTCATGTCCTGACCGTACTTCAATTTCTCTCTTTCCGCTCCTTTTTTTTTAATTATATTAAATATTTTTATTCATTCCTGAAACAATGGTTTTATCACGCAAAAGTACAAAGAAATTAATCGAATTATTTATTCTTTTAAATTTTTTCATGCAACATTTTTTTTTTCAATAATCGGTAAGTCTTTGGGAATTTCGAGAACTTCAATCCGATTCACATCGGTTTTTGTTTTGTTCGATTGTTTTTTTTTACCAAGGAGAGGTACTTTTTTGCAACAGTGAGATAAATTGCCAGGTCACAAGGAACCCAAGTGCTCAGAAAACGTTGAGGGGTAAGGAAGACCCACTGGATAGCTGTTAAGAAACAAATGGGAGCCTTCAGTCAAGTTCATCCAGCATGTTCTATAACGTGCACAGGGTATGGCTGTCCTGCATATTTCATTCGATGGATGGCGGCTTTTCCAGACCATCGGTGTTCCCTTTCTGACCAAAAGCAGAGTGAAGGTTAGAGGATATAAATCTGAAAGCTGGCACCGTTGAGAATAGAAGTTTCTAAACTATAGGTTGGGTTGTTTTACCTCTGAGCGGCACTTTTTTGCACACCATGGGCTAAATGGCCAGGTCACATGGACCCCGAAGGCTCAGAGAAGGTTGGGGGAGGGGACCCACTGGAACAGCTGTTGGGAGACAGATGGTAGTCTCCCGTCAAGGCCATCCAGCGTGTTCTTTAACGTGCACAGGGTATGGCTCTCCCACACACGGGGCCACGGCTTAACGTCCCATCCGACGGACGGCAGCCTTTCCAAGCCCATCGGTGTCCCCTACTGACCGTGGGCAGGGCGGGGAATTTTGCGGAGATAAATCTCAACTGGGACTCGAACCTGGGAACTACAAATTACGAGCCTGGCGCGCTACCGACTGAGCCACCCCCGCCCCTTCTAAACTATAGAAAATAATCGTTGGGAGTGGGGCAAAAAGCACAATACAGCGGGTAAAATGTAAAAGAGGGGGGGGGGGGGGGTAAAAGACTGGATGTCCAATGCACTTTATTATTTCTCTCTCTATTTTACAAGTTTTTTAAAAAAAATTCTGAAAGGCATTATAATTAAATAAGTGAAATAATATTTTGCCTATATTACTTTTACTAGCATTCCGAAAGGGTTTGGCGGCAGGGTCCCACCCTTTCAGAATGCGAGTAAAAGTAATAATAAATAATAATAATAAATACCCCCTCAAGCAGCTGCTTGCCACAGAGGTCTGACAGGAGCCTGTCAGTTTATATGCCATAGTAGGAGATCTGAGAGGATGGCAGGACCTCAGCAGAAAAACGACATATACATCCATGCCTTACCCGGGGCTCGAACCCAGGTCCCTTAGATCAGTAGCCAAGCGCGTTAACCACTCGGCCACGGGACGGCTGTAAAAGTAATAGAGGCAAAATATTATTACACTTATTAGTACTATACAATCTGCCTTAAGAAATAGTTAGCGATAAAAAAAATTACTAGACAGGCGTCGGTTCGAATCCGAAGCTATAGAATTGTAAGCCACCAGCTCCGCTGCAATCTTCATACAACAGCTAGAGAGTAGGAACAGTTTATTGATTTATCTGTGATCGCTTAGCATGAAAAATTAATTGTAAATTGGTGACGAAACAAGGCAATGCATATGAAACTCAAAGATAATTAGCAGTTCGAACACGAAGTTTTCCTACATGTTGCTAAGTCGCATAGTTGGCAAAATAACCCCATATTGTAAGTGGGTGAATTTATAAGAAAAGAACGAAATATACGTTAGAAAAAACCATTTTCAAATATCTGTACTGGTTTAGCATTTAGAGTTAAATGAAATATGTTACGAATTTTGCGTTCGACTTATACGATTACCGCTCTCATTTTTCTTCTATCAAACGGATCTCTTTCATCTTCAAATATAATACGCACTTTTATGTGAAGAATCAATGTGTCAAATATCAAGATGATCAAGGCAACCGTTCCAGAGTTATGGCGAAATAAGTGCACACAACCCATTTGGGTTGTTTTACCTCTGAGCGGCACTTTTTTGCACACTATGGGCTAAATGGCCAGGTCACATGGACCCCGAAGGCTCAGAAAAGGTTGGGGGAGGGGACCCACTGGAACAGCTGTTGGGAGACAGATGGTAGCCTCCCGTCAAGGCCATCCAGCGTGTTCTTTAACGTGCACAGGGTATGGCTCTCTCCCGCACACGGGCCTCGGCTTAACGTCCCATCCGACGGACGGCGGCCTTTCCAAGCCCTTCGGTGTCCCCTACTGACCGTGGGCAGGGCGGGGAATTTTGCGGAGATAAATCTCAACGTTGACCCAGCTGGGACTCGAACCTGGGAACTGCAGATTACGAGCCTGGCGCGCTACCGACTGAGCCACCCCCGCCCCCACACAACCCATACCGGCAATGACAAGAACGTATTTAGCAAGGGATTACAGTTTCTCATAGGAATATCATGGTAAATGTTTTGGCTTGTAACAAGTCACCTTTTGGAATCTGTAATTGAAATTCGACATTGAAACTCAGACGACAACCTGAAACATTCTGTGAAATTCTGAATCAGATGCGTACGAATTCCCGATGGGTTATGGCTGCCATAGGCACACAGGCATCCTCTTTTATTATTAGAGATAATTACTTGTCAAATAAAGATTCATCTGAAAGACCAGAATCCGAAATCGGATTATATTTTAATGCGCTACATTAATGTGAATAAATTTCATTCTCTAAATAATAACTAAAAAGAAGAAACTTCAGATGAATTTTAGTTAAAAAAAATTTAATTTAAAAAATTAAACTAAAACAATACATAATTTCAGTTTTTTTTTTAAAATTGCGATTGACTGAAATGCGGAAATATTTCGTAGATAACGTACAATTTAGAAAAACTAAAATATATGTACAGTCGCTCAAAAAATATCCGAATACTATGGTTGATTACAGAATTCAGAAAAAATATCTGGCAATGTTTTTTTTTAGAAATTAGTGATCTGGCAACCTTCGTGTCACGTGACACGAAGGTTGTATGTTCGGATACTTTTTTGAGCGACTGTATATAAAACTACACTATCTAAGCTTTTGTAATAGGTTTACAATTGCACGAATATAATAATAAATCGCATTGCTTAAAATCAACCAAAAACATATTCTATACATATTGACTCTGCTAAACATCGTCTTTGTGTGCAAAAAAAAATAACCCAAAACGACATGTTAAAGATATATCAAACCGAAAACCCTTGCGACTTGTTCCAGAATACTTATTCAATTGTTATTTCTCTAACAGAGTCCGGAGGTGAAGAATCCATCCATGGACACGAAAGAGCAAACTGGGTCATCAATAACTCTTCGCAGTCAACGCAACTGCCACCTGTTGTCCATTTGTGCAATTAAGCAGCTGAGATAAGAGTGATTAATTTGTTTACGCTTGGACAACAATCCACTGCCGACGAGAAGTCGAAGTGGACATAGCACGGCCTCGCGGAACTGCCCTCCGCCCCTGCCACGAGCTATGACGAGTGTTGAAATGAAAACCGATGTGACAGTTGGCCGAGAGCGTATCCTGTATCGCGCGCGAATTGGTTCTAGTGTCGCATGGCTGTCAGAGAACATCTCTGTAAAGGGTCAGGGCAAGTTGAACTCGGAATAGCTCTCGGCAATGAAACGCAATACTTTACTTTCAGACGGGTAACTTCGAAGGAGAGTGAGATTGGCTTATAGATTGGCTGATGCAGCTAGCAAGTTCTAGATATCCATCCGTAGGATTCGAAGGTAGTTACACATCCCGTTCACAGCTGCAACTGTTTGGCCTCCCAGCATCCATTGCTCCACCATGTTAGTGCTTGGCGTGTAATATTATCTCAATGTTACTCGACTTTTCCTTCGTTTTCGCTCGTGCTATTATGATACCTTAAACCAACGGCAAACATTCTGTCTTCACAGCATTACCTCGTCCGCTATCTGGTATCGAGGAAGAAAGAACTTTACTGAAAGTTTTTTTTTTGAACGTAGATGGGAAAGAAAATAACTGGCAGTGTAGCATTAATTATGTGAATTATGAGTGTTTCTGTGAAAGTCTGCATCATATAATGCTTCTTTTATTTCTTTTTTATTTACTATAAATAGCCGTCCCATGGCCGAGTGGTTAGCGCGCTTGGCTATTGATCTAAGGGACCTGGGTTCGAGCCCCAGGTTAAGGCATGGCTGTTTGTGTCGTTTTTCTGCTGAGGTCCCGCCATCCTCACAGACCTTCTACTATGGCATATAAACTGACAGGCTCCTGTCAGTCCTCTGTGGCAAGCAGCTGCTTGAGGGGTATTTATTTATTTTATTTTTTTTATTTATGGACGTATTGTGCAGAGAGACTCCGTTGGTTTGGCCATGTTGCCCGTATGGATAATTATAGATTGGCGAACAGGGTTATGAACAGTGTGCCTAAAGGCCTCAGAAAGAAGGGGAGACCTAGGATGCGGTGGGCAGACAATGTCAAACAGGACCTTATTAGAATTAGTTGTGCAGTGGCCAGATGCAGCAAATGTAGCTCAGGACAGACTTGCTTGGAGAACTAAATTGCACAGTTTGGTTGGACCTCCGTAGCCCATGGCTGCTTGAGGATGATGATGATGATAGACACTCAGTGTTCATTGAATTGTGGCTACAGTAGGCCCTTGATTTACGACGGTTTGATTTGCGCCGATTTGTATGTCTGCCGTTTGAGAATTTTCTGATAATTTCCTTAGTTTCCCTCAAAAATTCTGGAAAATTCTATTCCATGCTGCAGCCACCAAAAATGTCATTGCGCTACCTTACTGGGCGAGTGGACTTGGCCGCCTCGAAGGTTCTACAGCCTAGAAAACAAACAAAAAGCCGCGGTATAAATACTGACAAACCGAACAGGAAAAAGAGTGATTCGGCAGGAGTGGCCGAGAGGGTAAAGACGTGTGTGTGTGCTGTTCTCTGGATTTAGCATGTTTTGTGTTCGTCATTGCTTTAAAGTTTAACGTCTGCTTTCTTGAAAGCTAGTGGAGAGCTAAATACGCCAAATCGGCTTTGGTTTGTGATTACATCAGTGTGTCTTCTGTGCCTGTTCCGGTTGATTCCTCAACATTGGTGGCAAAAAGAAGAACTTCAACTCCAAGCAACAAATTAAAAAAACCCAAAGGAGTTCCTATAAAGTCAACACAAAAGGCTCAATTAAACAAACTTTCTAAACATGTGAACAAAATCCAACTTGTGAGAGCTCAAAGATCCCTCTCAGCAAATGACCTAACCAACATTTTGGACAACAGTGAACTTTTCATTCCCAAAAACTTACAAGGTAATAACATTATTAATAATTCTAATTATTCGGGGGGCGGGGGGGGGCTCAGTCGGTAGCGCGCCAGGCTCGTAATCTGTAGTTCCCAGGTTCGAGTCCCAGCTGGGTCAGCGTTGAGATTTATCTCCGCAAAATTCCCCGCCCTGCCCACGGTCAGTAGGGGACACCGATGGGCTTGGAAAGGCCGCCGTCCGTCGGATGGGACGTTAAGCCGTGGCCCCGTGTGCGGGAGAGCCATACCCTGTGCACGTTAAAGAACACGCTGGATGGCCTTGACGGGAGGCTACCATCTGTCTCCCAACAGCTGTTCCAGTGGGTCCCCTCCCCCAACCTTCTCTGAGCCTTCGGGGTCCATGTGACCTGGCCATTTAGCCCATGGTGTGCAAAAACGTGCCGCTCAGAGGTAAAACAACCCAACCCAATTATTCGGATAAATTTAATTCTACTATGTTTGATAAGGATACGTATGATGAATCTGATATAGAGTCGGATAATGATTCCATAATATCTTAATCTGTAAATCCAAATGTACGTTCTGCTCGTTCTCGACATAAAGAAGAACTTGCTATAATATTCTTTGGTAATACACAAAAACTGGCAGATTTAGATGATGGTCTAGTGACCGTTTTCTTTTTTAAAGCTTTAAATAAGGAAGTTAAGGGTAGATTTACCCGAAAAGGAGATATCATTGTCTTCCCTTCAAACCAAACTGATTTAGAACTGCTCCAAAATATAGATAAAATACTGGGAGTAGAGGTAAATAATCGCCTCCCAGCAAAAGTTTTTAATATGGGACTTATAATGAATGTAAACACTAAATATGATGATGAATTCTTATTACAATGTTTGAAAAATTATGATGTAACCAAAGTTAGATGCATGTACAGATTTTATCCTAACTCTGCAAAAGATGGTTTTATGAAAAAACCAACAGAAAATGTGGTGTTCCGCATTACCTGTTCTAAGTTACCTTCTCATGTTAATATTGGTTTCTCTCATTACTATGTAAAAGAGTATTTCGGTTCCCCTCCACTTTGTGGAAATTGCTTCAGATGGGGCCATGCAGCGACCGCATGCAGAAGCAAGATTAGATGTAAACGCTGCAGTGGCGAACATTCCCACAAAAACTGAACAACTAGTGAATTTTGTTGCCCAAACTGCGGAGGCGTAGATCGGTCATTGATTTCATAGAGTACCAGATACATAGGTACCCATAACCTCTTCCATCTAAATATGTGCCTGGTTGGCATCAGTGTAAACACAACTTTGTAAAATGAAGCACCAATGGTGGGTCCCGAAGGACAATAAAAATCAACAGTAAAAACAGTATGGATGCACAAGAGACCTAAAATGGATGACTATCTTTGCTGAAAGCCATCATCTTAGGCCTCTTGTAACTATTCATGACTTCATGATTGTAGTCGAATAAGCAGGATACAATCCCATGTGGATTGCTTTGAACATTGTCAAAGAAACCACGTGATAGAAACTTAATATAAGTGTAAATATGGTCGATGCCCAGATCTTTGTGGATTTGTCTGTTCGTTACAAACCAAGGGGCATCGACTGCACATATCAAAATCTTGTTCTGCAAAACCTGTATCTTCTGTATATTGGTTGCTGTGGTGTTCGCCCAAATAGGGGAAGCATAGGAAATGATGGGACGAATGACCATGTCATACAGCAAAAGCTTGTCTGCGGAGGCTTGCATCCTGCTACCTTTTATGGACGTCCGATCAAAAAAATTGCCTGTGCAGCATTGCGAATTCAAAATAAGAACAATTGCAGCTGGTCATCGGCATTCGCACAGGCTAAAAAAGAAGCAGGTCACACCCAAGTTCGGAGAGAAAAAAGTTCAGGCCAAATGGGATCAACGCGCCGCTCTGCACATGCACAACTTTCTTTTCAACAAGTCTTAAATGATTTTGACGTGGAAGATGGCTTGGATTCGAATTTTGCAAAGAATTTGAATAACTCTATTCTCATGGACTGGACTTTGTGGAAAGATCGGATACTGCTAGTAAGATTTCTAAAAGTGTCATTCTTCGTAAACGAACTTCGCAGCATAAGGACATAATTCCTTCACTCCCCTCCACCTCCGCTGCTGTTTCTTCAAATGTCTTAAACTCTCAAATCGCTAAATCAAAAAATAAAACATCTTCTTCTTATGCTGAGAAAGCTAAAGTTAATCTGCATAAAATTCCTTCTCCTAATATGTCTGTGACTCAGCTCTCACCAAACCCCATTGCTAAGGAGATTGCGGAAGAAAACATTACTGTGAACATCATTATTGACTTGATTATTCACCTACTCTCTTATGTTTGCTCTTCTTATGAGCACTTCAAACTTATAAGTGACATTCTGCTACAACTTAAAAGTTAAGAACTTGACGCTCCTGCAATGGAATTGCAGGGGCATAATTTAAAAAAAAAAGGAGATCTAATATTATTCTCCAAAGTTAATAGAATAAATGTTTTTGCTTTGCAGGAATTGCAATCCAGAAAACAGGTAAATGTCCCAGATTTTTAACATACTAATTTTTCGCTGAGCATAGCAGAAATGGTGTTGCCTTTCTGGTTGATAAAAATATCAACCATAGGCTTATTCAATTAAAATTTGATTTACATCCTATTCATCTACAAATAAAACTCCAATCTGTGATACGCCTATAGGAAAAAAAATGGAACCTCAACCTTCCACTAGCACTGGAGGTCAAGATTCATATGCACAAGTGTCAAAAAAATTTCTTCATGTTGAAAAGCCCAAAAAAGTGTTGCAGTTCCCACATAGTATAGAAGAAGATATTAAAAACGAAAACATCTCTGTCAATCTGGTGATTGACCTGATTCTTCATCTTTGCAAGTTTATATGCCAATCCCAGGATGAATACTCTGTGCTTGAGGATATTATACTACATTTTAAAACACAACCCTGCTAATGACTTTGCCCTGCTGCAATGGAACTGCAGAGGCGTTTATTCAAAGAAAGAAGAAATTGTCCTTCTAGATAAGTACAAGCGATTAATTGTGATAGCTCTTCAAGAGTTAATTACAATAAAAACTATAAAAATTCCGTCTTATTTATTTTATTCTAATTTTACTAACGATTCTTTAAAAGGAATTGGATTTTTTATCCATAAAAATTTAAAGCATAAAATTATCTTGATAAAGTCTAATAATATCAATCTTGAAGTCTTAGGACTGGAAATTCTTCTAAATAATATCAATCTTGAAGTCTTAGGACTGGAAATTCTTCTAAATAATATCAATCTTGAAGTCTTAGGACTGGAAATTCTTCTAAATAATATCAATCTTGAAGTCTTAGGACTGGAAATTCTTCTAAATAATATCAATCTTGAAGTCTTAGGACTGGAAATTCTTCTAAATAATATCAATCTTGAAGTCTTAGGACTGGAAATTCTTCTAAATAATTTTAAATTTACTATAATTAATATTTATAATCCATGCAAAATAATTAATGAGCAAACATATGCAAATATTGTCTTGCAAGTTTCTTCTCCTTTACTATTTGTGGGTGACTTCAACTCACACCACACAGCATGGCATTCCTATCACATTAATAGAGCTGGTACTCATCTGAATAATTTTATTCTAAAAAATGATTTTATTTTACTTAACGATAAAAATTGTACTCATTGAAATCCTTTCAATGAAAGATCTATCATTGATTAAACTTTTTGCTCTCCTTGTCTTTACAAAAAACTTACATGGTCCCTCCTCACAGACACTAGAGCAGTGTCTCGCAAACTGTGTGCCGCGAGAGATCCCAAGTGTGCCGCGAGAGATTTTCAAATTGACACTTTTTCAAATTTTTTCACTTCAAATTCCAAAGATTTCATTTTGACTTGACTTGTGTTATCGACGTGCTTTAATAAATATCTTTCAGATTTTATCAACTGGGATCTTGTAAGTATTTATCAAGCTTTTTCCAAATTTTGGTATTAATTTTTGAGTATTTCAAGCCATAGAATGGACAAATATTTAAAACAAACACCGAGTTATGAATTAAAGAACGAGAGCAAATCATCAAGTAAAACCAGGCTGATGACTTCAACAAAGCGCAAATATAATGACGATTATATAGAGTTGGCTTTTATTCTTTTTTAGGTGTGCCGCGGGAAAAAAATTAGATTCAGTGTGCCGCGGAAAAAAGATTAGATTCAGTGTGCCGCAGAGTAAAAAAGTTTGCGAGACACTGCACTAGAGGAAGTGACCATCATCCCATCTTAATTACATCTTGCCTAATAATTTCTTAAAAAAATCTTATTAAACTTAATGATTGGTATTTATTTCATAAAATTGTTATTCAAAATTCCCCAAACCCTGACACAATCAATTACTCTATATTTTTAAATCATTTGCAAAAACTAACTAAATCATGCTTCTCAGAAATTATAAATAAAAATCCAAAAATCCATAAAAATATATGGTATATGAACAAAATTACGACTATACGAAAAAAAGCTGAAAATAAGGCAAAAAGACCTCATAACTTTAAAGACATTAATTATTTAAAAAAAATTAAAGCCATGGTCCAGAAGAAAGTTAAAAGAGCTATACAGAGAAAACCGGAAAGTTTTCGCGAGTTCATTGTCCCCTAATTCTTCACTATCAAATACGTGGAAGGTCTTCAAAAAATGACTACAGTGCCACAACAAACTACACCATTAGTCGAAATAGCACTTGATAAAAATTTATGAATTGCTCAAACTGCAGACCTCATGGGAAACAACTTAAAAATAGCTAAAAACATCCTACTTACTCCTACAGAAAAACTACTGCGTTCACCTAGGCAATGTTGTATTCCCTCTTTGCAAATAGAGCTCGTATCTCCTACTCCCACTCTTCGTTGGTGGTGCGTAAGTTTCAATATTCCATTTACTGCAGGAATAATGTGTGTCTGAAGGAGGAGAATCATTGGAATGAATGCATTTACTTTCGGTCTGTCAGAATTTCACGACAGTCGGTTCCCGATTTACCAGAATTTAATTAACACGTTTTTGGAATAGTCACTTTATTTGTACATTTTTTTTAATTCACGTGGACTTTTTATGTTGGAATAACGCTGAACTCAAAAAGTTTAAAGGGAAAAAAAAGTCTTTCGAACATCCTTGATTTCCTACCATGAGAAACGGAAAGCATAAAATCTGAACCTCAGTCCTCTATAGTGTATAACTATCTATAGTGTAACTCTATAGTGTAAAAACCGGTTGATTTAAAAACTGGGTTTCAACCGGTTTTTAAAATTTCCCCAAAAATCCAAAATAAAATTCGTTTTTTTTATTGATTTTTTTATTTGACTACAGTAATGTTGAATTCTTTTATAAAATTTTTTATAGAAAGCGAGAGAAAAGGAGAAAGAAAAAAAAATGAACACATTTCATTCAAATAATGAACGAACGCATACATAAAATGTTTTTCCGTTCCTATTTAATATACCGTATATATAGAGAGAGAGAGAATGAAGGCCTACGTGAACAAGTCATCATTTCATTAAATAGATTGCAATGGTAATAGTTTTATATTTTAAATCATCATCATCCTCAAGCAGCCATGGGCTACGGAGGTCCAACCAAACCGTGCAATTTAGTTCTCCAAGTATATCTGTCCTGAACTATATATGCTGCATCTGGCCACTGCGCACCAATTCTAACAAGGTCCTGTTTAATATTGTCTGCCCACCGCATCCTAGGTCTCCTCCTCTTTCCGAGGCCTTTAGGCACACTGAAATTAGAAATGCTGCCTATAAAAGATTCCAGAGATTTTAATGTCAACGATGAATATAAATACTTTGAAGCCATATTAAAAAAGAGTAAACATTTAGAGCTTTTACATAATGCGTTACTTATCGTTAAACCAACGAGTGTTGAATCAGAAAGAGGCTTTTCAGCTGCGGGCCTTTTTTTTTATCTAAGCTTCGTTCAAGAACGACAGTCAACTGGCGATAAAATCAAAATTTAATTTTATATGTTTTCTTACAAGAAGAGTCTATTTTTTGTTTTCTAGGTAAATGTCTTTTATTAAAGACTTTTATTTCAATGTTGTTTTTCCCGTAATAGAGATAAATTTTTAATTTTATATTTCATCATTTTTTTAAAAAAAAGTTTCATTTTTGTTTTCTTAATATAGTTTTTTTTATTAATTTTTTTTCAATTCTAAATTGTTTGAATGATGCATTATTTTGGCAAAAATAAAATATGTTAATCGTAAAAAGTTATCATTTTCTTTTTTATATGCATGCGTATGATGCTGCCTTTTCGGCATTTTTTTTACCAAAAAATAGACGATAAACTATGCTTGTTAAGAGTTAAAGTTACTTTTCATTTTGGCTTTTAAAAATTACTATACTTTTTGGTCAAAATCGTTATTTTATGATTTTATTATTTCAATGTTTTTTTTTCATAATAGAGATAAATTTTTAATTTTATATTTTATCATTTTTTTTAAAAAAGTTTAATTTTTGTTTTCTTAATATAGTTTTTTTATTAATTTTTTTTCAATTCTAAATTGTTTGAATGATGCATTATTTTGGCAAAAATAAAATATGTTAATCGTAAAAAGTTATCATTTTCTTTTTTATATGCATGCGTATGATGCTGCCTTTTCGGCATTTTTTTTACCAAAAAATAGACGATAAACTATGCTTGTTAAGAGTTAAAGTTACTTTTCATTTTGGCTTTTAAAAATTACTGTACTTTTTGGTCAAAATCGTTATTTTATGATTTTATTATTTCAATGTTTTTTTTCCATAATAGAGATAAATTTTTAATTTTATATTTTATCATTTTTTTTTTTTAAAGTTTAATTTTTATTTTCTAAGTATAGATTTTTTATTAATATTTTTTCAATTCTAAATTGTTTGAATGATGCATTATTTTGGCTAAAATAAAATATGTTAATTGTCAAAGTTAGCTTTCTTTTTCATATGCATGCGTATGATGCTGGCATTTCGGCATTTTTTTACCAAAAAATAGACGATAAACTATGCTTGTTAAGAGTTAAAATCAGTACTTTTCATTTTGGCTTTTAAAAAATATTATACTTTTTGGTCAAAACCGATTAAAACCGATTTTTAAAAAACAGATCGATTAAAAACCGACTTTTAAATTTTCGACTTTTCTTCAACCCTAGTCCTCTACCTAGGCCTAAGAGCTACCAGTGGATGAGGAAGCATCTACACCTTCGCCTACTCAGTCATTTGGCGTGGATGACAAATCCTATAACTCTCACCACCCTCGAATCGTACCACAAACAGAACCAGCAAATCATCGGAAACAGCGCTCAGAATGTGTAAGAAAAATTTCCATAAGGAATTTTTAATTTTCATTTGTATTCTTTCGTTTTTAGCATTATTATAATGTACTTATTGCATCCACAGATGTCTCAGAATAGATAGATTAATATCAATAGTTGTTGAGCTTAAGACAAAGAGAATCACTTACTTGTGAATTCAGTCATCTAGTTTGTCTGACTCTCTAACCCTGTAACTCCCACCTCACTCGGGGCGGGGGTGGCTCAGTCGGTAGCGCGCCAGGCTCGTAATCTGTAGTTCCCAGGTTCGAGTCCCAGCTGGGTCAGCGTTGAGATTTATCTCCGCAAAATTCCCCGCCCTGCCCACGGTCAGTAGGGGACACCGATGGGCTTGGAAAGACCGCCGTCCGTCGGATGGGACGTTAAGCCGTGGCCCCGTGTGCGGGAGAACCATACCCTGTGCACGTTAAAGAACACGCTGGATGGCCTTGACGGGAGACTACCATCTGTCTCCCAACAGCTGTTCCAGTGGGTCCCCTCCCCCAACCTTCTCTGAGCCTTCGGGGTCCTTGTGGCCTGGCCATTTACCCATGGTGTGCAAAAAAGTGCCGCTCAGAGGTAAAACAACCCAACAGAATAAAGTTGAGAAGAAATGATCTAAAAGTCAGAAACCATCTGCGTTTCGCAAAGTGCGCTCAGTGAAGCCCTGGAACTCCCTCAGATTCCTTCAGGGGCTCTGCGAGAACATATTGAGAAACGCTGACTTATTGAATAGTTGTATATTATATTTCGATAGAAGTAGTGTCATAATTGCAATATCTACTTATTACAGGTATCGTTATTTTATGGAATTGTTATTTGTATATTATATGAGCGATTTCATTTTCGTAGTGTTATAGTTTTGAAGGGGATATTAGTTTCATTTTCCAGTTTAACATTTTGATGGTTTAAGTGTTATAAATATAGCTGCCCCACCCTCTTTGTAAAATTGCATATTTACTATCGCTGTATTTAACTAAGTATTTTTTTTAAAAATTGGCCATTGCATTGTGTCAAAGTGCAAAATATCAGAAATTATTGGAAAAAACTCTTAAAAAAACTCCTCTTTTTTCCAACTGCATATCTTTGTGAGATCGGATTTTCTTTATACGCGTCAAACAAACAAAATATCGCAACAGATTTAATGCAGAAGCAGGCATTCGAATCCATCTGTGTTCTATTAAGCCAGACATTATCTCCGCAAAATTCCCCGCCCTGCCCACGGTCAGTAGGGGACACCGATGGGCTTGGAAAGGCCGCCGTCCGTCGGATGGGACGTTAAGCCGTGGCACCGTGTGCGGGAGAGCCATACCCTGTGCACGTTAAAGAACACGCTGGATGGCCTTGACGGAAGTCTACCATCTGTCTCCCAACAGCTGTTCCAGTGGGTCCCCTCCCCCAACCTTCTCTGAGCCTTCGGGGTCCATGTGACCTGGCCATTTAGCCCATGGTGTGCAAAAAAGTGCCGCTCAGAGGTAAAACAACCCAACCCAATGCCAGACATTAAAGAGCGTCTCAAAAATTTAAAACAGTGCCACTTTTCGCACTAAAAATAAAAAAAATATGTTAACAACTTATGGTTTTATTTTTATTACTTATTTATCAAGCTATTTTTGATTAAAATTGAATGAATAAAAAAATACATATTTAAAAAATTTCTCAAAGTTTTAAATTTAAATGCGGTAAACATCGATAGCTAGAACCTAAAATGAATAATTACAGTGTTTCAAGAAGTGTATTTTTGTTTTCTATGTATTCAAGAATAAAGAATAAATCAAGTAAATATAAATAAACATATATATATTATATATGGAAGATACATCGGACAGAAGCTGCGCATAATTTTTAATCATTAAAAATGCTCCGAAGCCAAAAAAAGTTTGTGAACAGCTGAACAGCAAAATATAGTTCAGAAAGGGTGGTGTAAAAGGCTGAGTTGGGTTGTTTTACTTCTGAGCGGCACTTTTTTGCACACCATGGGCTAAATGGCCAGGTCACAAGGACCCCGAAGGCTCAGAGAAGGTTGGGGGAGGGGACCCACTGGAACAGCTGTTGGGAGACAGATGGTAGCCTCCCGTCAAGGCCATCCAGCGTGTTCTTTAATGTGCACAGGGTATGGCTCTCTCCCACACACACGGGGCCACGGCTTAACGTCCCATCCGACGGACGGTGGCCTTTCCAAGCCCATCGGTGCCCCCTACTGACCGTGAGCAAAGCGGGGAAATTTTGCGGAGATAAATCTCAACGCTGACCCAGCTGGGACTCGAACCTGGGAACTACAGATTACGAGCCTGGCGCGCTACCGACTGAGCCACCCCCGCCCCCATCATCCGAGGAAGAAGCAAATTGCATAATAAAGTTGAAAAAGAGTGGTTTAAAAGGCTGAAAATTAGGTTGAAGCAAGTGTCAGGCTAGAGGCCTTTTTAGATTTTTTTTTGTTCAGGCTGTGTATATTTATTTTGGATGTCGCCAAAATAGTCATATGCTACGGGGAGGCCCTCTGTCCCGACATCTGGAAAGTTAATTGCAGTAGCAGTGTACAGGGAACGGCTAGCGTCCGCTGGCAAGTGACCCGGGTCCCTGAGGGCTAACGGACGCCCAGATGGTGAGGCATAGAAAAGAAAGGAAGAAAGGGTTTGGCAACGATGAGGAAAGAGCCGGTCGAGTTTCGGAAGGAGATGGACGCGAATTGTTAAAGCTGGGAAATGCCGACTGGTAATAGCGGCATTGGCTCTGTAAATACAGCTGAACAGGCATAGTAAGCTGGTGTTGTTGTAATCTATGTAATTGAGCATATGTCCTCGTCCAGCAAGTACGTTGGAAGGTTAAATAAATCTTTGTTATTTTTAAGTAAAGCCTGAAGTTGGACTAATTTATTGGGGAGGAGCCTCAGTATCGAGCCTCTGCAATTGTGAATAAACCGTTTGATTCTATCCGAAAGACTCTTTCACCCATCGCGTATAGCGATCGAACCGAGGGACCGACAAACGAAGAGTTAACATCACAAAGTGGCGCAGTCCGACAGTAAGCAACAGCGGTGAAAGTAGCGGCGAAGGTGACGGAAGAGTTCCGACATCCATTGTGAGCTGACCAGAACAAGGCTGATACTGCCAAGAGTGTCCTGCGGTGTGCTTCAGGCGATAGAGTAGCTGTGAAGGTATCTGAAGAATCGTGCATCACGTTCGAACTGTGGAAAAAGCTGTGAAGGTGACGGAAAAGTCCAACATCCACTGGGAGCTGACCGACGCAAGGCTGATACTGCCAAGAGTGTTCCGACTGTGTGCTTCGGGTGGCAGACTGACGAGGCGGTTCGTTCCTGTCATCACATCGGAGGTAAGTATCCTCTTACTCTAGGGGCTAGTAGTTAGATACGGCAGAGGCCTGTACGAGCTAAAATGGAGCTTAGGAGTGGTCGCGATAGGGAAAGGGATGAGTTAAGACGAGGCTTCACAGAGAGGGATAGCGCACAGGGTGGTTATTCAGGGAATGATCTGGGAGGCGAGGTGGTGACAATAGACAGAGAGTCTGATGCTGCGATAGACATGAGAGGGTTGAGGGATTATGACGATGACAACGATGCGGATATGCTGCAGAGCGGGACCAGAAAGCAGAGAGCTAAAGAAAGGATTGGATATGATTTTGAATTAGAGAGGATGAGGTTAGAGATGCAACTGAGAAGGGAAGAGAGAGAGGCAGCAGAAAGGGAAAAGGAGAGAGAGGCAGCAGAAAGGGAAAAGGAGAGAGAGGCAGCAGAAAGGGAAAAGGAGAGAGAGGCGGCAGAAAGAGAAAGAGAAAAGGAGAGAGAGCATGAGTATAGAATGCTGGAACTGCAAATGAGGAATGCAAACGAGGAGAGGGGTGATGTACGAACGGTGGCAGTTTCTAGTAATCCAGCAGATGCGCGGCTGGCTAATTATATAAAATTATTGGGAAATATGTTAGCTGGAAGCCCTAAAAACCCTGAAGAGGTGATAAATCTCTTTGAGACAGCGGAAAGGGGATTTAAGATATATGAAGTGCCAGAGGAATTTCGAGGCAAAGTCATCATTTCTTTTTTAGATGGTAATTATGCAAATCACGTTTTTCGAAAATTAAGTGCAGAGGATTTTGTTTATTATAAGAAAGTTAAAGAGGCCGTATTAAAAGAGTTTAAGCTCACTCCCTCTGCGTACAAGAGAAAGTTTGAAACTATCACGAAAGAACCGAATGAGTCATACAATCAATTAGCCTCGAGGCTCAGAAATAGCTGGGATTACTACGTCCGCAGTAGGAAGGTGACAAATTTTGAGGAGCTTATGGACCTGATAGTGTCGGATAAATTACGTGATAGCCTTCCTCAAGACACCCATGCTTACGTAGTACAGAAAGAGGCAGAGTCATGGGCAAAAGCAGACGAAATAGCCACGTGGGCAGAAATCCATCTAGCCAGTGTAAACGGAACGGAAGAGGTCCTAACTTTTAAAGAGGTAAGGCATAGACATTATGCAGAACGTGTTGTTTCCCCCCAGCAGAGGATAGACTCAGATAGAAATTATGCGAGCAGAAGGTATCAATCGGCAGTAAATTTAACTGAATGTAGAAATGTCCCAAAAGTAAGGAGGTGCCATAAATGCAGATCTGACGAACATTTGATGAAAGATTGCCCACTGAGAATTGGGGACCGTGAGAACCGAACTCAGGTGTACCAAGTTAGCACCTTGGATCAGAATTCTAAAGATGTTTGTGAGGCAACAATAGGAAGGGTTACGACACATACAAAGACAAGTCCAAGCAGTCGCGTAATGGGACAGGGAGAGATACGTATTCCAGCAGATTATGAAGAGGTTCGAGTCAGATGTGGCGACCAGACAGCTAGAGCAGTCGTGGATTCGGGGGCAGAACTGACAGTAATCAGAAAGGGGATGCTAAACGAAGAAAAACACCCGGTAAAAGACCATCTGTTGTTGCATGGACCGTTTGGTGATGCCATAAGGGCAGAGGTAAAAGAGCTGCCTTTAAGTTTGATTGAGGGTACAGACAATAGCACTGTGAGTGGCGGAGAAATTAAAGTGCTATGCGCAGTAGTAGCAAAGCTGCGGAAGGAGGTACTTCTGAGTGTGGAAGCATATGGTAAGTTAATTAGAAAGAAAGAGAGAAGGCCTGTAACTGGTAACCTCAGGAGGAAAATCCACGAGCCGTGGGCCAATCGAGGAAGCTACTATGAAAGAGGTAGAGAAATTCCAGTTAGTAACAGGGAAATGTATGCTCCATGGAGACCGTCCAATCAGCGCCATCCTATCTCCCAGCCCAAACATGTGCAGCAATCTGTCAGACTCGATGTCTACGATGATCAAAATTATGCAGGGGAGGGAGCGAACATGGCAATTGGAGGTAACAATGGGTCAGGCCGACGCCAATGTCGACGACTTTCAGCCTGTAGAGTCTGAGGGTACGTACGGGAAGGTGATATCTAGGTAGTTATGAAAGGTGTGCATAGCCTTTCACATGGGATGTCACCTGTGAACGATGAACACCGCCAGTACGGCATACCTTCGTCAAAGACAGTTATTAGTGACATAATTAATTTATAAACTGTTTACTCTTGGACAACTACTTCAGTCACCAGTTTTTTTTTTGTTTGAAGCAAAGAAAGACAATATTTAGACTCAGGCACCAGTATATACCTAGGAGTTATTTTATATTTAAGTGTAGTGTACATAGATGTGTAAAAGATGTGCCAATTCGCAGAGAATTTATAGAATTCCTGAAGCAACTTAGAACTCTGTATTTTGTGGCATTGAACTCTAAGATTAATGCGAAAATGAACTCTGATTTTCAGCATTCAACTTGACTTTTTAGTCAGCAGTTAACAGGACTAACTACTGACTTCTGGCAGGGAGGTGTCAGGCTAGAGGCCTTTTTAAATTTTTTTTTGTTCAGGCTGTGTATATTTATTTTGGATGTCGCCAAAATAGTCATATGCTACGGGGAGGCCCTCTGTCCCGACATCTGGAAAGTTAATTGCAGTAGCAGTGTACAGGGAACGGCTAGCGTCCGCTGGCAAGTGACCCGGGTCCCTGAGGGCTAACGGACGCCCAGATGGTGAGGCATAGAAAAGAAAGGAAGAAAGGGTTTGGCAACGATGAGGAAAGAGCCGGTCGAGTTTCGGAAGGAGATGGACGCGAATTGTTAAAGCTGGGAAATGCCGACTGGTAATAGCGGCATTGGCTCTGTAAATACAGCTGAACAGGCATAGTAAGCTGGTGTTGTTGTAATCTATGTAATTGAGCATATGTCCTCGTCCAGCAAGTACGTTGGAAGGTTAAATAAATCTTTGTTATTTTTAAGTAAAGCCTGAAGTTGGACTAATTTATTGGGGAGGAGCCTCAGTATCGAGCCTCTGCAATTGTGAATAAACCGTTTGATTCTATCCGAAAGACTCTTTCACCCGTCGCGTATAGCGATCGAACCGAGGGACCGACAAACGAAGAGTTAACATCACAGCAAGCTACATAAAAAATTCAGAAAGAGCGGTTTAAAAGGCTGAATCCAAAAGATGAGACAAACTAAACACATAATGCTGAAAAAAGATGGGCTTCACAAGTAAGTGAATTTCTTTGTCTTAATTTCAACAGATGTAATGTACTGTAATGTATTTATTGTTGTAACCAATAAATACCGTATAATGAAGGGGCGGGGGTGGCTCAGTCGGTAGCGCGCCAGGCTCGTAATCTGTAGTTCCCAGGTTCGAGTCCCAGCTGGGTCAGCGTTGAGATTTATCTCCGCAAAATTCCCCGCCCTGCCCACGGTCAGTAGGGGACACCGATGGGCTTGGAAAGGCCGCCATGTGTCGGATGGGACGTTAAGCCGTGGCCCCGTGTGCGGGAGAGCCATACCCTGTGCACGTTAAAGAACACGCTGGATGGCCTTGACGGGAGGCTACCATCTGTCTCCCAACAGCTGTTCCAGTGGGTCCCATCCCCCAACCTTCTCAGAGCCTTCGGGGTCCATGTGACCTGGCCATTTAGCCCATGGTGTGCAAAAAAGTGCCGCTCAGAGGTAAAACAACCCAACCCGTATAATGAAAAATAGACAAATAGACGAAATAGATGTGTGTGTCTTGAGGTAGCGCGTCCCACTATCTCAAAAAATTTCTTTTATTTCTGATGGGGAATATCATTCTTGATTTACGCGGCCATATTTACGAGCGCAACCCCTCATGAAAATCCAGAACCGACCGTATTCTTATATCTCTAGTGTGAAGGCTTTTCCCCCTCTCAAGTCAAGATTATGAAACTAATAGGTTCCATCTGACTACAATTTCAAAGATCACTAGATTTTTAATATTAGGATGTGAGAAATCCTGTCTCTAGCATGTTAATCTCAATAGTTCGAATACCAAGAGTGCCAAGCTCGAGATTTTCTCTCTTCTAAATATCCACTACTACTTCCCATCTTTAAAAGTAGGACACCACCAGACTAGTGGGGCAGCGGTGGCTGAATCGGTAGCGTGCCAGGCTCGTAATCTGCAGTTCCCAGGTTCGAGTCCCAGATGGGTCAGCATTGATATTTATCTCCGCAAAACTCCACGCCCTGCCCACGGTCAGTAGGGGAGACCGATGGGCTTGGAAAGACCGTCGGATGGGACGTTAAGTCGTGTCTCCGTGTGCGGGAGAGCGATACCCTGTGCAAGTTAAAGAACACGCTGGATGGCCTTAACGGGAGGCTACCATCTATCTCCCAACAGCTGTTCCAGTGGGTTTCCTCCCTCAACTTTCTCTGAGCCTTCGGAGTCCTTGTGACCTGGCAATTTAGCCCATGGTGTGCAAAAAAAGTGCCTCTCAGAGGTAAAACAATCCAACCCACCACACTGGAAGAAAAAAACTTTTCGTTTCGTTACACTCGGGATTTTCTTACAATTATCTCCACCTTCCATAATAAACGGATTTTTTTTTGACAGAGAGACGGGAGATCAGGTTTATATTTTTCCAGGTGGAGATAGAGGGTTTTAGAAATCCAAATGTTTTTCTTTGCTTTTGGAATCAGAAGTTGAATTATCTTGCCTCTACCATGATAAAAGTTAAAAACATTTGAAAATTTGTGAGCGCTAAAACTTATAATAGTTTTTTACACACATCCCTTCTCAGGTTGGGTTGGGTTGTTTTACCTCTGAGCGGAACTTTTTTGCACACCATGGGCTAAATGGCCAGGTTACATGGACCCCGAAGGCTCAGAGAAGGTTGGGGGAGGGGACCCACTGGAACTGCTGTTGGGAGGCAGATGGTAGCCTCCCATCAAGGCCATCCAGCGTGTTCTTTAACGAGCACAGGGTATGGCTCTCCCGCACACGGGGCCACGGCTTAACGTCCCATCCGACGGACGGCGGCCTTTCCAAGCCCATTGGTGTCCCCTACTGACCGTGGCAGGGTGGGGAATTTTGCGGAGATAAATCTCAACGCTGACCCAGCTGGGACTCGAACCTGGGACAGGACGTACAAATTACGAGCCTGGTGCGCTACCGACTGAGCCACCCCTGCCCCATGATCCTGAAGAGGCGTAAAAAAACAAAGAGTGGAACTGAGCAGGACGGGAGCATTGATTTAACCAGACACATTGGGGCTGGGGAAAGTGGGGAAGTTAGCGAAATTGATAGGATGGATAGCTTTGGGTAGAACAGGGTGCTAATAGATGTGGTTCGAATCCGGTCAAAATGAGTGATTCAGGTCCGAAATCAGTCTCGGAGAGGGAGATGGAATACCAAAGAGAGAAAGAAGAAAGAGAAAGGGAAAAAAGAAGGGAAGAAAGGGAAGAAAGAAGATTGTAAATGGAATATAGAAGAGAGAAAGACGAAAGAGAGCGAGAAGAAAGAAGGGAGGAAAGAAGATTAGATAGGGAAATAGAACTTAAGCATTAGATATAGAATCAAGTAGATTCGATAAATAGAGGGCAAATAACAGTAGCCAAGGAAGCCAAAGTTCAATGGTTGAGGAAGATCTAAAATTAAAATGTCGTCAGAAAATTCTAAACCCTAAAAACTATCCCTTACCGAAAAAAGTGGAAGAATTACCATCTTATTTCGAGACGATAGGAAGTTGTTCAAACAGTAGTAAATAACGGATGACTTGCAAGACATGCTACTGCATCCTTTGCTAGGGGAGAGAGTGGGAAATATTTTTACTCTGCTGAGTGAAGAGGAAATTGAAAACTACGAAGAAATTAAATCTGCTGTGTTAAAAGACAGACAATTGACTCGTTGGAGTATAAAAGGAAATTCAATTCGATGTTTAAGTTCTCTACGGAAACCTGGACTCAGTTTTCATCTCGAATGAAGAGTCACTTGATTTATCATTTGAAGTGTCGGGTTGGGTTGTTTTACCTCTGAGCGGCACTTTTTTGCACACCATGGGCTAAATGGCCAGGTCACATGGACTCCGAAGGCTCAGAGAAGGTTGGGGGAGGGGACCCACTGGAACAGCTGTTGGGAGACAGATGGTAGCCTCCCGTCAAGGCCATCCAGCGTGTTCTTTAACGTGCACAGGGTATGGCTCTACCGCAAACAGGGCCACGGCTTAACGTCCCATCTGATGGACGGCGGCCTTTCCAAGCCCATCGGTGTCCCCTACTGACCGTGGGCAGGGCGGGGAATTTGCGGAGATAAATCTCAACGCTGCCCAAACTGGGACTCGAACCTGGGAACTACAGATTACGAGGCTGGCGCGCTACCGACTGAGCCACCCCCGCCCCATTAAAGAGTCGGAAAGTAGATGATTTCCAAAGATTAAAAGAATTGATATTAGCCGACAAATTAAAGATCTCTTACCGCCAGATGCGATAAATCGTATCATGTTGCAGGAGAATTGGTCATGGAAAAATTGCCACGAAATCGCCGAAGTTGCAGAAAACATTCTGCAGGCATAAAGAACCTGCAAGATTTATTCACGTGAAAAATTTAAATCGGAAAATAGAGACAACAGATTTGGCCAATCAGCTACAAACTCAATTTTAATCAAAGAAATTTAGGACAAAATTCGAACCCGCAAAACAAATTGGGGAAAAACAAAAATACTGATTTTAAAAGAAAAGAGAATGAGAGCTTTTCTTCCAGATCCTGCTTCATCTGTAACCAGATAGGTCATTTGGCTAAGGAGTGTAACAAGAATAATACAAAAGTGGCCAGAGTGTTTGATAGGAACACTCCTGATTTGGGTGAGTCCATGGAGAGTGGGGTCATTATTGAGAGAGTTGGTTGCCAGTTTATGACGTCAGAATCAAAAGCAAGATTAGATTGCAAGGCAGTGACGCAGAAAATAGGAAATGCAGAGGTGCATGTCGAGGCATAGAGAGACTTTAATGAAGGTTCGAATTCAGTGTGAGGGTAAAATGTTTAATGCTATTGTGGATTCAGGGGCTCAGATTTCAGTCATAAAAGGTTCTTTAGTCCCAGAGAAATATAAGGAGTCAGAGGCAAAGATTGTACTAGTTAATGCTTTTGGAGGGACCTTTGGGGAGGAGTAATAGGCCCTTTTGGTATTGGTAGCTGCAATGGCAATGGGCAACGTCTCCTACAGGTAAGTAAACTAAATGGTTTCAGAATAACTAACACATATTACAAACACCGCGACATACATAAACACACATGGGTTTCACCTGATGGGCTGCATAAGAATATGATTGATTATATATTAATTAACAGCAAATGGGCTAGTTCTGTTAGAAATACCAGGGCATATAGGGGAGCTGAAATTGGATCTGACCATTACCTTGTTAAAAGTGTCTTGCAACTTAAACTTAAAAAGTGTTGTGCTAGGGTTAAAAAATTTACCTTTAATACTGAAGCTCTGAAAGACCCAGTTATAGCTAAAGCTTACCATGATAGGTTACTTAGTCATTATGACAGTCATGGTTTGCTTAATACTGAAGTTGAGGAAGAATGGGGCCATTTTAAACAGGCTTTTTTGGAAACTAACAGTACTCTTTTAGGGAAAAAGGAGCAGAGGAGGCAGAATTATTTAAGTGATAAGGCACTTGAGCTTATTTCAGAAAGAAGGAACTGCAGGAATGTCCTTAATCAGTACCCTACTAGTCCTAATAGAAAGCATTACAAAGAACTTAATAAACGTGTAAAGGGTCAGTTAGCTACTGATAAGAATCTTTGGCTTGATGGCCTTGCTGACAAAGCTGAGGAAGCAGTTAGACAGCACAACAGCAGAGAGCTGTACCAGATAGTTAATGTTTTGTGTGGTAGAAAACGAACAGGTATACAGGGATTGAAGGATAAACAAGGCAAGGTTATAGAAGGTGAGGATTCTGTCATGGCTAGGTGGGCTGAGCATTTCAGTGATGTTCTAAACAATGTGGTTAGTTCTACTCCCATTGTTTGCAATGATGATAGATGCATTGTTGGCTTTAATGTTGGCCCTATAACACAATCTGAAGTTAGTTTCGCTATTTCTAAACTTAAACTTCATAAATCCCCAGGGGTGGATGAAATTACTATGGAAATGCTTAGAGCTGGGAATGTTTCAGTTACCATTTGGATGACTGAAATTTTGAATAACTTTTATGATAAAGGCATGGTTCCTAAAGATTTTACCAGAGCTATTATTATCCCTATTTTCAAAAAAGGTGATCGCAGTTCTTGTGATAACTATAGGGGTATCAGCCTACTCTCCGTTCCAGGTAAAGTTCTTTCCATGATTGTGCTTAATAGAATTAAGAATCTGGTTGACAGGCAATTGCGTGATGAGCAATGTGGATTCAGAAGTGGTAGGGGATGTGTAGATCAGATATTTTCACTTAGGCAGATTCTTGAGAAATGTTTAGAGTTTCAGAAACCTTTGGTTGCTAGCTTTGTTGATTTCAAAAAGGCTTTCGACTCTGTTGATCGTCATAATTTGTGGTTGATTGTGAAATCATATGGTATACCAGACAAGTTAGTTAACATAATGAAAGCTCTCTATAATAACACTGAGTCATGTGTGAGGGTTGGTAAGTCTTGTAGCAATTGGTTTAGCATTACTTCTGGTGTTCGACAAGGGTGCATTTTGTCTCCTTTTCTCTTTAGTTTGGTTGTTGATTATGTTATGCGAAATTCACTTCAAGGGAAAGCTTTTGGCCTTAAATGGGCTGGAGATACGAAAATTTCTGATTTAGATTATGCTGATGATTTAGCCCTTTTGGCAAATGATGTTGATGAGATGAACTCTTTCATTCGAACTGTTGATGAGACTGGTAGTACAGTAGGTTTGGTTATAAACAGAGAGAAAACTAAAGTGATGAAAATTGGTCAGGCAGGTTGTGATTCAGTTAATCTGAATGGTTGCAGTCTTGAGCAGGTGTCACAGTTTAATTACCTTGGGAGCTGCGTAACTGATACTGGTGATGTGCGGCATGAGATTAACAAACGAATAGGTATTGCTGCCGGGACTTTTAAGAATCTATGGAGATTGTGGAGAAATAGGCGTATACACCTAAAGACTAAAATTAGACTGTATAATAGTTTGATTCTTTCTAGGGTTAGTTATGGTAGTGAAACTTGGACGCTGTGTAAGCAAGATAACAGGAAACTAGATGCTTTTGATTCTAGATGCTTACGCAGTATCTTGGGTATTAGGTGGTTTAACTTTGTAACTAATGATGAGGTTAGGCAAAGGAGTCTGCAACCTCCTTTAAGCAGCATATTGTGCAGAGAGAGACTCCGCTGGTTTGGCCATGTTGCCCGTATGGATAATTATAGATTGGCGAATAGGGTTATGAACAGTGTGCCTAGAGGCCTCAGAAGGAGGGGGAGACCTAGGATGCGGTGGGCAGACAATGTCAAACAGGACCTAGTTAGAATTGGTGTACAGTGGCCGGATGCAGCAGATGTAGCTCAGGACAGATATGCTTGGAGAATTAAACTGCGCGGTCTGGTTGGACCTCCGTAGCCCATGGCTGCTTGAGGAGGAGGAGGATTATTGAAGCAGCGGACAGTTCTTGTCATTCAGATAGGAGGTGACAAGCAGGAGAATGCAGCCACTGAAGGAACTGAGAGAGGAACTGAACACAGCGCAGGTGAGTCGATAACAGAAGACACTCATGGTCGAATAAGAGAAGATATCCAGGATACCTACATGGAACAAGAGATGGAGGGGGAATTGGCTGAGACAAATTGTTTCAAGCAGGAACAGTGGAATTGTCCTACTCTGGAAGATGCATGGGAGCAAGCCAAACAAAGTGTTGGGTTGTTGGGTTATTTTACCTCTGAGTGGCACTTTTTTGCACACAATGGGCTAAATGGCCAGGTCACAAGGACCCCGAAGGCTCAGAGAAGGTTGGGGGAGAGGACCCACTGGAACAGCTGTTAGGAGACAAATGGTAGCCTCCCATCAAGTCCATCCAGTGAGTTCTTTAACGTGTACAGTGTATGGCCCTCATGCACACGGAGCCACGGCTTAACGTCTCATCCGACAGACGGCGGCCTTTCCAAGCACCCTGGTGTCCCCTACTGACCGTGGGCAGGGCGGGGAATTTTGCGGAGATAAATCTCAATGCTGACCCAGCAGGGACTCAAACCTGGGAACTACAAATTGTAAGCCTGGCACGCTATCCACTGAGCCACCCACATTAGATCTAGTAACAAGTCCATTTCACTCATTTTGCCGTATTTTACGTAATCTTGGTATGCACGAGGGACTGTCTGGCATGGAAATCCCAACAGTTCAACAATTGCGGTGATTGAACGACTAGCCTTCCTCGCAACTACTATCTAGCCACGGTCAAACTCTCTTACGTCGCTGCCTTTACTCATTATTACTTTTCCCTTACTAGTTTACAATGTGTAGAGACGTACTCTATTTATAGGCAGTGTCAGTTTCAGCGTCCCACATGACTGGGAGCGGGGGTGGCTCAGTCGGTAGCGCACCAGGCTCGTAATCTGTAGTTCCCAGGTTCGAGTCCCAGCTTGGTCAGCGTTGAGATTTATCTCTGCAAAATTCCCCGCCCTGCCCACGGTCAGTAGGGGACACCGATGGGCTTGAAAAGGCCCCCGTCCGTCGGATGGGATGTTAAGCCGTGGACCCGTGTGCGGGAGAGCCATACCCTGTGCACGTTAAAGAACAGGCTGGATGGCTTGACGGGAGGCTACCATCTGTCTCCCAACAGCTGTTCCAGTGAATCCCCTCCCCCAACCTTCTCTGAGCCTACGGGGTCCATGTGACCTGGCCATTTAGCCCATGGTGTGCAAAAAAGTGCCGCTGAGAGGTAAAACAACCCAACCCACGTGACTGGACGCGATACTTTTACTTCGCATATTGTTATTGGGTGTATATTATAATTTGTCCATTCAGTGTATATTGACAATTAATAAAATCACCTATCACATTCTCAACTCATATTAATTTTAAAAGACGAATAGCAGCAGTACAGATCTGGATTGACAGAACATTAGGTGAGGTGGAGGCGAAATGACGGACGAGAACGTAGTTGCGTTTGTCTCACAAAAAACATTCTTGCTGGAGTGAGTTGTTTTACTGCTAACTGTCTGTTCGCTCAGTCAGTAACACGCAGTTCGTAATCAGTTTCCAGGTTCGAGTTCCACCTGTTCCAGTATTGAGCTTTATCTCCGCTAACCTTCACTTTGCCCTCAGTCAGAAAGGGGGGACACCGATGACATTGGAAATATCTCCCTCTCCGTCACGTGTGGCACTGTGAGCAGGAAAGCCATACATGTGCACATTAAGAACATGCTGAATGACCTTGATGGTGGGCGGGGGTGGCTCAGTCGGTAGCGCGCCAGGCTCGTAATCTGTAGTTCCCAGGTTCGAGTCCCAGCTGGGTCAGCGTTGAGATTTATCTCCGCAAAATTCCCCATCCTGCCCATGGTCAGTAGGGGACACCGATGAGCTTGAAAAGGCCCCCGTCCGTCGGATGGGATGTTAAGCCGTGGAACCGTGTGCGGGAGAGCCATACCCTGTGCACGTTAAAGAACACGCTGGATGGCTTGACGGGAGGCTACCACCTGTCTCCCAACAGCTGTTCCAGTGGGTCCCCTCCCCCAATCCTTCTCTGAGCCTTCGGGGTCCATGTGACCTGGCCATTTAGCCCATGTTGTGCAAAAAAGTGCCGCTCAGAGGTAAAACAACCCAACCCAACCCGACCTTGATGGTAGGCTACCATCTGTTCCATAATAGCTGTCCAGTTCCTTTCCCAATCTTTTCTGAGCCCTTTGGGGCCTTGTGACCTGAAGCTGAAGTTGTGTAATAAAATCACCCTGTAACCGAGGGACCTTGTGACTTTGAAACCATCTTATCACTGATCTTTATCTACGCTAAACCTCACCCTGCCCTCGGTAAGAAAGGGGATACCAATGAGCTTGGAAAGGCCGTAGTATCCCCTTCGGAAAAAAAGGGGATACCAATGAGCACGGAAAGGCCGTGGTATCCGTCGGAGGGGAAGTAGAGACATGATCCCATGTTGTTCAGAAAAGCCATATCGTGCGCACATTAAAGAAAGCGTTGGAAGACTTTGACTGGAGGCTTCCATCTGTCTCCTAACAGCTGCCCAGTAAATTCCCTTCCCCAACCTTCTATAAACCTTTGGGGTCCTTGTGACCTGGCCATTTTGCCCAGTATGTTAAAACAACCCGATCCAACGATTAGCACGAAAATAAAACAACTGTTGACAACTCTCCCATAGTGGTAACCAAGTGGAATGGCTTTGAATATGATAACATTATGCAACGAAAGAATACAGCCTCTTAAAATTGTTTTATTAAACTGTATCCGTAACTATCGTAACAGTACAAGTAATTGATGATACAAAGGTAACTTTCAATAAATGCAAAGTAAATATTTCGAACAACCTTCAGCGTGTATGTGGCTTAGTGATCGCAGATCGTGCTGCATGCGTTCCTTCAACCAATGTCGCTTAATGCTTCGAGGTGACAAAATTAATGCGATTATTTCAGTGCATTAATTCGATTGCTTATATGAGTCTTGTTATTCATCAGTTTTCAGGAGAATTATCTTTAAATAGTTTATCGATCATCAATCTTAAAATAGTCTCCAATAAGTAGCTTAAGCTATTAATCTCCAGCGCGTGTGCACTCTATTTACGGAAGTTGGATCTAGAGCTGGAAGAGTTAATCTAAGCTACTGTAGAGTTTGTAAACCTTTCTCTCATAATTCTGCGATACAAAGAGAGGTTATTTACATCATGATAGGAAAGTATAACCTTACATTTCATGCTAAGGAAGCATATTTGATTGCATTGCAACTTCTTTTTTCGCATTTGGAATTTTGAAGCTGGGTTTCCTTACTTATTGAAAGATGCATTACTGAAGAATTGTAGTTATTTTATGCGTTGTAACTGTATGGTCATTGAAATGACAAGCTGACAACTAGAAAGTATAAATAAATTATTGATCTGTTCAAATTAATCTGTAGTTCCCAGATTCGAGTCCCAGCTGGGTCAGCGTTGAGATTTATCTCCGCAAAATTCCCCGCCCTGCCCACGGTCAGTAGGGGACACCGATGGGTTTGGAAAGACCGCCGTCCGTCGGATGGGACGTTAAGGCGTGGCTCCGTGTGCGGGAGAGCCATACACTGTGCACGTTAAAGAACACACTGGATGGCCTTGACGGGAGGCTAACAGCTGTTCCAGTGGGTCCCCTCCCCCAACCTTCTCTGAGCCTTTGGGGTCCATGTGACCTGGCCATTTAGCCCATGGTGTGCAACAAAGTGCCGCTCAGAGGTAAAACAACCCAACCCAACT
Source organism: Ryuthela nishihirai (assembly GCA_038380435.1). Taxonomy (NCBI): domain Eukaryota; kingdom Metazoa; phylum Arthropoda; class Arachnida; order Araneae; family Heptathelidae; genus Ryuthela; species Ryuthela nishihirai. The sequence continues at coordinate 41,542,479 of JAWZYU010000020.1, forward strand.
CTGTTCAAATTTCCAATGCCTATTAATATTAATACATTTGTTTCAACAGAAATTAACCACGTGATGTCTTCTTTCCTACAGAGACTGGCTGTTAAATGAGGAACTATCGAGCCCACAGTTATCTTATCCCGTGGACACGACTGTTGGCAGGAAGGGTCTCGGACGTTTTGTCTCCCAGCGATAGTGCCATTTTGACCGACCTCCATATTGCTGCATTTTTCTGCATTCATCTCCTGTTGAGGAATGACCTCGCCGCTGGCATGGAAAGTTCGCGATGGGTCTGTTGTCCCCCTCAGGTATCAAAGCATGGTCTACGTGACCGTCGCTGTCAACATCAAAACAACAGATGGGTGCATGATTCGCACCTCGGTTAGTTCAACCAACCAGCAGCGTCCACGCTGGACCAGTGAGGTAACCTCCGCCAGCAAAAAGGAGCAACCGAGAAGGAAAGCAAAAACGGACTTTCGACATTCCTTCCTTCTTCTCTGAGTTGTTGGCGGCGATGGTCCTCCCGAGTGAGAGCAGCGGATCCTCGAGGTGGTAACAATGAATGATGGCCAAGAGCGATAAGCTGCATGTGCCCTCAGCTACCGGCGGCGGACGGCCCAGCAACGGTGCCTTCTCCCTAAGGATGACTGAAGTAAATGAGGTAGGGGGAGCATTTTGTTAAGATTTGGTTTCGTTTTTTCCACACGAATGTATTCTGTGTATTGCCGTCACGTTGTCCCGAATGGGACCAGAAACTGTTAACCTTTCGAATGGGGGGCGGGGGTGGCTCAGTCGGTAGCGCGCCAGGCTCGTAATCTGTAGTTCCCAGGTTCGAGTCCCAGCTGGGTCAGCGTTGAGATTTATCTCCGCAAAATTTCCCCGTCCTGCTCACGGTCAGTAGGGAACACCGATGGGCTTAGAAAGACCGCCGTCCGTCGGATGGGACGTTAAGCCGTGGTCCCGTGTGCGGGATAGCCATACCCTGTGCACGTTAAAGAACACGCTGGATGGCCTTCACGGGAGGCTACCATCTGTCTCCCAACAGCTGTTCCAGTGGGTCCCCTCCCCCAACCTTCTCTGAGCCTTTGGGGTCCATGTGACCTGGCCATTTAGCCCATGGTGTGCAACAAAGTGCCGCTCAGAGGTAAAACAACCCAACCCAACTCTGTTCAAATTTCCAATGCCTATTAATATTAATACATTTGTTTCAACAGAAATTAACCACGTGATGTCTTCTTTTCTACAGAGACTGGCTGTTAAATGAGGAACTATCGAGCCCACAGTTATCTTATCCCGTGGACACGACTGTTGGCAGGAAGGGTCTCGGACGTTTTGTCTCCCAGCGATAGTGCCATTTTGACCGACCTCCATATTGCTGCATTTTTCTGCATTCATCTCCTGTTGAGGAATGACCTCGCCGCTGGCATGGAAAGTTCGCGATGGGTCTGTTGTCCCCCTCAGGTATCAAAGCATGGTCTACGTGACCGTCGCTGTCAACATCAAAACAACAGATGGGTGCATGATTCGCACCTCGGTTAGTTCAACCAACCAGCAGCGTCCACGCTGGACCAGTGAGGTAACCTCCGCCAGCAAAAAGGAGCAACCGAGAAGGAAAGCAAAAACGGACTTTCGACATTCCTTCCTTCTTCTCTGAGTTGTTGGCGGCGATGGTCCTCCCGAGTGAGAGCAGCGGATCCTCGAGGTGGTAACAATGAATGATGGCCAAGAGCGATAAGCTGCATGTGCCCTCAGCTACCGGCGACGGACGGCCCAGCAACGGTGCCTTCTCCCTAAGGATGACTGAACTAAATGAGGTAGGGGGAGCATTTTGTTAAGATTTGGTTTCGTTTTTCCCACACGAATGTGTTCTGTGTATTGCCGTCACGTTGTCCCGAATGGGACCAGAAACTGTTTAAGGACTGTTAACCTTTCGAATGGGGGCGGGGGTGGCTCAGTCGGTAGCGCGCCAGGCTCGTAATCTGTAGTTCCCAGGTTCGAGTCCCAGCTGGGTCAGCGTTGAGATTTATCTCCGCAAAATTTCCCCGTCCTGCTCACGGTCAGTAGGGAACACCGATGGGCTTAGAAAGACCGCCGTCCGTCGGATGGGACGTTAAGCCGTGGTCCCGTGTGCAGGATAGCCATACCCTGTGCACGTTAAAGAACACGCTGGATGGCCTTCACGGGAGGCTACCATCTGTCTCCCAACAGCTGTTCCAGTGGGTCCCCTCCCCCAACCTTCTCTGAGCCTTCGGGGTCCATGTGACCTGGCCATTTAGCCCATGGTGTGCAAAAAAGTGCCGCTCAGAGGTAAAACAACCCAACCCAACCTTTCGAGTGAGTGGCTCGCCTACAATGAACTCTGATAGAGCTTTAGTCTCCACCACTACGAATGATTCCCTTGATTGCAAAGGGCTGCACCAGGGGGCACTTGTTGCAATTGTCCCAAGAATGGGAACTAGTTGTGTGAAAAATGTCTGAACAGTAATTTGTTAATAAATGTTGTGTTTTTGTTAACTGTAAAATTATCCTAGTTTTCATTATTGCAAATGTCTGTTAATTTTTAATGTGGGTCCTGGAATTTGCCTTGGATTTGACAACCGCAAGCGAATCACTGGCTAAGTGCGTGTGCCGCCCTAAATATACTCAGGGGTGGTCACCACAGAACTACGATAGTTCATCCGACTCACCTTCTTTCTTTTCATGCCATTTTATAGAGGTCCAAAAATATGAAAATCTAATAAGGAGATGCCAGGACTATAGAGCGGAATTTCCACGCTTTTTCAAACCATATCTGCTCAACATTGTTATTTTTACTTGGGCAGTATGGGAGAGGTTATTGCCATGGAACTAAACAACCGCTTTTACTCAAAAAGACTTGTCTGTTTCGACTTTATTACCTACCTTCAAATGCCCAAAGTTTCGAAATGTCTTTGCGAGTTTATGGTGTTATCATCGATAATGGTGTTATCAGCGACAAACTCAATGAACAGCGGACCCTTATAGCCAATTTAAAAGCTTCCATTCGGGTTTGTCTGGAATCCACACAACGTATACAGTGGTGGGATTCAGCCGGTTTCCACAGGTTCGTGCGAACCTGTTCCTGGAATTCCCAAAGTTCGCCGAACTGGTCCTTAATTCTTTCGGATAGGCTGAATGTTGCGACTGAATAGCAATTCAGTTCCGGGTCGCAATTATTGCTCGCGCTATTCCACTCTTGATTACTGCGCAAGTCACAATTTCAATCAAATATTTTTGGTTTTTGTTTTTCGCAATGAAAGGTCGATAAGGTGAGAAAATCGGTTGCTAAAATTTCTGAATCCCACCACTGAACGAATATGATGTTTAAGCCGATACTTTCCACTGATTCTGGTGTTGATGAGTTCTTCTATGTACACCCATTTCCCTGTGTGAGGGCACAAATATCATTCACTTTCATTACCAGATATAGGAGTTGTCCACATTTCATTTGAAAGACTCTTACAGTTTATGTTGTGGGGCGGGGGTGGCTCAGTCAGTAGCGCGCCAGGCTCGTAATCTGCAGTTCCCAGGTTCGAGTCCCGGCTGGGTCAGCGTTGAGATTTATCTCCGCAAAAATTCCCCGCCCTGCCCACGGTCAGTAGGGAACACCGATAGGCTTGGAAAGGCCGCCGTCCGTCGGATGGGACGTTAAGCCGTGGCCCCGCATGCGGGAGAGCCATACCCTGTGCACGTTAAAGAACACGCTGGATGGCCTTGACGGGAGGCTACCATCTGTCTCCCAACAGCTATTCCAGTGGGTCCCCTCCCCCAACCTTCTCTGAGCCTTCGGGGTCCATGTGACCTGGCCATTTAGCCCATTGTGTGCAAAAAAAGTGCCACTCAGAGGTAAAACAACCCAACAGTTTATGTTTAGTTACCATTTAGACAACAGCACGTAACCTCTTCTTAGTGGGTTTATTAACTCGAAGAAAATCTTTCAGTTGGTGAATACATTTCCTTGAGTAGGGTCAAATACTAACCCCTAATCTTACACAACATACAGGTAATGGACCGAAAAATGAAAATACCCAGGTTTGCGAAAACTTTCGGACATTAGACTGAACTTTTTCTCATACCTCCGCGATATCAACCAGTTTGAAAATCTGTGGACTTCTTGAACGATGTCTCAGTCAGCTTTTTCCAGCTCCATCGAACAATCAGGAATTGATCACGTGGACGAATGGTGTCGTATCCCTGTTGCTGACTTTCAGACACTGGTGGACTCTATGCCACAACCTATACAGTCTATACAGGACACACCTGGCACTCAAACACCGTATTATCGATTTTACGTTTCCGTTTCCGTTTTTTTGTCCATTACCTGCATAACGTTATTCAAATCATTTTCACTATCTTTAACAATAAAAAATCATCTGATCAACAGAAGTATGCATCATTTACACGTCAGTGGCTCAACCAGGAATTAAAGAAAGTTTGTGTGCATGTGTGTGTGGGGGGGAGGGGGTGTATTTCCGTTGTTTAGTCTTTATCTTTAGCACTTTTGTGCACCCAGTGGGCTGGTAAATGGTCAGATCACAAGGACCCAAGAGCTCAGAAAAGATTTGGGAAGGGAACCCACTGGGCAGTTTTTGCGAGACAAATGGAAGCCTCCCGTCAAGGTCATGCTGGTCACTCAAGATCATGTTGGTTACAGAAGCTGTCACTCTTTTACATTTCATCTGACGGACTGCAGTCTTTCCAAGACCATCTGGAACATAAAGAAGTTCAGAGCTATATTCTTATCAGTTGAATTGCTTTAATTCCGATGTTAAGAAGTATTACCTCCAGAGATAAAAGAATACAACTGGTAAGAATATAGGTAGAATGCAATGATATATCTGAAACGAACAGACAAACAAACAAGCAAACAAAACTGTATTAACGTACCTGCGAGAAATGGTCTTCTCTTCAACGACAGCAAATCAAAGAATGGAACTTATTTATCATCGTTTTCTGTTCTCCGAATTTTCTTGCGTTTTCCGTTCAAGAACTCATTCCGACTACCATCGTCAATGGTACTGTTAAAGTTGGTAACTTTTAATACCATTTTATAATCCGCTAGTAAAGTAACACTTTGAGCAGGTCTCCATTTGAACTGACGAAGCCTGGACAATATATATTGACTACAGCAACATTATGAAGAATATTTCTTTCGAGAATCGTTAATGGAATAGATTTCTTTAAGTTAGTCCTATAGAGTGGATTTTATTCTATCATAAAAAATGCTGCCCAATAGTTATCACTTTTCTGGAAATGATTCACACATAATCTGGAACGTAAAGATAGATGGTTAGTGTTATATATTGTCCATTTTTCATTTATGTCATTGTGCTCCTCTTTTTCAGATACGCTCAGTGAAAGAAATGCTAAAATCATGTCCTTTATGCTTTCTTTAAGTAACCACTTTCAAGAACATTTTTCTGATTGCTAGTTTAAGTAGAGTTCTTGCTCTTTGCAGCAACAACGGCCTTTCCGCTGTTGTATGTCTGGCGAAACACTTGAGAAGCATACAAATCCATATCATCAATTACATTAGCCGTATCCTTCGTGCAGTGAAGATATGATATTTTGATTACAGTGCTTTGGACAATAATCAGTAGTACAATGACTTACTCACATATAATCTTCACGTGGGTTATTACACAAACAATCTCAGTAAAAGCAGGACTAGGTTTTTATAGACATAATCTCCACAAAAGCAGGAATATATTAATCTTAATACACAGATAAATAAATAGTAATCATTTTCAAATCGATCTATAAATAGTTATTTCCGCTTCTAAGACAATGACTAGTTATAAATAAAAAGGGGATTATGTGTGGAAAGCTTTTATATGTTTCTAAATAAGACAGTTACAAGATTGCTTAGAAAAAATTCTGTTTTTAGCAGCATTTATTTGTGCAACCCAATAAGGAGAGGCAGCTTTCCCATTATGCAGACTAGAGAGCTGCTGAGGGTAGTATGTTTTTGTTAGTGGATAATATTCCTGTACAGAATGTTATTGTTAATACGCAAAATATGTGTTAAGTATCCAAGATAAATATTCTACTAAAAGTGTAACATCACATTTTATTAACATTTTATTACTTTCTTTTACATTTCATAGGTTAGTCTTAGTACTCGTAAGGGCGGTAAAATTTAATTTTTCTCGATAATTTATTTCTGTCTGTTCTCAAAATTATTTCATTTTGCTAAAAAAAAAGAATATTTTGTGTATTATTTTCTGCTTTTCCTCTAAGTTTATACCTTTATTTAAATAATTTTACGGGTGATTTGAATATTAATAATTAAACTACTGGATAGGTTGGGAGTTAGAGAGAGAAATCTTAATTTGTTTATGACACCATAAATTCTCAAACAGCTCCTTGCCATTATTAGCTTTTAGGGAGCTAAATTCGAAGGACGAATTTTTTTTGAGCAGAGGTTCAATGTTACGCATTTTCGGGGAAAAAAAGAAATACAACTTGTTTTACATGTTCCCGAGTTGGGTTGTTTTACCTCTGAGCGGCACTTTTTTGCACACCATGGGCTAAATGTCCAGGTCACATGGACCCCGAAGGCTCACAGAAGGTTGGGAGAGGGGACCCACTGGAACAGCTGTTGGGTTGTGGGTTGTTTTACCTCTGAGCGGCACTTTTTTGCACACCATGGGCTAAATGTCCAGGTCACATGGACCCCGAAGGCTCAGAGAAGGTTGGGGGAGGGGACCCACTGGAACAGCTGTTGGGAGACAGATGGTAGCCTCCCGTCAAGGCCATCCAGCGTGTTCTTTAACGTGCACAGGGTATGGCTCTCCCGCACACGGGGCCACGGCTTAACGTCCCATCCGACGGACGGCGGCCTTTCCAAGCCCATCGGTGTCCCCACTGACTGTGGGCAGGGCGGGGAATTTTGCGGAGATAAATCTCAACGCTGACCCAGCCGGGACTCGAACTTGGGAACTACAGATTACGAGCCTGGCGCGCTACCGACTGAGCCACCCCCTCCCTTACATATTCCCGAGAAAGAGACAATTCACTTCTTTTGTATTTTCAGCGAGCATTCATATTTCTAGAAGTATACTTTGGATTGATGCAATGGGACCCACTTCATATATTCAGTTTTTAATAATTAGGGAAATGGGGGGAAAAAAAACACAAATCCGCCTCCCAGACTCGAACGCGGAAACTCCTGGTTCGGCAGCGCCTTAAACTCGTAGAATAACTGGCTCATAAGTAGCAGATCCCGTGTTTAGAGTTCGGGAAATGGACTGGTGTTGTTTTTTTTTCTTCATAGTTCCTAATGCTTTAAACACTGAACTAGTACACGAACGTTTAACATTTGAACGTTGTGACTAGTACAGAAGTGAGTTGCATTGCCTAATATCTAATGGCTGCCGTCAAAAGGCTGATGAGGTTATTAACATTCAGTGCTTTCGTTGATCATCATAATATCCCAATGTGAATTTGATGCGTGACTGCTACCCAAGGGGCGGGGGTGGCTCAGTCGGTAGCGCGCCAGGCTCGTAATCTATAGTTCCCAGGTTCGAGTCGCAGCTGGGTCAGCGTTGAGATTTATCTCCGCAAAAATTCCCCGCCCTGCCCACGGTCAGTAGGGGACACCGATGGGCTTGGATAAGGCCACCGTCCATCGGATGAGACGTTAAGCCGTGGCCCCGTGTGCGGGAGAGCCATACCCTGTGCATGTTAAAGAACACGCTGGATGGCCTTGACGGGAGGCTACCATCTGTCTCCCAACAGCTGTTCCAGTGGGTCCCCTCCCCCAACCTTCGCTGAGCCTTCGGGGTCCTTGTGACCTGGCCATTTAGCCCATGGTGTGCAAAAAAGTGCCGCTCAGAGGTAAAACAGCCCAACCCTGCTACCCAATTGCTGATGATGATTTTAACAATCATTGCTCTGATCATCAGAATAACCCAAATGTATTCAATACGTGGTTTTTAAATGCTTAATTAAACATTGGTATGAATATCACTTTCGTTGCGCCCGACAACTTCAACTACATGATAATGTTTCATAACATCAAACTTCCAATAATTATCTTACTTCAGCAAGTTTGAATCCTTATCGCCTTAGCTCAACTTGGTAACATAACAATAATTCTTCGTGCGAGAAAATCACTGTCAATTCGTACAATATATGGAAAATACAATATATGGAAACAATATACGTACAATATATGGAAAATACAATATATGGAAACAATATTCGTACAATATATGGAAAATACAATATATGGAAACAATATTCGTACAATATATGGAAAATACAATATATGGAAACAATATACGTACAATATATGGAAAATACAATATATGGAAACAATATACGTACAATATATTTAAAATACAATATATGGAAACAATATTCGTACAATATATGGAAAATACAATATATGGAAACAATATTCGTACAATATATGGAAACAATATACGTACAATATATGGAAACAATATACGTACAATATATGGAAACAATATACGTACAATATATGGAAAATACAATATATGGAAACAATATACGTACAATATATGGAAATAATATACGTACAATATATAGAAAATACAATATATGGAAACAATATACGTACAATATATGGAAAATACAATATATGGAAACAATATACGTACAATATATGGAAAATACAATATATGGAAACAATATACGTACAATATATGGAAAATACAATATATGGAAACAATATACGTACAATATATGGAAAATACAATATATGGAAACAATATACGTACAATATATGGAAAATACAATATATGGAAACAATATACGTACAATATATGGAAAATACAATATATGGAAACAATATTCGTACAATATATGGAAAATACAACATATGGAAACAATATTCGTACAATATATACGTACAATATATGGAAACAATATACGTACAATATATGGAAACAATATACGTACAATATATGGAAAATACAATATATGGAAACAATATACGTACAATATATGGAAATAATATACGTACAATATATGGAAATAATATACGTACAATATATAGAAAATACAATATATGGAAACAATATACGTACAATATATGGAAAATACAATATATGGAAACAATATACGTACAATATATGGAAACAATATACGTACAATATATGGAAAATACAATATATGGAAACAATATACGTACAATATATGGAAAATACAATATATGGAAACAATATACGTACAATATATGGAAAATACAATATATGGAAACAATATACCTACAATATATGGAAAATACAATATATGGAAACAATATACGTACAATATATGGAAACAATATACGTACAATATATGGAAAATACACTATATGGAAACAATATACGTACAATATATGGAAAATACAATATATGGAAACAATATACGTACAATATATGGAAAATACAATATATGGAAACAATATACGTACAATATATGGAAAATACAATATATGGAAACAATATACGTACAATATATGGAAAATACAATATATGGAAACAATATACGTACAATATATGGAAAATACAATATATGGAAACAATATTCGTACAATATATGGAAAATACAATATATGGAAACAATATTCGTACAATATATGGAAAATACAATATATGGAAACAATATTCGTACAATATATGGAAACAATATACGTACAATATATGGAAACAATATACGTACAATATATGGAAACAATATACGTACAATATATGGAAAATACAATATATGGAAACAATATACGTACAATATATGGAAAATACAATATATGGAAACAATATACGTACAATATATGGAAAATACAATATATGAAACAATATACGTACAATATATGGAAAATACAATATATGGAAACAATATTCGTACAATATATGGAAAATACAATATATGGAAACAATATTCGTACAATATATGGAAACAATATATGGAAACAATATTCGTACAATATATGGAAACAATATACGTACAATATATGGAAACAATATACGTACAATATATGGAAACAATATACGTACAATATATGGAAAATACAATATATGGAAACAATATACGTACAATATATGGAAATAATATACGTACAATATATAGAAAATACAATATATGGAAACAATATACGTACAATATATGGAAACAATATACGTACAATATATGGAAAATACAATATATGGAAACAATATACGTACAATATATGGAAAATACAATATATGGAAACAATATACGTACAATCTATGGAAAATAAAATATATGGAAACAATATACGTACAATATATGGAAAATACAATATATGGAAACAATATACGTACAATATATGGAAAATACAATATATGGAAACAATATTCGTACAATATATGGAAACAATATATGGAAACAATATACGTACAATATATGGAAATAATATACGTACAATATATAGAAAATACAATATATGGAAACAATATACGTACAATATATGGAAAATACAATATATGGAAACAATATACGTACAATATATGGAAACAATATTCGTACAATATATGGAAAATACAATATATGGAAACAATATACGTACAATATATGGAAAATACAATATATGGAAACAATATACGTACAATATATGGAAAATACAATATATGGAAACAATATACGTACAATATATGGAAAATACAATATATGAAACAATATACGTACAATATATGGAAAATACAATATATGGAAACAATATTCGTACAATATATTGAAATACAATATATAGAAACAATATTCGTACAATATATGGAAACAATATACGTACAATATATGGAAACAATATACGTACAATATATGGAAATAATATACGTACAATATATAGAAAATACAATATATGGAAACGATATACGTACAATATATGGAAAATACAATATATGGAAACAATATACGTACAATATATGGAAAATACAATATATGGAAACAATATACGTACAATATATGGAAAATACAATATATGGAAACAATATACGTACAATATATGGAAAATACAATATATGGAAACAATATACGTACAATATATGGAAACAATATTCGTACAATATATGGGAAATACAATATATGGAAACAATATACGTACAATATATGGAAAATACAATATATGGAAACAATATACGTACAATATATGGAAAATACAATATATGGAAACAATATACGTACAATATATGGAAAATACAATATATGAAACAATATTCGTACAATATATGGAAAATACAATATATGGAAACAATATTCGTACAATATATTGAAATACAATATATAGAAACAATATTCGTACAATATATGGAAACAATATACGTACAATATATGGAAAATACAATATATGGAAACAATATACGTACAATATATGGAAAATACAATATATGGAAACAATATACGTACAATATATGGAAAATACAATATATGGAAACAATATACGTACAATATATGGAAAATACAATATATGGAAACAATATACGTACAATATATGGAAAATACAATATATGGAAACAATATACGTACAATATATGGAAAATACAATATATGGAAACAATATTCGTACAATATATGGAAACAATATATGTACAATATATGGAAAACTTCTGATAACCATCAGAAGTCATTTAGTGCAGGATTTTTATAGAAGCCCTCCAATGGAGCTCGACGTCTTTAGAATGCAGAGCAAAATATTAAATTTCAATTTTGAATTTTTGAACTATAAGTAAAAGAATAAAAATTCATGGTTTGAAAAGCATTTTTGTCATAAATGACTTATAATAAATGAATAATTGAAGACTCGTTTTGTTATAAAAGTTGAAAAAATTGGGTTATTTCACCTCTGAGTGCTACTTCTTTGCGCACAATGAGCTAAATGGTCAGGTCACAAGGACCCCCGAGAAAGTTGGGAGAGGAGATCCGCTGGATAGATGTTAACCTCCCGTCAAGGCCATCCAGAATGTTCTTTAACGTGCACAGGGTATATGATTCTCTTGCACACAGAACTGTGGCATTACATCCCATCAGACGGACGGCGGTCTGTCTAAGCCCATTGGTGTCCCCTACTGAGTGTGGGTAGGGCGCGGAGTTCTGCGGAGATAAATCTCAACGCTAACCCAGCTGGGACTCGATCTGTAGATTACGAGCCTGGCTCGCTGCCGACTGACTCACAACCCCTCTCCTAGTTTAAAGGAACTTAAACGTTTTTTTGCGAATTTTGTAATCGACGTTGAAATTAAATATAATTTTATTGAGTAAAAATATACTAAATGAAATAAACTATATGAATATTAAAAACTTGCTTTTTTTTAGTGTATCTACGTTGCCATTCTGGATTTTTTTCAGGGTCTAAGGGCATCGAGAAGTGCTATTCTTTACCTTTTTTTGTACTGACAAGATAAATGTTTAAAAAACTCCGGTTTTCAGTATTACTAGAATTGTCTCGTACGGACTAAAAATGAAATATATTCCGTTCGTTTTTACGCAGAACGATAACTATATAATTTGCTTTTCGTTCCTTTCGTTTCCGTGAACCAAAATAAAAAACCGGTTAAAACCAGTTTCAGTTTTTTAATCAAATTAAAACCCATACAACGCATATACAGGGTGTCTCAAAAATATAGGTACAAACTTTTAGGGGAGGTAGATAACATCTAAAGGAATGAGAATTGCATAGGAACCCATAACCGGAAACGTCATGGGAAAGTGGTAGCAGAGGTACAAGATCTGAAAGGACACAAGACAGTGATTAATGGGAAAACATTTATTGGACATAATTATTACAAATGGCGTACTAGATGATACATTTCATAATGCTACAGCAGATGCTCGAAGTTCGACCCATAATCGCAAAAAGTTTGATGCGCACGCGCAAACAAACAGTGGCCCGGTACATGTCTGTGTAGGAAGCGTTCTTGATACATTCTCGTTGAGCGGCTCGTCCGTTGCCCTCAGCTATTCCATACACTAAGTGCATATCTGCCAGCTCCCTGTTCGAATACCTTTGCATGCTCTTCGTAAGCCGACTACCGCTCGAATGAGGAAATCCGAAATTTCCCCTCTAGCACACTAATGAACAACGCCGCCTATTGACTTAGGTGACGTTTCCGGTTATGGGTTCCTATGCAATTCTCATTCCTTTAGATGTTATCTACCTCCCCTAAAAGTTTATACCTATATTTTTGAGACACCCTGTATATATGCAACTTTTAAAGACATGCCTAAAATTTATTATATAAACACTACATGATGTTTGTTTTCTGGAAACTTATGTAAAAAATGTTAATGCAGAAAATTCTCGTTCAGGTCTCTCTTGCGTGAGCAGGGCCGCCGAGAGAATTTATGGGCCCCTATGTAATATTATGCTCGGGTCCCCCCTTGAAAACTTTTTATCTTTACAAATCATTAATAGCAATTATTTTGGACACAATGATGACATACAGAGGAAAAAAAGCCTGTTGCGCAGTCAGGCATGCAAAAACATAGGCCTACACAGTTTGTGTCACATAAAACGTTTATCATAGGATCGATATATAGCATAACTAAGAATAATTTTTGCAAGAAAATGTAGAGTCACTTAATCTGACGGGCCCTTATTGCTGACGGGCCCCTATGCACTAGTCCCCCTTGCCCCCCCCCCCCTGTCGGCGGCCTTGTGCGTGAGCGTCTATTTCGAAGCAAGGTGATACTTCCCAAAATGCTTTAAAGCTCCTTCGTCGAACGTTCTTCTTTCGCCAATACTTTAAACTAGAGGATCACGTGTTTTGACGAAGTTCTTTATAAGATGCAATTGCTAATAAAAGAAAGTTATTTGATTTTTTTAAAATTATCAATAATATTTCTGCCTTCGTCACATTGTTTTAAAAGCTTTCAATGTCTCTTCTGCGGAAATTAGAGTTTGAAAGTCGATAACATTTCTGTCTGAATCTTTTCATGATTAAAACGTTTTGGAAGTGTCAATCTGGCTGATGCATTTCTTTGCAGTTTCTGCTTGAGCTTCTATTAATATGAATTTGAATCAAGGGTACGGGGGGGGGGGAGTTTAAAGTATCATTTTTTAAAAAGCGAAAAAACTAAAGATTAAAATCTGTTACTGAAATTATTTATTCTGTTTCTAATCTTGAACGGATTTGGTTGTTGGTTGTTTTACCTCTGAGCGGCACTTTTTTGCACACCATGGGCTAAATGGCCAGGTCACATGGACCCCGAAGGCTCAGAGAAGGTTGGGGGAGGGGACCCACTGTAACAGCTGTTGGGAGACAGATGTCAAGGCCATCCAGCGTGTTCTTTAACGTGCACAGGGTATGGCTCTCCAGCACACGGGGCCACGGCTTAACGTCCCATCCGACGGACGGCGGCCTTTCCAAGCCCATCGGTGTCCCCTACTGACCGCGGACAGGGCGGGGAATTTTGCGGAGATAAATCTCAACGCTGACCCAGCTGGGACTCGAACCTGGGAACTACAGATTACGAGCCTGGCGAGCTAACGACTGAGCCACCCCGCCCCAATCTTGAACGGAAAAAAAAATCATTTCATTTCAAGTTTCATAAAATTTTTGGGCAATATCATTAATTCGTTTCGTTTTTAATTTCTGACCCTAAGCCTCTTGTGCCTTCTGGCCAATGTAAAGCAATTTCAGACAAGTTCCATCATGTGGATGACTACGGTCGAAGTTAAAATGAGCCAAGAAAACATGTGTCTTGTTTCTCTTAAAATTACAATTTCTCATTACGTAGTATTTACTTCTGAACTTATTTTGTTTCTTTGGGTTGTTTTACCTCTGAGTGACACTTTTTACACACAATGGGCTAAAATGTCCAGGTCACAAGGATTCCGAGAAGGTTGAGAACTGGACATCTGTTTGAAGACCGTTGATAGACTCCTGTCAAGACCATCCAGCGTGTTCATTAACGTGTGCAGGGTATGGTTTTTACGCACACGGCTTCATGGAGCCACGGCTTAACGTCTCATCCGACGGACGGTGGCCTTTCCAAGCCCACCGGTGTCCCCTTACGACAAAATGCAGGAAGTTTTGTGGAGATAAATCTCAACACTGGCCCAGCTGGGACTCGAATCTGGGAACTACACATTACAAGCCTGGCGCACTACAGACTGAGCAACCCCCTCCCGTTCTTTGGGAATCAAGATCTGAACATTTAACAAGAAAATATAAAATTTTGCATCATTTTGTTAAACTACTATACTACATATTTATTAGTAGTTCCTGGAAGACCGAACTTTGCTCCGTAAAGGTGGGCTGAGTAATAAACTTGCTGTGCATACAAAATTTTATATTTTGCTATGTTATTTCCAAAGATTGTAATACTGAGTCAAAATCATCAAGATTAATAATGTAAGACGAATGAGAGACAGACAGCTGCTCGATGATCTCGGCGTTGATCTTACTGACATGTTTGTTCAATGGCGCGAGCATAGATCGGTCCCTTCATAGTTTTCATTGGCGAGGCAATTTCCGAAGACTTCATCGATGAGATTGCAATTAGAAAGGATGGTCCATGTTGGCTCAGATGGAACATCATCACACCTTTTATTATTATTATTTTATTCTTCGAATAAAAAAAAAGATCCACCAGGCGTGGGAGAAGGGGGTTCAGTCACTAATTTCTAAAAAAATCGTTGGCAGATTTTTTTCTTCTAAATTCTGTAATCAACCATAGTGTTCGGATTTTTTTTTGAACGACTGTACCCCTGGATGACCCCCTTAATGTGTTTTCCCAAAGTCGAGACCTAGCTAAATCGCTTTCTCGCACCCGAAAACGGTCGATTCACCCCATTTCATCAATATCCTGAGGCCCGTTTTCAAGATAAAAGTTACATACATACAGTTGTGTCACCCAGCCGGTTTCCACCGGTTCCCGGAAACCGGTTGTTAAAATTTACTGCGGTTTCTGGAAACTGGAAGCTGCTCATGAAATGTTGTTGCCCACTTCACAGAATTCTCCGCGAATCATTCTGACAAAATAAACAAACATCAAAATATCTTCCCAGATTTCTCAGAAAGATTTATGACACTTCAAAAAAAATAAACGAATTGTTTCCAAGAATTTTAAGTACAATTATCTTCACCCTGGACCATAATAATTGGTATTTACATCACCATGTGGATCCGTGTTTGAAAAAGAAGGGTTGGGTTGTTTTACCTCTGAGCGGCACTTTTTTGCACACCATGGGCTAAATGGCCAGGTCACATGGACCCCGTAGGCTCAGAGAAGGTTGGGTGAGGGGACCCACTGTTGGGAGACAAATGGTAGCCTCCCGTCAAGGCCATTCAGCGTTTTCTTTAACGTGCACAGGGTCTGGCTCTCTCGCACACGGGGCCACGGCTTAACGTCCAATCCGACGGACGGCGGCCTTTCCAAGCCCATCGGTGTCCCCTACTGACCGTGGGCAGGGCAGGGAATTTTTGCGGAGACAAATCTCAACGCTGACCCAGCTGGGACTCGAACCTGGGAACTACAGATTACGAGCCTGGCGCGCTACCGACTGAGCCACCCCCGCCCCGTTTTAAAAAGAAGAAAAGTAGTGCCATAGACTATGGAATAGGAGGAGTGATACGCCATAGATGAAAGTTGAGTGTCTTGTCAAAAATGTCTATAGTATGATGATTTTATTTTAAGTTTATTTTATTAAAATTCCGAGTTTGCTTTAATCACTTATGTATGTTATGTTTGACATATGTATCCTACAGTTGCATGAAAAATAAAATACATTGCTCTTATCTACAGTTATATTTATTTATTTACAGAATCACTGCCACTAATTGCAGGTTTATCCATGTTCGGGTTTGTTTTTAATATTTTTAGATGGACTCTTCATTATGGGTGATGCTTTGAGTTGCAACTTTTACAGTTAAAGTCAGTTATAATATATTGATACTTACCTATCATGCAATCTCAAATGTAATACACCTATCCCTCGATTTACACGGTACTCAGTTCACACAATTTTGGCTTTGCACGGTCAAAAAATGCAACCAGTTTCGATTTACACGGTACTGACTGAGATTTCCTTTCTATGTACGTCTCAGTCAGTACCGTGTAAATCGAAACTGGTTGCATTTTTTGACCGTGCAAAGCCAAAGTTGTATGAACTGAGTACCGTGTAAATCGAGGGATAGGTGTATTTACAAATGTTTTTCCAAGGGGAGGATTCATCCCCCCCTAGAATGTGGTACCAGTGTCTAACAAACTAAATTGCCGATTCGTCCAGATACCCCCCATCTTCGGTATGGAAACCGGTTGTTAATAAATTCGGGTGACACCACTGCATATATACAAATATACAAGAATTGCTCGCTTTAGAACATAAAATGCCTCAAGTGTTGAAATTAATGCCAAACATATGTGATTACACTTGAGTTTCTAAGCATATTAAAAAAATATAGTGTTTCTTAATAGTTGGGGAAGGAGTTGGCTCAGTCGGTAGTGTACCAGGCTCGTAATCTATAGTTTCGAGGTTCGAATCCCATCTGGGCCAAAGTTTATCTCTGCAAAACTCTCTGCTTTGGGTTGGGTTGTTTTACCTCTGAGCGGCACTTTTTTGCACAACATGGGCTAAATGGCCAGGTCACATGGACCCCGAAGGCTCAGAGAAAGTTGAGGGAGGGGACCCACTGGAACAGCTGTTAGGAAATAGATGGTAGCCTCCCGTCAAGGTCATCCAGCGTGTTCTTTAACGTGCACAGGGTATGGCTCTCCCACACACGGGACCACGGCTTAACGTCCCATCCGACGGACGGCGGCCTTTCCAAGCCCATCGGTGTCCCCTACTGACCGTGGGCAGGGCGGGGAATTTTGCGGAGATAAATATCGACGCTGACCCAGCTGGGACTCGAACCTGGGAACTACAGATTACGAGCCTGGCGCACTACTGACTGAGCCACCCCCGCCCCGCAAAACTCTCTGCCCTCGGTTAGTAAGGATACCGATAGGCTAGGAAAAAGCTGCCGTCCGTCGGATGGAACGTTGAGCCATGGCACCATGTGTGGGAGAGAGTCACTTCCTTTGAACGTTATAGAGCACACTGGATGGCCTTGACGGGAGGCTACCATCTGTCTCCTAACAGCTGTTCAGTGGGTCATCGGTGTGACTTTGAGCCCTCGGAGTCCTTGTGACCTGCCATTTAGAGCTTTGTGTGCAAAAAAAGTGGCGCTCAGAGATAAACAACCTGAATCCTAACAATTTCACCTGAATCCTAACAATAAATCTAGTACTCGTACTTTGAACGTTTATATTATAATTTCATTTTTTCGTTTTCGAACTTAACTGTTTAACAAAACGTTTTCCAACCGTTGACTTCTCTAAAGTATCCTTTAGTTCTCTCCTAGAATGTGCAATTAAACTACGATTAAACTAGCATCTCAAATATGAGCACTGGTAAGTTTAGAGATGCATTGGGAGAATTTGCCAGTACGTCATACGTCACAATTCAAGCCAGTCTAGCTAACCAATCAAAGCAACTTCAGAAAACGCCACATGTCATCAACCTTCCAAACTGCAGCAGTCCACGGCGATCTCAAGTGACGCGAGTTTCTCCATTAACGCAAACGGTCGGATCACGCCACGTTACGAAGCAGAAGTTTCTCCCTAAGAGCTTGTCCCAGTCGGAGATCCCGCCGTGTGGCGTGGATGCCCAGCAGGCGCATGCGATGAAATGACCGGGGAGGCGTGGGAGTACTCGAGGGGGAAAGGTGACTATATAGTCCGCTCCATGGGCGCTGCTGCTGACTCAACAGTGGCGCTGGTTGGTTGTGGGAATTCTGATTCTTCACGCGAGCCTTTGCCTCATTACCTGTTTCTTCTCCACTCTTAGAATACGAAATCCGATGGTCGTCATGGGAACGTCGTCCCTCATAGTCCTCCTCTTCTTTATCCTTCTGGCAGATGTCATTCAATTTGTACATCCCACATCAATAGAACAGCAGCAGGATCTCCTGAATGATAGCAAAGTAAGTTTTATTACATCGTATTTCTATAGAAAAGCTTCTGGCAGTAGCAATATCTTTCCAAGACAAATCTAATAATTTCGAGAGAGCTATATCAGGACCAAACTTCCTTGCAACATGCAGTAAAATAAGACGCTAAGAAATGACTCGCGCTTATTTTTCTGTCAGGAAATGGCTGTAAGGCTATATTTAATATAATAGTTACCTTAATATTTAATGTATCTTTACTCTTGATTAATCTTGTTCCCTGGGGCGGGGGTGGCCAGACTCGTAATCTGTAGTTCCCAGGTTCGAGTCCCAGCTGGGTCAGCGTTGAGACTTATCTCCGCAAAATTCCCCGCCCTGCCCACGGTCAGTAGGGGACACCGATGGGCTTGGAAAGGCCGCCGTCCGTCGGATGGGACGTTAAGCCGTGATCCGGAGAGCCATACTCTGTGCACGTTAAAGAACACGCTGGATGGCCTTGACGGAAGGCTACCATCTGTCTCCCAACAGCTGTTCCAGTGGGTCCCCTCCCCCAACCTTCTCTGAGCCTTCGGGGTCCATGTGACCTGGCCATTTAGCCCATGGTGTGCAAAAAAGTGCCACTCGGAGGTAAAACAACCCAACAACTCTTGTTCCCGTTTCTAACCAAGGGTTAAAAACGGAGACATATCTAAGAGTAGGGAAGGGGCAAGGGGACATGTCCCCACGGAAGAATTGAAATTAAAAAAGTTTTAGATCACTGAAATGGAAGGAAAAAAATATATATATTTCACTATTCAGCAGAACAATTTTTTTATATTTTACAGAGCAACTTTATATTTTAGAGAACTAACTTATGTTTTTCAGAGAAACTTTATACTTCACAGAGCAATTTTATATTTCACAGAACAGCTTTATATTTCACAGAAAATCTTTTTATTTTACACAATATTTATTTTTTGCTAAAAAAATTTATATTTCATAGACAACTTTATATTTTGCAGACCAACTTTATATTTCACAAAAAATCTTTTTATTTTACACAATATTTATTTTTTGCTAAAAAAATTTATATTTCATAGACAACTTTATATTTTGCAGACCAACTTTATATTTCACAGAGCGACTTTATATTTCACAGAAAATCTTTTTATTTTACACAATATTTATATTTTACTAAAAATATTTATATTTCATAGACAACTTTATATTTTGCAGACCAACTTTATATTTCTCAGAGCGACTTTATATTTTACACAGCAGTTATTGGTGATTTTATTGCTGCATGAAATTCGAAGTATCTGAAATAAGTATTTTTTTATAAGGAAAAATTCATGAAAATATGTGAGTGGTCATTATAACACAGGTGCAAATTTTCCATTCCAAATAGTTTTTGGAAATATGGTATTAAAAAAAATTCTAATGCATTAAATGAAACGCAGATACCTTTGATATCGCGTTTAAATCCCACTTGATAATAAACACGAAAGAAGTTCAATGTTCTAACATATGACTTTTTTTGGTGAATTTGCCTTTTTTTTTACATATATATTTTTTTTATTTTACAGAGCAACTTTTTATTTCACAGAAAACTTTATATTTTCCAGAACAACTTTATATTTAACTAGAAACTTTATATTTAACAGAGCAACTTTATGTTTCACAGAATAACTTTATATTTTACAGAGAAACTTTGTATTTAACGTCACGAATTTTTTTTTTCGTTCCTTCCCTTAAGACTATTTCTAGTTATAGTTTTGAAAATTTTGCAATTTTAGTTGAATTTTTTTTGTGAGAAATATGTACTTTTTTTATGACCCATAGTAGTAAAAACTAAATAGTCGAAAATTTCGTTCTTAAAAAAAATCTTAAACAAAAACTTTGTATCTCACCTCCGATGACATTTTCCCCCCCAAAAAAACTAAACTATGATAAAGTGGGCATAAATATGAGAATAAATAAGTTGAAACATGATTCATCTTTGCATCGCACATTACAAATGAGTCCTGGGGCGGGGATGGCTCAGTCGGTAGCGCGCCAGGCTCGTAATCTGTAGTTCCCAGGTTCGAACCCAGCTGGGTCAACGTTGAGATTTATCTCCGCAAAATTCCCCGCCTGCCCACGGTCAGTAGGGGACACCGATGGGCTTGGAAAGGCCGCCGTCCGTCGGATGGGACGTTAAGCCGTGGCCCCGTGTGCGGGAGAGCCATACCCTGTGCACGTTAAAGAACACGCTGGATGGCCTTGACGGGAGGCTACCATCTGTCTCCCAACAGTTGTTCCAGTGGATCCCCTCCCCCAACCTTCTCTGAGCCTACGGGGTCCATGTGACCTGGCCATTTAGCCCATGGTGTGCAGAAAAGTGCCGCTCAGAGGTAAAACAACCCAACCTAGCTCAAAATGGTACAGACGACATCGGACTCGAGCTCAGTCATTAAATAAATTTGAAATTTTTCTCATAATTGCGAAAATAATTAGGGGAAACATAAAGTAAATTATTTTTCTGATCGGTAGCTCGAGGCTTGTAAACCGAAGTTCCCGGGTCCGAATCCAACCTGTTCGAGCTTTGAGATTTACTCCGCTAAACTTACATTTTTCCCTCGATGGGGAAGAGACACTAATGAATTTGGAAAGACCGCCGCCATAGAAAGGGACGTTAAGCCGTGAAGACGTGTGCAGGAGAGCCGTATCACGTACACGTTAAAGAACACGCTGGATAGCCTTGACTCCCGTCAAGACTATGCAGCGTGTTCTTTAACGTTCAGCAGTCTTCTAACATCGATGCAGTGGTTCTCCCCCCCCCCAAACCTTTCTCTGAGACCTCGTTACTGCCATTTAGCCCATTGTGTGCGCAAAAGTGACGCTCAGAGGAAAACGTACGCAACCCAATCAGGCGCGGGTTCAAACTATAGCAGAGGACTTCGGATACTGACGGGCTCGAACTCGATCATAGTTATTTAAATTTAAAATTTTTTCTTAATTGTGAAAATAATTAGTAAAAATATTAAGAAAATATTTCGGGATGGCCAGGATAACAAGGGAACGACTTTCAGACACTGTTAAGCAATGCTTGAAGTATATGGGTTGTGTTGTGTTGGGGTGTTTTTCCTCTGAGCGCACTTTTTTGCACACCATGGGCTAAATGGCCAGGTCACATAGATCCCGAAGGCTCAGAGAAGGTTGGGGGAGGGGACCCACTGGAACAGCTATTGGGAGACAGATGGTAGCCTCCCGTCAAGGCCATCCAGCGTGTTCTTTAACGTGCACAGGGTATGGCTTTCCCGCACACGGGGCCACGGCTTAACGTCCCATCCGACGGACGGCGGCCTTTCCAAGCCCATCGGTGTCCCCTACTGACCGTGGGCAGGGCGGGGAATTTTGCGTAGATAAATCTCAACGCTGACCCAGCTGGGACTCGAACCTGCGAACTACAGATTACGAGCCTGGCGCGCTACCAACTGAGTCACCCCCGCTCTGAGGTATATGGTTCAGCATTATCGTGCTGAAATGGGCAGTTAAATTACCCGATATGACTATGAGAGATGATCGACTGTTGTAAGAGATCGCACCCCATACTAGGATCCTAGCAGTGGGTCTGTATGGTATACACGATGTGAAAGCTCTTTCACCGGTATGTTGACATATGCGAGTGTGGCAATCCTTCTGTCCCAGACAGATGTGAGCCTCATCACTGAAGACGATATAGCACCATTCATCATGCCACTCAGCTCGTTCGTTTTGAGTGAGCGGTATGCAGAGGAGAGGGCACCTCTCTCGAATACCAGCTTCGTACAGGCATCAATAAATAAACTAACAGATATCGGCAATACTCCTTAAGTTGTTCTGTCACTGGATATCTATCTATCGGGCAGTCGCGTTTCTGATATTGACAGCCATCCAGTGACTCTGTCAATCATCACTATCTATGTCTCTGGAGGACGACCTGATCCTGAACGACGATGGGCAACACCTTCCCGTATCCATTGCTGCCACCAGTGGCCAACTGTTCATGCATCACATCCCAAATGTGCTGCAATTCGTCGCATAGAGATAGTCTGTTTCACAAAGACCTATGATGCTTCCACCTTCAAACTTGCTGAGTTGATAAAATATCCTTCTGCGATGTACAAGATCATGTTACAGGTCAGGATTGGTTTCTTTAATCTAAACCGTTCACTTTCTCCCAATAAAAACCTTCCCTACAACTAACGGAATCCGTGCCATCCGAGGCATTTTAAATGTAGTCAGACCAACGATTTTTCCATTCATTAGCATGTATCATGTCCTGCACTTCTATGGGGCGGGGGTGGCTCAGTCGGTAGCGCGCCAGGCTCGTAATCTGAAGTTCCCAGGTTCGAGTCTCAGCTGGGTCAGCGTTGAGATTTATCGCCGCAAAATTCCCCGCCCTGCCCACGATCAGCAGGGGACACCGATGGGCTTGGAAAGGCCGCCGTCCGTCGGATGGGACGTTAAGCCGTGGCCCCGTGTGCGGGAGAGCCATGCCCTGTGCACGTTAAAGAACACGCTGGTTGGCCTTGACGGGAGGCTACCATCTGTCTCCCAACAGCTCTTCCAGTGGGTCCCCTCCCCCAACCTTCTCTGAGCCTTCGGGGTCCATGTGACCTGGCCATTTAGCCCATGGTGTGCAAAAAAGTGCCTCTCAGAGGTAAAACAATCCAACCCAAAGTCCTGCACTTCCACGCTAATTTGGGTAAACATATCTCTACTTATTCTAAGTGAGGAAAGTTTTTTGATAACGATGTATATATTTGACGAAGTGTTAGAGAGAAAAGTTTTCTTCAATCGATATCATGTTCAATAATTTTCGAAGTAGTTTGGGTCCTGGAGGACCCAAACTACTTCGAAAATTATTGGAGGACTCGGGTTCGAAATTTTGTGTCCGAACTATCTCTAATGTGCATGTTCAATTCTGCGAAAAAATTAAAGGCAAAAGTTGGAATTTTTTTGTACCTTTTTCGCAAAAGTAAAATAAAACACTGTAAAGAAGTAATCATTAGCACAAACGATATTATCACCATACAATAATTACATGTTAAGCTGTTAGATTGAGTTGTTTTAACCTCCAGTGGTACTATTTTGCACGCGATGGGCTAAAAAGCCAGGTCACAAGGACTCCCAAGAGCTCAGAGAACTTTAGAGAAGGGACCCACTGGACAGCTGTTAGGAGACAGATGGTAGCCTCCCGTCAAAAGCACCCAGTATGTTGTTTAAGGTGAACAGGTTACGGCTCTCCTACACAAGGAACCGCGGCTTAACGTCCCATTCGACGACCGGCACCCTTTTCAACCCCTTCGTTGTTCCCTAGAGTAAAAGGAATAGTTTGCTTTTATGAAGATAAATACTGAATCCGAAACGCTCTAAGAAAATTTTTAAAAATTAACTTTAGTAGATTGTTTCCATTAACCCTTTCACGACTAAGGGAAACATTTTCCCCCATTTTAAAATTGATGATTGTCGTATTTAATTATAACCTTATCTGCATTTTTTATACAGAATGTCAAAATAGAACGTATGCCGAATGCAATTACGTAAACGGGAACGTTTAGTCCATGTCCATCTTTGCAATAATGTTGCATCTGTGCAATGTCCATCTTTGCTTCACAACCAAAAGAAATTGCTTCGCAGAATATCATAATTAGCACATCATTTTGTATAGTAATTTTATTTCATAATTTTGTATTATTTTAGTTAACATTTTGTTATAATAAACCAATAAATTGCATAATAAAGCCTAACTATAATTTGTGTTACCTTTATAGCCCATTGGGAAAAATATTTCCCATAAAATTCCAAAAAAACTACCCATTGTTATGTATTTTTCTTATGATTTTTATTTATTTTACGTCTAAACAAACTAAAATAAACAGTTACATACTATATTTACTCTTAGAAACCTTATGGTCCTGAAAGGGTTAATTATTTAATTTAAGTGTAGAAGTTGTTTGAAATTGATAACTTGGCGTTTTTTAACACGCCTATCGCTTCTTTTAACTGATGGATACTTTTTGGAATCTAGAACTAGGAAATCTCCGAAATCATTAGGAGAAGTATCTAGATAGTTTTTAACCCTTGGATAAAGCATGTCGGTGCATTTAAGGAGTTTTCATTTTTAAAGAGATTCGTACATTCGAGCACTAAACATCCACAGAATTTGCTTGTTCTGTATACTGGGTTGGGTTGTTTTATCTCTGAGCGGCACTTTTTTGCACACCATGGGCTAAATGGCCAGGTCACATGGATCCGGAAGGCTCAGAGAAGGTTGGGGAAGGGGACGCACTGGAACAGCTGTTGAGAGACAGATGGTAGCCTCCCGCCAAGGCCATCCAGCGTGTTCTTTAACGTGCACAGGGTATGGCTCTCCCGCACATGAAGCCATGGCTTAACGTCCCATCCGACGGACGGCGGCCTTTCCAAGCCCATCGGTGTCCCCTACTGACCGTGGGCAGGGCTGGGAGTTTTGCGGAGATAAATCTCGAGGCTGACCCAGCTGGGACTCGAACCTGGGAACTACAGATTACGAGCCTGGCGCGCAACCGACTGAGCCACCCCCGGCCCTGTTCTGTATATTAGTGCTTGTATTGTATCTTCAGACCTTGATTCCGGGACATTTAAGGATATGTCCCAGAGTGGAAGAGATAAATTCAGGGCATTTAAGACAAAATCCCTCATTCAAAAGAGCAAATCCGAGACTTTGAAGTACTCCGAATTCTTACCGTGAATAAAAACTTACTATAGTTTCGAAAAACGTTTAAAAAGAAATGCTCAGATATCTGATACCTGGCTCGGACCATTTAAGAAATTAAAAAAATTTAAAATGCTAGTCTATAAAAAAAATAAACTTATACTCTGGAGAGAAAATTTGCTTTTCACTCTAATTGCTGAAACTACCGCTTCGGCGTTGCAATTGCTGAATACCGAGCCGATACACTGTTCTAATAAAAAATCTTCAGTTATTGCCGTGCTTCGGTGATATAAGTCCGAAAAAATAATCAATATTTGTACTCAATAATGTCGACAAAACGAGCAGCAAGCTGAGTTGTTTTACGTTGGAGCGGTACTTCCAGTTCTTACGGACCCCAATGGCTCAGAGAAGGTCGGGGACAGGGGGACCTACTAGAAGGCTGTTAGGAGACAGACGTTAGTCTGCCATCAAGACCATTCAACGTATTCTTTAACGTGCACGGGCTATGGCTCTCCTGCACACCGAGTCACGGCTAAACGTCCCATTTGACGGACGACAGCCTTTCCAAGCCCATCGGTGTCTCCTGACCAAGAGCAGGGCGGGAGTAATGAGAAGATAAATCTCAACGCTAGCCCAGCTGGGTCTGGAACCTGGGAGTCCAGATTACGAGGGGGCGGGGGTGGCTCAGTCGGTAGCGCGCCAGGCTCGTAATCTGTAGTTCCCAGGTTCGAGTCCCTACTGGGTCAGCGTTGAGATTTATCTCCGCAAAATTCCCCTCCCTGCCCACGGTCAGTAGGGGACACCGATGGGCTTGGAAAGGCCGCCATCCGTCGGATGGGACGTTAAGCCGTGGTCCCGTGTGCGGGATAGCCATACCCTGTGCATGTTAAAGAACACGCTGGATGGCCTCGACGGGAAGCTACCATCTGTCTCCCAACAGCTGTTCCAGTGGATCCCCTCTCCCAACCTTCTCTGAGCCTTCGGGGTCCATGTGGCCTGGCCATTTAGCCCATGGTGTGCAAAAAAGTGCCGCTCAGAGGTAAACCAACCCAACCCAACCCAGATTACGCGCCTGGCGCACTACCAACTGAGACACCCTTGCCCCAAGAGAGCTCAAAGAAAGTCGGGGTAAGGCTCTCCTGCACATATCCACATGGAGCCATGGCTTAACGTCCCTTCTGACGGACGGCAGCCTTTCCAAGATCATCGGTGTCCGTATTCACTGAGGGCAAGACGGGGAGTTTCGCGAAGATAAATCTCAACGCTGGGCCAGGCGGCACTCGAACTTTGGAGCATCATATTACGAGCCTGGCACGTGTACCAACTGAGCTCTTCCCTACCATCAGCCCCTAAACTGAAAACAAATATAAGAAATGAAGACTGGGGGAAAATTGAATCACCGTGTATCTGAAGACCTTTATTTCCAAAATCCATCTTTGATGATATATATGAACAGAATGAAACGGAATCTCCTTTTAATTGGAATAAGGCATTTGTTCCTCTTATTAAGAAATAAATTATGGACGCTTCCATCTCGATAAATTTCAAGCGGTGGAAGCAGAAGAAAATTGGACGGGTTACAGACGTGTATGTGTCAAAATTTCCACCGATTAAAAAGCAATATAGATGAATTCAGGACAGTATCTTTGAAGGGCAACGAGGCTATACCTACTCCCCCCCCCCCTTCAGGATGTTAGTAAAGATAATAGAGGCAATAAAATACGAAGGTTATTTACATTTCATGCATTTTTTTCCAGACGTTTTTAAAGACTTGTAAAAACGGAGGGGGAAATGTTATACTGCATTGGGTTGGGTTGGTTGGGTTGTTTTAACTCTGAGCGGCACTTTTTTGCACACCATGGGCTAAATGGCCAGGTCACATGGACCCCGAAGGCTCAGAGAAGGTTGGGGGAGGGGACCCACTGGAACAGCTGTTGGGAGACAGATGGTAGCCTCCCGTCAAGGCCATCCAGCGTGTTCTTTAACGTGCACAGGGTATGGCTCTCCCGCACACGGGGCCACGGCTTAACGTCCCATCCGAAGGACGGCGGCCTTTATAAGCCCATCGGAGTCCCCTACTGACCGTGGGAAGGGCGGGGAATTTTGTGGAGATAAATCTCAACGCTGATACAGCTGGGACTCGAACCTGGGAACTATAGATTACGAGCCTGGCGCGCTACCGACTGAGCCACCCTCGCTCCTACTGCATTGGAAATCCATTCTCTTGGGTCGTCTTCCACCCCTCTCGATTTTTTTTCCACATCCGGGTCTGGTGTCATAAGAATTTACATCAGAGCTTAATTAAAGCTCGAGTAATAAGTACTGTTTCAAAGTATTTAATAAAATATATGTACATTTTAGAAGTTTGCATGATTATTATTTCGATATTAGATAATTATGAATAGTTTTTAGAAAGCAAAAATTTTTTTGTTAAATATTCCTGTATCCATAACTATTTAAATACTGAACAAATTGTGCTGAAAATCGTGATTCAAATAGATTTCATTATGATCTTTAGTTTATATTTAGTCACAGTTTTGCATTAAATGCGTATTGAAGAAGATACAGAACGTCGACGTTAGTGTGCCATTGACGTAAGATGAAAATCCATTAATATTTTGGCAGGGTAGTATATATAAAAATATAAATAAATAAATACCCCCTCAAGCAGCTGCTTGCCACAGAGGTCTGACAGGAGCCTGTCAGTTTATATGCCAGAGTAGAAGATCTGAGAGGATGGCAGGACCTCAGCAGAAAACAACACGAACATCCATGCCTTATCCAGGGCTCGAACCCAGGTCCCGTAGATCAGTAGCCATGCGCGCTGACCACTCGGCCATGCAAAGCACAAATAAACAGCAGCGTACAAAAAGAAAATTGTTTGACAGTATTTTTATATTAATTATTAGTCGATTGTGTGAATTTGAGACCTAGGGTTGGTTGGATTTTTTTACCTCTCAGCAGCACTTATTTGCACAGAATAAGCTAAATGGCCAGGTCACAAGGACCCCGTGGGCTCAGAGAAGATTCTTTTAGGAGACAAAGGAGACAGATCCTTTTAAGGCCATCCAGTGTGTTCTTTAACGCGCAGAGCCCTATCCCGCACGCGGGGTAGGACTTAACATCCCATCCGACGGAAGGCAGTCTTTCCAAGCCCATTGGTGTCCCTACTGACCGAGGGAAAGGTGGGGAGTTTTGAGGAAATAAATCTCAACGCTGGCCAAAGTGGGACTCGGACCTGGAACTGCAGAATGTGAGACCTACTTTCATACAAATACTTCATGTATTTAAGTGGAAATGATCAGTTCAGGGTTTTAATCTTTTTCCCTTCCCTGAGGCTTTCTTCGAAGTTTTCCTGGCACGTGTGTCGGATTGTATCAGGCATGTCAATTTCTGTTCGTTTCGAGGGGCGGGGGTGGCTCAGTCGGTAGCGCGCCAGGCTCGTAATCTGTAGTTCCCAGGTACGAGTCCCAGCTGGGTCAGCGTTGAGATTTATCTCCGCAAAATTCTCCGCCCTGCCCACGGTCAGTAGGGGATACCGATGGGCTTGGAAAGGCCGCCGTCCGTCGGATGGGACGTTAAGCCGTGGCCCCGTGTGCGGGAGAGCCATACCCTGTGCACGTTAAAGAACACGCTGGATGGCCTTGACGGGAGGCTACCATCTGTCTCCCAACAACTGTTCCAGTGGGTCCCCTCCCCCAACCTTCTCTGAGCCCTCGGGGTCCATGTGACCTGGCCATTTAGCCCATGGTGTGCAAAAAAGTGCCGCTCAGAGGTAAAACAACCCAACTGTTCGTTTCGAGCTGGAGTTAAAATTTCCCTCGCAAAGAAAAATGATGGAATAGAATTTAAAGTTGTTGAAGAAGTAGCAGCGAAACGGATTATAATAAGGAAAAAAGTAATCGAAATTTTTCCGTTAATTGAGCTGACTAGTTCCATTGTTCATTGCAACCAATACGTTTGCAAATAAGATTGAGAAGGGTTCTAGTTATTTCGAAGAAAATAAATACATACGCCTGAAAACCCGAATTGTCTTAAGGTACAATGGAATCAGAGAGCTTAGCTTCAATATTTCAATTAAGTTGGGTTGTTTTACTTCTGAGCGGCACTTTTTTGCACACCATGGGCTAAATGGCCAGGTCACATGGACCCCGAAGGCTCGGAGAAGGTTGGGGGAGGGGACCCACTATAAAAGCTGTTGGGAGACAGATGGTAGTCTCCCGTCAAGGCCGTCCAGCATGTTCTTTAACGTGTACAGGGTATTGCTCTCCCGCACACGGGGCCACGGCCTAACGTCCCATCCGACGGACGGCGGCCTTTCCAAGCCCACCGGTGTCCCCTACTGACCGTGGGCAGGGAGCGGAATTTTGCGGAGACAAATCTCAACGCTGACCCAGCTGGGACTCGAACCTGAGAACTACAGATTACGAGCCTGGCGCGCTACCGACTGAGCTATCCCCGCCCCTTTCAATTAAGAAAGTATTACCTAGACTCATTAAACGTTGAGGTTCAGCGTTTTAAACCTCCATGTGACCCTAACATGCTTTCTCCGCCAGAGCTATCAGGTAGTGGGAGTACCGCTACACAACCCATTGCTTACGAAACAGAGAGACGGATCAATGCCTAACGCCAAGAGGTTGTTGCTCCACCAAACATATCCTTGACAGATTCATGAGATAAGGTCATCCAGCCCATTGTTTATGTTTACAGGAATGTTGAATGATATTTGTTCTCTTGGTATCTTGGCTTGATCTGCTGCACGAGAGTTGATTCATTCAAGAGTGACAGGCTGCTAAATTGGAGTTTCTGATTTCAAGTCGCAACTGTGTATGCATCGAGAGTTTCCCCATTAACCCTTAATCTGATGAGTTCGGAACGATCGACGTCCGTCTGACGATTCTTTAAGCCGTCGCTCCGTGTGGAGAAGAACCATACACTGTGCACGCAAAATAACCTCCAAGATGGTATTGATGAGAGATTTCTATCTATCTCCTAAAAGCTATTCAGCAGATCCTTTTCTCAACCTTCGTTAAGGCCCTGGGGTTCTTGTGACCTGGCCGTTTAGTCCTTTGTGTGTATAAAAATGTCCCGTATATATAAAACAACTAAATTAGAAATTCTTGTTTAATCAGAATGGCAACTCCAATCGATCGAGGGACAGAGGTGGCTCAGTCGGTAGCACTCCAGGCTCGTAATCTGTAGTTCCCAGGTTAGAGTCCCAGCTTGGTCAGCGTTGAGATTTATCTCCGCAAAATTCCTCGCCTTGCCCACGGTCAGTAGGGGACACCGATGGGCTTGGAAAGGCCGCCGTCCGTCGGATGGGACGTTAAGCCGTGGCCCCGTGTGCGGGAGAGCCATACCCTGTGCACGTTAAAGAACACTCTGGATGGCCTTGACGGGAGGCTACCATCTGTCTTCCAACAGCTGTTCCAGTGGGTCCCCTCCCCAACCTTCTCTGAGCCTTCGGGGTTCCATTTGACCTGGCCATTTAGCCCATGGTGTGCAGAAAAGTGCCGCTCAGAGGTAAAACAACCCAACCTTCCCTTCCGAGTTATAGCACATTTTGTGAGCGCAAATAAGAAAGCCTGTCTTTTTCAATTATTACAGCACACTGATAGTGATTAATGAAAACAATCATTTAAGTCTACATCAGAGCAAGTGTTTGAAATTGGGCTCCCCGAGCACCAAATACACATCTCACAGCGTCTTCTCATCGACTGTCGAAACACGTTCCAAAAGTCACGAGATGTTTTAAATATTTTGGCAATTGTCCATGATCGGTTTGCGGAGAGCTTCTGTATTAAACCCGGGTAGCCTTAACATCATCCTTAACGTGTTCCCATAAGAAGAAATTCAATGGATTCAAATCGGGTGAGTATGCAGGCCATGATTTTGGTGCACCGCTACCAATCCAACGGGCAGGATTCGTATGATTGAGATCATCCTTTGTTTTTAATTCCCCATTCGGGTAAGTCTAAGTTTTTTTGTCCACATTTGTATAGATCTACTATGACTTCAGACATGCAAATTTACCTACCATAGTACCTTTTGACAGGCTTTCTTACTTGGACTCTCAAAATGTGCTGACTCTCAAAATGTGCTATAACTCAGAAGGGAAGCGTTTCTGGCCCAATTTTCAATGGAAACCTTTTTTCGTCGCTATGCGCAGTAGAACACCTTCTCGAAGACTGGCTAGACCTTTTGGAAACACCCTGTATACACTGAGTAATCATGGGTTGTTGGGTTGTTTTACCTCTGAACAACACTTTTTTGCACACCATGGGCTAAATGGCCAGGTCACATGGACCCCGAAGGCTCAGAGAAGGTTGGGGGAGGGGACCCACTGGAACAGCTGTTGGGAGACAGATGGTAGCCTCCCGTCAAGGCCATCCAGCGTGTTCTTTAACGTGCAGAGGGTATGGCTCTCCCGCACACGGGGCCACGGCTTAACGTCCCATCCGACGGACGGCGGCCTTTCCAAGCCCATTGGTGTTCCCTACTGACCGTGGGCAGGGCGGGGAATTTTGCGGAGATAAATCTCAACGCTGACCCAGCTGGGACTCGAACCTGGGAACTACAGATTATGAGCCTGGCGCGCTACCGACTGAGCCACCCCCCAAAACGAGTAATCATGTAATTATAACCACTCCACCCCAAGTTATGTCAATAGTACCTAACTTTGAAGCTCTGTCACTTTTAAAATGTGCGTTTTATGAAATGTGACGAAAGGTAAATTAAAATAGTAAATAAAAAATAAATACACTGCTCACAAAAATTAGGGGATATTTCAAAATGAATATGAAGCGATGAAAAAAAGAGAAGCATTTGAATTTTTTTATTAAACAAGAACATCAGAAAAGCAAACGACAAGTCAAAGAAAGTTGTTCGATTATGCAAATGAGATGCAAACTCAATTGTCGTGATTGAGTAGCAAATGACATATTGGTGGGGGTGAACAGAAGCATGTCAAACTGGACGAGAGTGCCACACATTGACTGTTCAGTAGGGTGTATGGTCACCCAAGACTGCCAAAACACACTGACAGCGATGGGGCATGGACAGGATCAGAATGTCCAGCAGTTCTTGTGGGATCCTCTGCCACTCTTGCTCCAGGGCAACTTCCAGCTCAAGAAGTGTTGTGGGAGGTATTGGATGGTTTGCCAGACGTCTTCCCAGTGCATCCCAAGCATGTTCAATGGGATTCAGGGCTGGAGAACGTGAAGGCCAGTCCATGCGTTCGATTCCTGCCTCCTGAAGCATGTTGTTGACAAGATGCGCACGGTGGGGCCTTGCATTATCGTCCATGAAGAGAAAGTTGTTTCCAACTGCTCCAGCATAGGGTACCACTATAGGGTGCAGGACCTCATCTCGATATCTGACAGCAGTCAGCGATCCGTTTCTGATAACGTGGAGGTCGGTACGACCGCCAATGTTGATGCCAGCCCACACCATGATTCCACCACCACCGAAGGAGTCCCTTTCTCGAATGAAACGTGGATTCTCCCGTGTTCCTCGTTCACACCAGATCAGGACACGATGATTGTCAGGCTGCAGACTGAACCGTGACTCATCAGAGAAGAGGACAGTTGACCATTCATCATGGGTCCAATGCCGATGCTCATCAGCCCCACCTTCTACGGGTTCTACGGTGTTCAGCAGATAACGGAATGCATACCATTGGTCGCTGGACATGCAGTCCAACACGATGGAGCCGATTTCGTATGGTCTGGGTGCATATCCGTCGTCTAGTGGCAGCAAGAAACTGTCTCCGCAGCTCTGTTGCATTGCTGCGCCTGTTCCTTCTTGCCAATAAGGTCAAGTAGCGGTCATCTCTTGCTGTTGTGGCAGATGGGCGACCCTGCCCTCGTCTTCTTCGTATGTATCAGTCTCTTGAATGCGATTCCACAGTCTGCTAATCACGCTTTGGGATGTTCCAAGTGCTGTTGCCACTGTCGTCTTGTATTTCGCCAGCTTCAAGACGTCCTATGACTCTCCAGGCTTCGCATTCGGGCAAATCGTATTGCAGGGGCATTGCAAGGGCTGGGAAATTGAAGGATGTGCACTTTCAAGATTAGGGAACATGCAGATACTCCAGTACTTTCAGCCTTTTGTATAGTGCATTTTCACCAATGAAATAAAAGTTGGTTTTGCATTTCATTTACATAATCGAACAACTTTCTTTGACTTGTCGTTTGCTTTTCTGATGTTCTTGTTTAATAAAAAAAAATCAAATGCTTCTTTTTTTATCGCTTCATATTCATTTTGAAATATCCCCTAATTTTTGTGAGCAGTGTATAAATATCCCCTCAAGCAGCTGGTTGCCACAGAAGTCTGACAGGAGTTCAGTTTATATACCGCAGGATAAGGTCTGTGAGGATTGCACCACCTCAGCAGAAACAAAAACACAAACGTCTACTGAATCAAATCTAATTTTCCACAATATTCCTTCCGTATTTGAAGATTTTACCGTTGAAATTAATTAAAACTGAAATAAGAAGTATTACTTCATAAATTGTATATTTTAAAACTGTGTATTAATGATTTTTAATAGTTTTTGATACATTTCTTAGAACACATTGTTGTTCTGAAATGTTTAAACCTCCATGCCTATGCAAATACTGAAAGAATATTGCGGAGAAATCGAGATTTAGATAGATTTGAATGAGATCTTTAAACAATCCTCAGAGACATTTTCTCATAAAAACTCTTGTTTTTGAAGCTATTGATCGAAATGAACTCTTCAACGGCATGCGGTGTTTTTGCACTCCGCAGCCCTAATTCAATGACCACTGAGTGAGTTTTTCTATTTTAATTAATTGGTAAACAGTCAAGACAGAAAATTCCACAAATCCAAAATCGAAGAAATGAGAAATGCTAAAATATCCGAAAATAAACAAAAAAAAAAAAAAATAATCTCTTTCAGCCAATTAAAGTTTTATTTTTTATTCCGAATTAGGCTGCCACAATAAAATGCCCCTATTATTGTTTTTCGTTTTATAACTAGGTTAATCTCTCAACGTTCGATAATGTTCTGATGTTGATGCCAAAAGATCAAGTTCCTTCCCTAATGAATATCTAAAAGAAATCGAAAATTTTCATTATATTAGCATGGGTATTTTTAGAACACTACTTTAGAATCATTAAATATATCTTACCACAGAAAGAAAAAGAAAAGAATATTAATTACCTATATTATGTGACCCTTCAGTAGCTCTTTTCAGGGAAAAAAAATTAAAAGTAGTTTGTTTTTGATATTGATATTGGAAGCTTATCAATATTTTTTATGATATTGGAAGCTATTAAATGACCCCAATGCTGGTTGTTTGTTTGGGGTTTATTGGCGCATTAGCAACTAAGGCTATAATGCGCCATGACCCCAATGCTTGAAGCATTAGGTCGTTTAATAGCTTCCAAAATGTAGGTTATTACAATCAAGAGCTTCTCCTAGATATATATGGCAGCGTGCAACCATGGATTTTTCAAATAGCACTATGAATCTGTGTCTAATCTTATTTGTGATTGCAGCAGAATTGCACAAACAGACTATAAGAACAGGCATGACAGAGTTGCGAAAGTTGATCGACTGGTCTTTATGCAAAAAATTACAATTTGCCAGTATCAGAGAAATCGTGGGAACATCAGGAAGAGAAGGTGGTTGAAAATGACCAAGTTAAGATCCTGTGGGACTTTAGAATCCAAACTGATCGACATCTCGAACATAATACACCAGATATAACTGTAATTGAAAATGGAAAAGTGTGGATAGGGGTTTTATTAATGTGGGTTCCAAAGTCAAGATTATTATCTATCGTCATACCTAAATACTTCATAGAAATGGAAACTGTAATATGGGTATTATTAATTTTAATGTTTGTGTCATACGGGGGAGAATTTAAAGTTGAATGAAAAACAATATTGGTTTTCTTAATATTAACAGTTAGTCTAAGCAAGAGTAATAGGTACAGTGACCATTATATTTTGAGGAAATAGAGGACAATGACAAATATATTTTTTGGCAATGTTTGCCATTAAGATTACTTATTCGGCAATATTTATCATGATACTCTTAGTTTTATGATATATCTAGCAACGTCATCCTGGAAAAGTGGAAAATATCCCAAAAAGCTTTATAATAAAACAAATGATATGCATAGAGTAATTTTATTTAAAAATTCAAAAATTCTTTAAAATATAAAACTTTTTTTATCGCAACAACAATGATAAGAAAAATTATCAAAATTAGTGACAAAAGAGCAAGTTTTTTATTTCGTTTCAAAAATGTAGGACTTTTAAAGGACAGAAGAAAAAATATAGGACAGAAATTTGTTTTTAAATTTCCTATAAATAAATATATAGGACAACGCCCTAAAATATAGGAGTATCCTGAAAATATAGGATGAATGGTCACCGTAGTTATGGGTAATTATCCCTAACTGATGGCCTACAACTTTTGAACTCTTTTATAATTTTAAAAACTAGACATAAAAATTTAAATATTCCTAAACTAATTTATTTAATGAAAAAAAAAACAAAATTTTAAATAATTAAATATTTGTATGACGTAAAATATAAATATATTGGCTTAAAAGTCAAGATAATTTCATAACTAAAAAGTATTAGTATGGCGTTTGGGTACTTTGTCAGCATATCTTTTTGGGAATTCCTTTCCCCATTTGCCCTCGATGAGAAAGGGATTACCGATGGGTTTGAAAAGTACGCCATGCGTCGGATTGAAGCCGTGGCACCGTGTGGACACCATTTTAACTATTAAAGAGAAGTGTGAGAGATTAAACTATTAAAGAGAAGTGTGAGAGACTATTAAAGAGAGTGAAGAGAGTGTGGAGAAAGTGGAGAAAGCCATACACTGTGCGCATTCAAGAACATGTTGGATGGTCATGACGGGAAACTTCGATCTACCTACTAACTGCTGTTCAATAAATTCCGTTTCCCAACCTTCCCTCTGCCCATGGGTGACCTTTGAGCTCTTGGGTTCTTTGCTACTCGGCCATTTAGCCCATCGTGTGCCAAAAAGTGTCACTCAGGGGTAAAATAAACCATTCTCCCAACCTGCTGTACTGACAATTCGCGGTACAGCACTTCGCAAAACATTTGAATGTAAACCACATAAAACCTAGAAAATTTCACAGAATATATATATACTAATTTCAAAAAAAAAACGTGATAAAAAACAGAAAAGTATTTTTATGTTATTACAGTTCTGAAATAATAATAAAAAAAAGCTGCGCTCATTAAAACTGATGGGCAACCTGCAAAGACAGGAAGCAAAGTTTAATATTTCTTCTCTCCACCTCGGGAAGTGAAAGTAGGAAATAAATGACCGCTGGCTTCACGAAAAGCAAACAGCGCTACCAGCAAATAAAGCAGGAAAAGGAGATGCAACCATCGTTTTCCGCCACCGCATCCAAGACATGGAACTTTGAGAGATGAAGTTTCCGGCATTGCTAATATGTGTCTCGGAAAGCAGTGGCACTCCTCCGACAGCCAAATATAGTTTGCACTCTTTACTTGTTCTGCTCGGGGATGTAGAAGTAGTTCAATATCCTTGTGCGAAATCGTGAAGGACGTCAGGACTCTAATTATATGCAAATATAGGAAATTCAGAAATCGCCGAATTCGTTGCTGTCAGGAATAGGATGGATTGTCGCATTTTTCGAGGCCAGAAACTTTCAAGATTTCTGTAGAATAAAGATTGATAAAGAAATGTAATCTAATCAAAAATAAGAAGTAAATATTCTTTCTTTTTTTTCCTAATATAAAATAAGAAATATTAATTCTTCGTTTTTTTTTTCTCACGCAAGTTTAGGAAGTGTCGCCTACTTTTTGCAGTAGTTATTAGAGATTTCTTTCCCAGGTAAAGTGCGCTCTAATTCGTTGCTTGAAAGAAAAACTGCTTTTATTTGACTTTAGCGCTTATTTCGTATATCGTAATGTTGAATCTTTTGAACCGTACATCAGATATCTCTTCCAGTACAAAAGTAAAAACGTACTTCATAGTCGTAGGTAACGACAGACTTGCTTGGAGAACTAATTGCATGGCTGCTTGATGATGATGATGATGATGAGTCGTAGGTATCAATGAAATCTAATTATAAACTCTCTTGAAGGAGAGTTTAAAATTATGTCCACTTATTTTTGATGCGTTGGGTTGTTTTACGTCTAAGTTGCACTTCTCTGTACACAATGCGCTAAATGGCCAGGTCATGAGAACCCCAAGTGAACAGAGAAAATGGGGGAAGTTGGATAGCTGATAGGAAACAGATGGCAGCCTCCCGTCAAGGCCATCCAGCCTGTTCTTTAACACAGGATATAGCTCTCCCACACAAGGGACCACGGCTTTACCGAGGGAAGGATGGAATTTAGAGAAGATAAATGTCAACGTTGGCCAGTTGAGACTTGAACCTGCGAACTGTAAATTGCGAGCCTGGCGTGGTACCGACTGAGCCAATCTCCATCCCAGGTGGAGGCATATCAACCCCGTTTTGGAGAATTTCAATAACTTGAACGGTGGCGAATGAATTTGTCAGTTAGCAATAAAATTGAGGAGCAAAAATATATTTGCGCTCATCAGCGAGAATAATTTCTGATGAGAAAATATACTGCAACGACACTATAGTCCGTTCTTGTCCAATCTAATCTGATGTACTTCCGTATTTATTTTCTACTTCTAGGCCTGTGATTATGTTCCCTTTTTTGCATTCTGTGTAAGGTCTAATGTGCTACTAAGAGTTATAGAAGAAACACAGCTTCTGTTGATAGAACTAGAAAATAAAATAAATACCCCCTCAAGCAGCTGCTTGCCACAGAGGTCTGACAGGAGCCTATCAGTTTATATGCCAGAGTAGAAGGTCTGAGAGGATGGCAGGACTTCAGCAGAAAAACGACACACACACATCCATGCCTTACCCGGGGCTTGAACCCAGGTCCCTTGGATCAGTAGCCAAGCGCGCTAACCACTCGGCCGTGGGACGGCTTGATAGAACTTGGCTCATTTAAAATTGGTTGGTTGGTTGGTTGGAATTTAATGGCGCAGTGGCAACTATGCCCATATTGCGCGATACAGTAAAAAAAGTAAACAAGTAAAATTTATTTAACCCACAACCAAAAGTTAAAAGCAACACACGAAAAGGATAAAAGCAACAATAGTGTAAAACACGAACAAGAAATAAAAGCGTAAAAATACAAAGTTAAAAGGAGTCAACAAATGTAAAAGAGGAAAAAAACAAATGGGTGTATAGAAATAATAGGACCCCTAAGATAAAAACTTATCAAAAGGTCAATATCGAATAAAACATTAAATACGTGTAAAATAACCAGTAAACGTAAATATTCGAAGAGAGGATTTAAAGGCGAATCATCAGATAAAAGATGTCCGAGTGGGTTGGGTTGGGTTGTTTTACCTCTGAGCGGCACTTTTTTGCACACCATGGGCTAAATGGCCAGGTCACATGGACCCCGAAGGCTCAGAGAAGGTTGGGGGAGGGGACCCACTGGAACAGCTGTTGGGAGACAGATGGTAGCCTCCCGTCAAGGTCATCCAGCGTGTTCTTTAACGTGCACAGGGTATGGCTCTCCCACACACGGGGCCACGGCTTAAAGTCCCATCCGACGGACGGCGGCCTTTCCAAGCCCATCGGTGTCCCCTACTGACCGTGGGCAGGGCGGGGAATTTTGCGGAGATGTCCGAGTGTAAGGGGTTCGGACGTAAAATCGTGAAAGGTAAAATGTAAAAATCTGTCGAGGTTAAAAGCTGGATAATTGATTAAAATGTGTTTAATAGTTAAAATGGTATCATAAAACTCGCACTTAAGTTCGTCATCTGCCCGAAGAAGAAATGAATAAGTGATAAATGAATAACCTTAGCGGAGCAGAGCAAGTACAACTTCCTCCTTGCGATTCCTGTGAAAACAAGACTGCCACGGTTTGAAGATGGATTTGATCTCAAAAAGCTTGTTGCCAATCTGGTCAGACCAAGATCTCTGCCAAGTGGCCCGGAGCTCGATGGAAAAACGCTGCCGGAAGTCAAGTATGGAGCTGGCAGCGGAGAGTCAGATAGGAGCGTGGCTGACCTGGCAGCAGCATCTGCCAAGTCATTGTCCCTGATCCCGACGTGACCGGGCACCCAACAGAAGAGAAAGGTGGTGATGTTGGCTTCCAGACAATGGAGTTGCTGGTGAATCTTGGAGAGAACAAGGTGAGGCCGATGCCTCAAGGATATAAAAGAACGTAGCGAGCTAAGCGAATCATGTGGAGGACACACCGATAATGACTCCTAGGTGCTATGTAGTCTAAGAAAAGGCTGATAGCATGCAACTCTGCAGTGAAGATAGAACACTGCTGTGGAATCTGGTCTGCAATGATCACATCACAGCAGACCATGGCCGATCTCACAGATGTATTGAACTTTGAGCCCCCTGTGAAGACATTGGGTTGGGTTGTTTCACCTCTGAACTGCACTTTTTTGCACACCATGGGCTAAATGGCCAGGTCACATGGACCCCGTAGGCTCAGAGAAGGTTGGGGGAGGGGACCCACTGGAACAGCTGTTGGGACACAGATGCTAGCCTCCCGTCAAGGCCATCCAGTGTGTTCTTTAACGTGCACAGGGTATGGCTCTCCCGCACACGGGGCCACGGCTTAACGTCTCATCCGACGGACGGCGGCCTTTCCAAGCCCATCGGTGTCCCCTACTGACCGTGGGCAGGGCGGGGAATTTTGCGGAGATAAATCTCAACGCTGACCCAGCTGGGACTCGAACCTGGGAACTACAGATTACGAGCCTGGCGCGCTACCGACTGAGCTACCCCCGCCCCCCTGTGAAGACAGGCAGGAACTCTGGGAGCATAGCACGATAGCTGGCAAAGAGTTGGCGATATACACAGTACAGTGTAAAGGGCTTCCCCGTGCTGCACAGTGAAAAATCGCAGGAAGGGAAACAGCAAGTCAAGATGAAAGTGGCTTGGCTGTCGACTGTGAGATGCTATCGAGACTGGTGTTAATGTCTCTGAGGTAACTTTGGACATGCAAACCGAAAGCAGTTGTCCGATTTTGATATAACATTTCCCACTGGGGACTGAAAACGCAGTCCCAAGTGGGATGGCCAGGCATGGACCGCAATTTTGCTGCATACTGCAGGAACAACTGCTGACGGCAAATAGATAAAGATGGTTCGTCGGTCTCAATTTAAAGACTCTGGACTGGTGAAATGTGGAAGGCCCCCGGGGACGGAGGACCTGATGGTGTAAAGAATCTAGCACCTTGACCACTGAATCCCGAGCAGAGTCGTACACCAGGGATCCGTAGTCCAGTTTTGACCAGACAAATGCATGGTAGAGGTGGAATCTTTCCTGGGCAGAGGACCTTGAGGGTATTCAAAGCCAGCATGCACTTGGACCTGAGTTGTCGAATATGAGGTAAGAAGTCAATTTCCCGTCGAAGATGAGACCGAGAAACTTGGTTTCCACCACAACTGGAATGATATTACTCCCAAGCCGCAGCTCAGGATCCAGATGAAGATTACACTCGCAGCAAAAGTGCATACACTTGCAAATGAAGATTACACTTGTGAAATATGAATTTAAGTGATAATTATATATATAAACATAAGCACTTAAGTGAAGATTACGCTTGCAGCAAAAGTGCATACAAGCGGTCTTCTGTGGGGAGAACTGAAACCCATTGGCCATCGCTCAAACTGAGAGATTGTTCAGGGAAGTTTGCAGTTGTCGTTCAATGACCCTCATTCTGGACGATGAGAAAAAGATACTAAAGTCGTCAACATAGAAGGCATTTCCTGCAGTGAGAGGAAGTTGTGTGTAATAGAATTGATCTTGACAGCGAAAAACGTAACATTCAAAATGCAGCCTTGTGGCATTCCCTATTCCTGGAGGAAAGGCTGCGACAGAGTGTTGCTGACACGAACTCCAAAACTTCGAGAAGATAAGAAGTTTGCGATGAAGATCGGCATGTGACCTCTCAAGCCGAAGATATGGACATCACCAAGAATGCTGAATCTCTATGCCATGTCGTACGTTTTTTCGATGTCGAAGAAAATGGGCACTAGATGCTCTCAATGTAAAAATGAATTCCTGATCGCCGATTCGAGGCGGATCAAATGGTCTAATTTAGACCGTTGCCTGCGAAAGCCAAACTGGGTATTGGAAAGAAGGCCATGATGTTCCAAATACCAGGTCAGCCTGGCATTTACCATTCTTTCCAACACCTTGAAGATTGGATTGGATTGTTTTACCTCTGAGCGGCACTTTTTTGCACACCATGGGCTAAATGGCCAGGCCACAAGGACCCCGAAAGCTCAGAGAAGGTTGGGGGAGGGGACCCACTGGAACAGCTGTTGGGAGACAGATGGTAGCCTTCCGTCAAGGCCATCCAGCGTGTTCTTTAACGTGCACAGGGTATGGCTCTCCCGCACACGAGGCCACGGCTTAACGTCCCATCCGACGGACGGCGGCCTTTCCAAGCCCATCGGTGTCCCCTACTGACCGTGGGCAGGGCGGGGAAATTTTGCGGAGATAAATCTCAACGCTGACCCAGCTGGGACTCGAACCTGGGAACTACAGATTACGAGCCTGGCGCGCTACCGATTGAGCCACCCCCGCCCTTCACACCTTGAAGAAGCAGCTCGTCAATGCAATTGGACGATAATTTGAAGGAATCTTGGGATCTTTTCCTGGCTTGGGTAAGGCCAAAATGATAGCCTCCCGCCAGGTGTCCGGAAACTGCTCCTCAATGAAAATGCAGTTGAAAAGTCAGAGCAGCCGATCCTTACTCGATGATGAGCGATGTTGGAGAAATGCATAATGGACATTGTCTGGCCCGATGGCGGATGTACGGGAAGAGCGCAGAGCAAGGTGAAGCTTCTCTGCTGTGAATGGCCTGTTGTAAGGCTCCAGACCATTCGAATGGAAGGACAGCAGAGAGCATTCAGCCTTGCTCTTCTGGGCCATAAACACGGTGGAATAAGAAGACAAGAAATAGATGGAGGAGAATGAAGATGAGTCGGAAGTGTACTTCCCATTCATCTTCCGGATCTTATCCCACAAGACCTTAGTCTTGCGGGTGATACCGAAATATACCGAAATATTATATCACCCGCAAGACCAAGGTCTTGCGGGTGATATAAGATATATATTTGATCCAAGATTTCTTCTGGCCCTGGCGCTGGACAAAATTGCTTTCGCCTTAGTGCGTGTGAATGCTTTAAGTTTGGGGGATGGCGGAAATACCCCACAAGCCTTGTTCTGATCCTTATGAGCTGTGGTGCAATCGGGATTCCACCATGGTTTTGGGAAAATGCAATCCATTATCTCCTCTATTGCAACATTGATTGGCTCCTGGCTGACAGAGTGGCCATCAAGCTCACGTAGGAGGGCAGATCTCCAGTCAGCCCAATCAAGCTTTCACTGCAAGACGCGTGAAGGGATAACCCTCATCTCACGGAAGATGGTGCACACCACGGGGAGGGGATCGCTTCCGTATGGATTGTCCTCAACCTCCCATGTAAAGAGTGGAAGGATCGAGGAGGAGCAGATGGTCAGACCAATGGCAGTGAATGTGAGGGTCGGGGAGTAGAAGTGCCAACACCCATGTTCAAGAGGGAGAGTGAAGGATCCAAGAGCCACTGCTCCAGGACCCTACCCTCCCATTGGTGTCAGCATTTCCCTAGAATGGACTGTGTCCGTTGAAATATCCCATGATGAGAAAGGGGGACGACAGCTGCGAGAAGAGGTCATCAAGGTCTTCCCGGAAGACGAGATCCCAGGTAGTAGGCAGATGGAGCAGACAGTCAACGAAAAGCCCACAAAGAGTTTAACGAGTTGACGAACAGCACTGTTCTTTCGTTCATGCCCTCTTTCAGTCTTCCTGCACGAGTGAGGTCTTGGTAGCTCTGCCGTCCTTCTCTGAATTTACACATCCATCCTGTAACAGTTCCATATGAATAAGCGTGGTTTCTCGTACACTTACGATTAATCGACATAAATTTTTTTCGCATCGTCCCCAAGCTGCGTCCTTCTTAAAATGTAAAATCTTTCTCGTTTCTAGTAGGCTCCATAGCAACAACGCAAAAAATTCGCTGACCG
This sequence comes from Ryuthela nishihirai, assembly GCA_038380435.1. Lineage (NCBI taxonomy): Eukaryota > Metazoa > Arthropoda > Arachnida > Araneae > Heptathelidae > Ryuthela > Ryuthela nishihirai. The sequence goes on from JAWZYU010000020.1 coordinate 41,586,200, forward strand.
AACTTTACGCGCCATCATCGAAGAGAGAAATAATGATGCTGACTTTGTTTTTAACACGTAATGGAGAAGTTCAGACAAGCTTTCAAACAAGTCGTAGCCCGTTAACTGCAGAGGAAGGAGTGTCAAGAACTTTTTGAACGCCCTTCGTATTCCTATGGGAAGCGGTAATCGCTTCAAAATCCATTTTTGCCATTCTCGGAGGGGCGGGAGTGGCTCAGTCGGTAGCGCGCCAGGCTCGTAATCTGCAGTTACCAGGTTCGAGTCCCAGCTAAGTCAGCGTTGAGATTTATCTCCGCAAAATTCCCCGCCCTGCCCTCGGTCAGTAGGGGACACCGATGGGCTTGGTAAAGGCCGCCGTCCGTCGGATGGGACGTTAAGCCGTGGCCCCGTGTGCGGGAGAGCCATACCTTGTGCACGTTAAAGAACACGCTGGATGGCCTTGACGGGAGGCTACCATCTGTCTCCCAACAGCTGTTCCAACCTTCTCTGTCCCCTCTTCGAACCTTCTGTGAGACTTTGGGGTCCATGTGACCTGGCCATTTAGCCCATGCTGTGCAAAAAAGTGCCGCTCAGAGGGTTGGGTTGTTTTACCTCTGAGTGGCACTTTTTTGCACACCATGGGCTAAATGGCCAGGTCACATGGACCCCGAAGGCTCAGAGAAGGTTGGGGGAGGGGACCCACTGGAACAGCTGTTGGGAGACAGATGGTAGCCCCCCGTCAAGGCCATCCAGCGTGTTCTTTAACGTGCACAGTTTATGTCTCTCCCGCACACGAGGCCACGGCTTAACGTTCCATCCGACGGACGGCGGCCTTTCCAAGCCCATCGGTGTCCCCTACTGACCGTGGGCAGGGCGGGGAATTTTGCGGAGATAAATCTCAACGCTGACCCAGCTGGGACTCGAACCTGGGAACTACAGATTACGAGCCTGGCGCGCTACCGACTGAGCCACCCCCGCTCCTACCGCTCAGAGGTAAAACAACCCAACCCAAAAGCCATTCTCGGAAGTTTGATTTCACCTTTCGGTGTTGGCAACACTACATTTAATCGTTTTTTTTTCTTATTATAACACCAACATACAGGCAAGGAGCAGAAAAAATGGAGACATAATCTCAAGTCAGCGAAGAATCACATTTCAAGCTCTGTAACTGGTTAAGTAAATTTTGACGGAAACATATGACTGAAGGTAAATGTAAGATGTTAATTAAACTGTCTAAATTTCGATTTCAAGCAATGTACGTTAAGTACGTAAAGAGTTATAGAAGTATAAATATTGAATAGCAGAGATATCAATCATAAGAATTCACCTTACACACACCTCACAGTTGAGTGAGGTCTGCATCTTGAGTGTTACGCTTTTCGCTGTCAAGATCACCTCAGAAATTAAAACTTAAAAAAGTATTACTTCAAACCATTTAGTAAAATAAGTGCATGTTTCAGAATTTTATGCAAATAGTTTTTACAATAATCGTCAGTTTTACACAAGTTTCTTAGGCCTGACTTTGCTGCTGTTCGAGGGTCCATAGTTCTTTAAATATCCAACAAATATAGTTGAAAAATCGAGTTTTAATTATATTGGAATGAGATTTAATATACACAGTCGTATCAGAATAATGTAACCACCTATCTAATAATGGGTTGTTGGGTTGGGTTGTTTTACCTCTGAGCGACACTTTTTTGCACACCATGGGATAAATGGCCAGGTCACATGGACCTCGAAGGCTCAGAGAATGTTGGGGGAGGGGACCCACTGGAACAGCTGTTGGGAGACAGATGGTAGCCTCCCGTCAAGGCCATCCAGCGTGTTCTTTAACGTGCACAGGGTATGGCTCTCCCGCACTCTCCCGCATTAACGTCCCATCCGACGGACGGCGGCCTTTCCAAGCCCATCGGTGTCCCCTACTGACCGTAGGCAGGGCGGGGAATTTTGCGGAGATAAATCTCAACGCTGACCCAGCTGGGACTCGAACCTGGGAACTACAGATTACGAGCCTGACGCGCTACCGACTGAGCCACCCCGCCCCTCTAATAATGGGAATAACCACCCTTGGCCCAGATGATAGCGACTAGATGGTGTAGCATGGACGCAATGAGGCCCTGGAAGGTTGCCAGAGGCACACATGACGATTCGGATTCCAGCAGAGCACGGAGGTTCTGGAGATGACATGGTCGTGGGTCCGCATGCCAAACCTGTCGATCAAAATGGTTCCACAAGTGCTCTATGGGATTGAGGTCAGGTGATTTCGCTGGCCAAGGGAGAATGGAGACATCGTGTCGTGTTTCTGGAACCAGTCACGCATCACCTTAGCGACATGGCAGGGTAAACATTGAACATGAAGTGATGCCTGTGGGCAGTGGGGATGGACAGGTAGCCATTGGCGTTGAGGGACACATCCAGTGGTATCAGCGATCCCAGGTCATACCAGGTAAACATTCCCCAGACACGCACACTGCCACCTCCGGCCTGTACTTGATTGACAAGCGTGTCCAGGTGTTGGTTGTCGTGTGTCATCACTTCTGTGAAGTAGAAACCTCGATTCGTCGGAGAAGGCAACCTTTTTCGACTCTTCCACTGTCCAATGACGGTAGTCCCGTATGAACTACAGGCGTCGTTGCCGATGGACCTTGGTTAACATGGGCGTCTTTACCCATGTGTAACAGGGTTCACTCTACTGTTATCGGGGACTCGTACCTGAGTGCCCCAGCGTTCATTTGAGTGGTAAATTGTTTCTCTATTGCGCATCGATTGCCCTTTACCAGTCGACGGAGGCGACGTTCTCCTCTGGGGTCGATAGCCTTTAGGGCTCTACAGTTATGACCTCTGGAGGTACTCTGTGTGCCAGCAGTCCATTCTTGGTACAACCTTACTACAACACCTCACGAACAGCCCACGAACACTACTCCATGAACACTTTCTGAGATACTTCCACCCTTCGCGGAGGGCGGGGGTGGCTCAGTCGGTAGCGCGCCAGGCTCGTAATCTGTAGTTCCCAGGTTCGAGTCCCAGCTGGGTCAGCGTTGAGATTTATCTCCGCAAAATTTCCCCGCCCTGTCAGTAGGGGACACCGATGGGCTTGAAAAGGCCGCCGTCCGTCGGATGGGACGTTAAGCCGTGGCCCCGTGTGCGGGAGAGCCATACCCTGTGCACGTTAAAGAACACGCTGGATGGCCTTGACGGGAGACTACCATCTGTCTCCCAACAGCTGTTCCAGTGGGTCCCCTCCCCCAACCTTCTCTGAGCCTTCGGGGTCCATGTGACCTGGCCATTTAGCCCATGGTGTGAAAAAATGCCGCTCAGAGGTAAAACAACCCAACCCAGGTCACATGGACCTCGAAGGCTCAGAGAAGGTTGGGGGAGGGGACCCACTGGAACAGCTGTTGGGAGACAGATGGTAGCCCCCCGTCAAGGCCATCCAGCGTGTTCTTTAACGTGCACAGGGTATGGCTCTCCCGTACACGGGCCATGGCTTAACGTCCCATCCGACGGAGGCGGCCTTTCCAAGGCCATCGGTGTCCCCTACTGACCGTGGGTAGGGCGGGGAATTTTGCGGAGATAAATCTCAACGCTGACCCAGATTGGGACTCGAACCTGGGAACTACAGATTACGAGCCTGGCGCGCTACCGACTGAGCCACCCCCGCCCCGAGGGGAACGGGATGGTACTGGCAAAACTAAGTACACTGCACATAGTTTGCCAGTAATCCCCCCGCCGCCCCTCTCCAGTTAGTAAAACTGAGTGCAGCACTTAGTTGCTACACTCAATTTCACTAAACTAAAATTAGAATATACAGATTAAAAGTAAGACACTGGCAGCACAATGTAGTTCAGCTAATATGAGATTAAGAAAAGAAAGTTAATAATAATGTCATCTAATAACTAAAAGTCAATTTGGATATGAGCAATACACCATTCACATTCATATGTTTGTCCAACTCTCTTCCCAGTCGGGGTACTGTAGGTTGACTGCCGATTATTATGGAAAAGTGCTGTTGAAAGGATTTACGCCTCTAGTGAGTGGTTCCCGCTGAGAACGCTAACGGAAGTACGTGTCCGCTTCAGTCTTTGCTGTGTTCTACCACAGCATGGATTGCGAACGAAAGGGACTCTTGGAAGAGTCTTGTTAATGATCCGTATGAGTTTGCGTACGGTACTAAAAGAAACATAACTTCAGAAATCATAAGGATGTGTAACGATGGGGCGGGGGTGGCTCTGTCGGTAGCGCGTCAGGCTCGTAATCTGTTGTTCCCAGGTTCGAGTCCTAGCTGGGTCAGCGTTGAGATTTATCTCCGCAAAATTCTCCGCTCTGCCCACGTTCAGTAGGGGACACCGATGGGCTTGGAAAGGCCGCCGTCCGTCGGATGGGACGTTAAGCCGTGGTCCCCGTGTGCGGGAGAGCCATACCCTGTGCACGTTAAAGAACACGCTGGATGGCCTTGACGGGAGGTTACCATCTGTCTCCCAACAGCTATTCCAGTAGGTTCCCTCCCCCAACCTTCTCTGAGCCTTCGGGGTCTATGCGACCTGGCCATTTAGCCCATGGTGTGCAAAAAAGTGCCGCTCAGAGGTAAAACAATCCAATCCAATGTGTAACGATAATAATGTCCACGTTAGCTCCAATGGTGATCTCTAGTATTTATCTGCAACATTTTCTAATTTCTTACTCTCTGTTAGGGATGAGGTGTTAAAACATGACATGGGATGGATGACAATTGCATGCACTCTGCAAGTGCTAAAGACCACGCTAAATAGACTCAAGGGATCGTCTTCTCCTGCTGAGGAAGGTTTTATTTTAGTTTTGGAAAACTAACTAAATGTTTTCTAAGTTATTTCTTTTCTTATTGTCGGTAAACTTTAATTAAAAAGTAGTGATCTACAGGAGAAATGACATATAGAGGAAAAATACACATTAGTTATGTTTTGACATTTGTTATTTTGTACATATTAATTATTTTTTTTAAGTCGGAAAAAAGTACTAATAATAGTTAAACTATTTAAGGTTGACATATGCTCATGGACAAGCCCTGATTTAGAAAAAAACATAAGGGGGAGGGGGAAATGAAACTCAATCGGGCAGGAAAAAATAAAAGGGGGAGGGGCTTAAGAGACTCTCTCTGCTTTAGAAGTATTTAAAATATTTATTGAAAAATGCATGAAATGCACATAAGTTTAATTTTTTTAAATTTTTATTATTCTTATTAGCATTTTTAAATGTGGGGGAAAACGTACCCCCTATCACCCCCTTCCCTAGATTCAACCATTGCTCTTATATATTCACAAGAACTAACGCTTAGTTCATTTCTGAATTCGGCCAAGATACTCAAAGGTTCACTTTATATTACTGCTATTAGTTTCAAATGCTTGTCATTTTATTATTTATCCTATTTCCCATGAAGCATTACAGTAATGACTTTTAGGGACAACATAACTCAGCTAAGAAACTTTGGACAACAATTACTACGCAAAAATTGTTCCAGTAAAAAATACAAAAGCAATACTTTGGTAAAAAAAAATTCTTTGCATACGTTTGAAGTTTGGGTTTTGGGGTCATAATTCCATTTGAGGCGTTAAATAGCGTATATCTTCAAAGTAACTCCACGAAATTCAGACTCAAGACTTCAACCCCTCCCCCCAACTCCAATTAAACTCAATTCCCTCCCTCATTGGATGTTTCTGGATACGACATTCAGCTAATATGAGATTAAGAAAAGAAAGTCAATAATAATGTCATCTAATAACTAAAAGTCAATTTGGATATGAGCAATACACCATTCACATTCAGATGTTTGTCCAACTCTCTTCCCAGTCGGGGCACTGTAGGTTGACTGCCGATTATTATGGAAAAGTGCTGTTGAAAGGTTGTTGTGTTGTTTTACCTCTGAGCGGCACTTTTTTGCACACCATGGGCTAAATGGCCAGGTCACAAGAACCCCGAAGGCTCAGACGAAGGTTGGGGGAGGGGACCCACTGGAACAGCTGTTGGGAGACAGATGGTAGCCTCCCGTCAAGACCATCCAGCGTGTTCTTTAACGTGCACAGAGTATGGCTCTCCCGAACACGGGGCCACGGCTTAACTTACCATCCGACGGACGGTGGCCTTTCCAAGCCCATCGGTGTCCACCAATGACCGTGGGCAGGGCGGGGAATTTTTGCGGAGATAAATCTCAACGCTGACCCAGCTGGGACTCGAACCTGGGAAGTACAGATTACGAGCCTGGCGCGCTACCGACTGAGCCACCCCCGCCCCGCTGTTGAAAGGATTTACGCCTCTAGTGAATTTAGAAATTATGGAAGACATTATATAATAGTGGTGTTTATAAATCGCTTTCGAATTAGTTTTTTTTATAGCTTGTCAATTGATATTTTCATTCCTGCCTATAGATATGTGACACAAATGTTTAATATCATATGCATCTTTTGAATTACTTTGCTTTGTGAACTACGTAACCAGATGAATCTACTATCATTTTGTTCAATTTTACGTTTCTTTGTTCTTTTTTTATTATCTTCTTTTTTTTCCGCTCAAATTATTTAATCTATATAAATATTGTAACTATTATATTTCCTGAAGATAAGCTATGTATCAATAGCTTTGTGGGACAACTGTAAATAGTTATGTAACGTGTATTATTATGAGAAAATAAAGATTTATTTACTATTATTAAAAAAATGGTTTACACTTTCAGTCATTACATACACACAGGCTGGATCTGGGGGGGGGGGGAGGCAGAGGCTCTTTGGCAATTTTAGTAAGGGTTAGGAAAGACAAAAAGTGTTAAACTTGTGCTTATTTCACGCATTTTTCATGAAATTTTTAAAAGCCTCTAAAAAACAGGGGGGAAATGTTACACTACAATGGAAATCTAGTCTCTTATACCCCCCTCCCCCCCATTTCCATTTTCCGGTTCAATTGGGCATCGTCCGCTCCCCTCTCCCTATTTTTTTCTGCAGTAGATACAGATTTGCATACACATATATTTAACATTCGTTATAGAACTATTTTATTAACGTCAAATTTTTATATTTCACCTAAGTAATCGTGAAGTTTATTTGCAATCAAAGAATAATTCTCTTTCTTTTCTGTTTTAGTTTATATGTTACCGCTAAAGCTCGAAAGCCGTTAATGTGCACATTACCTAGATAATCTGCAGATTAACTGATTTGCTCCGTTAACGTGCGGAATCAAGAGTTTTCCGCATTTTACCTAGGTAATGTGCACATTAACGGCTTCCGTATCGTTAAAGTTCAAAAGTTTGTTTCTCTCATAGTGGTGAATCTCTTGAATATGAATCTTCGTGTCACGTGATTCACTCGTCCGCATTATAAAAAACGCCCCGGATGAGCGGAGGCCAAGTGAGAACGAATCGGTAATGTGATTCATTCTTGATAACGAATCACTAAAATGATTCGTTCTCACTTGGCCTGCTCATTTTGGGGGCGTTTTTTATAATTCGGACGACTGATTCATGTTGACAGAGGGATGACCCTGGTTTCAACTCTACTCTCGGACACTAGATAAATAACATGATGTTAATTTAAGCGTACAGAAACGTTCCTGTTGTTCCAGCAAAGATCTTATTTTCACTTTAACGAGTGCCTAGTAGGTAATGTGCAGATTATCCAGGTAATTTGAGAAATGAAACAATTTTCCGCACGTTAACGGATCACCCTAGTTAATCTGTACAATACCTAGATAATCTGAAGAATAACTGATTTCTGCACTTTAGCGGTAACATATATATAAATACTATTTTTTTCCTATTTTCTTCTTATCATTTGAAAAAGTATTTTTACATTAGCCAAATTAAATTACGGCTAATTAATTGTCTTAATCTAAAAAAAAGAAAGATTGTGTTGTTTCAGCGTCTGTTGAAGAAAAACAAATATCGACTTTAGGACTTTGATTCTGCACTCATTTCAAGCATGCATTCATGTTCTGCTCTTTCTTTGTGTACGTCATGTACGTAGAAGCTAATCTGTCTCCTAAGTGACAGACTTTAAAATAATGATCAAAATAGCATGATGCCGTTCACAGAAGCGGTTACTATAATAAAGCAAAAAGTTATGTCGCTTTTTTGGGCATCAATCGCTATCTCGCCCGGTTTAATACCTTGTTATAAGTTAAGATCCGATACCTGTCCTTGAAAAAAATATACTGGTCCTTAGAAAATATACCAATAATCACATGATCCTATTATTATCGCGCAACATTTATGAACACGGCGACTAATACCCATCGAATATTTCATATATTTTTTCTTAGTTATTTAAAAGCTATAAAGTTCACACATAGTAAATGACTTGTTGTTTAGTAATTGAAAAGATGAAGTGCACACAAAATAAATGGGTTGGGTTGTTTTACCTCTGAGCGGCACTTTTTTGCACACCATGGGCTAAATGGCCAGGTCACATGGACCCCGAAGGCTCAGAGAAGGTTGGGGTAGGGAACCCACTGGAACAGCTGTTGGGAGACAGATGGTAGTCTCCCGTCAAGGCCATCCAGTGTGTTCTTTAACGTGTACAGGGTATGGCTCCCTCGCACACGGGGCCACGGCTTAACGTCCCATTCGATGGACGGCGGCTTTTCCCAGCCCATCGGTGTCCCCTACTGACCGTGGGCAGGGCGGGGAATTTTGCGGAGATAAATCTCAACGCTGACCCAGCTGGGACTCGAACCTGCGAACTACAGATTACGAGCCTGGCACGCTACCGACTGAGCCACCCCCGCCCCTGCCCCCCACAATAAATGATTTTGAGTTAATGTTTAGTTATATAAAAGAGATAAATTGCACTCATAAAATGATTTTGACTAATGATTAGTTTTTTAAAGTTATAAGGAGTAAATGACTTATTGTTTAGTTATTTAAAAGCTATAAATTGCACACATAATAAATGGCTTATTGCTGTTATTTATCATCATCGTCATCAAGCAGCCATGGACTACAAAGGTCCAATCAGATTATGCAAATTTAGTTCTCCAAGCATATCTGTCCTGTGCTACATCTGCTGGATCCGGTCACTGCACACCAATTCTAATAAGGTCCTGTTTGACATTGTCTGCCCACCGCATCCTAGGTCTCCCCTTCTTTCTGAGGCCTTTAGGCACACTGTTCATAACCCTATTCGTCAATCTATAATTATCCATACGGGCAAACATGGCCAAACCAACGGAGTCTCTCTCTGCACAATATGCTGCTTAAAGGAGGTTGCAGACTCCTTTGCCTAACCTCATCATTAGTTACAAAGTTGAACCACCTAATGCCCAGGATACTGCGTAAGCATCTAGTTTCCTGTTATGTTGTTTACAAAGTGTCCAAGTTTCACTACCATAACTAACTCTAGAAAGGACCAAACTGTTTTACAGTCTATTTTAGTCTTTAGGTGTATACGCCTATTTTTCCACATTCTCCATAAATTCCTAAAAATCCCAGCAGCATTCCCTATTCTTCTGTTAATTTCATGCCGCACGTCAGCAGTATTTAAAAGCTATAAAGTGCACACATAATAAATGACATTGTTATAAGATAAAGAGTAAAAATTTATTCTTTTAATTTTTTTATGTGCGTTAAAATTTTTTTTAAGTATACGAAGCAAATGAAGCGTTATCCTGCTCAATGTGCCTTGTCTATCCAAGGTCAGGAATATGAAAAACAAAATACTATGGCAATGTAACAAAATTTGATCCATATATCGTTATGATATACAAAAAATAAACCTCGATTACTTTTTTTTTCTTACTAATATTTTTATAAGGTTATCGCTAATATTTTACTAATCTGCAGTGTCTAGTTCGAATTAGCATTCAGTAAAATATTTTTTCTTATTTACATTTTTTTCTCATTAGTGAATTTGATAACGACTATTCTTCCAATATTTTCCTTTAATAGTAAAATGTTCTCCACTATGAAATGATGAGTTCAGTTCATCATTTCTTGAGTTCCATGTCTACAGGACTTATCCTGTGATTATTTACTAATGGTTCTCCACTCTTTTGCTTTAAGAGTAACAATAAATTTTATTCAGTAAATCACCGTATATTTTGATTGTTACACATCCACAAACTACTGTTCCTAATTTCATACTCATTAGGTACATATCATGATTATATCAGGGGCGGGGGTGGCTCAGTCGGTAGCGCGCCAGGCTCGTAATCTGTACTTCCCAGGTTCGAGTCCCAGCTGGGTCAGCGTTGAGATTTATCTCCGCAAAATTCCCCGCCCTGCCCACGGTCAGTAGGAGACACCGATGGGCTTGGAAAGGCCGCCGTCCGTCGGATGGGACGTTAAGCCGTGGCCCCGTGTGTGGGAGAGCTATACCCTGTGCGCGTTAAAGAACACGCTGAATGGCCTTGACGGGAGGCTACCATCTGTCTCCCAACAGCTGTTCCAGTGGGTCCCCTCCCCAACCTTCTCTGAGCCTTCGGGGTCCATGTGACCTGGCCATTTAGCCCATGGTGGGCAAAAAGGTGCCGCTCAGAGGTAAAACAACAACAAAACAAATGATTATATCAGAACTATCAATATATAAAGAAAAAGGGAAAATAACCATAGCAGGGAATGTATTCTTTTCATTAACATGGTAATATTTTCTATAGAAAATTTAAGCCGGGTGGCACCCAAAATTAATATTTTTAAGTAGAACATTAAATCAGATGCTATCCAAAATTAATAATTCTATCATATCCTTTCAAAGCTGCAAGGAGCCTGGAACAACCGGAAAATTTAGGTGGAGCAATGAATACCACAAATTGGTATCTTTGGACCCATATTTGAAAACCTTTGACCTCGGTGCTCATGTTTAGTTGACCCCGGTAGACCCAAATCTGATTAGGTTGGAAACATCGCTATCAGTTGGGTTGGGTTGTTTTACCTCTGAGCGGCGCTTTTTTGCACACCATGGGCTAAATGGCCAGGTCATATGGACCCCGAAGGCTCAGAGAAGGTTGGTGGAGGGGACCCACTGGAACAGCTGTTGAGAGACAGATGGTAGCCTCCTGTCAAGGCCATCCAGCGTGTTCTTTAACGTGTACAGGGTATGGCTCTCCCGCACACGGGGCACGGCTTAACGTCCCATCCGACGGACAGCGGCCTTTCCAAGCCATCGGTGTCCCCTACTGACCGTGGGCAGGGCGGGGAATTTTGCGGAGATAAATCGCTATCAGTCAGATGGGATGTTAAAGCATAACTGTGCAAAGGAGAGTCACAATTTGTACACTTATATGTTAAAGAACATACTGGATTGCCTTAACTGGGAAGGGAAAGTTCCATCTCTCACCTAACATCTGTCCAATAATTAAAAAAATATTTTAGAAGTTATACAGTAATTGTTGTTTAAACAAACAATGTGTTTAACTAGAAGCTAAAAAGTGCTCTGGTAAATCTGAAAAACGAAACCGAAAACAAGCAACCCCCTACTCCACTTTTGGAAACAACTCTGCTCTGAAGAACTGGATTTTGACAATATCCTAAAACAGTGTATAAAAGTATTTATAATCTTGAATCTAACCAATGCAGGGGTATACATTTAAACTGCCCTACAGCTTTAATAGTGCATTAGCACAAAACTTGTCTAAAAAGAAGTTATACAGCTTTGAGATTAGCTTCCCATTGACCTATTATAGGGTTGTTACTTAATTTTTGGAAACCATGTACACTGTGTTGAAAAAAGTGGCCGTACACTTCCATGTTATGTGAATGGAAAGCCACCTTCAAAGCTCCCTAACATTGAAAATAAACCTTTTACGAAAAAACTGTTATTGCCGATAAATTGTAGATGTCACTCAAATATCTCTAAATGTATTTCCCGTAATATTCGTTTGATATTTAGAGAATGAATGGAAGCTGAAGCATTTATCTTCAACTTTGGAAAAAATACTTCAATAGATAAAACACAACTCTTGTAACAATTTGTTCACTAACATAAATTAAATATCTGAAGCTTGTATGACGATTCTTTAAGATTTCATCAATTTGGAATCAATGTGACAGTGTCTGATGTTAAATGGTCCCGCTTCAATCACTCTTTAAATATTGATCGAAGATTGTTGAAAATCGACACTGCCACATTGCCTCCAAATTGATGAAATCTTAAAGAATCGACATATAAGCTTCAGATATTTATGTTAGTGAACAAATTGTTACAAGAGTTGTGTTTTATCTATTGAAGTAGGGGGCGGGGGTGGCTCAGTCGGTAGCGCGCCAGGCTCGTAATCTGTAGTTCCCAGGTTCGAGTCCCAGCTGGGTCAGCGTTGAGATTTATCTCCGCAAAATGCCCCGCCCTGCCCACGGACAGTAGGGGATACCGATGGGCTTGAAAAGGTCGCCGTCCGTCGGATGGGATGTTAAGCCGTGGCCCCGTGTGCGGGAGAGCCATACCCTGTGCACGTTAAAGAACACGCTGGATGGCCTTTACTGGAGGCTACCATCTGTCTCCCAACAGCTGTTCCAGTGGGTCCCCTCCCCCAACCTTCTCTGAGTCTTCGGGGTCCATGTGACCTGGCCATTTAGCCCATGGTGTGCAAAAAAGTGCCGCTCAGAGGTAAAACAATCCAATCTATTGAAGTATTTTTTTACAACTGCCTAAAGTTAAAGATAAATGCTTCAGCTTCCATTCATTCTTTAAATATTAAACGAATATTGCGAAAAAATATTTAGAGAGATTTGAGTGACATCTACAATTTATCGCCAATAACAGTTTTTGCGTAAAGGGTTTGTTTTTAATGTTAGGGAACTCTGAAAATTGTTTTCCATTCACATAACATAGAAGTGTCCGGACACTTTTTTCAACATAGTGTATATAGTAGCTTGTTTCAGCTTCTAGTAAAGTTTCTAAAGTCCTTCCCACTTTAAACCTGTTAACTCTTCCATTTCAGCAATCAGTCAATCTACATTCCTTTCTCTAAATAAAGATTGCTCTACATTTTAATCATTTCATCGGATCATTACACCAGTATTTCTCGATCTGTGGTGCCCAAGGTAATTTCACAGGCTTCTATACATAAATTATGGGAAGTGGTCCTAGGCTGAGAAAAGGCTAATAATCATTGCATTGCACGATGCCCAAATACTTTGTAATCAAATCTAGTTTGTTCTAATGTGATCTATCTAAACATTTGATGTATAAAGAACAACAAAACCGGAAGGATGAGTTACTTTAATTAACAAAGAAGTCTAAGTGTCTATATATTATAGGAATTATGTAAGTAAAAGCAAATACCGTAGCAAAATAAAGACAGAACTATCCTGAGGTCGTTCTAATCAAACAGTTGAACACAGGACGTTTTCGAATGCTTCATTGATCGATTTTTGTCCCTAAGGCATGTTTCCGTAATCATGTCAACTAGGACGTCTGCAAATTAAATAATTTCCAAGGCTTTCAAGTAGCAGATTTCGATAAGTTGATTAGTATCTCAATGGCTACGATGGCTTTTTTTTCTGAATTTCGAATCCCTTAACGTTGAAAAGCAGAAGAAACAGGACTGAAGATAGTTGTGTTGGGTTGTTTTACCTCTGAGCGGCACTTTTTTGCACACCATGGGCTAAATGGCCAGGTCACATGGACCCCGAAGGCTCAGAGAAGGTTGGGGGAGGGGACCCACTGGAACAGCTGTTGGGAGACAGATGGTAGCCTCCCGTCAAGGCCATCCAGGGTGTTCTTTCCCGTGCACAGGGTATGGCTCTCCCGCATACGGGGCCACGGCTTAACGTCCCATCCGACGGACGGCGGCCTTTCCAAGCCCATCGGTGTCCCCTACTGACCGTGGGCAGGGCGGGGAATTTTGCGGAGATAAATCTCAACGCTGACCTAGCTTGGACTCGAACCTGGGAATTACAGATTACGAGCCTGGCGCGCTACCGACTGAGCCACCCCCGACCGACTGAAGATGGTTGGATACATAGTAGTTGGAGGAAGATTTCCTGTAAAAAACATTTGATTCTGGATCTGAAGTTTCAGAGTGTGTGTAAGAAGGAATGCATTTTCGAAGATTTCGAATTTTTATTTTTTACTGTTTACGAAGACGTTTTCTTCACTGGAAATTTTCATCAAACATTATTCCCCGCCAGAAGGGGGCAATGAGTGAACATGAGCTTGAGGTTGGGGGGAGGGGGGGGGGGAAATCCCTTGTCAGTATTAGCAAATGCATTTCAAGTAAAAAATTTTAAAACCGCACCAACCATATTTATAAAACTGGTGCAATTTTAAAAACTCTTTTCTCGTCAAATATTTTCTCTGTAGGGCAGAACGAGGAAAGAGTGTTTTACATAACGACTCTCAAAAGTAGGAATAAAATAAATAAATTCCTCCTCAAGCAGCTGCTTGCCACAGAGGACTGACAGTTTATACGCCACAGTAGAAAGTCTGTCAGGATGGCGGGACCTCAGAAGAAAAACAATACAAACGTCCATGCCTTACCGGGGCTCAAACTCAGGTCCTTCAGATCAGTACCCAAGGGTGAGATTCAACCATATAGTGTTTGTTGTCCACCAAAATTATATTTGTATTAATGGTGACTTGTTTAATATTGCTGTAAATATGAATTTACACAGACGACTATGTGTATAAATAAAAAACGGACGACTATCTGTATAAAAATGAATTTGATATACGTATAACCTATTACAATCAGGCCCATCTTTTAGGGGCGGGGGTGGCTCAGTCGGTAGCGCGCCAGGCTCGTAATCTGTAGTTCCCAGGTTCGAGTCCCAGCTGGGTCAGCGTTGAGATTTATCTCCGCAAAATTCCCCGCCCTGCCCACGGACAGTAGGGGATACCGATGGGCTTGAAAAGGTCGCCGTCCGTCGGATGGGACGTTAAGCCGTGGCCCCGTGTGCGGGAGAGCCATACCCTGTGCACGTTAAAGAACACGCTGGATGGCCTTGACGGGAGGCTACCCTCTGTCTCCCAACAGCTGTTCCAGTGGGTCCCCTCCCCCAACCTTCTCTGAGCCTTGGGGGGTCCATGTGACCTGGCCATTTAGCCCATGGTGTGCAAAAAAAGTGCCGCTCAGAGGTAAAACAACCCACAACCCAACCTACCCGGTGGGCGTTATAGAACATGCTGGATAGCCTAGACGGGTTTTTGTTGGCTTGTTTTTGCTTTATGTGGCATGCTTCTTTGCCCACAATGAACTAAAAGACAGATCATTTATGAGTCCCCTTTCAAAGTCAGTCATAAAGCCTTTTTAAACATGTCGCCTTGGCTTTGCTTCCACCATACCTTAACGGCTTTTATAGAACTTCCTTGTCACATAAAATACTTCCGTCAGTAAGAAATTTTGCACATATTGGCATCACGCAGTGTATGCTAATCAGGTCTCAAGGATCCCAAGGGACTATAGAAAGTTGGGGAGGAGAGAACCCATTATACAGGAGATTGTTGGTAGCCTACCTTCAAGGCATCCACCGTATTCTTTAACTTGCATGGGATATGGCTCTCCCGCACACGGGGACACGGCTTAACGTCTCATCCGACAGACAGCTGCCTTTTCAAGCTCATCGGTGTCCCCTTTCTCAACGAGGGCAATGCGAGTTTAATGGGGCCTTAACGGTATTTTTCATTTGTCCTCTAACAGATATTTAGTGCATTCCTTTTCTACCTAGCTATGAGCCTCTAGATCTCTGTGACGTGGCATTTAGCCTATTTTGTGACAAAAAAACTATCTTCAGGGGTAAAAAATAGTGTCCCTTCAAGCAGCTGCCTTGCCATAGAAGTCTGACAGGAGCCTGTCAGTTTGAACTGCACACTAGAAGGTCTGTGAGGATGATGGGACCATAAAAACAACACAAACATCCATGACTTACCTGGGGTTCGATCCCAAGTCCCTTACATCACTAGCGAAGAACACTACCCACCCGGCCACGGGACGGCAAAACAATTCATCTTTACAGCAATATTAAACAAGTCACCCTTAACACAAATATAATTTTGGTGGACAGCAAACGCTATATGGTTGAATCTCACTTTTCTAGATGGGGCGGGGGTGGCTCAGTCGGTAGCGCGCCAGGCTCGTAATCTGTAGTTCCCAGGTTCGAGTCCCAGCTGGGTCAGCGTTGAGATTTATCTCCGCAAAATTCCCCGCCCTGCCCACGGTCAGTAAGGGACACCGATGGGCTTGGAAAGGCAGCCGTCCGTCGGATGGGACGTTAAGCCGTGGCCCCGTATGCGGGAGAGCCATACCCTGTGCACGTTAAAGAACACGCTGGATGGCCTTGACGGAAGGCTACCATCTGTCTCCCAACAGCTGTTCCAGTGGGTCCCCTCCACCAACCTTCTCTGAGCCTTCGGGGTCCATGTGACCTGGCCATTTAGCCCATGGTGTGCAAAAAAGTGCCGCTCAGAGGTAAAACAACCCAACCCAACTTTTCTAGATTAACTGAAGGAGTATGCCTTCCAGCCTCTCGAGAAATTACATTTATACACTTCATTCAGAAGGCCCACCACTCTGTCTTTTAAATCACAGCTTATTCTTACGCGTGAGATCCTATTCAGTGAGTTTTCCAAGTTTTACGCATCGCTTCGGCGCAGTCAAGATAACATCGAAGCAGCAGCAACTGCTGGTCTCCGCTTTAAGGTAAACAAGGTGATACATTTCCGAATCATTTTCACCCTGTTTCACGCAGTTATTCGAGACAACTACTTTCCTCTTTCCATTCGAGTAAAGCCCAACAGACTTTGGGATTGGGAACGAGCTTTTGTGACCTTTTCCATGCTGCCAACTATTCGTTGTGAATAGAACTGCATTTCTATTTTCTGGGTCTCTGCACAAATGTACAGTCGCTCAAAAAAGTATCCGAACACCATGGTTGATTACAGAATTCAGAAAAAATATCTGGCAAAGATTTTTTTTTTAGAAATTAGTGATCTGGCAACCTTCGTGTCACGTGACACTAATTTCTAAAAAAAATCGTTGACAGATATTTTTTCTGAATCTTGTAATCAACCATAGTGTTCGGATACTTTTTTGAGCGGCTGTAGGTGGTCATATTATTTTGATACTAGATCGTGTGGGCTCACTCACGGAAATATTGAGCGTGTGCAGTTACCGTTCACAGCAAACTGGAGCGTGTGCAGTAACTGCACACGCTCCAGTTTGCTGTGAACGGTAACTGGAGCGTGTACAGTTGCTGTACATGCTCCAGATATTTTTACTGAATTCTGTAATCACGTGACACGAAGGTTGCCAGATCATTGATTTCTAAAAAAA
Organism: Ryuthela nishihirai; assembly: GCA_038380435.1. Lineage (NCBI taxonomy): Eukaryota > Metazoa > Arthropoda > Arachnida > Araneae > Heptathelidae > Ryuthela > Ryuthela nishihirai. The sequence goes on from JAWZYU010000020.1 coordinate 41,603,399, forward strand.
TCGTTGCCAGATATTTTTTCTGAATTCTGTAATCAACCATAGTGTTCGGATACTTTTTGAGCGACTGTACTACAGAGTATAAACGAATTAAAAACCATTAAACATCGGAGATTTGTTTTAAAATATCTTCTTTTCGTACTGTATGTTAGTTGCTTCCAATCTTTTTCGTCTCTGCGACCCGTTAATTTTTCCTTCATGGAATTCAATTTTATTTCTCTTTTTATGTATAAAACGAGTTGAAACAATAATTAAAGTGTATGTAAGTTTTACGAGTATTTTAATACTGTATCCATGAATATCTAAGGTTTTTCTGTCAAATAAAATACTGAATAACTACATTGTCTGGCCAAATTATTATAAATTAAAATAAATAAAAAATAAATACCCCCTCAAGCAGCTGCTCGCCACAGAGGTCTGACAGGAGCCTGTCCGTTTATATGCCACAGTAGAAATACCTATCGAATTCTTCGTCGTATGCATCATGGTACAGTCACTCAAAAAAAAATATCCGAACACTACGGTTGATTAGAGAATTCAGAAAAAATATCTGGCAACGATTTTTTTAGAAATTAGTGATCTGGCAACCTTCGTGTGGTTGCCACACCGATGAGCTTCGAATGGCCGACGTCCGTCAGTTGAGACGTTAAGCCATGGTCTTTGTACAAAAGAGCCATATCCATTGCAAGTTAAGAAACAGGCAGGATGACCTTGACGGGGCTTTCATTTGTCACTTAACAGTTGCTCATTGGGTTCGCTTTCCCTACCCAACTCTTGAGTCCTTGGGATCCTTGTGACCTGCCTATTTAGTCCGTTGTGTGCAAAAACATGATACTGAGAGGTAAAACGAAAACAACCACTAACTCCTACCAGTCTCTCAGTCAGAAAAGAGACACCGATGGACTCGGAAAGGCCTGTGCCCATTGGATGGGAAGCCGTGGCTCCTTGTGTGGGAGGGGCGGGGGGGTGGCTCAGTCGGTAGAGCGCCAGGCTCGTAATCTGTAGTTCCCAGGTTCGAGTCCCAGCTTGGTCAGCGTTGAGATTTATCTCCGAAAAATTCCCCGCCCTGTCCACGGTCAGTAGGGGACACCGATGGGCTTGGAAATGTCGCCGTCCGTTGGATGGGACGTTAAGCCGTGGCCCCGTGTGCGGGAGAGCCATACCCTGTGCACGTTAAAGAACACGCTGGATGACCTTGACGGGAGGCTACCATCTGTCTTCCAACAGCTGTTCCAGTGAATCCCCTCACCCAACCTTCTCTGAGCCTTCGGGGTCCATGTGACCTGGCCATTTAGCACATGGTGTGCAAAAAAGTGCCGCTCAGAGGTAAAACAACCCAACCCAACCTTGTGCAGGAGAGCCGCAGCTAATCATGTTAAAGAACACGCGGATGTTCCTTGGCGTAAAGTTCCATCTATCTCCTCACAAATGTTCAGTGGATCCCCTTCCCAACCTTTGCAGAACTTATGGAGTCCTTGAGACCTGGTAATTTAGCCCGGTATCAGTCAGAGGTAAAACAAGCCAATTGCTTAGATAGTTGAGTTGTTTTATCACTGAGCGTCATTTTTTTTTTGCACACAATGGCTAAATGGGCAGGTTACTAGGACCCTGAGAAGGGGACTCACGGAATAGCTGTTAAGACACAGATGGTAGTCTCCAGTCAAGGCCATCCGGCGTTTTCGTTTATATGATAAGGAATGGCTTTCCCACACAAGGCCCACGGCTTAACGGCCCAGTCGACGGACGGTGAGCTTTCCAAGCCCATTGGTGTCTCCTATTGACCGAGGGTAGGGCGGGGAATTTTGGGGAGATAAATATCAACGCTGGCCCAAGTGGGACTCGAAATTGGGACCTGCAGATCACGAGCCTGGTGTGTAATGAAGACTGTCACTTGAATTAATATCTTTATTACGTTTCATAAATATTAAAAAAAAATAGTTACTTGAAATATGTAAAATGTATGACGAAAATCATCAGAAAATGAGTTTTAATAATTTTTTCTGTAAATATTATATAATACGCTGTGACCAAAGCCAGCAATGCCCATGTGTTATGGGTTGGGTTGGGTTGTTTTACCTCTGAACGGCACTTTTTTGAACACCATGGGCTAAATGGCCAGGTCACAAGGACCCCGAAGGCTCAGAGAAGGTTGGGGGAGGGGACCCACTGGAACAGCTGTTGGGAGACAGATGGTAGCCTCCCGTCAAAGCCATGCATCGTGTTCTTTAACGTGCACAGGGTATGTCTCTCCCGCACACGGGGCCACGGCTTAACGTCCCATCCGACGGACGGCTGCCTTTCCATCCCCATCGGTGTCCCCTACTGACCGTGGGCAGGGTGGGGAATTTTTGCGGAGATAAATCTCAACGCTGACCCAGCTGGGACTCGAACCTGGGAACTACAGATTACGAGCCTGGCGCCCATGTGTTACGAGGTACCTGTTTAGTTCAAATGTGAGCCTCATTATCTCATCTTGTTCGCTTTCTTTCCAACAGATGTTGGCTCCCAAGAGGTCGACAATGCTTCTCAACCGGCTCATGCATGCTCTCAATAAGGCCTTCCACCACGAGAACATGAGCGGCCAGCAGATGGAGCTGCAGAGGAGAGGCGAAGGCAAGATGTACTGGAAGTGCTATTTCAACGCTGTGTCGTGCTTCCGGCGGAAATAACGAAGCACTTCGGTAAGTTGACTGCGTGTGGCTGCTAATTCTTTTGATTTGATTTTGCTGTCTTATAAATTGCGATATTTATAACTCTCTATTTCTTAGATGGAAATGTTTCCCACTTTGTTGCTAAAGGTTAGTAATTACATTACACAATAAATACACGTTCATTATAAAATTATAAAGGAATACCAATATTTTAAAGTGCTGTATTTTATTAATAATTAAGTAACAGAAGTAATTGTGCTCAATATTTGGGTCCTTCAATATGTGGGTGCCATTGGTATTGCCATATTCAACTTCCATTCGTATTTGGTTCAATAAGTCTTGTGTAGAACAAATGCAGTGATTCTTTCCTTTAAAAGCTGTAAATTACGAATCATTTTTGGGCCTAAACGATGATTTTAATGTATCCCCAAAAAACTAAAATCTAATGGTACAGACGCTCAAAAAATATCCGAACATTATGTTTGATTACAAGAGAATTTTAGAATTAAGAAAAAAAATCTGGCAACGATTTTTTTTTTAGAAATTAGTGACTGGCAACCTTCGTGTACAGCACACGAAGGTTGCCAGATCACTAATTTCTAAAATAATCGTTGCCAGATTTTTTTCTGAATTCAACTATGGTTTTTTTTTCGAACACTATGGTTGAAAATCAACCATAGTGTTCGAATACTTTTTTGAGCATCTGTACCAAATCGGAACTTCTCGAAGGGCTACAAGGGTTGGGTTGTTTTACCTCTGAGCGGCACTTTTTTGCACACCATGGGCTAAATGGCCAGGTCACATGGACCCCGAAGGCTCAGAGAAGGTTGGGGGAGGGGACCCACTGGAACAGCTGTTGGGAGACAGATGGTAGCCTGCTGTCAAGGCCATCCAGCGTGTTCTTAAACGTGCACGGGTATGGCTCTCCCACACACGGGGCCACGGCTTAACGTCCCATCCGACGGACGGTGGCCTTTCCAAGCCCATCGGTGTCCCCTACTGACCGTGGGCAGGACGGGAGTTTTGCGGAGATAAATCTCAACGCTGACCCAGCTGGGACTCGAACATGGGAACTACAGATTACGAGCCTGGCGCGCTACCGACTGAGCCACCCCCGCCCCAAAGGGCCACAAGATTGGGCCACCTCTACTAATCCATCGATGTGTAAAACTGATTTCACGTGTCATAGTAATTCCACGTCCTCATAACAAGTTGGAGAGTTGTCTGATATTTCATACACACAATTACTCTTATTACTTAATTGCTTATAAAATATAACATTTTAAAATATGGGTATTCTTTTTTAATGACTGTATATTAAGGCTTTATTATGAAATGAGCACTTGATGCTAATTTAAACTGAAAGTCAAAATCGAAGTTAATAACTACTAAGTTAATATGTATGTTATATAAATATCAATAAATATTCCTAACATCTAATATACAGGGTGTTCCTGAAAGGTCCAGTCAAATTTTGGGAACGTGTTCTACTGCGCTTTGTGATTAAAAAAAGTTCATAAACATTGGGCCAGAAACGGTTCCTTTCCGAATTACAGCACAGTTTGAGAGGACAAGTGAACAGTCGCTCAAAAAAGTATCCGAACACCATGGTTGATTACAAGATTTAGAAAAAATATCTGGCAACGATTTTTTTTAGAAATTAGTGATCTGGCAACCTTCGTGTCACGTGATTACAGAATTCAGGAAAAATATCTGGAGCGTGTACAGCAACTGTACACGCTCCAGTTACCGTTCACAGCAAATTGGAGCGTGTGCAGTTACTGCACACGCTCCAGTTTGCTGTGAACAGTAACTGCACCCGTTCAATATTTCCGTCAGTGAGCCCACACGATCTACTATCAAAATAATATGACCACCTACAGTCGCTCAAAAAAGTATCCGAACACCATGGTTGATTACAGAATTCAGAAAAAATATCTGGCAACGATTTTTTTTAGAAATTAGTGATCTGGCAACCTTCGTGTCACGTGACACTAAGGTTGCCAGATCACTAATTGGATTGGTAGAGGTGGACCAACTGAGATATATATATATATAGATGATACCTCTGAGCGGTACATTCTTAGCACACAATGGTCTAAATGGACAGATCACATTGATTGGGTTTGGTTGTTTTACTTCTGAGCGGAACTTTTTTTGCACACCACGGCTAAATGGCCGGGTCACACGGACCCCGAAGGCTCAGAGAATATTGGGGGAGGGGACCCACTGAAACAGCTGTTGGGACACAGATGCTAGCCTCCCGTCAATGCCATCCAGCGTGTTCTTTAACGTGCACAGAGATGGCTCTCCCGTACACGGGGCCACAGCTTAACGTCCCATCCGACGGACGGCGGCCTTTCCAAGCCCATCGGGGTCACAAGGACCCCAAGGGCTCAGAGTTGGTTGGAGGAGGAGACCCACTGGAACAGCTGTTGGGAGACAAATAATAACCTCCCGTCAAGGTTATCCAGCGTGTTTTTTAATGTGCACAGGGTATGGCTCTCCCCACATTGTGCTGCAGCTTTATGTCCCATCTGACCGATGGCGGTCTTTCCACTGAAAATTAATGTCTGGGGAGTGCTTCGAGTCGTAGATGTCTGAAACGTTATGAAATTTAGGTTCTGGAGGGTTTTTCGAGCTCAAAGGATAACTTTTATATACTGGTAGTGGAAAGGTAAAATTTGATGAATATTTGGCAAAATGCAACGAGGCATTTCAGTCTTAGATCTTATAAACGTTGTGAAAAATGGGATCCGATGGGTCAGTCGGAGTCAAAAATCAAATTTCAGTACACTGTTGCTAGAGAGCTAAAAATCGAATCATAGATGCATTTCGTATCATGTATCTCTGAAACGTTAAGAAATTTAAAATCCAGAGTGGCATTCAAGGTCAGATAGGGATAGGAGTGACAGTCTAGAAATCAAGAAATGCCGGAGTGGTCGGTTGTTTTCTTAATTAATAAAATTTAATAAAATTATTATTAAAGATAATAAAATCATTAATAAAGAGCATTTCACCCTTTTATAGAGTGGTTAGGAAGGATCTCAGAAACTGTGGCTTAGGTGGAAATGAGTCTACTGGGCTTAATTCTAATTTATTTCCACCTAATAATAATTAGGTGAAAAAAAAACTGTGACTTAGATGGAAATGGGTCTACTTAAGTGACAGAAAGAAATATTCCTTTAAGTATTTGTAAATCCAGGAATATTTTTATTCAGTTTAGTAGGATTGGATTGTGTTGTATTACCTCTGAGCGGCACTTTTTTGCACACCATGGGCTAAATGGCCAGGCCACATGGACCCCGAAGGCTCAGAGAAGGTTGGGGGAGGGGACCCACTGTAACAGCGGTTGGCAGACAGATGGTAGCCTCCCGTCAAGGCCATCCAGCGTGTTCTTTAACGTGCACAGGGTATGGCTCTCCCACACACGGGGCCACGGCTTAACGTCCCATCCGACGGACGACGGCATTTCCAAGCCCATCGGTGTCCCCTACTGTCAGTGGGCAGGGAGGGAAATTTTGCGGAGATAAATCTCAACGCTGACCCAGCTGGGACTCGAACCTGGGAACTGCAGATTACGAGCCTGGTGCGCTACCGACTGAGCCACCTCGCCCCAGTATAGTAGGATATTGTCCAGTATAGTAGGATTGTCACGTGACACGAAGGTTGCCAGATCACTAATTTCTAAAAAAAGTCGTTGCCAGATACTTTTTCTGAATTCTGTAATCAACCCTAGTGTTCGGATACTTTTTTGAGCGACTGTACAGCTTTGAAGTTTATAGGCCACTGTGTTTTCCGGAAGAGACCACAAAAATAAAGGACGCATTGTAAATATGAGATAAAAATCATGCCTTTTTCTTAATGAATCCATTTAAAGTTTGTCTAAATGGGTCAATCTTTTCCGTTGGTTCACTTACAGATTCCGGGCGGGGGTGGCTCAGTCGGTAGCGCGCCAGGCTCGTAATCTGTAGTTCCCAGGTTCGAGTCCCAACTGGGTCAGCGTTGAGATTTATCTCAGCAAAATTCCCCGCCCTGCCCACGGTCAGTAGGGGACACCGATGGGCTTGGAAAGGCCGCCGTCCGTCGGATGGGACGTTAAGCCGTGGCCCCGTGTGTGGGAGAGCCATACCCTGTGCACGTTAAAGAACACACTGGATGGCCTTGACGGGAGGCTACCATCTGTCTCCCACAGCTGTTCCAGTGGGTCCCCTCCCCTAACCTTCTCTGAGCCTTCGGGTCCATGTGACCTGGCCATTTAGCCCATGGTGTGCTAATGAATGCGGAGGTCCGTAGAATCAAAATTGTACTATATCTCGTTTTTCAATTGGATTGGATTGTTTTACCTCTGAGCGGCACTTTTTTGCACACCATGGGCTAAATGGCCAGGCCACAAGGACCCCGAAGGCTCAGAGAAGGTTGGGGGAGGGGACCCACTGAAACAGCTGTTGGGAGACAGATGGTAGCCTCCCGTCAAGGCCATCCAGCGTGTTCTTTAACGTGCACAGGGTATGGCTCTCCCGCACACGGGGCCACGACTTAACGTCCCATCCGACGGACGGCGGCCTTTCCAAGCCCATCGGTGTGCCCTACTGACCGTGGACAGGGCGGGGAAATTTTGCGGAGATAAATCTCTGACCCAGAGAGCGCTACCGACTGAGCCACCCCCGCCCCTCCTCTGAACAGAAGCAGATCAAACTATAGTTTGGTGTAGGGCGGATGGATGCTGTCCGTAAAAATAGGGGTCCGTAGAATCAAAATTGTACTATATCTCGTTTTTCAAAACTCTATTTAGATAAATAATGAGTTATTACATTTCTAATATACTTTGTTATATACTTTTTTCTTCCATTATGTTGTTTTCAAAATCAAGTCTGAATTAAATAAAATTGGTCATAATTGACATGGCTTAGATGACATTTTTTGTATGTATATTTGCAAATGTAAAATTATGACACTTTTATTTTATATTTTAGATTTCGTGAAGCAAGTTTTGTGCATAGGAAGATTTTGTGAAAAGATGGTCAAAGTGCACCGTTTTTAATTCGGTCAAAAAAAAATTACACCGAATTCTTAATTTTTTTTTTACAAATCTTCGATGAAATTCACGAAATCAGTGGTAGATCTGGAAATGAAGGATGGAACATTATAAACTTGAAGCAACATCCTAGATTGGGAAAAGAATTATTGAATGGAAGGAAGATTTATTATTTGCTGCCTGTCGATATTCGAACGTCAAATAAATATCCATTTATTTCCTGCCTTATTGTACATGCATTTGTTCATAAAAATAAAACTTTTTCTGTTTTATCTTTTACTTTCTAGATGCTTATGTCACGTCGTTTAGCACTGAGCATTTATTAAGTTTGTATCGTTTCATCTGCACATGGCGATAACGGAATTTCCAAAGAAAAATACCGTAAAATATGCAAAGTCTGATAACAAAAAGTTCTTAGACTTTATTTCTCTTTTTTTTAAAAAAAGGGAGTATATACAGTATTTTTATAAACGGCCCCCTTCAAAGTAACCTCCCCTTGATGATAAGAAAGAGTCCCAATATTCTTGCCAGTTGGGGAAGATCTCTGGGAGGCTTCAGCTGTAAGCCTGTTGAGTTCTACTTCTGCATTCTGTTTAGATGATTGGAATGTCTTCAAATGTTCGTCCTTTCAGCTTCATTTTGAATCCTGGGAAGTGGGGGCGGAGGTGACTCAGTCGGTAGCGCGCCAGGCTCGTAATCTGTAGTTCCCAGGTTCGAGTCCCAATTGGGTCAGCGTTGAGATTTATCTCCGCAAAATTCCCCGCCCTGCCCACGGTCAGTAGGGGACACCGATGTACTTGGAAAGGCCGCCGTCCGTCGGATGGGACGTTAAGCCGTGGCCCCGTGTGCGGGAGAACCATACCCTGTGCACGTTAAAGAACACGCTGGATGGCCGTGACGGGAGGCTACCATCTGTCTCCCAACAGATGTTCCAGTGGGTCCCCTCCCCCAACCTTCTCTGAGCCTTCGGGATCCATGTGACCTGGCCATTTAGCCCATGGTGTGCAAAAAAGTGCCGCTCAGAGGTAAAACAACCCAACCCAAACAACCCTGGGAAGTGGAAAAACTCACAAGGGGCAACCTCAGGTGAATATGGAGGATGGGATAGTACAGGAATGTTTTTGGGACAAAAGTTCTCTTATGGAGAGAGGCGGTGGGCTGTGTTCAGGAGCGTCCATCATGATGATAACAGAGACCCAAATATGTCTGAGCTTGACCACGCGCTGCTCAGTACTGGTTTGTTGAAGAGGAAAACACCTCGACTCTCGAATGTAGTGATCTCTCCTCTATGGTTACTCAGCATCTTGATTCATTGCTTCCACCGCTTGTTCTGTTAATGCATAAATCTTAGAATTTTTTATCAGATCTTGTATATCTAATGCACACTGGTGGCCAAAGGTTAAGCATGATTTGCACACTGTTAAATTTCTCAAAAACGACTAAAATTATTTACATTAAATTTTGTGCGTCAATGTAGTAAATGTAAAGTGGTATGCCTCCTGAAAATCATCTGACTGAAAAACAATTTGTAAATATCTGACTCAAAAAGTGAAATTCAGGATGCTATGAAAGCTGGCTATGATTTTGCGCAACTCATTTCCTGTTGAGCAAGCCTTGGGTTCATGTGCGTAGAGCATTTTGTATCATCAGTATGGTGGAGCGGGGGTGGCTCAGTCGGTAGCGCGTCAGGCTCGTAATCTGTAGTTCACAGGTTCGAGTCCCAGCTGGGTCAGCGTTGAGATTTATCTCCGCAAAATTCCCCGCCCTGCCCACGGTCAGTAGGGGACACCGATGGGCTTGGAAAGGCCACCGTCCGTCGGATGGGACGTTAAGCCGTGGCCCCGTGTGCGGGAAAGCCATACCCTGTGCACGTTAAAGAACACGCTGGATGGCCTTGACGGAGGCTACCATCTGTCTCCCAACAGCTATTCCAGTGGGTCCCCTCCCCCAACCTTTTCTGAGCGTTTGGAGTCCATGTGACCTGGCCATTTAGCCCTTGGTGTGCAAAAATGGTGCCGCTTAGAGGTAAAACAACCCAAATCATCAGTATGTCATGAGACATAAGGATGCTTTTACACCAAGAAGAGCATTCATCATTGGTTTGGGATGCAATTATCTTAAATTGATGTATAGTGCTCCGCTTCTTTTCCAAAGGCCCTCTCACTGGACGGAGGTACAGAGACGATATATTTCAGACATATGTGAGCTTTTCGGAGAAACTATTCACCTCCCCGCCGCTAAGTTTTTATTTCATGAAAGATAAAGCTCCTCTTCATAGAGCTTAGATAGTCGACGAATTTTTCGAAAATCTCCACTTTCATAATCAAAGTATGGATTCGTCATTTTATTCTCCAAACTGAATCTTATAGAGCAGGGATTCTTAAATCTTCAGATCTCGTACCTGATGCAGTGAATATTATGGAAGCCTCACACCTTCATTACTTTTTAAGTCTTAATTTATTTTTGAAAACTGGAAACTACGATTCATGTTTGTTTGAATTATTGTGATATGATTGAACACTTTATTATGTATTTGATATTAAACACGTCCCTTTTTCCTTAACTCAGGCACAATCAAATTGTAAATGACTGATTTCGAAACCAGAATAATTCAATAATCTTAATCCAAATGTTCCTTCCACGCCGTCTGTATCTCCTGCTGCACCCCACGTTAAGGTCCCTGTTATATAGTATGTCTGGGATATGATGGGGAAAAGAGTAGGGCGTTGTCAATCTCCTCCAAAAACTCTCCGCGAGCTCCGAAATGCTTTCCAGGAAAAGTGAAATGTGTTGCCACCAGATCTCATGACCAGCTTGATAAGTAATATTATATGTCATTGTGATGCTTGTTTAACTATTCGGGATCATCATATCCGTTCGATCTCTCTGTTCTGCTGAAACTGGTCTTGGTTTATGCAAAAACACTTCTGTATTCATTTGCATAAACCATGAAAATCATGAGATTGCTTTGTTCTATGACTCATTCTTTATTGCGTCGTATAACAATCCGTTTTCACCTCAAATCGCACAGGACGTGGCTCAGACATCAAAAATGCAAATCGAATTGCTCTACGTCAGTGGTTCTCAGCCTTTTATGCTTCACGTACCCTCTGGAAATGTGTATTTAACTGGCGTACCCTTTATACATATACATAAAACTATAGTTATAGTATAATAATGCCAACTTCGCGACTTTTGAGTTCTCACGGCGTACCCCAAAAAATATTTCCGCGCACCCCACGTTGAGAACTCCTGCTCTAAGTAATCAATATTTTTAGCAAAACAGCTTAATTAAATTGCCTAACAATCTTGAACTAGACAGTGTATAAAATCCCGGTAGATTCTTTGGTCGACAAATCCCCCAATAGTTTTGAGGCAACCTAAAAGTCTGTTGAATACATATAAAAAGTTGGTTGCATGGGCCTGCAATAATTTTCAGCCTAAAATCTAGTGAGACCATCAGGATCCAAACCAAATGCACCCAAGATTATAGATCATTCCTTAATTTCTTTGAGAAAGAAAACTTTACTTTTCACATACTTACCAATTAAAGTCAGAAAAAAGCTTGAAGGTGATCGTTAAAGACATTCCAGATGACATCATCTATGAAGTTGTCTTCACAGGAGTTGTTTGGGATGGTCTTCACGGCTCTCAAGATTTCTCAATTTAGAGTTGGGTTGGGTTGTTTTACCTCTGAGCGGCACTTTTTTTGCACACCATGGGCTAAATGGCCAGGTCACAAGGACCCCGAAGGCTCAGAGAAGGTTGGGGGAGGGGACCTACTGGAACAGCTGTTGGGAGACAGATGGTAGCCTCTCGTCAAGGCCATCCAGCATGTTCTTTAACGTGCACAGGGTATGGCTCTCTCCCGCACACGGGGCCACGGCTTAACGTCCCATGCGACGGACGACGGCCTTTCCAAACCCATCGGTGTCCCCTACTGACCGTGGGCAGGGCGGGGAATTTTGTGGAGATAAATCTCAACACTGACCCAGCTGGGACTCGAACCTGGGAACTACAGATTACGAGCCTGGCGCGCTACCGACTGAGCCACCTCCGCCCCCTCAATTTAGAGATATACGGACAAGACTCTCTTACTTATACTGAATTAATATACTGAATTAATATTTATTGAACTGCCAAAAATGGATGCCAATAAACAGATCTTTAATCTGAGTGATCTTTTTGGTTTAAAGATCACAGTTGAGTCCTTCCAAAAGACGAAAGAACCAATCCAATGTCACAAATGCCAGCGCTATGGGTATTCACAAGACAAATGTTTTAACACCCTTAGATGTGTCAAATGCGCTGACATTCATTCTACTACGATGTGCGCCAAGAGGCATAGGGATGGTCCATTAATTTCTGCTAATTGTGGGAAAAAGTACACACCAACTACAGAGACTGTGTGCTCTTAGATCCAAGAATACATCCCTTTTGGGATGCATTCTTCGATCTTGGAATGACAAAATTCAATCCTGCAGTCACAAAAGCATTCAGACAAAGGGAAGGTCTCTCTACTAAAAAGAGGAAAACAAACACGGAGGAATCGTTTAAATTTACTAAGGAATTAAAAATATTCTGAGAGTCTTCAGAATATTTTTAATAATAAAATTAATATTTTTAATAATTTTTTTACTTAAAAAATTCGGAAAGTTTACCTCACAATACTCTGCACAAACCAGATGTCCTTGACATTGCTGTTTATGAACATTTTAGTCCTTCCTATGTTATTCGGGGGCGGGGATGGCTCAGTCGGTAGCGCGCCAGGCTCGTAATATGCAGTTCCCAGGTTCGAGCTCCAACTGGGTCAGCGTTGAGATTTATCTCCGCAAAACTCCCCACGGTCAGTAGGGGACACCGATGGGCTTGGAAAGGCCGCCGTCCGTCGGATGAGACGTTAAGCCGTGGTCCGTGTGCGGGAGAGCCATACCCTGTGCACGTTAAAGAACATGTTGGATGGCCTTGACGGGAGGCTACCATCTGTCTCCCAACAGCTGTTCCAGAGGGTCTCCTCCCCAACCTTCTCTGAGACATCTGGGTCCTTGTGACCTGGCCATTTAGCCCATGGTGTGCAAAAAAAGTGCCGCTCAGAGGTAAAACAACCCAACCCTATGCTATTCGTGTGATCCACGAATATCGCAATTTTATTTCGGATCGCTATCTTATGGCAGTCCCGTGGACGGGTGGCTATTGATTTAAGGGACCTGGGTGCGAGACCCGAATAAGGCATGAATGTACGTGTTGTTTTCCTGCTGAGGTCCTGCCATCCTCACAGACCTTCTACTATGGTATATAAACTGATAGGCTCCTGTCAGACCTTCTACTATGGTATATAAACTGATAGGCTCCTGTCAGAACTCTGTGGCAAGCAGCTGCTTGAGAGGGTATTTGTTTTATTAGTTAGTCCTTATTGTTTTATCATTTATAGACCTAACAACCATGGTGAAGTCAGAGCGAGACTCTTCTACACCAGGTTCATTATTATAATTGGTAATGAAGTTACTGAAAATAATTATCTCTCACAGGATCTCCAACTGAGAGATGTATGGATTCTTTGTCAATGAGAGGTTTAATGGCCACACAAATACCAAAACCCTTAACCTTATTGACAGGGAGATATCTATTTTAATGATAACATCATGAGTGCATATTTATTGGCAAGTAAGACAGGGAGAGTCAAAACGATGTCAATAAGCTTCCTGATGACATTCGTGAGATTGTCACTCTTAAAAACAAAGTACGAAGAGAAGTACGAAGACCCCCATGGGCTTGGAAAAATACTGTAGGCCAGAGAGACTCAAGAACGTCGCTGGGGGCTCAATAATTATGTCCGCTATAGAATTCGTGAGCATCGATTTGACTCTTGGGACAAAAAAACTGTCCTCCCTAATAACAGAGGATAATTCCATTTGGTGAATGACCAATTCCCTGAAAAACCCAACACTGGTTATCCTCTTATTGATTCATCGAATGAATTGGATTTTTTACAATAATGAGGATCAGATGTAAGCTTTTGCGACCATCTTCGAAAATCAGTTTCAGGACAATAGCGATTTGTTAGATGAAGAAACATCCGAATATGTTGAAAATGCACTCGATCATTTCCTCCAAGTCTGTGATCTCTAATAGGAGTATAATCAGATCTTGATGGATTATGATCCCTTGGTTTTGAACCAAATCAAATCTCTGAAGAATGTGGTGTTTGACACGCGTATGTTTACCTCCTAGTTGTGTTTTCTTTAACAAATTTTGCTTTTCCTTGTGGGCCCCATTGGGGTTTTTCTGTTTTTGCATATTCCATTGTTTTTGCTAATCAGGCACTAAGATTTTAGACTTTGTGATATAAGCTCTAGGCTTGCAGCTCTTTTTCCAGTGCTAAGACCTTCTACTATGGCATATAAACTGACAGGCTCCTGTCAGACCTCTGTGGCAAGCAGCTGCTTGAGGTGATATTTTTTTTAAGAAAATTAATAATATCTGATATCTGAAATCTCACATCACTGTATTGTCATGGTTTTGAGATCCAGAATTTGTATATTATTTTTAACTTTTTGACACCTGTATATAGGGTTGTATGTGATTGGATGAGAAAGGGATGCTAATAACTGACTATGATGCAAAAGATCATAATCCGAAATTTGCCTTTCGTTTTAGATCTCTGGATTAATATGGAATCTGAGATTCGATCTGTCCAACAAGGTCGATTATAGGTCAGCACTTTTTATACTGTTTCTTTTTTAAAGGGATGAAGGTGCTCCTTCTTGAAAAAAAGGGGGGAAAAGTATGGAGATAACCTAGAAGCTCTATTGGGCTTGTCTTGGTTTATCATGGGGCGGGGGTGGCTCAGTCGGTAGCGCGCCAGGCGCGTAATCTGTAGTTCCCAGGTTCGAGTCCCAGCTGGGTAGGCGTTGAGATTTATCTCCGCAAAATTCCCCGCACTGCCCACGGTCAGTAGGGGACACCGATGGGCTTGGAAAGGCCGCCGTCCGTCGGACGGGATGTTAAGCCGTGGCCCCGTGTGCGGGAGAGCCATACCCTGTGCACGTTAAAGAACACGCTGGATGGCCTTGATGGGAGGCTACCATCTGTCTCCCAACAACTGTTCCAGTGGGTCCCCTCCCCCAACCTTCTCTGAGCCTTCGGGGTCCATGTGACCTGGCCATTTAGCCCATTGTGTGCAAAAAAGTTCCGCTCAGAGGTAAAACAACCCAACCCATACACAAGCCCTCTAGTTTAGTAGTCAGGTACGTTAACCACTAGACCAGGTATAGGCTCTTATACGAAATATTAGGTGAAATAAAAATACTACTAGTACTTTCGATCTATTGATGATATATACCTGTGCTGGAAACGTGAAAATTAGCTTCTAGAAGCAATTGTGGTTGCAGATCTCAGGGGGAAAAATACGAAGTTTCAGATCAGATAGTTCAGGGTCAAATAGAGATCATAGTGATGGCCGAGAAATCAAAAGATGCCGTTTCCAAGAGTTTGAATTTTTTCTTACCTATCTATGCTCGTTTTTTCAATGGGAGTGGTTGGGGTTGGCTCGTAATATGGAGTTACCAGAATCGAATTGTAATTGTGTCAGCTTTGAAAATTTTCTCCGGTAACCCTCCTCCTGCCCTCGGTGAGAAAGAGGACATCTATGGGCTTGGAAAAGATGTCGTCCTTTGGATGAGATAAACAGTGACTTTAAGGGAAAGTCCTCCTTTGTGCACGTTAAAGAACGCGCAAGTGACGACGGGAGGCTTCCATCTGTCTCTTGACAGCTCTCCAGTGTGGTACCCCGTCAAAATAGCCCAAGACTAAATAGCCCCGACAAAATAGCCCCGACAAAATAGCCTATTCTAAAATGGCCCAAGACTAAATAGCCCCGACAAAATAGCCTATTCTAAAATAGCCCAAGACTAAATAGCCCCGAAGAAATAGCTTAGCCTATTTAAAATCCAAAGTAAAAATCTAACTTGCGCGTCGGAAAACGCGCGTAATATGTCTTCCTGTACTTTGGTAAAATGAAGGTAACTTTGCAACAAGTTGCGTTGAGTGCATCTATAATTAGAAATATTATAGTAACAAATGAGTCACGTGACAGGCACATGGCTCACCGGTAGGCGGAGCCATGTGATTTAGTTTTTGTATTAAAACCAATGCTTCTAGTTTAGCTTCTAGTTTTAGTTTTTTGTTCGCACGTGGCGCACGTGTGTCTTGCGGGAGTCGTTGCAAGAGATCTCTAACGGAAATAAGTAAGTTATTTTAATATCTATTTTACCGGAAGCGTTTATTTATTGATATAATATAGAACTATTTAATAGATATTAACTGATAATCCGTTATTATTTGTGTTTTGCAAGAAAAATGGAGAAAATCTCGTCGCAAAAAGGAAAAGATCTGCTGCTGAAAGATGGTCATCGATATCGCAAGGCTAGGGAAAACCGGGATGAAAGTACATCGTGGAGGTGTGTAGTTCCGACTTGTAAAGGGCGTCTAAGAACATTGGGTGCTGACTTCCGGGTCGTGACGGAACACAACGATGCGCCAAATCCAGCTAAAAATCAGGCATTGAAATGCGTTTCTGAAATGAAACATAGAGCACAGAGTGCTGTGGAGAAGCCTAGGCAAATATATCAAGCCTGCACAAGTGGAATATCTTTGGAAGCATCGATTCAGCTTCCAAATTATATTGCCTCCCAGAGATCAATAGAACGTATACGAAAAAAAACGAATCTTCCATATCCAAATCCTGCAAGTGTTGCCAATATTGCAATTCCAGTTCATCTTCAAAGTACCACAAGAAACGAAAATTTTATTCTGTGGGATTCTGGAGGAAACGATCCTGATCGAATTCTAATGTTCGGCACTGAGGAAAATTTGAGAATATTGGAACAGAATCATCATTGGTTTGTTGATGGCACGTTTAAAGTATCACCTGAACTGTTTTTTCAATTATTCACGATACACGGACTAATAGAAAAGTGTTGTATTCCACTGATATATGTATTGTTAAGAAATAAAAGTGAAGCAATATATGTTCGCGTATTTCAGAAACTATTACAGTTAAAGGAAACTTTAAATCCAACAAGTGTGTTAAGTGATTACGAGAAAGCGGTTCAAAACGCCGTGCAACAAGTTTTTAATAACACAGAAGTTGTTGGCTGTTTGTTTCATTTGGGACAGTGCTTATGGCGAAAAGTGCGAGAACTGAATTTAGCGGAACTTTATGTAAATAATGGAAATGTGCGTGCTTATATAAAAATGTTGTTTGCGTTGAGTTTTGTACCGGTACATGATGTTATAGGAGTATTTGAAGAATTAATTGAAAAATACCCAAACGAACTAGACCCCATTATCGATTACTGGGAAGATACATATATAGGGCGAATAAGACGCAATCGCCGAGCACAACCACGATTTGCAATACATATATGGAATGTTCATGAGAGCGTTGTCAATGGTCTTCCGAGGACAAATAATTCGGTAGAAAGGTGGCATAGGGCATTCCAGCAAACTGTAGATTGCCATCATCCATCCGTCTACAAACTCATCGACCATTTCCGAAAAGAGCAGGATATGGTAGAAATCCGCTTAATCCGTCTTGCTGCAGGTATTTGCAACCTAGATGCTAGCAAAACTAAATATGTGCAACTGAATCGACGCCTGGAAGCATTAGTGGAAAATTATGCAACTATGGAACATATGGACTTTCTTCGTGGCATTTCACATAACCTTGAAATGTAATTTTTGTAAAGAACATGGCAAGGAATACAAACCTTAAAGACTTGTAAAGAATTACCAAACCATATTTAGAATTTTTATTTATATGTCTGTATACAATTTTTAAAATGCGAAATTTAGAATTTAAATAGGCTAAGCTATTTCTTCGGGGCTATTTTGTCGGGGCTATTTTAGTCTTGGGCTATTTTAGAACAGGCTATTTTGTCGGGGCTGTTTTGTCTTGAGCTATTTTGACGGGTCACGCTCCAGTGTATACCCATCCACAAGAAGACGGGAGTTTGCTCTCCAGTCTCGTAATCTGAAATTCCCAGATTTAAATTGCTGTTCGTCAAATTGTTGCAGTCCCCGCCTGAACATGCATTGAGATTTATCTCTGCAAAACTCCCAGCCCTGCTCTCGGTCAGTAGGAACCCCCATGGGCTTGGAGAGACGGCCGCCCATCGGATAGGACGTTAAGCCGTGGTTCCGTGTGCAGAAGAGCTATACCTGTGCACGTTAAAGAACATGCTGGATGGGAGGCTGCCATCTGTCTCCTAACAGATCTACAGTGAACCACCTCCCCCCCAATCTTCTCTGAGCACTGGGGTCCTTGTGACCTGGCCCATTTAGCCCACTGTATGCATAAAAGCGCAGCTCAGAGATAAAAATAACCCATCCCCAAGTTGTCACCTAGCAATTTAGCCCATTGTGTGTATAAAATTATCGCTCTGAGGTAAAGTAACCCAATGCAGTTTGTAATAGGAGGAGAAAATACTTAGGAACGAGGCTGTATCTAGTGGGGGGGATTAAAGGATCCATGCGAACTCTTGTAAGAGTACTGGAAGCAAAATTTATTAAACTTATGTAAATTTCATGGAATTTTTCAAAATAAATTTAAAAACCTCTGAAGCGGATGGGCAATTGAAATCCAGTCTCTTGCACTTTTTTCTTTTACTTTTTTGCGGTTCGATTGATTTTCTTGCCCCCTACCCCCTTATTTTTTTCTAGATCCGGGCCTGCTTAGAAATATAATATTATAACCCTACGTGGTTTAGCAGTTAGCATGCCTACTAAACAAGCGGACAAGTCCTTGTGTATGTGGTTGTATGAGAAACCAAGAAAAGCCTCAGAGCATCTACGTACATTGTGTAAGGAAACATTCTTCCCCTTTTTTATAGAAAAAATGCGAAAAACAGTGGCATTTGTAATTAAAGACATATGAACACATTGCAGTGAGCTGTTGTGAAACATTAACGTCGGGAAATCACTTAGCTTGGTACTGATCACACATACCTGTGGCTTAGTGTTTGGGTGCTTTACGATTGAAGATGAATTTTCGATTTTGACTCTGGGATTATGTGTCTCGCAAACTGTGTGCCGCGGCACAGTAGTGTGCCGCGAGAGATTCCAAGTGTGCCGCGAGAGATTTTCAAATTGACACTAGATATTCCAAAGATTTCATTTTGACTTGACTTGTGTTATCGACGTGCTATAATAAAAATCTTTCAGATTTTATCAACTGGGATCTTGTAAGTATTTATCAAGCTTTTTCCAAATTTTGGTATTAATTTTTGAATATTTCAAGCCATAGAATGGACAAATATTTAAAACAAACACCGAGTTATGAATTAAAGAACGAGAGCAAATCTTCAAGTAAAACCAGGCTGAGGACTTGAACAAAGCGCAAATATAATGACGATTATATAGAGTTTGCTTTTATTCTTTTTTAGGTGTGCCGCGGGAAAAAAATGAGATTCAGTGTGCAGCGGGAAAAAAATGAGATTCAGTGTGCCGCGGAAAAAAATTAGATTCAGTGTGCCGCGGAAAAAAAATTAGATTCAGTGTGCCGCGGAAAAAAAATTTGATTCAGTGTGCCGTAGAGTAAAAAAGTTTGCGAGACACTGACATAGGGTATTATAAATGAGATGTACTCTTTTACACACAATGCAGTAAATGGACAGGTCACAAGGACCCCGAGGACTCAGAGAAGGCTGGGGGAAAGGGACCCACAGAGATGCCGTTAGGAGACAGAAGTCTCTTGTCAAGGCCATTCAGTGTGTTCTTTTACGTGCCTAGGATACGGCTCATTTGCATACAGGGGAAGGCTTTGCGTTCTATCAGACGGACGGCGGCCTTTCCAAGCTTATCGATGTCCGCTACTGACCGAGGGCAGGGGGGGAGGGGTTAGCGGAGATAAATCTTAATGCTGGCACAGGTGGGACTCGAACCTGGGAACTGCAGTTTACGAATGTAGCGCTTTACCGACTGAGCAAACCCCTGCATCGGTCGGCACTCATGTGCATTTTTCATTATGTTGACCACTATTATGTTGCCCACTATTAAGAGATGCCCACTATTAAGAGATGCCCACTATTATGTTGCCCACTATTGAGAGATGCCCACTATTAAGAGATGCCCACTATTATGTTGCCCACTATTGAGAGATGCCCACTATTGCAATCTTTTGTTGGTGAAGATCACCGCTGTACATTAATCGGTATCGATCTCTGTGCGTGTTCCTCATATGCGTCTGACTTATTTTACATTTTGTTGCATGAAATTTGTGCTGATGAATACGTTGGGTTGTTTTACCTCTGAGCGGCGCTTTTTTGCACACCATGGGCTAAATGGCCAGGTCACATGGACCCCGAAGGCTCAGAGAAGGTTGGGGGAGGGGACCCACTGGAACAGCTGTTGGGAGACAGATGGTAGCCTCCCGTCAAGGCCATCCAGCGTGTTCTTTAACGTGCACAGGGTATGGCTCTCCCGCACACGGGGCCACGGCTTAACGTCCCATCCGACGGACGGCGGCCTTTCCAAGCCCATCGGTGTCCCCTACTGACCGTGGGGAGGGCGGGGAATTTTGCGGAGATAAATCTCAACGCTGACCCAGCTGGGACTCGAACCTGGGAACTACAGATTACGAGCCTGGCGCTCTACCGACTGAGTCACCCCCGCCCCACTGATGAATACGAAAAAAAAAGGTGTGTCATGTCATATGTAACAGGTTCGATTCTATCCGTAATTGGTAATCAGCAATTAATGCACAAAGTTCTTCTATATAAAATTTAAATGCATTTTGTGTTGTATCAAATGCAGTAACTTTAAATAAATTGCCCGACCAAAGTGTTAGAAAATTTTAATGTCTCTCTCGCAACAGCTGTTCCAGTGGTCCCCCAGCCTTTGAGGTCCTTGTGACATGGCCATTTAGCCCATAGTGTGCAAAAAAGTGCTGCTCAGGGTAAAAACAACTCTCAGTTTTCAACAATATTTTTTCAGTACTTAAAGCCGTCCATGGCAGAGTGGTTAGCGCTCTTAGCTACTGATCTAAGGGACCTGGGTTCGAGCCCCGGATAAGGCATGGATGTGTGTATCGTTTTTCTGCTGAGGTCCTGCCATCCTCTCAGATCTTCTACTGTGGCATATAAACTGACAGGCTCCTGTCAGACCTCTGTGGCAAGCAGCTGCTTGAGGGGATATTTATTTATTTATTTTTAAAGAGTTACGGAAGCTGGAATATTAAACATGAATTTATTTTGTTTTATACAAATCATTCATAATTGTCTAACATTGACATAATCATTATCAATGTCATGCCCAATATCCGGGGCGGGGGTGGCTCAGTCGGTAGCGCGCCAGACTCGTAATCTGTAGTTCCCAGGTTCGAGTCCCAGCTGGGTCAGCGTTGAGATTTACCTCCGCAAAATTTCCCCGCCCTCGCCCTGCCCACGGTCAGTAGGGGACATCGATGGGCTTGAAAAGGCCGCCGTCCGTCTGATGGGACGTTAAGCCATGGCCCCGTGTGCAGGAGAGCCATACCCTCTGCACGTTAAAGAACACGCTGGATGGCCTTGACGGGACCATCTGTCTCCCAACAGCTGTTCCAGTGGGTCCCCTCCCCCAACCTTCTCTGAGTCTTCGGGGTCCTTGTGGCCTGGCCATTTAGCCCATGGTGTGCAAAAAAGTGCCGCTCAGAGGTAAAACAATCCAAAGCCCAATATCCGTGATTATTTTATCACATCCACAGGAAAAGAAGTTTAACTTCTCTGATTTATCTCTTAATTAGCGTTTGCTGCCGAAACCACTAAGTAACTATCAGGAATAATTTATTCGTTGATTTCCGTCCCCTTAAAAAATCTCCAGTTCGTTAATAGTAACGGCAGACCACTATATATCAGTTAATATATTTAGGAAACAAATCCGAATTTAGTGTCCCCCCCCCCGGCTCCTGACTCCTTTTATTGTCCTCTAATGCTGACAAGTATTCGGAAAATCAGAAGATTTGGGTTGTTTTACCTCTGAGCGGTACTTTTTTGCACACCATGGGCTAAATGGCCAAGTCACATGGACCCCGAAGGCTCAGAGAAGGTTGGGGGAGGGGACCCACTGGAATAGCTGTTGGAAGACAGATGGTAGCCTCCCGTCAAGGCCATCCAGCGTGTTCTTTAACGTGCACAGGGTATGACTCTCCCACACACGGGAACACGGCTTAACGTCCCATCCGACGGACGGCTGTGACTCGAACCCAGCTGTGACTCGAACCTGGGAACTACAGATTACGAGCCTGGCGCGCTACCGACTGAGCCACCCCCGCCCCCAAAAAATCAGAAGAATGAGCAAAACATGTGCATCACCCAAGAAAACGATAACGTGAAAACGTTGTTACATATCACGAGGTCGTTAAAATGTAAAATAAATTTTTATACAATTAAGCGTTTAGCTGTGACAAGAAAATTAAATTGACAAGTAGATGTATCCTCCGACTTGCTCGAATTTTGTTTAACGTGATTTCCTATAAACATTTATATTAACAAATACGGATGTATAAGTTTTCACCTCATAGTTTTCCTCGTTAACTACGCTGAATGGACAAATTATTATATACACCCCGATAACAATATGCAAAGCAGAAGTATCGTGTCCAGTCACGTGGGACGCTGAAACTGGCAATGCCTATAAATAGAGCAGGTCTCTACGTATTGTAAACCAGTCACAGAGAAGTAATCATGGTTAAAGGCAGCGATGTAAGTGAGTTTGACCGTGGCCAAATAGTAGGTGCGAGGAAGACCGCTTGTTCAATCATCGCAACTGTTGAACTGTTGGGATTTCCACGTTAGAACGTCGCACATGGATACCAAGACTACGTGAAATGCGACAAAACTTCCAATCAGCAGAAGAAATGTGGATTTAAACGTGCAGTTGACTCTCGAGGTGAGCGCAGACTATCCCGCATCCTTACAAGAAATCTCACAACCACTGTGTAGCAGATAATGTTGGAATTGAATGAGGGCGTGTTCACAAGCTTATGCACAAAGACTGTACCACGGAAAAAATAGACTATAGCAGTCGACGTCCACATCATGTCCCTTGTTGACTGCAAGGCACCAAAAGATTAGGCTGCAGTTTGCAAAGGCCTTTTCCAATTGGAGTGGGGAGGACTGAAAACGCGTCATCTGGTCTGACGAATCACGGTTTCAACATTGATGGGAGGGTGCATGTGTGGCGTAAACCACATGAAGCAATCGACCCAGCTTGCCAAGTTGGGGTTATAGAGGCAGGTGGTGGTAACAATTTGGAGTGTGTTTACATGGGGTTCCTTGGGATCCCTCGTACTCGTTGAGACCTCCGTCAGCGGCACAAGGTATGTGAACATCCTCTCCGACCATCTACACCAGTTAGTAACGATTCTCTTGGGGCGGGGCGCTCAGTCGGTAGCGCGCCAGGCTCGTAATCTGTAGTTCCCAGGTTCGAGTCCCAGCTGGGTGAGCGTTGAGATTTATCTCCGCAAAAATTCCCCGCCCTGCCCACGGTCAGTAGGGGACACCGATGGGCTTGGAAAGGCCTCCGTCCGTCGGATGGGACGTTAAGCCGTGGCGCCGTGTGCGGGAGAGCTATACCCTGTGCACGTTAAGGAACACGCTGGATGGCCTTGACGAGAGGCTACCATCTGTCTCCCAACAGCTGTTCCAGTGGGTCCCCTCCCCCAACCTTCTCTGAGCCTTCGGGGTCCATGTGACCTGGCCATTTAGTCCATGGTGTGCAAAAAAGTGCCGCTCAGAGGTAAAACAACCCAACCCAACGATTCTCTTTCAGTACCATAACGCTATCTTTCAACAGAACCACACCGCATTCTTCCCGAGTGGTGACCAATTGGTTCCAGGAGTATTCAACTGAGTTTATTACACTGGAATGGCTCCCTCGATCGTCGGATCTCAACCTCATTGAGAATTTGTGGGACGAATTGGAAAGATCTGCTCTAGCTCCCCAACCAGCAACTGTGGATGCTCTACGACAGGCGATCCTCACCTCATGGGCTATAATACCACCTCCGTGTTTTCAACACCTTATTGAGTCCTTACCAAGACGTTTGGTTGCTGTTGTGAGGGCAAAAGCTGGAGCAACATATTATTAGGTAGATATATATAATAATTTGTCCATTCAGTGTATTTAGTGAAGGCTGAAAAATAATTAAATTATTTCTTAATATCAAATTATTAGAATTCGCAAATGTCTACAATGAATTGTATGAAACAGGACAGGTGCTTCGGTTATTCAAATATTATAAAAATATTTTAAACCAGGAGCATCCACCAGTTACTCATTACAAATGAACTTCGGACGCATAAAATAAATAATCATTATACTGAATACGGCTCATTTCTTCCAATATTTTAACTTAACATTTTAAGTTGCATAACAAAACGATTTTGACAATTCATAGTACTCATAAAAAATATATTTTTTAAATCAATATATTTTCTTTATTCCTAAAAAATATGATTTTTCCCCAATTATATTCCCAAACTTATTGGAAATTTAAAAATGTATGTTATAGTTTCAAAGTCAATAATTTTCCTTGAGGCTCTTGAAGAACACAGGTTTTTCCTAGTGTCTTTTTAAGAATGTAATTTTTTTAGCGGCTCTCTAATAATGCTGTTTTTCTCCTAGTGGCTCTTTAAGAATAGTTTCTTTCTAGTAGCTCTTTAAGAATATAGGGCTTTTTCCATAGCTCTCTTTAAGAATATAATTTTTTCCTAGTGGCTCTTTAAGATTATAGTATTTTCCTAATGGCTCTTTAAGAATATAATTTTTTCCTGGTGGTTCTTTTTTAAAAATGTACTTTTTTCCTAGTGGCTTTTAAGAATATAATTTTTTTCCTAGTGGCTCTTTAAGAATACAGTTTTTTTCGTAGTGGCTCTTTAAGAATATAATTTTTTTCCTAGTGGCTTTTTAAGAATATAGTTTTTTTCCTAGTGGCTCTTAAAGAATATAATTTTTTTCCTAATGGCTTTTAAGAATATAATTTTTTTTTCGTAGTGGCTCTTTAAGAATATAATTTTTTCCTAGTGACTCTTTAAGAATATAGTTTTTTTCCTAGTGGCTCTTTAAGAATATAGTTTTTTCCTAGTGGCTCTTTAAGAATATAATTTTTTCCCTAGTGGCTCTTTAAGAATATATTTTTTCGTAGTGGCTCTTTAAGAATATAATTTTTTTCCCAGTGGCTCTTTAATAATATAAATTTTTTCGTAGTGGCTCTTTAAGAATATAAATTTTTTCCTAGTGGCTCTTTAAGAATATAATTTTTTTCCTAGTGGCTCTTTAAGAATATAATTTTTTTCCTAGTGGCTCTTTAAGAATATAATTTTTTTCCTAGTGGCTCTTTAAGAATATATTTTTTTCGTAGTGGCTCTTTAAGAATATAATTTTTTTCCTAGTGGCTGTTTAAGAATAATTTTTTTCCTAGTGGCTCTTTAAGAATATAATTTTTTTCCTAGTGGCTCTTTAAGAATATAATTTTTTCCTAGTGGCTCTTTAAGAATATAATTTTTTTCGTAGTGGCTCTTTAAGAATATAATTTTTTTCCTAGTGGCTGTTTAAGAATATAGTTTTTTTCCTAGTGGCTCTGTAAGAATATAAATTTTTTTCGTAGTGGCTCTTTAAGAATATAATTTTTTCCTAGTGGCTGTTTAAGAATATAGTTTTTTCCTAGTGGCTCTTTAAGAATATAATTTTTTTCCTAGTGGCTTTTAAGAATATAGTTTTTTTCCTAGTGGCTCTTTAAGAATATAATTTTTTTCCTAGTGGCTCTTTAAGAATATAATTTTTTTCGTAGTGGCTCTTTAAGAATATAATTTTTTTCCTAGTGGCTCTTTAAGATATAGTTTTTTTCCTAGTGGCTCTTTAAGAATACAGGTTTTTGATAGTGGCTCTTCACTAAATTGGGTTGGACATAAGTTTGCTTTAAACAGTCAGTTTTCAAATCCTGACGAAATATTTCCTCAAAACTTACCCATAAGGCCAGGGGCGTAGCGAGCGACTATGGTAGTTGAGGTAGCGGGGAGAGAAATCGAAAATTTTTCAACTTGAAAATCAAATTTTGTAACTGAGAAGATAGTATCTCTGTCGGGTTCGTACCTAGATTTTCGTTCCGTGGGGGTGGGGGGGGGGTCAGGCAATTTTCTCTACTTTCCTGCATTTTGACATGTATCTTCCAATTTTGCGAACTAGCCATCATTCATCATTTCACAGAAATAATCCTAATATTTTTGAATATCATCTGGATTGTAGCAAGTCAGTGCGAATTTTCCCAACTTCCCTTGATTTGGACTATTCTACTTAATTTCACAAAACCAGTCCCAACATCTCTCATAAATTTGTCAAGTCACTAAAAATTGTTCAAACTTCCCACGATTTTGCCAAGTTGTCTCGACTTGGCCAACTCTCTTTATTTTCACAAATCATCATCATTATCATCATCCTCAAGCAGCCATGGGCTACGGAGGTCCAACCAGACTGCGCAGTTTAATTCTCCAAGCATATCTGTCCTGAGCTACATCTGCTGCATCCGGCCACTGTACACCAATTCTAACAAGGTCCTGTTTGACATTGTCTGCCCACCGCATCCTAGGTCTCCCCCTCCTTCTGAGGCCTCTAGGCACACTGTTCATAACCCTATTCGCCAATCTATAATTATCCATACGGGCAACATGGCCAAACCAACGGAGTCTCTCTCTGCACAATATGCTGCTTAAAGGAGGTTGCAGACTCCTTTGCCTAACCTCATCATTAGTTACAATTTAAACCACCTAATACCCAAGATACTGCGTAAGCATCTAGAATCAAAAGCATCTAGTTTCCTGTTATCATGTTTACACAGCGTCCAAGTTTCTCTACCATAACTAACCCTAGAAAGAACCAAACCATTATACAGTCTAATTTTAGTCTTTAGGTGTATACGCCTATTTCTCCACGATCTCCATAGATTCTTAAAAGTCCCGGCAGCAATACCTATTCGTCTGTTAATCTCATGCCGCACATCACCAGTATCAGTTACGTAGCTCCCAAGGTAATTAAACTGTGACACCTGCTCAAGACTGCAACCATTCAGATTAACTGAATCACAACCTGTCTGACCAATTTTCATCACTTTAGTTTTCTCTCTGTTTATAACCAAACCTACTCTTACTACCAGTCTCATCAACAGCTCGAATGAAAGAGTTCATCTCATCAACATCATTTGCCAAAAGGGCTAAATCATCAGCATAATCTAAATCAGAAATTTTCGTATCTCCAGCCCATTTAAGGCCAAAAGCTTTCCCTTGAAGTGAATTTCGCATAACATAATCAACAACCAAACTAAAGAGAAAAGGAGACAAAATTCACCCTTGTCGAACACCAGAAGTAATGCTAAACCAATTGCTACAAGCCTTACCAACTCTCTCACACGACTCAGTGATATTATAGAGAGCTTTCATTATGTTAACTAACTTGTCTGGTATACCATATGATCTCACAATCAACCACAAATTATGACGATCAACAGATTCGAAAGCCTTTTTGAAATCAACAAAGCCAGCAACCAAAGGTTTCTGAAACTCTAAACATTTCTCAAGAATCTGCCTAAGTGAAAATATCTGATCAACACATCCCCTACCACTTCTGAATCCACATTGCTCATCACGCAATTGCCTGTCAACCAGATTCTTAATTCTATTAAGCACAATCATGGAAAGAACCTTACCTGGAACAGAGAGCAGGCTGATACCCCTACAGTTATCACAAGAACTGCTATCACCTTTTTTGAAAATAGGGATAATAATAGCTCTGGTAAAATCTTTAGGAACCATGCCTTTATCATAAAAGTTATTCAAAATTTCAGTCATCCAAATGGTAACTGAAACATTCCCAGCTCTAAGCATTTCCGCAGTAATTTCATCCACCCCTGGGAATTTATGAAGTTTAAGTTTAGAAATAGCCAAACTAACTTCGGATTGTGTTATAGGGCCAACATTAAAGCCTCCAATGCATCTATCATCATTGCAAACAATGGGAATAGAACTAATCACATTGTTTAGAACATCACTGAAATGCTCAGCCCACCTAGCCATGACAGAATCCTCACCTTCTATAACCTTACCTTGTTTATCCTTCAATCCCTGTATACCTGTTCGCTTTCTACCACACAAAACATTAACTATCTGGTACAGCTCTCTGCTGTTGTGCTGTCTAACTGCTTCCTCAGCTTTGTCAGCCAGGCCATCAAGCCAAAGATTCTTATCAGTAGCTAACTGATCCTTTACACGTTTATTAAGTTCTTTGTAATGCTTTCTAAATATTTGTATATCCTTTCTATTAGGACTAGTAGGGTACTGATTAAGGACATTCCTGCAGTTCCTTCTTTCTGAAATAAGCTCAAGTGCCTTATCACTTAAAAACCTAATCCCAATTTTCACAATTCGCCTGTATTTTACCAAGCGGATTCGAATTTTGCGAACTACCATAGATTTTGCAAACTCCCCAAGATTTTGATAAGAGTTCTCGATTTTTCCAACTCTCCTTAATTTCATACAACCAATCCCAATTCTAACAACTCACCTGCATTTTACTGCGTGTTTTCCGATTTTGCGAACTCTCCTAGATTTTTCCAAGTTGCCTCGATTTGGCCAACTCTCTTTATTTTCACAAAAACAAATTCAATTTTTACATCTCTCCTGAATTTGCCAAGTCACTGCAAATTTTTCTAATTTCCCAAAACTTTGCCAAGTCGTCTCGATTTTGTCAACTCTCCTTAATTTCACAAACCAAATTCCAATTATCACAACTCGCCCGTATTTTACCAAGTGGATTCGAATTTTGTCGACTACCCTAGATTTTGCTACGTTTCCTCGATTTGTCCAACACTCCTTAATTTCATAAAACTAATCCCAGTTTTCGGTGTGTTGTTTTTCTGCTGAGGTCCTGCCAACCTCACAGACCTTCTACTATGGCATATAAACTGACAGGCTCCTGTCAGACCTCTGTGGCAAGCAGCTGCTTGAGGGGGTATTTATTTTATTTTTTTTAATCCCAGTTTTCACAACTCGCTTATATTTTACCAAGTAGATTCGAATTTTGCACACTACCCTAGATTTTGCCAAGTTGCCTCGATTTTTCCAACTCGCCGTAATTTTACAGAAAAAAATCGCAATATTTACATCTTCCCTGAATTTGCCAAGTCATTCCGAATTTTATCATTTCTCCTTAATTGCATAAGAAAGGCAAAATTTTCACAACTCCCCTGTATTTTACCAAATGGCTTCGAATTTTGCTAACTCCCCAAGATTTTGCCAAGAGTTCTCGATTTTTCCAACACTCTTTAATTTTACAAAACCACTGATTTTGGCAAATCGCCACAATTTTACAGAAAAAAATCTCATTTTTTATATCTCACCTGATTTTTGCAAAGTCACTCTGAATTTTTCCAACTCTCCTAGATTTTGCGAAGTTACCTCGATTTTGCCAACACGCCATAATTTTACAGAAAAATGATTTCAATTTTTACATCACACCTGAATTTTGCCAACTCTCCACGATTTTCCCAAGTCACTCCAAATTTTGCCAACTCCCCAAGATTTTGCCAGATCACTCCGAATTTTAACACTGCCACTAGATTTTGCCAAATCACTCTTGAATTTTGACACTGCCACTAGATTTTTCCAAGTTTCCTCAATTTCGTCAACTCGCCATATGTTTACGTACCCCCCCCCCCAAATTTTACATCTCAGCTGATTTTTGCCAACTCCCCACGATTTTGCCAAGTCACTCCTAATTTTGTCAACTCCCCAAGATTTTGTCAAGTCTCTCAGAATTTTACTAACTCCCCAAGCTCTTTGCCAAGTTGTCCCGATTTTGCCAACTCACCTGTATTTTACTAAGTGGCTTCGAATTTTTCCAAGTTTCCTCAATTTCGCCAACTCGCCATAAGTTTACGTACCCCCCCCCCCCCCCAAATTTTACATCTCAGCTGATTTTTGCCAACTCCCCACGATTTTGCCCAGTCACTCCTAATTTTGTCAACTCCCCAAGATTTTGCCAAGTCTCTCAGAATTTTACTAACTCCCCAAGCTCTTTGCTAAGTTGTCCCGATTTTGCCAACTCACCTGTATTTTACTTAGTGGCTTCGAATTTTATCAACTGCTCTAGATTTTACCATCTCCATTTTTCCCAACTGCCCTAGATTTGCCAAGTTGCCTCGATTTTGACAACTACCCTAGATTTTGCCAAGTTGTGTAGATTTTGCTAACTCCCCTTCATTTTACAAAAAAAAAATTGCAAATTTTCACAACTCACTTAGATTTTACGAAGTCGCTTCGAATTTTGCCAACTCCGAGTTATTTGGGGGGGAACCTCTCCACCCCACCCCATAGCTACGCCACTACATAAGGCGATTAAACTTTTCATTATATTTCGATTTAACTGCTATCGCTGGTTTTAACAAAAACGAACGAAAAAAAAAATCAAATTTTAAAAGAAAATAAACCTATATTCAGTATATCGATTGATTTTTGTTTCAAGGACATTGCAAACAGCAAAAAAGAAACTTTAAATACCCTACTTCAATTTCTTTCCAAAAACATGTATTGAAAACTCTTGAAATAACATGATAGTACGTTTAGATTCCGAAATAAGAAACGAGATAGAAAGAATTCCAGTCGCGATAGAGAAAAATGTGCTGAAAATAACCCTATCTAGGAAACGCATAATATTGCTGAGAAGGACAATGCAATGAAGAATGGCTCGAATATCCGGAAGTTATGAATGGTCTGCAGTGGCAATATCTTGAATTCTTTTGTTCCTCGTAAACTACGCCTGTTGAAGTCTTCTCTTCGTAATCTTCTTCTCCATGTGTCACTCTGGTTGACAATTGAAAGCTTCTTTCTATAACATTGAGTTACATTTGATCTGAATACATTTGATTTCAAACTGAAATTCTTTCTCAACAGAGTTGGAGTAAACAAAGTCAATAACGCGCATTTCGTGCTGCCATCTAGTGATTATAAAATTCGTACTTTCACTCCCTAATTGCATTAAATATAAGACCGACAAATTATTCTTTATCAAGCCAGTAAAAAGGAAAATTCTACGCTTCTGAAAATTCTATGCTATTTCATTGAAAAAATGCTGCGACAGAGATATGTTAGATGTCTTGTTTAAACCTAATCATATTTCGATTTTTTTTAACGATACTTTTTCAAAGCATTTATCGAGTTAAGGAGACTCGAACATAACATTGCAACTTATGCTAAGATTTTTTTTTCTAAGATTATTTAGATCATTTAATACATTTCGGTATTAAATGTATTAAAAATTGTTAAATGAATTATTCAAATCATTAAGTACATTTCGGTATTAAATGAATATATAACATTAATAATTTCTTACATTTTTTGTTTTATTTTTGCTTAACGTTTTAGAGGAAAGCTTCAAAATGAGGATGTTCTTGTTAAATGTTTCAGTTTCATTGTTAAACGTTTTTCTTGTTAAATGTTTCAGTTTCATTGTTAAACGTTTTTCTTGTTAAATGTTTCAGTTTCATTGTTAAACGTT
Organism: Ryuthela nishihirai; assembly: GCA_038380435.1. Taxonomy (NCBI): domain Eukaryota; kingdom Metazoa; phylum Arthropoda; class Arachnida; order Araneae; family Heptathelidae; genus Ryuthela; species Ryuthela nishihirai. The sequence goes on from JAWZYU010000020.1 coordinate 41,634,665, forward strand.
TTTCTTGTTAAATGTTTCAGTTTCATTGTTAAACGTTTTTCTTGTTAAATGTTTCAGTTTCATTGTTAAACGTTTTTCTTGTCAAATGTTTCAGTTTCATTGTTAAACGTTTTTCTTGTCAAATGTTTCAGTTTCATTGTTAAACGTTTTTCTTGTCAAATGTTTCAGTTTCATTGTTAAACGTTTTTCTTGTCAAATGTTTCAGTTTCATTGTTAAACGTTTTTCTTGTCAAATGTTTCAGTTTCATTGTTAAACGTTTTTCTTGCTAAATGTTTCAGTTTCATTGTTAAACGTTTTTCTTGTTAAATGTTTCAGTTTCATTGTTAAACGTTTTTCTTGTTAAATGTTTCAGTTTCATTGTTAAACGTTTTTCTTGTTAAATGTTTCAGTTTCATTGTTAAACGTTTTTCTTGTCAAATGTTTCAGTTTCATTGTTAAACGTTTTTCTTGTCAAATGTTTCAGTTTCATTGTTAAACGTTTTTCTTGTCAAATGTTTCAGTTTCATTGTTAAACGTTTTTCTTGTCAAATGTTTCAGTTTCATTGTTAAACGTTTTTCTTGCTAAATGTTTCAGTTTCATTGTTAAACGTTTTTCTTGCTAAATGTTTCAGTTTCATTGTTAAACGTTTTTCTTGTTAAATGTTTCAGTTTCATTGTTAAACGTTTTTCTTGTTAAATGTTTCAGTTTCATTGTTAAACGTTTTTCTTGTTAAATGTTTCAGTTTCATTGTTAAACGTTTTTCTTGTTAAATGTTTCAGTTTCATTGTTAAACGTTTTTCTTGTTAAATGTTTCAGTTTCATTGTTAAACGTTTTTCTTGTTAAATGTTTCAGTTTCATTGTTAAATGTTTCAAACATCAATATCAGAAGAATGTTTCTGAAACAGAATTAAATAAATTTCAACTCGATCACTATAACAAATGTCAAGGATAAACAATAAAACAACTGTGAAGTGCCAAGTTGAATAATATAACAACAGTCTAGTGCTAGGTAGAACAATGTAACAACTATGTAGTGCTAGGTTAAACAACATAACAATTGTCCAGTGCCAAGTTGAAAAATATAACTATCTACTGCTAAGTTGCACAATATAACAACTATCTAATTCTAAATAGGTGTCAGGTTGAACAATATAGAAGCTCTCAAGTGTCAAGTTGAATAATATTACAATTATTACAATGTATGCCTCGAAGCATTGGACTGCAAAATGTTCATATGATTGTTCAAGAAGTGTATGCTTACCAAGTACCTGTATAATTTATGGCTTTCTAATGCGATTGAATTTATTCTAAAAATGTGAAAAGAAGCTGTATTTTTTAAACTGTTTAGTGTCCGAGTAGAGAATGTGTATAGAAAGTACTTATTCTTAATAATTAATAAGTGTATAAGAATTATTCTCCAAACTTAATTTAATCATTTGAATTTCCCAAGAAATCTAATCACGATTAGTAACATTTTTTAATAGAATGCTCGAAATTTTACATAGAAGATGGTTTCAAAAGTATGCGAAAGAAATTCAAATGCTCAGTTTTCAAATTGTTTTTAATTTTTTTCGAGCTGCTAGCAATATATTGAACCTTTTTGCATCTGTTGCAGTGAGAAATCCCATTTGTAAAAGGTATGGAAGTGAGAGCCGAGATGCACAAATCCTTTTATGAAACCAGACTTGTGTTTTTTAATTTGTTCTGTATCGAATAAGAAATATAAACATCGTGCCTAATAGTATACCTGGACTTGAATTGCAAACAGCTAATAGCGCAGAATTTGTAAGTAGTGGGCGGTCTCAGACAAGGGTTGGGTTGTTTTACCTCTGAGCGGCACTTTTTTGTACACCATGGGATAAATGGCCAAGTTCCGCACACGGGGCCACGGCTTAACGTCCCATCCGACGGACGGCGGCCTTTCCAAGCCCATCGGTGTCCCCTACTGACCGTGGGCAGGGCGGGGAATTTTGCGGAGATAAATCTCAACGCTGACCCAGCTGGGACTCGAACCTGGGAATTACAGATTACGAGCCTGGCGCGCTACCGACTGAGCCACCCCGCCCTCTCAGACAAGGATGCCAGAAGTACCTGGAAGTCAGGCAGAGCTACAATTTTTCTCAAGTTCCTCAACAAACTTCAGATGCCCTGAAAAATTCTTTTCTATTCAGTCGGTATTATCTCTTATTTAATTTTACATAATGCGCTAAAATTTCTTTAACTCTATACAATATAATGAGCCAAACGACTTTAAAAATCTTTTTCTCATATACATTTAGCTCATTATATGAACGATTTTTTTTTTGTATAACGAGCTTTGCATAACAAATCATCGCTGTGTGATCCAACTCTGTAAAACTCGCGCATTCTGAAAAAAAAAGTGTCTGGCCTTTCCAGAAGTTTTTTAAAATTAAAATTGGTTCCCCTAAACGTATTTTTAAAACCGTGTATGATATATTAAACGCCAGGTCTAAATAGGTGCCTTGGCCTCAAATTTTAGGCGACTACAAGCAATAAATTGAAAATTGTAGTTCGGCCTGCATTACGGCGGACATTTACGATACTTATAAACTATTCAATCTCCTTCTCCATAGTAGGGGTGGCTCAGTCGGTAGCGCGCCAGGCTCCTAATCTGCAGTTCCCAGGCTCGAGTCCCAGCTGGGTCAGAGTTCCCAGGTTCGAGTCCTAGCTGGGTCAGAGTTGAGATTTATCTCCACAAGGTAGAGCGCCAGGCCCCTAATCTGCAGTACCCAGGTTCGTGTCCCAGCTGGGTCAGCGTTGAGATTTATCTCCGCAAAATTTCCCGCCCTGCCCACGGTCAGTAGGGGACACCGATGGGCTTGGAAATGCCGCCGTCCGTCGGATGGGACGTTAAGCCGTGGGCCCGGGTGCGGGAGAGCCGTACCCTGTGCATATTAAAGAACACGCTGTATGGCCTTGACGGGAGGCTACCATCTGTCTCCCAACAGCTGTTCCAGTGGGTCCCCTCCACCAACATTCTCTGAGCCTTCGGGGTCCTTGAGACCTGGCCATTATAGCCCATGGTGTGCAAAAAAGTGCCGCTCAGAGGTAAAACAACGAACCAAACTTCTCCATAGCTGTTTGCTATTTTATTAAAGTGTACTGCTGGATCTAGGGGTGGAGTTAGACCCCCAATCCATTTGAGAATGTTAGTAAGGGTAACAGAAGCAAAATTTATTAATTTGATTTCAATAAAATGTTTAAATGTCTCTAAATCGAAGGGTTTAGAGGTATACATCGCAATAAAAATCTAGTTTTTCCCCTCCACCCTTTAATTTTTTTTCTTATCGATCGAGTCACTTTCTGGGGCGGGGGTGGCTCAGTCGGTAGCGCGCCAGGCTCGTAATCTGTAGTTCTCAGGTTCGAGTCCCAGCTGGGTCAGCGTTGAGATTTATCTCCGCAAAATTCCCCGCCCTGCCCACGGTCAGTAGGGGACACCGATGGGCTTGGAAAGTCCGTCGGATGGGACGTTAAGCCGTGGCCCCGTGTGCGGGAGAGCCATACCCTGTGCTCGTTAAAGAACACACTGGATAGCCTTGACGGGAGGCTACCATCTGTCTCCCAACAGCTGTTCCAGTGGGTCCCCTCCCCCAACCTTCTCTGAGCCTTCGGGGTCCATGTAACCTGGCCATTTAGCCCATGGTGTGCAAAAAAGTGCCGCTCAGAGGTAAAACAACCCAACCCCTTCTTTTTTTATTCATTATTATCTTTTTTTTAGATTAGTGTCTGATTTCTACCACTTGCTTATAAGAATACAATTTTACGCAAAGAACATAAATATAAAATTTTATAATAATTTATTAATACGAATCGTTTTAGCATTAATTTAGAAAGGAAAAATTAAATAAAGGTAAATTTTGTACAAGAAATCATTTGACTTTTTTCTTCAGAACCTATCTCTATTTCTTTATGAAATGAAATCATCTCCTTCACTTTCTTTTCGGAGGTTTAGTCTCATTGCCAACCCTAACGCTTCGCCTCTAGAAAAAAATAATCTCTCTTTATCTCTCATCTGTATCGATGCTGTCCAATAGAGTGAGATATAGGAAACGTGTTTGCAGGATTTGTTGCTTGCGAAAAAGGAGGAATATCAAATGCAGCTGAAACTGACACACGTGTAGGTGTCTTATTTTCAGTACCATTCCGCTGGGCCACGTGCCTATTTGAAAAAGGAACATAAATATATTTAAGCGCAGGAGAGAAAACTCTACGTAGAAACTTAAAAGAAATAGAAAAATGTGACATCTTAACAGCGGATACCTTTTCTTTTTAATTTCGGTACAAACTGTTGCAACAATAGTTGGATCGTACGCTGCAGCAACAAAGAAAGTAAACTGTCCACACAAACCGTGTTATCAGTTTTAAAAAACAAAGTTACGGTGTGGAAAATAATTATATACTGCAGCGTTGTTATTCGTTCCTAGAATCAGTAAATTCTAATTTACTGAATTTTTCGATACATAAGATGTCATTTCCAGCCGAAAACGAAAAGAGAAATTTTTAGAAACAAAGGCTACACAAACTGATATTAAGTTTAAAAAGAATTTAGATTCAAAAATCGATCATCGATATTTGTTTCGTTTGGTCAAATTAATATTATTATTTGGAAAAGGAATTTTAGTAAAAACATGAAAATTTCTTTGGTACCGGGAAGAAGGTAAAAATATCGTTTTAATCAGGGGCCATCCAATCTGAGCTCATGAAACAAACAATCAATATACTGATGTCTTTCATTTCTTCCAAATTTTAAGTGTCTAACTGAATGATGTTGCCAATTCATAGTACTCATTAAACACGTATATTTTTGTATTTTAACCAAACTTACAGTTTTTTAATTCATTACTCATTAGAAATACATGTTTCAATTCTAAGTAGAGAAGTTATTCCTGCGTCTTTTTAGGAATATAGTTTTCCTCTTAGTGTCTCTTCACTAAGTTTAGGTTGGACTGGCCAGGCTTAAAGGTTGGGTTGTTTTACCTCTGAGCGGCACTTTTTTGCACACCATGGGCTAAATGGCCAGGTCACATGGACCCCGAAGGCTCAGAAGAAGGTTGGGGGAGGGGACCCACTGGAACAGCTGTTGGGAGACAGATGGTAGCCTCCCGTCAAGGCCATCCAGCGTGTTCTTTAACGTGCGCAGGGTATGTCTCTCCCGCACACGGAGCCACGGCTTAACGTCCCATCCGACGGACGGCGGCCTTTCCAAGTCCATCGGTGTCCCCTACTGTGGGCAGGGCGGGGAATTTTTGCGGAGATAAATCTCAACGCTGACCCAGCTGGAACTCGAACCTGGGAACTACAGATTACGAGCCTGGTGCGCTACCGACTGAGCCACCCCCGCCACTGGCTTAAAGGTTGGTTCGCAACACCATAGTATAGTAGGCAATGCTGTAGTGGGATCAGAAGCTACGACACTAATCCTCCCTAATTCATATTACGAAAATGAATTGGAGGAATTTAGTTAACAATTCTTAAGAATCTAAGTAAATCCCTATATTAAGCGAGCATTAGAACAATTAATTCTAAGATGGTTGCAATGTTTGAAATCACTGATTGCAAATCTCACCATTCTTAACTTGTCGTATAATTTTGTAGAGAATAGATACGAAATGGTGATCAATGGAACTACACATTAGCAACAAAAATAGTTAACACTAGTTATACTACGAAGTTTTAACTGCATTATAGGCAGAACGCTGAATATTTGGGATTACATACTAATGCTTTGCTTTTTGTACAGGCTAATCCTCCTTGTGGAAAATCATCTATCTTGTCATTCAATAATCTTCTTTTGTATTAATTATTCGTTTTTTTCTTCACTTTCAGGGGAAATCAGAGTTTCCCAATCTTCCATTATGATGATTAATCGAGATAATACGATAGCTTCCGTTTCCTCTTCCATCTTGATCCTTTCTGATATTCAATCAAGGACTGCCAAGCTTCTGATTTTTTTGGCAGAGTAATGGGGTCTTTTGTCTGTTATATCCAAGCAGAAATTCTCGTAAAAGCCGTTGTTGTCTTTGCTGCTGTCTCTGGTATCACAGAAATACCTAAAAGGTTTTTTTTTTGTCATGCTTTCATAAGAAATTGCAAAATGATCTCTTGCAAACAGTAGTTTACCGGAAAATCTATTCCCCGCCCTGTACACGGTCAGTACGGGACACCGATGGGCTTGGAAAGGCCGCCGTCCGTCGGATGGGACGTTAAGCCGTGGCACCGTGTGCGGGAGAGCAATACCCTGTGCACGTTAAAGAGCACTCTGGATGGTCTTGAAGGGAGGCTATCATCTGTCTCCCAACAGCTATTCCAGTGGGTCCCCTCGCGCACCGATGGGCTTGGAAAGGTCGCCGTCCGTCGAATGGGACGTTAAGCCGTGGCCCCGTGTACGAGAGAGCCATACTCTGTGCACGTTAAAGAACACGCTGGATGGCCTTGACGGGAGGCTACCATCTGTCTCCCAACAGCTGTTCCAGGGGGTCCCCTCCCCCAACCTTCTCTGAGCCTTCGGGGTCCATGTGACCTGGCCATTTAGCCCATGGTGTGCAAAAAAGTGCCGCTCAGAGGTAAAACAACCCAACACAACCCAACCGGAAAATCTTGAGTCCTCCCCGCAAGAAATGTTCCGGGTTCCGTGAAAATACATTAGCTTTCAATTAAAGTTTGATATTAATATCTTTTTTTAAATATTTTGCGTAGTTTTTAGTAATTAAAATTTTTACAATCCACAGAAATTTTACGTAAAACCAAAATTATTACACTTCGCTGCATAAAATACAAATGTGAACGTTTTGATTCAAAGCGATTATCTCAGTTTTATACCTATACTAAACACCTATAAAGCACTGTAGAATTATTCATATCATGCAAAATATATTCTTTTAGAGAACTAAGGCTGTCAGAAAAAGAAACATGGCTCACAGTTAGCAAGGAGAGAGGGGCGGGGTGGCTCAGTCGGTAGCGCGCCAGGCTCGTAATCTGTAGTTCCCAGGTTCGAGTCCCAGCTGGGTCAGCGTTGAGATTTATCTCCGCAAAATTTCCCCGCCCTGCCCACGGTCAGTAGGGGACACCGATGGGCTTGAAAAGGCCGCCGTCCGTCGGATGGGACGTTAAGCCGTGGCCTCGTGTGCGGGAGAGCCATACCCTGTGCTCGTTAATGATCACGCTGGATGGCCTTGACGGGAGGCTACCATCTGTCTCCCAACAGCTGTTCCAGTGGGTCCCCTCCCCCAACCTTCTCTGAGCCTTCGGGATCCATGTGACCTGGCCATTTAGCTCATGGTGTGCAAAAAAGTGCCGCTCAGAGGTAAAACAATCCAATCCAGCAAGGAGAGGAACTTCAAGTAGGGAAAACAAAGCTGATTGTTCACAATCTGTTATTATTTATTCAAAGTTAGAGAAAATATTATGGACTATTTTTCTGAATAGTTGTATATTGTACAGTACTGTGCGAATTAGTTGGGACAAGCACCATGAAGCTGCATAAGGAGACAGGATCCATGGACACATCCCGTAAAGGACATTGTGGAAGAAAAAGAAAAACCTCCCTTAGAGATGATAGTCTAATTCGAAGAATTAGTATCATAGACTCGAAGAAGACCAGTGGAGACATCAATAGGGAGGTTGTGTCTCATGAGGTTAATATAGATGCTTCCACCGTACGTCGTCATCTTCTGGAGTGTGACCACAGGGCTCGACGCCCCTCCAAAAAGCAGCTTTTGACACCCGCTATGAAGCAAAAAAGGCTATCCAGGGCAAAGAAACATCGAGACTGGACGTGGAGAATTGGGAAAAAGTTATATTTTCCGACGAAACTCACTTTGAGGTGCATGGCTACAGGTCAAATTTCGTCCGCCGATCGCCTGGAGAACCTCTTCGATCCGGCCACATCCATCAATTCCCCCAAACACCCACCCAAGGTCATGTTTTGGGGATGTTTCACAGCTTCACCCCATTGAAGGAATGATGGACAGCAAAAAGTACATAGGCGTTCCTGGAAGCGAAAATGGTCCCAACACTGCAGAAGCTGTTTCCTAATGGCGATGGGGTATTTCAACAGGATCTGGCTCCATGCCACAATTCTAAGCTTGCTAAGAGCTTCTTTACCCAGCAACACTTGAAGGTATTGGAGTGGCCAGGAAATTCACCCGATCTAAACCCCATTGAAAATTTGTGGGCCATTATTAAAGCGCGCATATCTAAGATGGATTGCACTACAAAAACCAAAATGATAGAAAGTGTGTCATGAAAGTGTGGTACCATGACCCTGAAGTGAAGGAGATGTGTGGAAAGCTAGTGTCATCAATGGTTGAGAGGGTGGAAGAAGTAATTATAGCTAAGGGTGGTCACATTCACTATTAACTACACTATTAACTACACTATTAAACAAATAAATATTTTAGTTGTGTCTTTGTTACTGCATTTTCCTATTGTCCCAACTAATTTGCACAGTACTGTATATCCATATTTGTTAAACAAAAACGTTTTTCAGATGCCCTCATACCTCCACATCATGGGCTTTGCTTTCCTATCAAGTAAAATCTGCCTAAAACGCCTTGTTTCATGGGATCACTAAAAGTGATCATGAAGAGATAAGATGAGCCTTGTTTCCTGTGATCACTAAAGGTGATGATGAAGAGATAAAATAAGCTGTCATATACGAAGAGGTAAGATGAGCCTTGTTTCCTGGATCACTAAAAGTGATGATGAAGAGATAAAATGAGCAAACACCTGTGAAGAGATATGATGAGCCTTGATTGCTGGGATCACTAAAAGTAATGATGAAATAAGATCAGCTACATCTGTGAAGAGATAAGATGGGCCTCTATTCCCGGTATCACTAAAAGTGATCATGAAGAGATAAGATGAGCCTTGATTCCTGGGATCACTAAAAGTGATGATGAAGAGATAAAATAAGCTATCATACATGAAGAGGTAAGATGAACCTTGTTTCCTGGATCACTAAAAGTAATGATGAAGAGATAAGATGAGCAAACACCTGTGAAGAGATATGATGAGCCTTGATTGCTGGGATCACTAAAAGTGATGATGAAATAAGATGAGCTACATCTGTGAAGAGATAAGATGAGCTTTGTTTTCTGGGAGCACTAAAAGTGATGCTGAAGAGATAAGACGAGCCTCGATTCCCGGTATCACTAAAAGTGATGATGAAGAGATAAGACGAGCCTCGATTCCTGGGATCACTAAAAGTGATGATGAAGAGATAAAATAAGCTATCATATATGAAGAGGTAAGATGAGCCTTGTTTTCTGTATCACTGAAAGTGATGATGAAGAGATAAGATGAGCTGACATCTATGACAAGATAAGATGAGCCTTGCTTCCTGGGATTACTAAAAGTGATGATGAAGAGATAAGATGAGCCTCTATTCCCGGCATCACTAAAAGTGTTCATGAAGAGATAAGACGAGCCTTGATTCCTGGGATCACTAAAAGTGACGATGAAGAGATAAAATAAGCTATCATATATGAAGAGGTAAGATGAGCCTTGTTTTCTGGATCACTAAAAGTGATGATGAAGAGATAAGATGAGCAAACACCTGTGAAGAGATATGATGAGCCTTGATTGCTGGGATCACTAAAAGTAATGATGAAATAAGATGAGCTACATCTGTGAAGAGATAAGATGAGCCTCTATTCCCGGTATCACTAAAAGTGATCATGAAGAGATAAGATGAGCATCGATTCCTGGGATCACTAAAAGTGATGATGAAGAGATAAAATAAGCTATCATACATGAAGAGGTAAGACGAACCTAGTTTCCTGGATCACTAAAAGTGATGATGAAGAGATAAGATGAGCAAACACCTATGAAGAGATATGATGAATCTTGATTGCTGGGATCACTAAAAGTGATGATGAGCTACATTTGATGAAGCTACATCTGTGATTGAAGATTATCAAAGACATGATGAGCAAACACCTCTGAAGAGATATGATGAGCCTTGATTGCTGGGATCATTAAAAGTGATGATGAGATAAGATGAGCAACATCTGTGAAGAGATAAGATGAGCTTTGTTTTCTGGGAGCACTAAAAGTGACGATGAAGAGATAAGATGAGCCTTGATTCCCGGTATCACTAAAAGTGATGATGAAGAGATAAGACGAGCCTCGATTCCTGGGATCACTAAAAGTAATGATGAAGAGATAAAATAAGCTATCGTATATGAAGAGGTAAGATGAACCTTGTTTCCTGGATCACTAAAAGTAATGATGAAGAGATAAGATGAGCTAACACCTATGAAGAGATATGAGTCTTGATTGCTGGGATCACTAAAAGTGATGATGAGATAAGATGAGCTACATCTATGAAGAGATAAGATGAGCTTTGTTTTCTGGGAGCACTAAAAGTGATGATGAAGAGATAATCATGTTACAGGAAACACTAAAACACACACTGTTACAGGAAATCACTAAAAGTGATGATAAAGATAAAAAATGTTACAGGAAAATTAAATTTTTCAAAATGTTTTGAAAATCTCATACAGTGTCATGGAAACCACGATAGAAATTGTAAATTAATTGACTAAGATTGTGGATATCTCTGAATCTGTTGGAACTTTCGGATTTCGTATTGAGATGTTTGTCTCTGAGTAGTACTTTTGAATGTCCAGGTCACAAGGAACCCAATAACTCAGATCTACTTTGGGAGAAAGGTATCCAGGTAATATGCATCTGTTATGAGAGAGATGGAAGCTTCCCGTGAGGCCCATCCAGAGAGTTCTTTGACATATAGAAAGCATGGCTCTCTTGAATACGAAACCATGACTTAAAGTACAATTTGATGGACCGCAACTTTTTCAAACAACTTTTTTTTTTCAGCAAATGCACAGTGGGGATTCAAATTTGGGAACGACAGGCGAAGCTTTCGGAATTTCCAGTTTGTAGGTGTATTTGTTTACGTTTACGTTTTGCTTATTGGTTTCATAACTCTCCAACGGTTTCATAGATCATTAGCATTTTTATCGACTGAATACGAGTGAATGGTGAAAAGTGCTTTTCAGTTACAAAGAACGAATATATTGGATTCCTGCAAGTAGGAGAGGATCTATATACATTTGGGGTGGTGGAGGGTTAATTATATTTTCTCTGAAGTAAGTAGGGTGTTATTAGGAAGCGAAGTTTCGTCGATAATCAGCGTAGAAGGGATAGAGAGAAAACATACCATATTGAAAGACAGTGGAGGCTTGTTTTTCCTTATATTTGATCCTTTGCGCAGTTAGGGGCAGGGTGGCACAAGTCGGTAACACGCCAGGTTCGTAATCTGCAGTTCCCAGGTCAAGTCCCCCCTGGACCAGCGTTGGGATTTATTCTGCATCCTCCCCTGCTCTCAGTCAGTAGAGGACACTGATGAACTTGGAAAGTCTGTCGTCCGTCAAATGGGACGTAAAGTCGTGGTCCGTGTGCAACACGCTGGATGGCCTTGACGGGAGGCTACTATCTATCTCCGAACACTATCCAGTAGGTTCCCTCCCTTCAACCCTGAGCCTTCGGGGTCTTTGTGGCATGGACATTTAGACCATTATGTGAAAAAAAAGTACTGCTCAGAACATTTTTTGCACACAAAGGACTAAATGGGCTTTTTTTTTGGACACAACAAACCAACCCTTTGAGCAGTGAGATTGTGTTATTAACGTGCCTAAAATAAGAAATAACCCCCTTCTGGAAAGGGAAAAACTGAGATTCGATGGATTTGGAACCTGAACTCACAACTTCCTGAAAACATGTCGATTGTTTCCTGATACTAAAAAGCAAAAAACTGAGCGTTCTTTGGCTTTGGAGCCATTCTCTTTCAGGTCTTCTGTTAAAGCTAAACGTATAGTATTCTGTTCAGTGTCGCCCCCCGAAAATCGTAGTGTTGCGGCGGGAGATATAACACATTACACTCCCTCCAATAATTACACCACTGATTCTGTTTATTATTATCAATTAGAGTTCTGTTTTCAATTCTTCTATTTAACCTAACCATATTATATTTATGCATATATTCTGTTCCGTGAAGCACTCAGAAAATATTAATTGGGGTAGGTGGGTTGATGCTTTTGAACCCAATGGAGGTGGGACGAATGCTCGAGTATGATTTTAAGTGACTGTCTTAAAAATATGACATTTAATCCCTCAAGGAGAGGGGGGTGGTTAAAATTATTACAGCCCCCTTCCTTAGGTAGGCCACTGCTTCTGTTGATCATTATCATTAGCACACAAATAAATATTTTTTATTTACGAAGGTTCCCTATTTAATTTCTGCCGAGGGAAGTGATTGCACCGAATACAACATACAAGAAAACGTCTCCAAATACGTGTATTATTTTTCCCCACATAGTCACCAGACTCGTTGATACACTTAATAGGCGATTAGCTAATTGTAATGCCCTACAGATAGAAGGACGTGTCCTGCTCTTGAATACAATTTGCGACATTCTCTTTGACGGCGTCATCGGTCAAAAAAAAACCTGATGCCGTCATTTTTTACAGTCCATACCGACGCCAGATCTAGACTGTAAGGTGTATGGATTAACTTCGTATAAACGTCAAACCAGCGCCGTATACACTGCATATTTTTGACATGTTTACTCCTATTTTGCGATTCATAGCCCAGATGCGTAACAGATTCAATTACAAGCGTACAAAAGTATGTAAGAGACTGCCATCTACAAGTGGCGCCATTTAGTGGGGCGGGGGTTGCTCAGTCGGTAGCGTGCCAGGCTCGTAATCTGTAGTTCGCAGGTTCGAGTCCCAGCTCTGTCAGCGTTGAGACTTATCTCTGCAAAATCCTCTGCCCACGGTCAGTAGGAAACACCGATGGGCTTGGAAAGACCGCCATCCATCGGATGGGACGTTAAGCCGTGGCCCCGTGTGCGGGAGAGCTATACCCTGTGCAGGTTAAAGAACACGCTGGATGGCCTTGATGGGAAGCTACCATCTGTCTCCCAAAAGCTGTTCCAGTGGGTCCCCTCCCCCAGTCTTCGGGGTCCTTGTGACCTGGCCATTTAGCCCATTGTGTGCAAAAAAGTGCCGCTCAGAGGTAAAACAACCCAACGCCATTTAGTACTAGCATGGTGTTGTGGTACAGTCGCTCAAAAAAGTATCCGAACACTATGGTTGATTACAGAATTCAGAAAAAATATCTGGGAACGATTTTTTTAAAATTAATGATCTGGCAACCCAACTAATTTCTAAAAAAGTCGTTGCAAGGTATTTTTTCTGAATTCTGTAATCAATCATAGTGTTCGGATATTTTTTTCAGCGACTGTACAACCCCAGATGTTTGTAGTTTGGTAGAGAACACCCTGGGAATCTTGTTTTCGGACTTAACCTCGAATTTGTCATCAGTTTCAATGCAGTTTGTCAATTATTTTCGACTCTACAAATTACCATTAGCAATAAATAACTCTTCCATTTTTATATCATTTGAGGCTTTTGGTTTTCGATTTTTTTTTTCACCTAAATAACATATTTCTTCTACGATCTCTTTGATGTGGTACAATAATTTCTCTGTTCCTTCTATCATATAATCCTACTTCATCTCACGTTGATGTTAAGCCACGAATTCCGCTTCACTGAAATAGTTAAGCATTTAGGAAATCGCAGGACTACTTTCACAGCAGTGTGCCTTTCATTTGCACCAAGTAAGGCAAATTTCATAAATAGATATGACAGTTTCTGTGAACTTATGAAACGTTTAGAGAATAGAAGTGTACAATGCATTTTCTATCTTAGCAATGTATATAAGCCATCAGTCATCATCATCATGGGGCGGGGGTGGCTCATTCGGTAGCGCGCCAGGCTCGTAATCTGTAGTTCCCAAGTTCGAGTTCCAGCTGGGTCAGCGTTGAGATTTATCTCCGGAAAATTCCCCGCCCTCCCCACGGTCAGTAGGGGACACCGATGGGCTTGGAAAGGCCGCCGTCCGTCGGATGGGACGTTAAGCCGTGGCTCCGTGTGCGGGAGAGCCATACCCTGTGCACGTTAAAGAACACGCTGGATGGCATTGACGGGAGGCTACCCTCTGTCTCCCAACAGCTGTTCCAGTGGGTCCCCTCCCCCAACCTTCTCTGAGCCTTCGGGGTCCATGTGACCTGGCCATTTAGCGCATGGTGTGCAAAAAAGTGCCGCTCAGAGGTAAAACAACCCAATCATCATCATAATCAGAGCAAACTCAACAATAGCATACAACATTATATTCTGTCATTTATCTGCGTCAGCTGTAATAGTGTCCAATTTAAATGCAGAAACTGTTGTTGGTTAATCCATATTTCAACTGCTTCTTAAAATTAGAGGTTCATGAATATAGAAAGTACGTTTAATTCAAGAATTTTGAATTGTCATAATTCCTTAAACAACAATTGGAGGAAAGGATTGTAATGTTTAATACCACGGATATTAACGATTGCTTTAAACTTCGATAATTGCATGTTCGTTTCAAAACTATTAATTCTCTTCAGTTATAGCAGGAACGAATTTATTAATCATTATTTACTTCTCAGATTATATTAGCTTTCCATACAATACAGCTTTCACATATATACATATAATACGACTGAGAGAAAAATGCATTTCAGTAATGGTTTATACAGAGAAAAGACAATTGAAGGTTGTCAATGATTTTATAACAGATTTTTAGATCGTGAACAAACCTTCTCCATTCCAAGAAGTGAATATTGAGAACTTTCAATCGTTCGTCGTAGCTTGAGTTCGAAAGTCCAGGTAGTCTCTTACTAAACCATCTGAGTGGACGTTCAACTAGACTGATGTCAGAGATCATGTGGGGAGACTAGACAAGGGTTGGGTAGGGTTTTTACCTCTGAGCGGCACTTTTTTGCACACCATGGGCTAAATGGCCAGGTCACATGGACCCCGAAGGCTCAGAGAAGGTTGGGGGAGGGGACCCACTGGAACAGCTGTTGGGAGACAGATGGTAGCCTCCCGTCAAGGCTATCCAGTGTGTTCTTTAACGTGCACAGGGTATGGCTCTCCCGCACACGGGGCCACGGCTTAACGTCCCATCCGACGGACGGCGGCCTTTCCAAGCCCATCGGTGTACCCTACTGACCGTAGGTAGGGCGGGGAATTTTGCGGAGATAAATCTCAACGCTGATCCAGCTGGGACTCGAACCTGGGAACTACAGATTACGAGCCTGGCGCGCAACCGACTGAGCCACCCCCGCCCCGAGATTTTGGGGGATGAGGGGTTTCCCTATACTTTAACATTGTGCCAGAACTCTCATTCTGACCCGCTACCGACTGAGCCAACCCCTTTGAGGAAGTGGATCCATTGGACAACTATTAGGGTTGTTTTACCCCTGAGCGGCACTTTGTTTGCACACCATGAGCTAAATGGCCAGGTCACATGGACCCCGAAGTCTCAGAGAAGGTTGGGGGAGGGGACCCACTGGAACAGCTGTTGGGAGACAGATGGTAGCCTCCCGTCAAGGCCATCCAGCGTGTTCTTTAACGTGCACAAGGTATGGCTCTCCCGCACACGGGGCCACGGCTTAACGTTCCATCCGACGGACGGCGGCCTTTCCAAGCCCATCGGTGTCCCCTACTGACTGTGGGCAGGGCGGGGAATTTTTGCGAAGATAAATCTCAACGCTGACCCAGCTGGGACTCGAACCTGGGAACTACAGATTACGAGCCTGGCGCGCTACCGACTGAGCCACCCCCGCCCCCGACCAGACAAGGAGATGCATATTGAAGAAGAGGCAAAACAAAAGTAGAGAATGCTTTGACAAGTGAGGGTCTGTTGCATTTCTTGAGAGGTTGAGAGAAAACGAAAGGTTGTGAAATAAAACATTTCTTGATTTAAAAATTCAGGTTTTTTTAGCGTAACTATTGATATTATTATTTCTATTTTTACTGGTTGAAATCTTCAAGTTTTAGTTGATCAGCGACATTCGTATTTTATGCTTTATTGGTTTCCTCCTGAGCGGAACTTTTTTGCACAGAATGGGCTAAAAGGCCAGGTCACAAAGACCCTGAAGGCTCAGAGAAGGTTGAGGGAGAGTATTAACTGGATGGCTCTTAGGGGACAGATGATAGCTTTCCGTCAAAGCCATCTAGCGTGTTCTTTAACCTGTACAGAGTATGGTTCTCCCACACACAGGGCCACGGCTTAACGTCCTATCCGACGGATATCAGCCTTTCCAAGCCATCTGTGTCCCTCACTGACCGAGGCAGGGCGAGAAGTTTTAAGGGGATAAACCTCAATACTGGCCCAGATGGGATTCGAACCTGGGAATGCAGATTCAAGTCTGTCACGCTACCGACTGAGCCACTTCCTCCCCCATCCCACTTCTTTATGCTTGACAGTCTTTCAAGTCTCCCTTTTTGAGTTTCTGTTTGATAATCTTCAAGCTTCCCACTTTGAGTTTCTGTTTGATAATCTTCAAGCTTCCCACTTTGAGTTTCTGTTTGATAATCTTCAAGCTTCCCACTTTGAGTTTCTGTTTGATAATCTTCAAGCTTCCCACTTTGAGTTTCTGTTTGATAATCTTCAAGCTTCCCACTTTGAGTTTCTGTTTGATAATCTTCAAGCTTCCCACTTTGAGTTTTAAAGTCTCCAAACTCTCCGTTCTGAGTTTCAGTAATTTGCAAATGTGTTACAGTCACGACCCTTTGAGTTTGAAGGTTTCAAGATCTTTTTGAGATTGTGCTTGCTGTCAAACACAGAAAAAATATATACCCGAATGAAAATATATATCCCCGAACAGCTCTCGGAATTATACATTTTCCTCCTCTGTTCAGTTGTTTAAGTTGGGTTGTTTCACCTCAGAGCAGAGTTTTTGGAACACAATGGGTTAAACGTCCAGGTCAGAAAGATCCCAAGAGTTCAGAGAAGGTTGGAGGAAGCAGACCTACTGGACAGCTGTTAGGGTAGAGACGATAGCTTCCGGGTTAGGGTTAGGGTTATTTTACCTCTGAGCGGCACTTTTTTGCACACCATGGGCTAAATGGCCAGGTCATATGGACCCCGAAGGCTCAGAGAAGGTTGGGGGAGGGGACCCACTGGAACAGCTGTTGGGAGACAGATGGTAGCCTCCCGTCAAGGCCACCCAGCGTGATCTTTAATGTGCACAGGGTATGGCTCTCCCGCACACGGAATCACGGCTTAAAACCCCCATCCGACGGACTGCAGTCTTTCCAAGCCAATCGTGTTCCCTACTGCTCGTGGGCAGTGAGGAGTGTTTTGCGGAGATCAATCTGGCCAGGTCACAAGGACCCAGAGGGCTCAGAGAAGGTTAGGGGAGGGGACCCACTGGAACAGCTGTTGGGAGACATATGGTAGTCTCCCGTCAAGGCCATCCAGCGTGTTCAGGGTATGGCTCTCCCGCACACGGGGCCACGGCTTAACGTCCCATCCGACGGACGGCGGTCTTTCCAAGCCCTCTTATAGCTTCCGGTCAAGGCCATCTAACGCATTTGTTAAGGCACAGTGTATGGCTCTACCACAGAGGAACCACGGCTTTACGCCCCACCTGAAGGACGGCTGCCTTTCCAAGCCTGCCCGTCAGTGTCCCCTCTCTGACAGAGAGCAGGGATGGGGGATTAGTAGAAATAAATCTGAAAGCTGGCACAGGTGGAACTCGAACCTGGGCAATGCAAATTTTGAGCATGGAGAACTACCGACTGAGACAATCAACCCCCACCCCTCCCTTTTTAATGGTTTTCAAACAATTTTTTTTATTTTTTGAAAAATACAGATAAATTTATGTATATATTATTTTTTTTACCTTCCGTTCTAGTTACTAGCATTTTCAAGTGTGTGTTGGTGGTGGTGTGGGGATCAGCTATCGTTGCGATTCCATCATTCAGCCCTGCATCTCCTCATCCTTCAGCAATAAAATATTGGGACCCAAAAACTGATTTCCATAAACTGCGAAGATTTGAATATTAAAAAAGCTTTTAATACTGTAATAAAAACCGTAAATTTTTTTTTAAAAATTTATTTTCTGAAAATTAAAACAGTCAAAGTTATTAAAACTTGTTAATAAGTATATGGATTTATTCGAATAAATTTCAGTGCGAAAACTCTGAGTTAGGATTCCTTTGATGGCAGAGAAAGAAACCCTTTTTAGAGATTGATCGCATCTCTTTAACTGATATAATCTTTTTGGTAATGAATAGATTAAGTGTGAAAGAAAACGACATCATCTGCCACGTTTCGAGACCTTCTGCTCACGGATCAGTTGCTATTCCAGTTAAGTTAACGAAGTGGAGATTCCATACGTTGTTGTTTTACCTCTTAGCGGCACTTTTTTTTGCACACCATGGACTAAATGGCCAGCTCACATGGACCCCGAAAGCTCAGAGAGGGGACCCACTGGAACAGCTGTTAGGAGACAGATGGTAGCCTCCCGTCAAAGTCATCAGTGTGTTCATTAACGTGCAAAGGGTATAGCTATCCCACTGCTTAACATTCCATCCGACGCTGCTTAACAGCGTCCGACGGGGTTACTGCTTAACATCCCATCCGACGGACGGCGGCCTTTCAAGCCCATCGGTGTCCCCTAATGACCGTGGGAAGGGCGGGGAATTTTGCGGAGATAAATCTCAACGCTGATCCAGCTGGGACTCGAACCTGGGAACTGCAGTTTACGAGCCTGGCGCGCTACCGACTGAGCCACCCCGCCCCGGAGTCTCCATACTTACTTAAATTAGATTACTTTTGTTGATATTGAGAGGGACATAGGCGAACTGTTCTTAAATTTCTTTTTTTTTTACTATTCCTGATTAAATTTGAATTTGAACTATTCCTGATTAATTTGAATTTGACTATTCCTGATTAGCAACAATTTCTTTAAGCTGAGATTTGGTTTGATTCCGTAATCCATGAGGTCAGAATGTTTTACAACTGAGAGACAAATTTTCTTTGCATTCATAATAAATCTCAAATCTGCCCCAGTTAGAATTAAAACTAGAGAACTGGAGTTTACGAGCTTGCAGCGCTACCGGCTGAGTTGTTGGGTTGGGTTTTTTTAGCTCTGAGCGGCACGTTTTTGCACACCATGGGCTAAATGGCCAGGTCACATGGACCCCGAAGGCTCAGAGAATGTTGGGGGAGGGGACCCACTGGAACAGCTGTTGGGAGACAGATGGTAGCCTCCCGTCAAGGCCATCCAGCGTGTTCTTTAACGTGCACAGGGTATGGCTCTCCCGCACACGGGGCCACGGCTTAACGTCCCACCCGACGGGCGGCGGCCTTTACAAGCCCATCGGTGTCCCCTACTGACCGTGGGCAGGGCGGGGAATTTTGCGGAGATAAATCTCAACGCTGACCCAACTGGGACTCGAACCTGAGAACTACAGATTACGAGCCTGGCGCTACCGGCTGAGACAACCTCCTAATCGTAGTCTGAAGCTTCCAGGTTCTTCTACCGTTTGCCGAGATTTATATCAGACAGCTCACACTCTGTCCTCGGTGAGATAGAGGACAACATTGGACTTAAAATGCCGTTGTCGGTTAAGCCTTGGTCCCATATACAGAATAGCTATATCCTATGCACGTTAAAGAACATGCTGAATTGCCGCGAAAGTAGACTTCCATCTCTCTCCCAATAGTTTTAGGGCGGGAGTGGTTCAGACGGTAGCGCGCCAGGTTCGTAATCTGTAGTTTCCAGGTTCGAGTCCCAGCTGGGTCAGCGATGAGATTTATATCCGCAAAACTCCACCCCTGTTCACAGTCAGTAGGGGACACCGATGGCCTTGGAAAGGCCGCCGTCCGTCCGATGGGACACTTCAAGTCGTGGTCCCGTGTGCGGGAGAGCCATACCCTGTGCACGTTAAAGAACACGCTAGATGGCCTTGACGGGAGGCTACCATTTGTCTCCCAACAGCTGTTCCAGTGGATCCCCTCCCCCAACCTTCTCTGTGCCTTCGGGGTCCATGTGACCTGGCCATTTAGCTCATGGTGTGCAAAAAAAGTGCCGCTCAGGGGTAAAACAACCCTAATAGTTGTCCAGTGGATCCACTTCCTCAAAGGGGTTGGCTCAGTCGGTAGCGGGTCAGGCTAGGACTCTGCAATTCCCAGGTTTCACTCCCATCCGGGACAGTATTGAGATTTCTCTCCGCTAAACCTCATCTGGCCCTCGACCTGAAAGGGGCCCTCTATCTGCTTGGAACGCTGCCGCCGATGAGATGGGACGTCAAGCCGTAACTCCGAGTACAGGTCAGTTATAAACTGTGCACATTAAAGAATACGTCGGATGGCCTTGATGGGAAGTTTCCATCTGTCTTCTAACAGCTGTTCCCTTTCCCCACCTTCTCTGATCACTCGTAGTTCTTCTCATCTGGCTATTGTGGACAAAAAAAATGTGTCGCTCAGAGGTAAAACAACAAACCTATCCGTTTCCCAACTTTCTCTCAGTTGGGTTGTTTTACCTCTGAGCGGCACTTTTTTTTGAACACCATGGGTTAAATGCCCAGGTCACACGGACCCCGAAGGCTCAGAGAGGGGACCCACTGAAACAGCTGTTGGGAGACAGATGATAGCCTCCCGTCAAGGCCACTCAGCGTGTTCTTTAACGTGCACAAGGTATGACTCTCCCGCACACGGACCCACGGCTTAACGTCCCATTCGACCGACGGCGGCCTTTCCAAGCCCATCGGTGTCCCCTACTGACCCTGGGCACGGCGGGGAGTTTTGCGGAGATAAATCTCAACGCTGATTCTTCTGGGACTCCAACCTGGGAACTACGGATTACGAGTCTGGCATTGGGTCAACCCTGCCCCCCCCCCTTTCTTTAAGAACTTAAAGTCCTCGTGAAAAGACAAAGTGCCGTTAAGAGCAAATTAAACCACTCATCTCACCCCTACACTTTTCATCATAATCAGGGGGGTGGGGGTGGCTCAGTCGGTAGCGGGCCAGGCTCGTAATCTGTAGTTCCCAGGTTCGAGTCCCAGCTGGGTCAGCGTTGAGATTTATCTCCGCAAAAATTCCCCGCCCTGCCCACGGTCAGTAGGGGACACCGATGAGCTTGGAAAGGCCGCCGTCCGTCGGATGGGACGTTAAGCCGTGGCCCCGTGTGCGGGAGAGCCATACCTTGTGCACGTTAAAGAACACGCTGGATGGCCTTGACGGGAGGCTACCATCTGTCTCCCAACAGCTGTTCCAGTGGGTCCCCTCCCCCAATTTTCTCTGAGCCTTCGGGGTCCATGTGACCTGGCCATTTAGCCCATAGTGTGCAAAAAAGTGCCGCTCAGAGGTAAAACAACCCAACCCATCATAATCAGGAAATGTGAAACCGCCTCAGCCTAACTAACACAGCAATTGGGGCATAACTATGAGGTTATGAGTATCGCAGGCAAAAGGAGTTTTTCATTCCCTTAGTCCTGTTCAATAGCAGTTGTTTTCGGCTGAAAACTGCTTGATTCTAATGCAATTATTTAGATTTATTTTTAATTGTTTTCGAAACGAGCCGTCACTATAGCCGAGTGAATAGCACTCTAGGCTACAGATCCAACGGGCCTGTTTCGAGCTCCCAGATAAGGCATGGATGGATGTTGTGTTTCTCTGAGCTCTTTAGATGAATGTTTTTCTGCTGTGGTCTCGAACACAGCAGAAAAAGCTCCTGTCAGACCTCTGTGACCAGCAGCTGTTTGAAGGGAAGTTCAATTTGAAAAAAAAAATCGTAAAAACTTCGAGGCTTCTTAAGTAGTTCGAAATCGGTATTATTTATTTATTTTTAGGGGAAAATTGTCTTTTAAAACATTCTTCGTTTCATTTTTGAAGAAGAAAAGAAATAGGATATTTATTTTATACTATCCTCTTCCATCTTTCTCGTAGTCTCATGTTCTGCTACTCTCATTTGCATCCTCAGTGAAAAAGAGGGCACCAATGTGTTTGCAAAGATCGCCGTCCATCGGTGGAATGTTAAGTCGTGATTCCACGTACAGGAGAGCCATATCCTATACACATTATAGAACATGCTGGATAGCCTTGGCGGGAGGCTCCCATCTGTTTCTAAATAGTAGTCTAGTGGATACCCTTCCCCAAATTTCTCTGAGTTCTTAGGATCCTTGTGGGTTGACAATTTAGTTTTAAAATTTAAGAACCGTTCGACTATGTACCTCTCCACTTGATAAGATTCCATTTGGTTAGAAAAAATAAGATGGAACACTTGATAATACGCTGACAATAAACACGCTGACAATAAATGCGTTGACAATAAACACGCTGACAAATAATACGCTGACAATAAATCGATGACAAAATAATACTCTGACAAATAATACGCTGACAATAAATCGACGACAAAATAATACTCTGACAAATAATACGCTGACAATAAATCGATGACAAAATAATACGCTGACAAATAAACACGCTGACAAATGTGCAAACCTAGAAACAAACCAACAAACAGTAAGAAGAGAAGTCAAAATAAAAATTATTTCTTTGCATAAATCATAGCATTGGAATGAATTATAAAAGGCTCCGTTTGGACCAGGTGAAGTGCTTTTAATGCAATTTATATGTTTTCCAAAACGTGATTTGCCTCATAAAAGCAGATGTTAACAATGCATATCTTTTAACCTAAACTTTTCACTTAATTTCGGCTGGAAGACCATCCCCAGTGATTCTCTCTCTCTCTGCTTGAGAGGATTAGTCCCACTGTGATGAATAGCGACGCCAATTCGCAGAGGTTGATCAACTTCAAACGATCAAAAGAACTCTTCAACTCGCGAAGTGGATTAGCTTCTACGATTACGTGAAGTCAGAGAAAGAGGAAGTTCCTGCTCAATTGATAGTTCCTGTAACACTTTGATTCCATTATTTGTCGTTCCCCTTTTCAGAAAGCTCATTATGATATAATCAGTAATTAGACTCATTAGCGAACGACATTTCAATAGGCTTGCCCTCTCTTCACAGCTCCCTCTTCGTCGCAGAGACATCTCATCCTTTCAACAAAGAGAGGCAACGTTACTAATGGAAGAAGCTCGTCCCATAGTAAATGGCTCTTATCCTGCGTTCAGTTCAGGTATAGAAGAAGGCACACTTGAAAGAAAAAGTGCAATTTTCGCAGGGGAAAAAAAGGGTAATTCGTTTTCCTTTTTGGCCATTGGAGATCTATTTAATGAGCTGTAGGGAATGAAGATTCCGTTTTTATGGTTAGGAAAAAGGATCATACAACTAAGAAGAAACATACTGGCATTAATGCCATCATTCGCTGATAATTTTCTAAGGAGAGAGTGTTTGTTTGAGGGGAAGTAGCTGCAAAAACCCTGATTTTCTGAACCAGAAGAACAGCAATTGTTTTTGATTTGCAGCAACTTCATCAAAAGTTTTGTGCTTTGAATTGAAGCTTTATGAAGTAAAGCAAAATAACCTTTCTCCTCTGGTGAATATGCGATGCTCGTTTTCAAAGTGAAATAACTTTTTCATTTTCCATGTTTAGCACCCTCTGACAGTGGAATTGGAACCACTGGACGGTTGGAAAAAACATATTAATATTTTATTATTACCTATACACTTAAAACATTTTTTCATTTATCTCTGGGGCGGGGGTGGCTCAGTCGGTAGCGCGCCAGGCTCGTAATCTGTAGTTTCCAGGTTCGAGTCCCAGCTGGGTCAGAGTTGAGATTTATCTCCGCAAAATTCCCCGCCCTGCCCACGGTCAGTAGGGGACACCGATGGGCTTGGAAAGGCCGCCGTCCGTCGGATGGGACGTTAAGCCGTGGCCCCGTGTGTGGGAGAGCCATACCCTGTGCACGTTAAAGAACACGTTGGATGGCCTTGACGGGAGGCTACCATCTGTCTCCCAACAGCTGTTCCAGTGGGTCCCTCCCCCAACCTTCTCTAAGCCTTCAGGGTCTATGTGACCTGACCAGTTAGCCCATGGTGTGCAAAAATGTGCCGCTCAGAGGTAAAACAACCCAACCCAACTTGAATATGTATACGCTGAAGTGCCTTTGAATTAGGGATAGGAGACGTTATCCAAATTCAATACCGCAAGTCCCGTATTTGCGCTGAAACTACGGTCATTTATCGGTGTCAGCTTTGGCTTCCCCAAGCATTCATCGTGAGAAGCGTAATGCGAAAGGAGCGGGACAGCGGACAGATCGTAAGGTGTCCGACGGATGGGACACTCGATCTCCGAAATTCTCAACGAACTTGGATTTCTTCGTACGACAGTTTCAAGAGTGGTACGGGAATATGAAAATTCCGGCAAAAAAACAAGCACCCGGACAAACTGCAAAGGACAACCAGCCTTGAATGAACGTGGGCTTCGCCGTGTGACCTGCATCATACGGACCGATAGGAGACTGACATTATCTGAACTCACCTCCCATCCGAACGTGGGTTCCAGCCGGGAAGTCAGTGCACGGACCATGCAACATTCACTTCATCATCTCGGCTTCGGGAGCCGCCGACCTGTGAGAGTCCCAGTTCTAACGGCATGACACAGGGCTCAACGCCTTGCTTGGGCTAAAGAACATCGAAACTGGACCATCGAAAATTGGCAACGGATAGCCTGAAGTGATGAATCCCGATTTAAACTTCATCACGCCGATGGGAGACTGAGAGTATGGCGCCAACCCATGAAGCCATGGATCCTGCACGTCAGGTCGGAACAGTACAAGCTGGTATTGATTCAGTGATGGCCTGGGGTGTCTTCAGTTGGACGTCTGTGGGACCTTTGGTACGTGTACCGACGACTCTCAATGCATTCCGGTAGGTAGAACTCATGGCTGACTATTTACACCTGTTTATGGCCATCATGCATCTGTTCAGCAAGACAATTGTTCATCTCACAGGTCCAGGTTGGCTACTGCATGGTTGCAGGAGCATTCTGCTGACTTTGAAATAATGAATTGGCCACCTAGAAGCTCAGATTCAAATCCCAAAGAAAATCTTTGGATCAAGAAGAGTGTTCGGGCCCGTGTCCCATCAGCGACGACCTTGAGAGATTTGTGGACATCTCTGGAGGATGCATGGGTCGCCATAGCTGTGAAACATTTACGCAAGCTTGTGGAGTCCTTGCCTCGTCGTGTGGCGGCCATTATCAGGGCCTGGGGGGTCCAATAAGTTACTAGGTTGCTATACCCTAATTCAATGGCACTTTATTGTATTTTCCTACAGATTGTACCTCGAATCCCAAACATTATTTTTCGGACGACCTGTATTTCATCAATATCTATACAACCCAAAAATAATTTTTAATTTATCTCTGACAACAAAATAAAAAGTTGAATGTGTACAAACTTACACATAGATCACAAAGGGAAAATATTTCCTCTTTGATTTTAACAGAACTAAAGAAATTGATGTTTTCCGTTTATTGCATCGGCCATGACATTGATGTAATTGTTTTAAGAATGGATTTCGCATCACAGCGGGGCGGGGGTGGCTCAGTCGGTAGCGCGCCAGACTCGTAATCTGTAGTTCCCAGGTTCGAGTCCCAAACTTTAATGAACCATCCAGCGTGTTCGTTAAAGAACACGCTGGATGGCCTTGACGGGAGGCTACCATCTGTCTCCCAACAGCTGTTCCAGTGGGTCCCCTCCCCCAACCTTCTCGGAGCCTTCGGAGTCCATGTGACCTGGCCATTTAGCCCATGGTGTGCAAAAAAGTGCCGCTCAGAGGTAAAACAACCCAAAACAACGCATCACAGCATGCTTATTACGTAAAACTGGAGAACAAGATGAGAAATAGATTCCGTGCTTAATTTTTTACCCCAGGTCAGTCATAGCCTGTTTAGAGAAAAATAAATTCTGACAAAATCTTAAAACATAACGCAGTCATACCCAGATTTGCTCCCAACAATGCCGATTGGTTGAACGTCGTTAATATATTATAATCATAACAAGGCCCGGATCTAGGAAAAATAAAGGGGGGGGGGGGGAGGGAGGCAAGTGACTGGATTTCGATGGCCGTACAACATTTTCCTCTCCATTTCAGAAGTCTTTAAAACATTTCTTGAAAAATGAGGGAAATATACACGTTTTATAATATTTTTTGCATCCATTAGCTTTACTATCATTCTAAATGGCATCCCTCCTCCGTCCTAGATCCGGGTCTGACGATACCCCAATGTAACGTCGCCCCGCACCGTTATAACATCATTCGGTAGCGAAGCAATTCAGTTATCGCCGGCTCTGAAAGATTCGAACCTGTGCCAAACAAGTTGTTCCTTGTCCAGTGTCGTGAATGCTTGTCCTTGAATTGTGTGTGTGTGTATAAACGCTAGCGTTCTTTAATTCTTTTCACAGTCTTAACACTGTATGTGCATAAATATTGGTTATTTGTATATATATTACCGCTAAAGCTCGAAAGTCGTTAATGTGCACATTACCTAGCTAATCTGCAGATTAACTGATTTGCTCCGTTAATGTGCGGAATCAAGAGTTTTCCGCATTTTACCTAGGTAATGTGCACATTAACGGCTTCCGTATCGTTAAAGTTCAAAAGTTTGTTTCTCTCATAATGGTGAATCTCTTGAATATGAATCTTCGTGTCACGTGATTCACTCGTCCGCATTATAAAAAACGCCCCGGATGGGCGGAGGCCAAGTGAGAACGAATCGGTAAAGTGATTCATTCTTGATAACGAATCACTAAAATGATTCGTTCTCACTTGGCCTGCTCATTTTGGGGGCGTTTCTTATAATTCGGACGACTGATTCATGTTGACAGAGGGATGACCCTGGTTTCAACTCTACTCTCGGACACTAGATAAATAACATTATGTTAATTTAAGCGTACAGAAACGTTCCTGTTGTTCCAGCAAAGATCTTATTTTCACTTTAACGAGTGCCTAGTAGGTAATGTGCAGATTATCCAGGTAATTTGCAGATTACCTAGGTAATTTGAGAAATGAAACAATTTTCCGCACGTTAACGGATCACCCTAGTTAATCTGCACAATACCTAGATAATCTGTAGAATAACTGATTTCTGCACTTTAGCGGTAACATATATATGTATAATTCTCCAATGTCCATGTGTAACACTTCAGGTACATAGCTATTTTATCTATAGAGACAACAAAGACTCTTGCAATAACCACTCCAAGCAAAAATCTCATTAAATCCCGCAGAGTCCTTAAAAATTACCCGAATATTGATAGAACTCGTCCCATTAATTCAGTGCCCATTCACAAAAGCAAAAGTTCAAGTTCTTGAGGGGCGGGGGGGTGGCTCAGGCGGTAGCGCGCCAGCCTCGTAATCTGTAGTTCCCAGGTTCGAATCCCAGCTGGGTCAGCGTTGAGATTTATTTTCGCAAAATTCCCCCCACCCCCCTGCCCACGGTCAGTAGGGGACACCGATGGGCTTGGAAAGGCTGCCGTCCGTCGGATTGGACGTTAAGCCGTGGCCCCGTGTGCGGGAGAGCCATACCTTGTGCACGTTAAAGAACACGCTGGATGGCCTTGACGGGAGGCTACCATCTGTCTCCTAACAGCTGTTCCAGTGGGTCCCCTCCCCCAACCTTCTCTGAACCTTCGGGGTCCATGTGACCTGGCCATTTAGCCCATGGTGTGCAAAAAAGTGCCGCTCAGAGGTAAAACAACCCAACCCAAATCCCCTAGAAAGTCTATTTTCGAAGTGGCTTTAAATATAGCTTTCTTGTCACAGAGCATAGACTTTTCTTAATACTTTAATATAGTGTATTTTTCATGTTAAGATAAATTTCTAAGGCATTATTAACTTATATATGTTATCCTTATACCATTGTTTGCTGTCTCCGCTGCGTTAAGGGTCGGGTTGAGATTGATCTCCGCAAAATACTCCTCACTGACCACTGTCAGTAGGGAACACGATTGGCTTGGAAAGACTGCAGTCCGTCGGATGGGGGTTTTAAGCCGTGGTTCCGTGTGCGGGAGAGGCATACCCTGTGCACATTATAGATCACGCTGGGTGGCCTTGACGGGAGGCTACCACGTGTCTCCCAACAGCTGTTCCAGTGGGTCCCCTCCCCAACCTTCTCTGAGCCCTCTATGTCCTTGTGACCTGGCCATTTAGCCCATTGTGTGCAAAAAAGTGCCGCTCATAAATAAAACAACCCAACCTCTATGTTGGTTAATTATTGAAAATTGTTTGGTTTTATGTGAGAAGAAACTCAAGTTTAAAAATAAAATATATCCTTCAGCAATAATCTCCTTTGGCATCCATTTGCCAAGAAACTGAAAAGAGTCAAACCGACAATTCTAAAAATTCAAATTCAACTCAAACATTAGTCTTGGTGGTATTACCCTCTGAGTGAACTAAAGGTCTTTCACAAAGAATTCCTCTGTCACTAAGGGAGAATTAGCGATGAATACGCCTTTTACGAAACCTCGAGAGGGAATCCTTCGCCCACACGGATGATTCCTTTCGTTTCCATAACGACCATTACCGTGGAGGTGTTACGATATCTCTGTCAATGTGAAATTTTCTATTAAAAGGACTGACCGGTAGAACAGTTCGGCGTAACAACCCAAAACCTCTCTGGACCTAAAACTTCCCACTAGGTCTAGACGGCATAACTTATCAGTTAAACGAGGAATATATTTCGCCGAATTCTTTCTCGGATGTCCTGTATTTATTATTTTACGGTAGAAACGAGTTCTGACACTGGATTGAAACAGCACAGATTACTTAAACGGGCTCGGTTATAATCTACGCATCGAATGTTTTCACCAAATTATTGGGTTGGGTTGTTTTACCTCTGAGCGGCACTTTTTTGCACACCATGGGCTAAATGGCCAGGTCACATGGACCCCGAAGGCTCAGAGAAGGTTGGGGGAGGGGACCCACTGGAACAGCTGTTGGGAGACAGATGGTAGTCTCCCGTCAAGGCCATCCAGCGTGTTCTTTAACGTGCACAGGGTATGGCTCTCCCGCACACGGGGCCACGGCTTAACGTCCCATCCGACGGACGGCGGCCTTTCCAAGCCCATCGGTGTCCCCTACTGACCATGGGCAGGGCGGGGAATTTTGCGGAGATAAATCTTAACGCTGACCCAGCTGGGATTCGAACCTGGGAACTACAGATTACGAGCCTGGCGCGCTACCGACTGAGCCACCCCCGCCCCAAGAAGTTCTAGTAGAAAGAATTAAAGCACAGAATGTAGCTTTAATGGAAGCCTCAATGGAGGCAAAGTTCTCGATAAAAGGCAAAAACAATAAGAAGCAATGGATAGTGCAGGTAGACTCTGAGAGTTTTAAAGCTTTCATGAAGGAGAAAGTCGAAAAGTCGAGAAATGTAGGTTGGTCCCACCTAAATGTCAAAGAACATCTAAAAGTGGTGAGATGTTTTAAATGTAATAAATTTGGTCACTTCCAGACCAATTGCGCAGAAGAACAGAACTGTGGAAAATGTGGTCAAAAAGACCATAAACACTGGGACTGTAAAGAAACAGTCCTAAAATGTGTAAATTTTAAAGCAGATAATGAAAAATACAGATTAAAGTTAGATGTCCAACATTCAAGTTTGGACATGGACTGCTCATATATAGAAGAGAGCTCGATTTATTAGTCAAGCGCATACGATACTAAAATGAACTTGTCTAAAACAGTTCAAATAAATTTACATCATGATGCAAAAAACAGACTGGTGTTATATGTGGAAGAAAATGATTTTGAAATAGCATTAGTACAAGAACCTTATATTTATAAGGATAAAATAAGGGGTTTCCCAGCAGGTTGGATTGGGTTGTTTTACCTCTGAGCGGCAATTTTTTGCACACCATGGGCTAAATGGCCAGGTCACATGGACCCCGAAGGCTCAGAGAAGGTTGGGGGAGGGGACCCACTGGAACAGCTGTTGGGAGACAGATGGTAGCCTCCCGTCAAGGCCATCCAGCGTGTTCTTTAACGTGCATAGGGTATGGCTCTCCCGCACACGGAGCCACGGCTTAACGTCCCATCCGACGGACGGCGGCCTTTCCAAGCCCATCGGTGTCCCCTACTGACTGTGGGCAGGGCGGGGAATTTTGCGGAGATAAATCTCAACGCTGACCCAGTTGGGACTCGAACCTGGGAACTACAGATTACGAGCCTGGCGCGCTACCGACTGAGCGCGCCAGGCTCAGGACCTGGAGCGCCCCGCCCTCTCTAGAAATGTTGTAGTTGTTACAGTATAAAAAGGTGATCGGAAGTGTGTGCTGATTTCGGTGTACTGCCCACCGAAGGACTCTTTGGAAGAAAATTTCCAAATCATTTCTAATATGGTTCAGATATACCCTGACTGGGACACAGTCCTAGGAGGGGATTTTAACGCAAGCAGTAGACTTTGGGATACTCAGAGGGAGGACCAAAGAGGTAAAGAAGTTTCAGAATTTATCAATCAAAATGTATTCACAATTGTAAAAGATCCGAAGAGTGATCCAACTTTCACCAGAAGTCTAGGCACTAGCTGGATTGATATTACTTTACATAGAGTCTTAAATCAGGACATTATCTTAGGATGGACAGTGGAAGACAAGATCAACTGTAGTGATCACGCATATGTCAGTTACTCTTTAAACTTCATCAATTCAACTACAAGTACAAAACAGAGGTACAGTCGCTCAAAAAAGTAACCGAACATTGTGGTTGATTACAGAATTCAGAAAAAATATCTGGCAACAATTTTTTAGAAATTAGTGATCTGGCAACCTTCGTGTCACGTGACACGAAGGTTGCCAGATCACTAATTTCTAAAAAAATCGTTGCCAGATATTTTGTTTTACCCCTGAGCGGCACTTTCTTTGCACATCATGGGCTAAATGGCCAGGTCACATGGACCCCGAAGGCGCAGAGAAGATTGGGGGAGGGGACCCACTGGAACAGCTGTTGGGAGACAGATGGTAACCTCCCGTCAAGGCCATCTAGCGTGTTCTTTAACGTGCACAGGGTATGGCTCTCCCGCACACGGAGACACGACTTAACGTCCCATCCGACGGACGATGGCCTTTCCAAGCCTATCGGTGTCCCCTACTGACCGTGGGCAGGGCGAGGATTTTTGCGGAGATAAATCTCAACGCTGACCCAGCTGGGACTCGAACCTGGGAACTACAAATTATGAGCCTGGCGAGCAACCGACTGAGCCCCCACCTCCTAGATCTAGAAGAATTTCGAGGGGAGAAGAGGCAAAAAATGAAATCTAGCTGAAAAATATGTAGAAAAGGGGGAGGGGAGGGGCAGAGACTGGATTTCTAATTAATTGTAACATTTTCCCCCTCCGTTTTACAGGTTTTTAAAACATTTATTGAAAAATGCATGAAACATAAATAAGTTTAATAATTTTTTACCTATTACCATTATTAACATTCTGACAGAGTTGGAGGGCGGGGGTGGCTCAGTCGGTAGCATGCCAGGCTCGTAATCTGCAGTTCCCAGGTTCGGGTTATAGCCGGGTCAGCGTTGAGATTTATCTCCGCAAAACTCCCCGCCCTGCCCACGGTCAGTAAGGGACACTGACGGACTTAGAAAGGCCACCGTCCGTTGGATGGGACTTTAAGCCGTGGCCCTGTATGCGGGAGAGCCATACCCTGTGCACGTTAAAGAGCACACTGGATGGCCTTGACGGGAGGCTACCATCTGTCTCCTAACAGTTGGGGACAGATGGTTCCCTCCACCAACCTTCTCTGAACCTTCGGGGTACTTGTGACCTGGCCATTTAGCCCATTGTTTGCAAAAAAGTGCAGCTCAGAGGTAAAACAACCCAACAACTGGAAGAGTTGGATCTATTCAAGAATCATTCAGGATAGACAAGGGGGGATGGCACCCTTGCCTTTTCCCTAAATCCAGTCCTGCTCCGAAGTGCTGTCCAGTGAATCCCTTTACCTAACCTTCTCTGAGCCCTTGGGGGTCCTTGTCACCTGGCTATATAATCTATTGTGAGCAAAAAAGGCCGCTCAGAGATACAACAACGCAATCCTTGTTTATGATAATCCTTCTCAAAAGTTTTCAGTTTCTACAAATCATTTCAATAATTTTTAATTCAAAATTCGAGATTTTTATTTTATTATCAATTATTTACAGTTTCTTCTATTAAAAAATTTCTAGCAGCCTAAGTACGAAGAGTTAAAAAAAGTGTTTAGCAGCGAACAATTCTTTATGAAAGTTTCACGATGTGTTTGATATTTTTTTCTGTAATCGAGCTTGGGATCAAAAATCGTACGCCAAACTCGTTTTTACTTTACAGCAAGTTATATTTTTTTCTTTCAAATTGTTGGATCTAAAACTTTTATTTGACGGAGTGCAAAAGAGGTAAAGTTTGTGTTTTACCTTTGAGCGGCACTTTTTAGCACACCATGGGCTAAATGACCAGGTCACAAATTCAGTGAATCCCTTTACCCAACCTTCTATGAGCCCTTGGGGGTCCTTGTCACCTGTCACTTGGGGGTCTTGGTCCTTCTCTGAGCCCCCAAGAGCTCATAGAAGGTTGGGGGAGGAGACCCATTGGAACAGCTGTTGAGAGACAGATGGTCAGGCCATCCAGCGTGTTCTTTAACAAGCACAGCGTATGGCCATCCCACACATGGGGCCACGGCTTAACATCCCATCCGACGGACGATGGCCTTATCCAAGCCCATCGGTGTCCCCTACTGACCGTGGGCAGGGGGAGTTTTGCGGAGATAAGTCTCAACGCTGACCCAGCTGGGACTCGAACCTGGGAAGTACAGATTACGTGCCTGGAGCGCTACCGACTGAGCCACCACCACCACCGATTTGATGCGGTGATGATATTTAGAAGAATGTGATGTCAATACTGAATATCATCACAGAAGACGAGTTTTTACAAGTCTTTTAAAAATTATATGAACGCTGCAATAAGTGCATTCGGTCCTTCGGTAACAATTTTCAGGGAAATGGTTAATACACATGTTTCTCTATGCATTTGCTAATATTTCCTTTCAGTTTCATTATTTACTTCCCACTGATTTTCCAGGTGTAACTCATATTACTCCACAGATTAAAGTCTTAATGAAACGATTCCCCGCCTTGCCCACGGTCAGTAGGGGACACCGATGGGCTTGGAAAGGCCGCCGTCCGTCGGATGGGACGTTAAGCCGTGGTCCGTGTGCGGGAGAGAGCCATACCCTCTGCACGTTAAAGAACACGCTGGATGGCCTTGACGGGAGGCTACCATCTGTCTCCCAACAGCTGTTCCAGTGGGTCCCCTCCCCCAACCTTCTCTGAGCCTTCGGGGTCCATGTGACCTGGCTATTTAGCCCATGGTGTGCAAAAAAGTGCCGCTCAGAGGTAAAACAATCCAATGTGCACGTTAAAGAACACGCTGGATGACCTTGACGGGAGGCTATCATCTGTCTCCCAACAGCTGTTCCAGTGGGTCCCCTCCCCCAACCTTCTCTGAGCCTTCGGGGTCCATGTGACCTGGCCATTTAGCCCATGGTGTGCAAAAAAGTGCCGCTCAGAGGTAAAACAAGCCAATGTGCACGTTAAAGAACACGCTGGATGACCTTGACGGGAGGCTATCATCTGTCTCCCAACAGCTGTTCCAGTGGGTCCCCTCCCCCAACCTTCTCTGAGCCTTCGGGGTCCATGTGACCTGGCCATTTAGCCCATGGTGTGCAAAAAAGTGCCGCTCAGAGGTGAAACAACCCAACCCAACCCTTAATAAAACGCATTCCTCTCCGAACCAAATCTTAACATTGAAACATATCCTACAATATAAACAATGAATACAATAAACAAAATCAGAGTATAACACTTCTGAAACAATCTTTAATTCAAATATGATACCATCACTCAACATATTAAAACTTAACAGCAATAATAAATCACCTTTCTGATTCGTCACACAAACCAAACATTAAGCATACATTAACTGATTGCAATCATTCCCCAAAGAATTCAATTCCCAATATTAAATCATTCCGTTGCTTCAGTTTCCTTATTCTACTCCAGAGAGGAGAAAATTCATTCAGATTTAACCTGAGTTTAATTTTCTTCTCCTTTTTCTTCCTATTCTTAATTTTCATGCCTGAATGTTTCAAGAAAAGTATAAAGAGCAAGGACTACGGGAACGAGTTTCACATTTATTTCCTCCGGAAGCAGGAGACTGGATTGAAGTAGCATTGGTGATACCGGATCTGACGTTTTCGAAGCGCATTCAGCAAATCTAGGTCTCGTGGCAAGAGAGGTTGTTTCTGCTCTTTGTTCTGCACCAGGTTTTCAAAGCGATCCAAAATCTGCCGATACTCTTCGTCCTCCTAAAAAATACAAAAAGCATTGACTGGATTATTTTACAACAGGGAAATAATAAAGGATTGGATCATACATAACGTTTTGAAATATGTGTAACACATTAGAGAAGCTTTTCATAAAACATAGGAATCGGCTCAGCCAGTAGTGTGCCAGGTTCGTAATCTACAGTTCCCAGGTTCGAGTCCCACCTGTGCCAGCATTGATTTATCTCCTCTAACCTCCGTTCTGCCCTCGGTGAGAAAGGTGTCCGTCGTATGGAACGTTAAGCCATAGTTCTGTGTACAGAAGAGCCATTCTCCTTACACATTAGGGGGCGGGGATGGCTCAGTCGGTAGCGCGCCAGGCTCGTAATCTGTAATTCCCAGGTTCGAGTCCCAGCTGGGTCAGCGTTGAGATTTATCTCCGCAAAATTCCCCGCTCTGAGCACGGTCAGTAGGGGACACCGATGGGCTTGGAAAGGCCGCCGTCCGTCGGATGGGACGTTAAGCCGTGGCCCCGTGTGCGGGAGAGCCATACCCTGTGCACGTTAAAGAACACGCTGGATGGCCTTGACGGGAGGCTACCATCTGTCTCCCAACAGCTGTTCCAGTGGCTCCCCTCCCCCAACCTTCTCTGAGCCTTCGGGGTCCATGTGACCTGGCCATTTAGACCATGGTGTGCAAAAAAGTGCCGCTCAGAGGTAAAACAACCCAACCCAACCCTTACACGTTAAAGAATACACTGGATGACCTTGACAGGAGGCTTCCATCTGTCACCTAATAGCTGTCAATAATTTTTTTCCCAACTAGCCTCTGCCTATGTAAGAGTGCCACTAAGATAAATTTCACTACATAATATCCGGTCAGTATAAATAGCCACATTTAAGAGCAATAACAACAACTTTTCCTTATCTTCAAGAAAGAGAAAAAAACACATCACAATTTCATAATGGAATCTGCTTTGTTTTTGTTTTTTTCTTCAACACCGCTGAAAGACGCTAATTGCTTTTACTCCTACCCATATATTCACTGTTTTGTGACGAACACACGGCGACAGTGCGTGTGTTGGGAGGAAGAAAGAGAATCAATTGCAACCCCCCTAGAAAAAAATGATCGGAAATATTATAAATGCGGAAGAGTATCAGGTGTACCAAAAATCCATGTCGTGTTTTCCTTAACAAAATGTAATTGTAACATAATAACATAATGTAATTTTTTTTTTAATTTTCCCTTGTTTTCGGAAGTATATCATTTATTTTTATCTATTAATATAAAAGACATTTTTGCATGTATTTTTACAAAGAAGTTTCCCTTGTTTCTTAGTTTTGTTCCCTGGCATAGCTTATTATGATATGATGATCCCTGATCCAAAAAAAAAGGCAAAGGGGGCAAGTGGTGCAATCGATCCCTAAAAACCTGAAAGGGGAAGGCAAGTGACGCAATCGATTGCGAAAAACTAAAAGGGAGGGCAAGAGACTGGATTTACATTGCAGAATATCGTCCCCCCCCCACGTTTTAGAGGTCTTTAATGTGATATAAGCACAAATTGAAAATTTTTTTATCTCCATTACCGCTACTGGGGCGGGAGTGGCTCAGTCGGTAGCGCACCAGGCTCGTAATCTGCAGTTCCCAGGTTCGAGTCCCAGCTGGGGCAGCGTTGAGATTTATCTCCGCAAAATTCCCCGCCCTGCCCACGGTCAGTAGGGGACATCGATGGGCTTGGAAAGGCCGCCGTCCGTCGGATGGGACGTTAAGCCGTGGCCTCGTGTGCGGGAGAGCCATACCCTGTGCACGTTAAAGAACACGCTGGATGGCCTTGACGGGAGGCTACCATCTGTCTAGCAACAGCTGTTCCAGTGGGTTCCTTCCCCCAACCTTCTCTGATCCTTCGGGGTCCATGTGACCTGGCCATTTAGCCCATGGTGTGCAAAAAAGTGCCGCTCAGAGGTAAAACAACCCAACCCGAATTACCGTTACTAACGTTTCATAGGGTGTGTGGCATGCCCTTCCTCTCTCCTAGGTCGTGCTCTGGTAGGATGAATGCATGAAACTATTTTCAAAAATGCGCTCATTAATAAACCGTTGGAGCTATATATTTCTATCCTGAAACCAATGGCGTCTCGTCATTAGGGGTCAGTGCCCCCCCCCCCACCAACATTTCTGTAATACATATATACTAAACCATTAAACTCCGAATTGAAAGGGGATTCTCAGTCGGTAGCGCGCCAGGCTCGTAATCCGTAGTTCCCAGGTTCGAGTCCCAGCTGGGTCAGCATTGAGATTTATCTCCGCAAAATTCCCCGCCTTGTCCACGGTCAGTAGGAAGGGCGGGAAATTTGAAAGGTCGCCGTCCGTCGGATGGAACGTTAAGCCGTGGCCCCGTGTTTTTCCGTATGTATTTTTAAGGCGTGGCCCCGTGTATGAGAGTCATATCCTGTGCACGTTAAAGAACACGCTGGATGGCCTTGACGGGAGGCTATCATATGTCTCCCAACATCTGCTTCAGTGGGTCCCCTCTCTGAGCCTTCGGTGTCCATGTGACCTGGCCATTTAGCCCATGGTGTGCAAAAAAGTGCCGCTCAGAGGTAAAACAACCCAACCCGAATTAGAATAAATAACAAAAATAATATTTTACATGGATGTTTGCCGTATAAAATAACTTTCCCGTTTTATTTCATTTCGATCAGGATTTAGTGACTCTCGAAACTGACTTGCACGCTTTAATTATCAGCGCGAAAGATTGCAAGAAAGCTTTAAGTTCCACGCTCTTCCCACCCTCATCTTTAAAATTTCCATCTTGAGATTGCGTCCTTCAAAAAGAAAACGATAATCGTGTTAGTCCGACACGAATTTCTTATAGGAAAGAATGTAAATATTGGGGGTGGAGTACTAGAGGATTTGCTTCCTACAATTCTAATTTCATTGTAATATTTTTAATTTTATTCCTTTATTATGACTATACTTTGGTATAGTCATGTACATGTACAGTCGCTCAAAAAGTATCCGAACACTACGGTTGATTACAGAATTCAGAAAAAATATCTGGCAACTTTTTGACGCTCAGAAAAAGTATCCGAACACTACGGTTGATTATAGAATTCAGAAAAAATATCTGGCAACGCTTTTTTTAGAAATTAGTGATCTGGCAACCACGTGACACGAAGGTTGCCAGATCACTAATTTCTAAAAAAAGCGTTGCCAGATATTTTTTCTGAATTCTGTAATCAACCGTAGTGTTCGGATACATTTTTGAGCGAATGTACACACTTTGACAGAAAAAAAAACTATGATAAAGGAATGACTAAATACAATTTTACTTTAATACATGCACGAAGAAATCAGCTCTCGCCAATCAAGCGGCTCATTGCAAAAAAAATTCTTGTGGGTTTTAAATGAAGTAATCGATCTATTGAACCTGGCTTATTTCTTCCAATTTTTTCAGCAAACATTTTTAAGTGAATAACTAAATTATTTTGACAATTCGCATTACTCATTAAAAATTATATTTTTGATTCTTTGATCTAGATATTTTCTTGGGAAGGGAAACCATTGAGCAGCTATTACAAGTATTTCTTTTCCATAACTTTTTTAATACAAAATCAAGTCTCACGAAGTTTAAAAAGCTTATCCACAGGAATCCAAATACAATATTTTAGTAGTATTGGGTTGGATTGTTTTACCTCTGAGCGGCACTTTTTTTGCAGACCATGGGCTAAATGGCCAGGTCACAAGGACCCCGAAGGCTCAGAGAAGGTTGGGGGAGGGGACCCACTGGAACAGCTGTTGGGAGACAGATGGTAACCTCCCGTCAAGGCCATCCAGCGTGTTCTTTAACGTGCACAAGGTATGACTCTCCCGTACACGGGGCCACGGCTTAACGTCCCATCCGACGGACGGCGGCCTTTCCAAGCCCATCGGTGTCCCCTACTGACCGTGGGCAGGGGGGGGGGAGTTTTGCGGAGATAAATCTCAACGCTGCCCCAGCTGGGACTCGAACCTGGGAACTACAGATTACGAGCCTGGCGCGCTACCGACTGAGCCACCCCCGCCCCTCATATTTTAGTAGTAAGTTTATTTTCTGTTTTATGTACGTATACAGTGCATGATCGCTATAAAGTAATGATTAAATAACGACTCCTTGCTCTATACTACTAACAAGCTTGAATATGTATTTTACATATATATAATTTTAAATTACGCATTCTATTTCTTGCAATCAAAATGATATTTGGTATTGTTCATTTTTCTCTTGTATTTTTGTCATTATACCAATATTACCAGATACATTATAATAAGAACATCTCACACGAGTAAAACTTGTTTGTGGGGTTTATATATACACAGTCGTATCAGAATAATATCACCACCTACCATACATATACTATGGTAGGTGGTCGTATTATTCTGATACGACTGTGTATATACTATAAACAGTTATAATATTATGAAAATGAACTCAATATTTACATTTAAATGACACTCAGAGTAAACAATTTTTAAATATTTTCCATAAACCATGTCGTTTAAGCTTTTTTTTTACATCTTTAATTTTTTTTAAATTAAATTACTCCTCAGGGATATTGTTAAACACAGAGGGAATTTCAAAATTTCTACATTTTTTCCCAAAATCGTTTTTGAAATGCGGTAATTTGCATTTACCTTTAGATCTATATCTAGTATTTTTATTAAGATTAATCTTTAATTTATAAGTATTATCAAAATAATACCTAAGTATTAATTTATACTTATATAGTTGACTGATAGGTAATACATTCAGAATAACATAGCCCTTATTGATATTACGGAGTTCATTTTTTTGTTGGTTGGTACATTATCTAACAATTCTGTTTGGAATGTTTCTTATTTTAGCTATATGTGAACAATAAATTTTACCATAAACAGTTAAGCCAGGGATGGGCAAATAGCGGCCCGCGGGCCACATTCGGACCGCTAAGAGTTTTTTGTGGCCCGCCAAGACAGAAAAATCCGCCTTGAACCGAGATTTCCTTCCCGTGGGCGACCGAAGATTCATCTCGTATTTTCCACTAGGACGGCCACGTCAATACGCATGCGCAGTGTAGATACGAAAACAATTGCCCACCCCTTTTTGTGGCTCGCCAAGACAGTCAGAAAAATCCGCCTTGAACCGAGATTTCCTTCCCGTGCGCGACCGAAGATTCATCTCGTATTTTCCACTAGGACGGCCACGTCAATACGCATGCGCAGTGTAGATACGAAAACAATTGCCCAGCCCTTTTTGTGGCCCGCCAAGACAGTCAGAAAAATCCGCCTTGAACCGAGATTTCCTTCCCGTGGGCGACCGAAGATTCATCTCGTATTTTCCACTAGGACGGCCACGTCAATACACATGCGCAGTGTAGATACGAAAAGAATTGCCCACCCCTTTTTGTGGCCCGCCAAGACAGTCAGAAAAATCCGCCTTGAACCGAGATTTCCTTCCCGTGCGCGACCGAAGATTCATCTCGTATTTTCCACTAGGACGGCCACGTCAATACGCATGCGCAGTGTAGATACGAAAAGAATTGCCCACCCCTTTTTGTGGCCCGCCAAGACAGTCAGAAAAATCCGCCTTGAACCGAGATTTCCTTCCCGTGCGCGACCAAAGATTCATCTCGTATTTTCCACTAGGACGGCCACGTCAATACGCATGCGCAGTGTAGATACGAAAAGAATTGCCCACCCCTTTTTGTGGCCCGCCAAGACAGTCAGAAAAATCCGCCTTGAACCGAGATTTCCTCCCCGTGGGCGACCGAAGATTCATCTCGTATTTTCCACTAGGACGGCCACGTCAATACGCATGCGCAGTGTAGATACGAAAACAATTGCCCACCCCTGAGTTAAGCCATATTTTATGACTGATTCTCCAATTGCATGATAAACCATTTTGACATCTCAACCATCTCAGCAGTAGCACAGTTAAGAAGGAACTAATCTTGCTACAGTGATAATCATTTGTAGTAGATAATTATACAAGTGTGGTGCTGTGCATCTGAATAATCCAAGGTATAATATTCCTTAATATGTGGTTATAAACTTGGTTCTCGTTGGTATAAGGGGCGGGGGTGGCTCAGTCGGTAGCGCGCCAGGCTCGTAATCTGTAGTTCCCAGGTTCGAGTCCCAGCTGGGTCAGCGTTGAGATTTATCTCCGCAAAAATTCCCCGCCCTGCCCACGGTCAGTAGGGGACACCGATGGGCTTGGAAAAGCCGCCGTCCGTCGGATGGGACGTTAAGCCGTGGCCCCGTGTGCGGGAGATCCATACCCTGTCACGTTAAAGAACACGCTGGATGGCCTTGACGGGAGGCTACCATCTGTCTCCCAACAGCTGTTCCAGTGGGTCCCCTCCCCACAACCTTCTCTGAGCCTTCGGGGTGTATGTGACCTGGCCATTTAGCCCATGGTGTGCAAAAAAGTGCCGCTCAGAGGTAAAACAACCCAACCTAACCGTTGGTATAAATATCGTATGAGCGCTCGACACTTACTCCCATAGTAAAGCTTCATAGCACAACCATCATAACCTTTCTTAAGAAAGTGGGAACTTCCTTTGCCTTAGCTCAAATGGTAGAACAACTAGGGCGTAACCTGGAGATCCCGAGTTCGAGTCCGGGAGGACGATGAGTGGATTTTTTCAGACTGATAACAGTTTGATTCTTTCTAGGGTTCGTTACGATTAGTGAAGCTGGAACGATTTGGAAACAAAAATAATGGGAAACTCTATGCCTTTGAATCTGAGATTCGTACGCAGTACTTGGGCATTAGATGGTTTGACTTGGTAATTTTGGGTTGTTTTACCTCTGAGCGGCACTTTTTTGCACACCATGGGCTAAATGGCCAGGTCACATGGACCCCGAAGGCTTAGAGAAGGTTGGGGGAGGGGACCCACTGGAAAAACCGTTGGGAGACAGATGATAGCCTCCCGTCAAGACCACCCAGCGTGTTCTTTAACGTGCACAGGGTATGGCTCTCCCGCACACGGGGCCACGGCTTAACGTCCCATCCAACGGACGGCGGTCTTTCAAAGCCCATCGCACGGTGTCCCCTACTGACAGTGCAGGGAGTTTTGCGGAGATAAATCTCAATGCTGACCCAGCTGGGACTCGAACCTGGGAGCTAATTTGTGGAGACTGTTTAGGCCTCCGTAGCTCATGGCTGCATGAAGAACTACTAATGTATGTAAATTTTAATTAATAAATGAAAATAACAGAACACAATTTGTAAATAAGATATTTAAAAATATACTCTACATTAATCGTAAACAACTGTATTAGCAGACTGTTCTACCAGAAAAAAATTCGAGGAATGGTATTTAAGGTATATTTGGTTAAGACTCCTTTTTTCTCAATTTCAGATCTTCTAATTATTACAAAACAGCTTACAGTTAATATTAAGAGGTTTTTATTTGTAAACTTTGATTCGCTAATTAATGTCTGTTTTCGTTAATTTTTTACGTTCTTTACTTATGTGTTCCAGATATTTATAGAGAACACCAACAAAAGCTGAGATCAGACAATTAGATGATTTTTTTTCCCTATATTCCAAGAAGTAGCAACTTCACTAATGATCATAAGCATCACTCTATTAAGGAAGTCTTCCCATTTTAATCTTTTAAGTTGTATGTTGTTTTCATTTATGAAATGAATGTTCATAAGAGACATCGGAAGATATTTAAAAATACTTTTAAGTAATGAAATAGGCTATAATTGGAAATATTCTCCATACTCATGACAACCCATTTTTAGTTCCGTGATTTGGTGCAGGTCACCAGCAAGCTTACTCTGCGGAAGTAATAAACAGGGCATTATGAGGGGAAAAAATATAAAGGGAACACTGCTTGCTGTAACAAATAATTCTTTGGGTTTTTTTTATTGGACTGAAACCGTAGACAGGTATTGGATAGCTTCGTTTAATGAACCTTTCAATGCATTTGCATGTTGAGAGTAATTGGATGAAACTGTCAATTTATATTCGCTGCTTTATGATTTTTCTCCGCAAAATTTCCCCGCCCTGCCCACGGTCAGTAGGGGACACCGATGGACTTGGAAAGGCCGCCGTCCGTCGGATGGGACGTTAAGCCGTGGCCCCGGGTGCGGGAGAGCCATACCCTGTGCACGTTAAAGAAACGCTGGATGGCCTTGACGGGAGGCTACCATCTGTCTCCCAACAGCTGTTCCAGTGGGTCCCCTCCCCCAACTTTCTCTGAGCCTTCGGGGTCCTTGTGGCCTGGCCATTTAGGGGCGGGGCTGGCTCAGTCGGTAGCGCGCCAGGCTCGTAATCTGTAGTTCCCAGGTTCGAGTCCCAGCTGGGTCAGCGTTGAGATTTATCTCCGCAAAATTCCTCGCCCTGCCCACGGTCAGTAGGGGACACCGATGGGCTTGGAAAGGCCGCCGTCCGTCGGATGGGACGTTAAGCCGTGGCCCCGTGTGCGGGAGAGCCATACCCTGTGCACGTTAAAGAACACGCTGGATGGCCTTGACGGGAGGCTACCATCTGTCTCCCAACAGCTGTTCCAGTGGGTCCCCTCCCCCAACCCTCTCTGAGCCTTCGGGGTCCATGTGACCTGGCCATTTAGCCCACGGTGTGCAAAAAAGTGCCGCTCAGAGGTAACACAACCCAACCCAACCTGGCCATTTAGCCCATGGTGTGCAAAAAAGTGCCGCCCAGCGGTAAAACAATCCAATCCG
Source organism: Ryuthela nishihirai (assembly GCA_038380435.1). Classification (NCBI taxonomy): domain Eukaryota; kingdom Metazoa; phylum Arthropoda; class Arachnida; order Araneae; family Heptathelidae; genus Ryuthela; species Ryuthela nishihirai. The sequence continues at coordinate 41,677,496 of JAWZYU010000020.1, forward strand.
AAAAGCTTTATGATTTTAGTCACTTTTGTAAGTTTTTGTTTTACTTCAGTTCAATCTCGATTCAATTATATTTTATTTCGAAACACGCAATCTTCTTTATGATTTCAAACTTTTCTGTTTTTTTTTTATGTTTTTGCTCCTTTAGTATCCTTCTATATTTGCAAGAAATTCACCTTTCCAAGATATTTGTTTAAGAGAAAACAAAAATAAATTGGACTTCAAAAATTAGTTTTTCTCTTTTCAAAAACTGACAAAATAGAGTTTTCTGTTGATTATTTCAAGATGTTTACGTCTTCTTTCGTAACAGAGCTAAGGAGATAAAATTTAAATATTTATTGCTTTTATTCATTCCGATGGCGAGAATTTGATTGAATATTTTAGGATAAAAAACTTCAAAGAGTAGTTTGTTTTTTACAATTTTGAAATGTGTTGCATTTTGTACTTTTACAAGTTTCGCAAAAAAAGAGAACTCGAAATGCACATTACTATATATTTTCCTTTCAGAGGCAAGGTAGAAATATTTTATGTTCCGTAGCGATGACATGGTTTTGGGTTGTTTTACCTCTGAGTTGCACTTTATTGCACACCATGGGCTAAATGGCCAGGTCACATGGACCCCGAAGGCTCAGAGAAGGTTGGGGGAGGGGACCCACTGGAACAGTTGTTGGGAGACAGATGGTAGCCTCCCGTCAAGGCCATCCAGCGTGTTCTTTAACGTGCACAGGGTATGGCTCTCCCGCACACGGGCCAAGGCTTAACGTCCCATCCGACGGACGGCAGCCTTTCCAAGCCCATCGGTGTTCCCTACTGACCGTGGGCAGGGCGGGGAATTTTTGCGGAGATAAATCTCAACGCTGACCCAGCTGGGACTCGAATCTGGGAATTACAGATTACGAGCCTGGCGCGCTACCGACTGAGCCACCCCCGCCCCTGACATGGTTTTGGACTACGTCAAACAAATTCCCTTGGAAGTAATTTCCGATGTTTTCATGCATTAAGTGCGCAAATGAGTGCCTGGATATGAAATATATAATTTTGATAAGTCGAAAGTAAGAATTAATATCCCACTAAACAAACCGAAATATTAATTTTTCTTTTAATGAAGAAGATCTCTAGCCCAAAACAGTAAATATTAAGAGGATTTTTTTTAAACTTCGATTAGCTAATTAATGTCTGTTTTCGTTATTTTTCTCTTCTTATTTGTTCAAAATATTTAAAGAGAACACCAACATAAGCGCAATTTGTTGACGAATTTTTCGAGACACTGAACACAGATAGTTCGAATTGAGTTCTTTTCCTTCTGAGCGGCAGTTTTTTGCACACAGTAGGCTAAATGGCCAAGTTACAAGGGTCTCGAAAGCTCAGAGAAGGTTATAATATAATAATAATATAATAATATTAATAATCTTTATTTTATTCCGCCAGTCAATACAATATACATTTACATAGCATAATTATCTAATAACAATTAATATATACATGAAAAAATTGAGAAGTTAAATAGCTGAGAAATATCAATTGCATCAGAAAAAGTAAATAGCAATCATATTAAATATTGGTGTTTAATAGGAAAGGCGAAACAAAAAAGGAGAGCATAGTAAGCTGACGCTTATTTTTAGTTAATGCTCCCTATTTCCTTCAAAGTTCAATTATGACAACAGTAAAGTAAACAATAATTCAAATAGCACAATAATTCAATAGTATAAAAGGTCAAATGGTTATGAGACATATTACACTGATACAAAGAAGGTTTCATTGCTTTGTAAGAAGAAACGTTCTACATTTGATTTTAAATAATTTTAAAGATTTTGCATTTTTAACATCATCAGGAAATTCAGACCAAATTTTTACTGCATTGTATTTGATAGATCTCTGCCCAATTGACAATCGACACAAAGGTATACTCAGATCCTCTCTATGACGTGTTTCATAATTATGAAAATTCGAAAGACTCTGAAAATAGTCTTTAAATCTATCCAATTTAATCAATCTCATTGTAATCGAATACACAAAGTTTCCTGATATCAGTTTGTAATTATTATAGACATTAAGAATTTTAACCTCAGAAAATAAATGTGCCACGGGATCATAATATCTTTTACCAACAATATATCTAACAATTCTTTTCTGAAGACGATATATAGCATTCAGATTATAGTCAAAAGTATTACCCCAGACTAAGATTCCATATGTTATATAAGAATAAATGAAAGAGTAGTATAAATTTGTCAAAATTTGTTTGTTAACCAGATGACGTATTTTACCAATCATACCAATATTCCTCGACAGAGTGATTCTCAGCTGCTTTACGTGAAATGACCAGTTCAGATTTTCATCGATCCATATTCCTAAGAATTTATATTCAGTGCATCTCTTTAGCTTAATTTCATTAATCTTCACATCGAAACATTTCTCATCGATATTTTTGTTTTTATTTTTATAAATCATGTATTTGGATTTCTTGACATTTATTAATAAATTGTTATGTCTGCACCATTTAGATATAATATTTAGAGAGTAGTTAACACTGCTAATCAGGCTTGCAGAATCTTGGTTGAAATCGACAATGCTTGTATCATCAGCATATAATAACATCTTTGAATTAATGTGTAACTTTGCTAAGTCGTTAATGTAAAGTAGGAAAAGGATCGGACCAAGAATCGAACCTTGAGGCACACCTCTGTAAATAAAATGTTCATCTGATATACTACCATTTACTTCTACAAGAGCTTTCCTCTGAAATAAGTAGCTTCTTAACCAGTTATTTATTTTACCTCTCAGGCCATAAAATTCAATTTTCTTTAACAAAATTTCGTGGTTAATACTGTCAAATGCTTTCGTAAAATCAAGATATACAGCTAATCCAATGTGACCTGCATCCAAATGATTGACAATATGCTCATATAAATCTGCAATGGCTGTCTGAGTAGATTTTTTATTTTGAAAACCATATTGTTGTTGTGTGATAATTTTCATATTATCTAGGAATTTAGTCATACGTGTACAAATTAGCTTTTCAAAGATTTTCGAGAAGATTGGCAAAATTGAAATTGGTCTGTAGTTTTCTATGTTTTCTTTATCACCTGATTTATGTATGGGAAGAATTCTGGCAATTTTCAGTTTATCCGGGAATACTTCGTTTATTATTGATAAATTAAATATATTGCACAAAGGTTCTTTTATTGTATGTATAATCTTTTTAATTACATTAATATTTATGTCATCTATTCCTGGTGACTTATCAGCTCCTAGGGAGAGGCAACCCAATGGACATCTGTTAGGAGACAGATGACAGCTTCCATCCAAGGCCATCCAGCGCGTTCTTTAACGTGTATAGGGTATGGCTGTCCACACACGCGACCACGGCTTAACATCCTATCTGACTAACGGAGGTCTTTCCAAGCCCATCGGTGTCCCCTACTGACCGTTCACAGGGAATTTTGCAGAGATAAACCTCAACGCTGGCCCAGCTGGTACTCGAACCTGGGAACTGCAGATTACGAACCTGGTGCGCTACCAACTGAGCCACCCCATCCTGCGTTAAAATAAATTGATCAAATAATGCGATTCGTCGTTTCTTAATCTCCCAAAAGCTTTAATTGCGTTCTCTAAAGAAGAAAAATTTAAAATTAAAAACTTTTAAGCGAATATTGCAACCGAAAAATTTTGGTGGTGCCAATATGAAGGTCACGTGGTTTGCATTCTCGATTATAAATTCCCCTTACACCCAGGAGGTGGGAAAACGCAACTTTTTCATTTTAGAGTTCATTGGAAAAATTCTTTATTAGTTGGATAGGTTGCAATTAAATATTATGATTCAAATTTTTCAAATCCTTAGGTCGTTTTAATTCACATCATTGTAGGTACTAAATATGGAAACGACAAAACTTTTAACGAATGTTGCAAGTGTTATGTTTATGATAGAAATTTGAAAACTCAGTGGTAATGTGTCAAAAGATATTCCACTGATAGCAACAATCTGCCCTTTTCTCAAATTGGTCTGAGTTGGGTTGGGTTGTTTTACCTCTGAGCGGCACTTTTTTGCAACACCATGAGCTAAATGGCCAGGCCACATGGACCCCGAAGGCTCAGAGAAGGTTGGGGACCCACTGGAACAGCTGTTGGGAGACAGATGGTAGCCTCCCGTCAAAGCCATCCAGCGTGTTCTTTAACGTGCACAGGGTATGGCTCTCCCGTACACGGGGCCACGGCTTAACGTCCCATCCGACGGACGGCGGCCTTTCCAAGCCCATCGGTGTCCCCTACTAACCGTTTGCAGGACGGGGAATTTTGCGGAGATAAATCTCAACGCTGACCCAGCTGGAACTCGAACCTGGGAACTTACGAGCCTGGCGCGCTACCGACTGAGCCAGCCCCGCCCCATGGGTCTGAGAAAAGCAACTTCTTCGTCTTAAAATATAAAAGAGAAATATTTCCTTTGCGTTATAAGTGCTAATGAAATATTACTATGTACGTTTTCCCATCATCCAATAGTTCGAATTAAAACTTTTAAAGAATGCAAAAATCGATGAATGAAAAACTTTCTTCTTTTGGAAAAGAAGATTCTTTTATTCTCCTGAAGCGATAGGTGTTCTTCTCTTTTCTTTCTCTTAGAATCGAAGAAAAAAAAAACTCAGTCGCGGTTTTTTTTTAATAGGAACGAATTTCAAATGTTCCTGACTTCGAAAAAGTGATTTCTTTAAGTCTTTTATCTATTTAGCTGTCTACAATAACTTCCATTTCCACTAACAGATCCATCAGAGAAAACTTTTATATTCAGCATTCTCTTATATGGACTTGTGGTGTTACGAAAATGTCCAGTACATGAGGATTACATGTAGGGTATCCGTACGTCTCGATGTTTAGAGAACTGTCCCGGTACCCCGAAAAATATTTTCTGGATCTCCAAATGGCCTGGTTCTTGGTAACGATATACAGTCGGCCTGTCGTTTCACGTGAATTTAATAACCTGTTTTTGAAACAAATCGGTCACTGTATTTACAGCTTTTTTTTACTTTAAGTGGACTGTTTTGTGTGTGGAAAACAAGGTGTGCACGCTGATGACCTTCGTGTCACGTGACACGAAGGTTGCCAGATCACTAATTTCTAAAAAAAATGGTTGCCAGATATTTTTTCTGAATTCTGTAATCAACCATAGTGTTCGGACACTTTTTTGAGCGACTGTACACACAGCTGTTTTGTACATAAGCAACTCAAAGGCTCAAAAGAAGTTGGGGAAGATATTAGACATTAGGAGACAGATAGAAGCTTCTCGTCAAAACCACTCAGAGTAATCATTAACATACAAGGTCGTCCTGCACAATAAGACAACGGATTAGCTTCTCATCTGAAGGATGACAGTCTTTCTAAGTGCATCGGTGTCCCCTTCATCAGATTACGTTCCTGGAGAGCTACAGAATAAGCTTATTCCCGGATGATTTTTCCTGGAGTTCAGTCATTAAATTAAAGAATCGTGAAAACAAAGGATTAGTTTAAAACTGAACTACGAGAAAAGAAGATTGCATTTTATATTGATTAACAACGAAGCATGGGAGAGCGTTTAAGGCAACGTATGCACTTATAGTTTATACTTTTGATGAAATAATTGCTTTGGCGGGTATAGTTGAATCAGTCGGTTACGTGACAGTCTCGTGATCTTCTGTTCCCAGATTCGAGACACCCCTGTGCCTGAGGCAGAGGTGGTTCAGTCGGTAACGGGCCAAACTCGTAAACTGAAGTTCCAAGTTCGAATCCCACCTGGCCCACCGTTGAGATTTATCTCCGCAAAACCCACGTCCTGCCTTCGGTCAGTAGTGAACAACGATGGACTTGGAAAAGCCACCGTCTTTCGAATGGGACGTAAAGTTGTGGCTCCGTGTGTGGGAGAGCTATATCTTGTACACTTTCAAGAACATGCTGGATGATCTTGACGGGAGGCTTCCATCTGTCTCCTAACAGCTGTTCAGTGGGTTCCTTTCCCCCAAACTTTCTCTGAGCTATTGGGGCTCTTGTGACCTGGCCATTTGCCCATTATGTACAAATACACAAAACATGCGCTCAGGGATACAATACTTTTACTCCAATATTCTCTTAGTCATTGGGGTTCTTGTCACCTGACCATTATATGCCAAACATGTCGTACAGAAGTAAAATAACTCATCAATTTTGATGCTTGTTTGGTGTCTCTTGGACCAAATTCAGTATTTTTAAGATTTAGTTATGCTTTATGGGGAGCGGGGGTGGCTCAGTCGGTAGCGCGCCAGGCTCGTAATCTGTAGTTCCCAGGTTCGAGTCCCAGCTGGGTCAGCGTGGAGATTTATCTCCGCAAAACTCGCGCCCTGCCCACGGTCAGTAGGGGACACCGATGGGCTTGGTAAAGCTCGCCGTCCGTCGGATGGGACGTTAAGCCGTGGCCCCGTGTGCGGGAGAGCCATACCCTGTGCACGTTAAAGAACACGGTGGATGGCCTTGACGGGAGGCTACCATCTGTCTCCCAACAGCTGTTCCAGTGGGTCCCCTCCCCCAACCTTCTCTGAGCCTTCGGGGTCCATGTGACCTGGCCATTTAGCCCATGGTGTGCAAAAAAGTGCCGCTCAGAGGTAAAACAACCCAACCCTATGCTTTATGGTATAATTTATTTCCATTCTTCTACCGAGAACCCCTAAGCCGTATGAATAAGCAGAGAGGAGCAGCAAGGGTTTTCCAAAATAAGTTTTCTCTCTTTCTGTACTTTATGAGCTAAATGAAAAAAAAAATAATAGGTTTTTTTTTTCAAATAAATTATCCAAATGCATTTCAATTAGCTTTTAGCTTATTATGACATACTGTCTTATTAATGGCTTTGTCAGAAAAAAGGATTAATAACTCTGTCACTTGTTCAGCCAAATGTTTCGCTTTCAGTAAAATGAAACAGATCCGATTATCGCGGTGGAAATGAAGGAGAAAAAAATGCGACGAATTGGGGGGGATACGCAATGCAAAAACGCGCACATTACATGAAAAAAGAAATGGAAAGATTATCTCTATATATTTCTAGGTAAAAGAAAGAAGCTGATGACATATAAAAATAAAGATGCTGATGACTGAATGAAATAAAGAGCATGTTACTTGTAGCTTTCAGCTGTGTACTGTAGGTAACATGCTCCACATTAATTTGATCTGAAACCTTTAAAATAATCATTTAAAGTCTTTCTTTGAAGAATTCCTTCCACATAGTTGGGTTGTTTTACCTCTGAGCGGCACTTTTTTGCACACCATGGGCTAAATGGCCAGGTCACATGGACCCCGAGGGCTCAGAGAAGGTTGGAGGAGGGGATCCACTGGAACAGCTGTTGGGAGACAGATGGTAGCCTCCCGTCAAGGCCATCCAGCGTGTTCTTTAACGTGCACAGGGTATGGCTCTCCCGCACACGGGGCCACGGCTTAACGTCCCATCCGACGGACGGCGGGCTTTCCAAGCCCATCGATGTCCCCGACTGACCGTGGGCAGGGCGGGGAATTTTGCGGAGATAAATCTCAACGCTGACCCAGCTGGAACTCGAACCTGGGAACTACAGATTACGAGCCTGGCACGCTACCGACTGAGCCACCCCCGCCCCTTCCACATAGTTAAACCACAAACTAGCTCTAATAACAGTAATTTCATTTTTGTCTAATTTATTATAAAAAAATGAGAGGAAGGTAAAAGATCAATACACTGATGAGAACATGGTAAAGAACATTTAAATTAAAAACTTCTGATAGGAGTTGACAGGTGCAAATTTGTTCTCTCTGAAAAGAATACTTTAATGATAGAAGTGATAGTCACGGTGGAAAAAAAAAAGATTTTAATTCATCTAGCTTGTTGAATTCCGTCTTGGCTAAAAGCACGGTGCATTAAAAGTTCTCACCTATACATCCTTTATTAATGTTTGCCATCACTCAAAAAGCACTGCATACGAGCAGCAAAAATATGACCATAGTGTTTAATAAAAAAAACGTATTAACACGTTGCAGTGTAAACTTCACTCTAAAGTACCGAAATGCGGTCTATGAAAATGCTAGCAGTATTCTTTTTTGGTTTTACTCCTCACAACTTCGAGTGTGCAAAATGGCTCACAATTTCTTTTCACAGGGTAAAACAACTATCTTCCTTGATAATAGAACTGTTGTTGGGTTATAGAGTGCAACATTCAAGCAACATGAGTTAGTACTTTGGGAAGTTTTTACCATATTTTTATGGGGCGGGGGTGGCTCAGTCGGTAGCGCGCCAGACTCGTAATCTGTAGTTCCCAGATTCGAGTCCCAGCTGGGTCAGCGTTGAGATTTATCTCCGCAAAATTTCCCGCCCTGCCCACGGTCAGTAGGGGACACCGATGGGCTTGTAAAAGCCGCCGTCCGCAGGATGGGACGTTAAGCCGTGGTCCCGTGTGTGGGAGAGCCATACCCTGTGCACGTTAAAGAACACGCTAGATGGCCTTGACGGGAGGCTACCATCTGTCTCCCAACAGCTGTTCCAGTGGGTCCCCTCCCCCAACCTTCTCTGAGCCTTCGGGGTCCATGTGACCTGGCCATTTAGCCCATGGTGTGCAAAAAAGTGCCGCTCAGATGTAAAACAACCCAACAACAACCATTTTTTTAAACTTAATAAAAAAATAAATAAATAACCCCTCAAGCAGCTGCTTACCACAGAGGTCTGGCAGTTTATATGCCATAGTAGAAGGTCTGTGAGGATGGCAGGACCTCAGCAGAAAAATGACACATACACCCATGCCTTAATCCGGGTCTCGAACGCAGGTCCCGTAAATCAGTAGCCAAGCGTGCTAACCACTCGGCCACGGGACAGTTTTTAAATTTAAAGAGAATATATATTTCTCACCCTGCAACTACAGATCGCGCTTTATCCTCTTCCTGCTCCCTTCCCAAATAAAAAAAAGGAAAGTTAAATCTTTTCCTCTTGTAGTGGAAAGCAATCTAAAGTACCCATTGCGAAGTAACGCAATTTCTTCGATGCCAACGAATCGTATTGTCAACTAGTTTCGAGGGAAAAAACGACAGTGGACGATATTAGTGCTACTGGAAATGGATGAAACTCTGATAAAAAAAAAAACATACGCTCACACAGAGAGAGGTGTCCAACTGAAAAAAACCTATTCCGATATGTGGTAAGAGCAGTAGTGTCATTTTAGAAATGTAAGATGATATATTTCCTGTTTTTTTTCCCTGTTTTTTTTTTGCCCGCAGGAGATTGGGGATACATTTAATGCTTTTTCGATAACTTCACGAGGTATGATACTTTACGGAATCGGGATTTTGCCACAAGTTTCTTTAATGAAGTGCGTTCTTTCTTTCAAATAAAAACTTTTTAGTGGGAAAAATCATTCGAATTTTATTTGGTGCAACTGAAAGTAAAGAACTGCCTTGCAGTTACTTAACAAATGACTTAATGGTTATTGAATTTCGATTGCAAAAATTTTGATCACTTTGGAATTGTAACTGATATTAGTGCAGGCAGAATTGAAAAGATGGCCTGCTTCTATCCTTGGTTAGTTTTAACAATACGAAGGGAAGTGAAAAATAGTAAGCATATATAATGATTTCCAAAAATTCAGTGAGGCGGGGGTGGCTCAGTCGGTAGCGCGCCAGGCTCGTAATCTGTAGTTCCCAGGTTCGAGTCCCAGCTGGGTCAGCGTTGAGATTTATCTCCGCAAAATTCCCCGCCCTGCCCACGGTCAGTAGGGGACACCGATGGGCTTGGAAAGGCCGCCGTCCGTTAGTAGCGACGTTAAGCCGTGACCCCGTGTATGGGAGAACCATACCTTGTGCAAGTTAAAGAACATGCTGGATGACCTTGAAAAGACGGGAGACTGCCATCTGACTCCGACTGATGACGAGACGGGAGACTGCCATCTGTCTCCCAACAGTTGTACCAGTCGGTCCCTCCCCCAACCCTCTCTGAGCCTTCGGGGTCCATGTGACCTGTCCATATAGCCCATGGTGTGCAAAAAAGTGCCGCTCAGAGGTAAAGCAACCCAAATCTCAAACTTTCAAAATCAAATTTAATAAAAAAAGAAGTAGATAAGATGACGAGACGCAAAAAAAAAAGTAGGAACTCTTTAGTGGGTGGAAGGATTTTACCTTTCTGAGTAGCAAACAAAATTTCGTAACCTGATGTTCCAAGATTAGAGTTCTACCGATGGCGTTCAAAAAGTTCTTGTTTCCATAACACATTAAACACTGAACGAATATTTTTTAAAAATCGCGATATTGATATATGTGATTGAGATTTTTATTTGCTATCACATTTTTCAAGGCGAAAAATCTATTTTAGGAGTTGACGTTAGCTTTCCCTTGGAATAACATAGGGTTGTTCCTTAATTCTCCTTGTATGTTTTAGTGTTGCGCTATACAAGAGAGCCATACCCTGTGGAATACGCTGGATGGGCATGACGGAGGCTTTCATCTCTCTCCTAACAGCAGTACAGAAAAACTCCATTTCTAACTTTCTTTGAACCATTGGGGAATTTGAGACCAGATCATTTAGCGCATCTTGTACAAAACATGCTTCTCATAATAATACATGTGTACTAACACGACATAATTGGGTTGTTTTACCTCTGAGCGGCACTTTTTTGCACACCATGGGCTAAATGGCCAGGTCACATGGACCCCGAAGGTTCAGAGAAGGTTGGGGGAGGGGACCCACTGGAACAGCTGTTGGGAGATAGATGGTAGCCTCCCGTCAAGGCCATCCAGCGTGTTCTTTAACGTGCACAGGGTATGGCTCTCCCGCACACGGGGAAACGGCTTAACGTCCCATCCTACGGACGGCGTCCTTTCCAAGCCCATCGGTGTCCCCTACTGACCGTGGGCAGGGCGGGGAATTTTGCGGAGGTAAATCTCAACGCTGACCCAGCTGGGACTCGAACCTGGGAACTACAGATTACGAGCCTGGCGCGCTATCGACTGAGCCACCCCCGCCCCCAACACGACATAATATTCCTTCTAAAGGATGGCAATACTTTTCAACTTATCAACGAACTTAGAATATTGTGGTCAAACTTCAAACGAATATTGCAAATTATCCATTTATGCTGAAACTTCGAAATTTTCATGATGGAGTACGAGGGTGAATATGCTTACACTAATAACAACGATTTTCCCCTTAATCCTGCTTTAAGACAAAAAAAAATAATTCCTTTTGTGGTTTTATAGGTGTAAAAGTTTTTTTTTTTGCAGTTTATAGATGCACGCGCTTGACGGCAAGCTTTCATCTGAAACCTAACAGCTGTCCAGTAGGTTCCTTTCCCTCAACCTTTTCTGAGCCCTTGGGATCCTTGTGACCTGCCATTTATCCCATTGTGCCAAAAAAGTGCCGCTCAGATGTAAAAAAATAACAATGAGAACAAATAGATCGTTTCGTCTCTGAGACGCAGTTTTCTGCGTACAATGGGATAAATGGCCAGGTCATCTATGATCCCAAGGGCTTGGAAAATATTTGGTTATCTATCAAGGGCTTGGAAAATATCCTCTGGACAATTATTAGGAGACAGATGAAAGCATCCCGCAAGGCTATCCAACATGTTCTTTATGATGCACAAGGTATGAGCTCTCCTGAACACGGGACCACGGCTTTAACGTCCCATCCGAGGAAGGCAGCCTTTCAAAGCCCATCAGTGTCCCTTTTCTGACTGAGGGCAGGGATTAGCGAGGGAAAAAAAATCAAAGCTGAAGCAGATGGGACTCAAACTTGGGAACTGTAGATGAACTTACGAGCCCCTGACGCACAGCCGTCTGAACCTCACCCCCTCCCAGACCACAAAAACAATCATATTAAATGGGAATTTCTAGATTACAAAATGTTTATTTCACGATTATTAAGTTCCCAACTCGCATTTAAAATTCTTTAATTATTCATGTTTCACATTTTAAGACATATAGGCTGATGGAAAAAATGTTTCCATCTTTTACATGAGATATTAAGTCGCCTTTAGTGTACAAGTCCAGTACCATTACTTTTGATAAATGACTCGAATTTACTGAAGTCCTAAAGAAAATACTCTAAAACATTTATGTCTGAGGTATTTAAATTTTCTTCAAAACGAATTAATGTTCTTTCGTAATTTTCTGATTTTGTATACCATTTTAAGATTTTTAAGCATATTCGTAAGAATTCTTAAATAGAATTTATGGCCACTTAATTCTCAACGTTTATTTATAGATCATTTGAATATCTGTTTAATTCTATGGTATAAACAAGTGCTCTCAAACGTCAAAATTAACTCCTCCATTACACATAGACTTTCTTGATTACCTAGAAGAATTCCTCAGTAATATATTTTTCTACGGCCATTCATTTTCTCAATTCAACAATTTCCTCTTCCCCGTCTCTCAATTTATTCTTAATAAACATTACTTTTTATATTCAGATAATAAGTTCGTTATGCTCCCATTATTCAATGGAAAAGAACTAAGAATTTTTAAACTTTTTTACTTAATAACTGGCTAAGAAAACGCTTATAATTACATCTGAGCATATATTCTGAAATTTGAAAAAAAAACTGACTTTCTCTCATTTCGACACATTACTTTAAAAAATTCCACGTTGAGGTTTCTTCTGCAATATTTCAAGTTAATGACTTTTGCATTTCGCATGGAATCTTTTATGGCCCTAGGTTTTTAAATTTGTTTTATTTTTTCATTTCACTTTTTGTCTTAATTTAATGTTTCTCCCCGACACTTCCCATCTTTCTTTTGACCGACGAGAATAATTTAGCAGATTTCCGCAGCGCCTTTTGGGGAAAATATTTCTCAAGGGTAGTCACAACGTAAACGACGGACGTAAATCTTCTTGCAGTAGAAATTGAACGATCTTCCGTGTTCAGATGATTTTGGTTCACATTCTCGGGTCGTCGTTCCCAACTCTTTTTTTCCGGTTTCAGTTAGAAATATTTCACTGGTTAGCGTTTAGTTCCTCTTTTCTTTGGCAAGCAAAATTAATACATTTTACTCTCTTTTTTTTTTTTTTTTTTTTTTTTTTTGGGGGGGGGGGGGGGGCTCAGTCGGTAGCGCGCCAGGCTCGTAATCTGTAGTTCCCAGGTTCGAGTCCCAGCTGGGTCAGCGTTGAGATTTATCTCCGCAAAATTCCCCGCCTTGCCCACGGTCAGTAGGGGACACCGATGAAAAGGCCGCCGTCCGTCGGATGGGACGTTAAGCCGTGGCCCCGTGTGCGGGAGAGCCATACCCTGTGCACGTTAAAGAACACGCTGGATGGCCTTGACGGGAGACTACCATCTGTCTCCCAACAGCTGTTACAGTGGGTCCCCTCCCCCAACCTTCTCTGAGCCTTCGGGGTCCATGTGACCTGGCCATTTAGCCCATGGTGTGCAAAAAAGTGCCGCTCAGAGGTAAAACAACCCTTTTTTTTTAATATTACAGGAACTGATTATTTTTTTTAGGTAATAAAAACAAAATCTTTCATAAACTGAACTTGCCAAGAGCCTGCCAGACTTGAGACCTTAATTCTCGGTCAATTTTCGATTCTGATAATCAGTGCGATACTCTACACTCGATTCTTTCCAGTGTTTGATTGATGGTATCCTTCCCTCTCCAATCTTCGCTCGATGATGATTTTTCCCTCTCCATTATTTTCCATATGGGTATATAGTATTTATTGGTATATAGTATTTACTACTATTTCCAGGCTCTGTTTAATGGCGTTCTTTTACCCCCAATTTTCGTTTCATTGTTTCTTCATTCCCCAATCTTCAATCGTTGTGTTTCTTCCACTGACGATGTCTTTTCCCATAGTATTCTTCCACTGATGATGTCTTTGTCCCATAGTATTCTTCCACTGACGATGTCTTTGTCCCATAGTATTCTTCCACTGATGATGTCTTTGTCCCATAGTATTCTTCCACTGACGATGTCTTTGTCCCATAGTATTCTTCCACTGATGATGTCTTTGTCCCATAGTATTCTTCCACTGACGATGTCTTTGTCCCATAGTATTCTTACGTAAACTGATGATGTCTTTGTCCCATAGTATTCTTCCCTCTCGAGTTCCCGCTTGATTCTATTCTTCCTTTCCCAGTCTTCATTCAATAGTGTTCTTCTCTCTTCACTTTTCTCTAACCAGTTTTCTTCCTTTGTAAGTCTTAGATCAATGGTATCCTTCCTTCTAATCTTCTCTCAATTATGTTCTTCTCTCTTTTACTCTTCTTCCGATGGTATTCTTCCCTTTCCCCTTTCATTCGATGGTTTCTCTTCCTTTATCGCATATTATTCCCTTCTGCCAATGATATTCTTCCCTCTGCAGTCTTTGCTTGCTAGTGTTCTCTCTCCTGCTTTCTCTTAATAGTTTTCATCCTTCCCAAGTCTTTGATCGATGGTATCCTTCCTTTTCCAATATTTTCTTGGTGATGTTCTTCGATGATGTTCTTTTATCGCTTAGTCTTCTCTCGATGGTATTCTTCTTTCTCCAGTCTTCACTAGATTGTGTCCTTCCCTTTCTTAGTCTTCTATCGATGGTTTTCTTCCTTCCATAATCTTCTCTCGATTTTATTCTTCCTTTCATAATCCTCTTTCAATGGTATTCTTCCTTCCATAGTCTTCCCTCGGTGCCATTCTTCTCTCTTAATCTTCTCTCAATGGTATTATTTCCTTCTTGCTCTGCTCCCAATGGTATTCTTCTTTATTTTACTCCTCTCTAGATGGTATTCTTCTTTATTTTACTCCTCTCTAGATGGTATTCTTCTTTATTTTACTCCTCTCTAGACGGTATTCTTCTTTATTTTACTCCTCTCTAGACGGTATTCTTCTTTATTTTACTCCTCTCTAGATGGTATTCTTTATTTTACTCCTCTCTAGACGGTATTCTTCTTTATTTTACTCCTCTCTAGATGGTATTCTTTATTTTACTCCTCTCTAGACGGTATTCTTCTTTATTTTACTCCTCTCTCGACGGTATTCTTCTTTATTTTACTCCTCTCTAGACGGTATTCTTCTTTATTTTACTCCTCTCTAGACGGTATTCTTCTTTATTTTACTCCTCTCTAGATGGTATTCTTCTTTATTTTACTCCTCTCTAGATGGTATTCTTCTCTTACTGTTTTCCCAATCGTGTTCTCACACTTGCTCTTCTCTCGATTGTGTCCTTTTTCTATCTTGCTCTTCTGTCAATGACATTCTACTCTCTCTTTTACTCTTCTGTCGATGGCATTCTTCACTCTCCACTCATTACACGACAACAGCGCCCACCCTCCTACTGCCTAAATAATAAAAAAATTAAACAAATATCATGGGAGATTTTGAAACTCCTCCCTACAGACCTGATCTGAATGTGATTTTACTTTTCCGGTCCTCTAAAAAAAAGCCATGAAAGGAAGGAATTTCGAGTCAGACAAAGAGGTGCAGTGCCTGGTCAGAGAATTCTCATACAACGACTAAAATCGTTCTACGAACAGGTTATCATGTTTCTAATTTCGCTTTGGAACAAATGCCTCAACAGGCATGAGCAATATCTATAGATAAATAAATCCTTTATGCTTCTTTCCTAGTTGTTCACTTTTCATTTCAAAGACCCTTATAATTACGAATGTTTTCAATCTTTATATTCTTGCACGTACTTATCTTCTTAATTATTAACTCGATTCTTACGTCATATGAAGAAATTTGTTTCGTCAGGAAGTTGGGGCGGGGGTGGCTCAGTCGGTAGCGCGCCAGGCTCGTAATCTGTAGTTCCCAGGTTCGAGTCCCAGCTGGGTCAGCGTTGAGATTTATCTCCGCAAAACTCCCCGCCCTGCCCACGGTCAGTGGGGGACACCGATGGGCTTGGAAAGGCCGCCGCCCGTCGGATGGGACGTTAAGCCGTGGCTCCGTGTGCGGGAGAGCCATACCCTGTGCACGTTAAAGAACACGCTGGATGGCCTTGACGGGAGGCTACCATCTGTCTCCCAACAGCTGTTTCAGTGGGTCCCCTCTCTGAGCCTTCGGGGTCCATGTGACCTGGCCATTTAGCCCATGGTGTGCAAAAAAGTGCCGCTCAGAGGTAAAACAACCCAACCTCAGGAAGTCTGACATAATCGGTGAACTCTTTTACGCAAAAAAAAACCCATTTGTCTGCAAAATGGAAGCGAGTCACCATGCTTCTTTTTTATTTAATTCAAGAATTGTTCAAAACAAGGGGAATGTTTTCTTGTCTCTTCAGATCACTCCTTTCAGTGATATGCGATTATTTAAGACGTCTTCTCCATTCCTTAGCTGAAATGGCTAATGACAACATAGTTACTGAGGTATTCACCTTAATTTTACTAGACACTTGAGCTCTGCAATAACCTAATTAACTAGAAGCTTGATTAATCAATCAACGAAATTTGATTACGATTAGAAGGTAAAAGTGTTATTTAGATGTATGCGTAGTGGGTGGATAGCTGAAAGTACGCGTGTTTTGTGTCGATTTGGGTTGTTTTACCTCTGAGCGGCACTTTTTTGCACACCATGGGCTAAATGGCCAGGTCACATGGACCCCGAAGGCTCAGAGAAGGTTGGGGGATTGGACACACTGGAACAGCTGCTGGGAGACAGATGGTAGCCTCCCGTCAAGGCCATCCAGCGTGTTCTTTAACGTGCACAGGGTATGGCTCTCCCGCACATGGGACCACGGCTTAACGTCCCATTCGACGGACGGCGGCCTTTCCAAGCCCATCGGTGTCCCCTACTGACCGTGGGCAGGGCAGGGAATTTTGCGGAGGTAAATCTCAACGCTGACCCAGCTGGGACTCGAACCTGGGAACTACAGATTACGAGCCTGGCGCGCTACCGACTGAGCCCCCCTCCCCCCCCCCCCCCCCCGCTGATTGAGTGGATTCAAATTGTCATTAACGTTACTTACAATTATTAAATTCCCATTAACTATGTGTGTGGATTCAAATTGCAATTAGTTTTATTTAAAACTATTAAACTTTTATTAACATTATTTGCGGATTTAAATGCCATTTACACTGTAAGCCAACATAAATCTGAAAAAACCGGAGATTGCTATTGGCAACTTACAGTTTGCGTTAGGTCAGGGGTGGGCAAATAGCGGCCCGCGGGCCACATTCGGCCCGCTAAGAGTTTTTTGTGGCCCGCCAAGACAGTCAGAAAAATCCGCCTTGAACCGAGATTTCCTTCCCGTGCGCGACCGAAGATTCGTCTCGTATTTTCCACTAGGACGGCCACGTCAATACGCATGCGCAGTGTAGATACGAAAACAATTGCCCACCCCTGCGTTAGGTCAATCGCACAGTTGCCAAGGCAACGGACAATTAGCATCTGTTCATCAACAATTGTGTAAACACGTTTGGATTTTAAAACCGTTTTCCATTTAAAAAAAAAAACATTCAATTCTGGTTTCTCTCATCTAAGTCTTTTTTAATTAATTTTTCAGTTAATGAAATATTTCTAAACACTGTAAATTTAACGAAAAAAAAAGCAACAGTTTATTGCAATAAACACTGGCTCTCCTTGTCAAAAGACTAAACTGCCATTCATGCCACTTAAACACTCAACAGAAGAAGAAGTATTTGAAAGAAAACAAAATAGGAAAAAAATATGTTCCGATAAAGATGGAACTTAATTGTTGTGATACAGATCGATTTTAGTGATGAGGCGAAGAAAAATCTCAACTTCAGCCTCGTAAACACCGACAGAAAACAATAGAGATTATAGAAGACACCTTAATTTCTTCGTTACTGTCGCCATAATGATACATAATTAGACTCTGTTAATCATCATTAGCTTACGCTTTTACTTAGGAGGTTGACTTCAAATTTAGAAAAAATATAGCAGTTTCAACTAGGATAAAAGTTTAATTAATGGCGTCTCTTGTCGGACCTTAAGAAACAAAGAGGAAAAAAAATTACGAAAAACAATTATGATGATTTTGTCATCTTCAGGATCTAATTTTAGATGACGTATCACGTGAACCGTGTCAAAAGATTTAAAACGTCTCCTCTGAGGTCATTCGAGGTCATTCGAGCTAATGCTTCAATTATCACTTTCAGTTTAATTAACACGAGAAAGAAAAAAAACGTGTTACTCAAATTTTGTTTTTCCTTTTTATACAATTTTAGACAAAAGAGTTTAAACAGTAAAATACAGCAAACGAAAAAGTGGGTGGGACTCAGTCAGCACTGCGCCAAGTTCGTAATTTGCAGTTACCGAGTTCGAGTCCCAGCTGGACCAGCGTTGAGATTTATCTCCGCAAAACTCTTCTCAGTGCCCTGAGTCAGTAGGGACACCGATGGGCGTGGAAAAGCATCCGTCCGTCGGATGGGACGTTAAGCCGTGGTTCCGTGTGTCGGAGAGCTATAATCTGTGCACGTTAAAGAACACGCTGGATGGCCTTGATGGGAGGTTACTATCTGTCTTCTAACAGTTGTTCAGTTGGTCTCCTATGCCTAAACTTCTCTGAGGCCTTGGGTCCTTGCGACCTGGCCATTTAGCCCATTGTGTGCCAAAAAAGTGACATTCAGAGGTAAAACAACCCAACAGAAAAACAATTTGAATCGTATAAGGAACAGCAAACATTATGGTTCATGCATACGAAGTCATGGACAAGGATTGAAAGGCACAAATAGGCACAAAATTCGCTATTTGTCACAAATCTCTAATTATTTTTGATCAATGGCTAGTGTTGGATTTCCCATAAGGCTCCATAAGGCACTTTACCTTATGGAGCGCCAATATTCTCGTGTTGGATTTATTTATTCAAGAAAAAAAAAACATCCTTATTTTAACTTTTAGAAAAGTAAAATAATACTTGCAAGCATCTATGGTTCAAGTGCGTTTAATTGCATTTTTCTCTATCTTGACATAGGGGCGGGGGTGGCTCAGTCGGTAGCGCGCCAGGCTCGTAATCTGTAATTCCCAGGTTCGAGTCCCAGCTGGGTCAGCGTTGAGATTTATCTCCGCAAAATTCCCCGCCCTGCCCACGGTCAGTAAGGGACACCGATGGGCTGGGAAAGGCCGCCGTCCGTCGGATGGGACGTTAAGCCGTGGCTCCGTGTGCGGGAGAGCCATACCCTGTGCACGTTAAAGAACACGCTGGATGGCCTTGACGGGAGGCTACCATCTGTCTCCCAACAGCTGTTCCAGTGGGTCCCCCAACCTTCTCTGAGCTTTCGGGGTCCATGTGACCTGGCCATTTAGCCCATGGTGTGCAAAAAAAGTGCCGCTCAGAGGTAAAACAACCCAACTCTATCTTGACAATCAAAAGTGAGATTCTAATGGATATTGATTGCGACGATGTAATTTATTCATTCACAGAGCGTAAAACGAGGTAAGAAAATATTTAGGAATGAACATTTTGATTTATATTTAATACTGTATATTAAATGTTTTAAATTGTACGGAATATTACAGTAATTTTTACGGAACTTGACTATTAATTTGTATTATTAATTTTCGTGAAAATCCCCACCCATTTTCCTTACCTTTTTTTCGTTTATGGTTGGAAAATAAAAATGCATGTGTTTCTGCAGAAAAATAAGAATAAATGACCGCCTAAGAGGCGCTAGTGCTGTGTGTTCCTATTAGAACTGTTAAGAACCACTTCCTTGAAACGTAATTCCAATCCCTGTCCACTACTATATCTTGGGTTGCGATTCAGTATACCCTAGTAGGGTTGGTTGTCTGCAGTGCACTGAATGGCACTCTTTTATACACACAGGTCACAACGACCCGAAGGTCTGAAAAAATAAAGATTTGGGTAGTGAATCTGTTGGATAGCTGTTAAGTACAGTCCCTCAAATAAATATCCGAACACTATGGTTGATTACAGAATTCAGAAAAAATATCTGGCAACGATTTTTTTTTAGAAATTAGTGATCTGGCAACCTTCGTGTCACGTGATTACAGAATTCATGAAAAATATCTGGAGCGTGTACAGCAACTGTACACGCTCCAGTTACCGTTCACAGCAAACTGGAGCGTGTGCAGTTACTGCACACGCTCCAGTGTGCTGTGAACGGTAACTGCACACGCTCAATATTTCCGTGAGTGAGCCCACACGATCTAGTATCAAAATAATATGACCACCTACAGTCGCTCAAAAAAGTATCCGAACACTACGGTTGATTACAGAATTCAGAAAAAATATCTGGCAACGATGTTTTAGAAATTA
Organism: Ryuthela nishihirai; assembly: GCA_038380435.1. NCBI lineage: Eukaryota > Metazoa > Arthropoda > Arachnida > Araneae > Heptathelidae > Ryuthela > Ryuthela nishihirai. The sequence goes on from JAWZYU010000020.1 coordinate 41,697,639, forward strand.
GTGATCTGGCAACCTTCGTGTCACGTGATTACAGAATTCATGAAAAATATCTGGAGCGTGTACAGCAACTGTACACGCTCCAGTTACCGTTCACAGCAAACTGGAGCGTGTGCAGTTACTGCACACGCTCCAGTGTGCTGTGAACGGTAACTGCACACGCTCAATATTTCCGTGAGTGAGCCCACACGATCTAGTATCAAAATAATATGACCACCTACAATCGCTCAAAAAAGTATCCGAACACTACGGTTGATTACAGAATTCAGAAAAAAATATCTGGCAACGATGTTTTAGAAATTAGTGATCTGGCAACCTTCGTGTCACGTGACACGAAGGTTGCTAGATCACTAACTTCTAAAAGATATCGTTGCCAGATATTTTTTCTGAATTCTGTAATCAACCGTAGTGTTCGGATACTTTTTTGAGCGACTGTACAGATGGAAGCATCCCGTCATGGTCATACAATATGTTTATCAACTCTAGAAGCTGCGGTATAATTTGCATTTTCCTCCCGAAAGAAGTTTCAGTCATTAACAACAGATAGCGACGCTATTATATTGTAGAATGTATTTCGAAGTCCAAACATTCAGAAAACATTTTTACCACTGTCTCTACCATTTTAGAGTATTTATACTGCAGCTTCTAGGGTTAACGTGCCTGTTCATTTTGAATCTGATGGATAGAAGATTGCATCAATGCGAATCTTGTAACTGCTTTTTTCCCCCCACCAAGTTCTCAATATATGGAAAGATTTGAGAAGCTGTTCTAAAATTTCTCATCGCAGAACGGATTTCTAGGTTTATTCTTGATCATGGGAGTCGGCAGGGAGCTTCAAAACTAGCCATTTGCCTTTCAGAACACTGGAATTCGACATTATTCCAATCCATTTTTCACATTTTCTTTGGCGAAAAACATCTTCCTTTCTTGTATACAGTATGCATCAAGTCGTAAGTAATCTCAGACACGATATAATGAGATTCCTGAAATTTTTTTTTATTATTTGCGACATATAGGACAAAGAAGAATCCTGGAAGCTACTCCTAACTTAATACAGGCCTTCTCATACAAGGACATGCCCTACTAAGACCGAAGTCACTGCTGACCACTGCCTTAGTTAGAGCTAACACAACACACAAGTTAGCCTTGCTGGAACAGTCGCTAGCTGCCTAACCACTATGCCAGTTAAGGCTAAAAATGACTTTTTCATTATTCTTTTCCTTTTAATGTATAATTAATAGAGCATTACTTTCTGTAATGAAAGAAAACGATAGAAAAGGGAAAGAAGAGAAAGAGATCAGTACAAGCAGTGCAATTAGTCGAAGAATAAGAAATGGTTTGGGAAACGAAGAGAGAGAATTTGAACTCATCCTTCTGATTGGGAATTGAATTCGGACTGTGTCTAGGGAAGCTGTAAGGAAAGGAAGTGTGCATCAGATGGGAAATAACCGTTTCCCAAAGGAATCAGGTTAGGTTCGAGAGTCTGGGCAAGCAAGAAGTGCTTTTGTTAGACCTGAATTAGATCCCAGGAGCTTTTACTCCCTTGAGACGATTGCGCTTTTTCGATGGTGTTGCTATTTTCAACCCATGAAATAAAATAGCGATGCAATGAGCTAGAAGGTAGGGCTAAGCCTAATAGGAATGTCTATGTCTAATTATCGATTTTCAAGAGGGCAATACTCTGATGTTATACGTATACATAAGTCTATCATCAGGTCTTTGCAGCTGAAGTAAAGTGATAAGCAATGCCAAGAGGATGGAAGACGAATGATCCGCAATCAAGAAGATTGGAAATAAAGTGATCAGTTAAGCGAAATAGTAAAGAGAGTTGGGTTGTTTTACCTCTGAGCGGCACTTTTTTGCACACCATGGGCTAAATGGCCAGGTCACATGGACCCCAAAGGCGCAGAGAAGGTTGGGGAAGGGGACCCACTGGAACAGCTGTTGGGAGACAGAGGGTAGCCTCCCGTCAAGGCCATCCAGCGTGTTCTTTAACGTGCACAGGGTATGGCTCTCCTGCACACGGGGCCACGGCTTAACGTCCCATCCGACGGACGGCGTCCCCTACTGACCGTGGGCAGGGCGGGGAATTTTGCGGAGATAAATCTCAACGCTGACCCAGCTACTCGAACCTGGGAACTACAGATTACGAGCCTGGCGCGCTACCGACTGAGCCACCCCCGCCCCAAAGTAAAGAGAAAGTGGTTAGCAATTGAATAAGGTTACGATGCAATAAAGGGGTAAATGCATGATAGTGACGAAATGATATGATCAGTAACATGAAAGTTCTAAAGTTGAAGTGGCCATCTGTCAGTTGCGTTGAGTTGTTTTTCTTTTGTGTACACGGACTAAATATACTGATCACAAGGACTCCAAGGGCTCAGAAAAGGTTGAGGGAAGGTAAACCATTGACAGGAGACATATGAAAGCCCCCTCCCCCCCGTCAAAATATCCAGCATGTTCTTTAACATGCACAAGATAGGGCTCTCCTGCACACGGGCCACGGCTTAACATCCCATTGGACAAATGGCAATTTTCCAAGCCCATCAGTACCCTCATTTTCATTGAGGAATAAAAGTCATGCATAGTTGGGGCTGGAATCTGGTAACTGCGCGCAGCGTAGTTACCAGATTCCAGCCCCAACTACTGGTTGTACTGCGCCAACATACTTGCGCTTCGACTGCGCCAACATACTTGCGCTCCGACTGTGCCAACATACTTGCGCTCCGACTGCGCCAACATACTTGCACTCCAACTGTGCCAACATACTTGTGCTCCAACTGTGCCAACATTTTGCGCTCCGACTGTGCCAACATACTTGCGCTCCGACTGCGCCAACGTACTTGCGCTCCGACTACTCCAACGTACTTGCGCTCCGACTGCCCCAACGTACTTGCGCTCCGACTGCGCCAACATACTTGCGCTCCGACTACTCCAACGTACTTGTGCTCCGACTGTGCCAACGTACTTGCGCTCCGACTGCGCCAACGTACTTGCGCTCCGACTGTGCCAATATACTTACTCTCCGACTGCGCCAACGTACTTGCGCTGGGACTGCGCCAATATACTTGTGTTCTTCATAAGTTAGCAAAAAGATCAATGCGATGAGCATTAGAAGGAGGGTAAAAATTAAGCAGAAAGTGAAAATGCAGCATTTTACAACAAAAGGAACACTAAACTTTGGTAAACGATCACCTGTAAATCAAAGAACTGCCTTTTTAAATTACAAAATATTTGTTCGTTATTTCTAAATTAGGATAAAATTTGTCTATAGTCCTGAAGATAATTTTTACTTAGCTTGAACTTTTTTCTATGCTGCGTAGTTTTCTTTAACTATATTAATGTAACTCGAAATGTATATTTGAGATATGACACGTGTAACGTTAGTTAATTCTCTGTTGAGTTCATGATTTCAGAGTTATGATATTAATCAGTTTTCACCTAAAGCGATGCATTAGAATCTATCTCATGGAATGTTTCCTTTGATCGAGTCATTTTATGAACCTAATTAGAGGAGATTTGATATGAGTGGTGCTCAGTGATTGGAAAGTTTGAGACGTCACCTGGTGATATTTTCCCTATTTGAATCCCAACCAAAAACTTTCTCTTTTTCGTTAAGGCTTAAAACGATAGTAATAAATTGAAAAATGGAGGTCGAGAATAAGATGAAGGTTGGGTTGTTTTACCTCTGAGCGGCACTTTTTTTGCACACAACAGGCTAAATGGCCAAATCATAAGGACCCCGAAGGTTTAGAGAAGGTTGGGGTAAGAGACAGCTGTTGGGAGACAAATGGTATCCGCTAGTCAAAGCCATCTAGCGTGCAAGCTCTCTAGCAAGGAATGACTCTCTCTTTCTCGCACATGGGGCCACGGCTTAACGTGGCATCCGACGGACGGCGGCTTTTCCAAGCCAATCGTTGTCCCCTACTGTGGGAAAGCGGGAAATTTTGCTGAGATATATCTCAACGCTGGGACTCGAACCTGGGAACTGCAGATTACGAGCCTGGCGCGCTACAGACTGCACCACCCCGCCCCATAAGATGAAGGTAATGATGCAGAAGTCTACAATAAGATAAAGGAGTCAATAATAAGATGAAGATACTGAAGAAGGAATCGTCAATAGCATGAGGATAAGTCTGAAGGAGACAACAATAAAATGAAGGTGATGATGAAGTCAGCAATAAAAAGATAAGGTGGAGTTAACATCAAGATGAAGATATTACAATCAGCAACAAGAGGAGAGTAATTATGTGGTCAGCAATAAGATGACGATATTAATGAAGCGGTCAGCAATAAGATGAAAATAAAGAAGTGGTCAACATACGTTAAGGACAATGATGGGTTGGCTTGTTTTACCTCTGAGCGGCACTTTTTTGCACACCATGGGCTAAATGGCCAGGTCACATGGACCCCGAAGGCTCAGAGAAGGTTGGGGGAGGGGACCCACTGGAACAGCTGTTGGGAGACAGATGGTAGCCTCCCGTCAAGGCCATCCAGCGTGTTCTTTAACGTGCACAGGGTATGGATCTCCGCACACGGGGCCACGGCTTAACGTCCCATCCGACGGACGGCGGCCTTTCCAAGCCCATCGGTGTCCCCTACTGACCGTGGGCAGGGCGGGGAATTTTGCGGAGATAAATCTCAACGCTGACCCAGCTGGGACTCGAACCTGGGAACTGCAGATTACGAGCCTGACGCGCTACCAACTGAGCCACCCCCGCCCCGGACAATGATGAAGTGATCATCAACAGAAAGAGAGTAATGATGAAGTGATCATCATCAGGAAGAGAGTACTGATGAAGTGGTCATCAACAAAAAGAGAATAATTATGAAGTGATCATCAAACAGACGAAAAGAAATTAAATAGTTTATAATATAGAAAGCTTGATTAATAAACAACTTGCAGTTCATTCTAATATTCTTCATTTCAATTTGCTGCTGTTAGGAATATATTGTGGCTTTTAAAAATATTTTCGAAATGTATATATTGCAGTTAAACTAAATTACAAATGTAGAAAAGAAAATTTATAAAGGGTGATTATTAAGGCACTTAAACAGAGCAATATCTTGCAAGCCAGTAGATATAGCGATAAAATAATGACAGTAGGTACGAACAAATCGATGGTGCGAAGTAAAAAATAATTTAACTTCATTGACGCAAGTAGTGTACTTCAGCAATTGTAAAAATTTTCTCTTTAGCTATTATATTATCTTTCTACGCTGAGAGGACAATTTATTGTACACACCCACCTAATAACATATGAGTTCACCTTTCATTCTCACAACAGAAACAATATATCTAGCATGGATGGGGCGGGGGTAGCTCAGTCGGTAGAGCGCCAGGCTCGTAATCTGTAGTTCCCAGGTTCGAGTCCCAGCTGGGTCAGCGTTGAGATTTATCTCCGCAAAATTCCCCGCCCTGCCCACGGTCAGTAGGGGACACCAATGGGCTTGGAAAGGCCGCGGTCCGTCGGATGGGGCGTTAAGCCGTGGCTCCGTGTGCGGTAAAGCCATACCCTGTGCACGTTAAAGAACACGCTGGATGGCCTTGACGAGAGGCTACCACCTGTCTCCCAACAGCTGTTCCAGTGGGTCCCCTCCCCCAACCTTCTCTGAGCCTTCGGGGTCCATGTGACCTGGCCATTTAGCCCATGGTGTGCAAAAAAGTGCCGCTCAGAGGTAAAATAACCCAACCCAACCCACTTCGTCCCACATATACTCAATAGCATTCAAATCCGAAGAATGAGAGGGCCATTCGTGGGTTGTGAACTCACTGGAATGCTCTTCCAACCTGTCCTTCACCAAACGGGGGCGATGAGACGGAGCCGTTTCTTGAGAAAGAAGCATCCTGCTATGGGAAATGTATAGTCATGAACGGGTATAGTGGTCGGCGAGTACGTTAATATAGCCTAGTGCAATGATAGTGATCTCAGTTGGTACAAGTGGCCTCAAATGGACCACATAAACATGTTGCAGAGCATTGCACCGTATCCAACGACCTTAACACCCGACTTTACAATCGGGGTCCATGGCTTGAGGTCTACGCCCCACACACAACCTCCCGTTGGCGTGTTATAGATGGATTCTCATTTCTTTGGACCAAGCTACATGTTTCCAGCCTTTCACGATCCATTGGTGATGTTCCTTCTCTCACTGCAGTCTCACAGCCCAATGACGTGCTGTTAACAATGGTACTCGATCTGGGTGTTGGCTGCCATAGTACAGTCGTGTCGAATGGTCTTTGCACAAATATTCGTAGCTGCTCCGTCATTTAATGTCGATGTTATCATCTACACTGGGGCCCTCTGTTCTGATGTTATCTGTACTAGAGGACTGATAACGACAGAATATGGGAGATGATAACGGAGAAGTGACGATCATTGATGCTCACCTCGAACATCGATGACCTGATTACAGCCACTTTTCCTGGCAGCTGTAGGTTTTGATGTAATCTTTTTACGTTTATTTTAGGTATGTGCATGCGACGGTCGCACCCAGAAATCCCAGATGTTCTGCATTCATGTATATGGAACTCTCCATCTTTCTCACACCGATAATCTGCCCACGATCGAACTCGCTCAGGTTGCCATGTTTACCCATCATAACAGTCGCAGGTAGGCATCTGACTCATTTCTAGCCCTCAAGGGAGTGCAGCATCATTGTGGCAGAGGAGGGCACACTTGAGGATGGGCGCAGTGTATATAGGTTGGGTTGTTTTACCTCTGAGCGGCACTTTTTTTGCACACCATGGGCTAAACGGCCAGGTTACAAGGACCCCGAAGGCTCAGAGAAGGTTGGGGGAGGGGACCCATTGGAACAGCTGTTGGGAGACAGATGGTAGCCTCCCGTCAAGGCCATCCAGCGTGTTCTTTAACGTGCACAGGGTATGGTTCTCCCGCACATGGAGCCACGGCTTAACGTCCCATCTGACGGACGGTGGCCTTTCCAAGCCCATCGGTGTCCCCTACTGACCGTGGGCAGGGCGGGGAGTTTTGCGGAGATAAATCTCGAGGCTGACACAGCTGGGACTCGAACCTGGGAACTACAGATTACGAGCTTGGTGCGCTACCGACTGAGCCACCCCTCCCCTGCAGTGTATATAATAAATTGCGCTTTCAGTGTGTATTATAGAAATTCCACGACAAAGTCAATTATATGCATACTCAATCCGGCATTAAGTATAGCAACATCCATGTGATTGCACTCTCTACTAACGGGTTGTTTAAGGTCCTTTAGTACAGTAATTATCAACTTTTCTTCAGTTAAGGTTAAAATATACTTTAAAAAATCTGCAAATTAGTTTTAAAATTATCAGTAAGAGTAAGAAACTTATTCCTCATTAAACATATATTTAATCAATGTCATAAGTTTCAGAATAAAAAACAAAAAATATCACATTTTTAAAATTCAGGAAAATGAATTTCCCATTACGGATTATTTTTGGTCCAAAGTGCTGATTATGATCATTCGCAAAAGGCTTGGGTTGGGGTTGTTTTACCTCTGAGCGGCACTTTTTTGCACACAATGAGCTAAATGCCATGTCACGAGGACCCCGAGGGCTCAGAGAAGGTTGGGGGAGGGGACCCACTGGACAGATGTTGGAAAACATATGGTTGCCTCTCTTCAAGTCCATCCAGCGTGTTCTTTAATATGAACAGGGAATGGCTCTAAGCACACGGGGCCCCGGCTTAACCTCCCATCCCACGAACGGCGGTCTTTCCAAGACCGTGGGTTTCCCTACTAACCATGGCAGGGTGGAGAATGTTGCAGAAATAAATCTCAACACTGGCCCAGGTGGTACTTGAACCTGGCAACTGCAAATTACGAAACTGGCACGCTACCGACTGAGCCATTCCCTCGCCTGAACAGGCCTGGATCTAGAAAACAGTAGAGGGCGGCAGTGAGGCAACTGAGCTAGAAAAACGTAAAAGTTGGGGGAGACTACATTTACACTGCAGTATGAGTATGGCTCTCTCATCCTTAAAAAAGGGGGCGGGGTGGCTCAGTCGGTAGCGCGCCAGGCACGTAATCTGTAGTTCCCAGGTTCGAGTCCCAGCTGGGTCAGCGTTGAGATTTATCTCCGCAAAATTCCCCGCCCTGCCCACGGTCAGTAGGGGACACCGATGGGCTTGGAAAGGCCGCCGTCTGTCGGATGGGACGTTAAGCCGTGGCCCCGTGTGCGGGAGAGCCATACCCTGTGCACGTTAAAGAACACGCTGGATGGCCTTCACGGGAGGCTACCATCTGTCTCCCAACAGCTGTTCCAGTGGGTACCCTCCCCCAACCTTCTCTGAGCCTTCGGGGTCCATGTGACCTGGCCATTTAGCCCATGGTGTGCAAAAAAGTGCCGCTCAGAGGTAAAACAATTCAACTCATCCTTAAAAGACTTTCCTAGTCCATCGGTGTCGCCCTTTTACAATTGAGCCGGAAATATGTAAAGGGGACTGAGAACAGACTAGATTTACATCGCAGCATTTCCCTTCCATTTTTAATGCATTTGTAAATTCCAAATATTTTAAAAAAATTAGTTGGGTTGTTTTACCTCTGAGCGGCACTTTTTTGCACACCATGGGCTAAATGGCCAGGTCACATGAACCCCCGAAGGCTCAGAGAAGGTTGGGGGAGGGGACAAACTGGAACAACTGTTGGGAGACAGATGGTAGTCTCCCGTCAAGGCCATCCAGCGTGTTCTTTAACGTGTACAGGGTATGGCTCTCCCTCGCACGGAGCCACGGCTTAACGTCCCATCCGACGGACGGCGGCCTTTCCAAGCCCTTCCATAAAAAATTAGTGAAATACTGTATAATTTTAATAACATTTTGCCTTTATTACATTTATTAGCATTATCAAGAGAGGAAAGGGTTTTTGGGGGATTAGAGTGGGTTACTTTACATCCAAGCTGCACTTTTTTTGCACACAATGGGCTAAATGGTCAGCTCTCAAGGAACCCAAGGAGGGCTCAGAAAATGTTGACGAAGCGGACCCACTGGACAACTGTTAAGAGACAGACGAAGACTGATGTCAAGGTCATCCAACGTGCTCTTTAACGCGCACAGCATATATCTGTTCTGCACAGAATGCTAGGTTTAATGTGCCTTTCAAACGGAAGGTGGCCTTTCCAAGCCCAACGGTGCCACTTTCTCACGGTTTATGAGTAGAGCGGGTTGGGTTGTGTTGGGTTGTTTTACCTCTAAGCGGCACTTTTTTGCACACCATGGGCTAAATGGCCAGGTCACATGGACCAACGAAGGCTCAGAGAAGGTTGGGGGAGGGGACCCACTGGAACAGCTGTTGGGAGACAGATGGTAGCCTCCCGTCAGGGCCATCCAGCGTGTTCTTTAACGTGCACAGGGTATGGCTCTCCCGCACATGGGACCACGGCTTAACGTCCCATCCGACGGACGACGGCCTTTCTAAGCCCATCGGTGTTCCCTACTGACCGTGGGCAGGGCGGGGAATTTTGCGGAGATAAATCTCAACGCTGACCCAGCTGGGACTCGAACCTGGGAACTACAGAGTAGAACGGGAGTTTGTGGAGAAAATTCTGAACCAAAACACAGCTGAGACTCGAACCTAGGAATGTTATTTTCTATCAGAAATTAGCAGTTCTCAAAATTTACATAGGTATACAGCTTTCTGTATATTACGTATGCACGAGTAGAGTATGACAGTTGGTCCACATGACAAGGGTGTCAATTTATCTTTATAATTGCTTCAATTAATCTTTATTTAACTGAAGATTTCCAATGTCTAACTAAAGGAACTTCAACGCAGTGTATTTGCTATTGCACAGAATTGCCAAAAATGTGATATCTTGTAATCTGTAGTTCCCAGGTTCGAGTCCCAGCTGGGTCAGCGTTGAGATTTATCTCCGCAAAATTCTCCGCCCTGTCCACGGTCAGTACGGGACACAGATGGGCTTGGAAATGCCGCCGTCCGTCGGATGGGACGTTAAGCCGTGGCCTCGTGTGCGGGAGAGCCATACGCTGTGCACGTTAAAGAACACGCTGGATGGTCTTGACGGAAAGACTACCATCTGTCTCACAACAGCTGTTCCAGTGGGTCCCCTCCCCCAACCTTCTCTGAGCCTTCGGGGTCCATGTGACCTGGCCATTTAGCCCATGGTGTGCCAAAAAGTGCGCCTCAGAGGTAAAACAACCCAACCCAAATAATACTAAAAGGAGATAGTTGTCTATCTGTGGCAGCTATACCTCATTGAGAAATCCTAGTTGACTCTTCCAATGTTCACTGAGTGCTGCTGGTTGTTTTCCAGGTTGCATTACGGAATTTCAAATCGACATTTTAAAGAGTGGACTTGCTAGAGACAAAACTATTTAGCATGCTATTCCTATGGGAAATGGTAATTGCTGCCAAATTTATTGCAGCCAGTTACTGTTCCCTAATTATTAGCATAAAAGTCAACAACATTTAAATCTTCTGCCATTGTCGGATTCTCAACATTTCTAAAGACATTACTACTTTAAGGCGTCCTATTGCAGCTAGAGAACTGCTTCTTTAACATTTTACAGGGTCACGCAGTACGAAATTTGGGACAGTTAGGTCAAGTATGTTGGGAACCATAGAGCACAAGATCTATCGAAATTAAAATCTCTATAGTCTGCGGCGAAGCCACGTGCTAAGAGAACGTGTGCTGACGTCAGGAACGACCTAGCAACACCGGGCAATTCTTCGTGTTGAATCTGTGCTAAAGGGTCGGGGGGGGGGGGGGGGGGCAAGAAGTGTTCACAAAACTAGCATATAGTTCAAAACAGAATACAAAGATTAAAAATGAGACCTGTCCAGTGCCAGGTGGCGTTCATCTAGTATAAAAATAAAACAAGATGTAAATTATCAGAAGCAATAAGAACATGCCTTATAATCCCAAATTCTGTGAGCTATAACACACACAAAAAAAAAACACATCGAAATATGCACCATATCTATTTTCATTAATATAATCACGTGCTACACAATTGCTTTACGATTGCAGTACGTTGGGAGATTTCGTTTTCCATAATATTAAACTGTTCTGAAAAGCGATCTCGAAAGATCTGTCTGTCCAATTTGAAAATGCTGAAACAGAGAAAGGTACGATAAAAGCACCCACCATATATACATATTGATTTACACTTCCTACCAAATGATAGGAAAATATTGGAAAAAAGATGATAAGTATGCAGCGACGAGATTTAAATTCTCCTTTCAGAAACTCGAGTCCATCTCGTTGATTAAAAAGAAGGGGTACATCGGGAGTAGAAAGTAGAAAAATATTATCCGATCGTCGTTTATTGTCTAGATCTATTTGACCATCAATTCTGTTTAAGTGAACTTCTATGACTCATCTCTGCATAGAATACTTTTTGAATTTTACAATTAACATTTTGTATAGATGTCAGTGACATCATATAATAACTCTACTTTGAACCAATAGCTGCGATTCTTCGCCTGGTTTATATATCCTCCCTACAGAGAACCTATAAGATATAAATTTACAATAGTTCCTCAATGGAATTCTAGAACTAATCTGCAGGCAGCCAATAGAGACACATTCAATTATCAACTGACCAATACATGTTGATGCATGTTGCGGAACACAGAACAGGAGATACAAAGAGTTAAGTATCACTTTAAAAGAAGCCGAAATTTTCTAAAATTCTGCTCTGCTAGGTCCCTAGAATGTCGTATTTATGAGATTCTATTGTGCTTAGGAAAGTGTGAATCTTAATTATCTTAGATCAACTGGAAAAATGACTGATGCATAATCAATTTCAAATCCTATAGATGGGAGAATTTTTTTTATGTATTCCTACTCTCAACAACACAATCCATCAACCACGTTTATTACTCATTGGTAAATGAAAAACATTTAAATACCGTATTAATCCAACCTGTGGTCGAGTGGTTAGCGTGCTTAGTTACTGATCCAAGGACCAGGGTTCGAGCCCTGGGTAAGGCATGGATGTTTTTGTGTCTTTCTGCTGAGCAGAAATTTAAATAAGTCGCCTTCTTTAAAGATCTTTTTGGCGCATTATATCGACAGGCTTCTGTGAGACATCTGTGGCAAACAGTTTCTTGATATTTATTTATTATTATATATTTAATCCAATAAAAATGACCCAAACTGACGCAAACACAGAACACTAAAGCCCAAACAATATATACCCAACAACTACTCAAAAATTCTCTTTACATTTAAAAAAAAGGAGAGGAACAATAACTCTAAAAGTAAATTTGATCAACAAAAACAATAAGAAAATCGGAAATTAAATTTCACCCACCGGTATGCTTAGGGAGCGTCTGCCGACATAAGTAAGTCCCTGCACCCCTCTGTGATGAGAATGAACGACGTAGAGGAGGACTAAGAGCAGAAGATACCAGACCGACCGAGCCATACTTCTGTTAAGGCGTATCACGGGATATCGGTGATCCGATGATGCTGACTTATTCGGGAAGGTGAGAGAGGCCTGCTTCTCTGCGATTGATTCTCGTGCGACGATGACGGCCGCTTTCGTGGCTCGATGCAATGTTGCCCCTGCCTTGCGCTGCTCTTCGGCTCAGGAGGAGAGGATCAACAGGCAAAAGGACTTCAACTTTATACGCTGCTGTTGCGAAAGTGATTCTTTTTATACGAAAGTTGCGCGCCACTCCACATCGCGCTCCTCGTGACGTCATAGGGACGCGCGAGTATCGTATTCGACGGGGGCGGCCGAATCAGAGAGAAGAGCTGGAAGGCAAGTGAGAGAAGGAAAAGAGTGTGAAAGAGATAAAGCTGACGGAGAAATAAAAGGAGGCAACGATGAGGTGAAAGTCACTTCCTCGTCCAAATTTTAAGGGCTTGTTAGTCGGGGAGATAATTTCGGTAATTAGGGAGAAGTGGGATTAGCGTTTGTCCATCTGTCTGCTTGTAGGTGGAGATCGTAATCAGTGCTAATCCCGACTCTATATTGGTGACAACAAGTAGCACTAGGTGGCACGACGATGCTCAACAGATAATTTCCGTTTTTGTTTTTCGCCAATGCAAGATTCTTTCGCAAAATATTCGAATGACGACGTAGGCTCGGTGCTATTGTTCTTTGGTTTTATTTTCTCATAATAATATTCGAAATCTGCTTATTTGTATAACATTTTATCTAGTTCTGTTGTTTCTTATACCTAGAGTACAGTCGCTCAAATAAATATCCGAACACTGTGTTCGGATATTTATTTGAGCGACTGTACCGCATCACATCCCTTAAAAAGAAAACCTAGAATATAAACTAATTTTCAAGGAATGATTTTTAAGAAAGAAAAGAGATAATAATTCTAAAGCTAAATCACACAGTAACAAAAGCCAATCCCTTCAAATCACCGTCACAGATTCGATTTTATCACTTAGTTACGTTTTATTTTCCCACAAAGTTATTCCAAGCCCATTTATGAGAGCGAGAGTTGGTTCGCCAGCGTTGAGAATTTTCTTAGCTAACCTCCGTCGTACGTTTGTGGTAGAAGTTGGGTTGTTTTACCTCTGAGAGGCACTTTTTTGCACACCATGGGCTAAATGGCCAGGTCACATGGACCCCAAAGGCTCAGAGAAGGTTGGGGGAGGGCACCCACTGGAACAGCTGTTGGGAGACAAATGGTAGCCTCCCGTCAAGGCCATCGAGCGTGTTCTTTAACGTGCACAGGGTATGGCTTTCCCGCACACGGGGCCACGGCTTGACGTCCCATCCGACGGACGGCGGCCTTTCCAAGCCCATCGGTGTCCCCTCCTGAACGTGGGCAGGGCGGGGAATTTTGCGGAGATAAATCTCAACGCTGACCCAGCTGGGACTCGAACCTGGGAACTACAGATTACGAGCCTGGCGCGCTACCGACTGAGCCACCCGATGGGCTTGAAAAGGCCGCCGTCCGTCGGATGGGACGTTAAACCGTGGCCCCGTGTGCGGGAGAGCCATACCCTGTGCACGTTAAAGAACACGCTGGATGGCCTTAACGAGAGGCTACCATCTGTCTCCCAACAGTTGTTCCAGTGGGTCCTCTCCCCCAACCTTCTCTGAGCCTTCGGGGTCCATGTGACCTGTCCATTTAGCCCATGGTGTGCAAAAAAGTGCCGCTCGGAGGTAAAACAACCCAACTCTCAAAGAGGAACAAAACTTGCTGACTTATTGCTAATGATAGACATTGCTTAGACTAATTCTCAAAGAGGAACAAAACTTACTATCTTTATTGATAATGATAGAGACTAATTCTCAAAGAGGAACAAAACTTACTATCTTTATTGATAATGATAGAGACTAATTCTCAAAGAGGAACAAAACTTACTGACTTTATTGTTCATGATAAATAGAGACTTATTCTCAAAGAGGAACAAAACTTGGTGACTTATTGTTAATGATAAGTACAGACTAATTCTCAAAGAGAAATGGAGAGTGTTTCCGAAAGTAAAACAAACACTCGTAGTTATAATAACTAATAGTTAACGGTAACACTAATTCGAAATATAAAAATTTCCAAAATTAATCCCACAGAGCAAAATTACTCCGTCCTTGCTTCATATTTTCACCAATGCTTGATTCATCATCGCCCCCCTGTCTAGCTTCCAATTCTGATATGAAATCACTACCAGTGCTCACAGATTACTATTAATGACGCATTGTGTTTTGCGACCAGAAAAATCTTATAGAATTAAATGTCCTCAATTCGTACTTTACCAAAAACGACTCAGATATCGGGCATGGTCATCTAGAGTTTCCAGCTGATCTCATCTCTTGGTCTCGCTGTGCTCGAAAATGAGTGAGACTTCTATGCCCCTTTTTCAATGCTCTCTTTTCGAGATTTAGTTTATATTAATATAAACAGAGAATTTTATTCAGATTTCTCTGCGAAGACATATCTGAAGTTTTTATTAAAAAACTGTCGATCAGACTGAATAAAATCATTCATACTGTCACCGTCAACTTTTCCTCTTCAAGGCATGCGACATGTACTAAAATTATATTCCGCGTTTATCAAAAATAATTATCCATACATAGTTATAACACATCCAGAACTACATATCTATACTTGTCGATCTGACTTCCAACAAAAATTTACTTTCTAACAGATACTTCTGAAAGAGTGACTCAGAAGATAAGAGTTCGAACCAGGAAGAACCCACAAGCTAGTAATACACAGTCATGTACTCCCTAACTGTAGCTGTGATGAGTAGAAGATTTAATAAGAGAGAAATGCAAATTTGGTTTAAACAGTAACAAAAAAAAAAGATTTAAATTTATTTAAATTTTCAAAATCAACGTAATTCCTCCACCAGCTTATAAAGGTGGATAAATTCACATTACAATACGTTATCCTATTTCCAATCCACTCGAATAAATTCAATATTATAAAGTGACAGTTAAAATATTAAAGAAAAGTGACAACAATCAGATTAATATGAATTAAAATGATTATACCCTGATTGAAGATTTATCCACAACGAAAACGGAGTTCCGCTGGACTACAGTTGTGCACTCGGAAATAATAAACAATTATTTCGAAGACAGGAGACCGAACACGGATCCTATTAGCACCATCACCCTGCACAGAATCCCCTCGCCGGCTGAAGCGAGGCAATAACTCAGGCAACCCCGGGAATTCTCCGACACTAGGGGCCAATCAGAAGCCATACCCGGGCAAACACAACGACCCCAGTCATTACACAAGTGGGACGGAGCCTTGTTGCCAGATCCCAAAAGTGATAAAATGAAATTACAAATACCAATAGGTCCGCGACCTATCAATACTGATGTATTTTTTTCTCCCAGTGTGTACTTAGGGTCAGAATCAGTTTTTATTCTCTTTATGTACATCTGCTATACTATTATAGTATCTAAGTAAAATAAATTGTATGTCTTAAAATATATTCTACAATTTAGAAATGGGTTAAACAAAGGATCAAAAATTCAAGTTAATTTCTTCTCAACAGATGGTGAATAGTGGTCCTGTATAGTTAGAGGCTGGCCATCTCGGTGATTCACTGCCATTGGTTGATTGAGTCACGTGGTTTATGGGCGCCATGTTTTGTCGTACTGTGAGACGAAAGCCTAGAGTTAGTGTATGTACCAAGTTAAAACTTCTCAGTTGTTATAGTTGTACATATTTCTACCACTTTTTTTGTCTATAAAAGTTGTCATATTTTATGAATGCCTCACTGCGCTGCATTTGGGTGTAAAAAGTTCACTCAAAGAAATAAATTAATGATATTTTTTTCCGAGGAACTTCATCAGAAGTCGGCAGCAAAAGTAAAACGAGATAACTGAAAACTAACAAAATATTTCTTTTAAGGTTCGTTTGAAAAACGAGCTAATGTTTTCTCTTTGTCGTCTGCCTATGCCAGTATTTGTTCGTCTGTCTGTCCATCTCTCTGTTAACTGTTGTCTGTCCATCTAATTTGGATTGGGTTGTTTTACCTCTGAGCGGCACTTTTTTGCACACAATGGGCTAAATGGCCAGGTCACGTGGACCCCGAAGACTCAGAGAAGGTTGGGGAAGGGGACCCACTGGAACAACTGATGGGATACAGATGGTAGCCTCCCGTCAAGGCCATCCAGCGTGTTCTTTAACGTGCACAGGGTATGGCTCTCCCGCACACGGGGCCACGTCTTAACGTCTCATCCGACGGACGGCGGTCTTTCGAAGTCCAGCGGTGTCGCCTACTGACCGTGGACAGGGCGGGGAATTTTGCGGAGATAAATCTCAACGCTGACCCAGCTGGGACTCGAACCTGGGAATTACAGATTACGAGGCTGGCGCCCTACCGACTGAGCCACCCCCGCCCCCCTGTCCGTCTAAAGATAATCAACTTTTTGACTTTTAAAGCTAAATGAAAAATTCTCTTTGGGTTGGATAGGTCTCTAACAAATATTTCGATTAGCAATTTTGATAATTTTCAATGGCTTTAATAGCGCCCTCTAGCGATGGGAAAAGATGGAAAATGCTAAATTTTCAAACGAATATTACAAACCATTTACACTAGAAATCTCAAATTTTGGTAGTAGAGTGTTATAGTCAGAAAGTACAATGGCAACAAGACTTTGCCGTCTTAGCCAAAAGAGGGGTGAGAAAATGAAACATTTTTAAAGAGATAAACGAAACAATATATATTTTATTTTTTGTTTTACAGGCACTAATAAAATATTAATGATTTAAACAATATTGGATAATCTCAGCATTTCCTGTAGACGATTAAACGTCTATAAATCAATAAATGTTTTTTCTGAAAACAAAGTTCAACTTTAGTTCAACAGGTTAGAAATATTCTGGCATGTTTCTGGAGAGATCAGAGTTCGAATCCTGTATGTCGGCGAAATTTGTTTCCACAAAAATATTAATATTTACATTTTTCGAATCCCCATCACTTGGAATTTCCAGTGTTAGAGAGTGCTAAGAGCGATGAATAAAAACTCGAAAGGCGACCTCTTGCGGCGGAAAAAAGCAGGAAAATACCAAATCTTTAAATAAATTTTGCAAACGATCTAGTTTTGCTAGAAACGTAAATTTTTGGTCACAGATTGTAATGATCAAGTGGTTTAACCTAATAGTAATGATTTTTCCCATTTTTTCCATTTTGTGCTTTAAGGGATAAATGAAAACTTTTTTTGCACATTACAGGTACTAACAATATATTAATACTTTATTTTCTCAATAATACAGTAGTTCTAGTTTTCACTGTCAGTGTGTACTGAAAGTGTAAAATAACTAGAAGAACGCATATCGCCTCTGGCGCATATAGGATTTTCATTTTCAAAGAGAATGAAGTCCTTCTTTTGCCTACTTTTTCACTCCTTAAAAGTTTTAATTATGGATGTTCGTGTTGCTTTTCTGCTGAGGTCCTACCATCCTCATGGACCTTCTACTATGGCGTATAAATTGACAGGCTCCTGTCAAATCTCTGTACAAGCAGCTGCTTGAGTTGTTATTTATTTTTTAATGTATGATGAGAGAAATGCACATAGTAGTATTTTATTAGTAATTATAAAACATAAAAAGTATTTGTTTTTTAGTTCTTAAATTTAAAAAGTTACTTTTCTCTCGCTCCTCTGAAAATGGTGGGCAGATCATTGCTGTCAGTGGAATTTCTACCATAACAGAACTCTGAGAGATTTATTTTTGAGATTTATTAAATATCTTTCAGAGTAAAAATTACTTCAGTTTGAATCCATAGTTACTAGAGTTCAGATCTTTCTGTTTTCAAAATTAGCTTTGAAAATGCGAATTACATTTCATTATTAACCAACTAAAAAAGAGATTTCCAATTATCTCTTAAAACCATTCCGTTTATTATCTACCTTGGACCTACGGTCAACTCATTGTTGTCAATGGAATTTTGAAGATTGTCACATTCCCCTATCAAAATTACAAATTTCTAGCATAACTACATCGTTCGCAATATTGGTTTTAAATTTTTGGGATTTTTCGATTTTTTTCCACCGTTAGAGGGTGCAATTATAGCTTTCAGAAAATTTGCAAAATGCAAATTGTAATATTTCATCAATGTCTGTCCAACCCAAAAAGAAATTTTTATTTATCTCTAAAAACATACACTTTTCTGTTAAAACAAAAAAAAAGTTTCATTCACCTCCCCCTTTGGGTCTAAAGGGTCAAGTGATTGTTGCCAATGGTAACTGCGTAACCTTCACATTTCAATACCAAAATTTCAAACTTCTAACATAACTACATCCTTTGAAATATTCGTTTGATATTTTGGAATTTTCAAACATTTCCAACGTTAGAGGGTGCAGTTATAACTTTTGTGAGATTTGAAAAATGCAAATCGTAATATGTCATTAATACCTATCTAACACAAAAATAATTTTTCATTTTTCTGTATAAACAAAAAAGTTCAATGTATGTAGACGGATAGATAACAAAGCGATGTTATACCTTTTTTTTAATTAATTTACTTTTAAAAATTTTAATTATTTTAAATAATTTACTTTTCTTTTTCTAGCCGTTTTCTAAAGTGCTTCCAATCATGAACACTGAAATCTGTATCGAATATTACCCTACCCTTTTCCGGAATTCATAAGTATTCGTGCAATACCATTCAGCTATGCATGCTAAACAATCCAAAAGACGACAAAACATGGCGTCCAATTTTGAGATAGCCACCTCTACCTATATTGGGGCCTCTAATGGTGAACCGCATTTCATTTTAAGCAATAAGAAGCAAATCATAATTACTTAAATTCTTATTTTATTGTTTAAATGTTACATACTCTAATATTTTATCAGTCATACTGTTTAATTGATAAAAATAAAATCTACATGTCATATGTAGTGGTTTCTTCTGAATTACGGTTTCTTTTACAATGGTCTATATGACCAGGTAGCAAAAACCCGAGGAGCTCAAGATTGGGGTCCTTGTGACCTGGCTTGTTGGAGAGATGATCCACTGGACAGTGCACACGCTCCAGTTTGCTGTGAACGGTAACTGCACACGCTCAATATTTCCGTGAGTGAGCCCACACGATCTAGTTCAAAATAATATGACCACCTACAGTCGCTCAAATAAATATCCGAACACTTTGGTTGACTACAGAATTCAGAAAAAAATATCTGGCAGCGATTTTTTCAAAAATTAGTGCTCTGGCAACTTTCGTGTCACGTGACAACGAAGGTTGCCAGAGCACTAATTTTTGAAAAAAATCGTTGCCAGATATTTTTTCTGAATTCTGTAATCAACCACAGTGTTCGGATATTTATTTGAGCGACTGTACTTAAATTTTTGCAATAATTAAAAAATATGACTGATTGGATTCTTTTACCCTAATTGAATCAACATTTTTTCTCTTACTGTTGAAATAGGACAAAAGTGCCGGGTTACAATGATACCGAAACCCAGATCAGGGTTTATAAAGGGGACCCACAGAACTGTTATAGGTCCTTTTTAAAATGGTCCAGTGCGAATTTAATTTCTCGCAGTGTATATCTGTCCTGTACACATATAACTTAGGTCCTATATATTTAATGTCCCTTCGACAAATGTATGTCTCTTTCTTAAGTATTCCTAATGTATTCAGCGCTCAAGAACGATGGGTTGGGTTGTTTTACCTCTGAGCGGCACTTTTTTTGCACACCATGGGCTAAATGGCCAGGTCACATGGACTCCGAAGGCTCAGAGAAGGTTGGGAGAGGGGACCCACTGGAACAGCTGTTGGAAGACAGATGATAGCCTCCTGTCAAGGCCATCCGGTGTGTTCTTTAACGTGCACAGGGTATGACTCTCCCCCACACGGTGCCACGGTTTAACGTCCCATCCGACGGACGGCGGCCTTTCTAAGCCCATCGGTGTCCCCTACTGACCGTGGGCAGGGCGGGGGAATTTTTGCGGAAATAAATCTCAACGCTGACCCAGCTGGGACTCGAACCTGGGAACTACAGATTACGAGCCTGGCGGGCTACCGACTGAGCCACTCCCGCCCTTCAAGAACGATGAAATCAATTTCAAAGTTGGTAGTGTTGAATTTGAACTATGAGCTTGTCACCCTACTTCCACGCGCATCAAGGAGTAAAGAAAAAAAAACTGAAAACAAATTCGTTTTATTTGAAAAAGAAAAGTATAACAACGAAGTAAACAAACTTCGCCAGTGTGGGCTGTCACTATTGTTCAGAGGCGACTGTCAGTTATCTACTTATTAAAATTCGCTTCGCCATATGTGAGTGAGCCCATCCACAGACTACGATGTAATTCTAGATGAATATTTACATCTCTCCGTTAATGAAAAATAGCCTCTGAGGTCTTTAACCTTTTTAATATCAGCTAATCCATAAAGCAAAAATCGATTCGTACCCTAGGTTGGATTGAAGTGGCGAAATATTGAATATCTCATACCTCTCTGGCCTGATGTGGAAATCAATTTGTTTTTAACCCACGTCTGATACAAGATGCCACATGCTGAATATCTGACAATATGAATATCTGTTACACTTATTTTTAAAGACATTTTTTAAAGACCATAAAAAAGGAGAGAAACGTTTCATACCGGAATGCCTTTTCGCCTCATCTTGACCCCCTCCCTCATCCCCCCAACTTTCACTCGTATAATTTGTTCCCCTCCCCTCTTCATTGTTTTCCGTATCAAGGCCTGGGCAGATAAAGCTGGAGTAATAAGAGGGTTGGATTGTTTTACCTCTGAGCGGCACTTTTTTGCACACCATGGGCTAAATGGCCAGGTCACATGGACCCCGAAGGCTCAGAGAAGGTTGGGGGAGGGGACCCACTGGAACAGCTGTTGAGAGACAGATGGTAGCCTCCCGTCAAGGCCATCCAACGTGTTCTTTAACGTTGGGTTGTTTTACCTCTGAGAGGCACTTTTTTGCACACCATGGGCTAAATGGCCAGGTCACATGGACCCCGAAGGCTCAGAGAAGGTTGGGGGAGGGGACCCACTGGAACAGCTGTTGGGGGACAGATGGTAGCCTCCCGTCAAGGCCATCTAACGTGTTCTTTAACGTTGGGTTGTTTTACCTCTGAGAGGCACTTTTTTGCACACCATGGGCTAAATGGCCAGGTCACATGGACCCCGAAGGCTCAGAGAAGGTTGGGGGAGGGGACCCCCTGGAACAGCTGTTGGGAGACAGATGGTAGCCTCCTGTCAAGGCCATCCAGCGTGTTCTTTAACGTGCACAGAGTATGGCTCTCCCGCACACGGGGCCACGGCTTAACGTCCCATCCGACGGACGGCGGTCTTTCCAAGCCCATCGGTGCCCCCTACTGACCGTGGGCAGTAGGGGACACCGATGGGAATTTGCGGAGATAAATCTCAACGCTGACCCAGCTGGGACTCGAACCTGGGAACTACAGATTACGAGCCTGGCGTGCTACCGACTGAGCCACCTCCGCCCCTGTAATAAGAGGTCATTGCTACGTCACATTATGTAAATCTCAATTCATTATCTCAAAGTGTTTACATATGATTGCAATAAGTACATTTGTCCAGTCTGTTTTTCTTTAAAAACCACTATTTCTTTAAATTAAAAAGTTACGGCTTTTTTTAAGAATTATTCTATTTTACGAAGTTCCGAATACTATTATGCTGCAAGTCAACGTGAATGTAGAACAATTGTTTTGAGAAATGTAGGATCCGAATCCAGGACTTCCTGATGGCTTATCAGGTGCTGATTCTACGATGAAGAGGTTTAATATCAGCAACAGAGGAGAAATGATTAGTAGCAGGTAGCTCAGTGGTCAGAGCACCTGGCACGTCTTATGACGTGCCAGGTGCTATGACCACTGAGACTCTGAGACGCTGACCACTCATGACATATACTCACATTGACTTTCAGCGTAATTGCGTTCAAAGCTTTATAACTATGAAGTGCTGTGACATAAACATTACTAACGGTAACAGATAATGAATGCATATTTTAATTCAGCTAGCTTGTACTTCTCGCACCAGGACGTACGGTCGCTCAAAAAAGTATCCGAACACTATGGTTGATTGCAAAATTCAGAAAAAATATCTGGCATTGATTTTTTTAGAAATTAGTCATCTGGCAACCTTCGTGTCACGTGACACGAAGGTTGCCAGATGACTAATTTCTAAAAAAATCGTTACCAGATATTTTTTCTGAATTTTGCAATTAACCATAGTGTTCGGATACTTTTTTGAGCGACTGTACACACTGAAAGAGAACTCAGGTTTTTAATCACCGCATCAATTAAAGAATGATGACAAGTAGTTAAGTTCTCTAATCTGTTAAAGCTATTCCAAAATACAATGGTTTCCAAAAGTTAAGGAAACTATCCTATGTTATGTGAATGGAAAGCCAACGTCGAAGATGTCTTCCAATTTTTTTTTCAGTTTTGAAAAATGCAATAGCTGATAAAGATCTGAATCAAATATATTGTCACGAATTACACGGATGGAAACTGAGCGTCAGATTAAAAAATAGTATTTAACAATTTCAATTCTAAGAAAATGTAATTTATTACAAAAATATGAATGAAAGTATTTATATAAACTGAACTCAACTAATATAAATCTATATGTGTGAAAATAAATCTTCAGAAGAACTTAGCACCTTATTATTATTCATACAAAGAGATGTTTCCTCTATAATTCCTACTATACATTCAAAGCATAAAATTAAGGCTTTTTACAACAGATGATATGTGGTACAATCATATCTGTGAACAATCTGCAATCTATCGAGAATAACTTTACCAATTCTTGTAAACAAACTAAAGATAACTATGCATCAAACGATGAAGTTTTCCTACAGAAAAGTTGAGATCAGCTCTTCTGACTAACATAAAACCTCCTCAGCCACATTTTTAAGTGTACTAAGTATCCTTCTTTCTCTTGACAGTCCGCTAACATGTTCAACATTAACAAACTTATTTAACTTCCTGCGAACACATCAAATTAAAAAGTTTCTTCTTTTCACTATACCGCACAGACTAAAACAAGCTACGTCTTTCTTCACACTCTTAATTCCCTCTTAATTACAACAACTTATTCTCTATTTTTAAGTTAAGTTTCTTCGAAGTAGTTTGTCATGTTGGGTTGGGTTGTTTTACCTCTGAACGACACTTTTTTGCACACCATGGGCTAAATGGCCAGGTCACATGGACCCCGAAGGTTCAGAGAAGGTTGGGGGAGGGGACCCACTGGAACAGCTGTTAGGAGACAGATGGTACCTCCCGTCAAGGCCATCCAGCGTGTTCTTTAACGTGCACAGGGTATGGCTCTCCCGCACACGGGACCACGGCTTAACGTCCCATCCGACGGACGGCGGCCTTTCCAAGCCCATCGGTGTCCCCAACTGACCGTGGGCAGGGCGGGGAATTTTAGTTTGTCATGTAATTCTCACGCTGTAGTTCATGCGAGAATCAAGACGATACATCACATCACAAGTTCATTGTAGCACGTTCATCTGTCGTAACAATATCAATATCTTGATTTTCGACAATATTCGTTCAGTATTTGATGAGTAATGGAATTGTGAATATTTAACAACAGCAATGCCAGTCGTAAAAAACTGAAGAATAGTGAAAGAATTCTTTACACAAAGTTCTAAAATACAAACTTATTTTATTAAACACTTTGATAAAATACTTATTATTTTATATTATATTATCTGGCAACCTTCGTGTCACGTGACACGAAGGTTGCCAGATCACTAATTTCTAAAACTAACTTCTCTTTTTTTTCTGAATTCTGTAATCAACCATAGTGTTCGGATACTTTTTCGAGCGACTGTATCTAAATCTCGATTTTCAACAGCGTTCGTTCGGTATAAAACAAATATTGTTGAAATTCGAGATTTAAATAGATTTGGTTATAATTTTTATCTTCAGCCCCACTTTTTTTTAAATGCATACTTCAGAAGATATAAAGCTTGGAATTTATATTTTCATTGACATTATATAGAAATTATCTAATCTTTTGTTAGGGCAATGCATGTAAAGAAATATTTCGGAATCTCAACGATTATCAGAATTCGCCTATTAGAAGAGAAATGGAAAAAACAGCAACCTAAGCTTCACACAAGAGTAGGTCAATCAAAAATAACTAAAATTCCATTAGCAACTGTTTTCTTTGTATAGTTGAATTTTCGTTCACCCATAATTTTACTAAACACTTCCAGTAGACTGATTAATAAGGTATTAATAGAAACCCAAGCTCCCCGAAATAAATAATAAATTCCTCCTCAAGCTGCTGCTTGCCACAAAGGTCTGACAGAAGCCTATCAATTGAAACCCAAGCTCCCCGAAATAAATAATAAATTCCTCCTCAAGCTACTGCTTGCCACAAAGGTCTGACAGAAGCCTATCAATTGAAACCCAAGATCCCCGAAATAAATAATAAATTCCTCCTCAAGCTGCTGCTTGCCACAAAGGTCTGACAGAAGCCTGTCAATTGAAACCCAAGCTCCCCGAAATAAATAATAAATTCCTCCTCAAGCTGCTGCTTGCCACAAAGGTCTGACAGAAGCCTATCAATTGAAACCCAAGCTCCCCGAAATAAATAATAAATTCCTCCTCAAGCTACTGCTTGCCACAAAGGTCTGACAGAAGCCTATCAATTGAAACCCAAGATCCCCGAAATAAATAATAAATTCCTCCTCAAGCTACTGCTTGCCACAAAGGTCTGACAGAAGCCTATCAATTGAAACCCAAGCTCCCCGAAATAAATAATAAATTCCTCCTCAAGCTACTGCTTGCCACAAAGGTCTGACAGAAGCCTATCAATTGAAACCCAAGATCCCCGAAATAAATAATAAATTCCTCCTCAAGCTGCTGCTTGCCACAAAGGTCTGACAGAAGCCTGTCAATTGAAACCCAAGCTCCCCGAAATAAATAATAAATTCCTCCTCAAGCTGCTGCTTGCCACAAAGGTCTGACAGAAGCCTATCAATTGAATCCCAATCTCCCCGAAATAAATAATAAAATCCTCCTCAAGCTGCTGCTTGCCACAAAGGTCTGACAGAAGCCTATCAATTGAAACCCAAGCTCCCCGAAATAAATAATAAATTCCTCCTCAAGCTGCTGCTTGCCACAAAGGTCTGACAGAAGCCTATCAATTGAAACCCAAGATCCCCGAAATAAATAATAAATTCCTCCTCAAGCTGCTGCTTGCCACAAAGGTCTGACAGAAGCCTATCAATTGAAACCCAAGCTCCCCGAAATAAATAATAAATTCCTCCTCAAGCTGCTGCTTGCCACAAAGGTCTGACAGAAGCCTATCAGTTGAAACCCAAGCTCCCCGAAATAAATAATAAATTCCTCCTCAAGCTGCTGCTTGCCACAAAGGTCTGACAGAAGCCTATCAATTGAAACCCAAGCTCCCCGAAATAAATAATAAATTCCTCCTCAAGCTGCTGCTTGCCACAAAGGTCTGACAGAAGCCTATCAGTTGAAACCCAAGCTCCCCGAAATAAATAATAAATTCCTCCTCAAGCTGCTGCTTGCCACAAAGGTCTGACAGAAGCCTATCAATTGAAACCCAAGCTCCCCGAAATAAATAATAAATTCCTCCTCAAGCTGCTGCTTGCCACAAAGGTCTGACAGAAGCCTATCAATTGAAACCCAAGCTCCCCGAAATAAATAATAAATTCCTCCTCAAGCTGCTGCTTGCCACAAAGGTCTGACAGAAGCCTATCAATTGAAACCCAAGCTCCCCGAAATAAATAATAAATTCCTCCTCAAGCTGCTGCTTGCCACAAAGGTCTGACAGAAGCCTATCAGTTGAAACCCAAGCTCCCCGAAATAAATAATAAATTCCTCCTCAAGCTGCTGCTTGCCACAAAGGTCTGACAGAAGCCTATCAATTGAAACCCAAGCTCCCCGAAATAAATAATAAATTCCTCCTCAAGCTGCTGCTTGCCACAAAAGGTCTGACAGAAGCCTATCAATTTAATGCGCCTTAGAGATGATGTATGAGGAACGCAAGACCTCAGCAGAAGGAGAACACAAACATCCATTCTTTGCCTGAGGCTCGAACCCAGGTCCCTTTGATGGGTAGACGAGCATACCTCTAAATCTCGATTTTCAACATGATTCTAATCTCGATTTTCTAATCTCGCAACTACTCGGCCACCAAGATGCAACTACTCAGTCACGAAGATTTAGGTAACTTCTAAAAAAGAAATCAAATTTCATTGCGATCGATTGGCTCACCCGTGAGTAGGTTAACCGAGTGCAATATTTTTCTTTCCATTATCAGCATCCAGATCACAAGAATACTAAGACTCGAAGATTTTCAACATGATTCTAATCTCGATTTTCTAATCTCGCAACTACTCGGCCACCAAGATGCAACTACTCAGTCACGAAGATTTAGGTAACTTCTAAAAAAGAAATCAAATTTCATTGCGATCGATTGGCTCACCCGTGAGTAGGTTAACCGAGTACAATATTTTTCTTTCCATTATCAGCATCCAGATCACAAGAATACTAAGACTCGAGGGCAAGAATGGAGAGGAACTTTTAAAACTTTTAGGGAGGATGGAAATCTCCAGTCAAAATATACTGTGCTCTTTTACGTGCACAGAATATGCTGCCCTCAAAGCAGGAGCATGCCTCCTCTGCATGAGATGCTCTTTTTTCTCCTCACAAGAGACAGAGAACAGATTGGATTGGATTGTTTTACCTCTGAGCGGCACTTTTTTGCACACCATGGGCTAAATGGCCAGGTCACTAGGACCCCGAAGGCTCAGAGAAGATTGGGGGAGGGGACCCACTGGAACAGCTGTTGGGGGACAGATGGGACCCTCCCGTCAAGGCCATCCAGCGTGTTCTTTAACGTGCACAGGGTATGGCTCTCCCGCACACGGGGCCACGGCTTAACGTCCCATCCGACGGACGACGGCCTTTTTAAGCCCATCGGTGTCCCCTCCTGACCGTGGGCAGGGCGGGGGAATTTTGCGGAGATAAATCTCAACGCTGACCCAGCTGGGACTCGAACCTGGGAACTACAGATTACGAGCCTCGCGCGCTACCGACTGAGCCAACCCCCCCCCCCCCCCCCCCCGACAGAGAACAGAGAGACAGAAGAAAATTAAACCCTGGCATGTCTGCTCTCGGACCTGAAATGCTAGTCTTCAAACATCTCCGAAAACACGTTGTTTTCAACGCATAACGACAGTGAGAAGTATGTTTATAGCATTATTTTCTCAATGCTTACCTATATTTTTAGACTTGAAAGCCATTACGATAATGGATGTTATGTATCCACTACAACCGTCCCCAGAGAATAAAGATTTCAAGTTTAGTTTTCCAGGATCAGGCTGTTAAAGAAAAAGTGTGACTCTGAAGAAAGACAGAAATAGGTTACTAAGTAAAACGGCAGAGTTAAATTAAGGATAGGTAGATATGTAATGGCGCAGTTTTTTAAGAAATACGTTAACATGAATCTCTCTCAAACACTCTAAGATAAGAAATTGATTTTACATGGAATCTGACGTATCACTAGTTTGTTATTCGAGATCTGCTTTGATGTTACCGACAGATCACCTACACAAAGTCATCGCGCAGCAACATAACAAAACAGGTCTCAAATAACATGCTACTGTTACGTCGGACTCTTATGTAAACATACTAAGAATACTTTTTTTAGAAATTAGTGATTTGGCAACCTTCGTGTCACGTGACACGAAGGTTGCCAGATCACTAATTTATAAAAAAAATCGTTGCCAGATATTTTTTCTGAATTCTGTAATCAACCATAGTGTTCGGATACTTTTTTGAGCGACTGTACATTTGCGCAATTAATTAAACACATTATTTCTAAGGATGAATACAAATATTTCTCTGCTGAATGCTTGAATTTCTTTTCGAACTCATGTTTGATATTTAATTTTAATTTTAATTAAATTAATTAATTTTTAATTAATTTTGATATTCTAGTAATATTTTTTTTATCTAGAGATTGCAAATGTTAGCTTTCTGTGATATCGCTGTGAATTTTGTTTAAAATATAATTGTTTCTGATGAGGTTTCTGTTGAGGTCTTCACGTTCT
The DNA here is from genome assembly GCA_038380435.1 of Ryuthela nishihirai. Classification (NCBI taxonomy): domain Eukaryota; kingdom Metazoa; phylum Arthropoda; class Arachnida; order Araneae; family Heptathelidae; genus Ryuthela; species Ryuthela nishihirai. Next base: position 41,726,121 of record JAWZYU010000020.1, read on the forward strand.
CACAGATCTTCCATATCGTGCATTATACTGATAGGTTCCTATCAGATTTAAGTGAAAATTCCTATACAAAACTAACTAGCCGATCAAGTTCTCCATTCTAAAAAGCAGAGAAAGTATCTGTTCTGCAGAAGCTGATCAAGTTTTTTAATACCAAAAGCAGTGAAGATATGTTCTACAGAAGAAGCTGATCACGTTATTCATTGACAAAAGCAGCGAAGATGTCTGTTCTGCTAAATCTAACGGAGTTCTGCATTCGCAAAAGCAGTGAAGATGTCTGTTCTTCAGAAGCGGATCAAGTTCATTTACAAAAGCAACGAAGATAATGTTCTTTAGAAGCGGAACATGTTCTTCATTCAAAAAAGCTGTGAAGATATCTGTTCTACAGTACGAGATGAAGTTTTTTATCCACAAAACTATAAAGATACATGTACATACTACATCTGATACTACTACTAATGTACTACAGATGATGATCAGTTCTTCATTCACAAAAGCAGTGGAGATTTCTACAGAAACAAACAAGTTCTTCATTCACAAAAGCACTGAAGATGTCTGTTCTACTAAATCTAATGAAGTTCATTCGCAAAAGCAGTGAAACTATCTGCTCTACAGAAATGTATCAATTTTTCAGTCGCAAAAGCAGTGAAGATATCTCTTATACAGAAGCTGATCAAGTTCTTCATTCACAAAAGCTGTGAAGATGTCTGTTCTGCTAAATTTACTGAAGCTCTTCATCACAAAAACAGTGATACTATCTGCTCTACAGAAACGTATGAATTCTTAAATCACAAAAGCAGTGAAGATATCTCTTATACAGAAGCTGATCAAGTTCTTCATTCACAAAAGCAGTGAAGATGTCTGTTCTGCTAAATCTACTGAAGCTCTTCATCACAAAAACAGTGATACTATCACTCTACAGAAACGAATCAATTCTTCATTCTTAGAAGCAGTGAAAATATCTCTTATACAGAAGCTGATCAAGTTCTTCATTCACAAAAGCAGTGAAGATGTCTGTTCTACTAAATCTAATGAAGTTCATTCGCAAAAGCAGTGAAACTATCTGCTCTACAGAAACGTATCAATTCTTAAGTCGCAAAAGCAGTGAAGATATCTCTTATACAGAAGCTGATCAAGTTCTTCATTCACAAAAGCAGTGAAGATGTCTGTTCTGCTAAACCTACTGAAGCTCTTCATCACAAAAACAGTGATACTATCACTCTACAGAAACGAATCAATTCTTCATTCTTAGAAGCAGTGAAGATATCTCTTATACAGAAGCTGATCAAGTTCTTCATTCACAAAAGCAGTGAAGATGTCTGTTCTACTAAATCTAATGAAGTTCATTCGCAAAAGCAGTGAAACTATCTGCTCTACAGAAATGTATCAATTCTTCAGTCGCAAAAGCAGTGAAGATATCTCTTATACAGAAGCTGATCAAGTTCTTCATTCACAAAAGCAGTGAAGATGTCTGTTCTGCTAAATCTACTGAAGCTCTTCATCACAAAAACAGTGATACTATCACTCTACAGAAACGAATCAATTCTTCATTCGTAGAAGCAGTGAAAATATCTCTTATACAGAAGCTGATCAAGTTCTTCATTCACAAAAGCAGTGAAGATGTCTGTTCTACTAAATCTAATGAAGTTCATTCGGAAAAGCAGTGAAACTATCTGCTCTACAGAAACGTATCAATTCTTCAGTCGCAAAAGCAGTGAAGATATCTCTTATACAGAAGCTGATCAAGTTCTTCATTCACAAAAGCAGTGAAGATGTCTGTTCTGCTAAATCTACTGAAGCTCTTCATCACAAAAACAGTGATACTATCACTCTACAGAAACGAATCAATTCTTCATTCGTAGAAGCAGTGAATATATTTGTTCTATAGAAGCTGATTACTTCATTGACAAAAGCGGTAAACATATCTATTGTATAGAAGCGGACAAAAACAGTGAATATTTTCGTTTTGACCAAAGCTTTGAATTGATAAAAATAGCGGAATTTCCCTACTTATGACATTATACTGAGCCGAATCTGTAATGGACTCTTTCAAATTCTAATATGACTCCACCATTTGTGGAATGGGATCGATTCTAAGTCCTTGCTGCACAGTTTTGTAATTTTTTCTTTTTATGTGTCCCAGCACGGTTCTTTTATACAGAATGCCGACTCAAGCAAGTGTTACCCAAAGACATCCAATGACTCCAAATCTTGCGAATTTAGTGCAGTCTGTATTTACGAAGATTTCGAATTCTTCAGGATGTTTATATAGTTTCGCCACGTGAGACCCTAATCTTCTAGCTGTTTCAGAATTTGTTGGCAAAACTTCTTTAACGTTATAGAAAAAATTATTTCCGAAAATTTCTAACTCTAATCTGTTTGTTTCTTAAAATACATGGACCCCTTGTACGGTCACTGTTATTTTTTCTTACAGAAACTACGCACCCTAAAAAGACCTTACATTGACGCACTCACCCCGCACATCGCGGCTTCCAATATCATCCATTCACAGATGCTCTTCGCAGCGTGCTTACCCGCACGACGACCTTTCCACTCCAAAACCTCGGCGTCGACTCTCTTCGTCTCGAGACTCCCCTTCTCGCGTCTTCCTTTTCTTCATCTACCTTTCTTCCTTGTCCCTTCCAAAAGGCGATTTGTCAATAGTCTTTTTTTTTTTTGGTCCTCTTCTTTTCTCAGGCAGGCTCTATGCTTCCAGCTTCTGGGAATATCCGACGCTGACCTTCCTTTTACCTGACCAATGGAGCGGACAACTTCCACAAGTTGCAACATTGATCTAAATACGAATTTCGGATCTCAAGAAGCGAACAACAATTTTTTTTCCACTGAATAAACTCCAAATCCAAATTTACACATATCAGGACAAACAAGGGGAGGAATTTCTCATTTGGTAGCACGCCAAGCTCGTAATTTGCAGTTCCCAAATTCGAATCCCATTTAGATAAGCTTTGAGATTTCTCTCCGCAAACTTCCTCGCCCTGCCCTTGGTCAGTAGGGAACATCGATGAGCTTGGAAAGGCCGCCATCTGTTAGATGGGATTTTAAGTCATGCCCTCTGCACTTTAAAGAACACGCTGGATGACTTTGACGGAAGTAGCTTGGATGGCTACTGGATGACTTTGAACGAGTAGCTTGACTACTGATCAAAGAAACCTGGGTTCGAGACCCGGTAAGGCATGGAATGATTCTTTATTTGCATTGTCTTTCTGCTGAGGTCTCGCCTACCTCACAGATCTTCTCTTTTGCGTATTATACTGACAGCCCTCCGTGGTAAACACCTACTTGAGGGGTAATTTATTTATTATTATTTATTTATAATTCCGACAAAACTATCTGAAAGGTTTGGAGTAACTAATGCAAAGTAGTATTTTGATCATAGAACTATAAAAGAAGAATAGCGAAAAAATTATTTGCGACGTGATTAAATAGTTTTAACTTAATCACCTTACATTTTTGACAAACGAGTTTCATGGCAAACAAGTGGATTAAGATTTCTTCTGAAACACAAGAAAAGGAAAATTCTTCACGTGCTCTGGAGAAATCGATTTGCTTTTTAGATAGAACGAATATCGGTGTTCAGTATTTTTTCTCTACTTTAATCTTTAATAATTAATAAATAATAAATTTTTAAAGTTAAAAAATAATTTTAAAGTTTAAACTTTAATAAATAATTTTTTTTCTTCTAACTCAGTAACTGCATTAGAATTTCAAAGATAAAATATTTCTTCTCATTAGACCTCTTCAGTTACGTGATCTTTACCTCGTAATCTCTGCCCATTCCCGAATTTAGTAATAATACTTTTCAAATGTGTGTGCTGCTGATAGTTTCTGAAAGAGGATGAAGAGGGAAAAACACAACTTGTAAACTATCCTATTTATATGGGGCGGGGGTGGCTCAGTCGGTAGCGCGCCAGACTCGTAATCTGTAGTTTTCAGGTTCGAGTCCCAGCTGGGTCAGCGTTGAGATTTATCTCCGCAAAATTCCCCGCCCTGCCCACGGTCAGTAGGGGACACCGATGGGCTTGGAAAGGCCGCCGTCCGTCGGATGGGACGTTAAGCCGTGGCCCCGTGTGCGGGAGAGCCATACCCTGTGCACGTTAAAGAACACGCTGGATGGCCTTGACGGGAGGCTACCATCTGTCTCCCAACAGCTGTTCCAGTGGGTCCCCTCCCCCAACCTTCTCTGAGCCTTCGGAGTCCATGTGACCTGGCCATTTAGCCCATGGTGTGCAAAAAAGTGCCGCACAGAGGTAAAACAACCCAACCCAACTCGATTTCCAAGCACCACAAACGCTTCACAGACGATCACGATACCGTGGAGGATGACACAAGATCAGGGCAACTAAGCTCCATTCTTCTATATTGTCTGTACACCATTTAATCCTGTAATCTGTAGTTCCCAGGTTCGAGTCCCAGCTGGGTCAGCATTGAAATTTATCTCCGCAAAAATTCCCCGCCCTGTCCACGGTCAGTAGGGGACACCGATGCGCTTGGAAAGGCCGTCGTCTGTCGGATGGGACGTTAAGCCGTGGCCCCGTCTGCGGGAGAGCCACACCCTGTGCACGTTAAAGAACACGCTGGATGGCCTTGACGGAAGGCTACCATCTGTCTCCCAACAGCTGTTCCAGTGGGTCCCCTCCCCCAACCTTCTCTGAGCCTTCGGGGTCCATGTGACCTGGCCATTTAGCCCATGGTGTGCAAAAAAGTGCCGCTCAGAGGTAAAACAACCCAAATCCTATTTATAACGATTCTTTTAATCCCTTCGATGACACAGATCAATCATTTTTTGCAGTCTTCAATAAAATGTCTCATTTATTTTAATTTGTTGAAAGGGACGTATTTATGATAGGTATCATTGGTCTTCGTATTATATTTTCTAAATATATGTAAGGAGGTTTTTTCCTACGTGCGTTAAAAAGATTAGAACGTCTTAAATAACCTAGAGTGAATTTCCCTATATATATATATAAAAAACATATAGGAAAATTCACTGTAGGCTATTTTTAAAAGGACATTATCGTATTTATATCTAGTACAGCTTTTCTTATATATAACGTCAGATAAATACTTTTAGAAGCGAATCTGGTATGACAGTGACGTCTTATGGTAATATTTGGTTTCTTGTGGCTAAAGATAAATAAATTAGGCCTCAAATATCAACTTGCATAGAAATGAGATAACCTATTAACAGAGGCTTGTTGGTATAATATGCCATGGAGAAAGTCTGTAAGGCCAACCAGAACACTGAATAGGTTCTTAAAATAATTTTCCTTTTGTTTTAATAATAGGAACTCATAGTGATGTGTCATTTGACTTATGTGATTGGTCTTGAAATAGAGCATTTTTTTTATGCCTTACAGTATTTCATTTTTCAAGGTTTCTTAGATTTCTTGATATGATTTTTATTTGCATATTAGAAACGGCAAGAAATAGGCAGAATTTTTTTCACTTGTCTAGTCTTTCCGTTGAGGTCTCGCCTTCCTTAAAACATCCATGTCTTCCTTATACTGGAAAAAAGCATTTGGCGCGGGGGTGGCTCAGTCGGTAGCGCGCCAGGCTCGTAATCTGTAGTTCCCAGGTTCGAGTCCCAGCTGGGTCAGCGTTGAGATTCATCTCCGCAAAATTCCCCGCCCTGCCCACGGTCAGTAGGGGACACCGATGGGCTTGGAAAGGCCGCCGTCCATCGGATGGGACGTTAAGCCGTGGCCCCGTGTGCGGGAGAGCCATACCCTGTGCACGTTAAAGAACACGCTGGATGGCCTTGACGGGAGGCTACCATCTGTCTCCCAACAGCTGTTCCAGTGGGTCCCCTCCCCCAACCTTCTCTGAGCCTTCGGGGTCCATGTGACCTGGCCATTTAGCCCATGGTGTGCAAAAAAGTGCCGCTCAGAGGTAAAACAACCCAACCCAATCCTTATACTGGGATCGAACCAAAGTCCTTTTGATCAACAGCTAGGCACTTGAACAACCCGGCCACTGGGACGGCATTTGCTGTATGTATCTTTCACTGTAGAGTAAGATACCTTGCAGCAAAGCTACATTATAGGTGTTAAAATTTTTCGGTGTTTTAGCTGTCTTGAATTTTAAAGATTTTCTCGAAAATAGCGCACGACATAATTTTTGCATAAAAAGTTATTTTCTTGTTTTATACATGTATATGCTGCAACTAATCTGTAACTTAAAACCCGATCACATGGAAAACTACAGATAGAATGATAAAACTGACTGCATAAAGAGATAAATTATCTGACTATATGTAAACAAACTAGTAGAGAAATTAAAAATGTACACATATTTAAAAAATAAAAAGGCTTTAATGTACGTTTTGAAAAAATAAATTTAAGAGTAAAGTTTAGTGTTCAATATTATGACTAGTTCTTCCCCGTAAGGAACTGTGTTATTGAGGGAGCCTCAATGCAAATAATAAGCAAAAAATTATGATGAATTCATCAAGATCTGTACAGTCGCTCAAAAAAGTATCCGAACACTATGGGTGATTACAGAATTCAGAAAAAATATCTGGAGCGTGTACAGCAACTGTACACGCTCCAGTTACCGTTCACAGCAAACTGGAGCGTGTGCAGTAACTGCACACGCTCCAGTTTGCTGTGAACGGTAACTGCACACGCTCAATATTTCCGTGAGTGAGCCCACACGATCTAGTATCAAAGTTACTACTTTTGACCAGGTTCCATAAAAAGTTATGTGTCCAGATATCTGGAAATATCTGGCAACGATTTTTTTAGAAATTAGTGATCTGGCAACCTTCGTGTCACGTGACACGAAGGTTGCCAGATCACTAATTTCTGAAAAAATCGTTGCCAGATATTTTTTCTGAATTTTGTAATCAACCATAGTGTTCGGATACTTTTTTGAGCGACTGTACCTGCCAAAATTCTGAAGGCTGAATACATCGTTTGTAGTAGCATTGTTATTAATTGGTCATGAAACTGCGAAAGGAACATAACATTTAAGAACTGAAGCATATGAAAGAAGTTTATAGATAACTTCATCGTACTACAAGAATAATAAAAATAAAATAAATACCCCCTCAAGCAGCTGCTTGCCATAGAGGTCTGACAGGAGCCTGTCAGTTTATATGCCATAGTAGAAGGTCTGAGAGGATGGCAGGACCTCAGCATAAAAACGACACACACACATCCATGCCTTACCCGGGGCTCGAACCCAGGTTCCTTACATCACTAGCCAAGCGTGCTAACCACTCGGCCACGGGATGGCGCAATGTTTTATAAATCATGAGAATTCATACAAGGAACATCTTAAAGAGCGATCAAATCGTAACCTGCCAAATTTAACACCCTATACACAACATGGAAGTAGGAAAAGAGAATTCCTCCGAGGAAGGGGGGAGGGAATTTATATTTCAAGATAGAAATATTTTGGCCAAGCAGTCTATTATTGAGGACAGTTGCGAATACAACAATCATGTATATACCATATCAAAATACAACAAAGAATGCAGGAAAACAAAACTAAAAAGGAAAAAATTATCATTGAAAATGCATGTAAAAATTTTTTTTTTCCATAATAATGAATTTAAAAAAATGCTTCTGAAAACAAAGGAAAACATAAAAAAACAGGTTTACATTTCGTTAAAAGCACAATAATTTTGCTACACCTGCATCATTTAGCATAAAATAATTTTTCGATCAATTTTTCCAGGGGGCAACTTCCCCACGTTCCCTATGCCGATGCCTCTCACCCCCTCACACACACTGACATCACACCAATTGCTAGAGAAAAAGCTTTAAAAACAAACAGAAATATCTAACACATAACTTTGGCAAACTTCTATTAATAAAGAGCAGATATGAATTATTTAAGTCGCTTATTAAATTCCGTCTGTTATATGAATTATTTAAGTCGCTTATTAAATTCCGCCCCCCCCCCTGGCTAAACGCATGCCTCGCCAACGCAAATACGCTATGAGGCGATGCAAAAATATTAGTTTTTTTCCCCCATCATATTATCAAAACGCAAATTAAAAAAAAACATTCTTATCCAAAGGGTTTCTTGAGCACAGCGTAAATGACAGCTACCTGTTGAAGAAGTTTATTCTTCATACGTTGTTGCCCCATGTTGACTAACGAAGTCATTCAAGAGGCACTTCCTTTCCGTAATCAGTAATCATAAAGCACAACTATGACTGCATAAGAGTGCCTTGAAATTGGGTGAGATGCTCTGCTTGAGTACTATGAATAAATATTTCTAACAAGAGAAAAAAAAAGCCCAATAGTTAATCTTGAACTGCTTTTAGAGGAGAGAATCAGTTTGTTTATAAGTAAATATTTTACCAATTTTTAACTTTTTTTTAGAGTTTATACATATATATTTCTGTGTTCACATTTTATCATTTATAATTATAGGGTTGGGTTGTTTTACCTCTGAGCGGCACTTTTTTGCACACCATGGGCTAAATGACCAGGTCACATGGACCCAGAAGGCTCAGAGAAGGTTGGGGGAGGGGACCCACTGGAACAGCTGTTGGGAGACAGATGGTAGCCTGCCGTCAAGGCCATCCAGCGTGTTCTTTAACGTGCACAGGGTATGACTCTCCCGCACACGGGGCCACGGCTTAACATTCCCATCCGACGGACGGCGGCCTCTCCAAGCCCATCGGTGTCCCCTACTGACCGTGGGCAGGGCGGGGAATTTTGCGGAGATAATAATTACTTAGGTGCCTTAAAGTTGGGATTATACTGTATCTCGTTGAAATACCATACCCTATATCATAACACATACACACCCTCAGGACATCGCGAATTTCACTTAATGCATCCACTAAATTAATCGGGAGTTCTCTGTGATAAGAATTTGTGTACAGTCATGTGTTTATTAACCACAAACTCGCAGGTTAACGGATATCAGGTTTAAGGATTTTGGTTGTTTTACCTCTGAGCGGCACTTTTTTGCGCACAATGGACTAAATGGTCAGGTCATAAGGACCCCGAAGACTCAGATAAGGTTGGGGAGGAGACCCACTGGAACAGCTATTGGGAGATAGATGGTAGCCTCTAGTCAAGGCCATCCAGCGTGTTCTTTAACGTGCACAGATTATAGCTATCCCACACACGGACCACGGCTTAATGTCCAACCCTACTGATGGCGTCCTTTCCAAGCTCATCGGTGTCCCCTATTGACCGTGGGCAGAGTGGGAAGTTTTGCGGAGATAAATCTCAACGCTGACCCAGCTGGGACTCAAACCTGGGAACTATAGATTACGAGCCTGGCGCGGTAGCTACTGAGCCACCCCCGCTCCCATTTAGGGAAGTCCATTACAAAGTCACCATAACGTGAGATTAATATAAAAACAATTACTAGTAAATATTATCATGTTTTGCATCAATGACCAATATAGGCATAACAGAAAGTTTAGGGAGCGAGTCTGTAGCGCTCCACGTTCATAATATGGAGTTCATAGGATCGAGTCTAAATATGTGCCTGGATTGAGTTTTATCTCCGCTAACTCTCGTTCTTCTCTCGGGGAGGAAGGGGACACCGATGGACTTGGAAAGGTCACCGTCCGTCGGATGGGACGTAAAGCCGTGGCTCCCTGTACAGGAGAACCATTCCCTATACACGTTAAAGAAGACGTTGGATGGCCTTGACGGAAGGCTACCATTTGTCTCCTAACAATTGTCCAGTTGGTCCCCTTCCCTCAATATTCTCTTAGCCCTTGGAGTCTGTGCGACCTGGCCATTTAGCCCATTGTGGTCAAAAAAGTGCAGCTCAGAAGCAAAACAACCCAACGCAGAAAGTTTGCGCCCTGTAAGTTGAATCTCTAGTCATTGCTGATGGCAACTTCACGACAGGTCCTTAAATTCGACTTCCTGCTTTGAGAGTATTGATTTCTTTGCCTGCTTCATTCGTCTCCTGTTTTATTCTCCATTATAGTGTGATTTGTAATTGTTATTCTCCCTGTAGCTACTTTCTCTTCAAACCATTTCTGACTCAAATGAGTTAAGCTCATTTTTGTCTATTTGTTCTTTTCTGGAGAGGTTGTTTCTTAGGAACAAAAATCAATACTGAAGCATTAATGAATTTGATTTTAATAATTACTCGATCACTGTTACTGTGTCATCTTTTTTATTGAAAATTTTTAAGTATTAAAAATGAAAGAGGAAAAGAAACATTTAAATCAAAATTAAAAATGAAGGTCTATATTATTTCCTACCAATTGCTTCTGAACAAACTACGATGCTAACTATTCATTCTGAACTCACTATTCATGCAGAAGCAATAGTTTTTAGTCCATCTTTGTCAATTGTTTTAGTCCATCTTTGTCAATTGTTTTTAGTCTATCTTTCTAACATAGGAACATTGTAATGGATGGTTTATTCAGATTCAATTTCAATCTCCACTTTTGCTAAATTGGGTCTCATTTGTTACATGGTAGAAACTTTCTGACTAAACACTTCAGAATAAATTTATACATATATATACACTCAAGGTAAACCAAAAACATGTCTACAAAGATTTGTTATATGTGAAAATGGAAAACCAGAATAATGCGGTTTTACTAATTAACTGTTCTTCTTAATTACATCCTATTATCCTTAACTTAACTTTCCTGCCTTCAAGATTTCACTTTGTAATTTGGTTGTTAGAGCTGAATACTGTAATCATCTAGACATGACTGTTAGCATCATTAATAATCTCAGCTCTCAGTAATAGCAGAGGAGACTAAACTATGGCGGAGTAGACGATGAATTTCTTCCCTGTGTTACTACCTCGATAAAGGAATACAATTATGACTACATATAAAAGCAACTGTTATCATTTAAAACATACAAAGTAATGAATACTTGATGAGACTCATTATAAATGCGGTTTAAAATTACCTTAAGCCTCTTTCTTTTGTCCAAATAATGATGTAACTTATGAAACAAATCCATTGTGGATATTACAAGAACATTTTTTACACATCCTGAATTTTACCTAGAGCGATCCGCAATGAAAAGAAAGGGATACATTGGTGATGAAATGTTTGCTCTCAACGTGAGCATTTTTGCCATCTACTGACATTATGGTAACCTCCTTAGGCTACAATTCACACAGTGCGTTGAGATGTTCTCTGCTCACAAACGATATGTTTGTGATAAGAAAATGAAACTGATGGGTTTCCAAAACCATCCTTGGGATAGTACTTAAATGTTCTTTAGTCCATTATGTAAAGAAAAGTACAGCTTGCAGTTAAATAACTTAATCCGACGTTATCGATTTTATCAGAAAGGTATTTTATAGGAGAAACCAATTTCTTTCCAAGGCGAAGTAAAATATCGCTTATTTAACGAAACTATCCCATTTTTAAAAAGATTATTTTTAAATCAATATGCAATGGATTATTTACATACCCATATTTAATAGATTATTTAGAAACCCATATTTACTGGAATATTTGGAAGCCCATATTTAACGAACTGTTTACAAACCCATATTTGATGAATCGTTTACAAGTCCATATTTAATCGATTGTTCACAGGCCAGTATTTAATGAATCGCTTACGAATCCATATTTAATGAATCGCTTATAAGCTCATATTTAATGGATTATTCACAAGTCCATATTTAATGAATCGTTTAGAAGCCCATATTTAATGGATTATTTACAAGCCCCCATTTGATGAATGTATACAAGCACACATTTAATGAATTGTATACAAGCACACATTTAATGAATTGTATACAAGCCCACATTTAATGAATTGTATACAAGCACACATTTAATGAATTGTATACAAGCCCACATTTAATGAATTGTATACAAGCACACATTTAATGAATTGTATACAAGCCCACATTTAATGAATTGTATACAAGCCCACATTTAATGAATTGTATACAAGCCCACATTTAATGAATTGTATACAAGCCCACATTTAATGAATTGTATACAAGCCCACATTTAATGAATTGTATGCAAGCCCACATTTAATGAATTTTATACAAGCCCACATTTAATGAATTGTATACAAGCACACATTTAATGAATTGTATACAAGCCCACATTTAATGAATTGTATACAAGCCGACATTTAATGAATTGTATACAAGCCCACATTTAATGAATTGTATACAAGCCCACATTTAATGAATTGTATACAAGTCCACATTTAATGAATTGTATTCAAGCCCACATTTAATGAATTGTATACAAGCCCACATTTAATGAATTGTATACAAGCCCACATTTAATGAATTGTATACAAGCACACATTTAATGAATTGTATACAAGCACACATTTAATGAATAGTATACAAGCACACATTTAATGAACTGTATACAAGCACACATTTAATGAATTGTATACAAGCCCACATTTAATGAATTGTATGCAAGCCCACATTTAATGAATTGTATACAAGCCCACATTTAATGAATTGTACACAAGCCCACATTTCACGAATTGTATATAAGCCTACATTTAATGAATTGTATACAAGCACACATTTAATGAATTGTATACAAGCCCACATTTAATGGAGAATTTTGTAACAAAGTAAATGAACTTATAGCTAACATTAAAATAAAATACAGAGCAAATAGACTAAAATAATTTTACAGAATAATGGTCAATGTGTTATTTATTGTTTTACTTACAACACACACTTTGGTTGTGGTTAAGATGGCCTTACGGCATTGTGGGTTACAGATGAGACTTATTACGATTTTGCCGATTTCTATTTCAATTGATTCTTCAGATGGGATGTGGATTCAGATGGTTATGTGGATAAGCACATAATCTGATAGAAGTTTTACTATGTCACAGTTGAGAGTTAGATATCATTATCTTACGCGAAAGTAGTTAGAACGTTCTAACAAGATATAAATTTTTAGAATATCAGTTTAGAGTTAAAAACTGATTCTTAAGGTCATTAATTTTAGCTAAGTTAATGAATTTGTAACGATTTTAGAACCGTCATTCTACAAATCAGATTTAACCGTTCCGATTCATTTAGATAAGGAGAGCATTTCATTAGGTAAGGGGTGTAATTTATAGTACATTTCAGTTGTTTATCCAGGAAAACTGGCACTATTTTGAGACACCGATTTACTTCAGATGAAACGTGCATTCAAAGTGGTTTGCACCGGTTGAGAAAAATATGTCATATTTGAAATTCTTCTAAATATTTTTGGACAGACATTGCTTCCGAGGAGGCCCAAGTGTCTACCGAAAAGCATTAAAGAGGATTTCCAAGTAAAAAACGAATTTTTTTGTCTTTCGTAATTGTTAGAAACTGATATTAAATAATAACAAAACAGCCATGAACACAATTCTTCAGGATAATCTATTGACCTATTCATCGACAGGTAAATATTAACATAAATAAGTCAGAATTTTAGAATAAGATAAGAGATGTCATAATTTAACTAGGAATCGCAAAACATTATATTTTAAATAGTTGGTACATTTTATGCAAATTCCCCGATTTTCAGGTGCTCAAATTGTTATAATTACCTTACCAGTCAATTGACTTGCAGGAATCGATACAACTGATATTTGAATGAACAATATTTTATGAGAAGCAGTAGAATACTGTAGAATTATCTGAAAGTATATATTATATCTTTCAGATAATTCTACGGTATTCTATATATAGTATCCAATATAATTGTTGGATACTATATTACTTTCGTGTTTCAATTGGATATATAGTATCCAATTGAAACACGAAAGTTTTTACCTAAGGATAAATTGCGTATTGAAAAATAATAAAACAATAATTAATATCACAATAACAAATGCGCAAACAATTGCTCGAGTACCCCGTTTAGCCTGGTGGTGGGGATACTTTCTTTGAAATGGGAGCCCTAATTGAATCACCGGTATACAAAGTCGTTATAGCATAATCCCTATGGAGATTCCTGAGATTGTAATTTATTACCTACAATCACCATATTAGGGTTTTATTAGGTTACTTAAGCAATATTACAAATGATAAACATGATTTTAGTAATACTACTGTATTGTCATATGAATAAGTAAGTTAAAGTGTACTGTACTTTATTGGCCAGTGCATGAGGCAACCCCGAAATCGCGAACTTGGCAGTGTTGAGAGACAAGGTAGGACTTAATGGTTGGAAGATGGGTCAGGATGCGTCACATCCTCCTTCTCGAAGAAGGCATCGAGGATTGATTGTCTTGCCCTAAGCTTTTTCACCCAGAGAATTTCTGTATAGCAGGATATCGCATCGACCACAATTCTCTTTCCTGCAGTACTGCTGTCTAAATCTGGGTCATTTTTAGTGACGAGATCCAGGACATCCGTGATCTTATTGATGTCTTCTGTTAAAATTCCTGTGGTGCTATTTCTTTCGGTTGCATCTTCTGTGGAATCTTTGGCGTCCTCAGTAGAGCGCTGGTGATCCAGCGGGTGAGACGTTCTTGGTGAGACTGGAGTAGCTCCTGCACAACGTCGATATCAACTTTGTTCAGTCCTAATTGGTTGGCAAGCTGTACAATAACATTGGCAATCGTTGTTTCGTTCTCCTTATGTTCCCTGAAGTAATGTTATCTCAGGGACTATAGTTTATATCAGTTAATGAACTACTGTCCATTCAAACAGATTGGTGACTGCCACTCAGACTAAGGAAAGCACAACGGGGCGCGCTAGAGGGTTGGGTTGTTTTACCTCTGAGCGGCACTTTTTTGCACACCATGGGCTAAATGGCCAGGTCACATGGACCCCGAAGGCTCAGAGAAGGTTGGGGGAGGGGACCCACTGGAACAGCTGTTGGGAGACAGATGGTAGCCTCCCGTCAAGGCCATCCAGCGTGTTCTTTAACGTGCACAGGGTATGGCTCTCCCGCACACGGGGCCACGGCTTAACGTCCCATCCGACGGACGGCGGCATTTCCAAGCCCATCGGTGTCCCCTACTGACCGTGGGCAGGGCGGGGAATTTTGCGGAGATAAATCTCAACGCTGACCCAGCTGGGATTCGAACCTGGGAACTACAGATTACGAGCCTGGCGCGCTACCGACTGAGCCACCCCCGCCCCCAGGCGCGCTAGAGGTCATTGGCCGAGAGTGAATTATAGATAGTGCTCACTCTATTGTATTGGCTGACTGGGCATTAGATATTTATATTAACTTTACTATTCAATCCTGTAACATATTTATACATATATATATAGTTTTAAATATAAAAACATTTCTGAGACGAACAGCGCTCTAAAGAATCAGAGCTGTAAAGAGCAGCGCTAAACGAGGTGCCTGTATAGTTAAAACAAAAAAAACGAAGTTTTCAAAAGAATTAAAGCGACCACTTTGCTTGGCAATTAAATATGCAGTTGGGTAAGCATTAAAAAATCTGTTCCCAATATTGCTGCAAAGTGTTGCGGCACCGAATCCTCCTTTACATGTGTGAATTAAAACTCAGATACAAAACTCGGTAATTCTTAAATAAGCTTTTTGTGAAAAAATCTGAACGAAGATAATTTAAAGATCTTATTAAACTAACAGGCTCCTTATTAGACCTCTGTGGTATGCAGCTGCTTAAGGAGTCATTTAGTTTTCTATTATCACACCTATCTTAATCGCGATTTTCAACAGTATGCGTTCAGTATTTAAAGAGTTATGAGTTGGGTTGTTTGGGTTGTTTTACCTCTAAGCGGCGCTTTTTTGCACACCATGGGCTAAATGGCCAGGTCACATGGACCCCGAAGGCTCAGAGAAGGTTGGGGGAGGGGACCCACTGGAACAGCTGTTGGGAGACAGATGGTAGCCTCCCGTCAAGGCCATCCAGCGTGTTCTTTAACGTGCACAGGGTATGGCTCTCCCGCACACGGGGCCACGGCTTAACGTCCCATCCGACGGACGGCGGCATTTCCAAGCCCATCGGTGTCCCCTACTGACCGTGGGCAGGGCGGGGAATTTTGCGGAGAAAAATCTCAACGCTGACCCAGCTGGGACTCGAACCTGGGAATTACAGATTACGAGCCTGACGCGCTACCGACTGAGCCACCCCCGCCCCATTAAAGAGTTATGGAAGCTGAAACTTTAGAAATTTAACTGCTTCTTGAAAAAATTTTCAAATTTGGCGAAAATTAAAATAATTTTAACACGAAATGCTAAAAATACCCTTACTCATGTTAGTAAAGTTTGATATAAAGATTATTGCTTTCGTTTTCACTTGTTTTTATTAACTTTTCAGAATAATCATTGAAACTGGAATTGTTGCTGTTTAATATTCCAATTTCCATAACTTAAACACCTAAGGAATATTTTTAAACATCGAGACTGAAGTAGATTTGATTGAGATCTTTAAATTACCTTCGAGTCATCGTTTCCATAAAAAATAGCTTATTTAAAAAGTTACTCAGCTGTGTATCTGAGTTAACCCTTTCACGACCAAGGGAAACATTTTTCACGTTTTAAAATTGGTGATTGTCGTATTTAATTATAACCTTATCTGCATTTTTTATACAGAATGTCAAAATAGAACGTATGCCGAACGCAATTACGTAAACGGGAACGTTTAGAAAACAAAAACAGAACTGTCAGGACGCATAATATATGTACTATGTGCAATGTCCATCTTTTCCTCACTACCAAAAGAAATTGCTTCGCAGAATATCATAATTAGCACATCATTTTGTATAGTAATTTTATTTCACAATTTTGTATTATTTTAGTTAACATTTTGTTCTAATAAACCAATAAATAAAAGACATTGCATAATAAGCCTAACTATAATTTGTGTTACCTTTATAGTCCATTGGGAAAAATATTTCCCATAAAATTCCAAAAAAACTACACATTGTTATGTATTTTTCTTATGATTTTTATTTATTTTACGTCTAAACAAACTAAAATAAACAGTTACATACTAATATTTACTCTTAGAAACCTTATGGTCCTGAAAGGGTTAATATTGGCATACCATGGACTGCAACTAGTAGAGCAGACACTGAGTATAGGGAAAAGAAGTAGGAGACAGATCCTCTTCTACTTCTTTCCCTGTGTCGTGGATCGTCTTTATTCTACTTCCTAGGGTTCTGATGATCAGGTCATTGAACCCATTGCGTAAGAGGAAAAAAAAGCAGTGAAAGGATAAAATGCAAAATCGAAGCAAAAATGTGCTGAACAAAACCACTTTCATTTGCATTTCCTGCTCGAAATCCACTTTTTTTTTAACAAAAGAGTTACTTTCTTAGTAGTTAGTGCTACGAGTAAACAACACAGGAAGCTTAATGATCTTGTCAGGAGTTTGGTGGCGTACGCATCCATTGACGTCTCATTAAGCCTAAGCACGATGAATACCTTGTCAGTGTTATTTTTCGCTCTCGAAGCTTTCCGATAGGCAAGCTGAGAGTGATAAACGATTAAGCATCATCTTCCAGAATTCAATGCCTTGTTGAAGATTGAAGTGACCAAGGCTTAAAAAAATGTATTGAAGATGAATCTCTAAATTAATAATGAACAAAATAAGGCTATTAAAGAGAGGGTACTAAGGTGAACTTGGAAGATAATAAATTTGGGTTATTTATTTTCATTATGTGCATCATTTTTGTTTTGGATATTCATTATAGTTTAGGTAATTGCTGTCAGGAAATATTTTTAATGTCTAATTCGCCTCCTAGTTTATAAGCCTCGTAGAAATAAAATGCATAACAAGATAAGAAATAGCAGACTTTTTTTTTTTGGTAAATTCGAAATTGATTCGAAAACACAAAGATTGGAATGTTTTCTTCTGTCCTTAACATACAATAAGTTGCATTTGATTTTACAGTTTAAAAGTATGGAAAGGTTTCATGTGATTGTCCATGGAAATGTTACAGGATACAAGAAAACGGAAATAAGAGAAAATTGGCTTTCTCCCCTTCTCTGATAGCATCAGGCTGCCACTTTTCTGGTTGCCAATGAAGTGAAAATAAAACAAAAATACATGCAAAAGAACAGAGAAACAAAAGCAGGTTTAAATAGTTTTGATGATCAAGTCTTCGCAAATCTTTTGGTCTTCAAACGTTAGGAGATTTTACAAATCCCTAATCACAGGAACAGAAAGTGTCAGATGGAGCTCAGGAGGCCAGGCATCTTTCAGAAACTGCATCAAAAAATTTGAAAATCCTGCACACTGAGAAATAATTTTTTCTTCTACCCATAATGGAGGTAACAGAAATTTATGGGATGTTGATTTGCTTTACCTCTGAACTTCCTTTTTTTGCAAACAATAGACTAAATGACTAGCTCACAAGAATCCTAAGGGCTCTGAGAAGGTTAATAGGATTTGGGTTGTTGTTGTTTTACCTCTGAGCGGCACTTTTTTGCACACCATGGGCTAAATGGCCAGGTCACATGAACCCCGAAGGCTCAGAGAAGGTTGGGGGAGGGGACCCACTGGAACAGCTGTTGGGAGACAGATGGTAGCCTCCCGTCAAGGCCATCCAGCGTGTTCTTTAACGTGCACACGGTATGGCTCTCTCCCACACACGGAACCACGGCTTAACGTCCCATACGACGGACGGCGGCCTTTCCAAGCCCATCGGTGTCCGCTACTGACCGTGGGCAGGGCGGAGAATTTTGCGGAGATAAATCTCAACTGACCCAGCTGGGACTCGAACCTGGGAACTACAGATTACGAGCCTGGCGCGCTACCGACTGAGCCACCCCCGCCCCGGGTCAATAGGAAGTGGAGCCACTAGATAACTGTTAGGAGACAGATGGTAGCCTCCCGTCAAGGCCATTTAGCGAGCTTTTTATTAACTTGAACAGGGTATGACTCTCCTGAACTTAAAGCTACGGTTTAATGTCACATATGACGGACGATAGCTTTTCTAAGCCCATCAATGTCCCCTTTTTCACCGAGAACATGGTGCGGGATAGTATTCTAAAGGAGATAAATCTCAAAGCTGGCACACTGGGACTCGAATCTGAGAACTGCAGATTACGAGCTCGGAGCGCTAATGGTTGAACCACCCCGGCTCCAGTGTGCGGTTGGCAAGAATTAGTGGTCTAAGCTAGGAAAGTGGGGACTACAAGAATTCAGTGAATTTCAGTTATGTTGGTTAGCGCGCTTGGCTACTAATCTACGGGACCTAGGTTCAAGCCCCGGGTAAGGCATGGATGTTCGTGTTGTTTTTCTGCTGATCTCCTGCCATCCTCTCAGACCTTCTACTCTGGCATATAAACTGACAGGCTCCTGTCAGATCTCTGTGGCAAGCAGCTGCTTGACGGGGTATTTATTTTTTTTATTTTATTTTTTTTCTTCAAAAGAGGGAATTCTTTAGTGGTCTGTAAAGTGTAAGGTGAACGATTCGTAAAGTAATATGTAAAAAGCTACTGCGATGAAGAAAACTTTATAACAAGTGTTTGAAAAATAATTTTTAATTGTGTGTAAAAAATATTTTGTGTTTCTAAAATTGTAACTAATTTATTTATGTAAAATCGTGTATTCATTGCTGACACATCCTTTTTTTTATTCTTTTTTCAACTCTCTCGTTTGTAACAATATAATTAGAGGTTTTCTGCGCCAAAATATGTTGTTTTTTTTGCCTCTGAGTGGACTCTTTTTATTACTCATAATGGGCTACATGGCCAGCGTAAGGAAAGCAAGGGCTCAGAGAAGTTTGGAAGGAACACATGGAAAGATTTTGGGATACAGATGGAAGCCTCTCGTCAAGGTTATCAGCGCATTCCTATAAAGTGCATAGGACTCTCCTGTGCAAAGGCTCATGGCTTTGTGTCGGGGGGGGGGGGGGGGGGGGGGCTCAGTCGGTAGCGCGCCAGGCTCGTAATCTGTAGTTCCCAGGTTCGAGTCCCAGCTGAGTCAGCGTTGAGATTTATCTCCGCAAAATTCCGTTCAGTAGAGGATACCGATGGGCTTGGAAAGGCCGCCATCCGTCGGATGGAACTTTAAGCTGTGGCCACGTGTGCGGGAGAGTCATACCCTGTTCACGTTAAAGAACACACTGGAAGGCCTTGACAGGAGGCTACCATTTGTCTCCCAACAGCTGTTCCAGTGGGTCCCCTCCCCCAACCTTCTCTGAGTCTTCGGGATCCTTGTGACCTGGCCATTTAGCATACGGTGTGCAAAAAAGTGTTGCTCAGAGATAAAACAACCCAATCTAACTCATGGCTTTACGTCCCATCCGTCAGACGACAGCTTTTTTAAGCTCAACGGTGTCCATTTTCTCACGGAGAACAGAAGAGGAGTTAGCAGAGATATCAACCCAGCACAACTGGGACTCGAACCTAGGCACTAGAGATTATGAGCCTGACCCGCTACCGACTGAGCCAACCCCGCGCTAACTGGGTTAAAGCAACTAATGAGAAAATTAATCTCTCGAATACGGCAGAGACGTTGATGACTTTTTCGGACTTTCTTAATATTTATTGAATACCAACTTTTACTGAGGTTCCTCCAATTCTGGGGCGGGGGTGGCTCAGTAGGTAGCGCGTCAGGCTCGTAATCTGTAGTTCCCAGGTTCGAGTCCCAACTGGGTCAGCGTTGAGATTTATCTCCACAAAATTCCCCGCTCTGCCCACGGTCAGTAGGGGACACCGATGGGCTTGGAAAGGCTGCCGTCCGTCGGATGGGACGTTAAGCCGTGGCCCCGTGTGTGAGAGAGACATACCCTGTGCACGTTAAAGAACACGCTGGGTGGCCTTGACGGGAGGCTACCATCTGTCTCCCAACAGCTGTTCCAGTGGGTCCCCTCCCCCAACCTTCTCTGAGCCTTCGGGGTCCATGTGACCTGGCCATTTAGCCCATTGTGTGCAAAAACGGGCCGCTCAGAGGTAAAACAACCCAACTCAAATCCTCCAATTCTGTGATGGATTGGCAACTTTGAAATTGCTTAAACGTTTTATGATTTTACTATGCATTTTAACTTACGTGCCGGTGTAAAAAATAAATGCGGTTCCGGACGACGAAAAAAGTTATTTGGAGCAATTAAAATCTCTTAGTGCAGGAAAAAAATAATTCGGTCAAGAAGACAGAAAATTCGATGCGCCTACTAATGAAGTGGGTCAAGGAAAACACACAAAGTGTTTTAAGAGAAAAATAAACTTTGAGGCACACTTTTACATCACGGAAATGTTACGTTTAGAATTTAACTCTTTTGACGTCAATCCTAAGGAACACATAGTTTTCTACTCTGAAGGATTCTGCAAAGATATACCATTAATCCATTAAGCCATTGCTTCATAAGATGTTTCTTGGGTAGTCATGTACTCACATATCAAAGCGTATTTCTCCTGACTTTTCAAGAAGTTCGTAAAACATTTCCGGATGGAACATTTCTATGGTTTTGATGCTGATTTATCGGGACCGTTAATGTGTTTGTGAAAGGTACATTTCCGTTTGAATAAGAAATCGATTTTTCTCTCTTCATTTTCTTATGGAGTTGTTTGGGTTGTTTTACCTCTGAGCGGCACTTTTTTGCACACAATGGGCTAAATGGCCAGGTCACATGGACCCCGAAGGCTCAGAGAAGGTTGGGGGAGGGGACCCACTGGAACAGCTATTGGGAGACATATGGTAGCCTCCCGTCAAGGCCATCCAGCGTGTTCTTTAACGTGCACAGGGTATGGCTCTCCCGCACACGGGGCCACGGCTTAACGTCCCATCCGACGGACGGCGGCCTTTCCAAGCCCGTCGGTGTCCCCTACTGACCGTGGGCAGGGCGGGGAATTTTGCGGAGATAAATCTCAACGCTGACCCAGCTGGGACTCGAACCTGGGAACTACAGATTACGAGCCTGGCGCGCTACCGACTGAGCCACCCCCGCCCATTTTCCTATGGAGGAGTTATCTCTAGTTCTTAGCTAATATTTTACTCAGAAAACTAGAATGGATATTTAAGCGACAAAAAAATTTGTTTGTTTCCCCAAACAGTTGATTTTATTTTAAAATCATGATTCTTTTCACACTTCTTCTGGTGACGTACAGTCACTCAAAAAAATATGTGATCACTGTGGTTGATTACAGAATTCAGAAAAAAATATCTGGCAACGATTTTTTTAGAAATTAATGATCATTAATTTCTAAATTGTTGCCAGATCACTAATTTCTAAAATAAAAATCGTTGCCAGATATTTTTTCTGAATTCTGTAATCAACCATAGTGTTCGGATATTTTTTTGAGCGACTGTACGCATGGGCGTCGCAGGGAAATGAAAAATTAAACCAGCAATTAATTTATGTTAAATAATATCAAGTGTATCACATATTAATGTCGTTAGCGAAAGGTAACCTTTTTTTATTACTTTTCCTTTGATTCTGGAAGCATATCACATATTTATATTTCTAATACGAAAAATCTTTTTGGTTGGGGCGGGAGTGGCTCAGTCGGTAGCGCGCCAGGCTCGTAATCTGTATTTCCCAGGTTCGAGTCCCAGCTGGGTCAGCGTTGAGATTTATCCCCGCAAAATTCCCCGCCCTGCCCACGGTCAGTAAGGGACGCCGATGGGCTTGGAAAGGCCACCGTCCGTCGGATGGGACTTTAAGCCGTGGCCCCGTGTGCGGGAGAGCCATACCCTGTGCACGTTAAAGAACACGCTGGATGGCCTTGACGGGAGGCTACCATCTGTCTCCCAACAGCTGTTCCAGTGGGTCCCCTCCCCCAACCTTCTCTGAGCCTTCGGGGTCCATGTGACCTGGCCATTTAGCCCATGGTGTGCAAAAAAAGTGCCGCTCAGAGGTAAAACAACCCAACTCCTAGTAACTAACACTGTTTCTATGGCTGACTAACTGGAAACTGTTTCTGGAGTTGAGTATGTCTCTACGGCTGAGTGACTGGAAACTGTTTCTAGGGTTGAGTAGTAGAGGTCTGTCTATACGACTGAGTAAGTAGAAGATTATCTGTAGGGTTGAGTAAGCAAAAGACTGTCTCTTGGCTGAGTAACTGGACATTGTCTCTAGGGTTGAGTAACTGGAAGATTTTCTCTAGGGCTGAGCAAATAAAACACTGCAATATGGCTGAGTAAGTAGGTAACTGTCTCTAGAACAGGGTAAATAGAAGATTGACCCTAGTAAGTAAAAGATTTTTTTTCTGGGGTTGCGCAGTAGTAGTAGTGGAACATATCACAAAGATTGGATTTTCTTGCTTTATAAAAGCAAACTCATCCAGAGACTTTTTGAATCTAAATTAAAGTAGAAGAGATGGTATAGTTTTGGTAAATTTATATTAATGCAATTTTTTATGATTTTAATCCAAATTCCTTTTAAATTTATAGAATGTCAAGAATTTTAGAGTTTTTCAAAAATTGAATGAGGTAGTTATACAAAACAGGTATTAACTTTGAGTTTGAGGAAAATAAAATACTCTGAAAGTCAAAAGATAAAATATTAAGTTTTGAAAGTTTTGAGAAATATTGTCTTCTCTCATTTTCATAGCTTTTGCAATTAAAAATAATATGTTCCAATGTATGTAAAGTATGACAGTTTGGACAATTAGGGGAGTCGTTGATTTTATATTGAAAAAGTCTATAGTTAGTTAATGCTGAATTAGTTTTGATGCGAAGAATGGCATTAATCTCATTTTTTTCAAATTAAAGTCGTGAAATTTTTGGATTCTGGGATTGATTTTGTATCGATGGGATTGAGATCTATTATTATTATACCAAGATTGCAGTTCTTCTAGTAATAAATTTTTATTTGATAGTTTGATTTGATAAATAAATGATGGGGTTGGAATTTGTATGTTATTATTTAGGGCTTCTTTAGCCAGCTTATCTACAGTTTCATTATCTGGGATGCCCACATGGGCAGGTATCCATTGTATAATTATGATGTTATTATGAGATAAATGTTTAAAGATAATTATGATGTTATTATGAGATAAATGTAAAAAAAAAAAGTTATTATGAGATAAATGTTTATTATGAGATAAATGTTTAAAATAATGTTAAAGTTATTATGAGATAAATGTTTTTAATGATAAATGTTATGTGTTAAAAGGTATGAATTAAGAGATCATTTGTAAATACATTAAAGTTAGTTTTGAGGGGATTTGAAAAAGGCTAAAGAATGCAGATTTACAATCTGTAAAGATAACAATTTTAGAGTTGTAGAATTTTGTGGCCCATTTTATGGCTTCTATGATGGAGTCAAGTTCTGTTGCTCTGTTCATAAAGGAGGAATTGAATTTAAATTGCGAAGAGAAGTTAAATTCTGGACAGAAGATGGCACCGGAAAAACGTTTAGTGTTTGGGTTGGAAGACCCATCTGTATAAATTTTGATATAATTATTAAAATGATTATTAATATGTAATAAAGAAAGTTCTTTTATAATTGTGGAGTCATATGATTTTTTATTAGAGAAACCTGGAATTTTGTCATACATTGGCGGAAAAGTTGTTGTCCAGTAAGGAACAGTAGGGTAGTGATCCCCGCTTAAATTATTGGCTAGAATTTCTAATAGTTTATTTTTTTCTGGAAATTTAGAAATGATGGAATCATCGAAGTTATTTATTAGTTTGTCAATTATAGGGTGAGATTTGTTTTTGAGAATTATTCTAAAAATTAGAATTGAAAGTAAATATTTTTGTTTAATAAATAAAGGAGGAATGCTTGTTTCAGCATATAAACCAGTGTTACAGCTCCCTTTCGGGAGTCCAAGACAAAATCTGAGAGATTTGGTTTGGGCTCTTTCCAATTGGGTGAGTCGGAATTTTGCTGCATTTCAAAGAAATTCTAGTCCGTATGCAAATTTTGGAAGGAAGATAGAATTATAGATTAAGAGTAAGTTTTTATTAGAACAACCCCGTTTAGAGTTGCCTAAATATTTTAAGCAGTTATAAAGTTTATTTGCTGTTAGAATTGCTTGATCAATATGTACATTCCAAAGTAGTTTACTATCAAAATTGATTCCTAAGAATTTTAGAGTATATACAAGTTTGAGATCGCTTTTATTTATTTTTAAATTGAAATGTTTTGGATTAGATTTTTTATGACGGAAGAGAGGAATGATAAACGATTTTTTTTCTGAAATCGTTAGATTCCATTTAAGACAATATTGTGAAATTAAATCAAGTTGATTTTGAAGTTTAGTTTTGATTACATACAGATTTTCACCTGAGCACCAAATTATGATATCATCAGCATATAAACTGTATTTAATATCTTTATCTTTAAAGGTTTCAGAGATATCATTGATATATAAGTTGAAGAGAAAAGGTGATAAACTATTACCTTGAACAATGCCATTTTGAAAGTGGTATTCTTTTGAATAAGAATTTTTAATTTTGACTCTAAATTTTTTGTTGGTAATAATTTGGTATAAAAATCTATACATTTGACCTTGAATTTTAAATTTGCGAATTTTGTATAATAGTGCACTATGTGAGATAGAATCAAAAGCTCCTTTAAGGTCAAGGGTAACTTCAATTAAGTACTGTTTGAGATTAAAAGCTTGTTCCATATCT
Organism: Ryuthela nishihirai; assembly: GCA_038380435.1. Classification (NCBI taxonomy): domain Eukaryota; kingdom Metazoa; phylum Arthropoda; class Arachnida; order Araneae; family Heptathelidae; genus Ryuthela; species Ryuthela nishihirai. The sequence goes on from JAWZYU010000020.1 coordinate 41,751,527, forward strand.
GAAATAAAGTTCAGTATCAAATCTTTTGTAGATTTGCCATATCTGTATCCATATAAGTTTTGATTAAATAATATATTGTTTTCAAAGTACCAAATGAATCTATTATTAATTATACGTTCAAAAAGTTTTAAGAAATGAGATGAAAGACAGATAGGCCGATATGACGAAAATTCTTCATCTGGTAGAGAAGAGGTTTTTTTAATAAATATCATAAAGTTATCAAACCATGGTTTAGAATAGATATTTGTTTTCCAAAAATTATTAAAAATATGCAAAATGTGTTTTAACCACTGATTAGATAAGTTTAGAAACATTTTATTGTTGATACCATCCGGACCTGGGCTGGTATTTTTTTTTTCAGTGCTTTAATAGCAAATTTTAGCTCATTAATATTAAACGGTAAATTTAAATATTTTGAATATTCATTTTGATAGTAAAAGTGAGTTATATTATTAAGTGAATAAGTTTTATCAAGTTTTTTATTTATTTTTTTTGAGTGATTAATAAAATATTCAGCAAATGAGTTAGCAGTTTCTTTAGTGGAACAGTTATTTTTTAAGTTCAGTGAGGCAGTTGGATTAGATGGATTTATGTCTGAATTTAGTGTTTTGAAAATTCTCCACATATTGCTGATTGTGGAATTAGGAGATAGCTTATTTAAAAAAAAATTCCAATTATATTTTTCAAATTGTTTTATTTTTTTGTTAATTGAAGCAACAATACGTTTGAAATTTTGATAATCTCTGAAAGATCCCGTGCGATATGCTGTTCTTTCAGCTCTACGTCTTATTGCAATTAATTTATTGATAAAAATTGAATGAATATGATTTTGGGGAATTTTTTTATTAATTTGTTTAGTGCATTTTTCTTGACTAGAAGAAAATTCTGTAATCAATGAATCATAAGAAAAAGAATTGAAGTCGATATTCTTTTTATCTAAATTATTATGAAATTTAGGCCAACCAGTTAATTTAATAAATTTTTGAGGTTGATTTTTAAGCGAATTAATGTATAAGAAAATAGGAATATGGTCACTATTGAAGTTTTCATTATATATGGTCCAGTTTAAATGTGACAGAATTTTGTTGGAAACAAGAGTCAAATCAATAACTGATTGATGGTTTTGCTTTGTGATATGGGTTTTGGTTTTTTCATTTAAAATAATAAGATCATTTTTCTCAATAAATATAAATAATTGTTTACCTATGTCATTAGTTTTGTAAGAATACCAAATAGTATTGTGAGCATTAAAGTCTCCACAAAAACCTTTTTTCACCCACAAGGTCTTTAAAAAGATTGTTGTAAATATTATAAGATATATAAATACCAGGATTGTAAAAGTTTATGATATTTACAATATTATTGTTAATATTAGTTTGTATAACTACCCATTCAATTTGTTGTTCTATTTCAGGAGTTTTTATAAATCTTTGCGGATAGTCTTTTTTAATGTATGTTATGACACCTCTTGAGGTTGTTGATAATCTATGTACATAAGAGACATATCCACTCGATCTAGGAATTTGATTGGTTTGAATTTCTTGAAGACAAAGTATAACAATATTATGTACCTTAACTAAATGTTTGATAAAGTGAAATTTAGATAATAGACCTCTTACGTTCCATTGTAAAATTAGGGCTTGTTCTGCCATCCACCAGTGTTAAGGCAGGAAAGGAGTATATCATTTACCACATTCAGTTCAGGGCTGTTGGGAAGAATCATCTCAATGAGTTTTAAAATGAGACTGATAATTTGCCCTTTAGAGTTCAGATTAAAGGAAATTCCTTCTTTTGGGATAAAAGCTTTCTCTGCAGTACATTCTACTTCTTTTTTGTTTGGATGTGCAGAGGATTTCTTTGATCCCGTCACATTTTTTTTGACTTTGTCAGCGAAAGACTGCTGTTGAACAGTTTCGTTTTTAGCAGTTTGAGATGTCTTAGTAATGGAGGAGGAAGATGGAATCTCAGGAAAGTTCTCATCTAAAATGTTGTAATCTACCTCATTGTCACTTGTATGTATGGGTAGAATAATGTCCGTAGTAGAAACTAGTCCCTTTTTTTTATTTTCGAATTCAGCTTTGGCCATAGTGAAGGATTGGCCCCAGTTTAGGTTGCTGGAAAGTTGAATAGCTTTAGCCTTGCAAGCTATCAATTTAGTTTCACATCCGGACCATGTAGCCGGATGTGGTCCTCCACAATTGGGGCATTTATAAAATTTGGCTCTGCAGTTCTTGTAGTGATGATGGCCACTGCATCGTTTACATTTTTGAATTCCATTGCATCTGGAAACGAGATGACCAAAAAGACAGCATTTCAAGCATAAGCTAGGTGGAATAATGTAATTGCGAACATTGTGTCGATTAAATCCCAGATAAACATGTGAAGGTAGTTTATCTAATTCGAATTCAAGTATGACTTTGTTAGTGGGATAGCAATAAGTTTTATTCCTGTTTTTACAGTCTTGTTCGTAATGAAGCATGCGCCTGGCGTTCACTACTGATTGATCAGCTAGTAGATCTATAATATAGTCATTATCCAAGTTATTTGCGACTCCAGCGATAGTTCCTAAAATAGTTTTACGAAATTTAGGAAGTTCTACTAGAACAGATACAGAAAGGATTTTTTTTCAGTTGGAGTACTTTATCAAATTGTTCTGGAGTCCTGAGTTGTAATAAAAGTTTACCATTGGAAATAAACTTGCCTTCGATGTGCTCACCAAAAAACTTAAGAAAAAAATCGGTGAGTTTTTTTGTGTCAATGGCTCTAAGATTTTCATTGATGCCAATTAAAACGAGAGCCAAGTTATTATTTTTCTTAGCATTCTCTATTAATGCAGTAGACAATTTGTCAGAACTTGGTTCCTGTGACAAATTGGAATCGATCACAGTAGGTGGAGAAATATCAGTTTTTAACAACTTTTCATTAGTGTTTGAATTTGTCAGATGTGACGTCACGTATTGATTCTCTGAAGGCAAAGTAAGAAAGTCAGATACCTTTTTGTTAGTATCCTTTGAAGCGATGACTTGACCGTAGTTTTCACAGATCACATCCTGTTGAGAGGTGAGATTAATGTTGTGAGACGGAGAAAGTTTGGAAGCTGAACTTTTGCAAGGTGAAATGTCCGATTCTGAGGTAAGCTTTAGATCGTCTAGAATAGCAAAGGAATTTTCAGGATTGCTTTCTTTGAGTTTGGAGGAACTCTTGTAGAGTTTATTTTTTTTCACTTTTATATTTACGTTTGACGGCGAGTTTTTCTTTCTTCTATTACTGCTGTTATTCGTCATGATTAACTTTAAACAAGCAGGAAGAGAGCTGGGGCTGCGTAACTGGACAATGTGGAGTAAGAAGAAGACTGTCTCTATGGCCGAGTAACTGGAAACTGTATCTAGAGTTGGGTATGTAGAAAATTGCCTCTGGGGTTGAGCATGTAGAAAACTGTTTCTATGGCTGATTAATTCGAAACTGTATCTAGGGTTGAGCATCCAGAAAACTGCCTCTAGGTTTGAGTATGTAGAAAACTATCTCTATGGTGACTAACTGGAAACTGTCTCTAAGATGAATAACTGTGAATTGTCTGTACGGTTGAATAACTGGACATTGTCTCTACGATTGAGTTTAAAGAAAAATGTCTCTAGGATTTGATATGTAATAAATTATCTCTATAGCTGAATATTAGCCGTCCCAAGGCCGAGTGGTTAGCGCGCTTGGCTATTGACCTAAGGGACCTGGGTTCGAGCCCCGGGTAAGGCATGGATGTATGTGTCGTTTTTCTGCTGAGGTCCTGCCATCCTCTCAGATCTCCTACTGTAGCATATAAACTGACAGGCTCCTGTCAGACCTCTGTGGCAAGCAGCTGCTTGAGGGGGTATTTATTTATTTATTTATAGCTGAATATGTAGAAGACTCTATGGATAAGTAAGTTGAGTCACCTCTTTAGAAGTCGAAGTATATTACTTCAATTTTCAACTTCTCTCCCGCTGGCTGATGTGTTTTCTCCTTTGCGTATGATACATCCTGTTTTAAAACATTGTTCTTTAATAATTTATACACTGGCATTTTTTCGAAAAAAAACAAATTAGTCCTTTCTCTCTTTATCACGTTATGTGTAGTCGCATATGTGACATAACTTTTGCTTTGGTGAAGTAAATGTATCTCACAACAGTTACATGTCATATTTTGCCTTGGCATCTAATTTCAAAGGCTAATTTCATTTTTATGATAATTCCTCACTGCATTACCAAAGAGTAAAAGCTCTCTGATATGCTTTCGTTACCGAAAAGTCCTTTTTTCGCTAATATAGATTGGAATGTTTTCTCTTGATAAGCCGTGAATGGTAATGCAGTTGTTCCTTCTTCTTTCTGACTCACTCTCTTACTTACATTCTTCAGGAATCTGTTTGGATCGATGCATCTGTCAAATAATTGCTCAAGGGAGACTTGGGTTGGGTTGTTTTACCTCTGAGCGGCACTTTTTTGCACACCATGGGATAAATGGCCAGGTCACATGGACCCCGAAGGCTCAGAGAAAGTTGGGGGAGGGGACCCACTGGAACAGCTGTTCGGAGACAGATGGTAGCTTCCCGTCAAGGCCATCCAGCGTGTTCTTTAACGTGCACAGGGTATGGCTCTCCCGCACACGGGGCCACGGCGTAACGTCCCATCCGACGCGACGGCGGCCTTTTCAAGCCCATCTCTGTTCCCTACTGACCGTGGGCAGGGCAGGGAATTTTACGGAGATAAATCTCAACGCTGACCCAGCTGGGACTCGAACCTGGGACCTACAAATTACGAGCCTGGCGCGCTACCGACTGAGCCACCCCTGCCCTCTTATAACAGATGAAATCGAAAAAAGGGTGCAAGAAATCAGAAACAAAATACGAAAAGAAGAACAAAAGATGTCCCAGAAATAAACATCAAGGATCCATATCAGGGCAGTATGGATGTTCCCAACTAACTTTAAAACTCGGGCGCAACACGAAATCATTTTCAGAAATATATTTCCACCATAGAATCATTTTCAGGTATTCTATGGTGGAATCATTTCTACCAATAGTAAAACACATCAGCCAGCAACAAGGAAATAAGAAATCAGAAACAAAATACGAAAAGAACAAACGATGTCACAGAGACGAACATCAAGAAGCGACATCACGGCAGTACGCATGTGCGAAACTAACTTTGAAACTCGGACGCAACACGACCTAGGCGATATATCTTCCGAGGAAGTCACCGAAACGTGCTTAATGAGATTTTAGTTTCTCTAAAGTGTTAAAGTGTACAAACAACAGAGGTATGCAAATGAACAAGTGGCCACGATGCGGAAGAAAACGGGACTGCAAGTAATGTACTGGAGGACTCCCAACAGCGATAAACTTAACGCTTTAGTGTCCCACGAACGACTGAACAGAGAAAGCAGATATCTCTAAATGTACAATGGGAGACAATTTAAGCTGATTGCAGAATTGAGACTGTAAGTGGGAACTTTCCCGCATTTATCGCCAGGAAAAACGGCGGAAATTTGCGAAGAAATTGTTCTATAGGAATCGGTGTCGAATGGATGAAAGGTAATTCAAAGCTCTCTGCACACAATATTTCGACGATGAGTTTTGAACTGTGTAGAGTGTATAATGGAGCGTCTCAAAATTGTTCGTTCAAAAGTAAACATGCATTTTTCTAAAGTTGAGGAAGAGCAGGTTTCGATAGCAGAAGTAATGCTTAATTCTGATCTGCATTACTCACTATTGATACCACTGTGGGTTCAGATGGGTAGGATCGTTTTGCATCTGAGCGGCTCTTTATTTTAGACAGAGTGGAGTAAATAAGGTAAAAAGTAAAAAGTACTCTAAGGGCTCAGAGAAGTTTTGGAAAGGAATCTACTGGACAGCTGCTAGCAGCTCGATGGGCACCTCCAGTCTAGGCCATCCAGAGTGTTCTTGAATATGTACAGTCGCTCAAATAAATATCCGAACGCTGTGGTTGATTACAGAATTCAGAAAAAATATCTGGCAACCTTCGTGTACGACACGAAGGTTGCCAGAGCACTAATATTTGAAAAAATCGTTGCCTGATATTTTTTCTAAATTCTGTAATCAACCACAGCGTTCGGATATTTATTTGAGCGACTGTACTGGGTATGGCTCTCAGACACACGAACACATGGCTTAAAGTCACATCAGACGGATGACGGCCTTCCCAAGCCCATCGGAGGTCGCCTTTTCACCAAGAGCAGGGTGAGGATTAGCGGATATAAATTTCACTGCTGGCACAGTTGAGACTCGAACCAGGAAACTGCAGATTACCAGCCTGGGGCGCTACCAAACGAATAAACCACCTCCCGCAACACTCTAGAATTTGGTATATTTTAGGAGTATTTTTATATATATTCCGACATAAATAATTCATTCTATGATTAAAAGTCAGTCATTTTACCCCTTTAAGGCCCGTTTTTAGATCCTCCTTCAGGTAACTCTCCTATAAGGAGGAAAAGATCAAGTTAAGATTCACCTTCAAATATATCTTCAATAAGGAGGTGAAGATCAAGTTAAGATCCTCCTACAATTTCCTTCCTAGTAAACAGAAGAAGATCAAGTAAGGATTCTCCTTCAAATATCTCTCGAATAAGGAGTATAAGATCAAATAAGGATCTTCCTTAAGAAGTATCTCCCCAGTAAGGAGGAGAAAATCAAGTAAAGATATCCCTTCAAGTATCTCTCCAGTAAGGAGGAGAAAATCAAGTAAAGATATCCTTTCAAGTATCTCTCCAGTAAGGAGGAGAAATCAAGTAAAGATATCTCTTCAAGTATCTCTCCAGTAAGGAGGAGAAAATCAAGTAAAGATATCCTTTCAAGTATCTCTCCAGTAAGGAGGAGAAAATCAAGTAAAGATTCCCCTTCAAGTATCTCTCCAGTAAGGAGGAGAAAATCAAGTAAAGATTCGCCTTCAAGTATCTCTCCTGTAAGGAGGAGAAAATCAAGTAAAGATCCTCCTACAAGTATCTCTCCAGTAAGGATGATAAGATATTTAAATTTAACTGAATGATTTGAGACCCCCTATATTACAATATTTTACATTTACAACGTTTTAAAAAGTTTTATTTTAAAAGAAATTCATATTTCGCATAATAATATACTTTCCTTTCAAAGTGAAACTAGAGATATTTCATTTTCTGCTTTTCGACGGATAATTCAAGTTTTCCCTTTCCCGGAAGTATGCTCCCTAAACAGCCAGCTTCGCATTATCGGCATCTCAATACATTTAAAAGGAGGAATATCTAACAAAAAATAAATACGCTTTTGTGAAGTAAGGATTAAAATTAGGCTAAACAAACTGATAAGTTTCGATACTCCTTCAAAGACGAAACGGTTTCAAATCCCAACTTCCAGATACTGCCCGCGTATGAAAGATCGAGAAGGAAATGAATAAACACAAGAAAGAGAATCTCAGAGTAAATCCAAACTTTCGAAAACATTTCTAATCTAGATGTGGAACGTTTGTTATTTCTTGATGCGACCTCCTTTAGGTAAACGTTAAGAAGTAGGGCAACGTGAAAGAACGATAATTGAGAGCGTTTTCGGACTGAAGAGTAGTCGCCATCCTAATTTCGAAAAGCAGCATATGCACTTAGTTTACAACCTGTTGATGGAAATATTCGTGAAAACATTTAATACATTCGTATTGAACGACCCAAATATTTTGCACTTGCGTATCTCGCTTTGACGTTTAGAGCTAGAAATAAATACTCAGAAAAATTATCTCTGTGCAACTATTCGACATAATTAGAGGCAAGACGATATTTATGGATACCTACGTCAGAACTAAATAAATTATTTCTTTTATAATATTTGAAATTTTTTTTTTTACTCTTGTTCCTCGTATATGGCTGTTGGCTCAGTCGGTAGCGCGCAGGGAGCGTAATCTGCATTTTCCTGGTTCGAGTCCCAATTGGGCTAGTGTTGAGATTTATGTTCGAAAAATTCCCGCCTTTCCTTCGGTAAGAGCTCGTAATCTGTAGTTCCCAGGTTCGAGTCCCAGCTGGGTAAGCGTTTAGATTTATCTTCCCGAAATTCTCCGCCCTGCCCACGGTCAGTAGGGGACACTGATGGGCTTATAAAGGCTGCCGTCCGTCGGATGTGACGTTAAGCCGTGGCCGCGTGTGTGGGAGAGTCATACCCTGCGCACGTTAAAGAACACACTGGATGGCCTTGACGGGAGACTATCATCTGTCTCTCAACAGCTGTTCCAGTGGGTCCCCTCTCCCAACCTTCTCTGAGTCTTCGGGGTCCATGTGACCTGGCCATTTAGCCCATGGTGTGCAAAAAAAGTGCCGCTCAGAGGTAAAACAACCCAACAACCCAACAACAACTCCTCCGGTAAGAAAGGGACACCGATGTGCCTAGAAAAGTCTCCGTCCGTTGGATAGAACGTTAAGCCGTGATCCTTGTATAGGACAGCAATGTCCTGAACACGCTGGATGACCTTCACGGAAAGCTTCCATCTATTATTTTTCTCCAACCTTCTCCGAACACTTGAGGATCTTGTGTCCCGGCCTTAGCTTATTAGTGTGCAAAAAAAGTGCCACTTAGAGGTAAAATATCCGAACCCAGCCTTAAATCGCAATTCAATCTAGGTTTTAAAGAGATATCTCTTTTACACAACACTGACAACGAAAGTAGAAATAACGAACTTGTAAAAAGGTAAAAAAAAACCTTTTCTTGATATAAAACGTTCTCTTGAACACATCTGCGTTTGCAGCCCTCTAGCATGATAAACATCAAGCGAAAAAAAAAAACACCATCTATCGCAAATGAATCTTTGTGGACGATATAAATATATTTATCTAAAGACGCTAAACTTACTTTATTACAATCTTACTCTGTCAGTCTCAGCTTATTTTGTTTTCCTTTAATCTCCACACAGTTGCATTCAGAAGTCCGCAGTTTCAAGTCACCGATCAAGACGTAGTCAGTTCGTTAAGCATAGAAGGAGGTAATTTAATGAATAATATTTTCTCTCAGGGAAAGAGACTGATACTAGAAACTGCAGGAATGCAAATTAAGTGGGAAATGTGCCTCACGTGTGAATTCTTCCTTCGCTCAGAGATCACATCCGCCGCGCAATTCTGTTTGTCAGCGGAAATTACGACACTGTGTTAGTAACGAATGGAGCTCGCTTCGAATTTCTCGTTGAATTTTTCGGAGCAGCAGCGAGTGTTCTGAATTTTTCTTTAGGAGAGGCTCCGAGTTAGTTCGAAACCGAGGAAAAGAAAAACGCGTGTTCTTATTTTTTAAAAGCGCCAGTGCATGTCTTAGGTTACGGGTTCAGTAGGAAGCTATTTTGTGTAATTATAATGATTTATTTGAAAATGGAAGAAGATACGAAACTAGTGAAAACAGAAGAGTTCTATATTATCGATTGCGTACAGTCGCTCAAAAAAGTATCCGAACACTATGGTCGATTACAGAATTCAGAAAAAATATCTGGCAACGATTTTTTTAGAAATTAGTGATCTGGCAACCTTCGTGTCACGTGATTACAGAATTCATGAAAAATATCTGGAGCGTGTACGGCAACTGTACACGCTCCAGTTACCGTTCACAGCAAACTGGAGGGTGTGCAGTCACTGCACACGCTCCAGTTTGCTGTGAACGGTAACTGCACACGCTCAATATTTCCGTGAGTGATCCCACACGATCTAGTATCAAAATAATATGACCACCTACAGTCGCTCAAAAAAGTATCCAAAACTACGGTTGATTACAGAATTAAGAAAAAATATCTGGCAACGATTTTTTTAGAAATTGGTGATCTGGCAACCTTCGTGTCACGTGACACGAAGGTTGCCAGAGAGAGTTGGGCTTGCACATTTGAACAAATGTTCAAGCCCAACTCTCACAAAAACGCCAAAGCTGAGAATAGGGTAAACAAATACACTGTATTTGGTAAGCGTAAAAGTTATTGACCATATTCTCTAATTATAAAAGTTTGGTTGTAGTGCACAAGGGGTTACATTCTATCCTAGGTAGGTAATCTTTTCAAATGTATTTGTCACTTTTCTGACAAGTGAAAGAGGGTTGGGTTGTTTTTACCTCTGAGCGGCACTTTTTTGCACACCATGGGTTAAATGGCCAGGTCACACGAACCCCGAAGGCTCAGAGAAGGTTGGGGGAGGGGACCCACTGGAACAGCTGTTGGGAGACAGATCGTAACCTCCCGTCAAGGCCATCCAGCGTGTTCTTTAACGTGCACAGGGTATGGCTCTCCGGCACATGGGGCACGGCTTAACGTCCCATCCGACGGACGGCGGCCTTTTCAAGCCCATCGGTGTCCCCTACTGACCGTGGGCAGAGCGGGGAATTTTGCGGAGATAAATCTCAACGCTGACCCAGCTGGGACTCGAACCTGGGAACTACAGATTACGAGCCTGACGCGCTACCGACTGAGCCACCCCCGCCCCCCGCCCCCAAGTGAAAGAGGATAACGAGGAAAATATATTAGTGCTGGAAGGGTAACCTGCGAATCTCAGTTGAAAAGATTGGCTTCCGTCGGCGGCTTCTCATGATCCTAGTGATTAACAGATAATTAATTTTTGCTTAATAAGAATTAAATCAGAAAATCAGCTATGCAGCTTTATCTGTTGTGCTGCAATAACTGCAGCTTACTGAGGACATGGGGTCTTTGTGACCCCAAATACTCAAAGAATTCTTTCCCTATTCCTTTTCTAATCTTATTCTAAATCTCGAAGTTCTTGCAAAGCTGGTAATGAAGATCAGTGGTTGCCAACTGGGCCTTTTAGAAATTTGTGGCGGCGTTTTCTTGAAATTTTCCATGAAAAGAGTTTAAATAGAGTATCGAATACTTTTTAGATCAACTACAGTTATACATTTATTAGTTAGATTAACATAGTTATACACGTTTTATTTTGTGAGAAAAAAATTATGCAATTTGTGGATCAAAATGCTCACAAATCTGTATACAAATCTATATATGGCGAATATTTTCTAAACAAGTTTTATACAAAAAGAATTGATTTCCATAAAGTCTAAGTTCTGATCGAAATCGTTGGGAACCTCTGAATTAGACCATTTTGGCAGCGAAGAAAAGCTATTAAGAATGAAAAATTGATCTGAAATAAAATCTTCGACATGGCATCAAAAAGTATTTAACAAATGTTCTCCCAAAAATTTTCGCTTTACGCCAATTTATAATAATTCTAATTAGAAATATTCCCATACCCTAATGTCGTGCTAATACCATTCCAGGCACTAAGGTTGTATCAAGTCGGTAGCGCGCCAAACTTGTAATTCATAGTTTCCAGGTGCCTTTTTAATGCCTCAAGAGATTTTTTACACTTCAAAAAGAAATTAATATTTTTCTCAAAGAAGTGGGCACCGATGAAGATTTAATAGCAAGTTTTGTTGATGACAATTTTCTATGTTCCACTTCCTTTCCTAACAAACATTAAAGATTGTTTAAATGTCTTGAATAAATCCTTACAAGGAAAAGATCAAAACCTGTGCTGTCTTTATAATCATGTTACTGGGTTTAGAAACAAACTACAATTGTTGAAGTCAAATTTGCAAGAAAACAATTTAATTCATTTTGAAACTTGTAAAAAGTTCTACGAAGAAATGAAGCAACTTAGTAAAAAAGTTAATTTTGAAAAATTTGTTCCTAAATTAGATATCCTAATTGAAGATTTTAACAGAAGATTTTCTCAATTTGATGACCTTAAGCAAAATTAAATTTATTCAGTAATCCATTAAATATTTATATTAGCACTGTAGATCCTAAATATCAAATGGAATTATGTGACCTTCAGGCAGACCCAATTATTGCATCTAATAGAGAAACTGAAATAGAATTGTTCAAACTTTTGCCTAAAAGAAAACTGTCCAAAAATGAAAGATTTTGGACTTCAAATAATTTCTACGTTTGGAAGTACATATATCTGCGAGCGCACATTTTCTGATATGAAATATATAAAATCAAGATTCAGAAACTGCTTGAACATATTCTTCGGCTCACAACAGCAAATATCGATATGGACGTAGAAGAAATTATTACCCAACAACTACGACCACAATGCTCCCATTAAAATTATTAAACATTTGATAAGGTTTAGATAATTTCTATTGGTTTATTATTTAATATTTTTCGTATAAATAAAATATTTTTTGAGGTGACATGAACTGACTTTTCATTTACCTATCCTATCCTATTCTTTTTTTTGGCCCACGAAATATTGGCAAAAGAAAAAATGCCCGCGGTCTTAGAGAAGTTGGACAGCACTGTCTTAGGGTATGGATTGGGTTGCTTCACCGCTGAGCTGTATTTTTTTTTTTTGTTTTGTACACAATGGTCTATAAATGTCAAGATCAAAGGATTCCAAGGGCTCAGAGAAGCTGGGTAGACTTGCCATACGTCCGGGATTGGCCCGGACTATCCTGGATTTCAATAGTTGTCCGGGATTTTGTCCGGGGCTTTCAATGTCCTGGTTTCAAATTTTCTTCACTCAAGTATCTACCAACATATTAGTTGCTGGGGTATTGTAGTTGATTAGCAACACAGTACTCGCTCAGAGCCGCTGGCGTAAGTGTTGCACATGCGCAATAAGCTTTGCTTTAGTTTGTTACTACACCGATTAGTGTTACCCAGTAAGGTTGGGTTGAGTTGTTTTACCTCTGAGCGGCACTTTTTTGCACACCATGGGCTAAATAGCCAGGTCACATGGACCCCGAAGGCTCAGAGAAGGTTGGGGGAGGGGACCCACTGGAACAGCTGTTGGGAGGCAGATGGTAGCCTCCCGTCAAGGCCATCCAGCGTGTTCTTTAGCATGCACAGGGTATGGCTCTCCCGCACACGGGACCACTGTTTAACGTTTCATCCGACGGACGGCGACTTTTTCAAGCCCATCGGTGTCCCCTACTGACCGTGGGCAGGGAGGGGAATTTTGCGGAAATAAAGTTACGATCAGTATCGACGCTTCCAATAGAAAAGAAGTAAATTTAGACCCGATTGTGGTTAGATATTTGTCAATGGATTCTGGGATTCAGGTAAAGCTACTAAATTTTGAAGCAATGCCTGGTAAGACTCATTAACATATCATTTTACATAATGGAAACTGCCAGAAAACATAACTTAGAGAAGAAAATTATTTGCTTCTGTGCAGAAAACACAAACAGTAATTTTGATCGTGTGAAAAGAAAGGGAGAAAATAACGTATACAGAAAATTAGAACGCAAATTGGGACGTCCTATTTTAGGAGTTGGTTGCCCAGCTCACATTATTAATAACTCTGAACAAACACCTGCTTATAAACTTCCTATTGATATGGAAGTGATAACTGTAAAAACGTATAACTATTTCCATATTTATACAGTAATAAATACCAAATTAAAATCTTTTTGTTAAGATGCAGAGGTAGAATATAAAACAATGTTGTCACCCAGCGCTACACGGTTTTTAAGTCTGCTACCTGCACCTCAGAGAGTTCTTGACACGTTTGATGAAGTGAAATTATTTTTTATGAATGAAGAAAATTGTCCAACAATTAATAAAATCATTTTTTGAAAACTCTGAGAACGAGATATATATACTATTTCTCCATGGAACTCTACCGCTTTTTCATAACAACACGATAAAATCTTTGGAATGAAATGATGTCACTGCAATAGATGCTGCTTCAAAATATTATGACCTAATAACTAAACTTAAAGGAAGAAGGGTTGCGAAATTTGTGCATAGCAGATTTTCTGATTTAATTCTTATTAAGCAAAAATTAATTATCTGTTAATCACTAGGATCATGAGAAGTCGCCGACGGTAGCCAATCTTTTCAACTGAGATTCGCAGGTTACCGTTCTAGCAATAATATATTTTCCTCGTTATCCTCTTTCACTTGGGGGTGGCTCAGTCGGCAGCGCGCCAGGCTCGTAATCTGTAGTTCCCAGGTTCGAGTCCCAACTTGGTCAGCTTTGAGATTTATCTCCGCAAAATTCTCCGCCCTGCCCACGGTCAGTAGGGGACACCGATGGACGTGGAAAGTCCGTCGGATGGGACGTTAAGCCGTGGCTCTGTGTTCGGGAGAGCCATACCATGTGCACGTTAAAGAACACGCTGGATGGGCTTGAAGGGAGGCTACCATCTGTCTCCCAACAGCTGTTCCAGTGGGTCCCCAACCTTCTCTGACCCTTCGGGGTTCGTGTGACCTGGCCATTTAGCCCATGGTGTGCAAAAAAGTGCCGCTCAGAGGTAAAAACAACCCAACCCTCTTTCACTTGTCAGAAAAGTGACACAATACATTTGAAAAGATTACCTACCTAGGATAGTTGGGTTGTTTTACCTCTGAGCGGCACTTTTTTTACACACCATGGGCTAAATGGCCAGGTCACATGGACCCCGAAGGGTTAGAGAAGGTTGGGGGAGGGAACCGACTGGAACAACTGTTGCGAGACAGATGGTAGCCTCCCGTCAAGGCCATCCAGCGTGTTCTTTAACGTGCACAGGGTATGACTCTCCCGCACACGGAGCCACGGTTTAACGTCCCATCCGACGGACGGCGTCCTTTCCAAGCCCATCGGTGTTCCCTACTGACCGTGGGCAGGGTGGGGAATTTTGCGGAGATAAATCTCAACGCTGACCCAGCTGGGACTCGAACCTGGGAACTACAGATTATGAGCCTGGCGCGCTACCGACTGAACCACCCCCGCCCCCACCTAGGATAGAATGTAACCCCTTGTGCACTCCAACCAAACTTTTATAATTAGAGAATATGGTCAATAACTTTTACGCTTACCAAATCCAGTGTATTTGTTTACCCTATTCTCAGCTTTGGCGTTTTTGTGAGAGTTGGGCTTACACATTTGTTCAAATGTGCAAGCCCAACTCTCACAAAACATTTGAACATTTGTTCAAATGTGCAAGTCTCACTCTCACTCTAAAAAGAAGTCTCCACCACGATTACAGAATACCTGCCGAAACGAAATTTATATTTTAATATTGTTGAGGGTGCTTATGTTTAGCATGATCACTAGTCGCCTAGCTTTAAAGGATTTTTCCATTTATTGAAAAAAAAATGAGAAAAATAATATTTGTAGAGTTCACCTACACCATTTTGCACAAATTTTCGTTAGTCATGGTATCCAATCCGATCTTATGAGTTTAGTGAAATCACATTTACTTGATAGTTCTAAACAATTTTGATCCGAACTTAGCCTTTACGGAAATCAATTTTTTTTATAAAACTGGTTTAGAAAATATTCGCCATGTATACAACCACCGAGTGGCACTTTTTCAAAACAATGGTCCAAATGGACACGTCACAAGGACCCCGAGGTCTCAGAGAAGGGTGGGGAAGGCGACCCTCTGGACACTATTACGAGATAGGTGGTAGTCTCCCATTAAGGCCGTCCAGCGTGTTCTTTAACGTGCACAGCGTATATAGCTCTCCGGCACACTGGGCTACAGCTTAACGGTAATCCGACGGACGGCGATCTTTCCAAGCCCATCGGTTTCCCCTGCTGACTGAGAGTATGGGTTGTTTTACCTCTGAGCGGCACTTTTTTGCACACCATGGGCTAAATGGCCAGGTCACATGGACCCAGAAGGCTCAGAGATGGTTGGGGGAGGGGACCCACTGGAACAGCTGTTGGGAGACAGATGGTAGCCTTCCGTCAAGGCCATCCAGCGTGTTCTTTAGCATGCACAGGGTATGGCTGTCCTGAACACGGGGCCACGGATTAACGTCCCATCCGACGGACGGCGGCCTTTCCAAGCCCATCGGTGTCCCCTACTGACCGTGGGCAGAGCGGGAAATTTTGCGGAGATAAATGACAACGCTGACCCAGCTGGGACTCGAACCTGGGAACTACAGATTACGAGCCTGGCGCGCTACCGACTGAGCCACCACAGCCCCACTGACTGAGAGCAGGGCTGGAAGTTTTGAGGAGATATATCCCCAAAGAGAAAAAAAGATATATGTATATTGGATGAGAGAAAAAATTTATTTACGAATAAATTGACGCAAGAAAACAAATTGTTCCCGTTTTCAGATGCCAGCATTCATTTTTTCCCTTCTATGTTGATGTATCAATGGCGCAGCAGATGTTTATGAACTTCTTAAATCCTTTCTTGCAGGATCGATTTCAAACTCGCCAGTCGTTGCGAAGTTCTGTAACAGCAAAACTTCTGCTTTCAACTTTGCAACTTATAGCCATAAATTTCCCTGATCACGACAGTTACAAAATATGGATTATATTTCCATGATGACGTCGTATTTTCAGTGTAATGAAGAGGGAAGGAGCATTAGCTCCCCTCCACGAATGACACGATAGATAATTCTTTTTGGCAGATGCAACAAACTGTTGGCCTTGTTAGACCAGAGTTGGGTTGTTTTACCTCTGAGCGGCACTTTTTTGCACACCATGGGCTAAATAGCCATGGGCTAAATGCCTCCACACACGGGGCCACGGCTTAACGTCCCATCCGACGGACGGCGGCCTTTCCAAGCCCATCGGTGTCCCCTACTGACCGTGGGAAGGGCGGGGAATTTTGCGGAGATAAATCCCAACGCTGACCCAGCTGGGACTCGAACCTGGGAACTACAGATTACGAGCATGGCGCGCTACCGACTGAGCCACCCCCGCCCCCAAATGTTAAGCAATCAATAGCCGAAAACGAGATGTGCACGTGCAAAATGCATTTGAAGAGCTTGGCTCATAGAGTCATCAGCAAATATGGGGCGGGGGGGGGGGAGAAAACACATAACCTGAACAGCTGTTGAACAAAAGAAGGGAAGAGAGGAAGAAATTAAATAGGCATAGAAATTTAAGCTAATTATTTTGCCTAAATTTAACTCAAAGCTATTCATTTTAAAACAGCATAAAATATAATAATTTAGTCCTTACGACTTTATTACAATATTTTTGAATATTTTAAAATTAATTACCCCATCTTTGGAAATTAATGTTGCTAGTTATATTTGGAGTGATCTAACTGTAATTAGAGCAGATATATATATATATACAATTCTTCTATTACTGCAGGGGGTGGCTCAGTCGGTAGCGCGTCAGGCTCGTAATCTGTAGTTCCCAGGTTCGAGTCCCAGCTGGGTCAGCGTTGAGATTTATCTCCGCAAAATTCCCCGCCCTGCCCGCGGTCAGTAAGGGACACCGGATGGCTTGGAAAGGCCGCCGTCCGTCGGATGGGACGTTAAGCCGTGGCGCCGTGTGCGGGAGAGCCATACCCTGTGCACGTTAAAGAACACGCTGGATGGCCTTGACGGGAAACTACCATCTGTCTCCCAACAGCTGTTCCAGTGGGTCCCCTCCCCCAACCTTCTCTGAGCCTTCGGGATCCATGTGACCTGGCCATTTAGCCCATGGTGTGCAAAAAAAGTGCCGCTCAGAGGTAAAACAACCCAACTGCACTATCCAGGCCTGTTACATACAAAAGGTTCTAGGTTGACTGGTTCAGTCGGTAACGGGCAAGTCTTGTAATCCTCCCAATTGTGTCAAAGTTGAGATTTATCTCCGCTAATTCCCATTCTATTCCGGGTGACAAAGGGGAAAACGATAAGCTTGCAAAAGCCGCCATCCGTCGGATGGGACGTTAAGCCGTGGCTCTGCCAGCAGGAGAGTCAAGCAATGTGGACGTTAAAGACAGTTGATGGCGTTAAAAGGAGGCTACCATCCTTTTCTTAACACTCATAACTACAGCGGATCCCCAACCTTATCTGAGTCCTTGGGGTCCTTGTGACCTGGCCATTTAACCCATTGTGTGCAAAAAAAGTACTGCTCAGAGGTAAAGGTGCCAGTCTAAATGGAAACATTTTCTCTAGTTGTCATTAGTTCATTTCGAATTTTCATTTTTTTCCCTTCCAAGTTAATGTATTCTATAGTAGTAATAAGTCCGTTGTGTTGTTTAAGATATAAATGTTTTGTTCATTCTTTTCTTAATGGAGTTTTTTCTTTCCCCCCCCCTCGAAAAATCAAGAAGTCATCCCCGAAATAAACAAGCCTCTAAATTTACGTGTCATTATTGCATCTTTCGAAAATGAAAAAACCAAAACGGAAAAGCTACATATTATTTTAAAGATGAAAGAAAAATAACATTGTTAAATTAATTGTAAACGACGTGTTAATTAACACCTTTCTGTCGCAAATAAAATTATTGATAAGTGAAATCAAAAGGAATATATTTTAAGCATGTTTAGTTTAATGTTAGCTCATTTCGAACGCCTCTGATATGACAGAAAGTTCTTAGTATACGAGAGAATGATAACAAACTATTTCCATCACTGTGCAATAACTTTAGTTTTTCAGCCAATAATTCTTTCTGCGTAGAAATTTTAAAAACACTACAAATTTGCCTCACCTTAAAACAAACAGTTGCTTCTGACAGAGAGGTTTCGTAGTATTTTTGTTGACGTAGAAAATACATACTCGGCGGTCACTTTAGTAGATTTGGGTTGTTTTATCTCTGAGCGGCACTTTTTTGCACACCATGGGCTAAATTGCCAGGTCACATGGACCCCGAAGGCTCAGAGAAGGTTTGAGGAGGGGACCCACTGGAACAGCTATTGGGAGACAGATGGTAACCTCCCGTCAAGGCCATCCAGCGTGTTCTTTAACGTGCACAGGGTATGGCTGAACACGGGGCCACGTCTTAACGTCCCATCCGACGGACGGCGGCCTTTTCAAGCCCATCGGTGTCCCCTACTGACCGTGGGCAGAGCGGGGAATTTTGCGGAGATAAATCTCAACGCTGACCCAGCTGGGACTCGAACCTGGGAACTACAGATTACGAGCCTGGCGCGCTACCGACTGAGTCACCTCCGCCCCTATGCCATGGAGAATATCTGTGAAGGCGGCGGCAAGATCTCAGCAGAAAGACAGCAACCATCCATGCCTTACCCTGAACTCAAACATAGGTTCCTTTGATCAGTAACCAGGGGTTCTTTAGAAAATGGGACTTTTCAGGTAGATTTTGATCCTTTAATTTCTCAGCAGTTTTTTTTTAGTGGAAGAGCCCCACTTATATTCCACCAGGCATTCTTATCACATATTCCATTAGTTTATTATAATTTTCAATGTATTTTTCTCTTTCAGCTGAAAAGTGTGATAACGTGTATAGGAAACATTCTGTACCTTGTTCTGTTATATGTTATTATACAGATAGATATATATCAGTGTTCACTTTTATCATTGAATCTACGATTAATATAGAGTGTTACGTTCTGAGCAGGATATCTCTGGACGAGCAGCTTCTAGAATGTGTGTTCTTCAAACAATATATTTAAATAATATTAAATCATGCTATTAATTCCCTCTCTCTCTCATATTTGCATATTAATGAGGAGCTGAAGAAATGCAGTTCATCTGCCAAGGGGGATATTTTTCACTCTCTTACTCAAAAAGGGGCGGGGGTGGCGCAGTCGGTAGCGTGCCAGGCTCGTAATCTGTATTTCCCAGGTTCGAGTCCCAGCTGGGTCAGCGTTGAGATTTATCTCCGCAAAGTTCTCCGCCCTGCCCACGGTCAGTAGGGGACACCGATGGGCTTGGAAAGGCCGCCGTCCGTCGGATGGAACGTTAAGCCGTGGCCCCGTGTTCAGGAGAGCCATACCCTGTGCACGTTAAAGAACAAGCTGGATGGCCTTGACGGGAGGCTAACAGCTGTTCCAGTGGGTCCCCTCCCCCAACCTTCTCTGAGCCTTCGGGCTCCATGTGACTTGGCCATTTAGCCCATGGTGTGCAGAAAAGTGCCGCTCAGAGGTAAAACAACCCACAACTTACTCAAAAACAAACTTTCACATATTACAAGGCATTCTCACCAGCCGTTGGTAAGAAAGATCGAAATCAGACTTTTACACGTTGAAATGCATTTTTACTTAGTGATATGTGAGAAGGAACCTGGATTCTATTCTAAGCTTTAGATTAATGCTCATAATTTTCCGAAGATTTCTGTAGATATCTGGTTGCAGCAAACGGTGGGGAATTACAAATTCTTGAGCTTAATAATAGGAACAGCGTCAGTTATCCCTCTTCTTACGGTATGTTTTTAAGCAAACCAATTCATTTTGACATTGGCAGTGTAAAAATCCTTTGGTTCAAATGTTAACTAGTTCATTTCCCAATAGTAACCTTAACTACAAGTGTATTCGAATAAAATATGTTTTGGGCTGAAGAGTAATTTTTTAACCTCCCGTCAAGGCCATCCAGCGTGTTCTTATTCCATAACCATCCAGCGTTATCTTTGATTAAAGGCTTTCAGGCATTTGATAACAGTTGCACCAGTGGATCCCCTTTCTCTACCTGTTCCCAGGTTCGATTCCCAAATGGGCCAGCGTTGAAATTTATCTCCGCATACCCTGTTTCCATACCAATTTAGAGATCTCACCGTACTCCAGTTGAAATTTTCTCCTTTGTCTCTCCCTCTGCTCTAAGTAAAAAAGAGGATATCGATGGGCTTGAAATGGCACCGTAGTAGGATGAGTTGAGTTGCTTTGTCTCTGAGCGATTCCTTTGTTCGCCCAATGTAGTAGCCAAGTCACAAGGACCCCCAAGGTTAAGAGTCGAGCTAAGAGAAAAAGCCATCTAGCATGTTCTCTAACATGCACAGGATATAACTCTCTTGTCCACTAACTATGGCTTAATGTCCCATCCGATGGACGGGCGGCCTCTTCAAACACATCAGTGTCTCCTTTTTTTACACCCAGAACGCGAAGATAAGTCTCAACACTGTTACAGTTGGCTAGTTAAGTCGGATGACATATTAAATCATGGTCCAGTGCACATGAGAGACGTATTATGTACCGGTTAAAGAACATGCTAAAAATCTTTGATTAAAGGCTTTCAGGCATTTGATAACAGTTGCACCAGTGGATCCCCTTTCTCTACCTGTTCCCAGGTTCGAGCCCCAAATGGACCAGCGTTGAGATTTATCTCCGCAAATCTCCCCACCCTGCCCATGGTCAGTTAGGGAACACCGATGGGCTTGGAAAGGCCGCCGTCTGTCGGAGGGGACGTAAAGCTGTGGCCTCTTGTGCTGGGGAGCCATCCCTGTGCACGGGGACACATATGGGCTTGGAAAGGGCGCCGTCTGTTGGATGGGACGTAAAGCTGCGGCCTCGTGTGCTGGGGAGCCATCCCCTGTGCACGTTAAAGAATACGCTGGATGGTCATGAAGGGAAGCTACCTTCTGTCTACTAACAGCTCCCCATCCTTTTTTGAATCTTTGGGGGTACTTGGGACCTGGCCATTTAACCCATTGTGTGCAAAAATGTGCCGCTTAGAGGTAAAGCAACACAACCCTTTCTCTACCCAACTCTCTCTGAAACCTGGGATCCTTGAAACTTAGTCATTCAGTCCATTCTGTGAACAAAAATACTACTCGGGGATAAAACGACCACAATACGTACAAAACAACCGCTTGCAAGTAAAAAAAACGCGATACTTGTCCTAAAACAAATTGAAAAAATTCAAAGTTATGAGGGGCGGAGATGGGGGTGGCTCAGTCGGTAGCGCGCCAGGCTCGTAATCTGCAGTTTCCAGGTTCGAGTCCCAGCTGGGTCAGTCGTTGAGACTTATCTCCGCAAAACTCCCCCGCCCTGCCCACGGTCAGTAGGGGACATCAATGAGCTTGGAAAGGCCACCGTCCGTCGGATGGGACGTTAAACCGTGGCTCCATGTTCAGGACAGCCATACCCTGTGCACGTTAAAGAACACGCTGGATGGCCTTGACGGGAGGTTACCATCTGTCTCCCAATAGCTATTCCAGTGGGTCCCCTCCTCAAACCTTCTCTGAGCCTTCGGGGTCCATGTGACCTGGCCATTTAGCCCATGGTGTGCAAAAAAGTGCCGCTCAGAGGTAAAACAACCCAATCCAACTCAAAGTTATGAAAACCTTGCATGTGCGGCAAACTCTTTATCCGAAATATCGAAACGTTGGATGAGCGAAGGGATTTCTAACTGGTGTGGAAATGCATCTCTTTTTGCATTTGTAGGTTTTTTCGTTGTTCACATAAGACTCAAACGAGCAGATTCTTGCTGAAATGACAAAGAGACGAGTTTATATATATTAATTACGACGTGTGTTACTTTCAGCTAATCTATGCTAACTTTCTTCTTTTTTTTGCCATCCTTTTAAATTAGGAACTCCAAGAAACTTAAAGTCAAATATTTCTGTGTTAAAATCTTGGCAGTTCTTCGCAGCAATATGTATACCTTAAAATCTCAAAAAGCAAACCATAGCAAGTCTCTCAACCGTCTCATAAGAAATGAGGAGCTTCACCTGATGTGAAATGTAATTGTATCTTTCTTTAAGTGTAGAAAAAATAGAGCGCCTCAAGAAAATGTGTAGGAAACTGGACAATATAGTCAGCATCGGATTTACGCATTATTTACAGCTCATTACCTTAATAAATAGGGGGGGGAGTGGCTCAGTCGGTAGCGCGCCAGGCTCGTAATCTGTAGTTCCCAGGTTCGAGTCCCAGCTGGGTCAACGTTGAGATTTATCTCCGCAAAATTCCCCGCCCTGCCCACGGTCAGTAGGGGACACCGATGGGCTAGGAAAGGCCGCCGTCCGTCGGATGGGACGTTAAGCCGTGGCCCCGTGTGCGGGAGAGCCATACCCTGTGCACGTTAAAGAACACGCTGGATGGTCTTGACGGGAGGCTACCATCTGTCTCCCAACAGCTGTTATAGTGGGTCCCCTCCCCCAACCTTCTCTGAGCCTTCGGGGTCCTTGTGACCTGGCCATTTAGCCCATGGTGTGCAAAAAAGTGCCGCTCAGAGGTAAAACAATCCAATGACTTTGACGGGGGGGGGGGGACTTCCATCTGTCTAATAACAGCTACATATTTGGTCCTTATCTGAGTTTTTGGAATCCTTGTGAACTGGATATTTAGCCACCATAATAGTTCCTAACAGAGGTAAGAATAGTCCCAATCTTGCTTAAAATTTGTACTCCTACAGCTTACCTTATACTACTCCTACAGCTTAATTTCGCATCCTAGAAAAAAAATTGGTCTTCTGTGCCACAGTAAATTTGAATTTCCTTTCGAATCATGCTTGAGAATTTTAGAAAAAATGATGAGTAGAAATTGAGGAGACAATGAGACATAATGTCTTCCCAGTTTAGTCCATGTTGATTCTTGGACAACTTCAACGCTTTTCATTCAAACTTCAACAATTTCCTAATATTATAAGCACGAAATATTCATTCGAATCAGCTGCAAACTTTGTAGACGCGTTTTTATTACCACCATGTCTCTGCCCTGTTATGAAACTACCTAGTTACGCATTCCTTGGGGCGGGGGTGGCTCAGTCGGTAGCACGCCAGGCGCGTAATCTGTAGTTCCCAGGTTCGAGTCCCAGTTGGGTCAGCGTTGAGATTTATCTCCTCAAAATTCCTCGCCCTGCCCACGGTCAGTAGGGGACACCGATGGGCTTGGAAAGGCCGCCGTCCGTCGGATGGGACGTTAAACCGTGGCCCCGTGTGCGGGAGAACCATACCCTGTGCACGTTAAAGAACACGCTGGATGGCCTTGACGGGAGGCTACCATCTGTCTCCCAACAGCTGTTCCAGTGGGTACCCTCCCCCAACCTTCTCTGAGCCTTCGGGGTCCATGTGACCTTGCCATTTAGCCCATGGTGTGCAAAAAAGTGCCGCTCAGAGGTAAAACAACCAAAACTCTCAGTCAGCAGGGGAAACCGATGGGCTTGGAAAGATCGCCGTCCGTCGGATGGGACGTTAAGCCGTGGCCCCGTGTGTGGGAGAGCCATACCCTGTGCACGTTAAAGAACACGCTGAATGGCCTTGACGGGAGGCTACAATCTGTCTTCTAACAGCTGTTCCAGTGGGTCCCCTCCACCAACCTTCTCTGAGCCTTCGGGGTCCATGTGACCTTGCCATTTAGCCCATGGTGTGCAAAAAGTGCCGCTCAGAGGTAAAACAACCCAACCCATTCCGTATGGGATATGTCCAGGCTTTGTTATCGCCAGCAATGAGTCCAACGTAAGCTCTCGCAATAATAAGCCACAGTATAGATAGCCACAGCTAATATTTGGTGAAGAAAGGACACTCACCTCACTTCCTTTCACTTCACTTCCGTCTTCGAGAATAAGCGTTGATGGACGTGGCCAAGATCGTTTCGGAGGATGACAAATAAAAGAAAAGGTCAATGCTCTATTAGAGAAACTTTTCGTTATCGGTCACCAAATTGTAAAGTTAATATTGATAAGAGAGACTATTGCTGTTCGTTAGCTTTTGCCTTGATCTTCCGTGTGTTAAAAATACGGAAGCTAATAACAGCATCAAACATTGTACTCCAATTTAAGGAAAGAACGTGTGTTTGTTTACCATACACTGTCTTTTGCTTTTATTTGGTTGGGAATGTGAGGATCCTTCAAGTTCGTTGTGTGATAATACAATTATCTTCCGAACTTTGTATATTTTACAGAATTTGTCTCTCTGTCTGTCTGTCTGTTCGACATTTCCTCCTAGAAGGTCAGAGCTACGACCACCAAACTTTGTTTACACCTTCATCTCACCGTAACTTAAGGGGCGGGGGTGGCTCAGTCGGTAGTGAGCCAGGCTCGTAATCTATAGTTCCCAGGTTCGAGTCCCAGTTGGGTCAGCGTTGAGATTTATCTCCGCAAAATTCCCCGCCCTGCCCACGGTCAGTTGGGGACACCGATGGGCTTGGAAATGCCGCCGTCCGTCGGATGGGACGTTAAGCCGTGGCTCCGTGTGCGGGAGAGTCATACCCTGTGCACTTTAAAGAACACGCTGGATGGCCTTGACGGGAGCCTACCATCTGTTTCCCAACAGCTGTTCCAGTGGGTCCCCTCCCCCAACCTTCTCTGAGCCTTTGGGGTTCATGTGACCTGGCCATTTAGCCCACGGTGTGCAAAAAAGTGCCGCTCAGAGGTAAAACAACCCAACCCGTAACTTAAGTCACTGAAGGTTTTTCACCCCAGAAATTTAGACCCTCCGCAACTATTCTCGGCGTAACGTCTGTCCATTGATAAGTAACGCATCGATAACGTATTACACGATTTATAACTTTCGATTATCCATTCATAAGGTAGGCGATGGCAGCGCCTCTAGAGATTTCGGACGCTTGAAGAGATTAAGCCCTGACCCACCGCAACTCTAAAAGCGTTCTTTGAAACCGATCTGAGATCTGAAAACGATCTCCTATTTAGCAAACCTATATGAAAACGCTAAACCCTATTTAGCAAGACCTAAGTGGGATCACTGCATCAAATTCGGGACCCATCGGTCGAGTAGAGTCGCTCAAAAAAGTATCCGAACACTACGGTTGATTACAGAATTCAGAAAAAATATCTGGAGCGTGTGCAGCAACTATACACGCTCCAGTTACCGTCCACAGCAAACTGGAGCGTGTGCTGTGTTCGTGTCACGTGACACGAAGGTTGCCAGATCACTAATTTCTAAAAAAATCGTTGCCAGATATTTTTTCTGATTTCTGTAATCAACCATAATGTTCGGATACTTTTTTGAGCGACTGTACCTGTGGAATTACCGAGAGCGAAGACTTCAGCCACAAGTGATTTCATCACAGAGATAAACGAGTGTCGGCGCACTCGTTACGAATACCCCTACTACTCTGAGCCGTTATTAAATCAAAGCCCTAGCGACGCCGGGCAATTCTGCTAGTTAAATATAAAATGATCACTTATGGCCGGTACTATATTAAAATTCTTCTCCTCAAAAAGTGGAGAGAGAGTAAACGTAAATTTCCATGTGTTTGGTGCATTTGTAGTAACCTTTGCATCCCTGTTGCATCTGCAGGGAGAATTTCTCAGAGAAAAATTCCCCATTTTGCCTCCAATGGAAAGGCTGCATCGATGGACTTGGAATGGCGACCATCCTTCGGATAAGACGTTAAGCGGTGGCTCCATGTGCAGTGCCTTAGTACCCTGCACACGGAATTTATTTTCAATGTTACAGGATGCGGTTAAAACTTTTGTGTTGGGTTGTTTTACCTCTGAGCGGCTCTTTTTTGCACACAATGGGCTAAATGGCCAGGCCACAAGGACTTCAAAAACTCAAGGTAGGGGGGAAAGGGTTGGGTTGTTTTACCTCTGAGTGGCACTTTTTTTGCACACCATGGGCTAAATGGCCAGGTCACATGGACCCCGAAGGCTCAGAGAAGGTTGGGGGAGGGGACCCACTGGAACAGCTGTTGGGAGACAGATGGTAGCCTCCCGTCAAGGCCATCCAGCGTGTTCTTTAACGTGCACAGGGTATGGCTCTCCCGCACACGGGACCACGGCCTAACGTCCCATCCAACGGACGGCGGCCTTTCCAAGCCCATCGGTGTCCCCTACTGACCGTGGGCAGCGCGGGGAATTTTTGCGGAGATAAATCTCAACGCTGACCCAGCTGGGACTCGAACCTGCGAACTACAGATTACGAGCTTGGCGCGCTACAGAATGAGCCACCCCCGCCCCTGGGGGGAAAGGAACCCACTGGACAGCTGTTAGGAGACAGATGGTAGCCTCCCGTCAAGACCATCCAATGTGTTCCTTAACATGCACAGGGTATGGCTCTCCCGCACACGAGGGATGCGTCACATTCGACAGACAACGGCCTTTAGAAGACCGATTGGTGTCCCCTATTGACCGAGGGTAAGGCGAGGATTTTTGCGCAAATAAACCTCAACTCTGGCCCACTTGGGACTCGAACCTGTGCTGTAGATTACGAGTCTGGCGCGCTAGCCACTGAACCAACCCCATCCTACACTTAGTGGCTTTACTACATAATAAATTAGCTCTCTCCTCCTTTGCTGTGCTGATAACACTTCAATCCTATCATTAGAGCAAAATTCCCCGCCGTGCCCACGGTCAGTAGGGGACACCGATGGGCTTGGAAAGGCCGCCGTCCGTCGGATGGGACGTTAAGCCGTGGCCCCAGGGGCGGGATGGCTCAGTCGGTAGCGCGCCAGGCTCGTAATCTGTAGTTCCCAGGTTCGAGTTCCAGCTGGGTCAGCGTTGAGATTTATCTCCGCAAAATTCCCCGCCTTGCCCACGGTCAGTAGGGGACACCGATGGGCTTGGAAAGGCCGCCGTCCGTCGGATGGGACGTTAAGCCGTGGCTCCGTGTGCGGGAGAGCCATACCCTGTGCACGTTAAAGAACACGCTGGATGGCCTTGACGGGAGGCTACCATCTGTCTCCCAACAGCTGTTCCAGTGGGTCCCCTCCCCCAACCTTCTCTGAGCCTTCGGGGTCCTTGTGACCTGGCTATTTAGCCTATGGTGTGCAAAAAAGTACCGCTCAGAGGTAAAACAACCCAACCCAACTATCATTAGAGTTTACCCATTCAAAAATCTTTTATTGAGGGACAAAAAGAATGCCTTTTTGTATTTTTTCCCTGCTCCCTACTTCAACACCATTGACATTAAATTAGTGAACTGGAAACTTCCATAACGATTAAAAGTTTTCCTCCATTATACAACGAAGAGAACTCTTCGCTTTTCCCAAAATCACTTTCGATTTCTGCCCTGTGATTGATCGCAATTTCACGACGAACACCCACAGACATCAAAAATCGGTTTTACTAGGAACAAAAACGAAATTAAAGAAAACAAAAAGAACGCAATAACTCAGACCTCAATAGCGGAAATAAGGAATGTCACAAACTCCTTGAGAGGGGAATAAAAAAGTAGAATCGAGTAGGCGCGGTTTTCTGAACTTGCACTTTGTAACCTCCATTGTCTAACAAGATATTTCTCACTTCTTAATAGAGTTATTTCCTTTTTCTGATTCAGAATCGTTTAGTTCTGCCAAATGTGTGTGTAAAAAAATCACTAACGGATTTGTGTTTTTCAAAACGCCGAAAATTTATGTTTTGTTTGTAATTATTAATAGTGCTGAATCACTTTTCACGCGGATAGCTTTTGTTACTCTTATTAAATAGCTAAATTTAATTATAATGACTGAACTAGAAAAATGGCACATCGCCTTTGGTGAGTATAGGATGTTCGTTTTCAAAGGGGGTGGCTCAGTCGGTAGCGCGCCAGGCTCGTAATCTGTAGTTCCCAGGTTCGAGTCCCAGCTGGGTCAGCGTTGAGATTTATCTCCGCAAAATTCCCCGCCTTGCCCACGGTCAGTAGGGGACACCGATGGGCTTGGAAAGGCCGCCGTCCGTCGGATGGAACGTTAAGCCGTGGCCCCGTGTGCGGGAGAGTCATAACCTGTGCACGTTAAAGAACACGCTGGATGGCCTTGATGGGAGACTACCATCAACATCCCAACAGCTGTTCCAGTAGGTCCCCTCTCCCAACCTTCTCTGAGCCTTCGGGGTCCATGTGACCTGGCCATTTAGCCCATGGTGTGCAAAAAAGTGCCGCTCAGAGGTAAAACAACCCAACCCAACCCGTTTTCAAAGAGAATGGAGTTTTTTTTGTAATTTTCGCGTTTGATGGTAACAGTAGAAATTTGAACTAATTAATTATCGGTAAAAGCCAAATAACTAATGTTTTATTAGTACCAGTATCTAGCACACACACAAATAATTACCGCTCTCTTAAACCAAATGGTTTCACCTCCCTCCCCCACTTGGGTCAAAGGAGGCAAATGCTTTGTGGTCAATGTAAACCTCTTAACCATCACATTATGCCCCATTTTTATCTATCTTCCTATTGCTTTTGGCTTTGACATTTGTCGTTCGGTCATTTTCTGGATTTGACAATCCATATCTTTCGAACGCGATGGGTTGGGTTGTTTTACCTCTGAGCGGCACTTTTTTGCACACCATGGGCTAAATGGCCAGGTCACATGGACCCCGAAGGCTCAGAGAAGGTTGGGGGAGGGGACCCACTGGAACAGCTGTTGGGAGACAGATGGTAGCCTCCCGTCAAGGCCATCCAGCGTGTTCTTTAACGTGCACAGGGTATGGCTCTCCCACACACGGGGCCACGGCTTAACGTCCCATCCGACGGACGGCGGCCTTTCCAAGTTCATCGGTGTCCCCTACTGACCGTGGGCAGGGCGGGGAATTTTGCGGAGATAAATCTCAACGCTGACCCAGCTGGGACTCGAACCTGGGAACTACAGATTACGAGCCTGGCGCGCTACCGACTGAGCCACCCCCGCCCCCGCCCCCTCGAATGCGATGGAGAAACTTAATGATTTATGTGTCAAATGAAAGCTTGTGACGCCTGGAGTGTCATAGGCTATAAAAAATGACCCCCGTGCTTTCTACCCCACCAAAAAAGGGAAAATGTGAAAACTGTTCTTAAGTTATATATCCAGATCGCGAAGTCTGAAAGTAACAAGCTATACGTCGAATGAAAACTACCTACGCGGGAAAAGTCGTAAGCTACGAAAAAATGACCCCCGTGCTTCCTTCCCCCTAAAAAAAGGGGGAAAATATGAAAATGATTGTTCCTCTATATCTCCTGAAGGCGAGTACCGAAAGTAACGAGCTATGTATCGAATGAAGGTTTGTGACGCGGAGAGTGTCGCAGGCTATAAAATAATTCCTCCTATGCTCACCTCCCCCATAAAAAATGGGAAATAGTCGTTCTGCGTTATTATCGGAACGTCAGGGCCTATAATTTAGGAGTTAGGTGTCGAATGAAAGCTCGTATAATGACGGTCGTATATTATTTCGAATTTCGCCCGCACTATTCCCCTCTGATAAAATGTGTGGAGGCGGATTTCCGCGGGGGTCGACTTCAACGAGTCGCATCTCAAATTAAAGCTTGCGACGCCTCCAATGTCGTGGTCTACCTGAAGCTTGAATCCAAAACGGTTGTAAATGTGATCGAGTTGGGTTTGGTTGTTTTACCTCTGAGCGGCACTTTTTTGCACACCATGGTCTAAATGGCCAGGTCACATGGACCCCGAAGGCTCAGAGAAGGTTGGGGGAGGGGACCCACTGGAACAGCTGTTGGGAGACAGATGGTAGCCCTCCGTGAAGGCCATCCAGCGTGTTCTTTAACGTGCACAGGGTATGGCTCTCCCGCACACGGGGCCACGGCTTAACGTCCCATCCGACGGACGGCGGCCTTTTCAAGCCCATCAGTGTCCCCTACTGACCGTGGGCAGGACGGAGAAATTTTGCGGAGATAAATCTCAACGCTGACCCAGCTGGGACTCGAACCTGGGAACTACAGGTTACGGGCCTGGCGCGCTACCGACTGAGCCACCCCCGCCCCTAAATGTGATCGATGTTTATGAATCACATATAAAAGTTTTTGAAGGTAGGCGTTTTTAGTGACAACAAAAATCATGTATATAATTATATTAAAAATGTTTTAAATACCTATCCTTGTGTAGAGCCCTAAAAAGCAGAAAATTAACATGAAGCATATCGATGGTGCAATTAGTCACTGAGTTCGTATTCGCTTCGAAGGAAGATAAGGCGCCGATTTGCTTACTCGACAAGATTGCCGGTGCTCTATCTTCCTTTGAAGTGAATACGAACTGAGTGACTGATTGCATCATCGATATGTTTTAGGGTTATTTTCTACATTTTAGGGCACTATAGGAAGATAGATTTTTTTAAATTTTTTAATTCATATTTTTTTTTCTATGGTGGATACAGCGTTAGCAACATTCGTTTAAAGTTTTTCCACCGAGATCGCCAATGAAGCTTTTAAATATCCGCAGATATCACAATTTAAGCTTTTTACTTTTCCGCAGAGATCGGTATCGAAGCATTTGTTTCTCTGCAGAGATCGGCTTTAAAAACTTCTGATATTCTGCAGATATTGGTCGCTTCCCATGGCCGAGTGGTTAGCGCGCTTGGCTACTGATCTAAGGGACCTGGATTCGAGTCCCGGGTAAGGCATGGATGTTCGTGTTGTTTTTATGCTGAGGTCCTGCCATCCTCTCAGACCTTCTACTGTGGCATATAAACCGACAGGCTCCTGTCAGACATCTGTGGCAAGCAGCTGCTTGAGGGGGGATTTATTATTTATTTTTATTTTTTTATTGGTATTGAAGTTTTGACTTCCCGCAGAGATCGGTATCGAAGCTTTTAACTTTCCGCAGAGATCGGTATCGAAGTTTTTTACTTTCCGCAGAGATCGGTATCGAAGCTTTTAACTTTCCGCAGAGATCGGTATCGAAGTTTTTAACTTTCCGCAGAGATCGGTATCGAAGCTTTTAACTTTCCGCAGAGATCGGTATCGAAGTTTTTTACTTTCCGCAGAGATCGGTATCGAAGTTTTTAACTTTCCGCAGAGATCGGTATCGAAGCTTTTAACTTTCCGCAGAGATCGGTATCGAAGCTTTTAACTTTCCGCAGAGATCGGTATCGAAGTTTTTTACTTTCCGCAGAGATCGGTATCGAAGCTTTTAACTTTCCGCAGAGATCGGTATCGAAGTTTTTAACTTTCCGCAGAGATCGGTATCGAAGCTTTTAACTTTCCGCAGAGATCGGTATCGAAGTTTTTTACTTTCCGCAGAGATCGGTATCGAAGTTTTTAACTTTCCGCAGAGATCGGTATCGAAGCTTTTAACTTTCCGCAGAGATCGGTATCGAAGCTTTGATTTTCTGCAGAGATCGCTATTGAGGCTTTTGATTTCCCTCAGAGATCGCTATTCACACTTTTCATTGTCCGCAGAGATCGCTATTTACGCTTTTGATTTTCCGCAGAGATTGCTATTGGAGCTTTTGGTTTTCTGCTTTTAGCATCCTGTAACAGTGCAAATTCGAACTAATGAGTGATTCAGAAAATGAGAATAACGATATTTTATTAGTTATATTATATAAAACAGAGACATAATTTTTCATTTGTCTCTTAAAAGGAAAAATTACCTTCATCAAAGTTTTGGTGAGTAATGGGTTAAATCATTGCTGCCAATGTAAACCACGTGATTATCACACTCTACCACCAAACTTTCTACCATAAATAGAATGTTTACAATATTCATTAAAAGTTTTTGCATTTTCGGCATTTCTCTATCGTTAGAAGGAGCTATTACAGCTATTAAGAAATATAGAAAATGCGAATTAATATTTCATCGATGCTTATCCAATCCAGAAAGAAATTTTAAAATGTTCGCTGAAAACTTGCTATAATGAATGCCTACAGACGACAAAGTGAAACCATTAAGTGTGTTTGCTGAACTACAGCTGGCATAGTACAGTCGCTCATATTGATACTAGATCGTGTGGGCTCACGCACGGAAATATTGAGCGTGTGCAGTTACCGTTCACAGCAAACTGGAGCGTGTGCAGTAACTGCACACGCTCCAGTTTGCTGTGAACGGTAACTGGAGCGTGTACAGTTGCTGTACACGCTCCAGATATTATTCCTGAATTCTGTAATCACGTGACACGAAGGTTGCCAGATCACTAATTTCTAAAAAAATCGTTGCCAGATATTTTTTCTGAATTCTGTAGTCAACCGTAGTGTTCGGATACTTTTTTGAGCGACTGTACATTCTGAACTTTTTGCCACTGCCCAAACAATCGCTGCGAAGGCTCGTCACAACTACAATGGATTCATGATACACTGCTACAAAAACAACCTGCAATGCGCGACTTCATGTAGCGCGAGTGACCGGGACAAGCTCCACAGCATTGGTTGGGAAATTCTCCCCCCCCACCCACCCTCCATATTCATCTGACATTGACTGACACATATTCTTGTCTCTGAACAATCATATGTATATCGAAATATCTAAACCGAGCATAGCTGGATAAGGAGTTAAAAGCTTTCTTCACTTTTAAAGGGGGCGGGGGTGGCTCAGTCGGTAGCGCGCCAGACTCGTAATCTGCAGTTCCCAGGTTCGAGTCCCAGCTGGGTCAGCGTTGAGATTTATCTCCGCAAAATTTCCCGCCCTGCCCACGGTCAGTAGGGGACACCGATGGGCTTGGAAAGGCCGCCGTCCGTCGGATGGGACGTTAAGCCGTGGCCCCGTGTGCGGGGGAGCCATACCCTGTGCACGTTAAAGAACACGCTGGATGGCCTTGACGGGAGGCTACCATCTGTCTCCCAACAGCTGTTCCAGTGGGTCCCCTCCCCCAACCTTCTCTGAGCCTTCGGGGTCCATGTGACCTGAAGGCCATTTAGCCCATGGTGTGCAAAAAAGTGCCGCTCAGAGGTAAAACAACCCAACCCAACTCACTTTTAAAGATTGGGAATTGTTTCGAAGTAGAATTTACACTTTTATATCTCTTTAGGAAAAGGTTATCGATTGTGATGATACTTTCTTTACCGAATAAAATATCTTCATTCATTTTTTACGTGTCATTTTATAAGTAAGTTAAATTTTTATCTTCGAAAACCTCACGAATGTTTTTTGGTCACCGGATAATGTTCTCAACAAAGTTTATCAACTTTGAAATTAAGCCTTTTATGGAAAAATTCTCATCGAGATAAGTTAAATTTCAATCTTAAGTCTTGATTTCCGACAATAGTTGTTTAATATTTAAAGGCTGAGGTAAAAGATTGGGAATGGCTCAATCGGTAGCGCGCCACGCTCGTAATCAGAAGTTCCTATATTCGAGTCCCGCTTGGGCCGGAGTTGAGATTTATGTCCGCTAAACTTCTGCCCTGGTCAGAAAGGGGACACCGATGGACACGCAAAAGTAGCCGTCCGTCGGATGGAACGCTAAGCCGTGGCTCCATGTGTAAGAGAGCCATATCCTGTACAGGTTAAGAACACGCTGGATGGCCTTGACGGGGAAGCTATCATCTGTCTCCCAACAGCTGTCCAGTGAGTGCTCAACCTTCTCTGAGCCTTAGGGGTCCTTGAGACTTGGCCATTTAGCCCATTGTAGGGTCAGCGTTGAGATTTATCTCCGCAAAATTCCCCGCCCTGCCCACGGTTAGTAGGGGACACCAATGGGCTTGGAAAGGCCGCCGTCCGTCGGATGGGACGTTAAGCCGTGGCCGGTGTGCGGGAGAGCCATCCCTGTGCACGTTAAAGAACACGCTAGATGGCCTTGACGGGAGGCTACCATCTGTCTTCCAACAGCTGTTCCAGTGGGTCCCCTCCCCCAACCTTCTCTGTGCCTTCGGGGTCCATGTGACCTGGCTATTTAGCCCATGGTGTGCAAAAAAAAAGTGCTGCTCAGAGGTAAAACAACCCAACCCATTGTAGGGTGAAAAAAGTACCACTCAGAGGTAACCCGAAGAAAAGCATTCGGTCGCAGTCTGGTTGGTCCTAAAGATTATCTTCAGAATTGGAAAAAACCTAAAAGACTCGTTGAATAAACTTCTAAAAAAAACACACACACACTAGAAAATGGTTGGATAATAAGATATATTTTTCGTCTTCAAATTGATTCTCTGATGAATTCCTATGAATTACACCAATTATCGCTTGTGACATTTTCAATAAAAAATTTGTTTCCTAAGTTATAAAACTTCTAAGATGGTTTTACGTTTCATGATAAGGATGAGATTCAGTATTTTTTGGGAATGCGTATAGTGGGAGAATATTTTAATCAGACAGTTGCTTTTACACGTCTTATCATTTTGTGATTAGTACTCCAATATCTATCATTTTAAGTTAAGGAAATAATAATGCACAACACTCGTTTATTAGAATTCGGCGTTTAAATATTCAGTGGCCCGCGAATTAAAACTTCGTACAGATATCCTTACCACATAGAAAACAACTTTTTTTTCTCTTATATTTCAAAATCTTTTATGCATCATCTTTCAACAAACAATCTGCGAACATGTGAAAAACTCGGAGAGAAAAAGATAGAAAAAACGAAATAAAAAATAAAAACCTGAACCAAAGGAAAAAGCAAAGTAATTCAAGGTCTTAGCAAGAAACACGATCACATCCTTTTACGAACCCGAAGAGGAGCTTAGTAGACTTTTATTGGGCTTCATCCATCGTGTGACGTCAACCCATTCCTGGAAATATAAAAAAGCCTGTGTTGCTGGAAATCTGTAATACCAGTTGACACGTCATTTGGTGGCTGTCAGTCCTCCAGGTTATTGACTAGGGGAATGAAAGCCGAGGAGGAGATGAGCAGTGGGGAGAGAACGCACTTGCGTCTTGTTCTTCGCCGTGTTTGAGTGCAAGAAAGCTCCGGGCAGTGACTTGGGTCTGTTCGTGTTTGCATTGTGATATTTACACATTGCACAAGCGCGTTTAAGGTGGTGACTATTAAGAAGTTTAAGTTGGATTAAATCTGCCGTGAAATTCTGTTCGTATTTTTCCCTTTCGTTATTTATACACGAATCCCCTTCTATGAAGCTAAGACGAAATCTGCTAATTTCTCAAGATCGTTGAAAAGAACGTGGAAGACGGAGTACGATTTTGTTTCTTTATTAACCAAATTAAATTTGTTCTCGAGAAG
Organism: Ryuthela nishihirai; assembly: GCA_038380435.1. Lineage (NCBI taxonomy): Eukaryota > Metazoa > Arthropoda > Arachnida > Araneae > Heptathelidae > Ryuthela > Ryuthela nishihirai. Next base: position 41,786,831 of record JAWZYU010000020.1, read on the forward strand.
TCTTCGAACGTTTGTGATTAAAGTGGGATTTAACAATTTCACATTATGGAACTTTTTTAATTGCTTTTCCCAGCTTAAAAAACTTTTAATTGAGGCTAACTTTTTAATTCCAGTTTGTATTGTATTCAATCATTAAAATGATGCAGTTGTTTCCTTAGAATATTCGAAGAAGAGATAGCGATAAGCGAAATTCGATTGGAAATATATATTATTAGTAAACACTAAGCTAGCATATTTAACAGAAGAACGCATATCGACTCTGACACTTGTGGGAATTAATAATCTTCAAAGAGAATGGACGTTTTCGCTTACCTGCTTTTCCTCTATCAAAAGTTTTAATTCGACCAAATGGATGATGGAGAAACTGAAAATAGTAGTATTATATTAATATTATGTGTGTACACCGTGAGGAGCACTTAACGTTTTTCCTTCAATTTAAAAAGTTGCTTTTTCTCACAATTCTCTGAAAAAAGGGGACGGAATGTTACTGTCAGTGGAATATCTCTTGACACTCTATAACCGAAATTTCAAATTTCTACCTTAAACAGATCACTTGCGATATTCTTTAAAAGTTTCGCCTTGTCCATATCTAATGACCTCTAAAGATGAAAATTGAAAAAGTTTGACAAATGCCAATTATAATATTTCATTAGTACTAGTCGAACTAAGAATTTTCCAATTCTCTCTTAAAACAAAATAGTTGCATTTTATCTCCTTCGAGTAGGTTTGGGTTGGGTTGTTTTACCTCTGAGCGGCACTTTTTTTGCACACCATGGGCTAAATGGCCAGGTCACATGGACCCCGAAGGCTCAGAGAAGGTTGGGAGAGGGGACCTACTGGAACAGCTGTTGGGATGTTGATGGTAGTCTCCCATCAAGGCCATCCAGCGTGTTCTTTAACGTGCACAGGGTATGGCTCTCCCGCACACGGGGCCACGGCTTAACGTCCCATCCGACGGACGGCGGCCTTTCCAAGCCCATCGGTGTCCCCTACTGACCATGAGCAGGGCGGGGAATAGGATGAGAAGGAGTTAGCAGAGCATCCACGACCATTAAACACCTAAATCCTTTCAAGCATCAGAAGGTTAGTTCAGCTTCTGAAGTGTCCTGCATATTTTCAAGATTGTAGAATAGGCTATATATTGTTGACGGTTAACTTTCAAAGAAATAAAGGTTCTATTAGCAGGCATAAAGGAATTTTCTATTTCCATTTGGATTACTTTCTGTCCCTACTGATGAATGACAGTCTCCCACATTCCTCAAATCTTCATAATAAGGCTACAAATCTTCATAAAAATCTGAAAAGGAGCGTCTATTTTTAATTACAATAAATATTGATATAAATACAGGGTGTTTCAAAAAGGACGTAACCCTAAATATAAGAGAGTAGAACTTACGTGCATGTACATTTTATGCCATAATATTAGTCAGTTGGCTTTACTGTACTCAAGGTTATCAGCCTTTAGCAGTTGAAATGACCTTGTCACGTGTTAGTCTCACTCAAGCATTCATTCCCTTGTGTTGTGTCAGCTATGTCGTTTTCCAAAAACGAAAGTGTATTTATTGTTGAGACTTATTGTGCGTACAAATCTTACAAACGTGTGAGAGAGGAGTTGAGTTGAAGTTTCTTCAGTCTGCAGCTCCCAACAAGTCGACAGTATCTCGTTTGATTGATAAGTTTCGTGACACTGGGTCTGTACAAGATCGAAAGAGCCCAGGCCGGCCATCACTGTTAACTACCGAAGTTGTTGATGATGTGTCTCAACGTTTAACTCGCTCATCCAGAAAATCTCTTAGAACGTTACCTTCACAGGTTGGACTGTCACTAGCTACTGTTTTCAGGGCTACAAAGAAGTTAAAATTTCATTCCTACCGCATTGGTGTCGCTCATGAACTGAAAGAACCAGACCATGAAAAACGTTTACGGTACTGTCGTTGGTTTCGTTCTTTCGTTGATGAAAATGGAATTGAGGTGTTGGACGGTATTTATTTCAGTTGACGAAGCTTGGTTTCATTTGGATGGGTATGTGAACACTCGAAACAGTCGAATATGGAGCAGTGAAAATCCTCACACTTTTCACGAACGACCATTACACGCACGGAAAATTGGTGTTTGGTGTGCAATTTCCCGTTGTCGTGTGATAGGGCCTTTATTTTTTGACTCAACTGTAACTGGTGAAGTTTATCGTGACCTCATCCAACATTTTATTGCACTGTTGGATGTGAATGAACGAGAGTGTTGGTTTCAACAAGATGGCGAGACCGCTTATACTGCAAATGATACAATGGTCATGTTGCAGGAATTTTTTGGTGATCATTTGATTTCAAAAAATTTGTGGCCCCCATGATCCCCAGATCTTACAGAATTTTTCCTTTGGGGATATCTCAAATGTGTAGTGTTTCAAAATAATCCTCATACAATTGAAGACTTGAAGGCTAACATTGAAAGAGAGATTTTAAACCTAAGAAAACAAACATTACGAAAGGTGGCTGCAAATGTCATGAAACGGGTACGAACCTGCATCCAGGTTGCAGGAAATCACTTTCAACATTTGTTGTAGAGGTAGACATATGTCTAATTTGCATCTTTTGAAATTTGTGTCTTTTGTCAAGTTTAAATAGAAAAATACAATAGAGGGTTGCATCCTTTTTGAAACACCCTGTATATCTTAAAGAGTTAATTTTCCAAAATTAACCATAGTGAAGTTTATATTGACTTCATACCATACCAAGCTGAAAATAACTATATGTTCCGCACTTAATGATTAAAGCGGTGAATTAGTTTTTTAACTTTAAAAAAAAGTACGAAGATAACCTTTTTTTTCGGTTCCGCATAGATATATACAAGCACTTATACGTGCCATTGGCAAAATAATCAGGTTGTGTAACGACTTAACTTTAATGAACATCCGTAACTTAGTATGGTCAAAATCCGTTAGTTGCGGAATCCATTAAATTTAAGTATTACTGTCCTAGATATAGCATGCAGCGATATTTATCACATTTCTTTCTATAGACTTAAAATTTATTCTTTACTAACTTTGTATACAACGGGTTTATTTAGATTTATAAAATATTATCATTTTATCGTCATAAATTTGGTAACATCAAATAAAATGTATTAAATCTTATGAAAGTCAGTACAATTTTAAGATACATTTCTGACAACTTTGGATTAACTGAGTCTCAAATTTCGACTTTTACCCCTCTTGGGGGGTCACCACACCAGTCCAGGTTTCATAAGTATAAGATGCAACTTTTAATATTATATATATATATAATTTTTTTTTGCCGTCCCATGGCCGAGTGGTTAGCACACTTGGTTACTAATCTAAGGGACCTGGGTTCGAGCCCCGGGCAAGGTATGGATGTATGTGTCGTTTTTCTGCTGAGGTCCTGCCTTCCTCTCAGATCTTCTACTCTGGCATATAAACTGACAGGCTTCTGTCAGACCTCTGTGGCAAGCAGCTGCTTGAGGAGGTATTTATTTATTTATATTTTTTTCCGATCGTTTGGAGAGACGGGAATTAATTTTTCTAGTAAGATCTTCAGTGATTGTCCGATTTCCAAAGATTTTACATTATTCTCGAAAAATGCCTCACAAACCCCAAATTCGCCACTAAGAATAACTCTACAGCCATCATTCGATTCATCGTAGTTCAGATACTCGGAAAAGCATAGCACATTTCATTGCGTAAAAATTGCAAACTTTATTCGTAAATACATTAAGAAATTATTGGCACGTACTGTTTGAAATCTTTAACAAAGCTAAGAAATTTTTAATTACAGAATATATTATTTACTCTGTCTTACCAGCATTTCAAAAGTGATAGAAAAAAAATGGCGAAATCTACGCTCATTAGCTTTTGAAGCAAGTCAGTCTTTTTGAACAATTGCCAATACGAATTTAGGAAGAACAAAAAATACTGAAAACGTTCCACCTTTTTCCTGGACCAAGGTTCATATCTATCTACACTAAACTCCCAATTCTGTCCTAAGTCAGAAAGGGGGCACTGCTGAGCTTGGAATGACCGCCCTTCCTCGAATGGACTTTAAGCCGTGGCCCATGTGCAAGAGAGTCATATCCTGTGCATATTAAAGAACACTTTGGGTTGGGTTGGGTTGTTTTACCTCTGAGCGGCACTTTTTTGCACACCATGGGCTAAATGGCCAGGTCACATGGACCCCGAAGGCTCAGAGAAGGTTGGGGAAGGGGACCCACTGGAACAGCTGTTGGGAGACAGATGGTAGCCTCCCGTCAAGGCCATCCAGCGTGTTCTTTAACGTGCACAGGGTATGTCTCTCCCGCACACGGGGCCACGGCTTAACGTCCCATCCGACGGACGGCGGCCTTTTCAAGCCCATAGGTGTCCCCTACTGACCGTGGGCAGGGCGGGGAATAAGAACACTTTGGATGGCCTTGACGTAGTCTAGGCTGTCTATCCATCCATCTGTCTATTAACAGATTTTCTGTCTATCTGTCTATTAACAGATGCCCAGTAGGTCCATTTCCCTTAACTTTCTCTGAGCCTTTGGAGTTCTTATGACCTGGCCATTTGGTCCATTGTGGGCTAAATGGTATGTCCATTGTGGCACAATTATGGGCCATTCTGCCCATTGTGGCACAAATGTGTGCCAAAACGTGCAGCTCAGAAGTAAAATAACCCAACCCACGACGGATCGAAAAGCATAAGAATTGATGACTTCTAGAAATCCTCACTTACAGCAAGTAATGACCCGGCACTTGCGCTGCCCATTTAATACCTGAAGACAAAATACGCATTGTGTCATCCCTGTACTTACTTTAATCGGCCATTTCTGCTTTTCCTAGAGCATTGCTTCCCGTGAACATGACAACAATTGTTGTTAAGATGGATATCAAACTTGAGGTATTACGTGTAAAGTCATTATGAGCTCAATATCGTATTGTTCGTTTTTCAACTGATTGCAATGAGGGAGTTCAAACTCCTCGAAATCTTCTTTTCTCTAGAAACTGCAGCTGTCGAACTTTCGACACCTGGGTTGGGTTGTTTTACCTCTGAGCGGCACTTTTTTGCATACCATTTGCTAAATGGCCAGGTCACATGGACCCCGAAGGCTCAGAGAAGGTTGGGGACCCACTGGAATAGCTGTTGGGAGACAGATGGTAGCCTCCCGTCAAGGCCATCTAGCGTGTTCTTTAACATGCACAGGGTATGGCTCTCCCGCACACGGGGTCACGGCTTAACGTCCCATCCGACGGACGGCGGCCTTTCCAAGCCCATCGGTGTCCCCTACTGACCGTGGGCAGGGCGGGGAATTTTGCGGAGATAAATCTCAACGCTGACCCAGCTGGATTCGACACCTGAGGAAGCCTTTAAACTGCAACTGTCGATTTGTCGACAGTTGCGCGAGGCATTATATTTCCCTCCAGAAGGAAGTTCCTGTCATTAACAATATATTATACTATTATTGTAGTAATGTAGAGCGAAGTTAGAAGTCCTAAAATCCATCTAACTGCAGTTTGAAGTAAATGATGGATCCTAAAAGAGATATGACATACATATTTAAAAGGTTGTATTCTTTTTCTGCTAAATGTCTGCTATTTTAGGGTATTTATAGTTCGTTTCTAAGGTTAAGAAAACCACTGGTCCTCTTTTCCAGTAAAGCTGCCATCGCACTTTACCAGCAAACCCTGCCTCCCCCCCCCACCTCCCCAATCCCTGTTTCTAACTTTATTTTTAAATCCTGCTCCATGTAAATGATACGAGCTAACGTTTGGTAAAAGGTAAAATGCTTCTCTTTCCAAACTTGGAGTTTTATCAGTCGACACATCAAACTTTGTCCTAAATGAAACCACATGGAGCAAAAAAAAAAGTTATTCCCTTCCCTCTAATGCATCATTTTTCTGACAACCCATTAACTAAGACATCTTATTGCTTTTAAGCAACTAGAGTGCTTTCGTGAGGAATAATCTTTGGCAAACCATGTGCAAATCCATAAATTACCTCGTTTTAGTGATGCACAGAGACAATGAAAACAACTAAATATGACAGGTCCTAACAGAGCATGAAAACGTATGCACAGGACATTAACAGAGAGATCGAAACATATGAACGTTCATTGGCGATGCATAAAAAAAACCAGTCTCAACCCATCTGTTGTCCGACATCCCCCTCTTTGAAGATAAAAACGATTTTTTTTTTCAAGACTTAACTGGACTTTTCGAGGAAATGATGTTGTTTACTAAAGAAGACATTTTGCATTAACAGGAGAAAGCTGAAGAAAATACGTGTACGATTTCTGCTAATTTATTGAAGGTTTATGATTCGAGAGAGATGCTTTCCACCGAAAGTTAATTCATTCTGATCACAGAGGTCATTACAGATGCTGTACTTAAAGGTTATGACTCCTTGAAGTATTTCAGAGTTTCCAACATAAAATCAAATTCGACTTTCTGTAAATTCTAATAAAAAGAAAGTTTATAGAGAAAGAATAACACTGCATATTAAAGCGATCGAACTAGAACCCAGTTCTGATATATTTTTTCAAAACAATATTCTTTCCAACTGAATGCATGTTTTTTCTACTCTTCTAGTGATACTTCTTAACCTTTTGGAGATCAGGATTAGGCTGCTTTACCCCTGAGCGACACTTTGCTTCAACACAAAGGACTTAATGGCCAGGTCACAAGGCCCCCAGAGAATTGGGGATCCACTGCACAGCTGTTAGGAGAAAGATTTTAGACTTCCTTCAATCAAAGTCATGCAGCGTGTTCTTTAATGTGCACAGAGTATGGCTCTCTTGAATACGGAACCACAGCTTAACGTCCCATTCGATGGACGGTAACATTTCCATGCCCAACGGTGTCTCCTTTCTCACCGAGGGCAGGGTGGGGTTTAGCGGTGATAAATCTCATCGTTGATACAGTTGGGATTCGAACCTGGGAACTACAGATTACGAACCTGATGCTCTGACTCTACCGTTGAAGAATACATTTTAAGATAATATTCTTGCAAAATGTGTGCAGTAAATAAGTTTGCAACTTTTTCATCTGCGTTCTGGTTGGTAATACTTTCTAAACTTTACAAGAGGAATGTTAAGCTTGAACTCCACGCATCACCGACTTAATTTCTAAAGGAAAAACACACAATGCATTATCCTTGCATGTAATCGGCCATTTCTGGTTGTTCTAGAACAAAGGGGTCTCCCAACTAAGGCCATTTCTGGTTGTTCTAGAACAAAGGGATCTCCCAACTAAGGCCATTTCTGGTTGTTCTAGAACAAAGGGGTCTCCCAACTGAGGCCATTTCTGGTTGTTCTAGAACAAAGGAGTCTCCCAACTAAGGCCATTTCTGGTTGTTCTAGAACAAAGGGGTCTCCCAAATAAGGCCATTTCTGGTTGCTCTAGAACAAAGGAGTCTCCCAAATAAGGAAATTTCTGGTTGTTCTAGAACAAAGGGGTCTCCCAACTAAGGCCATTTCTGGTTGTTCTAGAACAAAGGGGTCTCCCAACTAAGGCCATTTCTGGTTGTTCTAGAACAAAGGGGTCTCCCAACTAAGGCCATTTCTGGTTGTTCTAGAACAAAGGGGTCTCCCAACTAAGGCCCGCGGGACAGTTGTGACCGCAAAAATTGGTAATCCGGCCCTCGAGGCAAAAGGACAAAGTAGAAAATCCAAATTAATGTTCTGACAAATGGAAAATACATTGTTCGATTTGCCGCGAAAAAAACAGAACACAGTTTTTCATTACAATCTGAAATGCAGGTGATCGTGCTTTATTTTGAAAAATATTGTTTTCTACTCGCTCATTGTTTTTAAATTTTTTATCTATATTTTATTGAAGTAATTTTTGTAATTATCCAATTAATATTTTCATGTAATTTTTCCAGCGAATTTTAATGTCACGTGATAACTCTTTCATGAAAGTGTTATATACTCTTCATATAAGACATATTTTTAGTCTTTAAACTGAAAAAATCTTGCAAAAGGCATTAGGTCCGTCACTGTGGCCCACCGATAAAGACGTTTGAAGACCTCTGAGTGGTTAGCGTGCTTAGTGTTTGGATGCTGATCCAAGGGACCTGGGTTCGAGCCTCGGGTAAGGCATGGATGCTCGTGCACTCTTTCCGCTGAGGTCTCAACTCCGTCATTAGAACATTGCTTCTATTTTTATTATATTTAATGTTATATTTAATGCTATTCCAAAAGAATTACTAAATATAGATTCTTTTAGAAGACTTAAATGGAATTAAAAAATTATTTGGTATTTTCTAGTTAGCTGATTTTTATGTGTTGCGTTTTCTGGATTTATTTGATGTACACCATTTTTGTGGCTGAATGACCTACGTTTAATATAATTATTCATTTTCCTGCAGATAAGCTATTTAGCTTTGCGGGTCAAATTGTAAATGCATTTGTATTCTTTACTCTTATGAATAAAAATTATATTCTTTAAAAAAAAACAACAGGGTAACAATTATTTTCCTTTCAAGTCCTTTCTGACCGAGGGGGGGGGGGTGTTAGCGGAGATAAATCTCAACGCTGATTCAGGTGGAAATTTTTCAGCATTTTTGTTCTTCCTAATTCACATCAGACGTTGGCTTTAAATAACTTATATTTGGTCGAAGCTGACAATTGCATCTCCCTTCTTGACAAAGGCGAAGTAGAAGATCAATCAGAATGTTTTACGTAAACATCTAAAATTTCGGAACAAAACGGATCGAACAAAAGCCTTTTATAAAGAAAAGTCTTTTACATAAACATTAAAATGGGGAAGATTTGCGATGAGTAAAATGTTTCATGAGGTAAAAACCCTGACGAAGCGGCGCCGTTTTCCTTTTAAAATATTTCTATAAATATTGGTTCAACGTTTTTCGAGCTTAAGCCCAGAAATGGAAAGATCCGCAGAAATTCAATAACATTATTTTACGTCTTCTTAATACAAAAAATGATGCATTTTAAGCTTCTCCCATCAGTTCGCAAGTCCTATTCCCTATGTTTACTACACATCCTGTGGCTTAAAAAACATGGCTGAGAATTTTTGCCTTCTTTTCTATTCAAAGAACTAACGTCATCCTGTTTTGAGCAACTTTACAAAATCTGATGAAACCTGCTGTAAACTACGTTACCCAAAAGTTAATAACATCACAAAACGGAGGACATTACTGAAAGGAACAGAAATTAATCTTTAAAAAGCGAAATATTTTCACTTGCGTCTTTCCTCAGTGCTCTTGCAAACAGAGTATTACGCGGAGACGCCCGCAATAAATCTCATGTGTAGGAAAATTAGGACTGCGTTAGATCAGTTATGTAGAAATTGAATTATTGTTGGACTACATATAAAGAAAATGGAACACTGCTAAATGAGGTGTATAGATATTGGAACACTTTTAGGTCAAATATATAGAAATCGGAATACTGTTAGATGAGATATAGATATTGGAACACTGTTAGGTCAGATATATAGAAATTGGAACACTGTTAGAAATTGGAACACTGTTAGATGTGATATAGGCATTTTAACACTGTTAGATGTGATATAGGCATTTTAACACTGTTAGATGTGATATAGGCATTTTAACACTGTTAGATGTGATATAGGCATTTTAACACTGTTAGATGTGATATAGACATTTTAACACTGTTAGATGAAATATAGATATTGGAATACTGTTAGATCTGATGTATAGAATTTGGGACACTGCTAGATGAGTTATATAGATATTGAAACAGTTTTAGGTCAGATATATAGAAATTGTAACACTGTTAGATAAGATATAGATATTGGAACACTGTTAGATCTGCTGTATAGAATTTGGAACATTGCTAGATGAGCTATATAGATATTGAAATACTTTTAGGTCAGATATATAGAAATTGTTACACTGTTAGATGAGATATAGACATTGGAACACTGTTAGATCAGATATAGACATTGATATATATATATATATATTCCCCCAACTGAGTCCACATGGTTCTTGGTGACCTGTCATTTAGCCCATTGTGTGAAAAAAATGCCGTTCAGAGGTAAAACAACCCGAACAGGTCAGCGATAGGTAGGGGAGAGGATGCATCGGATAACGGTTAGAAATATATAGAAGTTTATCGTCGAGGCCATCCAGAGTATTCTTTAAAGTGGACAGTATATGGCTCTCCTTCACAAGGAGCCACGGCTCTCTTTCCCAATGAGAACAGGATGGGAGTTAGCGGAGATAAATCTCAATGCTGTAACAAACGGGACTCGAATCTGGGAACTGCAGATTACGAGCCTGGCTTGATGTCGATTTGATCCAACCCAGGCCCGCGACAATCAGCAATACAGCTGTTATAAGATGATGCTATTATATTAGATGTGGGATGCAAACTCGTTTCACGGCATTTGCAACAAAATTATGTTTAGATTCTGCAGAATCACAACCAACTGATAGAGCAACATCCTTTGGAACTTGTCAGTTCGACCAATAATCTTTACAAGCATTTTCACTTCATCACGTCAGAGTGATTTATAGAGATTAAAAGATTTATTACTCACAGTCATCTTTGATAATGGGGCGGGGGTGGCTCAGTCGGTAGCGCGCCAGGGTCGTAATCTGTAGTTCCCAGGCTCGAGTCCCAACTTGGTCAGCGTTGAGATTTATCTCCGCAAAATTCCCCGCCCTGCCCACGGTCAGTAGGGAACACCGATGGGCTTGGAAAGGCCGCCGTCCGTCGGATGGGATGTTAAGCCGTGGCCCCGTGTGCGGGAGAGCCATACCCTCTGCACGTTAAAGAACACGCTGGATGGCCTTGACGGGAGGCTACCATTTGTCTCCCAACAGCTGTTCCAGTGGGTCCCCTCCCCCAACCTTCGGGGTCCATGTGACCTGGCCATTTAACCCATGATGTGCAAAAAAGTGCCGCTCAGAGGTAAAACAACCCAAACAACCCAACCCATCTTTGATAAATCGTTCAAGTCACCACATTTGAACCGACAAGATATAAAAAACCTACGAAAAGACAGAAGTCAAAGACCAGGATTGCAGAGATATACATAGATATGTTTATACATTGATATACATCAGATACATATTGCAACGTGTTTCAACTTGCACGCACTACTCCGTGCTCTTGAAGAGTCGCTGTGTTGCCACATATCGTTTATTAACTTGTACGAAAAGCTGCTAATTGTTGGCGAGGTAGTCCACGAATTAAATGATCCATGACGTACATATATGACGTCATTTGCAATTCTTATTCCTATTGTCAAATTTAAGCCGTCCCGTGGCCGAGTGGTTAGCGCGCTTGGCTGCTGATCTAAGGAACCTGGGTTCGAGCCCAGATAAGGCATGGATGTTCGTGTTGTTTTTCTGCTGAGGTCCTGCCATCCTCTCAGATCTTCTACTGTGGCATATAAACTGACAGACTCCTGTCAGACCTCTGTGGCAAGCAGCTGCTTGAGGGGATATTTATTTTTATTTATTTTTTATTTATTGTCAAATTTATTCATTTCATACGAATTAATCGATTGCATCACGTTTCGTGCCTTAACAGAAAAGGGTCAGTATGGGAAGCCATTTTTTTTTTAAATAACACCTAAAAAGGTCTTAAATATATATCTGGACTCTTTTAACGTGGTCTAGCGGCTTTTTTTATTTTTTTTTAGGTCACATGAAACTTACACTTTTCTTCAGAAACATTTCTTCAACAGTATCTAAAAAATGCGCAAGCTAACGTAATGATTTAAATTTGAAAATAATTTGCATGAAAGCAATTTAAAAAATGAATCTATCAATAATTTACATTCACCTCCTCTGACTGAATTCCGACATTAATGTGCATTTTGGAAAAAGAGTAAAATATTTTTTTTGCTCTGTGTATATTAAAAAATTATCATATTTGCTATCGTCTCCTCTTTTCATATTTAATAATAATAATAATAAAGAGAATATTGAAAGCAGTATGTGACTAAACACATTATTTTTAATGATTATAATAAATATAATAAATAAAATTACTTTTTAATAATAATAATAATAATAATAATAATATCTCATTTAATTTATTTCAAATAAAAAAAACTTTTTTAAATATGTCTTAATCAATATTTTTCTCCGCATCCTTACTTGTATTAGGTATATGTAATTGTTGTATTTGTAACTGCACTAATTAGTAATAAATTAACACTAAATATTTTGTCTTGAAATATTGATTTTTTTTTGCCCCTTCGCCCAGAAAAGTTTCTGCCAACGCCCATGTCTCCCCCGGGGTAGGGATGGCTCAGTCGATAGCGCGTCAGGCTCGTGATCAGTAGTTCTCAGGTTCGAGTCTCAGCTGGGCCAGCGTTAAGATTTATCTCAGAAAAACTCGCTGCCCACGGTTAGTAGAGGACACCGATGGGCTTGGAAAGGCCGCCGTCCGTCGAATGGGACGTTAAGCCGTGGCCCCGTGTGCGGGAGAGCCATACCCTGTGCACGTTAAAGAACACGCTGGATGGCATTGACGGGAGGCTACCATCTGTCTCCCAACAGCTGTTCCAGTGGGTCCCCTCCCCCAACCTTCTCTGAACCTTCGGGGTCCATGTGACCTGGCCATTTAGCCCATGGTGTGCAAAAAAGTGCCGCTCAGAGGTAAAACAACCCAACCCATGTTTCCCCTTAAGCCGAGTCATGCCAGACACTTCATTAAAAATGTCTTTCAGATAACAGGAGAATAAAAATCGAAGCATTCTAAGCCCTCTCTTAAAATTCCATCTACTACGGAACTGAGAAGTCTACGAAGCATTCAACGTTGATTATCGACTATTCAACATCATGTTGTGACAAATGTAATAATTAAATTTTCAGTTGGAAAGTAACACCGGGAAAAGTGTTTAAAAAACACCCCCCTCCCCCTCAAAGAAAACTTGAACTTATGAGTTCTATCAAAATTGCATTCACAGAACCATCTTCTCTCCTTGTTCAGGAATAAAGGAGTTTTCGAAATACAAAATTGCATCTTCAGATTCCAAATGATGAGTTGAAAAAAAACCCAACTTCTTTCCTTCCGTTTCGAGTTATAGCTTCCCATTATGAAAGCCGAGCAAGTCTTTTCGCTTCTTAAAGTCTGGCTCTGAAAAGAAAAATGCTGCCGAAATGCTGCTTGCCATTCGGAACTATCGATATGTTCCCACTTTAAGAATAACGCGAGATCTAGTAGATATAGGTTCCTTTTTTTGTCCCCTGGTTCTGCGTCAGGAATTACCCCCACACGTATATATATGACCGAAGTATCTAATTTAGCTGACATTTATTGGGCTGTTTTGGTGGCAGCTGCTCGGAAGGCGTCGTTTTTTTTTTTACGACAGAATAATATGTTGGACTCCAACAACTCGAAAAGTATCGGTGGCGCTCTAGCTTTTTGAGAAATGTTTCAAGTGGATGCTTCTTGTTTATAAAGATTCATTTTTTTCACTCTTTGTTTTCGAAAACAAAAATAACGTCTCAATTATTTCGCTTTTTTTATGTAAATATGAATATATCTGATTGAATACTGGCAGAATAAAAAAGAGGTTGGGTTGTTTAACCTCTGAGCGGCACCTTTTTGCACACCATGGGCATGCACACATGGCCAGGTCATTGCACACCATGGCCAGGTCACATGGACTCCGAAGGCTCAGAGAAGGTTGGGGGAGGGGACCCACTGGAACAGCTGTTTGGAGACAGATGGTAGCCTCCCGTCAAGGCCATCCAGCGTGTTCTTTAACGTGCACAGGGTATGGATCTCCTGCACACGGGGCCACAGCTTAACGTCCCATCCGACGGACGGCGGCCTTTCCAAGCCCATCGGTGTCCCCTACTGACCGTGGGAAGGGCGGGGAATTTTGCGGAGATAAATCTCAACGCTGACCCAGCTGGAACTCGAACCTGGGAACTACAGATTACGAGCCTGGCGCGCTACCGACTGAGCCACCCCCGCCCCAAAAAGAGGTTCGGAACAAATAATAGTCAATGTGATAGAAGACGATGACGTCAGTTTGGCTTCGCTATAAACTTTTTTTACGTAAATTACATTTTTTAATTCAAAGGATTGCCTTTTTTTTTAAATATTGTAGGCAGAGCCTTCCTTGTGATTTCTCTCAATGGAACGAATGTTAGCAAAATGAAAAGTTAAATTTTCCTATAATAAGTCGCCATAGATCAAGTTGGGTTGGATTGTTTTACCTCTGAGCGGCACTTTTTTGAACACAATAGGCTAAATGGCCAGGCCACAAGAACCCCGAAGACTCAGAAAAGGTTGGAGGAGGGGACCCACTGGAACAGCTGTTGGGAGACAGATGATATCCTCCTGTCAAGGCCATCCAGCGTGTTCTTTAACGTGCACAGGGTATGGCTCTCTCACACACGGGGCCACGGCTTAACGTCTCATCCGTAGGACGACGGCCTTTCCAAGACAATCGGTGTCCCCTACTGACCGTGGGCAGGGCAGAGAATTTTGCGGAGATAAATCTCAACGCTGACCCAGCTGGGACTCCAACCTGGGAACTTCAGATTACGAGCCTGACGTGCTACCGACTGAGCCACCCCCGCCCCTTCATAGATCAAGAGTTGAATTGTTTGGAGCGGCATTTATTTTTTTTGCACACGATAGGCTAAAACTGCCTGTTCACAGCTAAATTGCCAGTTCACAAGGACCCCGAAGATTCAGAAATGATTGGGGGAAAAACCCCACTAGAACATCTGATGCGAGACAGATTATAGCGCCATCCAGCATGTCTTAACAGTCAAGGCCATCCACCGTGTTCTTTAACATTCACAGGATATGGCTCTCTCCCGTACACAGAATCAAGGCTTACCGTACCATCCGTCGGATAGCGGCCTTTCCTAGCCCACCGGTGCCCATACTGACCGTGGGCAGGAACCTTTGAGGAGATGAATCTCGACACTTGCCCAGCTGAGACTTGAACCTGTGAACTGCAAACTGAGAGTCTATTTCCCTCAACACCCGTCCATTTTTACCATTAACACTTTTACCGTCGTTTTTGCACTTTTTTTTAATCTTTACCAGCCTCTTTTCTCACTTTCCATTCATTTAGACTACTCCCCTTTCTGCATTCTCCATTTATTTAGACAACTCTCGTTTTTTTCACTTTCCATTAATCCCGACTATTTCTTATTCGGTATTATAGTTCAGTTAATTTCTGAACTATAATACCGATTCTGCTTGAATCAAAGCTCTGAACCGTACGAGAGGTGAAGCGGTGGTTCAGTAGATCGTGCACCAGGATCGTAATATTCGATTCAAGTTCCAATATTCGAGTTCCAACTCTGCTAGCATTGAGATTCATCACCGCTAAAACCCCATTCTGGCCTAGACCAGAAAGGGAACAGAGTCAGGCTTGGAAAGGCTGCCGTCAATCGGATGGGATGTTAAACCATGGCTCCTTGTGCATAAGAGCCCTATTCTGTGCACGCTAAAGAAAGCGCTGGATGATCTTGACAGGAGTACCACTGGGAAATCCTAACAGCTGTCCAATGGGTCCTCTACTCCCAACCTTCTCTGAGCCCTTGGGGTCTTCGTGACCTGAACATTTAGCTCATTATGCACAAAAAAGTGCTGCTCAGGGGTAAAACAACCCATCCGTAAGAGAAAGTTTTTGGAATTGTTTTGGACCTATAGACTTCGTTTAAGGGTTGAGTAGTTTTACCTTTGAGGGGCACTTTTTTTTTTGCGCAAAATGGGCGAAATGGCCAGGTCGCAAGAACCCCAAAGGCTCAGAGAAGATTGGGGGAAGGGATCCACTGGATCAGCTGTTGGGAAACAAATAGTAGCCTCCCCTCAAGGTCATCCAGGGTATTCTTTAACGTGCACAGAGTAGGACTCTCCCGCACACAGAGCAACGGCTTAACGTCCCATCCGACGGGGGGCGGGGATGGCTCAGTCGGTAGCGCGCCAGGCTCGTAATCTGTAGTTCCCAGGTTCGAGTCCCAGCTGGGTCAGCGTTGAGATTTATCTCCGCAAAATTCCTCGCCCTGCCCACGGTTAGTAGGGGACACCGATGGGCTTGGAAAGGCCGCCGTCCGTCGGATGGGACGTTAAGCCGTGGCCCCGTGTGCGGGCGAGGCTTACCCTGTGCACGTTAAAGAACACGCTGGTTGGCCTTGATGGGAGGCTACCATCTGTCACCCAACAGCTCTTCCAGTGGGTGCCCTTCCCCAACCTTCTCTGAGCCTTCGGGGTCCATGTGACCTGGCCATTTAGCCCATGGTGTGCAAAAAAGTGCCGCTCAGAGGTAAAATAACCCAACAACCCATCCTACGGACGGCTGCCTTTCCAAGCCCATCGGTGTCCCCTACTAACTGTGGGCAGGGAGGTCTGCGGTGATAAATCTCAACGCTGACCCAGCTGGGAGTCGAACCTGGGAACTACAGATTACGCGCTACCGACTGAGCCATCCTCACCCTCGCCCGTTTCGTTTAAAGAACTATTGAACTCATCTTTAAAGCTGACAAAGGGAAATCCAAACACTGCGAACTTACTGCCTGTAACATCTTTTATTCTTTGTCAGACAAGTCTAAAAGATTAAGTTCAATTCGACAGCGTGAAAAAGAGAAGAATCAAATGAATTTGAATGAGTGCGAAGTGTTTTAAAAAGAGTTGCTGGGTAAATGACGAAAAAAATAATGTGGACATTTCTTTGAAGTCCTCTATGCTGTCTTCTCGTTTGCAAATAATTGCGTGAATATTCTTTGATGTTCCCAGACTGTTGTGCGTGAGGTTCAACCGCTTTTTAGATTTCACGATGAAAGAGATTGCTTTTAATTGGAAAAGATATTTTAGTGATCTCTGAAAGGCCAGTCGTTGCGAAATTACGAGTATAGCGATAGAGAACCTCGTAAGTTTGACAAGTTCAAACACCAGAAGCTCCAGAAGCTTTTATAAATACAAAAAGTGATAAAAAGATAATTTTTTAGTTTTTTTTTTCCTTTTTAAAACATGTCAGAATTAATAACTACCCTTTTTGTATCCATATCGAAGAGAGAAAAAAAAGGAGCGAAACTGGTTCTGCATACGATGCAGTTCAGTTGGTATCCAAAAGTAGAGACTGCTGGTTGTCCGATTTCATTACGAGGGGCCTTTTATACAGGCAGCAAATGGAAAGCCTCCTTCAGAGGCTATGAAAATGGAACGACTGCACTGGCACCTTGGTCAGAAAGTCCCGCGTTTGAACGGCAATTGAAACTGAATTGGGCGTTTGAAGGACAATTGAAACTGAATAAGGCTTCAAGCACAATTACAGAGTGCATTTGATGTTTATGCATCAAACGTTTGACAATTATAGATGTGCAATGCTCCACATCATAAATCGTGCACTTAAATAGAATTTGATGTATCTTAGAAGTGTTAAGAGTAACCTACCAAATGGAAGCAGAATTAAGAAAACGAAGATAAAATCTGGTGTTTTCATATTCCTATTCTCAGTTGGTAGTGTTCCAGTCTCGTAATGTGCAATTCCCAGGTCCGAGTCCCATTTCGGTCAGTTTTGAGATTTATCTCCGTAAAACTCCTTGCCATGCCCTCAGTCAGTAGGGGATACCAATGGGCTTGGAAAGGCCGCCGTCCGTCGGATGGGACGTTAAGCCGTGGCCCCGTGTGCGGGAGAGCCATACCCTGTGCACGTTAAAGAACACGCTGGATGGCCTTGACGGGAGACTACCATCTGTCTCCCAACAGCTGTTCCAGTGGGTCCCCTCCCCCAACCTTCTCTGAGCCTTCGGGGTCCATGTGACCTGGCCATTTAGCCCACGGTGTGCAAAAAAGTGCCGCTCAGAGGTAAAACAACCCAACCGTCCGCCTCCTTTAACAACACGAAAGATTGCCTGGCATTGTTCAACACGTTAGTGACATCAGCGCGCGCTCTCATAGCCAGAGGATTCGTTTCTCCGCAAACTATCGAGATTTCTATTAGAACAGATTTTGGTACCGTATGGTGGACTCTGTGGCAAGCAGCTGCTTGAGGGGGTATTTATTTATTATTATTTATATTATGGTGGTTCCCGATGTACTTCATCGCACCGTCCCAAATTTCGTGACGGGTTCCTCTTGTGTGGCCCCGTGTCTGGTTAAGAAATCAGATACCTATGTGTAGTGGGACACGTTAGGGTTGGGTTGTTTTACCTCTGAGCGGCACCTTTTTGCACACCATGGGCTAAATGGCCAGGTCACATGGACCCCGAAGGCTCAAAGAAGGTTGGGGGAGGGGACCCACTGGAACAGCTGTTGGGAGACAGATGGTAGCCTCCCGTCAAGGCCATCCAGCGTGTTCTTTAACGTGCACAGGGTATGGCTCTCCCGCACACGGGGCCACGACTTAACGTCCCATCCGACGGACGGGGGCCTTTCCAAGCCCATCGGTGTTCCCTACTGACCGTGGGCAGGGCGGGGAATTTTGCGGAGATAAATCTCAACGCTGACCCAGCTGGGACTCGAACCTGGGAACTACAGATTACGAGCCTGGCGCGCTACCGACTAAGCCACCCCTCAGGGACACGTTAGCATAATAATGCTTTTGAGAATGCGGACGATGTGGCAACGGCAGCAGATTTAAATATTATGACTCTTACGTTCACAATTAAGGAGCAGTAAATAACAACAATGGGGTTGGTAGCGATTAAGGTTTCCAAGAGCACGATAAATATTTATGTATTTCTTTAGCAAGCCCCTTTTTGGAGTTTCGACTTGGAATTTAACACTACAACTCGGACGACAACCAGAAACATTCTATGAAAGTTTGATGCGTTGAAATTTACGAAAGATCCCTGTCCTATGTGAGAAAGGGGATACTGATGGGCTTGGAAAGACTCTCGTCCAACGGATAGGACCTTAAGCTATGGTTCTGTGCGTCTGAGAGCCATACCCTGTGCACTTAAAGATGATGCTGACGATGCAGGATGGCCTTAATGGGTCCGTCTGTCTCTTAAGTTGGTCCTCTTATCTGATCTCCTGATGTACTTATGACGCAGTGTGGAAAAGAACTGCCGCTCAGAAGTATAACAACCCAACTATTGCTACCAGAGTGCATAATAGGGCACGTAGCCATGTAAAGTCGCTCAAAAAAGTATCCGAACACTACGGTTGATTACAGAATTCAGAAAAAATAT
Organism: Ryuthela nishihirai; assembly: GCA_038380435.1. Taxonomy (NCBI): domain Eukaryota; kingdom Metazoa; phylum Arthropoda; class Arachnida; order Araneae; family Heptathelidae; genus Ryuthela; species Ryuthela nishihirai. The sequence goes on from JAWZYU010000020.1 coordinate 41,805,930, forward strand.
CTAGCAACGATTCTTTTAGAAATTAGTGATCTGGCAACCTTCGTGTCACGTGACACGAAGGTTGCCAGATCACTAATTTCCAAAAGAATCGTTGCTAGATATTTTTTCTGAATTCTGTAATCAACCGTAGTGTTCGGATACTTTTTTGAGCGACTGTAGGTGGTCATATTATTTTGATACTAGATCGTGTGGGCTCACTCACGGAAATATTGAGCGTGTGCAGTTACCGTTCACAGCAAACTGGAGCGTGTGCAGTAACTGCACACGCTCCAGTTTGCTGTGAACGGTAACTGGAGCGTGTACAGTTGCTGTACATGCTCCAGATATTTTTCCTGAATTCTGTAATCACGTGACGCGAAGGTTGCCAGATCACTAATTTCTAAAAAAATCGTTGCTAGATATTTTTTCTGAATTCTGTAATCAACCGTAGAGTTCGGATACTTTTTTGAGCGAATCACGTTAAAAAAAGAGGATTAATATTTAAGAAAGAACTTTCTGTATGTATTAATTTGTTTTTAATCAGTCTGTTATGTGTAATTTTGAACTTCATTAGAATAAATAAAAATACTTTACCTACATCGATTTTAATCTCTACTCACAAGCAGTTAATTTTTGAGTCCCCATCCATTCCGAAACTATTCCCCAGGTTTGTGCTTTATTGTATCTAAATACCGCGTTTTGGCGAATAGATAAATTTAAAAAAAAAAAGGACACAACTCGCTACACGTCATCAGATTGGTCTTAACCTAGTTTAAATGAGTCTTGCTCAAAGAGGTCAGGTAGGCATTAAACGCAATCTTCTGTTAATCCTTTAGCATCATTGAAAAGTACTTTTGTAAAAGTCTTTTTTTTTCCTTTCGTGTCTTTTAAATTGCATTTAGCATCTTCGAACTTTCTTTGGTGTTAGTTTTTCCATTCAGTCTAATGAGGATCTCGATTTGAAAAAGTTAAAGAAAGCTCTTGCTTAAATCTCGTCTTTTTGCCAAACTTGTTTAACTAATGATCACTCTGCAAACCCGACCAGCAACTTTTCTTTTTTAGCTGATAAAGATGTTTGCAAATAGTTAATGAGTAGTTAACATTTAATTATCGTAAAGTGATGATTCAATACTGAAAACCAAGAGGCAGACGTAAAGGAAAGTACATCAAAGTCTTTTGCTGTTTGAAAGAGTTTGAAACCTAATCAACCTCTATTTGAGGTTAGTTGTCGTATAAGTGTATAAATTCGGTTTCCCTCCTTTCTATTTAAGCAGGTAAGTATTTGAGTATTTCAGATAGCCTATTTAATTAACGGTCTGAAGATGTTATTAACATTCCTTGGAATCGCATTTACAACAAATCAGGCAGAAAATATTGCGACAGATTAGGGCTATGCCAATTCCATAAACAGGGACATCGACGAGGCCACTGTTGCGACTCTGGGAAAAAATAATTAGCGTAAAATTTGTCCGATTGTTACGAAAATTAGAGCAACAATTCGTGTTGTGTAGGTGGTGGTGGTGGTGGGGGGGGTGCTCAGTCGGTAGCGCACCAGCCTCGTAATCTGTAGCTCCCAGGTTAGAATCCCAGCTGAATCAGCGTTGAGAATTATCTCCGCAAAATTCCCCGCCCTGCCCACGGTCAGAAGGGGACACCGATGGGCTTGGAAAGACCGCCATCCGTGAGATGGGATGTTAAGCCGTGGCGCAGTGTATGGGAGAGCTATATTCTGTGCACGTTAAAGAACACGCTGGATGGCCTTGACGGAAGGCTACCATCTGTCTCCCAACAGCTGTTCCAGTGGGTTCCCTCCCCCAACCTTCTCTGAGCCCTCGGGGTCCATGTGACCTGGCCATTTAGCCCATGGTGTGCAAAAAAAGTGCCGCTCAGAGGTAAAACAACCCAACCCTGTAGTGTAAATCCGTAACATATCGAAAAATGGCCCAAATATTAATTATATTTCTTAAAAAATTATTATATGAACTTCAAGTGCTAATGGAAACAATTTTAGGCACATTTTTCTAAACGGAATAACTGAAAGACGAAAAATATGATTAATCTTAAACGTGACACGTGACACGAAGGTTGCCAGATCACTAATTTCTAAAAAAATCGTTGCCAGATATTTTTTCTGACTTCTGTAATCAATCACAGTGTTCGGATATTTTTTGAGCGACTGTAAACATTAAAGAACACGCTGAATGACCTTGACGGAAGGCTTCCATCAGTCTCCTAACAACTGCCCAGTGGGTCACCTTCACCGATCTATTCTGAATCCTTGATGGTCCTTGTGACCTGGCCATTTAGCCCATTGTGTACAACAAAGTTTGCTTAGAGGTAAAGTAGACGAACAACTAAACCCATCGCCTTCTCAGATCTTCTCTGTGGCGTATTATGCTGACAGCTTCCTGTCAGACCTCAGTCGTAATCAGCTGTCTGAGAGGATTGGATTGGATTGTTTTACCTCTGAGCGGCACTTTTTTGCACACCATGGGCTAAATGGCCAGGCCACAAGGACCCCGAAGGCTCAGAGAATGTTGGGGGAGGGGACCCACTGGAACAGCTGTTGGGAGACAGATGGTAGCCTCCCGTCAAGGCCATCCAGCGTGTTCTTTAACGTGCACAGGGTATGGCTCTCCCGCACACAGGGCCACGGCTTAACGTCCCATTCGACGGACGGCGGCCTTTCCAAGACCATCGGTGTCCCCTACTGACCGTGCGCAGGGCGGGGAATTTTGCGGAGATAAATCTCAACGCTGACCCAGCTGGGACTGTCTGAGAGGAATTTAATTTTTATTATAACAATCCCCAAAACATTATTCCGGTGCTTTTATATCCAAACTCTAGATAAAATTTAGTGTATGGAAGCAAGTGAATCGATCGAACTAGAAAAGACCAGAATAGCGTTCCGGTATTTATTTTTAAGGTATTGTTCCCGCCAAATACTGGGGCGGGGGTGGCTCAGTCGGTAGCGCGCCAGGTTCGTAATTTGTAGTTCCCAGGTTCGAGTCCCAGCTGGGTCAGCGTTGAGATTTATCTCCGCAAAATTCCCCGCCCTGCCCACAGTCAGTAGAGGACACCGATGGGCTTGGAAAGGCCGTCCGTCGGATGGGACGTTAAGCCGTGGCCCCGTGTGCGGGAGAGCCATACGCTGTGCACGTTAAAGAACACGCTGAATGGCCTTGACGGGAGGCTACCATCTGTCTCCCAACAACTGTTCCAGTGGGTCCCCTCCCCCAACCTTCTCTGAGCCTTCGGGGTCCATGAGACCTGGCCATTTAGCCCATGGTGTGCAAAAAAGTGCCGCTCAGAGATAAAACAACCCAACCCAACCCAAAGCAGATGGTCTCAGCTTCGCAAGCGATCCCAAAGAAACACAAAAGAGGGAATAGCGTGACATTTAGTTCTTTACCACTTAAGCTTGATGTCGCTGCTGTAGGTCTCTCGGCCTGAACTGTCGGTCATAATAGGCGTTCGGAATTACGCCTATTATGACAGAGTGTTTAGCGTGCTTGGCTACTGATATAAGGGACCTGGGTTCGAACCCCGAACAAGACATGGATGTTTGTGTTGTTTTCATGCTGTGGTCCTGCTTTCCTCACAGACCATATACAGTTGCAGCCATATATAGATCACATATAGAGACCATATATAGACCACATAGTCAATATATAGTTACAGCCTGTCAGCATATAAACTGAGGCATGGGCGTCCGCAGAGGGGGGCAAACGGGACACTCCCCCCTGGGATCGAGTCAAAATTCTTGTTTCAATTAATTCTTGCTTCCTTTATATTGTAAATTTATATACATCATGTATGTGTTTGTGTATTAATGTAATACTGTATTCTATAATCTACTTGTGAAAAAAAAATCAAATAATTAAATAAAAATTTATTGATGTAATTATTTGTCTCCAAGCTTTGTCCCTCCCCCCCTGGAAAATTTTCTGCGGACTCCCATGAACTGACGCCTGTCAAGCATATAAACTGACAGACTGCTGTCAGACCTCTGTGCAAGCAGCTCCTTGAGGGGGTATATAATAAGATACGTTTTACCCTGGGTCCAGTGGTCTTTTAAAAATATCCTTGCCTAATATGTGTAATCTATATGTTTACATCTTTCCTATGCTCCAGGACGGGACGTGCCTACCAATATTTTGCCTCCATAGATTCGACTGTGTTAGCGCGGTGGGGCGGGGGTGGCTTAGTCGGTAGCGCGCCAGGGTCGTAATTTGTAGTTCCCAGGTTCGAGTCTCAGCTGGGTCAGCATTGAGATTTATCTCCGCAAAATTCCCCGCCCTGCCCACGGTCAGTAGGGAACACCGATGGGCTTGGAAAGGCCGCCGTTCGTCGGATGGGACGTTAAGCCGTGGCCCCGTGTGTGGGAGAGCCATACCCTGTGCACGTTAAAGAACACGCTGGATGGCCTTAACGGGGGGCTAACCATCTGTCTCCCAACAGCTGTTCCAGTGGGTCCCCTTCCCCAACCTTCTCTGAGCCTTCGGGGTTCATGTGACCTGGCCATTTAGCCCATGGTGTGCAAAAAAGTGCCGCTCAGAGGTAAAACAAGCCAAACAAGCCAAACAAGACTGATTTAATGATTTAACGCCCTGAGCGTGAGTGACAAACATTAATTCCATCTGTAATGGGGCAACAGAGTTGTTCACTTCCCGGATAGATGGCGCCACTGTGCGAATCAAATAAAAAAAATCCGGAAAGTTTATAACGTCACACAAGCTGTGAAAAGGTTAGCCATTGGTGGTGTAGTGGTAGCATAACAGGCATATTTCCTGGAGACGTGGGTTCGGATCCCACTCATGACAAAACCAAATTTTTTTCAGCTCATTATTTCATGAGTTCCATGTCTACAGGAATTATCCTGTGATTCTTTACTAAATAAAAGTGAGTCTGTGAAGTTGATATAATTAACTTCAATGGCCCAATGTGCGGGAGAGCCGCACCCTGTGCCATCGGTCAGTAGGGGATACCGATGGTCCCGTGTGCGGGAGAGCCGCACCCTGGGCCATCGGTCAGTAGGGGAACCGAGGGCCCCGTGTGCGGGAGAGACCGCACCCTGGGCCATCGGTCAGTAGGGGATACCGATGGCCCTGTGTGCGGGAGAGCCGCACCCTGTGCCATCGGTCAGTAGGGGATCCCGATGGTCCCGCGTGCGAGAGAGCCGCACCCTGGGCCATCGGTCAGTAGGGGATACCGATGGCCCCATGTGCGGGAGAGCCACACTCTCTGCACGTTAAAAGAACACGCTGGATGGCCTTGACGGGAGGCCTCCATTTGTTTCCTAACAGCTGTCCAGTGAGTTCCTTCCCCTCAACCTTCTCTGAGTTCAGGGTCCTTGTGACCTGGCCATTTAGCCCCAACCTGTGCAAAAAAGAAAGTGTCTCTCAGAAGCAAAACAACTTCAAGTGAGACAATACTATCTTTGACTGTTTCTCGTATTTTCTTTGCACTGTGTCGGAGAAGATTAAGCCATTTCTGCATTTCTTAATTATTCATTAAATCATTCCCTGCGCAGCAATTGCATTCACAGTACCCATACTGTTGCATGCAAATCATTCCCTGCGCAGCAATTACTTTGACAGTACCCATACTGTTGGGTTGTTTTACCTCTGAGCGGCACTTTTTTGCACACCATGGGCTAAATGGCCAGGTCACATGGACCCCGAAGGCTCAGAGAAGGTTGGGGGAGGGGACCCACTGGAACAGCTGTTGGGAGACAGATGGTAGCATCCCGTCAGGGCCGTCCAGCGTGTTCTTTAACGTGCACAGGGTATGGCTCTCCCACACACGGGCCACGGCTTAACGTCCCATCCGACGGACGGCGGCCTTTCCAACCCCATCGGTGTCCCCTACTGACCGTGGGCAGAGCGGGGAATTTTGCGGAGATAAATCTCAACACTGACTCAGCTGGGACTCAAACTTGGGAACTACAGATTACGAGCCTGGCACGCTACCGACTGAGCCACCCCCGTCCCTACCCATACTGTACTCACCTCTTTAAAAGCTCACGAGCCTCCACTACCTTTCACCACTGCCGCAAACATCTGTTTGCGGTCATTAAATGTCGAACTAATTTGTGCGATTAAAGGTCAGTGGCATTATAATGATTACATTGTTAGTGCAATGTTCTGGTTCTGTGCGTTGGCTTGTGTACCTCATTCTGGCTGGAAGCGTTCACTGCTTCAATTCAGCAAAAAGTAATCCCTATCGAAGAATGCCTCTTATTAATTATTTTCTTAAGTTACTTTTAATTAAATTTATTTATACACGCATTTTGTAAAATCTCTATCGCAACTATGTTGCAACTTCGGAATCACATAAACTAGCTAATTATCTTACGAAACCAAAAAAAAAAGGGTAATTTTCGAATTTTTGAATTTTTTTTTTTGGTAGATGCTACTGTAAAGTATTTTTGCAGAAATCGGTTATTAACATGAATAAATCAAAAGAAAAAGAAGAGAGATACGAACAAGAATACAATTTTAGTTTTGAAAAGAGTTGTTACTTTTATGTTTAAGTTGTGTTTGGGTTGTTTTACCTCTGAGCGGCACTTTTTTGCACACCATGGGCTAAATGGCCAGGTCACATGGACCCCGAAGGCTCAGAGAAGGTTGGGGGAGGGGACCTACTGGAACAGCTGTTGGGAGCCTCTCGTCAAGGCCATCCAGCGGGTTCTTTAACGTGCACAGGGTATGGCTCTCCCACACACGGGGCCACGGCTTAACGTCCCATCCGACGGACGGCGGCCTTTCCAAGCCCATCGGTGTGCCCTACTGACCGTGGGCAGGGCGGGGAATTTTTCGGAGATAAATCTCAACGCTGACCCAGCTGGGACTCGAACCTGGGATACCTGCCATGTTATCAGGTCATAGATTCTTATCCCACTCGCTCTGAAACTTAAATTTTTTTCAATTAATTATTCATTAAATCATTCCCTTTCCAAGAAAAAACGGGGCTGGGGTGGCTCAGTCGGTAGCACACTAGACTCGTAATCTGCAGTTCCCAGGTTGAAGCCTAAACTGTTCCAGCATTCAGATTTATCTCCTGTAAACCCCACCTGACCTCGGTGACAAAGAGAACATCGATGGGCTAGGAAAGGTCGCCGTCCGTCGAATAAGATGTTAAACCGTGCCCCCTTGAACAAGAGCCATACCTTGTGAAAGCTAAAGAATACACTTGTATTCTTTACAAGTGTATTCGCCATAATTAGGAAACAGATGGCCTCGCCATCTGTTTCCTAATTAGCTGTCCAGTTGGTCCCTTTTCCCCAACCTTCTCTTATCCCTTAGTATCATTGCAACCTGATCATTTAGACCAGGGGTTCTCAACGTAGGGTACGCGGTAAACTTTTTTGGGGTACGCCGTGAAAGCTCAAAAGTCGCTAGATCTAGTAACAAAATCACTAATTTGGCATTATTATACTATAACTATAATTTTATCTATCTATATAAGGGGTAAGCCAGTTACACGTTTCCAGGGGGTACGTGAAGCATAAAAAGTTGAGAACCACTGATTTAGACCATTGTATGCAAAGGCTTCAGAGGTAAAAACAATTCAGCTCAATTAAAGAAAAACTATATTTCAGTTATTTTCCCATAGTTGAAATCAAACAAAGAAGGACTTAGATCATTTTATATTTCAGTCTCAAACTTTATTCCTTCTTAAACTAAGTAATATATATATATCAATTAAATTTTAGGCTGTCTTTTCATAAAAAAAAATGTCACAATTTCTGCAGATGCACTAAAGGGCATTTCACGTTTCAGCAACCAAGAGCTCTATAATCAATTCTATTCTTTCTGTCCTATCATTCATGGCCAATTCTACTTTGGTCAGTTTCTTGCAGAGGGTTTCTGATTCAGCCTGGATCTCCCCGACATCAGAGTTAACCACCGAACTGACCACTGCGAAAGCAGCCGAAGACACGGTAAGGTTAGAGATGACGTCATAATAAGAAGCTCTTTTATCTTCAAGTTCAGTATCTTTCGGAAATCTGTCCAAGAAAGTATTAACGTCATATACAGGACCTTTATTAGCTTCCAGGAGGCTCAATTCGAGTATGATCTCCCAGTGAAATGTTAAGAAACTCAAGTGTTCTATCATTTTCTGGAAAACGGCTTCTCCACCCAGGGATATGGAATTCATGTATTTCAGCACGGATACCATATCAAAAATATTCAAATCAGTTGAAGACGAATATTGAGCATGTTCTAACGTTTGGCAAAACTCTGGTAATTCTTTTTGCACGAGGTCTAAAATTCTTTGCGGCAAACGGGTAGATTTCGCTTCTTCGACAGCGACTCTCATCTTATTTATGTAACTGAGATATTCGTTGAAGATCGTCAGGAGTTCCTGCACGATGTCGTAATCGAGTCTTAGGTCTTCCAGAAGCTGCAGAGAGTTTTGAAGAATCTTTCCGTACCATTGGTCGGAGTTCAAGCGTCTCAAATTGTCTCTCAAACGCGTGATGCCTTTGATGATGTCTACACGAAGCTGTAGCCACTCCTGGTATTTCTTTTTGAATCCCTCGCTGCATCTTCTGGTTAGGTGGAGAGTTTGTGTTAAGAGGTTGCAGAATTCCGAAAGAGTGTCCTTCACTCTTGTGATTGCAACAGGAACGCATTCAGCGCTGACAGACATCTGGAAAATAAAATCATTTGCTCAGTATGTAGCAAATAAGATACATTAAAATTTGAATAATACAAACTGTACAGAAGGATTCAGTTGTGACAAAGGTGGCGGGTTTTGCACATTTTATTCCTATAAGTGATATGAGCTTCTAAATAAGGGGGCGGGGGTGGCTCAGTAGGTAGCGCGCCAGGCTCGTAATTGTAGTTCCCAGGTTCGAGTCCCAGCTGGGTCAGCGTTGAGATTTATCTCCGCAAAATTCACCGCCCTGCCCACGGTCAGTAGGGGACAGCGATGGACAATGGAAAGGCCGCCGTCCGTGGGATGGGACGTTAAGCCGTGGCCCCGTGTGCGGGAGGGACATACCTTGTGCACGTTAAAGAACACGTTGGATGGCCTTGACGGGGGGTTACCATCTGTCTCCCAACAGCTGTTCCAGTGGGTCCCCTCCCCCAACCTTCTCTGAGCCTTCGGGGTCCATGTGACCTGGCCATTTAGCCCATGGTGTGCAAAAAAGTGCCGCTCAGAGGTAAAACAACCCAACCCAAAATCTAAATAAGAATTAGGCTTCAACCTCTGAGCAGAAACTTTTTTTTTCACGTGGTAGGTTTAAAGCAGCGGCGTACCGAAAATTTAGGGGAAACTTTTGAAAAAATCAATTAGCTTTCAAAAATTTAAATTTCATACTTAGATTTCATATTGATACCTTTAAGAATTTCTGTACTTTTTAGTAATTTACATTTTTATAACCCGCAGCTATCTTGCGTCAATCCAAAATTATTACACTCTGCTGCATAAAATACAAATACACTGGTGGAAACTGAAAAAGAAACACCATTAACAATTGAAGCGTAATCTATGAGATTTATTTAGTAGAAACAACTTGTTGAGAAAGGACAGGGATCACACGTGTGAAGTGATTCAATATTCATTTTACCTTTTAATGAGTATTACATTTTACAGAATGCAGATTTTAATAAGGTGTTGAACCTCCTTAAGCAGAAATACAACCTTCCAATCTGACATGCAATCGGTCGTACAGTCGCTCAAAAAAGTATCGAACACTATGGTTGATTACAAGATTCAGAAAAAATATCTGGCAACGATTTTTTTAGAAATTAGTGATCTGGCAACCTTCGTGTCACGTGACACGAAGGTTGTCAAATCACTAATTTCTAAAAAAATCGTTGCCAGATATTTTTTCTGAATCGTGCAATCAACCATAGTGTTCGGATACTTTTTTGAGCGACTGTAGGTGGTCATATTATTTTGATACTAGATCGTGTGGGCTCACTCACGGAAATATTGAGCGTGTGCAGTTACCATTCACAGCAAACTGGAGCGTGTGCAGTAACTGCACACGCTCCAGTTTGCTGTGAACGGTAACTGGAGCGTGTACAGTTGCTATACATGCTCCAGATATTTTTTCTGAATTCTGTAATCAACCATAGTGTTCGGATACTTTTTTGAGCGACTGTACAAATGCTGGATATCATCCTGGGGGATATCATTCCATGCATTTTCAACTTGGACGCGTAATTCAGCGATGGTCGTTGCCTGCAGCAGTCCACGGAAGAGTCTTTGTCCGATCCAGTTCCAGACATGTTCGATTGGAGATGTCCGGAGAGCGAATTTTTTTTTTTAAAGAATATAATTTTTATTCATAAGAGTAAAGAATACAAATACATTTACACTTTGACCCGCAAAGCTAAATAGCTTATCTGCAGGAAAATGAATAAATTATATTAAACATAGGTCATTCAGTCACAAAAATGATGTACATCAAATAAATCCACAAAACACAACACATAAAAAACAGCTAAATAGAAAATACCAAATATTTTTTTAATAATATACCAAATAATTGGTCAAGGGAGTTAGTGTACTTCCTGAAGAGCATGTTGAGTTGGTCTTTCTCACTGGAAGTTAATGGAAAAAAAATCAACAACGTTAGCACAGGTGGGACTCGAACCTGGGAACTGCAGATTGCGAGCCCAGCGCACTACCGACTGAGTCACCCCCGTCCTCGTGTTACAAAATAATATGAGAAAAGATAAAATTAAAAAATTTAAAATTACTTTTGATTACGCCAGAAACTAGTTACGGTATTTTAGGCTTCATTTGGGCTTTGACTTTGTTATTAGAAATATTCTCATATAAAACTTGAAGATTAACTTAAATGAATTTTTAGTTCAATTGGAGACAGATTATAGAGGAAAATATTTAATGAGCTAAACGTTTCACTGAGAAATTGAGCAGATATGATTAATAAACTGCTATCGAGCATGATCATGGTAAATTCACTACACGATTTGGAATTTCAATTTATGCAGCAAATTATAATTCTTTCCTGTGCAAAATTGAAATAATATAAAGCGTTATTCTTAAAATGATTTAACTCTACAATTCAAATGCTATTTCAGTTCATCAAAGAACAGAAAATATTTTAAAAAATTACGATATACAGACTATAGTATAGATTCTAAAGACTAGTTTACGTTAGCATGGGGGGGCGGGGGTGGTTCAGTCGGTAGCGTGCCAGGCTCGTAATCTGCAGTTCCCAGGTTCGAGTCCCAGCTGGGTCAGCGTTGAGATTTATCTCTGCAAAATTCCCCGCCCTGCCAACGGTCAGTAGGGGACACCGATGGGCTTGGAAAGGCCGCCGTCCGTCGGATGGGACGTTAAGCCGAGGCGCCGTGTGCGGGAGAGCCATACCCTGTGCACGTTAAAGAACACGCTGGATGGCCTTGACGGGAGGCTACCATCTGTCTCCCAACAGCTGTTCCAGTGGGTCCCCTCTCCCAACCTTCTCTGAGCCTTCGGGGTCCATGTGACCTGGCCATTTAGCCCATGGTGTGCAAAAAAGTGCCGCTCAGAGGTAAAACAACCCAACCCAACGTTAGCATGGATTACTGGCGCCAATAACCGACTGGTAAACTATTGGCTCAATGTGACGTCGAAAGTATCTATGCTTGCATGAAAAATAAGTTGGAAAGTCCAAACTTATTGGCTCCAGTTTTAATTGCACCATAACCTCTTAAAGCAGTTTAGTTGAACTGTCACCAGTAATCCATACCAGTGTAAACTAGAGGCCCTATATAAGTAGAGATAGGCCATCTCAAAATCGGAAGTCATGTTTTGTCGTCGTTCGGATTCTTTTGCATGCAAAGCACAATGCTATTGCACGAATACTTATGGATTCCGGGAAAGGTCATAGGTAGACCGGAAAAGGTCATAGGGTAATATTTCATACAGATTTCAATGTTCATGACTGGAAACACTTTATAAAACATCTAAAAAAGAAAAGGAAATTTTAGGGCTTTTTTTTAAGAAAAAGACATAATTTCGCTTTGTTGTCGAACTTTTTTATTTATACAGACAAATAAAAAATTATTTTTGTGTTATATAAATATTAATGATGTATTACGATGTGCATTTTTCGAATATCCTGAAATATATAACTGCGCCCTCTAACGGTGGAAAAAGTTGAAGATTCCAAAATATCAAACGAATATTCCAAACGATGCAGTTATATTAGAAGTTTGAAATTTTGGTGCTGAAATGTGAAGATTACGAAGTTACCATTGGTAACAATCTCCGCAAAACTCTCCGCATCGTCAAGGCAACATTGGTGAATCACTTGACCCTTTAGACCCAGGGGGGAGGTGAATCATATTTTTTTGTTTTAACAGAAAAGTGTATATTTTTAGAAATAAATTAAAAAAATCTTTTTAGATTGGACAGGCATTGATGAAATATTACAATTTGCATTTTGCGAATTTCCCAAAAGCTGTGATTGCGCCCTCTAATGATGGGGAAAAAATCGAAAAATCCCAAAATTTAAAACGAATATTGCAAACGATGTAGTTACGCTAGAAATTTGAAATTTTTTGTCGTGGAATGTGACAGTCTTGAAATTTCCATTGACAACATTGAGTTGATCCTAAGCCCAAGGTAGGGAAGAAACGGAACGGTTTTGTTTTAAGCGATAACTGAAAATCTCTTTTTTAGTTGGTTACTAATGAAATGTAATTCGCATTTTAAAAGGTAGTTTAAATTCATATCATTAGAGATCACTAAATATCGAAACTACAAAACTTTTAACGAATGTTTCAAGTGTTCTCTTTATGGTAGAAATTTCGGCGTATAAAGTTCTGTTATGGTAGAAATTCCACTGACAGCAATTATCTGCCCACTATTTTCAGAGGAGCGAGAGAAAAGCAACATTTGAAGTTTAAGAACTAAAAGACAAATACTTTTTATGTTTTATAATCACTAATAAAATACTACTATGTGCATTTCTCCCATCATACAATAAGAAATAAATAAATAAACCCTCAAGCAGCTGCTTGTACAGAGATCTGACAGGAGCCTATCAATTTATACGCCATGAGGATGACGGGACCTCAGCAGATAAAGAACACGGACATCCATAATTAAAACTTTTAAGGAGTGAAAAAGTAGGCAAAGGAAGAACTTCATTCTCTTTGAAAATGAGATTCCCATATGCGCCAGAGGCGATATGCGTTCTTCTAGTTATTTTGCACTTTCAATACCCTCTGACAGTGAAAATCCGAACTACTGTATTATTGAGAAAATAAATGTTAATATTTTATTAGTGCCTGTAATGTGCAAAAAAACGTTTTTCGTTTATTTCTTAAAGCAGAAAAGTTGCATATTACTAACGGGGCAAATCATTACTATTAGTGTAAACCACTTGATCAATACACTCTATGACCAAAAATTTAAGCTTCTAGCAAAAATAGATCGTTTGCAACATTTATTTAAAGATTTGGTATTTTCCAGCTTTTTTCTGCCGCTAGAGGTCGCCTTTCGAGACTTTTATATACCGCCTTTAGCACTCTCTAACACTGAAAAAATTCGAAAAAAGATAAATATTAATATTTTTGTGGTGATTGTCTATAGACGAACAGACAGGTGGAAAGACAGATAGACAGACAACAGTTAACAGAGAAAGGACAGGCAGACGAACAAATATTGGCTTAGGCAGACGACAAAGTGAAACATTAGCTCGTTTTTCAAACGAACCTTAAATGAAATATTTTATTGGTTTTCAGTTAGCTCGTTTCATTTTTGCAGTCGATTGCCGTCTTCTGATGGAGTTTCTCGGAAAAAAAAAATATTCATTAATTTATTTCTTTAAGTGAAATTTTTACACTCAAATGCAGCGCAGTCAGGCATTCAAAAAATATGACAGCTTTTATAGACAAAATAAGTGGTAGAAATGTTATGAAACTCTGTCAGTTATTAAAAACTGAGAAGTTTCAACTTGGTACATACACTAATTCATAAGCTTTCGTCTTACGGTACGACAAAACATGGCACCCATAAACCACGTGACTCAATCAACCAATGGCAGTGAATCACCGAGATGACCAGCCTCTCGAAAGTCGGCGATCGCTAGCAACGAGGAAGGACGTGTTTTCGTTGCTCTCCGATTTTAAACAGTCTTTTTTAAGACTAGTATTCTTCTTTTTTATATTTGATGTTTGAAATGTCTTCCAACGACCAAGGGATTGTCCAAGATCAACTATTGAAGCCAGGAGACGACGCTTCTGCCACCAACAAGAGCGGAAATCGTCAGACAAAGAAGCCGACGGCTCAGGTCAGTATGAAGGCAGGGAAGACGGCTGGCGCTAGCGTTAGGCCTAGCGACCAGGCAGGCACTTCAGCACAATTGAGCTTAACGGGAAGATGCTTTTCTAACCCCAATTTAACATCTGCACACTCCTCACAATTAATTGTTGCCCCCACAAGCCAAATTCACACCACCCAACAATGCCAGGAATTACCCAATCAAACCCACATGGAAACTAACGATCATACACTAGCTGACGACTCTGAAGGCACATGGACCGTATTTCAACATAGAAAAAGAACTAGGAGGCAATCTGCATCATCGGATAACGACACAATCTGTGATTTTACCGTCAGCCACGATTATATACCAGTCCTCATATTCTCCACCCCTACTACCCTGCTAAAAAATTTGAACATAAATATCTTAACAAAGGAAATTAACTCAACAATAGAGAAACCCACGGAAGCACGTTTTACACACAGAGGAGAGTTCTTAGTACATGTAAAAAACCAACAACAAGCAAAAAAACTAATGGCCCTCACACACATACACAACATTGCAATCAAAACTAAACACCCCGAATCTTACAATAAGCCCTATGGATCGATTGAAGGAGTCGACAAACACCTCAGCGAACAAAGCATTCTTGAGGCCTTAAAGGAATACGATGTACACAAAATTAAGAGAATAACATATGCACACCACACCATGGATGGCAGCACTATTCGCAGAAACACAGATAAAGTAATACTTTATTTTAACTCACTCCCCCTCCCACCTACCGTTGAACTAGGTTTCTCTAAATACACCGTCACCCCTTACACCAACCCACCTCCACAATGTATCAAATGCCAACGACACGGACACATCATTAAAATTTGCCGCAGCTCAGCTAGATGCAAGTATTGTGCCCAACCACATATGTCTACTGACTGTAAACGAAATCTACCCCTTCTCTGCTGCAACTGTGGAGGGCCCCATGTTGCAACATATGGCAAATGCCCAGTCAGAATCAGGGCTATTAAAATAAAAACAGCTGCTGCTACTAATATCTCTGTCACTAAACCTGTCATATCCACACACACCACATCCCCATCTACACTACCTACGCAGTTGCTTACAACCGCACCTCTTATCCCCACTCCTACACCCTCCGCACAAACACAGCAAACAAGAAACATACATCCACCTACCAATTCCACTACCCTAATCCAAGCTCCATCAATAGACATTACCTCCACAACCATATTCCCTGAGTTACCCACTAGTAATGACCCCACTACCCTCACTTCTGATGAGGAATCACCTAACCAACCAATTCTACAGTCAGATGTTCCCTCATCTCCCAAATTCTCCACAAAACGTGCTAAAAGAAACTACATCAGAAGAACCAGGACCAGGAGGACCCATGTACCAAGGAACCAATCCACACCTCCTCATCAATCAAACCTCACACAACAATTGTTACATCTCATTGTCCCTATTATAGATGCCCTTCTTCCCCCACAAAATAGATCCCCACAACTCAACCTAGCTATTCAGGCCATGGTGGCCCTTCTTCAACAGCTCCACTAACTCCCCTCTCCTTTTTCCACTCTTGCTGCAGTTCCTCCCTCTACACTCCTAAACACCCCCCTCCCTGCACTTGCATCCAATGGAATTGCAGATCCCTCCCAAACAAAATCTTTGAACTCAAAACCCTCACAAACCTCCATGTCATTCCTATATTGGCACTTAATGAGACACGAATCCCAAACAACTTTATCTTTAAACCCTACATTATACACAGAGCAAACACTGCACGACCACATTCTAACTCCACCACATTAGTACACAAAAAATTCCCCCATTGTCTGATACCTAACTCTAAAACATACACTTACATGGACATTGTTGGCATTAACATAAAACTACATGACACCACACTCAATATCTATAATGTATATTTCTACAATAACATACAGATTAACACAAACTCCCTAATTAAAGATTTTGCACACATTTTCACACTCTCTCCTGGACCCAATATCATACTTGGTGACTTCAATGCCCATAACACATTATGGGGAAGCAGCTACACTAACAACAGAGGAAACACAATTGAAACTTTTATACAACACTTCAATTTGGCCATACACAATGATGGTTCACCCACCTTCACCAAACCCCCTTACGAGTCAGTTCTAGACCTCATCCTTTCAACACCGGACATTTCACCCATTATAAACTGGCAAGTACACCATTCAACATGGGCTAGTGACCACTTCCCTATCTTCCTCACCTTACAAGGCATTAAACCCACAGCCTACACAACAAAAACACACATCAACTGGCACAATTTCTCCACACACTGTGAAACCAGCATCAACACAATAATACCCAACAACCTTAACACTTTCTACACATGTATCAACCAGAGCATACAACATAATAAATTCACCACCAAACACATGACTGGTTTCACCAAAAATCACCCAGAAATCACCAACCAACTTCAAATAAGGAGCAAAACAGAAGACACAGCCAGAAAACACCCCACTGTACTTGCTATCACCACTTTCAACAAAGAAAATGCTAAACTCAGAAGAATCCGAATACAGACTAAACGAAAAGAATGGAAACACTTCTGCAACAATATAAACCCAAGAACTGACTCTTCCCTCATTTGGTCTATCATTAGAAATCTTAAGACCCAGGCTCAACCCCTTGCCCACTGGCACACGATACTTTGGACAAACAACCTTTCTGCCAAACAAGGGGCTGACCTCTTTGCCACTCACCTTTTAACCATCAATCCCTTGGCTAATACACTTACATACCAACAACATTGCCAACACATGACCCAGAAATTAACACAGGACTACCCTTGCACATTACCCGCTATCAATCATCCATTCCAACACTATGAACTACATATGGCAATACATCAGGCAAATAAAAAAAGCTCACCTGGACCTGATGACATTACATACAGTACTCTTAAACACCTAGGACCACAGGCACTTGACACTCTGCTACAATTATATAATGATTGTTGGCAAAATCACACCTTCCCCACACAATGGGAAGATATACACATCATTCCCCTACTTAAGCCTTCCAAGCCTCCCTCACAAGTAAGCTCTTACAGACCAATTGCTCTCACATCATGTATACTTAAAATACTAGAAAGAATGGTGCTCTCAAGACTTAAATATTTCCTAGCAGTCAAAAAAACATTCCCCATTTGCCAAACTGGCTTTAGAGAGCACATGTCTACCACAGATAATTTCTTTGACCTTATCACCTCAGCTGAAATGGCCATACAAAACAAAGAAATTCTTTGCTGAGTCTTTCTAGACCTTACCTCTGCTTTTGATACTGCCTCACACACCAGTATACTCTTCAAAATACAACAACTTGGTCTAACGGGAAACATTTTCCACTTCACTAAAAATTTCCTCACACAGAGAAAGGTTAAAGTCAAACTGGGGACTACCCTCTCTGACCCCCACATATTAACTAGAGGATTACCACAGGGCAGTGTGGTATCTCCCACATTATTTAACATCCTACTACACGACCTCCCTACAACATTACAAAATGACACAAATTGCTCCATCTTTGCTGATGACATAGTACTCTGGACCAAAGGAAAGGATATTCCCACCATACAAACCTCCCTACAATCAGCAGTCAACCAGGTCCTTGACTTTACCAATAAATGGGGATTAGCCATCTCTGCACCTAAATCTGCGGTTTTACCAATTTCACACACACCTCTACCTGTTAACCTTCTGAACATAAACATAAATAACCAACCTATACCCACTATCAAACATTACAAATACTTAGGGCTAACTATAGACCGACAGCTAACATGGAAACAACACATCAAAAATACTCAACACACATGTAATGGAGCATTAAACATTCTCAGATCCATCACCAGAGCTAGCTGGGGAGCAAGTGATCAATCAATGATCACACTCATTAAAGCTTTCATCAACAGCAGACTTGAATATGGCCTGCTAGCTCTAAACTCTGCCTCACTCACAAACTTCAAGACTTTAGAGACAATCCAAACACGTGCCATCAGACTAGCCCTGGGTCTTAAAACTGGCTGCCCTAACTTGGCCACATGGGCAGAAGCAAACATGCCCCCTCTCGAACACACCCGATACAAACTCACATGCAAGCATTATGTAAAACTCAAACACTTACACCCCACTCACCCCTCCATAAACAGAATAGAGTCTCATAGCAACATATCTCCCACTGCTCAGGTCATAAAACTACACCCTCTTTACCACATTTGGAAAAATATCAAACCATTTAAACCAAGATACACACTCCCCTACTGGTCAATCAAAAAACCCACTATTTCTCTCACACTACCACACATAACACATAAACACAAACACCTCCAACAGGAACTGAAATTTGCTGCGGAACAACTCTTAGACTCCCTCCCTAACACAGCCCTCACAATTTTTACTGATGGTTCTCACCTTCCCAACACAACAAACGGCTCTGCTGCCTTCCACTCCCCACACCTCAACTTCTCCCACATAATTAAGATGAATCACGCAACAAACAGCACAGACACTGAGCTTGCAGCTATCCACATGGCCCTTGAATGGTCAATCACACAAACCTTACACAACATCCATATTATCACAGACTCCAAATCTGCACTCCTCAGCATCAACAAACATAAATATAACCTTACACAAAACTATTCACTTTTTCACATACACAGACTTGCACACAATATAATTGCCACTAACAAAACACTCACATTTCATTGGATCCCCTCACACTGTGCCATCACACACAATGACACTGCTGACCTCCTAGCTAAACAAGGGCACAACTTACCAATCCCAAATTATCACACACCTGTGACCTACAACTTTCATGCAAATGAACTGGATAATTCATTTCGCTCCATTTGGTTACAACACTGGACACAACAAACAACACTTAAAAACACATTCCGTGCCACCATTGCTGCCACTCCACACACACTATACCTTAATTATCTACCACGAAGGGCCCAAACAGCCATCCACCAATTGCGCACTGGCAGGACATGTCTTAATAAAGACCTGTTCATGATTAATGTTATCCCCTCTGCTCTCTGCTCCACCTGCCAGGTTATAGAGGATATACCCCATTTTCTCCTACACTGTCCAAAATACACTGCACATAGACTCACCCTTTTCCAAACACTCACAACACTTGGAACTACATATTTCACTACACAAACTCTCCTCAATCCCACACACAAAAACAGCAAGGCCCATTTTAGGGCCTTGGCCAAATTCCTTCACTGCTCTGGGAGGTTTCCTTAATTGCTCCTCCTCTCCTTCTGTGCCCTATCTATACCCTTCCCTCCCTTTGGTTCTCCCTTTTTGTTCCTGGAGACTTTAGTATTAAAAGATCCAGGTGCCACCAAAAGATCCAATAGGACAACTAAAAGAAGCACTTTGGACATTTTTCAGGATCAATAATAGTAACATTATCAAAAATAATATATTCAAAAAAAAAAAATGTTTTTTTCTAACACCTTCAAAAAAAAAATGAATAAAAAATAACTATTATTGTACTTCATTTATACTTTTTTACTACAACAAAAATAATATAATAACAATTGGGATATACCCTTTTCTTCTGTATTTTCAGTCTCAAAAAAAAAAAACTTATTTTATTTATTTTCATCCCCCTCTTTATTCTCAAAACAAATACAAACATTTTGACTATTTGTCTCACTCCGAATATTAATTTAATGTGCACATTAAACTTAAATATCCCCTCCTCTTCCACATTTCATATCTCAAAAAAAAAAGAAATAAAATTTTTTTTATTTTTTTTTTAGTTCTTATTGTTTCACACATTTTATCACATTTTCTCTCTCTATCCTATTAATGGATTACTTCAATGACTCACAAAAAAAAAAACATCTCACCCTTATGATATAATTTCCTTTATCATACTTACAACATATCCCCTCATTTCTTAATAAAAAAATTAATCACAAAACTTACTCACACTTCAACCTCACCTGTTCCCCTCCCCACCCCCTCTGCATCTTCCTTTCAACCACTGGGCGGCCTGCGGCCAATTGCCCTCTGCCACTATGTAAGGTTGCTGGCCTTTCACTATGCCAGCCCAATTTTTTCTGTTGTTCTACTGCACCCACAGCCAACTTAGCACATGGACCTGATGATAAGAGGGCCGAGGTCCACTTTACAAAGAGGTCCAGGGAAAGATGAGTTTTGTTTGAAGAAGAAGAAGAAGACCAGCCTCTCCCTTTCAACCACTGGGCGGCCTGCGGCCAAATGCCCTCTGCCACTATGTAAGGTTGCTGGCCTTTCACTATGCCAGCCCAATTTTTTCTGTTGTTCTACTGCACCCACAGCCAACTTAGCACATGGACCTGATGATAAGAGGGCCGCGGTCCACTTTACAAAGAGGTCCAGGGAAAGATGAGTTTTGTTTGAAGAAGAAGAAGACCAGCCTCTAACTATACAGGACTCTATGTTTGTCAAGTTTTGTGCGCCCTCTTTGGGATTTTTTTTTTGCATAGCAGTGCCGTGGGAAAAGTCGAATAGGATTAGCCAATTAAACTCTTTTTTTCGCCGACAGATGGCAGGAGTAAGCAGTTTCCAGATATGCTTCAATGCATAGTCATAGAAATTTTCCTCTAAAAAAGAATCTAGTAATCATTACAGATTATATTCTGCATTTCGAGCATAAAGATCACTTCTTTAACACAGGATAAGTTTATTTTTCAATTTATGTCTAATCTCAATGTCCTTTATTTTCTCTTTAAAGTGAGTACCATCATTGAATTTTCAAATCAAATTTCTTTTTCCATTATCCCAAGTAATCTTTTTCGCTCATGTCTGCTATCAATAATGCAGTAATGTTTACTCATGCTCCTGAAGATCTCATCAATCCGAAATTTTATCCGCTAACCGCGTTGACATCTTCAATCCGCATTAACTTTAATCTTTTATCATCCGAGAGCTTTCAAATGCGAACATATGCATTCCCATAGGGCTCTAAATATTAGATACAATTCCGTGTTAAGTCAATAAGCAAGCAGTCAGACGCAGAGCTGAGGAACTTCTCTTAAATAAGGTTTTCAGTTAAACTGATTGAAGATAAATTAAAGATCTGAATCTAATCAATTTAAATCTCCAACAATACGCAAAACTAAAACATTTGAAAACTTAGTTCGTTCTGCAAAAGTATCATTGAAAAATTGACGAAAATTAAAATAATAATTACCTAACTGCTAGTAGTTAGCACGCTTGGCTACTGATCTAAGGGACCTGGGTTCGAACCCCTGGTAAGGATTGTATTGGATTGTTTTACCACTGAGCGGCACTTTTTTGCACATCATGGGCTAAATGGCCAGGCCACAAGGACCCCGAAGTCTCAGAGAAGGTTGGGGGAGGGGACCCACTGGAACAGCTGTTGAGAGACAGATGGTAGCCTCCCGTCAAGGCCATCCAGCGTGTTCTTTAACGTTCACAGGGTATGGCTCTCCCGCACACGGGGCACGGCTTAACGTCCCATCCGACGGACGGCGGCCTTTTCAAGCCCATCGGTGTCCCCTACTGACCGTGGGCAGGGCGGGGAAATTTTGCGGAGATAGATCTCAACGCTGACCCAGCTGGGACTCGAACCTGGGAACTATAGATTACGAGCCTGGCGCGCTGCCGACTGAGCCACCCCTGGCAAGGCTTGGTGGTGTATGTTGTTTTTCTGCTGAGGTCCTGCCATCCTCACAGACCTTCTACTATGGCATATAAACTGATAGGCTACTGTCAGACCTATGTGGCAAGCAGCTGCTTGAGGGTTTTTTTTTTTTATTTTATTTTTTTAAATATAATGGCATATAAACTGACGGGCTCCTGTCAGACCTATTGTGGCAAGCAGCTGCTTGAGGGGGTATTTTTTAATTTTTTTAAAAAATATTATGGCATATAAACTGACGGGCTCCTGTTAGACCTCTGTGGCAAGCAGATGCTTGAGGCGGTATTTATTTATTATTTACTTGCAAATCTTAGTAAAATTGAGTGTAACGGTTATGGCTTTCGCTTTAGCACGTTTTATTAACTTTTCAAATCAATTATTTAACTTGTCACTGTTGCTGTTAAATATTCTATCTTCGACAGCTCTTTAAATACAGAACGAATATTATCATTATGAGATCGAGATTTTTATGAGATCTTTAAATTGTCTTCAGTCACATCGGTAAATAGCTTGCTTAAGTAGTTACTGAATTATGCATACGAGTTACTGTTAAACGCTGAGTATATATATGAATTCTTCGCTAAGGTTCATACATGGAGATTTAGCCAATAAAGATCTCCTCAAGAAGCTGCTTATCACAGAGGTCTAACAGAAAGAAGCCTGTCAGTTTATACGCCATAGCAAAAGGTCTGTGAGGATTGGGTTGGGCTGTTTTACCTCTGAGCGGCACTTTTTTGCACACCATGGGCTAAATGGCCAGGTCACATGGACCCCGAAGGCTCAGAGAAGGTTGGGGGAGGGGACCGACTGGAACAGCTGTTAGGAGACAGATGGTAGCCTCCCGTCAAGGCCATCCAGCGTGTTCTTTAACGTTGGATTGTTTTACCTCTGAGCGGCACTTTTTTGCACACCATGGGCTAAATGGCCAGGTCACATGGACCCCGAAGGCTCAGAGAAGGTTGGGGGAGAGGACCCACTGGAACAGCTGTTGGGAGACAGATGGTAGCCTCCTTATCAAGGCCATCCACTGAGTTCTTTAACATACACGGGGCCACGGTTTAACATCCCATCCGACGGACTTTTAGAGCCCATCGGTGTCCCCTACTGACCGTGGGCAGGGCGGGAAATTTTGTGGAGATAAATCTCAACGCTGACCCAACTGGAACTCGAACCTGCGAACTACAGATTACGAGCCTGGCGCGCTACCGACTGAGCCACCCCCGCCCAAGTCTGTGAGGAAGGTGAAACCTCAGCAGATAGACAACACCAACATCCGTGCCTTCCCAGGCGCTCAAAGCCCGGTCCCTGTTATCAGTAGCCAAGCACGCTAACCACTCGGCTGCACTAGTCAACACGCTCTAAAAATGACAAACATAATCTTGAATAAGTCAGCAGCTGACAACGAAATACGATTCACTGATGCATATCGGAATTTTTCACTGAAACATCAGTTGGACTATTTTTATTGTGTTCGATACCAATCCCTCAATTACTTGAAATAGGGGGCCGGGGGGGGGCTCAGTCAGTAGCGCTCCAGGCTCGTAATCTGTAGTTCTCAGGTTCGAGTCCTAGCTGGGTCAACGTTGAGATTTATCTCCGCAAAATTCCCCGCCCTGCCCACGGTCAGTAGGGGACAGCGATGGGCTTGGAAAGGCCGCGGTCCGTCGGATGGGACGTTAAGCCGTGGCCCCGTGTGCGGGAGAGCCATACCCTGTGCACGTTAAAGAACACGCTGGATGGCCTTGACGGGAGGTTCCCATTTGTCTCCCAACAGCTGTTCCAGTGGGTCCCCTCCCCCAACCTTCTCTGAGCCTTCGGGGTCCATGCGACCTAGCCATTTAGCCCATAGTGTGCAAAAAAGTGCCGCTCAGAGGTAAAACAACCTAACCCAACCACGCCCTGCCCATGGTCAGTAGGGGACACCGATGGGCTTGGAAAGGCCGCCGTCCGTCGAATGGGACGTTAAGCCATGGCCCAGGGTGCGGGAGAGCCATACCATGTGCACGTTGAAGAACACGCTGGATGGCCTTGACGGGAGGCTACCATCTGTCTCCCAACAGCTGTTCCAGTGGGTCCCCTCCCCAAACCTTCTCTGAGCCTTCGGGGTCCATGTGACCTGGCCATTTAGCCCATGGTGTGCAAAAAAGTGCAGCTCAGAGGTAAAACAACCCAACCCGACCCTTGAAATGGATTGCAATTCCATATAAATACATAAAATGTCACGGCTTTATCGCGTTTCTTTTCGCACTATTTATGAATGGAGTGGGAAAAAAACAAATAAGACAGAAAATAAAGTAATAAAGATAGCTACACTTTTATATCGTTACTAAACATAAAATTTCATCTTCTTCAAACAATGTAACACTGATGAATCAGGCTCACTTTTTTTTATTTATTAACTTCCTGTTCCTTACGGTTTCGTTTCTTTCATTCACCCTTTTCTTTTTCGACAAACGTTTCTTATTCGAATAAATCGAAATCAGCATACAAATTGATTCATAAAATTCAAATCTAATTCGAAATCAGCATAGAAGAGAATTAATACGAAATAAAAAAAAAACTGACAGTCTTCTGTCAGACCTCTGTGGCAAGTAGCTGCTTGAGGGGTATTATTATTAAAAAATTGATACTACTTGTATTAATTTTTTTATTTCAACCACTCCCAGACCTAGAAAAATAAAAGGGAGGTGGAGAGCAAGATCGAGCCAGAACGCCGTTCTGGTATAAAAAATTTTTCTCCTTTTAAGCGACCTTTATTTTTATTTATTTTTCTTTTTGGGGGGGGGGGGGAATACGTATTATGTACGACAAAACAATTTCGTCCCCTTAGTCCTGTAGAAATTAGTAGGGGGGAACCCCCTACTAATTTCTACAGGACTAAGTGTTCTGGCAACTGGTTTCTACAGGACTTAGTGATCTGGCAACCTTCGTGTCACGTGACAACGAAGGTTGCCAGATCACTGATTTCTAAAAAAATCGTTGCCAGATATTTTTTCTGAATTTTGTAATCAACCATAGTGTTCGGATACTTTTTTGAGCGACTGTACAATACCTCAAACGGCCTACTCATATGCTTCCAATGGTGGGGATTTGAGGCATATTTGAAATTAATGGGATTGAAGAGTTAAGAATTTGATATGCAGGAATTTAGAAAATATACGTTATTCAACATTGTAAGGGTAGTAATTGCATAGCATGTCACTGTAATGCTACGTTCTCATTCAGAAATCTACTTATTTTTCTCTGCGTTATATTCCCTGCTCGTTTATTCCGATTATAATTTTTTCCATAAGGCATCGTTTCCTAAAAGGTTCGAGTCCCAGCTGGATCAGCGTTGAGATTTATATCCGCAAAATTCCCCGCCCTGCCCACGGTCAGTAGGGGACACCGATGGGCTTGGAAAGGCCGTCTTTCGTCGGATACGTTAAGCCGTGACCCCGTGTGCGGGAGAGACATACCCTGTGCACGCTAATGCACGATGGCCTTGACGGGAGGCTACCATCTGTCTCCCAACAGCTATTCCAGTGGGTCCCTTCCCCTAACCTTCTCTGAGCCTTCGGGGTCCTTGTGACCTGGCCATTTAGCCCATGGTGTGCAAAAAAGTGCCGCTCAGAGGTAAAACAACCCAACCCAAATCCTAATAGGTGGTTCATGGATCGACCTTATGTAGAGTTATCCAAATTATATCTGGGGACCCTTTTTTTCAGCATCTTTTTTGTTACCCAACATATTAACCCATATAAAAAAACGATTAAATGTTCACTCTTTGTTTAGTTTTTATAACAATAAATCATTAATTATGTGTGCACTTGATAGCCTTTAAATCACAAAGAAGAAACTATGAAATATGCAGTAGGAACCAGTCACTTGCTCGTTCGTGAATGTTGCTCCATACTAATAGGATGATGTGATTATTTGCATATTTTCTAAGGTAAGCGATCGGACCGTGAACCACCTTTTTGGAAACGACGCCTTATGGAAAAAATTCTAATCGGGATAAACAACCAGGGAATATAACATTGGGAAAAATAAATAGATTTCTGAATGAGAACCTAACAACACCTATACACATGTGTGAGCTTGGGTTGTTTTACCTCTGAGCGGCACTTTTTTGCACACCATGGGCTAAATGGCCAGGTCACATGGACCCCAAAGGCTCAGAGAAGGTTGGGGGAGGGGACCCACTGGAACAACTGTTAGGAGACAAATGGTAGTCTCCCGTGAAGGCCATCCGTCCGCACACGGAGTTACGGCTTAACGTCCCATCGGACGGACGGCGGCCTTTCCAAGCCCATCGGTGTCCCCCACTGACCGTGGGCAGGGAGGGGAATTTTTGTGGAGATAAATCTCAACGCTGACCCAGCTGGGACTCGAACCTGGGAACTACAGATTACGAGCCTGGCGCGCCACCAACTGAGCCACCCCCGCCCCTCATGTGTAAGCTAAACGAATAAAAGACAAAAAAAAAATATGAATGGAAAACAATCTTTCGCTAGATATTATCGACCGAGAGAAGTTACTTTCGCAATGCCACGTCATTTATCTCAAATGATAACCTTGCACAATATTTTTATGTACTCACACTCGAAGCTCTGTTACCTTTGGAAGAAACAGTTCGATTAAAGGAGGGCGTAACGTAAAAGATAAAAAAAAAATCAAAAATAGAAATTTCACTGAAGCAACATGAACAAAATGCCACAATAATTAAGGGGCGGGGGTGACTCAGTCGGTAGCGCTCCAGCTCGTAATCTGTAGTTCCCAGGTTCGAGTTCCAGTTGGGTCAGCGTTGAGATTTATCTCCACAAAATTTCCCGCCCTGCCCACGGTCAGTAGGGGACACCGATGGGATTGGAAAGTCCGTCGGATGGGATGTTAAACCGTGACCCCGTGTATGTTAAAGAACTCAGTGGATGGCCTTGACGGGAGGCTACCATCTGTCTCCCAACAGCTGTTCCAGTGGGTCCTCTCCCCCAACCTTCTCTGAGCCTTCGAGGTCCATGTGACCTGCCCATTTAGCCCATGGTGTGCAAAAAAGTGCCGCTCAGAGGTAAAACAATCCAAACCACAATAATTAAACGAACAGGGGCATAAATAGTTGGACGTCTCTTACAGGAAATAAATTCGCGCTCGTCTTTGACATCACATGTTTAATACAGATTAAGTGCACACCCGAACCACAGTCCTCACTGATGTTGCACAACATATGACATGCAAGTGTTAGCCACGTGAGATAGTTGCTGACTCACGTGGATAATGCATGCGAGATGATAATACGCGTTCTACGAACCTATGAATGTTTGAATGTAAAGTATTACTTATGGGTTTTGTTAGATGTGGGATGGAAGCCCATGTGAGAATTTCCTACCATTTGGGCAAAGGGTATCGCATTTATTTTTAGCGCATATAATCAAATCCGCGATTGGCAAGGCTTTCATGTACGTTTAATAAACACAGTTGTGTCGGGTTGTTTTTCCTCTGAGCGGCATTTTTTTGCACACAATGGGCTAAATGGCCGTCACAAGGACACCGAGGACTCAGAGAAAGTTGAGGAAAAGGATGCACTATACGGCTGCTAAAGAGACAAATGGAAGCTT
The DNA here is from genome assembly GCA_038380435.1 of Ryuthela nishihirai. Classification (NCBI taxonomy): domain Eukaryota; kingdom Metazoa; phylum Arthropoda; class Arachnida; order Araneae; family Heptathelidae; genus Ryuthela; species Ryuthela nishihirai. The sequence continues at coordinate 41,833,500 of JAWZYU010000020.1, forward strand.
CCCGTCCAGGCCATGCACAGGGTGTGACTCTTCCTGCACACGGAATTACGACTTAATGCTGGCCATACATGATCGGTCTTGGAGCCAAGCACGCCCTGCCCTTGCCCACACACCGTCGGCTTTCAGCCATCGGTGCAAGGCACAGATATCGGTCTACTGTCCGCTTTCTTTTGAGCAACAATTCAGTTTCTGCATGCGTTCATATGAGTTTTGCTTTTATTTTTTCGGTGCATTCGGGTTGGGTTGTTTTACCTCTGAGCGGCACTTTTTTCCACACCATGGGCTAAATGGCCAGGTCACATGGACCCCCCGAAGGCTCAGAGAAGGTTGGGGAAGGGGACCCACTGGAATAGCTGTTGGGAGACAGATGGTAGCCTCCCGTCAAGGCCACCCAGCGTGTTCTTTAACGTACACAGGGTATGGCTCTCCCGCACACGGGGCCACGGCTTAACGTCCCATCCGACGGACGGCGGCCTTTCCAAGCCCATCGGTGTCCCCTACTGACCGTGGGCAGGGCGGAGAATTTTGCGGAGATAAATCTCAACGCTGACCCAGCTGGGATTCGAACCTGGGAACTACAGATTACGAGTCTGGCGCGCTACCGACTGAGCCACCCCCGCCCCTACATTCGGGTAATTGGTGCCATGTCTTTATTCAGTAAGATAAAATCGGCTACTTTAATAATTGTTCTGCAAAACGAAGAACCAAAACGGAAAAAAATAAGTGTAGATTTTTTTTTTCATATGGCTTTTTTAAGAGAGCTAAAAGAGAATTCCCCAGATGATTAATATATATATGATTTAATATAATATATTAATATATATATATGATTTAATATAATATATTAATATATATATGATTATAAGAGATAATCCACAGATATTATCCGATGGTGGAATCATTGAAAATCATCGTTGCTATTCAAAATTGAAGAAGCTGTTAAATTTGCCAAATACAGTAAAACAATGGATGGATAAACATTTTATTAAACCCTTTCCGTTGAAAGAAATATCTAAAGTAGATGATGAAGCATATAAAAAGAAGTTTTCAATTACAGGCGGCTGTCACGTGCAAGAACTGTTATAGAAAAATGAATTTGGCATAATAGCTAATAGTTTCCGAGTGATGCATGCTGCAATTAATTTAAATCCTGAAAAAAAAAATAGATTCCGTACCCATGGCCTGCTGCATAGCACATAATTATTTAAAAAAGAAATTGTAGGTTGACCTATTCAAATTTATTGGATTGAGAGGAGAGAGAAATCAGAAATGTAATGCATGGAAAGTGAGAAATGATGAGGTCATCAACGATTTAGAAAATATAAAAAAAAAATACCCCCTCAAGCAGCTGCTTGCCACAGAGGTCTGACAGGAGCCTGTCAGTTTATATGCCACAGTAGAAGGTCTGAGAGGATGGCAGGACCTCAGCAGAAAAACGACACATACATCCATGCCTTACCCGGGACTCGAACCCAGAGTCCCTTAGATCAGTAGCCAAGCGCGTTAACCACTAGGCCACGGGAAGGCTACAACGATTACGATTTAGAGGAGGGGCGGGGGTGGCTCAGTTGGTAGCGCGCCAGGCTCGTAATCTTGTAGTTCCCAGGTTCGAGTCTCAGCTGGGTCAGCGTTGAGATTTATCTCCGCAAAATTCCCCGCCCTGCCTACGGTCAGTAGGGGACACCGATGGGCTTGGAAAGTCCGCCGTCCGTCGGATGGGACGTTAAGCCGTGGTCCCATGTGCGGGAGAGCCATACCATGTGCACGTTAAAGAACACGCTGGATGGCCTTGACGGGAGGCTACCATCTGTCTCCCAACAGCTGTTCCAGTGGGTCCCCTCCCCCAACCTTCTCTGAGCCTTCGGGGTCCATGTGACCTGGCCATTTAGCCCATGGTGTGCAAAAAAGTGCCGCTCAGAGGTAAAACAACAATCCAACAACCCAACGATTTAGAGGTGGGTAATTATCGAAATGTTGCTGACAAGGCTAGAAAATGTCGACAGAGATATGTGGAATATTTCAATGAGCCCGGAAAAGTACAATGGCAAGACAGAACGTTGTTGCAAAAATTTTATAACCGTCGACGTTGCTGAAATATAAAAAGTACATTGACCTACCAAAATATTAGATAATTTTCATGCTATGTAAATGGGATATTTCGCTACAGTAATGAGTCATAAGATTTAACACAGAAATTATTTAAAATTTATAAGGATTTTTTCAAACCATTTAGAAGTTATAGAACTTCGAAGTTAGATTTCATGACATAGCAAAACTTCTCCAATATTTTGGTAAGACAGTGTATATGTTTATTTTAAAAGTATGAATTTTTAGCCGATTATTTTTATATCACTATAAACACAAAATATGCACATTCAGAAATGAGGGTACTAATTTTTCGTATTCAATAAAAAAATATTTATATCAGCTATACCTGGAAAATATGTTGTAGACATGTAAATTCTTTATAGCAGTTTATTTTCTTATGTAGTATTTTGAATATTGATACTGCCGAGCGATCGATAAAACCGAGTAATAAATTCGATAGTGCTGAACAATCATTTGTTAGTACAGTCGCTCAAAAAAGTATCCGCCCAAGTTAAGTATAATCCCAAGAATTTAATATTATCCGTTATTGTGATATCTTTGTTATTTAATTTTATTTTTAATTCGTCCGTGATTTTATTTTTTCCATAAAAACAAATTATTTTTGTTTTTTCAGTAGAAATTTTAAAATTCCATTTTTCAGTATATATTAATAGTTTATTTATTGCATTTTGTATTCTTTTATTTAAAATATTTATATCTGTATCAATCGACCAGAAGATAATATTGTTGCGGATCACAAAAATGGATAGCCGCTGAGCGTGAGTATTAAAAGCTATATTTCAAAACCAAATTCAATACAAGGTAAATTGTTACAAAGGAAATATGGATGAAGTATCTTATTAACAAATCAACTATTAACATGCACAAGTCATCAATCTTCCTGCGTAGAGCACACAATATCAGCTCTGTGTATTTTACTAAAATACTACCTTTTACTTGATTTACCAGGTCACCCGAAGATCTTCACTCGTAAACCAATTCTCGTCCTGTGCTAATAACTTTTCACACACTAGCCGAACAAAAAGACAGTCCGTGTAGACATTCGAAGTTAGCCATAAAAGTTCCCACTTTTATACTTCCGCGTATACACAACACATCAAGTTACTTCTTGATACTTAACGATAAAAGATCCCACTTTTATCCTTCCGCGTATACACAACACATCAAGTTACTTCTTGATACTTACGCGCACTGTCTCAGAACAGCTCACCGTCCATTTTCGAACTCTCCGACCGTTACAACACAACGACCGTTACAATACAAAACGACCGTTAACTCTCCACTCTTCTTCTCCAAATTCTCCCAACGTTCTTATTCGTTGGCTGAAACTTTTTGCTTTCGGTTGCCAGATTCCTTCTGTCGTAACACTGCCCCCTTCCTAGGTCTTGTTCGTCCCGAACAATTCTGGATTCCAAAGTTTCTTCAGTTCTTCGATGAAACGGAGCCAAACGATCCACGTGAACCACCTTGCACTTTGTAGCTGGACGTCGACGAATGCGATATACCACGTCTGTGTCAAAATGAAAGCGAATCTCATTATGACGTAGATTTCTTTTCTGACTGAAGCCTCGTCCACAAACATAATACGTGTAAGGCCTATAGCCCTTGTGAACACGTTTATGTCTCTGCAGGGAGAAGAATCGACTAAGAGTTTTCGTGCAAAACCTGTAAAAAGTTTTCTTCTTTGTCGAAAGTTTTCTTTTTTGGATTTTTACTTCTATCAAGAGTAACAAGGAATGAAAGTCATTAGTGACATAAAATCTAGGGAGAAGTTTCATCCTCCAGTCTGACCTTTTTGTCAGTTGACTTTCCCTTAATTCAGAACTGTCGTGATGAACCTTCAGCCATATTTCACCTGATTCCATTTGATCCCCAAGGTGCTTCACAAATATAATATCAGCTCCATAATTCTTTTTAGCTCTTCGGTCCATCTCCTCCTTCCATACTCTTGCTAGAACTGCAGCTTCTAATCCGACAACCTTACCTGTTTCTCCTGTATAAGTGAAATCAGTGATGTGTCGGGCTGCTAGCAATATTTTTTCTGTTTTACCTTCACATAGCCAGCTTGCAACATCTTCAGATACTCCTTGTTCTATTAACATGTTACGAAACTTGTTCAAAGCATTGCCGTTATGCAGAACCTTACGGACACGTGATGCTTCATCTACCCTATTATCCACAATGTTCACAAAACGCAGAAGTTCTCCTAACTCCTCGACGAGCTCTTGCAGTTCCAAGGATCCGTTACCAAGGAAACACTGAACAGCTTCCATCACTTCCAGAGAGTTGTCAACAGAGTTTTCAAGAGGTGAATCCATGTTGCTGATAACAGCTGAACAACTCAAACTCTTCATTCCACGAGCTTGTGATGCTGCAACCACTTTCTTAACTAAATCAACAGCAACATCTTCTGTACTGATGAGATCAATAGCTCCTTTTCCGAATTCAACATCATAAACCAAAGCACACACTCCTTCAGCCAGCTTTTTGGACACAATTGAGCATATCATTAGAGGAACGCTATCTATGGTAGCCATCAGATCCTTGTAGCGGTAAATCTCCTTATCTGTTGGCACCAGCTCCTCTGTCTGTCCTACGATGCAGCATCCGACGTCTTCCATCATCTGCTCGATTTTATCTTTAGTGCAGTCGACTGTGAAGCCAGGGATGGATTCCAATTTGTACAGAGTATCTCCCGTCAATTGGAGAGCACGACCGGAGATCATAGGGACCTTGAGACCTAAAGCAGCAAGTGCAGGAGCCAAGACAAGACTCACTTTGTCGCCGACACCTCCTGTACCGTATTTATCTACCATCCGATGGCGCCACTCGGGTCTCCAGCAAAACACATGACCCGAGGAGGTCATAGTTGCTGTTTCTTCGGAATTCACTTTCTTGGAGCTCTCATTGTAATTAGCCAGGGAAACATCAGTCATGATTGCCAAATTGTTCATTCTGGAGATCAGCGACGAGTTTTGTAACATGATATTGTCCACTTTAGAGCTCTTGTAGTCGTGATAAAACTTTTCTACATCCTTATAATCTAAATGGTTATAATGTCCAAATCTGCACATTGACTGTTCAGAAAAGAAATTCAGCGTGGCTACGTTGAAATTATCTGAGGGATTCACTTCTCTCTGATCGTAACTCTGAGGCTTAGTTTCATCCAGAAAGTTAGTCTTTGAAGTACTGTCTCTGCCTGAAGCTCTTTTACTAGCATCACCTGTTATGCTTCTAAGCCATTCTTCGGAATTCCTCTTCCTTAAATCCCCACTTTCTATAAACGATTCAAGTGTGGCTATATGCTTCGGAAAAATCTCTCCGACTTCCCCAGTAACGTCGAATGGCACTTTGTATCTATGATGAATGGACACCTCTTCTTTACTCGGACCACTCTGCGAAACGTAAACTCTGTTTCGTTCCCCCTCATTACCACTCGTTACTCTGCCTTTGCGATAATTGTCCATGACACATTTTGCTGACGGCGAGGAATAGAATACCTTTCGTGTGGATCTCTCTTCAGATCGTGCCAGACTTGTATACCTAGGTATTTTGAAGTGCAAAGCGTACTGTATAGTCTCACAGCTCTCTGATCTGTGTGATTGTTCTTCACAGTTCCTAGACATGTCACCAGCTACATAGACACTCTGCCATGCATCACCAGTAGTTGCGTGGTCAAAGGCATTATCTGCGCTATCTCTACGATTCTTGATTTCCAGTAGCAGATCCACATTTCGAGATTCTCCTTTCTTCCGAAGATTCGATTCTTTTGCAGTCTTCCTCTCGCAGTCCTCTCGCACTTTCTCCATCTCTCTCGAGATCTCTTCAATCAATATGAAGGCTTCATCAGAACGCCACTGCCCCAGCGAGCTTCTCCTGTCCGTCGAATTTTGTAGAAACGAATTGAATCTACATTGCTTCTTTTTCAGATAGCGAAGAATCCCAGAATGTTTTCTGGTTCCGCATCGTTTCTTAAATTGCTTCTTTTTCAGATAGCAAAGGATCTTGGAATGTTTTCTGGTTCTGCATCGTTTCTTTCCCGCATCAGCATTATGTTCATCTGTACTATAGCTCCCACTGCTGGAGATATATTCACCTTCAACCAATTTCGTTGTCTGAACTGTAACTGTAACAACATCTCTACCAGCTCTCGATTCTTGCATAATTTTGTTCCTATAATTTTTATACTGCTCAACAATATTCTTACGGTTAGCATCTTTAAAACATTGTTCATCTGTAATGTTACCTCCAGTGCTGTTAGTTTTGCAAATTTCACCTATTGGTTTTGGATTCACATTTTGATATGCGTTGCCTTTCTCTTTTTCCTTTTCATTATTTTGTGTAGCCATTGCGGCTTTCATTTTACCATTTTGACTGATCATTTCATCTAATGTCCTATTTTGTGCCGCTATTTCGGCTTTCATATCAGTCATCAGCTTTATTAACTCATCCATACTTCTAGTGAAAGGCATTCAATTAAATTAATCCCACTTCTGACACCAAATGTTGCGGATCACAAAAATGGATAGCCGCTGAGCGTGAGTATTAAAAGCTATATTTCAAAACCAAATTCAATACAAGGTAAATTGTTACAAAGGAAATATGGATGAAGTATCTTATTAACAAATCAACTATTAACATGCACAAGTCATCAATCTTCCTGCGTAGAGCACACAATATCAGCTCTGTGTATTTTACTAAAATACTACCTTTTACTTGATTTACCAGGTCACCCGAAGATCTTCACTCGTAAACCAATTCTCGTCCTGTGCTAATAACTTTTCACACACTAGCCGAACAAAAAGACAGTCCGTGTAGACATTCGAAGTTAGCCATAAAAGTTCCCACTTTTATCCTTCCGCGTATACACAACACATCAAGTTACTTCTTGATACTTACGCGCACTGTCTCAGAACAGCTCACCGTCCATTTTCGAACTCTCCGACCGTTACAACACAACGACCGTTACAATACAAAACGACCGTTAACTCTCCACTCTTCTTCTCCAAATTCTCCCAACGTTCTTATTCGTTGGCTGAAACTTTTTGCTTTCGGTTGCCAGATTCCTTCTGTCGTAACAATATCATCAGCATATGTTCCGTAACTAATTTCTAAATTAAAGACTTCTGAGATGTCGTTTAGATAAATATTAAAGAACAGAGGAGATGAGATAATATGTCTCCCTGTACGATTCCATTTTCAAATTTATACTTATTCGATAATTTATTACCAATTTCTACTCTGAAGTTTTTTTCAATATGAAAGAAAGTAAAAAATGTTTCCACAAAATTTTAGTTTTCAGAGTTTTGTTATTAAGCTTTGATGTGATATTGAGTCAAAGACTTTTTCCATATCTATTATAGTAGCAACCATGTATAATCTATTTTTATTGTGTATTCTGCATCTGATATAATGTTTAATAATAGGTCTTTTGATGATCTGCCAGGTCTGAATCCGAAAAAGTTATTATCTAAAATTTTGAATTTTTTTCTGTGCCAAATTAATCTGTTGGAAACTAGTCTTTCAAAAAGTTTAAGAACGTTAGAACTTAAACATATGGTTCTGCATGATGTAAGGTTTTCAGGATTTTTGTTTTCTTTTTTTATGAATATCATATAATTATCTAGCCAATTTTGAGGGTAAGTTTTTGTAGACCAAAATTTATTAAATTGTTCAAGTAATTTAATTTGCCATTCAAGAGTTAAATTTTTTAATAATTTATTGGTAATTCCGTCAGGGCTAGGAGCAGTGTTGTTTTTTAAAATTTTGATGGCAGATCTTAGTTTCAAAAGAGAAAATAGGAGATTTAGATAGTCTGTTTTATTATTATAATATAGCTTGTAAAATATATTTTAATTTTTTAATTGTTTTATTATCTGGTTTGAAGTGTAAATGTATAAAATGTTGAGCTGTCTTCTGTGGTTTCTTGTATTGTCTTATTGTTTTTTAAGGAATATGTATGTATTGGATTATTTGGTGTTATATCATTATATAATTTTTTATATATTTTCCACAGATTTGTGGTTGTATTTGAGGAGACAAATTTTCTGTAAATTTCTTCCAATGTAGTTTTTGTAAATTTTTTATTTTTTTAGATATGGCTTTGTTAAGTCTTTCAAAATTTTGGACATCTCTGAATGTTTTTTTCCTATTCATATTTCTCTCAGCTTTTCTACGTATTGCTATGAGTTTATTTATGCATATGGTTTGTATATTGTTTTTTTTGTATTTTTTATAATTGTTTCTGTGTTGTCATTTATTTTATTTTTTAGTATTTCTATAATTTCGATATAATCAATTTGTTTTTGTGATATATTTTCATTATTGATGTCATTTACAAATTTTTCCCAATTTACAGTTTTTAACCTCGGTTTGGTTAAATTTTGATTTTTAAAATAGATTGAGATGGGATAATGATCGCTCCCATAGTTATCTGAGGATATGGACCATGTTAAGTCTTTAACAATTTTATTGGAACATATTGACAGATCAATTATCGATTTTGTATTGAATCTATTTATACATGTTGAAACATTTTCATTTAATATGATTAAATTATTATTTTCTATTAATTTTATCAAAAGAATACTTTTATTTTTATTTTTGTGTGAAAACCCCATTTTATTATGTGTGTTAAAGTCTCCCACTATTAATATTTCTCTTTTTAAATTTTTCTAAAATTTTTGAATATTCGTTATATTTAATATATATTCCAGGATTACATATATTTATAATATTTGTAATTATATTATAAATTTTTACCTGTACTATTAGAATTCCTAATTTATTATGTATTGAATTAATATTAATCCTTCTTTGAGGAATGCTTTTGTGAATAAAAGTGGCAACTCCCCTACAATTTTCATTATTTTTTGCACATAGGATATATAATTATTCAGTCTAAGAACCTTATCTGTTAAAGTCTCTTGTAGACATACTATTTTTATATTTTTGTTCTTGTTAAATGTTTAATGAAATGAAATTTATTTATAATACCTCTGCAGTTCCAATGAATTAATCTTGGCCTATTCCCCATGATTATCCTTTATAAGTGTCAATTCCGGTCCATTAGGTAGTAAGCAATCCAACAATTTTATCAGCAAGTTTATTACATGACTCTTAGAGTTTCCACCTAACGTTGACTTGTTTTCTTTTTCCATCATATTAGATTCATTTTCATCTGGTTTGTGTTCAATACCTAAAGAGTTCTTGTTTGAGTTTTTTGCTCCTGTTTTATTTTTTTTTCACTATTCCAGCATAATTAATTGTTTTATTATGATCCGAGTCTTGTTAATGAAGTACAGGTATATCCGTTGATCTTCTTCTTCATCTTAAAATTGGGGGGTTTACTGGCTTTATTGTAAAGTCTCCCCACGTAAGGGGACCTATTCATACAAGCCATAACACTGGTTAACCATGGAAGTCGCACCGGTAAGTGTATATCCGTTGATGTCGATGGTAAAGCAAGACAGTCCTCTTCCAGGTTCGGTGAAAGTTTTGGAAAGGAGCTCTCTCCCTGGTCCGCATAAATGTGTGTGTTTGAATCCTTGAAGCATTTAAGCTTTCCGTTTTTCGATCTTCAAAATTTGATATGCGATTATTGTTGGGAGAATTGTTTTTATTTAATTCAAAGTATGTTTTGGCTTTAGCAAAAGCTTGTTGCCAATTTATTCCTTCTTCTTTTTGAATAAAACAAGCTTTACATGCAATAATTATTATGCAGCCAGCCCATGTGGCTGGGTGAGGGCCAGCACAGTTGGGGCATCGAAGAATTTTTGAATTACATTGGCGATGGTGGTGATTTTCGCCACAACGTCTACATACAAGTTTGCCAGTACATGTCGAAATTCCGTGGCCAAATTTATAACACCGGTAACATAAATTTGGAGGCAAGGTATAACTCTTTACCGAGTGCCTGTTAAATCCAATATATACATAATTCGGCAACTTCTCACCCTCAAACTCAAGAACCACCTTGTGTGTGGGCGAGCAAGGGGTCTCCATTTTTTTGTCAGTTTTTAAATCAAAGTGTAGCATTCGACGTACACTCAGTATTTTTTGATCAGATAATAGTTCTAATAATTCATCATCACACATATCAGGTGAAACTCCGATAACTGTTCCAAGTATTGTTTTGACAAATTTAGAGTATTCTACTTTTACAGGTGTTTTTAGAATTTCTTTAAGATCATATATTTTATCACGTTGTAGAGAATTTCTAGGAAATACTAAAAGTCGTCCAAATGAGATGAATTTGCCACTGATATGTTCTCCTAAGAGTCTGTAGAAGAATGATGTTATTTTCTTTATGTTTATTGTACTTAATTCTGCCTTAATTCCTGTTATTATTAATGCATAATTTTCATCTTTGGTTAAATTTTCAGGAATTTTTAAGTTCCCAATATCTAAGGAAGTGATAATTGTGTATTGTTTGTCGGTCTCCATTTTTTCGTTATTACTCTTTATTATATTAGGTGTCATTGTATTTTTTTTTTCCAGTTTCCAATGCTTCATTCTCCATTTCTTTATTATTTGTCACAGACATATTAGGTGTCCTAATTTCTTTACTTTTTCCTGTTATTGATGTTAAAGTCTCCATTTTTTTATTATTCTTCGTTATCTCAATAGGTGTTGTTATTTCTTTGTTATTTGTTTTGATGTCTGGTATTATGCTAATATCTTCTGTCGTAAGTTCTAAAGTCTTTTGTTTAGGAGTTAATTTCGTACCTGTAGATTCTTCTTCTTTGTCTGTGCTATTTTGAACTTGAAAAGTATGTTCTTCGACAGACCCTGCCGGCGACATCTCCGATTCGGAAGATAATTTTAAATCTTCCGTTAAAATTGAGTCTTTTTTATTGTCTCTGGTTTCTTTGTAATTTCTGTTTGAATAGTTATAAGCTCTTGATTTTTTAACTTTGATTTTTATCGAAGAAGGAGAAGTCTTCTTTTTCTTATTTCCGTTTGTCATATTAACGGTTACTTATGCACGTGCACCAGTCTAATAGAATGATTCTTTTAATGTCAAAGTAACAAAATATTAAGCTAATATGGTTTAAAGTTAAGGAACTCAATTAAATTAACACATTAAACCTGAAAACATGAATCAATAACTTTAATTACCTTTAAATCATTTCGAATCTTTCAAAATCGTAAAATACACCAATACAGTACGGACTTACCAGAAATTGCAGCAGTGCAAAGTTACCAACGCTTTTACTCTCACGAAATATACCACTTTATGTCGATAACATTTGTAGCTTTCTCTTTTAAGTAAAACTTTTCACCTACTAATGCACAGGATTATGCTACAAGTTCATTTAACCACAAAGTGTCGGAGGTATTGAATTTTTGCTTACACAACAGCGATACTGAATAACTGTTTATGAAACAGCGATAGACATTTATCTTCAAGTGACTTCTACAATCTTTATCTCGAGTCTGCAAACAAGGTCAGCAACTGTTGCCTTAGTGAACTGCAAAGTTGAAGTTCAGTGTTTATCTGATCGGCCATGAGACTGCAGTTTTCGAGATAAACATGTCGCGAAGATCCATGGTAAATATTATACTTCTGCATACCAGAAGAGTAATTTTTTACGAAACGAAAAGGTTAACACTTGATTGTTTTGAATACTTTTTCAAGTCACGAGGAACACAAGAGCAGTGATCGCAACTTTAAGAGACTGATAATAAATATAGATAGAGCTTGATTAACTTTATACAATAGACAGCAATAAATCCCTCCAGATTTACAAGAGTTCCCATTCGTATGTGGATTCATTTTCACATTAACATAACACAATCAAATCGATTTTTCTAACTACCACAAAACTAGGTTATTGTGCAAGAATGTAATTCTTAATACAAAATTGAGGCGAAATAAATTTTTACAATTATTTTTAACTAAATATTAAATGTGTTAGAGAACTGATGATCCCAAAACTTCAAGATCGGATCTCTTGGAATAGCTTTAAAATATCTATTAGCTAAATAAATATGTCTCTCTGTTAATGTTCTAGGTACCACAATATTGGGGGGTGGCTCAGTCGGTAGCGCGCCAGGTTCGTAATCTGTAGTTCTCAGGTTCGAGGTCCCAGCTGGGCCAGCGTTGAGATTTATCTCCGCAGAATTCCCCGCCCTGCCCACGGTCAGTAGGGGACACCGATGAGCTTGGAAAACCGTCTTCCGTCGGATGGGATGTTAAGCCGTGGCTCCGTGTGCAGGAGAGTCATACCCTGTGCACATTAAAGAACATGGTGGATGGCCTTGACGGGAGGCTACCATCTCTCTCCCAATAACTGTCCAGTGGGTCGCCTCCCCCAACCTTCTCTGACCCTTTGGGGTCCATGTGACCTGGACATTTAAACCATGGTGTGCAAAAAAGTGCTGCTCAGAAGTAAAACAATCCAACCCACAGTATTGTGTAAAAAAATTGATTAAACAATCTTGTGTTAATTTCTTTTTGTCTGCAAGTTTTTTTCATATGTTTGATCACCTGGAATACATAATTTGCGCAGAGTAAGAATTTGTAAATTTTTATAAATTCCACGAACGTGATCAAATTTCCGCAAATTTCTCATTGTCCTATTAAGATAATTTTACGCATATTATAATGGCTTAATGTACGACATTTATACCTGATTGCTGCATGAAATACTTTCCGTTTTTGAGCATTCTTTAATATTTATTACTTAGGTATGGGTTTCGGCAGGGGGGGGGGGAGAGGAAGAAACGCCCCTCCTGGAAAAATTAACCGAAAATGAATTTATATTGAATAATGATTAGCGCGCTTGGCTACTGTGCTAAGGGACTTGGGTTCGAGCCCCGGGTAAAACATGGCTGTTTTTCTGTTGAGGTCTCGCCTTCCTCACAGACCTTCTACTGGGGCGTATAAACTGACAGGCTCCTGTCAGATCTCGTGGCAAGCAGCTGCTTGAGGAGGTATTTATTTTATTATATATGTGTCTTAACGAAAAGCAATCCCGATTTTTGTTTCATGTTGTCTTTATTTTTGGAAGCATTTCATTTGTTTTTATTTATTAATATGAAAAAACATTTTTCACATATATCTTGAATAATATATTTCCATTTTTTTTTTCGTTTTGCTTCGGAACATTTTTAGTTATACCATGGGTTGATTTGCCACTGAGCGACACTTTTTTTGCACACAATGGGCTAAATGGACAGGATAGAACTTAAATGACTCAGAGAAATTTGGAGAAAGGGATAAAACTAGATAACTATTGAGAGACAGATGAGAGCCTCCCGTCAAGGCCATAGAGCGTGTTCTTTAACTTGCCCAAGGTAAGGCTGTCCTGCACAGGGGGTCATATCTTTACGTCCCATCCGACGAAAGACTCCCTATCTACGTCCATCGGTGTACCTTTTCTAACCGAGAGCAGGGTGGGGGTTCGGTGGAGATAAATCTCAACTCTGGCTCAGGTGGAACTCGAACCTGGGAACTGCAGATTATGAGCTACCGACTGATCAACCCCCCCCCCCCCCCCCCCGCCAAGTTATACATATATTGGCATGATATGTGAATGATTACTATATTCGCAACTGCGTTCATTAATGAATGGATCCCCCTAAATATTTTTGTCTTGAAACACTGAATTGTTTTTTTCTCCATTCTGTAATCATTGAGAAAATTCCTGTGACGTTCATGTATTTACGTTTATTAGCAAAGCACGTATTTGTCTGCAAAAAAAAAGTCCTTCAGAGGAAAGACAACTCGAAAACCTTTCATCACGAAAAGCAAAAGTAACATTTTCATCGAATGACTGCGAATAGATTCAATCGAGTCTTTAGCAGTTGAGAAATTCAATACGGGATTAGCATCTCAGATTGCAACTGTTGAGTAAACAGTCAACAAGATGTTTCCAAAATAATGAAAACATTACTATTTGGAGACGTGGCACATGCTTCGCACCCGTGAGGAAGTAAATCAAAATTTAATCCTAATTCGTTCGCAGAAGAATCTGAATGTTAAAAATAAGACAGAAAAATGAGCTGAAGAGGAAGATTTCGACAACGGAGAAAAACTCATGTTTCTATTCCAATATTTTTATTTTTAAAACAGAGGATTCGAGGTTTTGAGTAAATACATTGCTGAAACAATCACTCTTTCAAATTCATTTTATTCGCACTTTTAAGTCTTGTGGAATATACATTTATTTAAATAGAAAATATTTCATTCACTTATTTTTTTGTAGCCAAACTAGAAAATATCCAGCTATTTTTTTTTATAATTACAAAATTCTATATAAACATTACAATTTTTTTAGAATTTCTTCCAGATTAAGGATTGGGTTGTTTTACCTCTGAGTGGCACTTTTTTGCACCCAATGGGCTAAAAGTCCAGGTCACAAGTACCCCAAAGACTCAGAGTAGGTTGAGGGAAGGGGACCCACTGGACAGCTGTTAGGAGACAGATGGTAGCCTCCCATCAAAGCCAATCAGCATTTGACGTGCATAAAGTATGGCTCTCCATATCTTTATGCACGTCAAATGCTGATTATCCGATGGACAGCGGCCTTTCCAAGCCTATCGGTGTTCCATACTGACCAAGGCCAGGGCAGGTAGTTTTGCGGAGACAAAGCTCAATGCTGGCCCAGGTGGGACCCGAACCTGGGAACTGCAGATTATGAGCTTGGCAAGCTGCGGACTGAACCACTCCTGCTCCAATCGAGATTAAAGAATCATCATTGGTAGCCTATTTTTGGGTCTGAAAAACGTCTGTTAGAAGCGGAAATTAACAGAAAAGATAAGCCATGACTTCAGTAGGCAGATTACTTACATACATGTATTATCCTCAAGCAGCCATGGGCTACAGAGGTCTAACCAGACTACAATTTACTTCTCCAAATACGTCTATTCTGAGTTACAGCTGCTGCATGTGGCCATAGTATGCCAATTCTAGCAAGGTACCGTTTTGCATTGTCTGCCCATTGCATCCTAGTCTTCCCCTTTTTGAGGCCTTTAGTCGTACTATTCATAACTCTATTCGCCATTCTACAGCTATGCATACGTGCAACATGACCAAACCAAAGGAGTCTCTCTCTCTGTATGCTAATCAAGGGAAGTTGCAGACTCCTTCTAACCTCATCATTACAAAGTCAAACCACCTAATGCTCAAGATACTGCGTAGCATCTAGAATCAAAGACATCAAGTTTCCTGTCATCTTGCTTATAAAGGGTCCACGTTTCACTACTATAAATAACCTAGAAAGAACCAAACTATTATACAGCCTGATTTTGGTCTTTAGGTGTATATGCCTCTTTTTTCCACAATAAAGCAGATATGGCAAACGTATGATAAACATACCACACTCTGACACGCGAAGCATTTTAATGACACATGTTTTCCTTTCAAATGCAATATATTCAAACATTTGCAACTATTGTATTCTTCAAAAGAAAAGAAAACAAATGCCGCAACAATGAAGAGAAACGCGTCAAGTTTACATCATCATCATAATACTCAAGCAGCCATGGGCTACGGAGGTTACAGATGATCAATATGGGAGTAGGAGGTGATGCGGCAGATATCTCAATGGAAGTCTATTTCATTTTCCCATCAGGAGTCAGAGATAACGATAGTAATCCTACCCTTCAATTCATTTTGTTCATGTATATGTTACCGCTAAAGTGCAGAAATCAGTTATTCTACAGATTATGTAGGTATTGTGCAGATTAACTAGGGTGATCCGTTAACGTGCGGAAAATTGTTTCATTTCTCAAATTACCTAGGTAATCTGCAAATTACCTGGATAATCTGCACATTACCTACTAGGCATTCGTTAAAGTGAAAATAAGATCTTTGCTGGAACAACAGGAACGTTTCTGTACGCTTAAATTAACATAATGTTATTTATCTAGTGTCCGAGAGTAGAGTTGAAACCAGGGTCATCCCTCTGTCAACATGAATCAGTCGTCCGAATTATAAAAAACGCCCCCAAAATGAGCAGGCCAAGTGAGAACGAATCATTTTAGTGATTCGCTATCAAGAATGAATCACTTTACCGATTCGTTCTCACTTGGCCTCCGCTCATGGGCGTTTTTTATAATGCGGACGAGTGAATCACGTGACACGAAGATTCATATTCAAGAGATTCACCACTATGAGAGAAACAAACTTTTGAACTTTAACGATACGGAAGCCGTTAATGTGCACATTACCTAGGTAAAATGCGGAAAACTCTTGATTCCGCACGTTAACGGAGCAAATCAGTTAATCTGCAGATTATCTAGGTAATGTGCACATTAACGGCTTTCGAGCTTTAGCGGTAACATATATATATATATTGTATATATATTATTATATACCATCAAGAAGCTAGAGAAATAGGCTAAATTCTGGGTGTTGTTTAACTCTAATTGTCCTTCGATAATACTGAACAGGATAATGAACTGGCATCTCATTTTTTGGGTATTTGGGAAATTCAGTTATCCAGCAAAGGCCATCCTTATACCCCAAAAGCTCACTTCCATTCATTTATGT
Source organism: Ryuthela nishihirai (assembly GCA_038380435.1). Lineage (NCBI taxonomy): Eukaryota > Metazoa > Arthropoda > Arachnida > Araneae > Heptathelidae > Ryuthela > Ryuthela nishihirai. The sequence continues at coordinate 41,850,109 of JAWZYU010000020.1, forward strand.
TAGGGTTACCATATGTCCTCCAAAAAGATGACATGCCCTCCTTTTTATCTCAAAATTTATTTCGTCCCAGCATTTTGAAAAAACATGAAAATGTTCTCCATTTCGTAATAAACTTGTAAGAACATTTTTAAACTAAAATTAACGATTTTTGCTTTTTAAATCTCTCGCACCCGTGACCGTCATATAATTTATCGTTAACTGTGAAATAATTTGTTGCAAATCCTGAATGATGAAGCAAATCTTTAATGTTGCCACACACAAAAAAGTAAGCAATTAAGAAAATTATATGAAAATTTTCCCACAACCCATGGATAGAAAATTGACAACAATTTTTGTATTTGCAATATAAAGGGCAGTGTGGGATCTTTAAAACTATTCCTAGTTTGTACAAGCTTTCTCATACAAGGGACTGTAGTCGCTGCTGACCGATATCTCACTAAGAGCTAACACAAACACACAGAGTTTATGTGCTGAAACAGCTAGCTGCTGTTTCAGCACATAAACTTTGTGCTTTAGTTAAGAGCAAATAAATCTTGATTGCTATCAAATCTGAATAAAAATCGCATGTCATATAAATATTTTAAAATGTACTGAATATGTATTATGCCTTTTTCTGACTGAACTGTTAGTCGGTATTTGAAATAACTTTGCAAAACGAAACAAAAAACGGTTTCTACTAATGGAAAACATGTCCTCCTTTGTCTTCCATTTCTAATGTTTTTGTCCTCCTTTTTGGGCATTGGTATCTAGTAGCCCTATTTAATGCACGGTTAGCCATTTTCGTTTTTTTACCTTGCATTAAAGACAGAGCCAACTAAATTTTTTTTTTATAGCTCATAAATGTTTTACACATTGAAAACCAGTTTTACTCGACTAGATTAATTAAAGTCTAAGTAGGTCAGGATTAATATTAGTAAAAAAAACAAAATGTTCAATGAAATTAATTCCTATTTGAGATTGGGATGGGCCAATTGGTTCCACACCAGGTCCATAACTTTATGTTGTTAGGCTTGAGTCCCAACTATGCATGCATTCAGAATTTGTTCAATAACGCCCGTTCTGCCTTCGGTAAGAAAGGGGGATACTGATCGGCTTGGAAAAGCGACTGCCTACTGGATGGAAAGTGAAACCTTGGCCACTTGTATAGAACAGTCTTACCTTCAATACATTAAAGAACACACTGAACGGTCTTGACAGGAGCTTTCCATCTTTCCTAACATGTATCCAGTAGATTCCTTTCCCAATCTATTCTCAGCATTTGGAATCCTTGTCACTTGCCCATTTAACCCATTGTGTACTTAAAAGTTTCTCAAAAGCAAAACAAGACATCCTTATTTTAGACCGATGGGCTTGGAAATGTCGCCGTCCGTGGCATGGGACGTTAATCCGGGTCCCATGTACGGAAGAGCCATACCCTGTGCACGTTAAACAACACGCTGGATGGCCTCGACGAGAGGCTACCATCTGTCTCCCAACAGCTGTTCCAGTGGGTCCCCTCCCCCAACCTTCTCTGAGCCTTTGGGGTCCATGTGACCTGGCCATTTAGCCCATGGTGTGCAAAAAAGTGCCGTTCAGAGGTAAAACAACCCAAAACCCCACAAAGAAAATAGAAATGCAACAAACAAATTAGAAACAAGTGGGCCCAAAGGCATGGGCAGGTCTTGGTTCCTTTTGTTCACCTCATTTTGTCCATTACCCCAGTTTGAGATTGGTTGAATGTAGTCTAGAAGTCAGTACAGAGTTAGAGCAGTGACACTGTTGTGCCTTGCACTGAGCAACAAAGGACCCAAGCCATCATCGGATTGTCCATAAAAATAAAGCTAGCTTGAAATAATTTGCTGAAAAACTGCTAGATGCTAGCTTAATTTTGAAAATTGGTAGAGGTACCCATCAGCATGAGTCAGCAGCAACGTAGTATAAGCAGAAAGTGTAACGAATCTTTGCAGGATTATTCCTCCATCCGGCTTATCACTTGCATTAGCTATGACAAGCTTTCCATGGGATATATCGTCATGCAGCTTGAGAGGGAAAGGTCTCTCCTTCCATTCATTAGCGAGCGCCATGAGCCAGCTGTTAACCTGATGCAGCAGTTGCAGAAACTCCCCTCAATACCACTGTCTACGAAAAGCAGTAATCCCAACTCAGATGAAATTTCGCCGTCTAACAAAGAAGAGGGATGATTCCCATATTCGCTCCCAGAGCCATTTATACTTCATGAAGAAACTTCACGTCAGCTTCGGATTTGTGTCAGTGAACAAAACCACTCAGGGTTGGGCTATTTTTCCTCTGAATTGCACTTCTCTGCACACAACAGGCCAAATGACCAGGTCACAAGGACCCTGAGGGTTCAGAAGTTAGGGAGAGAGGACCCACTGGACAGCTGTTGGTAGACAGATGGTATCCTCCCATTATGCATGTTCTTTGTCATGCACAGGGTATGGCTCTCCTGTACACATGGTTTGTCCCATCCAATGAACACCGGCTTTCCAAACCCACCAGTGTCCCCTACTGACCGAGAGCAGGGTGGAGAGTTTTGCGGAGAAAAATGTCAACGCTGGCTCAAGTGGGGCTCGAACCTGGAAATGCAGATTACGAACCTGGGGAAACTACCAAATGAGCCACCCCTGTCCCAAATCACTCAGGATTTATACCAGAACTGTTAGTGCTACCAAATTTGCCATGACAATATTTGAAGACGGTGACCCAACAAGATCTCCCTAATTAAGGTAGGTCTTTCTTTAAATACCTTACTTAGTCAGGGTTCTTTTTTTAATGAAATTGTTGTTTTCATGAATATACGTATATCTTTTCAAGCTGTTATTCTATGCTATTATGTCGCATTATGGGAATGCAGAACAGGTTTTAGATTTGTGTCTGTAAACTGTAATAACTTCTATAAAATTGGGAAATAAAAGATGTAAAAGAAAAAATTCCGTGTTCTATTTTATTTTAAACTGGTATGGAGAGTCACACTTTTACTGTTACCTGTGGAGAAGCCGATCCTTAATTGAAGGTGATAGATGTTGAAGCGTGGTAATGTGTACCTTCTCTTCTTCCCTATGATGAAAAAATTACCATGAGATTTCAGTACCTGCGATCCCCACATCAGAGATCCACAAGGACGACATTGGTTACACTGGTGTCATATCCGTACAGGTAGGGAGTGAAAATCATGTACTATGTACATGGAAAAGAAACCCACCAACCTTTAAGTCCATGGTGTCAGGCCTGCGTGAGAACTTGCTGCACCCACCAGCTGATTGTTCCTGTGAGAAAAGGGGGGGGGGGGTCATCCCAGAATCTATTTACCTGAAACAGAGGCCAAAGGAGTGTATAGAAGGTTATCCAGCCCCATGACAAACGTGCTCCTTAATAGTGAGACAGGCCAACCCACATGTCAAGGAATGGAGAGAAGCAGGACCATCATGTAGTTTCATGGGGCAGGAGTTGCAGGCACAGCAAACACACAGGTGAATGTTTAGGACAATGTGAAGATAGTCAAAGAAGCAAAACTTTCACAAGTTGCTTCTTTCGCTATCACAGACAGACATTTTGAAACTTATCTGTGAGAGGCAAGAAACTGTTTGGTAATTAGCGAGTTGAAAATGTTAGCTAAACAAGATAATGAAGCTGTATATGTTATTGTTAAAGCAGTTTCATTGCATACAATGAAACTGCGTTATTTCCCTAGTTCTCGTAGTTCAATGATCAATCTGGTAGATCGTCAATTAACCTAACTATGAGAATAGAAGCATCAGCCAATGATCTGTGACAATGGTGTATAACCTTTTGAGCCTGGGGCTACTTAGCTTGCTCAAAACTCACAATTTTCCCTTCCCTTATATAACTTGTGAGCTTCTTGTGTCATAAATGGGAGAAAGCTTTCTTTCAGGGCATTCATGTGCTACCAGGCATTTGCTAGCTACCAATTGGAGATCAGTGATCGAAGAGAACTATTTCAGCATCGGCTATACAGTTTCATGGTCTCACCTAGTCTAATTGCCACTTATGTTCAATAGCGGTCTCAGGGAGGAAATTTACTCGCTCCAAATGCTAAGAAGCATCCAAGAAAAACATTGCGCTGTTCCAATAAGTTCAGTTTTGAGAATTGTTCACTGCCCCCCCCCCCCAAAAAAAAATGCGGTTCCTGGGAACGCTACTGCTTATACTACATCACATATGATTTAAGATCGAACATGGTTCAACATACTTATTAAACGCCACAATACAATCCTACCTGAAGTTTGTAAAATATGCAAATTGCCGGCCTATAGTTACCAGGGTCCATCCAAAAGTAGGGTGGCTATGCGTCCCACTATTCCGGAGAGTCCCTGGATTAAAGGCTTTGTCACCCACGAATATATGTCCCCAGAATTTAGTTTTAGAATTTTATTTTTAAATATTGGCTGTACAACTTGAGTAAATCTTTAATAGAATAGTAGTGACATGTTATAATTTCGGTCGCAATGCAAGTGACCGAAAAGTTGAGGCTAGAAGTACTATCATAATAACAGTATCCATGCGGACACCAGTAGAGAATGCATGTCTTCTATTTGCTGACACCATCATGTGCCTTATAGTTATTATGCAATCGCGTGCCTTATGGCCTTAATTACCAAACGAATAAATTCGTTCTCTGTTTAACAGGTTTCTGCGATATTTGGTATTATCAGACACTTTATTGACAAGGTCCCAAAATTGGAACACGGGTTTCACCTGTGTTGACTTAAACTATTGAGCTCCAATCTGAAATGGGACAGGGCTTAGAAACTCAAATGGCTTTGCGAAGGTGGAAGATCTGGCAACGATGCGTCATCTGTCATTGTCCCACCGCGAATTTCTAAGCTTGTGAACGAAGAAAGCAGTAAACTGCAGATTTTCCGTTTCTATCCAATGAAATAATTTTTTCAAACATGAATTTAATATGGACAGATAAAAAAATCACACCTAAAAGTGGACATCGTGAAAACTTTGCTGCAAGTACAATACACCGAAAAGCCTAAACATTACGATCAGCGTGTCTCTATGCAAATTGAAGAAACTTTTGAAACACTGCACGTGTGGTCATGAAACAGTATAAAAAACACCTGATTAACCAATCTGTTAGTGTTATTCTTCTTGATGGGAAAGGCAGCACTCTTAAGTGAGTTTAAGGCTAAATTATAATGACCAGACAACTGGTCAGAGCATTTCTGAGACGCCAAGGCTTGTGGGGTGATCATGGTCAGTACCTTCAAAAAGTGGTCCTAGGTGGAAAAAAACCACAAACTGCCGGCAAGGTGTGTGCCAACCACGGCTCATCAATGCTAGAAGTGAGCGAAGCCTATCCTGTATGTTACAAGCCAACAGAGGGGATACTGTGGTGTAACTTGTCCATAATTTGAATGCTGGTGACAGGAGTATGTGTCACATACACACAATTCATTCTGCTGAAAGTGGAGCTGCATAACCGCTCCAAGTGCCCATGCTAACTTCTGTTCACTGCACTGTCCAAAGCGCCTACAATGGGCACGTGAAGATCAAAACTGGACCTTGAATGACTGGAAGGTCGTCTGGTCCGATGAATCTCATTTCACCATGTGGACAGCCAGGTATGTCGTTTACCTGGGGAAGTGTTGGCACCAGGATGCACCGTTCCACATAACCAGTCTCCACATAATATATCTATGATTACCAGAAGATATTCATGGGTCATCTTAGATATCTGATGGATATTTTGCGAAGATTGTGGTTGTATGGGGTGGGATGAAATCGAGCCGGTGGAAGAAGTGAAATGCTTTGGGCAATGTTCTGCTGGGAAATCCTGGGTCCAGTTATTCATGTGCAGGAAACTACCTTAACATCATTGCATGCAAAGTACATCCTCCCAGGTACATCCTTTCGTAGCAACGGTATTTCCCTCTAGTAGTGCTTTTTTTCAGCAGGATAATGCACCATGTCACACTGCTCGAGAATGGTTCGCAGAACACGAGGAAGATTTCTAGGTATTGCCATGGACTACAAATTCCCCAGAGATCAATCCAATCGAGCATCTATGGTTTGTTTTGAAACAGCATATCGGATCTGCGGCAGCTCAACCACGTAACTTACAAGAGTTAAAGGATCTGCTGGTAACGTGTTGATACCAGATACCACAAGACACCTAGAAATCTTGTAGCATCCATGCCTCGCTGGGTAAGAGCTGTTTTGGAGGCACACGGAGGACCAACAATCATATTAGGCAGGTTGGGCTGTTTTACCCCTGAGCGGCACTTTTTTGCACACCATGGGCTAAATGGCCAGGTCACATGGACCCCGAGGGCTCAGAGAAGGTTGGGGGGAGGGGACCCACTGGAACAGCTGTTGGGAGACAGATGGTAGTCTCCCGTCAAGGCCATCCAGTGTGCTCTTTAACATGCACAGGGCATGGCTCTCCCACACACGAGGCCACAGCTTAACGTCCCATCCGACGGATGGCGGCCTTTCCAACCCCATCAGTGTCCCCTACTGACCATGGGCAGAGCGGGGAATTTTGCGGAGATAAATCTCAATGCTGACCCAGCTGGGACTCGAACCTGGGAACTACAGACTACAAGCCTGGCGTACTACCAACTGAGTAACTCCTACCCCCATCAACATGCAGATGAAACTTTGTCAGATCAAGGTACTCTTTCCCAGTCTTCCATGGTCCCTTGGTGATATACCTTCTCCCACTGTAGTCTCATACCCTGGTAACATGCTGTTAATAATGGTACTCGATACGGCTGTCAGCTGCCATAGCCCAGTTGTACTATTGTACGTCGGTCTTTGCACAAACTTTCGTTACTGCCCCATCATTAAATGCGAACATTACCATCTGCACTGTAGCTCTCTGTTATGTTACAATACGGAAGTGGTAGCACTCACCTCGAACATCAACAGCCAGGTTACATTTTTCTTAGTGGCTGCAGGTTTTGATGTAGCTCTGGTGCACAACATGCAATGGTCAAATGCAGAAATCCAAGACATTCTGCAGCTACAGATATAGAGTACCCCATCTTCCTCACACTGACTATCTGTCCAAAATCGAACTTGCTACGGTGCTGTGTTACTAATCATAATAGTCACAGGTACGCTATACAGTGGATAGCATGCCACATTGTGGCGAAATAGGCCAGGTTTGTGGCTGTACTTTCAGTGTATGTTAAAGTTTTTATAAAAAAATAAATACTTCTCAAGCAGAGGTCTGAAAGGAGCCCGTCAGCTTGATAAGCCATAGGAATCTTAGCAGACAACGCAAACATTCACGACATACACGCGGCTTGAACCCAGATCCCTTTGATCAGTAGTTAAGCACTCTACGTACTTAGCTACCAGGATGGCAAAACACCCCCTCAAGCAACTGTTTGCGACAGAGATCTGACAGGAGCCTGTCACTTTATATACCAAAGTAGGTCTGTGAGGAAGTTGGCACCTCAGCAGAAAAACAACAAAAACATCCATGCCTTACTCAAGGCTCAAACCCATGTCCCTTAGATCAACAATACTGATTTGATACTGGTTTATTGTTTAATTCAATCATAATTAAAATGGAAACTAACTACTGTAGGCTATTAGCTTCAAATTCATTGCAATACTTTCATCATAATTCTAGTATTAACTTTTCTTATAGAGTAAATAGCTGGTAAAAATTGTGTCAAATATAAAGATAAAAATATTTAAATGTTCTTTCCTTAGTACTGATAAATAGCAACAACAAAAAAATTAAGAAAAAAAATACTAATTACAAGGTATAAAAATGCCCACTATTTTAAACAACTTAGTTCTGGTAACAAAAAAAAAAATTTAACTGAAATGTTGAAAATTGCAATTACTCTTTTAGTTATTTAGCAAAATTTAAGTTGCGTATCATATCATATATTCTTAATCTTCAGATTATTTCAATACCATCACTTATATTCTTCATTAATAAAATGGTATTCCGTACATCAGGTTGCAAGGTCGAAAAGCATACTGCCCATATCTGACAGAAAAGTAGTCAGAGCAAAAGGAATTGTGCAAATGTTTCATTTATTTGCATTACTTCTTTCCATACTACACTGTAATTCATATAATGCCAGCTCACTCTTTTTTAGAACAGAAGCATCTCTAAGATTGCCTATTTTAATGATTGTATTTCTAGTGGCATAATGTTAAAAAATAGCAGCTTTCTCTTGCAATACAGATGGCACCTTCAAATTTCTCCCACTCTTAGGCTGTAGCTATCCAACTGACACCCTTAAGTGGTAAATTGTAGTCTGTGAAAGTCTTTCCATTAAATATATGTGTAAGAATAAATTTCTCATTACAGCAGAATTTGCTGACGCAAAAAAAGTTCAGACAGCATAGCACAAACAACTGAAGGGACCTTATCTTACAAACTCACATAGTAGCATCTGATTTTTCTACGTGTTCAATATTTCAGAACAGCTACACATAAAAAATGTTAATATATAAAGACATTTTTAGGAACTTATGTTAAATTCTGTTATAGGCTTTATGCTCCAGAAATCTGATCATGGCATAAGGAAGGTATGTATTTAAGAAACATTTTCTATGAGTCATGGTTAGGTGCTTAAAGTTTAAATGCTATCCATCGGTAGGTAGCAAAAGTAAAGCACAGTGCAGCTCTTAAACGGTTAAAGGTTGGGCAGCTCTACGTTACACAATAATAACAATAGCTTTTGCAGTTCCTTGAAAAACAACCTCCTTTGATCTGTCATTTACTTTTAACATTATAGATGGGCATTGTACAAAATGAGACATTATAATAGAAATACCCAATTCGACCACAAATAATAAAAACCCATAATATAGTAAGAATATTCATATGCAAGAGTGGCTAAACATTAACAGCTATTTATCAAAATAACTGGAAAGTTTTGTCACTTTTTCTATTGACAAGTTATATGAAGTATTTGGTCATCCAAGAGTTAAAAAAATACCTACTAACATTCTGACTAGTTTACTCAATAATATATTGTAATTATACTCTGGACTTCTATTTTCCAAGCATTGTGTCCGACATTGACCCAGGATGTGCATAAAATGAATGGTATGAAATGGTTACAACAATTTACATATGTTTAAAAGTTTTAATTTCAAGAAATGTTCAAATATATCCTTAATAAGATTATAAAATAAACATCAACCATATACATAAAGGATTAAATCACATTAAAAATATTGTAATTTCTTAAACATATAACTTTTGAAAACTCTTTATTTCTTTCACAAGATTTTAGAATGAATCATTGTATTGTCTAAAACACATTGCAGCCTTCCTGTGATTAAAATGTTGGGCAGCTCTACATTAAACTACAATTCATTCATCTATAATTTTTGCATTTGTCTATAGATATTATGTGTTACATTTTTAACTCATTGATATTTATGAAATATTAAAATGTTGTTACAACTCACTTGGGTTGTTTTACCTCTGAGCAGCACTTTTTTGCATACTATGGGCTAAATGGCCAGGTCACATGGACCTTAAGACTCAGAGAAGGTTGGGGGAGGGGACCCACTGGAACAGCTGTTGGGAGACAGATGGTAGCCTCCCATCAAAGCCACCCAGCGTGTTCTTTAACATGCACAGGGTATGGCTCTTCAATGGATGGCGGCCTTTACAAGCCCATTGGTGTCTCCTATTGACTGTGGGCAGGGCGGGGAATTTTGCGGAGATAAATCTCAATGCTGACCCAGCTGGGACTTGAACCTGGGAACTACAGATTACAAGCCTGGTGCACTACCGACTGAGCCACCCCTGCTCCTTACAACTCACTTTAACTGATATTCAAGATATTAATAATTCCCTGGTTGCCTATTCTAATCAATTAATTGAAAAGGGAAACTAGTTATTAAATAGAATAACCATTAATTAGTTATTATCAACACTTATTATTTCAATTAATCAGGTTTTTAAATAATGATTGAATTTTTTTTATATTCTATATATCTTGAGTCATCTGAAAAAAAGTCAAGAAAACAAAATGGCTCATGTTTTTGTTTGCAAACTACCCCTGTAGACTTCACAGTACTTTTGACTTTGACAAGGTTATAAAAACAACTTCTTACAGTTTAGGTAACTTGTTCAAATCTTATTCATTTATTTAATTAAAATGAAACTGAGCTCAGGTATGTAACCAATTAATACTTCGATGAAAAGAACATTACAATATGCACAATAAATGACACAAGAAGCTATGTACAAAAAATAGACTACGTGAATAATGACTAGAATTAAACAGGAAACATTTTTCCCATTTGCTAAATTTTTGATTCAATAAGATATAAATAAATGTATAAGCATTGAAAAATATTTACTTCTTGTATCTTTATGCTGAGAAGTACTATACAGTGAATTATTAATATGCTGGCAGTTAACAAATATTACTAAGTTGTGTAAAAATCCTATTTATTTTAATTAAATAAATACATTTCAAAATAAAATTCTTCACAAAACAGTGAAAGTTTCCTTTTAAATATTATAGTAACCCATTTTTATGCCATTTAAGAGGAAAAAAAATATACCTCAAATATTGAGTTGGTATCAGTGTTATACCCAAGGAGATGTGTGGAGGAGTTTAAACCATTCCTTTCTCTCAACTCTTCCTCAATTGTAATCCTGAGCAGGGTTACCAGGTGTCCAGCATTTGAACTTTCTGTCCAGGACATAAACTGAAAATACTGGGCATGCAAAGGTTTGGTGTTTAATAGAAGTTTTATTATCATTTTTATGTAAATTTATTTATGTATGTTCTTACTCTAGTTGTTTTTTCAAGAGTTCTTACAATTTTGTAAACATTGTTGATGTGTAGGAAAAACAGTTTACTCTTTATTATTCTCGTGTATCTCATGTTGGTTGGTTTCACTATCTGATCTGCCCATTGCATATTCTGACTTGTATGCAATATTTATGCATGTACACTTTAAGAACATAAACCTCACACTTGTACATGCAATAAATCAGCTTAGTTCCTGCTAGTGTTTTAGTGCAGTTGTAAATTATTTCCTTTGTGTACTCTGAGTGACACTGTCTAGCTTTTACCTTTGGCACAAAACTTGTTTCAAGAAAGAGCAAGAAATTATTTAATTAATCTTAAAATCTCACACAGTAGAAACTGCTTATAATGTGGTGGATTTTATTTGTTGTTTTTATTGGTTGGTTGGATGTTGTTTTTATTTGGATATAATGTCATAAATATCTAAAAAATTAATTTTATTAATTCTATAAGTATGATCAGGCTATGATGTAAATAGCTTATATTTGACAACACATCAGTGAAACACTGTACAAGTCAAAACATTTCAATACAAAAAAAAAAGTTGAATCTTTCAAAGGTAGAGAAAGAAGGCCAAATTGCCAGATTAAAATTACAGTAAGAAATGAATGTTCTTGGACTAATTTAAAACGACAATTTCAGTAACAGGCTTGTTATTTTATTAAGAAATGAGTTTGGCATCTATGTTAGAGCAATTTTTTCGGTATTTAATCCTTTTTATCTGTAGCTTGAATCTACTTTTTTTTGATTGATTCATGTTCTAAATTAATTACTCTTCATTATCTCTTCATCACAGTTCTGTCATTTACTTGTCAATGCAATTGATAAAATTATTTTACATAGCTTTGTCAACAACACTTAAATTATATTAATTTTTGTAACTGATTACTCATATAAAAAATTTTATGATTTTAACATTATTCCATTTGAAGTCATTAGTTTAAAATATATTATATCAGAAGTTGGTAATCACCATCATAGAATCTAAAGCCCACAATATATTTCAAATTTTCACATTTAATGATTACAGCAGAGTAATATTAAAAAAATATGAGCAATTGCATGCAGTTTTAGGAGAAGAGACAAATAACACTCTGTTTTCTCTTCAGTATTCATATTTAAAAGTTTTCAATAGCACACTTTTATGTGTACTATCAAAAATCATTTGCAGGATAAATACCAACTTAGCAGCTAATCTATGTGGAACAGAATTTAAATCATCTAAAACAATTGCAGAAAATTAACTTATTACAATGAAAATGGCAGTTTACAGCATTATACACTCCAATTATACTGTATATATTCAAAAGTTTGGAAATGAGTGGAATATGAGTTATTAATAAAAATGTATGTGCAACTTTTACAGTTACCAATAAATATAATATACAGAAAAATAACCATTTATGAACAATAATCACTATTCTAAGATGCTTGCTTTTTGAAATAGAAGTTCCATTTAGGAAAAAATGGCAAGCATTTTATAAATTAGGTTACAGAAATCAGGTGCATACTGCACTTCACATCATAATATAAAATAATCACATTTACAGTGAAATCTTCATTGTAAATAATGCCTTATATAATAGTCAACTATATACTTTAACATTAAAGGAATGAGTAATGAAATTACAATAGGACAAACATAAAAAAATCGTTTTCCTATTTAAAATGCATTTAGCTTCATACAATTTACTAATGCTATTACAGTTAGCTCTCAATTTATACAGATTTAATTAATGCATTTTTGGAATAACACAGTCACTGTATTTGTATCTTTATTTAATGAGAACCTTTTTTGGAATAACATGGTTTGAACTCAGAAATCTGAAAAGAAAATTGAAGCCTCTCAAATATCAATTGCTTTCCTACTTTAACAAAAAAGGAAAGTGCAAAACCTTAACCTCAATAGTCTACCTTGGTCAAACAGCTGCCAATAGGTGAGGAGGAATCTACATCTTTGCCTACTACAACTCCCTCCAATCCCACTACAACCAGCAGTAGAAAGACATTACAGGTAGGACTCAGAAAGTGTAGAAATAATTTTCAGAAACAATTAGTTTCATATTATAGATAGGCTGCATTTTTTTTTACCTAGGCTCTATTCTTTCACTTTTAGTATTACTGTAATGTCTTTATTATTGTAATACTGTATAATGGAAAATGAAACACTGGAGAAAAGAGATGCATTGTATGAGTTTGAGGGCGGTGCTTCTTCCTTATTAGTACGATTTCCTTTATTTCAAATGGGAAAATTATACTTGATTTAAGCAATTTTTATTAATGACTATTTTTAAGAATGCACCCCCAATGTAAATTGAGAGCCAATTGTACTCACTTTGAGAGGAAAAAAGTAATTTTTTTAAACTCTTGTACTCAAAATTTTGTTGCATCCAGACTTCTACTATATTACAAGGGATTGTTCTTTCAAGTTATTAGCATGTGTGAAAAAAAAAACTAATGTTATCAGACTTTAATTCTAGTTGCTGGTTATGAATCTTTGTTGTTTTGGTAATTGAAATAGTGTGATTTACTGCTTGCACTAATTTCATATTAAGGGTGAATGAATAAACATGAAAATTTATTTTTCTATGAATTTTAAGGGAGTGAAATATCTGGTATCAGTAAAATTCAAATATTCATACATTCAATATTAGCAAGTTTTTTTACATAGAGTTACAGCACTTAATCAGGCACTAACTGATAAGAGGTGCTGTAGCTTCACAGATTCTCCGAGCCATGGCCCTATGGGAGCAAGGCTTCTTCTGAATAATAATAATCTACTAATCATATTAAAGTCTACTAATAATTCTTTATTTTATACATTATATATAATTGCCATGTTCTATATTATGTGTAACACGGCTGGTCAGAGAATAAAAATAAAAGAGGGGGAGGGGCCAAACAGCTGCCAATATATAATGTCTATCACAATTAATAATTCTTAACTCTACACATTATATATAATTGTGATGTTCTATATTATGTGTAACACAGTATGACAACAGTTGGCCTGAGGAGAAAAAAAAATAAAAGAGGGGGGGGGGGGCAAAAAACACAATCAAGCTGGAAAAATGGAAGAGGGGAGGGGGGAAGAAGCTCGATTTCCAGTGCAGTACAATATTTCCTCCTCTATTTATAGGTTTTAAAAAAATTCTTGAAAAATGCGAAATATAAAAGAAATTTAATAATTTTTTGCCTCTATTACCTTTACTAGCATTCTGAAAGGATCTCCCTCCCCTTCAGAATCTAGCCCTAGACAACAGTATTGTTTGTGAGAGATCTTAATTAAAATACGGAAACAAAACATAACATCATGCAAATTATATGTTCATCCTTTTGTACTTTTCAAATACTATATAAATGTAATTTCATTCTGTCACATAAAGGAATTTACATATTGCATCCATATACTTGTTAATACTGGTCTGTATCTAAGTAAATTAAAAAAAAACTTCAAAACTTAAAAATCATAAAAGAGAGACCGCACTGTGCAAAAGATCCAAGAACTGCTGGATTCAATGCTAATGATGTTGACTGATGATGATACATCTTCCATGAAGGAAATTATCGATGAGATTACAGAGATTCATTGGTATTGATGAAAAGGCTATTTTAAGCAGTAATTACAGACTATTAAGAGAATAAGTATTGAAATCTTGCAAAAATCGAAATAAAGTTTTTATTGCAGCCTGGGGCCCCCTGCTATAGCTGCATCCCCAAAAAAGTGCCACTCTGCCCGTGGTATTAACACTATCATGATATGAGGTTGTAGACTTTTATTTGCATATTTTTTTTAATTACCATAATTATCTTAAAATTATACCTAAAAGTTTACATTTTCAAGCTAAAAATTAATTTTTCTTGTTTTCATGTGAAATGGTTTTTATACACATGAAAAATTATCCATCTGCTTCTATTGATCATTTATAAACCATATCCTATACCCATGCAATACCATAAATGATTCTTCTTTGTAATTTATATTTTGAAATTAAATTACCAGCAAAGATTTTCTTAAACTGTTTCCATTCCTTATTTCCCACAAATTTTACAATATTTTAAATAAAATTAATGGAAAGAAAGGTTACTTTTGAATAGAGGTAATTCACAGATTTTACCATACATTTTTCTATACAGTAATACCCTTACTGTAATTTGTAGTTCATACAAAATTTATCAAGACATACTTTGACTGTGGACACAGTAGCTCAATCATTAGCAATCTGCCATCAAGCTACAGCATGAAGGTGATTGCAATTCCCTTCTATATTGAGAAGTAGTGTCTGCACTCTTTGTACACACGAGAAAGTTTTTCCAAAAAAACTTTAATGTGCTCATAAATTTTATAAAAATGGTTGTAATAGGATGAGTTACTAGTTGGGACATTGAGCACATTACTTGGAGTGATTACATGACTACAAAGCTACAATAATGTTCATAAGTTTGGCTTTCTGGGGTCCTATGTCAGACTAGCAACTAAAGCTATTTTTCATTAAACAAAAGACATGCAAACCCATAAAAAATTAAAATGGTAAGGGTAAAAAAGATTGAGAAATATAAAAGACAAGGATAGAAAATCATGAGTATGATAGTGGAAAAGAAACACAACTTGTATTGAAAGTCCAACAAAAGTTTGATTGTTCACACTTGCTAATTATTTTCATATTTTATTGCACTGATTCCTCTTGTGATTATTTTCTTTTGATATTTCTGCCTTTAATTAACCATATTGAACCATATCGAAATCAATGTTTCAGTCCCAAATTAATTTAATTAACAATATTTGGACCCAAATTAACATTTTGAAAAAAATAAATAAAAAATATATAAAACTGAAATTAAAAAAAATTGTAAATGTATAGCAAGTTCTCACATGGGAAACAGTTTTAAAAAATGTATTTTAATTAATAACTGTATCCTAATTAAAAATGGTTCTATAATCAGTATTCTGATATGGGCACATATGGACTAAAAAGGTTAAGCAAAATTCATTTGCAGTGGTTAAGAAATTATAAAACTTTTCTTATTTTAATATCATGTGGCTGAAAAGAAAATTTACTATAATTCTGGTTTTACATTTTTAATAAATTTGGCCTTTTACACTATTATATGGCAAATAAACATTTTATGGTTTAAGAACAGGTAGGAAACATCTACATGATAATTAATTAAAGAATGTTGACAATTACCATAAAGCTGAAATATATATCCCCTTTAACCTGAAAAAAACTTATTAAACTGATATATTACAAAAATAACTATTAAGCATAATACATGTTTCTTATATATGAAATTTGAGTGTCAATCTGTTAAGATAATGTGCACATGAGTAACATCTATTAAATAATAATGTTCATTAAAGCTATTTGACGACTGCTTTCATTTTAATATGCAATTTTGCAGTTTCACATTTGTTGTGTGAATATATATGTTGTGTTTCGAATATATGTATTATCTTGCAAACCCAGAAGAGTAAATATCACTTATATTTGATATATTTATCTTTTCAACAGTGCACAAAGTCTTGGGTTAATTGAAACAGTTGTTAAAAATATTTTCTTTAAACACTAATTCATTCACACATTCATTTACTTATTGCACATTTTATTACATGTAACAGCAGAATGTTAATGATAACTATTTATCACTGGAATGACACTTAATACTGTGCTTTGTATAATTTTAACAGCAGGCAAATATCACAAGCAAAAATGCTATCTCCACTTTAACTGTGCTATTTAGTTGTGCTTTCTTAGGCACTTATATATTTGTGAAAAAGCAAATAAGTTATTATTAATGAAAAAAAAATAGTCACTTTACAACTGGTTCACATCAAAATTATATTTCATGCACACGTTTTGCTTCTTTAGCAGATAATATTACTGTTGGTGATGCTTGTCTTGCTTTGTTGTATCCAAATACTCCAACTATCACAACAGTTGTTCCCAAGCCACTTAAAAATGTCACAGGGTTTCCAAATGTAATGACTGATAACCATATCAAAAGAGCTCTTTTAGCAGTATTGGCAACACTATAAATAAAAAATGTAATTTTATTACACAAATTAATCTACAACACATCACTGGTTTACTATGCATTTAATTACTATTAGGCTGTTTAAGTATCATGATGATGATGGGTTGAGAGGAAAAATGGTCTTGTACTGGGTGGTATCTGAAAGTATGACCTCCAGATGACATGTCAAATGCTGTGACCATTGGGCTACTGGCAGCTCATCAATATCTCCTTTACTGCTGATGTTAAGCTACACACCAAAGGATCTGTCACTGTCTTTTGAGTGCATTTGGAGTCCAAAGAACAGTCTCTAAATGAAGTCAAAAGACATTGACACCCTATGGTGTATAATTTAACATCAGCAACAGAAGAGAGATTGATCAGAGAGCCGATAGCTCAGCAGTCAGAGCATCTCACATGTCATCAGGAGGTCATGAGTTTGGATTCCACCCAGTTGAAGATAATTTTTCCTCTACACCTTTTGCCATCCTGATACTTAAACATCCTAATAGTGATTAAATGCTTAGCAATTTTTATTACATTAATACACATATTCATATGGCACTTTCAAACTGCATCTAATTTTAGTGAATAAATATGAAAACTGTACTATTTTCATTAAAAATTTAAAAATTGTATTATGTTCATTCTTATAGAATAATCTCAGAAAACTATCACAGGAAATACATAATATATATATTTCAAAAGTAAAACAGTTTAAAACAGCATTAAAAAAAGATGAAAAATACATCCACAAAGAACAAAACTTCATATATTAGCTCTGAAATTTATTGCAACTCCTTGTGTGACTCACTAGTAGATAATGCACAGTCCTATATTTAAAATAACATTAAAAGCACAGTGACAGGTTATTACGTTTAGTTTTTACACATAATCACTGTAAACCTACTACAGCCTAGTGAAGTAACCCATCAAAAAACCGCTATCAACTTCATCATTACATGAGATAGGTGACAATTATATCAGTTGAATGCACTTTAAATTGTTCTTAAAGTGGGAGGAACTGGTTTTTTACTGCTTTATCCAAATTTGGTGGTGAAGTCCTTGGAGTTTACAGGCTGACACACTCATTTAGAGACACACTGTTGCTGATATTTGTGATCTATCACTTATTGAGATGCCAGTACTGTTTACACACTGTTGGCTAAGTTCACAATGTTGTTACATGTGCACTCAGTTATTCAGCAGTACTTATCACTTTTCTTATCCATCAACCATGAGGTTACTTCTTACAGCTTTTTGACATACCAATCAAATAACTCAAAAAGCACAAAATTAATAAACTTAATAAAGAACTCTCCCTTATTAAGCAACATAAAACTGCGACATTGCAAGAAACTCAAAACACCAAAAACATCCCCCCCCCCAATTAAAAGCACTACTATGTGCCTTTCACATAAGCTTCTTCAGGCAGTGTACTTGTTCTGACACATTACACTCTTATATAAGGTAATCCTCCTAAGCGGCTACCCAGCACATATCCTGTTAAGTAATTTAAAATTAATTTCCAAGCCGAGGGTATCAGTTTGATATCAGATTTACATAAATTATTCTGATTTAAGTTTATAATTAAATTCTCCATATAATTTAGTCATTCTCACGCAATATTTACATCTCACTGAGTTGACCCTGGTCAAGAGGCTGAAGTAGAGACATGCAATTGTGGGACAAATAAATTGCTTCAATTGCTTCTAAAGCCTTCAAAGTTATTATAGCAAGAGCTGTTATCAATAATCATAGCTATTTTTCCTTTTTGAGATAAAATTTTTTTTATCTGCGTCAATAAGCCAGTTGCCAAACTCTGCTGTCATCCAAACATTTAAAAAACAATTTAAAAAATCCATCATTTTAAAATTGTGAAGTTTCTCATATTTTTCAAATATCAACAATACAAGATTTTCTTACCTATCCATATTACAAATGAAAAACACTGGTATCCATTCTTTTAAAATGCCTTCCTCCCTTACAAGGAACATTCTTGTGTGCTGATGCTTTGCTTGGCATCTTTTGATAAAACAGTCTGCTCTCATCAGCATTAAAAATGTTCCTTTATTCATATCTCTCCGTTATCTTTCAGATTTCTTCATTCCTCCATGCTTCAGTGATATCAAAGGTTGAATTGCTCTCACTATGAAGGTTTTTAAATTTCATACTACAACAACATTTACAAAAAAGGTGCAGCCTGCCAGAAGTTATCAAATCTTTCTATTCTGACCGTTAAGACACAACTGCATGCTTGCTGGCAGAAATCAACCCATTTACAGCACAATTTTATTTTTTATTTGAAGAAACCACTGAAACATAGCTTTATCCACCTTTTGGAAATTGCCCTTTCTGAGACATTTTCAATCACTACACATGTTCTTGCTTTTCTTAAAAGTGGACTGGATTTGTGCCCTCTCCTTCAGCATTGTTGATATACCCTGATGAACTCAAGTTATGTTCCTTACACACATCAGCATTTTTAATGCCATTTTCATTTCTTGTAGTATTCTAAATATTAAACTTAATCCAATGAAAAGTCATTTTCTCTTCCTCAGCATTTGCAATCATAGTCCACAATAGAATATTTGTAAAATTTATCTGAAGTGCAAAGAAACCAGACTTTTCTCTTTGGAGGTACAAATTGAGGCTCACAATTTGGTCACTCAGCAACAAGAGCTGGAGGCAGACAAACTATGCTATGGTGTGGTGAATGTATAGTTGGCTTATAACACACTACAAAACACTAATCCAAAATATTTCTTTTGACAATTTGAAGAAAAAAAAATGGTTTAGGAAACTCTAGGAAAAAGTAATTGTACAAAAAACTGATTTTTGTCTTACTATATTGAACTTATCCTTAGATTTAGCTCATTATAAAATTAAATAACACATGCAAGAATATAAAACTATTGTGATTTTTAAAATATCTCATTCTAAAGGCATTTTTTACAATAGCAGCACTCACTATAAAGAACCTTTCACTTTTGTTTACCCTTTGAGTGACACTTTTGTGTACAGAATGATCTATATGGTCAAGTCACATGGACCCACTGTACAGATGTTATAGGAGACATATGGAAGCCTTTAGTCAAGGCTACCCAGTTCTTTAACATGAACAGGGAATGGCTATATTGTAGAAGGGACTACAGCTTAATATCTCATCTAATCGATAGGCCTTCAAAATCTACCAGTATTCCTTTCTCATTGAAGTTGAAGTAATTTCCAGGTTAGCAAAGATGTCTCAATGCTGGCAGAGTTGTGACTTGAAACTGGGAAAATCAGATTATGAGCTTGGCATGCTACTCACTGAGCCAACCTCTGCCACACTCATAACATGATGCTCCCAGATTTGAATCCCCCACTGTGCCTGTATGTTTTCTCCCCTAATCTCTATTCTTACTTCAGTGGAAAGTGGACACAAATGGACTTAAAAATGCCACTATCCATTAGATATGGCATTTTCAATGCCATATCTTGCAATTATGCCATTCCTATGTGCATATACTCTCTTTGGGTTGCTACCACCTCCTCCCCACTAAAAATAGCAATATAGTGATCACAGAAAAAAAAATCCGCTGAAAATGACAACAAATATGTACTAATTATAAATAGCAAAGTTGCAAATATTTCATTACATACATATTTGAAGTTACTCTTAAAATAATTATTTATACATAGTACAGTAATAAAAGAAACTGACCTGTGTGTTACAGGTGATATGTAGCCAAGCAATGTATATTCAGTTATGCTTTGGCAATGAAAGGAAAAACCATTGACTATCAGTAGATATACCATACTTGAGCTAAATGATGCATGAAACTGATTTAGGTCTATCATCAGTATCAAAGCAGGAATTTGGATGCAGATGGATGCCATACTTGTATAAAATTGTAACTCTGGAGGGCTGAAATATCAATGATTTAAACTATTAGAAACATTATGAGTCACTGACTCTTTTAAATACATATGATGCTAAATATAGACCATGACTCAGAATACACTAAAGACAATTTTTTATGCAAAAATTCTTCAGAATTTTTTAGCATTTAAACCCCTTTAACCTAAAACTATACACTATGACAAAAATACTACATTTCAGAAACAGTGTACTGCATTATAAAAACACTACAGAAGCAATAAGTTAAATTTTTCTCTGGTAAAGATATTCTTACTAGAATAGTATTGTGTCAATATATATACAGCCTTGAATAATATTATGTGAAATAATATAATCACTGATAGCTATGTTGAGGGAAAACCCTAGTTGAAATCCAGTCACTTGTCAGGGATAAGTGAAAAATTAGGGGTGATGAATGGTAAGTCACATATGTTAACATATGTAGAAGTAAATAAGCTCACCGGACAAAAAATTAGTCACCCCTGACTGAATGTCACCTAATAGAATGTAACACCTCCGTTCTGAATGGTCACCTCTGGCTGAATCAATATTCATCCACTCTACCAGCATCAAATGCCGCAGTTTGGTAAGATTGGCCAGATGGCTGGGACGGCGCTTCACTCATTGCCCCAAATAGTCCCACAAGTTTTTCTATGAGATTCAAATCCTGGGATTTGGCAGGCCAGTTGAGATGTTTGAAGGCTTCAGAATGCTCGTTGTGCTAATCCGACACACTTCGAGCCCTGTGCACATGACAACTGTCGCTTGGAAGACTGGGGTATCCTTCTGGTGTTCACTGTGGAGATGCTGCACAAAAGGCAAAATATAGTTTCCAGTAGCTCCATATAGCCCTTCTGGTTCAAGCGTGATGTCACAACAACCAAAGGACTCCTTTCCTCGTATGTGAAACACTTCCAGAACATCACAGAGCCTCCTCCAGCTTGAACAGAACCTTGCACACAGTCTCTATGGAAGGCTTCATGCAGCTTACGATGTAGCCATCACCTCGCATCATTCGAGTACAAGCAAAAACGCAACTCATCCGAACAGATCACATGCTTCTAAGAATTGACAGTCCAATCTTTGTGATGCCGCACCCACTGTAGCCATGCAGCCTTGCTTGTGCAGAGCTGTTAACATGGGTCTCTTCTGCAGTACTCTGCTCCACATATCTAGGGCATGCAGTTCTCTTCAGAATGTTCGTTCAGAAACAGCTTGTTGTAGGCCTGCAATGACTGACTGAAGCAATTCCTGCCTCGTAGAAAAAGCGGTTTGCCCTAACAGTGCGTGACATACTGCGGCAGTCCTTATTGGTGAGCACAGTCTTCCTGCCACAGCTCTGGTGACGATTAGCGGACTGTGATGTATGCCACTGCTGGAAAACCCTTTGAACAATATGTTACAACACACCTGCAAAGGCAGCAACTTCTTGTACACTATGCCCTATGGCTTGGCCAAATGCAATAACACCTTTTTGCCACTCATTTACATCTTTGGCGCAACCCATGTTTTACGAAGCGATTAACACACAACCACTTCTTGCCACTGTATGAACCCCGTAGCGCATGGCACAGCTATTTGTAGGACGCGTTTATTACTAGTGCGGCTTCTGTTGCTGTCGAATGGACGTAACCCTCTTACGGTGGGAGATGACTAATTTTTCATACAAACTGTGTGATATATGATTATGATAATAGAAATATGAAAATACTTTGTAACACAGTGATTTAGAAGCACAGGTTGTAAAAAAAAATTCTTCCTCTACAGCTCACTTGCTGCAAAGGTCTTGATAGCAGCCATTTCAAAATACTTCTAAAGCAAATTAGTGAATTAAACTAATTTAATTTTAATATTTCTAAAGGCTAATACAAAAAGCATCTGAATATTTTTTGTACATCTACGAAGAAACTCAACTCGTGTAACTTTATTTGAAAGTTGGCTCAGCAAGAACAAATAACTATATTATAACAATAACAATGACTAGTTTCCAATGACCAGAGAGATTTTTTTTTTTGCCATATGAATTAAGATATTAATAGATTTGTGATACAATTCAAATACAACACTGGGCAACACACAAAAAGGCTTTGAAATGAAAATAGCTCATCTTTACTAATTTCAAGGTGCTGAACACGAAAATGACAATAAAATTCGTTGATTGGCTCTTGTTTAGGAGAGACAGAGATGGTCATGTATAAAAGACAATCTACATTGAGTACATAGGTGACCATTTTGCAACGCTGCATTTTAAACTCCAGATTGCAACATATTGTGTTGTATTGCATCAGCCCGTCATACATGCAACCCCTGAAGGCATTGCATCATTGTCAGATGCAATGTAGTTGAGTCATGACATCACGGCTTTATGATTGCGGACAAAAGATGATGCAATCGTTAGTTGTAAGCGATGTCTCATAGGGTGAGTAAGTTTTTTGAGTGACTTCCATTTATTCCTGAGTCATAAGTACAACACAAGTGATCATTGCAATTTTAATCCAGCAGTAGTGATGCCTTGTAACTGTGTTAATAGTACAGATAATATTTTTTTACTTTTTGTGGGGAAGTGACGTTTGCAAGCCAGAAAAGGGCCATCATCCAATAATGAAAGAGGCACGAGTTTTATTTTGAATGCAAGATCGGGGACCAGGACAAGGCCTGGGTCCCACACATAATGCTGCAGTATGTGTGCAAGAAATATTCCTAAGTGGCTGAAAGGCGAAAAAGTGGCAATGCCATTTGCTGTTCCTATGGTTTGGAGAGAGCCATGCAATCATGCAAATGACTGCTACTTCTGCATGGTTCCACCTGTTTCTGGAGGCTCATAAGGAAAAAGAAGTGGACAATATCGTATTCAAATGTTCAATCTGCTCTCTGACCAGTTTCGTATGGCGAAGACCTTCCCGTTCTCAAACCTCCAAAAGAATTTTCCATCAATTCAGATGATGAGGAGAGAGGTGAATCGACGTTGGGTTCTTTGCAGCCTTCGATATCTAATGATGATATATATTTGTCTGCCATAGTGCATCATCTGCAGCACACATTCACACCAAAGAAGAAATGAGCGATCTTGTTTGTCATCTGGAGCTGTCCAAGGCCAAAGCAGATTTACTTGGATCAAGACTTTTAAACAAATGGAATCTTCTCAAGGAAAATGTCAGAGTGACTTTGTTTTGAACTCGTCATGAGCAGTTTGCGCCTTCAGAAAGGAAGCTGACCTTGTGTTCTGCTCCGATGTAGATGGCCTGATCAATGCCCTCGGAATCAAACATAACCATCAAGAATGGCGACTATTCATAGATTCCTCGAAAACAAGTCTCTAGGTGGTGTTGCTGCATAATGGAAATCGACTTCCACCCATTATTCTGGTTGGACACGCGTCTACATGAAAGAAACCTACAATAACCTAAAACAGCTGTTGAACTGTCTTCAATACAGCAGGTATGGCTGTCATCTCTGTTGTGACTTGAAGGTAGTGGCTCTGTTAATGGGTCTGCAGCTGGGATATACGAAGTACTGCTGTTTCTTATGTGAATGGGACAGCCGAGCAAAGACTTTGCACTATGTGAAGAGAAACTGGCTTCAGAGAAAATCTCTGAAAGTTGGATAGAAGAATGTGGAACACCCAGCACTGGCAGAAATGCATAAAATCTTGCTACCATCCCTACATATCAAACTCGGTGTGATGAAAAACTTCGTAAAAGCCATGGATGGATTGCATGAGCTTTCAAGTACTTGGCAGACAAATTCCTTCAACTCAGCAGAGCGAAAATTAAAGAAGGAATTTTTGTGGGTCCTCAGATCCGTGAACTGTTCAGAGACCAGATGTTCGACAACCTGCTTCAGGGTGATGAGAAAAAGGCTTGGGACGCGTTTCGTCTGGTGTCAACTAAATTCCTCGGGAATGTCAGGGCAGACAACTACACGAAACTGGTTAAGGACATGTTATTTCTGTTTCTCAAACTTGGCTGCAATATGTCCTTACGGCATGGTTAGTGACAAGTATGGTGAACGTTTTCACCAGGAAATTGCAATGATGGAGATACGATACCAGGTAAACTGGCCCACTTCAATGTTGGCTGATTACTGTTGGACATTCACCAGAGATAATCCTGAGCAGCTGTACAAGCGACGGGCAAAGCGACATCGGAAATAGAAGCGGAGTTTTACCAATACATGTCATATGTACATATTACTCTATTATATAACTATTGCGGATTTCTCAGAAATCATAGCCAATTTTACATTTTCATTGTCATATTCGTGTTCAGTACCTTGAATTCTTTTAAGAAATAGCTACTTTTATTTCAGAGGCATGACTTCTATGAAATTTTGTTGCCCAGTGCAATTAGTTGTAACACATCTTTTACCCATGGGCTTTCCAACATTGCACAAAATGTGAAAGTGTAAATAATAGAGTGTGGACAGAATTTCCTGGTTCCAGTACACAATTATATTTCTTGTAAATTTTTGATTTTATTGGGAGGAGGGTAATAATAATAAAGGCAATTCAGCAGTCTCTTAGCCTGCTTAGTTTGAACCTTCTCTAGATGTCTGCAAGAAGACCCTTCCTGTAGACGGGTAGGTATACATACACAGGAAACTTCTAATTCATAAATAATATTTCTCTTACCTGTAATTATATTTATCACCACTTAATAGCTTTTTGGAACAAACATTTTGCAAACTGGAAATAGAAAAAAGGAGAAAATTATATACAACTTCTAAAATAGCAATTTTTCAGTTTGGGATATGCAAAATAAACATTAGTTTAATCAAGTGTAAAAAATGCTTAGGTGAAATAACTTCAAGATTACGTATGATTCATAGCAGTGGTTCCCAACCTTTTCAGTGCCACAGAGCCTTTATGAAGTTCCTTACAAAGTCTAACTCTTTCTGCAGACCCTCTTTCCATCATTACCTGACACATTTTAATTAAAATATAGATCCTCACAAAGACAATTTCTTAAAAATTCCAGGAATGGATTAAATCAGTAATCCTTTTTTTTTTGGTTCTTCATTTATTGGCTATTTCGTAATTTGAATCTAAATATTTGAGTGGAGAAAATTGATTCTCCAGAAATTGTGATGAACAGCCAGTTTCATCTTGTCAGCATGATGTTAGCCAGTGTTGCCATACTGAATTGGCATAATTCCAGGCAAAACGATTTAAAACAATGCAGTTAAGTAATCACAGAAAATGTACTATTTTCCATTTGAGCTTTCTGTAACATTAAAAATAGCTCACAGACCACCTTTACTTTGTGAACCCTTAAGGGTTGAGGATCAAAGGTTGGGAACCACTGATTTATAGATAATCATAAACTAGTACAGTAGCAATTAAAATACTATAAAATGAAAATTCCTCACATAAAATTTCAAATATTTAAATATTTCTTCTTTTAGCAGACAGAAACGGATAAACATTATTTAAGATTATACGTTGCTTTTCTTAACATTACTTTTCTTTTGGGTGTTCCATAATGCTGGGTCTTTATATCAGGATGGAACTTTGCAAACATTTGCAACATTCAGCCAGCAATAAACGTTTGCAACACAAAGCCCAGTAAAGAGTAAAAGATGAAAAAAAAAAAGTAAAAATACGATTAAAAGATTTCAATGCAGACTGCAGTGTAATGAACTAAAAGTTTGTATATAATTATATAACTGATAAAAATATTTACCATTCTGACAAATTGGTAGCCATAGCAGCTGCAAATCCTGCAGCATTGAAACTTAGTTCATTTGCACTACAGAGGGCTAAACCACCCATAACTGGGATGAGAGAAATGCCAACAAGCCAGCTTGTTTGTTCTCCCATAAGAAACCATGCCATAATGACGGTGAATACTGGTGCTGAACTCTTTACAGTTTCAGCAAAGGAAACGGGAACATACCACAGAGCCACTAGTCCAAGAATCAAGGTTGAAAACCTGTATAAATATAAAACATAAAACAGAATTAACCACAGTACATGTTTCAAATAAAGAGCATTTATGTTTAAATCTTTATTACAAAAATTTGTTTTTGCAATGAGAAAAAAAAGGCAACTAATTTTATAACTCTGCAATACAGTCTGATCATTTCATTATTTTCAAGTTAAACAATATAATATTGAATAATTTTCATTAGTTATTTGAAAATTGCCTCACTCACATACAATGGATCCATAACAGATGGTGCAATTTCAGTGGTGTAATTGGATATAAATTTCTGTTATTGTTATGTTAAATGACTTATGGATGTGCTGATTAATCAAATTGATTAACCAATTAAGCCATAACTTTGATCAAATAACACTAAAAATAACAAATTACCCATCAAACAGACTTGCCACAGAGATCTCACAGAAGCTTGCCAGTAAAATACATGACAGAGAAGATCTGTAAAAAAGGCAAGACCTCAGCATAAAGGCAACACAAGAAAGGAAACATCCATGCCTTTTCTGAGGTTTGAACATGGCTCCATGATCTCCATGATCTCAAGTACTCAAAAGCATGCTAACCACTCGGTCAAGGAACTACATTTAGTCAATTCAACAAAATCCAGTTATGTTGTACTATATGTTAAAACCTTGTTCATTTAATTGGGTTGGGTTGGGTTGTTTTACCTCTGAGCGGCACTTTTTTGCACACCATGGGCTAAATGGCCAGGTCACATGGACCCCGAAGGCTCAGAGAAGGTTGGGGAGGGGACCCACTGGAACAGCTGTTGGGAGACAGATGGTAGCCTCCCGTCAAGGCCATCCAGCGTGTTCTTTAACGTGCACAGGGTATGGCTCTCCCACACACGGGGCCACGGCTTAACGTCCCATCCGACGGACGGCGGCCTTTCCAAGCCCATCGGTGTCCCCTACTGACCGTGGGCAGGGCGGGGAATTTTGCGGAGATACATTTAATTGGGCAAAGACAAATAACACTAAAGGAAAATAATTTAAAATTATTCTGGAACATTAATTTTTCTCATGCATTTTCATTTATGTACCTCTACTAACAAAATTAAAACACATATATTTTTAATAATTATTAAAAACATCTGGAAAAAAATAATAATTGCCTGACACAATGGGAATTGAACCCACAACTCTCTAGATACATGCCAGAGCACTCTACCAGTTAAACCATGCATCAGATGCTAAAATCTTCTACAATAAGACCTATAAATCTTTCATTGAGATGTGGTGAACCTTGTGCCATTTATATTTCAGGAGAGGCAACTTTTCCAATTATTGCTAATCATTTAGATGTTAATGAGGTTAATCACACTTAAGTATGTATTATTAAAAATTCATTCATAATAAATACACAAATTGCCTGTACAAATAGACTTCAATGATTATTAAAAACATCTGAAAAAAATTATTGCTGACTTGGCAGGATGCAAGGTCCACTGCATCTCAGTGAGATTTTTAGGTCTTATTCATGGCTTAACTGGTAGAGTGCTATGGCATGTATCTAGAGAGTTGCAAGTTCAATTCCCACCACATCAGTGATAATTTTTTCCCAATGTTTTTAATAATTGTTGAAGTCTTTTTCTGCAGGTAATCTGTGTATTTGCAATGGATGGATTTTTAATAATAAACACTTAAACGCGATTGCCCTCATTAGCAACAATCGGAAAAGTTGCCTCTCCTGAAGTATAGATGGCGCAAGATCCACTACATCTCAGTGAAAGATTTATAGGAATTTATGGAAGATTTTAGCGTCTGATGTGTGGTTTAATGGTAGAGCACTCTGGTATGTATCTAGACAGTTATGGGTTCGATTCCTGCCACTTCAGCGATAATTTTTTTCAGATGTTTTTAATAGTTGTTGAAGTCTATTTCTACAGATAATCTGTAATTTACTATGGGTACATATATTTGTAATTTATTTCAAACTTACAGCTACAGTTCTTTAAAAATAAACACTATTGATCATTTATAAATATTTTTCTACATTCTTTATTACATTGTTGTCATCATCTGCAAGGCCATCTATAGGAGTTTGGCTCCCTAATTCAAAATGAGTTTCATTTTAAAACCTTTGTATGTTAATTTAAATCACAGGATATATTTTTTTTAAAATACCTTAAAGTTCTCTGTTGTTGAACAATAAAATTTTTGAAGTTATTTTAATTATTTTCTGAGCAAATGTCTTTTTAATTGTGCTTTTAATTGTATATTTGTTTTAAAAATTACTATCAAGTGGTCTCCAATATGTTTTCTGCATTTATTTTCCTTTTCCTTCCTCTAATAATTTTGCTAGATATTGTGATGGTCCACCCATTCACTTTTACTTTTCCTTAACAGCTTTACTTTATTTACATAATATTTATCATTTTGGGGATCATTTCTTTTCTTTTTTTTGGACATTGCAATTCTCATTTCTGAGCATTAGGAGTTGTGCATGCGCAACTCCTACAGCTCAGAAATTGGGTGAGTCTTTGAATTTTTTGAAAATAAACTTTGTTTTAGAAACTTTTGAATTTTTGCTATTTTTCTCTTGAGCAACATAAATTGATTTTTTGATTAGATTTAAACTTGACAATCCTTTTTGAATTCTTACTCAATAAGTATTGTTTGACAAATACTTAACCCTATTTCAACTTTATTTGGCAGATTATCATTGCCTGGCGCCCGATACAGCAATACAGAATTTGAATAAATTCAGATCAGATGAAAGGTCCAACTTTAAAAGTTAATAATCTTTGGAGTGTTACATTATATTTTCATCAGCTTTTCATCATCTTGCTTTTAAAGCAAAATTAATTTCTTCTGGTACTACTTTGTTAGGTTTATATATTGAATGCATTCAATATTTAACAAACAACAATACTTATAAAATGCATATATGACTTAAAAATTTAAAATCAAACAAATGGAAGATTTAGGCAGTTATGCATTTATATTTTTATTCCAATAATAAACTAGAAAAAATGGCAGATTAAATTCAATTTTTTTTTAAATGAAGCGAAAATGAAAAAAAAATTGCATTTGTTAGAAAAAAAAAGCACATAAAAATTTATCTTTTTTTCTCTTGGAATTTTTGGTATTTTACTACTTGCAATAAAATGCTTTCTTTTGATGTGCAACATGACCAATTTTTGTTATCTTACGACAACGCAATAAATTTACTTCACTTTCTGAAAACACTTTAAAATTAACTCAGTTACTGCAGTGAGTTGTTTTAGGAAACCAATGTTTAACATTTTAATGCCCATACCATAACAGCCAAAAAAGGCCAAATTTTGAAATGGACTAGCCCAAATAGTGCTATTCCTTTGTCTTAACTACCCAATACCCTTTTTTTGGGAAGTATTTGGTATAAAGAGTTAAGGGTTAAAAATTATTTACAAATAAGGCTCAGAAGACAGGGATTAAACCGAGATCTATGAGTTTACATTTGGATTCTTTCAGTAATATCATTCCACTTCTCTAACAATTCCTAAAAAAAATAAAATTAATTAAAATGTTTCAAGAAGTTTATAGCATATAATTTTTCCTATTTGCATTTTGCTTTTTTTTTATGAACACTTAAAGTATGTTCAAGTAAATCATGGAGACAAAAGTTACAATTACATATTGCATATCTGTATAAAATCTAAAATAAAAATTACATATTGCATATCTGTATAGAAGCTATAAAAAAGTAGTTAAAATATTACTTTTCCCCCCTACTTTTCCTCCATTTTTGTCAAAAAATACTATATATATTTGTATATTCTTTCAAAAACTACATATATATATATATAAATATACACTGATCAGTTAATATATTAAAACCACCTCTGTGTTATGAAAAGAAGCGTGCGTGCAGACAATCAGTGTCGAGTGCCAAGGTCGCAATTGATATAATACCTGGGTCAGAGCTCTCATAGGCAGTATTTCGTTTTGTTTCAACATGGAAAAACAAAGGATTTATCTGATTTCGACAAAGGCCAGATCGTTATGGCAAGACGCCTTCATAAGAGCATCTCCGAAACAGCAATGCTGGTAGGCTGCTCATGCTATGTAGTAGTTAGTAGTGTCACTTGTTTAGGACCATCAAAGATGGTCCAAAACAGGTGACACTTTGAGCCATCGACAAGGCATGGGCTGGCCATGCCTCATTGATGCCAGAGGTCAGCGCAGGCTATCTCATCTTGTCTGCAGAAATAGGAGAGGTACTGTGGCTGACAATACCCATAATTTCAATTGTGGTAAAGGGCCCAATGTGTTCGAACACACAGTTCATCGTAAGCTCTTGGATATGGGTCTCCGAGCTCCATTCGTGTGCCTATGCTCACAGCCATTCACTGTTGTCAACGCTTGCAGTGGGCATGTAATCATCGACATTGGACAACAGAAGACTGGAAGAGGGTCACATGGTCAGACGAATCCCATTTTCTGTTACACCATGTGGACGGACGAGCTTGTGTGCAACATTTACCCATGGAAGCCTTCTCACCTGGATGCACTGTGGGACGGATCCAGGCAGTTGAACAAGGAAACTTTTGAGATCCATGCAGTCAAAAAGGAAACTTTGAGAGCTTCTTGACATTCTGAACATACAAAATTTTACTTTTCTTAGTTAATTATTTAATAAAAATATCACTTTAAAATATGAATCTTCTTTTATATTACAAAATTATGAAAAATTAAAAGAGTTAAAAAAATGACTGTTTAGAGCAAAACTATCCAAATAGAGTTGGCACTTCGATCCTGCTAATAGACAAACTCGCCTAACATAAAAAGAAGTGTAAGCAAATGACACTATTCAGTGAGAAAATAAAGTGACGAAACTATGCCACATTGCATATCTTGCCTAATCACGTCACATTATGACTGTTGTTTAAAATAGAGAGTTTAAATCTACTTAACATATACCAGTGACGAAAAGAAAAAAAAATGTAAAAAGTATGCCTACACTTGAGATAAGCAACCGATTGATAAGCTTTATTTAAAAATATTTAGTATTTACAATTCATAAAATATTCTAATTCACTAAGCTATAAAAAAAATAATAAAGAACTTAATCATTCATTTTCTAATGTTACACAATTTTCATTTAATTTATTAACTCATGCACAATAAATTAAATGGCAAGCCAAAGACAAGGCTCAGAGCAGGGAAAGAGCCTATTGGACAACTATTAGGTGCAGATGAGAACTTCTCAGGCAATTCAGTGATGTGATAAAATGTGATGGGAAGATTAGAAACCCTTCAACAATGGGCTTCCTGCTATCCCAAAAGGCTTTCAGTTTGCTACTTAACACATATATATAACATGGTTCTCCTGCATTTAGAAATAATTTAATAATATCCTATCCCATGGATGTAGACTTTTTCAAGTTTAGCACTACCTCCATTCTGAGATCAGGGCATAGGTCAGCAAAAAAAAAAATCTCAACAATAGAATATTTGGGATATAAACAGGCAAAACTTGCATTATAATCTAGAATACTACTTCACTGCATTGCCTCATGATGAAAGAGATCCTCTGGTCCACGAGATTTCACATCACTGTTTTAACTATTCGTCTATATTCAGTTGTTAATTTTTTTTCAATAAAAACTATTTTGTATCTTAAGTTCAGTATGTTATCATGAATTAAATTATTTTTATATGTTTCAAATATATAATAATTAAAGTTTGTTAGTATTTTTAATCATTTGAAACATGGTATGGAATCCTGCATTTTGAACAGAATTGCACTAAGAGCAGGGAGCAAATCATGGATTTACATAATAAAAAAACAGAAATGAAAAATATAAAATAACGTGCTCTATAATTTTACTATGTTGATGAATCGTTCCAGTCATCTGCAAAAAATATTTCTTCTGGCTGTGACTTATTGTTGCACAGAAACATCTATATATCATCACACTGCCTATATATCAGAGAGCTGCAGCCCAGGCTTTTGTTTAAAACATAGGCTATTTAGGTCTTCATCCTTTTTTGTCTCTGATGATCTTATATACAAAAATTGTAAGTCAGATCTCTATTACTTTATTTATTTATTTATTTTTTATTCATTTATCCACATTTCTTGTTAGTGGGTTGATGCAGAAACTCTGTTCAAGCATAACATCACTTTTAGGATCTAAGACAGTAATTCATAAATAATAACTACAATTTCTCTTTAATTGTGACATTAATTTTAGTATTTTCTAAACTCACCTTAAACTTCCAACCATGAGCATATTCCTAAAGAACCAGGGTGGATTTCTTTCCCATTTAACATTTTTGTATAATCCACAAGGGTACTGTAGTTGAATGTAACCACAAATACTACACAGAAATAGCTGAGTAGAGCCTTGAAAAAATTATAAATTTATTGTAAGTACCAAGTTTGATTGCTATTACATAATAAAAATAATGGAATAAAAATGGCTATGGAAGGATAAGACAATATGCAAAAAAATGTTTCTATAACCTCTAAAATTATTAAACTTACATAATTCAACTCTACAGCTCAAAATAAAAAAAACTAATTATGAGTTGATTTCACTTATACTCATATCTTTAAAGATATATTCAAAGTTATTAATTCATTATAATGCATTTGAATATTAATACTTGTGATATTGTCTTTGGTTAATAAAAAACAAATACCCCCTCAAGCAGCTGCTTGCCACAGAGGTCTGACAGGGGCCTATCAGTTTATATGCCATAGTAGAAGGTCTGTGAGGATGGCAGGACCTCAGCAGAAAAACAACACAAACGTCCATGCCTTGTCCGGGGCTCGAACCCAGGTCCCTTAGATCAGTAGCCAAGTGCGTTAATCACTCGGCCATGGGACGGCTGTTTGGCAAATACATAATTATACAGGTGCTTAGCTACGGGAGAGAGGCTCCCCCACTCCCAAGTAAATTGAAGTTGGCAAAATTTGAAATGACTTCATAAAATCCAGGTGAGTTGTGAAAATTGGGATTGTTTTTGTGAAATTAAGGAGAGTTGGCAAAATCAAGACAACTTGGAAAAATGCAGGAGAGTTGGTAAAATTCGAAGTGACTTGGTTAAAATTCAGACAAGATGAAAAAATTTTACAAAAATTTTTACAAAAAATTTTTTTTTTTTGTAAAATTATGGCAAGTTCGCAAAATTGGGGAAACTTGGTATAATATAGAGAAGTTGGCAAAATTCGAAGTCACTTGGTAAAATACAGGTGAGATGTAAAATTTGGGATTTTCTTTTTTGTAAAATTATGCTGAGTTGGCAAAATTGAGGTAACTTGGCATAATCTAGGGAAGATGGGAAAATTGAAGTGACTCGGCAAAATTCGAAGTCACTTGGTGAAGTTCAGGTGAGATGTAAAAATTGGTTCTTTTTTTATATAAAATTATGGTGTGTTAGCAAATTTAGGCAACTTTGCCAAATCTAAGGGAGTTAGCAAAATTCAAAGCCACTTGGTAAAATACAGTTGTGAAAGTTGGGATTGTTTTTGAAATTAAGGAGAGTTAGCAAAATCTTGGTCAGTTGGCAAAAATCGAGACAACTTGGAAAAAATTCAAAGTGATGTGAGTAAAGTTCAAATGAGATGTAAAACTTTATTTTTTTTTCTGTAAAATTATTGTGAGTTGGCAAAATCTTGGGGTATGCAGAAAAACTGCCAGCAGAACCAACGAAAGATAGGATAAAAGAGCCAAATATATTACAAATCCCAGACAGACAACTACAGTAATGAAAGCAGACAATGCATCCAGGTAATTTCAAAATTTGAGGCCTATAATACAGCTTGCCTCAGAGCACACTTCCAATTGGCCTATAAATGGTAGCTAGGTGTATACTGAAAGGAGAGCATGCACTACTTCTTATGACAATACACAAAAGCAAAGTATAGCATTAAAGTTTGGCTCTTCCTTCTTCTGATGCAAACCATTACAGTCTTACAAAGACAATTTCTCCCCTCATGGGAGGATGAAAAGGTTTGCCAAATCAATTTTGCTACTGATCAGGTTTTCAATGGCTAATTCTTCTTTTTTTCCCACCCTCCTGAGAAGTGGCAGCTTCACAGGGTTTTGATGCTGATAATTTAAAATAGTATGTTCACAGTAACTGATCACAGCAGGGGCTCTCAAAGTTAGGTCCCTGGATCCCAAAAAATTGGGGGAGATTTTTAAGTGATCCTTAGGCAATATCCCATGACTAAGCCATGCATTATTGTCCAATTCTATGTTAAATATCAGCAGTTAAATAAGAGCAGTTATTTAAACTGCTTCATCATTAACCAACACCATTAATTGATCTTCCATTATGCAACAATAATGAAAATCAATTAAACCATATGAACTCAAATAGTGTGCAGCAAGTATTGCTGATAAATGGCAATTGCAATGCTTGACGAGGAAGCTTGGCATTTGTAATGTTTGACCAAGGGAGGTCCATGGTTCATAAAAGGAGGCTTAGGTGGTCTGCTAAATTCTGCACCCTGCCGAGAGTAAATAGGGATTACTGTTGGACTTGGAAAGGCTGCCATTCATTGGATGGGGCATTAAGCTATGGCTCCATGTGTGGAAGAGCCATACCCTGTGAATGTTAAAAACAATGCTGGATGGCCTTGACAGGAGGCTACCATCTGTCTCCCAATAGCTGTCTGGGCCCTCCTCACCCAACCTTCTCTGAGCCTATGGAGCTTGTGACTTTGCCTTTTGATCCACTGTATGCAAACTGTGTGACTCAGAGGTATAACAATCCAATCCTTCTCCATTAAAAGTTATTTAATATCAAGTCAGCAAAATTATCAGTTTACGTTCACCATTAAAAATTAGTCGAAATTTAGAACAGTTCACATACAAGGTTTCAGTACAAGTTTAGATCAAAATACTTCCAAAAAGATATTTTGGCCATAAATCTTAGGCATGGCTCAAAATTCGAAAATGGTCTACCACTACATTCCTGAGATGAATGAACAGACTGAAGATGATATCTACAATAAATACTCAATCTCTTATGGCAGGTCCTTCTCCACTGTTAAGCAGTAAGAACGTTATTTTTAAATTTAAGGATTCCAATCACTAGAGAATGAGACTTGTGGTGGCACCAATCAGATATAGTGCCATTTTGTATAGTGGAGCATCTGGTGTCACCATTTAATATAAATTCTGTCTATAGCTTTGTTCAAAATTACAGATCTTAGGCTTATTGGAGTGGGTAGCCTCTGTGGAGGTCAATCTACTGTTGTATTTACTATTCACTTGTAGGTTGCCATCACTAAGTGGATGGCTGCATAACAAAGTCAATTATAAGTCACTGCAGGTATCTAAATTCTTACTCCTAGGGGCAGTATCAACCCTAAATTATGCTAATATTTCTCATAAAGATCAGCTTTGCCAATACTCATAAGGGACTACTTGGGTTGTGATGTTAAGTGCTAACTTGGGAAGCTGATGCTACTACCAGCACATAGATTTAACCACTTAGTGGATGGGAAACAAAACTATTCAATATTATTGGCCTGCATCTAACATTTAAAAACATATATATTAAGGTTTAATTCTCAACTCATTTGAACAAATGTTTTTTTTTTCTTCACTATGTTTGGAGTTGAAGGAAAGTTTTTCTTCCTTATAAATGAATTCGCAACATTGCATAGAATCTAATGAACTTTTCATTCAAAGAAAAATTAAAGTACTAAGATTGTCCAAAATAAAGAAATATTATGAATTAATATTTTAAACGGTTTTTACAGCTTCCTTTTTGTGAGTTGTAGTTCTTCCTTAAGATGACAACAGTTGTGTCAAAAATATTAGTTCACAATATTTGATTATCATATGACTTTTTCTTTATTAAAAAAGTTAATTTGATTCGTTCCCAAATTCATCTATTAAAATGAAATATTTCAAGTTGAACCTGAAATTACCATGAGGATTAAATTCAAGGTAAATGATTTCTTTCTGCTTCAAACACATGGGATAATAGGTGTTCTGTTGGTAACACATTAAATTCACAACCCAATGTTCCCAGGTTTGAGTTCCAGCTGTAGCTGCATTGAGATTCTCTTTACTAACCTTTCTCCAACCTCAGTGAGAAAGGGGGCACCAATGGGCTTTAGAAAAGTTGCCATTCCTTGGGCAGGTTATTGAGCAATGCATAGCCAGGTCCTGCCATCCTCTCAGATCTTCTACTGTGGCATATAAACTGACAGGCTCCTGTCAGACCTCTGTGGCAAGCAGCTGCTTGAGGGGGTATTTATTTATTTATTTTTTATTACAGCCAGACATACCTTGGAGGGATTGGGTGCAGTATGTCACTACATACCTTCCTTATTGTGTATCAAATCTACCATAAACATACAGAAAAAAAATTATTCACAAGTAAAGAAATTTTCAGAAAATGGCAAAACATCAATACAAATATAGACAATATCATAAAACCCCCTGACCTCAATTCCTTGAGATGGAATCTCTAATGTTATCAGTGTTGTAGCTACATAAAAGTTCACCAGAATGATGGTGCATTTGTTTTCTTAAAAAAAACCTTCAGCATTTACAGGTTCATGCTGTAAAAAGTGCATGGGTAATGACATCAGTTCCCCTTCAAATGTAGAGCTTCTCTGACTATTGGTTCATGCATAGTTACACCACTAACATCTGTTCCTGCTGGCCTTGAAGTCAAGGCTCTGCATACAGGAGTCATCCCATGTGTACATTAACCCTTTCCATGCCCCCCCCCCCCCAAAAAAAAATGGAATCATACAGTTTCTTAACTTTGCTCAAAAGAAAAGCCGACTTTAGAACCTTCTCCTGAGTTACTAACAAACACTGATGTGTTACTTATGAAGTTAAAGAGCAATTTATTCTGCAGAATGACAGAAATTCTAAAGAGAAGTGAAAATGATTGCAGGCTCAATGGTCTGGGAAAGGCAAAAGAATATGTTGGATGTTCTTGATGAATTCTGTCTCCTAACAAACGTTCAGTGGGCCTCCTTCCCATAACAACTCCAAGTTCTTGGTGTCTTTCTGCCCTATGCTCTCCAAATGCTGCCAAAGAGTTGTGTTAACATGTGGAGCATCCTGTACAAACATTTGGCATTCAAATGTTTAATATTAAGCAATGCAATAAACAACAGAAAATAATATTTCAATACACATATATATAAAATTACATAAAAATAATATTTAAGGGAAGGTTTTTTTTCTACTTACCTAAAATTGTTGGATCACCATTGGCATAAGATAAAATGTATTTATTCAGAAATAATGTAGTAAAGCTAAAGAAATACCACAAAAGGAGGCAAATAATAGCTCTACTATTTATCATTTCTTTTTGGCTTTCAGGCACTGGTTGAGAACCATTTTCAGACATAATGGGTTTAATATTTCCATTACCAACTGACAGTAAATTCCACGATACTACTGCAGAATCTGGCGTTGAACTACTCGATTTTGTTGCAGATGAATGCACTAATTCATATATTTCATTTGTATACTGCGTTTCAAAATTTTTTGAAACCATATTATCTATAACAATAAAACAATAACAGACTATGCCCAAAAAGGATTACACCTAAACTTCTGTTACTTCCTTACTGACATCTTAGGTGTTACCTGAAAAAAACAAGAGCAAAATTAGTTATTTAATTTTAAAACACATGGTAAAAGTCAAACACAACTGTGATAATAAATTTGTAATATATATATAAATACAGAATAAAAATAAATGCTCTTAAAAAGAGTTAAAATGAAACCCACTTGAACTAAACTTCTCTCTTAAATGAGTGTTGTTTATTGTTGAATGGTTTAACCCAGTAGTAAAGTATCACAGAAGATATCCTGTAGATATGGGACTCATGAAATTGTAAGCTGAGAAAAATTATCATTCGTATCCCACTCATGGTAATTAACCATTCACTGTTTTGGCAAGGTATATTGAATTCCAACCCAATATGCCTATGTATCATTTCTAAAAATATATCTGCAAATATTACCCATGTTACTCTCTTATTTACACTAGGGTGATAGACTCCCTACTGGACCACATGCATAACTTTTCAATACCAACTACTGAAGACATTTAACTGTGTTTAATAACAGAACTGGATCTAGGGAGCAGGGTACAGGAGCCATGTTACCCTCTTTCAGAATGCTAGTAAGAGTAATAGAGGCAAAAAATTATTAAACTCATTTATATTTCATGCATTTTTCCATAAAATTTTTAAAGACCAATAATACAGAGGAGGAAATGCTATATTGCATTGGAAATGAAGTCCCTTTTACATTTTTTCAGCTCAATTGTGTTTTTTGTCACATCCCCACCTCCCTTCAATTTTTTTTTCTAGATCTGGGTTATTTAATACTTTACTGTGGTTGTAATATTGGGTAAAACTGGTTATGTGGCTCTCATATAAATTCATTCATATTAAATCACAGTTATCTACATTAGTTTCTATAATTACACTCCACATCTACATTTACAATTAACCAAATTTTTTTTTCAGCAAATTATTTCAAATCTCAATATTTTATTTAGCAATGCATTTGCTGCTAATTTTCAATATTATAATGTTCACATACTATATGCTTGTTAATGTACTTTCAGATTATGACCAAGAATTCTTACATTAAAAATTTTTATGGCATACAAAAGATGAGGAATAACAAATAAATATCCCATTTGGATGGCATAAAATGCTAAATAAATCATTAATTGTGAAAGGTATAATGCTAGTGGGAATCCTGTATATATTGCCTGTGTTCATACGTCTCAATTTTCAAAGATTTGTCCCACATTTAGACTTGTCTTGGAGTCCTGAAAAACATTATAAGGATGTCAATTTTTTTTTACAATATATATATATCATTTTTTGTGATGATCTAACCACCTGTTGATTTAAGTGAATTTAATACATTTTTGAAATAACTCCGTCATTGCACATTTAGGTGCCTTTTTCTTTAATTTATGTTGGCTTTCTTTATGGAATAATGCAGTTTGAATTGAGTGCCAAAGTTGGTGCACACTGGCAATGTAGTTGAGTGTTGTGGGTGAGATATGAATGGCACTGCAAACACTGCATATGAGGGTTTCAAGCTTCTC
Organism: Ryuthela nishihirai; assembly: GCA_038380435.1. NCBI lineage: Eukaryota > Metazoa > Arthropoda > Arachnida > Araneae > Heptathelidae > Ryuthela > Ryuthela nishihirai. The sequence continues at coordinate 41,889,800 of JAWZYU010000020.1, forward strand.
CAACACTCTCTCAGCAGCAAAGTCACACCTCTGTGAGACGTAAGCTTACCATCAATCTGTGCAGGGATAACTATGGAATCTGCCCTTGATGGGTTTTAGAGTGAATCAATTATTGCCCCTCCCACCTACTGCAAATTGTCTGGCATACATGCTTCTTGACTATTACCCCATCATACAACTGCCTTAGTTAAATTTAATTAGGTTTTCTGTGGGGTTATTGTACTTCTGAGATGAAATGTCTCAGTTTCAGTAAGCTGAAATTGGAACCATAACTAAACTGTCTTAGTTTCAACTTTCTGAAACAGGAATATTCACTGAAACATTCCTGATTTTATCAATCAAAATCTGGACACCCTACCTATATCCCTAGGGACTAATGCACCCCTAGTTGAAAACCACTATTATATGCCACTATGCAAAACATCATTTTTTTTTTGCATTACATTAAAACATTTACTGATGCTTTTCAGTTCAATCACATTAGTACTTGTATTTCAGATAAGATTAGTAATCCTGGATTACTAATCTTATTTACTACTACATTATCAGAAATTTTTTTATTTTGATTACCTTAAAACTGTTTTCTATATTTCTCATAATATACCTATTATTCTTTTTCATTATTATTATCTGAGAAGAAATTTATTATACATTTTGTTTTGATATATTCAATTGCAAAAATACATTTTTATTTATATTTCCAAATCATTCTGAATTTATGCATTGATACAATAACAGAATTCAGAGCATCTTAATGTAACAAACAATAAGCAAAAGTATTTTATGAAATTTTTCAAATGTGCACAAACACACACAACACACAACTATCACCTTGGAACACTTGTCTTTGAATATGATTACATGAGGACTCAGCATTCAGCCATTTATTTAATATAAATGGCTTTAAATATAACAATTTCATTGATTCAACAAACTTTAGTAATCCTTGGTTAAATGAGATAATAAATACATCTAAATATTTACTACCATATTAAATTTTTTCATTTAAACAGTAAAATCTTGTCATCCTTAAATACTTATCAACCTTAAAAGTCTAAAAAAAAATTCCCTATTTTGGACATTATATATATATATGTACTCTTCTATCTAAGTATGATCTGGACTTGCCAGTTTTTACATTCAGACAAATATCATCATCATCCTCAAGCAGCCATGGGCTATGGAGGTCCAACCAGACCGTGCAATTTAGTTCTCCAAGCAAGTCTGTCCTGAGCTACATCTACTGCATCTGGCCACTGCACACCAATTCTAATAAGGTCCTGTTTGACACAGTCTGCCCACTGCATCCTAGGTCTCCCCCTCTTTCTGTGGCCTTTAGGCACACTGTTCATAACTCTATTCACCAATCTATAATCATTCATATGGGCAACATGGCCAAACCAATGGAGTCTCTCTGCACAATATGCTGCTTAAAGGAGGTTGCACTTAAACACAATCTCTCTCTCAAGCACTCTCTGCACAATTGCTGCTTAAAGGAGGTCCTTTGCCTAACCTCATCATTAGTTACAAAGTTGAACCACCTAATGCCCAAGATACTGCATAAGCATCTGGAATCAAAAGCATCTAGTTTCCTGTTATCTTGTTTACAAAGTGTCCAAGTTTCACTACCATAACTATCCCTAGAAAGAACCAAACTATTATACAATCTAAATTTAGCCTTTAGGTGTATAAGCCTAATTCTCCACACTCTCCATAGATTCTTAAAAGCCCAGCAGCAATCCCTATTTGTCTGTTAATCTCATGCCACACATCACCATTATCTGTTACATAGCTCCCAAGAAAATTAAGCTGTGAAACCTGCTCAAGATTGCAACCATTCAGATTAACTGAATCACAGCCTGACTGACCAATTTTCATCACTTTAGTTTTCTCTCTGTTTATAACCAAACCTACTCTACTACCAGTTTCATCATCCACCAGCTTGAATGAAAGAGTTAATCTCATCAACATCATTTGCCAAAAGGGCTAAATCATCAGCATAATCTAAATCAGAAATATTCATATCTCCAGTCCATTTAAGGCCAAAATCTTTCCCTTGAAGTGAATTTTGCATAACATAATCAATAACCAAGCTAAAGAGAAAAGGAGATAAAATGCACCCTTGTCGAACACCAGAAGTAATGCTAAACCAATTGCTACAAGCCTTACCAACTCTCACACATGACTCAGTGTTATTATAGAGAGCTTTCATTATGTTAACTAACTTGTCATTATGATCTCACAATCAACCACATATTATGATGATCATCAGAGTCGAAAGCCTTTTTGAAATCAACAAAGCTAGCAACTGAAGGTTTCTGAAACTCTAAACATTTCTCAAGAATCTGCCTAAATGAAAATATCTGATCCACACATCCCCTACCACTTCTGAATCCACATTGCTCATCACGCAATTGACTGTCAACCAGATTCTTAATTCTATTAAGCACAATCATGGAAAGAATTTTACGTGGAACAGAGAGTAGGCTGATACCCATATAGTTATCATAAGAACTGCGAACAAGCCATCAAGCCAAAGATTCTTATCTGCAGCTAACTGATCCTTTACATGTTTATTATAATAAAAAAAATAAATACCCCCTCAAGCAGCTGCTTGCCACAGAGGTCTGACAGGAGCCTGTCAGTTTATATGCCATAGTACAAGGTCTGAGAGGATGGCAGGACCTCAGCAGAAAAACGACACAAACAGCCATGCCTTACCCGGGGCTCGAACCCAAGTCCCTTAGATCAGAAGCCAAGCGCGCTAGCTCTCTATAATGCTTTCTATTAGGAATAGTAGGGTATTGATTAAGGACATCCTGCAGTTCTTTCTTTCTGAAATAAGCTCAAGTGCCTTATCACTCAGATAATTCTGCCTCCTCTGCTCCTTTTTTCCTAAAAGAGTACTGTTAGTGTCGAAAAAAGCCTGTTTAAAATGATCCCATTCTTCCTCAACTTCAATTAGTAAGCATACCATGACTGTCATAATTACTAAGTAACCTATCATGGTAAGCTTTGGCTATAACTGGATCTTTCAGAGCTTCAGTATTAAAAGTAAAATTTTTAACCCTAGCACAACACTTTTTAAGTTGCAAGACACTTTTAACCAGGTAATGGTCAGGTCCAATTTCAGCTCCCCTATATGCCCTGGTATTCCTAACAGAACCAGCCCATTTGCTGTTAATTAATATGTAATCAATCATATTCTTATGCAGCCCATCAGGTGAAGCCCATGTGTACTTATGTATGTCGCAGTGTTTGTAATAAGTGTTAGTTATTCTGAATCCATTCAGTTTACTTACCTGTAGGAGACATTGCCCATTGCCATTGCAGCTACCAATACCAAAAGGGCCTATTACTCCTCCCCAAAGGTCAGAGTCAGTACCAACTTTGGCATTGAAGTCACCTAGAACAAGGGCAATATCTCCATTCTTGACAGAATTCAAAATATCCTGAAGTTGTCTGTAAAACCTATCCTTCTCATCCTCATCGGCATCCTCAGTGGGGGCATAACAGCAGATAACATTCAAGTCTTTAACGCTTGTCTGAAATTTGGCTGTAAGAAACCTTTCATTAATGCACTCATATCCTAGAAGAGCATCACTAGCATGTCTGCTAACAAGCAGACCCACGCCTTGGTGATGCTTATTGTCATCCCTCCTTGAAATGAGAAATTTAAGATTATTTTTAAGAATCTGACCTTTATCTGTCCATCTGGTCTCTTGCAAGCCGAGAATATCTAAATTATAATGGTGGAATTCTTGTGTGAGGACATCAAGAGAAAAAGCTCTGTGCAGAGTTCTCACATTCCAACTACCTATGGAGAGAAAATGGTTAGTAGGATGTTTAAAGAAACTATGTTTATTGAGAGAGGGAATGCCGACAATATCAAACAGCCCCCTAATCGCAGACATGGGGCAAAGACCCGCTCCCCCACCACTAAAGGCTGAAGCCATCTACACTGGAAGACTTCCTCCAATGTAAAATTTGACGATGCCAATAGAAGCAAAGAGTTCAGGTGCCTGCGATGACCTCTGCTCAGAATTATCCACCAGCTGAGAAACATAACCTGTGAATCCATTCACTTGGGGCTGTCAACCCACAAACAGAAAACACAGCAGATTTTCCTTCCACAGAAGCCCACCAGTGCAGCAAATTCAGAATCCATAATCAAACTCAGAGACATTATTCCTTTCAGGTTGCTATATATGGTCAGCACCAGGACCCTGTGTGGTTGACCACTCCTCAGCAAGGTAGAAAAAAAGGAAAGTAGCCATAGTTGTCCAGATCAGTAGGCCACACTAATCGGGCAGCCCTCCCCTTCCGTTCACTTCCACAAGAGAGTATCTCTTTTGAAAGGTACTAACGGTGTGCACCACGAGAAGGCGGGGTTGGACATTAGGTGCTAGGCCTGACAAATATAGATGCTCTAAAACAATATTTCATAAACTTTTTACAAAACATTTATATAATGGAAGTGATTACATTGGAATTGTTTTTGTGGACCTTCATATTTCCTTAACTTTTTTAAAACATATTTTCATGTGTATTAAAATATACTATTACAAATAGCATATTTTCATGTGTATTAAAATATACTATTACAAATAGCTTTAACGCTTGAATGTTTCTGCTACATATATATATAAGGATTTTGCCACTTCAATAAAGCATTTTGCTATTGCAGCATAGAAACATCACAGCCAGTTGAAAGGACTGTGGCAACTAATGATGATAGTTGTTTTTCATTATATTTTGGTAAATGTTGTTGCATTGGTTTTTCCCTTGGAGATGAACATTCAAAGTATGTTTTTGTAAAATATGGATACAAAAAACATATCAAATATTCCATATATCTCAAAATGAAAAAACAAAGGAACACATATGTGTCAATTTCTAAATGCTTTTCCTTTAAACATAATTCATGTAATATTTGTGTATTCTTTTCAAAATATTGTGTACAATTATGAGAAATCAAAAGTACTACAGCAAAACTCTTCTGACAACAAACATTTAGACAAAACAAGTAGGGAGGCAGTTAAAAGCTACCATTTGAGTGGTTAGCATGCCTGGCTACTGATCTAAGTGACCTGGGTTCGAGCCCCAGGTATGGCATGGATGTACGTGTCATTTTTTCCTGAGGACCTGCCATCCTCTCAGACCCTCTACTATGGCATATATACAGACAGGCTCCTGTCAGACCTCTGTGGCAAGCAGCTGCTTGAGGGTTGTTTTTATTATTATTTTAGTGCGACAAAAAAAGGGTCGACAACTCCCATTTGGCGATGGCAGTTGTCTCAAAAAACACTGTGGAATTGCTAAGAAACTATCGACTAGAAAAAAATTACACGTTACACAGAAATAATTGCATTCTACACGGAATTTATGGAGAATCAACAAGGAACGTAGGAATCCTTTAAATGTCAGACACCAAATATTAAATTCCAGTTCTATTTCTAAACTAAGTGTTACCTCACATATCAAATCGAATATACTTACTTTTTATTATATTATCATCTAATCACTCGGTCTACTATATAAACATTAGTACCAAACTACATTAAATCATATCTTTTTGAAAGAAACCGAATAAGTGAAAGAGTAAATAATTATATTAGAAAGTTCCCGTAACAAACCTTGTGAAACCGAGGCCATGTTCTGCTTCAATACTCATCATAATACGGAAAAAATATCAATAGTCTTTTTTTTTCCTTCGGTTTACGTAACTGAAACGCATTACTTTAGAATTAACAAACTCATATGAAACCAAGCGATCACAGAAATTATTTTACGTACTCCCCGTCACCTAGTACGTAAACACGTATACAAACCGGCCTAATTACACGTTTAAGTAACAACCACGGTTATGCTGTCAAGGTAGTTGTCTGAATGTTTCTATGATATAACAAAAATGCTAAGTTATTAAACTCGAAGGAACTTTGATTAGAGTATAGGTACTATAGTCAGGGACAAGGAATTTCTCAATACTGATAGGTTCGGTATTCAGGTATTGTGATAGGATGCAAATGACCACGTACAAAGAATAAACAAAAGCACCATAAAATAATAATCAAATTTTAGAGACATAGCTTGTCATACAGCTGACTACCTTGGTCACACAATAAGTTCTGTAACTGTTTAGAGCAGTGGACGAGGACAGGCCACTTTACATCGCCATGGCTCAGGTCCCCACAGACGTACCACACCTGAAAACGTCACCTCATTCAGGGTCGGCACTATAGCTAGTTCGCGGCCCGGAGCAAACTTGCATATCTGCCGCACGTAGCGAGCTTGGACTGCCGTCCCTTTCTTCAAGTCTGATCTTAGTGGATCTTAGATATTAATGATTAATTTAGCTAAATTTAATGTCATTTTAAAACACAATGGAAAATCATTTGTTGAAAAATAGCTTGTATTTACCCGAGAGCGTCATTAGTTTGTTTCTGAATTTGCCGCCCCTAAAATAATGCCACTCATTCGCAGACAAGCAAACTCCGACCCCTGTGTAATATTTACAGCAATCCAGTCCACGTGGCACCTATAGTTCATGTACCAATGTACACATGCACCATCCTATAACATTTGAATGAAGCTGAATTGCAGGCAAACAGGCTGAGAAGGTTGCCTCTGACTGCTAATCATCGCCAGACAGAGCCGGACTTACTCATCTTAGAGCCTCACGATTATGAGGGGGGCCTGAAAATTTAAAGTTTATTGCGTCACGAAATTTTATATTCAAATTAATCATTGTTCAAACACTGAATGAAAATGCCGGCTTTAGACAGTCATTATTGTAAATCAATGCTAGTATAGCGTTTTCACCACATGAAATTCATATTTAATTTTTAATGTTCCCTTCAATCAGAATAATAAATATATTACTTATTTCGACTTCCGAAATTATGGAGTCTCTTAAATTTATTGTAGATTAGGAATTATTAAACGTATTTTAGCTTAGGGTCATTTAAACTTATTGTAGCTTAAACTGGTCATAGCTTAGGGCCTCAGAAGGTCAAAGTCTGGCCATGTCACTAGGCACATAGTCTGTGATGCATCAAGCATATGTCTGTCTGTGGTTCATTGAGCATATGTCGTGTGAGGGGAAATGACACATCATCTCAGATGAGTCACGCTTCTGTTAGGATGCGGATTATGGTCACAGGAGGGTTTAGCATTGCCATGGCTAGCGGCAAGATCTAGCCATACTTCAGGAAGCGCCGCAATGCCCACATATCCAGCTTTCTGGTGTGGGTGTGATATCAGTCTTGACTCTAGAACACCTTTAGTGTTTTTCCTTTTTTGTTTTGTTGACAGTTCAACAATACGTCAACGACATTCTGGTGTCTCATTGTCTACCTTTCCTCGTGCTATTTTTCAACAATATAACGCATGTCACTCCCCCCAGCATGCATTGTCCAACTGTGTCTACAGGATGTCAACACCCTACCTTGGCCTACTATGTCCCATCATTCTCCTTCAAAGCACATATGGTATATGCTGAGTCAATATCACCTAGAGCTGAAAGCCAACCACCTTCGGAATACATCACAAAATGGCTGTCCTAGTAGGCCGCGTCACAAAGCAAGTGCTAGGCCAGTGATTCCCAACCTTTTGGAAGACACCACAGAATAGAAGAGATAAAAAGGTTGCCACAGAAAATTCCATTAAATTTATTTATTTGACCGCCCCTCTAGACTGCCTCAACGCCCCCCATTTGCCTCTGGATCCGCTACCACCCCCATGGAAGGCTCCAGCGCCCCCACTGGGGGGCGGTATCGCCCCCGTTGGGAATCTATGCGCTAGGCGAACACGTCACAGATACCCATTTTTTTTAGTGAAGATAAAGGTTGAGTGTGTACCTGAAACACGTGTTATTATTACTAGGATACACTCATATAAAAGATAAGATAATTATGATTTGTAGGGAATAAAAGTATATAATTTGTCTTATAAAGTTTTTAAATTAAGGATAAAGTAGCCTTGGATCATGAAGCAAAAGAACTTAAATAGCTAAATGCCGTTAAGATAAATCAGTGTCCATTAGATGTATAGAATTATGTATATAGGTTTTTGAAGATAAGTTCCTAAATAATTAATTTTATAAAATATTTTGCTCCATATAGTTTGCATCAAACAATGTTATGCAGAGTTTTAACTACTTACGTGTTTTGAGAGATATTACATATAATTATTTTTATTTGCATATTGCAAGCAATAGTATAATAATTATTCTTCGTTACTTTCACAGGAATAATATCTAAATATATAAATAAATTAGGAAAAATGGTAAAACGTTTCTGGAAAGTGGCTAAATATTTTTTTTATATTGATTGTGAATTTAAAATTATATTTTCATTCCGTCTTTGATAGGAAATTTAGACAGATTCTTTGGCTCTTATACTATCTTTTTTTCCAGAGTAAACTGTTATATGTTGTTTCTCTGTTATCACTTACTGTATGTGATTTATTTGAATCACTGTACTAAATTCTTTGCTTATTCACATACCTAGAGGTCTATGTGCATATGTGTCATTACTTGACTTAGTGTTTAAAAACAATATATCTCAACTACTATTCTTTAACATTTATTTTCTGCATTTATATTGAGTATGCTTTCACTTCATTTTGATGTATATATGTTAATAATAGCATATCCCTTTTTCAGAAAGGTATATCTATATATATAGGTTGAGGTTACTTAATTTAATGCATAAACTTTATCTCGAGCATCTTCAGATGCTAATTTTTTTAAAAACTAAGAAAAGACTATATTTGTGTACAAGTCCTCAAAGTTTGCACGATTTATTGGAATCACTAATATTTATTGGAATCACTAAAGCATGGGTATCTGTGATGTGTTCTTTGCTTGTTTATTGAAATATGTAGTAATCTGTGTCATTATTTAGTTTAATGTCTACCATATATATGAATTACTGTTTTCAACATTTATTTGTTGCATATATGCTCTCACTTCATTTTGATGCAGATGTTTATTACTTTAATGACATTTCTTCACTTCCAGAAAGTTATATATATATAGCGTTTCATTAATTAATTTAATACATACATTTAATCTAAGTCACTACTTTTAAGCATCTTTAGATATTATGTACTTTTCAAATTAAGGAGTGACATCTTAGTCCACATTATTTATCTGAATCATCATTTTTAGGTACCTTCTATGCTTCTCTATTGACATATCTGGTAGTCTATGTGTTAGTTATACCGTTTATCTGAAACACTACTCTTCAGTTTTTGTGTTATGTTTTCTGAATATATCAACAATTAATTTGTTCATACGATTTAATAGTCACTAATTTTGTCCACTCTCTATCACTATAATGAACCATTTCTCATGTCTAGGAAAGCATATACATTTCTTCATCTAGTTCAAAGTAAGTGAAAAAATGTATCACTGAATTTGTTCATTTTATGTTCTATTTACTTTTATTTCCATCGCTCAAAGAAAAGTGAATTTGTATTTAAAAGTTATTTGAATATAAATATGATTTAAATTAATAATTCCCCCTGTTAATTTTCTATTTCCTTTATTTTTTTTTATTCAACTTTAGAATTTTTAAACATTTCTTTATTTGAATTAGTACATGATTTCATTAAATCACTCAGGCTAATTTTATGCAAATATTTCTTCACTTTAGAAGCTCTATGCATTTCTGCATTAGGTTTATTTTATATAAATTAACTGAATCACACCCGATTTTGTGCAATATTTAATAAAATTTTCCACTTCTCTTTGGGAGATTAATGTATTTTTTTCAGTTGTTTTACTATTAAAGTATGAATTAATTTATTTACCCATAGCTTTGCGAAATTCTCAATATTCTTTCCCTCACCCTCTAGGAGGTTTATGCATTTCGTCAATTAGTTATTATACAGGGTGATTCAAAACTTATCGTTCAAATTTCGTGGGGAGGTAGGGAATACGTCAGGAAACCGATTTCACATAGGAAAGTATCTCCGCAAACGTCATCTACATGAATAAAATGGACAAGTAAAGTGAACACAAGGAAACAGTACAGTTAAGTGGTAACGAATGTGACTTTTATTCCAACAAGGTAAAGTACAGGTTCACAGTAGGTGCTCAAAATTGCGACCATTTACACGGACACAGGATTCACAGCGCCGTTGCATTGACCGCCGAACATTTTCAAAAACGCCTGGCATATCACGGACAATGCCTGCGGCGGCCACTATTCGTGCAACTAGGTCCATTTCACTGACGACGGGGGTCTCGTAAACATGGCATTTCATGGCCCCCCACAAAAAGAAATCCATGGGCGATAAATCAGGTGACCTGGATGGCCAAGTGATCGGTCCACCTCTACCGATCCATCGAGCTCCGAATGTTCGGTTCAGGTAATCACGCGCAACAATTGTGCTATGGGCTGGAGCCCCGTCATGTTGATACCACATATCTCGGCGGATATGCGCAGGAACAGCGCCCAGAAAAGTCGGTAACACTGTCTTGAGAAATATTAGGTATTTCCGGCCGTCCAATCGGGGCGGTACCAAGTAAGGTCCCAACAAACAGTCACCAATGATTCCAGCCCATTCTTGATGCGTAAAACGATTAATCTTATCACTAGTAAGTCAGCTCGTACACTGATGACAGTGGGAGTTGTCGGGCGAGCTGTACACTAATTGGGTACACACAGCGCCCTCTACATACGCATGCGTACATTTGCGGACATACTTTCCTAGTGAAATCAGTTTCCTGACGTTTTCCCTACCTCCCCACGAAATTTAAACGATAAGATTTGAATCACCCTGTATATCATTTAATGATTGACTTCTAAATATTTTGGAATTTTTAATATTCATCTCCTCACCTTTTCAAGCTTTATGAATTTCTTCAATGAGATTTAGCATATATGTTATAAATGAATCACCCCTTTTGCTAGTGTTAGTATTTCTTTTCCAGGTATAGTTGTTAATCGCACTGAATGCTTTTTATATAAATTTTTTATGAAAAATTACTTAAACTTGTAATAGTTGATAATTTTCACAATATTGTCATTTTGAGTTGTTTGAAATAGGAAACGATACATTGTTTTTACCCCAGATTTTATTTGTTTTCCATGAAAGAATGTTATTACAAGACGGTGCAGGAATGTATCCAGAAGTGTAGTAGGTATAAGGCAAAGAATATGTAAGGAGAAGAATGAAAGCTTCCATATGCGTAATGTAAGACACTTTTGACTTCAGCTCCATAAAGCTGCAGATACATGCACTGTGCTTCAGGGAAACTGCTATTCGTAATCTCATGGGCTAAGGAACTTGCATATTTGTTCCCATGAGAACTTTTAGATTCGGCGGCTGTTGTTTATAATTTTTTTAATATGCATTATAAGCATTTCGGAATACTTTCGCATCATATGAAATATCTTTTTTGTTTCCTTTAGTTTTTTTTTCTCTCCTTCTGCGCTTTTACATATGTTTCTGAAAAGAAATATTTGTAAATTTTGTTTGATACAATTTTTAATAGCATTTAATAATATATAATTTTCAAATGCACTGCATTCCTCACTAACCCCTACAACTCCCTCACTCTACTGTTTTTGCTGTGTTCAACAAATTTATCTGAAAAATGGTTTTCTGACATGATGATTATTTCATTTTTTGTTGTCTCATACAATCCTTCGCGAATTTGTTTTATATTTATTTAGTAAATCGTTTCATATAACAAGCTGAACACTGTAAAATGCCTTCATAAATCTTTCTCCTATTTAGAATTTTGACATCACCAAGTTTTTATAAATTGTTTACATATGCAATGAATGTAATCAAAATAAAAAAGTACATTAAATTTAAGAAGTGAGCTAAGAAAATTTATTTAATATCATATATTTATTTCACCTGAGGTCACAACATAAGTTGGCTACAACAGATTATGGGTATAAATTTTACTTACAGCGTTTGCAAAATATCAAACCTCTCTTTCAAATTTTGTAATTATAAAGAAATTATAACATAGTAAAATAATGCACTTTTCGTGTGAATTGCAAAATGCTGAAAATATAATCCATAGTCCTTGCTGCTTTGCGATTGTGGTGAGGAAGACTCCTTGAAATCACAGCACGCTGGTGCTTACTATGCCGCACAGCAAGCACTCTTCCACGGCAGGAGCAGAACCAGGGTACACAGCAAGAACAGGACCGATGTCCGCAACAAAGGTAGCTTTATGATAACGAAGGTTTACTTAAACGCTAATTATGAAAAACTGATAATCAATCTGTAAACATAAGTCACTTATTAATGTTAGATATACCTCTGGAATTAACTCTGCAATTATAGAGGGAATAGCAACAAGTATTGCTTGACACGTTACAACTCATCACCTGAGATAACTGCCAACATGATGGTACGGTTTAAGGTAAACCACGTGCATCTGGTATGGAAGATTGCATTTGGAAAACTATATCGATATTGTTACAAATCAAGCTTTTACTAACATTTTTTTGAAGTAACAAATATATCAATTAAAAGTGCTGAAGGAAAAAAAAAAGCATTTAAAGTATTTCAGAAATTTGCCTGAAATTCGAGATCATATTCACTGTCGTTCGGAAGCAATGAACCACAGATCGCGCATGCTGAAACCACAGATCGCTGAAACCACAGATCGCGCATGCGCAGAAACAATTCAATCCTAGAGTACTAACAACCGGTCTGCTGCACTGCCCCTGCAAGCACATTGCACAGCAGTGCGCGTATGTGGAGCTGAGTGGCGGCAGTAGCAGCTCAGCTCAGGATACAAGAAGCCTTTTATTCTTCTCTTTACACATTCTGTGGTATAAGGTACCATAGAATATATTCTAGGTATAAGGTACCGTACGAGAGCCACTTCCTCGTGGTGGACCAGGGATGAAAATGGAGATGCCTCTTAGAGTGTTCCAAGGATGCTCTATGTGAGTAAAGTAAGCACAACTTGTTGCAAATCTTTTATCGCTGGTGCTATTCGCTTCCAAATACTGGACAACCCCCCTCTGAAGACGGGCATTATCGCCCTGCAGATTGAAATTTTCCTCCATTGCAAGTGCATAAGGTTGTACATAGTCAAAAATTCCCCACCCTGCCCACGGTCAGTAGGGGACACCGATGGGCTTGGAAAGGCCGCCGTCCGTCGGATGGGACGTTAAGCCGTAGCCCCGGGTGCGGGAGAGCCATACCCTGTGCACGTTAAAGAACACGCTGGATGGCCTTGACGGGAGGCTACCATCTGTCTCCCAACAGCTGTTCCAGTGGGTCCCCTCCCCCAACCTTCTCTGAGCCTTCGGGGTCCATGTGACCTGGCCATTTAGCCCATGGTGTGCAAAAAAGTGCCGCTCAGAGGTGAAACAACCCAAAATCTAAATAAGAATTAGGCTTCACCCTCTGAGCAGAACCTTTTTTTTTTCACACGATAGGTTTAACCCTTTCACTACCGTTCCGACCGTACCGACCGAATCTCTTTCGCTACCGTACCGGCCCGTCGGCCGGGAGAAGGTAGGTTGAACGGGTGAACACTTCCTCCCCTCTTTGTGCATCTCCCGCTCAGAGGGTTCAAACGACCATCAATTAACGTTTAAATGACAAACTGCCTGCATCCCTCCAGGCAACAGGGGGACTCTAAAGGCAACCAGGCAACAGGACAACTCTCCAGGCAACAGGAGTCGACTGCAGAATGTGGTGTGTTTATTTCCTTTTTGAAACTTGTATTTCAGCAAAAAGCAAAGGAAACATGGAATAATTCTTTTGGATTTGAAGGGGAGATCAAAAAGTCTTAGGACTGAATAATAAATTCATGCATTAATAGTTTCTCAACAGAAAGTAGAAACAGTTCAAATATTAAATGTTTGATCAAGAGGGAATCAAATTCACAACTCTACAATTTCTTAAAAGCGCTTTTTATAGAAAAATGTGATTATTGGCAATCATATTTGAAGATCTGACTGCGGTCTGCCTAAATACCTGCTTTTGATATTTTTAATATTTAATGAGTTATAGAATCTGGAATATTTAACATTTACTTACCTTGTTAACCAAAAATCATTCAAAATTCATATACTGTTCAATCATTAGATCTTCTACTGTGGCATATAAACTGACAGGCTCCTGTCAGAACTCTGTGGCAAGCAGCTGCTTGAGGGGGTATTATTTTTTACAGAATGTTTCTTTTTCATTTTAATATGTTGCAATAATTTTTCAGGTTTTAATTGAGTACATTTTCCAGCTTACAAAATTATTTGGATACTGAACAATTATTTGTGAATAATTCTACATTTAAAGAGATTTGATAGAGACCTGAAGTATAACTATAGTCATATTTTGTCCATATTAATATTACTTAAGATGTTACTGATATCTGAATATGACTCCATATTCAAATAACATGAAACGTTTTTTCTGTTCAGTACCTACGTATAGATATAACGTTTAGACAACAATATAAAAGAATTTCCACATTTTATTAACAGAATGCTAACTTTTGAAGCTTTCTAACTTGAAATATTAAACTTTATGGTAAAATGCTACAACAAAACAAAAAAGAACATCTACGTTTAGTGGAGCTAATTCTTAAAATTCAATAATATTCTCTTATTATTTAAGGAGTTTCGTATGCTGGAAATTTTAACTGAAACAAACGTAAGGAACTTATACATATATACACTGCATGATATTGAAATTGCCTTAACCAGAAGGAGTGAGGGAATAGGGGTGAAATGTAGCACACACATAGCAATATATATTGGCATACCATGATCTAATTTGCAACCACTTACAGTGGTTAGAAGATGAGATCATGCAACACAATGTGACTGCCTCAGTAGGTGGTTGCACGCCGTGAACGGCAATACAGGCAGCAATACAGCGTGGCATGGAGTCATACAGTCGACGGATATGGTCCTGAGGAATTGCACACCAAGCAGCGTTGACTTGCTCCCATAATTCATCGAGATTTTGCGCCAGCTGCTGAGAGGTTTGCAAACGTCGTCCAATGTGGTCCCACAGATTTTCACTTGGGGATATATCTGGAGATCGTGTTGGCCACGGTAATACTTGAACATGTTGTAAACATTGTCTGGAGATCGTAGCAGTGTACACAGTCTTTGTCATGCTGGAAAATGGGCTGCTGCCTGCCTCCCAAGAATGGTAACAAAACGGGCTGCTGCATGCTCCCAGGAAAGATAACAAAACGGCCTGCAGAACCGTGATAACATATCGTGCAGCTGTCAGTGTTCCCGTGAGGCGGATAAGAGGTGACCTGCTGTCATATCCAACAGCATCCCATGCTATTATGTCTGGCTGACGGGTGGTGTGCCAGTCACGAACAAAAGCTGGATCCATCCTCTTGCCATACATGGACCCATCGATAGTCAGCTCCCAGACAAAAATGGGATTCTTCACTAAACACAACAGTGTTCAATTCATGGCCCAGTTTGCATGACTTCAACACCTAGCCAGACGAGCGCTGCGATGGTTTACAGTCAATGGCAGTGGACGTAATGGTTGCCCAGAGCACAGGTGTGCCTCATGTAACCTTCGGTTTACCATTCAGGTGGTTGTGGGGACATCCATGGTTGCTGACACAGTCCGTCGAATATCGCCTGCAGTGCTCTGGGGTGACGAATGAGCATGTCGAACAATGTGCCTATCAAGCAGGACTGACGTCTGTCGGATGGTACCACTCCCTCTGTGACATATGCTAGAACCTTCATTTCGCCACTGTTGCCAACGGTATTCAACAGTTCGTGCATCCCGATGAACATGGACAGCGACACAACCTGTAGTCCATACAGCTTCACATAGGTTTATAATTCATCTCTCTCAAACGCATCTAAATGTTAATAAACATGATGATGGCGTGTACCAGGCATTTTCGGCCTTCACTGAACAATTTCTAAGCAGAATTCTAATCTCAACCGTTCCAGCACCGAATCTCAATCTTTCGCACAACTTCCACCTGCATAAACACAATACCATCCCTGTTTCTTCTTGCACCTTTTCTCTTGAGCCACACACGTCATTGGCTCTGGATTATCACCATTTTCACATCTCAACTGCTCACACCCACCCTTCTATTTGCATGTTTTTACATGTTATTCTGGGTGGGGCACTTTCAATGTCGAGCAGTGTATATGCATACGCATATCTAGAAATTAAAATAACTCCCAATCGATATATGCGATATTACAAAACGTTTTCCGACATTTGCATGTTATGCGAATGGAGAGTCATATTCAGAGATCCCTAAATGTAAAAATAATATTTTTTCTGGAAAATGTCACTGAGTATAAATTAAGGATCTCATTCAAATCTCTCTAAAGCTCAATTTTCAGCAATATTCTTTTGATATTTAAAGAGTTTTGGAGCCCAAAGCATTTAAAATCAGCGTCACCGAACATAACAATTTACTTCCAAAAGCCCATTAAAACACAAATTATATTTGTTACAACAAGCCGCTTACTGAAATAAATGAAAATTTAGATGTTGGTGTAATGATTCTTGCAGTTAATTAATTATCAGTCCAGTAATTAATATTCAGCGGATCCCCTTCCCTTGTCCCGAGAATGTTAGAGGAGGGGACCCACTGGATAGTTCGGAGATAGGACGTAGTCTCCTGTCAAGGCCATCCAGCGTGTTCTTTAACGTGCAGAGGGTATGATTACCTTCATACGAAAATTTTTAGAACGAATTTAAGAGCAGAGTTTGCTGTTAAACGTATCCAACTTAATAACTGTAAAAATTTGAGGAAAATTGTTGAAAATCGAGAATTAGAAAGATTTGAGGGAATCTTCAATTTATCTCGAGTGACGTTTTCCCGTAAAAAAAATCATTTTCAAATTTAGAGAGCTCTGAATGTTACTTTCTATTCACATAATAATATGGAAGTGTCAGGAAAACGTTTTGGAGCATAGAATACTTTTATTTTAGTTACGAGGGCCGGGGGGGGGGGGGGGGGGGAATGCTGAGTCGGTAGCGCACCAAGCTCCTAATCGTCAGTTCCCGGTTCGAGCTCTACCTTGGTCAAGCGTTGAGATTTACAGCCTCGAAACTCTCCTCCCTTTCCTGGTCAGTAGCGGACACCGATAGTCAAAGAAAGGCAGCCGTCCGTCGGATGGGACGTTAAGCCATGGCATCGCATGCGGGAGATCCATACCTTGTGCACGTGAAACAACACACTGGATGGTCATGACGGGTGGCTTCCACCTGCCTCCTAACAGCTGTTTAGTGCACGCCCTTCCCCCAACCTTCCCTGAGCCTTTAGGGTCCTTGTGACCTGGCTGTTTAGCTCATTGTGTGCAAAAAAGTGTCGATCAGAAATGGGTGCTCCATAATATGAGTTGAGTCCCGTGATTCCAGCGACAGGCATTGCCCTTCTGATATTAGTTAGTAAAACCCAGAGGTTAAAAGCTCTCACTAGTTGGAAGAAACGGTTGGTTTGATATTATTACAACTGAGCGCCACTTTTTTTTGCACGCGATGGGTTAAATGGGGGGACCCATTGGAACAGCTGTTTTGGGAGACAGATGGTAGCCCCCGTCATGGCCAGCCACAGATGGGGTAGCCCCCGTGATGGCCACAGATGGTAGATGCCGTGAATGCCGTTAAGCCGTGATGGCCACAGATGGCCCCGTAGACCCAGCCACAGATGGTAGCCCCCGTCATGGCCAGCCACAGATCTCCCGCAGATGGGGCCACGGCTTAACGTCTTACCCGACGGATAGCTGAATTCCTTTCCAAGGCCATCGGTGTTCCCTACTGAACTTGGGCAGGGCGGGGGAATTTTGCGGAGATAAATATCAACGCTGACCCAGGTGGGAGTCGAACCTGCGAACTGCCGATTACGTCTCTCTACCCACTGAGCCAATCCCTCCCTCACATTAGTTGGAATGTCCATTCGCTTTTGAAGAAAACTAAAATCGAACAATTACGAACTGCTTTCTCTTTGAAAACTATAGAAGGATAACATATCGCCTGTGGATATTTTTTTCCAGCTGCTACTTTTCCAATCCTCACATCCATTTTTTTTCCTTATGCATTCTTATTTGCGCTCCTATTGTAACATTACATTAAACCATTTCTACTGCTTGTTTGCAGCCGCAAGTCATTGGAACACTGAAAAATCCCGGTAAGAATTGACTTAAAAATAGACTGCGCCAGAAGCGGAAATAACGTAGGTCTCTATTACGAGAAAGGAAATGAGATTGCCCTGCCCGAACTTGGCCAGCTATGGAGAAGACGGCCAGACGCAATACGGCTGAAAGTGAACCAGAGGACCAACTTATTATTGGGTGTCATCTACTTCTGAAAGGATAGTGGGTTGGAAGATACGGTTGCGGTTTTTTGGTTTATTATATATATAAACCAAAAAAGCATTTGCAGCACAAGTGCTGCATTTTTGAAAGCGAACATGTGTAAGGGTAAAACGGGAACTAGGTCTTAGGATAAGAAGGGGTTTGCTTTTATTTGGGAAGTCCAGAGAAAATGAAGCAACCAATTCGGTGCAGTTTAATAAGGATATTTTACTGCCCTATAAAAGAATTAAATATTAATTAAATCATTACGCAAACTTTTAAAAATGAAGATTTATTTTATTCCTTGGTTTGGAACAATATTTATTAGTTTAGTTTTTATTTATTACTGTTTTGAAATATTACATCTTCTATTTAAGTAATGAACGAATAGTGTTGAAAATCGAGATTTAAATATGCAGATTTGATCATGTTCTTTATTTTATTCTCAGTCACATTTTTTCCATTAAATACACATTTTAGAAGTTACAGAACTTCGCAGTTAGATTCCCGTTGACATAACCTGGAAATTCTTTGATATACACTGCCCTGCCAAAATAATATATATATATATGTAATAAAATATATTTTTATACATTTTTATATAATATTATTTTACTATTTTAATATATCTATAATAGAAATAAGGAGAAAATTGGGACTAGATTATTACATAAGAATGGGAACTTATTTTTGTTGGGGGAGGGTGGGTTAATAAAAACTGAGATAATGAAATAGAAAATTCTACAATTCAGTAAAAATATTATTTAAAAAAATATTTCACAATTTTTTTGTAGTTCTTTTAAAAAACGAGCTCATGTCATCGTTTTGTTGTTTGTTTTCTCCGTCTGCAGACATTCAACTTTTTTGTTTTAAGAGATAAATTTAAAATTCTTTTTGAATTGGATAGGTAAATCATACGATTCGCCTTTCAGAATCTTCTAAAGGTGTTAATAGTGCCCGCGAACTGTGAAAAGTTTTTGAATTTTCGTAGTTTGAATTTCTATCGTTAGAGGCCGTTAAATAGGCCGCGTGAAAGTTCCGATCATAGGTAAAACAACCCAATCGACCCTTATGTGACCTTGAACACAAAACCGTAACGGAAATTTCTTAACCGTCCTGAGTTCTACGACCATAAATAACTCGACACACCAATTCACTTACTAGCAGATAGATACATAGACAAATTCGAGGTATTCGAAGGATCAGAAATACAGTGCCGTTTCCAAGATGTAGAAACCAGCAGACATCATTTGGAATTTCAAACTCCCACGTGGATCGAAATTCGACCTCTGGTCGACTTCAACGGATTGGTGTATCCAGAATTTCGCAACTCTTCAGAGATGCAGGACTCGAATACCCCTGTACATAATGTTCCACGTTTCTGTTAGGTGTAGTTATTATTATTATTACAGTTTGACTGAAATATGACCTCTAAATGGAGACGTCGGATTCAATTTTTCATAAGCTTTCTAAGATCTACGACAAGAAATATCCTCGTAGGCAGGGGAGGTACAGTCGCTCAAAAAATATCCGAACACTCTGTTTGATTACAGAATTTAGAAAGAATATCTGGCAACGATTTTTCTCGAAATTAAAAATCTGGCAACCTTCGTGTACGTACACGAAAGTTGCCAGACCACTAATTTCTAAAAAAAATTGTTGCCAGATATTTTTTCTGAATTCTGTAATCAACCATAGAGTTCGGATACTTTTTTGAGCGACTGTACGTCCCTGCCTACGGGGTGTCATCAATACCCATCCAATTCAACAGGAATTTTAAATTAATCTGTTAAAACTAAAAAGATGAAAGTGTATAGACAGATAAAACAAACAAAATGATGACATTAATTCCTTTAAAAAACGAACTACCAAAAAAAATTGCAAAAATATTTGTGAAATAATATTATTAATGAATCGTGTAGAATTTCCTTTTTCATTATCTCTGGGTTTTCATTAACCCACCCTCCCTCAATAAAAATAAGTCCGCTGAGAACCCTGTCGTCTTCTACTAAATATCGAACTCGTCTATCTGCTTTGAACTCCAAAACAATTGTCTTTATTTCGTTCAATTTAAAAATATTAAAAAGAAATTGAACAATAACAGTTGGAAGTTTTATACAACTTTATCTTAGCCCCATATGTTATTCTGACACTAAAAATATATTAAAACAACAATTATAAAATCTCATATAGAATATCATTTTAATCTTTCCTGTTCGGTGGAATGTTTTAGTAACTGGGAAACACTACTCAAGGCTTATTCTCAGACCGCCCCGAACTAAATTCTAGGTACGTCCTTGCCCGTAGGCATCAAATTAACTCTCTAAAAGGGGTAAATTAAAATTTAATTTTTGATCTCGAAGCCCCAACACACAAAGAATCCGAGATTTTTAAAGCTTTTGGGATCTGTGATCCGAAGTACTCCTATATACCAATATTCACATTTCTAGCACTTTTACGTCAAGCTTTGATCTCTGCTTCACCTCTCTCTGACTTTGAAGGACAGGTCGAAGATCGAATTTCGGATTTTTTCTCCCGAGAACTACGGTCTGAATTACCCCTAAGTGCAGATTTTCAGAGCTTTACAACTTCTGCATGATGGTCGTAATTAGCGTCATCCTTTGTCACGCACTAACTCACAATCAGCTAATTTTTAATTGTCAACTGAAATTCCCGAAATAGATGTCTATAAGAAAATATATAGGTAAAAAACATATCCTATTATTATATCCTATTATAAAAAATATAAATAAAAACATATCCTATTATATATGATCGCTGAAAATAAGGCAAAATCTAGCGAATTTCTGCGATCCTTTTCTTATTTGGAAAGAAATTCCTGCGATCCTTTTCTTATTTGGAAAGAAATTCCTGCGATCCTAATTAAACCAAAAAGAAAAATCCGTTTTAATGTCCCCTAAACAGCGTCATGGGCCTACTTTTCCACTGTTCAATTCTAAAAAACTGGTTTTTTGGGACCTAGAATTTCAGTTGTGAGCCAAAAAAAATAGTGCCACTCGGAGGTGGTGTTGATGGTGGATACCCCGCCTGGATCGTAATCTGCAGTTCCCAAATTGGAGTCCCAGCTGGGCGAATGTTGAGACTTATGTCCGCAAAACTTCCCACACTTCCCTCGGTCAGGAGGGGACACTGATGGGCTTGGAAAGGCAACTGTCCGTCGGATGGGACGTTAAGCCGTAGCCAAGTGAACCTGAGAGCCATAACCTGTGCACGTTAAAGAGCACGTTAGGTGAACTTTACGAGAAACGACCATCTGTCTCGTAACAACTGTCCAATGATTCCCCACCCTCCAAACCTGCTCTGAACCCTCGGAGTCCTTGCGACCTGACCATTTGGACCATTGTGAGCAAAAAAAGTGCCGCTCAGAGATAAAACAATTCAACCCTTTCCTGTATCTACATCTGAGCCATTAAGTCCTAGTGACTTCATTTGGCCAGTGAAGGTAAAAAAAAAAATCATGCTGACAATTAATACAACCCAACCAAAAAATAATAATTAAGACCTTTCATTTTGAAATCAATAGGATATGAATGATATAATAATAATTTAACAATTTGTTTCCATTTTGAAAGCTTTTAGAAAAAAATTTCGAAAAAATGTTTTTTTTATTTATTATTTTTATTCCAACGTTAATCTAAATATTTCAATTGATTTCTTCAAATCATACGGAAGCCCGAATAATTCAAAAACACGGATATTCTAATTCACGCAATTGACCAACAATATCAGTGTAGAACAATGTCACGTAACAGCCAACAGATCCATTATTAGAATGCGATCACACTCTGTCGTAACGCAAGAATTACAGTCAGAATATCCGTTTTCAGAGTGGCGGCAATCATTCAGCCTAAGATGAGACTGCGCAGTTGACGCTTTCGAAAATTCTCGTAGATCATTGGTTCACTAATAGGAAAAGCGATCGTGCCGACCTATATGACCTATGAGAATTTTCAAGACGTTAACTGAGCAATCTTCGCCCCCCCCCCCCCCTCCCACTCTAACGTGACCAGAGCCTTGGTCTACTTTGGTTGTTTTACCTGTCAACGGCACTTTAGTTCGCGTAATGAGCTAAATGATCAGGTCAGAAGACCCAGGGCTGGATCTGGGGGGACGGTGCCTTGACGTATCCTCTGACGTGCGACCGTGCCTTGACGTGTCCTCTGACGTGCAACCGTACCTTGACGTGTCCTCTGACGTGCGACCGTGCCTTGACGTGTCCTCTGACGTGCGACCGTGCCTTGACGTGTCCTCTGACGTGCGACCATGCCTTGACGTGTCCTCTGACGTGCGACCATGCCTTGACGTATCCTCTGACGTGCGACCGTGCCTTGACGTGTCCTCTGACGTGCGACCGTGCCTTGACGTGTCCTCTGACGTGCGACCGTGCCTTGACGTGTCCTCTGATGTGCGACCATGACCTGAAGTTCCTTCCGATGCTTATTACAGGTATGTAAATAAGTACAAACTGTTTTACCTAGGAGCTGTACCTTTTTTACATACAATGTACTTAGTGATCAGATCATAAGGACCGCAAAGGTTCAGAGAAGGTTGTATGAAGGGAAACCACCGGGTAGCTGTTAGGATACAGATGGTAGCTCCCGTCAAGGTCATCCAACATGGTCTATAACATTTGTTATGTCATTTGACGGACGGCGGCCTTTCCAAGCCGATCGGTGTCCCCCTGTTGACAGAGGGCAGGGCGGGGAGTTTTGGGGAGAAAAATCTCAACACTGACCCAGGTAGGACTCGAACCTGAGACCATAAGATTATGAGCCTGGCACTTCACCTACTGAGCCACCACCAACCCAGTACCTTTAACAACAAAACTCAGGTTGGTGCCCTCATAGCAGTGATGGCGATTTTATGACACGCGTGCAAAAGGTAACATGCACGATGATTTGTGTTGGCACTCCCTTGAGAGGTGAAGAGAAATAGTGAATACGGCTAGTATAGAGAATTAGAAACAATAACCACAGCAATTCAATATATGTTTATGGATTAATCATTGGTAGCAAGATGACGACTAGGTTGTTATAATTAGTTACTTATTCATTACGAATTTGAATTGTGCATCCATATGTTTAAAATATCTTGCCAAATAACTGGTTACAGATTTCTCAAAAAGCTGCATCAAAAACAGACGTATTAAAGCTATCAACTGATAGCTTTAATACGTCTGTTTTTTGATGCAGCTTTTAGTTTAGTTGATCATTGATTTCCTTTAAAGCACTTCTGGAGAACTTAAAATTTATTTAAGGTTTCTGTTTTTGCTTGACTTATAAAAATTCACTTCATTCTAGTAAAGGCATCGAAATGTCAGCGATGCGTTGAGCAGAAGAGTTGAAAGTAGTATGTGAGTTTGTGTGTGTGTAGGAATGATTTTCATTTTCACTTGTGTAATGGCGAGCCTAAAACTTAGTGTTCCGTATCCTTATATTTGAACCGTTAAAATTTTGTACTATTTGATTTGCATTGTATGATGAACTGATAGGTTTGATCCATGCATAATATAGGAGTGAAATGTCCGCACATTATTTTTTTACTCTAAACTAAAAACATCACCAATAATAAAAGTGACCATGTACAATAGCTCAAAAAAATATCAGAACACTATGGTTGATTACAGAATTCAGAAAAAATATCTGGCAGCGATTTTTTTAGAATAGTGATCTGGGAACCGTCGTGTCACGTGACACGACGGTTGCCAGATCACTATTCTAAAAAAATCGCTGCCAGATATTTTTCTGAATTCTGTAATCAACCATAGTGTTCGGATATTTTTTTGAGCTATTGTACGCAAATAATTCATTTGGAGAGAGAATTTAAACAGGTTAAACGAAAGAAATAAGCGGTATAGAAACCTTACCTAGATATGTAGCTGTATTTTCAGTAGATCGAGTACTGATTAGTTAAATTTTCTCCAATTTAGAATTTTTTTTGCAGAACGAGATAACTTGCTAAACGTTTCAGTTTCAAAGACTCTTTAAATACTGAACAAAAACTTCTATAAAATCAAGATTTAAGTAGTTTATTACTGCAATTAAATCTTTAGCTAAACACATATTTTCCTATTAAAGCATGCATAATATATTAGTGAAATGTCTGCGCATTAGTTTTTTACTCTAAATTAAAAACATCACCAATAACAAAAGTGACCATGTACAGTCGCTCAAAAAAGTATCCGAACACTATGGTTGATTGGAGAATTCAGAAAAAATATCTGCATCGAGTTTTTTTTAGAAATTAGTGATCTGGCAACCTTCGTATACAGTTCACGAAGGTTGCCAGAATACTAATTTCTAAAAACTCGTTGTCAGATATTTTTTCTGAATTCTGTACAAATCAGAATAATAAACATTTACTACTTATATTTGATAATATTATTCGAAATAGTGAGTTCAAAGTAATTAATTATGTATTTACGTAACCAGGCGTATTTACAAACACGTCCAGCGGATCTATTGGTTCTAAATTTTCAATTAATTCTAATTCTATTTTACATTTCAATCTATTCCTTTGCCTTTTAGGCCTACGTTTCAAAACATGATTGATTAAAATTTCAACATTTTATTGTAAAATATCAGGAAAACTCCAAAAAAAATATAGGGCGATCCAAGATGTAGCTCTACACACTGAGACAAGAAACACACTCAAATACAACGGATAACACACAATAATTCGGCATTGACACAAATATCACACTGCACCACTATGGCTGAGGGTCCAACCTAGAGAAGTGGAGGGAGAATATATTCAAGTACATATTCCGACCGTTTCAGCTTTCTAAATACACAACTTTTAACACTCTACACTCTGCACACACTAAACACAATAGATGACGTAATCGAAAGAAGCAGAGTAATTAATCCACTCTGTGATTTAATGACTGAATGTGATCTATTGCTTCTGATGAGAGTGATTGCCATTTGCTGAAATGGCTGAATGCAGACAACTATTCAACCAGTGTCTCTCGATTAACAAATCCATTCACAGACTCAAATAGGTATTTGACTCATTTCACTTTCCTATTAATAACCTCTCACACTTTGCACTATATGCAAAACAACACACTTCCGACGCTAATCCAAACGGACAAAATAACTACTCCTTTGTGCGCTCTTATTACTGCACGTTTTCTATAAGATTTGCGGTAGGAGATTGCTGTTCGCCCAAAGGGCTGAACGCAGTCACCTATTCAACCAGTGACCCTCACCTACATATTAACAGTTTAAAATATGTATTTGTCTGCTTTCACCCTTTGATTAACAGATCTAACATTTTCCACTAGATACACAACAACACGGTTACACGCCAATGAATAGGGATAACGTAACTATTCCGCTGTGCGCTATAATGGCTGCATGCGTTCTATATCTTCTGCTGAGAGAGATTGCTGTTCGTCCAAAGGGCTGAACGCAGTCACTTATTCAACCAGAGACCCTCAGATACACATTGACAGATTAAAATACGTATTTGTCTGATTTCACATTTTGATTAACTGCTTTAACGCTTTCCACTAGGTACACAACAACACACTTAAACGCCAAAGAATAGGGAAAACTTAATTATTCCGCTGTGCGCGTAATGGCTGCACGCGTTCTATATCTTCTGTTGAGGGTGATTGCTGTTCGTCCACAGGGCTGAATGCAGTCACTTATTCAACCAGTGACCCTCAGACACATATTAACAGATTAAAATTCGTATATGTCTGATTTCACACTTTGATTAACAGCCTTAACCCTTTTCACTAGGTACAGAACAACACACTTTATCGCCAATGAATAGAGATAACTTAATTATTCCGATATGCGCTATAATGGCTGCACGCGTCTTATATCTTCTGTTGAGGGTGATCCAAACGGCTGAACGCAGTCACTTATTCAACCAGAGACCCTCAGGCACACATTAGCAGCTTAAAATACCTATTTGTCTGATTTCACATTTTGATTAACTGCTTTAACCCTTTTCACAAGGTACACATCAAACACTTAAACTCAAATGAATAGGGATAAAGTAATAATTCCGCTGTGCTCTATGATGGCTGCACGCGTTCTATATCTTCTGATGAGGGTGATTGCTGTTCGTCCAAAGGGCTGAACACAGTCACTTATTCAACCAGTGACCCCAGATATATGTTAAGAGATTAAAATACGTATTTCTCTGATTTCACATTTTGATTAACAGCTTTATCCTTTTCCCCTAGGTACAAAACAACAGACTAAACCGCCAATTAATAGGGATAATTTACTTATTCCGCTGTGTGCTATAATGTCTGCACGCGTTCTATATATTCCGTTGAAGATGATTGCTGTTCGTCCAAAGGGCTGAACGCAGTCACTTATTCAAACATTGAACCCAAGATATATATTAACAGATTAAAATACGTATTTGTCTGATTTCACACATTGATTAACAGCTTTAACCTTCTCCACTAGGTACATAAAAACACACTAAACCGACAATTAATAGGGATAATTTAGTTATTCCGCTGTGCGTTTTAATGGCTGCACGCGTTCTATATCTTCTGTTGAGGGTGATTGCTGTTCGTCCAAAGGGCTGAACGCTGTCACTTTTTCAACCAGTAACCCCTAGGTACATATTAACAGATTAAAATACGTATTTGTCTGATTTCACACTTTGATTATCAGCTTTAACCTTTTCCACTACATACGTAACAACACACTAAAACGCCAATTAATAGGGATAACTTAATTATTCCGCTGTGCGCTGTAAAGGCTGCACGCGTTCTATATATTCACTTGAAGGTGATTACTGTTCGTCCAAAGGGCTGAACGCAGTCACTTTTACAACCAGTGACCCCCAGGTACATATTAACAGAATAAAATACGTATTTGTCTGATTTCACATTTTGATTATCAGCTTTAACCTTTTGCATTAGGTACACAACAACACACTTAAACGCCAATTAATAGGGATAACTTAATTATTCTGCTGTGCGTTATAATGGCTGCACGCGTTCTATATCTTCTGTTGAGGGTGATTGCTGTTCGTCCAAAGGGCTGAACGCAGTCACTTATTCAACCAGTGACCCCAAGATATGTGTTAACAGATTAAAATACGTATTTGTCTGATTTCACACTTTGATTAAAAGCTTTAACCTTTTCCACTAGGGACACAACAATACACTAAACCGCCAATTAATAGGGATAACTTAATTATCCGGCTGTGCGCTATAATGGCTCCACGCGTTCTATATATTCTTTTGAAGGTTAGTGCTGTTCGTCCAAAAGGCTGAACGCAGTCACTTATTCAACCAGTGACCCCCAGATATATATTAACAGAACAAAATACGTATTTGTCTGATTTAAAATTTTGATTAACAGCTTTAACTTTTTCTATTAGTTACACAACAACACACTAAACCGCCAATTAATAGGGATAACTTAATCATTCCGTTGTGCGTTATAACGGCTACACGCGTTCTATATCTTCTGTTGATGGTGATTGCTGTTCGTCCAAAGGGCTGAACGCAGTCACTTATTCAACCAGTGACCCCCAGATATGTGTTAACAGATTAAAATATATATTTGTCTGATTTCACACTTTCATTAACAGCTTTAAACTTTTCCAGTAGGTACATATCAATACACTAAACCACCAATTAATAGGGATAACTTAATTATTCCCCTGTGCTTTATAATTGCTGCACGCGTTCTATATCTTCTGTTGAGCGTGATTGCTCTTCGTCTAAAGGGCTGAACGCAGTCACTTATTCAACCAGTGACCCCCAGGTACATATTTAAAGATTAAAATAACTATTTGTCGGATTTCGCACTTTGATTAACAGCTTTAAACTTGTCCACTACGTACATAACAACATACTAAAACGCCAATTAATAGAGTAATTTAATTATTCCGCTGTGCGATATAATGGCTGCACGCGTTCTATATCTTCTGTTGAGGGTGGTTGCTGTTCGTCCAAAAGGCTGAACGCAGTCACTTATTCAACCAGTAATCCCAGGTACATATTAACAGAATAAAATACGTATTTGTCTGATTTCACACTTTGATTAACAGCTTTAACCTTCTCCACTAGGTACATAACATCACACTAAAACGCCAATTAATAGGGATAACTTAATTATTCCGCTGTGCGCTCTAATGGCTGCACGCTTTCTATATCTTCTGTTGTGGGTGATTGCTGTTCGTCCAAAGCGCTGAACGCAGTCACCTTTTCAACCAGTGACACCCAGATACATATTAACAGATTAGAATACGTATTTGCCTGATTTCATTTTGATTAACAGCTTTAACCTTGTCCCCTAGGTACATAACAACACACTAAAACGCCAATTAATAGAGTAAATTAATTATTCTGCTGTGCGATATAATGGCTGCACGCGTTCTATATCTTCTGTTGAGGGTGATTGCTGTGTGTCCAAAAGGCTGAACGCAGTCACTTATTCAACCAATAACTCATGAACACATTAACAGAATAAAATAGGTATTTGTCTGATTTCACACTTTGATTAACAGCTTTAACCTTCTCCAAAAGGTACATAACATCACACTAAAACGCCAATTAATAGAGTAACTTAATTATTCCGCTGTGCGCTATAATGGCTGCACGCGTTCTGTATATTCTGTTGAGGGTGATTGCTGTTCGTCCAAAGGGCTGAACGCAGTCACTTATTCAACCAGTGACCCCCAGGTACATATTAAAAGATTAAAATAGGTATTTGTCTGATTTCACACTTTGATTAAGAGCTTTAACCTTCTCCACTAGGTACATAACAACACACTAAAACGCCAATTAATAGCGATAATTTAATTATTCCCCTGTGCGCTATAATGGCTGCACGCGTTCTATATCTTCTGCTGAGGGTGATTGCTGTTCTTCCAAAAGGCTGAACGCAGTCACTTATTCAACCAGTGACCCCCAGGTACATATTAACAGATTAAAATACGCATTTGTCTGATTTCACACTATGATTATCAGCTTTAACTTTTTCCATTAGGTACACATCAACACACTTAAAGGCCAATCAATAGTGAAAAATTAATTATTCCGCTGTGCGCTGTAATGGCTGCACGCGTTCTATATTTTCTGTTGAGGGTGATTGCTGTTCGTCCAAAGGGTTGAACGCAGTCACTTATTCCACCAGTGAACCCCAGGTACATATTAACAGATTAAAATACGTATTTGTCTGATTTCACACTTTGAGTAACAGTTTTAACCTTCTCCACTACGTACAAAACAAAACACTAAATCGGCAATTAATAGAGCAAATTAATTATTACGTTGTGCGCTATAATGGCTGCACGCGTTCTATAACTTCTGTTGAGGGTGATTGGTGTTTGTCGAAAGGGCTGAACGCAGTCATTTATTCAACCAGTGACTCCCCAGATATATGTTAACAGATTAAAATACGTATTAATCTGATTTCCCACTTTGATTCGGAGTCGTTCTCCGTGTATATCACTTTAGAAATAAAAGATAATGAATCGTCAGGTAACACAGCATCTGGTTTAACAAGTTTCCTTTCGGACCTGTATTAGCGAGGTTCTATGGGTAACTGCTATTGCAATTAACATTGCTTAGATAGAATAAGGCACTCATTGTCTAAAATAAATGAGTATAGGGTTTAAGTAGGTTAGTATAGTCAAATGATGGCCAAAATCAGATGCCGTGACCACCGTTTCCTTTTTCCTATGATGTGACTATAGGTAGGTTAATTCGAACTACCACTCTTAATGTCTATATACGTTTTAGGTGAAGTTGATAAAAATATATATTCAGCTGTTTGCGATAACAAAATAATTGATTCGGAGTCGTTCTCTCACTTTAGAAATAAAAGATAATGAATCGTTAGGTAGCACAGCATCTGGTTTAACAAGTTTCGTTTCGGACCTGTATTAGCGAGGGTCTATGGGTAACTGCTATTGCAATTAACATTGCTTAGATATAGATAAGGCACTCATTGTCTAAAATAAATGAGTGTAGGGTTTAAGTAGGTTAGTGTAGTCAAATGATGGCCAAAATCAGATGCCGTGACCGTTTCCTTTCCCCTATGATGTGACTATAGGTAGGTTAATTCGAAATCACACTCTAAATGTCTATATACTTTTTAGGTGAAGGTGATAAAAATATATATTCAGCCGTTTGCGATAACAAAATAATTGATTCGCAGTCGTTCTCCGTGTATGTCACTTTAGAAATAAAAGGTAATGAATCGTTAGGAGCACAGCATCTGGTTTAACAAGTTTCGTTTCGGACCTGTATTAGCGAGGGTCTATGGGTAACTGCTATTGCAATTAACATTGTTTAGATAGGATAAGGCACTCATTGTATAAAATAAATGAGTGTAGGGTTTAAGTAGGTTAGTGTAGTCAAATGAGGGCCAAAATCAGATGCCGTGACGACCTTTTCCATATGATGTGACTATAGGTAGGTTAATTCGAACTCACACTCTTAATGTCTATATACTTTTTAGGTGAAAGTGATAAAAATATATATTCAGTTGTTTGCGATAACAAAATAATTGATTCGGAGACGTTCCTTCACTTTAGAAATAAAAGATAATAAATCGTTAGGTAGCACAGCATCTGGTTTAACAAGTTTCGTTTTGGACCTGTATTAGCGAGGGTCTATGGGTAACTGCTATTGCAATTAACATTGCTTAGATATAGATAAGGCACTCATTGTCTAAAATAAATGAGTGTAGGGTTTAAGTAGGTTAGTGTAGTCAAATGATGGCCAAAATCAGATGCCGTGACTACTGTTTCCTTTTTCCTATGATGTGACTATAGGTAGGTTAATTCGAAGTAAAACCCTTAATGTCTATATACCTTTTAGGTGAAGGTGATAAAAATATATATCAGCTGTTACGATAGCAAAATAATTTATTGGGAGTCGTTCTGTCACTTTAGAAATAAAAGATAATGAATCGTTAGGTAGCACAGCATCTGGTTTAACAAGTTTCGTTTCGGACCTGTATTAGCGAGGGTCTATGGGTAACTGCTATTGCAATTAACATTGCTTAGATATAGATAAGGCACTCATTGTCTAAAATAAATGAGTGTAGGGTTTAAGTAGGTTAGTGTAGTCAAATGATGGCCAAAATCAGATGCCGTGACGACCGTTTCCTTTTCCCTATGATGTGACTATAGGTAGATTAATTCGAACTAACACTCTTCGTGTCTATATACCTTTTAGGTGAAGGTGATAAAAATATATATTCAGCTGTTACGATAACAAAATAATTGTTTGGGAGTCGTTCTCCGTGTATGTCACTTTAAAAATAAAAGGTAATGAATCGTTAGCTGGCACAGCATCTGGTTTAACAAGTTTCGTTTTGGACCTGTATTAGCGAGGGTCTATGGGTAACTGCTATTGCAATTAACATTGCTTGATATAGATAAGGCACTCATTGTCTAAAATAAATGAGTGGAGGGTTTAGGTAGGTTAGTGTAGTCAAATGATGGCCAAAATCAGATGCCGTGACGACCGTTTCCTTTTCCCTATGATGTGACTATAGGTAGATTAATTCGAACTAACACTCTTAATGTCTATGTACGTTTTAGGTGAAGGTGATAAAAATATATATTCAGCTGTTTGCGATAACAAAATAATTGATTCGGAGACGTTCTGTCACTTTAGAAATAAAAGATAATGAATCGTTAGGTAGCACAGCATCTGTTTTAACAAGTTTCGTTTCGGACCTGTATTAGCGAGGGTCTATGGGTAACTGCTATTGCAATTAACATTGTTTAGATAGGATAAGGCACTCATTGTCTAAAATAAATGAGTGTAGGGTTTAAGTAGGTTAGTGTAGTCAAATGATGGCCAAAATCAGATGCCGTGACGACCGTTTCCTTTTCCCTATGATGTGACTATAGGTAGGTTAATTCGAACTAACACTCTTCATGTCTATATACCTTTTAGGTGAAGGTGATAAAAATATGTATTCAGCTGTTACGATAACAAAATAATTGTTTGGGAGTCGTTCTCCGTGTATGTCACTTTAAAAATAAAAGGTAATGAATCGTTAGGTAGCACAGCATCTGGTTTAACAAGTTTCGTTTTGGACCTGTATTAGCGAGGGTCTATGGGTAACTGCTATTGCAATTAACATTGCTTGATATAGATAAGGCACTCATTGTCTAAAATAAATGAGTGGAGGGTTTAGGTAGGTTAGTGTAGTCAAATGATGGCCAAAATCAGATGCCGTGACGACCGTTTCCTTTTCCCTATGATGTGACGATAGGTAGATTAATTCGAACTAACACTCTTAATGTCTATGTACGTTTTAGGTGAAGGTGATAAAAATATATATTCAGCTGTTTGCGATAACAAAATAATTGATTCGGAGACGTTCTGTCACTTTAGAAATAAAAGATAATGAATCGTTAGGTAGCACAGCATCTGGTTTAACAAGTTTCGTTTCGGACCTGTATTAGCGAGGGTCTATGGGTAACTGCTATTGCAATTAACATTGTTTAGATAGGATAAGGCACTCATTGTCTAAAATAAATGAGTGTAGGGTTTAAGTAGGTTAGTGTAGTCAAATGATGGCCAAAATCAGATGCCGTGACGACCGTTTCTTTTTCCCTATGATGTGACTATAGGTAGGTTAATTCGAACTAACACTCTTAATGTCTATATACCTTTTAGGTGAAGGTGATAAAAATATATATTCAGCTGTTACGATAACAAAATAATTGATTGGGAGTCGTTCTCCGTGTGTGTCACTTTAGAAGTAAAAGGTAATGAATCGTTAGGTAGCACAGCATCTGGTTTAACAAGTTTCGTTTCGGACCTGTATTAGCGAGGGTTTATGGGTAACTGCTATTGCAATTAACATTGCTTAGATATAGATAAGGCACTCATTGTCTAAAATAAATGAGTGTAGGGTTTAAGTAGGTTAGTGTAGTCAAATGATGGCCAAAATCAGATGCCGTGAGTACTGTTTCCTTTTTCCTATGATATGACTATAGGTAGGTTAATTCGAACTAACACTCTTAATGTCTATATACGTTTTAGGTGAAGGTGATAAAAATATATATTCAGCTGTTTGCGATAACAAAATAATTGATTCGGAGACGTTCTGTCACTTTAGAAATAAAAGATAATGAATCGTTAGGTAGCACAGCATCTGGTTTAACAAGTTTCGTTTCGGACCTGTATTAGCGAGGGTCTATGGGTAACTGCTATTGCAATTAAAATTGCTTAGATATAAATAAGGCACTCATTGTCTAAAATAAATGAGTGGAGGGTTTCGGTAGGTTAGTGTAGTCAAATGATGGCCAAAA
This sequence comes from Ryuthela nishihirai, assembly GCA_038380435.1. NCBI lineage: Eukaryota > Metazoa > Arthropoda > Arachnida > Araneae > Heptathelidae > Ryuthela > Ryuthela nishihirai. The sequence continues at coordinate 41,923,390 of JAWZYU010000020.1, forward strand.
TCAGATGCCGTGACGACCGTTTCCTTTTCCCTATGATGTGACTATAGGTAGGTTAATTCGAAATCACACTCTAAATGTCTATATACTTTTTAGGTGAAGGTGATAAAAATATATATTCAGCTGTTTGCGATAACAAAATAATTGATTCAGAGTCGTTCTCCGTGTATGTCACTTTAGAAATAAAAGATAATGAATCGTTAGGTAGCACAGCATCTGGTTTAACAAGTTTCGTTTTGGACCTGTATTAGCGAGGGTCTATGGGTAACTGCTATTGCAATTAACATTGCTTAGATATAGATAAGGCACTCATTGTCTAAAATAAATGAGTGTAAGGTTTAGGTAGGTTAGTGTAGTCAAATGATGGCCAAAATCAGATGCCGTGACGACCGTTTCCTTTTCCCTATGATGTGACTATAGGTAGGTTAATTCGAACTAACACTCTTAATGTCTATATACGTTTTAGGTGAAGGTGATAAAAATATATATTCAGCTGTTTGCGATAACAAAATAATTGATTCGGAGACGTTCTGTCACTTTAGAAATAAAAGATAATAAATCGTTAGGTAGCACAGCATCTGGTTTAACAAGTTTCGTTTCGGACCTGTATTAGCGAGGGTCTATGGGTAACTGCTATTGCAATTAACATTGTTTAGATAGGATAAGGCACTCATTGTATAAAATAAATGAGTGTAGGGTTTAAGTAGGTTAGTGTAGTCAAATGAGGGCCAAAATCAGATGCCGTGACGACCTTTTCCATATGATGTGACTATAGGTAGGTTAATTCGAACTAACACTCTTAATGTCTATATACTTTTTAGGTGAAAGTGATAAAAATATATATTCAGTTGTTTGCGATAACAAAATAATTGATTCGGAGACGTTCCTTCACTTTAGAAATAAAAGATAATAAATCGTTAGGTAGCCCAGCATCTGGTTTAACAAGTTTCGTTTCGGACCTGTATTAGCGAGGGTCTATGGGTAACTGCTATTGCAATTAACATTGCTTAGATATAGATAAGGCACTCATTGTCTAAAATAAATGAGTGGAGGGTTTAGGTAGGTTAGTGTAGTCAAATGATGGCCAAAATCAGATGCCGTGACGACCGTGTCCTTTTCCCTATGATATGACTATAGGTAGGTTAATTCGAATTCACACTCTAATGTCTAATACTTTTTAGGTGAAGGTGATAAAAATATATATTCAGCTGTTACGATAACAAAATAATTTTTTGCTAGTCGTTCTCCGTGTATGTCACTTTAGAAATAAAAGATAATGAATCGTTAGGTAGCACAGCATCTGATTTAACAAGTTTCGTTTCGGACCTGTATTAGCGAGGATCTATGGGTAACTGCTATTGCAATTAACATTGCTTAGATATAGATAAGGCACTCATTGTCTAAAATAAATGAGTGTAGGGATTAAGTAGGTTAGTGTAGTCAAATGATGGTCAAAATCAGATGCGGTGACCACCGTTTCCTTTTCCCTATGATGTGACTATAGGTAGGTTAATTCGAACTAACACTCTTAATGTCTATATACTTTTTAGGTGAAGGTGATAAAAATATATATTCAGCTGTTTGAGATAACAAAATAATTGATTCGGAGAATATTATATATAATATGTGTTTGCAATGAATATAAAGGTTATCTCCGATTTAAACATCAAATTATTGATGTGTAAACACGAAAATAATATATTTCAAAAACAAAACCCATATACAATGGATTCTCTTTACGTCTTTGAAGACACCACCCGTTACAAAGCAATATCACGATGAAAAGTCGTTTATCGTAGAGTAAATATTCTTTTTATACTAAAAGTACTATAACAGCTATGCATTGTCGCTTTTCATTCTTTTATGCAAGTTTTTTAATGGTAATTTCCTTGTTTGTAGTTTTCTCTATAACTATAAACCTCGCTTTCAATTTTATTGATAACGTCTATTACGCTTCCACATCAAATCACTTAACGTGCTTCAACATACTCCAAAGCTGAGTCATACGCGACATAATAGACTTTTCTTGGTTCCCATTGTTATCATAAAACTTTTCTCATTTTTTCTATCCAGGGATTTACGCTTAAATTGTAATAAGCAAAGTATTTCAATAGCCTTTGTTTTCATAACCATAATAATAACTAACATAGTTTAGTAAATTATAAGCATATAATTAATTTCAATGTAATTCTTCCATTTCCATATTCTTTTCTGAGCATTGGAGTCTTGTGACTTGGACCTTTATTCCATCGGCAACAATGAATTCGCAATGAAGCTAGAAAATAAAGCAGAGGAAGCCTTTTCTACATCTTTGAAGAGATCCTTTAGTGTCCTGATGCCAAAGAGATAATTCAACATTTCTGAATCCATCTCTCGACCTAACCCTGCGTACATTTGTTTCAACACTCAATTTCATGTGAATCTTCTGTATTTTCCACATTTGAAGCAAGCGGATACCTCAATGAACCGACACCAACAACTTATTAAGTGTAATAGTGTTGTACAATACGATATTTTGAAATAAATATATATTTCATTCATTAAAATGTAGCCTTTTCACTTCCTCAATGTATCTCAGGGTTGGATACATACTAGGATCTCTTCCGTTGAAGTACAGTCGCACAAAAAAATATCCGAACATTATAGTTGATTACAGAATTCAGGAAAAGTATCTGGCAACTATTTTATTTAGAAATTAGTGATCTGGCAACCTTCATGTACAATACACGAAGGTTGTCAGATCACTAATTTCTAAAAAAATCGTTGCTACATCTTTTTCCTGAATTCTGTAATCAACCATAGTGTTCGGATATTTTTTTCAGCGACTGTACAACACATTCTTGAATTGCAGAACTATTAGCTGTCTTGAACTCGGGTTTTATGATAGAAGCACAATTGTTATAATGCAATATGGGATGGCAGAGAGGATATCATAGAAGGAATTTGGGGGAGGCACAGACAAGTGTCTGTGTAGCTACAAGGTTAGGAAAAGAGCGAATTAAAATGTTTAATCAAACAAATGTACAAAAGGGGTAAAAAAAAGTATTATTGAATCTAAATCCCATACTGCTACAGATAAAGACCAAGAATATTATTTCAACACGGGGTGGAAGAAGGAAAAAAAATTGCAAAATTGCGGACAAGAGATCAAGTATTTTAGGTATTGGAAGGGCCGAATTCTGTTTAAAAAAGGTAAATATATTTCGACAGTTTGTATAGTTTTTGACCTCTCACTGATAATATTCGAAGCTAGTGCACGTTGGAAAACTTCAAAAAGTTACATCACCATGTGGGAAAACCATGCACTGTTGGGCAACCTACTTCAGGCCGCTGCCCATGCGCCCAACCATGAACGAGAAAATAATATTACCTTAACGTCACCCGGAGCTACCCATGGCCAGCGGGGGACAGCTGAGCTAAAGGATTTACATTATCGTCTGTTCTTTCGTTCCTTTCTTTGTACTTCGCTTGGTTAACCTTTCTCCTTAATATATTTTAAACTAAAATAGTGTTTAGATTAAACTTTATGAGAAGTAAATAATCGTGTACTTTTTAAAAAGTAGCACTTTTACATTTAAATACATCGTGATTTTTTTAATGTACATTTGCACTTGCTACGAAAAACAGCATTAAAGCCAGTTTCCCAAATTATTAGTTTTTATAGATCCGAATGAAGCATAATGCACAAAGGACTAAATGGTAAAATGTTAGTTATTGCTCAGATAATGCATTTAGGAGTGCAGTGGCTAAGAAAGTTTATTAAACTTTCTTAGCCACTGCACTCCTAAATACTGATAATTACTTACTGATAATTGCAAAACTTCAAATAATAAATTTTAATACACAAGCGACCTGCGTCTTTGAATGGCATTATGAAACAGTTCCCTTGCTAATCCCCATGCCTTCCACAAAAACTAATAAGGAGCAAAGATTACTGGAAAAGTAATAAATTTGGTACTTCGAATTAAAATGCAACTGAGGTAGAATTTCCAGTATTTAAACTTTGAACTTTTTAATACTCAAGTGCATCTTTCTCAAACAATTTGTTTTTACACATAATTTGGATTGCAACGTCTTGAAGATATTAAAAATTATGACTAAAATGGAAATTTGATTGCTTATATATAAAAGCAGTTTCGGTCATTGCTTACGAATATCAGTTCCATGTATAATGCTTATCTGTTTGATATTCCAAATCGAGTTATGTCCTGCCTTTGGTAGTAAAATATTGAACTGAAGGGTTTGGGGAAAACAACTGACATTGTGATCAATCACAATGTAGTATCAATGTGTGATCAATCACAATGTAGTATCAATGTGTGATCAATCACAATTGTAGGGGGCATGCCTCCCCCTTTAAAATGTAGTAAGTCTGATGGAAGCAAAATATTATTAAAATCGTGCATATTTCACATGTATTTCAAGAAAGTTTTTCAAATCCTCTAATCAAATGGGGATGGGAAAACTTTATATTGCAATGGAAATCAATTCTCTTGCTTGGACTCTGCCGCCCCTTTCTCCAGATCTCATCTTAGACATGAAAGTTTAATTTAATTAATTTTAATGTGATTTTTTAACAGACTGAAAATTTTCTCTAAAAAATAGGTCTTACTCATTCTGTTTAATCTTACTACAGCTATGGTCATTAATTTGCATCCAAATTTGCCGCCCCTAAAAAGTGCAACCCGTGGAACAACGCCGCCCCAGCTGACAAGCTGCAACTTCTTTGTTTTCTTTCATACGCACTTTCAAATAACATAGAGTTTTTCCCAAAACAATGAACTGTGCCTATAAATAATTTTATCATTTTTCAATGAATTGCGCTTTCAATGAATTGAGCTTTTCAAATGAATTGAGCTTTCAAAGATTTTTTAGGGGAAATGCTTCAGCACCCTCCCCACGAATAGGCACCCATAACAGTCTGCCGAGTGGTAACAGTGCTTGGCTACTGATCTAAGGGACCTGGGTTCGAGCCCCGGGTAAGTCATGGCTGTTTGTGTTGTTTTTCTGCTGAGGTCCTGCCATCCTCTCAGACCATCTACTATGCAATATAAACTGACAAGCTTCTGTCAGATCTCTGTGGCAAGCAGCTGCTTGAGGGGGTATTTATATATTTATTTATTTGTTTTTTATGATAAAGGCATGTTTCCTTAGGATTTTTTCAGAACTATCATTATCCCTATCTGCAAAAAAGGTGATCGTAGTTCTTGTGAAAATTATAGGGGTATCAGCCTACTCTCTGTTCCAGGTAAAGTTCTCTGCATGATTCTATTTAATAGAACGAAGAATCTGGTTGACAGGCAATTGCATAAAGACCAATGTGGATTCAGAAGTGGTAGGGGATGTGTAGGTCAGATATTTTCACTTAGGCAGATTCTTGAGAAATGCTTAGAGTTTCAGAAACCTTTGGTTGCTAGCTTTGTTGACTTCAAAAAGGCTTTCGACTCTGTTGATCGTCATAATTTGTGGTTTGTGAGATCATATGGTAAGTTAGTTAACATAATGAAAGCTCTCTATAATAACACTGAGTCGTGTGAGAGTTGGTAAGGCTTGCAGCAATTGGTTTAGCATTACTTCTGGTGTTCGACAAGGGTGAATTTTGTCTCCTTTTCTCTTTAGCTTGGTTATTGATTATGTTATGCGAAATTCACTTCAAGGGAAAGATTTGGCCTTAAATGGACTGGAGATACGAAAATTTCTGATTTAGATTATGCTGATGATTTAACCCTTTTGGCAAATGATGTTGATGAGACTGGTAGTAGAGTAGGTTTGGTTATAAACAGAGAGAAAACTAAAGTGATGAAAATTGGTCAGGCAGGCTGTGATTCAGTTAATCTGAATGGTTGCAGTCTTGAGCAGGTGTCACAGTTTAATTATCTTGGGAGCTATGTAACAGATAATGGTGATGTGCGGCATGAGATTAACAGACGAATAGGGATTGCTGCCGGGACTTTTAAAAATCTATGGAGAGTGTGGAGAAATAGGCGTATACATCTAAAGACTAAAATTAGACTGTATAATAGTTTGGTTCTTTCTAGGGTTAATTATGGTAGTGACCGTGGACGCTTTGTAAACAAAATCACAAGAAACTAGATGCTTTCGCAGTATTTTGGGCATTAGGTGGTTCAACTTTGTAACTAATGATGAGGTTAGGCAAAGGAGTTTGCAACCTCCTTTAAGCAGCATATTGTGCAGCGAGAGACTCCGTTGGTTTGTCCATGTTGCCCGTATGAATAATTATAGATTGGTGAATAAGGTTATGAACAGTGTGACTAAAGGCCTCAGAAAGAGGGTGAGAGCTAGGATGCTGTGGGCAGACAATGTCAAACAGGACCTTATTAGAATTGTTGTGTTGTGGCCAGATGCAACAGCTGTAGCGCAGGACAGATATGCTTGGAGAACTAAATTGCACGTTCTGGTTGAACCTTCGTACCCCATGGCTGATTGAGGATGATGAGGATTACAGTTTGTTACATATTTGTTGAAGATGGTGCAAATGGAGGGAAAGGGTTTTACGAAAATGCAATTTCTAAATCACATAATAATGGTTCACTGAAATATACTGCATATCTTAATCTATTATAGCATGAGTAACTAATATTCTGTTATACCTAGGGTGTCCAGATTTCACTTAATAAAAACCAGGATATTTAAGTAAGTAATAAAAGCCAGAATATTTAAGTAAGTAATAAAAGCCAGGATATTTAAGCATAATAATCCCGTGGCCGAGTGGTTAGCGCACTTGGCTACTGATCTGAGGGACCTGGGTTCGAGCCCCGGGTAAGGCTTGGTTGTATGTGTCGTTTTTTCTGCTGAGGTCCTGCCATCCTCACAGACTTTCTACTATGGCATATAAACTGACATGCTCCTGTCAGACCTCTGTGGCAAGCAGCTGCTTGAGGGGGTATTATTATTATTAATATCAATCAGGATATTTAAGTAAATATCCAAACATTAGAAAGCTTAAACTAGTACAGTTTAGTTATGATTCCTATTTAATTTAAATGAATTAGTGTCATTTTCCCTTGGAAGTTGTAAACGCACAGAAAAAAATTAACAAAGGCAGTTGTACAATCAGCAATAATCGTAACGTTTGGCATGGCCCCATGAAGGATTATTTTTAGGAGGTTGCAGAACCCAAATTTTTTTAGTGGGGTGTTGAATCAAAATTTTTTAGTGGGTTTCTGAACCTAAGTTCTTTTATGGGTGAGGGATGCTGAACCTAAGCTTTTTTATTGGTGAGGGATGCTGAACCTAAGTTCTTTTATGGGTGGGGGATGCTGAACCTAAGTTCTTTTATGGGTGAGGGATGCTGAACCTAAGTTCTTTTATGGGTGGGGGATGCTGAACCTAAGTTCTATTATGGGTGGGGGATGCTGAACCTAAGTTCTTTTATGGGTGAGGGATGCTGAACCTAAGTTCTTTTATGGGTGAGGGATGCTGAACCTAAGTTCTCTTATGGGTGAGGGATGCTGAACCTAAGTTCTTTTATGGGTGAGGGATACTGAACCTAAGTTCTTTTATGGGTGAGGGATGCTGAACCTAAGTTCTGTTATGGGTGAGGGATGCTGAACCTAAGTTCTTTCATGGGTGAGGGATGCTGAACCTAAATTCTTTTATGGGTGAGGGATGCTGAACCTAAGTTCTTCTATGGGTGAGGGATACTGAACTTAAGTTCTTTTATGGGTGAGGGATGCTGAACCTAAGTTCTTTTATGGGTGAGGGATGCTGAACCTAAGTTCTTTCATGGGTGAGGGATGCTGAACCTAAATTCTTTTATGGGTGAGGGATGCTGAACCTAAGTTCTTTTATGGGTGAGGGATGCTGAACCTAAGTTCTTTTATGGGTGAGGGATGCTGAACCTAAGTTTTTTTATGGGTGAGGGATGCTGAACCTAAGTTCTTTTATGGGTGAGGGATGCTGAACCTAAGTTCTTTTATGGGTGAGGGATGATGAACCCAAGTTCTTTTATGGGTGAGGGATGCTGAACCTAAGTTCTTTTATGGGTGAGGGATGCTGAACCTAAGTTCTTTTATGGGTGAGGGATGCTGAACCTAAGTTCTCTTATGGGTGAGGGATGCTGAACCTAAGTTCTTTTATGGGTGAGGGATACTGAACCTAAGTTCTTTTATGGGTGAGGGATGCTGAACCTAAGGGGTTTATGCTTAAACAACGCTAGCTCCGCAGGTGGCTCAGAAAACAAATATTTTAGAAAATAACTGATATTTTATTTGCTCTCTGATTAGTTTTTGCTTCATGTTTATCTTTTCTTACCATTCAGTAGAACTGGCATTCTACTGACTGGCAAGATGTTGGTTATATCCACCGTACAGATATTTTTAAAATATCGATAGCTAAAGACCATGGGCTTGTTAATTAACAAATCAAAAATGAAAGTAAGGGAAATTTTATTTCGAGAACCTTCAGTGAATGTGAATCTTTAAAATCAACGTATAATAGTAATGGTCACCTTTCTAAACGAGGAAGCTTATGGTTTCCATGGTTACGTGTTTTGTTTCGGTATTAGATATTATTTGTCTGTCTGAAAACAATGTGACTCTAAAATTAATGACTTTTCTTATTTCATTAGACTAAAATCACGTAAGAAAATAAATTAAAATTCATTTGTTTCCAGCTGTGAATCCAAGGGGTCCAAGGGGTGTCATCCACCAACCATTTGAGAATGCTTTTAATGGTAATTGAGCGAAGAAATATTATTATTATTATTATTATGAATTTCTCGTGCATTTTTTCAGTAATATTTTAAAGATCTCTGTCAAGATTGATTTTATTTATTTGAGAGATCTGTTAGCCAAATGTCTTTTCTCGATCTTAATCACACAGTAGTTAAGGTACTCAATAAACCCATCAACTCGGTATCTCTTGGTTAAATAATACGTTTAATGAATAGCATTTTACGTTACCTACATACATATTTAATAGGGGCGCAGCTTTAATCCACTGCCCCACCAATAATATCCAGTGACACGCTCCAAGAGCGTTGACCCGACTTTATTGAAAAGTCTATCAAATGTTCTAGCTCCAAGAGCATAGTAAACCATTTTACTTCCGGCTCTTTCAATGGTCAGGAAAGAAGTTGCTTTTTTTTCAAATGTGCTGCACTCCCCATTTATTTTCCGCTGTAAGCACGCAGCAAATCCCGCGTCACGGTGTTACACGATGCGCCGTCAGAGTTCCGCAGATCATCTGGGTCACACAACATTCTCGCCTAATAGAGCATACATCGGAGAGGCAACATGAAAGTACCGATGCAGAACAAAGTTTTCTAAAAAAATATTTCGAAAAGGTGTTCTGGTGATTTTTCTTTACATCTAGACGCATTCCTTTACAATTTCTATCCAGACACGATTTGGTAGTGGTCATAGAGAAACAAATATTATCTACTGAATTATTACAAATAGTTTCAAAATAATTTTATAATGATTCTAAAGGTAGAAATTTCTTATAAAGCACTAATAAGGGAAACCCATGGAAATATTTCTTACTGTCTTGCAATTAGGTCTATTTTTACTCCCATATTTATTGTAGATTACTGTAAGAACTGGTATGGTTTAATGTAGCTCTAGAGAGTACTGATTTGCTACTTTGAATCACAAAAAAATTGCTTTACTAAGAATTTAAAGTAGACACAGATGCGTTACCTCACATGTGAAACCTTTTGAAACATCTCTAGTATCTTGGTCTTGTTAAACGAAAATTCAGAGGAAGAAATATGGGAAACCTCATTTCTGGAAAGCTTGTCCTTTGGATTTCTTTGTAGCCAAGCGGTTATCACGTTTGGCTCCTGATAGTAGGAGCATAAATGAGTGTTCTGAGCCAGTAAATGGGTCCAGAGAATTCTGTGAAAATCCATGGGAAAAGTTATGGGGGATGAGGAAAAAAGTATGTTTTTTGTGGGTTTTTGTGAAAATATGTGTGAAAATTAGAAAAAACGGGGGTATTTTTTAGCATGTGAAAAACTAATTTAAGTTTTTTTTAAAGATGAGGTTTAAATTAATTTGTGAATTAGTTTAAATGGATTAGTTTGAAATGAGGTGTGTGTATATGAGATAAAATTGATGTGGTTTGTTGAGTTATCATACACTTCAGTGGATTATTCGATTGTAAAAAGCCATGGAAATCGGTGTTGTTTTTTGTGAAAATATATGTGAAAATCAGAAAAAACCGGGATGTTTCATGTGAAAAAAAGGTAATTTAAGTTTTTCGGGCAGACGAGATATTTACAAATTTTCACAAAAATGAGGAGGTGTGTGTGTGAAAGAGATAAAAAATGATGTGGTTTGTTATCATACACTTCACTGGACTATTCGGTTGTAGAAAGCCAGGTAAATCGGAGAATTTGACAAATCGAGACAGTTTTGAGAAATTTGTTTGAAACATATGACAAAATCAACCGGTAAAATGACATTGGGTCTGATGAAAAGATAGACTTTGAATATCTGTGAATGTATGAAGAGAGGGTACTAGATGGAAAAAAATTTTTTTGAAGTGAAAAGTAATTTAGGTTATTTTTTTTAAATAGTCGGAAAGAATTTGAAGTGAAAAGCGATGCCTTAACTGGCATAGTGGTTAGGCAGCTAGCGACTGTTCCAGCAAGGCAAGCTTTGTGTGTTGTGTTAGCTCTAACTAAGGCAGTGGTCAGCAGTGACTTCGGTCTTAGTAGAGCTTCTCCTTGTATGAGAAGGCCTGTATTAAGTAGGAGTAGCTTCCAGGATTCTTCTCTGTCCTATATGTCGCAAATCAAAAAAAAATTTAGGTTAGAATAATTTTGAACATGTATGAAGTTTGCAAAGAGAGAGAAGAGTTTTATGTTATCGTGCTAAACGGAAATCAGTCTCGATCTCTACAAAAGAACAACGGGGTCGAGATTTACTTTCATTGAACTAAATGGTTCGAGAAGTTGCACTTCGAACCAGTATTCATTCCGAATATCTTATTCGGTTCGATATCCTGGTCACGGGAACCAATTTGCCGTTGAACCCCCCTTTCGTATTAGGGCGGTCCGACATTAATGTTTGACTCCTTTCCTGGTAATTGGCCATGCTGCGATTGCGCTGATTACCGAAAAAGGTACTCTTTCATATTAACCCAAAAACTTTACTTACAATAATGAAAAATGGAGAGGAGTCATGTTTTCCCAGTTACACACAATTTATTAAAAACAGCATTACTAAAATACTCTCTAACACAACTTACTCCCTTCGTCGGGATACAGCTTCTTTTACTCAGCGTTTAGGCAATGTCAGCCTTTACAATGAGGAGCCAAGAAATTGCTATGGCAAAGTCCATCCATTAAGTCCGAGCTACTAGCTCCAAAGTCATGTTCCGTAGTCCGTTTCCTGGAGCACGGTGGCGGTGGCAGACAGACGATAGTATTTAAGAGGAAAAATCCAGATTTACAAATGATGGTGACCCTTACCTGTCTCACGTAGCCGCTGCAGAAGCCTGGGATGGGAAGTCCGGCACTGTCGACTGGGAGCCCATCTGCCTAATCTCGGCCAGACAAAGGAGGCTCGCGCTCATTCCTCGCAGGTGCTAGCATTGTTCGTCGGGCAGAAGGGGAGAGACTGCTCGACCGGACTGCGCGACAAGAGGAGACAACTCATCAAGACGAGAGACACGAGGCAAAAGACACACTTTCCTCTCACTGTTCAACCTTGCCGTCTTTTCCCACCGCGACCTCTAGCGGTGGTCAGCGCAGAAGGCTGACGTGGGCACTCACTATTGGTTGTGGACGCTTGAGCCGAAAATCGCTCCGCCTACTCAGAACCTTTGATGTCGAGCGCGACTCTAGTCCAGAAATTTCTACACCCGGGGCGATGGTCGCCACCGGTGTTATCCGCTGTAATGGACAAGTTCGTGGAAGCTGGGTGACCAAAACAAGTCTTTGTACTCACATTAGAAAAGCATATCCTAGGACCCCCCCGGCCCAAGTCGTGTCCGCAGGATCAATTTCTGTGGGCACGACACAAACACCGCGACATACTTAAGTACACATGGGTTTCACCTGATGGGCTGCATAAGAATATGATTGATTACATATTAATTAACAGCAAATGGGCTAGTTCTGTTAGGAATACCAGGGCATATAGGGGAGCTGAAATTGGATCTGACCATTACCTTGTTAAAAGTGTGTTGCAACTTAAACTTAAAAAGTTTTGTGCTAGGGTTAAAAAATTTACTTTTAATACTGAAGCTCTGAAAGATCCAGTTATAGCCAAAGCTTACCATGATAGGTTACTTAGTCATTATGACAGTCATGGTATGCTTACTACTGAAGTTGAGGAAGAATGGGATCATTTTAAACAGGCTTTTTTGGACACTAACAGTACTCTTTTAGGAAAAAAGGAGCAGAAGAGGCAGAATTATCTGAGTGATAAGGCACTTGAGCTTATTTCAGAAAGAAAGAACTGCAGGAATGCCCTTAATCAATACCCTACTAGTCCTAATAGAAAGCATTACAGAGACCTTAATAAACTTGTAAAGGATCAGTTAGCTGCTGATAAGAATCTTTGGCTTGATGGTTTGGCTAACAAAGCCGAGGAAGCAGTTAGACAGCACAACAGCAGAGAGCTGTACCAGATAGTTAATGTTTTGTGTGGTAGAAAACGGACAGGCATACAAGGATTGAAGGATAAACAAGGTAAGGTTATAGAAGGGGAGGATTCTGTCATGGCTAGGTGGGCTGAGCATTTCAGTGATGTTCTAAACAATGTAGTTAGTTCTACTCCCATTGTTTGCAATGATGATAGATGCATTGGTGGCTTTAATGTTGGCCCTATAACACAATCTGAAGTTATTTTGGCTGTTTCTAAACTTAAACTTCATAAATCCCCAGGGGTAGATGAAATTACTACGGAAATGCTTAGAGCTGGGAATGCTTCGGTTACCACTTGGATGACTGAAATTCTGAATATCTTTTATGATAAAGGCATGATTCCTAAGGATTTTTCCAGAGCTATTGTTATCCCTATTTTCAAAAAAGGTGATCGCAGTTCTTGTGATACCTATAGGGGTATCAGCCTACTCTCTGTTCCAGGTAAAGTTCTTTCCATGATTGTACTTAATAGAATTAAGAATCTGGTTGACAGTCAATTGCGTGATGAGCAATGTGGATTCAGAAGTGGTAGGGATGTGTGGATCAGATATTTTCACTTAGGCAGATTCTTGAGAAATGTTTAGAGTTTCAGAAACCTTCAGTTGCTAGCTTTGTTGATTTCAAAAAGGCTTTCGACTCTGTTGATCGTCATAACTTGTGGTTGATTGTGAGATCATATGGTATACCAGGCAAGTTAGTTAACATTATGATAGCTCTCTATAATAACACTGAGTCGTGTGTGAGAGTTGGTAACGCTTGTAGCAATTGGTTTAGCATTACTTCTGGTGTTCGACAAGGGTGCATTTTGTCTCCTTTTCTCTTTAGCTTGGTTATTGATTATGTTATGCGAAATTCATTTCAAGGGAAAGATTTTGGCCTTAAATGGACTGGAGATACGAAAATTTCTGATTTAGATTATGCTGATGATTTAGCGCTTTTGGCAAATGATGTTGATGAGATGAACTCTTTCATTCGAGCTGTTGATGAGACTGGTAGTAGAGTAGGTTTGGTTATAAACAGAGAGAAAACTAAAGTGATGAAAATTTTTCAGGCAGGCTGTGATTCAGTTAATCTGAATGGTTGCAGTCTTGAGCAGGTGAAACAGTTTAATTATCTTGGGAGCTATGTAACAGATAATGGTGATGTGCGGCATGAGATTAACAGACGAATAGGGATTGCTGCTGGGACTTTTAAGAACCTATGGAGAGTGTGGAGAAATAGGCGTATACACCTAAAGACTAAAATCAGACTGTATAATAGTTTGGTTCTTTTTAGGGTTAGTTATGGTAGTGAAACTTGGACTGGACACTTTGTAAACAAGATAACAGGAAACTAGATGCTTTTGATTCCAGATGCTTACGCAGTATCTTGGGCATTAGGTGGTTCAACTTTGTAACTAATGATGAGATTAGGCAAAGGAGTTTGCAACCTCCTTTAAGCAGCATATTGTGCAGAGAGAGACTCCGTTGGTTTGGCCATGTTGCCCGTATGAATAATTATAGATTGGCGAATAGGGTTATGAACAGTTTGCCTAAAGGCCTCAGAAAGAAGGGGAGACCTAGGATGCGGTGGGCAGACAATGTCAAACAGGACCTTGTTAGAATTGGTGTGCAGTGGCCAGATGCAGTAGATGTAGCTCAGGACAGACTTGCTTGGAGAACTAAATTGCACGTTCTGGTTGGACCTCCGTAGCCCATGGCTGCGGTGGGCAGACAATGTCAAACAGGACCTTGTTAGAACTGGTGTGCAGTGGCCAGATGCAGTAGATGTAGCTCAGGACAGACTTGCTTGGAGAACTAAATTGCACGTTCTGGTTGGACCTCCGTAGCCCATGGCTGCTTGAAGATGATGATGATGATGATGATGATGATGTACAAGTGGTAAAAGTTAATCGGTTCAATAATTCATGTCATTTGTATTTTCCTATCATTATGTCATTTGTTAAGGAAAAACCTTTCTTAAATTCATCTTTTATTACAGTTATTGCTGACATTGTTACATTAACACACTAATAGTGATAAAGATAAGATGATGTTACGATAGGTGCTAAATGGTTAGCTGACTATTTAATACCCATCGTAACACCGTCTTATCTTCATAATGCATATCTCCATTCAAGTACAGGATCCGAGATTTAAAAGAAAGTGCGGTAGTTGAAGGCAGAAAGTTTTTCAAACGCTCTGGTATCTTCGACTACGAATTTCTGACCACCATAAAGAACCTATTAACTACTTTTGAACAGTTCCCATTTGGATAAAATTGACAAAATCTTGCGACTAATATTACACAGGAAAAGCTCCTTTGCCTCCAAGTATATTGCAATACACACCACGCATTTTAGCCCACAGTTTAATACACTTCGTGGATAATTTAAAACCTTCTTTGTTGTTTAAAAATAGGAATAGCCCTTCTGTAATCCGAGAACAGTTTAAGTTGCGGATACACTTGATATGCAGGTTTCTGAGTAGATTGTGATTTCTGCGATCTCGAAGTTTGTTAACGCTATGAAAAGCAAAACGAGCGTAGACCATATCTTTCTCGACACCAGAAAATACAATAATCACAACTGGAACTAATGCATATCTAATGGTACGTAGACTTTACATTTCAAGACCAACTGAACAAATGTTGTGAAAAGTCCTTTCTCAACACATTTCGAGATGTAATACACAGAAAGACAATGTCAGCTGTTCTAGAGATTACGCGCATTTCGTGAGACCAAACTTAAACATTTTCGCATGTTCTTTTTCCTATAAATGTTGGGGAAGGGCTGTTTTCTTATTTCTGTTATCTGTAATAATAATAAATACACCCTAAAGCAGCTGCTTGCCTTAGAGGTCTGACAGGAGCCTGTCAATTTATATGCCAGAGTAAAAGGTCAGAGGATGGCAGAAACTCAGCAGAAAAATGACACATCCATCCATGCCTTACCCGGTCATCGAACCCATCTCTAAGATCAGTAGCCAAGCGCGCTAACCAATCGGCCGTGAGACACACTCTACAGTTTGTAAATTTTTCACAGGACTTTCATTCGATGCACACCTTCTTTCGGGAACTCATAAAACAGGCATTCTTTCAAAGCCTCATTTAAATCTTCAGTTAATAAACGGTCTCTGTTTGTTGGATAATGCTCATCTACGGAAGATGTTACACCAAGATGATTCGCTTGTGGGTGTTGTCCAACGTCTTCCGCCATTTATCGTCCTTCAGTAGATCAATAACTCTGGAAACACAACGAAAGATAGTGTTTGTATAATAACCACCATACACGCTATTACAATAACACAGTAAAAATAGCAATAATAACAACAACACAGTAATAATAATAATAACAACAACAAAATGGAGTAGTAGTAGCCCAATCAGATATTTATCGATATATTTTAAATGATTAACATCTACAGGTAATGGACAAATACCGAAGACCAACGTAAAATCATTAACATCGTGTTGCACTAACACTTGTCTTCTGTACAGCCTGTATACGTAGTTGCACAGAGTTTACCAGCTTCTGAAAATCAGCAGGAGGGATACAACACCGTTCGTCAATTTTCCTTTCTGAGAAAATATTTTTTTCATTTCGAAATGTTTCAAGTATATGATATTCTTCAAGAACTCTTAATTACTATTCTGCAAAATCTACTAAACTCTACAAAAACAAAGTAGAAAAAAACTTTTTTTCCAACATTTGAAATAAATTCCTAGTACAATAACTCAAAATTGATATCAACGAAAATAAGAAAGCTAAAATGTTGTTGTTTTCCCTTTTAAATTGAAAATCATTGACAATACACCACAACAGTGAACATTGTATTAAAACGTGTTTCCAGTTTCTCAAAATGAATGAAATTAAACGAAAATATATATCATTCGAAGGAAAATATTTTGCCGGACGTAATACGCATCAGAAATGTCTAATTCCTGAAAGATTTTCTTGGAAACGGGTATATTTACTGATCATTGTTTCTTCTTGCATGCAGAATACTTCCAAATAAATAGTTCTTAGTTGGTTTCTTCTTAGATAGTTCACTTCCTCTTATATGCAACAGCATGCTTGGTAATAATGTGGACAAAGTTATTAATATCTAAGATTAGATTAACATTCTTCACTTTAAAATCAAATCCAATTAATCAGAACGATTGGCTAGTACACTCAAGTTTTCCTTTTTGACAGAGAAAATTAGTATTTCATTCATAAATATTTCCAATGAGATTCTAAGCTTAAGAAAATAAAACCAATCCCTTATTCAACCAAACCGCACAATTCCAAATATGTCTCTTCCGAATAGGAGGTTGCAATCAAAACAAGAGAATGCTTCCATAAGTGGTAAAAGTTAATTGGTTCAAATAATTCATTCCGTTTGAATATTCGTCACATTATATCATTTGTTAAGGAAAAACCTGTCACAAATTAATCTTTTCTTACTCACTTGTTTCATTAACAAAAGAATACTGATAAAGATAAGAAAATATTACGATCGTTACTAAATGGTTAGCTAACCATTAAGTACCCATCGTAACACCGTCTTATCTTCATAACGCATATCTCCATTCAAGTACTGATTACTATTCTTAGATACGAGATTAAAAAAGATACGAGATTAAAAAAAAATCTGTTGTGGAATGACCCAACCCGTTTCCTCCAACGCATGGAACTTCATGTCCATCATAAAGAACCTATTAACTAATTTTGAACAGCTCGCATTTGGATAAAATGGCATTTTCTTGTGACTAATATTCCCCATGAGAGGCCATTTTTGTATCCAAGTATATTGGAATACACACCACGCCTTTTAGCCCACAGTTTAATACACCTCACGGACAATTTAAAGTCTTCTTTGTTGGGTAAAAATTGAAACAGCTCTTTCATAATGTCAGAACGTTTTACCTGCTGATACATTTGATAACCAGGATTCTGACTAAATTATAAACTCTAAACTCTAGCATCAGGAACTTTGTTAAAGTTTTGAACACCTAAACGGACGTAGACCATAGCTACCTCGACACCAGAAAATATATTTTTTCACAACTTTAGCTTATGCATGTTCGATGATACATAAAAGTATATACGTAGGATTTGCACTTCAGGCTATTTCTTTCAGAAGCTGAACAAATGTTATGAAAAGTTCTTTCTCATTTCGAGATTATAATACACTGAAAGTCAATGTCAGCTGATCTAGAGTTTACGAACAATTGGTGAGACCCAATATAAACATTTTCTCATGTACTTTTTCCGCTAAATGTTGAGGAAGTGCTGTCTGCTTATTTATCTCTTTTGTCCATGTGTTTAGTGGATTCGTAAAAAGAGGAATTCTTTCAAGGCATCATGTAACGGTTCAGTCAATAGGAGGTCTCTGTCTATAGGGGACAGGGTGTCTCAGTCGGTCGCGTACTACGCTCGTAATCTGCAGTTCTCTGGTTGGGGTCCCAGCTGGGCCAACATTACGAGTTATGTACGCAAATCTCCTTGCCTCAGTTATTACATGGCACAGATGAACTTGGAAAGGCCGCCGTCCACCGAATGGGTCGTTAAGCCGTAGTCCGCATGTGTGGGAGAGCCATACCCTGTACACGTTAACGAAAATGCTGGATGGCATTGACGGGAAGCTACCATCTGTCTCCCAACAGCTGTTCCAGTGGGTCCCCTTCCCCCACCTTCTCTGAGACTTTGAGATCCTTATGGCCTGGCCATTTTCTCTATTGTGTGCAAAAAAAGTGCCGCTCAGAGGTAAAGCGACCCAACTACTACAACCACGTAATAATAATAACTACAACAAAATGGTAGTAATAATAGTAACAGCACTATCAGATGTTTTTCGATTTTTTTTAGATTATTAACATCTACACGTAATGGGGGAAAAAACGAAAGGGCAACGTAAAATCATTCACATCGTGTTGGACTAACACTTGTTTCCAGTACAGCCTGTATTCGTAGCTCCATAGAGTCTACGAGTGTCTGAAAATCAGCAGGCAGGATACAACACCAAAAAAGAAACATGATAAAATCCCGCTTGTTCAGTAGAGCTGGAAAACTGTCTGAGATGACGTTAAAGTAGTTCTCATTGATTTTCTAGATCAGGGGTGGGCAAATAGCGGCCCGCTAAGAGTTTTTTGTGGCCCGCCAAGACAGTCAGAAAAATCCGCCTTGAACCGAGATTTCCTTCCCGTGCGCGACCGAAGTTTCGTCTCGTATTTTCCACTAGGACGGCCACATCAATACGCATGCGCAGTATAGATCGATACGCAGTGCTTTTCCGGTTGATCTTGGCAACAGTAAATATATAAATTTCCAACTTTAGTGAAACCATGAATCCTCCGAAAAAACGCAAAATCGGTGATGAATGTTGTGTGTTTAATGAATAATGGACAAACAAATATTTCTTTGGTAATACAGGGAATAAAGCAGTGTGTTTATTGTGTCATGAAACGATAGCCGTATTTAAGGAGTACAATCTGAAACGACATTACTAAACAAAACATAGCGAATTTGGCTGCAAACTTTCCAAGGAAGAACGCAAAATAAAAGCTGCGGAGTGTGTGAAAAGGCTGAAGAAGCAACAAACATTATTTACAAAGCAACCAACACTTCAAAATAGCGCTACAGAAGCAAGTTTCATGGTAGCCTACAACCTTGCTAAACAAGCCTTTTTCGGATGGCGAGTTTATTAAGCAGTGTATGGTAGAGTGTGCAAGCGTATTGTGTCCTGATGTTAGAAGCAAATTTGAAAGCATTTCATTGTCAAGAAGGACTATAGTGCGGTGCATTGACTCAATTAGTGACGAACTCACAGAACAGCTGAAGACTGCGAGCAAAGATTTTGTTTGGTTTTCTTTGGCACTGGATGAGAGCACAGATAACGAAGACACTGCACAATTACTCATCTTTATCCGTGGAATTAATGAAAATTTCGTTATCACAGAGGAATTACTTGGCCTAGAATCAATGAAAGATAGAACCACTGGTCAGGACTTGCTTGAGTGTGCTGTGAATTGTGTGGAGAAAAGTGGCTTGTCCTGGAACAAAATGGCAAACATTACAACAGATGGGGCCAGAGCTTTCAGTGGAAAAAATGTAGGTATGGTTAAGCTTTTAAAAAACAAGTTACAAGCACAAGACACAGACAGTGATATCTTGTCTTTTCATTGCATTTTGCATCAGGAGAGCCTTTGTAAAGCTGCACTGGACTTAAAGCATGTGGTAGATCCTATTGTTAGTGTGGTGAACACAATCAGAGCAAGGGCACTCCACCATCGACAGTTCAAATCTTTTCTTGAGGATGTGGAGGCAGAGTATGAAGGCGTAATTTACCACAACAGTGTGAGGTGGTTGAGCCTGGGCAAAGTGATAAAAAGAGTCTGGGCATTGCAGAATGAAATCCTCTTATTTCTGGACACGAAGGAGATATCTCATGATTTTGTTACAAAAATAGGATGTGAGGAGTGGAGATATGAGATGATGTTTCCAGCTGATGTATTTGAGAAATTGAATGAACTGAATGTGACATTGCAGGGAAAGGGGTTGTTTGCACATGAAATGTGGAAGCATGTAAAATCATTCAAAGCAAAACTAGGTCTATTTGCAAGGCAAGCAGGTGAAGGCAATTTTTGTCATTTCCCTTTATTAGGAAAACAGAAAGTGCCTGAAAGTGTTTTTGCTAAGATAAGGGATCATCTGCAGAGTTTGGAGGACGAGGTCACAAGCAGATTTCAAGACTTTAAGAAAATTGAGTCTAAATTCAATTTACTCTCTTATCCCATCACTGCTGATATTGACACAGCACCTGAGGAGCTGCAGCTTGAACTTATTGACATGCAGTCAGATCACACTGTGAAAGAAATGTTTAATGCTGTAACATTAGTTGACTTTTACAAATCTTTGTCTGCTGAAAAATTTCCATGTATGAAGAAATTTGCTGGAAAAAATGTTCTCTATATTTGGGTCTACATATATTTGTGAGCAAAGTTTTTCTTGCTTGAAGATCATCAAGAGTAAATATAGATGCTCTTTGACAGACATTAACTTGCAGGCTGTGATGAGAATCTCAACAAGCAATCTCACTCCTGATTTCAAAAAAATTGTAGAAAAGTGTGATAGGGTACATTTGTCTCATTAAACTGATTCTAAAATTGAATGTGCTTGCATCTACAGATGATAGAAATTAGCACAATAAATAAATTGAATAAAACTGCCACTATTTTATTTAATTTATATTTATTGATTTTTATGGTACAATTTATACCTTTTCTGCAAAGTTAACTAATGCAAAGTTAACTAATGAATGCAATCATTTTAAAAAGTGCGGCCCTCCGCTAACCTCCGCTTCCACAAAGTGGCCCCCCGAGCCAAAACAATTGCCCACCCCTGCCCTAGAGGTATGACCCCGCTTACTGCTGCAGTACCCTGCAGGTTAGGATGGGTTACAGAGAATGGTAATATGCATGCTGCTGACCACTGCAAAGCACAGATATTCGCTCCATGCAGTCCAGCCAAAGTCGCACCTCCATTGTTTCCCGCAGCTGAAGGTCACATTCTCATCAACTAGTTGCGTTCTAGTGACAATCTGAAGGATAGTTTCTAGAGATAAGATGCAGTGAGTAAAATGGCTTTTCGACTCTAAAATTTTTCACTGAGAACAAATATTTGTTTCAATTCACGAAGCTGAATTCGGTTTCTTAGGAAAATAATCAGTTTATGCAATAAAATGAAAATAAAAATAAATTATCTCTCAAACATCTCCTTCTCAGAGAAGTCTGACAGGAACCTGTCAGTAAAATACGCTACAGACAAAATTTGTGAGGAAGGCGAGACCGCAGCAGAAAGACACATCTATACATAGGGTACGAATTTTTTCAGGTTAAAAATAACTCCATTAGATGAATAATTATCGGGGAAAAAATCTTCTTTTTTTTCAATTTGTGTTGAAATAAAAATAATTGAAATATTCAGATATAAGGTAATAATTTTATTATTGACATACGATAACATATGCATATCCATTGTTTCTTCGGCGAGAGGGGCGGGTATGGCCTAGTCGATAGCCCGGCAGGCTCGTAATCTGCTTCAGGGCGACTGCTTGAGGGAATATTTAATTTTTAGAAAAGAATTCATAGCGGAAAATTTACCGGAAGAATGGTTTGCAAAACTTTTAAAAATTGGTATAACTGAAAAAATATAGATATAGATGCATAATTTTAATTCCCATAAAACATAATTTCACGTAATATAATAATAAGTGGTTTGAAAACAAATTAATACACAGAACACTTAACTTTTATAAGTTCAATCTTTATCTGATATTATTACATAATCATCCTAAAATTTCGGGTGGGGGAGAGGGGGGTCTTATTTTCCTAACAGAAAATTTGGGGTTGTTAGTTCCTGTACTGCACGACTGGCATGTTAGAAGCTCTGCAATAAACAAATTATTAAATGAAAAATAATTGCTTTGTGACAAGATAGTAAGAAACTTAACGTCTTTTATTCTAGATCAAAGGCTCTGAAGTGAGGCTACTGATAATTGAAATAACAAAAGAAATTAATGATACTTTTTATTTATGATACAAGTTCGCCATCAAAAGAACAATTTAAAATAAGCGCATTAATAAATAAAATAAAAATAAATACCTCCTCAAGCAGATGCTTGCGCAGAGGTCTGAGAGGAGCCTGTTAGTTAAATTCGCCATAATAGAGGGATCTGTGAGGATGGCGGGCCCTCAGCAGATTTTTTCCCTACTGCACGCGGTGTTCACAAATGGTCACCCTCCCAGGTACCGAACGCGCCAAAAGCTGCTTAACTTCGGCGATCGGACGGTGTTTTCAGATTCAAATTTATAGCATTTTTTATTTAATTATGAAAACATTTACTTCAACCAAAGCCGTATTATTAAGTGTATTGGCCGACACAGTACGTAACTATTTGAAGAGGGGATTGAATTATAGATCAGAAGAAAAAATAGAAGCTTTAGTTATCTGAATTTCTTTTTCTATTTGAGTTTACCATACAATTTTATTCGTTTTCCTCTTAATTTTGCTGCAGCTCATTTGTTGTCGCGCTGTAATGCTACAACGAGAAAATATCTCCTGTTGACTACTACACCTATCCCTCCATTTACACTGAAGATAGGTTCCGCACAAAACCGTGTAAATCGAAATCCGTGTAATCGAAATCAAAACCGTGTAAATCGAAACTGAATTATGCACATTTTAGAGTTTTTTTCGCTTTACACGGTTTTACATAGCAAAATCCAAGATTTCGATTTACACGGTTTTGTGCGGAACCTATCTTCAGTGTAAATCGAGGGATAGGTATATTCTAGATGCTGAAGTATCGGTGGTTTGACTAAGCAAATAATGATATGAGTAGTGTGGTGCCAACCTGGGGCGCCCCCACGCACTGTGCTTTCCCCCTATGACGTCACCGACCGGAAATTGACCCGTGTTGCAACTGTCCACGTTGCCTTCTCAGATTGAACACTGACCCCTATGACGTCACCGACCGGAAATTGACCCCTGTGTCGCAACTGTCCACGTTGCCTTCTCAGATTAAACTCTGACCCCTATGTCGCAATCGACCGGAAATTGACCTGTATTGCATCGTCCACGTTGCCTTCTCAGATTGAACTTTGACCATTATGTCTCAACCGACCATATTTTAAGCCCTCTTCATAGACCCCCTGGTCGACCTATATTTTAAGCCCCCCTTTTCGAATAGTCTCGATTTTCCCCTGATTAACCCATATTTTAAGCCCAACCATCTTCATAGACCCCCTGGTTGATCCACCTATATTTTAAGCCCTCCCCTCTTTAAAGCAAATCAGTTTTCTCTATACACGTTTAATCGGTCTCATCCAGCGTCCATACTATTTTTAGTACGTCTCCTGTATTTAAAAAAAAATTCCTTCCGATAGCGTGATTTGAACCCTCTACCTCAGTCCGATAGCGTCATTGCTCTCGGCTATGCCTTGTTACTTGATGGTGTGGTTTAGATGTGTCTCAAACGGGTATAGCCATATAAATCAGGGTATAGCCATATAAATCACGTATCTCTTTATTAAGCTTGAGTTTTATATTTCAGATATTAACCTAGGTTTTTTTATTATCCTACGTTTTTTTACAAAATTCGTATTCTTTATAACTAACT
This sequence comes from Ryuthela nishihirai, assembly GCA_038380435.1. Classification (NCBI taxonomy): domain Eukaryota; kingdom Metazoa; phylum Arthropoda; class Arachnida; order Araneae; family Heptathelidae; genus Ryuthela; species Ryuthela nishihirai. The sequence continues at coordinate 41,947,147 of JAWZYU010000020.1, forward strand.
TTTTTCAGCGTATTTCTTATAATGAACTCCATGACTAGAAGAAGGATAAATCTACAGTTTCAAAAGACTGTCCCACAGAAAATACCAATTGGCAAAAAATTAATAAAAGGAAAAAAAACTTAAAAACTTATTCGTCATTATGTAAAAAGGGATAATATGGTGACCTATAACTTTAGTACGTCTCCTGTATTTTAAAAAAATTTTTTGCTTGAATTTGCTTCCAACGGAGTGATTTGAACCCTCTAACCCAGTACTAATAGCGTCATCGCGCTCGGCTATGCCTTGTTACTTGATGACATGGCTTAGATGTGTCTCAAACGGGGTATAAATCACGTATCTCTTTATTATAGCTTGAGTTTTATATTTCAGATATTAACCTAGGTTTTTTATTATCCTACGTTTTTTCACAACCTTCGTATTCTTTATAACTAGCTTTATTTTTGTGTAACCTTCGTTTATAACCTACGTATTTCTTTTTACTCCGTGACTAGAAGGACTATTCTACAGTAAACTGTACCTCAGAAAATGTCATTGGGTAAAAAAATTTAATAAAAGGAAAAACTTATTCCTCATTATGTATGATATGGATTGACCTGTATGGGTGTCATAAAAGTCCCGCTTTAGAATACGTGTTCGGTACCGGACCACGTTTTTATTCACGGATGTCCTGTGAAATTAAAATATATTAAATGGTGAATCACAATGGGACCACGATTTACTGATCCTTTGACGATCCTCTTCGATAAACTCGTTAATCATCAAAAAGTCCTCCTTTCTTAAAAACCCTACATTAATTAAAACTATTATCAAAGTCCCCCTCATTAACAGTTCCACCCCCCTTTCAAGGACTAGCCTGCAGTAACTGTTTTCCCACAGAAAATGCCATTGGGTAAAAAATTTAATGAAAAAAAATCTGTTTTAAAAACTTATTCGTCATTATGTGTGATATGGTGACCGTAAATTGTTCCACACCACGGATCACGTTTTACTGACGGATGGTTAAGTCCTGCGCAATTAAAAAATTTTAACTTCCACTCTCATCTGAAATTTTTCCACTAAACTTTTTTTTGAATGGCAACGAGGGTGTTGCAATTCTTTTATCAGTATTTTGCGAGTTCGACCTTTCATCATGCATTTCGCAACAAGCAGGATGTGTTCGTGACAAGGTCACTTTCTTAACGGATGATTGCAGACAGATCTGTTGCTATCCGCTCAACAATATTTGCATCTGCTACTGATAACACGATTTCCTTCATTAAAAATAGAAACTTGGTAAATAATTCCACAGCATTCATTAAGAACACAAACTGATTTCGTGCTAAAACATAGTCTTCCAGAACTGATGAGAAGAAACACACGACATTATTCAAAAGATTCGTAAGGATGAAAACTGTAAAAGGTACGAGAACTAAGGTCAAGGTATAAAAATTCATTCAAAGTGACAAGCAGGGTGTGATTCTGCATTCAATGAGTCCTTTAGTAGCCGTTAGGAAGGCGAGAAGTAGGAGATTTGCAGACTGAGAAAAATAACATATCGGTGGAATATGGGATGTTCGTTTCCAAAGAGAATGAATGTTTTCATTTTACATCTTCAGTACCCTCAAAAAGTTACATTTCTACGGTCTATTATTATTTTGTACCATGGAAAACCAGTTAATCAGCCAAGAAAAATCAATAGTTGATGTATATATTAATGTTTCGCTGAATTATTTATTGGAATGAATGCAGTAACATGAATATTGATGAAACAGTGCAAAAACAATTTTTTTTCAAAGAGTTACATTTAGTACACACAATTATTGTTAGTTTTTTTTTTCTCTGCTTTACACATGGCCGTCTTGTGTTTACTTCGACTGTCAAATGATCTCCTAACCTGAGCATGCTATTAGAAGCTTCTACGGCACCAACCGGGAAAAGCACGGGATATTTTGCTACTAATGAACTAGGAATTAACTCTTTTTTTTTTCCATTACCACTGGGACTACTTTCCACATATGTAAATCCTGTATTAACTGTGAATGAGCCTGTAATAAATTGAATGCCTTAACAACTACATACATTTAGAAGAAAAATATATCTAAATTCGTAAAAATGAACAACATTTCTGTCAATGTTTTTGGACACGAGAAAGAGGTGTTCCCACTCTACATCACACCATTCAGATTTAAAGCGCACGCAAATCTCCTACTGTTATCAGATGATGAAAAGCAGCATTATTGTTCCATTAAAAATTGATAAGAATCTATGAAATTCAAAGTTCCAAGGGAGAATGCTGTTTTCCGTATTATTGGGAACACAATTAATCTTCTTATTTTTGATCATTCCTTGCGTAATAAGATGGCTGTCCTTTAGGTTATGAAATATAACTGGAACATTATTAGGAGCTTGAAAATTGGGATGACACGTATTATGAGCGCCTCCTCGGAGAAGTGCTAAAACTGTGTGTCAGATACTATGAAATTCATTCCTGTCATGTTTACACAACTCCTGCCCTCATACCTGAAGATGACAAATATGTACCTTTTGGGAGGCATACGAGGGGGAATTTCAGTGAATTGTTTTAGCACGGCAAGCAACAAGCATTTAGAATGAAAGACCGATTGCAAGTTTGTTGAAACTAATTCTTCAGATGCACGTTTCTCCATAGATTCGTAAAACTCATTATGTATTCTTTGCTTTCTCTCACACATCTCGCAAGATAATTAAAGTTCAAACACTAATACATCTTCCCTATATGTATCTTTCTAATAAACCATACGACCAAAGTAGATAAATCGCAAGCATCATCTGCGTCAGATATGATTCCATATATCTGCTAATTCATTACGACGAAAACCTCACAATAGCCTGAAATGAACAGTACTTTACCTACGACACAGCATGTGACTAGGTCTTTAATCAAATTACATGCATAAACGAAAATTAGAAAAACAACGAAATGGTTGGTATTTTCAATGAGAATCACTAAAATGTAAAGGGCGTTGGAATATCTGTAAATGCACACACATTTCAGTGGATAGGTGAATATTTTCACAATTGTTTGGAAGTGGAAGACACAATAACTGTAAAACATACAGTGACGAGAGAGAAAGTATAAAAATGCAGTGGGATGGTTGTAAAAATCGCTTCAAAACAGCAAATTACAGCGCAAATACTGTAAGATAGAAAAAACGACTATTAACAAGCGCCATCTAGTGTGTAAAATAAGTGAACCTAAGGAGTAACTGATAAAAGTCACTCTTTAGCGGAAGGAGTAATACAGGAAAATCATAAAAATTCAGGTCCCACTCTAATAAATCACGGTCCACTGCGTACACACGGATAGATGAATATCACAAAATACTTTGCATATAGAAAACATCAGTAAAGAATCACAGAAGTTTGGAAATTTAAAATCTGAAAACTCGTTGTTTATAAGAAAACAACAATATTTTCAGTATTTCCATGAAAAGTTGGGTTCCAGAATTGATCCGCTAGACCTAACTTTGCATTCTCTGACTTCAACCACCGATAAAACGTAACGTAAGCTCTCTCGGCGGTTATTCCAAAGCGCTTTCACGCGCTCTTTTCAGAGTTCCTGGTCCCCCTACTACGTTTCAATAAGCGCATAAGTGTGTGAAGGTGACTATTTTTCGCTGCAAACACAAGTTTTTCGACAAAGATAGAATGTTTCACTACAATCTAACACACGCATTTTCACGTCTAAGAATCGGTTTAGTTATTTTTCCCTGCATATTTCTATACTAGTGTGGAATTCTTAGAACAAGTGGTACTATGTTCGTGTGAAAGTGGTTCTGGCAAGCACACGTTTTTTGATAATGTTATGCACCATGTTTGGAAAGAACACTGTCTATGGAGCATTACTCCTGTAAATTCCATAAGCATAATGCTTCGCGATTCTGAGGCCCCCATAACTGATAGACAATACTTTGCATTTACAGGACCTAACGCATAAAGTCTTTCACACTTCAAACTCAATCATCACATTTCAGAAAGAAAGAGGATTGAGAATGAAAGGAGAAGTGATAGAGAAGCATAAGAAAAGTGCCCTACCCAGCATTCTCACATTAAAGGAAAACGTAAGCATTCATCGCCTCAAAACAACTAAGACAGAGGACGCCATGTGCCAGCTTGAAAGGCAGCAAGAAGGTTGATAACAATGGTTTAACCATCCATTTTTAAGTATTAGGGCGTTCATGTTACAATTTCTTACAACAACGTTCATATCTAGTGAAGATGGAACAGTAAATCAGTAAATCGTGGTCCCATTGTGATTCACCGTTTAATAGCTTTTAATTTCACAGGACATCCGTGAATAAAAACGTGGTCCAGTACCGAACACGTATTCTAAAGCGGGACTTTTATTACACCCATACAGGTCAATGTCAAGTTTTGTGGTCAGTTTTTCCTTTTATTCAATTTTTTTACCCAATGACATTTTCTGAGGTACAGTCTTACTGTAGAATAGTCCTTCTAGTCACGGAGTTAAAAGAAATACGTAGGTTATAAACGAAGGTTACACAAAAATAAAGCTAGTTATAAAGAATACGAAGGTTGTGAAAAAACGTAGGATAATAAAAAACCTAGGTTAATATCTGAAATATAAAACTCAAGCTATAATAAAGAGATACGTGATTTATACCCCGTTTGAGACACATCTAAGCCACGTCATCAAGTAACAAGGCATAGCCGAGCGCGATGACGCTATCAGCACTGGGGTAGAGGGTTCAAATCACTGCGTTGGAAGCAAATTTTTTTAAAATACAGGAGACGTACTAAAGTTATAGGTCACCATATTATCCCTTTTTACATAATGACGAATAAGTTTTTAAGTTTTTTTTTCCTTTTATTAATTTTTTGCCCATTGGTATTTTCTGTGGGACAGTCTTTTAAAACTGTAGATTTGTCCTTCTAGTCATGGAGTTCATTATAAGAAATACGCTGAAAAAAGTTAGTTATAAAGAATACGAAGGTTGTAAAAAAACGTAGGATAATAAAAAACCTATGTTAATATCTGAAATATAAAACTCAAGCTTAATAAAGAGATACGTGATTTATATGGCTATACCCGTTTGAGACACATCTAAACCACACCATCAAGTAACAAGGCATAGCCGAGAGCAATGACGCTATCGGCACTGAGGTAGAGGGTTCAAATCACGCTGTCGGAAGGAATTTTTTTTTAAATACAGGAGACGTACTAAAAATAGTAGGGACGCTGGATGAGACCGATTAAACGTGTATAGAGAAAACTGATTTGCTTTAAAGAGGGGAGGGCTTAAAATATAGGTGGGTCAAATTATGAAGATGGGTGGGCTTAAAATATGGGTTAATCAGGGGAAAATCGAGACTATTCGAGAAGGGGGGCTTAAAATATAGGTCGACCAGGGGGTCTATGAAGAGGGCTTAAAATATGGTCGGTTGAGCCATAATGGTCAAAGTTCAATCTGAGAAGGTAACGTGGACGATTGCAACACAGGTCAATTTCCGGTCGATTGCGACATAGGGATCAGAGTTCAATCTGAGAAGGCAACGTGGACAGTTGCGACACAGGGGTCAATTTCCGGTCGGTGACGTCATAGGGGTCAAAGTTCAATCTGAGAAAGCAACGTGGACAGTTGCAACACGGGTCAATTTCCGGTCGATTGCGACATAGGAGTCAAAGTTCAATCTGTGAAGGCAACGTGGACGATTGCAACACGGGTCAATTTCCGGTCGGTGACGTCATAGGGGGGGAAAGCACAGTGCGTGGTGGTGCCCCAGGTTGGCACTACACTACTGATGTGGTTAGCAGATGGAGACATCAACAACTTTTGACTAGCTTCTTGTGTAACGAGAGAGACAGGACGTACCCAGGGGGCCCGGAATATTATATTGTTTTGTGCGCACAAATTTGTATTGTTATCCACCCATTCTGTTTTCCATGGTCCCTGGCTTAGGTTGGTACACGCTGACTCTCCCCCCCCCCCCACACACACTCTGCCATGGTTACCGGCTTTAGGCATGGGACATGCTCTTGTCCTTTTCCATCCTCTCTGCTTGTTTTAGTCATTTGCTTAATTGAATCACTTACTGAATTACTTTCCAATGTAATTCATAAGTAATGATACACAATTTCATTCTTTTCACCCTCCCAAGTTCAGGCTGTGTGGTACAGATCAACTCTCTCTCTCCACTTATATTTATCTTTGCAATCTTGGTCTTGTCTTATTCATATCTCAGACTTCTCTACCTGCTTTGAAATCCAAAACATTTGTATTTGGAACTAAAAATAGATAGAGTTACATTTGGAACACTAAAAGTAGATTAAAAAAAAACTAAAAAAATTTATTATTATTTATTAGCATGTTTGTCTACTGATCAAAGGGACCTAGGTTTAGAGCCCCGGATAAGGCATGGATGTTTGTGTTGTTCTTCTGCTGAGGACCAGCCATCCTCACAAATCCCTTCTACTATGGCGTATTAAACTGAAAGATTCCTGTCAGACTTCTGTGACAAGCAGCTGTTTGACGAGGGTATATATATAATATCTACCCTGCCCTCGTGGAGAAAATATGACACTGAGGGGATTGGGAAGGCCGACGTCAGTTAAATGGGAAGTAAAATTTTAGCCTTGTGTGCAGGATAACTATAGCCTGTGCCATTAAAATAGTAAGATTGAGGCAGGCTTCCATCTTTCTCGTAACAGCTGTACAGTGGGTCTTTGCTGTAACCAGGACATTTAGCCCATTGTGCAGAAAACAGAGCCGCTCAGACGAAATGTGTTAACTCAAGCATCATTCCATCCTCCTCACCCCAATAGACACGAGCAAGCCCGGATCTGAAAAAAAAAAAAAAGAGAGGGAAACAAGAAACACAATCGAGCCGAAAAAACGTAAGAGGGGGGGAGGGGGGCAAGAGGCTGTATTTCTAATGCAATATATCATTTTCCCCTCGTTTTATAAATTTTTTATATTTCTTGAAAAATCCATGAAACAAAATAAGTTTAGTAATATCTATTTCTATTACCCTTACTAGGACTCTGAAAAGGAATAGGAGATGCCCCCCCCCTCCCTAGATCTTGTCCTTGGACTCGAGTATGTAACCCTCCACCCATAAGACTTTTTTAGTCACATTACTGATGATCTGAAATGTAAAATAGAACAGACTACTTTTGATTTAATCATTTGCCGAATTGAATCACTTACTCAATTACTTAACTATGTATTCTATAAAACTTAGATACAAAATTTTATTCTTTTCACCCTCCAAAGTTTAAGTTGTGTGGTACCAGTCAGCTCTCTCTATCCACTTATTTTTATCTTTGCAATCTTGCTCTTGAAGTCCTCTTTTCGGCATTCTTTTTTTCATACCATTTTTCCATCTCTTTCACCGTCTTCTTCCAGCGGGTTCTCATTTCCATATTAAATTTATCCATCTTCCTTTATCCATCATATTCATAAGTCTTTCTCATTTTGATAATATTTTTTTCACCTCCAATATTTTTATGTAATCTCTGATTGCTTTAGTTTCTTTATTTCTCATTTTATCTAGTCTTTGCTTCCTCGGATATCTTTTGCAATATCCACTTCAATTACTTTTATCTCAGATGCAAACCTTTCTCACAAAATCATTTTTGATTCTTATGTTAGAGTACTCTCTACAATTGTATTAAAATCTATTCTTTAAAAATCAATTCAGCACTCTTACTGCTTTCTATTTTTGGTCCTCTTATTTTAATAATCTTTCTTTCATTTTTTTTCATCATACATTCCACTATTAATAACAGCTTTCTCTTTGTTGGGTGTTAAAAAACCGACATCAGAATCCAAAAAATGGAAACATTGGAAACTTTTTTCTTTGAAAAATTTCTAATTATGACATCTATTTTATGTAAAAAGATATAATCCAAGCAATTACAATCTTATGCCAGTTTTTAAGTAGAAAAACAAATTTAAATAGCTTTTAAAAGTTGTTATTAAAAAATAATAATGAAAAAACTTTTCAAAAATTGACACATGCATGCGTTTTAAAAACTGCTTTGGGAAAGGAATTAAGAGCAAAAGTCACAGGAGTCTGATATCTCATGTTCAATGGGTTTATGTAGCTCATGACCATATGGGTTTCGAGGTGAAGGGAGGCTCAGCTTAATGAGAGTCAATTTACGGAGTGGAGGGGAGCTCTGCCTGGCTCGGCTGCGGTTAACTCCGTTCTCACATCGGGTGAAGGACGGGGGCGGGGGGGACGACAAACCAGAAAGAGTCCATTTCAAAACTCGGCCGGTTTGGTATTCTGAGGTACTTCGTTTTCCAAGGCCCCCTGGTAGTTAAAGGGTTAAAGCAGCGGCGTACCGAAAATTTAGGGGGAACTTTTGAAAAAAATCAATAAATTTCAAAAATTTAAATTTCATACTTAGATTTCATATTGATACCTTTAAGAATTTCTGTACTTTTTAATAATTTACATTTTTATAACCTGCAGCTATCTTGCGATGAGGTCCTCAACATAGTAGTTGAGGACCTCATCTCTCTACCACTGAGCCATCATCAAGCTGCTGGAAACAATATAGAGGTCTGTGCTACCATCTAGTGAAATGCCTACCCTAACCATGACCATGCCCTCTTCATAAGTGTGTTTCTCGCTCTTTTTTATGGATGATAGGAGCTCACTTGTTCCCTTCAAATTAGTACTCACCTTCAGTCAGTGTTTGCGAAATCTGGACAATGACACTGAGCGCCATTGATCCTCTACCCAATCAGAATATTGCCTGCCAAGTCCAATCTCTCCCATATATGGCAAGGGAAAATATTTCATTTTATGCACCCCTAAGTGTTTCAGCATTGTTTAAATTGAAACAGAGCAAAGAAAAAAAGAACTGCATATGCCTTTCCCCAAACGTTGGAGGTGAAACGTCTGATAACTTGACGCATAGTTAACATACTGCTCCATTTATTAGGTAGGCGATGGCAGCGCCCCCAAAGATTCGGATACTTCTGTTATCGGACATGTGTATTAAATACCAAGCCATTTGCTTATAACCTTTTCATCGATGAATTAGTGCCTAATTGGCATGGGTAACTAGGGACAACAGAGTAAACCAAAAAGGGCCACGAGAACAAGAATTCGGACACTTGCGTTGGGTTTAAGCCGACCCACTGCAAACCCAATCTCTAAACCCTACGTCGCAAGAACTAAGTGGGACCACCACACCAAATTCGGGACCGAACGGTCTCGTTGAATATTTGCAGTTATGGGTAATCGGATTGTCATAGATCTTTGTAAAAATCCGAAATTTGACCTGTAACATGTCCTACAAGGCCAAATAGAGGTCACAGAGTCCCACCTTGATACAAGAATGCTAGAAACGTGAAAATCTGTGAATCGCAGTGTTTTAGGTTGTAGATCTCGGTAACGTTGCGAAATTTCTGATCCGGCGTATCTTTCAAAGTCAATGGTCCAATCATGATTTATCAGAGCTAGAGAGCTTAAAACTGGTGCCTTGGGTATTCCGGGTTGTAGATCTCCTAAACATTGTGAAATTCTGGATGCAATGGTCAACGGTGTCGAAGTCAATGAAGTTGAGTGTGTTATGATCATGATGGTAGCTACTTTGAACATTACAACTCATAAGTCATGAAATGTACATTTGCCATTATAGTTACCATGAGATGTTCAATTTGTTACATTATTTTGCATATCCTTTCCAATATTTGTTTTCATACGGTTGTAAAATGTCAGTAGTGTAGTCATAAACTTCCATTGTGGAAGTGGAGGGGGGGGGGGGTGACATACTGTAGTCTGATTTTTAACGACTGCCTTAGAAAATATGTTATTGAAGCCCTCTATGTGTCGGACACATCTATATATGTCTCTATGTATCCCCCACCTCACCACCTTTGGGTAAACCATAGCACTGTATTGATTGAAAACTAAAAGTATGATTTTAAGTTACAAAAAAAATAGCTTGCTGGAATTGATGCATTTTGGAGCATTAAATGAAATAAAAGTAAATATAAATTTACTGAGATATAGATGTATTTTTACTAAGTCAATCTCATGATTATAATTATTTACCAGAAGGGAAAAAAAAAGATTTTATTTGCACGGATTAAAGAGCAAAGAATTCATATTTGGTACAAATCTTATTTCGTACTTTTACTTTTTAAGAACTTATGTATTGTTACATTTGTATTTGCCTCGACTGGCATAAAGAATAGGGAGCGATCTACTGCTCCAGCACGCAAACTTTGTGTGTTGCGTTAGCTCTAACTGAGGCAGTGGTCAGTAGTGACTTCGATCATAATAGGTCCATCCTGGTATAAGAACTAGCATTTTCTAGACCTCTTCTCTGTCATATGCGTAGCAAATAAAAAGAAATTAAGTGAGAATTTTCAACCAATGAAATATAAAAATGAAGGGAGTAATTCTTAGTTCTAAGTCGCGTTCCATTACAGATAAGGACACGAATTTTAACACAGCACACAGGTGACCAACGGAACCCCTACACGAATTTTACAACCAGATGCTCAAGTATTTGGCGAATTACAGGAAGTCAAAATCCATTAATAAAGAGATAAATTTTTTCAACATTCTGTATAGGCTGACGCTTTCACCAATAATGAATGAAACAACCGACGCTCTGGAGAGCTTTCAAGAGTTATATCAACCCGCAGTGGAAGAAAGATATAACATCCTCTAATCAGACTTCATGTAAGGAGAAAAGCTTCCGGCAATGTCACTGTTGTATGACACAATCTGATGTAACTTGCTGCGTGACTTGCCTTCTTGAATCTATATACCTTGACTTACATTAGGTTGCAGTTTTAAGTTCAATTTGTATTAAGGTTTATTACAGCATTTAAATTAAAAGGAACAAACACAATATATATATACAGTTTATTATTTCGCTTTAAGTACTTTCGTTTAAGTTTGATTTATCAGAACTTAACCTCATTCCATCTGAGCAGAGGTCTAATGTAAACAAATATATCGTTATTTACTTTTGGCTGGATATGTACGGTGACCATATTTTTTTGGAGAAAATAAAGGACAAATCAAAAATTGTTTCAAAATAAAAAAAGCACGTTGCGTTTATTTGTTTCATTAAAACTAAAAAGCATTAAAACATTTATTATAAAAATATAAACATATACATAGCATTTTAAACAATTATATTATTACTTAAAAAATTTTAATTTTGATACTTTTCACAAGAATGAACTTTTTTTAATAAATCAGGTTTGTGTTTTAAAAATTCGCAAAACAGTTTCGGTTTTTTCACTGGTCCACATATTGTTCGCTACCCAAACTACTCGTTCAGTGGGGGCATTAGATCCAGGGAGACATAAGCAAAATTCAACGTTTTTTAAAATGTTTTTAAAAGATACGTGTTTATCTGTGAAATATTTAAAAATTTCAGCCCATCTACTGCGCGCCAATATTCAGTTTACTATTTTAATTCACAAAAAACGGACAAAATGGCCATTTTAATAAAAAAATAAATCTAAAGGACAGAGCAGTGAAATAAAGGACTGTCCTCTTAAATAAAGGACGTATGGTCACCGTATGGATATGTAATCTCGTTCTTCTGAGTACTCATACGCAAAAAATAGTATACAAGTTTTTTTAAAAAAAATAATATTAAGAAAAGTTGTTTTAAATCTCTTATATTCTCTTTCCTTTTTATGCCTTATCTAGTTTCAGAAAGTATATAAAATCTTGATGATATTAATAATCACTAAGCTTGTAAATTTCAATAACGAATATGAAACTAAGATTAATGTCAAAGATAATTTTCTTAAGACATTTTTCTATTAGCTCTGTAATAAAATTAATGGAAAGAGAATAACTCTTAAGTAAGGTATATATACCATTTATTTTAGGAGAATAAAATCAGTGGCTAAGTGTGGGTTTGGAAAATGGATAGGTAACGCGACAGTTGCCTGCCTACTTTGGATGTCAGTGGACGGTGCGACGGTCTCTTGGTTGTATCTGACTGAGATATGTTTTTTTTTTAACTTTTTTTATAGCTTTTCTTAATTCTAGATGGTATTTTATAAAATTGTGCAATACACCTCAAGCAGCTATAATATTATGTGCATTATATTTTACGGAAGTATAAGAAATGAAACGTAAGGAAATTTACACTTAAAAAAAAAATCCATGCGGTTTGTCACACTTAATATGACTTTGCATCCACAACTGACAGATTGAAAAATCATATTCTGAATATTCATCTGCAATAATATATTACTTTCGTGCACAAAATGGGCTAAAGACCAGGTCACAAAGACTAGAAAGGTTCAGAGGTAGAATGCAACAGAAAAGGCAAGCAAAATATCAGTATGCGTGATACGAACTAAAGTTGGTCTGGATATTCCAAAATTAGTAAAGAGCTATAAGAAAAATATAGTGGTTACCGTGCTTGGGGGCCAGGGTTTGAGCCCCGGGTTAGGCATGGATGTTTGAGTTGTTTTTCTGCTGAGGTCTCACCTTCCTCACAGACCTCTATAATAATAATCATAACAATTTATTCCATGCAGGAGGTTACAGTAAAGCCAAGGTAAGGTAATTTTGGATATTAATTTAAAAGTTCAAGTGACTTGATGCCCCAGTACATTTGAGAAATTAAAAAGAAACATTGATGATAGTACAAAAATAAAGGACCTCCCAATAACAGTGACGTTAAGTAAGTAAGTAAGTAGTACAAAAATACAAACATGTTTACAGGAATTGTATAATTATTTGTTACATATAAATAAAATGACAAATGAAATACAATGTGAAATACGATAAAAAAAATGGTAAACTTAGGGGAAAGGAAAAGAAGGTTTAAGACAACAGAGAGTAATATTAAATGAATGAACAGGGGAAAAAAAAGATTGCAAATAATCCAGACAAAGGGCAAAGATGGGTAGTTGGAATAGAGCAGATGTTGTTGGGTTGTTTTACCTCTGAGCAGCACTTTTTTGCACACCGTGGGCTAAATGGCCAGGTCACATGGACCCCGAAGGCTCAGAGAAGGTTGTGGGAGGGGACCCACTGGAACAGCTGTTGGTAGACAGACGGTAGCCTCCCGTCAAGGCCATCCAGCGTGTTCTTTAACGTGCACAGGGTATGGCTCTCCCGCACACGGGGCCACGGCTTAACGTCCCATCCGACGGACGGCGGCCTTTCCAAGCCCATCGGTGTCCCCTACTGACCGTGGGAAGGGCGGGGAATTTTGCGGAGATAAATCTCAACGCTGACCCAGCTGGGACCCGAACCTGGGAACTACAGATTACGAGCCTGGTGTGCTACCGACTGGGCCACCCCTGCCCCAGATGTTGTTGGTCAAACGTTCCAATATTCTAATAGGAGTGGAGTAATATAGTTTTTGAATTTTGTTTTAGAATTTAAAGAAGTGATATCGCTTGGTAGAGAGTTCGAAGTTGAGGTTTGCTTGAAAGGCAAAAGAAATTTCACCATACTTAACTTTGAAAATCTTGGGAGGACACAACATTTTATTATCAGAGCGAAGGATGTGGCGATGTCGTAACCGAATATAGGGTGTAAGAAACGAATGAAGGAGATGAGACTTGTTATAAATAGTGTCATGAATAAGGGTAATAAACCTCAGCCCCGTGACCGAGTAGTTAGCGCGCTTGGCTACTGATCTAAGGGACACGGGTAAGGCATGGCTGTTTGTGTCGTTTTTCTGCTGAGATCCTGCCAACCTCACAGACTTTCTACTATGGCATATAAACTGACAGGCTCCTGTCAGACCTCTGTGGCAAGCAGCTGCTTGAGGAGGTATTTTTTTTTTTCTTCTAAAGTCAAGAGTGGAAATTTGGTAGCTGGAACGAAAATCAGTAAGTGTTAGAGATTCTCGTTTGTTCAAATAGATTTTGCTGACGATTTTGAGAGCTTCATTTTGAACTTTTTCTAATTTATAAGAGTTCTTTTTATTAATACCAAAAAGAGTGGAAGCACAGTATTCGAGTTTTGGTCGGAGGTAAATTTTGTAGAACACTGTGTCATAGGAGAATATATAGTTTCGAATGTGCCTCAATATATAAATTCATTTAGAAGCTGAAGCGACGGTTTTATTAATGTGAATTCCAAAATCAAGATTATTATCTATCGACATACCTAAATACTTCATAGAAGTGGAAACTGTAATATGGGTATTATTAATTTTAATGTTTGTGTGATACGGGGGAGAATTTAAAGTTGAAAGAAAAGCAATATTCGTTTTCTTGATATTGACAGTGAATCCATTTTTATGATAGCAATAAAGCACATCGTCAATATCATTTTCTATTTCTTGTTTTAGAGAAATGAAAAAACTTGAGGTAAAAGGAAGAAGAAAATCGTCTGCATACATAGAAATATTGCAGTTAGTGGAAGATCATTACCAAAAAGGTTAAAGGGTTGGGTTACCTCTGAGCGGCACTTTTTTGCACACCATGGGCTAAACGGCCAGGTCACATGGACCCCGAAGGCTCAGAGAAGGTTGGGGGAGGGGACCCACTGGAACAGCTGTTCGGAGACAGATGGTAGCCTCCCGTCAAGGCCATCCAGCGTGGTCTTTAACGTGCACAGGGTATGTCTCTCCAGCACATGGGGCCACGGCTTAACGTCCATTCGACGGACGGCGGTCTTTCCAAGCCCATCGGTGTCCCCTACTGACCGTGGGCAGGGCGGGGAATTTTGCGGAGATAAATCTCAACGCTGACCCAGCTGGGACTCGAACCTGGGAACTACAGATTACGAGCCTGGCGCGCTACCGACTAAGCCACCCCCGACCCAAAAGGCTAAAGAAAAGTGGGCTAAGAATGATTCCTCGGGGTAGAGATCTCATTAGTGCTTAATTTAGTTAGGATAAATGGTCGTTGAGATAATTTTTAAACCAGGAAGAGGGCAATATATTAATATTATAGTCGAGTTTTTTCAAGATCAGTTTGTGTTCAACTGAATCAAATGCTTTCGAGATGTCAAGGGAAATGAGTCAGATCAGACAGTAGCATGCCAGGCTCATAATCTGAAATTCCCTGTTCGAGTCCCAGTTGGGCCAACATTGAGCTTTTTCTCCACAAAAATCCCTACCATGCCCTCAGTCAGTAAGGGACACTGATGGGTTTGGAAAGGACGCTATCCATTGGATGGGATGTTAAGCCTTGGTCCCTTTTGCTGGGGAGCCATATCCTGAGCATGCTAAAGAACACTCTGGATGGCAGGCTACTATCTGTCTCTTAACAGCTGTACAGTGGATCCCTCCCCTAACCTTCTCTGAGCCCTCGAGATCTTTTTGATCTGGCCATTTTGCCCGTTATGTGCAAAATAATGCAGCTCAGAGGTAAAACAACCTAACCCTAACCGAACTAGCCCATTTGCTGTTAATTAATTTGCATAGGAATGTGATAATTAATATATAATAATCATAGTCCTATGCAATATATCAGGTGAAACCTATGAGTATTTATAAATGCCCCGGTATTTGAAGTATTAGTTGTTCTCAAACTGTTGAGTTTACATACATGTAGAAGATGTTCCCCATTGTCCCACGCAATTGAAACTACCAATGGCAAAGGGACCTAATACTCCTGACCAAAGGTCAGTCAACTTTATCATTGAAGTCACCTAGCAGAAGAGAAATACAGTACATCCTTTCTTGATAGAATTCAAAATATCTTGAAGTTGTCTGTAAAACCTATCTTTCTGGTGCTCATCAGAATCATCTGTCACATTGGAGAATAATCATAGTTTTAAATTTAACTGTAAGAAATCTTT
Source organism: Ryuthela nishihirai (assembly GCA_038380435.1). Taxonomy (NCBI): domain Eukaryota; kingdom Metazoa; phylum Arthropoda; class Arachnida; order Araneae; family Heptathelidae; genus Ryuthela; species Ryuthela nishihirai. Next base: position 41,962,897 of record JAWZYU010000020.1, read on the forward strand.
TATTAATGCAGCCATATACAAGAGGATTTGGGTTGGGTTGTTTTACCTCTGAGCGGCACTTTTTTGCACACTATGGGCTAAATGGCCAGGTCACATGAACCCCGAAGGCTCAGAGAAGGTTGGGGAGGGGACCCACTGGAACAGCTGTTGGGAGACAGATGGTAGCCTCCCGTCAAGGCCATCCAGCGTGTTCTTTAACGTGCACAGGGTATGTCTCTCCCGCACACGGGACCACGGCTTAACATCCCATCCGACGGACGGCGGTCTTTCCAAGCCCATCGGTGTCCCCTACTGATCGTGGGCAGGGGGGGGGGAATTTTTGCGGAGATAAATCTCAACGTTGACTCAGCTGGGACTCGAACCTGGGAACTACAGATTACGAGCCTGGTGCGCTACCGACTGAGCCACCACCGCTCCTATACAAGAGGAGCATCATTGGTGAGTCTGCTGAGAAGCAAACATGTACCTTGGAGACCAACGTATACCTTGGATCCTCCTTCCCTGAAAATAGAAATTTAAAATTATTTTTAAGTATCTGACCTTTACTTATCCATCTGGTCTCTTGGAAACACAGAATATCTAAGTTATAGCGCTGGAATTTCTGTGTGACGACCTCAAGAGAATAATCTCTATGTAATGTTCTCACATTCCACGTGCCTGTAGAGAGAAAATGATTAGTAGGAATTTTAAAGAAACTAGGTTTATTGAGAGAGGTAGGGTCAACAATATCAAACAGACCCCTAATCGCAGGCATGGGGCAAAGACCCGTTCCCCCCACAACTAAAGGTTGAAGCCACTCATGCTGGTAGGAACTTCAGGCACTACTTTAACAGTGGACATTTTCAAGAACCAGAATCTGGATAGACTGATCTGCCTGAGATATTACTCCAGTGTAAGATTGGTGATGCCCAACTAGCTAAGTGAGAGTTCGGATATCGGCGATGGCCTCTGATCAGGATTATTCACCAGCTGATATAAGGTATCCTGTGCTTCTGATCACTTAGGGCTGGAAACCCATACGCAAACAGAAAATACAGCGGCAGATTTTCCCTTAAAAGAGGTCCACAGGGCAGCAAGTCCAGGATCCATAATCAAGCTTAAAGCCATAAATCAATCCAGTCCAGTGGGCATAAATAGTCAGCACCAGGACCCTGTAAATTTGACCACTCCTAAGCAGGACAGAAAAAAAAATTGCCACAGATGACCAGAACAGTAAGCCAACTGATGTGTCAGCTCTCCCCTTACGTTCTCTTCCCAGAAGAGAATATCTCTTTTGAAAGATAATAACAGTGTGCACCAAGAGAAGGCGGGGTCAGACATTAGGTTCTAGGCCAGGAAGTTCTGTGTATCGTCACTGGGGATAGGTACATAGCTCCCTTTCCAGTGTATGCCTAACTATCATTTACAGACTTACAGAAATATATAAAAAGAAATATTAATATAAATTATATAAATTTTCACATAGTAAAAAAAAAATGCCGTCCCATGGCCGAGTTGTTAGCACGCTTGGCTACTGATCTAAGGGACCTGGGTCCGAGCCCCGGGTCAAGGCATGGTTGTGTGTGTCGTTTTTCTGCTGAGGTCCTGCCATCCTCTCAGATCTTATACTTTGGCATATAAACTGACAGGCTCCTGTCAGACCTCTGTGGCAAGTAGCTGCTTGAGGGGGTATTTATTTTTTTTTATTTAAAAAAAAAAATAATGAAAAAAAAATATCTGTTCTTTATTATTCATCTGAAAAAATTCTCGCTGACGGGATGGGACTCGAACCCACATCTTCAGATACATGCCAGAACAGACTAACCAGTTAAATCACGCATCAGATGACAAAGAATTCCAGAATAAGACATATAAATCTTTCGCTGAGATGTGGCGGGACTTGAACCATCTATACTTCAGGAGACGCAACTTATTTCCAATTGTTGCTAATGATTTTAGATGTTAATGAAGAGGTCGCACATGTTTAAATGTTATTATGAAAAATCCATCCATAGTAAATATACAGAATACCTATAGATATAAAATTCAACAATTATTCATCTGGAAAAAAAAACACCAATAACGCAGCAGGACTCGAACCCACAACTCTCTAGATACATGCCAGAGAGATCTAACCAGTAAAACCAGCATCAGACAACAAACAATTCCAAGATATGACCTATAATGATCTTTATAATGTATTTAACCACATTATTTGGTATTAACCAAAATAAAAACACGAGATTCGTACTTAAGTAGTAGATTATACTAATTATAAAATAATTCACTGAATAAAATTTTGACTACTTTGAAGCCCCGAGTGTCGATCCCCTAGGCGAGCACCTTCGCAGTAATCCACCGCTCTTTCAGGCGATGTATTACATTAATATTAAAGGATTTCTGCAAGCAAATTTCGTCTACACTGCAACTCTGATTTTTAATTTGGCACGTGATTGTTATGTGTTTAAAAATATATAGAGTCCTTGAAATATAACTAATGTTTTCTACTTCTATGTGCAATGCGGTACAATGCTAACACAGCACGTGCGTTTCTGTTATATGGCTTATACGCAAGATCTCCACTGAGGTGGAAAGGAGTAGAATGATAAAGCAATTAAACTACAGTGATAGTTTCTCAGAATTAATAGCTGGAGTTGAAATACAATAATCACCTAACAAGCTTTGATGGTTGAGAAATCAATGACTTGCAAAAATACAACAGGAGGAAAATTGCAAGACAGAGGAACTGAGAATTATAATGGTAAGTTAATGACTAAAATAACTCAATTGAACTGTTGCCTAATTAAATCCTTGTTTATTGGCATGTCTTCTTCTTAAACGTTACCTTTATTGAGAATTCCATCCTCAGGCTTACTTAATAGATAATTTTGCGGAAAATTTATATAAATTTTTAATTAAATTTAATTTTTTATATTTTTATTTTCTTTATTTTTTTTAATTCTTTATTTATTAACTTTATTTTATTTATTTTCTTTTATATTTTTCTTTTTTTTATTTTTCTTGATATTTTTTCTTTAAGTTCCATTCCATAATGAAGTGGAAGAAAGGAATTCAAATGGTGAATTATAGATTTTGATTTTTACATCAAGAGAGGGATGATTTAGTAAGAGATTGGTGCAGAATTCCTGAACCCCATACTCTTTTAGTGAATTAAAAACTTTTGTTCGTTGTGTGTTGTATTGTTCACAATTTAAAAGTATATGGTGTACATTTTCAGATGTGTTGCAAAGTATGCAGTTTGGTGTTGTTGAATATTTTAATGTTGTATTGTAGAATTTAAAAGTGTAGTGTTTGTTTTTAATCTGTATAATATTTTTAAATGTTTTATGGGAAAAAGAAGATTTCTAATTGTTGAAATATTTTTAGAAAGGAAATATCTTAAATTATTGTGGACAGGTGCATAAGTTCGAAAAACGTTTTCTGTTAATTGAAATTCTAATTTTTTGATGTCCTGTTTGATATTGAAAAAGAAGTTATAATTATCAGTTTCAGTTATCATTTGGATGCATATTTTGCAAGTTTATGAATAAAACCATTTTCAGTTATCCCTACATGGCTAGGGATCCATTGAATGATTATGCAGTTCTTTTTAAATTTAATATTGCTTGTGTTTAGGAGTAAGATTTGTGAGATGTAAAAATTGTAGTCTGTATATAAAAATTCTTGTAAATTAGTTTGAATTGCTCCTTTGGAGTCCACAAAAATAACTATGTTTTTATTTTGAAGATTTTTCAAAATGCAGTTGAATGCTTCCAAAATGGCAAATAATTCAGCATGAATAATGGATCGTTTTTAATTAGATTTTAGATAGTTTTTGCAGATCCAGACTCTGAAAGTACTGACCCAATAGAATATATTTTTTAAAAAATTTTAATTTGTTTTTGCAATAAGTTTGAGTAAGAGATTGTAATGCTTTTGCTAGAAGTTTTTTTTTTTAATTAAAGAGGGAATTTCTGTGATCATATAAGGTTTGATGTAGCACCAATATGTTATTAAATTTGGAATATCTCCTTTAAGTGATTTTTCGAAATGAAGGTTCAATAGATTAAAAAGTTGTGTGTCATTTTTGATTTTGTTAAGTAAATACTTCATTCAAAATTTAAATAAAATGAATGTAGAGACAATTTGTAATGAAGTTGTAAAATACATTTTAGTAACAGTATTTTTTGTTTAATTTGGAATGGTGGGATGGCAGTTTCTGCAATAAGGGAAAGGGTGGGACAAAATGAGGGAAGCCTCAAAGCAATTTTAATACATCTATTTTGAATGGTGTTAATTTTTTTAAATTTAGAATCTGGAATACCAGTTCAAAATTCTAATCCATATTCAAGTTTGACTCTGATTAAGTTTTTGTAAAAGTGTAATCATATAAAATTGTTGTGTGCCTTCAAGATTAAAAATAAAGAATTTTAAAGTACTTAATAATTTTTGTCCAATATTTTGAATATTTTCAAGATTATGATTCCAGTTTAATCTGGGATCTAGATACATTCCTAAAATTTTACGTTTTGAAAGTTGCTGGATTTTATGAGAATTACTTTTTAAAGCAAATTGTGGGGAGTATAGTCTTCTTTTATAGAAAGGGATGCAAAAGCGTTTTTGACATTAATGTCTAAATGCCATTTTTTACAATAATTAATAATTTTGTTTAATTGTTTTTGGAGTATTTCTTGTAAAATATACTCATTTTTATCTCATGCCCAAAACATTATACAAGATAATACAAGATAATGCAAGGTGTCACCAGTCTTTGGTTGCTAGGAGGTGTATCGAGGGATACTCCACGGATTTTATCACCATGAATTGGCCTCCATGGTCTTTCGATATTAACCCTTTGGAGCATCTGTGGGACACAATGGAAACAAACTTATGATCCATGAGTCCAGCACCATCCAATGCAACACAATTATGGTCTACATTGCAGTATGTCTGGGCTGTCATTGCTGAACAGTACCAGCAAATCATTGACTCCATGCCTCGACATGTGGCTACCCTACTGAGGGCTCAAGGAGGACCAATCCGTTATTAGGCACGTATCCCATGACTTTTGGCCATTCAGTGAATCATTAAGTAGGGTAGAAATACATTCTTTAGCTGAGCGATTTTTGCGGAACCAAAGAAATTGTCAGGTAAAAATTTTCCTGTTTCAACAAACCAGTTGAAGCGTTTAAAAAAGTCTTTCAAAAAGCTTTAAAGGGTTTGAAAGTAGAGAAATTGTTTTATGGGGGGAGGTGATAAAAATGCACATTGCTATATATAATCCTCCCGCTTCGTATTTATTTTAATCGTTATCTTTTTTTATATATATATACATTATGTTGTTCCTTCTTTGAAATAATTAAGAGTCCAGTATCATACTGGGGAACAGAGGTATCCTCCCACTCCAAAAAGGAGTAACCAAAGGCAGGTAATGGTTTTTCCACAAATACAAAAACATTTATTTACAGGCTAATACCATTTCGCATTGTACGCTTTCAATAACTTACATAATGCTGTAGGAAACGTCCAGCAGCTCTCCTGCCTACAACTGTTCTGCTCTCTCTCTCAAAACTACTAAAGTGCTAACATCGCTGTCCACAACTATAGTGCTCGCTCTCCAAGACAAGACTGTTGTGCTCGCTGTCCAAGACTGTTGTGTCCTTATCTCTCTTGAACACACCAAGGGCCCCTTTACAAAAAGTTTGATTGGCCCCACAATTCTCTGCTAGTGGGGGGGGAGGTGGTAAGGGACGAAAACAGACAGTTCTCAGTGTGATGTTCTTGTCCTGAAACCACGTGGATGTCCATTCGTGGGAACCATTGAGTAGTGGTTCAGGGAGATCTTCCAGGGCATCCGATGGTGCAGTGTTAGAGTCTCAGACTTGGCGCCAGGTGCCACTCTGACAGAAGCTTTGCATGGATGAGAGGGTGCCTCCTTTTGTGCACGTTTCTTGGATTACAACTGGCAGGAAAGTGGGTAAATGGCTTTCTGCCCTGCTCTGCGGCACCTCAAAGGGAATTACCTGCCGGATAATCTTCCACTTGGCGCTAGAACGTCGAAACAGTTCTAGGTGAATATAAAAATTCATATAGAACAAAATAGATCTGAATGGATTTAGATCAACAGGGGTTTTCCTGATTTTAACAAAAAAATTATGATAATCGGTTTCTAAGATAATGGGATTGTATGTTTTTTCCATAAAAACTTTAAAATTTCTAATAATTTTTCCCCATTTTTTGGAAGAAATTTAAAAAATTTATTTGGGATCAGATCTGCCCCAGCTGCAGATTTTAAGTTTAATTTATTACTGGTATAGTTAAGTTTCGAGATAGTGAAAGGTTGGTCCATTATGGTAAAAGTGGGTTTAATATTATTTAATTTTTTTTTTATTTTTGTGTTTAGTATTATTTTTCAGAATGTGTTAAGTTTTTGAGTAATTTTGAGGTTTTTAGCAAATTGGTCAGTTGTTTCATTTAAATTACTATTATTATGAATGGCTATCTCTGAGGTGGGTATCTTTTGATTTTTTGTGGTATTTATTTTTTTAAAATATTTTCCAGACTTTTTTTCATGTTGAAATTGTTTTAAGTTGACTGGTAAACGTTTCCAGTTGTCTCCATAAATTTGTTTTAGTTTTTTTTCTTACTTGTGCGTTAATTTTTTTATAATTATTAATAACGTTAAAATGTCTTTTTTTTACCTTGTTCTCGGCTTTTTTACTAATTGATATGTCTGTTCATGTGCCAAAAGTTTTTATTAAGTTTGGGAATTTTGCTAAGTATAGTTTTAAAAGCGGGTTGTGTGATGTCAATTAATTGATTGAAATAAGAATTATAATCTTTTGAAAATTCATGTGCAGCTTGTTCCAGTATTTTTTTTTTTCATAATGGCCAGTTGTTCAGACTCATTAATTTTCTAAATTTAACATTAAAATTTGCCGATATAAAAATGGGGTGATGATCACTGTCCTTGTATCAGTAATCAATAGAGGTAGGAAGAGAGGGATGGAATATAGGATATCGCTTGAAACTGTAACCGAGCGTCGCCATATTGTTGCTACTCGTAAGCGTGCTATCATTTTGTTAAGGAACGACAAATTGTATTTAAAAAAATGGATACGTGCATCGCGTTTGGATGCATTAACAAACCTGAGAAAAAGATCAAAGGATAACATTTCATAGGTAAAATGTAACGCTAAGTTTTGCTTTGTAAATTGAAAACTTTTTTGTAATTTCAACTGTTTATGACAGTAGCATAGTTAGAACTTGGAGGAGGAGAGTGTGAAAACTTGGAGAAGGGGGTTGCGAAACTTTCCCAGTGTTTTAAATGTAAACCGATTAAATAAAGGTTCATTATACATTCAGAGAAGGAAATAACAAATCAAGAAATATTATTCATTTCCTATAAACTGGAAGGAGAGCTGTGTACCAATCCCCAGTGATGATGCACAGAACCGGCCAGGTCTAGCGCTTAATGTCCGACCCCGCCTTCTCACGGTGCAGGCCGTTAGTACCTTTCAAAAACAGATATTCTCTTTTGGAAGGGGACGGAAGTGGAGAGCTGCCAGATCAGTATCGCCTATTGATCTGGTCATTTATGGCCACTTTTTTTCTTTTTTCCAACCCTGCTGAGGAGTTGTCAACTTCACAGAGTCCTGATGCTGACCATTTATACCCCATTTATAAATAAAATATAAAATAAATACCCCTCAAGCAGCTACTTGCCACAGAGGTCTGACAGGAGCCTGCCACAGTAGAAGGTCTGAGAGGGTGGCAGGACCTCAGCAGAAAAACAACACATACATCCATGCCTTACCCGGGGCTCGAACCCAGGTCCCTTAATCTATATTTATATTATATATATATATAGACTGGGCTGCTTTATGGATTTGAGCTTGTTATTGGTCTTGCTGCAATAGTAGGCCTCTGTTGAGGGAGAATATGGCGTTGTGTTTTCTATTTGCTTGTGGGATGCCAGCAGCTTTTTTAAGGCTGGCAACAGCGACATGGCATACATTTATATCAGCTGAACAGAGATATGGGATACCTTATATCAGCTGGTGGATAATCCTGAGCAGAGGCCATCGCAGGTAACCTCACTTAGTTAGTTGGGCATCGTCAAGCCTAAACTGGAATAATATCTCTCAGGCAGGCCATATGGCTCTTGAAAAAGTCCACTTGAAAAGGTGGTGACTGAAATTCCTACCAGCAATGGTGACTTCAGACTTTAGCAGAGGGGGAACAGGTCTTTGCGCCATGCCTGCGATCAGGGGGCTGTTTGATACAGTTGACCCTACCTATCTCAATAAACCTAGTTTCTTTAAAAATTCTACTAATCATTTTATCTCTGCAGGAATGTAGAATGTGAGGACATTACATAGAGATTATTCTCTTGATGTCCTCACACAGGAATTCAGCGCTATAAACAGTTATTCTAGGCTTTCAAGAGACCAGATGGAAAAGTAAAGGTGAGATACTTAAAAATAACTTTAAATTTCTCTTTTCAGGCAGGGAGGATGGAAAGCATCTCCAAGGTGCAGGTTTGCTTCTCAGTAGACACGCCAATGATGTTCTTCTAGGATATGACTGCATTAATGAAAGATTTCTTAGAGCAAAATTTAAAACAAAAATTAAAGACTTGAATGTCATCTGTTATGCCCCCATAGAGCACTCTGATGAGAATGAGGATACATTTTACAGCCAGCTTCAGGATATTTTGAATTTTGTGAAAAAAGGAGATGTTTCTGTTGTGCTAGGTGACTTCAATGCTAAAGCTGGTACTGACTGTGATCATTGGGCAGGAATTTTAAGTCCCTTTGGCATTGGTAGTTCCAATGGCAAACCTCTCTTACAGGTAAATAAACTTAATGGTTTGCAAATAACTAACACATACTGCAAACACAGGGATATTTATAAATATACATGGGCTTTTACCTGATGGATTGCACAGGAGTATGATAGATTTTATTTTAATTAACAGCAAATCGGCTAGTTCAGTTACGAATACCAGATCATACAGGGGAGCCAAAATTGGGCCTGATCATTACCTGGTCAAAAGTGTCTTGCGGCTGAAGTTTAAGAAATGTTATGCTAAGGTTAAGAAATTCTGTGATGAAAATTACCTTTAACACTGAATGTCTGAAATATCCAGATATAGCCAAAGCATACCATGATATTCTACTTAGTTATAACAATCGTGGTTTGCCTACTGCTGTAGTTGAGAAGGAATGGAATCAGTTTAAACAGGCTTTTCTTGAAGCCACGCGTTTGGCTACTGATCTAAGGGACCTGGGTTCGAGCCCCGGGTGAGGTATGGCTGTTTGTGTCGATTTTCTGATGAGGGCCTGCCATCCTCAGACCTTCTGCTATGGCATATAAACTGACAGGTTCCTGTCAGACCTTTGTGGCAAGCAGCTGCTTGAGGGGGTATTTATTTTTTATTTTTATTTAACAATAAATACTCTTTTGGGTAAAAGGGAACAGAGGAAACAAAATTATTTTAGTAATAAGTCTATGGATCTTATTTCTCAAATAAGATCCATAGACTTATTACTAAAATAATTGAGGGGTATATTAATAATAAATTATTGAGGGGGATATATTAATAATAAATTATTAAATGAGGGGGTAATATTATACCTTGAGGGGTATATTAATAATAAATTATTAAATATCCCCTCAAGGGAACAGAGGAAACAAAATTATTTTAGTAATAAGTCTCTGGATCTTATTTCTGAAAAGAAGGAAGTGCAGGTTTAATATGAATCAAACCCTACTAGCCCTAACAGAAGGCATTACAACGAGCTTAATAAACATGTAAAGGATCAGTTAACAGCTGATAAGAATCTTTGATTTGATAGCCTGACTACAAAGCAGAGGAAGCAGTTAGACAGCACAACAGCAGGGGATTGTACCAGATTGTTAATGTTTTATGTGGGAAGAAACAGACAGGTACACAGGAATTGAGGGATAAACATGGCAAGGTGGTTGAAGGTGAGGATTCTGTGATGGCTGGTGGGCTGAACATTTCAGAGAAGTTCTAAATAATGTGATTATTTCTACTCTCATTGTTTGTAATGAAGATAGATGCATTACTGGCTTTAATGATGGCCCTATATCACATTCCGAGGTGGCTTTGGCAATCTCTAAATTTGAACTGCCTAAATCCCCAGGGGTAGACAAAATCACCACTGAAATGCTTAGAGCTGGTAACATTTGCTTGTCACATGGCTGACTGAAAATTTGAATATTTTTTATGACAAAGGTGTTGTTCATAAGTATTTTACTAGAGCTTTCATTGCCCCACTTTTTAAAAAAAGGTGATCGCAGTTCTTGTGATAATTATAGGGGAATTGGTTTACTCTTTGTTCCAGGTAAAGTTCTTTGCATCGTTATACTTAATAGAATTAAGGATTTGGTTGATGGACAACTGTGTGATGAACAGTGTAGATTCAGAAGTGGTAGGGGATGTATTGATGAAAAATTTTCTTTTAGGCAAATTGTTGAGAAATGTTTAGAGTTTCAGAAACCTGTGGTTACTAGTTTCATAGATTGCAAAAAGTCGTTTGACTCTGTTGATCAACGTAATTTGTGGTTGATTGTTAGATCATATGGAATACTTGATACGTTAGTTAGTGTAATGGAAGATTTCTACAATAACAGTGAGTCATGTGTAAGAGTTCATACGTCTTGCAGAAATTGGTTTAACATTGCTAGTGAAGTTAGATAAAAGTGCATTTTTTCTCCTTTTCTGTTTTGTTTGGTTATTGATTATGTTATGTGAAAGTCTTTGCAAGGGAAAGATTTTGGCTTTAAATGGTCTAGAAATTTTAAAATTTCTGATTTACATAATTCAGATGTTTTGACCTTATTGGCTAATGATATTGATGAGATGAATTCTTTCATTAGGGCTGCTGATGAGACTGGTAGTAGAGTAGGTTTAGTGATAAACAGAGAAAAAACTAAAGTGATGAAATTTGGTCAGGCAGATGGTGCTTCAGTTGCTTTGAACGGCTGCACTCTTGAGCAAATGTCTCAGTTTAATTATCTTGGGAGCTATACAACAGAACTGGTTATGTGCAGCATGAAATAAATAGAAGAATAGTGACTGCCTCTGGGACTTTTAAGAATCTATGGAGAATGGGGAAAAATAGGCGTGTCCACCTAATGATCAAAATTAAGCTGTAAAATAGTTTGGTCCTTTCTAAGGTTAATTATGGTAGTGAAACATGGACCCTTTGTAAGCAGGATAACAAGAAACTTGATGCCTTTGATTCTAGATGCTTACACAGTATCTTGGGAATTAGGTGCTTTGACTTTGTAAGTAATGATGAAGTTAGAAGAAAGAGTCATCAATCTCCTTTGAGTGGCATAGTGTGTAGAGAGAGACTGTATCGGTTTTGCCATGTTGCCCATATGCATAGCTGCAGATTGGCAAACGGGATTATATACAGTGTGCCTAAGGTTTCAGAGAAAGGGGGAGACCTAGGATGCGATTGGCAATGTCAAACAGGATCTTGGTAAAATTGGCCTAGAGTGGCCAAACCTAGCAGCTGTAGCCCAGAACTGTCTGGAGCGGAAAATTGCACAGTCTGGTTGGACCTCCATAGTCCATGGATGCATAAGGATTTTGTATGTATGTATCAGAGACAGTTATTGATTAATTTCTGGGCCATGATGACACCATAAACGTGAAATGATATTGAGAAACTTGGGGTATTTGAAAGCAGGAATAAAGTCAAAATCCTTGTAATTTTGAGCAAGACGGTTGTTTTGTGGTAATGGCAACAGCTATTCTCATACGAATCAAGTAACAACGTTCAACAGGTATGGTTGGAACATCCTTCCAGTAGTTTAAAACATCTGAAAAAATTAGTACTAACGCGGCGGGAATCTAACCCGCAACTCTCTAGATACATGCCAGAGCGCTCTTCCATTAGTCTTGCCATCTCTATTAGATTTTCGTATTTGTAGAACTCGAAAGAAAGCTGTGAAAAAAAGTTGAAAGCGGACGAATATGTACAGTACATTGTCACAGATTTCCCCATGCACCAGACAAAGTCGCTCTAGGAAAGAAGTTATGTCGGGAGAATTGACTGAATAGGTATAGATAATTGGAACAGAAAAATAATTGCTTTGCGCATCGTTTCCTATTTGGTCACTTTCCACCTGAACGACCCTTATCATTTGCTCTTACCTATAGTTACAGATATCCTTTTACGCTTATTATGCATAACAAATTACTATTTGCAGAGTTTTTGTGTGCGAGTGCGTGCGGCGTCCTGTATACGTCTCTGCTGGTGAATCAGAGATGCAGACTGTGACAGTTAGGCCAGTAAACTTCTCCCTCCAAACTTTAAATGTAAACCGCAACCATATTTATGAACTAATGGTAGACAAAAATGTATACAAAGCACGTGTGTAAACAAGAAATGTTTGAAAGTTTACTATCAAAATATCTAGGCAAGTAATATTCGGTGTTAAATGACAGCATCATATGTAGATAAGACACTGCGATATATTTATTCGGTATATATTATTTTTCATTTGCTGTTGATAGCCATTGTGAAAATTTCTCACCCACAAATAACGTACAGTAATGACAACATACTCGAGAAGGAATTTCCTGTTGTGTCTTAAATTTAACCTCTTATATAACCAAACAGTTTTCATAACAATGGGGCAAATGATTTTTGATATAGCGAAATTAGTTTGCTTTTAATTACCTGTGGCATGAGGTTCTGACGATAGCCTTCAGTTGAAAGTTTTATCCAAATTAAGAGCAAGATTGTATTTGTTTAAATACGAAGAGGTTTACTGAGTTTTCAGTATCTTATATGTGGGCGAACACCACTCCCACGAATATATGCAAGATTCAGGTCTTGCAAAATAAAATTTTGAGATCTGCGGTCGATGCCACTTGGTTTGTTACTAACAAACAACTTCATAGAGACTTTGGCATCGACCACATATATACTCGTATTAAACATACCTCAAAAAGATTCTTTGAAGCTGTTAAAAATAATCCTAATGAGATTATTTCTTCTTTGCTTTACTATGATCATACTGTAAATAAGTACAAGAGGCCTAAAATGGTGGTTTTCTCTGAAGAAAGCTACACGTTTTAGGTCTCTTGTGCATGGTATTTGCTATTTTTAGCTTGTTTTTTGTTGGCCCTTAGGGGCCCACCCACAGGTGGTTTACTTGTTTTGTGTTCTTACTCATGCCAACTGGGCATATTCTCAGATGGAGATGGTAATGGGTAATATTTTACCTGGAACATTGCATATCCTTACAAGATCTCCGAGCTTTCAGTATAAGCCATCTGATAGCATAATTATCGAATTTTTATATAAACGAGATTTGGTGTTTTAGATTGGAATTCTTTTAGTTGCAGTTTCTTTTCAATGGGTAAAGCAAAACAATATAGAAATGGTTAGACTAAACATATAAAAAAATTTTGCAATGCAACAAAATTTATTGTAATCTGCAGTCAAACAATTACAAAATTCTGAGATATTGGAATAAACACTTGGTATAATGCATTAGTGTTAAAACTTCCAAATCCTTCAGAAATTGATAAAAAGTGCACTTTTTGTGAATGAAGTAACACCTTAAGAGTGGGGAGTTTATTGGTTTACAATGCTATTTATGCAAATTTTAGTTTTACTTTGTTTTATAACAAAAAATCAGTTGTTTATAGTGTAGACAGTTAAAAAAGTGTATAGCACAGAGGAGTCCAGCAAACATTGCATGGCATTACATTGGGAGAGGATGGGAGTTAAAATTTGGTTAAAACATTAATTTACATACAATCTCCATGCAATACGATTATTCATATTCACATTAAACAACTATAATTTTAAAAAAAATATACTTTTATTATAATAGAATTACATTCAAGGAAAATAGTGATCACTAAAAAAGTAATTTTAGGTCTTGAGCAGACTGAAATAATCCAGTGCACCAACCCTGTATCAACAGGCTAGACCATCTCTTCAATTTAATGAAATTATAGATTCAATTAACCATAATGACTAAAATACATGTGATTGCATTTGTCACTTTATTGCAATTATTAATTTTTGGGTTAGGAAATTTGAAATTAATAAATTTGTTACTTCACAGCTGATATGATGTAATATGGAGAATTCCCCTGTCCCAAATAATAGGTTCATCAAATTATCTGGATTAAAACACATTTCTTATAGCGAAGATAACAGAAAAATTTTGCTAGGTAAGTGACTAATATTTTTGATGGTTGACTACAAGTTAATAAAAAAAGAGCACACATGAATTAATAATTATAATTGAACTATAAGATCTAAAAAAAGAATGTAAATATACAAAGTAAGAATTAGTAGTTTTAAATATTTTTTTTTTCACAATTTTGTGGGGTAAAACTAATTTTTTCCACAAAATTATTTCTTGAATTATATGTCAACAGGTAAGCTGTGTATTTATTATTGATTGGTTATTGTTATTATTGGGAGATACAATTGTGATTAAGTTTAATTTTAAAAACTTTAGTGCAGAGGTTTTGAACTGGTATTATGCAGGACATTGATGTTCCACAAATGAGAATGAATTATAAAATGAGAGTAATTGAACACTGTCAATAGCAAAGAATTTTGCAATTATTGAAATGTGGTGTGCTGTGATAAAGAATTCAGTACTAGGTATGCTCCAATATATAGAAGAGTTGAGAACCACTGGCCTAATATACGAAAGAATGAAATGGGAGTTAGACATCAACAATTACATCTATTTCCCCATTATGGTTTCATCTTGAAAATCAAAGATAGTACAAGGTTTTAGGAAACATTTTTATTCATTAACTTTTTTATCAGTCTGAAAGGGCAAATATCTTTTAAGTGAAATATGATTACACCTAAATGTACATCATTAAAATTACTCCAATATGCTATCCTGCCATTCTGTATTCTTCTGTAGATCTGATTTCACAAAGATCATTAAGTTGAAAATCCTGCACATTTATTAATAATCACTCATGAGTAGTAAAAGCTATTTTTGCTGTCCTCTCAGCCTTTTTTTTTTTTGGAATTATACCAGTAAAAGTGCTTAATAATCATTCAGCTGCTGCAGGTGTTAATAAAATGTGCACTGAAACTTGCAATAACCAAACTTAAATAATTTTTACCAAAAACGTTTTTAGTTCCAACACATATTATCTTTGTAAAGATGTGATATTTGTGGTTATTTGGTTTTGCCTTTCTGAAACATTGTTGTACATAAAATGTCTATCATCCAAAACTTGAACCAAATTGGAACATTAACCATATAATAATTGGAAATATGAATTGAACTATTATAGTTGGAACACTCTGTACCTTGAACTGAACCTTTGAAAAATATGTGCTTGACTAGTTTCTAATTGCTGTATGGAATTGGATATTAATACTCATAGCTAATAAATGAAAATTAATAAGTGAACTCTTAGCTAACTGCACCTGCAAATGGGCAAATATGAATTTCAAGGATCTCATCCTACCTCTGGGCAGTCAGGGATCCTCTGTTAAACACCTGGAGTTTGATGTGGCAATTGATGTTTGCCATCTAAAAACTACCTCCATGTGGTCCACTTCCCCAATATTAGAGGGATACCATGTTCTTTTCAGATGAATATTTGTTAAGAAGCAGTTTATAAACTGAATTTCAAATCATCTATGAAGAGAACTGTCACCTACTCTTCCTGGGTATCATACACTAGTTGGTGAGACCAATTCAGATGAGCTGTTCAGTGAGGGTTAAGGAGGAGCACATACCACTGGTTATTTTGCATATAGTTCAATTTCCTGAAGCCTTCTGAAAACTGTCTATGTTGAAATTATTTCTGTGTGCAGAGCAGACACTGAAGAAAGTTGGGTAGTTTTTAGTTCTCTATGATGCCTGGCAGTTAAAACCAAATATTGGTCATCTCGAGAGAAGTTTTGATTCTTTTGTAACCTAGTACTGGTCTTCCAGGAACATAGCTGTATCATTAAATTGTTTCCATAGTCTGGAGACTACCATTTCAGATACTTCATCAACCTGGCTTATTGGCTTGAGATGCTCAGCCTCCATTCTTCCAATAGTTTACTGCTTTAACAAGCCATCTAAATGATGTCTTGAGATATTTTTAATGAAACGATAATCTCCAATTTTCCATTCATGGGTAAACAGTAAGTAAAGCATGGACCTGTTAGGGAGTGTGTGATGGTTCATCATTCTCTTTTACATTTATTAACCATTTATATTTTAATTATTATTTGGGGACATTTTTTTCTTTGAACCATCATCAATTTTCCTTCCTGTTAGTTCATATTGCGATTGGTAATTCATTTTGATTGATGGCTGTTAAATGGTGGTATCAAGGCCATGAATGCTCGCATCATCACTGATGTGCGATTATTTATTCAAAACATATAAAATTTATATTTACCTTAAGCCAGAGTGAGGCTAGTTGAAATTAAGAGTTTGGGTTGTGTAGTTAAGAGTCAGTTTAGCTAGTTAGTATTTAGGTGAGTTAAAACACAATAAATATTTTATTTTTATTGTTACTGCTTTTGACTCTTTTTTTTTTCTCTTGAGCAGAGAATAAGATTCCTATAAGTTTAGTTGTACTTTATATTGGATAAGTTCACAAGTTTAAGTGAAATTTTGCCATTCATATTCCAGGAGGAAAAACCCTAAATTTTTGCAAGTTAAATATTACCTGGTGCCCAAAATCCTGAGTATCTGGCAGTTAAGATCTTATTATTTGGGAGCATTACAAGTGTCTTTTGTATGTTGGAACCTCCTAAGTGGTCTTAGTATTGATTTACACATTCACTACATGCTATCATTAAAGGTAACTGAATTTCCAATTCCATATATTTTTTGGAATATCAAAGAAAATCTATACATAACTTTTGCACTTGGAGCTTAGTATTTTTAATCTAAGCTTGTTAGCATAATTTTTAACCACCTTTGCACAACCTTTTGCAGTATCCCAGTGGTATCCATTGACCCTTGATGATACTTAAACTCTCAACCTGCTAATCTCTTCCAGTGTAATTATTAGCACCATCATATCAATTTTTTATTATTATTTAGCATATCAGGTATTACTTCATTTTAATTGCTATTCACTTAAATATACCTTTTTTAATATGTTTTTAGTGTAGAGAATGCTGAAATATGAGTGCAATCAACATTACATACTCACATGCCGTACAGTGTTGAGAGTGTGTAATGTGTATCCTTAATCTCACCTTTTCCCAAAGGCATTTAAATCTTATAGATTTACCATCTGTAGCAGTTTTTAAGAACATAACCTTTTCATTTATCAAGTACCTGCTGTACTGAAACGTTCATTTAACCTTCTTTATTTATAGGGCTACTTGAAAAGCCAAATCTTCCATTATCAGTAGATGAATTAAAGTATCGCATATTTGTAGCTGGAAGAGCTGGCAGTGGAAAATCTTTCTTAATCTCATGGTTGGCCGGATTGAAACCCTTACTGGCTTATCTGCCAACTCCAGGTTAGTTAGTTTTTTGCTTAGTTCTTAATTCTTCAATCTTATTCGTAATTCTTATTTTACATAAAATTTTGGGGTGTTAAGTGATGCAATCAGTAACATGCTAAACTTAGCATGAGATAAACTGGTTTTAATCCTAATTTTGTGCACGATTTTTCTTTTGTTTGAGAATTTTTCTCTCATTGATTACCACTAATTAACATTACAAAGGCCACTGTCAATTGGAAGGGAAATTTAGCTGTGGTCCAAAGGATAAGAAATTTTCCTGTGCATATTAAGAAACATGGTCTCATTCTCCTAACAGCTGTCGGGTAGTTCTTCCTAAACCCAGTAACTAGAATGTTACGCAATGAAAAGTATCATTCAGAGTAAAACAGCTTAACTCAACCTGGAAATTCAATTTTTTTTAGTAGTATATGTAGGCTGAGCTTTGAGATCTGATGAGGAAATTTATACAAAATGCTAAAAGCTATGGAGGAAAAAAAGTGTTCATAAATAATTCTTTAATAGTTCACAAAGTTGCATATATACACTATTCAGCTTGAAATGGAGATTTTTCATCTCCTATTT
Source organism: Ryuthela nishihirai (assembly GCA_038380435.1). Lineage (NCBI taxonomy): Eukaryota > Metazoa > Arthropoda > Arachnida > Araneae > Heptathelidae > Ryuthela > Ryuthela nishihirai. Next base: position 41,980,965 of record JAWZYU010000020.1, read on the forward strand.
GGCCTTATACTTTTGTTCTAAGACATTTTGAATAATCGCTTTTTCAAAATATAGATTTTTAAGATTCACATATGAGCCCAAGAATAATGGGTATCTGCCATTTCTAGGTTTTTGGTACAAGCACTCTTATAAAGACTAAATGTATGTAATACCAGATATGGTATAAAGATTTTTGCCATGGGGTGATGAATAAGTTGATAATAGTATTGCTGTAGGATGGGTGGGCAAACCTTTTATGCAACAGAACACACAGGGAGTTGTTAATCTTTCAAGAGCTACTTCAAATTGTAACTAAAATAAAACTCATTATAGGTGCTTTAGACCTCCTTTTACAGCTATTCCCAAGAATTAGTTACATTGCTTCCACATAAGTTGAAAATTGGACCCACTGGTCACAGTGGCAACTATAGTATAGCAGAAATAAATCTAGTTTGTTGAAAGGAAGCTAATATTACACAAAAGCCAAACATAATATATACAGCAGAGAGCATGATGTTATTTTTTGTCTGAAATAACCAGAACTTTTATAATTCTCTTAGTTTCTTTTTTCATGAAAAAACACCATCAATTATCTATATTTAGATTATGAGTATAATTTCATTAATTTAAACTACATGGCCGAGTGGTTAGCATGCTTGGCTACTGATCTAAGGGACCTGGGTTCGAGCCCCGGGTAAGGCATGGATGTATGTGTCGTTTTTCTGCAGAGTTCCTGCCATCCTCTCAGACCTTCTACTATGGCATATAAACTGACAGGCTCCTGTCAGACCTCTGTGGCAAGCAGCTGCTTGAGGGGGTGTTTATTTTATTTTTATTATCAATTACAGCATTATTATGTAATTAGTATTGTGCTTAGTATATAAATTGCAATCTTATAAGGTCCTCATAAGCCATTGTTTAACCATTCCGCTGTAGGAGGTTGAAAAACAATAAAGGTTTTTATTATTAAAAAAAAGTTTTAAGTGTCAACTGTTCAAATGTTTAATCTTTCTGACAATGCAACAAATCATTTGCTAAAAAAAATCCACTTTAAAATAGCTAAATAATCTGAATTTTAAGCACCAAAAAATTCAGCAAAATAAGCCAACAGGTAACATATGTTGTCATTTATATCCTCGGTTGGTAGGGCTTATTACCCTTTTTTTTTTCTTAAATGTCCTTCTAAGTTTGAATAATTGTCTATTTTAATGGATACTTCTTTTCAATTTACTCTTCTTGGATACATCTGAGTGAAATTTTAATATATGTTTTTTAAACTAATTAGCTATTTCTAGATTTATATTTATCCCACATATTTTATACAGGTTTTTCTAAATTAGGTTGCAGTTTTGAATAATTATATCTCTGAAATAAATACAGCTATGTATATTTTTGTGTGCTGTATATGTATTTGTGGAACAAAGTACATGTTTTTCTAATTACATTTTTTTCCCGAATATTCTACATGTTGACCTTGGGTAACATAATATTTGATATTTTTGGAATTGTTTTCACTAACACTTGTGCACAAACATCTTCAATAAATATTTTATTCAGTTTGTTTCATTTATAAGATTTTTTGTCAACAAAGAGATTATTAAAACATATCTTTGTAATTAAAATCTTCAGCATTTTTGACAACTCTTTGCATCTTGTTTCCTTAAGGTATTCAAACAACAGTGACATATTGCCCAGCACATATTCAGTATCCCATTCAGAAAGAAGCTCTTTTCACTCTTCATTTGTGGGAATCTGGTGCATCAGGAAAAGGACCTAATGCTGATATGTTCACAGTAAGTGAACTGTAAGATAATGTAATATAATCCAATTCTTTTGATATTAGATTTGGTTTTATTTAATTTTTGGCAGAAAAATAATTATTGATATTCTTCAGTTATATACCATACTGAATGGGAAAAATGTACTATAAGAAATTCTTTATTGTATATTCTATTTTGTATATATGCTATAAAGTATGAAATTTAAACTGTTTTGCTTGAGTATTCAATTTCTAAAATACAATAAACTATATACTTAGCATTTTATACATTTCCTAGTGGTAGTACAGTATCAAAAATTATGAAAATAACAATGGCAAAACTCTTTTTTTTTACCAAAAGTATTTCTTGAATTATATGTCAACAAATAATCTGTGTATTTATTATTTGATTAGCAACCACTATTTTTTCACCTATACTTTTTAGATTATTTAAGCTTGTGTCAGCTTATGTGTCCAAATAGAAGTGATTGTTATTAACACACAAGTACTGTTTTGCATGAATTACCATGATTATTATAGGATAAAGTTATACTTTAGTTAATATTATTTTATTTTGCTTCACATAATGCTATTTCATTTTCATTTCATTGCTTCATTCTTGTTTTGATGTTTTTGATTTCTGATAAGCAGTAAGTTCAAGTAAAAATTAATTTTTTCTTAATTATATATTTATCAATTTATGCATTTTGAAGTTTAAATGCTTTGTTTCTAGGATTGCCCTGACAATGTTGATGCTATCTTGTTGATATTTTCATATAATGATAAGAAAAAATTTTCTAATATGCCAAAGTTGATGGAAGACTTTAAGCAACCTGAAACAGCAATTAGGCCATTCTTCATTGCTGTTGGAACTGGGTTTGTTTTCTGAAAATTTTTAATATTTATGTTTTAAATTACAAATAGCTTATGATATATATTATGTCATTTTGTTTTAACTGATACATATACACTGAGTGATCATTGTATTATGACCACTCCATGTTATGCCAATGGGATGTTAACTTTGAAGCTTTATAATTTTTAAAATAAGTGTTTATGGGAAAATGTGACCAAAGGTAAATTGAAGATCTCAATCCTATCTGAATATCGATTTCCAACAGTATTTTTTCAGTATTTAAGGAATTATGGAGCTTAAACATTTAACAAAAGCAATACTAGACAAAAGAATTTACCTCTGAAGTTGATTGACACTGAAATAAGTTTCATTTCATAAATAATTCCTTTAATAGTCATTTAATTTTTTGATAAATTTCTTAGAACACATTGCTACATTTAAATGTTTAAACCTTCATACCTGTTTAAATATTGGAAGAATACTGTTGAAAATTGAGATTTAGATCTTTAAAATTATTCTTGGCCACCTTTTATAAAACTTTTTAGTAGTTATAGAGTTTCAAAGTTTGTGTCCCATTGATATAATATGGGGTGATCTCTCAGTGTGTATACACATGGTATCTATAAAGTCCAAGCCATCATATTGGAAAACTAAATTATATAATTAATGGGTAATTGATGTTTTGTTAAGATCACTATCTGCACTGTTATCTGGCCCAGTCACTGTATGGAAGATAGTTACCCTCAGGTCAGGTCCTTTGGCAATGGCATGTGTACTCCTCCGGGCTCCATGTTGCGATTCTTGGTTCCACATCGTCCTTTTTGGCTGGTGCTGGCTGCCGGAATTGTTACCTGGCAGTCTGGGTTTAAACCCTGATGAAATCACAATATGTTTACGCATATATCCAAAGAAGCCGCCGACATAAGTTGAAAACACACTTTTAATATAAGTGTAGAAACTTGCATTAATAAATCTCAAAATAGTTTAAAAGTTTTAAAAAAATTAAAAAAGTTAAAGCATTTTACGCACTTTGCCCTGTACAAGAGCTTCCTCAGAAATGATAAGGGTGATTTTACTGCCGTGTTTATATGCCATACATAGGTGGCTTTGCTATGCACTTACTTGGATGCTTCTTATTGGTGGAGCCATTCCTTGGGGGAATCATGCTGTAATAGTACTCTCCATGGTAATGGGGACTTGACAGTGTCGTCATTTATGCAATTTTTCTTTTGAAAAATGCAATTGCTCTGCCAAGCCAAATTGGAATTCAGTGTTAGGTGCATGTATTATTTTTGTTTGGTCAAATGCGGTTTAAAGGTGCTACTTATGATTTTTTTGGCCATTGCTGTGGTATTTCTTTTGTATTTGATGTCACTCCTATGCTCTTTAATTTTAGCCTGACATGTTCTTTTTGTTTTTCCTACATAGGGTTAAATGTTTTGATTTCGGGCGTCCTCGAGTGATACTTCGTAAACTCCACCTATTGGGACATTTTTATTCCTGTCTGTTTAACAAGTTCTAAATTGGTTTTACTGGTTGCAGCGGTACTATGAAATTATATGGTTTCACTATTTCATTTATGGTTTTTATGAGCTAAGGTATCTGTGGTAACGCTGTGATATATCTTGGTTGCTTACTATTGCTAGTATTTTACACTGTAGGAGATTGAGAACGATGCCTATTCATCTTCTGAGCCGATGTTTTATTCTATTTATGAGGTTCTTTGGATATCCTGTTTGCCATGCTATTCGTTGTAAAGGTGTATTCTCTTTATCCTTTGCAATCTTTGTGAATGAATCTTTGTGGTTCTACGCTTATATTAAAAGTGTTGCATTTTCAACTTGTGTCAGCATTGTCTTTGGATATATGTGTATACATATTGTGATTTCATCAGGGTTTAAACCTGGACTGCCATGTAACAATTCCAGCAGCCAGCATCAGCCAAAAAGGACGACGCAGAACCAAGAATCACAACATGGAGCTCAGAGGAGCACACGTGCCATTGCCGAAGGACCTTGCCTGAAGGTAACTATCTTCCATTTGGTGGCTGGGCTGGATAACAGCGAAGATAGTGATCTTAACAAACCATCAATTATTAATATGCTGTGTATTACAAACTAAATTAATAGGTAATTTACATTATTATATATCACAGTGACACTGCAGCTGCCAAGGTCTGCATTTAAGTCCTAGGATGGCATGGTTGTGTATTTGCATGTTGTGAGATCTCAGGGCAAACCTAATAAAGCCTCTAGATTATCTCCTCTAAAAAAAACATTTGTTAATAAACATGCTACAGGAAATGAAGGTTTAATGGACATTCTTTCCACACATCAGAGATGAAGAACAAGCAAATGGAAAACTTTCATTCATAAAATCTCTAGTGGACAAGGTTAGGTTCAGTGATAATGAAAACTTCATGTTTGCAATGAGCAAAATTACTTGTAACAAGTTGCAGCAATTTATAAAATGAAAGCTTGAAGGTGGTGATATTTATAGTTTTAATGAAACAGATTCCTTCCCATTTTACCGATGGGAATGAAAAGGCCATGTTCATGGATGGGACATTAAGCTGTGGTTCTGTATGCAGGAGAGCCATACCCTGTGAATGGTAAAGAACACACTGGATGATTTTGATGAGAGGCTACCATTTGTCTCTTAACAGCTGTCTAGTGAGAACCTTCTCTGAACCTTCAGAGACCTTGTGGCCTGACCATAGAGCCCATTGTGTGCAAAAAATGCCAATTCAACCCTTCCCATTTTATTAACATTTTCTAGTAAAATTATCACTATTCAGTAAACACGCATTAGTTATTTATTGTGAAAACTGAATTCATACATTTTTGTTTTAACTGCAATAAATTCATTGTATAAATTTGAATCTCATATATTCTATTTTTATTAATGGTTTTCTGAATTTTATGGGAAAGCAAATAACGTTTTACTCCAAGGTACACTTAGGCATACTCCCTGAATTTATCTCGATTTGAATTCAGACCTGTGATCTGGAAGTTAGGAAACACTGTTAACGAATACTTGGCTCTTCTAATCCAATTTAACATTGTATCTTGTGCATTCCTACTCTCCTGTAGTGAAGATCTGCTACACTGTCACCTGATCAATTTTATCATGTGCTCTCAGAATAAGCTAAATGAAATCTTTCATTAACAGAAAAATGTACCTTATGGTTCCTAGTTTTCCAAAGGCAATTAAAAATATGAAGGTATTACTTCATATTTTTAATTCACAAATCACTAAATTTTCCATCATTTTACCTTTCAATTTACATTTAATCCTTTTACTGGGTATGGCCAGAAAATTTTCATGCTTGCATTATATGATCTAAATCTGCTGGCCAGAAAATAATTTGGATTAATGCACTGCTTAATTTTTTACATCTCTAAAATTTCCTTGCAAGTGTAGTGATGCCCATTTAGCTTCTTTCCAATAAATGTCAAAAGAGTACAGAGTTCTTCATAAAAAATATGCAAAAAAATAGTACTCAGACAAATGATAAAGAGTTGGTTAAGGGGTTTAATTTTTTTAAAGATAACCTCCTTAAAAGTGCTCCATTTTGAATTGAACTTTAACTAATGTTATTCCAATAGAAAGAGAAAATTAATACATAACAAAGTATATTAAATTGATGAATTGAATGAAATATGAATGTTCTCTTGTGTTTTCTGAAAATTCTGGCTAAAAAAATTTATTTTGTAGTCCTGATAAAAAAATACATATGTATCTGAAAATAGCTAAAAATTATTTCATAGTATAATAAATTGTAAAAAAACTAAAATATAATTCCAAAATTAAAACTATTTTAGTTCAGGTATGTTATATTTGAAGAAAAATTATACAGCAATAAATGGTTATAGAATATTCACGCATTAAGTAATGGAAAGAAACATTTCAAGTTCTGTAACTTTGAAAAAGAATAAGAAAAATTGTCACCAGAGTCAAAGATTTCAGTTGTGTGCATGCATACCAACAGAAGATGATCCTTAAACAACCATCTGTTTGGAAGTCCAGTCAGGTTATAATTTAGTTCAAATTATTTGAAAACAAGTCTGTTCTGACCAACTTTAATTCTAATAAAACCCTATTTGGTATTATCTGTCCACTATATTCTAGGTGTGCCCCTTTTCCCTGAACCTCTAAGGCACACTATTCATAACTCTCTGTTGAACAGTAGTATAGTGGTGAAATACTTTTTTAATGTTAATGGAATTAATCAGAGTAATTTTTTTAAATTTAGATGTGGTCTTCAGGAACCAGCTGCAGTAACTCAAAAAGATATCACTGAGTTTGAAAATAAATGGAAAGTTCCTGTTGTTTCAGTGCCTCAAATGACTTGTATCACAGAACTTCAAGCTGCTCTATCACAGAGAAGGGAAATATTGACTCTCATTTGTGAAAGGTTGTGGCTCAGGGATAAAGAGCTTGTACTTAAGGGTGTTACTTAGTTTCATATATTGTAATATCATGCCATCATTTATAAGAAACATTCAAGTTTATTTATTTTCTAGAACATTTGTATTTTATTAATATGCTTTAAAAAGCTTTATTATTTCATTGCATTTAAAATGCTTTTCAACAAACATGTTAATCATTATTTATTATTTTTAAACCTGGTGTCATAATTTTCTTGATATAAAACTAATCTTTGATGTATGCTCAGTTGAAAAGAAAATTGAAAGGTATGAAGCTAACGTTGATACCAAGTTTAGAGGAAAAATTGCCTTGAGCAGTGTGGGATATGAACCCATGACCCCCTGATAGCATATCAGACCACTGATCAAAATCTTTAATGAAATGAATATTCTGCCTGTAGTACATAACTCAAATATATATGTTACTTGAAGGCAGTATCTTCTCTTACTTCCAAATCACATCCTACTTCCGAATCACATCCATTAATATCAATGTATGTGATGAGTATAAGACAATTTTTCCTCCAAATTTGATAACTATATTAAGAGTGACTTTATACCTTTTAACTAAAGGAACATCAAAAAATTTATTTAGTAATGGAGAAAAAAATGTTATATCTGAAAATTATAATTCAAAAATATTGCAGGCAAGTTAATGCCCAGGAGCAAACTATAACAAATTCCTTTTGAAATTTACTCACTATTTATATAATTTCATGTGAAAAGTTCTGTTTTACTTTGTGTTCAAGTACTAATTTTTGAGCCCAGTAGTAATTAAAAAAAATGCAATGAGACCTTGTTGTGAGGCTGCAAATTACTGCTTGTGCTGAAGGTTACTATTGCAATTTTCCTTTTGAATGTTGGTCAATTCACCCCTTTTAGTCACATGAGCCTATGAACTTCATGTATTACTTATCAAAAAAGTCACTGTACCCACAACTATTTAATACAAATATATACTTTTTTCCTCTGAAACAGTCATGATAAATTTAAATACCTCAATGTTACCTTTTCACATGACAGTAGCTGAAATGTTAAAAGTTCTAAAAAAAATTACCCTTCAAACAGCTTCTTGCCATAGAGATCTGATGGGAGCCTGTCAGTTTAATTCCCCATAGAGAAGATGTGAGAGAAAGGCAATATCTCAGGAAAAACAGCACCAGAAAGGAAACATCCATGTCTTATCTGGAGCTCAAAACAGGCTACTTTGATCTGTGACCAAGGACACTAATCATTCAATAGGATTACTAATATAATTCTTTGTAATACAACTAAAGCTTAATTTTACATATACAGCAGCAACTCCTAATGATTCATTATTTTTCCATTATTTATTAAACTTCTAAAAAATTTTCAGTGCATCAAACTTGACTTTATAGTTAATATTCTTTGGGTATATATGTTGAAAATTAAAAATTTCTCTTCAAGCAGCTGCTTGTCACAGGTCTGCAGGAGTCTTTATACTATACCATATATAAAAGATCTATGAGAAGGAAAAGCCTTCAGCAGATAAGACATGAAATGAAAAGCAACATTGATCATAAACCAGAAATTTAAAAATTAAGCCATTTTTTTTCTTAACATAATTTTCCAACATTTGTTAATAAGTAATGAGTGTAAAATAGAAATAATTAAAATATTTTTATCAACTGATATTTTTATTTTAGAATTGAGCATTCAAATAAATTATCCGGTGCGCTATAGTCCTATATATATTAACTGAACATTATATAAAAATATAGAATTATTATATTTATAGTATTGAACTGTTTACAGTAAAACAGGTGATAATAGTGCCATTATTCAGCTAAATTTATAAGCTTGTGAAATATTTTTTTGTATTGCAAATATTGGATTTCCTAATTACAGATCTTTGACCTAAAATCATATCTCGCTTGGCTTAAAAAAAGTTATGCTATTTCACCTTTGCTTTATATTGTTGCAGATACTGTGTATTTTAATACATTATTGAAATATTTAACATTGCCATATATTATATACACACTCAGCAGCAACTTTATTAGGTTGACTGCTGAACTCGGCAACTTTTTAAATAAGCTTTTTATGAGAAGTGCAACTGACTGAAAATAATTTAAAGATCTCAGTAAAATTTAAATACTGAATGCATATTGTTGGATATCGAGATTTAAGTTATGGAAACAAACATTAACAAATTAGCTCATTCTGCAAAAAAACATTCAAAATTTGCAAAAATTAATAATTATTACATGAATCACTGAGGATATTCTATATGTTAGTAAAGTTTAATATAATGGTTAATGCATTCATTTTAACTTGTTTTTATTAACTTTATGAAGCAATTATTTAATGCATTGTTAAATATTCCAATTTCCATAACTCTCAAAATGCCAATTTGAAAATCAAGATTGAAATAGGTTTGATTGAGATCTTTATCATCATTCACATTTATTAAAAGCTTATGCATGTTGGCAAAACATTTTTCCACGAAAATATTTATTGCTTTTTTAAGAAGTTACTGAATTCTGTATCTGAGTTAATATTGACATAGCATGGAACTATACCTAATAAAGTAACCACTGAGTGTATATACAACGAAGAGCCAAAACATTATGACCATCTGCCTAATATGATGTTGGTCCTCCATGTATTGCCTAAACAAGTCTTACCCAGCGAGGCATGGATGCTACAAGATTTCTATAGGTGTCTTGTGGTAGCTGCAGGAGTTCTATAAGTGTCTTGTGGTATCTGCAAACACGTTACCAGCAGATACTTTAACTCTTATAAATTATGTGGTTGAGCAGCCGCAGATCAAATATGCTGTTTCCAACACAAACCACAGATGCTCGATTGGATTGATATCTGGGGAATTTGGAGGCCAAAGTAATACCTGGAAGTCTTCCTCACGTTCTGTGAACCATTCTTGAACAGTCCGGGCAGTGTGGCATGGCGCATTATCCTGCTGCAAGAAGACACTATTAGAGGGGAATACCGTTGCCATGAAAGGATGTACCTGGTCTGCAATGATGTTTAGGTGGGTAGTAGAGGTCATAATTTCCTGCACATGAATGATTGGACCCAGGGTTTCCCAGCAGAACATTTCCCAAAGCATTACACTTCCTCCACTGGCTATTCTCGTCCCATGGTGCATCCTGGTGCCAACACTTCCCCATGTAAACAACACACACGTACCCGACCATCCACATAGTGCAACAGAAAATGAGATTCATCGGACCAGACGACCTTCTTCCAATCGTTCAAGCTCCAGTTTTGATCTCGTGTCCATAGTAGTTGCTTTCAATAGGGAACCGATGGGCACTCAGAGCAGTCTGTGGCTATGCAGCCTCATTTTCAGCAGGGTCGATGTGCTGTGTGTTGTGACACATTACTCCCATCACCAGCATTCAAATTATGTGCAAGTTGTGCTATAAATTATGGGTGAATTGCACTATAGTATTCTTTCTGTTGTCTCATACCATACAGGATAGACTTTGCTCACCACTAACGTTGATGAACTGTGGTCAGCCCACACCTTGCCGGTGGCTTGTGGTTTTTCCTTTCTCGGACTACTTTTCGAAGGTACTAACCACGGCTGACTGTGAGCACCCCACCACACCTTGCTGTCTCGGAAATGCTCTGACCCAGTCGTCTGGCCATTACAATTTGGCCTTTGTCAAATTCACTTAAGTCTGCTGCCTTTCCGATCTGAAGAACAAGAATAACACTGATTAACAGAGCTCAGTATCAGGTGTTATTTACACCATTTCATGACCTTCACATGTGCCATCGTTTACATGTAGTTGCTTTGATTTGCATAAAGACGTGCTGGTCATAATGATTTGGCTCTTCAGTGTATATCATTATTATACAAATACCAGATGTCAAATTGTGCATATGTAAATAATAGTACACTCTGATGAAAAATAGCCAGTAATAAGGTAAGTTATGATTGCTGTAGTATTTATAATCTGAGGTGAGAGAGTTCTTTGTTTTCTGATTATCTGCAGTGAATATTAGCCTTGTACTATTTAGAAAGAAAGTGCCATTTAAGTCTTACAAAAGCTGAAATGTTTCAATAAAATAGCAACTGTGCATCAATATCAATTTCAAAGAAAAAAACTTTGAGCTGGGTGGGATATAAATCCATAACCTACTGATATGTGTAAGGTGCCCTCTTACTATCAACTGATTGTCAAAAGTTCTTATACTACCAAGACAATGTTTTTTTTTGCTAAATTAGATATTGATGTATAAGAGTGATTATTATATATTGTTTATATGAATTGAACATTTAGAATTTTTTTTTCTTATCTACGATTATTTGCGTATTTGAGATTTATTTAACAGTAAACTTTAAGACAGAATTGCTGACACAGAATTTGAGATTAATACTGCAAGCAGGAAAGTTTATAGCATTATATAGAAAAGATCTTAATCAGCTACAAAGTAGCTTCGCACCTGACTTGTCATTGGGAGGTTATAGGTTGCTAACTCGGCCAGATAAAATTTCCTTTAAAACTGATGATGTCTAAGAATGATTACTATATATTGGCTATATTGATTCAACATTGAGAAAATTTTATTTTTAACTATATATAATTTAAAACATTTTATATGGTATCAATCTTCATCTGGACTGATATTACCTGAATCAACAATATGAGTGATTTTGTGATTGAACGGCGTAAAAATGTTTTTATATTGTTAAAATGTTTTGTTAAAGTGCCATATTTATAAGTTACCAGCTGTCAAATAATAAATATGTTTGAGTTGTAATGTACAAAGATATATTTTTTCTGAACAAAATTTGTTTTGTCTATATTTGCTACCATCTCTGTAACAAAGTTCACTTACCTTTTGTTTAAATAATTTTTACATAAAAAATTAGGCACAAAAATTCTTTAGGAAAATGTAAGCCTGTGATCACCTGACCCCAGCTGTCACATATACGCATGGAAAATTTTCAAGCATCAAGTCCTCCAACATCCAACCCAGACAGTAGTTTTGTTTTTCAAATATCTGCCATGAGCAATATATGCTGCATTTAGACATGTAGGTGAATTCTAGAAATGGTTCTGTTTGATACTGACAGTCAGCTCCTTTTCCTTGCCCCTTTTGATGTTTATTAATCTGCTGTTTTGCAATCATGAAATATGGCCAAAGGATCCAACCTATCCCTACGGGATATTACCTAAAAAGTCATTTTTTTTTTTACTTTGTTGCTCTAAAGCCCAAACTCTTATGAATTAACAGTTAGCTTTTAGGAAATTTATATGAAAAACATCTATACCAGGCATGTCAAACTCGTTAACCACCGAGGGCCATATTAAGTATTATAAACTGCTCACAAAAATTAGGGGATATTTCAAAATGAATATGAATATATCCCATAATTTTTGTGAGCAGTATATATTAAATCGCGGGCCGCAAAACAAAAAAAACAAATGGAAATAAAGATGAAGCATAATTTTTATTATAAACAAATCAATACATACAAAATAATAATACACAGAATATAAACATATTAAAAAATACATATGTATGTAGGAAAGTTTCTTTTTTTCAATTTAACATTATTTAAATAAAATATCTTTTTTTTTTGAAGAAACTTGGCAACGTTTTTCATTAACCAAATCTTCAAAATTTGGTTGAATTTGTTGAGCTGCAGTTATTTTTAAAATTGCTTGCACATGCTTGTCTGTTAATCTTGATATTTCCGCAGTTTTATTATTTTTTAAAGTGGAAAATAGTTGTTCGCACAAATATGTGCTACCGAACATAGATAAAATACGTTTAATTGCTAATAACACATTGGGAAATCGGTCCGGTAATAAATAATTATAGAAATGTGGAATCCCAACATTCATATATTTTTGTTTCAATACGGAATCGCACTGAATTTCGATTAATTCCAGTTGTAAAATTTCATCAACAGTTTCAACATCAATGGACAAAGGAGAAGTAAATTGAAATTGATTTTCACATTTCTTGAAGTCCAAAAATCTTTCGAATTCATTTTCTAACAATTTAATTTGGTTGGCATATTCTGAAAACTTCAATTGTGGTGATTTTTGTAATAATGACTGGCAAGATTCAAAGTGAGATAAATTTTCTTTTTGAATTTGTTTTTGCCAGAGTAATAATTTCTGTTTGAAAAAGTTGATATTGTCAAATAAGGTGGTAACCACATGCTGTTTGCCTTGTAGTTTGAGATTAAGTTGACTAAGGTGATTTGTAATGTCAACGGCAAAAGCCAGATCTTTTATCCATTGATCGTCTTTTAATATTTCACATTCATAATTTTTGGATTCTAAAAAAAATTATTTCGTTCAACAATTGAAAGAATCACTTGAAAACTTTATGACTGGAAAGCCATCGAATTTCTGTGTAATAAGGTAGATCGGTGTATTCACTTCCTATATCTTCTAGAAATTTGCTAAATTGACGGTGATTAAGTCCACGTGCGCGAATATAATTTACAATTTTAGTAACATTTTTTAAACCATGCCCGATATTTAGAACTTTGGAGCATAATGTTTGTTGATGAATAATATAATGAAAGTGTTAAAGAGAATTATTACTTTGTTCTGTGCATTTTTCTTTTGTGTAATAACTCCTTTAATAACACCAGTCATAGCAGGAGCACCATCAGTTGCAAGAGAAACTAGTTTTTGTAATGATAAATTATATTTATTCAGGACATCCATCATTGCGTTAAAAATATCAACCCCAGTGGTTGTATCGTGCATTGGGATAATCTCCAAAAGCTCTTCACTTACTTTCAAGTTCGCATCACATCCGCGAATAAAAACAGCTAGCTGAGCCTTATCTTGTACGTCTGTGCTCTCGTCAATTGCAATGGAATAAGTTTCAAATGTTAGAATTATTGATTTTAGTTGATTACGTAAATTTTCGGCTATATCATCAATTCTGCTGGCAATGGTATTTCTTGTTAAGCTTACATTTTTGAATTTTTTTCATTGTTCTGGGCACAATACTTCCACTGCCTGAATCATACATTCGCTAATAAATTCCCTTTCAGTGAATGGTTTCGACTTGGTTAGAATTAAATGCGATATCAAATAGCTCGTTTTTACAGCAGCTGTATTATCTTCAATAGGTTTGGTAAATATGCTTTGTTGTTTTTGAAGTATCAACCTTAATTCTGACAATTTATCTTCACGAAGCTTCCCTACATATTTGTCATAATTTTCTTTAATTGTATCATAATGTCTTTTAATATTATACTCTAGAAACCGCTATGGAGTTTCGACATATCAAACATAAAATTTTATTTTTTCGTTGAATACAAAAGTATTTTAATTCCCGATTTTCTTGAAAAGTGCGATGCTCTTCAATTGATCGTTTTCTGCTCATACTTGTGGAAGGCTTGTGCATTATTTTAATAAATTGTCAGTTAAACACTAAACAAAGAACACTATTTTTTTAAACCAGATGAAAATTGTTATGTGCAAACTAGACTAGAACGCAGTATTCGTTCACTGACTGCTAACGAATAGCTTCCGACTCTACTGGCATTTCGTGACTCATTGTCATGCGCAAAGTACGTACATTTGAATGACCTCGAGACGTGTATACATGTCGGAGCCCGATCGTAGAATTGCTCATATCATGAAATGCCACTATTTCATGAAATGATCGGGCATTTCCTGATATGAGCAATTCTACGATCGGGCTGCGACATATACATTTATGCGCAATAGTTTCCCTTATATATAAATGGAAATGTTTTCTGAAATACGTTTATTTAATTCATGTACCGTGTACGTACTTATAATTTTAATTAAAGAATCCAGTGTTGTCAAAAGTTAAATAAACGTATTGGTTATCAATCTTGGCGGGCCGCAGAACAGTTCCCGGCGTGCCGCGTGTTTGACATGCCTGATCTATACCATTTCCCAGATCTTACAATCTATTGTTAGCATACTCTAACTAGAGCTACTCAAATGATGGCTGTAAAAGAGGTTTTGAAGCCTTTAGTAAAAACAGAAAACTAAAAGTTTGGAAATGAGCAGATGAAAATATGATTTAAATATATTTGTGAGAGTTTTTGTTTTATCTTCATCTGTGGCCTGCAGACCTGAAACTCAAAATATTAAAAAAAAAATCTGATTCATTTAAAATGTAACTCCTTAGCTTTGCTATATCCAGTTGGGATGCATGTTTAATATGCTACAGGCTGTTGGCTTTACTATGAGTCATCATCCATTAACAAAATTACAGTATTTAAACCAAAAATCGACATATACTTATGAGTGGAAGACTGACTCTCTTGAGCTCCTACACATCAAGGCTTTGTGAGTCTTTCCTTGTAGTAAAGCAACTGTATGAAAAAAACTGTGGTGTCATACTGGAAACAGTTTTAATATAATTACAAATATAACAATTTAGTATAGAGTATCCCAAAATTCCTATGTTTTTTAAACAAATTTTTTTCAGAATCATCATCATCATCATCCTCAAGCAGCCATGGGCTATGGAGGTCCAACCAGACCACGCAGTTTAATTCTCCAAGCATATCTGTCCTGAGCTACATCTGCTGCATCCGGCCACTGCACACCAATTCTTACAAGGTCCTGTTTGACATTGTCTGCCCACCGCATCCTAGGCCTCCCCCTCCTTCTGAGGCCTCTAGGCACACTGTTCAATACCCTATTCGCCAATCTATAATTATCCATACGGGCAACATGGCCAAACCAGCGGAGTCTCTCTCTGCACAATATGCTGCTTAAAGGAGGTTGCAGACTCCTTTGCCTAACCTCATCATTAGTTACAAAGTTAAACCACCTAATACCCAAGATACTGCGTAAGCATCTAGAATCAAAGCATCTAGTTTCCTATTATCTTGTTTACACAGCGTCCAAGTTTCACTACCATAACCAACCCTAGAAAGAACCAAACTATTATACAGTCTAATTTTAGTCTTTAGGTGTATACGCCTATTTCTCCACAATCTCCATAGATTCTTAAAAGTCCGGGCAGCAATACCTATTCGTCTGTTAATCTCATGCCGCCCATCACCAGTATCAGTTACATAGCTCCCAAGATAATTAAACTGTGACACCTGCTCAAGATTGCAACCATTCAGATTACCTGAATCACAACCTGCCTGACCAATTTTCATCACTTTAGTTTTCTCTCTGTTTATAACCAAACCTACTCTACTACCAGTCTCATCAACAGCTCGAATGAAAGAGTTCATCTCATCAACATCATTTGCCAAAAGGGCTAAATCATCAGCATAATCTAAATCAGAAATTTTCGTATCTCCAGCCCATTTAAGACCAAAATCTTTCCCTCGAAGTGAATTTCGCATAACATAATCAACAACCAAACTAAAGAGAAAAGGAGACAAAATGCACCCTTGTCGAACACCAGACGTAATGCTAAACCAATTGCTACAAGACTTACCAACTCTCACACATGACTCAGTGTTATTATAGAGAGCTTTCATTATGTTAACTAACTTGTCTGGTATACCATATGATCTCACAATCAACCACAAATTATGACGATCAACAGAGTCGAAAGCCTTTTTGAAATCAACAAAGCTAGCAACCAAAGGTTTCTGAAACTCTAAACATTTCTCAAGAATCTGTCTAAGTGAAAATATCTGATCTACACATCCCCTACCACTTCTGAATCCACATTGCTCATCACGCAATTGCCTGTCAACCAGATTCTTAATTCTATTAAGCACAATCATGGAAAGAACTTTACCTGGAACAGAGAGTAGG
Organism: Ryuthela nishihirai; assembly: GCA_038380435.1. Classification (NCBI taxonomy): domain Eukaryota; kingdom Metazoa; phylum Arthropoda; class Arachnida; order Araneae; family Heptathelidae; genus Ryuthela; species Ryuthela nishihirai. The sequence continues at coordinate 41,997,726 of JAWZYU010000020.1, forward strand.
TTGATACCCCTATAGTTATCACAAGAACTGCGATCACCTTTTTTGAAAATAGGGATAATAATAGCTCTGGTAAAATCTTTAGGAACCATGCCTTTATCATAAAAGTTATTCAAAATTTCAGTCATCCAAGTGGTAACCAAAACATTCCCAGCTCTGAGCATTTCTGTAGCAATTTCATCTACCCCTGGGGATTTATGAAGTTTCAGTTTAGAGATAGCCAAACTAACTTCAGATTGTGTTATAGGGCCAACATTAAAGCTGCCAATGCATCTATCATCATTACAAAAAATGGGAGTAGAACTAACTACATTGTTTAGAACATCACTGAAATGCTCAGCCCACCTAGCCATGAGAGAATCCTCACCTTCTATAACCTTACCTTGTTTATCCTTCAATCCCTGTATGCCTGTCCGTTTTCTACCACATAAAACATTAACTATCTGGTACAGCTCTCTGCTGTTGTGCTGCCTAACTGCTACCTCAGCTTTGTCAGCCAAGCTATCAAGCCAAAGATTTTTATCAGTAGCTAACTGATCCTTTACACGTTTATTAAGCTCTCTGTAATCTTTTCTATTAGGACTAGTAGGGTACTGATTAAGGACATTCCTGCAGTTCCTTCTTTCTGAAATAAGCTCAATTGCCTTATCACTTAAATAATTCTGCCTCCTCTGCTCCTTTTTTCCTAAAAGAGTACTGTTAGTTTCCAAAAAAGCCTGTTTAAAATGGCCCCATTCTTCCTCAACTTCAGTATTAAGCAAACCATGACCGTCATAATGACTAAGTAACCTATCATGGTAAGCATTAGCTATAACTGGGTCATTCAGAGCTTCAGTATTAAAGGTAAATTTTTTAACTCTAGCACAACACTTTTTAAGTTGCAAGACACTTTTAACAAGGTAATGGTCAGATCCAATTTCAGCTCCCCTATATGCCCTGGTATTTCTAACAGAACTAGCCCATTTGCTGTTAATTAATATATAATCAATCATATTTCTATGCAGCCCATCAGGTGAAACCCATGTGTATTTATGTATGTCGCGGTGTTTGTAATATGTGTTAGTTATTCTGAAACCATTGAGTTTACTTACCTGTAGGAGACGTTGCCCATTGCCATTGCAGCTATCAATACCAAAAGGGCCTATCACCCCTCCCCAAAGATCAGAGTCAGTACCAACTTTGGCATTGAAGTCACCAAGAACAAGGGTAATATCTCCTTTCTTGACAGAATTCAAAATATCCTGAAGTTGTCCGTAAAACCTATCCTTCTCATCCTCATCAGCATCCTCAGTGGGGGCATAACAACAGATAACATTCAAGTTTTTAATGCTTGTCTGAAATTTTGCTGTAAGAAACCTTTCATTAATGCACTCATATCCTAGAAGAGCATCACTAGCATGTCTGCTGAGCAGCAGACCCACGCCTTGGTGATGCTTTCCATCCTCCCTCCCTGCAAAGAGAAATTTAAAGTTATTTTTAAGTATCTCACCTTTACCTGTCCATCTGGTCTCTTGCAAGCCTAGAATATCTAGGTTATAGCGCTGGAATTCCTGCATGAGGACATCAAGAGAATAATCTCTATGTAATGTCCTCACGTTCCACGTTCCTGCAGAGAGAAAATGATTAGTAGGATTTTTAAAGAAATTAGGTTTATTGAGATTGATAGGGCCAACAATATCAAACAGCCCCCTGATCGCAGGCATGGGGCAAAGACCCGTTCCTCCTCCGCTAAAGGCTGAAGTCACCGATGCTGGTAGGAACTTCAGGCACCACCTTTTCAAGTGGACTTTTTCAAGAGCCACATGGCCTGCCTGAGACGCATTACTCCAGTTTAGGCTTGACGATGCCCAACTAGCTAAGTAAGGTTCAGGTACCTGCGATGGCCTCTGATTAGGATTATCCACCAGCTGATATAAGGTATCCCATGCCTCTGTTCACTTAGAGCTGGCAACCCAGAAGCAAACAGAAAACACAGCGGCAGACTCTCCCTCAACAGAGGCCCACCAGTGCAGCAAGTCCAGGATCCATAATCAAGCTCAAATCCATAAACAAGTCCAGTCTAGTAGGTATAAATGGTCAGCACCAGGACCCTGTGAAGTTGACCACTCCTCAGCAGGGTTGAAAAAAAGAAAAAAGTGGCCGTAGATGACCAGATCAGCAGGCCATACTGAACTGGCAGCCCTCCCCTTCCAAAAGAGAATATCTCTTTCGAAAGGTACTAACGGCCTGCACCACGAGAAGGCGGGGTCGGACATTAGGTGCTAGACCTGGCCGGTTCATCACTAGGGATTGGTACACCTGGCATCATCACTAGGGATTGGTACACAGCTCTCCTTCCAGTTTATGCCTAGCTACCATTTACAGGTCACAAGGATATAAAAAAAAAAATCATACAATTGAAAGCTCATATGCCAGATTCATTCAAAGTGGCTGCTTCTAATTTTGATGCATCCCTCAGTCTCTTTAGAAAGTTGAAAGTAAAATAGAAGAAAATCATGGGAACTTTTGGGATGATCTGTAATGTTTTGGAAATAACAAGTAACCACATATCTATATAGTGGTCTAAATTGAAATAGGGGTAGGAAGTGTGAGCCTTGTGGGCAATGTAGCCACATGACAACAAACCTGCAATATTTTAATCACTAACAATGTTGGATTGTTTTATCTCTAAGTCGCACTTTTGTGCATACAATGGGCTTAATGGTCAGATCGCAAGGACTCAGAGTTTAAGGGAACCTACTGGATAGCTGTTAGGAGATAAATGGTAACCTCCCATTTAACCATTTAGTGTTCTTTATACCTGAATATCAGTGAGTACCAAGACACTATTAATATTAGGCTATGTTTTCTTGGCGATTAGGCAGATTCCTGTTTGAACAGTGTTACACATGAGGCCACAGCTTTATACCCCATCTGCTGGATGGTGTCCTTTCTGACCAAGGACAAGGTGGGGGCTTAGTGAGACAATCTCAATGGGGACTTGAACCTGGGAACTGCAGATTACAAGCCAGGTGTGCTACTGACTGATCCAACCCACACCCAACAAGGCTTTCATGAGCAAAAGCCAAACACATAACAGACAAGTAGTGTGTGGACCAAATTTGGGTTATTTTACCTCTGAGTGGCACTTTTTTTGTACACCATGAGCTAAATGACCAGGTCACAAGGACCCAAGGGCTCAGAAGATTGGGAGAAGGGGACCAACTGGACAGCTATTAGGAGATGGTAGTCTCCTGTCAATGCCATCCATCATGTTCTTTAACATGCACAGGGTATGGCTCTCTCACACGAGTCACAACTTAACATCCCATACGATAGATGATGGCCTTTCCAAGCCCATCAGTGTCCCCTACTGACCAAGGGCAGGGCAGAGAATTTTGTGGAGATAGATCTCAGCTCTGGCCCAGCTGGGATTTGAACCTGGGAACTGCAGGTTATGAGCCTGGCATGATACTGACTGAGCCATTTCTGCCCCGTGGACCAAATGAATTGTACCAGCTAAATCAGACACTGAAATTACATGCTGGGATTATTGTATTAACTACTACATTCCAATTCCTTAGAAAAAATGTATTTTTTATATATGTATATTTTTTCTTTTCACTTTCAATAATACTGCTTATACAGAGTGACCAGAATAAGACAGAATCTGAGCTAACTAACACAATTTATTAAAGAAATAAAGTTTTGAGTATATCTAATTCATTGCAAGAGGTGCTAAAATGTTGTACATCTGCATTAAACATGACTGAACCATTTTTACTTCGTTAGTGATTCTTTTTTCACACTTGTAAAGGAATTTCCTTGAATAGTATTAGGATGTTGATTTTTAAATTTTCTGTGGTCCAAGGAAGATTATTGTAGCGTTTCCTTCAAGAATCCCCATAAATAAAAATCACAAGGTGTCAGATCAGGTGATATGGGCTGCCAGTCCTTTAGAGATGAATCTAATATCAATATATTCATGCAAAAATTTTCTAATGTCTTGTTGAAAAATAACCTAGTATCAGCTCTTAAACATGATACTAAAAATAAAATAAACACAGCTAGATAAATAAATTTAATAATACATGAATATAAGTTGTTACTATAAAACTTTCTACATTATTTCATTTGCTCAACAGAAGAGGAGTGCATTAGTGTAACAGGGCAAACTTAACAGTATTGGCTCATGGCCTTTCCTGTCAATGTTTATCCATTAATACTGATGTTAACATATTCCTTAAACTACATATACCTTTGAGTATCAATTTCAATGGGAAACTAGCAGGAATAAGAAGGAAAATTATTTACCATTTGTACCATGGCCGAGTGGTTAGCACGCTTGACTACTGATCTAAGGGCCCTGGGTTCGAGCCCCGGGTAAGGCATGGCTGTTTGTGTCGTTTTTCTGCTGAGGTCCTGCCATCCTCTCAGACCTTCTACTTTGGCATATAAACTGACAGGCTCCTGTCAACCTCTGTGGCAAGCAGCTGCTTGAGGGGGTATTTATTATATTTATTTATTTATATTGATGGCTGGCTCAGGAGCACATGGTTCATCACTGCAGTGTGATCTGCCTTGAGATGTATAAGAGCAAATCTGTTAATATCAGAATGTCTATATCAACCAGTCCTTGTAACAAGCATGATGTTGTTATGCTAACATGTGTTAACAACAGATTTGCTCTTATACATCTCAAGGCAGATTGCACTGCAGTGATGATCCATGTGCTCCTGAACCAGCCTTGAATACAAATGGTAAATAGTTTTTCTTCTTATTCCTGCTAGTTTCCCTTTGAAATTGATACTCAAAGGTATATGTAGTTTAAGGAATATGTTAACATTGGTATTAATGGATAAATAATGACAGGAAAGGCCATGAGCCAATACTGTTAAGTTTGCTCTGTTACATTAATACACTCCTCTTCTGTTGAGCAAATGAAATAATGTAGAAGGTTTTATAGTAACAGCTTATATTCGTGTATTATTAAACCTAAACATGATAACTAATGAATAAATTCTTCAAGGATCAGGTTGATGTAATACAGTAAATTGATGATTTCTTAGAAAAATATAGTTAAAATTACACCACCTTAAATACTGAATAAACTCTACTTTCATGGTATATACTAAATAATCACCACTTTATAAGTAGATTTAATTTTAGAGGAAAAATTGTCTTGAGCTGGTAACACCGGTAACAGTAAATTAACTTACAAAGTGGTGATTATTTAGTATATACCAAGAAAGTCGTTTATTTAATATTTAATCAATTGTATACTTGTAAGATTATTTTCCATCTATACGGCATTTATCTGCCGATTGTGGCTAAGATCGCCCGAACAGCGCCTATATGTGACATAATGGAATATGTACTGTAGGTTGAGAATGTTCGTATCATCAATTAGAGATCTTATCGGCAGCCAGTAGCTGAGTGGTCCAGAGCACCTGACATGCTATCAGGAGGTCAAGGGTTCGTATCCCACCCGACATAAGACAATTATTCCTCTAAAATTAAATCGACTTACAAATAGGTGATTATTTAGTATTACACCACTTTGAATTTGCACATCTTAACACCAATTATTTGATTATATAAGAGAATTTCATCAGTTACCAGGTTTCTTGGCAAACCAGTATCGATTGTTCTGTGGATTACATATCCTGATAATAAAACCATACTTCATTAGTAAAGAAAGTTAAATTTCTAAGCTTGGCTGTCATAATCTTTTCAAACAAACGACAAAAGGTAGTGTGCTTTTTGAAGTCAGTAGGGAGTAAGTGATGAATGACATACCCTGTAAGTTTTCAAAGAAATGTAGAGCCTTTCTGCTTGACTCTGCTTACATTCAATAGAACAGCTAGATGATTAGATGTTTTTGAACTGTGATTGATTTACGAATTACCACTCTTTTAGCATAATTGTGAACACTTTACAGACCAGTCTGTTAAATCTCGCTATTCAATGAACAATGAAATCAAATTTAATAGTGTCTCAAATACTGTCAGTACCAAGACACCATTAAAATTAGGTTATGTTTGATGGTGATTAGTCAGATTCGTTGAAGTGTTGTCATTATTTCTTAGTTAATTTTCAAACATCCTTAATCTATGGGGGAAATTAACTCTATGCTGTGCCTACTGGGTAATCCTGTACTGCTTATAATAACCAGTTACAATAATTTTATTTTTAATATCACAACTAATATCATAATTCAGGAAATTCAGTATTCACCACCAGGAAAAGAAACAGTTATGTTTCTGATGAACAATTTTGGTCGTTGTAATTTTAAACTCTTTGATGAATCCAATTACTAATACGAATAGTGTTCCCATGTTTGCTAATGTTGCCCATGTTCCCATGTTTTTCTTCAAGCAGTAGGATGAGTATTTACAAGACTCGATCCCATGCAACAAAATATTGATATGCATATGTAACTTATAGTTTACTGATCTATTTCCTTTTTTTTTTCTGTGATGATTTTTTGTGAAATAATTATTAACTTGAAGCTAGAATTGTTAAACCAGCTAGTTTTTTGGAGGTTTTGGTTAAAAGTTGTTCAATCATTAGGTCAGCCTATAAGAGGCCAGTATTTCTTTCTTATTTACAAATAATTACTATATTTTTTACATTATAAAAAAAGTTGAAATGGCAAAATTTCAGTTCATTATTTTGTTGAATTTGAACTTACCACTCATCAATAAAAGTGTATGTAACTATGCAACACATTGCCTCCCATACACTCAAAACATACCTGACATTGTGTGCTTGTAGCCACCTCATTCTCTTGTGAAGCATAGTAGTTTCACATATATGTAACATGTGAATAAGCACATTAGTTGCTTATTCATGTATATGGCTATCATATATTCTCAATAGAAAAACTAAGGATGCTTTCAATGGGGGATTAAAGAAGACTGCCAAGTTCTCAATATTTACACCAAACTTTTTTTTTAGAAATCCTCACATATGAAAAGATAGCTGAAAAATAATATTAGTAAATTTAAATTATTTTTATTTATTAAAATGGTTATAATTAATCATTAAGAATGTATCTTTACATGATATTAGAGTAACAGCTGTTAATTTTTTAATAATAAAAAAAAAAACAGTGGATTTGGTCAACTTGAAAGAGTATTAAACTTGGTCTAAAAATAGTTTAAATCCAAAATTTTAACTATTTTTAGAATTTTATTCCAGATAACCCTTTAATGTAGAAAAAGTGTGCCTAGGGTAATCATACACAAGTATTTGTATTATAATATTTTCATTGTCAGAAAATGCCATTAGTTGCCATTTTCTTAGGGATATTATATTTTAATTTATATTTTGCACTACAATTATACTTTAAATACAAATTATATTTTAAAAAATTCATTTTAGGATGCAGGCTGGTTTCAGGAAACCCAAAAAACCAGCCTGATTCATTTAGGTGGATTGTTTTTCTGAATTATAATCTTACTGAAAAGGTTAAACATTGAATTTAATTTTTACATTTGAAAATTTTACAGTTGAAAGTTATATTTTAAGTGTAGTCAGCTTTCCAGTATCTGCAATCTTTTAAAACTCTACTAGCTGGTGTATGTTATCTGGACAATTATATAATTATCAAGGTAATTAAACTGCCAAGTGACACATCACTCACTTCACCATCTTTCACTGCATTAATTATCAGGTCTACTTCACCAGTCTTATCAAAAAGCACTTGCAATTATCTAAACGTAATTTATCGAAACAGCCAAATCTATTAACATAGAGACTTTCACTTCTGGAGGTTTTCTCATTTCATAAATACTAATGAAATACTGCCTTTTTATAAGTATTTAGTAATAATGATTGTTTCATACAAGTTCCATTATTAATAGAGAGTTATCATTATTTTATTTCTTCAATATTACATATGTGTCATTTATATCCAACCCCTCCTTTGTATAATCCACTTTTAAACTTATGCAAAAAGAAAACTTTAGTAGATATTAAATATTTGATAAATTCTATCTTTGACTTTAAAATGCTTTTAGGATTTTCAATGAATTTCATGTGTTGAAAAAAATTATTTGCATATCTGATTATATAAAAACATTTTAGAGAGTTTAGAATCTAGACTCATCATAAGTAAAAAAAATGCCTATCAGTAGATTCACAAACCTTGATAATCAGCAAATCTAGTATAGATTTTTGAAAATTTAAACATTTCTAAAGAGGGTTTAACTCCAGACCAATGAACTAGTCCACAGTTTCATCCGAGAGTAAAAAGTAATTTATTATTATTCATATCTATTGGCTATGCATAAAAACAGAAATGGGAAAATTTTTGTTGATCACACTGCCATGTGGGGTGTTTTAACAGCTGAGTGACTTTTTACTTCATAGTGGATATAATACAAAAGTCACAAAGATTGAATATCTGAGATAAATGTTCTAAGATCAGATTATTACAGTGAAAATTAGTTAACATCAATGAACAAAGTAAAATTAGGCAGTTTTATCATTATTTTTTTTTAAAATAGAATATCAGTGGACTTAACTACAAATGTTAGATACTCTCTGTCCTGCTGACACCACTGGTTATACTTGAGTACAAGAAAGCTAATAATTATGTGAACAAGGAGCAATATATAATGAAGTTAAAGGTGCACTTGTTTTATATTCTTAAATCTGCAGATGTTGACAACTATTGCATATACAGGATTAGGCAATATCACTAAATGAGTCAAGTACTTAGTTCTATCCTACATGGATAGAATAGCTTCAAATTGTATAGTTCATGCACTTTATTGGACTTCATTATTTAACACAACAAAATTTTCTCAAACTGTACAAAAGATACTTGTTTTCATTACATACAGTTCAATTTGTGCTATTAGTGGCAGTGTGATATTTATATATATAATTCTTTTTTAATATTGTTTAAGGCTACAACGGTTTTTTTAATCCTAATACTCCAATGATCACTATTATTTCTGTCAATGCTGGGAATGCACTACAAAATCCAAATATCCACCAGTATATATCACAGTCCCAGCCATCAGTAAGAAAATAGAAAAGGGAAATAGCTGCACTAGAGTGTGCCGCAATAGCTAATTACAGTTAAGAATATTAACACAATATATTTAAAAATCATTATTCATACTTAGATCATTAAGCATTCTAATCACACTAGGGTAAATTCAACTACAGTTTGATATGCAGCAAAAGGGGTAAAATAAGTTCATTAACCTTGAGTAAGCTTGAAACTAAAGGGTTGGTCTTTGCTACCCCAATCTTCAATTTTTTAAAGTATTTAAAGTCTTAAAATTAGTGGAAAGAAGATGAGCTGGTATTAGTTCAATGGTAGAACACTCTGGCATGTTTTTGGAGAGATGCAGGTTCAAGTTCTTGTATGTCTACAAAATTTTTTCCACAGAATATTTATTGATATATTGAAGTTAAAAGGTCAACAGGTAACACTATGATTGTCATCTATCCCTCTTAACTTTTGCTTATCTTTTTTTTGGTTTGTGTTTGTTCAAACATTTGTTCCACCATATCTTAACACACAGTGACAGTTGCAACAACTCATGTCAAATGAAAGCTTGTGATGTGGGGAGTGTCATAGATTATAAAACTTTATCAACAGCAAATACACAATTACCTGTTGACATGGAATTCATAAAATACTTTTTCAGAAAAAACTGATAAAGAATTTACTCCTCTCCCCTCCTAGGGGAATATGAAAACCATTCTTCCACTATATCTTCTAGTTATGCCACACAATTACAATACATCCCCCACAGTTGTGAGTTAGATGTCAAAGGAGTTTGTGATGGGGAACTATCATAGGAGTTTTGCCTGTCCATCCTTCCCTCTGCAAAAAGAAGACACAAATTTCATGTGGGGTTAATCCCAAGTTATATTTTAAATTAAAATTTGTCACATCTAGAATGATGTTCTACCTCAAATTATGACTTTACATACTCCCCATCCAAAAAGGGGAGGAATGGAGATTGGTATTTACGAGTTGTATTCAAAGCATGTGCATGGAAGCAGCACTTTCAAAGATATGTGCTTTTAGTGACAAAGTAAAAAATATAAATTAAAAATGCCATCTGCCTCACCCTAAAAAGTAAAAGGGAAATAAAATTTGAGCATATCAATGGTGAAATTACTCAAAAGGGGAAATAAAATTTGAGTATATCGATGGTGCAATTACTCACTGAATTCATATTCACTTCAAAGGGCACTAAAATTGATTTCTCTTGCTGACCAACAAAAATTGCTGGTATACCTAGATTTCTTTGAAGTGAATACAAATTCACTGAGTGAACTGACCATCATCAGTATTCTTCTTGTTTTTTTTTTACTTATAGGGTGAGAAAGATAGTTTTTTTTTTAAATATTTTAATTTTTAAACTTAGACAATGAATTATTAATAAGCACCCTTATTTGGACAGTACTGATAAAAAAAAGTAACTTTACACTAAGATTTGATAGGTATGATAGCATAAAAAAGCAGAGTTACTGATCTACAAAAGTGAATTAATGCTAATGGTTAAATTGGAACTGAATTTGGTGCTGTTCAACAAATTATTTTTAACATTTTTGGATATAGAAAAGCATGTACATACTGTATAATTTACAGGATGTCTACTGACCAAATGCATATATCATATGACATCTGCCACACTATATGAGGGGAGAAAACTTCCTAAAAGATATTGTAGCAGATGATGAAACATGGGTATTACAGTGTAATTTTTGGCCTGTGAAATGGAGGCATTCATTACCTCCTCATATAAGAAAAGGAGTCGTGAATTCCATCAATAGGAAAACAATGACTAATCTTTTGGGATGCATCAAGTGTTATTTTTGTCAATATCATACCTGTAAGTACTGCTATTACTGTGACTATTAGTATGCTGCATTTCAGAAAATGAACTCTGGCCATCAAGAGATATCAAATTATGCAATTGTGACTTGTTTTGTGTCACAAAATTGCAGTATTTCACATTAGTAGGAGGAAACAATCTAACTGGCTGGGTTTAGTTGTTGCATTCATCCTACAATTCAGAGCTGATAGGATAATTTTTTTTACAGTATTAAAATGTTATCTGTATGTGTTAGAGAGAGATGTTTTCCAAAGAGAATTCTCATCAGTATAAATAGCATGTGTGCCCCAACATTCGGAATCATGTAGTAAAGCTTCATAGGACAACCATCATAATCTTCTGTAACCCTCCTTGTGTTGCACATTTATCCTTCTCTCTGCTTTATAAGTGCCTGAGTAAGGCTTAAGCAACAGTTGTATGGTAGTGCTGCCATGTCAGTACCACTAGAAGAGCACTTAGTTATGGTGAGGAGAATACATTCGTCACCTAAGGTGGGGGGCTTGAATTGCCCCCACCTTAGCCCAAATGGTAGCACAACTGGTGCATAACCAGAGATTCAGAGTTAGAGTCAGGGATGGGGATAAGTGGATTTTTCACTTTCCTATTTACTACTCACCGTCCTATGGCTGAGTGGTTAGCACGCTTGGCTACTGATCTACAGGACCTGGGTTCGAGCCCCGGGTAAGGCATGGATATTTGTGTCATTTTTCTGCTGAGATCCTGCCATCCTCAGATCTTTTACTATGGCATATAAACTGACAGACTTCTGTCAGACCTCTGTGGCAAGCAGCTGCTTGAGGGGGTATTTTCTTTAATTACTAATAAATTGTACATTTTTTTTACCTTATATATGATATAAAAGGAAATATAAAGGATACAAATCAGTGCCTGGGTAGGAAGAAACATGGATATTCCAGCCAGAAAGCTTATTAGCTCTGTTGCTAGTAAAACAAGAGCCAACGATAATCCAGTTATTAACCTAGAGAAATCATTTTTGCATTACAATCAAAAACACCGTAACAGAAATTTAAAACAAATTTTCATATTCACAATTATTAATTACATTTTAAAAAAATTGTTGAAAATGTGTAAGTATTCCAATTGTGTTTATAATATGTTAGCATTACACTGTAATAGTTGAACAATATATATATATAACAAGCTTAATTTCTAGCATCTATCTAATATATACAAAAAAGAAAGTTTGTTTGTTTGTCTGTCCACCTATGCATTCGGTAAGAGCTAAAGGCTCCAAACTTTGCATGGACGTTCTCTTCATCCAGGGGAAGAATACAGGCTATTTGCAAACCTGCTGGAGTCAACGAAAATTGGGGTGGATGGGTTTGAATTTATCAAAATCCTCATAAACTTAGCATTAATGGTGAAAAGTTATTCAAAATAATTGTTGCCACCAATAAATTTGAAATAATGAATGCATCAAACTAATTTCTTTCAGATTTTGCGAGATAAACTCATTGTTCAGTTTGTTGGGTCAAGAGCATCCATAGCTATTGAAGTCATTCTGATTAAGCATGAGTGGAACTCAAGATTCTTTGTTGAAATAAAAGCTTCAAAAACTAAGAATTTGTATCAGAAATTAAAATCATTAGCTGAATTTGAAAAATATGTAAAAGTTAATAAACATATATCTCATATGTTAATAAAAGTTTAAATATATTAAGTAATAAATAATGTTTTTTCATAATAATGATTTTTTCATAGTATCTGTACAATTTTTTGGGCATCTCAGACCATATTTAATTTTCTTTCTTTATAAAGTTACATATGCCTGGCAAATTTTGTCCAAGGGATTCTGGTGGGTATGAAATGATTTGAAAAGTTCGATTATCTGAGTGAGGCAATTCTTTTTGGTTTAAAAACTTTTGATGTGGGGAGTATCATATGGTGCCTCAAAATAGTTCCATTTCTTTCTTTGCTAAAAAAAAAGTTAAACCACAGGATATCGATTGTAATGATTGTTATGCAAAATGAAAGATTGTGATGTGGAAAGTGCCATCTACTCTATACTCTAAAGAGTTTTAAACCCGAGCAACACTGTGTAAATCTGCTAGTATTATATAGATGAAATGTCAGTAACAATGTCATTTGAAATGTTCACTATGCCACTCAAGTCAACCACAACTTACATTAGCCACTATGATACTATATTTTCTCTATACTGTCATTTTCACTATTGCAAATAGGTCTGCATAGTTTTCTTGTGCTCAAGTAGTCTCGTCTATCATCTTAATAGTAAGTAGCAATGAGTTTCCCCCCCCCCCACACATTCAATGCTAGTACTAAAAGGCACATTTTATGTTATGAAGATTACAAGTTACTGGTATTTTTTGGTACTAAATTACACATGCTTTTGAACTGTTTAAAAATAAATATGTCAAATCTCACATCATTACATGCTCAGAACCTGTGCTCATGGATATGACATGTAAATGCAGTGCACAACTGTTTAAACCTCTGATTAATAATTTTTGAACCATGGGCAGATCAGAGTAGTAATGATGTATGACCATATAGTTTAGATCACTGATTTTTAAAAAACTAGCCAATAAAATTTTATTCATTTGCGCAGGTGTCATTTTTGCAAAGTCACAATGGCACTATTTTCATCCAGTGATGAACTTGAACATAAGTATAAATTCACAAGTAGTAAAATTTAAGCACTAGTAAAATTAAAATGAGATTAAATCATTTCTTTGCAATAAGTATCCACCCAAAGCAGAGCCTATAAATTACTCACTGGTTATCTTTTGATTTATATTCATCTTCTGAATATGTCCAGGGTAAGCATGCCTTAACATTTTCTTCCTAAATATAATGGCAAATTATTGAAATGAATGATCTGATGGAAACAGGGTTTTATACAAAATTCAGTATACAGCAATATTTAATAGTTTAAACCAGTGGTGGGTGAACTTTTTTTTATTTCTGGGCCAGTAGCAATGTGCAATATCATTAGATAGGCAAAATTTAAGGTATTATATCATAAATAATTTGTTACTGTTTTATTATTTGAGTTATGCTAAGGATAGAAAATTTTAAATTTAATACATGGATTCACAACTACTTTGGAGGCCCGATTAAATGCTATTATGGGCCGATGTCTGGCCTGTGGGTGGTAATGCAGCCATCACTAGTTTACACAAATCTAAAAACACTAAAAAATATTCAGAATTTTTTATATACACATTTTAAAGTTTTATTTAGTACTTTTAAGTATACAAAATTATAAGTAATGCAAGGTGGCGAATACTTTTGTGACCCACTGCAGGTTAGATCTGTAATACAGCACCTTACATGGCTGAATAATTATTCCGACAAATTTAGACTTACCCTTGACCATAAAACCGTAACAATTATTACGAAATGGGCAATTAGTGTTAAAAAACGTGCAGGAATTAGATTTGTAGTTTCCATGTAAAAAAGAGGAACAAAAAAAATATACTAAGTCACTTCATATTTCACCAGAGCAATCAAATCCTCCTCCATACTTAATGTTATGTTGCCAAACCAACAGTACAAAGATTTGTCCACAAAATATTGATAAGAATTATCGATTCGATTTTTTTCAGTCGGGTACGATTGTGAAAAAAAGTTTTGTCCAGTGTGGATCATACTGTGGATACGTTACAAAAGTTTTAAAAAGTCTGCTACTGGCATGGAAAAGTAATCTTATTTATCAGAAGATTTTTTTTCCCACTGCGTAAAAAGTCTTTACAGATTTGCTGTGAGGCAAAATGAATTTGATTTCCGGGATTTTGCTATGTCATCTTTCTATTGAGGTCTTGTCATCCTCAATGTTGCAGCCTATCAAATCTCCTGAAGGAGAAGTTTTTAAAATAAATAAAGTAATAAATACCTCCTCAAGCAGCTGCTTGCCACAGAGGTCTGACAGGAGCCTGTCAGTTTATATGCCAAAGTAGAAGATCTGAGGGATGGCAGGACCTCAGCAGAAAAACGACACACACACACACATCAATGCCGGGGCCTTAAATCAGTAGCCAAGCGTGCTAACCACTCGGCCAAGAGATGGCAATAAGTTTTTATACATTCTGAATGTTTAAAAATTGTGGTGTATTAAGAAATCGTACATCTGTATATAGGTAAATTTATACAGCAAATTATACATCTGTATATAGGAAATTTGCATTCTATCTGGGGGGAGTGTCCCCAGTTTTGTATTACAAACGATATCTAGGGGGAGTGCCTCCCATATTTTGTATACAACAAGTAGCCACAGATTAGGTAAGACTCAAGCAATCATCGGGCAAAAAAAGGGAACAATTTTTAAATTCCTTAAAAAAATTGGGTTTAATAGACAGTCGTCCAAGATTGAAAGGAAAGGGAGCAAAACATCTATTCGAAAACGGAGGGCGGGGGTGACCTTACGAGGAGGGTATATTGAGGTTTTTTTGTCTTCATCTCTTAGTAATGCAGCCAGACAATTTCTCAAGGTGCTAATAAAGCGGTGTACATGGTAACTGAGGGGGGGGGGGTGTAAGGTGGTCGCCCCGGTAGTCATGATCCACGTGGCGACAAATTGCCTTTCGAAACATTTTTAGTTCAAAGAAGCCAAATTTCGGAAATGATTTTCATTTTGTCCATTTTTGGGATTTTGCGACTTTTCTCCCTTTGTCGTTCTCAGTGGAAAATGCTCCAAAACTGACGCAAATTGCATTTCTGGAGGCAAAAAAAAAAAAAAAAAAATTATGTAATACATTGAGATGCCAGTTCATTAGGTACACCACCCCTCATCACATAAACGATTCGTTCCAACATGTAATGTGTCACGTGACTGATGTGTGCTCTATAATTAGGCATACCTGCTCTTCGAGCATCAGTTAGAATTGAATTGAATATCAGAATGGGAAAAACGACATGAGTGACTTTGGGATGGGAGAGCGATATGAGTGACTTTGAACATGGCATGATAGTTGGTGCTAGGTGTGTCAGTTCTGATATCATCCAAAATGGCTCTCCTCGTAGGCTTTTCATGCACAACTGTTTCAAGGGTTTACCCCAAATGGTGAGAAAAGCAAAAAACTACTGGCTATCCTGTGAACGAAAACAGCTTGTGGATCAGAGGGGGTGAAAAGAGAATGGCGAGAATTGCACAAGCGAATAGAATGGCCACAACCAGCAGAATTAAACATTGGTGTCAGAAAGCCATCTTTGAATGCATTGCATATTGGACTGTGTCGTACAATGGCCACCGACCATGGTGAGTGCCGATGTTGTCATCAAAGAACACAACCAATGGATGCAGGAGCATCGACACCACAGATGATCGACATTGGACCATTGAGAACTGGAAAAAGTAGCCTGGTCAGACGAATCAAGATTTCTTTTCCATAATTCTAATGGAAATATCAGTATTTGGTGCAGGCAACGTGAGGCCATGGAGCAATCTTGTTTGGTGTCAACAGTACCGGATGGTGGTGTTGGTGTGATGGTATGGGAAGGGTTTCCTCACATGCATGAGGTCCCCTGATAACCATTGAAGGACATCTGAGCGCCACAGCTTAATTGAACATCTTTACTGACCAAGTTTATTCTTTGATGGCTACAGTTTATCCTCAATAGGATGGACACTTTCAGCATGATAACGGCACGTATCGTCACCGAAATAAGGCACGTATCGTCACCGAATGGTTGTAGGAACATGCTGACGAGTTTTCCTTGCTTCATTGGCCTGCACAGTCCCAGACCTAATCCCTATCGAACCTCTTTGGGATAATTGCTAAGGGCTGTTTGCAGCGAGACTGTGACGCCATCCAAATTGCAGTAAGTGGTGACACAGTCATTTCCGCATGGTACAACATTCCTTCACAACGCATCCAGTATGTTGCAAGTTCCATGTCCCAAAGAATTTGGGCTGTTCTGAAGGCCAAAAGAGGTGCAACACGCTACTAGATAGATGTACCTAATAAACTAGCATTTCAGTCTATATTTGGCATGACCAGCGTTTGCAATTAATGAATAAAGCTTAATAAGTATAATAAAACGAGAAAACTAATATCTAGCTCATCTTAATCATTTGGTACCATATTATTTAGCAACATTCACCATTATTCCCAATATGTTTGCAAGGTATTGCGAGCGTTCTTGCCTCTGTAAGCAGCTGACTGGCTCGACTACCGGTGGGTATAGCGTCAAACTCTGCGGGAATAAGTTGGGTTGGGTTATTTTACCTCTTATTGGCACTTTTTTTTTGCACACAAAATATATATAAAAGCTTCAGTCAAAAGTTACTTTAAAGCAGATAATTTTTTGTCTTTGTACGTGGGGGCGGGGGTGGCTCAGTCGGTAGCGCGCCAGGCTCGTAATCTGTAGTTCCCAGGTTCGAGTCCCAGCTGGGTCAGCGTTGAGATTTATCTCCGCAAAATTCCCCGCCCTGCCCACGGTCAGTAGGGGGACACCGATGGGCTTGGAAAGGCCGCCGTCCGTCGGATGGGACGTTAAGCCGTGTCCCGTGTGCGGGAGAGCCATACCCTGTGCACGTTAAAGAACACGCTGGATGGCCTTGACGGGAGGCTACCATCTGTCTCCCAACAGCTGTTCCAGTGGGTCCCCTCCCCCAACCTTCTCTGAGCCTTCGGGGTCCATGTGACCTGGCCATTTAGCCCATGGTGTGCAAAAAAGTGCCGCTCAGAGGTACAACAACAACAACAACAATCTTTGTACGTGAATACTATTTCAGTAATGTCAAACTAAAATATAAAATTGGTCCCTCATATAATTACACACAGGAATGTAGCCAGGGGGTTGTCCTGGTCACTTTAAATACTAAGGCGATAAAAAAGTTAGAAGGTTAAGGCTTAAGAAATGAATTTTTTGTGTTTAATTAGTTCTTTTTAAGCCAGTTAATATTGTATTAGATGTAGTTAAACCATTTAATAGAAATAAAAAAATTAAAAAATAACGTATAGCCTCTGGCTAATAATTAATGCTTGTTTTGAAAGAAAATAAATTTGTCATTTTCGAAATTTAGCATCTCAAACGGTGGAAGTTCGAACCAATCGATGATTCGAAAAAAAGAGTTACTAATACAAGTGTAAAGAGTATGTATTAGTAACAAAAAGACTGTATTAGTAACAAAAAGAGTTACTAATACAAGTGTAAAGAGTATGTATTAGTAACAAAAAGACTGTATTAGTAACAAAAAGAGTTACTAATACAAGTGTAAAGAGTATCTATTAGTAACAAAAAGACTGTATTAGTAACAAAAAGAGTTACTAATACATAATAATATATATATGTAATCCCTCTGTTTACCTTATGATAAGTAATCCCTCTGTTTACGAGCTTAATTTGTTCCTCGGAAACTGCTCGTAAGGCCAAAACTCGTAAAACGAAAATTAATTTCTCACTACTTCGAATGCTTTAAATTTTATTTCGTTCCAGGGGTAAAATATTTCTATCCAAAATCCTCCTTAAATGCAACACAGAACGATATTTAAATGTGAATAAAGTGATAACAATGGTTAATTACTGTATTTAAATGACATTCTTAGCCCTTATCCTGTAAATGAACAATAGCTACATCATTAAAGTTGTATGGAAGATGCATAAACATTAATATCCCACTTAATATGAATATAACACAAACAAATGCTTATTAGCAGTGGTGGAAATGGGGTGGGAGACGATAAGACGACATCCCACTAGTTCCAAAGACGTAAAAAAAACTTGTTGAATGACTGAAGTTGTCGAAAAACTAAAGATAAAAAACGCAGACATCGTATCCTCTATTCTTTGGCCTGCTACTTTGAATGTTATTTCAAGCAAACCTTTTTTTTAAGTGGGGGGTGGGTCATAAAATCAAAAATCGAAGTATTTTGCCTCTCCCTAGTTCAAAAATTCCATTTCTAGCACCGCTTATTAATAAAAATAAAAATAAATACCCCCTCAAGCAGCTGCTTGCCACAGAGGTCTGACAGGAGCCTGTCACTTTATATGCCATAGTAGAAGGTCTGAGAGGATGGCAGGACCTCAGCAGAAAAACGACACATACATCCATGCCTTACCCGGGGCTTGAACCCAGGTCCCGTAGATCAGTAGCCAAGCGTGCTAACCACTCGACCACGGGACGGCTAGCACCGCTTATTAGACGTTAAAAAAGAAAATTCATGCATTGTTGGTCATTTTTTTCTGAAATGAAACTTATCTTTTCATAAAACTTTTCCCATTTTATATTTTACCAGCTCCTTCCTCTCACAAACTGATGGTTTCCTAGAGCTTGTGTGAGCAAAAATTGGTCCGTAAATCAGGTATTAATTAGTTCATATCGTATAAATGAAAACTCGTAAACCGATTGCTCATATAAATAAATACCCCCTCAAGCAGCTGCTTTGCCACAGAGGGCTGACAGGAGCCTGTCAGTTTATATGCCACATTAGGAGATCTGAGAGGATGGCAGGACCTCAGCAGAAAAACGACACACACATCCATGCCTAATCCGGGGTTCGAACCCAGGTCTCTTAGATCAGTAGCCAAGCGTGCTAACCACTCGGCCACGGGACGGCTGATTGCTCTTATACAGAGGTATTATTCTATTTCATTATTACTTATCCAACAAAAAAGGATTTCCATTTAAACCAAAAAATTGCTTTTAACCCTTTCCTCCCCGAAGGAGGAAGTTGAAAAAATTGTTATCAACCTCCCCGAAGGAGGTTGATAACAACTTTTTCATTTTAAGAGATAAAAGATTACCCCATAGGGGTAAGGAGGGCAAATCTCTGTGTCAATGTAAATCCTGGATTTACATTGCATTTACATTCAAAAAAGTATCCGAACGTTATGGTTGACTGCAGAATTCAGAAAAAATATCTGTCAACGATTTTTTTAGAAATTAGTGATCTGGGAACCTTCGTGTCACGTGACATTCTGCAATCAACCATAGCGTTCGGATACTTTTTTGAGCGACTGTTCAACAAAATTCGAAATTTTAAGCCTGAATATATCGTTTAAAAAGAATTTTATTATAGTTTTGCCATTTTCTAAATTTAACTATCTCTAACGGTGGAAGTTAACACTATTGGAAGATTTGGAAAATGCTAATCCTATTGTTTCATTATAACCAATTCAACCAAAAAAGTTTTTTTTTTTTATCACAAAAAAAAACAAGTTGAATGTTTGCAGATTGCTGACGACAAAGTGAAAATAGGTCCTGGTTTTAAAAACGATCTAAGGGTTATTGCACCTCTGTCGAACTTTTTTTTTTTACATTGTACTTTTTCTTAAGCTTTAAGTTGCTTTAAAAATTTTTCTGGAGTAACTTTGGAAAATATTTCCTGGCTAAGTTTTTTGATATATAAATTTTGCTATGACCATCGGAAGGGATTATTCCAGAACGAACGATAATTTTTTTAAATTTTTTTAGTTTAAAAAAAAGCTGAAATGAAACAACTAATATTGTGTGCATTACGCAACATTGCAGATTACTCTTTGAAAGTTTAAAGAATTTGTTAGGATCTAGTTTAGAGCTTCGACCCTTTCCCATGGCTGGGTTGGGTTGTTTTACCTCTGAGCGGCACTTTTTTGCACACCATGGGCTAAATGGTCAGGTCACATGGACCCCGAAGGCTCAGAGAAGGTTGGGGGAAGGGACCCACTGGAACAGCTGTTGGGAGACAGATGGTAGCCTCCCGTCAAGGCCATCCAGCGTGTTCTTTAACGTGCACAGTGTATGGCTCTCCCGCACACGGGGCCACGGCTTAACGTCCCATCTGACGGACGGCGGCCTTTACAAGTCCATCGGTGCCCCCTACTGACCGTGGGCAGGGCGGGGAATTTTGCGGAGATAAATCTCAACACTGACCTGGGAACTACAGATTACGAGCCTGGCGCGCTACCGACTGAGCCACCCCCCCGCCCCTTCCCATGGCAGTGGTTGACGCACTTGCCTACTGAATGTAGGAACCTGGGTTCGAGACCCTGGTAAAGCATGGATGTTTTCTGCTTAGATCTAATATTCATTTAATATTTAAAGAGTTATTGAATTAGCAACATTTAAATGGTGGGTGGGCGGGTCTGGGAATTTAGTTTAAGGGGGGTGGGTGGAAGTTCTGTGAATCAAACTTGGTTTTCCAATTACTAAGAAATTCCACCAGACAGGATTGGTTGAAATGATATTCTGTATGCAATAGAATATTTAGTTTTTTTTTTTAAATCTATTTTTAGTGTCGGACGTACAGAGTCGTAACAGAATAATATGACCATCTACATAGTATATATATGGTAGGTGGTCATATTATTCTGATGCGACTGTGTATACTATGAGGCTAAGCTATAATTATACAAAGAAAATTGTTTCGGATTTCAAAGTAAGTAGACATTTTTGAGATTTCATATTTTCGTATAAGACTTCCGAATTTTCGGGGAGGGTGGGTCCGGAACTCCTGGTCCCCCCCGCCGAAGGATATGTCCCTGTATTGAATGATTTGTTATAACATTTCTGTTTCATCTTTTAAAGTAAATTTTCACGAGTAAATAAATTTAGAGTTAAATGTTTCTGTTTCCGTAATGTTTTTTTTTTAAATATTAAACGAATTTGCGGAAAATAGATATATAGAAAGCTTTGATTGGAGATCTTCAATTTATTTTGGTAATATTTTTTCAAAAAGATCTTATTTATAAGAGTTCGGAGTTTGGAATGCGGATTTCAATTCACATAACATGGAAATGTCCGTTTACTCTTTAGGGTTACTCACTCGGTTGCGCGCTAGGCTTGCAATCTGCAGTTTCCAGGTTCGAGTCCAACTCTGACCCAGCGTTGAGATTTATCTCTGCAAAATTCCCTCCCACCTTTGCCCTCGGTCAGTAGGGGATACCGTAGGGGCTTGAAAAAGACCGCCGTCCGTCGCGTGAAACGTTAAGCTGTGGTTTGTGTGCGGGAGGGACATACACTGTGAACTTTAAAGAATGCGCTGGATGGCCTTGATGAAAGGCTACCATGTCTCACAACAGCTAGCTGTTCAGTAGGTCTCCTCCCCACATCCTTCTCTGACCCCTCATGGTCCTTGTGACCTGGAATTTTGTCCATTGTGTGCAAAAAAAAGTTCCGCTCAGAGGTGAAACAACCCAGCCGGTTTAAAAAAAACAACCTCAAGCCCTTGCCACATAGGTCTGACAGAAGCTGTCAGTTTATACGCCATAGAGAAAGCCTCTGAGGAAGGCGAGAACTCAGCAGAAAATAACAAAAACATCCATGCCTTACTTGATGCTCGAACCCAGGTTTCTGCAATCAGAAACCAAGCGAGCTAACCTAACCACTCCGCCACGGGTTTACTTTTTGTAATGTATACATGGATATTTCGGGTTATCAGGAGGTCGTTGGTGTCGGATCCCACCTGTGTCATTTTGTCGCTACGTTCACTATTTACAGAATTCAGCGAGGATAGTGGCTTAAATATAAATATATTATTATCCATTTTTGTGGAGCGGGGGTGGCTCAGTCGGTAGCGCGCCAGGCTCGTAATCTGTAGTTCCCAGGTTCGAGTCCCAGCTGGGTCAGCGTTGAGATTTATCCCCGCAAAATTCCCCGCCCTGCCCACTGACAGTAGGGGACACCGATGGGCTTGGAAAGCCCACCGTCCGTCGGATGGGACCTTAAGCCGTGGCCCCGTGTGCGGGAGAGCCATACCCTGTGCACGTTAAAGAACACGCTGGATGGCGTTGACGGGAGGCTACCATCTGTCTCCCAACAGCTGTTCCAGTGGGTCCCCTCCCCCAACCTTCTCTGAGCCTTCGGGGTCCATGTGACCTGGCCATTTAGCCCATGGTGTGCAAAAAAGTGCCGCTCAGAGGTAAAACAGCCCAAACAACCCAATCCATTTTTGTTATGCCAAGATGTTTGTTTGATTACGTTAAATGAAAAGAAAGAAATCAGTCTCGCTCATTATTAATGCATTTACAGACTAAGATTAAACCACGTCCAGATGATGTTTTATTAGGCTTAAAAATATTAATGAACGCAGTATCTGACTGTCACACCACACGAAACTGCAACCATCTTTGCAAATTCTGTCGAAATCATCTTCTTTGTATGAAGAATCAATATATTCTAATTTAAAAATATTATTTGAAGACCGAATGAAATTTAGTTTAAGCATTGATGGCTTTACGTACAAAAGCAGCTCCCTGTGTAAAAATTGAAGTTGCAGATGCGATATTTGACGCATAAGCTGCAACTTCTCTCACAGGTGTGCCCTCTGCCTTAGACAGATGCCCTTAACGGGACGGTTAAAGCAGAACACGGCGCTCTCCTAGCCTGAGGCCTCCAATTAACGGCGAGGACGAAAGACTGCTGGTGGGTGGAGACAAGCAGCCCGGAAGAAGGGACCCACATACGCCGACACTGAGGGAGGGAAGTTTCAAGTGAATACAACACTAATAATCTAGAATGTAATCAATTTTCTTAGAGGTGTATTGAATTATAAAAGTTGAATAAATTTGAGTGGCCAGACACCAAAATTGCGATCTTGATGGCAATTTTCAGTTCGCTGCCTTTCATTTTGACTGTAATCCTTTTGGTTGGGCTGCCGGGGTCAGATGGTCGCCGACGGCGATATAGAGACTGCCCCGAAGAGAGATTGACCGTTCGTGAAGATGCTGCCGATGTGGTGCTCACTGGGACCGTAAAGAGGTTGTATGGGGGTCACGACCCTGTGTACAGCGGCGAAGTGCAGGTGAAGCGTGTGCTCAAGGGAGACAACATCAGAGTGGGTGAGTCACTTCTGGTTGAAGGTTTTGGAAACAATAACATATGCCGAAGCCAAGTTGAGGTGAAGGATTCTAAGATTTTCCTTCTGGGCCAACTGCACACAGGAAGGTTCCGACTCAATTCGAGCCTTTTGGAGATGAATGTGCCGAATCTAGATCGTATAGCTGCAGCTGTTAAAAGTAAGTTTCTGTTTTCCTTTTTTGGGCAAAATATTTACATTTTTTTGAGATTTTTTTTACTTGACCTGGGTGGGTGAGGGGAAATTGAGAAACACTGGTCTAAGGAAGGTAAAGAGTGGTAAAGTTTACTTGATCTATTGTGTATAATGTTCAAAAGACAATAATATACTGATGAACTCTGATTATTCAAATTATTTTCGATTATTCAAAGACGTTGTAAAAAAATCATTTTCGTTTTAAGAGTTTTCAGTTTAGGAGCAGTTTTGCAGGAGCGAGTTAAATCTCATAAAACGAGAAATTACCGTACAGGGTGTCCCATAAATCCATAGACATAGGCAAAGTAACAATATTCAATTGTACACATATTCAACTTTTATATTCACTTTATTCAATAAATTTTATGGGTTGGGTTGTTTTACTTCTGAACGGCACTTTTTTTGCACACAATGGGCTAAATGGCCAGGTCACATGGACCCCGAAAGCTCAGAGAAGGTTGGGGGAGGGGACCCACTGGAACAGCTGTTGGGAGACAGATGGTAGCCTCTCGTCAAGGCCATCCAGCGTGTTCTTAAACGTGCACAGGGTATGGCTCTCTCCCACACACGGGGCCACGGCTTAACGTCCCATCCGACGGACGGCGGCCTTTCCAAGCCCGTCGGTGTCCTCTACTGACCGTGGGCAGGGCGGGAAATTTTGCGGAGATAAATCTCAACGCTGACCCAGCTGGGACTCGAACCTGGGAACTACAGATTACGAGCCTGGCGCGCTACCATCTGAGCCACCCCCCCGCCCCTAAAATAATTATTGAGTAATGCAGATTAACTGTATGTTGACAAGCGTTTTTGCTTTACAAGCGATAAGATATAAATATTGAACCAATCAGGACGAATATGTATACCCGTTACATTGTCACAGGTCAGCGACAATTTAATTTTTTTGTTTACAGATGTATTACGTGTTACAGCTGTTCAAAAACAGTGATTTGTACAGTAAATTGACTTTTTGGAAGTCCTGAAGTTATGTACAAGGATATGTGACACATCGAAGGTGGTAAATATGCAAATTCTTCTTATAAATGGTAAATACAACATCATAAACGTTCATAGAGATGTAGTTGGAAATCTTGTTAGGCCGAGGACCAGTCGTGTTCGTCGAAAACTAGCCCTATTTTGAAAATCGTTTAGTGTGTGATTAAATGTTTATTGAATTCTGCGAAGAAAGGACACTATTACTCTTGTGCAAGATGACTTAATGCCAAAGTTGGACGGGGCGGGGGTGGCTCAGTCGGTAGTGTGCCAGGCTCGTAATCTGTAGTTCCCAGGTTCGAGTCCCAGCTTGGTCAGCGTGGAGATTTATCTCCGCAAAACTCCCCGTCCTGCCCACGGTCAGTAGGGGACACCGATGGGCATGGAAAGGCCGCCGTCCGTCGGATGGGACGTTAAGCCGTGGCCCCGTGTCCGGGAGAGCCATCCCTGTGCACGTTAAAGAACACACTGGATGGCCTTGACGAGAGGCTACCATCTGTCTCCCAACAGCTGTTCCAGTGGGTCCCCTCCCCCAACCTTCTCTGAGCCTTCGGGGTCCATGTAACCTGGCCATTTAGCCCATGGTGTGCAAAAAAGTGCCGCTCAGAGGTAAAACAACCCAACCCAAAGCCAAAGTTGGACTAATTCTGACCTTTGGGCAGGGGTGATAAAACACTTCTTGCTTTAGTAGATGCAATGGCAATGAAGGACGACTCCTACAGGTAAGCAAACTTAATTATTTAAGAATAATTAACACTTATCACAAGTGCCGGAATATTTATAAATACGCGCTGGTTTCACCTGATCGGTTGTATAGGGAGATATAATCACGCTGATTTCACCTGATCGGTTGTATAGGGAGATATAATCACGCTGATTTCACCTGATCGTTGATCATAGGGATATATTAATTAACAGTAAATTGTCTGTTAGGAAAACCTGGGCATATAGGGAGCTGAAATTGATTGTTAATAACTTGATGTTACACCACCGTCAAAAGACCGCACAAAACATATTTATCAGAAGATAGTTAAGTGCATTTTATCCCAGGGTGGTATGAATGCTATTCATCAGAAGACAGCTGATGTTATGCTTCTTATTACAGGGTTGCATAAGTGTTATTTATTAGAAGGTCGCCAACTTGTATCGAAGCTTGGTTGCCGCTTAAGTGCTAAGGGTTTTCATTACACCATCGGATAAGGGCTCTTTTTCGAGAGCCACAGAACCATAGACACCTAGTCAGGGAGCTCGTCCTCCCAATTTTAAGCCATAAAAATGCGATAAGATTTAAAAAACAAATTTTAATGATTATTTGGCTGTTTTTAACTATTTATTATTATATTACATGTAAATTATATACTTTATCAACAGTAAATAAAATGTATTTGACGTATATTTATGGATTTTTTTCTTTAATCGCCTCTATCTTTTAGGTTTGTATCCCTCCCGAAATGGGGCGGGGGTGGCTCAGTCGGTAGCGCGCCAGGCTCGTAATCTGTAGTTCCCAGGTTCGAGTCCCAGCTGGGTCAGCGTTGAGATTTATCTCCGCAAAAATTCCCCGCCCTGCCCACGGTCAGTAGTGGACACCGATGGGCTTGGAAAAGCCGCCGTCCGTCGGATGGGACGTTAAGCCGTGGACCCGTGTGCGGGAGAGCCATACCCTGTGCACGTTAAAGAACACGCTGGATGGCCTTGACGGGAGGCTACCATCTGTCTCCCAACAGCTGTTCCAGTGGGTCCCCTCCCCCAACCTTCTCTGATCCTTCGGGGTCCATGTGACCTGGCCATTTAACCCATGGTGTGCAAAAAAAGTGCCGCTCAGAGGTAAAACAACCCAAACCCTCCCGAAATTTTAGTGAACTCTGCCCAAAAACACTTTCTGGCTACCAGGTTGCAAGGCTGCATCGAAGACACAATATTTATGAGAATGCCACGTAAGTGTGGGAAAGGGGTTTGTTGAGTTGATAATGCTCCAGTTTCGTAATCTGTATTTCCTAGGTTCGATTTCCAACTATGTCAACGCTGAGATTTATCTCCCCCATTTTTCCTAATCCTTTACCCCAACCTATCCTGTATGGTAAAGGGGACGACGTTGGGCTTGGAAAGGTCACCGTCCATCGGATGGGACCTTGAGTCGTGTCCTTTTATGCAGGAGAGTTTTAGTCTGCCATGTTAAAGAACACACTGGATGGCCTTGACAGTAGGCTTCAATCTGTCTCTTAACCCTTTCAGGACCATAAGGTTTCTAAGAGTAAATATTAGTATGTAACTGTTTATTTTAGTTTGTTTAGACGTAAAATAAATAAAAATCATAAGAAAAATACATAACAATGTGTAGTTTTTTTGGAATTTTATGGGAAATATTTTTCCCAATGGACTATAAAGGTAACACAAATTATAGTTAGGCTTATTATGCAATGTCTTTTATTTATTGGTTTATTAGAACAAAATGTTAACTAAAATAATACAAAATTATGAAATAAAATTACTATACAAAATGATGTGCTTATTATGATATTCTGCGAAGCAATTTCTTTTGGTAGTGAGGCAAAGATGGACATTGCACATAGTACATATATTATGCGTCCTGACAGTTCTGTTTTTGTTTTCTAAACATTCCCGTTTATGTAATTGCGTTCGGCATACGTTCTATTTTGACATTCTGTATAAAAAATGCAGATAAGGTTATAATTAAATGCGACAATCACCAATTTTAAAATGGGAAAAATGTTTCCCTTAATCGTGAAAGGGTTAACAACTGTCTAATGGGCTCCCTTGCCTAACTTTCTCTTAGCTTTAAACAAAAATGTGTCTCTCAAACAACTCAACCCATGTAAGTGATATTCATTAGAGGTCATAGGGTCACGTGGTTGATGCAAATGGAACCCCTCCGCTAAAATCATCCAGTGTGTTCCTTACTATGTAAGGATTATTACTCTCGTATAGAGTGTGCCAAGCTTGTATACAAGCATGTAAAGATACATGCCCTTTCTTCAAACAGTGGTGAAGAAAAGTCGAGAGCTCAATATTTCAGCTGGCAGACATCTTTAGACTTGAGCCCATGATTTTAAAATTTAGTTGCGAAGCAATCAATCGAGGGTTTGTTTTCATTTCGGAATTTTTTTTTTTGTATTTTGATAAACAAAGATAGCTTCGCGTAACAAAGAAATAAATCACAGAGAAGATTAAATTTTTTATCGTTAAAAGTTTTCGTATTCTGTAATAATAATTCTCTTCTTTGTGATTTCAGATTTACCATATAGAAGAAGACCTACAATTCAAGATGGTAAGAATTCTTCAATTTTTAAATATTGCGTATTATTTCTGAATTCATTTCAAAGCAAGTAAGAGTACATGCAGTTATGAGTTCAACTGTATTAACAGGATATACACTATATTGTCGAAAATCTGTGGTGATACTCTTCTAGGATATGACTGTATTATTAAAAGATTTTTACAGCTAAATTTAAAAGTACGATTAAAGACTTGAATGTTATCTGTTGTAATGCCTCCACTGAGCAGCCCTACCATTGGTCAGTAGAGGACAATAATAGACTTGGAAAAGTTGCCGTCCGTCTGATGGGACATTAAGCCATGGTCTGCGGGAAAGCCATACCCTGTGCACATTAAAGAACACGCTGGATGGCCTTAGCGTGAGGATGCCATCAATTTCCTAACAGCTGTTTGATGAGTCTCCTGCCCTAACTTTCTCTGATCCCTCGGGGTCCTTGTGACCTGGCCATTTAGTCCATTGTGTGCTAAAAAATGCCGCTCAAAGCTAAAACAACCCAATCCAGTGCCCACTGAGGACTCTGATAATGGGAAGATAGGAAAGATGGGTTTTACACACAACTTCAGGATATTTTGACGTGTGTCAAAAAAGGAGATTTTTCTCTTCTACTAGGTGACTACAATGCTAAAGTTGGTACTGAATCTGAGCTTTGGACAAGGTGATAGGTGCTTTTGGCCTTCGTAGTTGTAAAGGCAATGGGGAACGTCCTTACCTGCTAGGTAAACTTAATGGTTTAAGAATAAAAAAAATAAAAATAAATAAATACCCCCTCAAGCAGCTGCTTGCCACAGAGGTCTGACAGGAGCCTGACAGTTTATATGCCATAGTAGAAGGTCTGTGAGGATGGCAGGACCTCAGCAGAAAAACGACACATAACTAATACATATTACAAACGCTGGGATATTTATAAATACAGATCGGTTTTACGTGATAGGTTGCATAGGAATATGATCGATTATATATTAATTGATGAATGCTAATTTGGTTAAAAATACCAGATTATATAGGGGAGTCGAAATTGAGTCTGACCATTATCTGGTCAAAAGTGTTTTACAACTGAAGCTTAAAAAATGTTGTGCCAAGGATAAAATAATTAATTTTAACCCTGAAGCTGTGAAAGACGCAGAAATAGCCGAAGCTTACCGTGATAGTCACTATGACAATCGTGGTTTGCTTACAACTGAAGTTGAGGAAGGCTATTTTTGAAACCAGCTGTATTCTTATGGGTAAAAATGGAGCAGAGGAGACGACAGTAACCTGAGTGAGAAAGAACTGGAGCTTGTTTCTGAAAGGAAGACTTGTAGGGATAAACTAATCCAACCCCTCCTACTAATCCCAACAGACAGCATTACAAATAGATAAAACGTGTAAAGGATCAGCTGAAAGCTGATTGTATTACATTTAGATGTCAGTTTCTTAGGTACAGTCGCTCAAAAAAGTGTCCGAACACTACGGTTGATTACAAAATTCAGGAAAAATATTTGGCAACGATTTTTTTAGAAATTAGTGATCTGGCAACCTTTGTGTCACGTGACACGAAGGTTGCCAGATCACTAATTTCTAAAAAAATCGTTGCCAGATATTTTTCAAATAGTTGTGAAAAGCTCAAGAGGATGGCCGTTTGTCAGATATTAGAACCGGCATGCCTAGCACCAAGTATCATGCCATGTTCAAAGTCGCCACCTTTGTGTCACGTGACACGAAGGTTGCCAGATCACTAATTTCTAAAAAAATCGTTGCCAGATATTTTTTCTGAATTTTGTAATCAACCGTAGTGTTCGGATACTTTTTTGAGCGACTGTACACCACCCCTCGTCACATAAATGGTTCATTCGAAAAGGTAATAATCATGTAACCTCAGTGTGAGGTATGAAACAGGTAGACCAGGGCTTCGAGCATCAGATAGAACTGGATTGATCGTCAGAATGGGCAAAACGAGTGACCTGAGCGACTTTGAACATGGCATGATACTTGGTGCTAGGCGTGCCGGTCCTAATATCTGACAAACGGCCATCCTCCTGAGCTTTTCACAACTATTTGAAGGGTTTACCGAGAATGGTGTAAAAAGCAAAAAATACCGCGATTCTGTGGATGAAGACAGCTTGTGGATCAGAGGGGTTAAAAGAGACTGGCGATAATTATACAAGTGAACCAGTCGGTAGCGCGCCAGGCTCGTAATCTGTAGTTCCCAGGTTCGAGTCCCAGCTGGATCAGCGTTGAGATTTATCTCCACAAAACTCCCCGCCCTGCCTACGGTCAGTAGACTGCCATCGGGGACACCGATGGGTTTGAAAAGGCCACCGTCCGTCGGATGGGACGTTAAGCCGTGACTCCTTGTGTGGGAGAGCCATACCCTGTGCACGTTAAAGAACACGCTGGATGGCCTTGACGGGAGGCTACCATCTGTCTCCCAACAGCTGTTCCAGTGGGTCCCCTCCCCCAACCTTCTCTGAGCCTTCGGAGTCCTTGTGGCCTGGCCATTTAGCCCATGGTGGGCAAAAAAGTGCCGCTCATAGCAAAAACAATCCAATCCAATCCAATGGCCACAATCAATGAATTTCAGAATCTCGGCTCAAAGCTCCAATTCTCTACTCTCGCAATCAATAAAAGAATGCAGATTTTTTTTTTTAATAGCTACACTGTATCTTTTTTTGCTTCTAAGTTATATCTTGAATTTTATTCATTTCAGAACCATGCGAAAAGAAATACTGTCCTTTCAACGGTGACTGCTACGAAGATAGACAGAAGGCCTCGTGTCGATGCCCGACGGCATGCAAGCAGCAATACGAGCCAGTCTGTGGCAGCGATGGTCTCACCTATAACTCGGAGTGCCAGATGAGGGCCGATTCCTGCCGCAAGGAGAGAAAGATGTTTGTCCGCCACGAAGGCGTTTGCTTGCGTTCCGAGCTCTGAGTTGGATGCTCCAAATTTTCAAAGCAAACGAAAAATAACTTTTTTTTTTCTCCTATTTAACATTGTTTTGAAAATATGTTTTAATCTTAATAACTGGACAATGAGAGCTTCAGTTGTTCCTTAAAACAAAAACGAAAATTGTTTTCGAACTGAAAGCATTTATACGAGGTTCACGCAGAAAGTAATGATATCATGATTTTTTTCCAGATCGATATTTATTCTAAAGAATTTTTACTTGTACAGTATATATAGATTATCCAGGAACATAACTGTTTTGCTTTTACGATCATCATCACGCTCAATTGTCTTGCAACATCTCAGAACTTGTGAAGGTCAGCATGTCCATCTTTTGGAGCTATCTGTTAGGCTACATCCTCATCATCACGCTCAATTGTCTTGCAACATCTCAGAACTTGTGAAGGTCGGCATGTCCATCTTTTGGAGCTATGCTACATCCATCTAGATCGAACGGGCCAGGACATTGAACTAAGAGAAAAAAAAATAACTTTCAAATATATGTATTTTAAAAATATTAGTGTTTATTTAAAACAAAAAAAGGAGAAAAAACACGCTACTAATTGCTTTTAAAATATTCAATAATATATTAATCAAGCTATAATAATATTTTATTTCATTATTAAATAATTATAATTTAATATTATTTTTCAATTATATTTTTAATATTTTTATTTATTAAAAATTATAATTTAATATTATTTTTTAAATATTAGTGTTTATTTAAAGAAAAAAAAAACACTACTAATTGCTTTCAAAATGTTCAATAATATATTAATCAAGCTATAATAATATATTATTTCATTATTAAATAATTATAATTTAATATTATTTTTTAATTATATTTTTAATATTTTTTTATATATTTAAAAATTATAATTTCATATTATTTTTAAAATATTAGTGTTTATTTAAAGAAAAAACACACACTACTAATTGCTTTTAAAATATTCAATAATATATTAATCAAGCTATAATAATATATTATTTTATTATTAAATAATTATAATTTACTATTATTTTTTAATTATATTTTTAATATTTTTTATATATTAAAAATTATAAATTAATATTATTTTTTAAATATTAATGTTTATTTAAAGAAAAAAAACACTACTAATTGCTTTTAAAATATTCAATAATATATTAATCAAGCTGTAATAATATATTATTTTATTATTAAATAATTATAATTTAATATTATTTTTTAATTATATTTTTGATATTTTTTATATATTAAAAATTATAATTTAATATTATTTTTCAAATATTAGTGTTTATTTAAAGAAAAAAAAACTATTGCTTTTAAAATGTTCAATAATATATTAATCAAGCTATAATAACATATTATTTCATTATCACTTTTAAAACTTTACATCTATTTAATTTCCTTCTTTCTCTCCTTTATTCGGCTGCTTCTCGGTCCCCAGATGTCCGATACCTGTGCACCAGCCAACTGTGTTGTGATCAACAGCATCGACTCTATGAGCACTCTACAGTAGCTGGTGAATATTCCGAATAATGTCCTTCTGACATACACACCAAGATTCATTAACATCCCCTTACTTCCACTGATGTCCATGAGGTGGGGTAGCTCAGTAGGCTCGTAATCTGCAGTTCGTAGGTTCAAGTTCCAACTAGATCTGCATTGAAATTTATCTCTGCAAAAATCCCCGCTCTCATTAGACCGTTGCGAACAGGATGCAATTATGATAAAAAGAGGTAGGAAAGAAATACCTATACAGTATGCAAGTAATAATACTGTAGAATAAATACTGATCTGTAAAAAAAAATTGTTGATTTACTTTCTGAGTGACTTTCGTAGAAAAAAACCCTTCTTCTTTTCGTTTTATTTATTGATAAAATGCTCATTTATAAATATTGGAAACTTTTATTTTTGGCCTATTATGGCAGTGAAGTTGAATTTGTAGTAATTAAATGTGGTTTGTAGTATTAAAGTATGATCTTTAGAAAGAGTCGTATTCCTGGCTTTCTTCCTTTTTTCAGTTTTTATATTAAATCTACAAGGCAACCAGAACATTTTTAAAGAATCTATTGCATATTTTGCAGAATTTGTTCCTCTGTCTCTATTTGTCTTCCTTCTTGCCTGTCTGTAAGTTTTTTCGAGAACTCTTCCTAAACATTGAGAGCTAGGCACACCAAATTTCTTTTACAGCTTCATCTTATCGTAACTTAGTGCACTGTAGGAGTTTTGGGACAGGGTTGGAATAGTCGGTAGTGTGCTAGTCTCTTAATCTGCAGTTCCCAAGCTCGAGTCCCACCTGGGCCAGTGTCGAGATTTATTTACACAAAATCCCCACCCTACTCTTGGTCAGCAGAAAGCACCGATGGGCTGGAAAGGCTGCTGTCCATCCAATGGGATGGTTCTGAACATTTTTAAAAGGTTGTTGACATTCTCAGAGTAAAGCATGGCTTCATAACAGGTATATAGAGGCGGGGGTGGCTCAGTCGGTAGCGCGCCAGGCTCGTAATCTGTAGTTCCCAGGTTCGAGTCCCACCACGGTAAGCGTTAAGATTTATCTCCGCAAAATTCCCCGCCCTGCCCACGGTCAGTAGGGGACACCGATGGGCTTGAAAAGGCCGCCGTCCGTCGGATGGGACGTTAAGCCGTGGTCCCGTGTGCGGGAGAGCCATACCCTGTGCACGTTAAAGAACACGCTGGATGGCCTTGACGGGAGGCTACCATCTGTCTCCCAACAGCTGTTCCAGTGGGTCCCCTCACCCAACCTTCTCTGAGCCTACGAGGTCCATGTGACCTGGCCATTTAGCCCATGGTGTGCAAAAAAGTGCCGCTCAGAGGTAAAACAACCCAACCCATAACAGGTATAATAAGGAAGAGTATATTTTCAAATATTGAGTAAAGAGACTTTTTGGACACTACATATATATCAAGCGCACTATTGTCCCAGTCGAAACAATAATTGCTAAATGATATATAAATTGTAGAAAAAAAAAACATCTTCCTATATGTGCTATAAAAGATAAACAAAAACGAAAACAATGCCAATGATGAAACCACTTACTGAATTCATACGACTTACAAAGGAAGACAGGGCTTCAGCAATTTTTTTTACGATTGGTAACAGAAATCAATTTTGTCTTCTTATTATCAGATCTTCTACTCTGGCATATAAACTGACAGGCTCCTGTCAGACCTCTGTGGCAAGCAGCTGCTTGAGGGGGTATTTATTTTATTTATTTATTATCATATAAAGTTACACATGAATAAGCAATTTCATCACTAACAGTGTTTTTTATGATATAGCTATAGGTTCGTTAGAGGCAGTTCAAAGTCAAGGAAATGTTGCCAGATGGCTTAAAATATGTCATTCAATGGTGCATACACTTTGACAGAGATTCCAACAAAGACAGAGCATCCAGATGATTCAGTTTTGGATTGGATTGTTTTACCTCTGAGCGGCACTTTTTTGCACATCATGGGCTAAATGGCCAGGTCACATGGACCCCGAAGGCTCAGAGAAGGTTGGGGGAGGGGACCCACTGGAACAGCTGTTGGGAGACAGATGGTAGCCTCCCGTCAACGCCATCCAGCGTGTTCTTTAACGTGCACAGGGTATGGCTCTCCCGCACACGGGGCCATGGCTTAACGTCCCATCCGACGGACAGTGGCCTTTCCAAGCCCATCGGTGTCCCCTACTGACCGTGGGCAGGGCGGGGAATTTTGCGGAGATAAATCTCAACGCTGACCCAGCTGGGACTCGAACCTGGGAATTACAGATTACGAGCCTGGCGCGCTACCGACTGAGCAACCCCCGCCCCGATGATTCAGTAGTGGACGATGAAGGGAAACAACCCAAAGGGAGGACCTCTGTCTGGTGTTATGCAACCGGATGGATATAATGCCAATACCATATCAACTCCAATCGGACCTCGCAGTAGCGAGTGGAATGACAATATCCATTACCACTACAAGCCAAAGTGTTCATAAAGCATGCCTATCTGTTAGGTAGCCAGTGGTGTGCATCCCCTGGCACAATATCACATTGTGGGATTGGGGAGACCGTTCAAATTGCTGCAGACATGTCAACTGAACCCAGGAGCAATGGCAATCCATGCTCTTCAGGATGAATCGAGATTTGCCCCCATAGCAATTCATGACATCGGTTGATATGGAAGGGAATGAGGAACACGTTATACCACAAATATCCGTGAATGGGACATCTACAGTGACATGGTTTGAGGTGGGATATATTTAGGTGGCTGCACACATCTGTACATTTCTAACAGATGCCTGTCAGTGGTCATAGGTATAGAGATGAAATCTTCAACTCCTATGGGCGAATGTGGGGGCGGGGATGGCTCAGTCGGTAGTGCGCCAGGCTCGTAATCTGTAGTTCCCAGGTTCGAGTCCCAGCTGGGTCAGCGTTGAGATTTATCTCCGCAAAATTCCCCGCCCTGCCCACGGTCAGTAGGGGACACCGATGGGCTTGGAAAGGCCGCCGTCCGTCGGATGGGACGTTAAGTCGTGGCCCCGTGTGCGGGAGAGCCATACCCTGTGCACGTTAAAGAACACGCTGGATGGCCTTGACGGGAGGCTACCATCTGTCTTCCAACAGCTGTTCCAGTGGGTCCCCTCCCCCAACCTTCTCTGAGCCTTCGGGGTCCATGTGGCCTGGCCATTTAGCCCATGGTGTGCAAAAAAGTGCCGCTCAGAGGTAAAACAACCCAACCCAACCCATGGGCGAATGTATGCGGGTACAGTAGGTGATACCTTCCCCTTACAGGATGATAATGCCCTCCCTCACCATTATCACCTAGTCAGTTGCTATCTGGAGAATAACACTATTAACTGCATGGAGTGGCCAACCCGATGTCCTGACCTAAATCCGATAGCAGATGCATTAAATGAGATGCTCTCAGAAGATGGGTTGCTCCCCTGAATTCTTGTCCTGCAAGTCTTCTGGAGCTTTGACATACTTTGAAGGTGCAATGGAGATTACCACCCACATCAACAACATGAGACATCGCTGTGAGCATTCATAGCAATTTTACATTTCACAGCAATAAGAGGTGACCACACTCCATATTTAATCATTTAGGCTACCTCAGGTGACCTTCAACTTTTTATCATGCAACTGTATTCGTATATAATTTTGGGAACTAAAAGTAAAGGCTTAACATCCCCTAATTTCCCATTTTTCAACTGTTATTCTTACGCATAGTGTTTTATATGCACCTATCTCTGATTAAATGCAACAGATTCAACTGGTCTTCGAGAAAAATACGGTTTGCAGATTGTTCCTTAATTTTTGGAAACCAGTATACAGTATATGGTGCATACACAATGAGAATGTTCTTCATTCTGTGGGTCTTAGCTGTGCTTAACACTTCGCTGAATGAAATGGCTACTATTGAACGGCTTATTTAATGAACTTGGATACTTTCCCCCATTAGTTTCGGGGCGGGGGTGGCTCAGTCGGTAGCTCGCCAGGCTCGTAATCTGTAGTTCCCAGGTTCGAGTCCCAGATGGGTCAGCGTTGAGATTTATCTCCGCAAAATTCCCCGCCCTGCCCACAGTCAGTAGGGGACACCGATGGGCTTGGAAAGGCCGCCGTCCGTCGGATGGGACGTTAAGCCGTGGCTCCGTGTGCGGGAGAGCCATACCCTGTGCACGTTAAAGAACACGCTGGATGGCCTTGACGGGAGGCTACCATCTGTCTCCCAACAGCTGTTCCAGTGTGTCCCCTCCCCCAACCTTCTCTGAGCCTTCGGGGTCCATGTGATCTGGCCATTTAGCCCATGGTGTGCAAAAAAGTGCCGCTCAGAGGTAAAACAACCCAACCCAACCCCATTAGTTTAACATAGCTTGAATGCTATTCTATTTTTCCCAGGGAATCTGAAAATCTGTCCTTTTCCATACAGAAATCACTTGACCAACCTCAGATCTCGGTAAGAAGAAGATATTCTATTTCCTGCGTACATAACCTGGTGAAATAGAGAACCCAACCCTGTTCCATTAAGACTTTCGAAAAAGGAGCCACGTCACTTATTACACATTACTTTTCCATGTATCAGTTGATATGGAGGGAACCAGGAACATGCTATCATGGGGTACATCATCATCAAGCTATCACTGATGAGCTAAACGAACTTGAACTCTTTTAATTCCTCAGCTACTCAATGGTAATTCACGCCCTAACCCTCTACGGCTACAAAAGGGGTCTGCAGCACTCTGGAAGACATAAGGTGCCATAAAACCATTTTGTAAGTGTGCATTGCCGAGCATATCTGAAGCTTACAAACAACCGAGCAACAGACTTTGTATTTAGCAGGTACACAACTAGGCCACGTGCGACAACTAAGTAGTAAATATTCCCATTCCGGACAGAGCTGAAAATACGCGTATAATACAGATACATAGTGAAAAAGGAAATAAAGTCAGAGGGTTGTGGGTTGTTTTACCTCTGAGCGGCACTTTTTTGCACACCATGGGCTAAATGGCCAGGTCACATGGACCCCGAAGGCTCAGAGAAGGTTGGGGGAGGGGACCCACTGTAACAGCTGTTGAGAGACAGATGGTAGCCTCCCGTCAAGGCCATCCAGCGTGTTCTTTAACGTGCACAGGGTATGGCTCTCCCGCACACGGGGCCACGGCTTAACGTCCCATCCGACGGACGGTGGCCTTTCCAAGCCCATCGATGTCCCCTACTGACCGTGGGCAAAGCGGGGAATTTTGCGGAGATAAATCTCAACGCTGACCCAGCTGGGACTCGAACCTGGGAACTACAGATTACGAGCCTGGCGCGCTACCGACTGAGCCACCCCGCCCCAAGTCAGAGGGACATGACAGTAAGGTAAAGTATAATTTGTGAAGTCTAAGACACTGGGACGATGGTTGGCACAGTTGGTAGCACGCCAAGTTCGTGCAGTTCTCAGTTCGAGTCCCATTCATGCCCGCGTTGGGATTTATCTCCGCCAAACCTCCACCCCGCCCTCGATGAGAAAGGAGACACCAATGGTATAGTAAAGGCTGTGGTCCTTCTTATGGGATGTTAAGCCCACAACTATAATTTCTAGAATATATCTAGAGGATATCCAAGATAACCAATGGATATCCATTTGTCATCTTAGATGTCCAATGGATATTTCCTGGATATTATGCTTGTGCGGATAAGATTTATTTCTGTGTGCAGGAGAGCCATACCCTGTGAATGTTGAAGAACATGCTGCATGGCTCTGACGGTAGGCTTCCATCTGTCTCCTAATAGCTGTGCAGTAGGTCTCATTTCTTAACCTTCTCTGAACCATTGGGGGTTCTTGTAACCTGGCCATTTAACCCATTGTATGAAAAAAAGTACCACTTTGAGGTAAAACAAATCAAACCTAAGACACTCCTTTTGTTACAAGCTTTCATTTGCCTCCTCGAAATGTACTTTTGTTGGAGTGAAGGCTGGGTTGTTTTGTCCCTGATAGGCACTATTCTGCACATAAGGGGCAAAATAGCCAGGTCACAAAGACCTCAAAGACTCAGAGAAGGTTGCAGAAGGGGATCCAAAGGACAGTTGTTAGGAGACAGATAAAAGTCTCCTGTGAAGTCCATTCAGTGTATTCTTAAACGTGCACAGGGTGTGTCTCTCCACCACACAGGGGCACAGGCTTAACACCCCATTGGAATGGGGCGGGGGTGGCTCAGTCGGTAGCGCTCCAGGCTCGTAATCTGTAGTTCCCAGGTTCGAGTCCCAGCTGGGTCAGCGTTGAGATTTATCTCCGCAAAATTTCCCGCCCTGCCCACGGTCAGTAGGTGACACCGATGGGCTTGGAAAGGCCGCCGTCCGTCGGATGGGACGTTAAGCCGTGGCACCGTGTGCGGGAGAGCCATACCCTGTGCACGTTAAAGAACACGCTGGATGGCCTTGACGGGAGACTACCATCTGTCTCTCAACAGCTGTTCCAGTGGGTCCCCTCCCCCAACCTTCTCTGAGCCTTCGGGGTCCATATGACCTGGCCATTTAGCCCATGGTGTGCAAAAAAGTGCCGCTCAGAGGTAAAACTAGGGACTAGGCCAGCAAACGACCTACTTTCTCAAAAATATTTTCTAAAGAATACTTACTTAAAAACCTGATATGGAATTGCTAAGTAATGCTATTGAACGCTTAAAGTATGGTTTTAAACAAATTAACGATATAAACAGTGTCCCAACAAAATATTAAAGAATTTCCATGTTATGTCAATGGGAATAGGATTTCTGAGCTCTGTAACTTCTAAATTATGCTTGTAATGGAAAAATGTGACTGAAGATCGTAATCAAATCTATTTATATCCTGTTTTCCAAAATATTCGTTCCATATTTAAAGAGAGAGGGAAGCTGGAAGAGTAAATATCTTGAATAATAGACAATCACAGGTAAGCTGGGGTTGTTTTACCTCTGAGCGGCACTTTTTTGCACACCATGGGCTAAATGGCCAGGTCACATGGACCCTGAAGGCTCAGAGAAGGTTGGGGGAGGGGACCCACTGGAACAGCTGTTGGGAGACAGATGGTAGCCTCCCGTCAAGGCCATCCAGCGTGTTCTTTAACGTGCACAGGGTATGGCTTTCCCACACACGGGGCCAGGGCTTAACGTCCCATCCGACGGACGGCGGCCTTTCCAAGTCCATCGGTGTCCCCTACTGACCGTGGGCAGGGCGGGGGAATTTTGCGGAGATAAATCTCAACGCTGACCCAGCTGGGACTCGAACTTGGGAACTACAGATTACGAGCATGGCGCGCTACCGACTGAGCCACCCCCACAGGTAAGCATCTGTAGGTGATATACTAGATGAAAAACTGTCTTTTTGCCGGGTGGAATTCGAATCCACGATCTCCTGATGACTTGCCCGGTGCTCTGACAGCTGAGCTTTAAACTTTACACCATGGAGTGAGTCATTGAAAATCTATGTGATTGTAATTGAAGACTCTTATCCAGAAGGCACCTTCTAGGATAGCGCACACGACCACCTTATAGGTACTTGTACTCTTGGGGCGGGAGTGGCTCAGTCGGTAGCGCGCCAGGCTCGTAATCTGTAGTTCCCAGGTTCGAGTCCCAGCTGGGTCAGCGTTGAGATTTATCTCCGCAAAATTCCCCGCCCTGCCCACGGTCAGTAGGGGACACCGATGGGCTTGGAAAGGCCACTGTCCGTCGGATGGGACGTTAAGCCATGGCCCCGTGTGCGGGAGAGCCATACCCTGTGCACGTTAAAGAACACGCTGGATGGCGTTGACGGGAGGCTACCATCTGTCTCCCAACAGCTGTTCCAGTGGGTCCCCTCCCCCAACCTTCTCTGAGCCTTCGGGGTCCATGTGACCTGGCCATTTAGCCCATGGTGTGCAAAAAGTTAGAAAATCGCTCAGAGGTAAAACAACCCAACTTGTACTCTTACTACCACGATCATTTCTAAGTTTATTTAATGTATGCACCTACAGGTGCTTACCTGTGCCTGTGATTGTATATTATCCTTATGCTTGATGAGAGGTGTGTTGGCTAATAAATTATTATGCCTCTTGAGATTTGTATTAGCCTGGATTGGGTTGGGTTGTTTTACCTCTGAGCGACAATGGTCTAAATGGCCAGGTCACATGGACCCCGAAGGCTCAGAGAAGGTTGGGGGAGGGGACCCACTGGAACAGCTGTTGGGAGAGAGATGGTAGCCTCCCGTCAAGGCCATCCAGCGTGTTCTTTAACGTGCACAGGGTATGGCTCTCCCATACACGGGCCACGGCTTAACGTCCCATCCGACGGACGGCGGCCTTTCCAAGCCCATCGGTGTCCCCTACTGACCGTGGGCAGGGCGGGGAATTTTGCAGAGATAAATCTCAACGCTGACCCAGCTGGGAACTACAGATTACGAGCCTGGCGCGCTACCGACTGAGCCACCCCCGCCCCTATTAGCCTGGAAGCTGCCTTCTAAACCAGTCTTTAATTGTAAGTTATCAATTACATCTTATTAGGAGATTGAGGATTTGGACTCGGCTAATAACAATTTTACTCTAAATTTATATAAAATAGTAGTAATTTTATTTTGACAGTAAATATTTTATAATGCCAAGTAAAAGAACACAAGAGTAATATTTAACAAAAAATTATATTGTTTTATAAAAATCGTTCTTCGTTACCCAAACTTCTAAGATGTATATTTAT
The DNA here is from genome assembly GCA_038380435.1 of Ryuthela nishihirai. Lineage (NCBI taxonomy): Eukaryota > Metazoa > Arthropoda > Arachnida > Araneae > Heptathelidae > Ryuthela > Ryuthela nishihirai. Next base: position 42,038,898 of record JAWZYU010000020.1, read on the forward strand.
TTTTATTAAATGTTTTAAACCAATACTTATTAAAAAATAATAAATACCCCCTCAAGCAGCTGCTTGCCACAGAGGTCTGACAGGAGCCTGTCAGTTTATATGCCATAGTAAAAGGTCTGAGAGGATGGCAGGACCTCAACAGAAAAACGACACATACATCCATGCCTTACCCGGGGCTTGAATTTAATTAATTTCTAGGGTAAATTCACATGGGTTGGGTTGTTTTACTTCTGAGAGGCACTTTTTTGCACACCATGGGCTAATGGACCCCGAAGGCTCAGAGAAGGTTGGGGGAGGGGATCCACTGGAACAGCTGTTGGGAGACAGATGGTAGTCTCCCGTCAAGGCCATCCAGCGTGTTCTTTAACGTGCACAGGGTATGGCTCTCCCGCACACTGGGCCACGGCTTAACGTCCCATCCGACGGACGGCGGCCTTTCCAAAATTCACATGGTGAATTGCTGTTGGGAAATATTTTAGTCGCCATAAATCTTTAAATACTGAAATGATATTTTTGAAAATCGAGATTTTGATCGATTTGATTATGAGCTTTAATTTATCGTCAGTAATATTTTTCCATTAAATTCATATTATAGAAGTTAAGGAGCTTCGACGTTATATATTCACTGACATAACATGAAAATTTTCTGATATTTTGTTAGGGCAATGTTTAACCTTTTTTTGGAAATTGATACGTTTTTCTCTCCGATTTTTTTTTTTTTGGGGGGGGGGGGGGGGGGGGGGGGTTGACTCAGTCGGTAGCGCGCCAGGCTCGTAATCTGTAGTTCCCAGGTTCGAGTCCCAGCTGGGTCAGCGTTGAGATCTCCGCAAATATTCCCCGCCCTGCCCACGGTCAGTAGGGGACACCGATGGGCTTGGTAAAGGCCGCCGTCCGTCGGATGGGACGTTAAGCCGTGGCCCCGTGTGCGGGAGAGCCATACCCTGTGCACGTTAAAGAACACGCCGAACTACCATCTGTCTCCCAACAGCTATTCCAGTGGGTCCCCTCCCCCAACCTTCTCTGAGCCTTCGGGATCCTTGTGAACTGGCCATTTAGCCCATGCTGTGCAAAAAAGTGCCGCTCAGAGGTAAAACAACCCAACCTGATTTTATGGTTTATAATTTTCTTCACTTCTGTTATAATTATTTAGATTCTTTAAGGGGGGGAAGCCATTCCTTCCTCTCCCCCATAGTTTCAGTCTTCATCATGATGAAGTGAAACAGCTAATACTATTATTTTTTCGTAATATGAGTGGAAGAGCTTAAAGAACGAAATTTAAATGAAGCAGTGGATCTTCAATGATTGAACTAAATCGTGCTGGCACCTGGCACAGTATTGTATTTAACTCAGTGCTGCCCTCTGGAGGCTGGAATTGTATTTGTTGGGGAGGAATGGTGATGAATAGGTGACTCGAAACGAAAAATAATGTAACAAAAAAACTAACGTTTCTTGGCAGCACCATGTTTTGCTTGGAAATTGAAACAAGCACTTTCTGGTCTCTGACCAAGGCATTTAAAACTGAGTTGACTAGGACGTTTTTTCTTTAAAAAAAAGCTTCCTTGAAATGAATTTTTTTTTGATAAACGATGAAAAATACCCAATTTAAAAACAGAGCCTTTCTAAGTCAGAATGTTACAACATGCTATTTTTATTACTGTCTGAAAAAAGTATTTAAGCTTGCAACAACATGTAACAATAAATTTTGATTAAGGTGTAATCCTGTAATTGTCCCCTTTAGAACTCTCTAGGGATGTTGAAATGACAGATCTTGGGAACGATACATTTGTCAACGTCCTCTCTAAGAGCTGTTACCATGACTACCGTGGATAAAAATTAGGGGATGGCAGGAAAACATTTTGTTGAAAAAAAATCAACACATGGACTGTGTGGATTTCGTGAGTAGCTTTTACGGCTTAAAAAATTCATTCTCTTAAACGTGGAAGACTGAACGTGATATATTCAAACACTTTTATTAAGTTTGGTTATAATTAATTCACTGCGAATGAATTATGAGCTTTTTGTACCAACGAAAATGTCTCAATGTTTGTTGAATGTCACGTTCTTTGATCCTGATGATAAAACTGTGAAAAAACTCTTGACAAAGAAGCAAATGGATGTGAAAAGGTTATTCGTTTATCGTGAAATATTTAAACTGATTCTTTTTAAATGTACGATGAACTAATACAGTCAAAACTCACATTCTTTTAAATTCCCAACAGAATTCTTAAATATTTATTGTATTTTATAACCTTTTTAGCTCTAACTCTTTCTAAAAAATTCTAAATTCAGTTCAGTTTTATTATAATAATAAGGTTACAAACAACGTATATATGTAATACTCTTATTAACCCAAGAACATCTAAGCTCATGTAGGTTAATTTACAAATTATTTAAATACATAATTTTGGCAACACTGACACTCAACATTACATAAAGAAAAAAAAATATATATATAAAAAAAAACAACACAGAATTTATAAAAACGAATTAATTTTTTTTTACTTTAACACTGAAAACAGGCTGTCGGCATTTGTAGTGGTCATTAGATAATTAGCAGTGAGAGATCTGAAATGCATAAAATTAGTTTCATTTCGAATTATAATCGGTAAAGAATTAAAAATAAATTATTGTCACCTCGAAATTTTATAAATAATATTTGAAAGAAAATCCTTTTTGATAAGTCCCCCCCCCATGAAATTGTACTTTATTACTGGTGAAGTTGCTCAAATTTTTGCAGGTGGACAAAGTGATTTTCGAGTGATTCTTATTATCTATGCCCGATTTCCACCATTCCCGAACGACTGAGAGATAAGCATTCCTCTTTAGAGTTAGTTTCTCTTGGTAGAGATTTAATTATATTAAAATGGGCAGCAAAGCGTAAATTGAATACATTGTCATTAAGTGAGTTGTTTTATCTCTGAGCGGCACTTTTTTGCACACCATGGGCTAAATGACCGGGTCATAAGGACCCCGAAGGCTCAGAGAAGGTTGGGGGGAGGGGACCCACTGGATCCAGCGTTTATCGTGCACAGGGTATGGCTCTCCCTCACACGGGGCCACGGCTTAACGTCACATCCGACGGACGGCGGGCCTTTCTAAGCACATCGGTGTCCCCTACTGACCGTGGGCAGGGGGGGGGGGATTTTGCGGAAATAAATCTCAAGGCTGACCCAGCTGGGACTCGAACCTGGAAACTACAGATTACGAGTCTGGCGCGCTACCGACTGAGCCACCCCCGCCCCAACCGCTCAGAGATAAAAGAATACAACAAAGGGACCTAAAGCCGTGATTCCGCGTGCAGGGAGGGTCATACTCTGTGCACATTAAAAAACAAAGGGAATACCGACTGAACCACCTCCGCCCCGTCATTAAGCGAAAAGGCAAAGGTGATCGCAGCTATTGAAAGTAGCGGAAAGAAAAAAGTCATTGCCAAAGAATTCTGAATTCCTATCAGTACTCTGTCAACCATTTTAACCCTTTCACGACTAAGGGAAACATTTTTCCCATTTTAAAATTGGTGATTGTCGTATTTAACCTTATCTGCATTTTTTATACAGAATGTCAAAATAGAACGTATGCCGAACGCAATTACGTAAACAGGAACGTTTAGAAAACAAAAACAGAACTGTCAGGACGCATAATATATGTACTATGTGCAATGTCCATCTTTGCCTCACTACCAAAAGAAATTGCTTCGCAGAATATCATAATTAGCACATCATTTTGTATAGTAATTTTAATTCACAATTTTGTATTATTTTAGTTAACATTTTGTTCTAATAAACCAATAAATAAAAGACATTGCATAATAAGCCTAACTATAATTTGTGTTACCTTTATAGTCCATTGGGAAAAATATTTCCCATAAAATTTAAAAAAAAACTACACATTGTTATGTATTTTTCTTATGATTTTTATTTATTTTACGTCTAAACAAACTAAAATAAACAGTTACATACTAATATTTACTCTTAGAAACCTTATGGTCCTGAAAGGGTTAAAGAACAAAGATGGTGTATCGAAGCAGCTAGATTGGGAAAAAAGAAAAAGAATGAGACAAACAGAATTGAGCAGTAAAGTTACTAAAACGTTTTACTCAATGTACGAGCGAAAACATTCCAGTAGGTGGGAATCTATCGTTGGTTCTCTAACCAGTTTTTAAACTACTTATGTTATTTTTAGTACAGATTAGATTACTCGAAGTTTTTCTGTTTTCCAAGCCCGTCAAAGTTCTTTCTCGAGAGGGGACCCACTGGAACAGTTGTTGGGAGACAGATGGTAGCCTCCTGTCAAGGCATCCAGCGTGTTCTTTAACGTGGAAGAATACAGAATTACACAGTACGAATTAACTCATAAGGGAGTGCAATGATTGCACACGTTTTCAATTTGCTGCCGTTGATGATAAATTTTTTTTAAAGAAAAACTCAAATGGTTTTGAAATGTTAATAACGTTATGTGTTAATAATCCTATAACGGAAACACCACGTTCTGTTGAGAGTTAAGAATTAATAAGATGGCTTTCTGTTATTATTGAAAAAAAATAAGATAAAATAGTTCTTAAATGGGCTAATCTTAAAATAAATTTTTGAACTTTTCGCATCATATTTTAATCGTTTGAAATTTAAAAGCTAAAGAAATTTGGTTTCGAAAATATGAATCTTAGCATGACATTAAGTTTAAGAAGCTTTGCGATGAAATAAAATGGGTGCCAATTTAGATGCACCGGAAAGAGATTTAGATTTCGAAAATCATTTTTAAAAAGGTAAGGGTTGGGTTGGGTTGTTTTACCTCTGAGCGGCATTTTTTTGCACACCATGGGCTAAATGGCCAGGTCACATGGACCCCGAAGGCTCAGAGAAGGTTGGGGGAGGTGACCCACTGGAACAGCTGTTGAGAGACAGATGGTAGCCTCCCGTCAAGGCCATTCAGCGTGTTCTTTAACGTGCACAGGGTATGGCTCTCCCGCACACGGGGCCACGGCTTAACGTCCCATCCGACGGACGGAGGCCTTTCCAAGCCCATCGGTGTCACCTCTACTGACAGTGGGCAGGGCGGGGAATTTTGCGGAGATAAATCTCAACGCTGACCCAGCTGGGACTCGAACCTGGGAAGTACAGATTACGAGCCTGGCGCGCTACCTACTGAGCCACCCCTAAAAAGGTAAGAGAAGCGAACTGCTATTTAATGCGGAAGAATGGTAGGTTTTTCTTTAAAACTGATCAACGTGAAATTAAAGAAATGCGAAGCATTATCGATTTCATTTTCTTGTAGCCTAAAAGAAGAAAAGTTCCAAGTGCTGATAAATTAATTAAAAGAAAATATACATCCCTAAAATATTAATCTTTAAGATGTGGATGTTGACTAAGAGAAAAACAGAGAATTCGATCATTTTCCCGCAACAGCCTGTTGTGCCAATGCTGAGATTTATCTCCGCTATATCTCTCCCTCTGTTCTCGGTCAGAAAGTGGAATGAACTTGAAAAGGTCGCCATCCTTACGATGGGATATAAAGGGGACGGGAGTGACTCAATCTCTAGTGCGCCTGGCCAGGCACGTAAGCTGCACTTCCCACGTTCGAATCCCTTCTGAGCCAGCGTTGAGATTTATCTCTGCAAAACTCTTCGCCCTACCCTCCGTCAGTAGGGGACACCGATGGACTGGTAAACGCTGTCGTCCGTCGGATGGGATGTTAAGCCGTGCTTCTCGTGCGGGAGAGCCATATCCTGTGCACGTTATGGCTTTAACGCTGGATGGCCTTAACGGGAGGCTACCATTCCAACAGCTGTCCAGAGCGTCTCCTCCCTCAACTTTCTCTGAGCCACCTCCTTGTGACCTCAAAAAATACCGCTCAGAGGGTTTTGGTTGGGTTGTTTTACTTCTGAGCGGCACTTTTTTGCACACCATGGGCTAAATGGCCAGGTTACAAGAACCCCGAAGGCTCAGAGAAGGTTGGAGAGGGGACCCACTGGAACAGCTGTTGGGAGACAGATGGGAACCTCCCGTCAAGAGCATCCAGCGTGTTTTTTAACGTGCACAGGGTATGGCTCTCTCCCGCACACAGCACCACGGCTTAACGTCCCATCCGACGGACGGCGGCCTTTCCAAGCCCATCGGTGTTCCCTACTGACCGTGTGCAGAGCGGGGAATTTTCCGGAGATAAATTTAAAGGCTGACCCAGCTGGGACTCGAACCTGGAAACTACAGATTACGAGCCTGGCGCGCTACCGACTGAGCCACCCCCGCCCCAACCGCTCAGAGATAAAAGAATCCAACAAAGGGACCTTAAAGCCGTGATTCCGTGTGCAGGGAGGGTCATACTCTGTGCACATTAAAAAATATACCTGATGGCCTTGACCGGGGGGGGGGGGGTGTAGGTGGGCTTTCATGTGTCTCGTAACAGCTTTCCAATGGGTAACCTTCTCTGAGGTCTTTTGCGACCTGGCCATTTAGTTGTGTGTAAAAAAAGAAGTGCACCTCAGAGGCAAAATATACGCAGAGAAATAAAAACGCGGCTTATTCTTTAAAAACCATTGACAGTTTTAAACACGAAAATTATCCCTTTCTTCCTTGTTAAATAGTTCCCAATCTTTTAAATATTATAATCAGAGCAAATTGTAGTTAACAACACTTAAGTGGTTGTTAGTGGAGGATTAACGTCGCATCCGACGGACGGCGGCCTTTCTAAAACCATCAGTGTGCCTTTTCCTATTTAAGGCAGAATGGGGGTTGGGTTGTTTGACCTCTGAGTGGCACTTTTTTTGCACACAATGGGCTAAATGTCCAGGTTACAAGAACCTCGAAGGCTCAGAAAAGGTTGGAGGAGGGGAACCGCTGGAACAGCTGTTGAGAGACAGATGGTAGTCTCCCGTCAAGGCCATCCAGCGTGTTCTTTAATGTGCAGAGATTACAACTTTCCCACACACGTACCACGGCTAAACGTCTCACCCGACAGACGGCGTCCTTTCCTAAGCTCATCGGTGTCCCCAACTGACCGTGGACTGGGCGGGGAGTTTTGCGGAGGTAAATCTCAACGCTGACCCAGCTGGGACTCGTACCTGGGAACTACAGATTAGGAGCCTGGCGCACTACCGACTGAGCCGCCTCCGGCGCAGAATGGGGCTCTATTTGAGATAAAGCTCAATGCAGACGCAGTTGGGGCTTGGACCTGGGAACTGCAGATTACGAGAATGGAGCGCTACCAAAGTCATGGTGATATCGACTAAATCCCCTGAGTTCCCAGAAGAGTTTGGGGAAAATATGTGAAAGATATGGAAAATGCGATTAATTAATAATTTTTATGATTAATAAAAAATAAAATAAATACCCCCTCAAGCAGCTGCTTGCCACAGAGGTCTGACAGTTTATATGCCATAATAAGAGATCTGAGAGGATGGCAGGACCTCAGCAGAAAAACGACACACACATCCATGCCTAATCCGGGGCTCGAACCCAGGTCCCTTAGATCAGTAGCCAAGCGTGCTAACCACTCGGCCACGGGACGGCTACCCTACCCCAAAAAGAATAATATTTCATTTATATCCGAAAAGAATATTGTTCTTCTTTTTTGGGGTAGGGTAATCGTAAAAAAATATTAATTAATCGCATTTTCCATATCTTTCACAAGCTTCAATTTTTCACTGTTAGAGGATGCTATAATTTGAGAAATGACAAAACCTTTTCTCTCTGAAAACGGTCATCCGTATTCGTAGCAGGTTTTTGGGTTGTTTTACCTCTGAGCGGCACTTTTTTGCACACCATGGGCTAAATGGCCAGGTCACAAGGACCCCGAAGGCTCAGAGAAGATTGGGGGAGGGGACCCACTTGAATAGCTGTTGGGAGACGGATGATAGCCTTCCGTCAAGGCCATCCAGCGTGTTCTTTAACGTGCACAGGGTATGGCTCTCCCGCACACGGGGCCACGGCTTAACGTCCCATCCGACGGACGGCGACCTTTCCAAGCCCATCGGTGTCCCCTACTGACCACGGGCAGGGCGGGATTCTGCGGAGATAAATCTCAACGTTGACCCAGCTGGGACTCGAACCTGGGAACTACAGATTACGAGCCTGGCGAGCTACCGACTGAGCCACCTCCTGTCCATTTAGTCCATAGTGTGCAAAAAGTGCCTCTCAAAGGTAAAACTATCCAACCCTTCATGCTTTTTCAGCAGTTATCGTGATAATGAGTAGATATCGACCAAAAGTTAATACGGAACCCGCAATGAAAGTGAAAATTTAAAAACTAACACCAGATTTAAAGGGGCGGGGGTGGCTCAGTCGGTAGCGCGCCAGGCTCGTAATCTGTAGTTCCCAGGTTCGAGTCCCAGCTGGGTCAGCGTTGAGATTTATCTCTGCAAAATTCCCCCACCCTGTCCACGGTCAGTAGGGGACAACGATGGGCTTGGAAAGGCCGCCGTCCGTCGGATGGGACGTTAAGCCGTGGCCCCGTGTGCGGGAGAGCCACACCCTGTGCACGTTAAAGAACACGCTGGATGGCCTTGACGGGAGGCTACCATCTGTTTTCCAACAGCTGTTCCAGTGTGTCCCCTCCCCCAACCTTCTCTGAGCCTTCGGGGTTCATGTGACCTGGCCATTTAGCCCATGGTGGGTTGGGTTGTTTTACCTCTGAGCGGCACTTTTTTGCACACCATGGGCTAAATGGCCAGGTCACATGGACCCCGAAGGCTCAGAGAAGGTTGGGGGAGGAGACCCACTGGAACAGCTGTTGGGAGACAGATGGTAGCCACCCGTCAAGGCCATCCAGCGTGTTCTTTAACGTGCACAGGGTATGGCTCTCCCGCACACGGGGCCACGGCTTAACGTCCCATCCGACGGACGGCGGCCTTTCCAAGCCCATCGGTGTCTCCTACTGACCGTGGGCAGGGCGGGGAAATAGCCCATGGTGTGCGAAAAAGTGCCGCTCAGAGGTAAAACAACCCAACCCAGATTTAAAAAATTAAGCAGAAAAAAGCAAGCGCATTTTTTTTGTTTGCGTTAAAAAACACTGCCAGTTTTAAACAGGAGAATATTTTTTTTCACCAAGTTAAATACTTTCCAATCTTTTAAATATCATAATCATGTTAATGAAATGCCGCTGCTTTTCGAAAAATATATATTTAATACAATATTCAAACTTAAATATGCTATGAAATTAAATATTTTACTCATAAGAGTGTCGCAATGCGAAAAATTTTCATAACGCTGCTTAAATATAAAATCTAAAAAAAAAGAAGAAAAAGTGTTATTATCATTGTAAAAAGTACTCGATAACAGAAAATTGACTAAATGCAAAATATATTAGCTCAAACCGTTAAAACCCAAAAGGATCCGAGTCACGCATTCTACAGCATCACACGTTGTATTACGAGACACCAGCGCGCACTGTTCACAAAACGTGAAATTTCTAGCCAATGGAATAAAGGATTATGGTTCCAATTGTTCGCATTCGATTATCATTCTCTACTGCTTAATCTAATGTGTGTCGCATCAGTATCATCTTATGCCTGTTTCAGTTCTCCTCTGGTTTTTGAAGCCTACTTGTTAATTTAAATAATTAATTAAGAGAACGCCTAACATCAACGTGACTTGCTTCTATTATTTGTTTAAACAGTTACTTAATTAAGTTAGAGTTTAGCACAAACATGGCATATTTCTTGTCCTATCAGGGAAAAGATCCAGAACACAAAAGACGTTTACCAACTGAATATTCCACATACATGCAGAGCCTTGAGAGAGTGGTTTTCAAAGCTATAAGAGGACTCAAGGACCCCAATGGTAGCAGTGTTGCCCAGATTAAGAAGTACGTTGGAGTGAAGTTCGGACTCAAATTGCGGTCCCAAGATATTAGCGAATATTTAAAGGAAGCTGATTGGCGCGGAATTCTTTACCAAAGAAAAGAAAAGTGGTTTTTCGGTCCAAGGCCACGCATGCGAAGAAGGAGACAGCGCAGACTTAAAGTTCGTCCATCTCATCATCTGTTTGGCCGAAAGACTCGAAAGAAGAAGGGAAAGAAAGCCAGGATGAAGGCGAAGAAAAGAAGGAGGCAAAGAAGGAGGAGAAGGAAAGCTCTAAGGGACGGGAAATTCAGCCCCCCACGACGAAGACGACGTGGCCTGCCGCTGATTTTTCACTGAGCATCTTCCCAAATCTCTGTTTTTGTTGTGGAAAGTGAGTCATTATGTGTGTTATTGGTGAATTCGTAATTATGCTACACAATTATTTTCTGCACTGACTATCTTTCAAAATCTCTCTAATGTTTTGTGAAAAGTGGGATATTATGTATGTTATTAGTGGAGTTTGATTTTGACTGCGTTAAAATTCTGAAAACTACTAATGTGTATGATGTGATTTATATCGAAAGTTTAGAGTTACAGAAGAGTTATTGGATTGTCAAAAACTAGATCGAATATCTCTCTTAATTTTTTATATTTAGATCTTTATTTATATAGTTTCAATAACAGCATATTTTAGGAATTTAGAGTGCATTTGTTTCAAAGTTGGATTGTTTTACCTCTGAGTGGCACTTTTTTTGCACACAATGGCCAGGGCACAAAGGCTCCCAAGGGCTCAGGGAAGGTTAGGGAAAGGGGGAAAGATAGTAACCTCCCCTTCAAAGTCATCTAGCATGTTCTTTAACGTACACAGCATATGGCTCTCCAGCCAACTGCTTAACGTCCCATCCTACGGGGGGCGGGGGTGGTTCAGTCGGTAGCGCGCCAGGCTCGTAATCTGTAGTTCCCAGGTTCGAGTCCCAGTTGGGTCAGCGTTGAGATTTATCTCCCCAAAATTCCCCACGGTTAGTGGGGGACACCGCTGGACTTGGAAAGGCCACCGTCCGTCGGATGGGACGTTAAGCCGTGGCCCCGTGTGCGGGAGAGCCATACCCTGTGTACGTTAAAGAACACGGTGGATGGCCTTGACGGGAGGCTACCATCTGTCTCCCAACAGTTCTTCCAGTGGGTCCCCTTCCCCAACCTTCTCTGAGCCTTCGGGGTCCATGTGACCTGGCCATTTAGCTCATGGTGTGCAAAAAAAGTGCCGCTCAGAAGTACAACAACCCAACCCCATCCTACGGACGGCGGCCTTTTCAAGCCATCGGTGTCCCCTATTGGCCGTGGAGTTTTGCAGAGATAAATCTCAACGCTGACCCAGCTGGAACTCGAACCTGGCAGATTACAAGCCTTGCGCGCTACCGACTGAGCATCCCCGCTCCACTTTTCTGTAGGCATTTGCAGCAATATTTGAAACTTATGTAAAACTTTTGGAAATTAACGTATTCAGTGAGTATTTAGAAACGTATAGATGTATGTGTCGTTTTTCTGCTGAGGTCCTGCCATCTTTTCAGACCTTCTACTATGGCATATAGGCTGATAGGCTCCTGTCAGACCTCTATGGCAAGCAGCTTTTTATTTTATTTTATTTACAGTAGGGGGTTTGACGTGTTAAATCTAATTTGTGGGATAAATACTAATTGGGTTGTTTAACCCCTGAACGACAGTTTTTTTGCTTATAATGGGCTAAATGACCAAGCGACAAAGACCCAGAGGTCTCAGAGAATGTTGGGGGAGAGGACCCACTGGACAGTTATTAGGAGACAGATGGTATCCTCCCATCAAGGCCATCCAGTGTGCTCCTTAACCTGCACAGGGAATGGCTCTCTCCCGGACACTGAGCCGCGGCTTACTGTCCCATCCGACGAACGGCGGCTTTTATAAGATCATCGATGTCCCTTACTAACAGCGGGAAGGGTGGTGAGTTTTAGCGGAGATAAATATCAACTCTGGCACACGTGGGACTCGAATCTCCGAATTGCAGATTACGAACCTGGTTCGATACTGACTGAGCCATCCTGGTCCTTTTACGTTTCGATGTTTTTGCCCTCTTAATTTTTTTTATTATATAAATATTGTGGAATATATATATGTAATTCTAATTTCTTTTGCCCCTGTTCTACATATTAAAATGTTTCAAAGCGGTGTAGCCTCGTCAGGCTCGGTAATCCTTTATCTATTTGCAATTCTTTTGGGAGAAAGAAAGGATGAGGTTGGGGTGGTGGTGGAGCGCAAGCCCTTGAGATGCTTAAAGCAAAAATGAGAGGAAGTTGTAAGCCGAAATTCTTCTCTCTATTTTATGCGCGTGTGACGTGCATGAGAGCTTTTTTCTTTTTTTTTTCTTTTTGGGGAGGGGGGAGTGGGAAACGAGGTTTGGGGGAGTCAAATTTTTAATTTCTTTAACTTATTATGAGTGGAAGCTGTATAGCGAATTGTGTGATGGCAGCTCTTACCGTATAAAATATCCCTTTGCGTTTTCCTGGGAGGGGGAGGTAAGTATTTTGGGCCAAAAACTTACCTTTCTTTAAGGGTTAGAGGATTCTGTATCCCGCATCTGATGGTCACAACTCTTACTGAGTTCTTACCTCTCCCCCCTTCTACTGATAGGGGGGGGGGGGTAAGAATCCCTGGGTTCCAATCTCTTACCTTGCTCTTAAGTTACAATGACAGTAAACTGTATACCGAAAATTTGATTATCCTGGCTCTTACAGTTTAAGAGCAGAGAAAGTTTTCCCAGTACACATCTGATTTCAACGGCTGATATTAAGTTTACGGAATTTCGAAGAATTAAATCCGGTTCACACCGGTTTTGTTTCATCCCAGAGTGTTCACACATAGCCTATAATTTTTCCCTTGGGTGAAAAGAATGTTCATGCGAAGTTTCTTTTTTTAATTTTTTTTTCGAGGGGGGGGGATATAATATAAAGCGTCGGTTTATTATATTAAATATACTAAACCGACGCTTTATTTTTCATTTTAGTTTTATTTACACGATTTTTAATACTTTTTCACGAAAGATGTTTATTTGAGTTCATATGGCAATAACATCATCGCGCTCCTAATATTGTATACATACATACATAATCCTCGTGCATCCATGGGCAACGGAGATTCAGCCAGACTGCAATTTTGTTCTCCAAACATGTCTGCCCTGAGCTACAGCTTCTGCATTTCTAGCAAGGTCCTGTTCGATATTGTCTTCCTTTTAGACCTCTCTCTTCTTCTTGAGACATTTTGACGTATTGTTCATAACCCTTTCAGCTTGGGTTGGGTTGTTTTACCTCTGAGCGGCACTTTTTTGCACACCATGGGCTAAATAGCCAGGTCACATGGACCCCGAAGGCCCAGAGAAGGTTGGGGGAGGGGACCCACTGGAACAGCTGTTGGGAGACAGATGGTAGTCTCCCGTCAAGGCCATCCAGCGTGTTCTTTAACGTGCACAGGGTATGTCTCTCCCGCACACGGGACCACGGCTTAACGTCCCATCCGACGGACGACGGCCTTTCCAAGCCCATCGGTGTCCCCTACTGACCGTGGGCAGGGCGGGGAATTTTGCGGAGATACCCTTTCAGCTAATCTAAAGTTATGCATACGGACCACATGGCCAAGCTAACACAGTCTCTCTTTGCAAATTTCATTTTATTGAAGGTCGTATTTCAGGATTGGATTGTTTTACCTCTGAGCGGCACTTTTTTTGCACACAATGGGCTAAATGGCCAGGCCACAAGGACCCCGAAGGCTCAGAGAAGGTTGGGGGAGGGGACCCACTGGAACAGCTGTTGGGAGACAGATGGTAGCCTCCCGTTAAGGCCATCCAGCGTGTTCTTTAACGTGCACAGGGTATGGCTCTCCCGCACACGGGGCCACGGCTTAAAGTCCCATCCTACGGAGGGCGGCCTTTTCAAGCCCATCGGTGTCCCCTACTGACCGTGGGCAGGGTGGGGAAATTTTGCGGAGATAAATCTCAACGCTGACCCAGCTGGGACTCGAACCTGGGAACTACAGATTACGAGCCTGGCGCGCTACCGACTGAGCCACCCCCGCCCCGTTGTATTTCTGAAAAAGTGTATAATCCTATGTAGTGTGGTTTTCAGTAGCGCATTTCCTTCATTTTCCGTTAACTACGTTTAGAAAAAACAGACTTCACAAAAAATCAGCCTTACTGTAAAGTCGGATTAAAGAGGGTTGATGCATACCCTTTATTGAAAAACGGATTAAAGAGAATGCATTTAAAAATCCCAGTGAGTTCGTTTATTTAGAATTTTTTCGGTCAGAAGCAATAGATTTTTTTTTTAATTCGCCGTATTCAAAGTCGGATTAAAGAGAATAGATGTGAACATCGACTTTGTTGGTATCTGAACAAATTCGTTTTATGAAGTGCCTGATTCAAGACTTCCGAGGAGTGTTGAATTTGTTGACTCTACGGCAGTTATTTTAGAAATATTCTTAGCAGTTCAAATTATATCTCATTTCTTTTTATCAACCCAATTTTCGTACCCTACCAATTGTCTTCCACCCATTTGTCATCCACCGAATTGCCATATTCACCCAATTGTCTTGTTCACCCAGTTGTCATCCACCGAATTGTCATATTTACCCAATTGTCTTGTTCACCCAGTTGTCATCCACCGAATTGTCATATTCACCCAATTGTCTTGTTCACCCAGTTGTCATCCACCCAACTATCGTATCCACCAATTGTTGTACCGTACCATTTGTCTTCCACCCATTTGTCATCCACCGAATTGTCGTATTCACGAATTGTCGTATTCACCGAATTGTCGTATTCGCCCAATTGTCTTATTCACCCAATTGTCATCCACCCGTCGTATCCACCAATTGTCGTACCCTACCAATTGTGTTCCACCCAGTTGTCATCCACCCTATTGTCTTATTCACCCAGTTGTCTTCCACTCAATTGTCCTCCCAGTTGACTTCCAACCAGTTGTCGCACTCCTGAGCAAACAAGACTCACCACTGGTTTGTAGTCTAACGTTTTTTCCTTCTAGTTTTTCTCTGATAATGGGTTGATAGTTTTGATAGTTTGCAGTTGCAACAGCTGCAGTTGTCATCCACCGTATTGTCTTATTCACCTAGTTGTCTTCCACTCAATTGTCCTCTCAGTTGACTTCCAACCAATTGTCGCACTCCTGAGCAAACAAGACTCACCACTGGTTTGTAGTCTAACGTTTTTTCCTTCTAGTTTTTCTCTGATAATGGGTTGATAGTTTTGATAGTTTGCAGTTGCAACAGCTGCAGTTGTCATCCACCGTATTGTCTTATTCACCCAGTTGTCTTCCACTCAATTGTCCTCCCAGTTGACTTCCAACCAATTGTCGCACTCCTGAGCAAACAAGACTCACCACTGGTTTGTAGTCTAGCGTTTTTTTCTTTCTAGTTTTTCTCTGATAATGGGTTAATAGTTTTGATAGTTTACTCTTCGTCGTATGGCAGAAGTCCTCCAATAATAGTTTCCTACGATACTGCAGATCAAAATTCCGAAAAAATCTGCAATCCTCCCTTTCAAATGCAAAGAAGCCAAATTAAACGTGGCATTTAATGTTAGCAACGTAAACTGCCAATAGGAAGTACTCGCTGACCTAAACCTCCATGACTAGAAAAGGCAAGTCTTTTAATATTTCGGAAAAGAAAACCCGACAAAAGGTTTCTAATTCCATTAATTACATCACCGTAAACCTTCGCGTTCAGGTGTCTTACTGGCTGTCAGACACAAAATGGCAGAATAATCGTTCACTAGCAGAGCGTTGACAATAATGGCGTGCCCCGTAATTAAAATGCAATGCCGCGTCCAACAATAAAATGACGTCACATCTCTCTCTCTCTCTCCCCCCCCCTCTGCGCCTCGCGTGGGCGATTCGAACGAGCCCTTCTGGCAGCTTTCGAAGCAATTAACGCAGACGATAAAGCGACAGTAATGAAATGGTATAAAACAACAGCTGCAAGTGTTGCCAATACTTCAGTGCTAAATAATGAATTCTGGAAGTTGAATCATGCAGAATGATAATTGGCGCTTCCTCAGAAAAGGTTAAGATTTTGTGTCTAGGAAAGTAGTAAATGCCAGTAATCATCGAGAGGCATAATTTCGCTGTCGTTGAGCTTTTACAAAGGAGTAGCGTTCGCGATTTGCTTTTGCGGCACAAAAGGATAGAAAACTGCAATTAATGATGAATTGATGAAGAAAGTGACCGAGTCGAGTTGAAAGTCTCTCTCTCTCTCGTTAGGATATTTCGATGCATTTCAATCAACGGTTTGTAAAGTCTTCTCGTTTCAGCCGAAATTTGGAGAAGTTAAGGGGAAAGATCGATTGCGAAAAGCAGATAATGAGTATCCGTCTTTGAAAATGAGGGTCTTTTTCTTTTGGAGAGTGTTTTGGAGAGGTTATATACAGGGTGTTTCAAAAAGGACGTAACCCTAAATATAAGAGAGTAGAACTTACGTGCATGTACATTTTATGCCATAATATTAGTCAGTTGGCTTTACTGTACTCAAGGTTAACAGCCTTTAGCAGTTGAAATGACCTTGTCACGCGCTAGTCTCACTCAAGCATTCATTCCTTTGTGTTATGTCAGCTATGTCGTTTTCCAAAAACGAAAGTGTATTTATTGTTGAGACTTATTGTGAGTACAAATACAAACATGTGAGAGAGGAGTTTGAGTTGAAGTTTCTTGAGTCTGCTGTTCCCAACAAGTCGACAATATCTCGTTTGATTGATAAGTTTCGTGACACTGGGTCTGTACAAGATCGAAAGAGCCCCAGGCCGGCCATCACTGTTAACTGCCGAAGTTGTTGATGATGTATCTCGGTGTTTAACTCGCTCACCCAGAAAATCTCTTAGAAAGTTATCTTCACAGGTTGAACTGTCACCAGCTACTGTTTTCGAGGTTACAAAGAAGTTAAAATTTAATACCTACTGCATTGGTGTCGTTCATGAACTGAAAGAACCAGACCATGAAAAACGTTTACGGTACTGTCGTTGGTTTCGTTCTTTCGTTGATGAAAATGGAATTGAGGTGTTGGACGGTATTTATTTCAGTTGACGAAGCTTGGTTTCATTTGGATGGGTATGTGAACACTCGAAACAGTCGAATATGGAGCAGTGAAAATCCTCACACTTTTCACGAACGACCATTACACGCACTAAAATTGGTGTTTGGTGTGTAATTTCCCGTCGTCGTGTGATAGAGCTTTTATTTTTTGACTCAACTGTAACTGGTGAGGTTTATCGTGACCTCATCCAACATTTTATTGCACTATTGGATGTGAATGAACGAGAGTGTTGGTTTCAACAAGATGGCGCGACCGCTTATACTGCAAATGATACAATGGTCATGTTGCAGGAATTTTTTGGTGATCATTTGATTTCAAAACATTTGTGACTCCCAAGATCCCCAGATCTTACTCCTCCAGATTTTTTCCTTTGGGAATATCTCAAATGTGTAGTGTTTCAAAACAGTCCTCATACACTTGAAGGGTTGGGTTGTTTTACCTCTGAGCGGCAATTTTTTGCACACCATGAGCTAAATGGCCAGGTCACATGGACCCCGGAGGCTCAGAGAAGGTTGGGGGAGGGGACCCACTGGAATAGCTGTTGGGAGACAGATGGCAGCCTCCCGTCAAGGCCATTCAGCGTGTTCTTTAACGTGCACAGGGTATGGCTCTCCCGCTCACGGGGCCACGGCTTAACGTCCCATCCGACGGTCGGCGGCCTTTCCAAGCCCATCGGTGTCCCCTACTGACCGTGGGCAGGGCGGGGAATTTTGCGGAGATAAATCTCAACGCTGACCCAGCTGGGACTCGAACCTGGGAACTACAGATTACGAGCCTGGCGCGCTACCGACTGAGCCACCCCCGCCCCATATACACTTGAAGACTAGAAGGCTAACATTGAAAGAGAGATTTTAAACGTAAGAAAACAAACATTACGAAAGGTGGCTGCAAATGTCATGAAACGGATACGAACCTGCATCCAGGTTGCAGGAAATCACTTTCAACATCTGTTGTAAAGGTAATTTGTATCTTTTGTCAAGTTAAATAGAAAAATACGATAGAGGGTTGCGTCCTTTTCGAAACACCCTGTATAACAGTAAGGTCGGATTTAGTAAGTGGGGGAGAGACAGTTATGTATGATTTTATTGAAATAAAAAATAACAAATACACCCGTCAAGCAGCTGCTTGCCCCAGCGGTCTGACAGTCAGTTTAATATGTTATTTTGAATATGACTATCAGTTTAATACGACATGTAAAAGAATCTGTGAGAAAAGTGGGACCTCAGCAGAAAGAAAATACGAACATCCATGTCTTACCAGGGACTCGAACTCAGGTCCCTTTGAGCTGTAGCCAATCATGATTACCACTCGACCACCGGACGACTTTATTATTAAAAAAAAATAAATGACCCCTCAAGTAGTTGCTTGCCACAAAGGTTGGTCTGACAGTTTAATGCGCCAAAGAGAGACTGTCACGAAGTTGAGAGCTCAGCAGGAGGAAGACAGAAACGTCCATGCCTTACCTCCGCGTGTGGGAGAGTCATACCCTGTGCACGTTAAAGAACACGCTGGATGGCCTTGACGGGAGGCTACCATCTGTCTCCCAACAGCTGTTCCAGTGGGTCCCCTCCTCCAACCTTCTCTGAGCCTTCGCGGTCCATGTCACTTGTCCATTTAGCCCATTGTGTGCAAGAAAGTGCCGCTCAGAGGTAAAACAACCCAACTCCATCTTCTCTAAATAATTTAGCCCAACTGTATAGCCTTGCCTAAGACAAACAACATTCCCCAAACTGGGCTCGAAGTCTGACAAAGATTTCAGAAGGAATGACACCTTCATTCGTGAGAAGTTTGATAATTATGCGCTGGACAACACTGCTAGGTCTTGATTACGATTGGTGATATGCGTGCGTGTGTGTGTGTGTGTGGGGGGGGCACGACTAGTGTTGTTGGCAAGTTTGAATATGTCTTTACTTGCCAATAAATGCTGGTTCAGACTGCTCAAGGTAAATCAACCCAACTCAAACCAACAAAACGAGGTAAACCAACCAATTTCACTTATCAGCAAATTTTAGAAATTAGTGATCTGGCAACTTTCGTGTCACGTGATTACAGAATTCAGGAAAAAATATCTGGAGCGTGTACAGCAACTGTACACGGTCCAGTTACCGTTCACAGCAAACTGGAGCGTGTGCAGTTACTGCATACGCTCCAGTTTGCTGTGAATGGTAACTGCACACGCTCAATATTTCTGTGAGTGGGCCCACACGATCCAGTTTTTTGTGAGCTCACACAATCCAATGTGATGTGAACATTAACCGCAACCGCTCCAGTTTGCTGTGAACGGTAACTGCACACGCTCCATATTCATTGCATTATATATTCATACGCATTATATATATATTAAAAAAAGTATCCGAACGCTACGGTTGATTGCATGCTACTGATATTCAGAAAAAATATCTGGCAACGTTTTTTTTTAGAAATTAATATCTGGCAACCTTCGTGTCACGTGACACGAAGATTTTTAGTTTTTTCCTTGTGAAAACTTTTATAATTTTACTTAAAAAGGTCGCCGAATTTCAGCTTGCCCAGGGCGCCAGCAATCATAGGGCCGGCCCTGTGTTTTATTAAGGGTGTACCAAGAATGGACCACTGGCACACGAGTACCTCCAGACGTCATAACTGTGGAGCCCCAGAGGCCATCGACCCTAGAGGAGAACGTCGCCTCCGTCGATTGGTAAAGGGCAATCGACGGGCAACAGGCAGCAACTGACCACTCAAAGGAATGCTGGGGCACCCAAGTATGTGTCCCCAGTAACAGTTGAGGGAACCCTGTTATTCATGGATCTCCGGAGTTGATGCTGCGTAAAGGTTATTCCCATTATTAGATAGGTGGTCATATTATTCTGGGGGCGGGGGCGGGGGTGGCTCAGTCGGTAGCGCGCCAGGCTCGTAATCTGTAATTCCCAGGTTCGAGTCCCAGCTGGGTCAGCGTTGAGATTTATCTCCGCAAAATTCCCCGCCCTGCTCACGGTCAGTAGGGGACACCGACGGGCTTGGAAAGGCCGCCGTCCGTCGGGATGGGACCTTAAGCCGTGGCCCCGTGTGTGGGAGAGCCATACCCTGTGCACGTTAAAGAACACGCTGGATGGCCTTGACGGGAGGCTACCATCTGTCTCCCAACAGCTGTTCCAGTGGGTCCCCTCCCCCAACCTTCTCTGAGCCTTCGGGGTCCATGTGACCTGGCCATTTAGCCCATTGTGTGCAAAAAAAAGTGCCGTTCAGAAGTAAAACAACCCAACCCATATTATTCTGATACGACTGTGTATACCTTTACATAATAATACATTAATACATTAGGTGGGGAACTTTACTCCAGTTTAAAATGGAAAAACTCATGCTGATAAATTAAGTAAAAGGTTTCGACATATTTTCCATAATTTTTATTACGTAAGAAAAATTGTTTCAAAAATTTTCCTATCACGTTATATTATGCTTAGGTGTACTCAAAGCTACAATATGGAATGGAGATTATTTCCATAATTTAAGCAATTTTTTTCTATTAACAGAAAAATTGTTAAGTTGATATTTAATATTAGTTATTCAAAGATTATTAAACTTTTATCTCTTTTTCATAATTATTAGACAAATTTATATTTTAAAAATAATTAACCTTTTTACATAAAGAATACTGGTTGTCGGAAAAATCTAATGCTTTTAATACAGGACAAACTGGACTTTTATATAACGTACAACTAGCAACTTTCCGCACTCGTTTTCAGGAGATATAGGAAACAATCATTTTCACGTTGCCCCCCTTTTTTAAAAGGCGGGGGGAAGAAAGCATGGGGTCAATTTTTCGTAGCATACGACATTCCTCGCTTCAGAAGTTTTCCTTCGACGTATAGCTTGTTACTTTAAGATGTCGAGTTCTGGAGATAGAGCTTAAGAATAGTTTTCACATTTCCCCTGTTTTTAGGGGGGGAAGAAAGCCCGGGGGTCAATTTTTTATAGCCTATGACACTCCCTACGTCACAAGCTTTCATTTGGCGCATAAATCAGTTTCTTCATCGCGTTCGAAAGATATGGTGGAACAAAGTTTTGTCAAATCCACAAACCGAACGAACGACAAATGTCAAAGCGAAATGCAATAGGAAGATAGGTAAAAAATGGGGCATTCGCTTTACGAGAAGTCATGGAGTGTTAGACAAACTGAAAATTGTGAAAATATGCTAATATTTTTAGTGAGGAAAAACTTTTGGTTTTATTCTGTTAATTGCTTTAATTAACTTTTGATATTAGCATTGCAGTTCTGACTGGCAATAGTATTAAATATTCCAAATTTCAGAATTCTTTCAAATACTGAACGAATATTTATAAAAAAAAACAAAAACAAATAGAGATTTAGAAATATTTTATTGAGTTCTTTACCTTTATTCTTATTTATCTACAGAATTTTTTTTTTTATAAAGTTAAGGTTTTTTAAAGTTGGTTTCGAGTCTATATTGTCTTAAAGCTATTCCCATTTTAATGCCATTTGATTGCAATATATGTAATACTGCAAAACACATATTTTGGATAACATTGAGCCACAGCGGCGACGTTTTGGAATATCTCTCGACATTTCGTATTGCGTTTGTTCTGAGACACGTATATATTTGTGTAGAATAAGACAACTCCCCAACAGCAGACTCTTTTATGCCGTCTGTTATAGCATATTGACCAATGAGGGTTGGGTTGTTTTACTTCTGAGCGGCACTTTTTTGCACACCATGGGCTAAATGGCCAGGTCACATGGACCCCGAAGGCTCAGAGAAGGTTGGGGGAGGGGACCCACTGGAACAGCTGTTGGGAGACAGATGGTAGCCTCCCGTCAAGGCCATCCAACGTGTTCTTTAACGTGCACAGAGTATGGCTCTCCCGCACACGGGACCACGGCTTAACGTCCCATCCGACGGACGGTGGCCTTTCCAAGTCCATCGGTGTCCCCTACTGACCGTGGGCAGGGCGGGGAAAACTCTCAACGCTGACCCAGCTGGAACTCGAACCTGGGAACTACAGATTACGAGCCTGGCGCGCTACCGACTGAGCAACCCCCGCCCCTGACCAATGAGACTTAAGTCAACTGTCTTCCTTGTATGCACCCTAGGCTATTGGATACAGTTGAATACTTCAACTTCCTAAAATATTGATTGCGTGGTTATTCGATCTGTAAGATTGTTGAACACAATAAAATGCAAGTTACATATTTGTTTAGATTTTTCTTTTCAGTTAGGATTGCAAAAGCAGCTCATTATTATGCGCATTAGTTAACTACTTGCTCCGGCAGCAAATATCGAGACAAAAATAAAAATGCAGTGATATATTTCAGATTGCCGAGGATGGCAAAATAGACTGCGGAAAATAGGTTCACTTCTGTGGAAGGCTCATGTTTAAATGCAGATGCTGAGAGAATATTCTTACAATTCAAACATTTGATCTTCCAAGAGATCATCCGAAGCGTGAACTTCTGAATGTGCTGACGGTTAGATGACTGGGGCAGTCGCGCTGAAGTGCAAATGCGTCACCAAGGTAGGAAAAAATGGTAGAAATCAGCAAAAACTGAGGAAAGAAGTGATATAAATCGGAAACAGTTATATATATTTGTTATTTGAGATCGTCAATATCTGAGTAAGAAAATAGGCAAAACATTTTAGAAAAATTGCAAAATTTAGATGTGATGATGTCAGTAGGGTTGTTTGTTTTGCATCTAAAAGGCTCTTTTTCGCACACAATGGACTGAGTGGCCAAGTGACAAGGACTCAGAACTGAGAGATGAAGGGGACTTTACACTTAGACGGGAGGCTACCATTTGTCTCCTAACAGCTGTTCAGAAGGTATCATTCCTCTAGGCATCTCTTAGACTCTGGGATCCTTGAAATCTGGCCATTTAGTCTATTGTGTGGATTCAAGTTCCGCTTACAAGTAAAAAACAGAACCCAACTGTAAGTTTTTTATGAGATTATTTGAAGTATTGATGAGATGGAGGGAGTGTACATTTATCTTTTACATCCTGGTTGAACTTTTGGGCTAAATGCTTACTTAGTTTCACAATGGGCTAAATGACCATTTTCGCAAACATTTCAAAGACTCAGAACTAAGTGGAAGGACCCAATGGACTACCTACAGTTGTTAGGGGACTGATGGAAACCATCCAGCCTGTTCTTTAAGGGGCGAGGGATTGCTAAGTCTCTATTGCTGGTGAGAATCTAGAATAAGCTTGAAAGGGGTGCCGTCAACAGGGGGGGGGGGGGACGAAAAACCGTGGCCCCCCTGTTCTTCGGAGTCATACACTGCGAATGTTAAAGAACACGCTGGATGTCCTTGAGGGGAGGCTTCCACCTGGTTCCTAATAGACCCCTCTGAATAGTTGTGAGGCCAGTGTTCAGCAGATGCATGTAAAGAACGTTTTTGAACGCCTCTCGTATCACTTAGTAGACTAGAGGAAAATAAAGTATCGTTTTAATGATTGCGAAATAAAGACTCTTGTTTACGATATCTAAAGATACTTCACGTTAAACGATATCCGGTTTTCTTCTTTATTCACAATTTGCGAAATGCGATCCTGATTTTTCTCTGTGGAGACCAAAGAGGGATGAAATTGAAGGCGTTATCTTTAGTGATGTTTTTGTAACACTAAATAAACTTCTCTCTCGTGTCAGGCGGCTCTCAGTGGCGGTAGCTGTGAGTTGCTCTCCTCGGGGAGTTCTGTGAATTCGATATATTACGAGAATGGTGGATGAAAATGACGAAAGTCTTAGAGAGATGAGAGAAGAAATGCCCCAATTTACCCCAAAGGTGGGTTGTCGTGATATATTTAATGCAATAGGATTAAACTGTAATTACAGCAAGAAGATGAGAGCTTCTTGTTTTGTTCATCATCTGAATCTCTGCTCTTATCTGAAAGTCTTTTTCCAGAATAGGGATTGCAGAAACTAATTAGTGTAAAACGTTTATTTATTTACTTTGTTCTATTTTCGTTTCATTTGTGTTTTTGTTGCTTGGAGTACATTTTTATAATTACTAATCCGTCGAATTTGACGCTGGAAAATTTAAAATTCGAAATGACGAATCAAAAAGAATAATGAAAATGAAAATGAAAAAAATACCCCCTCAAGCAGCTGCTTGTTCACAGAGGTCTGACAGGAGCCTGTCAGTTTATATGCCATAGTAGAAGATCTGTGAGGATTGCAGGACCTCAGTGGGGCGGGGGTGGCTCAGTCGGTAGCGCGCCAGGCTCGTAATCTGTAGTTCCCAGGTTCGAGTCCCAGCTGGGTCAGCGTTGAGATTTATCTCCGCAAAATTCCCCGCCCTGCCCACGGTCAGTAGGGGACACCGATGGGCTTGGAAAGGCCGCCGTCCGTCGGATGGGACGTTAAGCCGTGGCCCCATGTGCGGGAGAGCCATACCCTGTGCACGTTAAAGAACACGCTGGATGGCCTTGACGGGAGGCTACCATCTGTCTCCCAACAGCTATTCCAGTGGGTCCCCTCCCCCAACCTTCTCTGAGCCTTCGGGGTCCATGTGACCTGGCCATTTAGCCCATTGTGTACAAAAAAGTGCCGCTCAGAGGTAAAACAATCCAATTCAATACAATGCAGGACCTCAGTAGAAAATCGAAACATACTTCCATGCCTTACTCGGGGCTCGAACCCAGATCCCGTAGATCAGTATCCAAGTGCGCTAACCACTCGGCCACGGAACGGCCTAAATGGCGGAAAAAAAGCCTTGAAATTTACAAATCGGATTTTATTATAGGTATTGATTTCAGGTTTTAACTGAACATATTTCTTATTGAAATTCAGTGGTTCAGTGGGGGGGGGGGGGGTGATATACCCCTCTCTCAGAATGAAGTAAAATATAAATGTGATTGTAAATTCAATCTCGGTTTGTATCATGGGTAGAGTCTTGAATTTTTAACGCAACTCTTGGTGTCAAGGAGAAAGATTTAGGACCAACGAGCCACGTAATTGAGAAGTTGAGGAGGTGTGTGGGTGTGTGGGGGGGATTCAAAGTTCTAAAGATTAATGTTAGAATTTGATTGGTTAATTGTGAAATAGCGGAAATTTTATTACTGAAGCTTAATGCATTTGGTGTCAATAAGAGGAGTAGTGGAAAAGTGTGATCTCCTTGTAATGTGAATCGAGTACACTGGGGCTTAAAGTTAACAGAGAACAGAGTTAAGTGTACGTAACTGAAAATGGTTTTCAGCAAATGCAATTAAATGCCGTACGGACAAAAGGTATTGTTTTCATGACTGAGTAACAGCAAGATGGATAATGATTAAAATCGTGTAATAAACATGAGTGCTACTCACGAGACATGAATGTTGAGCACGAGATCATGAATGCTGAACACGAGAGTGCATGCATACCGAAGATGAGAGATGAGGGCTATAGAAGAGAACCACATCCTAACTTACTCCTCTCCATAAAAAAAAGAGAGATATTTACCAGCCAAAGCAAGTGATAACAGTTCCAATGATAGGTGCGTTAGCGAGAAAGAATACAGATTTTTAAAATTGAAAAAATATCAATCTTTCTGGACCTAAAATGGTAAAAAATAAAACTTAGTAACAAAACTAAACCGATGGTGAAATCACTTGCTCGATTCATCATCGGTTTAGTTAGCCCAGATTTTGATACCCAACAAAATATCACTAGCACTCTACCTTCCTCTGAAGTGAATTCCTTTAAATTCAGAGAGAGATTTCACCATCACTCTTCTTTAGTTTTTCTTTTTTCCAACAAAATATCACCAGCACTCTACCTTCCTCTGAATTCAGAGAGTGATTTCACCATCACTCTTCTTTAGTTTTTCTTTTTTCCAACAAAATATCACCAGCACTCTACCTTCTTCTGAATTCAGAGAGTGATTTCACCATCACTCTTCTTTAGTTTTTCTTTTTTCCAACAAAATATCACCAGCACTCTACCTTCCTCTGAATTCAGAGAGTGATTTCACCATCACTCTTCTTTAGTTTTTCTTTTTTCCAACAAAATATCACCAGCACTCTACCTTCCTCTGAAGTGAATTCTTCTGAATTCAGAGAGTGATTTCACCATCACTCTTCTTTAGTTTTTCTTTTTTCCAACAAAATATCACCAGCACTCTACCTTCCTCTGAATTCAGAGAGTGATTTCACCATCACTCTTCTTTACTTTTTCTTTTTTCCAACAAAATATCACCAGCACTCTACCTTCTTCTGAATTCAGAGAGTGATTTCACCATCACTCTTCTTTAGTTTTTCTTTTTTTCCAACAAAACATCACCAGCACTCTACCTTCCTCTGAAGTGAATTCTTCTGACTTCAGAGAGTGATTTCACCATCACTCTTCTTTAGTTTTTCTTTTTTCCAACAAAATATCACCAGCACTCTACCTTCTTCTGAATTCAGATAGTGATTTCACCATCACTCTTCTTTAGTTTTTCTTTTTTTCCAACCAAACATCACCAGCACTCTACCTTCCTCTGAAGTGAATTCTTCTGAATTCAGAGAGTGATTTCACCATCACTCCTCTTTAGTTTTTCTTTTTTCCAACAAAATATCACTAGCACTCTACCTTCCTTTGAATTCAGAGAGTGATTTCACCATCGCTCTTCTTTAGTTTTTCTTTTTTCCAACAAAATATCACCAGCACTCTACCTTCCTCTGAAGTGAATTCTTCTGAATTCAGAGAGTGATTTCACCATCACTCTTCTTTAGTTTTTCTTTTTTCCAACAAAATATCACCAGCACTCTACCCTCCTATGAAGTGAATTCCTCTGAATTCAGAGAGTGATTTCACCATCACTCTTCTTTAGTTTTTCTTTTTTCCAACAAAATATCACCAGCACTCTACCTTCCTCTGAAGTGAATTCTTCTGAATTCAGAGAGTGATTTCACCATCACTCTTCTTTAGTTTTTCTTTTTTCCAACAAAATATCACCAGCACTCTACCTTCCTCTGAATTCAGAGAGTGATTTCACCATCACTCTTCTTTAGTTTTTCTTTTTTCCAACAAAATATCACCAGCACTCTACCTTCTTCTGAATTCAGAGAGTGATTTCACCATCACTCTTCTTTAGTTTTTCTTTTTTTCCAACAAAACATCACCAGCACTCTACCTTCCTCTGAAGTGAATTCTTCTGAATTCAGAGAGTGATTTCACCATCACTCCTCTTTAGTTTTTCTTTTTTCCAACAAAATATCACTAGCACTCTACCTTCCTCTGAATTCAGAGAGTGATTTCACCATCGCTCTTCTTTAGTTTTTCTTTTTTCCAACAAAATATCACCAGCACTCTACCTTCCTCTGAAGTGAATTCTTCTGAATTCAGAGAGTGATTTCACCATCACCCTTCTTTAGTTTTTCTTTTTTCCAACAAAATATCACCAGCACTCTACCTTCCTCTGAAGTGAATTCTTCTGAATTCAGAGAGTGATTTCACCATCACTCTTCTTTAGTTTTTCTTTTTTCCAACAAAATATCACCAGCACTCTACCTTCCTCTGAATTCAGAGAGTGATTTCACCATCACTCTTCTTTAGTTTTTCTTTTTTCCAACAAAATATCACCAGCACTCTACCTTCTTCTGAATTCAGAGAGTGATTTCACCATCACTCTTCTTTAGTTTTTCTTTTTTTCCAACAAAACATCACCAGCACTCTACCTTCCTCTGAAGTGAATTCTTCTGAATTCAGAGAGTGATTTCACCATCACTCCTCTTTAGTTTTTCTTTTTTCCAACAAAATATCACTAGCACTCTACCTTCCTCTGAATTCAGAGAGTGATTTCACCATCACTCCTCTTTAGTTTTTCTTTTTTCCAACAAAATATCACTAGCACTCTACCTTCCTCTGAATTCAGAGAGTGATTTCACCATCGTTCTTCTTTAGTTTTTCTTTTTTCCAACAAAATATCACCAGCACTCTACCTTCCTCTGAAGTGAATTCTTCTGAATTCAGAGAGTGATTTCACCATCACTCTTCTTTAGTTTTTCTTTTTTCCAACAAAATATCACCAGCACTCTACCCTCCTATGAAGTGAATTCCTCTGAATTCAGAGAGTGATTTCACCATCACTCTTCTTTAGTTTTTCTTTTTTCCAACAAAATATCACCAGCACTCTACCCTCCTATGAAGTGAATTCTTCTAAATTCAGAGAGTGATTTCACCATCACTCTTCTTTAGTTTTTCTTTTTTCCAACAAAATATCACCAGCACTCTACCTTCCTCTGAAGTGAATTCTTCTGAATTCAGAGAGTGATTTCACCATCACCCTTCTTTAGTTTTTCTTTTTTCCAACAAAATATCACTAGCACTCTACCTTCCTCTGAATTCAGAGAGTGATTTCACCATCACTCTTCTTTAGTTTTTCTTTTTTCCAACAAAATATCACCAGCACTCTACCTTCCTCTGAAGTGAATTCTTCTGAATTCAGAGAGTGATTTCACCATCACCCTTCTTTAGTTTTTCTTTTTTCCAACAAAATATCACTAGCACTCTACCTTCCTCTGAATTCAGAGAGTGATTTCACCATCACTCTTCTTTAGTTTTTCTTTTTTCCAACAAAATATCACCAGCACTCTACCTTCCTCTGAAGTGAATTCTTCTGAATTCAGAGAGTGATTTCACCATCACCCTTCTTTAGTTTTTCTTTTTTCCAACAAAATATCACTAGCACTCTACCTTCCTCTGAATTCAGAGAGTGATTTCACCATCACTCCTCTTTAGTTTTTCTTTTTTCCAACAAAATATCACTAGCACTCTACCTTCCTCTGAATTCAGAGAGTGATTTCACCATCGTTCTTCTTTAGTTTTTCTTTTTTCCAACAAAATATCACCAGCACTCTACCTTCCTCTGAAGTGAATTCTTCTGAATTCAGAGAGTGATTTCACCATCACTCTTCTTTAGTTTTTCTTTTTTCCAACAAAATATCACCAGCACTCTACCCTCCTATGAAGTGAATTCCTCTGAATTCAGAGAGTGATTTCACCATCACTCTTCTTTAGTTTTTCTTTTTTCCAACAAAATATCACCAGCACTCTACCCTCCTATGAAGTGAATTCTTCTAAATTCAGAGAGTGATTTCACCATCACTCTTCTTTAGTTTTTCTTTTTTCCAACAAAATATCACCAGCACTCTACCTTCCTCTGAAGTGAATTCTTCTGAATTCAGAGAGTGATTTCACCATCACCCTTCTTTAGTTTTTCTTTTTTCCAACAAAATATCACTAGCACTCTACCTTCCTCTGAATTCAGAGAGAGATTTCACCATCACTCTTCTTTAGTTTTTCTTTTTTCCAACAAAATATCACCAGAACTCTACCTTCCTCTGAAGTGAATTCTTCTGAATTCAGAGAGTGATTTCACCATCACCCTTCTTTAGTTTTTCTTTTTTCCAACAAAATATCACTAGCACTCTACCTTCCTCTGAATTCAGAGAGTGATTTCACCATCACTCTTCTTTAGTTTTTCTTTTTTCCAACAAAATATCACCAGCACTCTACCTTCCTCTGAAGTGAATTCTTCTGAATTCAGAGAGTGATTTCACCATCACTCTTCTTTAGTTTTTCTTTTTTCCAACAAAATATCACCAGCACTCTACCTTCCTCTGAATTCAGAGAGTGATTTCACCATCACTCTTCTTTAGTTTTTCTTTTTTCCAACAAAATATCACCAGCACTCTACCTTCCTCTGAAGTGAATTCTTCTGAATTCAGAGAGTGATTTCACCATCACTCTTCTTTAGTTTTTCTTTTTTCCAACAAAATATCACCAGCACTCTACCTTCCTCTGAATTCAGAGAGTGATTTCACCATCACTCTTCTTTAGTTTTTCTTTTTTCCAACAAAATATCACCAGCACTCTACCTTCCTCTGAAGTGAATTCTTCTGAATTCAGAGAGTGATTTCACCATCACTCTTCTTTAGTTTTTCTTTTTTCCAACAAAATATCACCAGCACTCTACCTTCCTCTGAATTCAGAGAGTGATTTCACCATCACTCTTCTTTAGTTTTTCTTTTTTCCAACAAAATATCACCAGCACTCTACCTTCTTCTGAATTCAGAGAGTGATTTCACCATCACTCTTCTTTAGTTTTTCTTTTTTCCAACAAAATATCACCAGCACTCTACCTTCCTCTGAAGTGAATTCTTCTGAATTCAGAGAGTGATTTCACCATCACCCTTCTTTAGTTTTTCTTTTTTCCAACAAAATATCACCAGCACTCTACCTTCCTCTGAATTGAATTCCTCTAAATTCAGAGAGTGATTTCACCATCACTCTTCTTTAGTTTTTCTTTTTTCCAACAAAATATCACCAGCACTCTACCTTCCTCTGAATTGAATTCCTCTAAATTCAGAGAGTGATTTCACCATCACTCTTCTTTAGTTTTTCTTTTTTCCAACAAAATATCACCAGCACTCTACCTTCCTCTGAATTGAATTCCTCTAAATTCAGAGAGTGATTTCACCATCACTCTTCTTTAGTTTTTCTTTTTTCCAACAAAATATCACCAGCACTCTACCTTCCTCTGAATTGAATTCCTCTAAATTCAGAGAGTGATTTCACCATCACTCATCTTTAGTTTTTCTTTTTTCCAACAAAATATCACCAGCACTCTACCTTCCTCTGAATTGAATTCCTCTAAATTCAGAGAGTGATTTCACCATCACTCATCTTTAGTTTTTCTTTTTTCCAACAAAATATCACCAGCACTCTACCTTCCTCTGAATTGAATTCCTCTAAATTCAGAGAGTGATTTCACCATCACTCATCTTTAGTTTTTCTTTTTTCCAACAAAATATCACCAGCACTCTACCTTCCTCTGAATTGAATTATTCTAAATTCAGAGAGTGATTTCACCATCACTCATCTTTAGTTTTTCTTTTTTCCAACAAAATATCACCAGCACTCTACCTTCCTCTGAATTGAATTCCTCTAAATTCAGAGAGTGATTTCACCATCACTCATCTTTAGTTTTTCTTTTTTCCAACAAAATATCACCAGCACTCTACCTTCCTCTGAATTGAATTATTCTAAATTCAGAGAGTGATTTCACCATCACTCATCTTTAGTTTTTCTTTTTTCCAACAAAATATCACCAGCACTCTACCTTCCTCTGAATTGAATTCCTCTAAATTCAGAGAGTGATTTCACCATCACTCATCTTTAGTTTTTCTTTTTTCCAACAAAATATCACCAGCACTCTACCTTCCTCTGAATTGAATTATTCTAAATTCAGAGAGTGATTTCACCATCACTCATCTTTAGTTTTTCTTTTTTCCAACAAAATATCACCAGCACTCTACCTTCCTCTGAATTGAATTCCTCTAAATTCAGAGAGTGATTTCACCATCACTCATCTTTAGTTTTTCTTTTTTCCAACAAAATATCACCAGCACTCTACCTTCCTCTGAATTGAATTATTCTAAATTCAGAGAGTGATTTCACCATCACTCATCTTTAGTTTTTCTTTTTTCCAACAAAATATCACCAGCACTCTACCTTCCTCTGAATTGAATTCCTCTAAATTCAGAGAGTGATTTCACCATCACTCATCTTTAGTTTTTCTTTTTTCCAACAAAATATCACCAGCACTCTACCTTCCTCTGAATTGAATTATTCTAAATTCAGAGAGTGATTTCACCATCACTCATCTTTAGTTTTTCTTTTTTCCAACAAAATATCACCAGCACTCTACCTTCCTCTGAATTGAATTCCTCTAAATTCAGAGAGTGATTTCACCATCACTCATCTTTAGTTTTTCTTTTTTCCAACAAAATATCACCAGCACTCTACCTTCCTCTGAATTGAATTCCTCTAAATTCAGAGAGTGATTTCACCATCACCCTTCTTTAGTTTTTTTAACAAAATATCATCAGCACTCTACCTTCCTCTGAAGTGAATTCTTCTGAATTCAGAGAGTGATTTCACCATCACTCTTCTTTAGTTTTTCTTTTTTCCAACAAAATATCACCAGCACTCTACCTTCCTCTGAATTCAGAGAGTGATTTCACCATCACTCTTCTTTAGTTTTTCTTTTTTCCAACAAAATATCACCAGCACTCTACCTTCCTCTGAAGTGAATTCTTCTGAATTCAGAGAGTGATTTCACCATCACTCTTCTTTAGTTTTTCTTTTTTCCAACAAAATATCACCAGCACTCTACCTTCCTCTGAATTGAATTCCTCTAAATTCAGAGAGTGATTTCACCATCACTCTTCTTTAGTTTTTCTTTTTTCCAACAAAATATCACCAGCACTCTACCTTCCTCTGAATTGAATTATTCTAAATTCAGAGAGTGATTTCACCATCACTCATCTTTAGTTTTTCTTTTTTCCAACAAAATATCACCAGCACTCTACCTTCCTCTGAATTGAATTATTCTAAATTCAGAGAGTGATTTCACCATCACTCATCTTTAGTTTTTCTTTTTTCCAACAAAATATCACCAGCACTCTACCTTCCTCTGAATTGAATTCCTCTAAATTCAGAGAGTGATTTCACCATCACTCATCTTTAGTTTTTCTTTTTTCCAACAAAATATCACCAGCACTCTACCTTCCTCTGAATTGAATTATTCTAAATTCAGAGAGTGATTTCACCATCACTCATCTTTAGTTTTTCTTTTTTCCAACAAAATATCACCAGCACTCTACCTTCCTCTGAATTGAATTCCTCTAAATTCAGAGAGTGATTTCACCATCACTCATCTTTAGTTTTTCTTTTTTCCAACAAAATATCACCAGCACTCTACCTTCCTCTGAATTGAATTCCTCTAAATTCAGAGAGTGATTTCACCATCACCCTTCTTTAGTTTTTTTAACAAAATATCATCAGCACTCTACCTTCCTCTGAAGTGAATTCTTCTGAATTCAGAGAGTGATTTCACCATCACTCTTCTTTAGTTTTTCTTTTTTCCAACAAAATATCACCAGCACTCTACCTTCCTCTGAATTCAGAGAGTGATTTCACCATCACTCTTCTTTAGTTTTTCTTTTTTCCAACAAAATATCACCAGCACTCTACCTTCCTCTGAAGTGAATTCTTCTGAATTCAGAGAGTGATTTCACCATCACTCTTCTTTAGTTTTTCTTTTTTCCAACAAAATATCACCAGCACTCTACCTTCCTCTGAATTGAATTCCTCTAAATTCAGAGAGTGATTTCACCATCACTCTTCTTTAGTTTTTCTTTTTTCCAACAAAATATCACCAGCACTCTACCTTCCTCTGAATTGAATTCCTCTAAATTCAGAGAGTGATTTCACCATCACTCATCTTTAGTTTTTCTTTTTTCCAACAAAATATCACCAGCACTCTACCTTCCTCTGAATTGAATTATTCTAAATTAAGAGAGTGATTTCACCATCACTCATGTTTAGTTTTTCTTTTTTCCAACAAAATATCACCAGCACTCTACCTTCCTCTGAATTGAATTCCTCTAAATTCAGAGAGTGATTTCACCATCACCCTTCTTTAGTTTTTTTAACAAAATATCATCAGCACTCTACCTTCCTCTGAATTGAATTCCTCTAAAATCAGAGAGTGATTTCACCATCGCTCTTCTTTTATTTTTCTTTTTTCTTTTTCAACAAAATATCACCAGCACTCTACCTTCCTCTGAATTCAGAGAGTGATTTCACCATCACTATTCTTTAGTTTATCTTTTTTCCTGTATTTCAAACTTTTTAATTCATATCATTTAAAAAAAAAGTCGATAAAAATATAATAATCTCTCATCAGAAAGAAAGAAAATTCTCTCTAAAATAAAAGTTTCCTTTTTTCTATCAGCCATAAATTCTCTCTTCCTCCTCTGACGAGATTCATTCGCAAACCTTCCCATTAAGCGTAACATTCAACTCTTTCCAACATTCCTCTTTTAAAACTCGCTTCATAAATAACATAGGTTCTCTTTGCAGTTACCGTTTAACACGTAATCCCGTCACTCAAAATACACGTAGTTCAGGTTATTTTAGATTTTGTGTCTAAATATAGCTGAGAATATTTCTTCAGCAGTGAGCAAGGCCAAAAGCATAAAATTGCAACTCATGCGGAACGGAAGCAAAAGACACAAACAAGCACAGAAAAAAAAAATTCTGAAGAGAAGAATTCCGGAAAGTCATTTTTCAAATCCCTCAAAACCTTTACAGATTCTAGTTATGTAGAATGAAGGAGCACCAAGATGAGAATATCTACAATGGTAGTGGATGCTAGCTGTGTGATGTGGTGAAGCGGAAAATTTCCCCTCTGCAGCTACAAGAGCCGCATTAAGGTTTCCAAATAGGGTGACGACACCATGTGTCACAGAGTGTTTGGTAAACAAGGAGCACGCACCTACGCTTGCATCGAGGCATAGCTGGGATTCTCTGTGGCCTCAGTCATTCTGGAGAATGCGCGTTCCGAGCTGGAATTCAAAACACCAGTTCCTTTTACTTTCAATAGGTGACTAATTTTAACCAAAAATCTGTCCTCCCCCCCCCTATTATTTCTTCCTGTTTTTTTAGGGCTCGTTATTTTTGGAAGATTTATTTTTTTAAAATTATTGTCGCTATATTGTTTTTCATTTCTGCAAGTTTTATATTTTTTTTGTAAATATTTATCTAACATTGTTGTTTATTTATTTATGCTGCACAGTTCTTCGGAGTGTTCGAAATACAGGAGAATTATAAAAGATTACCCATATTTCAAAATGTCATATTTTATTAAATAATTAAGTAACAAAAATAATTCTGTATACAGAATTTGAAGACGCTCTCAAAGTTTCGTTTTATAGGAAGGGGTCAGTTTCTCCAGAATGATAATCGTTTGTAGTAGCAAAGTAAGTGTGAAACCATTCCACTCATCCGTCTACTGGACTCGAACTCGGAATCTCCGGTTACGAGTCAATTCTTCTACCATTTCAGCTAGGTAGCGCGCCAGGCTCGTAATCTGTAGTTCCCAGGTTCGAGTCCCAACTGGGCCAGCGTTTAGAGTTATCTCCGCAAAAATTCCCTGCCCTGCCCACGCCCAGTAGGGGACACCGACGGGCTTGGAAAGGTCGCCGTTCGTCGGATGGTACGTTAAGCCGTGGCTCCGTGTGCAGGAGAGCCATACCTTGTGCACGTTAAAGAACACGCTGGATGGCATTGACGGGAGGCTACCATCTGTCTCCCAACAGCTGTTCCAGTGAGTCCCTTCCCCAAACTTCTCTGAGCCTTCGGGGTCCATGTGACCTTGCCATTTAGTCCATGGTGTGCAAAAAAGTGCCGCTCAGAGATAACACAACTTAACCCATTTCAGCTAAGGCAGGGGCAAATTTAATAATCCCTCATCAGAAAGATATAATTTCCTGTTAAATAAAAATATTTTTTTTATCAGCCATAAATTATCCTTTCCTCCAGTGACGAGATTCATTCGTAAACTTTAACACTAAACGTAACATTTAACTCTTTACCACCTTCGTGTTTTAATATTCGCTTCATAAATAAACGTCGGTTCTCTTAGCCTGTTTTATGTTCAACAGATATTACTGTGGGTGCCATTAGTGGCCTGATATTAAACTTCTGTCCGCAATCTACGTGTCTCGTGTAACACTTGCAACAGCTGTTGTGATTCTTTCCTTGAAATGACGTAAATCACGAATTTCTTTTAAAAGAGCAAACGATGTTTTCAATGTATCCTTCCCCCCTCAAAGAAGTTCAATAGGGATTTCTCGGCAGCCACAAGATCAGTCCACCACTACCAATCCAGCGATTTGAAAATTTCCCATTTAAGACATTATTTGCCTTAAATCGAAGTATAATAATAAGGAAACTTTTTACAGTTCTTGGGCACAAAATTACTTTCCTTAGTAAATTTTTTTTTTCATAAAATATAACACTTTAAATATGGGATGGGTTGTTTTACCTCTGAACTGCACTTTATTTTTGCGCACAATGGGATAAATGGCCAAGTTACAAGGACCCCGAAGTCTCAGAGGTTGATTGGGTTGTTTTACCTCTGAGCGGCACTTTTTTGCACACCATGGGCTAAATGGCCAAGTCACAAGGTCCCCGAAGGCTCTGAGAAGGTTTGGGGAAAGGACCTACTGGAATAGATGTTGGGAGACATATGGCAGCCTCCCGTCAAGGCCATCCAGTGTGTTCTTTAACGTGCACAGTGTATGGCTCTCAGGTACACGGGGCCACGGCTTAACGTCCCATCCGACGGACGATGGGATTTCCAAGCCCATCGGTGTCCCCTACTGACCGTGGGCAGAGCGGGGAGTTTTGCGGAATTAAGTCTCAACGCTGACCCAGCGGGGACTCGAACCTCGGAACTGCAGATTAAGAGCCTGGCGCGCTACCGACTGAGACCCCCTCCCCGAGTCTCAGAGGAGATTGAGGG
The DNA here is from genome assembly GCA_038380435.1 of Ryuthela nishihirai. NCBI lineage: Eukaryota > Metazoa > Arthropoda > Arachnida > Araneae > Heptathelidae > Ryuthela > Ryuthela nishihirai. The sequence goes on from JAWZYU010000020.1 coordinate 42,075,121, forward strand.
GAGGGAACTCACTGGACAGCTGTTAAGATGGATGGACAGCTGTTAAGCCTTGACTGCCTTGACTGGAAGTTACCATCTGACAGGTGGTAGCTTCCAGTCAAGGCCATCCAGCATGTTTCTTAACGTGCACAGAGTATGACTATTCTGCACAAGGGACCATGGATTAAAGCCCAGTCAGACGGAAGGCATCTTTTCTAAACCATAGATTCCTCCTATTAAGCTAGGGCAGGGTGTTTAAAATATGGGTATTCTTTTATAATTGTCTTGCATAGAATCTTGTGCTTTTACTAAGTTTTCTAACTGGGAAAAGATAATTAGATTTCCGACAAACCGAAAAGTCTTAAACGATTAATGAAGTGTAATTGTCTAGTGCAGTCATTATTTAATGTTTTGCAAAATTTCTCTTTCATCGTTTTATATAGGGTGCAGGGTAAATGGATAAGACTAGTATGAGGCATAGAAAGTTTCCGAATCACGGGTTAAATTGTTGAGGGAAAATTCATGGATTTGGCCAAAGCAAAAAGGTGTCGGTTACGGTACTGATTCCAAAATACAAAAGGCGTCCCAAAACAACTGAGTATATCTTTACTGTAAATTGGCAGCAATGTTTAGAAGTCACGCGAGTGTACTCATTGGTTAATCACACTGTCTTGTAACCATCCCCCCGACAGGGGACCACCTTGACGTGGTGGGGGGGCTTGTGACCCAGTGCGGTCGAAGGCTCTGCTGACCGGTTTGGGCCCCGGTTGGACAGAGCTAAGACCATTTTGAGGTTGGTTGGTTGGTTGTTTTACCTCTGAGCGGCACTTTTTTGCACACTATGGGCTAAATGGCCAGGTCACATGGACCCCGAAGGCTCAGAGAAGGTTGGGGAAGGGACTCACTGGAACAGCTGTTGAGAGACAGATGGTAGCCTCCCTTCAAGGCCATCCAGCGTGTTCTTTAACGTGCACAGGGTATGGCTCTCCCGCACACGGGGCCACGGCTTAACGTCCCATCCGACGGACGGTGGCCTTTCCAAGCCCATCGCCATTTTGAGGTCAAAGGATCTGCTGACCGGTGTGAGACCCGGTTGGACATGCTAAGACCTCCATCAGATGCTCAGTGGAGCAGTTCGGGGCCCTGCTGAACGACTTGGTCCCTCTAGTAGGCAAAGGGCTCTTTTTCAAATCTGGGTCCAATTAAGAGTCTCCACCCCCGGGAGCCGAGTCAACTTGGATCTATATATCCTTGTTTGTGGCTAACCGGGGCGCAGATTAAATTTAGGTTTTGACCGATGGATGAGCTTTCCTTCTATATGACTGCTCGCCATTAGGTATTCGGGGATGAGCTGTATCTTTATGGTACTGTCTTGCCCCCGACCGTAGTTAGTGGCGAAAATGGCATTTCCCTCTCCTGGTAGTGCCTTTTGGCGGAACTAGTAGGTCTTGTCTTATATATATATTTTCCTGTCTTGTAACCACGAGTTGGGTTGTTTAACCTCTGAGCGGCACTTTTTTGCACATCATGGGCTAAATGGCCAGGTCACATGGACCCCAAGGCTCAGAGAAGGTTGGGGGAGGGGACCCACTGGAACAGCTGTTGGGAGACAGATGGTAGCCTCCCGTCAAGGCCATCCAGCGTGTTCTTTAACGTGCACAGGGTATGGCTCTCCCGCACACGGGGCCAAGGCTTAACGTCCCATCCGAAGGACGGCGGCCTTTCCAAGCCCATCGGTGTCCCCTACTGACCGTGGGCAGGGCGGGGAATTTTGCGAAGATAAATCTCGACGCTGACCCAGTTGGGACTCGAACCTGGGAACTACAGATTACGAGCCTGGCGCGCTACCGACTGAGCCACCCCCGCCCCAATTGTAACCATGAAAACCGTAGTTTAGTTTCTCAAGCATTTGTTCCGAAATTAGTGAAGTTTTTCAGAATCTGATGAAGAAGAGGATGCAAATGATCGTGGAAAAGGCCAATGTGTTTATTACCAAGGATGAAACTCAGTGCTATAAAAACAGTTTCCAAATACGAGAGCGAAGGATTGTAATATCACCACTTCAGTGATTCATAAAGAAATTTTACCGGTAGGCGCCGTCTTCGGGTTCCTGAAGTTTCATTTTTTGTCTGTATATGATCTAATTTATTTGCGACGAAGTTGTGAAGAATACTGATATAGAAGCCGAAAAATCTAAACATATAAAAATAAAAAAAGAAAGAAATATATCTTCCTATATACGCATTATAAAGCAGAAAATAAACTTAAAACATATCGATGATGCAATCAGTTACTGAAATCGTATTCGTTTCAAAGGAAGATCCATGTCCTATCTTCATTTCAAAGGAAGATCTCGGTCCTATCTTCATTTCAAAGGAAGATCCCGGTCCTATCTTCCTTTGAAGTGAATACGAAATCAGTTACTAATATTGCATCATTGATATGTTTTAAATTTATTTTCTCTTTTTAGGGCACATAGGGAAAGATAGGTATTTCCCATTTTCTTAATTTATTTATGATTTTTCTTTGTCACTAAAAACACCTCCTTCGGAAATTTCCATTTGATATATGACTCATAAACATCGATCACATTTTCCTCCCCGTGTGGGGCGGGGGTGGCTAAGTCTGTAGCGCGCCAGGCTCGTAATCTGTAGTTCCCAGGTTCGAGTCCCAGCTGGGTCAGCGTTGAGATTTATCTCCGCAAAATTCCCCGCCCTGCCCACGGTCAGTAGGGGACACCGATGGGCTTGGAAAGGCCGCCGTCCGTCGGATGGGACGTTAAGCCGTGGTCCCGTGTGCGGGAGAGCCATACCCTGTGCACGTTAAAGAACACGCTGGATGGCCTTGACGGGAGGCTACCATCTGTCTCCCAACAGCTGTTCCAGTGAGTCCCCTCCCACCAACCTGCTCTGAGCCTTCGGGGTCCATGTGACCTGGCCATTTAGCCCATGGTGTGCAAAAAAAAGTGCCGCTCAGAGGTAACACAACCCAACCCTCCCCTGTTTTTGGAGTGTATTTAAGGTAGCCCATGAGATTGGAGACGTCAGAAGCTTTATTTGAGATATAAGTCGTTAAGATCCACCATCCGAGAAAATCCGCCCCTTTTTTTGAGTGGGAGAGAATGGTGGGGAGCAAAATTCGAAAGAATCTGCGACGGTCCTCAAAATAGCTTTCATTTGACATCTGACTCGTAATTGTAGGCCCTCGCTTTCCGAAGATATAGAGCATGGAGGTATAGACTCCGGCCCGAGAGACGATTTTTTTGGCCTGCCAGAAAGTAAAAAAAAAATTAAATATCCCCTCAATTAGCTGCTTGCCACAGAGGTCTGACAGGAGCCTGTCAGTTTCAAATGGGGCGGGGGTGGCTCAGTCAGTAGCGTGTTAGGGTCGTAATCTGCAGTTCCCAGGTTCGAGTCTCAACTGGGTCAGTGTTGAGATTTTTCTCCGCAAAACTCCACCCCTGTCCACAGTCAGTAGGGGACACCGATGGGCTTGGAAAGGCCACCGTCCGTCGGATGGGACGTTAAGCCGTGGCCCCGTGTGGGAGAGAGCTACACCCTATGTATGTTAAAGAACACGCTGGATGGCCTTGACGGGAGGCTACCATCTGTCTCCCAACAGCTGTTCCAGTGGGTTCCCTCCCCCAACATTCTCTGAGCCTTCGGGGTCCTTGTGGCCCGGCCATTTAGCCCATGGTGTGCAACCAGCGTGTTCTTTAACATACATAGGGTGTAGCTCTATCCCACACGGGGCCACGGCTTAACGTCCTATCCGACGGACGGCAGCCTTTCCAAGCCCATCGGTGTCCCCTACTGACCGTGGGCAGGGCGGGGAATTTTGCGGAGATAAATCTCAACGCTGACCCAGCTGGGACTCGAACCTGGAAACTACAGATTACGAGCCTGGCGCGCTACCGACTAAGCCACCCCCGCCCCACCAAATAGGAACAAGGCAGTCGTCTTCCAATCAACAATACACAACACTGCGGAAGTATGCAAATGATGATTTTTCAGAATCAGAAATAATTTTCGAATACAACAGAACCAAAGGTGAAATCACGGAACATGATGATTTATTAGTACTCTTTGAAAATAAAAACAAACCGATGGTTTCTTTCATTTTCCTTTAATCTTTTGGATACTTGTGCGCTTGCTGTGTTTACATTATTTGGACAACTATATATTCAAATTGAAATCCTACTCGTGCAAACAAAAGATGTACATTCGTAAAAATAACTGTGCGAAAACATGATAACGCCTTTAATTGAAAGAAGAAAACGAAATTTAGTTCGATTTCACGTGGAGACGCCAGAGGCAATGGATTTGTTTTTTTACCCTGGTAAGATGAAAACAGAGGAAAACATCTCACTGGAATTTAAAAACGATGTCGCGTATGTTTTTAAAATCGTGGAAGAAAACAAATTATACAACACGAAAAAATAAAAACCTGTAACAACCATTCTACAAAAATTATTGTATTTAACACGTGCAATATATTAAAACAAATTTTATTATTTTAAATAAATGCTTTTGTTTATCCCGAATATTTGTCTCCAAATGAATAAATAGAATTTAATTTATTTACGAAACAACGAGGATTTTATTCGCATAGTAAATGTAAATTTATCATTATAATTTATGCAAGGTTCGTCGTCCCTTTTATACTTTTACCTAAGTAAAATATTGTATACTGTTCAGGATTTAAAGTTAGGTTGTTTTACCTCTGAGCGGCACTTTTTTCCCCACCATGGCTAAATGGCCAGGTCATATGGACCCCGAAGGCTCAGAGAAGGTTTGGGGAGGGGACCCACTGGAACAGCTGTTGGGAGACAGATGGTAGCCTCCCTTCAAGGCCATCTACAGTGTTCTTTAACTGTGCACTTTAACGTGCACAGTTCGTCCGCACACGTGGCCACGCTTTAACGTCACATCCGACGGACGGTGGCCTTTCCAAACCCATCGATGTCCCCTATTGATCGTGGGCAGTGAGGGGAGTTTTGCGCTGACTCAACGCTGACCCAGCAGCGACTCGAACCTGGGAACTGCAGATTACGAGCCTGGCGCGCTACAGACTGAGCCACCCCTCAGGGTTTAAAGAGCTACGATTGCTGAATTTGCTACAAAGTTTCTACTTTCTTTAGCTATGGTCTAGTTTAGGGGTTCTCAACGTGGGGTACGCGGTAAACTATTTTGGGGTATGCCGTGAGAGATCAAAAGTCGCTAGATATAGTAACAAAATAACCATTGTTATACTATAACCATATCTATCTATATAAGGGGTATGCCAGCGGGGGTGGCTCAGTCGGTAGCGCGCCAGGCTCGAAATCTGTAGTTCCCAGGTTCGAGTCCCAACTGGGTCAGCGTTGAGATTTATCTCCGCAAAATTTCCCTCGCCCTGCCCACGGTCAGTAGGGGACACCGATGGGCTTGAAAAGGTCGCCGTTCGTCGGATGGGACGTTAAGCCGTGGCCCCGTGTGCGGGAGAGCCATACCCTGTGCACGTTAAAGAACACGCTGGATGGCCTTGACGGGAGGCTACCATCTGTTTCCCAACATCTGTTCCAGTGGATACCCTCCCCCAACCTTCTCTGAGCCTTCGGGGTCCTTGTGGCCTGGCCATTTAGCCCATGGTGTGCAAAAAAAGTGCCGCTCAGAGGTAAAACAATCGAATCCAAAGGGGTATGCTAGTTACATACACATTTCCAGGAGTTACGTGAAGCATAAAAGGTTGAGAACCACTGCACTAGATAATACTCTAGTGTAGGGGGTAAAATTTTTTGGGTACGCCGTGAGAGTTCAAAAGTCGCTAGATCTAGTAACAAAGTAAATATAATCATTGTTATACTACAACTATAGTTTAATCTATCTATACAAAGAGTACGCCAGTTACATACATATTTCCAGGGGGTACGTGAAGCATAAAAGGTTAAGAACCACTGATCTAGTTGATGTGCTAGTTTAAATTAACGGAGCATTTTTTTTTCTTTAATCAAATGCTTTAAAAGCAAATTTTATCAATGACAAATTCTGAAACCATTTTTCATAGATCGAATGATGATGTACCAAAAAGAAAAAAATATATATATATTAGACAAACCATTTATCGATGTTACACGCTTGGCTACTGATCAGGCATATCCTGTGCACGTTAAAGAACACGCTGGATGGCCTTGACGGGAGGCTACCATCTGTCTCCCAACAGCTGTTCCAGTGGGTCCCCTCCCCCAACCTTCTCTGAGCCTTCGGGGTCCATGTGACCTGGCCATTTAGCCCATGGTGTGCAAAAAAGTGCCGCTCAGAGGTAAAACAACACAACACTGATCTAAGGGACCTGGGTTCGAGCCCCGGGTAAGGCATGGTTGTATGTGTTGTTTTTCTGCTGAGGTCCTGCCATCCTCTCAGATCTCCTACTCTGGCACATAAACTGACAGGCTCCTGTCAGACCTCTGTGGCAAGCAGCTGCTTAAGGGGGTATTTATTTTATTTATTTATGATGGAGTCACAGAGTAAGCGGGACGGTTGCCACGTTGAAAAAAAGTTCGGGAAAATTAATTTACGTATAATAATATCAGGTGTACCGAAGATTATTGCTTTTTACTTAACGAAATGCATTTTTCAATATTTTTTTATGTTTTCATTTGTTTTGGGAAGCATTATCATTCTTTTAATATGAAAAAACAAATATATAATATAGTTCCAGTAATAAGTTTCCTTTTGGTTGTGTTTTCGGGAATTTTTAGTTGTTTTATGGTGCTATGTGTGCATGACTACTGCATTCTCAACGGTGTTCATTAATGAACTTTTATCTCTATCTTTAAATATTGATTTGTTTGTTTGCTCCATCGGAGCAGGTGTGGATCAGTCGATAGCCCGCCAGGCTCGTAATCTGCAATTCTCCGGTTGGAGTCCCACATGGGCCAGCGTTAAGATTTCTCTCCACAAAACTTCCCTTCCTGCCCTCGGTCAGTACGGGACACTGACATTCTTGGAGAGGCCGCCGTCCACCGGATAGGACATTAAGCCATGGCACCATGTGCGGGAGAGTCATACCCTGTGCACGTTAAAGAACACGCTGGATGGCCTTGAAGGGAGGCTTCCATCTGTCTCCCAACAGCTGTCTAGTGGATCCCCTCTCCCAACCTTCTATGAACCTTAGGGGTCCTTGTGACATGGGTATTTAGCCCATTGTGTGCAAAAAAGTGCAGCTCAGAGGTAAAATAATCCAATCCTTTACCTCCACACCCCCTGGAAAAATTACTGCCGACATCCATGACAAATCATCAAATTGTTCCCAAATGATCGTTGCCTTAGACTTTATTAGAGGAATTCGTATAACGATTTGATGCAGCTCCAAATATAAATAGGTTCTCAGCAGTAACCTTTTCCCCCTCACAAAAGCGAATAGAATGATCCATGTGGTTTTATTTCCATTTACTTGGTGCTGTTGCGGAAGTCCATTTCTTCTTCTGGTTTCAGCCATATAACTGTGTTGAAATACTTTCCGAAAAGAGAAATGTTTGTTCGTTGTTTTCCAATATCCCTCATGATGAAGCTTTGTGTCAAATTCTGACATACAGCGGTCTTCTTTCAACCTTTCATTTCATTGTCCTACCTATCAGTTAATATTTGCTAGCTTCCTCTGTTTCAATTTATCTTCTTTTTTAGATCATTTTTTTTTCTTTTGAAATCCTTTGTTTTCTTTCATCCAACCCACATATTTATCTTTGTCTGAAACACAAATAAGCCCAATATTTCCTCCTCGCGTTTCCTATTATGTTTTTATTTTTACCAGCTTCTGTTTTCTTTGTTGTTAACGTCGTACAAACAAAAGTCTCTCTTTCAAAACGAACAGTTTATTTGTTTGAGAGATTATATTCAGCGGTGTTTCGGAATAGAACTGATGGTGCAAACTTCATCTGCTCAGCGGTATCGATGAAAGTGCTTCGATTGAAAAATTTGCATAATCAATCTGTTCTTGTCATTTAGAAATCATTCAAAAACTTATTCTTTGTCACGACTTAGTTACACTCGTAATTTCAGAATGTGTGGATCAATGGCTATATTGTTCAGTGTGCTCTCTAGGTGATACTGATTTGCAAATCCTTAGGTTGGTTTGTTTTTATCTCTGAGCAGCACTTTTTTGCACACAATGGACTAAATGGCCAGGTCACATGGGCCCGAAGGCTCAGAGAAGGTTGTGGGAGGGGACACACTGGAATAGCTGTTGGGAGACAGATGGTAGCCTCCCGTCAAGGACATCCAGCGTGTTCTTTAACGTGCACAGGGTATGTCTCTCCCGCACACGGGGCCACGGCTTAACGTCCCATCCGACGGACGGCGGCCTTTCCAAGCCCATCGGTATCCCCTACTGACCGTGGGCAGGGCGGGGAGTTTTGCGGAGATAAATCTCAATGCTGACCCAGCTGGGACTCGAACCTGGGAACCACAGATTACGAGCCTGACGCGCTACCGACTGAGCCACCCCCTCCCCGCAAGTCCTTAGGACAGTGGCATTCAAATTGTGTTTCGGAGGTCATTTTAAGGGGTACCCCAAACGTCCACGATTTAGATATAATTTATGTAAGTTAAAATAATAATCAGGATAAATTTGTTTAAGTTAAAATAATAATCAATTATAAATTTGTGAAAGTTAAAGTAATAATCAGTCATAAATTTGCGTAAATTAAAATAATAATCAGGAATAAATTGTTGTAAGTAAAAGTAATAATCAGACATAAATTTGTGTAAGTTCAAATAATAGGGATATATAGTCACAAAAGAGTCCACAGATGTTGATTTTGAAGACCACTGCCGTAGGCGATTATAATTTTGCAAGTACCCTAGGATATTGTGGTTTATTTGCTCCCTAGTGATTTGGGTTTGCAATGTTTCTAAGTGATTGTAGTTTTTTAGGTACGTGGTTAAGCACAGCTCATCATTGAGGGGCTGCAGAAATCGAGTCTTTCAAAGTTTGTGTAATATACAGGAATATATTCGTATTATTTTAAATCGCGAATTTGAAAAATTAAAAATTGCAATTTATATGACGATTTGTTTTCTGAAGTGTTTTTGCTCGTTTTGTTATTTCCATCCAACACGTGTTCAGTGATGCAATACGCCCGAAACTGCCGTAAGTCGCCTTCAGGGATCACAAAGGTTCAGGTGAGAATGGGTCCAGATCATTTTCTATCATTCACCAGGCTGAAGAAATTTCGTGGTTATTCGCCATTTGGAGTTTATCTTTTACAGTAGTTTGCTTGTTGGAGGTAGGGTTTGGGCCAGATGTGAATCGGCCTTTTGCATGCAGATAGCCAATCAACGACCTATAACACATAGACTGCTCATATCATATCAAGCTCATTATATATATAGACTGCTCATATCATATCAAGCTCATTATATATATAGACTGCTCATATCATATCAAGCTCATTAAATATATATAGACTTCTCATATCATATCAAGCTTATTATATATATAGACTGCTCATATCATATCAAGCTCATTAAATATATATAGACTGCTCATATCATATCAAGCTCATTATATATATAGACTGCTCATATCATATCAAGTTCATTATATATATATATAGACTGCTCATATCATATCAAGCTCATTATATATATAGACTGCTCATATAATATAAAACTCATTATATATATATAGACTGCTCATATAATATCAAGCTCATTATATATATATAGACTTCTCATAAAATATAAAGCTCATTATATATATATAGACTGCTCATATAATATCAAGCTCATAATATATATAGACTGCTCATATAATATCAAGCTCATAATATATATAGACTGCTCATATAATACCACTGATTTCAGAGCTACCACTATGTGAACCAATTAAAAGTCTCTGACACTTAGAAATTTTTATTTGTACCGAAGCTTGAATAAGCGGGTGTTCAAGAAACCCTCTGAATATCAAGGGTACATTTGATTGATTATAATCCAATTACAAATGATATTACATCAATTATAAAAAATTCTGTCATATTTTAATTACAAATAAAGAAGTTTCTATTGAAAACACAAAACATTAATCGCATTAAAAACAAAAATACTAAAAACCTAACTGAGATAAGGATTTGAGCAATGCCGTGTCAATCTTTTAGTAAAATCATATATGGCATTTATTCTTCGTAGAATATTTGTGACTCCTTTTAAAAAATATGCATTTGTCTAATTAGTAGCTGAAGTACCGGTGTCTGGTCCTAAACCTACTTTGCTCTTATATAATGGGGCGGGGGTGGCTCAGTCCGTAGCGCGCCAGGCTCGTAATCTGTAGTTCCCAGGTTCGAGTCCAAGCTGGGTCAGCGTTGAGATTTATCTCCGCAAAATTCCCCGCCTTGCCACGGTCAGTAGGGGACACCGATGGGCTTGGAAAGGCCACCGTCCGTCGGATGGGATGTTAAGCCGTAGCCCCATGTTCGGGAGAGCCATACCCTGTGCACGTTAAAGAACACGCTGGATGATCTTTACGGGAGGCTTCCATCTGTCTCCCAACAGCTGTTCCAGTGGGTTCCCTCCCCCAACCTTCTCTGAGCCTTCGGGGTCCATGTGACCTGGCCATTTAGCCCATGGTGTGCAAAAAAGTGCCGCTCAGAGGTAAAACAACCCAACCCACTGCTCTTGCCGTCACTGACAGGCTTGGACAAGACATCGTTCGTCGAATTGGATGTCAAACCGTGGCTCTATTCTTGACAGGTGGCTTTAATCTGTTTCTTGTAATAGCGCTAGAGTGGGATCTCTTCCCTAAACTGACCTTTTAGCTTATAGTGTGCAAAAAAGTGCCGCTCAGAGTCGTCGGATGACCACAAAACTCTCAGTCTTGCCCGCGGTCAGTAGTGGACATCGATAGGCTTGGAAAGGCCGCCGTCCGTCGGATGAGACGTAAAGCCATAGCCCCGTATGCGGGAGATCCATACCCTGTGCACGTTAAAGAACAACTGAATGGCTTGACGAGAGGCTACCATCTGCCTAACAACTGTACAGTGGGTCCCTTCCTCCAGCCTTTTCTGAGCCTTCGGGATCTTTGTGACCTGGCCATTTAGTCCATTGTGTGCAAAAACGTGCCTCTCGGAGGTAAAACAACCAACCAACCCATCAGACGAGATGTTGATCTGTTTTCACGAGGGCCCCACCCTGTGCAGGTTAAAAAACAACTGGATGCTTTTAACAGAAGGTTTTCACCGATAATTTAGTAGATGCACCGTAGACGATTACCTTATCAAGCTCTTAGTTTCTTGAGGTGTTTATGACCTAGTAATTTAGACCATCGTGGGTAAAAATCGTGCTTCTTCCCAAAGGTAAAACAACTCAACCCTACCTTACTTATTGTTGTATCAAGACTGGAATACTGATAGCCGCTTCCTTGCTTTACCTTGAGTTCCTGAGTGATGTTAACCGAAGATGAAATCATCGGCGAAACTTCCATGCTGGTGAAGCGCTGACATTTCTTTCACTTTCCGTTTCCTTGGGGTGCTTTCTCGATGACATATTGGCACGCCTCGACGGAGACTACCGCAACGCCAAGATGCCTAGATAGCGGCTGGTGGTTCCATCACGCCACCTTCTTTGAACAGCCCCACTAGCGACGACGTGTCAATCATCATCTCCATCTCCATCATCTCAGGGTTCGTTCTTTCTCAATTGGGTCAGCCGAGATGCCAAAGACGCCAACTCGCCAGGCGCCCCGGCTCGAATCAGTTTAGTTGCAAAGTGCTTGTCTTTGTGAGATCTTGTTTCAGAATTTTAGGAATTTGTTGGTGCCACGTGGCTGGTCTGTAGCTATAGCCGAGTTGGATTTTTTTCTTCCCCCAAGAGTGTGTATGTATTTTGCGGTGAAATGATTAATGTACTGCTTTCTAGATCAACACAGGGATTGAAGTAGATCATTTTTGTTTTCGTGTAGGATTATCAAAAGTGATTAATGTTGATTCATTTGAAGCGATGATATCTTTTCGGTGTACCTTCTCAGGGCGATGGGTCTTATAAATTTAATCCTCGACGTGACAAATGTGGGTCAAAAGTCACCCAGGTGACTGTTTTCGTTTGGTAACTTTTATTACTAGAAGTAACTGGCTTTCGTTTTCAAGAAAGTTTGAATTTAATATTGATTTATATTTCTTATAAGAATCCAAATTATTTACAGCCAAGGCCGGATTGGATTGGATTGTTTTACCTCTGAGCGGCACTTTTTTGCACACCATGGGCTAAATGGCCAGGCCACAAGGACCACGAAGGCTCAGAGAAGGTTGGGGGAGGGGACCCACTGGAACAGCTGTTGGGAGACAGATGGTAGCCTCCCGTGAAGGCCATCCAGCGTGTTCTTTAACGTGCACAGGGTATGGCTCTCCCGCACAAGGGGTCACGGCTTAACGTCCCATCCGACGGACGGCGGCCTTTTCAAGCCCATCGGTGTCCCCTACTGACCGTGGGCCAAGGCCGGATTTAGGGAGGGTAAGTGAACCATACCTTCTCTGAAAAGGCTAGTAATGGTAACAGAAGCAAAAACATGATTAAACATGCATTTTTTCATTTTCATGCATTTTTGAAAAAAAATGTTAAAAAACCTCTAAAACAGAGTAGGTTGGGTTGTTTTACCTCTGAGCGGCACTTTTTTGCACACAAAGGTTACATGACTAGGTCACAGGGAAGCCAAGGGCTCAGAGAATTTTGGGGGAAGGGACAGCTGTTTGGGACTGGACAGCTGTTGGGAGGTCTCCCGTTAAGGCCATCCAATGTGTTCTTTAACAGGAACAGGGTATGGCTATCTCCTGTATGTGGGTAACTGCCTAATTCCCCATCCGATAGACGGCGGCCTTTCCAAGCCCATCGGTGTCTCCTATTAACCGAATAGCGGGGAGTTTTTGGAGAGATAAATCTCAACGCTGGTTCAACGGAGGAGGAATTTGTTACACTGAAACCAAAAAAGGCGTTCAGAATACTCCGTTTCACATAGAGAATGGAGCAGCAAGCCGAAGCTGTTTTTTGTCCAATTGTGGCTTATTACACTTTATCTCGAAAGCCAATGAAAAGCAAGATGCGACGCCTGAAAAATGTATCACTTCTCAATTGTCTCTGGGTGTGGTCGCCATAACTCTTCACATGAAGGGGTTAAGAATATGGAAATTAGGAATAAGATTGAGAAGATGAGTTAGGTTGTTTTACCTCTGAGCGGCACTTTTTTGCACACCATGGGCTAAATGGCCAGGTCACATGGACCCCGAAGGCTCAGAGAAGGTTGGGGGAGGGGACCCACTGGAACAGCTATTGGGAGACAGATGGTAGCCTCCCGTCAAGGCCATCCAGCGTGTTCTTTAACGTGCACAGGGTATGGATTCTCCCGCACACGGGGCCACGTCCCATCAGACGGACGGCGGCCTTTCCAAGCCCACCGGTGTCCCCAACTGACCGTGGGCAGGGCGAGGAGTTTTGCGGAGATAAATATCAACGCTGACCCAGCTGGGACTCGAACCTGGTAACTACAGATTACGAGCCTGGCGTGCTACCGACTGTTGAACATGTAGACAATTATAATTTTTTCCACGTGTTTCCAATTTTTTTTATTCCATTTGTTCTCGAAATATTTAGGGAAAATATTGTATACTTTGTGAATGTTTCATGTGTCTATGATTTGTGCATTTCCTTTCCTTTTTGAAATTTTGAGAACAAATCAATTATTATTATTATATGGTTAGCGCGCTTGGCTACTGATCAAAGAGGCCTGGGTTCGAGTCCCATGTAAGACATGAATGTTTGTGTTGTGCTTTTCCTTCATTTTTATCACATGACCTCTGTTGGTCTTATGCAATAAGGGGCGGGGGTGGCTCAGTCGGTAGCGCGCCAGGCTCGTATTCTGTAGTTCCCAGGTTCGAGTCCCAGCTGGGTCAGCATTGAGATTTATCTTCGCAAAATTCCCCGCCTTGCCCACGGTCAGTAAGGGACACCGATGGGCTTGGAAAGACCGCAGTCCGTCGGATGGGACGTTAAGCCGTGGCACCGTGTGCGGGAGAGCCTTACCCTGTGCACGATAAGAACACGCTGGATGGCCTTGACGAGAGGCTACCATCTGTCTCCCAACAGCTCTTCCAGTGGGTCCCCTCCCCCAACCTTCTCTGAGCCTTCGGGGTCCATGTGACCTGGCCATTTAGCCCATGGTGTGCAAAAAAGTGCCGCTCAGAGGTAAAACAACCCAACCCAATCTTTAATTTCTTTCTTTAAATTGCCAATGACTTGACGTCATCTTCTTTGTCTATTAACCGTATGCATGGGAAGAAAATGAGACGCTTTTAAAGAAACAGCGCGATTGTTTTCCGAAAAGATTAAATTGCTGAAACGACGTAAAAAAATATTTGATTGTCGTTTAATTGCCGCAAAGGCTAAACCATAAACGAAACAAAAGCATTTCAACCAGCTATGTTATTTATTTTTATCTTTCAGTCTCTCTTTTTCAAAGAATGACTGAAGAATAGATTACTAGCCATAACAAAGGGAAGAGTAATTGCTTTATAATTATTTTAGCTCATTTTTAAAAATGACCTTTTGTTTTCAATATGTCGTCCGTCTATCTATCTCCTGTAGACAGCGGAGGGACTATTCAGTCGGTATGCACCGTGCTCTTAATCTGCAGGTCCCAGGTTCGGGTCCCACCAGGGAGGGCGTTGAGATTTATCTCAGCTAAGCCCTCTCTGCACCCTCGGTCAAAAAGGGGTTGCCGATGGGCTTGGAAAGACCGTCGCCCGTCGGATGGGACGTTAAGCCGTGGTTCCGTGTGTGAGAGAGCCATACTCTGTGAACGTTAAAGAATACGCTCGGTGGCACTGACTGGAAGTTACCATCTGCTTCTAACAGCTGTCCAATGAATTCCTTTCCTCCAAACTTTTATCAGACCCACTGAGTGTCAAAAAAGTGCCGCTCAGGAGTAAAACAACCCAACCTCTAGACACCCAATTTATTTTTTCAACAGATAATGAAAAAAATTATATTTGGGTTGTACCGTCCCATGGCCGAGTGGTTAGCACGCTTGGCTACTGATCTAAGGGACCTGTGTTCGAGCCCCGGGTAAGGCATGGATGTATGTGTCGTTTTTCTGCAGAGGTCCTGCCATCCTCTCAGACCTTCTACTATGGCATATAAACTGACAGGCTCCTGTCAGACCTCTATGGCAAGCAGCTGCTTGAGGGGGTATTTATATTTATAGTTATTAATGTGCTGTCCCGTGGCCGAGTGGTTAGTGTGTCTGGCTATTAAGGAAAGGTACCTATGTTCGAGCCCGGTAATAAATGTTTTTATTACCGGGCTATTAAAGACATTATTACCCGGTAATAATGTCTTTCTGCTGAAGTTTCACTTTCCTAAAATATCTTCTCAGTCGGTAGCGTGCTAGGTTGTTAAAACTGCATTTACCAGATTCGAGTACGAACTGTGTCTGCATTGAGAGTTGCGATTTATCGCCGATGGACTTGGAAAGACTGCCGCCGTCCATCGGATGGACGTTAAGACGTGGTCCGTGTGCAGGAGACAGCTGTTGGTTTGACAATTGCATTATAATTGGGTATAATTAGAATAAGCATAATCGCTGTGAGTAATTTGAAGGTAGCACGTGAATCAAAATGAAAACAGTGGCATTTAATTATAGTTTGGACAAATTTTAATGAAAACAAACGCGTTTAACGCAAAAAAAAATTAAAAAAATTTTTTTTTTTGAAAATGTATGAAAGCTTTGAAAAAAAAAACGTGAAAAATTGAAAGCAATACTCTTAAATGTTTAAAAAAAATGAGGATATCTCCATTTTTGATGGTGCTGAAATAGGAAAGCAAAAATTCCATCCCTTTTGAAATGGATCATTCCAGAAAAACACCATTTACAAATTGTTTCTGCAAAAAATTCGCTCAGGTTGACGGAAAAACAGTCAGAGGGATTTTTTTTTATTCTCATCTCTTGACGACAGAAGGATGTGGACTAGAATAATTCCTTTGAAAGGTGGAAGAATAAACTTTTTTTTTCTCTTCATGGAAAGAAAACACAATTCACGATTTCTTCGCGGATGTAACCCGCTCGAAAGCTAACAGTGCTCCACATTCTTGTAATTGAAGTAGGTTTTCCCACCAACAGATTTTCTGTTTCCTACTCAAGTGAGATTTCTGCCGTTCCAAAATAGAACATCCGATGCAAAGAGAAAAGGTTTCTGTTCAGGTAAACGTTTATGCAGCGTAGAAGATTGAAAATTCTAAACTAAATATTTTTGTCTGAAGTCGAAAATGTTATGTTTTTCTCACATGACGAATAATGTTTGTAGTTACGAAATATTTATAAAAATGGTTGATTAATATTCCAAAAGGCAAAAATCTATTCTTTTGAAGTCGTTCATCGCGTGGCTGTCGTGTAATGGTTTAAATGGGACAGAAATGAGAGATGAAATTAACATTTGATTAATTGCAGATTTTAAGAAATTGAAGTGTTTATTGTAAAATTATTTGTGTAAATTGATAGTGCAAGAAATTAAGGTTGTTGGTTAGTAAGATCTCATCTATGCGAGGGTGGGGAGGGGGGGGGGGGTTGTTTTACCTCTGAACGGCACTTTTTTGCACACCATGGGCTAAATGGCCAGGTCACATGGACCCCGAAGGCTCAGAGAAGGTTGGGGCAGGGGACCCACTGAAACAGCTGTTGGGAGAAAGATGGTAGCCTCCCGTCAAGGTCATCCAGCGTGTTCTTTAACGTGCACAGGGTATGGCTCTTCCGCACACGGGACACGGCTTAACGTCCCATCCGACGGACGGCGGCCTTTCCAAGCCCATCGGTGTCCCCTACTAACCGTGGGCAGGACGGGGAATTTTTGCGGAGATAAATCTCAACGCTGACCCAGCTGGGACTCGAACCTGGGAACTACAGATTACGAGCCTGGCGCGCTACCGACTGAGCCACCCCCGCCCCCATATGAAAAAGGTTGATTAATATTCCAAAAGACAAAAATCTATTCTTTTGAAGTCGTTCATCGCGTGGCTGTCGTAATGGTTTAAATGGGACTGAAATGAGAGATGAAATTAACATTTGATTAATTGCAGATTTTAAGAAATTGAAGTGTTTATTGTAAAATTATTTGTGTAAATTGATAGTGCAAGAAATTAAGGTTTGTTGGTTAGTAAGACCTCATCTATGCGAGGGTGGGGAGGAGGGAAAAGGATTCATGCCCCCCCCTGAGAATGCTACTAATCGGAACGAGACGGAAAAGTGTTGACTTTTATAGGATGCAATACACATAGTTTTCAAGAAATTGTTTAAAAGACCACGAAATCGAGGGAATTATAATAACGCAAAAACTAATCAAAAACCACAAGAATTGGATTGTGGAAATAAATATTATTAATTTTCCAGAATAACATTCAGGTTCGATCACGCCCCTTTCCCCTCCTTTTATGGTTCCCTGGACCCGCTCCTGTTGATATAATTTCAGAAATTCTAGTTTTCTGGTTTGCAGACTTCATGTAATTAGGAATAATTGATTTTCGGGACTGATTTAATTACAGAATATTGGTTTTTGGAATTTAAGTTGGGTTGTTTTACCTCTGAGCGGCACATTTTTTTTCCCCACCATGGGCTAAATGGCCAGGTCATAAGGACCTCGAAGGCTCAGAGAAGGTTGGGGGAGGGGACCCACTGGAATAGCTGTTGGGAGACAGATGGTAGCCTCCCGTCAAGGCCATCCAGCGTGTTCTTTAACGTGCACAGGGTATGGCTCTCCCGCACACGGGGCCATGGCTTAACGTCCCATCCGACGGACGGCGGCATTTCCAAGCCCATCGGTGTCTCCTACTGACCGTGGGCAGGGCGGGGAATTTTTCGGAGATAAATCTCAACGCTGATCCAGCTAGGACTCGAACCTGGGAACTACAGATTACGAGCCTGGCGCGCTACCGACTGAGCCACCACCGCCCCCAATGGTCCACGGGACGGCTTATTGAGTTATAAAACCCATGAAATTAAATTTGTTCTGTAGAATTAGGAATTTAAAGTTCATTATTTCGTAGAATTCACGAAATTAAAGATTATTGATTTGTAGAATTTACGAAACTAATAATTATGATTTTCAGAATTCGTGAATATAATAATCATGATTTTAAAATTCGCGAAATGAGTAATAATTTGCAAAATTCGTGATAATAAGAGCTAGTGCTTTCTAAAATTCTCAAAAATAAGGATTATTGATTTATAGAATTAATTAGATTGAGGGCATATTGATTTGTAGAATTTATGAACGTAGTAGAATTGTTTAACACTCTCATAGAAATGAAAGCTCATTGAATTGTAATAGACATGAAATTAAGGGTTATATGTTTATACATATAATAGTTCTATAAGTTATTGGTCAGCAAGATTCATAAAATTAAAACCTATCTCCATCATGACAAAGGGCGGGGGTGGCTCAGTCGGTAGCGCGCCACGCTCGTAATCTGTAGTTCCCAGGTTCGAGTCCCAGCTGGGTCAGCGTTGAGATTTATCTCCGCAAAATTCCCCGCCCTGCCCACGGTCAGTAGGGGACACCGATGGGCTTGGAAAGGCCGCCGTCCGTCGGATGGGACGTTAAGCCGTGGCCCTGTGTGCGGGAGAGCCATACCCTGTGCACGTTAAAGAACACGCTGGATGGCTTTGACAGGAGGTTACTATCTGTCTCCCAACAGCTGTTCCAGTGGGTCCCCTCCCCCAACCTTCTCTGAGCCTTCGGGGTCCATGTGACCTGGACAAAAAAGCCCATGGTGTGCAAAAAAGTGCCGCTCAGAGGTAAAACAATCCAACCCAACCATCATGACAAAAATTTATCCGATTATCAAGGTAAAAGCCTTAATAACAAAAAACACAAATAACGAAAGATGACACTCCTTAATTTCAAAAGGCATTTAACGTAAAACTGTAATGAAACCACATCTCTCCATTGTTTTTCCTCACATGCATGTCGTCGAATTGAGGGAAAAGCATCCATTAGAAATATCGGTGTGTGCATTTTCAACGAGGGTCTCCAGCCTACACTGACATGCTGTGACTGGACCATACAGTAAAGTTAGGCGTGGTTGTTGGATTGTTTTACCTCTGAGTGGTATTTTTTTGCCCACCATGGGCTAAATGGCGAGGTCACATGGACCCCAAGGGCTCAGAGAAGGTTGGGAATCCACTGGAACAGCTGTTGGGAGACAGATGGTACCATCCCGTCAAGGCCATCCAGCGTGTTCTTTAACGTGCACAGGGTATGGCTCTCCCGCACATGGAGCCACGGCTTAACGTCCCATCCAAACGGACGGCGGCCTTTCTTAAGGCCATCGGTGTCCTCTACTGACCATGGGCAGGGCGGGGAATTTTGCGGAGATAAATCTCAACGCTGACCCAGCTGTGACTCGAACCAGGGAACTACAGATTACGAGCCTGGCGCGCTACCGACTGAGCCAGCCCCGCCCCTAAATGGCCAGGCCACAAGGATCCCGAAGGCTCAGAGAAAGTTGGGGGAGGGGACCCACTGGAACAGCTGTTGGGAGACAGATGGTAGCCTCCCGTCAAGGCCATCCAGCGTGTTCTTTAACGTGCACAGGGTATGGCTCTCCCACACACGGGGCCACGGCTTAACGTTCCATCCGACGGACGGCGACCTTTCCAAGCCCATCGGTGTCCCCTACTGACCGTGGGCAGGGCGGGGAATTTTGCGGAGATAAATCTCAACGCTGACCCAGCTGGGACTCGAACCTGGGAACTACAGATTACGAGCCTGGCGCGCTACCGACTGAGTTACCCCCGCCCCTTGCATTAGAGATGGACGAATATGATTGGATTTGCCGTTGCATCGACAATTCGAGAAAACGATGCGGTTATTTTTATTCGATTCCTAATAAGCGATATATCGTGAGTATCGATCATTTTTTATTCTGAAACTTTTCGCCGCTCGTATACAGTTCTATTGATAGCTGGTGGTTCTGTTTACAGAGATCGTGTCACATGACCTTACACTGTTACCACCTTGCTCTCACCACAGCACATATCAGTCATGAGATCGCTGATTGGAGATCCTAAGACAATAGGTCGCTCAATCTGTGTATTTTTCCAGGCAAGTCGAAACCCATGTATATTTTTGTCTTGCAGACAGGGAATACTCAGTAGATTATCAGAACTGTGAAGAGAGTGCTCCCTTGGGTGAGGGATTGCATTACGTTCTGATGCTATTACCTTTTTAATGAAAGGTCTTAGTGGTAACTGCTAGGATAAAAATACCAGATTTAATTAGATTCATGAAATATGTAGAAAACTGTCCCATAGAGTATGTTAGAAGAACTTTGTAACCAGAAAAGTCTAATTCAGAATTTTTAGGCTTAATAATTTTTGTTTGGCTGTTTTCTGTCCGAATTTTAAATTGTAATTTACAGTTCTGCACATATCGGCATCAGGTTGTGAAAAGACATCGATCAATGTTCATTAAGAACAGGATAATAGATGGTATTGGTTTTGTTTCATCTTGGAAGAGAAATTTTTTTTTTCGCGCAAGGCAAAGTCACAAGGAACCCAAAGACTCAGAGAAGGTTGGCATAACGTGCACAAAGTATGACTCTCGTGTACCGCGGTTTAACGTCTTATCTGATGGACGGAAGCCTTTCTAAGTCTATTGGTGTCTCTTTTTCTCACAGAGAGGGGACGGAGCGTTTTAAAATTCTCATCTGTACTTCTGTAAGAAAAAAAAAAACACAACAAATGTTTTCTCAGCGTGAGAGAGCAACGATAATAGCACACGTTGGTCTAAATGAAATGGTTGGGTTGTTTTACCTCTGAGCGGCACTTTTTTTGCACACCATGGGCTAAATGGCCAGGTCATAAGGACCCTAAAGGTTCAGAGAAGGTTGGGGGAGGAGACCCACTGGAACAGCTGTTGAGAGACAGATGGTAGCCTCCCGTCAAGGCCATCCAGCGTGTTCTTTAACGTGCACAGGGTATGGCTCTCCCGCACACGCGGCCACGGCTTAACGTCCCATCCGACAGACGGCGGCCTTTCCAAGCCCATCGGTGTCCCCTACTGACCGTGGGCAGGGTGGGGAATTTTGCGGAGATAAATCTCAACGCTGACCCAGCTTGGACTCGAACCTGGGAACTACAGATTACGAGCCTGGCGCGCTACGGACTGAGCCACCCCGCCCCAAACCACGGCGAAGCGTGAATGGGAGGCTATGAGACTGGGCAGTTGACGATTCGTCACTTCTTATAGATCATTTTTTGATTAGCCAGTGAATGATATTCATTAGCTTGTTTGATTGGTTAAACGACAATGACTGATAGTTCAGGTTGATTGGTGAGAACTGTTGAAACGTCAGCTTCGCATAGGGGCGGGGGTGGCTCAGTCGGTAGCGCGCCAGGCTCGTAATCTGTAGTTTCCAGGTTCGAGTCCCAGCTGGGTCAGCGTTGAGATTTATCTGCGTAAAATTCCCCGCCCTGCCCACGGTCAGTAGGGGACACTGATGGGCTTGGAAAGGCCACCGTCCGTCGGATGGGACGTTAAGCCGTGGCGCCGTGTGCGGGAGAGCCATACCCTGTGCACGTTAAAGAACACGCTGGATGGCCTTGACGGAGGCTACCATCTGTCTCCCAACAGCTGTTCCAGTGGGTTCCCTCCCCCAACCTTCTCTGAGCCTTCGGGGTCCATGTGACCTGGCCATTTAGCCCATGGTGTGCAAAAAAGTGCCGCTCAGAGGTAAAACAACCCAACCCAGCTTCGCATAGCATCCCATTACTTTTCCTCAGTCACCCTTCACGCCTTGTAAACAAACAAATGGAGTTGCAGGAAAAACAAAGCGAGCGATCTTTTTTTTTTAAAGCTCCATCAGCAAACATTTGAGCTCTGGAGTAGAAGAAACAAGGAAACAAATCGTTGCTTTTCCTTAAAGCACTTTTCGCCCAGTCCTGATGTTGCGGCAGAGGAGGCAGCGTGGATTGTCGCCGTAAAAGACGGATGAGTAACTATATTTCCCAGTTGGAGCACTTGGGAAAGCAGAAAAATACGTGGATGACGAAGCCCATAGGAAGGGAGCGCAGAAGGAGGCCGTAGGAGGAGAAGTGAGAAACACTCCAGAGTTGTCAACATCGTATGTCCCTGTCGCATTCTTCTCTGGCGCAAATGGTGCAGTGGAGGAGGGTCGGGTGGGGAGGCGACGTTCCGTCGTAAGAAGGACGTTCAACCATCCGATGTACACACTTCGCACGAGTCGTCGAACGAAAGAGTCGTCGATGTTGTAATGCTTCTAAAGGTAAGGTTGGATCAGAAGGTGGTGGTGGGGGGGGGGGGAGTATCGTTCTTACCCATTCCGTTTATTGCTAGATATCAGAATTTTTCAAATGTAGGCGTTTGAAGGGAGTGGCAAGAGAGGAGGTTGTTCCCTCCTGGTAAAAATAATCGAAAGAGTAATTTATGTTACATGATATTAGGTGTACCAAAAATTGATGTTTTTTTTTATTTAACGAAATGGGAACTTTTATTGTTTACGCTTTCTTTTGTTTTCGGGAGCATATTATTTATTTTCATTTATTATTACGGAAAAACGTTTATTGAAAAAATTAGGAGAGAGAAAAAACCTGTTTTAAATAATAAGTTTCTATTTTTTTTTTCATTTCGTTTTTGAGCATTCTTAGGCGTATTATGGTATGATGTTTGTTGCATTTGAAACTGCACCCATTGTTCAAAATGCATATTTCTATCTCGAAACATTGATTTGCTTTTGTCTCTCCCTCGAAATATTCTGCTGATACTCATGGTGCTCAAGTACACCATCCATTGCTCATGGTGCTCAAGTACACCCTCCGATTCACCATCCATTGCTCATGGTGCTCAAGTGCACCCTCCGATGCATCATCCATTGCTCATGGTGCTCAAGTACACCCACCGATTCACCATCCATTGCTCATGGTGCTCAAGTACACCCACCGATTCACCATCCATTGCTCATGGTGCTCAAGTACACCCTCCGATTCACCATCCATTGCTCATGGTGCTCAAGTACACCCTCCGATTCACCATCCATTGCTCATGGTGCTCAAGTACACCCTCCGATGCATCATCCATTGCTCATGGTGCTCAAGTACACCCTCCGATGCATCATCCATTGCTCATGGTGCTCAAGTACACCCTCCGATGCATCATCCATTGCTCATGGTGCTCAAGTACACCCACCGATTCACCATCCATTGCTCATGGTGCTCAAGTACACCCTCCGATGCACCATCCATTGCTCATGGTGCTCAAGTACACCCTCCGATTCACCATCCATTGCTCATGGTGCTCAAGTACACCCTCCGATTCACCATCCATTGCTCATGGTGCTCAAGTACACCCTCCGATTCACCATCCATTGCTCATGGTGCTCAAGTACACCCTCCGATGCATCATCCATTGCTCATGTGCTCAAGTACACCCTCCGATGCATCATCCATTGCTCATGGTGCTCAAGTACACCCTCCGATGCATCATCCATTGCTCATGGTGCTCAAGTACACACTCCGATGCATCATCCATTGCTCATGGTGCTCAAGTACACCCTCCGATGCATCATCCATTGCTCATGGTGCTCAAGTACACCCTCCGATGTATCATCCATTGCTCATGGTGCTCAAGTACACCCTCCGATTCACCATCCATTGCTCATGGTGTTTAAGCGCATTACCGATGCTTATGATGCTCAAACGCACATCAATGCTTAGGTGCTCAACTTCACAACCAATACTCATGATGATCATGTGCATCCTCTGTTGATCATGGTGCACAAATGTATTACCGATCCTCATGACTCTCAAGCGCAATTAACCACGCTACCAAAATACATATTTCTATCTTGAAACATTGATTTGTATTTTGTCTCTACCTCGAAATATTCTGACGATGCTCATGGTGCTCAAGTACACCCTCCGATGCATAATCCATTGCTCATGGTGTTTAAGCGCATTACCGATGCTTATGGTGCTCAAACGCACATCAGTGCTCACGGTGCTCAACTGCACCCCCGATACTCATGATGCTCATGTGCATCCTCCGTTGCTCATGGTGCACAAATGCATTACCGATCCTCATGACTCTCAAGAGCAAATTAACCACGCTACCAAAATACATATTTCTATCTTGAAACATTGATTTGTATTTTGTCTCTCTCTCGAAATATTTTGCTGATGCTCAAGGTGTTCAAGTGCACCCTCCGATGCATCCTCCGTTGCTCATTGTGCTCCAGCGCATTACAAGTTTGAGCAATCATGGTGCTCAAGCACATTACAATTTTGAGCAATCATGGTGCTAAACTGCAACCCCGATGCTCATGGTGCTAAAGTGAAACTCCGATGCTCATTGTGCTACACTGTAACTCCGATGCTCATGGTGCTAAACTGCAACCTCGATGCTAATTGTGCTAAACTGCCACCCCGATGCTCATGGTGTTAAACTGCAACTCCGATGCTCATGGTGCTAAACTGCAACCCCGATGCTCATGGTGCTAAACTGCAACTCCGATGCTCATGGTGCTAAACTGCAACCTCGATGCTAATTGTGCTAAACTGCCACCCCGATGCTCATGGTGTTAAACTGCAACTCCGATGCTCATGGTGCTAAACTGCAACCCCGATGCTCATGGTGCTAAACTGCAACTCCGATGCTCATGGTGCTAAACTGCAACTCCGATGCTCATGGTGCTAAACTGCAACCACGATGCTAATTGTGCTAAACTGCCACCCCGATGCTCATGGTGTTAAACTGAAACTCCGATGCTCATGGTGCTAAACTGCAACCCCGATGCTCATGGTGCTAAACTGCAACTCCGATGCTCATGGTGCTAAACTGCAACCACGATGCTAATTGTGCTAAACTGCAACCTCGATGCTAATTGTGCTAAACTGCCACCCCGATGCTCATGGTGTTAAACTGCAACTCCGATGCTCATGGTGCTAAACTGCAACTCCGATGCTCATGGTGCTAAACTGCAACCACGATGCTAATTGTGCTAAACTGCAACCTCGATGCTTATGGTGCTAAACTGCAACTGCGATGCTCATGGTGCTAAATTGCAACTCCGATGCTCATGGTGCTAAACTGCGACTCAGATGATCATGGTGCTAAATTGCAACTCCGATGATCATGGTGGTAAACTGCAACCCCGATGCTCATGGTACTAAACTGCAACTCCGATGACCATGGTGCTAAACTGCAACCCCCATGCTCATGGTACTAAACTGCAACTCCGATGACCATGGTGCTAAACTGCAACGCCGATGCTCATGATGTTCATGTGCATCGTCCGTTGTTCATGGTGCATTCTGTTACTCATGTTGCTTCAAGTTCCCTTAGGCACATGAAGCTGTCAGTGCACTGCGACGTAAGGTATTTTCTAATTTCTTATAAAAATTAATAATGTTTAATTTTCACAACCACGTAGATAGGAAACAGTTATCGAAATGAATGTAGGAAATTTAATGACAAATAACACAGTTTTTTTCCTAAGTATTGTAAAAATTAATGTAAAACATCAATATTAGGCCTAACATAAAGCTTTTAATATTTAACATACAGTAACATTTAAAAATTAAATTATTAATTTTAAAATTTTAAAATTTTCCTTCCTCGCTTTTTTTTAGCTCTGGCAATGAACAAATTGCATTAAATTATATAAGTATTAAGATACTTTTATGTTATGAGAATGCCAATCAAAATTTCCTAGTCGAAAATCTTAAATGGAAATTCCCCCAAAGCTTAATTTTGAGCAATATTTATTTACTATTTGAGGAGTTCTGAAAGTTGAAACATTTAACAGCAATGTGGTTATCTGTAAGAATTAACTTCAAAAAAGCTATAACAAACTGTTTAGAAGATTATGTAATTTTCTTTTATTTTTCACGTGGGCTAAATGGCCAGGTCACATGGACCCCGAAGGATCAGAGAAGATTGGGGGAGGGGACCCACTGGAACAGCTGTTGGGAGACAGATGGTAGCCTCCCGTCAAGGCCATCCAGCGTGTTCTTTAACGTGTACAGGGTATGGCTCTCCCGCACACGGGGCCACGGCTTAACGTCCCATCCGACGGACGGCGGCCTTTCCAAGCCCATCGGTGTCCCCTACTGACCGTGGGCAGGGCGGGGAATTTTGCGGAGATAAATCTCAACGCTGACCCAGCTGGGACTCGAACCTGGGAACTACAGATTACGAGCCTGGCGCGCTACCGACTGAGCCACCCCCGCCCCTGGGATATTGTCAGACTTGCGGTAGTGCTAGAAGGGGCCACATCCCCTATTGATTATATATTTTTCATTTAATGCTTTGCCCTCTTTTTCACATACTTTCCTTCCTTACTTTTTAGAGTTAATTTATAATAATGTTATATAAATCGTTTTGGCCCACATTTTCGTAACTTATCGCAAACATTTACAAATATTCGCATTTTATTCTTTTTTGCTTAACTCTTTTGAGCAGTGTAATAAACTATCAATTATAATTATGCAGGACTATCGTAATACTAATTCGCTATCTTAGTTACAGTAAAAAATAGGAAAACGTATAAAAATAAAAAGTGTTATAGAACACGAAAGATGGATATTACATATAAGAGCGGAGAGGTTAAAATTCAACTAAAACAGCATTGTTAAGTCATGGACGGCCATTTGTCACGTATTTCTAGTCACCACATTCAATAAACCTAAGGGGCGGGGGTCGCTCAGTCGGTAGCGCGCCAGGCTCGTAATCTGTAGTTCCCAGGTTCGAGTCCCAGCTGGGTCAGCGTTGAGATTTATCTCCGCAAAATTCCCCGCCCTGCCCACGGTCAGTAGGGGACACCGATGGGCTTGGAAAGGCCGCCGTCCGTCGGATGGGACGTTAAGCCATGGCCCCGTGTGCGGGAGAGGCATACTCTGTGCACGTTCAAGAACACGCTGGATGGCCTTGACGGGAGGCTATCATCTGTCTCCCAACAGCTGTTCCAGTGAGTCCCCTTCTCCAACCTTCTCTGAGCCTTCGGGGGTCCATGTGACCTGGCCATTTAGCCCATGGTGTGCAAAAAAGTGCCGCTCAGAGGTAAAACAACCCAACTCAATAAACCTAAATAGAGACGGCTTTTGAAGCAGTTGCAGAGTTCCTGACTGTAAGGAGCTATGCCTAGTTCAGAAATTGACGCAAAATAGGAGCAAGCGTTAAATAAAGTCCATCAGTTTATGGGATTACGACACTGAATCTCATGTCTCTGTGACAGGTTTAAGCTATTCTGTCAACCAGAATGGAGAGATTTTCATTCATCTTCCTTGACAGTTTTACCTCGCCAGTTTTCGCACTCACGTATAATGGAAGCGAGAGCTGCGTTTTGCCTCAGAACAACCAAGAGAGCGATTTCGATACTGAAAATCATAAAGGAGACCCCAGGACGCTTCCAGCAGAAATATTCATGCTCTGTGAATGCCATTTCTTCCGTTCGATGGAAAATTTATTAATTCTTGTTTGTGATCATCCAGTGACTTGCAATATTTCTTGTGGTATATGCAGCACAAAAAATGACAAAATTAGAATTTTTTTGGGTTGGAGGTTGAATTGTTTTACCTCTGGGCTGCCCTTTTTTTTTGCACACAATGGGCTGAATGACCAGGTCACAAGGACTCCGAGGGCTCAGAGAAGGTTGGGGGGTTGGGACCCACTGAACAGCTATTAGGAGACAGATGGCAGCCTCTCGTCAAGGCCATTGAGTGTATTGTTTAACGCGCTCAGTGTCTCAACGCGCTCAGTGTCAGTGTTTAACGCGCTCAGTGTCTCAGGTGTAACGTCTGTCCACGCCTTAACCCCCCTTCTGAAAGGACCCCCCTTTCAGAAGGACGTCTGAAAGACGGCGATCCCCTTACCCCGTCTTAAGGACGGCGATCTTCTCTACATATCGGTGTCTCCTTTCTGATTGGTGGGGCGGGGTGGCTCAGTCGGTAGCGCGTCAGGCTCGTAATCTGTAGTTCCCAGGTTCGAGTCCCAGCTGGGTCAGCGTTGAGATTTATCTCCGCAAAAATTCCCCGCCCTGCCCATGGTCAGTAGGGGACACCGATGGGCTTGGAAAGACCGCCGTCCGTGGGACGTTAAGCCGTGGCCCCGTGTGCGGGAGAGCCATACCCTGTGCACGTTAAAGAACACGCTGGATGGCCTTGACGGGGGGGCTACCATCTGTCTTCCAACAGCTATTCCAGTGGGTTCCCTCCCCCAACCTTCTCTGAGCCTTCGGGGTCCATGTGACCTGGACATTTAGCCCATGGTGTGCAAAAAGTGCCGCTCAGATTTAAAACAACCCAACCCTCTCGTCAAGGCCATCGAGTGCATTGTTTAACGCGCTCAGTGTATGGGTCTAACGTCTGTCCACGGCTTAACCCCCCTTCTGAAAGGACCCCCCCTCCCCCCTTTCAGAAGGATATCTGAAGGACGGCGATCTTCTCAACCTATCGGTGTCTCCTTTCTGATTGAGCGTAGGGTGGGGCTTAGAAGAGAGAAATTACATTATATGTCTTATAGAAAATTTGGCCTTGGTAAGAGATTAATATAAAATTGGAGTGATATGGTCACACTTGGGTTGGGAACTGCAGCTGGCATTAGCTAATTGCTTTTAAAAAAAAGTGCCCTCAAAAGTAAAATAACCGATTCGAACTTTCCATTTTCAAAGTTTTTAAAATTTTTTTGAATCTTAATTGATTTCTTGTAAATTTCATGAAATATGCGCAAGTTTTGCATTTTTTTGCCTCCCATTACTTTCCCCTTCCAGCCTTGGTCCTATCCTGTCTGCCTCTCAATTTGTGTTTGCTTGTGATATTCATAAAAGTATTATTTCATTTATTTTCGTTTAAATTTAATCATTCAGATTTATGCTAGTAATAATCTTTTAACTCTCGATCTTCCAAAAATAAAAGGTACAGTCGCTCAAAAAAGTATCCGAACACCATGGTTGATTACAGAATTCAGAATCGTTGCCAGATATTTTTTCTGAATTCTGTAATCAACCATGGTGTTCGGATATTTTTTTGAGCGACCGTAGGTGGTCATATTATTTTGATACTAGATCGTGTGGGCTCACTCACGGAAATATTGAGCGTGTGCAGTTACCGTTCACAGCAAACTGGAGCGGTTGCGGTTAATGTTCACAGCACATTGGATCGTGTTGGCTCACTCACGGAAATATTTAGCGTGTGCAGTTACCGTTCACAGCAAACTGGAGCGGTTGCGGTTAATGTTCACAGCACATTGGATCGTGTTGGCTCACTCACGGAAATATTTAGCGTGTGCAGTTACCGTTCACAGCAAACTGGAGCGTGTGCAATAACTGCACACGCTCCAGTTTGCTGTGAACGATAACTGGAGCGTGTACAGTTGCTGTATACGCTCCAGGTATTTTTCTGAATTCTGTAATCACGTGACACGAAGGTTGCCAGATCGCTATTTTCTAAAAAAAAATCGTTGCCAGATATTTTTTCTGAATTCTGTAATCAACCGTAGTGTTCGGATACTTTTTTGAGCGACTGTACTAACTTGTGTCCTACCAAGGAATAGTGAATTCCACTTAGTTAAAGTGCATTACATGTAGGTCATCCTCAAGACACATCTAAGTGCGTCTAATTCTTACTGCGTAGTGCACTTGAAATAACATCCTCCAATTTAACAGAGAGATAGAAACAAGTAATTTAATGTCTTTAGAGTCAGTAGCAAGATGAAAGTGATTAAAGGACTTGGGATCCCAGAACAACGAACATTTGCCGCTGTACAATGTCGTATCGACTGGAGGATTACTTCAAGCATAAAATATCGTTGCTAATGAATTCGTCGATTAGAAACGGAATAAAAGCTCCATTAGAACAAAAGTCAGTTCCATATCTGTATCATAGTAGGTGCAACATTACATTTTCGCTTGAAACGCATGATTGTGAGTGATCCTCATTAAGAATTCTTTCATCCATGTAACGAGGTTCTGTACTTGTTGAGTTCCACAGGGATCAAGCTTTTGTCCTAATGTAGCTCGACAGATTCGTTACATTTTACACTTGAACTACCGCTAATTAGATGCAAGACGATACGTAAAAGTATATTTAATTTAAAGTTATGATTTCCAATAGATCAGTTGTTTAAGTCACTGAAATTCTTTAATTTGCCGATGTGTTGAATTTACGCAATATTCTAAAGTAGGAATTTTCTCAACGTAGTGTACGCGGTAAAATTTTTTGCGGTACGCCGTGAGAGCTCAAAAGTCGCTATATATATATATGTTATATTATATATAGCGACTTTTGAGCTCTCACTCTATATTTGTTCCATTTTATTCCCATTGTTATACTATAACTATAGTTTTATCTATCTATACAAGGGGTACGCCAGTTACATACACATTTCCAGGGGGTACGTGAAGCATAAAAGGTTGAGAACCACTGTTCTAAAGTATTTAATAATTGAAAAAATTGTGTTATTATTGCTTTTATAATACGTTTTTGCAAATCGAACCCAAGTCCCTTTCATCAGTAGCCAAGTGCGCTAACATCTCGGCCAAGGGTAATAGGGTTAACTCGTGGACGAAGACGTGAGGAGTACAGTCGCTGAAAAAAGTATCCGAACACCATGGTTGATTACAGAATTCAGAAAAAATATCTGGCAACGATTTTTTTAGAAATTAGTGATCTGGCAACCTTTGTGTCACGTGATTACAGAATTCAGGAAAAATACCTGGAGCGTGTACAGCAACTGTACACGCTCCAGTTACCGTTCACAGCAAACTGGAGCGTGTGCAGTTACTGCACACGCTCCAGTTTGCTGTGAACGCTAACTGCACACGCTCAATATTTCCGTGAGTGAGCCCACACGATCCAATGTGCTGTGAACATTAACCGCAACCGCTCCAGTTTGCTGTGAACATTAACCGCAACCGCTCCAGTTTGCTGTGAACGGTAACTGCACATGCTCAATATTTCCGTGAGTGAGCCCACACGATCTAGTATCAAAATAATATGAGCACCTACAGTCGCTCAAAAAAGTATCCGAACACTAGGGTTGATTACAGAATTCAGAAAAAATATCTGGCAACGATTTTTTTAGAGATTAGTGATCTGGCAACCTTCGTGTCACGTGATTACAGAATTCAGGAAAAATATCTGGAGCGTGTACAGCAACTGTACACGCTCCAGTTACCGTTCACAGCAAACTGGAGCGTGTGCAGTTACTGCACACGCTCCAGTTTGCTGTGAACGGTAATTGCACACGCTAAATATTTCCGTGAGTGAGCACACACGATCTAGTATCAAAATAATATGACCACCTACAGTCGCTCAAAAAAGTATGGGAATACTACGGTTGATTACAGAATTCAGAAAAAATATCTGACAACGATTTTTTTTAGAAATTAGTGATCTGGCAACCTTCGTGTCACGTGACACGAAGGTTGCCAGATCACTAATTTCTAAAAGAATCGTTGCCAGATATTTTTTCTGAATTTTGTAATCAACCCTAGTGTTCGGATAGTTTTTTGAGCGACTGTACGTTGACGGTGGAAAGCCTGTAATGGAGTTATCGATGGGAAAAGTTATCAATGTGCATACATTTCGCGCCAAAGGTTTGGTGGGATTTTAGTAGCATAATGTTATCGTTTTTTATATATTACCCATTTTCTGGGGGCGGGAGTGGCTCAGTTGGTAGTGCACCAGGCTCGTAATCTGTAGTTACCAGGTTCGAGTCCCAGCTGGGTCAACGTTGACTTGTCACTTCAGAAGGAAATTTTTCCAAATGAAACTAGCAAAAATAATACCTATTCACAAGAGTAAAAACCTGAAAGACATAAGAATTACAGACCAATTTCTTTACTCCCAGTTTTCGCCAAGATTTTCGAGAAATTAATGCATAAATGTATATAGAAATTTATGTCAAACAGAAAGCTAATTATACCAGAACAATATGGTTTTCAACATGGCAAATCTACACAAGGTGCTATTATAGATACTTATGATTATATTGTTAATAATCTTGAACATCAGCGAGTTGGCTTGGCTGTATATTTAGATTTGTCTAAAGCATTCGATTGTGCAGATCATGAAATTCTCTTGGAAAAGATTAGACACTATGGGCTTCGAGGGAAAATAAATAATTGGCTTAAAAGCTACCCATTTCAAAGACCAACCTTTGTACAAGTCAATAGGACTATATCTGAACAAATCAAATTCAATAGGGGAGTGCCACAGGATTTTGTGCTGGGACCTTTATTATTACTTTTGTATATAAATGATATTCAATCACAAAAGGGAGCAGTTAACTAGTTATGTATTCAGATGATATAAATGTCATTTCTTTCCATACTGATGTAAGAATTTTAGTAGAAGAAACAAATACTCTAATTGGAAATATGCATAAATGGATCACATATAATAAACTAGCTATAAATACTTCTAAAACAAGGTGTATGGTCTTTAAGAACAAGAATAAAAAACTGAATTATAACGAAATAAATATTTTGATGAATGACCAAAATATTGAAATATGTGAATATATAAAATTTCTTGGACTCTGGGTAGATGGTAATTTAACTTGGAATTATCATATTAACCAGCTAAGAGCTACTATTTCAAAAAATATTGGATCGATTGGGAGGATTAAAAAATATGAAAATCAACAAACTTTGATAAATTTATATTATGCATTAGTGTACCCACATTTAATATATGGAATTAGTGTTTGGGGAGATACTAGTTCAGCCAATTTGAATAGTTTATTTTGTCTGCAAAAGAGAATTATGAGATATATTCTAAGATTAAATTACAGAAATCCGGTACAACACTTGATGGCAGAAAATGGAATACTAAATATATATAATATTTACAAGTATGTTAGGGGGAATTTTGTGTACAGAGTGAAGAATAAAATGGTAGAGTACTCTGAACTTTACTGCTGCTTAGAAAGAACGAAGACTTTCAGTTATGATACTCGACTTAAGAACAAGATCATGTTTCCCCTTTATGAGAAATCTATAGGCCAGAGATCAATACGGTACATTGGCATTAAGATTTGGAATGACGAAATACCAGAGGATACTGCTGCAATAGAACAATATAGAACTTTTAAATATAAATATAAACTACACTCATTATGAAGTCAATGATGGAGTCAGACCACAAAAATTCATGTGCTCAAATAAATGTATAAATGTATAAATTAAGGCCACCTGTAATGTTTTAAATTTAAGTGTATTTCAAGAAACATTTATTCAAAATCTATGGCTTATTATGTTCTCCTTATTCACCTGTGAACTTGTCTGTGTTTTATCTACTAATATATGTATGTTTGGGTGAAATAAACTTATTCAGTTCAATTCAATTTATCTCCGCAAAATTCACCGCCTTGCCCACGGTCAGTAGGGGACACCGATGGGCTTGGAAAGACCGCCGTCCATCGGATGGAACGCTAAACCGTGGTCCCTTGTGCTGGAGAGCCATACCCTGTGCACGTTAAAGAACACACTGGATGGCCTTGACGGGAGGCTACCATCTGTCTCCCAACAGCTGTTCCAGTGGGTCTCCTCCCCAAACCATCTCTGAGCCTTCGGGGACCTTGTGACCTGGTCATTTAGCCCATGGTGTTGCAAAAAAGTGCCGCTCAGAGGTAAAACAACCCAACCAACCCGTTTTCTGAAGGAAAGCGGAAACCTCTAAAGCAGAAGGAAAGAAGTTCAGTCTCATTTCGACTAGATCTTTCCCTCCCCACTTATTTTTTTCTAGATCCAGGCCTAATGGTTTTGAATCGGACCGTAGACAAATTTGGGTTGGGTTGTTTTACCTCTGAGCGGCACTTTTTGCACACCATGGGCTAAATGGCCAGGTCACATGGACCCCGAAGGCTCAGAGAAGGTTGGGGGAGGGGACCCATTGGAACAGCTGTTGGGAGACAGATGGTAGTCTCCCGTCAAGGCCATCCAGCGTGGTCTTTAACGTGCACAGGGTATGGCTCTCCCGCCCACGGGCCACGGCTTAACGTCCCATCCGACGGACGGCGGCCTTTCCAAACCCATCGGTACCCCCTATTGACCGTGGCCAAGGCGGGGAATTTTGCGGAGATAAATCTCAACGATGACCCAGCTGGGACTCGAACCTGGGAACTACAGATTACAAGCCTGGCGCGCTACCGACAGAAGAGAAAAGATCGTGAACACTTTTACCACTGGTATAATCTATATTTAGCGTTATTGCGTTTAAAACCTTTATCTTTACCATTTTGCCACTTTACGTATTACATTTCGTTTCCTTTTACTTTTTCGGAATCATAAAAAAGAACTTTTAATATTCACACTCTTCTGACCCTGAAGCAAAGCGTGATGGCGAACTTTGAAAAAATGATCGATTTTTTTTTCCATAATTTAAAAGAAAAAGAGCTGTTGGAAATGAACTTCGTTTTTTTTTCTGTAGGAAACGTTTTATTCGTCTTTTGCAGTTTCTTTTTCCAACAGCAGCCAAAAGAAGCAGCAAAGAGCAGTTTTTTTTGGCTCTTAATTTTTTTTTCCGGGGAGGGTATGTGGGGGTCATTTTCATCGTTAGGAACCCAATCTAATAAACCTACGCAAACGCCATTTTCTGTTGTCAGGAGTTCGTTTGGCCATTAAAGAAAAAAAAAAGAAATCAAAACAGCTGTGTTGGAATGTTTCGTTTCTTTCTCTATTGGCTCTATTTAGAACTCACAGTTATTGGAAAATGACGAGAAACGGATCGGAAAATGACAGAGTTGGAAAATGGAGCTCTTCCAGTTCACGTTTCGCTTTGCATTTACTTGCAACGGTTGGGTTGTTTTACCTCTGAGCGGCACTTTTTTGCACACCATGGGCTAAATGGCCAGGTCACATGGACCCCGAAGGCTCAGAGAAGGTTGGGGGAGGGGACCCACTGGAACATCTGTTGGGAGACAGATGGTAGCCTCCCGTCAAGGCCATCCAGCGTGTTCTTTAACGTGCACAGGGTATGGCTCTCCCGCACAAGGGGCCACGGCTTAACGTCCCATCCGACGGACGGCGGCCTTTCCAAGCCCATCGGTGTCCCCTACTGACCGTAGGCAGGGCGGAGAATTTTGCGGAGATAAATCTCAACGCTGACCCAGCTGGGACTCGAACCTGGGAAGTACAGATTACGAGCCTGGGGCTCTACCGACTGAGCCACCCCCGCCCCCGCTTCCTCCTTGAAAGGAACTAGCGATGAAGCTTTCTCTGTCAAGACAAAAAATACTGAATTATAAAAAAAAAACTAATATTGTGAATTTATAGTTTTTTTTGTGGGGGGGGTGGTCTTATGGGGGAGTGCATCTGTAATAGACCTTTTTGGATTAAATTAAAATTAAATATCACCAGATTTTAATTAAATCTCCTGAAGCAGCTGCCAGTTACACAGGTCTGACAGGAGCTTATCACTTTATTCGCCGGGGCGGGGGTGGCTCAGTCGGTAGCGCGCCAGGCTCGTAATCTGTAGTTCCCAGGTTCGAGTCCCAGCTGGGTCAGCGTTGAGATTTATCTCCGCAAAATTTCCCCGCCCTGCCCACAGTCAGTAGGGGACACCGATGGGCTTGAAAAGGCCGCAGTCCGTCGGATGGGACGTTAAGCCGTGGCCTCGTGTACGGGAGAGCCATACCCTGTGCACGTTAAAGAACACGCTGGATGGCCTTGACGGGAGGCTACCATCTGTCTCCCAACAGCTGTTCCGGTGCGTCCCCTTCCCCAACCTTCTCTGAGCCTTCGGGGTTCTTGTGACCTGTCCATTTAGCCCATGGTGTGCAAAAAAGTGCCGCTCAAAGGTAAAACAACCCAACTCTATTCGCCACAGTAGAAGGTCTGCGAGGAAGGCGGAGTGGCAGCAGAGAAACAACCATGCCTTACAGGGGGTTCGAACCCAGGCCCCTTCGATTAGCAGCCAGAAGCGCTAACCACTTCGCCACCGGGAAAGCTCCCCTTTTTTATCATAGAATTAAAGAAAGGGATATTAATATGTTATTTTAATAGTATTAGACTAACAGCGAAAATTATTTTTTGTTTCAAATGATTCTATCCACTTTAGAACTTTAGCCTCAAGTAACTAATAAACACAAGCAGGTCCGAACCTAGAAAAAAATGGGGGGTGGGGGGGGAATTGAGGCGGAACGCTGTTCCGGTGTAATATGTTTGTCTCTCTTTCAGCGATCTTTGAAATATTTCTTAAAAATTAAGTGTAATATTCATATTTATTAATATTTTACACCCTCAGCTCTTATATTAGACCCGGAACATAAATAACTTTTGCTATATGGCAGAATTCAGAATATCTTATTCTGAATAGTGAAACAACGTTGATTCGCAATGACGCTCCAGTAGTTGGAGCCGGGTTCGACTCCCGGGCTGGCATGGTTGTTTGTTTCTGTATTGTGTTAGTTCTAACTTAAGAGGTGGTCAGCAGTGACATCGGTCTTAGTGCGGCATGTCCCTGTAAGAGAAGACTTGTACGAACTAGGAATAGTTTCTAGAACCCTTTTCTGTCCAATATAATGCAAATTCAAGTAAAAAAAATAGAAAAAAAAATGAAAATGATATTAAACAGTATTAAACTGTAGAAAACCATTTTTGAAGGCTTATTTGTAGCCACGTGAAGTTGGTTGGGTTGTTTTATTTCTTAGCGCCTCCTTTCCTGCTCAAAAAGGGCTAAATGGCCAGGTCACAAGGACTCCACGGGTCACAGAAAGTTGGGGAAGAGGATTGGGTTGTTGTTTTACCTCTGAGCGGCACTTCTTTGCACACCATGGGCTAAATGGCCAGGTCACATGGACCCCGAAGGCTCAGAGAAGGTTGGGGGAGGGGACCCACTGGAACAGCTGTTGGGAGACAGATGGTAGCCTCTCGTCAAGGCCATCCAGCGTGTTCTTTAACGTGCACAGGGTATGGCTCTCCCGCACACGGGGCCACGGCTTAACGTCCCATCCGATGGAAGGCGGCCTTTCCAAGCCCATCGGTGTCCCTTACTGACCGTGGGCAGGGCGGGGAATTTTGCGGAGATAAATCTGAACGCTGACCCAGCTGGACTCGAACCTGTGAACTACAGATTACGAGCCTGGCGCGCTACCGACTGAGCCACCCCCGCCCCTGGGGCAGAGGATCAGCTGATTCGCGAAGAGACAGATGGAAACATCACGTCTAGGCCATCCAGCGTGTTTTCTTTAACGTGCATAGGGTATGGCTCTCCTGCATACATTGACCTGTTGCAACATACAGAGACCTACCTGTGGAACCAGGGGGGTCTGCTCCCCCCTCCAACGAAAATTCTGTCATCTTAAATGAAATCTCAAACTTGTCTCCCGCTTTGAAATGCAAAACACTTGTCTTTGAACAATTTTATTTCAACCCATTGTATAAGTCCGATACTAAAAATAAGATCTAAAAATAACTATAAGATTTTAATCCATATAGAATATCTTTTTAAACTTTTCTGTAGAGTTTTGGGTTGTGTTGGGTTGTTTTACCTCTGAGCGGCACTTTTTTGCACACCATGGGCTAAATGGCCAGGTCGCATGGACCCTGAAGGCTTAGAGAAGGTTGGGGGAGGGGACCCACTGGAACAGCTGTTGGGAGACAGATGGTAGTATCCCGTCAAGGCCATCCAGCGTGTTCTTTAACGTGCACAGGGTATGGCTCTCCCGCACACGGGGCCGCGGCTTAACGTCCCATCCGACGGACGGCGGCCTTTCCAAGCCCATCGGTGTCCCCTACTGACCGTGGGCAGGGCGGGGAATTTTGCGGAGATAAATCTCAACGCTGACCCAGCTGGGACTCGAACCTGGGAACTACAGATTACGAGCCTGGCCCGCTACCGACTGAGCCACCCCCGCCCCTTCCTGTAGAGGGGAATATTTTAGTAATTGGGAAACAGAAGTCTTATTATCTGAATTCTCCCGGAAACTTCTCAGACTCTTCTTCCCAAGAAAACTGAATTCTCGGGATCCCCACCCCCACGAAACTAAATCCAGGGTACGTGCATAGTGACAAACAAAGTGTTCAGAGATATGCAGTGCATAAAAAAAGTATCGAAATCATGATAAAAATAAAGAAGTAAAAGAAATCAATGACGTTCGAGTTCTTTAACTCGAACGTCATTTACTTAAAAACTGCGTCTTGAAGGAAAACAGTACAAAAAAAATGTATTCTTTTGCTAAAGTAATGAAGACAAAGTGAAGTCTCTTCGTAAAAGTGTTGCTTCATTACAGGAATAATAAAACACTGAAGAGTATTTAATTTTATCCTAGAATCAGCAGAAAGAAAACAAATAGGGTAAAAGCGAATTAGAGTTAATGAAGCATGAAACTTGTTGTCGAAATATGAACGTCATTAGTGATATTCCTGGGACATCTACGACAATATCAAAACCGTTAAATTAACTGCACTTCCATCAAAATGCAGTCAGAAATGATAATGCATCGCAAGTCTTAGAGAACGGCAGAAATTTTGCATTTACTTCGGCTTCGAACGATGCATGCGGAACATTTGTAACCAATCTCACTAAATGAGTTTGCATCGTTAACCTGTTAAGTGTGCCCATCTTCCACTGTGCAACTGACATGGAATGAAGATTACGCGATTCCCCAGAGACAAGTCTCATTAACCTTAGTCTGGAAACTGGTATCTCTAAAACTGTTTTATCCCATGCTTCCTCCATCCTTTTATCCAGCTCTTGGGCTTCCATTTAGCATCTGAAAGGTTAAAACAGATTATTCGCCAGAGAATCAATGAACAGCTACAACGCTCTGGATACTTATGCTTTGATTCGCGGATAATCTTTTATGTTCACTACGCTTAATGAGAGCTTTCATTTTGAAGTGTCTTTGTTAAATGTAATTTTTTGTCACCGCGAATAATCAAGGACACAATGGGTTAAATGTCCATGTCACAAGGACCATAAGGACGCCAATGACTCAGAGAAGTTTGGGGGAAGGGATCTCACTGGACAGCTGTTAGGAGAGAGATGGTAGCGTCCCGTCAAAGCCATCCAACGTGTTTTTAATGTGCGCAGAGTATGGCTCTCCCGTACATGGTGCCACGGCTTTACCTCCCATCCGATGGACGGCAGCCTTTCCAAGCCCATTGGTGTTTCCTCAGAGGGCAGGGCGAGGATTTTCGCAGATATAAATCTCAACTATCCTGGACTATTCGTCCAATGGAGACAATTCGTCTAATCCCAATTGGTCCAATAGACTATTCGTCCAATAGCACGATTCATCCGATACCGATTCGTCCAATGATACGATTCATCCAATACCCCATTCGTCCAATGGTACGATTCGTCCATTGATTTGTATACCCATTCGTCCAATGGTACGATTCGTCCATTGATTTATATACCCATTCGTCCAATGGTACGATTAGTCCATTGATTTGTATACCCATTCGTTCAATGGTACGATTCATCCAATACCCCATTCGCCCAATAATGCGATTCGTCCATCGATTTATATACCCATTCGTCCAATGGGTATATAAATTCGTCCATTGATTTGTATACCCATTCGTCCATTGATTTATATACCCATTCGCAAAATGGGTATATAAATTCGTCCATTGATTTGTATACCCATTCGTCCATTGATTTATATACCCATTCGCCCAATGGTACGATTCGTCCATTGATTTATATACCCATTCGTCCATTGATTTATATACTCATTCGTCCAATGGTACGATTCATCCATTGATTTGTATACCCATTCGTCCAATGGTACGATTAGTCCATTGATTTGTATACCCATTCGTCCAATGGTACGATTCATCCAATACCCCATTCGTCCAATGGTGCGATTCGTCCATCGATTTATATACCCATTCGTCCAATGGTACGATTCGTCCATTGATTTGTATACCCATTCGTCCATGGCACGATTCGTCCATTGATTTATATACCCATTCGTTCAATGGTACGATTCGTCCATTGATTTGTATACCCATTCGTCCATTGATTTATATACCCATTCGCCCAATGGTACGATTCGTCCATTGATTTATATACCCATTCGTCCATTGATTTATATACCCATTCATCCATTGATTTATATACTCATTCGTCCAATGGTACGATTCGTCCATTGATTTATATACCCATTCGTCCATTGATTTATATACTCATTCGTCCAATGGTACGATTCGTCCATTGATTTGTATACCCATTCGTCCAATGGTACGATTCGTCCATTGATTTATATACTCATTCGTCCAATGGTACGATTCGTCCATTGATTTGTATACCCATTCGTCCAATGGTACGATTCGTTCATTGATATATATACCTATTCGTCCAACGGTACGATTGGTCCAATACCCATTCGTCCAACGTTACAATTCGTTCAACTCTAATTCCTATAATGTCACGATTGGTCCAATTGGATGATTCGTCTACAACCGATTGTCTAATGGCGCTGTTCGTGTAATGAGACAATTCGTGTCATCCAATAGGTGTAAGTCATTCATTGTATTATGCATTTTGTCATACATATAAGCAGTGCTTGATCATAATTTTAGCCAGCAGAGGGTTTTCGGATAAAGGAGGTGGTTTTACGATTTTGGGCAAGGTTTTAATTTGTTCCTATGTTTTTGCAAATACCATGCTTTAGAAAATAATTCAGAGGATATTTGAGCCCTAGTTCCCACTTTTAATACCCGTGGACCGGATCTAGATGGGGGGGATGGGAGATATGCCTCTCCCCCATTTAAGAATGTTAGTAAAGGTAATGGAATCAAAAAATGATTTAACCTGAGCATATTTCACGCATTTTGTAAGAAATATTTTAAAGGCCTCAGAAACGGAGGTTAAAATGATATATTGTAATGTAAGCACACTCTTTTGGACTCTTTTTTTACATTCTTCCCGCGCGATTTTTTCCCCTTCATTTTTTTTTCTACATCCCGGCCTAGTTATTCATTTACATAAGGATCCATTTGGAATGATTTATTGATAATTTAGTGAAATATCGCTTAGGATAATTTATCTCATCTTTCTTATGTCAGACCTCTGTGGCAAGCAGCTGCTTGAGGGGGTATTTATTTATTTATTTATTTATTATTTTTATTTCTTATGTATTATGCATATACTATTTGTCATTAGTATAATTTACAGGCTTCATAGAATTTAAAATTTTTTGTCATCATTATTACCTTATGGGATTTAAGTTGCATTTCTTCAGCTGTACTTAGAGAATGAGATTGATGGATATGAATAATATTAATAACTAAAATTTGCAGTTTCTTAATGTAAATTTTCTAATGTTTGAAAGATTAATATTCTTAAACAGTTTAGAAAATATTATATAGTAAACAGAATTAGCAAAATTTTTATCAGTCAGATATTTACCCAAGGTCGAAGCCTGATTCTTGCAGCCCCAAGCCAAAAATATACACAAAAATAGAGGAATCATTGCTTTTGTTAATTTTCCATCCTTTACACTTCGAAGAAATTGCGATGTAGGCATTGCGCAAAACTTTCTGTGTTTTTTTTTTAATCTCAGTAATCCATTTCGTAGCAATCCAGTCTGCTTCCAAGTCAAAAGCAAGAAATGAACGTATTGAAAGCACTTTTAGAGTGCCTGCCTTTCTTGAAAGAACATACTTCGCGAATATATGAAAGAAAAAATTTCGTCCAAGCACACAGTTTAAAATGTTTGCTGCTGGGAGTGTGGGAGGATTTTATATATATATATAGAGGAATATCTGTCTGTCTTTTCATTTAATTATAAAATACGGCGTTGAAGTTGAGAAACAAAACAGGTATTTTTAATTGTTTTCTTATCTCGTTTTCAAAAGAAAGGCGCTAACGTTGTCTTAGTAGTTTGTCTGCCTGGCCTTTATTCCCTACATTCAAAATTTTGATCCTTAGCGCTAAATCAAAATTTCTGTTTGTATTTTGATTGGTACAGTATATAAATCAATGGACGAATATATAATAAATCAATGGACGAATAGGTATACAAATCAATGAACGAATCGTACCATTGGACGAATGGGTATACAAATCAATGGACGAATCGTACCATTGGACGAATGGGTATATAAATCAATGGACGAATCGTACCATTGGACGAATGGGTATACAAATCAATGGACGAATCGTACCATTGGACGAATGGGTATATAAATCAATGGACGAATCGTACCATTGGACGAATGGGTATACAAATCAATGGACGAATCGTCATTGGACGAATGGGTATGCAAATCAATGGACGAATCGTACCATTGGACGAATGGGTATATAAATCAATGGACGAATCGTACCATTGGACGAATGGGTATACAAATCAATGGACGAATCGTACCATTGGACGAATGGGTATATAAATCAATGGACGAATGGGTATACAAATCAATGGACGAATCGTACCATTGGACGAATGAGTATACAAATCAGTGGACGAATCGTACCATTGGACGAATGGATATATAAATCAATGGACGAATCGTACCATTGGACGAATGGGTATACAAATCAATGGGCGAATCGTACCATTGGACGAATGGGTATATAAATCAATGGACGAATCGTACCATTGGACGAATGGGTATATAAATCAATGGACGAATCGTACCATTGGACGAATGGGTATATAAATCAATGGACGAATCGTATCATTGGACGAATGGGTATACAAATCAATGGACGAATCGTACCATTGGACGAATGGGTATATAAATCAATGGACGAATCGTACCATTGGACGAATGGGTATACAAATCAATGGACGAATCGTACCATTGGACGAATGGGTATATAAATCAATGGACGAATC
Source organism: Ryuthela nishihirai (assembly GCA_038380435.1). NCBI lineage: Eukaryota > Metazoa > Arthropoda > Arachnida > Araneae > Heptathelidae > Ryuthela > Ryuthela nishihirai. The sequence continues at coordinate 42,117,923 of JAWZYU010000020.1, forward strand.
GTACCATTGGACGAATGGGTATACAAATCAATGGACGAATCGTCATTGGACGAATGGGTATACAAATCAATGGACGAATCGTACCATTGGACGAATGGGTATATAAATCAATGGACGAATCGTACCATTGGACGAATGGGTATATAAATCAATGGACGAATCGTATCATTGGACGAATGGGTATACAAATCAATGGACGAATCGTACCATTGGACGAATGGGTATATAAATCAATGGACGAATCGTACCATTGGACGAATGGGTATACAAATCAATGGACGAATCGTACCATTGGACGAATGTGTATATAAATTGGTTAGTATTGATGAAGTATTACGATTCGCACTTTCCTAATCATTCAAAAGTTTAAATTGTACCCTCTGATGATGGGAACAAGTCTAAAATTGCAAACTTTTAAAAGAATATTTCCCCCGATGTGATTATGATGGAAATTCGAAATTTTGATGGTAGAATGTAAAACCAGGAGCTTTACATTCTACCACCCGTCCCACTCTTTTTTCCTTTCTTTTTCTATTTCCTGCGACTCTATTTTATATCGTTCCTTTTTATTGCAACCTAAATTTCATGGTTCAAAAACGAATCGGAAATAGGTGTAAATGAACCACATAAATATATTGGCATTTTCAGTTATATAGTGTGGGGCGGGGGTGGCTCAGTCGGTAGCGCGCCAGGCTCTTAATCTGTAGTTCCCAGGTTCGAGTCCCAGCTGGGTCAGCGTCGAGATTTATCTCCGCAAAATTCCCCGCCCTGCCCACGGTCAATAGGGGACACCGATGTGCTTGGAAAGGCCGCCGTCCGTCGGATGGGACGTTAAGCCGTGGCCCCGTGTGCGGGAGAGCCATACCCTGTGCACGTTAAAGAACACGCTGGATGGCCTTGACGGGAGGCTACCATCTGTCTCCCAACAGCTGTTCCAGTGGGTCCCCTCTTCCAACCTTCTCTGAGCCTTCGGGGTCCATGTGAACCTGGCCATTTAGCCCATGGTGTGCAAAAAAGTGCCGCTCAGAGGTAAAACAACCCAGTAATGAGTGGAAAAAGCATGGCAATGCAATATCGCTGTTAAGATTATTCCGATAATAAAACTGCTAGTGCTGACCATAATAGAAGTATGGTGACGTAACGCATACTTTTTAATAGTGAACGACAAAACCAATTTTTAACCCTGTATAAGTCAAAAGTCAAAAATTCAATCGAAGAACTATAAATGCATTCGAGAAACCATATTAATCGTAACGCCGTCTGGTTTTCTTATCAAGACAACAAATTGTAATATCATGAAGCACATTACCAAAACTGTGTGGTTTTTCCAACTCCACAATGCGTTTTTAAATTCATTCGATTTGCATTGCAATGAATGTTTGAAAGTTTTAAGCATATTTAAAAAACATAAAAGAAATTGTTATTTTAAAATGAAATGAAAAAAAAAAAGCTTTATAACAAAAATAGTGAAACTTTTATTCGCCCGGGGCGGATGAAAGTTTCTTGAGATAGTCTGCAATAGAGGAGCACAGGAAAATATCCTATAGAGAAGAAATCTTTGGAATAATTAGTTGAAAAGAAAAATTAAATTATGGGAACAAAATTGGATCCTTTCTTCTATTGAACACAAAAGGTATTATGGAAATCGGTTGATTAGTTGCAGAGATATTGTGTGCATATGCAGACGGATAAAAAACATCCACGTGCAAACTGAATCCTTTCCTCCATCCAAAGCAAGAAGGACAATCGAAATCAATTGATTGGTTTCAGAGATATTGCTTACATAGTCAGGTTGGGTTGTTTTACCTCTGAGCGGCACTTTTTTGCACACCATGGGCTAAATGGCCAGGTCACATGGACCCCGAAGGCTCAGAGAAGGTTGGGGGAGGGGACCCATTGGAACAGCTGTTGGTAGACAGACGGTAGCCTCCCGTCAAGGCCATCCAGCATGTTCTTTAACGTGCACAGGGTATGGCTCTCCCGCACACGGGGCCACGGCTTAACGTCCCATCCGACGGACGGCGGCCTTTCCAAGCCCATCGGTGTCCCCTACTGACCGTGGGCAGGGCGGGGAATTTCGCGCAGATAACAGATTACGAATCTCGCATGCTACCGACTGGGTAGGAGTTGGCTCAGTCGGAAGCGTGTCAGACTTGCAATCTGAAGCTGTCAGGTTCGAGTCCCAATTGTGATTTTGTTATTTACAATACTGATATTTATTTCCGCTGATCTCCACCTTGCCCTCAGCGAGAGAGGGAATACTTGAGTACTTAGAAAGTCTGCCTTTCGTCGTATGGGGCATTAATCCGTGGCACCATGTTCAGGAGAACCAGACCCTGTGCACTTTAAAGAACACACTGGATGGCCTTAACGGGAAACTCCCCTCTGGGGGGCGGGGGTGGCTCAGTCGGTAGCGCGCCAGGCTCGTAATCTGTAATTCCCAGGTTCGAGTCCCAGCTGGGTCAGCGTTGAGATTTATCTCCGCAAAAGTCCCCGCCCTGCCCACGGTCAGTAGGGGACACCGATGGGCTTGGAAAGGCCGCTGTCCGTCGGATCGGACTTTAAGCCGTGGCCCCGTGTGTGGGAGAGACATACCCTGTGCACGTTAAAGAACACGCTGGATGGCCTTGACGGGGTCTACCATCTGTCTCCCAACAGCTGTTCCAGTGGGTCCCCTCCCCCAACCTTCTCTGAGCCTTCGGGGTCCATGTGACCTGGCCATTAAGCCCATGGTGTGCAAAAAAGTGCCGCTCAGAGGTAAAACAACCCAACCCAACCTCTCTGTCTCTGAACATCTGTACAGTGGGACCTCTTCCACCAACCTTCTCTGAGCCCTCGGGATCCTTGTGACCTGGCATTTAGCCCATTGAATACGAAAAAAACAGCAGAATCCTTTGAATTTCAATTAAATAAGCAATGTCATCATTAACAACAATGTCTTTCTTTTATCTCTTACCATATAAGGCAGGTGGTGTGGCTGAGTCGGAGTGGACCAGGCTTGTAATCAGCAGTTCCCAGGTTCCAGTCCCGCCTGAGCCAGAATTAGGATTTATCTCCGCAAAACTCCCACCCCTGTCCTCGGTCAGTAATTGATACCGACGGACGGTGGCTTGGAAAGGCTACCGTCCGTCGGATGAGATGTTAAGCCGTGGCCCCGTCTGTGGGAGAGTCATACCCAGTGCACGTTAAAACACGCTGGATGGCTTTGACGGGAGGCTACCATCTGTCTCCCAACAGCTGTTCCAGTGGGTCCTTTCCCCAATCTTCTCTGAGCCCTTGGGGTCCTCGTGACCTGGCTATTTAGCCCATTGTGTGGAAAAAAGTGCCACTCAGAGGTGAAACAACCCAACCCATATAGGCTTTTCAAAAAATAAATCTTGAAAATATGTTAAATGAATGCTCCACGTATTGTTAAAAGAAGACATAAACAATCTTTCTTTGGCAAATACGTGCGAGACAGGAATATAAAAGAATCACCTAAAAAAAAACAAATCAGCGTAAAGAATCAGAAGTCAGAATTTGCGAGAATATCTTACCTACTGATACATACTCTAAATGTTAAACACTTCCCACCTGAAAAGCAATCAGTATGACATCCAAAGGACATCATTCGCATTTTGAATGAGTGAGCACTTGATATATGACCTGGCGCCGATCTCTCTCTAGATTAGGAATCTTTCACTTGAAGAATGCTCTGCTATGTCGGTAATGTGAATTGATGTTATGTCCCGAGTGTCACTGACCTAATGTCGTGAAAATGCTTGGGAAAGCGGGAGGGAGAGAAAACCACTTCTGTGAAACTTTCTCTCAATTACTTGCTTCCACCAAACCCTAACAATTTCTATTTGATTAGGGTATATATATGTTGTGAACCTGCGACTCGAGGGCGGGGGTGGTTCAGTCGGTAGCGCGCCAGGCTCCTAATCTGTAGTTTCCAGGTTCGAGTCCCAGCTGGGTCAGCGTAGAGATTTATATCCGCAAAAGTCCCCGCCCTGCCCACGGTCAGTAGGGGACACCGATGGGCTTGGAAAGGCCGCCGTCCGTCGGATGGACGTTAAGCCGTGGCCCCGTGTGCGGGAGAGCCATACCCTGTGCACGTAAAAGAACACGCTGGATGGCCTTGACGGGAGGCTACCATCTGTCTCCCAACAGCTGTTCCAGTGGTTCCCCTTCCCCAACCTTCTCTGAGCCTTCGGGGTCCATGTGACCTGGCCATTTAGCCCATGGTGTGCAAAAAAGTGCCGCTCAGAGGTAAAACAACTCAACCCTGCGACTCGAGTTTTTTTGTTTTGTTTTGGTGAATTTTAGCGTAACCGGGAATTCACCAAAAGAATTTCCAGATACGTCTTAAGTACTCAACTGTCAATTCAGGAAATATGGAAAGCAATCATCTTTTGGAAAAGATCTTTTTACCTTCAAAGTGAAAGTTGTTAGGTTGTCTTACCTCTGAACGTTACTTTTGTTCACACAATGGGCAAAATGGTCAGGGCACAAAATCCCAAGAGCTCAGAGAAAGTTGGGGGAAGGGGACCCGCTGGGGAGCTATTAGGACATAGATGGAAGTCTCCCGTCAAGGCCACACAGTGTGTTCTTTAACTTACACAGGTTATGGCTTTTGTGCGCACTCCGCTATGGCTTTACGTCCCATCCAACGGACGGCGGTCTTCCCGAGACTATCTGCGATCCCTTTCTGATTGAAGGTAGAGTGTGGTCTTAGCGGATTGGATAGGATTGCTTCACCTCTGAGCAGTACTTTTTTTGCACACCATGGGCTAAATGGCCAGGTCACAAGGGTTGGGTTGGGTTGTTTTACCTCTGAGCGGCACTTTTTTGCACACCATGGGCTAAATGGCCAGGTCACATGGACCCCGAAGGCTCAGAGAAGGTTGGGGGAGGGGACCCACTGGAACAGCTGTTGGGAGACAGATGGTAGCCTCCCGTCAAGGCCATCCTGCGTGTTCTTTAACGTTGGGTTGTTTTACCTCTGAGCGGCACTTTTTTGTACACCATGGGCTAAATGGCCAGGTCACATGGACCCCGAAGGCTCAGAGAAGGTTGGGGGAGAGGACCCACTGGAACAGCTGTTGGGAGATAGATGGTAGCCTCCCGTTAAGGCAATCCAGCGTGTTCTTTATCGTGCAGAGGGTATGGCTCTCCCGCACACGGGACCACGACTTAACGTCACATACGACGGACGGCGGCATTTTCAATCCCATCAGTGTCCCCCACTTACCGTGAGCAGGGCGGGAAGTTTTTCGGAGATAAATCTCAACGCTGACAGAGCTAGGACTCGAACCTGGGAACTGCAGATTACGAGGCCTTAGCGGAGATAAATCTCAAAACTGGCGCAGTTGAGATTTAGATTACGAGTCTGACGCACTGCCACTGAACAAATCCCGCCTACAAGATGAAAGTGATAAGCAGTAAAGGGCGAAATCGAGTCGGTGATTCAAATTTGTAGAGCTGCCTTTGAAACTCGTCTGATGGAATTAGAGACTGACAGATCAACTGGTAGCGGGAAACGAAAGAAAAACATCTCGATAATATTCTTGGCATTAATAATGCATCCATAGTACGCTCTCGTTAGGGGCGGGGGTGGCTCAGTCGGTAGCGCGCCAGACTCGTAATCTGTAGTTCCCAGGTTCGAGTCCCAGCTGGGTCAGCGTTGAGATTTATCTCCGCAAAATTCCCCGCGCTGCCCACGGTCAGTAGGGGACACCGATGGGGTTTGGAAAGGCCGCCGTTTGTCGGATGGGACGTTAAGCCGTGGCCCCGTGTGCGGGAGAGCCATACCCTGTGCACGTTAAAGAACACGCTGGATGGCCTTGACGGGAGGCTACCATCTGTTTCCCAACAGCTGTTCCAGTGGGTCCCCTCCCCCAACCTTCTCTGAACCTTCGGGGTCCATGTGACCTGGCCATTTAGCCCATGGTGTGCAAAAAAGTGCCGCTCAGAGGTAAAACAATGCAACCCGCTCTCGTTTTACGCGGGGGTTGCCATCTAAAAAATACCCGCGTAAATGAAGCACAATTTTGCCATTAAAAAATAATTGAAATGGTAGGGATAGGGGGATAACGCTGCCCGAAATTCACACATCAATTTCCTTCATTGTTTTTCATTTTCACTATACAAAATTTTTTTGATGCAATAATAAAGACATACGACAGTCTATAGTAACGCTAAAATTGAAAGAATATGGCCTATTTAAGTTAGAAAGTTAAAAAAAAAGAAAAATAATCGATTATTGACTCTTTTGGTTAATGAGTCAACAAGTTTATTGTGAATATATTTATGTGAAATAAATTAATGTTTTTTAATATTATATTTCCGCATTCATTTCTGAGAAGTGTTTAGTATTTGGAGTAGTTAATTCATTCCTTACTACTCCAGTCATTTGTATAAATAATATAAAGTTGGATTGTTTTGCTTCAAAAGCGGTAATTTTTTGTCCATGTGGGCTAAATGGCCAGGTTACTGGGACCTTAAGGTGTCAGAGAAGATTGGGGGTAGGGACTCCACTGGACAGCTGTTACAAGATAGATGGAAGGCAATCCAGCGTGTTCTTTAAAGCGCACAAGGTAAGGATCACCTGAGCAAGGGAACTTGATCTTACCTTCCATACGACGGACGCCGACCTTTTCAAGATCAGATGTGTCCCCTTTCTTACGGAGAGCAGAATGAGATTCAGCTGACAGGGTTAGCAGAGGAAATCTCAACGTCATACAGTTGGGGACTCGAACCTGGGAACTGCAGATTACGAGACTGACGCGCTACAGCTGAGCCCAAAATAAATAAGAATTTCTCCTTAAGCAGCTGCTTGTCACGTAGGCCTATCGGAGTCTTGTCAGTTTAATACGGCATGGGAAAAACCCTTGTAGAAAATGGGTTGGGTTGTTTTACCTCTGAGCGGCACTTTTTTGCACACCATGGGCTAAATGGCCAGGTCACATGGACCCCGAAGGCTCAGAGAAGGTTGGGGGAGGAGACCCACTGGAACAGCTGTTGGGAGACAGTGGTAGCCTCCCGTCAAGGCCATCCAGCGTGTTCTTTAACGTGCACAGGGTATGGCTCTCCCGCACACGGGGAGCTTAACGTCCCATCCGACGGACGGCGGCCTTTCCAAGCCCATCGGTGTCCCCTACTGACCGTGGGCAGGGCGGGGAATTTTGTGGAGATAAATCTCAACGCTGACCCAGCTGGAACTCGAACCTGGGAACTACAGATTACGAGTCTGGGGCGCTACCGACTGAGCCACCCCCGCCCCTATTTGTAAAAGATGAAAATCATCTATGCCTTATCGTTGACTCGATTCTAAGTCCTTAGGGTAGCAAAAAATACGGAAATATCCCTCTTCCTACCTTTGAAACTCTTATTTAATTGTAAATAGAAAGATCAACCCTGAATATGAGTATCATAAGTATTTGAACTTATGTTCAGCATGAAATCTGGCTTTGAGTTGGTTTGGGTTGTTTTACCTCTGAGCGGCACTTTTTTGCACACCATGGGTTAAATGGCCAGGTCACATGGACCCCGAAGGCTCAGAGAAGGTTGGGGGAGGGAACCCACTAGAACAGCTGTTGGGAGACAGATGGTAGCCTCCCGTCAAGGCCATCCAGCGTGTTCTTTAACGTGCACAGGGTATGTCTCTCCCGCACACGGGCCACGGCTTAACGTCCCATCCGACGGACGGCGGCTTTTGCCAAGCCCATCGGTGTCCCCTACTGACCGTGTGCAGGGCGGGGAATCAAGCTTTGAAGTTAACACAACCAACATTCACTATTCAGAGAATACGTGAAATATATTGAAATTGATTGCAGTCTGTTTTTGTTTGTTGACGATGTATAAAGAATATAAAACATGATTCTTGTGTTTACGATCATTCTTGGGTTTTACTTTTTCTTTCGTTATTATTTTTAAAATAAGGAGACCTGACACAGAGAGGCAGTTGATGCGCACTTTGTCGTTTTCTCTTAAGGCGAAAAAAACAAAGATTTTAATATACTTTTAAGTTTTAATGAGAACGAAGAGCTTGAATAAGAAACGTTTCATGCATTTGAATCGAATGAAAAAAATCTGCTAAAATATAAGATCTTAGTCCTTGAATCTACGCATTAAAATAATTGCGATGTTTTCTTTCAGCTTTACCACAAGAGTCAGGCATTCTATTACAGTTTTTTGAAACATTTTCGCGGATTTCCCCTAATGCTTTAATGTCCGTTTTGTGCTATCTTGTTCAATGTATTCTATCGTGTACCAATTCTATCGTGTTCAATGACACAAATTGCTTGGGCAGGATATTTCTTGCATGTTGAAACCACCTGCTAACCTACAACAATTGTTCTTGTAGAAAAACATTTGATACAATTTTGATGCCGATTTTGCATACAATGGACTATGGGTTGGGTTGTTTTACCTCTGAGCAGCACTTTTTTGCACACCATGGGCTAAATGGCCAGGTCACATGGACCCCGAAGGCTCAGAGAAGGTTGGGGGAGGGGACCCACTAGAACAGCTGTTGGGAGACAGATGGTAGCCTCCCGTCAAGGCCATCCAGCGTGTTCTTTAACGTGCACAGGGTATGGCTCTCCCGAACACGGGACCACGGCTTAATGTCCCATCCGACGGACGGCGGTCTTTCCAAGCCCATCGGTGTCCCCTACTGACCGTGGGCAGGGCGGGGAATTTTGCGGAGATAAATCTCAATGCTGACCCAGCTGGGACTCGAACCTGTGAACTACAGATTACGAGCCTGGCGCGCTACCGACTGAGTCACCCCCGCCCCTACAATGGACTAAACGACCAGGTCACAAGGTCCCTCAAGAGTTCAGGGGCAGTGACGGAAGGAGTTTAACATCCGCAGTTTAACATCCCAATCGACCGACCTCTTAAATAATTACGGAATTGAAAAACACATGAAACCGAAACCCGATTCTTATAGTTCTTTCTCTTAAGCAATTGCGAAATTAGAAAATCTCCGAAATCGGAAGCTGACTGATGACTTTAATGAAATATCCGAAGCCATCAACTTAAGTTAATGTTTGAAGATACGAAACTGATGCTGACAGGAACTTTAAATCAAATGAAATCAAAACGATCGATGAAAATCTCATTAATCTGATTCATTCTCATTAAATATTGCCGACGAATCATGCGATCAGTCTGCCTCGTTAGACAAGTTAGCCTGTAATCTATTACTGACCTGTAAGATCCCAGTAGCTCGTTAATACGTTTTCGAAAGCTTCTCCTCTGAAGACTAACCAAGGACAATTTAAAAAAGAAGTTTTTGCTAATCATCCACTGTAGTAACAAGACAAATTATATCTCAGAATTTAAGAACTTTTACTTTTTATTTTAAGGTCTTTGCTTTGAATATCGCAGGGTTCTAATTATTTCCAATTTGATGTGGAAATAATAGAAAATTGTCAACCGATAATGCGGATGTCTAGCATAGATATTGCTGCTAAAAAAATTCGATTACTTTGATGCAGTTTTTTTAACTCAGAGGAAGGTTGCAAGTAATAAATATCAATTTTACTTTCTTATGCAACTAATTGTAAATTAAACAGTGATTTCGTTTTTCTCCCTTTCAAGTTGGGTTTAAATGTCTCTGAAGTCAAAGGGATCTGGGTTAGAGTCCCGGGAAGGGTGTTTTACCTCTGAGAGGCATTTTTTGCGCACCATGGGCTAAATGGAAAGGTCACATGATCCCCGAAGGTTCAGAGAAGGTTGGGGGAGGGGACCCACTGGAACAACTGTTGGGAGACAGATGATAGCCTCTCGTCAAGGCCATCCAGCGTGCTCTTTAACGTGCACAGGGTATGGCTCTCCCGCACACGAGGCCACGGCTTAACGTCCCATCCGACGGACGGCAGCCTTTCCAAGCCCATCGGTTTCCTCTACTGACCTTGGGCAGGGAGGGGAGTTTTACGGAAATAAATCTCAACGTTGACCCAGCTGGGATTCGAACCTGGGAACTACAGATTACGAGCCTGGCGGGCTACCGACTGAGCCCACCGTCCCTCGGATAAGGCATGGATATTTGTGCTGTCCTTCTGCTGAGGGCTCGTTTTCCTCACAGCCTTCTATGACGCCTTCTATGGCGTATTAAACTGACAGGCTCCTGTCAGACTACTTTGGCACGCAGCAGCTGAGGGGATATTTCTTTTATAGTTGAAGTTGAAAAAATGAAGTTTCACAATGTAGTCTGCAGTCGATTCCACGAATCGACTGCAGACCGCGGGGGCGGGGGTGGCTCAGTCGGTAGCGAGCCACGCTCGTAATCTGTAGTTTCCAGGTTCGAGTCCCAGCTGGGTCAGCGTTGAGATTTATTTCCGCAAAATTTCCCGCCCTGCCCACGTCAGTAGGGCACACCGATGGGCTTGGAAAGGCCGTCGTCCGTCGGATGGGACGTTAAGCCGTGGCCCCGTGTGCAGGAGAGTCATACCCTGTGCACGTTAAAGAACACGCTGGATGGCCTTGACGGGAGGCTACCATCTGTCTCCCAACAGCTGTTCCAGTGGGTCCCCTCCCCCAACCTTCTCTGAGCCTTCGGGGTCCATGTGACCTGGCCATTTAGCCCATGGTGTACAAAAAAGTGCCGCTCAGAGGTAAAACAACCCAACCCAACTGCAGACCGCATTCGATCCGCCACGATTGGATCATCTGATGTGGAATTTCGCATTTAGTCTGAGATCTGCGACAGTTTTGATTGACAACATTGATTTCAAATTCCGTTTCTTGTTTCTGAGATTCCCGACCAGAATTACCTCTAGGTGATCATTTTAGAGCTCTATTATTTCTTCATGACGGCCACTCCTCCCTCACACTCTTTACAGTAATTGGTCTACATTTGTAATACGACAGCAGGATCATTCCAAGCAAGTTATTACTGCGGCTTTGAAATTAATTTTAGCATAGGGAATATAACTCAGGTAAAGATTAACTGAACCTATGAGGAATTCTGCTGTGGTGTTTGAAAGTCAGTCAGAATAATGGAACATGAGGATATTCTGAGCTTTATGTGTTAGCTAAGTAATGTACAGCAAATTAAACGCACCGAAGGTTTCTATTGAATATAGGCAGAATTTACTGTGCGTAGTTAAGAGGCATTATTCTGGAAAATTATAGTGTTTTTAAATTCAGGTTAGAGAAGCATATACATATTTAAATTTGAATAATTTAGTATTTTAGATATATTTATCAAAATTATTTCCTGAAGAAAAGAATTCTGTATATTACTGGAGGCTGAGTGGTGAGTATGCTTGACTACTGATCTTAGGGACTTGAGTTTGAGCAAGATCACTTTAATGCATCGGGACTTGACAGCCGTTCAGAAAAAAGAAAGAAGAAGGGAATTTAAATAAGCGTTAAGATTTATGCGATTTTATTTGTCTAAAATTTAACTAAACTCAATTTTTTTGAAAGAGCATAAAATGGAATAATTTAATAATTATAATTATACGAAAATTTTTATGAATATTTTAAAACTGATTATCAGATTTTAAAAATTATTAACTACCAGTTGAATTGGGGGAAGGCGGGGGTGGCTCAGTCGGTAGCACGCCAGGCTCGTAATTTGTAGTTCCCAGGTTCGAGTCCCAGCTGCGTCAGTGTTGAGATTTATCTCCGCAAAATTCCCCGCCCTGCCCACGGTCAGTAGGGGACACAGATGGGCTTAGAAAGGGCGCCGCCCGTCGGATGGGACGTTAAGCCGTGGTCCCGTGTGCGGGAGAGCCATACCCTGTGCATGATAAAGAACACGCTGGATGCCCTTGACGAAGACTACTATCTGTCTCCCAAAAGCTGTTCCAGTGGGTCCTTTCCCCAAACCTTCTCAGAGCCTTCGGGGTCTATGTGACCTAGCCATTTAGCCTATGGTGTGCAAAAAAGTGCCGCTTAGAGGTAAAACAACCCAACTAGTTTAATTTGAAAAAATAAAATTTTAATTGAAACAGCTATCTATTTAAAAATTAATTCTTCTGTTACTGCACTGTTCAGGCTTTGTATGACACATGTACAGGTGAATCTGAAAAAGTGGGCAAAACTTTACGGGGTGGTAGAACGCAGCTATACGAGCAATATTCGTCATAGAAAGTATGGTCGGAACGCAAACGGCGAGCCGCTAGGTGGCGTTGGAAATGGTATAAAAGGGTCGGTCCTCGCACCCAACGGCATTTCTACCGTGGATTGCCGAGAGGATGGCTGGTTATACTAACCACGAAATGGCGGATATGCACTTTGTGTGCGGTGCGGCGGACGGGAATGCAAGTGAGGCACAGAGTATCTCCTCTCCTTCTTGTGTTCATTCTTTAAATGTGACAGTGGAAAACTACCTTTTAACTTCTCACCGCTTGCGTTCCGACCATACATTCTATGACGAATATTGCTCGTATAGCTGCGTTCTACCACCCCGTAAAGTTTTGCCCACTTTTTCAGATTCACCCTGTATAATTACTGACCCAGATAGACACCTCAATACCATAGAGTCCCGATTCAGGTAGGGGTTGGCTATCTCAAAATTAGACCTCGTATATTGTCATCGCTCTGTTTGTTAGACGTACAAAGCTGAATAGCAAACCATAACTATCACTAAGATTTTCACATATAATTATCCTTCTGTGTTCTGGAAGGGCGAACGATAATAACTGATACACATTTCAGTGCTTATGATTGGGAACAGGCATGCACAAAGAATTTAATTTGGGGGGAGGGTTCTGAAGAATAAGAGAGAAATAAAATGTATAAGAACCGAAATTAAAAGAACAGAGAATAACACTTGAGTAGGGTCCCTCAATTACTGAAATATTCCACTGAACAGGAAAGATTTTGTAGTTGTTTTTAGTATCGGACATAAAATATGGGGCTAAAATAAAATTATACAAAGACAACTGTTTTGGATTTCAAATCAGAGAGACCAGGATGAGATTTAGTATAAAACGACTGGATTTTCGGACCCATTGGACTGGGTACAGTCGCTCAAAAAAGTATCCGAACACTATGGTTGATTACAGAATTCAGAAAAAATATCTGGCAACGATTTTTGTTTTAGAAATTAGTGATCTGGCAACCTTCGTGTCTCGTAACACGAAAGTTGCCAGATCACTAATTTCTAATAAAAAATCGTTGCCAGATATTAGTGATCTGCCAACCTTCGTGTCTCGTGACACGAAAGTTGCCAGATCACTAATTTCTAATAAAAAATCGTTGCCAGATATTTTTTCTGAATTCTGTAATCAACCATAGTGTTCGGATACTTTTTTGAGCGACTGTACCACAATCAGGGACTCTGGGTGCGTAACCGATTGGAAGAACTTTAGAAAAGGGCCAAATATGAAAAGTAAATTTTATGGCACAATTTCAGAGTTTTTAATACTGAAAACTTTTTTCTTCGCTATTCTTTACGTAATAAGAGTTGCCGACTCCCACGGCCCTAATTTTGAAAATTTCTGTATATGGATGAAACATTCGATTATATTTGCATATATTATGTACGGTTTGTATGTATTAGATATTATAATCGTTTATATCATGTACAGGGGCGTAGTGAAAGACTGTGGTTGGGGGAGGGGGAGAAATCGGAAATTTTCCAACTCGAAAATCAAATTTTGCCTACTGAGAAAGTAACCTCTCTGTCTGGTTCGTACCTAGATTTTGGGGCTATTTTAGAGGTTGAGGCTATTTTCACAACTCTCCTGCATTTATTTTGCCATTTGACTCCCAATTTTGACACCGCAATTGGAAAACCAATTTGAAACTCCAGAGCTCCTACCTTTTTTTAATGAAAAATATCATTGCAGATTACCGTATTTCTTCGATTCTAAGACGCCATCGATTTTAAGACGCCATCGATTTTAAGACGCACCTTAATTTCAGTATCACCAACACAAAAAACAAACTTTGTTTCTAAGAAAAAAAAAATAAATAAAACGCTAAAATATATCTAGCAAATATTTTTATTATAATAGAATTCAATTTACTAACAACAAAAGTACCTATTTATCAGTAGGTATGTTATTTATCATTTCCGTCTGAATCAATATCAGAGTCTGATTCTTCCGAGTCGTCGATATCTGCATCTGAATCAATATCAGAGTCTACTTCACATTCAGAGTCTGATTCTTCCGAGCAGTCTTTATCTTCATTATCCCATAATATATCGTCTACTGAGCCATCGAGAGCGTTGCTGATGTAACATTTTTTAAATGAGTGCTGCACTGTTCTTTCTGGGATTAGCTCCCAAGCTGTTGATACCCATTCCGCCAATTTTGATGCCGACGCTTTCTTAATTTTTCCGGAAGGTTGTCAATCAACAGTCAGGTTCCAATCTCACTGTAATTCACTCACAGAGCTCCACTATAATGAAATAACGGTGGCTTCACATTCGAAAAGCGCGGGAGAAAACCCAGGCCATTTTATTTCTCCAATGGAATTGGGAGAATGCGATAACAGTCAAACTTGGAGGCGCGGTTTCCGCGTAAAATCAAAACGTGTGATGACGTGTGCAAAACGCGGGAAAATTTCAAATAAAAACTGCGATTCTAAGAGGTAATCGATTCTATGACGCACCCCGTTTTTAGAGACGTTTATATGGGAAAAAAGTGCGTCTTAGAATCGAAGAAATACGGTAATTAAAGATTCAATGAACAGCTATTTCAGTCCTTGATTTCTTACTTTGTTTGTTGTTATTGAATTTTAGATTTTTTTCACTACATTAGTCAAAACAGTTCTTGTAATGCACCTCCTCAACACGGGTCGATCACAACATGTTGTATCGTGTAAATAGACTGAGAATGTCACAGTTAGTTACAGCGGATCATTCTAATTCAAATTATGATATTAAGTAGAAGTAGCAGAGCTCTGAAAATTTGCATCTATCTAGTAGTCCAGGTCTTAGATTGGATTGGATTGGATTGTTTCACCTCTGAGCGGCACTTTTTGCACACAGTGAGCTAATGGCCAAGCCACAAGGACCCCGAAGGCTCAGAGAAGGTTGGGGGAGGGGACCCACTGGAACAGCTGTTGGGAGACAGATGGTAGCCTCCCGTCAAGGCCATCCAGCGTGTTCTTTAACGTGCACAGGGTATGGCTCTCCCGCACACGGGGCCACGGCTTAACGTCCCATCCGACGGACGGCGGCCTTTTCAAGCACATCGATGTCCCCTACTGACCGTGGGCAGGGCGGGGAAATTTTGCGGAGATAAATCTCAACGCTGACCCAGCTGGGACTCGAACCTGGTAACTACAGATTACGAGCCTGGCGCGCTACCGACTGAGCCCCCCCCCCGCCCCCCAGGTTTTAGATCTCGGGAAAAACCGAAATTTGCTACCTGGTATCCTGCAAGGCGAAAAAGAACTCACGCAGAGGTCAAACCTTGTTTTAGAAAAGTGAAAATTAAGGCCTAGGGTTTTTTGTTTTGTAAATCTCACAAACGTTATGAAATTGTACATCCGGTGGTCCTTGGAGGTCAAAAATCAAAATTCGACCTACCAATGTTAGAGAGTTATAAATTGGCGTGTACGTGGTTTTCGGGCAGTGAATCTCAGCAACATTACGAAATTGTAGATCTGACTAGTCCATCAAGGTCAAAGGTCAAATTTTGTTCTTTATATGCTGCAAACCTATAAATGGATGCTTCAAGGTATAACTTTTCTACATGTTAGAAACGTATGAAATATCTGAAACAATGGATCTCAAGGTCAGAGGTCAAATATCTGTCTGCCTGTGTTAGGAAGGTGAAAATTAGAGCACAGGTGTTTTTCGAGTTGCAATTCTCAGAAACGTTAAGAAATTTCAGATCCGGTGTCACATAAATATTAAATAGGGGTCTGGGTAATGGTCGACAAACCAATAAATACCAAAGACAGCGATTGCTTTTTCATATCAAATGATGCTTACGATTCCTTTCTCATATCAAATGATGCTTGTGATTCCTTTCTCATATCAAATGATGCTTGTGATTCCTTTCTCATATCAAATGATGCTTGTGATTCCTTTCTCATATCAAATGATGCTTGTGATTCCTTTCTCATATCAAATGATGCTTGTGATTCCTTTCTCATATCAAATGATGCTTGTGATTCCTTTCTCATATCAAATGATGCTTGATTCCTTTCTCATATCAAATGATGCTTACGATTCCTTTCTCATATCAAATGATGCTTATGTTTCCTTTTTCACATCAAATGATGCTTATGATTCCTTTCTGATATCAAATGATGTTTATGATTCCTTTCTCACATCAAATGATGCTTACGATTCCTTTCTCATGTCAAATGATGCTTACGATTCCTTTCTCATGTCAAATGATGCTTACGATTCCTTTCTCAAGTCAAATGATGCTTACGATTCCTTTTTCACATCAAATGATGCTTATGATTCCTTTCTCACATCAAATAAATCTTATGATTCCTTTCTGATATCAAATGATGTTTATGATTCCTTTCTCACATCAAATGATGCTTACGATTCCTTTCTCATGTCAAATGATGCTTACGATTCCTTTCTCATGTCAAATGATGCTTACGATTCCTTTCTCAAGTCAAATGATGCTTACGATTCCTTTTTCACATCAAATGATGCTTATGATTCCTTTCTCACATCAAATAAATCTTATGATTCCTTTCTGATATCAAATGATGTTTATGATTCCTTTCTCACATCAAATGATGCTTACGATTCCTTTCTCATGTCAAATGATGCTTACGATTCCTTTTTCACATCAAATGATGCTTACGATTCCTTTCTCACATCAAATAATACTTATGATTCCTTTCTCACATCAAATAATGCTTATGATTCCTTTCTCACATCAAATAATGTTTATGATTCCTTTCTCATATCAAATGATGCTTATGATTCCTTTCTGATATCAAATGATGTTTATGAATCCTTTCTCATATCAAATGATGCTTACGATTCCTTTCTCATGTCAAATGATGCTTACGATTCCTTTCTTATGTCAAATGATGCTTACGATTCCTTTTTCACATCAAATGATGCTTATGATTCCTTTCTCACATCAAATAATACTTATGATTCCTTTCTCACATCAAATAATGCTTATGATTCCTTTCTCACATCAAATGATGCTTACGATTCCTTTCTCACATCAAATAATACTTATGATTCCTTTCTCACATCAAATAATGCTTATGATTCCTTTCACCTGCATCATATAAAAAATTGCTTCAGCTTTACAGAATTTTCTTGCCAATGCTTATGTTTGTAAAGTCCCCCCCCCAAAAAAAATAAAACTGAAACGTGAATTATACAATATATACCCTCCTCCAAAATAAACTTTTCAATGATTAAATTACTTACGGACACACCTTTTCGGATCTGTATGACATGGCAGTTATCTTTTCGTAAGTAACTCTTGTCTAAATGGTGAAGTTGATTTCATTGAAATGTTCTTGAATATGCTACAGAATGAGGTAATTAAACCAAACTCAGATATTTTAATAACATACAAATAACAATGGGCAACAAATTTTCATAAAAGTCATGCCTCTGAGATAAAAGTAGCCATTTTTAAAGATTTCAAGGTGTTAAACACGAATATGACAATGAAAATACAAAATTGGCTACGATTTCTGAGAAATCCGCAATAATTTCTTATATAGTAGAAAAATTTCAGACAAGCATTAAAGATTTGAATGTTATCGGTTGTTATGCCCCCACTGAGGACGCCGATGAGGATGAGAAGGATAGGTTTTATGGACAACTACAGCATATTTTGAATTCTGTCAAGAAAGGAGCTATTACCTTTGTTCTAGGAGACTTTAGAGTTTAAGTTGCTAAAGCTTAATATTATTGTTGTCTATTATTAATATTATTATCATCGTCATCATCCTCGTCTTCATCATCATCATCATTATGATTATTAAAAATAAATAGAACTCTAAAATGCTTAAGCTATCAGAAGGACTGTAGATTGTCATATAGAACGCCATATAGCATTCTGTAGTAAAAAAAAAAGGAAGATTTTTTTGCACTTACTTACGAAACTCAAATTTAATCTTTAAGCACAGATTTAGTGGATTAATTAATATTAAAAAAAATTCTCAATGAGAATGTATACTGTATTAGTGAGGAATATATACTCTGCCAGAAACGATAATGATGTGCTTGGAGGTGGTGGTGTTTGGAGAATCGCTAATAAAATTGAGTGTGTTATGGACGAAGTTCATAAAAATTATCTGAAATTAGATACAATTAAAAAAGGCATCAAATGCAATGCGGTAAGACCATTGTTACTATGGTAACCTGAGTAACTCCTGGGATGATAGCAAAGGCCACTCCTCGATGTTTTCCCTTTGCTCCGAAAATTCATTGGCTAATTAAGAAATAATATAAAGAATGCATAAACATAGAACTGACTGCTTATTAAGGTCAAAGAACATGAGAAGCTCGATTAAGAAATTTTGCCTGATAAACGCATTCTTCTTTAGATAGTGAACATGCTTTTCGGAAATGCACTTTTGAAAAACATGAAATATTATCCTTCAGTGTAAGATGTTGCTGAAATTTTCTGAACGGTTAGAGCGGATTGAATTAGGCTTAACGGTATAAATAGTAACATATTACCAATAGGCTTATGCTATTAGTTGCCTTTTCTCACACAGGACATAAGGAGGTTTAGCTGTGGAGTCTGGTGCGCTACCGATTGAGCCAATTCACTGCTCCATATTATTAGTATCTTAGTCTTATTAATGACTAAGGTTCCTGATTTCTTGATAATTTTAAATTCTCGAGAATACGCGAAAAATCTAATTCTATATAATATTATTTTTCTCAAATTTTTTTATTAAAGAACTAAAATTGCATTACTAAAAAACAACTTACTAACTAAACAGCAAAATTGTATATTATAAAATAAACGTGTATTTGTAGCATATATATTACAAAACAACGCTCTAGCGACCGGAAGAAACTCCCGCCCAGGGTGTTAGGTTTCGGTTGTTTTACTTCTGAGCGGCACTTTTTTTGCACACCATGGGCTAAATGGCCACGTCACAAGGACCCCGAAGGCTCAGAGAAGGTTGGGGAAGGGGACCCAATGGAACAGCTGTTGGGAGACAGATGGAACCTCCCATCAAGGCCATCCAGCGTGTTCTTTAACGTTGGATTGTTTTACCTCTGAGCGGCACTTTTTTTGCACATCATGGGCTAAATGGCCGCGTCACAGGACCTCGAAGGCTCAGAGAAGGTTGGGGGAAGGGACCCACGGGAACAGCTGTTGGGAGACAGATGGTAGCCTCCCGTCAAGGCCATCCAGCGTGTTCTTTAACGTGCACAGGGTGCGGCTCTCCCGCACTCGGGGCCTTGGCTTAACGTCCCATCCGACGGACGGCGGTCTTTCCAAGCCTATCGGTATTCCCTACTGACCGTGGGCAGGGCGGAGACAAATCTCAACGCTGACCTAGCTGGGACTCGAACGTGGGAACTGCAGATTACGAGCCTGGCGTACAACCGACTGAGCCACCCCCGCCCGGTTAGGTTTGGATCATATAGAGCAGGAGTTGTTAACCAGGGGTGATGGAACTGTTTGTTCTTCTGTTGTTTAGCGGATTGTGTTTGGTCTTGAATATTGTAAATATTGTAAAAAAAGAAATCTTCGACCAATATTGGAAAAAAATCTTCGACCAATATTGGAAAAAAATCTTCGATCAATCCATGACCTTTCTAAATAGATCGTTGAGTCTTTGATTTTTACTTTGCCGGTCCATGGAGTGCGGGAGGAACATTCGAATTAAGATTGTTGAATTATTCTATTTTCAAAATCAGTCATTTACAATTTCATTGTGTCTTGAATTAAAAAAAGACTACGTGTATAAAATGCAATTCAATAATTAAAAAGTTAAATTTTTCAACAGTTTAAAAAATTATCAATTGCACATTTTAAATTTAAAAATAATGATGGGAGTGAGAGACTGCCATACATCGCTGGAAAGGTGTGTGGAATCTGGGAAAAGGTTAAAACCCTGATATAGGGGCCACTTCGTGAGGTCTTCTGTTTTTTGTAGGTATGTGTTTGTTCTTCTGCGGTTTGTATTTGGTCTTGCATTAAAATACTGTAAAAAAAAATCTTCGCTACGCGAATCCATGCCTTTCCAAGTAGACCGTTGGGTTTTTGATTTCTACACTGTCGATGAATCTTTTGGGCTTCAACCCCTGATTAATGACCCAGATTGATTTCAGGATTCAAATGATGCAACCACATTTCATCACTGATCATAATAGAATTGCGAAATATGTCTTTTTCGATTCACAAAACGTTAAAGAGATCAACACAGATCGTTTGTCTCGTGGACACGAGTCAACTTCCGTGCCACCCATTGCGCAAATAATTTTTAACAATTTCAGACCTGATTTTTTTTATAGAAGAGAAAAGAAACGTTTCCCTTTAAATGTGCTTTTTCATGATCATAGGAACAAGAATATAGCGGCATCGGTTTAACATATCATCACTGAAATTCAGCATGTATGAGGAATGTTCAAATATAAAGGAAAATTTTATTCACAGAAAAATCGTACATACTAGCTTTCAACGTAGTCCCCGTTAACTGCAATGCAGTTGCTTCAAAATTTTGAAATCTTCTTAATTCCAGTTTCAAAGAAGGCTTTTTTTGCTTGTCAATATTGAGGAACTTAACCTAGACAATGCAACTTTGCACAGCTGCAATGACCTCATCATTGTCTCGGAATCTCTTGTCCTGTAAAATCTCCTTTAGGGGTCCAAACAAATGGAAATCGAGTGGAGCCAAGTCGGTACTATACGGTGGATGAGGCAGTACATCCCACTTCAGTTTCTGTAGAGTCTCCAACGTTAAAGCATCGGTGAGAAGTAGAGAGCTGCTTGGACGATCGGTGTCCTTGAGCTCTGGTGACAGAAATCGTGGGTTGGGTTGTTTTACCTCTGAGCGGCACTTTTTTGCACACCATGGGCTAAATGGCCAGGTCACATGGACCCCGAAGGCTCAGAGAAGGTTGGGGGAGGGGATCCACTGGAACAGCTGTTGTGAGACAGATGGTAGCCCCCCCGTCAAGGCCATCCAGCGTGTTCTTTAACGTGCACAGGGTATGTCTCTCCCGCACACGGGGCCACGGATTAACGTCCCATCCGACGGACGGCGGCCTTTCCAAACCCATCGGTGTTCCCTACTGACCGTGGGCAGGGCGGGGAATTTTTGCGGAGATAAATCTCAACGCTCACCCAGCTGGGACTCGAACCTGGGAACTACAGATTACGAGCCTGGCGCGCTACCGACTGAGCCACCCCCGCCCCTTTTCCGTAGAGTCTCCAACGTTAAAGCGTCGGTGTGAAGCAGAGCGCTGCTTGGACGATCGGTGTCCTTGAGCTCTGGTGACAGAAATCGTGGGACCGCTTTGCGTTCCCTTTATTGAATTTCAGCTCGTTGTGCACAATTTCTTCAACACTTTCTACAAAAATTAAAGTTTCCTATGAGAGTTCACGATCAGTTTATCCGACGATTGTCTCCGATAATTTCCTCAATTCTGAAAACATTGTCGTGAGCAGCAGAAGTTTTTGGTCTCCGAGCGTGAGGTTCATTTTCGACACGGTCTCCTTCTTCTCTGGGGCGGGGGTGGCTCAGTCGGTGGCGCGCCAGGCTCGTGATCTGTAGTTCCCAGGTTCGAGTCCCAGCTGGGTCAGCGTTGAGATTTATCTCCGCAAAATTCCCCGCCCTGCCCACGGTCAATAGGGGACACCGATGGGCTTGGAAAGGCCGCCGTCCGTCGGATGGGACGTTAAGCCGTGGCTCCGTGTGCGGGAGAGACATACCCTGTGCACGTTAAAAAACACGCTGGATGGCCTTGACGGGAGGCTACCATCTGTCTCCCAACAGCTGTTCCAGTGGGTCCCCTCCTCCAACCTTCTCTGAGTCTTCGGGGTCCATGTCACTTGTCCATTTAGCCCATTGTGTGCAAGAAAGTGCCGCTCGGAGGTAAAACAACCCAACTCCTTCTTCTCTAAATAATTTAGCCCAACTGTATAGCCTTGCCTAAGACAAACAACATTCCCCAAACTGGGCTCGAAGTCTGACAAAGATTTCAGAAGGAATGACACCTTCATTCGTGAGAAGTTTGATAATTATGCGCTGGACAACACTGCTAGGTCTTGATTACGATTGGTGATGTGTGTGTGTGTGTGGGGGGGGGGGGGGCTTTACTTGCCAATAAATGCTGGTTGAGACAAGTTGATTTGTACTCGAACGGTAACTAAATCTTTTCTTATATTTGAACGCCCTATGTACATTATAATGTAGAAACTGTCCCGAGAGATGCAAGATTCTAAAATCTCAGAAAGCAGTGAAAAGGAGCATCAGAGAAAATAATTATGATTTATATGCACTTTGTCATGATAAACATTTATGAATATATCAGAACAGTTCTTCTAGTTTCTTATGAAGTGTAGAAAATCAATTCTTGTTGCGTGTCAGGCACAATTATATTCAATATTATTGAATGTAGTTTTTATTACATTCATAGATGACACAAATTTACAGTCGATTCTTCAGTACTCAAGACAGATCTACAATTTACAAACATTGCAAGATCACAGGCATCTCTTCCTACGTTTAAAAAAAATCCAGAAAATAATGTACATCGGGACTGAAGTAGATAAGTTTATTTGAAGCCATTCTCTTCGCTGTTATATTCTGCTGCTACTGGGTATAGGGGAAAAATTGTCTCGTGCCGGGTGGGATCCGAACCTCTAACCATCTGATAACTTATCAGGATTGATATATTTTCAAGTAGGTATTATGATTGCAGATTAAGTCTGCATTCACCACAGTTATTTCATGCCTGTGCACAAGACCAGAAGTACACCAAGACGATACAACTGGTATTTCATTGAGCCTGTTTTTACATCTCTCCATGCATTGTGCAAAATAGTACCAGTTGAATCACTTCTGGTGTTTTGCACGAGCCTCAATTAGAGCCCCCATGAAAATAAAATTAATTTGTTCTGTACAAAAACTGATTAAAATCCAGATGGCGGCAGGGTCCCCATTATCAGTTTGACGAACTAAACAACCGCAAATTTCCAAAATGTACCCGTGGGAACCATTGATATGGGTTGGGTTGTTTTACCTCTGAGTGGCCCTTTTTTGCACACAATGGGCTAAATGACCAGGTCACAAGTACCCCGATTGCTTCCCAATGGGGAAGGGACCCCCAGCTGTTGGGAGACAGATGGTAGCCTATCGTTAAGGCAATCCAGCGTGATTTTTAACGTGCACAGAGTATGGCTCTCCCGCACACGGGGCCACGGCTTAACGTCCCATCCGACGGACGGCGATCTTTCCAAGTCCATCAGTGTCCCCTACTGACCGAGGGCAGGACGGGGAATTTTGTGGAGATAAATCTCAACGTTGACCCAGCTGGGACTCAAACCTGGGAACTGCAGATTACGAGCCTCCATTGACATGGAGTTTAGCAAAATCAGTATAATAACTATCCAAAAGGGGGGACGGAACGGTTGGGTCGTTTTTCCTCTGAGCGGCACTTTCTCGCACACAATGGGCTAAATGGCCAGGCCACAATGATCCCGAGGGCTCAGAGAAGGTTAGGGGAGGGAGGCCCATTGGAAAACTGTTAAGAGACATATAGTAGCCTCTCACAAAGGCCATCGAGCATGTTCTTTAACGTGCACAGGGTATGATTCTCCCGCATACGGGGCCACGACTTCCCATCCGATGGACGGTGGCCTTTCCAACTCCATCGGTGTCCCCTAATGACCGAGGGCAGGACGAAGAGTTTTGCGGAGATAAATCTCAACGCTGGTCCAAGTGGGACTAACGAGGGTTGGGTTGTTTTACCTCTGAGCGGCACTTTTTTGCACACCATGGGCTAAATGGCCAGATCACATGGACCCCGAAGGCTCCGAGAAGGTTTGGGTAGAGGACCCACTGGAACAGCTGTTGGGAGGCAGATGGTAGCCCCCCGTCAAGGCCATCCAGCGTGTTCTTTAACGTGCACAGGGTATGTCTCTCCCGCACACGGAGCCACGGCTTAACGTCCTATCCGACGGACGGCGGCCTTTCCAAGCCCATCGGTGTCCCCCTATTGACCGTGGGCAGGGCGGGGAATTTTGCGGAGATAAATCTCAACGCTGACCCAGCTGGGACTCTCGCTGACCCTGCTGGGACCCCAGCAGGTCCGAACCTGGGAACTACAGATTACGAGCCTGGCGCGCTACCGACTGAGCCACCCCCGCCCCACTAACGAGGGTGTGAATGGGCACGTCAATAGGCGCATAGTAAGCACAGAGAATACAGACAGTTCTCGTTCCTGACATAAAGCATTCTTGAAAGCTAAAACGAATGTCCGATAGTCGAGTGATACACTTACATGTTAAATTGGGAGTTCCATTCTCAAAGCGCAGAAAAAGAATATAAATTCCTAATTATGCTATAAATATTAAGTTGTTTTATCCCTGAGTGTTATTTAATGTAAACAGAGTATTTCTAGATATTCAAAAACCATATCTGACATCAAATATAATCGGTAAAATTAATCTTAAATATTACTTTTTTAAAATGAGTTCGTCTCCATTTACTTCTGGTAGCATTCATTAGACAGAAGAATCATATTTTAATGAAATAAAATCAATCCACGGTAAATAAGTAGATTACCTGATAAAGCATTCAATAAATACTTCTGCGGAAAAATTAGTTTTGTCGAGGATGCGTCAATTGTCAAAGCGAACAAATGCGAAATGTAATCTTTCCTAATAACGGTATCCCGCCCTTCCCACGGTCAGTAGGGGACACCGATGGGCTTGGAAAGGCCGCCGTCCATCGGATGGGACGTTAAACCGTGGCTCCGTGTGCGGGAGAGCCATACCCTGTGCACGTTAAAGAACACGCTGGATGGCCTTGACGGGAGGCTACCATCTGTCTCCCAACAGCTGTTCCAGTGGGTTCCCTCCCCCAACCTTCTCTGAGCCTTCGGGGTCCATGTGACCTGGCCATTTACCCCATCGTGTGCAAAAAAGTGCCGCTCTGAGGTAAAACAATCCAACCCAACCCTAATAATGGTAGCATTATTATTAGGTACAGTCGCTCAAAAAAATATCCGAACACTATGATTGATTACACAATTCAGAAAAAATATCTGGCAACGATATTTTTAGAAATTAGTGACCTGGCAACCTTCGTGTCACGTGACACGAAGACGTTTTCTGAATTCTGTAATCAACCGTAGTGTTCGGATATTTTTTTGAGCGATTGCACATGGGAATTTACTCTGTTTTAATTCCTTTTTGTGTTTGATTGTTTGCAAACACTGTAGTTGAACACCATGATCAAATTTGTCTTGTGGTTTTTAAAAACGCTTGTTGAGGTCCATATTGGATGTCTATCGTAATAAATCACATATCAAATAAAAGCAATTCAACAATAATACCCTCCAGACAAAAAAGGGGGTGAGGGGACATTTAAAAAAAAAGTAGTAATTTTAGCAAAATATGTCAATAGCAGCAGTTGTTTACGCTACTTTCCAATATAATTAAAATAACGAAAAGTTTCAATATTCCGGAACAAAACTTTATTTCAACGTCGTCCATTCCTTTTATCTATTTCGCAGGTTAATTTCTGCAGGAATATGCTATATAGGAGCTAACGTTTTTTGCATATCTCGTTCGTTATGGGGCGGGGGTGGCTCAGTTGGTAGCGCGCCAGGCTCGTAATCTGTAGTTCCCAGGTTCGAGTCCCAGCTGGGTCAGCGTTGAGATTTATCTCCGCAAAAATTCCCTGCTCACGGTCAGTAGGGGACACCGATGGGTTCGGAAAGACCGCCGTCCGTCGGATGGGACGTTAAGCCGTGGCCCCGTGTGCGGGAGAGACATACCCTGTGCACGTTAAAGAACACGCTGGATGGCCTTGACGGGAGGCTACCATCTGTCTCCCAACAGTTGTTCCAGTGGGCCCCCTCTCCCAACCTTCTCTGAGCCTTCGGAGTCCTTGTGACCTGGCCATTTAGCCCATGGTGTGCAAAAAAGTGTCGCTCAGAGGTAAAACAACCCAACCCAACTCGTTCGTTAACATAGACAAGGCACGCTTACGAGTAAGAGCAATATGGCGCCGTCGGTTACAGTTTTCAAGCGATAGGGCATCTTCCTCTTTTCCTACTCCATGGATTACTCGCTGTACACAAAAAAATTAAGTTGGCAACACTACGAGAGACTCACGCATGCGCAGTTTGATTTAATAATAGCCATTTCTGAGGAGTCGTTTGTAAACGCAGAGCTATTCTGTTTAAGTTCTGGCATATATTGAAGTTAGTGCGTATATTCCGTACATGTTATGGGCATGTTTTGTGCAAATTTTGGTTTTAACGTTAATATGGATAAGTTTTTGATTAAACGGGAAAAGTTAAGTGAAGAATCAGTGGCAACACTTTACTCGATTCAAGAACGGTTTCAGATCAAAATAATGTAAACAGTTAACATTAATTCTTATATTTTGACAAATATTACAGCTTGAAGGAAACTCATACAAAATTAAAGGACTTGATTTATTTATTCGCTGTGTTATTATACAACATTACATACTACATACATGCACACACAGTAAACACCATTAAAAGTATATTGGAAACCTGATAGGTGATAAAGAACCCACACTTTACACTCTGACATGTAATGGAACATTTTCTTCTCCTTTGCTCCTTTATGGGTCTCTGGAGGTTTTACTCTCTCCAGTAAAGGTAACTGAAGAATGCAAATGCATCACGTATTGTTCTACATTTATTCCGTTTTGTTGCTGACTATATGCCACTCTGTTAGTATAATAGCCAGCGAGGAGAGATTTTCCCACCAAGTGCTCTGTGATGGATCACGGAGGAATGTGATGCCTGTTAGTCATTCTCGTATTCTATCAGAAAGACAGATTGCCTTAATTAATGCCTTTTCCTGAAGGTAAGTGCAAAATTATTCTAATGCTGGGGGAAATGGAAGTTGTGGGCTTGCTACAGTGTTTGCGATATTGACTTTCGCCATTACAGAGATTGAAATAGGTGAATGTTTATGTAGGAAAATGTTGGGCAGTTGAATAGAAAAACAAGATCAAGAGAGAAGAGATTCATGCTCTTGAGAGAAAGACGGGTTGTGATGCAGTTTAGGAGAGTGTTTCTTAAAGTTTCCATCAAGTTTTAATGTTGTCAAGGATGCACCAAAGCGCCTTTTGTGTCAGTTTATAGTTAATACTAAATTTATTGGTAAAATTTTTTGGATTAAGGAATAGAGACGTGGATTAATGTTTGGTTATATATTTCATTTACATAATATTTCACATCATATTCAGAATTAAATTAACTTTGCTGATGAAGTCAATAATCGATTTGGGTTGTTTTTACCTCTAAACGGCACTTTTTTTGCCCACAATGGGCTAAATGACTAGGCTACAAGGATACCAAGGGTTTGAAGAAGGTTGGGGGGAGAGGACCAACTGAGCACTTAGGAGATACACGGTAGCCTCCTGTCAAGGCCATCCAACATGTTCCTTAACGTGCACAAGGTAGCTCTCCCGCATATGGGGACACGGCTTAACGTCCCGTCCGACGGACGGCGACTTTTCCAAGCCCATCGGTGTCTTCTACTGACCGAGGGCGAGGAGTTTTGTGGAGATAAATCTCAACGCTGTCCCAGGTAGGACTCGAACCTGGGAACTGCAGATTGCGAACCTGGAGCACTACCGACTGAGCCACCCATGCCTCCTTCCATAAGTGAGATCGGGGATTAAAAAGTTAAAAAATTTTAGCCTAGGCCTGTATTTATTTACTTGTGGATAATGCAATGGAATTATCTACCAGTAAAGGAAAAAATGATGCAGAAATGGACAAAATTATTTTACTATTAATTTTTTGATAATATAAATATGTTGATTTTGTTCTGATTAGAGGAAATGGAAAGAAGATAATTAAGCAAGAAATAGATAAATTTATTAAGGGAAGAAGTAGAGTCCTGAATGCTATTAGGAATGGGGGTAGGCTGTGTTGGCATCGCTCCAGACTCGAAATCTGAAGTTACTAGGTTCGACTACCAATTGAGGTGCGCTGAGAATTTTCTTCCGTAATTCACGGTCTGCTGTTTCGAGCATACAAAAAGGCTAAATGATCAGGTCACAAGGACCCTTAGATCTCAGAGACGGTTAAAAGAACCCACTAGACAGCTATTAGGAGACAGAGAGAATCCTCCTGTCAAGGCCATCTTGGCCATTAGCGTGTTCTTCAAAGTCATCAGGTATGAATTTCCTGTACGGAGACACAGATCATCCGGATTTCCTCAAACGGATCCACGGATTAATGTCCCACGCGAAGGATGGCTTTTCCACGCTCAGCGGTGTCCCCTTTATGACCGAGGGCAGGATGGGAGTTTAGGGAAGGTAAATCTTACCATAAGCATAGTTGGGACTCAAACCTAAGAACTGCAGATTATGGGTCTGACGAGCTCTTGTATTGAGTTAACCCTCGCCCCGCTTTTTGGATTTGATAAGGCTAATAAAATATTACAATTCTCAAGAGTAGAGTATCACTGCTGCACACGCTCCAGTTTGCTGTGAACGGTAACTGCACACGCTCAATATTTCCGTGAGTGAGCCCACACGATCTAGTATCAAAATAATATGACCACCTACAGTCGCTCAAAAAAGTATCCGAACACCATGGTTGATTACAAGATTAAGAAAAAAATATCTGGCAACGATGTTTTTAGAATTTAGTGATCTGGCAACCTTCGTGTCACGTGATTACAGAATTCAGTAAAAATATCTGGAGCGTGTACAGCAACTGTACACGCTCCAGTTACCATTCACAGCAAACTGGCGCGTGTGAGTTACTGCACACGCTCCAGTTTGCTGTGAACGGTAACTGCACACGCTCAATATTTCCGTGAGTGAGCCCACACGATCTAGTATCAAAATAATATGACCACCTACAGTCGCTCAAAAAAGTATCCGAACACTATGGTTGATTACAAGATTAAGAAAAAATATCTGGCACCGATTTTTTTAGAAATTAGTGATCTACTAATCACTAATTTCTATCACTAATTTCTAAAAAAATCACTAATTTCACTAATTTCTAAAAAAAATCGGTACCAGATATTTTTTCTTAATTCTGTATTCAACCATAGTGTTCGGATACTTTTTGAGCGACTGTACACATGGGAATTATGAATAATTAGCTGAAAAGATATATTCAAATAATATTCGGGAAAGTTTATAAGTCACATTAGATGAAAAAACAGCCGCTGATAGTTTAGTTATCAGTGGGGCGGGGGTGGTTCAGTCGGTAGCGCGCCAGGCTCGTAATCTGTAGTTCCCAGGTTCGAGTCCCAGCTGAGTCAGCGTTAAGATTTATCTACGCAAAATTCCCCGCCCTGCCCACGATCAGTAGGAGATACCGATGGGCTTGGAAATGCCGCCGCCTGTCGAATGGGGCGTTAAGCCGTGGCCTCGTGTGCATGAGAGCCATACCCTGTGCACGTTAAAGAACACGCTGGATGGCCTTGACGGGGGCTACCATCTGTCTCCCAACAGCTGTTCCAGTGGGTCCCCTCCCCCAACCTTCTCTGAGCCTTCGGGGTCCATGTGACCTGGCCATTTAGCCCATGGTGTGCAAAAAAGTGCCGCTCAGAGGTAAAACAACCCAAAATTAGTTATCAGTTAACACACAGGCATGTAACTGGGAATCACGGTTTCGAATCCCACTTACGTCGGAAAACCTAAATTTTTTCAACTAACTACAGTAATACCCCGAAGTTACGCGACAGGTGGGTCCGACGAAAATCGCTTAAGTCGAATTCGCGTAAGTCGGGGTACAACTTTGCATATAAATATCTATAAATTTTGTTTAATTGGGACCAAGGACTAACAAAAACACTAGTTTAGAATAAAAATATTTAATAAAATTACAGTTCTTTATACATATTAACACAAAATATTAAAAAAATAAATGAGTTACGTAAAAAAGTTATTTCGATGTCGATGGCTTCATGAAATCTAACAAATTCGTCTGACGACACAATGCCTTCTTTTTTTTCACGCAAATTTCTTCGTAGCAAGCCAATAATTTTTTTTATTCCTTGCTTTGTAGCTAAGCTGTCCCATGGTCGAGTGGTTAGCGCGCTTGGCTACTGATCTAAAGGACCTGGGTTCGAGCCCCGGGTAAGGCATGGCTGTTTGTGTTGTTTTTCTGCTGAGGGCCTGCCATCCTCACAGACCTTCTACTATGGCATATAAACTGACAGGCTCCTGTCAGATCTCTGTGGCAAGCAGCTGCTTGAGGGGGTATTTATTTATTTATTTTTTTAATTGTAGCTATAACGCGTTCTTCGTTGGAGTCTGTTTTCTAAAAATTTTAAGCCCTTTTCAATTGAGCTGAGACCTTCTGTCAAGCTTGCAATTGTCATGTGCTTTTCTGGTGGAACTGGGTCTGAAGTGAAGGATACTTCAGTGACGTTTTCTCACGCATCTCTATGAGCTCATCGATTGTCAGCTCCTGACTATGTGAATCCAACAGCTCGTTGACATCATCACCATTGACTTCCAAATCTAATTGACTTGGCAAGAGGGGCGGGGGTGGCTCAGTCGGTAGCGAGCCAGGCTCGTAATCTGTAGTTCCCAGGTTCGAGTCCCAGCTGGGTCAGCGTTGAGATTTATCTCCGCAAAATTCCCCGCCCTGCCCACGGTCAGTAGGGGACACCGATGGGCTTGGAAAGGCCGCCGTCCGTCGGATGGGGCGTTAAGTCGTGGCTCCGTGTGCGGGAGAGCCATACCCTGTGCATGTTAAAGAACATTGGACGTTAAAGAACGCTGGATGGCCTTGACGGGAGGCTACCATCTGTCTCCCAACAGCTGTTCCAGTGGGTCCCCTCCCCCAACCTTCTCTGAGCCTTTGGGGTCCATGTGACCTGGCCATTTAGCCCATGGTGTGCAAAAAAGTGCCGCTCAGAGGTAAAACAACCCAACAAAGCCTAGCAAGATTAACAACTTCTTCTATCACATGAGCGA
Organism: Ryuthela nishihirai; assembly: GCA_038380435.1. Taxonomy (NCBI): domain Eukaryota; kingdom Metazoa; phylum Arthropoda; class Arachnida; order Araneae; family Heptathelidae; genus Ryuthela; species Ryuthela nishihirai. The sequence goes on from JAWZYU010000020.1 coordinate 42,148,961, forward strand.
CGTGATCAGTTTCTGACGTTGTTTCCATCTCGTTTTTGGAAAAAAATGGACAAAGTTTCTTCCAGACACCATTCAACGTTTTTTTGGAAATTTCATCCCAAGATTTTCCAATGATTCTTACGGCATCTGAAACATTGAATTGTTTCCAAAAGTCTTTAACAGATATCTCACTGTTTTGCCTCATAGTTTCTTTCAGATGTGCAAACGAACGCCTCGTGTAGTAAGCCTTGAATGTTTTGATGACTCCCTGGTCAATCGGTTGAAGCAAGCTGGTTGTGTTTGGAGGCAAAAAGCACAACTTTCACACGTGGGTCGAAATCGATTAGGGTGGCAGGAGGGTGACCGGGTGCATTGACAATAAGAAGCATCACTTTAAATAGAATCTGTTTAGACTTGCAATAATGTTCGACTTCGATTATGAAGTGGTGACGAAACCAGTCCTCAAAAACGGAAGCTGTCACCCAAGCTTTATGATTTCACTTCCAAATCACTGGTAAGCTAATTTTAGATATATTTTTTAAGGCTCTTGGGTTTTCGGCGCAATAAATTAAGAGAGGTTTTAACTTGCAGTCACCAGCTGCATTCCCGCCAACCATCACTGTCAATCGGTCTTTAGAAACCTTAAACTCTGGAAAGTTTTTTTCTTCACGTGCGATTAAAGTTCTTTTAGGCATCTTCTTCCAGAACAGGCCAGTCTCATCCACGTTAAATACGGTTTCCCTGCTATAGTCATCTTCTTCTATCATAGCCTTGAGTGTCTCAGGAAAAGAAGACGCAGCTTCTTTATCGGCACTTGCCGCCTCTCCACTCTCCGCGATGCTGTGCCAATTACAGCGAGTTTTAAATCGGTTGAACCAACCGTTACTAGCTACAAAGTTTTCATCTTCGCCCGCCTCCCCAGCTTCTTCTTTCAACCTCTCAAAAATCAGCTTAGCTTGATAGCACACAGTGTTCTGATCGACTGGACAATTCTTCAGTTTTACTTGATTATCACACCAAAATTTCAGAATTGTTTCCAACTCAGCAATAATACCATGATGTTTACGAATTATGCTTGAGTTCAAGGATTGAGCATTTTTCACCGCATCGAGAATTCTTTCTTTATCTTTTATGATTGTTCTTACTGTGGATTTCGGTAGCTCAAACTTCTTTGCCAATTCACAAATTTTCATTCTGCTATCAAAATCCTTGATAATGTTAAGTTTACTTTCCAAAGATATCGTTTTCCTTTTCTTACTAGGTGCAGGAGAATCAGATTTACTTCGTTTGGACGACACAGTTTTTTTTTAAGGGTTTAGAAAACGTATAACAAAACAATCTTAACTTTCGTCGATCGTAGAATCGTAATCGTGCACGTCGAGTTCGCGCGAAACGCGTCCAATGCGTATCACAGCAAGAGAAACACTGAAGATAGAGGGCGGCAGTGTTGCCAAACGAAAAAATCAAGAACCGCGTAACTCCGAGTTCGCGTAAGTCGGGGTATTACTGTATTCACTATGTTTCTAACACCAAGGAGCAATTTGTAAAATTACCCGTCCAGGAATTAAAAAAAAATAAATACTCTTGTTTTGAATTGGAGAAAAAAAATATTATCATAATAGTAATTTGAATTAATTAGAAAAAAAAATTAAAATAAATGTGATGGTAACACCAGAACTAGTTGAAGTAAAAAAGTGACATAAAAAATCTAAAATTACGAACTCAAAGAGTTGTTTTATATTTTGAACATAAAACATATTTCTTTAAACCTTTTTTAAACCTATTAGAAATATCCTTCCATTCTTAAATCTAACTTTAAGCTTTTAAAAAAATTAAGGTACCAAAAAAATAAAATATCTTTTCGTAATATTTTTGTAAGGTAGTGGAACACGAAATAAAAGCTAGATTTTCTAGATTTATAAGGCATAATAATGATATAATAAATAACAATAAATATAACAATAATAATGACAGAATAATGATAGAATTATAACAATAATAATGATATAAATAAACGAACCATCCAGTGCTGATTTAAATATAAAAAGAAAAATATTTTAACATATAAAATGACCAGTATTTATTAAATTCACAGTAAAAAAAGGTTTTTATGTTAAAAAGAAGTTTGTAGATTTTTTGAATGAATATAAAGCAAGTTACTTAAATTGCCCTCATAGTCACTACCTCGACTACAAATTCCATATTGTACAACAAAGAAAACCCATGCATAATGAAGCATGATCAGAATTCTTTGAGGAATAATTTTCTTTAAAAAATAAAATCTGTACAACACAAGCAAAGTTTTCTAGTTAAGAAATTTGCATGGGTTTTCCATTTCAAATTCTGATCTATAATTACACCCAGGTATTTGAAGTTACTCACCCTTTCTGTAGATGGACAATCACAATAAGAATTATCGTAATTAATATTATGATATTTAGGGTGATTTCTACATCACAGTTCATTAAATAAGATAAATTTTGTTTCCATGGACATTTAATTGGATTTTATTTGAAGAAAATCAAAAACGCATTTGTTGTATATCTTGTTCAACTTTAAACTGAAGTTCAGTTATAACTATAGCAGAGTATACAATGTCAGTGAACCATTTAACTGTAAATTGCAAAAATCGTTGAAAAAAAAACAAGAATAGGACCTAAGTTAAAGCCCTGAGGAACCCCTTTACTAACAATCATGCAATCACTTGTTTTAGGTTCTATACAAACAGCTTGTTTCCTATTTTTCAAGTAAGACTTAAACCAATAAAACCGTCTTATACCACTTACATAAAATTTATCCAAGAAAATTTTATGATTTACTATATCGAAAGCTTTCCTAATGTCAAGAAAAATGATTAAAGTTGTCTTTGCTTCATTTGCTTTTATCTTTCAGTAACATCTAGTATAACCTCTTCTGTGTTTCCACTCTCCCGAAATCCAGACTTTGAGTGATGGAAAAAATTCTGTTTCTGATTAAAATTTGATAATTCTAGATTTCACAACCTTTTCAATAATTTTGGAAAGGGCTGGTAAAATAGAAATTGGTTTGTAACTGTTTGCTAAATTTTTATTCCCACTTTTATATATCGAAAAAATTAAAGTACACTTCAAATCATCAAAGATGAAACCTTTTATCTTACAGCTATTTACCAAATATGTCAAAATATGAACATGCTATCTGCAAAAAATTCTTTAACATTTCGAAATGCAGATCGCGAGACTGGCGCTCTATAGAATCAACTAACACCATCTCCTTTCCAAAAAATTTCTCCGCCTTGCCCACGGTCAGTAGGGGACACCGATGGGCTTGGAAAGGCTGCCGTCCGACGGATGGGACGTTAAGCCGTGGCCCCGTGTGCGGGAGAGCCATACCCTGTGCACGTTAAAGAACACGCTGGATGGCCTTGACGGGAGGCTACCATCTGTCTACCATCAGCTATTCCAGTGGGTCCCCTCCCCCAACCTTCTCTGAGCCTTCGGGGTCAATGTGACCTGGCCATTTAGCCCATGGTGTGCAAAAAAGTGCCGCTCAGAGGTAAAACAACCCAACCCAACCCTTTCCAAAAACAAATGCACACATATAGTGCATAATACCCCTCACCAATCAAACGGATTCAGCCTTTGTTTAGGTTGGTTTTAGCTTTTTCTGCAAACTGCTAGTATGATCGAATCGTCTGAATAGTGTATGCATTTCGTTCATTTTGTGTAAGAGTGTGTTATCGCCATTGCCGGATAACGTGGGATTGAATCCAATGAATGCAATGTGTGTTAACCAAACGAATGTGTCCATCACGGCAACTCTCCTTCTCATTCTGCATTATCAGCGAAGCAATTTTTGATCTACAACCAAGCCCACTAGGATGCAACACTCACTCAAATGAAATGGACCCATTTCGACGACGATTAGATGCGATTAATTTACAATTAATCCTTTGCATATTAATGCAATTTAATTGCATTAATATGCAAAGGATTAGATGTATAATATGCAAAGGATTAGAAGGCTAGAATTCTGGAAATAGGGAAGGGGGATGTCCCACTTGCCCCTTATTATGCGACGGGCGAGATATGGCAAAGTTCTTGTGTCGGTTACCCGTATTACCGAATTTTTTTTGTCTTAGTCAATTTGTAGACTTCAAATTATAGTATTCTTCTAGATAGAAATACCAGGCTTTTAAGGTTACTACCAGTAAGTTGAGAGGTTCTTTGTTTCGTTTCTTTCATTGACGAAAGCCTTGTTTTCACGATTGGCGGACATTTTTTGATCAGTCCTTTTACCCATGTCGCTTCTTTACTCAGTATATCTCTTTATATCAGTATGTCTTATCTTAGTACAGCTTTACTCAGCCAATATGCTTCCAATGCTGGTAATGCGGGTAAATGCGTATTATTTTACGCATGGCCGGATGTTTTTTTGTTTGCAGAGATAAAAGTTCCCAGTGTTTGTTTTTACTACACAGTGTGATTAGAAATGATTTCAGAAGTTTAATAAATTTAAAAAAAAAACTGAAAGACGTATAAAAATGAAACTTACACTACTGCAAAGAACAATTTTTTAAAAATAAATATGAAGGAAAAGTAACTAATATATTTAATACACTTGCAGTTGGGGGGATGGCTCAGTCGGTAGCGCGCCAGGCTCGTAATCTGTAGTTCCCAGGTTCGAGTCCCAGCTGGGTCAACGTTGAGATTTATTTCCGCAAAACTTCCCTCCCTGCCCAAGGTCAGTAGGGGAAACCGATGGGCTTGGAAAGGCCGCCGTCTGTCGGATGGGACGTTAAGCCGTGGCCCCGTGTGCGGGAGAGCCATACCCTGTGCACGTTAAAGAACACGCTGGATGGCCTTGACGGGAGGCTACCATCTGTCTCCCAACAGCTGTTCCAGTGGGTCCCCTCCCCCAACCTTCTCTGAGCCTTCGGGGTCCATGTGACCTGGCCATTTAGTCCATGGTGTGCAAAAAAGTGCCGCTCAGAGGTTAAACAACCCAACCCACTTGCAGTTGCTTGATAGTTAGATCGGCTGAGAGGGACCCATTTCACTGCTACTGCTTTCATCTGATCGAAATTTCTTCCCTTTTTCCGAGAGCACGGTTAGCTCAGTCGATGGCGTGCCAGATAACGCTACTTGATAAAAAAAAAACACCATAACCAATCAATTTAAATCTCATTTTCATACTAAATCTTCGATACTAAGTAAAAACATTTCTTTCAGTATTTAGAGTTATGGAAACCAGAATATTTAATCAGTCATTTAATCAGTCCCGGGGCAAGGCATGGATGTATGTGTCGTTTTTCTGCTGAGGTCCTGCCATCCTCTCAGACCTTCTACTTTGGCATATAAACTGACAGGCTTCTGTCAGACCTCTGTGGCAAGCAGCTGCTTGAGGAGGTATTTACTGTGCCTTGGCTTTACTGTAACCCCCTGCATGAAATAAATTATTATTATTATTATTATTTAACGTAAAGGAATATTATGCTTTCACTCTTGTCGTATTCATTTTGCTTGCAACAGATTTTTTATTCTCTTCAGCAGTAGAAAAATAAATGACACCAATAATCAGTGTTGCTAATCATGTAAGCAACTGATTATGTACCAATAGAATCACACGAAACAAAAAAGCTTTAACAACGGAATAATATGAAACGAGAATTCATTAGTAAGATTCTATACTTCACAATGGCACAACAGGCACACCAAACATTTACGCGTATTTATCTATTTATAATAATTTAAGATTTTTTGAAGACTTTTTGAAGATTTTGAAGTTTTTTGATATGCCTATATTACAAAAATAGGCAAAACTTTTAGTTCTAGACGTTTTATCAAAGACGGTATACCTCAAGGATCTATTTTAGAGCCTTTACTCTTTTTGATGTACATTAATGACGTGGGGACACTAATTTAAAAAAGGTCTATAGAGCGGTCCTATAGAGACACTAATATATAAAAAGGTCTATAGAGCGGTCCTCCCCCACCCACTTTTTAAGTGGGTGGGGGTGGGGGGACCGCTCCACAGCGAATCAGCTTTAAAGTCCGCATTATACGGTTGTTACCTGTATTGATATCAAGCTTTATGGTAGTAGCTCTTCGAACCTGATCAAAAATTAAAAAAAATATATGTATTCAATATATGAAATTGAAACATTAAATACTGAAATAATAGTTACGGAAACGTATATTTATTTTATTAAATTGTTTGAAACAATGCCAATTATTATTCAAGTTATAATTGGTTTTTGAGGTAAATTCTTATGACTTAAGATGAAGATTGATGAGATCTTTTTTTTATTGATCAAAGATCTGGGATCGGAGACCATCCAGTCTCCATTATGAATGTCATTCCCCATCAAGGATTAAAAGGTTCGACAATCGGAATGGAACGAAGGAAACTATTCTCGTATAATCAGAGGACAGAAATATTACCCTGGGTCGCATGTGTCGAGTCTAAAACACACTAGTATACAGCTGCAGTTAAATATCTAATCAGCAACTAGTGTACAGCTGCAATTAAATATCTAATCAGCAACTAGTGTACAGCTGCAGTTAAATATCTAATCAGCAACTAGTGTACTAGCAATTAAATATCTAATCAGCAACTAGTGTACAGCTGCAGTTAAATATCTAATCAGCAACTAGTGTACTAGCAATTAAATATCTAATCAGCAACTAGTGTACAGCTGCAGTTAAATATCTAATCAGCAACTAGTGTACAGCTGCAGTTAAATATCTAATCAGCAACTAGTGTACTAGCAATTAAATATCTAATCAGCAACTAGTGTACAGCTGCAGTTAAATATCTAATCAGCAACTAGTGTACAGCTGCAGTTAAATATCTAATCAGCAACTAGTGTACAGCTGCAGTTAAATATCTAATCAGCAACTAGTGTACAGCTGCAATTAAATATCTAATCAGCAACTAGTGTACAGCTGCAGTTAAATATCTAATCAGCAACTAGTGTACAGCTGCAGTTAAATATCTAATCAGCAACTAGTGTACTAGCAATTAAATATCTAATCAGCAACTAGTGTACAGCTGCAGTTAAATATCTAATCAGCAACTAGTGTACAGCTGCAGTTAAATATCTAATCAGCAACTAGTGTACAGCTGCAGTTAAATATCTAATCAGCAACTAGTGTACAGCTGCAATTAAATATCTAATCAGCAACTAGTGTAAGCTGCAGTTAAATATCTAATCAGCAACTAGTGTACAGCTGCAGTTAAATATCTAATCAGCAACTAGTGTACAGCTGCAGTTAGATATCTAATTAGCAACTAGTGTACAGCTGCAATTAAATATCTAATCAGCAACTAGTGTACAGCTGCAGTTAAATATCTAATCAGCAACTAGTGTACTAGCAATTAAATATCTAATCAGCAACTAGTGTACAGCTGCAGTTAAATATCTAATCAGCAACTAGTGTACAGCTGCAATTAAATATCTAATCAGCAACTAGTGTACAGCTGCAGTTAAATATCTAATCAGCAACTAGTGTACAGCTGCAGTTAAATATCTAATCAGCAACAAGTGTACAGCTGCAGTTAGATATCTAATTAGCAACTAGTGTACAGCTGCAATTAAATATCTAATCAGCAACTAGTGTACAGCTGCAATTAAATATCTAATCAGCAACTAGTGTACAGCTGTAGTTAAATATCTAATCAGCAACTAGTGTACAGCTGCAGTTAAATATCTAATCAGCAACTAGTGTACAGCTGCAATTAAATATCTAATAAGCAACTAGTGTACAGCTGCAGTTAAATATCTAATCAGCAACTAGTGTACAGCTGCAATTAAATATCTAATCAGCAACTAGTGTACAGCTGCAGTTAAATATCTAATCAGCAACTAGTGTACTAGCAGTGAAATATCTAATCAGCAACTAGTGTACAGCTGCAGTTAAATATCTAATCAGCAACTAGTGTACTAACAGTTAAATATCTAATCAGCAACTAGTGTACTAACAGTTAAATATCTAATCAGCAACTAGTGTACAGCTGCAGTTAAATATCTATCAGCAACTAGTGTACAGCTGCAGTTAAATATCTAATCAGCAACTAGTGTACAGTTGCAGTTAAATATCTAATCATCAACTAGTGTACAGCTGCAGTTAGATATCTAATTAGCAACTAGTGTACATCTGCAGTTAAATATCTAATTAGCAACCAGAGTACAGCTGCAGCTAAATATCTAATCAACAACTAGTGTACAGCTGCAGCTAAGTATCTAATCAGCAACTAGTGTACAGCTGCAGCTAAATATCTAATGAGCAACTAGTGAACAGCTGCAGTTAGATATCTAATTAGCAACTAGTGTACATCTGCAGTTAAATATCTAATTAGCAACCAGAGTACAGCTGCAGCTAAATATCTAATCAGCAACTAGTGTACAGCTGCAGCTAAATATCTGATGAGCAACTAGTGTACAGCTGGAGTTAGATATCTAATTAGCAACTAGTATACAGTTGCAGTTAAATATCTAATTAGAAACTAGTATACAACTGCAATTAAATATCTAATTAGTAACAAATCTGAAGCTGTTCAAAATTGTCCTTTATAAATTTCGTGTTATCAGAGGAATTCGAGGAACACGCTAAGTCGAAATTCCTTGTCGGACAATAGAAAATTTTCGCGTTAAGGGAATGTTCCCCCTGCAATTTCGTTTTTGCTTTTAAAGAATATTTATGCATGTAAAAAATATGTGTCGTCGAAACGGACCAAACTTTAATTTTTCATTAACAGATATTTCGAATTCTCCACTTTCGTGTTAAGTGTTTTCGACTCCACTAAGCTGTCAGCAAATACGTAATACGAAGCACCTGGCTTTTCTTTGTATTGGTTGTAAGAAATGCTTCAGCGATTTGTTTTGCAGAGTTAAGTCAGCATACGTAACCTGACACTCGCGAGCCCGTCGCGAGAACCTGAGTGACGGGCTGTGTTTGTGCGTGACTTAACTCGGGAAACAGTGGCGCGTCTTTCTTAGGTGCAACACTTCCACTGTAGCTGCGTCAGTTGCAAAGTTGTAAAAAAGTCCCATGTTCATGGATGGCCCTCCCAACAGAAGAAAAAACAAACATATTTGACAAAATTTATTCAATACCTTTCAACTTTTCGGCCGAAAAATTCAAACTGTATTTGTGAACTGAAGAAAATTTCATTTCGCTGTGTTGAGTGTAGCTGGCTCAGCGTGTGTTGCTTTACATATGAGCATCGCTTCTTTTGAATACAAATGGCTAGGTGACGAACACATCAAGACAGAGAATAGCTCCCATCATGGGCGTCCGCAGAGGGGGGCAAACCGGGCCCTTGCCCTCCCCTGGGGTCGAGTAAAAAATTCCACAAATTATAATCGTAACAATTTAAACGTAATTAATTTATATACATTATGTATGTGTTTTTGTATTGATGCAATACTGTATTCTATAATCTAATTGTGAAAACAAAACCCTAAAAAATTAAGTAATTAAATAAAAATTTATTGATATAATTATTTGTCTCCAAGCCTTGCTCCCCCCCCCCCCCCCCTTGGAAAATTTTCTGCGGACTCCCATGGCTCCCATCAGTTTTAATGTTCCATTTGAACCACAGCCAGGTGCGCAACACATTCTATTTTGTTTTATTACTTACAGGGCCCGGATCTAGAAACAAAGAGTGATGTAATTGAGCTAAGAGGCCGGATTTCCATTGCAATATAAAATTTCCCTCTCTATTTAGAGGGAAATTCTCCGCCCTGCCCGGTCAGTAGGGGACACCGATGGGCTTAGAAAGGCCGCCGTCCGTCGGATGGGACGTTAAGCCGTGGCCCCATGTGTGGGAGAGCCATACCCTGTGCACGTTAAAGAACACGCTGGATGGCCTTGACGGGAGGCTACCATCTGTCTCCCAACAGCTATTCCAGTGGGTCCCCTCCCCAAACCTTCTCTGAGCCTTCGGGGTCCATGTGACCTGGCCATTTAGCCCATTGTGTGCAAAAAAGTTCCGCTCAGAGGTAAAACAACCCAAACAACCTATTTAGAGGGCTTTAAAACATTTCTAAAAAATGCTTGAGATGCGTAGAAGTTTAATATTTTTTTTTACCTCTCTTACTAGCATTCTCAAAATGTGTGAAGGGGAATGAACCTTTGTCTCCCACCCCTAAATCCAGCCCTGATTTCTTATTGCGGGTGGCATTTGGTATACCGGTTGGCAGAAAACGGCAGGAGGCTAGCGCCCATTTTATCCTTTTAATTTTGTTTCAAAATAATATTTTTGGTGGGTGGGTGGGGGTGGGGGGTTTAGGTGGGTGGGTGGGGGGTAAAAAGGTCTTTAGTGGGGGGTGGGCGATTAATAAGTCTGGTACTAGGGCTGGCATCACCTTGCTACTCCAGTGTCTCAAGGGCTCAGAACAGTAGGAAAAGACGACTCAATAGACAGACTTTGAAGTTTCTCCTTCAGGGCTTACGACGCTTTCTTCAACGCGCACCTGTTGTGGGTCTCTCTTATGAAGAGCTACGGTTCAACGATCCATTCGACGGACGGCGGCGTACTCGAAGGTTGGGTTGTTTTACCTCTGAGCGGCACTTTTCTGCACACCATGGGCTAAATGGCCAGGTCACAAGGACCCCGAAGGTTCAGAGAAGGTTGGGGGAGGGGACCCACTGGAACAACTGTTGAGAGACAGATGGTAGCCTCCCGTCAAGGCCATCCAGCGTGCTCTTTAACGTGCACAGGGTATGGCTCTCCCGCACACGGGGCCACGGCTTAACATCCCATCCGACGGACGGAGGTCTTTCCAAGCCCATCGGTGCCCCCTACTGACCGTAGGCAGGGCGGGGAATTTTACGGAGATAAATCTCAATGCTGACCCAGCTGGGACTCGAACCTGGGAACTACAGATTACGAGCCTGGCTCACTACCGACTGAAGCACCCCCGCCCCACATGTACTCCGAGCCCATTGGTGTTGCTTTTATTACTAAAGGCAGAATGGGGGTTAGCTGAGAAAATCTCAATGAAGGCACAATGGGGTATCTCAGCTGTGGAAATGACGCTTTCGCTTCTCTCTTGAGTGCAGATGCTGCTGCCCGAATGTAAAGTGCAGAATGGGAAAATAATTCCAATTTTTTCTACCTGTCGACGCACGAAATGATTACGAAAGTTAAATTCTTCAGCTTCGAAATTGAAAAGAAAATGGAAAAGTCAGGTTCTTAATACTTTATGGAATTGTATGTTAAGTTAGAGGTGGTTTGTTTTAACTTTGAGCGGCATATTTACGCCCCCCCCCCCAATCGACTAAATGGACAAGTCACAAAGATCCCAGGGTCTTCTGAAGAGAAGGTCGAGTAAAGGATGAAACTGGGAAGCTGTTATCAGACAGGTGATAGTCTTCCGTCTTTCCTGTTAGCGACCGTGTTTTTTAGCGTACATACAGAGCCACGACTTTAACGGCCCATCTGACGGACGGTTGCCTTTCCAAGCCCATTAATATCCCCTTTCTAACCGAAGACAGGGTAAAGGTTAGAGGAGATAAATATCAACGCTGACACAAGTGAGATTCGAACCTGGGAACTACAGATTGCAAACCTGACCCACTACTGACTGAACCCAACCCCTGCCCTTAGATAACATAAGGAAGCTGTTAGGAGACAGATGGAAGCCTTGTGTCAAAACTTCGCAGCATATTCTTTAACGTACACAAGGTATGAGGCTCTCGCACACGGACATCACGGCTTTGACATTCCATCCGACTGACGGCGATTTTTCCAAGCCCGTAAGATAGAAAAATCCACACTCCTCTCATATGGGTTTAAATCTTTACATGCCACCGCCTCCACGTGAAGCTTTGTAACAAGTGTCAGGTGAATCCATTAGAACGCCTCTCGTTCGCAAATGCGAAGACCACGTCCACACCGTGTGCACCCGACATGCATTGAGCAACGTCTTCGCCAGCGATTCCCGATTTGAATCCTCTTTCTCCACCTCCTCGTCTTGCGTTTGGTGTCCAACGACAATCAGGCGAGGAATCTGCGAGGGAAAAAGAATCTGTCCCCGATGACAGGGCGCGACATCCGCAGTCAGAGAGTCGGCCAGGCTGGCACGTAGAACGGAGCAGGCGCCAGGATGAGCGCACCCCCGCAATGTGGCTGCGATATATAGGGCGTCCGGTGCATCCGTCACCACTTCGCCGTGCTCTGTCACACGTGCCGCTCCCGTCGCCTCACGTGCTCATCCACAATTTTCGGACACTGGCCAAGGGGATCGAAAGTAAGTGACAGTTTTTTTTTTTCTTTCTTTCTTCGATGCTTGGGAGTATCGCACGATCATCTAGCGACTGCGATTTGGTTTCTTTTTTTCTGGGTTTGAAGATCAATTAAATACATTCAGATGTAGGAAGTGTTTTTCAGGAATGTATACGATCGTAAAGTAACTCTTAATGATTATTTAATGTTGCTTTTAGTATTAGTTAAAAAAATGAGAGATTCATCAGTGTGAATTTTTTTGATGGTGTGAAAGGTAAACGAAATTTTTTTTTCGTCTCCGAAGTTTTTTGCAAACACTAAAAGAGACTAATATCTACTATTCAGCATCAGATTATTTTTTTCCGTTGTGGAAATCTTAATTTCAATAGAAATGAGTAAAAGAAAAATTAAACGCTTCTGAGAGGAAGTATGCTTGAGTTTTTTTGATCAATTATTTTCTAATTAACAAATTAAGATATGTGAATCAAAATTTAAAGACCCTAGCAGTTGATTAATTATAAAAGAGAGATGTGTCAAATTTATGATCAGTGCAAAATGTTGTAGTTGACATTAGAAATGTAAACTGTGGTTGAAAAAATATTCTGAAGAAAAACTCATTAAAAAAATACAGAAATAAGTTCGCTTATGGATTTCAGAAATAAATCGTTTCTGCTTTTGAATTTAAGCATGGGATGTATTTATTACTTCAGTATGGACAATGAGTATTTAGTGCTTAGAGATAGTTTTTAGGTCTAGTTGGGTTGGGTTGTTTTACCTCTGAGCGGCACTTTTTTGCACACCATGGGCTAAATGGCCAGGTCACATGGACCCCGAAGGCTCAGAGAAGGTTGGGGGAGGGGACCCACTGGAACAGCTGTTGGGAGACAGATGGTAGCTTCCCGTCAAGGCCATCCAGCGTGTTCTTTAACGTGCACAGGGTATGGCTCTCCCGCACACGGGGCCACGGCTTAACGTCCCATCCGACGGACGGCGACCTTTCCAAGCCCATCGGTGTCCCCTACTGACCGTGGGCAGGGCGGGGAATTATTGCGGAGATAAATCTCAACGCTGACCCAGCTGGGACTCGAACCTGGGAACTACAGATTACGAGCCTGGCGCGCTACCGACTGAGCCACCCCCGCCCCTTTTAGGTCTAGACTTAACACCAATAATGCCTGAACTCTAGTCAGCAGACACCAAAAAAAAATGTGATAATGCAGACGATGTATTTTTCACAGAAAATAAAAGCAATATTACAAGGACCTCAAATCTCAGAGCTGGGTTCAAGGTCATAAGGCATTTTCTTTTTAAAGTGCTCGGATTAGAGCTCTCCTAAACAGTCCATGGTTTAACGAGAAGTATGACGGACGGCAAATTTTCTAAGACCGTCAGTGTCCCTACTCTCATCGAGAGCAAACCAGGAGCTAGTGGAGAAAAATCTCAGCTCTGTCAGTTGGGACACGAACCTGTAAACCGCAGATTTCGATACTGGCGCTTTACCAACTAAGACAGTTTTGAGCCAATTGCCCCTGATATTTCAGTAAAGCCTTGTGTACGATTGAGTGAATTTTATTTCCAATAGAAATTGCACAAAATATGTTTCGATCAAAAGACATCAGTACAGTCGCTCAAAAAAGTATCTGAACACTATGGTTGATTACAGAATCCAGAAAAAATATCTGGCAACGATATTTTTTAGAAATTAGTGATCTGGCAACCTTCGTGTCACGTGATTACAGAATTCAGGAAAAATATCTGGAGCGTGTACAGCAACTGTACACCAGTTTCCGTTCACAGCAAACTGGAGCGTGTGCAGTTACTGCACACGCTCCAGTTTGAGCTGCAGCGTGTGCAGTTCAAACTCCAGTTCCAGCTGCAGCGTGTGCAGTAACTGCACACGCTGCAGTTTGCTGTGAACGGTAACTGCACACGCTCAATATTTCCGTGAGTGAGCCCACACGATCTACTATCAATATAATATGACCACCTCGCTCAAAAAAGTATCCGAACGCTATGGTTGACTACAGAATTCAGAAAAAATATCTGGCAACGATTTTTTTTTAGAAATTAGTGATCTGGCAACCTTCGTGTCACGTGATTACAGAATTCAGGAAAAATTTCTGGAGCGTGTACAGCAACTGCACAAGCTCAATATTTCCGTGAGTGAGCCCACACGATCTAGTATCAAAATGTACAAGTTCTATGTACAAGTCTCGGGGTTAAAACGCGTCCAAATTAAAGCAAACAGTTCATTTGCGGGAGGGACATGCAACATGCGGCCCACGAGCGATATTTTATCTCCGAAGCACACTTGTTCGGATGATCATCGACTTGGGGTCGAGGGATGGGGGAGGGAGGTTAATTCAGAATTTTTGCCTCCGTCGCGAGATACCTAGTTCTAACAATGATTCTGTGTGTTTACGTTTTCTATCTGAAGTGACCTACAAGAGCATTTATCTTTTGCAACAGTTTATTGCAGAAAATTAAGAGACTTGTTGATTAAATTAGTCTGCGTTAGTATCTTTTTTAAGGGCGCAATGGAAATGTTTTGTTCAATAATTTGCAGTGTTTGGACTAGTTGTCTCTGTTTGGATTATTTAGTTTCACTATTTTTTTAAGTAAGAAAAAATAGCTGTATTGCGATATCAGAATAGTCCAATTAGAGACAATTAGTCCAACCACAAATTCCTGAACAAAGTAATTTCGTTCGCACACATTTTATATAATATATAAACCTTGCCAAACACTCAGTGTTTCCTTTCTCCGGAAGTTATAGTAAGGGTTAGAGATGCAGCCAGAGTTGGGATTCGAACCAGAGAATATGAGATTGTGAGTGTGGAGTGTTACCAATAACCATCCTGTCCTCATTCCCTGCAAGTTGATTTCACTGTATGGCTTACTGGACCCACCAGTTTAGAAGTTCATGAGTTCCCACTGGATAAAGCATGAATAGAAAATATCCATATTAACAAATAGAATTTATTTTAATATAGACTAATATACAATAAAAAAGAGCCGTAAAAACTAGATAAAAGCGTCTAAAACCAAATTAAAAAACAAAAACAACAGCAATAACTTATAAATATCACCTGCTACACTGAACTAATTTTCGACTTGTCAGTTGCATAAAGAAATTAAAATGAAATCGTAAACAATCCTTTCAAAATAGAGAAACGGTTTAGAAACGTTACAATATGCTTTTTTTTATCATCTAGTGAGTAGCTATTTAGTTAAAAAAGCAAAGATTTTTCGTGCTTTTTGCGATTCAATAAAGGGTCACTTTGCTTCATCTGAGACTGTCTTGGGAAGAAGAATTCCAAAACGAAATCGTTGCTCGTGCAACTATCTCGAGTAAAACACGCAAGTGGTTGATAACAATTGCAACAGAATAAAAGAATTTCTTAAAAACATGATGTCATACACTCTCAAACTACTTACCTCTTTTAAGTTGTTGAAGTAGGAAAACGTATTCGAAACATATTTGGCAACCAAAAAATAGTAGAAGTTTCGAAACTGAATGATGAAATATTCTATTTAAGTGTTGGTAAAATTTTTTAACGTCCTGTGTTTTACAAAGTTTAAATAAGTTCGTAAAAGAGAATTTAAAAAACTCCTTAAGTAATAAAATAGTTTTTTAGTTCTCTTGTTGAACTTATTAAAACTTCTTCTTTTCTTACGCCTTGTGTTGAAACTTGGGTTGAAATAAAAGAAAGTTTATGGAATTTGTTATTGCCAAAGAAAATGTAAATTGTACCACAAGAACTGCCACCTAACAAGTTATATATATATTTGAAATTGAGATAATCTTGGTGTTTAAATATAAATATCAACATTATCTCTCTGTATTTATATTAAACCCTAAACGACATAAAATTTGATCTTCCATCAGTATATAAAATATAGTTTCTAATAAATATCAGAACCTTAAAAAACTTTGCATTTCAAATCAGGGATTGTAGAATAATTTGTTATCTGTTTCTTAAAATAGTTTCCCCTGCATTGCAATTTTGTATCTATAAAAGCATAATAGAGAATGCAAAGAAATTGACAGTTTACTAACTTATCGAAAATATAATCTGATAGACCAAACAGGACTTTAAATTTCAGTAACCATCTTAACAAGTTCTGTCGTTGAGATGGTTACTGAAATCATCTTAAAATCATCTGTAATCATTACAAGTGATTAAAAGTTCTATCTCTTTTCAATACCATGAGGGATTACGTTGGGTTGGGTTGTTGTACCTCTGAGCGGCACTTTTTTGCACACCATGGGCTAAATGACCAGGTCACATGGACCCCGAAGGCTCAGAGAAGGTTGGGACCCACTGGAACAGCTGTTGGGAGACAGATGGTAGCCTCCCGTCAAGACCATCCAGCGTGTTCTTTAACGTGCACAGGGTATGGCTCTCCAGCACACGGGGCCAGCGCTTTACGTCCCACCCGACGGACGGCGGCCTTTCCAAGCCTATCGTTGTCCCCTACTGTCCGTGGGCAGGGCGGGGAGTTTTGCGGAGATAAATCTCAACGCTGGCCCAGCTGGGACTCGAATCTGGGTACTACAGATTACGAGCCTGCCGCGCTACCGACTGAGCCAACCCCGCCCCTAAAAGGGATTACGATAAGTTATTTCAATATTCATCTGGAGCGGAAATTTGCACAGTCTGGTTGGAACTCCGTAACCCATGGCTGCATGAGGATTTTGTATCTATGTGTGTACGTATTACTTTTAATATAATAAGGATTGTGTACTTGTTCTTCAAGATGTTTATTATTTATTATTGAAATTATCCTTTACATTTATTTTAAGGATAAAGTTTATCGTCCACATTCAGGTAGAATTTATTGAGATTTGAATTTACACTCTGCAATAAAATATCTTCATTTATAAACATTTTTAATATCATCAGGATATGCAATCATTTTACCACTCTACTGGTGATCTAAGAGGTCATTAATATAAATGGAGAACAAAACAGGGCCAAGGAGTGATCCCTGTGGCACATTTTTCGTAATTGTCTTCAACTCACTGCGTTTGTTTTTCTGTTGAAATATAGTAAGATTCCACTTTGAATTAGGGATGAAAATAGCTTCTTATACCGGTATCGTCAAGTTTTGTACGTTACTTTCCAGGACAAGTTGAATTATTCTCTCCTCTCCACTAACCTTTTATGTAGTAAAATTAACTTAGCAGATACTCTTAACGAGTAGTATCTGCATTATCAATCAAAGGCTATTGTCTCAGTAGATAGCGGTCTGTCAATTGCATTGTTGAAATGATGCTCACTTATATTGATTAATTAATTTTGAAACTGAAATCATACTGAACCGACTTATTTGCCGAATGGACTTATTTTTATCAATGTTTAAAACTGAATGATAGATACCCCTCAAGCAGCTACTTGCCACAGAGGCCTGACAGAGAGCCTGTCAGTTTATATGCCATAGAAGAAGGTCTCTGAGGATGGCAGAACCTCAGCAGAAAAACGACACACACATCCATGCCTTAACCCGGGGCTCGAACCCAGATCCCTTAGATCAGTAACCAAGCGTGCTAACCACTCGGCCACGGGACACAGACATTTAATTCCACATATTACATACAAGACTTGCACTATATTACCAAAAGATTTTGAACACTTTTTAGTCACGTAAATGAAATTCGACTATTAATAGATCCTTAACTTTCAACATTCAACGCAAAAATGTCGAAGAAGCAGAACTTAAGATCTCACTGAAATTTCCGTATACCCAGAATTCTTGGCAATATTCATTAAATATTTAAATATTAAAAGTCTTAAAATTTTTTAAAGGTTTAAAGTTCAAAAATATTCAACATCAGACCCCATTGTTATAATCATCGTCAATATATTTGTTAGAAATTAAATGAAAGCTGAAAGAATCATTTACAGTCGCTCAAAAAAATATCCGAATACTGTGGTTGATTACAGAATTCAGAAAAAATATCTGGTAACGATTTTTTGAGAAATTAGTGATCTGGCAACCTTCGTGTCACGTGATTGCAGAATTCAGGAAAAATATCTGGAGCGTGTACAGCAACTGTACACGCTCCAGTTACCGTTCACAGCAAACTGGCGCGTGTGCAGTTAGTGCACACGCTCCAGTTTGCTCTGAACGGTAACTGCACACGCTCAATATTTCCGTGAGTGAGCCCACACGATCTAGTATCAAAATAATATGACCACCTACAGTCGCTCAAAAAAGTATCCGAACACTATGGTTGATTACAGAATTCAGAGAAAATATCTGGCAACGATTTTTTTTAGAAATTAGTGATCAAGCAACCTTCGTGTCACGTGACACAAAGGTTGCCAGATCACTAATTTCTAAAAAAAAAAATCGTTTCCAGATATTTTTTCTGAATTCTGTAATCAACCACAGTGTTCGGATATTTTTTTGAGCGACTGTACACCAACTGCTAAAAAATGACATTTACTGAGCGACTGATAAAAAAAAAATTACATTTTATTCAACTTATTAAGAATACTTTTCAGTTACTAAATTAATGGTATTTCTAATACATTTCGTTCCAAGTAGCATTAATATTTAAAATTTATCATAAAAGGAATGCAATTAATAACACAAGAATAAAATAAATGATTAGCAATCTTCCTTTCTGTATATGCCTTATGATACATCAAAAAGGCTTTTGCCCCAAAATCGATCACGGACTTAGGAATTTCGTAAAGGTTGGCTCAAAAAATTGAGATCGACTTGGGTTGTTTTACCTCTGAGCGGCACTTTTTTGCACACCATGGGCTAAATGGCCAGGTCACATGGACCCCGAAGGCTCAGAGAAGGTTGGGGGAGAGGACCCACTGGAACAGCTGTTGGGAGACAGATGGTAGCCTCCCGTCAAGGCCATCCAGTGTGTTCTTTAACGTTGGGTTGTTTTACCTCTGAGCGGCACTTTTTTGCACACCATGAGCTAAATGGCTAGGTCACATGGACCCCGAAGGCTCAGAGAAGGTTGGGGGAGAGGACCCACTGGAACAGCTGTTGGGAGACAGATGGTAGCCTCCCGTCAAAACCATCCAGCGTGTTCTTTAATGTGCACAGGGTATGGCTCTCCCACACACGGGGCCACGGCTTAACATCCCATCCGACGGACGGCGGCCTTTCCAAGCCTATACTGACCGTGGACAAGGCGAAGAATTTTGCGGAGATATATCTCAACGCTGACCCAGCTGGGACTCGAACTGCGAACTACAGTTTACGAGCCTGGCGCGCTACCGACTGAGCCACCCCCGCCCCAATTGAGATCGAACAAATATCTAATGCAAACTATTGAAACAGATTAATCTCCCCTCTCCTCCTTTTTTTAAAACAGATATTTGATTCCCGATAAATCTTCTGATCTCTTGATCGCCAGATCCTAAATTTCATATACAGCTTTCCTCTTTGTGACATGAAAAGGAGAAAAAAAGCTTTCTTCAGAACTTTTTACGCAGCTTGTGTAAAGGGCTATTCATCAGAGTTACAAATCATAAAGATGTGGAAAACCAGAGGATTTAGCATTTGTCTAAAGAGCATCTATGTGGTGAGGCAGTGAATAGGAAAGAGATTCTCGGAAGAGGGGGGGAGGGGGTGGCTCAGTCGGTACCGCGCCGGGCTCGTAATCTGTAGTTCCCAGGTTCAGTCCCAGCTGGGTCAGCGTTGAGATTTATCTCCGCAATAATTCCCCGCTCTGCCCACGGTCAGTAGGGAACACCGATGGGCTTGGAAAGGCCGCCGTCCGTCGGATGGGACGTTAAGCCGTGGCTCCGTGTGCGGGAGAGCCATACCCTGTGCACGTTAAAGAACACGCTGGATGGCCTTGACGGGAGGCTACCATCTATCTCCCAACAGCTGTTCCAGTGGGTCCCCTCCCCCAACCTTCCCTGAGCCTTCGGGGTCCATGTGACCTGGCCATTTAGCCCATGGTGTGCAAAAAAGTGCCGCTCAGAGGTAAAACAACCCAACCCAACTCGGAAGAGGTTGCAGGTATGTCGAACACGCGTAGAGCGCCCAGCAACAGTCCATATGATCACACAATGGTCAGTGGACAAAAGCTGCAGCCCTAAGAACTGTCGTGAAAACCACGAAGGTGTCCCAGATCCAGATTGTATCCTACGATATTTCGAATATCGTAGGAGACAATCTTCGATTACAAGGAACGTGTAAGTCCTCTGTCTACAAGTTGCTCTCTCGCCGTATAAAGGGACGGCGTAACAATTGCAGTAAGCTGCATGAAAACCTGGCGTATGACAAGCAGAAAAATGTGGCCACGTTGGACAAGAGATACGACTACTTAGACAAGTGGTTCCCAATTTTTTATGCTTCACGTACCCCCTGGAAATATGTAACTGGGGTACCCCTTATAGATAAACTATAGTCATAGAATAATTACGCCAACTTAGCGACTTTGTTAGTAGATCTAGTGACTTTTGAGCTCTCACGGCGTACCCCCAAAAAATTTTCCGCGTACCCTACGTTGAGAACCCTGACTTAGACAATTGGAACAAGTTCTGGTCAATAAATTACCATCCAATCGACCAAACAGCCTATTGGGTTGTTGGGTTGTTTTACCTCTGAACGGCACTTTTTTGCACACCGTGGGCTAAATGGCCAGGTCACATGGACCCCGAAGGCTCAGAGAAGGTTGGGGGAGGGGACCCACTGGAACAGCTGTTGGGAGACAGATGGTAGCCTCCCGTCAAGGCCATCCAGCGTGTTCTTTAACCTGCACAGGGTATGGCTCCCCGTACACGGGACCACGGCTTAACGTCCCATCCGACGGACGGCGGCTTTTTCAAGCCCATCGGTATCCCCTACTGACCGTGGGCAGGGCGGGGAATTTTGCGGAGATAAATCTCAACGCTGACCCAGCTGGACTCGAACCTGGGAACTACAGATTACGAGCCTGGCGCGCTACCGACTGAGCCACCCCCGCTCCACCAAACAGCCTATCACAATCGGTACAGATAATGCGCCGAAGTGTTTTCCGAAAGGTTTCATTGTCATTGATGGATACAGATATAAAAGGAAGTTGCAAATCCATAGACTGTGAAAAATTGCCAAAGTGAACTCCCTTTATTATCAGAAAAACATCCTGGGAGGCAATATACCGGGACGAATATACCTGGTTCGTATGGTAGACGTCAACATCGTATATGGTTACATCGAGACAAAGCTTCGAGTCAAATCTCAGTATCTAAGAAACACATATCTTCAACGGATGGAAGAGGAATCCGGAATATAAATGGCTATAGAATTCGAGGACATTGCTGTGAAGTCAGCTTCACCCATGGACTTTTGCGCATTTTCAAAAGTCTTAAGCTTTTTGAGCCAATCATTACCGTCGTATCGTCGGACGATAAAAGTCTTATAAACGAGCTCTGGATAAACGTCGATGGATACTTCTGATGGATACTTGGAAGCTTGTAATGATGGATTATTTACTTCTGATGGATTATTGGAAGCTTGCAAAGAGAAATGGAACCGATTTCCTATGACAATGCTTCGTACATAGATGCCTAATACAATGGAAGGTAGACTCTAGATATATTGTTGCCCAACAGGGTTGGGTTGGGTTGTTTTATCTCTGAGCGCACTTTTTTGCACACAATGGGCTAAATGGCCAGGTCACAAGGACCCCATAGGCTCAGAGAAGGTTGGGGGAGGGGACCCACTGGAACAGCTGTTGGGAGACAGATGGTAGCCTCCCGTCAAGGCCATCCAGTGTGTTCTTTAACGTGCACAGGGTATGACTCTCCCGCACACGGGGCCACGGTTTAACGTCCCATCCGACGGACGGCGGCCTTTTCAAGCCCATCGGTGTCCCCTACTGACCGTGGACAGGGCGGGGAATTTTGCGGAGATAAATCTCAACGCTGACCCAGCTGGGACTGGAACCTTTGAACTATAGATTACGAGCCTGGCGCGCTACCGACTGAGCCACTCCCGCCCGCCCCGCCCGCCCAACAGGGACACTAGTCGAGCATGTTTGATTGTGGCGCAATAGTATATGATATTCTATTAGCTCTGTAAACATCCGCAGTAACGTAATCATTCTGCAGTTAATATGAAAATTCTAAAAAATTTGCTCGTCCTATATTTATAATTATTCATGTTTTAAATGTTCGTTATATGGATCATAATCGATTCATCCGTCATTTGACCTTGATTGCAACCTTCCTCACATTTGGGGGGCGGGGGTGGCTCAGTCGGTAGCGCGCCAGGCTCGTAATCTGTAGTTCCCAGGTTCGAGTCCCAGCTGGGTCAGCGTTGAGATTTATCTCCGCAAAATTCCCCGCCCTGCCCACGATCAGTAGGGGACACCGATGGGCTTGGAAAGGCCGCTGTCCGTTGGATGGGACGTTAAGCCGTGGCCCCGTGTGTGGGAGAGCCATACCCTGTGCACTTTAAAGAACAAGCTGGATGGCCTTGACGGGAGGCTACCATCTGTCTCCCAACAGCTTTTCCAGTGGGTCCCCTCCCCCAACCTTCTCTGAGCCTTCGGGGTCCATGTGACCTGGCCATTTAGCCCATGGTGTGCAAAAAAGCGCCGCTCAGAGGTAAAACAACCCAAAAAATCCTCACATTTGGAAGTGAGTAATGTGGCTCATGCACAGAAACGATCACTTGGCGGGAAATTTAAGCATTTTATGTTTTGAACGCTATTAAAAAGAAAGTTGGACGACCTTGCTTAAATTGACCGCAAGCACTCCAAAAGAGAGTTGTCTTGCTCCTGAAACGATTCTTTTTCAGTTGCACTATCAACAGGTTCATCAAAGAATCCAGGAAGGTGATCCATGAAGAGTTGTTACGAGCAGATGTAAACCTCTCGTTAAGTTCATCAATTCTTGAAGTTTTTGCCGTTAGTGGGATTCGAACCCACATTTCATAGTAATATGCCAGGCATGCTAACCACGACACTATTAGCAACTAACCTTTTATTCAGCTAATGTGAGTTATAGATTTTTCCCACATGTCACATTAGTTGGAGAAAAGGCTAGTCGATGATGGTGTCGTGGTTAGCACACCTGGCACGTTACTGGGAGATCTGGGTTCAAATCCCACTCGCTGCAACAAAAAAACTAAATTTTTTCAGCTAAATATTTCACGAGTCCCATGTCCTGTGGTACTTTAATAATGAAAATATATTTTTTTCTTATTTTCGTCCTTAGGAAACAATTTAATGATTAGAAACGATGTACAGTTGTTCAAAAAAGTATCCAAACGCTATGGTTGACTGCAGAATTCAGAAAAAATATCTGGCAACGATTTTTTTTAGAAATTAGTGATCTGGCAACCTTCGTGTCACGTGGCTGGTGACACGATGGTTGCCAGATCACTAATTTCTAAAAAAGTCGTTGCCAGATATTTTTTCTGAATTCTGTAGTCAACCATAGTGTTCGGATACTTTTTTGAGCGACTGTAGGTGGTCATATTATTTTGATACTAGATCGTGTGGGCTCATTCACGGAAATATTGAGCGTGTGCAGTTACCATTCACAGCAAACTGGAGCGTGTACAGTTGCTGTACACGCTCCAGATATTTTTCCTGAATTCTCTAATCACGTGACACGAAGGGTGCCAGATCACTAATTTCTAAAAAAATCGTTGCCAGATATTTTTTCTGAATTCTGTAGTCAACCATAGCGTTCGGATACCTTTTTGAGCGACTGTAACTGTTATAAATTACCATACATCCCTAAATAACGTGTGTAACGTTGATGAATCAATTAATCAAAAGAAACCCAGTTTGGACCATTCCAAAAAGCAAGAAAATTTCAATGAAAAAAAAGAAAGCATTCAATGACATTGGATCGAAAAGGAACAAATATAACAATGAGACACAAAAATTCGAATTTTCTTTAAAAAATACAACAACATTGTTGTCTCGTTTCTTTGTATCCCACAGTTTGAATGCTAAGAAAAAAAAATTTAATCTCATGTTCCGATGGCTTTTCTATTATTCAAACTCGAAATTCTTTTTGCAATCCTCAATAGCTCTCAGCGGAAAAAAAAATCGAAGTTTAATCTTCTATAAAAGTATAATATTTTTCTATGGTGTCGACTACAATAGCGAACTTTGTATAAAAACCTGAAACATGTTAATTTTCCTTTAAAGTCAAACTTTTGTTATCGAAATAAGATCTTTCTTTTATGTATTTTTTTTACACGTGCATCGCCAATTATCACAAAAATACATATTACGTAATGTAAATGAACGACATCTTTTAAAATGGGAAGTTTTTGAAACTGTTGATTGAAATGAAAGGCAAGATGTTCGTCGGTTCAAGGAATTTTTTAGAAATTACTGACTGGCAACCTTCGTGTCACGTGACACGAAGGTTGCCAGTCACTAATTTCTAAAAAATTCCTTGCCATATATTTCTTCTGAATTCTGCAATCAAACGTAGCGTTCGGATACTTTTTTGAGCGACTGTACGTGAAGCATAAAAGGTTGAGAACCATGGGCGTCCGCAGAGGGGGGCAAACGGGCACTTGTCCCCCTGGAATCGAGTAAAAAATTACACAAATTATAATGGTAACAATTCAAAACGTAATTAATTTATATACATTATGTATGTGTTTTTGTATTGATGCAATACTGTATTCTATAATCTACTTGTGAAAAAAAACCCTAAAAAATTAAATAATTAAATAAAAATTTATTGATGTAATTATTTGTTTCCAAGCTTGCCTACCCCCCTTGGAAAATTTTCTGCGGACTCCCATGTTGAGAACCACTGCCTTAGAGAATCAGAGAAAGGAGTTAAGATGAGTCTGACCCATAGTCATCAGCGATAATTTATAGTAGGAAAAAGGAAGCAGATTGTTCAAGACCGTTATTATTTCTTCAAACCTATAGAGAAAAATTACAGAATATTCCTTTAAATAGTTGTGTATAAATCCCCCCCCCCTGACCGTGGTGTTTCACCGCACCCTACGTTCAGAGGGAAAATTTATACACAAATATTTATCATTTCCAGGTTTCGCACCGCGAGACCCCTGGAGTGTGCCATTAGATCTAAAGATCCTTCGAGCAAGAAATTTTGATGTACGATGTCAGGAAAATAATAAAATCAACAGTAAAACTTGTAATAAATAATGGTAAATAATAAAGACCATGAAAGTATTACAAAGTTGCAAGTTTACAACGCATCTAAATCACGCATGTGTTACAGAATTTCTTTATCTAAAATACACATATGGTCCATCACCAAACGATCAGGGGCGAAGTGGCTCAGTCGGTAGTGCGCAAGGCTCGTAATCTGTAGTTCCCAGGTTCGAGTCCCAGCTGGGTCAGCGTTGAGAATTATCTCCGTAAAATTCCCCGCCCTGCCCACGGTCAGTAGGGGACACCGATGGGCTTGGAAAGGCCGCCGTCCGTCGGATGGGACATTAAGCCGTGGCCACGTGTGCGGGAGAGCCATACCCTGTGCACGTTAAAGAACACGCTGGATGGCCTTGACGGGAGGCTACCATCTGTCTCCCAACAGCTGTTCCAGTGGGTCTCCTCCCCCAACCTTCTCTGAGCCTACGGGGTCCATGTGACCTGGCCATTTAGCCCATGGTGTGCAAAAAAGTGTCGCTCAGAGGAAAAACAACCCAACCCAACCAAACGATCAAGCAGACTACATTTACATTTCCAAAAGACGGTGTCGGGGCTTCGAATGACATGGTCACAGACTTAGTCATTCTGAGCTCTCCACAGTTGGCGCAAAGGGCGTCCCAAAACAACTGAGAATATTTGCCCTGTAAATTGGCAACACTGTTTAGCATCCGTTCGAATGTAGCCATTAGGTGAGAGTATGATTAACTCACTGAAATTGTTTGAAGTGAGATATCTACGTAGCCGCCTGTTAAACGCATTTCTTTCAAGTTTTTCTCGTCAGGGACATCAAAACGGAACAGCGTTCTGCGATTCAGATCTTTCATCGTGTGACTTCTGCTTTTTCCATTTAAAAAGTAATTGAGAAGACTAATATTCAGCATTGATTTAGAGTTGGTTTCAAACACGCGGGCGATTTTGAAGGACTTTCGAAACAGCGGTTTCCAGGAAACTTTAACAAGCTGGAGTAACGCTGGAACCAGGCTTTCAATAATTCACAGTTTCCGAAACGCCTTTTTCAAGTCGCACACAAAATTCTATCACACAACGCTGTTCAGTTTTGATATCCATAACGTAAATAATTTGAAAGAAAAGTCACAGAAATGCGTTTAACAAGATGGCGAAGATACCTCATTTCGAACGATTTCTATGTATAATTGAACACCGCGAGAAACTAAACGACGATTGTAGTGATTACGAGACAGTATGATTAGCCAATGAGTACACTCGCGCCGCTTCTAAAAAGTGTTGCCAATTTACAGTAAAGATATTCTTGGTTGTTTTGAGACTCCTTTTGTATTTGAAATCAGTACTATAACCGACAATAAAAATATTCTTAGTCGTTTTGGGACACCCTTTGTGTTTAACCTCAGACAGAAAAAAAATGCGAACATAATTCCTGCTGTCTGAAATTCACAGGCATGCAATATAGGATCGCAAGATGGTCTAACTCAGTATTCTGTAGCTAGTCCGAGAGCAACTCCCAAAAGCCCTGTTATTGTGTACATGTTCTCTGCGTGAGCATATGTGCATGATAACGCTTTACCCTCCCTCAATAGTACTCACCCTCCCTCGATAATGCCTACCATCTCTCAATAGTGCCCACCCTCTCTCGATAAAGCCTACCATCTCTCAATAGTGCCCACCCTCCCTCGATAAAGCCAACCATCTCTCAATAGTGCCCTCCCTCGATAACGCCTACCATCTCTCAATAGTGCCCTCCCTCGATAACGCCTACCATCTCTCAATAGTGCCCTCCCTCCCTCGATAAAGCCTATCATCTCTCAATAGTGCCCTCCCTCGATAACGCCTACCATCTCTCAATAGTGCCCTTCCTCCCTCGATAAAGCCTACCATCTCTCAATAGTGCCCTCCCTCGATAACGCCTACCATTTCTCAATAGTGCCCTCCCTCGATAACGCCTACCATCTCTCAATAGTGCCCTCCCTCCCTCGATAAAGCCTACCATCTCTCAATAGTGCCCTCCCTCCCTCGATAAAGCCTACCATCTCTCAATAGTGCCCTCCCTCGATAACGCCTACCATCTCTCAATAGAACCCACCCTCCCTCGATAACGCCTACCATCTCTCAATAGTGCCCTCCCTCGATAGCGCCTACCATCTCTCAATAGTGCCCAACCTCCCTCGATAACGCCTACCATCTCTCAATAGTGCCCTCCCTCCCTCGATAACGCCTACCATCTCTCAATAGTGCCCTCCCTCCCTCGATAACGCCTACCATCTCTCAATAGTGCCCTCCCTTCCTCGATAACGCCTATCCTCACCGTCGTTGCCTCGTCGATTACGTCATGACCTGGAGAACAGCACTATTAACTGTATGGAGTGGCCAGCTCGATCTTCCAACCTAAATCTCAGTAGATGGGTTGCTCCCCTGAATTCTGCTCCTGGAAGAGTGCTGGAGCTTTGATGAGCTTTGGAGGAGCAATGGAGATTATTACCCACAGTGCTGCTGGACAGTCTTTATCAACAGCATGAGACATCACTGTGTGAGGCCTTCTTAGCAACAAGAGGTGACCACACTCCATATTGAACCGCTTGGACTATCTCAGTTGATCTTGAACTTTTTACCATGTAACTGTATTCGTATATAATTTAGGGAATTAAAAGTGTATTTTTAAAGCTTTTGAGGTTGTTCCTTAATTTATGAAAACCATTGTAAATTATTTAATAAAACATAACACTTTAACATTTGAGCATTGTTTCATAATAACCGTGCATTAATCATATCCTAGACACGAAAATTATTAATTCCATCACCAAAAAGAAAAAGGTTAGTATCCAGTAGCATATGATTTTCTTACAAAAAAAATTTCCCCATTCTCCACTCTTATTATCACTAATCTTATTTATCTCCATGCTATTAACTTTGCAGTCATTTCGTTCAAGGAACTATTCAACTGCTGTGGACTTTAATTGCAAAATAAATACATTACTTCTCCCACCTCAACCCCCAAACACATCCACACTCTTATCTTCACGATGCGTATCAAAATGGGTTTTCTTTTTTAAAGAAGTGAATGAAAATTAAAATAACAACAACAACGTAGGAGCGAACGTAATGCAATTTAAAAGTGCATTAATTCCGAAGATCCTTCCATAACAACATCTTGAGCGTCACTACTACTGTCATCACACATTTTTAAGAAGAGGAAAAAAGAAACAAAATGAAACTTTAAAACTAACAGATGCTCGTTTGTGGATAGTGTTTCTTCTGTCTCTCCCCCTTCCTCTAGCCGCCTCTCCATCCCTCCCTAGCCCATCCTCCTTCATCCTTCTCTTCTTGAGCCTCCCACCGTGGCCTGTTGTCGCAGGAATCAATTACAGGCAGGGCAACACCAGCTGACAGAAATGAGATCTTTGGTCGCGGTAAACACTCTGTCGGGGTGAAGGGAATGCAAAGCAACTTCTGTCGAGGAAAAAGGAAAGTGTGAAATATACGATAAACAGATTGTGAAAAAAACAAAATTTATATCAGATCTCGCGACAAGGAAATAACTTTCCATTCTTGAATGCAAGACTTCGATAATATTTTTAATTCCACTGATAGAATAAAATGATATTCTGAGTTTTGGTTTCTACAATGGGTTGTTTTACCTCTGAGAAGCACTTATTTGCACAAAATGGGCTAAATGGCCAGGTCACAAGAACCCCAAGGGTTCTCTCTCTCTCTCCTGAACACAGGGTAATCTTACCCATGATCTTACTGATGCTAGCGGCGTCCCCTTTCTCGCCGAAGGTACTATTGGCGGAGAGAAATCTTAACTATGGCACAATTGGGACTCGAATCTGAGAAATGCAGAAGATTGGGAGCCTAGCATTCATCCCACACCGTTTGTGTAGTGTGACACCCATAACCTTCACAATATTTCACTTAAAACAGGAATATCCGAAGGGCTCTTATGTCTTTGAATTGAGTTTGAATCCGAAATATAATTGCAGTTAAAAATTAATTATATTGATGTGAAATAGTAAGACTTGCTCAATTGAAGCATAGAAACCCATTGTTAACAAGTCATGTGTACATGCAATCTTACAAACAATTTGGTTCATATCTTAAATATCGGGGTCCCCACACTTTTTGTTATTTCCAGGTATTAAAATTTTCCATCGGAGGTGGGGGGGGGGGGACAAACATGCTCTCTTCTAGATTCGATTCTGTCTTAAAACAGCAGAAGACACTTGAAACGAAGTTTTGTTTTGTTTACCATCTGTTATATTATCGGGTTGGGTTGTTTTACCTCTGAGCGGCACTTTTTGCACACAATGGGCTAAATGGCCAGGTCACATGGACCGCGAAGGCTCAGAAGGTTGGGGGAGGGGACCCACTGGTACAGCTGTTGGGAGATAGATGGTAGCCTCCCGTCAAGGCCATCCAGCGTGTTCTTTAACGTGCACAGGGTATGGCTCTCCCGCACAAGGGACCACAGCTTAATGTCCCATCAGACGGACGGCGGCCTTTCCAAGCCCATCGGTGTCCCCTATTGACCGTGGGCAGGGCGGGGAATTTTGCGGAGATAATTCTCAACGCTGACCCAGCTGGGACTCGAACCTGGGAACTACAGATTACGAGCCTGGCGCGCTACCGACTGAACCACCCCCGCCTATATTATCCGGAATATTGCAATTATTACATAATGACTTTTAGAGAGCTGACATTACGGAAAGCTAATATTGTTGCGCAGTGTTATATAACATAAAACGGTGTTGCGAAACAGCTCCATATGCACACCGTTATGTAATACTTCATTATTTACAAACATAGCGGCAAAATAACAGAAGCGATAGGCAAAGAATGTTCGAGGAAAATTCTTACGACTGTCGATTCTGTTGTTCAACATTTTAGCTTCCATAACTTTTACATTTTAAACGAATGCTGCTCAAAATCGAGATTTACGTTTTAAGTCAAACTTTTTTATGACACAATGAATTGACTCTGAGTCACACGTTTTTTGACCATAACGAGGCTAAATGGCCAGGACGCAAAGACCCCCAGGCTCAATAAGGTTTGGAGAAGGGGACCAACTAGATAGCTGTTAGGGGACAGATGGAAGCCTCTTGTCAAAGCCCTCTAGCGTGTTCTTTAAGGTGAACAGAGTCTAAAACACGGGATCATGACTAAACGTCCCATCCTACGGGGGCGGGGTGGCTCAGTCGGTAGCGCGCCAGGCTCGTAATCTGTAGTTCCCAGGTTCGAGTCCCAGCTGGGTCAGCATTGAGATTTATCTCCGCAAAATTCCCCGCCCTGCCCACGGTTAGTAGGGGACACCGATGGGCTTGGAAAGGCCCCCGTCCGTCGGATGGGACGTTAAGCCGTGGCCCCGTGTGTGGGAGAGCCATACCCTGTGCACGTTAAAGAACACGCTGGATGGCCTTGACGAGAGGCTACCATCTGTCTCCCAACAGCCGTTCCAGTGGGTCCCCTCCCCAACCTTCTCTGAGCCTTCGGGGTCCATGTGACCTGGCCATTTAGCCCATGGTGTGCAAAAAAGTGCCGCTCAGAGGTAAAACAACCCAACCCATCCTACGGAGGGCCCCCTTTCCAAGCAGATCGATGTCCCGTACTAACTGAGAACAAGGCAGGGAGCTTTGCCGAGATAAATATCAACGTT
The DNA here is from genome assembly GCA_038380435.1 of Ryuthela nishihirai. NCBI lineage: Eukaryota > Metazoa > Arthropoda > Arachnida > Araneae > Heptathelidae > Ryuthela > Ryuthela nishihirai. The sequence continues at coordinate 42,179,902 of JAWZYU010000020.1, forward strand.
GGCCGAGGTGGATTCGACACTGGGAACTGCGGATTATGAGCCTGGCGCGCTCCCAACTGAGTCTCCCACGCCCATTGTTCTATTAGAAAATTTATTGGGAAAGTTGAAGAGCTCTGAATGTGCTTTTCAATTCACATAGCACGGAAGTGTTTGGATACTTTTGGTAATATAGTGTATCTCCTTACATGACACTCTTTTGCAGACAATGGGCAAAATGTCCAGATCGCGAGGATCCCAAGAGATCAGAGAAATTTGATCCACAACACACAATTGGAAACCTCTTTTCAAGGCCATCCAGCTTGTTCTTTAACGTGCACACGCGGCACACGGATTCCCGTTCTATCCAATCGAAGACTCCCTTTCCAAGCCCAACAGCGTCCCCTTTCTTAAAGAGGGCAGAAAAGGGGTTAGCGGTTAAAAATATCCTCGCAGGCACAGTTCGGACTTGAACCCCTCGCGCTACCGACTGAGGCCTCTGCATATGGGAGATGGGACGACTCTCCCATCTCTTATATGCAGAGAGAATCAACTGCTTAAAGACAGAAAACAAGGTATTGATTTCACCAACGTTACCACTGAAATCTTATTGTTTTTCTGCAGTTTTTGCATCTTTATATTTTATGCTTCAGTTTTAGAATTAGACGTGGGATGGTGGTGTAAGATATCCCTAATACCTAGAGAGATGATACGCATTTGAAAGGGGGTGGCTCAGTCGGTAGCGCGCCAAGCTCGTAATCTGTAGTTCGCAGATTCGAGTCCCAGCTGGGTCAGCGTTGAGATTTATCTCCGCAAAATTCCCCGCCCTGCAAACGGTCAGTAGGGGACACCGATGGGCTTGGAAAGTCCGTCGTCCGTCGGATGGGACGTTAAGCCGTGGCACCGTATGACTGTTGGGAGAGCCATACCCTGTGCACTTAAAGAACACGCTGGATGGCCTTGATGGGAGACTATCATCTTTCTCCCAACAGCTGTTCCAGGGGTCCCCTCCCCCAGCCTTCTCTGAGCCTTCGGGGTCCTTGTGACCAGGCCTTTAGCCCATGATGTGCAAAAAAGTGCCGCTCAGAAGTAAAACAACCCACCAACGCATTCAAAATTGGAGGAGTTTCATTCCCCCTCCACCCCAAGCTAATTCGCCTTCAGGATGAAAGAACACCGATATCAGGAATGAAATATGACCTCTAACATTTTCGCCTTTTGCAAAAGTGCGTTTTCGCATTGAAAACATTTTTTCTTTCATTTTTAGATTTCGGAAACAGGTGAATGCTGGGAGACCTCGTTTTTTTTAAAAAAAAAACAAATTCTCCTGGATTGCTTTTCAACACCTCATTCAACGAGAACGATGCAAAGGAACAGATTTGTGGTTTCTTCGTGCTTTAGCTCTATCTTCAAATGCATTCATTCATGCTCGTCTTTTTTGAAGTCTAACGAAGCGTATAATATTCAAGACGAGGAGAGAAACGGAGTTGATTGGAAAATTAGTTTAATAGGAAGAAGCAATCAAGCATTGGGAAATTTTCACGCTCTTTGAAGGTGTTTGCTCGATGTGTTTTATTTTCTCAGATTTTTTTTTTAATCAGATGTTTACTACACAACGAAGCCTTATTCAATGCCGAAGCAGTAGAAGTTTGCAAGTTTCATCATTTTTTTTATTCATTTCTTTCTTCTTTCATATTTTTTTCGCATGAGTAGAACGTTGGTTTTCTAGCTAATTTTCTCTAACAGCTGGAGCAATTGCAATTAAAGATAATTCGCTATTGTCTCTTAGAGTTGGGGTTAAATGCACTGAGATACTGACATCTGTTACATATAATAACTGAAAGCGAAAGGTACAGGAGAAACTTTTGATATCTTTTAACCAATTTGATGGAAAAAATTTATAGTTTGCTTTCACTGAGCATCAATATCGCTTACACTGAGGATCAATATCGCTTGCACTGAGCATCAATATCGTTTAACTGAGCATCGGTATCGCTTTTCGTTTAACGTCAATGTCGTTTTCACTTAACATCATTATCGCTTTTCATTGGGCAATGATATTGCTTTCACTGAGCATCGGTTCGCTTTCATCGAACATCGCTGTCATTTTCGCTGAACATCGGTATCATTTTCGCTGAACATCGGTATCATTTTCGCTGAACATTAATATCTCTTTCACTGAGTATCCATATCGCTTTCACCGAGCATTAATATCGCTTTCACCGAGCATTAATATCGCTTTCATTAGCATGTGCTATTAGCTTAAAAAAAACTCTCACTGCACGTCAGTATCTCCTTTTCTATTTAGTGTGAAGTGAAACTCTCACTGCACGTCAGTATCTTCTTTTCCATTTAGTGTGAAGTGAAACTCTAACTGCACATCAGTATCTCCTTCATTTAGTGTGAAGTGAAACTCTAACTGCACATCAGTATCTCCTTTTCCATTTAGTGTGAAGTGAAACTCTCACTGCACATCAGTATCTCCTTCATTTAATGTGAAGTGAAACTCTCACTGCACATCAGTATCTCCTTCATTTAGTGTGAAGTGAAACTCTCACTGCACATCAGTATCTCCTTCATTTAGTGTGAAGTGAAACTCTAACTGCACATCAGTATCTCCTTTTCCATTTAGTGTGAAGTGAAACTCTCACTGCACATCAGTATGTCCTTCTTCATTTAGTGTGAAGTGAAACTCTCACTGCACATCAGTATCTCCTTTTCCATTTAGTGTGAGTGAAACTCTCACTGCACGTCAGTATCTCCTTTATTCATTTAGTGTGAAGTGAAACTCTAACTGCACATCAGTATCTCCTTTATTCATTTAGTGTGAAGTGAAACTCTCGTTGCACATCAGTATGTCCTTCTTCATTTAGTGTGAAGTGAAACTCTCACTGCACATCAGTATCTCCTTTTCCATTTAGTATGAGTGAAACTCTCACTGCACGTCAGTATCTCCTTTATTCATTTAGTGTGAAGTGAAACTCTCACTGCACATCAGTATCTCCTTCATTTAGCGTGAAGTGAAACTCTAACTGCACATCAGTATCTCCTTTTCCATTTAGTGTGAAGTGAAACTCTAACTGCACATCAGTATCTCCTTTTCCATTTAGTGTGAAGTGAAACTCTCACTGCACATCAGTATCTCCTTCATTTAGTGTGAAGTGAAACTCTAACTGCACATCAGTATCTCCTTTTCCATTTAGTGTGAAGTGAAACTCTCACTGCACGTCAGTATCTCCTTTTCCATTTAGTGTGAAGTGAAACTCTCATTGCACATCAGTATCTCCTTCATTTAGTGTGAAGTGAAACTCTCACTGCACATCAGTATCTCCTTCATTTAGTGTGAAGTGAAACTCTAACTGCACCGAGTTCTTCACTTCTCATTTAGTTCTTAAAAGATGTGTAGCTCTGAAGCTGAACTTCAACATCTCACACATATATTTGGTTTGTGTAAGATGCAGTTCTCATTGTACATTGATAGCCTTTTTTACATTTAATGTGAACAAGGTATAACTCTATACTTACAAGATGCCTCATTTTCCCCCATTTTATGTGCAGAAGGTGTAGTTCTCATTGCACATCGATAGCTTAACATTTAATGAGAACGAGGTACTTATCTCCCTTTACAAGACATATAATTTTTCCATCTAGTAAGCAAAAGGTCTGTAAATGGTAGCTAGGCATAAACTGGAAGGAGAGCTGTGTACCAATCCCCAGTGATGATGCACAGAACCAGCCAGGTCTAGCGCCTAATGTCGGACCCCGCCTTTTCGTGGTGCCGTTTAGTATTTTTCAAAAGAGATATTCTCATTTGGGAGGGAATGGAAGGGGAGGGCTATCAGTTCAGTATGGCCTACTGATCTATGGCTACTTTTTTCTGTTTTTTTCAACCCTGCTGAGGAGTGGTCAACTTCACAGGGTCTTGGTGCTGACCATTTATACCTACTGGACTGGACTTGTTTATGAATTTGAGCTTGATTATGGATCCTAGACTTGCTGCACTGGTGGGCCTCTGTTGAGGGAGAATCTGCCGCTGTGTTTTCTGTTAGCTGTTGCCAGCCCTAAGTGAACAGAGGCATGGGATACCTTATATCAGCTTGTGGATAATCCTAATCAGAGGCCATCGTAGGTACCTGAACCTTACTTAGCTAGTTGGGCATCGTCAAGGCTAAACTGGAATAATGTGTCTCAGGCAGGCCATATGGCTCTTGAAAAAGTCCACTTGAAAAGGTGGTGCCTGAAGTTCCTACCAGCATCGGTGACTTCAGCCTTTAGCGGAGGAGGAACAGGTCTTTGCCTCATGCCTGCGATCAGGGGGGTGTTTGATATTGTTGGCCCTGCCTCAATAAACACAGTTTCTTTAAATATCCTACTAATCACTTTCTCTCTGCAGGAATGTGAAACGTGAGGATATTACATAGAGATTATTCTCTTGATGTCCTCACACAGGAATTCCAGCGCTACAATCTAGATATTCTAGGCGTGCAAGAGACCAGATGGACTGGTAAAGGTGAGATACTTAAAATAACTTTAAATTTCTCCTTTCAGGGAGGGAGGATAGAAAGCATTGCCAAAGTGTAGGTTTGCTTCTCAGCAGACACGCCAGTGATACTCTTCTAGGATATGATTGCATTAATGAAAGATTTCTTATAGCAAAATTTAAAACAAAAATTAAAAACTTGAATGTCATCTGCTGTATAATAGTTTGGTTCATTCTAAGTTTAGTTATGGTAGTGAAACATGGACCCTTTGTAAGCAAGATAACAAGAAACTTGATGCCTCTGATTCTAAATGCTTACGCAGTATCTTGGGCATTAGGTGGTTTCACTTTGTAAGTAATGATGAGGTTAGGAGGAGTCATCAACCTCCTTTGAGCAGCATTTGTACAAAGAGAGACTGCGTTGGTTTGACCATGTTGCCCGTATGCATAGCTGCAGATTGGCAAAGAGGATTATGAACAGTGTACCTAAGGGTATCAGAAAAAGAGGGATACTTAAGATGCGATGGGCAGACATGTCAAATAGGACCTTGCTAGAATTGGCCTAGGGTGGCCAAATACAGCAGCTGTAGCTCAAAAGAGACACATCTTGAGAGCAAAATTATACAGTCTGGTTGGACCTCCGTATCCCATGGCTGCATGAGGATTTTACATGTATGTATATGCAAAAGGCGCAGCTCTCACTGCACATCAATAGCTCTTTTTACATTTAATGAGAACAACAAAATATAACTCTCTCGTTATATCTGTTTTTCCCATTTGATGTGCAGAAGGTACTTACTTTACAACTCTTTTGTCATAAGAAATTTAATGTAGTTCTCATTGTGAGTTATCTTTTTCTTTATTCAGTATGGCCAAAGACACTTCACATTTCTTTTGTCTTTCGATGTGCATTTGATGTAGCGCTCACTTCACATTTCTTTTGTCTTTCGATATGCATTTGATGTAGCGCTCACTTCACAACTCTTTTGTCTTTCGATGTGCATTTGGTGTAGCGCTCACTTCACCTCTTTTGTCTTTCGATGTGCATTTGATGTAGCGCTCACTTTACATACCTTCTGTCCTTCGATGTGCATTTGACGTAGCGCTCACTTCACCTCTTTTGTCTTTCGATGTGCATTTGATGTAGCGCTCACTTCACATATCTTCTGTCCTTCGATGTGCATTTGACGTAGCGCTCACTTCACCTCTTTTGTCTTTCGATGTGCATTTGATGTAGCGCTCACTTTACAACTCTTTTGTCTTTCGATGTGCATTTGATGTAGCGCTCACTTCACATATCTTCTGTCCTTCGATGTGCATTTGACGTAGCGCTCACTTCACCTCTTTTGTCTTTCGATGTGCATTTGGTGTAGCGCTCACTTCACAACTCTTTTGTCTTTCGATGTGCATTTGATGTAGCGCTCACTTCACATATCTTCTGTCCTTCGATGTGCATTTGACGTAGCGCTCACTTCACCTCTTTTGTCTTTCGATGTGCATTTGATGTAGCGCTCACTTTACATATCTTCTGTCCTTCGATGTGCATTTGATGTAGTGCTCACTTCACCTCTTTTGTCTTTCGATGTGCATTTGATGTAGCGCTCACTTCACATATCTTCTGTCCTTCGATGTGCATTTGACGTAGCGCTCACTTCACCTCTTTTGTCTTTCGATGTGCATTTGGTGTAGCGCTCACTTCACAACTCTTTTGTCTTTCGATGTGCATTTGATGTAGCGCTCACTTCACATATCTTCTGTCCTTCGATGTGCATTTGACGTAGCGCTCACTTCACCTCTTTTGTCTTTCGATGTGCATTTGATGTAGCGCTCACTTCACATATCTTCTGTCCTTCGATGTGCATTTGATGTAGCTCTCACTGTATAATCTTTCTTATTCATTTGTCATCTTTATATGTTGACATTTTCCTTCATGTTCAATGTTGTTAATACGTAACTCTCACTACACATCCACATCTCGTTAATATGCAAAAGGTGTAGCGCTCACCCGAACTGCAAATCGATATTTCCAGTCTCATGTAATGTACACAAGGTGTAGCTCTTATCACACTTCAATATTTTCTTTCTCACCGAGAGCAGTGGAGCGAATAAAGGAAAGAAATCTCGATATTGATGCTGTTGAGTCTGGAATCTACAAACGTCAGACTGCGAGCCTGACACGTTTCTAACTGGGGCGGGGGTGGCTCAGTCGGTAGCGCGCCAGGCTCGTAATCTGTAGTTCCCAGGTTCGAGTCCCAGCTGGGGCAGCGTTGAGATTTATCTCCGCAAATTCCCCGCCCTGCCCACGGTCAGTAGGGGACACCGATGGACTTGGAAAGGCCGCCGTCCGTCGGATGGGACGTTAAGCAGTGGCCCCGTGTGCGGGAGAGCCATACCCTGTGCACGTTAAAGAACACGCTGGATGGCCTTGACGGGAGGCTACCATCTGTCTCCCAACAGCTGTTCCAGTGGGTCCCCTCCCCCAACCTTCTCTGAGCCTTCGGGGTCCATGTGACCTGGCCATTTAGTCCATGGTGTGCAAAAAAGTGCCGCTCGGAGGTAAAACAACCCAACCCAACCCAGATGGTACCATCCCGTCAAGGTCATCCAGTTTGTTCTTTAACCACACATGGGACCACGGCTTAACGTCCCATTCGGCGAACAGTGGCTTTACAAAACAAATCGGTGTCCTCTACTGACCGATGGCATGGCGGGGAGTTTCGCGGAGATAAACTCGAACCTGGGAACTGCAGATTACGAGCTTGGTGTACTACAGACTGAGCCCCGCCCCCCACTTCTCTTGGAGCAGCCGAATTTGTAGAGGGATTATTTCAAATTTGTTGTGTGTCTAACTCCTGTAACATGTTTTCGCTGAAGCCTTCAATCAATAGGGTTAAGGTTATTTTACCTCTGAGCGGCACTTTTTTGCACACCATGGGCTAAATGGCCAGGACACGTGGACCCCGAAGGCTCAGAGAATGTTGGGGGAGGGGACTCACTGGAACAGCTGTTGGGAGACAGATGGTAGCCTCCCGTCAAGGCCATCCAGCGTGTTCTTTAACGTGCACAGGGTGTGGCTCTCCCGTACACGGGGCCACGGATTAACGTCCCATCCGACGGACGGCGGCCTTTCCAAGCCCATCGGTGTCCCCTACTGACCGTGGGCAGGGCGGGGAATTTTTGCGGAGATAAATCTCAACGCTGATCCAGCTGGGACTCGAACCTGGGAACTACAGATTACGAGCCTGGCGCCTTCAATCAATAATTCAACCAAATGCTCCTTTAATTCTTTCATAGATTACTGTAAATCACTCTCAAATTCCTTCTCATACTCATTTCTATAAAATGTTAGCTACTCAGATTATTGATGTTAGAACTATGTAATACACTCTCTTAGCTACTTGGAATCATGATGTGTATGATACACTCTCGTTTTGGGAAGCCAGTTTAGTGATCTTTACAGTCAACTCTTAGAAGCTGCTATCTGCTTTCACTTTTATATAGTGCATTACACAAAGACTGTTGCCTGAACACACAACCTCGTGATATCAGTAAGTATTCACCGGTTCGAAAAAGAAATTATAAAGCGCTACAAGAAAATCATTTTTCATTGCAAGCTGAAAGCATCATATCGCTGAAAAATGTTGCAGACTAGCCTTCATATTTTTGGAGGATAGGCGAGCTTTTGTAGGAGTGTCTGTGTTGCTTGAGAGGGATGATGTTTACAGAATAATCTCTTTCCAGTTGGAAGAAGTTGAGCTTTCCGATCATAATGCGTACTGGTAAAAACTCTAAAAAACCAAAAATTATTTTAAACTTGTGACGACTTATACGCTTTTTCGAAGTAGCAAAACATTACAAAATAGTCACCAAAAGAAAAGAATGAAAATTTGCATTTTTATTCAAAGTTACTGTTATTCAGAACTGAAACGGTTTTTCCGTGGATTTGTTGTCGAAAGCGAGGGATTTAGACAACTTTGCATAAAAATACTTATGTGCAAGTACTGGCCCAATCAGCTGGGGACATAATCGGCTTGTAATGTGCAGTTCCGAGATCGAAGTTCCTTTTGTGCCAGCTTTGAGATTTATCTCCGCTGAACTCTATTCCCTGTCCTCTGTCAGAAAAGGGACATCGATGGGCTTGAAAGGCCGCCGTCCGTCGGATGGATGTTTAACGGTCGCCCCGTGTGCAGGATTTTAGATTGTATCGTTTCACCTCTGAGAGGTACCTTTTTTGCACACAATGGGCTAAATGGCCAGGACACAAGGACCCTGAGGGCTCATAGAAAGTTGGGAGGAGGAACCCACTGGATATCTGTCGGGAGACAGACGGTAGCCTCCGGTCAAGGCTATCAAGCGTGTTCTTTAATGTGCACAGGTTATGGCTCTCCCGCTCACGATGCCACGGCATTACTTCCTATCCGATGGACGGCGGCCTTTCCAAGCCCATTGGTGTCTCCTACTGACCGTGGGCAGAGCGGAGGGTTTTTGCAGAGATAAATCTAAACGCTGGCTCAGGGGGGACTCGTACCTTGAAACTATATATTACGAGCCATCCCTCCAGCTGGGTCAGCGTTGTGATTTATCTCCGCAAAATTCCCCGCCCCACCCACTGTCAGTAGCAGACACCGATGGGTTTGGATAGGCCGCCGTCCATAGGAAGGGACGTTAAGCCGTGGTCCCGTGTGCGATAGAGCCATACCCTGTGCACGTTAAAGCACACACTGGATGGCCTTGACGGGAGGCTACCATCTGTCTCCCAATAGTCGTTCCAGTTGGTCCCCTCCCCCAATCTTCTCTGAGCCTTCGGGGTCTCTGTGACCTGGCCATTTAGCCCAAGGTGTGCAAAACAGTGCCGCTCAGAGGTAAAACAACCCAACCGCAAAGAGCCATCCCCGCCCCCTTGTATCTGGCTACAATTCGAAATCGCTTGCTTTGTCTGACTACAATTTCAAATTTCTTGCTTCTTGTAGTTACAATTTGAAATTGGTTTCTTGTATCTGACTACAATTTGAGCCCAGACTGCAAATAAAATTATAACCAGCTGAGATCCGCACACAATCATTGCGCGCTGTTTTTTCAATTAAATTATAAAAATTTTAGAAATTTTTCCATTTGAAGTCAAACACTCTGTTAAAGTAAGTGTGCAATTTCGTTTTCACGAAAAGGGAATCCGTGCATCCAAATCAACATCTGGCCTCCCTTCTGAATCCAGGTTGTGTTGTGATACCTCTGAGCGGCACTTTTTTGCACACCATGGGCTAAATGGCCAGGTCACATGGACCCCGAAGGCTCAGAGAAGGTTGGGGGAGGGGACCCACTGGAATAGCTGTTGGGAGACAGATGGTAGCCTCCCGTCAAGGCCATCCAGCGTGTTCTTTAACGTGCACAGGGTATGGCTCTCCGCACACGGGGCCACGGCTTAACGTCCCAGCCGACGGACGGCGGCCTTTCCAAGCCCATCGGTGTCCCCTACTGACCGTGGGCAGGGCGGGGAGTTTTGCGGAGATAAATCTCAACGCTGACCCAGCTGGGACTCGAACCTGGGAACTACAGATTACGAGCCTGGCGCGCTACCGACTGAGCCACCCCCGTCCCCTCTGAATCCAGGCCACTATTTACAAAGTCTTCGCTCTTATCCGGCTATAAATCAAATATAGGCTACTATTTAGCCCTTACTTTATTAGGATCCGGCGTTTAATATGTGAGGAGCAGACTTTTTTCCCCCTTGTACTTAGGTTTCCATGAAAAACGCAATTCAAGGATACGCTAAAATGCAAAGCATCGCACTACGAACAAGTGTTTTTTTAGAAAGAAAAAAAAAGTAATTAAATTACCCGTTTCGCTCAGTCAATGATTATGATCTGTTAATTAATAAAAAGCAATTAAGTCTCACTTACGTAAAATAACGAGGTGAATAACGAAATGTAGTTTGCTAGAAATATGGATTGAGCAGTTGCCTGGGTTAATATTACCTTTTGTCAGTACTGCTCTTTATAAACAGATAATTACTTTCTGTGAGCTCTTTGTTCATCAGCAAAGTAGGAAATAATTAATTATATCTTCAGTGTTTGAGCGGCACATTCTGTGATCATTCATGTCCGAAACTTTTCTGTCAACAGGAATTCGGGCCCGAGAACATTGAGATGATATCTTAATTTCAACAGATGGATCAAAGTAAATCTTTTGTGTTTTAACCAGTACGTTTAAAAAGTGTTTTAAGATATATATATATAACTCACTAAAATGTCCCAGCTGGGCAAGCTTTGAGACTTATCTCCGCAAAGTTACCAGCCCTGCCCACGGTCAGTGGAGGACACCGATGGGTTTGGAAAGACCGCCGTCCGTCGGATGGGACGTTAAACCGTGGCCCCGTGTGCGGGAGAGTCATACCCTGTGCAAGTTAAAGAACACACTGGATGGCCTTGACGGGAGGCTACCATCTGTCTCCCAACAACTGTTCCAGTGGGTCCCCAACCTTCTCTGAGCCTTCGGGGTCTTTGTGACCTGGCCATTTAGCACATGGTGTGCAAAAAGTGCCGCTCAGAGGTAAAACAACCCAAATCACTCACTAAAACACCATAGTCTGGTAACATCAATAAGAATTTTATTGACCACTGATGCTACTGGGCTCCTGGATACGATAGGACTACTACCTGGTCTACCACGACTAGACTCCGAGAGTGGGTAATATATATAGAGAGAGTAGGAAAATGAGAGTCAGTAGATAATAGAGAGAGTAAGAAATGTACACTGCTCACAAAAATTAGGGGATATTTCAAAATGAATATGAAGCGATAAAAAAAGAAGCATTTGAATATTTTTTATTAAACAAGAACATCAGAAAAGCAAACGACAAGTCAAAGAAAGTTGTTCGATTATGCAAATGAGATGCACACTCAATTGTCGTGATTGAGTAGCAAGTGACATATTGGTGGGGGTGAACAGAAGCATGTCAAACTGGACGAGAGTGCCACACATTGACTGTTCAGTAGGGTGTATGGTCACCCAAGACTGCCAAAACAGACTGACAGCGATGGGGCATGGACAGGATCAGAATGTCCAACAATTCTTGTGGGATCCTCTGTCACTCTTGCTCCAGGGCAACTTCCAGCTCAAGAAGTATTGTGGGAGGCATAGGACGGTTTGCCAGAAGTCTTCCCAGTGCATCCCAAGCATGTTCAATGGGATTCAGGTCTGGAGAACGTGAAGGCCAGTCCATGCGTTCGATTCCTGCCTCCTGAAGCATGTTGTTGACGAGATGCGCACGGTGGGGCCTTGCATTATCGTCCATGAAAAGAAAGTTGTTTCCAACTGCTCTAGCATAGGGTACCACTATAGGGTGCAGGACCTCATCTCGATATCTGACAGCAGTCAGCGATCCGTTTCTGATGACGTGGAGGTCGGTACGATCGCCAATGCTGATGCCAGCCCACACCATGATTCCACCACCACGGAAGGAGTCCCTTTGTCGAATGAAACGTTGATTCTCCCGTGTTCCTCGTTTACTCCAGATCAGAACACGATGATTGTCAGGCTGCAGACTGAACAGTGACTCATCAGAGAAGAGGACAGTTGACCACTCATCACGGGTCCAATGACGATGCTCATCAGCCCACCTTCTACGGGTTCTACGGTGTTCAGCAGATAACGGAATGCATACCATTGGTCGCCGGGCATGCAGTCCAACACGATGGAGCCGATTTCGTATGGTCTGGGTGCATATCCGTCGTCTAGTGGCAGTAAGAAACTGTCCCGCAGCTCTGTTGCATTGCTGCGCCTGTTCCTTCTTGCCAATAAGGTCAAGTAGCGGTCATCTCTTGCTGTTGTGGCAGATGGGCGACCCTGCCCTCGTCTTCTTCGTACTGTGCCAGTCTCTTGAAAGCGATTCCACAGTCTGTTAATCACGCTTTGTGATGTTCCAAGTGCTGTTGCCACTTTCGTCTTGTGTTTCACCAGCTTCAAGACGTCCTATGGCTCTCCAGGCTTCGCATTCGGGCAAATCGTGTTGCAGGGGCATTTGCAAGGGCTGGGAAATTGAAGGATGTGCACTTTCAAGATCAGGGAACGTGCAGATACTCCAGTACTTTCAGCCTTCTGCATTTTCATTTTCATCATTGAAATAAAAGTTGGTTTTGCATCTCATTTGCATAATCGAACAACTTTCTTCGACTTGTCGTTTGCTTTTCTGATGTTCTTGTTTAATAAAAAAATAATCAAATGCTTCTTTTTTTTATCGCCTCATATTCATTTTGAAATATCCCCTAAGTTTTGTGAGCAGTATAGTTAGTAGATAAAGCTAGAGTCGGAGGAATTGAGATTGGGAATCAGAAAAATATATTCAGATAGTATAATTGAGCGATAGAAACAAATTTCAATAATTCAAAAAATTTTCGAATTAGTCTGATAAATGGAAGGCAGAAATATTTCAGGTAAGCAAAAGAAACGATAGGAAGAAGTCATACTGTCAAATTCGAAATCAATGTCTTTGTAAATCAACTTTAACTAGTATAATGGTTAGGGAATTAACTACAGTTCCAGCAGGGTTGGGCTGTTTTACCTCTGAGCGGCACTTTTTTTGCACACCATGGGCTAAATGGCCAGGTCACAAGGACCCCGAAGGCTCAGAGAAGGTTGGGGGAGGGGGCCCACTGGAACAGCTGTTGGTAGACAGATGGTAGCCTCCCGTCAAGGCCATCCAGCGTGTTCTTTAACGTGCACAGGGTATGGCTCTCCCGCACACGGGATCATAGCTTAACGTCCCACCCGACGGACGGCGGCTTTTCGAAGCCCCTCGGTGTCCCCTACTGACCGTGGGCAGCTGGGACCCGAACCTGGGAACCAGAGATTACGAGCCTGGTGCGCTACCGACTGAGCCACCCCCGTCCCGTTCCAGTAGGGCAAATGTGTTGTATTTAGCTCTAACTAAGGCATTGTTCAGTAGTGACTTGGGTCTTAGTAGGGCATGTAATAATATGAGAAAACTCCTAAGAGCTAGGAGTAGCTTTTAGGATTTCTTCGCTGTCCTATATGCCAAAATAAAACAAAAATATCAACAATTGTCCCTTTTCAAAGAAAACAAATCGTTTCTTTACTTTCTGAGAAAACAAGATTCAATCGTACAGTGTTACGCCTCCGAAATTTTACGTTTTCTTCGTCCTGAAATACTCAGAAATGTTTGTCCTTTTCTCAAACACTTTTATGTCTTCGTGCCTTGCTCTTTGTCAACGTCTAATAAATACGAGACACAGCAGAAACTCGAATTGAAAGGAAGTAACGTATTAATGAAAGAAAAACATTTCCTTTGAACCACAGCTTCTTCTTCTGGTTGTTTTCATTTTTTAATAATATATATATTTTAATTAATACGAAACCCAAACTGAGATATCCCACATTGGCAGTTAATTGTTCATGTACCTCTGCATAGCTTTGCCACCAGCTATCTTCAATGAGCATTAATCGTTAACGAAAACTAATCATAGAAGTCAATGAAACGAGTCTCCAAACAAGTATTGTTTTTTTCACTTCCAGCGGCTATAAAAAGAAACACACCACAACTATTCCCAGCATTCTCTGGAACATCTAAAGCGATGAAATTGCTGTAAAGAAACAACATTTATTCTTTGCTACCCAATCAAAAGTAATCTACTTTTTGCAGAAAGTAATTACTTTCTGGTTATTCCCACTGGACTCTTTTTCTGAATTATATTTTTTCTTATTGTTTGGGATTCTGATATTAAATCTATGTTTTTATCGAATCCAGATTTGGTGGTCTATGCTTCTTTCGTTTCCTTAAATGATTGCAGTCGTTTTCAGAAGTTATTACTCCTTCGGGGTCCATGTGACCTGGCCATTTAGCCCATGGTGTGCAAAAAAGTGCCGCTCAGAGGTAAAACAACCCAACAACCCAGAAGTTATTACTTCGTCAAACGTGACTTAAAGAGAACTAAAATATCCTCGCGAAAGCTCTTACTGGAATTTTTATGAATTAACTGCGCAGATAGTGACGTAGAGAATTAATATCTTTCTGTTTCTTGTGAATTTTATTTGAACTTTGAGAAGCTAATTGTTAAAACAAATTCCAGAAAAGCTACGTTTTGTCTTAAAAGAATTCAGATACTGTAAAATTTGGTTAGTTCTAAATACAAGGGATTGAAAAAAAGTTCGGATTTTGGATCTGGTTAATTTGAAATTCAGGTAAACGATGGAGCTATCGATTAAGCAAAAAAAAAATATGTAAAATAGATTTAAAAAAAAACTGGCTTTCCTTAAAATGTGTTACTGAATGAATTCCAAAAGAATTTATTTGCAGAACTAAACAGAAAATTTTAATTTATTAATTGACAATAGGTTGGGTTGTTTTACCTCTGAGCGGCACTTTTTTGCACACCATGGGCTAAATGTGGCCAGGTCACATGGACTCCGAAGGCTCAGAGAAGGTTGGGGGAGGGGACCCACTGGAACAGCTGTTGGGAGACAGATGGTAGCCTCCCGTCAAGGCCATCCAGCGTGTTCTTTAACGTGCACAGGGTATGGCTCTCCCGCACACGGGACCACGACTTAACGTCCCATCCGACGGACGGCGGCCTTTCCAAGCCCATCGGTGTCCCCTACTGACCGTGGGAAGGGCGGGGAATTTTGCGGAGATAAATCTCAACGCTGACCCAGCTGGGACTCGAACCTGGGAACTACAGATTACGAGCCTGGCGCGCTACCGACTGAGCCACCCCAATTGACAATAGAAATGGTAACATTATCACTGTTACCAGCTACGTTAGTAATACTACATAGTATAAAATATTCTGAAAAAACACCAAATACATCAGTAAAAAAACCGACTCATTTAAAATGTCACTAATTTTGCCCTGTTTCATTTCCTGAGAGTAATTTGTTACACGATGACACTAGATTTTTCACGTGTTATCACTAGCATATTTTGTGTCAATATCGTTGGAGTGTATAAGAAGCATAAAATGAGCCTTCCTGAGACTGCAATGGCTTAATTAATGAATCATTATCCTCTTTACTCGTAATCTGTAGTTCCAGGTTCGAGTCCCAGCTGGGTCAGCGTTGAGATTTATCTCCGCAAAGTTCTCCGCCCTGGTCAGTAGGGGACACCGATGGGCTTGGAAAGTAGGGTCAGTAGGGGACACCGATGGGCTTGGAAAGGCCGCTGTCCGTCGGATGGGACGTTAAGCCGTAGCCCGTGTGTGGGAGAGCCATACCCTGTGCACGTTAAAGAACACGCTGGATGGCCTTGACGGGAGGCTACCATCTGTCTCCCAACAGCTGTTCCAGTGGGTCCCCTCCCCCAACCTTCTCTGAGCCTTCGGGGTCCATGTGACCTGGCCATTTAGCCCATGGTGTGCAAAAAAAGTGCCGCTCAGAGATAAAACAACCCACTATCCATGTCCCTATTTTAATAAAATTTGCTTATTGAGTCTTTAAAAAAATTGAAATATGCGGAAATTTCGAATTGAAGAGTTCCATATTCAAATTTATTATAACACAAAGAAATACATGAGGACAATAAACATGCAATGCACAACACTTTGTCAAATACATTATCAATACAACACTTTACAAAGAATAGAGAAACAATAAAAGCACAAAATTAAGTAAAACCATCAATAGGTATATGTGAACAACCAAGGAGCTTTCGAGCTCTTCCAGGTTATAAAAAAATTATGATTTTTGTTAAAGAAAATGAAGTAATTAAAAAATAAAAAGTATAAAAAAACATTAACTATCACGAGTGGTGTAGATATGCAGTTTTACCAAATATCAGTTCCCATATAAATACTATGAAAATATTATTTAATCACAGTAAAAAGCATTAATTCATTTAATGCTGTCTAACTTTGACAAATATGCATGCAAACATTTCTTAAAAGTTATAAAACATTTATCATTTCTTATTGTATACTCCAGTAAATTACAAAATTTAGGCACAATAAAATAAAATTTTTAATGGAAAATTTTCTTTTTTTATATAAAATTGTAAACCCAAAACTCTGCAGTTAAAATTAGGATTTCTAATCGGAATTAAATTATGATTTTTATACAAAATGATAGTTGAAAGATATATATATAATTTCCTTAGTGGTAATATATTGTGTTCGTTGTATAATACTGTGTTCCCAGCAAAATAATCCTAATTAAGATTACGAACTATTTATTTCGTACATAAATTAAAAGCAATAAATTTGATTTATATTCTCCTCCCCAACAACAAATCCTATAAATTAAGGTAGACTGAACCCATGCAAAATTAATATCCCGTAAGAAACTTTAATTAACATAACGTTATAGGTAGTAAATTTTATATAATATTCTGTTTAGTTTTGAGGAAAGTGGGTAAATATGTTTTTTCCATTTTAAATTAGATTCTATTATTTATCCTAAATAACTGTATCTATCAGTCACTTCGATAGTATCAGAGTTACAGCAGTCTGTACTTAAACAGTTCAATTCGTGGTGTTTGATGTTATTTTCAAATGTGTGTAATGAAGTTAATGTAAAATATATGTACTTAGTTTTTTTTTTACATTTAATTCTAGTTTATTATTAGCAAGTCATTTTTTTAATAATTATTAAACTACTATTAATATTTCCAAGTAATGCTTCATTATCTTCTGCATCAAAAATTATGGATCTATCACCTGCAAAAGAAATAATTTGTTCTGCAATTTTTAATTTACAGAAATCATTGATATACAGGGTGAATCTGAAAAAGTGGGCAAAACTTTACGGGGTGGTAGAACGCAGCTATACGAGCAATATTCGTCATAGAATGTATGGTCGGAACGCAAGCGGTGAGAAGTTAAAAGGTAGTTTTCCACTGTCACTTGTGTAAAGAATGAACACAAGAAGGAGAGGAGATACTTCAGAAAACATTTTATTAACAGGAATGTAATTGAGGTACATGCTCAAAGAAATTGCTCAAAAGATGCATATCCGCCATTTCGTGGTTAGTATAACCAGCCATCCTCTCGGCAATCCACGGTAGAAATGCCGTTGGGTGCGAGGACCGACCCTTTTATACCATTTCCAACGCCACCTAGCGGCTCGCCGTTTGCGTTTCGCCCATACTTTCTATGACGAATATTGCTCGTATAGCTGCATTCTACCACCCCGTAAAGTTTTGCCCACTTTTTCAGATTCACCCTGTATATATATAAGAAAAAGTAAAGGACCCAACAGAGAATCTTGTGGGATTCCACTTACAGTCAATATGTTTTACTTTTAAAATTGTTAATAATCACAATTTGCTTTCTATTCTCAATGAAACTTTTAAACCAATCATAGAGTACACCACGAAAACCATAAAATTTCAGTTTACGCAAAATGTATTTTATGATTAATAGAGTCAAATGCTTTTCTGATGTCTAAAGAAACCCCAATAATCTTTTTATTATTATTGCCTTTAAACATTGAATTCATCAAATTTTATTAGTGCATGAGACGTACTGCAATTTTCAGAGAAACCAAACTAGTTTTTTTGCAAAAATATCAATGCTATCCAAATAACTAAACATTATTTTTTAACTATTTTATCAATGACTTTAGAGAAAATTGGTAAAATTGCAATAGGTCGATAATTATTATAATCATGATTAACCACCTATTCTTCTATCTATTCTATTATTATACCTCATCTCTGTTTTCCCCCTTATAGATTGGTTTAATTATAGAAAATTTCAAATCGTCCAATATAATTTTAATTTATCAATGGAAAAGGTTCCTGTTTCCATTGATTAATTAATAATATAAAATAAGAAATCTAATTTATGTCTAGCTATTATTTTTAGCATTTTTGAATTTAAGGTATCGTATCCTACAGCTTTATTTGTATCTAAATTTTAAATTGAATTTAAGACTTCTACTGCATCTGTATTCATAAAATACATAGAACTCAAGACTGGTTGCTAATAAGATAAACTAAAATTTGATTCCGATTGCCGGGATACAGATAAACTTCGGTTACTATCAGCATTTGTAAAAAATTCATTAATTTCATTCACTGGAAAAATTAGTTTCTTTATTATTTGGAAAAATATTACGAACTGTTGATGTACCTGTTATGTCATTTACTCATTTCCACTGTCGTCGTCCTTCATTGTTACAGTTAGTAAATAAATTCCTACAATGCAAATTCTTTGCATTTTTTACAGTTATTTTAAGGTTTTTATTGTAATCTTTATATTAATTCATATAAGCAATAACTGAAGGATACTTTTTGCTTTTTTATATAACTTTTCTTTTTTATTAATACTGTTTAAAATTTCATATGTAATCCATTTTTCATGAATATCTTAACTTTATTTTTATCTCTCACACCATCAATATTATAAGTACAATCCTGAATCACCGTATAAAATATATTAATAAATTCTTGATAAACTAAGTTAACGTTTTTGCATGCAAAGTTATCCAATTTCTAGTCCCTTATTTCATATTACAGTTTTAGATAATTCATCCTATTTACCTGAGTGAAAACTAATTAATCCTAGAAAATCTACAATCTTTTCACATAATTATTCTTCAATTTCAAAATCCTCCATTACAAATGATCAAGGTCTTTCTCACTTATTGGGGCGGGGGTGGCTCAGTCGGTAGCTCGACAGGCTCGTAATCTGTAGTTACCAGGTTCGAGTCCCAGCTTGGTCAGCGTTGAGATTTATCTCCGCAAAATTCCCCGCCCTGCCCACGGTCAGTAGGGGACACCGATGGGCTTGGAAAGGTCGCCGTCCTTCGGATGGGACGTTAAGCCGTGGCCCCTTGTGCGGGAGAGCCATACCCTGTGCACGTTAATGAACACACTGGATGGCCTTGACGGGAGGCTACCATCTCTCTCCCAACAGCTGTTCCAGAGGGTCCCCTCCCCCAACCTTCTCTGAGCCTTCGGGGTCCATGTGACCTGGCCATTTAGCCCATTGTGTGCAAAAAAGAGCCGCTCAGAGGTAAACAACCCAACCCTTCTCACTTATTATTCGAATTATTATTGAATTTTCGGTCTTCCTCAGAAAAATCTTACCAACTGTGAGCCATAAAAATGTGTATTTCTTTTTTATTTTAATCTGTTTGACTTTAAAGAACAATTTCTGGTAATATCTGCAAATATGCACATTTACGTAAATTTTGGTGGTTCCAAATCTTTTTTATCTACTTTATTAGCAGAAACTGTGCTCTTCAGCTTAAAAGTTTTCACCCATTCATCGCGTTTTGCTCTATTTGTAAACGGAACTATCACTGGTCTAGTTTTACCTAGAGGCCCCATATAGGTAGAGAATGGCCATCTCAAATTTGGACGCCATGTTTTGTCGTCGCTCGGATTGTTTAGCTTGAATGGGTATTGCACGAATACTTATGGATTCTGGAAAAGGTAGGGTAATATTTGATACAGATTTCAGTGTTTATGATTGGAAGCACTTTAGAAAATGGCTAAAAAAGGAAAAGTAAACTTTACGGCTTTTTTCTCTTTAAAAAAAGGATATAATTTCGTTTTGTTGTCTTGTCGGTCTGTTGACATCGAACTTTTTTTGTTTATACAGATAAATAAAAAATTCTTTTTGTGTTAGATAAGAATTAATGATATATTACGATTTGAATTTTTCGAATCTCCCAAAAGTTATAACTGCGCCCTCTAACGGTGAAAATTTTGAAAATTCTAATATATCAAACGAATATTCCAAACGATGTAGTTATGCTAAAAGTTTAAAATTTTGGTGTTGAAATGTGGTTACGAAGTTACATTGGCAATAATCACTTGACCCTTTAGACCCAGGGGGGAGGTGAATGCAACTTTTTTTGTTTTAACAGAAAAGTGTAATGTTTTAGAGATAAATTAAAAATTCTTTTTGGGTTGATCAGGTATTGATGAAATATTACAATTTGCATTTTGCCAATTTCCCAAAAGCTA
Source organism: Ryuthela nishihirai (assembly GCA_038380435.1). Taxonomy (NCBI): domain Eukaryota; kingdom Metazoa; phylum Arthropoda; class Arachnida; order Araneae; family Heptathelidae; genus Ryuthela; species Ryuthela nishihirai. The sequence continues at coordinate 42,200,277 of JAWZYU010000020.1, forward strand.
AAATTGCGCCCTTTAATGGTGGAAGAAATCGAAAAATACCAAAAATTTAAAACGAATATTGCAAACGATGTAGTCATGCTAGAAATTTGAAATTTTGGTCGTGGAATGTGACAGTCTTGAAAATTCCATGGACAACAATGAGTTGATCCTAAGCCCAAGGTAGGGAAGAAACGGAACGGTTTTGTTTTAAGAGATAATTGGAAATCTCTTTTTTCGTGGGTTACTAATGAAATGTAATTCGCATTTTCAAAGGTAGTTTTAATTTATGTCATTAGAAATCAGTAAATATCGAAACTGTAAAACTCTTAACGAATGTTTCAAGTGATCTCTTTATGGTAGAAATTTCGGCGTGTAGATTTCTGTTATGATAGAAATTCCACTGACAGCAATTATCTGCGCACTATTTTCAGAGGAGCGAGAGAAAAGCAACTTTTTAAATTTAAGAAGTAAAAGAATAATACTTTTTATGTTTTATAATTACTAATAAAATACTAATATATGCATTTCCCCCATTATATATTACGAAATAAATAAATAACTCCTCAAGCAGTTGCTTGTACAGATGTCTGATAGAAACCTGTCAGTTTATACGCCATAGTAAAAGGTCCATGAGGATAGTGGGACCTCAGCAGAAAAACAACACGAACAACCATAATTAAAGCTTTTAAGGAGTGAAATAGAAGGCAAAGGAAGAACTTCATTCTCTTTGAAAATGAGATTCCCATATGCGCCAGAGGCGATATGCGTTCTTTTAGTTTTTCACACTTTCTATACCCTTTGACAGTGGAAATTCGGACTACTGTATAATGGAGAAAATGAACTATTAATATTTTATTAATACCTCTAATGTGCAAAAAAGGTTTTTCATTTATCTCTTAAAGCACAAAAGTTGCATTTTATCAATAGGACAAATCATTACTATTAGGGTAAACCACTTGATCATTACACTCTATGACCAAAAACATAAGTTTCTAGCAAAAATAGATCGTTTGCAATATTTATTTAAAATTTGGTATTTTCCAGCTTCTTTCCGCCGCTAGAGGTCGCCTTTCGAGTTTTTATTTACCGCCTTTAGCACTCTCTAACACTGGAAATTGCAGCTGATGGGAATTCGAAAAATGTAAATATTAATATTTTTGTGGAAAAAAATTTCGTCGACATACGGGATTCGAACCCGCAGCTCTCCAGAAATATGCCAGAACATTTAACCTGTTGAACTAAAGTTGAACTTTGTTTTCAGAAAAAACATTTATTGATTTATAGACGTTTAAACGTCTACACGTAATGCTGAAATTATCAAATATTGTTTGAATCATTAATATTTTGTTAAATAAAAATAAATAGCCCATCAAGCAGCTGCTTGCCACAGAGGTCTGACAGAGACTGTCAGTTTATACGCCACAGTAGAAGGTCTGAGAGGATGGCGGGTCCTCAGCAGAAAAACATTACTACATCCATGCCTTACCTGCGGCTCGAACCCAGATCCCTTAGATCATTTTCACACCTCCCCCCCCCCCCTTTTGGTTAAGATGTCAAAACCTTGTTGCCGCTGTAAACCTTCTGACCATAACACTACTACCAAAATTTCAGATTTCCAGTGTAAATAGTTTGCTTGTAATATTCGTTTGAAATTTTAGCATTTTCCATTTTTCCCACCGCTAGAGGGCTCTATTAAAGCTATTGAAAATTTTCAAAATTGCTAATCACAATATTTATTCGACATCTATCCAACCCAAAAAGAATTATTCATTTAGCTCTAAAAGTAAAAAAATTGTTTGTCTATAGACGGACAGACAGGTGGAAAGACAGATGGACAGACAACAGTTAACAGAGAGATGGACAGACAGACGAACAAATACTGGCATAGGCAGATGACAAAGAGAAAACATTAGCTCGTTTTTCAAACGAACCTTAAAAGAAATTATTTGTTGGTTTTCAGTTAGCTCGTTTCACTTTTGCAGACGTTTGCCGTCTTCTGATGGAATTTCTCGGGAAAAACTATTCATTAAATTATTTCTTTGAATGAAATTTTTACACCCAAATGTAGCGCAGTGAGGCATTCATAAAATATGACAACTTTTATAGACAAAAAAAAGGGGTAGAAATATATACAACTATAACAACTGAGAAGTTTTAACTTGCTACACACACTAACATTCATATATATTCATAGGCTTTCGTCTCACACGGAACGACAAAACATGGCGTCCACAAAGCACATGACTCAATCAACCAATGGCAGTGAATCACTGAGATGGCCAGCCTCTAACTATACAGGACCTCTAGTTCTACCTTTCGAGTTGGGTTGGGTTGTTTTACCTCTGAGCGGCACTTTTTTGCACACCATGGGCTAAATGGCTGTTGGGAGAGAATTTTGCGGAGATAAATCTCAACGCTGACCCAGCTAGGACTCGAACCTGGGAACTACAGATTACGAGCCTGGCGCGCTACCGACTGAGCCACCCCCGCCCCATTTTAAAATAAATATAAGAAACAATTTCTCGTATTAGTAAATAAAAATAAACAACATGCTCCAAAAACAAAAAAAAAATGGAAGAAAAAAATCAAATATACATTTCGTTAAGGAATAAACGTTAATCTCTGGTACATCTGATATTATATAAATTAATATTTCCATCAGTTTTTCTGTCTCTTAATAAACTTAACTGTCTTTTAACAACTGTCTAGTGCAGTGGTTCTTAACCTTTTATGCTTCACGTACCCCCTGGAAATGTGTATGTAAATGGCATACCCCTTGTATAGATAGATAAAACTATAGTTATAGTATAACAATGGGAATAAAATAAAACATACATATCAGTAGTTCTCAACCTTTTATGCTTCACGTACCCCCTGGAAATGTGTATGTAACTTGCGTACCCCTTGTATAGATAGATAAAACTATAGTTATAGTATAACAATGGGAATAAAATAAAACATATATATATCAGTAGTTCTCAACCTTTTATGCTTCACGTACCCCCTGGAAATGTGTATGTAACTGGCATACCCCTTGTATAGATAGATAAAACTATAGTTATAGTATAACAATGGGAATAAAATAAAACATATATCAGTGGTTCTCAACCTTTTATGCTTCACGCATCCCCTGGAAATGTGTATGTAACTGGCGTACCCCTTGTATAGATAGATAAAACTATAGTTATAGTATAACAATGGGAATAAAATAAAACATATATCAGTGGTTCTCAACCTTTTATGCTTCACGTACCCCCTGGAAATGTGTATGTAACTGGCGTACCCCTTGTATAGATAGATAAAACTATAGTTATAGTATAACAATGGGAATAAAATAAAACATATATCAGTGGTTCTCAACCTTTTATGCTTCACGCATCCCCTGGAAATGTGTATGTAACTGGCATACCCCTTGTATAGATAGATAAAACTATAGTTATAGTATAACAATGGGAATAAAATAAAACATATATCAGTGGTTCTCAACCTTTTATGCTTCACGCATCCCCTGGAAATGTGTATGTAACTGGCGTACCCCTTGTATAGATAGATAAAACTATAGTTATAGTATAACAATGGGAATAAAATAAAACATATATCAGTGGTTCTCAACCTTTTATGCTTCACGCATCCCCTGGAAATGTGTATGTAACTTGCGTACCCCTTGTATAGATAGATAAAACTATAGTTATAGTATAACAATGGGAATAAAATAAAACATATATCAGTGGTTCTTAACCTTTTATGCTTCACGTACCCCCTGGAAATGTGTATGTAACTTGCGTACCCCTTGTATAGATAGATAAAACTATAGTTATAGTATAACAATGGGAATAAAATAAAACATATATCAGTGGTTCTCAACTTTTTATGCTTCACGTACCCCCTGGAAATGTGTATGTAACTGGCGTACCCCTTGTATAGATAGATAAAACTATAGTTATAGTACAAAATTAGGAATAAAATAAAACACTGACTTTGTTACTAGATCTAGCGACTTTTGAGTTCTCACGGCGTACCCCCAAAAAATTTTACCGCGTACCCCACGTTGAGAACCCCTAGTCTAGTGCATTCCGTTCCCCTACTTAGTTCTGACGTCCAGCTCGCAATCTGCAGTTCCAAGGTTCGAGTCTCAGCTGGTTCAGGGTTGAGATTTACCTCCGCAAAACTCCTCCTCTGCTTCACACAGTAGAAATGCATTGAAGCAACAACTGAGTAACATCATGCTGCGACTAAACGTTGAAAGTCAGTTGAAAAGCTGTTCTGTCAGAAAGGCGACACCAGTGGACTTGGAAAGGCAGCGGTCGATCGGATGGGACTTAAAGCAGTGGATCTCATGAGCGGGAAAACCATACACTGTGCATGTTAAAGAACACACTGGATGGCCTTGACGGGAGATTATCATCTGTCCCCAACAGCTGTTCCAGTTGGTCTCCTCCCCAAATCTTCTCTGAGCCCTTGGGGACCTTGTGACTGGCCATTTAGTCCATTGTGTGCAAAAAAGTGCCGCTCAGAGGTAAAACATCCCAACCTAGTTCTGAATCCTTGGGGCCTTTGTGACCTGGCCGTGTAATGCTCCTCAGAGGTAAAAAAATCTAATCCTCTGAAATCTCATTTCACATAAAATATTGCGCACTGAACTCACGAATCACAAGACCAGTTTATTACTCAACATCATTAATATATTTTACTTTTTGCATTGAGTTAATGGATTGGATTATGTGTAAATGCAACAGAGTTCCTACGCATTGAATTCTCGCTCCTTCGCGAGATGATTTACTTTTAATAATGATTAATCCTGTATCTTAAGTATCACGAAAATACTGAATGCGTTTGCTAGCGAAAACAACTTCTGAGCAGTCTTCCATCTTGTAGAAATGCGCATATGACGGATTTAGAAGAATTTGGGAGAGATTAATTCCTCACACGAACTTAAATCTCTTTTAATCGACTAAAATGCGAATGGAAGTCTTCTTTGTAGAGAAAAGGTCATCGCAGATTTGGAAGGAATTTGATGAAGACCAATATAGCTATTTCGTTGGTCTCTTTAAACAGAAGTACTTAAGAGTAATCAAAACAGAAAAATTATTGTGCTAAAAAAACAACAACACAAACTCAACTAACTCGTGCACATTCGGCAAATTTTTGGATTAAAATGCGAAATATCTTACATCCTTTTGTGTATATATATTCAATTAAATATGGGTTTAAATCGCTCGCTTTTCAGATAATTCCTCGAGATTATATCTAGCGGATTTGAACAGTTAACAAACCCATAAGATGTAATAAAAGGATTTCAACAGAATATATGAGATGTTACTTAAAAGAAAAAAAAAGAAGAAAAACAGTTCAAAAGGAAAAAAAAACAAAGACAAAGACGAGCGATGTGAACTTACCTGGAAGGGGGAATGCAGGAATGACAGTTTTGGGTCTAATGGCCCAACAAAAGTAGAAAAGTAAATGACTTAACCTCTAAGATGGGGTTTATATACATTTTTGGTTCAAGAACCTCTATCTAAGTTGAATGGATGGAGAAAAATCCATTCAAAAGACTGTGTGAGTTGTTTTACCTCTGAACTGTACTTTTTTTTTGCACACAATGGGTATAAGGACCCCAAAGGCTCAGAAAAGGGACCCACTGGAACAGTTATTGGGAGACAGATGGCATACTCCCGTCAAGACCATTCAGCGTGTTCTTTAACGTGCACAGGATATGACTCTCCCGCATACGGGGCCACGGATTAATGTCCTATCCGACGTACGGCGTCTATTCCAATCCCATCGGTGTCCCCTATTGACCGAGGGAAAGGCGGGGATAAATCTCATGTTGACCCAGCTGGGACTCGAATGTGGGAACTGCAGATTAAGCGCCTGGCGCGCTACCGACCATCCACGCCCCATCCTTTTGTGCCATCCGCCATGAGCCATCCGCGCCCCATCTTTTTGTGAATAAGACAGTACATAGAAAGCATGACTACTTTGTGCATTGATCAGAAGAATCAGAAAAGTATGTTTCCAGTTTGTGCAACTTGTACAAAATAGGTTATTTGTTTAGGGAAAATATATTTTTGTTTAACACGGACTCTTTTTTTTATGAACGCATTCAGAATGCTAAATGAGGACATTGAATTCTAATAAAAAGTAAATAAATAACTAAACAACTAGATAAAGTACTTTAGTCTCTGAAAAGTTGCAAAAACATTATATATTTGCATTGCATTTCTTCCAAATTCAGATAAAGTATCGATTGTTGGAGCACACTGTTTCCAAAGTTTTAGATCGGTAGACAGTTAAAAACAAATTGGAAAAACTATTCCCTGTTTTGTATGTACGATTAAACAATCTGAAGTGAAAGCTATTTACTTTTACGTAGGTCAGCGCAAATTCTGACTAGTCACAAAATTGGAAACTGTTGTTGGAGCAAGTTAACAATCTGTAAGTTAGCGATCAACAGAGAACTTCAACATTGTTCTTTCGGCTTATTTTTTAGCTATTATTTCCTTTTTTCCCTCCACTAGATAAAAATGTCTTGTAATTATTTGCATACGTTGGAAACTGCTATACGAGAATTTTAATGCGAAAAATATTGCATCTAGTCGAGTTCTGCCAATCTAGCAGTTCTTTCTGTTTAATACAAAAAACAAAATGTTTATTCTTTCATCACACGAATATAAATTTCTGTTCTCTCGTTAAAGAATCCATGTGTTCTTTAACATGAACAGAGTATGGCTTTACCACACTCCGAGCCTGGGGCGGGGGTGGCTCAGTCGGTAGCGCACCAGGCTCGTAATCTGTAGTTCCCAGGTTCGAGTCCCAGCTGGGTCAGCGTTGAGATTTATCTCTGCAAAATTTCCCCGCCCTGCCCACGGTCAGTAGGGGACACCGATGGGCTTGGAAAGGCCGCCGTCCGTCGGATGGGACGTTAAGCCGTGGCCCCGTGTGCGGGAGAGACATACCCTGTGCACGTTAAAGAACACGCTGGATGGCCTTGACGGGTGGCTACCATCTCTCTCACAACAGCTGTTCCAGTGGGTCCCCTCCCCCAACCTTCTCTGAGCCTTCGGGGTCCATGTGACCTGGCCATTTAGCCCATGGTGTGCAAAACAACCCAACAACACTCGGAGCCGCTGTTTTACGTCACATCCGACGAACTGAAAATTTTCCTAGTCCATTGGTGTCTCTCCTACTAACCGAGCATGGAGTTTTGTGGAGATAAATATTAACGCTGGTTCAGGTGGGATTCGAACTTGGGAACTATAGATTATGAGCCTGGCGCGCTACAGACTGCGCTTGTCTGCAGGGACCAGAATGCAACAGTTTCAATATTTATTTGAATCAGTTACGTCCCATGTGGCATATTGGCATCTGACAAATGCCATATGGATGTGGTCCTCGTCAGAAAATATAAACTCGATTATAAATGACATTAAAAAATCGTAAATGGTGCAGACTTCGAAAATGGTGATCCTATTAACTTTCTGTTGATAGCATTCGGTATTCGAACAAAAAAAATGTAATAGAAAAAAATTACAAGTTGTCAATGTATGGATTCGAACTCTTAGTAAAAACTGGAAGATTGATTCTCCCCTAATGAAAACTGAAAGATCCATTCTCCCTGATGTAAAGATTCATTTTCCCAAATGAGAAAAACTGGAAGACTCTTTCTCCCTGATAAAAATGAAAGATTCATTTTCCCCGGAGAATAATTGGAACATTCATTCTCCCTGATGAAAACTGAAACACTCATTCTCCATGACGAGAAACTGGAAGATTCCTTCTCACCTGAATTAAAACTGGAAGATTCGTTATTTCCTGACGAAAAACTGGAAGATTCATTCTCCCCTGATGGAAAAACTGGAAGATTCATTCTTCCCTGATGGAAAAACTGGAAGATTCATTCTCCCCTGATGGAAAAACTGGAAGATTCATTCTTCCCTGATGAAAAACTGGAAGATTCATTCTTCCCTGATGGAAAAACTGGAAGATTCATTCTTCCCTGATGGAAAAACTGGAAGATTCATTCTTCCCTGAAGAAAAACTGGAAGATTCATTCTTCCCTGATGGAAAAACTGGAAGATTCATTCTTCCCTGATGGAAAAACTGTAAGATTCATTCTTCCCTGATGAAAAACTGTAAGATTCATTCTTCCCTGATGGAAAAACTGGAAGATTCATTCTTCCCTGATGGAAAACTGTAAGATTCATTCTTCCCTGATGGAAAAACTGGAAGATTCATTCTTCCCTGATGAAAAACTGGAAGATTCATTCTTCCCTTATGGAAAAACTGGAAGATTCATTCTTCCCTGATGGAAAAACTGGAAGATTCATTCTTCCCTAATGAACATGGGATGCTTGTTTTCAAAGTTAAGAAGGTTTACAAGTTTCAAATGTTAAAACAGATGAAAGATTCGTAAAAGGCGAATGATAAAATTTTATTTATATTACTTTTATTTATTATTAGAACCTACTCACCAGAAAATTTTGAAATTTTCATTCATCTCTTAAAATAAATCAGTTTTCTCCCCCCCCCCCTGTGAAAGAAAAGGCATATTGATGCCCTCCTTGTAAATCTCCTAACTATCATGGTATGTGTTAAGCCGTGGTTCCGTGTACACGGAGAGTCCGAACAACAAAGAGAACAGTCCAATGGATCACCTTCCCGAACCTTTCCTGAGCCGTCGGGATCCTTGTGACCTAAACTTGCTCATTCCGTAAAAAAGTACCGTTCGTAAGCGAAAAAATATCGAAAGAAAATAGGGGTGGCTCAGTCGGTAGCGCGCCAGGTTCGTAATCTGTAGTTCTAAGGTTCGAGTCCAAGCTGGGTCAGCGTTGAGATTTATCTCCGCAAAAATTCCCCGCCCTGACCACGGTCAGTAGGGGACACCGATGGGCTTGGAAAGTCCGCCGTCCGTCGGATGGGACATTAAGCCGTGGCACCGTGTGCGGGAGAGTCATACCCTGTGCACGTTAAAGAACACGCTGGATTTCCTTGACGGGAGGCTACCATCTGTCTCCCAACAGCTCTTCCAGTGGGTCCCCTTCCCCAACCTTCTCTGAACCTTCGGGGTCCATGTGACCTGGCCATTTAGCCCATGGTGTGCAAAAAAGTGCCGCTCAGAGGTAAAACAACCCAACTCGAAAGAAAATCCCAGTAAACGATAAAAAGAAAACAGCACAAACTTTGTGTGAACAAGAGATAAAAGATTTTTTTTTTCTTTTACAAATATTGCACGATCGTGTCAACTGCAAAATAAAGTGACAAGAGTTTGCTTTGTTATTTTCGTCACAATGCTCTAAGGGTGATACGCAGTGTTAACAGCTGAACAAGGCAGACAGTGAGAAAACAGAAAGGAAATGCAGACACTTTAACAGCTCATTTCTGTTATAATTGCTTGAAACCATAGTAGTCTGAGGAAAGAAGTTTGGTCTGAAAGAAAATCTGAGCATTTCAACAGCTCCCAGCTTTCTTATAATTGCTTGAGACCATAAAGTCTGGAAACGGTGTTAGAGCCGATTGCAGTGACTAATGGAAAAAGATAAAGTTTTGAACTTTAAAAGCTCTCTTTCTCTTTAAAAAATTTCTCTCTTATAATAAATTAGGTTTGCACTGCATGGCCGAATTACGTATCTATTGATTAGGAGTTCTGATTTCACGCCAGTTTTAAAATCTCCATGAATCTAGAGAATTCCCGAAAATTTAATTGTTTATAAAACAATTATTTTTTTTCTTACATGTTTATCAAATCTTTTATTAAAATAACTAAAGTTGTGATTACTAACAAAACTCTTACTAACTAAACCACAAAATCGCAATTGTTAAATAAACGTTTGTATGATTATTATATTTGTTTTAAAGCAAAGTTTTTGTTTATTTATTACAAAGCAAAAAAGTTATTATTTAACAAAATTATTCTCTCTTTTACAGTTAGTTTTTTTATACAACATTTTTACTTAAGACAACTACACACTCACGCATTGTGTTTAAAGTAATACTTTAAAAACATAAGGCATCGGTCGCTTCATCTAGTAATCTTGTCTTTTTGTTTCGAAACAAAACTTCTTGAAGTCGAGAAATTTCTTTCATTTTGTGCTGATGATGATAATGTCGAAAAGAAGTTTTATGTTTGGTCTCACTTTGTACGACACTTTCATAGAACCTGTTAGCATCCTAACTTCGAAAATAAACTTCTTTTTTTCACAGAGAATTTGATTGATTTATCCCTTATTTACGGTTGAAAAAAAAGATAAGGGATGATGAACAGAATCTAAAATCCGGGACTATATATGTAAGGGCTCGATCAAGCTAGGGCGAAGGGAGGGGGGGGGGGGGAGGAGGCCATGAGCGGTACTGTGGCAGACCTCTTCGTCTAGCAAGGGCATCGGAGCCAGTTCCGTTGGGGCAGGGAGTGAGAAATGTGCCTAAGGACTGCCGCAGTCGAGAAGTTTCGGCCGCGCGCAGATGTGGACATCTCCATTGGCTGACGGACTCTTGCATGCCCAAGCGGACATAACTTGACCGGACTTGGCGGGTGAATTTGAACGGAGAAAGAGTTACATTTCGGATTCGGTAGGGGATGGTCGTGAAGACGTCGCCCTGTTAGATATACTACTTTGTTACGGTGTTGGGAATGCCTGGAGGCTTGGTTGGTTAAAGCCTTGCAAGTAGGATTGGGAATCCTGCTGTCTGGTGTGAGGGACTCGCCGGGCGACAGTCGCTGTAGTTTATATATTTTGTCTGTTCACTGTATTGTTGCTGAAGTCGAATTAAATGTAGATATGTAAATAAGAAACATAGGAGTCTAGTTATTGTAACGAACGAGTAGTGCCATTCTAACGACAAATTATTACCGAGAACTTACCGACTGGGAATAACTCACACACACGGGAAGGAGGAAGGAAAGAACCCTTACATATGCAGGGTGATTCAAAACTCTTGGATCAAACTTTAAGGGGTGATAGAATACACCAAAACAAGCACTTTTCGTCATACAATGCATGGTTGGAACTCAAGCGGTGAAGCGCCAGAGGGCGCTTTCCAGTGAACACTTATAAGCGCTGGTTTTCGCACTCGTCGTCATTTCTACCGTGAATTGCAAAACGAATGGAGTGTTTCACGAATCAGGAGAAGGCGGACATGCATTTCACGTATGGAGCTGCGGACGGGAATGCGACGGAAGCCCAAAGACTGTACCAGGAGCACTTTCCGACCAGACGCGTGCCTGATGGTAAAACCTTTCAGTGATTGCACCATTATCTATGCGAAACGTGCTCCTTTGTCTGATTTTTTTCTGATTTTTCTTCTGATTCGTGAAACAATCCATCCGTTCTGCAATCCACGGTAGAAATGATGACGAGTGCGCAAATCAGCGCTTATAAGTGTTCACTGGAAAGCGCCCCCTAGCGCTTCACGGCTTGAGTTCCGACAATGCATTGTATGACGAAAAGTGCTTGTTTAGGTGTGTTCTATCACCCCTTAAAGTTTGGCCCAAGAGTTTTGAATCACCCTGTATCCTATCTATGTAAAGTGTAATCTCCGCTTCAAAGGCGGAATCGTGGGTTTGCGTCGTTAAGAAACCTACTGTGTTTAAATGGAAACTCTAAAAGTATGTTATCGATACCAATTATTTACTTTATTTGTTGTTTCTCTATAAAAGTAAGTATAATTTTTTTGCAAATAATTATTAACAAGAAATATTCAAATCTTTCGAATATATCAATATTAGCTGAAGAATATAAAAATCTCCTGCAGTTTTTGAATTCATATTTGCAGATCTTGTCTCCTTGTCGATCCATTTACGGGATTGCGCTTTCTTTTTTGTCTTGCAGGAATTTCATGGGTCGCGATTACACATGCTGCAAGTAACCAAATTCTCTAGGAGAGCTGCCGTCGCCTACGTTACAAATAGAGTTGTTGGGTTGTTTTACCTCTGAGCGGCACTTTTTTGCACACCATGGGCTAAATGGCCAAGTCACAAGGACCCCGAAGGCTCAGAGAAGGTTGGGTGAGGGGACCCACTGGAACAGCTGTTCGGAGACAGATGGTAGCCTCCCCTCAAAGCCATCCAGCGTGTTCTTTAACGTGCACAGTGTATGGCTCTCCCGCACACGGGGCCACGGCTTAACGTCCCATCCGACGGACGGCGGCCTTTCCAAGCACCATCGGTGTCCCCTACTGACCGTGGGCTTGGCGGGGAATTTTGCGGAGATAAATCTCAACGCTGACCCAGCTGGGACTCGAACCTGGGAACTACAGATTACGAGCCTGGCGCGCTACCGACTGAGCCACCCCCGCCCCCTTACAAATAGAGAGTTGAAATCTATGAATGGAGTAGTACGTCATCGGTAGGAAAAGTTATCGGAGAGACGTTTCAGCCAAACTTTTTTTTGGGGGGGGAAATATGAAATTTGCTGGTCCTACCACTTACCATTTAGGAGGAGTTGTGGAACAAACAGGCGAAAAATAACACAAAAAAAACTCTAAAATATATAACAGATTATAATAACTATGACAGGAGAATAAAAATTGAAGTTTTGTTTTTGCTTCTTTTCAGAAAAACAATCTGGAAACGTCTTAGCTGTCTACTTACCAGAGCCCTCACAGTGGTTAAAAGAATAAAACTATGTTCACCTCATTCTTTTTACTTCTCTTTGTCGTCGGGGTTCGAGGTTTTCCTCAGCTTCCTCCTCTTAGCGGCGGCAGCAGCCATCGAGCGGAGTCCTTCGATGGAGTTCACCGGAGGATAACTCAGAGCAAGCCCGTCCACTGCTCCCTAGACGAAGTCGCCAAAGTGGTAGGGACAGTTCAGCTGCAGGAACTGGTGGAGGCCGTGGCAGGGAGGCAAGGGATCAGTCCCTACCTCATCCTCAGCAGGATGCTGGAGAGGATGAGGAGCAGACAAGTGATGGAAGAGGCAAGTAGACGATTCACAATTCAATTTACACTTTTAGATCTTTTTTTTAAACACGGGCTATTGGTTTCATTTCGTCGTCTGTCAGTTCGTAGACATTTAAAAACTTTGTTTGAAGAAAAAAAAAGTAATTTTTTTTTAGGATTGGATAAGTATCAGTGGGAACTATTCTCATTTTGAGAATTTTTCATTAGTTTGAATTTTTAACGTTAGAAGGAAATATGTTTATCATCAACAGACTGTTTACGATATTAAAGATTTAATACAGTATTGTGCAAATTAGTTGGGACAATAGGAAAATGCAGTAACAAAGACAACTAAAATATTTATTTGTTTAATAGTGTAGTTAATAGTGAATGTGACCCCCCCCCCCCCTTTAGCTTTAATTATACTTCTTCCACCTTCTCAACCATTGATGCCACTAGCTTTCCACACATCTCCTTAACTTCAGGGTCATGACACCACACTTTCATGACACTTTCTATCATTTTGGTTTTCGTCGTGCAATCCATCTTAGATATACGCGCTTTAATAATGGCCCACAAATTTTCAATGGGGTTTAAGATCGGGTGAAATTTCTGGCCACTCCAATACCTTCAAGTGTTGCTGGGTTAAGAAGCTCTTAACAAGCTTAGAATTGTGACATGGAGCCAGATCCTGTTGAAATACCCCATCGTCGTTAGGAAACAGCTTCTGCAGTGTTGGGACCATTTTCGCCTCCAGAACGCCTATGTACTTTTTGCTGTCCATCATTCCTTCAATGGGGTGAAGCGTCTGTGGCCCGGAAGCTGGATGCGCAAGTTTAGACTTGCAGCAGAAGGTTACGAAAAAGTTTAGATTTGCAGCATTTAGACTCTGCAGCGGGAGGGACTTAGCGTTCCTTCACTTGTCCCAACTAATTCGCACAGTACTGTATATAGGAGTTAATGTGTATTGAGCAAGGTTTGTAATGATAGCCGTGACTTTCCATCTTTTTTCGGAGGAAGGGAAATCTCAACATTCCGGACGAAAAAAAAAATTTAAATATTGTAAGCGGACTTTGGGTTGTTTTGGTTGTTTTACCTCTGAGCGGCACTTTTTTGCACACCATGGGCTAAATGGCTAGGTCACATAGACCCCGAAGGCTCAGAGAAGGTTGGGGGAGGGGACCCACTGGAACAGCTGTTAGGAGACAGATGGTAGCCTCTCGTCAAGGCCATCCAGCGTGCTCTTTAGCGTGCACAGGGTATGGCTCTCCCACACACGGGGCCACGGCTTAAAGTCCCAACCGACGGACGGCAGCCTTTCCAAGCCCATCAGTGTCCCCTACTGACCGTGGACTGGGCGGGGAATTTTGCGGAGATAAATCTCAACGCTGACCCAGCTGGGACTCGAACCTGGGAACTACAGATTACGAGCCTGGCGCGCTACCGACTGAGCCACCCCCGCCCCTGTAAGCGGACTATTTACAGTATTGTGAGTATGATAAGATGTGGATGGGATTTCTCTTATTATAGTTCATTGACTGAAATGATTTACTTTTGGTATTTTTGTTATTTAATTATTCTGTATTCAATTTATTTCCGTATAATAGTCTGTAAAATTTTCTATATGATCTATAATCATTTTAATACTAAGGAAGCTAAGAATAATCTCTTATTTTTCCTATTATTCATTGTAAATCTAGGAATAAAATGAAAAACTAAAAATCGTCTAACTCGAAAACTATCCCTGATAGAAAACATCTAAGCACAGATCTGAAGTCTGCACTAAAAAAACCTTTAAGAATCACACAACTCTTACTTAGAAAAAATAATTTTTTTTTTTGTAGAACAGTGTAATCGACTCTCTATCTCTCATAAAACCCGAGTTTGAGTTTTAAAGCTATTTTTGTATTTCAAGTACCCGTTGAATTTCAAAGAGAAAGTTGCTAGTATTATACAACGTTTGAAAGGGTATGAAAATATTATTGTCCCAGGTGCCTAAAACTGGTTAATATGTCACTTGCCAACAGTTCAGATATCAAGATATATAACCCACAAAGAGCTTATAAAGTCTTTTAAATCGTGCTAAAAGAAGATAAAGCCTAAACAGTACTTAGAGAAAAAAAAAGTCTCAAAATTGAGTTAAAAATAATGAAGAAAACAACACGGAAAATTTCTTAACCGTGCTAATAAAAGTCTAAATTGTGTTCTAAGCAAACTGTTTCTGAATCATTCTGAAGGGAGAAAATGCTCCAAAATATCATATATAAATAAAAAGACATGTAAACGTTACTAAAGAAAATTTTTCTCAGCAGAGTTATATAAATGCGAACATAAGAGATGTCTGAAATTAAAGTACTTAACAGCAAACTTCTGAAAGAAAGTAAGAACGTCGAATGAGTGAGAGCATAATATCGTTATGTCAACTGGATATATCCATCAGAGTCTTTTCTCTACCTTACCAATGTGCCGGGGGCAACATATGGAGAGAAAGCACTACTCAAGTTCCTTTCTCTCTTTCTGGTGGCAATGGACGAAAGAGCAGATAATGGACAAAGCCATCTCACTTCTCTTCTCTGCAAGTCTTGCACTTTCTCAGAAGTTTCGTATGGCATTGCCTTTCAATAGAGATGATCTCTCATATTCCTCCTTTATTGACAATGACTCCTTACAAACTGAGTATGTATTGGCGTGGGTGTAGTTGAAGGGACTTTTGGGGTTAGAAGGATATGTGTATAAACTGATCAAAGAGGCTGTTCCATTAAATATATCGCCGTGGCATTCCTAGGAATGTCCTTTATTTAATTATTGAGTAGAAAAAGGAGTTGCACCACTTGTAGCTTAATAGTTATGACAACAACTGTTCCTACAGGGTGAGTAGTTGTTTTGCGTGATAAATAGAGCTCTGAGTGGATAAAAGATTGATGTTACCGCGGTGAAAAGACTGATGTTAATGCATAATAGCGGATAAGACCGCGGGTGAAAAGACTGATGTTAATGCATAACAGAGGATAAGACCGCGAGTGAAAAGACTGATGTTTATGCATAACAGAGGGTTGGGATGTTTTCGGGATATTTTTTGCAATGAGCGGCACTTTTTTGCACACCATGGGCTAAATGGCCAGGACACATGGACCCCGAAGGCTCAGAGAAGGTTGGGGGAGGGGACCCACTGGAACAGCTGTTGGGAGACAGATGGTAGCCTCCCGTCAGGGTGAGTAGTTGTTTTGCCTGATAAATAGAGCTCTGAGTGGATAAAAGATTGATGTTACCGCGGTGAAAAGACTGATGTTAATGCATAATAGCGGATAAGACCGCGGGTGAAAAGACTGATGTTAATGCATATCAGAGGATAAGACCGCGAGTGAGAAGACTGGTGTTAATGCACAACAGAGGATAAGACCGCGAGTGAAAAGACTGATGTTAATGCATAACAGAGGGTTGGGATGTTTTCCGGTTATTTTTTGCACTGAGCGGCACTTTTTTGCACCCCATGGGCTAAATGGCCAGGTCACATGAACCCCGAAGGCTCAGAGAAGGTTGGGGAAGGGGATCCACTAGAACAGCTGTTGGGAGACAGATGGTAGCCTCCCGTCAAGGCCATCCAGCGTGTTCTTTAACGTACACAGGGTATGGCTCTCCCGCACACGGGGCCACGGCTTAACGTCCCATCCGACGGACGGCGGCCTTTCCAAGCCCATCGGTGTCCCACTACTGACCGTGGAGAGGGCGGGGAATTTTGCGGAGATAAATCTCAACGCTGACCCAGCTGGGACTCGAACCTGGGAACTACAGATTACGAGCCCGCCCCGCATAACAGAGGATAAGACCGCGGGTGAAAAGACTGATGTTAATGCATGACAGAGGATAAGACCGCGGGTGAAAAGACTGATGTTAATGCATAACAGAGGATAAGACCGCGGGTGAAAAGACTGATGTTAACGCATAACAGAGGATAAAACCGTTGGTGAAAATAACGATTGGCTAGCAGATAAAACTGCAGGAATACGGGCAAGCATTACGGGATTTATTGATAACTGCATGAATGAAAAAAACTACTTTAGAAAACAAAAGGAAAGCAAAGCTGATTCGAAAATTCAGTAATGATATTCACTTTCAGAGAAAACAAAATGCATTGGGATAAAGTTACAAATTAGAAAATTATATATGTTATATGAAAGAAGCGATCTTTATGGCTGACAATGCAAATATAAGCTCAAAAAAATTAGTCGAGTGTTGCGTAGAAAACTGAAATTAAATGTGAGAATTTCAGTGTTGGAGAGTGTTTCAGTGTGTGAGAATTTCAGTGTTGGAGAGTGTTTCAGGATGTGAGATTTTCAGTGTTGGAGAGTGTTTCAGTGTGTGAGAATTCAGTGTTGGAGAGTGTTTCAGTGTGTGAGAATTTCAGTATTGGAGAGTGTTTCAGTGTGTGAGAATTCAGTATTGGAGAGTGTTTCAGGGTGTGAGAATTTCAGTGTTGGAGAGTGTTTCAGGATGTGAGATTTTCAGTGTTGGAGAGTGTTTCAGTGTGTGAGAATTCAGTGTTGGAGAGTGTTTCAGTGTGTGAGAATTTCAGTTTTGGAGAGTGTTTCAGTGTGTGAGAATTCAGTATTGGAGAGTGTTTCAGGGTGTGAGAATTTCAGTATTGGAGAGTCTTTCAGGTATGAGAATTTCAGTGTTGGAGAGTGTTTCATTGTGTGAGAATTTCAGTGTTGGAGAGTGTTTCAGTGTGTGAGAATTCAGTATTGGAGAGTGTTTCAGGGTGTGAGAATTTCAGTGTTAGAGAGTGTTTCAGTGTGTGAGAATTTCAGTGTTGGAGAGTGTTTCAGTGTGTGAGAATTTCAGTGTTGGAGAATGTTTTAGTTTTTGAGAATTCAGTGTTGGAGAGTGTTTCAGTGTGTGAGAATTCAGTGTTGGAGAGTGTTTCAGTGTGTGAGAATTCAGTGTTGGAGAGTGTTTCAGTGTGTGAGAATTACAGTTTTGGAGAGTGTTTCAGTGTGTGAGAATTCAATATTGGAGAGTGTTTCAGGGTGTGAGA
Source organism: Ryuthela nishihirai (assembly GCA_038380435.1). Classification (NCBI taxonomy): domain Eukaryota; kingdom Metazoa; phylum Arthropoda; class Arachnida; order Araneae; family Heptathelidae; genus Ryuthela; species Ryuthela nishihirai. The sequence goes on from JAWZYU010000020.1 coordinate 42,218,164, forward strand.
ATATCAGTGTTGGAGAGTGTTTCAGTGTGTGAGAATTTCAGTGTTGGAGAGTGTTTCACTTTGTGAGAATTCAGTATTGGAGAGTGTTTCAGTGTGTGAGAATTCAGTGTTGGAGAGTGTTTCAGTGTGTGAGAATTTCAGTGTTGGAGAGTGTTTCAGTGTGTGAGAATTTCAGTGTTGGAGAGTGTTTCAGTGTGTGAGAATTCAGTATTGGAGAGTGTTTCAGGGTGTGAGAATTTCAGTGTTGGAGAGTGTTTCAGTGTGTGAGAATTTCAGTGTAGGAGAGTTTTTCAGTTTGTGAGAATTCAGTGTTGGAGAGTGTTTCAGTGTGTGAGAATTCAGTGTTGGAGAGTGTTTCAGTGTGTGAGAATTTCAGTGTTGAAGAGTGTTTCAGTGTGTGAGAATTCAGTGTTGGAGAGTGTTTCAGTGTGTGAGAATTTCAGTGTTGGAGAGTGTTTCAGTGTGTGAGAATTCAGTGTTGAAGAGTGTTTCAGTGTGTGAGAATTCAGTGTTGGAGAGTGTTTCAGTGTGTGAGAATTCAGTGTTGGAGAGTGTTTCAGTGTGTGAGAATTTCAGTGTTGGAGAGTGTTTCAGTGTGTGAGAATTTCAGTGTTAAAGAGTGTTTCAGTGTGTGAGAATTTCAGTGTTGGAGAGTGTTTCAGTGTGTGAGAATTTCAGTGTTTTCCCATGATTGCGAATAGCAGCATTTAAAACAGCAAAATTTTCTCAGAAGAATTTGAAATATTACATTGTTTATAATTTATGTTTTCATCTAATATTTAGTAAGGTACATTTTTCTGAAATACATTCTCTTTTTTAATCGCAGCATATTTTTTCAGTTAATCATTAGTCACTAATAAACCATTTGATTGAGTTCTTTTACTCGCAAACAGACATCAGACCTCAAGAATTTGCAAAACTTCGACGGTTATTTAGTTTAATGTACGTGGATGCTGATAAATTCATGCGGGCGAAGATAGAGCTTTTGGCTTAACGTCCCATCCGACGGGCGGCGGTCTTTCCAATCCCAGCGGTGTCCCATACTGACCGTGGGCAGGGCGGGGAATTTTGCGGAGATAATTATTAAGCACAAATACAGTCGTAATTCAGAAAACACATTATCGTGCAGCATTTTGGGATGGATGTGATAGTAAAAATGTTACGTAAAGAAATAGGTTCTTCACATCCTACTGAGGTTGTAAATAAACATGATTCCACTAATCGTTTAGGAAGTGAACAGTGCATACACATATATTGCCCTTCAATGCATATGGTACATTCCATTTCATGTTAATGGAAATTCAGATTTAAACCTCCCTATTTTGAAAATAGGCTTTTTTTTTGAGGGAAATTTCATTGGGGAAAAAAATTGACAAAATCGCATTTAAATTTCCCTAAATCTCGATTTTGGTCTGTTACAGCTTTCTCTACCGCTACTATCTAACAAAATTCTTTTACTATCTAAACAAGCCGAGATACTATCTAAACAAAATTCGTTTACTATCTAAACAAGCCGAGCTACTATCTAAACAAAATTCGTTTAAAATAAAAGGGATATAGAAGTTGGGACATTTAACAGTGAATGCTGCTGTCAAATACAAATTTAAAATTTCTTTTAATAAATAATAAAGAAAGAGCTGTTTTTTAAAGCAATTGTTATGTATGTTCACACGGCTTCAGGCGTTGGTTGGGTGTTGAGGCATATTGATGAGCAGCCAACTCACCTTTTCTAGGTTCTGATTTCATCATACTGTAAAAAAAAAGAAGGTACTTCCTATGAAAAAAAAGGACAGATAACCTAGAATCTTAAACTGGTTTGTCCTTATGTCTCATACAAGATACAAACACATACTATCCAGGGATTCGAACCTAGACCTGGCAGCTACAGTGTCAACGCGATGGCCACCAGGGCTGCAAAAATAGTTAGGAAAAGAGATTTTATCTACTCTGTACTGGGTTCGGTTATTTTACCTCTGAGCGTCATTTTTTTGCACACCATGGGCTAAATGGCCAGGTCACAAGGACCCGATGGCTCAGAGAAGGATTGGGGGAGGGGACCCACTGGAGAAGCTGTTGGGAGACAGATTGTAGCCTTCCGTCAAGGCCATCCAGCATGTTCTTTAACGTGCACAGGGTATAGCTCTCCCGCACAAGGGGCCACGGCTTAGCGTCCCATCCGACGGACGGCGACCTTTCCAAGCCGACTGGTGTCCCCTACTGACCGTGGGCAGGGCGGGAGTTAAATCTCAACGCTGACCCAGCTGGGACTCGAACCTGGGAACTACAGATTACGAGCCTGGCGCGCTACCGACTGGGCCACCACCGCCCCCTACTCTGTACCTTTACATATTATCATTATTATTCACTATTCCTCCTTCCACTAATTCTGCACATTCTTGAAGAATTATGTGAATGGAGTAGTACTTTTTGAGTAGTACGGTGAGAAGCTGGGAATGAAAATAGTTATCAATGGACCTACGGTTCGCACCAAACATTTGATTTGGATTTAACTAGTATAAAAAGAAAACGAGTAAATTATTGCTTTCACTTGTTTTAATACTTCACGTGTTCTTTCCTACAGAATATCCTCAACACTTTGGAAGGAGCAGCTCTTCAGGAACTGATAGGTCCCGTCATAGATTTCCCACCATCTTCGGCGAAGCTACCGCCTCTGTCCAGTGGTGCTCCTTATTCGATACCTCCTCAACTACCTTTGAATCCTCCAGAAGAGGACGACACTCCTCTCTTCATCATCCCAGTGTCTCCATCCTCTCAGGGATCACCTCTCCGGGCCCCATCACTGATGAAGTCGGAGGGAAAGCCTCGGCATCTTGAACCTCCCATACTGATGGGGAATTTACCTCCGATGCCACACTTCTTGCCGGCCATCATGACTCCTCCAATGTCACTGAAACCTCTGGTATGTTAAGATAATTTTACTTTTAAACTAACTAAATGTTTGAGAAAAATTTTTAAAACTTTACCTCTCACTAGTATGGTGGTTACAGTATTTTTTTTATTGAGACAGATGTCGGGATATTAAACCCAGATTGTTTAGTTCCCAGGGATGAATATGCGATTGATTACGTTGGGTAATCGAACAAATAAAATCAATATCTTGACCAACAAATATCTTGACCCAAGTCTTTGCAGTGATTAGTGGCGTAAATTGGGTTGTTTTACCTCTGAGCTACAGATTTTGAGTTGTGTAGAAGAAGAGAATCATTGAACATCTGTTAGGTGACAGATGAATAGTTCTTCTGCATATGGGACCACGGCTTAGCACTCGAACCCACGGACGGCAGCTTTTCCAATGATATCAATGATGTAACGTGATGATAAATGGGGAGACTATGGGAAGATAAGAGTCTTGCCAATCATCTCCCGATATATCTTCCTGATCTCCTGTACTCGTAATCTGTGGTTCGCAGGTTGGAACCCAAATTGTGTTTGCTTTGAAAACTTTCTTTTCCAATCCACTTTCTGCTCTCTGTGAAAAGGATTTGGAAAGGTTGCAACCTTCGGAAGGGAAAGCCGTGGTCCGTGTTCAGAGGAGAACCATACCCTGTGCACGTTAAAGAACACATTGAATGTCTTGAAGGGAGATTTCTATCTCCTAACAGCTGTCCAGTGGATTCTATTCCCCGATTGGAATGGGAGTTGGCTCAGTCGGTAGCGTGCTAGACTTGTAATCTGAAGTCCTGAGGTTTGAGACCCAGCTGGAACAGCTTTGAGACTTATCTCCAATAAACACTGGCCATGACCTTTGTCAGAAAGGGGACACCGATGGGCTTGGAAAGGCCGCCGTCCATTCGATGGCACGTTAAGCGTGTCATCGAACTTGTGCGTGAGAGAGAGCCCTAACCCTGTGCACTTTAAGAACATGCTTTTATCTGTGTCTTAAGAGACGTCGATATTTATGTCTTTCCCATTCCCTTCCGAAGGTTGAAACCTTTCCAAATCCTTCTCATACGAACTCTGAGCCTTTGGGGTCTTTGTGACAGCTGTTAGGAGATAGAAATCTCCCTTCAAGACATTCAAAGTGTTCTTTAAGGTGCACAGGGTATGGTTCCCCTCTGAACACGGACCACAGCTTAAAGTCTCTTCCGAAGTTTGCAACCTTGACAAATCCTTCTCAACGAACTCTGAGCTTTTGGGGTCTTTGTGACTTGGCCATTTAGCCCGGTGTGCGGAAAAGGGTTGCTGAGAGGTCAAACAATCCAACCTTCATTGCTTCAGCAATAATGCATATTTTTTATACTTTTCTTTTTTCGATAATAGTGCCTTTCTCATTCAATAGCAATTGCCTTACTTTTCCCCAAAAACTTTAAAACGATAAAATGAAAGGGAGCATTTTATAAAACTTCTTCTTCCAATTGCAATGTCTTTTATTCTTGGTTAATACTTGTCTTCTGTTCTCTGCGTTAAATATGTTTCCCTTGTTTTGTAGTATTAAATGCGAACAGAACTGATTCATAAGTTATTGTTTGGTATGATTTCTTTTAAATTAAATTTCTTCTTCTATCGAATAAAATATTTGTTTAGAATCAAGGAGCAACAATAAATAGGCTTATTATATTTTTGCTTTCTGCTATGAGCTTAAGTGTGAAAATTTCGCTTATTTATTTATTTATTTACTTATATACCTAACAACCATGGTGATGTTAGGGCCAGGCCCTTCTACACCAGGTTCAGTAAAAACAATACGAAAGGTATAAAGCAAAACAAGAGAATATTTTAAATATTATGCATATCAAATATATATGTTGTCATTATTCAATGAAATATCATAGTTATAAAATATTAATAGTTGTATGCTTAATAGAAAAATAAATAAATAATAGTTTAAAGTTTGAAAATAAAGATTTGAGTAATAATGATATATTTAATATGTGCATACATATTACACGTATTCACTACCAAAGTCAAGCTGTGAAAAAACGTGTGTCACGTGACACGAAGGTTGCCAGCTCACTAATTTCTAAAAAAATCGTTGCCAGATATTTTTTCTGAATTTTGTAATCAACCGTAGTGTTCGGATACTTTTTTGAGCGACAGTACCTACTGGACAGAAATATGGAAACCCTTCCTTTGTCATCTTTCATGCCAGATAAGGCACCTCCTAACCTTAAGCAGAATTCTTTAAAATCATTACCCCTTATAATATACACCTTCAGTGGAAACAGCATTTGCTTAAAAAATAGAAAAAAAAAACAATAAACAAACCTTAGATGAAAGTAATAATACATTCCCTTTTGTACTACGATATCATTTTGTAACCCGCCTAAAAAATCTACCAAAGAATAGAAAAAAACACCCATTCACCCCCTCCCCATCTATAATTTCAACTACAAAAACACATAAAAGTCCTTATCAGGACTTAGCTAAAAAGTCCTTCTTAGGACTAAACCTATAACACTGAACCTTTTCACGCCAATATTCCTTCCACACAGATAAAAAAAAGTCCTTCTTAGGACTAAACAAATACACTTCATATGAGGGGGGCAGGGGTGGCTCAGTCGGTAACTCGCCAGGCTCGTAATCTGTAGTTCCCAGGTTCGAGTCCCAGCTGGGTCAGCGTTGAGATTTATCTCGGCAAAATTCCCCGCCCTGCCCACGGTCAGTAGGGGACACCGATGGGCTTGGAAAGGTCGCCGTCCGTCGGATGGGACGTTAAGCCGTGGCACCGTGTGCGGGAGAGCCATACCCTGTGCACGTTAAAGAACACGCTGGATGGCCTTGACGGGAGGCTACCATCTGTCTCCCAACAGCTGTTCCAGTGGGTCCCCTGCCCCAACCTTCTCTGAACCTTCGGGGTCCATGTGACCTGGCCATTTAGCCCATGGTGTGCAAAAAAGTGCCGCTCAGAGGTACAACAACCCAACCCAACTACTTCTGAGTCTGACTGACCAATATTAACAACAAAACGGGAACCTGACAACGTGCAATAGGAAGATGCTCAGCTAAAAAAGAACATCATCCTACTTTCAAAAATTTCACCTTCGCTTTCATCAGCCAACGAACTATTGTACTCCCTTGGTCACAATACATATATATGCTGAAATAAGAAGAAAAGTTATATGTGCCATACAGAAAATTATAATTTTTTCATTTAAACTCAGTCCGAAGCAGATGGTTGAACTTTCGTTATCAAATCATACATCAGCGATAAAGTGCTGACATGTGATTTGTAGATGAAAAAAAGAAAAAAAATTCCATGTTACCTCAATAGAAATTGCCATTCAGAGCTCAATAATTTCAATACGATTTTTAATGAAAAATATGTGTAAAGATATCAATCAATCAATATAAATCTGGATTTTAAACAATATTTGTTTAGTATTCAAAGAGTCCGGTAAATGTTTTTAGTATCTTGTTGAATATATCCACTGAATATCTAACAAATATTGTTTAAAAATCGAGATTTAGAAATATTTGATCGAGTTCGTTAATTTAATTTTAGACATATTTTTCATTAAAAATTATATTGAAGCAGTTACTGAGCTGTTACTGCTATTTTCTATTGAGATAACATGGAACTGATTCCATTTTTTGTCCACTACCTGTAGATCTGTTTGTTTTAAAACTTGTTTGCTGTTTTCCATTTTCCTTGTTAGATGCTATACGTTCTGTTTACAGAATTATGGTAATATTCTTTTACATGCCTGATGAAGCAATGCTCTTGCTATCTAGTTTTCCCATCCAAGACTGTCACTTTCTTGCAAATAAGTGCGTTTACGCCTGTCTTCCCGTCTTTCGGGATTATTCAGATACATCAAATTTAGATCGAAAATTTGTGTAAAATATTTGGTTATTTTATTTATCTCTTCCGTGTCGTTTTCACAATTCGTTCTGTACTTCGCCACTTGGACTTTCTTCATTACCTTTCATTTTAGTGCATGATAATTTTTCTTGCTATTTGACGTGTTTTGTCTGCTGTTCTTCATTTTTTTATAATATTGTCATTCCAAATGCTATCATAATTGAAAACTGTCTTGTAACATTTTATATAATATTTTGTATAAATTTTTTTTAAATAGTAGATCTTTATTAACTTTATACAATACATAGAAATAAAATTCTCCAGATCTACAAAAGTTCACAGTCGCATGTAGATTCAATTTCACATTAATATAATTTAGTCAAACATATAGTTCAAACTGCATCTAGATTATTGTGCAAGAATACAGTTGATAATAAAAAATTCATATTAATTAAATGAATTTTTAAAAATTTTATTTATTAACTAAATTTTAATTTTTTTAAAGAACTGATGAATTCAAAACTTTAAGATCAGGTCTCTTGGAAAAGAAGTTAAAATATCTACTAGCTAAATAAATATAATATATAAAAAATAAATGCCCCCTCAAGCAGCTGCTTGCCACAGAGGTCTGACAGGAGCCTATCAGTTTATATGCCATAGTAGGAGATCTGAGAGGATGGCAGGACCTCAGCAGAAAAACAACACACACAGCCATGCCTTACCCGGGGCTCGAACCCAGGTCCCTTAGATCAGTAACCAAGCCATTCTTTTAATGTTCAAGGTGCCACAATATTGTGTAACAAGAACTGATTTGATAATCTTGTATTAACTTCAATTTTTTTAATTTCCAGTTGTTCCCAATTTTTTTTATGTTTGATCACTTGGAAAATAATTTATGCACAGTAGGAATATGTAAAGCCGTCCCGTGGCCGAGTGGTTAGCACGCTTGGCTACTGATCTACGGGACCTGGGTTCGAGCCCCGGGTAAGGCATGGATGTTCGTGTTATTTTTCTGCTGTGGTCCTGCCATCCTCTCAGACCTTCTACTCTGGCATATAAACTGACAGGCTCCTGTCAGACCTCTGTGGAAAGAAGCTGCTTGAGGGGGTATTTATTTTATTTATTTATTTATTATTCCTTGATGCGGCGGAGATGGCGCAGTCGATAGCGGCCAGGCTTGTAATCTGCAGTTCCCAGGTTCGAGTCCCAGCTGGGCCAGCGTTGAGATTTCTCATCGCAAAACTTCCGAACTGTCCTCGGTCAGTATGGGACACCGATGGGCTTGGAAAGGCCGTCGTATATCTGATGGGACCTAAAGCCTTGACCCCGAGTGCGGGAGAGTGTCCTTGGAAATGGCCTGGTGCCGTTGGGACCTGGCCATTTAGTTCATTGTGTGGAAAAAAGTGTCTCTCACAGGTAAAACAACCAAACTTTATGGATTAACCGCACTGCAAATCAGGTTTTGCTAGATCATTACATTTTGATTGCGATAAACTTCAAGTGTTAATCTGAGAGATTCCATTAAATATCATCTACCGCGAACTTAAGTACAAGGTTCGTTATAAAAAATCACCCATATTATGAAATGCTACATTTTATTAAACGATTAAGTAACTGTGCGTACGGGCGGGGGTGGCTCAGTCGGTAGCGCGCCAGGCTCGTAATCTGTAGTTCCCAGGTTCGAGTCCCAGCTGGGTCAGCGTTGAGATTTATCTCCGCAAAAATTCCCCGCCCTGCCCACTGTCAGTAGGGGACACCGATGGGCTTGGAAAGGTCGCCGTCCGTCGGATGGGACATTAAGCCGTGGCCCCGTGTACGGGAGAGCCATACCCTGTGCACGTTAAAGAACACGCTGGATGGCCTTGACGGGAGGCTACCATCTGTCTCCCAACAGCTGTTCCAGTGGGTCCCCTCCCCTAACCTTCTCTGAGCCTTCGGGGTCCATGTGACCTGGCCATTTAGCCCATGGTGTGCAAAAAAGTGCCGCTCAGAGGTAAAACAACCCAACTGTGCGTACAAAATGTTAAGAAACTCAAAGTTTCTCATCAAAGATATCCAGAGTGTTCTTTAAGATGCCCAGGGTATAGCTCTCCTTCACAGTATCCATGGCTTAACGTCCTATCCGACAGACGGCTGCCTTTACAAGGCCAAAGGTATCTCCTTTATCACTGAGAGAAAGTTTAGTGGAGGTAAATATCATACTGGCATAGTTGGGACTGCAACTTGGTCACTACCGACCAGAGACTTAGCTTCTGCAGGTTAAACAACACTCAGAATGAAATGAAGGGAGGCTCCAATATCTCTCCTGATCTCGACTGCTATTAAATGGATTCCCTATCCAAATTCTTAGCTTTTGGAGTACTTGTGACCCTGCCATTGAGACCCTTGTATGCACAATAAGAAATCTCCGAAACAAAACAACCCAATCCTGTACGAAACAATTAATTTTTAAAAATGATCTCTCTGTTCTTTGGTTTTCCAGAACGGAATCCTGGATTTAAACAACATAAATTTCCGTACAGTTATGAAATTGTAGATAAATCTATACCGAAAATACTAAATGAAACTGAATTACTAAACATATAGAGCGACACTTTTTTTTACGTTAATGAATAAATGGACACATATTTTATTTAGAAACTTTTTAAGCATTAAATTTTATGCAGATGGTATTTTTTTTTTGTTTTCTTCTCGCTTATTGCAAAATATTTCTGCTTTTATCCCTACTTGTTAGTATGTGCTGAAGTTTTTAATTTCTCTTTATTTGGTTACACTATAGCTTTGTGAAAACCACAGTATCTTTTGAAAGATTAAGGAATAATAGCCTTTGTTTCGATTCCCCGAACATTTGTTTTTGCCATGAAGCAAGTTCTAGTAAATTATAAACTAATAAATTATATTAGGTTTCCAATACTACATCAAGAACATTAGTCTGTGGGGTCTTTACCTCTGAGCGGCACTTTATTTTAGCCACAAGGACCCCAAAATCTCAAAGAAGGTTGCGGAAGGGGACTCACAGGACAGGAGGAGTTGAACTTACTCGGCTCCGCTTAGCTTATTCGTTTATTACACATTCATTTCTTCTACGGGAAGTTTTTAATAGTATTCCCAGCTTTTAACAGTGAATGTCGTATAAATTTTGTTTTTTTTTCACTTATCGTCTGAGCCCCTTTCACATCTTTTATCTGATGACTCGTTTTCAACCCCTGTTTTTGAATTTTTCCGTTTTACCGGTTATTTTGCACGTTTATTGTATTTTTAGTTCGATGTTTTGGGATTTACACTTGTTTATGCTTCTATAAGTGTCCTATACACCCATTGATAATTTTGTCTTTTAGTCTAATTGGTTTTTCTTGACCTTGGGGGGCGGGGGTGGCTCAGTCGGTAGCGCGCCAGGCTCGTAATCTGTAGTTCCCAGGTTCGAGTCCCAGCTGGGACAGCGTTGAGATTTATCTCCGCAAAATTCCCCGCTCTGCCCACGGTCAGTAGGGGACACCGATGGGCTTGGAAAGGCCGCCGTCCGTCGGATGGGACGTTAAGCCGTGACCCCGTGTGTGGGAGAGCCATACCCTGTGCACGTTAAAGAACACGCTGGATGGCCTTGACGGGAGGGTACCATCTGTCTCCCAACAGTTGTTCCAGTGGGTCCCCTCCCCCAACCTTCTCTGAGCCTTCGGGGTCCTTGTGACCTGGCCATTTAGCCCATGGTGTGCAAAAGAGTGCCGCTCAGAGGTAAAGCAACCCAGGTTCGAGTCCCATCTGGGTCAGCGTTGAGATTTATCTCCGCAAAATTCCCCGCCCTACCCACTGTCAGTAGGGGACACCGATGGACTTGGAAAGGCCGCCGTCCGTCGGATGGGACGTTAAGCCATGGCCCCGTGTGCGGGAGAGCCATACCCTTTGCACGTTAAAGAACACGCTGGATGGCCTTGACGGGAGGCTGCCATCTGTCTCCCAACAGCTGTTCCAGTGGGTCCCCTCCCCCAACCTTCTCTGAGCCTTCGGGGTCCATGTGACCTGGCCATTTAGCCTATGGTGTACAAAAATGTGCCGCTCAGAGGTCAAACAACCCAACCCTTGACCTTGGCTTTATACCCATGGTATCTTGTTATATACTTTTTCCTGTGACGTGCTCTCTAATTATTTCCTTTTCTCTTTTGTGTGCTGCCTTAATCTTTGGGTGTGGATCCTACGTCTTTTATCCTTTAATTTACCCTTGTTTGGCGCAATTTAGCCCTAGTTGCTTTTGCGCTACAAAACCCTAACCGACTAACCAAATAGTGTGTGTGAGAAAGAGAGAAATAGAGAATGCTTTACTATTCATAACAACCATAGTTTTTCAATCAATAATTCTCCCGAATTCCTACGAGGTTTATAAATACTACAAATCCTCACTTTGCAATTTAACTCGTGCTAAAATGATCAACGCTTATCGTTTAAATGGCCATTTGAGTTTTTCCTTCTGACTTAAAATCAATAGGACAAATTTTGTCCTGTTGATACTATTTGTTTTTTGTCCCGCGTGATTCCTTGCTCTATGGTATTTTTTAATGTATGCCATACTTAACTAGCCGTCCCGTGGGCGAGTGGTTAGTCGCTTGGCTACTGATCTAAGGGACCTGCGTTCGAGCCCCGAATTAGGCATGGATGTGTGTGTCGTTTTTCTGCTGAGGTCCTGCCATCCTCTAAGATCTTGTACTGTGGCATATAAACTGTCAGACCTCTGTGGCAAGCAGCTGCTTGAGGGGGTATTTATTTATTTTATTTATTTTTATACTTAATTATTAAAACGGGTTCATTGGGTTGTTTTACCTCTGAGCGGCACTTTTTTGCACACCACGGGCTAAATGGCCAGGTCACATGGACCCCGAAGGCTCAGAGAAGGTTGGGGGAGGGGACCCACTGGAACAGCTGTTGGGAGACAGATGGTAGCCTCCCGTCAAGGCCATCCAGCGTGTTCTTTAATGTGCACAGGGTATGGCTCTCCCGCACACGGGGCCACGGCTTAACGTCCCATCCGACGAACGGCGGCCTTTCCAAGCCCATCGGTGTCCCCTACTGACCGTGGGCAGGGCGGGAAATTTTGCGGAGATAAATCTCAACGCTGACCCAGCTGGGACTCGAACCTGGGAACTACAGATTACGAGCCTGGCGCGCTACCGACTGAGCCACCCCCGCCCCCAAACGGGTTCAATGTAGATTGATGTTGTATTCGGATCTCTAAAATACGTAATGATTTTTCTGTGTAAATTAAAAATTCATAAGAAATAGGGTATGAATCACGCGCATTCATGCATGTGCACGAAATTATGATCCAGAAAACACGCTTCACACCGGCAGAAATTCACTGAAGCAACAAGTAAGCAACATCAGGCTGCGACGAAACGCTGAAAGTCAGTTGACAAACCGTTCTGTCAGAAAGGTGACACCGATGGACTTGGAAAAGCATCACTCGGATGGGACTTGAGGCTGTGGACCCCGTGTGTGGGAGTTGTGCCCTGAGAGGTGCCCCTGTGCATGTTGGGGCGGGGGTGGCTTAGTCGGTAGCGCGCCAGGCTAGTAATCTGTAGTTCCCAGGTTCGAGTCCCAGCTGGGTCAGCGTTGAGATTTATCTCCGCAAAATTCCCCACCTTGCCCACGGTCAGTAGGGGACACCGATGGGCTTGGAAAGGCCGCCGTCCGTCGGATGGGACGTTAAGCCGTGGCCCCGTGTGCGGGAGAGCCATACCCTGTGCACATTAAAGAACACGCTGGATGGCCTTGACGGGAGGCTACCATCTGTCTCCCAACAGCTGTTCCAGTGGGTCCCCTCCACCAACCTTCTCTGAGCCTTCGGGGTCCATGTGACCTGGCCATTTAGCCCGTGGTGTGCAAAAAAGTGCCGCTCAGAGGTAAAACAACCCAATGAACCCGTTTTAATAGTTAAGTATAAAAATAAATAAAATAAATAAATACCCCCTCAAGCAGCTGCTTGCCACAGAGGTCTGACAGTTTATATGCCACAGTTCTTTTTTATGACCAATTAATTTGCCCAAACTACCCAACACAGCATTCAATCTTATAACCATTTTCTAAATTACAACTAGATGACATTTCTTGGGTAATAAATCGAACATATGGTCATGTGGCCGCTGCTCCGCTAGGGCAACTGATCCAGCAGGTTCTTTAGTTTGATCGAGACTCGACGTCCCGAACGGTAATTCTTGCCACTCAATCATAAGTGACTGCATTAAAACGTCGAAAAGAAATTTCTCCTTGAAGTCACCGTAGAATTGCTCTTTAACCTAACATTAATCAATTAAGGCGAATCCCTCTCCATCGTTGTGGCTGGCTCGCCTCGAGGAGCAACGATCATTCCACATTGCACCAAGTTTCAGAGAGGAAATTAAAACCATAAACGAATTTCGTAGTTTCGGGAAGCGGACCGGAAACTTTTGAGATAAATTATGCAATATACGTATATAGTAGTAATGAAATTACTTTCTGTTCTAAAGAATGAAAAGAAAAGGGACATTCGAGTACTGTGATTCCTCCTGGGTGAACTCATGAGACTAATGAATTAGAACTATAATGGGGAAAAGAAAAACTTCTACTTTCGTACTTTCTAAACGTTAAAAATGAAAACTTTAAAATTTAAATCATTTATTTCATCTTATTGTGATTGTTAAAATCCTTAAACTGTGTAACATGTTCCGAAAATATTCATTTTCATTGTCTTTGAAAAAGAGCACCACATATTCTTCTAGTTGTTTTACACTCTCTAGCCAAATTATTATGAACAGTGCATTGTAAACGAAGTACCCTGAAACATGGCAATGTATGTAAAATTTCTTACTGACATAAGTATACTAATTCCCTACGAAATACTTTAAAAGCCGTGAAGGCATAGTAGAGAGAGCGAAGTGCGACATGAGTAAGAAGACTGATCTGACTGACTTCAAAAGGGGGCTCATCATTGGAGCGCGATGGGCAGGAGCAGCGATAACGAAAGTGATGGAACTCAAAGGAAAAACACGGGGCACAATATCCCACGTATATGGAAATGGCAAAGGTCTCAATAAACGTCCGCCAATCGTGGCTTCATGACCATTTTTCATCATTTCAGTTTTCTCTTTATTTATGACCAAACTATCAGTTTGGTTGACTGACAACTACGTGATGAGCAGTGTGGATGCCGAAGTACTATCAGTTTCACCAACAGCTCGAATGAAAAAGTTCATCCCATCAACATCATTTGCCAAAAGCGCAAAATCATCAGCATAATCTAAAGCAGAAATTTTCAAATCCTTAGATCATTTAAGGCCAAAATCTTTCCCATGCAATGAATTTCACATAATGTAACCAATAACCAAACTAAAGAGGAAAGGAGACAAAATGCACCCTTGTCGAACACAGAAGAATGTTAAACCATTGCTACAAGTCTTACCAACTCTCACCATGATTCAGTGTTATTATAGAGAAATTTTAATATGTTAACTAATTTGTCTGATATACCATACGATCCCAGGATCAACTACAAATTATGACGGTCAACAGAGTCAAAAGCCTTTTAAAATCTGAAAAAGCTAGTAACCAAAGTTTCTGGAACTCTAAAATTTCTTAAGAATTAGCCTAAGTGAAAAAATCTGATCTAAACATTCTATACCATTTGGGAATCCACATTGCTCATCACGTAGTTGTCCGTCAACCAGACTCTTAATTCTATTAAGCACAATCATGCAAAGAACGTTACCTGGAATAGAAAATAGACTGTTATCATAAGAGCTACGATCACTTTTTTTTTAAATAGGGTAAAAATAGTTTTATCATAAAAGATATTCAAAATTTCAGTCAACCATGTAGTAATCGAAACATTCCCAGCTCTAAGCATTTCAGCAATATTTTTATCTACCACTTGGGATTTACGTAGTTTCAGTTTAGAAACAGCCAAAATAACTTCAGACTGTGTTATAGGGCCAACAGTTATGCCAGTAATGAATCTGTCATCATTACAAACAATGGGAGTAACTAATCACATTGCTTAGAACATTACTGAAATGTTCAGCCCATCCAGACATGACAGAACCTTCACCCTCAATAACCTTATGTTTATCCTTCAATCCCTCTATACCTATAATTTTCTTCCCACACAAAACATTAACTATCTGATAGAGCTCTCTGCTGTTACGCTGTTTAGCTACTTCCTCTGCTTTGTCAGACAAGCTATTAGCATATATTCTTATCAGCTGTTAATTGATCCTTTACAAGTTTATTAAGCTCTTTGTAAAGTGGTGTACCGTCCCATGGCCGAGTGGTTAGCACGCTTGGCTACTGATCTAAGGGACCTGGGTTCGAGCCCCGGGTAAGGTATGGATGTGTGTGTTATTTTTCTGCTGAGGTCCTGCCATCCTCACAGACCCTCTACTATGGCATATAAACTGACAGGCTCCTGTCAGACCTCTGTGGCAAGCAGCTGCTTGAGGGGGTATTTATTTTATTTTAAAGTTGTGTATTAGGACTAGTAGTGTGTTGATTTATATTATTCCTGCACTTCCTCTTTTCACAAATAAGTTTCATAGCTTTATCACTCAAATAATTTTGCGTCCTATTCTCCTTTTTACCCAAAATAATAATGTTAGTTTCAAGAAAAGCCTGTTTAAAACCGTCCCATTCTTCCTCAATTTCAATGGTACTTACCATGATACGTTACTTAGTCATTATGACGTTATGGCTGTCATAATGACTAACCTATCATGGCAAGCTTTGGCAATAACTGGGTCTTTTAGTGTTTCAGTGTTAAAGTTAACCTTTTTAACCTTAGCATAGTACTTTTTAAGTTTAAGTTGCAAGACACTTTTAACAAGGTAATGGTCAGATCCATTTTCAGCTCCCCTATATCACGTGGTGTTCCTAACATATATATATCTCACGTGCTGTTAATTAATATATACTCATATTCTTATGCAACCCATCATGAAACCCAAGTGCACTTTTATATGTCGTGGTTTTTATAATAAGTGTTAGTTATTTTCAAACCATTAAGTTTACTTACCTGTAGGAGATGTTGCTCATTGCCATTGTAGCAAAGAGTTGTGGGTTGTTTTACCTCTGAGTGGCACTTTTTTGCACACCATGGGCTAAATGGCCAGGTCATAAGGACCCCGAAGACTTACAGAAGGTTGGGGGAGGGGACCCACTGGAACAGCTGCTGGGAGACAGATGGTAGCCTCCCGTCAAGCCATCCAGCGTGTTCTTTAACGCGCACAGGGTATGGCTCTCTCGCACACGGGGCCACGGCTTAAAGTCCCATCCGACGGACGGTGGCCTTTCCAAGCCCATCGGTGTCCCCTACTGACCGTGGGCAGGGAATTTTGCGGAGATAAATCTCAACGCTGACCCAGCTGGGACTCGAACCTGGGAACTACAGATTACGAGCCTGGCGCACTACCGACTGAGCCAATCCCGCCCCAAATGTAGCAAAGGGACCTATCACCTCTACCCAAAAGTCAGAGTCAGTAACAACTTATTGAAGTCGCCTAGAATAAGGGTAATATCTCCTTTCTTTACAGAATTCAAAATATACTGAAGTTGTCTGTAAAGCATATCTTTCACATTCTCATCTTAAGTGTGGGCATAACAACAGATAACATTGAAATCTTTAATTCTTGTTTTAAATTTAGCTGTAAGAAACTTTCATTGATGAACTCATCATTACTAGCGTGTCTGCTGAGAAGTAAACCTAAGCTTTGAAGATGCTTTCCGTTTTTCTTTCCTGAAAAGAGAAATTTCAGATTATTTTTAAATGTCTTACTTTTATATGCCCATCTGATATCTCGCAAGCCTATATCTAGGTTATAACGGTGGAATTCTTGTGTGAGGACATCAAGGAAATAATCTCTGTGCTGAGTCCTCACATTCCTATAACCTGTGGAAAGAAAATGATTAGTAGCATGTTAACAGAAACTATGCCGAGTGCACTTGGCTACTGATCAAAGGAACCTGGGTTTGAGCACCGGATGAGGCATGGGTGTTTGTATTGTTTTTCTGCTGAGGTCCCGTCATTCTCACCGATCTTGAACTGTGGCGTTTAAATGACAGGCTCCTGTCAGACCTCTGTGGCAAGCTTATGCTTGAGGAGGTATTTATTTATTTATTTATTTATTTATTTGGAGAGGAAGTGCCGACAATATGAAACAGCCCCTAATCGCAGGCATGTGGCAGAGACCTATTCCTTCCACTGCTAAAGGACTAAGCCGTCTGCACTGGAAGACTTCCCCCAAAGTAGGTTTGAGACACTCTTAAAATAAGGAGCAGGTCTTAAAGTCGATTAGCATTAATAATACTTTAAAGTTCAGGAACCTGTGATGGCCTCTGATCAGGATATTTCATCAGCTGATAAAACATATCCTGTGAATCTATTCACTTGGGGCTATCAACCCACAAACAAATAGAGCGGAAGATTTTCCCTCAACAGAAGTGAATCAGTGAAGGAAATTCAGGATCCATAATCAAACTCAGACCCATTATTCCACTCAGGTTGGTGTATATGGCCAGCACCAGGATCCTTGTCGTTGACCACTCCTCAGCAGGGTAGAAAAAAGGTAGTCATAGTAATCTAGATCAGTAGTCCACACTGATCTGGCAGCCCACCCTTTCCGTTCTTTTCTAGAACAGAGTATCTCTTTTGAAAGGTGTTAACGGTCTAAACCACGAGAAGGCGATGTCGGATTTTAGTGATAGGCGTGGTCGGTCTGTACATCATCACAGGGATTGGTACATAACTCTCTCTCCGTGAATACCCTGGGGGCGGGGGGGGGGCTCAGTCGGTAGCGCGCCGGGATCGTAATCTGTAGTTCCCAGGTTCGAGACCCAGCTGGGTCAGCGTTGAGATTTGTCTCCGCAAAACTCCCCGCCCTGCCCACGGTCAGTAGGGGACACCGATGGGCTTGAAAAGGCCGCCGTCCGTCGGATGGGACGTTAAAGCCGTGACCCCGGCTTAACGTCCCAACGTGGAGAGCCATACCCTGTGCACGATACACCTGTTAATGTGGGAGAGCAATACCCTGTGCAGGTTAAAGAACACGCTGGATGGCCTTGACAGAAGGCTACCATCTGTCTCCCAACAGCTGTTCCAGTGGGTCCACTCCCCCACCTTCTCTGAGCCTTCGGGGTCCTTGTGACCTGGTCATTTATCCCATGGTGTGCAAAAAAGTGCCGCTCAGAGGTAAAACAACCAACCCGTGATATACCTAGCTACCATTTACAGACCCACAAAGGATAATATAACAGTTTTCAGATCACGAAGGATAATATACAGTTTTCAGGCTTTGTAGGCTGAAAACTTATATTATTCTTTGTGATCTAAAAACTGTTATTTTATCCTTTGTGGGTCTGTGTGACAGTTTTCATGTCACAAAGGATAACTTGGCAGTTTTTAGGTCACAAAGGATAACTTGGCAGTTTTTAGGTCACAAAGGATAATTTGACAGTTTTCATTGTGAAATGGTCAAAGAGAAAGTTTAGCATTTTAAGTGTCAAATTACATTACCTGGTCGTTGAACTAATCACAGATCACAGGAAGAAAACTTTTCGTCTTTAAGAGGTTTCCATAGTCTCGAATGATCAAGTTCAGTGCTTGCTAAGCTGTTAACCGAAATACACGTGACCAAAATTCCTGAGTCGATTAGCATTAATAAAATGAGGATATTATACACACTTGGATAACGAAAGTGGTTTTTTTAGGGTGCTTATTGTGTTCTCAGAAATTATTGCAAACAACTGCAGCGATATGCTAAATACTGTATACATACAGTCTTATTTAAAATCGAATGATTCTTAATAAATGATTTAAAATTTAGGTTGAAATCCAGGCTTTATTGCATTTAACTTATTCAAAAACTTCCATTTTTTTTTCTGAACCACTCTACAGATAAGTTGAATTTTTGAAATATTAAATTTGAATATGTTGAATACAGATTTTGGTTTTGTAGTTCAGTATGTTTTGATAGATCTTTGAGCTGACGGTTTCTTCTATTCATCAGGGTTGTGCTGTTTTACCTCTGATCGGATATCTTTTTTGTCACAATGAAATGCGATAAATGAATGGCCAGGTCACAAGGACCCCAAGGGCTCAGAGAAGGTAGGGAAAAGGGACTGGATTGCTTTTAGGAGACAGATGGATACCTTCATCAACGATCAAGCTTGTTCTGAAATGCAGAGCCGTAACTAGATAGGTGCAACAGGTACATAGGCATAGGGCACAGGACTGGGAGACACTGAACCACACAATCAAAATATAAAATGTCAACTGACGTGTTAACATTGTAGACTCTGATCCATCGAATTCACCAAAATTATTCTACACTAGAATATATAAGATACGTAAATGATGTCATTTCTTTCATTTTTTATTCACTTATTTATTCAAATGTGATCGATGAATTTGCTGAAATGACAGCAAGAGAAGTGTAATTAAAATAATTATTTTCGTTTAAAATATCGTAATATTTCTTCAATACATTTGCAATACGAAAATAATTTTTAATGCATCTCTCAAAACAAAGAGTTATTTGTTAAAGAAAAAACGTTGCATTTTCCCCACCCACCCTGAGGGTAAACCTGCATTGTTTGCCAATGCAAACCTTGTGATCATCACATTCAGTCATTAAAATTTCGAATTTCCAGCATAAATATATAGTTTGTAATATTAGTTTAAAATTTTGCCGTTAGAGGGCACAATTTTTGCTTTTGAGAGATTCGAAAGTGTGAATTGTAATATTTCATCAATATCTCTGCAATCCAAATATAATTTTTTTTTATTTCTAACGAGAAATAATTCTCTCTTAAAACAAAAATGTTGCCTTCCCCTCCACTCCCCCCCCGGGTGTAAGGAATCAATTCATTGTTATTCACTGAGACTTCACGATTTTCACATTCCACCACCAATTCGAGTCCCAGCTGGGTCAGCGTTGAGATTTATCTCCGCAGAATTCCTCGCCCTGCCCACGGTCAGTAATGGGCTTGGAAAGGTTACCGTCCGTCGGTGGACGTTAAGCCGGTGGCTCCGTGTGCGGGAGAGCCATATCTGTGCACGTTAAAGAACACGCTGGGTGACCTTGACGGGAGGCTACCATCTATCTCCCAACAGCTGTTCCAGTGGATCCCCTCTCCGAACCTTCTCTGAGCCTTCGGGGTCCATGTGACCTGGCCATTTAGCCCATGGCGTGCAAAAAAGTGCCGCTCAGAGGTAAAACAACCTAACCCATTCCACCACCAAAATGTGAAATGTGTAGCATAAATACATCGTTTGAAATATTCGTTTAAGGTTTTGCAATTTCCAACTTTTTCTATCGTTAAAAGGTGCAACTATTGCTTTTCGGAGGAAAGTGGGAATTGTAATATATAACTCTCTCTAAAATAAAAATAATTTTTAACTCCTTTGTATAACTAAAGATGTTCCATATCTTAAAGAAAGAGAGACGACAAAGCCAAAACATCTTGTTTTATTTTTCGCAAATGAGATAAAAAATAAATCCAATGACTTCTGACTCTACAATGACAGAATCTTGTCAGATGTTCATGGGCAAGTTTTACTGCATAAAAAAAAATAAATAAATACCCCCTCAAGCAGCTGCTTGCCACAGAGGTCTGACAGGAGCCTGTCAGTTTATATGCCACAGTAGAAGGTCTGAGAGGATGGCAGGACCTCAGCAGAAAAACGACACAAACAGCCATGCCTTACCCGGGGCTCGAACCCAGGTCCCGTAGATCAGTAGCTAAGCGCGCTAACCACTCGGCCACGGGACGGCTACTTACTGCATAAAGAAAGATATTAAAATAAGAGCAGGAGTTATTTCTAAACCTCCTCCCCAAGGTACAAGAAGTGGTAATGCGCACTTAAGCATAGTTTTTCTGTTAAAAAACGGGGGGGGGGGGGGGGGGGGCTCAGTCGGTAGCGCGCCAGGCTCGTAATCTGTAGTTCCCAGGTTCGAGTCCCAGCTGGGTCAGCGTTGAGATTTATCTCCGCAAAATTCCCCGCCCTGCCCACGGTCAGTAGGGGACACCGATGGGCTTGGAAAGGCCGCCGTCCGTCGGATGGGACGTTAAGCCGTGGCCCCGTGTGCGGGAGAGCCGTAATCTGTGCACGTTAAAGAACACGCTGGATGGCCTTGACGGGAGGCTACCATCTCTCTCCCAACAGCTGTTCCAGTGGGTCCCCTCCCCAAACTTCTCTGAGCCTTCGGGGTCCATGTGACCTGGCCATTTAGCACATGGTGTGCAAAAAAAGTGCCGCTCAGAGATAAAACAACCCAACCCAATACGTTTAGTGATGTGTATCCACACAATCTGTATTTCTTCAAAAGTAAATTAATAGAATATTTATTATTCTTTAGTATATTTTACATTCGATCTACTCTTTAACCACATATATTTGCATCTAGTACTTTATTTCTTCTAAGAACTGGAAAGGATATAAATTAATTTTTTTTTATAGACAAAATATAGCACTTTAATGGGTACGAGGCTCTTATGTTGGCATTTCGAGGAGAGTTAAAAAGTGCCTCATTTAAAATATGGGCCCTGTAACCATAGTGATATTCTCATTTAGAAAGGGACTATTTTTTATTTGAAATGAATATGAATTCTGATGTCAGAACCGATCATGAACAAAAAAACTTGGCCTACAAGCGAATGCTAATTTTATATTTAATATCGCAACTTATCAGCAATACCTAGCTTAGTTGGATAAATGCGGTGTCGCCTGTAACTTAAAGATCTCTTGAAGTTTTTTTTTTAATTAATTTTAATGTCATATCACTTTTTTTCAATTGTTGTAAAATATATATATATGTAATAAAATATGTATAATAAATACTGTAAATTTTAACCAAATAATACCACTTATCAAGTGATAATATACGATGCACATAATTCAGTTTAAAAAAAATAAATATAAATTTGTCATCGGAACGGAGTGAATACAAAAATTAAAAAACACCTATCTCCCTATATGTGCCCTAAAAAGTAGGAAATAAACCTAATGATGGTGAAATCAGTCACTGAATTACCATTCACTTCAAAGGATTGCGGTTGTTTTACCTTTGTGTGTCAGTTTTTTTCCTCAAAATGGTCAGTTCACAAGAACCCCGAGAGATTTGGGAGAAGAGAACACATTGCACAGCTGTTAAGAGACAGATGGTAAATTCTCAGTTGAAAGAGCACTAAAAGAAATCATTAACTGCTCCACTACTGAAAAATATTTTAAAGGTACGCCGTACCGGCCTATTTTAACCACTGATCACTAGTGTCTATTATCCCTTTCACCTAAAACATCTAGCTTGATTAAGCTCAGGGGCGGGGGTGGCTCAGTCGGTAGCGCGCCAGGCTCGTAATCTACAGTTCCCAGGTTCGAGTCCCATCTGGGTCAGCGTTGAGATTTATCTCCGCAAAATTCCCCGCCCTGCCCACGGTCAGTAGGGGACACCGATGGGCTTCGGAAGGCCGCCGTCCGTCGGATGGGACGTTAAGCCGTGGCCCCGTGTATGGGAGAGCAATACCCTGTGCACGTTAAAGAACACGCTGGATGGCCTTGACGGGAGGCTACCATCTGTCTCCCAACAGCTCTTCCAGTGGGTCCCCTCCCCCAACCTTCTCTGAGCCTACGGGGTCCATGTGACCTGGCCATTTAGCCCATGGTGTGCAAAAAAGTGCCGCTCAGAAGTAAAACAACCCAACCCTTTCAGCATGGAACTCCCAGTTTGATTAAGGTTATGTGTATTCCTTAGCTACTAGTTTGAATAAGCTCATGAGTGTCTATTCTCCCTTTCATCTACAACATCTAGTTTGAATAAGCTCAAGTGTCACTATTCTCCCTTTCAGCCTGAAGCAATAGTTCGTGTCCATCCTGGTGACTCTCCGAACATTGTTCCTGATGTCACCGTTACCGTGTCTCCGTTTATGACCGTGATCGAAGCTCTTCGAGAAGCCGAGCAAAAGTATCAGAACATTCTCGGACTGTCACCAGACTCTGACGTCATTTCTTTCGGACAATCAGCCCTCGTCAAGTGCTTAGTGATCAGTCGAATCGACGACACCCGGACGAGTGATGAGCACGTGTGGAAAGTGACAATCATGGATAGAGATGGACAGGTGAGGAAAATATCAATTATTTTTTAATCAATATCAGTGTTTTTAACCGGTGCTCAGCGAAATGGTTTATATTTCTACCCAGAAATGCTTTAAATTTCCATAATATTTTGCAAAGTGATAAAAGCCATTTAAAATAACTTGTATCTATTGAAATAATGAAAATAGTGCAGTTGATTTCGTTATGTAGCTTTTTTTTCTTCACTTTAAAGTAAATTATGTCAACGTCATTTTTCTACCAAATATTTCGTTATTCATTAACTGTACTGTAGCTAAAAAAAAAAAAAAATTGGGGCGGGGGTGGCTCAGTCGGTAGCGCGCCAGGCTCGTAATCTGTAGTTCCCAGGTTCGAGTCCCAGCTGGATCAGCGTTGAGATTTATCTCCGCAAAATTCCCCGCCCTGCCCACGGTCAGTAGGGGACACCGATGGGTTTGGAAAGGCCGCCGTCCGTCGAATGGGACGTTAAGCCGTGTCCCCGTGTGCGGGAGAGCCATACCCTGTGCACGTTAAAGAACACGCTGGATGGCCTTGACGGGAGGCTACCATCTGTCTCCCAACAGCTGTTCCAGTGGGTCCCCTCCCCCAACCTTCTCTGAGCCTCCTCCCCCAACATCCATGTGACCTGGCCATTTAGCCCATGGTGTGCAAAAAAGTGCCGCTCAGAGGTAAAACAACCCAACAACCCAACTAAAAAAAATTAAAAGTTATCTATGCTAAACATCTGAATGGCTTAATACACGAATCTGAGGTTCTCAGTGGGTAGCGCACCAGGCTTGTAATCTGTATCAACTGTGGGAGCGTTGAGATTTATCTCCTCAAAAATTCATCCTGCCCTCAGTCAGCAAATGGAAAGGACGCCGTCCGTCGAATGGGACGTAAAGTCGTGTGCAAGGAAGCCATACCCTGTGCACATTTAAAGGACACTCTGTATGACCTTGAAGTGATGATACCAATTGTCTCCTAACAGCTGTCCAGTGGGTCCCCTTCCCACAACCTTCTCTGAACCATTGGCGGCGTCCTTGTTACTTGGCCATTTAGGCCATTTTGACCAAAAACGTGCACTCGTAATTAAAACAAAACAACACACATGAATCTGATAAACAGTTTATATCGCCATAGAATCTTTATGACCAAGGTTTAACAAATTTACTCTTCGTAAATAATATTTAAACGAGGCCTGTGAAACTTCCTATTGGTCTAAATGTAAAATTTAAGTAGAAGAATAACATATCGACTCAGTCGAATAGGGGATAATCGTTTTTCAAAGACCAGTTCTTTTATTTCCCATCTTTAGCACCGTCTACTAGTGAGTTGGGTTGTTTTACCTCGGAGCGGCACTTTTTTGCACACCATGGGCTAAATGGCCCGGTCACAAAGACCCCGAAGGCTCAGAGAAGGTTGGGTTAGGGGACCCACTGGAACAGCTGTTGGGAGACAGATGGTAGCCTCCCGTAAAGGCCATCCAGTGTGTTCTTTAACGTGTCCAGAGTATGGCTCTCTCGCACACGGGTCACGGCTTAATGTCCCATCCGATGGATGGCGGCCTTTCCAAGTCCATCGATGTCCCCTACTAACCGTGGGCAGGGCGGGAAGTTTTGCGGAGATAAATCTCAACGCTGACCGAGCTGGGACTCGAACCTGGGAACTACAGATTACGAGCCTGGCGCGCTAACTATCTAGCAGTGGAAACTTAAAGTAACAGATGACTACGAACATGTAAATAGTAATACTTTATCATTGCCTATACAACACACATTTTTTTATCTATCATTTAAAAATACAGAAAGAAAATGTAAATTTGAAACAGTATTTTTGTGATAGAGATGTGGGAATTTAAAGTTTAGAGATTTTATGAAATCTACGACACGAAATACCGCGACCATCGGTTTGACCTTCGGGCCGTCACCGGACTAGTAAGTGCCATAAACTTTATTGCTCCTACGCGTCCTCTCCCCCTTGCATCAGTCCGTCGTGCTTTACACAGTGTCTTGTGTAGAGTGAGCTGGCTAAAATCAATTAAGCACCTGGACTTTAGGGCCCAATTTGTGCATCTCCCATTAGTGGTTCCCGCCGTTGAACTTGTGAGCCAAAACTCTCTACACAATGAATTCATTGTGCTACAGCTGTGGAGAAACAATTGCTCCTAATGCCGACCATATCCTATGCAGTGGATGCAAAGGGAAACTGCATTTTGGGTGCTCTGGCACAACGGAGAGAAACTATAAAAAGATGACTCAAGAGAAGAAAAAAACGTGGCTCTGTACTGACTGCAAATTAAGCAGGACAAACAACAGGCCCGTTTCAGATAAAGAAAACAGAGATAATACGCCTCTAAAGAATAGCACACGTGTATCACCCTCACCGACATCGAATAACAATAGTAACTATAGCCAGGAGACATCCTTGGGTCACCGCTCCTCTAAGACACCTGGAGAAGGCTGTAACACTAATAGTATACGGCCCCCGTCTTCGGCGCAACAAGAAACTAGAAACTTTCAAACATTACTGAATGAAATAACGCACTTAAGAAACGAAATCAAAGACTTAAGGCATTCAGTAGAATTTTTCTCATCTCAATATGATACACTATTGAATAAATTTCACGAATATGAAGCGACGCAACTAGACACTATGAGTAAACTAGCTACCATTGAAACTACATGTGCAGATCTCACTCAAGAGAATACGGCTCTAAAGTCGCAAATTAATGATCTTGAACAATACGGCAGAAACCGAAATATCGAGATACATGGCATTCCAATGGACGACCAGGATGAGAAAGAAAATCTAAATCAGATAATGATCAACGTTGCAGAAGCGCTAGATATAAATAATTTTAACATTGATCAACTTGAAGCCTTACATAGACTGCCAACAAGGAACAAGAAAAAAACACCTGCGATTATTGCCCAATTTAAATCTAGAAACGAACGTGAACAATGGATGTCAAAAAAGAAATCGAAAATCTTTGCCAGTAACGTTATTGATGACGCTAAAAAAACGCCAGTGTATATAAATGAAAATTTAACTCCAATAAACAGAGAACTTTTCTGGAAAGCGAGGTGCCTGGCCAAATCAAAAAATTTTAAATACGTCTGGTTTCGGAACGGGAAAATCATGATGAGAAAAACTGATGGTGACAGCGTAATTCGAATTGATATGCAAACGAATTTCGACGAATTTTAAACGGGAAATATATTGTTTATTTGCTCCACCTTATTTGTTCTGCCATGGCGACTTTTCATTTTGATGACTTACCAACATTTGATCACAACGAAAATGTCCTGTGCGACTATGAAGAAGTTCAGAAATGGTTCTTGACTAGTAAATTATGTTATGAATCTGATGAACATTTAAGCTTTCTGCATGTGAACATTCGAAGTCTGAAAAAAAACTGGGATACTCTCTGTGTTTATCTTAAAGATATCTTGAATTTCTTAGATATTATTATATTAACAGAAACTAACATCCTCAGCACGGATGCTCCATTGTTCAATCTAGAAAATTTTAATCAACTTTTTACGAGAACTCCTGGTGCGTTTGAACATGGGATTCTACTTTTCTTCCGCGACACATTATTAGTCAAAACGATACCTTCACTTGTAATCCCTGCTGAAACACTGAATATAAATATCTACAAGGGTAATTTAACTTTCAATTTACTTGCTATTTACAGATCACCAAGCTCGAACATTAACACTTTTCTTTCTAATCTCAAAAATTGGTTCGAAACAACTGATAAACATCGCAATCAAATACTAGTTGGAGACTTTAATTTAGATATCAAAAATATCAAAAAACACGGAGTTGCCAAATACGTAGAATTGTTAACCGAGTTTGGTTTCTCACCTATTATTACTGGTATCACCAGGGAAGACATCATTGGTGACTCTCTTTCTCAGACATGCATTGATCACATTAACGTCCGACTTGACATTAAACTCGACACAAATTCAATGATTTTTGGCAGTAGGATCGCAGACCACTACTTAATCGCGGCAATTTGCGGGGGGAAAAAACTAGGGAATTCGTCCAATCACACTAAAAAGCTAGACAGCAATTTTAACACGAAAACTATCTTAGATCATAAAAACATATGCAAAGAAATAAGTCTAACAGACTGGCTGGACAGAGGCACTGGAAACGAAACCCCAAATTCAGAACTAATAGACGTACTTTATGAAACATTCATAAAAAAATATATGGCGATTGTCAACAATAACAAAATTAATAAACTATCGGATGGCTCAAAAATGAAACAACGAAATTGTAGCAAAGACTGGATAAATCAGGAAATAATAAACTTAATACGTAAAAGAGACTCGGCTTGGATTGATTACAAAAATAACAAGAGAAACAGAAATTTTAAATTACTATACACAAACTTAAGAAACACAGTCACGTCCGTTATTAGGCAGGAAAAGAAAAAATATTACTTCAAACAATTTGAGTCATGTAAAAATAAACCAAAACAAAATTGGGAACTCATCAACCAAATTATCAACAATAAACCTAAAACTGCCATTGACGATTTTATCATGAAGAATATGCCACAAGGTATGTCTGAAACTCAAGCAGCAGAGAAATTTAACAACACCTTTGCAGACATTATTGTCAATCTCAGAGACGATAACCGTATACAGAATCTCTCTACAGTTCCTAAACATATCCAACCTTCTGTCCCCTCAATTTTTATTCCTCCCATCTCAAAACAAGAAACTTTCAAAATTCTAAGTGACTTAAATGAAAGAAAATCATGTGGATACGATCAGGTACACATAAAGCACATTAAAGCATGCAAAACCTCCTTAGCTGATCTCGTGACAAACTTTATCAATGAAAGCATATCTACAGGAAACATCCCTAATAAACTCAAAATTGCTATTCTAAGACCAATTTACAAAAGTGGAACTAAATCCGATTGCACTAACTATAGGCCCATTGCCATCTTACCCGTCCTTCACAAAATACTTGAAAGATATGTAGCTAACGTTCTAGCCAATTTCTTGAAAAAACATAACATTATTAGTGAAAAGCAATATGGTTTCCAAAAAGGTAAAAATACAATTACACTTTTAACGGAGTTTTCTGACGTCATTAATGGAACTTTAAACAACGGAAAAAAAGCAGCAGCTATCTTTCTGGACTTTCGTAAGGCATTTGATACGTTGGATCACGATATTTTGCTTCAAAAATTGTATATTTATGGTGTCCGAGGTATTACCCTTAAATGGTTTGAAAATTATTTAAAAAATAGAGTGCATGTTACCAAAATTAATGGCGTTTTTAGTGAGAAGAGAACAGTGTACACTGGTGTTCCACAAGGTTCAATTTTAGGTCCGCTTTTATTCATTATTTATATTAATGATCTAGCTAACCTTAAACTGAAGGGCTCTCTTTATATATATGCTGATGACACCGCCTTGGTTAACGTGAATCACAATATAGGAGACGCAGTCCGAGATACACAGGATGATTTTAACAAAATTATTTACTGGTCTAACATTAATCGTATTTACATAAATTCAGAAAAAACCAAATGGATGAGCTTTCATTCACCAGGATACTATGATCTCTCATCTTATGCAATTAAAAACCACGAACCCTTGTGTCCCCACAACATGATAACTCATGACCCTGACTGCTGCGACTGTGATGTTATTGAGCGTGTTGAGAGCCATAAATATCTTGGACTCTACATGGACACAACCTTCCGATGGAATACACATATTCAAAAGTTAGCAGGGAAATTGCGTCTATGTGCATCTAAACTTTATAAACTACAATTTGTTGCAAGCACACATACATGTATTTTGGTTTACAAAGCTATCTGTGAATCTATATTGACCTATGGTTTGACAATATACGGCTCAACTAACCTCACAAATATAAAGAAAATAGAAACTATTCAATCATTCATTGCTAAAAATATAATCCCATACAACTTAAGAAATTCATTTTATCATAGCGAAGAAAGACTAAATTATCTAGGCATACTCTCTTTTCACAACCTTTACAAATACAGCATCACTTTAAAATATTTTTTTTGATAATCAATTTAAATATAAAATCTCTCATGGGAAAAACACAAGGTTACAATCCAAAAATTATTTCCAACTTCCAAAAATATTAAACAATTACGGGAAATGTACAAGGGCATACACAATACCTTACGTGTTCAATCAACTGCCAAGGGAAATTATTTTATTAAACAATTTTAAAGAAATCAAAAATAAGACAAAAAATTTTCTTCTAGGCACTAAATTTTAAATAAAAAATTTCAACCACTACAATGGAGCTTCCACTGAAATTCATATAATTTGATGACATTGTTTTAAACTATATCTTATGTATTTTCATGTAACGTTATTATTCTTCTCTCCTGCAGATAAGCAAATGCTTTGCGGGTCATTTGTTTAAAATTTTGTATAACTAACATGAATATGAATAAAGATTATTATTATTATTATTATTATTAAAAAAAAAAAAACATAAATATATCACGTTTCTAGCATGTCTAGTCACGGTTTGACCAAAATGTAATCTTAAAGGACACTTCGATTCGAAAATTTGGGATTTTTACAGAGATCTACGCCCCCAATTACCCCTGTGTAAATATTCAAAGTTCTGCCACTTCCGCATTAACAGTTAGATTTATGAAATATGGCCCTCATTTCCAGCTATTCCGTCATTCAGTCACAATCATCTATTTTTGTACAGTATGTGTCGTAAGTCTGGCTTGGTTTGGGTTGTTTTACCTCTGAACGGGACTTTTTTGCACACCATGGGCTAAATGGCCAGGTCACAAGGGCCCCGAAGGCTCAGAGAAGGTTGGGGGAGGGGACCCACTGGAACAGCTGTTGGGAGACAGATGGTAGCCTCCCGTCAAGGCCATCCAGCGTGTTCTTTAACGTGCACAGGGTATGAGCTCTCCCGCACACGGTGCCACGGCTTAACGTCCCATCCGACGGACGGCGGCCTTTCCTAGCCCATCGGTGTCCCTCTACTGACCGTGGGCAGGGCGGGGAAATTTTGCGGAGATAAATCTCAACGCTGACCCAGCTGGGACTCGAACCAGGGAACTACAGATTACGAGCCTGGCGCGCTACCGACTGAGCCACCCCCGCCGTAAGTCTGGCAGTGACATCAAAGTTAATGTGATTGCATACACACATTTATTTCCAGAATATAAAGTCTATGGTTGCTATGCAAATTACGGCACTATACCATAAATTCCTCTACACCAGGGGCGGGGGTGTCTCAGTCGGCAGCGCGCCAGGCTCGTAATCTGTAGTTCTCAGGTTCGAGTCCCAGCTGGGTCAGCTTTGAGATTTATCTCCGAATAATTCCCCGCTCTGCCCACGGTCAGTAGGGGACACCGATGGGCTTAGAAAGGCAGCTGTCCGTCGGATGGGACGTTAAGCCGTGGCCCCGTGTGCGGGAGAGCTATACCCTGTGCACGTTAAAGAACACGCTGGATGGCCTTGACGGGAGGCTACCAGCTGTCTCCCAACATCTGTTCCAGTGGGTCCCCTCCCAAACCTTCTCTGAGCTTTCGGGGTCCTTGTGACCTGGCCATTTAGCCCATGGTGTGCAAAAAAGTGCCGCTCAGAGGTAAAACATCCCAACCTATCTACACCAGGTTGCTACTGCACTTGAAAAACGACGCAAATTCTCCGTCGCCCGAAGCTCAGTTGCGCGATTTAAATGCAACTCCGCCGACGCCCAAAGGTCAGTCTAGTGCTTTCAATCATCGCGTTCATATGGTTAACAACACGTTGCCGTGCTATTCAAAGGATATTCTTGTACAGATAATTTATCTGTACGCTATACATTCCCGTAATCTTGCAGCTACAAGAAATGCTGCAAAAATCTGTCTTAAGGAGTGCAAACAGATATATGTCAGCAACAGTTGAAAACAATTCTATTCCGCTTTGAGGATGCGAAGTGTAAATGATCGTCAACGAACTGGCCGTCTTGTTTTGGCAACAGATTAGGCTATTAGTATCTTATGTTTTGCTGCCATAGTGGTGAATTCCTAGAGGTCAACACGGAAGCTGGCACAGGATAGCCAAATCAGCCAGAAATCTGACCATCGCATTATGAAAGCAGACAAATTCCATCTTTGCAAGATTCAATTTGTGCAACAACTTCACCCTGACGATTATGACTGCAAGATGGAGTTCCGTAAGCGAGAAAGGATCATTTTAGACGAGTCGATTTTGCCTATATTTGGCCACGTTAACCTCTTTAACCTTTAGTTATTGGTCTGATGGAATCCCTATTGAGCATACGAACAAC
Organism: Ryuthela nishihirai; assembly: GCA_038380435.1. NCBI lineage: Eukaryota > Metazoa > Arthropoda > Arachnida > Araneae > Heptathelidae > Ryuthela > Ryuthela nishihirai. The sequence continues at coordinate 42,249,354 of JAWZYU010000020.1, forward strand.
CTCTTCAATATCTGCGAGTGATGGTGTGTGGTATTCAAACGATCAAATCATCTGGCCCTATTTCTTTCATGAAAATGTGAATTCACGGACCTACCTCGAAGTTTTGGAAAATGTCATTTTTCTTTATCTCGATGATTTACCCCTTCCTCTCTTTCTTGCACTTATTTTTTTTCAACAGAATGGGAGTACGCGCTCATTTCTTCGCAAGTGTTCGTCAGTGGTTAGACCATCATTTCCAGGGAGGTGGGTTGGAATGAGAGGCTCCACTGAGTGGCCACCTCGCTCATCCGTCATAATGATAATCATCCGATGAAGTGTTATCGTTGCCAGGCTTTTGATACACACTGTATTCATGTGATGCTACTATCAAAATATTTTGTTTGGAGATATGAAACAAAAATACGTCTTTTCTTCAGTTAAAGGTTTTTGATCGCTCGATTAGACCGTCATTCTGTATGTTATAATAGTGTCCTCAGAAAGGTTGGGTTGGGTTGTTTTACCTCTGAGCGGCACTTTTTTGCGCACCATGGGCTAAATGGCCAGGTCACATGGACCCCGAAGGTTCAGAGAAGGTTGGGGGAGGGGACCCACTGGAACAGCTGTTGGGAGACAGATGGTAGCCTTCCGTCAAGGCCATCCAGCGTGTTCTTAAACGTGCACAGGGTATGGCTCTCCCGCACACGGGACCACGGCTTAACGTCCCATCCGACGGACGGCGGCCTTTCCAAGCCCATCGGTGTCCCCTACTGACCGTGGGCAGGGCGGGGAATTTTGCGGAGATAAATCTCAACGCTGACCCAGCTGGGACTCGAACCTGGGAACTACAGATTACGAGCCTGGCGCGCTACAGACTGAGCCACCCCCGCCCCCTTCAGAAAGGGAACACCAATGGTTTTGGAAAAGCCCCGTTCGTCGGATGAGACTAAGCCGTGGCTTTTTGTATGGGAGCCATATCCTGTGCACATTAAAGAACACACCGGATGCCCTTGAAGGGAGGTTGTAGAAGTATTCTATAAGCTGTTCAGTGGGTCTCCTCCCCCTAATTTTCTCCGAACCCTGGTGACCAGACTATTTAGTCCAGTGTGTGCAAAAAAAGTGGCGGTTGAGGGTGTACATGACTTTTATCTGTTTATTCTTTTATTTTATATCCTGTTTGGAGCAGTATGGTCTTAGTTGCTTTTGCGTCATAAAATCGTAACCGATCAACCAGAACAGTGTCACTTTGAGGTGGGGCGGGGGTGGCTCAGTCGGTCCGAGTCCCAGCTGGGTCAGCGTTGAGATTTATCTCCGCAAAATTTCCCGCCCTGCCCACGGTCAGTAGGGGTCACCGCTGGACTTGGAAAGGCCACCGTCCGTCGGATGGGACGTTAAGCCGTGGCCCCGTGTGTGGGAGAGCCATACCCTGTGCACGTTAAAGAACACGCTGGATGCCCTTGACGGGAGGCTACCATCTGTCTCCCAACAGCTGTTCCAGTGGGTCCCCTCCCCCAACCTTCTCTGGGCCTTCGGGGTCCATGTGACCTGGCCATTTGGCCCATGGTGTGCAAAAACGTGCCGCTCAGAGGTAAAACTACCCAAATGTTTAATTCGATTTGAACGGGCTTAAGTCGAAACTAGAACAACAAATCTTTCGAGAAGAAGCGCTACCGGCCGAGAAAACCTCCCTGCTCTTCGACTAGAATCAAACATAATGCCAAACGAAGGTTAGTTATATAAAAAAATAAGATAAATAAAAGAACTAAATTAATAAGAAAGATTATTTGAAAAAATTAATAATAGGTTGATAAAAAAACAGAAGAATGATTGAAGAGATTGCTTGAATAAAAAAAATATTTAAACATCCTTTCATGTAGAATATCAAAGTACGTCTAAAACTTAATACGAAACATTTGGTTAGAAAAAAATCGTTAAGAGATTGCATCAAAGGATTACAGAGAAACATTTCCCAACTTTCTACCTTCCAATAAAAATAAATCTGTTGAAATGAGACTATGTAGATTTAAAAGCTCTTTCAAAGCATCGTATACTCCTTATTCTACGCATTTAGTGTTTATAACTCAGTGTGCTTAAGAGTTAATGATCATTACGTTTTTAAAATGATTAGGATATCGTTCGGGATGGGGGTTGGAAGCACCCTGTATTGAAAATCAGTCAAGCAAAGTTATCTTATTCATGGATGGAAAACTACAAAGAGAACATAAAATGTGAGATAAGTGACGGTGAGAATTTGTAAAACACTGGAATCGTAGGAGAGATAAAACGATTATGACTTTAACGATTTCAAAAGCAAAGCTAATAAAAATTTAAAGGGTGATAATATCAAGTGAAGAGAGAAGAATAACCAAATTGTTTATAAACCGATAAAAGCGAATACGCGTTTGAAAAATTTTCTTTGCAGAATACGTCTCTTATCAGTTCGACTTCAAGGATATAAAATTGTCCCTAAATTAATCGGTCAGAACTGACCGAAACTATCCATAGCTTTAAGCACAACACTTATAAAATGATCCTTGTATGTTTCTCCTCTGATAATTCTTGGCCAGCGTTGAGATTTATCTCTAAAGATCCCCATCCTGCCCTCGGCCAGGAGGGAACACCAATGGGCTTGGAAGGGCGTCAGATGGGACGTTAAGCCGTGGACCCGTGTGTGGGAGAGCCATACTCTGTGCATGTTAAAGAACACACTGGGTGGCCTCGACGAGAGGCTACCATCTGTCTCCTAAGAGCTGTCCAGTGAGTCCCTTTCCCCCAGCCTTTTTTTGAGCCTTCGGGGTCCTTATGACCTGGCCATTTAGCCCTTTGTGTGCAAAAAAAGTGTCACTCACAGGTAAAACAACCTAACCTTCCTCTGATGTGAATGTTGCTTAAAACATAAAATGAATGTTCTTTAAATTATTTATTTTATCTTGTCTTCCTTCGCTTGTTACGATTTTTTTTTTTTCGTATTTTGGAGCAGGAGTTGGCTCATTCGGTAGCGCACCAGGCTGTGTTGGGTTGTTTTACTTCTGAGCGGCACTGTTTGCGCAAAATGGGCTAAACTGCCATGTCTGTAGGACCTTGATTTTGGGGCAGGGGACCCTGTTTTTGGGGCAAGGGACCCTGGAACAGCTGTTAGTAGACAGATGGTAACCTCCAGTCAAGGTCATCCAGCTGTTCTTTATCGTTCACAGGGTGGGAGAGCCATACCTTGTGAACACATACCTGTGTGGGAGAGCCATACTATCACAGAGTATGGCTCTCCCACACACGGGGCCACGCCTTAACGTACCATCCGACGGATGGAGTCCTTTCCAAGCACATCGGTGTTCCCTTCTGATCAAGGATTTTTGCAGAGATAAATCTCAACGCTGGCCCAGTTGCGACTCGAACCTGGGATCTGCAGATTACGAGTCTGGCGCGCTACCGACTGACTCAACCCCCGCCCCTCTTGCGTTGAAAAAGGAAGCACTGATGGGTTTGAAAAGACTACTATTCATCGGATGGGATGTTGTGATTCTGTGTGCAAGATAGTGATAAGCTCTGTTACACTCATAGCACGATCGACTGCGTTAGGGGAAACTCCTAGACATCCTTTAATAGATGTCCAGTAGATTTTCTTGTCGTACCTAGCTTTGAAGTCTTGGGGTCTTTGCGACCTGGCCATTTAGATCTTTGAGTACAAAACGCTAGTTCAAAGGTAAAAACAAACCAAGTTTTCATCTGTGCTAGCTTAATGGGAATAGGCCCAAATTTTCTTGTTGAGAGTGTATGCGGCGATACTTTTTTCTGTCTAAAACTAATGGGTTGGGTTGTTTTACCTCTGAGCGGCACTTTTTTTGCACACCATGGGCTAAATGACCAGGTCACATGGACCCCGAAGGCCCAGAGAAGGTTGGGGGAGGGGACCCACTGGAACAGCTGTTGGGAGACAGATGGTAGCCTCCCGTCAAGGCCATCCAGCGTGTTCTTTAACGTGCACAAGGTATGGCTCTCCCGCACACGGGGTCACGGCTTAACGTCCCATCCGATGGACGGCGGCCTTTCCAAGCCCATCGGTGTCCCCTACTGACCGTGGACAGGGCGGGAATTTTTCGGAGATAAATCTCAACGCTGACCCAGCTGGAACTCGAACCAGGGAACTACAGATTACGAGCCTGGCGCGCTACCGACTGAGCCACCCCCGCCCCATAAAACTAATAAATTGTGCCTCACATTTATCAGGTCCTATACGGTCATACATTTTTTAGTTGATATTTTTTATCTGTTGTTGTCAATGTGACTGGATTTCGCGTTTTATTAAAAGCAGTGTATTGAATTAAAGAAAAGACGGAATCTTTGCTTCGTGTGGGCTGTACTTAAAGAGTGTCTCAAAGGAATGCAAAAAAATGCGCTGTAGATACTGAAAAGACAGACATTCCTTGGCGTTTTCTGTGAGACAGGCAAATGTCATGTTTGGAACGAAGAGTGGAAGATTTATTTCATCGTCAATCAAGTTCTGCTATTTTTATTCGGCACTTCTGAAGAAGTGAAAAAGCGAAAAGGAAGAAAGAAGAAACTTCTCTCGATGCATTTGAAATATGCTTGAAGAGTTTGACAGGTAAATATGGGCAGAGCGTGAGACGTAAATCTGAATGAGTTGGAGACGAAGATTCCCGATAACAGGTGAAGCAAGGGAAAGGAAATAACAGGCGACTTCTTTCTCTCTATGTGAAGACACGAAAGGGAGTTGATGTTTGGTGGCTTGGGAGACTCGAGAAGAAGGTTGGGTTGTTTTACCCCTGAGCGGCACTTTTTTGCACACCATGGGCTAAATGGCCAGGTCACATGGACCCCGAAGGCTCAGAGAAGGTTGGGGGAGGGGACCCACTGGAACTGCTGTTGGGAGACGATGGTAGCCTCCCGTCAAGGCCATCCAGCGTGTTCTTTAACGTTGGGTTGTTTTACCTCTGAGCGGCACTTTTTTGCACACCATGGGCTAAATGGCAGGTCAGATGGACCCCGAAGGCTCAGAGAAGGTTGGGTGAGGGGACCCACTGGAACAGCTGTTGGGAGACAGATGGTAGCCTCCCATCAAGGCCATCCAGCGTGTTCTTTAACGTGCACAGGGTATGGCTCTCCCACACACGGGGCCACGGCTTAACGTCCCATCCGACGGACGGCGGCCTTTCCAAGCCCATCGGTGTCCCCTACTGACCGTGGGCAGGGCGGAGAATTTTTGCGGAGATAAATCTCAACGCTGACCCAACTGGGACTCGAACCTGGGAACTACAGATTACGAGCCTGGCGCGCTACCGACTGAGCCATCCCCGCCCCTCTCGAGAAAAAGACAATTGAGTACTCCTTGTATACAATTAAGATAATCATAATAACGAATGTAGTCAATTAGAAAATGTAACAAAGATTAACTGAAGGTGAAAAGTTGTACCAAAAAGCGAAAGATAAAGGAAATTGAACGATTTTTATCTTGCAACGTGGGAAGTAAAATGATTAGTTTTAGAAGCGAGTTTGATTGGCTCGAAAGAGAAACTAAGAAAAGATTGAATTGTACTTAATTATTCTTGCAATTAAAAGTTTCTTGTTAACACATGAAATGCTAATGTAAAAAAATAAAATTGTAGAAAATATTAGCAAAGGAATCTACGGAAGTGGGGAAGCATATACCTTTCTTGAATAATGTAAATAGCGGGAACTGAGGCAGAAGGTAACTGGAAACTATTAAAATGATAATGGGGAACTGTATATTGGAATCTTCTTAATAAACGAGAAAGTTGTGTCCCGAAGTTTGGTCACATCAAGGGGATTTTTTTTATCTTTAGTAATGTTATAAATGTAGGTTGTCTTCCCAAAGATTTACCTAAATTTACTTTTCTATATAAAATAATCTTATCTCTAATTAGTTTTGTTTCGAAATAAAAACAGTAAATAAGGAAAAAAAAATTACTACATTTCTATTTTTTTTTGTTATGACGCAAATCATTTTATTTAAAGAAATTTATATGAAAACTGGGTTGGGTTGTTTTACCTCTGAGAGAGACTTTTTTTGCACACAATGGGCTAAATGGCCAGGTCACATGGACCCCGATGGCTCAGAGAAGGTTGGGGGAGGGGACCTACTGGAACAGCTGTTGGGAGACAGATGGTAGCCTCCCGTCAAGGCCATCCAGCGTGTTCTTTAACGTTGGGTTGTTTTACCTCTGAGCGGCACTTTTTTGCACACCATGGGCTAAATGGCCAGGTCACATGGACCCCGAAGGCTCAGAGAAGGTTGGGGGAGGGAACCCACTGGAACAGCTGTTGGGAGACAGATGGTAGCCTCCCGTCAAGGCCATCCAGAGTGTTCTTTAACGTGCACAGGGTATGGCTCTCCCACACACGGGGCCACGGCTTAACGTCCCATCCGACGGACGGCGGCCTTTCCAAGCCCATCGGTGTCCCCTACTGACCGTGGGCAAGGCGGGGAATTTTGCGGAGATATGAAAACTGAATCAATTATTTGTTGACCGTGTTTCACGAAGGAAGTTGACTGTGACTCATCATTAGGTCATGCCCATTTGCCTCACGTTTTAAGCAATCGTTTAAGGTTAGCCGATTCGCACGCTTGTAGCACTCCTTTGAGCAAGTCACGGCGTATAACAACTAACTTGCTACCTTAAATACTCGTGCAGTCGTTCAGATTTATCTCCGCAAAACCCCCCACCCCGTCCCCAGTCAGTAGGGGACACCGATGGGCTTGAAAAGGCGGACGTCCGTCGGATGGGACCTTAAACCGTGGCAACGTGTAACAGAAAACCGTATTCTGTGAACATTGAAGAAGATGCTGGATGGCCTTGATGGGAGGCATCCATCTTTATCCTAACAGCTACTAAATGATAGCCAGGTCACATGGACCCCAAGGTTTTAGATAAAGTCGTGGGAAGGGGACTCAATGAACAGCTGTTAGGAGACAGATGGAAGTCTGCCGTCAAGGAGACCCAGTGCCATAACGCGCACAGGGTATGTCTCACCTTCACACGGAGCCGCGGCTTAACATTCCATCGGACGGACGGCTACCTCTTCAAGTTCACGATTGATTTATTCGCAATTTATTCATGTCTGCCAAATATAGGGTGTTTATTTTCAAAGAGAATGAAGTTTTTCACAGACTTTAACACCCTCTAATAAAGGATATTCGAACGAATGGATAATTATAAATTTCAAATAGTGACATTAACACTTTGTAAAGTTCAAAAACAATTTTTCATTTATCTGTATATTTTTCTTAATCCTTTAAAAGATACATAATTTTTTTAAGTTTCTTTTATGACCACCCTCTGAGTGTAAAGGGGGTACTGTAAACCTCTCGTGCATCAGAGTATACGAAACAAATATCAGGTTTTTAGGATTAATAGATCGTTTGTAATATTCCTTAAAATTTGGCCTTTTTTTTTAATTCTTTCCACCGTTAGAGAACGCAATTGAAGTCCTTCATTTTCGGCCATTAGCACCTCTAACAGTGGACACAGGAACTAGTGTATAATTGAGAAAATGCAAATGGTAATGTTTTCTCATCACCTTTAAAACACACAAAAATTTCCATTTATCTCTTAAAGAAAAAAGTTAATTTTTAGAGGAATTTGAGTTGGGTTGTTTTACCTCTGAGCGGCACTTTTTTGCACACCATGGGCTAAATGGCCAGGTCACATGGACCCCGAAGGCTCAGAGAAGGTTGGGGGAGGGGACCCACTGGAACAGCTGTTGGGAGACAGATGGTAGCCACCCGTCAAAGCCATCCAGCGTGTTCTTTAACGTGCACAGGGTATGGCTCTCCCGCACACGGGGCCACGGCTTAACGTCCCATCCGACGGACGGCGGCCTTTCAAGCCCATCGGTGTCCCCTACTGACCGTGGGCAGGGCGGGGAATTTTGCGGAGATAAATCTCAACGCTGACCCAGCTGGGACTCGAACCTGGGAACTACAGATTACGAGCCTGGCGCGCTACCGACTGAACAACCCCACCCCATTTTTTCTTTTTAGAGGGAAAAAATCATTGCTGGAAATGTTAACCTTTTGACCTTCTACTAAACTTTTTGCCATCTTCTTCTCACTCTACCATCAAACTTTCAAGTATCTAGCATCAATAAGAGCTTTTGCAATATTCGTTCAGAGCTTTGAAAATTTCAAACTTTTTCGGCTTTACAGGGCGCAAATGAAACTTTTGGGGAATTCGGAATAGATGAACCATAATATATCATCAATACCTATCCAACCCATAAAAATATTCACCAAATATAAAATATTGAATGTCTACAGACAGACAGACCAGACGACAAAGGAAGGAAAAAAGAAAATTAGAAACCAGACCCCAACTCTGATAAAATATAGCTAGAAGTAACTTTACAGCAAGTGTGATTAATATAATATTCTACAGTCTTGTCTAACTTTCTGGACTAAATTAGAATTGGATTGGGTTGTTTTACCTCTGAGCGGAACTTTTTTGCACACCATGGGCTAAATGGCCAGGTCACATGGACCCCGACGGTTCAGAGAAGGTTGGGGGAGGGGATCCACTAGAACAGCTGTTGGGAGACAGATGGTAGCCTCCCTTCAAGGCCATCCAGCGTTTTCTTTAACGTGCACAGGGATGGCTCTCCCGCATACGGGGCCACGGCTTAACGTCCCATCCGACGGACGGCGGCCTTTCCAAGCATATCGGGGTCCCCTACTGACCGTGGGTAAGGAGGGGAATTTTGAGGAGAAACTAAATTTGAAAAACTAAAATTATCTTGAAAACAAAAAACATTTTCGCAACTTCTCTCATTGCTATTTTGGATAATTTTGTCCCATTTAAAAAGAAAATGGAGATAATATTTTCATTTTGCTGTCTATTTGTCTGTCCGTCTGTATCCAACTTTGTTATTTCTAGAGATAATTTAAAAAATCTTTTTCGATTGAATAGGTGATTGAATATGAAGATTCATACTTTCCGATTCTCTCAAACAGGGGGGCGGGGCGGCTCAGTCGGTAGCGCGCCAGGCTCGTAATCTGTAGTTCCTAGGTTCGAGTCCCAGCTGAGTCAGCGTTGAGATTCATCTCCGCAAAATTCCCCGCCCTGCCCACGGTCAATAGGGAACACCGATGGGCTTGGAAAGGCCGCCGTCCGTCGGATGGGACGTTAAGCCGTGGCCCCGTGTACGGGAGAGTCATACCCTGTGCACGTTAAAGAACATGCTGAATGGCCTTGACGGGAGGCTACCATCTGTCTCCAAACAGTTGTTCCAATGGGTCCCCTCTCCCAACCTTCTCTGAGCCTTCGGGGTTCATGTGACCTGGCCATTTAGCCCATGGTGTGCAAAAAAATGCCGCTCAGAGGTAAAACAACCCAACCCAACTTTCAAACGATATAATTGCTTCCTCTGTGAGTAGAAAATGTTGAAATATTCAAACTTTTCAACATTTTCATACATATTTATGATAGAATTCAAAATGATTTGGCCTCTTAGTCCTAGAATGGATAAGAAAATGAAAATATTTTAAGAGATAATTGGAAAAGTTCTTTTTCTATTCGATAGGCACTAATTAAACACTATGATTAGCATTTTTCAAATCCTTAGGTAGTTAACATAATTATAGCGTTAAAGTCACTAAATATGTAAAAAGTTAAACTTTTAACGAATATTACAAGTGATCCGTTTATTGTATAAATTTTAAATTTTTGTGGTAGTGTCTTCCCCTTTTCTCAGAGGGATGTAAGAAAAGCAACTTTTTAATTTTAATTAATAAAAGACAAATAATTTGTTAGTTTTAATAGTACTAGTTAAATAGTACTAGTTAAATATTACTACTTGCATTTTCCCCCCATCATCGTTTAGCATAAAAGTTTTAAGGAGTGTTAAGGAAACCAAACACTTCACTTTCTTTGAAAAAGTGATTCCCATATGTCCCCAGAAGCGATATGCGTTCTTCTAGATATTGTTTATATTATGCAGTACGTTTTCTTCTAAACGATTTGTTTACTTACCAGCAATGTTGAGATACATAGAGAACAACTGTTTCTTTCCTTGTTAGAAAAATGTACGAAGGGTAAAGTCTGAAATATTAATAGGAACGCCACATACTCACTAGCACGAACGCTTTCTTTTGCCAGTCAGTTTAAATGTTTCGGGTGAGTTACGAAGAGTTCTGCTTCCATGGCATTAAACATTGATGTCAGTCCTTAATCACTCAGTTGTGTTCTGTTACCAACAAAATAGTGCGCGACGGTAGATTCCTTGAACGTACCTGCTACCGGTGTGTCGTTTGATTTCCCAGGCGACTCAGCGATTTTTGAATATTTCTGAATATGGCAGTGGCGGAAATAAAAAGTTCGCCATTACTTTCGTTAAGCTGCAATGAAAAAATAAAATTCCGCATAAACATGTTAACAACAGGTAGATATCAACAAGGATCCAGATACTCATAAATCACAGGAAGGGAATGTTGTAAAGAAAGACTTGTTGAATTATAGATTTAATAGACAAAGAAAATGGCAGTTAAAATACTAGCAAGGAACTTGATCGGACTTCTTCAGCATGATACTTTTAAATTCAGGATCCAGGCAGATCAATCATGAAGCAAGTTTAAGAACTGACTGAATGCATTTTTAACAATGCTTTGACTCGTAAATTCTTAAATATTTAACTTTTTCAAAAATGGATTGTGCTGATTTACCTAAGAATGCGTTTTTTTTTTTGCGCTCTATGAGCAAAAATGGCCATATCACCAGGACTCAGTAAAGGTTGGGGCCAGGTTCAATCCCATCGGTATCCCCTACTGAGCGTGGGCAGTTTTGCGGAGATAAGTTTCAACGCTGGCTCGGCAGGGACTTGAATCTGGTAACTGTAGATTACGAGCCTGGCGCACTACCGACTGAGTCACTCGGCCTCTGGGGCTCAGTCGGTAGCGCGCCAGGCTCGTAATCTGTAGTTCCCAGGTTCGAGTCCCAGCTGGGTCAGCGTTGAGATTTATCTCCGCAAAATTCCCCGCCCTGCCTACGGTCAGTAGGGGACACCGATGGGTTTGGAAAGGCCGCCGTCCGTCGGATGGGACGTTAAGCCGTGGTCCCGTGTGCGGGAGAGACATACCCTGTGCACGTTAAAGAACACGCTGGATGGCCTTGACGGGAGGTACCATCTGTCTCCCAACATCTGCTCCAGTGGGTCCCCTCCCCCAACCTTCTCTGAGCCTTCGGGGTCCATGTGACCTGGCCATTTAGCCCATGGTGTACAAAAAAGTGCCGCTCAGAGGTAAAACAATCCAACCCAAACAACCCGGCCTCTCTTAAAACCAGGAGTGGATGGAAAATATTTCGTTTTAAGAGATAGCTGGAAAACTGTTTTTGTTTGTTGTTACTTCTGAATTGAAAGTTTTTGCACACAAGGGGTTAAATAGCTAGGTTATAAGAACCCCAAGGCTCAGAGAAGATTGGGGTAAGGGAACCCATTGGATAGAAGAATTAGAAGGCAAATAGTAGCCTCCTGTCAAAGCCATCAAGTGTGTTTAACGTGCCCAGGATATGGCTCTCCCGCACATGGAGCCACGGCTTAACGTCCCATCCGATGGACGGCGGTCTTTCCAAACTAATCGGTTATTAAATGCAGTTTTTAGCAAATCACATCACCTATTTGGCTGAAAATACGTAAACATCGCTGGGCCATGCAAATGGTAGCATACCAAAAAAAAAAAAAAAAAAAAAAACTGACCGAGAACAGTGCTTGTAGTTTTGTGGAGATAAATCTCAACGCTGGCCCAAGTGGGACTCGAACCTTGGAACTGCAGATTAGGAGCCTGAGAAATTTCGGTGTTAGAGTGTCAAGAGATATTCCACTGACAGCGACAATATACCCCCCTCTTCTCAGAATGGTGTAGGGTTGGGTTGTTTTACCTCTGAGCGGCACTTTTTTGCACACCATGGGCTAAATGGCCAGGTCGCATGGACCCCGAAGGCTTAGAGAAGGTAGGGGGAGGGGATCCACTGGAACAGCTGTTGGGAGACATATGGTAGCCTCCCGTCAAGGCCATCCAGCGTGGTCTTTAACGTGCACAGGGTATGGCTCTCCCGCACACGGTTCCACGGCTTAACGTCCCATCCGACGGACGGCGGCCTTTCCAAGCCCATCGGTGTCCCCTACTGACGGTGGGCAGGGCGGGAAATTTTGCGGAGATAAATCTCAACTCTGACCCAGCTGGGACTCGAACCTCGGAACTACAGATTACGAGCCTGGCGCGCTACCGACTGAGCTACCCCCACCCCCGCCCCCTCAGATTGGTGTAAGAACAGCAACTTTTTAAATTGAAGCACTAAAAGACAAATGCGTTTTAATAGCATAATAACTAATAAAATACTACTATTTGCATTTTCTAAATCATCCATTAGTTCGAATTAAAACTTAAAAAAAAAACGAGATTACTTTGTGCGCCCTAGGCGACCTGCGTTCTTCCAGTTCTTCTAATTTGAGAATTTGATATTTTTTTTGGTCTGCTACTGTGTGCTTGGCCTATGCGAATGTTTACATATTTTCAGCCAAAAAGGTCGTAATCTGTAGTCCCAGGTTCGAGTCCCAGCTGGGTCAGCGTTGATATTTATCTCCGCAAAATTCCCCGCCCTGCCCACGGTCAGTAGGGGACACCGATGAGCTTGGAAAGTCCGCCGTCCGTCGGATGGGACGTTAAGCCGTGGCCCCCGTGTGCGGGAGAGTCATACCCTGTGCACGTTAAAGAACACGCTGGATGGCTTTGACGAGAGGCTACCATCTGTCTCTCAACAACTGTTTTCCAGTGGGTCCCCTCCCCCAACCTTCTCTGTGCCTTCGGGGTCCATGTGACCTGGCCATTTAGCCCATGGTGTGCAAAAAAGTGCCGCTCAGAGGTAAAACAATCCAACCCAAAATCCCTGTTAGGATACAGATGGTAACCTTCTGTCAACGCCAACCAGTGTTTTTCTACTTATGTATGTCTCTCCTGCACACGGCGCCACGGCTTTAAGTCCCATCTATGGATGGCCGCTTTTACAAGCCCATCGGTGTCCCATTTCCGGGATGCTGGGTCGATAGAATATAAATCTCAACTTAAATCGGACTTGGGAACTACAGATGACGAGCTTGATGTGCTCAAACAGAGACAAATCTCCGACCCGGTTTTGGCGGAGTATTCTTTAGCTATGGTCTAGTGTAGGGGTTTTCAACGTGGGGTACGCGGTAAAATATTTTGGGGTACGCCGTGAGAGATCAAAAGTCGCTAGATATAGTAAAAAAATAACCATTGTTATATTATAACTATATCTATCTAAATAAGGGGTATGCCAGCGGGGCGGGGATGGCTCAGTCGGTAGCGCGCCAGGCTCGTAATCTGTAGTTCCCAGGTTCGAGTCCCAGCTGGGTCAGCTTTGAGATTGATCTCCGCAAAATTTCCCCTCCCTGCCCACGGTCAGTAGGGGAAAAGGTCGCCGTCCGTCGGATGGGACGTTAAGCCGTGACCCCAAGTGCGGGAGAGACATACCCTGTGCACGTTAAAGAACACGCTGGATGCCTTGACGGGAGGCTACCATCTGTCTCCCAACAGCTGTTCCAGTGGGTCCCCTCCCCAACCTTCTCTGAGCCTTCGGGGTCCATGTGACTTGGCCATTTAGCCCATGGTGTGCAAAAAAGTGCCGCTCAGAGGTAAAACAACCCAACCGAGCCAAAAAGGTGAAGTGATATGCTAAAAACTGTATATAATAAAAATGAGTCGTGCTTTTGAAAGTAAGTGAAGCTTATAGTGAGCGGTTTAGCCTTGGAAGTAGAGGTCGACAAGGATGTATTTTGCGTTCTTTTCTCTTTAGTTTTGTTATCACTTATGGTGTGGGGGGGGGGGAACTTTGCTGACGACGCAGATAGTCTAGAGGAGGGTTTTTCAAACTTTGGGGCTCGACCCTGAATTAGGTAGAAAAGTTTTTTGAAAGGCTCGTGGCACATTAAACTTTGAATTTTCATATTGTAAGTAAAAGAATAAAAATTTATATTTTGAAAGACATTCATGTCATAAATGAATTATAATAAAAGAAAAATTAACTAACTCAATGAAAATTGAAAGGAACCAAATTCTTTTTTTTGCGAATGTTGAAATCCATTCTCGTTAAAATTAAATTGAAATTATATTGAGTCCGGATCTAGAAATAAAGGGGAGGAGAGGGGGGGAGACAAGTGGCAATCGATTCGGAAGGAAGTTAAGGGGTTAGTCTAGTAAGCAACTGGATTTCCATTGCAGAATAACATTTTTTACCTGCGTTTAACAATCAGTTTGTTTCGGTTGAGCGATACTTTCTTTTCTATACAATGGGCTAAATGGCCTTAACTGGCATAGTGGTTGGGCAGCTAGCTACTATTGCAATAAATGTAATTATTAACTCCTGAAATAAATTCTTATAATGCACTGCTATCTTGTTAAATATTCAAACTTCCATAACTATATAAATACTGAACAACGAATATTGTTTAAATTCGTGATTTAGATAAATTTGAATGAGAGCTCTAATTCATCCAAAATGAATTTTTCCAGAAGAAGCTTATTTTTGAAATTATTGATCTTTCGAATTAGCCTTTTACTGACATGACAAATCTCTGATTTTTTGGTAGACCTGACTTCGAGGAAGTCGTTACGACCTAATATTTCTGCAAATCATCTCCATGAATTCGCTTCAGTATCATTTCACTTTAGATCGAATTAGAGAATCCCCCGGTTTCTAAATTGTCAGTTGCTTATTGGCGTGACTTGTTTGTTTCGAAACTAAACCTGTCTAGAAATTCCTAAGTAGAGTTAATGAAGGGTTGCTAGGGGCGTGTAGACCACGCCGGTCTCTTGGGACTGCCAATCCCGGTCTATTTTGGTCTTTCAGTTCCCCAGTTTGGTCGTGGGTGTGCGTTGATCGGAGATCAGCTATCAGCTGTTGTGTGTGCCTAATCTCTATGTCCACCGAGTACACCAATTACTTATTATCTGGGCTTGTCATGGTTTTCTTTACAACATCAGGGATGACATTGATGAGTCAAAGGAAGGTCTGCTTTCCTCCTGAAGTGAATTCCCTATCGACAATGATGGGCAGTTCAATGGAGTAAAGAAATAGTTCGTGAATACGCAAATCTATTTTTTTTAAGGTCATCGACTCAAAGTAATTCTATCTTGGCCAAAGATATAATGGACGAACGTTTTTACAGATGTAGATTCTCGGCGAAGACGTTTTTATGATTTTGTTTCAAGTTTTTTAGGAGACATCGTCCTCATTTTTTTTTTTTTTTTTTTTAGGGATGGGGGTGGCTCTGGGGTAGTCGGTAGCGCGTTTTTAGGACCAGTCGGTAGCGCGTCAGGCTCGTAATCTGTAGTTCCCAGGTTCGAGTCCCAGCTGGGTCAGCGTTGAGATTTATCTCCGCAAAATTCCCCGCCCTGCCCACGGTCAGTAGGGGACACCGATGGGCTTGGAAAGACCGCGGTCCGTCGGATGGGACGTTAAGCCGTGGCCCGTGTGTGGGAGAGCCATACCCTGTGCACGTTAAAGAACACGCTGGATGGCCCTGACGGGAGGCTACCATCTGTCTCCCAACAGCTGTTCCAGTGGGTCCCCTCCCCCAACCTTCTCTGAGCCTTCGGGGTCCATGTGACCTGGCCATTTAGCCCATTGTGTGCAAAAAAGTGCCGCTCAGAGGTAAAACAACCCAAAACAACTCATTTTTTTTGTTTGGGGCTCTATACCATGAAACTGTAAGAATGAGAGAGATTTGGCATAGGAACTGAAATAGCAACGGCAAGTAAAAATAAACAGTTCTAGAAATATCCATTTTTACCTATTGATTTTTCTGGTAGTTATAAAGTTATTTTAATACAAAAGGCTTTTAGTATAATTTGGTTAGTTAAAGAGTTTTGAATTTTTAAGTGAGTTTTAAAAATTCTTCTTGGTTTTCCCATTTAAAAAATTTTTACAAACACATTCGTAAACCAATAACTCAATGTTTAGCATGATACGCTATAATCGAATAAATTCAAGAATATGAAAAACGAGTATACTAGAAATGAGTTCAGTCTAGGGCTTAAAATAGCACAGACGACTTCGGGTTAAGAATAGCTTAAATTTCCGATATTTCTTTTAACTGTGAAAAAATATAAAATATTTTGTCATAATAATTTCAACCTTTTATTCGGTCTTTTTTATTACTAAAGACTACTTGTCAATGCTTTGTTTTTAAGGGCTGAATGAAATATCTTTTTGAGTTATATAACGCCAATAAAATTTTAATGTTCGCATATTTCAATACATGATAGACACTATTGTGTTGCATTTTCTCTGAGCGGTAGTTTTGTTTGAACATAGCTGACTGAGTGACCAAGTCACAAGGTCCCCAAAGGCTCAGAGAAGATTGGGGGAAAGGGAATCCAGTAAACAGCTGTTAGGGGACAAGGTAGCATCTCGTCAAAGCCATCCAATGTGTTGTTTAAAGTGCACAGGAAAAGCTCTCCTGCATATGGGGATAAAGCTTTAATCTGACGGACGGAAATCTTTCTCAGCTCATCGATGTCCTCTTTATTACAGAGCAGGATGAAGGTTAGCGGAGATTAATCTCAAAGCTGGGACTCGAACCCGGGAACTACATACTACGAGACTGAAATGCTACCGACTGAGCCACCTCCACTCCAACAATACTAAGGTCGCATCTTCGTAGTTAATATTATTATATTAAAAATATTAATTTCCCGTTTCATTTATTATTTGTTTCTTTTGATAATAAAAATCAGAGTATATTTAGTACTAATAGAGTGTAATATCAAAAACAGGATTTTCCTTTTAAGCAGTATTGTCGTGCTACAAGTTCTATTCATAGCGTTTACTTTAAGATTCAGAAACATTTTTAGTAAGCGGGTATCCTGTCTAATCTTTAAATCCTTTCTTATTCTTAGGAGGTTTACGATGATGTATGCCTTCCTGTCGGCAAGGAGGTTACAGTGAAAGCAGGAACAGTAATCTCGCTCTCTTACGTTCAACTCTAGCAGACGTCAGATCAAGAGAGAGTGATGGGCACAATCCGAAGCCGGTCTCCATGGCAACCGGACTGCCAGAGGTTGCCATTGTTACCGTTGTTGTCGTCAGTCAGTTCAAGTCAGTCGTTCGGATGATCACTGCATGCGACCCGTTGCCAGGATGCACCCAGTCAGATGTAAATATTATTTAATGTTGATGCTGTATGTAATGTCTGGTTAACATAAGTTAATAATAAAATTATAATAAGGATGTTTGTGTCTGTGGTATTCTCATCAGAAAATTTCACGTTGAATTGTAGCTTTCACTATAGACTGAACGAAAAGGGAATTCATGCATTCCTGTGTTCAGCTAAAAGAGCACAATCTCATAAACGCAGAACAATAATTTACCGACTACGTACATGACTTGTGACCTAAGCCGCTTCTGCCTCAACACTTTGCAAACTATCTCCTTAAAAGTTCTCAGGGTTAAATGCTTACCAAATTCTTCCTGGAGTTTATGGTGCGGAAAAGACTAAGAATGTTCCTAGAATTTAGTGGGAGTAGAAGCTTTTGATGAATTCGCGAGTGATTTAAACATGATTAAAGCTATAGCTTACTTTTCATCAATTCCTTAAAATGAGTTGGGTTGTTTTACCTCTGAGAGACACTTTTTTTGCACACAATGGGCTAAATGACCAGGTCACAAGAACCCCGAATGCTTAGAGAAGGTTGGGGAAGGGGACCCACTGGAACAGCTGTTGGGAGACAGATGGTAGCCTCCTGTCAAGGCCATCAAGTTTGTTCTTTAACGTTCACAGCGTGCGGCTCTCCCGCACACGGGCCACGGCTTAAGTCCCATCCAATGGACGGCGGCCTTTCCAAGCCCATCGGTGTCCCCTACTGACCGTGGGCAGGGCGGAGAGTTTTGCGTATATAAGTCTCAACGCTGACCCAGCTGGGACTCGAACCAGGGAACTGCAGATTAGAGCCTGGCTCGCTACAGACTGAGCCATCCCCGGTCCCAAAAAATCGTGAATTTTAGACAGGTTTTTTCTCTCTATCCCGAAATCTCTGGGTACCTTAAAATGAAAGCAGAATAGTTTTATCGGACCTTATAACACATAAAAGCTTTCACATAGTGGTGTATTCGGGAAGGTGAAGGGTTTGGGTTATAATCCCCAACCTTGAATTCTTGAATAAATAACATATAACAACCCTCCCCCCTGTTGCACTCAAACATGACGACGTCCCAATTAGCCGCTAAACACCCGTCTTATTCCCGGTCCAAAACTCCCCGCCCTGTCCATGGTCAGTAGGGGACACCGATTGGCTTGGAAAGGCCGCCGTCGGTCGGTTGGAACGTTAAGCCGTGGCGCCGTGTGCGGGAATGCCATTCCCTGTGTAAGTTAAGAACACGCTGGATGGCTTTGACGGGAGGCTACCATGTCTCCCAACAGCCATTCCAGTGGATTCCCTTCCCCAACCTTCTCTGAGCCTTCAGGGTCCATGTGACCTGGCCATTTAGCCCATTGTGTGCAGAAAAGTTCCGCTCAGAGGTAAAACCACCCAACCCCGGTCAGAGAGAAGATACCGATATGCTTGTATAGGACGCTGTCCGACGGATGGAACATTAAGCCTTGGCCCGTGTGCAGGAGAGCCATATTCTATACACGTTAAAGAACACGCTCGATGGCCTTGGCTGGAGGCTACCATCTGCATCCTAACAGCTGTTCAATGGGTCTCTTGCCCCAACCTTCTCCGAGCTCTTGGAGTCCTTGTGACTTGGTCATTTAACCGATTTTGTGCAAAAAAAGTACTGTTCACAACTAAAACAATCCCTCCATCCTAATTCGAAACTTCAGAGTACGTGACTGCTTTCATCTACTGAAAAATAAGTAGTGAGAAGAATGCGAGTTCTGGCATAATGTTAAAGTATAGGGAAACCCATGTTAACCTATGGGGGAGATTTTGGGGTTGTGTTGTGTTGTTTTACCTCTGAGCGGCACTTTTTTGCACACCATGGGCTAAATGGCCAGGTCACATGGACCCCGAAGTCTCAGAGAAGGTTGGGGGAGGGGACCCACTGGAACAGTTGTTGGGAGACATATGGTAGCCTCCCGTCAAGGCCATCCAGCGTGTTCTTTAACGTGCACAGGGTATGGCTCTCCCGCACACGGAACCACGGCTTAACGTCCCATCCGACGGACGGCGTCCTTTCCAAGCTCATCGGTGTCCCCTACTGACCGTGGGCAGGGCGGAGAATTTTGCCAAAAAGGTCTGACAGAAGTCTGTCAGTACAATACGCCATAGAGAATATCTTTGGGTTGGGTTGTTTTACCTCTGAGCGGCACTTTTTTGCACACCACGGGCTAAATGACCAGGTCACAAGGACCCCGAAGGATCAGACAAGGTTGGGGAAGGGGACCCACTGGAACAGCTGTTGGAAACAGATGGTAGCCTCCCGTCAAGGCTATCCAGCGTGTTCTTTAATGTGCACAGGGTATGGCTCTCCCACACACGGGGCCACGGCTTAATGTCCTATCTGATGGACAGTTTCCACAGTCAGTAGGGGCCACCGATGGACTTAGAAAGCCTATCGGTGTCCTCTACTGACCGTGGGCAGGGCGGGGAATATTTGCGGAGATAAATCTCAACATTGACCCAGCTGAGACTCGAACAATAAAAATCAAAAAAAAAAAGTAACTTTGCTTATTACTTTTTTCTTGCCATAGGTAGAGGTACAAAACAATAAAAAAATGAAATAAATATTAATGTGAAGTTTAACATTAAAACTAAAGTTCCCTTGTCGAAGTAGAGTGTGAAGGATGTGGGGCGGGGGTGGCTCAGTCGGTAGCGCGCCAGGCTCGTAATCTGTAGTTCCTAGGTTCGAGTCAATGCTGGGTCAGCGTTGAGATTTATCTCCGCAAAATTCCCCGCCCTGTCCACGGTCAGTAAGGGGCACCGATGGGTTTGGAAAGGCCGCCGTCCGTCGGATGGGACGTTAAACCGTGGCCCCGTGTGCGGGAGAGCCATACCCTGTGCACGTTAAAGAACACGCTGGATGGCCTTGACGGGAGGTTACCATCTGTCTCCAAACAGTTGTTCCAGTGGGTCCCCTCCCCCAACCTTCTCTGAGCCTTCGGGGTCCATGTGACCTGGCCATTTAGCCCATTGTGTGCAAAAGAGTGCCGCTCAGAGGTAAAAACAACCCAACCCAGTGTGAAGGATGTGACTGGACCCCCGAAACAAACTGCTGAACATTCAACTTTAATGACGTTGTAGCTGTTTTATGACGTAATTTAAATTTTTGTCTGTTGTCTCATAAAAAACAATATTCCCTTCAGTAGAGTCAGATTAAAACCAATTATTCCATATTTCCGAATTTTTACGCGTACCAGATAAAATTGCTGAAAAGGACGGATTTAACCTAGGCGGAGTTTGTGCACGTTAGGGCTAAATCAACACGACCTTCTAATTCGTAGATTAGCCATCGCCTCAATAAACCGACTGACAATTCCTTTTAATATTAATATATTCACCAGTAAAATTCTATTATTGTTGGGCGGGGGTGGCTCAGTCGGTAGCGCGCCAGGCTCGTAATCTGTAGTTCCCAGGTTCGAGTCCCAGCTGGGTCAGCGTTGAGATTTATCTCCGCAAAATTCCCCGCCCTGCCCACGGTCAGTAGGGGACACCGATGGGCTTGAAAAGGTCGCCGTCCTTCGGATGGGACGTTAAGCCGTGGCCCCGTGTGCGGGAGAGCCATACCCTGTGCACGTTAAAGAACACGCTGGATGGCCTTGACGGGAGGCTACCATCTGTCTCCCAACAGCTGTTCCAGTGGGTCCCCTCCCCCAACCTTCTCTGAGCCTTCGGGGTCCATGTGACCTGGCCATTTAGCCCATGGTGTGCAAAAAAGTGCCGCTTAGAAGTAAAACAACCCAACCTTTTAATATTAATTAACCAGTAAAATTCTATTATTGTTTCTTTTCTGTCTGACAGAATAACTTATAACACATTAAATTTTTAAAAAATATTTCACAGTAGTGTAAGTTTAATGTTTTTTTTTTCAAACAACTCTTTTCAAACGCTTTTACATTTCTTTTTACTTTTCCATTGCGCATAAATGACAATGGTCACAAGGACCCCAGGAAGCCGGGAAAATGGGATCCATTAGATGGCTTTTAGAAGACGATGGCATCCTTTCCAAGCTCGTCGGTGTCCCCTTTCTGATCGAGAGGAGGTTTTCTGGAGATAAATCTCAACGCTGGCCCAGATGCAACTCGAACTTGGGAACTACGATTATAGCGAGCCTGGCCCGCTGCACACTGAGCTAATTCCTCTCCCTCTTTTTACAGATGATACACAGCTGGTTTCAGATGCGTGATGACTGCATTGATGTTTCCGCTTAGATTCCTAAATGTGCTTCCATTGAATTTTTAACCGCTAAGTGAGAATGAGGACGCCTATGGGCTTGAAAGAGCCGCTGTCCGCCGGATGGGACTTTAAAGCAGTGGTCTCTGGACAAGAGAGCCTTACCCTGTACACATTAAAAGACGCGTGGATGACCTTGATGGGGGGGGGGGGGGGGTCCGATACGTCTTCTAACAGCTGTCTGGGTCCCCTTCCCCACCTTTTCTGAATATAAAGTTTAAGAGAAAATGGAAAAGGGCTACAGTTAATGACATGTGTACAGGGTATGTACAAGAGCCATATCCTGTACACATTAAAGAACACGCTGGATGACCTTGATGGGAGGGTTACCGATAAGTCTTGTAACAGCTGTCTGGTGGTCACATTCCCCACCTTCTCTGAATATAAAGTTTCAGAGAAAATGGAAAAGGGACTAAGTTAATGACATGTGTACAGGGTATGAACATGAGCCATATCCTGTACACATTAAAGAACACACTGGATGACCTTGATGGGAGGGTTGCCGATAAGTCTTGTAACAGCTGTCTGGTGGTCCCCTTCCCCACGTTCTCTGAATATAAAGTTTAAGAGAAAATGGAAAAGGGACTACAGTTAATGACATGTGTACAGGGTATGTACAAGAGCCATATCCTGTACACATTAAAGAACACACTGGATGACCTTGATGGGAGGGTTGCCGATAAGTCTTGTAACAGCTGTCTGGTGGTCCCCTTCCCCACCTTCTCTGAATATAAAGTTTCAGAGAAAATGGAAAAGGTACTACAGTTAATGACATGTGTACAGGGTGTGAACATGAGCCATATCCTGTACACATTAAAGAACACACTGGATGACCTTGATGGGAGGGTTACCGATAAGTCTTGTAACAGCTGTCTGGTGGTCCCCTTCTCCACCTTCTCTGAATATAAAGTTTCAGAGAAAATGGAAAAGGGACTGCAGTTAATGACATGTGTACAGGGTATGAACAAGAGCCATATCCTTTACACATTAAAGAACATGCTGGATGACCTTGATGGGAGGGTTACCGATAAGTCTTGTAACAGCTGTCTGGTGGTCCCCTTCCTCACCTTCTCTGAATATAAAGTTTCAGAGAAAATGGAAAAGAGACTACAGTTAATGACATGTGTACAGGGTATGAACAAGAGTCATATCCTTTACACATTAAAGAACATGCTGGATGACCTTGATGGGAGGGTTACCGATAAGTCTTCTAACAGCTGTCTGGTGGTCCCTTCCCCACCTTCTCTGAATATAAAGTTTCAGAGAAAATGGAAAAGGGACTACAGTTAATGACATGTGTACAGGTATGTACAAGAGCCATATCCTGTACACATTAAAGAACACGCTGGATGACCTTGATGGGAGGGTTACCGATAAGTCTTGTAACAGCTGTCTGGTGGTCCCCTTCCCCACCTTCTCTGAATATAAAGTTTCAGAGAAAATGGAAAAGGGACTACAGCTAATGACATGTGTACAGGGTATGTACAAGAGCCATATCCTGTACACATTAAAGAACACACTGGATGACCTTGATGGGAGGGTTACCGATAAGTCTTGTAACAGCTGTCTGGTGGTCCCCTTCCCCACCTTTTCTGAATATAAAGTTTAAGAGAAAATCCAAAAGGGACTACAGTTAATGACATGTGTACAAGGTATGAACAAGAGCCATATCCTGTACACATTAAAGAACACGCTGGATGACCTTGATGGGAGTGTTACCGATAAGTCTTGTAACAGCTGTCTGGTGGTCCCCTTCCCCACCTTCTCTGAATGTAAAGTTTCAGAGAAAATGGAAAAGGGACTTCAGTTAATGACATATGTACAGGGTATATACAAGAGCCATATCCTGTACACATTAAAGAACACGATGGATGACCTTGATGGGAGGGTTACCGATAAGGCTTGTA
The DNA here is from genome assembly GCA_038380435.1 of Ryuthela nishihirai. Lineage (NCBI taxonomy): Eukaryota > Metazoa > Arthropoda > Arachnida > Araneae > Heptathelidae > Ryuthela > Ryuthela nishihirai. Next base: position 42,272,673 of record JAWZYU010000020.1, read on the forward strand.
ACAGCTGTCTGGTGGTTCCCTTCCCCACCTTCTCTGAATATAAAGTTTCAGAGAAAATGGAAAAGGGACTACAGTTAATGACATATGTACAGGGTATATACAAGAGCCATATCCTGTACACATTAAAGAACACGATGGATGACCTTGATGGGAGGGTTACCGATAAGTCTTGTAACAGCTGTCTGGTGGTCCCCTTCCCCACCTTCTCTGAATGTAAAGTTTCAGAGAAAATGGAAAAGGGACTACAGTTAATGACATGTGAACAGGGTATGTACAAGAGCCATATCCTATACAAATTAAAGAACACACTGGATGACTTTGATGGGAGGGTTACCGATAAGTCTTGTAACAGCTGTCTGATGGTCCCCTTCCCCACCTTCTCTGAATATAAAGTTTCAGAGAAAATGGAAAAGGGACTTCAGTTAATGACATATGTACAGGGTATATACAAGAGCCATATCCTGTACACATTAAAGAACACGATGGATGACCTTGATGGGAGGGTTACCGATAAGGCTTGTAACAGCTGTCTGGTGGTTCCCTTCCCCACCTTCTCTGAATATAAAGTTTCAGAGAAAATGGAAAAGGGACTACAGTTAATGACATGTGTACAGGGTATGTACAAGAGCCATATCCTGTACACATTAAAGAACACACTGGATGACCTTGATGGGAGTGTTACCGATAAGTCTTGTAACAGCTGTTTGGTGGCCCCCTTCCCCACCTTCTCTGAATATAAAGTTTCACAGAAAATGGAAAAGGGACTACAGTTAATGACATGTGAACATGGTATGTACAAGAGCCATATCCTATACACATTAAAGAACACACTGGATGACCTTGATGGGAGGGTTACCGATAAGTCTTGTAACAGCTGTCTGATGGTCCCCTTCCCCACCTTCTCTGAATATAAAGTTTCAGAGAAAATGGAAAAGGGACTTCAGTTAATGACATATGTACAGAGTATGTGCAAGAGCCATATCCTGTACACATTAAAGAACACGATGGATGACCTTGATGGGAGGGTTACCGATAAGGCTTGTAACAGCTGTCTGGTGGTTCCCTTCATCACCTTCTTCGACTATAAATGTTTAGAGAAAATGGAAAAGGCACCATAGTTAATGATATAATAAATGATGAAGTTTGTTTTTGCTTAGTTATTATAGCGATATGCATAAACATCGGGCAGGGGGTGATGGTAAAATGATCAGTTGATCTCCCCTGCAGAAAAATTGATCGAAAAATAATATCAGGCTACTCAAAATTAATACTTTTTCCTTAACGAAACGTCATCACGATTTCTTTTTCTTTGCGCATTATGTTGTTCTCGAAAGCACAACATTTAATTTGATATTAGTATGAAATATATTTGTTCCTATATTTTTAATAAAATGTCTTTTTTTTATTTCTGTTCTCGAGTATCCTTAGTTGTATTATGGTATGAAGTATAATAATATTTTAAGAATAATATTATATATTTTAAGAAGATATCTTTAGAAAAGAAAGAGAACTGGCTTTGTTCCAAATGTATCAATATTCCCAGTAACTCTTCTAAGCCTAAATCAAGTTGGGTTGGGTTGGGTTGTTTTACCTCTGAGCGGCACTTTTTTGCACACCATGGGCTAAATGGCCAGGTCACATGAACCCCAAAGGCTCAGAGAAGGTTGGGGGAGGGGACCCACTGGAACAGCTGTTGGGAGACAGATGATAGCCTCCCGTCAAGGCCATCCAGCGTGTTCTTTAACGTGCACAGGGTATGACTCTCCCATACACAGGGCCACCACTTAAAGTCCCATCCGACGGACGGCGGCCTTTCCAAGCCCATCGGTGTCCCCTACTGACCGTGGGCAGGGCGGGGAATTTTGCGGAGATAAATCTCAACGCTGACCCAGCTGGGACTCGAACCTGGGAACTACAGATTACTAGCCTGACGCGCTACCGACTGAGCCACCCCCGCCCCCTAAATCAAGTAAACATCAGAAACTACAGTAGGGATTCTCAACGTAGGGTACGCGGTAAAAGTTTTTGGGGTACGCTGTGGGAGCTCAAAGGTCGCTAGATCTAGTAACAAAATCTTATTCCCATTGTTATAGTATAAATATAGTTGTATCTCTACATACAAGGGGTACGCCAGTTGCATACACATTTCCAGGGGGTACGTGAAGCATAAAAGTTTGAGAACTACTGAACTACAGAAACAGAAGAGTGTACCGTCGCGTGATGTAACGGCAGTTGACATGGAAACAAAAAGTTGTATATCAGATAAATCTTTAGATTTAGAAAATTTAGTTTGTGGTAGATGTAATGTTCAAATAATCGATGTGCTTGAAACCATTAAATGCAAAGGTCGTTGCAAGTTTTATTATCATTTTTATTCCATAGGATTTGAAGATTCAAATTTTAAGAAGATGCAAAATTGTGAAAAAGAGATATGGAAATGTGAAAAATGCAAATCAGAAACAAAAAATAAGCAAATTATAGACAGAAAAAAAAAGTCAGAAGATAAAGATCATAACATTTCAAAATTTTAAAGATTCTACACGAGAAAATAAGAGATCTGAAGAGGAAAAATATATTGAATATCTAATTGATAAACATCTTTTAAAAAAAGATATTATGGAGAGTAATATTAATTTAAAGGAAGAATTATTAAAGGAAATTGGAGAATACAATAAGAGCACTTTGTACTGTTCAAATAAAATAGATGAGTTTTTAAAAATAATTTCAGAATTAACCAAACAGATGAAAGAAGTTCAAAAACAAAATGAAGCATTTAATTAAAGTAAATTGCTCCTTAAAAGATGAAATAAAAGAACTGAAGTGGAAGGTAAATGAACTTGAACAGGTAAGCAGAAATAAGAACTTGGAAATAGTTGGAGTGCCTGAGACAGCAAATGCAAATGTCAAAGAAATTGTTTTAAATGTAGCAAAAGCATTACAAATAGAAGCAAAGGGTAATGCTCTCCAAGCTGCTCATAGAGTTCTTACTAGAAAAAAAGAAAAACGTAAACCAATTATTATACAATGGGCATCTCTTAAAATGAAAGATCATTGGCTTGCTCGTTGGAAAGTAAAAAAGAAACTTTTTGCTTAAGAGATGCACCGAGGATTTCATGAAGATAAAATATTCATAAATGAACACTTGACCCAAGAAAATAAATTATTACTACATGAAAGCAAAAAACTACAACAAGAACAAAACTTATAATTTGTCGGGGTTAGAGATGGCAAAATCTTCATACGGAAAGAAGAAAACGCAAAAGTATTTAGAATAAAAACTTTAGATGATTTAGTTCGGTTTAAAGTTTAATAAAAAAAAAATAAATACCCCCTCAAGCAGCTGCTTGCCACAGAGGTCTGACAGGAGTCTGTCAGTTTATATGCCACAGTAGAAGGTCTGAGAGGATGGCAGGACCTCAGCAGAAAAACGACACATACATCCATGCCTTACTTATACTAATATTTGTTTTCGTTATTAATATGAATATTTCAGATGAAATTAAAAAAATTAATTAAATTTTAACCAGACAAACACTATAATTGAAAACTCTTTATTAACAAATCATTGTAAAATAAATGTTATATCAGGAGAAAGTGTATATGATAAAATATATTATAATCGGGGAAAGAGTTTAAATATCATTGTGGGAAACAGTAGAAGTATGAGAAAAATTTTTGAAGATTTTTCTTTGATTTTAAATCTTACAGATATTTATCCAGATATAATTGTATTAACTGAAATCTGGATAAAAGAAAATGAAATACAATTGTATAAATTACAGGGATATAGTATTTATTATAAATGTCAATTAGGAAACAGAGCTGGAGGTGTCTTAGTGTACATAAAAGATGAGTTGGTTGTTATTTCTTGTAACACTATGTTCACAAATGCAGACTTGGTAAAAATGGAATTTAAGTTTGGTAATATTATCTGTACTTTATTGGCATTTTATAGATCACATATTTATTCAAAGTCAGATTTTATTGAAGAATTAGAATGTAAATTAAATACAATAAATAAAAATTATGTTATTATAACTGGTGATTGAATATAGCCATCAAAATTAGAGATCAAATAAGCGAAAAATATTTAAATTTGATTAATCACCTAGGATTCTATATTGCAAATAATTTAATAACTAGAGAAGCTACAAAAATTTGTTTAGATCATGTTTGCAAGAATACCAAACCCAAATAAGCTAAATACTTTCCTTATTAAAACACATGTAACTGACCATTATTACCTTACTATTCATTTAAAACTGAATTCAGGTAAAATTCAAATGAATTATAAAGAAATATTTAAAACAGATTTAAATATATGAATAAATAAAATATTAGATTTCGATTGGGAAATTATAAAAAAATCATACTGATTTAAATATTCAATTTGATTTATTTATAGGAAAATTACAGAAACTAATCACAGTTTCAAGTTATATTAAATATAATCATCATATTCGGAAAGAATTAAAACCCTGGATTACAGGTGCGTTATTAAATTCAATAGAAAAAAGGAACAGATTGTGTAAATTACGTAAGGCAGAACCTTCAAGTGAAATTTTAAGGGAACAATTCACGAAATATAGTAATTTGTTACTTAACCTTATCAGGCTGGCAAAATCAAATTATTTTAAAAGTAAAACATCTGAAAATTTTGGAAACATGAAAAAACAATGAGAAATTATTAATGAAATATCTGGTGTTGAGAAGAAAAGTAAGATATTTCCTACGGAAGTAATTTAAAAAATTTAAATTACAATTTCCGTGTGATGTGATAAAATGGGTTGGGAAGTTTAGAAACCCTTCAACAATGAAGGGTTTCTAACCTTCCCATCACATTTTGCTTCCGTGATATTCCTTTGGCTTTTGTTGATATATTCAATAAATATTTTACTGGTGTTATAGGGGATTTAATAAAAATGATCCCAACAAATGAAACATACAATTTGACAGATTTAGATTCTACACTACAGTCAATTTTTATTGATTATGTAATCCATCCATCCATTATGTAATTGAAACTAAAGTGATATAGACAATAAATTCATTAAATATAGAAAAGGTTCAGAAAATGATTATTTATCGCCCTTTATTTAAAAAAAATATGCCCATATATTTCAAAGATCTTATGTCATTTAATAAATTATTCTATATCAAAGGGCAGTTTTCCAAAATGTTTAAAAAAGGCTACTGTAATTCCGGTTTATAAAGGAGGTGATCGAAAAATTTAGGGAACTACAGACCAATTTCAAGACTATCAAATTTATCAAAAAACTCTGAAAAAATTATGAGTATGAAAATGGTAAAGTTTCTTTCAAAGACAAATTTTTTTTCTTCCGAAAATCAATTCGGATTTAGGAAAAAAAGAAATACAAAGCATGCTGTTTTAAAATTAACTTCAATACTTCATAAAGGAATAAATAATAACCTTAAAGTAGCTATTGTTTTACTGGATATACACAAAGCTTTTGATTCTGTCCCACATGACATAATGCTATTTAAACTGGAAAAATGTGGATTTAGAAAAAAAAATTATAATTGGTGAAAACGTTATTTAAATGATAAGGTTCAGATAGTTAAAACAGATTTCAATTAAAAAAATAAAATAGAAATTACGAGAACCGTAACTGTGTCTGAAGATAGTAATGTGCTGTGAGTGAACTGTCCGTTTAAAAAGTTTATATGATCTATTATTTCAACGTATTTTAACTGTTTGTGTTAATTGCAATTGTGTTGATCGTCATAGGATCGAAGTGAGAATTTAAAATCTGTGAGTATATAGGATAATAAGCTATGTATTCAAATTCTTCCTTACGCTGTGCACTACCTATTGGGCGTGTCCGTTATATCGTTGCCATCATAAATAACTAACTCCTAACATCCTAGCGTATTGATGTCGTCTGCTTAAGTGATGTATTGCAGAGTAGCAATGATTAGTAAGACGAAGGGTTGGGTTGTTTTACCTCTGAGCGGCACTTTTTTGCACACAATGGGCTAAATGGCCAGGTCACATGGACCCCGAAGGCTCAGAGAAGGTTGGGGGAGGGGACCCACTGGAACAGCTGTTGGGAGAAATATGGTAGCCTCCCGTCAAGGCCATCCAGCGTGTTCTTTAACGTGCACAGGGTATGGCTGTCCCGCACACGGAGCCACGGCTTAACGTCCCATCCGACGGACGGCGGCCTTTCCAAGCCCATCGGTGTCCCCTACTGACCGTGGGCAGGGCGGGGAATTTTGCGGAGATAAATCTCAACGCTGACCCAGCTGGGACTCGAACCTGGGAACTACAGATTACGAGCCTGGCGCGCTACCGACTGAGACACCCCTCTCCCACAAATTAAGGAACAATCGAATGTTATGTAAAAGGGAAAATAACGTCGAAGCTCTATAACTTCTAAAAAATAAGCATTTATATTTTAAAAAATGTGATTGCAGTTAAAATCTCAATCAAATAAATCAATATCTCGATTTTCAAAAATATTCGTTCAGTATTTAATGAGTTATGGAAGTTTGAGTATTGAACAACAACAATGGTAGTTTTAAGAAATTTAAGCTACACTTATAAAGAGAGGAAAGAATTAAGAGGTGAAAGAATTATTTACACAAAGGTCTAAAAAGCACGCTAATTTTTATTAAACACTTTGATACAATAATTATTACTAAGTTTTAATTAACTTCTGAAGTTAATTTTAGTGCCTGGCATTGTTCCTGTTAAATATTCAAATCTCCATAACTCATTAAATACAGAACGAATATTGTTAAAAAAGATCGAGATATTGATAAATTTGATTGAGATCTTTATCTGCAATTATATTTTCTCTCTAAAAAAAGAATTATTTCAGAAGTAATAGAGTTTCGACTGTAGCTTCCGATTTACATAGCATAAAATTGTTGCTCAATTTTTGGAAAGATGAATATATAAAAGACCAATTATCTTCATCGAATTAGTGCAAAAAGTAAACGAAACTGAACTTCCAAAAATATTTGTTTCTTTAATATTTTACGTTTTATTATTATACGTTTATATCCTTACGTGTAAAGTACGATAATTTCAAAGGTGTGACCTCTACTATCAAAATTTGAAAGCTGTACTTTCATTTGTGTTTATTATTTGTAAGTGATAAGAAAAGGCGTAATTAAGGTTTTAGAAATGCACTAAATTTATATTAATAAAAACATATAATACACCTGTAAATAGCAGCATATTTTGCTATCAGTCTCATCTATCTGCAATCTTAAGATATTGTTATGATGTTATCTTTTCTAACGAAACATTGGCTTCCAATTTGTCCCGAATGCGATTTGTATTCATAGCGCCTCTCATTGACAAATCGCTACCCGAAGGGAAATTCCATCCAATCCATTCCAAGATTCAGATAAGTAATCAGAATTCCTTTCAGGGTGAATCAAACTCCTTTACTGTGGTGCCATCTATGGAGAGTTATCTCAACAAACCTTTCGTTGACTGATGCGAAAAATGATTTCGATTGATGTTTTGCGAAAATTATAAGCATGGGCGTTGGTAGGTATTTTTCCAGGGGGGAGGGAGTGGTGGCGATCCCCCCCCCCCAAAAAAAAATAAAGAGGTTAAGAGAAGGGTCAGAGAAAACCATTGCGCAATTCCAATGATTTTCGTTTTTAAGTATTGGGTTGTATCTCCTTTGACAGCACTTTTTTTTTTGCATGCAGTGTTCTATTGGCCAAGCCACAAGGACCTCAAGGGCTTAAAGAAGATTGAAAAAAGGGCACCTCATTAATAACTTTTAGGAGACTGGTGTTAGCTTCTTGAAAGACCAGCCATCGAGTTTTTAACGTGCATAGGGTATGACTCTCCTCAGAGACGTCCCCAGAAGGTTGGACCCCCCCCCCCTCCTAAATAAAATAGAAATAAAAAAAATAAAAAAAATCTCGCCCTGAACTAAATTCTCGAAGTATGCCTGACGAAACTAAATTCTAGTACAGTCGCTCAAAAAAGTATCCGAACACTATGGTTGATCACAGAATTCAGAAAAAATATCTGGCAACGATTTTTTTTAGAAATTAGTGATCTGGCAACCTTCGTGTCACGTGACACGAAGGTTGCCAGATCACTAATTTCTAAAAAATCGTTGCCAGATATTTTTTCTGAATTCTCTAATCAACCATAGTGTTCGGATACTTTTTTGAGCGACTGTACACCCCACCTCGAAAAAAAAAAAAAAAATCATCCCCCCCCAACTAAATTCTTCAAGTATCGAACCTGAACTGGCGAAACTAAATTCTCAGATTTTAAACTCTTCTAAATTCTCCCACCAAACTAAATCTTGGATAATCCTGCTCCCTCACACAGACTAGGACTTACCGATCCCCCCGAAGGACGGTCTTTCCAAAACCATCGGTGTCCCATTTCTGACCGAGGGAAGGATGAGGAGTTGGCTTAGATAAATCTCACCGCTGACCCAGATGAAATTCGAACTCCGTGTTTAAGAGCTGTTATAAGAATTTACCTCAAGACTTATTTAAACGTAAACAGCAAAATTCTCAGAATTATAAACGCAATTTTAGACGTTTGTGTAATGATTTCTTCATTTTTAACAAAAAAAGTGTTTAGGACGACTCTTAAAAAGCGGCATTAGTAAATATTGCACCCAGCATTAATCTATAGGTGGTCGCCTGGTATCCCAAATTTCAGTTGAGTTTAGGATTAGCGATATTTACAACAAAATGTATTATGTGATGTGGAAGAACCTGAGCTGAAATGAGTTACAACAGATTACTTACACACCAAGTCTTACACTAAAAGTTAAAACATAGCTAAAGAATAATTTCATCAATTTACGAAACTAAATTTTAACTCTCAGCTGAAGCGGATGTGATGTGGAAGAATCTGGGTGAAGTGAGTTATAGTAGTTTACTTAGATACCAAAATCCTACACTCCAGTTAAAAAACAGCTCAAGAAAAAACTAATCAATTTACCATATTATTTATTGGAAGAAATTGCGTATACTAATGTAACTGACCAGTTTTCTAAAAGGCTTGTCGGGAGGCTACCATTTGTCTCCCAACAACTGTTCCAGTGGGTCCCCTTCCCCCAACCTTCTGTGGGCCCTCGGAGTCCTTCTGACCTGGCCAATAGCGGTCAAAACAGAGAAGGTTGGGGGAGGAGACTCACTGGAATAGCTTTTGGGAGACAGATTGTAACCTCCCGTCAAGGTCATCCAGCGTATTCTTTAACGTGCACAGGGTAGGACTCTCCTGTACACGGGTCCACGGTTTAACGTCACATCCGACGGATGGTGGTCTATTGCAAGACCTATCGGTGTCGCCTATTGACAGTGGTCAGAGGGACCATGACTTGACGGATGGTGGTCTATTGCAAAACCTATCATTGTCGCCTATTGACAGTGGTCAGAGGGACCATGACTTGACGAATGGTGGTCTATTGCAAGACCTATCGGTGTCCCCTATTGACAGTGGTCAGAGGGACCATGACTTGACGGATGGTGGTCTATTGCAAGACCTATCGGTGTACCCTATTGACAGTGGTCAGAGGGACCATGACTTGATGGATGGTGGTCTATTGCAACACCTATCGGTGTCCCCTATTGACAGTGGTCAAAGGGACCGTGACTTGACGGATGGTGGTCTATTGCAAGACCTATCGGTGTCCCCTATTGACAGTGGTCAGGGGGACCACGGCTTAACGTCCCATCCGACGGATGGTGGTCTATTGCAAGCCTATCGTGTCCCCTATTGACAGTGGTCAGGGGACTACGACGTAACGTCCCATCCGACGGATGGTGGTCTATTACAAGACCTATCGGTGTCCCCTATTGACAGTGGTCAGGGGGACCACGACTTAACCGTCCTATCCGACGGATAGTCGACCACTGTCAATAGGCGACACCGATAGGTCTATTGCAAGACCTATCGGTGTCGCCTATTGACAGTGGTCAGTGCGGAGAATTTTATGGAGATAAATCTCATTGGTGGCTTATGGAGATAAATATCATTGGTAGCGTAGCTTGAATTCGAACCTGGGAACTACAGATTACGAGCCTGGCACGCTACCGACTGAGCCACCCCTACCCCTTTGTGCATGAGGGAGCCACGGTAGAGAACATGATGAATGGCCTTGACAGGAGAATTACAGCAGTCTCCTAATACCTATCCAGTGGATCTCCTTCTTATTAGCACACTCTGAGTTCTAGTGACCTCTTGTGACCTTAAGTGTGCAACAGAGTACGTTTGCTGAAAAAACGTCTCTTTGTGAGAAAGTATCAAAATGATTTTTTTTTTTTGGGGGGGGGAATCATGATAATGGCGTAATTATGGTCTACATTTCGGAGCGCTTCTGGGAGAGACAATGCCCTTAACAACTCAAAGCAACAGGAGGTGAGGGTGAAAGACTTTTTTCCCTTTAAGGACGGTTTTCGCATTCGTAGTGGTGTCCGGCCAAATAATTTTTGTAAAAAATAAGAACAGGACCCGTGAATCTTTGAGACATTGCAAATTTTTGCGTTGCTATCTCTAAGGTAAAGAGATACTTAAATCATAAAGTTGTAAAAGTTAAAATCTCGAAAACTCAAACAGATTGAAAGCTTGTTACAAGGGAAATCGTGAGCTTGCCAGAGGAATTGGAAAAACGGGGGGGGGGGGGGGAGGGGGGGGAGGGGGGGGCTTTGAGTCTCTCTATCCTCCCCCCTTCTGATTGCGGTTTGGGGAAAGAATCCTGAAACTTTTATGGCCCTAATTATCAAACAGTGTGTAAGCAGAAGAATTTACCGTAAACTGAGATTTAGCTGGGGGGGGGGGATTCTTGAATTTTTAAAGAAACTAAATCATCCCCTTTCCCATCCACCAAAAGCCCCTGTAGGCAAGTACCTGAAACACGGGGGCGTGGGTGGCTCAGTCGGTAGCGCGCCAGGCTAGTAATCTGTAGTTCCCAGGTTCGAGTCCCAGATGGGTCAGCGTTGAGATTTATCTCCGCAAAATTCCCCACCCTGCCCACGGTCAGTAGGGGACACCGATGGGCTTGGAAAGGCCGCCGTCCGTCGGATGGGAAATTAAGCCGTGGCCCCGTGTGCGGGAGAACCATACCCTGTGCACGTTAAAGAACACGCTGGATGGCCTTGACGGGAGGCTACCATCTGTCTCCCAACAGCTGTTCCAGTGGGTCCCCTCCCCCAACCTTCTCTGAGCCTTCGGGGTCCATGTGACCTGGCCATTTAGCCCATGGTGTGCAAAAAAGTGCCGCTCAGAGGTAAAACAACCCAACCCTGAATCACGTGACCCTTCAACTATGTTCAGAAGTGGAGTTTAACAAATTGTTTGGAATTCAAGAGAATTTTTCTAAATTCAGTGATTTAATTAAAGGTTTTACGAATCGGGGTGAACTAGCTCCATCATCTCCATGCCAACAAAAGCAGGAATAACAGACGCATAAGCGAATAGCTTTTATGGTGTGATAAGAAATGAAGAAAGAAAGAAAGTACCGATTTTTAAAAAAATATAAAATTTCAATCAAGTTACAATCACTAGATGGCACTACGAACAGAGCATTCGGATTAAGTCAATAGAATTACTGAAGTTGAAATTATCATGACACTTTTAGTCAGCTTATGATCGAGTTGGGTTGGGTTGTTTTACCTCTGAGCGTCACATTTTTGCACACAATGGGCTAAATGGCCAGGTCACATGGACCCCGAAGGCTCAGAGAAGGTTGGAGGAGGACACCCACTGGAACAGCTGTTGGGAGACAGATGGTAGCCTCCCGTCAAGGCCATCCAGTGTGTTCTTTAACGTGCACAGGGTATGGCTCTCCCGCACATGGGGCCACGGCTTAACGTCCCATCCGACGGACAGCGGCCTTTCCAAGCCCATCGGTGTCCCCTTGTGATCGAGAGCCAACAGAGATTACTAATCCTGTTCTCGAAGCGAACGAACTAAAAAAAAACAATGTTCTGATAAATATATTGTTGAATTCGTTGCGGAAAAATACGTGCACATGATTCTCATTACATTTTGAAATATATGTGATCTTGTTTTATTTTGAAATATAATATTTATTACACGCTTATTACTTTTAGAAAGAAATGTTTTTGTTTCTCATTTTTTATTCGAAAAATTTTTTTTCTGAAGTCATCCAACTGACATTTTTATTCGATTATTCCCAGCGAATTTTAATCCCACATGTTGCTTTTTCATGAAAAAGTTATGTGTTCTTGATATAAACTAGAGTGTTTAATTTATTAAACGAAAAAAAAAAAATCTTTTGAAATGACTATTCGGCCCGTAAGCCTTTTGGCGGTCGTCGACGAAAATGCTTGAATGCTCTGCTTTAGGAAATAAATTTGAAGTTAGTTGTGGAAAGAGGGTTGGGTTGGGTTATTTTACCTCTGAGCGGCACTTTTTTGCACACCATGGGCTAAATGGCCAGGTCACCAGGACGCCGAAGACTCAGAGAAGGTTGGGGGAGGGGACCCACTGGAACAGCTGTTGGGAGACAGATGGTAGCCTCCCGTCAAGGCCATCCAGCGTGTTCTTTAACGTGCACAGGGTATGACTCTCCCGCACACGGGGCCACGGCTTAACGTCCCATCCGAAGGAGGGCGGCCTTTCCAAGCCCATCGGTGTCCCCTTACTGACCGTGGGCAGGGCGGGAATTTTGCGGAAATAAATCTCAACGCTGACCCAGCTGGGACTCGATCCTGGGAACTACAGATTACGAGCCTGGCGCGCTACCGACTGAGCCACCCCCTTGTGGAAAGAGGAAGAAGGGACAGGTTTGGATAGAAACAGACCAGAATATCGTTCCGGTATATTTTTTCACGAATTATTTTAATGAAATAGTGCACTATAGATCTCCCCCGAAATACTAGTTGTGTAAAAAGTGTATTTGTTCAATGGGTTAAATGGACAGGTCACAAAGACCCCGAGGTTTCCACTGGACGGCTCTCAGGAGACAGATGGTGGCCTCCCATCCAGGTCATTCAGCGTATTCTTTAAAATGGACAGGTATGACTCTTGCACACGGAGTCACGGTTAAACATTCCCTCAGATGGACGGCGGCATTTCTAAGCCCATCGGTGTTCCCTACTGACCGTGGGAAAGGCGAGGAATTTTGAAGAGATCAACGCTGGCCAAGCTGGGACTCGAACCTGGGAACTGTACTAATACCGTATATAATATATACGTTTACTATTACCACTCCCCTTCGTTCCCGTTATTAAAATTCTTAGGGGAAAAGGGGGAGGAGGCATTTGCTACAAATTTTGGATCTAATCCCGTTTTCAGGATGTAGTATGCATAGGTAGGCCCGGATTTTCTGTTAGGTACGTTAGGCATTAGTCTACGGGAGTAAACATAATTGAAGTTCACGTCTTTTTCAAATGCTACAACGTGCTTCTTTAAGTAATAACAAAATTATGTCCTTTTTAATTTTAACTAATTTCAAGTATCCCCGGAGAGCGATTGCTCACTTTTCAAAGTATTCTCTCTCTTCTGACGATCGAAAAATTAACTTCTAAAAGAATACCTATTATAAGAAAGTACACTATATTATCAAACGTATTGGGATAATTTAATTTTATGTGAATGGAATACCACATTGAAAACTAACTAACTTTGAAAATAAGCTCTTTTACCGAAAAAATTTCAGAAGTTAATTTGTTTAAGTTATAACTGACACAAAAGTTCTGTGATCATATAAGAAGGCATGCTCAACTGACACAGAAGTTCTGTGATCATATAAGAGGGCATGCTCAACTGACACAGATGTTCTGTGATCATATAAGAGGGCATGCTCAACTGACACAGATGTTCTGTGATCATATAAGAGGGCATGCTCAACTGACACAGAAGTTCTGTGATCATATAAGAGGGCATGCTCAACAGGCACAGAAGTTCTATGATAATATAAGAGGGCATGCTCAACTGATACACAAGTTCTGTGATCATATAAGAAGGCATGCTCAACTGACACAGAAGTTCTATGATCATATAAGAGGGCATGCTCAACTGATACACAAGTTCTGTGATCATATAAGAGGGCATGCTCAACTGACATAGAAGTTCTATGATCATATAAGAGGGCATGCTCAACTGATACACATGTTCTGTGATCTTTGCACCAGTTAACGTTAATGCACACTTCACCGTTTACGATACACCGAAAGACATCAAATTATTTCACCATAATCCCAACGAACAGTTAAAACTCACAAAAAAGATAAATACATGAAATACGCAATATTAACGACTGGAATTCTTGTGTTATGATATCAAGGTAATAAACTGAAACTTAAACATCATAAACAAATCTTCTTCAATAATTCTCCTGTTCGATTTGACCGCTTAATTCTCATTTACTGCATCCACTACCAATGAAAATTTACTGGGATCGTTAACTCCGAATCTTTGAGATTTAAATACAAGGAATCTCTTAATGTTCAGATTAATGAAGGTGTTAAATCATTGGTTTACGAAAAAAAAAAAAGAAGATGAATAGCAGAGAGGCTACGACAGGCTTGCATTCCCCATCATGAGGTAGGGTTTGTTACTAAATTTATTCTCTGAATACAGATCTGATGAATACAGTGAGCTCACTGTGACTCAAAGGATATTGTACAGCAAATGGAAACACTATTATGAGAGGACAGCTTGTCAAAAGACGCTTCCTATGGGAGAGTGCGTTCGGATGGATTTCGGCAAGTCGTAAAAGATTCTCGTGGTTAAACGCCGATCGTAAAATTTTCTTTAAGTACCACTAGGAGAGCACGACGTGGGTTTCAATGAATGGTTAAGACGGGTGGAGTTGACCTGTTTCGCTATGAATGAACTAAAGGCGGTGATGAAACCAACTTCGGTGTAGTCGTAAAGTCGATTTTTTTAAAGGTAGAAAAATGGATGGTTAGGAAATGCTTTTTGCAATTTTTTTCTCTCTCTCTTCCGATTATATCTGCTTTATCTTCTTAGTTCCCATTGGGTCCGTGCTAAAATTTTCTCCGTTAAGACCTTCTCTGCTTACGGTGAGAAAGGTGCCACCGATGAACTTGGAAAGGTCACTGTTCGTTGATCAGACATCAAGCTTTTCCCACAGTACAGGAGAGACATATCCTAAGCATATTAAAGAACACGCTAATGGGCTGGACGGGAGGGACGGAGGTTAGCAGAGTCGGTAGGGTGCCATACTCGTAATCTGAAGTTCCCAGGAACCACTTTTTGGGATGGGGGTGGGGTTGGGGGGGGGGGGGGTTGGGGGGGGTTGTTTTATATCTGAGCGGCACTTTTTTGCACACATGGGCTAAATGGCCAGGTCACATGGACCCCGAAGGCTCAGAGAAGGTTGGGGGAGGGAACCCACTGGAAGAGCTGTTGGGAGACAGATGGTAGCCTCCCGTCAAGGCCATCCAGCGTGTTCTTTAACGTGCACAGGGTATGGCTCTCCCGCACACGGGGTCACGGCTTAACGTCCCATCCGACGGACGGCGGCTTTTCCAAGCCCATCGGTTTTTCCATTCCCCTACTGACCGTGGGCAGGGCGGGGAATTTTTGCGGAGATAAATCTCAACGCTGACCCAGCTGGGACTCGAACCTGCGAACTACAGATTACGAGCCTGGCACGCTACCGGGGGTGGGGGGCAACACTCATAAACGGTCTATTTATCCTATTGGGGGGGGGGGGGCGCCACTATTCGAGTCCCATCAGTGACAGCACTGAGATTTATCTCCGCTAAATTGACACCGTGTCCTCGGTTGGAAAGACCGCAGTCCATCGGATGAGGCGTTAAGCCGTGGTTCAGTTTTTTACAGCGATCCATACCCTGTGCACGCTAAAGGACATGCTGGATGGCCTTGATGCGATACTACCATGTCTCCTGACAGATGTTTAGTGGGTTCTCTTCCCCAAACTCCCAACCACCTTCCCTTGGGGTCTTTGTGACTTGGACATTTTGCCAATTTGGTACCAAAAAGTGATACTCAAAGGTAAAACAACCCAACCTTGACGTGATACTTTTTTCAGTCACATAACAGATCTCAGTGCGCCCCTTTCCTTACCTAGCTCTGAGTATTCTAGGTCATTGTGACCTGCACATTTCACCTATTGTGTCCCGTGGCACACTGGTTAGCGCGCTTGGCTACTGATCTACGGGACGTGGGTTCGAGCCCCGGGTTATTGATCTACGGGACGTGGGTTCGAGCCTCGGGGCTACTGATCTACGGGACGTGGGTTCGAGCTCGGGGCTACTGATCTACGGGACCTGGGTTCGACCCCCAAGGTAAGGCATGGATATATGTGTTATTTTTCTGCTGAGGTCCTGCCATCCTCACAGACCTTCTACTGTCGCATATAAATTGACAGGCTCCTGTCAGACCTCTGTGGCAAGCAGCTGCTTGAGGGGGTATTTATACTGCTCAGAAAAATTAGGGGATATTTCAAAATGAATATGAAGCGATGAAATATCCCCTAATTTTTGTGAGCAGTGTATTTATCTTTTTTTATGCGCAAAGGTGCTGCTCAGAGGTAAAACAACAATTCAAGCTTTTCGCTTTTTTCAATAGGATTTAATTATTTTCTCTGATGCTGTTTAATTTTTAACTGTAAAATTGAGTTTCCCTTATTATGCTTAATGAAATTTTGGTATTGTCCCAATGGTAAAATTGGATTAAGCACCCTAACGACACTTGGACAAGAATTAGCTTTCTTTCCTTTATTGCAAGCGGGGCTGGGGTGGCTCAGTCGGTAGCGCGCCAGGCTCGTAATCTGTAGTTCCCAGGTTCGAGTCCCAGCTGGGTCAGCGTTGAGATTTATCTCCGCAAAATTCCCCACCCTGCCCACGGTCAGTAGAGGACACCGATGGGCTTGGAAAGGCCGCCGTCCGTCGGATGGGACGTTAAGCGTGTCTCAGTGTGTATGAGAGCCATACCCTGTGCACGTTAAAGAACACACTGGATGGCCTTGACGGGAGGCTACCATCTGTCTCCCAACAGCTGTTCCAGTGGGTCCCCTCCCCCAACCTTCTCTGAGCCTACGGGGTCCATGTGACCTGGCCATTTAGCCCATGGTGTGCAAAAAAGTGCCGCTCAGAGGTAAAACAACCCAACTCTTTATTGCAAGCTAAATCAAGAAAAGTGTGATTTGTTCCCCCGTCAACTTTCATTAATCTATCAACCCCAATTATTCGAACCGCTTTAATAGGAATAAGAGTTGGAACAATTTCACCTTTCTGTGTATTGGAAACGAACAGAAACTATTTAGTACCTATATTTCTATTGCTTTTCTTTCGTCATTTGTCGGTTTTTTAATTTGTTTGTTTGTGGATTTGTCAAAACAGTTTCACCAAACCTTTCCAACGCGTTAGACAAACTTAATGATTTATGTGTCAAATGAAATCTTATGACGTAGGAATGTCATAGGCTAAAAAGAAAAAAAAAAACTAACACCCAAAGGGGGTGACTCAGTCGGTAGCGCGCCAGGCTCGTAATCTGTAGTTCCCAGGTTCGAGTCCCAGCTGGGTCAGCGTTGAGATTTATCTCCGCAAAATTCCCCGCCCTGCCCACGGTCAGTAGGGGACACCGATGGGCTTGGAAAGGCCGCCGTCCGTCGGAGGGGACGTTAAGCCGTGGCCCCGTGTGCGGGAGAGCCATACCCTGTGCACGTTAAAGAACACGCTAGATGGCCTTGACGGGAGGCTACCATCTCTCTCGCAACAGCTATTCCAGTGGGTCCCCAACCTTCTCTGAGCCTTCGGGGTCCATGTGACCTGGCATTTAGCCCATGGTGTGCAAAAAAGTGCCGCTCAGAGGTAAAACAATCCAATCCAATACTAGCCCCCAATGCTTTCTTCTCCCCTAAAAATGGGAAACATGGAAACGATTTTTCCTCTATATCTCCAGAACGCGAATGCCGAAAGTATCAAGCTATGCTTCAAATGAAAGCTTGAGATGCGGGGAGTGTCATGGAAACACAATATTGGCTCTCACGAAAAAAGTCATTACCCCTAAAAAAGGGAAAATACGAAAGCGATTGTTCCGCTCGAACGCCAGGGTCACAATTTCGAGTTAGATATGAGGTCCTGCCGCCGTCCCGTGGCCGAGTGGTTAGCACGCTTGGCTACTGATCTAAGGGACCTGGGTTCGAGCCCCGGATTTAGGCATGGATGTGTGTGTCGTTTTTCTGCTGAGGTCCTCTCAAATCTCCTACTGTGGCATATAAACTGACAGGCTCCTGTCAGACCTCTGTGGCAAGCAGCTGCTTGAGGGGGTATTTATTTTTTATTTATGAGGTCCTGCCATCCTCTCAGATCTCCTACTATGGCATATAAACTGACAGGCTCCTGTCAGACCACTGTGGCAAGCAGCTGCTTGAGGGAGTATTTATTATTTTTTTACTATCAAGTGAAAGCACCTTCGGGGACTGTTTCGATTTTACCCCCCTTTCTCCCCCCAAAAAGGGGCGAATTTCCGTGGCGGTGGACCTTAATGAGTTTTATCTCAAATTAAGGCTTATGATGTCTCTTATCGCATGGGTTACCTCAAACACGACTCCAAAAAAGTAAGGGAAGGAAAAATATGGTCAATGTTTATGAGTCAAGTGAAAATTTCTGAAGGTAAGTGTTTTTAGTGACATAAATAAATAAAAAATTAAAAAAAATACCTATCTTCCTATATGCGTCCTAAAAGTAGAAAATAAAGCTAAAGAATATCGGTGGAGCAATCAGTCACTGAGTTAATATTCACTTCAAAGGAAGATATGGTGCCGATTGGTCTACTCAGCAAAATTTCCGGCGCCCTATCTTCCTTTGAAGTGAATGCGAACTCACTGACTGAATGCACCATCGATATTCTTTAGTTTTATTTTCTACTTTTAGATTGCATATAGAAAGATTTAATTTAAAAAAAAAAAGACATATTTATTTGATTTTCATAGCTGTAGTCACACGATACCTTTTTGATAATAAGTTTAATACCCCCTCAAGCAGCTGCTTGCCACAGAGGTCTGACAGGAGCCTGTCAGTTTATATGCCATAGTAGAAGGTCTATGAGGATGGCAGGAGTTTAGATGTCAGTATATCGATTGGCAGTGTGGAAACAATTATTTATGAACATTTAAACTTCTGAAAGATCTGTACCAAATGGATACCCCACAAACTGACAGAACAGCAAAAAAAAGGCCTAGAGTCGACTGTCCTGTCGTGCAAGGACATGCTGTCAATGTTTGAATCTAGTGGCCCCAAACGGTTAACAGACATTGTCACTGGTGATGAGACGTGGTTTTATTACTATACAACTCTCAGAAAGATCGACAATTATGTTTGGGTTGCGGAATATGAACCGCGTCCACAATCTCAACAACGCTCACCGAGCTGGGACCTACAAATTATGAGCCTAGCGCGCTACCGACTGAACTACCCCCACTCCTAGGTTAGTGTGTTCCGCCAGGATTAAATGGTGTACAGACGATATAGAAGAATGGAGCTTAGTTGCCCAGATCTTGTGTCATCCTCCACGGTATCGTGATCGTCTGTGAAGCGTTTGTGGTGCTTGGAAATCGAGTTGGGTTGGGTTGTTTTACCTCTGTGCGGCACTTTTTTGCACACTATGGGCTAAATGGCCAGGTCACATGGACCCCGAAGGCTCAGAGAAAGTTGGATGAGGGGGCCCACTGGAATAGTTGTTGGGAGACAGATGGTAGCCTCCCGTCAAGGCCATCCAGCGTGTTCTTTAACGTGTACAGGGTATGACTCTCCCGCACACGGGGCCACGGCTTAACGTCCCATCCGACGGCCTTTCCAAGCCCATCGGTGTCCCCTAAAGACCGTGGGCAGGCGGGGAATTTTGCGGAGATAAATCTCAACGCTGACCCAGCTGGGACTCGAACCTGGGAATTACAGATTACGTGCCTGGCGCGCTACCGACTGAACCACCGCCGCCCCTTTGGAAATCGCATTTGGTTTGAAGCATTGTTCTCCACACAACCATCATCATTTCTGCGACTGTCTGTGCAACACTTACTCCTCCCGAACACAGTAACGCATCATATACCGCTGCTCTGTTTTCACATTAACCATAGCCTGCAAAAAATCACAGACACAAAAACGAACATCTTTCTAAAGGGAGAAAACGACGAAGACTGCGTATTATTCTGTCGCTCGCGATCTTATCGCAACATGTTTCAACTTGCACGCACTACTCCGTGCTCTTGAAGAGTCGCTGTGTTGCCAACTTATCGTGTATTAAATCGTACGAAAAGCTGATAATTGTTGGCGAAAGTATTTCACGAGTTTAAAGATGCAACTATGTAAAATATTTGTATATAAAATGTATAAAAATAATAATAAATTATGTATATAAAATATTTGTTTTTTAAGATAGTTGTCCTTTCATTTAATAGGAATTGCATTCGTCAACAACTGTTCACTAATTTCTGCTCGAATCACTTTTATTTTAACCAATGGGCTTGGAAAGGTCGCCGTCCGTCGGATGGGACGTTAAGCCGTGGCCCCGTGTGCGGGAGAGCCATACCCTGTGCACGTTAAAGAACACGCTGGATGGCCTTGACGGGAGGCTACCATCTGTCTCCCAACAGCTGTTCCAGTGGGTCCCCTCCCCCAACCTTCTCTGAGCCTTCGGGGTCCATGTGACCTGGCCATTTAGCCCATGTTGTGCAAAAAGGTGCCGCACAGAGGTAAAACAACCCAACCCAACCCACTTTTATTTAAACTTCGATCCGTCATTTATGGAATTGCTTATAGTCAGAATCCTCTAAGCCAGTGGTTCTCAACCTTTTATGCTTCACGTACCCCCTGGAAATGTGTATGTAACTGGCGTACCCCTTGTATAGATGGGGCGGGGTGGCTCAGTCAGTATCGCGCCAGGCTCGTAATCTGTAGTTCCCAGGTTCGGGTCCCAGCTGGGTCAGCGTTGAGATTTATCTCCGCAAAAATTCCCCGCCCTGCCCACGGTCAGTAAGGGACACCGATGGGCTTGGAAAGGCCGCCGTCCTTCGGATGGGACATTAAGCCGTGGCCCCGTGTACGGGAGAGCCATACCCTGTGCACGTTAAAGAACACGCTGGATGGCCTTGACGGGAGGCTACCATCTGTCTCCCAACAGCTGTTCCAGTGGGTCCCCTCCCCCAACCTTCTCTGAGCCTTCGGGGTCCATGTGACCTGGCCATTTAGCCCATGGTGTGCAAAAAATTGCCGCTCAGAGGTAAAACAACCCAAACAACCCAACCTTGTATAGATAGCTAAAACTATAATTATAGTATAACAATGGGAATAAAACACTGACTTTGTTACTAGATCTTGAGACTTTTGAGCTCTCACGGCATACCCCAAAAAATTTTACCGCGTACCCTATGTTGAGAAATCCTACTCTAAGATTTTTTTAGGTAAGAACTTTCTCCTTTTATAAATATTCGAAATTCTTTACAACATAATTCAATTTAACTCAATAATATTATTAATTTGGCATAAAAGATAAAGATATCATTAAATAATCTTCATAAGCTCTATTAATATTGAACTAAAAGATAATAATTTAACAAAACAATTCGTTAATATTATTAGTTTTATAATTATAACGCCCTTCTAATTGAAAGAAAACAAGCACATTTTGTTTATCCATTTTATTTTACAAAAGTTTGAACATTTTATGTTAAACTCATGCTACGGCTTTGTTAAAAGTTCACATAAATGGTAATTAAAAGTAGCAATGCAGATGTCCCATTTTCCCTGATAACTCTATGGCACATTTCACGGGTATACATACGAGGTACACAACATTTCTTACTATGCCGCAAGTCAGACAACAGAATAGCTAGAACACACGTTTAGCACATGTGAAATAAATAAAAAAAGTATACTGTAATATTCTACCACACCATTATCGCAACATATGCACGGACTGATTCTAAATTCATCCTAGGAGAAACGTGCACTTTCCAATATATCGTAACTTTAGAAAGGTATAATCCATCTGCATAGTGACTTCTCATCATTCCGTCAAATGTCTTTCGCAGCACTCTTACCATGAAACGTAGTACAAGTTTCAAAAACACCTCTCGATCGTTTAGTAGCCTTCATTTTGACGCTGAAAGAAGTGTCTGCAAAATCTCTCTGGATTCTGCCAAGCTTGAATAATGAGCTTCTTGATTGTGGAAGCCCAATAATTAGAAGGACAATCAGTTCAGTTTCACTTCTTTGGTTCTCTAAGAATCGAAAACCGTGGATTTGTTCTTCATTTTTTCGTCTTAATCTTTTTTTTTTCTGATGTTGCACTGATTTAGAAAGGTCTGCAACTTTCTACAACCTTCATAAGCTTGTGAAGTTAGCAAATAAGCGAGTTCAATATTTTATACATTATCGTCAGACTTCTACTTTTAGACTACGTCACGAATGTGGATAATGTTATGTAGCATTTTTTCTTGACATCGCAGATGTAAAAGATTTTTGTCTATCTTGGATAGTAAACGAATTTGAACACTAAGAACAGTCAGAAAATAATTGGCACAACAATAATTGCATATTTTGTAATAATAAATTAATCAGATACATGCCAGACAAAAAAAAAACTGGCCCTATAAAAGCCTCACTACACAACAAGACTTTTGTAATCTGATGACTACTCAACTATGTGAATAATTGCACTTTCTATAGTTATGCAATCAATAGTTGCTTTTTCTGTAGTTGGTAAAGTCAATAGTTGGGTTTAAAGGAACAAGGTAATGTAACTATGTCGCGAACTAACACTTATTCAACTGCTACTCTTACAGTTTAAATGGTCTATGAAACATAAAGAAAGTTTTTTTAGTTTGAAGAGTTCGAACTTATTTGACTCTCGTTGTTTTTCAGTTTGGAATGTTTTGTTATTAACAAATTTCTAGCACAGGAAAACAAAATATAAATTTTTTTAAACTTTTTGTCAAAACATGTATCCAGTCATTATAGTAGTCTTATGATAACAGCGGTGATTATGTTCCTAGATAACTATTATTTAACACTGTTTTAATTAAAGATTGGCAAAGACAAAAAAGTTTAGTGTAAAAATTGGCAAAGAGAAAAATTTTCAGTGGTCTTTTCAGTCCCGATTTCAGTGATCTTTCTTCCCTTCCTTTTAAGTGGTCCTTCCCTTCTCAGTTTTAGTGATTTTTCCTACCCTCAGGTTTAGTGGTCTCCCCTCGGTTTAAGTGGTCTTTTCCCCTCAATTTTAGTGGTCTTCTCCTCCTCAGTTTTAGTGGTATTCCCCCTCTCAATTTTAGTGGTATTCCCCCTCTCAATTTTAATGGTCTTTAACAAATATTTTGGACCAAAAAAAAGGTAATATATAAAAATATGTTTCGGTTACAATATACTCAAAAGCATGGTTGGCAGAGGACAACTTAAATTCTTTCTTAGAGAGCGAAGTTTATTTATATACTCTTATCATTCTTGTGGTTTTCTTTATTGCTCTAAAATGTTTAGGTAGAGGTATCCTCTCAGATCTTCTACTTTGGCATATAAACTGACAGGCTCCTGTCAGACCTCTGTGGCAAGCAGCTGCTTGAGGGGGTATTTATTATTTTTTTTTATGTATGTAACTCAAATCTCACATGAATATTCCCTCGAGGAAAAAAAGGGATCCCCGAGGACTCATTCAGACACATTTTTAACTCAGCCTTTTAAATTTTAGAATTTTTCCAATATATTAGCTTTCCTGAGGTAAGAAATAAGAAGATAATAAAAGAGAGGCTACTGTGATTTTTTAGGAGGTTCCAAAATGTTTTTTAAGTTGAACTGTGCAATATTATAGTTTTTTAAGTTATTGGAAAATTCTTCTCTTTCTTTTTTTAGTTGATTACATATGAATATTAAGTGATTGATAGTTTGGGGAGAGTTGCGATGGGGGCAGTTGGGGGATGAAATTTTTTTCAAATGATATAGCATTGAGTTTGTTAAAGCTTTGTTAACTTTAATACGTAAAATCACATTTATTTCCTTCTTGGTTAATCCGTAGTTATGAAATTGATTAATTATAGGTGTAATATTATATCTATGAGAATTTTGTGCATTGGATTCGTATCAAACTTGTAGATCCTTTAAGCAGTTTAATTTATTTTTCTTTTTATATATGTAAAATATGAAAGGAGCAGTGAGAGTATTATTTAAGTCTTTACATAAGAAATTCCAATGCAAAATCTGATGTTATCATGGCCAAGTGTTTATATCTTTATTATAATATAGTATAGTAAAATATTATAGTAAGTAATTTATTATAGTAAAGGTTCTTGTATAAGTTATAATCTGTCATCAAATCCGGATTAACATATTTGCTGTGGTCTGCGGTACGTACAGTCGCTCAAAAAAGTATCCGAACACTAAGGTTGATTACAAAATTCAGAAAAAATATCTGGCAACGATTTTTTTTAGAAATTAGTGATCTGGCAACCTTCGTGTCACGTGACGTGACACGAAGGTTGCCAGATCACTGATTTCTAAAAAAATCGTTGCCAGATATTTTTTTCTGAATTTTGTAATCAACCTTAGTGTTCGGATACTTTTTTGAGCGACTGTACACCCAGCGAATACGACTTTTGTAAACTCTGTTGATTATGAAAAAACGGGAAGTCAAATGACTAATAAAAATACTGAACCCCATTTTTTTTGACTCAAAGTACGGACATTTGACTCAAGGTAGAAGAGAGAGCCATATGGAAAGGTAATTTTCTTCGAGGGGGTATTTTTTGTTTAAACTTAATGAATATTCTGGTGATTCAATAGTTAAGGTGCATTTTTTAATGATCTCCTAACAAAAATTGAACTATCTGTCAGCCAGTGTATCTAACTAAAAATTGAAACTTTCCAGAAAACTACGTTAAAATTAATGCAATAATTAATATTAATATAATATTAAAATGTTACTCTAAATCATCAGAGTAAATAATAAAGGTTAAAAAGTTTCTTTTAATAATCGATGTTAGATGCTTATAAAAAACACTGGTTCCTGTCAGACCTCTGTGGCAAGCAGCTGCTTGAGGGGGTATTTATTTATTTTTTTATTTTTCCATAAATTAAGGAAAATCTCTATGTTACGTCAATGGGAAGTTAACGTCAAAGCTCTATAACTTCTAAAATAAGTTTTTATGTTTTGAAAAATGCAATTGCAGATAAAGATCTCAATCAAATAAATCAATATCTCGATTTTCAACAATATTCGTTCAGTATTTAATGAGTTATGGAAGTTTAAATATTTAGCGATACAATGCCAGCCACAAAAATTGACTTCAGAAGTTAATTAAAACTTAGTTGGGTTGGGTTGTTTTACCTCTGAGCGGCACTTTTTTGCACACCATGGGCTAAATGGCTAGGTCACATGGACCCCGAAGGCTCAGAGAAGGTTGGGGGAGGGGACCCACTGGAACAGCTGTTGGGAGACAGATGGTAGCCTCCCGTCAAGGCCATCCAGCGTGTTCTTTAACGTGCACAGGGTATGGCTCTCCCGCACACGGGGCCACGGCTTAACGTCCCATCCGACGGACGGCGGCCTTTCCAAGCCCATCGGTGTCCCCTACTGACCGCGGGCAAGGCGGGGAATTTTGCGGAGATAAATCTCAACGCTGACCCACCTGGGACTTGAACCTGGGAACTACAGATTACGAGCCTGGCGCGCTACCGACTGAGCCAACCCCGCCCCTAAAACTTACTAATAAGTATTGTATCAAAGTGTTTAATAAAATAAGTTTGCATTTTATGTAGAACTTTGGATAAAGAATTCTTTCACTATATTCATCAGTTTTGTATAAGTTTCTTAAGATTGGCATTGCTGTTGTTAAATATTCAAACTTCCATAACTCATTAAATACCGAACGAATATTGTTGAAAATCGAGATATTGATGTATTTGATTGAAATCATTATCTGCAATCACATTTTTCAAAACAAAAAAAACTTATTTTAGAAGTTATAGAACTTTGACATCAGCCTCCCATTGTCTTAACATAGAGCTTTTCCTTAATTTATGGAAACCAGTGTAAGTTCTTTTGTGAGATTTTAAACATTGTGTGCAGTCTCTATCACGGAATTTTAATATGAGGGTTGTTTTTAACTCTGAGCAGCATTTTTATGCACATAATTGGATAAATGCCCAAATCACAAAGACCTCAAGGCAGGGGATGAGGTTCCACTGATGAGATTTTGATTAAGAGACAGATGGAAACCTCTTGTCAAAACCAACCAATGTTTATTGTGTAAACCAAAATTCCAGTAGAAAAGCCAATGAAAGTGTTCATCTTCCATCTCGAATTTAAACCCGAATTCCGTGCTCGTCAGCTAAACACGCTAACCTATCGTCTCTTGAGATGGTCTATGAAAAAACGAAACAAAAAACAATTGAGCTAATGGCAAGAGGTAGCTCGAAAAAAGAGAAAAATCAGCTTGCAAACAATTTGACATCAAAATTGTTGTTGAAACCCCTTTGGCGATTATTTCCCAAATCTCGGCTTCAAATCTTAATCTGTTGCGGGAATCTCTTTCTAAGTAAATAGCAATTAATATCGGTCTTCAGCATATTTGGCATAAGAATAATTTTTGCCGAATTTACAACTTCATTTTCTGCGATGACAGCATGATGACAGTGTCTTTATAAATTGTTTTTTAATTACATTCTGATAATAGATAGGTTCTGTGATAAGTTAATAATACCTTTTACCGAATATTTTGTGTTTTTAACTTTATTACTTTCTAAAGCAATGAAAATGCACAAGGCCTTACAGTCTGAATTTTAAAAGCCTTTTTCTTGACTGTTGCAATCATGGGTTTAAAGAGTTAGTACAAAATTTAATTACCATACAAAATATAATTAACATGGGGTTAATTATCTATGTGAAATGTCTAGTCTCATATATAGAACTGCATTTCGTAGTCGCGGGTAAAACAATTCGCAGTGTCCCCTTTTTTTAAATAATGATAAAGAAAATGCTAACCAATCAAAATAATAGGAAATTAGCTCTGTATACTTCAATTAAATATATCGAATTTTTATTCCAATCTAAAATAATAAAAATAATCGCAGGGTCACTTCCACTTGCTTACTTTAAAAATACTTTCCATATAACTTGTATAAGAGATGTTATCGACCCTATGCAATTTGAGTAGGGGTCTACCATCGTAATGATTTTCTCGTGAGGACTGGCAAAGTGAAAGTGGTTCATGTGGAGAGGTAGCAAAGAGAAAAAAGAAAAGGTTCGCTTAATTCGTAATGAAAAATAAATGGTTCGTATAAAGATTGGTAATAAGAAACAAAAAGGTTCGCTTAATTCGTAATGAAAAATAAATGGTTCGTATAAAGATTGGTAATAAGAAACAAAAAGTTTCGTGTAAAGATTGGCAAAAAGAAACAAAAGGTTCGTGTAAAAATTGTCAGAGAGAAACAAAAGGTACGTGTAAAAATCGGCAGAGAGAAACAAAAGGTACGTGTAAAAATTGGCAGAGAGAAACAAAAGGTACGTGTAAAAATTGGCAGAGAGAAACAAAAGGTACGTGTAAAATTGGCAGAGAGAAACAAAAGGTACGTGTAAAAATTGGCAGAGAGAAACGAAAGGTACGTGTAAAAATTGGCAGAGAGAAACAAAAGTACGTGTAAAGTTTAATAAAGAGAAGAAAGGTTCGTGTAAAGTTTAATAAAGAGAAGAAAGGTTCGTGTAAAGATTGGCAAAGGGAAAAGTTTCGTGTAAAGACTGGCAGAGAGAGACAAAAGGTGCATGTAAAGATTGACAAAGAGGAAAACAGTTCATGTAAAGTTTGGCAAAAAGAAAAGGTTCGTGTAAAGATTGGCAAAGAGAAAAGATTAGTGTAAAAACTGGCAAAGAGAAAAGATTCGTGTAAAGATTGACAAAGAGAAAAGATTCGTGTAAAGATTGGGAAAGAGAAACAAAAAGTACGCGTAAAGTTTGGTAAAGAGAAAAGGTGTTTTGTAAATATTGGCAAAGATAAATAAAAGATTCGTGTAAAGATTGGGAAAGGAAAAAAAATGCAAGGAGTGGGTGAGAACTGAAGGAATCACGAAAAAGAAATGAAGCGGACACGAAGGAGAATTGAAGGGGTACGAAGGAAACAAAAAAAGGTGTAAGGGCACAAAGGAGAATTGAAGAGGACACGAAGGAGAATCAAAGAGGGTACGAAGGAGAATTGAAGGGTGTGCGAGAAGAATTGAAGAGTGTGCAAGGAGGATTAAAAGGGCGCGATTGAGAATTGAAGAGTGTGCGAAAAGAATTGAAGGGGATGTGAGAGAGAACTGAGAGGAGTGCAAGGAGAATTGAAGGGGGTACGTGGGAGAATTGAAATAGGTGCGAGGTTTCCACACGTCGCTGCAAGGGATCTAAAAAGATTAAGAATCCTTGATTTAGGTAAATAGAAATGTTATTCAGCAGGAAAAGTTAGGTGATAAGCTGGGTTGGTCATAGTAATGGGACCTGTTTATGCATCAAACAAACTGGATTTGGGTTGTGTTGTTTTACCTCTGAGCGGCACGTTTTTGCACACCATGGGTCACATGGACCCCGAAGGCTCAGAGAAGGTTGGGGAAGGGGACCCACTGGAACAGCTGTTGGGAGACAGATGGTAGCCCCCCCCGTCAAGGCCATCCAGCGTGTTCTTTAACGTGCACAGGGTATGTCTCTCCCGCACACGAGGCCACGCCTTAACGTCCCATCCGACGGACGGCGGCCTTTCCAAGCCCATCGGTGTCCCCTACTGACCGTGGGAAGGGCGGGGAATTTTGCGGAGATAAATCTCAACGCTGACCCAGCTGGGACTCGAACCTGGGAACTACAGATTACGAGCCTGGCGCGCTACCGACTGAGCCACCCCCGTCCCCAACCAAAATGGAAATAATGGAGATATTATATAAGTGTATACACAAACGAAAGAGCCTTTAAAATAACAGAGAAATTGGTTATTATGATTTCCATTGTCTTGTGACGAAATAATATGTGTTGAAAAAGATGTTTTTATAAATATATTAATGACAGACATTGCAATAAGCTGATCATTGTTTCTTCTCGACTGAATAAAGTCTGCATCCTATTTTGGAGGGAAACATGTCAAGCCAGAGTTATTGAACACAAATCAAGTTCTCGTTCATCGCCGAAGGCTTCTTTAAGAGTCCAGCGAGAGGAAGCATCAACAGAAAAGACGCTTCTCAATCCACAGTTCGATTTCTCCCCACATCAGATTTCTCGCTACACACAGAGAAGAATCCATTTAGTGCATGCAACTATACCACCTCACATGCATTCAAATGACTCCACGTCCATTTCGCACTGGCGGCAAGTGACATGACAGCACCAGTGGAACTTGCACTGGCAGCGTTCCACTACTCGCCGGACGTGCCTGCTGTAGCCGCGCCCGCAGCAGAGTAATTCGCAACCATCCACGTCGTGTGATGTCTTGTTGCACTCTCGCCCGTGGGTGCCCGGCGATCCCGTTACAGAACTCGCTTCGCAGAAGTCCGGTGATGACGACATGTATACCAGGTCGACGTCTGTGTACGGTTTGTAGAGGGTGTTAATGGGCACGAGTTTTACTCTCTTGCCGGCTTTCTTTGGTCGCACCTCCGTGGCGGCATCGAACTTGCTCTTCAATAAAGCTCCTACAGATCGGAATTCGGGCATGGCTCGCCAGCATGTCTTCGTTTGACATGATCCTGATGCTCCGTGACACTTGCACTCCTTCTTCATCTTGTACTCGATCACCTGGAAAGAAAAATGTGAAAAGAATTCAATTAACAGATTGAAATGATTGTATTCTGCAATGCAATCTGCACTGGTATTTTCTGCTGATTTTCTTGAGAGTTTCACACTTTTTTTTGACAAAGGCCCGATTTGCCGGTACTAGAGAGCTAAAAATTGGCACCTGGGGGGAACTAATTGAAAATATAATCTAATGACTATATAGTTGAATATTTTTTTGTTTTTTCAATAAACATTTCTGGTCAGACCCGGATCTGGAAAATATAAATACCCCTCAAGCAGCTGCTTGCCACAAAGGTCTGACAGGAGCCTGCCAGATTATATGCCATAGTAGAAGGTCTGAGAGGATGGCAGGACCTCAGCAGAAAAACGACACATACATCCATGCCTTATCCGGGGCTCGAACCCAGGTCCCTTAGATCAGTAGCCAAGCGCGCTAACCACTCGGCCATATAAGCACCTGAAAAAAGTACAATTGAGGGGGGGGGGGGGCTGCGGCAAGACACTAGATCTCCATTGCAGTATAACATTCCTCCTGCGTTTCAGAAATTTCTAAAAAAGTATTGCGAAATGGAAGATATATACTTAATTTTTTTATATTTTTTTGCTTCTATTACCCTTACTAGCCTTCTCAATGAAGGATGGCCCCTTTTGCCTGCTCCCTCTCCTAGATCCGGTCTTGTCTCTGTCAAATATCGAATGTTCGTTTTAAAAAAAAAATATTATCATTTTTCTCCAACTTAGTCCAACGGTGGAAACGCGAACTAACGGAAATTTCTAAAAATGAGAACAGTAATATTTTGATAGTACGCATCAAACTAAATAAGTTTTTTTTTCATTCATATCTAGAAACAGTGAATAAAAAAGGATCATTCTCAGAGAGATACAAGTACGGTAGCTCAATAAAATATCCGAACACTATGGCTGATTGCATATTTTTTCTGAATTTTGTAATCAACCGTAGTGTTCGGATACTTTTTTGAGCGACTGTAGGTGGTCATATTATTTTGATACTAGATCGTGTGGACTCACTCACGGAAATACTGAGCGTGTGCAGTAACTGCACACGCTTCAGTTTGTTGTGAACGGTAACTGGAGCGTGTACAGTTGCTGTACACGCTCCAGATATTTTTCCTGAATTCTGTAATCACGTGACACGAAGGTTGCCAGATCACTGATTTCTAAAAAAATCGTTGCCAGATATTTTTTCTGAATTCTGCAATCAGCCATTGTGTTCGGATACTTTTTTGAGCGACTGTAGGTGGTCATATTATTTTGATACTAGATCGTGTGGGCTCACTCACGGAAATATTGAGCGTGTGCAGTTACCGTTCATAGCAAACTGGAGCGTGTGCAGTAACTGCACACGCTCCAGTTTGCTATTATTACTGTGTGCAGTAACTGCACACGCTCCAGTTTGTTGTGAACGGTAACTGGAGCGTGTACAGTTGCTGTACACGCTCCAGATATTTTTCCTGAATTCTGTAATCACGTGACACGAAGGTTGCCAGATCACTGATTTCTAAAAAAATCGTTGCCAGATATTTTTTCTGAATTCTGCAATCAGCCATTGTGTTCGGATACTTTTTTGAGCGACTGTAGGTGGTCATATTATTTTGATACCAGATCGTGTGGGCTCACTCACGGAAATATTGAGCGTGTGCAGTTACCGTTCATAGCAAACTGGAGCGTGTGCAGTAACTGCACACGCTCCAGATATTTTTCCTGAATTCTGTAATCACGTGACACGAAGGTTTCCAGATCACTAATTTCTAAAAAAATCGTTGCCAGATATTTTTCCTGAATTCTGCAATCAGCCATAGTGTTCGGATACTTTTTTGAACGACTGTAGGTGGTCATATTATTTTGATACTAGATCGTGTGGACTCACTCACGGAAATACTGAGCGTGTGCAGTTACCATTCATAGCAAACTGGAGCGTGTGCAGTAACTGCACACGCTCCAGTTTGTTGTGAACGGTAACTGGAGCGTGTACAGTTGCTGTACACGCTCCAGATATTTTTCCTGAATTCTGCAATCACGTGACACGAAGGTTGCCAGATCACTGATTTCTAAAAAAATCGTTGCCAGATATTTTTTCTGAATTCTGCAATCAGCCATAGTGTTCGGATACTTTTTTGAGCGACTGTAGGTGGTCATATTATTTTGATACTAGATCGTGTGGGCTCACTCACGGAAATATTGAGCGTGTGCAGTACCGTTCATAGTAAACTGGAGCGTGTGCAGTAACTGCACACGCTCCAGTTTGTTGTGAACGGTAACTGGAGCGTGTACAGTTGCTGTACACGCTCCAGATATTTTTCCTGAATTCTGTAATCACGTGACGCGAAGGTTTCCAGATCACTAATTTCTAAAAAAATCGTTGCCAGATATTTTTTGTGAATTCTGCAATCAGCCATAGTGTTCGGATACTTTTTTGAGCGACTGTACGCACATATACGGCAAAGAGTAGCAGACACGGTTCGCGAAGATAACTCGATTTCTGGAAACACTTTGCCACCTGAATATCAAATTCCAGCATGAACAGGCTGTTTCAAATATTAAATTTTTGTCACTTTTTAACTTTAGCATCTGTGGAGATTGAAATTAATAGTGCATTTGGAAAATGAGTTGGGTTGTTTTACCTCTGAGCGGCACTTTTTTGGGCTAAATGGCCAAGTCACATGGACCCCGAAGGCTCAGAAAAGGTTGGGGGAGGGGACCCACTGGAACAGCTGTTGGGAGACAGATAGTAGACCCCCGTCAAGGCCATCCAGCGTGTTCTTTAACGTGCACAGGGTATGGCTCTCCCGCACACGGGGCCACGGCTTAACGTCCCATCCGATGGAAGGCGGCCTTTCCAAGCCCATCGGTGTCCCCTACTGACCGTGGGCAGGGCGGGGAATTTTGCGGAGATAAATCTCAACGCTGACCCAGCTGGGACTCGAACCTGGGAACTACAGATTACGAGCCTGGCGCGCTACCGACTGAGCCCCCCCCCCGCCCCGAATTTGGAAAATGAGAATAGTAAGAAATATTTCATTAACACCAATGAGAAAAACAATTTTTCATTCATATATGTGATATATATATATAGTACACTGGTTTTCATAAATTAAGGAAAAGCAATATGTTATGTTAATGTGAAGCTAACGTCGAAGCTGTATAACTTCTAAATTTTTTTTGTTTTGAAAAATATGGTAGCAGATAAAGATCTCGATCAAACATATCACTCTTTCGATTTTCAACAATATTCGTTCAGTATTTAACGAGTTAGGGAAACTTGAATATTTAAGAACGATAGAATGACATGGGCGATATAGTGCAGAGGGGTTGGGTTGTTTTACCTGTGAGCGGCACTTTTTTGCACAACATGGGCTAAATAGCCAGGTCAAAAGGACCCCGAAGCCTCAGAGAAGGTTGAGGGTGTGGACTCACTGGAACAGCTGTTGGGAGACGGATGGTGGCCTCCCGTCGAGGCCATCCAGCGTGTTCTTTAACGTGCACAGGGTATGGCTCTCCCGCACACAAGGCCACAGCTTAACATCCCATCCTATGGGCAGCGGCTTTTCCAAGCCCATCGGTGTCCCCTACTGACCGTGGGCAGGGCGGGGAATTTTGTGGAGATAAATCTCAACGCTGACCCAGCTGGAGCTCGAACCTGGTAACTGCAGATTATGAGCCTGGTGCGCTACCGACTGAGCCACCCCCGACCAATGCAGATGGAATATGGAAGGAAGAAACAAATGCTCGATATAACTGACATAAAATTCAGGATAACTGTAGCAATGCACTGTAGTTCAATAGGGTGGCAATCGGATAAGTTACACATTCGCTCCTGCACGAGAGTTCAGTAAAGTGTCTGATGACCCGTTGTAGCGATAGAGGTATCACATCGACGTTGCATGCTGTTGACGAGGGCAGTAAGAAGGTCCTGCAGCATTAAATCCCACTCCTGTACAAGAGCAGATCGAAGCTCCAGGAGAGTTCAGAGAGTAGGGTGACAACCTGAAATCCGACCCCCTGATGCATCCCACACATGCTGTATAGGGCATTACGTCCAGCGAATATGCCGCCATGGCATATGCTGGATGTCTTTATTTTCAAGGAAATCATCCACTATGCAGCCCAATGTGGACGCATGTTATCGTCCATGAACAGGAAATGTGTACCAACAGCACCCCGAAAAAGCCTCACGTAAGGTCCGAGGATTTCGTCTCTACATCTGATGCCTGTCAAAGTTTTCCACAAAAGACATAGAGCGGTGTGCTGCTATGTGACATTTGAATTTTGAAATGAACCCCAGTTGAACCACAGAAATGGAACCCAGAATTGAATACCACCCCAGCTCAGTAAACCACTACCTCTGTAATGGTGCATTTCTATGATGTTTAAGGAGTGATAATGAGTTTCGGTATCAAATGAGTTACGTAATTCAAAACGGTCTGTAAATGGTAGCTAGGTAGTCACTGGAAGGAGAGCTATGCACCAATCCCCTGTGATGATGCATAGAACCGGCCAGGCCTAGCACCTAATGTCCGACCCCGCCTTCTCGTGGTGCGGACCGTTAGTTACTTTCAAAAGATATACTCTCTTGTGGAAGTGAACGGAAGGGGAGGGCTGCCAGATTAGTGTGGCCTACTGATCTGGACAACTATGGCTACTTTTCTTTTTTTTCTACCCTGCTGAGGAGTGGTCAACCACACAGGGTCCTGGTGCTGACCATATAAACCTACTGGACTGGACAGATATATGGCTCTGAGCTTGATTATGGATCCTGATTTTGCTGCACTGGTGGACTTCTGTGGAGGGAAAATCTTCCGCTGTGTTTTCTGTTTGTTTGTGGGTGTTGACAGCCCCAAGTGAATAGATTCACAGGATATGTTTATCAGCTGGTGGATAATCCTGAGCAGAAGTCATCGCAGGCACCTGAAATCTTTGCTTCTATTGGCATCGTCAAATTCTACATTGGAGGAAGTCTTCCAGTGTAGATGGCTTCAGCCTTTAGTAGTGGGGGAACGGGTCTTTGCCCCATGTCTGCGATTAGGGGACTGTTTGATATTGTCGGCATTCCCTCTCTCAATAAATATAGTTTCTTTAAACATCCCAATAACCATTTTCTCTCCATAGGTAGTTGGAATGTGAGGACTCTGCACAGAGCTTTTTCTCTTGATGTCCTCACACAAGAATTCCACCGTTATAATTTAGATATTCTCGGCTTGCAAGAGACCAGATGGACAGATAAAGGTCAGATTCTTAAAAATAATCTTAAATTTCTCTTTTCAGGGAGGGACGACAATAAGCATCACCAAGGCGTGGGTCTGCTTCTCAGCAGACACGCTAGCGATGCTCTTCTAGGATATGAGTGCATTAATGAAAGGTTTCTTACAGCAAAATTTCAGACAAGCGTTAAAGACTTGAATGTTATCTGCTGTTATGCCCCCACTGAGGATGCCGATGAGGATGAGAAGGATAGGTTTTATGAACAACTTCAGGATATTTTGAATTCTGTCAAGAAAGGAGATATTACCCTTGTTCTTGGTGACTTCAATGCCAAAGTTGGTACTGACTCTGACCTTTGGGGAGGAGTAATAGGCCCTTTTGGTATTGGTAGCTGCAATGGCAATGGGCAACGTCTCCTACAGGTAAGTAAACTCAATGGATTCAGAATAACTAACACTTATTACAAACACCGCGACATACATAAGTACACATGGGTTTCACCTGATGGGCTGCATAAGAATATGATTGATTACATATTAATTAACAGCAAATGGGCTAGTTCTGTTAGGAATACCAGGGCATATAGGGGAGCTGAAATTGGATCTGACCATTACCTTGTTAAAAGTGTGTTGCAACTTAAACTTAAAAAGTGTTGTGCTAGGGTTAAAAAATTTACTTTTAATACTGAAGCTCTGAAAGATCCAGTTATAGCCAAAGCTTATCATGATAGGTTACTTAGTCATTATGACAGTCATGGTTTACTTATTGCTGAAGTTGAGGAAGAATGGGATCATTTTAAACAGGCTTTTTTGGACACTAACAGTACTCTTTTAGGAAAAAAGGAGCAGAAGAGTCAGAATTACCTGAGTGATAAGGCACTTGAGCTTATTTCGGAAAGAAAGAACTGGGAATGCACTTAATCAATACCCTACTAGTCCTAATAGAAAGCATTACAGAGACCTTAATAAACTTGTAAAGGATCAGTTAGCTGCTGATAAGAATCTTTGGCTTGATGGTTTGGCTGACAAAGCCGAGGAAGCAGTTAGACAGCACAACAGCAGAGAGCTGTACCAGATAGTTAATGTTTTGTGTGGTAGAAAACGGACAGGCATACAAGGATTGAAGGATAAACAAGGCAAGGTTATAGAAGGTGAGGATTCTGTCATGGCTAGGTGGGCTGAGCATTTCAGTGATGTTCTAAACAATGTGGTTAGTTCTACTCCCATTGTTTGCAATGATGATAGATGCATTGTTGGCTTTAATGTTGGCCCTCTAACACAATCTGAAGTTATTTTGGTTGTTTCTAAACTTAAACTTCATAAATCCCCAGGGGTAGATGAAATTACTACGGAAATGCTTAGAGCTGGGAATGTTTCGGTTACCACTTGGATGACTGAAATTCTGAATATCTTTTATGATAAAGGCATGGTTCCTAAGGATTTTACCAGAGCTATTGTTATCCCTGTTTTCAAAAAAGGTGATCGCAGTTCTTGTGATAACTATAGGGGTATCAGCCTACTCTCTGTTCCAGGTAAAGTTCTTTCCATGATTGTGCTTAATAGAATTAAGAATCTGGTTGACAGTCAATTGCGTGATGAGCAATGTGGATTCAGAAGTGGTAGGGGATGTGTGGATCAGATATTTTCACTTAGGCAGATTCTTGAGAAATGTTTAGAGTTTCAGAAACCTTTGGTTGCTAGCTTTGTTGATTTCAAAAAGGCTTTCGACTCTATTGATCGTCATAATTTGTGGTTGATTGTGAGATCATATGGTATACCAGACAAGTTAGTTAACATTATGAAAGCTCTCTATAATAACACTGAGTCGTGTGTGAGAGTTGGTAAGGCTTGTAGCAATTGGTTTAGCATTACTTCTGGTGTTCGACAAGGGTGCATTTTGTCTCCTTTTCTCTTTAGCTTGGTTATTGATTATGTTATGCGAAATTCACTTCAAGGGAAAGATTTTGGCCTTAAATGGGCTGGAGATAAGAAAATTTCTGATTTAGATTATGCTGATGATTTAGCCCTTTTGGCAAATGATGTTGATGAGATGAACTCTTTCATTCGAGCTGTTGATGAGACTGGTAGTAGAGTAGGTTTGGTTATAAACAGAGAGAAAACTAAAGTGATGAAAATTGGTCAGGCAGGCTGTGATTCAGTTAATCTGAATGGTTGCAGTCTTGAGCAGGTGTCACAGTTTAATTATCTTGGGAGCTATGTAACAGATAATGGTGATGTGCGGCATGAGATTAACAGACGAATAAGGATTGCTGCCGGGACTTTTAAGAACCTATGGAGAGTGTGGAGAAATAGGCGTATACACCTAAAGACTAAAATTAGACTGTATAATAGTTTGGTTCTTTCTAGGGTTAGTTATGGTAGTGAAACTTGGACACTTTGTAAACAAGATAACAGGAAACTAGATGCTTTTGATTCCAGATGCTTACGCAGTATCTTGGGCATTAGGTGGTTCAACTTTGTAACTAATGATGAGATTAGGCAAAGGAGTTTGCAACCTCCTTTAAGCAGCATATTGTGCAGAGAGAGACTCCGTTGGTTTGGCCATGTTGCCCGTATGAATAATTATAGATTGGCGAATAGGGTTATGAACAGTGTGCCTAAAGGCCTCAGAAGGAGGGGGAGACCTAGGATGCGGTGGGTAGACAATGTCAAACAGGACCTTGTTAGAATTGGTGTGCAGTGACCAGATGCAGTAGATGTAGCTCAGGATAGATTTGCTTGGAGAACTGAATTGCACGGTCTGGTTGGACCTCCGTAGCCCATGGCTGCTTGAGGATGATGATGATGATGATGAATCCAAAACACTTTTTATACAAACACGATCAAACACGTCGACGAAAAGATGAGTAGCAGTCATTACCCATTTATAAATAAATGAGCTAGCTGAAGTCAGTTTCGAGCCGCCTCATTGGCTCCGTAGCATCACGATGGCTGGCGGTGACACTGCGTCTACCGAGGTTCGGGTTCGAGTTCCGATATGGATGGCATGGTCGTTTATTCTGTCCTATCTGTTGTGATTGTTCCTCAATGTCAAAAAGTGTTCAATTAACGACATATCATAAAATTCTATGTTCTCTCATTGGGACATAAAGCGGAAAAATTGGCTATAAGTCTAAGCATTGAAAAAAAAAAAGTCAGTTGCTGTGGTGTTTTGTTTGAGCTGCAGCTGTTAAATATAAGATCTATCTATTATAGGTTGGGTTGTTTTACCTCTGAGCGGCACTTTTTTGCACACCATGGGCTAAATGGCCAGGTCACATGGACCCCGAAGGCTCAGAGAAGGTTGGGGGAGGGGACCCACTGGAACAGCTGTTGGGAGACAAATGGTAGCCTCCCATCAAGGCCATCCAGCGTGTTCTTTAACGTGCACAGGGTATGGCTCTCCCGCACACGGGGCCACGGCTTAACGTCCCATCCGATGGACGGCGGCCTTTCCAAGCCCATCGGTGTCCCCTACTG
Organism: Ryuthela nishihirai; assembly: GCA_038380435.1. NCBI lineage: Eukaryota > Metazoa > Arthropoda > Arachnida > Araneae > Heptathelidae > Ryuthela > Ryuthela nishihirai. Next base: position 42,311,088 of record JAWZYU010000020.1, read on the forward strand.
ATCGTGGACAGGGCGGGGAATTTTGCGGAGATAAATCTCAACGCTGACCCAGCTGGGACTCGAACCTGGGAACTACAGATTACGAGCCTGGCGCGCCACCCCCGCCCCTATCTATTATAGAGTTAGTTGCTTCTGATTATTATTAAATACCTACCAGCAAGAAAGAGTTAATTGAAGTTAAACTGTTTCACCAGTAAACCAGCTAACCAGACTCGAACACGCTGTCTCTTTAGCAATAACCCACCAATAAGAAAGAACTAACTCAAGTCGAACAAGCTGTCTTATTAATTACCCCCACCAGCAAGGAAGGCTATTACTTAGTTTCTGAGATGAAACGACCGTGTCTCTTGATATTTGGTTTTAACTCTTTCAATTATAAAAGTATCGAGGGTTGTTTTTTTTTCGCTCGATTCGACACCTTCACACGCTTGATTTTCCAGAGCAAATATTCTCTCTCAAGCGATAAGCAAACAAATTATTCCATTGCCTGTTTTGCGAGGAGAACATTTATGATTGCACTCAACACAAAAACTTGCTAATACAAATTGAAAACTACCATCTGTTTCTCTCCGACTTACAGCACTCGATGTACTTGAACTTCATTAACCACTCACCAATAAGGGTGGCTCAGTCGGTAGCGCGCCAGGTTCGTAATCTGTAGTTCTCAGGTTCGAGTCCCAGCTGGATCAGCGTTGAGATTTATCTCCGCAAAATTCCCCGCCCTGCCCACAGTCAGGAGTGGACACGATGGGCTTGGAAAGGCCGCAGTCCGTCGGATGGGACGTTAAGCCGTGGCCCCGTGTGCGGGAGAGCCATACCCTGTGCACGTTAAAGAACACGCTGGATGGCCTTGACGGGAGGCTACCATCTGTCTCCCAACAGCTGTTCCAGTGGGTCACCTCCCCCAACCTTCTCTGAGCCTTCGGGGTTCATGTGACCTGGCCATTTAGCCCATGGTGTGCAAAAAAGTGCCGCTCAGAGGTACAACAACCCACTCACCAGTAAGAAAAAGAGCTAACTAGGGCCGAACAAGTTCTCATTAGCCACCCTAAAACGTTCACTGTGTTGTTTTGCTTTACCTCTGAGCTGCACTTTTTTTGCACACCATGGGCTAAATGGCCAGGCCACATGGACCCCGAAGGCTCAGAGAAGTTTGGGGAGGGGACCCGCTGGAACAGCTGTTGGGAGACAGATGGTAGCCTCCCGTCAAGGCTATTCAGTGGGTTCTTTAATGTGGACAGGGTATGGCTCTCCCTCACACGGGGCCACGGCTTAGCGTCCCATCCGACGGACGGTGGCCTTTCCAAGGTCATCGGTGTCCCCTACTGACCGTGGAATTTTGTGGAGATAAATCTCAACGCTGATCCAGCTGGGAATCGAACCTGGGAACTACAGGTTACGAGCCTGGCGCGCTACCAACTGACACACCCCGCCCCTAAAAAGTTCACTAAAACAATCTCTAAATATCCGGAGGTATTTCTATAAAACAAACCCCTCGAAAAATTAAAAAAAAAGACCTTCAAAATTAAATTATTGATACACAAAATAGTATGGCTCTCCCGCACACGGAGCCACGGCTTAGCGTCCCATCCGATGGACGATGGCCTTTCCAAGCTCATCGGTGTCCCCTACTGACCGTGGAATTTTGCGGAGATAAATCTCAACGCTGATCCAGCTGGGACTCGAACCTGGGAACTACAGATTACGAGCCTGGCGAGCTACCCACTGAGACACCTCGCCCCTAAAAAGTTCACTAAAACAATCTCTAAATATCCGGAGGTATTTCTATAAAACAAACTCCTCGAAAAATTATAAAAAAGACCTTCAAAATTAAATTACTGATACACAAAATACACGGTGAGTTAAAATAAGTTTTAGAGACATAAAGCTAATACAATGAAAACTAAGCAATTAAAAGCCAATGTAAAAAAAAAGAATAAATTAAACTTTAGATGTTTCAGTGTCATCACCGGGATAAAATTACGCAGCAATAGGCATGAGTTTCGCCGACGGATTTTTCTCTCTATTACCCTGTTGGAGAGTAATTTGGCTCCATTACAAGATCTCCATCCTTGACAGATGCATTGCTATCCATCTGAACATGACTCTAAGCTCAGAGTAAAGAAGATCCTCTGTTCCGTCTTTACGATGAGGTGTTGACATATCTGCTAAATTCGGAGCCGACGCTTCTGCTGGGCGCCCACACGACAGACTCGCCTCATTTGGCAATGGACACGACACACCAGAAGTTGACGTTTATGTCGTGTTTTTGCCTTGTATATAAACTGACGATTTCTTCGTTAAACTCAAAATTTCTTTAGAATTTTTATAACCTCCCAGCTGTTGTATTTGGAAAGTATCAGAAATCGATATTACTTGTATTAGTGATGAAATAATTGATTAAGATTGGACTGTTTTTTGTAGCACAGCACACGTGACCATGTCCAGCGACAGATTTAAAGAGACAGATCAAGAATGCCCATTGTTAGTTTTCGAGGAGAGCTAATATAAGTTTGTTTATTCCCTTTAAGTGTTAAAATGATATGGTTTTTCTGTGTGTGAGTGTATATCTAAGACCACCATTTTATATATCCTACAGAGTTAAACGCTTAAGTACTACAAATTACTTTCACCAATGTTCTTGGTCAGTTGCACCGATCAGATTGGAAAGCTCGCTGTACACCGAGGATTCGACTTGAACCCTTTCTGCAGGAGAGATATCTTGTGCATTTAAAGAACGCACTGGATGGACTTGATAAGAGGTTTTCATCTGTTTACTATGAGATGTCAGTGAGTCTCCTTATCCAACTCTAAGCCTTTGGAGTTCTTGTGACCTATCTGTTTATCCCATTGTGTACAGAAAAGTGTTGCTCAGAGATAAAACAATCCAACTTGCTTTTCAGTCTCGATTTCAAACCATTTTGCTATTTATGTCGAATTTTAGCTTCGAGTACAAGAGAGAAATACTCTGTGCACGTTAAAGAATATGTTGATGGCCTTATTATCTATTGGATCCCTTTCCGAATTTCCTCAGAGCCTATGGGGTCTTTGTGACCTAGTCACTAGTCATTTACATCATTATCTGCAAAAAAAGTTTCACTCAGAGATTAAACAACACAACCTATCATCATCATCAAGCAGCCATGGGCTATGGAGGTCCAACCACACTGTGCAATTTAGTTCTCCAAGCATATCTGTCCTGAGCTACATCTACTGCATCTGACCATTGCACACCAATTCTAATAGGTCCTGTTTGACATTGTCTGCCCATCGCATCCTAGGTCTCCCCCTCTTTCTGAGGCCTTTAGGCACACTGTTCATAGCCCTATTCGACCATTTATAATCATTCATACGGGCAACATGGCCAAACCAGCGGAGTCTCTCTCTGCACAATATGCTGCTTAAAGGAGGTTGCAGACTCCTTTGCCTAACCTCATCATTAGTTACAAAGTTAAACACCTAATATCCAAGATACTGCGAAAGCATCTAGAATCAAAGCATCTAGTTTTCAACTTTACAGTTTTTCCTCAAATCTTTTTTTAAATGATATACTCAATCTTTCGCATTAAGAAACATTTGAAAACATTCATCTATAGTAAATACGCAGATTACCTGTAGAAATAGACTTCTATAATTATTAAAAAAATTTTTTTTTAAATATCGCTTATGCGGCTGGAACCGAACCCGCAACTCTGTGGATACATGCCAGAGTGTTCTACCAGTTAAACCACGCATCAGACGCTAAAATCTTCCAGAAATAGATTTATAAAATTTTCACTGATAATAAACTCTTAAGCGTGATTTGAATACTTATTAATAGCTAAATCATTAGCAAAAAATTGGAAAAGTTGCCTCTCCTGAAGTATAGATGGCGCAAGGTCCCCATATCTCAGTGAAAGATTTATAGGTCTCATTCTGGATGATTTTAGCGTCTGATGCGTGGTTTAACTGATAGAGCGCGAGCAGCGAAAATTCTTTTCCTGATGTTTTTAATAATTCTTGACAATATATTTTGAGTCAAAGAAAACAACTTTTCTGCAACATATATTCAAAACACTACATTTCACAATCCTATAAAAATTTTAATGTGCAACATTTTTTCATTATTAAACCTACTTGTGGTATATTTCTTGAAACGTTGATTGATGTGACAAGTTACTGAAATAGCTGAAAACAAAAATTGCTTTCTGTTACACGATTTGAATTTCTGCAATCCACTTCTACTGTTACCAGCGAAAAAACACGTGTACGCCGTATCTCTTGCATCCCGAAACGAAATTTTACGACAGCGAACTTTTACCCTGCTAGGTGTATGTTGCCGTTGTTTCGCGAGTCCACGCGTCACAACACATCAGATCTGCTACGAGATTCCAGCCACCAGGACATCGCTGCCAACTCGTAAAACAGCTCCTTTCCGTGCAAACGTTACACTTCATAAAGAGTACTCTATCTTTGCGTTTCGAGAGCTGCAGACAGATCACGTACACAAAGAAGGAGCTCCTGGCGGACATCTGTCAGTCTCCCAGATTGAAGCCCGATAATTTCTCGGCACGCGCACCTTCTCCAGGAACTGTTTATTTAATCTGATAGCCTGTTACAGTCTTTTGTATACACTCCACAGGAGGGAAACTCCTTCTTTCAGAAGTCTGGTCCTTGTTAAGGGCAATTCTTTGGAACTCTGTTGTCTTGCCTTCGTTTTCCTGCTGGCTTTTTTCTGTTGCGCTCGAGACATTAATGCTGAAGTATGTTAAGTAATTTGGTTGTTTTACTTCTGAACTGCACTTGTTTTTTTGCACACAATGGGCAGGTCACAAGGACTCCGAGGGCTCAGAGAAGGTTAGGGGAGGGATCTCTTGGGCAGCTGTTAGGAGATAGATGATAGCCTCCCGCCAAAGTCATCAAGCGTATTTTTTAATGTGAACAGGATACGGCTCTTCCGAACATGACGCTTAACATCCCATCCGATGGACGGCGAACTTTCCAAGTCCATCAGTGTGCCCTACTGACCGATTTTAAAAAAAGACTATGACTAATTTCTAAATGAATCAATGCCAGATATTTTTTCTGAATTTTGCAATCAACCATAGTGTTCGGATACTTTTTTGAGCGACTGTACACGAAGGGGTGTAGGGAAGTCAGATGACTAATTTCTAAAAAAATCAATGCCAGATATTTTTTCTGAATTTTGCAATCAACCATAGTGTTCGGATTCTTTTTTGAGCGACTGTACACGAAGGGGTGTAGCGAAGGACTATGGTTGGGGGGGGGGGGGGGGGAGAGAAGTACAAAATTTTCCAACTCGAGCAAAATTTTGGCAAAGTTTGCCAACGGAGCAAACTTGCTTAGATTTTCGCTCCGTGCGGGGGGGAGGGGGTAAGACAATTTTAACATCTCTCCTACATTTTGCCATTTGACTTCCAATTCTGCCAACTTCCCGTAATTTTCCATTTGACTTCCAATAAAAAAACAAATCATTATGAATTTTTGTCTTCATTTGGTCAAATCTGCTTAATTTCACGAAACTAAACCCAATCTTTACATCTCTCCTAAATTTGCCAAATCACTTCAAACTTTCAAACTCCCCAATTTTCTTTTTTTTTTTAGAAAATTAAAGTGAGTTGTCCAAATCGAGGCAACACGGCAAATCTAAGGCAGTTTGGAAAATGGAGAGATGGCAAAATTCGAAGCCACTTAATAAAAACAGGTGAGGAATCTTAGGGAGTTGGCAAAATCGGGACAACTTGGCAAAATCTTGGGGAGTTGGCAAAATTCGGAGTGACTTGACAAAATCTTGGAGAGTTGGCAAAATTTGGAGTGACTTGATAAAATCGTGGGGAGTTGGCAAAATTCAGGTGAGATGTAAAAATTAGGACTTTTTTCTGTAAAATTAGGCGAGTTGGCAAAATCTAGGGACAGTTGGCAAAACTTAGGGAGTTGGCAAAAAATAGGGTCAGTTGGTAAAATTCGGAGTGACTTGGCAAAATCATGGAGAGTTGACAAAATTCAGGTGAGATGTAAAAATTGCAAACTTTTTTCTGTAAAATTGGCAAAAGCGAGGCAACTTCGCAATGTCTAGGAGAGTTGGAAAATCTTGGGGGAGTTGGCAAAATTCAGAGTGGCTTTACAAAAATCAGGTGTGATGTTAAATTGGGATTTTTTTCTGTAAAATTGTGGCGAGATGGCAAAATCTAGGGCAGTTGGCAAAATTCGAATTCACTTGGTAACGTACAGGTGAGTTGTAAAAATTGGGATTGTTTTTGTGAAATTAAGGAGAGTTGGAAAAACCGAGAACTCTTGGCAAAATCTAGGGGAGTTGAGCAAAATTGGTAGCCACTTGGTAAAATACAGGGGAGTTGTGAAAATTGTGCCTTTCTTGTGCAATTAAGGAGAATTGATAAAATTCGAAGTGGCTTGGCAAATTCAGGGAAGAGGTAAAAAGTGCGATTTTTTTCTGTAAAATTACGGCGAGTTGACAAAATCTAGAGTAGTTGGCAAAATTCGAATGCACTTGGTAAAATACAGGCGAGTTGTGAAAATTGGAATTTGTTTTGTGAAATTAAGGAGTGTTGACTTGGCAAAATCTTGGGGAGTTTGAAAGTTTTAAGTTTCCTCAATTTATCCAACAATCCTTCATTTCACAAAACAAATCTCAATTTTCACAACTCGCCTATATTTTACCAAGTGCATTCGAATTTTGCCAACTACTCTAGATTTTGCCAACTCGCCGTAATTTTACAGAAAACAATCGCACTTTTTACATCTTCCCTGAATTTGCCAAGCCACTTCGAATTTTATCAACCCTCCTTAATTGCACAAAAAAGGCACAATTTTCACAACTCCCATGTATTTTACCAAGTGGCCACCAATTTTGCCAACTCCCCTAGATTTTGCCAAGAGTTCTCGGTTTTTCCAACTCTCCTTAATTTCACAAAACCAATCCCAATTTTTACAACTCACCTGTTCTTTAACAAATGGTTTCCAGTTTTGTCAACTTGCCTAGATTTTGCCAAGTTTTCTCGATTTTGTCAATTCTTCTTTCTTAATTTCACAAAAACAATCCCAATTTTTACAACTCACCTGTTCTTTAACAAATGGTTTCCAGTTTTGTCAACTTGCCTAGATTTTGCCAAGTTTTCTCGATTTTGTCAACTCTTCTTTCTTAATTTCACAAAAACAATCCCAATTTTCACAAATATTCCGTATTTTACCAAGTAGATTCGAATTTTGCCAACTATCCTAGATTTTGCCATCTCGCCACAATTTTACAGAAAAAAATCCCAATTTTACATTTCACCTGATTTTTGTAAAGCCACTCTGAATTTTGCCAACTCCCCGAAGATTTTCCAACTCTCCTAGATATTGCGAAGTTGCCTCGATTTTGCCAACACGCCATAATTTTAAAGAAAAAAAGACTGCAATTTTCATATCTCACCTGAATTTTGTCAACCCTCCATGATTTTGCCAAGTCACTCCGAATTTTGCCAACTGTCCCTAGCTTTTTCCAACTCCCTTGTTTTGCCAACTCGCCATAATTTTACAGAAAAAAAAGTCCAAATTTTTACAGCTCACCTGAATTTTGACAACTCCCCACGATTTTGCCAAGTCACTCCGAATTTTGCCAACTCCCCAAGATTTTACCAAGTCACTCCGAATTTTGCCAACTCCCTAAGATTTTGCTAACTTACCTGTTTTTACTAAGTGGCTTTGAATTTTGCCAACCGCTCTAAATTTTGCCGTCTCTCCATTTTCCAAACTGCCCTAGATTTGCCAAGTTGCCTCGATTTTGACAACTCCCCTTAATTTTCCAAAAAAAAAAAATTACAAATTTTCACAACTCACCTAGATTTCACGAAGTCGCTTCGAATTTTCCCAACTCCGAGTTACTTTGGGGAGGGGGAGCCTCCCTCCCATCTCCCCCCCCATGGCTACGCCCCTGCGTACACACTCCAATTTTTCAGCGAATGTTTCTGGTTGTGGTCTGGATTTCAGTGCCAAATTTCAAGTCGAAAGTGCGGCTTGCGAGAACCAAAAATATTTACCATGCTATTCCTACGGGAAATGAGATTTGTCATCAAATCTATTGTTGCTATTTACTGCTCCCTAACTCTGAAAGTAAAGAGTTAAAATAGCATTTAAATCTGCTGCCGTTGCCAGATTCCCCACATTTCCAGAGGCATTATTTTGGCTTTCCATTGCAGCAGCTAGGGACTTGATTTTCTAATCAAACATGGGGTCGAGCAGGGGGAACCTCGCTACGAAATTTGAGACCTTTCAGTAAAGTACAACGGGAATAACAGAATGCCAAAATCTGACGAAATAAATATCTGCATCGTTTGTCACGGACTCTGAGAGGGGCGGGGGTGGCTCAGTCAGTAGCGCGCCAGGCTCGTAATCTGTAGTTCCCAGGTTCGAGTCCCAGCTGGGTCAGCGTTGAGATTTAGCTCCGCAAAATCCCCCGCCCTGCCCACGGTCAGTAGGGGACACCGATGGGCTTGGAAAGGCCGCCGTCCGTCGGATGGGACGTTAAGCCGTGGCCCCGTGTGCGGGAGAGCCATACCCTGTGCACGTTAAAGAACACGCTGGATGGCCTTGACGGGAGGCTACCATCTGTCTCCCAACAGCTGTTCCAGTGGGTCCCCTCCCCCAACCTTCTCCTGAGCCTTCGGGGTCCATGTGTCCTGGCCATTTAGGCCATGGTGTGCAAAAAAAGTGCCGCTCAGAGGTAAAACAACCCAAACAACCCAACGGACTCTGAGAGAGAGCCCCAGTAAGCAATGACCTTTGCAACAACGGGAAATTCTTCATGTTTGAACTGTGTAAAATGTCGGGGGCGGGGAATACTCCCAAAACTAACCATTAGTGCAGGAAACAACAGAATATGCCGATTAAAAGTGAAACACGAACTGTCACAATTTGTGTAGAGACGAAGCCACGGTCCAAGTGGGAACCTGATTTTTAAACCAATCACTAGGGAACACGGGGGACGCTGTGCAGGAAATTTGGACCGTGAGGACGAATATCACAGGATACATAGGGCGGCAAAATCTGTGTAACGAAATAAAAATCTCGGTAGCTTAAGCAGAAACTAAGCCACGGGCTTTGAGAGAGCTTTCTGACGTCAGCAACAATCCAAGCAAATACCGGGCAAATTTCTTCCTGTTGAAAATCTGTGCCAAAGTGGGGGGGGGGGGGAGGAGGGTACTTACAAAATTTACCTTTAGTGCAGTGAAAATAAAAATGTACAGATTAAAAGTGACACCCAGGCAGCCCCGGGTGCGTTCAGCTAGTAACAAATAACTGAAATATTTAATTTTTTTTTTGTATTCTGCTTCTCTTGATTTTTATTTCGAGCTTTTATTTAAAAGAATTAAATAGTAAGATATCGTTTTCACTTTGTTTTGTATCCGTCTGTAGATACTGAACAAATTTTATCTTAAAATGAAAAGGATTCTTTGTGGATTTGATAGGCAATAATCCAATACTCCTATTCGCATATTTCGAATCTTGCATTAGTCTGAATATCCGTCGTCAGAGTGCGCTAAAGTTGGATGATAGCAAATCTTAATTTTCTTTAAAAACGAACATTCTCCAGAGGTGACTGGGTTTTATTATTTTTATTTATTTGCAAAAAGAAAATACTAGCACGCTCATAAAACTTTTATTTTCAGCTACCGATTAATATTGTTTTCACTTTGATGCAGGGATGAATATGGCGGGAGGGGGTTAGAGGTTCATGCCCCCTTAGAGGTCAAGGAGGAGGAATATATCCTCCCTCTTGAGAATGCTGGGGTAATAGCGGTAGAAATTATTAATCTTACGTATATTTCGTATATTTTTAAATAAATCTATAAAATGCCTCTAAAACGGAGGGGAAATTTTTATATACTGCAATTAAATTCCAATCTCTTCCTCCCCCCCCCCCCATTTTCGCTTTCTTCCGTTTGGTCGAATCCCTTGACAATTCTTTATTTATTTTTTCTGGATAAGGGCTAGACTTTTGTATGCTAAAAATCTTCTTCATAACAAACCCGAGGCTCTATTTTTAGGATACTGGCCGCCGATTTATGATCTCCATTTGGAAGGGTGGTTAGCGCGCTTGTCTACTGATCAAATGGATCCCGGTTCGAGTCCGTATAAGGCATGGTTGTCTTTCTGCTGAGGTCTCGCCTTTATCAGAGATCTTATTTTTCATAAAAGATTCTGTTTAGTTATTGAAACAAAGTTGTACCTTGAGATCAATTAATAAGATAATCTAACGTTCCTTACGGTCAATGATTAAAAGCGAAAATTATAGAGCTTGTAGTAAAAAGGAAACATCTATCAGATATCAGTGTTATGACGTTCCTTAAGGAAAGATTACAATCTGTCGCTATATTTAATAAGAAAGGACTTGGCCTTACAGTTCATTGACTTTGTTATGAAACATGAATATTTTTCTCTTTTTCAGAACTAATTTTTAGTTGTTCTTGTTTTTTTATCTACATTACTTCCTTGTAAACATTTTTATTCTATCACTGAAACACGATTAACTTCAAATGATGGTTTGTTCATGATTATTTTGCTCCAAGCTTCAAGTCATTAAATTAACTTCCACTTTGGTTATTTTTATCCACCATCTCACATTCTACAGATGATCTTTAAAACCCATCATTTTCAACCTACTGACGAATGCATCTGACCATAGAATCGAACACCTAACCCCTAAGCGCTCCATCATTGTAAACGTCGATGTGAAAAATGTCTGGTATCCCTTGTGAAACCTGAATTTCTGTAAAGAAACTGACAAGAAAGTCAAAGAACCTCTCTTTCTACAAAAGGCAAATTTTCCTAATTCCAGCAATTAATATCTTCTAATCCGTAAAGGCTACAGGATGATCTTTGTCACCACCATATCAGACTTTGAATCAGGTAATTAGCATTGACGTGGTGAGAGGGAGCAGTATCATCATGTAGTTGACATGTAATGCTGTGTTTTGGCACGTTAATATCTCAATAATTATTTCACAACATGCATATTTTTGTTTCAGATATTTGATGACAAATTTCTTGTCAGTACTCTCTCCTTCAGGCATTGCCAAGTTTATGCATTTTGTGCGTTTTAATTGGTAGTTGTCTCGTCTGGCAAGTAGCATTTACCCGTTCTGGATTTATTGCATCTTTGTAGACGAATATGCATCAGATTGAGGGAAGCAATATTGACTGCTAGTTAAGACAAAAAATGGATAATTTTTGATCGGAGAATGTGCAGCGATTTATTTCATAACTAGGTGATGTTATGATAAATTGATCGTTTTAAAACCAGTTGTGTGATGGATGAGTGATAACGAGGCAGAAAGCAAAGTTCTTATTATCGTTTATTTAATTTTTGTCACTTTCTTAAGATTTTTTTATTTTTTTAATTGTAATTTTTAGAAGTTAGCCTTCCCATGGCCGAGTGGTTAGCACGCTTGGCTACTGATCTAAGGGACCTGGGTTCGAGCCCCGGGTAAGGCATGGTTGTGTGTGTTGTTTTTCTGCTGAGGTCTTGCCATCCTCACAGACCTACTACTTTGGCATATAAACTGATACGCTCCTGTCAGACCTCTGTGGCAAGCAGCTGCTTGAGGGGGTGAGAGAGAGAGAATTTTTAGAAAGTAACCAGGAATAGCAGGAAAAACCTCTGTTTTCAGGAAAGAAGTGATGCATTTATTTCCCCAGTTTTATGTTTTTTAAAGTATTTTTAGCTGAAATATGAACGACTTAAGACCACCGACGTCTATTTTTAGTTTCAGCAAAAAAAACACCCGGTGAAATCTTAGTATTCCAAGACTACTATGATCTAGTTTTATGAATAACAGAAAATGTTTGCAGGGAAAAGAATTTACGAAATCTAAGCATCTCAGGACTACTGCGATCTGATTTTATAGATTGCACCAAAATACTTTCAACAAGAATAAACGTCTAAACTTCAATATTCATAATACTAAAATCTAGTTTTTATGAAAAAAAAATAGCGCTTTCAACAAAAACATGAATTAGTGAACTTAATGATTTTTTTAAATCATGAATTTTGAATTTAATGATTTTTTGTTTCAACAAAAAGAATCACTGAAATTTAAGCGTCAAGATCAAAATCTAGTTTTGCTAGAAAAAGAAAATACTTTTTGTGAAAAGTATCTCCGAAATTAAAGTATCCTAACAGTTTACGATTTGATTTTATGGGTAACCGAAAATATTTTTAGGGGAAAAGAATTTCCGAAATCAAAGCATCTCAGAACTACTGCGATCTGTATTTAAAGATTACACCAAAATACTTTCAACAAGAATAAACGCCGAAATCTCAATATCTCACAATACTAAATTACAGTTTTATAAATTTCATTAAGAAAACATTTTCTACGTAAAGAATAACTGAAATCTAAGGATACCAAGATCAATTTTTAGTTTTATGGGAAAACAAAAGGTTTGACAATGATGAAGAAGACAGGTTGGGTTGTTTTACCTCTGAGTGGCACTTTTTTGCACACCATGGGCTAAATGGCCAGGTCACATGGACCCCGAAGGCTCAGAGAAGGTGGGGGAGAGGACCCACTGGAACAGCTGTTCGGAGACAGATGGTAGCCTCCCGTCAAGGCCATCCAGCGTGTTCTTTAACGTGCACAGGGTATGGCTCTCCCGCACACGGGGCCACGGTTTAACGTCCCATCCGACGGACGGCGGCCTTTTCAAGCCCATCGGTGTCCCCTACTGACCGTGGGCAGGGCGGAGAAATTTTGCGGAGATAAATCTCAACGCTGACCCAGCTGGGAACTACAGATTACGAGCCTGGCGCGCTACCGACTGAGCCACCCCCTCCAATGAAGAAGACAGAATTCGAACCCCAGTATTTTACGAAAAACATCTCTGAAATTAATGTATCCCTAGACTGCTATGATCTGAGACATAACAAAAAATACTTTCAATAAAATGAAACGCTGAAATCTCATTATCTGAACACTACTACGATCAGGTTTTATGTAATAAAAAAAAGATGCGCATAAAAAAACGTTACAATGAAGACAAGCTGTTCCTTTTGTAGCCGTCAAATGCAATCATCGATTTCATTCCAATCGAAACAGAATGTCATTAATCAAGGGTACAACAACTGTCCTAAGATCACAGATTACTCTTAGTCAGTTCTATTTCTCAGATTCCCCAATCAGATAATGGAACTGACGGTCACTAACGACTGTGACATGTGTTTTGACATCCCCAACAACTTTCGGTTGCCAGCCTAGATTAGAGAGGTGGCAGCAGTGAGTGGGTGTCACAGCTCAAGCATACTGTCTCTACCTACGCAAATGTTGAAGCTGATTTCTTTTTCTTCAAGGTTCAACTCTTCAAAACCTTATATCAAGGGTGATGTCTCAAACATTTATATTTTTACATTTGAAAGTCTTCCTAATCTCTTTTTGAACTTAATGATTCATGACAGATGAAAAATGCTAGAAATATTTCTCAGTCGCATTATTAGTTGCCATTTTTCGTAAGACTTACCTTCTCAGTTACATTTTATTAACAAGCGGTAGTTTTCAAATCTACCCTTAAGGAGGCGCTTATGTCGAATTATGTTGGTTGAGTTTTGAACTTTTGTACCTGATTAGGATTCTAGATGGTGTATGACGAAGACAGAATCCGAACCACAAACTGCATCTTTGAAATTACAGTTATACATACATATTTTAGCTTTAGTGTTATTTAGAGCTGTTTAAGTTTGTAGACGTCGGCAACCTATGACCCGCGGGTCACCAAGTGACCCATTTAATAATTTCAAGTGACCCACTTGAGTTCCGCAAATAAAGTATAATATATAAAAATAAATTATACTTTATTTGCAGAACTCAAGTGGGTCACTTGAAGTTATTAAATGGGTCACTTGGTGACCCGCGGGTCATAGGTTCGTCGGCAACCTATGACCCGCGGGTCACCAAGTGACCCATTTAATAATTTCAAGTGACCCACTTGAGTTCCGCAAATAAAGTATAATATATAAAAATAAATTATACTTTATTTGCAGAACTCAAGTGGGTCACTTGAAGTTATTAAATGGGTCACTTGGTGACCCGCGGGTCATAGGTTCGTCGGCAACCTATGACCCGCGGGTCACCAAGTGACCCATTTAATAATTTCAAGTGACCCACTTGAGTTCCGCAAATAAAGTATAATATATAAAAATAAATTATACTTTATTTGCAGAACTCAAGTGGGTCACTTGAAATTATTAAATGGGTCACTTGGTGACCCGCGGGTCATAGGTTGCCGACGCCTGGTTTAGAGCTATACATATACCTTTTAGTTTTAGAGCTCTACATAAGCCTTTTAGTTTTAGAACTATACGTGCACCTTTTAGTTTCAGAATTATACATGCAACTTTTAGTTTTATTTTTTACCATACATTTCAGAAAAAATGTGTTGCTTTGTTTTCCATGAATGATTATGATATTTCTTATCCAATAAGAACGATGCAATATTGTAATTAAAGATGCTTGGGTTCGAGCCCCGGGTAAAGTTCGTATTGCTTTTCTGCCGAGGTCCTGCCATGCTCACAGACCTTCTACTATGGCATTATAAACTGACAGGTTCCTGTCAGACCTTTGCGGCAAGCAGCTGCTTGAGGTTTTTTTGTGATTAGACAATTTGTCTAGAAACGAAAGACTGATTAAAAGTTTCATTTAGTAAGTTTCTGATGAAATCACTAAACCAATACATTTTTAACCAGGTATCTACGCTTTTTTAGCTTGCATAGAGTATAGTACTTGAGATTGTATTGATCTTATATATCTTTTTAAGAATCTCTATTCATCAAAAGTAATTGGTTTTAGACAACAGAACTCCATACTGTTTGTCTAAAGGATTAGCACAATATACAAATTCTGGGAGATGCCAAAAAACGTGAAAATGAAATGCTATGATGTTTGGAGTGACAATGTATGTTAGATGACACAAAAAGCAGTGAGGTATAGAACAATCCAGTCGGATGTTCTATACCTCACTGCTTTAGGATGGCGGTCCTTTTAGGATGGCGGATCCTCAGAGGATTTTTTTTGCCAACTGCACGCGGTGTTCCGACGTGCACAGGTGGTCACCCTCCCAGTTACTGACCGCGCCCAAAGCTGCTTAATTTCGGTGATCGAAGTACTGACCGCGCCCAAAGCTGCTTGATTTCGGTGATCGAGGTCCTGACCGCGCCCAAAGCTGCTTGATTTCGGTGATCGAGGTCATGACCATGCCCAAAGCTGCTTGATTTCGGTGATTGAGGTCCTGACCGCGCCCAAAGCTGCTTCGATTTCGGTGATCGAGGTCCTGACCGCGCCCAAAGCTGCTTGATTTCGGTGATCGAGGTCCTGACCGCGCCCAAAGCTGCTTAATTTCGGTGGTCGAGGTCCTGATCGCGCCTAAAGCTGCTTAATTCGGTGATCGAGGTACTGACCGCGCCCAAAGCTGCTTAATTTCGGTGATCGAAGTACTGACCGCGCCCAAAGCTGCTTAATTTCGGTGATCGAGGTATTGACCGCGCCCAAAGTTGCTTAATTTCGGTGATCGACGTACTGACCGCGCTCAAAGCTGCTTAATTTCGGTGATCGAGGTACTGACCGCGCCCAAAGCTGCTTACTTTCGGTGATCGGACGAGAACCGGTGTTTTCAGCTTAGTACCTCCGTTGGCTATGATTTTCATGAGTTATGTAAATGAATACAGGAGTTTCCACAGCCATGGTATTTATTTCAGCAGAACAGAGTGTTAAATACGAGTATGATAACTCTGAACAGCTACACAAGCATCACAAATTCTTCTACCCTTTGCCACGTTGGTCATGAGCTCCAGTGGCAATACATTCCACAGTTCCCCAGAGAGCTGATTGGAGCTCGTGTCTGGTTCTTGACGACCTTCGGGGCGGAGGTGGCTCAGTCGGTAGCGCGTCAGGCTCGTAATTTGTAGTTCACAGGTTCGAGTCCCAGCTGGGTCAGCGTTGAGATTTATCTCCGCAAAATTCCCCGCCCTGCCCACTGTCAGTAGGGGACACCGATGGGCTTGGAAAGGCCGCCGTCCGTCGGATGGGACGTCAATTAGCCGTGGCCCCGTGTGCGGGAGAGTCATACCCTGTGCACGTTAAAGAACACGCTGGATGGCCTTGACGGGAGGATACCATCTGTCTCTCAACAGCTATTCCAGTGGGTCCCCTCCCCCAACCTTCTCTGAGCCTTCGGGGTCCATGTGACCTGGCCATTTAGCCCATTGTGTGCAAAAAAAGTGCCGCTCAGAGGTAAAACAACCCAACCCAACCCTTGACGACCTTCAACGCATCTCCCCTAAGCATTCCACATATGCTCTATAGCAGGGGTCAAGACCATTTTTTTGAGTCCAGAGCCAAAAGAGCAAAAACAAAAATAAAAAAATAAAGGTGAAACAATAAATCTTGACAGCCGCAAATTATACACTTTATTGGTCCAGAACCATTACAGGAAAAAAGAAACTGCAGATTATTTTAACAAAAATAAAGCCCTAACGTATAATTTTAAAATAGGTATACTCTATTGTATACAATAAACCTATTGAAAAGAGTTGTTAAAAAATCTGCTATTCATCAGTGTGCTTTTGAATTTGAATCTTCTCGCACAACTTATTAACATTTGTAATGTATTTAGAGTGTTCAAATTGCATCAGTGCTTTTAAACTATCGTCTGCCAACCGGTTTTGGTGATTGTTTATATCGAAAATCAGTAAAATATTTTCATAATTGAATAAAAAAAGCTTCAAGAGTCACCTTTAAGAGTGCTCAGAGCCGTATGCGGCTCTGAGTCGCCACTTCCCGACCCTTGCTCTATAGGGTTCAAGTCCGGAGAATAAGCTGGCTACTGCACTGCTGAATATCATCACTTTAGAGTAGAGGTTTTCAACGTGGGGTACGCGGTAAAATTTTTTGGAATACGCTTTGAGAGCTGAAAAGTCGCTAGATATACAGAGTGATTGTAAACTCTTTCAACAAAAAAAAGGGGTGATAGTACACACCAAGACAAACAATTGTTGCAATGGAACCTAGGGTCGCATTCCACTCCTTCCGCCAGAGAAGTGTAAAGTTCCATATCCACGTTGATCCTTCAATAGTGAAAACAAAAGCACTTAACTAATTTATGAGTTGCTTAATTGCATTCGTGTCAGAGAAAGACTCAAAGTAGCTGCTCAAAGTGGCGTCCGAGGTCGTTTTTGCACAGCCCACACCGGCGAATGAAGGACTCTCGCACCCTCTCGTAAACTCCTGGTGTAGTGTTTGTCTTGTCCGCTGCAACATCGATTCTCGCGACGAGATCTTCCAGGGAGTCCACAGGTGTCTCGTACACAAATGTTTTCATGTGCCCCCAGAAGAAGAAGTCAAGTGGATTGAGGTCCGGGGAGCTTGGAGGCCAGGCACCATGTCCAATCCACCACCCGGAATATGTTGCATTTAGGAATTATTGGACCTCAATGGAAAAATGTGCTGGGGCCCCATCATGCATAAACCACATGTCCCTCTGTGTGGTGAGCGGAACACCCTGCAACAGACCGGGAAGCACTTGCTCCAGAAACACACAGTAGCTGAGCTGGTCAGTCGTTCTGGCAAGAGCTAAGGTCCTACCAGACAATCACCCAGGATACCTGCCCAGATGTTGACGCCAAATTTCTGCTGGTGTTTACGAGGGTCAGTGACATGTGGATTTTCTTGAGCCCAAGCGTGCTGGTTGTGATTGTTGAAAATGCGTTCCCGGATAAACGTGGCCTCCTCACTAAATAACACTAATGCGGGAAATTGCAGATTAACATTGTTCATCTGGAGCATCTACCTAACAAACTCTACCCGGCGGGGATAGTCATCTTCGTTCAAAGCTTGGACCTTCTGCACGTGGAAGGGATGCATCGGTGCCTCATGTAGGACATTCCACACTGAGGTTTGACAAACTCCCATTTCGGATGACACCACTCGCGTACTTGTGGAAGGAACTTTTGCAAATCGCTGCAAGACACGTTCTTCCATTTCCGGTGTCCGCACACTTCGCGAACGTCCAGTATCATTCATTGAGATAGCCAACGAGCCAGTTTCACGCAGTCTTCGATCAACACTGGCGAAGGTCGAATGGTAAGGAATACGACGATTCGGAAATCTCTCACGGTACAATCTTTGTGCTTCACGTCCATTACCACCTGCTTGGCCGTACACCAGATGCATATCCGCCAATTCCTCGTATGTGTAGTCTTCCATGTCCTTCATGAATACGTCACTTATCATGTGACGTTATCACGGTAATGTCGATGAACGGGTTCGGCTGCGTTTTTAAATGTTTTTTCTTAATCGTGTACGCACTTGCTCCTGCGCACCTGATTTGCATCTTGTGATTTTCATGCACCGGTTGTAAATACTTGTGCATGCGTGGCGTTTTTCGAAAGTACTCTTTTCTGGCGGAAGGAGTGGAATACGACCTTAGGTTCCATTGCAACAATTGTCCGTCTTGATGTGTACTATCACCCCTCTTTTTTTGTTGAAAGAGTTTACAATTACCCTGTATATTATATATATAGTTCATTTTATTCCCATTGTTATACTATAACTATAGTTTTATTTATCTATACAAGGAGTACGCCAGTTACATACACATTTCCAGGGGGTACGTGAAGCATAAAAGGTTGAGAATTGACTTTTATGCTCTGATCTATACTGCTTTACAGGATTCATCTAGGGCAGGGGTGAGCAATTGTTTTCGTATCTACACTGCGCATGCGTATTGACGTGACTGTCCTAGTGGAAAATACGAAACGAATCTTCGGTCGCGCACGGGAAGTAAATCTCGGTTCAAGGCGGATTTTCCTGACTGTCCTGGCGGGCCACAAAAAACTCTTAGCGGACCGAATGTGGCCAGCGGGCCGCTATTTGCCCACCCCTGATCTAGGGTTTAAACCCTATGAGGGATGGCTTTATTGTAAATAAACTGGGGACCAACTTTGATAGCCTTGCCTAGGATTGAAGGATACGTAAGATTAAACAATAAAGATTAATTAATTATTAGAATTAAAATTTAATTCTGAAAATTTTAATTTTAAATTTTAAATTTAACAATAACGATTAATTAATTATTGGAATTAAATTAAAGATTAATTAATTATGTGGAATGCTCAGGGGAGATGCGTTGAAGGTTGTCAAAAACCATACACGAGCTCCAATCAGCTCTCCGGGGAACTGTGAGATGTACAGTCGCTCAAAAAAATATCCGAACACTATGGTTGATTACAGAATTCAGAAAAAACATCTGGCAACGATTTGTTTAGAAATTAGTGATCTGGCAACCTTCGTGTCACGTGAGACGAAGGTCATGTACCCTAAGGTAACACGACCATTGGCACTGGAGAGGTCATGTGCCCTTAGGTAGCAGAATCATTGGCACTGGAGAGGTCATGTGCCCTTGAAGAGGATTTGGGTTGTTTTACCTCTGAGCGACACTTTTTTGCACACCATGGGTTAAATGGCCAGTCACATGGACCCCGAAGACTCAGAAGGTTGGGGGAGGGGACCCACTGGAACAGCTGTTGGGAGACAGATGGTAGCCTCCCGTCAAGGCCATCCAGCGTGTTCTTTAACGTGCACAGGGTATGTCTCTCCTGCACACGGGGCCACGGCTTAACGTCCCATCCGACGGACGGCGGCCTTTCCAAGCCCATCGGTGTCCCCTACTGACCGTGGGCAAGGCGGGGAATTTTGCGGAGATAAATCTCAACGCTGACCCAGCTGGGACTCGAACCTGGGAACTACAGATTACGAGCTTGGCGCGCTACCGACTGAGCCCCCCCCCGCCCCCCCCGCCCCCCTTGAAGAGGAGCCACGTTATCAACTCCGAAGTTGAAGAGAAAGAATCCAGCAGTTGGACTCCACCACCTGAAGGGTAATATCTGTGTAGACCTTTGTCCAGTCCTCTTTTTATCGTGATAGAAGTGACTGTGCTCTTTATGTATATTTAAAATTAGCAGTTCGCAGTGGAGTGAGAGAGGAGGCGATGCCTCAGTTGGGAACCCACCAGGATTCGAACTGCATCGAATCCTGGTGGGTTCCCAACTGAATCGAACTTGCATCGAATGATTCACCGCTGCTCCTCACGCTGACTTTGGTAAAAAAAAAAGGACACCTATAACATTACATTACATTTTGCAACACTTAGCACAGAGAAGAGTCCTAGAAGCTACTCCCTAGCTGTTACAGAACTTCTCATACAAGGACAAGACCTACTACACACAGACTGATGCTTGGCTGGGTTGTTTTACCTCTGAGCGGCACTTTTTTGCACACCATGGGCTAAATGGCCAGGTCACGCGGACCCCGAAGGCTCAGAGAAGGTTGGGGGAGGGGACCCACTGGAACAGCTGTTGGGAGACAGATGGTAGCCATCCCGTCAAGGCCATCCAGCGTGTTCTTTAACGTGCACAGGGTATGGCTCTCCCACACACTGAGACACGCTTAACGTCCCATCCGACGGACGGCGGCCTTTCCAAGCCCATCGGTGTCCTCTACTGACCGTGGGCAGGGTGCGGAATTTTGCGGAGATAAATCTCAACGCTGACCCAGCTGGGACTCGAACCTGGGCACAGACAGATGCAGTGGTCAGCAGTGACTACTAAGACCGAAGTCACTGCTGACCACTGCATCTGTTAGAACTAACATAACAGACAAAGTTTTTCTGCATTTTTTTTAAAAGTAGCTAGATCCCTAAACACTATGCTAGTTAAGGCTACTTTTGGAAAAAAAAAAAATAAATACCCCCTCAAGCAGCTGCTTGCCACAGAGGTCTGACAGGAGCCTGTCAGTTTATATGCCCTAGTAGAAGGATCTGAGAGGATGGCAGGGCCTCAGCAGAAAAACGACACATACATCCATGCCTTACCCGGGGCTCGAACCCAGGTCCCTTAGGTCAGTACCCAAGCGCGCTAACCACTCGGCCATGGGACGGCTACTTTTGGAAAAATATGCCATTTTTTTTGATGATTTCTGGAGAATTACAATTCATCGGCAGTGTTTTGGTAGGAAGGGACATCTATACCTTGGAAAGACCACTGTATATTGAGTGGAAAATTTGGCGTGACACTCTGTTCACATTAAAGAACACGATGAATGACTTTGATCAGACATTTCCTAAGAGCTATCCAGTCTAACCCTAGCAAGCTTGGAGGCACTGGGATTTTTGTGATGGAACCATTGAGCTCATTGTATATACAAAAGTGCAAATCAAAGGTTGGGTTGAGTTGTTTTACCTCTGAGCGGCACTTTTTTGCACACCATGGGCTAAATGGCCAGGTCACATGGACCCCGAAGGCTCAGAGAAGGTTGGGGACCCACTGGAACAGCTGTTGGGAGACAGATGGTAGCCTGCCGTCAAGGCCATCCAGCGTGTTCTTTAACGTACACAGGATATGGCTCTCCCGCACACGGGGCCACGGCTTAATGTCCCATCCGACGGACGGCGGCCTTTCCAAGCCCATCGGTGTCCCCTACTGACCGTGGGCAGGGCGGGGAATTTTGCGGAGATAAATCTCAACGCTGACCCAGCTGGGACTCGAACCTGGGAACTGCAGATTACGAGCCTGGCGCGCTACCGACTGAGCCACCCCCGCCTATAAATCAAAGGTAAAGTAACGCAATATAAAACGGATGAAGAGCACCATTTTAAAGAAATGCATTTTAAAATGATTTTTTTACATTGTACAAAATCATTTTAAAATACCCCCTCAAGCAGCTGAATCACCAAAATGATTTTTTTACATTGTACAAAATCATTTTGGTGATTCTAAATCAGTTAAAATCAGCAATGCACAGATTGGAAGACAAGAACGAGTCATGAGGCTTGCTACGCGCTACAGGCCAGACTCAAAGATTTTTTGCAGAAGTGAACATATCAAAACTAATTAGTACTACCTTACCGTGTAGTAAACATATATAAAAATCATAACAATTATATTCCGATTAAATAATATGATCATATTATATAATAGGCTTAATTCCGAACAGGTTGGCAGAAATTGGCAGTTTTCCCGTGGTTTCCCAGCTACTTGAGAGATCGGTCCCAAATTTGGTGCATATGCCCCATTTAGTTCTGCCTCTTTTGGTATAAAGGATCAGGTCCCTAGCTGCCGAGAGTAGGGAGCAATCTCTTGAAAAGTCTCCGAAATATCTGGGGCGCTGCCATCGCCCACCTTGTGAATGGAGTTGTGAACAGTAACTGTAGAAAGCTCGCAATGAAGTTTATTAATGACATAAGTTTGAAGCCAAACTTTTGATGGAATTGAATTGTGATTGAAGTTTTGGAAAGCTATGAATTAAATTATGGATGGGAAAAGTTATCAATAAGTTTCGCTCCAAACTTTTGGCGTATGCTCAATTATTATATAATAGCCATAATTCCGGCGAACAACACGAACCGACACGTGATCTCATCGGTGGCAGAAATTGTCAGTTTCCTTGTGGTCCGTGGTTACTTGAGCTATCACTCCCAAGTTTGGTGGGGTGATCCCACATAGTCTTATCCCTCCCTATTGGGGTAACAAATCGAGTTCCTAGCTGCCATGTGTCGGGAGTGATCCTCTGAAAAGTGTCTGACATTTCGGGAGGGGTAGGCTGCTGTCGCCTACCTTCTGAATAGAGTAGCAGTCTGTGAGTAGTATTGTGGAAAGCTGTGAAGAAATCAATTATCAATGGACGTATGTTCCGCATCAAAATTTTGACGTGGGTTTAACTAGCAATTCAATAATTAACGTACTAATAGAGAAATATAATTGCTACTGTTAAATTAATAAAAATCTAAAAGGTGAAATACGTGTTGAGAGGAAATTGCACATTCCCTAGGTTTGGGTTGTTTTACCTCTGAGCGGCACTTTTTTGCACACCATGGGCTAAATGGCCAGGTCACATGGACCCCGAAGGCTCAGAGAAGGTTGGGAGAGGGGACCCGCTGGAACAGCTGTTGGGAGACAGATGGTATCCTCCCGTCAAGGCCATCCAGCATGTTCTTTAACGTGCACAGGTTATGTCTCTCCCGCACACGGAGCCACGGCTTAACGTCCCATCCGACGGACGGCGGCCTTTTCAAGCCCATCGATGTCCCCTACTGACCGTGGGCAGGGCGGGAAAATTTTGCGGAGATAAATCTCATCGCTGACCCAGCTGAGACTCGAACCTGGGAACTACAGATTACGAGCCTGGCGCGCTACCGACTGAGCCACCCCCGCCCCTACATTCCCTAGGAATCTATCCCTTGTTAATTATTGTCCCACTTCCAAAAGTATTTTGTTTCTTACTCTGAACTCTTTTTAATTTCATTCCTCATCCATCTTTCTCTCTCTCTGTTTCGTGTCATATCAATTAAGGGGCTAATAACTTAACTTCGTCAGTACAGAAACTGTGTGACGACCCTGCGCACCGAGACGTGACGAAACGAAGCAGTGACACGTTGCCCTTCAAACGAATCGAGAGTCACGTTCCGCCAGTCTTAATCTTATTCAAGTAAAGAGGAAAAAAATAGTCAAGAAGAACTAAACAGGAAATCGGCCACTTACAACAACTGCTGAAACAACTTAGTGGATTTGCGCCTCGCCAAAGTGCTTGCTAACAAGACCACGATTGCAGTTAAACGTGCTTGACATTCTCAGTTATTTGGAGTTGGTGAACACTGACCACTCGGCAAAAGATGGATTAGAACAATAACGATTGACGCTTAATGATGGTGAAGCGACCCAGGTAAACTGTGAATCAGATGATCCACACATTTAATGATATGTTTCGTGTTATTAGGCTATCAGTGATGCTGCGCATTCGATGATCAAATGCCTTTCTGGATGTGGCTGAAGAATATCACATCTCTTCGTTCAATGCTTTAGGAGAAAGGAGCGTTATAGAATAGGTCTAGGAGATTATTTAGTCAGTAATTTAAGACTAAAATCTTTTATTTTTCTGAAGTTAATATTCTATTTGTATCTAGTGACATATCTAACTGTATTCATAACCATATACAATCACAATATCCAGAAAATTTGCAAATATATTTAAGATGACTAATGGATACTTATTTGGCATCAGACTTCTTTTTTGGGTTGGGTTGTTTTACCTCTGAGCGGCACTTTTTTGCACACCTTCTCTGAACCTTCGGGGTCACATGGACCCCGAAGGCTCAGAGAAGGTTGGGGGAGGGGACCCACTGGAACAGCTGTTGGGAGACAGATGGTAGCCTCCCGTCAAGGCCATTCAGCGTGTTCTTTAAAGTGCACAGGGTATGGCTCTCCCACACACGGGGCCACGGCTTAACGTCCCATCCGACGGACGGAGGCCTTTACAAGCCCATCGGTGTCCCCTACTGAACGTAGGCAGGGCGGGGAATTTTGCGGAGATAAATCTCAACGCTGACCCAGCTGGGACTCGAACCTGGGAACTACAGATTACGAGCCAGGAGCGCTACCGACTGAGCCACCCCCGCCCCATCTTTTTTTGGATATTGTGGCTGTGTAAGTAACTACTGTTATTGTTAATTATGTGATAAGTGGACGAGGGATGGTGCAGTCGATAGCGCTCCAGACTCGTAATCTGCCATTCCCCCCAGGGTAGAGTCTCTGACTGAGTTGAAATTTTTCTCCTCTAAATCTAGATCTGGGGAACACTGCAGGCCAATGAAGCATGGAAAACTCGTTCGCATTTTCCCCGAACCATTCGGGTGACAATACGTGCCATGTGAGCAGGTGCATTATCATGCCGAACATGTCCATCTGAATGAGGATAAACTGTAGTCATGGAGGGAAAACTCGGTCAGCAACGATGTTCAATTGCGCCAGGCATTCAGATGTCCTTCGATGAGTATCAGGGGTGATCGATGAGTATCGAATGTGTGCTGGGAAAACATTCTCTACATCATCACACCATCACCACCTGCCTGTACAGTCGCTCAAAAAAGTATTCGAACACTATGGTTGATTACAGGATTAAGAAAAAAGACGGCTCCATGCCCTCATGTTGCTTGCACCAAATTCTGATCCTTCCGTTAGCACGAAACAAACGAAACCTCGGATTCGTCCGACCAGGCTATCTTTTTCCTGTTCTCAACGGTCCAGTGTCAATGCTCCTCATCCGCTGGAGAGTGCTTTCGTGTTCTTCGCTGACAACATCGGCGGCTGTTGTAGCCCATTCGCGACAAGGTATGATACGTGGTGCATTCGGAGATGACGTTCTGCACACCAATGTTTATTTCTGCTGTTATTTACCTGGTTGTGGCCCGTCTTTTCGCTTGCACGATTCTCGCCAGTCTACTTTGACCCCTCTGATCCACAAGCTGTTTTTGTCACAGGATCGTCGATAACTGGCAGTTTTTTTTTTGCTTTTCGCACTGTTCTCGGTAAATCCTTGAAGCAGTTGTGCATGGAAAGCCCAGGAGGACGGCAGTTTGGGGGATGCTAGAACCAGTACACCTAGCACCAACTATCATACCACGTTCAAAGTCGTCCAGGTCACTCGCTTTGCCTATTCTGACGCTCAATCCAACTGTAATTGATGCTCGAAGATCTGGTCTGCCTGATTTATACCCAGGACGGGGCTTCATATAAGCTACTTACGTAAGCTGCAGCATAGGGCCTCACGATACGAAGGGTCTCAAAGAAATGTATTTCAAGTTTTTCTGCATTACGGAATTTTTTATATTTAACGTATTGTTTGTTATCTTTGGTGCGGGGGTGGCTCAGTCGCTAGCGCGCCAGGCTCGTAATCTGTAATTCCCAGGTTCGAGTCCCAGCTGGGTCAGCGTTGAGATTTATCTCCGCAAAATTCCCCGCCTTGCCCACGGTCAGTAGGGGACACCGATGGGCTTGGAAAGGCCGCCGTCCGTCGGATGGGACGTTAAGCCGTGGCCCTGTGTGCGGGAGAGCCATACCCTGTGCACGTTAAAGAACACGCTGGATGGCCTTGACGGGAGGCTACCATCTGTCTCCCAACAGCTGTTCCAGTGGGTCCCCTCCCCCAACCTTCCCTGAGCCTTCGGGGTCCATGTGACCTGGCCATTTAGCCCATGGTGTGCAAAAAAGTGCCGCTCAGAGGTAAAACAACCCAACCCAACCCTGTTTATCTTTGCTTATCAATGCTAGAATAACGTTTTCACCTAATCAGTTTCGTGTTTATTTTATAATGTCCCCCTCAGTCAGAATAATTATATACAGAGTGTCCCACAAAGGGGTTTACACTATTTGAATGTTAATAACAGAGAAAGTATTATAGATAACCTGATGAAACTTTTTGTATCTGGATCTGTCATGATTAGTGCTTGTTGCCATTCATTTGTTTTTCTTTTATTTTCAGTTCAGTTAATTAATTAAATAAAAAATGATTAAAGTTCGAACAGTGTGAACCCCTTTGTGTGACACTCTGTATATATATATTTCGATTTTCAAATATTTGGGGCCTCTTAACTTTGAATAGCTTAGAGCCTCTTAAATATGCCTTAGCTTAGGACCTCAGAAGGTCAAAGTTCGGCCCTGTTTATACCGCACACCGCTCACGTGACATATTACGCGTTGGAACGAACTATTCATGTGACGGGGAGTGGTGTACCTAATACACTGGCATCTCAGGGTATACAGATATTTAATCGAAATAACGAGTAGTGTAACTACACTACTTTAGTGAGTAGGTAAATATGTTTAATTATTGAACATATTTACACTACTCACTACAATGTGAGTGATAACAAATATCTCATAGGCAAGAGTAGGGAAAGTTAAAAAAACTGAGCAGCCAGCTGTTTCTACCAGAAGCCAGAGAAAATACATATGCAAATGTGGGAGGGAGAGACAAAGCATTTTTCATGATTTTTTGCACATTAAAAAGAGCATGTTATGAAATTAATGATATTGCATTCACTGACGAAAGTTGATATGTCCTTTTATCTGAAGATATTTTACTTTTGTAGTTTTACCAAACTAGTAAATCAGTCCCGGACCTAGAAAAAAAAAAAATAAGGGGGAGGGGGAGACAAGAAAAATCAATCGGGCCGGAAAAAATGCAAAGGGTCAAAGAGACTGGATTTCCAATTATCAATGGACCTATGTTTCGCTCCAAACTTTTGGCGTATGCTCAATTATTATATAATAGCCATAATTCCGGCGAACAACACGAACCGACACGTGATCTCATCGGTGGCAGAAATTGTCAGTTTCCTTGTGGTCCGTGGTTACTTGAGCTATCACTCCCAAGTTTGGTGGAGTGATCCCACATAGTCTTATCCCTCCCTATTGGGGTAACAAATCGAGTTCCTAGCTGCCATGTGTCGGGAGTGATCCTCTGAAAAGTGTCTGACATTTCGGGAGGGGTAGGCTGCTGTCGCCTACCTTCTGAATAGAGTAGCAGTCTGTGAGTAGTATTGTGGAAAGCTGTGAAGAAATCAATTATCAATGGACGTATGTTCCGCATCAAAATTTTGACGTGGGTTTAACTAGCAATTCAATAATTAACGTACTAATTAGAGAAATATAATTGCTACTGTTAAATTAATAAAAATCTAAAAGGTGAAATACGTGTTGAGAGGAAATTGCACATTCCCTAGGAATCTTTCCCTTGTTAATTATTATCCCATTCCCAAAAGTGTTTTTTTTTATTTTTGAAGAAATGTAAAACATTTTCCTTCCCGTTTCAGAAGTCATTAAAACATTTCTTGAAAAATGCATGAACTATACATAAATTTAATATTAGTAACATTCTTAAAGGGGTTGGGGGAACCTCTTTGCTCCTCTTAGATCCGTCCTTGTTGGAAAGCAACAAGCCAAGCAGGAAAATTCATTCGCCAATGGCGAATTTAGGCTGTTGGATTTCTCCACTCTTATCAATGGACATGAGTTGGGTTGGGTTGTTTTACCTCTGAGCGGCACTTTTTTGCACAATTTGGGTTAAATGGCCAGGTCACATGGACCCCGAAGGCTCAGAGAAGGTTAGGGGAGGGAACCCACTGGAACAGCTGTTGGGAGACAGATGGTAGCCTCCCGTCAAGGCCATCGAGCGTGTTCTTTAACGTGCACAGGGTATGGCTCTCCCGCACACGGAGTCACGGCTTAACATCCCATCGGACGGACGGCGGCCTTTCCAAGCCCATCGGTGTCCCCTACTGACGGTGGGTAAGGCGGGGAATTTTGCGGAGATAAATCTCAACGCTGACCCAGCTGGGACTCGAACCTGGGAACTACAGATTACGAGCCTGGCACGCTACCGACTGAGCCACCCCCGCCCCCAATGGACATGAAGAATTTGAACAAGACCAATAAATGATTTGGGCTTCATTTTCTTCATTTCCAACTTCACTTTCCACTTGATCGATAGTTGTAAATACTCCTGCACGAACAATATTAATTAGGTTCTCCGGGTTTGTACTGATAATGTAGAGCAGAACGAAACGAAATTATCAATGGTTAATAGTTAAATGAGTTTTTCAATAAAACTAATCTAATCTGCAGTTCCCAGGTTCGAGTCCCAACTTACCAGCGTTGAGATTTAACTCCACTAAACCTCCACTCTGTTCTCGGTCAGAAAGAGGGGGCATCGACGGGCTCGGAAATGCCGCTGTCCGTCGAATGTGACGTAAAGGGTTGGGTTGTTTTACCTCTGAGCGGCACTTTTTTTTTTAACCCAATGGAATAAATATCCAGGTCACAAAGACCCCGAGGGCTCAGAGAAGGTTGAGGGGGAGGGAAAACCATTAAATTGCTGTTTGGAAATAGATGGTAACCTGCAGTCAAGGCAATCCCACGTGTTCTTCAACTTGCACATTTTATGGCTATGTTACACAAGGAACCAGGGAATAAATTCCCATCCGACGAACGACCGCCCTTACAAGCCGATCAGTGTGCCCTACTGAGTTTTGCGATGTTAAATCTCAACGCTGCCCAGGAGGGACTCGAACCAGGGAACTGCACATTACGAGTCTGACGCGCTATCGACTGAGCCACCACCGCCCCTGTGACGTAAAGCTGTGGTCTCGTGTGTGGGAAAGCCATACTCTGTGCACGTTAAAGAACACGGATGACCTTGATGGGACGCTACTTTCTGTCTCCTACACCTATCCAGTGGGTCACTTACCCCAACATTCTCTGAGCCATTGGGGTTCTTGCGACCTGGCCATTTAGCCCATTGTGTGCAAAACCTGCCGGTCAGAAAAGAAAAAACAACTCAACACTTCTTACTTTTGAATAGCTTATGAAAAAATAGCAATATTGCCTTTCATTCTCATTAACAACAAAATTATTCGATCGGTTGGTTAATAAAAGCAAAACATTCATTTTGTGTAATGGTTCTTAACCTGGTTAGTATTGTGGTAAATTTTAACAGATGGATTTGGGTTGGGTTGTTTTACCTCTGAGCGGCACTTTTTTGCACACCATGGGCTAAATGGCCAAGTCACATGGACCCCGAAGACTCAGAGAAGGTTGGGGGAGGGGACCCACTGGAACAGCTATTGGGAGACAGATGGTAGCCTCCCGTCAAGGCCATCCAGCGTGTTCTTTAACGTGCACAGGGTATGGCTCTCCCGCACACGGGGCCACGGCTTAACGTCCAATCCGACGGACGGCGGTCTTTCCAAGCCCATCGGTGTCCCCTACTGACCGTGGGCAGGGCAGGGAATTTTGCGGAGATAAATCCCAGCTGGGACTCGAACCTGGGAACTACAGATTACGAGCCTGGCACGCTACCGACTGAGCCACCCCCGCCCCTAACAGATGGATGCAATTCGTCTTCGAGATTGCAATGCATTTTTCTGTGCACGATTTATTTCAAATGAAACGATTATGTAATAGTTTATAAAAAGTTATTGCAGAATAAACAAGATAAAGTTATTTGAGATCTGGGCAGAACTGTGTTTTTGTACACAATGCTCTAATTGGACAGGTTGCAAGGACACTCAAGCGCGCAGATTTGAAAGAAAGGGATAGTTATTAGATATTTTGAATGAAAAGGATAGTTGTTATATGATTTTATGAAAAGGATAGTTATATTCAACTGGAAAATCTGGCGATAGAAGAAAGCCTATCGTCAAGGAGATTCAATGTGCTTTCAAAGGGGTCAGCCTCTGGTGTTCTCCTGCACACATGGGGCCACGTTTAATGTCCCATTTGACGCACAAAGTCTTTTCTAAGCCTTTCGGTGTTCTCTTCCTTACGGAGAGCAGAGCCGGTATCAGCAGAGAAAATCTCAACGCAGGCAGAATGAAAAATACGAAACTGGAACCATTGGATTATGAGAGTGCGATATAGAATGAGTTAACCTTTCGCTCAGAGGCGCTTAAGAAATTTCAGACTGAAAAATCTTTCAACAGTTAATGTTAAACTTCAGTAGAAATAGAAAACTCTTTTATCACTGTCAATAAATAAATTTCCAATTCCTATTCTATCCTCTAGATTAGTAGTTCCCAATATTTTCGGCGCTACGGATCCCTAGACCAATTCTCATTCTTTCCGCGGACTCTCTAAGAAGTCCACAATTTAACTCTGCAGATAAAAATATAACCTCTCTCCATCATTACTTGATATATTTTGAGGGCGGGGGCGGCTCAGTCAGTAGCGCGCCAGGCTCGTAATCTGTAATTCCCAGGTTCGAGTCCCAGCTGGATCAGCGTTGAGATTTATCTTCGGAAAACTCACCTCCCTGCCCACGGTCAGTAGGGGACATCGATGGGCTTGGATGACTTTTTCCTACTGTTGATTTGGGGCGGGGGGTCTCAGTCGGTAGTGCGCCAGACTCGTAATCTGTAGTTCCCAGGTTCGAGTCCCAGCTGGGTCAGCGTTGAGATTTATCTCCGCATAACTCCCCGCCCTGCCCACGGTCAGTAGGGGACACCGATGGGCTTGGAAAGGCCGCCGTCCGTCGGATGGGACGTTAAGCCGTGGTCCCGTGTGCGGGAGAGCCATACCCTGTGCATGTTAAAGAACACGCTGGATGGCCTTGATGGGAGACTATCATCTGTCTCCCAACAGCGTTCCAGTGGGTCCCCTCCCCCAACCTTCTCTGAGCCTTCGGGGTCCATGTGACCTGGCCATTTAGCCCATGGTGTGCAAAAAAGTTCCGCTCAGAGGTAAAACAACCCAACCCAACTTGATATATTTTAACTAAATTACATATCCTAGAAGCGAGGACTCCTAAAAGTCTCAAGAATGGATTATATCTGTAGTTATAGCGTGTTCATTTATTGGTTATTTTGTAATTTTAATCGAAATATTTTGATTAGAGAAATTCGATGCTCCAGAGATTCCTACGTCATTAACAAATAACCGTGTGAACACTCTTGTGATTAGCACGAGATAGCCAATGTTGCCACAATGAATGGAGATAATTCTATCCAAAATCAATAAAAGTTAACGCGGTTGTGTATTAGCAACAAATGCACTGTTTCCGTTAGAGCTTTCTGAAACAAATCTTCGGACCCATTTTACTACCTTTGAGGATCCATTTTACTACTTTTGCGGACCCATTTTACTACCTTTGCGGACCCATTTTACTACCTTTGCGGACCCATTTTACTACCTTTGAGGACCCATTTTACTACCTTTGCGGACCCATTTTACTACCTTTGCGGACCCATTTTACTACCTTTACGGACCCATTTTACTACCTTTGCGGACCCATTTTACTACCTTTGCGAACCCATCTGACTGTCTTCGCGGACCCATCTTGCTTCCTTAGTAGACCCATCTTACTGCCTTTGCGAACCCATCTTACTGTCTTCGCGGACCCATCTTGCTTCCTTAGCGGACCCATCTTACTGCCTTCGCAGACCGAGCTTACTACTTTCGTGGACCCATCTTGCTACCATCGCGCACCCATCTTGCTACCTTCGCGCACCCATCTTACTACTTTCACGGACCAATCTTACTACCTTCGTGAACCTACATATCTTACTTCCTTCGCAGATCCATCTTACCATCTTCGTGGACCCCCCTTCCTAGGAGTACGGTGACAACAGGTTGGGAACCACTGCTTTTGGTATACACTAGACCAGAGGTCGGAGACACGGTGTCGCGTGGAATTCACTAGTTGCTCACCGGAATTTAGTTGATATAAAAAGTTATTTCTTATTAAGAAAATGTGTCCTAGAAACATATTCTTACTTTCAGCATATTCTTGCGAGTCCCTTTTCTCAAACATGAAATATTTGAAATCAAAATAGCGATCCTGACTGATCGATTCCAATTTAGGCAACTGCCTGAGAACAGGAAACTGAAGTTACTTACCAAATTATAATAAGCTGGGTGAAGATTTACAGTCTCCAACTGATTATATTTTGATTTATTTTTATTTCACTGATTTGATTTGCATGTAATAATGTTTAATATGTCTTTTAATAAAAATCATTTATTTTATATACCTATAGTTGTGTAAATAAAAATTATTGGCCAATATCTATTCTTTTCGCTTTATACGCCCTTCATATAATTCGCAATATTAGAAACTGTCACCTGAAAGATAAAAAAAAAAGTTGACCTTTGATTGGATTGTTTTACCTCTGAGCGGCACTTTTTTGCACACCATGGGCTAAATGGCCAGGCCACAAGGACCCCGAAGGCTCAGAGAAGGTTGGGGGAGGGGACCCACTGGAACAGCTGTTGGGAGACAGATGGTAGCCTCCCGTCAAGGCCATCCAGCATGTTCTTTAACGTGCACAGGGTATGTCCCTCCCGCACACGGGACCACGGCTTAACGTCCCATCCGACGGACGGCGGCCTTTCCAAGCCCATCGGTGTCCCCTACTGACCGTGGGCAGGGCGGGGAAATTTTGCGGAGATAAATCTCAACGCTGACCCAGATGGGAACTACAGATTACGAGCCTGGCTCACTACCGACTGAGCCACCCCCGCCCCAGTTGACCTTTGAGCCAGACAATTTCTAACCCATTCTCTTCAAAACGGTTTCGCAAAAACAAACTATCTCGTAGAGTATTTTCAAAGAGAAGTTTCAGAAAACTGAATTTCATAAGAATTATTCAAATCACTAATACTTGAAATATTTCGAAATTAAGGTTATTCTTAATTAAAAAAAATTAAAACCAATTTACTCTCTTACCTTTCTACCGGCTTCGTTGTTATGAAGATTCATGATGGCTCTGGGATCAGATCGACCCCTCGCCTGCCGAACGTCATTGGTGTCTACGAAGCTCTTGGAAAAAGCGGTGCCGTAGGCGATGTTATCCGAACAGCCGGACCACTTAAAAGTATCAGTAGCGGATTGTCGGACAGTGCGATCGCATCCGCAGCGAACAAGACGCCCGCTGCTGCACGCTCGAGTCACGGCGTGGGACACTCCTGCGGCTGAGATGGCATGAACGAATGCTGACTCCCTCGTTCCTGTAAAAAAATGCCTTTTAGATCAATATGTGTGAATTAAAACCAATAATAAGTGAAGAATTGAATAAAAACATTGAATATATTAATTACACATACACTTGTAGATTTCTATAAAAACACTGCATCCGTTGAATTATGTTGCTTTACTAATGAGTGGCACTTTTTTTGCTCATAATAACCCCTAGGGGTCATTGTCTGCTTTACAAGGATCCCTAGGGATCAGAGAATGTTGGGGGGGGGGGGGGCCTTCAGATAGAAGCTATCCTGTAAGACATCCAGTGTGGTCTTTAATGTAAGTAGAGTATGACTCTCCTGCACACTTAATTACGGCTTACAGTCCAATTCGAGGGATGGGGACTTTTAAAAGCTCGTCGGTTAACCTCAAGAAATTTCAAGCTTTGTAACTGCATATTAGATATAATCTAACACTCCTCAGTTAATCGAATTTACTTCTTTACGATTGCAAATATATAATGTAACTCTCCTCAATTATTCATTAATGGAAATCTAGCTTGGCGATTGCATACAGACTGCTAGATCATAAAACTCTTCAGTTTTGTAGAATTTCCACCCTTGTCATTGCAAACAAGAGCAGTAACTTGTAGAAATTTCGACGGACTGTTAGATCGTAAAATTCTTTAGTTTTTCAGAATTTCCATCCTTGTCATTGCAAACAAGAGCAGTAACTTGTAGAAATTTCGACGGACTGTTAGATCGTAAAATTCTTTAGTTTTTCAGAATTTCCATCCTTGTCATTGCAAACAAGAGCAGTAACTTGTAGAAATTTCGACGGACTGTTAGATCGTAAAACTCTTTAGTTTTTCAGAATTTCCATCCTTGTCATTGCAAACAAGAGCAGTAACTTGTAGAAATTTCGACGGACTGCTAGATCGTAAAACTTTAGTTTTTCAGAATTTCCCTCCTTGTCATTGCAAACAAGAGCAGTAACTTGTAGAAATTTCGACGGACTGCTAGATCGTAAAACTTTAGTTTTTCAGAATTTCCCCCCTTGTCATTGCAAACAAGAGCAGTAACTTGTAGAAATTTCGACGGACTGCTAGATCGTAAAACTCTTTAGTTTTTCGGAATTTCTCCCCTTGTCATTGCAAATAAGAGCAGTAACTTGTAGAAATTTCAATGCAATTACAGATGACGGCAACATTGTAACACTTCTTCACGTGCTGTAATTACGCTTTCAATGCAAATTCGTCAAGCCATAAATTCAACACAATTGGCGAACAGAAGCAAAAAAAAAACCCACTCTTCTACATATGCATTAGAAGCGTTCTCGTTCTACACCTTGTCGTACGAGACCAGCATCGATGTTTGATTTGTACTTTCATATATTTTATCGCAATGATTGCAAACTGTTTTTATTCCTCCTCCAGCTTTTACAATCTCGTAAAAGAGCGAATACTCTTAAAGCATTCTCACGAGCGGTAACAGTTACTGCTTCTCCCATTCGGTAGTTCCGACACGGCGAGAACACACCCATTATTTCTGGTGGTTCAAAAATCATCCCGTGACAAGATTTAGTAGGATTGCCCATTAAAGGAGAGATAAGGACAAAGACCGTACAGAGTTTGATGCAGCTGTGTTGCATCAATGTCAATGCGCTCTTTATAGCATAATTACACGTGTTAAGTGTTCAAATAAATAATCCGCATGTAAGACAAGTTGTTTTGTTACTCTGTCATGACTTGGAAGTTCTCTCCCAAGCACGTGATGATGAATCATGTGCAGTAGTTAGAAAGTACAAGAAGCATTTGTTCCTCTTATTTCCCAGAAACCTGCTGAGTTTTTTATTTGTTAACACCCTTTCTTCGAGGGGTTATTATATCGTAGAATTTATTCAGATTTATTATCTTCTCTCCTCCCTACCTTTTAATAATCGTACGGATTATTAATTCTTTCTTTGTACCCTGGAAATTAATAAACGGGCCACCAAGAACGTTTAGATTTTTTTATGAATCCCGTGAAGACTACCAATGCTCCGAATAGTACGTAACCTACAATTAAGATTTCGGTTAAGTATTTTGCTATAATTGTTTTACTTTTTTTTTACACTGCTTTTTAGGTCCCGTTAGAGAAAGCATTTGCCAAGAGTATGACCTTGGCTGTTTGAACTTTGAACTGAAAACGAGAAGGTCGAACAGTTTTAGCCGAAACCGGCAATTTTATGTCTTCTTGGGGGCAAGAGATGGGCAGAGAGAAAAAAAAGAAATGGAGCAAGATAAGTGATCAGATTAAAAGCGTGGGTTAACGCTGTCTGAGAAATCAGGGGTGGTCCTATTAAGATGAAGAACTGAAGCATAACAAGTAGTTGTTAGAGTGTAAAAACACTGGAAAATCATCTGTATAATGTATGAAACCACGCCCTTCCATTCGTGTTTTTTTTCTATTTGAACGGTACAAAATTTGATTTATAGTCACGACTTTGTGAAATCCGTTATAACTTGTCATCTTTTATGTCTTCATTATTATGCCTGTCCACGGAAAAATTATTTTTTGAACGTTAAGTAACGCCGTAAAATGATTTCCATGATAGAGAAAAATGCGAGCTTTGTAAAGAAATCGGACGATTAATTTTAAGAGTAAGAAGTTTTAGATTAATTTTAAGTAGAGAATCATCTAGTAAAGAATGTTAATTTGTAGCAGGTGTCTGCAGCATTTTTTGGAAAACGGTACCAAGGCGTCCACTGGTGGACTTGCTGAGCATAAAAAAAATCCACGATAATACTTGGCGAGCACCAAGAAATCTACGGTAATACTTCCAAGATAATAATAGAAAACCTTCACGATAATAATAAAAGTTAACGCGGTTATGTAATGGTGGCGAGCACCAAAAAATCCACCGGAATACTTGGCGAGCACCAAAAAATCCACCGGGATACTTTGCGAGCACCAAAAAATCCTTCAGAATACTTGGCGAGTACCAAAAAATCCACCGGAATATTTGGCGAGCACCAAAAAATTCACCGGGATAGTTGGCGAGCACCAAAAAATCCATCGGAATACTTGGCGAGCACCAAAAAATCCACCGGAATATTTGGCGAGCGCCAAGAAATCCTCTGTAATACTTGGAGAGCATCAAGAAATCCATCGTAATAGTTGGCGAGCGCCAAGAAATCCACAGTAATAGTTGGCGAGCATCAATGAAATACTCGGCGAGCACCAAATATTCGATGACCTCTTAAGCCAAATGAAAGTAGTATAATCAGGAGCAGACTGGTTAATTTTTTCAAGAACGCATCTATGAACTCTGACCTCAATGTACTTTATGAACGAACTACTTCAATACTTTTTTGGTTGACAGATTTTACTTCCTGTTTTATACAGTTTTTCCCCAATTCCGTGGAGCTGGTGTAAAATAAGAATTTATGTTATTTAAAAAATAAGTCTTGCTCCTATGAGGACATACATGGTGGCCCGAGACGCTACAACACTTAGTGCCCTTACCAGTACGCGCATGAGTATAATGGTAATTAAAATGTTTTCAATTGAACTGCTTTTCTAAGGTTACCAATTAGTATATTCCTTTTATGTGTTTATTTGATTTTGGTGGCTTTTTATGTGGGGAAAAAATTCCTATATTTCGATATGAATTCGGCGACTCCATTTTCATGACTATATTGGCGACGTTCCGAATAAATCTCTTTTTCAAAGTTAGAGAGAGGATTACGTTTTTTTTTTCAGGGGAAACACGGTATAAAGGTTACACGATATCTATTTCTTGCAAGGAAATTAAAATAAAATTATAACAGTATTCATAATTCTTGTGGACATAGAATAGGTTACTTTCCTTCGCCAACGAATTAACACTATTAAATATTTTTTGGTTAAATGTCATCTTGTGCAAATGGATAGAAGCCAAGTAGAGTAAAAGACAGTAGATATCACTCTGCAATTATTAGAAATTGATTTGTATTTTTTTTTTTGCATCCAAATCTTTTTTTAACCCAAAAGGATTATATTTTCGTCCCGACCAGGAAATGCAGTTCAATTAATCATTCTATTTATCATTTTATACAACTTGCATTTTGTATAGTTTCAGTTTATTTCAGTTGTACAAACTTCATAATGCACCTTTTTTTAATATTTTTTCAATCATACATTTATCAAACAAAAAATTAAGAAAATGAAAATGAATTACGTTTTAATATTAAGTTTAATTAATATTTTGAATACCAAACACCCACAAGGTATATCGAACTAGTTTGTAGATTTATAATTTTATGAGCAATAATATCATTAAAAATTGTTTAGTTTGTAAATGAGAAATTGGAATTTTACAATTTAGAACAACTACTGATTCATAAACAGTAAAAATAGCTATCAAATTAAAATATGACAGTAAATATACAACTTAACAATAATTTTTCTGAAGAAAGACCAATATCAATAAATTCATCAATTCATGTTTTTACTTTTTTTAAAAAAACTTTTACCTTTTAGTTTAATATTTTTATTTTTCCCAGCAATACATAAAAAATTTTCGGTGCTAAATTTATAAAATGCGTTCTCTGTAATACTTAGGATCTTGGACAATTAGGTTTGCAGAATCAGTCGATGTTGTGTTATAGAGTTTTTAACTTTAAAGTTACATTATTGTATCACATGGCATTGATGTGATGTATACTTCCGAAATTTTCGATCATCATGCATAATTTATATAATATTTAAAACGAATATTTCGTTCCTGTATTTCTTTTTTCAGTGAAATGACATCGAATGTAAATTTCACATAGTTCTATATTCCGAAGAAGTTATATGTGTAACAAATGATGTGAAAAAGTGCATGAAAAAGTTGTATTTTACCTCTCTTTCAGCCCTCGTATCATCGCATTTCTGCAGAAGCGGTGGGGCGGGGCAGGCTCAGTCGGTAGCGCGCCAGGCTCGTAATCTGTAGTTCCCAGGTTCGAGTCCCAGCTGGGTCAGCGTTGAGATTTATCTCCGCAAAATTCCCCGCCCAGCCACACGGTCAGTAGGGGACACCGATGGGCTTGGAAAGGCCGCCGTCCGTCGGATGGGACGTTAAGCCGTGGCCCCGTGTGTGGGAGAGCCATACCCTGTGCACGTTAACACGCTGGATGCCCTTGACGGGAGGCTACCATCTGTCTCCCAACAGCTGTTCCAGTGGGTCCCCTCCCCCAACCTTCTCTGAGCCTTCGGGGTCCATGTGACCTGGCCATTTTAGCCCATGGTGTGCAAAAAAGTGCCGCTCATGGCCGAGTGGTTAGCGCGCTTGGCTACTGATCTAAGGGACCTGGGTTCGAGCCCTGGGTAAGGCATGGATGTATGTGTCGTTTTTCTGCTGAGGTCCTGCCATCCTCTCAGACCTTCTACTCTGGCAAATAAACTGACAGGCTCCTGTCAGACCTCTGTGGCAAGCAGCTGTTTGAGGGGGTATATTTACAGAGGTAAAACAACCCAACTTGTGCGACAGTTCAGACTTCACGATGACATCTTTCGAAGTTGATAAACAGGATGAAACGAACGCAAATTCTATTAGTCAACATACCTGTTGACACACTAACAACACTCATGTTACATTATGCGTTTAGACATGCATGTAAATATTCATTGATGACTCTTTATCGCAATTTTGAGATAAGTGAGTTGATTAGCATTCAATTTGATTATAGATATTAAGTAGCTGGTTTTGTAGAAGCGGTAAAACGGGTAGTACAAGGGCTTTGGACATAAAAGGTGACAATTTGAAGTGGCCTACGTGCACACAAAACTACATAATGACGGTCTCGATGCATGCACGTCGCATGCATAGCAAAAAGCAGTTAGGAGTATTAATAGGCAGCAGGCAGTTGTCAGAGATAAAGCTATGATGATCTTAGGTGCTGATGGAGATGCAAAGGGCAATTACTTCTGTAAAAGAAATTTTGCTGGATTTCCAAACATGAAACTAGATTTCCAACACAATGTAGCATTCCCCTCTCCGTTCGGGGCGGGGGTGGCTGAGTCGGTAGCGCGCCAGGCTCGTAATCTGTAGTTCCCAGGTTCGAGTTCCAGCGTTGAGATTTATCTTCGCAGAATTCCCCACCCTGCCCACAGTCAGTAAGGGACACCGATGGGCTTTAAAAGGCCGCCGTCCGTCGGATGAGACGTTAAGCCGTGGCTCCGTGTGCGGTAGAGCCATACCCTGTGCACGTTAAAGAACACGCTGGATGGCCTTGACGGGAGGCTACCATCTGTCTCCCAACAGCTGTTCCAGTGGGTCCCCTCCCCCAACCTTCTCTGAGCCTTCGGGGTCCATGTGACCTGGCCATTTAGCCCATGGTGTGCAAAAAAGTGCCGTTCATAGGTAAAACAACCCAACCCAATCCCTCTCCGTTTTACAGGTCTCTAAACATTTCTTGAAAAATGCATGAAATATAAAAAAGTTCAGTAATATTCTGCCTCTCTATTACTATCATTCTGAAAGGGGGAGGAGCATGTTCCCTCCAGATGCGGCCCTGCATCTTTCCATACCCGAATTTATTAAATCTATCTGGATCAAGGCTGGGCAACCAGTGGTGCTTTTCATAATTTTGTTGTGGCTGTTTTAATATTTATTTTGATACTTGTAATCTGTTTCTTTTGATTTATTGTGTCACTTTAAGTTAATAAATTTATTGTTAGTACTTAATTCTATTAAGTTTTATAATGATCGCAGTACGCTAAGCATTTCGAGATGTTTTGACGTTTAAAATTCGTTAGACAAGGGTTCTAAAACTTTCCAGGTCGCGGTTCCCTCCTTCCCTTTCACAGATTTTTCGTCCTCGCCCTACCCACGGTCAGTAGGGGACACCAATGGGCTTGGAAAGACCGCCGTCCGTTGGATGGAACGTTAAGCCGTAGCCCCGTGTGCGAGAGAGCCATACCCTGTGCACGTTAAAGAACACGCTGGATGGCCTTGACGGGAGGCTACCATCTATCTCCGAACAGCCGATGGGCTTGGAAAGACCGCCGTCCGTCGGATGGTCTTTATTGTGCACAGGGTATGGCTCACCCGCACACTACACCACGGCTTAATGTCTCATCCGACGGTCAGCGGCCTTTCCAAGCCCATCGGTGTCCCCTATTGACCGTGGGCAGAGCAGGGAATTTTGCGGAGATAAATCTCAAAGCTGACCCAGCTGGGACTCGTACCTGACTGAGCCAACCCCACCCCTAAGAAGTTAAGAAGTTTCTACGAGTGTACCGAAAACTGCGTAGACATCAATAGTAACGGAGCCCGCGAAGTTTTGTACATAGGGATGAAGGGAACAGAAATTGGTTTTAAGTCATTCGATATTGTTTATTTCATTAAGCACTTGGAGATTAACATTTCAATTACCGGGTTCAAATCCACTACCTTTTTTTTCTCACCTTCAATATAGTCATTCTGTGTTTAAATATTTATTTCCTTTAAAACGCTCAAGTCAAACTATATTTTTCTAGAAAACGAAAAAGATAGAAGTATAAACACACAACCATGCTAGGACTCAAACCCAAGACCAGACTGCTGCAAGTGTCACTGTACCACTTAGGGGGGTTAATAATATTGTAAATATTACGAAAAACAACAACAGGTTATTAAATGAAAGATTACATCTACAAATCATCCATGGACTTTTGTATTTTAATCTCCGCAAAACTCCCGCCCTGCCACAGTCAGTAGGGGACACCGATGGGCTTGGAATGGCCGCCGTCCGTCGGATGGGACGTTAAGCCGTGGCCCGTGTGTGGGAGAGCCATACCCTGTGCACGTTAAAGAACACGTTGGATGGCCTTGTCGGGAGACTACCAACTGTCTCCTAACAGCTGTTCCAGTGGGTCCCCTCCCCCAACCTTCTCTGAGCCTTCAGGGTCCATGTGACCTGGCCATTTACTCCATTGTGTGAAATAAAGTGCCGCTCAGAGATAAAACAACCAACCAACCTTTCCTTCATGTAGTCAGTAGCAGGACTAGACAGCACACTCTGTGTATTGACATCTCATTTGCAAGACGAGATTGCAAATACGATTTCTTTGTCTGTAGAGTAGGAAGGGTATGGAATGATCTTCCAGAGGACGTAGTCATCTCTCCTACCATAGTCATTTTTCAAAGGCATCTACGAAGCATGGACATATGTAAATATCTCAAATGCTCTCAGTTTTAATCTTGTTGCCGTCATCTCAAGATTACCAAAGGATTCATTTCTCTGCAGTCCATTTTCTGATACGTGATATTGTACAGTCGCTCAAAAAATATCCGAACACTACGGTTGATTATAGAATTGAGAAAAAATATCTGGGAACGATTTTTTTTTAGAATTTTTTTTTAGAAATTTTTTTAGAAATAAATGAAGTATGCTATCATCTATTTATTATCTTTGTTTTCTAATATTCTATCTAATCATTGATAAATGATTGTTTATTATTTATCAATCTATTCATTGATTTTGGGTTGTTTTACCTCTGAGCGGCACTTTTTTGCACACCATGGGCTAAATGGCCAGATCACATGGACCCGAAGGCTCAGAGAAGGTTGGGGGAGGGGATCCACTGGAACAGCTGTTGGGAGACAGATGGTAGCCTCATGTCGAAGCCATCCAGCGTGTTGTTTAACGTGCACAGGGTATGGCTCTCTCGCACACGGAGCCACGGCTTAACGTCCCATCCGACGGACGGCGGCCTTTCGGGGAATTTTGCGGAGATAAATCTCAACGCTGACCCAGCTGGGATTCGAACCTGAGAACTACAGATTACGAGTCTGGCGCGCTACCGACTGAGCCACCCCCTGTCGTGCAGGAAGTATCATGAAAGATGCAGCATTTCCTGCTGAAGTACGTATATTCTACGTCATTACGAAGTCCTATGAAAGTCGTAAAGACATGGTGGAAAGCAAAGTGCGACATGGATTAAAAGGGTGCTCATCTTTGGAGCGCGGTGGGCAGGAGCATCCGTAACGGAGGTGATGGAACTCAGCGGAAAATCAGGAGGCACAATATCCCAAGTGTACGAAGAATAACAACGATCTCAAGAAACGTCCACCAATCTTGGCAAATGAAGGAGGAAAAAGGCTCTGAGAGACACGGAAAGAAGTTTGTTGGCACGAACAGTACGGCAAAACAGAGATGCTACAGTTCATCAGCTGAGAGAGATGATACCTATCACACTTCAAAACCCATTTCAACGCGAAATATGGGCAGAGAAATGAAAAGTCTGAAATTTTGGAACTGTACCATAATACGTACATTTTGAGAGCTTAAAAACAACGTTTTGCAGGGTGTTCATAAAATGCTAAGGCGGCTACAGATTTGTACAGCTTGGAAATGTAACATTTTGTCGCTACACCCCGTGGGATGCGGGAGCTCTCCAGTTTTTGATGAAAAAAGATAGTGCCGGACTGCGCAATAGGAACTGTTGGCACGTGTCTCGGTGTCGTCAAAGGTAAGAGGCCCCCGTGGTTTGATTGTTATATCGGCAAGGATTATTGAAAACAAAGATAATAAATAAATGAAGTATGCTATCATCGTGTTGGGTTGATTTTGTCTCTGAGATGCATTTTTTTACACACATTGGGCTAAATGGCCAGGTCACATGGACCCCGAAGGCTCAGAGAAGGTTGGGGGAGGGAACCTACTGGACAGCTGCTAGGAGACAGATGATAGCCTCCTGTCAAGGCCATCCAGAGTGTTCTTTAACGTGTACAGGGTATGGCTTTCCCACACACAGAGCTTGCGTCCCATCCGACTGATGGCGGCTTTTCCAAGGCCATCGGTGTCCCCTACTGACCGATGGTACGGTGGTGAGTTTCCCAGAGATAAATCTCAACGCTGGCCCAGCTGGTACTCGAACCTGGGAACTTCAGATTACGAGTTTGGCATTCTACCGACTGAATAATCCCGTCTCATGAGTAGGGGAGGGGGTGGCTCAGTCGGTAGCGCGCCAGGCTCGTAATCTGTAGTTCCCAGGTTCGAGTCCCAGCTGGGTCAGCGTTGAGATTTATCTCCGCAAAATTCTCCGCCCTGCCCACGGTCAGTAGGGGACACCGATGGGCTTGAAAAGGCCGCTGTCCGTCGGATGGGACGTTAAGCCGTGGCCCCGTGTGCGGGAGAGACATACCCTGTGCACGTTAAAGAACACACTGGATGGCCTTGACGGGAGGCTACCATCTGTCTCCCAACAGCTGTTCCAGTGGGTCCCCTCCCCCAACCTTCTCTGAGCCTTCGGGGTCCATGTGACCTGGCCATTTAACCCATGGTGTGCAAAAAAGTGCCGCTCAGAGGTAAAACAACCCAACCCAACCCGTCTCATGATACCAGATTTTTTTATACCGTTACAAATTACGAGGAAATATCCTCAAAGTCTTTGTGTAAGTCAAATATAAAAGAAGTCAACTATAATTAATATATCTTTTTTTTCGTAAGCTCTAAAAGGTCTTAGGCCGCTGCTTACTGGACTTAAAAAAGTTCTTCAAAGTCATCGTAAATTACAGAGGGCGTCCCGTTTTTAAGGTGTGGTATTCAGCCTGAATCTGAAAAGGTTCAATGTTTGAAGAGGTAAAAATGCGAAGTTAAAATTACTAAATTGATTGCAAGTAGATTTGATCATTCTAGTTGCAGTCAGTTTAATCAGTTTAGCTCCACATTTTACCTCTTGAAAAATGGAATCACCAAGGGTTGTAAAGAGAATTCAGGAAATATGTACATCACCCTAGGTGAGAAGGGAGGGGGGGGGGGTTGTATCCTCTCTGAATTTCCTCTGAAACTTCTAAGAAGGGAAAGAAAATTGTCGTACGTGATTTACTATGAGATAGATTAGACTTTCTTTTGGTAATGTGTATGATCTCTCTAGAAACAATTAAAGATATATTAATTCAACCTTAATTTACAAATTATCTATTTACATTTGAACTGAAACGTTAATGATGTGTAATGATCCACAATCAAGCTATATCAACACCACAATCAAAATGTTTAAATAAGAACCCGAAAAAGCAAATATAATTAGTATATTTTTTTCCCCATAAGTCATTTCTTAACAACAGGAAAATGCATTAATATGTAATACTAAATAACATATTCCATTTTGAATCGCCCGAAGTATCTGCAAAACCATTCATCCCATCACAATCTCCACACTGCATGAATGCAAACTCATTTTTTTCCCCCACGTTTAAATGCATTAAGATATCGAGGTTGTGTCCAAGGCGTGGGAAAATTCTGACCAAACTGTGCTGTTCCTGTCACTGGCACTCGCCCACCTTCTCAGCACCTCGCTTGATGTCTTAACTTTTCCTTTCATTAGGCTTATCGGTGAATGTAAATGCTCGAACTCTTCATTAATCTTCTATGTTCCGGTGTCAAAAGAGAATCTCACCACACATTATTACTCTGCCATTACACTTCGTAAATAGACACAGCTTTTCTTCATTGGCAAGGCTGTTCACCTTCTTAGAGCTTTGCTGATGATTGTTGATGATGGTGGCGAGCCGGAT
Organism: Ryuthela nishihirai; assembly: GCA_038380435.1. Taxonomy (NCBI): domain Eukaryota; kingdom Metazoa; phylum Arthropoda; class Arachnida; order Araneae; family Heptathelidae; genus Ryuthela; species Ryuthela nishihirai. The sequence continues at coordinate 42,355,928 of JAWZYU010000020.1, forward strand.
CGGGCCAACACAAACGTGCCAAGCTGGTGAACGTCATGTGATTAGGACCAAGACCAAAGACCAACACTTCACTCAAAACAGTCCTTCGTCATCATTGTGATGACCGCCTAAGATTGTGATGACCGCCTAAGAGGCAAACAACATACAGTGTGGCTGTTTGATTCTGTTCCGCTCCTGGGTATGTTATCGGATATCTCTAAATTAGAAGCATGGAGGAAAAAAATGCATATTTTTCCAGTTATCCTAACTCTTTATGCAGAGATTCTGGAAGGGGAAAACATCGCAGTCTCTCTCTCACATCGTGATTTGGTTCTTAAATAAAAAAGACACCTTGTAATACATTCGTTAGAGTCAACACGTTCTGTTTAAACTTGACGTCTTAACGATGGTCTGATTGATGAATGTTGCATTTTGCTTTTTCTTCCTATCAAAGATTCAGAAAAGGGGAAGGGATATTAAAAAACATAAAGGTCCATTTACGTGATTCGCCGTAGAGTAAATGTGATACAACTTAATCATTACCTATCAGGGTTAAGAACTCTCTTGAATATCGAAAATCTGATGAATATGACGTCAAATGTGGGACGAAAGATTTATTAAACTGTCGAAATATGTGAAGTATACTCGGCAAAAAAAGGGGACTCATCACTCAAGTTTAAGCATGGCTTCAGTATTAATGTACATATAGCGCTAAAATTTAATACTTTGGGTTGCAACAGCAGTGTTAATGAGACTCCGAATTACACTCGAATCTGTTTTGCAACGTCTGGGGTCTAGGACACGGGTACTCCAAGTCAGGGTTTCGAAAGTATTTTTGGGCCTGGCCAGTTAGCCTACAGGTACTGCTATTGTTTGGGTCGCAAAGTGAATGGAAATTTGAATTTTGGGCCGTGAAGTTAATGGGAATTTGAATTTTGGGTCGCAAAGTGAATGGAAATTTGAATTTTGGGCCGTGAAGTTAATGGGAATTTGAATTTTGGGTCGCGAAGTTAATGGGAATTTGAATTTTGGGTCGCGAAATGAATGGGAATTTGAATTTTGGGCAGCGAAGTGAATGGATTTGAATTTTGGGTTCCAAAATGAATGAATATTTGAATTTTGGGTTCCAAAATGAATAAATATTTGAATATTGGTTCGCGAGATGATTAAAATTTTGAATTTTGGGCTACGAGGTGAATAGGTATTTAAATTTTTGGCCTCAAATGAATATGTAGTTGAATTTTGGGTCTCGAGTGAAATGGGTATTTAAATATTAGATCGGGAAGTGAATAGGTATTGAAATTTTGGGAAACATTAGCTTACAAGATGAAATTATTGTGAACAATTTGAATTTCAGTTTGCCCGTAAAACAAATTTTAATACGTAATATTTAGTGGCTAAATCTCCATATAACAGAGGATTTGCGATGAGTTATTTTACTTCTGAGCGGCACTCAATGGGCTAAATGGCGAGGTCACAAGGACATTGAGGGTTCAGAAAAAGTTGGGGAAAGGAGACCCACTGGACAGCTGTTAGGAGACAGATGGTAGCCTCCTGTCAATACCATCGAGCGTATTCTTTAACCTGCACAGGGTATGGTTCTTCCCACACGGGGCCATGACTTGACGTCCCCTCCAACGGATGGCGGCCTTTCCAAGCCCATCATGTCCCCTATTGGCTATGGGTAAGGCGGGAAGTTTTGCGGAGATAAATCGCAACGCTGGCCCAGGTGGAATTCGAACATGGAAATTGATGATTACGAGCTTGGTTCGCTGCCGAGTCAGACATATCGGCCCCAGAACAGTTCGCACAAAAATTGAATTATTAGAATTTTAAAGGCACAACTCCACGATATTTAGAGATATTTCCTTCTCCCATCTATTTCCTCCCTAATTCTCTTAAAATTATCCTAGATGAATAATAAATTAGTTACATGAAATCCTGTCAATGTAATTATTTTCATTGTTCAATTCGTTTCTTTGAGATTCCAATGGAGGCATTTCAGATATTTGTGGGGGCTTTTTCTCGTTCAATAGAAATGGGTTAAGTGGAATATCGAATGTTTTGTAGATTAACATAGCCTTCCATGAAGGAGGGGGGGGGTTGAAAAATAATACTTAGTAAATCGGGAGGTGTTCGGCCCTAAAAGAGGGCACATGCCGTTTGAAAAGGTTGGGAAATCACTGCTTTAAACAATGGGTCAGCAGCTCTGAAACTAAAACACGACCTCCCCCCCATCTTCGATTTCAACTCTAGGGTTGGGTTGTTTTACCTCTGAGCGGCACTTTTTTGCACACCATGGGCTAAATGGCCAGGTCACATGGACCCCGAAGGAGGGAACCCACTGGAACAGCTGTTGGGAGACAGATGGTAGCCTACCGCCAAGGCCATCCAGCTTTAACGTGCACAGGATATGGCTCTCCCGCACACGGGGACACGGCTTAACGTCCCATCCGACGGACGGCGACCTTTCCAAATCCATCGGTGTCCCGTACTGACCGTGTGCAGGGCGGGAAATTTTGCGGAGATAAATCTCAACGCTGACCCAGCTGGGACTCAAACCTGGGAACTGCAGATTACGAGCCTGGCGTGCTACCGACTGAGCCACCCCCGCCCCTCAACGCTAGGGTAAGTACTGATGACATGTTTGTCGCATAAGCCTTTTATGAACCAACAGAACATCCTATGTCTACGATTATAGGAGGAGGTGACGTAATTTTCCAATACTTAATACGTTGCACGCAGTAAGTCAAAGTTCAAAACTTTCGTGCAATCCTATCGTGTTCTCTAAAACGTTTGATCTATTTATGGGATAAATATGCGTGCAGATAATACGATAAACATCTCTTGAGTCAACTGAATTAAAATGTGTGAAATCGTTGAGTTGATGAGAGGTTTCGCTTTCCTTACAAAAGCAACGAAACTTCTTCGACTGTCGCGGTGAAATGGAAAATTCCAGCTCCCTCCCACATAACGATTATGGAGATGAGTCCATGCTCCCTCCTGGAGTGAAGCTGTCATCGACTCAATTTGTGATTTAGCCAAGGAGGAGGAGGAAATCTCATATGCGCTGTCTGCGCCTTATCTGTTGCGAGACCCATTCAGGAAACATGTCAAGGTCTTCTGTTTGTTGCACTGGTTTTTGCAACGCGCTACTAACCAAAATATATCAACCTATAAACAGTTAGGGACTCTTTCAATTTTTGAAAAAAATATAGCAAGAGGATTTTTCGTTGTCATATTTATCCTTTGGCGCATTTTCGATTTAGTCTTTTCTTAATTCGTTAATGCGATGGTGTGGGGAACAATAAAGAAGAAATGTTCTTTGAAATGAGTTATTTCTGCAACCATTGCGGATTTCAGTGAACAGAAGTGTAGGTTACGTTGTTTTACCTCTGAGCACCATTTTTTGCACACCACGGCCAGATCACAAGAATACGAAGGGGTCAGAGAGGGTTGGGAAAAGGGGATCCATTGGATAGCTGTTGGGTTGGGTTGGGTTGTTTTACCTCTGAGCGGCACTTTTTTGCACACCATGGGCTAAATGGCCTGGTCACATGGACCCCGAAGGCTCAGAGAAGGTTGGGGGAGGGGACCCACTTGAACAGCTGTTGGGAGACAGATGGTAGCCTCCCGTCAACTACCATCTATCTCCCAACAGCTGTTCCAGTGGGTCCCCTCCCTCAACCTTCTCTGAGCCTTCGGGGTCCATGTGACCTGGCCATTTAGCCCATGGTGTGCAAAAAAGTGCCGCTCAGAGGAAAAACAACCCACCCAACCCTCCCGTCAAGGCCATCCAGCGTGTTCTTTAACGTGCACAGGGTATGTCTCTCCCGCACACGGGGCCACGGCTTAACGTCCCATACGACGGCCTTTCCAAGCCCATCGGTGTCCCCTACTGACCGTGGGCAGGGCGGGGAAAGGATAGCTGTTAGGAGACAGATTGTAGCCTCTCTTCAAGTCCACCCAGTGTTTTTTTAACTGCTAGATGAGACTGCTCAATGTCTCATCCAACGGAAGGCGGCCTTGCCAAGTCCATTGGTGTTTCCTTTCTAAACCGAAGACAGCGAACAGGGTGGAGTTTTAGCGGATATATATCTCAACGCATCACTGGTTGGACTCGAATCTGGGAGCTGCCTATTACGAGCCTGGCGAGCTCCCTAACTGAACCAACCTTCTTCCTCAAGGAAGTTTCAGAATATTATAACTAGATTCAACTTTAAATAGTGCTAATTGAGCTCTACTTGCCTCCCGTTCCCTTCCACCAAACTTCTCTGAGCCTTTCGGGTCCTTGTGACCTGGTCATTTAGTCCATTGTATGCAAAAAAATTGTATGCAAATGCCTCTCAGAGGTAAACAACAACAACCCTCTTGAAGTTTCTTAAAATTCTCCTAAATAATAGATTAGTTGCATGAAATGTTGCCAATTTAATTATTTTTATCGTTGAATTCTGTTTTTAAACCAGGGGGAGCATTTTTCGGGGAAGGGGTGGGTGGGTATCACCTCCCATTTGTGAACTTGAATAACGTATATTTTCTAAGTTTCCAAAAATCGGACTCAAGCACTTTCAAATTCAAACATCTGTTTTCCCCATTTTAGGAGGAAATTCAAAATAGGAGGAATATTTTGTTCGGTTTATAGAAGTAAAATTGATCATCATCTTGTTAAAGAAGTTACGGTTGCTTTGGTTTGTTAATCAGACTAAAAGTGGTGAAACATATTACATGATGAAAAGCAGAAATAAAGAGATTGTATAGATTTTTATATTTTTAACAATGTACTATAAAGAATTTTCAACTTAAATAGAAGTGAAGAAAGAAAATGATCAGCACTATATACAAGAAATACATGACAGACAGCATGAAATCCACAATTACTTTATCACGGTCTGTAAATAGTTCTTGATAGCTTGGAACTTCAAATTCTCGGATTTTTGAAACATAACATTTCTCTACGCGAAAGAATATGTAAAAGGAGAAGGTTTCCCGTGTGGCCTTTAAACGATAAAGGCCATGCATTTCCTTAAAAATTTAAAGCCTGTCAGCTCTTGTTGACTAGGTGCCTACCATCTTCAAATTAGAATGGAACTGTTAACCTTTTGAATGACTGTAGGTCAATAAAAGAATACGTTTGAAAAGAAAATAATGCGTCTTTGCCGAAGCAATTTAGGGGCGGGGTGTCTCAGTCGGTAGCGCGCCAGGTTCGTAATCTGTAGTTCCCAGATTCGAGTCCCAGCTGGGTCAGCGTTGAGATTTATCTCCGCAAAATTCCCCGCCCTGCCCACAGTCAGTAGGGGACACCGATGGGCTTGGAAAGGCTGCCGTCCGTCGGATGGGACGTTAAGCCGTGGCCCCGTGTGTGGGAGAGCTATACCCTCTGCACGTTAAAGAACACGCTGGATGGCCTTGACGGGAGGCTACCATCTGTCTCCCAACAGCTGTTCCAGTGGGTCCCCTTTCCCAACCTTCTCTGAGCCTTCAGGGTCCATGTGACCTGGCCATTTAGCCCATGGTGTGCAAAAAAGTGCCGCTCAGAGGTAAAACAACCCAACCCGAAGCAATTCACATTAGGCTTTTGCAACTCGGACTTTCTTTTTCAGCCGTTGCATCGTGTTCGAGACAGCCATATCCTGTGCACGTTAAAGAACTCAAGAACTCGTTGATGGCCTTGACGGGAGGCTACCATCTGTCTTCTAACAGCTATCCAGTGGGTCCTCTCCCCACAACCTTCTCTAAGCCCTCAAGGTCCATTGTGACATGCAAGTAAGCGCCGCTTAGAGGTAAAACTACGCAACCCATTTGAAACTTTTGCGTTCGAAATTTCGAAAACTTTTCACGTTGTTTTTTCTTTTCGTAGACAATAGACCAACAGAGGTATAATCTGTACAGACACCACAGAAAAAAATCTGTGAGGAAAGGGTGATTTGAGCACAACAAAAAATACCAGAAAAAACATCCATATCGTATTTGGGCTCAAACCCTAGTCACTTCGATCAGTAGCCAAGTGCATTAATAAAGGTTAAAAACTTAAGATTTCATTATCCATTTATTTATGATTATATTTCTGTTTCTGCCTTAAAGCATCTTTAGAAGCTTGCAGTTCGAACACTGAACATGACCCAACTTGGATTGTTTGGGTTGTTTTACCTCTGAGCGGCACTTTTTTGCCCACCATGGGCTAAATGGCCAGGCCACAAGGACCCCGAAGGCTCAGAGATGGTTGGGGGAGGGGACCCACTGGAACAGCTGTTGGAAGACACATGGTAGCCTCCCGTCAAGGCCATCCAGCGTGTTCTTTAACGTGCACAGGGTATGGCTCTCCCGCACACGGGGCCACGGCTTAACGTCCCATCCTACGGACGGCGGCCTATTACCAAGGCCATCGGTGTCCCGTACTGACCGTGGGCAGGGCGGGGAATTTTGCGGAGATAAATCTCAATGCTGACCCAGCTGGGACTCGAACCTGGGAACTACAGATTACGAGCCTGGCGCGCTACCGACTGAGCCACCCCCATGACCCAACGACTCTAGGTCTAGGTGATTTCTGAAGAAGTTATAAAGCTAAATATAACTGTACCAAGGTAAGTTTTAAGATGGGAAGAGTGTAATAATCCCAAGTATGCGAATAAAGTAATCTCAAGAGTATAATTGTTACTCTAAGAATAATTTGATGTTTTTATAAGTATTTAAATGCTTCTGTGTGATTTTAACAATTTACGTTTTGATCTACCTTTCAATTAATTCTGAAACTTTTTCCAATTTTCTTCCGTTGTTGTTACAGATGTTTACAGATGCTCGAACAATAATTAGTTCTTCAATTACCATGAATTCATAGTCTACAAATATCACTAAACCCATTTGGAGAAACTGCTGAAAGCCTGCACAGTAAATGCAACTCATTCTTTCCAACCAGTTACTAGCAATCCAACACTAGGAATCCAAAACAACTTGAATTCTTTTTGCTGTTACCAAATTGTCTTCCGTTAGTCTGCCAAGGGGACTTCTGTCATCGACAGTTCCCTCTTGAGGCCGCTTCCTTGTTCTATAATTGGAAATTCTGATGACAAGCAAGATACATTGCAGTATTTCACTTTCAGCGGGACTATTTCTTCTTTTGAAAACAGTCTTCCTTTCATTAGTAGTAGAAACTCTTCTAAGCATATTGAATGGTCAAATAGATAGACATTAAATTATCTTGACATTTGTAAGCATGACATTTTAATAAAATACAGTAAAACCCCTTTGTAACGCGGGTTTTCGGCAAACCGTGGTATTTCGGAAAATTCTGTGGGAAATCCATTAAGGAACCGTGGAATTATATGTTTTATAAAACATTAAATTGAAAAATAAATAATTGAAAAATAATAAATAATAAAGATTGATATAGTATTCTGATTTAAATGCATACCTTACTTTAATACCTTCGTCATATGCATCTTAATGTTTGCATATGTAAAAGATGAAAATGATCACAATCACTGCGCCTCTCCATCCAATTCATCACTTTACTGATGTTATCCAATAATTTGCTTATTTTAGGGGTCTCGACACTTCACTTTATCCTCGCTGCCATCTTTCGGTAAATTTTCTGCTCTTCCATGTTTCTGGACTACAGTTACAATTCCTTCATCATTTTTATAGACAGCGAATGAAATTTAATCATCTTCGCAAATTCATCTTATATTTTATATCGGTATTGTGTTACGTGCTGCTTATAAAGTAATGAATAACCATACCAAGATAATTTTTTTTATTAAACTATTGCGTCTCGGCGGTTATTTAGGATGGCGCTGCTGTTGGCACTTCGCCGTAAAGTTCGAAACAAAGTTGTTTGCGAAAAAAATGACTGGATCCGAGGTACAATAGCTCAAAACAAAATATCCGAACACTTTGGTTGATTACAGAATTCAGAAAAAATATCTGGCCAGATATTTTTTCTGACTTCTGTAATCAACCACAGTGTTCGGATATTTTTTTGAGCGACTGTACATCCGAATCGCGTTTAGAGAGGGGTGTTATAACGAGGTTTTACTGCGCCACATTTCCCCCTTGATTATCCAACAAACTCAACCATGGGTGTTACCCAAGATGAGAAAATTAATTTTTAAAATTTCGAAATTCTCAATCAACTGTGTAAATGCAAATGAAAATATATCATTTCCGGTAATTTTGTCTTGGTTTTCAGATTTGTGACGTATTTTCAGATTTCAGCCCTTTGTGACATGGGAATTTTAGATCATTGTATGAAAAAAGTGCCGCTCAGATATATACCAATCCAATTCCTGTTTACCTACCTCTCTAATCTATAGACTGCGCCTAATTAAACGATGTCGGATGACCTGAGGCAAATGCTTGCAACTCAAAACATTGATGGTAAATATATCGTGAGCTTGATCATGCTACTCTAACATTATACTTACAAACAGTCAAATTTAAACTTCTTGCCGATAATTTGCTTGCCTCGAGTACTAACTGATTCCCCACAAAACCCACCTTTCTGATAGATTTACTACCCGATTGGCTCACCTTTTGCTTGGTGGTTTTTACACCTTACCTCATGAGTTTACATTTGTCGATATCGATCAGTTTAAAGGCACAAAATTGCCGAACACCAGGTTTACGATATCATTGACTCGGCAACAGCGTCAGACTTTAAGCCTAAAGAGAGATGAGTTATAGCGCCCATATATTTTACCTGGCAATAAAGCCACTCCTTATCCGAAGCACCCATGATACCACCCATAAACACTCCAATTAGACCACTGGCTAATACCTGTGATTTGGGGCAAGTAGTCCTTTAAATAACAGGTGAGGATAATGCAGAAACCCGTAAAGAGAAACAAAAAACTGTAGTCGTTCATGAAGAAGAGGAAACACGACCCCCCCCCCTCCCCCCGCCTCTGGGGAAGGAAAAACGAACGAGAATAATCGCGAGTTCAAACCAGGGCAATGGCAGAATACTACCGGAAGGCAGGTTGCTGCCTACGCAAGGCGGGTGTTAGTGGTAAGTGAATTATGCGTGAGGCTATAGACTCCAAGTAATTCAATACAGTGGCGATGGACCATTAAATCGCTGGTGCCTCTTCAAGTTCTTCACAGGTGAATTAAATATTAGACGAACACGCCCAATATTTGAAGGGACTAAAGAAGCTCATTTTTGTCAGTTTCTGCCTAGACGTGTTATGATTTATTCGCTGCTGGTATCTTTCCTTCTTATCTCTTGGAGGATTTCGTTCTTCCCGGGAAAGATCGATTTGGAACCGGATGTGGGAGATAATTTTGAATTATAAATAATTCCAGATTTAAATCCATATTAATGTGGGAAATATTATCCTTAACGCTTGGAGGAGACGAGGGTAATAAATCAATATTATAATTTCTTGCGAAATTCTTTACCGACGGTTTTAATATGATAAAACTAGTTAGCTAGTCGAGTGAGCAAATGTTTTGTAAAATGTTTTTTGAGTATTGCACATTTTGCTGTAGGCAGTAGCGTACGAAGTCCAAAAATTCAAGATGGGCAGAATATATATAGACGTTAGGCATGTGAGATCACGGCTTCCAACCAAGATGCATAACATGATCACACCAGAAATCACGGATGAGCAGAATATATATAGACGTTTGGCACGTGACATCATGGCTTCCAACCGATATGGATAACATGATTACACCAGAAATCAAGTATTATCGTACTTTGTTTGCCAATCTTCACATCAGGATATAAGGGTTGGGTTGTTTTACCTCTGGGCGGCACTTTTTTGCATACCATGGGCTAAATGGCCAGGTCACATGGAACCCGAAGGCTCAGAGAAGGTTGGGGGAGGGGACCCACTGGAACAGCTGTTGGGAGACAGATGGTAGCCTCCCGTCAAGGCCATCCAGCGTGTTCTTTAACGTGCACAGGGTATGGCTCTCCCGCACATGGGGCCACGGCTTAACGTCCCATCCGACGGACGGCGGCCTTTCCAAGCCCATCGGTGTCCCCTACTGACCGTGGGCGGGGCGGGGAATTTTGCGGAGATAAATCTCAACGCTGACCCAGCTGGGACTCGAACCTGGGAACTACAGATTACGAGCCTGGCGCGCTACCGACTGAGCCACCCCCGCCCCTGTTTAACTTTTGAGAATGAAATGAAAGTTTCTATATCTAACACTATTACCAGTTTTACTTGGGGCGTTACACAATGGAAGTTTTCGCATCGAACAAAAACTAGGTCATCACAGCTAAAGACAAAAGAAATCAACTGTGAAATACGAAGCCATCTGCCACATTTTAAAGATGGGTTGGGTTGTTTTACCTCTGAGCGGCACTTTTTTGCACACCATGGGCTAAATGGCCAGGTCACATGGACCCCGAAGGCTCAGAGGAGGTTGGGGGAGGGGACCCACTGGAACAGCTGTTGGGAGACAGATGGTAGCCTCCCGTCAAGGCCATCCAGCGTGTTCTTTAACGTTGGGTTGTTTTACCTCTGAGCGGCACTTTTTTGCACACCATGGGCTAAATGGCCAGGTCACATGGACCCCGAAGACTCAGAGGAGGATTGGGGGAAGGGACCCACTGGAACAGCTGTTGGGAGACAGATGGTAGCCTCCCGTCAAGGCCATTTAGCGTGTTCTTTAACGCGCACAGGGTATGGCTCTCCCTCACACGGAGTCACGGCTTAACGTCCCATCCGACGGACGGCGGCATTTCCAAGCCCATTTTAAAGATGTTCTAAAGTATCATTTGAAAAAAAATCTACTCCATCTTCCAAACGAATGATATCTCAATTGCGTTTGACTGTTATTGACCTTACTTTAGCGGACAATTATTGCAGCACTCGAATAGGAAAGGAATGATGAGAAAAATAATGATGACACACTTGTGTAAAGACTAAAGTAAAGAATTTAGCGTAACTAATGATAGATAATTGGTAAACGCTGCTGTGATTAACAAGAACCTTTTTTCTTCCTAATTTGGGCATGAAAAAGGATGGACTCGATCTTATGGATCATTAATAACCATTTTCCTGACAATCACATTTTACCAAATCACACCTCTCATTTCTGCGTCGCCTATCTTCCATCATCCTCTTACGTCTTCATTTTTCGGGATACGATACTCGGATGAAGAGGAGGAATTACACGGGCGTTTAAAAAAATAAACACATTGGACCATTCGTGGATTATCAACTGATAAACTGACAAGGGCATACATCAAAAAGAGTCCAGACACGATTTGTTATTTTCTAAATAGCTACTTGGACCGGACATCAGTCAGGAACAGACTGATGAACATTTCTGCAGTGTTTTACCTACTGAGCAATGGAACTTTTGTAAGCTTCTCGCATTCTCGAAGTAGAATGTCGTTAATTATATGTATTAACACTGGATGATGGTTTGATTTTTTAACTGTCTGCCATTTTGGTATTTTGCGTGAGATGTTTTTCTTTAGGTAGGAAAAATGATTTGAAATTAATGGTTGTTGGACGGGTGAAAATAGCGGATATCTACAGGCAATGGACAGAAAAATGGAAACATCTTATGTCGATGAAGAGGGGCGGTGGTGGCTCAGTCGGTAGCGCGCCAGGCTCGTAATCTGTAGTTCCCAGGTTCGAGTCCCAGCTGGGTCAGCGTTGAGATTTATCTCCGCAAAATTCCCCGCCCTGCCCACGGTCAGTAGGGGACACCGATGGGCTTGGAAAGGTCGCCGTCCGTCGGATGGGAATTTAAGCCGTGGCCCAGTGTGTGGGGGAGCCATACCCTGTGCACGTTAAAGAACACGCTGGATGGCCTTGACGGGAGGCTACCATCTGTCTCCCAACAGCTGTTTCAGTGGGTCCCCTCCCCCAACCTTCTCTGAGCCTTCGGGGTCCATGTGACCTGGCCATTTAGACCATGGTGTGCAAAAAAGTGCCGCTCAGAGGTAAAACAACCCAACCCAAAATGGAAACATATGACTGAAGATAAATATAAGATGCCAATTAAACTGTCTAAATTTCCATTTTTTAACAATACTTAAAGAGTTCATTACTTAAACAGCTATAGAAGTTTCAATATTGAATAACAGAGATGTCAATCATAAGAATTCATCTCAGAAGTTAATACTTATTTTGTTAAATTTTTATTTCAAACTATTTAGTAAAATAAGTGTATGTTTTAGAATTTTGTGCAAACAGTTCTTTCAATAATTGCCAGTTTTACACAAGTTTCTTAGGCCTGACTTTGCTGCTGTTAAGTATTCGAGCTTCCACAGCTCTTTAAATACCCAACAAATATTGTTGAAATTCGAGCTTTAGATGGAAGAATTAGATTTAAATTTATATAGTCCTGCTATCCTATAAAAAACTCATTGTTGAAATTAAGGATCTTCGAATTTGACTGTTCTTTGACTTAACACGAGAATGATTTCATTTTTGTGTCCAGTATCTACAAATGCTCTGTCTTTGGTTGCGTTGAATATTTTTGTGATAGAATGTTATCGAATTTTATATTTATCTTGATAATAGATGAGAGTTGAATCGATCTGCGTTGAAAATTATCTATCCTAACTCCTACTTTGTTCCCGGTGAGAAAGGGTTGGGTTGGGTTGTTTTACCTCTGAGCGGCACTTTTTTGCACACCATGGGCTAAATGGCCAGGTCACATGGACCCGAAGGCTCAGAGAAGGTTGGGGAGGGGACCCACTGGAACAGCTGTTGGGAGACAGATGGTAGCCTCCCGTCAAGGCCATCCAGCATGTTCTTTAACGTGCACAGGGTATGGCTCTCCCGCACACGGGACCACGGCTTAACGTCCCATCCGACGGAGGCGGCCTTTCTAAGCCCATCGGTGTCCCCTACTGACCGTGGGCAGGGCGGGAAATTTTGCGGAGATAAATCTCAACGCTGACCCAGCTGGGACTCGAACCTGGGAACTACAGATTACGAGCCTGGCGCGCAACCGACTGAGCCCCCCCCCCCCCCCCCCCCCCCCCGGTGAGAAAGAAGACACGTAAGGGGCTTGGAAAGTCACTCGCTCGTCGGAAAGCACTTTAACCTATAGCATCACATAGAACCACAGAAGTTGCATTTAAAGAACACGTTGGATGGCCGTGAGACGAGGTAAGATTTGTCTTCCAGCAGCTGTCTAATGAGTACCTTTTTCCAATCTTCTGTGAGCCTTTGGGACATTGTGACTAGGCCATTTAGCTAGTCGTTTGCACAAAAGAGCCGTTCACAGTTATAGCAACCCAACATCTTGTGGAATGACATAATTAAATCATCATTTTCATAGTTTTGCATAACTAAATCATCACCTTTCAGCTATGCCAATAGAGAAAAAAATAGGATTTAGAACCCACGCAAAATGCCAAGTTATTTTTAAAATAAACTTTACAAAGGAATATGTCACTAGTAGGCAAAGGAAGATTTACAGTATATGCATTATACCTACTTCAGTATTATCTAAAATAATTTGTTAAGGATTGAAAGAATTGTGCTAACTGTGCTCTCGTATGGTAATAACTAAAAGTAAGAAACAGAAAAAGTAAACGATCTGTGGATACTGAAGATCAGAGTTTCCGATATCACCCCACACCCCTTCACTCCGTTGTAGTTTCATATTCGCAATGCATTTGTTTTAGAATCTAGATGTGTTTATACACTGCACGATATTGAAATTGCCCCATCCAGAAGGAGTGAGGGAATAGAGGTGATATGTAGAACACACATAGCAATGCATATTGGCTTACCATAATTTAATTTGCAGCCACTTACAGCGGTTAGAAGATGAGATAATGCAGCACAATGTGACTGCCTGAATAGGTGGTTGCACCGCCGTCAACGGCAATACAGGCACCAATACGGAGTGGCATGGAGTCATACAGTCGACGGATATGATCCTGACGAATTGCACACCAAGCAGCATTAACTTGCTCCCATAATTCATCGAGATTCCGCACTGGCCGGTGAGAGGATTGCACACGTCATCTAATGTGGCCCCACAGATTTTCTATTGGGGATAAATCTGGTGATCGTGCTGGCCATGGCGATACTTGAACATGTTGCAAAAATTGTCTGGAGACCCTAGCAGTGTGTCCACAGGTGTTGTCATGCTGGAAAATGGGCTGTTGCATGCCTCCCATGAACGGTAACAAACGGGCTGCATAGCTGCGATAACGCATCATGCAGCTGTCAGTGTTCCTGCGATGTGGACAAGAGGTGACCTGCTGTCATATCCAATAGCACCCCATACCATTATGCCTGGCTGATGGGCCATGTGCCAGTCGTGAACAAAAGCTGGATATGTCCTCTCGCCAGGTTGTCACCATACATGGACCTGTCGATCGTCAGCACCCAGAGAGAAACAGGATTCATCACTAAACAAAACAGTGTTCCATTCGTGACCCCAGTTCGCACAACTTCGGCACCAAGCCCGACGAGCACTGCGATGGTTTGCAGTCAATGGCAGTCGATGTAATGTTTGTCAAGAGCACAGGTGAACCTCATGCAATTTTCGGCTTACCATTCGGGTCATTATGGGGACGTCCATGGCTGCTGACACAGCCCATCGAGTATCGCTTGCAGTGTCTGTGGTGACGATCGAGCATGTCGAACAATGCGCCTATCAAGCTGTGCTAACGTTTGTCGGATGGCATCACTCCCTATGCGAAACCGCTAGAACCTTCATTTTGCCACTGTTGCCAACAGCCTCCAACAGTTCGTTCATCCCAATGAACATGGACAGCGACACGATGTATAGTCTATCCAGCTTCAAACAGACCTGTAATTCTTCCTTTTTCAAAAGCATCAAAATGACGATAAACCTGCCGACATCGTGTACCAGGCAATTTTCGGCCTTCGCTGAACAATTTGCAAGCGGGACAACCTAATATCAACCGTTCGCACGACTTCCGCCTGCATAAACACAATCCCATCCCTGTTCCTTCTTGCACCTTTTATCTCTTGAGCCACACACGTCATTGGCTCCGGATTATCATCATTTGCATATCTCAACTGCGCACACCCACCCTTCTATTTGCATGTTTGTACGACATGTCCTTCTGGGTGAGGTACTTTCAATGTCGAGCAGTGTATAACAATAATCATTCTAAAACTAGCATATTCAGTTAACACAGGGGAATATCTATTTTTATTTTTGGAGAAATTACAGCCGTAATGGTTCATTAATATTATTATTCTTTTGAACGATACTGTTGTCACTGTTTTGAATTTGAATACACCCAATTTTGTTTTTACACGGTAGACAGGTTCCCCCCCCCCAAAAAAAAACGTATAAAAAAAGATACACTGCATTTAAAAAAATAGAAGATTGGTTCCAGACGTGAAAACCCAGTACAAATAATAAGTTGTTTTCAAATAAATATCAAAATCTTTAAATGAATAAAAATCAGATAAAGATTTAATTAAACACATTTTTTCATTTTATAAACTTCTAAAGATAATTATATGTACATATATAAAGTAAATTATCCTTCATAGAGAAAGTAACATGTCACTAATTCAAGAATACAAAAATGAAAAAAAAATGACTTTCATATGCCTATTAACTAGATTTTATTCGTTGTCACTTTCTGACAATAGACGCATTGGTTTGCGTAAGACTGGAATTAAATCACTGTCATCGTTTGAAACATTTTGGCCGTCGTATTCATACTCCAATGGTGAAATGCTCTCTGTGGCATGGGGAACCAAATTATCCCTTGTTTCCAGTGATTCTGCATCCATCCGTTTATTATTGTCCAGTGATTACATCCATCCACGGTCCCATTGATCACTAGACAAATGAGCTAACCATGCGGCCACAGGGATTGCTTAATAATGTACATAGTCAGATCAGAATAATATGACCATCTAACATACATTCGCTATGATAGAAAAAAAAAGAAAATACGCTCTCAAGCAGCTGCTTGCCACAGAGGTCTGACAGGAGCCTGTCAGTTTATATGCCATAGTAGAAGGTCTGAGATGATGGCAGGACCTCAGCAGAAAAACGACACATACATCCATGCCTTACGCGGGGCTCGAACCCAGGTCCCTTAGATCAGTAGCCAAGTGCGCTAACCACTCGACCACGGGACGGCTTTAATATGATAGGTGGTCATATTATTCTGATACGACTGTGTATACATCACATTAAAAAAGAGTAACAGTAAACTTGTATGTTGTGTGAATAAAAACAACATTCAAATTTCCCTAAATATGAAAAATTAGTTTGTTTTTTTGAAAGAAAAAAAAAACTTACTGACGATAAATGAAAGATCACCCTCGAATCTCTCTAAATATCTCTAAATATCTGAATATTGTTGAAAATTGAGATTTTTAGAGATTGGAGTGAGATCTTCAATTTATTTTTCAATTATTTTAGATGTTTAATTATTATTGTCATTTTTATGTAAAAAGCTTATTTTTAAAGTTAGGGAGCTATGAATGTGATTTTCCCTTCACGTAAATACGGAAGTGTCCTATTACATTTTGTAATATAATGTATAGATAAATGTAACAATGATAACACTGTCCCTTTTTTGTATGATTTTGTTTTCACGATATTGAACGTAATGTTTTTGAACACTTGCAGATTATCTACAATATTAAATATTTCATTCTGTTACTTTAATTATTGGAGGAATGCAATCCTTTCTTGAAGAAGAGGTTGATTTGTCTTTGTCTTTATTACAATAGAAGGATAAACACAACAAAAAAGTCTTGATATTGAAAGTAATGTTCTTAAAAGCGATTTTACATTATTCTGCGATATTAAATTCTGCATTCTGTTACTTTAATGATTGAAAGAATACAATTCCCTCTTGAAGAAGAGGTTGATTTGTCTTTGTCTTTATTACAATAGAAGGATAAACACAACAAAAAATTCTTGATATTGAAAGTAATGTTCTTAAAAGCGATTTTACATTATTCTGCGATATTAAATTCTGCATTCTGTTACTTTAATGATTGAAAGAATGCAATTCCCTCTTGAAGAAGAGGTTGATTTGTCTTTGTCTTTATTACAATAGAAGGATAAACACAACTAAAAAATTCTCGATATTGAAAGTAATGTCTTAAACGCTTTTATACTATTCTGCGATATTAAATTCTGCATTCCGTTACTTTAATGATTGAAAGAATACAATTCCCTCTTGAAGAAGAGGTTGATTTGTCTTTGTCTTCATTACAATAGAAGGATAAACACAACAAAAAATTCTCGATATTGAAAGTAATGTTCTTAAACGCTTTTATACTATTCTGCGATATTAAATTCTGCATTCTGATACTTTAATGATTGAAAGAATACAATTCCCTCCTGAAGAAGAGGTTGATTTGTCTTTGTCTTTATTACAATAGAAGGATAGACACAACAACAAAAATTCTCGATATTAAAAGTAATGTTCTTAAAAGCGATTTTACATTATTCTGCGATATTATATTCTGCATTCTGTTACTTTAATGATTGAAAGAATACAATTCCCTCTTGAAGAAGAGGTTGATTTGTCTTTGTCTTTATTACAATAGAAGGATAAACACAACAAATAATTCTTGATATTGAAAGTAATGTTCTTAAACGCTTTTATACTATTCTGCGATATTAAATTCTGCATTCTGTTACTTTAATGATTGAAAGAATACAATTCCCTCTTGAAGAAGAGGTTGATTTGTCTTTGTCTTTATTACAATAGAAGGATAAACACAACAAAATATTCTTGATATTGAAAGTAATGTTCTTAAACGCTTTTATACTATTCTGCGATATTAAATTCCGCATTCTGTTACTTTAATGATTGAAAGAATACAATTCCCTCTTGAAGAAGAGGTTGATTTGTCTTTGTCTTTATTACAATAGAAGGATAGACACAACAAAAAAATTCTCGATATTAAAAGTAATGTTCTTAAAAGCGATTTTACATTATTCTGCGATATTAAATTCTGCATTCCGTTACTTTAATGATTGAAAGAATACAATTCCCGCTTGAAGAAGAGGTTGATTTGTCTTTGTCTTTATTACAATAGAAGGATAAACACAACAAAAAAATTCTCGATATTGAAAGTAATGTTCTTAAAAGCGATTTTACATTATTCTGCGATATTAAATTCTGCATTCTGTTACTTTAATGATTGAAAGAATACAATTCCCTCTTGAAGAAGAGGTTGATTTGTCTTTGTCTTCATTACAATAGAAGGATAAACACAACAAAAAAATTCTTGATATTGAAAGCAATGTTCTTAAAAGCGATTTTACATTATTCTGCGATATTAAATTCTGCATTCTGTTACTTCAATGATTGAAAGAATACAATTCCCTCTTGAAGAAGAGGTTGATTTGTCTTTGTCTTTATTACAATAGAAGGATAAACACAACAAAAAATTCTCGATATTGAAAGTAATGTTCTTAAAAGCGATTTTACATTATTCTGCGATATTAAATTCTGTATTCTGTTACTTCAATGATTGAAAGAATACAATTCCCGCTTGAAGAAGAGGTTGATTTGTCTTTGTCTTTATTACAATAGAAGGATAAACACAACAAAAAAATTCTCGATATTGAAAGTAATGTTCTTAAAAGCGATTTTACATTATTCTGCGATATTAAATTCTGCATTCTGTTACTTTAATGATTGAAAGAATACAATTCCCTCTTCAAGAAGAGGTTGATTTGTCTTTGTCTTTATTAGAATAGAAGGATAAACACAACAAAAAATTCTTCATATTGAAAGTAATGTTCTTAAAAGCGATTTTACATTATTCTGCGATATTAAATTCTGCATTCTGTTACTTTAATGATTGAAAGAATACAATTCCCTCTTGAAAAAGAGGTTGATTTGTCTTTGTCTTTATTACAATAGAAGGATAAACACAACAAAAAATTCTTGATATTGAAAGTAATGTTCTTAAAAGCGATTTTACATTATTCTGCGATATTAAATTCTGCATTCTGTTACTTTAATGATTGAAAGAATACAATTCCCTCTTGAAGAAGAGGTTGATTTGTCTTTGTCTTCATTACAATAGAAGGATAGACACAACAAAAAAATTCTTGATATTGGAAGGAATGTTCTTAAAAGCGATTTTACATTATTCTGCGATATTAAATTCTGCATTCGTTACTTTAATGATTGAAAGAATGCAATTCCCTCTTGAAGAAGAGGTTGATTTGTCTTTGTCTTTATTACAATAGAAGGATAGACACAACAAAAAAATTCTCGATATTGAAAGTAATGTTCTTAAATGCGATTTTACATTATTCTGCGATATTAAATTCTGCATTCTGTTACTTTAATGATTGAAAGAATACAATTCCCTCTTGAAGAAGAGGTTGATTTGTCTTTGTCTGCATTACAATAGAAGGATAAACACAACAAAAAAATTCTCGATATTGAAAGTAATGTTCTTAAACGCTTTTATATTATTCTGCGATATTAAATTCTGCATTCTGTTACTTTAATGATTGAAAGAATGCAATTCCCTCTTGAAGAAGAGGTTGATTTGTGTTTGTCTTCATTACAATAGAAGGATAAACACAACAAAAAAATTCTCGATATTGAAAGCAATGTTCTTAAAAGCGATTTTATATTATTCTGCGATATTAAATTCTGCATTCCGTTACTTTAATGATTGAAAGAATACAATTCCCTCTTGAAGAAGAGGTCGATTTGTCTTTGTCTTCATTACAATAGAAGGATAAACACAACAAAAAAATTCTCGATATTGAAAGCAATGTTCTTAAAAGCGATTTTACATTATTCTGCGATATTAAATTCTGCATTCTGTTACTTTAATGATTGAAAGAATGCAATTCCCTCTTGAAGAAGAGGTTGATTTGTCTTTGTCTTTATTACAATAGAAGGATAAACACAACAAAAAAATTCTCGATATTGAAAGCAATGTTCTTAAAAGCTATTTTATATTATTCTGCGATATTAAATTCTGCATTCCGTTACTTTAATGATTGAAAGAATACAATTCCCTATTGAAGAAGAGGTTGATTTGTCTTTGTCTTCAT
Source organism: Ryuthela nishihirai (assembly GCA_038380435.1). Taxonomy (NCBI): domain Eukaryota; kingdom Metazoa; phylum Arthropoda; class Arachnida; order Araneae; family Heptathelidae; genus Ryuthela; species Ryuthela nishihirai. The sequence continues at coordinate 42,375,884 of JAWZYU010000020.1, forward strand.
TACAATAGAAGGATAAACACAACAAAAAAATTCTCGATATTGAAAGCAATGTTCTTAAAAGCGATTTTATATTATTCTGCGATATTAAATTCTGCATTCCGTTACTTTAATGATTGAAAGAATACAATTCCCTCTTGAAGAAGAGGTTGATTTGTCTTTGTCTTTATTACAATAGAAGGATAAACACAACTAAAAAATTCTCGATATTGAAAGTAATGTTCTTAAAAGCGATTTTACATTATTCTGCGATATTAAATTCTGCATTCCGTTACTTTAATGATTGAAAGAATGCAATTCCCTCTTGAAGAAGAGGTTGATTTGTCTTTGTCTTTATTACAATAGAAGGATAAACACAACTAAAAAATTCTCGATATTGAAAGTAATGTCTTAAACGCTTTTATACTATTCTGCGATATTAAATTCTGCATTCCGTTACTTTAATGATTGAAAGAATACAATTCCCTCTTGAAGAAGAGGTTGATTTGTCTTTGTCTTTATTACAATAGAAGGATAAACACAACAAAAAATTCTCGATATTGAAAGTAATGTTCTTAAACGCTTTTATACTATTCTGCGATATTAAATTCTGCATTCTGATACTTTAATGATTGAAAGAATACAATTCCCTCTTGAAGAAGAGGTTGATTTGTCTTTGTCTTTATTACAATAGAAGGATAGACACAACAACAAAAATTCTCGATATTAAAAGTAATGTTCTTAAAAGCGATTTTACATTATTCTGCGATATTAAATTCTGCATTCCGTTACTTTAATGATTGAAAGAATGCAATTCCCTCTTGAAGAAGAGGTTGATTTGTCTTTGTCTTTATTACAATAGAAGGATAAACACAACAAAAAAATTCTCGATATTGAAAGTAATGTTCTTAAAAGCGATTTTACATTATTCTGCGATATTAAATTCTGCATTCTGTTACTTTAATGATTGAAAGAATACAATTCCCTCTTGAAGAAGAGGTTGATTTGTCTTTGTCTTCATTACAATAGAAGGATAGACACAACAAAAAAATTCTTGATATTGGAAGCAATGTTGTTAAAAGCGATTTTACATTATTCTGCGATATTAAATTCTGCATTCCGTTACTTTAATGACTGAAAGAATGCAATTCCCTCTTGAAGAAGAGGTTGATTTGTCTTTGTCTTTATTACAATAGAAGGATAGACACAACAAAAAAATTCTCGATATTGAAAGTAATGTTCTTAAAAGCGATTTTACATTATTCTGCGATATTAAATTCTGCATTCTGTTACTTTAATGATTGAAAGAATACAATTCCCTCTTGAAGAAGAGGTTGATTTGTCTTTGTCTTCATTACAATAGAAGGATAAACACAACAAAAAAATTCTCGATATTGAAAGTAATGTTCTTAAACGCTTTTATATTATTCTGCGATATTAAATTCTGCATTCTGTTACTTTAATGATTGAAAGAATACAATTCCCTCTTGAAGAAGAGGTTGATTTGTCTTTGTCTTCATTACAATAGAAGGATAGACACAACAAAAAAATTCTCGATATTGAAAGCAATGTTCTTAAAAGCGATTTTATATTATTCTGCGATATTAAATTCTGCATTCCGTTACTTTAATGATTGAAAGAATACAATTCCCTCTTGAAGAAGAGGTTGATTTGTCTTTGTCTTCATTACAATAGAAGGATAAACACAACAAAAAAATTCTCGATATTGAAAGTAATGTTCTTAAACGCTTTTATATTATTCTGCGATATTAAATTCTGCATTCTGTTACTTTAATGATTGAAAGAATACAATTCCCTCTTGAAGAAGAGGTTGATTTGTCTTTGTCTTCATTACAATAGAAGGATAGACACAACAAAAAAATTCTCGATATTGAAAGCAATGTTCTTAAAAGCGATTTTACATTATTCTGCGATATTAAATTCTGCATTCTGTTACTTTAATGATTGAAAGAATGCAATTCCCTCTTGAAGAAGAGGTTGATTTGTATTTGTCTTCATTACAATAGAAGGATAAACACAACAAAAAAATTCTCGATATTGAAAGCAATGTTCTTAAAAGCGATTTTATATTATTCTGCGATATTAAATTCTGCATTCCGTTACTTTAATGATTGAAAGAATACAATTCCCTCTTGAAGAAGAGGTTGATTTGTCTTTGTCTTCATTACAATAGAAGGATAAACACAACAAAAAAATTCTCGATATTGAAAGCAATGTTCTTAAAAGCGATTTTACATTATTCTGCGATAATAATTTCTGCATTCTGTTACTTTAATGATTGAAAGAATGCAATTCCCTCTTGAGGAAGAGGTTGATTTGTCTTTGCCTTTATTACAATAGAAGGATAAACACAACAAAAAAAATTCTCGATATTGAAAGCAATGTTCTTAAAAGCGATTTTATATTATTCTGCGATATTAAATTCTGCATTCCGTTACTTTAATGATTGAAAGAATACAATTCCCTCTTGAAGAAGAGGTTGATTTGTCTTTGTCTTCATTACAATAGAAGGATAAACACAACAAAAAAATACTCGATATTGAAAGCAATGTTCTTGAAAGCGATTTTATATTATTCTGCGATATTAAATTCTGCATTCCGTTACTTTAATGATTGAAAGAATACAATTCCCTCTTGAAGAAGAGGTTGATTTGTCTTTGTCTTTTTTACAATAGAAGGATAAACACAACTAAAAAATTCTCGATATTGAAAGTAATGTTCTTAAAAGCGATTTTACATTATTCTGCGATATTAAATTCTGCATTCCGTTACTTTAATGATTGAAAGAATGCAATTCCCTCTTGAAGAAGAGGTTGATTTGTCTTTGTCTTTATTACAATAGAAGGATAGACACAACAAAAAAATTCTCGATATTAAAAGTAATGTTCCTAAAAGCGATTTTACATTATTCTGCGATATTAAATTCTGCATTCCGTTACTTTAATGATTGAAAGAATGCAATTCCCTCTTGAAGAAGAGGTTGATTTGTCTTTGTCTTTATTACAATAGAAGGATAAACACAACTAAAAAATTCTCGATATTGAAAGTAATGTCTTAAACGCTTTTATACTATTCTGCGATATTAAATTCTGCATTCCGTTACTTTAATGATTGAAAGAATACAATTCCCTCTTGAAGAAGAGGTTGATTTGTCTTTGTCTTTATTACAATAGAAGGATAAACACAACAAAATATTCTCGATATTGAAAGTAATGTTCTTAAACGCTTTTATACTATTCTGCGATATTAAATTCTGCATTCTGATACTTTAATGATTGAAAGAATACAATTCCCTCTTGAAGAAGAGGTTGATTTGTCTTTGTCTTTATTACAATAGAAGGATAGACACAACAACAAAAATTCTCGATATTAAAAGTAATGTTCTTAAAAGCGATTTTACATTATTCTGCGATATTAAATTCTGCATTCTGTTACTTTAATGATTGAAAGAATACAATTCCCTCTTGAAGAAGAGGTTGATTTGTCTTTGTCTTTATTACAATAGAAGGATAAACACAACAAATAATTCTTGATATTGAAAGTAATGTTCTTAAACGCTTTTATACTATTCTGCGATATTAAATTCTGCATTCTGTTACTTTAATGATTGAAAGAATGCAATTCCCTCTTGAAGAAGAGGTTGATTTGTATTTGTCTTCATTACAATAGAAGGATAAACACAACAAAAAAATTCTCGATATTGAAAGCAATGTTCTTAAAAGCGATTTTATATTATTCTGCGATATTAAATTCTGCATTCCGTTACTTTAATGATTGAAAGAATACAATTCCCTCTTGAAGAAGAGGTTGATTTTTCTTTGTCTTCATTACAATAGAAGGATAAACACAACAAAAAAATTCTCGATATTGAAAGCAATGTTCTTAAAAGCGATTTTACATTATTCTGCGATATTAAATTCTGCATTCTGTTACTTTAATGATTGAAAGAATGCAATTCCCTCTTGAAGAAGAGGTTGATTTGTCTTTGTCTTTATTACAATAGAAGGATAAACACAACAAAAAAATTCTCGATATTGAAAGCAATGTTCTTAAAAGCTATTTTATATTATTCTGCGATATTAAATTCTGCATTCCGTTACTTTAATGATTGAAAGAATACAATTCCCTCTTGAAGAAGAGGTTGATTTGTCTTTATCTTTATTACAATAGAAGGATAAACACAACAAAATATTCTTGATATTGAAAGTAATGTTCTTAAACGCTTTTATACTATTCTGCGATATTAAATTCTGCATTCTGTTACTTTAATGATTGAAAGAATGCAATTCCCTCTTGAAGAAGAGGTTGATTTGTCTTTGTCTTTATTACAATAGAAGGATAAACACAACTAAAAAATTCTCGATATTGAAAGTAATGTCTTAAACGCTTTTATACTATTCTGCGATATTAAATTCTGCATTCCGTTACTTTAATGATTGAAAGAATACAATTCCCTCTTGAAGAAGAGGTTGATTTGTCTTTGTCTTTATTACAATAGAAGGATAAACACAACAAAAAATTCTCGATATTGAAAGTAATGTTCTTAAACGCTTTTATACTATTCTGCGATATTAAATTCTGCATTCTGATACTTTAATGATTGAAAGAATACAATTCCCTCTTGAAGAAGAGGTTGATTTGTCTTTGTCTTTATTACAATAGAAGGATAGACACAACAACAAAAATTCTCGATATTAAAAGTAATGTTCTTAAAAGCGATTTTACATTATTCTGCGATATTAAATTCTGCATTCCGTTACTTTAATGATTGAAAGAATGCAATTCCCTCTTGAAGAAGAGGTTGATTTGTCTTTGTCTTTATTACAATAGAAGGATAAACACAACAAAAAAATTCTCGATATTGAAAGTAATGTTCTTAAAAGCGATTTTACATTATTCTGCGATATTAAATTCTGCATTCTGTTACTTTAATGATTGAAAGAATACAATTCCCTCTTGAAGAAGAGGTTGATTTGTCTTTGTCTTCATTACAATAGAAGGATAGACACAACAAAAAAATTCTTGATATTGGAAGCAATGTTCTTAAAAGCGATTTTACATTATTCTGCGATATTAAATTCTGCATTCCGTTACTTTAATGATTGAAAGAATGCAATTCCCTCTTGAAGAAGAGGTTGATTTGTCTTTGTCTTTATTACAATAGAAGGATAGACACAACAAAAAAATTCTCGATATTGAAAGTAATGTTCTTAAAAGCGATTTTACATTATTCTGCGATATTAAATTCTGCATTCTGTTACTTTAATGATTGAAAGAATACAATTCCCTCTTGAAGAAGAGGTTGATTTGTCTTTGTCTTCATTACAATAGAAGGATAAACACAACAAAAAAATTCTTGATATTGAAAGTAATGTTCTTAAACGCTTTTATATTATTCTGCGATATTAAATTCTGCATTCTGTTACTTTAATGATTGAAAGAATACAATTCCCTCTTGAAGAAGAGATTGATTTGTCTTTGTCTTCATTACAATAGAAGGATAGACACAACAAAAAAATTCTCGATATTGAAAGCAATGTTCTTAAAAGCGATTTTACATTATTCTGCGATATTAAATTCTGCATTCTGTTACTTTAATGATTGAAAGAATGCAATTCCCTCTTGAAGAAGAGGTTGATTTGTATTTGTCTTCATTACAATAGAAGGATAAACACAACAAAAAAATTCTCGATATTGAAAGCAATGTTCTTAAAAGCGATTTTATATTATTCTGCGATATTAAATTCTGCATTCCGTTACTTTAATGATTGAAAGAATACAATTCCCTCTTGAAGAAGAGGTTGATTTGTCTTTGTCTTCATTACAATAGAAGGATAAACACAACAAAAAAATTCTCGATATTGAAAGCAATGTTCTTAAAAGCGATTTTACATTATTCTGCGATAATAATTTCTGCATTCTGTTACTTTAATGATTGAAAGAATGCAATTCCCTCTTGAAGAAGAGGTTGATTTGTCTTTGTCTTTATTACAATAGAAGGATAAACACAACAAAAAAAATTCTCGATATTGAAAGCAATGTTCTTAAAAGCGATTTTATATTATTCTGCGATATTAAATTCTGCATTCCGTTACTTTAATGATTGAAAGAATACAATTCCCTCTTGAAGAAGAGGTTGATTTGTCTTTGTCTTCATTACAATAGAAGGATAAACACAACAAAAAAATTCTCGATATTGAAAGCAATGTTCTTGAAAGCGATTTTATATTATTCTGCGATATTAAATTCTGCATTCCGTTACTTTAATGATTGAAAGAATACAATTCCCTCTTGAAGAAGAGGTTGATTTGTCTTTGTCTTTTTTACAATAGAAGGATAAACAGAACTAAAAAATTCTCGATATTGAAAGTAATGTTCTTAAAAGCGATTTTACATTATTCTGCGATATTAAATTCTGCATTCCGTTACTTTAATGATTGAAAGAATGCAATTCCCTCTTGAAGAAGAGGTTGATTTGTCTTTGTCTTTATTACAATAGAAGGATAGACACAACAAAAAAATTCTCGATATTAAAAGTAATGTTCCTAAAAGCGATTTTACATTATTCTGCGATATTAAATTCTGCATTCCGTTACTTTAATGATTGAAAGAATGCAATTCCCTCTTGAAGAAGAGGTTGATTTGTTTTTGTCTTTATTACAATAGAAGGATAAACACAACTAAAAAATTCTCGATATTGAAAGTAATGTCTTAAACGCTTTTATACTCTTCTGCGATATTAAATTCTGCATTCCGTTACTTTAATGATTGAAAGAATACAATTCCCTCTTGAAGAAGAGGTTGATTTGTCTTTGTCTTTATTACAATAGAAGGATAAACACAACAAAAAATTCTCGATATTGAAAGTAATGTTCTTAAACGCTTTTATACTATTCTGCGATATTAAATTCTGCATTCTGATACTTTAATGATTGAAAGAATACAATTCCCTCTTGAAGAAGAGGTTGATTTGTCTTTGTCTTTATTACAATAGAAGGATAGACACAACAACAAAAATTCTCGATATTAAAATTAATGTTCTTAAAAGCGATTTTACATTATTCTGCGATATTAAATTCTGCATTCTGTTACTTTAATGATTGAAAGAATACAATTCCCTCTTGAAGAAGAGGTTGATTTGTCTTTGTCTTTATTACAATAGAAGGATAAACAGAACAAATAATTCTTGATATTGAAAGTAATGTTCTTAAACGCTTTTATACTATTCTGCGATATTAAATTCTGCATTCTGTTACTTTAATGATTGAAAGAATACAATTCCCTCTTGAAGAAGAGGTTGATTTGTCTTTATCTTTATTACAATAGAAGGATAAACACAACAAAATATTCTTGATATTGAAAGTAATGTTCTTAAACGCTTTTATACTATTCTGCGATATTAAATTCTGCATTCTGTTACTTTAATGATTGAAAGAATACAATTCCCTCTTGAAGAAGAGGTTGATTTGTCTTTGTCTTTATTACAATAGAAGGATAGACACAACAAAAAAATTCTCGATATTAAAAGAAATGTTCTTAAAAGCGATTTTACATTATTCTGCGATATTAAATTCTGCATTCTGTTACTTTAATGATTGAAAGAATGCAATTCCCTCTTGAAGAAGAGGTTGATTTGTCTTTGTCTTTATTACAATAGAAGGATAAACACAACTAAAAAATTCTCGATATTGAAAGTAATGTTCTTAAAAGCGATTTTACATTATTCTGCGATATTAAATTCTGCATTCCGTTACTTTAATGATTGAAAGAATGCAATTCCCTCTTGAAGAAGAGGTTGATTTGTCTTTGTCTTTATTACAATAGAAGGATAAACACAACTAAAAAATTCTCGATATTGAAAGTAATGTCTTAAACGCTTTTATACTATTCTGCGATATTAAATTCTGCATTCCGTTACTTTAATGATTGAAAGAATACAATTCCCTCTTGAAGAGAGGTTGATTTGTCTTTGTCTTTATTACAATAGAAGGATAAACACAACAAAAAATTCTCTATATTGAAAGTAATGTTCTTAAACGCTTTTATACTATTCTGCGATATTAAATTCTGCATTCTGTTACTTTAATGATTGCAAGAATACAATTCCCTCTTGAAGAAGAGGTTGATTTGTCTTTGTCTTCATTACAATAGAAGGATAGACACAACAAAAAAATTCTCGATATTGAAAGCAATGTTCTTAAAAGCGATTTTACATTATTCTGCGATATTAAATTCTGCATTCTGTTACTTTAATGATTGAAAGAATGCAATTCCCTCTTGAAGAAGAGGTTGATTTGTATTTGTCTTCATTACAATAGAAGGATAAACACAACAAAAAATTCTCGATATTGAAAGCAATGTTCTTAAAAGCGATTTTATATTATTCTGCGATATTAAATTCTGCATTCTGTTACTTTAATGATTGAAAGAATACAATTCCCTCTTGAAGAAGAGGTTGATTTGTCTTTGTCTTCATTACAATAGAAGGATAGACACAACAAAAAAATTTTCGATATTGAAAGCAATGTTCTTAAAAGCGATTTTACATTATTCTGCGATATTAAATTCTGCATTCTGTTACTTTAATGATTGAAAGAATGCAATTCCCTCTTGAAGAAGAGGTTGATTTGTCTTTGTCTTCATTACAATAGAAGGACAGACACAACAAATAATTCTCGATATTGAAAGCAATGTTCTTAAAAGCGATTTTACATTATTCTGCGATATTAAATTCTGCATTCTGTTACTTTAATGATTGAAAGAATACAATTCCCTCTTGAAGAAGAGGTTGATTTGTCTTTGTCTTCATTACAATAGAAGGATAGACACAACAAAAAAATTCTCGATATTGAAAGCAATGTTCTTAAACACTTTTATACTATTCTGCGATATTAAATTCTGCATTCTGTTACTTTAATGATTGAAAGAATGCAATTCCCTCTTGAAGAAGGGTTTGATTTGTCTTTGTCTTTATTCCAATAGAAGGATAAACACAACAAAATATTCTTGATATTGAAAGTAATGTTCTTAAACGCTTTTATACTATTCTGCGATATTAAATTCTGCATTCTGTTACTTTAATGATTGAAAGAATACAATTCCCTCTTGAAGAAGAGGTTGATTTGTCTTTGTCTTTATTACAATAGAAGGATAGACACAACAAAAAAATCTCGATATTAAAAGTAATGTTCTTAAAAGCGATTTTACATTATTCTGCGATATTAAATTCTGCATTCTGTTACTTTAATGATTGAAAGAATGCAATTCCCTCTTGAAGAAGAGGTTGATTTGTCTTTGTCTTTATTACAATAGAAGGATAAACACAACTAAAAAATTCTCGATATTGAAAGTAATGTCTTAAACGCTTTTATACTATTCTGCGATATTAAATTCTGCATTCCGTTACTTTAATGATTGAAAGAATACAATTCCCTCTTGAAGAAGAGGTTGATTTGTCTTTGTCTTTATTACAATAGAAGGATAAACACAACAAAAAATTCTCGATATTGAAAGTAATGTTCTTATACGCTTTTATACTATTCTGCGATATTAAATTCTGCATTCTGATACTTTAATGATTGGAAGAATACAATTCCCTCTTGAAGAAGAGGTTGATTTGTCTTTGTCCTTATTACAATAGAAGGATAGACACAACAACAAAAATTCTCGATATTAAAAGTAATGTTCTTAAAAGCGATTTTACATTATTCTGCGATATTAAATTCTGCATTCCGTTACTTTAATGATTGAAAGAATGCAATTCCCTCTTGAAGAAGAGGTTGATTTGTCTTTGTCTTTATTACAATAGAAGGATAAACACAACAAAAAAATTCTCGATATTGAAAGTAATGTTCTTAAAAGCGATTTTACATTATTCTGCGATATTAAATTCTGCATTCTGTTACTTTAATGATTGAAAGAATACAATTCCCTCTTGAAGAAGAGGTTGATTTGTCTTTGTCTTCATTACAATAGAAGGATAGACACAACAAAAAAATTCTTGATATTAAAAGTAATGTTCTTAAAAGCGATTTTACATTATTCTGCGATATTAAATTCTGCATTCCGTTACTTTAATGATTGCAAGAATGCAATTCCCTCTTGAAGAAGAGGTTGATTTGTCTTTGTCTTTATTACAATAGAAGGATAAACACAACTAAAAAATTCTCGATATTGAAAGTAATGTCTTAAACGCTTTTATACTGTTCTGCGATATTAAATTCTGCATTCCGTTACTTTAATGATTGAAAGAATACAATTCCCTCTTGAAGAAGAGGTTGATTTGTCTTTGTCTTTATTACAATAGAAGGATAAACACAACAAAAAATTCTCGATATTGAAAGTAATGTTGTTATACGCTTTTATACTATTCTGCGATATTAAATTCTGCATTCTGATACTTTAATGATTGAAAGAATACAATTCCCTCTTGAAGAAGAGGTTGATTTGTCTTTGTCTTTATTACAATAGAAGGATAGACACAACAAAAAAAATTCTCGATATTAAAAGTAATGTTCTTAAAAGCGATTTTACATTATTCTGCGATATTAAATTCTGCATTCCGTTACTTTAATGATTGAAAGAATGCAATTCCCTCTTGAAGAAGAGGTTGATTTGTCTTTGTCTTTATTACAATAGAAGGATAAACACAACTAAAAAATTCTCGATATTGAAAGTAATGTCTTAAACGCTTTTATACTATTCTGCGATATTAAATTCTGCATTCCGTTACTTTAATGATTGAAAGAATACAATTCCCTCTTGAAGAAGAGGTTGATTTGTCATTGTCTTTATTACAATAGAAGGATAAACACAACAAAAAATTCTCGATATTGAAAGTAATGTTCTTAAACGCTTTTATACTATTCTGCGATATTAAATTCTGCATTCTGATACTTTAATGATTGAAAGAATACAATTCCCTCTTGAAGAAGAGGTTGATTTGTCTTTGTCTTTATTACAATAGAAGGATAGATACAACAACAAAAATTCTCGATATTAAAAGTAATGTTCTTAAAAGCGATTTTACATTATTCTGCGATATTAAATTCTGCATTCCGTTACTTTAATGATTGAAAGAATGAAATTCCCTCTTGAAGAAGAGGTTGATTTGTCTTTGTCTTTATTACAATAGAAGGATAAACACAACAAAAAAATTCTCGATATTGAAAGTAATGTTTTTAAAAGCGATTTTACATTATTCTGCGATATTAAATTCTGCATTCTGTTACTTTAATGATTGAAAGAATACAATTCCCTCTTGAAGAAGAGGTTGATTTGTCTTTGTCTTCATTACAATAGAAGGATAGACACAACAAAAAAATTCTTGATATTGGAAGCAATGTTGTTAAAAGCGATTTTACATTATTCTGCGATATTAAATTCTGCATTCCGTTACTTTAATGATTGAAAGAATGCAATTCCCTCTTGAAGAAGAGGTTGATTTGTCTTTGTCTTTATTACAATAGAAGGATAGACACAACAACAAAATTCTCGATATTGAAAGTAATGTTCTTAAAAGCGATTTTACATTATTCTGCGATATTAAATTCTGCATTCTGTTACTTTATGATTGAAAGAATACTATTCCCTCTTGAAGAAGAGGTTGATTTGTCTTTGTCTTCATTACAATAGAAGGATAAACACAACAAAAAAATTCTCGATATTGAAAGTAATGTTCTTAAACGCTTTTATATTATTCTGCGATATTAAATTCTGCATTCTGTTACTTTAATGATTGAAAGAATACAATTCCCTCTTGAAGAAGAGGTTGATTTATCTTTGTCTTCATTACAATAGAAGGATAGACACAACAAAAAAATTCTCGATATTGAAAGCAATGTTCTTAAAAGTGATTTTACATTATTCTGCGATATTAAATTCTGCATTCTGTTACTTTAATGATTGAAAGAATACAATTCCCTCTTGAAGAAGAGGTTGATTTGTCTTTGTCTTCATTACAATAGAAGGATAGACACAACAAAAAAATTTTCGATATTGAAAGCAATGTTCTTAAAAGCGATTTTACATTATTCTGCGATATTAAATTCTGCATTCTGTTACTTTAATGATTGAAAGAATGCAATTCCCTCTTGAAGAAGAGGTTGATTTGTCTTTGTCTTCATTACAATAGAAGGACAGACACAACAAATAATTCTCGATATTGAAAGCAATGTTCTTAAAAGCGATTTTACATTATTCTGCGATATTAAATTCTGCATTCTGTTACTTTAATGATTGAAAGAATACAATTCCCTCTTGAAGAAGAGGTTGATTTGTCTTTGTCTTCATTACAATAGAAGGATAGACACAACAAAAAAATTCTCGATATTGAAAGCAATGTTCTTAAACACTTTTATACTATTCTGCGATATTAAATTCTGCATTTTGTTACTTTAATGATTGAAAGAATGCAATTCCCTCTTGAAGAAGGGTTTGATTTGTCTTTGTCTTTATTCCAATAGAAGGATAAACACAACAAAATATTCTTGATATTGAAAGTAATGTTCTTAAACGCTTTTATACTATTCTGCGATATTAAATTCTGCATTCTGTTACTTTAATGATTGAAAGAATACAATTCCCTCTTGAAGAAGAGGTTGATTTGTCTTTGTCTTTATTACAATAGAAGGATAGACACAACAAAAAAATTCTCGATATTAAAAGTAATGTTCTTAAAAGCGATTTTACATTATTCTGCGATATTAAATTCTGCATTCTGTTACTTTAATGATTGAAAGAATGCAATTCCCTCTTGAAGAAGAGGTTGATTTGTCTTTGTCTTTATTACAATAGAAGGATAAACACAACTAAAAAATTCTCGATATTGAAAGTAATGTCTTAAACGCTTTTATACTATTCTGCGATATTAAATTCTGCATTCTGTTACTTTAATGATTGAAAGAATACAATTCCCTCTTGAAGAAGAGGTTGATTTGTCTTTGTCTTTATTACAATAGAAGGATAAACACAACAAAAAAATTCTCGATATTGAAAGTAATGTTCTTAAACGCTTTTATACTATTCTGCGATATTAAATTCTGCATTCTGTTACTTTAATGATTGAAAGAATACAATTCCCTCTTGAAGAAGAGGTTGATTTGTCTTTGTCCTTATTACAATAGAAGGATAAACACAACAACAAAAATTCTCGATATTAAAAGTAATGTTCTTAAAAGCGATTTTACATTATTCTGCGATATTAAATTCTGCATTCCGTTACTTTAATGATTGAAAGAATGCAATTCCCTCTTGAAGAAGAGGTTGATTTGTCTTTGTCTTTATTACAATAGAAGGATAAACACAACAAAAAAATTCTCGATATTGAAAGTAATGTTCTTAAAAGCGATTTTACATTATTCTGCGATATTAAATTCTGCATTCTGTTACTTTAATGATTGAAAGAATACAATTCCCTCTTGAAGAAGAGGTTGATTTGTCTTTGTCTTCATTACAATAGAAGGATAGACACAACAAAAAAATTCTTGATATTAAAAGTAATGTTCTTAAAAGCGATTTTACATTATTCTGCGATATTAAATTCTGCATTCCGTTACTTTAATGATTGCAAGAATGCAATTCCCTCTTGAAGAAGAGGTTGATTTGTCTTTGTCTTTATTACAATAGAAGGATAAACACAACTAAAAAATTCTCGATATTGAAAGTAATGTCTTAAACGCTTTTATACTGTTCTGCGATATTAAATTCTGCATTCCGTTACTTTAATGATTGAAAGAATACAATTCCCTCTTGAAGAAGAGGTTGATTTGTCTTTGTCTTTATTACAATAGAAGGATAAACACAACAAAAAATTCTCGATATTGAAAGTAATGTTGTTATACGCTTTTATACTATTCTGCGATATTAAATTCTGCATTCTGATACTTTAATGATTGAAAGAATACAATTCCGTCTTGAAGAAGAGGTTGATTTGTCTTTGTCTTTATTACAATAGAAGGATAGACACAACAAAAAAAATTCTCGATATTAAAAGTAATGTTCTTAAAAGCGATTTTACATTATTCTGCGATATTAAATTCTGCATTCCGTTACTTTAATGATTGAAAGAATGCAATTCCCTCTTGAAGAAGAGGTTGATTTGTCTTTGTCTTTATTACAATAGAAGGATAAACACAACTAAAAAATTCTCGATATTGAAAGTAATGTCTTAAACGCTTTTATACTATTCTGCGATATTAAATTCTGCATTCCGTTACTTTAATGATTGAAAGAATACAATTCCCTCTTGAAGAAGAGGTTGATTTGTCATTGTCTTTATTACAATAGAAGGATAAACACAACAAAAAATTCTCGATATTGAAAGTAATGTTCTTAAACGCTTTTATACTATTCTGCGATATTAAATTCTGCATTCTGATACTTTAATGATTGAAAGAATACAATTCCCTCTTGAAGAAGAGGTTGATTTGTCTTTGTCTTTATTACAATAGAAGGATAGATACAACAACAAAAATTCTCGATATTAAAAGTAATGTTCTTAAAAGCGATTTTACATTATTCTGCGATATTAAATTCTGCATTCCGTTACTTTAATGATTGAAAGAATGAAATTCCCTCTTGAAGAAGAGGTTGATTTGTCTTTGTCTTTATTACAATAGAAGGATAAACACAACAAAAAAATTCTCGATATTGAAAGTAATGTTTTTAAAAGCGATTTTACATTATTCTGCGATATTAAATTCTGCATTCTGTTACTTTAATGATTGAAAGAATACAATTCCCTCTTGAAGAAGAGGTTGATTTGTCTTTGTCTTCATTACAATAGAAGGATAGACACAACAAAAAAATTCTTGATATTGGAAGCAATGTTGTTAAAAGCGATTTTACATTATTCTGCGATATTAAATTCTGCATTCCGTTACTTTAATGATTGAAAGAATGCAATTCCCTCTTGAAGAAGAGGTTGATTTGTCTTTGTCTTTATTACAATAGAAGGATAGACACAACAACAAAATTCTCGATATTGAAAGTAATGTTCTTAAAAGCGATTTTACATTATTCTGCGATATTAAATTCTGCATTCTGTTACTTTATGATTGAAAGAATACTATTCCCTCTTGAAGAAGAGGTTGATTTGTCTTTGTCTTCATTACAATAGAAGGATAGACACAACAAAAAATTCTCGATATGGAAAGCAATGTTCTTAAAAGCGATTTTACATTATTCTGCGATATTAAATTCTGTATTCTGTTACTTTAATGATTGAAAGAATGCAATTCCCTCTTGAAGAAGAGGATGATTTGTCTTTGTCTTCATTACAATAGAAGGACAGACACAACAAAAAATTCTCGATATTGAAAGCAATGTTCTTAAAAGCGATTTTACATTATTCTGCGATATTAAATTCTGCATTCTGTTACTTTAATGATTGAAAGAATACAATTCCCTCTTGAAGAAGAGGTTGATTTGTCTTTGTCTTCATTACAATAGAAGGATAGACACAACAAAAAAATTCTCGATATTGAAAGCAATGTTCTTAAACGCTTTTATACTATTCTGCGATATTAAATTCTGCATTCTGTTACTTTAATGATTGAAAGAATACAATTCCCTCTTGAAGAAGAGGTTGATTTGTCTTTGTCTTCATTACAATAGAAGGATAAACACAAGAAAAAATTCTTGATATTGAAAGTAATGTTCTTAAAAGCGATTTTACATTATTCTGCGATATTAAATTCTGCATTCTGTTACTTTAATGATTGAAAGAATACAATTCCCTCTTGAAGAAGAGGTTGATTTGTCTTTGTCTTCATTAAAATAGAAGGATAGACACAACAAAAAAATTCTCGATATTGAAAGCAATGTTCTTAAAAGCGATTTTACATTATTCTGCGATATTAAATTCTGCATTCTGTTACTTTAATGATTGAAAGAATGCAATTCCCTCTTGAAGAAGGGTTTGATTTGTCTTTTTCTTTATTACAATAGAAGGATAAACACAACAAAATATTCTTGATATTGAAAGTAATGTTCTTAAACGCTTTTATACTATTCTGCGATATTAAATTCTGCATTCTGTTACTTTAATGATTGAAAGAATACAATTCCCTCTTGAAGAAGAGGTTGATTTGTCTTTGTCTTTATTACAATAGAAGGATAGACACAACAAAAAAATTCTCGATATTAAAAGTAATGTTCTTAAAAGCGATTTTACATTATTCTGCGATATTAAATTCTGCATTCTGTTACTTTAATGATTGAAAGAATGCAATTCCCTCTTGAAGAAGAGGTTGATTTGTCTTTGTCTTTATTACAATAGAAGGATAAACACAACTAAAAAATTCTCGATATTGAAAGTAATGTTCTTAAAAGCGATTTTACATTATTCTGCGATATTAAATTCTGCATTCCGTTACTTTAATGATTGAAAGAATGCAATTCCCTCTTGAAGAAGAGGTTGATTTGTCTTTGTCTTTATTACAATAGAAGGATAGACACAACAAAAAAATTCTCGATATTAAAAGTAATGTTCTTAAAAGCGATTTTACATTATTCTGCGATATTAAATTCTGCATTCCGTTACTTTAATGATTGCAAGAATGCAATTCCCTCTTGAAGAAGAGGTTGATTTGTCTTTGTCTTTATTACAATAGAAGGATAAACAGAACTAAAAAATTCTCGATATTGAAAGTAATGTCTTAAACGCTTTTATACTATTCTGCGATATTAAATTCTGCATTCCGTTACTTTAATGATTGAAAGAATACTATTCCCTCTTGAAGAAGAGGTTGATTTGTCTTTGTCTTTATTACAATAGAAGGATAAACACAACAAAAAGTTCTCGATATTGAAAGTAATGTTCTTATACGCTTTTATACTATTCTGCGATATTAAATTCTGCATTCTGATACTTTAATGATTGAAAGAATACAATTCCCTCTTGAAGAAGAGGTTGATTTGTCTTTGTCCTTATTACAATAGAAGGATAGACACAACAACAAAAATTCTCGATATTAAAAGTAATGTTCTTAAAAGCAATTTTACATTATTCTGCGATATTAAATTCTGCATTCCGTTACTTTAATGATTGAAAGAATGCAATTCCCTCTTGAAGAAGAGGTTGATTTGTCTTTGTCTTCATTACAATAGAAGGACAGACACAACAAAAAATTCTCGATATTGAAAGCAATGTTCTTAAAAGCGATTTTACATTATTCTGCGATATTAAATTCTGCATTCTGTTACTTTAATGATTGAAAGAATACAATTCCCTCTTGAAGAAGAGGTTGATTTGTCTTTGTCTTCATTACAATAGAAGGATAGACACAACAAAAAAATTCTCGATATTGAAAGCAATGTTCTTAAAAGCGATTTTACATTATTCTGCGATATTAAATTCTGCATTCTGTTACTTTAATGATTGAAAGAATACAACTCCCTCTTGAAGAAGAGGTTGATTTGTCTTTGTCTTCATTACAATAGAAGGATAGACACAACAAAAAAATCTCGATATTGAAAGCAATGTTCTTAAAAGCGATTTTACATTATTCTGCTATTTTAAATTCTGCATTCCGTTACTTTAATGATTGAAAGAATGCAATTCCCTCTTGAAGAAGAGGTTGATTTGTCTTTGTCTTCATTGCAATAGAAGGATAGACACAACAAAAAAATTCTCGATATTGAAAGCAATGTTCTTAAAAGCGATTTTACATTATTTTGCGATATTAAATTCTGCATTCCGTTACTTTAATGATTGAAAGAATACAATTCCCTCTTGAAGAAGAGGTTGATTTGTCTTTGTCTTCATTACAATAGAAGGATAAACACAACAAAAAAATTCTCGATATTGAAAGTAATGTTCTTAAGAACATTACTTTCAATATCGAGAATTAGAGGTTGATTTGTCTTTGTCCTTCTACTATGGCATATAAACTGACAGGCTCCTGTCAGACCTCTGTGGGAAGCAGCTGCTTGATGGGGTATTTATTTATTATTTATTTCATTACAATAGAAGGATAAACACAACAAAAATTATTCCGATATTGAAAGTAATGTTCTTAAACGCTTCTATACTATTCTGCGATGTTAAATTCTGCATTCTGTTACTGCGATTTTACATTATTCTGCGATATTAAATTCTGCATTCTGTTACTTTAATGATTGAAAGAATACAATTCCCTCTTGAAGAAGAGGCTGATTTGTTTTGGTCTTCATTACAATAGAAGGGACAAACAATAAAAGTGAGTCCCAGACACGCTGCATTGCGTGTTCTAAAGAAATCACGTAAACGTTTCGAAGTGTGTATTAATGATAGTAATAAGTGTTAAGAGGAACAGGACTGAAAACTAAAATATTAGGTGATAATGTTATGTTTACTCACAGGAATAGAATTATAACTGATAATGAAGAGTTTAACAGAGACATCAAGTCTAAACGTTTTTTGCATTTACATTCTTCTCACCTAATGATGTGACGTGGTAAGTTACACCTATTAACGACTTAAAATGCAGGGTTGTTAACCAAATTTGACAGAACTAAATGTCTTAAGAAATGCTTTGGTCTTTAATTACAGCTTGTAGTCCTATTATTTAAGCAAATGATGCTATTTAAACGGAAGGCAATTTTTTTCTTTTTTCGTCTGGGAAGCAATAGATTTATTATGTCTCATCATTACCATTAGAGAAAAATGTCAGAAGAAAAAAAAAAGGTTTATAATCGTAATGTAGGAATTGAATCTGAAGCCCAGCGTCAATGCTAACACTTTTACAATGTGATTAATACCAAAAATCTAAGGATTGATTCTTATTATTCACAAATTACACAGTCTCCTAATGTGCATTGAAAACAACAAACCTTTTGGCCCCAAATGTATTAGTAATAAAATATATTTTGAAGATAATAAGTCGAATACCTAACAGTGGGTAATGGTTATATCTCGTCTAGTGTTTAGTACTTTTTTTAACCCATTCACACATTATGTATATTACATTACAGATTTTTTTTAACACCGTTCTGTCTGTGTTTGCAATGTTTGTAAATGTAGACCAGGCTTTAATACACAGGAATGGAGTGGAATTTGGTGCCATTTGGATATAACAGAAACTACCTATAATAATATTGAAGAATACTGTACAGTCGCTCAAAAAAGTATCCGAACACTATGGTTGATTACAGAATTCAGAGAAAATATCTGGCAACGATTTGTTTTAGAAATTAGTGATCTGGCAACCTTCGTATCACATGACACGAAGGTTGCCAGATCACTAATTTCTAAAAAAATCGGTGCCAGAAATATCGGTTATCAGTTTATTATATTATATTATTATTTTATAATTATATTATTATAATTATTTTATTATTTTGATACTAGATCGTGTGGGCCCATTCACAGAAATATTGAGCGTGTGCAGTTACCGTTCACAGCAAACTGGAGCGTGTGCAGTAATTGCACACGCTCCAGTTTGCTGTGAACGGTAACTGGAGCGTGTACAGTTGTTGTACACGCTCCAGATATTTTTCCCGAATTCTGTAATCACGTGACACGAAGGTTGCCAGATCACTAATCTCTAAAAAATCGTTGCCAGATATTTTTTCTGAATTCTGTAATCAACCATAGTGTTCGGATACTTTTTTGAGCGACTGTAGGTGGTCATATTGTTTTGATACTAGATCGTGTGGGCTCACTCACGGAAATATTGAGCGTGTGCAGTTACCGTTCACAGCAAACTGGAGCGTGTGCAGTAACTGCACACGCTCCAGTTTGCTGTGAACGGTAACTGGAGCGTGTACAGTTGCTGTACACGCTCCAGATATTTTTCCCGAATTCTGTAATCACGTGACGCGAAGGTTGCCAGATCACTAATCTCCAAAAAAATCGTTGCCAGATATTTTTTCTGAATTCTGTAATCAACCATAGTGTTCGGATACTTTTTTGAGCGACTGTACCTGCAACAAAAACTGTTTTGCTACATTTCACAGGAGTTATTCATTTGATGTGTTTGTTTATCGTGACAAACTGTATATAAATTATATTTATTTTCCTTTTTTGTTCCTTTTTACTGCTCTATGACATTTTAGAATTTTGCAACCTTTGGGATGATTTCTACATTATAACATATAAGTGTTGAATTTTAGTGCAATGATTATAAAAAAATAGTACCCCCTCAAGAAGCTGCTTGCCATAGAGGCGTGACAGCAGCCTGTCAATTTAATACGTCATAGAGAAAATCTGTGAGGATGACGGGATCTCAGCAGAAAGAAACATAAATATCCGTGCCTTATCCGAGGCTCGAACTCAGGTCCCTTTGATCTGTAGTAAGGCATACTAACCACTCTGCCACGGGACAGAAATTATAATTTGTGTTTATTATCCCTTTGGTTAAACAACAAAGCAAATTTAAATGGGGGGCGGGGGTGGCTTAGTCGGTAGCGCGCCAGGCTCGTAATCTGTAGTTCCCAGGTTCGAGTCCCAGCTGGGTCAGTGTTGAGATTTATCTCCGCAAAATTCCCCGCCTTGCCCACGGTCAGTAGGGGACACCGATGGGCTTGGAAATGCCGCCGTCCGTCGGATGGGACGTTAAGCCGTGGCTCCGTGTGCGGGAGAGACATATCCTGTGCACCTTAAAGAACACGCTGGATGGCCTTGACAGGAGGCTAGCATCTGTCTCCCAACAGCTGTTCCAGTGGGTCCCCTCCTCCAACCTTCTCTGAGCCTTCGGGGTCCATGTGACCTGGCCATTTAGCCCATGGTGTGCAAAAAAGTGCCGCTCAGAGGTAAAACAACCCAACCCAATGACTTCTGATATAGGCGTCAAAAAACTTCTGATATTGCCACATCAAAGGAAGCCAAACGATGGTTAACTGTAGAAGTCCTGCTGTGTTTCTCATCCAGAAGATAATGACCACAAAAAAATTAGTAGCATCCCGTAATGCATTCCAGCTGACAATAATCGAACGTTTGATGATAGAAAAACATAAAAAGAGGTGTTGTAATAAGGAAATTCTCAAGTTCCCACACCATGGAAGTTTCTCCTCCATGAAAGCAAGCATAAAGTACAACGAAATGACTATGAGTGCCGATTCGCCATTGGCGCCATCTATTGGCAGGAAATGGGGCAGTCAAACTGCCACCTTTGATGAATATCTGTCACTCACGCTCACAGCGTTATATCAATAATTTAGTAATAAAGTATCACAGGAAAAGGTCCTGTAGACAAGAAACACTTGAATTAAATAGTTGTCTTGAGTGAGAATCGAACCCACGCCCCCCAGAAGTATGCCGAGGGTTTGACCGCTGGACCATCAGAAACTGACAATCTTTTCAACAAGTGACATTTATATGCATTCCCGCAATTTTTTGCGGATTCGCCATTGGCGCCACTTATTTGGCAGGGAATGCTAATAAGTGGCATTCCCTGCCAATAATAAAAACCCACGCCTCCCAGAATGCAGGTTACATTCTGGGAGGCGTGGGTTCGATTCCCACTCAGAACATTTTTTTTCAACAAATTATTTCAAGTGTTTCTTCTCTAAAGGACTTTTTCCTGTGTTTATTATTGAACTAAATGTTCCTGTTTTGAGATTTATTTCAAAACCACCCTGTTGAAAGCACTTGAGACGTTTGGTAACACAGTACAACGGCTTAATGTTCCATCTGACTGACTGCTGCCTATCCAAGACGACCAACGGTTGAGCTGGAAAACATTTCAATATCATCAATAGCAGAAATTGCAAAAAAGGATAAGGATAATGCAATTTCATGTAATGTAGAGAGCTAATTTTGATTTAATTTAATTTTTAACTGCAATTTATACTTATTTTTAACAACCAAAGTTGCTCATATAGCTTTTTTAATGGATATAGGGATCACAGAAAATATCCCCATGGAGAGTGTGATATCCTCCACTACTTTAATAAAATAATAAATAACCCTCAAGCACCTTCTTGCCACAAAGGTCTCATAGGAGCCTATCAGTTGTGAGGATGGCGGGACCTCAGCAGAAAAACGACACGAACATTCGTGCCTTATCTGGGGCTTGAACCTAATCCCTTATTTAGATATCACAATATCTATTAGTACTGCTAATAACGATAATCTGTTTAGTACTTTTTCAACTGCAACAGAGAGAAAATATTTAATTCCCAATCGTTCCAAGTTTGAGTCAATTATAGGAATAAGAAAGGCCCGAGTAATTTTCCCAACAATAAATCTTGATTATTGATCTTCCAGAGACTTGGAACGTAGAAGTTTCACCCCACAGTGAAAAAGCACAATATAATATATATGGTGATTCCTTATTGCCATTGATAATTGCACGCCGCCTCTACTGGCTTTCAACATAATTGATGACTTTGATTTAGTTTGTTTCTATAGGTTTCTTGCGAGTAGTAAAGGACAAATTCTCATTTCCTAAAATTGATACTTTTTACTAATAAACTCATCAATAACTCTCATTTATATCAATTGCCACTTTTTATGCAACCGTTCCTCTGGCTGAGTGTCGGGGGATGAAGGAGAGTCCCGTGGAACGAGGACGCCCTCATCTTGAAAAAATTAGGAAGGTGGGCAAATAACTGGATCAAGCCGGAATGCCGTAATATAATTTTCCATTCTGTTTCAGTGGTTTTTAAAACATTTTTTTCTTGTAAAATGTATTAATATATATTAAATATCATTTCTACTCTTCTCCGATTATTAAAAATTTCAAAGTGGGGGGAGACATGGCCCTTTCCCCCATCTAGATCAGATACTGGGCATGCGTGTTTCGTTTTCTGGTGTCCTTCTGCTGAGTTTTCGGTTTCACAAACCTCGTATACGACGCATTAAATTGAAAAGTTTCTCTCAAGGTGAGCTGCTTGAAGGGTTATTTATATTTTTACTAACAGACCAAAATGTACATTCGTTAATCTTAGAAAGAGAGTGAATTAAATCTCAGTCGAGAAAGAATAATTCTCACGGTTTTAACGCAAATAAAGTATTCAGATTTTTTGGAGTAGTAATCTATTATTTATCCATTAGATTGTCTTTTCTTTTGTACCAAAAATTGCTTTACAAACAGTAATGTGGTTCTACTGAAGTTGATAACATTAGTGCTTCTCTAATGTACATGGGAACTGCTGAAAATATCCCCAGGACAATGTGATACCCTCCTACTTCATATATTCACAATATCCACTACTCTGCTAATAAGGGTTTCAAACATCCCATTGTATAAAGTACAGAATGTGTATTCCATTACTGAGAATGAGCCAAGGATTTCGTGCAATTGCATCCACGATGGCGGCAATCTTCAAACACATATATTGTCATCAAGTCAGCGAATAAAAAGCTACCAACTAACAAGACTAATTTGCTTACATTTACCATTACTTACAGGTTCTTGTGCACTATATAATCCAACCGGGCTGTGGGCAGTACTGGCAATAAACAGGACAGAGACCTGGGAAGCTGAAGTTCAGCCCACAGGGAAAGTGCCTATGGTGATTCGTTATTGCCATTGTTAATTACACGCTGCATGTACTGGCTTTCAATTGAACTTAATATCCATAAGTGAGGACATAAAGGCGAACATCAAAAGGGGTACATTAGCATGTGAGGACCACACGTGATGGTGTTTCACGTTATTCTTCTTCGTAGCTGATCACTTTGCTAACTTGTACTTTCCTTTTTACGAGCCAAATAAATTGTCTAATCTTCAGCGATACCAGGATGCGTTCATTCATTGCATCAGCTAAAGCAGTGGTTTCGTTTTGATTAAAATGCAATTTCCACGCATTCTCACTCACCACTTTGTCGTTTTCATCTGATTTATTGATGCTATTGTGTTTTTATTTATAACCGTATAGACTTCCTGGTGAGAGTGAAGGTTAGGTGTTTTTTTTTGCTTTTCAAAGAGGTTCTTTAGACAGAGATATATGAGTTAACGAGTTTGTAAATACGGTAAAACCTCATTAATTCGAACCTTTTCGAAATATTCCTATAATTCGAATTTTCTCTTACAATCAAAACATAAATTTCATACAAAAGCATCTGTATAATTAAATGCTAGAGCGTCACAAGAAATATCTTGTACACAAGGAACTCATGAATCCTTAGACGACAAAAATTTAGTTTTGCCGTGAGGGACACTGGGACCCACCCCTCTCGACTACCATGTAATTGAGAGGTATGGTTTCGAGCTCCCCTCACGGCAAAATTCAAGTTTTTTCAGCTAACTATTCACGAGTATCTGTATAATTCGAAATTCTTGTTAATTGGTAATTTAAAACAAACAAACAGAAACAAAAATCAAGAAAAAGTTAGACTTTTTCTCATAATATCAATATATTTCTGCCCGAATAATTAAAAAAATATTAGGAAAAAAAATAATGTTTCTAAGAAGTTATGCGTTTACGAACACACCCATTAAACAACCAGTATAATGAAAGAGAAGATGATAATGACTCTTTAAATTACGCTACTGTCCGTCTAAGGTGTTTATATGGAACTAATTAATAATTTTACCTTAGACGGACAGTAGCGTAATAAATTACGCTACTGTCCGTCTAAGGTGTTCTGTGGAATATTTTAAGTTTTGGACATAATCCAGCGATACTTATCACACACAAGATATGCCAGTGATAATATGTGAACAATTTGTTGATATCATGCAATACATGGCGCTAGGAAATGAAACAGGACAGAATTAGTGACATTTTAAATGAGTCTTTTTTTAACTTACAGCTTTTGCTTTTTTATGACTGTCTGTTAGTGAAAGCAAATCTTGTGTTCAAATTTTGAAAAAAAAAAAAGAAAAAATCTATTCAAAATGGATTTAATATCACATTATAATGGTCATTGTCTTAACTTTATGCTTGTGTTTTTATTTAATAAATAGGTTATATTTTCTTTCTGTTTTGGTGAATTTTGAATAAATTAGGATTCGTAATCGGAATTTTTTTTATCGATTCTTTGAATTTCGAACTGACCAGGTTTCGCTGTGTAGTACGACGATCCCACAGTTTGGACAATAGATAAAACGAGAGATCAGTTTTTTATTTCGCATCAAATTTTCATATTTTATGTTTTAAATGAATTTCAGTTAGTAAAATCAAAAATCAATCAACTTTTAACAAGTAAAAGTAAAAAAAAAACAATCACTTTTATTTCTGTACATACCAATACACACTAAAACTTCAATAAACCGATCCTCCATCATTCGACTATCTTTTTATCCTACCAAACATTGGTTGATCGTTGTATTTTGAGCGGATACGCAGGGTACCACGTGGTTTCTCGCAGGGTTGACTCAGTCAGTAACAAGCGAAATATATAAACAAAAATTTTACCTTATACCAGCTTATGGTGGCAGCTAGGTTAGCATTGGTTTTTGGTGCAAAGTAATACCATAATCTGGTGAAAGTTTATATCCAAAAACGTAATTTACCACCAGAAACAAATGTAATGTAACACCATATTCTGGTGAGAGTTTACACTCAAAAAGCGTAATCTAACACCACAAACAAATCTAAGGTAACACCATATTTTGGTGAAAGTTTACATCCAGAAAGCGTAATCTATCATCAGAAGCAAGTGTAAGGTGACACCATACTCTTGTGAAAGTTTACACCCAAAAAGCGTAATCTAACACCACAAGCAAATGTAAAGAAACACCATATTTTGCTGAAAGTTTACATCAAAAACGTGTAATCTACCACTAGAAGCAAGTGAAGGTAACACCATATTCTGGTGAAAGTACACCCAAAAAAAGGCATAACCACAAACAAATATAAGGAAACACCATATTCTGGTGAAAGTGTACATCCAAAAAGTGATGGTGAAAGTTACACCAGATACAAATGTAAGGTAACACCATATTCTGATGAAAGTTTACATCCAGAAAGCGTAATCTAACACCAGAAACAAATGTAAGGTAACATTATATTCTGGTGAATGTTTACACCCACAAAGCGTAATATAACACCACAAACGAATGTAAAGTAACACCACACTAAAGTGAAAAGAGATACCCGAAAAGTGAAATCTAGCATCAGAAATGGAAATAAAGCTAAAATAAACATAAAACAATGTTAAATAGAGAAAACGGCGTAAAGTTCTGAGAAAACGGCGTAAAGTTCTCGCACCATTTTGTGGTGTAAGAACCACACCACAGACTGATGTACCATTATATTTACCTTTACAATGTACGACCGAATCATAATCTCGAACAGATGTTTGCTGGTTTCATATACTGTGAACAGATATACATTAAGTTACAATTAGCAACCTGCTAATATTCCGTCAGGCATTCTGTTCAAGCACTATGAAATATTAGTACCATTTTAAAATTCATCTTCAATAGATAAATACCTCACAAATTCGAAAAAAATAATAAAAAACCATTTTGTTGGACCTCCCGAATATTTGAATGTTCGAATATTTTATATGTATATTTGTATATTTTAAACACATTAAACAATATTTGAAAGGAGGCCGATTAAAATGAAAAAAAAAAACCAAGTTAACTACACTTTCTACTATTGTGATTCCGGGATATACGTATATATACACTATGTTGAAAAAAGTGTCCGGACACTTCCATGTTATGTGAATGGAAAGCCACTTTCAAAGCTCCCTAACATTGCAAATAAACCTTTTACGCAAAAACTGTTATTGGCGATAAATTGTAGATGTCACTCAAATATCTCTAAATATATTTCCCGCAATATTCGTTTAATATTTAAAGAATGAATGGAAGCTGAAGCATTCATCTTCAACTTTTGACACTTGTGAAAAAACACTTCAATAGATAAAACACAACTCTTGTGACAATTTGTTCATAAATTAAATATTTGATGTTTGTATGATGATTTTTTGAAGATTGCATCAATTTAGAGGCAATATGGCAGTGTCAATTTTCAACAATCTTCGATCAATATTTCAAGAGTCATTGAAGCGGGACCATTTAACAACAGACGACACTGTCACATTGCCTCCAAAGAGATGAAATGTTAAAATCATCATACAAACTTCAGAAATTTAAAATCATCATACAAACTTCAGATATTTAATTTATGTTAGTGAACAAATTGATACAAGAGTTGTTTTTTATAGAAGTATATTTTCACAAGTGTCAAAAGTTGAAGTAAATGCTTCAGCTTCCATTCATTCTTTATATATTAAACGAATATGCGGGAAATATATTTAGAGAGATTTGAGTGACATCTACAATTTATCGCCAATAACAGTTTTTGCGTTAAAGGTTTATTTTCAATGTTAGGGAGCTTGAAAGTGGCTTTCCATTCACATAACATGGAAGTGTCCGGACATTTCTAAATGTATTTGTGTGGTTGGGGTAATTTCATTTAGTAATGGACGAAAACTAAACAATCGATATCCGACATTTTGAGAATTATGATCAATTCAATTTGACCATAAAATCTTTTCTAGAAAATGATCCCCCTTTCCAAACACTTTGTAATTCACTGCTGTGATATGTATGTTATTTGACATCCTGGGCTGTGAATCGTATTCTGTTGCCATTTCGCAAAAAATTCTTCTTTCACACAATAATAAAATTTTGATTTATTCCATTAAGAGGATGTTACAAAAATATACAGTAACAGCATTCAAAGCATATCAAAAACATGAGACACAAATTGTCAAATGTGTAGACATACAATATTGAATGCGAAATATTTACAATGCACCTCACCACAGAAGAGAACTTTATACAAGAGATGTCTCTAAATTTAAGGCTGAGAGAAAAAAAGTAATGCAATTGAAAAGCTGAAATGTAATAGTCACTTTGGGTTGGGTTGTTTTACCTCTGAGAGGCACTTTTTTGCACACCATGGGCTAAATGGCCAGGCCACAAGGACCCGAAGGCTCAGAGAAGGTTCGGGAGGGAACCCACTGGAACAGCTGTTGGGAGACAGAAGGTAGCCTCTCGTCAAGGCCATCTAGCCTTGTTCTTTAACGTGCACAGGGTATGGCTCCCGCACACGGGGCCACAGCTTAACGTCTCATCCGACGGACGGCGGCCTTTCCAAGCCCATTGGTGTCCTTACGGACCATGGACAGGGCTGTAGTCACTTTGAAAACACATGCATACATCCTCAGCAGTCCTCAGCAGAGTCCTCCTCAGCAGTCGTGGGCTGCGGAGGTCAATAGACTGTGCAATATAGGTTGGAGGATATATATATCATCGAAACATGTCTGTTCTCAGTTATAGCTGCTACATTTGACTACTGAAGTCCAATTGCAACAAGGTCATGTTTGGCATTGTCTGCCCCATCGTATCCTAGGTCTCCCCCTTTTCCAGAGTCATTTAGACACACTGTTCATAACATTATTCGATGTGCAGTTATGCATACGGGCAACATAGTCAAATCAATGCAGTCTCTCTCTGCACAGTATGCTGCTCAGAGATGGTTGAAGACTCCTTTGATTAACCTCATCATTACTTACAAAGTCAAACCATCTAATGCACAAGATACTGCGTAAGCATCTAGAATCTAAGGCATAAAGCGTTTTGTTATCTTGCTTACAAAGCATCCATGTCTCACTACCATACCACTTTAGAAAGGAACCTAAATTAAAACTTAAAACATTTTAGAAACTGGGATAGACGTTTCTTTAAAAAGTCGTTAAAAATGTGCAAAGTCGGGGATCTTTCAGACTAATATCAAACTTTGTATTAGAATTTCGCTTTCATAAAAGCATGTTTTAAACTACATAATTTTTTTTGGTTTTTAAGATCGCTTCTTTCTTTTAAGTCAAAAAAGTTGCAAATGTTTGGTTTGATTTTTATAAACTTTTGCACATGTTTTGTTTGTTGTCGATGGAACATCAGTTAGACAGTCCATCGAAAGTATTACTACTACATTTAGCGGTACAGAACTGGAAACATAATTTTTTTAAACGACATGTATTTAAACACCAGCCTCTGGTAACACGCCCATCAGTAGCTTAGAGCACTTCGGTGTTATTACCACCAATCTAAGTGTCTGTTTACATTCCAGTAATGATTTCTACTGCGAAGCCTGTATTATGACGATACATTTCAAATAGGTTTAGCGTCACAGGAATCACTACACCACTTCTGAAATGAGAGGCATTAGCTTCCTGAGGGATTTGAATCCACACGGCATCCGCAGCCGCCGGGGTTACGCCTCCAGGTCACTTGTCTTGATCTTTATTTATGAAGTTGTATTCTTGAAACCAGAGCTGTTGACTGCTGATAATAGATCGTAACGCGTTCCAGGACAGACGGACAGCTTCAGACATGTTAGCCGGCACACTGGCGAATCATAGCCACAAATAGCGTCTTGTCACGCAACGTAAGCTACTCTCACGATTGCCAAGTATTCATCTAGCAATCAGAAATAGATAAATTAGCACGGCCCACGAGAAAGATTGAAACAATAAGACTTCTGGAATTAGAAATCGTGATCAGGTGGGCCCATGTCGACAGGCGAGGATGAGGAACCAGACAAGTGAAGTCCATTTGAAGTTCCGACACAGGAATCATTAGTTTCTTAATTGCTCTTAAAATAAACATTTTTTTGTTTTTCCGTAATCAGTTTTGTTTGGTATGTACGCAGATGGTTATCAAGAGAATAATTTTAAATTTCAGACTAATTTAATATTCCTATCTGGAGAAGAGGTTCCAGAGATTAAAAAAAATTGTCCTGGCCACAGAACGACTGTATTTATTTAATGTTTTTTACAATGGTATTTTACCAAGGGCAGAGCGTGAGTTGGTAGTGGGAAGATTATGAGAACTGTACAGCAACTGAAGAGACTATTAATCGATCAGTTCTCCTAGGTCTGTGACCGATCTATCTTCTCCAAATCAGCTTGTTATCTCTTCAATCAACTTGTTATCTATTGGATCATCATCATCATCATCCTCAACAGCCATGGGCTACGGAGGTCCAACCACACCGTGCAATTTAGTTCTCCAAGCAAGTCTATCCTGAGCTACATCTACTGCATCTGGCCACTGCACACCAATTCTAACAAGGTCCTGTTTGACATTGTCTGCCCACCGCATCCTAGGTCTCCCCTTCTTTCTGAGGCCTTTAGGCACACTGTTCATAATCCTATTCGCCAATCTATAATTATTCATACGGGCAATATGGCCAAACCAACGGAGTCTCTCTCTGCACAATATGCTGCTTAAAGGAGGTTGCTGACTCCTTTCCCTAACCTCATCATTAGTTACAAAGTTGAACCACCTAATGCCCAAGATACTGCGTAAGCATCTGGAATCAAAAGTATCTAGTTTCCTGTTATCTGGTTTACAAAGTGTCCAAGTTTCACTACCATAACTAACCCTAAAAAGAACCAAACTATTATAGTCTAATTTTAGTCTTTAGGTGTATACGCCTATTTCTCCACACTCTCCCTGGATTCTTAAAAGTCCCGGCAGCAATCCCTATTCGTCTGTTAATCTCATGCCGCACATCACCATTATCTGTTACATAGCTCCCAAGATAATTAAACTGTGACACCTGCTCAAGACTTCAACCATTCAGATTAACTGAATCACAGCCTGCCTGACCAATTTTCATCACTTTAGTTTTCTCTCTGTTTATAACCAAACCTACTCTACTACCAGTCTCATCAACAGCTCGAATGAAAGAGTTCATCTCATCAACATCATTTGCCAAAAGGGCTAAATCATCAGAATAATCTAAATCAAAAATTTTCGTATCTCCAGCCCATTTAAGGCCAAAATCTTTCCCTTGAAGTGAATTTCGCATAACATAATCAATAACCAAGCTAAAGAGAAAAGGAGACAAAATGCACCCTTATCGAACACCAGAAGTAATGCTAAACCAATTGCTACAAGCCTTATCAACTCTCACACACGACTCAGTGTTATTATAGAGAGCTTTCATAATGTTAACTAACTTGTCTGGTATACCATATGATTTCACAATCAACCACAAATTATGACGATCAACAGAGTCAAAAGCCTTTTTGAAATCAACAAAGCTAGCAACCAAAGGTTTCTGAAACTCTAAACATTTCTCAAGAATCTGCCTAAGTGAAAATATCTGATTCACACATCCCCTACCACTTCTGAATCCACATTGCTCATCACGCAATTGACTGTCAGCCAGATTCTTAATTCTATTAAGCACAATCATGGAAAGAACTTTACCTGGAACAGAGAGTAGGCTGATACCCCTATATTTATCACAAGAACTGTGATCACCTTTTTTGAAAATAGGGATAACAATAGCTCTGGTAAAATCCTTAGGAACCATGCCTTTATCATAAAAGATATTCAGAATTTCAGTCATCCAAGTGGTAACAGAAAAATTCCCAGCTCTAAGCATTTCCATAGTAATTTCATCTACACCTGGGGATTTATGAAGTTTAAGCTTAGAAATAGCCAAAATAAATTCAGATTGCGTTATAGGGCCAACATTAAAGTCACCAATGCATCTATCGTCATTCAAAACAATGGGAATAGAACTAACCACATTGTTTAGAACATCACTGAAATGCTCCACCCACCTAGCCACGACAGAATCCTCACCTTCTACAACCTTACCTTGTTTATCCTTCAATCCCTGTATACCTGTCCGTTTTCTACCACACAAAACATTAACTATCTGGTACAGCTCTCTGCTGTTGTGCTGTCGAACTGCTTCCTCGGCTTTGTCAGCCAAGCCATCAAGCCAAAGATTCTTATCAGCAGCTACTGATCCTTTACACGTTTATTAAGCTCTCTGTAATGCTTTCTATTAGGACTAGTAAGGTATTGATTAAGGACATTCCTGCAGTTCTTTCTTTCCGAAATAAGCTCAAGTGCCTTATCACTCAGATAATTCTGCGTTATCTGCTCATTTTTCCCTAAAAGAGTGCTGTTAGTGACCAAAAAAGCCTGTTTAAAATGATCCCATTCTTCCTCAACTTCAGTAGTAAGCATACCATGACTGTCATAATGACTAAGTAACCTATCATGGTATGCTTTAGCTATAAGTGGGTCTTTCAGACCTTCAATATTAAAGGTAAATTTTGTAACCCTAGCACAACACTTTTTAAGTTTAAGTTGCAAGACACTTTTAACAAGATAATGGTCAGATCCAATTTCAGCTCCCCTATATGACCTGGTATTCCTAACAGAACTAGCCCATTTGCTGTTAATTAATATATAATCAATCATATTCTTATGCAGCCCATCGGGTGAAACCCATGTGTACTTATGTATGTCGCGGTGTTTGTAATAAGCGTTAGTTATTCTGAATCCATTGAGTTTACTTACCTGCAGGAGACGTTGCCCATTGCCATTGCAGCTACCAATACCAAAAGGGCCTATCACCCCTCCCCAAAGGTCAGAGTCAGTACCAACTTTGGCATTGAAGTCACCTAGAACAAGGGTAATATCTCCTTTCTTGACAGAATTCAAAATATCCTGAAGTTGTTCATAAAACCTATTCTTCTCATCCTCATCGGCATCCTCAGTGGGGGCATAACAGCATATAACATTCGAGTCTAACGCTTGTCTGAAATTTTGCTGTAAGAAACCTTTCATTAATGCACTCATATCCTAGAAGAGTATCACTAGAGTGTCTGCTGAGAAGCAGACCCACGCCTTGGTGATGCTTATTGTCGTCCCTCCCTGCAAAGAGAAATTTAAGATTGTTTTTAAGAATCTTACCTTTATCTGTCCATCTGGTCTCTTGCAAGCCGAGATATCTAGGTTATAGCGCTGGAATTCCTGCGTGAGGACATCAATAGAATAATCTCTATGTAATGTCCTCACATTCCAACTACCTATGGAGAGAAAATGGTTAGTGGGATGTTTAAAGAAACTATGTTTATTAAGAGAGCTAATGCCGACAATATCAAACAGCCCCCTAATCGCAGACATGGGGCAAAGACCCGTTCCCCCACACACTAAAGGCTGAAGCCATCTACTCTGGAAGACTTCCTCCAATGTAGAATTTGACGATGCCAATAGAATCAAAGAGTTCAGGTGCCTGCGATGACCTCTGCTGAGGATTATCCACCAGCTGATAAACATGTCCCGTGAATCTATTCACTTGGGGCTGTCAACCCACAAACAAACAGAAAACACAGCGGAAGATTTTCCCTCCACAGAAGCCCACCAGTGCAGCAAAATCAAGATCCATAATCAAGCTCAGAGCCATAATTCAGTCCAGTCCAATGGGTTTATATGGTCAGCACCAGGACCCTGTGTGGTTGACCACTCCTCAGCAGGGTAGAAAAAAAAGAAAAGTAGCCATAGTTGTCCAGATCAGTAGGACACATTAATCTGGCAGCCCTCCCCTTCCGTTCACTTCCACAAGAGAGTATCTCTTTTGAAAGGTACTAACGGTCTGCACCACGAGAAGGCGGGGTCGGACATTAGGTGCTAGGCCTGGCCGGTTCTATGCATCATCACAGGGGATTGGTGCATAGCTCTCCTCCCAGTGACTACCTAGCTACCATACCTACGTTAACTGCGCAGACTCCCCAGTTGCCACCTCACGTTACGCCGTTGGGTTGGGTTGGGTTGTTTTACCTCTGAGCGGCACTTTTTTGCACACCATGGGCTAAATGGCCAGGTCACATGGACCCCGAAGGCTCAGAGAAGGTTGGGGAGGGGACCCACTGGAACAGCTGTTGGGAGACAGATGGTAGCCTCCCGTCAAGGCCATCCAGCGTGTTCTTTAACGTGCACAGGGTATGGCTCTCCCGCACACGGGCCACGGCTTAACGTCCCATCCGACGGACGGCGGCCTTTCCAAGCCCATCGGTGTCCCCTACTGACCTGGGCAAGGGGGGGAATTTTGCGGAGATAAATCTCAACGCTGACCAGCTGGGACTCGAACCTGGGAACTACAGATTACGAGCTGGCGCGCTACCGACTGAGCCACCCCCGCCCCTACGCCGTTGGTATTTACACTTTCCAAACTGTTATTTCATTACATTAATTATTCATTTGAAATCATATTATTCATTTCACTATCACACTATTCATTTGAAATTGTAGTACACTTACATACTATATTGAGTTGGACTGTGTTACCTCTGAGCAGCACTTTTTTTGCACACAATGGCCTAAATGGCCAAGTCACAAGGACCTGATGGACTCAGATAAATTTGGAGGAACGGACTGTTAGGAGACAGATGATAGCCTCCCGTCGATGCCGTTCAGCGTGTTCTTTAAAGTGCATAGACTACGGCTCTCTCCTGCACACGGGCCACGGCATAACGTTCTATATGACAGACGGCGACCTTTACAAGCCCATCGGTGTCCCGTTTGTAACCGAGAGCAGAATGCAAGTTAGCGGATATAAATCTCAAAGCTGGCACAGGTGAGACTCGAACCTGGGAACTGCAGATTACGAGTCTGGCGTGCTATCTAGTGAGTCACCTCCGCCCCATGCTATACTGAATAACATAAAATGGTAATAATACTATATATGTAATAACATATATCGAATATTGTAAAATGTTAATAATACACCTATCCCTCGATTTACACGGTACTCAGTTCACACAATTTTGGCTTTTCACGGTCAAAAAATGCAACCAGTTTCGGTTTACACGGTACTGACTGAGACGTACATAGAAAGGAAATCTCAGTCAGTACCGTGTAAATCGAAACTGGTTGCATTTTTTG
Organism: Ryuthela nishihirai; assembly: GCA_038380435.1. Taxonomy (NCBI): domain Eukaryota; kingdom Metazoa; phylum Arthropoda; class Arachnida; order Araneae; family Heptathelidae; genus Ryuthela; species Ryuthela nishihirai. Next base: position 42,410,470 of record JAWZYU010000020.1, read on the forward strand.
ACCGTGCAAAACCCAAAATTGTGTGAACTGACTACCGTGTAAATCGAGGGATAGGTGAACTCTATATATTATATGTAAGAGTTAACTATATCATTTAGTGCTAGTTAATAACTTTGTTATCGTGGGATAGTTAGGTATTATCTGTGATGTGTATCCAGAGAAGTTGTAGAAGGTTTGTCATCCTATTCTGAGAAGCAGGGGTAGAGTGTCAACTGAGAACGTAATGCAAGACTAGGCGACTGCAAAATGGGTTCTTTTATAGTTCTCGTACATGGTAATCATAGGTCTCATTCAGGGGTAGGAAATTCATCAGGAGTCCTCACTCAAGTGAGTAGGGAACTCATCAGGAGTCCTCATTCACAAGTAGGTAACTCATCAGGAGACCTCATTCACGAGTAGGTAACTCATCAGGAGACCTCATTCACGAGTAGGTAACTCATCAGGAGACCTCATTCACGAGTAGGTAACTCATCAGGAGACCTCATTCACGAGTAGTGAACTCATCAGGAGACCTCATTCACGAGTAGGGAACTCATCAGGAGACCTCATTCACGAGTAGGTAACTCATCAGGAGACCTCATTCACGAGTAGGTAACTCATCAGGAGACCTCATTCACGAGTAGGGAATTCATCAGGTTCATTCAGAGATCGAATTCATCAGGATCACACAGATCATTCAGAGGTCGATTTTGACCAGTCTAAAACACAGCTCTTGAAGAAAGCTTTCTGGTTCTTGACTCTTTTTGATTTAATATTTAACTGTCCATTTTTTCTTGATGATTTATTTTTCTTTTAAAAACAAGTATTAGAGCAGATTGGCAGACGATAATTTTAAATTACTGATGGAATTTAAATGCTCTAAATACACTCCAATTTTCAATAAATTTGTCGTGAATACTCAAACTCAAAAGTCACACTGATGAGTGGCAGATACTTTAATAATTATTTTCAATTACTTTATTGTGTACACATAATTATATCTATTTAAAACTTATATGCTATGGCTCTATTTTTGGTAATAAAATAAATAATGTGCGTTATATTTTTCTTTTCCTGTTATGGTTCGTGACCCAATTAAAATTATAATTTGCTGTTCATAAAATCTATTGGTTTGCCTTTTTTTTTCTGTTTTAGGTCTTGATCCCTATTCTCATTGATAGGTCAGTGATCTATCAATTGCGTGCTAATCAACCAATCAAATTCGTCAGTGACCTATCAATCATCTTTCAATTAACCAATGATCTGTGAGAACTATAGAAGCCTCACTACGCAATCTCAGTCTCCCATCGAACGCTACTCACTCTTCGCCACTGTTGGAAACGTTTTCTATTACCTGAAACATGACTGGAAAAACTCCTCCCCCCCGCACAATTTACGCATCTCTATATACGATCAAAATATTGAGAAAGAAAACTTAAATTATACGTCTCTTTTTGTTAAGTGCACAATATTCTCAACAAACTTACGAGAGGGACTCATTATTATACGAAATTGAATTGTGCTGTCCCAAAAACAATATTCAATCAATGAAAATCGGAAATTATGAAAAAACATTGATTTTTTTTGTCTCATACAATGCACAAAGTATTTTTTCATATGCACCAAACCGTAAGGGAGGGGGGCTCAGTCGGTAGCGCACCAGGCTCGTAATCTGTAGTTCCCAGGTTCGAGTCCCATCTGGGTCAGCGTTGAGATTTATCTCCGCAAAATTTCCCGCCCTGCCCACGGTCAGTAGGGGACACCGATGGGCTTGGAAAGACCGCCGTCCGTCAGATGGGACGTTAAGCCGTGGCCCCGTGTGCGGGAGAGACATACCCTGTGCACGTTAAAGAACACGCTGGATGCCTTGACAGGAGGCTACCATGTCTTTTGCAACAGCTGTTCCAGTGGGTCCCCTCCCCCAACCTTCTCTGAGCCTTCGGGGTCCTTGTGATCTGGCCATTTAGCCCATGGTGTGCAAAAAAAGTGCCGCTCAGCGGTAAATCAACCCAACCAAACCATATACTCAAGATTAAGATTTTCTTAATATTACATGATTTTTTCCTTATAATATTTTACCTTTAATAAAAAAGATTGTCATTACAGTATAAAATAAATACCCCCTCAAGCAGCTGCTTGCCACAGAGGTCTGACAGAAGCCTGTCAGTTTATATGCCACAGTAGAAGGTCTGAGAGGATGGCAGGACCTCAGCAGAAAAACAACACAAACATCCAGCTTCGAACCCAGGTCCCTTAGATCAGTAGACAAGCGCGCTAACCACTCGGCCATGGGACATGTACATCTATTTCCAGAAACGCTTGTTTTCCACCTATCCGCAAAAGACGTTGCACAAATTTTTCAATTCCGAAATTTATTCTGTTATGGTAGATTTTTAAATCCGATTTTACGTTTTGGAAATCCCTAGTGAAGAGATCATGGGTACTTTGCTAAAACTAGTTTTTTGTTTTTCTGGGAATACGTGGTATACACCGCATTCCCATCTTTTCTTTTATCCGAATAAAAATAAAATTTAGTTAGTTACTTTTATCTGAAAGATTTTATTTGTTAATTGCAGTTTTTTTAATATACAGTTGATGATACTTTCTGTCTCACATTTTTGACTGGTCTACAATTTCCCAGTGTCGATACCAAAAGCAAAGAGTGAAATCGAGATATTTATTGAACTTTTGAAGGTATGATCACCATTTGGAGTCTGTTATAAAACTGAAGGTCATTTTCTGAAGAACAACTTCAGTTTCTTTGTCTGAAAATGATTTTGTTCACGTTTTAGAACATTAATTTGTATTTTTATTTTAACTTCTCAGTAAAAAAACTACATTCAAATATAGGTTTAATTTTTTTATGCGTTTGGGCCAAATTCCTCACCCCGCACGATTCTGACAACAGAATTATAATTATGCCCATTATTTATAATTAAGAATTTCTTCACTGAATCTGTCTGTAACCAGTCAGTTACAGACAGATTCAGTGAAGAATTTATTTTAATACACACTCTTTTACTAACATCTAATTAGATCAAAGCCAATTATTTAAAAGAGTACATTCCTTAATTCTACATTTTTTCCAAGAACACATTGGATTTCTCCTCCGTTGTTTAAACGGAACAAAACAATTATAATCCCCAAATTTTCGTGGACAAATCAATTTAATTTTATTCTCCTTTAAAAACAATGAACATTATTGAAGTATCATCGCATCCCTAATTATCAACGATTTGTAAATACGATAGTGACCAAAAGTTAAATTGCAGTCGTATGAGTTGGGTTGTTTTACCTCTGAGCGGCACTTTTTTTTGCACACCATGGGCTTAATGGCCAGGTCATATGGACCCCGAAGGCTCAGAGAAGGTTCGGGGAGGGGACCCACTGGAACAGCTGTTGGGAGACAGATGGTAGCCTCCCGTCAAGGCCATCCAGCGTGTTCTTTAACGTGCACAGGGTATGGCTCTCCCTCACACGGGGTCACTGCTTAACGTCCCATCCGACGGGCGGCGGCCTTTCCAAGCCCATCGGTGTCCCCTACTGACCGTGGGCAGGGCGGGGAATTTTGCGGAGATAAATCTCAACGCTACCCAGCTGGGACTCGAACCTGGGAACTACAGATTACGAGCCTGGCGCGCTACCGACTGAGCCACCCCCGCCCACAGTCCTATGATAAGTCAACTAACTTCTTAGTAGCATTTCTCATAAAATAGGTTTTTTATACACACAAGAGATATTAAATATCAAGATCAATATTATTAAATATCAAGATATTAATAATCAAGATAAATTAAATATCTCAACTAAATCTATCAAAATTCGAATTTCAGCATTACTAGGTGGATCAATATTATTAAATATCAAGATATTAATAATCAAGATAAATTAAAGATCTCAACTAAATCTATCAAATCCCGAATTTCAGCATTACTAGTTGGATATTTAAAGAATTGTAGAAGTTTCGACTTTTATAAGACAGCAGTGGCAGTCATAAGAATTTACCTGAAAAATCAATTAAATCTTAAATAATAAGTATCGTTTCGTGCCATTTAATGAAATAGGCCTATGTGTTAGATGTTTGTGTTAATAATTCTTTCAATATTCATCAATTGTTTTCAAGTTTCTTTGCAGTTTTATTGTTGCTGCTAAATATTTCAGGTTCTATAACTCTTTAAATACCTCGCCTTTATTGTTTAAAATCGAGATTTTAATAGATTTGATTGAAATCTTTAATTCATTTTTACTCTTTATTTTACCACGAAAACTTATTTTAGAAGTTTTAGCTTTGTAAATACATTGTCATTGACATAACATGGGATTGTACCTTAACATTTGCTCACAAGGGCACATAAGAAGAAGAAACAACAACATTGTCTTCGTTTCCCAAAGGACATAACAACCCTTAGTCGTTTGTCACAACTCATTCAGCACAACTCATTTAATTCAATCACAACCTTTTCGCATATGGTGGTCCTCAGAGGTATTTCTCCTGTCGTTTAATCTGAAATACCATTTTACCGGTGGCAATTCTTAAATTGTCCGACACATCGATGGGAAAAGAGAAGAGAATAAGACACACCAGTACTCGATGCTATGGTTGGTCCGATCTGGGTCTTCTACAAATGGTCGGCACCTGGGCCATCAGCCTTGTAATTATAAGGTGAAGTTTAGTGCAGATGTCGTCGATGGCGGGTTCCATGATAGATTACACCAAGCGAGTGATGATTAAGGGATGTCCGATCGCTTACATCATCCATCTCCCAAGGGATGGAGGTCGGGGAATGCGAAAAGTGGAGGGGGGAGGGAATCGAGGGCAGGGGCTACACCCACCTTAGGGGGAACAATCACGAGGGAAGCTGGAAGAAATTGGGTGGAGAAAAAAAAAACTTTGGGTGGTGAACACCGTGCCAGCTCCATAATGGAAGTAAAGTACGGTAGTGCTTCGAAATCGTTCGGCGTTTTTTTTTAAGACATAAAAAGAGACCGTAACTTTAAGAGATGTTGAATTACGGTGTTGGAAAAAAAAGGGAGAGAAAAATCATTAAGATCATCATCGTCATTAACGTGTATTTAATATCATTAAGTATCTAAGGTTTGGCAGGAAAAAAAAACTAAAGAACTACAATTATATGAAAGTTCTTCAACTCTTTCGATCGTTAACTGAGTATCGAACTAACAGACTTGGCGCAGTTTGCTTTATTTATGTAAATAGACTAATTTGCAGAACCTCGGAGTGATAATATTGACCTACCATTCAGTTGAATGTAATTACTCGGTAAAATTAATGGTCGAATAATATATCTCCGCCAGGCACAACTGAAACGTTGTAATTTTTTTTAAGCCCAGTCCTCTTTAGAATCTCGAATAAATTTTTCTAACCTTACAATGTTTGAAATATTGTTAATATTTCGACCCGGATCTAGAAAAATATTAAAGGGGTGGTGGTGGGAAGGAGAAAAAGGAACTCAATGGTGCCGGAAAAATGTGAAAGGGAAGGCGGGGGGGAGGCAAGAGATTGCATTTCCATTATATTATAACATTTTTTCCTCCATTTTTAGGGGCGGGGGTGGCTCAGTCGGTAGCGCGCCAGGCTGGTAATCTGTAGTTCCCAGGTTCGAGTTCCAGCGTTCAGATTTATCTTCGCAGAATTCCCCACCCTGCCCACAGTCAGTGAGGGACACCGATGGGCTTAGCAAAGACCATCGTCCGTCGAATGGGACGTTAAGCCGTGGTCCGTGTGCGGGAGAGCCATACCCTGTGCACGTTAAATAACACGCTGGATGGCCTTGACGGGAGGCTACCATCTGTCTCCCAACAGCCGTTCCAGTGGGTCCACTCTCCCAACCTTCTCTGAGCATTCGGGGTCCTTATGACCTGGCCATTTAGCGCATTGTGTGTAAAAAATGCCGCTCAGAGGTAAACCAACCAATCTCCATTTTAGAGAGCTTTAAAACTTTTCTTCAAATATGCATGAAAAAAAAATCCTAAATAACTTTTCGTATCCATCGTTCTCAAGGGGACTGGGGGAGGGGGGGGGGGTAGGAGCTTGGCTCTTTTCCTACCTAGATAGGTCGCTGCTGTTATTTAATCGATAAGTTTTATTTCGTCAGAATAAAATGAAAAATATTTGCAAAAATGAAATAACGTAGTCCAAATTACAGTTTTTTGCAATCCTTAAAGGAAAAAACATTCAAAAGAAAACAACAATGCAACTAAAAAGTAACAAATGAGTAAGTACAATATTTGTAGTCAAATAATAATAATAACTTGAAAAATATTTCTCTTAAGATTTATCCCTTAGAAGAAAAATGTGTTTTATCATCCCCTAAAATTAAGAGGAAAATCAGTCAACGTAAAGGAAATAGAATAATTTCTTTATTTTTACTGTATTAAAATATTATTGAAAATTTTAAATTTAAGTGTTAACTTTTTAAAAAAATGAAAAGCTGCAGCTCGAATTTTAGCCATTATAATTTAGTAATAAATAATTATTAATCACACCGTGAATGGCATTAAGCCCAAAATGGAAAGACTTGTAATCTTCCCACCACATTTTAGGCTGATCCATCAATTATACTTCTTTAGTAAGTTATCTGTGATTCATCAATACATTCTAGCAATGGAATTTCCAGTATCTAGCATAATAATATAAATCATTTGCAATATTACTTCAAATTTTACATTTCTATATTTAACGCGATCTAACGATTCAAATTAAGACCTTTTGGAGGATTTGAAAACTGTGGATTTTCACATTTCGTTGCTACCTATTCAACTGAAAAAGAAAGAATTGCGTTTCTCCTCCTCTCGGTGGCGGGGGTGGCTCAATCGGTAGCGCGCCAGGCTCGTAATCTGTAGTTCCCAGATTCGAGTCCCAGCTGGGTCAGCGTTGAGATTTACCTCCGCAAAATTCCCCGCCCTGCCCACGGTCAGTAGGGGACACCGATGGGCTTGGAAAGGCCATCGTCCTCGGATGGGACGTTAAGCCGTGGTCCCGTGTGCGGGAGAGCCATACCCTATGCACGTTAAAGAACACGCTGGATGGCCTTGACGGGAGGCTACCATCTGTCTCCCAACAGCTGTTCCAGTGGGTCCCCTCCCCCAACCTTCTCTGAGCCTTCGGGGTTCATGTGACCTGGCCAATTAGCCCATGGTGTGCAAAAAAGTGCCGCTCAGAGGTAAAACAACCCAACCCAACCGTCCTCTCAGGTGTGAAGGAACAAATTGTTGCTGTCAAGATAAACCTCTTGACCATCCCATTACAACACTAAAAATATTAGATTTTTAGCTGAAGTCAATCGTTTGCAATATTCGCTTAAAAGTTTGAAATTTTAAAATATTTCCACCGTAAGAGGGCGCCATTAAATCTTTGGGAGGTTAGGAAAGAGTGAATCATAATGATTCATCAATACGTATCCAAACCGAAAAAGTTTTAAATTTTTTTTAAAAGCGATCTTAAAACAAAAAAAATGCCTTTTCCCACCTGCTATGGGGTTAAAGGTGATAATCAGCTGCAAAAATTTAAGAAAGATCAAATCTTTGGACTATGTGAGCCCGAAATAGGCACCAGATAAAATCATGGCATACATGTGCCGTGTTCTAAAGACAATCCGTTGTTTTTGACAACGATGATCCAGGACAACCTGTACACTCGTTAAGAAAAGCCAGATAATTTGGGTTGGGTTGTTTTACCTCTGAGCGGACTTTTTTGCACACCATGGGCTAAATGGTCAGGTCACAAGGACCCCGTAGGCTCAGAGAAAGTTTGGGGAGGGGACCCACTGGAACAGCTGTTGGGAGACAGATGGTAGCCTCCCGTCAAGGCCATCCAGCGTGTTCTTTAACGTGCACAGGGTATGGCTCTCCCGCACACGGGGCCACGGCTTAACATCCCATCCGATTGGCGGCCTTTCCAAGCCCATCGGTGTCCCCTACTGACCGTGGGCAGGGCGGGGAATTTTGCGGAAAAAGCCAGATAATATCACATGGGAAATATCAGGAAAGGATGTCCTGATCTGTCAGTGATCAGTTCCAATTGCAAATTAATGACAGTTCCAATTGCAAATTGATGACAGTCCAATTGCAAAGCTATCGTCTATTCGAGGGCTTGTAATGGGCGCCATGGCATGCTCCATTAGCTTCAGTATTAATTTTCTAACATAGACATGTCACACATTCTGCATAGACATGTCACACTAGTTGACTCTGATCACACACCTTCATCCAGTGTGACTGTGTTGGTGTTAATTAAAAGAAGCCTGGCTCCAGGAAAAGGCAGCATACCATCTTCAGTGAAGAGCTGCAGTTCTCTCTGGGTACAGACGACCACCGCATCCACATATGGAGATAACGTTGGCATGGATCGTATCCTTCTGCCATTCTCTAATGACACACTATATGCACTCTGGATTTTCTTATTTGGAAAAGCCATCAGGATGGGTTGTTTTACCTCTGAGCGGCATTTTTTGCACACCATGGGCTAAATGGCCAGGTCACATGGACCCCGATGGCTCAGAGAAGGTTTGGGGAGGGGATCCACTGGAACAGCTGTTGGGAGACAGATGGTAGCCTCCCGTCAAGGCCATCCAGCGTGTTCTTTAACGTGCACACGGTATGGCTCTCCCGCACACGGAGGCACGGCGTAACGCACCATCCGACGGACGGCACCCTTTCCAAGCCCATCTGTGTCCCCTACTGACCGTGGGCAGGGCGGGAAATTTTGTGGAGATAAATCTCAACGCTGACCCAGCTGGGATTCGAACCTGGGAACTGCAGATTACGAGCCTGGCGCGCTACCGACTGAGCCACCCCCGCCCCAAGCCATCAGGTATAGCAACTTGTCTTCTCTGCTACAGTTACTGTTATCGGAAATTTGAATACTTGGCGTTATATCCAATTCATCTTATGGCATGACTTGATAGTGTTCAAGATACAGGTAATGATAACCATGTTCCAGCAGGCTGGGTTGCTTTACCCCTGAGCAGCACTTGTGCACGAAATGGATATAATGGCCAGGTTGGAGGAAGGGGATCTACTGGATGGTTTTTAGGAGACAGATGGAAGCCTCCAGTCACGGCAATTCAACGTATTCTTTAATGTGCACAGCGTATGGCTCTCCAGCACATGGGCCCACTGCTTAACATTCCATCTGACGGACGGCGGCCTTTCCTAGCCCATCAGTGTTCCCTACTGACCTACAGCACGGAATTTGACTGAGATAGCTGAAAACACTGTCCCAGGCGGCACTGTACCTGGGAAATGCAGATTTCGAGCTTGGCGAGGTACTGGCTGAGGGGCGGGGGTGGCTCAGTCGGTAGCACGCCAGGCTCGAAATCTGTAGTTCCCAGGTTCGAGTCCCAGCTGGGTCAGCGTTGAGATTTATCTCCGCAAAATTCCCCGCCCTGCCCACGGTCAGTAGTGGACACCGATGGGCTTGGAAAGGCCAACGTCCATCGGATGGGACGTTAAGCCGTGGCCCCGTGTACGGGAGAGCCATACCCTGTGCACGTTAAAGAACACGCTGGATGGCCTTGACGGGAGGCTACCATCTGTCTCCCAACAGCTTTTCCAGTGGGTCCCCTCCCCCAACCTTCTCTGAGCCTTCGGGGTCCATGTGACCTGGCCATTTAGCCCATGGTGTGCAAAAAAGTGCCGCTCAGAGGTAAAACAACCCAACCCGGTACTGGCTGAGCCAGCCCTAGTTGTACTGGCCCCTGGTCCATCAGAATAATGTTTAGTTGCGTATCGCTACAATCTTCGGGCATCGAGTACGAATGAACAGGAATACCATTCTGGTTTAATCTTTCTTACTCCCAAATGTTTTTAACAAATTTACAAAAAAAAGGGTAATATACACGGAACGTTATGACCAGCAAATGCAGGTAAACGACGGCGATGGTGTAAGGTCAAGAAATGGCCTAACTAACACATAATACTGAGCTTTGTTAATCAGTGTTATTCTTGTTCTTCAGATGGGAAAGAGAGCGGATTTAAGTGAGTTAGACAAAGGCCAAATTGTAATGGCCACACGACTGGGTCAGAGCATTTCCGAGACGGCAAGGCTTGTGGGGTGTTCACGGTCAACTGTGGTTAGTACCTTCAAAAAGTGGTCTAAGGAGGCAAAAACCACAAACCACCGACAAGGTGTGTCCTATCCGTATGGTACGAGCAAACAGAAGAGATACTGTGGCGCAATTGTTGGGAGACAGATGGTAGCCTCCCGTCAAGGCCATCCAGCGTGTTCTTTAACGTGCACAGGGTATGGCTCTCCCGCACACGGGGCCACGGCTTAACGTCCCATCCGACGGACGGCGGCCTTTCCAAGCCCATCGGTGTCCCCTACTGACCGTGGACAGGGCGTGGATTTTTGCGGAGATAAATCTCAACGCTGACCCAGCTGGGACTCGAGCCTGGCGCGCTACCGACTGAGCCACCCCCGCCCCATATGTGTAATAGGGGATTATTTCTAATAAAGAGAGTACTGAACGTGTTTGTGTATAAACAGGCCTGGATCTAGAACAAAATCGAGGGATTTGGGTTGGGTTGTTTTACCTCTGAGCGACACTTTTTTTGCACACCATGGACTAAATGGCCAGGTCACAACGACCTCGAAGGATCAGAGAAGGTTGTTGGAGGGGACTCACTGGAACAGCTGTTGGGAGATAGTGGTAGCCTCCCGTCAAGGCCATTCAGCGTGTTCCTTAATGTGCACAGGATATGTCTCTCCCACACGGGCTACGGCTTAACTTCCCATCCGATGGACGTTGGCCTTTCCAAGCCCATCGGTGTCCCCTACTGACCATGGGCAGGGCGGGGAGTTTTGCGGAGATAAATCTCATTGCTGACCCAGTTGGGACTCGAACCTGGGAAGTGCAGATTACAAGTGTGCGCGCTATTGACTAAGCCACCCCCGCCCCACAAAATCTAGGGGGGGGGGGCGGTGCGAAGAGCACAATCAAGCCGAAAAAATATAAGGGCGGGGCAAGAGACTTCATTTCCAATGTACTATAAGACTTCCTTCTCAGTTTAACGGGTTTTTAGAAAAATTTTTGAAAAATGCATAAAATATAATAAAAATAAATAAATACCCCCTCAAGCAGCTGCTTGCCACAGAGGTCTGACAGGAGCCTGTCAGTTTATATGCCAAAGTAGAAGATCTGAGAGGATGGCAGGACCTCAGCAGAAAAACAACACATACAACCATGCCTTATCCGGGGCTCGAACCCAGGTCCCTTAGATCAGTAGCCAAGCGCGCTAACCACTACATATGTCAAAATTTGTTTTGCTTCTTTTACCCTTACTCGCATTCTGAAAGGGGGGGACATGGCTCCTTGCCCCCCACCCTTAGATCTCGTCCTGTGTTTAGGTATATACATGAGATATTTGAATAGATATTTTTCTGTATGTATAAGTGAGCTATTTGTATAGATATTTTTGAATATATATATATGAAATAGTTGTATATATATATATTTGAGATATTGATGTAAAATTTTATGGATATATATATATGAGATATTTATGGCCACCAAAAAACTAAATCAAAGTCATCCCAGAAGTCTACAGTTCCAAACCTCGCTGTGTTCCTCTTTAAATTCCATGCAAACCGTGAAAGCAACTGGAAATATTTAATAAGCAGATAACATTTAGTTGAGATTAGCAAGGCATGGATGTTCGTGTTGTTTTTCCGCTAAGGTCCTGCCATCCTCTCAGACCTTCTACTCTGGCATATAAACTGACAGGCTCCTGTCAGACCTCTGTGGCAAGCAGCTGCTTGAGGGGGTATTTGTTTTTTATTTTATTTTAGCACGCTAAATAACTTCTTTCGCACCAACCTCCCACTACCCCATACACATACACGCTAGACATTTGCTTTTGTGTAAGCCAGTTGTGATATTGTGAGGGATTAATAAGATCGTTTCTGTCATTTGAAGAATAAGTTTATTTGCTAGAATCAGTGTTTCGTAGTACTGGCGAGATCATTCTAAAAGTTGTTTACATGAAATGCAGTTTTTTGATGAATTTCCGTAATGTTATTTATATTTCACAGAGTGAATCACGAGTCCGTTCGAAATTTAGTCACTGTTATGTCACCTCGAGCCGTCCCGTGGCCGAATGGTTAGCACGCTTGGCTACTGATCTAAGGGACCTGGGTTCGAGCCCCGGATTAGGCATGGCTGTGTGTGTCGTTTTTCTGCTGAGGTCCTGCCATCTTCTACTATGGCATACAAACTGACAGGCTCCTGTTAGACCTCTGTGGCAAGCAGCTGCTTGAGGGAGGTATTTATGTCACCTCGTGAAGGAATCTGCGTTTTGAACAAATTAGAGACGAAAAAGTTTCAAATATGTAGAGAGAGTGATTTGCACGAAATGATTTTTTTTATGATTATATGATTCGTAGAACCTAAGGTGAATCAGTTTCATATTGCATAAATATATTAATATGGAAATAATAAAACTGCTAGTTTTAATATAAAAACAAGAATATTTTATTGGATTATTTGCACTGAGAAGACAATCGTAGATTCTTTTAAATAATTTTCTGAGAGGTAATTCTTTCGTTTTTTCAATTTCTTGCGAATATTAGCGTGTACATGTCTCATTACGTGTTTTCTCTCCTCTAATTAAGCGTCATTTTAACTTCGGTATTTTATCTTATTTGCCGCTTAATACAGACAAAAAGATAAGACAGATACATGTACTGTTATTAGTGCTGTCTTTAATGCGCATTAAAAATTTCAAGCCCAATTAGAGGGCTACTTAATTTTTATATTTTGAACTTCGCCAGCCACTCGAAAATATACGCCAATTTTACATTGATTAGAGACGGTAATTTGTTATTTGAAGTAATGGGTTTTTGTGACTGGATGAGCAAGATAAAAGAGAATGATAAACTATGCAGGTCCATGTATTTCACCTCACTTTGCAACACCTAAGAGAAGAAATCGAGAATACTAATCTTGAAGAAGTTGAGTCAAGTTACAAATCGAAATTAAATTGTCTTCATTGGTAGAACCAGACATTTCAGAGGAGATCGATGATAATGCTACTGTATTTAGCGATCTTTCGAGATTGAGAAAGATCTATGGTTAAAAAAATAAATGCGATTGACTTTTGACGCCTGATTTTTCTTTTTGCAGCCGTAAGAGAGAGCTAATCATTGCGGCGATTTCTGGAGCATCATCAATAACTTTCCGAAGGGTTTTCCTATTAGCTATCGCCTAATCTTTAATTATTGAATGATAACTGATTTTTATTCGGTGTCTCAGCTGGTGTGTTGAGCAAGCTCACAAATCAAAACACCCGGTCGTAATTGATCTATTCATCAGAGTTGTGAGGCTTTAAGAGGAAGAAAAGACCGTGATGATTTATTCAAAAGACGTTTCCGTACGTGAATTGATGAAGAAGAAAGTTTTCGCATTAGAAGTCGTTTCAGTGATGTGAAACATTTCTTGATGCTGTGCACAAAAATATTATTTGATTGATTCTCGGAACACATTCGTAAACATGTCGAGTGTTCAATGGAACCGAAAAAAAGGTTTTTTTCTCGAAACAGTAGTTATTGATTTTTGATGTCAAGAGTGATTTATACGTCTTCAAAGAACCTGCCAGTCTTCGGTAAATATAGATTGCATTAATTTTTTTTTAAATATCGTGCAAATCAAAAAGTCTCAAACAAATATTCGAATAGCTGACAGTCATGGGAGTCATCTTGAGAATTACAGGATGAGTTCAATGTCAAAAAACGAAAACATTTAACTGGTTGCTGAGAATGCCTCGTCAGTACACAAATGTATGAATGGCGCATAATTTTTATATTTAAAATTTTTTCATATAATCCTTTAGTTTCGGATGAAGTTAAGGGTTCTCTTTCAAACAATGTTTAATTCGCAGATACCAAACAATGGTCACGAACGAATTTTTTCAGTGGATTCGTATGAAAAAAAGCCACACTCTGTACTTTAAAATGTCCTGGATGGGCTTGATGGAAGGGGGCGGGGGCGGCTCAGTCGGTAGCGCGCCAGGCTCGTAATCTGTAGTTCCTAGGTTCGAGTCCCAGCTGGGTCAGCGTTGAGATTTATCTCCGCAAAATTCCCCGCCCTGCCTACGGTCAGTAGGGGACACCGATGGGCTTGGAAAGGCCGCCGTCCGTCGGATGGGACGTTAAGCCGTGGCGCCGTGTACGGGAGAGCCATACCCTGTGCACGTTAAAGAACATGTTGGATGGCCTTGACGGGAGGCTACCATCTGTCTCCCAACAGCTGTTCCAGTGGGTCCCCTCCCCCAACCTTCTCTGAGCCTTCGGAGTCCATGTGACCTGGCCATTTAGCCCATGGTGTGCAAAAAAGTGCTGCTCAGAGGTAAAACAACCCAACCCAACCTTGATGGAAGAGAATCTGCAGTTCCCAGGTTCAAGTCCCAACTGTGTGTGTCTCCGCTAACTCCAGTTATACCCTCGGTGAGAAAGGGGATACCGCTGGGCTTGGAAAAACAATTGTCCGTCGGATGGAACGTTAAGCAGTGGGCCTCTGTATGGGGTTGGTTTGTTTTACTTATGAGCTGCACTTTTTTGCACACAATGGGTTAAATGGCTAGGTCGCAAGGATTCGGTTAGTTCAGAGAAGGTTATGGGAAGGAGACCCACTGGGCAGCTGTTAGGAGACAGATGGTAGCCTCTCGTCAAGGCCATCCAGCGTGTTATTTAACGCGCACAGGGTAGGATCTCTCGCACCCGAAATCATGGCTCAATATCGCATCCGACGGACCGCGGCTTTTTCAAGTCCATCAGTGTCCTTCAGTGACTGACAGCAGGGCGAGAGTTTTGCGGAGATAAATCTCAACCCTGGCCCAGGTGGGACTAGAAACTGGGGACTGTAGATTACATGCCTGGCGCGCTACCGACTGAGTCCCTCCGCCCCTCCTGTGTACAGGAGAGCTATATCTTGTGCACATTAAAGAACATGCTGAATGTCCTTGACGCGAGGCTATTATCTGTCTCCTTACAGCTGTCCAGTCAATCCACCTTCTCGTCTTTATCTGAGCCCTCAAGATCCTTGTGACCTGGTCATTTAGCCCATAATTGCAAAAAAAGTACTGTTCAAGGGTAAAAAAATATAACAACACTGATGGAAGAGTACCACTTACTTTGTAAGCATTATAAAAAACTAAACTCATAATAAAAATGCACCAAAATAATTTTTACCAAATATATCGGAATATACAATACGCCATATTGTATTTAATATCAATAAAAAAAATTTAGACAATTTTTAATGCCCGAAAACTTAAAAGAAAATTAAGTTATGGACGAAAATGATTAGTCTACCCCCCCCCCCACCCAAAAAGAAAAAAAAAAAAAAACGTATAAGAATAAAGCTGCTATTTATTTCGAGGTATAACTCTGCTTTTTATCATCGATATGATGTTTAATGCATAATCCTCTTGTCACATGTTGATTATTGATCGACTTGTTTGTCTTTAGATGTAGATTTATTTCAACTGATTTAGATTGATTTGAATTTGAACGCCTCTGATAGTTAACTTTAAATAGAATGCGACTCAGACCAAAGATGAATATAAAATCATACCTGTAAGTCATCTTCTTCACGCCTACGTGGTGCTAGTTGTGTTTTCTTCATCACGGGATCACATCAAGATCACAACGGGCACAATGAAGAAGACCTAATCAGAATTCAGGTTTTGGTTTTTTCGAGTTCTTTTTCAGATGAAGAACACAAAGCATGTTCATAACGTCAGTTTAAAATTGGTTACGTGTCCGAGGTATAATTTTTACCTTACGAAGGACCATTAAGAGCTATTATACAAGGGCACAACAACAGGGAGGAATTTTAATGTTAACATTTCCGTAAGTGGTTCATGTCTAAAGCTGTGTACAGAATAAGAAGGAAGAGAATAACGTTTCTGACACGTGTTTTTTTGAAAGTGTTAAAGATAAACACGACCTGGTGTAATTTCTTCGGCAGGGAAATCCACTTCTCTCTTTTTGGGACAGCCAAAATTTAATGGATCACTGTCAGAAAGTGATGAATGATGCAGTCACTGATGTTATCTCTTGCTGCAATTTTGCTGTTTGTCCTTAATATGAATTCATCTGAATAGCTGTTTATATATATTTGTGTGTGTATTTCGTGTTACACTGCTAATGTAAGTAAAATGTACTCTTTTCAAGATGTGTATCGATTAAAATGAAGTTATGTCACATCAATAACTCACAGGAAAATTGATCAAAATAAAGTCTAAGTTATCTGAAAAATTAACCTTAATGGGTTGGGTTGTTTTACCTCTGAGCGGCACTTTTTTGCACACCATGGGCTAAATGGCCAGGTCACATGGACCCCTAAGGCTCAGAGAAGGTTGGGAGAGGGGACCCACTGGAACAGCTGTTGGGAGACAGATGGTAGCCTCCCGTCAAGGCTATCCAGCGTGTCCTTTAACGTGCACAGGGTATGGCTCTCCCGCACACGGGGCCACGGCTTAACGTCCCATCCGACGGACGGCGGCCTTTCCAAGCCCATCGGTGTCCCCTACTGACCGTGGGCAGTGCGGGGAATTTTGCGGAGATAAATCTCGACGCTGACCCAGCTGGGACTCGAACCTGGGAACTGCAGATTACGAGCCTGGCGCGCTACCGACTGAGCCACCCCCGCCCCTTGCCTTAATGGAGTGGAATACAAACTCAAGACCTTTTTTTTTTCAGAAAATGAGGTTGAACGTAAATAAGATATTTCAATCAAATCTATCTAAATATCGATTTTCAACAATATTTAAAAGAATATTGCATTTAGATCAATTAACATCATATATTATGGTTACTCTGAATCAAACAATTTTTAGTAGCATTAACAAAACAAAAAATAAAACTGCAAGTATTATGCGTTTATCTCAGTAATGTTAAATTTAATATTAATAATTTAGCACTTTTCAGGAAAAATCCTTATAACTGACACTGCTGCTGTTAAATGCTATCACAGCTTCATAAATTCTTTTCTAAAAATTGAACGATTGCTGTTAGAAATTAATATTTAAATTCGACTGCGATATTCAACAATTTTAGTTTCATTTTGCCACGAAAAGTTTATTTTAGAGGAAAGAGAGCTTTGTATTGGCTTTTTTTTTTGACTTAATATTACCTTTAAATGACCCTTCATTATGGAAACTAGTCTGGTAATCTCCAGTAAAAGATTCTTCTTCTATCTATTCTGTTTTACAAAACCACATGACGACTATCCTAAAATATTAGATTCCTGATGATTTGTTGAAGGATTGCTGTTAGAAATTAAGATTTAGATTTGATTGCGATAGTCAGCTTATTTCCAGTCTTATTTTACCACAGAAAACATACGTAAAACTTAAGAAGGTTCGTGTTGGCTTTCTTTGACATAACATGAGATCTCCCCTTTATTATGGGGCGGGGGTGGCTCAGTCGGTAGCGCGCCAGGCTCGTAATCTGTAGTTCCCAGGTTCGAGTTCCAGCTGGGTCAGCGTTGAGATTTATCTCCGCAAAATTCCCCGCCCTTCCCACTGTCAGTAGGGGACACCGATGGGCTTGGAAAGGCCGTCGGATGGGACGGTAAGCCGTGGCCCCATGTGAGGGAGAGTCATACCTTGCGCACGTTAAAGAACATGTTGGATGGCCTTGACAGGAGGCTACCATCTGTCTCCCAACAGCTGTTCCAGTCGGTCCCCTCCCCCAACCTTCTCTGATCCTTCGGGCTCCATGTGACCTGGCTATTTAGTCGATGGTGTGCAAAAAAGTGCCGCTCAGAGGTAAAACAACCCAACCCCTTTATTATAGAAACTAGTGTAGCAATCTCCAGTAAAAGATTTCTTTCTTTTGTGAAACTAAAACACAAGTTTTTCTGAAGTATACAATTTTTTAAACTCTTTCTCCTTTCCCTTAACCATCCGGGTCCTTCACGCACAGGCATTGCTACGTCACATTCCTGATTGCTTGCAATGGTAGCATCGGTTTTACAAAACAATGTGACGACTCTTAAGAAAAATTACATTTCAGATATTTTATTTCCTGTAAGCCACCCTTTCTGCAACTAACATAATTTGTCATTCATACGTGACTTACTCATACTTAAACTTCATAGAGAAGCTCAGAGGATGTTGATGAGAATCACGGATGAGGAACGTACAACCATCAAACAAGATGAAGATGAAAACGCTCATGTATCGGATGATCTTCCACTGGTTGGGCACGTATAAACTCATATCCTGGTTTTCTTGTCTTTCCTTAAGCTGCTGCTCCTTTGCTCATTAATCAAACTTCATCGTATTATTGGATGAAAGTGAGCACGACGCGTTGACGAAGTGCGCGTTACACTTTAGATATTAATGATCTCGGGATAAAAGGTTACGCGGTGTGTGAGGAATAAGTGTAAAAGGAATGCCAGATGGGAGCGGTTCTTAACAATACGGATGAGTAAATTACATTATTCGTGAGTTTCGGCAACATTTGCATTAAGGATAAAAGAGCAGGGATGATTAGTCATTGGAGAGTCTTGGAGGATAACCAGAGAGACCAAATGCTCACCTTTATTTACTTAATTGTAAATCTTTGGTACACTTCGTGTCCACAGATTCAAGAATAGAATTTAAATTTTGGAGTAACGTGTCAGATTTGGTGAAGAGTAATTTTATCTCCGTTTTGCGTTACTTCTTTCATACTTGTGTTGTTGTAGTTCCCAGGTTCGAGTCCCAGCTGGGTCAGCGTTGAGATTTATCTCCGCAAAATTCCCCGCCCTGCCCACGGTCAGTAGGGGACAACGATGGGCTTGAAAAGGCCGCCGTCCGTCGGATGGGACGTTAAGCCGTGGCCCCGTGTGTGGGAGAGCCATACCCTGTGCACGTTAAAGAACACGCTGGATGGCCTTGACGGGAGGCTACCATCTGTCTCCCAACAGCTGTTCCAGTGGGTCCCCTCCCCCAACCTTCTCTGAGCCTTCGGGGTCCTTGTGACCTGGCCATTTAGCCCATGGTGTGCAAAAAAGTGCCGCTCAGAGGTAAAACAACCCAACAACTTGTGTTGTTGTTAATCCATATGTCTGGTTGAAAGAGAAATCAATGAAAAGGAAGAACTGCTACGTAGAGGAAGAGCTTTGTTTTTATTTTTCATAAATCTTTCTCTAAGTAGCATATCCCAACAAGATGTTGGAGATGTTGTTGGGTTGTTTTACCTTTGAACTGCTCTTTTTTGCGCACAATGGGTTAAATAATTCAGAGAAGATTGATAAAGGGGACCGCCGTACAGCTGTTAGGAGGTAGATGGTAGCTTCCCATCAAGGTCATCCAGCAAGTTCTTTAATGAACACAGGTAAGACTCTCCTTCACACGAAGCCACGGCTTTACGTTTCATCTGACGGACTGCGGTTTTCGAAACCCATCAGTGTCTCCCTTTCTGACCGAGAGGAAAGTGGGGGTTAGTGGAGATATATCTCAACCCTGACACAGTTGCGACGCGAACTTGGGAAGTGAAGATTACGGGGCTTGAAAACTACCGATTGTGTCCTTCGCCCCCCCCCCCCCCCCCCCCGGAGATGGATCAGTCGGTAGCGCGCCAGGCTCGTAATCTGTAGTTCTCAGGTTCGAGTCCCAGCTGGGTCAGCGTTGAGATTATCTCCGCAAAATTCCCCGCCCTACCCAAGGTCAACAGGGGACACCAATGGGCTTGGAAAGGCCGCCGTCCGTTGGATGGGACGTTAAGCCGTGGTCCCGTGTGCGGAAGAGCCATACCCTGTGCACGTTAAAGAACACGCTGGATGGCCTTGACGGGAGGCTACCATCTGTCTCCCAACAGCTGTCTCCCCCCTTCCCAACCCTATAAGTAATATATACATTAAAACTAGAATAACATGTCGTCTCTGGCAAATATGGAACGATCGTTTTCAAAGAGAATGATGAATTTCTTTTCCCATTGCTAACTGTGAAAATCAGAACGAATGGATGATTCGGATAAATTCAAACAGCAATGTTCATTAGTAACTATCCAACCGAAATTAAAAACGGAAAGGAATTTTTCGTTTTTTAAAAAATAATAATAATAAATTCAACTAGAAAAAAATACAGAAACAAAGCATACAAATAAATACAGTCGCTCAAAAAAGTATCCGAACATTATGGTTGATTACAAGATTAAGAAAAAAATATCTGGCAACGATTTTTATAGAAATTAGTGATCTGGAAAACTTAGTGTCACGTGACAAGAAGGTTGCCAGATCACTAATTTCTAAATAAATCGTTGTCAGATATTTTTTCTTAATCTTGTAATCAACCATAGTGTTCGGATACTTTTTTGAGCGACTGTAGGTGGTCATATTATTTTGATACTAGATCGTGTGGGCTCACTCACGGAAATATTGAGCGTGTGCAGTTACCGTTCACAGCAAACTGGAGCGTGTGCAGTAACTGGAGCGTGTACAGTTGCTGTACACGCTCCAGGTATTTTTCCTGAATTCTGTAATCACGTGACACGAAGGTTGCCAGATCACTAATTTCTAAAAAAATCGTTGTCAGATATTTTTTCTTAATCTTGTAATCAACCATAATGTTCGGATACTATTTTGAGCGACTGTACTAAATAATAAATACAAATATCGTCATTACAATTGGAACAACAGAATCACCAGACCCATCCAAGTTTGATATGCATAAGATAAAATTTGTCATCGTCATAGAATAAATATTACTTCTTAAATTATAATTATTACTTCTTAAATATTACTTCTTGAATTGCGGGGGGGGGGGGGGGGGTAGGGTGGTTCTGACAATAGCACGCCACTTTAGCTTTTAAGTTATTCCTACTATGAACCTGTAGTTTTAATCAGGACTGAAGGAAGATCATTTCCTTTCTTCGGGCAAATTAATTTTCTGAACATGCATATGAAAGAAACATGAAAAAAAACGGAGAAAGTATCTGTTCAATCGTTAAAGTAACCTTGATGCAATTAAAGTTTTTCTTCGCGACCTATTTATTTTTTTCATTGATAATTTTAACAGTAATAGGAAAATCGTGATACCAAGTCTGTAATTTACGAGATAAACGATAATGAAATATGAGGAAAAATGACGTCGAACTGAGCCTGTTTTCCACAAAGGAGAGCTTTCCGATTTTTCGTTTAATTCTTATATATAACAACACTTTTGGTAAAATAAAAGACCGGTATTATAACAATTCAAGGAATTTCCAGTTCTTAAAGGGTGAGTATGAAAACTCAACGTGCATATTCAAAGAGAACAAGTGTTCTGTTTGTAGTGTGTAATCTTGATTGTATCCTGGAAGACAGAAAAGGATCTAAGTAAAAGCTGAGTAGAAAGGCATCTTAATCTTAATTGTATCATGGAAGACAGGAAAGGATCCAAAGTAAAAGCTGAGTAGAAAGGCATCTTAATCTTAATTGTATCATGGAAGACAGGAAAGGATCCAAGTAAAAGCTGAGTAGAAAGGCATCTTAATCTTAATTGTATCATGGAAGACAGGAAAGGATCCAAAGTAAAAGCTGAGTAGAAAGGCAATATTGTTTTGTCTGTACTATTTAATTTAAATTGTATCATGGAAGACAGGAAAAGATTCAGAGTGAAAGCTGATAACAAAAACTCTGGAGTATCTTGCCATTTTGGACACACACTTTTTCTACTTAATTATCTAATGGAATATAACATTTTAAAATATGGGTATTTTATAATGACCCTGCATTTATCGTTTATTAATTATTTATATTAGACTATTACAGGTATATTCAGATGTCAAACTAATCTTAACTAAAGGTTTCTCTTCTGAAATAAATAACCCTAATGACATGTCGATTTGCATTTTAAATAATAATGATCTCATTTTATCGTTGTTCTTTCAAAAAAAAAAGTGTACATCAGCCTATTTTCGTCTAAAAGTCTAGACTAGAAGTGTGTTCACAAAAGAGGAGAGGTTAACCAGCTCAGTCAGCTTGGGACTTTCGGTTTACATCCAGAATCGATACGAAGAGAGCTGCGGTTAACCCTAGGGGCCAAGAAACGGCTTGCATCTCCCTCCTCCAGTCTCTCAACCTCCACAGAGAGTACTGAATGCACAGAGAGTCCTTATGTACCCGTTCCCCAGTCATGAATGTTCGTTATTAGATCAGGCCGACGACATCCACGAGTTTATAGAGAACCCGGTCCTCTCGTGTTTTGACAGCAGTTCCCGCTAGCCACTAAACCCCCACCACAAAGGAGTTAGAGAGAACTGAAAGATGGGTCGGGAAACGTTGTTCAAGTGGCATAGGGATGCAAGGGGGTGGTTGCGGTTGGGGGGAGGGATAGGAGGAAGGTGGGTTAAAGGGCAACGATGGCCTCCCATTCAGCTAAACTTAGGGGAGACTGCGCTTGCGCGGAAGAGACAAGGGGGAGCATCACGCGATGTTGAAGAGCGTAGACAAAGAAGAGCTCGAAACTCACCGGGAACGTTGGGAGCAATCAAAGCACGAGGGACGTGTTGTTTATTTTGGTCCCAGGTAGTGGTGGAGTTCGATAGTGGATGGATGATGGATTACTGTTTGTCTGTAGTCGGTGCTTGGTTGTTGATTCGGTGTCTAGTGATTGGATGGAAATTTTACGCTTCTAGTGTGCAGCGAGTCTCACAGCGAAACTCGAGAAGCAAGTAAATGCGCTTTTTATGCTCCAAGTTATATGGGATCTGTGCTTTTCGTTAAAGCGCACATTTTGAGCAGAAAATCGTTGATATTTAAATGCCTAACACCGATAGTGTTTTTGTTTTCTTATTGTCGTAGATACCCGTTGAACTCGGGAAAAAATGCTGAAACACATGAAAAAGCAACAAATCGTTAAGAAGAGTACAGTAATTTCCTTGTAGTGTATGGACAACATTCCTTAGAAGACAGATTAGATTGATCAAACTAATTGACCGATTTAAATTTGTACTGCATAGGATGTCATTCTTCGCTAGGTGCTGCTGAGTTCCAAGATCTAATTATGGGGTGAATAATTCTAGGGAATTTACTTAGCGGAAAAATTCTAGGGACGACTTAACAAAGATCCCCCTGGTTCCCAGCATTTGACTTTTTCTTAAGTTTTTCGACTTTTCTGAAATGAAAAAATTAATAACAGCAATAAAACATATTTCTGAAACCAATTATAAATCAATAAATATAAACTAGTTACTAAGAATTTTTTTTTAAACTAGACCTAAGAATTTTTATTTTTCTCTTGGTTAAATGAACGAGAGATTATTCCGCTTCGCTATTGATCAAAGGGATCTGGGTTCGAGCCCCGGGTAAGGTATCGATATTTATTTTCTGTGTTGTATTTCTGCTGAGCTCTAGCCTTCACCAAGGACTTTCTCTATGGCTTATTAAACTGGCATGGTTTTTGTCGCACCTCTGTCACTTCAAACACCTGACCACCATATTACACGGGGCGGGGGTGGCTCTGTCGGTAGCGCGCCAGGATCGTAATCTGTAGTTCCCAGGTTCGAGTCCCAGCTGGGTCAGCGTTGAGATTTATCTCCGCAAAATTCCCCGCCCTGCCCACGGTCAGTAGGGGACACCGATGGGCTTGGAAAGGTCGCCGTCCGTCGGATGGGACGTTAAGCCGTGGCCCCGTGTGCGGGAGAGCCATACCCTGTGCTCGTTAAAGAACACGCTGGATGGCCTTGACGGGAGGCTACCATCTGTCTCCCAACAGCTGTTCCAGTGGGTCCCCTCCCCCAACCTTCTCTGAGCCTTCGGGGTCCATGTGACCTGGCCATTTAGCCCATGGTGTGCAAAAAAATGCCGCTCAGAGGTAAAACAACCCAACCCACCATATTACATGTATTTATTACACCGGTGTTACAGCACCGTGTCTGCAAGCAGCTGCTTGAGGGGTAAATTTTTAATGATTGAAATAGAAGTACACATTTAAAGAGTGGGAAGAGTAATAAGAAAAAAAATCCGAATAAAGTGAGTCAATACTCACCCTTGCCAAACAATGAATTACTTCATAAAATTTTATTAATTTATATAAAACATAGAAAACTAAGTAGTTTATTATTAAATTTTATATACTTTTTATATAAGTTAATTGCATATTTTAGTTAACTTTATTTATCATCATTATCATCATAATAATCAATAATATCCTCAAAACTTTAAAATTATCACACCTTCGTTTGGGCCTTTTAATAATAACCACTATATAATTAACATGACAAAAATTAATCAAATACATAATATTATTTATTTTTAGAAAGTATAATATGCAATTTATTTGGAAGTATTTTGAAGTGACAGTTGAAAGGATGATGGACGTTGTCTCCCAGGAGTATGTTTCGGATCCAACTTAATAAATACTTCAATACCGAATTCATATTAGTGTTATTTCACCAATGAATGTCATTTATTTACAGCACCGTGGTCTAAATTAGCGATGTGATTCTTTGAAGACATATTAGGATTCACATTAGGTTATAACTAGTTTAAAGAATACAGATGATTTCAGACTCTTGCGAGCTCGTACTCAGTTAGAATTAAGATTTCCAATTTTGGCTTTTAATTGTAAAAAATACAACAAAAAGTAAAAGAGATACTTTCTTTCGATTATGATTGCAGTCTTTTCAATTAATAAATTAGCTCTCAAGCAGCTGCTTGCCATAGGTCTGACAAGAACCTGTCAGTATGCCATAGAGAAAGTCAGTAGCCAGCGCGCTAATCACTCAGCCACGTAACGACTTTTTAATATAGTGTTTAGTAATTAAAATTATAATCGCTATTTAGCTTTCGACTATTTTTTTTCTAAGTTCTCTCTCTTTTATTAATGTCTCTTTTATTAATCTCCGTTATTGTTTATAGTTATGTTGTTTAAGAAATTTCAGAGTCTGTGATTTAATTTTAACATTTTCAGTTTAAAGCAAAATTTAGGTTTCAGTCTTTCAATTTCAGCCCTTTCGAACTAGGAGTAGTTTTAGGACGGTTCTCCGTCCTACATGTTGCAAATAAAAACAAAAATCCAGCCGCAATACCGCAGAAGTTGTACAATTCATCGGTACACTGAAACTCGTTCAATAATTCTTCTAAATTAGACAATAAACCTCAAATTGATTTGTTTCTCAGGAACTGTTCCATCGTAAACTTCTGAAACTATAAGTTTTGTCTTCAATATTTAAAATAATTGCAATCGAGGCCTGATCTACGGACCACGCCCCTTTTCCCCATGGCCCTTCCCCCCCCCCCCAACCTTCCTAGATCCGACATTCTTTCAGAATGCTAGTAATAGAGGCAAAAAATATTAAGCTTATTTAAATTTAAGGCATTTTTCAAGAAATTTTAAAGACCTCTTTAAACGGAGGGGAAATGGTATACTACAACAGTCTCTTGACTGGATTTTCAATAGAGCCAGGAAAATGTAAAGAAGTTTTACATTTTTCTGGCATATTGTGTTTCTTGCCCCCTCCCCCTAGATTTTTTAATTCTAGATCCGTGCCTGATTGCAATTACTTTAAAACGTGCAGTAGCATATGACATGAATCATTAAATAAATGGTTTAGCAAAATGTATTTCGACATACGTGTGCAATGACGGTGTTAGTTGTCCTATTTTGTATCTTTAACATTGATACGATTTTCAAATTTGAGTCCGAATTCATCTCTGAATCTAAATGAATCTGAATCTGGTATTTTCTAGTTAGCTGATTTTTGTGTGTTGTGTTTTCTGGATTTATTTGATGTACACCATTTTTGTGGCTGAATGACCTATATTTAATATAATTTATTCATTTTCCTGCAGATAAGCTTTTAGCTTTGCGGGTCAAAGTGTAAATGTATTTGTATTCTTTACTCTTATGAATAAAAATTATATTCTAAAAAAAAAACGTAAATCTTTCCAAGACACTAGTTCTGTAAATAACAAATATGGACTTTGATAATGATGATAGTTTAGGAGTCCCAGTTCAATAGCTTTCTGAAAATTCATTTCCTTATACAGTATATATATATTTCAATTTATCATTTTCCAAAGAAAGTGCTATTAGTATTCAAGTAGGCATCGATTTGATCTATGATTGTGATAAATCCACAAAACACAACATTCATTTTCCAAAGATTTTGATCTATGATTGTGATAAATCCACAAAACACAACATTCATTTTCCAAAGATTTTGATCTATGATTGTGATAAATCCACAAAACACAACATTCATTTTCCAAAGAAAGTGCTATTAGTATTCAAGTAGGCATCGACATCATGAAGAAAAAGTTATGGACAGACATCACTAACGTTTGCGGGTGTCAAACTTATGGAAAATATTAGATAATAATTTAAAAGAGGCGGAGAAGTTCTCTGTATTCAAACGTAGTTTGTTAACTTCTTTTACCAAATAACATTTTTAATGCTTAAAATATTTTTATGTTGCATAGCTAAATTAATATTTGCCACATGTTTAAGATTTAGTATAATTTAGTTATGGTACTCAGTTAGGGGAAAAAATCTCATGCACACTTGAGACTCGAACCATCAGATTATAAACCCAATGCGCTACAGAGTGAATCAATCTTTGCCCCACCCAATAACTCGGGAGTTATTGTAGTTGTTGTTTTATCTCTGAGCGGCGCTTTTTTGCACACCATGGGCTAAATGGCCAGGTCACATGGACCCTGAAGGCTCAGAGAAGGTTGGGGGAGGGGACCCACTGGAACAGCTGTTGGGAGACAGATGGTAGCCTCCCCTCAAGGCCATCCAGCGTGTTCTTTAACATACATAGGGTATGGCTCTCCCGCACACGGGGCCACGGCTTAACGTCCCATCCAACGGACGGCGGTCTTTCCAAGGCCATCGGTGTCCCCTACTGACCGTGGGCAGGGCGGGGAATTTTGCGGAGATAAATCTCAACGCTGACCCAGCTGGGACTCGAACCTGGGAACTGCAGATTACGAGCCTGGCGCGCTACCGACTGAGCCACCCCCGCCCCTAGTTATTGTAGTGGAAACAGAAAATTAAAAATCAAGCAATGGTAAAAGATTCAGTGTGAACAAAGATCTGGGCTTTAATTGATCGGTTGTAATTTGAGAGAAAGTGAAAAACGAAATTAGAAATAGGAGAAAAGTAGTCTTTCAACCATACAAGAGGAAAATGCTACTTTTATTCGTATTTAGGTGCATTCGCTCATTAAACATAACCGAAGACAGCATAAAAGTAACATATATATATATTCATAAAAAAATTGGCTTGGCTTCAGCATTTTCGTCTTCCAATTAAAACGCAAGATTAAATTAGAGGAAGTTCTTAAGTCACTTCAACGAGCTTGTTCTTTTTGCTTCCTTTTTTAAAAATTACAAACTTCAATTCAGCTAAGGTTGTTAATAAATTTTTATTTGATTTTGCTCATCAGGGTTTTGTTATTGCTCTTTGCCTAAGGGCGTGGGTGATTCATTTGGTTGCATCTTTCAAATGGAAATGTTTCTACTAAGAAAGGAGCTAATGCATTCCTTACATTAGGAACATTGATTGTTTCATTCTGTATTGGATTTTTTTTTGTGTGTGTGTTGCTGAATTAATTTACTTCACCGCGCAAATTAAATGCGCTTGAGCACCTCAGCCTTTTTAAGTTTTTTCCAGGATGCGTTAAAATTCGGCATTTCTTTGCAAATTAAATGCTTAAGGACGAAGGAGGTGAATTCTCGGGAGGAAATGAAGTTAGAATTCGCACGCATCTGTTTACTGGCAAACCGGGCGTAAAAACTCCAAGTTGAACTTCAGAAAATCAAGCACTTCTTTTGTTTATGATTGATCGGTTTTTGGAAAAGTTGAAATCACGTCGCCATCACGTGTTGCTGAGAAATGAGGTTTTGGAAATCTTTCATATGAGAATTAACGCATGAAGTGGGATTTACTGTATTTTCCAAAAGAGGATTTGTTTTTTCTATCTAAGGGTTTAAAACAAAGAGCTACTCTAAATCTGCAGTTAAGTTATTCTTTGAGTACAGTGATCAATGTAGTAGCACAATCGACGCTTTTGGGGCGTTTGCCATTCATTTGGGTGCATCTTTCAATGTTGTGATATATGTGATATATGAAAATAAAAGACATTATATAAGAACATATAAATAGCAATAAAAGAAATTATAAGGTATGGTGTAAGAAATACACGATGTGTTATTAAAAGCTTTTTGCATGAGATATAAGACGGGATAAAACAAAATACATGACGAATATAATAAAATGTAAGGCGGAATAAAAAAAAAATGCACGTTATAATAATATTATTAGATGAGATATAACTTGGGATATAAAAAAAAAGTAAGAAGGGATATAACAAAACCTGAGAAGGGATATAACAGAATCTAAGAAAGGATAAGGAAATATAAGGTTGTTGGGTTGGGTTGTTTTACCTCTGAGCGGCACTTTTTTGCACACCATGGGCTAAATGGCCAGGTCACATGGACCCCGAAGGCTCAGAGAAGGTTGGGGGAGGTGACCCACTGGAACAGCTGTTGGGAGACAGATGGTAGCCTCCCGTCAATGCCATCCAGCGTGTCCTTTAACGTGCACAGGGTATGGCTCTCCTGCACACGGGGCCACGGCTTAACGTCCCATCCGACGGACGGCGGCCTTTCCAAGCCCATCGGTGTCCCCTACTGACCGTGGGCAGGGCGGGGAATTTTGCAGAGATAAATCTCACGCTGACACAGCTGGAACTCGAACCTGGGAACTACAGATTACGAGCCTGGCGCGCTACCGACTGAGCCACCCCCGACCCAGGAAATATAAGGTAGAGTATAATAAAACACAAGAGGAGATATGGCAAAATAAGAAGATTGTTATAAGAATATTATTAAATAGTATATCAATAAATGTAAGATGGGACATAATATAAAAATACGAGAAATATAAGAGAATGTATAAAGGGATATCAAAAAAACACATAATAAGATAAGAAAACATATAACGGGATATAAGAAAATAGATAATGCGATTCAAGAAAACAGTTAATGGGGATAAAGGAAAATATATAACGGATTTATAGAAATATACAGTCGTATCAGAATAATATGACCCTACCTAATAATGGGAATGGGGGGGGGGATGTCATATTATTTTGATACGACTGTGTACGTATTGGGAGTTGGGAAAATATATAATGGATTATGATAAAATATGGAATATAATATAATAAGATATAAAACAGGGTATAGTAAAATCTTGATATAAGAAAATAAGAAAGGTGTTATAACAATATTATTAAAAGGTTATATAATTATATATAAAATGAGGCGTATTATAATATAAAATGGTACATTAAACGTAACACGCGATACAATAAAATACAAGTCGAGATAAAAAAAAATGCAAAATAAAAGACGCAACAAAATGCAAAGCCATGAAAATAATAAAACTATTTTTCGACGAGTTGAAACAAAATGATATTCAAATAGCTTTAAAGTAATATGATTGGTTATAATATTAAAGCAGTCTTGAATAACGTTTAGTTAGAAATTTCGGAAGCAGTGGCTTAGAAGTCGACCTGGCCAATTCACCTGTTTCGAACTATTGATATATGTAACATTCAATTAAAAAAGTATCAGAGTAATATGAAAAAAATGTTGAAATGGCTGTGAATATCAGAATTGTTATAATATAATCTTATGGCATTTAACACTATGGTCTGTTTCGCAATCATATCATATAACAGAGTTCCCCAAACTTTATATAGCTGTTAGTTAATAAATTAGGTAATAATTTTAAAAAAGGGGAAAAGTATTATGTATTCAAATGCAGTTTGTTAATACTTTTACCAAATAACGTTTTTTAATGTTTAAAATATTAGTATGTTACATAGTTAAATTAATATTTGCCACACGTTTAGGGGCGGGGGTGGCTCAGTCAGCAGCGCGCCAGGCTCGTAATCTGTAGTTCCCAGGTTCGAGTTCCAGCGTTGAGATTTATCTTCGGAGAATTCCCCACCCTGCCCACAGTCAGTAAGGGATACCGATGGGCTTGGAAAGGTCGCCGTCCGTTGGGTGGGACGTTAAGCCGTGGCCCCGTGTGCGGGAGAGAGCCATACCCTGTTAACGTTAAAGAACACGCTTGATGGCCTTGACGGGAGGCTACCATCTGTCTCCCAACAGCTGTTTCAGTGGGTCCCCTCCCCCAACCTTCTATGGGCCTTCGGGGTCTCTGTGACCTGACCATTTAGCCACATTATTTGTGCAAAAAAGTGTCGCTCAGAGGTAAAAGACCCAAACCAAAGCCATACTTTAAATTTAGTTATGATACTCATAAAATTTAGTTATGATACTCAGTTAGGGGAAGAAATCTCACGCACACTTGTGACTCGAATCTGGAAGCATAAATACTTATATTGTTGTTCTTTCAGCACTTTATTTTCGGCCCAAAATCATAAACGGATATAAAAAATGATTAAAAAAAGGAGGAATAAATTTTTCCTATTTCATCTTATAACAATAAATCATTTATTATGTGTGCACTTTATAGATTTTTAATAACCAAGAAGAAACTATGAAATGTGGAGTAGGAACCAGTTGTCTCTTGCGTCATTCGTGAATGTTACGCAATAATAATAGGATCATGTGATTATTTATGTATTTTCTAAGGAAAAGTACTGAGTCCCGGAAAACGATAACATATATTATGTCGCGGCCCGAAAATATATCATTGTTGCACAATCAATGTAAGTTTGTTTTTATAAATTATCTATTTATTACATAACAGTGACGATGCCATGAAAATTGTTACATTTCTCAGAATCAAATTACCAATCTCTGTTATTGTTTAAAATCATTTTTACCGATTTGGAGGGGCGGGGGTGGCTCAGTCGGTAGCGCGCCAGGCTCGTAATCTGTAGTTCCCAGGTTCGAGTCCCAGCTGGGTCAGCGTTGAGATTTATCTCCGCAAACTTCCCCGTCCTGCCCACGGCCAGTAGGGGACACCGATGTGCTTGGAAAGGCCGCCGTCCGTCGGATGGGACGTTAAGCCGTGGCCCCGTGTGCGGGAGAGCCATACCCTGTGCACGTTAAAGAACACGCTGGATGGCCTTGACGGGAGGCTACCATCTGTCTCCCTGTTCCAGTGGGTCCCCTCCCCCAACCTTCTCTGAGCCTTCGGGGTCCATGTGACCTGGCCATTTAGCCCATGGTGTGCAAAAAAGTGCCGCTCAGAGGTAAAACAACCCAACCGATTTGGAGCCGTCAAACAAAAGACATATTAAACATGAACAAAAAAAACAAACTTCTTTTCATCGTGTCTCACAACTAGTGATCATTTTACAACTCTTTTTGCTTAAACATAAAAAAAAAAACCTCCGCCAAAACTGAATTTGAGAAAACACGCTCCTGGTTTCGTAATTAGATCACTCACGATCTCAGCCCAGAAAACTCATTGGTGACACACAAAATGCAACACGAACTTTTGTTTTGCATCAATTCAGCCCCCTTTCAAGCAAGCGCCAGCCCCATCCCTCTTGATGATATGTTCTAGAAAAAAATAAGAAAAAAAAAATTCTCATGCGCCGCATGCGTCACCGTCGCAGCAGGAAAGGTAAAAGTTGCCAGATTACCAGGATGTCATGTAACACGAGGTGCAGAGAGGCGGTGGAGTGGCAAGTGTGTGTGCGGTGGGGGGGGGGGAGGAGTTGTGAGGGAAAGGAAACCCTGACAAATGATACCCCTACTCGAGATAATCAGCGAGATAATCTATCATGGGTTTGCCCCGAAGATCGGACACTGACGAGTGAAGAACAAGATATTTCTTGCGTAATGTTATCCTTCGCTCCTCATCTCTCACTTGATATCCCTCTAAACTGGGGGCTGTCAAGAGGAGCGTGACGAACGGTAAATCTTCACTCTTCTTGGGAGCTTAAGATAGGGAACTTCGGTTGGGTTGGGTTGTTTTACCTCTGAGCGGCACTATTTTGCACACCATGGGCTAAATGGCCAGGTCACATGGACACCGAAGGCTAAGAGAAGGTTGGGGGAGGGGACCCACTGGAACAGCTGTTGGGAGAGAGATGGTCGCCTTCCGTCAAGGCCATCCAGCGTGTTCTTTAACGTGCACAGGGTATGGCTCTTCCTCACACGGGGCCACGGCTTAACGTCCCATCCGACGAACGGCGGCCTTTGCAAGCCCATCGGTGTCCCCTACTGACCTTGGGCAGGGCGGGGAATTTTGCGGAGATAAATCTCAACGCTGACTCAGCTGGGACTTGAACCTGGGAATTACAGATTACGAGCCTGGCGCGCTACCGACTGAGCCACCCAGGGAACTTCGAAAAAGGCTCAACAGATGACGTTGTACGCGATAGTATTATGAGGGGTGTAGTTTCATACCTGGCGCGCTACCGACTGAGCCACCCAGGGAACTTCGAAAAAGGCTCAACAGATGACGTTGTACGCGATAGTATTATGAGGGGTGTAGTTTCATACTTTGATTTCGGAGAAAGTGTGTAAGAGAGTTGAGTTCGGACTCAATTTTGCGAGACCTAGTCCGCCCGAGTTCGAAGAATTTCGACGATTAATGAGCCCCAGCCCTAACTATTTAGACAATTATTGAGCCTAAGACCGAACCATTTCAACATATATTGAGCCCCAGCCCGAACCATTTCGACAAATAGTAAGCCCAAACCCACACCATTTCGACAATTATTAAGCCCGATTCCGAACCATTTCGACAATTATTGAGCCCGAGCGAGAAGCATTTCTACAATTATTGAGTCCAGGCTTGAACCAGTTCGAAAATTATTGAGCCCGAGTCCTAACCACTTCAAGAATTATTAAGCAGAAGCCTGTACCATTTCGACAATTATTAAGCCCTGGTTTCTGAACCATTTCGATAATTATTAAGTCCGAGTCCGAACCATTTCGATAATTATTGAGTAAGAACTCGAATCATTTCAACAATTATTGAACCTGAGCGAGAACCATTTCGATAATTATTGAGCCCGATCCTTATTTGGAGAGAAAAAAAAAAATAATTCCGACGCATCATATGTAGAAGTGCACGTCGCTAATCATTTATTTTTTCTTATATTATTAATTATATATATTATCATATTATCCTATTATCAAAATATTAAAATTTTAACGATATTTAAAACGAAAAATATTAAAAATATTGTTAGAAACTGAAATTTTGTGGGTAACATCATTAGAAAGACAAAGAGCCATTAATTTATCAAATATAGAGAATGCTTTAAAATGAAATGTCACATGGTGCTTGTTTTTTAATTACTAAAACTGATTAAAAAGTTGAAATTATAATCCAAAATATTTAATATTTTTACTTTTTTTTCCCCACAATTGCAAGAAATATCTGAAATGAGTATTCCGATTTCTACAAAGCCCGAACTCATGTCATTTTAGAGTCTTATTCATAGAGTTGTGTGGGGCGGGGGTGGCTCAGTGGTAGCGCGCCAGGCTCGTAATCTGTAGTTCCCAGGTTCGAGTCCCAGCTGGGTCAGCGTTGAGAGTTATCTCCGCAAAATTCCCCGCCCTGCCCACGGTCAGTAGGGGACACCGATGGGCTTGGAAAGGCCGCCAATCGGATGGGATGTTAAGCCGTGGCACCGTGTGCGGGAGAGCCATACCCTGTGCACGTTAAAGAACACGCTGGATGGCCTTGACGGGAGGCTACCATCTGTCTCCCAACAGCTGTTCCAGTGGGTTAACTCCGCAACCTTCTCTGAGCCTTCGGGGTCCTTGTGGCCTGGCCATTTAGCCCAGGGTGTGCAAAAAAGTGCCGCTCAGAGGTAAACCAATCCAATCTCTTTATTTCTATAATTAACCAAATTTTAATTAGTTAAATTTTTTGCTGAAGTACTTTCTTTAAAGCATAATAAAAACTTATATATCTAATACACATACCTATTTTATTTGAAATAGATTATCCGCATTTTTAATCGTCCGAACTACTTACTTAATGAATTAATCCGGATAATTGAGTTTTCACTAGATATAAGTTCGAAATCTCTTCTTTGCAAAGTTTGGCATGATCGATGAATTGGTTATATGCAAACCAATTGGGCTATATAGAAACTAGAGTTATCGCTGAGTGAACTGAAGCCTCTTCACATGACAGGAAAAAGTATCTGATAAATACTTAAAATTCAATTTTTATTTTTAATTATATATGCTTATATACACCCAATTCTGTCTTTACGCGATTTTGATTTAACACACCGTTTAGAAAAAAAATCCAATTCTCTTTTTACACGATTTATTTTTATCTAACACGGTTCAAACAGCGTCTTTTAAATAATTTTCATTTGAATTTAATTCTGAATAAATATTCCTATTCAAGAAAAAATTTCTAGAATTTAGATTTATAACAAAGATGCCGCTTTTATGGTCACATTTTTCGAAATAGTTTTACCTTTGAAAATGTACTATAGATACACATTTTGTGCACTAAAATCCCCAAAATAAAAACTACACTAGCATAACTACACAAGAAGTTTTCTCTATTTTATTCTCTATTTTATGAAAAAATTGTACAAAACGTACTTCATTCGGAATAAAGTGGCAACACTGAGTTCCGGGAATTCCCCTCAATTTTTATCTTCAATGCATACGTTAGTTTTGATTGCATTTCGTGTTTAAAGTTAGAAGTGTTTAGATGTTTAATAGAAGAAATCGAAAAATATATTGTTTCTTTTTTGAAATTTTGTGTGGGTTAATACAAATTTATTAAATTTTGCTGACAGGTAATTTACAATTTTTCATTATGTGATTTATTAACTACAATTCGAATATTTTTCGTAAGCCTTTACCACGATGTCGGATAATTCAACTACACAAAAGCAGAAAAGGAAAGCTATCTCTTTGGATACTAAGATCCAAATTTAGATCGTCTTGCAACTGGAGAAGGTTCAACATCCATAGGTAAATATTTTGGTTATCCATAGGTAATATCCATAGGTATATATTTTGGTTTGAACGAAGCTACAGTAAGGTCCACCAAGAAAAATGAAGATGCTATTAGAAAATCTGTGCTTTCTGGAAAAAAATTGAGCGCTAAGTCGTCATCGTACACGAGAGATGTAAAAGGCACTAGTAATGTGGATAGAAGATAACTCGCAAAAAAGAATACCTCTAGATGGAAATACCATCAAACAGATGGCATTACGAATATATAAGCAGATACAAGAAATGGAACCAACCACATCACCTCAGTTAAAAATTATGAATTTTTCTGCAAGTACAGGTTGGCTTGCAGTATTTTTTCAAAGACACGCCTTTCATAATGTAAAGATAAAAGGTGAAGTTGCATCTGCAGATGAGCCGGCTGCTAAAGAATTTTGTCCAAAATAGGCCCAAATCATTGAAGATGGTGAATACACTTCTGATCGAGTTTGGAATGCAGATGAAACTGGTCTTTTTTGGACAAAAAATGACGAGTAGAAACTACGTAGCAAAATCACAAAAAAATGTTGGTGGCTTTGAAACAACTAAGGATCGTGTGATCCTTCTGTTTTGCAGCAGCACTTCAGGAGATCTTATGATAAAACCGCTGCTCATCAATCGATCCCTAAGACCACGGTCAATGAAAGGTGTAGATTTGAATAAATTGTCAGTGTATTGGATGGCAAACAAAAAAGTCTGGACTACAAAAGAAATTTTTAATGAATGGTTCCATAAATGTTTTGTTCCAGAAGTTAAACGCCATTTGAAGGAAAAAAAAATATCGAATTTAAAGTTCTATTGATTATAGACAATGCGCCTGGCCATCCTCTTTTGGAACACCCAAATGTGTAATTTTGTTTTCTGCCGCCTAATACGACATCCTTAATACAACCACTAGACCAAGGGATAATTGCCGCTTTAAAACTCCAATACATTTTGGATAAACTAGATAAGGATAAAACACTAACGGTTATTGATGTGTGGAAGAATTTTTTATTTTAGATTGTATCAGACATGCTGAATTGACGATATCAGAATTAAAACCATCAACTTTAAACCATGCTGGAAAGCTATTTGGCCAGAATGTGTAAAAGGTACTCCTAAATACGACTGAATATCCTAATATCATCACTTTAGCACATGCAGTTGGTGGAGAAGGATTCGATGATTTATCGTTTGCAGATATGATGAATTGCTGGTTGACAAAGCTCTTAGCGAAGATGAAATAATAGTTGTCCTTGAGGCTCCTGATGAAAAACAAAAAAGTGATGGTGATGAAGAGGTTCCACTCACTGCAGGTTTAATTAAAGAAGGGCTTCAAATGGGTAGTAAATTGGAAAGTCATTTTCTTACACATGACCCCATTGTCGAACGAGCTGAGCAGTTTAAACTTGAATTGAAGTCATTTATGGCGCGTTATCAAGAATTATACAAAGATCTGGCCAAAGCAGGATCTCAACGAATGATTATAGTGTTCGTTGTCAAAACTAATCAAACTCAGAATCACTGGAAACAAGTGATAATTTATAAGAACTCTTTATAATAGCCAAGATTCCACTAAATAACTAATATATTTTTAATGTAATGAATTGCAAGAACATGCTATACGTACTCATACGAAATGAAGATACAAGAATGAATCTGTGCTCAATTTAGATTTTTGGATTTTCTGCAATTATTCTCATTTTTAATATGTGTAATTAATAATATACCATATAATATTAATAATCACGTGGTTAGAGCATTTTTACAGTGGAGGTTTAAATTAATATTATAGTGAAATGCTCTCTCGAGTCCGATTTCAAAATATATTTCGCTCATCCATTTAAAACATATATACAGAAATGCATGTCGCCAGCCATTTATTTTATTCTTACATTATTAGTTATAATCATTTTTATATAAACCAATTAAAATATTAATGCTATTTGGAACGAAAAATATTATAAATGTTAACAGAAACTGAAAGTTTGTGAGTAAGATTAAATAAATGCAATGAGACATTCATTTATTAAAGACATTGAATATAATAAAATAATCAAAAACTATATGGTGGTTATTTTTAATTTCTAAAGGTCGATTAAACAGCTGAAATTATAATGAAAATTTTCTTACATTTTTACTTTTTTTTTTCACAGTTACAGAAAATATTTGAAACTTAAATTCTGTATTCGATCCCGCCCGAGCCGGAAGTCATCTGTACTCTTCTGGGCCCAACAGAGACCAAGCCCTAAATAATCTCCAGTGTATATGTCTTTTGAATGGACACATCTTTCCTGAAATACCGAACCATAAAGAGTTAATATTCCCTGTTAAAAAAAAACACTCATTCGCAATTCACATCAAAAACTGCATCGAAGAATCGTTTTGTTCGTTTCAGTACGTTCTCACGAGGGACCAATTGACGACGAATATTTTATCTGGGAGTGTTATCGAGAGATATTGTATGTGACCTTTTCCCACTTCTGATAAAGATCATCATAATGGACGCTGTGTGTCAGAAATGAAAAGAAGAACAATAAATACGAGTTGGCAGACGAAGAAAGAATTAGGGTGTGAGCATTACCTTCCTTGACCATGTTGCCGAAGAACCGGGTGCCGTTGATGGTGCTGCAGTTCCACCTGCGGTACTTGAACTGCCACTGGCATTCAATAACAGCCTGCTCGGCACCGTGGCGCACGCTATCCATCACCTCCACGTTCCTGATGCAGATCTTGATTTGCCTCCTGGTGAGGCCTTCCAGGTTGGGACACAACTCTGCATTGTCAATCGTAC
This sequence comes from Ryuthela nishihirai, assembly GCA_038380435.1. Lineage (NCBI taxonomy): Eukaryota > Metazoa > Arthropoda > Arachnida > Araneae > Heptathelidae > Ryuthela > Ryuthela nishihirai. The sequence goes on from JAWZYU010000020.1 coordinate 42,448,135, forward strand.
CAATGGATGCCGTCCTCAGCAGTGACCTGCAATGGATCAATAAAAGATGAGTGCGCGCTTAATTGCGATTTTTCTTTTCAATGGGTGCAGATAAACTTTAGTTTTCGCAATTGTGAATAAGTTTTAAGTGTATTGTAGGAATGAAACGTGCTCGAATGGAATACGCACATACTGTTTAAATAATTTTAACGTAGTGGTAATAATAAACAATTTAATATTTAGTAGTATATTCGATTTTAATTTAGTTGAGTGCCTTAGTTTTGAGATCTTTAAGAAATGATTTCCAACTCGAAACTTATCACTGATTGGAAAAGGTTTGAATTTTTTTTTATTACGGACAGGCAGTGTTTTTCATAAATAAAAAATGGTGTCTAAATGTTAAGTTACGTTCACCTTTGAGCGACCATTTTGTGCACACATTGCGCTAAATAGTCAAGGCCCCAAAAACTTAGAGTTGGGACGGGGGTGGCTCAGTCGGTGGCGCGCCAGGCGCGTAATCTGCAGTTCCCAGGTTCAAGTCCCAACCATGCCAGCGTTGGAATTGATCTTAACACCCACCCTGTTCTCGGTTAATAGAGGGACACTGATTAGGCTTCGAACAATCTCCGTCCATCGGATGCGAAGTAAAGACGTGTCCCTGTGCACGTTAAAGAACGCGCTGGATGGCCTTGGCGGGAGGCTATCATCTGTCTCCTGAAAGCTATCCAATGGGTCCCCTTCCCACAACCTTCTCTGAGCCTCAGGATCCTTGTGACCTGGCCATTTAACCCATTATGTGCAGAAAAAGTGCCTCTCAGAGGTAAAAAACCCTTAATTCTCTATTCGATTAACCTACTTCTTCTGGCTATTGGTAAGGAGTTTTTAATGTCTTATAAGTGGTAATTCTGGAAACTGTATAAACGACGCTTCAACAGTTCGCGTCGGTCAGTGTCCAGTGGCGTATATATCGACCTGTGAACTAAGAGAAGCCGACGAAGCAAGCACCTGTTATCCACATCAGCAATTCTCACCTGGCGACCTCAACGGTTTGTTACTCAGTCTCACAGGAGCTAAGTCGAATAACTGAGTGTGGCTTAACGTCTCAAATGACGGACACTGACCGTTCCAAACCCTTGGGTATCTTCTTCCTCACCGAGAGCAAGATGGGGATTAACGGAGATAAAACCTTTAACCTTTCCCTTTATTATTACCACTACGTTAAAATTATTTAAACGGTATGTAATTCTCAACTGGTGACCTCTTATTTTAAAGCTTTGATATCACGTGGCGGGGATTGGTTTAATCGGTATCACTCTAGACTCGTAATCTGCCATTTCAAGGTTCGAGTCCCACGTTGTGCCAGCGTTTAGATTTATCTCCATTAATCCCCACCTTGCTCTAGGTGAGGAAGAAGATACCCAAGGGTTTGGAACGGTCAGTGTCCGTCATTTGAGACGTTAAGCCGTGGCCTCTTATGCAACAGCCATACCTTGTGAACTTTAAAAAACAAGCTGGATTGCCTAGACGGGAGGTAGCAATCTGTCTTCTAACATCTATCCAGTGGGTTTAATTCTCCCAAAAATTTCTCTCTCGGGGACTTTGTAACCTGGCTATTTAGCCCATCGCGTGTCCAAAAGTGCCGCTCAGAGGCAAAACCAACCCAATCAACCTTGAAATCATCTTTGATTTTGACTACAAAATATGAATCTGATTTCAAATATATTTCAACCCAGACATTAATCTTTTCGCACTAACTGTTGTGGCAGCAAATTTGATAATATTTATGATTCATCTGAAAACAGTTAATATGAGAAAACGTAACTGTTAACGAACTGAAGTAACGCATAATCTGTTCAGCTGCGTCTGCTGACAAGGTGATATTCTGCAGAATATCGGATGACCTGAATTAGAATAAAGTGACCATGGTACACCTTATTCAACATTTCTAGTCTTCTGGTGGGGGAGGAGGTAGCTCCCGCTCTGTCTTCGGTCACTAGGGAGACACCGACGAGCTTGGAAAAGCCGCCATCTGTTGGGTTGTTTTACCTCTGAGCGGCCCTTTTTTGCACACCATGGGCTAAATGGCCAGGTCACATGGACTCCGAAGGCTCAGAGAAGGTTGGGGGAGGGGACCCACTGGAATAGCTGTTGGGAGGCAGATGGTAGCCTCCCGTCAAGGCCATCCAGCGTGTTCTTTAACGTGCACAGGGTATGGCTCTCCCGCACACGGGGCCACGGCTTAACGTCCCATCCGACGGACGGCGGCCTTTCCAAGCCCATCGGTGTCCCCTACTGACCGTGGGCAGGGCGGGGAATTTTGCGGAGATAAATCTCAACGTTGACCCAGCTGGGACTCGAACCTGGGAACTACAAATTGCGAGCCTGGCGCGCTACCGACTAAGCCACCCCCGCCCCGGTGGGGTAGGAGGTAGCTCCCGTTCTGTCTTCGGTCACTAGGGAGACACCGACGAGCTTGGAAAAGCCGCCATCTGTTGGATGGAACATTAAGCCGTGGACCGTGTGCTGGAGAGCCATACTCTGTGCCCGTTAAAGAACATACTGGATGGTCTTAACGGGAGGCGACCATTTATCTCCTAACAGCTGTCCAGTGGCTCTCTCTGCCCCCCCCCCCCAACCATCTCTGAGCCCTCGCGGTCCTTGTAACATGACCATTTAACCAATTGTGTGCAAAAATAGCGTCTCTGAGAGGTGAAACAGCCAAAACAGACTTCTTCTGGAGCTTAAAAAAATTATAGCTATTTTTTGCCAATATGCACAATATGCACTTCTAACAGCTAATTAGTTAAAAGCTAATCGGGAGGGCTATTTAACTAACAGCTAATTAGTTAAAAGCTAATCAGAGGTTAAAGCTAATCGTCTGGACCATTATTTTTTCTTGCTGAATTCTGTATATTCAAATTTATTATCATAGAAATTCTACATTAAAATTTAACAACAATCCAAAAGCAGAAGCTTGACTAGGGTGTTGTAATACATATTACATTTCAAAATACAATAAATAAATTAACAATCAGTTTTAAGAATGAAAAAACAAATGATAAAAGACAATAATGATAATTAATTAACACATGAAGTGATTAGTTAAACGACTACAAAGATCAGTATAACAGCAACACTCTAATTAACATAAAACTTCACAAACAGGCAGCATGCATAAAGTAGCAGAGTAGGTAAAAAAATGTTCTAAAAAATATCTAGTTCTATTCCTCTGCATGAACAATATTCATTTTTTACTTAGAACTAATTAAGTTTTGCTGTTTATTAAGCGATTGTTTCTTACAAAAGTATTTCTACTTTTTTTTGCTCTACTTGCGGATTTTCGACGAGACATAGATTGTTTATAATAAAGATAGATAACTGGCCATAACATGGGGCGGGGGTGGCTCAGTCGGTAGCGCTCCAGGCTCGTAATCTGTAGTTTCCAGGTTCGAGTCCCAACTGGGTCAGCGTTGAGATTTATCTCCGCAAAATTCCCCGTCCTGCCCACGGTCAGTAGAGGACACCGATGGGCTTGGAAAGGCCGCCGTCCGTCGTATTGGACGTTAAGTCGTGGCCCCGTGTGCGGGAGAGCCATACCCTGTGCACGTTAAAGAACACGCTGGATGGCCTTGACGGGAGGCTACCATCTGTCTCCCAACAGCTGTTCCGGTGGGTCCCGTCCTCCAATCTTCTCTGAACCTTCGCGGTCCATGTGACCTGGCCATTTAGCCCATGGTGTGCAAAAAAGTGCCGCTCAGAGGTAAAACAACCCAACCTGTCCATAACATGCCGTAAAATGACAGAATTTTCAACTTGTCTCACAAATAGGCACTTAAATATTAATTTTGACGTTGCATTCAATTATAAGATTTGCGATAGTACAATAAATCCGTAGATTTTTCGCACTTCTTCAGTAATAAAACGCTTAATTGATCCTCTAGTTCTATTCCTCTGCGTGAATAACATTCATTCTTTATTTAGAATTGATTAAGTTTTGCTATTTATTAAGCAATTGTCTCTTTTTGCAAAAGTGTTTGAGTTTGTACAAAACAACACACTGTTTACTCTTAAGATCAGGAGCTTCTAGAGCTATTTCAGTAGCTTGGGTTTTATAACTTCGGAATTCTTCTAAAAAAAAACCGAAATATTTTAAATAGGAAGATCTGATCAATTTAGTTCGGTTCGAAAGGCTGAATTTATAAATTGTTCTGATTCATGATACAACCTGTCACAACGCTTCTAATGTATACAGTGTTTCGCTACCTCTGAGACCCATCACAAACAGCTTTTTATTACTGTTGATTTGGGGCGGTTCAGTCAGTAGCGCACCAGGCTCGTAATCTGTAATTCCCAGGTTCGAGTCCCAGCTGGGTCAGCGTTGAGATTTATCTTCGGAAAACTCACCGCCCTGCTCACGGTCAGTAGGGGACATCGATGGGCTTGGATGTCTTTTTCCTACTGTTGATTTGGGGCGGGGTGTCTCAGTCGGTAGCGCGCCAGGCTCGAAATCTGTAGTTCCCAGGTTCGAGTCCCAGCTGGGTCAGCGTTGAGATTTACCTCCGCAGAATTCCCCACCGTGCCCACGGTCAGTAGGGAATACCGATGGGCCTGGAAAGACCGCCGTCCATCGGATGGGATGTTAAGCCGTGGCCCCATGTGAGGAAGAGCACATACCTTGTGCACGTCAAGGCCATCCACACTGGATGGCCTTGACGGGAGGATACCATCTGTCTCCCAACAGCTGTTCCAGTGGGTCCCCTCCCCCAACTTTCTCTGAGCCTTCGGAGTCCATGCGACCTGGCCATTTCGCCCATGGTGTGCAAAAAAGTGCCGCTCAGAGGTAAAACAACCCAACCCTGCTGTTGCCACCAGTACTAATATATCCTCTATAAATGCCAGAAATACATGATGAAATCTAAAATTTTCATTCCTTCCTTTTCATTTTCAGAAATCAAGAAGAAACAAAGAAATGCTGCTTCCAGCTTTTATATGATTTTCCTTCATACTCGTTGTTACCATGGGACAACAGAACTTCATTGTCAATCTTTCCGGTGAGAAAGTGACTTTGAAAAACGGGGCTTGGAAAAGCCGCAATTCGTCGGATGGCACGTAAAGACATATCCCCGTGTGCAGGAGATTCACATCTTCTGTGCATCAAAGAATACACTGGATAGCTTTGGCCCGAGGTTTCCATCTATCACCTAACAGCTAACCTGTGGATGCCCTTTCCCAGTCTCCTCTGAGCTCTAGGGAGCCTTGTGACCTGGTCATTTTATCCTTTCTGTTAAAAAAGAATGCCGCTCAGAGGCAGAAGATCCAATCTAACAGTATTTATTCTTTTATAACTCTTATTATTATGACGTAGATCACTTTGTCTTCAACAAATTAATTTTTATGTAAAGTACGCCTCCAGTTCGAAAAATGAGTAAATCCACACAAAATAAATTAAAATGTAAATAAGAAGAACCACACCTAAAAAATCAGTAAATAATTAACTATTAAAGGGTCTTTTTTTGTCGAAGAACAGCAGCAACTGAATTTAATTTTTAAATAACTAGATCAGAAATAGGCATGGCCACTTAGCTCACTTTACTCATTAGTTGTGTGCAAAAAACACACAACTAAACACTAACTGGGTAAGAGGTGGGTTGGATTGTTTTACCTGACAGAGGTAAAACAATCCAACCCACCTATTACCCAGTTAGTACACCAGTAGCTTCACAAAACGACTATTCAGAGAGATGAAAGTCTACAATAATGCAAATAAACAGTACAAAGTTGCATACGGATTAGATTACTTAAAATAAGGAGGAAGAGATTTTGTTTCTTGAGGAAGGGGCATTTCATGATGGTCCCAAAAGATTACAATCAATCCTACAGTCAATTTACGGTTATCTCCAAATGCAACAAGCAAACAGTTGTAAATCTGTGGTTTATTGACTCCTTTATGTTCCCCAATTATCACCTACATCAATAAAATTACATGGGAGAACCAGTTTTGCAATTAGAGTTGCCGCTTCTGATTCTTAAACTCTGACCCATTAACTCAATAACCTTTACCTTGAGGACACAGAAGTTTTCTTCGTACATCTGACGTACATTTGCTCCACTTAGTCAATATTTTATTACCATTACTTTTATTTTTGAGTTTATCTTTTCGTAGGTAAATTTTTCTGTTTAGCGAAGTGTACAGACGATTCGATGGCATCTTTACATCTGAGAGACTGAAACTGGGTTGGGTTGTTTTACCTCTGAGCGGCACTTTTTTGCACACCATGGGCTAAATGGCCCGGTCACATGGACCCCGAAGGCTCAGAGAAAGTTGGGGGAGGGGACCCACTGGAACAGCTGTTGGGAGACAGATGGTAGCCTCCCGTCAAGGCCATCCAGCGTGTTCTTTAACGTGCACAGGGTATGGCTCTCCCGCACACGGGGCCACGGTTTAACGTCCCATCGCGAAGGACGGCGGCCTTTCCAAGCCCATCGGTGTCCCCTACTGACCGTAGGCAGGGCGGGGAATTCTGCGGAGATAAATCTCAACGCTGACCCAGCTGGGACTCGAACCTGGGAGCTACAGATTACGAGCCTGGCGCGCTACCGACTGAGCCACCCCCGCCCCGACTGAAACTGGACCCTAGGGCTTAGGGTTGGATAGTGGAGAGAGAAACCTCCTGTTAAAGTCATCCAGCATGCTTTTTAAAGTGCATGGATCGGCACTTTTAGCACACAATGGGCTAAATGAAAAGATCGCAAGTATCCCAAGGGCTCAGAGAACGTTGGGAAAGAGTATTCACTGGACAGCTGTTAAGATACAGATGGTAGTCTCGTGTCAAAGCCATCCAACTTTGACAAGAGACTGTATCGTTAACATACATAGGTTATGGACTTCACTGGTAGCCGTGGTTTAACATTCCATCCGCAGGATGACGGCCTTTCCAAGTATAACGGTGTTCTTTTTCTCACCGAGGGCAAAGCTAATGGCGAAAATATCAAAGTATTCATATCGAGGATTCGAACCCGGGTACATCATATTATGAGTCTGGTACATAACCGACTGAACCAATCCTAGTGTCTTTTAGTAACACGACTATGCTAATAACTCCACAAACAAAGAGGGGCGAAGATTGGTACAGTCGCTCAAAAAAGTATCCGAACACTACGGTTGATTACAGAATTCAGAAAAAATATCTAATTTCTAAAAAAATCGTTGCTAGATATTTTTTCTGAATTCTGTAATCAACTGTAGTGTTCGGAAACTTTTTTGAGCGACTGTACCGTAGGTCAGCTTGCTAAGATCATAATCTGAAGTCCCCAAGTTCGAGTCCCCCCCCTTGGTTAGCATTAAGAATTATCTCTGCAAAACTATCAGTCAGTAGGGTACACCGCTGTGTTTGAAAACACCGCCTTCCCTCAGATGGGATGTTACGCCGTGACGCCGTATGCCGGAGAGCTATAACGTGAATGTTAGAGAATAGCCCGGATGGCCTTGACGGGAAATTACCATCCGTTTCCTAACAGCTTTCTAATGAGTCCTCTTCCTATAATATTCTCTGAGCCCTTGGTGTCCTTGTGTCCTAGATATTTAACTCATTGTATGCAAAAAAAGATTCGCTTCAACCTAAGATGTAGATCCTAGATACAAAAACTGTACTGTTACTTATCTATTTAGCCGACTGCATTGACACCCACCCAAAAGTTTAGTATCTAGTTTCGTCACTGCGCTGCTACCACACAAAATTTAGACCTAGTTACATCGCTGCATATACATAGTTCATTGGCATTATTAGAAAAAACCAAGTGAAAATCTAAATACCTAGTATGCTATTTAGTTGATAACCTTATCCTTAAATTGAAATTTCGAGCAATAAATCCGATGGAAACTCTACACTGGAAAAGGACAAGAGCTGATAACACTACAACTTAAAAAACCGGTTAAGACAGATGCACGTCTTTTTCTTGAACAAAGATTTATTATTAGTTCATCAAACGAATCAGAGAGTACAGTGAACTGTATACAAAATCGCTTCGTATTATCCGGCACAAAACAATCGGACCTTAGCAATCAGATGCAGTGTTCGGTTTTTATTAAGTAATATGGTCAACACGAGTAATGACATCCTTTGTTGAATAAAAGTCTCATTTGTTAGCAAACGACTCAGTAATGGTAGATGAATCTTTTTTTTTTTCGGTTACGGTTAATAGGGGACATCAATTGAATATTGAAGTCGTAAGGGTTCGCCGTGACTTGGCTATTGAGGAGTTGGCCCTACCTGTTACGGGACAGAGAAATGTACGGAATGACGTCTTATAAAGCTTGTTCCGCCTTAATCATTTCACAGAAATGATGTACAGAGATTTTTCTCGAGTAATGGCTCAACGTTAACAAGTAATAAATCCGCAGAGAGTTTATTAATCCAGGAAGAGATATTTGAAGCCTGTTAATGGCGGTGACGGACAGAGTATTGGTAAATTATTTGAACGGAAGGGTCTGCGTTTTGTGTCGGGAACCATGGCACGAGAGAGACAAAAATTGTAATTGGATAAAACCGGTTGAGACTGACTGGAAAGTTTGAAATATGGCTGGTATTTAACCAGTGTGTTAGGTGGTGTATACTTAGGTTTCAAACATAATAGATTATCTTCGCGTTTATAAAAGATGCTGTTTTACAGTGAAAGACGTGTTGAAGGTTCGTAAGGGAAGAGGAGAGTTGAATAATGTGATGTTTTTTTAACAACACCTGTGTTAATAATAGCTTGTTGCGGAGCAGTAAACCTCTCGCAATGTGATTTATTAATTTGAAAACCTTCATTTTGTAGTTCTTGGAAGGATAGGGCTTTCTATCAGCCAGTTCATTGGCAGTACTGGAAAAACTGTTCGCTAAATGAAATATATACAAAACACAGCACAAGATAAAAAGTAATTTATTTATGCAAAGAATAATTTATATAAATGTATAGTATAAATCTTGCTTTAACAACTGATTGATTTTTGTGTGCAGCTCAAATAATTATCACTGACGTTTTGAATCCACGAACAAGATTTATTTCATCATGGACCTTGAGATATACATCTTGTCGTATATATATATATCTGATATATAAATATATACTGACTTACTAAAATATTTAAGAATTTTCATATTATATCAGTGAGAATCTAACTTCGAAGTTATATAACTTCTAAAATGTGCATTTAGTGGAAAAAAATTGTCGAAGATATAGATCATTATCAAATCCATTTAAATTTCGGTTTTAAAAAATATTCGTCCAGTATTCAAATAGTTATGGATGCTAAAATTTTTCACAACGGTAATGTGTCTTAAGAATTTGCTTGAGATATTAATTAAAACTTAAATATTAAGTACTGTTTCAAAACATTTAATAAAATAAATATACGTTTTTGCAGTTTGCATAAAGAGTATTTCAATATTAGACAATTTTGAATACTTTTTATGAAACAAGAGAATTTATTGTTACACATTCCAGCTTTCATAATTATTTAAATATTAATGAATATTTTAAAAAATCGAGATTTAAATAGATTGAATTATGATCTTTCATTTATCATTGGTCATAGTTTTCCATTAAATGTATATTCAGAAGTTGTAAAGATTCGACATTACCTATCCATTAATATAACATCGGAAGTCTGATATTTTGGTAGAGTAGTGCATTTTAGAAAGTTGAAGACCCTTCTTTTCCAGTAAGGAACTTTGTCTGATAAGTCTTGGGGCGGGGGTGGCTCAGTCGGTAGCGCGCCAGGCTCGTAACCTGTAGTTCCCAGGTTCGAGTCCCAGCTGGGTCAGCGTTGAGATTTATCTCCACAAAATTCCCCACCCAGCCCACGGTCAGTAGGGGACACCGAAGGTCTTGGAAAGGCCTCCATCCGTCGGATGGGACGTTAAGCCGTGGCCCCGTGTGCGGGAGAGCCATACCCTGTGCACGTTAAAGAACACGCTGGATGGCCTTGACGGGAGGCTACCATCTGTCTCTCAACAGCTGTTCCAGTGGGTCCCCTCCCCCAACCTTCTCTGAGCCTTCGGGGTCCATGTAACCTGGCCATTTAGCCCATGGTGTGCAAAAAAGTGCCGCTCAGAGGTAAAACAACCCATCCCAACCCTGATAAGTCTTAAAGTACATTGCGTGGCCAAATTATTATGAATAGTGAGCGCATCGTGCGCGAAGTACCACGAAACATGCAATGTATGCAAAATTTCTTACTAACGTAGGCATTCTATGTCACTAAGGAGTTCCTATAAAAGCGGTAAAGGCAAGGTGGAAAGCAAAGTCAAGTGCGACATGTATAAAAGGATGATCTGACTGACTTCGAAGTGGGGGTGGGCATAATTGGAGCACGATAGGCGCGAGCATCCGTACAGCAGATGGTGAAACTCAGCACAAAAATCACGGGGTGCAATATCTCAAGTGTATGAAAACGGTCTCATAAACGTCCGCCAAACACGGCAAATGAAGAAGGAAAAAGATCTGAGAGTTAGAGACCGGCGTTTGTTGGCACGAACTGTACGGCTTAACGCTCCGTTCGATAAATATCATCCTTTCCAAGCCCATCGATGTCCCCTTTCTTCCCGAGGGTAGTGTGGGAGTTGGGTTGGGATGTTTCACATCTGAGCGGCATTTTTTGCACATCATAGGCTAAATGGGCAGGTCACAAGGACCCCGAAAGCTCAGAGAAGGTTGGGGGAGGAGACCCACTGGAATAGCTGTTGGGAGACAGATGGTTGTCTCCCGTCAAGGCCATCTAGCGTGTTCTTTAACGTGCACAGGGTATAGGTCTCCAGCACACGGGGCCACGACTTAACGTACCATCGGACGGACGGCGGCCTTTCCAAGCCCATCGGTGTCCCCTACTGACCGTGGGCCGGGCGGGGAATTTTTCGGAGATAAATCTCAACGCTTACCCAGCTGGGACTCGAATCTGGGAACTGCAGATTACAAGCCTGGAATTGCGGATTACAGCGGAGAAAATCTCAATGCCCGCGAAGTAGGGAATCAAACCTGAGAATACCAGGTTAGGAGTTGATTGAGACAATCCCGCCCCATATTAAAATAGAAATACAGTGTGTTTCAAAAGTGGAGATACAACTTTGAGAGGATGTATTCATTTATTAATAAATGGTAGATATAAATCCAACATATAGAAATGTATCCAAATATGCCACGTTTTGCCAGATGTATCAAGGTGACATTTCGACGTGACTTCCACGTTCAACACGACAAATATCCCGCCAAAAATGATTTTCCTCCAAGGTACGCTGCAACTGTTCCTGTAATTCATGCGCGTAGATCATCAACACTTTCAGGTAAAGGCAACACACGATTTCTAAATCGATGGATAAGCCGAAAGGGATTCTCCGTCTAACTCCACTACACTTTTTCTTATAGGAATTTCTTGAGGATAGTATATACTTTCTAACTTTACGCTTATCTGTATATGTTGATGATCTAGGGTTGGGTTGTTTTACCTCTGAGCGGCACCTTTTTGCACACCATGGGCTAAATGGCCAGGTCACATGGACCCCGAAGGCTCAGAGAAGGTTGGGGGAGGGGACCCACTGGAACCCAACTTCGTTACTTGAGGTTTTATTCGGTATGCACATTTTAACTGCAATCTATTCCTCGCATTATACTTTAACTAAAATAAATGTTGCTTTTCCTTCTAGGTAATCGTGTCTTATTTGCTATATCCTTCCGATACATAGGCTTTTGCTAGAGATTATTACGTTTTTTCCATGCGATAGAGAAACACATAAACTACATAAATGTTTCAACTTAATGCTATGGTTCTTCATTACAATCCTAGTTGTTGACAGTACTCACTTCGTAAAAAAATTGATCGACACTCTCGAAAGCTGCAGTTCCCAGGTTCGAGTTCCAACTTTACCAGAATAGATATTTATTTTTGCTATCCCCTACCATGTCCTCGGTCAGAATGGGAACACCAATGGCTATCTTTCCTCCGTTGGGACCGTATGCCATAGCCGTGGATCCGTATGCGTAGAGACATGCCGTGCTCAAGTTAAAGAACACGCTGGATGATATTAACGGGAGGCAACCATTTGTCTCCTAACAGCTGTCCAATGGCTCCCCTTCCTCAACTGGGGTCCTTTTCACCTGTCCATTTAGTATACTGAGTGCAAGAAAGTGCCGCTCAGAGGTAAAACAACCCAACCATGCCAACACAGCATTTATTTCAACTCACTTACAGTTTTAAAAACGAATTAAAATAATTTAAAACGGTAATAAACGCAACAGCCAACGAACTAAATAAATTATTAACAATAATTAATTTTTTAATTATATTAATAATTACCATTTTGTTTGCTAAGAAGTATCCTCTGAGCTATCAGGTTCACCTATGTTTTACCCCTATGTTTTACCCAAGAGAGATTCGCGTTACTTTTCTCTGATAGTATCATCATTAAATAAATACCAAAATATGACATCAGAGAAAATCACAGGGACAATCATCACATGCTTAAATAGGAACCACACTACATGATGAGGCCATCGGACTTAGAAGATCTGGAAGCAATTGCACGCGATTCGCTCATCATATGAAGTCATCGATATCTGGGAACCAAAAACTCTCTTATTACCATGCTACTGAGGTCAAGTCAGCAATTTTAAAATCTCTAACACAGAATTATTTCTACTCCACGTAACTTTTGCTTTAGCATCATTATATCGTTATGACACTTTTTTAATCGAGTGCTAATTTATATACAGTTGCAATGCAAATAAATACATTGTTTTGTGTGTTATCACCTTCACTAAAGAAGATTTACGACAGAGGCACTGAAAGATTTTTATGATGTTACCTCTGCTATACTTCAGGCGAAGGTCTCTGAACTGTCGGTCCTTTTGGATTTTCCCATTTCATGAATGAATGCCAAAAAACTCCAGCAGATTACAAAAATAAATGTTACGTTTTTGTCGTTCTTTATCTCTTGTTGAATTAAGAGAACAAAGATTTTTGATCCACTGGACCTCTGGTTTACAGAATGGTTTAATTCGCAGCGCACCAGGCTCGTAATATGATGTTCCTTGATTCGATCCCATTTGATATTTCAATTTATATATACGCTAATCTTCAAAAAGTATCCAGACACCCTAATATTTTCATAATTATTTTCCTGTTATATAGGTTCGAGTAACGCCTGTCCAAGCGTTGAGATTTATCTCCGCAAAACTCCCTGCCCTGCCCACGGTCAGTAGGGGACACCGATGGGCTCGGAAAGGCCTCCGTCGGTCGGATGGGAGGCTAAGCCGTGGCCCCGTGTGCAGGAGAGTCATACCCTGTGCACTTTAAAGAACATGCTGGGAGGGTGACGGGAGGCTACCATCTGTCTCCCAACAGCTGTCCAGTGGGTCCCCACCCTCAACCTTCTCTGAGTCTTCGGCAGGGCCGGACTTTGACCTTCTGAGGCCCTAAGCTATGGTAAGTTTAAGAGTCCTCATAAATTCGAAATTAGGGCCGGATCTATGAGGGGAGCATTCCTTCCCCCCAACACCACCGCTTTGAGAATGCTAGTAAGGATAGTGGAGACAAAACATTAGTAAACTTGTACATACAGTATTTCACTATTTTCAAAAATCTTTTAAATGTTTTAAAACTAAGAGGAAAATGTTATACTGCAAAGGGAATTTAGTGTATTGGTCTTGTTTTATACTTTTTTCCGGCTCAGTTACATCATCCCTTATTTTTTCCAGATTTTTCCAAAAAATTAACACGATTGGTTGGTTGTTTTACCTCTGAGCGGCACTTTTTTTGCACACAATGGGCTAAATGGCCAGGTCACATGGACTCCGAAGGCTCAGAGAAGGTTGGGGGAGGGGACCCACTGGAACAGCTGTTGGGAGACAGATGGTACCCTCCCGTCAAGGCCATCCAGCGTGTTCTTTAACGTGCACAGGGTTTGGCTCTCCCACACACATCTTTTTTGCACACAATGGGCTAAATGGCCAGGTCACATGGACCCCCGAAGGCTCAGAGAAGGTTGGGGGAGGGGACCCACTGGAACAGCTGTTGGGAGACAGATGGTAGCCTCCCGTCAAGGCCATCCAGCGTGTTCTTTAACGTGCACAGGGTTTGGCTCTCCCACACACGGAGCCACGGTTTAACGTCCCATCCGACGGACGGCGGCCTTTCCAAGCCCATCGGTGTCCCCTACTGACCGTGGGCAGGGCGGGGAATTTTGCGGAGATAAATCTCAACGCTAACCCAGCTGGGACTCGAACCTGGGAACTACAGATTACGAGCCTGGTGAAATTAACACGAAATAGATATGGTGAAAACATTATACTAGCATTGGTATACAATGATGAGTGTGTACAGCTGAGATGACTAGTGTTTCACAATAAATTAAATATTAAAAAAAACGTGATACAATAAACTTAATTTTCTGAGGCTCCTCATAATCATGAGGCCCTAAGCTGTAGCTTGTTAGCTTACGCGTAAGTCCGGCCCTTGCCTTCGGGGTCCGTGTGACTTAGTCATTTAGTCCATTGTGTGCAAAAAAGTGCCGCTCAGAAGTAAAACAACCCAACCTTTTCTCTAATGTACATTGCCTGGCCAAATCGTGCGCAAAGTGCCACGAAACATGCCAATGTATGCTAAAATTCTGTCTGACGTAGGTTATTTATGTCACTACGAAGTACTATAAAAGCCGTAAAGGCATTGGTGGAAAGCAAAGTCAAGTACGACATGGATAAAACGGATGATCTGATCATCGTTGGAGAGTGATGATCAGAAGCATTCGTAACGGAGGTGATGGAACTCAGCAGAAAATCAAGGGGCACAATATCCTAAATGTATGGAGAATGAAAACGGCCTGAAAAATGTCCGCCAGTCGTGGCAAATTAGGGAGGAAAAATGTTTTGATAGACAGGGACAGGCGCTTGTTGGCACGAACAGTACGGTAAAACAGCTGCTACAGTTATTCAGTTGAGAGAGATGACAGCTAGCACCACTTCAAAACCCGTTTCAGCGAGAACTATGTGCAAATAATAGAAAACTTTGAATTCGAAAATTATGCCTGCGAAGAATTTGATAGGTGTTCTTAATATTTTGACTACAGTGTATATAAATAGCATTTTCTAAAGATTGTATTTGTGGTATAATGTGTCATTAGTGATAACGTTTGTTTAGCATAAAGTGAAAAAAACAAAAACATTGTGTAATTTTGTTAAATGCAATCCCACTTCCATTCCTATCTTGAAACTTTAAAGAAGTGTCATTAACATAT
Source organism: Ryuthela nishihirai (assembly GCA_038380435.1). NCBI lineage: Eukaryota > Metazoa > Arthropoda > Arachnida > Araneae > Heptathelidae > Ryuthela > Ryuthela nishihirai. Next base: position 42,463,380 of record JAWZYU010000020.1, read on the forward strand.
TTATAAACAAATGCAATGCTTGGTAAAAAAAAATTATCTTTATAGTTTTTTTTGGACTTAGGCCAAACTTTAATTTCAGTTAACCTGAAAATTCCCACTCTATTAATGCGCTTATGTTGCAATTCATTTAAAAACTCGTATCGAGAGCTCTAAAATGGAATATTTGTTGCTGAAAGAACAATTAAACTCTAGGTTTTAAAAAACAAAGAAAATAAAATTGATGGCATGTTTTTTTTTTGTGTTTTGCTGTTTCTGAAAGGTTATAACTCGAAAAGCATTCATTCCAAAATTGTGAAAATTCGTATTTTTAATCTCAATATGGTAACTACAAGTGTACAAAATTTGATCAAAATATACGAGGTGAAGGTTTCAGACACTGGACCACCCACAATACTCAAGAAAATGGAAAAAAAATGTATAATATATATATAAATTTTCAAAGATATTATTTTAAATTCTTTACAGCTAACAAAAAAAAACTAAAAAATTTAAAAATAAATTATTTAGAAAATACTTTTAATCAACTGCTTCACACGAAAGTCTGACATGTGCTTGTCATTATAAATATTAATAACTTATCAATATTGGAGATTTATGAATAAGGTATAACCTCGGCAGAAAGATAATAAGCATTAGAGGGGGGGGGGGAACATTGTACATTATCCAATATTCGAAATCAGGTTCCTTTAGTCCTAAACTTTTCGAGCGTATCTCCAATTACTGTTTCAGAGGGGCGGGGGTGGCTCAGTTGGTAGCGCGTCAGGCTCGTAATCTGTAGTTCCCAGGTTCGAGTCCCAGCTGGGTCAGAGTTGAGATTTATCTCCGCAAAATTCCTCGCCCTGCCCACGGTCAGTAGGGGACACCGATGGGCTTGGAAAGGCCGCCGTCCGTCGGATGGGACGTTAAGCCGTGGTCCCGTGTGTGGGAGAGCCATACCCTGTGCACGTTATAGAACACGCTGGATGGCCTTGACGGGAGGCTACCATCTGTCTCCCAACAGCTGTTCCAGTGGGTCCCCTTCCCCAACCTTCTCTGAGCCTTCGGAGTCCATGTGACCTAGCCATTTAGCCCATGGTGTGCAAAAAAGTGCCGCTCAGAGGTAAAACAACCCAACCCAACTGTTTCAGATTGTGTATAGTTCAGAATGTGAAGGATTGTTGCTAGAAAGACTTTCCCCCTACGCTCTCTTACCACACTGACTTTACATTCCAATACACTTCATTACATTATATTAAACTAAATTCTTTGATAATCCGTAACTCTTTTGCCTCAGCGTAATTACAATATTAATGACCGACTCGTGCCCATTTCGACTCAATCGATTAAGTGACAGGATACACTACGGTGACGTTCTCATGGTGAGGAATACAAAATCACACTCCTTACTAAGAACAGAATAACGTCTTGGTTTATTAATGGTGTGGAAATGTACTACACATTCAGGGTTAATCGTCCCCACATTAATCACCGTTGCGTTAAAGCTCAGTTTTTGACAACAGTGTTCTGACACTCGAGAAAGTCCTCGTAACAGAGATTTATGATGACTTGCTGTAACGGATGAAGACGAAAAAGGAATCTTGGATCACTGACCTTCAGAAATCAAAGGCATGAACTCATGGTCTCTGCTTTTTTTGCAAGACTATGCACAAAAGCTTAAGTTGACGAATGAACTTCATGCATTTCATCACAGGGTGCTAGTTTTGGAAACAACGCATGGCAGGTTTCAATTCTTTGAATCATAAATATATATCTTCTTTCTGAGAAGCTGTAAGAAGGTCTTTAATTTTTATTAATGATTTTTCCTGTTTATTGAACATTTTCTTTCGTTTTTATATTTTTTTTCTAATGCAGTGACTCTTCTTTTACTTTAGTTCCAGTCGCAAGTTGATGTTAAATCTTCATTCATCAACATTTTCAACGCTCAACTAATACTTTGATGAAGATTCATGAAAAGGTAGAACGAAAATAAAAAAGTGATTAATGTCTTTCAATATAAAAGAAGTCTTTACGAATGCACGATTTTACCTAAAAGAATTATGTCTATAGCTTAATCATACTTTTTTTTGTGACTGGCAAGATGGCTTGAATACAGTTACGAACGAAATGAATGCATTGTGCATTTATTGAACTTCAGATAAAAATAAATATTAACCTTTCTTTACGTTACCAGTGGTAATAGTTTAGTTTTATCAATAACGTTTCATCTAACGGATTTGCTGATTAATGAGAGGTCCAATTATGGATTCGCCAATACGCTGTGGCCTAGCAACCCAGAGTTGATTTGGGTTGGGTTGTTTTACCTCTGAGCGGCACTTTTTTGCACACAATGGGCTAAACGGCCAGATCACAAGGACCCCGAAAGCTCAGAGAAGGTTGGGGGAGGGGACCCACTGGAACAGCTGTTGGGAGACAGATGGTAGCCTCTCGTCAAGGCCATCCAGTGTGTTCTTTAACGTGCACAGGGTATGGCTCTCCCGCACACGGTGCCACGGCTTAACGTCCCATACGACGGACGGCGGTCTTTCCAAGCACATCGGTGTCCCCTACTGACCGTGAGCAGGGCGGGGAGTTTTGTGGAGAACCCAGAGTTGAAAGTAAATTGTTAAAGTAAGACTAAAATCAAGTAAGAAAATTTGATTTTGATGAGAAACGTTTTTTCAATGTGTCCATGTCTTGTTAAATGATATTCGCCTTAGTGTTTCGTATAACAGCTTACGAAAGCGTGGATTTAATTTGTTTACAGACCGGAATGGACACGGCGCAAAGCACTTTCGCAACCTAATATTCGAAAGTTATGTGTAGCTATTACATTGCGTGTTTTCGTTGTGTTCTTAATTTGTAGTGATAAGATAGTCACGTTTTTGGAATCGATTCTCACTTCCTAATGCTAAGATTGCCCTTTGTAGTAATGAGATTTACACGTTTTGTGGGGCGGGGGTGGCTCAGTCGGTAGCGCGCCAGGCTTGTAATCTGTAGTTCCCAGGTTCGAGTCCCAGCTGGGTCAGCGTTGAGATTTATCTCCGCAAAATTCCCCCCGCCCTGCCCACGGTCAGTAGGGGACACCGATGGGCTTGGAAAGGCCGCCGTCCGTCGGATGGGACGTTAAGCCGTGGCCCCGTGTGCGGGAGAGCCACAGTGATGAGATTACGTGCGTGATGAGATTTAACTCTACTAACCCGCACCCTGCCATCCGTCAGAAAGGAGATGCTAATGTGCAAGAAAAATCCGCCGTCCTTTGGATATAAAGTTAAACCGCTGTCCCGTGTGCAAGAGAGCCATACACTGTGCACGTTAAAAAACACGCTTGATGGCCTTAACGGGAAGCTACGATCTATTCCAATCCCCAAATCTTCTCTGAGCTCTTGGAGTCCTTTTAACCTGGCCATTTGTCCATCCATTCTGTGCGAAAAAAAGTGCCGTTCAGAAGTAAAACAACCCAACAAATAGACGAATGAATCAAAATCGCAAAGTCTAAAAATTAAACGTGTTACACAATCACTATAGTATGGGGCGGGGGTGGCTCAGTCGGTAGCGCGCCAGGCTCGTAATCTGTAGTTCCCAGGTTCGAGTCCCAGCTGGGTCAGCGTTGAAATTTATCTCCGCAAAATTCCCCCCGCCCTGCCCACGGAAAGGCCACCGTCCGTCGGATGGGACGTTAAGCAGTGTGCGGGAGAGCCATACTCTGTGCACGTTAAAGAACACGCTGGATGGCCTTGACGGGAGGCTACCATCTGTCTCCCAACAGCTGTTCCAGTGGGTCCCCTCCCCCAACCTTCTCTGAGCCTTCGGGGTCCATGTGACCTGGCCATTTAGCCCATGGTGTGCAAAAAAGTGCCGCTCAGAGGTAAAACAACCCAACCCAACACACGTTTTGCAATGATTTCGGATTGCTTTTTTTATATCGTGCTTTGTAATGATATTGTATTTGTAGTGATAGGATATTTCGCTTTGTAGTGACATGATATTGCATTTTTGTAGTAGAGTTTTGTACTGTTTGTTACTTGTAGCGCAATTTGTGATAATTACAGTTGCACTGTTTTTCATAATAATTGTAGAATTTCGTGCTAATTAAGAAATCCATTTTATAGTATAACAATCGTACTTTGAAGTTAGAAATCTCGAACTTCTTGATAATATCGCATTTTATAATCATAAAATTCGAACTTTTCAGCGATATCACATTTTGCAATAATTAAAAATTGTTTAGTAAGAAGAATTTTACCCCATTAATTGAAATTTTATATCCCTCCCAAAAAACAGATATGGATGGGATCGAAAAAAAAAATCCTTCGTCAGATAAAAACCTGAAGAATTTGATGTGCAGTCGCTCAAAAAAGTATCCGAACACTATGGTTGATTACAGAATTCAGAAAAAATATCTGGCAACGAATTTTTTTAGAAATTAGTGATCTGGCAACTTCGTGTCACGTGACACGAAGTTGCCAGATCACTAATTTCTAAAACTTCGTGTCACGTGACAACTTCGTGTCACGTGACACGAAGTTGCCAGATCACTAATTTCTAAAAAAATTCGTTGCCAGATATTTTTTCTGAATTCTGTAATCAACCATAGTGTTCGGATACTTTTTTGAGCGACTGCACATATTTATGAGGGTGAAATCCCTGATTCCTTGACCAATAAGTCCCTTGTTCATCATTTGATGCACACATTAGCAAGACTGAAATTCCCGATTCTCGACAAACAACACTCTTGATCATCAATGGATGCAGACATTAGCAAAAGTGAAATACCTCATTGGAAACAAACAACACCTTTGCTCATCTTTTGATGCGCACATTAGCTTAAGTGAAATGCCTGATTAGTGACAAACAACATCCTTGATCCTCATTAGATGTACACATTTGCAAAGTGAAAGCTCTGATTAGTGACAAACAACATCCTTGATACTCATTAAATGTACACATTAGCAAAGTGAAAGCTCTGATTCGTGACAAACAACATCCTTGATCCTCATTAGATGTACACATTAGCAAAGTGAAAGCTCTGATTAGTGACAAACAACACCCTTGATCCTCATTAGATGTACACATTAGCAAAGTGAAAGCTCTGATTAGTGACAAACAACATCCTTGATCCTCATTAGATGTACACATTAGCAAAGTGAAAGCTCTGATTCGTGACAAACAACATCCTTTATCCTCATTAGATGTACACATTAGCAAAGTGAAAGCTCTGATTAGTGACAAACAACATCCTTGATCCTCATTAGATGTACACATTAGCAAAGTGAAAGCTCTGATTCGTGACAAACAACATCCTTTATCCTCATTAGATGTACACATTAGCAAAGTGAAAGCTCTGATTAGTGACAAACAATATCCTTGATCCTCATTAGATGTACACATTAGCAAAGTGAAAGCTCTGATTAGTGACAAACAACACCCTTGATCCTCATTAGATGTACACATTAGCAAAGTGAAAGCTCTGATTAGTGACAAACAACATCCTTGATCCTCATTAGATGTACACATTAGCAAAGTGAAAGCTCTGATTCGTGACAAACAACATCCTTTATCCTCATTAGATGTACACATTAGCAAAGTGAAAGCTCTGATTAGTGACAAACAACATCCTTGATCCTCATTAGATGTACACATTAGCAAAGTGAAAGCTCTGATTCGTGACAAACAACATCCTTTATCCTCATTAGATGTACACATTAGCAAAGTGAAAGCTCTGATTAGTGACAAACAATATCCTTGATCCTCATTAGATGTACACATTAGCAAAGTGAAAGCTCTGATTAGTGACAAACAACATCCTTGATCCTCATTAGATGTACACATTAGCAAAGTGAAAGCTCTGATTAGTGACAAACAACATCCTTGATCCTCATTAGATGTACACATTAGCAAAGTGAAAGCTCTGATTAGTGACAAACAACATCCTTGATCCTCATTAGATGTACACATTAGCAAAGTGAAAGCTCTGATTAGTGACAAACAATATCCTTGATCCTCATTAGATGTACACATTAGCAAAATGAAAGCTCTGATTAGTGACAAACATCATCCTTGATCCTCATTAGATGTACACATTTGCAAAGTGAAAGCTCTGATTCGTGACAAACAACATCCTTGATCCTCATTAGATGTACACATTAGCAAAGTGAAAGCTCTGATTAGTGACAAACAACATCCTTGATCCTCATTAGATGTACACATTAGCAAAGTGAAAACTCTGATTCGTGACAAACAACATCCTTGATCCTCATTAGATGTACACATTAGCAAAGTGAAAGCTCTGATTAGTGACAAACAATATCCTTGATCCTCATTAGATGTACACATTAGCAAAGTGAAAGCTCTGATTAGTGACAAACAACATCCTTGATCCTCATTAGATGTACACATTAGCAAAGTGAAAGCTCTGATTCGTGACAAACAACATCCTTTATCCTCATTAGATGTACACATTAGCAAAGTGAAAGCTCTGATTAGTGACAAACAACATCCTTGATCCTCATTAGATGTACACATTAGCAAAGTGAAAGCTCTGATTAGTGACAAACAACATCCTTGATCCTCATTAGATGTACACATTAGCAAAGTGAAAGCTCTGATTAGTGACAAACAACATCCTTGATCCTCATTAGATGTACACATTAGCAAAGTGAAAGCTCTGATTAGTGACAAACAACATCCTTGATCCTCATTAGATGTACACATTAGCAAAGTGAAAGCTCTGATTAGTGACAAACAACATCCTTGATCCTCATTAGATGTACACATTAGCAAAGTGAAAGCTCTGATTCGTGACAAACAACATCCTTTATCCTCATTAGATGTACACATTAGCAAAGTGAAAGCTCTGATTAGTGACAAACAATATCCTTGATCCTCATTAGATGTACACATTAGCAAAGTGAAAGCTCTGATTAGTGACAAACAACATCCTTGATCCTCATTAGATGTACACATTAGCAAAGTGAAAGCTCTGATTAGTGACAAACAACATCCTTGATCCTCATTAGATGTACACATTAGCAAAGTGAAAGCTCTGATTAGTGACAAACAACATCCTTGATCCTCATTAGATGTACACATTAGCAAAGTGAAAGCTCTGATTAGTGACAAACAATATCCTTGATCCTCATTAGATGTACACATTAGCAAAATGAAAGCTCTGATTAGTGACAAACATCATCCTTGATCCTCATTAGATGTACACATTTGCAAAGTGAAAGCTCTGATTCGTGACAAACAACATCCTTGATCCTCATTAGATGTACACATTAGCAAAGTGAAAGCTCTGATTAGTGACAAACAACATCCTTGATCCTCATTAGATGTACACATTAGCAAAGTGAAAGCTCTGATTCGTGACAAACAACATCCTTGATCCTCATTAGATGTACACATTAGCAAAGTGAAAGCTCTGATTAGTGACAAACAATATCCTTGATCCTCATTAGATGTACACATTAGCAAAGTGAAAGCTCTGATTAGTGACAAACAACATCCTTGATCCTCATTAGATGTACACATTAGCAAAGTGAAAGCTCTGATTAGTGACAAACAATATCCTTGATCCTCATTAGATGTACACATTAGCAAAGTGAAAGCTCTGATTAGTGACAAACAACATCCTTGATCCTCATTAGATGTACACATTAGCAAAGTGAAAGCTCTGATTAGTGACAAACAACATCCTTGATCCTCATTAGATGTACACATTAGCAAAGTGAAAGCTCTGATTAGTGACAAACAACATCCTTGATCCTCATTAGATGTACACATTTGCAAAGTGAAAGCTCTGATTCGTGACAAACAACATCCTTGATCCTCATTAGATGTACACATTTGCAAAGTGAAAGCTCTGATTCGTGACAAACAACATCCTTGATCATCATTGGATCCACACATTAGCAAAAGCGAAATCTCTAACTCGGCACAAACACCTTTGATTGTCATTAGATGTAGACATTAGCAAAAGCGAAATCCCTGATTCGTGACAAACAAGATCGTTGATCATCATTTGATCATTTTGTTACCTTTTCATTTATACCACTGCGCGGAAAACATCTCCTTTAGGATAAAAACATCCAAACTCTAAGTTTCGAAATGAAAGAAATATATTGTCATCCATTGTCATCCACGGCGGTAACAAAGGAAACGATATTCAGGTCTGAAAACGTCTATGAACGGGGGTTGGCTCATTCAGTAGTGCGTCAGGCTCGTAATTTGTAGTTCCCAGGTCTGAGTCCACTTGTACTAATGTTGAGATTTAACACTACTAACCCGCACCCTGCCATCCGTCAGAAAGGAGATGCTAATGTGCAAGAAAATCTGCCGTCCTTTGGATATAAAGTTAAACCGCTGTCCCGTGTGCAAGAGAGCCATACACTGTGCACGTTAAAAAACACGCTTGATGGCCTTAACGGGAAGCTACGATCTATTCCAATCCCCAAATCTTCTCTGAGCTCTTGGAGTCCTTTTAACCTGGCCATTTGTCCATCCATTCTGTGCGAAAAAAAGTGCCGTTCAGAAGTAAAACAACCCAACAAATAGACGAATGAATCAAAATCGCAAAGTCTAAAAATTAAACGTGTTACACAATCACTATAGTATGGGGCGGGGGTGACTCAGTCGGTAGGCGCCAGGCTCGTAATATTGTAGTTCCCAGGTTCGAGTCCCAGCTGGGTCAGCGTTGAAATTTATCTCCGCAAAATTCACCTCCCTGCCCACGGTCAGTAGGGAGACACCGATGGTTTTGGAAAGGCCACCGTCCGTCGGATCGGACGTTAAGCCGTGTGCGGGAGAGCCATACCCTGTGCACGTTAAAGAACACGCTGGATGGCCTTGACGAGACCATCTGTCTCCCAACAGCTATTCCAGTGGGTCCCCTCCCCCAACCTTCTCTGAGCCTTCGGGGTCCTTGTGACCTGGCCATTTAGCCCATGGTGTGCAAAAAATGCCGCTCAAAGGTGAAACAACCCAACTCACTATTGTATAACGCTTCAGCTTTGTCTACAGATGCCACATATCGTTTTAGTGAGACATCATTTTTTTTTAAACGACACGTGAATAAATTTCATTCATTTTGCCGTAAGGCATCGGAAGTCCCACATCGATGAAAAATTACCTTGGGATCTTCTTCAGTATTCTTTAGAGAACAGCTTTCACAGGATGCATCTTTTACAATTTTGATAATAAATTCTAATTACATGATTGAAACGTTGTTCCAGTCGTCTTATGGTGTAAGCTCCTGAGAACATTAATTAGAGTAAAAATTGAACAACAGGTATGTGATACTGCCCCAGAAATTGTTTTGTTTTATGATAAGCTTTATCAGAGTCCAGACTGTTTTTCATACATACTAATCAGTCAAACCTGTTTATATATGTCTGTGTGAATAAAAAATTGTCCAAAGAGTATACACTTTAAAGTCCTAGCTCAACGTATGGCGAGTGAAACTGCCATCATTTAATATTCTGCTGGCGAGGCACATTCGCAATCATCAGAATTAATCAACAACCCTGTAGTGAAAGAAGAAAACAACTTCACTTGATAAACTAATTAAGAATATAAAATACTGTCTCCGACCGAAGAACTTAATAGAGTCCTGTCGTCATTTTTGCACATTTTGCGCCACTTACAGAGCGAATTCGCCGGTGTTTTTTGTTGTCCAATTTAGCAAATCGTTTCCAAAAGAAATCAGAAACCGAGAAAACGGATAGGAGCGTTCAGAGCTCAAAACGAAGATCTAGAGAAAAGAGGAGGTGGATGAAGAAAAGACGAATAAGAAGGAGGGTTTCGGGAGCCATCAGTCAACAGTGTCGCGACGGGAAGACCTCACACAACCTCTAATCAGTTTCCGATGCTCGTTTCCCAGGCTAGTGTTCCCCCCATTCGAATTACCCCTCCCGATGCCATTACGGACCCCCATTAATCAACATCATAAACGTGGCTTGACAGCCGGCGTGGTTCTATGTTCCACGCAACGGAGGCGGCCCACCTTCTCACACCCAAACACTAGAGCTTACTTTCTCACACTTCTAGTTCACGAGTTTTGGCGATCAACGATTTTTCCGATGCTTCGAGTAAGATTTCGTTCAGGGGAAGCCGATTCCTTCGGTTCTTCGTGTTGCTGCCGGGAACTGAGATCGAAGAGATAATTCGAAATGAACTTGATGAAGAAAAAAAGACGGCTTATTAAGTATGAAATATAGGGTTAATGTTTTTTTTTTCCCGTCTCTTAGATAAGCTGTGTTAAACTGTTTGGTTGGAAGTGTTATCGATCTCGGCATCGAGAGTCCTTGGATGCAAAACGAGGAGATTTTAATTGTGCCAGGTTTGATAATTTTTTTAAATCAGTTTGTGATCTGTAGTTAGTTATCAGGATGCTTTCAGTTCTAACTTTCCGTTTAAATTTTATGTTTTTACCAAAGATTTTCAAAGATCCAAATATTTTGTGCTCAGTTAAAAAGTATTCCTTTACACTTTAATTTTTTGAAAAAAAAATTAAAAAAGAAATTCTAGCCAATTGGTTGTATTCTTAAAAAGGTAGTTAATTTGTCACTACTGGATATTTAAAAAAAATTCTTTATTATTTTGTCCATTTTCAAAGAACGCTTTACTTCTTATTTGCTTACTTATTTGGAAAGTTTTCTAGCTAAATAGCCCGTTTATAAAGAGTGGTAGTAATACAGCTTACTAGACAGAAATTTTTTGGGTTTACTTGATTCCTTTACAAACAATGTTTCGTGATATTTGTTTACATACGTGAAGAGTTTTCTGGTTAGCTGATTCCTTGTCAAAGAATATTTTGTCTAGCTTATTATAGAGAACGTTTGTCGTTGGTTCACTGCTTTACAATGAATGTTTAGTTAATTGACTGCTTTACAAAGAATGCCTGGTTAATTAACAAAGAATTAACAAGAATGCCTGAGGTTAATTAACAAGAATGCCTGGTTAATTTTCAAAGAATGTCTGGTTAATTGACTGCTTTACAAAGAATGCTTCGTTAATTGACTGCTTTACAAAGAATGCTTAGTTAATTGACTTCTTTACAAAGAATGCCTAATTAATTGACTGCTTTACAAAGAATGCTTAGTTAATTGACTGCTTTACAGAGAATGCCTAGTTAATTGACTACTTTATAAAGAATGTTCAGTTAATTGACTGCTTTACAAAGAATGCCTAGTTAATTGACTACTTTGTGAAGAATGTTTAGTTAATTGACTGCTTTACAAAGAATGCTTAGCTAATTGACTGCTTTACAAAGAATGCTTAGCTAATTGACTGCTTTACAAGAATGCTTAGTTAATTGACTGCTTTACAGAGAATGCCTAGTTAATTGACTACTTTATAAAGAATGTTCAGTTAATTGACTGCTTTACAAAGAATGCTTAGTTAATTGACTGCTTTACAGAGAATGCCTAGTTAATTGACTACTTTATAAAGAATGTTCAGTTAATTGACTGCTTTACAAAGAATGCTTAGCTAATTGACTGCTTTACAAAGAATGCTTAGTTAATTGACTGCTTTACAAAGAATGCTTAGTTAATTGACTGCTTTACAAAGAATGCCTAGTTAATTGACTACTTTATAAAGAATGTTCAGTTAATTGACTGCTTTACAAAGAATGCTTAGCTAATTGACTGCTTTGCAAAGAATGCTTAGTTAATTGACTGCTTTACAAAGAATGCTTGGTTAATTGACTGCTTTAAAAAGAATGTCTGGTTAATTGACTGCTTTACAAAGAATGCCTAATTAATTGACTGCTTTGCAGAGAATGCCTAGTTAATTGACTACTTTATAAAGAATGTTCAGTTAATTGACTGCTTTACAAAGAATGCCTAGTTGACTGCTTTACAAAGAATGCTTAGTTAATTGACTGCTTTATAAAGAGTGCATGGTTAATCGACAGCTTTACAAATAATGCCTAGTTAATTGACTGCTTTATAAAGATTGCCTTGTTAATTGACTGCTTCATAAAGATTGGCTGGTTAATTGACTGCTTTACAAAGAATGCCTAATTAATTGACTGCTTATAAAAATTGCCTGGTTAATTGACTGCTTTACAAAAAATGCCTAATTAATTGACTGCTTTATAAAGATTGCCTGGTTAATTCACTGCTTTACAAAGATTTCCTAGTTAATTGACTGCTTTATAAAGATTGCCTGGTTAATTGACTGCTTTCAAAGAATACTTAGTTAATTGACTGCTCTGCAAAGAATGCTTAGTTAATTAACTGCTCTACAAAGAATTCTTAGTTAATTAACTGGTCTAGAAAGAATGCTTAGTTAATTGACTGCTTTTTAAAGAATGATTAGTTGCTATATGGTTTACACAAAGAAAAAGTTTCGTGGTTAGTTGACAGCTTTTCAAAGAATGCTTAGTTGCTTTAAATAAAAAAATGTTTAGAGAAAAATAAATAGTTGAAAATATGTGATAGTGAAATGATGTATACTTATTGGATAAAAGGATGCTTAATTACTTTAAATAATGAAATCGGAGAAAAACCCTATTTCAATTTCCCTTAATTTTGTTTTTTAGTTTCGATTTTATTATTTGAAGTCACAAAAACTAAACATTTATAAATTGACATCATTATTGACTACAGCTTCGTTTTAGTTGAGATGGGCTAAATTGCGTTTTTTTTTCACTATTGTGCAGTATGGAGGCAAACAGGATTACATGCACGTTACTAGCCAAATGTTTCTCATTGACCGATCAACAGGATAGTCCTGATCTTAGGTGACTTTTTAGTATTTTTGCATTCATTTATATATTTATTTATGTGCTTGTCACTTCGCAGGGATTCACCCACACTTTCATGAATCATCTTTTTTCCCTTAATGTGGGAATTATTTACCTTAAAGTAAATATCAAAGCCGCTCCCACCCTGGATAAGTAGCTAACGTGCTTCGTTGGGGTTAAAAGGGTTCTAAGATCGAGCCCTTCAACTGTGCAATTGAGTCTTTAACTGAACCCTTAACTTCGCCCCCTCAAACTTCTGAACAAAGTTTCAAATATTAAGAAAGCAATGTGCCCTAAATTAGCGGAGGGGTGAGGGTGCTCAGTCGGTAGCGCGCCAGTCTCGTAATCTGCAGTTCTCAGGTTCGAGTCCCAGCTGGGTCAGCGTTGAGATATATCTCCGTAAAACTTCCCGCCCTGCCCACGGTCAGTAGGGGACACCGATGGGTTTGGAGAAGCCGCCGTCCATCGGAAGGGACGTTAAGCCGTGGCCCCGTGTGCGGGAGAGCCATACCCTGTGCTCGTTAAAGAACACTCTGGATGGCCTTGACGGGAGGCAACCATCTGTCTCCAAATAGCTGTTCCAGTGGGTCCCCTTCCCCAACCTTCTCTAGTCTTCGGGGTCCGTGTGACCTGGCCATTTAGCCATGGTGTGCAAAAAAGTGCCGCTCAGAGGTAAAACAACCTAACCTTAAATTAGCTCATAATTTACCAACCGTTGTACTTTCGCAACGGAATTGGTACTTGCCGGTGTGAAAGAGGGGAGAGGATTAAATCCACAATAAACAAGGTTTCCTGACAGCAATCTCTAGCTGTTTTCATTTTCATTTGCAGTGAATCTATTAATAAATATCTCATAAAGGTAACTTAATATTAATGCAACACAACTTCGCTTAATTCACATGGTTCCTTAGCTGGAATTGGTTGAGTCGGTAGGGAGCCAGGTTCGCAATTGAAGTTCTCAGATTCGAGTCCCAATTAAGCCATAGTTCACAATTTTCTCGCTAACTCCCTTTCTACCTTCTGCAAGAAAGGGCACGCCGTTGGGCTTGGAAAGACCACGGCCCTTCTGATGGGATGTTAAGCCGTGTCTCCTTGTGCAGGAGAGCCACACCCTGTGCGTTAAAGAACGCGTTAGATGGCCTTGACGAGAGGCTGTCGTCTGCTTCGTAACAGCTGTTCATGGGTCCCCTTCCCTTAACAATAAAAATAAAAAATCTCTCAAGCAACTGTTTGCCACAGAGGTCTGACAGGAACTTATCAGTATATACGCCAATGTAGAAGATCTGTGAGGATGACAGAACCTCAGCAGAAAAACAACATAACATCCATGTTTTCCCCGGGCTCGAACCCAGGTCCCTTAGATCAGTAATCAAGAACGATAACCACTTAATTTTATCTGAGTGTTACTGTCTTAACCTTCTCTTCATTTCTTCATTCATTGTATGGGGAAATACAGAGCCGCTCTTAGGTAAAACACCAGACTTAACCATGCTTCGTATAATACAAAAAACATTTGCGGAAAACCTGGTTAAAAAAAACCTGCTCTAAATAATTATTACAAAACCTTTTTTGAATCACTTCCGTTTAGAACAGGCATGTCAAACACGCAGCCCGCCGGGAACTGTTCTGCGGCCCGCCAAGATTGATTACCAATACGTTTATTTAACTTTTGACAACACTGGATTCTTTAATTAAAATTATAAGTACGTACACGGTACATGAATTAAATAAACGTATTTCAGAAAACATTTCCATTTATATATAAGGGAAACTATTGCGCATAAATGTATATGTCGGAGCCCGATCGTAGAATTGCGAATAACTATTTTGCTCAAACAACTATTTTCCACTTTAAAAAATAATAAAACTGCGGAAAGATCAAGATTAACAGACCAGCATGTGCAAGCAATTTTAAAAATAACTACAGCTCAACAAATTCAACCAAATCTTGAAGATTTGGTTAATGAAAAACGTTGCCAAGTTTCTTCAAAAAAAAGATGATATTATTTTATTTAAATAATGTTAAATTGAAAAAAAGAAACTTTCTACATACACATGTATTTTTTAATATGTTTATATTCTGTGTATTATTATTTTGTATGTATTGATTTGTTTATAATAAAAGCTATGATTCATCTTTATTTCCATTTTTTTTTGTTTTGCGGCCCGCGATTTAATACATAATACTTAATATGGCCCTCGGTGGTTAACGAGTTTGACATGCCTGGTTTAGAAGAATCTGTGGAATTTTCTTCTGTTAGAAACGTTTTCTGTATGTTTACAAGCCTAACACGTAGTCTGAAAAATAACAAGTCACAACTTCTAGGATTTATTTATAGAATTCGGAGCTTTCTCTAGAAATATACAAAACGACCTCGGTCATCGAACTTTGCCGAGGACATCCGTCATCCACGAAATCAGTTGCTTCGTGTCTTGTCGGCGTCATGACATCGACAGGATATTGCAAGAGACACCTAGACACGTCAGGTTTGAAGTACGCACCTGCTCATTTGCCACACGCTCGTATTGCGATGGAATTACTTGGCACGATACATTGAAGCAGTAGCACAGAACATATAATTAGATCCAAATTTAATTAGTTTTAGATGCTTCAGGAATTCAATTTTCGAATAGTCATTCTTGCACATTGTTATTAGTCTTAGAGGGTTGGGTTGTTTTGCCTCTGAGCGGCCCTCATGTGCACACAACGGGCTAAATAACCAGGTCACAAGGACTCCAAGGGATGGGAGAAAGTTGAGAGAAGGAGACCCACCAGACAGCTGTTAGGAGATATTTGGCAGACTCCCGTAAAATCCATTCAGGGTGTTGCAGGGTATGACTCTCTCCTGTATACGAGGGGGCTGTGGTGGCTCAGTCGGTAGCGCGCCAGGCTTGCAATCTGCAGTTCCTAGATTAGAGTCTCAGATTGGCCATTGTTGAAATTTATCTCCTCAAGACTCCTCACCCTGCTCACAGTCAGTAGGGGACACCTATGGGCTTGGAAAGGCCGCCGTCCGTCGGATGGGACGTTAAGCCGTGGCCCATGTGCGGGAGAGTCATACCCTGTGCACGTTAAAGAATATGGTGGATACCCTTAGCGGGAAGCTACCATCTGTCTCTCAGCAGCGGTTCAGTAGGTCTCCTCCCCCCAACGTTTTGAGCCTTCGAGGTCCTTGTGACCTTAGGGGTGGGGGTGGCTCAGTCGGTAGAGAGCCACGCTCGTAATCTGTAGTTCCCAGGTTCGAGTCCCAGCTGGGTCAGCGTTGAGATTTATCTCCGCAAAATTCCCCGCCCTGCCCACGGTCAGTAGGGGACAGCGATTGGCTTGGAAAGGCCGCCGTCCGTCGGATGGGACGTTAAGCCGTGGCCTCGTGTGCGGGAGAGCCATACCCTGTGCACGTTAAAGAACACGCTGGATGGCCTTGACGGGAGGCTACCATCTGTCTCCCAACAGCTGTTCCAGTGGGTCCCCTCCCCCAACCTTCTCTGAGCCTTCGGGGTCCATGTGACCTGGCCATTTAGCCCATGGTGTGCAAAAAAGTGCCGCTCAGAGGTAAAACAACCCAGCCCAACCTTGTGACCTGGCCATTTAGCCTATTGTGTGCAAAATAAATGCCGCTCAGAGGTAAAACAAACTTACACAACTCTCCCGTACACAGAACCACTGCCTAACGTCCTATCGATGATCGGCGGCTTTTCCTAACTCCGCCGTGACCCGTTTGCCATCTAGGGCAGAATAGTGGTTAGCGGAGATAAACATCAAAGCTAGCACAGTTGGCACTCGAACCTGGAAACATCAGATTACGAAACTAAACTCTGAGTCTACTCCTTCCCCTAAATGAAAGGTATATAAATTGTTCTATGGAAGAAACAAGTGAATAGGAATCAAAAATATACTCTAGGCCAAACGTACAAAAAAATTCATTGCGCATAGAGAGTTTATTATTAGACCGAATTTGATTCTTTTCGAGATAAGTGTGAATGTGAACTTCTAATGATAGTCTAAACACGATTTGATGCTCTCAATATTTTTCTTCCGACGTCTTTCCCACATCTGTTGGAGCGATCTTGCATATTTAAGACAGCTTCTCATGACCTGTGAAAGGTGATAAGGCTTTTTTTTTTCCCTTTGCGTTAGAATTATCGCCAAAAAAAAAGACTTCCCAAAATTATACGAAGAGAAGAAGTCTCTTTAGTGTATAACCTCTCTCTGAGGATGCCGAAATGTATTCTAGCGTGAGATTAACAATAGAAATGAGTTCACGCCACAAATAAAGCATGAAGAAATCACCTTGAAGGAATATATAAACTTAACCTTCGTTTCTCTAAATACAACCAGTTGGGTTGGGTTGTTTTACCTCTGAGCGGCACTTTTTTGCACACCATGGGCTAAATGGCCAGGTCACATGGACCCCGAAGGCTCAGAGAAGGTTGGGGGAGGGGACCCACTGGAACAGCTGTTGGGAGACAGATGGTAGCCTCCCGTCAAGGCCATCCAGCGTGTTCTTTAACGTGCACAGGGTATGGCTCTCCCGCACACGGGGCCACGGCTTAACGTCCCATCCGACGGACGGCGGCCTTTCCAAGCCCATCGGTGTCCCCTACTGACCGTGGGCAGGGCGGGGAAATTTTGCGGAGATAAATATCAACGCTGACTCAGCTGGGACTCGAACCTGGGAACTACAGATTACGAGCCTGGCGCGCTACCGACTGAGCCACCCCCGCCCTAAATGCAACCAGCGAAGAATAAAAAGATAAATTGCTCATTTAGAACGTGAATTGTGAAATAGATGGAAAAAGTTTCTTTTTTTTCTGTTTAGTTGTTCTTTCTTTGGGGCAGGGGTTGGGTTTGTTTTTCTCCCAGGTTCGGGTCCCAGCTGGGCCAGGGTTGAGATTTATATCCGCAAAATCCCCACCCTGCTCATGGTGAGTAGGGGACACCGATGGCTTGGAAAGGCCGCCGTCCGCCGAATTCAATGTTAAACCATAGCCCATAGGTGGGAGAGAGAGCCACGCCCTCTGCAAGTTAAAGAACACGCTGGATGATTTTGACGGGAGACTACTAACTGCCTCCCAACAGCTGTTCCAGTGGGTCCACTCTCCCATCCTTCTTTGAGCCTTTGGGGTCCTTGTGACCTGACCATTTAGTCAGTTTAGTTCAAACAAAAGTGCCGCTCAGAGGTAAAACAATCCAACCCAACGTATTCTGTGCATGGTTAGAAACGAAAATTAGGAAGACAAGCTGAATGGCCTTGACCGAAGGCTATCATTTTCATCTAACAGCTGACCAGTGGTTCCCCTCCCTCCCACCGTCTTAGAGCCCTTCAGACAATTAGACTAATTTCTTATAAAAGACTAATTCCTTACAATCTGGTCATTTCGTCCATTTGTGCAAAACAACTCAATGATAATAATTTTAAGCTTAGTTCAGCCATTTTCTATTTGATACTTAGTATATTTATTCACCCTCTAGTTTTTCGTTGCAAAGTGGGAAAGAAAACTAGAAGATTATATTCCAGTTTTTGGGGAATCAAGGCAGATAAAAAGTAAGTTTTTCTGCCAACTTATGGCAATGTCATAGAGATTACACATGGTTTTGGCAAGAACAGAAAAGTCACCTACTTGCGATAAAAAAAACACCCACTTGCAATACAAAAAAGCCACCTACTTGCGACACAAAACCCACTTACTTGCAATACAAAAGCCACCTTCTTGCGATACAAAAACCACCTAATTTCGATACAAAAGTCACCTACTTGCGATACAAAAGCCACCTTCTTGCGATACAAAAACCACCTAATTGCGATACAAAAGTCACCCACTTGCGATACAAAAGTCACCTACTTGCGATACAAAAGTCACCTACTTGCGATACAAAAGCTACCTTCTTGCGATACTAATGTCGGAGAAATAGCAGAAAGAGTCACCGTAAAGGTAAACAAGTTACGTCGTACAGCGTTGTTTACCATCATGTCTCGAGATCATATAAAAACACGTTCTGTGCTTATAACGAAAAATACAAGAATGCAACGAGTTTTTGTAAAGACCCAAAGAGTACATGACCCCCCAAAAAATGTTATCGATGTTTCAAAACGACATAAAAACAAAATTCCTTGATATTCCATCATGTAAATGTGCTGATTTTTATTCTAATCACTGATCAAAATGTGTTACTCTGATGAGAAGCGACGCCGCAAGCCATTCACTGCTACTGCAATTATTTCTGCTTGTTCGCCAATAGCAAAATTGTAAGTGTGTGACTTTTTCTGTTCTTGACTAACCTATAGGCAATCTTCACGGCATCGTCAAGGCAGGCCTGAATCTATAAAAGAATAAAGGGTGTGGGTGGAGAGGGGGTCAAGATCGAATCAGAATGTCATTTTCCCATAAAATATTTCCCTCTGTTTATATTGGTATTGAAAGAAATTCTTCAGAAATATGGGTATAATACATATATAGTGAAAGGACAATTTATTATACACACCCACCAAATAATATGTGGGTCCACCTTTCGCCCTCAAACAGCAGTAAACACGTCGTGGAATGGATTCTACCAGATGTTGGAAACGTTCAGCCCGTGATTCCAGGTCAGCGGTCCGTAAAGCATCGAGAGTTGCCGGTGGTGGGTGTCAAATTCGAATGCATTTCTCTTCGACCCACAGATGCTCAATAGGGTTCAAATCCAGAGAGAGAGAGAGTTGGGTTGTTTTACCTCTGAGTGGGCACTTTTTTGCACACCATGGGCTAAATGGCCAGGTCACATGGACCCCGAAAGCTCAGAGAAGGTTGGGGGAGGGGACCCAGTGGAACAGCTGTTGGGAGACAGATGGTAGCCTCCCGTCAAGACCATCCAGCGTGTTCTTTAACGTGCACAGGGTATGGCTCTCCCACACACGGGGCCATGGCTTAACGTCCTATCCGACGGACGGCGGCCTTTCCAAGCCCATCGGTGTCCCCTACTGACCGTGGGCAGGGCGGGAAATTTTGCGGAGATAAATCTTAACGCTGACCCAGCTGGGACTCGAACCTGAGAACTACAGATTACGAGCTTGGCGTGCTACCGACTAAGCCACCCCCGCCCCGAGTGAGAGAGACATTCGAGGGTTGGGAACTCACTGGAATGCTTTTCCAACCAGTCCTTTACCAAATAGGAGCGATAAAATGGTGTGTTGTTGAAAGAAGACATGCTACTGTGGGAAATGGATAGCCTTGAACTAATGTAGGTGGTCAGCAAGTGAGTCAACATAGCCTTCTGGGTAATGGTGGTCTCAATAGATACAAGTGGTCTCAATAGATACAAGTGGCCTCAATGTGGTCCATTTAAATATGCCCCAGAACATTACACAGCCTCCACCAGCCTGTAACACCCTGTACCAGAACATTACACAGCCTCCACCAACCTGTAACACCCTGTACTAGACTGACTTGGTAGTTTGGGTCCATGGCGTCGTGTAGTCTACACCACACATGCAACCCCTCGTCAACGTGCTGTAGTTAGAAAATCGAACCAAGTTACCTGTTTCCAGTTTTTCATGACCCATTGGCGATGTTCCATTAGCCAATGGACTATGGCGAACAAGTGTACTCAATGTGGGGGTTGGCTGCCATAGTACATCAATGGTGTTTGTAAAAATCTTTGTAGCTGAGCCGTCATTGAATGCTAAAGTTATCATCAGTACTGTGGCCCTCTATTCCAATGTTACGAAATTGGACAGGCAGTAGTCATCTTGAACATCAACAGCTTGGTAACGGCCACATTTTTTCAGGTGGCAGCAAGTTTTTCTGGTGTTGATGTAGTCCTGGTACACATTTGCGACAGTCTCATACTGAAATCCCAGATGCTCTGCAGTCACTGATATGGAACACCTGATCTTCCTCGCGCCGAATCTGCCCACGATCACACTCACTTATGTCGCCGTGTTTGCCTATAATAGCTGATGCAGGTGCGCTACACAGCAGGTAGTTATCTGACCTATTTATAGCCTGAAAGGGATTTCAGCTGGACGCATTATTGTGGTGGAGTAGGTCAGGTTTGTGGATGGATGCCGTGTGTATGATAAAGTGTGCTATTTTATGTTTTTCGACTCTGTTCTTGTTATTAGCATTTTTAAAGGGTAGGAGTGTCATGGCCTCCTCTTTCTCCTCCCTCTCCCCGACTCGCACTTAAACCGATCCTGGCCATAAGTAAGCGAAATTTATTATTAACCTTTCTTTGTGTCCCAACGTTGGAAATATATTCCTTTTTCTATTCGCTCTAGGTCTAATCATATAAAAATATATATTCTGTATCAAAAAATATTCTGAACTGAACTTAAAGTTATCATTCCCACAATAGCTTTAAAAAAACAAGCTAAAGAATACCACTGTAAAAAACTTCTAAGCAAAAGACTGTGATCCTCCAATGCCTCGGTTTCTCTTTCTTTTTCTGCTGAGCCATCAACAGTTACATCTACTGAAAAATATCCTGATTACTCTCAGTGCTCATGAACATAATCACATCGATACTGATTTTTTGAAAACTGACTGAAACTAACCGAAATGGCATAATAACTAAGGGTGATTTTTTCCTCACAGATTCTTTTCTGTGAGGAATTTCTCAGACAATGGCTAGCCTCACAGATTCTATTCTGTTGTGTTAGCTCTCAGACAATGGCTAACAAACTTAACTTCAGTCTTTGGGAAGCATTTCCTTATATGAGAAGACCTGCAAAAGACAGGAGTAATTTCTAGGAATCATCTAGACTAGGCCTGGGAGAACTACGGCCCGCCACCTCTTTTTCCTCGGCCCTCCACTCCTTTTTGTGCGAACCACCACCTCTTTTTCCTCTGCCCGACAGTCATTTTATGCGCCTCGCCACCTCTTTTTCCTCGGCCCTCCACTCCTTTTTTGTGCGGACCACCACCACTTTTCCTCTGCCCGACACTCCTTTTTGAGCGGCCCACCACCTCTTTTTCCTCGGCCCTCCACTCCTTTTTGGGCGGCCCACCACCTCTTTTTGTGCGGCCCGCCACCTCTTTTTCCTCGGCCCGACACTCCAAGGTAATTTCTTCAAGGTTTCCTTTTTTTATCCCAAGGTAATTTTTCATCGATGTGGGACTTCCGATGCCTTACGGCAATCTGAATGAAATTTATTCACGTGTCATTTAAAAAAAATGATGTCTCACTAAAACGATATGTGGCATCTGTAGACAAAGCTGAAGCGTTATACAATAGTGAGTTGGGTTGTTTTACCTTTTAGCGGCATTTTTTGCACACCATGGGCTAAATGGCCAGGTCGCAAGGCCCCGAAGGCTCAGAGAAGGTTGGGGGAGGGAACCCACTGGAATAGCTGTTGGGAGACAAATGGTAGCCTCCCGTCAAGGCCATCCAGCGTGTTCTGTAACGTGCACAGGGTTATGGCTCTCCCGCACACGGAGCCACGGCTTAACGTCCCATCCGACGGACGGCGACCTTTCCAAAGCCCATCGGTGTTCCCTACTGACCGTGGGCAGGGTTGGGAGTTTTGCTAATAGGGAAGTGTTCACTTAATTTTTGTAATGTAGCGTATATTCTACATGTAGCAAATGGAAAAGAAGGAAAAAAAATAAAAAAAAAACATGAGTTCCATCGAAATGCCCTCCCCGCAAAAACACCTTTTTTTTGGTAAGCGTTTCTTCCTGACTGCCGTGCCGTGAAGTAACTTTAGGTATGCCGAGAATTATTTACGTTTACACAAAATTTTCATCCCCTGTTTTATATCATTGAATTATCCACGTAATATACTTTGGCTGGTCGGCCTTCTCAGGTGAACATGAAAAGCAAAAAAAAATATATATATATATATTGATTTTAAAATAATAGCCGATTATATTAACTAATAAAATAAATTATTATTTTTAAGAAATAACCGTGCATTTTTTTTTCCCAGTGATGTACCGAGACAGTTTTGAATTTCCTAAAATGTATCGTGGATTCAAATATGTTGGAAACACTGTACTAATAATAAAAATTAAAGGGCCTATAGGAAATCTAAGATATTTATTAATATAAAAATACTTTATATACCTGTTCTGGCTATCTGTTTTCATCTATTTCTTAATAGATATCCAGTGGATCACCTTCCATTATCTAAGTCTAACCTGTAGGGAGCCTTGTGACCTGATCATTTAGCACAGGATTTCCCAAACTCCATATAGTTAGAGGCCGGTTTTCTTCAATACCTATTTTGGAGGTCCAAAAATGAAACGCAAATTAAGAGAAGATGAATTCTTCCCATTTTTTATTTAATTTTATAACTAGAAGTCTTTTATATGTGTACACTTTGCGGCTTTCAAATAGCTAAGAAGAGAGTACAAAATGTGGATTTACTTTTTTTTACCTCTGACCAGAAACTTTTTACACAAAATGGGCAAATGTTCAAGTCACCCCAAGGTCTTAGAGAAGGGTTGGGTTGTTTTACATCTGAGCGGCACTTTTTTGCACACCATGGGCTAAATGGCCAGGTCACATGGACCCCGAAGGCTCAGAGAAGGTTGGGGGAGGGGACTCACTGGAACAGCCGTTAGGAGACAGATGGTAGCCTCCCGTCAAGGCCATCCAGCGTGTTCTTTAACGTGCACAGGGTATGGCTCTCCCGCACACGGGGCCACGGCTTAACGTCCCATCCGACGGACGGCGGCCTTTCCAAGCCCATCGATGTCCCCTACTGACCGTGGGCAGGGCGGGGAATTTTGCGGAAATAAATCTCAACGCTGACCCAGCTGGGACTCGAACCTGGGAACTACAGATTACGAGCCTGGCGCGCTACCGACTGAGCCACCCCTGCCCCCGGTCTTAGAGAAGGTTGGGGGATTCACTGGACAGCTGTTAGGAGACAGATGACAGCCTGTTATAATGGCCGTCCAGAGTGTTCCTTAATGTGCACAATGCATGTCTCTTCCGCACACGGAGCCACGGCTTTACGTCCCATTCGATGGTTCCCGGCTTTACCAAGGCTCCCCTACTGAACGAGGACAGGGTGGAGGTTGTGCGAGATAAATCTCGTCTCGACATTGGCCCAGGTTGGATTCGAACCTGGGAACTGCAGATTACGGCGATATGCAGTGTTCATGAACGTTACATGATAATAATAGAATCAGGCAATTATTTGCATATTATTTATGGATCTCTATGTTGTTTTTTTTAACCAAAGTACCGGTATCGGGGGGGGGGGGGGGGGGGCTCAGTCGGTAGCGCGCCAGGCTCGTAATCTGTAGTTCCCAGGTTCGAATCGCAGCTGGGTCAGCGTTGAGATTTATCTCCGCAAAATTCCCCGCCCTGCCCACGGTCAGTAGGGGACACCGATGGGCTTGGAAAGGCCGCCGTCCGTTGGATGGGATGTTAAGCCGTGGCCCCGTGTGCGGGAGACCCATACCCTGTGCACGTTAAAGAACACGCTGGATGGCCTTGACGGGAGGCTACCATCTGTCTCCCAACAGCTGTTCCAGTGGGTCCCCTCCCCCAACCTTCTCTGAGCCTTCGGGGTCCATGTGACCTGGCCATTTAGCCCATGGTGTGCAAAAAAGTGCCGCTCATAGGTAAAACAACCCAACCCAACCGGTATCGGGCCGTTGACCACATTTTGGGAAGCGGAAGTTTTAGCGTATTGTGTTTAGAAACGCACGTGCTCAGAGATAAAATAACCCAACCAAACCCAACCTAAACTGACTCTTTGAGGACACGATTTTATGGAACTGAAAAAAAAATATTCGACGAGTTTTTCCTCCAAACAATTTTCTCATTATATTAAAACATCTGAAAACCCAATCGATCCTCTCAAAAAAATTATCATAATTCAATTTGACTTCAAATTGCGAAGGGTTCAAATCCATTTCAAAGCAGTCAGCGCGAACTTTTTCACTCGTTAATTTCAATTAGTCATTCGTGTCCTCGCACAACCTCATTACCTGAAGGACTCTCAAGGCGAGATCTAAGGGGAGGAGACGTCCTCAACCTCAGAAGAACTCATCCACGCTCTCCTCCATTTGACACGTCACTACTTAATCACCATCCACAGCAACTGAAAGACTCATCCACATTGTAATGCAATTGTTCCGGTAGCCTACGATTCTCTCGATTCCATAGCCATTATGAAGGCGACATATAATTGACAGCTGACGGCATAAATCAATGGCGACGGCAGAAGAAATATGGATGTCAAGAGTCAATCACGATCCGGTAAACCAATTACCCGTAATCTCAGATATCGCTCCATACATAATGGGCATCTCCTTTCCTCAAGTCGCCTGTGTCTTGAAAAGTAATTACATAAGGGAGAGAGAAGTATAAGCAAAAAAAATCAGTGTCAGCCAAAGTCTTCCTAGGCATTCCAAAGTTGAATCACTGGGTGACTTTGCTCTTGGCGACGAATAGTGGTTCCTCGGGTCACTGGGTCAAAAACACTCTGCTCTGAAATTTCGAGTTTAAACAAAGTGCATTTTGGGGACTGAAAGGCATCATCTCCACGTGCAGTGATCGAATCCCACTGCGATCGCCAGGTAATAAATTACGGTATTAGGACGTCGGCTGTTTGTGATGTTAGAAGTTTTTTTAAGTGATTTTTTTTTCAACCATACCTCTCTCTCCTACTTTGGGAAGGAAGGCAAGACAACCACCTGTTACGATAACAGTGTATCTTAAAAAGTGATCTGCCTACTAATTCTAGAAGACCATGAGCTACTGGTTTTGCATGCTGTCGTCTATAATCATGTTTCAGCGAACTGGTTTTTTTCGCTTATTTCAAATATCGTAAATCAATAGCTTATTAAGTGTAGGCATCGAGGTTGTTGTTGTTTTTGGTTTAGTTACAAAGAGACTGAAACGAGACATAAATCTCTATATTTGTTTAGTTCAGTCATGTGCTGATATACAGAATTATTCATCATCACAAGATGCTTTGAAGAAAAGGATCAGCTTATGATGTTCACCTCAATTGACATTGAATGCGAGGCATTTTTTGTAATGCATCAAAACTAGAAATGCCCGAAGTAATGGTGTAGTGTTGATTCAATCGGTAGTGCCCCACGTCGCAATATACAATTTACAGGTTCGAGTTAAACCGTTGAGATTAATTTCTACTAATCCTCACACTGCCCTCGGTGAAAAAGGGGAACCGACAGGCTTAGAATGCCCGTCCATCCGTTGGATGGGAAGTTAAGCCGTTCCGCCGTGTGCAGAAGAAACGTGCCCTGTATACGTTAAAGAGCATTTTTGGATGTGGTTGAAAGGAGGCTTCCATCTGTCTCCTAACTACTATTCAGTAGATTACCTTCCCCCAACCTTCTCTGAGCCTTTGGGGTCTTTGTAACCCCGCCATTTAGCCCAGTTGTGCCCAAATTTGCTGCTCAGAGTTAAAACAACCCATCAGAAGTAACTGAGAGCAAGCCATCAGAAGTAACTGAGAGCAAGCCATGTTTTTAAAAACCGTTTTTTCGGGTTTCATTTCAATGAAGGCCTAGAGCAGTTCTTAAACTGTGTCCCTCTTGGTCCTCTAGAACATTTCCGAATTCCCATCGTACCTAATGTCAACGTATATTTTTTTCATTGGCGTAATATCGAAACTTTTAAGGTACCTCAGTATTATCGATATGGGTGAGAGTCCATATTGTTTTCTGGCTGAAAACGGGAGTCCACCATATTCAACGACTAAAGTTTCAAAAACCATTGATATGAAATGGAAGTCTTCTTCGGCAGAACAGAATTAAAAAGGAACAATTTCGTGTTTGTTCATTAAGTGGGCTAAAAGGACAGGCCACCAAGGCTTAGAGAAGATTTGGGAATGAAGGTTGGGTTGTTTTACCTCTGAGCGGCACGTTTTTTCACACCATGGGCTAAATGGCCAGGTCACATGGACCCCGAAGGCTCAGAGAAGGTTGGGGGAGGGGACCCACTGGAACAGCTGTTGGGAGACAGATGGTAGCCTCCCGTCAAGGCCATCCAGTGTGTTCTTTAACGTGCACAGGGTATGTCTCTCCCACACACGGGGCCACGGCTTAACGTCCCATCCGACGGACGGCGGCCTTTCCATGCCCATCGGTGTCCCCTACTGACCATGGGCAGGGCGGGGAATTTTGCGGAGATAAATCTCAACGCTGACCCAGCTGGGACTCGAACCTGGGAACTACAGATTACGAGCCTGGCGCGCTACCGACTGAGTCACCCCCGCCCCTTGGGAATGACGACTCATTTGACAGTTGTTAAGAAACAGGTGGTAGCCTCCCGCAAAAAAAATTCGACTGCCAAGGATTCAATATTGCCAAGGATTTACGTAGCTTTGTGAATTTGCACGGGTGGAAGTAAATTCTGCACGGGTGAAAAAAAAAGAAAAAACAGTCATATTACAATAATTACGCAAGTGTTAAAACATCCACCGATCCGCCTACTGAACTGAAATGCGGGATCTCCTGGTGACGCGCGTTCAAGCCCGGGAGGCGGACAGATGGATTTTTTTTACACTTTCCTAATTACTAAAATTGGTCTTGTAGTAATTATCTCACTAACCGAAAAACGTTTTAAAAAATGGCCTAATAAGTTCTTCAAGAGGAAGAAAATATATATATTTTAAATATTCTTTGTGAAATATATATAAAACAGGTAAGTTTACTATTGTTTCACTCCGTTCCAGTTAATAAAATTCTTTAGTAGAAGGAAGTCTACCTTGTTATTAGGAGAAAGTCTCCCTTGTTTAGTAGGAAGAAGTCTCCCTACCCAGACGCGAATATATTTTGTAATACCAGGAGATCTCCACGAAAACTTCAAAGCATATTAAAAGATATGCTATTGAAGTTTTCCTGGAGATCTCCTGGTATTGCAAAATATATTCACATCTGGGTAGGGAGACTTCTTCCTACAAGACAAGGAAGTCCAGAAAATTAGAGAATATGTCAAATATATATACAATATGCCAAACTCCTGTCACCCATTAGACTTAGAACAGGCACGGATCAAGAAAAATATTGGGCGCGGCTAGTAACAAAATCGATCCGGTAAAAAGTAAAGAGGTAGAGGGGGGGGGGGGGGGGAGAAAGACTGGATTTCCATTAGAGTATAGTGTATTTTCTTATCTGTTTTAAATTAAAATTTTCCTTCAAAAAAACCTGATATATGCACAAGTTTAATAATTTGTGTCTCCATACCCTGATTAGCATTCTCTAAGGGATGCTCTATACTCTTGCAACTCCCTCTCCCCTAGATACAGTCCTGGACTCAAGCATGTCAAAACTGTTTAGATTGGAAGTTTCTGGGTAAAACATTATTATAGTACACTAATCTTTCATTTTTATAGTTATTTGTCTACTGATCTAAGGGACTTGGGTTCGAACCACGGGTAAGGCATGGATATTTGTATTGTTTTTCTGCTGAGGTTCTGCCATCCTCACAGTTCTTCTACTATGGCATATAAACTAGAAGGCTTCTGTCAGACCTCTGTCGCCAGCAGCTGCTTGAGGGGATATTTATTTATTTTTTATTAATTTTAATACTGTAAAATGCATTATTTCCCACACAAATTGCCTTTCTTTGCATCACTATTAGACGTTGAGAAATATTTATAATATTTGAGACAGTAATTTACGAAGGATGGGAACATACCCTCATAGAGTGGTGTACCCAAACGAGGGCGGATTTTTGGGTTATAACCCCTCTATAAGGGCTTTAATAACATATTTCCTAATTCCAAAAATCGATTTAAGTTTGTCATAAACCCCAATATATGACTCACACGTTTTTTAATTCTCTCTCACATTTTAACAATTTTGGTACGCTCCGTATAGTACAGCCGCTCGAAAAAGTATCCGAACACTATAGTTGATTACAGAATTTAGAAAAAATATCTGGCAACGATTTTTTTTTAGAAATCAGTGATCTGGCAACGTGATCTGGCACGTGACACGAAGGTTGCCAGATCACTAATTTCTAAAAAAAAATCGTTGCCAGATATTTTTTCTAAATTCTGTAATCAACTATAGTGATCGGATATTTATTTGAGCGACTGTACTGTTATAAATTATTGAATATGCAAGGTTTCGCTACACAAAAGCAGCTGCAGAAATAATACCTCTATTTTGTATATCGTGATATTTCCGTAGAGAGCAAGGAACTTATAAATCTCGTCGCAATTTGATCAATATGTGAAAAAAACCTAAATTTGGGACTCTTGGACTTCAATTAAATGCTCTACCAAGCAATATTTAATACGACTGAATGAGCAATGAAAATACCTAACAGTAAGAAAAAAAAAATCGGTGAAAATAGAGTCGTTTAAAAAAAATGTTAATTTTTTTTATCTCTGAGATATTGTGACGCATCACTTATTTATTATCAGTGAGCGATTGTTGTGAATCACTTGTTTATTATCATTGAGAGATCGTTGTGCATCACTTGTTTATTATTATCGAGTGATTGTTGTTCATCACTTGTTTATTATTATAGAGTGATTGTTGTTCATCACTTGTTTATTATTATCCAGTGATTGTTGTTCATCACTTGTTTATTGTTATCGAGTGATTGTTGTTCATCACTTGTTTATTATCATTGAGTGATTGTTGTTCATCACTTGTTTATTATTATCCAGTGATTGTTGTTCATCACTTGTTTATTGTTATCGAGTGATTGTTGTTCATCACTTGTTTATTATCATTGAGTGATTGTTGTTCATCACTTGTTTATTATTATCTAGTGATTGTTGTTCATCACTTTTTAATTTTCATTGAGTGATTGTTGTTCATCACTTGTTTATTATCATTGAGGGATTGTTGTTCATCACTTGTTTAATATTATCGAGTGATTGTTGTTCATCACTTGTTTATTATTATCCAGTGATTGTTGTTCATCACTTGTTTATTATTATCGAGTGATTGTGGTTCATCACTTGTTTATTATCATTGAGTGACTGTTGTTCATCACTTGTTAATTTTCATTGAGTGATTGTTGTTCATCACTTGTTAATTATCATTGAGTGATTGTTGTTCATCACTTGTTTATTGTCATCGAGTGATTGTTGTTCATCACTTGTTTATTATCATTGAGTGATTGTTGTTCATCACTTGTTTATTATTATCGAGAGATTGTTGTTCATCACTTGTTTATTATCATTGAGTGATTGTTGTTCATCACTTGTTTATTGTCATCGCGTGATTGTTGTTCATCACTTGTTTATTATCATTGAGTGATTGTTGTTCATCACTTGTTTATTATTATCGAGAGATTGTTGTTCATCACTTGTTTATTATTTTCGAGTGATTGTTGTTCATCACTTGTTTATTATTATCCAGTGATTGTTGTTCATCACTTGTTTATTGTTATCGAGTGATTGTTGTTCATCACTTGTTTATTATCATTGAGTGATTGTTGTTCATCACTTGTTAATTTTCATTGAGTGATTGTTGTTCATCACTTGTTTATTATCATTGAGGGATTGTTGTTCATCACTTATTTAATATTATCGAGTGATTGTGGTTCATCACTTGTTTATTATCATTGAGTGATTGTTGTTCATCACTTGTTTATTATTATCGAGTGATTGTGGTTCATCACTTGTTTATTATCATTGAGTGACTGTTGTTCATCACTTGTTAATTTTCATTGAGTGATTGTTGT
Source organism: Ryuthela nishihirai (assembly GCA_038380435.1). NCBI lineage: Eukaryota > Metazoa > Arthropoda > Arachnida > Araneae > Heptathelidae > Ryuthela > Ryuthela nishihirai. The sequence goes on from JAWZYU010000020.1 coordinate 42,493,721, forward strand.
TTCACTTGTTAATTATCATTGAGTGATTGTTGTTCATCACTTGTTTATTGTCATCGAGTGATTGTTGTTCATCACTTGTTTATTATCATTGAGTGATTGTTGTGCATCACTTATTTATTATCACTGAACAATTGTTGCATATAGCTTGTTTATTATCACTGATTGATTGCTGCGCAACTCTTGTATGAGTGTCGTTGCAAATTTTCTGTTAACAGGGGAATATCGTTCATCTTTGATATCAAGACGAATTTTGATGCAAAAATGTACAGTCGCTCAAAATAGTATCCGAACACTATGGTTGATTACAGAATTCAGAAAAAATATCTGGCAACGATTTTTTTTTTAGAAATTAGTGATCTGGCAACCTTCGTTTCACGTAGGTTGCCAGATCACTAATTTCTAAATAAATCGTTGCCAGATATTTTTTCTGAATTCTGTAATCAACCATAGTGTTCGGATATTTGTTTGAGCGACTGTAGTTATTAAGTTTGAGAATAATTCATGCAAGTATTCGAAAATAATTTCGGAACAAAAAGCATACCAATGCGAAATGCCAAAGGGTCTTGTTTAATCAATAATTTCCCATCTTATTAAATTGATATAATCAGTGATATCACCTCAGATAATAAGTATAACTTCTTCAAAACATCAATATCTTCATCAGTATTCTGAAGCAAGAAGATTTACACAACTACTATCGTCATTAAAATTAATAAAAAATAATTATTAATTAAATAACCAAGGTTAATCTTCCCTCCTAATCTTCAGAATTCTTTCAAAGAAAAAAGCTGGTTATAATTCAATATTCTTAAAAATAAAAACGAAGTTGGTTATAACGTTCAGAATTCTACTCGAATAAGAATGTCGCCTTTTTTAATTAACGAGAATATAACACTCTATCGGAGTCCACGAAGTTCTACAAAAGGAGACAAAAAAAACCCGTCTTTATTGAAATTCTATTAATAAGAATGACAGCATTAATATAGCATCACCAATAATAAAAACCATCATCAGCCTCGACCATACTTACGAAAACAATAACATCAAAATTATCTCTTCCCATAGGATAAACAACAGTAAATATCTGCATACACAGAAAATAATAACCAGCCCCACTAGCAGCGTCACTTCTAATAATAAGAAGCCCTGCAATTATCACCAGCAGAGTTTACAACAATTGTGAGTGAATTATTATTACACACGTATCATTACGCTAGCGAAATATTTGCATTAACTTAAATCAACTCGTGGTAGTAATTCCTACGGCCGCATCACATCAAATACAAATTTTTCACGTGCAGATAAAATACATTCACCGAATGTATTGCTTCTGATAAGTCTCTGCTTCGGGGTGAAATTACTTGCATCATCCTTTTCATTTTTGTTTGGCGATTCGTTTACAACTCACCAGGTTTATTTTTTTATTCTGCACGAAGCTACCATTTTTAAATATGCATGCTGATGAGTTTGGAGTAATAATTATTTTGCCGTACGTACTCCTCACTTTGTTCGGTACCTAATGTTTAGAAACCAAAATCAGCATCATTTTGCATTCGTCGACATCATCTGTCAGATGCGGAAGATTCTCCCAAGCAACGTTGACAGCATCAAAGTTGCAAAACCGATACCCTGTTTAGCAATGTTAATATGCAGTAAAGGATGGAATATCCTTAAGGCTTATCCACCAAAGATTCCGATTTTTTTTGTAACTTGTGAATAAGCTACTGAATGCGATTTCAATTATTTTCCTGTCCCACTCAATTAGCTCAGAATTTATATCATCTGATGCCCTTAGTTTTTTTCTTTAGAATAAAGTAATCAGAAGATTCTTTTTCCAGTGCTAGAACAAAGACTGTATGTTGGATTGTTTTACCTCTGAGCGGCACTTTTTTTTTGCATAAATGGGCTAAATGGCCGGATCACAAAGACCCCGAAGGCTCAGAGAAGTTTGTGAGGAGAGGACCCACTGAACAGCTATTAGGAGACGGATGGTAATCTCCTGTCAAGGCCATCCAGTGTGTTCTTTAACATGAAAAGGTTATGGCTCTCCCTCACACGGAGCCACAATTTAACGTCCCATCCGACGGAAGGCGGCCATTCCAAGGCCATCGGTGTCCCCTACTGACTTACGCAGGGAGGGGAGTTTTGCGGAGATAAATCTAAACGCTGGAGGGATTTCAACCTGGAAGCTGTAGATTAGGAGCCTGGCGCGCTACCGATTGAGCCATCCCCGACCTCAACGAATCCCCGCTCCTCTCCCCTCCTCATCATCCCCGCTCCTCAACGAATGTGTGACACTGAAGTCCAATTCAAATAGGGGCGGGGGTGGCTAGTAATCTGCAGTTCCCAGGTTCGAGTCCCAGCTGGGTCAGCGTTGAGATTTATCTCCGCAAAATTCTCCGCCCTGTCCACGGTCAGTAGGGGACACCGATGGGTCTTGGAAAGACCGCCGTCCGTCGGATGGGACGTTAAGCCGTTGTTCCGTGTGTGGTAGAGCCATATCCTGTGCACGTTAAAGAACATGCTAGATGGCCTTGACGGGAGGCTACTATATGTCTCCCAACAGCTGTTCCAGTTGATCCCCTCCCCAACCTTCTCTGAGCCTTCGGGGTCCGTGTGACCTGGCCATTTAGCCCATGGTGTGCAAAAAAGTGGCGCTCAGAGGTAAAACAACCTAACTGCCCTGCTTAAGGTATTGGCTTCTGCCCACACAGGACCACGGACGGCGGCATTTCTATACCCACCGATGTCTCCTTTTTCGTTAACAAAACGAAGAGGTTTTGTTGCGAAAGTTTCAATGTAGATACATTGGCAATTGAACCTGTGGAACATCAGTAAGAAAAGCCAGTAACAGAGGTATCAGTTTAAGAAAAAAGGTTGGCATCATTTGTGTTGGGTTGTTTTACCTTTGAGCGGCACTTTTTTGCACACCGTGGGCTAAATGGCCAGGTCACATGGACCCCGAAGGCTCAGAGAAGGTTGGTGGAGGGGACCCACTGGAACAGCTGTTGGGAGACAGATGGTAGCCTCCCGTCAACGCCATCCAGCGTGTTCTTTAACGTGCACAGGGTATGACTCTCCCGCACACGGGGCCACGGCTTAACGTCCCATCCGACGGACGGCGGCCTTTCCAAGCCCATCGGTGTCCCCTACTGACCGTGGGCAGGGCGGGGAATTTTGCGGAGATAAATCTCAACGCTGACCCAGTTGGGACTCGAACCTGGGAACTACAGATTACGAGCCTGACGCACTACCGACTGAACCATCCCCGCCCCAGGCATCATTTGGATTAATCGACAAACAATTTTTCTTTCTTGGTGCAGATAAAATCAACTGAAGGAGCTCTAAAACTAATCTTTCGAAACTGCATCAATGAAATGTATAAAAGTTATTGACTTCATGACTTTTGTCTTCAATATTACGAATGCTGAATAAATTAAGGGACGACTTTATCCACGCGATCGGCACTGTCAAACCACTTATACCACAACGATTAAGCAATGAAGGAGCTTCAGCTAGCTCAGACATAATTGTTTCAGCAGAGACACGCCTCAATGACTAATTCTTTACAAATTAAAATCTCTTTACCCTTGAGCGAAGGTGTTCACCGTGTCCCATCACCACAGGAGTTTGATAAATTCAGATCTATTTCCAGATATTTCGCAGACAAGAAATATGATGGAATGTGAATTTCAGGATGGTTAAAACACCATGCTGTCGGTCAAGGCAGGGGGAGATCGTCCATCACGTCAATTACGTTGACGCCTACGCATGGTGTATGAGACAACAGGTTTCCCTTCCTTTAGATGATTACAAATAGCTCGGGGTTGATTCTATTGAATTTCAAAACACTCTCAACTCGGCTACTAATCGGTTCCTCTACCGATAACATTCTTTTGCAACGTTAATGGTCCGATGTAAAAGAGCAAACAACGTGTTTAGTGATTTGATGATATTAACTAATTTAATAAATACTTTTCTCTAATATTTATGTCTCTATACACAAACGACACTTAATCGTTTTAGGTTGTTGGATTGTTTTACCTCTGAGCGGCACTTTTTTGCACATCATGGGCTAAATGGCCAGGTCACATGGACCCCGTAGGCTTAGAGAAGGTTGGGGGAGGGGACCCACTGGAACAGCTATTGGGAGACAGATGGTAGCCTCCCGTCAAGGCCATCCAGCGTGTTCTTTAACGTGCACAGGGTAATGCTCTCCCGTACACGGGGCCACGGCTTAACGTCCCATCCGACGGACGGCGGCCTTTCCAAGCCCATCGGTGTCCCCTACTGACAGTGGGCAAGGCGGGGAATTTTGCGGAGATAAATCTCAACGCTGACCCATCTGGGACTCGAACCTGGGAATTACAGATTACGAGCCTGGCGCGCTACCGACTGAGCAACCCCCGCCCATAATCGTTTTAGGGTTAGTGGTTATGTGAAAGAAGCTGATGAACTCCTGAACCGGTTGCATCCTTTTGTGTAAGAATCAGCGGCGTAAATATAATGGTGCAGAGGGTGTGAACGCGCGCGTGGACAGTCAAGATAGGGTCCTATGCATGGCCCACGTCTTTTTTAACGTTTTATCAGTTTTAATACATTATTGGGCGATTTCATTCCTCACGAAGATTTCCTTGGGGCGGGGGTGGCTTAGTCTGTAGCGCTCCAGGCTTGTAATCTGTAGTTCTTAGGTTCTAGTCCCAGCTGGGCCACCGTTGAAATTTATCTTCGCAAAACTCCCGCCCTGCCCACGATCAGAGGGAACACCGATGGGCTTGGAAACGCCGCCGTCCGTCGGATGGGACGTTAAGACGTGGCCCCGTGTGCTGAAGAACGATACCGTGTGCACGTTAAAGAACACGATAGATGGTCTTGACGGGAGGCTGCCATCTGTCTCCGAACAGCTGTTCCAGTGGGTCCCCTCCCCCAACCTTCTCTGAGCCTTCGGGGTCCTTGTGACCTGGCCATTTAGCCCATGGTGTGCAAAAAAATGCAGCTCAGAAGTTGGGTTGGGTTGTTTTACCTCTGAGCGGCACTTTTTTGCACACCATGGGCTAAATGGCCAGGTCACATGGACCCCGAAGGCTCAGAGAAGGTTGGGTGAGGGGACCCACTGGAACAGCTGTTGGGCGACAGATGGTAGCCTCCCGTCAAGTCCATCCAGCGTGTTCTTTAACGTGCACAGGGTATGGTTCTTCCGCACACGGGTCCACGGCTTAACGTCCCATCCGACGGACGGCTGTCTTTCCAAGCCCATCGGTGTCCCCTACTGACCGTGGGCAGGGCGGGGAACTTTGCGGAGATAAATCTCAACGCTGACTCAGCTGGGACTCGAACCTGGGAACTACAGATTACGAGCCTGGCGCGCTACCAACTGAGCTACCCCCGCCCAGCTGAGAAGTAAAACAACCCAACGAAGTTTTCCGCATAACTAACTCATAATTCTGTCGTCATACAAATTCACTTCTCACTGTTGTAGTAGAATTTTACTAATGAAACTTCTGAATTGCATACCTTTATTTTTTTTAAATAGTTAAGTGTGTCTCTACATCGATTTCAATCAAGCCATCATGAAACTCTCATTAATCACGGATATGCCTAAGCAAAGAGACTACACTGTGCTGGGTAAATTATTTTTTAATTCTCACCAGTCTCTAAAATACTGAAAGATCATCTTTGAAAATCGCGTTTTAGATATAGATGTGATTGCGATCTTTAATTTTCTTTCGGCAGCATTTTTCATAAATAGATACTGAGATCCGAATCTGATTGCTTATTGAGATTAGTGTAATTCTAATCGAGTGGCGTCTCAGTGTATGTTAGTAAAGCTTGAAATAATCAGAAATCGGAAAAAAGATGACAGCATAGATATAAAACTATCCCTCAATTTACACGGTACTCAACTTACACGATTCGGTTTTACACGGTCAAGAAATGCAACCAGTTACATTTTACACAATTATGTCCCAGCTGGGTCAGCGTTGAGTTTTATCTCCACAAAATTCCTCGCCCTGCCCACGGCCAGTAGGGAACACCGATATGCTTGTAAAGGCCGCCGCCCGTCAGATGGGACGTTAAGCCATGACACGAAGGTTGCCAGATTACTAATTTCTAAAAACATAGTTGCCAGATATTTTTTCTGAATTCTGTAATCAACCATAATTTTCGGATATTTCTTTGAGCGACTGTACAAATAAAACTTTCAATTCAACGTTTTATTGATAACAAGGATTTTTTCGGAACCGTCTCCTCTTTTTTCTTTAAGTTTTTTGTTTCGATTTGTCCGGTGATTTCCCGGAAACCTGTATACCGTGTAAATCAAGACTGGGAGTATTGGTAAAAGGAATCCGACATACGAAAAACACTAAACACGGGGATGAAGGGATACGTTCATTAATAGGAAAAAAGTAAGAGAAAATATGAAAGAGGAAGAATAAAAATACTAACTAAGAGTAAATGTTAAAGAGTAATGCATTCGAAAATAGAGGGGAGGGAAAGCTGAGAGTAAATGTACAAAGATAACACATCCAGAAATAAGAATAATGCTGAGTTACGTTCATTAATAGGGTTGGGTTGTTTTACTTCTGAGCGGCACTTTTTTGCACACAATGGGCTAAATGGCCAGGTCACATGGACCCCGAAGGCTCAGAGAAGGTTGGGGGAGGAGACCCACTGGAACAGCTGTTGGGAAACAGATGGTAGCCTCCCGTCAAGGCCATCTAGCGCGTTCTTTAACGTGCACAGGGTATGGCTCTCCCACACACGGGGCCACGGCTTAACGTTCCATCCGACGGACGGTGGTCTTTCCAAGCCCATCGGTGTCCCCTACTGACCGTGGGCAGGGCGAGGAATTTTGCGGAGATAAATCTCAACGCTGACCCAGCTGAGACTCGAACCTGGGAACTACAGATTACGAGCCTGACGCGCTACCGACTGAGCCACCCCCGCCCCCCATTAATAGGGAAAAGAAAGCTAAGAGAAATTATTAAATGGTAACACATTCAGAAATGAAAAATGTACACCGAAAAGCCAAAGCATTATGACCACCTGCCTAATATGATGTTGGTCCTCCACGTGCCGCCAAAACAGCTGTTATTCGACGAGGCATGGACGTTGCAAGATTTCTAAAGGTGTCTTGTAGTATCTAGTACCAACACATTACCAGCAGATCCTTTAACTCTTGTAAGTTACGTGGTTGAGCCGCCGCAGATCGGACATGCTGTTCCTACACAAACCACAGAAGCTCAATCAGATTGATGTCTGGGGAATTTGAAGACCAGGGCAATACCTGGAAGTCTTCCTCATGTTCCGCGAACCGTTCTCGAACAATCCGGGCGGTGTGGATTGGGTTGGGTTGTTTTACCTCTGAGCGGCACTTTTTTTGCACACCATGGGCTAAATGGCCAGGTCACATGGGCTTCGAAGGCTCAGAGAAGGTTGGGGGAAGGGACCCATTGGAACAGCTGTTGGGAGACAGAGACTCTCGTCAAGGCCATCCAGCGTGTTCTTTAACGTGCACTGGGTATGGCTCTCCCGCATACGGGGCCACGGCTTAACGTCACATCCGACGGTCGGCGGTCTTTTGAAGCCCATCGGTGTCCCCTACTGACCGTGGGCAGGGCGGGGAATTTTGCGGAGATAAATCTCAACGCTGACCCAGCTGGGACTCGAACCTGTGAACTACAGATTACGAGCCTGACGCGCTACCGACTGAACCACCTCCGCCCCCGCTAAGTATAGGTGTTATTTATACAGTTTCATGACCTTCATACGCGCCGTCGTTTTCCTGCAGTTGCTTGGATTTGCATAAAGAGGCGCTGGTCATAATGTTTTGACTCTTCGGTGTATAGCTAAATGAAAAATCCTAAGAAGAAAGCATTGAGAAATTGGGTAGATAAGGATAATGTACAAAGATGGGGGAAAAAATGGAAAGTTCTAAAAGAGGAATTTTCAAGGAAAAAAAATGGTTATCCACAGGTTCGTGTGCATTTACTCATATTGAGCTCTAATACGTAAGTGAGGTTCTAAACTTCACCACCATATAAAATCTATGGTTTCATTTTTTATTTTTTTTATATTAAGTATTGAAATTGCGTTTTTGGCTGTTATACACCTGTCTTTGTTTATGCTAAGTTGCGAAATGAACGAAGAAATTTCAGGAATATTTGATCAGAAATGAATTTAAGAATAACCTAACATGCAGGAAAGTTGCGAAGTTTAATTACACACAAAATCCTTCTTGTCGAATGGTTATTACTACTGTAAACATTACAATAGTGGGGCGGGGGTGGCTCAGTCGGTAGCGCGCCAGACTCGTAATCTGTAGTTCCCAGGTTCGAGTCCCAGCTGGCCCACGGTCAGTAAGGGACACCGATGGGCTTGGAAAGGCCGCCGTCCGTCGGATTGGACGTTAGCCGTGGTTCCGTGTGCGGGAGAGACAGTTAGCGCTTTCTTGCAGTGAGAAACCAAGCCTCCTGCAGATTACACAAATGAATTCGCAGTCCTAAATGACTGGTCTAAACAGCCAAATCGGGTTGAGGAAGTCAATGTAATGAAGCGAATTCCATATAACAAAAGTTACTTCCTTCTAGAAAAGGTTACTTTTATGGAAGCTCAGCTATCCAGACCAGGGAAATAGCACGAAAAGTCGTTGACGATGTTCCGGGGCTCCCTAATATCTAACGGCTATCATGACTGCAAGGTTTCTATGCAAACTTTCCTTCACTGACAGTTATTGCTGAACTCTCTCTGCTGGAGGGGGGAAGGTGGCTCTATCGGTAGCGCGCCAGGCTCGTGATCTGAAATTTAAGGTTCGAGTCCCTACTAGATCGGGGGCGGGGGTGGCTCAGTCGGTAGCGCGCCAGGCTCGTAATCTGTAGTTCCCAGGTTCGAGTCCCAGCTGGGTCAGCGTTGAGATTTATCTCCGCAAAATTCCCCGCCCTGCCCACGGTCAATAGGGGACACCGATGGGCTTGGAAAGACCGCCGTCCGTCGGATGGGACGTTAGCCGTGGCCCCGTGTGCGGGAGAGCCATACCCTGTGCACGTTAAAGAACATGCTGGATGGCCTTGACGGGAGGCTACCATCTGTCTGCCAACAGCTGTTCCAGTGGGTCCCCTCCCCAAACCTTCTCTGAGCCTTAGGGGTCCTTGAGACATGGCCATTTAGCCCATGGTGTGCAAAAAAGTGCCGCTCAGAGGTAAAACAACCCAACCCATTACAAAAGTGGTAAACAAAAAGTTAAACAAAAATGAACAGTTACATTGATTTGCAGAACGTTGATCAGGTCCACTTACAGAATTACACATTTTCAAGGCGTTGCTTCGTAGACAATAACTGTTCATTTTTTTCCCTTGCTAATACTTCGATGAGCTGTAACCCTTGTCACGAAACTGAACTGCCCACTTCTTACAACGGGCCTTGCAAAAATCGTGCTCACTACAAGGTACCGATATGTTAGTTTTTATCTACATATTGATGCACGACCAGACCAATTATGTGCAATTAAGTAATCGCCCCAGTTTAATTACAAACAGGATGTGAACCCTATAACCTAGAAATATACTTGATTCACTTCCCTCTGCCCCCATCCGATGAAGCTCCCTGTCGTAAAAATCGTGTTCTTCGCCACACGAAAGACGCAGGAAGGATTTTTTTCCCTAATATTTTTTCACAACCTTTTTTTTTTAATTTTCGCGTAATTAATGAAAGAATTAATACGTTTTAATCACATTTCTCCTTCACTTCCCTCATGAAACTGGAGGTTGTGTGGGTTGTTTTACTTTTGAGAGGTATTTTTTTGCACACAATGGGCTAAATGGCCAGGTCACAAAGACCCCAAGTGATCAGAGAAGACAGTCCACTGGAAAGCTATTGGGAGAGAGGTGTATGCCTCCTATTAAGCTCATTCAGCGTGTTCTTTAACGTGCATAGAGTATGATTCTCTCTCTCTTTCCTATACACGGTCAGTAGGGGACACCTATGGGCTTGGAAAGGCACCGTCCGTCGGATGGGACGTTAAGCCGTGGCCCCGTGTGCGGGAGAGCCTTACCCTGTGCACGTTAAAGAACACGCTGGATGGCCTTGACGGGAGGCTACTATCTGTCTCCCAACAGCTGTTTCAGTGGGTTCTCTCTCCCAACCTTCTCTGAGCCTTCGGGGTCCATGTGACCTGGCCATTTAGCCCATGGTGTGCAAAAAAGTGCCGCTCAGAGGTAAAACAACCCAACCCAACTTTCCTATACACGCGTTACGGCTTAATGTCTCATCAGATGGACGGAGGACTTTTCAAGGCCATCAGTGTCCCCTTTCTGATCTAAGGCAGGGTGCGTGTTTAGCGGAGATGAAGCTCAACAGTGGGACTACCCCATCGGTGCCCCCTACTGACCGTAGGCAGGCCGGGGAATTTTGAGGAGATAAATCTCATCGCTGACCCAGCTGGGATTCGAACCTGGGAACTATACATTACGAGCCTGGTGCACCCCGCCCCAGGTCACAAGGATCCTAGAGTTCAGATAAGGTTGGCGGGAGAGAAGCTACTGCTTAGCTGTTAGGAGTCAAATGGAAGTCTTTCATCAAGGTCATTCAACATCTCGTGAAGGTCATCAACATTCAGATGAGATGTAAAAAATTAGGATTTTTTTCTGTAAAATTACGGCGAGTTGGCAAAACTTAGGGAGTTGGCAAAATCTAGTGGCAGTTGGCAAAATTCGGAGTGACTTGACAAAATCGTGGGGAGTTGGCAAAATTCAGGTGAGATGTGAAAATTGCAATCTTTTTTCTGTAAAATTATGGCGTGTTGGAGCGTGTACGCCATGGGGAAGAGATGGGAAGGAGACTCCCCCCCCCAAAGTAACTCGGAGTTGGGAAAATTCGAAGCGACTTCGTAAAATCTAGGTGAGTTGTGAAACTTTGTAATTTTTTTTTTTTGGAAAATTAAGGGGAGTTGTCAAAATCGAGGCAACTTGGCAAATCTAGGACAGTTTGGAAAATGAAGAGACGGCAAAATTTAGAGCAGTTGGCAAAATTCGAAGCCACTTAGTAAAAACAGGTGAGGTGGCAAAATCTTAGGGAGTTGGCAAAATTCGGAGTGACTTGGTAAAATCTTGGGGAGTTGGCAAAATTAAGGTGAGATGTGAAAACTTGGATTTTTCTCTGTAAAATTATGGCGAGTTGGCAAAATCTAGTGGCAGTTGGCAAAATTCGGAGTGGCTTGGCAAAATCGTGTAGAGTTGGCAAAATTCGGAGTGGCTTGGCAAAATCGTGTAGAGTTGGCAAAATTCGGAGTGGCTTGGCAAAATCGTGTAGAGTTGGCAAAATTCGGAGTGGCTTGGCAAAATCGTGTAGAGTTGGCAAAATTCAGGTGAGATGTGAAAATTGCAATCTTTTTTTCTGTAAAATTATGGCGTGTTGGCAAAATTGAGGCAACTTCGCAATATCTAGGAGAGTTGGAAAATCTTGGGGGAGTTGGCAAAATTCAGAGTGGGTTTGTAAAAATCAGGTGTGATGTAAAATTGGGATTTGTTTTCTGTAAAATTGTGGCGAGATGGCAAAATTTAGGGCAGTTGGCAAAATTCGAATCCACTTGGTAAAATACGGGATATTTGTGAAAATTGGGATTGTTTTTGTGAAATTAAGGAGAGTTTATAAAATCGAGAAAACTTGGCAAAATCTAGGCAAGTTGACAAAACTGGAAACCATTCGTTAAAATACAGGTGAGTTGTAAAAATTGGGATTGGTTTTGTGAAATTAAGGAGAGTTGGAAAAACCGAGAACTCTTGGCAAAATCTAAGGGAGTTGGCAAAATTGGAAGCCACTTGTAAAATACAGGGGAGTTGGCAAAATTGTGCCTTTCTTGTGCAATTAAGGAGAGTTGATAAAATTCGAAGTGACTTGCCAAATTCAGGGAAGAGGTAAAAATTGAGATTTTTTCTGTAAAATTACGGCGAGTTGACAAAATTCGAATCCACTTGGTAAAATATAGGCGAGTTGTAAAAATTGAGATTTGTTTTGTGAAATTAAGGAGTGTTGGTCAAATTGAGGAAACTTAACAAAATGTAGGGCAGTTGGCAAAATTCGAATCCACTTGGAAAATACGGGCGAGTTGTGATAATTGGGATTGGGTTTGTGAAATTCAGGATAGTTGACTAAAATTGAGAAAACTTGGCAAAATCTTGGGGAGTTTGAAAAGTTTGAAGTGATTTGGCAAATTTAGGAGAGATGTAAAGACTGGGATTAGTTTCGTGAAATTAAGGAGAGTTAGAGAAATCAAGGGAAAATTCACACTGAATTGCTACAATTCAGATGAGGTGTAAATATCGTAAATATTGGGATTATTTCTGTGAAATTATGGCTACTTGGCAAAATTAGAAGTTAAATGGCAAAATGTTGGAGATTTTTGTGAAAATTCCACCCCCCCCCCCCGGAGCGAAAATGTAAGCAAGTTTGCTCAATTGGAAAAATTTGAATTTCGAGTTGAAATTTTTGATTTCTCCCCCCAAACATAGTCCTTCGCTATGCCCCTGATCACCTGGATATGTAAAGTACGCTCTGAAATCTTTGTTAAAACAATTTACATCAAAGATGGATCAGGTCTTTCTACTAATTAACGGTTCAGTAATGAAGCACGGATAAATCCTTAATTAGCAATTAACTTTTAATTAGTAATTAGGCATGTATAGTGTAACAAATACATATATATGTCTCTCATTACGATTATGGCTACCCAATTTCCTGGTGAAGAAAGAAGAGCGACCTCTGCCACAGAAAATACTCATCACCGATGATGATAAACAAAATTTCACCTTTTCGAAACACGTTACTTAATACCACGGACAAAAATCTTAACTCTTCTGAGCCAAGCAACAACATCAAATAACGATAACTACTCTTCTGCATGCCAAATAATTTCGTGATGTGTCTTTGTAATGCAAACACGGTACGAGTAATTATCCAATTAAGTCCATTTAATTAGTCAATAGAAACATGAGTTACTGAGCAACGCTAAGTCAGGGTTATAGCTCACACACCGGAAAACAACTAGTCCAAAGAAGAAATCCAAAAGGACACGTAAAAATACGAAAAGAAAAAAAGCCTAATGCTCCTAGATATTTGACCTTGAGTAATACAATATCTTGTATTAATATATTGGATTGTCAAAACGGGAAGTTATTCCAGAAAAAAAAGATATGGACTTAATCTTTCATCTCATCAGCTATATCTTTTTCCCTTTATGTAGTGGGCAGTCTTCCCTAATGGTTAGGTCACGGTAGAAACAGGACCTTTGTAATGTAACCTGCGCTGCCGATGATCGTCAGCTGTTTCCTTACAGAGAATCATTACATTTTTTGCGTCTGTTTCTCTGTGGTGTAGATTACATGCATTGGAATTCTGCGTCCGTTTCACTGGATTAGTTGTAGTGGGTCAGGTACACGGCCAACCGCCTAGGCTACCACTAATGCGATTTAAAGCGAGCAACTCTGGTGGCCCAAAGCGCCACTTGTGAGCATTTTTGTTTTTGTGTTACTTTCTGCTCATACCCGTTCATCCTTATCGATTCCGCATATTCTGGTTGTGTTGGTTAATTTGCTAAAGATTTACGGTCGTCGCTGGCTGTGATTAGAACAAGACTACGCTTAATTACTTACTGAAGAAGTGATTGTTGATTGGCTGGTTGTTAATTTGAATTGCGTTTTTGTAACGATAATGCTGATAACCTGGCCTCTGTTTCGTTACCAGAGACCAGGGTGGTCTAATGTTCTTCATGTTGGACATCATATCAAAGAGTTTGATTGGCGCAGCTCAACTTGATAGTGTTTTTTTTTAATTCATTAAGAACAAAGAGACGTAAAAGGCTATAGATGATACAGATTTGTTCTTATGAAACTGTTCATACTAATATCTGAGCTTTGACCTCCCACACTGCCTGGTTCGGCGTTATAGCAAATTATTTGCCACCTAGGCTTCTGGGTTGCTTTTACCTCTGAGAGACGGAAGCAGGGGTGGCTCAGTCGGTAGCTCGCCAGGCTCGTAATCTGTAGTTCCCAGGTTTGAGTTCGAGTTGGGGTCAGCGTTGAGATTTATCTCCGCAAAACTCCCCGCCCTGCCCACGGTCAGCAGGGGACACCGATGTGCTTGGAAAAGCCTCCGTCCATCAGATGGGACGTTAAGCCGTGGCTCCGTGTGCGGGAGAGCCCATACCCTGTGCGCGTTAAAGAACACGCTGGATGGCCTAGATGGGAGGCAACCATCTGTCTCTCAACAGCTGTTCCAGTGGGTCCCCTTCCCCAATCTTCTCTGAGCCTTCAGGGTCCACGTGACCTGGCTATTTAGCCCATGGTGTGCAAAAAAGTGGCGCTCAGAGGTAAAACAACCCAACCTCTAAACGACACTTTCTTTTGCACACAAATGGCCAAATGGACAGGTCACAAGGACCCTCGAGGATTCAGAGAAGGTTGGGGGAAAGGACCCACTGGACAGCTGTTAAGGGACAGATGGTAGCCTCTCGTCAAGGCCATCGAGACTGTTCTTTAACGTGCACAAGATATGACTCTCTTCCGCACACGGAACCAAGTCTTAAAGTCCCATCCGACGGACGGCGGCTTTTCCAAGCCCATCGGTGTCCCCTGCTGACCGTGGGCAGGGAGGGGAGTTTAATGAATATAAATCTGAACGTTGGCCCAGGTGGGACTCGAACCTGGGAAGTACCGATTACAAGCCTGGCACGCTACTGACTGAGCACCACGATCCCACTACCTACTGGAATTTGAAGTGGATGGTACTCAAGTAAAAATAAAAGCGCCGTGGCCATTTATAGACTGATGCAAATTACTTCTAAGATGATTAGAGAAAAAGGCGTCATTGCCAATAGTTGTGCCGGAGCTTCCAAGATATCTGACACTGAAGAAGAAAAGAATTTAACCTACTCATAGTTATAAAAAGAGTTGCTCTTTTTTCTGTTTTTGTTTCTGCTGTTATTATTATCATTTTTTCTGTTAATAATTAAGATGTAATTAAAACATTAATTACGGCTAATATTTTACCCTGATAAAGATTTTTTTCCGTTACCGGAATTTTACTAACTGACTTTTATGGAGAGGCGTGTTGATAAATAATCAATAATGGTTTCGTTATATGTATACATATAAGCAGGAATGGCTGAGGGTTATAAAATAACTAACTTAGGTTGGGTTGTTTTACCTCTGAGCGACACTTTTTTGCATACCATGGGCTAAATGGCAAGGTCACATGGACCCCGTAGGCTCAGAGAAGGTTGGGGGAGGGGACCCACTGGAACAGCTGTTGGGAGACAGATGGTAGCCTCCCGACAAGGCCATCCAGCGTGTTCTTTAACGTGCACAGGGTATGGTTCTTCCACACACGGGGAAACGGCTTAACGTCCCATCCGACGGGAAAAAACAGACGGCGGCCTTTCCAAGCCCATCGGGGGTTCCCTACTGACCGTGTGTAGGGCGGGGAGTTTTGCAGAGATAAATCTCAACGCTGACCCAGCTAGGACTCTAACTTGGGAACTGCCGATTACGAGTCTGGCGCGCTACCAACTGAGCCCCCCCCCTGCCACCCCCCGAATCAAACCTACTACAGCGTAACACATACCGAGATCTAGGAAAAAATAAAGGGTGGGTGAAAGGGGCATGAAATTCAATCGAGTGGAAAAAACATAGTAAATAGGGCGAAGGGCAAGGGACTGGATTTTCATTAGAGTATAGCATTCCCCCTCCATTAGTGGTCGTTAAAAAAAAAATGGGGCGGGGGTGGCTCAGTCGGTAGCGCGCCAGGCTCGTAATCTGTAGTTACCAGGTTCGAGTCCCAGCTGGGTCAGCGCTGAGATTTATCTCCGCAAAATTCCCTGCCCTGCCCACGGTCAGTAGGGGACACCGATGGGCTTGGAAAGGCCGCCGTCCGTCGGATGGGACGTTAAGCCGTGGCTCCGTGTGCGGGAGAGCCATACCCTGTGCACGTTAAAGAACACGCTGGATGGCCTTGACGGGAGGCTACCATCTGTCTCCCAACAGCTGTTCCAGTGGGTCCCCTCCCCCAACCTTCTCTGAGCCTTCGGGGGTCCATGTGACCTGGCCATTTAGCTCATGGTATGCAAAAAAGTGCCGCTCAGAGGTAAAACAACCCAATCCAACGTTAAAAAAATTCTTTGAAAAATGCATTAAACATATATAAGTTAAACAAATTTTTTCCTGTATTTCCCTTACTAGCATTGTAATAAAGGGGGCCATGACCCCTTGCCCCTCCCCCTCCAATAAAACTGTGCTAGCGTTGAGATTTATCTCTATCTCCACTGGCACTGTTGATTTATTAAATCCCTCGGTCAGGAAGAGGGACACCGATGGGCTTCGAAAAGCCGTCGGATGGGACTTAAAGCCGTACCCCGTGTGCGGGAGAGTCATATCCTGTATGCTTTCAAGAACACGCTGAATGTCATTGATACGAGGTTTCCGTCTCATAATAGCTGCCCAGGGATTTCTCTTCTCCCAACCTTCTCTGTACTCTTGGGACACTCGTGATCTCTATATTTAGCCAGTTTTGTGAAAAAAGTGTCGCTCGAGGTTAAACCAACCCAAATACATTTTGGAGAGAAGTGAATTTTCTATCATCTCATTTTGAGTTGTTATTGATTAACCAAAGATTTAACTTTAGACATGGAATTCACGCTTAAGATTCTAAACTTTAATATTTCTCTTGAAATCGTCAGTTCTTTGCAAGTGTAAGTGCTTTTTAGGCTCCATAAAGCCTTATCGTATCATTGGGGCGGGGGTGGCTCAGTCGGTAGCGCCTCAGGCTCATAATATGTAGTTCCCAGGTTCGAGTCGCAGCTGGGTCAACGTCGAGATTTATCTCCGCAAAATTCCTCCGCCCTGCCCACGGTCAGTAGGGGACACCGATGGGCTTGGAAAGGCCGCCGTCCGTCGGATGGGACGCTAAGCCGTGGCTCCGTGTGAGGGAGAGTCATACCCTGTGCACGTTAAAGAACACGCTGGATGGCCTTGACAGGAGGCTACCATCTGTCTCCCAACAGCTGTTCCAGTGGGTCCCCTCCCCCAACCTTCTCTGAGCCTTCGGGGGTCCATGTGACCTGGCCATTTAGCCCATGGTGTGCGAAAAAGTGACGCTCAGAGGTACAACAACCCAAATATCGTATCAATGAATACAGAATAGCATTTTATATGATTTCAAATTGATCTTAATTTTCGCAGTGTTTTTAAGAATATCATCTCTTACAGACATGATATAACGACAATTAATTTCTGCTAAGTAAACTAAATAAATCAAACAACTCAATCTTCAACAAATCGAAAACATTTACAGAGAAGTGGACAGAACGAAAAGTTTAAAACAGTGATTCCCAACAGTGATCCCTGTGGAGTTGGGCTCTGTCGGTTGGCGCGCCAGGCTCGTAATCTGTAGTTCCCAGGTTCGAGTCCCAACTGTGCCAGCTTAAAGATTTATCTCCGCTAAACCTAAACCCTACCTCAAGTCAGAAAGGGGACACTGATGGGCTTGGAAAGGCAGCTGTCAGTTGGATGGGACATACTGCCGTGACTCCCGTGTCAGAAGAGCCATACCCTGTGCATGTTAAAGAACACGCTGGATGGCCTAGATGGGAGACTTCCATCTGTCTCCTAACAGTTGTCCAGTGGGTCCTCATCCCTAGGGGAGGGGGTGGCTCAGTCAGTAGCGCGCCGGGCTCGCAATCTGTAGTTCCCAGGTTCGAGTCCCAGCTGGGTCAGCGTTGAGATTTATCTCCGCAAAAATTCCCCGCCTGCCCACGGTCAGTAGGGGACACCGATGGCTTGAAAAGGCCGCCGTCCGTCGGATGGGACGTTAAGCCGTGGCCCCGTGTGCGGGAGAGCCATACCCTGTGCACGTTAAAGAACACGCTGGATGGCCTTGACGGGAGGCTACCATCTTGGGGACTTGGGGAGGCTACCATCTGTCTCTCAACAGCAGACTACTTGGGGAGGCTACCATCTGTCTCTCAACAGCTATTCCAGTGGGTCCCCTCCCCCAACCTTCTCTGAGCCTTCGTGATCCATGTGACCTGGCCATTTAGCCCATGGTGTGCAAAAAGTGCCGCTCAGAGGTAAAACAACCCAACCCTCATCCCTAACTTTTTGGAGCCTTTCGGGTCCTTGTGGCCTCCTCATTTAACCAATTGTGCGCAAAAAAAAGTGTCGCTCAGAGGTAAAACAACACCGACTGTGGTACGTTTAACACCAGTGGCATACGAGCTTCTGCCAGCGATACGATGGTTATTACCATCAATAATTCACTCATGGGTTGGATTGTTTTATCTCTGAACGGCACTTTTTTTGCGTGCAGTGAGCTAAATGGTCAGGTCACAAGGACCCCAAAGGCTTAGATTAGGTTGGGGGAGGAAACCCACTGTACAGCTGTTGGGAGACAAATGGTAACCTTCGGTCAAGGGACTCCCTTTCTTTAACGTGCACGGGGTATGGCTCTTCTGCACACGGACCACGGCTTGACGTACCATCTGACGGACGGCGACCTTTCCAAGCCCATTGGCTTCTTCTTTCTAAGCGTGGGTAGGGTGAGGTTTAGCGCAAATTTTAGCGCAAATTTAAACAACGGGCCCAAGTGGGACTCGAACCTGGGAACTGCAGATTTTGAGCGTGGTCCGCAACCAACTGAGTCAACACCCCACTCCCCTCAAAACCAAGCAAATTGATTGAATTTTCCTCCTAAATCTTCAGGACTTAGAACCATCAACATATCGAGCATGAATTCAATTCCTTTCACTAACGCTGATTAAAAAAAGAATATCGGTTTTCTTTTTTCTTTCTTTGGATAATACACTTAGCATTTTTTTTCTGTTTTAACAGTTAGGTGGACGTTGATGGATAGCGAACCGTATAAGGGATGTCGTGTGACACTATGTTAATCCAATAGATCGTGACGCTTCATTTTGCAGCGTCCTGGTCAATCCATCACAGCGGAGGATTAAATTGTCAAGAATCAAGTGGAATGTTATTGCTTTAACCCTGAGAGAAAAAAGGAGAAACGAGCCAAAGTTGGGTGCAATATATTCTTTTCAATTACACGTGAAGACTTTTCGAGATTTTGAAATGGATTATTTTTGTTATAATCACTAAAGACTGGTATTAATCAAAAACCTTGAGACCCATTTTTCATTATCCTGGAATTGGTTCTATCGGTCGCGCTCTAATATGTAATCTGCACTTTTCATATCGAGTCCCAACTATGACTGTGGTGAGATTTTTCTCTGGTACCTCCCACCCTGCTCTCGATGAAACAGGAGACACTGCTGAGCTTGGGAAGACCGATGTCCATCGAAAGGGACGTTTAATGAGGTCAAATGTTTGTAAAACGAAATTGCACAGTTTCTATTCATATTTAAGAAAAGATAAATTCTTCAATTACATTCTCTTGTATTCCGAACAATTGCTATGTTTGCATTGTTTTACTTTTGAGTGGCACTTTTTTTGCACACAATGGGCTAAATGGCCAAGTCACAAGGAGCCCAAAGAAGGTTGGAGACGTCTGGACATGTGTTAGGAAATAGACGGTAGCCTTCCCGTCAAGGCCATCCAGCGTGTTCTTTAAAGTGCACATAGTATGGCTGTTTCCAAAACACGAAACATGACTTAACGTCATATCTGGCGGAATGCGGTCTTTTAAACCCATCGGTAGCCACTTATACTGACAGTGGGCATGGCGGGGTTGGGTTGTTTTACCTCTGAGCGGCACTTTTTTTGCACACCATGGGCTAAATGGCCAGGTCACATGGACCCCGAAGGCTCAGAGAAGGTTGGGGAAGGGGACCCACTGGAAGAGCTGTTGGGAGACAGATGGTAGCCTCCCGTCAAGGCCATCCAGCGTGTTCTTTAATGTGAACAGGGTATGACTCTCCCGCACACGGGGCCACGGCTTAACGTACCATCCGACGGACGACGGCCTTTCCAAGCCCATCGGTGTCCCCTACTGACTGTGGGCAGGGCGGTGAATTTTGCGGAGATAAATCTCTACGCTGACCCAGCTGGGACTCGAACCTGGGAATTACAGATTACGAGCCTGGCGCGCTACCGACTGAGCCACCCCCGTCCCGGCATGGCGGGGAGTTCTGCGGAGTAAATCTCAACGCTGGAACAGGTGGAACTCGGGGGGCAGCGGTGGCTCAGTCGATAGCACGTCAGGCTCATAATCTGCAGTTCTCAGGTTCGAGTTCCAATTGGGTCAACGTTGAGATTTATCTCTGCAAAAACTCCCCGCTCTGCCCACAGTCAGTAGGGGACACCGATGGGCTAGGAAAGGCAGACATCCGTGGAATGGGAGGTTAAGCCGTGACCCCATGTGCGGGAGAGCCATACCCTGTGCACGTTAAAGAACACGATGGATTGCCTTGACGGGAAGCTACCATCTGTCTCCTGTCCATTGAATCCCCCCAACCTTCTCTGAGCATTAGGGGTCCTCGTGACCTGGCCATTTAGCACATGTTGTGAAAAAAAGTGCCTCTCAGAGGTAAAACAACCCAATAACCCAGTGGAATTCGGACCTGGAAATGGTCAATTACGAGCCTGACGCGCTACCGACTTAATTAACTCCCGTTATGTTTGGTAGTATGTTAGTTTTCAGAATTTTCTCCCATTTTCAGGGGACGAGGGTGGCTCAGTCGGTAGCGCGTCAGGCTCGTAATCTGTAGTTCACAGGTTCGAGTCCCAGCTGGGTCAGCGTTGAGATTTATCTCCGCAAAATTCCCCGCCCTGCCCACGGTCAGTAGGGGACACCGATGGGCTTGGAAAGACCGCCGTCCGTCGGATGGGACGTTAAGCCGTGGCCCCGTGTGCGAGAGAGCCATACCCTGTGCACGTTAAAGAACACGCTGGATGGCCTTGACGGGAGGCTATCATCTGTCTCCCAACAGCTATTCCAGTGGGTCCCCTCCCCCAACCTTCTCTGAGCCTTCGGGGTCCATGTGACCTGGCCATTTAGCCCATTGTGTGCAAAAAAGTGCCGCTCAGAGATAAAACAACCCAACCCAAAATCCCATTTTCAGAATGATAGTAAGGGTAATAAGGACAAAATATATTAAATTTATTTACATCTCATGCATTTTTCAAAGCATTTTTTAAAGAATTGTAAAAAAGGAGGGGAAAATGTTATACTGCATTGGAAATTGCATTTGTATCCTTCTCGATTCTGTTTTTTATCTATCCCCACGTCCTCAGCTTTATTTTTCTAGATCCGGGGCCTGTATGGGAACAATGGTTTTCAGTCGTGAAAAACAACAAATGTAAAACAAGATATCTATTAACAGACGAACTTTTGAAATTAGTGACGAAAACAGTTTATAGCAATATCTCGCCTTTAGGATATACATTCTGTCGCAATCAGAGGGTTATTAAGTTCTCAGGAAATGTAAGTTGTTTTACCTCTGAGCGGCACTTTTTTGCACACAATGGGCTAAATGGCCAGGTCACATGGACCCCGAAGGCTCAGAGAAGGTTGGGGGAGGGGACCCACTGGAACAGTTGTTTGGAGACAGATGGTAGCCTCCCGTCAAGGCCATCCAGCGTGTTCTTTAACGTGCACAGTTTATGGCTCTCCCTGTACACGGGGCCACGGCTTAACGTCGCATCCGACGGACGGCGGCCTTTCCAAGCCCATCGGTGTCCCCTACTGACCGTGGGCAGGGCGGGGAATTTTGCGGAGATAAATCTCAACGCTGACCCAGCTGGGACTCGAACCTGGGAACTACAGATTACGAGCCTGGCGCGCTACCGACTGAGCCACCCCCGCCCCTATGGAAATGTAAGTAGTAGCGTCTATGAAATGTAATATGTTTGATATTTCTATACGAATTTGATGTACAGGGACGAGAGCATTAAGACACTATAAATGAAATGGAAAACGTAATAGAAAATTTTGACAGAAACGTTAACTGATGATGATTCACATCAGTTAACGTCATTCAGTTAAAATTGCTTCAATTTTCTTTCAATGCAAATTATTTTTAATAAAACGATTGAAGTAATAAGAAAATAAATAGAAATGTATCCATTATTTATTTATTGATTTATTGGGAACTGGGATGGCTCAGTCGGTAGCGCTTCACACTCGTAATCTGTAGTTTCCAGGTTCGAGTCCCAACTGTGTGTGTCAGATATTTATCTCCGCAAAACTTCACGCCCTACGCCTCAGTCAGTAGAAGAACCGATGGGCTTGGAAAGGCCGCCGTCTGTTAGGTGGAACGTAAAGCCGTGGCCCCGTGTGCGGAAAACAGCCATATCCTAGGCACTTTAAAGAACATGCTGGATGGTCTTGACTGGAGGCTAGTCCTCTGGATCTTTGTGACCTGCCTATTGTGTGCAAAAAAAGTGCGCCCAGAAGTAAAAAAAAATCAATTTATTATTTATATTTCAAAACAAATAGAAAATAATTAAAAATTAGATAATTTCATACTGAAAGGTGAATGTAAGCACATATTTGGGAACTATCCTACTTTTAAAACGTTATTGATATTGAAAAATTATTAGAGTCACGCTACCGTTTACCGGAAGGCGACTATCTCTAAGTCAGGGTATATCTGTATACGAAACAACCCAAATGCTGTTTACACTATAGTTTTCATTTCAAATCAACCTATCCAAGCATCCCACTTACCACCCAGAACTCACAGGAGACTGTCAGTATAGTTTATAATAATAAAAGAAGTGTCTGTTTATTTATTTATATATACACCTAACAACCATGGTGATGTTGGTAAAACCCTTCTACACCAGGTTCAATTAAAAACAATACAAAAAGTATAAAGAAAAACAAGAGAATATTTTAAATATTATACATATCAAATATATTAGTTGTCATTATTCAATGAAGTGTCATAGTTAATGAATTTAATAGTTTTATGCTTAATAGTAAAATAAATGAATAATAATTTAAAGTTTGAAAATAAAGATCTGAGTAATAATGATATATTTAATATGTGCATACATATTACACGTATTCACTACCAAAGTCAGGCTGCGAAGGAACAAATTTCCGTTACAGAACGTTAGAACGTAGAAAGATTGAATTTAATAAGTGTAACCATAGAAACTGAAATCTGATTGGTCAAGCTTTCCCATTGTTGAGGGGAAATCCGGTTATATCCTGTTAAACAAAGAAGTCGCAAGCAGGAAGGTAATGAGAAAGTTGTAGATTGCATTTCTGACGTCATCTACTGGAAAATTCAACATATCATGTAAAGTAAACTGATTTATTCCTAGTTGAGATAACTGCTGATAATAAATTTTACGTTCTTTGTCATAATGTGAACAGTTCAGTAAAATATATGTGAAATTGTTTCTTCACAGTTACAGTAAATACAATTTGCACTATTTGATTTCTTTATCTTGTACAAGTAGCTGTTTAACTTTGCAGTACCAGTTCACAATCTTTATATTTTGCAAAAATTGTTTCTAGACATTTTAATTTTAACAATGAACATATATTTTGATCAAGTTGATATCTAAAATGATGTTTAACAGAACTCTGAACTTTAAAATAATTGTTGAGCTCTATTTTTTCTGATGACTTAATATAATTTTTAATTTGTATATTATATATAGGAATATCAGTAGTGTCAGTTAAATTGATTGCATTTGTTGCATATGTGTCAGCTAAAACATTTCCTTAAATTCCACAGTTACTAGGTAGCCACTGCATTTTAATAATTTTTCCTTTTTTATATAAATCATTACATAAAATTAATATATTACAGATTGAACTAGGATAAATATTTCCAAAAATATTTTTTTCTGTCGAATATAAAGCAGATCTGCAATCAGTCAAAATAACAAATTTATTTAAAATACACTGGTCTTGTATCCAAAGTAAAGAAGAATTAATTGCAAAGAGTTCTGCTTGTACATCCTTTTATAAATTTAAATGCTTTATAAATGTTTAATTTAGGTATGCAGAAAGCTACTGTGGCAGTATATGAGTCAGGATAAAAAGCTCCATCGGTATAAATAGCAGTAAAATCTTGATAGGAATTGTGAATATATGAATCACTTAAAGTTTTCAAAATAGAAATATCAGTATAGTTTTTTGCGGATATGTGAGGAATATTCTTGAAAATGGTTGTCAATCAAGTGGGTTCATTACTAATGATGTCTCCTTTATGATTTTTATCAAGAATATAATTAAAAGCAGCCTTTTCCTTCACAAAATTAATTGCAGGGTGAAAACATTTTCAGTTTTAAATAGATTGATTAGCAAATGATCATGGTGCTTGAGATCAAGTCTTGAAATAATATTAAGTAGTAAATATAATGTCCTGATCTGGAAAGGTGAGATATAGAGGTTTCAGCAATTAAAGCTATATTAGGATAAAGTGACCAGATTTTAACATTGGTAAAGCGGGACACCATGAGCGGTCACCATTGGTAAGCGAGACACCATATTTTATTCTTAGTTTATAAATTAAATTAATTTGATTGTTATAAAGTAACTATATTTTAAAAATTATTTTAATTTTAATCCTATGTTTCTTTCAATATAATAACAATACTAACTTGTATTATTTTTCCTCTGAATTTGCCGTAACGTAAGTCGTAAGTGTCACTTACAAGGCCGGCGCTAGACTTTTTGCCGCCACTATAAAATATAAATAATACGAGTACTGTCTGCTAAATTCAAGAAAATTTATGTATTTATGAAATAAATAAGTAAATTACTTACCTAAATTATCTGAATAGCTGATTTGTTGACATCACTTGTTTAACTAGCACTAGCACGCAGTACGGTCATTGTTCATTAAGTCTAAACAATGGTGGTCGAATTCTAACAACTGATCAACAATGCGAACTTTGATAAGCAGTTCTCGATAATCAGTTCTCAACAATTATTTCTTATTATTAAAGTTTAACATTATAAAATTAACAAAAATAATATAAAACTCATATCCTGGCGAAATAGCCACATGGCCGCCGAAAACCGTATATTCCCTTCCCGTTCTCCCGCCGTTCCCTAGCTTGTCGTGCATTCTTTCCAAAAATCGGGACTTTTTTAAAACGCCGCGGGACGCGGGACAAATTGTTAAAAATCGGGACTGTCCCGCCAAAAGCGGGACGTCTGGTCACCTTATATTAGGAGAGCTTTTCATCAGGCCCAAATCGAATCTGATGAATTTATTTTGAATTATATTGAGCTTTTTGAATTTATTTTCAGCATCGTCGGCAATCAGTTCAATCCCAAATTCCATATTTGGTCTAATTAAATTGCAGCAAAGTTGAATAAGATAAGTGGGGGGGGGGGGATCCCCAATTTGTGGAGGCAAGACATTTGACAAAGTTGAATAATTTATTACCAGTGATGCAGGCATGATCTGTTAGTTTGTTCCAAAGTTGCAGCCCTAACTAATCGGGAAATCGTGGTAAAAGTTTCAAAATTTTACAGATAGATTTTGGTTGTCGTCCACCTTGCAGTGATCAATTTCAAGTCGAAATTCCAAAAGTGGGAGTGGGGGGGGGGGTGCTATAACAAAAATGTTTTTCTGGCTATTCTATCCCTTCCTTCAACCTGTACCTCCCTCCCGTCAACCTGTGGTGTGCATCGCTGCCAAATCCACTATGAATATGAGTCATAATAACTTGTCAATTCTGAGGCAACTGGGGCGGCGATGGCTCAGTCGGTAGCGTGCCAAGCTCGTAATATGCAGTTCCCTGGTTCGAGTCCCAGCTGGGTCAGCGTTCAGATTTATCTCTGCAAAATTCCCCGCCCTGCCCACTGTCAGTGGGGGACACCGATGAGCTTGGATAAGGCCGCCGTCCGTCGGATGGGACGTTAAGCCGTGGCCCCGCGTGCGGGAGAGCCATACTCTGTGCACGTTAAAGAACACGCTGGATATCCTTGACGGGAGGCTACCATCTGTCTCCCAACAGCTGTTCCAGTGTGTCCCCTCCCCCAACCTTCTCTGAGCCTTCGGGGTCCATGTGACCTGGCCATTTAGCCCATGGTGTGCAAAAAAGTGCCGCTCAGAGGTAACCCAACCCTGAAACAGCTGAGAATAAGCCTGGTCCCATCTTTCGGAGTTGGGAAAATTGCATTTAATCTTTTTTCCTTATTACATTACCAACATATACGTGTTGAATCTTTGCTAAGGGTTTTCAGGGGTGAAGGAAGAGACTGCTAATTCCAAAACTAACCTTTAGGGCAATGAAAATTTTTGGATTGTTTTTGCAACATATAGGACAGAGAATATTTTTATAAGCTCCTCCTAGCTTAATACAGGCCTTCTCATACAAGGAAATGCCTTAACTAAGACCGAAATCACTGCTGACCACTGCATCAGTTAAAGAGCTAACAGCACACAAAGTTTGCCTTGCTAGAACAGTCGTTAGCTGCCTAACCACTGTGCCAGTTAAGGCCATGAGGAGAGTGATAAAAGTGAGACCTGTTTTTACAGTTTAGCTAGTGACTAATATAAAATATCTGTGAGAAAAGGCAGAAAAAAAATGCATAAAAATATTTCTTTTTAAATTGTTAATAGTATAATCGTGTTCTAAATACAACTACTTAATAACTACAAATAATTACTAACTGGCAGTTACTTAAAAAGCAACTGCCAGTTATTTATGCGAATAAAAAACTTTCTGTTACTTCAATCCGTCGATGGTAAAAGAAGAATTCTTAACGGATTTGTTACAGGAAAAAGGAGAAGGAAAGAAATAAAAGAAAAATAAGGATTGATCAATTCTCTTTGTGTGAGGAGGAGCCGAACAGCGAATTCAATGCAACCCTTTTCCACTTAAAACTACTTTCAGCAATCTTTAAACAAAAAAGCACAAAGAATCGTAATCGAGACTGGAACACTGCAGTTAAAATATCAGTTGACGTTTAACTCTCAACAGCCAAACTTCTATCTCCTCAGTCCATCAAATTACGTACTTAACAGACTTAAAAGGCTCAGGAACAACTTCTGACCCAAGCTTTCCTCACTTTGCAGCAACTCTTCCAACAGTTTATGGCTAAAACTTTGACAACCTCATTTTCGTTGACTGCGCTAATTGGAAGTAATTAATAGTGTGTAATTACTTTCTATCCACTGAAATGTCATCCATCAACGACACTTCGAAAACTAATTAATAGATTGAACACATTCCATGTCAATCAGCCGATTGTTTTAAAATTTTGCGCGTCAAGCGATGGTAAGGAAAAAAAAACTTCTCGTTTGACAGTGAAAAAGAGATGAGATTAATTATAGGCAAACCAAGGCTTTGACTGGAACTGCGACAACTCTTTTTTTATGCCTTACATAACAAGAATCTTGCTACTCCCAGTTTCAGTAAGTTTCCTGTTTACTTATGTATGCTGCACTCGATATTTTCACATCATTGTTTTAGGTACCTTCAGGAAAACACAATGAATCACCGAAACAAAGACCGCTCTGCTTCAAAAGAAAGTATACACATGTTTCTTACAAAAGACAACGACTATCCTTTAATTTTTTTGAACATATTTAACTCTTTAGAAAACAAAGCAAGATTCTAAAACAAAGAGTACATGGCAAGTATCATAATGGTTAACAGACACAAGCGAAGTGTTTTTTTCCCCACAACTAAGGAGCAATGCCCTTTGAAGAACCTAAAGTGACTTCTCATTAGGTAAGTGACCCTTAGCGATTAACCTCAGCGTTAACGCTCAGAGCCAAAATGGCAATATATTATTAGACTTAGGGACTTAGCGTTAAAGTCACTACATCGTATTTTACCCTTCCTACTCATATTAGTCCTCAATGCTACATGAAACAGTTGATTTATCCTACGCGAAAAGAATGTATACTTGCTATTTTATGTCTTGCGATAAATAAGAATTATATCCACTCTAATTAATGTTGTGTTTTTTCTTTCTGCCGCAGGTGTCTGCTGATTCCCCCCCCCCCCCCAAGGCTTTTATACTTTTCGCATAAAGATTATAATTTTGTATTAGTATTACACTTTTCTGGTAAGTACTGCAATCTGATGTCTGTGCTGAATTTGGTATCAAGGTCTCTAAAGAAAGGTGTAACCACATTCATAAGTGCCTCTCGTTACCTCCCTAATTTTGACACACTGATTTAAAGTTGACTAAACTCTGAATAAATTATTTCTAACTTTGAGTACCAGTGAATTCCCTAACGAAGATTCCCAGTAATGCTTTTGAATCTTGTGTTATCTGGATTAGTAGTAGCTCCCTAAGCTGTGATACAGTTAAGGCTTTTGAATCGTGTGTCCTTTGGGATAATAGCTAGTTCCTTAAATAATACCCGAGTTAAGGCTTTTGAATTATGTGCCTTTTGAAAGAAAGCCAGCTCCCTAATCAATATCCCAGTTAACGCTTTCGAATCACGTATCTTCTGCAAGAGTAGCTGGCTCCCTAACCAATATCCCAGTTAAAATTTTTAACTCATGAGTCCTTTTGAATAATAGGATAAATAACTTCTTAAACAATATTCCAGTTTAGGCTTTCGAATCATGTGCCATCTGGAATAGTAACTAGCTCCCTAACCAATATCCCAAATAAGGCTTTTAAATCTTGTGCTATAAGTATTAGTAGCTAACTCCCTAAGAAGCATTGTCACAGTTAAAGCTTTTGAATCTGGAATGTGAATGAAATATGTCTTCTGAAATGATAGCTCCTTAATCGATACTCCAGTT
Organism: Ryuthela nishihirai; assembly: GCA_038380435.1. NCBI lineage: Eukaryota > Metazoa > Arthropoda > Arachnida > Araneae > Heptathelidae > Ryuthela > Ryuthela nishihirai. The sequence goes on from JAWZYU010000020.1 coordinate 42,522,412, forward strand.
ATGGCTTTTGAAGCCTGGGGCGGGGGTGGCTCAGTCGGTAGCGCGCCAGACTCGTAATCTGTGAGTTCCCAGGTTCGAGTCCCAGCTGGGTCAGCGTTGAGATTTATCTCCGCAAAATTCCTCGCCCTGCCCACGGTCAGTAGGGGACACCGATGGGCTTGGAAAGGCCGCCGTCCGTCGGATGGGACGTTAAACCGTGGCTCCGTGTGAGGGAGAGCCATACCCTGTGCACGTTAAAGAACACGCTGGATGGCCTTGACGGGAGGCTACCATCTGTCTCCCAACAGCTGTTCCAGTGAGTCCCCTCCCCCAACCTTCTCTGAGTCCTTCGGGGTCCATGTGACCTGGCCATTTAGCCCATGGTGTGCAAAAAAGTGCCGCTCAGAGGTAAAACAACCCAAAGCTTTTGAAGCCTGTGTCTTCTCAAAAATCTAACTGGAATCTAGCTACTATTCCAGATCATCATCAATTTTATAGAAACATTTTGCCAGTAGAACCCCCATACCGGGAATAAGGCGCTCTACACGCCCAATTTTTTTTATATGAAACTGATGATGATGATCTGGAATAGCAGCTTGCTCCCTAGCCAGTGTTTCACAGTTAAGGCTTTTGAATCGTGTGTTACTTCCCCTTTGATGACTACAATTGCGAAAACTCAAGCAACAAATCACAGCTGCTCTACAATTGGTGGACGACGATTTGCTACTTACTGTGTGGGAAAAATTTAATTGGATTGGATTGTTTTACCTCTGAGCGGCACTTTTTTGCACACCATGGGCTAAATGGCCAGGCCACAAGGACCCCGAAAGCTCAGAGAAGGTTGGGGGAGGGGACCCACTGGAACAGCTGTTGGGAGACAGATGGTAGCCTCCCGTCAAGGCCATCCAGCGTGTTCTTTAACGTGCACAGGGTATGGCTCTCCCGCACACGGGGCCACGGCTTAACGTCCCATCCGACGGACGGCGGCCTTTTCAAGCCCATCGGTGTCCCCTACTGACCGTGGGCAAGGCGGGGAAATTTTGCGGAGATAAATCTCAACGCTGACCCAGCTGGGACTCGAACCTGGGAACTACAGATTACGAGCCTGGCGCGCTACCGACTGAGCCACCCCCGCCCCAGGAAAAATTTAATGAATGTCATGTTTCAAATGGCACCCACACTGAAAAATGATATAAATTTCATATAAAACCTTTTCAGTACTGTTATTCTTTGAGCACTGTACTTGTCATGTACTGCCTGGACAAAAAAAAAATTAGAGAATTTCCATGTTATGCTAGATGAAAAATAAATTCAAAGCTCCCTAATTTCTAAAATAAACATTTTTATCCTAAAATACTACAGAAGATACTTACTAAAGTCTATCTAAATGATGAACTTTTCAAAATATTTAATATATGTTTAAAGAGTAGGTATGGAAACAGAAAAATTTAACAATAGCAACATCTGTCTTAAGAAACTCATTAAAAATTGCAATATTGACGCAATTATTTTAAAGTGACTTCAAACTTTAAAACAAACTTCAAAAAATTTTTAAGTGACAAAATTGTACACTTATTTTATTAAACGGTTTGAAATAATACTAATTATTTAGATTAACTTTTAAGGTTAATTCCTGTGAGTGACTGGGTTCTTTTATCTCTCAGTGGCACGTTTTCCCACAAAATAGACTTTTTTTAATTAGCACAACGAACACTATATTGGGCTTCTATAATATAACATACAAGCGCATACACAGGGTTGGATTGGATTGTTTTACCTCTGAGCGGCACTTTTTTGCACACCATGGGCTAAATGGCCAGGTCACATGGACCCCGAAGGCTCAGAGAAGGTTGGGGGAGGGGACTCACTGGAACAGCTGTTGGGAGACAGATGGTAGCCTCCCGTCAAGGCCATCCAGCGTGTTCTTTAACGTGCACAGGGTATGGCTCTCCCACACACGGGACCACGGATTAACGTCTCATCCGACGGATGGCGGCCTTCCCAAGCCTATCGGTGTCCCCTACTGACCGTGGGCAGGGCGGGGAATTTTGCGGAGATAAATCTCAACGCTGACCCAGCTGGGACTCGAACCTAGGAACTACAGATTACGAGCCTGGCGCGCTACCCACTGAGCCACCCCCGCCCCCGCCCCCAAGAAATCAAGAACGCTATCAATTAAGATATAAACGCCACGAGACAAAGATCAGTTTCGTGAGGACACTAAAATAAGTGTTTGCAATAAGAGAACCAAAAAGTACCGCTCCGTTTTTGTTTGATATTTTACTTCCATTTCCATTACTGTATATTGTAATTGATATCTTCATGTTCATTCCCATGTACCGATTTAAAAAAAAATCAATAAGTAAAGGGGGCCTAGTGATTGGATCACACACTTTAATTTTCATTTCGAATTGTTGCTTATTTTTTAAAAATTTTTCTCTTCCTGAGAGAAAGCTTTTCCTGTCTGACTTGCTTACAATCAAACCGGAAATGCGTCATCTTCTTATTCTTACATTATCAATGAAAGTTATCTTTCTTAACTGTTAATTAATATATATAGATATCCAAAAATATATATACCTCTTTTGATCCTACCAATATTTATTTAATTCTGTTCTTTTTAATTTAATATTTTATCCATATATAAATATTTTTCTATATATAAATTGAAATATTACTCATATAATATTAATTTACTATTTTAAATAAATATTCTCAATATTCTTAATTTTTCTTTCAACCAATGTATTTTAAAATACAAAAAGAGATTACGAAATGATGATAATACGAACGTTTTCTATTTTTTACCTTTTAATCTGGTTACTAGCATTCTCAATAGAAGATGGCCCACTTTCCCACTAGATTAGGTTTGGTTGTTTTATCTCTGAGCGGCACTTTTTTGCACACCATGGGCTAAATGACCAGGTCACAAGGATCCCGAAGGCTCAGAGAAGGTTTGGGGAGGGGACCCACTGTTGGGAGACAGATGGTAGCCTCCCGTCAACGCCATCCAGCGTGTTCTTCAACGTGCACAGGGTATGGCCACGACGTAACGCACACGTGGCCACGACTTAACGTCCCATCCGACGGACGACGGTCTTTAGCCAAGTCCATCGGTGTCCTCTACCGACCGTGGGCAGAGGCGGGGAATTTTGCGGAGATAAATCTCAACGCTGACCCAGCTGGGACTCGAACCTGGGAACTACAGATTACGAGCCTGGCGCTCCCTAAAAAAACTGTACTACAAGCCTGGTGACTGCCATATCTTTCAAACCAAAAGACACGCTTTTTTATTCTTGGAAAATAACGATTGAAATTGTTCTGAGTCTTATGATCCGAATGAGGATCATAACTACACATAAAACAAATAAGATTCGTGTAGCCTTTCTCAACCATTTCACAGGCGTGCGAGTGAGCAGAGAGTTCATGGCATTTATCAAAATAAGAAGATTTTGTCAAGCCTTTCAAAATATTTAGAATGAGCAATTCCCTTGATGGGAATAAAGACGACCCTTTAAAAATGGATAGTTCAGATCATAGCATTAGCAATGATGGGAGTATCTAGGGGGAGGGAAATCTAGGGGGAGGGAAAGCAAGGAGATTTCTCCCCTCACCTTTGACAATTCTAATAATAATGGGGACAAATAACTATTAAATTAGCGCATATTTTCACACATATTTCAAGGAATTTTTAAAGACCTCTGAAACGGAGGGAAAATGTTATACTTCAGTGGAAATCCAGTCTCCAGTCCCTTCTACTTTTTTCCGCCTCGATTGCGTCACTTGCCTCCCCCCCCCCCCTCCCTAAAAAAATTTTTTTTTTCCTAGATCCGGGCCTGGATCCTGGATGTCAGTGACAGTTGCAGAAGCGAAGTTTTTTGGTCCGCTACATGTGAGTGATTTTCGTTGCTTTTTCTCGTGTTGCACTGCTATTCTGATTAAAGCGCACCGGATAATTTGCGTTTCACATACATGCAATAAACTTTTTTTAACCCTAATTAATCTGAACAATACTTTCTTGCACACAACGGGCAAAATATCCAGGTCACAAACACCACAAGGACTCAGAGAAGGTTGGGGGAAGGGGAACCCCACTGAACAACTGTCCATCAAACTGAACAACTGACCAAACTGATTAATTCCCCGTCAAAACCATCTAGTGTATTCTTTAACGTGCACAGGGTATGACTCTCTTGCATACGCACCCGCCCTGCCTAGGGTCAGTAGGGGACACCGATGGGCTTGGAAAGGCCGCCGTCCGTCGGATGGGACGTTAAGCCGTGATCCGGAGAGACTTACCCTGTGCACGTTAAAGAACACGCTGGATGGCCTTGACGGGAGGCTGCCATCTGTCTCCCAACAGCTGTTCCAGTGGGTCCCCTCCCCCAACCTTCTCTGAGCCTTCGGGGTCCATGTGACCTGGCCATTTAGCCCATGGTGTGCAAAAAAGTGCCACTCAGACGGAAAACAACCACAACCACAAAAATCTTGCATACGCAGCCACGGATTAACGTTCCATCTGACGGATGGCTGCCTTTTCCAGGCCATCAGTGTTCCCTTTCTCACTGAGAGAAAGACGGTCTCCTCCCCTTACATCGAGCAGAGACAAAGTATAATCCTGCATAACATTCTCAAATAAACGCAAACATGGAAGAATCTCAGCAGTTCTTCATCACGTTATAACTAAAAGACTTCATCAAGTTGCAAAGCGGGTTTCTGACGTGACTGCTCATCATTTATCATTAGCGTCTGTCCTAAACGAAAACAACTGTTTACCCTGTCAAATCGAATTCTTCCATTTCCTTTTTCTGAGCGATTCTGAGCAGCTCACTTCCTCCTGTTCGTTTAATTGCTTTTCTTGACCGTTCGTCCTGTTTACAATATATCATACCTCAATCAAAACTCCATTTATTACATTAGCATTTTGATCAAACGGTAATTATTAATTGGCCCACACAGTCCTGGCAACCAAATGTAAGGGAAAAAGATCGTATGAAAGGTAAAATGGAAAAAGAAAACCTGAAATGTCGCACGTGCTTCTCGATAATTACCGGTTAAACGGTGCTTGAATTCGTAACTGGGCTTGACAATGAGAATAGGTTCCATTCGCAACAGTTTTTTTTGCCGGCTGTGAGTCTGTGTCCAAATAAATCTGACCGTGAGTGACCCGAAGGACAAGAAGTACAACCTATCACTATGATTCATGAAGCCTTGTTAATAATACATTGATGAGTCATTGGTCCCATAGGTGCTAGCTGGTCTTTCTACTTTGCTTTTAACATGCTTGTATGCGTTAGGACTGGGTCGTTCGGTCGACCAATGCTAATCAGTATGTTTTTTTTACCAAACCTTCCCCATATCTTCTGACCGTTACACGGAAGCGGTAGCAGAGAATTTCGTTTTTTTGTTGTTGTTTGTTTTCTTATCAGGAATATCAGGCGAGGTTTGTGCTCTCCGAAATGGATAAAGATGCAAATGATCCGCTTCCAGTTTCATGGCGTTCGGTGTTTGTCACCAGTTGCTTTATAATAAATTACGTTAAGTTATTCTTTGTACCTGTTTAGTTTCTTCCGCTATACTGACCGCCCTGCCCGCGGTCAATAGGGGACACTGATGGGCTTGGAAAGGCCACCGTCCGTCGGATGGGACATTAAGCCGTGGCCCTGTGTGCGGGAGAGCCATACCATGTGCACATTAAAGAACACACTGGATGGCCTTGATCAGAGGCTACCATCTGTCTCCTAACAGCTGTTCCTGTAGGTCTCCTCCCCCAACCTTCTCTTAGCCTTCGGGGTCCTTGTGACAGGCCATTTAGCCCATTGTGTGCAAAAAGGTGTCCCTCAGAGGTAAAACAACCCAACCCAATCCGCTATATTGGTTTAGATAACGAAAAAAGTACTTTTTGTTCCTATTATAGTCCCTTTGTAGATGATCGTAACGAAATTATTATGGTTGTTTAATAAAGACTTGGCTCGGCTGTTTGAAATTTTATGGCGATACAGCACCAAAATTTAAAACAGTGATTGCTAAATTGGATCCGCTTCTAAAGTTTTCGCTCAATTTTTCATAATATTAAGAAGAAATATATTTTTACATGGCTAATTTTAAAAGACGAGTTGTTTTGCATTTCAGCAACACCTTTGCTCAGACAAATATCCACGTCACAAGGATTCAAGGGCCCAGAGTTAGGGACGAGATGGAAAATACTCTAGAGAATTGTTTCGCAATTTAATTATGTATTGCTGTGGGGTGGCTTAGTCGGTAGCGCGCCAGGCTCGTTATGTGCAGTTCTCAGGTTCGAGTACCAGTTGGGCAACTGTTGAGATTTATCTCCGCAAAAAACCCCCACCCTGCCCTCGGACAGTAGGGGACACCGATGGCTTAGAAAGTCTGCCGTCCGTCCAATGCGACTTTAAAGCCTTGGCACTATGTGCGGGAGAGCCGTATCCTGTGCACGTTAAAGAACACGCTGGATGGCCTTGACGGGACTGTTCCAAGTCCCATCAAGGTCATTTTGCACATTCAGTGTTCGAAATCCGGTCGTCTTACGCGAAATCTCAAACCTATCTTGACGTTGTAATGCATCAAATCTTCCACTTGCTTTGTAATCTATCCACTTGCTTTGTAATACAAAACAATTGTCTTTGTATAATTTTGTTTTAGACCCATTTTTTATATTCGACACAAAAAATAGATTTAAAAAACCTACAACTATAAAATCTTATTCCACATAATATTATTTTAATCTTTCCTGTCCGGTGAAATATATTAGTAATTGGGAAACACTATTAAAGTTTTAATTACAGACCCCTCCCCCCCCAAAAAAAAAAAAAAAATTGGGAAACACTGCTCAAGTCTTATTTTCAGACCCACCAAAAAAAAAAAAAAAAAAAAAAAAACGAAATTCTGGGTATATGCCTGCACTGAGAGAGTAGATAAAAAGATTAAATTATTAAATTTTATTTTTGAGTCGGCCAGTTCCATGTGGTTGCATCCTTACACATGTTTCAGTATCACTGCGAAACTATTAGTAAGTTATCCCCATACTTCTAAAAATTGCTCAGTCTGATTTCAAATTTCCAGTAACTGTGTCAAAGCTTCAGTATATTTTTTACTGCAAGAACTTGTCATCTATGTAACTACAAGTTTCTTTCCGACTTTCCAGAAATAAATAAATTTAAATACAAAATACAGAAGTCTTCTTGTTCGTTTGGAAGGAAGCAACATGTCACGGACAACACAGTCCTGGTGTCTATATTTTCTACAATTTAATATCAGGTTAACAGCTGGCTCTAACAAACTCATTTTATTTCAGTGAATTTGATTTGTAAACTCTAAAAATTAAAAACAGACAGACCCAACTTATATTAAGACTCACAAAATTCCGTAGGCGGTTGGTATTATTAAGGCCCGAATCTACCAAAAAATTGGAGGGGGGGGGGATGTTCAAAAAACACAATCGAACAGGAAAAATGTAAAAAGGAGTGGAGGGGTAAGAGACCTGATATTAAGTATAACATTTTCCACTATGTTTTACAGATATTTAAAATTTTTTTGAAAAAAAATAATGATAATGTTGCTAATAGACGTAATCACTGAAGAATCTGATATAACTGCATTTTTGGGAACAATTGATTACAATAGTCAAAATGTTTTAAATATAAATATTAGAAGTTTAAGATCCAATTTTGAACTTTCGAATTGTTTATAACTTCTATAGATTATAAATTTGAAATTCGTATAAATTTGTAATTCTGTAGATTATAATATAATAAAGCTGGTGGTGTAATGATATATGTTAAATCTCATATTAACGTTACAACAATAGACCATAACCAAATACAAACAGCAGATTTACTCCATATAGAGCTTTCATTATGTGAAATATCAGTACTTGCAATCTACCGTTCCCACAGTTATTGACCATCTGATTTTATGAATGAATTAGAGCATATTATGCAGGGGTTAAATACAAGAAATATTATTATAACTGGTGATATAAATATAGATCTGTTAGAGAATACTTCCAATTACTTGTAATCTAATCTCTGTAATCTAATCTTTGTCATTTGTCTTGTAAATGAATATCTAAATCTGACTGCTATGTATGGATATGAGTCTATGATAAATGTCGCTACCAGAGAGGTTCCTAATACCCATTCTTGTTTGGACCATGCACTGGTTAAAATTAACAATAGAATTAATGTATAAGCTGCAGTATATAAAATGTCTATTACGGATCATTACCCCATAGTAGTTAAAATTAGACATAAGGAAAATAAAACATTTGGCAAAAGAAATGATAATATTAAAGATTATATGCTCAGAATTAATTATGAACTAATAAATGATAAATTAAAATATTATAAATGGGAATGGATAACACAGGAAACTAACGTTAATAATGCGTACAAAACATTTTCAGAGATTTTGTGTAGAGTAATGAAGGATTCATCTTCCTATGGAAAAAGAAACATTCAGAAACTGAAAAAAGCTTTGTATCACAAATGAAATCTGTGATATGATTTAGCATAGAGATAAGCTTTATAAAAATTTTAAAAAATACCCTTATAACGAGGACCATGAGAAGCAATTTTTTGAACATAGCAATAACTTAAGTTCTAAAAATAAGGAGGCTAAAAACAAATATTAGGTAGAAGAATTTTTAAAATGTAATGGTGATATTAAAAAACAATGGAAGTTCGTAAATAATTTCATTGGGAATAACTCAAAAGATGAAGTTCTACCGGATAAAATGAATAATATTGAGGACTGTAATACTGACGAAATTGGAGATGCAGCAAATGAATTTAACACTTATTTTGTCGATTTACCAAGCAAAATACTTAATGATAAACCTACTGAACATGAATGTTATAAAAATCATTATAAAACAGATAGTTCTTTCTTTTTTACTCCTACAAGAATTAGATAAGACCATTACAAATCTAATAAAAGGCAAATGCCCAGGAATCAATGAAATTTAAATAACTACAATAAAAAAATGCAAAAAGTTCATTATTCATCCCTTAGTCTATATCTTCAACCTTTCTTTTCAAACTGGGATTTTTTCAGACGATCTTAAAACTTCTATTGTACTTCCGTTTTACAAGAAGGGAAATAAAAACTGCCTTTCAAACTACAAACCGATCTCGCTTTTGCCAGTTTTCTTCCAAAATATTTGAAAAACTAGTAAAATTCAGAGTATTGAGTTATTTAAATAAAATAAATTTCTTTACCTCAAATCAGTTTGGCTTCCCTGAGGGTAAGGGCACTGATCATGCGTTATTGTCGTTTACTAATTTTATTTATAAATCAATTGACCAAGGAAATTTAACTATCAGTTTTTCTAGATCTTGAAAAAACTTTTGACACCGTAACACATTTATTGCTTTTGAAAAAACTGGAGCATTTGAGTATGAGAGGGATTGCTCTAGAATGGTTTATCAGTTACTTAACAAATAGAACTCAGTTAAATTAAAAAACTGCCTCAGCAATTCTAAACAAACTGAATATGACATTCCTCAGGGTTCTGTTCTTGGTCCCCTATTGTTTAATATTTATATTAATGACCTCTGTGAAATGAACATTAATTGTAATATTACTACCTTTGTAGATGACACTGCATTAACGTTTAGTAACCAAACTATTACAGATTTATTATCCAATGTCAATAATGTTCTTGAGAAAGTTAATATGTGGTTAGAAAATAATAAACACTCAATTAATAAGAATAAAATTAAATTTGTTTTATACAAGTTGAGAAATAACCAAAATGCTATAAGTACTTTTGTTATTAAACTGCATTCACCTCAATGCCATAAACATATTGATTGCCGTTGTGATGACATAGAACAAGGTTGAGAGCATTAAATATTTAAGTATTTTCATAGATAATAATCTAAATTGGAAGAAACATATTGACTACATCACAGGTAAAGCACGTTACAAACTACTCAAATTATACCATTTGAAATACAAAGTTAATCTTAAAATGCTGCGAACATTGTACTTCTCATGGATACAAGCTGCGTTTCAATACGGTATAGTTTGTTGGGATGAAACTTATGTCTCGGTTTTTAAACCTCTGGTGTCTGTTAAACAAAATTATTAAATTAATGGCAAAAAATAATACTGATATTTTAAGCAATTTCAGTCGTTACTCTATGCTAAAAATTCTATCTATTAGACATATATTTGTTTTTAGAGTGCTGATATTTTTTAAGCAAAATTGCTTTAATTTTCACATTCAGCCGGATTTATACAACTTCATAGAGAAAGACCCAAAATACTAAGTTCCTTTGACCAAAAAAGAAATTGCTCATAAGCATTATTCATATATCACACCTAAGATCTTCAATCAGTTGTCTCTTGAAATTAGAAGTGAAAAAATTTTAATATATTCAATCAGAATTCCAAAAGCTTTCTCTTTTCTTTGGAAGATGTTGCACCTATGTTAAATAATCAAGTGTAAAGTAAAAATGTATTGTACATATATCGGAAATATGACACATATTGTTTGTAATCTTTGTAGTGAGTATGTCGTTATTGATTTTTGTATTAATTTCCTTTAGTGACCCAGACAAACCATGTGGTTTTTGGGTTCACTCATATTTTTCTATGTTATAAATTGTATATGATGATGAAATAAAACTGTTTGATTGAATGATTGATTGTTAATAATTTTTTGTTTCTATTTTTCTTACCAGCATTCTGAAGTGGGGATAGGGATTTGTATGTCCGCCTGGTATTATTCATTATAATTAGTTTTCAATAAAATTTCTTAATGCTATTTCATTTTATAATTTATATGTAAGTATTCAGATTCATTCAAAACTAATCAGTGGTTTCATAATGCAGCAAAACAAATGCAACATATAACCCTCTAATAGATGTACCCTTTGTTCTTTGGTATTTAAAAAACAATAACATCCAGTACAGCAAATAAGAGAAAGAAAAATCATTCTCAATCATTTTTAACTTCATTACTGATCCTCTTTTTCTACTCGGAAACGAAAAATGAGCGAAGTTTAATAACCCCATAGTTTTTTTAAGGATGACTGGCGTGAATTTCGAAAACAGAACGCAAGAAACTGCTCCACAGGTTCAGTATAAAAAGTTCATTTCGTTGACCAGCGTGAAATTAGAAGTCAAGTAGTAATTTGAAACTGCTGGAGAGATAACACACGCTATCAGAAGAAAAAAAATTCTCGATTTAACGAGTTGCTGACATAAACGCCAACCTTAATGTCTTTCAAATTGCTGTCATCAGCAGATCAAGAAACAACAGACGGCATCTTAATAATAACAAGCGTTTCTCAGCAGCTTCGCATTGTCGGATCACGCGCATTTTCACAGCTGGGTGAACACACACACATTGTTATACTTTGAGGAGACGTCGAATATAGGTGTGACGAAGACGCTGTTTCCTTCTGCAAACGTCATCAGCAGAGAGCAATCCGGTTGCTTAGGTCTCTTGCATGTTGGACTTGACCTCGTGTTTAGAGAGTACGGAGACAGCTATGCCAAGTCGTGCAATTATTTACGTTCGGCAGGTGAATGAAAAACAAAAGCATATTAAACAGGACCTCGGTCTGCAATCTGGGCTTCGTTAACTGGCGGTCTGGGCAAACAGTGAGTGAAGGTTTGCGCCCCTCCTTTCTGTGATGCTTCCCCCCCCCCCCAGTCACAAGATATATCAGGAAGCTGTGCACCAACAAACGTCCCCTGCTAACGCCATCTGGATCACTGCATGATTAATAAAACCACCGAAGTCAGAGTCACATAAAAAAACCAATAGTGATGATAACGTTATGGCTATGGGCGTCAATATTATGCAAGTAACAGCCTTTGTCTCTATGCAGATTTCGCTGCGATTATCCGTTACAAAAATCAGTCTGAAGTCTTATCTTTCCCTTTACGCATGTTTAAGATTTTCACCCGGGGCTAGATAAGCTTGCGAGAGAAAGATCATCAATTTCCAGAGACCTAATTATACGCTCTAAATGCAAGAGCTTACAACAAGATATTGTAACGGATCATTTTGTAATTTACCAGCGAACAACTTAATATCTATATATATTATTCACACAGCTGTGTTTCAGGTTCTTCGTGTTTTATTTAACCTGATGTAAAAAAAACTGAATTTAATATTTAAAATTTTTTCTCAGGTGTATTAAAGATTAATATTTATGAAGAGAAAAAAAATGCTGCTTTTGGGCAACTATAGGTAGTTCGACTATGTCAGATACAAAGAATATTTAGTTATTTGCTCAGAGATTGTTTTATCTCTGAGCAACATTTATTTTGCACACAATGGGCTAAATATCCAGTTCACACGAGCTCAGAGAAGGTTGGGGGAGGGGATCCTCTAGATAACTGTTAAGAGATATATGGTTGTCTCCCATCAAGGCCATCCAGCATGTTCTTTAACGTGCACAGGGAATCACCCGAATACAGTCCCACGGCTTAATGTTTCACCCGACGGATGGCGATCTTTCCAAGCTCAGAAGTGTCCCCTTTCTCATCGAGGGGAGGGTGGGGATTAAAATAAATAAATACCCCCTCAAGCAGCTGTTTGCCACAGAGGTCTGACAGGAGCCTGTCAGTTTATATGCCAGAGTAGGTCTGAGAGGATGGCAGGACCTCAGCAGAAAAACAACACATACATCCATGCCTTACCCGGGGCTCGAACCCAGGTCCCTTAAATCAGTAGTCAAGCGTGCTAACCACTCAGCCATTAACGGAGATAAATCTCAACTTTGAGACTCCAATCTGGGAACTACAGATTACGGGTCTGGCGCACTTCCTACTAAACCAACCACCACCTCACGTTATGGGATTTTTATCTTGGAAGTGATGATCAGAATGAAATTTGTAGTTTATATTACCTACTATCATATAAGGCAGTTCATATGAAAAGTGGACAAGTCGGAAGAGAAGAATCAATCATTTATTTATTAATCTGTTCAAATTCGCTGTTCCTGTTGTAATATTGATCCCAACAAGAAATTAAAAACATTATATTCTCTTTCCTTGTGGGACTGTGTCTGTTGCATGATGAAATCTGTGATAACGCGCGTCACTTCTTCATCCGACATCAACTTGCTTCTCTTCACTGCGTTTTTCAGAGGTCCAAAAAGGTGCAAATCGAGTAGAGAGATGCCAGAAAAACAGAATGATATTTAAGACAATCCCAACCATACCTGTTCAATGTTATTATTACTGTACTGGCAGTGTACGAGAAGACGTTATAATGCATCAAATAACCGTTTAAGTCTTGGGCGCTTTGACTTCATTGCCAACCTTTAACTGTTCATAGCCCGGGGCGTCAACTTGGATTCTCAATATCCTTGTTTGTGGCGACCCAGGACGAAAATTATAGTTAGGTTTTGGCGAGTGCTGGACTTTACTTCTATAGTACTGTTCAGCCCCGAGGGTGGATAGGGGTAAACATGGCATTATCCCGATAGATGTAGTGCAGTCTCTGAATTCCGTAGCATCTGGGCCTTATCATTCATAATGCCCCATACGATGTACGAAGCTTTTCCATGCACATTGGTGTCTCCTTAACATAGAGAGCAAGGCAGAGGTAAACGGGGATAAATCGCAACACTGGCACAGTTCGGACTCGAACCGGGAACTACAGATTAAGAGCCTGGCGCGCTACCCAATGAGCCAAACCCTTTCCTACTATAAGACTGATAGGTCTACTCTTCGTCTCGGTATCGTCCTTCACTGCCATGGAAACGTGAGAAGCTGACTGTACACAGATGGGGCGTCAACTTGGATTCTCAATATCCTTATTTGTGGCGACCCAGGACGAAGATTATAGTTAGGTTTTGGCGAGTGCTGGACTTTACTTCTATAGTACTCTTCAGTCCCGAGGGTGGATAGGGGTAAACACGGCATTATTCCGATAGATGTAGTGCAGTCTCTGAATTGCGGAGAATCTGGGTTTGATCATTCATTATATTACCTGTTCATAGCCTGGGAATATCATTGCTAAGTTGATGGTGTCAACACGGTTCAGGAATTCATTCAATTCTTTTTAATTTCTCACATTCGCAATTCATCAAGTGTCATTTTTGATTAACAACAGATCCTGAAAATCAAATTAAAAAGACACACCGCACTTGTTCAATTTTGGATGCTTCCATGCGGGGTTTATCCGGAATACATGCATAATTTATCGTGTTCAAGCCAATATTTGCTAAAGATTCTGGTGTTTACGAATTCCTTCTATGTATACAAGTTTTCCTGTATGAGAGCAAAAACATCTCTCAGTCCATTATCCAGATACAGGTGTTATATCCACTCTTTTGAAGACTTTTATATATTTAGTGGTTCTTTATTAGGGACGAGCTCATGTTATGACAGCAGACAGTCAGAATCAGAACTGAGAAACTTCCTTAGTGACATTCTTACGGAAGAAACTACAGATTCTCAATCAAATCACGATCTTCAAAATATTCGTTTAGTGTTACAAGAATTATGGAGCTGAAATATTTAATGGCATGAATGCCAATTCGTAAGCAAATTAAAATAATTTAAACAAAAATAATTATTCCGAGAAGTCAAATTAAACAGATTAAAACAATAGCAATAACTGTACAATTAAACTGTTCAAGTATATTCATTTTAATTTTTAAAAATTTAATTAGTTTTTTAAACGATTTTTTTGCAGAAAGGCTAAACTATTAAATATTTAAGCTCCCATAACCGTTTACGTACTAAACAAACGTCGTTAAAAATCGATATTTGGATAAATTTCATTGAAATCTTTAAATTATTTTGAATTACATTCTCCCATAAAAATATTATTAAAAAATCTAAAAAGTTTCAAATTTGAGGCCAATAATATTTCTATGAATGTAGTTTCTCATTCACTTGACATGGAAGTTTCCCATTCACTTGACATGGAAGTTTCCCATTCACTTGACGTGAAGAAGTTTTCTATTCACTTGATGTGGAGAAGTTTCCCATTCACTTGAAGTGGAGAAGTTTCCCATTCACTTGATGTGAAGAAGTTTTCTATTCACTTGATGTGGAGAAGTTTCCCATTCACTTGACGTGGAGAAGTTTCCCATTCACTTGACGTGGAGAAGTTTCCCATTCACTTGACGTGGAGAAGTTTCCCATTCACTTGACGTGGAGAGATTTCCCATTCACTTGACCTGGAAGTTTCCCAATACCTTTCGAAATGTAGTGCATACTGGCACAACAACTGTTCAACAACCTTCAACAACCTCTAAACAACGTCTTTTAGTAACCTCTAAACAACGTCTTTTAGTAACCTCTGCTACACATCAGTCATTTAAACCAGCAACGATAAAGTGGCGTTTAATATTTGTCCCTCAAAGAATGACTCAGACATTCTTCTACCAGAAGAAAGCTCATCCTGCAGGACATTTAACCTTTTTAATTTGGGCATCCGGGAGGAAATGCGCCATTACCCAGTCTTCAAAACCATTAAGGAAAGATTAAGGAACACACTGGAGGTTAATTTTAGCTGCTTCTTCTCCTTCGAGTCCCATTTTTAATGTTTTTAGTTTTCTTTTCCACCTCTTCCACTTAACAGCTCTCTGTTATTTTCCTTAAACGGTGAAAGTTAAATTATCAACATGATGTGTTGCAGCGCCCTAGTTTTTATTTCCATAGTTAATGAAATAGCACCCTTGGGATAAATATTGTTTATCACATCATCTGGTTTTGCTAACGGTTAATCGATTAATAGCATAAAAATGGGGAAAAGTAACTAATTTTTTTGCCTGTGGATTTAGGGTAAAAGAATATGCACGGGCAACTAAGAAAATTCGTGAAAACTGTTAGTTTCGTTTAGATAAATTTACACACATTTTGTCGCAATACATCTCTCTTCATATTATTAGTTGCATTGATTTTCATCATTTAGGCATTTAACCAATGACAGTTTTCTAACGTTATACTCTTTTGAAATATGGATCATTTTTTTAAATTTTGTCAAATGGAATCCATGGCTTTTCTTTAATCCAGTATTTTGAAACGGGTTTTGTTACCTCCGTGCAGCATGTCTGTGCACAAAAGTGGCTCGGATGTTTACCTTCATGTAGCATATTTTCGGATGCCTCCGTTTTCGGATGTTTACCTCCGTGTAGCATGTTTGTGCACAGAAGTGACTTCGAAACTTCTCCACGTCAAATGAATGGGAAACTTCTCCACATCAATAGAAAACTTCTTCACGTCAAGTGAATGGGAAACTACTCCACGTCAAGTGAATGGGAAACTTCTCCACGTCAAGTGAATGGGAAACTTTTCCACGTCAAGTGAATGGGAAACTTCTCCACATCAAGTGAATAGAAAACTTCTCCACGTCAAGTGAATGGGAAACTTTTCCACGTCAAGTGAATGGAAAACTTCTCCACATCAAGTGAATAGAAAACTTCTTCACGTCAAGTGAATGGGAAACTTCTCCACATCAAGTGAATAGAAAACTTCTTCACGTCAAGTGAATGGGAAACTTCTCCACGTCAAGTGAATGGGAAACTTTTCCACCTCAAGTGAATGGGAAACTTCTCCACATCAAGTGAATGGGAAACTTCTCCACGTCAAGTGAATGGGAAACTTCTCCACGTCAAGTGAATGGGAAACTTCTCCACGTCAAGTGAATAGAAAACTTCTCCACGTCAAGTCTTTGTGACCTGGGCATGTGCCAAGGTCACAAAGACTCCGAAGGCTCAGAAAACGTGGGAGAAAGTAAAATGCTATAGAAGTGTCAGGAGACAGATAGAAGTCTCCCGCCAAGGTCAACCATCATGTTCTTTAACGTATATAGGGTATGGCTCTGCTGTACACAATGGCACAACTTTACCTCCCATCCTATGGGGGCGGGGGTGGCTCAGTCGGTAGCGCGCCAGGCTCGTAATCTGTAGTTCCCAGGTTCGAGTCCCAGCTGGGTCAGCGTTGAGATTTATCTCCGTAAAATTCCCCGCCCTGCCCACGGTCAGTAGGGGACACCGATGGGCTTAGAAAGGCCGCTGTCCGTCGGATGGGACGTTAAGCCGTGGCCCCGTGTGCGGGAGAGCCATACCATGTGCACGTTAAAGAACACGTTGGATGGCCTTGACGGGAGGCTACCATCTGTCTCCCAACAGCTGTTCCAGTGGGTCCCCTCCCCCAACCTTCTCTGAGCCTTCGGGGTCCATGTGACCTGGCCATTTAGCCCATGGTGTGCAAAAAAGTGCCGCTCAGAGGTAAAACAACCCAACCCATCCTATGGAAGCCGACATTTCCAAGTCCATTTATGTCTCCTTTCCTACCTAGGGAAGGGTGAAGGTTAACCAGAGGTAAATCTCAACTCTGGCACAAGTGGGGCCTCGAACCTGAAAACTGCAGATTATGAGCTTGGTGTGCCACCCACTGAGGCAACCCCCTGCCTCGTTTTCCAACAGGGGGAGTTTTAGTAATTTGTTAGAGGAGTTTCTTAAATTTTCCTGTGAAAATAGATCAACTATAACCTCGAAAGCCAGAGATATGCATGTTATATTTCGACAGAAAATCCTTTGGAATTCATGGATCAAAGTATTCGTAAATTTGTACACACGGTAAATATATATATTTTTTAAACCCGGAAAAAATTATTTGATTTCTAAGAAGGGGTGTTAAAAAGATAACTCAATGTATACATCCAAGGTTCAATAGAGCGGGGATTCCTAACCTTTGGTCTCTTGAACCCTAGGAGTCTGCAAGAGAGTAAAGGGCTCTTTGCAATATTTCATCTCTAACTGAAATAGTATATTTCTCTTAAGTGCATAACTGCATTAATTTAACATTGTTGCATTCGACAGGAATTTTGTCAATTCAGTATGGCAACATTGTCTAATCTAATGTTGGTCACAAGATGCAATTGTATGTTGATGACATTAAAATTCTGGAACATCGAATTTCTACACTCAGATATTTATATTCAGATTTCAAAATAGCCAATGAATGAACAGCAGATAAAGAACATGAGATATGGCCCATTCTTGGCAGTTTTAAAGAGACCTCGTTGTGAGGGTCTGTATTTTAGTTAAAATACATCAGGTACTGATGGGTTGTTTTACGTCTGAGCGGCACTTTTTTGCATACCATGGGCTAAATGGCCAGGTCACATGGACCCCGAAGGCTCAGAGAAGGTTGGGGAGGGGACCCAATGGAACAGCTGTTGGGAGACAGATGGTAGCCTCCCGTCAAGGCCATCCAGCGTGTTCTTTAACGTGCACAGGGTATGGCTCTCCCGCACACGGCTTAACGTCCCATCCGACGGACGGTGGCCTTTCCAAGCCCATCGGTGTCCCCCTACTGACCGTGGGCAGAGCGGGGAATCAGGTAATGATGGGAAGAGAATCTGTGGAAAAAAAAAGATTGGTAGGGGATTGGCAGAAGAAAATGAATTGCCGTAGGAGGTCTGTGACTCCAAAAAGGATGGGAACCATGGAAACAGAGTATTTTTTTCGCAGAATATGGAAGACTAAGACCTAAATTCCCTTTTTTTTTGGAGCATAATAATAGGATTAGCGCCCTGCAAACTCATCCTGCACTTGATTGTCGCATCTCCGTAAATCACTTGACTACAAAGGACTCCCCCTAAAAGAAATTCTGTGTGCGAAAGACAATATCAGATCCCAAGCTTCGGAAGTTCATAGCAACATGGGAAAGGCAGATTGGAAAAGGAAGTTGAGGAAGAATTGAATAATCTTCAATAGGATGTTTTTGGGTTGTTGTTTGGGTTGTTTCACCTCTGAGCGGCACTTTTTTGCACACCAAGGGCTAAATGGCCAGGTCACATGGACCCCGAAGGCTCAGAGAAGGTTGGGGGAGGGGACCCACTGGAACAGCTGTTGGGAGACAGATGGTAGCCTCCCGTCAAGGCCATCCAGCGTGTTCTTTAACGTGCACAGGGTATGGCTCTCCCGCACACGGGGCCACGGCTTAACGTCCCATCCGACGAACGGCGGCCTTTTCAAGCCCATCGGTGTCCCCTACTGACCGTGGGCAGGGCGGGGAAATTTTGCGGAGATAAATCTCAACGCTGACCCAGCTGGGACTCGAACCTGGGAGCTACAGATTACGAGCCTGGCGCGCTACCGACTGAGCCACCCCCGCCCCAGGATGTTTTTGGAAGCAAGGTGTTATTCCAGGTTAGAAAAAAAATAGAATTTCTGTAAGGATGAGGCAATGCAGCTTATTTTTGGAGAAAGAAGCGTAAGGATAAACTCAATTGACAACCTTATCTAGGCCTAGCATAACAGGGAGCTTAATTGATTTCTAAACGATCAGTTGAAAGCTAGTAAAAAAACTTAAAATTTTTGCTTGTTAGTGGCTAACAAAGAATATTACCAGACAGTGCAACAATAGTGAATTGCAGCAGAGAGTTAATATTTTATATCGAAAAAACCTAGATATGTTGGAATTGAAGGATGCAGGGGGAAAAATTGACGAAGGTTCTGTTGTGGAAAAGAGAGCTCAGCATTCAAGGATTTTCGGGACGGGGGGGGGGGGTGTTATATAACAATGCTCTGTAAGATTAATCCTGAAAAGGTTGGGAACCACTGCTATCAATGATCTATAGCAGTGGTTCTCAACCTTTTATGCTTCACGTACAGTCGCTCAAAAAAGTATCCGAACACTATGGTTGATTACAGAACTCAGGAAAAATATCTGGAAACGATTTTTGTTTAGAAATTAACGATCTGGCAACCTTCGTGTCACGTGATTACAGAATTCAGGAAAAATATCTGGAGCGTGTACAGCAACTGTACACCATCAAGTTACCGTTCACAGCAAACTGGAGCGTGTGCAGATACTGCACACGCTCCAGTTTGCTGTGAACGGTAACTGCACACGCTCAATATTTACGTGAGTGAGCCCAAACGATCTAGTATCAAAATAATATGACCACCTACAGTCGCTCAAAAAAGAATCCGAACACTATGGTTGATTACAGAACTCAGAAAAAATATCTGGAAACGATTTTTTTTAGAAATTAATGATCTGGCAACTTTCTGTACACGAAGGTTGCCAGATCACTAATTTCTAAAAAAATCGTTGGCAGATATGTTTTCTGAATTCTGTAATCAACCATAGTGTAGATATTACTACTACTATATAGTACTATATAGTAGATATTTTTTTGAGCGACTGTACCCCCTGGAAATGTGTATGTCACTGGCGCACCCCTTGTATAGATAGATAAAACTATAGTTATAGTATAACAATAGCTATTTTTTTATTTGTTACTAATCTAGCGACTTTTGAGCTCTCACGGCGTACCCCAAAAAATTTTACCGCCTACCAAACGTTGAGAATCCATAATTAATAGATCTGATATTGTCTTGAAATGAAAAGAATGGTCTAAGAAAAAAAATCTTTTTGACATCTTCTTTAATCCTTATTATAGGGATTATTTGTGATCTTTTTATAATCGTTTAATCTCGAATCTTTCGTTAAACAGAAAGTAAATATGATTGTAATTCAGGGACGATCCCAAAGGGGAGAGCAATAGCCCCCGCCCCCTCCAAAATGTGCTTCCTGGGATCTTCCCTGTTCAAGTTCAAATTAAGTTTTTAATTGCTTGGGTAAACATTACTTGAAATTCATGTAGAAATATTTATCCGACAATTTATGAAGGTTTAAACAAGATAATATGAAATAAATTCGTCAAATATTCATTTCATTATATTTTACAGTCTTTCGATCCGGAGGCGAAACGTTTTTAGACTTTATGATTATTGCTACGGAATATGTACGATGTGATTGAAGTTATTTATCCCCTTTTATTTGTATCTTTTTACATAACATGATGAATACCAATATGAACTTTTACAAACCTCGAAACGTTTCCTTATTATAAAAGCTTAATGACTTCTGCGTGACATTCCAAACTGACATAAAAATACTTCTTCGTCCGTAATGTATATAGATAAATATTTCTGTCCTCTAGGCTGTAGATAAATAATTACTTCTCTGACTGTGTTGTAAAATACTCATAACTATGATTCCTGCTGCATAATTTTCGAGCCAAATTGTTTTTAATATATAGGTCGAATCTATAAATTGTAATGCGATGCCTTGTAGTAAAACTTAAACGTGTTTTATTGGTGCATTTATGACACTTAGATGAACATAAAAATCAAACTCAGAAGTTATAAACATCCGTTAAGGAACAATCTCGAATTCTTTTGCACGTTGTTTGCATTGCAGTTTTCCAGGGGTTTCAAAACCGAATGAAGTTCAGATAGTTGCTCAGTTGAGACAATTACTTAAAAATGCAGCGAAAATAGGCCCTTTTTTTTTCCGAAGTCAAATATTCAGATCTCTGAATGCAATGACTGATATGCTGTACTGCAAGAAACAAAAATTAGCCAAAGTTTTTGTCAAGTAAAAAAATTAAACTTTAATGGTAAAGAGAAAATTACAGGCAATGTTACTGTAGCCATGGTGTTAATGGATTGTTTTATGGACAAAATCAATTTTGTTTGGAATGAGCTACGAACCCATGATCTCCTGATTATTCCACTCAAGGCGAAGCTCATTTTTACCACAAAACCTTTCATATTAAACTTTGATAAATTTTGACAAAGGTAACACGATGATTACGGTAAATTTGTCAAAGAAGAGTTTAAATTATTTTAAATATTTTTATCGCAAAAGTGAAAATGAAGCATTTAATCCTTCCCACTATATCCGTTTTTTGTTCATTGTGCTTATTAAAGCATCCCTTGAGTTTTTTCTTTATAATAGCGGTTTCCAGGTTTTATCACGATCCAAATGAAATACGCAGCGGGAGACATGGAAAAATAATCAGTAGGGTCGTTAGTTTCTTCTTCCAACGTTTGAAAGTGCTTCCTGAGTAAGGCGACCCGCCGACCAACATTTTTCTTCTCTCTTTACTTCATCCTAAGAACACAAATTGAAGATACATTTAAATAGGTATAGTTATGTGTAGTATTTAAAACATAACCCTGAGAATCGGAGTTCCTGCTACTGACAAATTTAGGGTCTCATTGAAAAAATTTCCCATTTTGGAAACATAGGACAGAGAAGAATCTTAGAATCTATTCCTGGCTTTTACAGGCTTTCCTCATTCAGGGACGTCCTACTAAGACCAAAGTCACTGCTGACCACTGCCTCTGTTAGTGCTAACACAACACGCAAAGTTCCTGCTGGAAGGGTTGGGTTTTTTTACCTCTGTGCGGCACTTTTTTGCACACCATGGGCTAAATGGCCAGGTCACATGGACCCCGAAGGATCAGAGAAGGTTGGAGGAGGGGACCCACTGGAACAGCTGTTGGAAGACAGATGGTAGCCTCCCGTCAAGGCCATCCAGCGTGTTCTTTAAAGTGCACAGGGTATGGCTCTCCCGCACACGGGGCCACGGCTTAACGTCCCATCCGACGGACGGCGGCCTTTCCAAGCCCATCGGTGTCCCCTACTGACCGTGGGCAGGGCGGGGAATTTTTGCGGAGATAAATCTCAACGCTGACCCAGCTGGGACTCGAACCTGGGAACTACAGATTACGAGCCTGGCGCGCTACCGACTGAGCCACCCCCTTACATATACAGTAAATACAGTATGTATATATTTTAAAAAATTATCCTTCATACAGCTGCTTGCTAAAGAGGAACTTGCCAATATAATACACCACAGAAATTTGTGAGGGAACCTCAGAACAAAAACAACTTCATAAAGAGAACACCCATACATTATCTGGGGTGTGATCTAAATCTCTTTGATCGGCAGCCAAGCTCACTATCATATATTAAATGTTAAAAATTCTGTTGCCAAAGTGTAATAATTAAATACATATAACTGAGCATTTTTCTATCTATCTTAACTAGCGTCCAAACTTATCATTCTTAACTGAAATCAGAGAGGGTTTTCCAATTTTAAGAGGAGTATTCAAAATTTTTAGTTTGGTACAAAGGTGGTTAGGTTGTGGCAAGTTCAATTTTAAGGGTGGTGGGGGGGTTTCGAAAGTTTTAGTTTGGTTCTAGATTCTCGTCTCTGTATCACTGAGAACTCAATGTTCCTCCCTGAAATGTTCCTCCCTCACCAAAATGGTCCATTTGTCTGACGCTACAGAGGGGCGGGGGTGGCTCAGTCGGTAGCGCGCCAGGCTCGTAATCTGTAGTTCCCAGGTTCGAGTCCCAGCTGGGTCAGCGTTGAGATTTATCTCCGCAAAATTCCCCGCCTTGCCCACGGTCAGTAGGGGACACCGATGGGCTTGGAAAGGCCGCCGTCCGTCGGATGGGACGTTAAGCCGTGGCCCCGTGTGTGGGAGAGACATACCCTGTGCACGTTAAAGAACACGCTGGATGGCCTTGACGGGAGGCTACCATCTGTCTCCCAACAGCTGTTCCAGTGGGTCCCCTCCCCCAACCTTCTCTGAGCCTTCGGGGTCCATGTGACCTGGCCATTTAGCCCATGGTGTGCAAAAAAGTGCCGCTCAGAGGTAAAACAACCCAAAACAACTGACGCTACAGCGGTTATGGCAAGTTCTTTTTTTCTCTCCAGATGAACATACGCAGGGAATCGCTGTTCGTACTGAATCTGGGTAGGGATGTTTCACTTATCGCCCATAAGTGAAAACACCCTACCCAGATTCAGTATAACACTTTTTCTGCACACAATGATCATTGATCAGGCACGTTTTCTGCACACAATGGCTAAATAGTCAAGTCATAAGGACCAAGGGATCAGAGAAGGTTCGGTAAGAGGCCACTTAACAACTCTTATGAGACGGACGGTAGCCTCTCATCAAGGCCATCCAGCGTATTTTTTAACATGAACAGGGTATGGCCCTCCTGAACACGGGAAAGCTCCGTAACATCCCATCCAACGGACGATAGCTTTTACAAGCTAATCGGTTTTCCCTGCTGACCAAAGGTGGTCATAATGCAAAAAGTTCTTAACATGTGTCTGTAGATTTACATTCGTTCGTACGAAGTTAGTGTGGGTTTAACGGAGACAAATCTCAACGCTGGCCCAGGTGAGACTCCAATCTGGTAACTGCAGACTATGAGCCTGGCGCGCTATTGACCATCCTCGTTCCATTGAATCTGATGTCATCTGTGAACATTTGCTTTGACTCCAAAGGTGACGTAATCTGCACTATGTCAAACGAGCTTTCCTACTGAAGGGGGTGAGGGAGACACAAACCATTAACTTTTGTGCATACAGAGTTCGTTCATGAGGCCTCTACACATATTGCCTTGAAACTGTTTCATTTGTGGCCACTGACAGCTCGCGAAACTGTTGCCTATCTGTCATTTACCTATGTCGTCTTGCTATTAAAGACTTAAGTGTTCGGCTTGAGCGGTTCTGATCCTCAACGACCTTGTCCCCGGTATAGATCTAACCTCTCCCAGTTCTTCAAGTTCTCTTCCTAATCATTTGAGGACATTTTGTGGCACATTTAATGTTCTTGATACCTCAGTCTGAGATTGAACAATTTTCATTCTACTTATTGCTCTGCACCGTATATAATCATCCCTAAGTCGCCTTTGTAGCATAAATAAAAATAAATAAAATAAATACCCCCACAAGTAGCTGCTTGCCACAGAGGTCTGACAGGAGCCTGTCAGTTTATATGTTATAGTAGAAGGTCTGAGAGGATGGCAGGACCTCAGCAGAAGAAACAACACAAACATCCATGCATGGACAAATCAAATTACTACCCAATTAACTGGAATGAATTATGGCCGCTTTTCTAGCAACTCTAATTTGCATGCTCGCTGTAGCGTCCTTTACGTATGGTGTTCAAAAAGTTCTTAACACGAGCCTGCAGATTTGCACTCGTTCCTCCGAATCTAACTAGCTACGACTTGTTTGAAAGCTTATCTAAACTTGTCATGAAATGTTAAAAACAAAAGCCGTATCATCATATCTTTCTTCGCTGGCGGCACGTAAAGTTCGGGTTGCGAAATCTGTGCTTATTGCTATGTAAACTACTAAAGACCGGGAAAGATTTACCTTTTCATAAAAATGAAGCTTGGGGACGACGCGAAAAAAAATTATGCTGATTTATCACAAGTATTTGGGATCATTCCTGTTCATATGGCACTATTACGGGATGGATGGCCAAATTCAGAGAAGGACGCCAGAGCTTCGAAGACCTCCCTCGAGCAGGAAGACCGAAGGACGCCAGAACTTCGAAGACTTCCCTCGTGCAGGAAGAGCGAAGGACGCCAGAACTTCGAAGACTTCCTTTGTGGAGGAAGACCGAAGGACGCCAGAACTTCGAAGACTTCCCTCGTGCAGGAAGACCGAAGGACGCCAGAACTTCGAAGACTTCCCTCGTGCAGGAAGACCGAAGGACGCCAGAACTTCGAAGACTTCCCTCCTGCAGGAAGACCGAAGGACGCCAGAACTTCGAAGACTTCCCTCCTGCAGGAAGACCGAAGGACGCCAGAACTTCGAAGACTTCCCTCCTGCAGGAAGACCGAAGGACGCCAGAACTTCGAAGACTTCCCTCGTGCATGAAGACCGAAGGACGCCAGAACTTCGAAGACTTCCTTTGTGGAGGAAGACCGAAAGACGCCAGAACTTCGAAGACTTCCCTCGTGCAGGAAGACCGAAGGACGCCAGAACTTCGAGGTCTTCCCTCGTGCAGGAAGACCGAAGGACGCCAGAACTTCGAAGACTTCCTTCGTGCAGGATGACCGAAGGACGCCAGAACTTCGAAGACTTCCCTCGTGCAGGAAGACCGAAGGACGCCAGAACTTCGAAGACTTCCTTTGTGGAGGAAGACCGAAGGACACCAGAACTTCGAAGACTTTCTTTGTGGAGGAAGACCGAAGGACGCCAGAACTTCGAAGACTTCCCTCGTGCAGGAAGACCGAAGGATGCCGTGAACGAGAGAACCATCGCTGCTGTTCTTGAACTCATTAAGGAAAACCCACACATCACCGTTCAGGTAATAAGTTTAGATGTCAGTGCATCGATTGGCAGTGTGGAAACAATTATTCATCAACATTTAAAGTTCCGGGAGATCTGTAACAAATGGTACCCCACAAACTGACAGAATAGCAAAAAAGGCCTAGAGTCGACTCGTGCAAGGTGATCCAGGCAATATCGAAACCTATGGTCCCAAACGGTTAACAGACAATGTTACAGGTGATGAGACGTGGTTTTATTACTAAAGATCGACAACTATGTTTGGGTTGAGAAATAATGAACTGCGTCTACAAATCCTACGATAAGACTTTCACTCAAGGAAGAAGACGTACAATTTTTTTTTTCAATTCCCAAAGACACCTTACCTGATAAAACGACTATAAATGGCCAATACTATACCAACATTGTTTTTACCAAAATGGTTAAGGAGATGAAGGTGCACCGCCCAACAACAGTCACGTGACACGAAGGTTGCCAGATCACTAATTTCTAAAAAAAATCGTTGCCAGATAATTTTCCCGAATTCTGTAATCAGCCATAGTATTCGGATACTTTTTTGAGCGACTGTACAGAGACAAAAATATTTTTAGAAAAAATTAAACCGATTTAGCTTTATCCTCTCATAGGAAACGAATCGAAAACAAAAAAAAAAACACTTCACGAGTTACAATAGAAAAATAAAGTTTACATTTACTCCACATAAACAACAATCATCAACCAAAGCCCTTAGGACATGCTTTATGATATTGAGAGAAAATTTACACCTTCCAATTGCAAGCCTAACTTGAAATCATTTAGATAACCCCTTTTCCTTTGTGTTTTTTGTTTAAGGTTTTGTTTTATGCCTTGCTTATATGCAGCATGTCCTGTGTTGTCGCTTCGCGCCATAATTTATCTGAAGCCTCCAGACTTGAAGTGCTTTCGTCATCAATTCTAACATATAGACACTATATACCATTAGATCAGGCAGAAAAATGTGGAATCTGTCTCCCCTACTGGGGAAGCTCGTCTGTGGTGTTTTCTTTATGAGATAGGCTAAACCTCTTGATTGTAAATCGCTTACATAAATAAGATACGGCGAATAAGGCTTAATTCTACTCAGGTCTGATGCATATTTATGGGCAGAAGTCGGTGAAGAGTGTGAAGACAATGTCACCGGACAAATTAATCCATCACAGCTGCTGAAGACGCTCTGGGATTTATAAAGAGATGTTGTAGGTTTAAATTTTCGTTATTAATCACTACGTTGTGTTGGGACTACCTTTTGCCATCATCTGCTTTGGTGATTTTTATTAAGAAAAAAGATTCCTGTCGCATTTTACGAAGAAGGATTGGATATAAAGTAGATATCAGACAGACTGTTATTAAAACAGAGGTAAAATTCGTTGTGTGCAAAAATGATACACTGGGAAAAAGTTAGTTATGTTCGAATGGAATTTAAATATTTTTGAACCCTGACATGTTTTATAACGGGTTGTAAATCACACGTTAGTAACTCTAATCAGTAGGACTTACTAAGAAACACAGTTAGAGTTTTTGTTTAGAGGGGTCGTTTAGTAATTGTATCTCACTAGTAACAAAGTACAAATGTCTCATAATTTTTACAAATAATGACAAGTTGTGCAAATTGTAATTTTTAACGAGCACTTTGTATTTTTATCTGTACAGTCGCTCAAAAAAATAGAGGTGGGGGTGACTCAGTCAGTAGCGCGCCAGGCTCGTACTCTGTAGTTCCCAGGTTAGAGTCCCAGCTGGGTCAGCGTTGAGATTTATCCCCAAACAATTCCCCGCCCTGCCCACCGTCAGTAGGGGACACCGATGGACTTGGAAAAGCCACCGTCCGTCGGATGGGATGTTAAGCCGTGGCCCCGTGTTGCGGAAGAGACATACCCTGTGCACGTTAAAGAACACGCTGAATAGCCTTGACGGGAGGCTAACATCTGTCTCCCAACAGCTGTTCCAATGGGTTCCCTCCCCAACCTTCTGCTACCATCTGTTTCCCAACAGCTGTTCCAGTGGGTCCCCTCCCCCAACCTTCTGCTACCATCTGTTTCCCAACAGCTGTTCCAGTGGGTCCCCTCCCTCAACCTTCTGCTACCATCTGTTTCCCAACAGCTGTTCCAGTGGGTCCCTTCCCCCAACCTTCTCTGAGCCTTCGGGGTCCTTGTGACTTAACCATTTAGCCCATGGTGTGCAAAAAAGTGCCGCTCAGAGGTAAAACAACCCAACCCAGCTGTGGAATAATCTAAGTAATCCTGAACTGTATCAACACGGGACTTTCTTATCTGACCTAAGTAGTACAATTTAGAATTTAGGTCAGTCACCGCCTTCATTGAGGAAAAACAAAATGATTTACCAGCAAAGGAGACCATTATGCAGCTCAAAGGCCTAAATAACTTCCACACTTCGCTTAATGGGTTAACGAATTTTAAAATATATCAAAACCTACACTTTAAGAAATCCCTTAGAACGTGGAACTCCGTATAACGTAATGCAGAGTCTGTCCGGACAAATTTCATTAGATGAACTGTACAGAAAATCTTGCGAAATATAAATCTTAGAAATATAAATCGCACCCTTTCCACTAATTGAACCGCTATATATTTTTCTGGTTGGGATAGTTCCGGTTCACTAAGATGACTACACCAAGAGCAAAATCATCTAACAACTTCCAGTTCATTCCCTTTATTCTAATTTTTCTCTGATATTTGTGATATGTCTATTAGTTTATTGCGGCAGTAAAAATTTGTTAGCCAACCTTGAAACAACCCAATCTCTACAGCGAAAAATTGTTTAATCACTTGCCACGATAAAACATGTACCAAAGCGTTATTATCTCCGCAAAATTCCCCGCCCTGCCCACGGTCAGTAGGGGACACCGATGGGCTTGGAAAGGCCGCCGTCCGTCGGATGAGACGTTAAGCCGTGACCCCGTGTGCGGGAGAGACATACCCTGTGCACGTTAAAGAACACGCTGGATAACCTTGACGGGAGGCTACCATCTGTCTCCCAAAAACTGTTCCAGTGGGTCCCCTCCCCCAACCTTCTCTGAGCATTCGGGTTCATGTGACCTGGCCATTTAGCCCATGGTATGCAAAAAGTGCCGCTCAGAGGTAAAACAACCCAACTCAAAGCGTTATCATAAAAATATGCCTTCCCACACTTGGTTTAACTTTACGCTTGGATTTCTTTCCTTGTTTTTAAGCAAATATTTGGGGAAAAAAAGGTTTACACTAACTGAAATTAATTCGTGACAGAGAGGATTAAACATTGTCGTGTTTTAAAAAATTGGGCTACAACTGAACACGTTTGGCTGCTTTTTAGGACACGGTCTGTTATTGTTCCTCGAAGTCGTCTGGCAACTATGATTTAAAGAGCAATCCATCATATTTCTTGGTTCAGGGGAAACAACATAATCTAATAAACCTCCAATTTAATTAAGAGTGCCATCTCTCTTAGGGATTGGTGGGGAAAGTAGTTGCTAATTTTCTTCCAGCCTAAAAGGTTTCCCCTCTGGTAAAAACCTTATCTAATTTAATGACGCGAAATTCTTCCAGAGGCTTTTTAAGAATTTATAAACTACAGTGAGTGCTAATAATATTGAAAATGCTATTGAAGGTTTTAAATAATTTGAGTTTTAAAGATTTTTTTGTTAATTTTAATACAGATTAATATTGATTTTTTTTCAAAACTTTTTAAGCATTTGTAATACAAAGTTTTGCCAAGGTTTGCGAAAACTCTTCGTAGAAAATGTATAAAATACATGATTTTATAAGTTTACTGTTTTCCCGTTTATATTCAGGTTATTAAAAACTTCCAAAGAAACAATGGGACTTTTGTTTCCCTCCCTCGATAGAACCCTGTTTTAAGAAATCATTTTATCCTTTTAAGCTTTTAAATCTTTTAAATTTTCAAAATTTAAAATATTGGCAATTGCTCATTCAAAAGCATAGTAAATAAGTCGGATGTTGAACCTTAAGCTGCTGAACATTATTTGAAGAGTTTTGAAGTAGTTAATTATTTCCGATAATTACGTTAAAATCAGAAATGCTTGCATCTGATAGGTTTTTAAAATGATATTGAATAATAATAGTAATAACAGCAGCAACATTTCACTATTAGAAATTAAGAAAAAGTTACCTAAATTCTGAAAAATTCTAAAAAGCTCAGTCGGTAGCGTGCCAGGCTCGCAATCTGTAGTTCTCAGGTTCGAGTTCCAACTGTGCCAGCGTTGTTGAGTTTATCTCCTTCATCATCCACCCCACCCTAGGTTAGGAAGGAAACAAAAAAATCGGTTTCGAGCAACTGCCGTCCATCGGATGGGAAGTAAAGACATGGCTCTGTGTGCAGGAGAGTCAGGGGCAGGGGTGGCTCAGTCGGTAGCGCGCCAGGCTCGTAATCTTTAGTTCCCAGGTTCGAGTCCCAGCTGGGTCAGCGTTGAGATTTATCTCCGCAAAATTCTCCGCCCTGCCCAAGGTCAGTAGGGGACACCGCTGGGCTTGGAAAGGCCACCGTCCGTCGGATGAGACGTTAAGCCGTGGCCCCGTGTGCTGGAGAGTCATATCCTGTGCACGTTAAAGAACACGCTGGATGGCCTTGACGGGAGGCTACCATCTGTCTCCCAACAGCTGTTCCAGTGGGTCCCCTCCCCCAACCTTCTCTGAGCCTTCGGGGTCCATGTGACCTGGCCATTTAGCCCATGGTGTGCAAAAAAGTGCCGCTCAGAGGTAAAACAACCCAACCCAAAGCAGGAGAGTCATGCCCTGTGCCCATTAAAGAACACGCTGGATGGCCTTGACAAGAGGCTGCCATTTGTCTCCTAACAACTCTGAACTGACTCCCCCTCCCCCAACCTTCTCTAAACCCTCTGGGTTCATGATATCTAGCCATTTAGTCCATTGTGCACAAATAAAAAAAGTGCTGCTTAGAAGTCAACCAATTTTAAAATCTTTATTAGAGTTAATAAAAATAAGTATCAAAAGCAAGTTCCAATGCGAATTAGATAAACAGTAGCTACAGTTTTTTATTATAATTAATATTTTCTCCACCTACAAAAACAGTGTAATAGTCGTAATAAGTATTGTAAAATAATTTTTTCAAATATTTTAACCCAAAATATGGAATTATGCTTTCCTTTTAATCTGATGCGCACTCGACACGTAAATACGCACATTTCGTCGCGTTATCAGTATGCAGTGTTATATGCGAACAGGAGAGAAAGACACACTGTTGGCTAGAACCTTCAAACCTTCAGCCAATGAGAAGCTAAAATGGAAGCATTATCTCTGACGTCACATTCTGTTCTCTTGATTGTTCGGAGTTTATTAAATTCGATCAACGTTCTTTAGATTTGATTCAGCCAGTGAAGCATTAAGATCTTCATACGTCTAATCTCTCTGAAATGATTTTTGTAGCCTTTTTTTGTTTGATCGAATAATTACTCAATCAAGAGAGTTTGTAGCACAAACATGGCTAATAATCTGTCTGATCGAGAACTAAATTCTCGTCATCATTACAAAGCGTTTCCGTCTGTCTATTCTACTCGCGAACAAGTCATCGAGCGATATGTTCTCAAAGCTATTAGGGAATCGAATCGAACCACTGGGTGCAGTACTGTCGACATCTACAAGTATCTATCATCGAGGTTTAAACTCCGTAGTGTAGAGTGTCGTCTGGACGTTCTCAAGTACCTGAATACTGCAAAAAAGTACGGAATTCTGTACCAAAAATGGAGAATGTGGAAAATTTGTCCGAGGCATAGAAGAGTGCGCAAGACGATTTCGACGATTTCGAAGAGTTCGGAAGAGGGAAGTGAAGAAAGGGGTCAAAAAGAACAAAAGACAGAACAAAACGGCGAAAGAGAGAATTTCCTCCTCTCTTTCGGCAGAAAAGTGTTATTCCACCTAGGCCGAGGAAGTGAACGGACATTATTTCGCAGAGGAATGAATGGCAGAAAAGTGTTATTCCACCTAGGCCGAGGAAGTGAACGGACATCATTTCGCAGAGGAATGAATGGCAGAAAAGTGTTATTCCACCTAGGCCGAGGAAGTGAACGGACATCATTTCGCGGAGGAAAAAATGGCAGAAAAGTGTTATTCCACCTAGACCGAGGAAGTGAACGGATATCATTTCGCGGAGGAATGAATGTCAGAAAAGTGTTATTCCACCTAGGCCGAGGAAGTGAACGGACATTATTTCGCGGAGGAATGAATGGCAGAAAAGTGTTATTCCACCTAGACCGAGGAAGTGAACGGATATCATTTCGCGGAGGAATGAATGGCAGAAAAGTGTTATTCCACCTAGGCCGAGGAAGTGAACGGACATCATTTCGCGGAGGAATGAATGGCAGAAAAGTGTTATTCCACCTAGACCGAGGAAGTGAACGGATATCATTTCGCGGAGGAATGAATGGCAGAAAAGTGTTTTCCACCTAGGCCTAGGAAGTGAACGGACATCATTTCGCGGAGGAATGAATGGCAGAAAAGTGTTTATCCACCTAGGCCTAGGAAGTGAACGGACATCATTTCGCGGAGGAATGAATGGCAGAAAAGTGTTTTCCACCTAGGCCTAGGAAGTGAACGGACATCATTTCGCGGAGGAATGAATGGCAGAAAAGTGTTATTCCGCCTAGGCCTAGGAAGTGAACGGACATCATTTCGCGGAGGAATGAATGGCAGAAAAGTGTTTATCCACCTAGGCCTAGGAAGTGAACGGACATCATTTCGCGGAGGAATGAATGGCAGAAAAGTGTTATTCCACCTAGACCGAGGAAGTGAACGGATATCATTTCGCGGAGGAATGAATGGCAGAAAAGTGTTTTCCACCTAGGCCTAGGAAGTGAACGGACATCATTTCGCGGAGGAATGAATGGCAGAAAAGTGTTTATCCACCTAGGCCTAGGAAGTGAACGGACATCATTTCGCGGAGGAATGAATGGCAGAAAAGTGTTATTCCACCTAGACCGAGGAAGTGAACGGATATCATTTCGCGGAGGAATGAATGGCAGAAAAGTGTTTTCCACCTAGGCCTAGGAAGTGAACGGACATCATTTCGCGGAGGAATGAATGGCAGAAAAGTGTTATTCCACCTAGGCCTAGGAAGTGAACGGACATCATTTCGCGGAGGAATGAATGGCAGAAAAGTGTTTATCCACCTAGGCCTAGGAAGTGAACGGACATCATTTCGCGGAGGAATGAATGGCAGAAAAGTGTTATTCCACCTAGACCGAGGAAGTGAACGGATATCATTTCGCGGAGGAATGAATGGCAGAAAAGTGTTTTCCACCTAGGCCTAGGAAGTGAACGGACATCATTTCGCGGAGGAATGAATGGCAGAAAAGTGTTTATCCACCTAGGCCTAGGAAGTGAACGGACATCATTTCGCGGAGGAATGAATGGCAGAAAAGTGTTATTCCACCTAGACCGAGGAAGTGAACGGATATCATTTCGCGGAGGAATGAATGGCAGAAAAGTGTTTTCCACCTAGGCCTAGGAAGTGAACGGACATCATTTCGCGGAGGAATGAATGGCAGAAAAGTGTTATTCCACCTAGGCCTAGGAAGTGAACGGACATCATTTCGCGGAGGAATGAATGGCAGAAAAGTGTTTATCCACCTAGGCCTAGGAAGTGAACGGACATCATTTCGCGGAGGAATGAATGGCAGAAAAGTGTTATTCCACCTAGACCGAGGAAGTGAACGGATATCATTTCGCGGAGGAATGAATGGCAGAAAAGTGTTTTCCACCTAGGCCTAGGAAGTGAACGGACATCATTTCGCGGAGGAATGAATGGCAGAAAAGTGTTTATCCACCTAGGCCTAGGAAGTGAACGGACATCATTTCGCGGAGGAATGAATGGCAGAAAAGTGTTATTCCACCTAGACCGAGGAAGTGAACGGATATCATTTCGCGGAGGAATGAATGGCAGAAAAGTGTTTTCCACCTAGGCCTAGGAAGTGAACGGACATCATTTCGCGGAGGAATGAATGGCAGAAAAGTGTTTTCCACCTAGGCCTAGGAAGTGAACGGACATCATTTCGCGGAGGAATGAATGGCAGAAAAGTGTTATTCCACCTAGGCCTAGGAAGTGAACGGACATCATTTCGCGGAGGAATGAATGGCAGAAAAGTGTTTATCCACCTAGGCCTAGGAAGTGAACGGACATCATTTCGCGGAGGAATGAATGGCAGAAAAGTGTTATTCCACCTAGACCGAGGAAGTGAACGGATATCATTTCGCGGAGGAATGAATGGCAGAAAAGTGTTTTCCACCTAGGCCTAGGAAGTGAACGGACATCATTTCGCGGAGGAATGAATGGCAGAAAAGTGTTATTCCACCTAGGCCTAGGAAGTGAACGGACATCATTTCGCGGAGGAATGAATGGCAGAAAAGTGTTTATCCACCTAGGCCTAGGAAGTGAACGGACATCATTTCGCGGAGGAATGAATGGCAGAAAAGTGTTATTCCACCTAGACCGAGGAAGTGAACGGATATCATTTCGCGGAGGAATGAATGGCAGAAAAGTGTTTTCCACCTAGGCCTAGGAAGTGAACGGACATCATTTCGCGGAGGAATGAATGGCAGAAAAGTGTTTATCCACCTAGGCCTAGGAAGTGAACGGACATCATTTCGCGGAGGAATGAATGGCAGAAAAGTGTTATTCCACCTAGGCCTAGGAAGTGAACAGACATCATTTCGCGGAGGAATGAATGGCAGAAAAGTGTTATTCCACCTAGGCCGAGGAAGTGAACGGACATCATTTCGCGGACTAATCACCTTCCAAATTCTCTTAGGTTCCTGTGAAAAATTGAAACTATGTGCCATCAGTGAATTCTGATATTTAATCAGATTTAAAATCGTGGGCTCTACTTTTGTATCAAGTGCTTTATATTGATCATTATTAGGTATATTTATTATGATTATATGAGTTGCTGAAAATTGTTTAATTATGTAAGGCTAACGTTTGTATTTGGTATCATTGTTTTTTATTCTCATTATTTTACAGGTCTTATGAGAGATTATTAATAGTGTATCGTATATAATTAAGATTCATTTATTATAAATGCGTTAAGAAAACCAAAGCTCTCAAATCAAAACATTGTCTGTTTGTTTTTTTAAATGTAAGAAAAGTTCTTGTTCGTTTTCTTCTGACAGTACAAGAATAGGTTTCTACGATAAATCTATATTAAATCACAGTTTGTAGCTTAGATGATGAAGTTATGAAATTGTTCTAAATTTCATACACATTGATTTAACTCATAACAGCTCTAATTGCTCTATTTTTATAGCGCTATTTTGGTAATTCTCAGAAAAATATCCTGCCAGCCATTTTTTTCTTGTTTTTAATTTTGTTTCTTCACATGCATTTCCGTGCGACTGTCTTCTGTGATATTCACACACGTTCAGGTCCGGATCTAGAAAAAGATAGTTGTTTGGGTTGTTTTACCTCTGAGCGACACTTTTTTGCACACCATGGTCTAAATGGTCAGGTCACATGGATCCCGAAGGCTCAGAGAAGGTTGGGTGAGGGGACCCACTGGAACAGCTGTTGGGAGACAGATGGTAGCCTCCCGTCAAGGCCATCCAGCGTGTTCTTTAACGTTGGGTTGTTTTACCTCTGAGAGGCACTTTTTTGCACACCATGGGCTAAATGGTCAGGTCACATGGACCCCGAAGCCTCAGAGAAGGTTGGGGGAGGGAACCCACTGGAACAGCTGTTGGGAGACAGATGGTAGCCTCCCGTCAAGGCCATCCAGCGTGTTCTTTAACGTGCACAGGGTATGGCTCATCCCGTACACGGGGCCACGGCTTAACGTCCCATCCGACGGACGGCGGCTTTTCCAAGCCCATCGGTGTCCCCTACTGACCGTGGGCAGGGCGGGGAATTTTGCGGAGATAAATCTCAACGCTGACCCAGCTGGGACTCGAACCTGGGAACTACAGATTACGAGCCTGGCGCGCTACCGACTGAGCAACCCCCGCCCCCATCAGAGGAAGAAATATTAGGAGTATTTGTTCACAAGAAAGTGAATTTCTGTCTTAAGTTTATACGAGAGTAAAATTTTAGTGCCTATACTAGTTGTTATTGATGTCGAGTTTGTTCAAGTTTTAAAATCAATTGTGGAAGTTGAAAAAAAGGAAATAACAATAAAAAATATGCGTATTAATTTCGATTGAAACACTAAAATCATAATAAGCACGAATTCCCAAGTTGCGTTGGAGTTTAGTCGCCGGTTGTAATGGTAACGAGTGCTTCCTGATGATACGAAACAAACACATTGACAGCAAGCATTTGGAAGAGAAGAGTTAAATTTATGGTTGTCATTAGCGACTGGGCGGCCGAGTTTGGAGGACCCTGATTATAACTTTATATTAATGAATTGCAGCCATTGGGCACCCAAGTTTATGAAACAGAATAGTTGAATCAATTCGAGATATTCCGTAATAAAATTCTTCTATAAATCTTACACTTTGGCTGAGAAATGTCACGAATTCGTGAAATAAGAAAAATGGTTTTGCCGTGAGTGGGATTCGAACCCATGTCTCCTAGTAACATGTCAATTATGCTAAGTACTACAGCATCAATGGATAATATTTTTTTTTCTTCAGGTAATATGACTTATAAACTTCCCCGCCTTTTTCATTTGATTCGCTGGTGGCGTCATCTATGTCGGGAAACGGACAACTGAGTTGCCTAATATGATGGCAGTTAATATTTGTCACTCAAACTTATGGCTTGGGTTGGATTCTTTTACCTCTGAACGGCACTTTTTTTCACACAATGAACTAAATTGCCAGGTTACAAGGACCCCGAAGCTCAGAGAAGGTTGGGGGAAGGGGACCCAATGGACAGCTGTTGGGAGACAGATGTTACCTCTCGTCAAGGTCATCCAGCGTGTTCTTTAACGTGCACAGGGTATGGCCCTTCCGCATAAGACATCACGGCTTTACGTCCCATCCGACGGACGGCGGCCTTTCCAAGCCCATTGGTGTCCCTTATTGACCGAAGGCAGTGTGAGGAGTTTTGCGGATATTTACCAGTTCAACGCTGGGACTCGAACCTGGGAACTATAGATTACGAGCCTGGCGCTCTACCAACGCTTGGTATTAATGCAGGTACATAATATCCTGAATTTTTTCACAAAAGCTCTTAATTTTCTTAACATTCCCAATTCTCTTCTTTCCCTGTTGAACTAGTTAGTAGTAGTTCATTCAATTCTAGGTGATAATCTTCCTTGATTTATCTACTTAAACTCAGAAACTATCCCTCCCTGAATCCAGTTTCTGAGGTGGAGCTGCACTTAAGACACAAATAACCAGAAGCGTGGAACAAGGAAAATGTTATCCAACTTAAAAAAAAACATTAATATTCAAGAAGAGCATAAGAAGTAACACAATTATGGTTAAGGCACAATTATGGCACTTCTTTTAAAGACACCCGGATTCAGTAACGGATAAGGAACTGACGTTTCCTTTTTTGTGTTGTTTTTCTGTTGGGTTCGAGTGCCGGATAAGGCACCGAAGTATTTTTCTTGTGCTATTTTTCTGTTGGGTTCGAGTACAGGATAAGGCAGTGACGTTCTTTTTTCGTGTTGTTTTTCTATTGGGTTCGAGTTTTAGATAATACAAGGATGTTTCTTGTGTTATCCTTTTCCTGAGGTCTCGCCATCCTCACAGATAATTTCTATCGTCTATTATACGGACAAGCTTCTCTCAGA
Source organism: Ryuthela nishihirai (assembly GCA_038380435.1). Taxonomy (NCBI): domain Eukaryota; kingdom Metazoa; phylum Arthropoda; class Arachnida; order Araneae; family Heptathelidae; genus Ryuthela; species Ryuthela nishihirai. Next base: position 42,560,025 of record JAWZYU010000020.1, read on the forward strand.
CTTTTGTGACAAGCAGCTGCTTAAGGAGTAATTTATATATATATATTTTATTGCAATTGGTGGGTTAAATTAAACTTTTGTGGTTCTTTCAGTTTCTTTCTGCTGACAATTTTTTCAAACAGCATATATATATAAAAGCAAAGAATATATATATATTTTTATTCTGCCTAAATACCGAAGGGAGACTTTCTTTTCTAATTCCTGATTCAATTTTAATAGTTAGAACAAGTCGTGTATTTATCCCAAATATGCTGATCAAAGAGGTCGAGCCCCGAATAAGGCTTTATTTATTTTTCTTGTACTGTCTTTCTGCTGAGGACTCGTCTTCGCCGCAGGCTTTCTTTTACAGTGTACAGTCGCCCAAAAAAATACCCGAACACTGTGGTTGATTACAGAATTCATTAACAATATCTGGCAACGATTTTTTTAGAAATTAGTGATCTGGCAACCTTCGTGTCACGTGACACGAAGGATGCCAGATCACTAATTTCTAAAAAAAATCGTTGCCAGATATTTTTTCTGAATTCTGTAATCAACCATAGTGTTCGGATACTTTTTTGAGCGACTGTAGGTGGTCATATTATTTTGATACTAGATCGTGTGGGCTCACTCACGGAAATATTGAGCTTGTGCAGTTACCGTTCACAGCAAACTGGAGCGTGTGCAGTTACTGCACACGCTCCAGTTTGCTGTGAACGGTAACTGGAGCGTGTACAGTTGCTGTACACGCTCCAGATATTTTTCATGAAATCTGTAATCACGTGACACGAAGGTTGCCAGATCATTAATTTCTAAAAAAAATCGTTGCCAGATATTTTTTCTGAGTTCTGTAATCACCCATAGTGTTCGGATACATTTTTGAGCGACTGTACTATACTGACAGGCTCTTGTCAGACCTCTGTGGTAAGCAGACGCTTGAAGGGTAGTATATTTTTTAAAAATGTGCTCAATCTGTCACCTTCCTGTGGAAATCCCGCTGCCCTCTATGGCTTCATTCATGATGAAATTACTCTGTCAGATCACCTACAAAAATAATTGTCTTCCAAATACTCTCCCAGAAGGATTGATGGATTTTTATCTTAATTACCCAATTGCAATTTTACTTCAAATAATTTCAATTGTTCTAGGAAACTTCAGCTGTTTTTTTATTATCCCGTTTTGTTTACGCTATCAAACTTTGATTACATGCTACCAAGTAATGTAAGAGTACCAAGTAACGTAAACATCCTTTTCCTGCAGTGTATCAAAGAAGCTAATCAATTTCTTGCGAAGTTAGCGATCTATTTTCTTGGCTAGAAAAATACTAAAATGCTCTCATTTTAATAATATATACCCATTTATTATAGATATTGCTATTCTATAATTAACGTTACTAATGTGATGGTACAATATCACTCAAGGAAGATTATTTTAAGTTCGGTAACGAAATAAATTATTTAAAAAGCTTGAAAGAAAAGTTATCCCTAGTATGACTTCGTCTTCTACAATGATTTAGAAATTTTGAGATGTATTGTTTCACTAATAAGAGACACTATTTTCAGCACAATGTTCTAAATCAGTGGTTCTCAACCTTTTATGCTTCACGTACCCCCAGGAAATGTGTATGCAACTGGCGTACCCATTATATAGATAGATAAAACTATAGTTATAGTATAATAATGCCAACTTAGAGACTTTGTTACTAGATCTAGCGATTTTTGAGCTCTCACGGCGTACCCCAAAATAATTTTAGCGCGTACAACACGTTGAGAACCCCTGATCTAAATGGCTAGGCAGCAAAGATATTCAAGTCTTAATTCATGTTGGAGATGGAAATCCTTTGGAAAATCTTACGGACGTATAAGAACTATCCACCAAAGTCATCCAGCAAGATATTTAGCTTCTCCTGATTGACTTTGACAAGAGGCATTCACCTGTCCCTATCTGTCATCATTAGACTTACATCTCTAACTTCTATTAAGCATTGCCACCTAGGCATTTCAATCATTGTACAGAAAATAGGGCCATTTATAGGTAAAAAAGAAGCAAACCAAAAAACCTATATGTCAAAATTTCTAAATCAATACAGGTGTTGTAGGAACACTGTTTTGTAAATATTTGCTGTTGAATTAATCTTTTCGGAATGATATCATACCGGAGAAAGCTCTTTAAAAATGAACAAGTAGAGAAAGAATCGCTGCACTCCTCCTAGAAATATTTATTTTACTAAAATGTTTGGTCTTATTAGTTGTGTTGCTGAGGCCCTGCCATCCTCACAGACTTTCTACTATGGCATATAAACTGACAGGCTCCTGTTAGACCTCTGTGATCTAGCAGCAAGCACAACTAATAGCGAAACACAACTAATATAACCCCTCAAGCAGCTGCTTGAGGGGGTATATTAGTTGTGTTTTGATTTAGTTTATTGAGAAATATGCTCGTATAACCCAACGCTGATGTTAAATTTTACAGCTGCTGTTGTTCTTTAACTACCGAACAAATGTTGTTAAAATTAATATTTTGATAGATTGGAATGAGATCTTTATCTTTACCACCTTTTTTTTTTTTGTAGAAAGCTCATTTAAGCAGTTATTGAACTCTGAATCTGACATCTTATTGACGGATCATGGAACTGTTTTCATTAAAGAGATCATTGAGGGTATATATACTTATACACACATATTACAAAACATAACTTTGAAAATAAGTTTAGGAAAAAATGTTACTGGAGATATATTGACGATCTCATTCATCTCTCTCTAAATATCTATTTTTCGCAATATTCGCTTAATATTTAAAGAATTGTGGAAACAGAAACATCTAACTGTAACTTTTGCTACTTGTGAAAATTTACTTCAAAAGATGAAACAAAACTGCTATAGCGAAATGTTCACTAACATACATGTAATATTTGAAATTTGTGTAACGATATTTTCAGTTTTCATCAATTTGGGAGGGAAAATATTTAGGAAGACTGCTGACAACAGCTTCTGCAGTTAAATATTCCAGCTTCAATAACTCTTTAAATATTAAGCGAATATTGTTGAAAATTCAGAGTTATAGAGATTTGAGTGAGATCTTCAATTTATATGTGACATGTTTCCTTAAGAAGCTTATTTCCAAAATTATAGATCTTTGAATTCGGCTTTCCATTCAAATAACATTGAATTGTGCGGTTATAATAATAATAATAAATACCCCCTCAAGCAGCTGCTTGCCACAGAGGTCTGACAGGAGCCTGTCAGTTTATATGCCACAGTAGAAGGTCTGAGAGGATGGCAGGACCTCAGCAGAAAAACGACACAAACAGCCATGCCTTACCCAGGGCTCGAACCCAGGTCCCGTAGATCAGTAGTCAAGCGCGCTAACCAATCGGCCACGGGACGGCTTTGTGCGGTTACTTTTTGCAATATGGGGTGAATATATATATAATAACAGTTCACTTTGTTCGTTCCTTGAGATGAAATGCCCCATCATAAAATGAGTCTTTTTTTACAGATAGAACATTAAAAAAAATAGTGTACTTACAGCCATTTTATAGGGAAGACAGAAGGAACACTCCCAATGAGTAGTAAAAGGTACATATGAATATACAGAGTCCTACAGCGTGGAAGCATCCTGATTGTCATTCCAAGCAAAGTCCACATGTCATACGCACTCATATGCAGGCATGCACACCCAAACACACGACGGTAAAACAGAGCGTGTATGCGCGCGCGATCGTAGATCTCGAGGTAGCACGAGGGGGTAGATCCCCGGTTCACCAGGGACTCGGGTAAGCGTCACCGTCAAATAACCTGGATCTCCACCGTCACTAGCACCAGTACCTCTTCCATGGTCGATGTGGATTTCTCTTCCTGAAACACTATTTATTACAGGCTACAGTGTTGGAGTGAGACAACAGCACGCTCTGCTGCAGCATACGCAACGGACGAGTCGCATTACCGGGGAGTGATTAATTGACGAGAGAGAACAGGCCGACTAGTTAATTAATCATCGGGCATCTTTCTTGTCATAATCCATCTCTGCAGTTCTCATGAACACGTCGAAAGTGGAATAACAGAGCGTGCCTGAGACGAGGCAGTAAATAGGTGAAGCAGAAGCTGAGGAAGCGACATAGAGGAGCGACCCTCACAGCCACCAGCTTTTAAATGATGTTGAAGAGTGGAAGCTTCCAGTAGAGAAAAACAGTCTCGATGAGCTCTAGAGCGCACGCATACTTCTGTAAGTCCCGCGTCCGTGCTGTTTGAAGCTACTTTGGGCTGGCGAGTGCGGCGTGAGCGTTCCTCATGTCTGCCGTCCGCCAATCACGGTGGACCACCACGAAGGCTGTCGTTACCACGCTGTGACGTGGTTCGGCGCGCACGTGGCCCGGGCCTGCTGCCGTCTCATGTCGCCCTAGCACGTGGGGCTCCTCATCTGGGCTACTGACTCAGCATCAAATGATTGACACTTGCTATAGCCCAACCAATGGTTGCTGGTGATAGCATCGACGGGGGGTAATGGATCTTCTCCTTCCATTTTGTCTTTTTACGGGAGGAATCCGAAGTCGTTTGTCATGTTGAGGTGATGATGATCCATGTCATCGACGTCTTCTCTGCACTCGTGACACTATCCTTGGAATTTGACAACTTTATTTTAAAAATAATAATAACTTTATTTTTATAATCCATTTATAAAAACATTTCTTCAAAACTTTAAAATTATGAATGGATACAATAAGAAGAAAATAGATATAAAATGATAAGACTAAAAAAAAAATTGTATTATCTGTCAAATATCACCAAGAGTTGAAACAAACTCGTCCAGGTAATTAAATTCACTGGTTTCCATAAATTAAGGAAAATCCTTAAGCTAAGTCAAAGCTCTATAACTTCTAAAATAAGTTTTTTTGTTTTGAAAAATGTGATTGCAGATAAAGATCTCAATCAAATAAATCAATATCTAGATTTTCAACAATATTCGTTCAGTATTTAATGAGTTATGGAAGTCTGAATATTTAGCGATAACAATGCAAGCCACAAAAATTGACTTCAGAAGTTAATTAAAACTTAGTAATAAGTATTGTATCAAAGTGTTTAATAAAATAAGCTTTATTTTAGAATTTTGTGCAAAGAATTCTTTCAATATTAATCAGTTTTGTATAAGTTTCTTAAGACTGGCATTGTTATCGCTAAATATTCAAACTTCCATAACTCATTAAATACTGAACGAATATTGTTGAAAATCGAGATATTGATTTATTTGATTGAGATCTTTATCTGCAATCATATTTTTCAAAACAAAAAACTCATTTCAGAAGTTATAGAGCTTTGACATTAGATTCCCATTGACTTAACATAGGGATTTCCCTTAATTTATGGAACCAATGTAGGTTATATATGAATAATTAAGTAAGCAACATAGCTGAAATAACTAAAAAAAAAAACTAAATTACATTAAAAATATTTCAAAATCATTCCCCTAATTTAAATATTCTTTAGTTTATGCTTAAATGTAATCTGATTATTTAAGTTTCTGATATCATATGGTAATGAATTAAACATTTTTGAAACTAGATCGAAAATTTGTTTTTGACAGATACTTTTATTAACTTTCGTGAGAATTTAAACTGTCTCCGATTTTATAAAATACTATGATTTTCAGTTTTAATTTTGTGCATGATATTTGTTTTATCGTTGTGCAAATATATATATATTGAGAAAACTGGAGTTTAAAACATGTAATAAACCTGAACTTTTTTAATTAAAAAATTAAAAAAATATTAAATTCCTTTCAAATTACCAATGTATTAATAGAAGCAGTATCAGTGAGACTCTGGCATGCCGGATCTCTAAAAAAGGGAGTGGGGAGGGGGAAACGAAACTCAATCAAACGGATTGGGTTGGGTTGTTTTACCTCTGAGCGGCACTTTTTTGCACACCATGGGCTAAATGGCCAGGCCACAAGGACCCCGAAGGCTCAGAGAAGGTTGGGGGAGGGACCTACTGGAACAGCTGTTGGGAGACAGATGGTAGCCTCCCGTCAAGGCCATCCAGCGTGTTCTTTAACGTGCACAGGGTATGGCTCTCCCCCACACGGGCCACGGCTTAACGTCCCATCCGACGGACGGCGGCCTTTCCAAGCCCATCGGTCTCCCCTACTGACCGTGGGCAGGGCGGGGAATTTTGCGGAAATAAATCTCAACGCTGACCCACTGGGACTCGAACCTGGGAACTACAGATTACGAGCCTGGCGCGCTACCGACTGAGCCACCCCCGCCCCCAAGGGGTTCAAGAGGCAAACATATTATTCTTCACTCAATGTGGCCCAGGGAAGTCAAATCTTCACTTAATGTGACCCAGGGAAGTCAAATCTTCACTCAATGTGACCCAGGGAAGTCAAATCTTCACTCAATGTGACCCAGGGAAGTCAAATATTCACTCAGTGTGACCCAGGGAAGTCAAATCTTCACTCAATGTGGCCAGGGAAGTCAAATCTTCACTCAATGTGACCAGGGAAGTCAAATCTTCACTCAAGTGGCCCAGGAAAGTCAAATCTTCACTCAATGTGACCCAGGGAAGTCAAATATTCACTCAGTGTGACCCAGGGAAGTCAAATCTTCACTCAAGTGGCCCAGGAAAGTCAAATCTTCACTCAATGTGACCCAGGGAAGTCAAATATTCACTCAGTGTGACCCAGGGAAGTGAAATCTTCACTCAATGTGGCCCAGGGAAGTCAAAAGGTTGGATACGCCTGATTTAGACCAATGTATGTGGAAAAATGCTACTCACACTTATAACACCCAACTTCCATAAATACAAAATAAAATCTTTGTAAACATCTGCATTGTTGTTAAAGCAATTAAAATCCTTTTATACGATGAGATGGGTTGTTTACCTCTGAGCTGCAGTTGTTTTGCACACAATGGGCTAAATGGCCAGGTCACAAAGACACGAGTGGCCCAGAAACGGTTGGAGGAAGGGGACCCATTGGACAATTATTAACAAGCAAATGGTAGCCTCCCATGAAGGCCATCCAACATGTTCTTTAACGTGTACAGTATGACTCTCTAGCACATGGGGGGGGGGGTCGCAGCTTTACGTCCCATACGATGGATGGCAGCTTTCCAATCCCATCGGTGTTCCCTACTGACCGAAGGCGGCAGCGCGGGGGTTCAGTTTGTATAATGTTCAATTGCAATTTGTTTTTCTTATATGATATTTTAATAGATTTTCATCTGTTTCCTACTAGTTGCCCAGAAGACATCTAGGGCTGGGGAGGATTGGAATATTTTACCTCGGAGCAGTGCCTTTTTGCACATAATAGTCTAAATGGCCAGGTCACAAGGACCCCGAGGACTCAGAGAAGGTTGTGGGGAGGGGACCCACTGAACGGCTGTAAGGAGACAGATGGTAGCTTCCCGTCAAGGCCACCCTGCGTGTTCTTTAACTTGCACAGGGTATGGCTCTCTCACACACGGACCACAACTTAATGTACCATCCGGGACGGCGGCCTTTCAAAGCCCATCAATATTCCTTACTGTCCGAGGTCAGGGCCAGGAGGTTTGCGGAGATAAATATCAACGCTGGCCCAGGTGGGAATCGAACCTGGGAACTGCAGATTACAAGCCTGGCGCGCTGCCGTCTAAGCTATCCTCGACCCCGCTAGGGGCTGGAGAGACGGGTGATCAGCTGGTGCATCACTGCACAGAGTGCAGCGAATGCGCCCATTTCCCTTATTAAATATATATTTACAAATATATATCAGGCAGGGAAATCTTTATAATATAATAGATAATATGTAATTTTAATTATAATAGACAACCAAATTTTTTATAATGAAAAAAATTTCTAGAGGACCGCCGAAATTTCGTTTCACCTTTATCATATTTACTGTTGTGGGGAGGGGACCCACCTGAACAGCTGTAAGGAGACAGATGGTAGCTTCCCGTCAAGGCCACCCTGCGTGTTCTTTAATCCTTACCTGCCCAAATTTGATTCCTTGGGGTCCTTATGAATTGAGTTGGGTTGTTGTTTTACCTCTGAGCGGCACTTTTTTGCACACCATGGGCTAAATGGCCAGGTCACAAGGACCCCGAAGGCTCAGAGAAGGTTGGGGGAGGGGACCCACTGGAACCACTGGAAGGGGGAGGGGACCCACTGGAACCCAATGGCCTTTCCAAGCCCATCGGTGTCCCCTACTGACCATGGGCAGGGCGGGGAATTTTGCGGAGATAAATCTCAACGCTGACCCAACTGGGACTCGAACCTGGGAACTACAGATTACAAGCCTGGCGCGCTACCGACTGAGCCACCCCCGCTCCCCTTATGAATTGAACATTTAGTTCATTGTATATATAAAAATGACACTCAAACGTATACCATCCCAGTTACACATACTCAAAATGGTTTTATCTCTCAAAATGTCAACATCTCTTTTAATCATCAGCATTTACTTAAAAGAGTTAAAAACCGTTTCTTGCGGTGAAGAACTGTATTTTTTTTTTATAATTCACTTCATACTTTGCCATTTAAATAAATACAAGAGGTTGATTACTGCGCCCAAGCAAGCACGATGATAATATAATAAAATAAATACCCCCTCAAGCAGCTGCTTGCCACAGAGGTCTGACAGGAGCCTGTCAGTTTATATGCCATAGTAGAAAGTCTGTGAGGATGGCAGGCCCTCAGCAGGAAACAATACGAACATCCATGCCTTACCCGGGGTTCGAACCCAGGTCCCGTAGATCAGTAGCCAAGCGCGCTAACCACTCGGCCACGGGATGGCTATGATAATATAGATCAGTTCTAAAATAATTGAGTTATTAAGAGTATCATTTCCGTTGAAAAAAATGGATACTTAATGATTTCACCGACTCATACAAATGCAGCCTAAGATATAAGGGACTAGGGCAGGATCTACGGCGGAAAAGTGGCGTACAGTCGCTCAAAAAAATATCCTAACACTATGGTTGCTTACAGAATTCAGAAAAAATATCTGGCAACGATTTTTTTTTAGAAATTAGTGATCTGGCAACCTTCGTGTCACGTGATTACAGAATTCAGAAAAAATATCTGGAGCGTGTACAGTTGCTGTACACGCTCCAGTTACCGTTCACAGCAAATTGGAGCGTGTGCAGTTACTGCACACGCTCCAGTTTGCTGTGAACGGTAACTGCACATGCTCAATATTTCCGTGAGTGAACCCACACGATCTAGTATCAAAATAATATGACCACCTACAGTCGCTCAAAAAATATCATAACACTGTAGTTGATTACAGAATTCAGAAAAAATATCTGGAAACGATTTTTTTTAGAAATTAGTGATCTGGCAACTTTCATGTCACGTGACACTCTTCCAACTATACGTCCCCCACCCCATTCCAATCGGTACGTCCCTGTATCACATGTCTAATTTCCGCATTTGGCAATATCTTTGATGGATCTGCTTCGGAAGATACCTCATGAAGCTTTGTTTAGAAGCACATTGCTCCATAAACCGATTACGTCATGAATGTTTTATCTTTCCGAACTGGCATCGATAAACTAGTCAGTGGTATACCCAAGGGGGTGAGAGAGTTATAATCCGACCCTTTAAGGCTTCAGTAATATAATTTCTAAGACAGTCTCTAAAAATCACGCTTGAAACGTTAAACTTTCTCCCCCACTATCCACTGAAAGCTTCTGAATATTCCGCTAGAACTATGGGGCAGGGGTGGCTCAGTCGGTAGCGCGCCAGGCTCGTAATCTGTAGTTCCCAGGTTCGAGTCCCACCTGGGTCAGCGTTGAGATTTATCTCCGCAAAATTTCCCCGCCCTGTCCACGGTCAGTAGGGGACACCGATGGCCTTGACAAGGCCGCCGTCCGTCGGATGGGACGTTAAGCCGTGGCCCCGTGTGCGGGAGAACCATACCCTGTGCACGTTAAAGAACACGCTGGATGGCCTTGACGGGAGGCTACCATCTGTCTCCCAACAGCTGTTCCAGTGGGTCCCCTCCCCCAACGTTCTCTGAGCCTTCGGGGTCCTTGTGGCCTGGCCATTTAGCCCATGGTGTGCAAAAAAGTGCCGCTCAGAGGTAAAACAATCCAATCCGCTAGAACTAGCACTAACTTTATTTCTATCATGAGTAATTCTGGCATTATTATATTTTGCAGCAATGGCAAACACCTTCACATGCAATATTAATATAATTATAAATTTTAAAATCATAATATCACAAGAGTATTAAATAGGACAGTGGTTTCGAAAGTTGAGCAACTTCATCAGGCATCGAAATTATGAGGTTTACCCCCACTGAAATAATTCTTGTCGATCCCAAGAACCCCCGAATTCTGTTCGAATAAGAATCTTTCAAAAGAGAAAGTTGGACATTGAAAGAAATAAAACTAACACGTCTTCAATTTCAGTGTCAATTTTCAACAATCTTCGATCAACATTTAAAGAGTCGTTGCAGACCTCTGTGGCAAACAGCTGCTTGAGGGGGTATTTATTTTATTTTATTATTGAAGAGCGAACATTTAACAACAAACGACACTGTCACATTGCCTCCAAATTGATGAAATCTTTAAAAAATCATCATACAAACTTCAGATATTTAATTTATGGTAATGAACATATTGTTACAAGAGTTGTGTTTTATCTATTGAAGTATTTTTTTACAAGTGTCAAAAGTTGAAGATGAATGCTTCAGCTTCCATTCATTCTTTAAATATTAAACGAATATTGCGGGAAATATATTTCGAGATATTTGAGTGACAGCTACAATTTATCGCCAAAAACAGTTTTTGCGTAAAGGAGCTTTGAAAGTGGCTTTCCATTCACATAACATGGAAGTGTCCAGACACTTTTTTCAACATAATGTAAAAGTGAGCAGAAGACGGAGAAATATTGCACTTGATTTCTTTCGCATTCCTTCTTACGCTTACTAATGAAGTTCCTCAATATTATAGCCGAAGACAAGAGCATAAATAATATAAATGAATTGATTTTGTCGAGGAAAAAAAAGGGGAAGGGACTAAACTTGTTTGAAGTTTAAATTCAATGTGTTCTATTGATCAATAAGAGGCCATTTTTCTTTATGAAAAAAAATGTGATTGAAGATAATTTAAAGATCTCACTCAAATCTATTTCCAACAATATGCTTTCAGTATTTACAGATTGTTGGGTTGTTTTACCTCTGAGGCGCACTTTTTTGCACACCATGGGCTAAATGGCCAGGTCACATGGACCCCGAAGGCTTAGAGAAGGTTGGGGGAGGGGATCCACTGGAACAGCTGTTGGGAGACAGATGGTAGCCTCCCGTCAAGGCCATCTAGCGTGTTCTTTAACGTGCACAGGGTATGGCTCTCCCGCACACGGGGCCACGGCTTAACGTCCCATCCGACTGACGGCGGCCTTTCCAAGCCCATCCGTGTTCCCTACTGACCATAGGCAAGGCGGGAGTTTTGCGGAGATAAATCTCAACGCTGACCCAGCTGGGACTCGAACCTGGGAACTACAGATTACGAGCCCAAGTTACAAGGACCGCGAGGGCTCAGAGAAGGTTGGGGAGAGAGGACACACTGGACAGCTGTTGGGAGACAAATGTCCAGTGGGATTCACCTCCCGTCAAGGTCATCCAGCGTGTTGTTTAAGTTCACGAGGTTTGGCCCTCCCACACACGGGGCCATGGCCTAACGTCCCATCCGACGAACGGTGGCCTTTTCAACCCATCGATGTCCCCCTACTGACCGAAGGCAGGACGGAGTGTTTTGCGGAGATAATCAACCCAGGCGGGACTCGAACGTGGGAACTGCAAGAGTACGAGCTTGACGCGCTACCGAATTTACCTACCTTTCCACGCTCCGGTATTTACGGAGTTATAGAAGCTGAAACATGGAGCAAGTTAGGCTCGTTCAGTTGTCAAAAAGTTATTCAACACTGGTGAAAATTAACTTTATTACTCGAACTGCTAAAAATACAGTCGCTCAAAAAAGTATCCGAACACTATGGTTGATTACAGAATTCAGAAAATCTGGCAACCTTCGTGTCACGTGACAAGAAGGTTGCCAGATCACTAATTTCTAAAAAAAATCGTGTGCTTGATTGAGCGTGTGCAGTTGGAGCGACTGGAGCGTGTACAGTTGCTGTACACGCTCCAGATATTTTTTCCTGAATTCTGCAATCACGTGACACGAAGGTTGCCAGATCACTAATTTCTAAAAAAAAATCGTTGCCAGATATTTTTTCTGAAATCTGTAATCAACCATAGCGTTCGGATACTTTTTTGAGCGACTGTACCGCTACACGTATTGGTCAAGTTTAGAAAAACTATTATTGCTTTCGTTTTAATTGGTTTTTTATTAACTTTTCAAAGAAATTATTTAAACTTGTAATTTTTATATTAAATATTCCAATTCCCGTAATTTTAGAAACAACAAACGAATATTGTTGAAATCGATATTGAAATAGATTTAATTGGGATCTTTAAATTATCTTCAGTCATATTTTTTAAATTATTTAAGAAGTCACTGAGTACTATATATATATATCAGTTACTAGTGAGGTAACATGGAACTGTACCTAATAAAGCGGCCTCTGAAGGTACATACATAATTGCTTTTAAACTTCCAGAAGTGGGGACAATGACCCTTATAACCATGGACCACATCCTACGGGCATTCGTGGATGCTGCTAATTGCTTCGATCGCTTCAGGCAAGAAAAAACAATTTCTGAAAGAAATCCCTCTCAATCCTCCTCCACCAAAGAAATAAAAAAATAACGAATTCGTTCTCAATAGCGAAAAATGCAAGGAAAAAAAACAACAATTTTTCAGTGATTTAAGTAAGCTCTGAGACTTTCGCGATTTCCATATTAATTTCATTTATATTTGTTCCTCATTAGAGCTAGCCATTCAGCAATCGCGACACATTTGAATTTTTAGCCGTGGTTCTACCACAATTCTAAAAAAGTCTCCTACTAACTACGGCCGTCAATTGATTGATAAAGGCGTTGGCATATTTTGGTTTCTTCAGCAGTAAGTCAGCAAACGCAAACCAGTACATTAAACGTTACGTCGCTGGTTCGTTCTTTTTTTTTCTTCGCCGCAAGCTTTTCGCGCCGAGTACAAAAGGATCATTCGTCAGCGTTTTTATCTGATCTCATTTTCACTTCCGCTCGTACCCTCTGTCTTCGTCACCTGTGCCCGTCTCTTTCGACAAGAGACTCAGAAGCATCGCCAGCCACAAGTTGGGCCTCCAAATTGGTCGTAAGATTTCGGGTCACGTCCCTTTGCCACTGGACTTCGTGACTGCTTTAAGGATAAAACAGAAAGTACGGATATTTTATCGAACTTGTCTTTTGCTACTGTCTGCCTCGTATTTTGTCCGGGTTGGGTTGTTGGGTAGTTTTACCTCTGAGCGGCACTTTTTTGCACACCATGGGCTAAATGGCCAGGTCACATGGACCCTGAAGGCTCAGAGAAGGTTGGGGGAGGGGACCCAATGGAACAGCTGTTGGGAGACAGATGGTAGCCTCCCGTCAAGGCCATCCAGCGTGTTCTTTAACGAGCACAGGGTATGGCTCTCCCGCACACGGGACCACGGCTTAACGTCCCATCCGATGGACGGCGGCCTTTCCAAGCCCATCGGTGTCCCCTACTGACCGTGGGCAGGGCGGGGAATTTTGCGGAGATAAATCTCAACGCTGACCCAGCTGGGACTCGAACCTGGGAACTGCAGATTACGAGCCTGGCGCGCTACCGACTGAGCCACCGGCGCCCCTTATTTTATCCGGAGATTGGGTTGGGTTATGTTACCTCTGAGCGACACATTTTTTGCACACTAAATGGGCTAAATGGCCAGGTCACAAGGATCCCAAGGGCTCAGAATAAGTTGGGAAATAGGACCTACTGAACAGCTGTAGGAAGCAAATGGAAGCCTCCCTTCAAGACCATTCAATGTATTCTTTAACGTGAACATGGTATGGCTCTCCTTCGCATAGTGCTACGGTTTAACGTCCATCCAACGGACGACTGCGTTTTTAAGTCCATCGATGTCCGTCTTCCACCAAGGGTCTCCAACTTGTGAACGGCAGATTACAAACTTGGTGTTGAGTTACCTCCGCCCTGCGCACACAATTCGCTGAATGATCAGGGCGCTAGGACACCAGGATAGGTAGGATTAGGAAACAAGCCGGGCAGCTATTTGGAGAATGACTGAGCTCCTTTCAAGGCCATCCAGCGTTCACAAGAATTAGGAGAATGATTGAGCTCCTACCAAATCGTTCCAGCTTCTCACAAAAAGTGTTCTTTACCAAACACAACTTTTGCCACCCTTACTGAACACTAAGACAAGGATTTCGCATCTGAAAGTCTGTAGCTTTTCAAAGTTCATCGGTGTCCTCTCTCTTACGGAGAGCAGAGTCGTAGTTAGGGAAGAGAAATTAAAAGCAGGTATATTAGGAATTCCAACCTGGAAACAACAGCTTACAAACCAGAAGTGATATCATATGAATCAATCCCCTGTCTTTTTTGGAGGTTTAGGGAGATTATTACCAGACAGATTGCCATCTGTCTAGTGGGGCAACTTGGCATTGCTGTTGTTAAATATTCAAACTTCCATGACTCGTTAAACACTGAACGAATATTGTTGAAAATTGAGATATTGATGTTGTGTTTGATTCAGATCTTGATCTTCTGTCACATTTTTCAAAACAAAAAAAAAACTTATTTTAGAATTTATATAGCTTTGACGTTAGCTTTCCATTGACATAACAATAGATTTGTTCTTGAATTAATAGAATCCATTGTAGTATAAATACATCCCTATTTTATTTACAGGAAAGAGCATTTTTCATTTTAAAATCCATTACTCCAAAAACTATCTATCCGTTTTCTTATTCTACATAAATCGTCATTTTTTTTTTGCACAACGAACAAATTTAAGATTGAAGCGCAATAAAAATGCAATAAAAACGCTTAATATATGTGCATATGTAATTATCCATTCGCATTAATCTCTTTCAACATTTGGAAGTGGATCAGGATACGGGGTTCCGGAATCTTTAGGGTGCAACGACCGGCTTCACCGAAGGGTGTGGACTAATCGCTGGAGTTAATGTCCTTCTCTAAAAACCACGTAGTGGATGCATATAGCAGCATGCCATAATGTGTAATACTTAGTGGCATGATGAATGAAGGTGATGAGTTTCAATGGCAATGACGAAAAGGAATCGTAGCTTTCGGTTGCACATTAAATTTGAGAAGTTAATATTGATTTGATGGGTTTATGCTCTTTAGAGATTCTTCAAAGGCGAAGCAAGATGAAAAACAGGAGAAATGAAAAAATGGCAGAAACTGTAAAAGTTTTAAGAGCTTTTAGAGTAATTTTAAATTGGCAACAACAGAGTTTATGATTATTGAAATTAAGAAGTTGTCTTTATGCAATTGAATCGAAAACAAGGATATCGTTAAGAGTCCTTGGACTTTGCAGTTTCACTGAACACAACGTTATAGGACAATGAAGTTGTCTTTACTACTGAAGTCTGACACAATGGAGAAGTACAGATGATGTAGATATTTTTTACTAGTGAAAGCTGACACATCACGGAGAAGTGCAGATGACGTAGCTATTTTTTACTATTGAAATCTGACACATCACGGAGAAGTGCAGATGGTGTAGCTATTTTTTACTATTGAAATCTGACACATCACGGAGAAGAGCAGATAATGTAGCTATTTTTTACTATTGAAATCTGACACATCACGGAGAAGAGCAGATAATGTAGCTATTTTTTACTATTGAAATCTGACACATCACGGAGAAGTGCAGATGGTGTAGCTTTTTTTTACTATTGAAATCTGACACATCACGGAGAAGTGCAGATAATGCAGCTGTTTTTTACTATTGAAATCTGACACATCACGGAGAAGTGCAGATGGTGTAGCTATTTTTTTACTACTGAAATCTGACACATCACGGAGAAGTGCAGATGATGTAGCTATTTTTTACTACTGGAGTCTGACACATCACGGAGAAGTGCAGATGATGTAGCTGTCTTTCACTACTGGAATTTGACACATCACGGAGAAGTGCACATGATGTAGTTATCTTTTACTACTAGAGTTGGACACGTCATGGAGAAGTACAGATCATGTAGTTGTCTTTCTCTACTTAAGCTGCTGATGAGAGTGTTATCAAGCTGTTTAAATGAGGATACTATCTGACATAAAGAATGGACCGGCAAGTCTCCTTCAAAGAGTTTCCTGTCCAATCATTGCTTATTACGCTTAAACAGGAGAGCCAATTAAAGCAAGATGCGACACCTGAAAAATATATGAATCCTCACCTCGTCAGGGTGACCTCGTCAGGTACAGTAAGTGTTTTACATCGCAAATGTATCGGTATAAAAGAAATTATACATCATCGTAACAAAAGCAATATTTTCAATTGGTCACTTCCATGAACTGTATATAATGATAGTAATTAACGTTCTAAACAGTACTTATTTCTTACATAAGGCGTTGAACTATTTGCCTTTGGGGATCTCTAGATTCTAGAGATTTGCATCTAGAGATTGCTCTTGCTAGAACTCATGTGGGTGTGGCATCTTTTCTATTGGTAGTTGCCTTCCTTCATCTTCAGATTTTTCTGCACCATTCTTTAGAGCAACGTTTCCCAAACTTTTCCTACGACGGAACACTTAACAAATCCTGAAATTTTAACGGAAAGCCTTGGTTATGTTGTAGGTAGATACAAATAATAAATAAAATAAATGAGTAAATCTAAGCGTTAAGAAAAAAAACAAACAATGGCAATTATTTAAAAAAAACACATAAATATAGTAAAATGAACTAGTGTATATATATATTGTAAAATTACGTTCTTAATGATTTCGATGATTTTGAGTCTTTGAATTGCAAATTCTTTTGATATCAGGCATTATATTAGAAAGTTGAATTCTCATATCTGGTGTAGCGTCGAGTCTCTTCCTGGACTTTGATTTGGTTGTAGCATAATCTGAAAATCCTGCCGTTCATAAATATGTCGTAAAAGGTTAATTTTGATAATTTTTCACGGAACACTTATTCACTTTATTTACGGAACACTTATTCAATATAGTTTGGGAAACGCTGCTTTAGATTATAGTTGTATTATCAGGCGATGCAGATGATGAAGCTGTCTTTTATATTGTGTGAGAATGCGGTTTCGTCAAGCGATACAGATGGGTTGGGTTGTTTTACTTCTGAGCGGCACTTTTTTGCACACCATGGGCTAAATGGCCAGGTCATATGGACCCCGAAGGTTCAGAGAACGATACAGATGTATTTCGACAAAAAGCATCTTCAACTGATCTCATTTAATAATTGGATATATTAATTTTTTATTAAAAGGACAAATAAATTTTTTCTGTATCTATAAAGAAATAAAGTGGTGATGTGTATGTGGGGAGGGGGGGGGGCAGATTAGAATGCTGGAAATGGCGTATCAGAATAATCCCCTCCCCCTACGTTTTAGTGGTCTATAGAATTTTCTTGAAAATTTCATGTAATATACATGTGTTTAATATTTTTTACCGTCGTTCCAGTTACCACTATTCCAAAAAGGGAGCATGGCTCCTTAGCCACACACACATAAATTGTATCCAACACTTCTGAGAGATGACTTAGAGCCAATTCCTGGAAACAAAATGGCGGCCACAATGAATCGAGATCCACCCAAGAACAAGTTAATGATTAAAGTGCTTAATATCAATTACAGTTGCCTTCTGCGTTAAGTCAATAGGCTTTAAGAATTTCAAAGGTATGGTATATATACATATACAATATAAATAAAATTAGGACAAGTCTGTTTGCCATAAACTCGCCTGCTTATTCTGCTATTAACGCTATTCTCTCTTTCGATGGATTAGTGTCATTCGAGCCGGATCTAAAAAACAATAAAAAAGGGGAGTTTTACTGTAAAAACTGGAATTCTATTGCAGTATAATTTTTCCCTCAACTTTTCAGGTCTTAATTTTATTTATTTATTTATTAATTTCTTTTTTTGTTTTTGAAAAATACGTCGTATGTACGGAAGCTGAATGTTTTTTTTTTTGCCTCCATTAACCTTACCAGCATCCCCAAAGGGGGCAGGGGCCAAGACCTCTTTAACTCCCCCCTCCCCTAGAGCTGGCTTTGGCGTGAGTTGCAGATGGGGAGACCAATCAGTGTCGAAACTAGTCGTTCCCTCGTCAGAAAAATTCTGAATTACGCCCACCCCCTCCACACACAGGCAATCGTCATGTATATGTCACCGGCAAAGTTTGAAATCCGGCATTCTATAGAATGCCTAGGCATTGTATAATGCCTAAAACTAGCCGGCAATGTATGAAACGATTCATATTTCACACATTTCCTAGGCATTCTATAGAATGCCAAAAGGCAAATCGGCAAAGTATAAAATACTCCCGGCAGTGACGTTTAATGTCGCAATGCGAGTCACGTGACTCTCGACGCTCGCCTCAAACAGAGAGCCAGAGCACTCAGTCCAATTCGAATTGACCAGTAAATGTTCCCCTGGGTCCCCTATAAGCTCACCCTGATTGCCAGATCTGCCAGTCCCTAGTTTCGGTAAAAAAGAGCGCCGTAGTTGGTCACTTTGGACACCAAAAAGACACCCTTCCATTCGGAAAAGCGCCCCCTAGCGTTGTAAGAATGTAAAAGAGGGTTGCCTCAATAGGGATCCCAAAGTTTGGGAACCCTAGCTTCAATAGAAAGAGAGTTAAGGTCAAAAAACAAATTAAAAAAGTCATCAAAAAACGACATATCACAAGCATCTCGGAACTCCACTGAAATAGATTTGACAAGTAGTAAAGTGAAATACGAGTATCCTAACTCGAATTGTAAACTTCGAATATTCAACACTTTACTGATTCGTTCTCACTTGGCTTTACCTCATTTGGGGCGTTTTTTATAATGCGAACGACAGATTTATTACAGGTTAAGATGTTAATATTTCTGGCGGTAGTTCAGCAATGGTATTTTTCTCTTTTTGTAGAAAAATCCCGTATTTTATATTTTGTACTTACATTTTCACATGCATCTTTTCAATAAAAGCCTTTTTCATACTTTGCCGAAATAGTATTTGCCATTCTATATAATGCCTAGGTATTCTATACAATGCCTAGGGAAAGTATGTAATAATTCTCATATTACATACATTGCCTAAAAACGCCGGGTATTCTATAGAATGCCGGCTTTTCATGCATTGCCGGTAACATATATATTAAATAAAAAAATTGTGCAAATGGTGTGCATATATAATCACAAAAGTAACATAACCGAGATGTATATAATATACTCTCAAGAAAACAACTTATCCATAGAATGAAAAATCACAAACATTATTTACATACAATAATAATAAAAACATTTCAACTATGCAGTGTCAAAAATTACTTATATATTGGCTTTATTGTAACCCCCCTTGAAATGGAATGGTTAATAATAATGTATTTCAGAACAATGGCATAAACAAAAATATAAAAAAAAATAGTAGGTTTTCAAATTTCTACATAAAAATAACGCTATTTATCTCTATGAATGAAACATAGAATCCCAAAACGAAACTGGAAAAAATAAAGGGAGAGCTATGATTATATAAAAATATAGATATATATTATATAAAATAACTCAATAGAGGAGGAAAAAAAGTAAAAGGGATTGGGGGGGGGGGCAAGACAAGGGATTTTTATTTCAATATAACATTTCAGCCTCCACTTTAGAGGTTTTTAAAACATTTCCTGAAAAATGCATTAAATATACATAAGTTTGATATGTTTATCAGCTGGTGGATAATCCTCAGCGGAGGTCATCGCAGGCACCTGAACTCTTTGCTTCTACTGATATCGTCAAATTCTACATTAGGGGAAGTCTTCCAGTGTGGATGGCTTCAGCCTTTAGTGGTGGGGAACAGGTCTTTGCCCCATGTCTGCGATTAGGGGGCTGTTTGATATTGTCGGCATTCCCTCTCTCAATAAGCATAGTTTCTTTAAACGTCCCACTAACCATTTTCTCTCCATGGGTAGTTGGAATGTGAGGACTCTGCACAGAGCTTTTTCTCTTGATGTCCTCACACAAGAATTCCACAGTTATAATTTAGATATTCTCGGCTTGCGGGAGACCAGATGGACAGATAAAGGTCAGATTCTTAAAAATAATCTTAAATTTCTCTTTTCAGGGAGGGACGACAATAAGCATCACCAAGGCGTGGGTCTGCTTCTCAGCAGACACGCTAGTGATGCACTTCTAGGATATGAGTGCATTAATGAAAGGTTTCTTACAGCAAAATTTCAGACAAGCATTAAAGACTTGAATGTTATCTGCTGTTATGCCCCCACTGAGGATGAGGATGAGAAGGATAGGTTTTACAGACAACTTCAGGATATTTTGAATTCTGTCAAGAAAGGAGATATTACCCTTGTTCTAGGTGACTTCAATGCCAAAGTTGGTACTGACTCTGACTTTTGGGGAGGAGTGATAGGCCCTTTTGGTAGTGGTAGCTGCAATGGCAATGGGCAATGTCTCCTACAGATAAGGAAACTCAATGGTTTCAGAATAACTTACACTTATTACAAACAGTGCGACATACATAAGTACACATGGGTTTCACCTGATGGGCAGCATAAGAATATGATTGATTATATATTAATTAATAGCAAATGGGCTAGTTCTGTTAGGAATACCAGGTCATATAGGGGAGCTGAAATTGGATCTGACCATTACCTTGTTAAAAGTGTCTTGCAACTTAAACTTAAAAAGTGTTGTGCTAGGGTTAAAAATTTTACCTTCAATTCCAAAGCTCTGAAAGACCCAGTTATAGCTAAAGCTTACCATGATAGGTTACTTAGTCATTATGACAGTCATGGTTTGCTTACTACTGAAGTTGAGGAAGAATGGGATCATTTTAAACAGGCTTTTTTGGTCACTAACAGTACTATTTTAGGGAAAAAGGAGCAGAGGATGCAGAATTATTTTAGTGATAAGGCACTTGAGCTTATTTCAGAAAGAAAGAACTGCAAGAATGTCCTTAATCAATACCTTACTAGTCCTAATAGAAAGCATTACAGAGAGCTTAATAAACGTGTAAAGGATCAGTAGCTGCTGATAAGAATCTTTGGCTTGATGGCTTGGCTGACAAAGCCGAGGAAGCAGTTAGACAGCACAACAGCAGAGAGCTGTACCAGATAGTTAATGTTTTGTGTGGTAGAAAACGGACAGCTATACAGGGATTGAAGGATAAACAAGGTAAGGTTATAGAAGGTGAGGATTCTGTCATGGCTAGGTGGGCTGAGCATTTCAGTGATGTTCTAAACAATGTGGTTAGTTCTACTCCCATTGTTTTCAATGACGATAGATGCATTGGTGACTTTAATGTTGGCCCTATAACACAATCTGAAGTTATTTTGGCTATTTCTAAGCTTAAACTTCATAAATCCCCAGGTGTAGATGAAATTACTATGGAAATGCTTAGAGCTGGGAATTTTTCTGTTACCACTTGGATGACTGAAATTTTGAATATCTTTTATGATAAAGTCATGGTTCCTAAAGATTTTACCAGAGCTATTATTATCCCTATTTTCAAAAAAAGGTGATCGCATTTCTTGTGATAACTATAGGGGTATCAGCCTACTCTCTATTCCAGGGAAAGTTCTTTGCATGATTGTGCTTAATAAAATTAAGAATCTGGTTGACAATCAATTGCGTGATGAGCAATATGGATTCAGAAGTGGTAGGGGATGTGCAGATCAAATATTTTCACTTAGGAAGATTCTTGAGAAATATTTAGAGTTTCAGAAATCTTTGGTTCAGCTTTGTTGATTTCAAAATGGCTTTTGACTCTGTTGATCGTCATAATTTGTGGTTGATTGTGAGATCATATGGTATACCAGACAAGTTAGTTAGCATAATGAAAGCTCTCTATAATAACACTGTCTAGTGTGAGTGTTGGTAAGGCTTGTAGCAATTGGTTTAGCATTACTTCTGGTGTTCGACAAGGGTGCATTTTGTCTCCTTTTCTCTTTAGCTTGATTATTGATTATGTTATGCGAAATTCATTTCAAGGGAAAGATTTTGGCCTTAAATGGCCTGGAGATACGAAAATTTCTGATTTAGATTATGCTGATTATGCTGATTTAGCCCTTTTGGCAAATGATGTTGATGAGATGAACTCTTTCATTCGAGTTGGTGGATGATGGTGGATGATGAAACTGGTAGTAGAGTAGGTTTGGTTATAAACAGAGAGAAAACTAAAGTGATGAAAATTGGTCAGGCAGGCTGTGATTCAGTTAATCTGAATGGTTGCAGTCTTGAGCAGGTGTCACAGTTTAATTATCTTGGGAGCTATGTAACAGATAATGG
This sequence comes from Ryuthela nishihirai, assembly GCA_038380435.1. Lineage (NCBI taxonomy): Eukaryota > Metazoa > Arthropoda > Arachnida > Araneae > Heptathelidae > Ryuthela > Ryuthela nishihirai. Next base: position 42,582,367 of record JAWZYU010000020.1, read on the forward strand.
TGATGTGCGGCATGAGATTAACAGATGAATAGAGATTGCTGCCGGGACTTTTAAGAATCTAGGGAGAGTGTGGAGAAATAGGCGTATACACCTAAAGACTAAAATTGGACCGTATAATAGTTTGGTTCTTTCTAGGGTTAGTTATGGTAGTGAAGCTTGGACATTTTGTAAACAACATAACAGGAAACTAGATGCTTACGCAGTATCCTGGGCATTAGGTGGTTCAACTTTGTAACTAATGATGAGGTAAGGCAAAGGAGTCAGCAACCTCCTTTAAGCAGCATATTGTGCAGAGAGAGACTCCGTTTGTTTGGCCATGTTGCCCGTATGGATAATTATGGATTGACGAATAGGGTTATGAAGAGTGTGCCTAAAGGCTTCACAAAGAGGGGGAGACCTAGGATGCGATGGGCAGACAATGTCAAACAGGACCTTTTTAGAATTGGTGTGCAGTGGCCAGATGCAGCAGATGTAGCTCAGGGCAGACTTGCTTGAAGAACTAAATTTCACGGTCTGGTTGGATCTCCGTAGCCCATGGCTGCTTGATGATGATGATGATGACTAGCATTCTCAAAGGGGGTAAGGGCATGCCCCCTCCCTAGATCCGGCCTTGATAGAATCTAAGAAATATATGCAATAAATTATAATAAAGATAACTGGCAATGAAGTTTTAAATATGAACAAAAATGAAATTAATAAAGTTGAAATTAATCTGTGCGCCTCTTTCAATTTTGCGCCCAGGGCTGCTAAGTGATTAAACCCTTGATCTGGAACTGAAGGGTACTCTAAGATTGCGCCATGAAGCTTCCAGAATTATCATCGATCAATGTCCTACAATAATCTGTCAATCAAGCAATCAAATCAGTTGGGCAACTTCTGAGTGGCACTTTTTTCGCACACAATGGGCTAAACGGACATGTTACTCAGAGAAGGTTGGGGGGAGAGGACCCACTGTACAGCTGTTGGGCGACAGATGGTAGCCTCTCGTCATAGCCATCCAGCATGTTCTTTGACGTACAAAGGGTATATCTCTCCCGCACACGGAATCACGACTTAACTTCCTATCTGACAGAGGGCATTCTTTCCAAGGCCATCGGTGTCCCTACTGATTAAGGGCAGTGCGGGGAGTTTTCTGGAGATAAACCTCAATACTGGCAGAGGCAGGACTCTAATCTGAGAGCTGCAGATTAGAGTCTGGCGCACTACCGACTGAGCCACCACTCCGCCCCCATATAAATCGGACAATGACCTATCTATTAATTGACGATCAACCTATGATTCATGACTGTCCCGCCCAATCCAAACTGAGTGAAGAGCTACTAGGGAAAAATATTCTTAAAAAGCTGTAGGATAAATTCTCTAGTTAAAAACGAAAAATAATCTCTAATGAGTAAGGAATTGTAAATGGAAAAGAAACAACATTGTTTTAAGGATTCAAGGAAATAGGTTAATTAAAAAACCAAAATAAAACATTTTTAATGAGTATTATGAATTGGCGAAATCATTTAGTCATGCACCTATAATATTTTGTCGAAAAATTGGAAGGATCCAATATATTGATTACTAGCTGAACGACACTCGGCGACTAACGGGTCTAACTTTTAATCTGTATGTTCTGTTTTTTACTGCACTAAAAGTCAGTTTTGTGACTTCTCCCCTCAAATTATACCGACATTTAAGCACAGATTCAACATTAAGAAATGCTCGTAGTTGCTCAGGCATTTATAACGTCAGTGAGAACTCTCATAACTCGTGACTTCGTCACAAACTATCGAGATTTTTATTTTGACAACTTCTATTACTCTGTGGTTGCCAACGTACTTGACCGAACAGTCCCAAATTTCGTACGCGGGTTCCTCTTGTGCCACGCCGTGTTGGGTTAAAAAATCAGATTCCTAGCTGCAATGCGACGCATTAAAATAATATTGTCTTGGAAATGTGGAGAATCTGGCAACGGCAGCAGATTTAATGTTCACAGTTAGGGAGCAGTAAATGGCAACAATAAGTTTCACAGCGAATACCGTTTCCCGTAGGAATAGCATGATAAACATTTTGGCTTCTAGCAAATTCCCCGTTTGGAATTTCGACTCGCAAATAGTTCTGCTTCTATCAAGTTCCCCTTTTGGAATTTCGACTCGAAATTCGACACTGCCACTGAAACGACAACCGGAAAAACTCTGAAATTTTGACACTACCACGATTTCCTAATGAATTATGGCTGGCACAGGCAGATATCTTTAATTATTATATACTAGCTGAACCGCACCCGCCGCTGCTCGAGTGTCATTTTTAATCTGTATATTCTTATTTTTACAGCACTAAAGGTAAATTTTTAAGTACTATCTCCCCCTCTCCCGACAATTTAGTACAGATTCATCACGAAGAAAATTTTCTGGTGTTTGCTTCGGTCATTGCTAATGTCAGCGAGCTCTGTCGTAACCCCGCCCTGCCCACGGTCAGTAGGGAACACCGATGGGCTTGAAAAGGCCGCCGTCCGTCGGATGGGACGTTAAGCCGTGGCCCCGTGTGCGGGAGAGACATACCCTGTGCACGTTAAAGAACACACTGGGTGACCTTGACGGGAGGCTACCATCTATCTCCCAACAGCTGTTCCAGTGGGTCCTCTCCCCCAACCTTCTCTGAGCCTTCGGGGTCCTTGTGGCCTGGTCATTTAGTCCATGGTGTGCAAAAAAGTGGCGCTCAGAGGTAAAACAATCCAATCCAATCTATCGTAACCCGTGACTTAGTTTCTACCTAAACTTTCTAGATTTTTATTTCCGTTACGACAGATTTTGTTACCCTATGGCTCCCGTGATACTTATCGGCATGGTCCAAATTTCCTGCACACCCCTGTGCCCCAGCGATTGGTTTAAAAATCAAGTTCCCATTTGCCGCATGGCTTTGTTTATACACAAATTGTCACAGTCCGGGCCTTACTTTTAATCTTCATATTCTGTTCTTTATTGCACTAAAGGTTAGTTTTGTTAATCTCTCTGTCGTGACGCCGGTGGTAAAGGGTAGAACGACGCTTGTTTTTATTTCGTTACGTGGAATTAGATATTCTGCTTGACCTGCGTCGAATGTGGTGTTGGACCAGATGACGAACGATTTACCCACTCTATAGTAGAGGACGATCAATTAGTCCCTTGATTACCTTCACTCTCATTTCGGTGAAATAATAGGTTCGCGGATTGTTACACCCGTACCGACCTATGCCTCAGACTTGCAGCGCCAAGTGATGTACAGAAATATGTCGAACAATTTTTATTCATACTGTATACAATCACGTGTTGGGGATGTGCCCGACCCATAGGCCTTTGCTGCTTTGCTGCTGCAAACAATTATGCAATGAGATGGAGAACCACGTTTTTCAGATTCTCGCTTACCTTTGCATACAACGTGGTTTACTAAGAACTCACTTCAGTTCCACAGAACTGTGTTAGAATCACCAATAATCTTGATTCTCACATTGAATCGAACCCTCTCCTTACGGGGGTTTTTCTTTGAGTAAGAGCGGCGTCCCTTGACGCGAGTTCAAACGTTCTTTCCTTTGACAGCGATGCTCAAGACTGTTGTTTACTCTCGCTGCCGTAGTCTCCAGCTGCCCAACTCGCACTCCAGGTTAGTTGTAAATGGCCACAAAAGGACTTTTCGAACTCGGCACATGCAGCCAGCCAGCTCAGACCTAAAAACAACATCTATGCGTCACATCCCCATAATAGCACTTCCAAAAACACACTTCATACATAAAAATATTTACAACAATAAAAATACAATAAAAATACAATAATAAATAAAAATAAATAAATTAGAGGGACATGACATTCCCCCTCCCCCGACATTTTAGCACAGTTTCAAACCGAAGAATTTCTTGGTATTGCAAAAGCAATTGCCGTCTCAGCGAGCGCTCTCATAGCCCGTGACTTCGTCGCAAATTATCGAGATTTTTATTTCGACAGATTTTGGCATTCTGTAATTCCCGCCGTACTTGACCGAAATATCCCGAATTTCGTAGCTGGGTTCCCCTTGTCTGACCCCATGGTGGGTTAGAAAATTAGATCCCTTGCTGCAGTGCTACTCCTTAATAATGCCTTTGGAAATGAAAGGATCTGGCAACGGCAAGAGATTTAAAATGTTATTTAACTCTGTTCGCAGTTAGGGAGCAGTAAATGGCAACAATAAATTTGGTAGCGATTATCGTTTCCCGTAGGAATAGCATGGTAAATATTTGTTCTTCTAACAAGTCTCCCTTTTGGACTTTCGATTTGAAATTTGGCACTGCAATTCCGACCACAACCAGAAATATTCTTTGAAAATTTGGAGCGTGTACGTTGATTTCCCGATGAGTTATGGCTGCCACAGACAGACAGACATCTTCTTTTATTATATAGATTTATTTTATGAATAGTGGTTTTGCCAGGCTTGATTTATTAGAACTATCGAAAAGACAACTGCGTAGTCTCATAGTCTCCTCAGTTACCACTCATTCGAGACCCCTGCTTTCTTTTTACGTTTTCTAAAAATTGTCGTTTCTCACGGCCATATGGAAAAAAATCGGGATCAATATTTTTTAACTCTATACAATAAACGATACCATTATTGTTTACTATGTGGTACGGCATTATTTCTAAAGCTAGGGCTTGATGCACCGACTTGATTAATTCAAAATTGCTTCCAATTATCAATTATCGGGGAAATAATGAAAAAACAAAATGCTTTGCATTTCTGATAAAATTTCTTGGAAGAGATTAATCAATTAAAATTCACTTAAAGAAATTAGGTATTAAAAATAATTTGTTCAATACGTGATCTAAATAAATAGATTTAATTGGATTATTATATATTCCTCTGCAGTACATTTGTCTGCGAGCAATGATTATAAATCTGCAATTCTACTGTTCGCAGTTTGATTGATATTCAACTCGAAGTTGGGGGGGGGGGGTGACAATTTGCCTCCGAGGAATGATGTAAGAAAAAGTTTCAATTAAAGATGTTGCACAACTCCAGTAAAAACAGAACAAAACACCAGAAATAACAATAACGCAATCCAAATCTCGTTGGCTGAAGTATATTAATGTTTTCGTAGCAATGCCGTCAACAGGTCCTGATCACGGACAAGATAGAGTTGGTTAATCTACGCTATGCAAACAGCACCTAAAACGTGGAGAGATTGACACCTAAAAACCGTGCTCAATCCAGCTTGCGGTTTGAGTCGACAAAGAGCAAGGCAATCGAGTCCCATTAAAGATTCAAGTAGGTCAGCAATTCTGTGTCATTAGATGCCATTAAGAGGTCGCCAATCCATAACAGTTATGAACTATTGTTTCTGCTGGGGTGGGGGGGAAGAAAGGAAGGGAACTGGTTTCCACGTATCGTCTTCTTTACCAACAGTCAAGCCGACTTGAAGCATTTAATTGATCTCATTACAGTTTAATACCTGGGTGCCAGGCAGTAAAAAAACGCCTTTCGAGTTTTGGCAGATTGCTGTGGTGATAATTTGCTGCTGTTTTGGGGGCGCATAAGAAATTGCTGTGCTCATCTCAAATTAAGGAGAAATGGCGGTTATTTTTATCTTTTTTTTCGTCCGCACGCGTGGAGTGACGAGGTAAGAGTTTAGGAGGCGTTCGAAGGTAATGTTGGGGCTGTAAACTGGAATTAGGTGCAATAAAAAAAGAAGAAGGAAGCTTCACGGTCTTTGAAATGACTGGTTCTTGAAGTTTGGTCTGTTATTTGTCTCGGCATCTGGAGAGGTGAGAAATTTTTCGTGAGAAAGGACGAAATATGAGAGCAAATAGGAGGTCTCAGTTTTTTTATTAGTGGGTTTTAAACCTTCTTTAGTCGCATTGGCTCGCGATGACAGGGCGATTGCAGGGGGCTGGGTTCGATTCCCGGGTATGGATTTGTTCTGCCGTGTGTGTAATGATTGTCCCTAAGAAACATACATTGTTCAGTTATCAACAGGTAAAAAAAAATCAAGTTCTCAAATCGGGACATAAAACGAATATTGACTATAAGTCCCAGCAACAAAATTAAAAAACAAAACCTTTTTAAAAAGATAAACAGATCGTAAATAACTCGGTGAATTTCGGATTTCGATGTTCGTATAACTAACACATAAAGTGGAATACTTACAAGTGAGATACTTTAAGAAATGCGAAAGGTTTAAAAGCAGTGGCGTAACAAGGTACGTGTTGGCCCGGGTTAGGAATAAAATAATGGACCTCCCGATAAAAAGTCATATCTTAAAATTGAAAAAGTTTATCACGTGATTTACAAAATTTTTGTAGGAACGAAAGGAGTTATTGCCTTTCACCTAAACGACATTCTTATGAGGTATTGCTTGAAATTAATTGAGAAATACACTTAGCTATTTGTGAAAAACAGATACGAAATTCGGGAGTCTCATCGTTAGTAAACAATCTACTACAACAATTATAACACTTATAAATAAATATGTTGTTGAAAACAGAATTATGCATGAAATCGTCTGAAATTGTGTAGAAGTGAAATGAGAAGTGAACCGTGCATGGGACATAACAAGGGATGGTTTTTTTTTTTTTTTTTTTTTTGGTGGGGGGGGGGGTCTAACCAGGGGGTCCAGACTCCCGCTGAAAATCTGGTACGAAACCTCAAATTTGTCTCCTGCTTTGAAATCTAAAACAGGTCTTTTTGTATAATTTTATTCTAACCCATAGTATATGCCCAACATTAAAAATAATAAGTCCAACAATAAAATTTTATTTCATGCAGAATATAATTTTAACCTTTCCTGTCCGGTGGAATGTTTTAGTAACTGAGAAAACTACTCGTTTTGTAAATAAATTCTCGAACCCTCCTCGAAACTATATTCTCCGACCACTCCTGCCCCTTCCGCCACGTCATCTCCGAAACTAAATCCTGGGTATTTGCCTCCATGGGGTTCGAGTCCCACTTATTCCATCTGTAAGAGTTCTCTCCACCAAGTACCGACCTAGCCCCCGGTCAGAAAGGGGACACGATGGGCTTCGAAAGGTCGCCGTCCGTCCATTATTTCCGCAAATAGTTATTTTCCAGTGTTCTTTTGCTCATTATCGTTTAATTTTTGAAGATAATACGTTCAATAACTGTTAATATGCTCTAGAGGAGACTGTTAATAAGGCGAGACCACAACAGAAAGGAACAGTACTTCAGGAACTCATTCAAACCACCCTATCTACAGGGCTTGGGTTGGGTTGTTTTACCTCTAAGCGGCACTTTTTTGAACACCATGAGCTAAATGGCCAGGTCACATGGACCCCGAAGGCTCAGAGAAGGTTGGGGGAGGGGACCCACTGGAACAGCTGTTGGGAGACAGATGGTAGCCTCCCGTCAAGGCCATCCAGCGTGTTCTTTAACGTGCACAGGGTATGGCTCTCCCGCACACGGGGCCACGCCTTAACGTCCCATCCGACAGACAGCGGCCTTTCCCAAGCCCATTGGTGTCCCCTACTGACCGTGGGCAGGGCGGGGAATTTTGCGGAGATGAATCTCAACGCTGGGTCAGCGTTGAGAAATAATCTCAACGCTGACCCAGCTGGGACTCGAACCTGGGAACTGCAGATTACGAACCTGGCGCGCTACCGACTGAGTCACCCCCGCCCCATCTATAGGGCCGAGGAGTGTCTTGAGCAGCTTCAAACAATTACAGTGAAATATCAGTATAACGAACGCCAGAATAAAGAAATATTCATTATAACGAAACTTTTTCCTTCCACGGCCAATTTACCAGGTATCTCTATGAAAATAAGTTTCATTTTAACGAATGCCAGTTTAATGAAATAAAAATTTATCCCGATACAAAAAAATATCACTATAAATGAAGTTTTGATAAAAAAATCTTTAAACAATATTTGCAATTTATTTATTTATTTATGAACATTACAAACACTGAGACGTTTCCCTGCGATCTTTCAAATCAATATTTGCAATATACAGTCGCTCAAAAAAATATCCGAAAAGTGTGGTTGATTACAGAATTGAGAAAAAATATCTGGCAACGATTTTTTTAGAAATTAGTGATCTGTCAACCTATCTGGCAACCTTCGTGTCACGTGACACGAAGGTTTCCAGATCACTAATTTCTGAAAAAAAATCGCTGCCAGATATTTTTTCTGAATACTGTAATCAACCATACTGTTCGGATATTTTTTGAGCGACTGTACATTTAAGCATCTGGGAACTCTGTAATAATTTAAACGCTGAACAGACTAAGAAAATTACTGACTTTTTTTAAGAATTAAATTCTAATACGCGGTAAAATTATTTCAGTATATAATATATATCTTACAGTATATATATATATCTAACCAATCACAGAGCTATGAATCACGTGCTATTTGTATTGATCGGCACGCATTTTTAGCCGATCTCACTGCGTGATATAGATGCTCTCTAAACGTGCCGTCGTAATGCTTTGAAGCGGTATTGCCATATTTTCCTAGCATAAATAGGGATTTCTAAACTTGAATGGGTTGTTGTCGTTTGGGTTGTTTTACCTCTGAGCGGCACTTTTTTGCACACCATGGGCTAAATGGCCAGGTCACATGGACTCCGAAGGCTCAGAGAAGGTTGGGGGAGGGAACCCACTGCAACAGCTGTTGGGAGACAGATGGTAGCTTTCCGTCAAGGCCATCCAGCGTGTTCTTTAACGTGCACAGAGTATGGCTCTCCCGCACACGGAGCCACGGCTTAACATCCCATCCGACGAACGGCGGTCTTTTCAAGCCCATCGGTGTCCCCTACTGACCGTGGGCAGGGCGGGGAATTTTGCGGAGATAAATCTCAACGCTGACCCAGCTGGGACTCGAACCTGGGAACTACAGATTACGAGCCTGACGCGCTACCGACTGAGCCACCCCCGCCCCAAACTTGAATGGAGATCTTCGCTATTCTGATTGCATTGCACTGCAAGTAAGGGTAGCGTCAGCGAAAAGTTATTTCAAACTGATCTTCAATCGACGCGTTTTATTATTATCTCTCGTTAGATTTAAGTTATTGTTACACTTGTTCGTTTATTATTGTTTTAATTAAGTTCTTTGATTCGTTCAGATTCGTTATTAGCAGCTAACAGTGCGAAGTCTTAGCCATTTCATAATAACACGAAAATATATTCTCGAAGAATTGTCTGAGAATGGCAAAAATCATTTTCAAGGGAAAATAATTCTTGACGGAACAGACAAAGGAAATTACTGACTTTTTTAAGAATTAAATTGTAATGCGCAGTAAAATTCTTTCATAATAAGTTTTTTGTAGCATGTAACTATGATAGTACGATTTTCATGGCATTTCATTCATAATCCATAATTGTCCATAAATTAAGGAAAATCCCTATGTTAAGTCAATGGGAAGATAACTTCAAAACTCTATAACTTCTAAAATAAGTTTCTTTATTATGAAAAATGTGACTACAGGTAAAGATCTCAATATAATAAATCAATATCTCAATTTTCAATAATTTCGTTCAGCATTTGATGAGTTATGGAAGTTTGAATATTTAACAATAACAATGCCAGCCACAAAAATTGACTTCAGAAGTTAATTAAAACTTAGTAATAAGTATTGTATCAAAGTGTTTAATAAAATAAGTTTGTATTTTAGAACTTTGTGTAAAGAATTCTTTCACTATTCTTCAGTTTTTTATAAGTTTCTTAAGACTGGCATTGCTGTTGTTAAACGTTCAGACTTCTTTAACTCATTAAATACTGAACGAATAATGTTGAAAATCGATATATTGATTTATTTGATTGAGATATTTATCAGCAATCACATTTTTCAAAACGAAAAAACTTATTTTAGTAGTTATAGAGCTTTGACATAGCTTCCCATTGACTTAACATAGGGATTTTCCTTAATTTATGGTAACCAATGTAGTTAGTTTACCAACTTGATTTCATTATATACTGACATTTTACAGTATATATGTATATATATATCTATTCTTTGGTGAAATTTATTCAGAAAATTTTTAATCGCAAATCTGTTATCCAATTCGTTTTGCCTAGCAGTTAACCTTTGCCTAGCATGTCAGATTTTTTTTTGAACATTGCTTTTAGTGATAATGAAACAAATTATTTAGAAAGAATACCACTGAGATACCATTCCTTGGTGATGAAAAATATTAGTTCTTGGCTACACTTGAAATAATGAGTTGAAAAAAATTGGCAGTCCTTTTCAACTCATTATTTCAAGTGTTCCTTGTCTACATGACTTTTACTGTGATAATTCATTACGGAATAGTCCTTGGGTATATTTTCTGCCAACATACCCAAATTTCCACATTGATTTTCCGCGATGCACACTGCCTTTCATACTTCTGTCTAGAAGCACTTTAAAAATGCTTGTTCAAAGATTTTTTATATACCGTGAAAATAAAAATTGAAAAGAAAAAAAAAAACAAATAAAAAGTAAACTTTGGAAATGGAAATGCAATTTATCACAGACGGACAAACGAGACGTGTGCTAACTTTTATTGGGAGTAAAAAAGGAATTTCTTAAACGAATGTAAAAGAGATAAACACTGTGTTTTAGTAAATATTTAATCCTTCATTCTGCGTAGCTCTAAAACTTGCATCGCAAAATTATGCTACAAATATCAAATATATCGCAACTCAGTGTAAAATGCGATGCGATTCCTGTCAAATTATCATTCCTACTGATCGATTACACTATATTTATGCAGGAATCCTGGTTGCCAGGTTGTTGCATTGGCTCTGTTTATCTGAGATTGGCGGCAAATTGCCCTAACCACGATAGGAAAATTTTATAATGATTATGCAAATCTGACGCTTAAGAACAAATGATTAAAATATATTATTCCACATCAAAGAATTATCCATTTACCGTTGTTTGACTTAAAGGACCAGGATCTTAACTTTAGTTTCCATGTCCGAGTCTCCATTTCGTCCTAAATGAGATTTTATCTGATAACCTCGCTTTGCTTTCGGTAATAAAGGGAACACCGTTCATCTTGAAAAACCAACATCCTTCTGATATCCTTTATCCCCACGTGCAGGAAACCAAAACCTCAGGCACGTTAAAGAACACACTTTATGACCTCACTCTTACATCTGACTCTAATAGCCGTAGACACCTAGTGCAGGCCAGTCCAATCCAAGCTTAGTGAAGAGTCACTAGGAAAAAACTATTTTCTTGAAGAGCCACCAAGAAAAAAAAACTATATTCTTTATGAGCCACTAGGAAAAACTATTTTCTTGAAGAGATATCAGAAAAAAACCTATATTCTTGATGAGCCATTAGGAAAAGAACTATATTCTTGATGAGCCACTAGGAAAAAACTATTTTCTTGAAGAGCCACCAAGAAAAAAAAACTATATTCTTGATGAGCCACTAGGAAAAACTATTTTCTTGAAGAGCTATCAGGAAAAAACCTGTATTCTTGATGAGCCATTAGAAAAAAAACCTATATTCTTCATGAGCCATTAGGAAAAACCTATATTCTTGATGAGCCACTAGGAAAAAACTATTTTCTTGAAGAGCCACCAAGAAAAAAGACTATATTCTTGATGAGCCACTAGGAAAAACTATTTTCTTGAAGAGCTATCAGGAAAAAACCTATATTCTTGATGAGCCATTAGGAAAAAAACCTATATTCTTGATGAGCTATTAGGAAAAAACCTATTTTCTTGATGAGCCACTACGAAAAAACTATTTTCTTGAAGAGCCACCAAGAAAAAAAAACTATATTCTTGATGAGTCACTAGGAAAAACTATTTTCTTAAAGAGCTATCAGGAAAAAAACCTATATTCTTGATGAGCCATTAGGAAAAAACCTATATTCTTGATGAGCCATTAGGAAAAGAACTATATTCTTGATGAGCCACTAGGAAAAAACTATTTTCTTGAAGAGCCACCAAGAAAAAAAAACTATATTCTTGATGAGCCACTAGGAAAAACTATTTTCTTGAAGAGCTATCAGGAAAAAACCTGTATTCTTGATGAGCCATTAGAAAAAAAACCTATATTCTTCATGAGCCATTAGGAAAAACCTATATTCTTGATGAGCCACTAGGAAAAAACTATTTTCTTGAAGAGCCACCAAGAAAAAAGACTATATTCTTGATGAGCCACTAGGAAAAACTATTTTCTTGAAGAGCTATCAGGAAAAAACCTATATTCTTGATGAGCCATTAGGAAAAAACCTATATTCTTGATGAGCCATTAGGAAAAAACTATTTTCTTGAAAAGCCACCAAGAAAAAATCTTTATTCTTGATGAGCCACTAATGAAAAAAAAACTATATTCTTATAGAGCAGTAGAAAAAAATATCTGCTTAAAAACTAAAATGTACATTTCTAAAGAATAATGAACTAGGAAAATATATTTTTAAGGAAGCAAGAAAATATCTTGATTAAAAAACAAAACTAATAATTTTTAATGGGTACTATGAATTGATCAAATCATTCAGTAATGCACCTAGAAATGTTTAGTCAAAAGATTGAAAGAAATGAGATAGATTCTATATATTGACTAGTTATTTCATCAGCTCAATTTCTTTTGCAATACGCCACATTCGTTTTATAAGATGCGTGTTGGATGGGTTTTGATCTAGTGGATTGTCTATCATTACCTAGCTCTGAGCTCTTGAGATCCTCGTGACCTGGTCTTTTAGCCCATTCTGCGCAAAAGTGTGTCACCCAATACCAAAACAATCCAACCCACCGTTATTTCAAAAATAATCTTGAACAACTCAATATTCATTCATAATAACCTCCTCTAACTGTCACCACCTCAAGTGATAAACTGTTGACTTCACATCTATCTCTAAAAGAAAGACAATAAAGAAAAGACCAAATTATTTTCCTTGTCAAGTTGCTTGCCTAAGATGTCCGTTATGTTCCGGGGATCAAAGAAACGAGACCACCCCAGAGATACATAATTCGTGGATCCCCCGATGGTCTGCTACGTCGCACAAGTTACAGCATGTTGCAAACTTCCATCGGCCCTCACAATTCAGTCTTATCCTACTCTGAAGTAATTAGTGTGTTCGATGACAAGCTCTGCATGCGGATTCGGAGGAGGGTGGACACACTGTAAGGCCTTATTTCACTCCCTATAATCAGATAGCGTCTGTTGTCAAACACGTCAAATCATCATCAGTGAATATACGAAACATCATAAGTATTTCTATGACTCGCAACTGCAGGGGGAAAAAAACACACAGAAACTGAAAGAAAAACTCCAAGACTTGTTATTCCTACATTCTGTCAGATAACAAGACGTGAACGAAGTGTTTTACCCGGACAGCGTGGCTCCTATAACGGATCTTCAGGGCAAAATGAGAGAAATATTACTGTGTGGACAACTTTTTTTAAGGGACTGTTATGATTAGCTTCCTGACAAGGGTGCCACACCTTCTCCCAATACACGACAGCATGCACTGTAATGAGGCGGTTATGGTGACTACAGGTTATCCTTATCGTTGACGCCAGTAAATTGGGACAAACGCTTTCGTTTAAAAAAGATTTCTGCGTCTAACAGTATCATTAATTCAGAGTCAAATAGCCTGTTAATACAGGTTTCGTTTGATGGAGCTTAAAATTTCTTTTCGAAGAAGATGGACATGCACTAGATGGCTATTAATATTAAAATGCAGAGGTTTCAAGGTTGCTACGCTACAACCATTGGCTGTTGACATCACTTGTAAACTATCTTCGTTTAATGTTGCCGAGGTTATTAAACCTGTGAAAAATTCAAGTGAAGTGGTGTTAAAAGACAACCCTCAGGCCCCTAATTAGTCTTTGAGCATTTTAAAACAGGTAAATTAAAATCCTATCTTCGTACATATCTCGTAATAAAGAATAATTACCAATCGCAAAAATCAGTTACTCAATTAACATTTAATTTCAAAGGAATATAGGGCGAAAACTTTATTTTAAGTGGCTGTTTGTTTTGGTTCCCTGTCTTTTAAAAACAACACGAAATGAGTAATTGACTTCATCATTAGAAATATATTTTACTTTTATTTTGTAACTTTTTAGGAAATAAACAGGCGGAAATCTTTCAAATTTTAAAATTTTAAATTTTTATTGAAGGCTTTGTCCTTTAAACACCTTTTACCCTCTGTTTTTTAAACGAATATTATTATATCCTTTATATTGATTTGCTCTTTGCTATCCCCCCCCCCTTTCCACCTCCCTAGCCCTCGGAGAGAAAGGGAAACCAATGGGCTTGGAAAGGCCTCGGAATGAGATGCTAAACCGTGGGGGGCGGGGGTCGCTCAGTCGGTAGCGCGCCAGGCTCGTAATCTGTAGTTCCCAGGTTCGAGTCCCAGCTGGTCAGCGTTGAGATTTATCTCTGCAAAATTCCCCGCCCTGTCCACGGTCAGTAGGGGACACCGATGGGCTTGGAAAGGCCGCCGTCCGTCGGATGGGACGTTAAGCCGTGGCCCCGTATGCGGGAGAGCCATACCTTATGCACGTTAAAGAACACGGTGGATGGCCTTGACGGGAGGCTACCATCTGTCTCCCAACAGCTGTTCCAGTGGGTCCCCTCCCCCAACCTTCTCTGATCCTTCGGGGTCCTTGTGGCCTGGCCATTTAGCCCATGGTGTGCAAAAAAGTGCCGCTCAGAGGTAAAACAATCCAAACAATCCAATCCAAAGCTAAACCGTGGATCCGTGTGCAAGAGAGCCCTAACCTGTGCAAGTTAAAGAATACGCTAGATGGTCTTTACAGGAGGCTACCGTCTATCTCCTAGCGCTGTCTATTTGGTTCCCTTCCCTAACTTTTTCTTTGAGACCTGACCATTTAGTCCACTGTGTGCAAGAAAGTGCCGCTCAGCGATAATATAGTCCAACAACCCAATACAACTTTGCACGTTATATGTTTTCGTTTGCATGTGATAGACTGATTGATCACTTGGTATTCGGAAGATATATGACAACTGATTACACTATATCGATTTTAAAAGTGGAAAGGGAAAAATGGGGAAAGATCAAATTTTAATAGCTATAAAACTCCTAAGTTAGATGCTTTCATCTGACATATAACACTTCACGATCGGACCCCGTTCTGCTAGGAAATTATTGCGGCACAACCGTTATACACCATCCCTCGTTAGAATGGGGCGGAGGTGGCTCAGTCGGTAGCGCGCCGGGCTCGTAATCTGTAGTTCTCAGGTTCGAGTCCCAGCTGGGTCAGCGTTGAGATTTATCTCCGCAAAATTCCCCGCCCTGCCCACGGTCAGTAGGGGACACCAATAGGCTTCGAAAGACTGCCGTCCATCAGGTGAGACGTCAAGCCGTGGTTCCGTGTGCGGGAGAGCCATACCCTGTGCACGTTAAAGAACATGTTGGATGGCCTTGACGGGAGGCTACCATCTGTCTCCCAACAGCTGTTCTAGTGGGTCCCTTCCCTAAACCTTCTCTGAGCTTTCGTGGTCCATTTCGTGGTCCACATCTGGCCATTTAGCCCATGGTGTGCAAAAAAGTGCCGCTCAGAGGTAAAACAACCCAACCCTCGTTAGGAGGAAGGATTTGTTGTTGTTGTTGGGTTGTTTTACCTCTGAACGGCACTTTTTTGCACACCATGGGTTAAATGGCCAGATCACATGGACCCCGAAGGCTCAGCGAAGGATTGGGGGAGGGGACCCACTGGAACAGCTGTTGGGAGACAGATGGTAGCCTCCCGTCAAGGCCATCCAGCGTGTTCTTTAACGTGCACAGGGTATGGCTCTCCCGCACACGGGGCCACGGCTTAACGTCCCATCCGACGGACGGCGGCCTTTCCAAGCCCATCGGTGTCCCCTACTGAC
The DNA here is from genome assembly GCA_038380435.1 of Ryuthela nishihirai. Lineage (NCBI taxonomy): Eukaryota > Metazoa > Arthropoda > Arachnida > Araneae > Heptathelidae > Ryuthela > Ryuthela nishihirai. The sequence goes on from JAWZYU010000020.1 coordinate 42,598,156, forward strand.
CGTGGACAGGGCATTTTGCGGAGATAAATCTCAACGCTGACCCAGCTGGGACTCGAACCTCGGAACTACAGATTACGAGCCTGGCGCGCCACCGACTGAGCCACCCCCGCCCCTAGGAAGAAGGAAACAAAATACGGAGAATGCACGAGACCACAGCAGAAGCTTTCACTCGATGCATCATTCGCTGGAAGTGTTCCAACTAGGTGCAAAGACATGGTGAAACAACTGTTTTGATAAATTCACAAAACCGACCTACCGGAAAATGGTAGGCGGAAACCAAAAGGACGATTGCTAAAGAATTTCAAATCGATTCCCCAAAGATTAAAATTTCTATTCTTTTCGTACAAATTTCGTCTAGCCAAATTTGAGTGCAGTTCCTTCATTTATTAGTTCCACAATAACTGAAGAGAAGATTCCGTGTACATTTTCGTTTTCTAACAAATTAATTATCTCTAACGGTATGGTGTCAAAAGTCTGGAAACGATAACATTTTAACTTATTAAAATAAAAATTGGAAAATATATGCAAAATTATGTAATACATTAAACGTCAAATGATAACTATGATGGCAAAAATGTATTGTTAGGACTTACGAGGCGTAAATGTTCAAAGTAGCTACCACGGTGCTCAAACACCCTGGGCCCGGCTCCAATGAGTACAATAAAAACTTCTTTAGCAATATTGGCCACTTCTGTAGTATTGACATACTTTAAATGTTGCATTGAGTGAAGAATATTCTGATAAATCCTGCATTTTAAATGTCCCCGTCCCGTGGCCGAATGTTTAGCGCGCTTGGCTACTGATCTACGGGACCTGGGTTCGAGCCCCGGGTAAGGCATGGATGTTCGAGTTGTTTTCTGCTGAGGCCCTGCCATCCTCTCAGATCTTCTACTGTGGCATATAAACTGACAGACTCCTGTCAGACCTCTGTGGCAAGCAGCTGCTTGAGGGGGTATTCATTTATTTTATAAGAAGAAATTCAATGGGATCATATCAGGTGAATGAAGTGGCCATTCAATGGGACTTTTCATTCCAATCCACCTTTCCCTGGAAGGTGATGAGCTAACCACTGGCAAACACTTGCTGGGAAATGAAAGGGTACTGCTGAAAATGAAGAGGGACTGCTGAAAATACACTGAATGGACAAATTATTATATACACCCCAATAACAATATGCAAAGCAGAAGTATTGCGTCCAGTCACATGAGACTCTGAAACTGGCAATGCGTATAAATAGAGCAGAACTCTAAGCATTGGGAACCAGTAACGGAAAAGAAATCATGGGTAAAGGCAGTGACGTAAGCGAGTTTGACCGTGGCCAGATAGTAGGTGCGAGGAAGGCCTGTTGTTCAATCACCACAACTGCTGAACTGTTGAGATTTCCACATCAGACCATCGCACGTGTATACCAAGACTATGCGAAAAACGAAAAAATCCCAATCAGTGGGAGAAATGTGGACTTAAACGTACAATTGATTCTCAAGGTGAGCGCAGACTGTCCCGCATCCTTACAAGAAATCGCACGGCTACCATGGAACAGAAACGTCGGAATTGAATGTGGGCGAGTCCTCAAGCTTATGCACAAAGACTATCCATCAAACCATGAAAAAATAGGCTATGGCAGTCGACGTCCACATTGTGCCCACTTGTTGACTGCAAGGCACCAAAAGATTAGGCTGCAGTTTCCAAAGGCCTATCACAACTGAAGTGTGGAGCACCGGAAACACGTCATCTGGTCTGACGAATCGCGGTTTCAACTCCATCAAGCCGACGAGAGGGTACGTGTGTGGCGTAAACCCCATGAAGCGATGGACCCAGCTTGCCATATTGAGGTCATATAGGCAGGTGGAGGCGGGTAACAGTTTAGAGTATGTGTACATAGGCTTCCTTGGGGCCCATCGTACCCGTTGAGACCTCCGTCATTGACACAAGCTATGTGAACATCCTCGCCGACCATCTATACCCATTCGAAACGATTATCCTTCCGCACCATGACGCCATCTTTCAATAGGACAGCGCCACACCTCATAATTCTCGAGTATACGGATTGGTTCCAGGAGCATTCACGTGAGTTTACCACACTCGAATGGGCCCTTGATTGCCCGACCTCAGCCCCATTGAGAATTTGTGGAATGATTTCGAGTCCGCCAATCCCCACTGACAACTGTGGATGCTCTACGACAGGCTATCCTCGCTTCATGGGCCGTAATACCACCTCCGGTTTTCAACATCTCATTGAGTCCTTACCAAAACGTCTGGCTGCTGTTGTGAGGGCAAAAGGTGGAGCAACGGATTATTAGATAGGTGTACAAAATAATTTGTCCATTCAGTTTAAATGCTAACAAGGGAGGACAGGGGCAAATTTTTGAGGTAAGGAGAAAGGATGTTTCTAAAACATCCACGAATTCACATTTTTATCAAAGAAGTAGGGCCCGATGCGTTGATCTTTGTGAATACCACCACATGATCACTTGAGCAATTGTTTACTCTAGTGCCATTAGACACAAGAACAGCTTGTTTGAGTTGAGTTGTTTTACCTCTGAGCGGCACTTTTTTGCACACCATGGGCTAAATGGCCAGGTCACATGACCCCGAATGCTCAGAGAAGGTTGGGGGAGGGGACCCACTGGAACAGCTGTTGGGAGACAGATGGTAGCCTCCTGTCAAGGCCATCCAGCGTGTTCTTTAACGTGCAGAGGGTATGGCTCTCCCACACACGGGGCCACGGCTTGACGTCCCATCCGACGGACGGCGTCCTTTCCAAGCCCATCGGTGTCCCCTACTGACCGTGGGCAGGACGGGGAAATTTTGCGGAGATAAATCTCAACGCTGTCCCAGCTGGGACTCGAACCTGAGAACTACAGATTACGAGCCTGACGCGCTACAGACTAAGCCACCCCCGCCCCGCTTGTTTGAGACACAAAATCTCTAACAAGCTGTTCTTGTGTTTAATGGGTATGTGTATCAGACCCATTCACAGAACTCTCTCATGCTGTCATAATCGTCAGGGTGGAGTGCAGCACAAATTGAATCTTATAAAGATGAAATTTGTTTGCTTTCAGAATGCGATGCTCAGATTTTTGACTGATTTGATCATCCTGTGCCAGTAGGGATTCACCACTGTGACCTCTAGGGATTCACCACTTTGGCAGCAAGACATGAGATGCTAATAGCCTAATCTGCTGCCGAAATAGGACGGCCAGTTCGTTGACGATCATTTACACTTCGTCTCTTCAAAGCAGTACAATTCCGGTTGACGACATAACAGTAGCTGACGAAATCTATTTACATTCATTAAAACGATTTTTTGCAGCATTTCTTGTAGCGGCAATATTACGACCATGTGCAGCATACAGATAAATTATATGTACAAGCATATATTTTGAATAACAAGGCATTGGCTGTTAACGAAGTAAATGCAATGATTTCAAGCACTAGGGTTGTTTTCGGTTGTTTTAATTCTGAGCGACACTTTTTTGCACACCGGGTTAAACGGCCAGGTCACATGGATCCCGAAGGTTCAGAGAAGGTTTGGGGAGGGGACCCACTGGAACAGCTGCTGGGAGACAGATGACAACCTCCCGTCAAGGCCATCCAGCGTATTCTTTAACGTCCACAGGGTATGTCTCTACCCCTGCCCCTAAAGCACTAAGCTGAAGTTGGACGGCAGCTAATTTGCATAAAGTCGTTTCGTTTTTTAATGCACAGTAGTTTGCGTAGCAACCACAGATTTTATGTCCTGGAGATGAGATATATGTGTGCATGTAATCTCGTTAATTTTGGTGTCTTTTCCTGATTTACGACACATATTATAATAAAGTAAGTCTTAAATTGGAAATGAATTAAATCCTCTTATTGTAATAGACAAACGCCAACTGCAATTGCTCAATAAAAATGCAACAACCAGTCAATAATAAATGCAAGGTACAAAATAACTGTATTGTGATTTTACTTTATTGCTCCACTGCATATGTAGCTCCTGTCTCTTTAAGCCTCACTTTACTGGGGTGGGGGTGGCTCAGTCGGTAGCGCGCCAGGCTCGTAATCTGTAGTTCCCAGGTTCGAGTCCCAGCTGAGTCAGCGTTGAGATTTATCTCCGCAAAAATTCCCCGCCCTGTCCACGGTCAGTAGGGGACACCGATGGGCTTGGAAAGGCCGCCGTCCGTCGGATGGGACATTAAGGCGTGTTGTAGTGTGCGGGTGAGCCATACCCTATGCACGTTAAAGAACACGTTGAATGGCCTTGACAGCAGGCTACCATCTGTCTCCCAACAGCTGTTCCAGTGGGTCCCCTCCCCCAACCTTCTCTGAGCCTTCGGGGTCCATGTGACCTGGTCATTTAGCCCATGGTGTGCAAAAAAGTGCCGCTCAGAGGTAACCCAAACCAACCTCACTTTACTTATTGCTTTATTGTGTCTTGCACGTATTTTATTGAGTCAATAGTTCCGCCGAAGATTGGTTGGAAATGCAAAATCAAATCAATCACTAAATGATTGTTATCTCCGGAAATAACGAAATTATTGTTGGAATAAGAAACCGATCGCTCTGAAAATTACGACAGTGTAGCCAATGAAAAAGTAGCATTATCTCAGGCAATTCATAATTTAAATACCTTGGCTTATATTGTACAGATTCACGGGAACAAAAACTTATGTCAGGGGGTCATAGTCTACGAATTAATAATTACAGCAGCAGTTTCAGAAGCAGTGGAATAAACATAAATAAAAATTGATACAGCAGAATAAAAATTTCAGAATTAATCAAAACAAGAAAAAAAAAGCAGACTTTTCGTTGGATAACTCCAGGAAACATTTTCTTAATATATTGATAACTATATTGACCTCAGGTCACATTAAATGTTTTTTAGAAGGGAAGAAAATAAACCACTACTCACGGCGGCGAAATATATTTTTTATTATTTCCATTATTATTATTAACAAGGTAAAAAGATAAGTTGAAATAAAAATCTGGTGTTTTAATTCGATCGAATTTTATTTAAGAATAATTTCTCAGAATCATCTAATAGAAATTCTACAGTAATTCGGTATAAATTACAAATGATTTAATTATGATAATCGTAATATTAACATGTATTCAAAAGGCCATTGTTTAGTTACAGTTCTACATTATGCTAATAGTAACCCAGATATAGAGCTTATTAACTCTTTAAATAATATTTTACGAAAATACATAACTGAAAATAATTTCAGGAACATAATCAAATCTGTTTAAATCTCGATTTCCAACAATATGCGTTCAGTATTTCAAGCGTTATGGAAATGTGAGTTATGGAAAGTGTTTCAGCTCCCATAACTCACGCTTCATAAGTTAGCAATATTATTTTTTTTAAAAAAAAGAAATAATTAATAAGTTAGCTCTTTCTGCAAAATATCATTCAGAATTCGCGAAAATTAACCTAATTTTCACGTGAACTGCTGAAAACACTCTTAGATGTAATAAGCAAAGTTTAGCATAACAATAATTGCTTTAGTTTTAACTTGTTTTTATTAACTTTTGAGGGCAATTACTTAAATTGGAATTATTGCTGCTAATTATTCCAATTTCCTTAACTCTAAATAGAGAACGAATATTGTTAAAAAGCTAGGTTAAAACAGATTTCAGATATTTAAATTGTCTTCAGTCACACTTTTTCAAAAAATGATTATTTAAGATGTTCCAGAGTTCTGTATCTCAGTTACTGTTGACATAACACCGCACCCTCCTTAATAAAGTGGCTTCTGAGTGTGTATTTATAACAATAAATGTTTACCTAGATAGACCTCAAACACTTAAAAAAAACTGAAATTGCAATTTTACATTTTTTCTGCCAACAGAAACCAATATTACCGTACTCTTCTTATAAGTTTTGTTTACGTCGTCTTCCCGCTGTGACGTCAAAATTCCTAACCAATGACGGTCAAGAAACGCTTCCTCGCGGCTTGACATCACCCTCTCTTCATTTCCTTGGTTCAGATGGTTTGTGCTTTATATTTAGATGGTGTAATTCCCGATATCTTTAAATGGCCCATAACGTTATTGACTTTGGAACTCCTATATCTGTGAGCTGTGAAATTCCAGCAATCACTCAATACTTTCAAGGAAATATCCGAAATCATATGACCACGGTCCCATCCAAATGACTTCCCCTCCTAGCCCTGCCGTGAGAATCTGGTAATTGGAACGGAGACAAAAAAAATATGAAACCTGTATATTACACATCTTTTGCAGAGAGAAAAAAAGAGAATACCTAACCCTGAAATGGAAGAAGAAATATGCATGAAATAGCGTTCCGATTCGATTCATATCGATGCAGCCACTTAACCATTCCCTCCAAACCCTTCCTTTAAAAATTTTCTAGACTGAAACTGAACCATTTTGTCGCGCTTGCACCGATCTGAAATTCTAACTCCAATAAAATCCCAACAATAAAAAAGAAATCAAATAGATTTTCAAAAACATTTTAAGGTATATAGTATGTCTCATTTAAAAAGGAAAAAAAAAAAAATACAAAAAAAAGCAAAGAAAACTATCATAGCAGACGCTTCTAACATCTGAAATGACACTTCAGAGAAACAAAATAAAAATGAAAATAACTGGGCCCAAAGACGACATCGCGCAATTAATAACAGATTTAATATTTTTTAGTTTCCTCTGTATGGATAGCGAACCATTGCGACATGCACTAAAAGATAATAGGCACTTCGTATAAAGGTTCAAGAGAAGCACAGGTATTGAGTTCTGTCATTAAATTGCAATCCATCATTTTCGGTTCATTCACTACGCGGAGAAAAAAAATGTGAAAGTGGCAGTCGGTCGAACACATCGACTTCCCTGTTCCTTTGCAAAAGGGGCGAAAAGATCATTCAGCAGCGCTGTGAATAATGCAGCGAAACGGTCATTAATTTTCTTCGTTTCCAGAACTTTGAGTCAGGTCTTTTTCTTTTTCGTTCTTACGGAAAATCGCTGTGTAAAAGAAACCTAGAAATTCGAATCTGTGTTTGAAAGAAACTTTTTGTTTCAAATACAGTTTGTTTACTTTTCGCTAATGATGTATTAGTTTCTGATTAAGTTTACTTCTAAGAATGTTACATTTGGCATTTTGTGTTGCTAACAAATTAACCAAAATGATGTAACATGTTTTGAATTTTTCTTAATCCCTTCAATGGATTATGAAAATCAGCTATTCACTCAAAGAAGTCGCGATTTTTCGTTTTCCCTGCATTCCACATAAACCTTTAAAATATTTATTTCAAAAAAGAAAATCCTATTTGTTTAAAAGAAATCTTTTTTTTTTCATGTATTAGTTTCTGTTTACATTTTCTCTTAGGAATTTAAATCTTCCTTGGAATTTAAATCTCCCTTTGTGTTCATAACAAAGTAATCAAAATTATGCACTTTTTTTTATTTCTTTTAACCTTTTAAGTGTTTTGTCAGCGATTTGCTCAAAGTAATTGTGATTTTTCGTTTCTCATGTTTCCACATAAATCTTTATAAACAATAAATATCTGTTGAACGAAACATTTTCTGTTTTTAAAATGTGATATTTCTGTTGTAGTATTGAATGGGTTGGGTTGTTTTACCTCTGAGCGGCACTTTTTTGCACACCATGGGCTAAATGGCCAGGCCACAAGGACCCCGAAGGCTCAGAGAAGGTTGGGGGAGGGGACCCACTGGAACAGCTGTTGGGAGACAGATGGTAGCCTCCCGTCAAGGCCATCCAGCGTGTTCTTTAACGTGCACAGGGTATGGTTCTCCCGCACACGGGGCCACGGCTTAACGTCCCATCCGACGGACGGCGGCCTTTACAAGACCATCGGTGTCCCCTACTGACCGTGGGCACGGCGGAGAATTTTGCGGAGATAAATCTCAACGCTGACGCAGCTGGGACTCGAACCTGGGAATTACAGATTACGAGCCTAGCGCGCTACCGACTGAGCCACCCCCGCCCAGTTTTAGTATTGAAAACTACGCCTATATTAGTATTATAATGTAATTACAATGATTGTACTTTTTGTGTAACATGTACAGTGAAATGATGCTGTACGTGATTGCCGTTCTTGATAAGGCAAAGTTTCTTTTCAATTTCCGATTTTGTTAATAAATAATAATAATTTAAAAAGAGTTTTTTGTTTTAAATACAATTATTTCTGTATCATGTTGTATTAGTTTCTGTTGAAGTTTAAGCCCAAGAACGCACATCTGCCTTTGGGACTTTGTGTCGATAAATTAATGATGCAGACAATTTTATTTTTAAATCTCTTCAATGTTTCGTCAGCGATTTGTCGAGGTAGTCGTGCTTTTTCATTTTCCACGCGTTTCACGTGATAATTATAGCATTTAACCAATCTTTTTCTCAACAAAACACCAAAGGCAAATTTATATTTACAGAAATAAACAAATATTTTATTTAAGAATCGAAATTTTTAAAAATAAATATTTAATATTTATTAATATTTATTTTCAAATTTTTTTTTTTTTTTTTAAATGCTTTTGCTCAGTTTATATGTTTCTCTTATACAAAGTCCTGATCCGGATCTGGGGGGACAAAGGACCCATGCCCCTTTCACAATGCTAGTAAGAGTAGAAGAGGCAAAAGTTATTAAACTTATTTATATTCAATATATATTTCAAGATTTTTTTTTAAAACCTGTAAAACGGAGGAGAAAATGTTATAATAAAATAAATATCCCCTCAAGCAGCTGCTTGCCACAGAGGTCTGACAGGAGCTTGTCAGTTTATACGCCATAATTGAAGGTCTGTGAGGACGGCGGGACTCAGCAGAAAAACGACACTAGCGTCCATGCCTTTTCCGGGGCTCGAACCCGAGTCCCGTAGCATCATTAGCTAAGCGCGCTAACCACTCGACCACGGGATGCTGCATCGAAAATCCGGTTTCTTGGCATCTTTTATATTTTTTCGGCTCGATTGTGTTTCTTGCCCCCCCTCCCCCCCGCCTTGATTTTTTTCTAGATCCGGACCTGTACAAAGTAAATATTTAAGCTTGTTCTAAAGGCCATAAATTTGACTTTGGTACTTTGTTGCAAACAAAGTAGTCAAAATGATCTAAACAAGCCGTAACTCTTTTTACATCTTCGTGTGCTTCGTCATCTATTTGCTCAAGGGTGGTTGTGATTTCCCCATTCTTCATGCATTCCACATAAATCTCGATAAACAATGCGGTGAAGATGAAATATTTAGAACAACAGCGAAATGATTTCGTTCGATAATTTTCTCAACCCTCAGGTTTGGCACCATCAACATACTATCACGTTCACAGCCAGCCAACACGACATGGTGGATGCACGTTCTGATCAATTAGCCCTGAGCTAATTAACTATTTGACTTGATTTAATGCGCACACAGACACATACATACCCCATCACACATGATAATTAGCATGTTTATTAGCTTAGCTTCCTAAAGCTATTCATCTTTGAGCATAGATGCAAGAACTGATTGATAAGGTTACTCTAAAGAGCAAAAGCATTTTTTTTTAAATATTAGTACGCGATATTCGTTTCTGCGAAATCTTTCATTCCAGTTCATTTTTGCAGACATTTTTTTTCTGTCTTGTAATAAAAAAGGTATAACAAGGAGGTATTAAGTAATGTAATATTTTTACGAAGGATTTGGCCTGCCCCCGACTCCCCTCCCCCCCGAAAAAAATCTTAATTTATAGACCGTTTCACATGAATTATGTGTACACCATTTATTACATTCCTTAACAAATGTTGTCTTAAGGTTTAAAAACAATGTTATCTTATTGAAATCTGTTAATTGAATTATTTTATTATATCAAATGGGAATGATTAAAGGACTCTTTCGCAAAACAATTTCGGTCTTTTTTTTAAGTTTCCAAGAGAGCAAAAAATTGTAGCGAGTGGAGCTCGTTTAAATTTGATCAATTTTTAATTTCTTTAGAAAACAATAGCTCTCAATTACAATAAAAATAAAGGGAGGGGCAAGCGACCGCGACAAAGGAGTGCGTGGGGGGGGAGGAATGTGAAGCAAGATCGAATAGGAACGAAGTTATAGTATAAAAATTTTCTCTCCTGTTTAAATAAAATATAACGGCGGCCTTTCCAATCTCATCGGTGTCCCCTATCTGACCGAAGGTAGGGTGGAAGTTAGCTGTGATAAATCTCAACGCTGGCATATTGATTTCTGATTTGCTGTGACAACCACAGCAAACACGACAAACCCTGATTCCGCCTTTCGACACTACCAGTAAGGAATGCCGTGTACTATCTATTGTCAGGGGCAAGGCTATACCATATAGATATATCTCATTCCTGACGGTCCTATGGCGAGCAGTCCTATAGAAGGAAAGCTCATCCACGGTCAAAACCTAAATTTACTCTGTTTCCCGGTTAGCAATGAACAAAGATATATATAGATCCAAGTTCGCTCGGCTCCCAGGGTGGAGACTCTTAGTTGGACCCAGACTTTGAAAAGGGCCCTAGCCTACTAGAGGAACCACTTCTTTCAGCAGAGCCCTGTACTTGCTCCACTGAGTCCTGATTTGAGGTCTGAGCACAGTCCAACCGGGCCACTAAACCGGTCAGCAATGCCTTCGACCTCGGGGTGGTCTTAGCTCTGTCCAACCGGGGCCCAAACCGGTCAGCACAGCCTTCGACCGTTACTGGACCACAACCCCCCCACCACCACCACCACCACGTCAAGGTGGTCCCGTTTTTTTTGGGGGGGGGACGCTGGCATATGAGAAACTACAGATTACCAACCTGGCGTGCTACCGTTTGAGCCAAGTGTGCAAGAAACGTAAACCTTGTGCACCTTAAAGAACACGCTGAATGGCCTTAACGGGATATCACAACGTGTTCCCTAACAGCTGTTCACTGAGTTCCCATCTCTTCTCTAAACCTTCTCTTAACCCTTGGGGTCCTTGTGACCTGGCTATTTAGTCCATTATGTGGAAAAAAAAAAGTATCTGATAAGGTAAAACAATCCAATCATCTTTATTGATTTAACAAAGAGTTAAATTTTCACTAACACAGCGAATGTTTAGAGAGCATCAAAGGTTTAGAAATCTTAATTTTAGTGTTTAAGTGTATGTACTTATTTTTCCTCACTCTGCATATCTTCTTAAAAGTTACAGCAGTAAAGTCAATTTTCCTGTTTACGTCACTCAATGGCATCTTCAGCCACACCCCATACGTCCAAGATAATTAGAATAAGAAACTCGCTCCAGAGGCACAACCATTTGAAGGAACTGAAGCATCACCCACCTGACCTGTTTTAATCGCTTCAGCTTTTTTCTGCTTTGAGCACCAAGCCTATTTTATTTCCAGCTCATCAACAACTCTAATGAAAGAATGCAACGCTTGTGAACATCATTTGTCAAAAGGGTCAAATCGCCAGCATTATCTAAGTCAGATATTCTTATATCTTTATACCTTCCAAAGGCCAGTCACTCTTTCTCAAAGCTTTTCGTTTAACATAATCAATCATATTAAAAAGAAAAGACGACACTAACCACGACTAAAAATGTGAAAACAGAAGTAATATACTTTGGGTTGTTTTACCTCTGAGCGGCCTTTTTGCACACCATGGGCTAAATGGCCAGGTCACATGGACCCCGAAGGCTCAGAGAAGGTTGGGGGAGAGGACCCACTGGAACAGCTGTTGGGAGACAGATGGTAGCCTCCTGTCAAGGCCATCCAGTGTGTTCTTTAACGTGCACAGGGTATGGCTCTCCCGCACATGGGACCACGACTTAACATCCCATCCGACGGACGGCGGCCTTTCCAAGCCCATCGGTGTCCACTACTGACTGTGGGCAGGGCGATACAACTTATAGGAACACCGAGTATATTATAAATATTACATAATTTTCCTCGCATTTTTCGCCGCAAAATCTTTAATTACGTCATCAAAATTCAGCGATTTCGCTATTTCGCTTTCTATTGAAAGAATAGTTAGTCATCGATTAGCGGATTCTGCAATTGGATTTACTATTGGGCTTGGAAAATAACTGACATGCGCTCTGGTGATGGGACGTGGAGCTAGAGGAACGAGGATACACTGTGTCGGTTACTGTGTTAAAGATAGGAAAATGGCGTCGTTTTTTACGATGAGCTTTTCGTGCACCGCAGGGCCTTTTAAAGCGCAGGGAAGGGTTCCGGGGAACTCGCTGAACCCGCCTCGCTCCGGCCCTGAGCGGTGGGACCACTGAGGCTCCTGTGTTGTGCTTAGCGAGTGACTGTACCTGGTGGGCAGTCACTGTTTGTAAAATATAATATAAAGTGTAAATTGTGTATATATGAGAAGACACCTGAGTTTGTGTATATCGGCCACCTGGGTAGATCAACATCCTGACAAGATAGTGATAAGTACCCTTCTGCACACACTCTCACACACGGTCAGTAGAAAACAACCCAGCCCAGACAGGTACTGAAGACGCTTGTCTACATTACGTTAAAATTGTTTCGAATCCGATGGGTATTTCGAGGTCAAAGGTCAATTTTCGAAATACCGAATCCCCACTCTACATTGGATACATTTGAACTACATTGGATACATAGTGGACTACATTTGGACTACATTGGATATACCAGATGGGACTCGAACTGGAGAACTGCAGACTATGTGCTAGAGAGATAAGAACTGATGCAGAGGACTGTTTCGGATCATACCTTTCAAAATTGTTACAAAATTTCATGTCCGATGTGAAGTTCAAAGTCAAATATGGGTTGGACTGACGGTCAAGAAATCAAGAGGAGACAAAGGTGCCTATTCTCCCCCCTCCAACTTATTCCTATTTATTGGTTTTTCATAAATCTTTAAATTTTATGTATAGCCACTCAATGCGCGCAAAGAAAACTCTTAAGTCAGAGCCTAACAGTACTACGTAATAAAATGCTAATGTTAGAAAACTAAGATATACCGTATTTCTTCGATTCTAAGACGCCATCGATTCTAAGACGCACCCCTTTTTTAGAGACGTTTATATGGGAAAAAAAGTGCGTCTTAGAATCGAAGAAATACGGTATATAATTTTTAGCTGTTTCAATTTCAGGTTCTTTGAAAAACATTTGCCTCCCCTTGAAAGGGTTCGGCTGTATTGTTTAACCTCTGAGCAAGACTGTTTTTTTACACACACTGGACTAAATAGCCAGGTCACACGAACCCCGAGGTCTCAGAGAAGGTTAGGGAAACTCAACGGACAACTGGTAGCTTCTCGTCAAGGCTATCCAGCATGTTCTTTAAAGTGCACAGATATGGCTATCAAGCACACGGGGCAATGGCTTAACGTGTCATCCTACGGAAGGTGGCCTTTCCAAGCCCATCAGTGTGTCCCCTATTGACCGAAGGCAGGGCTGACAGTTTAGCGGAAAAAATCTGAACACTAGCACAGGTGAGACTCGAACCGGAGAATTGCAGATTACTGGGCTGGAAAGGAAATTACTGGCTTTCCAGGGGTGGTGGGGCTCTACTGACTGAGTCACTCCAGCCCCACCACCCCTGGAAATAATTCCTAACTCGGCCAGGAACAAAATGTATTTGTGAATGTAGGGGAGCAGCTTTAGATCTTTATCTTGTCATTGAAAAATAATACTTAGGTATAGAGTAAAAAGAGAATACCGTATATTTCCGCAGATAAGACGAGGTATAAATTTTCGTCAAAGTTTTATAGTTTTAGCATATATCTGTCCTATAAGACGACCCCAAACTATGAACGGCCTATGAATTTAGTTTAGATCGGCGATCATCATCTGGATAATAATACTGTGTAGAGTATACGGAATTATGTCTTGTTCGCAAACATTCGCACTGATTCGGGCATTCGGGTAATGACTTGACTATTCACAAAAGCGTCGTATGGGCTATTCTATTTTGTGGACATACCCTACTCTGTACTAGTAAATAATTACGGTTTGTCCGTTTTTTCCTCAGTAGTTCAATAAACATAACTTTTAATATTGCCTTAGATGATGAATGTGGTGATTTTGCAGGATTTTAAATACATTGCTAAGTGATTTGTTTTATTTTATAATGGTTTCAATTTATATAAATTTCAATTTAATTTTTTTGTATCTGTCCTATAAGACGACCCGGATTTTGGGGGCCTTTTTTTATGATTCAACTATCGTCTTATCTGCGGAAATATTCGGTAATTAGTTTTAATATATATTTACTGTAGTTTTTGAACATTTTTGGTAAAAATGCAGAAAGGTACAAGTGTCTTTTCTTGTCCCTCTTTGCTGAAGTCCACCTACATCGAGTTTTACACGTATATACAATTACTTGTTTCCGTCATATACAATTATTATACTTGTTTCCGTTATATATATATACACAATTATTATACTTGTTTCCGTCATATACAATTATTATACTTGTTTCCGGTATATACGATTATTATACTTGTTTCCACTATATACAATTATTATACTTGTTTCCGTTATATACAATTATTATACTTGTTTCCGGTATTACAATTATCATACTTGTTTCCGGTATTACAATTATTACACTTGTTTCCGTTATATATATATAATTATTATACTTGTTTCCGTTATATATATAATTATTATACTTGTTTCCGTTATATGTACAATTATTATACTTTTTCCGTTACATACAATTATTATACTTGTTTCCGTTATATACAATTATTATACTTGTTTCCGTTATTACAATACTTGTTTCCGTCAGTTTAGGGTTGAAAAAAATCATGGGTCAAGGGACGATGATCTTACGCCCCAGCTTCTTAAGATCTTTTCAACTGAAGTGAACGTACGCATGGGAACAAATACCATGCGTACGTTCACTTCAGTTTACACCTTCTATAAAACACAGTAGAAAACATTTAAAACAAAGACGAATAAGTCGAAATATCGATGATCAACGGGAAATTCAAGTTTGGTCCGTTCTGGTGGCAATACTTTTCATTGCATAAATATTTTCATAACGCGAGATGGATAATACGAAAAGACCTTTAACGAGAATATTTTTTTAACAAATCTAATTCTATTCAAATTTCGTTGGGTAACACGAAATTTATAAAGGATTGAAAGACATAATCCCAACCACTGTTTAATAATGTTTGAACAGTTTCAAATTTATTGCTAATTATACAGGGTGTCCATAAAGTCTCTTTACATTTAAAAAAATTATTAAAAAATCAAATGGAAAGATAAATATTTGGAAATTATTACAAAGTGAGAAGTAGACATTGAAGTTTTTTTCTCATCATTTAATACACCTCTATATGGACACCATTAGTTGCACGAAGCACATCAAGACGGTACTCGATTTCTTGCCATGTTCGCATTCAGACGGTACTCGCTTTCTTGCCATGTAACATAGCCTCATCGATGGTGGCAATGGCATCAGTGATCTTGTGCTTTAGGTCAGTGATGTCCGTATCTTTGTTCGATACACGATATCTTTAACATAACCCCATAGAAAGAAGTCCAGCGGAGTGATATCTGGTGAACGAGGTGGCCAGGGAATTGGGCCATCCCTTCCAATCCACCGGTCTGGAAACGTTTGATTTAGGAACCCACGGACTTGCAGTCCCCAATGTGGTGGTACACCATCTTGCTGGAAAATGATGGTTGGTTGAAGGTCATCTAGTTGTGGTGCCACATATTCAGTCAAAAGGTCAAAATAAACATTTGCAGTAATTGATGCCTCGTTGAAGGAAAATGGACCAAGGATTCGATTGCACATGATCCTACACCACACATTAACCTTTGGACTATCTCGGTGAAGTTCACTAGTCACATGGGGGTGTTCTGATCCCCAGATTCTCACATTACGTGTGGTCAGTTTC
This sequence comes from Ryuthela nishihirai, assembly GCA_038380435.1. Taxonomy (NCBI): domain Eukaryota; kingdom Metazoa; phylum Arthropoda; class Arachnida; order Araneae; family Heptathelidae; genus Ryuthela; species Ryuthela nishihirai. The sequence continues at coordinate 42,613,955 of JAWZYU010000020.1, forward strand.
CCTGAGACATGAAAGGTTGCCTCATCACTAAAACAAACTCGGGTAAGGAACGTTTCATTCTCTGAAATTCGTTCCAGCATGTTAACTGCAAACTCATTTCGTCTTGGTTTATCATTTGGCTTGAGTGCCTGTAAAAGTTGCACTTTATAAGCGTACAATCGCAAGTTCTTATGTAGGACTTTGTGCACTGTTGAACGTGGTAGCTCTAACTGTCTGGCAGCAGTACGGATGGACGTTGTGGGAGATCGACTAAAGGCTTGTCTTACACGATCGATGTTTTCCTCAGGTGTTCTTGGTCGTCCACTCCTCCCTTTATCCAACACTGTCCCTGTCTCCATAAATTTCTTGTGCCATGACGAATTGACGGACGTGAAGGGGGATCTCTTTCATACTTAGTTCTGTAGTTTCGTTGAGTCTGCGTATCCGATTTCGTTTCAATAAACCATGATACACATTGTGCTTTCTCTTGAGGAGTAGCCATTTTTTAGAGTTTCTTTAAAAAATACCTCTTTCATCAACGTGGTACCTGAAATACATAAAGCAATGTGATTAAAAACTTTGATAACCACTTAGTACATTGAACAAATTTAATTAAGATATCTCATCAATTGCCTTTGCAATAAATTTTTTAAATTGTAAAGAGACTTACAGCTGGGAGGAAGGTTAATAATTTTCTGCTATGACTATAAAGGTAGTTTCCTGCGCTCTCTTCGGATTGTCGATCTTCTTAATCCTTGTTCGGGAATAACATTCACAATGAAGGCTTTATAAGATCAGACTCCAGTTCTCTAATCATTAAAGTAAGGCCTCATTTAAATCTTTGCATTGATCTTCATTCTCAAAATGCGGCGTAGGCTATGAATTGCGTTAGGAATCAACAGTTGGGTTGTTTTACCTCTGAGCGGCACTTTTTTGCACACCATGGGCTAAATGGCCAGGTCACATGGACCCCGAAGGCTCAGTTGAGGGAGGGGACCCACTGGAACAGCTGTTGGGAGACAGATGGTAGCCTCCCGTCAAGGCCATCCAGCGTGTTCTTTAACGTGCACAGGGTATGGCTCTCCCACACACGGGGCCACGGCTTAACTTCCCATCCGACGGACGGCGGCTTTTCCAAGCCCATCGGTGTCCCTTACTGACCGTGGGCAGGGCGGGGAATTTTGCGGAGATAAATCTCAACACTGACCCAGCTGGGATTCGAACCTGGGAACTACAGATTACGAGCCTGGCGCGCTACCGACTGAGCCACCCCCGCCCCAAGGAATCAACAGTGCAATGAATTCATCAATATGCGAAATTCTGTTAACACGAATATTTACACTAGTCCCTTGGCTTTCTCATTAACCGTTTAGTACAGTGTTTTAGAAAAATGAATGTATATGAAAATCGAATGGCTATTCCTATAAAAGCATATCAGAATGGAATATAAATTTGAAGGCATATTAAATAAAATAAAAATAAATACCCCCTCAAGCAGCTGCTTGCCACAGAGGTCTGACAGGAGCCTGTCAGTTTATATGCCACAGTAGAAGGTCTGAGAGGATGGCAGGACCTCAGCAGAAAAACGACACATACATCCATGCCTTACCCGGGGCTCGAACGCAGGTCCCTTAGATCAGTAGCCAAGCGCGCTAACCACTCGGCCATGGACAAATATTTCTGCAAACATAGTTAACGTTTTGATCCATTCCTATGAAACGAATAAGAACTATCAATTTTCCTTCAGGAAAACATTTTTAAAAGGTACTCCCCTACACAAAGGACAGATATAACCAAGAAGCTCTTATCGGGCTTGTCCTGGTTTCTCATACAACAAACAAACACAGGGCTATCCCAGCTGGTTTGTAGTCAGGTGCGCTAAACACTAGACTAGCTAACGGCAAACGACCGCCCTACTCTTCTGATACAATTTCTTTTGAACAAGGTCAGCGATATCGAATTTCAAGGCACTTAATGAACAACGTCTTCCGTACACGTGCTCCTCATATACATGTGATACGGCAAAAAAATTGCATACACTAGAAGTGAAAAACCCCTTTTCCGCTCCCCTCCTCAGTTAAAGTCTTTTCTTGGCTTTGCACACGCAACACTTCCGCGTCGTGCCTCCCCGCACCCCCTCCCCCCACTCGTATAATACCTAATATTATCACCTCCCCGTCCCACGACTTTCCACCCTGCTTACTCGCCCCTCGGTTTCAACCGACGCCGCTGCATGAGTTGTGGCTCCAAGCTGTTGCTGCCCGTGACCCCTGACCTCGTCACACCCGCCATTAGCCCGTTTCTCCCTCCTCTGTTCTTCTTCGTTCTGATATATGTGTTTATATGAATAGGCACAGATGAATTTTATGGAGCGACGGCGGTAGAACGTCCCTTTTATTACCATCCCTAGCCCGCCTCCGTAGGAAATAGACAAGTCTCTTGGGATCTTCTCTCCTGGATGCTGCGATTGTCTGTCAGTTGGAGAGGTTTCTGTTATCTTGAAAAACAAACGTTTGTAGATGGTTGGATATTTAATGTCACAACAGGATGCCACCAGTGAACTGAAAGTAGAGCAAATAAGAAAGCGTGGATCGAAATTTTAAGACTTATAGGATTGGATTGGATTGTTTTACCTCTGAGCGGCACTTTTTTGCACACCATGGGCTAAATGGCCAGGCCACAAGGACCCCGAAGCTCAGAGAAGGTTGGGGGAGGGGACCCACTGGAACAGCTGTTGGGAGACAGATGGTAGCCTCCCGTCAAGGTCATCCAGCATTTAACGTGCACAGGGTATGGCTCTCCCGCACACGGGGCCACGGCTTAACGTCCCATCCGACGGACAGCGGCCTTTTCAAGCCCATCGGTGTCCCCTACTGACCGTGGGCAGGGCGGGGAAAAGACTTATAGGATGCAAGGATTATATTTTGGGAGTGGTTTCTTTGGTATTTGTACTGAAAGACCATTTCGAAGCAAGCGACTGCTCTTAATAATAGAATTAAGTCGTTATAGTTGATACTTCAAATAGAAGCATGCTTTATTGAAGAATATAAATAAATATTTATTATTATGTTGGGGGATTTTTATGCAATTGTTCCAAATTATGCGAATTGGATAAACGTGATAAGCACGGTTGTGGATTGCGCAAAAAATTTGATACTGCAGGTTTAGGGAAAAAAAAATCCTAAGATTTTTTTCAGAAAGAGATTTCTCTGCCACAGGAGTGGGGCACATTTTCTAGTGTCGAGAGCTGACATTTTGATTTTATTATTCGTTGTTTACTGAGTCTCTGAACACTGTGGTGACACCAAAATTGCGAAACTTTGAATATTTCAGGTCAGGAAATAAAGTCGAAGCAGACAGAAGTTTTGAGGGGAAAAACTGTTTTATTGCATGACAGCGTCCGAATCCATATTGCTCAAGTTGAACAGATATGGTTGGGAATGCCTTGAATATCCTCCCTATAGTGGGGCGGGGGTGGCTCAGTCGGTAGCGCGCCAGGCTCGTAATCTGCAGTTCCCAGATTCGAGTCCCAGTTGGGTCAGCGTCGAGATTTATCTCCGCAAAATTCCCCGCCCTGCCAACGGTCAGTAGGGGACACCGATGGGCTTGGAAAGACCGCCGTCCGTCGGGTGGGACGTTAAGCCGTGGCCCCGTGTGTGGGAGAGCCATACCCTGTGCACGTTAAAGAACACGCTGGATGGCCTTGACGGGAGGCTACCATCTGTCTCCCAACACCTGTTCCAGTGGGTACCCTCCCCCACTGGAACATTTCTGAGCCTTCGGGGTCCATGTGACCTGGCCATGGTGTGCAAAAAAGTGCCACTCAGAGGTAAAACAACCCAACCCTCCCTATAGCCTGGCATCTCCCTTATTAGATTTTCATATTTCTGGACCTTTAAAAAACGCCATGAAAGAAAGAAGGAATATTAGTTAACCGAACGAAGAGGTTTAGTGCATTGTCACAGATTTCCTCATGCATTAGCTAAAGTCGCTCTAGTTTGGGTTGTTTTACCTCTGAGCGGCACTTTTTTTGCACACCATGGGCTAAATGGCCAGGTCACATGGACCCCGAAGGCTCAGAGAAGGTTGGGGGAGGGGACCCACTGGAATAGCTGTTGGGAGACAGATGGTAGCCTCCCGTCAAGGCCATCCAACGTGTTCTTTAACGTGCACAGGGTTATGGCTCTCCCGCACACGGGGCTTAACCGGCTTAACGTCCCATACGACGGACGGCGGTCTTTCCAAGCCCATCGGTGTCCCCTACTCTGACACCGATGGCAGGCGGAGAATTTTGCGGAGATAAATCTCAACGCTGACCCAGCTGGGACTCGAACCTGGGAACTACAGATTACGAGCCTGACGCGCTACCGACTGAGCCACCCCCGCCCCGTCGCTCTAGGAAAGAGGATATCATGCTATTAATTTAATATTGAAACAAATACGTCATAAGGCTTGGCGAATTTGAACAGATCAATAAACGATTTAGGCTTCATTTCCTACTTGTCAACTTTTCGTTTAAACGACGCTTAAACATTCTGTAAAATCTGTGTTTTCGTATTTATATCATAATATTAATTAATTATATATTAATTATAATATTAAATTAATCAAAAATTTTCTCGAGGGCGATTAGCAGCTCGCTGGAGGTGATCTGAATGCCCATTCCCCCCGCTCTATATCAATCCCTGAATGCCTTCCCAGCCACCTAAGCCAGCGTTGAAATTTATCTACATAAAATTCCTTGTCCTGCCCTCAGTTAGTAGGGGACACCGATGGACTTGAAAAGGCGGACTTCCAACGGATGGGACGTTAAGCCGTGGTCTCGTGTGCCGGAGAGTCATTAGTTTTGTTAAAGAACACTTGGTATGGCCTTGAAGGGAGGCTACCGTCTTTTGCCTAACAGCTATCCAGTGGGTCCCCTCCCCTAACCTTCTCTGAGGCCTCGGGATCCTTGTGACCTGGTCATTTAGCCCACTGTGTGCAAAAAAAAAGTGAGCTTAGAGGTAAAAAAATATTTTTATGCTGCAATACAAATTTAGTTATTTTAACCCCACAATTCGACTTTTAAAAAAATTCAGTAGCCCTATTAAAAAATTTAACCTTTCCATGATTTTAAATACTGAGGAAGTTTTGAAAACAAAATGAAGACTTCAAGAAGTATACAAGAGGAGCATCTGGATTAGACTATCACAAAAGGAATTTGCCTTCCAGCCACAATTACCGAGTTGATCAACATACTAAGATTAGAATACTAGTTCAGAGATACCTGTAGACAAGAGTTTTAAAGGTTTCATTTATATTGGAATTTAATTGATTGATGAGAAAGGTTGGGTTGTTTTACCTCTGAGCGGCACTTTTTTTTTGCATAAATGGGCTAAATGGTCGGATCACAAAGACCCCGAAGGCTCAGAGAAGTTTGTGAGGAGGGGACCCAGTGGACAGCTATTAGGAGACGGATGGTAATCTCCTGTCAAGGCCATCCAATGTGTTCTTTAACGTGCACAGGTTATGGCTCTCCCTCACACGGAGCCACAACTTAACGTTCCATACGACGGACGGCGGCTTTTCCAAGCCCATCGGTGTCCCCTACTGACCGTGGACAGGGCGGGGAGTTTTGCGGAGATAAGTCTCAATGCTGACCTAGCTGGGACTCGAACCTGGGAACTGCAGATTACGAGCCTGGCGCGCAACCGACTGAGCCACCCCCTCCCCAATGAGAAAGGTAGTCTTCTACATGTACAAGAGCTCTAACATGAGATTTAAACTCATGAACTCATTTTCCAGCAAGATAATCATCAGCGTAATTTGAGTCAGATATTTTAAGATCTTAAGACAATCAAAGATTCTAGTCTATCTCTTCAAAACCTTTATAACATAATCAAGCGTTATGCTAACAAGAGGCAAGATAAATGCATACTTGCCTATATTCAGTCACTAGTATTCTGCCCTGTTCATCATGGGGCGGGGGTGGCTCAGTCGGTAGCGCGCCAGGCTAGTAATCTGTAGTTCCCAGGTTCGAGTCCCAGCTGGGTCAGCGTTGAGATTTATCTCCGCAAAATTCCCCGCCCTGCCCACGGTCAGTAGGGGACACCGATGAGCTTGGAAAGGCCGCCGTCCGTCTTATGGGACGTTAAGCCGTGGCCCCGTGTGCGGGAGAGCCATATTCTGTGCACGTTAAAGAACACCCTGGATGGCCTTGACGGGAGGCTACCATCTGTCTCCCAACAGCTGTTCCAGTGGGTCCCCTCCCCCAACCTTCTCTGAGCCTTCGGGGTCCATGTGACCTGGCCATTTAGCCCATGGTGTGCAAAAAAGTGCCGCTCAGAGGTAAAACAACCCAACTGTTCATCATTCTTCTTTCAGCTATGACGAAATATCTGTTTATTGTGACCAAAAAACAGAAGGGTGGGGGGGGCTTTGAATGACTCAGTCAGTAGTGCGCCAGGCTAGTAATCTGCTGTTCCCAGGTTCGAGCCCTACCTGCACAGGAATTGAGATTTATCACCGTAAAGACCTCTACCTATACCTCAGTGAGAAAGGGGTAACCAATAGGCTTGGAAAGATCGCCGTCCGTCGGATGGGACGTATATCCGTGGCTCCGTGTTCAGGAGAGCTAGACCCTTGTGCACGCTAAAGAACATGCTAGATGGCGTGATAGGAGGATACCAACTGTCACCTTCTCTAATACTGTAGGATCCTCGTGACATGGAGACATTTAGTCCATTGTGTACCAAACCGTGCCGCTCAGGAGTAAAACAACTGACAAAGAAAAAAGATCATTAGAAACTCTGAAACGCGAGTCTTGCGATTACAATTCATGCATTGCAATTTCGAGTTGTTTCTACACCTCCAGTGCTAGATGCTACCACAAGAAATCATCATCATCCTCAAGCAGCCATGGGCTACAGAGATACCAATTACAATATCTAAATTAGTGTGACACATATCTGTAACATCACAGACACATTTCAGACTGTACCTAATCTAGTTGACCATTAGATAAAATGTTGCGATAAACTCGATAGAGTAATAACTGCGGTCTTAAGATGTCCCCCTAGCACGACCCATCTTACATGTCGCCGAATACTGATCGATGCAATTGATAAACAATCATTCAAAGGTCTTGGACACTAAGCTGAGAATAAGACCGATGACGTTATCTGAGCTGCTTTGAAGTGCAAGGTAAAATCCGAAGGTGACCTCAGCTAGGGAGACGCCGAGATTTGTCCTGACTGCAAGTCCCTTCTGCATAACGAGAGGTTAGACGCGTTATGTTCGGCGCCTCTCTGCCATTCGACAGAAATAAAATTAGTAGTGGATTCCTTAGGCACTTGATGGCCTTGACTAAGTCTTGGAGAGAAGAAGCCGTAGATAGGAGAAGAGGCCTTCTCCCTCTAATTCCTTTATGTGTCTCGTTTTTTTTGCTTCTTCATCTGAAAGGTTTTTTTCTTCTTTGAAAATGTCAGAGCTGCAGGTGGTGTCTGGTTTCTGTGCAAAGGGGAGAAACGTATGTCCAGAGTATCAAAGTACTGGAGATTAAGGCACGGGGGAGGGGGAGGGGTGGCGAGGGTTAGGTCAGACTTTGCCGAGGTTTGAGTTCCACTGCGCCTGCGTTGAGATTTATTTCCCCTATTCCAGAAAGGGGGACACCGATCGGCTGGAAAGGTCGTCGTTCATTGATGAGACTTGAAGCCGTGTCTCTGTGTGCAGGAGAGTCAAATCCTGTGCACGTTAAAGAACAGGTTGGATGGCCTTGATAGGAGGTTTCCATTTGTCTTCTAACAGTTCTCCACTGGCTCTCCTTCCTTCCAGGAACAAGGGTGGCTCAGTCGGTAGTGCACCAGGCTCATAATCTGCAGTTTCCTGGTTCGAATCCTACTTGGGCCAGCGTTGAAATTTATCTCCACAGAACTACACGCCATCGGTCAGTAGTGGCCACAGAGGGGCTTGGAAAGGTCACCGTCCGTCGGATGGAACGTAAGGCCGTGGTCCCCGTATGTTGGAGAGCCATACCCATTGCTCGTTAAATAACATTCTGGATGGCCTTGACAAGGGAGTATCATCCGTCTCCTAGCAGCTATCCAGTGGGTTCCCCTCCCCCAACTTTCTCTGAGCCCTCGGGGCCTTTGTGGATTGGATTGGATTGTTTTACATCTGAGCGGCACTTTTTTGCACACCATGGGCTAAATGGCCAGGCCACAAGGACCCCGAAGACTCAGAGAAGGTTGGGGGAGGGGACCCACTGGAACAGCTGTTGGGAGACAGATGGTAGCCTCCCGTCAAGGCCATCCAGCGTGTTCTTTAACGTACACAGGTGATGGCTCTCCCGCACACGGGGCCACGGCTTAACGTCCCATCCGACGGACGGCGGCCTTTTCAAGCCGATCGGTGTCCCTTATGACCGTGGGCAGGGCGGGGAAATTTTGCGGAGATAAATCTCAACGCTGACCCAGCTGGGACTCGAACCTGGGAACTACAGATTACGAGCCTGGCACGCTACCGACTGAGCCACCTCCGTCCCCGCCCCCGGGGGCCTTTGTGACCTGGCCATTTAGCCCATTGTATGTAAAAAAGTGCAACAACCAAACCCCTTCCTTCCACCTTTTCTGAGTCCTTGGGATCCATGTGACCTGGCCATTTAGCCCATTGTGTGCATAAGTACAGCTCAGAAACCCAAGCATTGAAAATATTCCATACAGATTCTTTTAAAAGGGATGGATGATAAAATATAATATCTACCTGGTTTGTTAAAATAACTATGATGAGGTAAACCATGATATCGACTTTAACCGATTATCTCTACATAAAATTCTTAAAAAGAAACATCTTTTTCAGTTTTATCACTTCTGAATATATTTCTCATTTCAAATATCTTTAATTGAGATATTTGATTAGGTAGTACAATTGAGTCTGTCTCTTCAAAACCTTTATAACATAATCGAGCTTTATGCTAACAAGAGGTGTGGCTGAGCAGACTTTGCCTATGAAACAAATTTACTCTGAAATTTTGAAACTTCACAGGTTCTGAGAGAATACGACTGTAAGAACCAAAATATACAAAACTTGGCCTTAATCCGCTTAGCTTCTGAGAAGCCCATATGCAATGCGGCTGGATTTTTTACATCTGAGCTGCACTTTTGTATATAAATAAATAAAATAATAATAAATACCCTTTCAAGTAGCTGCTTGGCACAGAGGTCTGACAGGGATTTTGTCAGTTTATATGCATTAGTAGAAGGTCTGTGAGGATGGCAGGACCTCAACAAAAAAACCACACAAACTTCCATGCCTTACCCGGGGCTCGAACCCAGGTCCCTTAGATCATCGCTTCTTAAACTGTGGGTCGCGACCCCATATGGGGTCGCAACCCACAGTTTAATAAAAGAATATAATTAAAAATGAAGTTTTGGAACGTGCAACGACCAAAAATTAATTCAAAATGAGCCGCGCAGAACGGCGGTATCCATGTTGTTGCTACTCAGAAAGCTGCACGCCAATTGCAATATATCCGAATGCTTTATACGAATACTGCTCAATAAAATCGCAATTGTTTCGTGTACAAAAAAGGAAATTTCATCAGTTTACATTAAAAACACTGGGAAAATCTCGCAACCCTTCCTACCGCCTTCTGCTAGGCCTAACTACGCTACTGTCACAAATTATTTGAAATGACGAAAAAGTTTTCAATTTACAAAGCAAAACTTTAGCATTACTTCTTACCTATGAAATGTTATCACTTTGATCTTTTTCGCAGGTTCATTACTGCATCCGAAAGCGGTGCAAAAATGCATTTTTTAACGCAGTCCGTCGTTCTTTAACACAGTGATATCACGATTACAAGTAGCAACAATATGGCGACGCTCGGTTACAGTCTTCAAGCGATAGGGCGCCTCCCTCTCTTCCTACCTCCATGCTGCAGCCTTGTTCTTAACACACAACATGCGCACTTTGAACTGCGCATGCCGTCACGCCACGCAACGTCAACGACGCTGCCAGAAACACCTCGGATTGGATTCGAGACTATTGTATTTTATGATTAGTTTTGCTTGTACATAAAGTTTTCTGCTCTTATAAAAATACGATAGTTTAATTACGGAAAATAAAGACAATATTTTGCTACCGTCATTCCTCAGCATATAAGTATCAAAATAGTATATCTTTGGATTGTATTGGACTATGGATAAGTGGCTAAACTTAGACAGAAGAGGTAAAAATACTGATGACAATGTGGCAGAGTCTTCGCTACCGGGTTGTAGTACACCTAAATTGAGAAGAAAAAGAAAATATGTCGAATCATTTTTGCAATATGGATTTGCTTCTAATAATCATGATGATGTGGAAAACCTCTTTGTCTAATTTGTAATGAAGTTTTGGCTGCGGAGAGCATGAAAAAAAAAATAAAACGACATCTTAATATCAAGCATGCAGCGTACTGCAATAAACCAAAGGAATATTTTGAACGACTTGTAAAATCTTCAAATAAAGAAAAACAATGTTTTGAGAAATTTGTTACTGTCAACGAAAAGTATTTACTTGCATCTTACGAAACTATAATTGCCAAAACTAAAAAGCCCTTCGCGATAGGAGATCTCGTGTTACCTGCTGCTATTAAAATGTCAGAAATAGTTCATGAGAAAAAGTATGGGGATAAAATTCGTAAAATTCCTTTATCGAATGATACTGTTTCCAAAAGAATTTCTGAAATTAGTGAAGACCAATTCCGGCAGCTTATTACCAGGCTTAAGGATAGCCCAAAGTTTGCAATTCAGATAGATGAAACAACTGATATTTTTAACATGGCACAGTTGTTACTTCATGTAAGATATGTTTATGAAAAAAGCATACTTGAGGAATTATTGTTTTGTCGCCCTTTGAAAGGGCGACAAGAGGGGAAGATATATATCTTAAACTCGATGAATTTTTCACAAATGAAGGTTTACAGTGGAAAAATTGCGTTGGAGTCTGTACAAACGGTGTTGGAGCAATCATGGGCGAGAATGTTGGATTTGTAGCAAAAGTTAAAGCTGGTGACAATGAACACATCACTTTTACTCACTACGTGATCCATCGAGAGGCACTCGTAGCCAAAAAAATGTCACCAAAGTTAGATGTTGTGCTTCGCGATACTATCAAAATCATTAACTTCATTAATAGCCGTGCCCTTAACAGTCGTTTGTTTTCAAACCTTTGCAAAGATATGGACTCCGATTACAAAAGCTTATTACTATATGCAGAGGTAAAGGTGGTTCTCAAGAGGGCGAAGTTTAAACAGATTATTGAAATGAAAGATGAAGTTGTTATATTTTTGACTCAGCAGAATTCCGATTTTGTTAATTTTTTTCATGATGACTTATGGCTTTCAAAACTGTGTTATTTGTCGGATATTTTAGAAAAACTCAATGCTTTAAACATGCCGCTTGAAGGAAAAAATTGCAACATATTTATGTTAAAAGATAAAATTGAAAGTTTTACTAAAAAAGTTAACATATGGAAGAATAGGATGGAAAATGGTTCTTTAGAAATGTTTACAGCTGTAGATGATTTTATAATTGAAAATAACCTTCCCAAAGATTTAATTGTAAGAGTTATAATTGATCATCTGAAGTGCCTGGAGACACAATTTCAGAAATGAGAAATTCTAAAAAACTAAGTTGGTTTCATAAACCATACTCAATTGAAATCAAAAACGTCTGTCATCTGCCATTAAAAGTTCAAGAAGAATTTGCCGAATTTTCAAGTGACACAGGTTTAAAACTTAAGTTTACTAAAAAATCGTTAAATGAATTTTGGCTTGGGATTAGGACAGAATTTCCAACAATTTCTGAAATGACCCTAAACATACTTCTCCCATTTTGTACTACGCATTTATGCGAAGCGGAGTTCTCAGCATTGACGATTGTAAAATCAAAATATCGATCAACTCTGAAAAACGTTGAAGATGCTCTACGTCCTGCAGTGTCAAATATTCAGCCAAGATTTAATTCTTTATGTAAAAATAACCAAGCACATCCATCTCATTAGTATGCCAATTTGCTTTCGTCTTTAATAAATGGTAAATTTATATGTATACCAAAGAATTGTTTTAAAATAAATTTCTTTACGATTTATTATCAGTAAATGTTTGATTTGTATACCTATTTCATATATCTGGGTCACTTAAAAATTTCTCGGGCGAAAAGGGGTCGCGAATTGAAAAATTTTAAGAAGCCCTGTCTTAGATCAGTAGCCAAGCGCGATAGCCACTCGGTCACGGCAGACAATGAGATAAATGTCCAGATAACAGGGATCCAATGGGCTCAGAGGAGATTGAGGAAGAGGATCAATTGGACAGCTGCTAAAGAGACAGAAGAGAGCTTCCCATCAAAGCCATCCAGCGTGTTCTTTATCGTCCCCAGAGTATGGCTCTCCTGCATACTGAGCCATAGTTTAACGTTCCATCCAACAGACGGGCGACGTTCCCAACCCCAACGGTGTCCCCTTTCTAATCGAGAGTAGAATGAAGGTTTAGCGGAGGGAAATCTCAACGATGGCAGAGGTGGGGATTCGAACCTTGAAACTGTAGAATACGAGCTTCGAGGGCTACCGACTGAACCAACCGCTGTACTCACGCGATTGTAGCAATGAGTCAGCGCAGTTAATGCATCGAATGGTCTCGTAGCTCACTGGGAGAATGAATTATCAATCACTTGTGTCACTGAACAATCGCTAACGATCTTTGATCCCACAGTGATTCACAACGAGAGTTTTGACGGATTGAACGTATGAGATCGTTGCTTGAGAACGTTGATATTTTAGGATTTGAACCTTTGACTTAGGTTGGTGACATGGAGACACTAGGATGTTACATTGCTTTGGATTACTGTTTTTTGAAACTGATTTAATCTCACTGAATTATCCATGTCTAACTTACAGAAACTCTATATTATGTCAATGGGGATAAAAAAGAATATGCCTGCGTCAGTGGAGAGTGGTGGCCTTGATAACAAATTCAATCTTCGAAAATACAATATCGAATAATTTTAGATAATATTAGATATTTCTAATTAGATATATTAATTTTAGATAATATTTAGATAAATATGTATGTTTTGTATAAATTTCGGGATGCAAAATTCTCTAAATTTGTATTCATGGAAAATATCATTTCAACCAATTTTTTATACGAAAAAAAATTGCTATTTCTTTGAAGAGGGGCGTTAGAGAGATAAAAATGAGCTTTAAACAGAGTGAAGGGGGCGCTGGGCTCAAGAATTATTGCGGATTGGATTGTTTTACCTCTGAACGGCACTTTTTTGCACACCATGGGCTAAGTGGCCAGGCCACAAGGTTCCCGAAGGCTCAGAGAAAGTTGGGGGAGGGGACCCGCTGGAACAGCTGTTGGGAGACAGATGGTAGCCTCCCGTCAAGGCCATCCAGCGTGTTCTTTAAAGTGCACAGGGTATGGCTCTCCCGCACACGGGGCCACGGCTTAACGTCCCATCCGACGGACGGTGACCTTTCCAAGCCCATCGGTTTCCCCTACTGACCGTGGGCAGAGCGGAGAATTTTGCGGAGATAAATCTCAACGCTGACCCAGCTGGGACTCGAACCTGGGAACTACAGATTACGAGCCTGGCGCGCTACCGACTGAGCCACCCCCGCCCCAGAATTATTGCGAACTATTGATCTATGATATCATTTGTAGATTGAGAAGTGATTGATTGCTTAGCCAACCAATGACGTGTGATAACCGTGTATTTATCAACCGTGTATTCTTATTGTCTCACTTGTTTTCTCTGATATTTACACAAATAAAACAAATTGCACGGAGTCTATTGGACCACAAGTAAAAGAACTTGCATGACCGAAATGGAATGATTAACTACTTCGGACCACTTCTGCAAATTATATTTCTTTCTCCATCTATTCAAATAAAGGCTTCCGAAAGCCAAAAAGAAGGGAACTACAAAGAAAGCAAAGCTCCAAATTGTCGTTGCTTTTCGACAGCGCGAAAATTTAATCACCTATCATTCAGGAATTCTCTTCACGTCCAAAGACCCCCAGAAATAATGGGAATGTCTGATAGTATTATCTTTGGCCTCCGAGCATTCTAAGGAAGGTGACAAGAGCAATGAAAGAGGGGGGGGAGGGGGGATTTATCCAATGACGGCATGTTCAACATGCATTCATAGAAACAAGTGATTTGTAACCACACTGAGTTCTGTCTCTCTGAAAAAAAAGGTGCATAGAGAGGGGTACTTGACACGAATAACAACTTCATTTGCCGTGTCTTAGTCACTAGAAGAGGTTCAAGGTGTTTACAACACCTTGAATCTAAGAGGTATAAAAAGAAAGACTACAAGTTATTCTGACATTTTCTCACCTTTTTTTCCCCTTTTGTAATGTAAAGATTAGAGTTTGGCTCATTTTCTTTTTATTTCGAGCGTATTTTTACAGATAACCTCGCAAAACACTTCGGTTACTTTAATGTTTTTTAAGAAAGATGAAGAACAAGTCTGGCCCAAGGTCAAGTTCCTAATTGGTTTCGATCCAGTGCTAGTGCTGATGGAAGCAGTGACGAAAATAACTTACTTTTAAGCAACAACGACCGTTAGGATTTGAATGTTTGAATTACGTGGACTTATGTGAACTTTGAATTTGATGAACTTTTTTAACCGCACTGAATACCCAATTCCGGAAACATCAAAGGAATATAGAGAAATCTGTGAAATGTGGAGGCCTTGGTAACAAATTTAAATCTACGAAGAAAGAAAAAAAAAACTTTAATTTTATCTTCTTCAGTGATTGGTAATAACACTTAAAAATGTCTTATAATTTGCATTTATCTTCTTACTACGAAATAGCAACACCAGGGAGAGTTGGCATATTTTTTACAGACATGCGATAAACTAAAATGAAAAACAAGTTCATGAATAAATGTTAATGAGGACAAATATGACGTATGGAAGAGAAAACAATGGATTTAGTTCTATTTAATTCAAAAGAATTTTGTTGTGCTTATCCTCTCAGATCTTCCACTTTGGCATATAAACTGACAGGCTCCTGTCAGACTTCTGTGGCAAGCAGCTGCTTGAGGGGGTATTGATTTTTATTTATTTATATGAGCAATCGGTTTACGAGTTTTCATTTATACGATATGAACTAATTAATACCTGATTTACGGACCAATTTTTGCTCACACAAGCTCTAGGAAACCATCAGTTTGTGAGAGGAAGGAGCTGGTAAAATATAAAATGGGAAAAGTTTTATGAAAAGATAAGTTTCATTTCAGAAAAAAATGACCAACAATGCATGAATTTTCTTTTTTAACGTCTAATAAGCGGTGCTAGCCGTCCCGTGGTCGAGTGGTTAGCACACTTGGCTACTGATCTACTGGACCTGGGTTCAAGCCCCGGGTAAGGCATGGATGTATGTGTCGTTTTTCTGCTGAGGTCCTGCCATCCTCTCAGACCTTCTACTATGGCATATAAACTGACAGGCTCCTGTCAGACCTCTGTGGCAAGCAGCTGCTTGAGGGTTTTTTTATTTATTATCATAAATATGGTTCAAGTGATAATTCTTACATATATGTCCAGAATAAAATACTTTAAAAAAAGTATATTTAGTTTCAGATTATCGAACTCAGTTCTTGTATTCAAAACAGAATTTGAATTCCAAGAGTTTAATCTGTATAAATGGAAAATAGATGCTATAAAAATGATCTGAACAACACAGATTTTATTCTTGAATATCAAAGAAAAAACATCATGATTTTGAAAAAGTCAAATCCACACCTCCAAGTTATACAAAATCCGATGAATTGCATGGAATGCACAGTCTTATCAAAATATTACAGAAACTATGTTACATCAATGGGACTCAAACTTCGAGCTCCCCTTGCTTCTAAAATATGTATTTAATGGAAGAATATGACTGAAGTCAAATTAAAGATCATATTCTATTTAAATCTCGATTTTAAACAATATCCGTTAGGTATTTAAAGAGTTATGGAAGCTGGAACACTTCACAACAGTAATGCGTCATAAGAATTTACCTCAGAAATTAATTAAAACTTTAAATATTATCTCAAACCATTTAATAATCTAAATATAAATTTCAGAAGTTTCCGTAATGATTATTTCAATATTAGACAATTATGAATGATTTTTGTAAAACAAAATAATTTATTGCTAAATATTCCAGCTTACGTAACTCTTCAAATATTAAACGAAAATTGTTGAAAAAATTGAGATTTAAATATATCTGATTATGATATTTATCTTCCGTCCCATTTTTTTCTTAAATTAATATTTTACAAGTTAGAGATTCGAAATTAGATTTCCATTGACATCACACGGAAATTCTCTAATATTTTAATAGGGCAATGTATTTGTTTGTATCACACTAGCGAAACGTTACATAAGTATTCTCGAAGAAATCATTTTGAATTCAGAAATCAATCCCTAAACAGTAGATCATATATATCATCAACTGTGTACTACGCGGCGATGTCTATCTAATCCAGGCTGCTTAATACCCCCTCAAGCAGCTGCTTGCCACAGAGGTCCGACAGGAGCCTGTAAGTTTATATGCTATAGTAGAAGGTCTGAGAGGATGGCAGGACCTCTGCAGAAAAACGATACATATATCCATGCCTTACCTGAGGCTCGAACGAGGCCCCTTAGATCAGTAGCCAAGCGCGCTAACCACTGGGCCACAGGCTGTTTAGGGATGTTGAAATTGGTGCCCTCGGGTCACTTTCAGCAAGCGAAAGAAATTTTGTGAACCATAGAGAATGTGTGTAAAACAAAACAAAAAGATCTCGACACAACAAGCATTTTGTATTTTCGGAAAGAAACATGCGAAACAAATTGTGTAAGAAATAATAAACGAACCATATAAATGTACACTAGTGAGTAAAAGTTAAGTTACATTGGATTGTTTTACCTCTGAGCGGCACTTTTTTGCACACCGTGGGCTAAATGGCCAGGCCACAAGGACCCCGAAGGCTTAGAGAAGGTTGGGGGAGGGGACCCACTGGAACAGCTATTGGGAGACAGATGGTAGCCTCCCGTCAAGGCCATCCAGCGTGTTCTTTAACGTGCACAGGGTATGGTCTCCCGCACACGGGGCCACGGCGTAACGTGCCATCCGACGGACGGCGGCCTTTTCAAGCCCATCGGTGTCCCCTACTGACCGTGGGCAGGGGGGGGGGGAATTTTGCGGAGATAAATCTCAACGCTGACCCAGCATGGACTCGAACCTGGGAACTACAGATTACGAGCCTGGCGCGCTACCGACTGAGCCACCCCGCCCCGTTAAGTTACAACTCTATTTAATGTCAATAGGAAACTAGTTTCGTAACTCTGTAACTTCTAAAATAAGCCTTTTATGGTAAAATGTGTGAAGATAAATTAACGATCTCAATCAAACTATCGAAGTCTCATTTTTCCTCAATATTCGTTAGGTATTTAAAGAGTTATGGATGTTTGGACTATAACATAGCAATGACATCCAATAGATTTCGGCTCAAAAGTTAATTAAAACTTAAGTAATAAGAATTGTTTCGGGACGTTTAATAAAAAATAAATGCGTGTTTTAAAAGCTTGTGTCAGTCATTCTCTCAATATTCGTCAATATTGTATGAGTTACATAGTAGTGAATTACTGATGTAAAATATTTCAGCTTTTCATAACTCATAATTAAACTCTTTAAACTATTACTGATGAAAATCGAGTTTTATATAGATTTGATAGAGATTTGTAATTCACAATTTTCGATTCCACATTTCCAAATTCCAAATTTCTGATAAGTCACGATTTCCTATAAAAAGCTTATTTTAGAAGTTAGTTTTCTATTGACATAAAATGCGGTTGAAACTTAACTTTTGGGCACCAGTGTAATTATGTGGGCATTTTTATTTAAAATTTCCCCAGATTGACTAGTTACTGTAGAAACATCCGAATTTCACAAAACAAATCAACTTGGCCTACTTTGAAATGCTATTAAGTAGCCTAGATTACAAGCGTTATAAAAATGGTTCACTAAGAAAGGTCGAGAACGCACGAAGCCTCCCAAACCAGTGAGACTGGGGTTGGTTCAGTAGTTAGCGCGCCAGACTAGCAATCTGCAATTCCCGGATTCGAATCAATAACTGCGCCCGGCGTTAAGAAGTCACTCCGCTAGCCCCTGTTCTGCTCTCGGTGAGAAAGGGAATACTGATGGCTTAGAGAGACCGCCGTCCATCGAATGGGACCTTAAGCCGTGGCGCCGTCTGCAAGAAAGCCATACGCTCTGCACGTTAAAGAGCAAGCTGGATTCTTTGACAGGATGATTCCATGTGCTAACAGCTGTCTAGTGGATCTCCTTGATCAATCTACTCCGAACCTTTGGGGTCTTTGTGACCTGGATATTTAGCCCATAGTATTTTAAATATTGTCTCTCAGAGGTCAAACAACTCGACAACAGGGAACAAAGGAATTGGTTAATAAAATTGTTTCGTTGTGAAAAAAATATAGAATATGGAATATTATTAAAAAAAAAAAGGTTTGCTGCATTCGTTCTAAGCTTTATGTTTTAATTTTAATAAATTCAATGATGATTATGCAAACTTCTCGAGAAGGCGTTTTGTCTAATAGGCGGTTTGAGGTGGATGACTGAGAAATTACGGTATTTTTAAAGCATTTTAAATACTGAAAAAATAGTTTTTTAAAATCCATGGTATCATGCGATTTTAATTCAAGATTTTAATTATGTCCAGATAACATTTTTATATTACAATTTGTGCGTAATTTGTGCATAAAATTTGTTGCATAGATAAAATGCATTATGCACAAATATTGCATTTAAAACCTTATAGATACATAACATTTTAAAGTAAACTTTAATGGGACTTTTGATCGATGCAAACAAGAATCGTCTGTAATTGATTTGAAAGGTAGGTATGAAACTGATAGCTTTCGAATAAAAAAAAATACCAGAAAACCTCTCAGTTATAAATAAAAAGAAACTGGAATAACATATCACTTCTGGGGAATATAGAATGCTCGTTTTCAAAGAGAATGAAGTTTATCCTTTTCCGAATTTTGCATATCAAGTGTTGGAAATTCCAGTAATGAATAATTTCCGAAAATGCATTTTATTTTTTCCTTAATATCTACGCAAACTGAAAAGGATTTTTCAATAGCTTTAGATGGAAAAAACTTGAGTGTTCTCACTATCTTGGTGGTAAGCATGCAGATTTTTGCTGTTTATTCTAATCCCTTTAACCTTTGCTTTCATCACCACACTCTATGAACTAAATTTTGAATTTCAAGTATAAATAGATCGTTTGTAACCGTCATTTAAAAGTTTGGATTTCAAGTATAAATAGATCGTTTGTAATCGTCGTTTTAAATTTTGGATTTCACGTATGAATAGATCGTTTGTAATCGTCGTTTTAAATTTGGATTTCAAGTATAAATAGATCGTTTTTAATCGTCGTTTAAAATTTGGATTTCAAGTATAAATAGATCGTTTGTAATCGTCGTTTTAAAATTTGGATTTCAAGTATAAATAGATCGTTTGTAATCGTCGTTTTAAACTTTGTATTTCACGGATAAATAGATCGTTTGTAATCGTCGTTTTAAATTTTGGATTTCACGTATGAATAGATCGTTTGTAATCGTCGTTTTAAAATTTGGATTTCAAGTATAAATGGATCGTTTGTAATAGTCGTTTAAAATTTTGAATTTCAAGTATAAATAGATCATCTGTAATCATCGTTTAAAATCTTGAATTTCTATATAAATAGAGCTTTTGCAATCGTCATTTTAAATTTTGGATTTCAAGTATAAATAGATCATTTGTAAATCGTCGTTCAAATTTTTTAATATTTAGTATAAATTGATCCTTGGTAATCGTCGTGTAAAATTTTGAATTTCAAGTATAAATAGATCATTTGTAATCATTGTTTAAAATTTTGAATTTCAAAGATAAATGGATCGTTTGTACATAATTGTCGTTTAAAATTTTGAATTTTAAGTATAAATATATTGTAACTGTCGTTTAAAGTTTTGTCATTTGAACTTTAGAATCCTATAACTGTTAAAATTAATACTATTTAGCTGGGTTGCTTTACCTCTAAGCGGCGCTTCTTGCACACAATGGGCAAAATGCCCAGGTCACAAACATACCAATGATTCAGAGAAGGTTAGTGAAGGAGATCTATTTGATAGCTTTTAGCAGACAGATGTGAGCCTCCTATTAAGAGTGTTCTTTAGCGTGCACAGCGTATGGTTCTCCAGCATAAGGGGATCACGGCTTACGTACCATCTGATGGACGGCGACCTTTTGAAGACTAGCGGTGTTCCCTTTACTCCCCGAGGGTACAGTAGGTGTCAGCGAAGACAAATCTCAAAGCAGGCCCAATTGGGACTCGAACCTGGAACCTATTGAGAGATTTGGAAAATGCGAAATGTATTATTTCATTAGTACCTACCAACCCAAAGAAAATATTCATTTAACTCTAAAAAGAGAAAAGTTGAATTCTACAGACGGCTCTTTTTCCATTTTGTGAACGAACTGAAAAACAGTCATCAATCTTTTCGGAAATATGTCGAAATGTGAAAAGTGTAGAGGTTTCAACATCGTGAAAACGAGAGGCTGGCAGGCCTTAATGCGTGACTTGGAAACGATAGCAACGGGGCAGTTGCATGCCTCCTAAGTGACAAGGTCTTTGAGCAACAATCACCCTTCGAGACCTGTAATAAAAATGGGGCGTGAAAAGTTTATCCTGTTGGGACGCAGCTGAGAAACGCACAGAAGAAGGAATACCGGAGGAGAGAAATAGTGCGTTAATTAACGAACATCATTGGCCTTGAATTTGACTGATGCTTAGAAAGAAAGAAAAAAATGAAAATCGCCAGACACCTTGACATTGTAACCCAAAGAAGAAAAAAAAAAACTATTTCTTCGCTGTCCATTCTTTGGAGGATTATTTACCTGTGACCAATTTAAAGTGAATAACTGCATTCTGAAAAGATCTTGATGTCGTTTGAAGTCGATTAATGGTTGGAAAGGTGGTCATGAAAGATTCTAAAAGTACAAAATATTACTTCTTTTTATGTGGTACAAGAAATAGAAGAAGTATGTTCAAAGTTAAAACCTGCAAATTGAGTGTGTTAAACAGTAATGAATGTAATAATTTTTGAGATTAAAAGGATACGTTATTTCAAAAGTGCGTTGAGATGTTGAAGCGAAAAATGACTTTGATTTAATGTTTTTATCGAGTAATAACTGGTTGTTGTAAACCTCCATAAAATCCTATGATTTGCTGCTTCCGAAATAAGAGTGCGTGTTGCATTAAAACACGAAGAGTATCAAGAAGGTTAATAAGTAGCAGTGTCATAGTCTAAGAGCTACTTTAAATATATATATCAGTGTCATAATATAAAAGCTGTGTTTAGTTAGTATCAGTATTGTAATCTAAGAGCTGTGTTTAGTAAGTATCATTATCGTAATCTAAGAGCGTTTTAGTAAGTATCATTATCGTAATCTAAGAGCTTTATAGTAAATATCAGTTTCGTAATATAAGAGCTGCCTTTCTAGTATGTATCACTATTGTAATCTAAGAGCTGTTTTAATAAGTATCAGTGTCGAAATCTAAAGAGATGTGTTTAGTAAGTATCATTATCGTAATCATAGAGCAGTTTGTAGTAAATATCATTATCGTAATATAAGAGCTTCTTTTAAGTAAATATCAGTATCGTAATCTAAGAGCTACTTTTTTAGTATGTCTCACTAATCATTATTGTAATCTAAAAGCTGTTTTAGTAAGTATCAGTATCGTAAGCTAAAGAGATATGTTTAATAAGTATCAGTATCGTAATGTCCGAGCTGTTTTTAGTAAGTTCAGAGTTGGTTCATGTATTTTCTTTTTTTGTTTACTTCTTAATATTGTGTCATTCGATTCCGATTTTAATATCTTTGTTTCATTTATGCTTTAATAGCAATTATATTTTTTATTTAGGTTAATTTCAATTTATAATATAAATTCTCTGTGGGGTCTCGCGAAAAATTCTGGGTATTGCGGAAAATTTAAATTCAGTGTAAGCCATCAAAATTAACCTAATTTTCATTACGTAAAGTAGTAAATCACTTATTACATGAACACAATATACATTGAAAGAATTTGAGGAGTCGCATCAAGTTAATATTTTGAAAAGGAATCGCGGTTTAAAGTTGTTTCCTCAGCACTGCTCTATCTACTGGCCATTAGAACAAAATGTTTGCCAATTTTATAAGACCAGTTATATTTGACATGCCTGTAAATGTTTTTTTTAAAATAACTATTTCGTACGGAGGGTTGGGTTGTTTTACCTCTGAGCGGCACTTGTTTGCACACCATGGGCTAAATGGCCAGGTCACATGGACCCCGAAGGCTCAGAGAAGGTTGGGGGAGGGGACCCACTGGAACAGCTGTTGGGAGACAGATGGTAGCCTCCCGTCAAGGCCATCCAGCGTGTTCTTTAAAGTGCACAGGGTATGGATCTCCCGCACACGGCTTAACGTCCCATCCGACGGACGGCGGCCTTTCCAAGCCCATCGGTGTCCCCTACTGACCGTGGGCAGGGCGGGGAATTTTGCGGAGATAAATCTCAACGCTGACCTAGCTGGGACTCGAACCTGGGAACTACAGATTATGAGCCTGGCGCGATACCGACTGAGCCACCCCCGCCCCTTCGTACGGAGGTAATCTATGTACCTCGATAGTGTAGCAAGTTCCAATTTAGAAAGAGAACCAGCATTGCAAATTGTCAGGCTAGAGGCCTTTCAAATATTTTTTTTTGTGTGTGTTTTGTACATTATTTTGCATTTTACCAAAGAGGCATATGCTATGTGGGGGGGGGGGGGGGGGGGGCTCCGTCCAGCAACTGGAATGTTAATCGATGTAGCGGTGTCAGGGGGATGGCGGTCACCCACTGCTGGTGTCCGCTGACAAGTGGCCCTGGGCCAGGGGTCAGCGACCTTGCCACATGGCCGAAGCGGAGAAGGGAGAAGAGTGTTGGCAACGATGAAGGAGCGGAGAGCCAGTTGGTTCGGGTTGTTTTACCTCTGAGCGGCACTTTTTTTGCACACCATGGGCTAAATGGCCAGGTCACATGGACCTCGAAGGCTCAGAGAAGGTTGGGGGAGGGGACCCAATGGAACAGCTGTTGGGAGACAGATGGTAGCCTCCCGTCAAGGATATCCAGAGTGTTCTTTAACGTGCACAGGGTATGGCTCTCCCGCACACGAGGCCACGGCTTAACGTCCCATCCGACGGACGGCGGCCTTTCCAAGCTCATCGGTGTCCCCTACTGACCGTGGGCAGGGCGGGGAATTTTTGCGGAGATAAATCTCAACGCTGACCCAGCTGGGACTCGAACCTGAAAACTACAGATTACGAGCCTGGCGCGCTACCGACTGAGCCACCCCCGCCCCACCAAAGACTAGAGTCAAACGTTTATTTGGGAGGAGCCTCAGGTTGAAGCCCCGCAATTGTCACAAAATTCCCAAAGTTGGTTGAAAGACTCTTTCACCCATTCGCGTATTGCGATCGGACCAGAGGGACATTCCGAAAGGTCCCAATAGACACACGACCGAGAGGAGCAAACATCACAGAAATATTAACACTTTCGACCTGACTGAATTTCAACGTACGCACCTCTTGTGATTTCCAATAGGGTTTTAGGTCACGCCAGAATTCTTGGTCTTTTCTGACACTCATTGCCATCCTATATAAACTAATAAGAAAACATATTTTTTATCGCTGTAAAGACAAAAAAAAATGAATCTATTTTTTGCGAAAAAAAAAAGTTTTCCGCATATTTTCTCTACGTAGAAATTGAATTATATCTCTCAGTATGAATAAATAACTGTTAAAATAAATTATGTTTATTAAGCAGTGCAATAAGCTTTTACTTATTTTTTCGCATATAATATTTAGCTTAATATTATTGTCATATTTTTGCACTCTCATATCTCACTGCACCCAAGCCTTCAAAATGGTGTGAAACACATTCATTACATACTTATGTGAGAAAAAAATATATTACCGACGGTTTACGATCCAAACCGTCGACTCTCTGCATGCCAGATCGTTCTAACCACTAAACCAACTATCATACGATATCCACGATGAGAAATTTATATCTTTTGCTGAATGGGCGGACCTTGTGCCATCTATAATCAGGAAACTTATTTTTCCCATTGTTGCTAATGAATCAGAGATGTTAATGAGGAAGTCACTCATGATTCATTAGCAACAATTGGAAAAATAAGTTGCCTTTCCTGATTATAGATGGCGCAAGGTCCGCCACATTCAGCGAAAGATATAAAGGTCACCTTATGGAAACAAGTTATTGTCTAATGGTTGGTTTATGCAGTGTCTCGCAAACTTTTTTTTTTACTCTGCGGCACACTGAATCTAATTTTGTTCTGCGGCACACTGAATCTAATTTTTTTTCCGCGGCACACTGAATCTAATTTTTTTCCCGCGGCACACCTAAAAAAGAATTTTTGATGGTTAGTAAAAAGAGGAAAATTGAAGTTTCGTTAAATGCGTTTTATTTAAAATTTAGATGCTCTATATAATTTTCATTATATTTGCGCTTTGTTGAAGTCATCAGCCTGGTTTTACTTGAAGATTTGCTCTTGTTCTTTAATTCATAACTCGGTGTTCGTTTTAAATATTTGTCCATTCTATGGCTTGAAATAATCAAAAATTAATAGCAAAATTTGGAAAAAGCTTGATAAATACTTACAAGATCCCAGTTGATAAAATCTGAAAGATTTTTATTAAAGCACGCCGATAGGTAACAGAGAAAAAACTTTTAATACACAAAATTGATAACACAAGTCAAGATAAAATCTTTGGAATATCTAGTGTCAATTTGAAAATCTCTCGCGGCACACAGTTTGCGAGACACTGGTTTAGTGGTTTGAGCACTGTGACTAGAGGGTCTTTTGTTTCACTGAGGCATCAACATATGACTACTTAAAAGGAACATTATCTAAAATAACGAGAATTTTGAAGGAAATCTCTTTTCACAAATTACCTTTTTCCTTTCAGCTCCCTCAAAAAATGTTCTTTGAAAATTGTCGAAGTTACCCATATTTGAAGTTGATAAAACAGGGGATATGAGAAAACGCCAGATAACGAGAAACGTGTGTTTAACGAGAATGAACTGTATATTAATTTAATAGCACGTAGCATTTTTCTGCAGGATTATGTTTCATTTTTGTTGAGTCAGTTGAGTAGAGGTATTACAGCAGTATGTGATTTTTATATTTTAATTTTTTTACTAGATTTCCGTTAGTTATACAGTTGGCCGCATTTCTTCGCGGCAGTTACCTTTTTAAGAAACGCCACGTATACTAAATTGAAGAGCATATGGAAAGAAAGGTTCGTTCCTGGTTCAAATGGAAGGTAGCGAAAGGTTCATGGCTCACAAGAATGAATATTGACAAAGACAATTGTGTTCATTTATTCTAAGAATTAAAGATACAAATGTGTTAAAAAGTGTTAACTGTTGAAATAACTTAAAAATGGTAGTTCCTTAAGAATTTAATTTAATGGCCGATGCAGACGAAGCTGATATTAGAATGGTAGTGCAAGAGCAGCAGGTTTTTTCAGGATCATATACGGAGGTTAAAGTGTCCATAGAGGTTTGAGAGGTGGTAGTGGTGGTTGTTGAAAGTGGAGGTAGTGACTTCGAAAAAAAATCTATTGACGGTTATTTGATTTACTTTTTTTACTATAGTTATGTAGAAATTCCATTTTATGGACTGAACCCATCTTCAACTTTTTATAAAATCGTCGAGAAACTAAAGCAATAGCTTTAAGACTCAACAAAACACACCAACGCCCCCCGAAATTAGGCATAGAAAATCAGTCGACGTTCAACTGCGATGTGGATGTGTGAATTGTAGAGTACCCATTGAGAACTCTGTCAAAATACACCACGGTGATTAGAAGAGAGGATGGAGGATAACCGAAGGCAGCGGAAAAAATCGGGAAATACATACTGCGAAACAATTTCAACGAATGCAAGTTTTTTTGTATTTGAAAGACTCAATAAAAAAACTGAATATAAAATATTAGACAAAATAATATTTATAAAATTTCTCTATCCCCTTATATGACATAAACTGTCCGGGTTTAAATTTCTTAATGCAGGACAACTGATTAATTGCAAATTCCTAAAAAAATTAATGATTTATCTCCGCAAAAATTCCCCGCCCTGCCCGCGGTCAGTAGGGGACACCGATGGGCTTAGAAAGGCCGCCGTCCGTCGGATGGGACGTTAAGCCGTGGCCCCGTGCGCGGGAGAGCCATACCCCGTGCACGTTAAAGAACACGCTGGATGGCCTTGACGGGAGGCTACCATCTGTCTCCCAACAGCTGTTCCAGTGGGTCCCCTCCCCAACCTTCTCTGAGCTTTCGGGGTCCATGTGACCTGGCCATTTAGCCCATGGTGTGCAAAAAAGTGCCGCTCAGAGGTAAAACAACCCAACGTTAAAGAACACGCTGGATGGCCTTGACTGGAGGCTACCATCTGTCTTCCAACAGCTGTTCCAGTGGGTCCCCTCCCCCAACCTTCTCTGAGCCTTCGGGGTCCATGTGACCTGGCCATTTAGCCCATGGTGTGCAAAAAAGTGCCGCTCAGAGGTAAAACAACCCAACGTTAAAGAACACGCTGGATGGCCTTGACGGGAGGCTACCATCTGTCTCCCAACAGCTGTTCCAGTGGGTCCCCTCCCCCAACCTTCTCTGAGCCTTCGGGGTCCATGTGACCTGGCCATTTAGCCCATGGTGTGCAAAAAAGTGCCGCTCAGAGGTAAAACAACCCAACTTTAAAGAACACGCTGGATGGCCTTGACGGGAGGCTACCATCTGTCTCCCAACAGCTGTTCCAGTGGGTCCCCTCCCCCAACCTTCTCTGAGCCTTCGGGGTCCATGTGACCTGGCCATTTAGTCCATGGTGTGCAAAAAAGTGCCGCTCAGAGGTAAAACAACCCAACCCAACTAAACCCATTATGTAAGACTTCTTGCTGATTCTCTTTAATAGTCTGCTCTTGTCATGGCCCTCTAATTTATTTATTTTTATTTATTTTTGCATTTTATTGTATTATTGTTATTGTGGTTGTGTGTGTTGTTTTTCTGTTGAGGTCGTGCCATCCTCACAGACCTTCTGCTATGGCATTTAAACTGACAGGCTCCTGTCAGACCTCTGTGGCAAGCAGCTGCTTGAGGGGTGTATTTATTTATTTATTTATAAATATTTTTATGTATTAAGTGTGTTCTTGGAAGTGCTATTGTGGGGATGTGACTCATACGATGTTGTTTTCGAGTCTGAGTTGGCTGCCTGCGAGGGGGACGAATCCGAGAAGCCTTTTATGGCCGTTTAACAACTATCCTAGGGTCGGCGTGGCAGAGGAGTTGAACGTTAAGAAAACAGTCTTGAGAGCAGATGTCAAATAGGAAGGACGTTTGAACATGCGTCAAAAAGACGCCGCTCTTATTTGAACGAAATCGTTAAGGAGAGGGTTCGATTCTAAGTGAGAATCAAGATTCTTGGTGAATCTATTACAGTCTTGTGGATTCAGAATGAACCACATTGCAGACAAAAGTTAATTATCCTTTCACCGAGTTTGAGATAGGTAAAGCGAGAACTTTCAAAGTGTGCGGTTCTCCACCTCATTGCGTAACTGTTTGCAGCAGCAAAGCAGCAAAGGCCTACGGAGTTGAGAGCATCCCCAGCACGTGATTGTATATAAGTGTAAATAAACTGTGTCGACCCTATACAACTCTTGTGCGTGAATTGTTGGGCATATTTTTATACATCACTTGACGCAGCAAGTGTGAGGCATAGATCGGTATGGGTGTAACCTCCCGCGAACATATCATTTCACCGAAGTGAGGGTGAAGATAATTAAGTAACAATTTCAACGTCCTCCGGCGGCCACGACATCAGGCCCAGCCCGTCACATCCGGAGGAGTCCATCACATTATGGCGCAATCCAACAGGATTGGCACGAGTCCATTACAGCTCTTGGGTTGGGTTGTTTTACCTCTGAGCGGTACTTTTTTGCACACCATGGGCTAAATGGCCAGGTCACAAGGACCCCGAAGGCTCAGAGAAGGTTGGGGGAGGGGACCCACTGGAGCAGCTGTTGGGAGACAGATGGTAGCCTCCCGTCAAGGCCATCCAGCAGGTTCTTTAACGTGCACAGGGTATGGCTCTCCCGCACACGGGGCCACAGTTTAACGTCCAGTCCGACGGACGGCGGCCTTTCCAAGCCCATCGGTGTCCCCTACTCCGTGGGCAGGGCGGGGAATTTTGTGGAGATAAATATCCACGCTGACCCAGCTGGGACTCGAACCTGGGAACTACAGATTACGAGCCTGGCGCGCTACCGACTGAGCCACCCCCGGCCTTGTCCATCACAGCTCTACAGCCCTGGAACGATGACCCACTGATTTTGAATTTCCAGCCTGATACTCTGAAAATCAAATTTACGATAACACTAACCCAGATTTCATGCTTCCTAGATAACATTCCACAGCATTTTTATTTAATTACCTTGAACCTGGAGTGAGGTGTCTCAGTTATTATTCAACAGGAAATTTTCCAACAGCCGAACTAACTGGATAGCGCAAGTACTGCCCTAATTGCTTTTGGCCGACCCCACCAGATGGAAAAACCAATTAGTCATAGAAAATTTGTCCATGGGCATTAAATACCAGGCACGACATCTATCAGAAATGTCATCTTCGAAGAAAAATGAAAAGATTTTTTATGATATATATATACACCAAAATATTTCATCTAGGTACCTAAAACGATATATATTCCAACCAGGTGTTTCATGAATTGAGAAGTGGCTTAAATTAGTTCACGTTGGAATAACTGCTTTTGGAATTTTGCCCATATACCGGTGATTAACCTTCAGGTCAGCTTCATAAGAAGAGTTCATTTCAAACGTTGCTTCCTTTATTATTATTCCTAGGCATCTTTTGTTGCCTCGGAACGCAATGATAAGGTAATTTACAAGTTGTTCACAATGAATAAAGACAAAAGGAAGAGCTATTTTTATGCAATTTATTTTGCAATAAAAATAAAGAGACCGTGCTGAAAGGCGTAATAAAATTCTAAATAAATCTCTTCTGAAGTAACCACCTGTCATAGAGGTGTGAGATAACGAAAAAGAGCCTACGTAAAGTAAATGCTCATACGGAAGACTTATTAATATTTACATTTAAATGGAACACGCTTTCAAGAACGAGACAAATAGTCATGGCTTAAGAGAGTTTTTAGAACCTTGCTATGTTAATATTTGCCATAGGTTATGGAAAAATAGGATTAAATGTGATCCCTGACAAGATGGGTATGTGAATAAAACATGGTTGCCACCATAAAGTGATTGGTTAATATTCGTCTTTGTTCCTGCATTGAATTCGTAACGGAACTTATTTAAACTCCTCTGAAATTAATGATGAAAACAAACGTTATTCCTCCACAAAACTTCGCGCCTTGTCTTCAATCAGTAGGGGACACCGAAGGACTTGGAAAGCCCGCCATCCGTCGGATGGGACGTAAAGCCTTGTTCCCGTAGGCTGGAAAGCCATAACCTGTGCACGTTATAGAACACACTGGATGGCCTTGACAGGAGGCTATCATCTGTTTCCTAATAGCTGTCCAGTGGGTCCCCTCCTTCAACCTTCTCTGAATCCTCGGGGAATTGTGACCTGGCCATTTAGCCTACTGTGTACAAATAAGTGTCGCTCAGTGGTAAAACAACTCAACCCGAAGTTATTTACAAATCAAGATTGTATTGGTTAAGGATTTTATCAAAACTCCTCTTAAATTGTTGTCTTCAAAACCAGCTACTTCAATTCACAAAATATGACAAGTACCACTTTCGGATTTCAAAACTGGTTTTCTGAAATAAGAGCTGCAATAAATTCAGCTTAACCATTCTGTAAAGCAGTGCTGTCCAACTTCTCTAAGACGGCGGGCCATTTTGTTCTTTCGCCAGTATTTCGCGGGCCATTTTGTTCTTTCGCCAGTATTTCGCGGGCCATTTTTTCTTTCGCCAATATTTCGCGGGCCATTTTTTCTTTCGTCAATATTTCGCGGGCCAAAAAAAAAGAATAGAACAGGATAGGTAATTGAAAAGTCAGTTCATGTCACCTCAAAAAATTATTTTATTTTTACGAAAAATAATAAGTAATAATAAACGAATATAAATTTTCTAAACCTTATCAAATATTTAATAAATTTAATGGGAGCATTGTGTCCGTAGTTGTTGAGCAATAAGAATAGAATGAGTAAGTTGAAATAATGCAATAACAATGGCAAATAGAATGAGGAAGTTGAAGTTTGCATATCAAGTAAAGTAATATAAGTTGACAAAAAATATAAGGTGGATTATAGATATTTATTTAAAATTTCAAGTAAAAACTTGATTTTGTTTGCGGGCCACAAAAATCTAGTTGCTAGTTGGACAGCGCTGCTGTAAAGTATAGATTAAGTATTAGGCACCAACCTATTACTGGTGACTATACAGAAATAATGCAACTAAATTCCCATTATTTCTCTTCAATTCACCCTCTCAAGAAAAATGGAACTCAGTGTTACTTACATACATAAAAGTAAAACTCAAATCACGGAACAAAAATTCAACTTTGTTTCACTTTCAGAAAACGGATCGATTTTATGAATCTCGATTGCAATGTTACTGAAATCCTTGCTTAAATCTGAAAATGGTTCTGAAAGTGAATGAGTTGGAAGGTCGAAATAGGATAAAGTAATCTGAGAGTCGCATTCCATGAAAGAAAAAACTACTTCTCAAGAAGCTGCTTTCCAAAGAGGTCATTCAGAAGCCTATCAATACGTCATAAAGATTTATAAGGAAGCTGAGGCCTCAGCAGAAATACAATAAAAATTCATGGCTTTTATATGATTTTTCTATTGGTGCGAAAACACACTAACCACTCGGCTACAAATTTTATTTCTTATTAATTCAAAATTGGGGCGGGGGTGGCTCAGTCGGTAGCGCGCCAGGCTCGTAATCTGTAGTTCCCAGGTTCGAGTCCCAGCTGGGTCAGCGTTGAGATTTATCTCCGCAAAATTTCCCGCCCTGCCCACGGTCAGTAGGGGACACCGATGGGCTTGGAAAGGCCGCCGTCCGTCGGATGGGACGTTAAGCCGTGGCCCCGTGTGCGGGAGAGCCATACCCTGTGCACGTTAAAGAACACGCTGGATGGCCTTGACGGGAGGCTACCATCTGTCTCCCAACAGCTGTTCCAGTGGGTCCCCTCCCCCCAACCTTCTCTGAGCCTTCGGGGTCCATGTGACCTGGCCATTTAGCCCATGGTGCGCAAAAAAGTGCCGCTCAGAGGTAAAACAACCCAACCCAACCTATTGGTACGAAAACACACTAACCACTCGGCTACCAATTCTATTTCTTATTAATTCAAAAATGTGTTAAACGTAACATTAACAGTCCGTGGGAAATAAATTGCAGTTTGTGCAGTATCTAATATTACCAAAAAAGGTGTTTTACTCAATCTGTGATTAAACAGCAAATAAGGAATGTGAATTATAGTCGCCATAGATAAGTGAAATATCACTGTTATTTGTAAAGTAATAAAAGAGAAAAAATGTATAGTTTATTTAGTGCTAAGGTTGACTTACACAGCTTTTAACGATAACGGTTGACTGTTCATGGCTATTATCGAATACCTTTCTTCAATACGAAATACTGCCCAGAAAATTTCATCAATGAACCAGCAAATGATGAAAGTTCTCAAAAGCATTTTAACCATATCCTTATAGTATCTCTTCTTGATTCCTTTGTGTAAATGGGGCGGGAGTGGCTCAGTCGGTAGCGCGCCAAACTCGTAATCTGTAGTTCCCAGGTTCGAGTCCCAGCTGGGTCAGCGTTGAGATTTATCTCCGCAAAATTCCCCGCCCCTCCCACAGTCAGTAGGGGACACCGATGGGTTTGGAAAGGCCGCCGTCCGTCGGATGGGACGTTAAGCCGTGGCCCCGTGTGCGGGAGAGCCATACCCTGTGCACGTTAAAGAACACGCTGAATGGCCTTGACGGGAGGCTACCATCTGTCTCCCAACAGCTGTTCCAGTAGGTCCCCTCCCCCAACCTTCTCTGAGCCTTCGGGGTCCATGTGACCTGGCCATTTAGCCCATGGTGTGCAAAAAAGTGCCGCTCAGAGGTAAAACTACCCAACCTTCGGATGGAACGTTAAGCCGTGGCCCCGTGTGCGGGAGAGCCATACCCTGTGCACGTTAAAGAACACGCTGAATGGCCTTGACGGGAGGCTACCGTCTGTCTCCCAACAGCTGTTCCAGTGGGTCCCAACCTTCTCTGAGCCTTCGGGGTCCTTGTGGCCTGGCCATTTAGCCCATGGTGTGCAAAAAAGTGCCGCTCAGAGGTAAAACAACCCAACCCTTTGTGTAAACAGAAGGCCAATTCGCTTCAGTATATTGAGAAAAAAAGTTTTCAGTGTTTAATTCCTTAAAACCCTGAAAAATAATATAGCTTACTATGTTTTGACATTAACATTAGCTTTCACTTATTTACGAACTTGACGTTTTGTAATATACTGGATAAACCCAAGAAGCCACATGTTGAGCAGAATCAGTAGAATTTATTTATTAACGTGGGACATAGCCATAACTTCCAGTACTTCATACATTTTACATCCTCCCTTTCTACCTACAGAGATGACCCCATATACCATCAGAAATGAATTATACAGTGAAACTTCAGCACTCGACATGTGAAAAAGAGGTAAAAAAAATAGATGGACTGTACAGAGGAGATGCCGGGATAACGAAGTTGAAATCTTATTAAACTGAGATACAGAAGATGTGGAAATATATTGAATTACTGAGGTACCATGGTGCGCAGAAAGTTGAATCGTTAAAATGCCAGGATACGAGACTGGCATTTTAACGATTTCAATGCTGTCAAAGTTGATTTTACACTTTTCCAGCGTCGGATGTTGTTACTTCGCTGTGGAAGTAGTTTGAAAAACTCCAGATAATTTTACGTAATATCAAGCCGTGGAATCTGTGCAGTAGATCTCAAACGGGAGCATCTAGGATACGATGGATGGCCTTAGTGGTAGATTCTTATCACCTCCTAACAGTTGTTGAAGGTGATGTCTTTACTCCCCCGTCTATTGAATTATCCAAAGTGGTCTGTTTATTCTTCCTTTTTCTTAATTAAAAAACTTAAATTTGGTCTCATTACTCCTACTTAATTCTGTGGGGTGGAGATTACTTCAGTCTGCAAGTGTGTCATGATCGTAATTTGAAGTTACCAAGTTCGAGTCCCCACTGTCCCTGTTTTGAGATTTTTTCCCGCTAACCTTCGCTCTGTCATGGGGTGAGAAAAGGGACATAGAAATGGGATATTAAGCCATGATTCTGTGTTCAGGGGAACAATACTCTATTTACGTAGGAGAACATGTTGAATAACCTTTAGACTTCAGTCTGTTTTCTTAAAGCAGTGAATCCTTTTCAGTATATGACTTCAATAGATGGCTCTGAGCCCCTTTGGGTCCAGGGAACTTTGTCATTTGGATCATGGGGTGCAGAACAGTGGCGCTCTGAGTTTGCACAACATAACCTGTTGTTTTCCAAGTTGATCTCAAGCCCTCCTTAGGTGTATTTTCTAATCTAGTAGTTTCATCCTTTCTTTTATGAACTGTCCAATGTCATCTGTTATTTTTCGTCCAATTAGTTTTTCAAGCTGGTCACTTTAATCCTCTATTTTGATGATCTAAACCGATCACTTTTCTTTCCCGAGTTGTTAGAGTTGTTCTTTGTTGATTTTTTTTTGCGAATTTCTAAATCTTGTTTCTTTTGTCCCCTTTACTTGAATTGCACAAGTTGGTCTCTTAATTATTTATTTGCCCAATTATACAATCTGGTATCTTTATTCTTTCTTTTACAAACCGTACAAAGTGACGTATTTTTTTCTAATTGTCGAATCTGATCTTTTCAGAATCCTTTTCGAATTGTCCAATTCGATCTCTTTAAGAATCCTTTTCGAATTGTCCAATCCGATCTCTTTAGAATCCTCTTCATATTGTCCAATCTGATCTCTTCATAAACCTTTTCGAATTGTTCAATTCGCTCTCTTTAGAATCACTTTCGATTTGTCGAACCTGATTTATTTAGAATCATTTTCATATTGTCCAATCTGATCTCTTCAGAATCCTTTCCGAATTGTCAATTCGATCTCTTTTAGAATCCTTTTCGAATTGTCCAATCCGATCCCTTTAGGATCCTCTTCATATTGTCCAATCTGATCTCTTCATAAACCTTTTCGAATTGTTCAATCCGCTCTCTTTAGAATCACTTTCGATTTGTCGAACCTGATTTATTAAGAATCATTTTCATATTGTCCAATCTGATCTCTTCAGAATCCTTTCCGAATTGTCAATTCGATCTCTTTTCGAATCCTTTTCGAATTGTGCAATCTGGTCTCTTTAGAATCCTTTTCGAATCTGATCTCTTTCCTGCTCAGTCGCAAAGCTGGCCATTAAACTCTCTTTCTTTCCCTCATTTATCTAGCTCATCTTTCCATAAAAATTGGTTGTCCCTCCGAAAGCGAAATTTCTTTCAACATTATAATTGATACTTACGTGTGATTTGATAATTTGGACCACCCGCGAAAAATCAAGAGTGCCTTGAAATATGCAGTATAATTATGCTATTGATACTGGAGATGTTGTGGCCAGACAGTCAAGTCATTGTGGAGAAACATTCAAGAGCAGAGTTCCTAGTCCTAAAAAAATCATTACATTGCATTTCTGTGTATGAATTTGGAATAACGTTTAAATAAAAAGTTATTTATCTTTAAAGTTGTAATATGTCCCACGAATTACATCTTGTAAAGCAGCTATATTAATTTATGTGATAGTATTATCGTGTAGAGTCTTCCAAAAATGAACTTTGTTTATTAAGTATGCTTGATAATTCAAGCTGTTCCCCAATGCGTACTTTTAAAAAGTACTGTTAACTAACTAGAAATATGAATTTTTCAATGACTCTTGGAAACAGATGTTACAATATAATATTGTAATTTGTTACGTTCAGTTAACATTTTATATCAGAGCGTCATGACAAAACGAAGAAGCTAATATAATACTTATTTAAAGTTTCAAATATGATATGAATATATATTAATAAGAATCTGTTCTTTGACATTAAATGTATGCTATAAAATCATGGACCACGAGAAGGGTAGTTACCCCCTCCCCTTCTGGAAAAAATTGATCGAAAAAATAATTTATATTAAATAATATCAGAAGTGAGGCAAAAAAAAAAACTTTTTTCGTTAAAGAAATGTAAATATTGTTTTTTTGGGGGGGTTTTTTGCGTTTTTTTTGTGTCGCGAGTATTTCATTTATTTTTATTTATCATTATGAAATTTATTATTACGTGTACTCTCAATAATAAGCTCCTTTAATTTTTTAGGTGTATTTTCCAGCATTTTTGGTTTTACTGTTATGGTATGATGTATGAGCGATTCCTTATTTCCAACTGCACTCATTAATGAACCGCTTGACATCAGTATTTCTACCTTGAAACATTTATTTGTTCCCCCCCAACTAGAAACGTTTGCCCCACTCTGAAAAAAATATCTTTCGACACTCATGTATGCAATGTTACCGAAACGTCCCATTTGGTCTCTATCTGTGGATCTTCTGAATTTTCAGTCCTTGCATTTTCTGTTTATTTCTTAACGTAGAGGGGGGCGGGGGTGGCTCAGTCGGTAGCGCGCCAGGCTCGTAATCTGTAGTTCCCAGGTTCGAGTCCCAGCTAGGTCAGCGTTGAGATTTATCTCCGCAAAATTCCCCGCCCTGCCCACGGTCAGTAGGGGACACCGATGGGCTTGGAAAGGCCGCCGTCCGTCGGATGGGACGTTAAGCCGTGGTCCCGTGTGCGGGAGAGCCATACCCTGTGCACGTTAAAGAACACGCTGGATGGCCTTGACGGGAGGCTACCATCTGTCTCCCAACAGCTGTTCCAGTGGGTCCTCTCCCCCAACCTTCTCTGAGCCTTCGGGGTCCATGTGACCTGGCCATTTAGACCTTGGTGTGCAAAAAAGTGCCTCTCAGAGGTAAAACAACCCAACCCAATCTTAATGTAGCCAAAAGAAACACTACTTTCTGCTAATGCAACTGAAGCGAACGCATTGTTTTCAGGAATTCAAATAAGTTTACACAATAAGCTTTCTGACAAAAAATATGAACATTGTAAATTTTGTGACAGATGTTTTGGTTATGTGAAAAGAGAGAAAAAAATAAATCGTTTCAGTAAATAACGTCTCAAGATCCGGGTTATCAAACATTGCCTAGACATTCATTAGAGAGAAAAGTAGTTTCCATTGGAATCTTCTTGCATAACAGAAGCTATTAGCCAGAGATCCCCCACAGTTCATTTAGGATTCAGATCACAATTGCAATTCAAGTTGTGAAGAGGCTTTTAAGTGGCGATTGAGGTTCAAGGTCTTTGGGGCAATTTTTGCAATTTAGCAGGCGTTGTCCTTAGCCTTGGACTTCCATATCCAGATGAGAAAAGTAAACAAACGTGAATAACTTAGCTGATTGACATAATAAAAGATTTTTCCATAATGTTAACTTTCTCTATTTGTTTAACTAATCACTAAAACAGTTCTTTAACATTAAGATATTAAAAATAAAATATGTGCAGTAAAATAAATAATATTCTCTCTGAGACAGTGGTTAACAGTGACTTCAGTCTTAGTATAGTATGCTCTTGTACGAAAAGGTCTGTACAAGTTAAGGGGGCGGGGGTGGCTCAATCGGTAGCGCGTCAGGCTCGTAATCTGTAGTTCCCAGGTTCGAGTCCCAGCTGGGTAGGCGTTGAGATTTATCTCCGCAAAACTCCCCTCCCTGCCCACGGTCAGTAGAGGACACCGATGGGACACCGAAGGCCGCCGTCCGTCGGATGGGTCGTTAAGCCGTGGCCCCGTGTGCTGGAGAGCCATACCCTGTGCACGTTAAAGAACACGCTGGATGGCATTGACGGGAGGCTACCATCTGTCTCCCAACAGCCATTCCAGTGGGTCCCCTCCCCCAACCTTCTCTGAGCCTTCGGGGTCCATGTGACCTGGCCATTTAGCCCATGGTGTGCAAAAAAGTGCCGCTCAGCGGTAAAACAACCAAACTATACAAGTTAGGAGTAGCTTCTAAGATCCTTCTTTATTTTATGTTTAGCAAATGAAGAAAACGAATTCTTCCATAATACTTTAGTTGGGCTTAAATTCACCATAAGAAAAATAAAGTAAAAAAAATCTAAATCTTGGAAACCGTAGTAAAAAATTTATTCCCCAAAAGTATACTCATAGAGTAAAAAACCGTGAATAGTATTCTCGAGTCGTATTCACTTTCAGGGATAATTATTATAATCCTTCCGATTTTAATTTTTTTTTTGTGTGTGTGTGTGTGCCGCCTTCGACACTAAGGTAGACCAGAAACACTTAATACGTTTCAGAAGATGAGTAATTGCGGCTGATTCCCATAAATATTCCAACACAATGTCAATTATGTAGTATTTGCTATGTTGAAGCCATAATCTTGTAATTCAAGCCCACACTCCCGAAACTACAATGCACGAAGAGCCAACGCATACGGGGCGGGGTGGTTCAGTCGGTAGCGCACCAGGCTCGTAATCTGTAGTTCCCAGGTTCGAGTCCCAGCTGGGTCAGCGTTGAGATTTATCTCCGCAAAATTCCCCGCCCTGCCCACGGTCAGTAGAGGACACCGATCGGCTTGGAAAGGCCGTCCTCCGTCGGATGGGACATTAAGCCGTGGTCCCGTGTGTGGAAGAGTCATACTCTGTGCACGTTAAAGAACACGCTGGATGGCCCTCCCAACAGCTGTTTCAGTGTTAGTGGGAGGGTCCCTAACCTTCTCGGAGTCTTCGGGGTCCATGTGAACTGGCCATTTAGCCCATGGTGTGCAAAAAAGGGCCGCTCAAAGGTAAAACAACCCAAAAAGTCAACGCGTACCATTTCGGGAGTTGGGGATAAGCTCATAATATGCCGTTCGCAAGTTACAGTACTAACTGTGTCTGTGTTTAAATTTATTGCTGCTAACCCTCACCTTAGACTCAGTGAGAAGGGGACACCATTACGCATGGAAATCGTAAATAAGCCGTGGCACAATGTGCAGGAGAGCCAAACCTTCTTCACGTAAAGAGTACACTAGAAGGCTTTGAAGGGAGTCTTTCATCTGTCTCCTAACAGATGTCCAGTGGATTCCCTTCTCCAACTTTCTCCGAGCCTTTGGGGTCCTTGCAACCTGGCCATTTAGCCCATTATGTACGCAAAATTCGCACTCAGAATTGAAGCAACAACTCAAGGTACCTTCAGCCACGGAGATGGTTAGTATGTTCCTATTGCTGGATATTTTCTGACTTAAACCGTAACTGTAATGCCGAAAATTATGTAATCCGCATTTCTGACAGAAAGAAAGGAAAAAGAGAAAGAAAGCAACAAAAGATAATAAAATTACAAAATTACCCTTTTTTGAAACGTCATACTTTACAATTTGCGATTGTCTCTTAAGTTTTTTCGAACTTATCTTTTTCTTCATAACTTCTCATCCATCTGGTTTACAGAAATTTTTATGTTTGTTCTCTCGTCTCCTTAACACCCAATTGGGTAAAAATATAGGCGCATATCAGGAGTAAACCTTGCAGTCCACTTAGACCAAGCCTGTCCAACTCAAACTTAATGAAGAGCCACTAGGAAATAAGCTATATTTTTAAAGAGTCAAGGCAAAAATTCTCTACTTAAAAAAAGAAAACATACATTTCTAATGAGTAATGAATTTAACATACACCCAATTCTGTTTTTACACTGTAGATAGGTTCCCGAAAAAACTGTGCAAAAAAATCTGTAAAAACAAAGAAAGTGCATATTAAAAAATAGAAGATTGGTTCCAGAAGAGAAAACCCAGTACAATACCATATTTAGTTATGGATGTTAAACCTTCTCCAGTTATAAGATAATCTAAAATTTGGATTTTAGTATCCAAAGCTATCTCTTTGGATCGTTTTGTATAGTTGAATTATCCGACATCGTGGTAAGGCTTATGAAAAATATTTGAATTGTAGTTAATATATGAGATGATGAAAAATTGTAAATTACCTATCAGCAAAATTTAATAAATTTGTATTACGCACACCAAACTTCAAAAAACAATTTTTTTTTCGATTTCTTCTATTAAACATCTGAACACTTCTAACTTTAAACTCGAAATGAGAGACCGAGACTAACGTATGTATTGAAGATAAAAATTGAGGGAAATTCCCAGAACTCAGTGTTGCCACTTTATTTCGAATGAAGTAGGTTTTGTACGATTTTTCCATAAAATAGAGAATGAAATAGAGAAAACGTGTTGTGTAGTTATGTTAGTGTAGTTTTCATTTTGGGGATTTTAGTGCACAAAATATGTGTCTATAGTACTTTTCAAAGTTACAACTACTTCGAAAAATATGACCATAAAAGCGACATCTTTGCTATAAATGTAAATTCTATGAATTTTTTCTTGAATAGGAACATTTTTTCAGAATTAAATTCAAATGGAGATTTTTAAAAAGGCACAGTTTGAACCGTGTTAGATCAAAATAAATCGTGTAAAAAGGTAATTGGAAATATTTTCTAAACCGTGTTAAATCAAAATTCTTTAAAAAAATCCGTGTAAAAACAGAATTGGGTGTATATGTTACCGCTAAAGCTCGAAAGCCGTTAATGTGCACATTACCTAGCTAATCTGCAGATTAACTGATTTGCTCCGTTAACGTGCGGAATCAAGAGTTTTCCGCATTTTACCTAGGTAATGTGCACATTAACGGCTTCCGTATCGTTAAAGTTCAAAAGTTTGTTTCTCTCATAGTGGTGAATCTCTTGAATATGAATCTTCGTGTCACGTGATTCACTCGTCCGCATTATAAAAAACGCCCCGGATGAGCGGAGGCCAAGTGAGAACGAATCGGTAAAGTGATTCATTCTTGATAACGAATCACTAAAATGATTCGTCCTCACTTGGTCTGCTCATTTTGGGGGCGTTTTTTATAATTCGGACGACTGATTCATGTTGACAGAGGGATGACCCTGGTTTCAACTCTACTCTCGGACACTAGATAAATCACATTATGTTAATTTAAGCGTACAGAAACGTTCCTGTTGTTCCAGCAAAGATCTTATTTTCACTTTAACGAGTGCCATGTAGGTAATGTGCAGATTACCTAGGTAATTTGGGAAATGAAACAATTTTCCGCACGTTAACGGATCACCCTAGTTAATCTGCACAATACCTAGATAATCTGTAGAATAACTGATTTCTGCACTTTAGCGGTAACATATATATATTTTTTAAGGAATTAAGAAAATATCTCGATTTAAAAAAAATCACATTTTTAATGAGTACTATAAAGTGACAAAATAATTCAGTTAGGCACCCAAAAATATTTTGTGAAGAATTAAAAGGAATCATCCAGATTCCGTATATTGATTATTTGTTTTATATTCACAAGTTCTTTTGCAATGAGCCACGAGTTAGCTAGACCTGATATAGACTATTAAATGGCGTTTATACTAATTTCCCTTCAGCAAGGGTTAATGGGTCTAACTGTAGTATATATAAAATGAATTTAAGACAGAAAAAATAGCTATTAATATATATTTCTTTAAGTAATAGGATCAGAGTTGTAAATTATAAGCTTAATTAGATTAAACAAACTCTTTGGATAGGGCACTATTCATCTAGCTCGTAGATGAAAGCTTCAATTTATCTCTCTTATGAAAAATGAGTATTTGATTTCACACACAAAAAAAGATCCAAACCACTGTATTTCTTACACAACAGTCTAAGCAATAACTCTCTTTTTTTTGTCTCCAAAACTTAATTGGATTTTTTCTTTCGAACAGCATTAAATTGTCGGCAACATCAAACCGAAAGCGGATTTTTTTTTACTGTATTCATAGCGTCGTAGTTTGAACAAACTAATAAAAATTAATCATGAGAAATAATTGTGCTTGGTTAGCCGTTTCATTTTTGAGCGGCACTTTTATTCGCACATAATGGGCTAAATACTCACTAGACAGAGGGTAGCCTCCCGTCAAGGCCATTCTTTAATGTGCACAGAGTATGGCTCTCTTCCACATGGACCCATCCGAGGACTGTAGCCTTTCCAAGTTCTTCGGTGTCCCCTGCTGACCGAGGGCAGGGGGAGAGTTTTGCGGACATAAATATCAACGCTAGCGCAGGAGGGAATCGAACCAGAGTACTGAAGATTAGGAGCCTGGCGAGCAACCGACTGAGCCACCCTTTCCCCTAGGTGAAGGGGAACCACTGGGCAGTTTTTAAGAAACAAACGAAAGCCCCACCGTCAAGGACACCAAGCCTGCTTTTTAACATTCGCGAAGTATGGATCTCCTCATCCGAAACAAAATTCCCCGTCCTGCCCACGGTCAGTAGGGGACACCGATGGGCTTGGAAAGGCCGCCGTCCGTCGGATGGGACGTTAAGCCGTGGCCCCGTGTCGGGAGAGCCATACCCTGTGCACGTTGAAGAACACGCTGGATGGCCTTGACGGGAGGCTACCATCTGTCTCCCAACAGCTGTTCCAGTGGGTCCCCTCCCCCAACCTTTTCTGAGCCTTCGGGGTCCATGTCACCTGGCCATTTAGCCCATGGTGTGCAAAAAGGTGCCGCTCAGAGGTAAAACAACCCAACCCTCATCCGAAACCATGACTTACATTCCATCCGATGGATGGAGGCCTTTCGAAACCTATCGGTGTCTTCCGCTGCATCTCACTGATGGTAGGGTGGGGATTAACGGAGATACCTCAGCTTTTAACTATGTGACGCAAATATTAATAGTAACTGATAAAAAGAACAGCGTTTTTTTTTTAAAGAAAATGGCGATTATTAAATAATCTAGATAAATGGCTAGATGAATGTCTTGGTAAACTTTTATCATTAAAAATTTTTTTCTTTAGTAAACTTTTATTTTAACAAACAGAAAGGTGCATTTCGTAAGTGGTTTTTAAACGGAGCCGTCACGTGGCCGAGTGGTTAGCACGCTTGGCTACTGATCTAAGGGACCTGGGTTCGAGCCCCGGTATTAGGCATGGATGTGTGTGTCGTTTTTCTGTTGAGGTCCTGCCATCCTCTCAGATCTCCTACTGTGGCATATAAACTGACAGGCTCCTGTCAGACCTCTGTGGCAAGCAGCTGCTTGAGGGTGTATTTATTTTAAACGGAGTTTCGAAAAATTTTGATGAAAATTTCTTTATTTTGTATGATTTATTACTATTTAAAGAAAAACATACACTACAAGCTAAATATTTATTTCACACAAAGTAATAATGTTATTTAGTAGATCAGTTATAAATCATTATTAAGACTCCTGTTCCTAGATGGCGTCAATATGACAGTAACTAAAAAGTTAATAATATTTTAAGCATTTGCTTCTGCACACAGTAGTTGAATTCACACGAAAACAAGATTTCTCCAGTTAACAGGCATCATTACGTAGCAGATAGGTTTCGATCAATGGTTTTATTCTATCATAGAACAAATGCAGAAATGAACTGGAAGCAGATCTGAGTTGTAACTCTCAACATTTACACAATTTCAAAGTTTTATGCTTATGAAAATAACCGTATCAACAAACTTTATTGCAGGCTCGAATATACAGGGTGTCCCTGAATTCATGGCCCAAACGTGAGGGGATGGTAGTAAACACCGAACCCACCAATATTCGTTATAGAATATGTGGCCGCAAACGCAGCCCGGTGCCGGTACGGCTTAGACGAGGCGGCACGGCTTAAAAGCGCTGGATCGGCCAAACCCCAGCATTCTCAGCCGCCGATGTTCGCGACAAGCCCGGTGTTTACGAGCAGGTACGCCGATCACTACTCCGCCGTTGTGCCGCCTGTATCAACGTTGGTGGGCGGACGTTTGAGCATTTGTTGTAATGATCTCCAATAAATGTCACTCTGGAAACCTCTGTGTCTGTCCTTCATTTCCGACTCCTCACTGCGTTTGTGGCCGCATATTCAATGACGAATTTTTATGGGTTCGGTGTGTACTACCATCCCCTCACGTTTGGACCATGAATTCAGGGACACCCTGTATGTAAAAAAAAAGGTTGGTTGTT
This sequence comes from Ryuthela nishihirai, assembly GCA_038380435.1. Lineage (NCBI taxonomy): Eukaryota > Metazoa > Arthropoda > Arachnida > Araneae > Heptathelidae > Ryuthela > Ryuthela nishihirai. The sequence continues at coordinate 42,657,173 of JAWZYU010000020.1, forward strand.
TTATCTCTGAGGGCACTTTTTATGCACACCATGGGTTAAAGGATCCCGAAGGCTTAGAGAAGTTTGGGGGAGGGGACCCACTGGAACAGCTGTTAGAAGACAGATTGTAGCCTCCCGTCAAGGCCATCCAGTGTATTCTTTAACGTGCACAGGGTATGGCTCTCCCGCACACGGAGACACGGCTTAACGTCTCATCCGACGGACGGCGGCCTTTCCAAGCCCATCGGTGTCCCCTACTGACCGTGGGCAGGGCGTTGAATTTTGCGGAGATAAATCTCAACGCTGACCCAGCTGGGACTCTCAAAGAGGGGAGGGTGCATGACACCCTCGGTCAACCTAGATCCAGCCCTGCTTTAACGTATACTTTATTCTTAAAAGAATTTTTTATTGTTCTATTTTATTTGTGGACGCGGAATATAATGCGTTTATGTACAGTGCCTGGCTAAATGTTTTACGAACACCTACTTAATACTTCGCCGTGTGTATCATGGTGCAACTCCCAAAATTTCAAAAGTTTTGAATTCTCTTCCCATAGAGTTATCCTTGGAATGGGCTTTGAAGTACTGCTAGCTGTCATCTTTCTCAGCGGATTAACAGTAACAGCTCTGTTTTGCCGTACAGTTGGTGCCAACATAAACTTGTCCCTGTCTGCCAGAGCCTTTTTACCTCCCACATTAGTCACGACTGGTGGACGTGTTTTGAGACTGTTTCCATTTTCTACACACTTGGGATATTGTGCCCCGTGATTTTCCGCTGAGTTCCATTCCCTGCGTTACGGATGTTCCTGCCCAACACGCTCCAACAAATAAACCCCCTTTTGAAATCAGTGAGATACCCATGATTACCCATGTCGCACTTGACTTGCTTTCCACCATGCCTTAGGGGCGGGGGTGGCTCAGTCGGTAGCGCGCCAGGCTCGTAATCTTTAGTTCCCAGGTTCGAGTCCCAGCTGGGTCAGCGTTGAGATTTATCTCCGCAAAATTCCCCGCCCTGCCCACGGTCAGTAGGGGACACCGATGGGCTTGGAAAGGCCGCCGTCCGTCGGATGGAACGTTAAGCCGTGGCCCCGTGTGTGGGAGAGCCATACCCTGTGCACGTTAAAGAACACGCTGGATGGCCTTGACGGGAGGCTACCATCTGTCTCCCAACAGCTCTTCCAGTGGGTCCCCTCCCCCAACTTTCTCTGAGCCTTCGGGGTCCATGTGACCTGGCCATTTAGCCCATGGTGTGCAAAAAAGTGCCGCTCAGAGGTAAAACAACCCAACCCAACGCAAAGGTTAACATTACGAGTTACGAATACTTACAATTTTCCCGTCATAATTCTAATGTACTACCGAAGAAGCGAAAGATGAACCATTCCCCATTAACGGAAATGGCATTAGGCGATATATAATTACCAAAGTGGTTATAATGATAAGACAAACTTTTGTGATTCTTTTCACAGAGCGACCGACGTGAATTTGGTCATGAAAATATTCACACCATCTGTTCCGACTTTGAAAAGAGGAATTCTTCGAAAGCGTTTACTCAATAGAAGTGGGGCGGATTAGGCGAGAAGAGAACAGGAATTACGAAACTTTTGAAGTTCGCTAATGACCTCGAAAGTAATAAATCATGTATGTTCTGTCATTCCCGCGATTCCTGCACGGCAATGGAGAATCGACATCCGGTCATAGATTGATGAGCAGTGGCCTCTGGTGAGGGCTAGAGTAGACAACTTTAAAATGCGGCAATTGTTTGGGTAAAAGATACCAATTCCACTTCGAAGAATGAAGTAAAAATGCAAAAGAAGTGGGTTTCGTTATAAAAAATCCATTTAACATAAATTTACAAAAATAATTTAGGAAAATGTTTTTCATTAGAGATATATTGCGTGTTCCTTATGTTCTGATAACGGGTGTTTATTCAATTTTGAACAGGTTCGATTGGAAGTTTCGATTTTAATTTGTATAGTATTGCAAAAAATACTTTAATTTTGGAAAATTGAGCAGTGAGAAAATGGTTAAAAATGCATTTTTCAACAAACTAATTTGAAAAAACAGTTAACCCTTTCACGACTAAGGGAAACATTTTTCCCCATTTTAAAATTGGTGATTGTCGTATTTAGTCATAACCTTATCTGCATTTTTTTATACAGAATGTCAAAATAGAACGTATGCCGAACGCAATTACGTAAACGGGAACGTTTAGAAAACAAAAACAGAACTGTCAGGACGCATAATATATGTACTATGTGCAATGTCCATCTTTGCCTCACTACCAAAAGAAATTGCTTCGCAGAATATCATAATTAGCACATCATTTTGTATAGTAATTTTATTTCATAATTTTGTATTATTTTAGTTAACATTTTGTTCTAAAAACCAATAAATAAAAGACATTGCGTAATAAGCCTAACTATAATTTATGTTACCTTTATAGTCCACTGGGAAAAATATTTCCCATAAAATACCAAAAAAACTACACATTGTTATGTATTTTTCTTATGATTTTTATTTATTTTACGTCTAAACAAACTAAAATAAACAGTTACATACTAATATTTACTCTTAGAAACCTTATGGTCCTGAAAGGGTTAACTGTCTCATGGCCGAGTGGTAACACGCTTGGCTACTGATCAAAGGGACTTAGTTTCTAGATTTGTGTTGTTTTCCTGTTGAGATCCCGCCATCATTGCAGACCTTCTATTATGGTGTATAAACTGTCAGATCTCTGTGGCAAGCAGCTGCTTGAGGGGATCTTTATATCAGTGTTAAAATCATGTTAATGAGAATTAAGATGTTTCAAAAAGCTGCAGGAAAATTATTAAATATTCCTAAATTATTATATCTAAAAGCTTATTAAATGAATGTTATGAAACATGGTACAGTCGCTCAAAAAAGTATCCGAACACTATGGTTGATTACAGAATTCAGAAAAAATATCTGGCAACGATTTTTTTTAGAAATTAGTGATCTGGCAACTTCGTGTCACGTGACACGAAGTTGCCAGATCACTAATTTCTAAAAAAATTCGTTGCCAGATATTTTTTCTGAATTCTGTAATCAACCATAGTGTTCGGATACTTTTTTGAGCGACTGTACCTAGTTTCTTAAAAATCTGCACTCCATCTTTTTATTCCATTCCAATGATCATTGGAATCATTGGAATGGAGTAAAAAACGAACAGTACATTACTCAAAGTTGAGATTTTTTAAGAAAATTTACCGAAAAATTAAATATATTCCAGTAACTATTTTACAGCTTTACGTATACATATTTTATCCTATGCGTGAGGGCACTTGGACAGAATTTGATTTACTGCCCAAATAGTATCATGATACTTTTACATTAGGAGAATTTCTTTCAGAAAATTCAGGAATGTTCATTTGACCGCCAATCTAAAATAATTCGCAATTTCATCGCTTTGCTTTTGAAATTTCAGTTTTCCAGACTCAATTTAAAGGACTGTCCCATTTATTTCACTGAACCTTTCTTAACAGAATTTCCGGAAGAGAGGGACGAAAGGCCGCGAGTGGTTTCCAGTATGATGATTTCTTTTAAAGAAGAAACGGGCACTTGGGACTCGAACACCTGAGAATTGAAAATTCTGAGTCTGGAGCCCTACAGTTGGGTTGTTTTACCTCTGAGCGGCACTTTTTTGCACACCATGGGCTAAATGGCCAGGTCACATGGACCCGAAGGCTCAGAGAAGGTTGGGGGAGGGGACCCACTGCAACAGCTGTTGGGAGACAGATGGTAGCCTCCCGTCAAGGCCATCCAGCGTGTTCTTTAACGTGCACAGGGTATGGCTCTCCCGCACACGGAGCCACGGCTTAACGTCCCATCCGACGGACGGCGGCCTTTCCAAGCCCATCGGTGTCTCCTACTGACCGGGGGCAGGGCGCCCTACAGAAACACAAAGAAATTTCCATTTATAGTTCAACCAACATTTATCTCACCTGACAGTAAAATATAAAAAAATTTCCTTTTGTTGACAAACATCTGCTGCACCTACTAGTCAAGATTTCTCTTTCGTCATGAAATTCATCGAAAAGGAATTTTTTCGCTTTCTTTCTTATCTTTAACTTACCGTGATTCACCCATCCCCGTAGATAATCGCTCAAACCCAACCCAAAATCTCTCTTTTGCTCTCGATTTTTTTTCGTGCCACGTCCACCCGACGTGACTGCACTGGGTGCCGCCATAAGGCCGACTACCATAAAGGTCAGAGCACGAGGAGGTTTTGATTTATGTTTATTACCGTATTAATAGCCTCAAGTGATTGTCCAAACCGGCCTTCCTCTACCAATCGACGCCATACGCATGAATATATAAAACTACCGTTAAATCAGTTCTCCCCCTCCCAAATTCCCCTCCTCCCAACAATTTGTTTCGTGCATTCATTCCATTACATTTTTTTTTTTTGGTTTTGCGGCTTCCTGTTCTTCCCGATCTTCAGCGATATGTCTCTAAATAATCATCGAGATAATTTGCTAAAAATCGACTGGAAAATGCTGATTTATGGCCGGCGAGGAAAAATCTAAATACTCGACCAACACCGGAGAGAATGGACGCCTGAGGGTGTTGGAACTTATTTCGTTCTTTGAGGCGGTCCGTCTAGGTTCAGTATGATAATAACGCCAATATTATTAGGTGAAAAGCCACTGACGGAAAAAAAGGGAAAAGCTGGTTCCATCGAAGTTCCTTTTTTATTATAGGCTATTAGGAGTGAAAACTGTTATGAATCTCTTTAAGAAAATTAAAATAAAATGGTGAAATATTATCGTTTGTTCTCGAAGATGGGAGCTAAATTTATGGAATTAATTATGGAGATCACGGCTACCAAATTTTTGATCATCGTTGATTGTTTTTCTAACGATTTAAGGGATGTCGGTTAATCTTGAATTTGTTATTTATTCGTCTTCGTATTAAGGTTGAAAGCAAATGATAATTTTTTTGTTAAATGACTAAGTTTTAAATCGTTATTGAATGAATTCAAAATTAATAACGCATAAAGAAATATTTTGTTAACTTAAAACGAGTGAAGAGTTAATTAAAAAACCGGGTTTTTGCAATTATGAAACCTAAATTTTTGACATATTTTTATACTTCTCAAATACAGTTGCTTATTAATTACCCCATTAGCTGTTGGTATGGGCGTCCGCAGAAAATTTTCCAGGGGGGGGGGGGCAAAGCTTAGAGACAAATAATTACATCAATAAATTTTTATTTAATTATTTAATTTTTTAGGGTTTTTTCACAATTAGATTATAGAATACAGTATTGCATCAATACAAAAGCTCATACATAGTGTATATAAATTAATTACCTTTAAATTGTTACAATTATAATTTGTGGAATTTTTTACTCGATCCCAGGGGGGTCAAATGCCCCGTTTGCCCCCCTCTGCGGACGCCCATGACTGTTGGAGTGGATGACAGGGATAACTCCGTTGGTAGAGAATATCTTACATGTTTAATAGGATGTTGTAATTTCGGAAGCCTATTTCTCAGCTCACTATTTTTTTTTCGCACTTTCTCATTTCCACCTTTACACTCTGTGTAAATTTTTTTAATACAGCTCCAGTAAGTGTAATACCACACACAAAATTATTTTAAAGAAACAGATTTAAGATTGTAATTTAACCATTTACATGTGGAATTGTCGTTAGTTTCAGTCTTTTTACGACGAATATATGACTTTTTTACGACGAATATATGAACAGAAATTCGCTTTAGGATGCATTTCCTTTGATTTTTTTTTTAAAGTGACTGCTCGCTGTCTTTTTTTAAGTATTGCAGACTTGCAAATACTTAAAGACAAATCAAGGTGAAATGAAAAAGAAGTCAGCAATTGTGAGTCACTGATTTGAACAATGTAAACAAACTAAGAAAGATGAAAATTGCAACACCGCGACGTTAATCAGGAAATACCATGAAATCGTGTGTATAACGGACCTCTGAAGCGCACCTTTTTAAACATAAAGGACTAAATGGCCAGGTCACAAAGACCGCAATGGCTCAGAGAAGGATTGGATTGTTTTCCTCTGAGCGGCACTTTTTTGCACACCATGGGCTAAATGGCCAGGCCACAAGGACCCCGAAGGCTCAGGGAAGGTTGGGGGAGGGGACCCACTGGAACAGCTGTTGGGAGACAGATGGTAGCCTCCCGTCAAGGCCATCCAGCGTGTTCTTTAACGTGCACAGGGTATAGCTCCCGCACACAGGGCCACGGCTTAACGTCCCATCCGACGGACGACGGTCTTTTCAAGCCCATCGGTGTCCCCTACTGACCATGGGCAGGGCGGGCTCAGAGAAGGTTGGAACCCACTGGACACACTGCTAGTATTCAAATTTATCTCCGCTAATCCTCACTCTGCCTTAGGTGAGAAAGGAGATACAGATGGACTTCGAAAGGCCGCCATCCATTGAATGTTAAGCCATGGTCCGTGCGCAGGAGAGTCATAAGCTGTGAGCGTTAAAGAACACCCTGGACGGCTTTAACGGGAAGCTACCATCTGTCTCCTAATAGCTGTTCCAGTGGGATCCCTTACACCAATCTTATTTGAGCACTTGTGGTTCTTGTGACTGGCCGTTTAGCTCAGTGTGTGCAAAAACTCGCCACTCAGAGGAAGAATATTCCAACAACATCCATGAAACCATCCCCTGAAGAATTGCAATCATTTGCATGACTCACCCCGCACGATGCTGGGTTCAGTTTGCATATCTCTACCACTACTCGTTCATGTTGTTGTACTTTTTATATTGTGAAGTGTAAATAATTTTAAAAACTTTAGAATGATCCGTAAATCCGGAAAAATGATCCGGAAACGTTACTCTGCATGCTTACAACAGCGATTAACATTACCTCAACAAATCTCGTTTCTCTAATACCTCTCCCATAGAGAGAGAAAAAGAGCGCAAAAATATTTCAAACGCAGTGTTTTTGCGAATTTGTGTGTTTCTTTCATTGTAGAAACTTACAATGTTAATATAATTATTTGTGGATGCAGCTATGAGAGGGTAGGTAGATTCGCTACGTAAAAGGAAAGGTTCGTGCTGCAATTCGAAGAGTGGGTTGGGTTGTTTTACCTCTGAGCGGCACTTTTTTGCACACCATGGGCTAAATGGCCAGGTCACATGGACCCCGAAGGCTCAGAGAAGGTTGGGGGAGGGGACCCATTGGAACAGCTGTTGGGAGACAGATGGTAGCCTCCCGTCAAGGCCATCCAATGTGTTCTTTAACGTGCACAGGGTATGGCTCTCCCGCACACGGGGCCACGGCTTAACGTCCCATCCGACGGACGGCGGCCTTTCCAAGCCCATCCGTGTTCCCTACTGACCGTAGGCAAGGCGGGAATTTTGTGGAGATAAATCTCAACGCTGACCCAGCTGGGACTCGAACCTGGGAACTACAGATTACGAGCCTGGCGCGCTACCGACTGAGCCACCCCCGCCCCTCGTAGAGTGGCTATAGTTAGTGCCCTAAGCGGAGAGCAAAAAGATCGCTTCACATAAAATATATATTTTTTCGTCTTTATCACAAAGCATTTTTTTTCTTTTTAAATTGATTATTATCATTACATTTCCAAATCAATCAATCACTCATGTCAGCCATCACGTAACGTTTTTCGATGTTCAAGACGTTCTCTTCGTTTTTCTATGTTCAAACGTTTTCTATGTTTCAAGCCATAACGTTTTTCTATGTTCCTGCAGATTTTATGCGCTATCCACGTTAACGTCAATTTTTTTGCCCTACGCTTTTATTCGCTATTCGCATTAATGAATATTTTATCCACCAAGAGCTTTTCAATGAAGATATCCAGAATTTTATCTGCATCTGCGCAGGGCTGTAGCTATAATGCTCCGAAAACTGAGATTTTTTCAATTTATCATAGAAATTTTGGCATTTCATACAGGATGTTCTAGGTGAATAAATTCAAACGGTTCTAGGTGAATAAATTCAAACGGGCAGCATCTATATGCACAAAAGCTGTATGTCCTCACACACTTAACACATGCTCACAAACAGTTCTTCTTCTTGCCAGAACACCTTTATTTAGAAGTACACAATATTATTATGAGTTTTGATTGTAAAAAATAAAAATAAATATCAGGTACTCAGATCTCTACTTTATGCATTTACGCTCTCAGCGCAGCTTTCTAAATTGCTAAATATAATTTACAATACATAAATAATTCCTATTGAACTTAAAACTTCAATTATTAGATCAATTTGAAAGTCAGGATAAAAGAAACAGTATGATAATTATAGACCTATTTCTAAACTGCAATTGAAAACATAACGTAAAGGCATATTGCAAATGTGTTTATGGATTACCTAGAAAAATGTCAGTATAGTTCTAAAACTGAATTTGGCTTCCAAAGAAACACAGGAACACTAAATTTACTGGAGCATTTTACTAATGGAATCAATGCAAGCGTAAACAAGGATAACATTGTTGGAGCATTATTCCTTAAAACCATAAGATCAGATTAAGACCATAAGGCATCAAACCATAAGATTTATTTAATAAACTGCATAACATAGGAATTAGGGGACATCTGTTTTATTTCATTGAAAATTACGAAAAATATAGACTTTTATATCAAAAATCTGTGATGTCATTAGTGAAGTCAAAACAGTTTGCTACGGAGATTCCCAAGGTTCTATATTGGGACCATTCCTTTTCCTTATCTATATTAATGATATCAATAACTAAAGATTAACTCTTCTATCGACTTTGCAGTCGCTCAAAAAATATCAAAACACTGTGGTTGATTACAGAATTCAGAAAAATATCTGGCAACGATTTTTTTAGAAATTAGTGATCTGGCAACCTTCGTGTCACGTGATTACAGAATTCAGGAAAAATATCTGGAGCGTGTACAGCAACTGTACACGCTCCAGTTACCATTCACAGCAAACTGGAGCGTGTGCAGTTACTGCACACGCTCCAGTTTGCTGTGAACGGTAACTGCACACGCTCAATATTTACGTGAGTGAGCCCACACGATCTAGTATCAAAATAATATGACCACCTACAGTCGCTCAAAAAAGTATCCGAACACTATGGTTGATTACAGCATTCAGAAAAAATATCTGGCAACGATTTTTTTAGAAATTAATGATCTGGCAACTTTCGTGTCACGTGACACGAAGGTTGCCATATCACCAATTTCTAAAAAAATCGTTGCCGGATATTTTTCTGAATTCTGTAATCAACCCCAGTGTTCGGATATTTTTTGAGCGACTGTACATGCTGACGACATTGTGATATTAAGCAATGGTAAATTTTTTTTAAGGTTAATAGTGACCTGCAAAAATATTTAGATATTATTTCAGTATGGTTACAAAATAATTGTATATATTTAAACACAAATAAGTCTAAGTCCATGTACTTCCATCTACCTAATATATCAATTCCTGATACCAATCAAATTTTACATCATTAACTTAATTGTCTAACAAACGTGGGCATTAACATTTCAGGTAAATGCAAATGTAATGATTTATTCAAGGAATTTCATCAATGAAGTATCTAGGTCTAAATGTTCATGATTCATTCAAGTGGAAAAAATACGTAATTATATTTGTGGCAAAAAAAGATATTGCTCTGTAATTTTGTTCAGACTCCGTGCTATCTTAAGGGGCGGGGGTGGCTCAGTCGGTAGCGCGCCAGGCTCGTAATCTGTAGTTCCCAGGTTCGAGTCCCAGCTGGGTGAGCGTTGAGATTTATCTCCTCAAAATTTCCCCGCCCTTACCACGGTCAGTAGGGGACACGATGGGCTTGATAAAGGCCGCCGTTCGTCGGATGGGACGTTAGCCGTGGCCCCGTGTGCGGGAGAGCCATACCCTGTGCACGTTAAAGAACACGCTGGATGGCGTTGACGGTAGGCTACCATCTGTCTCCCAACAGCTGCTCCAGTGGGTCCCCTCCCCCAACCTTCTCTGAGCCTTCGGGGTCCTTGTAGCTGGCCATTTAGCCCATGATGTGCAAAAAAGTGCCGCTCAGAGGTAAAACAATCCAATCCGTGCTATCTTACCATTAAATATCCGTCAACTGGTTTATCATGCAATTGGAGAATCAGTCATAAGCTATGGTTTAACTATTTATGGTTAAACGCACGGTTCACATATAGCAAAAATAAGAAACATTCAAAATACAATTGTTAGACATTGTACTAAGCAACACAAAATAAACTCATAATATCAATAAGCGCTACGTTATCATGAATATATTACATATCAGTGAACTGTATAAATATAAATTAATATTAAGTATTATTTTGATAATACTTATAAAATAAAGATTAATCATAAAATATGCTAGATATAAATCTAAAGGTAAATACAAATTTTTACTTTGATCTAATAGGGTAGGTACAGTAGCTCAAAAAGTATCCGAACACTATGGTTGATTACAAAATTCAGAAAAAATATCTGGCAACGATTTTTTTTAAATTAGTGATCTGGCAACCTTCGTGTCACGTGCTTACAGAATTCAGGAAAAATATCTGGAGCGTGTACAGCAACTGTACACGCTCCAGTTACCGTTCACAGCAAACTGGAGCGTGTGCAGTTACTGCACACGCTCCAGTTTGCTGTGAACGGTAACTGCACACGCTCAATATTTCCGTGAGTGAGCCCACACGATCTAGTATCAAAGTAATATGACCACCTACAGTCGCTCAAAAAAAGTATCCGAACACTACGGTTGATTACAGAATTCAGAAAAAATATCTGGAACGATTTTTTTTAGAAATTAGTGATCTGGCAATCTTCGTGTCACGTGACACGAAGGTTGCCAGATATTGTTAATGAATTCTGTAATCAACCGTAGTGTTCGGATCCTTTTTTAAGCAACAGTACAACATTTTAAAAGCAATTGTGGGAAAATTGTAGAAATTGTTAATTCCCTTTGTGTTCAACAGTATCCCTAAAGAGTTATTTAATAAAAAATAGAGATCTTAAAACATTTTCGAGACATGGCGTCTGGAAAATATTTAAAAACTGTTTACTCTACGCATCATTCAAATGAAAATATTGATCATTTTTATAATTTTATAGCTGTTTATTGTATAATGTATATGGATTCCTGCGGACAAGATTTTTAGCTTCGTGAGACTCGATTTTATATTAAAAAGGTTATGGAAAATAAATTAAAAAAATTATATAAATAAATAAATGAAGCTACAAGTACTTCATAGACAATGGAGTATCCGGTAGGATTAATCCTGTTAATGTCAAAACGATTCTCCCCCCCCCCCCTGAGATGCATATTGATCACAGTATCCGTAACAACTACGCGAAAGTTGAAAGGGGTAACTGTTGCACAGGTACAGTCCAAAGCAACATTCACGTGTCTCAAAACAACGCATTTATTGGGAACAAAACTCTATTGATAAGTACCAATAGCAATATCTGTTCAGTTGTTCAGTTAGCTGCTATACTAAAAATTATAAGAAATAATTTTAATAAACAAACCTTCTGAATATTTGACTCTCAACCACGGAATTTTTAAACTGTTGAAATTTTCATATTGACTAAGAAAATAAATTAATATCACAGATTAGCCGATTGATTGCCTTCCGTGGCCGAGTGGTTAGCACGCTTGGCTACTGATTTAAGGGATCTGGGTTCGAACCCCGGGTAAGGCATGGATGTGTGTGTCGTTTTTCTGCTGAGGTCCTGCCATCCTCTTAGACCTTCTACTATGGCATATAAACTGACATGCTCCTGTCATACCTCTGTGGCAAGCAGCTGCTTGAGGGGGTATTTTTTTTTATTTTGGAATAATTTTGTCTAATCTAAGCGTAGTGTACATTATAGTAATACCTGTTATATTTCTGTGCATTCTCCACGTTATATTAATGCCTATAAAAGCTAGAAAAGAAAAAAAAGCTAAAAAAGCTCATTTCCTTAGCAAAATAAATGGGATATATTGTATTGATACCAGAAATTTTACAAGTATGGAAAACATTCATAACATGGAAGCTAGGATTTCAGTTATGGCACGTTTCTTCTAACCTTAATTGCATTTTTCAACTTCATTTACGGAAAAGGAGATGATTCGGGGGGGGGGGGTGCAGAAAAGTAATTTACTTGATGATGAGAATGATGAAAAGTCCGCTTGAGGAGGCAAAACGTCTTGGCCGGCGCTGCGTAATATGTACTGGTGATGTGCGGCATGAGATAAACAGGAGAATCTATCGAGTTGGGTTGTTTTACCTCTGAGCGGCACTTTTTTGCACACCATGGGCTAAATGACCAGGTCACATGGACCCCGATGGCTCAGAGAAGGTTGGAGGAGGGGACCCACTGGAACAGCTGTTGGGAGACAGATGATAGCCTCCCGTCAAGGCCATCCAGTGTATTCTTTAACGTGCACAGGGTATGGCTCACCCGCACACGGAGCCACGGCTTAACGTCCCATCCGACGGACGGCGGCCTTTCCAAGCCCATCGGTGTCCCCTACTGACCGTGGGCAGGGCGGGGAATTTTGCGGAGATAAATCTCAACGCTGACCCAGCTGGGACTCGAACCTGGGAACTACAGATTATGAGCCTGGCGCGCTACCGACTGAGCCACCCCCGGCCGCAGAATCTATCGAGAGTGTTAAAAATAGGCATGGATTAATTACATGATCAAATTACTCCCTAAATTATGTTTCCCACGTTTGAATATATATAATAAGTTTGTCAATAAAATAATGAATATCATTTTTACATCTCACTCGCAATATTTTATCCTGACAATTAAGTTTGGGTGACCACCTAATATTTCGTTTTTTCTAAGTCGTCCACCCGATGTTAAGAAAAACTGATTTAAACGACCCAACCAATACTGGAAAGGGCGTGGAGGAAGGTCAGGGGACGGAGTTAAGGTAAAAGTTGATGATAAGGAGGCTGTGATATTTTTTTTTTGTCAGTCTATAAAGACGTGAGAACTGGCGAAATTATGGAAAAATTAAGTAGCAAGTATACGTCTTGTAATTTTCTTTTAGGACAAGCAAAAAGGAGTATTTCTTGCGATCACTTGACTTTCTTATAGAAGTATAATCTTTATTAAACAAGATTCTTATAATTATCAGTTACGCACAGTAATTAGTACACTTCTTTTATGATTTAGTAGTAGTATTTACGGATTTAGTAGAATAGTTAGTAGTGGATTGGATTGTTTTACCTCTGAGCGGCACTTTTTTGCACACACATTTTTGGCTAAATGGCCAGGCCACAAGGACCCCGAAGGCTCAGAGAAGGTTGGGGGAGGGGACCCACTGGAACAGCTGTTGGGAGAACTGATGGCAGCCTCCCGTCAAGGCCATCCAGCGTGTTCTATGAATGGCTGGAACAGCTGTTGGGAGAACAGATGGTAGCCTCCCGTCAAGGCCATCCAGCGTGTTCTATTAACGTGCATAGGTATGGCTCTCCCGCACACGGGGCCACGGCTTAACGTCCCATCCGACGGACGGCGGCCTTTTCAAGCCCATCGGTGTCCCCTACTGACCGTGGGCAGGGCGGGGAAATTTTGCAGAGATAAATCTCAACTCTGACCCAGCTGGGACTCGAACCTGGGAACTACAGATTACGAACCTGGCGCGCTACCGACTGAGCCACCCCAGCCCCATAGTTAGTAGTGTTTACTGATTTAGTAGAATAATCAGAGTATTGGTAACTCTCAATTACTTCAAGTAACTAATGCCCTTCTTGCAATTATGATTGAGAAACTAGTGTATTTTTGCAATTATGTTTAAATAGAGTAACTAGTATACTTCCTAAAATTGTGAGTCAGAAAGAGTAACCTGTTTTGCAATATTAATTAAGGAATTAATCATAATTACAAGCTAAGATTAAGCAATTAATCAAAATCCAAAGAATTCAATAAGTTAAAATCCGTGTCACTCAGCCCTCAATGCCACCTTAAAGAAGCCGATATTTTCCCAACATCAATGTGATTGATCAAATCTAACTCAACGATTGCCAAAGTGCAGCCATAACCCAGTGAAGCAAGTTTCCGGACGAAGCAGTGGAAGCCCCGGTTCGAATACTAAACGATTCTGTTGAGAAGATCAGGCCAGGCCTTTGACCTAACGGGGTGGGGCGATAGGATGTTCGTCTGGGTTTCTACAACCTGCTCCTCTGATTTATAAGCGTGTCCAGCCGTTAAGAACTTAATGGAGGTCTCTGTACCCAGTCCCGATGATTTGCTCCTGTGTGTTAACGAAGCAAGGACATTGCTTGTTTCTGAGGGAGGATAACATGGGAGAGTGCTTGCTCACCAGAAATTATTTGCTCATGTAGAAATGGCTGACTGCCGGAGGCTTATGTGTTTTGCGGTGAGAAGGGGATGTTTTCACGTAGGGGAGCACTGTACCTGTCTACAAGACCTCAGGGGGTGGAAAGGGCGTGGAGGAAAGTCAGGGGATGGAGTTAAGGTAGAAATTTGATGATACGGAGGCTGCGATATTTTTTCTCACCAGTCTATGGAGGCGTGAGAATTGGTGAAATTGGCTGCAAAAGAGAATATGAAATGTGTTCAATATATTTGGTTTTGTAGTTGAAGAGGTTTTAAGCACCCATTGCCGTAATCGCATATTTTAACGTTTTGAGTTCCGGCAGTGATATTGTTGGGTTGTGTCGTTTCTTCTGAGCGACACTTCTACCTACAGAATAGGCTAAATGTCCACGTCACAAGGATCCCAAGCGCTCGGAGAAGATATGAAAAGGGGATCCATTGGATAATTGTTGGGAAACAGATGGTAGCCTACCGACAAGACCATCTAGCGTGTTCTTTAAAATGCATAGGTATGGCTCTCCAGTACAAGGGCATGTGGCTTAATCCGGTGGACGGTGGTTTTTCTAAGCCCATCGTGTGTCCCCTTTCCTACCGAGGGTGGAACGGGAATAAGGAAAGAAAATGCTCAAAACTGGCACAGTTGGGACTCAAATCTGGAAACATCAGACCTCGAGCTTAGAGCGCTACCGACTGAGCCACTCCCGCCTCACCATTGTTGCATTGTGTCGGTGAATTCAGAAAATAAAAAATATCCATCCAGCATTTGCTTGTCATAACATCTGACAGCAGATTGCTGGTAAAAGCAAGGGAAGGGTTAGAAAATGATACCATGTTATTACACTATCTCATTATTGTTGGATTCAAATGACTAAGAAAGAAAAGGATAGGAAACTAATAAATGATACATTTAAATGTAATTTTACAAGCAGCAGCTTACCACATAGGTCTGACAGGACCCTATCAGTTGAGGATGGCTGGATTTCAGGAGAAAAATAGTACCCACATCCATGCCTTCATCGGATCCTTTTGATTTGCTCTCGAACCCAGATCCCTTTGATAAGTAGCCAAGCGTGCTAACCACTCAGCCACGCGATGACTTCTCTTAATCACCCTTATAAAAATATTTGAACCAATAATAGTGATGACTAATATTGATATTTATAATACAAGTGGTAAGAATTCGGGCTTAACGTTTCTCCACATCAAAGAGATCTATATTAGAGTAACCTGTTACAATGACGCTATTGCATTTTAAGTGATTAATACAGTTTTCAAACTCATCGATAAAATCTACTTTTGTGAAATCATGAGATCTATATAAAGCAAACAGAGCTATGTCAATATTATATAATTTTAGATACATCAAAATAGAATCAGCAGTAATAAAAATGAAAATACTTATTTTGCAATAATTTCTTTACGAAACATTAACATTTATGCCACTTTGGGATTTATTTTCACGACATTTACAATACTGATTAAACCCATCAATTTTTGTATAAATTAATTTCATCATCTTTTACCAATATTTCAGTTAGTACAGTGACATCAGGCTGTAGTTTTGTTAAATGTAAATATATTACAAAATATTTAAAGCTTTTACGTATATACCTAATATTACCTTAAAAATTTAAATATCATCTCCCAATTTAAAACTTTTTTTATCTTATACTTTATCAGTATCAATAACCTTTAATTTAAAAATTTGGAAATTACAAATTGGAAGATTGGATGTGCTGGGTCCTTTGAGGTCAAATGTCAAATATAGATTTACCAGTGTTAAAGGGCTAAAAAAAAGAAAGGTGCTTTAGGTATTTTGTGTCGTAGATCTCCGGAATTATGCCAAATTTGGAAGATAAATATTCAGCATAATTTTTATTTTTTCTGAAGGTTGTTGCCGGGTAGTTTGCAAACTGGGAGCATGAAATCTTGATCATTTTAATAGTAGTTGATAAAGATATCTGACCTTTCAATCTATCAGATGGAGTGATACATTTAATGTTTAAAATGGGTCGAGACATTTTAATAATTATAAAATGATTCACGGTTCATTCAACAGTTTAAAACGAGTTAGACCCTTCTAATGATTCTTAAAATGGATCATGACCCTTATGATGGCCGAGTGGTTAGCGCTTGGCTACTGATCTAAGGGACCTCGGTTCAAGCCCCGGGTAAGGCATGGCAGTATGTGTCGTTTTTCTGCTGAAGCTCTGCCATCCTCTCAGACCCTCTACTATGGCATATAAACTGACAGGCTCCTGTCAGACCTCTGTGGCAAGCAGCTGCTTGAGGGGGTATTTATTTTTATTATGATGTGTCATAGTCAATAAAATGTTTCGCCACTAAAAAAAAGATGATACTTTAATAATTTTTTTAACCCTTTTCGTCAGAAAAGGAAAGACAGATTCTTGGGACTTGAAATACTACTAATTACAATTTGATTCTGGAGATTCATTCTTAGTTCAATGAATCATTTGTTGCTACCTAATTGACAGATGACGTCATGATCATGGGAGTCGGCAGGAATTTTTTCAGGAGGGAGGGGAAGGCGAAAAATTGGTTTCGAGACGGGAAAACTTTTTATGGGGTACAAAAAAATAAATGAGTGCTTCAAGACAGAAATATTAAATCGAGCCATTCATTAACGAACGCAATGGCGAATGCAGCAATCATGAATATATCATAACATAATACAACAAAGGATGCCGAAAACAATATTAATTGAGAATACACGCAGAAAAGTTTTTTTACTTTTTAGAAAATAAAATAAATTATAAGTTTCCAAAAAAAAAAATCAAAATTACATTTCGTTAAGGGAAAAACGACATTCATTTTTGGATTACCTGTATTATTCGTCATAAATTGATTTTTCAATCAATTTTTAGGGGGGTAACTTTCCCTCTCCCCCTGCCGACACCCGTGGTCATGATAGGAATACAATAAAAACAAAACTTTTTCTGTACCTAAAATTTGATCTCACTATCCATTCCTCCCTCTCGGACAATTCGTTTCTTTTTCTTCCTTCTATCCACCTTCAATCACGTGTACTCTACAACTCGCCCTGGGAACTCACTGACCTAGAAGGACTGCAGAACAGCAACAAAAGGGCAGCAGCCAATAACACCGCCCTTCACAAGCGGAGTTTCAGGTGGATGACACTGGAGATAAGGCAGAGAGAGATCAGCTCCAGTAGCGGGGCTGTCATTGACATTGGTCCGCTCCAGGACGTGCTCTGAAACATCAAAGGCCCAGCAGACTGTACTCCCCTCTCTTCTCTTGGGTACGCATACTTGTCCTTGTCTGATGAAGTTCATCACAGCTGCGTTCCTGAACATTGCTTGGCTGACAGTTACGGCAATAGACACACGCCTTTATCCCTCAGTACTGTATGGCCAAGTGGCGCTTCTCCAGCTGAAGTCAACGCTATACAATGGCGTTATCTTCGCTCAGAGTAGGGAAGAAAACAGCAAAACGCTACGGGCGAATAAAAGTAGATGGAAGGCTCGTCGAAACTGTCACTACAAATTATGTTTTGTGAACGGATGAAGGGAGTAATATATTTGCTCACTTAACTAGCGCGTTAAAGATGAGGTGGTTAATATTCTATTAGTAATCTTCACTACGTAGATGGAAAATATAAGAGAAATTTAATGTTATGATAATGGGAAGATAAATGTGAAGTTGCCTGATTTTTGAAATAAGATTTTTTTATGCGAAGATGAAACTGAAGATAAAATGGAGATAGCTATTTTAATCTTTATTTTGAGCAACTTTTCGTTCAGGATGGAAGTTGGAATATTTAACAAGTGTTTTTAGCTACATGAATTTAACCGAAGAATTAACTAGGTAAGTGAATTAGGTAAAGAACTTGTGAAACTGAGAATAATTTCATTCAGAAATTATTTTTGAAATGGGTTGGGTTGTTTTACCTCTGAGCGGCACTTTTTTGCACACCATGGGCTAAATGGCCAGGTCAGATGGACCCCGAAGGCTCAGAGAAGGTTGGGGGAGGGGACCCACTGGAACAGCTGTTGGGAGACAGATGGTAGCCTCCCGTCAAGGTCATCCAGCGTGTTCTTTAACGTGCACAGGGTATGGCTCTCCCACACACGGGGCCACGGCTTAACGTCCCATCCGACGGACGGCGGCCTTTCCAAGCCCATCGGTGTCCCTTACTGACCGTGGGCAGGGCGGGGAATTTTGCGGAGATAAATCTCAACGTTGACCCAGCTGGGACTCGAACCTGGGAACTACAGATTACGAGCCTTGCTCGCTACCGACTGAGCCACCCCCGCCCCATTTTTGAAATGCATTTAAGAAAGTGAATGCTTCTCGAAGAACCAGAACTTGGATAGATGACATATATGTGCCTATAATATGGTATTACGATTTGCTTTCGTTTACAATTGATCAGTAAATAACGATGTCATCAAGAACAAATTTAGAGAGTTACGATGACAAATCGAACTCAGATGAAACATAATTTATTAATTAGGAAAGATTAAATACTAATTAACATATGGCATAAGCAAATAAACTGATATAAAGAACTTACATAATGTGTGCATATTTCTAAAGTATAACATTTGATATTATAAAAGAATATTTTTCTACAAGTGTGTGTTAGTTAAATAATAATTATTATTTTTATATCCAGACAGTTTAATGCAATATTCGTATGCATTCTCTGTACTTTTTCGTATTCTTATAAGATGGCAAATCAGAAAGCAAAATCTCAATTTTGTAGCACAAAGAAGATAATAGAAGTGAGAATACTAAATACCTTTTGGTAGAATTGAAAAAACGAACTAAATACTGAAAATATGCCTTTATAGTAAAACCTCTTTATATCGAAATTGAAGAGACCTAATTTTTAGCAATTTATTACGAATAGGTTCTTTCTATAGAGGGTTTTTTTCAATATTATCATATTTACACTTAAATATTATTAATATTGGTTTTAATTTATATCAATACTAACAATTTTATAAAAGAATGTTCTTACAAAGTTCAGTTTATTGTAAAAACAATGTAAATATTGTTACGACAGAAGGAATCTGGCAACCGAAAGCAAAAAGTTTCAGCCAACGAATAAGAACTTTGGGAGAATTTGGAGAAGGAGAGTGGAGCGTTAACGGTCGTTGTATTGTAACGGTCGTTGTATTGTAACGGTCGTTGTGTGTTGTAACGGTCGTGAGTTCGAAAATGGACGGTGAGCTGTTCTGAGACAGTGCGCGTAAGTATCAAGAAGTAACTTGATGTGTTGTGTATACGCGGAAGGATAAAAGTGGGAACTTTTATGGCTAACTTCGAATGTCTACACGGACTGTCTTTTTGTTCGGCTAGTGTGTGAAAAGTTATTAGCACAGGACGAGAATTGGTTTACGAGTGAAGATCTTCGGGTGACCTGGTAAATCAAGTAAAAGGTAGTATTTAGTAAAATACACAGAGCTGATATTGTGTGCTCTACGCAGGAAGATTGATGACTTGTGCATGTTAATAGTTGATTTGTTAATAAGATACTTCATCCATATTTCCTTTGTAACAATTTACCTTGTATTGAATTTGGTTTTGAAATATAGCTTTTAATACTCACGCTCAGTGGCTATCCATTTTTGTAATCCGCAACATTTGGTGTCAGAAGTGGGATTAATTTATTGAATGCCGTTAACTAGAAGTATGGATGAATTAGTAAAGTTGTTAAATGACTTGAAAGCCGATATAGCTGCCCAAAGCGATAAAATAGGTGACCAGATGACTGATATGGCTACACAGATGAATGACATTAAAAGTCAAAATAGCGAAATGGCCGCACAAAATAATGAGTTGAGAACTGAGATAGTTTCTCAAAAAGATGATTTGAAAGCCGAAATGGCCGCACAAAATAATGAGTTGAGAAATAAAATAGGTGACCTGGCCGCACAAAATACTGAGATGAGAGCTGAAGTGGCTTCTCAAATTGATAAGATTTCTGATAAGTGTAAGGACATTATGACCGAACTAAATAGTGTAAAAGATGATCTTGATAGTGTTAAGTTAGATTATAAACACGAAATTGAAATTGTAAAAACTGATTGTGAACGCCAGTTTCAGATTTTGAGAAATGAAATGTTACCTTCTGCCTGTGATAATAATAATTCTAGTGGAAATAATGTTATTACACATATCGCTAAAAATACAACTAAACCTTCTACATATGATGGTCAATCATCTTGGACAGTATTTAAAACACAATTCGAAGTTATCGCTACAGCCAATGAGTGGAATGAATTCCAAAAGGCCAGTTTTCTTGCAGCTTCCTTAAGAAATTCTGCTGCGGAAGTTTTGCAGTCTGTTCCAGAAGAAAAACGACTTGATTATCAAAGTCTAGTTTCTGCATTAGAACTAAGGTTTGGTGATAGTTATTTAAAACAATATTACGTGACTCAATTTAAACATCGCATGCAGAAAAATGGTGAAACTTTGCAAGAGCTTGCTAGTGATATTGAGCGTCTAGCTAGATTGGCTTATAGTAACTGTCCACCAGAAATTCAAGATAATTTAGCTCAATTACAATTTATTGATGCTATTGCTGACCCTGACACTCAGCAATCTCTGAGGATGTTGGAAGGTGAATCCTTAAAGTCAGCTGTGGTACATGCTATGAAATACGAGTGCTCCAGGCTTTCCTCCCGAGCGAACAAACGTGCAGTGAGATTTGTGAGTGCAGAAGAAACTGTAGAAAAGGATAATGAAATGAAAGAACTAACCAAAGCCATACTATCCGTTTTGAAAGATATAAAAGGTTCTTCTTCAAAACCTACAACAGACCTCCAGTGTTGGAATTGTGGCAAGACCGGACACATTCGTACCAACTGCACTAGGAAACGAATGAGGAGTCCAAGTACATCAACTAGACAACAGGATCAGAGAAACAGAAAATTTATCAATCTTGCGAGGCAAAGGCTGGTTGTTGATTGGTTGGCCCCAGGGGAAGTCGCCCACGTTTCAACATTGCATGGTGATAATAATGGATTAGTAGCTGATGGAGCCATAAATGGAATACCTTGCCGTATGATAGTCGACACTGGTGCAAATGTAACTTTACTCAGAACGGATATAATAAAGAAAATAATACCTCACCCAAACTTGAATACTACACAGTCTAGAATAAGCCTACAAACGGCCACTGGAGATCGTGCAAAGGTTCATGGAAAAATAGAACTTAATATTCGAGTTGGTAGCTGTCTGGTTCGCCATCCTGTTTACATCGCTGACATCTACGACGAATGCATATTAGGCCTTGATTTTCTTAAGAAACATGGATTCAACATTAGACCCAGTGATAACCTACTCATCTATGAGACAGAAGAGATTCCTCTGCTTAGCCGGACGACTGATTTTTTATCAAGCGTAACTCCAATATTAGTGACGGAAGACACAGAGATCCCAGCACAAAGTGAAGTTATAGTCCGTGGACATCGGGCGGAGACTTCTGGGGCCTTCCGATTGGCAGTTACTGATGCCTCTGGTAAAGGAGCTTTGGCTCATAATATCCTGGTTGCAAGGACTTTAGTCAGAATAGATAAAGAACAGATCCCTATCGGAGTGATGAACTGTAACAAATCCAGTAGAATGTTAAAAAAAGGTGAGGAATTAGCAATATATGTGAAGCTGTTACCTGTGTAACAAGTATAAATAAAATAGAAGTTACCGATTCATATCAAAATCATACAGACATCCCGTCTCATCTTACTGAATTATGGAGAGAAACAAGACAAATATTAACTGAAAACCAAGCTGTTAAGGCCGAGAACCTATTAAAAGAATTTTCTGACATTTTTTCTGCCACATCAAATGATTATGGCCGTACTAACCTGACAGAACATAAAATCAACACTGGTGATTCTCCTCCAGTCCATCTGCCGGCAAGAAGGCTTCCATTGGCAAAAAGAGAGGAGACGGAACAACTCATAAAGGACATGGAAGCTCAGGGCATTATAGAACCATCACAGAGTCCCTGGACATCACCAGTAGTTCTTGTCAAGAAAAAAGATGGATCTACACGATTTTGTGTAGATTATCGCAGATTAAATGACGTAACAAAGAAAGATTCCTTTCCTTTACCCAGGATTGACGATACACTAGACACTTTATCTGGGTCAGAATGGTTCTCAACATTAGATTTAAAGAGCGGCTATTGGCAAGTTGGTATACGTCCTGAAGACCGTGAGAAAACGGCTTTCAGTACAGGGAATGGACTTTGGCAGTTTAAGGTGATGCCATTTGGACTTTGTAATGCACCTGCCACATTTGAGCGACTAATGGAGTCAGTGCTCAAAGGTTTGTCTTTGGAGGTCTGCCTGGTTTACTTGGACGACATCATAGTTCTTGGAAGAACTTTTGAAGAACATTTGAGAAATCTTCGTCAAGTATTTGAAAAACTTAAGGCAGCCAAGTTAAAATTGGGACCGACAAAGTGTAAACTGTTCCAGCAAGAAGTTCATTACCTTGGTCATGTGATCACTACAGCAGGGATTAAGACTGATCCTAGTAAGATAGAAGCTGTAAGAGACTGGCCTCCACCACAAGATGTTCATCAACTTCGTAGTTTTATTGGACTTTGCACCTACTATAGAAGATTTGTCAAAGGTTTCTCCAACATCGCAAGGCCATTACATCGTCTGACAGAAGAGGGCCAGCGGTTTATGTGGACCACCGAATGCGATATAGCCTTTCAACAGCTGAAGAAAACTCTTTCCACAGCACCAGTGCTAGCGTACCCACAAACTGGAAAACAATTCGTAATAGATACTGACGCAAGTAACACAGGAGTTGGTGCTGTGCTTTCACAAGAACAAGACGGACAGGAGAGAGTTATTGCATACTTTAGTAAAACTTTATCCAAACCAGAGCGGAATTACTGTGTAACACGCAAAGAACTGTTAGCAATAGTAAAAGCAATAGAACATTTTCATCACTATCTCTATGGCCAGAAATTCCTTATACGTACTGATCATGCTGCACTTAGATGGTTATTAAACTTCAAAAACCCTGAAGGACAAATCGCTAGGTGGATACAACGGTTACAAGAATACGATTTCTCCATCGAACATCGAAGTGGTAAAATGCATAAGAATGCAGATGCTCTTTCCAGGCGCCCATGTATTGACAACTGTAAACATTGCTATAATGCAGAACTGAAATTTGGAACTAAAGAGATAATGCCCATAAGACAAATAGTATCGACACAAACAAACAGTGACACCCCTAACATCTGGAATCCAATTGAAATCAGGAAGGCTCAACTAGATGATGAAGACATAAAACCAATAATGGAATTGATTGAAAAATCTGATGCAAGACCTAATTGGGAGCAAATCTCGAGGTATAGTCCAACTACTAAAAGTTACTGGGCACAGTGGGACTCCTTAAAAATGGAAGACGGAGTATTATACAGAAGATGGGAGAATCCCACTGGACGGCTGATCCGTTGGCAGATAATCCTTCCTCGATCCCGAGTGGAACTTGTGATGAAAGATGTACATGATAGTGCCACTGGAGGACACTTCGGTGTTAATAAGACATTAGCCAAAGCCAGGGAACGATTTCATTGGTTGAAAAGTAGGGCAGACGTTGAGAGATGGTGTAGGCAATGTGAAGCCTGTGCAGCAAAGAAAGGCCCTAAGACTAGGAGTCGGGGTAAGCTGCAGACGTATAACGTTGGTGCCCCTTTTGAAAGAATAGCCATTGATGTAATGGGTCCGTTTCCTAGAACTGATGATGGAAATCGATATTTATTAGTGGTAATGGATTATTTCACAAAGTGGCCTGAGGTATATCCCATCCAAGACCAGGAAGCAACAACAGTGGCTGAGATGATAGTTAATAACTTCATTAGTAGGTATGGAGTACCTTTACAACTCCACTCTGATCAAGGACGGAATTTTGAATCCAATGTGTTTAAAGGCATCTGTCAACTATTAGGTATTCAGAAAACCAGAACAACTCCCTTACACCCTCAGTCGGATGGTATGGTTGAAAGGTTCAATAGAACAATTGCTCAGCATTTAGCATTATTTGTGAACGACCACCAACGTGACTGGGATCGCCATGTACCACTCCTTTTGCTGGCATATAGAACGGCAGTGCATGAGACAACTGGACAGACACCTTCCATGATGATTTTTGGAAGAGAGTTACGTCTTCCCTGTGACCTTTTATATGGTCGGCCCGAAGCAATGCCTGTGTCCACTCCACAATACGTACAAGAATTGCAACAACGACTAGAAGAAATCCATCACTCCGTTAGACATAACATCGACATAACAAGTGACAGAACCAAAACAAGATATGACAGTAAAATAAATGGAACTATTTTCAATCAAGGAGATCTTGTCTGGCTATACAGTCCACATAGAAAAAAAGGACTATCTCCAAAACTTCAGAAACCTTGGGAAGGTCCATATACAATAGTTAACAGGATTAATGACGTGGTATATCGCATTCGTCGACGTCCAGCTACAAAGTGCAAGGTGGTTCACGTGGATCGTTTGGCTCCGTTTCATCGAAGAACTGAAGAAACTTTGGAATCCAGAATTGTTCGGGACGAACAAGACCTAGGAAGGGGGCAGTGTTACGACAGAAGGAATCTGGCAACCGAAAGCAAAAAGTTTCAGCCAACGAATAAGAACTTTGGGAGAATTTGGAGAAGGAGAGTGGAGCGTTAACGGTCGTTGTATTGTAACGGTCGTTGTATTGTAACGGTCGTTGTGTGTTGTAACGGTCGTGAGTTCGAAAATGGACGGTGAGCTGTTCTGAGACAGTGCGCGTAAGTATCAAGAAGTAACTTGATGTGTTGTGTATACGCGGAAGGATAAAAGTGGGAACTTTTATGGCTAACTTCGAATGTCTACACGGACTGTCTTTTTGTTCGGCTAGTGTGTGAAAAGTTATTAGCACAGGACGAGAATTGGTTTACGAGTGAAGATCTTCGGGTGACCTGGTAAATCAAGTAAAAGGTAGTATTTAGTAAAATACACAGAGCTGATATTGTGTGCTCTACGCAGGAAGATTGATGACTTGTGCATGTTAATAGTTGATTTGTTAATAAGATACTTCATCCATATTTCCTTTGTAACAATTTACCTTGTATTGAATTTGGTTTTGAAATATAGCTTTTAATACTCACGCTCAGTGGCTATCCATTTTTGTAATCCGCAACAATATTATATTTTATCATTTCTGTGACATTGAACAATTTTTTTGTAAAAACAATTCTCTCTATGCTGTGGCAGCTTATGTGAAATATCTCTATGCTAGTAACTGTGGCTATTAATGTTCTAAACTTGGATAACTTTCTAGGGACTTTATTTTTTCAGTAAGTCTTAGTCTTCACTTAGTCCTGGTAGAAGACAAAATAATATATCCTGACCATCTCAATAGATGGCATTAATTTTAATGTGTTTTATAAAACAGTATTAAATTACATTTCGTAAACTTAATTATATTTCATGCCTTTTTCAAGAAATTTCTAAAAGATCTCTAAAACGGAGAGGAAAATGTTATACTGCATTGGAAATCCAGTATCCCCCCTCTCTCCTTTACCTTTTTTTCGGCTCGATTTAGGGGCGGGGTGGCTCAGTCGGTAGCGCGCCAGGCTCGTAATCTGTAGTTCCCAGGTTCGAGTCCCAGCTGGGTCAGCGTTGAGATTTATCTCCGCAAAACTCCCCGCCCTGCCCACGGACAGTAGGGGACACTAATGGGCTTGGAAACGCCGCCGTCCGTCGGATGGGACGTTAAGCCGTGGCCCCGTGTGCGGGAGAGCCATACCCTGTGCACGTTAAAGAACACGCTGGATGGCATTGACGGGAGGCTACCATCTGTCTCCCAACAGATGTTCCAGTGGGTCCCCTCCCCCAACCTTCTCTGAGCCTTCGGGGTCCATGTGACCTGGCCATTTAGCCCATGGTGTGCAAAAAAGTGCCGCTCAGAGGTAAAACAACCCAACTCGGCTCGATTTTGTTTCTTGACCCCTACGCCCTCGATTTTTTTGTAGATATGGGCCTGCTACACATCGTAGTAGCTCTATAGGTAAGTGAGTTTAAACTAAACAAAATGTATATTTAAAAATTAGATGATTTATTTTAACAAAAAATACAGCATTTTTAATATTTAAACAATTTAAAGCAAATGCAACGTATTCTTGAATTTAAATAATATTAATATTATTATCAATAGATGAATTTAGCTCTATTAGTGTAACTGTTACTGCAGCCATAAAACGTAAAGTGCTGTTGTCACTTTACATTTTATGTGGTCAAAAGGTAATAAATAGTACGATGCTTGAAATGGATTTTGCTGTTGTGAAAATAATAATACTCAATCAAGCACATTGGCGGCATGAAGAATCTATAGTAGTAGTATAAATGAGAGTTCTGGGCCAATAAATGGGTCCAGAGAATTCTGTTAATCCATTACTGGCCCAGAACTCTCATTTATGCTACTACTATCTATTAACAGCCAATTGATTTTTCCTCAAGATGTGCAGCTATGATCAAATTTAAAATCAAGGAATTCTTTTTCATGATGGTGTCTAAGTACATATCCGGATTAAGGAAGGAAGGAGGACATCATCATCATCATCATCCTCAAGCAGCCATGGGCTACGGAGGTCCAACCAGACCGTGCAATTTAGTTCTCCAAGCAAGTCTATCCTGAGCTACATCTACTGCATCTGGCCACTGCACACCAATTCTAACAAGGTCCTGTTTGACATTGTCTGCCCACCGCATCCTAGGTCTCCCCTTCTTTCTGAGGCCTTTAGGCACACTGTTCATAACCCTATTCGCCAATCTATAATTATTCATACGGGCAACATGGCCAAACCAACGTAGTCTCTGTCTGCACAACATGCTGCTTAAAGGAGGTTGCAAACTCCTTTGCCTAATCTCATCATTAGTTACAAAGTTGAACCACCTAATGCCCAAGATACTGCGTAAGCATCTGGAATCACCAGGCCCAGAAAAATTGCTCCTTTTGCTGCTAATATTTAGCATTATTTTAAATAAAATTAACATATTTTTGAATGTGACAAATTTTAAATTGGCAACTCGAAATAGTATACTGAACGAAAGGTATTTATGATCGTGTGTTTACTTTGTTTACTAATTTATTTATGCTTCATTTCAAATTACCTGAGAGGGGGGCCTCCAAAACATTTAAGTGTCCCGAGTTCCTGAATTACTTAATCCAGCCCTGTCTAAGTGCTGGCTGATTTATTTGATTTGTCTATAGACGAAAAGGGATCCAGGTTCTAAACTACAATAAAAATGATCGTACTCACTGTGTGGCAACATTTAGCTCTCTGCACGATCCTTGAGCACTTCTTATTAAAAGTGTAGAGATTTTCTCTGCTAACCCCTTGGCGAGGAAAGGGACATCGATTGGGTTGAAAAGGCTATCATCCGTCAGATTGGAACATTAGTCGTAGCCTCGCGCTCAAGGGGGCGGGGGTGGCTCAGTCGGTAGCGCGCCAGGCTCGTAATCTGTAGTTCCCAGGTTCGAGTCCCAGCTGGGTCAGCGTTGAGATTCATCTCTACTAAACTTCCCACCCTGCTCATGGTCAGAAGGGGACACCGATGGACTTGGAAAGGCCGCCGTCCGTCGGATGGGACGTTAAACCATGGCCACGTGTGCGGGAGAGCCATACCCTGTGCACCTTAAAGAACACGCTGGATGGCCTTGACGGGAGGCTGCTATCTGTCTCCCAACAGCTGTTCCAGTGGGTCCCCTCCCCCAACCTTCTCTGAGCCTTCGGGGTCCATGTGACCTGGCCATTTAGCCCATGGTGTGCAAAAAAAGTGCCGCTCAGAGGTAAAACAACCCAACCCAAATCCTTGAGACCTGATCATTTAGATCACTGTATGCACAAAACCGCTTCTCAGAGGTCAAACTCCAATTCAAGTGGTTCTCTGAACGAGATGGTTGTGTTCCCTTGCGATCTTGTTAGACCGCCATCCAGAGCGATAAAAGAAACAGCAAAAACTGGTAGAATTACAAAAGAAATCCAAGTCGAGCGTCTTGGAAAGGCACTTGACAACTTCCTACTCTGAGCTGGGACAGATAATACATGCAAAGGGCCTTGTCGGTAAAGATTTTTTGCCTTCTTTAGAGGCTGGTTCTTCTTTAAGTGGCAATTCCAGAAGCTCCACCTTCTATCTTCAGACCGGTCAGGTGTCATGTGGAAATGTCAACAGACAACATTATTGATGGCGTGACGTGGAAGTCGAGACAGCCACGAACCCGAAGGAGGAGCTAGTCGATGTGACTGGGTTTTGATCCATTAAAAAGATTTAATTAACATAGCTAAGGAGTCTTCGATGATGTATCTCGTAGTTGGCAGGAATTTTAATTTAACATTGGATTTTTCTCGAAGTAATAAGCTTATCGTGGCTTGTTTGTTGAGTGCATTGATTAGATTAATCTTTGTACTGCTGAAGTTCTCTTTTAATTTTGCATCTGTCATTTACGAAATCGAAAAACTCGCCAGTCGTTTTTTATATGTGTGGAAGAAGAGTGGTTTTTCCCATTTTTAGCGTTATCATATTCGCTGAAGTGACATGTAACAGCAGTAGTGTTGTTGCATGTCACTTCATTGGCGAAGTGACCACGAAAGTACCTTGTAGAAATAGATAATGAACCAAGGGAAGGAAACAGGTGTATCAAGGAAGCAATACTTCTGTTATAAATCTGCTAATGCGTCCTACATGAAGCTACTAGTGCTTCTTACATGAATCTGCTAACGCTACTTGCATGAATCTATTAATGCTTCCTACATGAAGCTACTAGTGCTTCTTACATGAATCTGCTAACGCTACTTACATGAATCTATTAATGCTTCCTACATGAAGCTACTAGTGCTTCTTACATGAATCTGCTAACGCTACTTACATGAATCTATTAATGCTTCCTACATGAAGCTACTAGTGCTTCTTACATGAATCTGCTAACGCTACTTACATGAATCTATTAATGCTTCCTACATGAAGCTACTAGTGCTTCTTACATGAATCTGCTAACGCTACTTACATGAATCTATTAATGCTTCCTACATGAAGCTACTAGTGCTTCTTACATGAATCTGCTAACGCTACTTACATGAATCTATTAATGCTTCCTACATGAAGCTACTAGTGCTTCTTACATGAATCTGCTAACGCTACTTACATGAATCTATTAATGCTTCCTACATAAAGCTACTAGTGCTTCTTACATGAATCTGCTAACGCTACTTACATGAATCTATTAATGCTTCCTACATGAAGCTACTAGTGCTTCTTACATGAATCTGCTAACGCTACTTACATGAATCTATTAATGCTTCCTACATGAAGCTACTAGTGCTTCTTACATGAATCTGCTAACGCTACTTACATGAATCTATTAATGCTTCCTACATGAATCTATTAATGTTTCCTACATGAAATTGCTAGTGCTTCCTGTACACACCAATCATCTAGTGCTTATTACACGAATCTGTTAGTGCTTCTTACACGAATCTGCTAGTGCTTCCTGCATGAATCTGCTGGTACTTTCTACATGAATCTCTTAGTGCTTCTTACCTGAATCTGCTAATGCTTCTTACATGAATCTGCTAGTGGCTCTTACATGAATTTGCTAGTGCTTCCTACATGAATATGTTAGTGCTTCTTACACGAATCTGCTAGTGCTTTCTACATGAATCTGTTAGTGTTCCTTACGTAAATATGCTAGTGCTTCTTACATTAATCTGCTAGTGCTTCTTACATTAATCTGCTAGTGCTTCTTACATTAATCTGCTAGTGCTACCTACATGAATCCATTAATGCTTCCTAAATGATTTTTTCTAGTGCTTCCTGAACATATAAATCCTCTAGTGCCTCCTACACGAATCTGCTAGTGTTTCGTACATGAATCTGCTGGTGCTCCCAACATGAATCAGTTAATGCTTCCTAATTGAATCTGTTGGATGTTTCCTATACGAATCTGCTAGTACTTCGTACATGAATCTTCTAGTGATTCTTACATGATCTACTAGTGCTTCTTACATGAATCTGCTAGAGGCTCTTACATGAATTTGCTGGTGCTTCCTAAGTGAATATGTTAGAGCTTCTTACACGAATCTGCTAGTGCTTTCTACATCAATCTATTAGTGCTCCTTATGTAAATATGCTAGTGCTTCTTACATGAATCTGCCAGTTCTACTCTTATAATTCCGATAGCGAATTCCCTTAAAAATTTTGTAATGCTTCATTTAAAGATTCAATTTTTTTTTACCTCCTACTGCCTAGAAAACTAGTGTTTGCCAAGTAAATCTTCTAGTGATTCCCTTATAATTCTGGTAGAACTTCATTATTAATCTGCTAATGCTTCTCTTAAAAATCTTCTAATGCTTTTTTTATCATTCTGGTAGTACTTCCTTTTACAATTTTGCAAGTGCTTCCCACCTAACTCTGTTGGCGCCTCTCTTTCAAATCTGCTAAAACAACAGATTTGAAAAAATAATATATAGGAATTCTGAAAAAAAAAAAAAAAAAAAAAAAAAAAATATATATATATATAATATATAGAAATGCTGGTAAAATAATATATAAAAAAAATAAAATAAAAATAAATACCCCCTCAAGCAGCTGCTTGCCCTGATAAAATTTCTTTTTTAATTCTTATAATTGGACAAAAATATTTATTACTGAAAATCAATACCCCAGGTACTAATTTTAAGTTTTTCACCCGTAGAACTAGATTTGATCTTTGACCTCAAAGAACCCGCAGGATCCGAAATCTCAAAAAATCCAAATCCTCAAAGGACTCATCACATTCAAAATTTCGCAAAATTTCTCAAATCTACGACTCAAAATATCTAAGGAACCAATTTTTAGCTCTCTAGCATTGATAGATCTAACGCTCCGGATCCGAAATTTTGCAACGTTACCGAGACCCCAATTTTCACGTTTCTATATCACGGTTAGACTTCTACGTGACCTTCATTCGACCTTGTTTTTTTTCCGAGATCTATGACCCGGATTACGCCTAAGTGTAAAGTTTCAGAGCTCCACCATTTCTGCATCGTGGCCGAGTGGTTAGCGCGCTTGCGTGTTGATCTAAGGAACCTGGGTCGAGCCCCGGGTGAGACATGGATGTTTGTATCGTTTCTCTGTTGAGTTCCTGCCATCCTCACAGACCTACTATGGCGTATTAAACTGACAGGCTCCTGTCAGACCTCTGTGGCAAGCAGCTGCTTGAGGGGGTATTTATTTTTCTTATTTATTTTAGTTAGATTAGCATGATCCCTGGTCAGCCGTCAGTCAATCACTCATAATCCTTTTCGATATATAAGCTATGCCGGAGAATTAAAAATTAGGGAATTGCGCTATTTCCGGCAGTAGAAATCAGAAATGAGAGGGATTTTTAGATCCGGGGTTGCATTCAAGGTAAAATAGAGGCCGGGTTGGGTTGTTTTACCTCTGAGCGGCACTTTTTTGCACACCATGGGCTAAATGGCCAGGTCGCATGGACCCCGAAGGCTCAGAGAAGGTTGGGAGAGGGGATCCACTGGAACAGCTGTTGGGAGACAGATGGTAGCCTCCCGTCAAGGCCATCCAGCGTGTTCTTTAACGTGCACAGGGTATGGCTCTCCCGCACACGGGGCCACGGCTTAACGTCCCATCCGACGGACGGCGGCCTTTCCAAGCCCATCGGTGTCCCCTACTGACCGTGGGAATTTTGCGGAGATAAATCTCAACGCTGACCCAGCTGGGACTCGAACCTGGGAACTACAGATTACGAGCCTGGCGCGCTACCGACTGAGCCACCCCCGCCCCTCAAATAGAGGCCGGAATGAAAGTCCAGAAATCAAAAAGTGCCGAAAGAACCGTTCGATTTCTAGTTTTGTATGTTCTTAATTATTATTGCTGTCATCATCAATTACGAACGTTGCTGCTAGAATTAATTTCTTTCCTTTATCCAACGCTACACTGTATTCTTGTATGATTTTTATTCTTCTTCAAGGATTGACACTGCACAAGCGCCTACTATGAATTGATATTGTTTGCTATGGTTTTAAAATATGCGGCGTATTGAGAAATGCATTGACAATATAACAAATCGCAAAACAAAATCATGTTACGAAAAGAAGCTTTATTAGATCAGCTGTTTCTTAAAAAAGAAGAGGATATTATTTAAGAGAAGCGAAAATATTCAAGACATGAAGTTAGTAAATAAATTAAATGTCAGTATGAATTCAGTTTCATTATTCGCAACACCTTCGATTTCGTTCAAATTAAATTGCTTTACAGCTATTTTGTGATTTGATGTTACTTATTGAATTATTCCTTTGCAGTTGTCATAAGAGAAAAGTTGGGTTGTTTTACCTCTGAGCGGCACTTTTTTGCACACCATGGGCTAAATGCCCAGGTCACATGGACCCCGAAGGCTCAGAGAAGGTTGGGGACCCACTGGAACAGCTGTTGGGAGACAGATGGTAGCCTCCCGTCAAGGCCATCCAGCGTGTTCTTTAACGTGCACAGGGTAGTGGCTCTCCCGCACACGGTGCCACGGCTTAACGTCCCATCCGACGGACGGCGGCCTTTCCAAGCTCATCGGTGTCCCCTACTGACCGTGGGCAGGGTGGGGAATTTTTGCGGAGATAAATCTCAACGCTGACCGAGCTGGGACTCGAACCTGGGAACTACAGATTACGAGCCTGGCGCGCTACCGACTGAGCCACTCCCGCCTCTAAAAGAATAGTAAATGTCGACATTAATTTAAGCCTATTTTTGAAATTGTTTCGACATTTCTAAACAATACAACGAAACGAGAAATTTGAATCGTTTCTGCCGTTTTTCCTTCCTTTCCTGTTATAAACAAACACTGATAAATCAAAACGAATACATCTATCTTTAGTGGTCTCTTTAGATGCAGAGTGGTTGTTTTTATCATTGAATAACACTTTTTTTTGTATATAGTGAGTTAAATGGCCAATCAAGGATAAAGTGAATGCCCTCAAGGGATCAGAGAAAGTTAGGGGAAGGGGGCACACTGGACAGTCGTTAAGGGACAGATGTCATCCAGCATCTTCTTTAACATGCCCAAGGTATGACTTGAACATTCAAATTAATATCCAAAATCACTTCTACCTTGGCTTTACTGTAGCAACACTCTGCATGGAATAAATTACATTGGTCTGCAAAAAAACTTTTTTCCCTCCGTTCCAAAATTTTGTCTGATTTTTATATTTTTGAGGGTGCTGCATCAGAATCTGACAGTTGATTTGTTCTATCACCTACAGTTTTCTAGAGATATGAGTTTAATTTAAAAAAAAAACTCCATTTTATTCAGAGAAGAAAAATATATTTTATCAAATATTTATTTACATTATAAAAAAGTTAAAGCTGACACTAATAAATACATACATGCAAGTATTTATGCATTTTTTTTTTTATTTTCTTCTGTCGCTTATATTTTATCTATGGAGCCTCTTGCTGCAGGGTTGGGTTGTTTTACCTCTGAACGGCACTTTTTTGCACACCATGGGCTAAATGGCCAGGTCACATGGACCCCGAAGGCTCAGAGAAGGTTGGGGGAGGGGACCCACTGGAAAAGCTGTTAGGATACAGATGGTAGCTCCCCGTCAAGGCCATCCAGCGTGTTCATTAACGTGCACAGGGTGTGTCTCTCCCGCACATGGGGCCACGGCTTAACGTCCCATCCGACGGACAGCGGCCTTTCCAAGTCCATCAGTGTCCCCTACTGACCGTGGGCAGGGCGAGGAATTTTGCGGAGATAAATCTCAACGCTGACCAGCTGGGACTCGAACCTGGGAACTACAGATTACGAGCCTGGCGCGCTACCGACTGAGCCACCCCCGCCCCATCTTGCTGCAGGACCCAACAGTAGTCCAGCTATATCGTTTTTCCATTTCGGATATGTCTTGATGGAACCTTTCTCCATGCTCATCCGACACAGCTTCTATAAATTGTAGAAAAAAATCAGGTGTGAATGTAAGGAAAGCAGCTTTAGAGACATATTACATCCTAATACTCTATATACCCCACTCCGCAAAATTCCCCGCCCTGCCCACGGTCAGTAGGGGACACCGATGAGCTTGGAAAGGCAGCCGTCCGTCGGATGGGACGTTAAGCCGTGGCCCCGTGTGCGGAAGAGCCATGCCCTGTGCACGTTAAAGAACACGCTGGATGGCCTTGACGGGAGGCTACCATCTGTCTCCCAACAGCTGTTCCAGTGGGTCCACTCCCCCAACCTTCTCTGAGCCTTCGGGGTTCATGTGACCTGGCCATTTAGCCCATGGTGTGCAAAAAAGTGCCGCTCAGAGGTAAAACAACCCAACCCATCTCTATATACCCCACGAAAATAGTGCCTGATATAAACATTTGGATGCTACATTCGAATGCAGCACCCTCAAATTTATAAAGTGCATTTTTTTTAGGGATAAATTTCATGCAGACCAGTGTTATTATTATTATATTTCCAAACCAATCGATGTTCTCTTTGTGATCTCGAGCATAGTGGGGGTTCAGCGGAGATAAATCTCAACGCTAGCCCAGGTGAAGCTCAAACCTGGGATATACAGATTACGAGCCTGGCACGCTCCCGAATGTGACACGGAAGGGATGAAGCAGACAATTTATGTTTCTTTCAATCTGTGCTATGCTCTACGCTCTAGTAAAGAAAAGGGGCGGGGAGCTCAGTCGGTAGCGCGCCAGGCTCCTAATCTGCAGTTCCCAGATTCGAGTCCCTGATGGGTCAGCGTTGAGATTTATCTCTGCAAAACTACCCGCCCTGCCCACGGTCAGTAGGGAACACCGATGGGCTTGGAAAGGCCGCCGTCCGTTGGATGGGGCATTAAGCCGTGGCCCCGTGTGCGGGAGAGTCATACCCTCTGCACATTAAAGAACACGTTGGATGGCCTTGACGGGAGGCTACCATCTGTCTCCCAACAGCTGTTTCCGTGGGTCCCCTCCCCCAACCTTCTCTGAGCCTTCAGGGTCCTTGTGACCTGGTCATTTAGCCCATTGTATGCAAAAAAGTGCCGCTCTGAGGTAAAACAAAAAATCCCCTTTGAAAGAACTTACTGAGAGGAACAAGAAGAGAGGCTGTCTCAGTTGGCAGCTCTTCAGGTTCATAATCTGCAGGTTCCGGGTTCGAGTCCCACTTGTAGCAGAGTCAGATTTATCTCCGCTAACCCCTACATGCACTCAGTCAGAAAGGGAGCATCCGATGGACTTGGAAAAATGGCCGTACGTCGGATGGGGGGGGGGGGAAAGTCGTGGTCCCCTTGTACAAGAGAGTCATAACTTGCACATTAAAGAACACGCTGAATGGCCTTGACAAGAGGTTGTCTTTTGTTCCTTGACAGCTGCCCAGTGAATCCTTTCCCCCCTGTGGCGGGGGTGGCTCAGTCGGTAGCGCGCCAGGCTCGTAATCTGCAGTTCCCAGGTTCGAGTCCCAGCTGGGTCAGCGTTGAGATTTATCTCCGCAAAATTCCCCGTCCTGCCCACGGTCAGTAGGGGACACCGATGGGCTTGGAAAGGCCGCCGTCCGTCGGATGGGACGTTAAGCCCTGGCCCCGTGTACGAGAGAGCCATACCCTGTGCACGTTAAAGAACACGCTGGATGGCCTTGACGGGAAGCTACCATCTGTCTCCCAACAGCTGCTCCAGTGGGTCCCCTCCACCAACCTTCTCTGAGCCTTCGGGGTCCATGTGACCTGGCCATTTAGCCCATGGTGTGCAAAAAAGTGCCGCTCTGAGGTAAAACAAAAAATCCCCCTTGAAAGGACTTACTGAGAGGAACAACAAGAGAGGTTGTCTAAGTTGGCAGATCTTCAGGTTCGTAATCTGCAGTTACCGGGTTCGAGTCCCACTTGTACCATTTATCTCCGCTAACCCCTACATGCACTCAGTCAGAAAGGGAGCATCCGATGGACTTGAAAAAATGGCCGTACGTCGGATGGAGGGGGAGAAGCCGTGGTCCCCTTGTACAGGAGAGTCATAACGTGCACATTAAAGAACACGCTGAATGGCCTTGACAAAGGTTGTCTTTTGTTCCTTGACAGCTGTCCAGTGAATCCTTTCCCCCCTGCATTCTTTCCCCTTTTGGGATTCTTCTGATTTGGCCATTTATCCCCTATTGTGCGCAAAAAATGCAGCTCAGAGGTAAAACAACCCAACTGTGGAACAAACACATAAAAAATAGCCTCATAAAAAAAAATTAGAGACTATCCCTTCATTTCATCAATTACTGAGGGGAAAAAATCCTAAATGTTAGTATTTGTCATTTCAAAACGTAAAAAAAGAAACTAAGACTGCGTAGATGAGTGATTAAAAAAAGGCGGAATCGAGCGAAGGTTAGTCCAACCACCATTTCCTCCATCCGAACAGGAGGTGATAGAACTTCTATGCTGGGCGTCTTCCTTCTTCTGTGGCGAGCCGCGATGCCGAGGTGCTAACTACAAAGGCAGGGATTGCTTCGTCCTCCACCCAGTGGTAAGAGGAAGGGCGGGTGCTTGGTCACCTCGCCTTCTTTGAAATAGAAACGTTTCCAAATTTGGTCAAGGCTCGTTACATTCAGCTCCGAACGCAGCAGCATAATCATCATTGGGCACGCTTCCTTCGGCCACTACAAAGGGACCCGTAAATGAGAGACACTTTCCAGCATCTTTTTATTCGTTAAAAACTCTAATAAGATGTCATGCTGTAATCTTTCTGCCAGACCTGAAATTTGTACATAAGATAAATGAGAAAGGATCTACTAAGAAGCGATCCTTCTCCAAGTTGTGATTAATGTCTCTTAGTTGCATCGTACGTATTTTTTGATTGTTTGTCAAATAAATATTAAATACTTATCTCTCTAAATGCGCGTAAAAAGTGGGGCGGGGGTGGCTCAGTCGGTAGCGCGCCAGGCTCGTAATCTGTAGTTCCCAGGTTCGAGTCCCAGCTGGGTCAGCGTTGAGATTTATCTCCGCAAAATTCCACGGTCAGTAGGGGACACCGATGGTCTTGGTAAAGGCCGCCGTCCGTCGGATGGAACGTTAAGCCGTGGCCCCGTGTGCGGGAGAGACATACCCTGTGCATGTTAAAGAACACGCTGGATGGCCTTGACGGGGGGCTACCATCTGTCTCCCAACAGCTGTTCCAGTGGGTCTCCTCCCCCAACCTTCTCTGAGCCTTCGGGGTCCTTGTGACCTGGCCATTTAGCTCATGGTATGCAAAAAAGTGCCGTTCAGAGGTAAAACAATCCAATGTGCGCAAAAATGTGAATAAGGTTGAGTTGTTTTACCTCTGAGTGGCGTCTTTTTTTGCACACATTGGGCTAAATGGCCACGTTACAAGGGCTCCGAAGGTTCAGAGAAAGTTGGGACCCACTGGACAGCAGACTGGTAGCCTCTTCAAGGCCATCCAGTGTGATTAATGGGGACAGGGTATGGCTCTCTCACACACACGGGGCCACAGCTTAACGGTCCCGTCCGACGGAGAGCGGCCTTTCCAAGCCCATCGGTGTCATGTACTGACCGAGAGCAGGGCGGGGAGTTTTGCGGAGATAAATCTCAACGCTGGCAGATGGGAGACTCGAACCTGAGAACTGCAAATTTTGAGCCTGTCGCGCTACCGACTGAGCCACCTCTACCCCTAAAAAAGTGAATAAAGGAACAAAACAGGCTGGCAATGGTCAAATCATTTACACAGTTCGAATAACATTCGAAGAAAGATAAAGGTCCTGCATTTTTCTTCTTGCAAAAGAGAAACCCGTTTTGATACCTTCATATTTCTTCTGTAGCTTATTATATGACTATTGGAAATGTATTCTTTTACTTTTTAGTGCTCATTTAAGAAGATAGGACTGAGTTATATTCAGGGCCGCCGAGAGAATTTATGGGCCCCTATGTAATATTATGCTCGCCCCCCCCCTGAAAACTTTTTATCTTTACAAATCATTAATAGCAATTATTCTGGACACAATGATAACATTCAGAGGAAAAAAAGCCTGTTGAGCAGTCAGGCATGCATTTTTTGCACCTTCACTGTCCACATTCACTTTTACACCGACTTCAAACAAAGTTCTACTCTCTTTCTTAATAACTTCCAATTTTTTATTTCTCTCCTTTCGCTTCTCAGCTCCTGACTTATGCGTATACTTGTCCATTGTTCAGTTAGACTATAGCACCAATGAATATATCATTTTACTAAACAAATGACAACGAAATGGTGAAACAAATGTGCCGGCAAGAGACTTTTAAACTGTTATAATTTGTAACACTGACACACAGACCACAGACGATGTTACTGAAACTCGAAACATGAACAATGTAATAAATATACTTGATCGCAGGGGTTGGGTTTGGGAGAGTCCAACTGTTGCTACTGCTGCAGGGGTGGTTAACAGGGAAAATACAAGCAAATGCTATAAGTTAACGCGGACAAAAGATGATGTTAAGAAATGGTTCGTTCAATTACTATTAATGAGATAATATGTCATAATCCAACTAGTGTTTCTTTATAAAAGGATATTATAACAAATAATGTTCTTATGGAATTTTATAGGATCGATATATAGCCTAATTAAGAATAATTTTTGTAAGAAAATGTAAAGAATCACTTAATCTGACGGGCCCCTATGCACTAGTCCCCCTTGCCCCCCCCCTGTCGGCGGCCCTGGTTATATTACCTCTGAGAGGCACTTTTAATGGGCTAAATGACCAGATCACATTTACCCCAAGGGCTCAAAGAAGGTTAGAGCAATGGACCTACTAGACAGTTGTTACGAGACAGATGGAAGCCTCTCGTCAAAACCATCCAGTGTGTTCTTTAGCGTGTATAGGATATGGCTCTCCTAAACAGGTAGCCACGCTTTAAATCTCATTCCATGGATGGCAAAATTAAAAAAACATTGAGGAAGATAGGTATTTACTTCCCATGGCAGTTTCTCAGATGAAGCCTCACAAAAATGGTTGGGTTGTTTTACCTCTGAGCGGCACTTTTTTGCACACCATGGGCTAAATGGCCAGGTCACATGGACCCCGAAGGCTCAGAGAAGGTTGGGGGAGGGGACCCACTGGAACAGCTGTTGGGAGACAAATGGTAGCCCCCCCCGTCAAGGCCATCCAGCGTGTTCTTTAACATGCACAGGGTATGTCTCTCCCGTACACGGGGCCACGGCTTAACGTCCCATCCGACGGACGGTGGACTTTCCAAGCCCATCGGTGTCCCCTACTGACCGGGCCATGGCGGGGAATTTTGCGGATATAAATCTCAACGCTGACCCAGCTGGGACTCGAACCTGGGAACTACAGATTACGAGCCTGGTGCGCTACCGACTGCGGCACCCCCGCCCCCACAAAAATGGTCTCTTTTCCATCTGTCTTATCTCTTCTTCGAAGGGAAGAATTATTTTACTCTCCGAGTTACTTTGCATTAAATACGCAACTGGAGGAAGCATTCCTCCAATTTCTACAAAGGTTAAAAATTCAAAAGATTTAAATTTAAGAAATTGAATTTTTGTTTGTGTTAACTTGGTTTTAATTCATTATTTTGTTAAATGTATTTGTCTTCGCTAAACCCGTCCTACCTTTGGTAAGAAAGGGTATCACCATCCGTCGGATGGGAAGTTAAGTCATGGTCTCATGTGTAAGAGAACCATACATTGATCGTGAGAAAGAATACAATGGATGGCCTTTATGGGAGGCTTCCATCTGTCTCCGAACAGATAACCACTGGATCCCCTTCTCCAACCTTCTCTGGGGCGGCGGGAGTGGCTCAGTCGGTAGCGCGCCAGGCTCGTAATCTGCAGTTCCCAGGTTCGAGTCTCACCTGGGTCAGCGTTGAGATTATCTCTGAAAAACTCCCCGCCCTGCCCATGGTTAGTAGGGGACACTGATGGGCTTGGAAAATACCGCCGTCCGTCGAATGAGACGTTAAGCCGTGGCCCCGTGTGCGAGAGAGAGCCATACTCTGTGTACGTTAAAGAACACGCTGGATGGCCTTGACCGGAGGCTGCCCTCTGTCTCCTAACAGCTGCTCCAGTAGGTCCCCTCCCCCAACCTATTCTGAGCCTTCGGGGTCCTTGTGACCTGGTCATTTAGCGCATTGTGTGCAAAAAAGTGCCGCTCATAGGTAAAACAACCCAGCTTTCTCTGAGGTCTGTTCGAGCTCCGCATGGGCCTGGGGCGGTGGTGGTTCAATCGGTAGCGCGCCAGTTTCGTAATCTGTAGTTCCCAGGTTCGAGTCCCAGCTGGGTCAGCGTTGAGATTTATCTCCGCAAAATTCCCTGCCCACGGTCATTAGGGGACACCGATGGGCTTGGAAATGCCGCCGTCCGTCGGATGGGACGTTAAACCGTGGCACCGTGTGGGGGAGAGCCATACCCTGTGTACGTTAAAGAACACACTGAATGGCCTTGACGGGAGGCTACCCTCTGTCTCCTAATAGCTGTTCCAGTGGGTCCCCTCCCCCAACCTTTTCTGAGCCTTCGGGGTCCTTGTGACGTGGCCATTTAGCCCATGGTGTGCAAAAAAGTGCCGCTCAGAGATAAAACAACCCAGCCGGCATGGGTCAGCGTTGACATTTATCTCCACAAAATTCCCCCTTATGCCGTCGATCAGTAAGAGACTACGTTGGATGGGACGTTAAGCCGTGGTCCCTGAGTGGGAGAGCCATACTCTGTGCACTCTCCAGCAAAATTTAACGTAGTTAATTTAGTAGAGAATGATTCCTCTTTTTGCGGATATTATTTTTTATCTACTATCCTTTTCCGCAGTTAGAATCTTTCGTTTACTGCAAAAGTTATTTGTATATGATCCCCACGAAGGATAGATACAGAGGAATGGTGATTCACAGAATACCTTTCAGGGGACGGAAGAAAAGGTTGGGGGGGGGGGGGTTCATTTGAGGATAATTCGCTATGAATGACAGCGCGTTAAATTCCTTTCACGTTTCGAAGAGACGTAAATAGGGAGACGATATGTCTGGCAGCTTCTGATTCAATATTCCTCACATCGCAAGCTTTCATTTGACATAACAACCGGCTACTCTTGACTCCCATGTTCAGCATATAATGGAGGATGCGTTTTTGTTTTCTTCTGAGAAAGCGGGGAGGGGGGCTAGTCAGTCGGAAGCCACTGCTTCATTTCAGAAACTTTTGTTTAATGCATAACTCGTTATGACAGGACTGCTGGTTGGAAAGTTGGCAGGTAGCCAGGGAAAGGAAGGCAATATCTTTTGGAGCTCAAACCCTTATGAAGTTTATAGACTAAAAATAAGGGGCGGGGGTGGCTCAGTCGGTAGCGCGCCAGGCTCGTAATCTGTAGTTCCCAGGTTCGAGTCCCAGCTAGGTCAGCGTTGAGATTTATCTCCGCAATAATTCCCCGCCCTGCCCGCGGTCAGTAGGGGACACCGATGGGCTTGGAAAGGCCGCCGTCCGTCGGATGGGACGTTAAGCCGTGGCCCCGTGAGCGGGAGAGCCATACCCTGTGCACGTTAACGAACACGCTGGATGGCCTTGATGGGCGGCTACCATCTGTCTCCCAACAGCTGTTCCAGTGGGTCCCCTCCTCCAACCTTCTCTGAGCCTTCGGAGTCCACGTGACCTGGCCATTTAGCCCATGGTGTGCAAAAAAAGTGCCGCTCAGAGGTAAATAACCCAACCCTAGACTAAAAATAAAGATTAAGATATAAGAAACAAATCTTTTGTGAGCATTTGTTTTTAAGACATTTATTATTACATTGCATTCAGTTATATAATTTACAAGCAATTTATCTAAGAGGGTAAGTCACAAATTAAGGTCCCCAATTCGTTCCCCGCCAAACTAACAGACATCTGGAACTGTGCAACAACAGCATTTTAATACCAAATAGTGTAGCCATTGGTAGTAGTCATTACTGTTACACAACGATCTATGAGGGATAAAGTTCGGTTGTGCTATAATGTTTTACTTCTGAGCGGCACTTTTTTGCACGCATTTGGCTAAATGGTCAGGTCACAAGGACCCCGAAAGCTTAGAGAAGACTGGGGGAGGAGACCCACTGGACAGCTGTTGGGAGACAGATGGTAGCCTCCCGTCAAGGCCATCATGTTGTTTAGCGTCCACATGGTATGGATCTCCCGCACATGGTGACGTGGCTTAACGTCCCATCCGACGGACAGCGGCCTTTCCAAGCCCATCGGTGTCCCCTACTGACCGAAGGTAGGGCGGGGAGTTTTGCGGAGATAAATTTCAACGCTGACCCACCTGAGAACTGCAGATTTGAGAGCCTAGCGAGCTACCAACTGAGCACCCATGTAGAGTCGGAGCGAATATGGCGATGGTACTGCGCGTGCATATATAACTAGAGATCCGGGAAGTAATACGATTTCTGTGGGCCCATAACACCCAGCCAGTGGAAATCCGTCGGCAGCTTGTGGCTGTGTAAGGCTTGGATTTTCTGTTAGTGCAATATGTGAGAAATTGAAATGAGTTCGAAAAACGGTTGTGTGACCGTAGTGGATGAGGACTTCACACCTGGCGATGGGCAACTGTTCACCAGCCACTCACTTGCATCAAGACCTGGTGCCGTCGAATTTTCCCTTGTTTGAGTTGAAGAGCGTCTCCGAGAACGACGCTTTCCAATGGATGACGTAGAAGAAATCACAAAATGACGTCATGAGAGTAGACTTCCTTCTACTGGCAGGCTTTTGATAAGCTGGTCGACCTTTACGAATGTCTCAACAACTTCTAGTGACTACATAGAAAAGAAATTAAGTTTGTTGATACATTTTCTGCGTGTTGTCTTAAGTGTAATATCCTGCCTTCTGAAGAAATTAAATCGGGAACTTTCTCCCTTATTTTTTTTTTCGTTTGATTAGATTGCATTTTTTTGTAACATTATGAATATATACTTTTTTAAATTACATGTTAAGTGACGGTTGGGTTGCTTTACCTCTGAGCAGCACTTTTATGCACACCATGGGCTAAATGGCCACGTCACAAGAACCCCGAAGGCTCAGAGAAGGTTGGGGGAGGGGTCCCACTGGAATAGCTGTTGGGAGACAGATGGTAGCCTCCCGTCAAGGCCATCCAGCGTGTTCTTTAACGTGCACAGGGTATGGCTCTCCCGCACACGGAACCACGGCTTTACGTCCCATCCGACGGACGGCGGCCTTTCCAAGCCCATCAGTGTCCCCTACTGACCGTGGGCAGGGCGGGGAGTTTTGCGGAGATAAATCTCAACGCTGACCCAGCTGGGACTCGAACCTGGGAAGTACAGATTACGAGCCTGGCGCGCTACCGACTGAGCCACTCCCGCCCCGCGTACTGATGGGAAGAGTATCAATGCCTTTCGCGCCAATCTTTTTGTCATGGGTTTAACTAGTATTAATGTATTGTTTTTCGACAATTGTCCAGTACGTTTCTATGACCTTTTCGTATTCTTTTCATTTCACAGTATAGTACAAATGAGATTATGCGTGCAAACAATATATTTATAAACGAATGATACTTTTAGTGCCTTCCATTTAATAGTGGTGAGTATCTCAACGTTTGCTTGCACAGCTTATCTGTCTCCAGAAGCTATTAACATTTTAGATTCGCCGAGGTTTCTAATCGACCATACTTTTAAAGCATCTTCCATTCATTTAATGAAGTTTGACTCTGGGGGAATGTATCACTTTTAGTTTAACGTTGATATCAATTAGACGAAAAATTGTTTTGAGCCGGGTATACGAACCTACGACCTTCTGATAACATGTCAGGTACTTTGACCTCTGAGCTACCGGTCGCCATCAAAAGATCTTCTCTAATTGATGTTACGCACTTTCCACCTACAGTTCACAATTTTCTGTGGCATATGAAAGCAATGTCCGAGCTGCTTACAAACAGCCTCAAGAAACAGATGAGAAGTATGTCATGAAGATGGCTTTTGGGTTGGGTTGTTTTTCCTCTGAGCAGCACTTTTTTGCACAACCTGGGCTAAATGGCCAGACCACAAGGACCCTGAAAGCTCAGAGAAGGTTGGGGGAGGGGACTCACTGGAACAGCTGTTGGGAGACAGAGGGTAATCTCCCGTCAAGGCCATCCAGTGTGTTCTTTAACGTGCAAAGGGTATGGCTCTCCCGCACACGGGGCCACGGCTTAACGTCTCATCCTGATGGACGGCGGCCTTTCCATGCCGTGG
The DNA here is from genome assembly GCA_038380435.1 of Ryuthela nishihirai. Classification (NCBI taxonomy): domain Eukaryota; kingdom Metazoa; phylum Arthropoda; class Arachnida; order Araneae; family Heptathelidae; genus Ryuthela; species Ryuthela nishihirai. The sequence continues at coordinate 42,701,634 of JAWZYU010000020.1, forward strand.
GCAAGGCGGGGAATTTTGCGGAGATAAATCTCAGCAATGACCCAGCTGGGACTCGAACTTGGGAACTGCAGATTACGAGCCTGGCGCGCAATCGACTGAGCCACCCCTATGAAGATGGCAAGTACGTTACGAGTATACAATTAAATAATGTGGTGGATTCGTATCGCACTCAACTCAAGACAATTTTTCTCCTAAAATTGATACCGACGTTAAACTAAGAGTGATCCCTTCCTTAACAGTTGAACAAAAACGTCGAGAAATTTTTTCGATTCAGTTAATGAAATTTATTAAATTGGTTAATAGTTCTGAGAGGAGGCGAAATACTCGAATCAATTTAAGCATTCGATTTTCACATCCGTTTTGATTAATTTTTGACATTAGATTTTTGGTAACGTCCTCCCTCATGTTCACATTTCCAACTATGGCATATAAACTGACAGGCTCCTGTCAGACCTCTGTGGCAAGCAGCTGCTTGAGGGGGTATTTATTTATTTTATTGTTATGTCACATTTACTTTAGTACATGCTTAATGGAAAGCAGTGTGAATACTTCAGCAGCATGAACAGTCAAGATTCATTTGACATAAATAGGTCACTGTCGTGTGATGGGTTGGGTTTTGTTACGTGATTGTTTTGCCTATTAGCGGCACTGATTTTGGCATAAAGTGGGCAAAATGGCCAGGTCACAAGGACCCTAAGGGCTTAGAGAAGGTTTGGGAAAGGAAGTGGACAGTTTTAGTAGATAGAGGGAAGCCTCCAGTCAAAGTCATCAAGCGCATTCTTTAATATGCACAGGGGTGGCTGTCTCATACATGGGACCACGGCTAAACATACAATCAGACGGACGACAGCCTTTCCAAACCCATCGGTGTCCTATTTCACACAGATAGCAGTATGGAGGCTAACAGAGATAAATTAATGCAGAGAAAAATCACAGCTGGGACTCGAATTTGGGAACAGCAAATTACGAGCCTGGCACGTTACCGACTGAGCCAACTCCCACCGTTGTCACGTGATGCTTTTCGTATAATAAACTACATTAAATGGTGATGCACACTTTAAATCCTACGGACTATCTACAGCAAAAAAAATATTTTTTCTTCGTATTGGAATTTCGACGTGGAGAAAATATATTTCACCTATGTTGTTTAGCAAAAATAAATTTAAAAAAGGCAAAAGAAAAATGGAAGGGTAAAATAGATATTATTCTTTAAAACCATAGTTTTCATGTTTTTACTTTTTCCAATCATTCTTTACTTTTTCCAATCATTCTAGAGTGTCACATGCGACATGAACTAAAATTATATTCCGCGTTTATCAAAAATAATTATCCATGCATAGTTATAACACATCCAGAACTACATATCTATACTTGTCGATCTCACTTCCAACAAAAATTTACTTTCTAACAACTACTTCTGAAAGAGTGGCTCAGAAGATTCGAGTTCGAACCAGGAACAACCCACAAGCTAGTAATACACAGTCATGTACTCCCTAACTGTAGCTGTGATGAGTAGAGGATTTAATAAGAGAGAAATGCAAATTTGGTTTAAACAATAACAAAAAAAAAAGATTTAAATTTATTTAAATTTTCAAAATCAACATAATTCCTCCACCAGCTTATAAAGGTGGATAAATTCACATTACAATACGTTATCCTATTTCCAATCCACTCGAATAAATTCAATATTATAAAGTGACAGTCAAAATATTAAAGTAAAGTGACAACAATCAGATTAATATGAATTAAAATGATTAAACCCTGATTGAAGATTTATCCACAACGAAAACGGAGTTCCGCTGGACTACAGTTGTGCAGTCGGAAACAATAAACAATTATTTCGAAGACAGGAAGACCGAACACGGGTCCTATTAGCACCATCACCCCGCACAGAATCCCTTCGCCGGCTGAAGCGAGGCAATAACTCAGGCAACCCCGGGAATTCTCCGACACTAGGGGCCAATCAGAAGCCATCCCCGGGCAAACACAACGTCCCCAGTTATTACACTAGTGGGACGGAGTCTTGTTGCCAGATCCCAAAAGTAAAAAAATGAAATTGCAAATACCAGTAGGTCCGCGACGTTTCAAGAGGATTCGAGTGCACATTGTGTCCTACAAACGAACGGCAACTGGTGGAGCCAAGCTTTGAGAGATATCCCATAATTCAGTGGTTCCCATATTGTGTGGATCGTGAGAAGCATGAAAGAGGTCTTATAAGTTTATATTTACTAGCATTTTTATGTGTTTTTTTTCTTTGCATTATTATGTGAGACTACACGTGTTTATATAGAAAAGTGTTTTATCACAAATGTATTGTATTAAAAGCAAAAATAATAATTTTGTTTTATTCTATCCTATCTAATTATAATGAAATCATTAGATTTAACCAAGTAGATCCTACCTTTAATTAGAGAAGATCACCTACAGTACACAATTACCTTTAATTAGAGAAGATCAAAAGATCTTCTCTAATTGATGTTACGAACTTTCCACCTACAGTACACAATTTTCTATGGCATATAGGGAAAATGTGGCATATATGGCTTATAGGGAAAAGGAAAGCGGTCGCAAAAATGTATTATACACAGTTTCGCAAAAGTTAAAATAAACCTTCATTTTACGTCAATAAGAAACTAACTTCTAAAATAAGGCTAAAATAATATTTTTATGGTAAAAGGTGACTGAAGATAAATTAAAGATCTTATTCAAATCCATGTAAATCTCTATTTTCAGCAGTAATAGTTGATATTTAAAGAATGGTGGAATGTTTAACATCAGTAACTGCTATGAATATCAGTAACACCAATAACTGTTATGAAATTCATTAAAAATTTTGACGAATATCGAAAAAATGACTTATACAAACATACACTTGTTTTATTAAACGTCCCGAAGCAATGCTTGTTATTAAAGTTTCATTTAATTTTTGATGTGAAATCTTATAACTATCATTGTCCTTATTATAATCGAAACTACCACGACTCTTTACGAATTACCTAACGAATATTGATGAAATTTGAAATTTGGATACGTCGATTGAGATCGTTAATTTTTCTTCACACATTTTACAATAAAAGGCTTATTCTAAAAGTTACAGGGTTTCGAATTGTTTTCTACTGACATAAAATGGGGTTGTAACATAACTTTTGCTAGTAGTAGGTTTAATAAGTTCAATATTATAATAATAAATTCAATATAAATTAATATAATAAAAATTATATATAGTAAATTATATAGTATTAATATAGTAAAGTGTAATTCTAGGAGATCAGAACGTCAAAAGGCTTGAGAACCGGTGTATTTGAGCGGATCTTAAAAGCATGATGTAACTGAAAGTTATTCTCCTGATATCTACTGAGCGAAAAAAATAAGAAACCTCGAAGTATTCGGGAGCAGATATTAGTTTCATGAAAGAAGTTCTGAGAAAATAAGTTTATCAGTGTCTAAATGGTTCAGCAAGTGGTGCCATCTATTGATAGAGGTGTACATTTTAGTCAGCAATATAGAAGTTCTCTCACACTGTTGGTTAACATGTTATATCTAGGATGCAAATCTGGGAACTAGAGATTGTAAGTCGGACATTCTATCTCTTCAGCGCCTGCTCTTAACTAAAATCACTAAATTTTGTTATCTCGATTCTGTCTTCAGCCTGATAAAAAAGATTTATATCAACGAGAAAGAATTATTGGCGAAACGATATTTATGATCAACTTTTATGACTTATTTTCAGTGTTTTTGATAAATATTTTCACATTGAACACTAAGGTATATTATGTCAGAAGCTGCTAGTTTAGTCCGTAATGCATGTTATATAACTGTTAAAATTTCTCATTTTTAACAAAAACAAAACATAAACGGGATTGTTGTGTTTTGAATGAGGCAGTCATTAAAAATAAAATTAAATGAAAAGAGTCCCAATTTCCTCTGGCGACTATAGACTACTCGTTTTCGAAAAGAACAAACGTTGCCAATTTACAATTTTAATGCCTATCGGATTCATGGCGACCCTTCCAAGTTCAATGGAGTCCCCTTTCTCACCAAGAGTATAATGGGGTAAGAACAGAAATCCTAACTCAATCATAGTGGGGTAAGAGCAGAAAATCTGAACTCAATCAGAAAGGAGTACTAGCAGAAAATCTGAACTCAATCAGAAAGGAGTTCTAGCAGAAAATCTGAACTCAATAAGAGTAGGGTAAGTCAGGAAATCCGAATTTAATCAGAGTGGAGTAGGAGCAGAATATCTGAATTCAATCAGAGTGGGGTAAGAGCAGAAAATCTGAATTTAATCAGAGTGGGATAGGAGCAGAAATTCTGAATTCAGTCAGAGTGGGTTAGTTGCAGAAATTCTGAACTGAGTGAGAGTGGGGTAATAGCAGAAAATCTGAACTCAATCAGAGTGGGGTAAGAGCAGAAAATTCTGAATTGAATCAGAGTGCGGTAAGAGTGGAAAATCTGAACTCAATCAGAGTAGGGTAAGATCACAAAATCTGAATTTAATCAGAGTGGGATAGGAGCCAAAAATCTGAATTCAATCAGAATAGGTTAAGAGCAGATAATCTGAATTCAATCAGAGTGGGATAAGAGCAAAAGTATGAATTCAGTCAGAGTAAGGTAAGAGCAGAAAATCTGAACTCAATGAGTTTAGGATAAGAGCAGAAAATATTAACTCAATCAGAGTGGGGTAAGAGCAGAAAATATTAACTCAATCAGAGTAGGGTAAGAGCAGAAAATCTGAATTCAATCAGAGTGGGGTAAGAGCAGAAAATCTGAATTCAATCAGAGTGGGGTAAGAGCAAAAGTATGAATTCAGTCAAAGTGGGGCAAGTGCAGAAAATCTGAACTCAGAGTGGGGGTAAGAGCAGAAAATATGAACTCAATCAGAGTGGGGTAAGAGTAGAAAATATGAACTCGATCAGAGTGGGGTAAGAGCAGAAAATCTGAACTCACTGAGAGTGGGGGTAAGAGCAGAAAATCTGAATTCAATCAGAGTGGAGTCTCGAACATGAGAACATAAGGTTTACGAGCTTGGTGTATCCACTTTCTAAACAAAACTTTTTTAATTCAAGAACATGACAAAAATACGAAGTATTAGATGTGTTCCGAAAGAACAGATTGGCTTTTTCTGTCTGATATCAAAATTCTTAGTACATTAATATTTCTCGGCACCGCCTCCTCTAGGACACTTCATGTCAATTCGAGAAAAAAAGCATGTTCCTCCTCAAAGAAGTTTCTCCCGGTAGAGGGCGCTGATCGCCTAGAACAACCATGGAGGTAGGAATATAGGAGATGCCCTATCGCTTGAAAACTCTAACTTAAGTCGCCATATTGCGCTTACTTGTAAGCGTGAGTTGTCTATACTAACGAACGAGAGATTGTGCAAAAAAAGTTAGTTTCTATATAACATATTACTGCATAAATTAACCTGCAAAATAGATAAAAGGAATAGCATTTCATTGGTAAGAAGTTGAAATAAAGTTTTGTTCCGGAATCGTTATTTTAGTTATATTGGAAAGTAGCGTAAACTACTGTTACTAAAATTACTACTTTTTTGAAATGTCGCCTCACCCCCTTTTTTTGTCTGGAGGGTATTATTGTTGAATTGCTTTTATTTGATATGTAATTTATTACGATAGACATCCAATATGGACTTCAACAAGCGTTTTTAAAAACCACAAGACAAATTTGATCATGGTGTTCAACTACAGTTTTTCCTAACACACTCAAACACAAAAAGGAATTAAAAAAGAGGAAATTCCCATGTACCTAATAATAATACTACTGTTATTAGGAAAGTTTACGATTTAATTGTGCCAGTATTCGTACAAAACATTCACACATACGTTGACAACTGACCTTTCAGCGCGACAGTTAGGGTAGGAGTAACATGGCGGTTTCGGCTTCACTAGTCAACTATGCTAACTGATAATAAGGGCGCCTGCCCTTATTCCTACCTCCATGGTAATAACAAACGTGATATAGCGTACAGTTCTCTTGCCTTATTATAGCAATAGTACCATACGTTTTTATATTTCAAAACGTTTTATTGTTAGTTTAATTTGGTGAGAATCTTAGTTTTTTTATTACTTTTATTCAGTTTCTTTCATCATAACTTTCTGAAGAAACAGAAAGAATATACACAGTCGTAGCGGAATAATATGACCACCTACCATAGTATATGTATGGTAGGTGGTCATATTGTTCTTATGCGACTGTGCATATAAATTAATTTTATTTCGAGTTATAGAGAGTAATTGGTTAAAGGTACGAAGTAAATGTAAACTGGAATTGTAATGAAAGAAAAAGACTAAGAAATTTGTGATATTTCCACTGGTATAAAAAAAAGTATCATTATTGTGTAGAAAATTTTCTGTGGATTTTTTGATAGTACAGTGGACCTTCGTTATAGCGCTGCTCGCTATACCGCGCACTCGGTTATAGCGCGGGCGATGTTCGCGATAATTATAGATAGTGTTTGCTTTTACATATTTTCAAGCGTACCTTATGTACGTAAATAAAATAATAAATATATGTACTTATTAAGATGTATAACTATGTTATGTGAATTTTAATAAAACACTTAATAAATAAATTGGTTTTTTATTAAAATACATAATATATTTATATAGTTGATGGGATGTTTCAGTATATAGCTCAAATCGTTCTGAGTAAATTTATACTCAGAACGATTTGATTTATACTCAGAACGATTGTGTCGCCACCGCGCCGCTCGGTATAACGCGGTTCACCTTATAACGCGGGTGTTGTTTCCCGCCCGACATGCGCGTTATATCGGGGGTCCACTGTAGTTATGCATTGACTGATTAAAGGAACTACCCCATAGTGAAAAATACAAAAAGTACAAACGTGATTTCAATGGTAATCGAGTTTATTTCAGCATATTGATTAATAATATTCAATGGTTATAATGATTTTATTGAATAAATAAAAATTATTAGACTGTATGATTTAAAGAACACGCAATTAAAGATCCTTATGGTAATCCCATGTGAATCGCATAATTTTTGCATTTTTCTAACTGTAAACTTCAAAGTTATTAGCATTAATTCCAAATTATGGGGTAATCCTTGTCGATTGACTGTGTTAAGTGATTGCACACTCGTCGGTAGTGCGCCAGGCTCGTAATCTGTAGTTCCCAGGTTCGAGTCCCAACTTTGTCAGTGTTGAGATTTATGTCCATAAAACTCCCTGCCCACGGTCAGTAGGGGACACCAATGGGCATGGAAAGGCCACCATCCGTCGGATGGGACCTTAAGCCATGGCCCCGTGTGCAGGAGAGTCATATCTTGTGAATGTTAAAGAGCATGCTGGATGGCCTGATGGGAGGCTATCATCTGTCTACTAACAGCTGTCCAGTGGGTCCCCTCTTCCCAACCTTCACTGAGCCTTCAGGGTCCTTGTGACGTGGCCATTTAGTCCATTGTGGGCAAAAAAATGCCGCTCAGAGGTAAAACAACCCAACCCAACCAAGCAGAGAAGTTCAATTATCCAATTGCTAGAAATTAAATATTTGTCTTATGAATCCAAAGGAAAAAATATTCCTTTAGAACTATTGTTAAAAACAACACAATGCATCCTTAATTTTTCAGCATTCCTTTGTAAGAAAAAAAAAGTAAAATCTGGGAAAAATTTGATTGGTATATTCCTTTCAACTTGTACCTTGCCAATTTTGGATATGGCAAGGAATGAATTATGGAGATAATATTGAAAGCTATACATGATTAAGTTTATATTGTAAAATAGAAAACAGGCTTTCAAAATTAGATCTCTGGAAAATAACTTGTAAGAAAATGATTGTCCATAAAAAACAATCGTGAGGAATAAGATAAATTGATTATTATTTAAAATTGTACTAGTTTATAAGTTTAAATACATGTTCTCCAAAAATTTAATTGTTTTGAGACAAAAAAATAGATTTCAAACAGTTCAGGGACAAAAAATTAAAGTAGTTCTTTAACAGTTTAAAAATAAATAAATATCACTTTTTCCATATTATTAAATAACTGATGTTTTTGGTTGTGTATCATATAAATACGTCAATGACAGTACTCATACATTGAAAAGCACTCTTAGAAGGTCTCTAGGTATCCTAGTATCTATGTATGGTCTCTATGTATCTCTATTATGATCTCTATGTATCTCTATGTATCCACTGCCGTCTAGCGGCCAATGCACGAACTAGTCCGAACAGATTTTTTTTCGCACATTGAGTCTGAATCGACAGGCAAAATTACCTAGAGAAACGGTGTTTCTCGGATTATTATGAAATTGTGCTGCCATCTAGTGAAAGCTTCTGTATCTAAAGTTGTTTCAAGCACATTTATCAAGAGCGATGTTAAAGGATGAACTTGTATTTTTTGTATCGGGAAATGCAGTAATTACTATATTCGTGATATTCTGTATTTCAAATAAAAATGCATGCTTCGATTTTAAGCTTCATAAAGCATGGACGTAATCAGAAATATTACAAGAATTTTTTCTTCTTGTCATCTTATTCATTGTTATTCGAATTGAAAGTGAGGCCACAAATATATGAGAGTGCAAAGCACTGAGTTTTCTGAAGTTCAAGTCCCAACGGCGTCAACATTGTCTCTGTTCGAGAACAGTCTACTCTTTGCGAGAAAGAGGACATGCTGGGCACCGAAAGTGATTTTTTCGATGGAATAAAATAAAACTAATATCGGGAGAGGTTAAATCATTAGAGGTGAAATTTTTATTTTTTTTAATTCACTCAGAAAAAATGTTTAAAAGGAACACACTTTTTTTTCATCACTTTTAAGCGTTTTATTTTTTCGAGATATGAACTAATAATTACTGAATTTTTTTAATTTTTGGTTGCAGTGAAAATTGTGACAAAATTGGTGTGGGTGTTTGTGATAGAGAGAAATTATGGGTAAATAGGTGTATATGAGTGTGTGATAGATCGGTATGTGTTTTAGATCGGTTGTTTTACCTCTGAGCGGCACTTTTGTGCACACTATGGGCTAAATGGCCAGGTCACAAGGACCCCCGGAGGCTCCAGAGAAGGTTGGGGGAGGGGGACCCACTGGAACAGCTGTTAGGAGACAGATGGTGGCCTTCCATCAAGTCCATCCGGTGTGTTCTTTAACGTTCACAGGGTATGTCTCTCCCACACACGGGGCCACGGCTTAACGTCCCATTCGACGGAAGGCGGCCTTTCCAAGCCCATCGGTGTCCCCTACTGACCGTGGGCAGGGTGGAAACTTTTGCGGGGATAAATATCAACGCTGACCCAGCTGGGACTAGAATCTGGGAAGTAAAAATTACGAGCCTGGCGTGCTACCGACTGAGCCACCCCCCGCCACAGGAAATATCAGCGAATCGGTGTGTGATAGAGAGGAAATTTCAGTGAATCGGTGGATGATAGAGAGGATAGAGAGGAAATATCAGTAAATCGGTGGGTGATAGAGAGGAAATATCGGTGAATCGGTGGGTGATAGAGAGGAAATATCGGTGAATCGGTGGGTGATAGAGAGGAAATATCGGTGAATCGGTGTGTGATAGAGAGGAAATATCGGTGAATCGGTGGGTGATAGAGAGGAAATATCGGTGAATCGGTGGGTGATAGAGAGGAAATATCGGTGAATCGGTGGGTGACATAGAGGAAATATCGGTGAATCGGTGGGTGACAGAGAGGAAATATCGGTGAATCGGTGGGTGACAGAGAGGAAATATCGGTGAATCGGTGGGTGATAGAGAGGAAATATCGGTGAATCGGTGGGTGATAGAGAGGAAATATCGGTGAATCGGTGTGTGATAGAGAGGAAATATCGGTGAATCGGTGTGTGATAGAGAGGAAATATCGGTGAATCGGTGGGTGATAGAGAGGAAATATCGGTGAATCGGTGGGTGATAGAGAGGAAATATCGGTGAATCGGTGTGTGATAGAGAGGAAATATCGGTGAATCGGTGGGTGATAGAGAGGAAATATCGGTGAATCGGTGGGTGATAGAGAGGAAATATCGGTGAATCGGTGGGTGATAGAGAGGAAATATCGGTGAATCGGTGTGTGATAGAGAGGAAATATCGGTGAATCGGTGGGTGATAGAGAGGAAATATCGGTGAATCGGTGGGTGATAGAGAGGAAATATCGGTGAATCGGTGGGTGACATAGAGGAAATATCGGTGAATCGGTGGGTGATAGAGAGGAAATATCGGTGAATCGGTGGGTGACAGAGAGGAAATATCGGTGAATCGGTGGGTGATAGAGAGGAAATATCGGTGAATCGGTGGGTGATAGAGAGGAAATATCGGTGAATCGGTGTGTGATAGAGAGGAAATATCGGTGAATCGGTGTGTGATAGAGAGGAAATATCGGTGAATCGGTGGGTGATAGAGAGGAAATATCGGTGAATCGGTGGGTGATAGAGAGGAAATATCGGTGAATCGGTGTGTGATAGAGAGGAAATATCGGTGAATCGGTGGGTGATAGAGAGGAAATATCGGTGAATCGGTGGGTGATAGAGAGGAAATATCGGTGAATCGGTGGGTGATAGAGAGGAAATATCGGTGAATCGGTGTGTGATAGAGAGGAAATATCGGTGAATCGGTGGGTGATAGAGAGGAAATATCGGTGAATCGGTGGGTGATAGAGAGGAAATATCGGTGAATCGGTGGGTGACATAGAGGAAATATCGGTGAATCGGTGGGTGACAGAGAGGAAATATCGGTGAATCGGTGGGTGACAGAGAGGAAATAACGGTGAATCGGTAGGTGACAGAGAGGAAATATCGGTGAATTGGTGGGTGACAGAGAGGAAATATCGGTGAATCGGTGGATGACAGAGAGGAAATATCGGTGAATCGGTGGGTGACAGAGAGGAAATATCGGTTAATCGCCGGGTGACAGAGAGGAAATAACGGTGAATCGGTAGGTGACAGAGAGGAAATATCGGTGAATTGGTGGGTGACAGAGAGGAAATATCGGTGAATCGGTGGATGACAGAGAGGAAATATCGGTGAATTGGTGGGTGACAGAGAGGAAATATCGGTGAATTGGTGGGTGACAGAGAGGAAATATCGGTGAATCGGTAGGTGACAGAGAGGAAATATCGGTGAATTGGTGGATGACAGAGAGGAAATATCGGTGAATTGGTGGGTGACAGAGAGGAAATATCGGTGAATTGGTGGGTGACAGAGAGGAAATATCGGTGCATCGGTAGGTGACAGAGAGGAAATATCGGTGAATTGGTGGGTGACAGAGAGGAAATATCGGTGAATCGGTGGGTGACAGAGAGGAAATATCAATGAATCGGTGGGTGATAGAGAGGAAATATCAATGAATCGGTGGGTGATAGAGAGGAAATATCAGTGAATCGGTGGGTGATAGATAGGAAATATCAGTGAATCGGTGGGTGATAAGAAATATCAGTGAATACGTGGGTGATAGAGAGGAAATATCAGTGAATCGGTGGGTGATAAGTGAGGAAATATCAGTGAATCGGTGGGTGATAAGTGAGGAAATATCAGTGAATCGGTGGGTGATAAGTGAGGAAATATCAGTGAATCCGTGTGTGATATAGAGAGGAAAAATATGGATGAAGAAAATTGTTGAACAAAATAAAAAAAGAAGTTATTAATGACGTGTCATTGTTTCATTTTTTGGAAAATATTTCATGAAAAACTGTTATATTCGAAGATGATAAAACGTTTTTGTGAGTTTGATGATCGAGTTGTGTGTGTGTGTGGGGTGTGTGTGTGAGATGAAGTAGCAAAAAGTTTTTTTGCCTGAAGAAAATTGAAATCGTCAGTAACAATTTCGAGAAATGAAATTTTAGTTTTACTGTGAAAAATAGTGTTGAGATACACGCTCTTTTAATTGGTGTGTGTGTGTGACGAAGGAGAAATATAGGTGGTGATGAATGATTGTTGGTTGAAAGTTGTTATTTTTGAAAATGATATAAATTTTTTACAAATTGAATGATATAATGAGTCTGGCGTTGTCGTCTGTTTGGAATTTTGAGCTAATTGTTTTTGCCGGAAGATACTGAATTTGCTTTATACAAATGAAGAGAAAAAATGCATTGTTATCGTACTTGTTTTTTTTTGAAAACTGCAGAAATTCGTATATGAATAATTACTAACTCGATATTTGCCATTAATTTAGCTCTTCTGATTTATCCTATTTGCCAGTTTAAAAATACAGAAGTTGAACTTATAAAAAACGACATGTACTTTTTCATAGAAAGAGCATTGTGAGGAGGTATATCTTAGTGGGTAAGATATTTGCACAGGGCAAAAATCTTTTAGTAGAATCATATGAGAGAAATAAACCACAAAAGTATATCATGTACTTTGACGCAAAGAATTTATATGACGGCAATGTCTCAACCTCTTCCTATTGGTAATTTCAAATGGGTGAATGATATTGACTTGTTTAATATTCCAGAAGACATCGAAAAAGGCTATTTCTTCGAAGTTGATCTAAAATGTCCAGATTATCTACACGATTTACATAACGATTTCCACTTGGCTCCTCAAAAATTAAAACTCTCTGATCGTAATATATCATTCATAATTCCACATTTGTTCAGCAAGAAAAATTATGTGGTTCATTAAAGGTTACTTAAACTCTATGTGGAACTGGGACTGAAAGTGAAACAGGTGCACAGAATGTTGGAATTTGATCAAAACCCATGACCTGAAATTTTACATAGATTTTAATACTAACAATGATTTTAATGCCAACAATAATTCTGAAAAGAAAAAATACCTTTTCAAACTGATGACAATATTATGCATGGCACATGTGTAGAAAATAAGGGAAAGGGATAAAGTTGCACATTATAAATACCGAAAAGAGCTTAAAGAATTAATTGCGAATCCTTGGCGAGAGTTCCCAGGCGAAATTATCAACAATATCTCTTTGATGAAAGAGTCCTATATAAGTGCAATAAAGAGAATTTTGATCGGAACAACATGAATACAAGAATACCAATTTACGAGGGGAGGTGGCTCAGTCGGTAGCGTGCCAGGCTTGTAATCTGTAGTTCCCAGCAGAAGAATCCAGCTCCCAACTACTACAACAGCTAGAAAGAAGAAGGGATATCCAAAGCCCCCCCTCCACCAATGTTATTCTCCTCTGGATGCAGTACCTATTTATACTCTTTTGAGGAGGTTATTAAACAGTTCTGAAAAAACTTTAGTTTTTGTAAAATTTGAAAACAAATTTTCTTTGAAAAATTATTTTTCTAAAAATACTTTTTGCTTAAAAAAAAATAATTTTTCAATTTTTTTTTGAAAAATTAAAAAATATTCTTTGAAAATTTATTTTTTTGGAAAAATATTTTTGTTTTTAAAACAATAATATTCCAAAAAATATATCTTTTTAAATTTAAAAAAATATATTTTTCACCTCCTCATACGGGTATAAATAGGGACCACACCCATTGGAGAATCACCATCTGTGGGGGACTTGAATTTTCTCTCTGGAGCATTTAATGGGGGCAGGAATCTTCTGAACCTTTAGGTTCAGAAGACTGGTTTGCTGCTCTGCTCACCTAGACTGCTCTGCTGAACCACCAAACAAGTATTGTACATACGTTGCATCATTTTTTTTTTCTTCATTGCATACCCTCGGCTGACAACCAACAGTCGGGCGGCAACGGCTGCTGCCGAATCTTTTGTGGCTGCAGACATGGTCGTGGCAGCAGACATTGTCTGCCCAAGGGTTGGCTGGCTTTTGCCTGTACACGAATCCCATGCTTGCAAGATATCTGTGATACTCTACTATTAAGTTCGAAAATGGAAAATTATATTTTGAAAATACTTTTTGTTTAAAAAAAAATTATTTTTTGGAAATATGTTTCGTTTCAAAAACATAATTTTTTGAAAAATTTAAAAATATTCTTTGAAAAATTAATGTGCTAAAATTTGCCTTGAAATATCAAGAAAAAAAAGTATCATTTACTTGGCGAATCTGTACGAATGAATGTATGAATCTCAATATACTACGAAAAAAAAAGGAAAAATGATCCTGTGTTCTATGCCTTGAATCGTTCAAATAGTAAAAGAGAAATCTTGCTACATTACTTACTTTATCGATCAAATAGCCCTACAGTTTCATTCTTAATACAAAATAAATTTAATACGAAAATTAACCTACTGAACAGCTATAATTCATTTAATGATGGTTCTGCAGAAGAATGTGTTAGTATAGTAAATGTGGTTCTGATACTTATGTGTTGCAGGTTGCTTTTTTCCCAAAACTCTGTCTTTCTAATTTTACTTCTGAGATATAATTTATGGTAATCTATTGGGTATCAAAAGTATAATAATGAAAATCATAGCTTTGAATTTATTCCTCATGTAATTTTCAATATTATTATTACAGTATTTCAACAATGAAATTGTTCCAAATTATATAACTCCAAAAGTCTATTTAAGACTTTTATGCTAAAATTTTCAATAAAAAATTTTTTTTGGAAAAAAAAAAGAGTTCGAAAATATGAAAAATAAAAATGAAACATTAATATTTAAGTAATAAGCACATTTATAATATTGAAAGTTAAACAGCAATAGTATATTTAATACATAAAATAATATAAATAATAAATACCCCCTCAAGCAGCTGCTTGCCACAGAGGTCTGACAGGAGCCTGTCAGTTTATATGCCACAGTAGGAGATCTGAGAGGATGGCAGGACCTCAGCAGAAAAACGACACACATCCATGCCTAATCCGATGCTCGAACCCAGGTCCCTTAGATCAGCAGCCAAGCGTGCTAACCATTCGGCCACGAGACGGCTATTTAATACATACATGTATTTTAATTTCTTGATCGTTGATTATGCCACAACGAGATGGCGCCACTATTCTATTTTTAAAATAATGTGTTTTTCAGTTTTATTTTATGAAGCTCCATAACTTTTATGTGAAAGTGTGAATGAAGAACAATTAATAATCTGAATCAAATCTATGTCGATTTCCAATAATATTCATTTAGTATGAAAGAATTATGGAAGATAAAACATTGAAGAGCAAAAATGTCAGTTAAAAAATTAATTTCAACTAAAAGGTTAATTCAAATAAGCCGAAAGTACTAACCATTGTATTAAATCCTATCAGAGTATTATAAGCATAGCTTCAGAAGAATCTGTAACAGATTATTTCAATTTTATACAAAACAAGAGTTGTTGCTTCAGTCTCTGCAATCTTCTTCTTTTCCGTCTATTGAACAACAAGAAAAAAAAACAAAAGATCTCGTAATACTTAGCTAAAAGTACGAAATGGGTCTCCTCATGCTAAAAAGTAATCGAGATTATAGAGCATAACTATCATACTTCATCACACAGACACACACCTATTTTACATTTTGTCTCTCACCCCAACTCGCTTTATCATCGAGCTAATAGGGGCGAGGTGGCTCAGTCGGTAGCGCGCCAGGCTCGTAATCTCTAGTTCCCAGGTTCAAGTCCCAGCTGGGTCAGCATTGAGATTTATTTCCGCAAAACTCCTCGCCCTACCCACAGTCAATAAGGGGAGACTCGATGGTCTTGGAAAGGCCGCCGTCCGTCGGATGGGACGTTAAGCCGTGGCCCCTTGTGGGGGAGAGACATACCCTGTGCACGTTAAAGAACACACTGGATGGCCTTGACAGGAGGCTACCATCTATCTCCCAACAGCTGTTCCAGTGGGTCCCCTCCCCCAACCTTCTCTGAGACTTTGGGGTCCTTGAGACCTTAAAATTGAAATAATCTGTTACACATTCTTCTGAAGCCATGCTTATATCTGCTTTATACAAATTCGTTAATTTCCCTTGGTTCATCAACTTATTACAGATTCGTCAGGTTCCCTTGGTTCATCAACTTTATACAGATTTGTCAGGTCGTTTAAAAAGTTTTACCCAACTGTCAGAGCCCCAATTTCTGAGTCAAATATGCAGTATGTCTAAATTAGTTCAACATTTAACAAAGGAATATACTTAGTTTACAGTAATTTATCAGAACTGTTATAAGAAATATTTGAAATCCATATAAAGAGAGCATTTTAATGCTATAGTGCTGTAGATAAGTATTATCTGTATTCACGCCAGCGTTGCATAGCCGGCCTTTAACGTATGCTGTGACAGAACACTCTTCTGGAGGATGTTTCGAGGATGAACGAATTCTAGGGAAGCCGAAGAACAAGAGACTGCAAGAGGAAGGAAGTGAAAGACACGTGAACGATAAGAAAAGACATTTCCACCTTGTTATTATTCATTTCACAATGCATGCAATTTCCACCTTACGTAGAAGAAAACTCATTTCACAATGCATGCAATAAATACATTTATCAAAATAGATTCATTTTCCGAGAATTTCCCATTTGAATGGAATTATTACCTCCACTAATATTGCTAAAATACTAAAGGATTTTAAAAGTAAAAGTCTGAATAACACTCAGCTGCAAGTGGGATGAGTCTTTCATTTTAAAGAAATCATATTCGATCTAAGTTTATATCGACGTTGGCACATTCTGTGCATTTTACTTTAGGTGTTAATTGTACCACATGTCCACATCATGTCCTTTATTAGGCATGAGAAAACAGCCGTTCATCATATGGGACGTTAAGGCGTGGTTCCATGCACAGGAAAGTTATACCCTGTATATTAAAGAACTGGTTGGATGACCTTGACTAGGGTTTCCGTCTTTATCGTAATAGCTGCCCAGTGATGTCTTTTCCTTAGCCTTCTTTCATCTTTTTGCATCCTTGTGAATTGGCCATTTAGCCCCATGAGCAGAAGTGGCTCTCACTCGTAAAACAACTCAACCTAATTTATCCTTTATAGGTGTCCGTTACCTCTGTACCTAGAGTATCTTATCTTCGGGAGTACAGTGGACGAGTTTCACATATCAGCATCTTAATGTCATTGGAAAGGAGACACTGTTTCACATTTCTGTATTCTAATCTCAGTGACAATGACAAATTGTTTGCATTTCAGTATTCTAATCTCAGTGGCAAAGGATAATTTTTTTTCACATTTAATTATCTTAACCTCAATGGCGAAAGTTGCACGACTTTCGGTGGTGGGAATGAGTCAAAATATCGGTCCATCTGTACTAACCTAGCGATTTGGAAATTTAGCATTTAAGACATTACATAGGATAACTCTTCACACGCTATCATAAAAAGAAATTTTGAGAATTTTTTGACATTTCGGACACAAAATTAATTTTCTTATTTAATAATTTAATAAAATATAGCACTTTGAAATATGTAACAGAGATTCTGAAATAGCTTTCTGAAGAGGAAGGGGGCATGGCCTCCTAGCCCCCCCCCCAAAAAAAAAAAAAAAAAAAATCCGCCCCTGACCCTGTATATATTAAGGATCAAAGGTCATCTCATTTAACACTTTTTTAATATTTGCCACTTAATGTCGTAGGAATGACACAAATACAAGGTACCCATTTTTTTTAAAAAAAGCTGGATGTTTTCACTTAGAAACTTAGGTGCTATTCAATTTGGGTGGTTCGTAACTT
Source organism: Ryuthela nishihirai (assembly GCA_038380435.1). Classification (NCBI taxonomy): domain Eukaryota; kingdom Metazoa; phylum Arthropoda; class Arachnida; order Araneae; family Heptathelidae; genus Ryuthela; species Ryuthela nishihirai. The sequence continues at coordinate 42,719,131 of JAWZYU010000020.1, forward strand.
CCGGATAAAAAAAAGTTGCAAAAATTAATAAAAAAAACAAACTAATTTTTAGACATTAACTCTAATAATAAGAATTAAATATCAAAAATCTAAGAATTTATGCGAAAACTTCCACTGAATTATTTATTTGAAATTATTACCTGAAACTATTATATTTACCTCGTGTTCTGCCTTGAACCGGTTTAAAATTTTTCCAATTTCAAGCTTTTAAAATTAAAGAAAAACTTGATTTTTGGCACCCTTTGGTTAAAATTAAAAAAAACCTTAAGCAGCTGCTTCCCACAAATCTGACATGAGCCTGTTAGTTTAGTAGGCCATAGATAAGCACTGCAGAAAACCTTACCTGGGATCCTTTCGATCAGCAGCCATCACCTGCTAGATCATCAGCTACCTTACTTTATACATAAAAAATTATTGGGTTGGGTTGTTTTACCTCTGAGCGGCACTTTTTTGCACACCATGGGCTAAATGGCCAGGTCACATGGACCTCGAAGGCTCAGAGAAGGTTGGGGGAGGGGACCCACTGGAACAGCTGTTGGGAGACAGATGGTAGCCTCCCGTCAAGGCCATCCAGCGTGTTCTTTAACGTGCACAGGGTATGGCTCTCCCGCACACGGGGCCACGGCTTAACGTCCCATCCGACGGACGGCGGCCTTTCCAAGCCCATCGGTGTCCCCTACTGACCGTGGGCAGGGCGGGGAATTTTGCGGAGATAAATCTCAACGCTGACCCAGCTGGGACTCGAACCTGGGAACTACAGATTACGAGCCTGGAGCGCTACCGACTGAGCGACCCCCGCCCCTAAAAAATATTGGTGTATGGTCCCAGTTTGTTTTAAAAATGCAAAAACCGAAAAAAAACATTAATGTAACAACATAGTTGAGATCTTAATTTCACTAAAATCAATTAAACTGTTAAACTTTCTAATGATCATTTGTATATGATCCAACTATATGTCTGTTATTGGGATTTTTTCTGAGTTACAGAATTATAAACTTTGTTCTGTTATAAACCAAATAGAGAATGCTTTATAGCTTGTAATTTTGATAAATTGATCATCCATAGAATTTTTTAAAGAAACAGAATAAAAGGAAGTAATAAAAAAAAAACACCTTCCACGCAATTTTGTTTTAGAGTTTTTACTGCGGACATGTAAGTTGTTTTTTTCTTCTGTTTATTCAATAAATTTGGTGTTTGCTGTAAGAAAGCATCATAATATTATGTGATATTGATGCATAAATTAGGCGAGTATCCAGGATTTTTTAGCGAGGGATATTACATTGTAATAACTCCTCGCACGCTGTCATAGCTAGGCTTGTTTACAGGGGTGTTCAACCTAAAATGTTTTTAGGTGAATGCTGAGCTACGATGATTAGGAGGCTGCTGACCTCAGTTGTTTAATGGGGGTAGATAGTAATTTAATGTTTTTAGGAAGGTGCTAAACCTAAGGTTTTTCAGGGGGGGGGGAGGTGCTAAAAATAAAAGTTCTTTTCTTGGATAGCTAGAAAAAAACTTGGCGCACCACATACAGAAGCGTGTTCAAGTTTTTATCTCTCGGAGATGGGGGGCGGGGATGGCTCAGTCGGTAGCGCGCCAGGCTCGTAATCTGTAGTTCTCAGGTTCGAGTCCCAGCTGGGTCAGCGTTGAGATTTATCTCCGCAAAATTCCCCGCCCTGCCCACGGTCAGTAGGGGACACCGATGGGCTTGGAAAGGCCGCCGTCCGTCGGATGGGACGTTAAGCCGTGGCTCCGTGTGTGGGAGAGCCATACCCTGTGCACGTTAAAGAACACGCTGGATGGCCTTGACGGGAGGCTACCATCTGTCTCCCAACAGCTGTTCCAGTGGGTCCCCTCCCCCAACCTTCTCTGAGCCTTCGGGGTCCATATGACCTGGCCATTTAGCCCATGGTGTGCAAAAAAGTGCCGCTCAGAGGTAAAACAACCCAACCCAACCCAACTCGGAGATGGGGGGGTGAGCTTTTTTGCATAGATTTATTCGAAGCAGTGTACGTATGTACTTGTTCTCTTCCTTTAAACACAAAAAAAGGTCTGCCTTGTTGAAGACAATGCTATCTATACTGGTGGCTCCAGAAAACAAGGGGCGGTGTTGGTGGCTCAGTCGGTAGCGCGCCAGGCTCGTAATCTGCAGTTCCGATGTTCGAGTCCTAGCTGGGTCAGCGTTGTGGCTTATCTCCGCAAAACTCCCTGCCCACGGTCAGTAGGGGACACCGATGGGCTTGGAAAGGCCGCCGTCCGTCGGATGGGACGTTAAGCCGTGGCCCCGTGTGCGGGAGAGACATACCCTGTGCACGTTAAAGAACACGCTGGATGACCTTGACGGGAAGCTACCATCTGTCTCCCAACAGCTGTTCCAGTGGGTCCCCTCCCCCAACCTTCTCTGAGCCTTCGGGGTCCATGTGACCTGGCCATTTAGCCCACGGTGTTGGAAAAATAGTGCCGCTCAGAGATAAAACAATAATCTCACAAAATTCATTAATAAATTCATCGTTTGGTGATTAGTGTTTTACTTCATGTTATTCTTTCGCAGTTCGAGATTAAAAATAAGACGTAGAAAACCCCCATTTTCTATACCCTTACAAACTGCAAATGCTTTGGTATCTTTTTACTCAATTACAGTTAACACGGTGTTTCCTCAAACTCTTGCACTGCGCCTGGGAATAATTTTATCATTTTTATAATTTATTGTTTTCCAATATGTAAGGAGGATGCTTTAGCACCCTAAGTACCTCCCTCTGATTACTATCTTGGCATGAACATTTTACTAATTTTGTGTCATAACTTGTACCAGTGTTTTCTCATAGATTGAAATGATGACCCATCACCACCTGCGAACTGTTAATGGGAATCGAATCATCTGTGGAGTTTGAAAAATGCGCTTCGTCTTAGCACTTTAACGGGTATCTAAAATAGAAACAACTTTGAATAAAATTTACAAGGCACGATTTCGACAAAAATGATTTTATTTCTCTGGGTAAAAAAAAAAGAGCAATTTGTTTTCTACTTTGAAACATACGCCAAACAATAATTTTTCGTTCACTCATTCTGTAGTAGTTGCTAAATTGACTGCAATATCCATCACATTAAAATTCACTCATATTCACATGAAATTTGCATCAGTAGTTCTGAACAATGGTTTCTTAAATGTATATTTGCCTCGATGATAAATTTCAGTCTAATTGCGCTTGCTGAAGCAACTGTTGTTTCATTCAGATTGCAATCGGGAACATTGATCAAAGAGCAGGGCATTTCTTTCCAATTACCAATATATACACAAAAAACAACTTGCAGTTATTGGCTAATGCTGCTAGTCACTTGGATCTCTGCCAAAGCCAGTGAGATAGTAAATTTGATTCAGTAAAAAAAATTGATACCGATCGAAACGAAATTTCTCACCTCCCACCAACTCCCGAAATTTTTTAAGTATAAAAAATTGGTTGTACATTATAATCTATTATAATTTCAATTATAATCTATTGTATTAAAAAAATGCTTGTCTACTATAAATATATATATTTAAATACTAATAAACGCCATGGACGCCTCCTCTGTGCTATGGCGCCGGGCGATCGCATGCTTCGACCTCTCCTAGGGACGTCGCTGATTTCTGCAATCAGAAATACGTTAATTTTATCAGTGGCTCTCCAGTCCTCAGTGCATCAACTCAATCAGATTTTTCTAGCACTCCCAAATCTCTCTCCCTTCTCCCGATCCAAATCTTTCCTTTTCTATACAGGGTGTCTCAAAAATATAGGTACAAACTTTTAGGGGAGGTAGATAACATCTAAAGGAATGAGAATTGCATAGGAACCCATAACCAGAAACGTCACCGTAAGTCAGGCAGCGCTGTTCATCAGTGCGCTAAAGGGGAAATTTCGGATTTCCTCATTCGAGCGGTAGTCGGCAGCGCTGTTCATCAGTGCGCTAAAGGGGAAATTTCGGATTTCCTCATTCGAGCGGTAGTCGGCTTACGAAGAGCATGCAAAGGTATTCGAACAGGGAGCTGGCAGACATGCACTTAGTGTATAGCTGAGGGCAACGGACGAGCCGCTCAATGAATGTATCAAGAACGCTTCCCACACAAACATGTACCGGGCCACCGTTTGTTTGCGCGTGCCCCATCAAAATTTGTGCGATTATGGGTCATTAAGAGGTAGCAGAAGTGAGGGCAGGCCACGATCGACGCGTACTCCCGCCATAGAAGAAAGTGTGTTGGATGCCGTGGAGACTAATCCTAGTACCAGCACACGTGCTGTTGTCTCTGCCTTAGGAGTGTCTCGTTGCAGTGTACAGCATGTTTTGCACGGCGAGTCTTTACACCCCTTTCATCTCCAAAGGGTTCAGTTACTTCTCCCCACAGATCATCCTGCACGTGTGCGTTTTGCACAGTGGTATCTCCAAGAAAGTGCCTAAGATGTGAATTTCCCAGCTTATGTTTTGTTTACTGATGAGGCCAGTTTCACTCGGGATGGCGTATTCAATCAGCACAATGCGCATTTGTGGGCTCACGAGAACCCCCACGGTGTGCGCACCCATGCGGCACAACATCGTTTTGCAGTAAATGTGTGGGCAGGTTTGGTCGGCGACTGCTTAGTCGGGCCATACCTTTTACCATCTCGCATGACCTCCGCGAAGTATCTGATCTTTCTGGAACAGGTTCTACCAGGCTGACTTGCCCACGTTCCAGCAAATGTGAGACGCAACATGTGGTTTCAACATGATGGGGCGCCTCCCCATTACGGAAGGTGTGTTCATGCGCATTTGAACATGTCTTTTGGGCAACGATGGATTGGGGGTGCTGGACCAGTTGCCTGGCCCCCACGCTCACCTGATTTAACGAGCGTTGATTTCTTTCGGTTGGGGGCCCTCAAAGCTACCATGTATGAATCGCCTGTGGAGCCTGACATGGATCTCGTGGCAAGGCTCGTCTGCGCCGCTGCTACTATCAAAGAAACTCCAGGTGTGTTCGACTGTGTCCGGCAATCAATGCTCCGTCGGTGTCACGCATGCATCGCGCCTCATGGTGGAAACTTCGAGCATCTGCTGTAACATTATGAAATGTATCATCTAGTACGCCATTTGTAATAATTATGTCCAATAAATGTTTTCCCATTAATCACTGTCTTGTGTCCTTTCAGATCTTGTACCTCTGCTACCACTTTCCCATGACGTTTCCGGTTATGGGTTCCTATGCAATTCTCATTCCTTTAGATGTTATCTACCTCCCCTAAAAGTTTGTACCTATATTTTTGAGACACCCTGTATATGTACTTCAAAACATCACTAAGAAAGTCATTTGCGTCATCTTCACGATCTTGCGCTGTCACAAAAATTGCAGTCGTCCTTCGATTATTACGCAATATACTACTTTTACTCTATCTTTTCTTGAATGTGTTTCTTCTAATTGGCCTTGGAAATACCACCATCCGTCGGATGGGACGTAAAGCCGTGGTCCCATGTACAGGAGAGCTATTCCCTATGCACGATACAGAACATTGTTGATGGCCGTCACGGGAGGCTTCCACACTGTCTGCTAACAGATGAACAGTAGATCCGTTTTCCAACCTCCTCTGAGCTCTTGGGATCGTGGTTATTTAGACCATTGTGTGAAAAAAAATTGTAGTTTAGAGGTAAAACAACTCAACTTTCGCATAACTGAAGTTTTTATTGCTTGCAGAAAGCTTTCAATTATTTAATAAATATGGAGGATGAAGGACTTCAAGTGGCTCTTCTGCTCCATCGTAGGTTTGTTCACGTTAAAGATACATCTTGGAACAGATCCGGGTAAACTACCGGCGAGCTATTGATTACAATTAAATGAAATTTGTAAAAGAGAAAAAGAACGTACAGGCGACATCCAACTTCGAGGAAGTGAATGTGCATTAAAATAATTGATTTTAATAAAACTATAGTGTTTATATTTCACTTTGGATTTTTTTTTTACTTTTGTTGTACACACGTTATTGATTATATATTTCTTTGGCGGCTTGTACTTCCATTTTCAGTTCGCCATACTGCCCGTCCCTCAATTTTAAGTTTCCTATGCTGCCCGCCCCTCAATTTTAAGTTTCCTATGCTGCCCGCCCTTCCATTTCAGTGTCCTATGCGACCCGCCCTTCCATTTTCAGTGTCCTATGCGACCCGCCCTTCCACTTTCAGTGTCCTATGCGACCCACTCATCCATTTTCAGTGTCCTATGCGACCTGCCCTTCCATTTTCAGTGTCCTATGCGACCCACTCTTCCATTTTCAGTGTCCTATGCGACCCACCCTTCCATTTTCAGTGTCCTATGTGACCCGCCCTTCCATTCCAGTTACCTATGCAGCCCTTCAGCTAACAGGTTTCCCCAGGCCTGTCTTAGAATGCAATCAACAAACGCAATGTCATAAACCTTCAAGTTACGCCCACTTTCACTCCCAATCATCCTCTTACAAGCTCTCTATCGGAAAATTGTATATTACACCAAATTCTTCTTAGTATTTTCTTCTCTTCATTTAAAGTAGGGGTTCTCAACGTGGGGTACGCGGTAAAATATTTTGGGGTACGCCGTGAAAGCTCAAAAGTCGATAGATATGTTATATACAGGGTGTCAATGAATTCATGGCTCAAACGTGAGGGATGGTAGTATACAACGAACCCACCAATATTCATCATAGAATATGCGGCCGCAAACGCAGCCAGGTGCCGGTATGGGGCGCAGACGAGGCGGCACGGCTTAAAAACGCTGGATCGGCCAAACCCCAGCATTCTCAGCCGCCGATGTGCGCGACAAACTCGGTGTTTACGAACAGGTACGCCGATCACTACTCCGCGTTGTGCCGCCTGTATCAACGTTGGTGGGCGGACGTTTGAGCATTTGTTGTAATGATCTCCAATAAATGTCACTCTGGAAACCTCTGCGTCTGTCCTTCATTTCCGACTCCTCACTGCGTTTGCGGCCGCATATTCTATGACGAATATTGGTGGGTTCGGTGTGTACTTCCATCCCCTGACGTTTGGGCCATGAATTCAGGGACACCCTGTATATATGTTTAATTTTATTCCCATTGTTATACTATAACTATAGTTTTATCTATCTATACGAGGGGTACGCCAGTTACATACACATTTCCAGGGGGTACGTGAAGAATAAAATGTTGAGAACCACTGATTTAAAGTATCTTTCAAACCCCAAAGAAAAATTTTCAAATGGAAGGTGTTTTTTATCATGCACAGAGCATAACTCTCATGCACATGGGACCACGGCTTTACATTCCATCCGACGGATGGTGGCATTTTCAAGGTCAGGGACCTGGGTTCGAGCTGCGGGTGAGGCATGGATGTTGTGTTTGTTTTTCTGCTGAGGTCAGCCATCCTCACAGACCTTCTCCCTATGGCGTATAAAGTGACACACTCCTGTAAAACTTCTGTAGCAAACAGTTGCTTGAAGGGATAATGTATTATTTTTATTTAAATTTTTTGAAATATTTGATTGAAAATTATATTATGCCCTAATATTTAATTGCGACATTCCGTGTCATATTTGAAAAAAATATAACTATATACCGTAGTATATGTTGCATTTAAGTGTAATAAGTTGCTTTTATATTTATTATTACATTCTGCCATATTTTGTTTCTATTTGTATGTTCTTCGGATAAGCTACTGTTAGCTTCGCGAAATTTACTATTTGCTAAAAAATGTAATTTTTAATAGATTTTTGAACAATATTAATAAAAATTATTATTATTAACCCTTCCAGTGTCCAGAAGGTATATATCCGTTTTTAGTACAATAAAAAAAATAAATTTTTGAAAAAAATAAAAATTGCCATTTTAGAATTTTTTAACAGATATCTTATAAAAATATGTAATTTAAGCTTGATAAATAATATTTTCTTTTTTTACTTGATGCATATTTTAGTAAACTATGACATAAATAATTTGTTAAAGCCATCTGTATGCCATTTCTTAGAAGTTTTATAAGGTATTGCCAATTTGTTTGTTAACATTGCTCTGCGCTGAAGCAATCCCCTAATAAGCTCAGAAGTTTGATTTGAACTATTATCAACAAATTTTTCCTTAAAGTTTTTAAAATCTGATAATTAACAAAGAACTGCTACTTTTTAAAAATGGAAGATTTTGGAAGTAATTATGAAATGTGTACCTTTTTTTTTGGTATATCACTGTAAAAATTGTTATTAAAATTAATGTGTTACTACAGTGTTCAAATTTTTTACTTCAATAAAATTCCGAATTAAATTCTATTTAATTTGGTATATAACATGAGCTACTTCTGTTGATTAGTTATTTATTAAAATATTCTAAATGTGATTGTTTATTGGACTGCAACAAGCCTGGAATTTTTCTCAAAGGTATAGTATGGAGAAAAAATTTTCAAAACGGAAGAAATGTTTACTTTAAACAAGAGAATTTTTTTTGTTATTTAGAAATAAACAGCCTTTCTATTCATGTGCATTATAATCATTTCTGTCTATTAGCTACTTTTTTTTTATAAATTTTTTATTTGTGTTGCCAGATGCATTATTTTACTACATGACTCTAAAACAATCCTATTAAAATAAAACTTGTCATCTTTTTTGTTAAATATTTTATTTTCATTAAATCCAGAATTAAATGCTGATTAATTTGGCATATAACATGCCATAATTCCTTTCACTAATTATTTGGCAAAAAAGTTCTAAAGTTAAATTTGGCCTCTGGATGTAAACCAGTTATTCAGGCTGGACACTGGAAGGGTTATGCTTGCATTTAATTAAAAAGGTCAACCGTTTCAGTACCGAGTTCATTTCGAAGAAGTTCATGAAACAAATTTTTGGAACATGATGTTATAAATATATGGACCCAAATAACATCTCTCCCCAAACAACATTAAAATTAAAATGTGGAAAAATATTTTACCGATTTTAAGCACCATAATTTCTTTTACAGAAAACAATATTCGAAAACATACTTCCAAAGTTTTACATTGGAAAAAAAATAACTTTCCAAATAGTGTTTCCGTACGAACACTTACGAATTGACTGAAAGAGTTGGGTTGTTTTACCTCTGAGCGGCACTTTTTTTGCACACCATGGGCTAAATGGCCAGGTCACATGGACCCCGAAGGCTCAGAGAAGGTTGGGGGAGGGGACCCACTGGAACAGCTGTTGGGAGACAGATGGTAGCCTCCCGTCAAGGCCATCCAGCGTGTTCTTTAACGTGCACTGGGTATGGCTCTCCCGCACACGGGGCCACGGCTTAACGTCCCATCCAACTGACGGCGGCCTTTCCAAGCCCATCGGTGTCCCCTACCGACCATGGGCAGGGCGCGGAATTTTGCGGAGATAAATCTCAACGCTGACCCAGCTGGGACTCGAACCTGGGAACTACAGATTACGAGCCTGGCGCGCTACCGACTGAGCCACCCCCTCCCCATTGACTGAAAGACTTAACACTAAAAATTAGTAACTTTATTATTATTATTATTATTATTATTATATTCTTATGTGTTTTATTTGTTTTATTGTCATTATTTGACGATTTTTTTTCTCTTTGATTTGAACGTTTGAATTCATGCGCTGAGCGAAATCATTCTGATAAAAGAGGCACATTTTTTAACAACCCATCCTTTAACGTGGAACTACCAAATGGAAGGAAATTCAAAGCGAAAGAGGATGCTCCGGTGATTGGATCAGAGAGATCTTGGAATAACCTCACTTGCGGAAAAGGGAGAGGAAATGCAGAACGGAAACATAGATGTGATATCAAACGGTTCTTCCATTTACATAAACTTAGGGTTTTCCTCTGTGAGTTATAAATGAACTGAAGTTCATAATTTCTTTGGCATTTGTTCGTCATTTTAAAGAATTTTGAATTTTAAAAGTATAGTTGGAAATATCTTCATATAAAAATTACATATATTTACTTAATAAGGAAGAAACTATAAATCATCGTATATGCAGATAGTAATTTTTTAATTGAATTGTGAATGAAATGATAGCAATGATAATAAATTCAACGAATTATTTTTTAAAGTCATCAGGAAATGAATAATAATAATATTTTGAAACCAAATTTGAATTTGAAAAATAATAAATAATTTGAACTGAGGACCGTATCTAGAAGGGGAGGGGGGAAATTATTAAACTTATTTTTATTAGATGCGTTTTTCAAAAAAAAATTAGGACGTAAAAAAAGAGGAGGAAATGATATACTGCATTGGAAATCCAGTCACATGCATAAATCTTATTCAAATTCACATGGCTCTGTCGTGATTCTTGACCCCCCCCCCCTCGATTTCTCTTCTTCACCCGGGTCTGATTGGACGCATTACAGTATCTTAAATGTAATTGTGATATCTGCAATGTATATCGAAATGAACATACACCAGATATTTCAAGATAATTTGAAATGATTTATTAGCATAATTTATAAACTTATCTGCCACAATAGATTGTGAATATCAGACTATTAAGATTTCATGAAGTTGCAGAAGTAAACTTCGGAAAATCGTTTCTTAATGAATAAGTTAATAGCCAAGTTTTATATTTTAATATACGAAAAATAAATTTCTGTCTTCTAGATGGGATACGAGTCGTTATGAGCAAAGATATTCAAATGCAATGGTCTCTCGTTAATGCGACATTTTAAACTATGCGACTAATTTCTTTTACCTATCTGGTGTTGAGTTACTGATATTCCTGCAATGCTCAACATCTAACTCTAAAAAAATAATTTTTATAGTCTTTATGCATTTTGAAGTTACACACTATATCAAACACAGGTAATGAGCTGAAAATGCAAAATTTTAATAAACTATGGTGAATAAACAATATAAATAAATAAATACCCACCCAAGCAGCTAATAATATTATTATAATAATCTTTATAGAGAAAGATAACTTTAATATTCTAAAATTTGAAGAGATAAGTAAATTTTTCATGCACGAAATAATGAAAAGAAAATATCACTTCTTCGGTAATGTTATAAATGGAAAAAAAGCAATAATTTATGAAGGTAAATAATGAACTTAAATAAATAACAATGATATGTAACCAACGCATAAATAATGTTCATTATTAGTAGACGAAGGCAATTTAGAGCATTTCTGAACTTATGTGGAGCCTGGACGTTCAGCAATAGATCTTGCTTCTTTTCCAGTTAAGTCATCTGATACAGTACGTACCCAAGAAACTGTAATAGTTTCCCATCCTGGTTGATATACAGTCATGGTACTTTCACATTTTACTTTAAATAATACAGGAAAATCATACGTTACTCTTTCGCATTTGATCTCTCTCCCTGAAAAGGTGCTGATTGACTCATATTTGGTCTCGTTGCATAAACTCTTGGCCTCCATCAGCACCTGAGGAATTCGAGATAAATTTATGTTTTCAACCCACGTGAAGGGACAATCAGATCTTAACTCTGCAGGAAGTTTATTCCCCAAATACGTAGTCGAGTTACAGAAATCCAATGATCCATCTTCTTCATCTGTTTTGTTGAATCTGTTTTGTAGATCACTGAGGTGATTTTCGTAGTGACTGGAAGGCAGATGTGGATATACGAAGAACACCCCAAACGATGGATTGATTGTAGCATCTGCAGCCACATTAGTGGAATCACATATTTGTGGTTTAAGTTGTGCTTCCCTCTTAACTCTAAGTAAGGGCGTCGTCTTCGACGAAGGCAGGAACATTAAACTCATAAACACACACAGCATGCTACACTTGAATACTGATGAAAGAGCCATCATGATGTGCACTGAAGAAAGGTACTAATGAAATAGCTATAATTAATCTGATACAACACTTGACATATGCATTTTTCTGATAACTAATAGCTCCTAGATCGAATATTTATATGGCGAAAACAAACCAATAAAAATTCCCCTCGAACATACGATGTTTGGGTAATTGTTACATTTGCTGGAACTTCTATAACATGCAACTAAATTTGTTTTAGAAAAAAAAAACACGGCGTTTAGTATATCTGTTTCAGTTTCGTGTTTCTTTTTCAGTTTCTAATTGCGATTTTACTTTTTGCGGTTACATTACAGCTTATCGCGCACTTACTTAGACCTTTCAGTATTCCTTAATCATACGATATCATTCAGTTTCATCAATGAAGAATCACAAAGGAAGTATATCAGAGCCAGTACAGGAGAACCAACACGGAAGTATTAAAAATGACTTCTGGGACATTAAAACGACTTCGAGCGTTTCAACAATTGAACGTTTTCAACATACATTCCAGCTGGTGAGTAATCCATCAAATAGAAAACTATTATGAAAGAGATGGGAATAATCATTCAGGACTATTTGGCGTGTTCTTCAACTGATATAGGCTGGATTATTTTACCTGTTGGCACTTTGTGCACAATGTGCTTGAATGTTACAAGGATGCATAGCTCAAAGGGAAAGGGAAGGACCCATTAGGAAGCTGTTAGGAGGAAGAGGGAAGCCATCATTCAAGGCCATCAATAAGTTCGTCAGTTAACTTACAGAAAAGATACTTGAAATATATTTGGCTATTTAGTGGATAGCCGTCCCGTGGCCGAGTGGTTAACGCGCTTGGCTACTGATCTACGGGACCTGGGTTAGGCCTGGATGTGTGTATTGTTTTTCTGCTGAGGTCCTGCCATCCTCTCAGATCCTTCTACTATGGCATATAAACTAACAGGCTCCTGTCAGACCTCTGTGGCAAGCAGCTGCTTGAGGGGGTATTTATTTTTTTATTTATATTTAGTGGAATCCTTGGACTAAACTGCAAATAGATCAAAAGGGAAATGTAGGTTGAAGTAGTGGTAACGACTAGGCCCGTATCTAGAAAAAATAAATTAGGGGCACCAAGAAACTCAAACGAGAGGGAAAAATATATACGGGAAGCGGGGTAGGGACCGGGGGGGGGAGGTTCAATAGACTGAATTCCCGGCGTATTATAACATTTCCACTTTCATTTTAGAGGTCTTTTAAAATTTATTTGAAAATGCATCAAATATACTCTAACGATTTGTTTACCTCTACTAGCCGAGTGGTTAGCACGCTTGGCTACTGATCTAAGGGACCTGGGTTCGAGCCCCGGATTAGGCATGGGTGTGTGTGTCGTTTTTCTGCTGAGGTCCTGCCATCCTCTCAGACCTACTGTGGCATATAAACAGAGGTCTGACAGGCTCCTGTCAGCAAGGAGCTCTTGTGGCAAGCAGCTGCTTGAAGAGGCATTTATTTTTAGCCGTCCCATGGCCGAGTGGTTAGCGCGCTTGGCTACTGATCTAAGGGACCTGGGTTCGAGCCCCGGGTAAGGCATGGATGTTTGTGTCGTTTTTCTGCTGAGGTCCTGCCATCCTCTCAGACCTACTGTGGCATATAAACTGACAGGCTCCTGTCAGACCTTTGTGGCAAGCAGCTGCTTGAGGGGGTATTTATTTTATTTATTATGCTAGCATTCTCAAATTTGGGGGGGGGGGGGCATGGGCCCCTTTGCTCCATTCCTAGGTCCGGCCGTGGTAATGACTAATATTTGCAGTCTGAAGTTCAGATAACAACTACATTTTAAATGTTTTTGGAACTACGCCTTTTCATGATTTATAAATTAAAAGAGGCTCATCAAATTAGACATCGATAATTAGTTAGCGTAAGGTAAGTGTGTGTGGCCTGTAAGTAAAGGCAGCTATGCAGTCATATATCGGAAGAGGAGGTGAATGCAGAGGAGTATACGGTTGGCATGTGTCTGTATATTTGCACTCGTTCCTCCAAAGTTAACGAGCTGTGACTTGTGTGAAAATTTGTCCAAACTTCTCATTATGTGTTAAAAACAAAAGCCTTATCATCATTTCTCTGCCTATTCATCATTCTCGCCCTATTCATCATTTTTCTTCCAGTGAAGACTGGGGACGAATAAAGTTTGGTTTGCAAAATCTGTGCGTTGTTACTATGGAACCTACTAAAGACGGGGAAAGATTTTACATTTTCAGAAAGATGCAATAGGGGGGCGACGCGAAAAAAATTTATCACATGTATGTGGGGATCATGCTTGTTTTTATAGCACTGTTACGGGATGATGCGCAAATTCAAAGAAGGACGCCAGAGGTTCGAAGACCTCCCTCGGGCAAGAAGACCGAAGGGGGCCGTGAACGAGAGAAACATCGCTGCTGTTCGTGAACTCATTAAGGAAAACCAACACATCACCGTTGAAGTAATAAGTTTAGATGTCAGTGTATCAATTGGCAGTATGGAAGCAATTAAGCATCAACATTTAAAGTTCCAAAAGATCTGTGCCAAAATGATACAAATGGACACGAAATCACAAAATGAAAGAAAAGCAAAAAGGAGCTAGAATAGACTCGTGCAACGAGATGCTGGCAATGTTTGAACCTAGTGGCCCCCAAAAATTAGCAGACATTGTTACAGGTGATGAGACGAGTTTTTTTATACAACTTCCAGAAAGATCGACAACTATGTTTGGGTTGCGGAAAATGAATCGCGTCCCCAAATCTTCCGACAAGCCTCTCGCCCAAGGAAGAGAATGTTCGCAAATTTTTTCAATTCCCAAGGAGTGGTTGGGTTGTTTTACCTCTGAGCAGCACTTTTTTGCACACCATGGGCTAAATGGCCAATCACATGGACTCCGAAGGCTCAGAGAAGGTTGGGGGAGGGGACCCACTGGAACAGCTGTTGGGAGACAGATGGTAGCCTCACGTCAAGGCCATCCACCGTGTTCTTTAACGTGCAGAGGGTATGGCTCTCCCGAACACGGGGCTACGGCTTAACGTCCCATCCGACGGACGGCGGCCTTTCCAAGCCCATCGATGTCCCCTACTGACCGTGGGCAGGGCGGGGAATTTTGCGGAGATAAATCTCAACGCTGACCCAGCTGGGACTCGAACCTGGAAACTACAGATTACGAGCCTGGCGCGCTACCGACTGAGCCACCCCCGCCCCTCCAAGGAGTGGTAGCAGTGGAAACCGTATATGAGAAAAAAAATGACTGGAAATGTCCAATACTACACCAACATTGTTTTGCCCAAAATGGATAAAGAGATGAAGGAGCAGCGTCTAACAACAGGCGTGTGAAGTGTTCTTCATGACAATGCCAGTTCTCACAAAAACCCAGCAAGTTACGGCCTATCTGGAGCAAAAAAAAAAAAAAAATCAAACATCTACCCCATCCTGCATACGTACCGATCTTGCACAGCGTGATTTTTGGTTATTTCGAAAAAATTGAAAAGGAATTTTCTGGAAAGCTTTTTTCGAGGGTGCAAGACCTTGCCAAATACGTTCATTCTGAGTTGCGGAGTATTACCCAAATGGAGTAACGCCAAGGCATTCCAGAATTGGCGTATAAGTCTGCAACTTTGCATAGGTACTGGAGGTAAGTGCAATGGTTTTTCTTTTGGGGATGAGTGTCAGTAGCGGCAAAGGTGTTTAAACATTTCAGTGATATTCTGAACAACGTGGTTAGTTATGATCCCATTAATTCCACTGATGACAAATGTATTTTTGACTTTAATGTTGACTCTGTATCACAGATTAAAGTTACTCTGGATAGTTCATAATTAAAACAAACACAAGACATACAATGGATGAAATCCCAAAATGCTGAAATCTGGTAATAAATTTACGTTGTCAAATGGCTGACTGAAATATGCATTTTGTTCTGTATTAGAGCTGTTTTTCCTGTGGGAATTTATTAGAGGAATAAAAAAAATTCATGTTTAAAAATATTTTATTGTAGCTCTTGTTATAATTACAGTGGCATAAGTCAGTTTTCTGGGGCGGGGGTGGCTCAGTCGGTAGCGCGCCAGGCTCGTAATCTGTAGTTCCCAGGTTCGAGTCCCAGCTGGGTCAGCGTTGAGATTTATCTCCGCAAAATTCCCCGCCCTGCCCACGGTCAGTAGGGGACACCGATGGGCTTGGAAAGGCCGCCGTCCGTCGGATGGGACGTTAAGCCGTGGCCCCGTGTGCGGGAGAGCCATACCCTGTGCACGTTAAAGAACACGTTGGATGGCATTGACGGGAGGCTACCATCTGTCTCCCAACAGCTGTTCCAGTGGGTCCCCTCCCCCAACCTTCTCTGAGCCTTCGGGGTCCATGTGACCTGGCCATTTAGCCCATGGTGTGCAAAAAAGTGTCGCTCAGAGGTAAAACAACACAAAGTCAGTTTTCTAGTCCTTGTGAAATTTTCCCCATTACTTTGCTTAATCCCTTTGCTTAAATCCTTAATTATTAAACCATTTGCTGATGGATAACTTTGAGAAGAGTGTGTTAGAATTGTCAGAGGTTGAATAGATCAAACTTTTCACTGAGACAGATCATGAAAACCATAAAGTTTCAACCCTGGTAACCCAGTAGCTGCAATTTCAAAAGTCGGAAGTTTGTTTTTAGCAGGTTTACAGAACAAAAGAAAAAAAAAAACATTGTTTTTATTTTGCTGTCTATCTGTCTGTAGCTAATCAACTTATATTTGTTTCTGTTTTTTGAACTGAATAAAAAATTAATTTTTGGTTGAATAGGCAGAATTGGTAAATTCCGTTGCCCAATCGCCATAGGCAAGTGAATTTTGTTTGGCGCGGCATTTCACTTTCCAAGTTGGAAAAAAATTCCAAAAGTCTCATATTTCCACGAGAAAGAACATCAGCTTTCACGTTGAATCCAAAATCTTTAATTTTTGTTGCATGGTTTCTTTTAATGCCCATAAAAGGCAGAAAATTATTTTGCTCCATTCTCTTACACTGAAGATTGCTGGTTTCTAAGAGTTTTCCAAATTTCCCAAACCTGTGGCAGTTGTGTAACAGATACTTGGAAATGTAAGACATAAGATTAATCCGTGGATAAGTATTGTTGAAATATTAGAATTTACGTTTTCTAAATGTCCCAAAGATTTTCATAGTATTCTTGCGCTAATGGTGGGTTGTTGTTTTACCTCTGAGCGGCACTTTTTTGCACACCATGGGCTAAATGGCCAGGTCACATGGACCCCGAAGACTCAGAGAAGGTTGGGGGAGGGGACCCACTGGAACAGCTGTTGGGAGACAGATGGTAGTCTCCCGTCAAGGCCATCCAGCGTGTTCTTTAACGTGCACAGGGTATGGATCTCCCGCACACGGGGCCATGGCTTAACGTCCCATCCGACGGACGGCGGCCTTTCCAAGCTCATCGGTGTCCCCTACTGACCGTGGAATTTTGCGGAGATAAATCTCAACGCTCACCCAGCTGGGACTCGAACCTGGGAACTACAGATTACGAGCCTGGCGCGCTACCGACTGAGCCATCCCTTGTGTGACAGATACTTGGAAATGTAAGACATAAGATTAATCCGTGGATAAGTATTGCTGAAATATTAGGATTTACGTTTTCCAAATGTCCCAAAAATTTTCCTAGTATTCTTGCGCTAATGGTGGAAAAAGTTTAGAATCTTAATACTTTAAACAAATACTGCAAACTATCCACTTATTTCAGAAATTCGAAATTTTTTTGGTAAAGCGATATAGTCAATGGCAGGCCATATTCTAAAACAACATGAAGGGAAGAGGGGGCCGCAAACGACGCAATCGAACGGGAAAAGGGAAAAGTATTTGTATGTGTATGTGTGTAAGGGGGGGGGGCATTGAATTTCCACTACAGTGTAACATTTCTCCCCTCGTGTTAGAGGTTTATGAAAAATCATAAAAAATGAGTGACATATGAACAACTTTAATAATTTTTACGAGCCTCCATCATCCTTGCTGGCATTCTCAAAGTGGAGCCCATGGTACCCTTGCTCCCCCCCCCCCCAGATCCAGCCCTGGTCAAGATTTTGACATTGACTGATTCCTTAATCAGAAGGAGGTTGGAAAACGGAACATTTTGCTTAAGAAATAAACAATAAATTCTTTCTGTATTTTTTTAAGTATGATTTTTTACAATCAACTATTAGTTCTAATTTCCATTCTTAGAAGATGCAAAAGTTAGGAAAGGAATGAAAAATTCTATTCCCTTTGACTTGAAACGATGCTTGATCTTTGACTTGAATTATGCTTTGAAAATTTAGTTTGTTCTCTTGACTGGAGTAATATATTGAAGAAATAACTTTGCCGAATAATTCGAGACCACGTCTCCCAGATACATGTCTGGTATTTTGACCACTGAACTTTCAACAGCTGATTCGTCCTATCAGATAAATATGGTTATATTCCCTGCTGAATCTGAGGATCGACTGTAATTTTACGAGGGAAATTTCAGAAAGAAGAGGTAAGTTTGAAAAAAAGATAATAAAAATACACAACATAAGATTATATTGATGCTTTGGCATTCTTGAAAAAGGACATTTAGGAGATAAACTCTTTCACTAGAGTTGTTGATGAGGCAGGTAGCATAGTTCGTAGATGAATAACTGAAAAAAAGTGCAGTGATGTAAAGGAAGTGATGCTTCGTGTTTTCTCATGGTTGTGTTTTGGAAGAAGTTTCTAAATGTAATTGCAATGGAAGTTGCGTGGCAGATACTGGAGATGTAAGACATAAGGTTAAAATGAAAACAGATAATTGTTACATGAACGTTTAGAATTTGCGGAATAAATATTTGTGGACCTTAAAACAGCTTCTGTTCATGTAAAACAGCTTGATATTCTTTAAAGTTTGGGGATATTAGTAAAATTTCTACTCTTTGTAAGTGATATAACCGGAAGCACTCTGCTTTTAATTCCAGATCTTACGTAGCATCCTAGGTGTTATGTATTTTGATTATATAAGTCCAGGGATGGTGAACAGTCTATGTGCTTGAGGGACAAACATTGAGACTAAGGGTTGGGTTGTTTTACCTCTGAGCGGCACTTTTTTGCCCACCATGGGCTAAATGGCCAGGTCACATGAGAAGGTTGGGGGAGGGGACCCACTGGAACAGCTGTTGGGAGGCAGATGGTAGCATCCCGTCAAGGCCATCCAGCATGTTCTTTAACGTGCACAGGTTATGGCTCTCCTACACTGCTTAACGTCCTGTTCGACGGATGACGGCCTTTCCAAGCCCATCGGGGTTCCCTAATGACCGTCGGCAGAGCGAGGAATTTTTCGGAGATAAATCTCAACGCTGACCCAGCTGGGACTCGAGAACCTGGGAACTACAGATTACGAGCCTGGCGCGCTACCGACTGAGCTACCCCCGCCACTGAAACTAAGGGCCTGATATTATTAATATATACGTAAGCTAAACAGTTATAATAATACTAAATTAGTAATATAATTTTTTAACTGAAGTAAGTTAATGAAATAAGATTAACTGAATTAATGAAATAATTTAATAACACAATTTTAGTAATTTTTTAAATAACGAGAAAAAAACAACAAAAATTAATTTGCTAAAATGTAAAAGAATAAAGAAAATTATGAATTACTAGCGAGAACTTTATGAGAGGTTTTTTTGAGTTTGAAATTAATCAAAGCAAACTTTTAGGGAAGTTGGAATTTCTTCTTCTCGGAGTTTGAGGTTTCTAGTGACTCAGCCATTTATATTACATGGTGTAACAAAAACGTGTTCAACACAGAGAAGGGAAAATAACGTAAACATCCCACGCACTGAATAGTAACGGGTTTTGTGATTTTCCGTTATATATGACTACATTGAGGTCAACGGTATCCAAAGTCAGTTGCACATTGTTGACAAAGGATAAAAAAGATTAGCAATCACTCTTGATATTTTCCGTTCCCAGTTTCCGGATTGAGTCAAGTGGAGAGCAATCAAAAGACCGATTAGGAAGGAAACGGAACTCTATCTGATATTAATGTTCATATTGTGCAACATTATTCTATCGAATTTTAATACATTCCTTATTGAATGAGAAAGGTGTTTTTCACTTTTAAAAGTTTCATTTTCTTTTTCGTGTAGTTTTGAAAATCAATTTTTCTCAGTTTTTTATGGTACGAAATGGATTATAGGATTCTTAGTCTAATATAAAATGTTTATTTTTCTCACTTTCTATATAATCGCCTATTTTGCATTCAGCACACATGAGATGAAATTTACTGTTCAAAATTTATTAATGAGACCAAGGGCCGGATCTGAAGGGGGGGGGGAGAATCAAGTGGCCCATGCCTCGCCCCTTTCATCAGAATGCTCGTAAGGGTAAGAGAGGCAAAAGTTATTAAACTTACTCATATATCATGCAATATTTCATGCATTTTGAAATTATTTTTAAAGATCTGGAAAAGGAGGGGGAAAATGTTATACTGCATTGGATAATGTTATCCAATCCAGTATAACATTGCATCGGAAAAATGCAAAAGGGGTGGGGCAAAGGAATGTTATACTCTTTGCCCCCCACCAGTTTTGCATTTTCCCAACTTGATTGTGTTTAAAGGTTGGAATAGTAGTGATGTGGATCTGAAATTTGATGCCAAGAAAGGAATTATTGAATGGTGAAAGATTAATTATAAGGAATTACATAACCTTTTAAATTCAGAAATTTTGAATGGGATCAGAGAAGTGAACGAATACATGGGTATAAATAGGAATTTTTTACGGGGGGACAAATGGTTACTAGTTGTGGCAAAATGTTTTCAGGCAGGAGCAAAATCTGTTTCATTTTTTCTTTCTATTTTTGGGTGTGGGTGTAGGGAGGAAACAAATCAGTGGTTTAAAATAAAACTATCTAGGTCGAACTGCTCATAAATGAGAGAAGCTGTGAATACAGCAATCGTGCATACATCATCACACTCAGATTTAGAAAAAATCGAGAGGGTGGGGCACAAGGAACACAATCGAGTCAAACGAATGTAAAAGGTGAGGAAAATAGAAATATCCAGATCGAACTGCTCATAAATGAGAGAAGCTGTGAATACAGCAATCATGCATACATCATCACACGCAGATCTAGAAAAAATCGAGAGGGTGGGGCACAAGGAACACAATCAAGTCAAACGAATGTAAAAGGTGAGGAAAATAGAAATATCCAGATCGAACTGCTCATAAATGAGAGAAGCTGTGAATACAGCAATCATGCATACATGATCACACGCAGATCTAGAAAAAATCGAGAGGGTGGGGCACAAGGAACACAATCGAGTCAAACGAATGTAAAAGGTGAGGAAAATAGAAATATCCAGATCGAACTGCTCATAAATGAGAGAAGCTGTGAATACAGCAATCATGCATACATGATCACACGCAGATCTAGAAAAAATCGAGAGGGTGGGGCACAAGGAACACAATCGAGTCAAACGAATGTAAAAGGTGAGGAAAATAGAAATATCCAGATCGAACTGCTCATAAATGAGAGAAGCTGTGAATACAGCAATCATGCATACATCATCACACGCAGATCTAGAAAAAATCGAGAGGGTGGGGCACAAGGAACACAATCGAGTCAAACGAATGTAAAAGGTGAGGAAAATAGAAATATCCAGATCGAACTGCTCATAAATGAGAGAAGCTGTGAATACAGCAATCATGCATACATCATCACACGCAGATCTAGAAAAAATCGAGAGGGTGGGGCACAAGGAACACAATCGAGTCAAACGAATGTAAAAGGTGAGGAAAATAGAAATATCCAGATCGAACTGCTCATAAATGAGAGAAGCTGTGAATACAGCAATCATGCATACATCATCACACGCAGATCTAGAAAAAATCGAGAGGGTGGGGCACAAGGAACACAATCGAGTCAAACGAATGTAAAAGGTGAGGAAAATAGAAATATCCAGATCGAACTGCTCATAAATGAGAGAAGCTGTGAATACAGCAATCATGCATACATGATCACACGCAGATCTAGAAAAAATCGAGAGGGTGGGGCACAAGGAACACAATCGAGTCAAACGAATGTAAAAGGTGAGGAAAATAGAAATATCCAGATCGAACTGCTCATAAATGAGAGAAGCTGTGAATACAGCAATCATGCATACATCATCACACGCAGATCTAGAAAAAATCGAGAGGGTGGGGCACAAGGAACAAAATCGAGTCAAACGAATGTAAAAGGTGAGGAAAATAGAAATATCCAGATCGAACTGCTCATAAATGAGAGAAGCTGTGAATACAGCAATCATGCATACATCATCACACGCAGATCTAGAAAAAATCGAGGGGTGGGGCACAAGGAACACAATAGAGTCAAACGAATGTAAAAGGTGAGGAAAATAGAAATATCTAGATCGAATTGCTCATAAATGAGAGAAGCTGTGAATACAGCAATCATGCATACATGATCACACGCAGATCTAGAAAAAATCGAGAGGGTGGGGCACAAGGAACACAATCGAGTCAAACGAATGTAAAAGGTGAGGAAAATAGAAATATCTAGATCGAATTGCTCATAAATGAGAGAAGCTGTGAATACAGCAATCATGCATACATCATCACACACAGATCTAGAAAAAATCGAGGGGTGGGGCACAAGGAACACAATCGAGTCAAACGAATGTAAAAGGTGAGGAAAATAGAAATATCTAGATCGAATTGCTCATAAATGAGAGAAGCTGTGAATACAGCAATCATGCATACATCATCACACGCAGATCTAGAAAAAATCGAGAGGGTGGGGCACAAGGAACACAATCGAGTCAAACGAATGTAAAAGGTGAGGAAAATAGAAATATCTAGATCGAATTGCTCATAAATGAGAGAAGCTGTGAATACAGCAATCATGCATACATCATCACACGCAGATCTAGAAAAAATCGAGAGGGTGGGGCACAAGGAACACAATCGAGTCAAACGAATGTAAAAGGTGAGGAAAATAGAAATATCCAGATCGAACTGCTCATAAATGAGAGAAGCTGTGAATACAGCAATCATGCATACATGATCACACGCAGATCTAGAAAAAATCGAGAGGGTGGGGCACAAGGAACACAATCGAGTCAAACGAATGTAAAAGGTGAGGAAAATAGAAATATCCAGATCGAACTGCTCATAAATGAGAGAAGCTGTGAATACAGCAATCATGCATACATCATCACACGCAGATCTAGAAAAAATCGAGAGGGTGGGGCACAAGGAACACAATCGAGTCAAACGAATGTAAAAGGTGAGGAAAATAGAAATATCCAGATCGAACTGCTCATAAATGAGAGAAGCTGTGAATACAGCAATCATGCATACATGATCACACGCAGATCTAGAAAAAATCGAGAGGGTGGGGCACAAGGAACACAATCGAGTCAAACGAATGTAAAAGGTGAGGTAGGAGGGGCAAGACTTGATTTCCAATGCAGTATAACATTTTCCCCTCCGTTTTACGGGTTTTAAAAAATTCTTGAGAAATGTATGAAATATAATTAAGTTTAATAATTTTTTGCTTCATTTACCCTTACTCGCATTCTGAAGGGGTCGGGGGGGGGAGGCATTGACCCTTGCCTCCCTCCCCTAGATCCAGCTCTGCGTCGTATCATTAATACAACTAACTTGGTTGTGCTAAAAACAAAACGAAGAAGAGAAAAATTTATTGGAAATGCATGTAAATTCTGTTTTTTTTCATATTACTAAATTAAAATAAATGATATACTCCTGAATGTAAATGAAAACTTAAAAATTCAAGATTTCATTACTTTAACGAAAAAAAGCATTAATATTTGGTACATCTGTATTATTCAACATAAATAAATATTTCCATTTTCGATCAAATTTTGCCAAATTTGCGTGTGAGGTGGAGCTATTCTTATAAAATATAACAGAAGCATTTTTTCTGTTTTTTTTTTAGGGGGGGGGGATATTTTCAGATGATAGCAAAATCTTTGTCTCCTTTTAGGTTTCTCTATGAATAAATGTGTTTGCATTTCATCATTTTCTATAAAACTCTCGTCACACATATAAAGACACTTTAGGATTAATTTTTGTGTTTCCATAAGAAAACATAAAACTTTCTTCGTAATTTTACTCTCTTAAAAGCTTCCGGGCAGAATTTTTACTAAAAACCCAGAAATGAGTGATGTTTAATATAAATAAATATAAACAAACTGGCCCTTCCCTTTGATCACTCTGAAAACAAATGTAACAGTCCTATTGCTTGTATTTTAAGACTAGTATGATGCGTGCTAACATCTAGCGTCTGTTTAAGAACATCATGAAATGCGAAACATCATATTGGGTGTGCGGTTTCTGAAATGGTCTTCAACGTCAATGGCATGCTTATTCCTTATTCTTATCTTTGGTTTGAAACTGATTTAAGACTTATAGTTGAATGTCTCCGCAAAATTCCCCGCCCTGCCCACGGTCAGTAGGGGACACCGATGGGCTTGGAAAGGCCGCCGTCCGTCGGATGGGACGTTAAACCGTGGCCTCGTGCGTGTGCGGGAGAGCCATACCCTGTGCACGTTAAAGAACACACTGGATGGCCTTGACGGGAGGCTACCATCTGTCTCCTAACAACTGTTCCAGTGGGTCCCCTCCCCCAACATTCTCTGAGCCTTTGGGGTCCCTGTGACCTGGCCATTTAGCCCATAGTGTGCAAAAAAGTGCCGCTCCGAGGTAAAACAACTCAACCCATAGTTGAATGTGATGCTTCAAAGGTGAAGTCAGTTAAATCAAAAGCCACATTAATCACTAATAGGCAAATCATTAGAGATAAAAGTTTTTAATACTTCTGCTCGGGGGGAATAAGAGGAAGATTATTTACACCCTGAAAATGCACAATAACGTTAAAAATACGCCATTGACGTATCAGATATCTCATTGGGAACATGGGTCTAGAGTGAGGTCAGTCTACAGACTAGTATTCTTATATTCCCCGGTTCTAGATGAAGTGGGTCTGCGTTGAGGTTTTGAACTCTAACCTTCAATCTATTCTCGATGAAAAAGAGGGAATAGAGATACCGCCATCAGATGGGGCATTAAGCCATGGTTCCGTATTCACGAGAGTCATAACCTTCTGTACATAAATGACATTTTGAATGGCCTTTAAGAAGACTTTTATATGCCTTCTAATAACTTTCAGATGGTCCTCTTCTTCAATTATCTCTCAAAAGTTTGGGCACGTGTGACTTGACCGTTTAGCTCCTATTTTACGGTAGCAGGAATGGAAAATATTATATCAGGGGAAACTGTGAAAGAGATAAAGTATTTGACTCTTTTATGGTTCTCATGAATCGTTAAATCACCTAATGAATAACCCTGCCACTCAACAAATGATTTATAAGAATGATAGATATATCATCCAATGATCTTTGAGAACTATTGGAAATTCAATTGTTTAGTCTCATAGTCTCGTCTAGTCTAATAAACTATGTCACTGTTGTGTAATAAAAGTGGCCATCAGATCTCTTCTTACAGTCTAATAAACTCCTAGTCTAATAAACTATTAGTCACTGTTAATAAAAGTGGCTCTCAGAGGTAAAACAAGTCGACAGCTCTCCCCCTATACGAAAACTGCAAAGAGGCATGTCTCCCCACAAGAAAAAACTGTAAAACATGTCATTTCCCTTTGCTACCTTCCTGAAAGTTAACTATTGGTGCTTTCTGCACAGCCAAATTAAGAAACTGAGTGAAGCCCAGTACTCCTTTTCATACCCTAAGCAAGAGAGTTTTTTTTATCAGTAGCAAGTTTTTACCCTAAGCAAGAGAGAGTTTTATCAGTTTTATGAACTTTAATCACTGTTGTATACTAAAAGTGGCCATCAGATCTCTCCTAGTCCAATAAACTAGTCACTGTTGTATAATAAAAGTGGCCATCAGAGCTCTCATAGTCCAATAAACTAGTCACTGTTGTATAATAAAAGTGGCCATCAGAGCTCTCCTAGTCCAACAAACTAGTCACTGTTGTGTAATAAAAGTGGCCATCAGATCTCTCCTAGTCTAATAAACTATTAGTCACTGTTAATAAAAGTGGCTATCAGAGGTAAAACAAGTCGACAGCTCTCCCCCTATACGAAAACTGCAAAGAGGCATATCTCCCCCACAAGAAAAAACTGTAAAACATATTACTTCCCTTTGCTACCTTTCTGAGAGTTAACTACTGGTGCTTTCTGCACAGCCAAATTAAGAAACTGAGTGAAGCCTACTATTCCTCCCAACTCACTGGATCTCAACCCAATTGAATATGTTTGGGACCTACTTGAAATGCAATTCAATGCCACCTGGCTCCATTAGATGGCGCATTGTGGAATGCATGGGTAGCATTACCACAGGATACCCCAACATGTATGAACTGTTTTATGGACAAAACAGTGACCTCCAAGAGGCAGATGTTGCTAATGCCAATCAAAATCAGTGTATAGGTCTATGTACAAAACAACTATATATTAATACAATAGTGAAGATTTTAGTATATATTGATTAGAAATAGGTGTTTCGCTTTAGTTTTTGAAATTATATCGAAAACTTTCGAAAAGTTATCGCCAGTCTCAATGATTAAATAAAAATTTTGAAAGCAATTTTTATTTTCAACGAAAATCACGAAACAAAACTAACTAGATATTGCATATTTGGTGTTGTATTTCTCAAAATTTCTGATTTCCCTGTACAGCTAGTGCAAGACACTGTTAGGTGTTTAAGTCATTCTTTTCATAACACATTATTATTTTTCTACGGGCGGACGACGAACCTAAATAAACCAACACATTCCTTGATTGATGAATGGGTTCGTTTATCTTTCTAGGGAGTTGTGGATTTCCTAATCTTCCTCATCCCATCATTCGATTGATGATCTAATACATTTGGGGAGTGGCGGTTTTCCAACATTTCCGGGTAAACTATTCATCATCTAACTGATGATCAGACATATTTAGAAAGGTTGCGGGATTCCAAATATCCGGATAAACAACTCTCGCCTGATGGTGATCCCACTCATTTAGGAAGTGACAGATTTATTATTTTTTCCGTTATGCGTGTGATTTTCATTGAGAACAACGACATTCAAGTTGCACATTTGTTGACAACGGAAAGGTAAAACAAAAAACTCATCACTGTTAAGGTTTTCGTTGCCACGTGTCGGATTGAGTCACACTAGAACGTAATAAAGATCCCGATTAGGAAGGAAATTGAACAGTAGTTCACATCATTGTTCTTAAGTATTGCGTTAGTCAATGCATTGTAGTTATATTCATTGTTCAAAGGAGAAAAAAAATCTTTGCTAAATTTTAACAATTTCGATCTTCGGAGTCAAAAAACTGAAACAAAAAAAGAACAGTTCAAAATAATTTGGAATTACGGTTAACATGCAAGTTAGTGATGAGTTCGGGTACATTTTTTCGAGCTGCCTCTCCTCCCTTTCCCAGCGCCCGAAATTATTCAACCGTATTCCGATTCGAAAAAAAATTCCTCTGACTCATCACATAAAATATATATATATACAGAAATACATGTCGTTAATCATTTATTTTATTTGTATATAATTAACTATAATCATTTTATGACAAAATAAAATATTAAATGCTGTTTGGAATGAAAAAATATTATGAAACCGGTCGAAACTGAAAGTTTTGTCAAATCCACAAACCGACCAAAAAGCAATAGGAAGAGAAGTAAAAGCGGGATTTGCTTTGTTTAATAAAGCATAGTTGGCGCAATCGGGAAAACTTTGCAAAATCTAGGGCAGTTGGCAAAATTTGAAGTCACTGAATAAAATAGAGATCTATTGTGAAGAACGGGAATGGTTTTGTGAAATTAAGGAGAGCTGGTAGAATCGAGACAACTGGACAAAATGTTGCAGAATTGTCAGAATTCTAAAGGACTTGGAAAAAAAGTTAGGAAAGGGAATAAAATAGTTTTTTTTAACATCACGGAAAGGTTTCAAAATCGAGGCACTTGACAACATCCGAAATCGATGGAAGGTGGCGCCCCCTCCCCCCACTGAACAAAAATAAGTATGAAAAGTACTTATTTACTCAGTTGGCAAAATTTGATTCCGAGTTGGCAAACTTTCGTTCTCTTCACCTCCATCTATAGTCCCTTCGCTACAACCCTGGTTCTAACAACTAAACCAATAGAAAGAGTTGAAAAAGTATGAAGTTTCCAATGTTTAGTTTATTTCTTCGTTTATGATGTTCAGCTGCCTTATCCGATACGAATCTTATCTACGAATCGAAAATTTCGTTTTCCACCTTGACTTTAGGGTGAAAAGAAAGTTTTTCGCATTCCGATGACGGGAAAAAGTTACGATTTGAATAAGTATTCAAATTTGTTTTTAAATAAAAAAAATTGTAGGTTTCCAAATTGCAAGTGAATTTTTCTTAACCACTATTATGTTAGCAAACGTGAATACTTCGGTGGTCTGTGCGGCACTTTTTTTGCACACAATGAGCTAAACGGCCAGGTCACAAAGACCCCGAAGGCTCAGAGAAGGTTGAGGGAGGGGACCCACTGGAACAGATGTTGGGAGACAGATGGTAGCCTCCCGTCAAGGCCATCCAGCGTGTTATTTAACGTGCATAGGGTGCTCTCATGCACACTGGACCACGGCTTAACGTCCCATCCGACGGGCGGCGGCCTTTCCAAGCCCATCGGTGTCCCCTACTGACCGTGGGCAGGGCGGGGAATTTTGCGGAGATAAATCTCAACGCTGACCCAGCTGGGACTCAAACCTGGAAACTGTAGATTACGAGCCTGGCACGCTGCTGACTGAGTCACCCAGCCCCCAACTACGGTATATTGAAATCTGACCTTTGATTTCGAATGACCCATTGGATCTAAATTTTCACAACGTTTCTGAGATCTAATATCCGATATTCCTCTAGTCGTCAAATTTTGGCTCTCTAATATCAGTATAATAATTTGACCTTTCACCTCGAAGGTGGGTTGTTTTAGCTCTGAGCGGCACTTTTCTGAACACATTGGATTAAATGCCCAGGTCACAAGGACTCCGAAGGCTCAGAGAAGGTTGGGGGAGGGGACCCACTGGTACAGAGGGTGGGGATGGCTAAGTCGGTAGCGCACCAGGCT
This sequence comes from Ryuthela nishihirai, assembly GCA_038380435.1. Lineage (NCBI taxonomy): Eukaryota > Metazoa > Arthropoda > Arachnida > Araneae > Heptathelidae > Ryuthela > Ryuthela nishihirai. Next base: position 42,747,973 of record JAWZYU010000020.1, read on the forward strand.
CGTAATCTGCAGTTCCCAGGTTCGAATCCCAGCTGGGCCAGTATTGAGATTTATCTCCGAAAAACTCCTCGCACTGCCCACGGTCAGTAAGGAACACCGATGGGCTTGGAAAGGCTGATGTCCGTCGGATGGGACGTTAAGTCGTGGCGCCGTTTACGGGAGAGTCATACCCTGTGCACGTTAAATAACACGCTGGATGGCCTTGACGGGAGGCTACCATCTGTCTCCCAACATCTGTTCCATTGAGTCCCCTCCCCCAACCTTCTCTGAGCTTTCGGGGTCCTTGTGACCTGGCCATTTAACCTATTGTGTGCAAAAAAAAGTGATGCTGAGAGGTAAAACAACCAACCAACCACTGTAACAGCTGTTGGGAGACAGATGGTGGCCTCCCGTCAAGGCCATCCAGCGTGTTTAACGTGTGCATGGTACTGCCACGGCTTAACGTCCTATACAATGGACGGTAGCTTTTCTCTGCCCATCAGTATCTATTACTGATCATGGGCAGGGCGAGGAATTTTGCGGAGCACCTCAAAGAACCTGCCCCTCTCCCAATGTCAAAACTTTTCTGAGGTCTAAGATCCAAAATATCCTCAAGGATCAATTTTTAGTTCTCTTATCAGCTATAGATCTAAATTTGACTACTGACCTCGAATGACCCTTCGGATTCGAAATTTCGGAATGTTTCCGAGATCTACAACCCGAAAAAAATCATAGCCACCAATTTTCTGGTTTCTAGTGCTTAAAGATCAAATTTTGACATCCATGTGACGTCTATTTGACCGTGAAAGATACTTCGGTGGTCAAAATTCGAATTTTTCCCGATTCCCATGATCCGAATTACCCTTTGGTGAAATTTTTCAGATTTCAACTGTTTCTATTTCATAATTAGAATTAGCGTGATACTCTCTCATTTCGTCACTCATTCAATCAATCAATCAATCACAATAGTCTCTCTATATATTTTTTGGCAGTGGTGACTCGTCATTAGGGGCCAGAGGGGTCGGACCCATCAACATTTCTGTAATATATATATATATATTGCACATTGAAATTGCCCTACCCAGAAGGAGTGAGGGGATAGGGGGTGAAATATAGCACATACATGGCAATAGGTAGTGGCATACCTTGATTTAATATGCAGCCACTTACAGCGGTTAAAAGATGAGATAATGCAGCACAATGTGACTGCCACAGTAGGTGGTTGCACTGCTGGGAACGACAATACAGGCAGCAATACGGCGTGGCATGGAGTTATACAGTCGATGGATATGGTCCTGAGAAATTGCACAGAAGCAGCGTTGACTTGCTCCCATAATTCATCGAGATTCCGCACCTGCCGGTGAGAAGATTGCACACGTCGTCCAATGTGGTCCTACGGATTTTTTATTGGGGATAAATCTGGAGATCGTGCTGGCCATGGCAATAATATTCCACGCCGGCCATTGCAACATGTTTGCAAACATTGTCTGGAGATCCTAGCAGTGTATACATGGGCGTATCCATACATATTCCAGTGTAATAACACTGGACAATGGGCTGCTGCATGCCTCCCAGAAACGGTAACAAAACGGGCTGCTGCATGTCCCCCAGAAACGGTAACAAAACGGGCTGCTGCATGCCTCCCAGAAACGGTAACAAAACGAGCTGCTGAACCGCGCTAACGTATCGTGCAGCTGTCAGTATTCTCGTGATGCGGACAAAAGGTGACCTGTTGTCATATCCAATAACACCCCATACAATTACACCTGGCTGACGAGTGGTGTGCCGGTCGCAAACAAAATTTGCATCCGTCCTCTCACCAGGCTGTCGCCATACACGAACCCGTCGATCGTCAGCACCCAGATAGAAATGGGATTCATCACTAAACACAAAAAATTCGTGACCCCAATTCTCACGATTTCGGCACTGAGCCAGACGAGCACTGCGATGGTTTGCAGTCAATGGCTGTCGACGTAACGGATGCCTAGAGCGCAGGTGTGGCTCATGCAACCTTCGGTTTACTGTTCGGATCGTTATGGGGACTTCCATGGCTGCTGACACAGCCCATAGAATATCTCCTGTAGTGCTCTGTGGTGACGAACGAGCATATCGAACAATGCGCCTATCAAGCAGTGCTGACGTCTGTCAGAGGCAACACTCCCTCTGTGACGCATGCTAGAACCTTCATTTCGCCACTGTTGCCAACAACATTCAACAGTTCTGCATTCCGATAAACATGGGCAGCGACACGACGTATAGTCCATCCAGCTTCACATAGGCCTATAATTCTTCCTCTCTCAAAAGCATCGAAATGGTGATAAACCTGCCGACGGCGTGTACCAGGCATTTTCAGCCTTTGTTGAACAATTTCCAAGTGGAACCACTTAATCTCAACCGTTCGCACGACTTCCACCTACCTAAACACAATCCCATCCCTGTTCCTTCTTGCACCTTTAATCTCTTGAGCCATACACAACATTGGCTCCGGATTATCATCATTTGCCTATCTCAACTGCGCCCCCCACTTCTATTTGCATGTTTGTAGGACATGTCCTTCTGGGTGGGCACTTTCAATGTCGAGCAGTGTATATACTAAAACATTAAACTCCGAATTGGAATAAATAATGAAAATAATAGTTTACATGGACATTTGCTCTCTAAATTATCTTGCTCATTTTATTTAATTTCAATAAGCATTTAGTGAAGTAATGCACTTGAACTGTCTTCCGCGCCTTAATTTTCAGCCTTAATTAACCCCCATACCATAGGCTATATTGAAACTAAATCCTGGAGTACATGCCTGACATAAGCCACAATATATATGGAAATTTTCTTACACGTACAGTCGCTCAAAAAAGTATCCGAACACTATGGTTGATTACAGAATTCAGAAAAAATATCTGGCAACGATTTTTTTTAGAAATTAGTGATCTGGCAACTTCATGTCACGTGACACGAAGTTACCAGACCACTAATTTCTAAAAAAAATCGTTGCAAGATATTTTTTCTGAATTCTGTAATCAACCATAGTGTTCGGATACTTTTTTGAGCGACTGTACATATATATATATATGTTATTTTTCCACCCAATCGGTGTTCTTTTTTCACCGAAGACGGAATAAAGGTTAAGGGCGAGAAACCGCCGACGTTGCGCACTACTATCTAAGCCATCACCGACCATTCCTAGTTGGTTTCTCTGTATACACTATTATGCTGGGCCCCCACCTATTTCGAAATTCACAAGTCGCCACTGATTTTTGGACACGTAGAACAGGGAATACTAGAAGCTACTCCTAGTTTTTACAGGTTTCCTAATACAAGGCCATAAAAAATAAAAAATAAATACCCCCTCAAGCAGCTGCTTGCGACAGAGGTCTGACAGGAGCCTGTCAGTTTATATGCCACAGTACGAGATCTGAGAGGATGTGTCCTACTAAAACAGAATTCACTGCTGACCACTGCCTCAGTTAGACCTCACACACTACACAAAGTTCCCATGTTGTAACAGTAGCTATTGTCCTAACCGCTATGTCAGTTAAGACTATAATACATTAGATATAGAATTTAATTAAAGGAAAAAAAAATCAATCGCTCTAATCAATTTATATATTTTCCTCTGACTGATAAGGACTCGGAGTATATTTGAATTTCACTCACATAGTCATACAAATCTTAGATTATACTTACACCAAATTTGTTATTTAAGGAAATTTGTTTAGTATAATTTTCGATTTATCTACACTATGCCTGGTTTTGGTCTGTAAATGGTAGCTAGGTAGTCACTGGAAGGAGAGCTATGCACCAATCCCCTGTGATGATGCATAAAACCAGCCAGGCCTAGCACCTAATGTCCGACCCCGCCTTCTCGTGGTACAGACCGTTACTACCTTTCAAAAGAGATACTCTCTTGTGGAAGTGAACGGAAGGGGAGGGCTGCCAGATTAGTGTGGCCTACTGATCTGGACAAATATGGCTACTTTTCTTTTTTTTCTACCCTGCTGAGGAGTGGTCAACCACACAGGGTCCTATTGCTGACCATATAAACCCACTGGACTGGACAGATATATGGCTCTGAGCTTGATTATGGATCATGATTTTGCTGCACTGGTGGGCTACTGTGGAGGAAAAATCTTCCGCTGTGTTTTCTGTTTGTATGTGGGTTGACAGCCCCAAGTGAATAGATTCACAGGATATGTTTATCAGCTGGTGGAAAATCCTGAGCAGAGGTCATCGCAGGCACCTGAACTCTTTGCTTCTATTGGCATCGTCAAATTCTACATTGGAGGAAGTCTTCCACTGTAGATGGCTTCAGCCTTTAGTGGTGGGGGAACGGGTCTTTGCCCCATCCCATGTCTGCGATTAGGGGGCTGCTTGATATTGTCGGCATTCCCTCTCTCAATAAACAGTTTCCTAAAAACATCCCACTAACCATTTTCTCTCCATAGGTAGTTGGAATGTGAGGCCTCTGCACAGATCTTTTTCTCTTGAAGTCCTCACACAAGAATTTCACCATTATAATTTAGATATTCTAGGCTTGCAAGAGACCAGATGGACAGATAAAGGTCAGATTTTGAAAAATATCTTAAATTTCTCTTTTCAGGGAGGGACGACAATAAGCATCACCAAGGCGTGGGTCTGCTTCTCAGCAGACACGCTAGTGATGCTCTTCTAGGATATGAGTGCATTAATGAAAGGTTTCTTACAGCAAAATTTCAGACAAGCGATAAAGACTTGAATGTTATCTGCTGTTATACCCCCACTGAGGATGCCGTTCAGGATGAGAAGGATAGGTTTTATGGACAACTTCAGGATATTTTGAATTCTGTCAAAAAAGAAGATATTACCCCGTTCTAGGTGACTTCAGTGCCAAAGTTGGTACTGCCTCTGACCTTTGGGGAGGAGTAATAGGCCCTTTTGGTATTGGTAGCTGCAATGGCAATGGGCAACGTCTCCTACAGGTAAGTAAACTCAATGGTTTCAGAATAACTAACAATTATTAGAAACACACATATTCTTATGCAGCCCATCGGGTGAAACCCGATGGGCTGCATAAGAATATGATTGATTATATATTAATTAACAGCAAATGGGCTAGTTCTGTTAGGAATACCAGGTCATATAGGAGAGCTGAAATTGGATCTGACCATTACCTTGTTAAAAGTGTCTTGCAACTTCAACTTAAAAAGTGTTGTGCTAGGGTTAAAAATTTACGTTTAATACTGAAGCTCTGAAAGATCCAATTATAGCCAAAGCTTACCATGATAGGTTACTTAGTCATTATGACAGTCATGGTATGCTTACTACTGAAGTTGAGGAAGAATGGGATCATTTTACACAGGCTTTTTTGGACACTAACAGTACTCTTTTAGGAAAAAAGGAGCAGAAGAGACAGAATTATCTGAGTGATAAGGCACTTGAGCTTATTTCGGAAAGGAAGAACTGCAGGAATGTCCTTAATCAATACCCTACTAGTCCTAATAGAAAGCATTACAAAGAACTTAATAAACGTGTAAAAGATCAGTTAGCTGCTGATAAGAATCTTTGGCTTGGTGGTTTGGCTGACAAAGCCGAGGAAGCAGTTAGATAGCACAACAGCAGAGAGCTGTACCAGATAGTTAATGTTTTGTGTGGTAGAAAACGGACAGGTATACAGGGATTGAAGGATAAACAAGGTAAGGTTATAGAAGGTGAGGATTCTGTCATGGCTAGGTGGGCTGAGCATTTCAGTGATATTCTAAACAATGCAGTTAGTTCTATTCCCATTGTTTGCAATGATCATAGATGCATTGGTGGCTTTAATGTTAGCCCTATAACACAATCTGAAGTTATTTTGGCTGTTTCTAAACTTAAACTTCATAAATCCCCAAGGGTAGATGAAATTACTACTGAAATGCATAGAGCGGGGAACGTTTCGGTTACCACTTGGATGACTGAAATTTTGAATAACGTTTATGATAAAGGCATGGTTCCTAAGCATTTTACCAGAGCTATTGTTATCACTATTTTCGAAAAAGGTGATCGTAGTTCTTGTGATAACTATAGGGGTATCAACCTACTCTCTGTTCCAGGTAAAGTTCTTTCCATGATTGTGCTTAATAGAATTAAGAATCTGGTTGACAGTCAATTGCGTGATGAGCCATGTGGATTCAGAAGTGGTAGGGGATGTGTGGATCAGATATTTTCACTTAGGCAGATTCTTGAGAAATGTTTAGAGTTTCAGAAACCTTTGGTTGCTAGCTTTGTTGATTTCAAAAAGGCTTTCGACTCTGTTGATCGTCATAATTTGTGGTTGATTGTGAGATCATATGGTATTACCTGACAAGTTAGTTAGTTAACATAATGAAAGCTCTCTATAATAACACTGAGTCGTGTGTGAGAGTTGATAAGGCTTGTAGCAATTGGTTTAGCATTACTTCTGGTGTTCGACAAGGGTGTATTTTGTCTCCTTTCCTCTTTTCTTTAGCTTGGTTATTGATTATGTTATGCAAAATTCACTTCAAGGGAAAGATTTTGGTCTTAAATGGACTGGACATACGAAAATTTCTTATTTAGATTATGCTGATGATTTAACCCTTTTGGCAAATGATGTTGATGAGATGAACTCTTTCATTCGAGCTGTTGATGAGACTGGTAGTAGAGTAGGTTTGATTATAAACAGAGAGAAAACTAAAGTGATGAAAATTGGTCAGGCAGGCTGTGATTCAGTTACTCTGAATGGTTGCAGTCTTGAGCAGGTGTCACAGTTTAATTATCTTGGGAGCTATGTAACAGATAATGGTTATGTGCGGCATGGATTAACAGACGAATAGGGATTGCTGCCGGGAGTTTTAAGAATCTAGGAAGAGTGTGGAGAAATAGGCATATACACCTAAAGACTAAACTTAGACTCTATAATAGTTTGGTTCTTTCTAGGGTTAGTTATGGTAGTGAAATTTGAACACTTTGTAAACAAGATAACAGGAAACTAGATGCTTTTGATTCCAGATGCTTACGCAGTATCTTGGACATTAGGTGATTCAACTTTGTAACTAATGATGAGGTTAGGCAAAGGAGTTTGCAACCTCCTTTAAGCAGCATATTGTGCAGAGAGAGACTTTGTTGGTTTAGCCATGTTTCCCGTATGGATAATTATAGATTGGCGAATAGGGTTATGAACAGTGTGCCTAAAGGTCTCAGAAAGAAGGGGAGACCTAGGATGCGGTGGGCAAACAATGTCAAACAGGACCTTGTTAGAATTGGTGTGCAGTGGCCAGATCCAGTAGATGTAGCTCAGGATAGACTTGCTTGGAGAACTAAATTGCACGTCTGGTTGGACCTCCGTAGCCCATGGCTGCTTGATGATGATGATGATGATGCCTGGTTTTAATGTGCGATTCAATAAGGTTTATTAACTTGACGAGATATTTGGTGGCCCTGAATTCAATTATGAATCAGTTTGCAAAATAAGGCTCTCAAATGTAATTATTCTCTTTCCGGGTTTCGTGAACACTGATAATATCGGCATTTCCTCTCTCAATAAACATAGTTTCTTTAAACATCCCACTAACCATTTTCTCTCCATAGGTAGTTGGAATGTGAAGACTCTGCGCAGAGATTATTCTTTTGATATCCTCACACAAGAATTCCACCGTTACAAATTCTCGGTTTGCAAGAGACCAGATGGACAGATAAAAGTCAAATACTTAAAAATAATCTTAGATTTCCCTTTTAAGGGAGGGAATGTAAGAAGCATCTCCAAGGCATTGCTTTGTTTCTCGGCAGACACGCCAGTGATGCTCTTCTAGGATATGAGTGCATTAATGAAAGGTTTCTTACTATTATTATTCTTACTGCTAAATTTCAAACAAGCGTTAAAGATTTGAATGTTATCTGCTGTTATGCTCCCACTGAGGATGAGGATGAGGATGAGAAGGATAGGTTTTACGGACAACTTCAGGATATTTTGAATTCTGTCAAGAAAGGAGACATTACCCTTGTTCTAGGTGACTTCAATGCCAAAGTTGGTACTGACTCTGACCTTTGGGGAGGGGTGATAGACCATTTTGGTATTGGTAGCTGCAATGGCAATGGGCAACGTCTCCTACAGGTAAGTAAACTCAATGGATTCAGAATAACTAACACTTATTACAAACACCGCGACATACATAAGTACACGTGGGTTTCACCCGATGGGCTGCATAGGAATATGATTGATTATATATTAATTAACAGCAAATGGGCTAGTTCTGTTAGGAATACCAGGTCATATAGGGGAGCTGAAATTGGATCTGGCCATTACCTTGCTAAAAGTGTCTTGCAATTTAAATTTAAAGAGTTTTGTGCTAAGTTTAAAAAATTTACCTTTAATTCTGAAGCTCTGAAAGACCCAGTTATAGCTAAAGCTTACCATGATAGGTATGATGATGATGTTGATGATGGAATTGTCACGAGAAGGAGATTCCTTGACACGCTTATTGTGGGACGCCGCTCCTCATTTCCTTAACTATTTTGCTAGAAACAATATTGGTGTAGTATTAGCTAGTTATAGTCATTTTTCAGGTAAGGTATCCACTCTTTGGGAATTGAAAAAAAAATTGAACATCCTCTTCCTTGAGCGAAAGTCTTGTCGGGAGGATTTGGCGACGCAGTTCATTATTCCTCAACCCAAACATAGTTATCGATCTTTCTGGGTTGGGTTGGGCTGGGTTGTTTTACCTCTGAGCGGCACTTTTTTGCACACCATGGGCTAAATGGCCAGGTCACATGGACCCCGAAGGCTCAGAGAAGGTTGGGGGAGGGGACCCACTGGAACAGCTGTTGGGAGACAGATGGTAGCCTCCCGTCAAGGCCATCCAGCGTGTTCTTTAACGTGCACAGGGTATGGCTCTCCCGCACACGGGACCACGGCTTAACGTCTCATCCGACGGACGGCGGCCTTTCCAAGCCCATCGGTGTCCCCTACTGACCGTGGGCATGGCTGGGAATAATCTCAAGATAAATCTCAACGCTGACCCAGCTGGGACTCGAACCTGGGAACTACAGATTACGAGCCTGGCGCGCTACCGACTGAGCCACCACCGCCCCCCGATCTTTCTGGGAGTTGTATAGTAATAAAACCACGTCTCATCACCTGTGACAATGTCTGTTAACCGTTTGGGGCCACTAGGTTAAAACATTGCCAGCATCTCCTTGCACGAGTGTACTCCAGCCCTTTTTTTGGTGTTCTGTCAGTTTGTGGGGTATCCATTTGGCACAGATCTTTCAGAACTTTAAATGTTGATGAATGATGTTTCCACAGTCCAATCGATACACTGACATCTAAACTTATTACCTGAAAGGTGATGTCTGGATTTTCCTCAATGAGTTCACGAACAGCAGTGATGATTCTCTCGTTCACCCCAACTTTCAGTCTTTCATCACGAGGGAAGGTTTCGAAGTTCTATGTCCTCTGAATTTGCGCATCCATCCCGTAACAGTGTTATATGAACGATATGATCCCCATATACTTATAATAAATCGGCATGAACGTTTTTCGTATCGTCCCCAAGCTGCATCCTTGTAAACAAACGTAAAATCTTTCTCCATCTTTAGTAGGCTCCATAGCAACATCGCACAGATTTCGCAGATCGAATTTTACGCGCTGCCAGCGAATAGAAAAATGATGATACGGACTTTGTTTTTAACACATAATGACAAGCTTAGAGAAGTGTTCAAACAAATCGTAGTTAGTTAACTTCGGTGGAATGAGTGTAAATCTACAGACACCGTGTCAAGAACTTTTTGAACGCTCTCCACATATTGATACTTAATTTATATTAATAGAAAGCAATAAGTTTTTAGCATTAAAATAATAATAAAAGAATGAGTGAGTCTACAAATTTTTGTTTTTTTAATGAAAGGAAATATCACATTAACACTCTTTTAGTTAATTAACGGGGCGGGGGTGGTTCAGTCGGTAGCGCGCCAGGCTCGTAATCTGTAGTTCCCAGGTTCGAGTCCCAACTGGATCAGCGTTGAGATTTATCTCCGCAAAAATTCCCCGCCCTGCCCACGGTCAGTAGCGGACACCGATGGGCTTGGAAAGGCCGCCGTCCGTCGGATGGGACGTTAAGCCGTGGCCCCGTGTGCGGGAGAGCCATACCCTGTGCTCGTTAAAGCACACCCTGGATGGCCTTGACGGGAGGCTACCATCTGTCTCCCAACAGCTGTTCCAGTGGGTCCCCTCCCCTAACCTTCTCTGAGCCTTCGGGGTCCATGTGACCTGGCCATTTAGCCCATGGTGAGCAAAAAAGTGCCGCTCAGAGGTAAAACAATCCAATCCAATAGTTAATTAACCAAAATTTTATAATACTCTGCACTGGATATTGGAACGGAAAAAAAATGGGGTGAAAAACAAGAATTGGATTACTTTTGTTACAATGTCAGGATATTGAGAATTTATTAATGAACGCTACATGAGAATGGTCAAATGCATGAAAGGTAAAATGTGCACTTTATTGATTACCTTAGCCACTCGTTTCTTTTCCCCTTTTTTTCGTTTCTGAAATAGATAAGAGTTTTAAGTATAATGTTTACAGATCGTTAAACGTCCTGAGACTCAAGATGCAGTGATGATGACATGATTATATGACATTTCTATTGCAATGTATGTTTTAATTATAATTTCTTATTATTTTATTGTAATTTGTTTTGATGTTACACTGAAGTAGAATATTTCATAACTGATAGGTGCATTAAAGGTATTATTATTATTTAAAAACACACGCAGGAAATACACAGGTATTTTTTTTTTGTATACCGCAGTGGTTCCTAAAGGGAGCGTTTTAGAAATTTGTGAACACATTTGTTTTGTTAAACCGATAACAAAGGTGATACCGCTATAATACCAGCTTTGGTCTCTAAATTGGATATTGAGGTAATTCTTTAATTTCTGCTGTTGTCATTACACTAAATTTCAAAGTTTTTATGCTGATCAAAACAATTGTATTCTTCTCGCTGAGAAATTAACAGAACAAACTTTATACTTTATTTAATAAAAGTATGATTTTTTTATTGTATTCTTAATTTATGTTCAATTTTATTTGTGTATGCAAAGTAACATACCGGAAAGGAAAGGTTATGGGATTATAAACCGCACAACCTCTCAGTCCTCCCCCTTGATGATTTACATATATTATAAGGCAGTTTTCGAAAATCAGAGACTCAAACATGGCAAGAAGCCAAGTGGAGTTAACAAGCTCCCTTCTCCCTAGCAATTAGGGGCGGGAGTGGCTCAGTCGGTAGCGCGCCAGGCTCGTAATCTGTAGTTCCCAGGTTCGAGTCCCAGCTGGGTCAGCGTTGAGATTTATCTCCGCAAAATTCTCCGCCCTGCCCACGGTCAGTAGGGACCTCCTGTCAAGCCGTTAGCCCTCCCGTTAGCCTCCCGTCAAGGCCATCCAGCGTGTTCTTTAACGTGCACAGGGTATGTCTCTCCCGCACACGGGGGCACGGCTTAACGTTCCATCCGACGGACGGCGACCTTTCCAAGCCCATCGGTGTCCCCTACTGACCGTGGGCAAGGCGGGGAATTTTGCGGAGATAAATCTCAACGCAGACCCAGCTGGGACTCGAACCTGGGAACTACAGATTACGAGCCTGGCGACAAATGTATGAAACGAACGGGATATTTTTCGCTTCCGCTTATGTCTTCACAAACAATTAACGTCACGTGCTCTTTCCTCCTCACTTCCTCTTTCCTCGGCACACGACCAGAGCTGCACGGGGGTAGGGAAATTGCAATTCCTGTCGGGTTTTTTTTTTTCACTGTGTGATACATTCTATCTGGTTTGTCCAATGATAGGTGGGGAAGAAACAGAATTGGAATCATTTTGGTGCACCAAATGCTTCGGAAATGTTGAATTTTGCAATAGGTAACAGCAAAATGTGAATGATGCAACACAACAATTACCCAAACATCGTATGTTCGAGGGGAATTTTTATTGGTTTGTTTTCGCCATATAAATATTCGATCCAGGAGCTATTAGTTATCAGAAAAACGCATTTATCAAGTGTTGTATCAGATTAATTATAGCTATTTCATTAGTACCTTTCTTCATTGCACATCATGATGGCTCTTTCATCAGTATTCAAGTGTAGCATGCTGTGTGTGTTTATGAGTTTAATGTTCCTGCCTTCGTCGAAGACGACGCCCTTACTTAGAGTTAAGAGGGAAGCACAACTTAAACCACAAATATGTGATTCCACTAATGTGGCTGCAGATGCTAGAATCAATCCATCGTTTGGGGTGTTCTTCGTATATCCACATCTGCCTTCCAGTCACTACGAAAATCACCTCAGTGATCTACAAAACAGATTCAACAAAACAGATGAAGAAGATGGATCATTGGATTTCTGTAACTCGACTACGTATTTGGGGGATAAACTTCCTGCAGAGTTAAGATCTGATTGTCCATTCACGTGGGTTGAAAACATCAATTTATCTCGAATTCCTCAGGTGCTGATGGAGGCCAAGAGTTTATGCAACGAGACCAAATATGAGTCAATCAGCACCTTTTCAGGGAGAGAGATCAAATGCGAAAGAGTAACGTATGATTTTCCTGTATTATTTAAAGTAAAATGTGAAAGTACCATGACTGTATATCAACCAGGATGGGAAACTATTACAGTTTCTTGGGTACGTACTGTATCAGATGACTTAACTGGAAAAGAAGCAAGATCTATTGCTGAACGTCCAGGCTCCGTATAAGTTCAGAAATGCTAAATTGCCTACGTCTACTAATAATGAACATTGTTTATGCGTTGGCGGCTACTTATGAGTTTTATTTAAAACATTATTCGCCTTTATAAATTATTGCAATTGTTTTGCTTGGAACATTGCCGAAGAAGTGATATTTTCTTTTCATTATTTCGTGCATGAATCTTCTTCCTTCCCAATTTTTGGAATAATAAAGTGAATGTTATAAAGGAAAGCACTTTTATAAATCCTAATATCTGCATTGGAAATCAACTGTAAGAATTGTTTTAATGCGAATATGATTTGTGCACATTGAAAAGCCTGGGTAATAGAAATAGGAAGTAAATATCTATAACTATTAATATTTGAAATTGAATTAATGTCAGAAGAATATGTTTCCTATGGAATCTGGGATCATCTGTAAGTTCTGTAATGTTGTTTCAGATGAATTGTATTTGCTCCCTCCTCTCTTTCTCCTCCTCTCCTCTCTTTGTACCTCTCCCTCCTCTCCTCTTTGTTATGGTGCCTAACAATTCGCCGAATCCTACTCTTTCTCCTTTCTGTACGTAACACTCTTTTTCTTTAAGAATATTTTCCTTTTTTAATAGTAATCAGCATACCAAGTGAGTGTTATGATAGTAGTTAATTCTACGTGATGGTATTAAAAAAATAACTCTTGTTCGTCAACAGAAAATGGTGAAGAAATTACCAGTTTAGTGCTATGACATTAACTCCTAACTCTCGTCTCCTCGCCCATGTAACGAGATTTAATAAACTCGTTAGCTTCTCTTAGCAATTCAGTTTTGTGTATAACTTATAGATGACCTGTTAGTGTCATGACATTATATGCTATCTTCACTCAATTATTATTCTGACATTGTAACATAACGTAGGAATAATTAACTTATTTGTTTATCAAAAGAATTATAGTATGGTTAGTGATTTTATTAGCAAATTTTTATTATTAGTAATATTTTATCAAATTATGGTTAAAGGAAAAATTAATGTAAGAGAATCCGACATCCATACAAGTGCATAATTTCAGAATATATAATGATTAAGAGAATACAAATGACGTATTAAACATAAACGAAATTAATATTTAGCTGTAACTGATTTCAGTATGTCTAACAAAAATGAGTTTGTCGAGTAGTTGAATGTTTCGGATTAATGAGATTTTGCCTCAGAATTATATTTAATAATCTTACTCTTTTGGAGTCATGATTTTGCTTCAAATTCGGATTATGAATCTTTCACTATTTTTTTAGCGTAGTATTTGTCTTATTTCGTACTTCTACTTAAAAATATTGTACACCTTTCTGTTACTTTTAGTTTTCCGACATTATGAAATTTTTGGCAGCGCATTATTCCTAATTTGTTTAAATCAGTTAAGTGTATTCTAATAACAGCTAGTGTGTGTTTAAATTGCAATTCTCCATTTTGTTCTATTTCCCATCATGAATGAAATGTATTTACTCTTACAAACTTTAAATTACTATATCAAATTCTTATAACAAGAAATTTCTAATATGCTGAAGTGATATTTTTAAAAAGTTTTCCAAAATCAACAGAGAGAAAGTTTCGAAATAATTGTTTTTTGTCGAAAGTTTATCCTTGTGTTACGTTTTCGTACTTCGTTAAATATTTTGCTCTTCTTATCACCATCTTGATCATCTTGATCATCTTGACATCTTCTTTTTCTTCCCCTTTAAAATCATGCTAGTCATTTGCTCTTCTTTTGGGAAGTTCCATATTTAAATATTTTAATCGTTTTAATCGATTTAACAAAACATTTTCTTTTTTTTTTTTTCATTCTTTGAAATTTTTCCCAAACGAATTTTGAATACCTTATCAAATCTTTACTCCTTTAGGTGTTAATTTTATAATATAAATAATATTTTAATCCCTTCTAAGAACACTTTTTTAATTTCCGTTCTCGTGTTATTTTAACAACTGAAATATTTAAATCTTCGAAATTTCTATTGAATTTTTCTTTGGAAATAGTAAAAATCATATTCTGAGATCATCAAATAAATAATGCGCAGGAAATGTCCTATGCCAAGTTTAATTAACTGTACTGTGTTTTACTTATATTATAATGTTAATACCAAATTTTATTTAAAGTCTAAATTAGAGCTTTTTCTGTGATAAGAAAAATATTCTTCATTTTAAATTTTTGGTGTTAGAAAGAATGAAAAAATATAAATATTTCTTATACAGTGTATATATGAATATCTTATACATTGCAGATATGAATATCTTATACATTGCAGATATGAATATCTTATACATTGTACATATGAATTTTTTTATATATTGTAGATATGAATTTCTCATGCATTGTATTTATGTCTTTCTCATTGATTGTAGGTAAGAATGCATTGTACGTTAAATTTTAATGCACTATGATTCATAACATTGCCATGAATTTTTCATAACTTTCATTATGCATTTCGGGGTGCCTTTAATCGTTTTCCTATTACTAATACTCAATGAAGATTGTACTGAAATTATTGGCATTATATCCATTGTACAGCTATAGGCAATTGTTAATTTTATAAAGTTTTATAAAGGAAGTTTGTGTTAATTTCTATGAAATTTGATACGTTAATTTCCTTATGAGATTTTAACTTGTCTAAATAATTATTTATTATAATCCAAGATTCCATATGCATGTTGGTTTTGTGTTATGTAAAAGTATCAATTTTTATAAGAAATGCTGACTTTTAAGCATCAATCATCTAGAAAGAGGCAATTATTTACTTTTTATGCAAATCAAATGTTAGTCATCGTCGTTTATTTATTATTTTATTTATTGACTGAATTATTTCAATTTATTTATATTTAAAAATTATTTTTATGTGACATTTTAACTGTTCTCTCGGTGAATTATATACTTCATTTATTTATTTATTTAGTTAAATTATTCTTTATTTATTTGTAATTTGACTCTTAATTTATTGTTTATTTGATGAGAAATGCTTTTCTTCAATAATTTATTGATCATCCTATAAATTATTTAACATTAAAAAAAATTTAATCGCATTATTTTTGTAAAAAAAAGATGAAATAAAAATTTGTTTTCAAAATGTTTATGACAAATGCATGTTACTAATCGAAAAGAAGAATTAAAAAAAGTTTCAAATTTATGGATATGTTTTTACAGATTTTCAGCAATTTTGATCCCCTAAATGCAAAATTAGCATCTGTTTAACTAGGTTTGACTAATACTCGGCATTAAGAGCTCACTAAGAAAATTTTATGAGGAACGAATTATTTACTGGGTTGATTCAAACTTTGGAAAATGCAAAATATGAGTTAATGAAAACATTTTCTACAACATAGAAAATTTCCAATTGATTTCAGCTCGGTTTATTTTGCAGGTCATTTTACATTCCGCTTAATATATTTTTATATTCCGCTCTATTATATTTTTCTATTTAACTTGACAAAAGACACAAATTTCAAAAGATGCAAATTACACATATATCTACCTTTACAATAGATGTTGAAAGTGATTCCTGCAACCTGGATGCAGGTTCGTACCCGTTTCATGACATTTGCAGCCACCTTTCGTAATGTTTGTTTTCTTAGGTTTAAAATCTCTCTTTCAATGTTAGTCTTCTAGTCTTCAAGTGTATGAGAACTGTTTTGAAACACTACACATTTGAGATATTCCCAAAGGAAAAAATCTGGAGGAGTAAGATCTGGGGATCTTGGGGGTCACAATTTTTTTGAAATCAAATGATCACCAAAAAATTCCTGCAACATGACCATTGTGTCATTTGAAGTATAAGCGGTCGCGCCATCTTGTTGAAACCAACACTCTCGTTCATTCACATCCAATAGTGCAATAAACTGTTGGATGAGGTCACGATAAACTTCACCAGTTACAGTTGAGTCAAAAAATAAAGACCCTATCACACGACAACGGGTAATTGCACACCAAACACCAATTTTCTGTGCATGTAAATGTTTTCTGTCATGAAAAGTGTGAGGATTTTCACTGCTCCATATTCGACTGTTTTGACTGTTCACATACCCATCCAAATGAAACCAAGCTTCGTCAACTGAAATAAATACCGTCCAACACTTCAATTCCATTTTCATCAACAAAAGAACGAAACCAACGACAGTACCGTAAACGTTTTTCATAACCTGGTTCTTTCAGTTCATGAACGACACCAATGCGGTAGGAATGAAATTTTAACTTCTTTGTAGCACAGTAGCTGGTGACAGTCCAACCTGTGAAGATAACTTTCTAAGAGATTTTCTGGGTGAGCGAGTTAAATACCGAGATACATCATCAACAACTTCGGTAGTTAACAGTGATGGCCGGCCTGGGCTCCTTCGATCTTGTACAGACCCAGTGTCACGAAACTTATCAATCAAACGAGATACTGTCGACTTGTTGGGAATTGCAGACTTCAACTCAAACTCCTCTCACACACGTTTGTAAGATTTGTACGCACAATAAGTCCCACAATAAATACACTTTCGTTTTTGGAAAACGACATAGCTGACAGAACACAAAGGAATGAATACTTGAGTGAGACTAGCACGTGACAAGGTCATTTCAACTGCTAAAGGCTGTTAACCTTGAATACAGTAAGGCCAACTGACTAATATTATGGCATAAAATGTACATGCGCGTAAGTTCTACTCTCTTACATTGAGGGTTGCGTCCTTTTTGAAACACCCTGTATATAAAAGGTGAATACCTCATCCAAGAGCAGAACCGGTCTTAAGGGAAGTGGGAGTAAAATGCGGCCATGGTCCCTCTTTCAAAAAACATTTTAACATAAATACAGTAGAATCTCATAATCCGGCTCCTTTTGAAAAGTTCATTTGCTAGAATTTTTGTAACCTACTCCGCTACGGAACAGCTTCACATCAAAATTCGCTAATTCTAAAACCTACTTACAGGCAGCCAATCAAGACATATTTAATTGTCAGCTGACCAATTCCAAAGGTGCCTGGGGCGGGGGTGGCTCAGTCGATAGCCCGTCATGCTCGTAATCTGTAGTTCCCAGGTTCGAGTCCTAGCTGGGTCAGCGTTGAGATTTATCTCCGCAAAATTCCTCGCCCTGCCCACGGTCAGTAGGGGACACCGATGGGCTTGGAAAGACCGCCGTCCGTCGGATGGGACGTTAAGCCGTGGCCCCGTGTACGGGAGAGCCATACCCTATGCACGTTAAAGAACACGCTGGATGGCCTTGACGGGAGGCTACCATCTGTCTCCTAACAGCTATTCCAGAGGAGACCCACTGGAATAGCTGTTAGGAGACAGATGAGTTCCCTCCTCCAACCTTCTCTGAGCCTTCGGGGTCCATGTGACCTGGCTATTTAGCCCATGGTGTGCAAAAAAAGTGCCTCTCAGAGGTAAAACAACCCAACCCAAAGGTGCCTGATTAATATATATATTGTTGCGGATCACAAAAATGGATAGCCACTGAACGTGAGTATTAAAAGCTATATTTCAAAACCAAATTCAATACAAGGTAAATTGTTACAACGGAAATATGGATGAAGTATCTTATTAACAAATCAACTATTAACATGCACAAGTCATCAATCTTCCTGCGTAGAGCACACAATATCAGCTCTGTGTATTTTACTAAATACTACCTTTTACTTGATTTACCAGGTCACCCGAAGATCTTCACTCGTAAACCAATTCTCGTCCTGTGCTAATAACTTTTCACACACTAGCCGAACAAAAAGACAGTCCGTGTAGACATTCGAAGTTAGCCATAAAAGTTCCCACTTTTATACTTCCGCGTATACACAACACATCAAGTTACTTCTTGATACTTAACGATAAAAGATCCCACTTTTATCCTTCCGCGTATACACAACACATCAAGTTATTTCTTGATACTTACGCGCACTGTCTCAGAACAGCTCACCGTCCATTTTCGAACTCACCCACCGTTACAATACACAACGACCGTTACAATCCAAAACCGTTAACGCTCCACTGTTCTTCTCCCAAATTCTCCCAACGTTCTTATTCGTTGGCTGAAACTTTGCTTTCGGTTGCCAGATTCTTCTGTCGTAACACTGCCCCCTTCCCAGGTCTTGTTCGTCCCGAACAATTCTGGATTCCAAAGTTTCTTCAGTTCTTCGATGAAACGGGGCCAAACGATCCACGTGAACCACCTTGCACTTTGTAGCTGGACGTCGACGAATGCGATATACCACGTCTGTGTCAAAATGAAAGCGAATCTCATTATGACGTAGATTTCTTTTCTGACTGAAGCCTCGTCCACAAACATAATACGTGTAAGGCCTATAGCCCTTGTGAACACGTTTATGTCTCTGCAGGGAGAAGAATCGACTAAGAGTTTTCGTGCAAAACCTGTAAAAAGTTTTCTTCTTTGTCGAAAGTTTTCTTCTTTGGATTTTTACTTCTATCAACAGTAACAAGGAATGAAACTCATTAGTGACATAAAATCTAGGGAGGAGTTTCATCCTCCAGTCTGACCCTTTTGTCAGTTGACTTTCACTTAATTCAGAACTGTCGTGATGAACCTTCAGCCATATTTCACCTGATTCAATTTGATCCCCAAGGTGCTTCACAAATATAACATCAGCTCCATAATTCTTTTTAGCGCTTCGGTCCATCTCCTCCTTCCATACTCTTGCTAGAACTGCAGCTTCTAATCCGACAACCTTACCTGTTTCTCCTGTATAAGTGAAATCAGTGATGTGTCGGGCTGCTAGCAATATTTTTTCTGTTTTACCTTCACATAGCCAGCTTGCAACATCTTCAGATACTCCTTGTTCTATTAACATGTTACGAAACTTGTTCAAAGCATTGCCGTTATGCAGAACCTTGCAGACACGCGATGCTTCATCTACCCTATTATCCACAATGTTCACCAAACGCAGAAGTTCTCCTCCTAACTCTTTGACGAGCTCTTGCTGTTCCAAGGATCCGTTACCAAGGAAACACTGAACAGCTTCCATCACTTCCAGAGAGTTGTCAACAGAGTTTTCAAGAGGTGAATCCATGTTGCTGATAACAGCTGAACTCTTCATTCCACGAGTTTGTGATGCTGCAACCATTTTCTTAACTAAATCAACAGCAACATCTTCTGTACTGATGAGATCAATAGCTCCTTTTCCGAATTCATCATCATAAACCAAAGCGCACACTCCTTCAGCCAACTTTTTGGACACAATTGAGCATCTCATTAGAGGAACGCTATCTACGGTAGCCGTCAGATCCTTGCAGCGGTAAATCTCCTTATCTGTTGGCACCAGCTCCTCTGTCTGTACTACGATGCAGTATCCGACGTCTTCCATCATCTGCTCGATTTTATCTTTAGTGCAGTCGACTGTGAAGCCAGGGATGGATTCCAATTTGTCCAGAGTATCTCCCGTCAATTGGCGAGCACGACCGGAGATCATAGGGACCTTGAGACCTAAAGCAGCAAGTGCAGGAGCCAAGACAAGACTCACTTTGTTGCCGACACCTCCTGTGCTGTTTTCATCTACCATCCGATGGCGCCACTCGGGTCTCCAGCAAAACACATGACCCGAGGAGGTCATATTTGCTGTTTCTTCCGAATTCACTTTCTTGGAGCTCTCATTGTAATTAACCAGGGAAATATCAGTCATGATTGCCAAATTGTTCATTCTGGAGATCAGCGACGAGTTCTGTAACATGATATTGTCCACTTTAGAGCTCTTGTAATCGTGATAAAACTTTTCTATATCCTTATAATCTAAATGGTTATAATGTCCAAATCTGCACATTGACTGTTCAGAAAAGAAATTCAGCGTGGCTACGTTGAAATTATCTGAGGGATTCACTTCTCTCTGATCGTAACTCTGAGGCTTAGTTTCATCCAGAAAGTTAGTCTTTGAAGTACTGTCTCTGCCTGAAGCTCTTTTACTAGCATCACCTGTTATGCTTCTAAGCCATTCTTCGGAATTCCTCTTCCTTAAATCCCCACTTTCTATAAACGATTCAAGTGTGGCTATATGCTTCGGAAAAATCTCTCCGACTTCCCCAGTAACGTCGAATGGCACTTTGTATCTATGATGAATGGACACCTCTTCTTTACTCGGACCACTCTGCGAAACGTAAACTCTGTTTCGTTCCCCCTCATTACCACTCGTTACTCTGCCTTTGCGATAATTGTCCATGACGCATTTTGCTGACGGCGAGGAATAGAATACCTTTCGTGTGGATCTCTCTTCAGATCGTGCCAGACTTGTATACCTAGGTATTTTGAAGTGCAAAGCGTACTGTTTAGTCTCACAGCT
The DNA here is from genome assembly GCA_038380435.1 of Ryuthela nishihirai. Lineage (NCBI taxonomy): Eukaryota > Metazoa > Arthropoda > Arachnida > Araneae > Heptathelidae > Ryuthela > Ryuthela nishihirai. Next base: position 42,768,941 of record JAWZYU010000020.1, read on the forward strand.
CTCTAATCTGTGTGATTGTTCTTCACAGTTCCTAGACATGTCACCAGCGACATAGACACTCTGCCATGCATTACCAGTAGTTGCGTGGTCAAAGGCATTATCTGTGCTATCTCTACAATTCTTGATTTCCAGTAGCAGATCCACATTTTTATATGCGTTGCCTTTCTCTTTTCCATGTTTACAATCTAACTTAACACTATCAAGATCATCTTTTTCACTGACAAATTCAACATTTAAACTATTGCATTGTCTATTGAGTTCGGTTTTATGATCCTTGAAGTGATCAATAATCTTACCAACTCGAGAAGCCACTTCAGCTCTCATCTCAGTATTTTGTGCGGCTATTTCGGCTTTCAAATCATCTTTTTGAGAAACTATCTCCGTTCTCAACTCATTATTTTGTGCGGCCATTTCGGCTTTGAAGCTATTTATCAACTTTACTAATTCATCCATACTTCTAGTTAACGGCATTCAATTAATTAATCATAATCCCACTTCTGACACCAAATGTTGCGGATCACAAAAATGGATAGCCACTGAACGTGAGTATTAAAAGCTATATTTCAAAACCAAATTCAATACAAGGTAAATTGTTACAACGGAAATATGGATGAAGTATCTTATTAACAAATCAACTATTAACATGCACAAGTCATCAATCTTCCTGCGTAGAGCACACAATATCAGCTCTGTGTATTTTACTAAATACTACCTTTTACTTGATTTACCAGGTCACCCGAAGATCTTCACTCGTAAACCAATTCTCGTCCTGTGCTAATAACTTTTCACACACTAGCCGAACAAAAAGACAGTCCGTGTAGACATTCGAAGTTAGCCATAAAAGTTCCCACTTTTATACTTCCGCGTATACACAACACATCAAGTTACTTCTTGATACTTAACGATAAAAGATCCCACTTTTATCCTTCCGCGTATACACAACACATCAAGTTATTTCTTGATACTTACGCGCACTGTCTCAGAACAGCTCACCGTCCATTTTCGAACTCACCCACCGTTACAATACACAACGACCGTTACAATCCAAAACCGTTAACGCTCCACTGTTCTTCTCCCAAATTCTCCCAACGTTCTTATTCGTTGGCTGAAACTTTGCTTTCGGTTGCCAGATTCTTCTGTCGTAACAATATTATTTTATATATTGCACATATTTTGAAACAACGCTTTTCGAATATAACTAAAACAGTAAAAAATTATATACCGGAATGGCGTTCCGATTTGTTATGGCACAATTCGATCATTTGCCCCCGACCACTAAATTTTTTCTCGGATCTGGGCATGTTCAAGAGAATGTTTAACATTCTTATTCTCATTACCATTTTTTCGAGTTCTCTGGTCATCAGTGGTTTGGCTGTGATCAGCGATTTTCTATAGGCCGGTCATCAGTAATATGACTGCGATCAAGATGTCCTATTAAATTGGTCAGGTAATCTGGTTGCGATCAATGATGTTATATTAGGCTGGACATTAGTGATTTGGCTGTGACTAATGCCACTCAAATAGCTGATACCTGCCAGATCACTGATGACCAGCCTAAATGAACATCACTTGTCGGAGTCAGATCCCTGATGACCAGACTAAATGAACACCACTTGTCGGAGTCACATCCCTGATGACCAGACTAAACGAACATCACTTGTCGGAGTCAGATCCCTGATGACCAGACTAAATGAACATCACTTGTCGGAGTCAGATCCCTGATGACCAGACTAAATGAACATCACTTGTCGGAGTCAGATCCCTGATGTCCAGACTAAATGAACATCACTTGTCGGAGTCAGATCACTGATGTTCTATTCAGCTGGTTATCAGAGATTTAGATGCGATCAGCGATGCTCTATTTGGCTGATCATCAGCGACCTGACTCCGATCAGGATGGTCATTAGTGATTTCACTGATATCAGTAATCTTATCGGTGTTAATGATTTTCAGCGATAATAAAAAGGCGTATTTTGTTCCATTTTTTAAATTGACTTTGAACTCAGAACGTTCTTCTAATATCATCAAAATTTTACATAAACGAAGGAAAGGAAATAAGGCTGCATTGCTTCTGTGCGGCACTTTTTTTGCACACAATGGGCTAAATGGACAGGTCACTAAGGCACCAAAGGCTCAGAGAAAGCTCGGGAAAGGGACTCTCTGGACAATTGTTAGTACACAGATGGAATCTTCCCGCCACTGTCATACAGCCTGTTGTTTAATGTGCGCAAAAAGCAGAGATAATGACTTTTCTGCACACCGAACCACGGCTACACCACCCAACGGACGGCGGCCTTCCCAAACCCATCAGTGTTTCCCTTCCTGACAGAAAGGCAGGGCTTTAGCTGGAAAAATATCACAGCTAGCATAGATGGGACTCGAACCTGGGAACTACAGATTACGATCCTGGTTCACTATCGACCTGGCCACCACCAAGAACATAAGAACCATCCATAAAAACTATATTATTTAATACAAACGCGATATAACATGGCCGAATGGTTAGCACGCTTTGGCTACTGGTCTAAGGGACCTGGGTTCGAGTCCCGGGTAAGGCATGGATGTTCGTGTTGTTTTTCTGCTGAGGTGATGCCATCCTCACAGACTTTCTACTTGTGGCATATGGCACCAAAAGTTTGGTGCCAAACTGACAGGCTCCTGTCAGACCTCTGTGGCAAGCAGCTGCTTGAGGGGGTATTTTTTTTTATAACAGTTTGACTGAATGAAACCCTATTGAATGCTATATCGAATTAATAAACTGTAACTAACAGAGAAAGGAAAATACAAATTGGTACGGAATTGAAAAAACAAGTAGGAAAAACCAAAGTGAGTAGATTGACCCAGAAAGGACAGAAAGAATTGAAAAAACAAATAGGAAAAACCAAAGTGAGTAGATTGACCCAGAAAGGACAGAAAGAATTGAAAAAACAAATAGGAAAAACCAAAGTGAGTAGATTGACCCAGAAAGGACAGAAAGAATTGAAAAAACAAATAGGAAAAACCAAAGTGAGTAGATTGACCCAGAAAGGACAGAAAGAATTGAAAAAACAAATAGGAAAAACCAAAGTGAGTAGATTGATCCAGAAAGGACAGAAAGAATTGAAAAAACAAATAGGAAAAACCAAAGTGAGTAGATTGACCCAGAAAGGACAGAAAGAATTGAAAAAACAAATGGGAAAAACCAAAGTGAGTAGATTGACCCAGAAAGGACAGAAAGAATTGAAAAAACAAATAAGAAAAACCAAAGTGAGTAGATTGACCCAGAAAGGACAGAAAGAATTGAAAAAACAAATAGGAAAAACCAAAGTGAGTAGATTGACCCAGAAAGGACAGAAAGAATTGAAAAAACAAATAGGAAAAACCAAAGTGAGTAGATTGACTCAGAAAGGACAGAAAGAATTGAAAAAACAAATAGGAAAAACCAAAGTGAGTAGATTGACCCAGAAAGGACAGAAAGAATTGAAAAAACAAATAGGAAAAACCAAAGTGAGTAGATTGACCCAGAAAGGACAGAAAGAATTGAAAAAACAAATAGGAAAAACCAAAGTGAGTAGATTGACCCAGAAAGGACAGAAAGAATTGAAAAACAAATAGGAAAAACCAAAGTGAGTAGATTGACCCAGAAAGGACAGAAAGAATTTCCGGAGAATTCAAAAAGTTATTCATGCAAATACTTCGAAAATATGCATACATTTTATTTTCTCCATTCGTATGGTCTTTGAATAATATATATTTTAAAATATGTTTAATATATATATGTGTGTGTGTCTCTATATCCCTAACAGGGAGGTAACCAAGGGAAGGACTCGAGGGTCAAGACTCTCCCTCACCAGAAATCCGGTCGTCTTATACGAAATCCAAAACTTGCTTTGAAATCCAAAACAGTTGTCATTTAATAATTTTATTTTAGCCGCATATTTTATGTCCGACACTAAAAATAGCTTTAAAATAAAACTATAAAATCTTACTCCATATTAAATATCATTCTGCTCTTTCCTGCTCTGTGGGGGGCGGGGGTGGCTTAATCGGTAGGGCGCCAGGCTCGTAATCTGCAGTTCTCAGGTTCGAGTCCCAGTTGGGTGAATAAGGGTGAATGGATTTCCCGCCCACCCTTATCACCGCAAAACTCCCCACCCTGCTCACGGTCAGTAGGGGATACCGATGGTCTTGGAAAGGCCGCCGTCCGTCGGATGGAACGCTAAGCCGTGACCCCGTGTGCGGAAGAGTCATACCTTGTGCACTTTAAAGTTCCAATCCCAGCTGGGTCAGCTAGGTCAAACTCCCCGCCCTACCCACGGTCAGTAGGGGACACCGATGGGCTTGGAACGGCCGCCGTCCGTCGGATGGGACGTTAAGCCATGGCTCAGAGGTAAAACATGTGCGGAACCATATGCGAGAGGCACGTTAAAGGACACGCTGGATGGTCTTGACGGGAGGCTACCATGTGTCTCCCAACAGCTGTTACAGTGGGTCTCCTCCCCCAACCTTCTCTGAGCATTCGGGGTCCTTGTGACCTGCCCATTTAGCCATTGTGTGCAAAAAAAGTGCCGCTCAGAGGTAAAACAACCAACCAACCAATCTGCTCGGTTTAATATTTTAGTAATTGGAAACCCCATTCTAGTCTTATTCTCATATCCCGCCCCCAAATTAAATTCTCGCCCACCCTTCCCCGGAACTAAATCCTGGATAAATGACTCATCCCTAATGTAACAATGATGAGGGGGCTAAAAATGAAACTTAAATATTGTAATAGTTTAGTTATGAAAGCAATAAAGATCTTTCGATATGATTTCGATAACAGATGCAACTTTGTCTGTTTCCGTTGAAACACGTGTGGCAGAGATATGAAATGATTGCGTTTGGTGACGTACTTGTTTTGACGCATTTCTCGTAACTGCACAAGCACGTGAAAGAGCGGAAATCTCCATCTTCTAACTTCCTGTCTTCCAGCTACAGAGTAGTAAAATAAACACCAAAATTCAGTGATTTGACAGCAAAGCGCATTAACCATTCTCTTAGAAGCATTTTCCAGAAGCATTTTCTTAGAAGCATTTTCTTTGGGGCGGGGGTGGCTCAGTCGGTAGCGCGCCAGGCTCGTAATCTGTAGTTCCCAGGTTCGAGTCCCAGCTGGGTCAGCGTTGAGATTTATCTCCGCAAAATTCCCCGCCCTGCCCACGGTCAGTAGGGGACACCAATGGGCTTGGAAAGGCCGCCGTCCGTCGGATGGGACGTTAAGCCGTGGCCCCGTGTGCGGGAGAGCCATACCCTGCACACGTTAAAGAACACGCTGGATGGCCTTGACGGGAGGCTACCATCTGTCTCCCAACAGCTGTTCCAGTGGGTCCCCTCCCCCAACCTTCTCTGATCCTTCGGGGTCCATGTGGCCTGGCCACTATACTATATGAAATTTCTGATCTGGGCGGATATTTCGAGGTCAAAGGTCAAGTCCCTCATATAGCCCATGGTGTGCAAAAAAGTGCCGCTCAGAGGTAAAACAACCCAACCCATTTTCCTCTTAAGAAATTTCTATAGCAATATATGGACGCAGCGTCTAATGTATTTACATAGACGATTCTGAGAGAGGCAGTGACAAACTGGTAGGAAGGATGACCATGCTAATTCTAACCATAATGCAGAAATGGCACGTCTCTGAACCTTTTCACCTCGAGGTAATCTTGGTCGTAGATCTCGAGAGAAATTCGAGATTTGACCCCCGAAGTGTCCTTAAAGGTTAAATAGAGGTCATCTCGAGGTCAAACATCGATCTGCGAACGTTAGAAATGGAAAATATGATGTCTAGGAGTGTTCCCCGTTGTAGACTTCAAAAACATTATGAAATTTCTGATCTGGGCGGATATTTCGAGGTCAAAGGTCAAGTCCCTCATCTGACGCTGAGAGAGAGCTGAAAATTAGGGTCTGAAGCTATTTTGGGTCGTAGAGGTCAGAAACGTAAAATTTTGAAACGATATGTTCTTCGAGATCAAATGTCAACTTTTGATATACCAAATGTTAATAGAGGGCAGGGCGGGGAAATTTTTCAGAGATAATGGTAGCTAGGTAGTCACTAGAAGGAGAGCTATGCATCAATCTCCTGTGATGATGCATAGAACCGACCAGGTCTAGCACCTAATGTCCAACCCCGCCTTCTCGTGGTGCAGACCGTTAGTACCTTTCAAAAGAGATACTCTCTTGTGGAAGTGAACGGAAGGGGAAGGCTACCAGATTAGTGTGTCCTACTGATCTGGACAACTACGGCTACTTTTCATTTTTTCCTGCCCTGCTGAGGAGTGGTCAACCACACAGGGTACTGGTGCTGACCATATATACCAATCTGAACGGAATTATGGCTCTGAGCTTAATTATGGGTCCTGATTTTGCTGCACTGGTGAGCTTCTGTGGAGGGAAAATCTTCCGCTGTGTTTTCTCTTTGTTTGTGGGTTGACGGCCCCAAGTGAATAGATTCACAGGACATGTTTATCAGCTGGTGGATAATCTTGAGCAGAGGTCATCGCAGGCACCTGAACTCTTTGCTTCTATTGGTATCGTCAAATTCTACATTGGAGGAAGTCTTCCAGTGTAGATGGCTTCGGCCTTTAGTGGTGAGGGAACGGGTCTTTGCCCCATGTCTGCGAATAGGGGGCTGTTTGATATTGTCGGCATTCCCTCTCTCAATAAACATAGTTTCTTTAAACATCCCACTAACCATTTTCTCTCCATAGGTAGTTGGAATGTGAGAACTCTGCACAGAGCACATTCTATTGATGTCCTCACACAAGAATTACACCATTATAATTTAGATATTCTCGGCTTGCAAGAGGCCAGATGGACAAATAAAGATCAGATTCTTAAAAATAATCTTAAATTTCTCTTTTCAGGGAGGGACGACAATAAGCATTACCAAGGCGTGGGTCTGCTTCTCAGCAGACACGCTAGTGATGCTCTTCTAGGATATGAGTGCATTAATGAAAGGTTTCTTACAGCAAAATTTCAGACAAGCGTTAAAGACTTGAATGTTATCTGCTATTATGCCCCCATTGAGGATGCCGTTGAGGATGAGAGGGATAGGTTTTGCGGACAACTTCAGGATATTTTGAATTCTGTCAAAAAGGGAGATATTACCCTTGTTCTAGGTGACTTCAATGCCAAAGTTGGTACTGACTGTGACCTGTGGGGGAGGGGTGATAGGCCCTTTTGGTATTGGTAGCTGCAATGGCAATGGGCAACGTCTCCTACAGGTAAGTAAACTCAATGGATTCGGAATAACTAACACTTATTACAAACAACGCGGCATACATAAATACACATGGGTTTCACCTGATGGGCTGCATATGAATATGATTGATTATATATTAATTAACAGCAAATGGGCTAGTTCTGTTAGGAATACCAGGTCATATAGGGGAGCTGAAATTGGATCTGACCATTACCTTGTTAAAAGTGTCTTGCAACTTAAACTTAAAAAGTGTCGTGCTAGGGTTAAAAAATTTTTCTGATTTTTTCAGTTTTAATACTGAAGCTCTGAAAGACCCAGTTATAGCCAAAGCTTACCATGATAGGTTACTTAATCATTATGACAGTCATGGTATGCTTATTACTGAAGTTGAGGAAGAATGGAATCATTTTAAACAGGTTTTTTTGGACACTAACAGAACTCTTTTAGGAAAAAAGGAGCAGAAGAGACAGAATTATCTGAGTGATAAGGCACTTCAGCTTATTTCGGAAAGAAAAACTGCAGGAATGCCGTTAATCAATACCCTACTAGTCCTGATAGAAAGCACTACAGAGACCTTAATAAACGTGTAAAGGATCAGTTAGCTGCTGATAAGAATCTTTGGCGTGATGGCTTGGCTGATAAAGCCGAGGAAGTAGTTAGACAGCACAACAGTAGAGAGCTGTATCAGATGGTTAATGTTTTGTGTGGTAGAAAACGAACAGGTTTTGAAGGATGAACAAGGTGAGGATTCTGTCATGGCTAGGTGGGCTGAGCATTTCAGTGATGTTCTAATTGTACAGATAAAGGTCAGGTGGGAAACAATGGGAGTAAAACAATACAGATAAAGGTCAGGTGGATAACAATGGGAGAAAAAAGTAGTGAAACTTGGACACTTAAACAGATAAAGGACAGGTGGGAAACAATGGGAGAAAAACAATGGGAGTAGAACTAACTACATTGTAGTTAGTTCTACTCCCATTGTTTGCAATGATGATAGATACATTGGTGGCTTTAATGTTGACCCTATAACACAGATTGAAGTTATTTTGTCTATTTCTAAACTTAAACTTCATAAATCCCCAGGGGTAGATGAAATCACTACAGAAATGCTCAGAGCTGGGAATGTTTCGGTTACCAATTGGATGACTGAAATTTTGAATAACTTTTATGATAAAGGCATGGTTTCTAAAGATTTTACCAGAGTTATTATTATCCCTATTTTCAAAAAAGGTGATCGCAATTCTTGTGATAACTATAGGGGTATCAGCCTACTCTCTATTCCAGGTAAATTTCTTTCCATGATTGTGCTTAATAGAATTAAGAATCTGGTTGACAGTCAATTGCGTGATGAACATTGTGGATTCAGAAGTGGTAGGGGATGTGTGGATCAGATATTTTCACTTAGGCAGATTCTTGAGAAATGTTTAGAGTTTCAGAAACCTTTGGTTACTAGCTTTGTTGATTTCAAAAAGGCTTTCGACTCTGTTGATCGTCATAATTTGTGGTTGATTGTGAGATCATATGGTATACCTGACAAGTTAGTTAGTTAACATAATGAAAGCTCTCTATAATAACACTGAGTCGTGTGTGAGAGTTGATAAGGCTTGTAGCAATTGGTTTAGCATTACTTCTGGTGTTCGACAAGGGTGTATTTTGTCTCCTTTCCTCTTTAGGTTGGTTATTGATTATATTATGCAAAATTCACTTCAAGGGAAAGATTTTGGTCTTAAATGGACTGGAGATACGAAAATGTCTTATTTAGATTATGCTGATGATTTAGCCCTTTTGGCAAATGATGTTGATGAGATGAACTCTTTCATTCGAGCTGTTGATGAAACTGGTAGTAGAGTAGGTTTGATTATAAACAGAGAGAAAACTAAAGTGATGAAAATTGGCCAGGCAGGCTGTGATTCAGTTACTCTGAATGGTTGCAGTCTTGAGCAGGTGTCACAGTTTAATTATCTTGGGAGCTATGTAACAGATAATGGTTATGTGCGGCATGAGATTAACAGACGAATAGGGATTGCTGCCGGGACTTTTAAGAATCTAGGAAGAGTGTGGAGAAATAGGCATATACACCTAAAGACTAAAATTAGACTCTATAATAGTTTGGTTCTTTCTAGGGTTAGTTATGGTAGTGAAATTTGGACACTTTGTAAACAAGATAACAGGAAACTAGATGCTTTTGATTCCAGATGCTTACGCAGTATCTTGGGCATTAGGTGGTTCAACTTTGTAACTAATGATGAGGTTAGGCAAAGGAGTTTGCAACCTCCTTTAAGCAGCATATTGTGCAGAGAGAGACTCCGTTGGTTTGGTCATGTTCCCCGTATGGATAATTATAAATTGGCGAATAGGGTTATGAACAGTGTGCCTAAAGGTCTCAGAAGGAAGGGGAGACCTAGGATGTAATGGGCAGACAATGTCAAACAGGACCTTGTTAGAATTGGTGTGCAGTGGGCAGATGAAGTATATGTAGCCCAGGATAAACTTGCTTGGAGAACTAAATTACACAGTCTCGTTGGACCTCCGTAGCCCATGTCCGGTCTGCTTGCCCGGTCTGGTTGGACCTCCGTAGCTTGATGATGATGATGATGATGATGATGATGATGATGATGCCTGGTTTTAATCAGCGATTCAATAAGGTTTATTAATTTGAAGAGATACTTGGTGGCTCTGAATTCAATTATGAATCAGTTTGCAAAATAAGGCCCTGAAATGTAATTATTCTCTTTCCGGGTTTCGTGAACACTGATAATGTCGGCATTTCCTCTCTCAATAAACATAGTTTCTTTAAACATTCCACTAACCATTTTCTCTCCATAGGTAGTTGGAATGTGAAAACTCTGCGCACAGCCTTTTCTCTTGATGTCCTCACACAAGAATTCCACCGTTAAAAATTCTCGGTTTGCAAGAGACCAGATGGACAGATAAAAGTCAAATACTTAAAAATAATCTTAGATTTCCCTTTTAAGGGAGGGAATGTAAGAAGCATCTCCAAGGCATTGCTTTGTTTCTCGACAGATACGCTAGTGATGATCTTCTAGGATATGAGTGCATTAATGAAAGGCTTCTTACTGCCAAATTTCAGACAAGCGTTAAAGACTTGAATGTTATCTGCTGTTATGCCCCCACTGAAGATGCCGTTGAGGATGAGAAGGATAGGTTTTATGGAAAACTTCGGGATATTTTGAATTCTGTCAAGAAAGGAGATATTACCCTTGTTCTTGGTGACTTCAATGCCAAAGTTGGTACTGACTCTGACCTTTGGGGAGGGGTGATAGACCATATTGGTATTGGTAGCTGCAATGGCAATGGGCAACGTCTCCTACAGGTAAGTAAACTCAATGGTTTCAGAATAACTAACACTTATTAGAAACACCGCGACATACATAAGTACACATGGGTTTCACCTGATGGGCTGCATAAGTATATGATTGATTTGGTAGGCTCCTGTCAGACCTCTGTGGTAAGCAGCTGCTTGAGGGGGTATTTATATTATATATATATATATTAATTAACAGCAAATGGGCTAGTTCTGTTATGAATTATAACCTCTCCGGTTATAATTCATAACAGAACTAGCCAGTTCAAATAGGGGAGCTGAAATCATAGATTGGCGAATAGGGTTATGAACAGTGTGCCTAAAGGCCTCAGAAAGAGGGCGAGACCTAGGATGCGGTGGGCAGACAATGTCAAACAGGACCTTATTAGAATTGGTGTGCAGTGGCCAGATGCAGTAGATGTAGCTCAGGACAGACTTGCTTGGAGAACTAAATTGCACGGTCTGGTTGGACCTCCATAGTCTTGGCTGCTTGAGGATGATGATGATGATGATGAAATCTCAATGTTGGCCAGTTGGGACTCTAACCTGGGATCTGCAGATTACGAGCCTAGCCCGCTACCGACTGAGCAACCTGTGTCCCACTTTTAGGTTAGAGGTGAGGTATTTATTATTTAGTTAAGGTACGAGGAAGTAAAAAAGAAATATATTAATTAAATTAAAAATGAATAAGTAAGGCAAAAATCAAAGTCTCGAAAGAGCTCACAAGTCTTTTAATAAAGTGATTCAAAAGTTAGTAAAAGAGTAGGTCAAAAACGACATCACATAAAATTCGAGAAACTGAAGTTATATTTATGTTTCCTCGCAGGAAATTCCAGTAACAGGAAGCGAAATCCAAGACGGAAGCCATAGACGGAAACCAAGAGATAGGGATTTCTCCACGAAGAGGGAATGTTGTGTTCTCTGCATAGCACCGATGCTCTCATAAAAGAGGATGTTTCATGTTTATGTCAATTTATTTCACTTCATTTTCGTTTCCTTTGGCAGAGTCGCAAGCTAGGCTCAGGATATCTGGAACTCAGTAGAACGGTAGTACTTGCCCATTATGGGGGAGAAACGGTCGAGCAATAAGGGCTGACCTTGACCCCGGAGGGTCGGTAGATCTCCAGGCAGTCAGGAAGAAAGCTGTTGCGGAATCGATGATGTTTTTAACGTAACGAATTGCATCTGGAATTTAACAATAGCGCATGATGACGTAGAAATGTCGCTTCATAGGATGTTTCCCTGTCCAATTTGGCAGGGGTTGGCTCAATCGTAGCGCGCCAGGCTTGTAATCTGTAGTTTCCAGGTTTGAATAACACCTGGCCCAGCGTTGGCCCGTCCTTGTACTCAGTCGGAAAGGTAACATGGATGACCTTACAAAATTTGCACTCCGTCGGATGGGGCGTTAAGCAATGCCTCCGTGTGCAGGAGAACCATAACTTGTGCACTTTAAAAAGAACACTCTGGATCGCCTCGACGGAAGGTTTCCATCTTTCTCCTAACAGCTGCCCAGTGGGCCCCTTTCCAAACCTTCCTTGGGTCCTTGTAACCTGGTGAGCGGGGATGGCTCACTTGGTACTGCACCAGGCCCATTGTCTGTAGTTACCAGATTCGAGTCCCACTTGGACAGCATTTAGATTTATCTCCGCAAAATTCCCCGCCATTGTTCTCGATCAGCAGGGGACACTGATGGGCTTGGATAGCCCGCCGTTCGTGGGATGAGACCTTATATTATAGTCCCGTGTGCGGGAAAGAGCTATACCCTGTGAACATTAAAGAACACGCTGGATGATCCTTGATAGGAGGCTACCATCTGTCTCCTAACAGCTGTTCAGTAGGTCCCCTTCCACCTGCTCTGAGATCTGGATCCAACCTGCTCTGAGACCTTGGGGTCCTTGTGACCTGGCTATTTTGCCCATTGTGAACAAAATAATGCCGCTCAGAAGTAAAACAACCGAACAAATCAACCTTTTACTTGGCAACCGAACAAATCAACCTTTTACTTGGCAACCGAACATGTTAATTGTTGTACTGCGTTGGAAATATATAAAAAAATTGGCATTTCTTAGTCTCCCCCTCCCCTCGCCCAGAAAAACAACAGAAATATGAAATAAATGGTTTTCCACATATCCCCTCCTGGTCAGAGTATATTCCTGGGTATACGAGTATTATTTCATATGCATTTATTTCTGCTATTTCTACTTTAAATAACAAGTTTAAAAATTAAACTTTATACTAATTTACATTATTTTAGAAGAAAATCATTTGTATGTATTAGCATTATGATAGTGCTTATATATATAAATAATTTTTTCTGAATGATATATATTTATAAATGTAAATTAGTATAATGGTTAATTTTAAAAATAACCAGTTGAAATAACGGAAATAAATATATAAGAAATTTGTATATTTTTAGGCTCACTAATACTGACGTCATAACTCAATGGAATGGCCTTCTGTTCTAGGTAGTGCTTTAACCTGACGTCATAACTTAGTACAATGGCCTTTTGTTCAAATCGCCCTCCATACAGAGGTAAAAAAGGAGTACCTCCATCAATCCTCGATTTTTCCTTACTAAAATTATCTACTAGTAAAATTCCCGCCACCACTTTCTGCCAGAGATCTTCATCCGTATCATCCGAATCAGGGGCGAGTTTGACTTAGTTGGTAGTGCGCCAAACTCGTAATCTTTAGCTCCCAGATTTCAGTCCAAACTGGGTTAGCGTTCAGATGTATCTCCGTTAAACATCAGACGGTCCCCTAAACTTGGTGAGAACGAGGATACCGTTGGGTTTGGAAAGACCGCCGTCCATAGGACGGGAGGTTAACCCGTGGCATCGTGTGTAGGAGAGCCATACTCTATGTACGGAAATGAACTTTCACCCATTTCCGTAAAAAAAAAAGAAAAAAAAAATACCGCCCTTCGTCTGGTTTGACAGTTTGCTGAACGTTTTACTGATCTTTGTGAATCAGGGAATCATTGCTGATAATGGATTATTATACGCAGAGCTATTCCTAAAGGGGTAAGGCAAGACTGTGATTGCCCCATTTTCTCAATACTAGTTACCAGAATGGAGGAGAAAAGTTATTAACATATGAATATTTCAAGCATTTGTCAAGAAAATTTGCAAAGACCACTAAAACGGAGGAAAAAATTTTTATATTTCAAGTACAATTCAATCTCTCCCCCCCCCCCGGCTGCTGGATGGCTTTGATGGAAGGCTACCATCTGCCTCCTAGCAGTTGCCAATGGGTCCCCCTCTCCCAACCTTATCTCAGACCTCGGGGTCCTTGTGACATGGTCATTTAGCCGTTGTGTGCGAAAAAGTACCTCTCAGAGGTAAAACAACCTAACCCAACTAATGGAAGTGTTTCATTCGAAATCGGCATGTTATATCATGATACATTTTTTGATAGAAACTAACCTACAGGGTCAAAAAGAAATAAGGATAGCCTAAAAATCTATAAATATTTTTCAAAAACACTGTTTTCTAATCACCTACTGAATCTGTAGAGCTACTATTTTGCATTTCACATCCTAATACTACTCTTAAGCGTCTGTCAAAATTCCAGTTTCCTAATCTTTGAATACGAAGATTTATGACGATCATAGACACGTATAGACACATCTCCTTTTATTATTATAGACTAGCTGAAAGCCACCCCAGCGGGGCTGCCAGGATCTTATTTTTAACACACATATTCTGTTTTTCATTTCACTAAAAATTCGTTTTGTGAAACTCACCCCCCAACTCTTTACTACACAGATTCAACAAGAAGATTGTGCTCTGTTGCTGAGTTAAAAGTTCTCTCTCGCAGTCCGTAGTTTCGTTTCCAGGAAAACTTATTTTTTTCGTTTCGGCAGATTTTGGTACCCTGTGGTAACCGAATTACTGGACCGAATGGTCCCAAATTTCGTAAGCGAAGTCTCTTTGTGTGACCCCATGTTAGGTTATAAAATCGGATTCGTGCCTGCAAAGGGGCACATAATATAAAAATCTTATACGGCACCAGATTTTTTCATGTTGTTATGAATCTTGTGTTCCCAGTTAGGGAACAGTATAGGACAACAATAGATTTGACACCGACTTAGGTTTCCCTTAGGAACCGCATGGTAAATAATCTGCTTATAGCAGGAAGGTTGTCCCTTTTGGAATTTCGACTTCAAATTCGGCATTACAATTCCGTCGACACCCAGAAGCACTCTACGGAATTTTGAAAACTCTACCATTATTTCCCGATGAGTTATGGCTGTCACAGCCACACAGACAGTCATCTTTTATTATTATAGTTCAGGATTTCATTAGTCCTAGTTAATTGACTTCTTATGGGAACATATGCAAGGTATGTAGATTCAGATCGTTACCAAAAACAAGCCTATCACTGTTCATATGATATGGCGAAAAGAGCATGCAATCCCAATATCAGTAAATATGCAAAATGAGTATGCTATCTCTAGGTTCACTATCTAGGATAAGATCAAATGATAGATGGTGAGTTACAGAAACTATGGGGGAGATCTAAATAGCAGATTATCAATCACAGACATTAGATATTGTCCACATGTATTGGTAGTTTCGGAACTATCCCAATATCTCAAATTGTATTCCGGGACGTTCAAATCTCCCTGCTTTTTGTGACGACATACCGACGGCTCTTCATTTAAGTGGATTCAGCACGTTTTTGGAATAACTCTGTCACCGTATTTACTCCTTTTCTTAATTCAAGTGTGAATTTTTTTTGCATGTCATAACGCAGTTGACATTGAGAACCAATTAGTCGGTACATGCTGACTACGTAGTTGAGAGGTGTCGACGAAATACGAATTTTACCGTAAGTATCGCACAAGTGCTTGGAATTAGCCGTGCCCAGAGAAACGTCATACCTCTACAACACAATCCCAGCAACAAGAAAGTCGCACCTCTCAACACGCTCCCATCAACAATAAAAGTCGCATCTCTCCAACACGCTCCCAGCAAGAATAAAAGTCACACCTCTCCAACACGCTCCCAGCAAGAATAAAAGTCGTACCTCTCCAACAGGCTCCTAGCAAGAATGAAAGTCGCCCTCTGCAACACGCTCCCAGCAACAATAAAAGTCGTACCTCTCCAACAGGCTCCTAGCAAGAATGAAAGTCGCCCTCTGCAACACGCTCCCAGCAACAATAAAAGTCGTACCTCTCCAACAGGCTCCTAGCAAGAATGAAAGTCGCCCTCTGCAACACGCTCCCAGCAACAATAAAAGTCGTACCTCTCCAACAGGCTCCTAGCAAGAATGAAAGTCGCCCTCTGCAACACGCTCCCAGCAAGAATAAAAGTCGTACCTCTCCAACAGGCTCCTAGCAAGAATGAAAGTCGCCCTCTGCAACACGCTCCCAGCAACAATAAAAGTCGTACCTCTCCAACAGGCTCCTAGCAAGAATGAAAGTCGCCCTCTGCAACACGCTCCCAGCAAGAATAAAAGTCGTACCTCTCCAACAGGCTCCTAGCAAGAATGAAAGTCGCCCTCTGCAACACGCTCCCAGCAACAATAAAAGTCGTACCTCTCCAACAGGCTCCTAGAAAGAATGAACCTCTCCAACACGCTACCAGCAACAATAAAAGTCGCATCTCTCCAAGACGCTCCCAGCAAAAACAAAAGTCACATCTCTCCAAATTTCTCTCAGTGACGATAAAAGTCACATCTCTCCAACACGCTTCCAGCAACAATAAAAGTAGCACCTCTCCAACACGCTCCCAGCAACAATAAATGCTGCATCTCTCCAAAACGCTCCTAGCGAAAATAAAAGTCACATCTCTCCAACATTCTCTCAGTTACAATAAAAATTACACCTCTCCAACACGCTCACAGCAACAATAAATGTTACATCTCTTCAACACGCTCCCAGCAAAAATAAAAGTCGCATCTCTCGAACATTCTCTCAGCACGCTCGCAGCAACTATAAAGGTCATGAGTTTCTGAGACATATAAGCTTGCAGTCAACCTATTCTGAGTTACTATGCAATCTTCACACGACGTTTAGAATATGCCAATTACTGTTGCTCCAACCTATTGGGAATTGTCAGTCATCCCTACTGTCCTATTGTACAACTAATTGCCGTAGTAAAATTGAGTTAAGTTTTCTGTTCGGGTTATATCTCAGAGAAGAATTATCCCACTTTCAGTAAACTGATATTGGAATCATAGCTGAACAATTGAGATTTCAGATTTCTGAAAAGTTCCGGTTTTTATCAATCAAAATATGAATACCCTGAAGCTAGAAACATTCACCACCATCTTATAAAGGTTTACAGAGATGATAGAGACTAAAAGAGTTAATCAAATGCCAAGCTATCATTTTTCCTTGAAAACATGCACATGTTGTCTCTGCGATGCTGCGGATGTACACACCTCACATATTCTCGGGTGTTTTATCTCTGTAAATTTTTCCTCTACATAGTTCCAGCTCCGTCGTGATTGAAGAAAGAAAATGAATATCAGTATGAGACTATACGAATCTATTAATACTTTCGAATTGGACACTGCCTTTCTGGTAAGTAATTCGAATCTATTAATACTTTCGAATTGGACACTGCCTTTCTGGTAAGTAATTCGAATCTTCTAATTACTTTCACTTCTCTAATTGCAACAGTCAAAGTAATAATCCCTTACGTCTGGCAGCGTTCGTAGTCAGACGCCCCTACGTCAGTGATGATGGATTTCTTTACGTAATCAGTGTCGTCAACAGCTGACGTAAAAGTTTGATTGTCATCATTAAAATAATTAAGGAATTTAGGTCTCAAATTTTACCCTAGAATCAGGAAAGTAAAATATTATATCTCAATGAATCAGTGACGTATTCGGGAAACTGCACAAAATACATTCTTATGTGGTAAAAGTCAGATTCTCAAACGTTTTTTTTTTTTTTCAGTCGTGATCTTTCTTATCATTAATGGAATTTATCACTTTCCATTTTGTTATTTCATCCATCCATTTTTATGCATTTAAGTGTATAATATCACTCATTATCATTAAATGAGTTCGAAAAAAAAATAAATAAATAAATTGCCTCTTAAGCATCTGCTTAATTTAGAGATGTGACAAGGACCTGTCGGTGTATTATTTCATACAGAAGATCTGTAAAGAAGCAAAACCTCGTTAGAAAGACAGCACAAAGCATCCATTAATTATGCGTGGGTCGCACACAAGTCCCTTTAACTACTAAACATGTAAGGTGTAACCAAAGACACACGAGTGTTCTCATTACTTTATTCCTGTGTTAAATATTACAATATCCTAAATTAGCTGATGCTCTTGGGTTATTTACATTATAATAATGTTGTACTGTACACGAAGGTTGCCAGATCACTAATTTCTAAAAAAATCGTTGCCAGATATTTTTTCTGAATTCTGTAATCAACCATAGCGTTCGGATACTTTTTTGAGTAACTGTATGACAGAGGATCGAATTTGTGATGCTGTAGCCGTCAACTCTGTCCCTGCCGCCCCCTGATACGCCGATCCTCTCGTGTGTGCGTAACTCTGTGTTGCCCAGAACCACGTCTGCGAGGTGCGAATGCTCTTCTGACCATCGACGCCACCATCGTACCACTGCCGATACCTCTCGTCCAACGCCATGTGTAATTTGACGAAAAGACCAACTTGCTTCCCGAAGACCCACACTACGACCTCGCTCAAACTCTGCTAACCTGAACAAATGTTGCACACCCGCGTCATCCAGGCACGGTAGCTTCTTCAAAGAGCACTAAACAACGCGACATAAGACGAATAATTTCTTTATTCAGCCATACTCCTTAAATACGCGCTGCGTATATTTGCATGTTGTCGTCCTCAGTGACGTCATTATTTCACCCAATGACGTTCAATCTTGAATCACGGTTTCTGCTGCCCTTAACTATTATTCACGTTCCTAAAGGAATTCCTTCTGGGTGTTCTTTTTTCAATTTCCGCCAGTGTATATAAATTTTTAATATTATATTTCATTAATGTTTTATAATTTTACCCACATTTTTGAGAAGTCTGAAAAAACGTTGAGTCTTCCACGAGCGTAAAAACTCGCCTGTGGGAGAAATTTAATACTTATGTTTCAATGAAAATGAAAAGGCAACATGCTTATGTTTCCCATTTCCTCAAATTTTGCTAGCGTGATCATAAAAATCAAAGTAGATATTCACTAATTTGTAAGTTCGAAAATTGCCGTTAAGAATAAAATTAAAAAACTTTACTGAGTAGAAAACAGAAATAAAATACTATATTGATTTTTGTACGTTAATAAAGAGTCAAGTTGAGCACTTTTAATAGCAACTTTGCGTCTAATGAATTTATGTTATATTTTATTCTTTTATTTTCTTAAACATAGTCTCAATATTTTCCACATTTAAAATCCATTTTCTTAAATCCTTAAAGAAAATGTTATTACTCCTTATTCCTTTAATGTACTCTGGTAAACAGTTAAAAAACTTTGGCACCAAATAAACCTAATGTTTTTCAACAATAGTGGGGGCGGGGGTGGCTCAGTCGGTAGCGCGCCAGGCTCGTAATCTGTAGTTCCCAGGTTCGAGTCCCAGCTGGGTCAGCGTTGAGATTTATCTCCGCAAAAATTCCCTGCCCACGGTCAGTAGGAGACACCGATGGGCTTGGAAAGGCCGCCGTCCGTCGGATGGGACGTTAAGCAGCTGCTCCGTGTGCGGGAGAGCCATACCCTGTGCACGTTAAAAACACGCTGGATGGCCTTGACGGGAGGCTACCATTGTCTCCTAACAGCTGTTCCAGTGGGTCCCCTCCCCCAACCTTCTCTGAGCCTTCGGGGTCCATGTGACCTGGCCATTTAGCCCATGGTGTGCAAAAAAGTGCCGCTCAGAGGTAAAAACAACAACAATAGTTTTGTACGTTTTTAAATCAAGGATGAAAAAGTTTTTTTGACAGTGTGCGGGAGATACATACCCTCCGCGGGTATTCCTTTGAAATGTCCGTAAGGTTTAAACATTAAAATTCTTCCTTATGTATTTCAGTACCTGAAACACACAAAATTTCCTTTTTTGTAAAATACCTGATTTATTTTATGCATTTCGACGCTTTCAAAATTTCTCAGTTTCATCATGCATTTAATTATGTGGTTTTGAACTTACTGTAATGGTTTGATTGTTGTCAAATAGTTGTAGTAGTTGTTTGTAGTTCCCAGGTTCGAATCCCAGCTGGGTCAGCGTTGATATTTATCTCTACAAAACTCCCCGCCAGGCCCACGGTCAGTAGAGGACACCGATGGGCTTAGATAGGTCGCCGTCCGTTGGATGGGACATTAAACCATGTCTCTGTGCGCGGGAGAGCCATACTCTGTGCACGTTAAAGAACACACTGGATGGCCTTAACGGGAGACTACCAACTGTTCCAGTGGGTTCCCTCCCCCAACCTTCTCTTAGCCTTCTAGGTCCATGTGACCAGGCTATTTAGATCAGGGTGTGCAAAAATGTGCCGCTCAGAGCACTTTCTTGCACACTGAGGAGAGCACTTTTTGGCACACAGAGGTAAAACAATCGAATCCAACAGCACAACTCCTACTCAGGTTAATATTTTTTCCCTCTTTTTTAGGGGAGGAAAGAAATGGACATAGCACGAGGTATCATAATCCTCCCCACATTAGAAGTTTCTAAACCAAAATGCGGAATTTCCTGGCTCATATAATCGAACTTTACAAATCACTTCGTACCCACCAGAGTTCCTCGGATACAATTTGCCAGGCATATGTAACTTTATACAAAAGAAATTAGCTATAGTCTGAGGTGCATAAAAAATGTAAAGGTACTAAAAAATTATTACTCTTAAACAAAATTATTTATCACTTAACATAATATTTAAAACATTTATTAATTATTTGTACATACTTTAATTAGCTTTTGCATATTTTTCAAATTAAGTTAATGATTTTAACTTCCGATAGGAATTTAGTTTTTGAACTTTCATTCTTACAAAGAATCTCCTGTTCCGCTCGAGCTTAATTAAAACGATTTCAATATCCACGGACGCTCGCTCATGACCCAACAAACTAAACAATGAGTTTATCACGCAAAATCAGAAACAAATTAGTTTGATGCATTCATTATTTTAAATTTATTTTTAGCAACAACTATTTTGAATTTAATGTTAAGTCTATGTGGATTTTGAGAATTTCAAACCCACACATCCTAATTTTGTTTGGGGCGGGGGTGGCTCAGTTGGTAGCGTGCCAGGCTCTTAATCTGTTAGTTCCCAGGTTCGAGTCCCAGCTGGGTCAGCGTTGAGATTTATCTCTGCAACAATTCCTCGCCCTGCCCAAGGTCAGTAGGGGACACCGATGGGCTTGGAAAGGCCGCCGTCCGTCGGATGGGACGTTAAGCCGTGGCTCCGTGTGTGGGAGAGCCATAACCTGTGCACGTTAAAGAACACGCTGGATGGCCTTGACGGGAGGCTACCATCTGTCTCCCAACAGCTGTTCCAGTGGGTCCCCTCCCCCAACCTTCTCTGAGTCTTCGGGGTCCATGTCACCTGGCCATTTAGCCCATGGTGTGCAAAAAAGTGCCGCTCAGAGGTAAAACAATCCAATCCAATCCTAATTTTGTTTGACCCCAACATGTTCGCATTGGATTGGATTGTTTTACCTCTGAGCGGCACTTTTTTGCACACCATGGGCTAAATGGCCAGGTCACATGGACCCCGTAGGCTCAGAGAAGGTTGGGGGAGGGGACCCACTGGAACAGCTGTTGGGAGACAGATGGTAGCCTCCCGTCAAGGCCATCCATCGTGTTCTTTAACGTGCACAGGGTATGGCTCTCCCGCACACGGGGCCACGGCTTAACGTCCCATCCGACGAACGGCGTCCTTTCCAAGCTCATCGGTGTTCCCTACTGACCGTGGGCAGGGCGGGGAATTTTGTGGAGATAAATCTCAACGCTGACCAGCTGGGACTCGAACCTGGGAACTACAGATTACGAGCCTGGCGCGCTACCGACTGAGCCACCCCCGCCCCATCCCCTGGGTGAAGATATCTTTCCTGCAAATTAAAGCCTCTAGCTCTTCTGGGGCCGAGTGAATAAGCGGACAGACACACAAAACGTTTTCTTTACATATTTGATTATAGTGTGTCCATATATAATATCAATTTGTTTCATTAATTTTTACAGCATTTGATAACAAACCCGTATTATTTACAATTAAAATTCGTACACCTTTTCGGTTACAATTCGCTTTTTATTTCACGTTTCCGTATAATAAAATAACCGCCACTATACCAGTTATAAAGGCACACTACTCCTTCGAGTTCCTAGGGGAGCGTGAGGTATAAATCCGGCACTGACTTTTATGTTTTCTCAAATTGTCGATTGACCTGTACAGTGTCCTGTACAATCTGTATTTTGACCTGTACAGTGTCCTGTACAATCTGTATTTTGACCTGTACAATCTGTAGTTCCCAGCTGGGTCAGCGTTGAGATTTATCCCGCAAAATTCCCCGCCCTGCCCACGGTCAGTAGGTGACACCGATGGGCTTGGAAAGGTCGTGGACGTTAAGCTGTGGCCCCGTGTGCGGGAGAGCCATACTCTGTGCACGTTAAAGAACACACTGGATGGTCTTGACGGGAGGCTACCATCTGTCTCCCAACAGCTGTTCCAGTGGGTCCCCTCCCCCAATCCTTCTCTGAGTCTTCGGGGTCCTTGTGACCTGGCCATTTAGCCCATGGTGTGCAAAAAATGCCGCTCAAAGGTAAAACAACCCAAAACACTGGTTTAATGGGATATGATCGTCTACTATAAAATAAATATTATTTTCAGGTTTGAGTAACATTTTCTCTGCTTCACAACCATAAACGGCTTATTAAAAAAACTTAATGGAACAGTTAAAGTTAGTATTATAAAGGAAACTAATTTTAACTGATGAAATAATAAGCTGAAAAAAATTGGTTTTGCGGTGAGTGAATGACGGTGACGTTAGTTAGTCAGTTAGTTAGTTAGCACCGTTAGCCGACGATGGTGTAGTGGTTAGCATAACTGGTATGTTTTCAGGAGACGTGGGTTCGAATCCTACTCACGGCAAAATCAATTCTTTTCAGCTTGTTATTTCACGAGTTTCATGTCTATAGGACACATCTTGTTATTCTTTACTACTGAGTAATTTTAACTGTTTTCAATATACAAATTAAAGTCAAAGTTTTGTTGCTGTCCCTCACCAAAAGCTTCACGGTTCCCTGGTATTCAGCGAAAGGCTGATTTAATCTGCAAGTGGTTCCAGACTTAGTAGACATTACCTAAATATAATAAATAGAAAAATTCCCTCAAGCAACTCACAGAACCTGTCAGTTTAATACATCATAGAGAAGATCTGTGAGGGAGGCGAGACCTAAGGAAGTATTAGCTAAGGAGGTGGGAATGTGGGATGGAATTAACAATCCTATAAAATAACCATGGTCGCCAATAAGCCTACCATTGCTTCCAAAACTTAATCCAGCCAATTATATTGAGATGACGAAGAGGTGAAATTTGAGCAAAACGATTACGATTTCAATATATAGGTTGGGTTGTTTTAACTCTGAGCGGTACTTTTTTTGCACACCATGGGCTAAATGGCCAGGTCACATGGACTCCGAAGGCTCAGAGAAGGTTGGGGAAGGGTACCCACTGGAACAGCTGTTGGGATACAGATGGTAGCCTGCCGTCAAGGCCATCCAGTGTGTTCTTTAACGTGCAGAGGGTATGGCTCTCCCGCACACCGCATAACTCTCGCACACCGTTTAACTCTCCGCTCTCCGCATTTGAGCAAAACGATTACGATTTCAATATATAGGTTGGGTTGTTTTAACTCTGAGCGGCACTTTTTTTGCACACCATGGGCTAAATGGCCAGGTCACATGGACTCCGAAGGCTCAGAGAAGGTTGGGGGAGGGTACCCTGCAACAGCTGTTGGGATACAGATGGTAGCCTGCCGTCAAGGCCATCCAGTGTGTTCTTTAACGTGCAGAGGGATGGCTCTCCCGCACACTGATAAACGGCTTAACATTCCATCCGACGGACGTCGGCGGACGAGTCATATTCTTATAGTTTATAAAAGAGGTGATTAACATTTTCTGCAACTTGTCACAAATTGTCTTGGAAAGGTGTCGCATGGAACCTAAGGGCTGATCAGGGCTCTCCAAGGAATCACTTATTTTGCGAGAGATGGGAGGGCTTGCTAGGGTAACTATTAAATTTCAAAAACGGAGCACAATGTTTTTCTTTGACTTCTCGTAACCTTTGGGGAGTCCTTTAGGTATATCGCTGGTGCTGATCCAGAAGCCACCAAGGAAACTAAATCAAATTTAGAAAAGCAAAATTCGGGAGATGTGCCACTGACAAGGATTGTCCTTGTCACAGGTTGTCCACCTCTGTTTTAGAACAAGAAAATAACTATTAAATATCACTACTCTAGTTTAGAACTATAATATTACCTCGCAAAGTTTGAGTTTGCTGTTTTACACCAGAAAAGTTATATTTTGATACACGTTTAACTGCTGAACTTGTTACATTACCTGTAGGATTTTGTGAGGCAAAAGTGTGTGAGGGCAAAAGCACAATATTGACGATCAAATGTACTCTTCAATATTTCCTTGAAAAAGACCCTACCTACTCATAGCTTCCTTTGCCTATTCCGCTGTAGAAGCTTCTGGCTGATTTCCAAGTAAAGATAGATCTGATTCCTGGACTTCAGTCTGCGTTTATGCTCAAATCCACTCTAATATTGTGTTTCAAAAGTTAGGAACTTTAAATATACATTTTCGAAATTTTAATTCATTCATATCAGATGATTTCCGGTGAAATATTTTTCACATTGTTTACAAGAAATAAGCTCGTGATAAATATACAAGAGCATCAGTGGCGTAACTAGGATGGGAAGGGCTAGAAGAAAACTTATGGAACTCTTACCTTCACTACTTTTAATATTGATGCCTAAAATTCTTTTTATCTAATTAAATGCATTTTTGTCGTAAAAAATAAAATGTTAGCTCTAGATGAAGAATAGTAAATTATTAAAATATATATACAAAACAAGTAGCGTTAAGTAATCGTAATGATTTCCATTTTTCTGCTTTTGTTATGAGTTTGATTTCGAGAGTGCTCCTAAATGACTTAGGTATTTTGAAACCTATGCTACTAATCATGTCTTTTCTGCATACAGAAACAACATATAGGCTTCTGTATGCAGGAGACAAAATGTGTATTGAAATACATTGTTCTGTATATTGAAATATACTCTTCTGTATATTGAAATAGTGTATTTTTAGGTTGGGTTGTTTTACCTCTGAGCTGCACTTTTTTGCACACCATGGGCTAAATGGCCAGGTCACATGGACCCCGTAGGCTCAGAGAAGGTTGGGGGAGGGGACCCACTGGAACAGCTGTTGGGAGACAGATGGTAGCCTCCCGTCAAGGCCATCCAGCGTGTTCTTTAACGTGCACAGGGTATGGCTCTCCCGCACACGGGGCCACGGCTTAACGTTCCATCCGACGGACGGCGGCCTTTCCAAGCCCATCGGTGTCCCCTACTGACCGTGGGCAGGGCGAAGAATCTTGTGGAGATAAATCTCAACGCTGACCCAGCTGGACTCGAACCTGGGAACTACAGATTACGAGCCTGGCGCGCTACCGACTGAGCCACCCCGCCCCGTGCATTTTTAGAATCAAACCTTTACTCGCATAGTTTTTTGTTTCATTGAGTTGAACTTTCACTCCCATAGCTTTTTGTTTCGCAGGATCTAACCATCACCCCTACTTTTCGATTGTCTTTCGGATTTCTATAGCCTTTAGATTGCATGTTCTCCCTCCCCCCCATAGCTTTTTGTTCTGTAGGATCGAATGATCCTCTCATAGATTTCTGATTTATACTGTAGGATCGAATCTTCACTCTTACAGCTTTTCATTTTGTAGGATCGAATCTTCACCATCAAAGTTTTTTTTTGTTTTGTAGGATAGAATTTTCCCCCTTTAGTTTTTTGCTTTATAGGATCGAACCTTCACCCTTCCATAGCTATTCGTTTTCTAGAATGGAACCTTCGCCCTACAACATTTGGTTTTGTAAGCTCGAACCCCCTATAGCTTTTTTTTGTTTTGTAGGATTGAACTTCTCCCCCATAGATTTTTGCCTTGTAACATCAAACCTTCACTACCATAGCTTTTTGTTTCGTAGGATCGAACCTTCATCCCCATAACCTTTTGTTTTGTAGGATACAGCCCTCACCCGCATAGATTTTTGCTTTGTAGGATCTAATCTTCAACTCCAATAAGTTTTTGTTTTATAGGATCGAACCTTCATTCTCTATAGCATTTTGTTTTGTAGGATGTAATTTTCACCCTCAACTTTCTGTTTCATAGGATAGAACCTTCACTGCCGTAGATTTTTTGTTTTATAGGATCTAACCTTCACCACATAGTTTTTCTTTTTTGTAGGATCAAACCTTCACCTTCATAGCCTTTAGCGTTTTAGGATCGAGCCTACACCACCAGAGCTTTTTATTTTGTGGTATCGAACTTTCATCCCACAGCTTTCTGTTTTGTAGGATCCAAACTCGCCCCCCCCATAACCTTTTGCTTTGTAGTATTGAATCTTTATCTCCATAGTGTTTTGCTTTATAGGATCCAATTTTCACCTCATAAAATTTTGATTTCTAGGTTCGAACCTTCACCTTCATAGCCTTTCGTTTTGTAGGATCGAACCTTCACCACCATAGTTTTTTTTTTTGCTTTTTAGTATCGAACCTTCATAGTCTTTTATTTTATAAGATCGAGCCTTACCACCATACTTTTTTTTGCTTTGTAGTATCGAACCATCACCCCACAGCTTTTTGTTTTGGAGTATTTAACCTTCCCCACACAGCTTTTTGTTTTGCAGGATCGAATCTTCACCCCCACTGCTTTTTGTTTCGCAGGATATAACTTTCATCCCTATAGCTTTTCGTTTTGCAGAATCGAACCTTTATTCCCATAGCTTTTGTTTCTATAGGATCGAACCTTAATCCTCAGAGTATGGAATTTTAATAGAATGCGAGCCATTTATAGCCTGAAAGATTTGGTTCGAGAGGATCTGAAAGGTTTGTAAGATTAAACCTCAAAAATTACGTATCAGATGGTAAATGTAGTGTACTTAGCTAAATAAATTAATTTGAGCTGCACTTGAGAATTACATAAAAATAATTTCATCAGTTTCTACGGATTGACTCTTTAAAATTAAATATTAATGGCTTAAATTGAATTAAAATTTACAACCATTAAGCTTTCACTTTCGGCAGCAATTTTTGTATGATAGAGGCAAGTACTCGGAGAAAGAGTGGAGGCAGCATTGATTGCACTATCTTTAACAGATAAGGGAATTCTCGAGGACTTTCCTCAACGAGAGCGTTTTAAAGACATTTTAGATTGGCTAAATACAATGTGAATGGTGAAATCATCTTTTGAATATCGCAGTATAAATTGCTTAATTTTCAAATAATACTTTGTGTTAATTGTGGGTTATATTAATGTGCTCTAAAGAGAAAGAATATTCAAGAACAACTAGTAATATTTTTATTTATTTGATTTTTAGTATAAAAGTATAAAATAAACATTTTCCAACATATTTAAATGTTAAAATGTGCGAACATTTATCACGAATTTATATCACAAAATATAGACATGAATTACAAATATCTTTAAAATCTCAATACAAATTCTGCATATGAACTCAGTTGTAAAATAGATACAATTTAAGTACATAAAGTTAGTTATTTGAATTAAATGGGAGATTAATTTTTAAGCTTTAATCATTAATACGCAATTATGTAATGGATTATGCGCATTTGTGCTCAGTATTTGCACTAATCTTTAAATAGGTCTGGAAACGGAAATCAGCTCTGCGCAAGATGATACATCTATTTCTTTCTGGAAGCTGGAATAACAATCTATATCTATGCACCTCATGGGCTGGGTTGTTTTACCTCTGAATGGCATTTTATGTATAAAATGGCCAGGTCTCAAAAAAAAAAATCTGGCAAAAAAATCTGCATTAAATAGTGAAACCAGGATCAATGTGCAAAAATTCTTCATAATAAACAACCTGTGTGTACTGTATCAACGTGTTGTAATTGAATAGATAGTAAACAATCATAAAAAAATATTTGTTTTCTTTAAATATGATAAAATTCATCAGAGAAAATTTTGCATACCGTAGTACACATAGGAGACATCTATAGCCGCTGTTTCACTACATGATATAGATTAGCAAATTTGAAGAATATGAAATGAAAGGAATATATACACTTTTCAGAAAGTGAGGCCGAATAAGAATGATTTTTTGAAAATAACCAATGAATAATTTTTTGTCGAATATAATTAAAATTTGTAAATCAAATTAGGTAATACTGTCTTTCTAGCAAAGACTATAGCATTGCAAAAATCATCAATAAGAAACGAAATATGCAGTTTGTTTTAGCTTCTAAAAAACCCATATAGCGCAAACGATTAACAGATTCAATTAGTAATGTGATAAATGCAGATTTCTGCAAAATATTATTTAAGCAAACAGTGAAAAATGGAAGTCTAGTAAAGGACGATTTTTTAAATTAAATATTTTAGTTGCTAAAGACACTTCTAAACTTGAAAAGCAATAAAATAATTAAAAGACATCAAATGAATATGGTTAAAAGTTTCTAGCTTACTTTTTTAAGGGAAAAAGGTACAGTCGCTCAAATAAATATCCGAATACCATGGTTACATCATGGAGGTAGGAAGATAAGAGGAGGAGCCCTAAGCACTTGAAAATGATGCTACAGCAGCCATGTTGTTCTATTCAAAACATTGATCAGTAGTTACTCACCTATACTAATTTTTGTCGACATTTGTATTTTGGCAGCCTGTTCAGCTTACGGCTGCACGAATCGCATAGTAAAACTGAGTGTAAGTAGGCTTAATTGCAGCGGCAGACGGTTTGTTTTGAATGGAACAACATGGCTACCGCAATGCTGCGTAAGCATCATTTTCCTTCCACAGGGAAAGCGCGTTAGGGCGTCTCCTTATCTTCCTACCTCCATGGGTTACATAACACGAAGGTTGCCAGATCACTAATTTCTAAAAAAATGGTTGCCAGATATTTTTTCTGAATTCAGTAATCGACCATAGTTTTCGAATATTTATTTGAGCGACTGTACTCTTACATAAAGTCCGGAGATAACCGAGCAGTTCTTTTGGACTTGTTCTGGTTTATCATAAAACATGCAAACATAGGTACATGTTGCTGATTTAATATCACGTACGCTAACCACAAGATCAGGTGTATGCTATTGCCCTATTTTTAGGTCTAACATGTGCAAACTAACACAACAAAAATGATTTCTGTAATTTCAACTGAAATCTGAAAATGCACGATACATTTTTATAATGTCTTACTTCTCATTTAATTTTTAAACTTTTATAACAATGACATGAAAACTTGAAATAAAGGGGAATTTTATCACTTTTTCAATCTTCAAAATGTGAAGCCAATCAGAAAAACATATTTGTTGCCCTTTTCCAGTATTTTTTCCAATTATCATTAAACACATCTCATATTCAGAAAAAAAAATTATCTTTCCTTGTTTGCATTCAGCTACAATGTTATACAAAAAAATTACTTAAACACTTTTATGTCATTACTCGTTAAGAACCATTAATATTTAATAACAGTAACAACTCAGTCTTTTTCCACTTAATTTTTCACATACAGTATATTTGGAATTACCGCTACTGATGTGTTTTATAAGTTAAAAATAACCTGCACAAAAGAAATGACTGTAGGTGTTTACTAATAATTTCAACAAAATAAGATTCTATATAATCATTCTAACTAATCATTCTAAGTAAAGACTAGATGTTTATTAAAGCAACTAATATCAAAATATAAATGCATTTAAAGAATATCATATAACGGTGAACGAATGCATCAGTTACCGAATTACTCAGTTCCTTCTCGTGGAATTATAGTCGCTGCAGATGATCCGTCCAAGTTAGCAATCGTCCGAATCCAAGCAATGGTAATAGTTTCCCATCCTGGTTGATAAGCAGTCATGCTACCATTGCAGTTTGCTGGAAACAATACCGGGACATCATAAGTCACCCTTTCACACCTGACTTCACTCCATGTATCGGTTAGGTCTAAGGAAATATCTGCCTCCATCAACACTTCTGGAATTCGAGATGAATCACGGTTTTCTCTCCATGTGAATGGGCAATGAGACCACAACACTGAAGGAAGCGATTCGATTGACATTTCATAATCAATCAGATGACTACTGCCGAATAGCTGATCGATGTTACTCAAAGTCTCGGATAATTCGATGTAACCGATTTGTTGAGTGCAATTTAAAATGCGCGGCTCAAGTTCTACATTCCTCTTAACTAATGGCTTGGCATCACTGAGATCATAATAGCCGCTCAAACCCATAAACACGACCAAAAAGGTGCAGGTGATAACTAACGCCATAATAAAAAATGCTAAACGTGCTTTTGTAACACAACTTGCTATTCACTAATATATATTTACCCTCAGAAAATCTCTCTTTGACTGCAATGAATATTTCGATACAGTATTTATGTGGTGTAGTTGAAGTGGTGAAATTTCCCCTGGGATTCATAATCATAAATAAAAGTGCTTTCGTTCCATTTTTCGTTTTCGTGCATGTTGGGCTAAACTTTGCGTAATTTTGGAGACGAATTCTTTTATCATCACAATGAATGAATCCCAAGAAACTAATTTATGAAATTCCCCATGCACTTTTGAATAATCAACGTCAAGTTGTCCTGTTCGTGCAGGGAACGGAACCAGAAAAAATATTAGAATTCGAAAATTTTCTACTTTTCGTAAAGAATTTCCTGATCGTAAAGGAAAGATCTGGGAAGTATAAAACGTCATTGATATGATATCACGCACTTCAAAGTAGACTGCAGGAGATGCGAACGTTTTCCATCCATGTTATCTCTGCCCCGTAATCATGTATGACGTGGTGATCTTTCAGTGTTTCGTTTATCGTATAACTGAAAATATATTTAATATTTTTGTTGTGTGCAAAACCTTCTCTCCGTTTGAATTTCATACAAACGTTTATAAAAGAACAAAATAAAAATGATAATTACTCAAATGATGATAACCCTAACTGCTGTAGTGGTTAGAAAACCTGACAGTTAAGCCAGTAAGAATGTCGTTAAGTTTATGAGAAACCAAAAAAACTTACAGGTTAGCTCCATTATTCTATTTTCCTAAAAGCTTGTTCAACTACATGAAACAAAAACTTGTGCAGCTTCATTAAAATATATCTTTTTGATAATCTAAAATGTTAGAATGGTCAAAACAATATCATGTTAATGTTATGTGTGAAACGTTCTCCCAAAGAAGAGTACATAAAAAACAGTGTCGTAAATGAAAATGAATCCAATACGATTAGAAAAAGAACTTTAAAATATTAATAATCCCACGTACCCTAAATAAGAGGGAATATAAAATTTCATGTACCCTTTCACAAGATTCCTCAATTTTTCTGAATGATAGAATGCAAAATTATTTAGGTACCGTCGACTATGCTAAGATAAAAGTTTGAAGCACAAAGAGACGAAAGCAATAATTCCAAAGAGATCAGCGCAAAATAATATTTTAAAATTCTGATATATCGCTTGCTTTCGAGTAAGAAATAAAAATGTTTTTCGTAATGACTGCGAAAACAATAGGAAGACTAAAATATTAAATTTCCAAGTTATACAAATAGGAATCTGAGAGGAATAGGAGTCTTTCCAAGTTATACAAATAAGAAGTCGAAGCTCTATAACTTCTAAAACGTGTATTTAATGGAAACATGTGACTGAGAATAAATTAAAGATCATATTCAAATCGATTTAAATTTCGATTTTCAACAATAATCGTTCAGTAACGTAAAGAATTATGTAAGTTAGAATATTTCACAACAGTTTTTACAATTCTGATTTTGACGCTTGAAGCGAATATAATTCTGTCTGTTATTAATATATCACTATTTAAAAAAAAAACGAGCTGTTATTTTGTCTGCTATGTTCCTTACCAGATATTAAACTTTTTTTCTTGTTTCTGGAGATAGGTTAAGCATTGTTTATGAGTTGAATAGGTATTGAAGGAACATTACGATTCGCATTTTCCGAATGTTCCATTAGCTTTGATAACGCCCTCTGACGGAGGAAATATTCTGGAAAGAGCAAAATCATATATCAGAATTTTAAAATATTATTTTGCGCTGATCTCTTTGGAATTATTGATTTCGTCTCTTTGTACTTCAAACTTTTATCTTAGCATAGTCGACGGTACCTAAATAATGAATGTTGCAAAGGATATATTTCAGTTGGAAATTTGAAATTTTGGTGGTCGAGTGTAATGGTCCAATCGTTTACATTGGCAGTAATTATTTATTCTCTTACAATAGGGGGGGGGGGGTAACAAAACACTTTTCTTTTAAGAGATTTGGGTTATGTTGTTTTACCTGTGAGCGGCACTTTTTTGCACACCGTGGGCTAAATGGCAAGGTCACATGGACCCCGAAGGCTCAGAGAAGGTTGGGGGAGGGGACCCACTGGAACAGCTGTTGGGAGACAGATGGTAGCCTCCCGTCAAGGCCATCCAGCGTGTTCTTTAACGTGCACAGGGTAAGGCTCTCCCGCACACGGGGCCACGGCTTAACGTCCCATCCAATGGACGGCGGCCTTTCCTAGCCCATCGGTGTCCACTACTGACTGTGGGCAGGGCGGGGAATTTTTCGGAGATATTTTTTTTAAGAGATAAAAGAAAAAAAAATTGTGTTGCTGAGGAACTAAAACACTTTATGCTGCCTCGTTAACACAGTGGCATCGCGTTGATATTCATCTGCTGGTGTCTGGGTTCGAATCCCAGGATTACATGGTTATGTGTTCGTGCACGTGTTTGTATGTGGCTGTGGTGGCTCAGTCGGTAGCCCACCAGGCTCGTATTCTCCAGTCCCCAGGTTCGAATCCCACTTGAGACAGTGTTGAGATTTATCCCTTAAAAACTCCCCGTCATGCTTTCGGTTAGTAGGGGACATCGATCGGCTTTAAAAAGGCCGGACGTTAAGCCGTGGCTCCGTGTTCGTGAGAGCCTTTGCACGTGCCATCCCCGTGCACGTTGAAGAACGCGCTGGATGGTCTTAATGGGAGAACGACCACCTGTCTCCTAACAGCTATACAGTGGGTTCACTTTTCCCTGCCTTCTCTCAGCTGTTGGGGTCCTTGAGACCTGGCCATTTAGCCTATTGTGTGCAAAAAAAGTACCACTCATAGTTAAAACAATCCAACTTTTTGTTGTATGAGAAATCAGGACAAGCCCTGAGAGAGCTTGTTCGTGCAGGGGAGAAGATTCTTCCAATCTTATAAACTAAAAAAAAAAAAAAAAAACTATGAAGCATCATTATTTTCACCCAGTCATCGATCAGTAGGAATTTCCACTATTAGAGGAAGCTGAAGACAGAATACAAAACACTTAGGTAGTGTCTTGTAACGGTGGGAAAAGTTTGAAAAGTTGACAATTTTCACATTTACAGGAAATATTTGAAATTTAATTTCAAGCGAACATTGAAAACGATCTATTTATGCTACAAATGTGAAATTTACCCCTTATCTTAGGCGGGGGCAGGGGGGAGATGCAATCTTTCAGTTTTGAGATATAAAATGTTTTTTCATTTATATCTTAAAACTGAAAGATTGCATCTCCCCCCTGGGGTAACGGGACAAATCATTACTGCCTACACCAAAATTTCACATTTGTAGCATAAATAGATCGTTTGCAATGCTCGCTTGAAATTAAGTTTCAAATATTTCCTGTAAATGTAAAAATTGTCAACTTTTTAAACTTTTTCCACCGTTAGAAGACGCTATATAAGTGTTTTGTATTCTGTCTTTAGCTCTCTCTATGCTCAATTACAGGAAAAAATAGTGAAATTTCTTACTAATGGATGACTGGTGAAACTAATGATATTTTAAAAATTTTCTTTTTTATTATTTTAGTTAATGAAGTACTACAATTTGTATTTTCCCATTGATTTCTTAGTTCTAATTTCCACTGTTAGAGAGAGCGTAAAATAAAAAATTGAAATGTCGCCTTCTAACAGTTCAAATATTTGAAAAATCTCAAATCTTTAAACTATTATTGAAAATGGCATATTTATACTAAAATTTTGAAACTTTGTTCTTATAGTGTGCTGATCAAGAGGTTACATTGTCAGCAATGATTTGACCCTTAACACAAGAATAAAATTGAGTTTTCCTAAAAAAAACTTTTTTCGTTTTAAGAGAGAAATGATAAATTACTTTTCTGTTATAATGTACTAATTAAATATTGTTTTTTTTTTCATTTTTCCAATCATCTAGTGGTTCGAATATCTATTTTTAGATGATGCTAAAGACGGAAAAATAAAATTTACCTTTTTTTTTTCGAAACGACCGTCCCTATTCGTCAGAGGCGATATGTTATTCTTCTATTTTATAATCATCTTGTTCAATTTCTTATTCTTCTATTTTATAATCATCTTGTTCAATTTCTTATTCTTCTATTTTATAATCATCTTGTTCAATTTCTTATTCTTCTATTTTATAATCATCTTGTTCAATTTCTTACTCAAAATTGCATGTTTATTGAATGCTTTTTCAAACTGGTAAAATTGAAAAATACTTGGTGCCGAGTGCCAGCGGGTCAGCGTTGAGATTTATCTCCGCAAAATTACCCACCCTGCCCACGGTCAGTATGGAACACCGATGAGTTTGGAAAGGCCGTCGTCCGTCGGATCGGACGTTAAGCCGTTGACCGTGTGTGGGAGAGCCATAACCTTTGCACGTTAAAGAACATCCCGGATGGCCTTGACGGGTGGCTACCATCTGTCTCCAGACAGTTATTCCAGTGGGTCCCCTTCCCCAACCTTCTCTGAGCCTTCGGGGTCCTTGTGACCTGGCCATTTTAGTCCATTGTGTGCAAAAAAAGTGCCCTTCAGATGTAAAATAACCCAACCCAAATCCTGCGGAATTTCTGTAAAAAAAAAGCAATTATTTTTGTTTAAAAACTATCTAACTCCTATAAGGTCCCATGGGTTTGGAACGCTAGATCGCTCAGCTCTCTTTACCAGTCCGCGCATGACTACGATTTCCCATAAGATAGGGGTTCTCAACGTGGGGTAAGCGGGAAAATTTTTTGGGGTACGCCGTGAGAGCTCAAAAGTCGCTAGATTTAGTAACAAGTCCATTTCACTGATTACCCAGTAAAATGTTCATAATTTTATAAGATTTGTTAAATTGTTTATGTCATTTTTGGTGTTTATCGATATATGTAATTTATGAATGCAAACTTTAATGTGTATAAATATGTATGTGTGTTTTATTTTATCGCATTGTTATACTATAACTATATTTTTATCTATCTATACAAGGGGTACGCCAGTTACATACACATTTCCAGGGAGTACGTGAAACATAAAACGTTGAGAACCACTGTCATAAGAGAAGCATATGTTGAAAAATCCCTGTCCAGTTGAATTCCATTATTACTTTAAAATGAAACACGTTTTCGGGAAAATCCTGTCCTCTACATACTTTTATATATTTACTGTCATATTTGCATGTGAGTGTGGAATGCGAAATATTCAAGAAATGCAGAATACAGTAATGAAAAATATAAATTCATTTATTTACATGATAAATTTTTAAAAAATGTACAATTCAAAACTCTTTTGAGACCTAAAACTGTCCAATGTAATTAATAATTTAGTTTTATGAATGTATTGCTTGACTGAATGAAAATAACAAACTAAAAATCACAAATTGCGCACAAATTCATTCAACGCGATAGTATTACCTTATTGAATCAAATGCAATATAATATTCCTAAGTGACTCATATATATATATACACTCAAATTGTTTAATAACTATTTTCCAAATCTGTTACTTAACATTCTGAAGGCGAAAATTGTTATCTAAAAATAAATGACGAAAATGATAAAATAGGAACATTTTCATGCCAGGCATTTAAACAAATTCAGTTCTGATATTTAGAATTATTTTTGCAATAATCAGTGAATAATAAAATCCCAGAATTATCTGTTGATGTAATTCCAGAAATACGTTTGCGGAAAAAATACGTTTCGCCGATGAGGGAGACTCGAACAGAAATCTCTCCGTTACTTGACAGTTACAACATCTGACGTGTAACTGGAACACGTGGGTTTAAGTTTCACTCATCAACGAAACTCACGTTTTCCGAAAAAGTATTTCTTGAAAGGTATTATTGCGTTCTTAACATATTATCATATTAAATTTTTTTTAACATCTTAGCAAGTTGGGTTGGGTTGTTTTACCTCTGAGCGGCACTTTTTTGCACACCATGGGCTAAATGGCCAGGTCACATGGACCCCGAAGGCTCAGAGAAGGTTGGGGGAGTGGACCCACTGGAAGAGCTGTTGGGAGACAGATGGTAGCCTCCCGTCAAGGCCATCCAGCGTGTTCTTTAACGTGCACAGGGTATGGCTCTCCCGCACACGGGGCCACGCCTTGACGTCCCATCCGACGGATGGTGGCCTTTCCAAGCCCATCGGTGTCCACTACTGACCGTGGGCAGGGCGGGGAATTTTGCGGAGATAAATCTCAACGCTGACCCAGCTGGGACTCGAACCTGGGAACTACAGATTACGAGCCTGGCGTGCTACCGTCTGAGCCACCCCCGCCCCACATCTTAGCAGCAAATTGAATGTAAATTTGTCACCTTTATTACACCAGTTACAAAGTCACAAATTCTACAATTTTTCACTTATATTACAATCATTATTACTCACTTAATTTAAACATCTAAGAAACGCTTGACGCCATTTGAATAATTAGGGAATTTTTGCGAATATTTACTTGAAATTAAAGAATCTAAACTAAGCATAACAACGCATAACGAAAAATGGATCGATGTAAAATGTAGATTATTCAGTATCTTTCTACATACATCAACGTAATATATTAACAGTAATCACGAAAATCATAATTCACTGCCATTAACATAATTTTTCTATCTGATAAACTTGTCAAAATACTTGAGTGTCACACTGACTCTAATGTTCAATTACTAAGGAAGAAATAGATTTGAACAAATGTTATAAGAGGTGATATGAAATCGTTTCAAACTCGAGTAATATCAAAAATAATTATCAGTGACTTCTTACTCAACACAGGATTAAGCATCAATTTAATAGCAATAAATGTAAGTTAAATATTATTTATAATGACTTCCTTGGGGAGAATTAAGAAACAGATATTATAGCATTGCAAACATAAACTGAATGATAAGTACAACAGCACATATAATAATAAGGCTCGAGATAAATAATCCTTTGTAATCATTAATGAAGGCAATTGTGGATCTAAAACTGATACTATCTGAGATATTTACATAAATCCATGCTTCGTGAATGCTTTTTTAAACGGTCATGGTAGGAGAGATGACGACGTCCACAGGAAAATTATTGCGTACTCTTCCTATTCTACAAACAAAGAAACGGTTACTAGAATCGCTTCTTGAAAATGGGATGCCAACACAGACTTTATCTCATCTTTTTAAAATAAGTAAAGAAATAAATGAATTAGAGTTTCCAATTATTTGAAAGTTTTGGATACATATCTCCCTCACTTCGAGATAAATTAGGTGTTTGAAGCTGTTTGATATTGAAGTCCAAAAAGTTCACTCTAACAAGAAGCGGGTTCAAATTTGAAAACCCACTGTTTTATGTATGCTTCGACTCTAATGAGGATCATGTGGGGTTAAACAAAATGAGCAATTACAAGCAACAAATCATAATTCCACTCTAATTTAGCGTTACAAAATAGCTTAAGTAATAATGATCTTTGAAAATTAATAAATTTATACAGCTTTCATTATTATTAATTAATATTTAATAACAATAACAATCAATATAATAATAAATAATAAATAATAATAAATAATTCTTAAATCTAACATAATAAGTAATATAATAAGCATTTGCATAAAAATTTACATTTAGTCAAAGAAACTGCGACAGAAAATTATTTAGTAAACCCAATATATATATAGAGAAGAGTGCAGCATTATATATTTAAAAATTGCTCTGATTACAAGTTCACCTCAAACAAATTCTGTTTCGAAAATAAATAAACAGACAAATAAATAAATAAATAAATAAATAAATTAATTAATTATTTAATTAATTTTTCCAATTATTTAATACTTTTCAAACAATTTTTATATATTGGCACAATCATCACATAACTACATCGATGAAGTTCAACAATATTCATTATTGCACTAACATAATAACAGATTTATGTATGAATAAATAATATTGTGTTATTTTTATATTACTTGAGCACATTATTTAAATTGCATAGCACCAAATACAATATTTATAGAAATATGCTAATCCGCCAGAAATATGCCTGTCCACATTTCATAACATAAATCATTAAACTCAAAGATAAGTAAACTCGTACCAATCGTTAGAGACAGCAGTTATTGTCCGTAAAATGCTACCTGCAATTTTCCTATTACCAAATTTTTGTAATATAATAACAATTTTAAAAGCAACTGGGAATAGTCTTCAATATATTTTTGGATCCTCCATTATCTTCACATTAGTGTTAAACGTCCAATACCTGCTATTTAAAGTTTGGAAACATAATACAAACATCATCGTTTTCCCGACAACATAATTTGATGTTGAGGAAAATGTCAAAATGCCACATTAAACAATGGAATGATTCGTGAATTATGAAATAACATTACCTACAAATAATAATGATACGTAGATGCATTAAAATCAGTCTCAGTTGTTTTAGAGAAGAGGCCATCTAACTAGATTATGAGCTACCTGAACGTTGAGTAGCAGTTCGTGCATTTTCTCCATTCAAATAAGAAGAATTTCTGGCAACCCAGCCAATGGTAAGAGTTTCCAATCCTGGTTGATAAACAGTCACGTTATTTGCATCTTTTACTTTAAATAAAACAGGCACAGGATACGTAAGCCTTTCGCACATCGTATCATCTGGCATGTGAAGTGGGTTGGCTAATAGCCTATCGGCCTGCATCAGCACATCAGGAAAACGAGATGGATTGATATTTTCTCTCCAATTAAACCAGCAAATCGACCCCAGAGACGCAGAAATTGAATCAGAGGATATTGCAGAATATCTATGGTGACCGAACTCCAAACGTTGATAAGAGTTATTTTTTTCCGTTTCTGTGCACCTCTTAACTAATGATTTGGCTGTCGTTGCAGGTAGTAACACTACACTCATAAATGCAACCAAAATGCTGCAGCTTACGACTAACGAATATGCCATTCTAAAATTAATGAATTTTTTTATAGTTCAGAGTTGTCTATTTATACAACCAATAGTTTTGCAAAGAAGCTTCCTTTTGATGATAAAAAAAGTGTTGTTTGATCCTATATTTATAGAGCGGAGTTAAAAAAATGAGGAAATCCGATCATTTCAATTGTTACGAAGAATGACGTGTTACAGGGAATTATCGATTGCGTTTTTAATTTCCTGTTGCAAAATGTTGTCTCAAGCATTTAGGGGAAACTACTGCCCTACCCAGGGATTAATAATGCAAGAGCATATGGAGTTAAGGTGCATTTGCGAATACAGATTTGTGATTCTTTCCTGCCAATCCCAATGCTCCTACGCAAAGGAAAATGTAGTCTATGACGTTCTATGACGTTCTTTGACGTTAAATTCCTATGTCATAGAGACGGAGACAATGTTAGTTCCGACTGGAAATGGGATCAGGGATTATCTCTCACCTGTAATTACCCGTTGCCGTATACGTTCTTTCGAAATGTTTCCTACTATAGAGTTAAATATGGATTTCATAATTACTTCAAATTTGGTTTCTGCTTTCGGATTTCAAAAATAGTTTATATTTCCGTAGCTAAAATTGGCTGATTTGGTGATAAATTAAAAATTCTTCTTGGGTAGACAGATATTGATGAAATATTAGAACTCACATTTACCCAATTTTCTAATACAGGAAGTCCTCTATATACAGAAGGGTTACGTCCTAAAACGTTGGTCGCAAAACGAGTTTACATTAACGAAACCTTTTTCTTTACTGCTTACCATTATGCAATAATAGATTCATTCACACAGAATATTTTTCGGATCAAAAATTTCATATGAACGAAATTTTTTAGTCTTTTTAATACATTTCAATAGAAAGGAAAGCAAAAGTAATTTAACGCTTTCAATGCTCACTTAGTTTTTAATCGTTTTTGCTATAATTCACGTCACAAGTATGGAAGGTGTTATTTGTCTGTGAATACAAATTAACTTATAAACTATCACAATAAATCGCATATGCCTAAAACGCACATATATGATAATATCGTTACGACAGATGAACAAGCAACAATGAAACCGTGAACATTTTGATGCTCG
The DNA here is from genome assembly GCA_038380435.1 of Ryuthela nishihirai. Classification (NCBI taxonomy): domain Eukaryota; kingdom Metazoa; phylum Arthropoda; class Arachnida; order Araneae; family Heptathelidae; genus Ryuthela; species Ryuthela nishihirai. The sequence continues at coordinate 42,808,959 of JAWZYU010000020.1, forward strand.
CGTGTACTTCAGCTTGAGAATTACGTCACCAGAGGTTCAGAGCAGTCTCACTCGAAATCTAACGATATTCTGAGAGTAATGAAAAAGTTGGCTTTTATTAAATTGAACGAGTGCGATTCTCGGAAAAAATAATGTCAAGTAGAAAGTTAATTTTATTTGGTGTGTGCGCGGGAGGATAAAAAAACTTTATTAATGTGGATCTTGTTAGTAAAGTAGTAAGAAAAGGGAAGAATTCATTGTCTGATGTGTAATGATCAACGTCTGAAAAGAATTGGTTCTGAGAGACTAGTATACTTCGATGCAGTTTTAGAGAATTTGATGAGCAAAATACTGGAAGATAGTCATTTGGTGTGTAGTTATATTTAGTCTGTTTAAGGAATGGTTAAGTTATTCTTTGTAGATTACAAGTTTATTCGCAAATATGATTGTGCCACTTTTTGAGTATTATGAAAAGCCTTATTTTTGTTTTGAGTAGCGATTGTAAGAATTATAGAGAAACAACTCTTTGTGGGAACAGGTAGAGCCGTGGTTCCCTCTGCAGGCAGTTATACCCTTTGCACGTTAAAGAACACACTAGATGACCTGGAAGGTGACTCTCATCTGTCTCCTAATAACTATCTATAGGGACATCTTTCTCTACCTAACCCTAAATCTCTGGAGTCCTTGTGACCTGACCGTACAGCCCACTGTGTTCCAAAATTGACGCTGAGTGGTAAAACAATTGTTCTTAGAACTAAAAGCTTTTAATTTTTTTTAAACATAAATGAATTATTGATTTTTAATTTGATAGTGTAATTTCCTAACTTGTGGGATGCGCAGATCATAAATGTGGTTTGCAAGTACACCTATCCCTCGATTTACACGGTACTCAGTTCACACAATTTTGGCTTTGCACGGTCAAAAAATGCAACCAGTTTCGATTTACACGGTACTGACTGAGATTTCCTTTCTATGTACGTCTCAGTCAGTACCGTGTAAATCGAAACTGGTTGCATTTTTTGACCGTGCAAAGCCAAAATTGTGTGAACTGAGTACAGTGTAAATCGAGGGATAGGTGCATTCGCAAATAAAGGAGAATATATGCAAAATTTTCCTATCTCCACTTTAATAATAAAATGCTTTCAGAAGCAAATATAGTAGTATAACAATGGCACCTCGTGACTTATATGTTTGGTGGAGGCACTTTGACTACCATAGGTAGGGCCCGGATGTAGGAATAAAAATGTCTGATACTCATTTCAACCGAATAGGACTGAAAATACGTTTCGTAACGCATATATTCTTTTTTTAAGCTATTGTCAAAATGCATTATTTAAAAAAATTTCGGAAACAAACTCGAAAAGGTGTTCTTGCCCTTTCTACTTCAATTTAGTATTTTGCTCCTCCATTGTAATAATTACGTATATATATATATGCATTTTTCGTGTCCTTTCTAGTGGGATTTAAAAAAAAAGATCGAGAAAATTATGTCTAATATATAGATTTTCTATTTTTTCATTCCGTTCCGATTACAAATGTACGTTATTATTTTAAACTGAATTGCTCGTCGTAAATTATTATTTGAAAAAGAGTTGTCTTTTTTGGTTACATGCGATTTACATTATGAATTTATTACTTAGAGTATATATGCATTATTGCATATATTAGTTATTTTACAATAAAATGTAAAGAAAAGAAAAAAAGCTGGAATGAGAGCTGCAGGGATCGAACCGGAGATCTTTAAAAGTTGCTAGTCCAAATAAAAAGACAGTTGAACACTGTCTGATTGATAGTTGACATAAACGATTGTACCACTGTTTCCCCCTTTTTGTGACTTTTCTTTTTGCAGGACTAAAAAGGCCTTTTCACGCAACTGTGAGTGTACCAGCAACTTTTTGTCAGCCACCGTGCTGAGCACTTAGACTTCTTGCCTGTCTTCACAGATGGCTTTAAGTCCGGTACATCAGTGGACCTGCCGTGGTCTGCTGAGATGTAATCATTGCAGACCAGATCCTACAGCAGTGTTCCATCTTCATCGCTGAATTGCACGCTATCAGCATCGCCTTGGACCACATATTGGCTAAGCATTATCCTTTCGTCGGTGCGTGCTTTACACTAACTCGCTTAGATCGCTACAGACTTTGATCTCAACGATGCACCGGCGTCCCCTGTTCTTTCCAAGATCCTACAGCAATTCCATCGTCTGGCAGCCACAGCCACCATTCTCATCCGTCGGGCGCCCGGTAATATCGGGATCAGGGGCAATGACTTGGCAAACACTGCTGTCAAGTCGGCCACACACCTGTCCGAGACTCCACTGCCAGTTCCATACCTGGACATCTGGTATTGCTTTACCATTGAGCTCCGGACAACAGTGGCAGAGATCTTGGTCGGAACAATTTGGTATCAAAATTTTCGAGATCAAGCTTATTGTCAAACCATAGTAGTCATGTTTTTGCAGGAATCGCAAGGAGGAAGTTGTACTTGCTCTGCTCCGCTTAGGTCAGTCGTTTCGCACACATTATTTTCTTCGACGGGCGGATAACGAACCTAAGTGTGAGTTTTGTGAAATCATTTTATCGATAAACATACACAGATTAGCCAAAACATTATGACCACCTGCCTAATATGATGCTGGTCCTCTAAGTGCCGCCAAAACAGCTCTTACCCGGCGAGGCATGGACGCTAAAAGACTTTTAAAGGTGTCTTGTGGTATCTGGTACTAACACGTTACCTGCAGATCCTTTAAATCTTGTAAGTTACGTGGTTGAGCCGCGGCAGATCGGATATGCTGTTCCAACACAAACCACAGATGCTCGATTAGATTTATATCTGGGGAATTTGGAGGCCAGGGGGGCAACACCTGGAAATCTCCCTCATCTTCCACGAAAAACTCTCGAACAATCCAGGCACTATGGCATGGCGCATTATCCTGATGAAAGAAGGCATTACTAGAGGGATATACCGTTGCCATGAAAGGATATACCTGGTCTGCAATGATGTTTAGGTAGGTGGTAGACGTCATAGTTTCCTGCACATGAATAACTGGACCCAGGTTTCCCAGCAGAACTTTGCCCAAAGCATTACACTTCCTCCACTGGCTAGTTTTCGTCCCACGTGGCATCCTGGTGCCAACATTTCACCAAGTAAACAACACACGTGTACCCAGCAATCCACATGGTCCAACAGGAAACGAGATCCATCGGACCAGACGACCTTCTTCCAAAATTCAATGTCCAGTTTTGATGCTCGTGTGCACATTGTAGGAGCTTTTGACGGTGAACCGAATTTAGCATGGGCACTCGGAGCTGCCTATGACTATGCAGACCCATTTTCAGGAGGGTTCGATGTATTGTGTGTTGTGACACATTACTCCCGTCACCAGCATTCGAATTACGGGCGAGTTGCGCCACAATGTCCCTTTTATTGACTCGTATCATACGGGATATTCACCTCTAGCATCGATGCGCCGTGATCGGGGCCCACACCTTCGTGGTTTTTCTCACGTCGGACCACTTTTTTGAAGATACTAACCACGGTTGACCGTGAGCACCCCACAAGCTTTGCCGTCTCGGAAATGCTCTGACCCCAGTCGTCTGGCCATTACAATTTGGCCTTTGTCAAACTCACTTAAGTCTGATGCCTTTCCCATCTGAAGAAGAAAAATAACACTGATCAACAGAGCTTTATAGCAGGTGTTATTTATACAGTTCCATGCCCTTCACACGCGCCGTCGTTTACCTGCAGTTTCTTTGATTTGCATAAAGACGCGCTGGTCATTAGGTTTTGGCTCTTCGGTATATTTAATCACATATCCAGCTTTTAACTATGAACGTAGATTTCATTTTAACTTTCATGATTTTACGTCCGAGCCCCTTACACTCGGACAACTTAAACCGATGACTCAGTTTTAATCCCTGTTTTTGATCTTTTATGTTTTTACAGGTCATTTTAACCATTTATAATATTCATCATTTGTTTAATAGATTTTACACTTGTTTCTTATTTTTAAATGGTTGTTGACTTTTATTCTTGTTGGATCTTTTTATTCTTGGTTTTGCAATCGTTGTTATACACTTTTGTTTCTGTAGCGTCCATTGCAGTTTGTGTATTGCTTTTAACGTTGGTTATGAGATCATTATATTTTACTTCTTTATTTATCTCTGTTTAATATAACCCATGTTGTTCTTGTGCCATAAAACCCCAACGAACCAAAATTTGAAATTGTCACTTTCTCTCTTATTTTGGTGCGAATTTTTTCTCGGCGCTTGGGTTCTTGTGACTTGATCATTTACCCCATTAGGAGCAAAATATTTCTTCTCAGAGGTAAAACAACCCAACCTATGTTTCTTTTAAGGGCTTATAGAAGGAAAAGATCTGTACTTTATGAATAATTTTTCATAAATGACATTATCTTATAGAACTTTTTGATTCCAGATGCTTACGCAGTATCTTGGGCATTAGGTGGTTCAACTTTGTAACTAATGATGAGGTTAGGCAAAGGAGTTTGCAACCTCCTTTAAGCAGCATATTGTGCAGAGAGAGACTCCGTTGGTCTGGCCATGTTGCCCGTATGAATAATTATAGATTAGCGAATAGGGTTATGAACAGTGTGCCTAAAGGCCTCAGAAAGAAGGGGAGACCTAGGATGCGGTGGACAGACAATGTCAAACAGGACCTTGTTAGAATTGGTGTGCAGTGGCCAGATGCAGTAGATGTAGCTCAGGATAGACTTGCTTGGAGAACTAAATTGCACGGTCTGGTTGGACCTCCATAGCTTATGGCTGCTTGAGGATGATGATGATATGTAGGCCCCACAAATTAATAAGTTATGAATTAATTTGAAACTTTTGGAACACTTCAGCAATTATTTCTTCAAAATATGAAAGACAGTATACGCTTTTCAGAATGCAGATCTAAATTTAACTTCCTCTCGGAACTAACCGTTTCGACTCCACCTCTCAAGAATACGCATTTGCAGTCATACGAATAATGACGTCTTGTGTGCGCTTCCTCTACGTATATATGAACTGGGCTTGGCAGAGAATAATGGTAAAACATATTTTTTTCATCCAATCAATTCCTTCCTGTGTTATGGAACTAGGAAAAGCAGATGTTACGTCGAAATTTCTTTGAAATATCCCTTTCTAACGGGAAACACATATTGAACGGGAAACACATATTGGGAAATACTGTAACTTTCACCACGTAACGATTGAAACAGATTATTCAATCATGTGGAATTTCTGTTATTTTTATTCCATAAATAGTGGCTCCACAATCACTGCTTACAGAAAATTTGATTCGCTCAAGAGTTCATCGGCAGAATACCTGGTTTTAATAGAGACAGCAGAATACCTGGTTTTTTTGGAGACAGCGCTTTCAACTGTAAACGTCACTTATTTTATTTTTAAATGGCATGTTTGGTAATCATTAGTTGCAGCGTTTTAATTGCATTTATGGGTGCAGTGTTCCTGCCTGCAACGGTAGCCAACATTTTCATTAAGAGAAGCGCAAACAACGAGTATCAACTTTTGAACCTCACTCATCACATTTATCCTACAGTGAGTCCTAAATTGAATTCTACTGCTCAGCAAACATTTTGCTCCTTCTTTTGGAGTGAAAACAGAGATTCTTCTCGTTTCCCTGAAGTGCTGATGGAGGCCAAGTTATTCAAAGGAACGAAATTACCTCGCAATATCATGTGTAAAAGATTAACCTACAACGTTCCTGTGTTATTTCGAACAAACGATACAACCGTTTACCGAGCAGGAATACAGAATGTTACCATTGCCTGGGTTGCTAGAAATTCTACATATGATGGAGAACTTGCATCAGTGGCTGGTCATTCAGGATCTCAATAATCGGGTAAATTCTTCTGCCCTTTAAATAAACTGAGACTGATTTAAATGCATTGGTAAATAATATGTATTTATTTTAAATATTTATTGGTGATTCATTGCTTAATTTACTTGTGCATCTTGGACTTTTCGTCTTTCAAAACAGAAAAGTATTTTTTTCTGAACTTTGTTGTGAGCTTGAAACAGAAAGTATCTAAATTTCACTTCTTGTGAATGTTATATGACATCTCTTAATATCTAACTGTTGGTTCTCAGCTGCATTTGAAAATTTTCTGTTCCTAAGATAAAATATTTAAAAGAAACATGTCAGAAAGCATTTTATGTACAGCAGCTTTCAAATACAACTTGAAATCATTTTGTTTTGCTTATAATGTTTTATAGTATGAAATTCTAAAAGTTTAATTTAATTAGCATTTTTATGAACTGAATATATAATGAATAGTAAAGAGTTATAAGTAAGATATGGAAATGCTTAAAAAGGCTAATATTAATTCTCAATCTAGTGTTAATGATGTCTAGATTAGATTGTGATGTTGTTCAGTTGATTATATGTGATTGTTGATGTCTAGACTAGATTGTCTTCAATCTGTGACTATGAATATTCTACAATTAATTAATTTGATTTCATGTTATATTTTCTGTGTATTTTGGAAAATGTTACATTATGCTAAAATTTTCTAGAATAAGAATATGTATTGTGGTGATTTATTTATTTATTTATTTATTTATTTATTTATGAGATAAGCTACATAGGTTTGCTTTTAAAACGTACTATTAGTATCAAACATTAGAATTAATCGTATTGAATTTTTAAACTGTTATTAGCCGAATGACATTTTTTTCCTCTATACCCATTTATCATACATAACCTATGGATGCTCACCTGTGATTGCCTACTAATCAAAATGTCCAATAGTGCTATTTAAATATGAGTAAGACGTTAGTTGTAAGTTAGCATTAACGTTATTTTTCATTAAGGATTAAGCTTAACTTAATTAAATATCCAATTTGTAATTTTTACTGATTATTTGTAAAAGTCAAATTCTACTTCAGATTATCATTATGCTATCAGGAATTGTGTAAATGTTTGGGTAAAAATAAATTTTACGAAATGCGATATGAATTCAAACAACTAATTTATTAAAAGATTAAGAGAGTAAACGAGAATTCAAAATGAATATCATGGCATTGGAGATTGTAGCGTAAGGATAGCACAATGGTCGAATCACCTGCCTTCTCTCAGGCACACCCTTTAATGTCATAGTGAATGCGGCCTTCCCCTTTGCTCCAAGAATGAGTGCTACTCTTATCAGAAAGCAACGGAACTTCTTCCGTTACTGTGTTTGCTCTGCTGAGAAGGGAAATGGTAAGAAATACACAAACATCGAATGGGAAACAACGTGAAATCTGGCTTCAGGTTGTTTTGAAAATTTGTGGGATTTATTCAACGTTGACAAATAAAGAAAAAAAAACAGGATTTTTTTTACATAGGCTAAATTACACTCTAAAGAACAGAGAAATATAAATGATGGGTGAAATTTATATTTTCTTCGGAGCTTCATATACTTCACTTCAACAATATAAATATTTTATTAACAGCGATTGATCGAAACAGAGACACAATTTCACCTTCCAGCTTGGTCTGATTGCCCGTTCACCTATTAAATAACACCTTATATGAGTTCACCTGTCCCTTGGCAGTGTGGTTTATCGCGCTTGGCTACTGATCAAAGGGACCTGGTTCGAGCCTAGGGTAAGAATGGATGTGTGTATTGTCTTTCTGCCGAGGTCTCACCTTCCTCACAGATCTACTTTACAGCGTATTAAACTGACAAGTTGCTGTTAGACCTCTGTGCAAGCAGCTGCTTGAGAGAGTATTTTTATGCGAGTTCGTGCGTGATTAATCCTTTTCTTCATGAGAAGTCTTACAACTTGTATCCTTTTGTTTAAAACTTTAAAAAGTAGTTCCCCATCCTTCTAACAATAGTATTCTACGGAAACGTTTCTGAAAACAAAATGTTTTCTTTTTTATGATATTTAAACAAATTTAAATTTGACCATTCCCATGCCAAAACAATGATTCTTTCTACTTTAACCAAATGTATTTTTTTAGTTATTTTCTAGAATACATCAATCAATTATATTTAAACTAAATCGAATAAATTGCAGTGTGTTATACAATGTTGTCAGTTATAAGGAAAGGAAAGTTTTCAGGGTATAATTTCAAATAAATCATGATTGACACGTTTTAATCATGATTTTAAATAATATTTTATCACACATTCAAATTTTTACCTCTGTAGTTCTTTCATTTTATGGATAGGAAAAAACCCCTAGCAAATTATATTCAATTCGCTCCATATTTATTAAGTTTACATTGAAAGTTTACAAGAAGTTATCATGACCATATGAGATGGCAATTGGATAGTCTCTAAAATTAAATATTATTATATTAAAAAGCGTTAAATACATATGATATAATTAATAATAGCATTCTCATACTTGTCTTCGTAATGACGTGGAATTTACAGTCTTATATTTAAAAAACGAGTCTGCAATAGTTCAAGGAGAAGTCAAGGGAAGTCAAGGAGAATTCGAAGCAAAATCCGTGATCTTATGTTTTGTGTTCATGCAAAAACACGAAACTCCTGTAAAATGCTCACACTATATTTTTATTATTTACACTTAGCATAAAGAAACTGAAATTTAAAAAGTTTAGAATTCTTTAAGAAATCTGATATCCGAAGTCTAAAACTGAAACATTTTGTTTTGATTTTAAGTGCTGGATTTATTTACTGCATATTCTGTAGTTCTTCTGGGGAAGACATTCAGTATCTTGAACTTTCTGTATGAAAGTATAGAAATACTTCTGATTTATTTATTTCGATTTTAATAAAACGATCATAACTAAAACGTGTTTTCTTATTTTGAAAAAAAAAAAACGTGATTTATGTAAAAGAAAATGATTAAAACAAGGTCACATTTGAAAGAATTATGTTTTTCTCTGATACTTTTAGGACTTTTTGTGCATTGAAAAAAATATACTGTTACATACTTGTGATCCATTTTATGTTTTCTACTTTAATTGCAATTTGTTTCTTCTTTTTACGTTGTCTTTTTTATAATATTGAACTAAAGTTTTTTATTGAGGTATAAATACATACTTGGTTAGTTTTAAATTTTGGCGTTCAATCCATTTTAATTTGTAAACTGCGGAAAATAAACTTTAATTAATAACAATAATACTCCCTCAAGAAGCTGCTTGCCACAGGGGTCTGACAAGAGCCTCTCAGTTTATATGCCAGAGTAGAAGGTCTGTGATGATGGCAGGACTTCAGCAGAAAAACAACAGAAACGTCCATGCCTTATCCGGGGCTCGGACCCAGATCCCTTAGATCAGTAGCCAAACGCACTAACCATTCGGCCACGGGACAATTAATTATTGCGAATTTGAAATATAATAATCAACCATTTAACCTCCTGCTGCCTGGTATCATGATCTTTATATTTACAGTGAATGTTATAATTTAGGCATTACCAATTTTTAAAAGAAGCTGATTAGTTTGCTTACAAAATGTGAATCACAATTACTAAAGTATTTATTAAATATAAATATTAAGGTAAGATATTTATTCAAATGTAGCAAACGAAAATGAAAGGGAGATATTAAAAGAATCCCTGTAACAAGTGATGGAACGAACATAAAATAATTAATTATCCACATATATTTAACTATATTTTAATTTAGAGGGGCGGGGGTGGCTCAGTCGGTAGCGCGCCAGGCTCGTAATCTGTAGTTCCCAGGTTCGAGTCCCAGCTGGGTCAGCGTTGAGATTTATCTCCGCAAAATTCCCCGCCCTGCCCACGGTCAGTAGGCGACACCGATGGGCTTGGAAAGGCCGCTGTCCGTCGGATGGGACGTTAAGCCGTGGGCCCGTGTGCGGGAGAGCCATACCCTGTGCACGTTAAAGAACACGCTGGATGGCCTTGACGGGAGACTACCATCTGTCTCCCAACAGCTGTTCCAGTGGGTCCCCTCCCCCAACCTTCTCTGAGCCTTCGGGGTCCATGTGACCTGGCCATTTAGCCCATGGTGTGCAAAAAAGTGCCGCTCAGAGGTAAAACAACCCAACCCAAATATTTTAATTTAGCAGTAAATGTTATCAGTTAGATTTAATTTATTTTCTAATTTACACTTATCTAATTTATAGTGGTTAGTTATCAATTTACACTTATCTAATTTATAGTGGTTAGTTATCAATTTACTTTCATATTGAATTAATCTGTTAGTAAATATTATCAGTATAATTTAATGCATTTTTAAAATGATACAGATCTGTTTTATAGCGATCAGTCATCAATTAATCTTCATATTTTAATAAATTGCATTAGTAAGGGTTACCAGTTCCAGTTAATTTGTTTCCAAATTTATGTTGCTTTTTAAATTCTTTCCTGACTGCAGTGAAATCAGTCACCGAGATATTTTATTGATTATATTATTCATCAGTTAAAACTTAAAAGAATTTGTAAAGTATATTTTTTGTATGAAAAAATAAAGAATAAATTGAAAAAAAAAAAACATATGTATATTTCTGTGTCATTATTTTCTCACTTGCACCATATTAGCTAATTTATCTGGCATTTCTTGGGTTTATATGAATTTAAATTAATTCGCTGATATATATAATACATGATTTTCAACATCGCTGACTCACTTGAATTACATCTGGTTAGGTTCGAGTCCTGTGATGTTATCTGTTTTTCTTCGGGGCATAGAGTAAGATTACCCATCATATAGCTTGCTTTCGATTTAAGTGGGAGTTGCTTTCTTAAGAATGGCCGGGTAAATCAAATATAATTTTCTCATGAGTAATAAAACATATAGTAGGATAGGGGATAAAATGCTGCCTCAAAACTCATATATGCATGTATTTCCTCCACTATTTTGTTTTTCACTATACAGTGTTTATTTGTTACTATAATAAAGACATTAGAGTACATTATAGTAACCCTAAAAAACGAAAGAATACAGTCTATCTACATCGAGAAAAAAAAATATTGTTTATAAGAAATGCTTTTGAACCTCAAAGCGCTGTCTTTGATGACTTTCTTGGTGCTGATAGGATGGATGAGAGGAGGAAGCTAAGGGTCACGTGGGTGAAATGACGAGTAAACGAAGGAGGAGATGCTTTCTATCCTGTTGGCATCTGCTGCGCTACCGACGTAGAATGTCGAGTTTCAGTTTCTGTGCTTTCTTTTTCTCTTGAGGTAGGAAAAACAAAGTTTAAGAAAACAAAGTCTAAATTCTTTTCTTTTAAAATCTGTAAGTTCAAACTGAGTTATGCAAAGATAAAATGGCCCATAAAAAGTTAATTAGAAAAGGTGTAAATACAGTGAAAGTTTTATTCCTAACTCGGGTTATTTAATCAGTATAAATTGAATTCCTAATTTTAAGAACTTTTATTTTAGCTATAGCTCGTTATATAATAATCGATGGTACATTTCTCATTTCTTTCTGAGGGGTGGATGGGTGCGTGGAGAATGGGAGACAAGTTTATGGGTCAACTGGTTGGAAGGGAATTGCCCATATTGTAATCTTTCAACTCGTTAAGACTCGTTAAGATCGACCACTATGGACTCTTTTGAGGGAGATAGAAAGGAGGGTATGTTATGTGCCGTAGTCCATGATACTCTACACATCACAGATTTCATTTATGTTATAATACTTTATGGTGAGCAATCGTTTCCCCATTTCCCCTATTTTGAAGGGAGGTTTTTTCGGTATGGACGAATGGACCTTTTTTTTTTGGAATGCCAAACTTGACGTTTCTAATGATCTAGGAGAAACTGTATACCGAATGGATGATCCTAGCTCTTACTGTTTAAGAGGAATTACAATGCGTTAAGCTATGATAAGAGCAAGCTCAACACCGAATTTGATAGTCTTACCATTGAAGAGAAACCCATACCCTCCACCCCTTTTCTTAACAGGCTCGTTTTTGGGTCCTCAGCTAAAAAGTTTAAAAGGAAACGGGAAAATGGGCAAATTGGCTGGTTGTTTTACTCTGAGCGTCACTATTTTGTATACAATGGTATAAATGGCCAAAGCACAAAGACACCAAGGTCTCAGAGAAGGTTGGTGAAAGGAACCCACTGGACAATTGTTAGGTGACAGATGGAAACTTCCCGTTCAACCCATTCAGCGTGTTCTTTAACGTGCACAGGGTATGATTCTCCCGCATATGGATTTCCCACGGTCAATAGGGGACACCGATGGGCTTGAAAAGGTCGCCGCCCGTCGGATGGGACGTTAAGCCGTGGCCCCGTGTGCGAGAGAGCCATACCCTGTGCACGTTAAAGAACACACTGGATGGCCTTGACGGGAGGCTACCATCTGCCTCCCAACAGCTGTTCCAGTAGGTCCCCTCCCCCAAACTTCTCTGAGCTTTCGGGGTCCTTGTGGCCTGGCCATTTTGCCCATGGTGTGCAAAAAAGTGCCGTTCAGAGGTAAAACAATCCAAAACAATCCCGCATATGGAGTCACGGCTTAACGTTCCATCCGACGGACGGTGCTGTTCATCGGTGTCCCCTACTGACAGAGAGCAGGGTTGGGGTTTTGCAGAAATAAATCTCAACGTATTCTTATCAATTGTACATTGTGTTTAAATTTAGGCCAAGGTTACGAAGTTCGAACACCAGGCAGGACTCGAACCTAGTAACTGCAGATTAGAGCCTGGAGTGTTACCGCCTGAGTCATACCCGCCCGGTAAAAGGGGAAACGAAAAGGGGAAGAAATGAAATTAAAAACCAGTCTCTTATTCTTTTCCTTATGTTACGATCACAGTAATTATAGTAGTATTATAGAGGAATTACAAAACATATTGGATTTGATGGAGAAAGAAAGACAGTTGGGTTACTCTAACTCCCTGGTGTTGCTCTAAGTCAGAGGTCCCCAAACTTATTTGTCCTACCGCCACCTTTTCAGAAAAAAAATTGCTCTGCGCCCCCTGGAAATCTACCTTCTTTAAGCGAACAAACAGAAAGATGCAGTGACAACTTTGCGTTCTTTTATGTATCTATATTTCTACCTACGTCCTACAACATAGTAAAGAAAGATGTAAATAAGACACCTTGAAGCTTGAAATTATAAAATTATTTATTAAAATCAACCATAGTAAAATTCGCATTACACACAGAAAAATTCAAAATTTTCTTGTCTTCCCTTCTTTCTTTATGCTTCCATCGCCCCCCAATTGCACCCGAGGCTACTATCGATTCCCTGGATCGTTCTAGCGCCCCCCCCCCCAGGGGGCGATATCGCCCACTTTGGGAAACATTGCTCTAAGTTATCATAAGACAAAAAAATGAAGCGTTTCACAAATTTCCAATTTAAATTATAAGAATACCGATGCTCTCTGCTCGGGGGCTTCTTTAACATGAACGCTTATTCAAACTATCTTCATTCTTCTCAAGAGCGTTGCTGTTATCTGAATGATAAGGACAATGAAGTGCGTTGAAGTGAAAATGAGTACCAAATGAAAATGAGAACCAGTGTAAATGAAGTAGTCAAAATCGGTTTTTATATTATCCATGCCAACGTAGATATTATCGTTTAGGAAGCGTTCTCCCTTTTCTTGTCAGAGGAAGAACGTTTTTAGAGTTAATCAAACATGTGGAAAATTTTTCTCCTTGATCTCAGAAACCATCGCGTTAAATCTGAATATAGTACCATAACTACGTGCCCAATGAATGCGAAACAGACAGAGAAAAAGCATCCAGTTACATACATATTTAAGAGACTCCATTCGACCTTGAATCAAACTACGTTATCTAATTATTTAAACTAAATTACAGGAAGCCTAATTAACGCGTGTCTTCTCCATCGAAATTGGATACTGCTATAAGAAACGTTGGCATGGATAATATAAAGGCCGATTTTGACTACTTCATTTACACTGGTTGCATATCATGAAACAATCAATCAGTGGAGGCCAATACTTCCCTTCAATGCACTTCATCGTCCTTATCATTCAGATAACAGCATGCTCTTCAGAAGAATGAAGATAGTTTGAAAAAGCGTTCATGTTAAAGAAGCCCACGAGCAGATAGCTTGGGTTGTTTTACCTCTGAGCGGCACTTTTTTGCACACCATGGGCTAAATGGCCAGGTCACATGGACCCCAAAGGCTCAGAGAAGGTTGGGGGAGGGGACCCACTGGAACAGCTGTTGGGAGACAGATGGTAGCCTCCCGTCAAGGCCATCCAGCGTGTTCTTTAACGTGCAACAGCGTATGGCTCTCCCGCACACTGGGCCACGGCTTAACGTCCCATCCGACGGACTCTTGGATAAGGACATTAAATTTTAGCTCCATATGAAACAGATCGATACCAGGTATAGTTTAAAAGAACACGCTGAATGGCATTGATGGGAGGCTTCTATCTGTATCCTAAGAGCTATTAAGTGGAATTTTCCGCCTTCTCTGAGCCTCTGGAGTCTTTGTGACATAGCCATTTCGCCCATTGTGTTCAAAAAACGCCGTTCAAAGGGTTGTGTCATTTTACCTCTGAGCTGCTCTTTTTTCTGCACAATAGACTAAATGGTCAGGTTACAAGGACCACCGAGGGATCAGAAAAGTTTTGGAGAAAGAAACCCACAGAGCAACTATTAGGATGGTACAGATATATTTTAACACACATAAGACACAGATAGAAGTCTTTTGCAAAGGCTACCATCTGTGTCCCCTCAACTGTATCTGAAGGTGGAGGGGACTGTGTCTCTTCAACTTCTTCTGAGCCTTTAGAACCCCTATGACCTGCCATTTAGCGCATTGAAAGCACGAAAGTGCCTCTCACACGTGAAATAATGCAAATAAATCTAATTCGTACAGTAGTCTAGCTCTAACTGGTGAAGTCGATATAGGTCTTAATTTCTTTTAGTGGTTACATAGGCCTTATACTCGGATGACAAATGTACTCAAAATAGGAGTAGCTAAATGTTTTCTCCATTATCTATGAAGCATAACAATGCATGGTAATGCATCATGGCGTCTCTAAAACATTCTTGCAGTAGACAAAATTTAATGTTTTTTCGCATTATTTATTAAATTCTTCAGTTTGAACTACTGTGAAACCATGGAGGACAGATGAGCTTCACATGGATTTTATATATCAAAATTTCAATAATTTATACGACAACAAATCATTTCAAAGATAATAAACATAAAAGCTATTTAAGCATTCAGATAGTAAACAAAAACTCGGAACGGATACCACGTCACTGAAGATGGCAGAGGAGAGATAAGACTCTGGTCGCATCACCTACAGTCTATCAGACACGTGTTTTACGTCACAGTGGATGTGTGGCCTTTCCCTTTGCTCCGTAACAAACATATATGTTAGCAAACAACCGAAGAAAACTCTCGTTCCTTAGATGTTTATTGATGGTAGGAGAGAAATGATTCACGTTGAACAAAATATCCATTGGGAATTACCTTAAAATGAATCTTTAGTTTGTGTCACAAATTTGTGGGTTTATTATGCCGTAAAAGGAAAATCAATAAATAAATAAGAAATCGACATGTTTCTAGACTATGCATAACATTTGTGAAAATCAATATGTGAAATTTTAGCTTCCGCTGGAAAATCACACATTTCATATTCGAATTTTAATTATTCAATGAAAGCACAGGTATTTACAGTGAATGACACGAATTCAATCTCCTTCTTCCCCTTTCACTGGTGTAAATTGTTTAAAATGTTTTTATTCTGACCTGTAAGTCGAGTTTGGTTGGGTCAATGACATCTATGCTTCTTTCTTCAACAAAGGACAAGCCATTAGCTAAGAGAAATGCTGAAATTGAGACTCGTATTTTAATCTCTCTTTTTCGTTTCTAATTATTTTTCCTCCACACATCGACAAGTTCTTGTAGGTCATTTTCTCTTCGCATCACCTTTGAGTATTTCTTCTATATCGTCTTCCGCCGAGTATTTCTTCTATATCGTCTTCTATATCGTCGTTGAATCCTTCGGAACCCACCTGATGGGCAACTTTAACAAATATTTAAGGTAACATTCGGGCATAAGTGGAAGACAGAACTATACGATCGCGTACTTTGAGACCTTACTGTACAGATTGTTTTTTATGAACCACAAGTTCTTTTGCAATTGACAGAATGTGGCTCATCATTCTCTGGTTACAAGGCCTGATATACACAGTCGTATCAGAATAATATGACTACCTACCATAGTATATGTGTTACCGCTAAAGTGCAGAAATTAGTTATTCTACAGATTATCTAGGTATTGTGCAGATTAACTAGGGTGATCCGTTAACGTGCGGAAAATTGTTTCATTTCTCAAATTACCTAGGTAATCTGCAAATTACCTGGATAATCTGCACATTACCTACTAGGCACTCGTTAAAGTGAAAATAAGATCTTTGCTGGAACAACAGGAACGTTTCTGTACGCTTAAATTAACATAATGTTATTTATCTAGTGTCCGAGAGTAGAGTTGAAACCAGGGTCATCCCTCTGTCAACATGAATCAGTCGTCCGAATTATAAAAAACGCCCGTACAATCTTGTATTCGAGGCTTAGTTGAAATAAAAATTCAGTTAAAATAATGCTAATAAAAACAAGTAAAATGCTTTAATAGAAACGCAAATATCTAAAACGTAATTGTTTATATAATATTTTTAGTCCTTGCATGGCATTGCATTTTAGTCCTTGCATAGTGTGGTTCTCTGACAGAATTTCAGGGGTGAAAAATTTCCGATTTTTTTATCCATTAAAATAGCAGGTAGTTGAATTTCTGAACAACTCGTTGAGAAATTCAACTACCTGCTATTTTAATGGCCTTAACCAGTGGTATTCTGGAGAACTACCATGCCCATTTAAATTTGCAGTATCAAATTGAATTGTTCATTTCGACATTTATGCTAGTTTCATGAAAATTTCGGATACTTGAGTACCGGATAACCGGAAGTTTATTGTATATGGTGTTTAAAACCTAAAAACGATTGTATCATTTTATTCCTCACAAAAAGATGGATGAAGAAAAGAAAAAGAAAAATTAAACTTCTAATACTTAACTGATCACTTATAATGGTTACGAAAATATATATATACGAGTCGGAGTGTACAGTAGAAACTTTTGGTATGGGATACTGCAATGGTATTTCACAATATTTTTTTTTAAAAAGAAGTGAAATATTCTTCGCGTTTATTTTCACAAGAACATTATTTCTGAAAAAGTTTAGGGTAGCCAGAATTCAAGCGTTACCTTTTCTTTAAGTATAAAAAAAGGTTCTTTTAAAATATTGGAAAGAATAAAAAACTGGAAAATATCCATGGTTGAAGGGTGTTTTAAGGAATTCCATCTCCAGCTAATCGAAACAGGACTTTTTAAAAAATATGGATTGTGATGATACACATTATCAAAAGTATTGGGATATTTCTATTCGGTCAGCTGAAAACAAATTTAATTCAAACTTAGAGCATTCATAAATTTATTATGAAATCTTGGAACAAAGTATAATGGCAAATCATATTTCATTGGAAAATCAATAGGAAAACCATTCCAATAAAAAATCATATTTGAAGCTGCATAACTTTGAAAATAAGCTTTTTACAAAACTAAAAATGCCACGAGAGTTAAATTACAGATCTCAATAAACAATAATTTTATTAACTCAAACAGAATTTTGGTCGTGTTACTTAAATTTTATATTTTATATCGAAATAATTTGCTTTTACCTGGAATAATTCTTGCCGAAGAACATCGGCGAAATAACTGGATATGTGCCAAAGGATATGAAGATTTTTCTCTTTGGAATTGCTTACTTATTATCCAAATACTAAAAGTAAACTAAGAAGCTTATAAATATGCTCTTCGTTATTAAGATGTTTGCAAGTAGTGAAGGGTTTCATAAATTTCCAATTTAAATTATAAGAATACGGGGCGGGGGTGGCTCAGTCGGTAGCGCGCCAGGCTCGTAATCTGTAGTTCCCAGGTTCGAGTCCCAGCTGGGTCAGCGTTGAGATTTATCTCCGCAAAATTCCTTGCCCTGCCCACGGTCAGTAGGGGACACCGATGGGCTTGGAAGACTGCTTTGTCGATAGGGTACATAAGAAAACAGGAAAAAAATAACGGGCCACAAGTAAATAGCACAGCGATAGCAGCGAGAGTTCACGAATTGATCAGACAAGAACTGTTTCTTATATCGGGTTAGAGTTGGGTTGTTTTACCTCTGAGCGGCACTTTTTTGCACAGCAGTCTTTCTTTCTCCATCAAATTCAATATGTTTTGTAATTCCTCTATAATGCTACTATAATTACTATGATCGTAACATAAGGAAAAGAATAAGAGACTGGTTTTTAATTTCATTTCTTCCCCCTTTTCGTTTCCCCTTTTACCGGGCGGGTATGACTCAGGCAGTAACACTCCAGGCTCTAATCTGCAATTACTAGGTTCGAGTCCTGCCTGGTCTTCGAACTTTTTAACCTTGGCCTAAATTTAAACACAGTGTACAATTGATAAGAATACGTTGAGATTTATTTCTGCAAAACCCCATCCCTGCTCTCTGTCAGTAGGGGACACCGATGAACAACGCCGTCCGTTGGATGGGACGTTAAGTCGTGGCTCCGTATGCGGGAGAACCATACCCTGTGCACGTTAAAGGACACGCTGAATGGGTTGAACGAAAAGTTTCCATCTGTCACCTAACAATTGTCCAGTGCGTTCCCTTTCACCAACCTTCTCTGAGACCTTGGTGTCTTTGTGCTTTGGCCATTTATACCATTGTATACAAAATAGTGACGCTCATAGTAAAACAACCAGCCAATTTGCCCATTTTCCCGTTTCCTTTTAACTTTTTAGGTGAGGACCCAAAAACGGGCCTGTTAAGAAAAGGGGTGGAGGGTATGGGCTTCTCTTCAATGGTAAGACTATCAAATTCGGTGTCCAGCTTGCCCTTATCATAGCTTAACGCATTGTAATTCCTCTTAACCCTTTCACGACTAAGGGAAACATTTTTCTCATTTTAAAATTGGTGATTGTCGTATTTAATTATAACCTTATCTGCATTTTTTATACAGAATGTCAAAATAGAACGTATGCCGAACGCAATTACGTAAACGGGAACGTTTAGAAAAGAAAAGAACTGTCAGGACGCATTATATATGTACTATGTGCAATGTCTATCTTTGCCTCACTACCAAAAGAAATTGCTTCGCAGAATATCATAATTAGCACATCATTTTGTATAGCAATTTTATTTCATAATTTTGTATTATTTTAGTTAACATTGTGTTCTAATAAACCAATAAATAAAAGACATTGCATAATAAGCCTAACTATAATTTGTGTTACTTTTATAGTCCATTGGGAAAATTTCCCACAAAATTCCAAAAAAACTACCCATTGTTATGTATTTTTCTTATGATTTTTATTTATTTTACGTCTAAACAAACTAAAATAAACAGTTACATACTAATATTTATTCTTAGAAACCTTATGGTCCTGAAAGGGTTAAACAGTAAGAGCTAGGATCATCCATTCGGTATACAGTTTCTCCTAGATCATAAGAAAGGTCAAGGTTGGCATTCCAAATAAAAAGGTCCATTCGTCCATACCGAAAAAACCTCTCTTCAAAATAGGGGAAATGTGGAAACGATTGCTCACCATAAAGTATTATAACATAAATGAAATCTGTGATGTGGAGAGTATCATGGACTACGGCACATAACATACCCTCCTTTCTATCTCCCTCAAAAAAGTCCATAGTGGTCGATCTTAACGAGTTGAAAGATTACAATATGGGCAATGCCCTTCCAACCAGTTGACCCATCAACTTGTCTCCCATTCTCCACGCACCCATCCACCCCTCAAAAAGAAATGAGAAATGCACAAAAGATTATTATATAACGAGCTATAGCTAAAATAAAAGTTCCTAAAATGAGGAATTCAATTTATACTGATTAAATAACCCGAGTTCAGAATAAAACGGTCACTGTATTTCACCTTACTGTATTCACCTTTTCTACTTCACTGTATCACTTGGTCACTGTATTCACCTTTTCTAATTAACATGGGCAATTTTTTCTTTGCCTAACTCAGTTTGAACGTACAGATTTAAAAAAAAAGACTTCTTAAACTTTGTTTTCTTACCTCAAGAGAAAAAGAAAGCATAGAAACTGAAACTCGACATTCTATGTCGGTAGCGTAGCAGATGCCAACAGGATAGAAAGCATCTCCTCCTTCGTTTATTCGTCATTTCACCCACGTGACCCTTAGCTTCCTCCTCTCACCCATCCTATCCTATCAGCACCAAGGAAGTCATCAGAGACCGCGCTTTGAGGGTCAAAAGCATTTCTTACAAACAATATTTTTTTTCTCGATGTAGTTAGACTGTATTCTTTCGTTTTTTAGGGTTACAATAATGTACTCTAATGACTTTAATATAGTAACAAATAAACACTGTATAGTGAAAAACAAAACAGTGGAGGAAATACATGCATATATGAGTTTTGAGGCAGCATTTTATCCCCTATCCTACTATAAGTTTTATTACTCATGAGAAAATTATATTTGATTTACCCGGCCATTCTTAAGAAAGCAACTCCCACTTAAATCGAAAGCAAGCTATATGATGGGTAATCTTACTCTATGCCCCGAAGAAAAACAGATAACATCACAGGACTCGAACCTAACCAGATGTAATTCAAGTGAGTCAGCGATGTTGAAAATCATGTATTATATACATCAGCGAATTAATTTAAATTCATATAAACCCAAGAAACGCCAGATAAATTAGCTAATATGGTGTAAGTGAGAAAATAATGACACAGAAATATACATATGTTTTTTTTTTTCAATTTATTCTTTATTTTTTCATACAAAAAATATACTTTACAAATTCTTTTAAGTTTTAACTGATGAATAATATAATCAATAAAATATCTCGGTGACTGATTTCACTGCAGTCAGGAAAGAGTTTAAAAAGCAACATAAATTTGGAAACAAATTAACTGGAACTGGTAACCCTTACTAATGCAATTTATTAAAATATGAAGAATAATTGATGACTGATCGCTATAAAACAGATCTGTATCATTTTAAAAATGCATTAAATTATACTGATAATATTTACTAACAGATTAATTCAATATAAATGTAAATTGATAACTAACCACTATAAATTAGATAAGTGTAAATTGATAACTAACCACTCTAAATTAGATAAGTATAAATTGATAACTAACCAATACAAATTAGATAAGTGTAAATTAGAAAATAAATTAAATCTAACTGATAGCATTTATTGCTAAATTAAAATATTGTTAAATATATATGGATAATTAATTATTTTATGTTCGTTCCATCACTTGTTACAGGGATTCTTTTAATATCTCCCTTTCATTTACGTTTGCTACAACATCAATAAATATCTTACCTTAATATTTATATTTAATAAATACATTAGTAATTGTGATTCACACTTTGTAACCAAACTAATCAGCTTCTTTTAAAAATTGGTAATGCCTAAATTATAACATTCACTGTAAATATAAAGATCATGATACCAGGCAGCAGGAGGTTAAATGGTTGATTATTATATTTCAAATTCGCAATAATTAATTGTCCCGTGGCAGAGTGGTTAGTGCGCTTGGCTACTGATCTAAGGGATCTGGGTCCGAGCCCGGATGAAGCATGGACGTTTCTGTTGTTTTTCTGCTGAAGTCCTGCCATCATC
Organism: Ryuthela nishihirai; assembly: GCA_038380435.1. Lineage (NCBI taxonomy): Eukaryota > Metazoa > Arthropoda > Arachnida > Araneae > Heptathelidae > Ryuthela > Ryuthela nishihirai. The sequence goes on from JAWZYU010000020.1 coordinate 42,830,552, forward strand.
ACAGACCTTCTACTCTGGCATATAAACTGAGAGGCTCTTGTCAGACCTCTGTGGCAAGCAGCTTCTTGAGGGAGTATTATTGTTATTAATTAAAGTTTATTTTCCGTAGTTTACAAATTAAAATGGATTGAACGCCAAAATTTAAAACTAACCAAGTATGTATTTATACCTCAATAAAAAACTTTAGTTCAATATTATAAAAAAGACAACGTAAAAAGAAGAAACAAATTGCAATTAAAGTAGAAAACATAAAATGGATCACAAGTATGTAACAGTATATTTTTTTCAATGCACAAAAAGTCCTAAAAGTATCAGAGAAAAACATAATTCTTTCAAATGTGACCTTGTTTTAATCATTTTCTTTTACATAAATCACGTTTTTTTTTTTCAAAATAAGAAAACACGTTTTAGTTATGATCGTTTTATTAAAATCGAAATAAATAAATCAGAAGTATTTCTATACTTTCATACAGAAAGTTCAAGATACTGAATGTCTTCCCCAGAAGAACTACAGAATATGCAGTAAATAAATCCAGCACTTAAAATCAAAACAAAATGTTTCAGTTTTAGACTTCGGATATCAGATTTCTTAAAGAATTCTAAACTTTTTAAATTTCAGTTTCTTTATGCTAAGTGTAAATAATAAAAATATAGTGTGAGCATTTTACAGGAGTTTCGTGTTTTTGCATGAACACAAAACATAAGATCACGGATTTTGCTTCGAATTCTCCTTGACTTCCCTTGACTTCTCCTTGAACTATTGCAGACTCGTTTTTTAAATATAAGACTGTAAATTCCACGTCATTACGAAGACAAGTATGAGAATGCTATTATTAATTATATCATATGTATTTAACGCTTTTTAATATAATAATATTTAATTTTAGAGACTATCCAATTGCCATCTCATATGGTCATGATAACTTCTTGTAAACTTTCAATGTAAACTTAATAAATATGGAGCGAATTGAATATAATTTGCTAGGGGTTTTTTCCCATCCATAAAATGAAAGAACTACAGAGGTAAAAATTTGAATGTGTGATAAAATATTATTTAAAATCATGATTAAAACGTGTCAATCATGATTTATTTGAAATTATACCCTGAAAACTTTCCTTTCCTTATAACTGACAACATTGTATAACACACTGCAATTTATTCGATTTAGTTTAAATATAATTGATTGATGTATTCTAGAAAATAACTAAAAAAATACATTTGGTTAAAGTAGAAAGAATCATTGTTTTGGCATGGGAATGGTCAAATTTAAATTTGTTTAAATATCATAAAAAAGAAAACATTTTGTTTTCAGAAACGTTTCCGTAGAATACTATTGTTAGAAGGATGGGGAACTACTTTTTAAAGTTTTAAACAAAAGGATACAAGTTGTAAGACTTCTCATGAAGAAAAGGATTAATCACGCACGAACTCGCATAAAAATACTCTCTCAAGCAGCTGCTTGCACAGAGGTCTAACAGCAACTTGTCAGTTTAATACGCTGTAAAGTAGATCTGTGAGGAAGGTGAGACCTCGGCAGAAAGACAATACACACATCCATTCTTACCCTAGGCTCGAACCAGGTCCCTTTGATCAGTAGCCAAGCGCGATAAACCACACTGCCAAGGGACAGGTGAACTCATATAAGGTGTTATTTAATAGGTGAACGGGCAATCAGACCAAGCTGGAAGGTGAAATTGTGTCTCTGTTTCGATCAATCGCTGTTAATAAAATATTTATGTTGTTGAAGTGAAGTATATGAAGCTCCGAAGAAAATATAAATTTCACCCATCATTTATATTTCTCTGTTCTTTAGAGTGTAATTTAGCCTATGTAAAAAAAATCCTGTTTTTTTTTCTTTATTTGTCAACGTTGAATAAATCCCACAAATTTTCAAAACAACCTGAAGCCAGATTTCACGTTGTTTCCCATTCGATGTTTGTGTATTTCTTACCATTTCCCTTCTCAGCAGAGCAAACACAGTAACGGAAGAAGTTCCGTTGCTTTCTGATAAGAGTAGCACTCATTCTTGGAGCAAAGGGGAAGGCCGCATTCACTATGACATTAAAGGGTGTGCCTGAGAGAAGGCAGGTGATTCGACCATTGTGCTATCCTTACGCTACAATCTCCAATGCCATGATATTCATTTTGAATTCTCGTTTACTCTCTTAATCTTTTAATAAATTAGTTGTTTGAATTCATATCGCATTTCGTAAAATTTATTTTTACCCAAACATTTACACAATTCCTGATAGCATAATGATAATCTGAAGTAGAATTTGACTTTTACAAATAATCAGTAAAAATTACAAATTGGATATTTAATTAAGTTAAGCTTAATCCTTAATGAAAAATAACGTTAATGCTAACTTACAACTAACGTCTTACTCATATTTAAATAGCACTATTGGACATTTTGATTAGTAGGCAATCACAGGTGAGCATCCATAGGTTATGTATGATAAATGGGTATAGAGGAAAAAAATGTCATTCGGCTAATAACAGTTTAAAAATTCAATACGATTAATTCTAATGTTTGATACTAATAGTACGTTTTAAAAGCAAACCTATGTAGCTTATCTCATAAATGAATAAATAAATAAATAAATAAATAAATAAATCACCACAATACATATTCTTATTCTAGAAAATTTTAGCATAATGTAACATTTTCCAAAATACACAGAAAATATAACATGAAATCAAATTAATTAATTGTAGAATATTCATAGTCACAGATTGAAGACAATCTAGTCTAGACATCAACAATCACATATAATCAACTGAACAACATCACAATCTAATCTAGACATCATTAACACTAGATTGAGAATTAATATTAGCCTTTTTAAGCATTTCCATATCTTACTTATAACTCTTTACTATTCATTATATATTCAGTTCATAAAAATGCTAATTAAATTAAACTTTTAGAATTTCATACTATAAAACATTATAAGCAAAACAAAATGATTTCAAGTTGTATTTGAAAGCTGCTGTACATAAAATGCTTTCTGACATGTTTCTTTTAAATATTTTATCTTAGGAACAGAAAATTTTCAAATGCAGCTGAGAACCAACAGTTAGATATTAAGAGATGTCATATAACATTCACAAGAAGTGAAATTTAGATACTTTCTGTTTCAAGCTCACAACAAAGTTCAGAAAAAAATACTTTTCTGTTTTGAAAGACGAAAAGTCCAAGATGCACAAGTAAATTAAGCAATGAATCACCAATAAATATTTAAAATAAATACATATTATTTACCAATGCATTTAAATCAGTCTCAGTTTATTTAAAGGGCAGAAGAATTTACCAGATTATTGAGATCCTGAATGACCAGCCACTGATGCAAGTTCTCCATCATATGTAGAATTTCTAGCAACCCAGGCAATGGTAATATTCTGTATTCCTGCTCGGTAAACGGTTGTATTGCTTGTTCGAAATAACACAGGAACGTTGTAGGTTAATCTTTTACACATGATATTGCGAGGTAATTTCGTTCCTTTGAATAACTTGGCCTCCATCAGCACTTCAGGGAAACGAGAAGAATCTCTGTTTTCACTCCAAAAGAAGGAGCAAAATGTTTGCTGAGCAGTAGAATTCAATTTAGGACTCACTGTAGGATAAATGTGATGAGTGAGGTTCAAAAGTTGATACTCGTTGTTTGCGCTTCCCTTAATGAAAGTCTTGGCTACCGTTGCAGGCAGGAACACTGCACCCATAAATACAATTAAAACGCTGCAACTAATGATTACCAAACATGCCTTTTAAAAATAAAATAAGTGACGTTTACAGTTGAAAGCGCTGTCTCCAAAAAAACCAGGTATTCTGCTGTCTCTGTTAAAACCAGGTATTCTGCCGATGAACTCTTGAGCGAATCAAATTTTCTGTAAGCAGTGATTGTGGAGCCACTATTTATGGAATAAAAATAACAGAAATTCCACATGACTGAATAATCTGTTTTATCATTTCAATCGTTACGAGGTGAAAGTTACATTATTTCCCAATATGTTTCCCGTTCAATATGTTTCCCGTTAGAAAGGGTTATTTCAAAGAAATTTCGACGTAACATCTGCTATTCCTAGTTCCATAACACAGGAAGCAATTGATTGGATAAAAAAATATGTTTTACCATTATTCTCTGCCAAGCCCAGTTCATATATACGTAGAGGAAGCGCACACAAGACGTCATTATTCGTATGACTGCAAATGCGTATTCTTGAGAGGTGGAGTCGAAACGGTTAGTTCCGAGAGGAAGTTAAATTTAGATCTGCATTCTGAAAAGCGTATACTGTCTTTCATATTTTGAAGAAATAATTGCTGAAGTGTTCCAAAAGTTTCAAATTAATTCATAAATTATTAATTTGTGGGGCCTATATATCATCATCATCATCATCATCATCCTGAAGCAGCCATGGGCTACGGAGATCCAACCAGACCGTGCAATTTAGTTCTCCAAGCAAGTCTATCCTGAGATACATCTACTGCATCTGGCCACTGCACACCAATTCTAACAAGGTCCTGTTTGACATTGTCTGTCCACCGCATCCTAGGTCTCCCCTTCTTTCTGAGGCCTTTAGGCACACTGTTCATAACCCTATTCGCTAATCTATAATTATTCATACGGGCAACATGGCCAAACCAACGGAGTCTCTCTCTGCACAATATGCTGCTTAAAAGAGGTTGCAAACTACTTTGCCTAACCTCATGATTAGTTACAACGTTGAACCACCTAATGCCCAAGATACTGCGTAAGCATCTGGAATCAAAAAGTTCTATAATTTGTGGGGTAACAGGATAATGTCATTTATGAAAAATTATTCATAAAGTACAGATCTTTTCCTTCTATAAGCCCATAAAAGAAACATAGGTTGGGTTGTTTTACCTCTGAGAAGTAATATTTTGCTCCTAATGGGCTAAATGGTCGTCACAAGAACCCAAGCGCCGAGAAAAAATTCGCACCAAAATAAGAGAGAAAGTGACAATTTCAAATTTTGGTTCGTTGGGGTTTTATGGCACAAGAACAACATGAGTTATATTAAACAGAGATAAATAAAGAAGTAAAATACAATGATCTCATAACCAACTTTAAAAGCAATACACAAACTGCAATGGACGCTACAGAAACAAAAGTGTATAACAACGAGTACAAAATCAAAAATAAAAAGATTCAACAAGAATAAAAGTCAACAACCATTTAAAAATAAGAAACAAGTGTAAAATCTATTAAACAAATGATGAATATTATAAATGGTTAAAATGACCTGTAAAAAGATAAAAAATCAAAAACAGGGATTAAAACTGAGTCAACGGATTAAGTTGTCCGAGTGTAAGGGGCTCGGACGTAAAATCGTGAAATTTAAAATGAAATCTACGTTCATAGTTAAAAGCTGGATATGTGATTAAATATACCGAAGAGCCAAAAGATAATGATCAGCGCGTCTTTATGCAAATCAAAGCAACTGCAGGTAAACGACGGCGCGTGTGAAGGGCATGGAACTGTATAAATAACACCTGATATTAAGCTATGTTGATCAGTGTTATTTTTCTTCTTCAGATGGGAAAGGCAGCGGACGTAAGTGAGTTTGACAAAGGCCAAATTGTAATGGCCAGACGACTGCGGTCAGAGCATTTCCGAGACGGCAAGGCTTGTGGGGTGCTCACGATCAGCCGTGGTTAGTATCTTCAAAAAAGTGGTCCGACGACGGAAAAACCACGAAGGTGTGGGCCGATCACGGCGCATCGATGCTAGAGGTGAATGTCCCTTATGGCACGAGTCAACAAAAGGGACATTGTGGTGCAACTCGCCCGTAATTCGAATGCTGGTGACGGGAGTAATGTGTCACAACACATAATATACATCGAACCCTCCTGAAAATGCGGCTGCATAGTCATAGGCTGCTCCGAGTGTCCATGCTAAATTCGGTTCACCGTCAAAACCGCCTACAATGTGCAAACGAGCATCAAAACTGGACATTGAGTTTTAGAAGAAGGTCGTCTGGTCCGATGGATCTCGTTTCCTGTTGGACCATGTGGATGGCCGGGTACACGTGTGTTGTTTAATTGGGGAAATGTTGGCACCAGAATGCCACGTGGGACGAAAACTAGCCAGTGGAGGAAGTGTAATGCTTTGGGCAAAGTTCTGCTGGGAAACCCTGGGTCCAGTTATTCATGTGCAGGAAACTATGACGTCTACCACCTACCTAAACATCATTGCAGACCAGGTATATCCTTTCATGGCAACGGTATATCCCTCTAGTAATGCCTTCTTTCATCAGGATAATGCGCCATGCCATAGTGCCTGGATTGTTCGAGAGTTTTTCGTGGAAGATGAGGAAGATTTCCAGGTGTTGCCCTGGCCTTCAAATTCCCCAGATATAAATCTAATCGAGCAACTGCTGTTTGTGTTGGAACAGCATATCCGATCTGCGGAGGTTCAACCACTTAACTTACAAGATTTAAAGGATCTGCAGGTAACGTGTTAGTACCAGATACCACAAGACACCTTTAGAAGTCTTTTAGCGTCCATGCCTCGCCGGGTAAGAGCTGTTTTGGCGGCACTTAGAGGACCAACATCATATTAGGCAGGTGGTCATAATGTTTTGGCTAATCTGTGTATGTTTATCGATAAAATGATTTCACAAAACTCGCACTTAGGTTCGTTATCCGCCCGTAGAAGAAAATAATGTGTGAGAAACGACTGACCTAAGCGGAGCAGAGCAAGTACAACTTCCTCCTTGCGATTCCCGCAAAAACATGACTACATGGTTTGACAATAAGCTTGATCTCGAAAGGTTTGATACCAAATTGTTCCGACCAAGATCTCTGCCACTGTTGCCCGGAGCTCAATGGTAAAGCAATACCAGATGTCCAGGTATGGAACTGGCAGTGGAGACTCGGACAGGTGTGTGGCCGACTTGACAGCAGTGTTTGCCAAGTCATTGCCCCTGATCCCTATATTACCGGGCACCCGACGGATGAGAATGGTGGCTGTGGCTGCCAGACGATGGAATTGCTGTAGGATCTTCGAAAGAACAGGGGACGCCGGTGCCTCATTGAGATCAAAGTCTGTAGCGAGCTAAGCGAGTTAGTGTAAAGCACGCACCGACAAAGGATAATGCTTAGCCAATATGTGGTAGAAGGCGATGCTGATAGCGTGCAATTCAGCAATGAAGATGGAACACTGCTGTAGGATCTGGTCTGCAATGATTACATCTCAGCAGACCACGGCAGGTCCACTGATGTACCGGACTTAAAGCCATCTGTGAAGACAGGCAAGAAGTCTAAGTGCTCAGCACAGTGGCTGACAAAAAGTTGCTGGTACACTCACAGTTGCGTGAAAAGATCTTTTTAGTCCTGCAAAAAGAAAAGTCACAAAAAGGGGGAAACAGTGGTACAATCGTTTATGTCAACTATCAATCAGACAGTGTTCAACTGTCTTTTTATTTGGACTAGCAACTTTTAAAGATCTCCGGTTCGATCCCTGCAGCTCTCATTCCAGCTTTTTTTTCTTTTCTTTACATTTTATTGTAAAATAACTAATACATGCAATAATGCATATATACTCTAAGTAATAAATTCATAATGTAAATCGCATATAACCAAAATAGACAACTCTTTTTCAAATAATAATTTACGACGAGCAATTCAGTTTAAAATAATAATGTGCATTTGTAATCGGAACGGAATAAAAAAAATAAAAAATCTATATATTAGACATAATTTCACGATCTTTTTTTTAAATCCCACTAGAAAGGACACGTTGGGTTGTTTTACCTCTGAGCGGCACTTTTTTGCACACCATGGGCTAAATGGCTAGGTCACAAGGACCCCGAAGGCTCAGAGAAGGTTGGGGGAGGGAACCCACTGGAACAGCTGTTGGGAGACATATGGTAACCTCCCGTCAAGGCCATCCAGCGTGTTCTTTAATGTGCACAGGGTAGGCTCTCCCACTCACGGAGCCACGGCTTAACGTCCCATTCGACGGACGGCGGCCTTTCCAAGCCCATCGGTGTCCTCTACTGACCGTGGGCACGGCGGGGAATTTTGCGGAGATAAATCTCAACGCTGACGCAGCTGGGACTCGAACCTGGGAACTGCAGATTACGAGCCTGGCGCGCTACGGACTGAGCCACCCCCGCCCCCAGAAAGGACACGAAAAATGTATATTAATATACGTAATTATTACAATGGAGGAGCAAAATATTAAATTGAAGTAGAAAGGGCAAGAACACCTTTTCGAGTTTGTTTCCGAAATTTTTGTTAAATAATGCATTTTGACAATAGCTTAAAAAAAGAATATATGCGTTACGAAACGTGTTTTCAGTCCTATTCGGTTCAAATGAATATCAGACATTTTTATTCCTACATCTGGGCCCTACCTATGGTAGTCAAAGTGCCTCCACCAAACATATAAGTCACGAGGTGCCATTGTTATACTACTACATTTGCTTCTGAAAGCATTTTATTATTAAAGTGGAGATAGGAAAATTTTGCATATATTCTCCTTTATTTGCGAATACTTGCAAACCACATTTATGATCTGCACACCCCACAAGTTAGGAAATTACACTATCAAATTAAAAATTAATAATTAATTTATGTTTAAAAAAATTAAAAAGCTTTTAGTTGTAAGAACAGTTGTCTTACCACTCAGCGGCACTTTGGGAACACAGTGGGCGTACGGTCAGGTCACAAGGACTCCAGATATTTAGGGTTAGGTAGAGAAAGATGTCCCTATAGATAGTTATTAGGAGACAGATGAGAGTCACCTTCCAGGTCATCTACTGTGTTCTTTAACGTGCAAAGGGTATAACTGCCTACAGAGGGAACCACGGCTCTACCTACCATACAAGAGATGGCGGTCTTTCCAAGACCATCGATGTTTGCTTTCCAGCCGAGGATAGGAATAATAGTTTAGTGGAGTTAAATCTCAAAGCTTGAACCTGGGAACTGCAGATTTCGAGCCAGCTCTCTAGCGACAGACCTGGTTCCATTATTAGAACAGATATGAAGAGTGGCTGCAAGAAAAGGGGTGAATAACATATCGCTTCTGAAAAATATGGGATCGTCGTTTTCTAAGACGAAGACGTTTTTTGGTTTCCACGTTTTGTAATCCCTAACAGGGATTACAAAATTTGAACTTATGTATGATTCAGAGAATTAAAATATTAATATTTCTTAGTACTCTGACACATAAAAATGATTATTAAACTTTTCTTTTAAAACGAAAAAAATTGCATTTTCCAACTCCTCTATCCCTTGTGTTTAAGGAGGAAACACCACTTGGTGGTTACAGTTCACTACAAAAATTCCAAATTTCTAGTGAAAAATGGATTCTCAATTTTTTTTCTTTTTTCCACAATATCTTATTTCTTTCAATGTCGTCTTCTACATAACTACAATCAGTCCTCGATTTAAAGAATTCTTTAATACGTGATTTCATACTTATGGAAATCACCTTTTACCACCCAGTTTGGGGCAGGGGTGGCTCAGTCGGTAGCGCGCCAGGCTCCTAATCTGCAGTTCCCAGGTTCGAGTCCCAGCTGGGTCAACGTTGAGATTTATCTCCGCATAACTCTCCGCCTTGCCCACGGTCAGTAGGAGACACCGATGGGCTTGGAAACGCCGCCGTCCGTCGGATGGGACGTTAAGCCGTGGTGCCGTGTGCGGGAGAGCCATACCCTGTGCACGTTAGAGAACACGCTGGATGGCCTTGACGGGAGGCTACCATCTGTCTCCCAACAGCTGTTCCAGTGGGTCCCCTCCCCAACCTTCTCTGAGCCTTCGGAATCTATGTGACCTGGCCATTTAGCCCATGGTGTGCAAAAAAGTGCCGCTCAGAGGTAAAACAACCCAACCACCCAGTTTCGTTATGTGGCAAAAAAATTGTCATTTGCGGTAGTTTTTCTGAAATTGTTTTAGTATTTATTTTTTATAGCTAGAAATGTAACAACTGACGTCAAAGATGTTATCGTGGTTCTGCAGTGATGACCCCCGAATTTTATATTTTTGATTATTTAATTATCTCTATCGAATTCTATTCGATGATGTAGTTGAGAAATGTGCTGCCCTGCTCAATTATTTTACAATAATTCAAACCAGCATGGCAGTGAGTACCATGAGGAATTAATATTTATTTTAAATTAAAACTATATATAATTATTGTTCTACTGACTTTGTATTTCATTCGTTTCAATATTGTTATAAATTTAACAGATGTAAACTGAGCGTGAGTTCAAAAGAATATTTAGCAAGAATAATTCTAAAACAAGGTAATTTATTACAGTTGCATGAATAAAAACATTTATATAAACTAAATTCAACAAACACAAATCTTTATCTTCATCAGTATGAAAATAAATCATCAGAAGAATATAGCACCCTTTTCACTATTCCCACAAAGAGTTGTTTCTCTATAATTCTTACAATCGCTACTCAAAACAAAAATAAAGCTTTTCATAATACTCGAAAAGTGGCACAATCATATTTGCGAATAAACTTGTAATCTACAAAGAATAACTTCACCATTCCTTAAACAGACTAAATATAACTAGACACCAAATGACTATCTTCCAGTATTTTGCTCATCAAATACTCTAAAACTGCATCGAAGTATACTAGTCTCTCAGAACCAATTCTTTTCAGACGTTGATCATTACACATCAGACAATGAATTCTTCCCTTTTCTTACTACTTTATTAACAAGATCCACATTAATAAAGTTTTTTTATCCTCCCGCACACACACCAAATAAAATTAACTTTCTACTTGACATTATTTTTTCCGAGAATCGCACTCGTTCAATTTAATACAAGCCAACTTTTTCATTACTCTCAGAATATCGTTAGATTTCGAGTGAGACTGCTCTGAACCTCTGGTAACGTAATTCTCAAGCTGAAGTACGCGCGAGCATCAAAATGATACATCACATCACGGTTTCATTGTTGCTTGTTCATCTGTCGTAACGATATTATCATATATGTGCGTTTTAGGCATATGCGATTTATTGTGATAGTTTATAAGTTAATTTGTATTCACAGACAAATAACACCTTCCGTACTTGTGACGTGAATTATAGCAAAAACGATTAAAAACTAAGTGAGCATTGAAAGCGTTAAATTACTTTTGCTTTCCTTTCTATTGAAATGTATTGAAAAGACTCAAAAATTTCGTTCATATGAAATTTTTGATCTGAAAAATATTCTGTGTGAATGAATCCATTATTGCATAATGGTAAGCAGTAAAGAAAAAGGTTTCGCTAATGTAAACTCGTTTTGCGACCAACGTTTTAGGACGTAACCCTTCTGTATATAGAGGACTTCCTGTATCAGGAAATTGGGTAAATGTGAGTTCTGATATTTCATCAATATCTGTCTATCCAAAAAGAATTTTTAATTTATCATCAAATCAGCCAATTTTTGGATACTGAAATATAAACTATTTTTGAAATCCGAAAGCAGAAACAAAATTTGAAGTAATTGTGAAATCCATATTTAACTCTATAGTAGGAAACATTTCGAAAGAACGTATACGGCAACGGGTAATTACAGGTGAGAGATAATCCCTGATCCCATTTCCAGTCGGAACTAACATTGTCTCCGTCTCTATGACATAGGAATTTAACGTCAAAGAACGTCATAGAACGTCATAGACTACATTTTCCTTTGCGTAGGAGCATTGGGATTGGCAGGAAAGAATCACAAATCTGTATTTGCAAATGCACCTTAACTCCATTTGCTCTTGCATTATTAATCCCTGGGTAGGGCAGTAGTTTCCCCTAAATGCTTGAGACAACATTTTGCAACAGGAAATTAAAAACGCAATCGATAATTCCCTGTAACACGTCATTCTTCGTAACAATTGAAATGATCGGATTTCCTCATTTTTTTAACTCCGCTCTATAAATATAGGATCAAACAACACTTGTTTATTATCAAAAGGAAGCTTCTTTGCAAAACTATTGGTTGTATAAATAGACAACTCTGTGAACTATAAAAAAATTCATTAATTTTAGAATGGCATATTCGTTAGTCGTAAGCTGCAGCATTTTGGTTGCATTTATGAGTGTAGTGTTACTACCTGCAACGACAGCCAAGTCATTAGTTAAGAGGTGCACAGAAACGGAAAAAAATAACTCTTATCAACGTTTGGAGTTCGGTCACCAAAGATATTCTGCAATATCCTCTGATTCAATTTCAACGTCTCTGGGGTCGATTTGCTGGTTTAATTGGAGAGAAAATATCAATCCATCTCGTTTTCCTGATGTGCTGATGCAGGCCGACAGGTTATTAGCCAACCCACTTCACATGACAGATGATACGATGTGCGAAAGGCTTACGTATCCTGTGCCTGTTTTATTTAAAGTAAAAGATGCAAATAACGTGACCGTTTATCAACCAGGATTGGAAACTCTTACCATTGGCTGGGTTGCCAGCAATTCTTATTTGAATGGAGAAAATGCACGAACTGCTACTCAACGTTCAGGTAGCTCATAATCTAGTTAGATGGCCTCTTCTCTAAAACAACTGAGACTGATTTTAATGCACCTACGTATCATTATTATTTATAGGTAATGTTATTTCATAATTCACGAATCATTCCATTGTTTACTGTGGCATTTTGACATTTTCCTCAACATCAAATTATGTTGTCGGGAAAACGATCATGTTTGTATTATATTTCCAAACTTTAAATAGCAGGTATTGGACGTTTAACACTAATGTGAAGATAATGGAGGATCCAAAAATATATTGAAGACTATTTCCAGTTGCTTTTAAAATTGTTATGATATTACAAAAATTTGGTAATAGGAAAATTGCAGGTAGCATTTTATGGACAATAATTGCTGTCTCTAACGTTTGGTACGAGTTTACTTAACTTTGAATTTAATGTTTTACGTTATGAAATGTGGACAGGCTGGTAATTATATTAGCATATTTCTATAAATATTGTATTTATTGTATTTGGTGCTATGCAATTTAAATAATGTGTTCGAGTAGTATAAAAATAACACATTATTATTTATTCATACATAGATCTGTTATTATGTTAGTGCAATAATGAATATTGTTGAACTTCATCGATATATGTAGTTATGTGATGATTTGTGCCAATATATAAATGGTTTGGAAAGTATTACATAATTGGAAAATTTTATTTATTTATTTATTTATTTATTTATTTATTTGTCTGTTTATTTATTTTCGAAACAGAATTTGTTTGAGGTGAACTTGTAATCAGAGCAATTTTTAAATATATAATGCTGCATTCTCTATATATATTGGGTTTACTAAATAATTTTCTGTCGCAGTTTCTTTGACTAAATGTAATTTTTTATACAAATGCTTATTATATTACTTATTATGTTATATTTAAAAATTATTTATTATTATTTATTATTTATTATTATATTGATTGTTATTGTTATTAAATATTAATTAATAATAATGAAAGCTGTATAAATTTATTAATTTTCAAAGATCATTATTACTTAAGCTATTTTGTAACGCTAAATTAGAATGGTATTATCGTTTTTTGCTTGTAATTGTTCATTTTGTTTGACCCCACATGATCCTCATTAGAGTCGAAGCATACATAAAACAGAGGGTTTTCAAATTTGAACCCGCTTCTTGTTAGAGTGAGCTCTTTGGACTTCAATATCAAACAGCTTCAAACACCTAATTTATCTCGAAGTGAGGGAGATATGTATCCAAAACTTTCAAATAATTGGAAACTCTAATTTATTTATTTATTTACTTATTTTAAAAAGATGAGATAAAGTCTGTGTTGGCATCCCATTTTCAAGAAGCGATTCTAGTAACCGTTTCTTTGTTTGTAGAGTAGGAAGAGTACGTAATAATTTTCCTGTGGACGTCGTCATCTCTCCTACCATGACCGTTTAAAAAAGCATTCACGAAGCATGGATTTATGTAAATATCTCAAATAGTATCAGTTTTAGATCCACAATTGCCTTCATTAATGATTACAAAGGATTATTTATCTCAAGCCTTATTATTATATGTGCTGTTGTACTTATCATTCATTTTATGTTTGCAATGCTATAATATCTGTTTCTTAATTCTCCCCAAGGAAGTCATTATAAATAATATTTAACTTACATTTATTGCTGTTAAATTAATGCTTAATCCTGTGTTGAGTAAGAAGTCACTGATAATTATTTTTGATATTACTCGAGTTTGAAACGGTTTCATACAACTCTGATAATATTTGTTCAAATGTATTCATCCTTAGTAATTGAACATTACAGTCAGTGTGACACTCAAGTATTTTGACAAGTTTATCAGATAGAAGAATTATATTAATGGCTGGGAATTATGATTTTCGTGATTACTGTTAATAAATTACGTTGATGTATGTAGAAATATACTGAATAATCTACATTTTACATCGATCCATTTTTCGTTATGCGTTGTTATACTTAATTTAGCTTCTTTAATTTCAAGTAAATATTCGCATAAAATCCCTAATTATTCAAATGGCGTCAAACGTTTCTTAGATGTTTAAATTAAGTGAGTAATAATGATTGTAATATAAGTGAAAAATTGTATAATTTGTGACTTTGTAACTGACGTAATAAAGGTGACAAATTTACATTCAATTTGCTGCTAAGGTGTGGGGCGGGGGTGGCTCAGTCGGTAGCGCGCTAGGCTCGTAATCTGTAGTTCCCAGGTTCGAGTCCTAGCTGATTCAGCGTTGAGATTTATCTCCGCAAAATTCCCCGCCCTGCCCACGGTCAGTAGGGGACACCGATGGGCTTGGAAAGGCCGCCGTCCGTCGGATGGGACGTTAAGCCGTGGCTCCATGTGCGGGAGAGCCATACCCTGTGCACGTTAAAGAACACGCTGGATGGCCTTGACGGGAGGCTACCATCTGTCTCCCAACAGCTGTTCCAGTGGGTACCCTCATCCAACTTTCTCTGAGCCTTCGGGGTCCTTGTGGCCTGGCCATTTAGCCCATGGTGTGCAAAAAAGTGCCGCTCAGAGGTAAAACAATCCAATTCAATCCTTTCAAGAAATACTTTTTCGGAAAAAGTGAGTTTCGTTGATGAGTGAAACTTAAACCCACGTGTTCCAGTTGCACGTCAGATGTTGTAACTGTCAGGTAATTCGGAGATTTCTGTTCGAGTCTCCCT
Organism: Ryuthela nishihirai; assembly: GCA_038380435.1. Lineage (NCBI taxonomy): Eukaryota > Metazoa > Arthropoda > Arachnida > Araneae > Heptathelidae > Ryuthela > Ryuthela nishihirai. The sequence goes on from JAWZYU010000020.1 coordinate 42,845,708, forward strand.
CATCGGCGAAAAGTATTTTTTCGGCAAACGTATTTCTGGAATTACATCAACATATAATTCTGAGATTTTGTTATTGACTGATTATTGGAAAAATAATTCTAAATATCAGAACTGAATTTGTTTAAATGCCTGGCATGAAAATGTTCCTATTTTATCATTTTCGTTATTTATTTTTAGATAACAATTTTCGTCTTCAGAATGTTAAGTAACAGATTTTGAAAATAGTTATTAAACAATTTGAGTGTATATATATATAGGAGTCGCTTAGGAAGATTATATTGCATTTAATTCAATAAGGTAATACTATCGCGTTGAATGAATTTGTGCGCAATTTGTGATTTTTAGTTTGTTATTTTCATTCAGTCAAGCAATACATTCATAAAACTAAATTATTAATTACATTGGACAGTTTTAGGTCTCAAAAGAGTTTTGAATTGTACATTTTTTAAAAATTTATCATGGAAATAAATGAATTTATATTTTTCATTACTGTATTCTGCATTTCTTGAATATTTCGCTTTCCACACTCACATGCAAATATGACAGTAAATATATAAAAGTATGTTGAGGACAGGATTTTCCCGAAAACGTGTTTCATTTTAAAGTAATAATGGAATTCAACTGGACAGGAATTTTTCCCATATGCCGCTCTTATGACAGTAGTTCTCAAAGTTTTATTTTCACGTACCCCCTGGAAATGTGTATGTAACTGGCGTACCCCTTGTATAGATAGATAAAAATATTGTTATAGCATAACAATGCGATAAAATAAAACACACATACATATTTATACACATTAAATTTTGCAGTCATAAATCACATATATCGATAAACACCAAAAATGACATAAACAATTTAACAAATCTTATAAAATTATAAACATTTCACTGGGTAATCAGTGAAATGGTCTTGTTACTAGATCTAGCAACGTTTGAGCTCTCACGGCGTACCCCAAAAAATTTTCCCGCTTACCCCACGTAGAGAACCCTTATCTTATGAGAAATCGTAGTCAGGCGCGGACTGGTAAAGAGAGCTGAGCGATCTAGCATTCCAAACCCATGGGACCTTATAGGAGTTAGATAGCTTTTAAACAAAAATAATTGCTTTTTTTTACAGATATTCCGCAGCATTTGGGTTGGGTTGTTTTATCTCTGAGCGGCACGTTTTTGCACACCATGGGCTAAATGGCTAGGTCACATGGACCCCGAAGGCTCAGAGAAGGTTTGGGGAGGGGACCCACTGGAGCAGCTGTTGGGAGACAGATGGTAGCCTCCCATCAAGGGACCACGGCTTAACGTCCCATCCGACGGACGGCGGCCTTTCCAAACCCATCTGCAGGATTTGGGAAAACCTATTTTAAACTTCACGTATTAACTTTAAATAGAATAAATTTTAAAATATTGAAAAAGGAACCGAAATTTTTATCGTAGTTCCTGATCTCTTACTATATCCCTGAAAGAAAAGTGCTAGTCCGGTTCTCTCTTCTCTAATATTTTTGCTTAAAGTACACAGGGGTTTATTGGATTTTTTTTATTCAATGACTAAAAGTAATAGCATCCGTTTTTTAGCGCTGTAAATATCGATTTTAGATTTCTAGAATTTATACTGTACATGAAATCCTCATTTACACTTAATGAAGGTTAAAAATGGTTTTAAAATGTGTAAGAGAAAGAGTAACACTTTATATAGATTGTAGTGATGAGTTCGGTGTCGAGCTTTGCCAGGCACAAAATTGCACAGACGACTAACGGATGGGTCTCAGAATAATTTTAGTTTCAAATATTTCTTTCAAATTCGAAGAAAAGTATACATATAAAATGTATTTAAAATAACATTTCAACCTATTAATCAGGTTTTATTCATTAAAAGTAAGCACTGTGGGATTTTGCCTGTTTTCTTGCGTAATTTCTATCTTCAAGAAAGCAGTGATTTTAGCTTCAATAATACTGTTTACACACGAAATTTCACTTTCTGCTAGTAGTATTTCTAATATTTTTCGTTCAAAATACATTAACATTTCAAATTTTTCATAAAAAGATTATAATTAATAATATTAGAATAAAATAAATGATTAGTGACATATATTTCTGCATGCATATCTTATGCTGCGTCAGAGAGCGTTTTTTCCCGAATTGGACTCGGGCTCGGGCTCAATAATGCTAAGATAGTTCGGGCTCGGTTGGATTTAGGTTTAATGACTTCGAGCTCGTGGTGGCACGGGCTCGAAAAATTGAACCTGAACACATATTCGACAGATTACCGCATTCTATTATAAATATTTCTCATCCGTGGGACCACCAGGGCTATGAAGGAAAGTTGGGTTGTGGGTTGTTTTACCTCTGAAAGGCACTTTTTTGCACACAATGGACTAAAATGGCCAGGTCACAAGGACCCCGAAGGCTCAGAGGAGGTTGGGGAAGGTGACCCACTGGAATAACTGTCTGGAGACAGGTGGTAGCCTCCCGTCAAGGCCATCCGGGGTGTTCTTTAATGTGCACAGGTTATGGCTCTCCCACACACGGGTCGACGGCTTAACGTCCGATCCGACGGACGACGGCCTTTCCAAACTCATTGGTGTCCCATACTGACCGAGGGCAGGGTGGGGAATTTTGCGGAGATAAATCTCAACGCTGACCCAGCTGGGACTCGAACCTGAAAACTGCAGATTACTAGCCTGGCGCACTACCGACTGAGCCACTCTCCCCCCACCCCCCACTATGAAGGAAGAATAATAGAAGGTATCATATAGAGTAAAAAAGATTCACACGGAGTGGAAAGCGGGGTGCGTCTAAGCTTTCATTATCCTAATATTTTTCATTGTTTCTTCTCACCTTCTTTCCTTCTTTTATTGGAATCTTTCTCAAATAGGTTTAATATTTCCCTTTTTTATAGTGAGAGCGATTTTAATCCGGCACTCGGCACCAAGTATACTGCTCACAAAAATTAGGGGATATTTCAAAATAAATATGAAGCGAAGAAATATCCCCTAATTTTTGTGAGCAGTATATTTTTCAATTTTACCAGTTTGAAAAAGCATTCAATAAACATGCAATTTTGACTAAGAAATTGAACAAGATGATTATAAAATAGAAGAATAACATATCGCCTCTGACGAATAGGGACGGTCGTTTCGAAAAAAAAAGGCAAATTTTATTTTTCCGTCTTTAGCATCATCTAATAATAGATATTCGAACCACTAGATGATTGGAAAAATGAAAAAAGCAATATTTAATTAGTAAATTATAACAATAAAATAATTTATCATTTCTCTCTTAAAAAGAAAAAAGTCTTTTTTTTAGGAAAACTCAATTTTATTCTTGTGTTAAAGGTCAAATCATTGCTGACAATGTACACCTGTTAATCAGCACACTATAGGACCAAAGTTTCAAAATTTTAGTATAAATATGTCATTTTCAATAATAGTTTAAAGATTTGAGATTTTTCAAATATTTGAACTGTTAGGCGACATTTCAATTTTTTATTTTACGCTCTCTCTAACAGTGGAAATTAGAACTAAGAAATCAATGGGAAAATACAAATTGTAGTACTTCATTAACTAAAATAATAAAAAAGAAATTTTTTAAAATATCATTAGTTTCACCAAGTCATCCATTAGTAGGAAATTTCACTATTATTTCCTGCAATTGAGCATAGAGGGAGCTAAAGACATGATATAAAACACTTATATAGCGTCTTCTAACGGTGGAAAAAGTTTAAAAAGTTGACAATTTTTACATTTACAGGAAATATTTGAAATTTAATTTCAAGCGAGCATTGCAAACGATCTATTTATGCTACAAATGTGAAATTGTGGTGTAGGCAGTAATGATTTTTCCCGTTACTCTAGGGGGGATATGCAATCTTTCAGTTTTAAAATATATATGAAAAACATTTTATATCTCAAAACTGAAAGATTGCATCTCCCCCCCGCCCCCCCTAAGATAAAGGGCAAATTTCATATTTGTGGCATAAATAGATCGTTTTCAATGTCCGCTTGAAATTAAATTTCAAATATTTCCTGTAAATGTGAAAATTGTCAACTTTTCAAACTTTTTCCACCGTTACAAGACACTACATAAGTGTTTTGTATTCTCTCTTTAGCTTCCTCTAATAGTGGAAATTCCTGCTGATCGATGACTGGGTGAAAATAATGATGCTTCATAGTTGTTTTTTTTATTTTAGTTTATAAAATTGGAAGAATCTTCTCCCCTGCACGAACAAGCTCTCAGGGCTTGTCCTGATTTCTCATACAACAAAAAGTTGGATTGTTTTAACTATGAGTGGTACTTTTTTTGCACACAATAGGCTAAATGGCCAGGTCTCAAGGACCCCAACAGCTGAGAGAAGGCAGGGAAAAGTGAACCCACTGTATAGCTGTTAGGAGACAGGTGGTCGTTCTCCCATTAAGACCATCCAGCGCGTTCTTCAACGTGCACGGGGATGGCACGTGCAAAGGCTCTCACGAACACGGAGCCACGGCTTAACGTCCGGCCTTTCTAAAGCCGATCGATGTCCCCTACTAACCGAAAGCATGACGGGGAGTTTTTAAGGGATAAATCTCAACACTGTCTCAAGTGGGATTCGAACCTGGGGACTGGAGAATACGAGCCTGGTGGGCTACCGACTGAGCCACCACAGCCACATACAAACACGTGCACGAACACTTAAACCATGTAATCCTGGGATTCGAACCCAGATACCAACAGATGAATATCAAAGCGATGCCATTTGGTTAACGAGGCAGCATAAAGTGTTTTAGTTCCTCAGCAACACAATTTTTTTTTATCTCTTAAAAAAAGTGTTTTGTTAGCTCCCCCCCCCCCCCTAGTGTCAGAGAATAAATAATTACTGCCAATGTAAACGATTGGACCATTACACTCGACCACCAAAATTTCAAATTTCCAACTGAAATATATCCTTTGCGACATTCGTTTATGATTTTGCTATTTCCAGAAATATTTCCTCCGTTAGAGGGCATTGTCAAAGCTAATGGGACATTCGGAAAATGCGAATCGTAATGTTCCTTCAATACCTATTCAACTCAAAAACATGTTTAACCTATCTCCAGAAACAAGAAAAAAAAGTTTAATATCTGCTAAGGAACATAGCAGACAAAATAACAGCTCGTTTTTTTTTAAATATTGATATATTAATAACAGACAGAATTATATACGCTTCAAGCGTCAAAATCAGAATTGTAAAAACTGTTGTGAAATATTCTAACTTACATAATTCTTTACGTTACTGAACGAATATTGTTGAAAATCGAAATTTAAATCGATTTGATTATGATCTTTAATTTATCCACAGTCACATTTTTCCATTAAATACACGTTTTAGAAGTTATAGAGCTTCGACTTCTTATTTGTATAACTTGGAAAGACTCCTATTCCTCTCAGATTCCTATTTGTATAACTTGGAAAGACTCCTATTTCTCTCAGATTCCTATTTGTATAACTTGGAAAGACTCCTATTCCTCTCAGATTCCTATTTGTATAACTTGGAAATTTAATATTTTAGTCTTCCTATTGTTTTCGCAGTCATTACGAAAAACAGTTTTATCATTACTCGAAAGCAAGCGATATATCAGAATTTTAAAATATTATTTTGCGCTGATCTCTTTGGAATTATTGCTTTCGTCTCTTTGTGCTTCAAACTTTTAGCATAGTCGACGGTACCTAAATAATTTTGCATTCTATCATTCAGAAAAATTGAGGAATCTTGTGAAAGAGTACATGAAATTTTATATTCCCACTTATTTAGGGTACGTAGGATTATTATATAAAATATATATTTTAAAGTTCTTTTTCTAATCGTATGGATTCATTTTCATTTACGACACTGTTTTTTATGTACTCTTCTTTGGGAGAACGTTTCACACATAACATTACATGACATTGTGTTGACCATTCTAACATTTTAGATTATCAAAAAGATATATTTTAATGAAGCTGCACAAGTTTTTGTTTCATGTAGTTGCACAAGCTTTTAGGAAAATAGAAGGACGGAGCTAACCTGTTAGTTTTTTTGGTTTCTCATAAACTTAACGACATTCTTACTGGCTTAACTGTCAGGTTTTCTAACCACTACAGCAATTAGGGTTATCATCATTTGAGTAATTATCATTTTTTTTTGTTCTTTTATAAACGTTTGTATGAAATTCAAACGGAGAAAAGGTTCTGCAAACAACAAAAATATTAAATATATTTTCAGTTACACGCTAAACGAAGCACTGAAAGATCACCACGTCATACATGATTACGGGGCAGAGATAACATGGATGCAAAAGGTTCGCATCTCCTGCAGTCTACTTTGAAGTGCGTGATATCATATCAATGACGTTTTATACTTCCCAGATCTTTCCTCTACGATCAGGAAATTCTTTACGAAAAGTAGCAAAATTTCGAATTGTAATATTTTTTTCTGGTTTCGTTCCCTGCACGAACAGGACAATTTGACGTTGATTATTCAAAAGTGCATGGGGAATTTCATAAATTAGTTTCTTGGGATTCATTCATTGTGATGATAAAAGAATTCGTCTCCAAAATTCCGCAACGTTTAGCGCAACATGCACGAAAACGAAAAATGAAACAAAAGCACTTTTATTTATGATTATGAATCCCAGGGGAAATTTCACCACTTAAACTACACCACATAAATACTGTATCGAAATATTCATTGCAGTCAAAGAGAGATTTTCTGAGGGTAAATAGCAAGTTGTGTTACAAAAGCATCTTTAGCATTTTTTACTATGGCGTTAGTTATCACCAGCACCTTTTTGGTCGTGTTTATGGTTTTGAGCGGCTATTATGATCTCAGTGATGCCAAGCCATTAGTTAAGAGGAATGTAGAACTTGAGCCGCGCATTTTAAATTGCACTCAACAAATCGGTTACATCGAATTATCCGAGACTTTGAGTAACATCGATCAGCTATTCGGCAATAGTCATCTGATTGATTATGAAATGTCAATCGAATCGCTTCCTTCAGCATTGTGGTCTCATTGCCCATTCACATGGAGAGAAAACCGTGATTCATCTCGAATTCCAGAAGTGCTGATGGAGGCAGATATTTCCTTAGACCTAACCGATACATGGAGTGAAGTCAGGTGTGAAAGGGTGACTTATGATGTCCCGGTATTGTTTCCAGCAAACTGCAATGGTAGCATGACTGCATATCAACCAGGATGGGAAACTATTACCATTGCTTGGATTCGGACGATTGCTAACTTGGACGGATCATCTGCAGAGACTATAATCCCACGAGAAGGAACTGATTAATTCGGTAACTGATGCATTCGTTAACCGATATATGATATTCTTTAAATGCATTTATATTTTGATATTAGTTGCTTTAATAAACATCTAGTCTTATCTTAGAATGATTAGTTAGAATGATTATATAGAATCTTATTTTGTTGGAATTAATAGTAAACACCTACAGTCTTTTCTTTTGTGCAGGTTATTTTTAACTTATAAAACACATCAGTAGCGGTAATTCCAAATATATTGTATGTGAAAAATTAAGTGGAAAAAGACTGAGTTGTTACTGTTATTAAATATTAATGGTTCTTAACGAGCAATGACATAAAAGTGTTTAAGTAAATTTTTGTATAACATTGTAGCTGAATACGAACAAGGAAAGAGAATTTTTTTCTGAATATGAGATGTGTTTAATGATAATTGGAAAAAATACTGGAAAAGGGCAACAAATATGTTTTTCTGATTGGCTTCACATTTTGAAGATTGAAAAAGTGATCAAATTCCCCTTTATTTCACGTCCGTCGGATGGGACGTTAAGCTGTGGCCCCGTGTGTGGGTGAGCCATACCCTGTGCACGTTAAAGAACACGCTGGATGGCCTTGACGGGAGGCTACCATCTGTCTCCCAACAGCTGTTCCAGTGGGTCCCCTCCCCCAACCTTCTCTGAGACTTCGGGGTCCATGTGACCTAGCCATTTAGCCCATGGTGTGCAAAAAAGTGCCGCTCAGAGGTAAAACAACCCAACCCAACCCTTTATTTCAAGTTTTCATGTCATTGCTATAAAAGTTTAAAAATTAAATGAGAAGTAATACATTATAATAATGTATCGTGCATTTTCAGATTTCAGTTGAAATTACAGAAATCATTTTTGTTATGTTAGTTTGCACATGTTAGACCTAAAAATAGGGCAATAGCATACACCTGATCTTGTGGTTAGCGTACGTGACTATTAAATCAGCAACATATGCCTATGTTTGCATGTTTTATGATAAACCAGAACTAAGCCCAAAAGAACTGCTCGGTTATCTCCGACCTTTATGTAAGAGTACAGTCGCTCATATAAATATTCGAACATTATGGTCGATTACAGAATTCAGAAAAAATATCTGGCAACCATTTTTTTTAGAAATTAGTGATCTGGCAACCTTCGTGTTATGTAAATTTGGTGTTCGGATATTTATTTGAGCGACTGTACCTTTTTCACTTAAAAACGTACGCTAGAAACTTTTAACCATATTCATTTGATGTCTTTTAATTCTTTTTTTGCCTTTCAAGTTTAGAAGTGTCTTTAGCAACTAAAATATTTAATTTAAAAAATCGTCTTTACTAGACTTCCATTTTTCACTTTTTGCTTAAATAATATTTTGCAGAAATTTGCATTTATCATATTACTAATTGAATCTGTTAATCGTTTGCGCCTTATGGGTATTTTAGAAGCTAAAACAAATCGCATATTTCGTCTCTTATTGATGATTTTTGCAATTCTATAGTCTTTGCTAGAAAGACAGTATTACCTAATTTGATTTACAAATTTTAATTATATTCGACAAAAATTATTCAGAGGATATTTGCAAAAAATCATTCTTATTTGGCCTCACTTTCTGAAAAGTGTATATATTCCTTTCATTTCATATTCTTCAAATATGCTAATTTATATCATGTTGTGAAACAGCGGCTATAGATGTCCTCTATGTGTACTACGGTATGCAAAATTTTCTCTGATGAATTTTATCATATTTAAAGAAAACAAATATTTTTTGATGATTTTTTTACTATCTATTCAATTACAACACGTTGATACAGTACACACAGGTTGTTTATTATGAATAATTTTTGCACATTCATCCTGGTTTCACTATTTAATGCAGATTTTTTGCCAGATTTTTTTTTGAGACCTGGCCATTGTATACATAAAATGCCATTCAGAGGTAAAACAACCCAACCCATGAGGTGCATAGATATAGATTGTTATTCCAGCTTCCAGAAAGAAATAGATGTATCATCTTGCGCAGAGCTGATTTCCGTTTCCAGACCTATTTAAAGATTAGTGCAAATACTGAGCACAAATGCGCATATTCCATTACATAATTGCGTATTAATGATTAAAGCTTAAAAATTAATCTCCCATTTAATTCAAATAACTAACTTTATGTTTTTAAATTATATCTATTTTACAACTGAGTTCATATGCAGAATTTGTATTGAGATTTTAAAGATATTTGTAATTCATGTCTATATTTTGTGATATAAATTCGTGATAAATGTTCGCACATTTTAACATTTAAATATGTTGCAAAATGTTTATTTTATACTTTTATACTAAAAATCAATTAAATAAAAATATTACTAGTTTTTCTTGAATATTCTTTCTCTTTAAAGCACATTAATATAACCCACAATTAACACAAAGTATTATTTGAAAATTAAGCAATTTATACTGTGATATTCGAAAGATCATTTTACCATTCACATTGTATTTAGCCAATCTAAAATGTCTTTGAAACGCTCTCGTTGAGGAAAGTCCTCGAGAATTCCCTTATCTGTTAAAGATAGTGTAATCAATGCTGCCTCCACTATTTCTCCGAGTACTTGCCTCTATCATACAAAAATTGCTGCCGAAAGTGAAAGCTTAATGGTTGTAAATTTTAATTCAATTTAAGCCATTAATATTTAATTTTAAAGAGTCAATCCGTAGAAACTGATGAAATTATTTTTATGTAATTCTCAAGTGCAGCTCAAATTAATTTATTTAGCTAATTACACTACATTTACCATCTGATACGTAATTTTTGAGGTTTAATCTTACAAACCTTTCAGATCCTCTCGAACCAAATCTTTAAGGCTATAAATGGCTCGCATTCTATTAAAATTCCATACTCTGAGGATGAAGGTTCGATCCTATAAAACAAAAGCTATGGGGATAAAGGTTCGATTCTGCAAAACAAAAAGCTATAGGGGTGAAAGTTATATCCTGCGAAACAAAAAGCAATGGGGGGTGAAGATTCGATCCTGCAAAACAAAAAGCTGTGTGGGGAAGGTTAAATACTCCAAAACAAAAAGCTGTGGGGTGATGGTTCGATACTACAAAGCAAAAAAAAGTATGGTGGTAAGGCTTGATCTTATAAAATAAAAGACTATGAAGGTTCGATACTAAAAAACAAAAAAAAACTATGGTGGTGAAGGTTCGATCCTACAAAACGAAAGGCTATGAAGGTGAAGGTTCGAACCTAGAAATCAAAATTTTATGAGGTGAAAATTGGATCCTATAAAGCAAAACACTCTGGAGATGAAGATTCAATACTACAGAGCAAAAGGTTATGGGGGGGGGGGGGCGAGTTTGGATCCTACAAAAAAGGAAACTGTGGGATGAAAGTTCGATACCACAAAATAAAAAGCTCTGGTGGTGTAGGCTCGATCCTAAAAAGCTAAAGGCTATGAAGGTGAAGGTTCGATCCTACAAAAAAGAAAAACTATATGGTGAAGGTTAGATCCTATAAAACAAAAATCTACGGCGGTGAAGGTTCGATCCTATAAAACAAAAACTTATTGGAGTTGAAGATTAGATCCTACAAAGCAAAAATCTATGCCGGTGAAGGCTCTATCCTACAAAACAAAAGGTTATGGGGATGAAGGTTCGATCCTACGAAACAAAAAGCTATGGTAGTTGATGTTACAAGGCAAAAATCTATGGGGGAGAAGTTCAATCCTACAAAACAAAAAAAGCTATAGGGGGTTCGAGCTTACAAAACCAAATGTTGTAGGGCCGAAGGTTCCATTCTAGAAAACGAATAGCTATGGAAGGGTGAAGGTTCGATCCTATAAAGCAAAAAACTAAAGGGGGAAAATTCTATCCTACAAAACAAAAAAAGCTTTGATGGTGAGGATTCGATCCTACAAAATGAAAAGCTGTAAGATTGAAGATTCGATCCTACAGTATAAATCAGAAATCTATGAGAGGATCATTCGATCCTACAGAACAAAAAGCTATGGGGGGAGGGGAGAACATGCAATCTAAAGGCTATAGAAATCCGAAAGGCAATCGAAAAGTTGTAGGGATGATGGTTAGATCCTGCGAAACAAAAAGCTATGTGACTGAAAGTTGAACTCCATGAAACAAAAAGCTATGGGAGTAAAGGTTTGATTCTAAAAATGCACTCTTTCAATATACAGAGAGTATATTTCAATATACAGAACAATGTATTTCAATACACATTTTGTCTCCTGCATACAGAAGCATATATATATCGCTCTGAACTAACACTTATTACAAACACCGCGACATACATAAGTACACATGGGTTTCACCCGATGGGCTGCATATGAATATGATTGATTATATATTAATTAACAGCAAATGGGCTAGTTCTGTTAGGAATACCAGGTCATATAGGGGAGCTGAAATTGAATCTGACCATTACCTTGTTAAAAGTGTCTTGCAACTTAAACTTAAAAAGTGTTGTGCTAGGGTTAAAAAATTTACCTTTAATACTGAAGCTCTGAAAGACCATGTTATATCTAAAGCTTACCATGATAGGTTACTTAGTCAATATGACAGTTATGGTTTGCTTAATACTGAAGTTGAGGAAGAATGGGGCCATTTTAAATAGGCTTTTTTGGAAACTAACAGTACTCTTTTAGGGAAAAAGGAGCAGAGGAGGCAGAATTATTTAAGTGATAAGGCACTTGAGCTTATTTCAGAAAGAAGGAACTGCAGGAATGTCCTTAATCAGTACCCTACTAGTCCTAATAGAAAGCATTACAAAGAACTTAATAAACGTGTAAAGGATCAGTTAGCTACTGATAAGAATCTTTGGCTTGATGGCCTGGCTGACAAAGCTGAGGAAGCAGTTAGGCAGCACAACAGCAGAGAGCTGTACCAGATAGTTAATGTTTTGTGTGATAGAAAACGAACAGGTATACAGGGATTGAAGGATAAACAAGGTAAGGTTATAGAAGGTGAGGATTCTGTCATGGCTAGGTGGGCTGAGCCTTTCAGTGATGTTCTAAACAATGTGGTTAATTCTACTCCCATTGTTTGCAATAATGATAGATGCATTGTTGGCTCTAATGGTGGCCCTATAACACAATCTGAAGTTAGTTTGGCTATTTCTAAACTTAAACTTCATAAATCCCCGGGGGTGGATGAAATTACTACGGAAATGCTTAGAGCTGGGAATGTTTCAGTTACCATTTGGATGACTGAAATTTTGAATAACTTTTATGATAATTTCATGGTCCCTAAAGATTTTACCAGAGCTATTATTATCCCTATTTTCAAAAAAAGGGATCGCAGTACTTGTGATAACTATAGGGGTATCAGCCCATTCTCTGTTCCAGGTAAAGTTCTTTCCATGATTGTGCTTAATAGAATTAAGAATCTGGTTGACAGGCAATTGCGTGATGAGCAATGTGGATTCAGAAGTGGTAGGGGATGTGTAGATCAGATATTTTCACTTAGGCAGATTCTTGAGAAATGTTTAGAGTTTCAGAAACCTTTGGTTGCTAGCTTTGTTGATTTCAAAAACGCTTTTGACTCTGTTGATCGTCATAATTTGTGGTTGATTGTGCGATCATATGGTATACCAGACAAGTTAGTTAACATAATGAAAACTCTCTATAATAACACTGAGTCGTGTGTGAGAGTTGGTAAGTCTTGTAGCAATTGCTTTAGCATTACTTCTGGTGTTAGACAAGGGTGCATTTTGTCTCCTTTTCTCTTTGGTTATTGATTATGTTATTCGAGATTCACTGCAAAGGAAAGATTTTGGCCTTAAATGGTCTGGAGATATGAAAATTTCTGATTTAGTTATGCTGATGATTTAGTCCTTTTGGCAAATGATGTTGATGAGATGAACTCTTTCATTCGAGCTGTTGATGAGACTGGTAGTACAGTAGGTTTGGTTATAAACAGAAAGAAAACTAAAGTGATGAAAATTGGTCAGGCAGGTTGTGATTCAGTTAATCTGAATGGTTGCAGTCTTGAGCAGGTGTCACAGTTTAATTACCTTGGGAGCTACGTAACTGATACTGGTGATGTGCGGCATGAGATTAACAGACGAATAGGTATTGCTGCCGGGACTTTTAAGAATCTATGGAGATTGTGGAGAAATAGGCGCATACACCTAAAGACTAAAATTAGACTGTATAATAGTTTGGTTCTTTCTAGGGTTAGTTATGGTAGTGAAACCTGGACGCTGTGTAAACAAGATAACAGGAAACTAGATGCTTTTGATTCTAGATGCTTATGCAGTATCTTGGGTATTAGGTGGTTTAACTTTGTAACTAATGATGAGGTTAGGCAAAGGAGTCTGCAACCTCTTTTAAGCAGCATATTGTGCAGAGAGATACTCCGCTGGTTTGGTCATGTTGCCCGTATGGATAATTATAGATTGGCGAATAGGGTTATGAAGAGTGTGTCTAGAGGCCTCAGAAGGAGGGAGAGACCTAGGATGCGGTGGGCAGATAATGTCAAACAGGACCTTGTTAGAATTGGTGTACAGTGGCAGGATGCAGCAGATGTAGCTCAGGACAGATATGCTTGGCGAATTAAACTGCGCGGTCTGGTTGGACCTCCGTAGCCCATGGCTGCTTGAGGATGTCGATGATAAATTCTAAAATTGAATCGCTAAGTTTCTTTTTTTCAATTAAACCGAAAATTCTCCACAAATTAATGACTGATGAGCAATAATGCAAATTTCAACACAATGAGATAAACCCATGCAAGACGAAGGAATTTAAACTGCAAATTCAGTTAGAAAAGAGCTGCTAAACGAGAAAACAAAAGCGAAATGTTTAAAAGTTACCCGGAAAACAACGATTCAGATACGGAGGGAGTTCAAAATGTCCTCGACACGTGTCTGTAGATTTTCACTCGTTCCTCTGATGTTAACGAGCTACGACTTGTTTGAAAGCTTGTCTAAACTTGTTATTATGTGTTAAATACAAAGACCACCATATCATCTTTTCTCTCTTCTCTGGCGGCGCATAAAATTCCGTCTGCGAAATCTGTGTGATTATTATGGAGCCTACTAAAGAACAGGGACGTTTGTTCAGTTTCACAAGGATGCAGCTTGGGGACGAATCTATAAAAAAACCGTACCGATTTATCACAAGTATATAGGTGATCATTTTTGTTCATATGGTACTGTTACGGGACGGATGTGTAAATCCAGCGAAGTACGATAGAGATTCGAAAGCCTCCCTCGTGTTCGAAGACCGAAGGACACCGTTGCTGTTGCTCGTAAACTCAGTAAAGAAAACATCGCATGCCACTGGTCAGGTAATAGGTTTAGATGTCTGTGTATCGATTGGCAGTGTGGAAACAATTCTCCATTAGCAATCAAAGTTCCGAAAGATCTGTGCCAAATGGGTTCCTCACAAATTGACACAACGGCAAAAATGGGCTAGAGTCGACTCGTGCAAGGAGATGCTGGAAATGTTTGAACCTAGTTTCCCAAACCTTTTAACAGACATTGTCACAGGTGATAAGACGTGGTATTCAGCAGAATCGATATGTCATTTTTTTAGTTATCACATTGCTCTCTGTGAACTCTTTCTAAGAAATAACATTCTTGTGAAAACAACACGTAGAATATTTCACTTCTGTTTGTAAAAAAGGAAGTTGTAAGCCATGTTTGCAATATCCCATACCAGGATATTCTAATGTTCACCCTCCGACTCACATATATATTTTCTTAATCATTGTAAATGATCAGATAGGTATTAGAAGTTAATTATTCCTTTCCTTCTCTTTAATCCATCATTTTGTGAGGACTAACATGAACAATTGTTTTTAAGTTTGAAATGCGTTATACAGTAAACTCCAGGTTATCTGGAATTTTCATGAAACCAGAATAAATTTCAAATTGAACATTTGGATTTTTTACGGTAAATGTTAATGCGCGTGGTAGTTCTACCGGTTGCCACTGGCGTCGTCTTTCAAGCAATTGTTACATTTATGCTTGAGACGCCATGCTCGCTAGTTCCTTTATGGCCATTAAAGTAGCTCGTAGTTGAATTTGTGATCGTGTTGTTCTGCAGCGATGGTTTTCTGTTTTTCGGAAATATTCACCCTCTCAATTTGAAATGGTGTCATATCATGCAAGGACCAAATATACTTATAAAAAGCAATTACATTTTATATGTTTACATTTGTATTAAGGCATTCTAATTCGTTTTTATTATCATTATTTTAACTGAATTTTTATTTCATGTAAGGCTTGAATACAAGATTGTACTACTGCATTTGGTTTCCATAAAAATATTTCTAATGAAATCGACAGATTCATCTAACCGTCAACCCTCATTCCCCATAAATGGGGGACTACTGAAAGTTTACTGTAGTATGAAAAATTAAAACAAATGGCTTTAGATAAAGCATGACAGTGTATATCAGGACTTAGAAACCGCGGCTCATGGGCCGCATATTGCTCATTATAAAAGAACTCGTGGTTCATAAAAAATAATCAATACACTAAGGTCTCAAGAGTACACAAACTCAAAGTATTGTATCTCGCTCATACCAGATGATTGTTAAATTGTTCTTGAGGTAGGATTTAAGGATTCAACGACATGGCGGAAAACGAGATAGAAAAATTGTTGAAAGGTGATGGGAACATGAGATGACCTAAAAGAGAGGAAGACGATTTAGAAGTGGAAGAAGAGAGTTTAACACAGGAGTCTCAATTTCAACATTTCTCTTAACTAAGGGTTTGGCTGTCCTTGAAGAAATAAGTATAGAAATCATTAGTCCAACCAAAGTATTGCAACAAAGAATCGACTTACAAATAACAGTAAAAACATATTAAACAGTTTACACCGATGAAAGAGGTAGAAGGAGGTTGAATTCCTGCCTTTCACTGTAAAGAACTGTGCTTTCCTGGAATATTTATAACAAACATGAAGTCTGTGAAATTTCAGCGGATACCAAAACTGCATCTCGTGTTTTTCGCGTATATTACACAAAGTATAAAAACATACCGATTTGTTTTTTATTTTTTTACTTTCCCTTTGCTACATAATAAACCCACAAATTTGTGACACAAAAAGATTCATTTTATGGTAATTCCCAATGGATATTTTGTTCAACCTGAATCATTTCTTTCCCACCACTAGTAAACACAGCATCGAAAGAAAACATCTAAGGAACGAGAGTTTTCTTCTGTTGTTTGCTAACATACATGTTTGTTACGGAGCAAAGGGAAAGGCCACACATCCACTGTGACGTAAAACACGTGTCTGATAGACTGTAGGTGATGCGACCAGAGTCTTATCTCTCCTCTGCCATCTTCCGTGACGTGGTATCCGTTCCGAGTTTTTGTTTACTATCTGAATGCTTAAATAGCTTTTATGTTTATTATCTTTGAAATGATTTGTTGTCGTATAAATTATTGAAATTTTAATATATAAAATCCATGTGAAGCTCATCTGTCCTCCATGGTTTCACAGTAGTTCAAACTGAAGAATCTAATAAGTAATGCGAATAAATATTAAATTTTGTCTACTGCAAGAAAGTTTTAGAGACGCCATGATGTATTACCTATGCATTATTATGCTTCATAGATAATGGAGAAAACATTTAGCTACTCCTATTTTAAGTACATTTGTCATACGAGTATAAGGCCTGGCCACTGAAAGAAATTAACATCTCTGTCGACTTCATCAGTTAGTGCTAGACTACTGTATGAGTTAAACTTATTTGCTTTGTTTTAAGTGTGAGAGGCACTTTCGTGCATTCAATGCGCTAAATGGCCAGGTCATAGGGGTTCTAAAGGCTCAGAAGAAGTTGTAGAGACACAGTCCCCTCCACCTTCAGAGACAGTTGAGGGGACACAGATGGTAGACTTTGCAAAAGTCTTCTTTCTGTGTCTTATGTGTGTTAAAATACATCTGTACCATCCTAAATGTTGCCCTGTGGGTTCCTTTCTCCCAACCTTTTCTGAGCCCTCGGTGGTCCTTGTAACCTGGCCATTTAGTCTATTGTGCAGAAAAAAGAGCAGCTCAGAGGTAAAATGACACAACCCTTTGAACGGCGTTTTTTGAACACAATGGCCGAAATGGCTATGTCACAAAGACTCCAAAGGCTCAGAGAAGGCGGAAAATTCCACTGAATAGCTCTTAGGATACAGATAGAAGCCTCCCATCAATGTGTCAGCGTGTTCTTTTAAACTATACCTGGTATCGATCTGCTTCATACGGAGCTAAAATTTAATGTCCTTATCCAAGAGCTTTTTTTATTTTTATTCACAACTTTGAAATTTAAATTTTTTCCGACCTGCCAATATATGTTGATATTTCAATGTCCATAGGTCTATAATTGAATACAGATATTTGCTTTAAATTCAACCGAAACTACTGCAAAAATTTATGATCGTTGAGCAATAATGCGAAATTAAATGCAATGAGATAAAAATATGCAAGACGAAGGAATTAAACTGCAAATAACGTTAGAGGAGAACCGCTAAATGAGAAAACGAAATTGAAATATTTAAACGTCAAGGGTAAAATGCAATGAATCAGATATGGAGGGATTTCAAAATGTTCTCGACACGTGTCTCTAGATTTGTACTCATTCCTCCGAAGTTAACGAGCTGCGACTTGTTTAAAAGCTTGTCTATACTTGTGGCGGCACGTAAAATTCGGTCTGTGAACTATAATGTGTTGTTGTTGTAGAGCCTACTAAAGAACAGGGACATTTTTACATTTTCATAGAGATGCAGCTTGGCAACGAAGAGAAAAATAATCATGCCGATTTGCAACAAGTGTATGAGGATTATGCGTGTTTATGTCGCGCTGTTACGGGATGGGTGCTCTAATCCAGAGAAGGACAATGAAGATTCGAAGACCTCCCTTGTGTTGGAAGACCGAAGGAAACCGTTAACGGAGAACCATCGCTGCTGTTCCTGAACTCATTGCAGAATACAACGCACATCACATCTCAGGAAATAAGTTTAGATGTCAGTGTATAGATTGGCAGTGTGGAAAGAATTATTCATCAACATTTAAAGTTCCGAAAGATCTGAGCCAAATGGATATCCGAAACCAAACAGAATGGAAAAAAAAGGCTAGAGCCGACTCGTGCAAAGAAATGCTGGTATGTTTGAATTTAGCAGCCCCAAAAGTTTTAACGCCGTCCCATGGCCGAGTGGTTAGCGCGCTTGGCTACTGTTCTACGGGACCTGGGTTCGAGTCCCGGGTAAGGCATGGACATTTGTGTTGTTTTCTGCTGAGGTCCTGTCATCCTTTCAGATCTTCTACTGTGGCATATAAACTGACAGGCTCCTGTCAGACCTCTGTGGCAAGCAGCTGCTTGAGGCGGTATTTATTTATTTATTATTATAAAAGTTTTAACAGACACTGTCACAGGTGATGAGTTGTTGGGTTGGGTTGTTTTACCTCTGAGCGGCACTTTTTGCACACAATGGGCTAAATTGCCAGGTCACAGGGACCCCGAAGGCTCAGAGAAGTTTGGGGGAGGGGACCCACTGGAACAGCTGTTGGGAGAAAGATGATAGCCTCCCGTCAAGGCCATCCAGCGTGTTCTTTAACGTGCACAGGTATGGCTCTTCCGCACACGGAACTACGGCTTAACGTCCCATCCGACGGACGGTGGCCTTTCCAAGCACATCGGTGTCCCCTACTGACCGTGGGCACGGCGTGGAATTTTGCGGAGATAAATATCAACGCTGACCCAGCTGGGACTCGAACCTGAGGACTGTACATTACAACCCTGGCGCCCTACCGACTGAGCTATCCCAGCCCCCACAGATGATGAGACGTTGTTTTATTACTATACAACTCCCAGAAATATCAGCAACTATGTCAGCAACAATCGCTTCCGGAAATCTTCCGACAAGTTTTTTACTCAAGGAAGAGGATGTTCCCATTTTTTTAATTCCTAAGGAATGTAGTCAGTGGACACCATTCCCTGAAAAAATGACTTAAATGGGAAATACAACACCAACATTGTTTTGCCCCAAAATGGTTAAAGAGATGAAAGAGTAACATCCAACAACAGGCGTATCAAGGGTTCTCCTTCTTCACAATAATGTTAGCGCTCACAAAATCCCGCAATGACCTATCTTGAGCAGGAACAATATCGGACAGGTACTCCATCTTAAACATATTCACCGGAACTTGCACTATACGATTTTTAGTAATTCCCAAAAATTAAAAAGTAATTTTCCTGGAAGCCCTTTTTTTAACTCTGCAAGACCTTGAAAAATGATTTCATGGTGAGTTACCTATTATTCCACAACAGGAGTTCCACAAAACTTTCCAGAATTGGTGTAGACGTCTGCAACTTAGCATAAATGCTGGACTTGAGCTGATACTGGAAACTGAGGGACAGTGAAAGCTTTGTGGAGGTAAGTTCGATAGATGTTAATGTAAGAGGGAGTATGTGCACAGGGTATGGCTCCCCCCACACAGGGCTACCGCTTAACGTCCCATCTGATGAACATGAGCTTTTCCAAACCCACCGGTGTTTCCTACGGACAAAGGATAGGTTGGGTTGTTTTACCTCTGAGCGGCACTTTTTTGCACACCATGGGCTAAATGGCCAGGTCACATGGACCCCGAAGGCTCAGAGAAGGTTGGGGGAGGGGACCCACTGGAACAGCTGTTGGGAGACAGATGGTAGCCTCCCGTCAAGGCCATCCAGCGTGTTCTTTAACGTGCACAGGATATGGCTCTCCCGCACACGGAGCCACGGCTTAACGTCCCATCCGACGGACGGCGGTCTTTCCAAGCCCATCGGTGTCCCCTACTGACCGTGGGCAGGGCGGGGAATTTTGCGGAGATAAATCTCAACGCTGACTCAGCTGGGACTCGAACCTGAGAACTACAGATTACAAGCCTGGCGCGCTACTGACTGAGCCACCCCCGCCCCCGACTAAGGATAGAATGGAGGTTTTGCAGAGAAAAATCTTAACCCAGGCCACAGAAATATGTGGGTTGAACCTTTTCCTGGGAACTGCAGATTATAAAAAATTACCCCATTCCATTTGCAAAAAAAGATATGGTATATATTTCGAGTATGTAGAATCACTAATATTTTACTGTCATCTAACTCATCATATTGGATTTTATTTTCATCATGAAGAACAAACTTTCTTCGAAAGAACCCGTATGCAATAGCGTCACAATTCCCGAGGATCCTCAACGTAAATTATCCACCGAGGTGTTTCAATTTAAGCTTTTAATCAAACTGAACAGATATTTTTATTCTTGATCGAATGTTGCTCATACTAATTATCGTTATTATAAGAGTAGTTATGACATTCATTGCTTACCTTTATTTATAAACATTTCAAATTCAAAGCATGGAAAGGTTTAGAAAAAAAACTTTTAAGTTATATTCAGTTACACAGTAAACAAAAGACAGAGAAGAGCTTCACATTATCCCGATTAGAGTAGAGAGATAAAGCAAGTCTTGGGCTCGCTCACATTTCCTGTAGACTCTCGGGAAGCGTGTAACATCTTATCAGTGAGGCATTTCCTCTACGATGGTGGGTTTGTTATTGAAAGAAGTAAAATCTCAATCTTAGTTAATTTCCGATTTCTTTCTTCTGGGTTACTGATACTTGAAGGGGAACAGAAACTGAATATGGTATATCCAAAGATACAGCAGTAATAAATATTCCACATTTGGGATTCGTGAATTTTAATGTAAAAAAAAATACACAGCGAAACTTTCTCTAACATTTGACACAATAAACAACCGTAGATTCAACAATACGAGTTTCCCAAAGATTATTCATCCTGAAGAAAATTTTCCCACTTCAACCGCACCATAAATATTCGATCGAAATGCACTACTTTTCATTCAGGGACTAGTTCTGCAAGTGGCTGTCGTATTCTATTGTACCTATTGTGTACTGTTGTGCTGCAGAAGCAACTTTGGAAATATTCACTATGGTTTTATTCACTGCCAGAGTTTTTTTAATTCTCTTTGTGAGTTTCAGTGATTATTATGAGGTCAGTGATGCCAAGCCAGTAGTTAAGAGGAATGCAGAACTTGAGCCTCTGCATCTGTTGAGCCCTTTAAATTGCACTCAACAAATGGGTTACATCGAATTGTCCGAGACTTTGAGTAACATCGATCAGCTATTCGGCAGTAGTCATCTGATTGATTATGAAATGTCAATCGAATCGCTTCCTTCAGTGTTGTGGTCTCATTGCCCATTCACATGGAGAGAAAACCGTGATTCATCTCGAATTCCAGAAGTGCTGATGGAGGCAGATATTTCCTTAGACCTAACCGATACATGGAGTGAAGTCAGGTGTGAAAGGGTGACTTATGATGTCCCGGTATTGTTTCCAGCAAACTGCAATGGTAGCATGACTGCTTATCAACCAGGATGGGAAACTATTACCATCGCTTGGATTCGGACGATTGCTAACTTGGACGGATCATCTGCAGCGATTATAATCCCACGAGAAGGAACTGATTAATTCGGTAACTGATGCATTCGTTAACCGATATGTGACTTTCTCTAAATGCATTTATATTTTGTTATTAGTTTCGTTAATAGGTATTTAGTTGTTAGTTCATGATTAATTACATAGTGCAATCATTTGGTTTATTTATATAGTTGTAGTTTTTCTTTTGTAAAAAATTTTGATATTTGAGGAGCGGTAATAACAACCTTTTTATATACATGAAATACAATGCAAAAAAAAAAAAGCCGGATATATGCTTGTTATTTATTTGTCAATGTTTGCTCTTGAGATGGTGTTATGAAACGATTTAAGGAAGTAGTTTTACTTATGATATTGTATAACTATACGGAGATTTTTCAAAAGTGGCTTTTTGTACTAGGCCAAGATTCGTTTTCAGAAAATTTAGATAAATTGAAATGCATAAATAGACATTGATATCATCTGACATCTTTTACTGAAAATGTAAATATTTCCTTTCATTTCATTTTTTTTGTGTCATTGATGGACAAAATCTAAATATATTATAAGCAGCAATAAACTATTTCAAATTCTTTATGTATTATCAACGTTAAGTTGATACTGCTGGACTTAACTTTAGATCAGTTTGTGTAGTATAAAATCTTATTAATATGACTCTCAATATTTTGCATTTCCCCCCAGGTTTTGAAATGTCTTTAGCAACTAAAATAGTTAATTATGGTTTTCAAATATTATTTCAATTTTTTTTCTATATTTTTGTTAGAATAATATTTCTAAAAAATTCGGTCTTTTATTTATAAAGATCGGTCTTGTTAGTGGCCTATTTTAAACGTATAAAATTTTGCATGGCAAATATATGTGTATGTTATAGAATTGATATATTTCTTAATGAAAGTATTAATATTATTGAACTGACGAGGTTATTTGCACTACGACAGGATGGATTAGCATACGACAGTCAGGAAGCAGGTTGGATTATCATAGGGCAATCTGGTTAGTCAGGTTGCAAGTCCGATCAACATGTCAGTCAGGATGAGTATGCATCAGTAGAGAGCAGTTAACTTCAGGTTGAATAAATATAGAGTTGTCAATTTGTGGATGGATGAATATAGGGTTGTCGATTTCATGTTGGTTTAATATAGGGTAGTCAATTTAATGGTGGATCAATATAGGTCAGTCAATTTGAGGTTGGATCAATGAAACGTAACCAAATAATGGGTCGAGCTCAGAAAGCGATAACTGACACATAGTATTCAGAACATAACCGATAAGAGAGAAATGGAATTTAAAGTATTTCAAAGTGATTAAACGATATTTTGTTTGTTTACATATTAAAGAAATATGAAGTATTCATCGATGAACACAGTTAAAACTCATAACTATCTTAACCTCAACATTTGGAAACCTCCACGTGAATTGGGACAATGCCATTCACTCAAGATTTCAAAGTATAGGAAGTTTTAAGAAATCTTTAAGAAAACTTTCAAATGATTGCTTAAAATATCACTGTACCCATAAATAAGAAAGCGATGATTGGTTTTGATTAAATATTTTAAACTGTTGTTTAATTTTGGAGAATTTCAGTGGTTTTAAAGTGAATATTAAATGGAAATTTTTGAGGAACATTATGTCGTATTTTGTAACAGTTTCCACTTTCCTCAGCTTAGACTGTTGGCCAGTTTAAAACATCGCTCGGTATGTGAGTGGCCAACCGCCCCACTGCTGGGATCCGTCACTGAGATAGTTAAAATTTAGGTACAAAAGAAAACATATAAATTCACAAGGAATTTCCAAAGGAAAGTAGGTGTGTGCTGTCTCGCTTCTGGAGCATAACTGACTTCCGTGTCCGAATCTTTAAAAAGATTACTGAGAACATGTAACACATTTTAAATTTCGTCACTGATAGGAAAACATATATAACTAAGCTTTGAATACTTCTTTTCCACTAATCACCACACCAGCAAAGTTTACGCACATGAAAGCGTTATGTTCATAAAATTAAATTATTTTATCTTCATTATTTCCATCGAGTATGGTGCAATATATCATATTAATCATGATGCTTGTAATTGTTATTTGCGGTATGTCATATTAATAATGATGGTTGCGATTGTTATTTGCGATATATCATATTAATCGTGTGGTTGTGATTATTATTTGCGATATATCATGTTAACACGATGCTTATGATTGTTATTTGCGATATATCACATTAAACACGATGCCTGTGATTGTTATTCGCGACATATCCTATTAATCATGATGCTTGTGATCGTTATTTACGATAGCATTGATTTCTTGAGAAATGTTTACATATAAATTTTTTAAAAAAGCTTATTTTTTGTACGAAAAAGAGAAAATAAATGTTTTAAGTTACTAGTTTTTCTTTGAATTATTTTCATTTTCAGAGCATCAGCATAATCCACACTTAGCTCAAAGTGTGATTTCAAAATTTAAACGATTATAGAGTCTATTACGGCAATTTTATGTAGTGTTGGCACGAAGCGATGTGTTAAAACACTACTTCCTATTATTCATATTTGATCAAACTTTGTTTAATTCCATTCCAAACATTATTTAAATCTGTAAAGAAAATGCGTATATATGTTGCGTGCGTATATATAAATGCGTATATATAATGCGTATTTGCTTTTAGGCGTCAACACGCGTAAGTCCAGAAAGCAGATACGCCATTACTTGAAAAACATTCAGAACTTTGGGTAGCGCAATATGCATCCGAATCTACGATAGCGGTACTGATTATCTCTTAAAGACAGGGGTATTCGAGGTAACATCCAAGAGGAATTTTCAGCTTGAATATCATGTTTTTGCACCACTGTTCAAAATCTTGTGGGTTAAGTTTGGTTGATTGACTCCTGAGTGGCACCCTTTTGAACACACTGGGCTAAATGGCCATGTTCCAAAAACTCAGGGGTCAGGAAATGATTGGGAGAAGGGGGACTCCTGGACAGCTGTTAAGAGAGAGAGAGACAGAGTTAGCATTTCCTATCAAGGCCATCCAGAGAGTGATTTTTCATTTTCAACAGTACAGTCGCTCAAAAAAATATCCGAACACTATGGTTGATTACAGAATTGAGAAAAAATATTTGGCAACGATTTTTTTTAGAAATTAGTGATCTGGCAACCTTCGTGTCACCTGATTACAGAATTCAGGAAAAATATCTGGAGCGTGTACAGCGACTGTACACGCTCCAGTTACAGTTCACAGCAAACTGGAGCGTGTGCAGTTACTGCACACGCTCCAGTTTGCTGTGAACAGTAACTGCACACACTCAATATTTCCGTGAGTGAGCCCACACGATCTAGTATCAAAATAATATGACCACCTACAGTCGCTCAAAAAATATCCAAACACTATGGTTGATTACAGAATTCAGAAAAAATATCTGGCAACGATTTTTTTTAGAAATTAGTGATCTGGCAACCTTCGTGTCACGTGATTACAGAATTCAGGAAAAATATCTGGAGCGTGTACAGCGACTGTACACGCTCCAGTTACCGTTCACAGCAAACTGGAGCGTGTGCAGTTACTGCACACGCTCCAGTTTGCTGTGAACGGTAACTGCACACACTCAATATTTCCGTGAGTGAGCCCACACGATCTAGTATCAAAATAATATGTCCACCTACAGTCGCTCAAAAAAATATCCAAACACTATGGTTGATTACAGAAATCAGAAAAAATATCTGGCAACGATTTTTTTAGAAATTAGTGATCTGGCAACCTTCGTGTACGTACACGAAGGTTGCCAGATATTTTTTGAGCGATTGTACACAGAGGTAAGACTCTCCTGCACGCGAAGCCACGTCTTTACGTTCTATCCGAAGGACGGCAGTCATTTGAAACTGATCAGCGTCCCCTTTCCGATCGAGGGCATAGTTAGGGGAAAAATCTCAACGATGGAACAGGTGGGACTTGAACATGAGGACTGAAGATCAGGAGCCTAGCTCGCTACCTACTATTCTAACTCCCACCACATAAAATCCTGTGAATTAAATAACTAATTGTTTGTTTATCCCATTGTGTTACAAAACAAAAAGAAATTCTTTGTCATTCTACGCATCAATTTCATCACTTACTGCGGAGTTACAATAATTAAAGGTAAGGCCCTGGTGGAATTGGACCTGGGAGCTTCAGATTTCGAGCCAAGCATCGACCCTTTTTACACAGAAAAATATCATTTTGAAAAACTAAAATTTAGCAGTATCGATTTTCGGCAATATCTCTTTAATGTTTAAAAAGTTACTGACACTGAAACATTTAACAGTAGTGTTGCTACTTATGGGAACTTTCTCGGATATTAATCAAAACGCAAATAATACCTCTTGTAATAAATCTCTTGCTAAATATGATATTGCGGGTTTTCAAAGATTGAATTCAGCTTTAATCATTTCCATTGCATTGGAAGTGTTCCAATGCTTTTGTTAATACAGCGTAGTTCAAACATAAATTTAATTTTTTCAGCTGCAGTTAAGATTAATTATTTCGACGAATTAATTAGAATCTTAATATCGATAAAAAAAGTAGAATGCCAAATTTTAGAACAATGAAAAAAAATGGCTCCAGGTAATGCAAATTCCATTATTGCTACTTTTTATACTTAAATATTTCATTTCCTTGCTACCTGAATTTATTGAAAACAAAATACGTAGGAAATATGATGAGATTTTTAAACAATGTTCAGTATTTAATAAGATATGTTAGCTTATTATTTTTTTATTTTGTTATAACAAGGCGAAATTGTTATTTAGGAGATATTAAATTTTCTCGTGCCCTCAGGGGAAATATCGAATGCTATTTTATTCCACTATCATTATTTGTTGTTTTCGTTCAAAATATCATCCTCTACTCAGAACTTTAACTTACAAAAAAGGTAGAACGACACAACTAACTGATGGGACTCTAAGAAATAACCTAAAGGTGCTAAATATTTTATTATTTTTTCGAATCAGAGCTAATAGGAGCGTTGACTACGATAAAATTCCCACCATAGACAAATGGGCAATTTTCTGTTACATTAAGTAATGCGAATATTTTATTACGTGAAGATCACCACGTAGTTAATATTTAATCACTTAGAACCCGATAACAACAGATTTCATCAGAGTAAGTTAAATTGCATAGCAAGCAATCAAGCAGAATGGATGAATTATTAATAGATTTTCTAAAGCTTCCTCTGCTCTTTTTCTACGAGAATCTTATTAAATAAAGTGCATTATTTACGACAGGGCTCTTAATTATTTTCCTTTCAAATACACTGTCTCCACGCTGAATATGTATATTTTTTTTGATAATTTCACTATAATATTGCTTGGGATGTTGATGTTAAATTGACACTTAAACTTATATTTGTTCTACGTCAACAACAAAATTAAAATTAAATCTTTAATATTTTATGTCAAAATTGTGCTACTTGATATAATTTAGCATGCATGGTTGAATATATATTAATATTCAGCAATTCTTGTTTTCGGAACGTAATGCGTAAAATAGTTCAAGGACAATGTAAACAACAGTCATGAAAATAAGCCAGTAGAGCACGAGGAAAAAGATTTTTTGGGATTCACGATGATTAAAATCTATTTGTACATATTATTAAAGGTCCTATGCAGTCAGAAGTGAGCAAACGAAGTCGACGGGTAATTTTGCGTTTGTGTTCTGTGACTGATGGGTGCGTTTAGCAGAGATTTTTTATCTTGTTTCGCTAACTCTAATATGGAAAAATATTAACTTTAATAACTCTTTTTCGAAGTAATATTTCTTTCTACTTTAAGAAAATTTAAATTGAGTTGGATTGTTTTACCTCTGAATGACCCTGTTTTATAACACAATGGACTAAATTTCTAGGTCACAAGGACCACGACAGTTTAGCGAAGGTGGGTCGAAGAGATGTTATGAAATGGATTCACTGAGAAGAAACTACAACCACAATTCGTTGGAAAATGTGCTAGTTGCAATAACTCAGTGGTCAGAGCATCTGGCATGTGCGATAGCAGGAAATCAGCAGATGTAAGGAAATCCTGAGTTCACATAGCACTCGTAGCGAAACTCAATGATTTTCAGATTACTATTTATGAATTCTATGCATAAGGATGTTTCTTGTGCTTCTCTACTGTTGAAACCATTCCATTTGAGCAGACTTTAACTCGGGATTCACAATTACTAAAATATTCCACTGGACAGGGAATATTAATATGATATTCTATATGAAACAAAATTTTATAAATGAAAAAAACCTTCAGGCAGCTGTTATAGTGGTTTTTAAACCAGTTTTTAGTGTCTGACATATACTATGGGGCTAAAAAAAATTATACAAAGACAACGTTTTTGACTTTCAAAGCAGGTAGAAATCGCTCAAAAAGTATCCGAACACTATGGTTGATTACAGAATTCAGAAAAAATATCTGGCAACGATTTTTTTAGAGATTAGTGATCTGGCAACCTTCGTGTCACGTGACACGAAGGTTGCCAGATCACTAATTTCTAAAAAAAATCGTTGCCAAATATTTTTTCTGAATTTTGTAATCAACCATAGTGTTCAGATACTTTTTTGAGCGACTGTACGTAGATTGTTCTCTGCTGTAACACGTGTAGAAAAGAGTTTTCGAATTTTTATCGTATAGGAGGCCAAATCAGCTATTGCTCAATGTATGCCGGGGCAGCGTTTTGTTTTTCTCACAAAATCGTATACGGACCAAATTAGTTACTTTTCAAAATATGGATGGCCACATTTCATTTTAAGCAATTATAAGAGAAAAATAATTGTTTATAATGTCTCTTTTTCATTTAAAGTTACATGCCTTTAATACCAAAACATAAACTTTAAATTTTATTTGTATTGGCTTCAAATTTGGTTGAAAGTGACCATTATCTCCGTACTAACATGAAATCCTCGCAGTCGTGTCAAGCTATGAAGCCACAGTCGTGTCACGACTGTGGCTTCATAGCTTGACACGACTGTCACGTGACACGAAACACGTGACGCGTAGTTTGCGTCACGTGACACGAAACACGTGACGCGTAGGTTGCGTCACGTGACAGGAAAGTTGCCAGATCACTAATTTCTGAAAAAAATCGTTGCCAGATATTTTTTCTGAATTCTCTAATCAACCATAGTGTTCGGATACTTTTTTGAGCGACTGTACATCCTCGATTAGGAGGTCCCAATATCGAGTCCCATAGACAATATTACATTTCTTTGTTGTTTTTTTTTCTGGCTTGTCTCATATAACATCAAAAATATTTTAATTTCCTTTCCTAAATTTTTATTTTAAGAAACATTACAGTTGAGATAATAATAAAATTACTCCCTACCATTAATAACATTCCACATTAACTAACCTTGTGGTTTACGTTTCTAAGTGTCGTTTTATTACTTTGACTATTTATGCTTTTTCCTTTTCATGTAGAGAAAGAAAACAGAAGAGAAGGCTTTTTTTTATTGTTTCTAAAGAATTAAATCTTCTTGTCTTCTCCTAAAGAATTAAATACTTCCATCTTCCTTTGAAAAAAAGGGGTGGCTCAGTCGGTAGCGCGCCAGGCTCGTAATCTGTAGTTCCCAGGTTCGAGTCCCAGCTGGGTCAGCGTTGAGATTTATCTCCGCAAAATTCCCCGCCCTGCCCACGGTCAGTAGGGGACACCGATGGGCTTGGAATAGGCAGCCGTCCGTCGGATGGGACGTTAAGCCGTGGCCCCGTGTGCGGGAGAGCCGTACCCTGTGCACGTTAAAGAACACGCTGGATGGCCTTGACGGGAGGCTACCATCTGTCTCCCAACAGCTTGTTCTAGTGGGTCCCCTCCCCCAACCTTCTCTGAGCCTTCGGGGTCCATGTGACCTGGCCATTTAGCCCATGGTGTGCAAAAAAGTGCCGCTCAGAGATAAAACAACCCAATCCTTTGAAAAAATTAAGTCTTTAATCCTACTTCGCATTTTTAAAATCCTTTAACTCTCTATAGTTGTATTTTGTTTCCCACAGTATTTCTTGATTTCTTATCTGAAAATTGACTATATGATTGTAAACCAACACGTTCATGTTGACTTGATCTTTTGGATAGCTTTTGCATAGCAAGCAATCAAACAGAGTGCCTAGAGATAAGAGATCATTAGAGATAATAAATTTATTGGTTGATTATTTATACTCCACACAGAAAAAAAAATAACCCGACGGCAAGAAAGATCCCTACCACCACCATCACATGACCCCGAAGGGAAAGCGCAGAAGTACCCTTCACCAAAGTAGAAGGAGGAGAGGCAACTTGAAGAAAAAGTGCAAGCAGCACTCTTTATCAAGTAAATACCAAGAGAAGATCCTGCAGAAAGCAGCACCCAGAAGAACAGGCAACAGGGAAGTGTTGGTTTACAGTTCCATAGTTAATTTTAGAATAAGAAATTGGAGGGGGAAGCGCAACTGAGCTTCTGTTGCCATGCAAACTGTTTGTGGCTGACAGTTAGCGCTTTCTTGCAGTGAGAAACCAAGCCTCGTGCAGATTACACAAATGAATTCGCAGTCCTAAATGACTGGTCTAAACAGCGAAATCGGGTTGAGGAAGTCAATGTAATGAAGCGAATTCCATATAACAAAAGTTACTTCCTTCTAGAAGAGGTTACTTTTATGAAAGCTCAGTTATCCAGACCAGGGAAATAGCACGAAAAGTCGTTGACGATGTTCCGGGGCTCCCTAATATCTAACGGCTACCATGACTGCAAGGTTTCTATGCAAACTTTCCTTCACTTACTGTTATTGCCGAACTCTCTCTGCTGGAGGGGGGAAGGTGGCTCTATCGGTAGCGCGCCAGGCTCGTGATCTGAAATTTAAGGTTCGAGTCCCGACTAGGTCGGGGGCGGGGGTGGCTCAGTCGGTAGCGCGCCAGGCTCGTAATCTGTAGTTCCCAGGTTCGAGTCCCAGCTGGGTCAGCGTTGAGATTTATCTCCGCAAAATTCCCCGCCCTGCCCACGGTCAGTAGGGGACCCCGATGGGCTTGGAAAGACCGCCGTCCGTCGGATGGGACGTTAAGCCGTGGCCCCGTGTGCGGGAGAGCCATACCCTGTGCACGTTAAAGAACACGCTAGATGGCCTTGACGGGAGGCTACCAGCTGTCTCCCAACAGCTGTTCCAGTGGGTCCCCTCCTCCAACCTTCTCTGAGCCTTCGGGGTCCATGTGACCTGGCCATTTAGCCCATGGTGTGCAGAAAAGTGCCCCTCAAAGGGAAAACAACCCAACCCAACCCGACTAGGTCAGTGTTGAGATTTATCTCCGCAAAACTTCCCGCCTTTTCCTTGGTCAGGGCCGTTCAGTAGGTCCCTCTCCCAAACCTTCTCTGAGCACTCGGAGTCCTTGTGACCTGCCAATTTAGGCATTATGTGCAAAAACATGCCGATCTGAAGTTCCGAGTATATGTTTCAGCTCGTGACCTCATTTGTTTGTACATCCACCTGCTTCTATTATTTGATGTGCTGGCTAAACTGAAGGGGGAAGTGTGGGGACTTCATTTTCTGCACTGGATCCGAAATCCACACAATCTCATTTCAGACTGTGATAAATACTGTTGCTTTTCAGCAACTCTCAAATGGATGTCCAGGCATATTGTACTGGTGTAAGCATCTCCCGATTTAGCTTTGGGAGCATTATTCAACTCAGAAATCCATTCATTTACTTCACTGAAAGTGTCATTTTCGATATAAGAGGGGCGGGGGTGGCTCAGTCGGTAGCACGCCAGGCTCGTAATCTGTAGTTCCCAGGTTCGAGTCCCAGCTGGGTCAGCGTTTAGATTTATCTCCGCAAAATTTGCCGCCCTGCCCATGGTCAGTAGGGGACACCGATGGGCTTGGAAAGGCCGCCGTCCGTCGGGTGAGACGTTAAGCCGTGGCCCCGTGTGCGGGAGAGACATACCCTGTGCACGTTAAAGAACACGCTGAATGGCCTTGACGAGAGGCTACCATCTGTCTCCCAACAGCTGTTCCAGTGGGTCCCCTCCCCCAACCTTCTCTGGGCCTTCGGGGTCCATGTGACCTGGCCATTTAGCCTATGGTGTGCAAAAAAGTGCCGCTCAGAGGTAAAACAACCCAACAACCCAACTCGCTGCTATCGCTGTGCTATTTATTTTTGTCCCGTTATTTTTTTCCTGTTTTCTTATGTACCCCATCGACAAAGCAGCTGGTATTTTCGTGGAACTGGGGTAATGTGACTCGACCGATATAGGAATTGATGACGGGGTGGAAGTAATGAAAGATGGCGGAGATCATGGCTGGGATTTAGCATTTTGCACTTCAGTTTCACAAAAATGCTAATCAGAGTAAAACAGATCCAAGGCATGGCACGAAAACAGTCCCCAACAGTCGTTTTCATATTTCACCTTTTTTCAGGGGGTCAATTTTTTATAGCCTATGATACTTCCAATGTCACAAGCTTTCATTTGACACATAAATCATTACATTTCTCCATCGCGTTCGAAAGATATGGTGGAACAACTATTTTGACAAATCTGCAAACGGACAAACTGACAAACCGACAAATGTCTCAGTGAAAAGCAATAGGAAGATAGGTAAAGACAAAATAGTCTTAATAATATGACTTCTAGCCTTTTTTTCCGCGGGGCGGGGGTGGCTCAGTCGGTAGCGCGCCAGGCTCGTAATCTGTAGTTCCCAGGTTCGAGTCCCAGCTGGGTCAGAGTTGAGATTTATCTCCGCAAAATTCCCCGCCCTGCCCACGGTCAGTAGGGGACACCGATGGGCTTGGAAAGGCCGCCGTCCGTCGGATGGGACGTTAAAACCGTGGCTCCGTGTGCGGGAGAGCCATACCCTGTGCACGTTAAAGAACACGCTTGATGGCCTTGACGGGAGTCTACCATCTGTCTCCCAACAGCTGTTTCAGTGAGTCCCCTCCTCCAACCTTCTCTGAGCCTTCGGGGTCCTTGTGACCTGTCCATTTAGCCCATGGTGTGCAAAAAAGTGCCGCTCAGAGGTAAAACAACCCAAAACAACCTATCTTTAGGAGAAAGCATAACAGTATACACAGTCGTATCAGAATAATATGACCGCTTACCATACATATTCAATGGTAGGTAGTCATATTATTCTGATACGACTGTGTATATCAGGCCTTGCAACAAGAGAATGATGAGCCACATTCTGTCAATTGCAAAAGAACTTGTGGTTCATAAAAAACAATCTGTACAGTAAGGTCTCAAAGTACGCGATCGTATAGTTCTGTCTTCCACTTATGCCCGGATGTTACCTTAAATATTTGTTAAAGTTGCCCATCAGGTGGGTTCCCGAAGGATTCAATGACGATATAGAGGACGATATAGAAGAAATGCTCGGCGGAAAACGATATAGAAGAAATACTCGGCGGAAGACGATAGGAGTATAGTGCCATTCCACCGATCCCCCTTTGCACAGTGCTTTCCCCTTATGACGTCACCGACCACGCCCCCTATGACGTCACCGACCATGCCCCTATGACGTCATCGGCCAAGCCCACTTCCGCCGCCCCTCCCCATATGACGTAACATTACGTAACATGACATAATCATTACATAATCATTACGTAACCGGCCACGCCCCTTTATTAATAATTAACAATTCCTCCCCTTTATTAAACCCCCCCTTTCATCCCCTTTCCCCCTCAGTGGCGCCACCTGTTGACAGTGAGAAGTACTATTTTCCCAAAAAAAACCCTATTTTTATTCTAATTCTTCGATTTTTGATTTACCCTTTATAAAAAAAAAATTCCTCCCGCCTTATGAAAAAAAACTCCTGGCGCCATCTGGTGCCTGTGAGGAACACTAATTCCCCAAAACTCTTATTTTAATTCTTTGATTTCCCCCTCCTATTAAAAATTACTCCCCCTATTAAAATTTTCTTCCCCCTTATGAAAAAAACCCTGATGCCTTCTGTTGACAATGAAGAGTACTATTTTCGGAAAAACCTCCTTATTTTAACTCTAATCCCCGATTTTCCTTTATTTTCCCCCAACGGTTGACCTATATTTCAAGCCCTCCTGCAAACCCCCCGGTTGACCTTTTAAGCCCTACCTGTAGTTTAAGCCCTCGGATCAGCTGATGCAAGACTCGGAATAATTGCATAGAAATGGATGATACAATTGTAACATCTCACAGAAAATCGGGTCCCTAGTAATTAAACACTTACCAAAATTCTCTTCCCTTAAAAATTTAACAGGATGCGTCCAATGCATATTTTTAGTACATCTCCTGTATTCACCTGAAATTTTACAAATCCGTTCAACTCTTTTTGAATGTCTAATGCAGATCTCAAATTGTAAATCAACTCACAGAGTTGTATTTATTCCTTAGTAATTAAAACTCTTTGCTATTCATTTAGCCAGGACGACTAAACGATTCCTTTATAATTAAAATTCCCTGCTATTAAACTCCCTAGTAATTAAACACTCACAAAAATTCCCTTACCTTTATTAAAAAAAAACACCGTACGGTTGAAATAAAACAGTTTTCTGTAGATGCGTTTTATCGGAAAAAAAAACTTCTCGGCAACGAGAGTCGAATGCGTTACCTCAGCTTCATTCTGTCAACTCCTTAAGTCGTACGTGGCACAATCGGAGGAACGTGGAGTGTTATCATGCCCATACGTGTCCTCTTACCGGTCAGGTAGCATGATGCAATCGCCCCGGGAGGTTGAGTGTCCAGCGCTCAGTGTGATTACTCATACGTTGTTGTTCTCTAAGGGTAGGTGACGTCACAACAAGGGGAAAGTAACGTGAAGTGACCAGCGAGTGACACATATCAGCACTGTTTATATATACAGGGACTTGTTAAGACATGAACATTCTACTCAGTGTTCTGTCTGTCTCTCGAGTTGTCATAGTTTGAAAGTCTCTGGTAGAATGTCGAGAACGCGTCAATCGTTTTATGTGACTGCACGATGCATATTGGCGTCTGTAGGTATTCCTTCATATCAGAAGGATATAACCTACGAGGAATGCTTGCAGACATTAATGAATGTTATAACCGACAAAATCATGCATATGCTCAGTACGATGCAAGGTGAGGCGGTCATAGAAACGTACGACTTTGCCCATGAGTTTCTATGCCTTGTGTGTTTTGCGGAAGTAGAAGCGTTAAACCACGTCAAAAGGATGGACTACCTATCGGTTGTCGAGGATGCCATGACCTCGATAGAGATTGCGGGCATTGTGGAGGTTGTAGGATAATTAAAAACAACAAAAGGTTCTTTTCAGAACCACTTCATTTGTGTAGAAAAGATTATCGATCGTACAATTTCTGTTCACAACTCTTCTCTATCTATACATTTTTCTTCTCTATCACCCCCGTTAACAGAGTAAATTTTATAGGGATGTTTAACCTTCAGTATAATTTTACACAGTGTCTTAGGATTAACAACTCTTATAGCATAGTTATTGCGGGTAGGCTCCCTCTCCACTTTTAAAATTTAGATCTTACACAGACAGTCTTTTCATATACGTATTTTTATAACCATTTTAAAACCAACACTTATTTCTTTTATCCCTAGCGATTACTGGTTGTTGCATTTTTCACTAGAAGAAACCCTACCCCTGCAGTAACAGCCCCCGCAGAAAATAAAAAAAATGCTATCGGGCGAAAAATTAATAAAATCTGATTTTATTCGCCGTGATGAAAAATATTGATGGGGTAATAAGTTCGACTTAAAAGATTTCGTGTTCGGATCCTCACCACGGACAACCTCTCGCTGACGGACGGTTAAACCCTACGAAATTATTCCAAACGGGGAATCACAAGGTTTTTATTGACGAATGAATCTTGGACCTGTACTGCTTCCGTACATCGTGAAAACCCACTCACAGCCTTGATCCGTGTTCCCAATTTCCTTTACTAAGTCACTTCAAAAAACATTGTGATTGCAAAAGTATGACTAACTGTTTTATTACGCCACGTTTTAAAAATACTTATTACTGTTGTAATCCGCGGTACGGGAGAGTAACACTGTTCGAAGAAAAATCAGGTAAAACAGTTTTTAAAAAAATCGTTTCTTCCGTCGTTTGCGTATGTCTCATCACGCTGGTGAAACCGGGTGAAAAAATATTTTTTTTTGTACGAGGTAGAATATTAAAAGTACGTCGCGTGAAAAACTTTAATCCCATCACGAATGCACATTAATGGAGTAGAGAGGTCGTAGTTTAATACGTCAGCTATAAAAAAAATAATAAAATGTCTCACGCACCCCTCTCAACTTGTTTACGCTAATCCGCTGAAATTTTATTCGCAACGGGACTGATACTTCTAATCCGCTATATGCTCCGACCAGTGCCACCCTCGTTTCGACACACACTCACTCACATGTGATCTGAATGGACACTGCAGGCTGGTGACGTACAAAGGTCACAGGGGCTGCAGTGGAATGCATGGCTCCCGCTGAATGCTATGCTATCAGAAGTCCATGTGGCTGTCGTGTTCTCCAAGCGTTCAGAATATTACTATACGTATAACGATGTAAAGTCCGTTTTAATCAATACTTATTTCTTCCAACTCTGCGACTATTGGGCTGGCACATTTTCACTAGAAGGACCGCCTCACAGTGGCAATCCCGCAGAAAAAATTAATAAAAGGAAAAAATCCCATTTTATTCCGCGTGATGAAAAATATTGAAGGTAATAGGGTCGACCTAAAAGATCCGTGTTCGGATCCTCACTCCGGATGGCTTTTAACAAAAGTCCTACGAAATTAAAAAACTCCCCCGTTACGCGACATTGTTTAAAAATACTTATTATAGCTGTATCCGCAGTACATGATGCAAACTCTTTCCGAGGAAGTAACGCTATTCGATGCACCCCCCAGTTATATGCTTTTACAGGGTAAAGCCTGTGTGGCCGAATGTTAAAAGTAGAATTCATACGTTTCCGTAAAGAAAAAAAAAACTGTAGTTCCTGCTTAAAGGAGTATGGTTCGATTCAGGAAGAATAGGATTTGACCTCGTGCAGTAGAAAAGGGAACAAATCCGTCCCCGGTGTCCTTTGTTAGGTGGTAGTATTAGTATCCTTATACAAACTCACTTCAAATTTTCATATGACATTCTGGGGTGAAGTTTCAACCTTTTTATTTTTTCCAACCGCGATAATGCGCAGTTTTCTGCGGAACGCGAGCGACTTCGACGCCAAGGACGACCCGCACTAAACGATACGACCGTGCACTAGAAAACCGTGAACGGACTTGTGTGAAACGTAATGTACAGAGCTTGACAACAGTAATATAGACTGGGATCCTCGCTCACTATACTATCATAACCCTCGAGAAATTATCAAACATGAATAGACCTCTGTAAAGTTCTGACCCCACAATCTTCTGAGTTCATTCCCCGGTCGATGCTGTCAGGATCACAAGGGATGTTTTACACATTCAACGACTTTTTCTGACATTCGCTAATCAAAGTGTCTATCTACACATCAGACTTGTCATTACATCGACAAACTACCTGTCCATAGGGTGAGTAAGCATTTAGAATGAAAAATTGAGTCTGCTTCACGACACAGATTCGTAAAACGCTCATTATTTTGTGAGAGAAAGCATGCATAAAGTTCAAACACTAATACATCTTCCCTTTCTAATAAACCATACGATCAAAGTTGATAAATTGCAAGCATCATCGGATCTGATTCGGTATATCTGCTTACGACGAAAATCTCACAATAGCCTATTCAGTACTTTAACCCCCCGATACAGTATGTGACTAGGTCGTTTAACTAAATTACGTGCATAAACGAAAATGTAAAGGGATATCTGTAAATTCGCACAACGGGGTAGGTGAATATTTTCACAATTCTTTTGAAGGCAGAATAACTGTGACGAGAGAGAAAGTATAAAAATGCAGTGGGATGGCTGTAAAAACAGCAGATTACAGCGCAAATACTGTAAGATAGAAAAAACGACTATTAACAAGTGTCATATAAGGAGCGACCGATAAAAGTCACACCGTAGCGGAAGGAATAATAGAGGAAAAATCATAAAATATTAACCCCCCTCCCCCCACGCTAGTAAATCACGGTCCATTGCGTACACACGGATGAATATCACAAAAATACTTTGCATATAGTAAAGAACCACCGAAGTTTGGAAATTTGAAATCTGGAAACTCAATGTTTATAGTATTTCCGTGAAAAGTCACCCCCCAGAATCGAGATCTAGCTCTGTCGCCGTTATTCCAACGTACTATCTCTTTTCAGCACGTTTGAATAAGTGCATGTGAAGGTGGCTAGCTGCAGACACAAGCTTTTCGACAAAAGATAGGTTGTTTCACTACAATCTAATACGGAGATGTCTGTTTAGTTATTTTTTCCTCCTATTTCTACACTAGTGTGGAAGTCTTAGAACAAGTTGTTCGGGTTAGCACACGTTTTTGATATTATCTTGTTTGGCAATCTGAAAGAACACTGTCTGTGGAACATTACCCCCCTGCAAGCTAGTACTAATTACTTCACGATTCTGAGGGACGAAGGCTGTAATCGTTGGCAGATATTTTTCAGAAATATGTAATCAACCATAGTGTTCGGATATTTGATCCATAGTAAGACATGAAAGTTGTTTACCCGCCATCAGCGACCCCTTCTACGGATCGTATGAGAGGTAATTGTTACGACAATTAGCTACGTGAAGTCGTGTTTATTTTTGAAAGCAAAGACACACTAATTACCGACTAGCTAGAGAACGATATATTAACCTGCTAAAGTTTGATTTTAACGATCAGATAGTGTATATATCATCACTTTTTTAGTTCATAATAATATTCCAACTTTTAAAGGAAATATTGTCTCGTTATAAGCGATTACATACAAAGAGATACACACTCTATACTTTAAATCTATAGAGACAACGATCACTATCCATGGAACACATCTGTGAAATATCACCACATTTTTGTTTTTAACGTACGGTTGAATCGTTCTACGATGCTAGCTTTGGTTTCCCATCAATTTCATTTACACCCACCCGATATAAAACATTCGACCCAACATAGCTTGCTAGCTGTGCGAGATATTGATACAGAGAACAATATTAACACTTCTAAGGCTGACCTTAAAATCCCCGTTAACTATACAAAAGAAATCACATTGACAAAAATATCAGAGACATTCATATTTATTTACATTAAGGTCACATTAATATTTAGTTCGTACATACCAGTTCACCGTGCACCTCTTTTAGTACTGTTGCAAAGTTCGATTTAGACATAAATGTGATATTAGCAGGACGATTTAGTTCAATACATGATTCTTCCACAAAACGTTCGGCAATATCGGTTAAATTAACGTTTCTTACCACTTCTGTGAAATAATCGTAAGCTGATTCAGCGTTTATGGTGAGGCACGAATGGCGAAGTTGACTCGGATGATCCACTTCACACCCGAAACAGTTCTTACGCAGCAGCGTAAACAGTTCTTTTCGGAGATCTGTTTTCAAAGTCCGCTTTAAACAGTCCATAAGCTTTACGAAATCACTGCTGTCTTGTTCAAGGGGTCGATCGTTAGATGGTGGGCTTCGAGGAAGATTTGCCGCTAATTCTACCTTCCGCACTGCATTCCAAAATTTACCGTTTTCAAACTTCAGAGCCATCAAACTGTATGTGATTGGATCGCATAAATCTGTCAACCGCTGCCACTGTTCGACGCTGAGCCGAACCGATGACGAAAATACAAGTCCTCCGTCACGGGGGATGCTTTTTTTAATGACCACGCCGTGTCCACCTTTGAGCACGACGAGGCAAACCATAGCGTCCAGTTCATACTCGCCGTATTCGACATCTTCGAACGCTTCGACGATTGTAGACGCATACGAAACCAGTCCATGCCACTGCTCTTCAGACAGCATCACACCGTCCTTTGTAGGATATAGTTTTAACGAGTCATCACTCTGGAACACACGTATGTGCACTTTAGGATATGACCGATATTCATAAACGCTCGCAAACAAATCCGATCCGAGTTGAAACATATGGCTATCATCATCTCTAACAGCAAGTCGCTTCGCAGGAAGATCACCATCGGTCAGGGAACGTTTAGCACAAGCCATAGCAAGTCGATACTGGAAAAAATAATGCCTTACAACCGCTGCCACTGTTCGACGCTGAGCCGAACCATCAAGTAATCATTACGTAACAGGCCACTCCCCTTATTAAAACACCCCCCTTTCCCCCTCAGTGACGCCTCCATGGAACACACCTGTGAAATATCACCACGTTTTTGTTTTTAACGTACGGTTGAATCGTTGGAAGGAGAGCTATGCACCAATCCCCTGTGATGATGCATAGAACCGGCCAGGCCTAGCACCTAATGTCCAACCCCGCCTTCTCGTGGTGCGGACCGTTAGTAACTTTCAAAAGAGATACTATCTTGTGGAAGTGAACGGAAGGGGAGGGCTGCCAGATTAGTGTAGCCTACTGATCTGGACAACTATGGCTACTTTTCTTTTTTTTCTACCCTGCTGAGGAGTGGTCAACCACACAGGGTCCTGGTGCTGACCATATAAACCTACTGGACTGGACAGATATATGGCTCTGAGCTTGATTATGGATCCTGATTTTGCTGCACTGGTGGGCTTCTGTGGAGGGAAAATCTTCCGCTGTGTTTTCTTTTTGTTTGTGGGTTGACAGCCCCAAGTGAATAGATCCACAGGATATGTTTATCAGCTGGTGGATAATCCTGAGCAGAAGTCATCGCAGGCACCTGAACTCTTTGCTTCTATTGGCATCGTCAAATTCTACATTGGAGGAAGTCTTCCAGTGTAAATGGCTTCAGCCTTTAGTAGTGGGGGAACGGGTCTTTGCCCCATGTCTGCGATTAGGGGGCTGTTTGATATTGTCGGCATTCCCTCTCTCAATAAACATAGTTTCTTTAAACATCCCACTAACCATTTTCTCTCCATAGGTAGTTGGAATGTGAGGACTCTGCACAGAGCTTTTTCTCTTGATGTCCTCACACAAGAATTCCACCGTTATAATTTAGATATTCTCGGCTTGCAAGAGACCAGATGGACAGATAAAGGTCAGATTCTTAAAAATAATCTTAAATTTCTCTTTTCAGGGAGGGACGACAAAAAGCATCACCAAGGCGTGGGTCTGCTTCTCAGCAGACACGCTAGTGATGCTCTTCTAGGTTATGAGTGCATTAATGAAAGGTTTCTTACAGCAAAATTTCAGACAAGCGTTAAAGACTTGAATGTTATCTGCTGTTATGCCCCCACTGAGGATGCCGATGAGGATGAGAAGGATAGATTTTATGAACAACTTCAGGATATTTTGAATTCTGTCAAGAAAGGAGATATTACCCTTGTTCTTGGTGACTTCAATGCCAAAGTTGGTACTGACTCTGACCTTTGGGGAGGAGTAATAGGCCCTTTTGGTATTGGTAGCTGCAATAGCAATGGGCAACGTCTCCTACAGGTAAGTAAACTCAATGGATTCAGAATAACTAACACTTATTACAAACACCGCGACATACATAAGTACACATGGGTTTCACCTGATGGGCTGCATAAGAATATGATTGATTACATATTAATTAACAGCAAATGGACTAGTTCTGTTAGGAATACCAGGGCATATAGGGGAGCTGAAATTGGATCTGACCATTACCTTGTTAAAAGTGTGTTGCAACTTAAACTTAAAAAGTGTTGTGCTAGGGTTAAAAAATTTACTTTTAATACTGAAGCTCTGAAAGATCCAGTTATAGCCAAAGCTTACCATGATAGGTTACTTAGTCATTATGACAGTCATGGTTTGCTTACTACTGAAGTTGAGGAAGAATGGGATCATTTTAAACAGGCTTTTTTGGACACTAACAGTACTCTTTTAGGAAAAAAGGAGCAGAAGAGGCAAAATTATCTGAGTGATAAGGCACTTGAGCTTATTTCGGAAAGAAAGAACTGCAGGAATGCCCTTAATCAATACCCTACTAGTCCTAATAGAAAGCATTACAGAGACCTTAATAAACTTGTAAAGGATCAGTTAGCTGCTGATAAAAATTTTTGGCTTGATGGTTTGGCTGACAAAGCCGAGGAAGCAGTTAGACAGCACAACAGCAGAGAGCTGTACCAGATAGTTAATGTTTTGTGTGGTAGAAAACGGACATGCATACAAGGATTGAAGGATAAACAAGGTAAGGTTATAGAAGGGGAGGATTCTGTCATGGCTAGGTGGGCTGAGCATTTCAGTGATGTTCTAAACAATGTAGTTAGTTCTACTCCCATTGTTTGCAATGATGATAGATGCATTGGTGGCTTTAATGTTGGCCCTATAACACAATCTGAAGTTAGTTTGGCTGTTTCTAAACTTAAACTTCATAAATCCCCAGGGGTTGATGAAATTACTACGGAAATGCTTAGAGCTGGGAATGTTTCGGTTACCACTTGGATGACTGAAATTCTGAATCTCTTTTATGATAAAGGCATGGTTCCTAAGGATTTTACCAGAGCTATTGTTATCCCTATTTTCAAAAAAGGTGATCGCAGTTCTTGTGATAACTATAGGGGTATCAGCCTACTCTCTGTTCCAGGTAAAGTTCTTTCCATGATTGTGCTTAATAGAATTAAGAATCTGGTTGACAGGCAATTGCGTGATGAGCAATGTGGATTCAGAAGTGGTAGGGGATGTGTAGATCAGATATTTTCACTTAGGCAGATTCTTGAGAAATGTTTAGAGTTTCAGAAACCTTTGGTTGCTAGCTTTGTTGATTTCAAAAAGGCTTTCGACTCTGTTGATCGTCATAATTTGTGGTTGATTGTGAGATCATATGGTATACCAGACAAGTTAGTTAACATTATGAAAGCTCTCTATAATAACACTGAGTCGTGTGTGAGAGTTGGTAAGGCTTGTAGCAATTGGTTTAGCATTACTTCTGGTGTTCGACAAGGGTGCATTTTGTCTCCTTTTCTCTTTAGCTTGGTTATTGATTATGTTATGCGAAATTCACTTCAAGGGAAAGATTTTGGCCTTAAATGGGCTGGAGATAGGAAAATTTCTGATTTAGATTATGCTGATGATTTAGCCCTTCTGGCAAATGATGTTGATGAGATGAACTCTTTCATTCGAGCCGTTGATGAGACTGGTAGTAGAGTAGGTTTGGTTATAAACAGAGAGAAAACTAAAGTGATGAAAATTGGTCAGGCAGGCTGTGATTCAGTTAATCTGAATGGTTGCAGTCTTGAGCAGGTGTCACAGTTTAATTATCTTGGGAGCTATGTAACAGATAATGGTGATGTGCGGCATGAGATTAACAGACGAATAGGGATTGCTGCTGGGACTTTTAAGAATCTATGGAGAGTGTGGAGAAATAGGCGTATACACCTAAAGACTAAAATTAGACTGTATAATAGTTTGGTTCTTTCTAGGGTTAGTTATGGTAGTGAAACTTGGACACTTTGTAAACAAGATAACAGGAAACTAGATGCTTTTGATTCCAGATGCTTACGCAGTATCTTGGGCATTAGGTGGTTCAACTTTGTAACTAATGATGAGATTAGGAAAAGGAGTTTGCAACCTCCTTTAAGCAGCATATTGTGCAGAGAGAGACTCCGTTGGTTTGGCCATGTTGCCCGTATGAATAATTATAGATTGGCGAATAGGGTTATGAACAGTGTGCCTAAAGGCCTCAGAAAGAAGGGGAGACCTAGGATGCGGTGGGCAGACAATGTCAAACAGGACCTTGTTAGAATTGGTGTGCAGTGGCCAGATGCAGTAGATGTAGCTCAGGATAGACTTGCTTGGAGAACTAAATTGCACGGTCTGGTTGGACCTCCGTAGCCCATGGCTGCTTGAGGATGATGATGATGATGATGATGATGAATCGTTCTACGATGCTAGCTTTGGTTTCATTATGAGTGTGTTTTTAAGATACTTTTGAAATACTCTGTTAGTGAATTCAACCCTCCCCCCCTTATCTGTTTGTAATTTCAGAGGTATTCTGAAAGGTTTTTGTGATCAAAAGCTCCCACGATTTCCGTTTTAAAGGAGCACCACATGCATATTTCGAAAGCACGTCTATACAGGCTCGTAAATATTTGTAGACGTCATTATGTTTACTAAGAGATGGCAAATCTACCAGATCTCGACCAATGGTATGGAGTTACAGGAACACGTCACAGGTTTAAGGTATAAGTATTACCCTTCGACGGGCAGTAAGGCATTATTTTTTCCAGTATCGACTTGCTATGGCTTGTGCTAAACGTTCCCTGACCGATGGTGATCTTCCTGCGAAGCGACTTGCTGTTAGAGATGATGATAGCCATATGTTTCAACTCGGATCGGATTTGTTTGCGAGCGTTTGTGAATATCGGTCATATCCTAAAGTGCACATACGTGTGTTCCAGAGTGATGACTCGTTAAAACTATATCCTACAAAGGACGGTGTGATGCTGTCTGAAGAGCAGTGGCATGGACTGGTTTCGTATGCGTCTACAATCGTCGAAGCGTTCGAAGATGTCGAATACGGCGAGTATGAACTGGACGCTATGGTTTGCCTCGTCGTGCTCAAAGGTGGACACGGCGTGGTCATTAAAAAAAGCATCCCCCGTGACGGAGGACTTGTATTTTCGTCATCGGTTCGGCTCAGCGTCGAACAGTGGCAGCGGTTGACAGATTTATGCGATCCAATCACATACAGTTTGATGGCTCTGAAGTTTGAAAACGGTAAATTTTGGAATGCAGTGCGGAAGGTAGAATTAGCGGCAAATCTTCCTCGAAGCCCACCATCTAACGATCGACCCCTTGAACAAGACAGCAGTGATTTCGTAAAGCTTATGGACTGTTTAAAGCGGACTTTGAAAACAGATCTCCGAAAAGAACTGTTTACGCTGCTGCGTAAGAACTGTTTCGGGTGTGAAGTGGATCATC
This sequence comes from Ryuthela nishihirai, assembly GCA_038380435.1. Lineage (NCBI taxonomy): Eukaryota > Metazoa > Arthropoda > Arachnida > Araneae > Heptathelidae > Ryuthela > Ryuthela nishihirai. The sequence continues at coordinate 42,890,265 of JAWZYU010000020.1, forward strand.
CGAGTCAACTTCGCCATTCGTGCCTCACCATAAACGCTGAATCAGCTTACGATTATTTCACAGAAGTGGTAGGAAACGTTAATTTAACCGATATTGCCGAACGTTTTGTGGAAGAATCACGTATTGAAATAAATCGTCCTGCTAATATCACATTTATGTCTAAATTGAACTTTGAAACAGTACTAAAAGAGGTGCACGGTGAACTGGTATGTACGAACTAAATATTAATGTGACCTTATTGTAAATAAATATGAATGTCTCTGATATTTTTTGTCAATGTGATTTCTTTTGTATAGTTAACGGGGATTTTAAGGTCAGCCTTAGAAGTGTTAATATTGTTCTCTGTATCAATATCGCGCACAGCTAGAAAGCTATGTTGGGTCGAATGTTTTATATCGGGTGGGTGTAAAAGAAATTGATGGGAAACCAAAGCTAGCATCGTAGAACGATTCAACCGTACGTTAAAAACAAAAATGTGGTGATATTTCACAGATGTGTTCCATGGATAGTGATCGTTGTCTCTATAGATTTAAAATATAGAGTGTGTATCTCTTTGTATGTAATCGCTTATAACGAGACAATATTTCCTTTAAAAGTTGGAATATTATTATGAACTAAAAAAGTGATGATATATACACTATCTGATCGTTAAAATCAAACTTTAGCAGGTTAATATATCGTTCTCTAGCTAGTCGGTAATTAGTGTGTCTTTGCTTTCAAAAATAAACACGACTTCACGTAGCTAATTGTCGTAACAATTACCTCTCATACGATCCGTAGAAGGGGTCGCTGATGGCGGGTAAACAACATTTATGTCTTACTATGGATCAATATCCGAACACTATGGTTGATTACATATTTCTGAAAAATATCTGCCAACGATTACAGCCTTCGTCCCTCAGAATCGTGAAGTAATTATTACTAGCTTGCAGGGGGGTAATGTTCCACAGACAGTGTTCTTTCAGATTGCCAAACAAGATAATATCAAAAACGTGTGCTAACCCGAACAACTTGTTCTAAGACTTCCACACTAGTGTAGAAATAGGAGGAAAAAATAACTAAACAGACATCTCCGTGTTAGATTGTAGTGAAACATCCTATCTTTTGTCGAAAAGCTTGTGTCTGCAGCTAGCCACCTTCACATGCACTTATTCAAACGTGCTGAAAAGAGATAGTACGTTGGAATAACTGGCGACAGAGCTAGATCTCGATTCTGGGGGGTGACTTTTCACGAAAATACTATAAACAGTGAGTTTCCAGATTTTAAATTTCCAAACTTCGGTGGTTCTTTACTATATGCAAAGTATTTTTGTGATATTCATCCGTGTGTACGCAATGGACCGTGATTTACTAGCGTGGGATGGAGGGGGGTTAATATTTTATGATTTTTCCTGTATTACTCCTTCCGCTACGGTGTGACTTTTATCGGTCGCTCCTTATATGACACTTGTTAATAGTCGTTTTTTCTATCTTACAGTATTTGCGCTGTAATCTGCTGTTTTTACAGCCATCCCACTGCATTTTTATACTTTCTCTCTCGTCACAGTTATTCTGCCTTCAAAAGAATTGTGAAAATATACACCTACCCCGTTGTGCGAATTTACAGATATCCCTTTACATTTTCGTTTATGCACGTAATTTGGTTAAACGACCTAGTCACATACTGTATCGGGGGGTTAAAGTACTGAATAGGCTATTGTGAGATTTTCGCCGTAAGCAGATATACGGAATCCGATCCGATGATGCTTGCAATTTATCTACTTTGATCGTATGGTTTATTAGAAAGGGAAGATGTATTAATGTTTGAACTTTATGCATGCTTTCTCTCATAAAATAATTAATGATCGTTTTACGAATCTGTGTCGTGAAGCAGACTCAATTTTTCATTCTAAATGCTTACTCACCCTATGGACAGGTAGTTTGTCGATGTAATGACAAGTCTGATGTGTAGATAGACACTTTGATTAGCGAATGTCAAAAAAAGTCGTTGAATGTGTAAAACATCCCTTGTGATCCTGACAGCATCGACCGGGGAATGAACTCAGAAGATTGTGGGGTCGGAACTTTACAGAGGTCTATTCATATTTGATAATTTCTCGAGGGTTATGATAGTATAGTGAGCGAGGATCCCAGTCTATATTACTGTTGTCAAGCTCTGTACATTACGTTTCACACAAGTCCGTTCACGGTTTTCTAGTGCACGGTCGTATCGTTTAGTGCGGGTCGTCCTTGGCGTCGAAGTCGCTCCCGTTCCGCAGAAAACTGCGCATTATCGCGGTTGGAAAAAATAAAAAGGTTGAAACTTGACCCCAGAATGTCATATGAAAATTTGAAGTGAGTTTGTATAAGGATACCTAATACTACCCCCTAACAAAGGACACCGGGGACGGATTTGTTCCTTTTTCTACTGCACGAGGTCAAATCCTATTCTTCCTGAATCGAACCATACTCCTTTAAGCAGGAACTACAGTTTTTTTTTTCTTTACGGAAACGTATGAATTCTACTTTTAACATTCTACCACACAGGCTTTACCTTGTAAAAGCATATAACTGGAGGGTGCATCGAATAGCGTTACTTCCTCGGAAAGAGTTTGCATCATGTACTGGGGATACAGCTATAATAAGTATTTTTAAACAATGTCGCGTAACGAGGGAGTTTTTTAATTTCGTAGGACTTTTGTTAAAAGCCATCCGGAGTGAGGATCCGAACACGGATCTTATAGGTCGACCCTATTACCTTCAATATTTATCATCACGCGGAATAAAATCAGATTTTTTCCTTTTATTAATTTTTTCTGCCGGATTGCCACTATGAGGCGGTCCTTCTAGTGAAAATGTGCCAGCCCAATAGTCGCAGAGTTGAAAGAAATAAGTATTGATTAAAACGGACTTTACATCGTTATACGTATAGTAATATTCTGAACGCTTGGAGAACACGACAGCCACATGGACTTCTGATAGCGTAGCATTCAGCAGGAGCCATGCATTCCACTGCAGCCCCTGTGACCTTTGTACGTCACCAGCCTGCAGTGTCCGTTCAGATGACATGTGAGTGAGTGTGTGTCGAAACGAGGGTGGCACTGGCCGGAGCATATAGCGGATTAGAAGTATCATTCCGTTGCGAATAAAATTTCAGCCGATTAGTGTAGACAAGTTGAGAGGGGTGCATGAGACATTGTATTATTTTTTTTTATAGCTGAAGTATTAAACTACGACCTCTCTACTCCATTAATGTGCATTCGTGATGGGACTAAAGTTTTTCACGCGACGTACTTTTAACATTCTACCTCGTACAAAAAAAAAATATTTTTTCAGCCGGTTTCACCAGCGTGATGAGACATACGCAAACGACGGAGGTAACGATTTGTTTAAAAACTGTTTTACCTGATTTTTCTTCGAACAGTGTTACTCTCCCGTACCGCGGATTACAACAGTAATAAGTATTTTTAAAACGTGGAGTAATAAAACAGTTAGTCATACTTTTGCAATCACAATGTTTTTTGAAGTGACTTAGTAAAGGAAATTGGGAACACGGATCAAGGCTGTGAGTGGGTTTTCACGATGTACGGAAGCAGTACAGGTCCAAGATTCATTCGTCAATAAAAACCTTGTGATTCCCCGTTTGGAATAATTTCGTAGGGTTTAACCGTCCGTCAGCGAGACGTTGTCCGTGGTGAGAATCTGAACACGAAGTCTTTTAAATCGAACCTATTACCCCATCAATATTTTTCATCACGGCGAATAAAATCAGATTTTATTAATTTTTCGCCCGATAGCATTTTTTTTATTTTCTGCGGGGGCTGTTACTGCAGGGGTAGGGTTTCTTCTAGTAAAAAATGCAACAACCAGTAATCGCTAGGGATAAAAGAAATAAGTGTTGGTTTTAAAATGGTTATAAAAATACGTATATGAAAAGACTGTCGGTGTAAGATCTAAATTTTAAAAGTGGAGAGGGAGCCTACCCGCAATAACTATGCTATAAGAGTTGTTAATCCTAAGACACTGTGTAAAATTATACTGAAGGTTAAACATCCCTATAAAATTTACTCTGTTAACGGGGGTGATAGAGAAGAAAAATGTATAGATAGAGAAGAGTTGTGAACAGAAATTGTACGATCGATAATCCTTTCTACACAAATGAAGTGGTTCTGAAAAGAACCTTTTGTTGTTTTTAATTATCCTACAACCTCCACAATGCCCGCAATCTCTATCGAGGTCATGTCATCCTCGACAACAGATAGGTAGTCCATCCTTTTGACGTGATTTAACGCTTCTACTTCCGCAAAACACACACGGCATAGAAACTCATGGGCAATGTCGTACGTTTCTATGACCACCTCACCTTGCATCGTACTGAGCATATGCAGGATTATGTCGGTTATAACATTCATTAATGTCTGCAAGCATTCCTCGTAGGTTATATCCTTCTGATATGAAGGAATACCTACAGACGCCAATATGCATCGTGCAGTCACATAAAACGATTGACGCGTTCTCGACATTCTACCAGAGACTTTCAAACTATGACAACTCGAGAGACACCTCTGGTTAATACGGGGTGGGGAGTGGATCCCCAAGGACCCACTCCCCATGGGGAAAGCGCGTGCTCCGTCTCACGACACTACACGTGCATAGCAACTAGAGGCTTGGAAAAAAGAAGGTGAGGTTTGTCTCAGGGGAGACCAGTAGGGACATGGAGTATGGGTGGTGTTAAAGGGGGTGCTGAGTGCAGCCCGGGAAGAAGGTAGGAAAATAAGTCCAAGAGAGACAGCAGCCACGGGGCTCAAAGGAGAGAGTCCCGGAGCTGGCAGACAAGCCAGACTATGTCCCTTAAGTGTGCCCTGACACGGGCACTCTCAATGGACACTGAGACCAGTTCGCCTGCTACCTCATTGATCGCTTGGAGTCCCTGAGTTTGTTAGCGAACCCTTCTGTGAAGGGGCACCTGAGGATATAGTGCCCGACATCTGCGTCTGGAGCCCCACAGCCGCAGTAACTGTGGGTAGAGATTTTAAAAGTCTCCAGGTATTTGGGGAAACTCCTATGTCCTGTTAGGACCTGCGTCAAGTAGTGGTCAGAGGACATCAGGGATAGACTGACCCTTTTCAAGAATGTCTTTGTTTGGAGACCATTCTCAGTCGTATCCCAGAGCCTCTGCCACTCCTGAATGGTACCTTGGCCAATTATAGACTTCAGTGTATTTTTTTAAGTCTTTACCACTATCACAGGTTGAGTATTATTACCTGCGGAATGGGCCAGTTGGTCGGCCCGCTCATTTCCTTCATGTCCTTCATGTGCCTTGATCCAGGAGAAGGATACCTTGGGCATGCTCTGATTACCCAGGATGCACTTGATCTCATTCACTATCTGATGCCTGTTGGCCGCATCTTCAAGTGCATGCAGAGCTGCCTGGCTGTCCGTGTACAGCCTTATGTCGTTGTCCAGACTGCCGTCATTGAGGGCCCAGTGAAGGGCCTCTCTGATAGCGAGCAGCTCTGCTTGGAAGGCTGAGCCATTATTTGAAACCTTCCTCTGAAAATCATACACTTTGGCCCCTTGATTGAAGACAGTGAAGGCTATACCCACACCCTCCTCGCTCTTGGAACCGTCGGTGTATATTTCAATATCTGTACCTGATGGTAACTCCGTGGACCAGGGCACACATAGTCTCCTTGTGGGATGTAGATCCCACTTAGCGGTATTTGTCTCATATTCCTCAGGGTCATACTGGACTCCGAGGAATGTTGCTTTCTCCTTAGCCTGCGTGACTCTGAATATGGTCGCTTCTTTACCGACCGTCAAAAATAGTGGAGGGATCCCTGCGAGCACCAGGAGGGCATCCGTAGATGTTGTCCTATAAGCCCTGGTGATTCGCAGTAAAGCCGGTCTTTGGGCGGCGAGCAGCTTTCTGCACATTATGGCGTGGTTCGTCGGGCGCCACCAGGGACCCGCACCATATGTCAGGATCCTCTCCATTCCCCTTAGATAAATTTCTTTGAGGACCTCGCTTCTGAGTCCCCATGAGACGCGAGCCATACGCCCCAGTTTGCACATAACGTTGGTGCATTTAGCTTTCAAGTTCTGCAGGTGTGGGATCCAGCTCATCCTCTCATCCAGAGTGATCCCTAAGTATTTTAAAGTCGTCATGTGGCGGATGTTTTCGCCTTTTAATTTAAAAATGGGATACCTCTTCTTGAGGACGCCCTCTTTAGCAATCGTCATTGAAGTTGTCTTCGCAACGCTGAACCCAAGCTTGTTGCGATGACACCAACCTTCTAGTGTTTTAATTGCTGCATTGCCAGCGACCTCAAGATTTGCTCGTGAGGACGCTGATATGACAAGCAGCAAGTCATCTGCGTAAGCCTGGAGCCAGACTCCCTCGGGCATAGTCAACTCCAGAGCAGTATCAGCGACTAAGTTCCAGAGGAATGGTCCACTGCACGACCCTTGTGGGCAGCCTCTTTCCAAGTTTCGTGAGGCTGTTCCGCTAGCATGCGAATATGTGACCACCCTCTCTTGGAGGCCTTGGCCACAAGCGTGAAGATGTTCCTAGGGCAGGAACACTCCTTCAATTTTGTCAGAATTGCAGGCCACCAGACATTGTCAAACGCGCCTGTCACATCCAAAGCAATGAAAGAGGTGTGCAACTTGTGCACTTTATTTACCTGAGCTATGTCCACCACCTGTTTGATAGCAGCGGTGGTGGACTGGTCCGTCCTGAACCCAAATTGCTTGGGATTCAGGAATGCCAAGCAATTTTGCTTGGCATTGCTTGCCAAATTGCTTGCCAGCTTGCCAAATTGCTTGGGATTCAGGAATCCGTTCTTGTGGCAGTGGTGGTACATCCTGTTGGTCAGGAGTTTATCCAGCACCTTTCCCAACACCGGCAGCAGACATATCGGTCTGTATGATCTTGTGTCAGCCGGATCCCTACCTGCCTTGTTTAAGAGGACAAGGTCAGCCTGTTTCCAGGCAGTTGGGAAGGCTCCCAGATTCAAGCATTTGTTGAAGAGCTGGGTGAACAGGTCTTTATGTTCATTAAACACCTGAGAAACAATCTCCACTGTCAGACCATCGTTACCCGGGGCCTTGCCCCGGGCCATATCTCCGATTACCTCTCTCACCTCCTCTTCCGTAAACGGAACGTCATCCAGCGTGTCCGGCGGAATCCTGCAATTTTCTCTTAGGAGCCGATGTTCTGCATCATCAGAACTCCCGTCATCAGTGGGAAACAAATTGTCCAAGAGCACCTGGATTGTTTCGCTAAAGGAAGAAGTCTTGGATCCATCTTCCTTGCGAACATATGCAATATCCAGGGGCTTAAAATCCCTTTCCGTGGCTAGCTTATACTGTAAAGTAAAGGGGTTTGTGCAGAGACATCACTGCAGAATTTCTGCCAGGAGGTCAGCTGCGCCTGACGTATTGCGAGCTTATATTTTGCCTGCTCCCTCCTGTACACCTCCTCTCTGGTACTTCTCTCCCCAGTCCTGCATCTTTGAAATCTCCTTCTAAAAGCTCTCACCCTTTTCCTTGTAATGCTCAGCTCGGGTGTCCACCAGGGCACTGATTTTCTTCCTGCTCTGGGCTGCTTCTTGTACCCGAAGGTTGCCTCGCAACCAGCACTTAAAGTCCTCGTCACCTCACTAATGATGTTATTTAGTGATTCGCAATCTCCAATATTGCAGACACTCTGGCCGATCTTCGCCAGTTCCGGTGAAACACAGTGTAAGAGCTTGCACCAGTCAGGAGCTCTACCCACCGCAAACCGTCGTGCATATTGTGGGGGAGATGTTGTTCCACCCACCTGGAACACTATATAGTTGTGGTCGCTGTTACTGACCTTATCGCTGACACACCAATTCCGGATCATAGGATTCAACCTAGGTGTAACTAGGGTCAAGTCTATCCAGCTGCGACCTCTTGGGCCGTTAAAAGTAGCTGGCGTATCTATATCATTTAGTAATAATAGATCAGCAGAGTTGATAAAGTCCAGAGTCATATCACCTCTGACATCTTGTCGGTTTGAACCCCACAAGGGATGCTTCGCATTGAAGTCCCCGCCTATTATAATGCTCTTAGAATTAACACGAGTTAGGACATTTTGCAACTCGGTTAATAAGTCCTCAATGTTGTTATTTGGAGGACAGTAGATGGAGATGGCGTGTACTAATAATCGTCCATAGCCGATCTCCACTACTACAATAGTATCAGTGTGATATGCCAGAATGGCATTCACCTTGGGGTTCAGAACGACAACTCCAGCCTTAGGCTTGGTACCTTTTATACAAAATAGCCTACTGGACAGAGGGAGCCCCCGTATGACATTCTCTGTGCAGTAAGGTTCTTGCACAAGAGCAATGTCGACTCCTTCTTCCTTTATCTCCTGGCTGAGTTGGGCCATAGCAGCCCTTGCCCCGTTTAAATTAATCTGGAGAAATCTCAGACTTGCCCGCGGACCACCAGGAAACCTACTTCCCATAGTCGGTGCGTCTACGCAACAACTTAATTTCACGACAGTACGACGGACATTTCACGTCCATCGCACTGTGGCCAATATCATATTTGGCACCGTGCTCCTTATTTGCCTTATTGCATACGATGCACTTCGGTTTGGGCTTCGTGCACTCCTTGTATTAGTGCTTACCCGCACACTGTGAACACCGTTGTGTCTTTAGCTCACACTCGCTCTGCTTATGCCCAAATGCATAGCATTTGTAGCACCGCAGGACTCTAACATAATCTTTTACGTAGCACCGTGACCAGCCTACGTTAATCTTACCTACCTCTAGTAACTTTCCATGAGAGGCACTACTAGCCTCTAAAACCCAGTGGACCGTATTGTCAACTCGGGCTTTCATCGAGAACATTGGTGTTAAGTCTCCTTCTTCATCTTTCAGCCTATTCTGGCTGCGTATGACCCTCTGGAGGTCCTCGCAAGGGATGTCCTTATCCACGCTGCAAATCATGATTTTAGGCTTCAGCCTTACGGCCGATTTAGCCTCTAAAATTCCCTTGAGTGACTCGTGGCTTTCAATTGCACTTTTTAGGCTAGCCCGGTCACTCTCTGAGCTGCACTCCACAATGACTCCGTTAACGGTCATGACCCCCAGGTTTGACTTACGGTCATGACCCCCATGACTTAACGGTCATGACCCCCAGGTTTAGGTCTGTGGGGTTGATATTTCCTTTGAGGCTATCCCTCACCTCTAATGCTGACTTTTCTTTATCTTTAGAAAAGATCAGCAGTGTATGTCTCTACCTTTTTTCAGGGGGAGTGGGCTTTTTAGCTACCACCGAACCGCCCTTTCCCTGTCCCTGCCCACCAACAGCCTTTGCGTAGGTTGGTGGCCTCTCCTTCCTCTCTGGTGGACGTGCAGCCCGCTCTAAGATTTGTTCTCTCATGGTTGCAATTTCTAGTTCTTGCTCGCAGACTATGGCATGTAGCTTACGAGCTACACCCATAACTGCGTCCCTTAACTCACTATCAGCTCTTTGGCGGAACATCTCCACCGCAAGCTCCTCCAGAAGGCCAGCCGCATTTGCCAGCCTTCCTGAGCCCTTCTCCTTACTTCTGGGCTCTTTCTGACTATCTGGGGCTACCTCCTTGGCTAAGCACCCTTCATCCCCACCGTGACTTGGGTCCTCTCCTTCCTTTGGAGGCCCTTCTACTTCTTTAATACTGTTTGTGGTGGGAGGGGGAGTCTCTGGGACTTCCTCCACCACAACCTCAAGATCAGCAGCCTCCTTGGGCTTGCTGTCTTGTTTACCTGTCCTCTTCTCACTATCTCCTGTCACCATCATTGCCTTTTTAGACTTCATGGTGGGTTTAAAAATTTTCAACCCAGACGGTCTCCACCCACAACGGAGTCCTACAAGGGGAGGCCTCAGAGTTAAATTCGTCGCTCGAGGTACCTCAGAGATGCGCCCAGGTTGTACCCAGACTTCGGATCTCCCCTCGGACCAGAGCATGATCCGGGCCGAGGCCCGGTACTAGTCCGGGTCCCGGTCCGGACCCAGCCCCTATCGTCAAGAATCACCTCCACCCGGTTGACACCGCAACCGCCCCTGAGCCACCCGGTCAAGGGGCGGGACAGGGGATGCCTCACGTACCGATTGATCCGAGAGTGCCAGCTCAGACCTCTCGTTTTATTGAAGCAGAGGCCAAGGACAGTGTATTGGGATACCAGCTTGCCTGTCCCTCAACTGCCAGGACCCTCCTTTCCACGTTACGGGTCTCCACCCACGGTAAACAGGTGGGCCACTCGTAGGTGTGGTGACCATGATACAATCTCCCCACCTCGCCCATCAGGGCTCAATCCAAACCTAAGCACTGGCCACCATTTCCCTATTAGATAAATTGTTCAATTTGAACAATCTCGGCCAGTCTCCTCCCTTGAGTCCAACTAGGAAGTAGGCCCACACCCCAGGGACGTCTTGAGGCGCGCATTCTGGGTAGAGTCCATCCTAACCTCCACCCGGAATTGGAAAAATTAGAGGCGTAAAAATGGGGGAGGACGGGAGTCCCCTGTCCAAAGGACCAGGACTCCCATCCTCCCCCGTGTTAATGAAATGACCTCAGCCTAATCTCTACGAATGATATGATTTTGAGACCAGTGAACCTAAAAAGAAAATAAGAACGGGTTGGAGAGGAACCTGTCCTTTCGATACAGACCACCTCTCCCCTTTAACAACAGACCTGTATATCGGCTTTCCCCATAGCCACAGGCGTCTGTACGCCTTTACCTTTATAGTGTGTTCACCATCCACACTTTCCATTTTCTAAACTGTTACTGCAGTCATTCTGAGAACCTTGACTACAGTAATTAAAATTTTTCTCAACATTTTCGTCCGTCTCATCAACATAATTTCACACCACCATTCCAATCATGCACCCAATCTTATGTGCTGCCCTCTGCACTGTTCCATCACTCATTGGTTAACTTCACTCCATACCACTTCTCTCCAATCCTCTTGTCCTCTTTTACAGCCCACCTCCAGCTGTGCTCAAGTCACAAACATTGTTGGCCTTGCCAACCGACCACCACACGCCTTGGTGTTCTCCTGTGGGGTCCCACCTTTCCTCTCCTCCATCCTCCATCTCTACTCACTCACTTCTGGTCATCTCAGTCCTTACTTGGGAACACTTAGTCTGGCCTTTCCATCTCGGCCTGTCCAACATGAGTAACTCTGGTCGGCATAGCCCTCGACTTCATTAAGGCACGCAAGCCCCCCCACCACCACGACAAGGTGGTTCCCTTCGGGGGGGGGGGGGAACTCGAGAGACAGACAGAACACTGAGTAAAATGTTCATGTCTTAACAAGTCCCTGTATATATAAACAGTGCTCAGCCTTCTGATACGTGTCACTCGCTGGTCACTCCACGTTACTTTCCCCTTGTTGTGACGTCACCTACCCTTAGAGAACAACAACGTATGAGTAATCACACTGAGCGCTGGACACTCAACCTCCTGGGGCGATTGCATCATGCTACCTGACTGGTAAGAGGACACGTATGGGCATGATAACACTCCACGTTCCTCCGATTGTGCCACGTTAGGAGTTGACAGAATGAAGCTGGGGTAACGCGTTCGACTCTCGTTGCCGAGAAGAAGTTTTTTTTTTTTTTCGATAAAACGCATCTACAGAAAACTGTTTTATTTCAACCGTACGGTGGTTTTTTTTAATAAAGGTAAGGGAATTTTGATGAGTGTTTAATTACTAGGGAGTTTAATAGCAGGGAATTTTAATTATAAAGGAATCGTTTAGTCGTCCTGGCTAAATGAATAGCAAAGAGTTTTAATTACTAAGGAATAAACACAACTCTGTGAGTTGATTTACAATTTGAGATCTGCATTAGACATTCAAAAAGAGTTGAACGGATTTGTAAAATTTCAGGTGAATACAGGAGATGTACTAAAAATACGCATTGGATGCATCCTGTTAAATTTTTAAGGGAAGAGAATTTTGGTAAGTGTTTAATTACCAGGGACCCGATTTTCTGTGAGATGTTACAATTGTATCATCCCTTTCTATGCAATTATTCCGAGTCTTGCATCAGCTGATCCGAGGGCTTAAACTACAGGTAGAGCTTAAAAGGTCAACCAGGGGGTTTGCAGGAGGGCTGAAAATATAGGTCAAACATTGGGGGAAAATAAAGAAAAATCGGGAATTAGAGTTAAAATAAGGAGGTTTTTCCGAAAATAGTACTCTTCATTGTCAACAGAAGGCATCAGGGTTTTTTCATAAGGGGGAAGAAATTTTTAATAGGGGGAGTAATTTTTAATAGGAGGGGGAAATCAAAGAATTAAAATAAGGGTTTTTTGGGGAATTAGTGTTCCTCACAGGCACCAGATGGCGCCAGGGGTTTTTTTTTTTCATAAGGGGGGAGGAATTTTTTTTTTAATAAAGGGGAAATCAAAAATCGAAGAATTAGAATAAAAATAGGGTTTTTTTGGGAAAATAGTACTTCTCACTGTCAACAGATGGCTCCACTGAGGGGGAAAGGGGATGAAAGGGGGTTTAATAAAGGGGAGGAATTGTTAATTATTAATAAAGGGGCGTGGCCGGTTACGTAATGATTATGTAATGATTACGTCATGTTACGTAACGTTACGCCATAGGGGGAGGGGGCGGAAGTGGGCGTGGCCGGTGACGTCATAGGGGCGTGGTCGGTGACGTCGTAGGGTGGAAAGCACTGTGCAAAGGGGATCGGGGAATGGCACTATACTACTGACGATATAGAAGGAATACTCAAAGGTGATGCGAAGAGAAAATGACCTACAAGAACTTGTCGATGAGTGAAGGAAAAAGAATTAGAAACGAAAAAGAGAGATTAAAATACGAGTCTCAATTTCAGCATTTCTCTTAGCTAATTGCTTGTCCGTCGTTGAAGAAATACGCATAGATGTCATTAACCCAAACAAACTCGACTTACTGGTCATAATAAAAACATTTTAAACAATTTACACCAGTGAAAGGGGAAGAAGGAGATTGAATTCATGTCATTCACTGTAAATACCTGTGCTTTCATTGAATAATTATAATTGGAATATGAAATGTGTGATTTTCCAGCGGAAGCCAAAATTTCAGATATTGATTTTCGCAAATGTTATGCATAGTCTAGAAACATGTCGATTTCATATTTATTTATTGATTTTCCTTTTACGGCATAATAAACCCACAAATTTGTGACACAAATTAAAGATTCATTTTAAGGTAATTCCCAATGGATATTTTGTTCAACCTGAATCATTTCTCTCCTACCACCAATAAACATCTAAGGAACGAGAGTTTTCTTCTGTTGTTTGCTAACATATATGTTTGTTACGGAGCAAAGGGAAAGACTACACATCCACTGTGACGTAAAACACGTGTCTGATAGACTGTAGGTGATGCGACCAGAGTCTTATCTCTCCTCTGCCATCTTCAGTGACGTGGTATCCGTTCCGAGTTTTTGTTTACTATCTGAATGCATAAATAGCTTTTATGTTTATTATCTTGGCAATGATTTGTTTTCGCATAAATTATTGAAATTTTAATATATAAAATTCCATGTGAATCTCATCTGTCCTCCATGTTTTCACAGTAGTTCAAACTGAAGAATCTAATAAGTAATGCGAATAAATATTAAATTTTGTCTACTGCAAGAACGTTTTAGAGAAGCCATGATGTCTTACTATGCATTATTATGCTTCATAGAAAATGCAGAATATATTTAGCTACTCCTATTTTGAGTACATTTCTCATACGAGTATAAGGCCTAGCTAACCACTAAAAGAAATTAAGACCTATATCGACTCCACCAGTTAGAGCTAGACTACTGCACTAGTTAGACTTATTTGCATTATTTCACTTTCGTGCATGCAATGCGTTAATAGCCAGGTCATAAGGGCTCAGAGAATGTTGAAGGGACAGTGTACAACTGTTAGAAAAACACGTTGGATGGCCTTGACAGATGGCTAATCATCTGACTCCTAACAGTTGCACTGTTGGTTCCCTTTCCCCAAACATCTCTGAGTCCTCGAGGGTCCTTGTGTCTTTGTGCAGAAAAAAGTGTGGTTCAGAGGTAAAACGACAGATCTCTTTGAACGGCCCTTTTTCGCAGACAATGGGCGAAATGGCTAGGTCATGAAGACTCCAAAAGCTCAGAGAAGGGGGGATCCACCGAACAGCTGTTAGGAGTTAGATAGAACCTCCCATCAATGTCCTCCAGCGTTCTCTCTAACCTATACCTGGTATGGGTCTGCTGCATACGGAGCTAAATCTTAATGTCCGTATTAGAGAGCGTTTTATATTTTTATTCACAACTTTTAAATTTAAGTTTTTTGAACTATCAATATATGGTTGATATTTCAATGTTCATAATTCTAAAATTGAATCGATACGTTTTTTTTTCAATTAAACCGAAAATTCTCCACAAATTAATGACTGATGAGCAATAATGCTAATTTCAACACAATGAGATAAAGCCATGCAAGACGAAGGAATTTAAACTGCAAATTCAGTTAGAAAAGAGATGCTAAACGAGAAAACAAAAGCGAAATGTTTAAAAGTTAACGGGAAGACAACGATTCAGATACGGAGGGAGTTCAAAATGTCCTCGACACGTGTCTGTAGATTTTCACTCGTTCCTCTGACGTTAACGAGCTACGACTTGTTTGAAGGCTTGTCTAAACTTGTGATTATGTGTTAAATACAAAGACCATATCATCTTTTCTCTCTTCTCTGGTGGCACATAAAATTCGGTCTGCAAAATCTGTGTTATTTTTATGGAGCCTACTAAAGAACAGGGACGTTTTTACATTTTCACAAGGATGCAGCTAGGGGACGAATCTATAAAAAAGAAAACATACCGATTTATCACAAGTATATAGGTGATTCATTTTTGTTCATGTGGTACTGTTACGGGACGAATGCGTAAATCCAGCGAAGTACGATAGAGATTCGAAAGCCTCCCTCGTGTTCGAAGACCGAAGGAGACCGTGTACGAAGAACCATTGCTGTTGTTCATAAACTCATTAAAGAAAACATCGCATGCCACCGCTCAGGTAATACGTTTAGATGTCTGTGTATCGATTGGCAGTGTGGAAACAATTCTCCATTAGCAATCAAAGTTCCGAAAGGTCTGTGCCAAATGGGTACCTCACAAATTGACCCAACGGCAAAAATGGGCTAGAGTCGACTCGTGCAAGGAGATGCTGGAAATGTTTGAACCTAGTTTCCCAAACCTTTTAACAGACATTGTCACAGGTGATAAGACGTGGTATTCAGCAGAATCGATATGTCATTCTTTTAGTTAGCACATTGCTTTCTGTGAAGAACTGAACTCTTTCTAAGAAATAATATTCTTGTGAAAACAACACGTAGAATATTTTACTTCTGTTTGTGAAAAAAAAGTTGTAAGCCATGTTTGCAATATCCCATACCAGGATATTCTAATGTTCACCCTCCGACTCACATATATATTTTCTTAATCATTGTAAATGATCAGATAGGTATTAGAAGTTAATTATTCCTTTCCTTCTCTTTAATCCATCATTTTGTGAGGACTAACATGAACAATTGTTTTTAAGTTTGAAATACGTTATACAGTAAACTCCAGGTTATCTGGAATTTTCATGAAGCCAGAATAAATTTCAAATTGAACATTTGGATTTTTTACGGTAAATGTTAATGCGCGTGGTAGTTCTACCGGTTGCCGCTGGCGTCGTCTTTCAAGTAATTGTTACATTTATGCTTGAGACGCCATGTTCGCTAGTTCCATTATGGCCATTAAAGTAGCTCGTAGTTGAATTTGTGATCGTGTTGTTCTGCAGCGATGGTTTTCTGTTTTTCGGAAATATTCACCCTCTCAATTTGAAATGCTGCCATATCATGCAAGCACCAAATATACTTATAAAAAGCAATTACATTTTTATATGTTTACATTTGTATTAAGGCATTCTAATTCGTTTTTATTATCATTATTTTAATTGAATTTTTATTTCATGTAAGGCTTGAATACAAGATTGTACTACTGCATTTGGTTTCTATAAAAATATTTCTAATGAAATCGACAGATTCATCTAACCGTCAACCCTCATTCCCCATAAATGGGGGACTACTGAAAGTTTACTGTAGTACGAAAAATTAAACAAATGGCTTTAGATAAAGCATGACAGTGTATATCAGGACTTCGAAACCGCGGCTCATGGGCCGCATATTGCTCATTATAAAAGAACTTGTGGTTCATAAAAAATAATCAATACACTAAGGTCTTAAAAGTACACAAACTCAAAGTATTGTATCTCGCTCATACCAGATGGTTGTTAAATTGTTCTTGAGATAGGATTTAAGGATTCAACGACATGGCGGAAGACGATATAGAAAAATTGTTGAAAGGTGATGGAAACATGAGATGACATAAAAGAGAGGAAGACGAATTAGAAGTGGAAGAAGAGAGTTTAACACAGGAATCTCAATTTCAACATTTCTCTTAACTAAGGACTTGGCTGTCCTTGAAGAAATAAGTATAGAAATCATTAGTCCAACCAAAGTATTGCAACAAAGAATCGACTTACAAATAATAGTAAAAACATTTTAAACAGTTTACACCGATGAAAGAGGTAGAATGAGGTTGAATTCCTGCTTTTCACTGTATAGAACTGTGCTTTCCTGAAATATTTATAACAAACATGAAGTCTGTGAAATTTCAGCGGAAACCAAAACTGCATCTCGTGCTTTTCGCGTGTATTACACAAAGTATAAAAACATATCGATTTGTTTTTTATTTTTTTACTTTCCCGTTACGACATAATAAACCAACAAATTTGTGACACAAAAAGATTCATTTTATGGTAATTCCCAATGGATATTTTTTTCAACCTGAATCATTTCTTTCTCACCACCAGTAAACACAGCATCGAAAGAAAACATCTAAGGAACGAGAGTTTTCTTCTGTTGTTTGCTAACATATATGTTTGTTACGGAGCAAAGGGAAAGGCCACACATCCACTGTGACGTAAAACACGTGTCTGATAGACTGTAGGTGATGCGACCAGAGTCTTATCTCTCCTCTGCCATCTTCAGTGACGTGGTATCCGTTCCGAGTTTTTGTTTACTATCTGAATGCTTAAATAGCTTTTATGTTTATTATCTTTGCAATGATTTGTTGTCGTTTAAATTATTGAAATTTTAATATATAAAATCCATGTGAAGCTCATCTGTCCTCCATGGTTTCACAGTAGTTCAAACTGAAGAATTTAATAAATAATGCGAATAAACATTAAATTTTGTCTACTGCAAGAAAATTTTAGAGACGCCATGATGTATTACCATGCATTGTTATGCTTCATAGATAATGGATAAAACATTTAGCTACTCCTATTTTGAGTACATTTGTCATTCGAGTTTAAGGCCTACTTAACCACTAAAAGAAATTAAGACCTATATCGACTTCACCAGTTAGAGCTAGACTACTGTACGAATTAGACTTATTTGCATTATTTCACGTGTGAGAGGCACTTTCGTGCATTTAATGCGCTAAATGGCCAGGTCATAGGGGTTCTAAAGGCTCAGAGGTTGTAGAGACACAGTCCCCTCCACCTTCAGAGACAGTTGAGGGGACACAGAGGGTAGCCTTTGCAAAAAGCTTCTATCTGTGTCTTATGTGTGTTAAAATACATCTGTACCATCCTAATAGTTGCCCTGTGGGTTCCTTTCTCCCAACCTTTTCTGAGCCCTAGGTGGTCCTTGTAACCTGGCCATTTAGTCTATTGTGTAGAAAAAAGAGCAGCTCAGAGGAAAAATGACACAAACCCTTTGAACGGCGTTTTTTGAACACAATGGGCGAAATGGCTATGTCACAAAGACTCCAAAGGCTCAGAGAAGGCGGAAAATTCCACTGAATAACTCTTAGGATACAGATAGAAGCCTCCCATCAATGCCATTCAGCGTGTTCTTTTAAACTATACCTGGTATCGATCTGCTTCATACGGAGCTAAAATTTAATGTCCTTATCCAAGAGCTTTTTTTATTTTTATTCACAACTTTGAAATTTAAATTTTTTCCGACCTGCCAATATATGTTGATATTTCAATGTCCATAGGTCTATAATTGAATACAGATATTTGCTTTAAATTCAACCGAAACTACTGCAAAAATTTATGATCGTTGAGCAATAATGCGAAATTAAATGCAATGAGATAAAAATATGCAAGACGAAGGAATTAAACTGCAAATAACGTTAGAGAAGAACCGCTAAATGAGAAAACGAAATTGAAATATTTAAACGTCAAGGGTAAAATGCAATGAATCAGATATGGAGGGATTTCAAAATGTTCTCGACACGTGTCTCTAGATTTGTACTCATTCCTCCGAAGTTAACGAGCTGCGACTTGTTTAAAAGCTTGTCTATACTTGTGGCGGCACGTAAAATTCGGTCTGTGAACTATAATGTGTTGTTGTTGTAGAGCCTACTAAAGAACAGGGACATTTTTACATTTTCATAGAGATGCAGCTTGGCAACGAAGAGAAAAATAATCATGCCGATTTGCAACAAGTGTATGAGGATTATGCGTGTTTATGTCGCGCTGTTACGGGATGGGTGCTCTAATCCAGAGAAGGACAATGAAGATTCGAAGACCTCCCTTGTGTTGGAAGACCGAAGGAAACCGTTAACGGAGAACCATCGCTGCTGTTCCTGAACTCATTGCAGAATACAACGCACATCACATCTCAGGAAATAAGTTTAGATGTCAGTGTATAGATTGGCAGTGTGGAAAGAATTATTCATCAACATTTAAAGTTCCGAAAGATCTGAGCCAAATGGATATCCGAAACCAAACAGAATGGAAAAAAAAGGCTAGAGCCGACTCGTGCAAAGAAATGCTGGTATGTTTGAATTTAGCAGCCCCAAAAGTTTTAACGCCGTCCCATGGCCGAGTGGTTAGAGCGCTTGGCTACTGTTCTACGGGACCTGGGTTCGAGTCCCGGGTAAGGCATGGACGTTTGTGATGTTTTCTGCTGAGGTCCTGCCATCCTCTCAGATCTTCTACTGTGGCATATAAACTGACAGGCTCCTGTCAGACCTCTGTGGCAAGCAGCTGCTTGAGGGGGTATTTATTTATTTATTATTATAAAAGTTTTAACAGACACTGTCACAGGTGATGAGTTGTTGGGTTGGGTTGTTTTACCTCTGAGCGGCACTTTTTTGCACACAATGGGCTAAATTGCCAGGTCACAGGGACCCCGAAGGCTCAGAGAAGTTTGGGGGAGGGGACCCACTGGAACAGCTGTTGGGAGAAAAATGATAGCCTCCCGTCAAGGCCATCCAGCGTGTTCTTTAACGTGCACAGGTATGGCTCTTCCGCACACGGAACTACGGCTTAACGTCCCATCCGACGGACGGTGGCCTTTCCAAGCACATCGGTGTCCCCTACTGACCGTGGGCACGGCGTGGAATTTTGCGGAGATAAATCTCAACGCTGACCCAGCTGGGACTCGAACCTGAGGACTGTACATTACAACCCTGGCGCCCTACCGACTGAGCTATCCCAGCCCCCACAGATGATGAGACGTTGTTTTATTACTATACAACTCCCAGAAATATCAGCAACTATGTTTGGGTTGCGGAAGATGAATCGCTTCCGGAAATCTTCCGACAAGTTTTTTGCTCAAGGAAGAGGATGTTCCCATTTTTTTAATTCCTAAGGAATGTAGTCAGTGGACACCATTCCCTGAAAAAATGACTTAAATGGGAAATACAACACCAACATTGTTTTGCCCCAAAATGGTTAAAGAGATGAAAGAGTAACATCCAAAAACAGGCGTATCAAGGGTTCTCCTTCTTCACAATAATGTTAGCGCTCACAAAATCCCGCAATGACCTATCTTGAGCAGGAACAATATCGGACAGGTACTCCATCTTAAACATATTCACCGGAACTTGCACTATACGATTTTTAGTAATTCCCAAAAATTAAAAAGTAATTTTCCTGGAAGCCCTTTTTTTAACTCTGCAAGACCTTGAAAAATGATTTCATGGTGAGTTACCTATTATTCCACAACAGGAGTTCCACAAAACTTTCCAGAATTGGTATAGACGTCTGCAACTTAGCATAAATGCTGGACTTGAGCTGATGCTGGAAACTGAGGGACAGTGAAAGCTTTGTGGAGGTAAGTTCGATAGATGTTAATGTAAGAGGGAGTATGTGCACAGGGTATGGCTCCCCCCACACAGGGCTACCGCTTAACGTCCCATCTGATGAACATGAGCTTTTCCAAACCCACCGGTGTTTCCTACGGACAAAGGATAGGTTGGGTTGTTTTACCTCTGAGCGGCACTTTTTTGCACACCATGGGCTAAATGGCCAGGCACATGGACCCCGAAGGCTCAGAGAAGGTTGGGGGAGGGGACCCACTGGAACAGCTGTTGGGAGACAGATGGTAGCCTCCCGTCAAGGTCATCCAGCGTGTTCTTTAACGTGCACAGGATATGGCTCTCCCGCACACGGAGCCACGGCTTAACGTCCCATCCGACGGACGGCGGTCTTTCCAAGCCCATCGGTGTCCCCTACTGACCGTGGGCAGGGCGGGGAATTTTGCGGAGATAAATCTCAACGCTGACTCAGCTGGGACTCGAACCTGAGAACTACAGATTACAAGCCTGGCGCGCTACTGACTGAGCCACCCCCGCCCCCGACTAAGGATAGAATGGAGGTTTTGCAGAGATAAATCTTAACCCAGGCCACAGAAATATGTGGGTTGAACCTTTTCCTGGGAACTGCAGATTATAAAAAATTACCCCATTCCATTTGCAAAAAAAGATATGGTATATATTTCGAGTATGTAGGATCACTAATATTTTACTGTCATCTAACTCATCATATTGGATTTTATTTTCATCATGAAGAACAAACTTTCTTCGAAAGAACCCGTATGCAATAGCATCACAATTCCCGAGGATCCTCAACGTAAATTATCCACCGAGGTGTTTCAATTTAAGCTTTTAATCAAACTGAACAGATATTTTTATTCTTGATCGAATGTTGCTCATATTAATTATCGTTATTATAAGAGTAGTTATGTCGTTCATTGCTTACCTTTATTTATAAACATTTCAAATTCAAAGCATGGAAAGGTTTAGAAAAAAAACTTTTAAGTTATATTCAGTTACACAGTAAACAAAAGACAGAGAAGAACTTCACATTATCCCGATTAGAGTAGAGAGATAAAGCAAGTCTTGGGCTCGCTCACATTTCCTGTAGACTCTCGGGAAGCGTGTAACATCTTATCAGTGAGGCATTTCCTCTACGATGGTGGGTTTGTTATTGAAAGAAGTAAAATCTCAATCTTAGTTAATTTCCGATTTCTTTCTTCTGGGTTACTGATACTTGAAGGGGAACAGAAACTGAATATGGTATATCCAAAGATACAGCAGTAATAAATATTCCACATTTGGGATTCGTGAATTTTAATGTAAAAAAAATACACAGCGAAACTTCCTCTAACATTTGACACAATAAACAACCGTAGATTCAACAATACGAGTTTCCCAAAGATTATTCATCCTGAAGAAAATTTTCCCACTTCAACCGCACCATAAATATTCGATCGAAATGCACTACTTTTCATTCAGAGACTAGTTCTGCAAGTGGCTGTCGTATTCTATTGTACCTATTGTGTACTGTTGTGCTGCAGAAGCAACTTTGGAAATATTCACTATGGTTTTATTCACTGCCAGAGTTTTTTTAATTCTCTTTGTGAGTTTCAGTGATTATTATGAGGTCAGTGATGCCAAGCCAGTAGTTAAGAGGAATGCAGAACTTGAGCCTCTGCATCTGTTGAGCCCTTTAAATTGCACTCAACAAATGGGTTACATCGAATTGTCCGAGACTTTGAGTAACATCGATCAGCTATTCGGCAGTAGTCATCTGATTGATTATGAAATGTCAATCGAATCGCTTCCTTCAGTGTTGTGGTCTCATTGCCCATTCACATGGAGAGAAAACCGTGATTCATCTCGAATTCCAGAAGTGCTGATGGAGGCAGATATTTCCTTAGACCTAACCGATACATGGAGTGAAGTAAGGTGTGAAAGGGTGACTTATGATGTCCCGGTATTGTTTCCAGCAAACTGCAATGGTAGCATGACTGCTTATCAACCAGGATGGGAAACTATTACCATCGCTTGGATTCGGACGATTGCTAACTTGGACGGATCATCTGCAGCGATTATAATCCCACGAGAAGGAACTGATTAATTCGGTAACTGATGCATTCGTTAACCGATATGTGACTTTCTCTAAATGCATTTATATTTTGTTATTAGTTTCGTTAATAGGTATTTAGTTGTTAGTTCATGATTAATTACATAGTGCAATCCTTTGGTTTATTTATATAGTTGTAGTTTTTCTTTTGTAAAAAATTTTGATATTTGAGGAGCGGTAATAACAACCTTTTTATATACATGAAATACAATGCAAAAAAAAAAGCCGGATATATGCTTGTTATTTATTTGTCAATGTTTGCTCTTGAGATGGTGTTATGAAACGATTTAAGGAAGTAGTTTTACTTATGATATTGTATAACTATACGGAGATTTTTCAAAAGTGGCTTTTTGTATTAGGCCAAGATTCGTTTTCAGAAAATTTAGATAAATTGAAATGCATAAATAGACATTGATATCATCTGACATCTTTTACTGAAAATGTAAATATTTCCTTTCATTTCATTTTTTTTCTGTCATTGTTGGACAAAATCTAAATATATTATAAGCAGCAATAAACTATTTCAAATTCTTTATGTATTATCAACGTTAAGTTGATACTGCTGGACTTAACTTTAGATCAGTTTGTGTAGTATAAAATCTTATTAATATGACTCTCAATATTTTGCATTTCCTCCCAGGTTTTGAAATGTCTTTAGCAACTAAAATAGTTAATTATGGTTTTTAAATATTATTTCAATTTTTTTTTCTATATTTTTGTTAGAATAATATTTCTAAAAAATTCGGTCTTTTATTTATAAAGATCGGTCTTGTTAGTGGCCTATTTTAAACGTATAAAATTTTGCATGGCAAATATATGTGTATGTTATAGAATTGATATATTTCTTTATCAAAGTATTAATATTATTGAACTGACGAGGTTATTTGCACTACGACAGGATGGATTAGCATACGACAGTCAGGAAGCAGGTTGGATTATCATAGGGCAATCTGGTTAGTCAGGTTGCAAGTCCGATCAACATAAGTCAGTCAGGATGAGTATGCATCAGTAGAGAGCAGTTAATTTCAGGTTGAATAAATATAGAGTTGTCAATTTGTGGATGGATGAATATAGGGTTGTCGATTTCATGTTGGTTTAATATAGGGTAGTCAATTTAATGGTGGATCAATATAGGTCAGTCAATTTGAGGTTGGATCAATGAAAGGTAACCAAATAATGGGTCGAGCTCAGAAAGCGATAACTGACACATAGTATTCAAAACATAACCGATAAGAGAGAAATGGAATTTAAAGTCTTTCAAAGTGATTAAACGATATTTTGTTTGTTTACATATTAAAGAAATATGCAATATTCATCGATGAACACAGTTAAAACTCATAACTATCTTAACCTCAACATTTGGAAACCTCCACGTGAATTGGGACAATGCCATTCACTCAAGATTTCAAAGTATAGGAAGTTTTAAGAAATCTTTAAGAAAACTTTCAAATGATTGCTTAAAATATCACTGTACCCATAAATAAGAAAGCGATGATTGATTTTGATTAAATATTTTAAACTGTTGTTTAAGTTTGGAGAATTTCAGTGGTTTTAAAGTGAATATTAAATGGAAATTTTTGAGGAACATTATGTCGTATTTTGTAACAGTTTCCACTTTCCTCAGCTTAGACTGTTGGCCAGTTTAAAACATCGCTCGGTATGTGAGTGGCCAACCGCCCCACCGCTGGGATCCGTCACTGAGATAGTTATAACTTAGGTAAAAAAGAAAACATATAAATTCACAAGGAATTTCCAAAAGGGAAGTAGGTGTGTGCTGCCTCGCTTCTGGAGCATAACTGACTTCCGTGTCCGAATCTTTAAAAAGATTACTGAGAACATGTAACACATTTTAAATTTCGTCACTGATAGGAAAACATATATAACTAAGCTTTGAATACTTCTTTTCCACTAATCACCACACCAGCAAAGTTAACACACATGAAAGCGTTATGTTCATAAAATTAAATTATTTTATCTTCATTATTTCCATCGAGTATGGTGCAATATATCATATTAATCATGATGCTTGTAATTGTTATTTGCGGTATGTCATATTAATAATGATGGTTGCGATTGTTATTTGCGATATATCATATTAATCGTGTGGTTGTGATTATTATTTGCGATATATCATGTTAACACGATGCTTATGATTGTTATTTGCGATATATCACATTAAACACGATGCCTGTGATTGTTATTCGCGACATATCCTATTAATCATGATGCTTGTGATCGTTATTTACGATATCATTGATTTCTTGAGAAATGTTTACATATAAATTTTTTAAAAAAGCTTATTTTTTGTACGAAAAAGAGAAAATAAATGTTATAAGTTACTAGTTTTTCTTTGAATTATTTTCATTTTCAGAGCATCAGCATAATCCACACTTAGCTCAAAGTGTGATTTCAAAATTTAAACGATTATAGAGTCTATTACGGCAATTTTATGTAGTGTTGGCACGAAGCGATGTGTTAAAACACTACTTCCTATTATTCATATTTGATCAAACTTTGTTTAATTCCATTCCAAACATTATTTAAATCTGTAAAGAAAATGCGTATACATGTTGCGTGCGTATATATAAATGCGTATATATAATGCGTATTTGCTTTTAGGCGTCAACACGCGTAAGTCCAGAAAGCAGATACGCCATTACTTGAAAAACATTCAGAACTTTGGGTAGCGCAATATGCATCCGAATCTACGATAGCGGTACTGATTATCTCTTAAAGACAGGGGTATTCGAGGTAACATTCAAGAGGAATTTTCAGCTTGAATATCATGTTTTTGCACCACTGTTCAAAATCTTGTGGGTTAAGTTTGGTTGATTGACTCCTGAGTGGCACCCTTTTGAACACACTGGGCTAAATGGCCATGTTCCAAAAACTCAGGGGTCAGGAAATGATTGGGAGAAGGGGACTCCTGGACAGCTGTTAAGAGAGAGAGAGACAGAGTTAGCATTTCCTATCAAGGCCATCCAGAGAGTGCTTTTTCATTTTCAACAGTACGGTCGCTCAAAAAAATATCCGAACACTATGGTTGATTACAGAATTGAGAAAAAATATTTGGCAACGATTTTTTTTAGAAATTAGTGATCTGGCAACCTTCGTGTCACCTGATTACAGAATTCAGGAAAAATATCTGGAGCGTGTACAGCGACTGTACACGCTCCAGTTACCGTTCACAGCAAACTGGAGCGTGTGCAGTTACTGCACACGCTCCAGTTTGCTGTGAACGGTAACTGCACACACTCAATATTTCCGTGAGTGAGCCCACACGATCTAGTATCAAAATAATATGTCCACCTACAGTCGCTCAAAATAATATCCAAACACTATGGTTGATTACAGAAATCTGAAAAAATATCTGGCAACGTTTTTTTTAGAAATTAGTGATCTGGCAACCTTCGTGTACGTACACGAAGGTTGCCAGATATTTTTTGAGCGATTGTACACAGAGGTAAGACTCTCCTGCACGCGAAGCCACGTCTTTACGTTCTATCCGAAGGACGGCAGTCATTTGAAACTGATCAGCGTCCCCTTTCCGATCGAGGGCATAGTTAGGGGAAAAATCTCAACGATGGAACAGGTGGGACTTGAACATGAGGACTGAAGATCAGGAGCCTAGCTCGCTACCTACTATTCTAATTCCCACCACATAAAATCCTGTGAATTAAATAACTAATTGCTTGTTTATCCCATTGTGTTACAAAACAAAAAGAAATTCTTTGTCATTCTACGCATCAATTTGATCACTTACTGCGGAGTTACAATAATTAAAGGTAAGGCCCTGGTGGAATTGGACCTGGGAGCTTCAGATTTCGAGCCAAGCATCGACCCTTTTTACACAGAAAAATATCATTTTGAAAAACTAAAATTTAGCAGTATCGATTTTCGGCAATATCTCTTTAATGTTTAAAAAGTTACTGACACTGAAACATTTAACAGTAGTGTTGCTACTTATGGGAACTTTCTCGGATATTAATCAAAACGCAAATAATACCTCTTGTAATAAATCTCTTGCTAAATATGATATTGCGGGTTTTCAAAGATTGAATTCAGCTTTAATCATTTCCATTGCATTGGAAGTGTTCGAATGCTTTTGTTAATACAGCGTAGTTCAAACATAAATTTAATTTTTTCAGCTGCAGTTAAGATTAATTATTTCGACGAATTAATTAGAATCTTAATATCGATAAAAAAAAGTAGAATGCCAAATTTTAGAACAATGAAAAAAATGGCTCCAGGTAATGCAAATTCCATTATTGCTACTTTTTATACTTAAATATTTCATTTCCTTGCTACCTGAATTTATCGAAAACAAAATACGTAGGAAATATGATGAGATTTTTAAACAATGTTCAGCATTTAATAAGATATGTTAGCTTATTATTTTTTTATTTTGTTATAACAAGGCGAAATTGTTATTAAGGAGATAATAAATTTTCTCGTGCCCTCAGGGGAAATATCGAATGCTATTTTATTCCACTATCATTATTTGTTGTTTTCGTTCAAAATATCATCCTCTACTCAGAACTTTAACTTACAAAAAAGGTAGAACGACACAACTAACTGATGGGACTCTAAGAAATAACCTAAAGGTGCTAAATATTTTATTATTTTTTCGAATCAGAGCTAATAGGAGCGTTGACTACGATAAAATTCCCACCATAGACAAATGGGCAATTTTCTGTTACATTAAGTAATGCGAATATTTTATTACGTGAAGATCACCACGTAGTTAATATTTAATCACTTAGAACCCGATAACAACAGATTTCATCAGAGTAAGTTAAATTGCATAGCAAGCAATCAAGCAGAATGGATGAATTATTAATAGATTTTCTAAAGCTTCCTCTGCTGTTTTTCTACGAGAATCTTATTAAATAAAGTGCATTATTTACGACACGGCTCTTAATTATTTTCCTTTCAAATACACTGTCTCCACGCTGAATATGTATATTTTTTTTGATAATCTCACTATAATATTGCTTGGGATGTTGATGTTAAATTGGCACTTAAACTTATATTTGTTCTACGTCAACAACAAAATTAAAATTAAATCTTTAATATTTTATGTCAAAATTGTGCTACTTGATATAATTTAGCATGCATGGTTGAATATATATTAATATTCAGCAATTCTTGTTTTCGGAACGTAATGCGTAAAATAGTTCAAGGACAATGTAAACAACAGTCATGAAAATAAGCCAGCAGAGCACGAGGAAAAAGATTTTTTGGGATTCACGATGATTAAAATCTATTTGTACATATTATTAAAGGTCCTATGCAGTCAGAAGTGAGCAAACGAAGTCGACGGGTAATTTTGCGTTTGCGTTCTGTGACTGATGGGTGCGTTTAGCAGAGATTTTTTATCTTGTTCCGCTAACTCTAATATGGAAAAAATGTTAACTTTAATAACTCTTTTTCGAAGTAATATTTCTTTCTACTTTAAGAAAATTTAAATTGAGTTGGATTGTTTTACCTCTGAATGACCCTGTTTTATCACACAATGGACTAAATTTCCAGGTCACAAGGACCACGACAGTTTAGCGAAGGTGGGTCGAAGAGATGTTATGAAATGGATTCACTGAGAAGAAACTACAACCACAATTCGTTGGAAAATGTGCTAGCTGCAATAACTCAGTGGTCAGAGCATCTGGCATGTGCGATGGCAGGAAATCAGCAGATGTAAGGAAATCCTGAGTTCACATAGCACTCGTAGCGAAACTCAATGATTTTCAGATTACTATTTATGAATTCTCTGCATAAGGATGTTTCTTGTGCTTCTCTACTGTTGAAACCATTCCATTTGAACAGACTTTAACTCGGGATTCACAATTACTAAAATATTCCACTGGACAGGGAATATTAATATGATATTCTATATGAAACAAAATTTTATAAATGAAAAAAACCTTCAGGCAGCTGTTATAGTGGTTTTTAAACCAGTTTTTAGTGTCTGACATATACTATGGGGCTAAAAAAAATTATACAAAGGCAACGTTTTTGACTTTCAAAGCAGGTAGAAATCGCTCAAAAAAGTATCCGAACACTATGGTTGATTACAGAATTCAGAAAAAATATCTGGCAACGATTTTTTTAGAGATTAGTGATCTGGCAACCTTCGTGTCACGTGACACGAAGGTTGCCAGATCACTAATCTCTAAAAACGTAGATTGTTCTCTGCTGTAACACATGTGTAGAAAAGAGTTTTCGAATTTTTATCGTGTAGGAGGCCAAATCAGCTATTGCTCAATGTATGCCGGGGCAGCATTTTGTTTTTCTCACAAAATCGTATACGGACCAAATTAGTTACTTTTCAAAATATGGATGGCCACATTTCATTTTAAGCAATTATAAGAGAAAAATAATTGTTTATAATGTCTCTTTTTCATTTAAAGGTACATGCCTTTAATGCCAAAACATAAACTTTAAATTATATTTGTATTGGCTTCAAATTTGGTTGAAAGTGACCATTATCTCCGTACTAACATGAAATCCTCGCAGTCGTGTCAAGCTATGAAGCCACAGTCGTGTCACGACTGTGGCTTCATAGCTTGACACGACTGTCACGTGACACGAAACACGTGACACGTAGGTTGCGTCACGTGACACGAAGCCGTGACACGTGACAGGAAGGTTGCCAGATCACTAATTTCTGAAAAAAATCGTTGCCAGATATTTTTTCTGAATTCTCTAATCAACCATAGTGTTCGGATACTTTTTTGAGCGACTGTACATCCTCGATTAGGAGGTCCCAATATCGAGTCCCATAGGACAATATTATATTTCTTTGTTGTTTTTTTTTCTGGCTTGTCTCATATAACATCAAAAATATTTTAATTTCTTTTCCTAAATTTTTATTTTAAGAAACATTACAGTTGAGATAATAATAAAATTACTCCCTACCATTAATAACATTCCACATTAACTAACCTTGTGGTTTACGTTTCTAAGTGTCGTTTTATTACTTTGACTATTTATGCTTTTTCCTTTTCATGTAGAGAAAGAAAACAGAAGAGAAGGCTTTTTTTATTGTTTCTAAAGAATTAAATCTTCTTGTCTTCTCCTAAAGAATTAAATCTTCTTGTCTTCTCCTAAAGAATTAAATACTTCCATCTTCCTTTGAAAAAAAGGGGTGGCTCAGTCGGTAGCGCGCCAGGCTCGTAATCTGTAGTTCCCAGGTTCGAGTCCCAGCTGGGTCAGCGTTGAGATTTATCACCGCAAAATTCCCCGCCCTGCCCACGGTCAGTAGGGGACACCGATGGGCTTGGAATAGGCAGCCGTCCGTCGGATGGGACGTTAAGCCGTGGCCCCGTGTGCGGGAGAGCCGTACCCTGTGCACATTAAAGAACACGCTGGATGGCCTTGACAGGAGGCTCCCATCTGTCTCCCAACAGCTTGTTCCAGTGGGTCCCCTCCCCCAACCTTCTCTGAGCCTTCGGGGTCCATGTGACCTGGTCATTTAGCCCATGGTATGCAAAAAAGTGCCGCTCAGAGGTAAAACAACCCAATCCTTTGAAAAAATTAAGTCTTTAATCCTACTTCGCATTTTTAAAATCCTTTAACTCTCTATAGTTGTATTTTGTTTCCCACAGTATTTCTTGATTTCTTATCCGGAAATTGACTATATGATTGTAAACCAACACTTTCATGTTGACTTGATCTTTTGGATAGCTTTTGCATAGCAAGCAATCAAGCAGAGTGATTAGAGATAAGAGATCATTAGAGATAATAAATTTATTGGTTGATTACTTATACTCCACACAGAAAAAAAAATTAACCCGACGGCAAGAAAGATCCCTACCACCACCATCACATGACCCCGAAGGGAAAGCGCAGAAGTACTCTTCACCAAAGTAGAAGGAGGAGAGGAAACTTCAAGAAAAAGTGCAAGCAGCACTCTTTATCAATTAAATACCAAGAGGAGATCCTGCAGAAAGCAGCATCCAGAAGAACAGGCAACAGGGAAGTGTTGGTTTACAGTTCCATAGTTAATTTTAGAATAAGAAATTGGAGGGGGAAGCGCAACTGAGCTTCTGTTGCCATGCAAACTGTTTGTGGCTGACAGTTAGCGCTTTCTTGCAGTGAGAAACCAAGCCTCGTGCAGATTACACAAATGAATTCACAGTCCTAAATGACTGGTCTAAACAGCGAAATCGGGTTGAGGAAGTCAATGTAATGAAGCGAATTCCATATAACAAAAGTTACTTCCTTCTAGAAGAGGTTACTTTTATGAAAGCTCAGCTATCCAGACCAGGGAAATAGCACGAAAAGTCGTTGACGATGTTCCGGGGCTCCCTAATATCTAACGGCTATCATGACTGCAAGGTTTCTATGCAAACTTTCCTTCACTGACAGTTATTGCCGAACTCTCTCTGCTGGAGGGGGGAAGGTGGCTCTATCGGTAGCGCGCCAGCCTCGTGATCTGAAATTTAAGGTTCGAGTCCCGACTAGGTCGGGGGCGGGGGTGGCTCAGTCGGTAGCGCGCCAGGCTCGTAATCTGTAGTTCCCAGGTTCGAGTCCCAGCTGGGTCAGCGTTGAGATTTATCTCCGTAAAATTCCCCGCCCTGCCCACGGTCAGTAGGGGACCCCGATGGGCTTGGAAAGGCCGCCGTCCGTCGGATGAGACGTTAAGCCGTGGCCCAGTGTGCGGGAGAACCATACCCTGTGCACGTTAAAGAACAAGATGGATGGCCTCGGGAGGCTACCATCTGTCTCCCAACAGCTGTTCCTGTGGGTCCCCTCCCCCAACCTTCTCTGAGCCTTCGGGGTCCATGTGACCTGGCCATTTAGCCCATGGTGTTCAAAAAAGTGCCGCTCAGAGGTAAAACAACCCAACCCAACCCGACTAGGTCAGCGTTGAGATTTATCTCCGCAAAACTTCCCGCCCTTTCCTTGGTCAGGGCCGTTCAGTGGGTCCCTCTCCCAAACCTTCTCTCAGCCCTCGGAGCCCTTGTGACCTGCCTATTTAGGCATTATGTGCAAAAACATGCCGATCTGAAGTTCCGAGTATATGTTTCAGCTCGTGACCTCATTTGTTTGTACAGTCGCTCAAAAAAGTATCCGAACACTATGGTTGATTACAGAATTCAGAAAAAATATCTGGCAACGATTTTTTTAGAAATTAGTGATGTACCAACCTTCGTGTCACGTGACACGAAGGTTGGCAGATCACTAATTTCTAAAAAAATCGTTGCCAGATATTTTTTCTGAATTCTGTAATCAACCATAGTGTTCGGATACTTTTTTGAGCGACTGTACGTCCACCTGCTTCTATTATTTGATGTGCTGGCTAAACTGAAGGGGGAAGTGTGGGGACGTCATTTTCTGCACTGGATCCGAAATCCACACAATCTCATTTCAGATTGTCATAAATACTGTTGCTTTTCAGCAATTCTCAAATGGATGCCCAGGCATATTGTACTGGTGTAAGCATCTCCCGATTTAGCTTTGGGAGCAATATTCAACTCAGAAATCCATTCATTTACTTCACTCAAAGTGTCATTTCCGATATAAGAGGGGCGGGGGTGGCTCAGTCGGTAGCACGCCAGGCTCGTAATCTGTAGTTCCCCGGTTCGAGTCCAAGATAGGTCAGCGTTGAGATTTATCTCCGCAAAATTCCCCGCCCTGCCCACTGTCAGTAGGGGACACCGATGGGCTTGGAAATGCCGCCGTCCGTCGGATGGGACGTTAAGCCGTGGCCCGTGTGCGGGAGAGCCATACCCTGTGCACGTGCTGGCTAAACTGAAGGGGGAAGTGTGGGGACTTCATTTTCTGCACTGGATCCGAAATCCACACAATCTCATTTCAGATTGTCATAAATACTGTTGCTTTTCAGCAATTCTCAAATGGATGCCCAGGCATATTGTACTGGTGTAAGCATCTCCCGATTTAGCTTTGGGAGCAATATTCAACTCAGAAATCCATTCATTTACTTCACTCAAAGTGTCATTTCCGATATAAGAGGGGCGGGGGTGGCTCAGTCGGTAGCACGCCAGGCTCGTAATCTGTAGTTCCCAGGTTCGAGTCCAAGATAGGTCAGCGTTGAGATTTATCTCCGCAAAATTCCCCGCCCTGCCCACTGTCAGTAGGGGACACCGATGGGCTTGGAAATGCCGCCGTCCGTCGGATGGGACGTTAAGCCGTGGCCCGTGTGCGGGAGAGCCATACCCTGTGCACGTTAAAGAACACGTTGGATGGCCTTGACGGGAGGCTACCATCTGTCTCCCAACAGCTGTTCCAGTGGGTCCCCTCCACCAACCTTCTCTGAGCCTTCGGGGTCCATGTGACCTGGCCATTTATCCCATGGTGTGCAAAAAAGTGCCGCTCAGAGGTAAAACAACCCAACCCTAACCCGATATAAGAAACAGTTCTTGTCTGATCAATTCGTGAACTCTCGCTGCTATCGCTGTGCTATTTATTTTTGGCCCGTTATTTTTTTTCCTGTTTCCTTATATACCCTATCGACAAAGCAGCTGGTATTTTCGTGGAACTGGGATAATGTGACTCGACCGATATAGGAATTGATGACGAGGTGGAAGTAATGAAAGATGGCGGAGATCATGGCTGGGATTTAGCCTTCTGCACTCTAGTTTCACGAGAATGCTAATAAGAGTGCAACAGACCCAAGGCATGGCACGAAAACAGTCCCCAACAGTCGTTTTCATATTTCACCTTTTTTCAGGGGGTCTATTTTTTATAGCCTATGACACTTCCAACGTCACAAGCTTTCATTTGACACATAAATCATTACATTTCTCCATCGCGTTCGAATTATATGGTGGAACAACTATTTTGACAAATCTGCAAACGGACAAACTGACAAACAGACAATGTCTAAGTGAAAAGCAATAGGAAGATAGGTAAAGACAAAATAGTCTTAATAATATGACTTCCAGCCTTTTTTTCCGGGGGGGCGGGGGTGGCTCAGTCGGTAGCGCGCCAGGCTCGTAATCTGTAGTTCCCAGGTTCGAGTCCCAGCTGGGTCAGCGTTGAGATTAATCTCCGGAAAATTCCCCGCCCTGCCCACGGTCAGTAGGGGACACCGATGGGCTTGGAAAGGCCGCCGTCCGTCGGATGGGACGTTAAGCCGTGGCCCCGTGTGCGGGAGAGACATACCCTGTGCACGATAAAGAACACGCTGGATGGCCTTGACGGGAGGCTACCATCTGTCTCCCAACAGCTGTTCCAGTGGGTCCCCTCCCCCAACCTTCTCCGAGCCTTCGGGGTCCATGTGACCTGGCCATTTAGCCCATGGTGTGCAAAAAAGTGCCGCTCAGAGGTAAAACAACCCAACCCTTTTTTCCGCTTTCAATTCTGCTTGTCACCAGGCGAGAGTTATCTGAAGTGGATTGAATCAATTCACGTTGGGAAATAAGTCTCTAGCTGAAGTGGCTCGGAAGCGTTGATGGGAACAAAATCCCGCTCTCACGCTCGTCGCCTTCCGTACTTTGTAACCAACCTTATCAGAAAGTTGCAGGCCAAACATCGTTAAGCTGTAGGTATACATTTAACTGATCGTAGATTTGTTTTCAAAACAAGACTACTATGTTTACTTTGGAAAGATAAGGGGACAGAAAAAGTGCTTCAAAACCAACAGATCGTTTTTCAAATGCAACTAATACTGTATGTAGTTGAACGAGAATAAGCAACAACACAAATATTAAAACAGGTTTTTAAAATTTTTAGGTCTTTAATATCGTTTCGTGCAATTCGTTATCAATTACACTGTTTCTCACCGATCTCATTAAGGTGTGTGAATTTTTTCCTTTTTTTCTTAATTGTTTCAATTTTCAAAGTTAAAAGAAATATAAAGGGTTGAAAAAAGAAATGGGTATTGTAAAAATAATTTTATTTTTCCAAAATTTTGCGTGTATTAAATACACACATAAAAAGTGAAATCACTTCCTATTTCCCACAATTTTGTTCAAGGTTTGTCCTTTTTACAGTAGAGATTCTTAACCAAGAGTGCTGGACGATGAATCCATGAAGTGCGAGAAGTTGGATCGAGGGAATGAGAGGAGGCGGATTCAGGAAGTGCGGGAAGGCGGATCCAGAGAGTACCAAAAGGTGGATCCAGAGAATTCGAACGGAACGGTTGGTAATCGGAATTTTTCGTTTACCAAAATAAATCAAGTAAGGAGACCTGTAAATCAGGGTTGGATTAATATAATGACCAGGGGCCACACCCTCAAAGAAGGCGCCACTTTTAAGGAAGGAAATATTTAAAATTTTTGAGAAAGATTTCGGTAAACGAGAGAAAGAAGCAGACAGATGGAAGAATGGGAAATTTGAAAGCTTAGACGCCCCCCCCCCTCTCTCTCTCCCCTGCATGAATCTTTTACAAGAGATTCATGCAGGGGAGAATTAGGAAGCTCTGAGCAAGACTACCATTACCTCTATGAGATACCTAAAATTATTGTCCTATTCGCGCACCCGTAGATAAGACTAGCTTCGAAACATGCAACTTCTTGTAATATAGGGGCGGGGGTGGCTCAGTGTCGGTGGCGCGTCAGGCTTTGTAATTTAGGGCGGGGGTGGCTCAGTCGGTGGCATGCCAGGCTCGTAATCTGCTGGGTCAGCGTTCAGACTTCTCTCTGCAAAACTCCTCGCCCTGCCCACGGTCAGTAGGGGACACCGATGGGCTTGGAAAGGCCGCCTTCCGTCGGATGGGACGTTAAGCCGTGGTCCCGTGTGCGGGAGAGCCATACCCTGTGCATGTTAAAGAACACGCTGGATGGCCTTGACGGGAGGCTACCATCGGTCTCCCAACAGCTGTTCCAGTGGGTCCCCTCCTCCAACCTTCTCTGAGCCTTCGGGGTCCATGTGACCTGGCCATTTAGCCCATGGTGTGCAAAAAAGTGCCGCTCAGAGGTAAAACAACCCAACCCAAATTATTTGCGATTGGCTTCCGATTGAAACAATAAAATAATAAAATATTATTAAAAGAATTAATTTCTTATAGTTCATAATCGTGGCGACATTATTTTTTAATGTGTACTCAAGTTTTTGTGTTATGCATTAAAGTTGAATTTAGAAATCTACTCTAATATGCATTGGGTAATTTCTAAAAATTCTTAATTTCATTCAATTTCTAAAAGGACACTACAGCTGAGCTTTGCTGTAGTTCATGTGTAGGCACTCACAGATACTAGTCTGATTATTATTTCAGTAATTTTTAGCTTTCCTTTAAACGAAAATAATAAAACTGGGTTTAAAGACCTAAATGGTCGGAATCAAGAAGTTTCCCATTATGACCTGGATCAGGTATTCTCATATTTTTGAGAGCCAGTTCTTTACGACCTGTGAACAACTGCCAATTTTTTTCTTTGTTGTGTCTTCTAATCGCAAAATTCAAAGGTCATTTAAATGAAAACTGCAAAACTACCATAGAAACGCACGAGATGCGAAAAATTATGATAATCCCTCTTTAGATCCCAATTGAAATCTATTGGCAATACTGAAAGCACGTGTATGTGGATCTTGTCTGCTGACTTTATTCAGAAAACATCAGTCTTAAAGATGTACAATCGCTCAAAAAAGTATCCGAACACTATGGTTGATTACAGAATTCAGAAAAAATATCTGGCAACGATTTTTTTAGAAATTAGGAAGCTCTGAACAATAGAACCATCGCCGCTATTAAACAGCAGCACCCGATTTTGCACCATGCGATTTTCGATTTTTTACAAAAAATAAAAAGAAACTTGCTGAGAAGCCATTTTCAAGTGTTCAAGACATTGCAAAATTCGTTCATTCAGAGTTGTGGAGTACAGTCGCTCAAAAAAGTATCCGGACACTATGGTTGATTACAGAATTCAGAAAAAATATCTGGCAACGATTTTTTTAGAAATTAGGAAGCTCTGAACAATAGAACCATCGCCGCTATTAAACAGCAGCACCCGATTTTGCACCATGCGATTTTCGATTTTTTCTAAAAAATAAAAAGAAACTTGCTGAGAAGCCATTTTCAAGTGTTCAAGACATTGCAAAATTCGTTCATTCAGAGTTGTGGAGTACAGTCGCTCAAAAAAGTATCCGGACACTATGGTTGATTACAGAATTCAGAAAAAATATCTGGCAACGATTTTTTTAGAAATTAGGAAGCTCTGAACAATAGAACCATCGCCGCTATTAAACAGCAGCACCCGATTTTGCACCATGAGATTTTCGATTTTTTCCAAAAAATAAAAAGAAACTTGCTGAGAAGCCATTTTCAAGTGTTCAAGACATTGCAAAATGCGTTCATTCAGAATTGTGGAGTACAGTCACTCAAAAAAGTATCCGAACACTATGGTTGATTACAGAATTCAGAAAAATATCTGGCAACGATTTTTTTAGAAATTAGTGATCTGGGAACCTTCGTATCACGTGTCACGTGACACGAAGCACCAAGTTAGAGAGATGTGATCTGTAATTCGATTTTGGAATGTCAAAAGGAGGAAATTGCATTGAAGCTTTATATTCGATATACAAGGTTACTTGATAAATCTTAAAAATATAATCTAACAATTTTATTAATTAAAAGCGTCAAATTAATTTTAAAATTAATTCTACTGGTAGTTCACTGTCCAAGTCCGGTATGATATTGGTGGTTCTGCATTGGAAAGTTAGATCATCCTTGTGGGCTTTTTGGGTTGGGTTGTTTTACCTCTGAGCGGCACTTTTTTGCACACCATGGGCTAAATGGCCAGGTCACATGGACCCCGAAGGCTCAGAGAAGGTTGGGGGAGGGGACCCACTGGAACAGCTGTTGGGAGACAGATGGTAGCCTCCCGTCAAGGCTATCCAGCGTGTTCTTTAACGTGCACAGGGTATGGCTCTCCCGCACACAGAGTCACGGCTTAACGTCCCATCCGACGGACGGCGGCCTTTCCAAACCCATCGGTGTCCCCTATTGACCGTGGGCAGGACGGGGAATTTTGCGGATCCTTGTGGGCAGTTTTCTGAAAACGATCTTTAACTATAAGGTGTTAAAATAAAAATTTCGATTATGTTTGTTTACAGCAATGACCAAAAATAAGTAATTTCTCCGATTTGTTCATTTTAGGGGTTTTAATAAAAACCTCGAAAAACGTGTCTTGTAAACTTTCTAACCGATCTTAATAATGGTAAAAGTATTTTAATATCTTTATGATTCATAGATATTGAATGAAATTCAATTAACAGAATTCTAAAAGTACTGTAATCAAATTAACTATAATATCAGACAATATAAGTTACATGTTTTTTATTTCAGTTTTCAGATCTCATAGTACATGACACACAATATTTACATATTTTTTTTTTCTATATGGCCCTTTTCTACAAGTCTCGCAGCTATGGCGCCATCTCTCCGCAGCAAACTACACTAGATGCATTTATCCGCCATTGCAATCTTGGCTGAGTGGCTTGGGGACAAAAATGAATGGCGACGAGATTGGCACTGGCGAAGAGCGACAGACTCCGATTCTGAACCTAATTGTGCAAGGAGAGTATAGAAACATCACTGAAAGAGTAACTAATAAAGGAGAAAAATACAATATCTGAATATTAAAGCAAATAATATCTGAATATTAAAATATACAATATCTGAATGACAATGAGATTGGCACTAATGAAGAAAAACGATTTCTGAATTGAAATCGAAATAGTATTAATTCCATTTAATCCTTACTGGTCTCTTTCTGTTTACTAACATACACGTGGGCGTCATTTTGGCTTGTTGTTTACCCTTTTTTTTTAGGGGGGGGGGGGGGTGGCTCAGTCGGTAGCGCGCCAGGCTCGTAATCTGTAGTTCCCAGGTTCGAGTCCCAGCTGAGTCAGCGTTGAGATTTATCTCCGCAAAATTCCCCGCCCTCCCCACGGTCAGTAGGGGACACCGATGGGCTTGGAAAGGCCGCCGTCCGTCGGATGGGACGTTAAGCCGTGGCCACGTGTGCGGGAGAGCCATACCCTGTGCACGTTAAAGAACACGCTGGATGGCCTTGACGGGAGGCTACAATCTGTCTCCCAACAGCTGTTCCAGTGGGTCCCCTCCCCCAACCTTCTCTGAGCCTTTGGGGTCCATGTGACCTAGCCATTTAGCCCATGGTGTGCAAAAAAGTGCCGCTCAGAGGTAAAACAACCCAACCTTTTTTTTTGCACACAATGGGCTAAATAACCAGGTCACCAGGATCCCGAGGGGACAGAGAATGTTGGGGGGAAGGGAATCCACTATACAAATGTTAGGCTACAGATCGTACCTCCAGTCAAGCCATTCAGGGTGTTCTTTAATGTGCATAGGATATGGCTCTCGTAAACACGGAGTCATGGTTTAACATCCCATCCGACGGACGGCGGTCTTTCCAAGCTCATCGGTATCTTCTACTGACAGAGGGCAGGATGGGGAGTTTTACAGAGATAAATCTCAACGCTGGCTTTACTGGGACTCGAACATGGGAACTGCAGATTACTAGCCTGGCTTACTATCCACTGAGCTACCCCTAAAGAAAATCGGAATTGTGAATCAATAGTTGCCTTTGTATCTTGCTTTTTATGGAGAGTTATATCTTGAAACATATAAAGGATTTCGCAAACCAAAACAAGTTTGGGAAACACTGCTGTACGGGGAATACGATTTAGCTTCGTGGGATTTAATTTTGTACTAAAAAAGTTATGGAAAATAAAAGCAATTATGAATTAAAAAAAAAACAACAAAAGCGATTTTTCCATTTCTCCTCTAAGACCCTTGTGGGGGGCGGGGGTGGCTCAGTCGGTAACGCGCCAGGCTCCTAATCTGTAGTTCCCAGGTTCGAGTCCCAGCTGGGTCAGTGTTGAGATTTATCTCCACAAAATTTCCCGCCCTGCCCAGGGTCAGTAGGGGATACCGATGGGTTGAAAAGGCCGCCGTCCGTCGGATGGGACGTTAAGCCGCGGCCCCGTGTGCGGGAGAGCCATACCCTGTGCACGTTAAAGAACACGCTGGATGGCCTTGACGGGAGTCTACCATCTGTCTCCCAACAGCTGTTCCAGTGGGTCCCCTCCCCCAACCTTCTCTGAGCCTTCGGGGTCCATGTGACCTGGCCATTTAGCCCATGGTGTGCAAAAAAGTGCCGCTCAGAGGTAAAACAACACAACCCAACCCTAAGACCCTTGTACACGACAATTTCCTTTCCAAGTAACCTAACCTATTGTGAGTTGCGAATCCCACGATTACTGCTAACTTGTTTCCTAGTCTTCTCTCTATTTTAGAGTTGATGCCATTTGGATAGCATTTCTCGGAGCTTCTTTCTATCCAACAAATGTTCCTCTCGAAAGCCTCTGTTTTTCTTCGCTTTTTTCAAAACGTTATCATTTCTTCCTCAGCGTTTCTTTTTCTGCTGGTAATCTAGATTACAATCTCAATGGCGCAATGTTGAGATTCATCTCCGCAAAAACCCACCATACCCTGGGTGAGAAAGGGAACACCAATGGGGCGCTGTCCGTCGGATGAGAAGTTAAGCCGTGCTTCTGGTGCAGGAGATACGTATCCTCTGTACGTTAAAGACTACGCTGGCTGGCCTTGATGGGAGATCTCCAGTACCGGATCTAGGGGTTGGGAGGAGCAAGGAGGTCATGACTCCCCCTTTCAGAACCCTAGCAATGGTTATAGAGGCAGAAAATTATTAAACTTATTTATATTTCATAAAGTTTTCAATTTAAAAAAATCCTGTAAAACGGAGGGGGATATGCTGTAATGTACTGGAAATTCAGTCTCTTGCCCCCTCCCCCCTTTTAGGTTTTTCCGGCTAGATTGTATTTCTTTACCCCCCCCCCGTTCTTTACCCCTTCCCCGTTCCTCGATTGTCTTTTCGAGATCCGGACCTGTTCCCATCTGTGGGGCGGGGGTGGCTCAGTCGGTAGCGCGCCATGCGCATAATCTGTAGTTCCCAGGTTCGAGTCCCAGCTGGGTCAGCGTTGAGATTTATCTCCGCAAAATTCCCCGCCCTGCCCACGGTCAGAGGGGACACCGATGACCTTGGAAAGGCCGCCGTCCGTCGGATGGGACGTTAAGCCGTGGCCCCGTGTGCGGGAGAGACATATCCTGTGCACGTTAAAGAACACACTGGATGACCTTGAAGGGAGACTACCATCTGTCTCCCAACAGCTGTTCCAGTGGTCCCCTCCCCCAACCTTCTCTGAGCCTTCGGGGTCCATGTGACCTGGCCATTTAGCCCATGGTGTGCAGAAAAGTGCCGCTCAGAGGTAAAACAACCCAACTCCCATCTGTCTCGTAATATGTGTTCAGTGGATTCAATTCGCCAACCCTCTCTGACACCTTGTGGTCTTTGTGACCTGGCCATTTAGCCCGTTATGCGCAAAAATATTTCTCTCAGAGGTAGTTGTTTTAAAACACAAATCATGAGCCTAAACCACTTTTTGAATTGCTTAAACGTAATGTAATAATGTAATAATGCCTGTAAACGGTAGCTAGGCGTAAACTGGAAGGAGAGCTGTGTACCAATCCCTAGTGATGATGCACAGAACCGGCCAGGTCTAGCACTTAATGTCCGACCCGCCTTCTCGTGGTGCAGGCCGTTAGTACCTTTCAAAAGAGATATTCTCTTTTGGAAGGGAACGGAAGGGGAGGGCTGCCAGTTCAGTATGGCCTGCTGATCTGGTCATCTACGGCCACTTTTTTCTTTTTTTTCAACCCTGCTGAGGAGTGGTCAACTTCACAGGGTCCTGGTGCTGACCATTTATACCTACTAGACTGGACTTGTTTATGGATTTGAGCTTGATTATTGATCCTGGACTTGCTGCACTGGTGGGCCTCTGTTGAGGAGAGTCTGCCGCTGTGTTTTCTGTTTGCTTCTGGGTTGCCAGCTCTAAGTGAACAGAGGCATGGGATACCTTATATCAGCTGGTGGATAATCCTAATCAGAGGCCATGGCAGGTACCTGAACCTTACTTAGCTAGTTGGGCATCGTCAAGCCTAAACTGGAGTAATGCGTCTCAGGCAGGCCATGTGGCTCTTGAAAAAGTCCACTTGAAAAGGTGGTGCCTGAAGTTCCTACCAGCATTGGTGACTTCAGCCTTTAGCGGATGAGGAACGGGTCTTTGCCCCATGCCTGCGATCAGGGGGCTGTTTGATATTGTTGGCCCTACCAATCTCAATAAACCTAATTTCTTTAAAAATCCTACTAATCATTTTCTCTCTGCAGGAACGTGTAACGTGAGGACATTACATAGAGATTATTCTCTTGATGTCCTCATGCAGGAATTCCAGTGCTATAACCTAGATATTCTAGGCTTGCAAGAGACCAGATGGACAGGTAAAGGTGAGATACTTAAAAATAACTTTAAATTTCTCTTTACAGGGAGGGAGGATGGAAAGCATCAGCAAGGCGTGGGTCTGCTGCTCAGCAGACATGCTAGTGATGCTCTTCTAGGATATGAGTGCATTAATGAAAGGTTTCTTACAGCTAAATTTCAGACAAGCATTAAATACTTGAATGTTATCTGCTGTTATGCCCCCACTGAGGATGCTGATGAGGATGAGAAGGATAGGTTTTACGGACAACTTCAGGATATTTTGAATTCTGTCAAGAAAGGAGATATTACCCTTGTTCTTGGTGACTTCAATGCCAAAGTTGGTACTGACTCTGATCTTTGGGGAGGGGTGATACGCCCTTTTGGTATTGGTAGCTGCAATGGCAATGGGCAACGTCTCCTACAGGTAAGTAAACTCTATGGTTTCAGAATAACTAACACATATTACAAACACCGCGACATACATAAATACACGTGGGTTTCACCTGATGGGCTGCATAGGAATATGATTGATTATATATTAATTAACAGCAAATGGGCTAGTTCTGTTAGAAATACCAGGGCATATAGGGGAGCTGAAATTGGATCTGACCATTACCTTGTTAAAAGTGTCTTGCAACGTAAACTTAAAAAGTGTTGTGCTAGAGTTTAAAAAATTTACCTTTAATACTGAAGCTCTGAATGACCCAGTTATAGCTAAAGCTTACCATGATAGGTTACTCAGTCATTATGACGGTCATGGTTTGCTTAATACTGAAGTTGAGGAAGAATGGGGCCATTTTAAACAGGCTTTTTTGGAAACTAACAGTACTCTTTTAGGAGAAAAGGAGCAGAGGAGGCAGAATTATTTAAGTGATAAGGCAATTGAGCTTATATCAGAAAGAAGGAACTGCAGGAATGTCCTTAATC
The DNA here is from genome assembly GCA_038380435.1 of Ryuthela nishihirai. NCBI lineage: Eukaryota > Metazoa > Arthropoda > Arachnida > Araneae > Heptathelidae > Ryuthela > Ryuthela nishihirai. The sequence goes on from JAWZYU010000020.1 coordinate 42,932,702, forward strand.
AGTACCCTACTAGTCCTAATAGAAAAGATTACAGAGAACTTAATAAACGTGTAAAGGATCAGTTAGCTACTGATAAAAATCTTTGGCTTGATAGCTTGGCTGACAAAGCTGAGGAAGCAGTTAGGCAGCACAACAGCAGAGAGCTGTACCAGATAGTTAATGTTTTATGTGGTAGAAAACGGACAGGCATACAGGGATTGAAGGATAAACAAGGTAAGGTTATAGAAGGTGAGGATTCTCTCATGGCTAGGTGGGCTGAGCATTTCAGTGATGTTCTAAACAACGTGGTTAGTTCTACTCCCATTGTTTGTAATGATGATAGATACATTGGCAGCTTTAATGTTGGCCCTATAACACAATCTGAAGTTAGTTTGGCTATCTCTAAACTGAAACTTCATAAATCCCCAGGGGTAGATGAAATTACTACAGAAATGCTCAGAGCTGGGAATGTTTTGGTTACCACTTGGATGACTGAAATTTTGAATAACTTTTATGATAAAGGCATGGTTCCTAAGGATTTTACCAGAGCTATTATTATCCTATTTTCAAAAAAGGTGATCGCAGATCTTGTGATAACTATAGGGGTATCAGCCTACTCTCTGTTCCAGGTAAAGTTCTTTCAATGATAGTGCTTAATAGAATTAAGAATCTGGTTGACAGGCAATTGCGTGATGAGCAATGTGGATTCAGAAGTGGTAGGGGATGTGTAGATCAGATATTTTCACTTAGACAGATTCTTGAGAAATGTTTAGAGTTTCAGAAACCTTTGGTTGCTAGCTTTGTTGATTTCAAAAAGGCTTTCGACTCTGTTGATCGTCATAATTTGTGGTTGATTGTGAGATCATATGGTGTACCAGACAAGTTAGTTAACATAATGAAAGCTCTCTATAATAACACTGAGTCATGTGTGAGAGTTGGTAAGTCTTGTAGCAATTGGTTTAGCATTACGTCTGGTGTTCGACAAGGGTGCATTTTGTCTCCTTTTCTCTTTAGTTTGGTTGTTGATTATGTTATGCGAAATTCACTTCGAGGGAAAGATTTTGGCCTTAAATGGGCTGGAGATACGAAAATTTCAGATTTAGATTATGCTGATGATTTAGCCCTTTTGGCAAATGATGTTGATGAGATGAACTTTTTCATTCGAGCTGTTGATGAGACTGGTAGTTGAGTAGGTTTGGTTATAAACAGAGAGAAAACTAAAGTGATGAAAATTGGTCAGGCAGGTTGTGATTCAGTTAATCTGAATGGTTGCAGTCTTGAGCAGGTGTCACAGTTTAATTATCTTGGGAGCTATGTAACTGATACTGGTGATGTGCGGCATGAGATTAACACATAATCTCAGATAGGTATTGCTGCCGGGACTTTTAAGAATCTATGGAGATTGTGGAGAAATAGGCGTATACACCTAAAGACTAAAATTAGACTGTATAATAGTTTGGTTCTTTCTAGGGTTAGTTATGGTAGTGAAACTTGGACGCTGTGTAAACAAGATAACAGGAAACTAGATGCTTACGCAGTATCTTGGGTATTAGGTGGTTTAATTTTGTAACTAATGATGAGGTTAGGCAAAGGAGTCTGCAACCTCCTTTAAGCAGCATATTGTGCAGAGAGAGAGACTCCGCTGGTTTGGCCATGTTGCCCGTATGGATAAATATAGATTGGCGAATAGGATTATGAACAGTGTGCCTAGAGGCCTCAGAAGGAGGGGGAGACCTAGGATTCGGTGGGCAGACAATGTCAAACAGGACCTTGTTAGAATTGGTATGCAGTGGCCGGATGCAGCAGATGTAGCTCAGGACAGATATGCTTGGAGAATTAAACTGCGTGGTCTGGTTGGACCACCGTAGCCCATGGCTGCTTGAGGATGATGATGATGATTATATTAATCCAAACTTTAAAATAATTAAATTTTTTATTACAAAATTAGAATTTTAATTAATGTTCAGAAGGAAGAAAATAAAAAAAATAATTTGTGAAAATTGTAAATTCTAGAGTAACGGCATTGTAAACGTTAGGAGAGATTTATTAATGAGAGCGAATACTAAAATCTAGAACACATATAGCCTCTGGGGAATATGCAGCTCGTTTTCATAAAGAATAAAGTTTTTCGTTTACTGACTTTTACCCTCTTTAAAAGTTCTAATTCCGACATAAAGGATGATTGGAAAAATACAAAGAGTAGTATTTTATTAGTACGTATATAACGAAAAAGTATTTCTCTTTTATTCCTTAAAACGAAAAAGTTGGTTTTCTTGCATCCCTCCGAGAAATGTGGGTTGGGTTGTTTTACCTCTGAGCGGCACTTTTTTGCACACCATGGGCTAAATGGCCAGGTCACATGGACCCCGAAGGTTCAGAGAAGGTTGGGGGAGGGGACCCACTGGAACAGCTGTTGGGAGACAGATGGTAGCCTCCCGTCAAGGCCATCCAGCGTGTTCTTTAACGTGCACAGGGTATGGCTCTCCCGCACACGGGGCCACGGCTTAACGTCCCATCCGACGGACGGCGGCCTTTCCAAGCCCATCGGTGTCCCCTACTGACCGTGGGCAGGGCGGGGAATTTTGTGGAGATAAATCTCAACGCTGACCCAGCTGGGACTCGAACCTGGGAACTACAGATTACGAGCATGGCGCGCTACCGACTGAGCCCCCCCCCCCGCCCCCCGAGAAATGTGAGCAGTTATTGTTGTCAATGGAATATCTCTTGACACTCATAACACCGAAAGTTCAAATTTCTACCATAAACAGATCACTTCAATATTGTTTAAAGTTCCGTCTTTTCCGTATTTATGCCCCCCAGCGATGTAAATTGAAACTACCTAAGGATTTAACAAATGTGAATCATAATATTTATTTCATTAGTACCTATCTCATCGCCGTCTTAAGGTATGGGCCCATTAGGCAGTTGCCAGGGGCCCCACGATTCTAGGGACCCCATGTTGCCATATTGTTCATGAGAGAAAGCAAAGTTTGTGTTGATTAATCCTCGCTTTACAGCATGTTTTTTTATGTTTAAATATTGATTTTGTTAAAATTACCAGTAATCTATAGGCTTAATTTTATTGACAGTTTACATTTTTATTCCCGTAGGGGCCCCAGTGCATTACTTTGCCCAGGGGCCTACAATACTGTTAAGACGGCACTGACCAATCCAACTAAAAGAGAGTATTCCAATCAGCATTGCGCTAAACATTAAATCGCACCCAACTTTCCTCCCTGAGGACAAGGGATCAATCCATTTCCAATAAATAATGCGTAACTGTCGCGTTCCCCAACCAAAATTGGGGCGGGGGTGGCTCAGTCGGTAGCGCGCCAGGCTTGTAATCTGTAGTTCGCAGGTTCGAGTCCCAGCTGGGTCAGCGTTGATATTTTTCTCCGCAAAACTCCCTGCCCACGGTCAGTAGGGGACACCGATGGGCTTGGCAAAACTCCCCGCCCTGCCCACGGTCAGTAGGAGACACCGATGGGCTTGGAAAGGCCGCCGTCCGTCGGATGGGACATTAAGCCGTGGTCCCGTGTGCTGGAGAGCCATACCCTGTGCACGTTAAATAATACACTGGATGGCCTTGACGGGAGGCTACCATCTGTCTCCCAACAGCTTATTCCATTGGGTCCCCTTCCCCCAACCTTCTCTGAGCCTTCGGGGTCCTTGTGACCTGGCCATTTAGCCCATTGTGTGCAAAAAAACCAAATTTTCAAATTTCTAATATAAATACATCGTTTCCAATATTCGTTTAGAATTATTGCAATTTTTAACTTTTTATGTCAAAGGGAAAATGTTTAACTTTTGGGAGATACGGAAAGTGGGAATTGTAATAATACATCAATAGTATCCAACCTACAAAATAATTTTCAATTTATCTCTAAATGCACAAAAGTTGGATGTCTACAAACGAACAAACATAAAACAAAGTGAAAAATTTTCTCGTTTTTGAAAACGTAATAAAGATCAAATCAAAATTGTGCTTATTTTTAATTATTGAACATTGATTGAAAGCTCGAAGTTATAATAAAGGAAAATTAACACTTTCTGTTTTCTCTTATTTTTTTCTTCGATTATAAGAAAATTTCAAATTTATATTGCGACTGAACTCGCACATATCTCCAATATGCTAATTACTAATATTGTAGAAACACGCTTCAAATAAAAATTGAATCTTTTTCCAGTGTTAGAACCTGTCACAATAGAACTGGATTTCTATAAATTGTGAAATGCTAACTTGTTTCATTCCACAAATTATGCCTGTTAGTCATATAGGATAAAGAGAACAATTAATATTGTTCTATTTACAAATATTTTAAAATTTAATAACTTGGAACGTAATTATCTTTACAAATTATTTTGTAAAATCTTTGAAAACTTGATTCTAAAATAATTAAAATATTAATTTAATTATATTTATTACAATTATTTATATTAAAAATTTTAATAAAAATATTTAAACTTGGTTAACATAAAATACGATTTTCGATAAAAGCTCGAATTTTGTTAGAGACAAAGTTTCTGGCATTTAAAAAAAAAATATTGTGCAAAAGTTCTGACGGACTGATTTCATTTGCTACATTTATGAGTTTTTATGTAAATGTAACAAAATGACATTTTACAGTCCACGTGACTTCAGAAACATATATAACGGCATTGATTTACAATTCAAGCTAGAATTCAGTCCGATGATTTCATTATAAAGTGCATTTAAATCATGTGATACCGTACGAGTTCCAAAAGGAGGGAGAGGGGATTGTACTATCGGTAGCGCGTCAGGCGCGTAATCCGAAGTTCCCAGGTTCGGGTTCTGACTGTACTTGCATTTCTCCGCTAACCCCTGTTTTGCCCTCGCTGAGAAAGGGGAATACCAATGGGCTTGGAAAGGCTTGCGTCAGTAGGATGAGACGTTAAGGCTTGGTGCCGTGTTCAGAGATTCCCATACCCTATGCACCTTAAAAAACGTTTTGGATAGCCTGGAGGGGATGTCTCCATCTTTCTCCTAATTGTTGTACATTGGGTTCTCTTTCTCAACTTTCTGAGACCTCGAGGACCTTGTGACCTGGTCATTAAGCCAACTTTGTGCAAAAAAAAAAGTGTGGATCAGAGTTAAAATAGCCAAAAAAGGTGAAATTGCCTCAGCCACGACTAGGGATTGGATTACCTCTGAGCGGCACTATTTTGCACACAATGGGCAGTCACAAGGACCCCAAAGGCTCAGAGAATGTTGGGAAGAAGGAACCAACTGGACAGTTGTTAGAAGACAGATGGTAACCTCCGGGCAAGTCATCCAGCGTATTCTTTAACATGCACTGAATATGGCTCTCCGTACGCGGTGCCACGGCTTAACGTCTCATCCAATGGACGGCGGTCTTTTCAAGCCCATCGGTGTTCCCTGACCGAGGGCAGGGATAAATCTCAACGATGGCGCAGGTGGAATCGAACCTGGGAACTGCAGATTACGAGCCTGGCGCGCTACTAATTGAGTACCGTCGCTCAAAAAAGTATCCGAACACTACGGTTGATTATAAAATTCAAAAAAAATATCTGGCAACGTTTTTTTAGAAATTAGTGATCTGGCAACCTTCGTGTTACGTGACACGAAGGTTGTCAGATCACTAATTTCTAAAAAAATCGTTGCCAGATATTTTTTCTGAATTTTGTAATCAACCGTAGTGTTCGGATACTTTTTTGAGCTACTGTACCCTCTGCTCCCGAGACTAGGGACATGTATAAAGTTATTATATTCGATACGGAAACGAACACATGTGTTCAAGTTGGTTTGAAAAATCTCTTTTCCTCTACCCACTTTGGATGCCCTTCAATAGTTGATGCGGATGATTTTAGAACAGTCCAACATATTTTTGTTCAGCCACGATAAATCTTTGAAGGGAGTACTTACAGGAAACAATGTGAAATAAGAAAATTTATGTCTTCGGTATTTTAAGAAACTAATATGATTGAAATAATAATGATAATGAAGACAGCCATAAAGACAGTTGTAATTATAGGAAATCATCTGAATTAAATCATCATGTCATGGGTGCTAGTCAGTTTGGTTGTGATTCATCATAATTGCATCTGAAAATGAAGTTGTACTAAGCATTAATACATTATAATGCAATGTCATTATGGTTCTAACACGTATGCTACTTTCATTACAGAAAAATTGACCTTGTTTTTAGGAAAGGTTTAACTTACACGAAGTACAGATTTTGTTCTACATCATGGTTTCCCAACCTGGAGGATGTGAAGACATTCCAAGAAGACTCGAGGGTACGAAGTTTATTTTGTTTTAAATTGTGAATTGAAATTGTTTCTATGATGATTAATTGATTTATTGATAGTAAAAAAAGGAGGGGTGGCGTGAGGTTTTCCGCAAAAATCAAAAGGCTGTGATGCTGAATTATTTGCGACTGTATTTACCACATTAAAGCTTTTTATGTGCTGCCATCTGTTGAGACAGAAGTGCAATTATAGAGCAAAATAACATTAAGAATGTAAACTAGGTGATGGAGTCGCGCCATTGGAGGCTACCGGTGCTTAGCTAAGATTACCTCGATAGTTAAAGCTTTAACAGCGATTTTAATAACTTAGCTAATAGAGGGAATTTTTTTGAAAAATTTTGTATAATATTACTACAGACAGTTTTAGCTTTTACCTACCAAATGAATATAATATTAAATGTATTATTTAACAGCAATAGCACAATATTAAAAATAATAAAACTTTTAGATACATATATTCAATTATTGTTGTTTTAAGTATTATTAATTATTATTTTATTTATCTGTTAGAATTATTTTAAAACAGCCTGCAATGATATAAATTTCTAAAAATAATTTTTTCAATCATGGCTGAGTGACCTAGTTATAGTAGTTCTAACCACGACCAACAATTTTGGTCTACAACGTTTTTTAGTTTGTGTGTTTAGGTATACAGTTATCTCTAATAGAAAAGAGAGACTACAGTGCTAGTACGAAAATTAGTCGGTGCATCATCTTTATTTCTTCAGTTTTTGATGTTTTCGGAATTCTTCTCATCCAGCGAAGTAATTTCTTTTATCGGTCCATAATTAATTATGAAGCGTGTAATTGATGTAGTGCGGTGTCAATAATAACGTTAAAAAGATTGATTTCAAAGTTCTTAAATGGAGACGCTTCAACTTATTTAGCTTGAATTTGCTCACGTGAAATCCAAACTTTAGATTTTTTCTTTTTAATAAAATTAATTATCCTTTAAATCTTCCTTTTAACAGACAAGAAATTAAAGTTATCCTACGTTTAAGAACAGATACCATCATTTTAAATAAGTCCAAATTCTTTTTAAAAATAAGTGATACTCCAAATTGTTCACAATGTAATTTAATTGAAAATTCTATCCATGTTATTCTAAACTGTGAAAAATTTAATTCTCAAAGAAGAAATTTTTTTAAAATCTTAAAAGTATTTGAATTAATGATTTTACTTTAAATTCAATTTTAAACTTTCCTTTTTTTTCTATTCAACTAAAAATTTTTCGTTTTTTGCTTGATTTCCTCCAAGAGACAAATATATGGTTTAAAATATAAAAAAAAATACATATATAAAAAAATTATTAAAAATATATATATATCAAATAAAAAAAATGCTGTTACCTTTAAAAAAGCTTTTTAAAGGAAAAGAGATAAATAAAAAAATAAATATATATATATGTCAATTACATCCCAAGTGGGAAAGCCTGAAAAAGGACCTCCCAATTTCTGTGACGTAAAGCAAGCAAGCTCACGTGAAATTATTTTTTTGCTACTAGAAAGCAATAAAGGGAATTTTGTTATGTGGTAAACTCCTGGTTATCCGGGATATACAAGTAATGGGAGTTGCTGATTTCATGAGATTTTTTTTTATAGAAACCAAATATAGTAGGATACAATCTTGTATTCAAGCCTTAGTTGAAACAAAAATGTAGTTAAAACAATGATAAAAATTAAGTATAATGTCCTTAATACAAATATAATTGTTCTCTATACGCATTTTCAGTCCTTGCGTGGTAGTCTTCTTTGACAACACTACAAATTGAGAGGTGAAAGATTTCCGATAAACAGAACAACACGATCACAAATTCAAACACCTGTTACTTTAATAACTATAATGGAACTAGCGTGCGTAGCGTGAATGTAATAATAATATGTAAAGACTAGCGGCATCATGATGAACTACCACATACTTTGAAATTTACTGCACCAAGTTGAAATGCTCATTTTGAAATTTATGCCGGTTGCATGAGAATTCCAGATGCTTGAGTACCGGATAACTGGGAGTTTACTATATATCGTTTCTGGTGGAGTTAGCTCACTGTCCACACAATGGGGCGCTACTCTACGAGAATTAACATTATAGAAATATTACCATTGAAGGTAAAGCAAGATTATCCTCTGTGTCTAATACTCTCTGGCTTCGGCTATGCTGTGAATTTGTCGGTAAATTATCGATGGAGAGGAGAAATAAGCTCCCAATCCCATTTGACTCTACAAGTGGTGTAGAACCTGCTGTTCACTGGTAGAACTAGAATGGTGCAGACGGTGCAACCGCACCAAATAATTTCCCTCGTCACAGTTATAGTTAGGTTGGGTTGTTTTACCTCTGAGCGGCTGTTTTACCATGGGCTAAATGGCCAGGTCACATGGACCCCGAAGGCTCAGAGAAGGTTGGGGGAGGGGACCCACTGGAACAGCTGTTGGAAGACAGATGGTAGCCTCCCGTCAAGGCCATCCAGCGTGTTCTTTAGCGTGCACAGGGTATGGCTCTCCCACACACCACGGCTTAATGTCCTATCCGACGGACGGCGGCATTTCCAAGCCCATCGGTGTCCCCTACTGACCGTGGGCAGGGCGGGGAATTTTGCGGAGATAAATCTCAACGCTGACCCAGCTGGGACTCGAACCTGGGAACTACAGATTACGAGCCTGGCGCGCTACCGACTGAGCCACCTCCGCCCCACACAGTTATAGTAGTTGTAGAAGTTTTACTAATGATAAGACTCCTGAATTCCTATTATTTATTTTGCTTAAATTCTGTATCATCATTTAAATTAATTTCAATCAATATCATAATCAAAATCAATCACCATCATAAGAATGCACACAATCTAAAGCCTTTGAAGGCGATAACTTCTTTCGTTCCTAAGGAGATAGTAATTTAGGGATTTGTTTTATCATAATTCTCCCCAATAGTCTAAAATGGTTTAAGAATATATATAAGCTCACCGGACAAAAATTAGTCACCCCTGGCTGAATGTCACCTAATAGCGCGTAACGCCTCCGTGCGACCAAAGAATAGCCGAAATCATGACTGTCATGGAAGCCACCAGTGTGCGGATGTAGTGCACATCAATATTCATCCACCCTTCCAGCAGCAAATGCCGCAATTCGGCCAGATTTGCCGGACGGCTGGGACGGTTCTTCACTCGTTGTCCCAAATAGTCCCACAAGTTTTCTATAAGATTGAAATCTGTGGATTTGGCGAGTCAGTCGAGATGTTCGAAGGCTTCAGAATGTTGGTCGTGCCAATCCGGCACACTTCGAGCTCTATGCACGTGACAATTGACTGGGGTATCCTTCTGGTGTTCACTAAGGAGATGATGTCCAAAAGGCATCACGTCCAGTAGCTCCATATAGCCCTTCTGATTCAAGTGTGACGTTACCGCAACCAAAGGACCCATTTCCTCGTACGTGAAACACCCCCAGAACATCACAGAGCCTCCTCCAACTTGAACAGAACCCCGCACACAGTCGGCATGGAAGGGTTCATGCGGCTTACGATGTACCCGTCACCTCACATCATTCAAGTACAAGCAAAAACGTGACTCATCCGATCAGATTACAAGCTTCCAAGAGTCGACAGTCTGGCTCTTACTTCGATTCTTACTTTGTGGTGCCGCGCCCACTGTAGCCGTGCAACCTTGTGCAGAGCTGTTAACATGGGTCTCTTCCGCGGTATTCTGCTCCAGATATCCATGGCATGCAGTTCCCTTCGGAGCGTTCGTTCGGAAACAGCTTGTTGTAGGCCTGCATTGACTGACTGGAGCAATTCCTACCTCGTTGCAAAGCGGTTTGCCTTAAAAGTGCACGACACACTGGGCAGTCCCTATTGATGAGCACAGTTTTTCTGCAGCAGTTCTGGCGACGATTAGCGGTGGACTGCGATGTACACCACTGCTGGAAGACCCTTTGGGCAGTACGTTTCGACACATCTGCAAAGGCACCAACTTCTTGCACACTATGCCATTTGGCTCGGTCAAACGCAATAACGCCTTTTTGTCACTCATTCACACCTTTGGCGCGACCCATGTTTCACGGAACGACTAACACACACGTGGCACACAACCACTTCTTGTCATTGTGTGAATCCCGCAGCGCACGGCACAGCTATTTGTAGGACGCTTTTATTACTGGTACGCTCTCAGTTGCTGTTGAACGGACGTAATCCTCTTATGGCGGGAGATGACTAATTTTTTGTCCGGTGAGCTTATATACTTTAAACACTGGAAAGGTGTACAATGCGCACGTTACAGAACACTCTGTATGGCCTTGACGAGAGGTTCCCATCTGTCTCCTGAAAGTTAAATTCATTCATTGGGTTTATTGTCTAGTGAGTTCCCTTCCCAACCTTCTCTGAGCCATTGACTTACAAACAAAGGCTGGCAAATCTTAATATCCATTCATTCGAATGGAGCAGACTTGAACCAGACCTAAAAATATGCCTCAAACTCATTTATGGGACAATTCACCAAGGCATTCAACATCCCTTGCTAACAATTTCAAGTAGTAATACGAGAAGACACCACATTTGTATCAACATTCCACTGGCCAAGAAATATTGCAAATACCATTCTTTCTTCTGCAGAGCAGGAAGGGTTTGGAACCAACTTCCAATGGACATGGTGCTTTCGCCAATATCGCCAAGTTTCGGAAGTGGACTTGTCACCACTTCTTCGATGCTTTAGGTTCTAAACATCTTAGTGAATTTTGTTGCTACAAATATTAATTGTTGTGGTGTCTTTTATTTATGTATTTCTTTTATTTAAATCAACAGGGAAGGCGTAAGAGTTTTGTGTATTTAATAATAATAAATACCCCCTCAAGCAGCTGCTTGCCACAGAGGTCTGACAGGAGCCTGTCAGTTTATATGCCATAGTAGAAGGTCTGAGAGGATGGCAGGACCTCTGCAGAAAAACGACATACATCCATGCCTTACCCGGGGCTCGAACCCAGGACGGAAAATAAATTTTTATTATTTGGATGATCTGACTATTTAGCCCATTGTGTGCAAGAAAGTGCCGCTAAGAAGTACGGCTTTTATCATATATGATTAATCCTTTTTTGTATGTGGAAAGTTTCGTGTTCAAAAATTTACATTTAACTAAGTTATGGTGAGATGAAACTATATACTGAATTTGGTGGTCGTAGCTCTTACCGTTTAGAAGTTTTGAACAGACAAACAAATCTCAAAAATATGCAGTTTGATACTCGACTAACTGAAAGTTTGTTAGTTAGAGGAGTTGAACTTCATGTTTCTATGGAAAACGAGCTTCATAATACTCTAACACTTTCTCTTTAAAAAAAGAAGATAAAAAACAGCTTTTCTTTAATATACTTACATAGTTCAAATAACTTTGGCTTTGTTTTTTGTTTCTTCAATTTTACTCCTTTTAACTAAGCTTCTTTTACCCAGAACACGAAATCCAGAACCATCTAGTTCATCGAAGTTTCGTTTGCCCAAATGGCGAAAGCCAGAAGTGTCAATCTCATCGAAGTTCCTTTTACCGAAAGAGCGAAATCCCATGGAATCTATTTCGTCAAAATTTCTTTTTCCTAAACCACGGAATCCTGTAGAATCAATTTCATCAAAGTTTCTTTTTCCTAGACCACGGAATCCTGCAGAATCAATTTCATCAAAGTTTCTTTTTCCTAGACCACGGAATCCTGCAGAATCAATTTCATCAAAGTTTCTTTTTCCTAGACCACGGAATCCTGCAGAATCAATTTCATCAAAGTTTCTTTTTCCTAGACCACGGAATCCTGCAGAATCAATTTCATCAAAGTTTCTTTTTCCTAGACCACGGAATCCTGCAGAATCAATTTCATCAAAGTTTCTTTTTCCTAGACCACGGAATCCTGCAGAATCAATTTCATCGAAGTTTCTCTTTCCAAGACCACGAAATCCCACAGAATCAATTTCATCGAAGTTTCTCTTTCCTAGACCACGGAATCCAGCAGAATCAATTTCATCGAAGTTTCTCTTTCCTAGACCACGGAATCCAACAGAATCAATTTCATCGAAGTTTCTCTTTCCTAGACCACGGAATCCAGCAGAATCAATTTCATCGAAGTTTCTCTTTCCTAGACCACGGAATCCAGCAGAATCAATTTCATCGAAGTTTCTCTTTCCCAGACCACGAAATCCAGCAGAATCAATTTCATCGAAATTTCTTTTCCCTAATCCTCTAAATCCTACAGAATCAATTTCATCAAAATTCCTTTTAGCTGGTCTGTAATGGTTAGATCTTTTTCCCGATTGCAAACCGTTACCAAACCCATATCTTTCTAATTCTTCAAATTCTCTTTTGGCAGATTTCTCCGAGTTCGAACTGCCATCTTCCGCAAAATCCTTTTTGTATCGCTCACTATTTTTTCTTTCTTTTCCCGCAAAAGCAGCACTTTTAAGAGCATCTAAGCTTAGTTTAGTCTCGGAGTAGTCTTCAGGTTCAAGTTCTCTAATAAGTATATTTCCTCCTATCTTGTCCAGTGGATTTCGCAAACTCAGCTTTTCAAAAGTAGGGGCAATAAGATTACGGTTATCACCGATTTCTGGTGCAAAGGATTCTGATACGAAATTATTATGAGATCGTCCCACAGCTTCCCGGAGGCTCCTGCTGTGCACTTCTGATACATGATGGTGGATTTCTTCTGTCTTCTGAGCTGAATCTTTAGCATCATGTTGGGTTTTATTATCCTATCGGAAAGAGAAGAAATGTTAATAAAGTAGGTGCAAATAAGTTTACAGCATAGTTTTGTAAACAATACAATAAAACATCAAATGGAAACACGTGCCGATTAATTTCTTTCTTGATTATTTACAAAACTATTTCTTATCGTTTCAAACTTACTGAGAATTATAAAATTCGACACTTTAAAAAAAAAAGAGACTTAAGAGGAAATCCGTAACGCCGAAAAGTTTTGAATCCACTGCTCCAAGGCATAATGCTGCACAGCGAGGGGTTTCCTAAAATACAATGCAGCCTTCCAGTGTTTAGAAATTGGACAGCATTGCCTGTTTTATGGAGTGGGAATGTAGAGGTCAGACGAAAGATCATAGCATAAGGAATGAAATATTGCATTCAATTTAAAATACTAATTGCTATTAATAATTACTGTCTAATGACAGTCTAATGATTGTAAAGGTGCCTTTAATTTATTGAAGAAATAGCAATAAAAAGAGAAATAAAAGTGTAAAATTACTTCAGCTATCTTACAGTGTATTTATGTATACAGTCCGAAACCTTCAACAACGGTTTGTAACTGAGTAGAATAAATACAATAAGGTCCGGCATAGGGCATAGGGGTGGGGAGGCAAGCGATGCAATCTGGCCGGAAAAAGGTAAAGGGGAAGGCAAGATATTGGATTTTTGGTTTTTGTTCTAGTGTAACATTTTCCCCTCCTCCTAAAAAAGATTTACCTACACAACAAGATTGCCAACGCCCTATCTTCCTTTGAAGTGAATACCAACTCAGTGATTGATTGCACCATCGATATGTTTTAGGCAGAGAACACACCGCCGCAATTTGCAACAGCAATGCGACATAATCCTCCTTTAAGATGCATTTTATGAATGTACTTAGAAGTTCTTAGAATTCTAAAGGTTTATGAATGCACCTAAAGGTACTTAGAATGTATTTTAATAAGCAATTGCAATCGTCGTCGCATTGCTGTTGCAAATTGCGGCGATGTGCGCCCTGCCTTAGATATATTTTTTACGTTTTAGGGCCCATATAGGAAGATAGGTATTTTTTTTTATTTTTTCAATTTATTTATATTCCTTTTCATGAGCATTTGGATATAACCAATGTATGCGACCTGGCGTTGCGCAGTTGGCTCTTCAACAGTTCTCATTAGTGAAGGAAAAACTGCGCTTCGAGTCCCAGCTCGGTCAACGTTGAGATTTATCTCCGCAAAACTCCCCACCCTACCCACGGTCAGTAGAGAGCATCGATAAGCTTGGAAACGCCGCCATCAGTCAGATGGGACGTTAAATCGTGGCCCCGTGTGTGGGAGAGAACCATACGCTGAGTTTGTGAGAGAGAGAGCCATACCCATCTGTCCTCCAATAGGTGTTCTAGTGGATACCCTCTCCCAATCTTCTCTGGGCCTTCGGGGTCCTTGTGACCTGGCAATATAGCTCATTGTGAGCAAAAGAGTGCCGCTCAGAGTTAAAACAACTCAACCCATAGATAGGCTCATAGATGATTGAGAGATAATTGACTTATCGTTGAGAATTGCCAAAACGTCAAATGCGCAATCTCGTAGTCTTCCCGACTACCACTTACGCGAGGTCACTCGTCACTATACAAATGATATAGTAGTAGAGCAATGCGCGTCTCAGAAACGGCCACCAACCGGAATCGATTTTCAGTGGCAGTCAGTTGGTCGCCTTATCAAAAGTGTATGCTCTGTGGCTTTGCGAATCCTCGCTACTCTTTCATTTTTTTTTCTGTCGAATCATTCTCACTTTGCGCTCGTAAGATCCGCTTTTCGTAGCTCCTCTGTCAATGAGAAAGTTCCTACAGGAATTGAGACTAAGTTTTTCCTCTTCACGTTCTTATGTGCCACTTAAAGATATGCACTAGTCAGCGGTGCGATATGAATTCATATTTTAGTCGAGTATTTTAAACGACTCCAATAGGCTTTTGCAATCTTCTCTTGAAGGATAAGTAATGCACAAAGTTTTTCCGTAGATCAGAAATGCGTTCCGACCCAGATTAATTTAAATTTAAAATATTTCTCGTAATTGAGAAACAAATAAGTAAAAATATAAAGAAAGTATTATCAAAAATATTTTAAACTTTTTAATAGATCTTCAGTAACTAAAAATAAGCATTATGAAGCTTTTCATTAGTTTTATATTCGCTGTATTTAACAAATCAATGGTTCTTCATTTATAACGATTATTACCCAGGAACTATCAGATGTTACTAGTATTTCTAATATTATGCGTTCCGAATAACATTAAGAGTTTTTCATAGAAATGATTATAATAAATAATATAGGTATAAAATTAATATTTATCGACATGAATTTCTGCATATAAGTCTTACGATGTGTTAAAGAAATTGTTTCTTCAAATGGGGATGACAGGTTCGGGCTTGAAAAATCGAACCCGACTTTATCTCTAATGTCTATAAAAATGTCTTCGAATTACACGGTTGGGCTTTATAACCTCTGAGCAGCACATTTTTTGCACACAGGGCTAAATGTCCAGGTTACAAGGAACCCAAGGGCTCCGATAAGGTTGGGGGAATGAGACGCATTGAACAGATGTTAGGAGACATATAATAGCCTCCTTTCAAGGCTATCCAGTGTGTTCTTTAACCTACGCAGCATATGACTCTCATGCACACTGGGCCACAGCTTAATGCTGCATCCGATGGTTTGAGAAGTTTCCAAACCTATCGGTGTCCTTCCACCGAGAGCAAGGTGAGAAAAATAAAAAAAGAAAGGGCAAAAATAAAAAAAGGAAGGGCAAATGCATGTAATCAAAAAAGTGTATTTGCAAATGCCCTTTTTGCCTACTCGTCTACCTGAAGAGGTTTAACCCTCAAAGAACATTAGTATAACACTTGAAACACTATCAAAGGCCATTAGAAAACATCTTTGAAAAACTTTTTCTATAATTTATTTCGATCTTCACAGTAATTTTGTGCTTGAGAACAAAAGGTTTATTTCTCGCAAAGTCCGAAAGCTTGCTTTTAAGAGGAAAGATTTGCTAGGAATTCAGGATTAAAGTGAATTCTGTTTTTTCCTATTTATTATTTTACGCCTTCGGTTTCTCTCTTAGAAGCTTATTTTAGCCCCTACAACAGAAGAATTCAAGTGTTTTAAAAGCCAAGTTGAGAAAATTCTTAAAGTTGGAAAAAATAGCAAATACGAAACACTAATATTTGTATTGTATTTTTTTTTTTGCAGTTTTTTAATCCCTTCCTGATGGGAAGATGAAAAGCCAACAGAAACACTTCAAAAGAAAGTCATAAACCTTTTACTGGGCCAGAAAGAAAAGTGAAAAACCAATCAATAGATATGAAAAATGTACACTCGATTCATTGAAAGTTGGCAGGAATACAAAGCGAAGGAATGGTCAGAATTCTTACGGCAAAGCACGTACTTCTGAGACAATTTTTTTTCACGTCACACGTGTTGTTCAAAATGAAGTGCCAAAACTTGCGATTGATGCACCACAAGTCAACAAAGCAATGCAGATTCTTAAGTCTCAATATTTCTCACAATAGCGTATTTAATTTTCCGTAAAAAATGATTCTAACAATATTTCCTTGATGAGGTTTTATGCATTTCCCATCCCTTCAGGGGCGGGGGTGGCTCAGTCGGTAGCGCGCCAGGCTCGTAATCTGTAGTTCCCAGGTTCGTGTCCCAGCTGGGTCAGCGTTGAGATTTATCTCCGCAAAATTCCTCGCCCTGCCCACGGTCAGTAGGGAACACCGATGGGCTTGGAAAGGCCGCCGTCCGTCGGATGGGACGTTAAGCCGTGGCCCCGTGTGCGGGAGAGCCATACCCTGTGCACGTTAAAGAACACGCTGGATGGCCTTGACGGGAGGCTACCATCTGTCTCCCAACAGCTGTTCCAGTGGGTCCCCTCCCCCAACCTTCTCTGAGCCTTCGGGGTCCATGTGACCTGGCCATTTAGCCCATGGTGTGCAAAAAAGTGCCGCTCAGAGGTAAAACAACCCAACCCAGCCCTTTAGAGAGGTTGGACTTTAGAGAGGTCTAGACTCGTAATCTGCAGTTCCCAGTTTCGAGTCTCAATTGTGCCATCATTGAAATTTATTTCTGCTCATATCCACCCTGCCCTCGGTGCGAAAGAACAGCGATGGACTTGGAAAGGCTGCCGTCCGTCGGATGGGATGTTAAGCCATAACCCTTTCTGCAGAAGAGGCCCTACCATGTGCACGTTAAATAACACACTGAATGGTCTTAAAGAGAGGGTTTCATCTATTACGTAACAACTGTCCAGTGAGTAACCTTCCTATATTCAACTTCCAGCCCTTGGGGAGTCATTGTGACATTGCCATTTAGTCCATTATGTGCACCAAAGTTAACGCATAGGTAAGAAAAACCGAAACTTGGTCCTCTAACACCTGAGATGGAAAAAATTACATTAATTCCATTTAGATGTGTTTACTACCATGACAGACACTTTTATGATGATAAGCTTCCTGTAAACGTATTGTGCTCATGCTACACTAGTTAGATTGAATTTTTTTCTCGAAACGACAATTTTTTTTGTCCGCATAGGATTAGGCACAATGAAAAAAGGGATTGCAAGTTTCATGGTGTCAGAGAGAGATATTTACCAGTGGCAGCAGTTGACTTGTCAGCACTTCTTAAAGATGAATATCTACCAATCGTCAATAAACCTATTTTCAGTATCTACCAATCGTCAATAAACCTATTTTCAGTATCTACCAATCGTCAATAAACCGATTTTCAGTTTTGAAAGTTATTTTCAGTTACGATTTTCAATTCTTAATGCGGGGAGACTACGAGATTGCGCGAAGTACCAACTGCGCAATCTCGTAGTCTCCCCGTTTAAGTCGTAGTCTCCCCATTGAATCATCAGAGTGAAAATCAGAGTCATCATCGGAGTGATCATCAGAGTGAAAATCAGAGTCATCATCGGAGTGATCATCAGAGTGAAAATTCTCTCCAAACACCATTGAATGTGTGTTTGGAGAGGGTTGGGTTGGGTTGCTTTACCTCTGAGCGGCACTTTTTTGCACACCATGGGCTAAATGGCCAGGCCACAAGGACCCCGAAGGCTCAGAGAAGGTTGGGGGAGGGGACCCACTGGAACAGCTGTTGGGAGACAGATGGTAGCCTCCCGTCAAGGCCATCCAGCGTGTTCTTTAACGTGCACAGGGTATGGCTCTCCCACACACGGAGTCACGGCTTAACGTCCCATCCGACGGACGGCGGCCTTTCCAAGCCCATCGGTGTCCCCTACTGACCGTTGGCAGGGCGGGTAATTTTGTGGAGATAAATCTCAACGCTGACTCAGCAGATTACGAGTCTGGCGTGCCACCGACTGAGCTACCCCCGCCCCTAAATTACAAAGCCTGACGCGCTACCAACTGAGCCACCCCCGCCCCTATATTACAAGGAATTGAATGTAAAAGAAGTAATGTAAGTTGAATGTCCCCGAAGGCTCAGAGAAGGTTGGGGGAGGGGACCCATTGGAACAGCTGTTGGGAGACAGATGGTAGCCTCCCGTCAAGGCCATCCAGCATGTTCTTTAACGTGCACAGGGTATGGCTCTCCCGCACACGGGGCCACGGCTTAACGTCCCATCCGACGGACGGCGGCCTTTCCAAGCCCATCGGTGTCCCCTACTGACCGTGGGCAGGGCGGGGAATTTTGAGGAGATAAATCTCAACGCTGACCCAGCTGGGACTCGAACCTAGGAACTACAGATTACGGGCCTGGCGCGCTACCGACTGAGCCACCCCCGCCCCATTGTTTGGAGAGAATTTTCACTCTGAGCTGCACTGTTTTGCATACAACTAAATGGCCCGGTCATAAGGACCCCTGGGTTTGGTGGAAGGGAACCTACTAGACAGCTATTAGGATACAGATGGAAGTCTGCCGTCAAGGCCATCCAGCGTGTTCTTTAACGTACATAGGGTATGGCTCTCATGCAGACGGGATATCGGCTTTAAGTTCCATCCGACGGACGGCGGCCTTTGCCAAGGCCATCGATGTTCCCTACTGGCCGAAGAAAAGGCAAGGAGTTTTGAGACGATAAATCAAAACCCCTGCCCAGGTGGGATAATACACACGAACACATAAATATTGGGAATAGTAAACAAGTATGATTTTTATGTTGTGGGAGTTTCTCTGAAGAAGTTAAGAAATACTTCTGCATTCTATACAGTATAAAAAATCATGTGATGCATCACATGAGAGAGAGCAATGAATTTCCGGTTTTCCCTATGTAAGAGAGCAATATCACTCTTTTCCAGGCTTACTCTGTAGCTGTTGCTCACGTACCTTGCAGATCAGTCAACCTTTATAATGCCCGTTGATATTTCAGTTAGTGACAAACAGAAGCGGAAACCTACCTGAAATAAGATACGTTACTTGCATCATATGCTGATTCCGTTGCCTTGGAAACAACCAGAAATTGCATTACTGACTTCAGCAGTGATTTCGCGTAGCAGAAAACCGGGTTCTTGGGTCGAAGGGTCCGTGAGACGAACTTTCAAATGTTCTGGTGTCAATAAGGAGATTGCAAGACCCTCGGAATTCGAGATCCAATATTATGTATTTGTCAAAGCGGAAGGAGAAATAGCATGAAATTACTTTTAAAATGATATGCCTGAAGCACAGATTTGTGATAGGATTAAGCGTCTAAGCCAAGAATGTATTTTTTTTTCAGTTTAGCAGCGACATTTACGTGTTTTGATAGTTCACAGTGCAGTCGTTTCGGAATGTGAAGTATGGAAGGAACAGCGAGGTTCGTTGCGCTTAAACATCGGTTTCTTCAATATTTGTTTGTTTGTTGTTGTTTTTTTTCTTTCATTTTAACCTCTCTATGGAAAACGTCAGAGTGACTTTAGAAAGTATTCTGCAGACTTTAAGGAATGTTTAATCACTGCATTGCTTCAACGTACTCGGTATTAAAAATTTCGAAAAATAAACAAATTCCTGTTTAGGGTCAATATTAGAAATTTAAAGAAAAATATTAAGTACTAAACGTATTAGTATTTGGATGACTGTGCAATAAAGATAGGTCGGTTGTTTCACTTCTGATAGGGGTGGAAGTTGCCTCAGTTGATGGCATGGCATCTCGTAATATGTAGCTTCCAGGTTCGAGTCCCACCTGAGACAGCGTTTAGATTTATGTCTGCTAACCCCCCCCCCCCCCCCCCCCCACCACCACCACCTTGCTCTAAGTCAGAAAGGAGACATCAATGGGCTTGAAGAGGCCGCCGTCCATCCTATGGGACGTTAAGCCGTTGCTCCGTGTGCAAGAGAGAGTCATAATCTGTTCAGGTTAAAGAACACACTGGATGGTCTTGAGGTTACCATCTGTATCCTGACAGCTATCCAGTGGTTATCTTTCCTCCAACCTTCTCTGAGCTCTGGGGGTCATTATGATGCTAATTTGGTGGGGGCGGGGGTAGCTCAGTCGGTAGCGCGCCAGGCTCGTAATCTGTAGTTCCTAGGTTCGAGCGTTCAGATGGGTCAGCGTTGAGATTTATCTCCGCAAAATTCCCCGCTCTGCCCACGGTCAGTAGGGGACACCGATGGGCTTGGAAAGGCCGCCGTCCGTTGGATGGGACGTTAAGCCGTGGACCCGTGTGCGGGAGAGCCATACCCTGTGCACGTTAAAGAACAAGCTGGATGGCCTTGACGGGAGGCTACCATCTGTCTCCCAACAGCTGTTCCAGTGGGTCCCCTCCCCCAACCTTCTCTGAGCCTTCGGGGTCCATGTGACCTAGCCATTTAGCCCATGGTGTGCAAAAAAGTGCAACCAAAGAGGTAAAACACCCCAACCCAAATGATGCTAATTTGGCCATTTCTATCAATAACCATTCAGCCCATTGTGTGCAAAAAAATTGTCTCTCAGAGGCAAAACAGTCCAACTCGAACTTGGAAGCTTTAGATAAGGAGAGTGGCGCGACATTGCCTACACAGGGAGGGTTTTAAATAACAGGGATGGGTTAAAGACATCGATTTCACCTCTCAATCCCTCCACGTTACTTAACTCTTTTCAGACTTAACTGTTTTGAGAAAAAAATTAGAAGAATGTACGTACATTCCCTCTGGCGAACATGGGAATCTCGTTTTCAAAGAGACTGAAGTTTTTCGTTTACCTACTTTTTCATTTCTTAAAAGTTTTAATACGAACTAATAGATGATTCAAAAAATTCAAATAGTTGTATTTCATTAACACTTATGCAATATAAAAAGATATTTATGTTTTATTCTTTAAATTTAAAACGTTGTTTTTTTTACATCTCTCTCGATGAAAGGGGCAGATTGTTGCTATCAATGGAATATCTCTTGAAACTATATCGCCGACATTTCAAATTTCCACAACAAATAAACCACTTGCAGTATTAGTTAAAAGTTTGGCCTTTTCCATATTTAGTGCCTTGTAACGATGTAAATTAAAACCACCTAAAGATACCTAAAGATTTGAAAAATCCGAATTAAAATATTTCATGAGTACTAATTCAACTAAAAAAGAATTTTCCAATTATATCTTTAAATCAAAATAATTTCGTGTCCTGCTCCCCCACCCCACGAGTATAAGGGGGCAGCTTATTGTTGCAAATGCAAACCTCATGATCTTCACATTCTATTATTAAAATTTCAAATTATCGCATTAATACATTTTTAATATTCGTTAAAAAAAGTTTGCAGTTTTCGATTCGACACCGTTAATATTTTGCGTAATTTCAACTTTTGAGAAAATTGGAAAGTGCAAATTGTAATACAGTATTTGATCAATAATATTCCGAACACAAAAGGAATTTTGAGCAATTTAAAACATTGGGCTCTTAAAACAAACAAAAAATTGCTTTTTCCCATCCATACCTTGAGGGGTAAGGGTTGGGTTGTTTTACCTTCGAGCGGCACTTTTTTGCACGCAATGGGCTAAATCAGAGGTTCCCAAACTTATTTGTCCTACCGCCCCCTTTGCAGAAAAAAATTACTCAGCGCCCCCTGGAAATCTACCTTCTTTAAGCGAACAAACATAAAGATGCAGTGACAAGCTTGCGTTCTTTTATGTATCTACATTTCTACCGTCCTACAACATAGTAAAGAAAGGTGTTGTAAATAAGACACCTCAAACTTGAAATTATAAAATTATTTATTAAAATATAAAATAGTATAAAATGGAAAATAAAGTAATCTATACGACTTTAACTCTATGTTACACAACAGATGAAACATGTACGAACGGTTTTTCAAAATTTTCTTATCTTCCCTTCTTTATTTATGCTTCCACCGCCCCCCAATTGCACCCGAGGATACTACCGACCCCCTGGATCGTTCCAGCGCCTCCCAGGGGGCGGTATCGCCCACTATGGGAAACATTGGGCTAAATGGTCAGATTACAAGGACTCCCCCCCTCTAGAGGGCTCAAAAAAGGTTCAGTCAAGGAGCCATTGGACAGCTGTTAGGAGACAGATTGTAGTTTCCCGCCAAGGACATCCAGCGTGATCTTTAATGTGCATATAGATAAGAAGATTAATATGCATACACGGGGTCACGGCTTAACGTCACATTCAACTGACGGAGGTATTTCCAAACCCGTTGGTGTCCGCTATCGACCGAGGGCAGGGTGGGGAGTTTTGCCGAGATGAATTCCAACGCCGGCCCAGGCGGGACTCGAACATGGGAGTAAGAGGTCAACTCGTTGTAAGTAGATAAAACTTCATAATCTTCACATTCCACTACCGAAATTTCAAATTTCTACTATATATATAATAATATAATGCATTATTCATTTAAAGGTTTTTATTTTCAACTCTTTCCATCGTTAGAGGGCGCAGTTATAGCTTTTGGGAGATTCGGAAAATGCGAATCGTGATATTGCATTAATACCAATGCAACACAGATATGGTTTATCGTTTTCGTTTTTAAACAAGATGAAAAGAAAAAGAACTTGAAAAAAGACTGCCGTCTGTCGGATGAGACATTAAGCCGAGTCTCAGTGCGCAGGAGATCTACACACTACGCACATTAAATAATGCTCTGAAAGGCTTGTAGGGAGCATTCCTCGTGTCTTCTAAAAGCTGTCTCGCTTTCGTCTCTAAATCCTTACCCCATCAAAAAACATCTTTGAGATGTGATTTTTCAAGCCATTTAGCCCATTTGGTACTGTGTTGTGTTGTGTTGTTTTACCTCTGAGCGGCACTTTTTTGCACACAATGGGCTAAATGGCCAGGTCACATGGACCCCGAAGGCTCAGAGAAGGTTGGGGGAGGGGACCCACTGGAACAGCTGTTGGTAGTCTCCGTCAAGGCCATCCAGCGTGTTCTTTAACGTGCACAGGGTATGGCTCTCCCGCACACGGGGCAACGGCTTAACGTCCCATCCGACTGACGGCGGCCTTTCCAAGCCCATCGGTGTCCCCTACGGTCCCATCGGTCGTCCCGTGGGCAAGGCGGGGGATTTTGCGGCCCATTTGGTACAAAAATGTGCCAATCAGAGATAAAACAACACAAACCAAAACCACAAATGAGTGCAGTAATACATCGCCCAAAACTATTTTCAGTGTATTTTCAGCGAAGGCTACAAAAAAATATTTTCTTGCTAGAGTTTCACATTCATTTCCTACAAGTCCCGCTCCGACTGCAAAATAAAAGGCTACAAATTAAAAGAATGTTTTTGAATACGAAAACTTTTAATTAAGATATTGTTTGTGGCAAAGTAATTTAAATTTCGAAGTAGATTCTGAAAGAAATGTTAGATAGCAAACTCTTTCGCTCTTTTGATATTTGTTTCTCGAACATTTCACTCTTCAACTTTTAATTAATTTTTTCGAAGAATTGAAAGCAGTCACGTGTGTAAGAGAGTGAAAAGTCTTCGCGCATTTCATTCCAACAGAAGCCTTCAGCAAACAGCCGAGAAGTGTATTCCTTTATCCTTCTGACTCCATCAGGGATCTTCAACGCAGCAGCATCAGTTTGTTTCTTTATGTTAAGATGACCTTGTTTTCTACACTCCGTCTCTTCATCCTCCGATATTCAATCCTCTCTCTTTCCTTGCTAAGCTCTACTACAGCATCCTCAGCAAACCACTATCATTACACTTTTTTTCTTCGTGAATCCTTTTCCCCGCTTCCTACCTTCTCATTCTCCTCTTCTTGGAAAGGCTTTTCCTGAAATTACTGATTTTAGCCTACGAAGCTCTTGTATAGAGAACAACGGAAGCACCATGTTTCGTCACAGATCATCACCAGCATCGTAGACTACTTCCTCTACTTCTGGAATTACAATCTTCTCGTCATACATTTTGGTAATGATGGAGCAATCTTTCAAACTGTTTTTCTGGCTGAGGATGTTCGTTTCTCAATGACGAAATTTTGTGCTCTTCCTACACGACTTACTTTCGAAATTTCTGACGAGGTCTTTTCTCGTGATGGGTATATTTGAGAAACACGATAAAAAAAAAGTGTTTGCGAAAAACGAGGGAACAAAAAAGAGAAAATATAAAGTAATGCATCACGTAAAAGGAGTTTTGCCTACGGTAGCAAACAAGGATTTTAAGTATACATCACGATTTTGAATTTTGAAAAATTGATGAAAATTTATTTTTTTATTACAGTTTCTTTACTTTGCGATGAATTATTTACATTTTTTTCCCTTTTCGAATTTAAAAACTTGAGATATAAACACTGTTGCACACAGCCCACGGTCAGTAGGGGACACCGATGGGCTTGGAAAGGCCGCCGTCCGTCGGATGGGACGTTAAGCCGTGGCCCCGTGTGTGGGAGAGCCATACCCTGTGCACGTTAAAGAACACGCTAGATGGTCTTGACCGGAGGTTACCATCTGTCTCCCAACAGCTGTTCCAGTGGGTCCCCTCCCCCAACCTTCTCTGAGCCTTCGGGGTTCATGTGACCTGGCCATTTAGCCCATGGTGTGCAAAAAATTGCCGCTCAGAGGTAAAACAACCCAACCCAACTGCTGCACACAACCATTTAAACTCTGAGAGTCTTCTTTATAAGCGGCTGAATGTCATAGTTATAAAGTCTGAAGCTTTAGGACAGAGAAAGTTAAGGTGAACGCTGTTAAAGGGCTTATACTCTCATCAATCATCCAATTCGTTGATAGGGTTGTATAATGTCATGATTCTACTGCACACAGCGCCACGTCTTAAAGTCTCACCCGAAGTACTCTAGTTCTCATGTCCGTCAGTTGGGTTGTTTTTCCTCCGAGCTGCACTTTTTTTTGCACACAGTGGGCTAAATGGCCAAGTCATAAGGAACTCAAGAACTCAGGAAAGGAGGGAAAGTTAACCCATTGGATTGGTGTTAGGAGACAGATGGAAGCCTTTCGTTAAAACCATCCAGCGTATTCTTTAACGTGCACGGGCTATGTCTTCTCCGCACTGGGCCACGGTTTGACGTCCCATCCGAAGGACGGCGACCTTTCTAAGCCCATCGGTGTCCCCTACTGACCGACGGCAGGGTGCAGAGTTTTTCGGCCGTCGGTCAGATAACTCTTGCCGGTAACTCCGGCCCAGCTCGGACTCGAACATGGTAACATCAGCTTACGCATCTGGTGCGCTACCGACTGAGCCACCACCACCCCATAGCCATCAGTGATCACGCGATTGTCATCCCGATTTCGGCTGACTCTTGGGGAAATTGATTGACGACTGTGTATAGTGTGTATTTTTGTCGTTATGGTTTAGAATTTAGCCCATTTAGCCCATGGTGCGCAAAAAAGTGCCGCTCAGAGGTAAAACAACCCAACCCTAAGCGCGAGTGTAAAAACCTGTGAATCTGTGGTTTCACTCAGAATAACAGGTGAAGAGTAGTCAGTTAGGCTAATTAATCGTGCGCTACTATTAGGCGTTGGAAGATTTTACTAATTTCATCTTACACGTCCACGAGAGTTCTTCTAGGTGAAAAACTCCCGACATTGTTTCCGACTTCCTGAAATATTTGTAACAGCCTACCTCGCAGTAAATGAGTTATGGAGCGAAAGAGACGTTAGTCGGAAGGAGCAAGTTCTGGATTTATACTGCGTGTTGGGTTGGGTTGTTTTACCTCTGAACGGCACTTTTTTGCATACCATGGGCTAAATGGCCAGGTCATACGGACCCCGAAGGCTCAGAGAAGGTTGGGGGAGGAAACCCACTGGAAAAGCTATTTGAAGACAGATGGAAACCTCCCGTTAAAGCCATCCAGCGTGTTCTTTAACGTGCACAGGGTATGTCTCTCCCGCACACGGGGCCACGGCTTAACGTCCCATCCGACGGACGGCGGTTTCTCCAAGCCCATCGGTGTCCCCTACTGACCGTGGGCAGGGCGGGTAATTTTGTGGAGATAAATCTCAACACTGACCCAGCTGGTACTCGAACCTGGGAACTACAGATTACAAGCCTGGCGCGCTACCGACTGAGCCCCACCCCCGCCCCGCCCCCATATGCTGCGTGAAAAAGAGGCTCAAATGTCAGCTTTCGTAGTTTTTCTTTGGTTCGAAGTGCGATGTGCGGTTTTGCTTTGTCTTGTTGAAAGAGTATCTGATATCTGCTTACCAATACTGGTTAGCGATGAAGTATCATATCATTCCACCCTCAAAATTGCACCAAATATACAACATTTGCTTCGGTTTTTTTTCTCTCTTTGGGTCACTAAATGCTGGCTGCAATTTCCTGACCAAGGTCAGGCCATGCCTTTTGGTGTTTGGATTGTTGAAAAAGATCCATCTTTCATCGCACGTAACAATCGCTTGATGAAATGGTGGTCGCATGGATTAACGAGCAGTTTCCTCCAGACTCCAATACGACGGTTTACTTGTTCAATAGTCAATATGAAACACATCGGCAACTCCTGCCTACTATACCAATGCGTTGCAAATGTCGCACTATAGTTGCTTGTGAATAACCAAGTTCGGAGGAGAGCCAGCGGGTGCGTCGATAGTTCAGTTTCAACAGCGGGGCACAGAATGTTGCGATCTACCGATATTGGCAATCCTGCTCGGCTTACTTTCGAATCTCGTCTCACCATTTTTGAACTTCTTGAACGAAGCTTGAACAGCACAAATGGAGATATCCCCTCACTTTCCTCATCGTATATTTCTCGGACGCTTCGGTAGCTTTTTTTTCTTCCAGTGAGGACGTAAAATTGCACGAATTTCAATACTTTGCTAACTCATTGTACAATGTTTCTAAAGATTGAAACCAAGATTCCGATACTTGTAATAGCTATGAACTGACGCAGTGGACTTTATATTTTCCTTTAGTACTACGTTCAAAGGTAGGCAAATGAAACACGATGATGTGTTACCGTACAGTCGCTCAAAAAAGTATCCGAACACTATGGTTGATTACAAGATTAAGAAAAAATATCTGGCAACAATTTTTTTTAGAAATTAGTGATCTGGCAACCTTCGTGTCACGTGACACGAAATACTAAAAAAAATCACCCCCGCCCCTAATTTCTAAAAAAATCGTTGCCAGATATTTTTTCTTAATCTTGTAATCAACCATAGTGTTCGGATACTTTTTTGAACGACTGTACACATTTCGCATGATGAAAAATGCATAGAATTATGAATCATCCTAGTACTACTCCTCTCTGGGATTAAATCATTCAAATGTAGCAATTCGACATAGACTCTACAAAATATACACTGCTCGGCACTGAAATTGTGCCACCTAGAAAGAATGAGTGGATTGGTCTAACTAGTCAGTATAGGAAAAGAAAAATTAATATATTAGAGCACTTGTATTTGCATGAGGAAATTTTGCTTTCAATTTAAGAATTTTTGGAACCTATAAATTTGTTTGAAAGAATTTGTGTTCAACACAAGTGAAAGTAGTTTTATCGATTATAGTGAGTCATCTGACGGAAATTCCGCAATTGGTTTTAAAAGTCTGATTCTTAATGATGAAAAGTTTTTTACTTTTAAATTTAGACTGTGCAATTTTTAAACCCGAAAAGGAAATTCACGATTTTGCTAGTGGAATTTGAAACTGAAATTCCAGTCGAAAAGGTTGGGAAGTCCCGAATGATTTCCAGAGTTTCAGTTTTTATTCTAATGATGATGATGATGATGACAGTGATTAAGCAGTTTTATGTTTGAACACTGTTGCCACTGTTCAGAAACAAACTAGATCACGATAGTTTACAAATATCTTTACAAAATGTGGATTCGTCTTAATCATGCTCACACAAGTGAAATAATATCGTCACCTGATATTTATTTCACATGTGTGAGCAATTGAAAATTTTACTCAAATCAGGAAGATTAATTTTTCTCCCATATTTTTTTCTTTTCTAAATCATTCTTATAGGTTCTGTGACAAGCCGTTCGGATACGATAGAGTTTGATTCACTACCTTTATTTTTCGTAGAAAATAATAACTTAAGTTAGTGATTTTGCTATAGAAAGGACGTTAAATGATTCAATATGATAAAGCATACACAATAAGCCAATTAGTCAACCTAAATTCAAATAATTTACCAGATGATTCAACATTAGATGAAAATATTAGGGAGATATGTAGTTTTATAACATGCTAAACGTTTTGAGTAGTCCTAAAAGTGTCCAAAATTCCCCGCCCTGCCCACGGTCAGTAGGGGACACCGATGGGTTTGGAAAGGCCGCCGTCCGTCGGATGGGACGTTAAGCCGTGGCCCCGTGTGCGGGGGAGACATACCCTGTGCACGTTAAAGAACACGCTGGATGGCCTTGACGGGAGGCTACCATCTGTCTCCCAACAGCTGTTCCAGTGGGTCCCCTCCCCCAACCTTCTCTGAGCCTTCGGGGTCCTTGTGACCTGGCCATTTAGCCCATTGTGTGCAAAAAAGTGCCGCTCAGAGGTAAAACAACCCAACCTAAAAGTGTCTTTCCGTATCCCTCAGTTGAATGCTATTGAGAATCATCAGTAGGTGATTTCAAGAAACTAAGAATAAAAAATCCAATCGCCTTTGAGGAATATGAAATGGTTGTTTTCAAAGACAAAAACATCATAATTTTTCGAGTTTATCACCTTCTTACTGCCGAAATTCAAATTACTATTCTTCACATTTCCGAATCTTATTTTAAAGTTTTATCAGCTTATCTATCAGATAAAGTTTTCTCCTTTTTTTAAATCTCTTAAAGCAAAATATTTCCATTTTCCCGGTTATCTCTGAGTATAAACGGGAACATATTTAAACCCCTTGGCCGTTTCACTTTACAAATCTAAATTTAAAAATTCTACCACCAATAGATTGTTCGCAATAAAGTTTTATCGTTTTCTCACTTTAGGGCCCACTATCTGTGGAAATTCAAACTATTAGAATATTCCAAATATATCAAATCTTAATGTCTTATCAGTGGCCATTCAAAAGAGTTTTTCATTTAGCTCCTAAAGCGCAAAAGTTGAATGTCTACAAATAGATAGACGATGAAGAAAACAACATATCGTGTTTCATAAAACGAGTTAAAATCTCTGACCTTGGTTGGTTTTTTTTTCCTTTACAGCAAATAGAGAGCTGATATATACGAAACTTTCTTTAAAAGAGGAATAGATGCAAAAACAGTCAATGGATCTAAGACTCTGTATTCAAGTTTTAATTGTTACTGCTTAATCATTAAATGCAGTGTCTGTAAAAATTTCATTACATTATTATCCTAGCAAATTATTATATAACGTCTAAGAATTTCTGAACATTTTTGTGGGAAAATGAGGTTCAAATAAATTGCAGATATTAAATTTATTTCAGTCTTGATTTTCAACAATATTGGGTCAGTGTTTGGAATCATACAATCGCAAAAGGTTTAGAAAGCAGCATCACTTTTATTAAAAAAAAAGTTAAAAAAATTTAATTTTAACTGAGTAAATCTCACTGTACGAATGTTTAAAAATACTCTTACTTTAGTAAAAGGTTCCACATAACAACTGTAATTTATGCTTTCATGTTTGGTTATGAGTTGCAGATCAACTATTAAATATTCAACTTGAATAACTCTTTGAATATTGAACTAATATTGTGATTATTAAAGATCTAAATGTAATCTCTATATAATGTGTTATTTTTCTAATGAAAAGCTTATTTTATAAGTTATATATGTTATATATTATTTTATAAGTTATTAATACATAAGCCATAATATAAGTTATAATATATAAGTTATAATATAATATATAAGTTATAATATAAGTTCATTTATAATATATAAGTCTTTATTAATATATAAGTTATAATATAAGTCCATAATATATAAGCTTATTTTATAAGTTATATATTATGGAACTTCGTGTTTCCTTCTGGAAAACGAAGAAAGTCTTTTACTGTTTGTTAGAGAATTTTGTATGTGAATTTTCATTGATAATTTTGTCAAGAAAGAATATGCAATATTTTATCGAAGTTACTTGCTTAAGATTTGTTTTTGAAATCGTCCTTTGATTCATTACTATTTTAAATAAAAATAGTGGGCTTATAAAAGAAACAATAATTCGTGTGGGTTTTTTCTTCATTAACATTCAGAACTACTCAATGAGAAAGTGAATAATTTCCATTTTAAGCATATCGATTGACAATGATGACTAAGGTTAGATCTTTCGACGTTAATCAGTGATACTATCTTCAAATTAGATTGGACGGAGGGAAAGCATATTTTGAAAACAAACCTCTACTTCAAGCAAAGTGATCAAGTATTTATTTTTTCTCATCAATGAAGAACAGCTTTTGAGATTCAAATGAATAAAATTATTCTTCTTGAAAGTATTGAGGTGAGGTATTCATACAAGTTTTGACATCATACAAATTCCAGGAAGTTAAAAATTGAAGAAAATTATGTAGATATTCAGTCGAATTTTTACTGTAGCTAATGACTCTCTCTTCAATTCTGTTTCCACAATACCTCGTTAATTCTGCACTGAAAAAATTTCAAATCGTGTAATCAAACTTGTAACTCAATATTAGCTACTTCAAAACTTTTCTTTACAGAACTGGACTTCCTTGAAGGTGGGCAGAATGAATTAAAGAAGTTTGGTTGTTTTACCTTTGAGTACGGGCGGGGGTGGATCAGTCGGTAGCGCGCCAGGCTCGTAATCTGTAGTTCCCAGGTTCGAGTCCCAGCTGGGTCAGCGTTGAGATTTATCTCTGCAAAACTCCCTGCCCACGGTCAGTAGGGGACACCGATGGGCTTCGAAAGGCCGCCGTCCGTCGGATGGGACGTTAAGCCTTTGTCCCGTGTGCGGCAGAGACATACCCTGTGCACGTTAAAGAACACGCTGGATGGCCTTGACGGGAGGCTCCCAACAGCTGTTCCAGTGGGTCCCCTCCCCCAACCTTCTCTGAGCCTTCGGGGTCCATGTGACCTGGCCATTTAGCCCATGGTGTGCAAAAAAGTGCCGCTCAGAGGTAAAACAACCCAACCTTTGAGTAGAACCTTTTTGACACAGTGAGTTAAATGGCAGGCCACAAGGACCTCAAGGACACAAAACTAGTTATTTCGTGGAAACTTTACTGAACTTTCTTGCAGGTAAACAGAGTGAACTTAAAGAAGGTGGATTGTTTTACCTTTGAGTGACATTTGTTTTGACCATCGGGCTAAATGACAGGTCACAGAGTACTCCAAGATTAATAAGAATCCACTATATCAGGGTTTCTCAAGCTGGGTTCCTAGAGAGGTTCAATGTTAAATAACGTTATTTAGATGAGGTAAGAAACATCATAGCCGTCCCGTGGCCTAGTGGTTAGCGCGCTTCGCTACTGTTCTACGGGACCTGGGTTCGAGCCCCGGGTAAGGCATGGATGTTCGTGTTGTTTTCTGCTGAGGCCCTGCCATCCTCTCAGATCTTCTACTGTGGCATATAAATTGACAGGCTCCTATCAGACCTCTATGGCAAGCAGCTGCTTGAAGGGGTATTTTTATTTAAGAAACGTCAAAGTTCAGCGATTTTTTGTTTATTACTTTTTTTTATAGAAGTAAAGGTTCTGTGGCTCGAATTAGTTTGAGAACCTCTGCTTTTTCTGCTGTTTAAAAAACAGTTAGGATTCAAATGGAAGTTTTCCGGCAAGACCATCCAGTATATTCTTCAATATTTTTAGGGTGTGCGTCTCTCTACGCATGGATCACGGCCTACGTTCGACAACAAATTTCATTACCTAAGCATTTTATCTTACCCTAACTTATACAAATACACTTCTCGTCATTAAAATTACCCCACCTAGAAAGTATGGATGGATATATAACGTGTCCAGTACCGCAATGACGTAAAAATCTGAAAGGGCTATAAAAACAGTGGTAAACATCAGCGGGGGAAATCATGGTGAGTGAATGACCTATGAAGAAAAAGGTGCTAAAGGCACTGAGCACACGAAAGGTAATGTTATGTGCAGCTGACAGAGTTTGGGTTGGGTTGTTTTACCTCTGAGCGGCAATTTTTTGCACACCATGGGCTAAATGGCCAGGTCGCATGGACCCCGAAGGTTCAGAGAAGGTTGGGGGAGGGGACCCACTGGAACAGCTGTTGGGAGACAGATGGTAGCCTCCCGTCAAGGCCATCCAGCGTATTCTTTAACGTGCACAGGGTATGGCTCTCCCGCACACGGGGCCACGGCTTAACGTCCCATCCGACGGACGGCGGCCTTTCCAAACCCATCGGTGTCCCTTTCTAACCGTGGACAGGGCTGGGAATTTTGCGGAGATAAATCTCAACGCTGATCCAGCTGGGACTCGAACCTGGGAACTACAGATTACGAGCCTGGCGCGCTACCGACTGAGCCACCCCCGCCCCCAACAGAGTTTGAAAGGTGTCTGATCATTGGTTTTTTAGGAACTGGATGTTTGAACAGTTGGATCTGTTAGTAACAATGGGTACAGGACGAATACAGACACCTGACCAAAGCTCTGGTAACATCAAAAGAACGTCTGAACACGAGGATCGACAGATCCACTGACTAGTGACAAGTGACAGATTTGTGGTTCGCCTGGCGTAACGTCATTCCTGTTTGCGCCTGGGTCGGAGAGCATGATTAGAAGACGACTGTAAGAATCTGCCTTATAGGATTCGAAACTTTTTTTCGAGAACACACATAAAGCATAAATTCAAAATGAAATAAAGCAGTATCAAAATAAATAAACTATTATTCCTATTAAGTTATATATTTTTAAAATTAATTAATATCAATCCAATTAGATTAAATACGTCTAGAAATTTGCAATCACTTATAGAAAAATTGCGTAAAAGCCTTGATAAGTAGAAATAATTAAGTTTGTTAAACAGCTGCGAGAAATGTAAAACCTCCTACAAATTTCAACATTTCTAATTTCACACCGAGAAAGGTTTTACCTCTAAAAACGGGGCGGGGGTGGCTCAGTCGGTAGCGCGCCAGGCTCGTAATCTGCAGTTCCCAGGTTCGAGTCCCAGCTGGGTCAGCGTTTAGATTTATCTCCGCAAAATTCCCCGCCCTGCCCACGGTCAGTAGGGGACACCGATGGGCTTAGAAAGGGCGGCGTCCGTCGGATGGGATGTTAAGCCGTGTCTCCGTGTGCGGGAGAGCCATACCCTGTGCACGTTAAAGAACACGCTGGATGGCCTTGACGGGAGGCTACCATCTGTCTCCCAACAGCTGTTCCAGTGAGTCCCCTTCCCCAACCTTCTCTGAGCCTTCGGGGTCCATGTGACCTGGCCATTTAGCCCATGGTGTGCAAAAAAGTGCCGCTCAGAGATAAAACAACCCAACCTCTAAAAACTTACGATTTAAAATCCGAACTGAGGGAATATTTGAAACTTGATGCAATAAAATTGCTGAAATTAATAAAAATGTGAACTGACAAGAACTGATAGTATTTTATGTAAGTTATCACCTTCATAATAAGGAATGGATGACTGAAAATAATGTTATGTAACCAAGAATGTATATGCAATAAAATTATGTACTTTAAAGAAACAACATTATGCAAAGTAGTCTTCCCACTGCGGATAGGTTTCAAGCTTTTCTGTTCATCACTAAACTATTAAAAATCATTTGTAAGATAAATAAAGAACGATTATTAAAAAAATATTTTTAATGGGAAAAAAACACAAAAAAACAATTGTTTAAAAAATTTATTTAACAATTATTGATTGGTTGTATTAGATTCGAGTCTCTACTGTGTTTTAAGCGAGATTTCCTCTGCTAATTTCCGTTGTGACTTCACTGAGGCAGTTTCGAGTCTCTACTGTGTTTTAAGCGAGTTGGGTTGTTTTACCTCTGAGCGGGTTTCAAGCGAGATTTCCTCTGCTAATTTCCATCGTTACTTCACTGAGGCAGTTAACATCGATGTGCTTAAAAAGATCGTCGTCCTCATATGCGACGTTAAGCCATCTTCCCATGTTAGGTAATCACCCTGTTAGCATTAAAGAGCATACTGGATGACCTTGACGAGAGGTTTTCTTCTGTCTTCTAACTGCCCTTCAGTTTTCTTCTGTCTTCTAACTGCCTTTCAGTAAATAAAATAATTCAGATCGCTAGTGAGCTGCCTTGGGGTCCTTGTGACCTGGCCACAAGCTATGCTAAAAAACAATTTTCTGAGATAAAACAAGCAAAGGCCAAACAGAAGTTTACTGATTGCCACACGTTTTCCAACAACCACATCATTAGTCACGCCATTTTTTATTGTAAGAGGTGGAATTCGTATACCTTCGAAAGTGATACGATTATATAAAAAATAAAATGATTAAAAATTTTTAATGAAACGTTCGAAGGAGTGAGATTGTTTTACCTCTGAGACTGCACTCTTTCTGTACACAATGTTCTAAGTGGCCGGTTCATAAAGACCCCAAAGGCTAAGGGAAAATTAGGGAAGGAGCCTCATTGAACATTAGGAAAGGAGCCTCATTGAAACAACTTTCAGTTGTAATAATAATGTCAATAAGGAAAATTAGGGAAGGAGCCTCATTGAACAACTTTTAGGAGAGAAAAGCCTCCCATTATGTTTGTTCAATGTGTTCTTTACGTGCACAGGATATAACTCTCCTGCACATGGTGTCACTGCTTAACGTCCCATACGAAGGACGAGTCTTTCGCTGCCTTTCAGCATAATATGTAGTCCTCAGATTAGAATCTCCCCGGATCAGCGTTGAGATTTATCTCCACCAAACCCCCACACTTTCCTTGGTCAGAAAGGAGAAATGGACTTGGAAAGGCTGCCGTCCGTCAGATGGTAGGTAAAACCGTGACCCCGTGTGCGGAAGAATCAAACATTTTGCACGTTAAAGAACACGCTGGATGTCTTTCACGGAAGGCTACCATGTCTTTCCTAACAGTTCTCAATGGTTTACCTTCTCTGAGCCCTTGGGGTCCTTGTGACCTGGCCATTTCACTCATTTTGCGCAAAAGAATCTAGTGGCCTTGACGGTAGTCTTTTATCCGTCTTGCAACAGTTGCCCAATCCTTTTCCTCAACCTTCTCTGAGCCACTGGTTCTTCTCATACGACCAATTAATCGATTGTGCATTAATCCACAGCGCCGCTCACAAGTAAAACAATGCAAACTAACCCTATTCAACAGATATAAAATATATGAACAAGCACATCTGCATTAATTGTATCAAAAAAAGGATTGATGACATGATTGGTTTTCTTTATGCGGTAGGAATATCATTCTTCTGTTCTGTGGTTAAATTACAGATTCTCAAAAACGTACGTCTGTCTTCATAGTATAAGAACTTTTGTAGAATCTTTTTCCTTTTCTTTTTCCAAAGAATGCTCTCTTATGAGCATTATTCCTTCAGTTTTATCATCCCATAACAGCGTAACAAGGAAGTAGATAACATGCTTACGTTGGACGGGAAGTTTCCATTTTGGTAAACAACGTTTCCGTTGCTCTTACCAGAGCAATCTTTCCAGTCTTCCTGTAGCATCTTTTACAAAGAAAACGAACGGAAACTAAGATAACTAGTTTCTCCCACGAATTGGCTAACTTACTACTACTACTCTGAGTCCTTGGGTAGTAAACGGTCGTTTACTACTCAAGGACATCGCTTTATCCAAAATTTTGGTGTCTGGAATTCAGACCGAAAAGTTCCTTTCAGATTGAATTTAGTTACCTGAGAGCATTGGATATTCCGAAATGTGCGTTTCAATTAAATGTTTTGCCAGTTGTGATGTTAATTGGTTAACATTTGTAAACAAGAGAGTGAGTTAAGACACAGTTAGATTGCTATTTTTAATTGGGAGCTTCACTTTGTTTTTTGCACACTGGATTAAATGGCCAGGTCAGAAGGATCCCAAGGCTCAAAGAAGGTTAGGGAAATAGGATCCACTGGGCAGGTGACAGGTGTAAACTCCCCGTGAAAGCCATCCTCTTCTTTAAAGGCAAGGGTATGTCTCTCTTGTACACTGGGCAGGTGACAGGTGTAAACTCCCCGTGAAAGCCATACTGTTCTTTAAAGGCAAGGGTATGTCTCTCTTGTACACGGGGCCTTGGACTAACGTCACATGCCATAGACTGCGGCCTTTACGGCCGATCGGTGTTCCCTTTCTCCTCTAGGGCAGGGTGGACGATTAGCGGAGATAAATCTCAAAACTGGCACTGATGGGCCTCGAAACTTGGAACTGTAGATTACGAGCCTGGCGCGCTACTGAATGCGCCATCCCCGCGGCATTCAGACGAAGAATTGTCAACGAGTTTGCTCCAAAGTTCACAAGGCACTATAGTCAACAAATGGTGTGGTGTAATAAATCTACTGTATCATTTATCATGATGAGGCGTCATGTACTTCATATATTTAGTGGTCATAAAATTATGACCCTCCCATGCTAAAGAATGGACTGTGTATGCAAAATAAAAAGAAGACAGGGAAGAATTCTATCTGGACATGGAATAGAAAAAGGGGAACATCTGGACATGGAATAGAAAAATTCTGGGACATGTGAATAGAAAAAGTGAAACTAAAAATGCACAAATAGCAGAATTTATCAGAAGTTATAACAAGCATTCATTGGACTAAATGGCCAGGTCACAAACACCCCTTGGACTCAAAGATTACAAAAGGGCCCACTGGACAGCTGTTAGGAGATAGATGATTGTCTCCCGTCAAGGCCATCTAGCGTGTTATTAAACATGCATAGGGTACGGATCTGCTGCATACTGAACGATGGACGGTGGGCTTTCCAAACCAACGGCGCCGCCATTTTCACCGAGGACTCCGAAACAAGGGTTAGAGAAGGTAAACCTCAAAGCTAGAACAGTTAGGACTCGAACACGGGAACATCCGATTAGAAGCCTGGCGTGCTACTATCGGGAACCTTGACTCCAGACTAGAGAAAAGGTAATAAAATCTGATGAGACTAGTCCTATTAGGGGAAGATAAACTGATTTGCCTGACTGCTTAAATCCACAAAGCATCTAAGTAGAAGAAAAGAAGTAGGAGGGAATCAAAATTTTAAATAATTAAGACTGGGGAATGCTTATCTGAAGCCCCAAGTATCGAGGAAATACGTCAGATTCCAAATAATCCAATTACAATTGTCATTTAGGATAAAAATTAGAATGAAGCTATAATGATAATAGAATGTTATAGGTTTGATCATCTCCAGATAATGCTCCTGTTTGTTCAGTAAAAATAAAAACGAAAAACTTATGAATAAAAGAAAAGCTGTTATTTACGTATCTATTAGAAAATCAAGCCATTCTACATGTGTTTAATCTTCACAATGCATCACAAGATATACTACATACACATCACAGATATCCAATCATCTGAGTGGGGAAAAAGGTCCATGCCCCACCCGGAAAAGAAAAAACCACCAACATTTGAAAATGCTAGCAACCCTGATGGAGGCGAAACAAATACTAAATTTATATAAATTACGAGCATGTTTTAAGAAATTTGTTGAAAGCAACTAAATAGGAGTTGTTTTAATGGTTGTCGCAAGGTTTGCTAATTGGCTAGGTCGCAAGGACCACGGCTCAGAGAATGTTGGGGGGAGAGGCGACCCACTGGAACAGCTGTTGGGAGACAGATGGTAGCC
This sequence comes from Ryuthela nishihirai, assembly GCA_038380435.1. Classification (NCBI taxonomy): domain Eukaryota; kingdom Metazoa; phylum Arthropoda; class Arachnida; order Araneae; family Heptathelidae; genus Ryuthela; species Ryuthela nishihirai. The sequence goes on from JAWZYU010000020.1 coordinate 42,970,657, forward strand.
TCCCATCAAGGCCATCCAGCGTGTTCTTTAACGTGCATAGGGTATGGCTCTCTCACACACACGGAACCACGGCTTAACGTCCCATCCGACGGATGATTGCCTTTCCAAGCCCATCGGTGTCCTCTACTAACCGTGGGCAGGACGGGGAGTTTTGTGGAGATAAATCTCAACTCTATTACCTGGGACTCGAACCTGGGAATACCGAACTCGCTATTAGCTGGGAATACTCGAACCTGGGAACGATATGGCTATTAGCGGGGACTCGGACCTGGGAATTACTAGCCTGGCGCTCTACCAACTGATTACTAGCCTGGCGCGCTACCAACTGATTACTAGTCTGGCGCGCTACCAACTGATTATTAGCCTGCAGATTACTAGCCTGGCGCGCTACCAACTGATTACTAGTCTGGCGCTCTACCAACTGATTATTAGCCTGCAGATTACTAGCCTGGCGCGCTACCAACTGATTACTAGGCTGGCGCGCTACCAACTGATTATTAGCCTGCAGATTACTAGCCTGGCGCGCTACCAACTGATTACTAGTCTGGCGCTCTACCAACTGATTATTAGCCTGCAGATTACTAGCCTGGCGCGCTACCAACTGATTATTAGCCTGCAGATTAATAGCCTGGCGCGCTACCAACTGATTACTAGTCTGGCGCTCTACCAACTGATTATTAGCCTGCAGATTACTGGCCTGGCGCACTACCAACTGATTACTAGCCTGGCGCGCTACCAACTGAGCCACCCCCGCCCCTCTGAACCTTGTATAAACACAAATGAATCCACACCTCATGGTTGAATTACTAATTATTTAATCACTATTAAACATGTTTAAGTAACAGCATGAAGATGGATGTAGAGGTAAGATTATCCTGAGCCGGGTGGGATCTGAACTCGCGACCTTCTGATGACATATCAGGTGCTATGACTGCTGAGCTTCAGGCGGCTGATTTTTTTTCCTCTATGCTAATTTCTCCTCTACTGCTGATATTATGCTATACACCACGGGTCTTTGATGAATTTGAATCACTGCCTTTGAGTCTATTTTGGGACTGTATTGTTTCAGAGCCATCCCAGGCATACCCACACGACCGAAAGACTCCCCTGACCGATTATATTTTTAGTAACAAAATCTGTTTCGCTTTTGGTATGATTACTAGTACCTAGTATTTATACAAATCACTGGTTCAAATCCCATGGGATTTAGATCCATACCTATCCCAATCCTGTTACTTAAACAGCTTAATAGTTATTTAATGCTTTGTAAACATGTCAGGCATCAGGACTCCTTAAGGGATTACCATGTTTGCCGAAGTATGAGACAGCACTTCTGCATTTTACGAAAAAGAGTTTGCACTAATACTTTTATCTTAAAACTTTGCTAGAATTATGTTATATGACTATAACTACTTTCTTATGAGAAAACACACGATGGCCTTTTGGAGGAAAAGCTTCGTTTGCTGTAAACAATTTATTAAACTGGGCTCCTATTTACTTTTAATCATCTAATGAAATCGTTACGTTTTGCAAAAAAAAATTGCAACTCTCTATTGTGATCCGTAATCTCCTTTCACACGGTTAAAAGGATGAAACCATAGAAGTGTTATAGCTTTTTCTGTGAGTCTCTAAAGACAAAACTACTCCTTCACCAGCATGTATGGCTCTGCATGCCCATTAAGCGATGTCGAACGAAAATAAAAGGAATACGAGAAGAAACTTTGCACAATAAATTCAACGACGTCACCACCGGCGAATATACTCGTAATTTACCGACTGTATTCGCTGTTAACTTCGGTAATTATAACTCTGCCGATGATGCTTGGCCTTATTAATTAATTCGCATTTGGATTAGGCATATTGCCCAACACGTCGCCAATGGAACTATTCGTTATCGACGAGATGGCCGTGAAGCTGTAAACTTCAATTACGAGAGATTTAATCTGGTTGTGCTCGCTTCGAATGCTTTATAGAGGAAGTTTCATATAATGGCGTGTGATTACAAAGAGGACAGGATTGCTAACGTTTGTTTTGCGTATTATTGAGCTGATGATTTCACGTTTACGGATCGGAACAAAAATAAACGTGAGTGTTATGTTGAATATGCTTTCTGTAATGTCTGTCTCAAGGGGACATTGAAAACAATCGTGGAAGTGTGAAATTTTCCAGTAATATAAATATGTCATATTTATTGAAATGGTTGGGTTGTTTTACCTCTGAGCGGATATTTTTTTTGCACACACTGGGCTAAATGGCCAGGTCACATGGACCCCGAAGGCTCAGAGAAGGTTGGGGGAGGGGACCCACTGGAACATCTGTTGGGAGACAGATGGTAGCCTCCCGTCAAGGCCATACAGCGTGTTCTTTAACGTGCACAGGGTATGTCTCTACCGCACACGGGGCCACGGCTTAACGTCCCATCCGGCGGACGGCGGCCTTTCCAAGCCCATCGGTGTCCCCTACTGACCGTGGGCAGGGCGGGGAATATTACGGAGATAAATCTCAACGCTGACCCAGCTGGGACTCGAACCTGGGAACTACAGATTACGAGCCTGGCGCGCTACCGACGGAGCAACCCCGCCCCACTGAAATGGTTACTTTTTGCTTTCTTTGAAGTTCAGTTTAGATTTTGGAGAAAGGCGGAATGATTGAAAAAAAGACGGGTTGTAGGACAGATGTCTTTTCGCCTGTCCTCCTCTCCATCCTACTGGGGTGAGGCTGGGAATGGCTCAATCGGTAGCAAGTCAGGCTCGTAATCTGCAATTCCCAGGTTCGAGTTTCGGCACCAGGTTGAGTTAGGACTCGAGTTTCAGCACTATCGGGAACCTTGTCCCCAGACTAGAGAAAAGGTAATAAAATCTAAAATAAAATGAGAGCATTTGAAAAACTTCTTTTAATCATGTAATGTGTCATAGAGCTAATTTTGAGAATGATTTATATATAAATTAGTATTAACTGAAATATCTCTTAATGCACTCATATCCAAGAAGAGCATCACTGGCTTGTCTGCTGAGATGCAAACTTACACCTTGGAGATTCTTCTTATCTTCCCTCCCTGAAAAGAGAAATTTAAGATTAATTTTAAGTATCTGACCTTTATCTGTCCATCTGGTCTCTTGCAAGCAGAGAATATCTAAGTTATAGTGGTGGAATTCTTGTGTGAGGACATCAAGAGAATAAGCTCTGTGCAGAGTCCTCATATTCCAACTACCTATAGAGAGAAAATGGTTGATTTTTCTGAGATTTTTTGAGATGAGATTTCACTGAGATTTTTCTTCGTTAAACCTCCACCCTGCCCTCGGTCAGTAGGGACACGAATGGGCTTGAAAAGGCCGCCGTCAATCCGAGGGGGGGGGGGGGGGTAAAGTCATGGCGCTGTCAGCGGGAGAGGCATAGCCTGGACTGGAGATATCGTCTGTCTCCTAACAGCTGTCTAGTGAGTACCCTTCCACCAACCTTCTGTAACCCCTTGGGGTCCTTGTGACCTGGCCATTGTGAGCGAAAAAGTGCCACTCAGAACAACCCTTCCCAAACCTCTGCGGTTCGTCCTTCTATTTATCTGTTCCTATTTCTTTTATGCTCACTATAGTGACGCTCAAAGCTAAAACTTTCTTTTATGCTCACTATAGTGACGCTCAAAGGCTAAACAACCCAATAACAACTTCCTTCAATACTACTGATTTTCCAACCGTTTAATGTCTCGAATCTTTCCACCAATCAGGAACATTGCCATTAAAGGCAGGACGTGCAATGCACACAGTATCGCCTGATGGAAGGCTTTGTCACAGGAGACCAGGTAGATGACGTGAAGTACATTGAGTAAGAGATTAGCTAGGTAAATTAAATGGCAACATTTTTATGTCATATGGAAGTGTTTGTAGCAAAGAATATTAGAATCATATCACCTATCATTGGAAACATGTTATTGTGTTGTGTTATCTTGCAATAGATTTCCTCAGGAAACAGTTTCAGGAAATATTCTAACAAATGTAACAGCTGAACCTGGATATATAAGAAGTAAAGGGAGGGTGGGGGGGAGATCAAGTGACCGGATCGAGCCTGGGGAAAAAAGAGGGGGAGGACAACAGATTGGATCGCCATTCCAGTATAAAATATTTCCCTCCGTTTGTGATCTTGAGCAAAAAAGTGAAAAATGCATGAAATATACATACGTTTACTAATTTTTGGCCTCGATTCCAGTTACTAGAATTCTTAAAGAGCAGGGAAGTTGAGGGGGGGGAGTGAGCATGGTTGGGTTGTTTTACCTCTGAGCGGCACTTTTTTGCGCACCATGGGCTAAATGGCCAGGTCACATGGACCCCTGAAGGCTCAGAGAAGGTTGGGGGAGGGGACCCACTGGAACAGCTGTTGGGAGACAGATGGTAGCCTCCCGTCAAGGCCATCCAGCGTGTTCTTTAACGTGCACAGGGTATGGCTCTCCCGCACACGGGGCCACGGCTTAACGTCCCATCCGACGGACGGCGGCCTTTCCAAGCCCATCGGTGTCCCCTACTGACCGTGGGCAAGGCGGGGAATTTTGCGGAGATAAATCTCAACGCTGACCCAGCTGGGACTCGAACCAGGGAACTACTGATTACGAGCCTGGCGCGCTACCGACTGAGCTACCCCCGTCCCCAGATGAAGACGATATTTGATACTGTGTCTGGCAAGTTGAAGTAGAAGAGTTAAGACTATTGATTCTTCTAGGGGTGGGTAATGTAGAGTGGCTGTATGCAGTTCCAGCATGGAAGCGATGAAGCAGTGTTTCCTCGAATCTCAGAAAACCTCCGAAGTTCACGGGGTTGACAGTGGGATCTACAACTTAACTGAAGGAGGAGCGTTCCGAATCTTGCTGCCACTAGGCTAGGCAAGATGCTTCATGACCTGTGAGACAAAATTTTACAATTACTGAAGGAAATGGGGCGGGGGTGGCTCAGTTGGTAGCGTGCCAGGCTCGTAATCTGCAGTTCCCAGGTTCGAGTCCCAGCTGGGTCAGCGTTGAGATTTATCTCCGCAAAATGCCCGCGGTCTGTAGGGGACACCGATAGGCTTGGAAAGGCCGCCGTCCGTCGGATGGGACGTTAAGCCGTGGCTCCATGTGTGGGAGAGACATACCCTGTGCACGTTAAAGAACATGCTGGATGGCCTTGACGGGAGGCTACCATCTGTCTCTCAACAGCTGTTCCAGTGGGTCCCCTCCCCCAACCTTCTCTGAGCCTTCGGGGTCCGTGTGACCTGGCCATTTAGCCCATGGTGTGCAAAAAGTGCCGCTCAGAGGTAAAACAAACAAACTGAAGGAAAACGGATAATTGGTGGCATCGCTCTCTATGCTGTGGGACACTTTAGAAGTTTGGAATACTTGCTCGTTGTCTGGAATACTAACATGATATTTTTCACTTCTAGTGAATCCCTTTTCATGTTGGTATATCGGCCGATATCGTAATATCTGCAGAGGAAAGTCTTCTGCACACTTCGCTATATTCTGGATAAGGAGAATGTTACAGGTTCGTGAGTCCCTCCTCTGGAATGCTTGGAGAACTGACTTCGAGTCGCTGATGGTGACAAAAGGACAGTTATTGGGAGACAGATGGGATTTGGGTTGGATTACCCCCTGAGCAGCATTTTTTTTTTTGCACAAATTGGGCTATATGGCAAAGTAACAAAAACCCCGAGTTCTCAGAGAAGATTGGTGGGAAGGGAACCTTGACAACTGTTAATATACAGATGGTAGTCTCCCGTCAAGTAGTCTCCCGAATATACAGATGTCTCCCGAATATACAGATGGTAGTCTCCATCAAATGATACAGTAGTCTCCCGAATACTCAATACCGAATACCCCATACTCAATAGAAACAGTAGTCTCCCGAATATACAGATGGTAGTCTCCCGTCAAGCAGTTCAGCGTGTTCTTTAATGTGCACAGGGTATGTCTCTCCAGTATACGGATCCACGGTTTTACTTCCCATTCGACGACGGAGGCCTTTCTAAGTCCAACGGTATCTCCTGCTGACCGAGGACACGGCGGGGGATTTGAGAAGATAAATCTCAACCCTCACCCAGGTGGTGATCGAAGCAGGAAACTACAGATTGCGAACCTGGCCTGCTTGTCATGCTCCTCGATTTTATTTTTATTTATTTATTGCATATTTTTGTTGTATTACATTGTTGTATATATTTTTATGTGTTCTTTGAAATGTTTGTGCTGGGATGACTCACTGTTGTTGTTTTCGGGTCTGAAGCTGCTCCGTGCAAGCGTGACGAATGCCAGCAGTTATCGATGGACGTTAATGACCGCCTAGGGCACTAGCACAGCTAGAAGGCTAGGCGGGAGATTTGAAAGCTTTAGTCTTGGTGCGAGCACGTTGAACGAATGGTCGTGTCAATAAGCGTCGGAAGGACGCCGCCCATACTCAAAAGAAAGAAACCCTTGAAGTGAGGGTGCGATTCTAAGGGGGAATCTAGATTCTTGGAGAATCTGTCTTTTTTATTTTTTGTGGTTCAAGAGGAACCACAGTGTAGGCAAAGGTTGGTTAGCCTTTCGCCGAGTTCTTGAGGTCTGTAAAGAGAGAATTCGCAGAGCGTGCGATTCTCCACCTCAGTATTATTGTTTGCAGCAGTGAAGCAGCAAAGGCCCATGGAGTGGAGCTCATTCCCAGCACGTAGCTGTACGTATTATAAATAAAGTGTGTCGTCCCTATCTACTCTCATGCAGCTAATTGATGGACAGTTCCTATTCTTCATTCAACACAGTAAAGTTGAGGAATACAGTGGCACGGGCTTAAAAACCCGCGAATCTGTGAATTCACCGAAGTGAATTAAGTAGCAATATCATCGTCTCACTCTCTCCTGTTTGGATTGGGTCATCACATTTGGCCCAGTCGGAAAGGATCCGAACACCGGATCACGACACTGCTACTGACTGTATCACCCCGCCCCAGGAGAAAATGGAAACCTTCTGTTAAACGTATTCTTCAAATTTCATAGGATATGGCTCTCCTGAACAAAAGACAAGGCTTAACATCCTATCCGAAGGACTGCGGCCTTTCCAAGCCCATCGTTGTGTCCTTTCTCAACAAAGGCAGGGTGGGGATTACCGGAGAGAAATCTCAATACTGGCTCAGTTTGGGACTCGAAGTTGGAAACTGCAGATTATGAGCCTGGACAATCCAATCTCTCGCTAAAGAAGTAACTAACTGAATAATCCTCTCCTCTGAGTAAGAAAATATAATATCAAGATAAAAAGCTGGATCTGAACTCGAGTTTTGCTTTAGACTCATTTCTATCGACACATTTTAAAAGTTCTGCTGTGTTTGGCCTAAACCAAAAACATCCAAAACTTAGAAAAAGACAAGTTGTTTCGGAGTAGACGCATCCAGTAGCATTCTCCGTTATTAATCTCTTAAGTACAGACCACCAAGAAGCTGGAATTACGCCAAATCGATAACAATTGTCTGACCCATAAAAACTATTCAAGATTTAAACAAATTAACCTAATCAGACATGACAAAGCACCGCATTAACCTATTTCCTATTTCTTCGATCAATTCCGAAGACGACGGTTAGAATGAAAGCCACTTCTCTTTTCTCTAGTGAAGCTGACAATGACTGCTGTTTTACTCGAAAATTAAATTACTCTTGCGTATTTAACACATGTCTAACATTATTACAAACAACTTTCGGTATTGGTATGATAAGTGAACCAGTACAAAGATCACTTTTGTTAAGTACCTGTTGAGATGATTAAATAAATTGCCTTTTGGATCGATACCAGCAGAATTAATAAATTATAATTGATGTGACACATTAGGAAATGTGATGTTCTAAACTAGGGGTTCTCAACGTTTGGTATGCTGTAAAAGTTTTTGGGGTACGCCTTGAGAACTCAAAAGTCGCTAGATTTAGTAACAAAGTTAAAATAATCATTGTTATACTATAACTGTAGTTTTATCTATCTATACAAGGGATACGCCAGTTACATACACATTTCCAGGGGGTACGTGAAGCATAAAAGGTTTGATACCACTGTTCTAAACGATTTTTTTTTAATTTTCTTAACTAAATCTATTTTTTTCCCTAAGATATTTCTAGTTTCCATAATTGATCTTGAAATATGAAACGCATGTATAACAACTACTTGAGTCTTTATCTGGGGGTTGCTAATAAATTTTGTAACGTTTGGACTAGCGATTTTTGTAAATGCCGTTACATGGAGGACCGGAAAGATGAAGTTTCGAAGGTGTTACGCAATAATAAAATGTAGTTTTTTTCTGAAATTACTATTTTTTTTATAGTTGTTGATGAGAAAAGAATTAGTTTATTATATTGTCACTTAAAATTAACCATTATGTTATTTTACCTCTAAATGGTACTTTTGTGCACAGAGCTAAACGGTTAGATCATAAAAAAAACTCTGAGTGGTAGTTTTGTGCACGGAACTAAATGTCTAGTGTTATAAGGCCCCCAAAGTCTCACAATTGGTTAAGAAAAGAGTATCCACTAGATGAGCTATAAGGAGGCAAATGAAATCCTTCCGTCAAGGTCATCCAGCAGGTTCTTTAACTTGCACAGGATATGGTTTTCTTGCACAAGGGACACGGCTAAACGACCCATCCGACGAACGGCGGCCTTTCCAAGCTGATCGTTGTCCGCTTATAATTAACTACTATAGAAATACTTACTTGTTAGTCCCTTCTTGGCTATCCCACAAAACGCGAACAATCTCACCAAAAGAAAAGTATTTTATATATGGTGGAAGGCGATTAAATATTGGCTAAAAGAAGTTGCACAATTTATGGAAGCGCCCTTGTTTCGGAGTATAACCAATCAAGAGAACTGGGACTATTGTTAGTAATATACTTTTGCAAGGGCACTTAAACTGTGACCTTCTACAATGAAGATTATTTGTCCCGAGAAAATGTCATTAACGCTTGGTACAACAAAATAATCAGGACTACTTAAATGACTGTGTGCGAAAAACCTTTTTTAGGTCCTCAGAGAGTGTGCGAGATAAAAAAAAAACAAGAAACGAACTAGTCTTAATTGGGAAATAGCTACTATTCCAGTGGGCATTTCATTGTGTATTAGCTCTAAATGAGGCCTATGATCAGAGAACTTGCACTGGTCATTTAGCTCTTTTCGAGAACCTGGTCATTTAGTCCATTGTGTGCAAAAAATGCCGCTCAGAGGTAAAACAATCCAAACTGATAGCTTCCTGTCAGTTTCGATTGTGTCAAGCAGCTGCTTGATGGGTAATCGAATTTTTTTAACCTTGATACAAATAATTAAAAACACGCAGATAAGTATATAATAAGAGTCAAGTACCTTACTGACATGCAAAAAAATATTTGTTTTATCCAGTAAAATGCGAAAGGTGAAAAGAATAAAAATATGAAACGCATTCCATAAATGTTACTGTGTAGAAAAATTCATACAGGCGCCTAGAGCATTTGCCATTAATTGTCGCAGTTAGTGAGGCCGTAGGTTAGCTCTGTCCGTAGCGCACCAGGTTCGTAGTCTGTAGTTTCCAGGTTCGACTCCCAACTGCGGCAACGTTGAGATTTACCTCAGGTAAAATCCTTCCCAGCCATCGGTCAGAAAGAAGCTTAAAAACATAATGCCGCCTACCGTCGAATGGAACATTAACCAGTGATTCCGTGTAAGCAAAAACGACTCAAAATCCTATGCACCTTGCTGCCATTATTCACCGTAATAGTCTGTTCTCTATAGAACTAGGAATGCGTATAAAGCACAAAAAGGAGGTTTTCTTTCCTGCTGAGCTCATAAAGATTTATTTAAATCTTTTGTTCTGGCATTCCATTCTTTTGTTTGTTCCATTGCGTTAGAATTTGTGCATTCCACACTGTTAGATGAAGTATTCAGTTAATCTTTCTTGTGGTGTGGGTTTGTTCATTAGGTTAAAATTCACTTAAAATCTTGCGGTTTTGTTCCTTTGTATATGTCATATTTCTCTTATCCCAGTCCTGTCAGCTTGGGTATTGATAACTCTGTGGGTTTTGTGTCCATTTTGAAAGTAATATGACACAGCACATTGTTTAATGTAACTAATGCCAAAGTTGTTACACTGTGTTGACAATTTTACTGAGAAATAGTTAAAAGTACCGTAATTCATTCCGGCAGTACATAACGTGGTTGAAACTGTGGCAAATTTTACCTATTTTATTTTTCGATGGAACAAAGAGGTAAAAGTTGTATCTTGCATTGAACATAATAGAATCTATGGTGGACATATTGAAATTATAGTTTTAACAGTAAGTCATGCGATTGAGGTTCATATGAACCCCAGGTAAAAATAATCACGGATTTTACTTTTCTTTCCGACCCAAAAAAATTGTATTTTCCGCATTGCATGCTGTCTAGACCCCCTATGAAAAAATTCAAGAATTTAAAAGAAAAATACATATTTAAAAAAAGGAGGATCCTTATGGACCGATCCAGCAATATATGTTGATTCTTGATTCCACCTGGAACCAAAGTGGTCAAAATCAATTTTTGTGTATATAAATGTTGAATCCGAGTTAAAAAATGATATACTAGTTATTAAATAATTCATCTCAAGCAACATTTTAGGTTCTCCTAAAAGTTTCACGAGATCCCTGCTCTCAAAGTACAATTAAATAAAAAAATGATGCAGTAGTAATACGTTCTTATAAAAATGTTACTTCTTTTGCTTTTAAAACCACGTAGAAAGAAAATAAAGTATTTGTAATGGATGTAAGAATTTTAATGATAAGTAATATAGTTTTGTTAATAATTAATAAAATTAATGTAACAAATTAATTATACATAGCAGTAACTTGAAATATTCAATTTGCACAACTTTCGAAAAAACGAATACATTTGGAATGTAAACTTTTTTCTTCCTCGCTTATTTTTTCGTCTAGGAATTAATAAATTACACGAAATTATAAAAAATATTGGGACATTTTCATGTTGTGAGAATGGGAAACTGTATTCAAAACTCATTAACTGTGAATTAAGCCTTTTTGTAGCAAAATACACAAAAAATGGAAAATCTCAAAAATTTCCCCAAATCTAGATTTTCAGCAGTATTTGTTTTACTATCTGAAGAGTTCTGAAAACTAAAAACATTTAACATCAGTGTTGCTAGTCGTAAGAATGTAGCTCAAAAGTTATAACAAATCGTTTACTGAAATAAATGTAATTTTTAGAAGTTTGGGAAATGTTTTTCACTTTATGTGAGTGAAGCAGAGGTGGCTCAGTCGGTAACGCGACAGGCTCGCAATCTGCATGTTCGAGTCCCAGTTGGGCCAAAATTGAAATTCATCTCGGCAATTACTCTCCGTTCTTCCCACGGTCAGTAGGGAACACCGATGGGCTTGGAAAGACCGTCGTCGTCCGTCGGATGGTACGTTAATCCGTCACTCCGTGTGCGGGAGAGCAATATCCTGTGCACGTTAAAGAACACGCTGGATGGCCTTGACGAGATTCTACCATCTGGCTTTCAACAGCTGTTCCAGTGGATCTCTTCCCCTCAACAGTCTGAACTTCGGGGTTCTTATGACCTGGCCATTTAGCCCATTGTGTGCAAAAAAGTGCCGCTCAGAGGTACAACTTTGCACGAGTTTCGAACCTTTGAAACAGCAGCATCTGATATCAAATATTTCAGCTACAATACTCTTTAAATATTAAGCGATTATTTTCTAAAATCAAATTTTGGATAAATTTGATTGCTATCTGAATTTACCTTTTGCAACATGTTTTGGAAAAAATAGCTTACTTAAACAAATTGTAGCATTCAAATGACAGCGCCCCTAGGATAATTCCTAACGTACGGTCGCTCAAAAAAGTATCCGAACACTACGGTTGATTTCAGAATTCAGAAAAAATATCTGTCAACGATTTTTTTTAGAAATTAGTGATCTGGCAACCTTCGTGTCACGTGACACGAAGTTGCCAGATCACTAATTTCTAAAAAAAATCGTTGACAGATATTTTTTCTGAATTCTGAAATCAACCGTAGTGTTCGGATACTTTTTTGAGCGACCGTACCTTAATGAGAATCCAGGCTTGGAAATAGCAGCTGTTTCGATTTCAGTATTGAAATCTGCTTTCACGACTCATTGCTTTTCTTTCGTGGTGGGCTACAGTACACTATTACACCGGTGATTTGGTGTATTGGGATAATTTAATTCACAAATTAATTTGAGGTCCTTATATACAACACTGGCATAAATTTTCTTGGTGAAAATTGCTGTGTTTCAAAGTTTTAAACAAAATTCATATACTCAGAATTTGTGCGCATATCAAAGACAGTTAATCAACACCACACAATGACAGGGCAAGCAAGCATTCTTAGTCAGAGTGAAAAATGGGTATTTCGTGTAATTTACAATGGACATAGTTCACGACATTTTAAAAACGCTTATTTCTATCCAGAAAAGGCATTCCGTCTTACCCCCCCCCCCAAAAAAAAAGCATTTATTTTTTGCCCAAAAGGGCATTGGTTCGTGTCCATAGAAGCTCATTCTTCATCAATATCGCTGGTAGAGTTTGATTTTGCTTTTAAAAATATTCTTTTCTCTCATTTGACCACACAATTGAAGAATCTGATATTCGAACAAACAGGATATTTACAAAAAGCGAAAGGAAAATGTTTGATTTAATAGATCATCGTTCGATTCTTATTCCCTATTTTGGGGCGGGGGTGGCTCAGTCGGTAGCGCGCCAGGCTCGTAATCTGTAGTTCCCAGGTTCGAGTCCCAGCTGGGTCAGCGTTGAGATTTATCTCCGCAAAACTCCCCGCCCTGCCCACGGTCAGTAGGGGACACCGATGGGCTTGGAAAGGCCGCCGTCCGTCGGATGGGACGTTAAGCCGTGGCCCCGTGTGCGGGAGAGCCATACCCTGTGCACGTAAAAGAACACGCTGGATGGCCTTGACGGGAGGCTACCATCTGTCTCCCAACAGCTGTTCCAGTGGGTCCCCTCCCCCAACCTTCTCTGAGCCTTCGGGGTCCATGTGACCTGGCCATTTAGCCCATGGTGTGCAAAAAAGTGCCGCTCAGAGGTAAAAACAACCCAACAACACAACCCAATATTCCCTATTTTACTTCTTCCAAGTCTCCTGTTTTCCAAAAGAATTCCCTTAAGAGACAACAAACCGAAAAACCTTTTTGGTGGTAAGTCGATTTTGGTTTGGAAAAGAAAAAAGCATTCTGTTTTTCTCCAGCGAAAAGCAAAATACGACAATCAAACGGGGTAAAAAAATGCCGAATTTATTTTTATTTGCTAGGGAAAATTTCTTGTTCCCAGGAGTCGATTGGCGCTTTATTTTTCTTCCTTCGGGGACTCAGCTATAGCAGAGCTGCGATAAAAAGGAGATTCGATTTCGATTCTTTGCAAGATTCCAATACTTATTACGTTGATAGTTCGTACTTATCGCTTAGGAGCGAGGATTGGCTCAATTGGTAGCGCGCTAGGCTCGTAATCTGGTTTTCCCAGATTCGAAGTCACCTGTTGAGATTTATCTCCGCTAAACACCCCTCCTTGACCTCTATCAGAAACGTTGCCACCGATGGGCTCAGAAAGCCCGCCGTCCGTCCTATTGGGCGTCAAACCGTGGCACCATGTATATGAGAGAGAGTGATGTCCTGTGCTCGTTAAAGAACACACTGCTTGGTCTTAACGGAAGCTTCTGTCGCTCCTAATAGCTGTACAGTGGGCACCCTTCTCCAACCTTCTCTGATCCTTGTGATCTGGACGTTTGGCGTGCAAGAAAATCCAATGGCGTGCAAGGAAATCCTCCGCTCAGAGGTAAAAACAACCCACAATAACTTACTGCTTATGATATTTTTTTTCTCCCGAATTCCGTGAAACTTGTGTATAAATGCAAAATATTATAAAAATATATATAAAATGCTCTAATATATATATACTCTAAAATACTCTAAATCCCTCTTTCCAGTCCACACCTGCATGTCCATATTAAAGGGTCGAAACTGATATTTGAATCCTTTAAATATTTGATAATTTTCCAATGGTTAGCCAACATTTGAAACCTTTCGTTTTCGCCACCTTATGATACATAGAATCCGACTTTGTATTTCTAAATGCTACATCGGGGCGGGGGTGGCTCAGTCGGTAGAGCGCCAGGCTCGTAATCTGTAGTTCCCAGGTTCGAGTCCCAGCTGGGTCAGCGTTGAGATTTATCTACGCAAAATTCCCCGCCCTGCCCACGGTCAGTAGGGGACACCGATGGGCTTGGAAAGGCCACCGTCCGTCGGATGGGACGTTAAACCGTGGCCCCGTGTGCGGGAGAGCCAAAGAACACGCTGGATGGCCTTGACGGGAGGCTACCATCTGTCTCCCAACAGCTGTTCCAGTGGGTCCCCTCCCCCAACCTTCTCTGGGCCTTCGGGGTCCATGTGACCTGGCCATTTAGCCCATGGTGTGCAAAAAAGTGCCGCTCAGAGGTAAAACAACCCAACCCTAAATGCTACAAAGTCAGTGTTCCACAGGGCCATATTCGGGGGGGGAGAGCAAGGGGGTCATGTCCCCCACCTCCTTGAGACTGCTAGGTAGCGAATGGTGAACAAAAAATTTTAAACTAGTGAATATATTCCGCATTTTTTAATAATTTTTTTAAAACTTCTTGAAAATGTTACACTGCAATGCAAATTGAGTCACCTTTTTTCACATTTTTCCGGCTCAAATGTGTCACTTCCCCCCCCACTTAAGTATTTTTATAGATGTACCAATGCTTGGTGTTCTAGTGTCACCAGTGCTGTTGTATTCGCACCAAGCCGACGCTCCTGTACTTTAACTGATATTTTAATAGATTTTGGAGGAATGACGGACAGACAGAAATTAGTTATTGGCGAATTTAGGTTCAGAGATGTCTAGAACCTTTCAAATCTTGAAACGTTCATCAAAAAAATATATATATATAATACTTTCTATATATCGTTCCGATAGGAAAGTTGGGTTCTTTTACCTCTGAGCGACACTTTTTTGCACACCATGGGCTAAATGGCCAGGTCACATGGACCCCGAAGGCTCAGAGAAGGTTGGGAGAGGGGACCCACTGGAACAGCTGTTGGGAGACAGATGGTAGTCTCTCGTCATGGCCATCCAGCGTGTTCTTTAACGTGCACTGGGTATGGCTCTCCCGCACACGGGGCCACGGCTTAACGTCCCATCCGACGGACGGCGGCCTTTCCAAGCCCATCGGTGTGCCGTACTGACCGTGGGCAGGGAATTTTGCGGAGATAAATCTCAACGCTGAGCCAGCTGGGACTCGAACCTGGGAACTACAGAATCCGAGCCTGGCGCGCTACCGACTGAGCCACCCCCTGCCCCGATAGGAAAGTAAAAAGCATTTCGGTACTATATTTTAAGAACTACACCATTGAGTGGTCACAATAAAAATATAATGGAAACAGAAAATAATTTTTCTCACTCGTAACAGCGTGAGCAGCAAAGCTGAAGACAAAAACTTATCCACCGCTTTAGTCTGTGATCTTTTGTTATTAGTGACAAAAGAGATAAAAGAGGAAAAAGACCAAAAAGTTTATTTTTAGATGAAGCTCCATCCGCAACTTAGCGTCAGGGCGGTTTCAAAGCGAATGAGTTTCCAGGTTTTCATTCAACTTCTATCTGAACTTTATTCGGGTTTTCGTACTCTTCGGTCCCAGAGCATTTTACAAGGCACAATGGCAGTAAGTGCATTCGCTTAAAGCGATATTTTTTCGTTTGCTTTGGGAATCCACCGAGTGACTATTGCGATCTCTTTGTAATTCGTTTCCGCACCAGGAGGCCGAAGACCAGACTTTCTTTACTTCAAGATATTCGTTCTTTCATTCTTAGAAAAAAAAAAGAATCTTCTTTGCAAAACGTTCGACTCATTTCAAATTGTTCCTCGCATTCTGCGAGAATGGTGAGGTAAGAATTTTTATAGATGCATTCAAATTTCTTAAGCTCTGACTAATACACTAAACTCCAGTCAAACTTGTTAAAAGTATTTCGGTTAAAATTGTTATTGTTGTTATAAAAATATAAAAATATTATTGTTATAATTGTTATTATTGTTAAAATTGTTATTAAAATCTATTATTTTTTTATATCAGGACTGATTCTATATATATATATATATAAGAGTATATATAAATATACACTGGCGGAAATTGAAAAAGGAACACCCAGAAGGAATTCCTTTAGGAACGTCATATTATAATACGTAAATAGTTAAGGGCAATAGGAATCGTGATCCAAGATTGAAAGTGTTTGGATGAAATAATGACGTCACTGAGGACGACAACATGCAAATGTAGGCAGCGCATATTTAAGGATTAGGGCGTGAAGAAAGAACTCCTGCGTCGTCCATGCCTGGACGACGCAGGAGCGCAACGTTTGTTCAGTTAGCGGAGTTTGAACGAGGTCGTATAGTGAGTCTTCGGGAAGCAGGTTGGTCTTCTCGTCAAATTACATACCGTGTTGGACGAGAGGCATCGGCAGTGGTATGATGGTGGCGTCGATGGTCAGAAGAGCATTCGCACACTCGCAGACGTGGTTCCGGGCAACACAGAGTTTACGACGCACGAGAGGATCGGCGTATCAGGAGGGCGGCGGTAACAGAGTGGACGGCTACGGCATCACAAATTCGATCCGCTGTCGTCCCAAAGGTGTCTACAAGAACGATACGCAATCGTCTTTTGGAAGCAGGACTAGGGGCACGATTACCACTGTCACCTCGTCACTATCGAGCACGTTTGCAGTGGTGTCAGGAACGAGTTCATTGGAGGGAAGAATGGCAGTCTGTGGTCTTCAGCGATGAAAGCAGATTTTGCTTAGGAGAGTCTGATGGTCGTTTATGCGTTCAAAGGCTACAAGGTGAGCGGTTTCTTCCATCGTGCATCCGGCAGTGACACACAGGGCCCACGCCGGCCATCGTAGTGTGGGGAGTGGTTCACTCTCGCACATGTCTGGTGTTTGTACAGGGTACACTGAATAACAATATGTACATCAGCGACATCGTACAGTCGGTCGTCCTGTCATATTTGAGTGTAATCTCGAATGAGATATTCCACGCGCTACCTCCGCCCGCCCACACTCCGCCCGGACAACTCAAATAACGCACTCCAACAACACTCCGTCCCGGACAACTTCGATAACCCCCGCCCACACTCCACCCGGACAACTCAACATGCTCTTCAGGCAGTGCACCAAACCCCTTGGCCAGCACGCTCTCCAGACTTGTCTCCAATCGAGAATGTTTGGGACTGGATCGAACGAAGATTCTTCCGCGTACCACAGCAGGCAACCACCATCGCTGAATTACGCGTCCAAGTTGAAAGCGCATGGAATGGTATCCCCCAGTGTGATATCCAGCATTTGTACGACCTATTGCATGTCAGATTGGAAGCTTGTATTGCTGCTCGAGATGGTTCAAAACTTTATTAAAATTTGCCTTCTGCAAAATGTAATACTTATTAAAAAGGAAAAATGAACATTGAATCACTTCACACGTGTGATCACTGTTCTTTCTCAACAAGTAGTTTCTACTAAATAAATCTCATAGATTACGCTTCAATTGTTAATGGAGTTCTTTTTTCAATTACCTTCAGTATATATATATCAGTCTATATCATGATCATATACAGTTGTAGAGGCCTGAACTAGGATTTTATCTCTATTCCAGTTATTAAAATTTCTAGGGAAGATTCAATGCAGCTCTTCACCTATCTAGTACACTGGTTTCCATCAATTAAGGAAAAATGAGAAAATTCGCGATAATTCGCCAAAACATTGTGCGATCCTCACCAAACTTCTTCACGTAACCAGTAAAGTTATACCGAATGAGTATATTGTATGCAAATTAGTTTATGTTGCGTAAATTTGCGAAATTGGATAGCGGCATAAAAACGGGTGCTTTGGAGTGGATAATTATTTTATGTTGTAAATGTGAGTACAAAAATTCGACATAGTTATTTTGACCTCGAGACATCATTCGAAGCAGGCCAAAGTCAATCAGACGTGGCACGATGGTTGAATGTGAGTCTTTCTGTGGTCCATAGACTGTGGAATCAATTTCTTAGCACGGATTCTGCGTCTCGGAGGTTTAGCAGAGGAAGGGCTAGATTTACGACCGCTGTTCAAGACCGATATCTGCGATTAACAGCACGAAGGAGCAGGATATATACTCCATCTCAGCTACGGTCCTCTCTTGCAGCAGCCACTGGGAGGGTTGTATTAGCTTATACTGTGCGTAGAAGGCTTCATGAGGGAGGTCTGTACACTAGAAGGCTTCATGAGGGAGGTCTGTACACTAGAAGGCTTCATGAGGGAGGTCTGTACATTAGAAGGCTTCATGAGGGAGATCTGTACACTAGAAAGCTTCATGAGGAGGTCTGCACATTAGAAGGCTTCATGAGGGAGATCTGTACACTAGAAAGCTTCATGAGGGAGGTCTGTACATTAGAAGGCTTCATGAGGGAGGTCTGTACACTAGAAGGCTTCATGAGGGAGGTCTGTACACTAGAAGGCTTCATGAGGGAGGTCTGTACACTATAAGGCTTCATGAGGGAGGTCTGTACACTAGAAGGCTTCATGAGGGAGGTCTGTACACTAGAAGGCTTCATGAGGGAGGTCTGTAGACTAGAAGGCTTCATGAGGGAGGTCTGTACACTAGAAGGCTAGTAATTTTTATACCATTCACGTTACCTCACAGGAGAGAGCAGTTGAATTGGGCAGCATGCATGTTAACTGGACAGAAGAGCAATGGAGATCCATACTCTTCACAGGTGTCCAGATATTGCGTGAAGAGTGATTCCTGACATTGTTTGATATGGAGAGAACGAGGTACCCGCTATCATCCAAGTAACATCCGTCAAAGAGATAGTTACGGCGGAGGTAGCGTGTGTGTTTCGGGTGGCATTTTCTTAGGTGGACGCACAGACCTCTATGTGTGGACGAGTGGGAATCTCAATATAGGTGAATCTTACAAGACGATAACGCTCGTCCACACAGAGCTCGACTAGTGGAACCATACCTTTATGCTCCGATCATTATGCTCATGGAGTGACCACCTCAATATCCCGAACTAAATCCGATTGAGTATGGCTGCCCTCAATCCCCCTAATCCGATTGAGTATGGCTGCCGTGTGGCTTCCCTCAATCCACCACCTGCAATAAAGGGGGAGCTTATTACTGCTTTAAAGGAACAATGGTTGCTACTCCATACTGTGCTGGGGGCGGGGGTGGCTCAGTCGGTACCGCGCCAGGATCGTAATCTGTAGTTCCCAGGTTCGAGTCCCAGCTGGGTCAGCGTTGAGATTTATCTCCGCAAAATTCTCCGCCCTGCCTACGGTCAGTAGGGGACACCGATGGACTTGGAAAGGCCGCCGTCCGTCGGATGGGACGTTAAGCCGTGGCCCCGTGTGCGGGAGAGTCATACCCTGTGCACGTTAAAGAACATGGATGGCCTTGACGGGAGGCTACCATCTGTCTCCCAACAGCTGTTCCAGTGGGTCCCCTCCCCCAACCTTCTCTGAGCCTTCGGGGTCCATGTGACCTGGCCATTTAGCCCATGGTGTGCAAAAAAGTGCCTCTCAGAGGTAAAACAACCCAACCCTACTGTGCTGATTCACAACATCATAAACAGCATGGAATATCGCTGTTGTGCCTGCATTGCTGTAATGGATGACCACACTCTTTATTAAAGAACTTTGCTCATTGCATTCTGATATCTCATTTTTGGACATTTTACTGTGTTATTTTTTGACGATAAATGTTTCTAGGTAAAATATTTTATGCCATTCTGAAACTAGCATTGTAATTCGTGTTTCCATCAAATTTCATTATAATCATTCAGATAGTTTATTTGTTTATCATAATTTTTCTGAGTTTTCCTTAATTTATGGAAACCATTGTAGATCTGAGCCTTCTGTTTTATGCTATTTTCAAATAAAACAGTACCTAAACAACTATCTTTTTTGTATAACTATTTATTTTCATCGTTTTCTTTGTTTAACTAGGGCAAGGGGGGGGGGCAGTATCCCTCTCCCTACCCCCTTTGAGAATACTAATAACCGTATTTTTCAAGAAACGTTTTAAAGAGCACTAAAACGCAAAAAAACATTGCATCCCGGAGCGGTGTTCCCTTCATCTTGTCACCCTCAACATTGTCACTTGGATTACTTGCCTCACTCCTTGTATTTTTTTTTCTAGATCCTAGTTTGGATGTATATCTCAATCATCTGTTGAGATCATGACTTTATATAGAGAGCATAAAATTATTGTTAATAAAAAAAATTCTTGTTGAAATTAGAAATTTGATTTTTTTTCTACTATTTAATTGAATGTTTTTAAATAATAAACGCAAAACATTACGATTCGCAAAACAATAAAATCAGTTCAATGCGGCGTTTGGATATGAAGGGTCCTGGGTTCGAGTCTTGGAAAAAGCGCAAACTCTTCCTTTCTGATTTATGTGTACCTTTCTGTTCAGATGAAAAAGGTAACTTGTTGATTGATCTCTGCAGCATGAAAAACTCCAAAATTGGGTTGTTTTATCTCTGAGCGGGACATTTTTTGCACAAAATGGGTAAATGGCTAGGTCACAAAGACTCCGAGAAGGCTGGAGGGGACCCACCCACTGAACAGCTGTTGGGAGACAGATGGCAGCGTCCAGTAAAGGCCATTCAGCGTGTTAACGTACATAGGGTATGGCTCTCCCGCACTCATGGCTTAACATCCCATTCGACAGACGGCGGTCTTTCCTAGCCCATCGGTATCTCCTACTGACCGAAGCAGGGAAATTTAAGAAGTTAAATCTCAACGCTGGCCCAGGAGGGACTCTAACCTGGACCTACAGTTACTGGCGCGCTACGGACTGAGCCGCGCCCGCCCTTACTGAAAACGGGAATTCGGCAAGTTCTATACTCTTCCATTTACTCGAACGTTAAATAAAATTCTATTTTTCTTTCCCTTGGCAAAATCTATAAACGAAATTATTCCTGAAGATTCTGTAACAGAACACTCTTCAACTTCAACCTTTCAAAATCATTGTGCCATTTTCACCATTCTTCAAAACTGAGACTATGCGAAATTTGTAGCTTTAAAATGTTAAAGATACAATCAACGTTAAAGCTTCATTTGTTTTCTAGAAGAAAACGAGATATAAGCTCTAAGGTAATTAATACTCTTACATAGATTATTTTGACATGCGAAACATCGTTTATGATAAAAATCCCGATTAGCATAATTATGTAGCGCTTGGGTTTCAGCTCCTTCTGTCATAAAGTTAATTGGATTGCGTTTTCAAAACTGGGCAAGATGGATAAAAAAGAGGAGTCATTTCCTGCAAGGAAGATGAAATGGGACATTGCTGAACATCCGAAATCTGATAAATCAGTCGTGACTGTAAAACATCAGAATTCTGAGAGAGAAAAAACTCAAAATAACGAGAGAAAAATCTCATCGACAAGGAAAGTTTTTGTCAGTTTTCACTACATCAGTTAGTATTATTAATTACACTACTCAAAGATAAATAATGATTCTGATGTGTCTGGTAGAAGAGTATTTTATAGTTAATATTTGATAAGCTGATTAAAAAAAATGTATCCAAAATATTTATATCTCAGTTATTAGCGTATATTTTTCTGATTTTAATGTGCACAACTCAGTTTTAATTGCTACCAAACAATCAGGTATTAAGATAATATTTTCTTTTTGTTTTTTACGTTATTTTGCAAGAATAAAATGTAATTTTAACTGAATAAAGTTGAGTTTTATCTCAGAGACACTTTTTTCCAAACAACGGGCTAAATGGCTAGGTCACAAGGTCTCTAAGCGCTCAGATAAAGCTGTTAGAATACAGATGGCAGCCTCCTGTCAGGATAATTCAACTTGTTCTTTCATGCGCACAGAGTACGACTCTTCCGCATACGTGACCAAGATCTAATGTTCCATCTGACGGACAGTGGCTTTTCCAAGCCCATTGGTGACCCGTTTCTCACCGAGGGCAGGGTGGGGTTTAGCGGAGAAAGGTCAAAGAAGGTCTTTTTTCCATTTGTAAACCAATGCACTATTAAAAAAATATTTCATACACGAAAATAACCTGTAAGCGTTTTGGCTTGCGTTGGTTACTCTTACAGTCGCTCAAAAGAGTATCCGAACGCTATGGTTGATTACAAGATTAAGAAAAAAATATCTGGCAACGGTTTTTTTAGAAATTAGTGATCTGGCAACCTTCGTGTCACGTGACACGAAGGTTGCCAGATCACTAATTTCTAAAAAAATCGTTGCCAGATATTTTTTTCTTAATCTTGTAATCAACATAGTGTTCGGATACTTTTTTGAGCGACTGTACAACATACAAACACAAGGACATGCCTCTGACTGTCCCGTGGCCGAGTGGTTAGCACGCTTGGCTACTGATCTAAGGGACCTGGGTTCGAGCCCCGGATTTAGGCATGGATGTGTGTGTCGTTTTTCTGCTGAGGTCCTGCCATCCTCTCAGATCTTCCACTTTGGCATATAAACTGACAGGCTCCTGTCAGACCTCTGTGGCAAGCAGCTGCTTGAGGGGGTATTTGTTTATTTTATTTTTATTAGTCATGTTCTCTAACCACTACACCACTTCTGGCTACTAATATAAAATCGAGTGAAGAAAATACTTGAAGCGTATATGTTAGTACTATGGCATAAGTAAGTTATTAGATTATATATAAATATTTGCAGGTGATGGAAACATTTGATTTATGGCTTTGAAATCAGCAGATTAATATTAGCTAATGTTTTCATTTCTGATGGAAAATAGCTTTCAGCTTGTGTGTTATTGGGATAGGTTTTATGAATAAAAAATCTCTCCTCCCATTCATGTAAAAAAAATAAACTTAAAAACTTCTAAGAATGGTACTTAACACATATTTTAAGGCTTTGACTTTTTTTTCAAATCATCTAACATGCTTTTTATTTTACCCTTTTGAAATATTTATATTTTTGAGTTACATATCATAATATTGAATCTTTTAAGAGCATCTCAGCGTTTAATGACATATGTAGTCGAATTTTATCCTCCTTAGTAAGTTGATTTTAATTCAGCATTTATGCTACGATCATCACTATTTTTCCAAACATTCATTGAAGGAGTCATTCTTTCAATTCCATTTGCCAAATGCAAAGCGTCACCTGCCATATTTTATTTACCCATAACTGACCATGCTTCCAACATTATCTTTATACATTGCTATCTGTTAGGGATATGTGTCAAAGATTCAGGCATTTCAAGAACACCATTGCAATACGTGCAAGGAACACCATCAGATGAATTAAACGATCATAATACGATCAGAATTAACGAGTAGTTAATCGCAAATCAGTAGGTCCTGTACAATTAGATTTGTTTGCATCAATATTCTCAAAGTCCTTAGCTTACAACTTATCTTTACAATTCTGTCTTCGTGCAATGATTATATATGTTTGTTGTTGGGCCACTTGAACGATTGTCTCTACCATTTTCTTTTCTAAGTGACGATTTTAGTTTCAACTCGAATGTCGAATCACGATTTGAATAGATTTGATCGAGTTCTTTAAATTATCGTCATTTATTTAACACGTTATCAAGTTCTGTATCTGAGTTACTATTGACATAACACGGAACTTAACATAATAAAGTGGCCTTTGAGTGTAAACTTTGTTACTTTTTCTATATTCTACTAGTTTAACATGAAAGTAATAATTTCTTTTTGTAACTTAGTGTCATTGTTGCCAAAATTATGTTCTTAAATAACTTGTATGTTAACCTATACGAGTTTAGATGCTATTGGAATAATAAGAGTATTACGAATATCTGATAATGTAACATTATTATTTTAATTAACTAACTTTTCATAAAACCCAGGGCTATAAACTAGTCAGATTGTGATTTCTGGTCTTTGAATATAAAAAAAATGAATGTAATTTTTTTAAATGATCGAGTTTTTCGTAATTATTTTCTTACGGAGTCTAATTTTGTAAATATACAAAAGCATTGCTTTTATTTGACGCCAAGGTTTAGTATTTCAATATACCGATCTGGAGAAATGAAGATTTTTACATTTTTGAAACTCAATATGGAATTTAATATCGAAATACATCTATAGTAATAAATATGTCTTACTAATTTTTTTAATCACTGTTAAACTACCCACCAGGCTTAAAGACAATTTTTTCCTACACTCAACTTTAACCTGTTGCTTAAACAGTTTAATAGTGATTAAACACTTATTAAATCAATGATGAGCTTAGGATTCATTTCCCTAAATAAATATGCCTTTTTGCGCATTTGCATTTTCGTGAGATAACTACTTTTAACAATTTATTTTACATTAAACTTGGATCTTATTACATTTATCCGCTAGCGGTTTCAACTCAAGAAGGATATCGTTTCTTACAATTTCCAAATATTTTTCCTTTTCACTTTTCATACTTTTATTCGTAATTCAAGCTCGTGATTTCTTACAAAAAGTGCATGCTTTAAAATAATTTTTTTTCTTATTTTTTTGCATGAAAAGTGAAGAAATAAAACCCATTCATTCATTTCGGTAAAAGAACTGTCGACAATATTAGTTGTGTTTTTTAATAACACGACATTAAATGGGAAAGGAATTCCCATTTTTTTGATCTATCATAAAACAAACATTTTTTTCTCCATGACGAAACTTGGCACGAAACACAGACACCGAATTTTTTTATCTGTATAAAGAAAAGATGTTTATGCCTTCTGATATTAATTACAATAAAGATTTAAAGCAAAACTAGCCGAATTACTCCTTTATGAGTGAACTAAGATAAAATGTTGAAGTCATTACGTCGTAGAAAAAAAAGATGGCATGACTCTTCTGAAAGACGTACAAAGAATGCATTTTCATACACAGTTGCCTTTTTTGCAGGATGGTAAACGAGCTTTGATTTCTATATTTCCTGTTTTTATCTTATACAAAAAACGGTAAAGATAACGAGATATTTCCATTATCCTTTTTTGCTTTTAATCAGCATTTTAAATTATTTCTGAGTGCTTTTGAGAAATTCTATAAAAAATAAATACGCTTATTTTTTTTTCAAAATAGAAGTAATATATTATCAGCCTAATGAGAAAGAATTTTTTTTTTCTTAAAAAGGAAAGCTTATTTGTATTCAGTCTAGTTGTTCCTTCCATAAATGAAAGAAATATGCAAATAATATATATTGCTTAATTAAACAGAAAATGCAGATACAAATTCAACGAAACCGACGTTGGTTATGGATTAATCAATATGCCTTCACACTGAAAGAAATTCAAAATAAATAGCATAAACACTAAGCAGCTTACTTAAAACTGTCACATATTATTACCATATGATCATGCAAAATTTAAAATCGAAATACCGATCACTTAGTGAGGACGTTCAAAAAGTTCTTGACACGTGTCTGTAAATTTTCATTCGTTCCTCCGAAGCTAACGAGCTACGACCTGTTTAAAAGCTTGTCTAAACTTGTCATTACGTGTCAGAAATTAAGGACTATCATCATTTCTCTCTTCTCTGGTGGCGCGTAAATTTCGGTCTGCGAAATCTGTGCTTTGATGCTATGAAGCCTTCTAAAGACCAGGAAAGATTTTATATTTCACAAGGAATTCTATCTCTTGGGATCTTCTTGGGGATGACGGAAAAAAATCAGACCGATTTATCACAGGTATATGGGGATCATGCCTATTCAAATGGCACAGTTTCGGTATGGATGCACAAATTCAGAGAAGGAAGTCACAGCTGCGATTACCTCCCTCGTGCGAGGGCGGAGGTGGCTCAGTCGATAGCGCGCCAGGCTCGTAATCTGTAGTTCCCAGGTTCGAGTCCCAGCTGGGTCAGCGTTGAGATTTATCTCCGCAAAATTCCCCGCTCCGCCCACGGTCAGCAGGGGACACCAATGGGCTTGGAAAGGCCGCCGTCCGTCGGATGGGAGGTTAAGCAGTGGCCCCGTGTGCGGGAGAGCCATTCCCTGTGCACCTTAAAGAACACGCTGGATGGCCTTGACGGGAGGCTACCATCTGTCTCCCAACAGCTGTTCCAGTGGGTCCCCTCCCCCAACCTTCTCTGAGCCTTCGGAGTCCATGTGACCTGGCTATTTAGCCCATGATGTGCAAAAAAGTGCCGCTCAGAGGTAAAACAACCCAACCTCCCTCGTGCAGGAAGACCGAAGGAAGCTCTGAACAATAGAACCATCGCCGCTATTAAACAGTAGCACCCGATTTTGCACCATGCGATTTTCGATTTTTTCCAAAAAATAAAAAGAGACTTGCTGAGAAGCCATTTTCAAGTGTTCAAGACATTGCAAAATGCGATCATTCAGAGTTGTGGAGTACCCCAACCGGAGTACAGTCACTCAAAACAGAAGGTTGCCAGATCGCTAATTTCTAAAAAAATCGTTGCCAGATATTTTTTTCTAAATTCTGTAATCAACCATAGTATTCGGATACTTTTTTAAGCGACTGTACCACCAAGCGTTCCAGAAACGACGTAGACATCTGAAATTTTGCATAGATGCTGGAGGAGAGTACTTTGAATGACAGTAAGAGTTTTGTTGAGGTAAGTGCAATAGTTTTTGTTCTGCAGTGCATGAGAAGAACGTTTTGAACGCCACTCGTAAGAATTCGAATTAAGTTTTCTCAGATTAAAGAGTAGGTAGAACAAATATCGGAGATCACAATTAGCTTTCTATGGAGCACTTATATAAATTTTTCTTTACAGTAGAATCTCGATTATTCAGGGTCGGATTAACTGGGATGTTGAAAAAAATTAATAATGCCCGAAAATAATGTGGGATATGAGAAAGCTGCCGCTAAACACGATGAGATAGTAAAAGTTTTCAGGCAGCACAATTTTTAAGCACAAAGTAAAAGGTAAAAACAAACTTCCTTGTTATCCTTTTTTTAATGAATAAACTAAGTCCATTCTACGATATTTTCCGAAATCTATTACCTTTTTTGTACGTTTTATATGGATGGCCGATAAACGGAAAATTTGATTATCCATGATGATATTTTGCCCATTCTGGATAATAGGATTTCTACCGTAACTTCTTCATCTGATGTGGTATGCAGATATTGGCACTGACGTTCATGAGATTGCTTATTAAACTCACAAAACAAATTAAATTGTTTCGACTACCGGGGCAAAACAGAACAGCAGTAAAGACAATTACTTTCATAAATAGAGCCCGACTCTCAAAATATTGACATTTTTGAAAAATTCCAGAAATATTTTCAGTGACGTCACTGCAAGTGTTTAGTATCTGAGAATCAACCGTGATCTAATTCTTTTGATCGCATGCCAACTTTCACAATAACATGATACAAAGTACGTACTAAACGTTTTTCTTTTGTGATGAAAACTAACTTATGAGAAACTATTAAAACTTGGAAGCATTTCAGAGAGATCTTTCCACACTTCCTCTAATAAAAATGCGCTCACATACGAATAAGGCAACTTTCTTGAAAAAAAAAAAAATTTCTTCCTTGAGTTTTGCGATTTCTTCGGTTCGACAGATCTAGATTCAAAATCAGTAATAATTCTCTATACTACTTCAACTTAAATGTATGAGACTACTCCAAAAAACTGATTTTATTTTAGAAACAAAACTGTTTTGAATCGGGTGGGATACGAACCCATGACTTCCTGTCCTTCGAAGCCATTCGAAGTTCTCAGGTTCTTATGCCATATATCTGAAAACAATTTTCCCACTAAAAATTATATCTGCAATCGGTGTTTTCTGTGCTGTAGTTTCCATTTAACGTCGCTAATTCGTTCCTAAACGTTAAATGAAGAGCATTACATCAATAGGGTTAGGTTGTTTTACCTCTGAGCGGCACTTTTTTGCACACCATGGGCTAAATGGCCAGGTCACATGGACTCCGAAGGCTCAGAGAAGGTTGGGGGAGGGGACCCACTGGAACAGCTGTTGGGAGACAGATGGTAGCCTCCCGTCAAGGCCATCCAACGTGTTCTTTAACGTGCACAGAGTATGGCTCTCCCGCACACGGGGCCACGGCTTAACGTCCCATCCGACGGACGGCGGCCTTTCGAAGCCCATCGGTGTCCCCTACTGACCGTGGGCAGGGCGGGGAATTTTGCGGAGATAAATCTCAACGCTGACCCAGCTGGGACTCGAACCTGGGAAGTACAGATTACGAGCCTGGCGCGCTACCGACTGAGCCACCCCCGCCCCTTACAGCAATAGGAATCAATAAGTTTTAACAGGTTACGAGTACTCTGCTCAAAGCCACAAAGTGGCTATTTTGATTAAATCTGATCTCCCAAAGTATAAATCAAATATTCTTTATAAATAATAATAATGCTTTATTTATTCCTTTAAAATCATATCACATAATAGTTATGTATGGTATTTTATGAATAGCAAAAATAATAACACCAATCACCAAAATAAAAAAGAAAAAGTAATGATATTAAGAAAATATATTAAAAAATCGAATTAGTAATGTCGGGAACCAAGGGGCACCTTATTCCAGTCCAGGTTTCGTGAACAAGTAAAATTTTTAATATGTGGCAAAACATACGTTGATTTTTATCCCTAGTGAAAACAATATTTCGGAATGTACGTACTGAACAACCATCTTTCTGATGTCTTTCGTCAAAATATTTTGTAAACTCTATTTACTTAATTTCTCAAGCCATAACATGATATTGCTTATTATTATTCATCCTGTCAGTAGCGTACCCACTGAAGGGAGGGACAACAACCCCCACCCCTCCCCTTGAGGGCTTCAATAAAGTATATTTTCTAATATTCTATGTAAGGATGTTCCCGAAAATCGGAGACTGAAGACCTCCCACTTCCCTCACACACACAAACCTCTTCCAATCTGGATACGCCAATGTATTATTTTTTATTTTTAGAACATACTGACATCACCAGGTTCGAGTCCCTATTTTGTCAGCGTTAAAGTTTTCTCCGTTGACACTCAACCTACCTTCAGCGAGAAGGGCAGAGGTGACTCAGTCGGTAACGCGGCAGACTCGTAATCTGCAGTTCCCAGCTTGGTTGGATTGGATTGTTTTACCTCTGAGCGGCACTTTTTTGCACACCATGGGCTAAATGGCCAGGCCAAAAGGACCCCGAAGGCTCAGAGAAGGTTTGGGGAGGGACCCACTGGAACAGCTGTTGGGAGACAGATGGTAGCCTCCCGTCAAGGCCATTCAGCGTGTTCTTTAACGTGCACAGGGTCTGGCTCTCCCGCACACGGGACCACGGCTTAACGTCCCATCCGACGGACGGCGGCCTTTTCAAGCCCATCGGTGTCCCCTACTGACCGTGGGCAGGGCGGGGAGTTATGCGGAGATAAATCTCAACGCTGACCCAGCTGGACTCGAACCTGGGAACTACAGATTACGAGCCTGGCGCGCTACCGACTGAGCCACCCCCCGCCCTTCCCAGCTTGGAGTCAAGCCTGGGCTAACGTTGAGATATCTCCACTATACTTCTCGCCCTGCCGTCGGTCAGTAGGAAACATCTATGGGTTTGGAAAAGTCGCCGCACATCGGATGGAACGTTAAGCCGTGGTTCCGTGTGCGGGAAAGCCCTACCCTTTGCACGATGAAGAATACGCTGGATGTCCTTGACCGAAGGCTACCATCTGTCTTTAGATCTCTGCCAATCCAGATCACAAGGCTACCATCTGTCATTGTGCGTCAATGTGCGCAAAAATGTGCGCTCAGCGGTAAAACAACCCAATCTTCATTGAGAAAGAAGTTGCAGATAGACTTGTAAAAGTTAAATGGGATTAACCTTGACCCCATGTACAGGAGAGCACTATGTTCAGTAAAGAAATGGTCTCTTCGTAGATGACCAGTGGAGTACCTTCTCTTACCTAGACCTAATCCCTTGATGTCCTTGTGATCCGACAATTTCAATCTGCAATATTTCTTGCACACAACTGGAATGAAAAAGATTCATTCAGTGGTACAACAATTCAGCCCAACTCGCTAAGAGACAAAAATTGATTTGCTGCCTACCGGAAAAGAAAAGGGGTCGTGATTGAAGAAATTACCCACTGCATACGGAATTTCTTGTTGCTCATGGTCATTCACCATCTCAATCTGAAATTGTAAAAAAGTGACTTAAGTTTACTTCATTTCAGGATCAAACCTTGGGGTGGGGGTGGCTCAGTCGGTAGCGCGCCAGGCTCGTAATCTATAGTTCCCAGGTTCGAGTCCCAGCTGGGTCAACGTTGAGATTTATCTCCGCAAAATTCCCCGCCCTGCCCACGGTCAGTAGGGGACGCCGATGGGCTTGGAAAGGCCGCCGCCCGTCGGATTGGACGTTAAGCCGTGACCCCGTGTGCGGGAGAGACATACCCTGTGCACGTTAAAGAACACGCTGGATGGCCTTGACGGGAGGCTACCATCTGTCTCCCAACAGCTGTTCCAGTGGGTCCCCTCTCCCAACCTTCTCTCAACCTTCGGGGTCCATATGACCTGGCCATTTAACCCATGGTGTGCAAAAAAGTGCCGCTCAGAGGTAAAACAACCCACAACCCAACCCAAGGATCAAACCTTTGTCACCCAATTAAATTCACGCCTAACGACACGCTCTAATTCTCACAGCGAGTAACTTCACACAAGGTGCAAATTATGCCCATCTTTGTTTAGTTTCTTGATTGATAATCCAAAGAGAACTTCTCTGAAAACAGAGACTTTAAGAAAGTCCAATAACGTTAAAACACCTGAGAGGTGTTATGCTAATTATTCAGCCTTATCATTAACGAAGCTCTGAAGATTTGTTCTTTTATTAGCAATATTGACGAAGACAGTCTGTTCGGTAATCAGTGCAGAAAAGTGATTAAAAATAATCAGGTGATTCATCCTTCCGTCCTTTTGAATGGACGAGTATTCATCAAGTTTCTAACCATAATTATACCGCATTGAATTACTAACGATGAGCTAGTTGAAGTAAATAAGGAAACCATCGTCGAACTTGGAAAATTCTTCTAAGTACTGTTAGACTCTAGGAATTGAATCCGAAGATTAAACTGAAGCATCACCACAGCTTAATAATCCCTTTCTCCGTTTGATAGGAGAGAGTGTGCTGGATGGTAATGACGACGCTTTTACATTTTTGAATAAAGAAGCTTAAGATCTGTCTTCAAGAATTATATCTCAGAGTTTAGTTAGGAGTGGAGAGATTCGTCCAAGTAGTTGTGGAGAACTTCTGAGCATCGCTTTCTGTAAACAGAGGTGGTCTGAGGTAGTAGTGTTGTTTGCGTGCAGGATTGGCAGATTAGCTATGAGAATTGTGAAGAGGATGAATGAGCACAGGTCCATCATGTATTTCAGTTCATTATTCACTTACAGAAAATGACTATGAGGTGAACGGCAGGCGATGGCAACAACTAGAAACAGATGGGTTCGATAAGCGAAAAATTCTGAACCTTTGTTACGCAGGCAAGAGGAGGAGGAGGAGTTATAAACAAATAGAATATTGTTTTTATCAGTTCGAATTTATTTAACTCAATTCGAAATGATAGAAACAATATTCTGTTTGTTTAGTATTTTAATGGCAAAGATGCTGTATTATCACGTATGAACTATTTGGGTTATTTTACTTCTGAGCGGCACTTGTTTGCACACCATGGGCTAAATGGCCAGGCCACAAGGACCCCGAAAGCTCAGAGAAGGTTGGGGGAGGGGACTCACTGGAACAGCTGTTGGGAGACAGATGGTAGCCTCCCGTCAAGGTCATCCAGCGTGTTCTTTAACGTGCACAAGGTATGGCTTTCCCGCACACGGTGCCACGGCTTAACGTCCCATCCGACGGACGGCGACCTTTACAAACCCATCGGTGTACCCTACTGACCGTGGGTAGGGCGGGGAGTTTTGCGGAGATAACACAGTGGGAAGGTCACAAGGACTCTGAGAAAGTTGGGAAAGAGGATCCACTGAACAGCTGTTACGAGACAGATGAAAGCCTCCCTTCATAGCCATCCAGTGTGTTATTTAACGTGCACAGGGTATGGCTCTTTTGCACACGAGACCACGGCTTAACGTCTCTTCCGACGGACAGTGGCTTTTACAAGCCCTTACTCACCGAAGGCAGAACCAGGGTTAGCGGAGAAAATTCTCTAAAGCAGGCCAGTTGGGACTCTGATTTGAGAACATCAGATTACGAGCCTGGCGTGCTACCGACTGAGCTACCTTCCGTTCCCTATGAATTGTATTTCCAGCAAATGGTTATGAGATGAAAAGCAAGCAGTTGGCAACAACTCGAAACAGATGGGTTGGATAGAAGAGAAATTATGCAACCTTGGTCTGTTGGCTCTGTAGTTACACAGGCAAGAGCAGTAGACATGCAGATCACTGAGTTCAGAATGACAGAAACAGTATAAATTAAGTATCTTAGATGCAAGGATGTTAAATTTACAATACCGGAATCATTGATTAATATTTCGCAAAAATGTAGTCTAGAGCAAGGGTTCTCAACGTGGGGTACGCGATAAAATTTTTTGGGGTACACCGTGAGAGCTCAAAAATTGTTAGATCAAGTAACAAAACATATGTTTTATTTTATTCCCATTGTTATACTATAACTATAATTTTATCTATCTATACAAGGGGTACGCCAGTTACATGCACATTTTCAAGGGGTACATGAAGCATACAAGGTTGAGAACCACTGGTCTTGAGAAAGGCTAATTTTAAGAGGTTGGGATATTTTAAAATTGAATGAAATCGCAAATGATTTTAAATCACGAAAGCTAAAAAGAATTTTAAGGACTGAGATGTATTTCATAAGGAATTTCCTTCCTCCCATACATCAGCAATTACGAGCGTAATCTTCAGTTTGCGCCAGCGTTGAAATTTATCTCTGTTAATCCCCACCACAGCTCTCAGTGATGAAGCTGATACGGATAGGTTTGGAAAGGCCACCGTCCGTCGGATTGGACGTTACGCCAATCACGGTTGTGTGTGCATGAAAGAGAGTGAAAGAGCTATACCCTTTGCATGTAAAGAGCAGGCTGGAGAACTTGATTCGAGCCTATCTACCTACTAACAGCTATCGCATGAATCTCCGCTCTCAATTATTACGAGATTTTGTGGTTATTGTGACCTGGCCATTTAGCCCATTGTGTGCAAAAAAAGTATTATTCAGAAGTAAAAGAACTCAGCCATACATCAATAAATTTATCTCTTAAAATAATATAGGTAAGCAATTTATTCTGTTCAATTAATTCAATTGTAAGGAGGAAATATTTTTAGCGAAATGTTTGATGCATTTTTTGATATGTCAAAGCGTAAAGTTTCAATGACTGATCTGACGGGAAAAATACGAAAACAAAATGCTCTCTGCTCTTTTCATTCAATATGTGGACTGCTACTTTCTGCTGTGATTTAACTCTGATTTTCAAACGTCAAAAGCATTCGACAGTTCCCAGACATTTAGCTGACATTAAGTGAACAAGCGAATGACAGATCAGGGGATATAAGATACGTAAATTCTCGATGTGATAGACAGCTGATTTCATTCTGTATTTTATTTCGTTTCCGATTCGGTGATGCTTGAAGCGAAGTGGATTAAATTATGATAATGACACACGAAAAAAAAATCAGTCATTTAAAACGGAATTTAGAAAGATTGGGTTGTTTTACCTCTGAGCGGCCTTTTTTGCACACCGTGGGCTAAATGGCCAGGTCACAAGGACCCCGAAGGCTCAGAGAAGGTTGGGGGAGGGGACCCACTGGAACAGCTGTTGGGAGACAGATGGTAGCCTCCCGTCAAGGCCATCCAGCGTGTTCTTTAACGTGCACAGGGTATGGCTCTCCCGCACACGGGGCCACGGCTTAACGTCCCATCCGACGGACGGCGGCCTTTCCAAGCCCATCGGTGTCCCCTACTGATCGTGGGCAGGGCGGGGAATTTTGCGGAGATAAATCTCAACGCTGACCCAGCTGGGACTCGAACCTGGGAACTACAGATTACGAGCCTGGCGCGCTACCGACTGAGCTACCCCCGCCCCAGAATTTAGAAAGGAAAAAAGATTAATTACATTAAAGAAGGATGAAGAATATTTATGTTTGTTGCGTAAACTGGAAGGAACTGAAACAAAAGACATAATATCTTGTTCCCTTTCAGAAAGGTATCGGAGATAATTCCCATGCCATTATGGTGTATTTTTCGTTCAGTTGTTTCAATTCGGTGATTAAACGGTAGAGTTTAAATTCTGTATATTGAAATTGGAAATGTAAATTAATTGTCGTTTCACAGAGGAAAAGAGCGTTCGATTTTGGTAAAATCCCTTCCCTAGAAAAAATCTCTCTATCATCGACTCTATCATCTTCCCTACACATTAAAAATGATAAGAAATGCCTACAACTTCAGTATATATGATAGGCCTCATAATGCATTTTCTTTTAGAAGTTTGGAATTTATACGAACATACCTAAATCTTATGCACTGTCTTACCAAAATATTAGAGAAATTTTACATTATGTTAATGGGAACCTTTGAAGTTTTATAACTTCTAAAATATGCATTTAATGGAAAAATGTGACTGGAGATAAATTAAACGTCATAATCAAATCTATATAAAATCTCTATTTGCAGCAATAGTGTTTCAATATTTTAAGAGTTACGGAACCTAAAATATTTCACAACATTAATGCTTCGTAAGAATTTACCTTAGAAATTAAAACTTAAATAATGAACGTTGTTGCAAACCACTTAATAAAATAAATATGCATTTAAGTAGTTTGCGTAATGATTATTTCAATATTATACAATTATAAATGCTTTTTATAAAACAAGATAATTTATTGTTAAAAATTCCAGTTTCCACACAGAATATTGTTTAAAATCGAGATTTAGAGTTATGATCTTTATCTTATTTTCTCACATATTTCCATTAAATGTATATTTTAGAAGCTATAGAGCTTCGAAATTAGATTTCCATTGACATATAGTGAAAATTTCTAGCATTTTGGTTGGTAGGTGTACATGTGATATGCCCTATAAGGAGCCTCTTTTGGGAGTACATATTATAATATCATACAGGGAAAAAAGATTATTATCAGTCTGTCTACTGGCTGGAAATGAAAGAGTTACACAGAACAATCATAGCTGTCAGGGTCACAATCCTGAATGGAAAGAT
Organism: Ryuthela nishihirai; assembly: GCA_038380435.1. Lineage (NCBI taxonomy): Eukaryota > Metazoa > Arthropoda > Arachnida > Araneae > Heptathelidae > Ryuthela > Ryuthela nishihirai. The sequence continues at coordinate 43,005,809 of JAWZYU010000020.1, forward strand.
ATATTTCAATTTTCTTTCAAATAGAAAAACTGAACCCAATTTTTGTTAGAAACAAATATTCAGAATTTTCCGTAAAAACATTTAAATTAAGAAGTTTTCAAATGTATCTTATTGCAGATTAAACGGGTCTTCGGTAAACGGAAACCTCCTTAAAAAAATATCATTGGAATAATGTGCGCTGAATTAATTATGAATGTTGCACTAAATAATTCTTTTTCACTAAATAAACTAATTACTTATTTGCATACAAAAGGAATTAAATTATCTCTTAATTATCCCAAATGTCCCAGACGTCTAAATAGGAGACTGTAGTGATTCATGAATATTTAGCTGAAAAAATTGAGTTTTGCCTTCAGTGGGACTCGAACCCCCATCTCCTGAATTCATGTCGTGTTCTAATCATTAATTATCAGCGGTTTTCTCCGCTAATTGTGTTGATTAACTCTTCCTGATTTATTTTTTCGCTCTTGTCGTCCTGTAGGGAAGGTTTATAGTCACAATTAACTGAGAAAGAATTAGCAGCTGATAATTTTATGATTAGAACACTTAACACGTTTTTAGGAGACGTGGGTTTGATTCCCACTCAGGGAAAGACCAGTTATTTTTCAGCCAACTAACTATTCACGAGTTATTATGATACATACTGTATACAGGATATGTGCTACTATGTAATGCTCCATATTGGGTCGTTGCTCTGAGCAGCGTTTTTGTCCACACAAAGGGCTAATTTGTCAGGTCATAAACACCCAGAGGCGTGTATCTGGTTTGAGTACGAAATCCGTTGAACAGCTGTCAGGAGACATATAGTACAGGAGATATATAGTAGCCTCCTGTCAAGTCCATTCATTCTGTTTTTAACGTCCACAGGGTATGGCTCTCCCACACACGGAACGAAGGCTTAACGCCTAATCCGACGGACAACGGCCTAGTTCTCCTTTCTGATACTGAGGGAGGAAGATTGGCAGAGATAAATCTCAAAGCAGGCACAGTTGGGATTCTAACCTGGGAATATCAGACTACGAGCCTAACGCGCTAACCACGTCGGCCTATCCATTTGTAGGGTAATAATCTAAGGGACCTGGGTTCGAGTCCCGGGTAAGGCATGGACGTTTGTGTCGTTTTTTCTGCTGAGGTCCTGCCATCCTCTCAGACCTTCTACTATGGCATATAAACTGACAAGCTCCTGTCAGACCTCTGTGGCAAGCAGCTGCTTGAGGGGGTATTTATTTTTTTTATTTATATATTTCATCCAACCAAGTTCAGACAGTTATGGCATAGTGGGTCGTGCCCCATCATACTGAAAGAAAACACTGCGGTAACGTGCTATGGGTATGTCCTCTAAACAAGGCACCAAAATGACATTTAGCATTTGCAAATAAGAATCGCCGGTGACAGTGTCGGTATAAAAGTAAGGTCTTATGATGTCACCATGAATTGCACACCAGATACCATGAGATCGTCCTGTACGTGTGCGTCTTCAACCCAATATGATTGTGTCGCAGCCCAGTAGCGACAAATGTAACGGTGCAAGTTTGTTTCATCGCTGAAGATTATGTCAGCCGGGAGAGAGAGTTGTTTTTGAAGATTTTCTACTGCCCAATCACAGAACAGCTCTCTGCGGTTCATGTCGTCCTGTTACAACTCCAGTACCATTTGTATGGATGGAACCTGTTTCTTTTGAGGATTCTGGATACAGATGATTTTCAAATTCCAACCTCCTGTGCAGTTTTTCTTAAAGACCAGCAAGGGCTAACTACCACTTTAGCCAGAACATTTACAGAGTGCCCTTCATTGTAGTACTACTTGGAGGGCTGGTCGGACGGTATCTGTCACCGAACCAGTCTCCTCCACTCTCTTCAGAATATTACTGGCGGATATGTGACATGGCTTTGGCTTGTCTGGATGTAGCCTGTGAAATTTCTCGAATGCTTCTCGCTGACTTTTTCCAGCAACATGAAAAGTACCAATATACTTTCTCCTGTTATGTGAGACGACATATCGTTACTCTGTCATTCATCAACATGTCGACTCATCTGAAACAACAAATAAGAACACATTAGAGTTATTTTTACTTATGACCATGTATAGGAACGTATGGGTTGTTGTTGTGGGTTGTTTTACCTCTGAGCGGCACTTTTTTGCACACCATGGGTTAAATGGCCAGGTCACATGGACCCCGAAGGCTCAGAGAAGGTTGGGGGAGGGGACCCACTGGAACAGCTGTTGAGAGACAGATGGTAGTCTCCCGTCAAGGCCATCCAGCGTGTTCTTTAACGTGCACAGGGTATGGCTCTCCCGCACACGGGGCCACGGCTTAACGTCCCATCCGACGGACGGCGGCCTTTCCAAGCCCATCGGTGTCCCCTACTGACCGTGGGCAGGGCGGGGAATTTTGCGGAGATAAATCTCAACGCTGACCCAGCTGGGACTCGAACCTGGGAACTACAGATTACGAGCCTGGCGCGCTACCGACTGAGCCACCCCCGCCCCCAGGAACGTATGGGACACCCGTGTCTATCTATAAAGACTGGTGGACTCATGGGCCACCCATGTCTATCTTTATAGATAGACATGGGTGGCCCATAAGTCCTATATCTATAAAGACTTATGGGCCACCCATGTCTATCTATAAAGACATCTATATGGTGTCTCATATATTTAATATTTTTTCTTTTTCATTCCAATTACTAGCATTCTCAAAGAGGGAGGGGCGAGGTGACCTATATTTCCCCCCCCCAGATCCAGCAACGCACTTGATTAATATTTTTAAAAAGAAAATAGCTTCCAAAAGAGGACATTACGTACAGTTGCTCAAAAAAGTATCCGAACATTATGGTTGATTGTAGAATTCAGAAAAAATATCTAGCAACGACTTTTTAGAAACCTTCGTGTAGAGTACCCGAAGGTCGCCAGATCACTAATTTAAAAAAAAAAGTTGCCAGATATTTTTTGAGAATTCTGTAATCAAACATAGTGTTCGGATACTTTTTTTGAGCGACTGTACCTAACTTAAAACTAGAACACATATCTCCTCGGGCAAAAACAGGAATCTAGTTTAAAAATAGGAATCTTTTAAACATAATTGCAACTTTTGCACCATTTATAGGTTTTAATTCCAACTAATGGATGATGGGAAAATGAAAAGAACAATATTTTATTAATACTCTTAAAACATAGACCACTAAAATTTCAAAATTCAAAGATAGATACATTGCTTGCAATATTCGTTTAAAAGTTTGCAATTTTCAATATTTTTCACCGTTAGAGGACGCAATTAAAATTTCGAGAGATTCGGAAAGTGTGAATCATAATATTTGATCAATACTTTTCCAACGAAAAATATATTTTTTAATTTAACTCTAAAAATGAAAATTGACACAAGTGAAAACATTATCTTGTTTGTTTTTTTAAACGAGATTAAAAAAAAATCAATAGGTAATTTCTTGTTTCCCCGTCTTGTTTCTTATTTTTTCCGTCCCAACAACCAAAAATAGTTTTTCAGTTGTAATCAATTTTTCAGTAATACGAAATTGCTCAAAGTTTCCTTATTATTATCCACGACACCATGACAATTCCTCCACCAAATATATATATATAATTCGCACATGATGATACGGCTTCGATAATTGAATATGAAAGAAATAAGATCGTGTTTTGCTTAGGTAAAGGTTTACAAACCTACTTGGTTATTCCCGCTTGACATCTAACAGATGGTTATCCCTATACAAAAGAAAAAAGCGATGAAGCAGTTTTGCGATAATTGGATCTTGATCATATCAGTGAATTATTTTCACCCTACTTTCACTTCAATGTATGAAACGTTTAGAAAATAAAGCTGCTAGGGTACGTTAGTTTGTAATCATGCATCCTACACAATGTTTGCATTATGTAGCGCTAGATAAGGATTTTTTTGGACGAATATTAAAAAACAGATGCATTTTTGTCTACGAAATGGATATTCAAAATTTTTGTTTTTCTTCACTGAAGTACTTGTTATCGATGGCAAATTATCGTAGTTCGACATCTTTACAATTGAAGAAAATAGACACTTTCAGGTATTTATCACGCATATTAAACTCCAACATTTATCGGGATTCTTCCACATTATGTACAGTCGCTCAAAAAAATATCCCAACACTACGGTTGATTACAGAATTCAGAAAAAATATCTGGCAACGATTTTTTAAAGATATTAGTGATCTGTCAACCTTCGTGTACTGTTCACAAATGTTGCCAGATCATTAATTTCTAAAAAAGTCGTTGGCAGATATTTTTTCTTAATTCTGTAATCAACCATAGTGTTCGGATTTTTTTTTTTTGAGCGACTGTAAATAAACTGTAACACAGGATATTACATAGGTTTGAAAATATGTTTTTTTTATGGAAACATATCGTCGGCGATAAATTGAAGATCTCAATCAATTTTAACTAAATAATCAAATTCGAACACTATTTGTTTAATATTTAAAAAATTAGAGAAGCTTAAATTTTTAACAAAGCAATGAAAGTCATAAAAATTTAATCAAAAGTTAATTTAAACACAGCAGGCTGGATCTAGAAAAATAAAGGGGAGGGAGAGGCAACAAAACTTAATCGAGCGGAAGAAAAAGTAAAAAAGTAAAATGGAGGGAAGGGTCAACAGATTTCCCCCTCCCTTTTAGAGGTTTTTAAAAAATGTCTTGAAAAATGCATGGCATTTACATAAATGAATAATGTTCTTCTCAGTTGCTCTTACCAGCATTCTCAAGGAGAGGGCATGGTCCCTTGTCTCCCCCCACCTCCTAGATCCGTCCCTGAAACTCAATAACTATAATGCCAAATAGTTGTTTAACAGCGGGGGGGGCTCAATCGATAGCGCGCCAGGCTCGTAATCAGCAGTTCCCAGGTTAGAGCACAGTCGCTCAAAAAAGTATCCGAACACTACGGTTGATTACAGAATTCAGAAAAAATATCTGGCAACGATTTTTTTAGAAATTAGTGATCTGGCAACCTTCGTGTCACGTGACACGAAGGTTGCCAGATCACTAATTTCTAAAAAAATCGTTGCCAGATATGTCACGTGACACGAAGGTTGCCAGATCACTAATTTCTAAAAAAAATCGTTGCCAGATATTTTTTCTGAATTCTGTAATCAACCGTAGTGTTCGGATACTTTTTTGAGCGACTGTACCACTTGGACCAGCTTCTAGATTTATATTCGCAAAACTTCCCGCCGTGCCCTCGGTCAATAGTGGACATCTATGGGCTCGGAAATGCCGCCGTCCTTCGGATGGAAAGTTAAGGCATGGCTCTTTGTGATTGAGAGTTGGTGTTGAAGAGATATGACCTGTACTTGCTAAAGAACACACTGGATGGCCTTGACGGGAAGACTTCCCGTTGATTAACGGCTGACGTGCAGTCAGCCATCAATCGGTATGATATAACGTCTGTCTTTAAATTTTTTGTATATTTCAATTAAACGTCTTTGAATTTTGTATTGTACACTTGTTGTTTTTTGTTTTTGTTTAGATATTCTGCCCTCGTTTTTATGTTTTTATTTGACAATTGTTGGTTCTTTTCATTCATGGGATATTTTTACGCACATTGTTTTTTTTGTCTTAATTGTTGTGCTTTTTACTCTGCATATTTGTTGATTTTTAACTTTGTTTGTAGGTTCCTTGCCTTTTACCAACTTTTTTTTATCTCGTCTGGCACATCATAGCTTAAGTTGCTAATGTGCTATAAAACCCCAACCAATCCCGAACGCACTACATTTGTAAATGGGTGAAAACAAGGTTAAAACAACTCATCCGATAACTATGAGCAATCGGGGATCCTATCTCAAAACATGAAAGTTGGTTGAACTCTTAAACACAATAGGATTGTTCTAATCCTTGGACAGCTCAATTTTGCTGTACTGTGGACTAAATAGCTTGGTCATAATAATATTAGGTTTACAACTAAGTTAACGAACGAAGAGTATTTCTGATTATCCATAAGAAAGGAAATTAGAATTTCTTATCAAATGCAATGTTTTAATTAGAAAGAAACAATCTCGTATACACAGACCCACGCTTAGCGTACAATCCAATAAGCGATGGCGTTTGAAGTTTATGAGGAACCTTTGCATCTAACAGAGAAAGCAAAACATTTTCGGAACTATGCAGTGTGTTTTATTGTGCACAGGGCCCACTTTCTCCTTCATAAGGGCTCACGACGAAATCTCTCGTCCGACGGACGACGGCATGCCAAACCCATCGCGGTCTTTTACCTAACCACGGTAGAGTAGATGTTTGACGGACATAAATCTCAAATGTTACACAATTGGGACTCGAAACTGTAAATTACATATATTATTGGCCTGGTGAGTCAGATAGGTATATGGGGCGGGGGTGGCTCAGTCGGTAGCGCGCAAGGCTCGTAATCTGTAGTTCCCAGGTTCGAGTCCCAGCTGGGTCAGCGTTGAGATTTATCTCCGCAAAATTCCCCGCCCTGCCCACGGTCAGTAGGGGACACCGATGGGCTTGGAAAGGCTGTCTTCCGTCGGATGGGACATTAAGCCGTGGCCCCGTGTGCGGGAGAGACATACCCTGTGCACGTTAAAGAACACGCTGGATGGCCTTGACGGGAGACTACTATCTGTCTCCCAACAGCTGTTCCAGTGGGTCCCCTCCCCCAACCTTCTCTGAGCCTTCGGGGTCCATGTGACCTGGCCATTTAGCCCATGGTGTGCAAAAAAGTGTCGCTCAGAGGTAAAACAACCCAACTCAGATAGGTATGAGCTACCGATCAGCAGCCACCGCCCAATAAATTCAGTAATAAAAACTAAAATTGTTGGTAAATAAGATAAATAACAAATGATGTCTTAAAAAAATCACACCGAATCACATAGAACTCAACCTATCTGTATTCCTTAGAAATTGAATGAACAATCCGTAGAATGATCCATTCCAGAGCAGCAAGAGTTCTATTTTAATTATCTTTCGTGTTGCAACATTTCATAGCATCGGTCGGGAAATGACATTTTTCTAATGTTGTCAAAAGTCATTTACGATGTTGTCTTTGCATTCAAAAATCATTGATGCATTGATCTTTCGGATGATGTATCAAACAGAATTTGTTTTGCAAAGGAAGAAGATGACAAAGGCGCTCCAAAAAATTTCGGTCTTTTAACTTATGGCATGAATTATTGCTTTAGCTAAAATGATTTTGATTGTTCGTATTGAGTTATAAAGTTGTGACTCCATGCTTTATTGACATATGATAATTTATAACGGAATAAACATTTAATTCGTAATGTAATGTTCTTGGTTACTTTTCGTTCTCTAAGACAAAATATTTCTGTAAACAGCATTTCAATAGAGTAAAACGTCCATTTTATGGATTTCGAATTTTACGGGCAGCATCCATCCGTTCGGGCCAAACCAGTTCAATCTATTTTTTGTTCAGTGAAAGTCAAAATTCACTCTTAAATTTCTGTAAACCTGTTGCTGCACTTCCCAAATTTTCCTCTTCATAATCCTCTACTAGTAATTGATAGCTCCTCAACAAATTGATAGCTCCTTAGTTTAAGGAGCATGATAGCTCCTCAAACTAAGAATAAAATGCTTTCTATTTATTGTAAAATATTGTTTATTTTAATGTTTTTAGTGTTGTTACAGGATATTAGATGCATATATGAGTGTGATCAATGGTATTCCTAATTTACTCTATTCGTTATTATAAGATAGGGTCAAGTACTTGTGTGCTTCACCATAAAAGCTTTCGGATTTAAGATGCTTTCAACATTAACTGCCAATAGTTCCGTCTATTTGTCCATAAGTCGAGGGTTCATTGTATAGGGTGTCTGAAAAATAATGGTGGGGTTATACTATTCTGAATATGTATAATGTACATAAAAGGAAAGTAATATTTTAAATGAAAGCGTACTTCAAATGGTTTTGAACATAATTAGTGAATTTTCACATGTGCACCTTTACTGACCTTACATATGAATATTTCGCTACTTGCCATACACATTTCCTGACTGATAGATTGGCAACGATGATCGAATTCAATAGCCATTAAGGGTTGGGTTGTTTTACCTCTGAGCGGCACTTTTTTGCACACCATGGGCTAAATGGCCAGGTCACAAGGACCCCGAAGGCTCAGAGAAGGTTGGGGGAGGGGACCCACTGGAACAGCTGTTGGGAGACTGATGGTAGCCTCCCGTCCAGGCCATCCAGCTTGTTCTTTAACGTGCACAGGGTATGGCTCTCCCGCACACGGGGCCACGGCTTAACGTCCCATCCGACGGACGGCGGCCTTTCTAAGCCCATCGGTGTCCCCTACTGACCGCGGGCAGGGCGGGGAATTTTTGCGGAGATAAATCTCAGCGCTGACCCAGCTGGGACTCGAACCTGAGAACTACAGATTATGAGCCTGGCGCGCTACCGACTGAGCCAGCCATTAAGATGTCCTGATTTCATACCCTTGATTTTTTTTCTTTTAAGAATTGCAAACATTTCTTTGTAAATAATTATGTTAAAATGGACAAAATTCGAGACCTGAATCATTTGAACCCAGAATAAGCGAAACAACTGAGCAAGTAACAAGAGATATGCTGCAGCGTATGTGGCAAAAAGTGGAAGACCAATTACATATATAATATATTTAATATATATATGCAAGGTCACAAACGGTCCACATTATGTTTAAATATATTTGACACATGCTTTTAATTAAAATATTATTCTTTTGAATGTATATATTAATTTCCTACATAGTGATAAAATCCATCATTATATCTCGAACACCTTGTAATTGAATTGAAGCCGAATATTCCTTAATAAGCGCTTGAAAAAATAGTCATTTTTTTTTCTCGGATAAAAGTTTTTATTGTGTTTGAAATAGCTAGCATAAGCCATTTAGGAATATAATTGAAGTTAATTTTGTAGAAAAATGAAGAGGATATTGATACAGGAAGTGATATAGGAATATAGAGAGGAAATCGATGTGAAAGGAACTAAAGAAGCGGAAGTGACGTAATAAAGAGGAAAGGTAAAGATATAAATAGCATAGCTAAATAGAGTTCGGTTATTTTACCTCTGAGCGGGACTTTTTTGCACACGATGGGCTAAATGGCCAGGTCACATGGACCCCGAAGGCTCAGAGAAGGTTGGGGGAGGGGACCCACTGGAACAGCTGTAGGGAGACAGATGGTAGCCTCCCGTCAAGGCCATCCAGCATGTTCTTTAACGTGCACAGGGTATGGCTCTCTCCCCCACACGGGCCACGGCTTAACGTCGCATCCAACGGACGGCGGCCTTTCCAAGCCCATCGGTGTCCCCTACTGACGGTGGTCAGGGCGGGGAAATTTTGCGGAGATAAATCTCAACGCTGACCCAGCAGGAACTCGAACCTGGGAACTACAGATTACGAGCCAGGCGCGCTACCGACTGAGACACCCCCGCCCCTTATACAAAAGTGAATCTCAAGTTCAAAGACAAATTAAAGCCTCACTGAGAAGAAATGCATTCAATTCCTACATTTTTTCGAAGGTTTCCAGATCACTAATTTCTAAAACAATCGTTGCCAGATATTTTTTCTGAATTATGTAATCAACCATAGTGTTCGGATATTTATTTCAGCGACTGTACCATAACAGATTGGTTTAAACGCCAAGTTCACTCGGTACTGTATTCCCCGCCCTGCCCACGGTCAGTAGGGGACACCGATGGGCTTGGAAAAACCGCCGTCCGTCGGATGGGACGTTAAGCCGTGGCTCCGTGTGCAGGAGAGCCATATCCTGTGCACGTTAAAGAACACGCTGGATGGCCTTGACGGGAGGCTACCATTTGTCTCCCAACAGCTGTTCCAGTGGGTCCCCTCCCCCAACCTTCTCTGAGCCTTCGGGGTCCATGTGACCTGGCCATTTAGCCCATGGTGTGCAAAAAAGTGCCGCTCAGAGGTAAAACAACCAAACCCAACCCAACTCAGTACTATAATAGATTCGTTACTAATGCAATAATAAAGTAACGATTCCAAAGTAAAGATCACTTTCGAAACATTTGACACCTTTGGAGAACGAATTACCATATTCGCTTACGTTTTCCCTTGTCTAAACCTGACAGATATGAAACAAGAAATTCGTCGAACCTGTCAAAAGATGGCTCCAGAAACACTTCTCCTTTACGCTGGAATGCGATTAAGGCTTCTGGGTTTTTGAATTACAGTAAATGAACGTCACTTCGAACTTATTGTTTGTTATTCCTCAATGTTTCCTCGTTATGGTCGTGCAAGTGAATATTACATTAAGAGTTCGTCATTGCTCCTTAATGTGTCACAATATCGCACTCTTCTCAAATTTGGTTATATCTCATATTGTTACGGTTTATTTAGTAAACGTCGGGTTAGATAACAGTGTTAATTTTCGAACTGTGTTGGCCTGATATTTAGCTATAAACTTTTAGAACAATTTTGGGAAAAGATTATGTTCTAACGTTAATTGGTTATTTGTCTTGTTAAGGTTCGTCGAAGATATTCAAAGATATGCTATTTTCATCTTCTGGGTGAAGCTGATCGTCTTAATTGAATTGAATTAGAGACTACTCTATTAGAAGACTGGGACGAGATCTTAGCAGAGTCTTTTTAGCACTTTGAGAAGATCCTGCTTGACGAGAAAGATCCCGAATGCCAGAGAAGCTTCAAGGTATATAGCAAGGGAGAGTTGGGTTGTTTTACCTCAGAGCGGCACGTTTTTGTACACCATGGGCTAAATGGCCAGGTCACATGGACACCGAAGGCTCAGAGAAGGTTGGGGGAGGGGACCCACTGGAACAGCTGTTGGGAGACAGATGGTAGCCCCCCTTCAAGGCCATCCAGCGTGTTCTTTAACGTGCACAGGGTATGTCTCTTCCGCACACGGGGCCATGGCTTAATGTCCCATCCGACGGACGGCGGCCTTTCCAAGCCCATCGGTGTCCCCTACTGACCGTGAGCAGAGCGGGGAATTTTGCGGAGATAAATCTCAACGCTGACCCAGCTGGGACTCGAACCTGGGAAGTGCAGAGTACGAGCCTGGCGCGCTACCGACTGAGCCACCCCCGCCCCAATTAATAAAGGAAGGGAGGCAAGAGACTTGATTTCCATTGCAGTACATCATTTTCTCCTTTGTTTCAGAGATCTTTAAAATATTTCTTGAAAGATGCGTGAAATATGCACAAGATAAATGATTTTGGGCTTCATTACCCTTACTAGCTTTCTCGAAAGGGGAAAGGGGCAAACACCTCCTTGTCCTCCTCCATAGTTCCGACCCTTGTTAAGGAAGTACTTTGCAAATACCTCCGCAATGATTATAAAGAAATGTATTCATGTAACACCCTGTTGTTGTTGTTTTTACATAACACACAGGAGTAAGAAGGTGTAGTCTGGATCCCTCCGGGTTCATTGTCTGGGATTCACAGATTTCACGCGTTGTAGTGAGCGAGAAAGGAGCTCTTGATAGGCTTGGTAAACCGGCCCACCATCATAATCGAGGCATCGTCTCCTATTCATTCAAGCCCTACACCACAGACGGTAAAAAAGTTTCTAATTGGTGTTAATTGGGGACTCTTATTTCGGATGTTCCCAGATTCGAGTCCCAGCTGGGTCAGCGTTGAGATTTATCTCCGCAAAACTGTCAGTAGGGTACACCGATGGGCTTGGAAAGGCCGCCGTCCGTCAGATGGACGTTAAGCCGTGGCCCATGTGTTGGAGAGCCATACCCTGTGCACGTTAAGAAACACTCTGGATGGCTTTGATGAGAGGCTACCATCTGTCTCCCAACAGCTGTTCCAGTGGGTCCCCTCCTCCAACCTTTCTCTGAGTCTTCGGGGTCCTTGTGATATGGCCATTTAGCCCATTGTGTGCAAAAAAGTGCTGTTCAGAGGTAAAACAACCCAACCTAACCCTATTTCAGAAAATTTCTTCCTCTCCATATACAGGCACACCTAGACTATAGAAATATCTCTAAATCTATTCTTAACAACTTTCGAACTGATCTTCTCTCCCAATCCTGATTCGTGTTTTTGAATCTTTGTAACTCTTCCATTTAGACCGTTGTGCAGCAAAAATATTTTTAACATAGGCCGGTCGAGAGTTAAACACACAATTCAACTCAACAAAAAAGTCTATGTTTAAATCGAAAGTTCTTTTAAACTGTTCTTGGGAAGCTAATACAAAGAATAAAGCGCATCCATTTCTTTTACACAGAAGTGATTTTCAACAACAGATTCCTTGTACATTGAAAAAAAAACTACTACAAAATAGCCCATTGAGTGCAATCATGAACAGGACACCACTCTTTAGAGTAAAAAAACGCAGTTCATGTTTTCCTTTTGGCACATTTGAGAAATACACGTTAGAAAAAAAATAATGATTTGTAACCCTCTCCCCTTTTAGTAGATTTGTGAAGGGACAGTCGACATAGATTTCATGCCAAAGGATTTTACTCCAGTTCAAGAGATTTCGTGGAGAGGAGCCAACTGCAATCCATTGCGGTCATCCTTACTGAATGCGTGGTTCAAGAAAATCCATGCATCGATGCGACCTTGACTCCATTAGGATATCAGGAGTCTAAACCAGACAATGTACGGGTAAGAGTTAGCGCCACTTTGATAAAAGGAATGGAGGAGGAAAAAGAATAAAACGGGGAAAGTTCTTTTTTCTTTCTCTATCCCAACTCTTTTCTTCTCTGCAGTAAAACGGAAACTTTCTTGATTTCTTTTTAATGCCAAACACTTACTGACACTTTGTGTTACTAATAATATTTGATAGTTTTCCCCCCATATTTACATTTTTTCATTTGGTATAATTTATCCGTGAATGTCCAAGACGGATTAAAATCGCATAACAGGTACAACAATGATACGAGTATGCTAAAATCAAATCTAAGTAAATTGGCAGGTCACATGGACTTCAGGTTCTGAGAAGGTTGGTAGAAGGAGACCCGATGGATAGCATTTAGGAGACAGATGAAATTCTCTCGTCAAGGCCATCCAGTATGGTCTTTAACGTGTACAGGGTATGGATATACCACACATGGGGAGGGGAGGGGGTTAGTCTGTAGCGTGCCAGGCTCGTAATCTGCAGTTCCCAGTTTAGAGTCCCGCATGGGCAAGCGTTGAGATTTATTTCATCAAAACTTCCCGCCATGCCTTCGGTCAGTAGGGGACACCGATGGGCTTGGAAAGCCCGTCGTCCATCGGATGGAACGTTAAGCTGTGCTCTCGTGTGCACATTAAAGAGCACAGTGGATGCTTTGACGGGAGGCTACCATCTGTCTACTAACAGCTGTCCAGTGGGTCACCTCTACCAACTTCCACTGAGCCTTTGTGTCGACTGCACTCCAAGGCGGTACAACGGAGACATGCACTTGGAACGGTAGATGATTACGTTACATTATCAATGAGAATAATCTCTTTTCTAAGAGCAAAAAATAAATAACACCTCAAGTATCTACTTGCCGACAGAGGTGTGACAGGAGACTGTCAGTTAATACGATGAGAGGAAGGCGGGGACACCTCAGCAGAATGACAATACAAAGAAAAAAAAATACATGCCTTATCCGGGCCTTGACCCCGTCCCTTTGATCTGCAGCCAAGCCCGCTCACAACTATGTCTCCGTGGAGCTCTTTCTAACTCTTCATTAATCTTAAACTGTTATACATAGCACCGATCCAGAAAAAAATGAAAGTCGGAGAGTAGGCGTGGGTAATTAGAACCCTGCGCAAATGCAAATTTTCTTGGAAAGCAGAATATAAATTTTAAAAAAATTACTAGAGTGTAGAAAACTGGAATTAAATATGCGAAAATTTCAGTAGCGCAGATCATGACGTTTGCATAGTGAGGTGTAGAGGGGAATTGCTTAGTAAAAAAAGAAGTGTCACCATAATTAGAGTCCAGTACTGAGCCGATATCGGCCCTTTTTTTGGGGGTGAAAAAAAGTGACCTTTGTTTTGTTTTAAGAGCTAAATAAAGAATTCTTTTTATATTTTGTAGGTAATAGAGATGAGTTAGGACTCCGGCGGCGAAAATTTTAAATTTCAAATATCTCTTGAAATTGTGAACAAAAAAGAGTGAAAATTTAAATAATTTTTGGATTATAATTTCAATTTTTTCTCTATCATTATTAAATTAATTGTTCTTAATTTAAACATTTATGATGAGTTTATTATGATGTTACCAACGAATTTTCTGTTTCTGTTACTAGTATTCCTAATAATTGTCGTTCAAATGAGCATTAACAATCCAAATATGTCATAAAATGATTTCAATTAATAATGTAAGCCGCGATAGAAGCAGAATAAATGCAAAAGAAGAGGGCCAAAAAAGGGGAATTCCATTGCAACATAACCTTTTCCCCCAGATTTAGATATCTTTAAAATTTATATATATATATATTTTTATGAAATATACTAAATTTAATCATTTTTGCCTTCATTAACTTTACTAGCATTTTCGAAGGGAGGATGGCTACTTCCCCCCCCCCACCCCAGGTCCGCCCAGGTGGTTATACATATTACGTTTCTCAGTAAATCTATCAGAATATTAATTTGGAAAAATAAAGGAAATGCTGATATTATTTACCAATTTATTTTACACACGATCAAAATTTAATACTGAACTAACTAGTCAGAAAACTAATACTGAACTAACTAGAAGAAAATCCCTCATTCTCGGACGCTAAAATTTAATTGGAAAATGGAATGATTTATTCCTAACTTTGAAAGCCTTTTTCCTATTCGCTATGAATTCTAGAGAAAATATTTTTAGCCACTCTTCTAAAAGAATTATTTTAAGGAAAAAACCCGAAAATCTTTGTGTCGTGTGGAGCTTCAGACAACTCTCTAAGCAAATTACACCCCTTAGTAAAGAACACGATATCCGCTGCCCGAAAACTTTTTATTTATTTTAAATGTTTTTTCCCATCTCAAAGTTCAATTGTTTTCGCACTTGAGAAACTGTCTTCAAAGTAGTTTCCAATCGATAGGTTCGGAACCCAGAGGCAATACAACTTTAACAACAGAACAGTCTATCTTGATTTTCAATAATCATAACGCTGCGGTTTCTTCACTTTTTTTTTAATCTTTACGGATGTTTCACGGAATATTTAACGAACTGTCAAATCGATGAATGCGATGTACAGTTTCCATTACCTTTAAAGAAAATTTTAATTTTTGGTGATTTTATTCAGAACTAGCAGTCGATATTAAAACTTATGATAATGTTAGGAATAAGTAGAGCTTTTCTTTTACGCTATCCGATAAAACTCAAACTTGATTGTGTTTTTTAACTTCTGAAGTCAGTTTTGAGCACACGGTAGGCTAAATGGCCAGGTCACAAGGACCCCCAATAGCTAAGAGAAGGATGGGGGAAATGGACCCACTAGACATCTATTAGGAGACAGATGGAAGCCTCCCGTCGGTAATCCAGTGTTCTTTAATGTGCACTGGATATGGCTCTCCTGCACATGGACCACGGCTTAACATCACTGAATTTCTACGCTCACTGATATCCCCTTTCTGACCAAATAAAGGGTGAGGATTAGTGGGAATAAATCTCAACGCTGAAACAATTGGGATTGTTTCAGCGTGTTAGATTAAGACAGATTACGAACCTGGCGGTACTGATAGAGACAATCCCCTGCTCTCCAGACGTGTAAATACATATCATACTAATATATGTAGAGTGAAATGAATATTATTAATTATTGCACATTGTTACATATGTTTAATTCTCATTCGGTGAATTGTTGATTTTTATAGACGAAGATCATCATATCACACATTCATTGGTTCTAACCAGGGCAGAAAAATTATTACACTGGAAACAGTACTTAGGTGGTCATATTATTTTGATACTAGATCGTGTGGGCTCAACTCACGGAAATATTGAGCGTGTGCAGTTACCGTTCACAGCAAACTGGAGCGTGTGCAGTTACTGCACACGCTCCAGATATTTTTCCTGAATTCTGTAATCACGTGACACGAAGGTTGCCAGATCACTAATTTCTAAAAAAATCGTTGCCAGATCACTAATTTCTAAAAAAATCGTTGCCAGATATTTTTTTCTGAATTTTGTAATCAACCGTAGTGTTCGGATAGTTTCTTGAGCGACAGTACAATGCAACCAAGAGAAATATCGTAAGAAGTAGCCCAAAAATTTTCCGGTTCTTTTAAATATTAATGAGGTACAAGAATGTCCGCAGTAAGGGGCATGAGAGATGATTTACATTCAAAAAAAGAAATACAAAATAAAAAAATGGATTTTGTCTGGTGAAAAAACATTTTTTTGGTGTTACGTTAGCGGATAAAGATGATGCGATGATTTAGATCCGTGGAGAAGAATTGGAAAGGTTTTAGGTATTTTTAAAAACACGAACTGTTTTAGATCTTGTGATAAATATGTGGGATAGTTTTAGGTTACTGAAAACCAATGGCGGCTCGTGAGTTTCTAAATAGGTGGGGTCAGCATTATATAGCATACAGAGATTCGTATCTCTGCAGACACCAACTCTGCAGGGGCGGTGAGGGCTCCGGTGATGATGCGCAACGTCGGCGACTTTCTCTGCTAACCCCAATTCCGTTCCTGGGTGAAAAAAAGAATATGGATTGGAAAAGAACATAAATAAAAATGTAATAAAATTTCCATACATATATATTGTGGCTTATATCAGGCACCATACCCCAGGATTTAGTTTCAGAATTTAGTTCAGAGGAGGTTCGAAATTTAGCCTCTGGGTGAGAGTTGGGGCTTAAAACTTTCTTGTAATATTTCGCACTGATAACAATGGGCAACACACAAAAAGGCTTTGAAATGAAAATGGCCAATCATTACTAATTTCGTGATGCTGAACACGAAAATGATTATAAAATTTGTCGATTATCTCTTGTTTAGGAGAGACAGAGATGGTCATGTATAAACGACTCAGTCCGCATTGAGTACATAGGTAACCATTTCGCAACGCTGTTCTTCAGTTCAGTTTTATTATAATAAAAGGTTACAAACAGCATATATTTGTAATACTCTTATTAACCCAAGAGCATCTAAGCTCATGTAGGTTAACTTACAAATTATTTAAATACATAATTTTGGCAACATTGACACTCAACTTTACATAAAGAAAAATATATACAGGGTGATTCAAAACTTATCGTTCAAATTTCGTGGGGAGGTGGGAATACGTCAGGAAACCGATTTCACATAGGAAAGTATGTCCGCAAACGTCATCTACATGAACAAAATGGACAAGTAAAGTGAACACAAGGAAACAGTACAGTTAAGTGGTAACGAATGTGACTTTTATTCCAACAAGGTAAAGTACAGGTTCACAGTAGGTGCTCAAAATTGCGACCATTTACACGGACACAGGATTCACAGCGCCGTTGCATTGACCGCCGAACATTTTCAAAAACGCCTGGCATATCATGGACAAAGCCTGCGGCTGCCACTATTCGTGTGCTAATATTTTCTTCGTACAACACCACGAATGCTAATATTTTCTTCGTACAACACCACGAATGCTAATATTTTCTAGTTTGCTAATTAAAATTTCGTGATCAACGGTGTCAAAAGCTTTCTCCAAGTCCATAAATACGGACAGAGTAAATTGATTATTGTCTATGGAATGAAACACCTTTGATGTATAATTCAACAATGCAGTTTCTGTACCTCTACCCTTCCTAAGCCCAAATTGGTTTTCAGAGAGAAAATTAAAACTATCAAAAAAACTTATCAGTCTATATTAACTAGTTTTTCTAATATTTTTGAAAATACTGGGAGAATAATATACTGGGAGAAATACTGGGAATTCTACTGGGAATTTCTTATACTGGGAGAAATACTGGGGGTTGAAAATACTGGGAGAATATCGGTCGATAATTCTTAAAATCATTTTTATTCCCCTTTTTGTAAACTGGAATTACAATAGCTTTCTTCATTACATCTGGAAAAGTGCCAGTTTCGAAGGATAAATTACAAAAGTGAACCAATGGTTGATTCAAATTAAAAGAACATTTTTAACAGCAATAATGGAAATATTGTCATACCCAGCAGATTTTTTAATTTTTAAAACCTTTTATGCCAGTCAATTCCTTTCTACAAGTTGGAGCAAAAAATATGGATTTGGCATTTTTACTCATATGGCACTTTTGATTTCTTACAATCCTATTCTTTGACAGATTTACTGCTATATTTACAAAGTGTTCATTGAATTGGTTTGCCAATAACTAAGCATTTTCAGTTGAATCAGAACCACTTTCTAATTCTTCTATTATCTCGCTTATCAATTTCCACGGCTTTGATATATTACCATTGCAATTTTGAAACTGAGTTGCAAGGAAACTGTTTTTTGCATCTCGTATTTTATAATTTATTTGATTTCTAAAATTTTTAAAGCTACTTTCGTAAGTTTCATTTAAAAGGTATTTTTTTGTGTTTTTTATATAGCTTATCTCTTTCTTTTAATAAGTTCAGAATTTCGGAAGTAATCCATGGCTTTGCTGATTGTGATTTTTTATGAATTTTTCTTTCCCTAGTTGAATTTTTAATTACAAGATTAAATGTGGTTAAAAATTTATTATAAGCTTCATTGGCATCATTAAGAGTTAATACCTCGTCCCAGGAACATTCACTTAAAAACCTGTTCAATAAAGTATAGTCTATGTAGTGATAAAGAATAGGCTCTGTATAATTATCACACTCAATATTCATATTATTGTTAAAATTAACTGCTATGGCAATGGGATAATGATCAGTCACTGCTAATTTAACAATACTACTCTTGAACGAACTTTCGGTTTTGTTTTTAACAAAAATGTGATCTAAACAAGTAGAAGATATTATACTTTCTCTGCTCGGTGAATTTATGAAACTTTGAAAGCCATTTGATGACAGTAAATTTAGATATTCATTTGTGTAGTGATCATTTCCTAGTATATCTCTATTTAAATCACCAATTATAACGACTTCGTTTTTATTATCAAATGATAAGAGTAGTTCCTGAAATTCTACTAGGAAGGTGGTAAGTGGGATACAAAGACATCTATAGATACATACGAAATATTGCTGATAATTTTCCAGATAAATAGCAATATATTCATCTGAACTTATATCATTAAATGCATTTGCTTGACTATTAAAGAACTTTTAACGTAGCAAAGTATCCCACCAGATTTATTGTAATCTCTACAACAATGGAACATATGATAACCATCTATTTGATACAAATCTAACTCATGTGGTTTGATCCATATTTCAGAAAGTATTAAAATATCCGTCTTACTATTTAAATACTCAAGAATAGCTTCCAGCTGTTCAAATTTATTTCTTAAACTTCGGATGTTAAAATATAAAATTTTTAAACTTAAATAATTTCCAGAATTAAAGAAAGACAGTAATTCTTTAATGTCGTTACAGATCACAAAACATGGCATAGGTTCAACAGAACTAAAAGGTGAAATATTTTCAGCAGCCATCTTGTTCATTTAACATATTTAGGTCATTGTCATCTGTGATCTGCCAAATTTTGGATCTTTCACTTTTACGAATGAAAACTTTTCCATTTTAAACCCCAGATTGCAACATATTGCATTGTATTGCATTAGCACGCCATACACACCAGCCCGTAGGTGTTGTACCATTGTCTGCTTGTAGTTAAGTCATTGATGCAATGTACTGTACAATGCAATGCTTGTAGTTAAGTCATTGATGCAATGTAGTTAAGTCATGATATCGCGGACAAAAGATGATGCAATCGTTAGTTGTAAGCGACGTCTCGTAGGGTGAGCAAGTCTTTTGAGCGACTCCCAATTACCCCCGAGTCATAAGTACAACACAAGTGATCCTTGCAGTTTTAATCCAGCAGTAGTGATGCCTCGTAACTGTGTTAAGAGTGCAGATACATTTGTTACATTTGCGAAGTGACGTTTGCAAGCCAGAAAAGGGCCATCACTCCGATGGTGAAAGGGGCATACGAGTTTTAATTTGGATGCAAGATCGCGTACCAGGACATGTCCTGGGCCCCACACATATGCTGCAGTACGTGTGCAAAAAATCTTCCGAAGTGGCTGAAAGGCGAAAAAGGGGCAGTGCTTTTGCTGTTCCTATGGTTTGGAGAGAGCCAAACAATCACTCAAATGACTGCTACTTCTGCATGGTTCCACCTGTTTCTCAAGGCATCACAAGGAAAAGCAGTGGACAATAGCGTACCCGAATACAATCTGCTCTCCGACCAGTTCCGCACGGCGAAGGCCTTTCCGTTCCCGAACCTCCAAAAGAATATTCCATCGATTCAGACGATGAGGAGGCAGGCAAACGGACGTCTGGTTCTCCGCAGCCTTCGGTGTCTAATGATGATCCATACATTTGTCACCGTGAGTCATCTGCACCACACATTCTCACCGAAGAAGAAATGAACGATCTCGTTCGCGATCTCGAGCTGTCCAAAGCCAAAGCAGAGTTACTTGGTTCAAGACTTAAACAATGGAATCTTCTCAAGGAAAATGCCCGAGTGACTTCGTTTTGAACTCGTCATGAGCAGTTTGCACCTTACTTCAGAAAGGAAGATGACCTTGTGTTCTGCTCCGATGTAGATGGCCTGATGAATGCTCTCGGAATCAAACATGACCCTCAAGAATGGAGACTATTCATAGATCCCCGACAACTGCGGCATGGTTAGTGATGAGCACGTTGAACGTTTTCACCAGGACATTGCAACGATGAAGAAAAAATACCAGGGAAACTGGTCCACTTCAATATTGGCTGACTAATGTTGGACGCTCGCCAGAGATGATCCTGAGCAACTGTATGAGCGACGGGCAAAGCGACGTCGGAAGTAGATGCAGGATTTTTATCGATATATATCATATGTACTTATTATTCTATTACATAAGAAACTATTGCGGATTTCTCAGCAATCGTAGCCAATTTTACATTTTCATTGTCATATTCGTTTTTAGCATCTTGAAATCTTTAAGAAATGGCTACTTTTATCTTAGAGGCAAGACTTTTATGAAAATTTGTTGCCCAGTGTAATTAAAGCGCGCAAGACAGTTTCGATTGTATTACTTTACTAAATGCTTATTGAAATGAAATAAAACAGGCAAGGTATTTTAGAGAGCAAATATCCATGTAAAATATTATCTTTATTCTTTATTCCAAATTGGAGTTTAATGTTTTAATATATATGTATGTACTATATATATATTACAGAAATGTTGCTGGGCCAGAGCCTCTGACTCCTAATGATGAACCAGCACTACTGGTAACTAAGTGGAACAGTTTGAGGTCAATGGAAGAGAAGTGAAAAGCTTTGAAGACTGTTTAAAAAAGAAATAATACGGTTTGAGATCCACGTAGAAGTAAATGTATTATTTAGATCTGTGAAAAAAACTTGGATGTTTTTAGTCCGTGTGAAAGAGAAGTGGCATAGTTTTAGGTTCATAAAATATATGTAGGATGGGTTTGAATCTATAAGAAAAGAAGCTGAGTGATTTTGGGTTAGCTCATAGAAAGAAATCTACTTTGGCATCCTGTCTCGTCCACTTCCACTTGACGTCACTTGACAATGGGACGAAAAGCTGTGGCACCTTGTGTGGCAGAATACCCTGTGCAGTTAAAGGTTCCTACTCGATCATTTCAAGTTCTCTATAGCTAAATCGATCTAGATCCATAATCAGGAAGCTGAACATATCGTATTACCTTCTGATTCCGATTTCGTATCAGGTGGTAGAATTTCCAGCTGGTCTTAAACTAAATCCATTGACAAAAATTAGACAGCGTTTTCCGAAATCATGAATAAAACATACAAGCCTGCAACAAGAATTCTGATCAGTTATCATAAGATATCCCTAGTTGTGATGTTTAATAATTTTAATCACTACCAATATATTACAGTGACCTTTTGAGCTATTTACTTAAAAGGTGCTTCAATAACATTATAATACCGGTACTTCGTTTTCGAGTGACAAAAAAGTTTATCACTCCAAGGTGCTGTCAAACAAGGCTAAAGTTTCTCGCGCGATGTAGTTCATATTATGTCTGTAGATGGCGGTAACGTCACGAAAAGCGACAGGATATTATGCGAAGACGTGTTCTCTACTGTTTCACGAAACAATCCACATATGACGTCAGAATTGTTGTCAATAATCGTTTGGACTAAAAAGTTCTTTTTTATGTTTCATTTCGTAGACGTTTTTATTAAACATTCACCGAGAATTTTTAAATTTCTGTTTCACCTTAGATTATATCAAATTGCAATAAATAATAATTGATACGAAGGATATTGTAAATAATTCTTGCTTTTTTTTACCTGAATTATTTTCCTTTTTTTTAATAAATTCAGAGATGGGGGCGGGTGTGGCTCAGTCGGTAGCGCGCCAGGCTCGTAATCTGTAGTTCCCAGGTTCGAGTCCCAGCTGGGTCAGCGTTGAGATTTATCTCCGCAAAATTCCCCGCCCTGCCCACGGTCAGTAGGGGACACCGATGGGCTTGGATAAAGCCGCCGTCCATCGGATGGTACGTTAAGCCGTGGGCCCTTGTGCGGGAGAGTTCATACCCTGTGCACGTTAAAGAAACGCTGGATGGCCTTGACGGGAGGCTACCATCTGTCTACCAACAGCTGTTCCAGTGGGTCCCCTCCCCCAACCTTCTCTGAGCCTTCGGGGTCCTTGTGACCTGGCCATTTAGCCCATGGTGTGCAAAAAAGTGCCGCTCAGAGGTAAAACAACCCACAAACAACCCTTCAAAGATGAATTTAATATCGAAACACAGGTTTTCATTTTGATGTCCGGTTTTGCACTTCCTATTTATCAGAAAAAATGGTTGTGACATTCGTTTTCCTGTTGGTATAATTGTTATAATCAGGCCCAGATCTAAAAAAAATATTAAAAATTGGGGGGGGGACACAATCGAGCTGGGAAAAAATAAAAGTGGAGAAGGGACAAAAGACTGGATTTGTGGAAATAAATCTCAACGCTGGAACCTTCCGTTTCAGAGATCTTTAAAAAATTCTTGAAAAATGCACAAGTTTAATAATTTCTGCTCCCATTGCGCTTACTAGCCTTCTGAAAAAGGTATCCCCCTACCCCAGATCTGACCCTGCCGGACACACTTTATTTGGAAGTTATGACATTAAAGTTATATTACAATAGTTGTCTTCCTATCACGATGCAGGCCTCGGCTTGTTGTAATAATGATCGCCGAACGAGTTCAAAGATTCCCAGATTGGTCTCAATGATCTCATAGGCAACTTCAACTCGTTGCTATCATTCCACAAGGTCCGGAATGTCTGTTTCATAGCTTTTCAGGCTTTTCAAACGATTCGTCTTTTAAAATGACCAGTGAATTACTATCCGGTGACCGGGGATGTCCATGTAGGAACTTTGTACAATGTTCCAATCAAAGAGATATTAGATCTCTACGAAATGAATTACTGTATAACATGTTTTTACGAAGATATGCACCACTTTTATGGCAAGACTGATTAAATTTTTGAAAAAGTAATCAAAAGTTGATCTTATTTAAATCATGATCGATAGCAATTTTTTTACGCTTTTTATTATTGTTTTTTTTTCCACAAACAAAAGCGAAATTGGAAATCTAGTTTATGAATAAGCTTCAGGATAATTAAATTCTCCTAAAGCAGTCTTTGACTTGGCCAGGCCCAAAATCATCTCTAATGATTCTGTCCTAGATGTGTCTTTCTCTTTTATGCATATTTTTTAGTGAACTACGTTGTTAGTTAGGTTGTTTTACCTCTGAGCTGCACTTTTTTGCACACAATGGGCTAAATGGCCAGGTCACAAGGATCCAGAGGGTTCAGAGAAGGTTGGGGGAGGGAACCCACTGGGCAGCTGTTAGGAGACAGATGATACCTCCCATCAAGGCCATCCAGCATGGTTTTTTTAGGAAAGTACTTAAATGCTGATATATTATGATGCAAAAAGAGAATACTATTTGTAAAGATTAAAAATATATTGCTCGATCAGATATGTGAAGAACTGCAAGTTGACCTCTGCTACATTTTCCATTAGGCTGACAATTAGAGAGGGGTAGCTCAGTCGCCAGGCTCGTAATCTGCAATTCCCAGGTTCGTGTCCAACCTGGACCAGCGTGGAGACTTAGTTCCTCAAAACCGCCCACCCTGCCCTCGGTAGGGGACATCGATAGGTTAGGAAAGGCCGCCGTCATGATGATGGGACGTAAAGCCGTGGCACCTTGTGTGGCAGAATACCCTGTGCACGTTAAACAACATGCTTGATTTTTGTTTGGATCCTGTCTGATTCTTGCATCTGTCATTTTCCATGATAGCTCTAATGTTTGTAATAGTTATAAACAATATCGAAAACTTTCAAAGCATTAGTTTTCCACTTTGCCAAGTGTTTGAAAGAAGGATGATTAAATATATATATATTTAGAGTTTCTCGTAACACAAAATTTAAAGGCTTTATCAATATTTCAGTGATAATTTTCACCTTATTTATTTTCGTCTTATATTATACGGATTGGGTTGTTTGATTTCGGGCAGTTATGCATTTAATGATCTGAATGGCTATATCACAAACACAACAAGCATTCAGAAATTCGCTGGACATCTATTAGATGGAGATTTTACATCAAGCCAACCAG
Source organism: Ryuthela nishihirai (assembly GCA_038380435.1). Classification (NCBI taxonomy): domain Eukaryota; kingdom Metazoa; phylum Arthropoda; class Arachnida; order Araneae; family Heptathelidae; genus Ryuthela; species Ryuthela nishihirai. The sequence goes on from JAWZYU010000020.1 coordinate 43,030,436, forward strand.
TTTGCTCTTTCAGCGAACTTAGATCACGGTTCTTCTGCAAAAGGAAACACAACTTAACGTCTCCCTGAGGAACGGCGGTTTTATCAACAGTGTCTCCGTCCATCAAACGTAGCAACATCAAGTCGTGCCTGGTGCACTCACTACCTGATGCTACTACGTACTAATTCATCCAATCTCTCCTCATTCACAGCAGATTACCAGAACTGCATTATCCACACAATGGGCACAAATTTCGGAGCGGATTATTAGAACTCTATTATCCAGGCAATCGGCTTTCGGAGCTCACTATTCGAACTCTATTATACAGGCAATCGGCTTTTGAATCAGATTATCAGGACTGTATTAAACAGATATTCTGCTTTGTGATCATATTATCAGAACTGTGTTATCCAGACAATCGGCTTTAGTAGTAGACTATCAGAACTGTATGATCCGGCATTCGGTTTTCGGACCAAACTATCACAATTTTATTATCCAGACATTTGGCTTTCCAGCCGACTATCAGAACTGTATCATCCAAACAATGGGCTTTTGAAATATAATGCTTTTTTTCTGTCAATTGCCGTATGATCCAGAAAAAAAAACCGTATATGGGCTCATTTCTAAAATTTCCACAAATTCTATTTAAAAAAAAGTGTCAAAAATTTTAAAACCACCGGAAATATTCATAACTAAGATTCTAAACAAACTTACCTTGTTCGGCCGAACAAATGCCAGGAGGCACAAAACGACCACCAGTTGAACAGACCTGCTTCCCAACATCGTGACAGGAACTCCTGATGTATCTGAAACTTCTCTTGCATCCTTCTCCTTTAAACTACGAGGAAGCTCCGCCTCTCCGAGACAGCCTGCCAATGGCGGGTGGACCGCGACGAATCTGGCTTCTCATCGCTCTCTTTTACTAGCCACGCGTCGTTATATTGCGCGTGTAGCTGATGTGGTAATTTCGGAGCAAGTTAACGCTCTATGTGCTGAACTTTCTCTCAGGAAACTTATTTCGTCGATTAAGCAGAAGAACGTGATGAAATTTGTTTTAGTATGTGAGAGCATCTTTCTCCTTTGGATGCGTGGTGTTTAATGCTCTTTTTTTACTATTTTAAGTGACTATCCTTGTTCTCTTGTTTCATTTCTATTTTAAATATGTTCATAATATGGAAGTATTGGTAATTTTTGGAATGAATATCGGAAATTTGAGTGCCAAAAATGAATACATAAAATGTGGTAAAAAAACGACGTATTGTTGTCTTTCAAAATTAATGCACCAATGCTCCATTTTGCGTTGTTTCGTCCGGGAAAGCGAGGGTTCGAATTCCACCTGTGCCAGTGTTGAGATTTATCTCCGCAAAATCCCCACCCTGCCCTCGGCCATTAGGGGACACCGATGGGATTGGAAAGACCGCCGTCTGTCGGTCATACCCTGTGCACCTTAAAGAATATGCTGGATGGCCTTGACGGGAGGTTGCCAGCTCTCTGGTGAGTCCGCTTCCCCCAACTTATTTTGAGTCCATGTGATTTTACATTTAGCCCATTGTGTGCAAAAAAGTGCCGGTCAGAGGTAAAACAATCAATCACGTTATTGTATTGCTTGAAACGTTGCGTTTCCTACGTGCCAGCAATGCAATAATATAGCCAATTCTGTTAAGTTGTTCTAAATCTCAACGGCACTTTTTTGCCCACAATGGGCTAAATGGCCAGGTCACAAGGACCCCAAGGCTCACAGTAGATTGATGCTACGACTTAAGGTCCATCCGATGGACGGTGGCCTTTCCAAGTCCATCGGTGTCCCTCTTTCTGACTGAGGGTAGGGAGTGGGGTTAGCGGAATGAAATCTGTATGCGGCACAGGCGGGATTCGAAGATTTCAATGTAAACGACTTTCAGCAGTGTGAAATAAAGACGAGATTCAGATATTCAAACGCTTGTGACAATGAACTTTCAATGTAAACGACTTTCGAAATTCGAAGATTTCAATGTAAACGACTTTCAGTAGTGTAAAATAATGACGAGATCCAGATATTCAAACTCTTGTGGCAATGAACTTCAATGTAAACGACTTTCGAAATTCGAAGATTTCAATGTAAACGACTTTCAGTAGTGTAAAATAAAGACGAGATTCAGATATTCAAACGCTTGTGGCAATGAACTTCAATGTAAACGACTTTCGAAATTCGAAGGTTTCAATGTAAACGACTTTCAGTAGTGTAAAATAATGACGAGATTCAGATATTCAAACGCTTGTGGCAATGAACTTCAATGTAAACGACTTTCGAAATTCGAAGGTTTCAATGTAAACGACTTTCAGTAGTGTAAAATAATGACTAGAATCAGATATTTAAACGCTTGTGGCAATGAACTTTAGACAAAAAGTAATATCTCTACCATCATCATCTGACGTAGATCTTTCAGATATCAAAAAATTGTTATTCTGACTGGCTGCGATAGCCGTCCCCTCTATTTAACACTTAACCTTCTGCTGTCACTAACGAGTACTATATTTGTCTTTAGATGCCTCATTTGATTTTGCCATACGTCATCATAATTTCAACGTCTTTCGCTGCTTTATTAGACTAGTCGACGCCTACATCGAGAGTTTTAACTTTTACCTTGAGTGCACTGCTCTTTGGAGACAACTCTCTGAACTTAAGAAGAGAAACAATCGTAAAGGCTTCATTTGATTGGAGAGTGAAAGGTTAAACATGAATATCCCAATTCCAGGAATTCAGAAAGGCTTAGTAAAAGCATATTTTTAGTTAAAAGAGTTGATCTTGATGTATGTAGACTGGGAATTCCAGTGGTTAATATAACAAGTAGGAGACAGTCTGCCATTTTTCCCTAGTATATCAAATAATTTGAATGAAACGGGAGATTGATAAGTCGCATTAGTGGAAAAAAGAAGGAGTCGCCTTTAGTTTTCTATAAGGAATACACCATGCTACTCTGAGTCATATTGAGGCCCTAATTTTAAATAAAAACAAATATTATCATTGTGTGAAAGTTAGGATTCTCTGAAAACCTCATTATATTGTTTTACCTATGAGCGGCATTTTTTTTTGCGCACAATGGGATAAATGGCCAGGTCACAAGGACCCCAAAGATTCAGAAAAGGTTGGGAAAAGAGATCCATTGGACAGCCGTTAGAACATAGACGGGAGTCTCACATCTAGGCCATCCAGTGTGTTCGCCAGCACAGGGACCTCGGTTTAACTCCCGTCAAAGTGACAGCGCCTTTCCAAATCCCTTGGTGTCCTCTTTCTCACCAGGGACAGGATGGTGGCTATTAGCGGAGATAAATCCCAACGCAGACTAGTTGGGACTCGAACCTAAGAACAGCAGACTATGAGCCTGGTGCGTTACCGATTGAGCTAACCCTCTCCCAAGTGAATATAAGTAAACACTTCTAACACGCAATTTTTATATTATTACCCTTTAGTTCAGTTCGTAGCACACCGACTTGAATTTCGAATCCAGAATCGTATGACTAAGTTAGCCAATTATCGCATAGTTAAATGTAGTATGTAAATTTCAATGTCTGAAGTTTAATACAACGATGACAGTGGTTGTCACGGTAACGGTTTTCAAATAATTTACTACATAAAAGAACATTTTCATTGCAAAATATGGAAAAACACTTATGTGGACTTTACTGCTAAGAGTCAACTTTTAGCTAAAGAGTAATAGAGAAAAACTGATTGTAGTTTCTGGCCCGTTTCATTCTCGGACATGGCATGTATCTGTGGAAGCATAAAATTAATGTAAAGATGATCAAACGATGCATTAAAATAATTTCCGGATGTGGCAGCCAAGAACATGCTTAAAAAACACGATTTTTTTTTAGAAATTTCTTATTTGGTAAAAATGGATATAAATCTAGTGTATGAATGTTCTGAAAATAATTTACTTAATGCAAATTGCAATTGCAAAATCTCAGCGGTTAATCTCCTGTTGAATGTTTAGAATATGTGAACTCCTGAAGAATTAGACCCGAATCCAAGCTTTCATGTTGTCATATCACACTCTGTTTATAATACACCGAAGAGCGAAAACATTATGACCACCTACCAGTATGAAGTTGGTCCTCCACGTGCCGCCAAAACAGCTCCTACCCTGTGAGGCATGGACGCTACAAGATTTCTAAAGATGTGTTGTGGTATTTTTTACCAACACGTTACCAGCAGATCCTTTAACTCTTGTAAGTTACGTGGTTGAGACGCCGCAGATCGAATATGCTGTTCCAACACAAACCACAGATGCTCTATTGGATTTATGTCTGGGGAATTTGGAGACCAGGGCAATACCTGGAAATCTTCCTCGTGTTCGGCGAACCATTCTCGAACAATCCGGGCAGTGGAAGAAGGCTGAAAGAAGGTCCTGGTTGAAAGAAGGCACTACTAGAGGGTCTGCAATGCTACCTGGTCTACAATGATATTTAGGTAGGTGATAGACGTCATAGTTTCCTGCACATGAATGACTGGACCCAGGGTTTCCCAGCAGAACATTGGCCAAAGCAGTACACTTCCTCTACCGGCTTGTTTTCGTCCCACGATGCATCCTGTGCCAACACTTCCTCAGGTAAACGACGAGTTGTTTTACCTCTGAGCGGCACTTACAAGCCCATCGGACGGCTGCCTTTACAAGCATAGATGGGCTTGTAAAGGCAGCCGTCCAATGGTGTCCCCTACTAACTGAGGTGTCCCCTACTACTCGGTGTCCCCTACTAACAGGGCAGGGCGAGGAGTTTTGTGGAAATAAATCTCAACGCTGACCCAGCTGGGACTCGAACCTAGGAACTACAGATTACGAGCCTGGAGCGCTACCGACTGAGCCACTACCACCCCCAATGGCAATAAAGGATTTTTTTTTTTATTTTTTACCTGATAGGCCTTTCAGTGTACTTCGTGCTGGAGTTCATTTGTTCCTGAAGCGGGTGTTAGTTCCGTTACTAGCGTGCTAGGCTCTAATCTGATATTCCGAAGTTCCAAGTCCCCACTGGACCTAAATTGAGGTTTTCGCCACTAAATTCTTCTCTGTCCTTGGTGAGAAATGGAACACCGATGGTCTTGGAAAGATTCAGAAAAAGTGTTATTAAAATGTTATAACTTGTGTAGAAAAAAATTGACTCTCAGAGGCAGAACTGGTGAATAGCAGAAACGTTCCAAGCGGCATCATAATAATTCGAAAGGTTTCACTCATCACAACTTGAAAGAATCGTGATTGTAAAACGTCACTGCGATCTATAACTTCGCGACCATAGTCATTTCGAAATTAAATAACTAATTATTCAGCTGGAATTTTACTTGAAACTAGCAGATTTACCTGGATTTGCTCACGTATGTAACCCTCTAAAATATTAGTAGATGGCACTCCCCACATCGCAAGCTTTTATTTGGCGTAAAACCCGTTACGATCATTTTGCCTGTCCCCTCGCTACCCCCTGCTAAAAATTTTATCCTTCTCCTTTAGAGAAGGTGTAAAATTCTCTGAAGTATATATTAGATGGCACTCCCACTTCTCAAGCTTACATTTTGGATAAAGCTCATTACAATGTATTCCGTCTTTACCCCCTAAGTATAATTTTTATCCTTCTCTTTAGAGAAAGTTTGAAAGTATCGAAAGATACCGATGTTATACTAGATGATACTCACCACGAGATTTTGAATAACTGATAATACTAAGCACAGGGGGCATTTCGAGAAATTGAAACCCACCCACGCCACGTTTAGTTGACCTCAGCGGACATGACTTGTACTCTTCCCCTGGGTAAAGTGAGCGTTCATGCAAATTTTGTTGACTAGCTTTTCTGAGGGCCGATTGTAAAAGCGGACAAGCATACAAACAAATACACAAACAAACTTTCTTCACGTATTGGATGTGGAAACAGAATTATGGTAAGATCGTTAGAAACGACAAAAATGGTACAATCCCTTTAGGTGGCAAAAAATAAAATCATTCGTAAGAAAAAGGGTAAGTTCACTTGAGGTGGTAAAACATTTTGAGGGGAGATAAAGTTATTTGGAGTGGAAAATATGTAAATTTAATTGAGATTGATTTTCACGTTTAACTCACCCGAAAATAAAACATTTATTTTTCCATGCTGCATTGTCTGCATCGCAAGAGATTTCTAATCAAGAATCACTCGTCAAAATCGGATAATAGATGTCACAGTTCTCTGTAGTAGTAGTAGATACCTTACGCTTACTGAGAAGTCCGATTGCCGGCTTTCTCAATGCTCCAATCAAAATTCAGGAATATTTGATAGCGAAGTGAAAAGATGGAAAGCTTTTTCCAAAAGAATAAGTCATAGAGATATATTTAGGATAACTAAAATATTAGTAAGTCCTTTAAATATGTATCAATTATATTTTTTTCCATAATTCTGATTCTTGAAGAAATCGTCCTAATAGTTTATAAATATTATTTCTAGTTGCTGAATTTGGATAATCCAAAATATTTGAAATAGTGAAGTCATTAATTCCAATTAGTTTTAATTCATTAAAAAATTTATTTCTAGAGGTGTTATATTTTGGACAATTAAGTAGTACATGATTAATAGATTCAAAAGTTTTGCATTTAGTGCAATTTGGCGAATTTAATTTTTTAATAGAATATAAATATGAATTGAGTGTGACAGCTCCAGTTCTGAGTTTTAATATTTTGACTAATAATTGTCTTGGTAGATTAAAATTAATTATATATTGAATATCTGATGATAATTGAAACCTAAAATTATTTTGCAAACTACCATTGAGTTTAAAGTAAACATTTGTTAGGTTAAATTCATGTTTATTGATTAACTTTTTAAATTGAGCATAAAAATAAACTGTTTGTGAAATATTAATGAAATGAAGAGCATCTTTTGCAAGTTCATCAGATTTTTCATTACCTGAAATATTACAGTGAGCCGGGATCCACTGTAATGTTATATTATTTTTAAGATATCTAATATTGAAATCAGTTAAAGTAATAATTTGATGGGTAAATTGTGGATAGTTAGTATAGTATAAATCTTGTTTAAGTATATTTAAAGCACATTTAGAATCAGAGTAAATAACTATATTTTTATGAGTGAAATTTAAAGTAAAGTAAATAAGAGCTTCAATTATGGCTATAATTTCAGCATGTGTGATAGATATTATAGAAGGGAGTTTAAAAGCTTTGGAAGAATCTATAGAAGGAATGTAAAATGCAGCTGATGCTGCATTAATTTCATTTTGCAATGATCCATCTGTGTAAATGCTGATATAATTATTATATTTAATATTACAATAAGAATTTGATAGAATATTTAAACAATCTGTAGAAAAATTTTTTTAGATATAATACCTGGTAAGTTTTCACAGATTATTGGCCTGTGGAAGCTCCAGTCAGCAATGTAAAAAAAGGTCTCTCCAGAGGTAGTGATATTCAAAATAATTTTTAAAAGAGGGTCATCATCCAATATTAAGTGAAATCTTTTAAAAAATTTTAAGTTAGTCCTAAAATTTATAATAAAGGGGTGATGTGGAAATTTTAAATGAAGTCTTGCAAGATAGTTTATTAATAATATTTTTGTTCGAATCTGAAATGGAGTAACCGCTGTTTCTCCAATTAAGGAGATGGTGGAAGCTCTTTTATACAAAACCTAGAGTAGATTTGAGAACAACCTAGAGCAGATTTGAGATATTGATTCTGAAGTGTATTGAATTTTTTAAAGTTATTTTCTCCAGAACCTACTGTAAAGTCAAACCCATATTCAATTTTAGATCTAATTAAGTTTTTATATAGTGAGATTAAATAATTGGGTGGGGTGCCCCAGTTTGTGGCAGATAAGCATCTGAAAAAATTTAATAGTTTACATCCTTTACTATATTGTATAGTAAAGTGAGTTTTCCAATTTAGCCAAGTATTAAGATTGATTCCTAAATATTTGAATGTGATAACTTGTTTAATTAGCTTATTATCAATTTATAATTTAACCTCAGGAGGAGTTGATTTAAATTTAATAAATGGTAAACAAACTGTTTTTTCTAAATTTACTGTTAAATGCCAAGTTTTGCAATAATCCAAAATTTTGTTAATTTGAATTTGTAAACAATTTCCTAGTCTTAAAATATTTTTATCACTACTCCAGATGACAATGTCATCAGCAAATGTAGCAAATTTAATTTTTGAGTCCTGATTGATAAATAGCTCAGCTAAATAGATGTTAAAAGGAATAGGACTCAAAATTGAGCCTTGTGCTATTCCCTGAGTCATATCAATTTGGGTAGATAAATTATTATTAATTTTAACTTGAAAAAAATTTTTAGTTAGAATAAAATTTAAAAATTGGAGTGTATTTCCATTTAAATTTAGATTTATTAATTTATAAAGTAAGCCTTTTTGCCAGATTGAGTCGAAAGCCAATGATTAAAAAAAACAGCTATTAAAATTTGATTTTTGCTTTTAGCAATTTGAATATCTGTGATCAAAGAAGCAACACATTCTTTAGAGGATTTTCCTCTTCTAAGGCCAAAAAAGTTAGCTGGTAAAAAATTTTTACTTTCAATGAACCAATTCAAACTTTTAAAAACAAGTTTTTCAAAAAGCTTTAGTAAATTGGATAAAAGTGAAATTGGTCTATATGCATTAATGTCAGATGGTGATTTACCTGGTTTCAGAAGGAAAATTATATAAAATTTTGACCAGGAAAGTGGAAAATTATGGTTTTTCCATATAAAATGAAATATATCTAAAAGTTTGATTCTCCAAGATTCTGGGAGATTAATAAGACTTTTATTTAACCATCTATCTGGTCCCGGGGTAGCTTTTGAGTTTAATCTATTAATAGCATTATTTAGTTCATCAATAGAGAATTTTGCATCCGTAATTGGAAGATCTGATTCAAAGTTTAGAAGGGTTTTATAAACTATTTTTTCAATTTTTTTTTCTTTAGGACTAAGTAAAATTTTTTGGCAGTTTTAAGATTCAACCCCATGACGTTCGCTGTTTGAACCATTGTAAAATTTTTCTTTATTGCAATTTCTGCAAGGGGAGTATTTTGTTGGGTGATATTTGCAATATTTTTAAAAACTTTTCACATATTGGATAGTGAGTTGTTTGGAGTCAATGAACTCGCAAAAGATCTCCAATTTTCTCGGTATAACTCTTTTAATTTTTTCCTCACTAGTGCTTTAATTTTTTTGAAGTAATTTATATCCTTGAAGTCTCCTGTCCTTTTAGCTTTATTTTCGGCTTTTTTTCTAATAGTTGTAATCTTGTTCATGTACCATATATTTTTATGAATTTTTGGATTTTTATTGATAACTTCTATGAAACATGATTTTGTAAGATTTTCCAAATGAGTAAAGTAAATATTGTAATTGATGGTATCTTGGGTTAGGAGGATTTTTAATGAGAATGTTATGAAATTGATACCAATCATTTAATTTGATGAATTTTTTTACAATTTTTTTGTAATTTTGAAGATATTAAAATTGGATGATGGTCACTACCTCTAGTGTCAAGGAGGAGTGACCATATTAATTTATTATAAAGGACAGGAGAACAAAATGCAAGGTCAATTACAGATCTTTCTTTATTAGCATTTTTATGGGTTGGGTTGTTTTACCTCTGAGCGGCACTTTTTTGCACACCATGGGCTAAATGGCCAGGTCACATGGACCCCGAAGGCTCAGAGAAGGTTGGGGGAGGGGACCCACTGGAACAGCTGTTGGGAGACAGATGGTAGCCTCCCGTCAAGGCCATCCAGCGTGTTCTTTAACGTGCACAGGGTATGGCTCTCCCGGACACGGGGCCACGGCTTAACGTTCCATCCGACGGACGGCGGCCTTTCCAAGCCCTCGGTGTCCCCTACTGACCGTGGGCAGGGCGGGGAATTTTGCGGAGATAAATCTCAACGCTGACCCAGCTGGGACTCGAACCTGGGAACTACAGATTACGAGCCTGGCGCGCTACCGACTGAGCCACCCCCGCCCCAGCATTTTTATGAGTACATTGCTTATCATTAAGAACAATAAAGTTATTTTTAACAATAAAATTATTTAAGTGAGTGCCGGCACGATTAATATGATAAGTGATGAGAATTTGAAATCTCCCACAAAAAGCAAAGGAGAAGAGACTTGCATTAAAATACTTGAATAAATAGATTCGTTAATTATTTTACAAGGATTATATATATTTAAAATAGTAAACTTAAAATCATTTAATAAAATTTCTAGACCTAAAATATCTAGCTCATGGTTGTTTAATATAATTGGTTTAATTTTATGATGTAAATTTTTTTAACGTAAAAACTGACACCTTTTGAGTTATCAAATATAAAACTGGAATAATATATAAAAGATGAAATTTTAACATATAAGTAGTAAGTTCTTGAAGAGCTATGACACTCAATTTTTTATATTTACCTAAAAGGACGAGATCTACTTTCTTGGAGATAACTCCTCGACAATTCCACTGGAGGAGAACAAAGTCATTAACAGAACTATACTTTAAAGTTCAGTAAAATGTCCTCAAGCACCGAATATTCATCTTCACTCTGACAGATGAATTTGCAGAGTTGAAGAATCAGGTCAATAATTAAATTGACAGAAATGTTATCCTTCTTGATGTTTTTTTTTCAATGCTATTTGGTGATTGCAAAATGTTTTCTGGATTTTCGACATGTAAGAATCTTTTTGCTACTTGAGCATAAGAATTATTAAGGTCATTGCTGGTGGAAGGTGGCATTTCCATAAGGCTTTTATCTTTAGTAGAAGTGATTGTGCTATGAGTGGAAGAAGGGAGGTATTTGATAATATGGAACTTTCCTTTGCTGGCATTGAAGTTGATGATACTAATCCTGGTTTAGAGACAAATTTTTTCCTTCTCTTTTAGAGTGGAAGGTTTGACATTTTCATTGCATGAGTGGATGTCAATAATTTTTCATTTTTTGGTTGGAACTTTTTCATTTTCTTTGTTTGTCAAAGGTGTAATGATGTTAGAATCAGAGCTTAATTCTAGCAGCGCCTGTTTGTGTGCTGCGTTCCATGTACATTCGTGTCTGTCCTGTTTTCTTTTCGCTCTGCAAGCAATTCGTTTAACTGGGCAAGCAAAATAGGTAGATGGATGGTCCCCTGAACAGTTAGGGCAGGTTGGGTTGGGTTGTTTTACCTCTGAGCGGCACTTTTTTGCACACCATGGGCTAAATGGCCAGGTCACATGGACCCCGAAGGCTCAGAGAAGGTTGGGGGAGGGTACCCACTGGAACAGCTGTTGGGAGACAGATGGTAGCCACCCGTCAAAGCCATCCAGCGTGTTCTTTAACGTGCACAGGGTATGGCTCTCCCACACACGGGGGCACGACTTAACGTCCCATCCGACGGACGGCGGCCTTTCCAAGCCCATCGGTGTCCCCTACTGACCGTGGGCAGGGCGGGGAATTTTGCGGAGATAAACCTCAACGCTGACAGAGTTAGGGCAGCAAAGCCTTTTAGAGTCACAATTTTTATAATAGTGCTGGCCAGAGCAGCGCTTGCATCTTAGTTTTCCTCGACACACCGATCCCAAATGTCCAAAACGGTTGCATTTTAAGCATAAATGCCGGTGGGAAAAAATATGGTTTGACACGTACTCTGGATAATCCAATGTAGACAAATCTAGGCAAGGTGTCAGCATCAATTTTGAAAACAACATTATTAATGGGATTTTTTGCTATAACAGAGTCCTTATTGTTGGGTGTGTATCGATTCATTCTTCTTACAGAAAATATGTTATATTTGTCAAGTTCTTGTAATAGAAATTCGTCAGAATTTTTGGTATTAACGCCTTCAAGAATGCCTAAGATAAAGTCATTCTGAGGAAATCTGAAAGACACTTTGGTTGACAATATTTCATTAATATTCATTAATTTTTTTAATTCCCTTTCTGAGTTCGGGAATATTATTAAGTCTCCTTTTTTTGTGAAGTGACCTTTTATAACTTTTTTGAACTGATGAAAAAAGAAATCTGTGACTTTGGTATCATCCAAGTCGCTTAGTTTTAAGTCGTTTTTATAAAATATAATTGGAGTAATATTTTCATCCTAATGTATATTGCTATCATTGTCATTTTCGGTATTTTCTTCTTCTGAAGAAGAAAGATTTGGAATTTCAGCATTTATTAATGTTTCTTTTGAAGTAGAATGTTTGTCATTATTTTGTTTTTGTTTTTTTCCTTTTTTTTCTCTTTTTTTGTTTGAGGAGATCTTGAAAAATCTCGTTATTTACCTCGATATTATTAATATCATTAAAAGACATCTTCTATGCAAGTTTGCTAGTTCCATTTTTTTTATGTTTTCCTAGTTTGTTCGTTTGTCCCTTGTCACTTGACTTAATTGGTATACCATCAGTCTCTTTTAGGTTCACATTGGGTTTTTTCCCCTTTGTCATTTTTGATTTCAAAAATTTAAGCTCAAAGACTGAATAATGCAAAGATTTCCAATCAAAATTTAACAGCTTAAATAACAAAACATTCGCGGCCAACTTTGGCACATCCGATCTCGCCAAAATCCCGAATCGGAATCTCACAGTTCTCTGTAACAACACCCAGACAGACAGAGATTAGTAAAACTCAATAGTAAGATGGGGTATCATTATTATTATTACCACATTTCAAAGTAAATCCATTTGTTAGCAGTTATTTTCTGATAGTACAGGGATTTGCTGACAGATAGTTATTAACGCGAATCATGAAATATGCCCTTCCTCAATGTAATCATTAGTTTAGTTTAATTAATTAATATTCTATTTAATTACAACAAGTAAAGGAAGATAACTCTCACGGGAATTGGTAAACTGTGATGCAAGTCATATGCGCCATTTTGAAGCTTAAATGATCTGTGTTCCGATTCTCATCGGGTCTGGACGATATTTCATCACTTGTTCTTTAATATTAATGAATGTTTAATTGACACTCTGTTAATTGTTATTAATTGAGTTTTCCATCGTTTGCTAATTTCCCTGTTTGCGCAAAAACGTGATTGGTTGAAAGTCCACCAACTGATGCTGAAAATACCTTTTCGTAATAACTGTTTGAAACTTAATCAAATACGAGTAAAAGAATTTAGTAATGATTGAATGATTTATTAGATGAGTTTGTCTTTTGCTCTTTATACGATCGATATTGATAGGAATAAGGAGAAAGGAAATATTTTTTTCATTTGAAAATGCAATGGTTATAGGATGTTGATTCTTTGAACTCTACGTTCTTGCCCAAACGTTATTTTTCGACGCTCTAGTGCAATCTGGTACAAGTCAACTACAAAAAACAAATGGAAATGTTTTGCTTAGCTGATTATTTTTGGTATCACCAAGATTGTTTAATACATTGGATTATAGCTTAGAAACGGGGAAAAATGGCCTAAAATGCAGAAGAAAAATGAACAAATACAGTTCAGATACGAAGAATTCTAACCGTCTGTGGATAGTATCTTAACCCAGAACCACTCTCTTAGATCACCAGTGCCCTAACAGAGTGGTATTTTATTTCAGCATTTTTCTCCTTTTGTAATGGTCACAAGATGCTTCTGACAACTGTACTCTCATGTAACTTATCATCAGGTGGTATTGTAACATTTCCGAAATTCTGAAGGGACGTTGGTTGATTCAATCGGAAGCTCGCCAGGTTCGTAATCTGCATCTCTCAGGTTCGAATCCCAACTCTGGCAACGTCCAGATTTGTCTCCGCTAAACACTCACCCTTTCCTCCGTCAGAAACGGTTACACCGATGGGTTTTGAAAGGCTCAATAATACTCAATGGACTATTGAACCTTTGAAACAGATGTTGGACAGATACATCCATATCACGTGATGTAAAGGTGTGGCTCCGTGTGCAGGAGAAACTGTGCACGTTAAAGAACACCCTGGATCACATTGACGGGAGGCTACCATCGCTTTCCCAATAGCTATCCAAATGTGAGCCCTTAAGGTCATAGTATCCGGCCGTTTAACCCATTGTGTTCACTAAAGTAGTACTTGAAAAACTAGGGTAGAGAAACATGTTCTTTGGCAAGAAAGCCTTATAATTCTTTGCGAAAAGATATAAAGTCAGTTGAAAGTATGAAAATGTATATTAAAAACTAGAAATCACTCGGTGTCTTCGGCACTTCTTGATATCTAGCCCTTCACTTCGACATCTATTTGACCTTGAATGCGACACCTGACCTGGAACCTCTTCTCATTTCTGAGTTGCACTGCCTGAAATAGGTAAATTAAAAACTAGAAATCACTCGGTGTCTTCGACACTTCTTGATATCTAGCCCTTCACTTTGACACCTATTTGACCTTGAATGCGACACCTGACCTGGAACCTCTTCTCATTTCTGAGTTGCACTGCCTGAAATAGGTAAATTAAAAACTAGAAATCACTCGATGTCTTCAGCACTTCTTGATATCTAGCCCTTCACTTCGACACCTATTTGACCTTGAATGCGACACCTGAAATGGAACCTCTTCTCATTTCTGAGTTGCACTGCCTGAAATAGGTAAATTAGAAACAAGAAATCACTCGGTGTCTTCGGCACTTCTTGATATCTAGCCCTTCACTTCGACACCTATTTGACCTTGAATGCGACACTTGATCTGGAACCTCTTCTCATTTCTGAGTTGCACTGCCTGAAATAGGTAAATTAAAAACTAGAAATCACTCGGTGTCTTCGGCACTTCTTGATATCTAGCCCTTCACTTCGACACCTATTTGACCTTGAATGCGACACCGGACCTGAAACCTCCTCTCATTTCTGAGTTGCACTGCCTGAAATAGTTCTATTCACCAATTTTTAGCCTCTCTGACATCGAAGGACCCACAGTTTCTAATTTTCACAACATATTCTCGATCTATGACTCTAAATACCACCCAGCCCCTAATATTTTGCTCTCTAGCATTGAAAGATCAAAATTTGACCTTTGACCTCCAGGGTTCCTCGGGATCCGAAATTTTGTAAAGTTTCCGACAGCTGCAACAGAAACACTCCCAGAAATTAAATTTCACTTTTCTAGCATACGTAGATCAAAGTGTGACCTCTATTTAACCTTGAAGGAGATATGAAATATCAAATTTTGGATTTTTCCCGATATCTACAACCCGAATTACCCTTAGGTGCAAATTTTCAGAGCTAATAATGAATATGTGCAAACACGTGGCGCTCAGAGGTACAACAACCCCAATAACCAGACCCCGGTATTTTACCTAGCTAGTACGGTTATGTCAAATTAATAGAAATGATTTCCTCATACCATTGGAAGAATTTCTGCAGAAAGTTGTTAAAATTATAATTGGAATAAAATTTCCATATACTTTGACTTCTCTCACTTGTTGCAGTGGACATCAGGAGAATAATTTTTCCATAAGAACTTGCGAAAAAGGCACAGTTAATATACTGCTCACAAAAATTAAGGGATATTTCAAAATGAATATGAAGCGATAATATGTCCCCTAATTTTTGTGAGCAGTATAGTTTCCCTTACACTTCAGATAAAAGAAACTGTAGGAATGTTATACATGCCAGAATCATTATCATCATCCTCAAGTAGCCATGGGCTTCGGAGGTCCACCAAGACCGTGCAATTTAGTTCTCCAAGCAAGTCTGTCCTGAGCTACACCTACTGTATCTGGTCACTACACACCAATTCTAATAAGGTCCTGTTTGACATTGTCTGCCCACCGCATCCTTGGTCTCTCCTTTTTCTAAAACCTTTAGGCACACTGTTCATAACCCTATTCGCCAATCTATAATTATTCATACGGGCAACATGCCCAAACCAACAGAGTCTCTCTCTGCACAATATGCTGCTTAAAGGAGGTTGCAAACTCCTTTGCCTAACCTCATCATTAGTTACAAAGTTGAACCACCTAATGCCCAAGATGCTGCGTAAACATCTGGAATCAAAAGCATCTAGTTTCCTGTTATCTTGTTTACACAGCGTCCAAGTTTCACTACCATAATTAACCCTAGAAAGAACCAAACTATTATGCAGTCTAATTTTAGTCTTTATGTGTATACGCCTATTTCTCCACACTCTTCCTAGATTCTTAAAAGTCCCGGCAGCAATCCCTATTCATCTGTTAATCTCATGCCGCACATCATCATTATCTGTTACATAGCTCCCAAGAGAATTAAACTATGACACCTGCTCAAGACTGAAACCATTCAGATTAACGGAATCACAGCCTACCTGACCAATTTTCATCACTTTAGTTTTCTCTCTGTTTATAACCAAACCTACTCTAGTACCAGTTTCATCAACAGCTCGAATGAAAGAGTTCATCTCATCAACATCATTTGACAAAAGGGCTAAATCATCAGCATAATCTAAATCAGACATTTTCGTATCTCCAGACCATTTAAGGCCAAAATTTTCCCTTGAAGTGAATTTTGCATAATATAATCAATAACCAACCTAAAGTGAAAAGGAGACAAAATGCACCTTTGTCGAACACCAGAAGTAATGCTAAACCAATTGCTACAAGACTTACCAACTCTCACACACGACTCAGTGTTATTATAGAGAGCTTTCATTGTGTTAACTAACTTGTCTGGTATACCATATGATCTCACAATCAACCACAAATTATGACGATCAACAGAGTCAAAAGCCTTTTTGAAATCAACAAAGTTGGCAACCAAAGGTTTCTGAAACTCTAAACTTTTCTCAGTTTTCTCAAGAATCTACCTAAGTGAAAATATGTGATCCACACAACCCCTACCACTTCTGAATCCACATTGCTCATCACGCAATTGACTGTCAACCAGATTCTAAATTCTATTAAGCACAATCATGGAAAGAACTTTACCTGGAACAGAGAGTAGGCTGATCCCATATAGTTATCACAAGAACTGCAAACACCTTTTTTTAAAATAGGGATAACAACAGTTCTGATAAAATCTTTAGGAACCATGCCTTTATCATAAAAGATATTCAAAATTTCAGTCATCCAAGTGGTAACCGAAACATTCCCAGCTCTAAGCATTTCATCTCTAAGCATTTAAGTTCTAATTCATTCAGTAGTAATTTCATCTACCCCTGGGGATTTTTGAAGTTTAAGTTTAGAAATAGCCAAAATAACTTCAGATCGTGTTATAGGGCCAACATTAAAGCCACCAATGCATCTATCATCATTACAAACAATGGGAGTAGAACTAACCACATTGTTTAGAACATCACTGAAATGCTCAGCCCACCTAGCCATGACAGAATCCTCACCTTCTATAACCTTACATTGTTTATCCTTCAATCCCTGTATACCTGTCCGTTTTCTACCACATAAAACATTAACTATCTGGTACAGCTCTCTGCTGTTGTGCTTTCTAACTGCTTCCTCGGCTTTGTCAGCCAAATCATCAAGCCAAAGATTCTTATCAGCAGCCAACTGATCCTTTAACGTTTATTAAGTTCTCTGTAGTGCTTTCTATTAGGACTAGTAGTTAAGGACATTCCTGCAGTTCTTTATTTCTGAAATAAGCTCAAATGCCTTATCACTCAGGTAATTCTGTCTCCTCTGCTCCTTTTTTCCTAAAAGAGTACTGTTAATGTCCAAAAAAGCTTGTTTAAAATGATTTCCATTCTTCCTCAACTTCAGTAATAAGCATACCATGACTGTCGTAATGACTAAGTAACCTAACACGGTAAGCTTTGGCTATAACTGGGTCTTTCAGAGCTTCAGTATTAAAAATAAATTTTTTAACCCTAGCACAACACTTTTTAAGCTTAAGTTGCAAGACACCTTTAACAAGGTAATGGTCAGATCCAATTTCAGCTCCCCTATATGCCCTGGTATTCCTAACAGAACTAGCCCATTTGCTGTTAATTAATATATAATCAATCATATTCATATGCAGCCCATCAGGTGAAACCCATGTGTATTTATGTATGTCGCGGTGTTTGTAATAAGTGTTAGTTATTCTGAAACCATTGAGTTTACTTACCTGTAGGAGACGTTGTCCATTGACATTGCAGCTACTAATACCAAAAGGGCCTATTACTCCTCCCCAAAGGTCAGAGTCAGTAGCATCTTTGAAATTGAAGTCACCTAGAACAAGGGTAATATCTCCTTTCTTGACAGAATTCAAAATATCCTGAAGTTGTCTGTAAAACCTATCCTTCTCATCCTCATCAGAATCCTCAGTGGGGGCATAACAGCAGATAACATTCAAGTCTTTAACGCTTGTCTGAAATTTGGCTGTAAGAAACCTTTCATTAATGCACTCATATCCTAGAAGAGCATCACTAGCGTGTCTGCTGAGAAGCAGACCCACGCCTTGGTGATGCTTATTGTCGTCCCTCCCTGAAAAGAGAAATTTAAGATTATTTTTAAGAATCTGACCTTTATCTGTCCATCTGGTCTCTTGCAAGCCGAGAATATCTAAATTATAACGGTGGAATTCTTGTGTGAGAACATCAAGCGAAAAAGCTCTGTGCAGAGTCCTCACATTCCAACTACCTATGGCGAGAAAATGGTTAGTGGGATGTTTAAAGAAACTGTGTTTATTGAGAGAGGGAATGCCGACAATATCAAACAACCCCCTAATCGTAGACATGGGGCAAAGACCTGTTCCCCCACCACTAAAGGCTGAAGCCATCTACACTGGAAGACTTCCTTCAATGTAGAATTTGACGATGCCAATAGAAGCAATGAGATGAGGTGCCTGCGATGACTCTCTCTGGTTATCCACCAGCTGATAAACATATTCTGTGAATCTATTCACTTGGGGATGTCAACCCACAAACAAACAGAAAACACAGCAGAAGATTTTCCCTCCACAGAAGGTCACCAGTGCAGCAAAATCAGGACCCATAAATAAGCTCAGAGCCATAATTCCTTTCAAATTGATATATATGGTCAGCAGCAGGACCCTGTGTGGTTGACCACTCCTCAGCAGGGCAGAAAAAAAAAGAAAAGTAGCCATAGATGTCCAGATAAGTAGGCCACATTGATCTGGCAGCCCTCCCCTTCCGTTCACTTCCACAAGAGTATCTCTTTTGAATGGTACTAACGGTCTGCACCACGAGAAGGCGGGATCGGACATTAGGTGCTAGGCCTGGCCGGTTCTATGCATCATCACAGGAGATTGGTGCATAGCTCTCCTTCCAGTGACTATCTAACTACTATTTACAGACCATACTGTTTCTAATTTTGGAATATTGCAAAGTACACTTTCATAAGCGTATTCAACTTTTGATAAGCAAGCTTTCATAAGCAAGTTCAAACTTTCATAAGCGGGTTCCCCTTTGTGACCACATGTTGGATGAAAGTATAAGGTTCCTACCTGCAATGGGACGCCTTAATGTAATATCTTTGGTAATTTGAGAATATAATTTGCGAATGAGAAGCTTCCAATGAAGTACGGAATGTAAAGACATTTTTATCCAAAATAGCGATTTCTAACCTCTACTCAACCTATGGAGTTTATGTTTTGCGCTGTACATTCTCATGCTACTCTAAATCTTCTGCCAAAATTCCAGGATCCTAGTCCCTATATGTGAAGAGTTTGACGACCACATACATATTTTTATAGATATAAAAATACTTGCCGTAGAAACTTCCTAACGAGTGGTGGATTGATACGTTTATCAGGGTAGAATCTTGAATTTCATTGGCTTTTGTAATTAAACGTAAGCTACGACTGGACAAGAAACTCTTTGAGGAAGACTTGCCTCTCCATTCTTTATTTGAAACAGAGTATAGTTCTACTCAACACTGATGTCCCATCACAGGTCAACCTAATTACGTTTACAAAGGATAGTATTTTTTTTTTCTTTTGCGCTGTTTCATTGGCCAGAAGTAAATACAAAGAAAATTAGAAGAAAAACATGACACATTTGGTGAGTTGCGAATTGCGTTGTTTGTCTCTGAGTGGCATTTTATTCTCACACAATGGGTTAAATGACCAGATCACAAGGACCCCAAGAGCTCAGAGAAGATTGAGAGAATGGGACCCACTGTGCTGCTGTTAGGAGGCAAATGGTACCTTCTCGTCAATGCCATCCGCTTGGTAATGGCTCTCCTGTACACGGCTTAACGTCCCATCCTACGGACGGGGCCTTCCCAAGTCAATCAGTATCCCGTTTCTCACAGAGAGCAGGATGAGGATTTAGGAGAGCTAAATCTCTAAGCTGGTCCAGGTGGGAGTGGAGCTTGGGAACTGCAGATTATGAGCCTGGCACGCTACCTGCTAAAATAAATTGATCCCAATTAAATTGAGATGCTCACTTTAAAAAAAGAGGGCGAGGATGGCTCAGCCAGTAGTGCGCTAGGCTCAAAATCTTCAGTTCGTAGGTTCGAGTCCCGGGCCAACGTTGAGATTTATTTCCACAAAACTCTCCGCCCTGCCCTCGGTCAG
Organism: Ryuthela nishihirai; assembly: GCA_038380435.1. Classification (NCBI taxonomy): domain Eukaryota; kingdom Metazoa; phylum Arthropoda; class Arachnida; order Araneae; family Heptathelidae; genus Ryuthela; species Ryuthela nishihirai. The sequence continues at coordinate 43,050,771 of JAWZYU010000020.1, forward strand.
TAGGGGACACTGATGGGCTTCAGTGCTCTTGATCGAATGGTCCAACCTTCCATATCGGCCCCTATATGTGTGTGAGAGAGCCACTCCGGGTGCACGTTAAAGAGCAAACTGGATGACCTTGACCGGAGGTTACCATCTATCTCCAAACAGTTGTCCAGTGGGTCCCCTCCCCTAACCTTCCCTGAGCCCTCGGGGTCCTTATAGACTCAGGTTACCGAGGAGGAGAAAAGATACTTCTTCCTGGCTTCTTCTGCGTTCAGACTTGATGTGGTTCTGATGATCAGGCTTCGATCAGGATGTGTCCTTGGTAAAGTATTTGTATGTTGTATGAGAAACCAGGAGAAGCCTAACATAACTTCTGAATATCTCCGTCTTTTGTTTTGTACAACATACAAACACTTACCCAAGGACATATCCTGATGGGTTGCTTTACCTGTCAGTGACACTTTTTTTTGCCCACAATAGGTACAATGGTCCGGTCACAAGGACCCTGAGGCTCAGAGGATTTGAGAGATTGGAGGGAGAGGACATACTGTACAGCTGTTATAGGAGACAGATGGTAGAATCTCGTCAAATCCATCCAGCTTGTTCTTTAACGTGCACAGGGTATGGCTCTCCCGCACAAGGCGCCATGGCTTTAGGTCCTACCAACGGATGGTGGCCTTTTCAAGGCCATCGGTGTCCCCTGCTGACGTAGGGAAAGGGGAGGTTTTGCGGAGATAAATCTCAGCATTGGTCCAGGTGAACATGGCTCGAACCAGCTCAAACTTGGGAACTGCATATTACGAGTCCCGACCAGGAAGAGATATTGGCCAGAAATGAGTTTTCTTAGAAAGGCCCCTTTAGCTAAGATTTGTGTGTGGCTAGGCGGGGTAGGCGCAATTCTATAGAGCATTCCTCTGTAGAGTTGCGAGATCTTAGTAGAGGGTGGAAACTGTATATTTTTATTATTTTAAAAAGAGGAAGAAGATACCTTTCTACACAAAGGACGGAGATACCCAGAAGCTATGTTAGTCTTGTCCTGGTTTCTCATACAACATACAAACACTTACCCAAGGACATATCCCACTGGTCTTAGGAGTCAGGTATAGTCAGGTATATACCACTAGATCAGGTAGAGCTCTTTCATGAAAATATTTTAGTAACTTTAGTTCTGTATGAGGGACAAGATCAGATAGAGCTCTTTCATGAAAATATTTTAGTAACTTTAGTTCTGTATGAGGGACAAGATCAGGTAGAGCTCTTTCATGAAAATATTTTAGTAACTTTAGTTCTATATGAGGGACAAGATATACAACAGAGCCAAAAAGTTGTAAAAGGGGGTCAAAAGACTGGATTTCCAATGAAGTATAAACTTTTTACCTACGTTTTACAGGTCTTCAAAATATTTCTTGAAAAATGCGTGAAATTTGAATAAATTTAATAATTTTTGCCTCTCTTATCCTTTCTAGCATTCTTAAAGAGGCGGCGGGGGGGGGGGGGGGACAAGATTCAACACAAAGAATTTCATGGCATCGCTCAAGTCGTTGTTTAAGTCTGCGCGCGCTCTCATAGACCGTGTTTTCTCAAACTATTGAAATATTTATTTCTGTTTCGATGGATTTTGGTACCATGTAGTTCCTGAGATACTAGAACGAACGGTCGCAAATTTAGTACGCGGGTTCCCTCTGCGTGACCGCGTGTTGGGTTAAAAAAAAAACACTATAGATAGAAATCTACAGTGAGACTCATTACTATAATAACGTTTTTTGCAATGTGGGGATCTGATAACGGCAGCAGATTTACATGTATGTTATGACTCTTATGTTTATAATTAGAGAGCAGTGAATGGCAATAATGGTTTTGGAAGCGACTTCAGTTTCTCACAGGAATAGCATGGTAAATATTTCTTCTTTCAAGCACCCCTTTTGGACTTTCGACTTAAAATTCGGCACTGAAACTCGGACGACAATCGGAAATGCTCTGTGAAATTTTGAAACGTCTGCCACGATTATCCGATGAGTTATGGCTGCCACAGACACACAAACCAGCATCTTTTATTATCCTAGATTTCGTGTAAGTGAAGCTGTTTAAGATACAAAGATCGAAGTTTCACTATCATTGTAGTAACAGGAAAAAAAGCTTCACAAGCAGTCGTTTGCGATATAGGTCTGAGAATGAATGTCAGACTGGAGGCTAAAATATCATAAAGAAAATTTGCAAAAGGAGTGAGCTAGTCAAAAGAACATAACTTCATGCTATTCCTAGACATATGGGGCGGGGGTGGCTCAGTCGGTAGCCCGTCAGGCTCGTAATCTGTAGTTTCCAGGTTCGAGTCCCAGCTGGGTCAGCGTTGAGATTTATTTCCGCAAAACTCCCCTCCCTGCCCACGGTCAGTAGGGGACACCGATGGGCTTGGAAAGGCCGCAGTCCATCGGATGGGACGTTAAGCCGTGACCCCGTGTGTGGGAGAGCCATACCCTGTGCACGTTAAAGAACACGCTGGATGGCCTTGACGGGAGACTACCATCTGTCTCCCAACAGCTGTTCCAGTGGGTCCCCTCCCCCAACCTTCTCTGAGCCTTCGGGGTCCATGTGACCTGGCCATTTAGCCCATGGTGTGCAAAAAAAGTGCCGCTCAGAGGTAAAACAACCCAACCCTAGACATATTAGAAAGAGTAAAAAGTTCTTCGTACCTTAAGCGCAAGAAAATTGCTTGCAAAGGAGAATCGCGTTTTCCATTAAAACAATACCACAAGAAAATTGAGGGAGAGAAAGTTAAAGAACATTTCTCCATTAATTTCCACGTGGACCTAGGATTTGAACCCGTGCATCTTTGAACACTAAAACGGAAAGCGCTTGGACTTTAGACTGCATACGCATCCTTTAAAGTAAACCCTACAAAATGCAAAAGCAAAGCGTTTTACACCCAGTGGATCCGCAACGACAAAGACGAGTGGATTGCTCGCAGTAATTTGCCTGCTGGGGCAAAACACTACTTTTCACCTGGACTGTTTTTTTTTTGCCTTGAATTTCAATGCAGAGACAGAGAACATACATCTATCGCAATCTGATTTAAATAGAGAAAGAATTTCATAGTATAACTGAGGCCTCTAGTCCTGTTGCCTACAGGCTGCCAACCTCGCCAAGGGGGCTCCACCTCCCTTGGATTCCCTGTTGTTGGCCTGGCATCGCTCTCTCCTCCACAGAAGTAAGTCATCAGAAAGCCACGCCACTTACCAGCGGGGGCGGTAGAGCATTGCTTTAAAATATCGAATGTTGCATAAAACGTTTATCAAAAGTTAATCTTTTGTCCATCACAGGAAACAGAATTCAACACAATTTATTTAAAAATGCAGCTTTCACGGATAATATCTTATAACACATTATTATAATTCAGTCGATTAGAACTATTGCAACGTAACGCACGAACTGTTTACTGTGACGTTGTGATCAAGTTGTCATTCCATGAAAACTAATTTTTTGATAATCTGATGAAATGCATTTTTTTTCAATTGCAAATTTCAACTTATGGTCAATTGATGCAAGTATTCCGATAAATATTTCACAGGACATTTTCCTACGTGTAATTATAATTCACTCTTTCGATCGTTCGATTAGCTTCAGTACAAAAGTTGTCAGTAAAAAAAATAAATAAATACCCCCTCAAGCAGCTGCTTGCACTTTAAAATTGCAAATGTTGCACAAAATATTATTAAAATGGAATGATTAGAAGGCAACGTACAAATTGTTTACTATTACGAACAGTTGCCATTCAACGAAACTTAATCTTTTCATAATCTTGTAAAATACATTTCTACTTATATATTCCTTCACGATCTGGCAACCAGACTGCGTTACACAACTAGAGTTAGTCTGCTATTATTATAGTGATTATAGTATATTAGTTTTGAATCAAACACGGTACAATAGCTTTGCTCCAAAAAATATTAAGGGGGCATTACAGATTAGTCTCAAAAATTGTTCCTTGCCATGGTAAGTTAAATCCAATAAAAGTTACCCGATATTGTAAATTCATCCCAAAACTGTATCGTATAAAGTTTTAAGAAAAAAATTAAGAAAAAAAGAATTAAGCGATATCGCAGAATGGTTGCAAAAGTTGTGCATTGGACACCAGATTCGTTAAAAAAATTCTACATTACATTGCAGCTTTTTTCCAAAAGAGATGCGATATTGTAGATTGTCCCAAAGATGTATCTAATGCCGCAATTTCATTCCGAAAGATTTACGCAACACTTTAGATACGCATTCAATATGCTCTACCGTAGATTAATACAATAGGATATGCAATATGGTAGATTTATTCCAAAAGACAAATTTAACAAAAAATGTTCCGTAAAGTTATTTTCATTTAATGATTACGTGATACCAAAAAGAAAAAAAAATACCCCCTAAAGCAGCTGCTTGCGACAGAGGTCTGACAGGAGCCTGTCAGTTTATATGCTATAGTAGAAGGTCTGAGAGGATGGCAGGACCTCAGCAGAAAAACAACACATACATCCATGCCTTACCCGGGACTCGAACCCAGGCCCTTAGATCAGTAGCCAAGCGCGCTAACCACTCGGCCATAGATGGAAAAAAATCTGATCTACAGTTACGACGAGCTTACAATCGTTATTTTAAAACGCTCTTATGCTCATATAGTCAACCAAGTAAATACGTAAATTTGCGTAGGATGCGTTTTATTCGCATATTAAGGATGTTTAAATTGCATAAAAAAATCCTTCACGTTTAATACCTAAAGTTAATTTCTGTGATGTAAAAAAGAACACTTTTCTGACGAAACAAAACCCTCAAATTTGTCCATATGTGAGGCGAAAATACCAAAAGTGCAAAATCTGATCCAATTCGTGGATTTACTGAGAATCGCCGACGTCTTAAGGATGCAAAGACAACAACGCAGTGAAGAGGAAAATTGTACAGACAACTAAATTGTCTTTCCTGTAGTCCTACGATCACCATTACCCTTAATTTTGCCATTTGGGAACGACAGAATGGTTTTTCGTATGGATTCTTACGATCGATATTTCAGAATGACTTTCTGATGTTCCCTATTGAACCGTAGAAAGCCAAATGAAGCTTAAAGGATTTGATTTCTTTTTCTGTTTTTCAGTTTTAGAAACGTTTACTAAACTATGGTAGAGTCTGAAGTTTAACTCATTGAATCTGTGCATGTGTATGAGTTTTAAAATAAATTTCTATTGTCCCTTGCATTTAAAGTGTGAACATTTATTTTGTGTGCAGCACTTTACGATCATTTGAAGCAATCCGTAAACATCGAAACTGGTAAATCTTACTTCACTTTCAGAGAGCTAAAAGGGGAAAATAAAAAAAAGTGTGCCTTTTACCTTAAAGATTTGTTTATACGTTCTTTCCTCTTTTTTTTTTCCAGAACTCAGACTTAAAGTTTACCAAATCTCTTTTACTGTTAGGGTAGGCGATCGAGACATGTTGGAAGAAAAATTAAAGACTGAATTTTCTGATGCATTGGCTGTAAAATTTTGATGTTAAATCCTTTTAATAAGAACGATAAATGTTTATAATAAAAAATAACTCTCCTACGTTCTTGTGTTCTTAAATCTGGCCCAGTGGTGAGATTTCTAGGGGTTTCAATCTGCCCATGCCACCGCCCTGCCCACTGTCAGTAGGGGACACCGATGGGCTTGGAAAGGCCGCCGTCCGTCGGATGGGACGTTAAGCCGTGTCCCCGTGTGCGGGAGAGCCATACCCTGTGCACGTTAAAGAACACGCTGGATGGCCTTGACGGGAGGCTACCATCTGTCTCCCAACAGCTGTTCCAGTGGGTCCCCTCCCCCAACCTTCTCTGAGCCTTCGGGGTCCTTGTGGCCTGGCCATTTAGCCCATGGTGTGCAAAAAAGTGCCGCTTAGAGGTAAAACAACCCAACCCAACCCAGGTTCCTTCTTTCAAGAGTGGGAAACTCTTAGCGAAGTTTGATTTAAGCTTTTCTTCACTTGCATAATTTACTTGCTGTTGAATATTAAACTGTTTCGCATGAATACAGATGACTTCATTTTTCTCTTAAGTAAACACTTTAATCAATCACATTTTATTTCAAAAGATCTTTCCAGCTGGGATTTCAAATAACCCATTCTACTAAATATGAATGGGGTCTCTTTCATTAATTTAATGCCGTCCAGTAAATAAGCTAATTTATTATGCAAGATATAACTTTTGCGAAATATTTCCAATGTGTTGCATGAAATAGCAAAAAAGAATCTTCTCAGTTTTTTTATTTAGTGTCGTGGAATCCCATGGAAAGCGTTTAAAATGTTTTTTCAATCAATTAATGTATTAGATGTTAAAAATGCTAGGAGAGAACACTTTCATTACAAAATTCTAAGGTCTTATAAATATTTTGTCCTCTTATTAGGGAAAATTCTATTGATTAAATTTAATAAATTTTTGAATAGTTATAAACCTGTATAATTAAACATTGCAGCATACTGTTTCCAAATATTAAAAAAGAGCTATTAGTGCATAGCAAAATTATTTTTTTCGATGATTATATATATTTTCTGTAGGGATGGAAGAAAAGTGAGATTTGATGTATCTAAATCTATCTCATTTATTTTGCTTGGCAAAAAAAGTTTGTGTTAATTTTCCTTACACTTTGTTAATTTTGTTTTAAATTAGCAGGCAAAAAGGCAAACACTTTTTTCGTTCCTCGTTAAAGAAGGGTTGGGTTGTTTTACCTCTGAGCTGCACTTTTTTTGCACACCATGGGCTAAATGGCCAGGTCACATGGACCCCGAAGGCTCAGAGAAGGTTGGGGGAGGGGACCCACTGGAACAGCTGTTGGGAGACAGATGGTAGCCTCCCGTCAAGGCCATCCAGCGTGTTCTTTAACGTGCACAGGGTATGGCTCTCCCGCATACGGGGCCACGGCTTAACGTCCCATCCGACGGATGGCGGCCTTTCCAAGCCCATCGGTGTCCCCTACTGACCATGGGCAGGGCGGGGAATTTTGTGGAGATAAATCTCAACACTGACCCAGCTGGGACTCGAACCTGGGCACTACAGATTACGAGCCTGGCGCGCTACCGACTGAGCCACCCGCGCCCCTATTGTTAAAGAAGAAGCTCTATAAAATATACCAATTACAGACAGCTATAACAATATTCTAGAATGGTGCATAATTCACAAATCCCTATCTCGACGACCAAACCGTCAGTCATTCATTTGGGTCAAAATAACAATGACAACTCGCACATTGAACACAATTCTCTCCAGCATGTCTACGTCAATTTCTGATCTTGTCGCAACTATGTCATTCCTCCCCCAAGTCTCATTGCAAAAAATTGTCACCAAAGCTCTTCGTATTGCCAATATGATTCTAAGAAGCTATCGAAACTGCAATCATGTTACTCTCGTCTTCATTGCATATGTTAGACCCTTACTTGAATACGTTACGCTAGTGTAGAGCCCACACATTTTCTGTAATATTCTCTCATTAGAAATATCACAGAGATGGGTTGGGCTATTTTACCTCTGAGAGGCACTTTTTTTGCACACAATGGGCTAAATGGCCAGGTCACATGGACCCGAAGGCTCAGAGAAGGTTGGGGGAGGGGACCCACTGGAACAGCTATTGGGAGACAGATGATAGCCTCCCGTCAAGGCCATCCAACGTGTTCTTTAACGTGCACAGGGTATGGCTCTTCCGCACACGTGGCCACGGCTTAACGTCCCATCCAACGGACTGCGGCCTTTCCAAGCCCGTCGGTGTCCCCTACTGACCGTGGGCAGGGCGGGGAGTTTTGTGGAGATAAATCTCAACGCTGACCCAGCTGGAACTCGAACCTGGGAACTACAAATTACGAAGCTGGCGCGCTACCGACTGAGCCACCCCGCAGACTCACAGAGATGGTTCACTACAACACTACTAGGCTACTCAAATTGACATACGAACATAGGCTGGCAAATATTAATATCCATTCACTGGAGTGGAGGAGGCTTGAACTGTATCTGAAAACATGCCACAAACTCATTTATAACACGATTTCAAATAACAACACCAGAAGACAACCCTTGTGTACGAATAAGACATTCCACTGTCCAAGAAAAACAATAAATATCATTCTTTGGTATGCAGAGCAGGGATAGTTTAGAACTAACTTTCGACAGACGGAGTACTTTTGCCAGTTTTACAGAGTTTCAGCATCAAATTGAAAGAAGAGCACTTGTCACCATTTCTTCGATGTTTCAGATTTTAAACCTTATAATGAACGTTGCTGCAAATGTTAACTATTATATAGTCTTTTATTTTGTATTTTTAGCTTTCAAGTCAATATGGAAGGAATAAGTGTACTAAGAACCATCTGGCCCTTCTATGCACAACTGGGTCAGCGTTGAGATTTATCTCCGCAAAATTCCCGCCCTGCCCACGGTCAGTAGGGGACACCGATGGGCTTGGAAAGGCCGCCGTCCGTCGGATGGGACGTTAAGCCGTGGCCCCGTGTGCGGGAGAGCCATACCCTGTGCACGTTAAAGAACACGCTGGATGGCCTTGACGGGAGGCTACCATCTGTCTCCCAACAGCTGTTCCAGTGGGTCCCCTCCCCCAACCTTCTCTGAGCCTTCGGGGTCCATGTGACCTGGCCATTTAGCCCATGGTGTGCAAAAAAAGTGCCGCTCAGAGGGAAAACAACCCAACCCAACCTTCTATGCATTCAGTTATGTAAAATAAATTATTATTATTGTTATAGAAGAAAGCCTTTTCGGCGAATGGCAGCTCATATCATATCTTACCTTTGAGTACCACTTTGGTAAGCCTAATGGTCTTTATGACCAGGTAGCATTATTTCAATGGCGGGAAGTGTCTAACTCCCTGTGTAATTGATATGATTGTTTAAGTGACATAATCATTAAAAATTTTGTTTCAGTTTTAACATTTTACAATACATGTAGCAGTGTTTTTCAGTCTGAGTTTCTTTGACTTATTAAAAATATTCAGCGTAATTTTCTGGTCATCTGAAAGGGGGGAGGTCAGGCGGGCATGGCTGGTTTAGTAGGTAGCACGCCAAGTTCGTAACCTGCAGTTTCCAGGTTCAACCGGCGTCAGCGTTGAGATTTATCTCCGTAAAACTCCCCGCCCTACCCTCGGTCTTTGAGAGAGGGACTCCGTTGGTTTGGAAAAGCCACCGTCCGTCGAATGGGACGTTAAGTCATGGCCCCGTGTTCGGGAGAATCATGCCCTGTACATGTTAAAGAACATGCTGGATGGCCTTGACGGGAGGCTATCATCCGTTTGCCCAATAGCTATCCAATAAGTCCGATTCCTCCAACCTTCTCTGAGTCCTCGGGGTCTTTGTGACCTGGCCATTTCGCCCATTGTGTGCAATAAAAGTGGCGTTCAGAGGTAAAACAACCCACCCTAACCCATCTGAAAAAGAATACCAAATGAATTTTTCATATACCTTGTACAAAAAAATTCAAATGAAATATTACGATATGCTTGCAAGTGACAATAAATAATATTACGTTACAAATATGTGGTGTTTATTATTGTACTGTCGGAATTGCATTTTAAATTCGTTTTCATTTAAGTGTAAGGTTCCGAAGAATTTCAAAATAAAATTTTATATAGTTCCTTAAACAATTAAATGTTGAAAAACACAGATATGTATACAGGGTGATTTAGCTAAGCGTGTACAAACTTCTGGGAGGGGTAGGTTGCACAAAGACGAATCGGAATCATATAGCAATGCAGGGTGGGTAACGGCATCTTCACGCGGTAGATGGCATTCTACGGCCGCGGGACTGCACAACGTCCTCGCAGGTAACCGTCATTCTCGAAAAGCCCGCAGAGATAGTAGGATGGCCGATTATACAAACGCGGAGTTGACCGATATGCATCTTGCATACGGGGCTGCAGATTGCAACGGGCGAGACGCTGTGCGAGAGTACCAGGAACGGTACCTGATGAGGCGTACTCCCAACCACCAGATGTTTGCACGGCTCCATCAGAGGTTATGTGACACTGGTACCTTCCAGAGACCTGCCAGGAGTCGGGAACGATGGGCACGGACCGCTGACATGGAGGAGAATGTGCTACGTCATACAGAAGACACTCCAAGTGCCAGTACTCGAGCAATCGCCCACCGGGTCGGTCTTTCCCAATCCACCGTATGGAGGATTATGCACGAAAACCAATTGCATCCATATCATGTGCAACGAGTCCAGACACTGAAGTCTGAGGATTACCCACAGCGCATTGCATTTGCGCAATGGTACCTGCAGAAGAGTGCGGCAGAACCCCAATTTCCTGCTTCTGTGGTGTTCACAGACGAGGCATGCTTTACAGGGGAAGGTAGCTTCAATGCACATAACGCACATGCATGGGCGGTGGAGAACCCCCATGCTACACGAACACGTGAAATACAAAATCGTTTTGCTGTAAATGTTTGGTCCGGCATTGTTGGGGACCACTTAATAGGCCCATACCTCATGCCTGTTCGTCTGGACGGAAGAAGTTACCGGATATTTCTGTAGGACGTCTTGCCAGAACTTTTGAATGAACAACAGGTCCGTCAGTCGCTACGCCGTGCAATGTGGTTCCAACACGATGGGGCCCGCCCATTTCAGCCATGAAGTTCGTCAACACTTAAACGTGATATTTGGACAACAGTGGATCGGGCATGGGGCGTGATGGTCCCGTTCATTGGCCTGCAAGATCGCCGGACCTATCATGTATTGATTACTTCTTCTGGGATTACATCAAAGGACTGATGTTCGACACCCCCGTTGAAAGTGCTGAGGACCTTGTCGCACTCATCTTCGTAACTCGATTTTTTACCCCTGATCGAGTAACTGCCTCGGAAGTCCGAGACATGCCAGGAATCTTCCAGAATGTACGTGATTCCATACACCGACAATGTCAGGCCATTACATTACGATTTACATTACGATTACAGCTCGTGGTCGCAACTTCGAACACCTTCTGTGACCTCTGTGCATTTCGCAAATGTACCTATTGTGATTAATAAAAAGCATTTTGTTCACTTACGTGCTGCTCTTTCATTCACGTCCTCTCTGTACAGGGGCGGGGGTGGCTCAATCGGTAGCGCGCCAGGTTCGTAATCTGCAGTTCCCAGGTTCGAGTCCCAGCTGGGTCAGCGTTGAGATTTATCTCCGCAAAATTCCCCGCCCTGCCCACGGTCAGTAGGGGACACCGATGGGCTTGGAAAGACCGCCGTCCGTCGGATGGGACATTAAGCCGTGGCCCCGTGTGCGGGAGAGCCATACCCTGTGCACGTTAAAGAACACGCTGGATGGCCTTGATGGGAGGCTACCATCTGTCTCCCAACAGCTGTTCCAGTGGGTCCCCTCCCCTAACCTTCTCTGAGCCTTCGGGGTCCATGTGACCTGGCCATTTAGCCCATGTGTGCAAAAAAGTGCCGCTCAGAGGTACAACAACACAACCCAACCCTCTCTGTACACTAGCACATGTTGATGCCGTTACCGACCCTGCATTGCTATATGATTCCGATTCGTCTTTGTGCAACCTACCCCTCCCAGAAGTTTGTACACGCTTAACTGAATCACCCTGTATATACATATATAGGTAGATAAGTAATATATATAGTGTACTTTGGTATTCCTTAAGCGAAAAAGGTGATTTGTTTAAAAAAAGCGAATAGTGCAATAGGTCTTTAATATGTGCAATAAATGTCGAAATTTTGGGGGAGAAAGATTAATAGATAATGGCTGATCTGCAACCGCAACCATCATCTTGTAACAAGAGATGAAAAATAAATCGAATAATCTGGACCGAATCTGACGTTTCGATAAACGAGATTTTGTCTGCTTCGAAGAAAGTAAATGATGGAATGACATATTATTTATGCATAACCTGTTTCGTAAATCCAAAATGTTTTACAACTGAATCGTTTCATTTTATTCAATGAAAAAAGATGAGTTGGGAAGCATAACTTGGTCATCTCATGCAGAAAATTCCTTACGTTATACCGATTTGCATTTTGAGATCAAAGTCTTTATTCAATTGCAAAAACCTACTGGGGATTGAAGGTCTCTGCATCGGAGACTTAAGCAACGAAACCATCCGCAAAACTTGCTTCAATCTTTCAACCACACATTTTCGGAAATGAAAACCTTGTCATGACAGACATAGGCTCCAGAGCGTCAGACAAAGGATTACGATTTTTTGGATTATTTGTTCACTTAACCATAGTTAAATGTTCATCTCCAGCCAAGGTTGTGTTGGATGCATCACATAGAAGTGACATCTCTCTGCAAGCTGAAAACTAGGATTAGATTATTCTATTTCTGAATGACACTTTTTTTTTACACATATTGGACTAAACAGCAACGCACAATGATCCCTGGGGCGGGGGTCGCTCAGTTGGTAGCGCGCCAGGCTCGTAATCTGTAGTTCCCAGGTTCGAGTCCCAGCTGGGTCAGCGTTGAGAGTTATCTCCGCAAAATTCCCCGCCCTGCCCACGGTCAGTGGCAGTCACCGATGGGCTTGGAAAGGCCGCCGTCCGTCAGATGGGACGTTAAGCCGTGGCCCCGTGTGTGGGAGAGAGCCATACCCTGTGCACGTTAAAGAACACGCTGGATGGCCTTGACGGGAGGCTACCATCTGTCTCCCAACAGCTGTCCAGTGGGTCCCCTCCCTCAACCTTCTCTGAACCTTCGGGGTCCATGTGACCTGGCCATTTAGCCCATGGTGTGCAAAAACGTGCCGCTCAGAGGTAAAACAACCCAACACAATGATCCCAAGGGCTAAGAAAAGTTTTGGGGAATGGGACCAATAGAGCAGCTGTTACGAAGCAGATGGAAGCGTCCCGAAAAGGTCAGCCAGCCTTTCCTATAAGGTGTGCAAGGTATAGCTCGTACACGGACCATGGTTTAACGTTCCATCCGATAGACGGCGACTTTTCTAAGCCCCCTCGTGTCGTATTTCTGACAGAGGGTAGGGTGTGGTTTTAGGGGTGAAAAAAATAGAACCTAGAAACTACTGATTACGAGCCTAATGTGCTGACGGCTGAACCAACCCCGCCCCCGGAAATTAAGGTTAACATCTCTGGTAGTGGTGTGAATATCTGAGGTTTTCTGATTCTCACGGATATTCTGAATCCAACATACTACAAGGAAAATGAAAGTATATATCTGCAAGTATCATAGTTAATGTTTCGACTATAACATATTTCGCCTTTGGCGAATATAAGATACTCATTTTCAAAGGGAATGAAATTTATCATTCCCTTTGAAAATATATCACCAATAGATGACTTGGAAAATGCAAATGGTAATATTTATTAGTACTAATAAATTATAACACTTTTCATTTATCCCTTAAAATGAAAAAGTAGTGTTTTTCTACCCACTGTGAGAAAAAGGTACAAATCGGTATTATCATTGTAACTCGTTAGTAACCTTTGACCAACACGTTCTACCAGGTAAATGTCAAACATGTTTTTGAAATTTGTTTTCAATATTCGTTTAAAATTCCATTTTTCGCGTTTTGTGCCATCTAGCAGTGCAAACTAAAACCTTCTGGTGGACGTGAAGAACCTGAATCATAATATTAAATTTTCAGTTTTCTCTTAAAACCAAAAATATTTTCTCACCACCTTGAAAGTAAGGGGGCAAATCATTGCTGTAAGTGCAAAGTTTAAAAAAAAAAGAGCTGACGATTTCACTTTGTCGTCTGTAGATATTCAATTCTTTTTTTCTTTTCAGAGATGGGCCGGGTGTGAGTAGCTCGGCAGGCTCTTAAAATCAGTTCCCAGGTTCGGTTCCCAACTGTGACTTTGAGAGTTATCTCTGCAAACCAAGGGGCCAAGGTTTTACGTCCCATCAGAGGGATTATTTCCTTTCCAAGCCTATCGATGTCCCTTCTGACCGAGAGCAGGATGGCGGTTTTGTAGAGATAAATCTCACTGTCCCAGTTGGGAACCGAACCTGGGAACTGATTTTAGGAGCCTGGAGAGCTACTGACCCCCAGCCCATCTCTATAAGGAAAAGATAAAAAATTGATCCACACACTCCACTACCAAAGTTTCACTATAAATACATTGTTTGCAATATTGAAAATTCAAACGTTTGAAAATTTTCTACCTTTTAGAGCGCGTAGTTGCAAATTTTGGGAGTTTAGGAATTCACGAATATCAATAGTTCCTCAAAACCTATAAAACCTAAAAAGAATTTTTAAGTTATCTCTAAAAAAAGGGCTCTGCTGCTTTACCTCTATGCGAAATTTTTGGCATACAATGGGCTAAATGGCCAGGTCACAAAGACCCCAAGAGTTCAGAAATGGTTGGGGGAGGGGACCCACTGGACATCTATTAGGAGACAGATTGTAGCTTCCCGTCAAGGCCATTCAGCGTGTTCTTTAGCGTGCAGAGGGTATGAGCTCTCTCCTGCCCACGGGGCCACGTTTTTACGTCCCATCCGACGGATTGTTGCCTTTCCAACCCTATCAATGTCCCCTACTGATACAAAGCAGGATGGAGGTTTTGCAGAGATAAATCTCAACGTCGCAATTGGGAACTGATTTTAGGAGCCTGACGAGATCCTGACCCCCGGCCCATTTCTAAAAGGATAAAAAAAGTTGAATGTCTACAGACGAGGAAGAATATGAAATCGTTAGCTCTTTTTTTTGAAAAAAAAAAGAAAGAACTAAGTAGAAACCCCTATTTTGTTCCCAAAAACTTTCGAGTAAACAACTTTTTGAATTCATTTCAAAATAATTCCTATCGGCATGAATAATGTGACCATTTTTTATGCAGAAAAGGAACATTTTGTACAAGATCTCTCCTCGAAAATCGGGACATATGGTAACCTTAGTTTTAATGTACTTTTCGAGGTCAAGCGATCCACTGTGACCAATGGAAAACAGGAAATGACATTTTTCGCAGTACACATCACTATCTAGTCTCAGTTTGCTAAGAAACGGAAATTTTGTTCTATATCTCAGTATTTAAAGTACACTTTCGTTTTTGTCTGCTCATTTTCAGGACAAGGCAGAATAAAAAAAATATCAAAAAATAAGTAACAATGATAGAGAACTATTAAACATTTAAACAATAACTTTCGAAGCAAAAAAAAATCCACAAATGTTACCAACGTCCGTTAGCAGGCGTCAATTTGAAATGACTGTAAGGTGTGCTCCTTTATCATAGGCTCATATATAGCCACACCACCATGACTCATCGAATCATGCGCATACAAGCTTCTTTGAACCGTGTATGCAAGTCTTCACGAACTGGAGGTTAGAATGAAAAAAATGCGCCTGGAAATTTAATTAAAAATGAAAATTAAAAAATCTGTTTATTTCACTATGAACTCTGTAAATTTTAATTAAATTCACACGCAGCTTTTTTTTATTTCACTCTAACAACCGAACTGTCAGTGATTTAATATTTTACAAGATACCTATTTTTTGTAAGATGTTTTTTCTCTGACGATTCTATTATTTCAAAGCTGGACATTTTTGGGTCCCGCCAACCTTTTCGGGGAAAACGGGACATGTTCGAAAAATCGGGACGTTTGGCTCATTGAAAGAAATCGAGATTTTCCCACCTTACATAGACAGGATAATATGCCGAATCTTATTACAGTTCACTTTTCTACGTCACCAAAGGAGTATGGCCTCCTGCATATCTCAGCTTGAATGACCATTGATGAATGCACTAAGTGTGTAAACGAAATTTGTGGGAGAAACTAAAGCTTGAAAATATCTGTTGGTTATTCCAGTGAAGAATAAAACAATGCAACACAAACTGTAATGAAATTAAGAGAATTTTAATCATTAAATGTTTTAATTCGTAAAGCATAAATTGTTTAATTGTCCTGTTTCACCCTGATGAAGTTTCCTTTGGTCCTTCATTAACATAGATCAAGCCAACTGCAAACTGACCACAACTTATGATATTAGTTTACAATGGTATCTGAAATTAATCTCAATACCTACGTTAATATGATGTTGGTACTGTAGTATTTTAAAGCATTCTTCATTTTGAAATAATGAATCTATAATTATTCCATTTGAGGATCAATACCTGTTAACAGTAATTCCATGTTGTTACTGTAGTATTTTAAAGCATTCTTCATTTTAAAATAATGAATCTATATTTGTTTTATTTGCGAATTAATGCCATTAACACTAGTTCTATGTTGGTACTATAGTATTTTAAAACATTCTTCATTTTGAAATAATTAATCTATAATTATTCCATTTGCGGGTCAATACCTGTTAACAGTAATTCCATGTTGGTACTATAATATTCTAAAGCATTCTTCATTTTGAAATAATGAATCTAAAATTATTATATTTGAGGATCAATACCTGTTAACAGTAATTCCATGTTAGTACTATAATATTTTAAAACATTCTTTATTTTGAAATAATGAATCTATAATTATTCTATTTGCTGAGATTTTTTTTAATCTGTATTCGTGTTGATAAATGTCTGTTTTTGTTACGGTCTTGTATGTAAAATTATGCGAATATAAAATTTTGTGTTTGAGTTTCTCTTTATATTTTACCTAAGAACTGAAAGTTTTCAGAAGTCAGGCTAAATTATTTACGCTTTTGCCTTAACCGTGTCTTTATTTCGCCGTGCATCGCTAGAACCCTTCATAATAGAGCATAAGAATTTCTTTCAAAGCGCTGGCTTCCATTAAGCGAGGAATAAGCAGTCTGCTCTCAACAGGCTCTACCATATGAAAGTGTTGCTATTACTGGTTCCCGACTTCCCTACTGAAAGGGGAAATATCAGAAATTGATTTTGGTCATTCCGTGCAATATTTTCAAGTCACTTATAGTTCCATAGTGAAAGCAAACAACAACAGCCATTTCGCTGTGGAAGTACTAAAGGAAACTTTGCGCAATCCTAATGGCACTCATACTCTTTACTTATTAATAGTCTGAAAAGCGAAATAAAAGCTGGTTAATTTCGTTTCCTATATCGAATCAAATATCTTGGATAGATTCATAATCGTGTTTTCCTTTTTTTGTGCGAAAAGAGTGGATATTTCATTAGATAAAGAAAGATAATTGGCTTTTCTTATCTTGAAAATGCTCGGACACTGTCTTCTGAATAAATTGTCTGCATAAAGGTTTTCGAGAAGTTCTAATGCCTGGCGTGTCAGATATGCAGGCTAAGATTTATTGGGCTCAATTCAAAAATGTGGTTCATAAAATCTTTCGCACTTTTATCAATGGAGACTTTATAAAAGTAGATCATAAATTAGATTTACTGCGGAGGGATTGGCTCAGTCGGTTGCGGGCGAGGCTCGTATTCTGCAGTTCTCAGGTTCGAATCCCAGCTGGGCCAGCGTTAATATTTGTCTCCGCACAACTCCCCGCTCTGCCCACGGTCAGTAGCGGACTCCGATGGACTTGGAAAACCGCCGTCCGTCGGATGGGATGTTAATCCGTGGCCACGTTTGCGGGAGAGCCATACCCTGTGCATGTTAAAGAACGCATTGGATGGCCATGACGGGAGGATACCTTCTATCTACTAGAAACTATCCAATAGGTCTTCTCCCCCACCTTTCTCTGAGCCATTGTGGTCCTTGGGACCTGGCCATTCAGCCTATTGTGTGATAAAAAAGTGCCTCCCAGAGGTAAAACAACCCAATCCAAAATTATATTCAATGAAGTGATATTGGTAGACAATCAGGACAGAAAGTGCGAAATATGCAATCAACAGGATTTGAATGTGGGGTCATCTAATGAAGAACTTGTTCTTTTGCCAACTTTCTAAGGCAACAATTATATTTGTTCTTAGCGTCTAGGGTTGGCTAAGGAGGAAGCACACCATGCTAGAGTACCCACTGTGTTTAAAGGTGGGGGTGACTTATTCAGTAGCGTGCCAGACTCGCAATCTGCATTTCTCATATTCGAGTCTCAACTGCGCCTAAATTCATGCTTCTATCTCCGCAAATCTCTACCCTGCATTCCGTCAGAAATGGGCTAGTGAAGGCCGCCATAACGTGACACCGTGTACAGAAAAAGTCATACACTGGGAACTTAAAAAGTTCACTGGATTCTCTTAAGGCAATTGGCAATCGTCTTATACAGAAAAGTTGTACACTGGGAACTTAAAAATAAATTGTCTTAAGTCTGGATTGTCTAACAGCCGTCCATTAGGTCTTCTTTCTCTATCTTCTCTTAGCCCTTTGGGTCCTTGTGACCTGAACATTTAACCCACTTTTTGAAAAAAAAATGCCTCTCAGTGATAAAACAACCTAACTGTGCTTACATTGAGATTTTCTTCGCTAGCTCCATCCACGGTAGGAAAGAGCGAACTCTGATGGAAAAGCTAAGGCCCATTGGAAGTGACGTAAGCAGTGACCTCATATAAACAAGAGATCCTATGCTCGTTCAAGAGCATGTTGAATGTCATCACCTAATGCTAAACTGCCATATATCTTCTGACATATATTCATTAGATCTTCTTCCACACTCAGCTCTCAGTACTTAGGGTATTTGAGACCGGTCATCTTACCCATTGTGTGCACAAAAGTACTTAAAATAAAAGTGCCAACCGAGCTTACATTTACATTTTCTTAGGTAAAGATATATGCTACAGTCCGGGACCAGCAAACTTGTTCCAAGGGCCATATCCGACTCATAAAACAGGTTTTTCCGACCCTACTTTTTAAACTAGCTAGATATTAATACATTTCAAATGGCTGAGAACTGTCATTCAGTTTGAATATTTTTATGTATTTTAATACACATTGAACTACGCAAAATGTCGATTAAATCTCTTAGTAGTAATAATCATATGTTTAATCTGTTGCTTATAGTATTTTTATACCGGTTAATTTGTGTTCCCTGCTACCAAAACAAATTACCCTTCATGCAGCTTGCCTGATAGGTCTGACAGATGCCCGTCAGTGTACTAAACCACTAATAAGGTCTATGAGGAAAGCCAGACTTAAGCAGAAGGGCAGCACAAGGAAGAAAACATCCATGCCTCCTTAATCGTGGGCGCTTTGATCAGTAGCCATGCACTCTAACTACTTGGTCAGTGAGAAAACGTTGATTTCTCTACTTTAACTTGTCTGCTCTCTCGATAGTCGCAGGAACATAGTTGTAATATGCAAATAGTGAATTCTGCAGGAAATATTATATATTGCTTGTGCTCGTTGATTATTTTGCAAAAGTTTGTAAAGTTGACTCTGACCTTTGGCAAGAGCGTTTCAGTCCTTATGACATTGCTAGTTGCAATAGCAATGTCATAAGGATGAAGATAAATCAACTTAATGGTTTGAAACTAACACTTGTTGCGAACACTGGGATATTTGTGTATATACACACACACACATGGATTTTACCTTATGGATTGCGTAGGAATATGATTGATTAACAATAATTAACAGAAAATGTAGTAGCTCTGTTAGGAAAACGAGGCCGTATAGGGGAGAAAAAATCGGATCTCATCATTACTTTGTTAAATGTCTTGTAACGAAACTTAAGACAGTGACATAGCATGATGACTCCGGGTCGTGGTGTGAGACTTCTTTACGTGCCCCCCCCCCCCTCCTTAAAAACATTTTTTGGAAAACAATTAATAGGAATCACGAGCCAGTTATTAAAGACCACCCTAAAAAAATCGCTTCCAAAATGTATCCTGGTTTAGCTGATTCAGTGGAACCATGGTAGTTAAGCCATTAGATTAGTACTAAAGTACTAAACGGAACTTTGCTGATTTGAACTTTGAGGATTATTGTGCTGGTTAAAAAGAACCATCTTTAACACTGAAGCACTGAAAGATCCTAAGATACCCAAAGCTTGCCATGATAGGTTACTTAGTCATTATGACAATTGTGGGTTGTTTAAAAAAGGGGTTGAAGATGAATGAGGCTGTTTTGAACACCATTCTTAAAACTAACTTTACCGTTTTGGTTAAAATGGAGTATAGACGACAGAGACTTATTTCTGGAGGAAAGGAGTTCAGGAATAGTCTAAAACACACCCTAATGGTCTTAACAGACTGCAGAGAGCTTACCAAATGTGTAACGGATCCATTGAATGCTTATAAGAATCTTTGGCTTTAATAGCTTGGCTGGGAAAGCTCCTAGAGAACACAACAGAGATATCACATGGCAAATATTTTATAGTCTGTAAATAGTAACTAGATAGTCACTGGAAGGAGAACTAAGCACCAATACCCTTAATGATGCATAGAACCGGCCAGGCCTAGCACCTAATGTACTACCACGCCTTCTCGTGGTGCAGGCTGCTAGTACTATTCAAAAGAGCTACTTTCTTGTGGAAATGAACGGAAGGGGAGAGATGCCAGATTAGTGTAGCCTACTGATATGGATAACTATGGCTACATTTCCATTTTTTTCTACCCTGCTGAGGATTGGTCAACCACACACGGTCCTAGTGCTGACCATATAAACCTACTGGACTGGACTGAAATAAGGCTCTGAGCTTGATTATGGATCCTGAATTTGCTGCACTGGTGGACTTCTGTTGAGGAAAAGTCTTCCGTTGTGCTTTCTGCTTGCTTTGGGTTGACAGCTTCAAGTGAATAGATTCACAGGATATGTTTATCAGCTGGTGCAAAATCCTGAGCAGAGGTTATTGAAGGCACCTGAACTCTTGCTTCTATGGGCATCGTCAAATACTAGATTGGAGGAAGTCTTCCAGTGTGGATGGCTTCAGCTTTTAGTGGTAGGGAACAGGTCTTTGTCCCATGTCTGCAATTAGGGGACTGTTTGTTATTGTCGGCATTCCCTCTTTCAATAAACATAGTTTCTTTAAACATCCCACTAACCATTTTCTCTCCATATTGAGGACACTGCACAGAGCTTATTTTCTTGATGTCCTCACACAAGAATTCCACCGTTATAATTGAGATATTCTCAGCTTGCAAAAGACCAGATGGACAGATAAAGGTCAGATTCATAAAAACATTTTCTCTTTTCAGGGTGGAACGATAATAAGCATCACCAAACCGTGGGTCTGCTTCTCAGCAGACACGCTAGTGATACTCTTCTACGATATGAGTGCATTAATGAAAGGTTTCTTACAGCAAAATTTCAGACGAGCATTAAAGACGTGAATGTTATCTGCTGTTATGCCCCAACTGAGGATGCCGATGAGGATGAGAAGGATAGATTTTATGGACAACTGCAGGATATTTTGAATTCTGTCAAGAAAGGAGATATTACCCTTGTTCTTGGTGACTTCAATGCCAAAGTTCGTACTGACTGATCTTTGGGGAGGGGTGATAGGCCTTTTTGGTATTGGTAGCTGCAATGGCAATGGGCAACGTCTCGTACAGGTAAGTAAACTCAATGGATTCAGAATAACTAACATTTATTACAAACACCGCGACATACATAAGTACACATGGGTTTCACCCGATGGGCTGCATAAGAATATGATTGATTATATATTAATTAACAGCAAATGAGCTAGTTCTGATAGGAATACCAGGTCATATAGGGGAGCTGAAATTGGATCCGATCATTACCTTGTTAAAAGTGTCTTGCAACTTAAACTTAAGAAGTGCTGTGATAAGGTTAAAATTTTTACCTTTAATTCCTCAGCTCTGAAAGACCCAGTTATAGCCAAAGCATACCATGATAGGTTACTTAGTCATTACGACAGTCATGGTTTGCTTACTACTGAAGTTGAGGAAGAATGGGGCCATTTTAAACAGGCTTTTTTGGAAACTAACAGTACTCTTTTAGGAAACAAGGAGCAGAGGAGACAGAATTATTTTAGTGATAAGGCATTTGAGCTTATTTCAGAAAGAAAGAACTGCAGGAATGTCCTTAATCAATACCCTACTAGTCCTAATAGAAAGTATTACAGAGAGCTTAATAAACGTGTAAAGGATCAGTTAGCTGCTGATAAGAATCTTTGGCTTGATGGCTTGGCTGATAAAGCCGAGGAAGCAGTTAGGCAGCACAACAGCAGAGAGTTACATGTTTTGAGTGGTAGAAAACGGACAGGTATACAGGGATTGGATGAACAAGGATGGATGAACTTTGTAAGGTTATAGAAGGTGACAATTCTAATGGCTAGGTGGGCTGAGCATTTCAGTGATGTTCAAAACAATGTGGTTAGTTCTACTCTCATTGTTTGTAATGAAAATATATAAATATGCATTATTGGCTTTAATATTGGCCTTATTACACAGCCTGAAGTTATTTTGGCTGTTTCTAAACTTAAACTACATAAATCCCAAGGGGTAGATGAAATTAATACAGAACTTCTTAGAGCTAGGAATGTTTTGGTTACCATATGGATGACTGAAATTTTAAATATCTTTTATGATAAAGGCTTGGTTCTTAAGGATTTTACCAGAGCTATTATTATCCCTAATTTAAAAAAATGATCGCAGTTCTTATGATAACTATAGGGGTATTAGCCTGCTCTCTGTCCCAGGGAAAGTTCTTTGCATGATTGTGCTTAATAGAATTAAGATTCTGGTTGACAGGCAATTGCGTGATGTGGATTCAAAAGTGGTAGGGGATGTGTGGATCAGATATTTTCACTTAGTCGGATTTTTGAGAAAAGTTTAGAATTTCAGAAACCTTTGATTACTGGCTTTGTTGATTTCAAAAAGGCTATCGACACTGTTGATCGTCATAATTTGTGAGATCGTATGGCATATCAAACAAGTTAGTTAATGTAATGAAAGCTCTCTATAATAACACTGAGTTATGTGTGAGAGTTAAAATTGGTTTAGCATTGCTTCTGGTGTTCGACAAGGGTACATTTTGTCTCCTTTTCCCTTTAGTTTGGTTATTGACTATGTTATGCAAAATTCACTCCAAGGGAACAGTTTTGGCCTTAAATGATCTGGAAATATGAAAATGTCTGATTTAGATTATGCTGACTGAGATTCCCTTTTGGAGATTGATGTTGATGAGATGAACTGTTTCATTCAAACTGTAGATGAGACTGGTAGAGTAGGTTTGGTTATAAACTGATAGAAAACTAAAGTGATGAAAATTGCTCAGGCAGGCTGTGATTCAGTTAATCTGAATGGTTGCAGTCTTGAACAGGTGTCACAGTTTAATTACCTTGGAAGCTATGTAACAGATAATGGTGATGTGCGGCATGAGATTAACAGACGAATAGGGATTGCTCCGGGACATTTAAGAATCTATGGAGAGTGTGGAGAAATAGGCGTATACACCTAAAGACTAAAATTAGACTATATAATAGTTTGGTTCTTTCTAGGGTTAGTTATGGTAATGAAACGTGGACACTTTGTAAACAAGATAACAGGAAACTAGATGCTTTTGATTCTAGGTGCTTACTCAGTATATTGGGCATTAGGTGGTTCAACTTTGTAACTAATGATGAGGTTAGACATAGGAGTCAGCAAACTCCTTTAAGCAGCGTATTCTGCAGAGAGAAACTCCGTTGGTTTGACCATGTTGCCTGTGTGGATAATTATAGATTAACGAATAGGGTTATGAACGTCGTGCGTAAAGGACTCAGAAAGAGGGGGAGACCTAGGATGCGGTGGGCAGACAATGTCAAACAGGACCTTGCTGGAACTGGTGTACAGTGGCCAGATGCAGCAGATGTAGCTCAGGACAGATATGCTTGGAGAACTAAATTGCACTGTCTAGTTGAATCCCCGCAGCTCATGGCTGCTTGAGGATGATGAGGATGATGAAATATTTTATGTCGAAAAATTAGAATGGCATACAGAGATTGAGAGATGCGGAGAGCAAGATTACTGAAGGAGAGATTTCTTCTTTGACTAGATGTGATGACATTTACAGATGCTGTGAATAATGGGATTAGGTCAACTTTGTTAGTTTTAATGAAGACAGCGTTATTATTGCGTTCAATATTTGTCTTATTTAACGATCTGAAATTGGTTGGATTTATTAAAAGACCCTTTACAATATTCATTCAGAATTTCGCATTTTTCAAGTTTAGGAATTTCTAACGGTGTAAAATTCAAACTTTTGGAAGTTTTTTGAAAATGCGAACTATAATCTCCTCTACTCACAAGAATTTTTGTAATTTATGTTATTTAAATATAAATGAGAAATTGGTCGTTCTCAAAGAGAAAGAAACTTAGAATTTTCAAACTTTTGCGCCAACAGTGAAAATTCGAACTTATGGATGACTAGGAAAATGCAAATAGTAATTAGTGTCTATCGAATTCGTTGTTTCTTAAATCAACGTTTTCTTACACCTCCTTTGAGATAAGTGCTAATCACTGCTTTCAATAAAAACCCGTTGACCACCACACTCTACAGTCCAAATTGCAAATTTCTAGGGTAAATTAATCATTTACAATAGCTGTTTAACCATTTTTAATTTTCGAACCTTAGATCCCTAACGGTGAAAATCAAAGCCATTGGGAGATTCGGGAAATTCTAATCCCAATATTTTATTAATACTTCTCCAAACCAGAAATAAATTTTCGTTACTCACACAAAACATTGCCTGTGTACAGACAGACTAATGGATTTGGGTTGGGTTGTTTTACCTCTTAGCGGCACTTTTTTTGCACACAATGGGCTAAATGGCCAGGTCACAAGTACCCCGAAGGCTCGGAGAAGGTTGGGGGAGTGGACCCACTGGAACAGCTGTTGGGAGACAGATGGTAGCCTCCCGTCAAGGCCATCCAGCGTGTTCTTTAACATGCACATGGTATGGCTCTATCGCACACGCGACCACGGCTTAACGTCTCATCCGACGGAATTTTAAAAGCAAACTGAAAAAGAAGTTCCTAGCGGAAAAAAATTGATCTCTCAGTCGTTCTTGAAGGTACAGGAGTGTAATTCACAATGTAATTCCACCGTATGTAATGTCACAGCGCTGTAGATAAAAGAATAATTAGCAATTAAAAAACAAACTACGTGATTAAATTTTTTTCGGTAAAGATGGAAAGCGTGTTAACATAAAATAAAAATCAGTTAAATATTAACAAAATCATTTAACTGTTATTTATTTATTTATTTCTGTATTCTTTATCTGAAGAACGGGTTTCTGCCGGAGCGGAATTGATTTCATCCTAATTAACTATTGACAGGAATTTAATTTTCGGATAAAACTCGTATTTGATACAGAAATCAGAGAATACGTTGGAACATTTAATTAAGTTCTCATTTATTATGCGTATCAAAGGATTACCGAATCTCTTAAATGATAAAGTCTTTTTGCATGTAAAAATAAGGTCATTCTTATCGGCTTACGAATATTTTCAAACTAAACATGCTCAGAATTACTATTTTAGGAAGGGGAATTTCATCAAATATGTGAAATATTCAATTCCCCTTAATTTTAATATTTTTCATAAAATTTTTGTAATTTGCACTTTCATTTTATTTTTGTAACAAATTTTGCTCATCAAAACTATACTGTTGAATAAAGAAATCATGAAAAAGTTGAATTTTGACTTGCAATATGTTGAACTGATGAAAGGTTTCTTGTGTTATTTAAAAGGTTTTCGCTGTGGAGCACCTTGAAACTTTATGGATAGTGGTTTGGAGTATTTATTTCCATCGAATTTGAAAAGTTTTTTTATGAACTGGGTATAAATTAGAAAATAAGCATACATACCAACACCTAAAGCTTTATTTTACAATATAAACATTACATTATGTAATAATTTTATGAAACAGTGTACGTATGAATCAGCTGTATTTAGCTTATATAATAGTCTACAAACTAACTTGTTGCTAAAATGGAGATAAAACAAGGTTTTTACTAGCTTTAAAGATTTCTCTAGAAAAGTCATTATTCGCCGCCTATCAAAACAGGGTTTATTTTATTAACATGTCTAGATTTTATTACAATGGCATGAAAACAGTTTTAGGTAACCTGCTACATATGACGATTTTCAATAGAGTAATTTGCTATTATTAATTTATCCTTAAAAATAAATGACATAATCTAAAACTAATTAGTTGATTTTACTTTGGGAAGATTTGTCTTTAGCACCCTTGACGCTGTGCTACTGCTACTTCATAATATGCACTATATCTATATAGATATAAAAAAAATCTGAACCCGCACTGTGTAAATCCTAGTTTATCATCATGTAAAAGAAAACTGTTTGCGTTTTCTTGGCCGTGTGAAACCGAAGCCGTGTAAATAGAGGGTTAGTTGCATTGATTCAAGTACAGTCGCTCAAAAAAGTATCCGACCTCCGTGTCACGTGACACGAAGGTTGCCAGATCACTAATTTCTAAAAAAATCGTTGCCAGATAATTTTTCTTAATCTTATAATCAACCATAGTGTTCGGATACTTTTTTAAGCGACTGTACTGTGTAAATCGAGGCATGGATGTACTGATACTACGTCGTTCTCTGTTATGCGAATAGAAGTGCAGGTATTTAGCTTGAGTATAAGCAACACACTGAGGCAGTTTTTGCTTAGAAGACATTATTATGAGAACCTACCGTACAATTTGGTAAAAAAAGAAGCAATAAAAATGTCTCCTGTGAATTTCGAACTCAAAAATCTTAATTTCAATTTACTCATGACTTTAAACTTAATATAAAACAGAGAAGAAAGGAATAAATCTAAAATATATACTGCTTCAATGAAACGATTAAATGCATAAGATAACAAAAACAATATTTTAAAATATAAATGAATAAAATAAAATTATATGTAAAACGTTTAAGATTTGTCCACATACTCCATCGGTATCTTTAAAATACTAAAATTTTCTTTCGAACTTTCTGGAAGCTTTCACCAATTGTTCGTGAGTTATTCCTGTTGAATTCCTCTTACGTTTCCACAAATCGTGAAATGATTTATTTGAATAAACGTTGGCTCTCAATTTTCCTCCAAGAAAGAAGTTCACAGGTATCGAGTGAGCTGATCGAAAGGCCATTCTGTGGGATCTGTAATGGATAAATTGAGATGAATGCAAACTTTAACATCATAATAAGATGGAACGCCGTCCTTTTAAAAGATTCCTCAAAACGAGTCATCTTCTAGAGATAGAATCACGAAGCTTTCTAATAAATCTTCAACTACGAAGTAATTGATTTTGCCCTTTCCTTAGAAAAATTTCCAGACTTCCATTTAAATAGTATGTCAAACGTTCATTTGCTTGTAAAATAATAACAAATCGTTTCGAAAATCGTTCCGAAAATGAGCGATTGCTTTCACTTTGCAGTTCGTCTCTCTGTAGGTATTAAACTATTTGTTTTTCAGATAAATAAAAATTTATTTTTGGGATAGAGAGATACTATTGTATTACAGTAAAACATGGTTAATTCGGGTTGGGTTGTTTTACCTCTGAGCGGCATTTTTTTGCACACCATGAGCTAAACGGCAAGGTCACATGGACCCCGAAGGCTCAGAGAAGGTTGGGGGAGGGGACCCACTGGAAGAGCTGTTGGGAGACAGATGGTAGCCTCCCGTCAAGGCCATCCAGCGTGTTCTTTAACGTGCACAGGGTATGGCTCTCCCGCACACGGAGCCACGGTTTAACGTCCCATCCGACGGACGGCGACCTTTCCAAACCCATCGGTGTCGGAAATAAATTTGCGGAAATAAATCTCAAGCTGACTCAGCTGGGACTCGAACCTGGAAACTACAGATTACGAGCCTGGCGCGCTACCGACTGAGCCACCCCCGCCCCAGGGTTAATTCGGTACTTTAATTTAAAATTTTCTTATAATTCAAAATTTCTCTTAATGTCAAGAATCAATAAGACATTTTCATATAGAAATGACTGGATAATTCGAAATCATTGTTAATTCTTGATTCCAAAAAAAAATATGGCCCTATGCTCATAATATCGTTATACATCTCTCTCTCTCTTTAAGCTCTCTTCATTAAAGTGTATTCAGAGATGCGCTTTTGAAAAAAATTTCCCACTTCTCAGAGATAAGCGAAAAAATTTCAAAGCCAATTTAAGGAAAAAAATTCGTCTTGTTTCGATTAAAAACAAACAAATGCAAATCAGATGCATCAACTTTAAGGGGCCGAACCACAAAAAAGGTGACTCGTGCAAGTATTCGTTGTTACTTCACCCTGGTGTTTACTACGACTTCAAATTCATACCTTCACTTACAACAGTAGATAGTTTTCATTTAAAAGTCGTTACACAACGCGTTCACTCGGCGATACAATGTCGTTCTCTGTCAGGATTAGAAGAAGCAAATGCAAATGATGCTGAAAATCTGATAAAAGAGTACAAAGGTGAATGTGAGCAACGGTAAATTTCGCGAGAAGCTGAAGCTTGTCGAGAACCTTCCAGACGAAGGAAAACTTCCTTTCCGATGAACAATGACGATAATGAAGGAAAAGTAATTGCAGATCTCAGCCACTCAGTTCTTTCGGGATCCATCAATATGATTGGAAATACACTTCAAAATTTCGAAGATAAATACCTAAGTGCAGAAAGACATGGAAAAGTGACAAGAGATGTGAAAATGTCTTTACAGCCCTATTATCTATTAATGCATGGAAGAGGAATTCATCCACACCATTTATCCAACATGTCTTCTTGAAAGAACCAAGCAGAGAAAGCTCCGAAGTTTAAAGCCGTCAGAAACCTTTGCCTTCATATTCGTTTCAGAATCACTTCGGAAAAAAATATTAGAGTTCTCTGCCCTTTGATGACGAAGATGAACTTCAGGATGAACTTAGAAATTAATACCATCACCTAGTTCTTCCTGGAAAAAGAAGAGATTGAACACAAAGTTCTCCTTCTCCAGACACAGAGACTGTTCCATTAAATGACTCACGATTATTCCAATTGAAATACGTAATTGGTTTATTTATTCTTTTATTTTATTGTTATGTTTTTCATTTTACTTCAGAAAAAATTATTTATTTCTAAACGAGATGACTTTCTAATATTGTTCTAGACCTAAGTCCGAAATATGTTCAAATATCAAAGAGTATCATATAGAAGTATGTTCAAATATCAAATATATATTTTATATCCATGATAATAATAAAATAAATAAATACCCCCTCAAGCAGCTGCTTGCCACAGAGGTCTGACAGGAGCCTGTCAGTTTACATGCCACAGTAGAAGATCTGAGAGGATGGCAGGACCTCTACCCTACTTATATAAGCGCTTTTATTAAACGTTTAAATGCTTAATTAAATATTTTAATAAAGTCATTTCCCACTATTTTTCAATTAAAATTACCTCAAATTATTCTATCGTACATTGAAATATGAACATCTTAAACAGCTCTCTTTTTGCGAGTTTTCCATTTACTCGCTTATTTCCAGGAACTGCCTGTCAGGTACAACAAGAGCCAAGAGTATTTGAATCTGAATAATGTTTAAAAAATAAGATGCTCGTGCAAGTTATGTTTTAGCGAACACAACTATTAAACAAACACGATACAAAAGATGATAATGACGCATCGATTATATCTCTGCAGACTAAGAAAGATTTATTTTCAGTTTGGACATTCTCCAGCTACACTTGTCAGGGTTGTTGGGTTGTTTTACCTCTGAGCGGCACTTTTTTTGCACACCATGGGCTAAATGGCCAGGTCACATGGACCCCGAAGGCTCAGAGAAGGTTGGGGGAGGGGACCCACTGGAACAGCTGTTGGGAGACAGATGGTAGCCTCCCATCAAGGCCATCCAGCGTGTTCTTTAACGTGCACAGGGTATGTCTCTCCCGCACACGGGGACACGTCTTAACGTCCCATCCGACGGACTGCGGCTTTTGCCAAGCCCATCGGTGTCCCCTACTGACAGTGGGCAGGGCGGGGAATGAAAGGGGCAAAAACAGTGTCATTTTAAATGAACTATTTTTTTACTGGTGATGTGGCCGAGTGGTTAGCGCGCTTGGCTACTGATCTAAGGGTTGGGTCCAAGTTGTTTTACCTCTGAGCGGCATTTTTTTGCACACCATGGGCTAAATGGCCAGGTCACATGAACCCCGAAGGCTCAGAGAAGGTTGGGGGAGGGGACCCACTGGAACAGCTGTTGGGAGACAGATGGTAGCCTCCCGTCAAGGCCATCCAGCGTGTTCTTTAACGTGCACAGGGTATGGCTCTCCCGCACACGGTGCCACGGCTTAACGTCCCATCCGACGGACGGCGGCCTTTCCAAGCCCATCGGTGTCCCCTACTGACCGTGGGCAGGGCGGGGAATTTTGCGGATACTGATCAAGGGACTGGGTTCGAGCCCCGGGTAAGGCATGGATGTATGTGTCGTTTTCTGCCGAGGTCCTGCCATCCTCTCAGATCTTCTACTGTGGCATATAAACTGACAGGCTCCTGTCAGACCTCTGTGGCAAGCAGCTGCTTGAGGGGGTATTTATTTTATTTTTATTTTTTTATTTGGTAATCTTTGTGACTATTTTGTAAAGCTTAGTGTTAATAAACCAATATAGATGATTAACATTTCTCTTAGTGAAATAATTTTTTGTATTTGGTTTGAAAATAAATCTTTCATAATTATATTTATTATAAGATTATAAGCCATAACTTTTTTTAAATTTTACATTTGTATTTCGTAATTCGAAAACTTCTTTTCTGTCCCTCAAATTTCGAAATAACCACATTTTACTGTATAAAGTCCTCCAACGGTGGGAAAATTTGTAAAATTTAAAAATTTCAGACTGTAAATGATCTATTCATGCTAAAAAATTTGAAACTTGAATGGTCTAATCTCGTGGTCAGGAAATTTATATTCACCTTACCCACCAGAGGGGTATAAAATGCAACATTTTTTTGCTTTAAGAGATGAATGAAATATCGTTATCTAAGAGTTGTATAAGGAGTAAGAGTGGACAAGTAGTTAACGCGCTTGGCTACTGATCAAAAGGACCTGGGTTTGAACCTCAGTAAAGCATTGATGTTTTTAATGCTTTTCTGCTGAGGTCTCGACTTCCGCACAGATCTTCTCTATGTCGTCCAGGTCAAACCACTGTGGCAAGTAGCTGCTTGAGGTTTTTTTTTTAATTATACTGTTTGCATTCTCTGAATCATCCAATGGTTCGAATTTTCACCATTCGAAAACGTTGGGAGCGGTTTGGCTCAGTCTATTACCCACCAGGTTCGTAATCTGCACATCTTGAGATCACTCAAGCAGAAGTTCGAATCCCCCCAGTGCCATCTTTGATATTTATCTTTGCTAAGCCCCCTCCCTGCCGTCGTTCAGAAAGGGGGGACACCGATGGGCTTGTAAAGGCCGCCATGCTTCGGATGGGACGTAAAGCCATTTCACCTTGTGCAGGAGAAACATGTTAAAGAACACGCTGGATGTCTTTAACGGAAAACTTGCATTTGTTTCCCAACGCTGTCCAATGGGTCCCCTTGTGACCTCGCCATTTAGGTCACTGTGTGGGGAAAAAATACCTCTCAGAGGCCGAAAGTTCAACAAGCCCAATGTTCGAACCTAGATCCCTTTAATCAGTAGCCAAGTGTGCAAACCACTCGGCCAGAATATAAATGCCTTCAAGCAAATATTGCAATACGAATGAAAGAAAATTACTAGAAACCCAACCACAACATCCGACAGAGAAGTAGCGTGTATTTAGACGGAAATCCGACATGAGAGCTCAGCGTGGTTTGTATGTAGTGGCCGAAGACGGATCGAGCTGCGACCGCACTGTTTCCTACTACGAGACCAGAGGAAGATCACTCTACATTGCATCACATCCGTTGGTGAATGAATCAGGAAGGACGCTTATAATTTTGCAACTATCAGCAGTTCCTTTGCTGGCTGCTAAAAACAAAGGATTCCGGTTTATATATATCAGTTTCCTTTTCGTGTTTCTGCTCAAAGTCAATTCATATGTTGTTGAATAAAAATAACAGATTGTAGAAATAATTCATCACTATACGCCATACATCTTACTCATCATCCATCTTACTTTACTGATAATAGATAGCTCTTATGAACACTGGACAATGAACATCCCATAATACTATGCACTTGAAAAATAATTGGGAATAACTATGCACTTGGAAAGACTACTATCCGTTAAGGGTCCAAACGGATAGTGGTCTTTCCAAGTGCATAGTTATCCCCTTTCTGAACATGGAGAGAGTAGAGGTTAGCGTAGAAACTTTGAAACCAGGCACAGGGGAGATTCGAACTTGGAACATTTCCAAGGTTGGAGTACGACGAACTACCGACCAAGTCATTTGGGATGAGTGTGGCTCAGTCGGTAATGCGCCAGTATCGTAATCTGCAGTTCCTAGGTTCCTACCTGGGCCAGTGTTGAGATTTTTCTCCGCAAAACTACCCATCCTCAGTCAGTAGGGATGGTAGTTTTAGGACTATGGGCTTAGAAAGACCACCGTCCGTCAGATGGGAAGTTAAATCGTAGTCCCATATGCTGGAGAGCCATACCCTGTGCACATTAAAGAATACACTGGATGGTCTTGACGGAAGGCTCCATCTGTCTCCTAACAACTGTCCAGTGGGTGGCCTTCCCCCAACCTTCTCTGATCCCTCGGGGTCTGTCGGAACATTTTGCTCATTATGTTCAAAATAGTTCCTCTCACAGGTAAAACAACCCAATCCAACTAAGTTATTCAGTGAGACTGTCCTACAAACGCCATCGCTTGAGTTGATAGTCCTCCATAAATCTGGATCATCCCCTGACCACAAATTGCTTTGGCCTCATCTAATTCAACGAAACCAACAGCATTATATAATTTATTGTTTGGGCTGTGGGTTTGCTCATTCCGTATCGCACCAGGCTCATAATCTGCAATTCCCAGGTTCGAATCCCACCTGGACTCGTATTGAGATTGATGTCACAGTTGGGCTTGGAAAGACCAACATTTGTTGGATGGGACGTTAAACCATGGCCTCCGTAGGGGAGCCACACAATGCGCACGTTAAACACGGGAACTATAAAAATAGTAAAAGGCTGGATGATTTGTCCGTTTCCTGATAACTGTCCCGTGGGGTCTATCCCTCAATCTTCTCTGAGCTCTTGGACTCCTTGTGACCTGGCCACTTAGCTCATTATGTTGTTCAGAAATGTGCCTCTCAGAGGTAAAACATCCCAATTTATTGTTGTTCATGATGACTGGGCCCGGAATTAGGAAACAATTGATTTGAAGGGAGGGGCAAGTGGCAAAATCTAGTGGGGAAAAAGTGAATGGGGGGAGCAAGAGGTTGGATTGCCATTGCAGAATAACATTTCCCCACCTATTTCAAGATCTGTAAAAAGTTCTGGAACAAATCGTAAAATACGCACAAATTTTATATATATATATATATTTTGCCTGGTCTGTAAATGGTAGCTAGGCATAAACTGGAAGGAGAGCTGTGTACCAATCCCTAGTGAGTATCCACAGAACCGGCGAGGTCTAGCACCTAATGTCCGACCCTGCCTTCTCGTGGTGCAGGCCGTTAATACCTTTCAAAAGAGATATTCTCTTTTGGAAGGAAACGGAAGGAGAGGGCTGCCAGTTCAATATGGCCTACTGATCTGGTCATCTATGGCCACTTTTTTCTTTTTTTTTTCAACCCTGCTGTGGAGTGGTCAACTTCACAGGGTCCTGGTGCTGACCATTTATACCTACCTGACTTTTTTATGGATTTGAGCTTGATTATGGATCTTGGACTTGCTGCACTAGTGGGCCTCTGTTGAGGGATTATCTGCCGCTGTGTTTTCTGTTTGCTTCTGGGTTTCCAGCCCTAAGTGAACAGAGGCATGGGATACCTTATATCAGCTGGTGGATAATCCTGATCAGAGAGTCAGTACCAACTTTGGCATTGAAGTCACCTAGAACAAGGGTACTATCTCCTTTCTTGACAGAATTCAAAATATCCTGAAGTTGTCCGTAAAACCTATCCTCATCCTCATCGGCCTCCTCAGTGGGGGCATAACAGCAGATAAAATTCAAGTTTTTAATGCTTGTCTGAAATTTTGCTGTAAGAAACCTTTCATTAATGCACTCATATCCTAGAAGAGTATCACTAGCATGTCTGCTGAGCAGCAGACCCACGCCTTGGTGATGCTTTCCATCCTCCCTCCCTGTAAAGAGAAATTTAAAGTTATTTTTAAGTATCTCACCTTTACCTGTCCATCTGGTCTCTTGCAAGCCTAGAATATCTAGGTTATAGTGCTGGAATTCCTGCGTGAATACATCAAGAGAATAATCTCTATATGTCCTCACGTTCCACGTTCCTGCAGAGAGAAAATGATTAGTAGGATTTTTAAAGAAATTAGGTTTATTGAGAGAGGGAATGCCGACAATATCAAACAGCCCCCTAATCGCAGATATTGGGCAAAGACTCGTTCCCCACCACTAAAGGCTGAAGCCATCTACACTGGAAGACTTCTTCCAATATAGAATTTGACGATGCCAATAGAAGCAAAGAGTTCAGGTGCCTGCGATGACCTCTGCTCAGGATCATCCACCAGCTGATAAACATATCCTGTGAATCTATTCACTTGGGGCTGTCAACCCACAAACAAGCAGAAAACACAGCGGAAGATTTTCCATCCACAGAAGCCCACCAGTGCAGCAAAATCAGGATCCATAATCAAGCTCAGAGCCATACATAATTCAGTCCAATCCAATGGGTTTATATGGTCAGCACCAGGACCCTCTATGGTTGACCACTCCTCAGCAGAGTAGAAAAAAAAAGTAGTCAGAGTTGTCCAGATCAGTAGGTCACACTAATCTGGCAGCCCTGTCCTTCCGTTCACTACCACAAGAGAGTATCTCTTCTTAAAGGTATTAACGGTCTGCACCACGAGAAGGCGGGGCAGACATTAGGGGCTCGGCCTGGCCGGTTTTATGCATCATCACAGAGGATTGGCGCATAGCTCTGTTTCCAGTGATACCTAGCTACCATTTACAGACCCTGAGAATACCATGTTAGAATGAAATGTAGTGATACAGATAATTTCATGTAGAGTATGCATTCAAACGAGAAATTTACAGAATTATAACCAAGACCATTAGTGGATTTTGAAGTCCAGGGGTCCTAACAGGAACAACATTTAGTTCTTAATAAAACTAAATCCGCCTCTGACAAAGCTAACATTTAACAACGGTTAAAAAATGGCGTTTCAACATTCGAGAAACTGCGCAAGAAATTTATATTTTTCCCCTTTATGTCAAAGCAAAAATATTAATAAGTTTGGCAAAAAAATTCTGAAAGAAATAAAATCGAAATATTTCCATCTGTTCAGTATTCAAATATTGGAATAACGCAGAAGAACCAAAAACAATCGTTTCGTTTTCATTTTTCATTGATGTAGTTTTGAACGAAGTTTTTGCGTGAAACGAATAAAACAAATACACATGATATTTAAGGTTTCCTCCTCCCCTGTGTTGGTTATCTTAAAAAAGGCCTCACGCGATGGGATAATTGTTCGCACCGCCACCTACAGAAGTGTGCATCAGACATGTAATCTTTCCAACACCTTCGATTCCAACGTTAGTAACTCCAGCAAAGTTTTAAGCACTTTAAAAAGAACTCTGAAAAGTATGCTGTCATTCGCCAGAGGTATCGATCGATTGTCTCGAGTGCTAGGAGATGTAATCCGTCATCTTAAGTTCGTAAATCCTTGGATTCAGAGTTGGAAATGATAAACGAGTACACTTCACTTGAAGTGGAAGAAGCGAGTTTTCAGATTAGTACTTCGGAAGTTTACTTTTCGTGTTGTTATCACTTGCAAGCGCTAATCTCATTTCGCCATTCTAGCATCTATTACAGATCTGAAATTGCATAATAATCTCTCTTCTCTTGAAAGTCTTTTCTAAAACAATCCCACCTTCTCTCAGGAATGCGAGGGGAAATAATCAGACCGTCGTCTCAAATCCATTATTCGCCACATATCGATTAGCAAGTATTTCCATTTTATTGCATTTGGAAAAAAAGATGTTTTCTAGTGGGAGCAAAATACGTTTCTGAAATCAGTTGTTATCTGAATTTTGAAGAGCACGAAAATATAGGGTGGTGATGTGTGAAAGATGAATTATTCGCAGCGAAATTAACACGTTTCTAGAGCGCATAAGTTATGAAAATCGCAGTGATTTTATTTCAGATCTGCGTTTTCTATTCGGGTAAATTTAGAAGTGGCGACTTCAGAGAACACCAGGCATCTGGATAGTCTGTGCATGTTAAATAACACATTGGATGGTCATCTATGGCCACTTTTTTCCTTTTTTTCAACCCTGCTGAGGAGTGGTCAACTTCACAGGGTCCTGGTGCTGACCATTTATACCTACTAGACTGGACTTGTTTATGGATTTGAGCTTGATTATGGATCCTGGACTTGCTGCACTGGTGGGGCCTCTGTTGAGGGAGAGTCTGCCGCTGTGTTTTCTGTTTGCTTCTGGGTTGCCAGCTCTAAGTGAACAGAGGCATGGGATACCTTATATCAGCTGGTGGATAATCCTAATCAGAGGCCATCGCAGGTACCTGAACCTTACTTAGCTAGTTGGGCATCGTCAAGCCTAAACTGGAGTAATGTGTCTCAGGCAGGCCATATGGTTCTTGAAAAAGTCCACTTGAAAAGGTGGTGCCTGAAGTTCCTACCAGCATCGGTGACTTCAGCCTTTAGCAGAGGAGGAACAGGTCTTTGTCCCATGTCTGCGATCAGGGGGCTGTTTGATATTGTTGGCCCTACCAATCTCAATAAACCTAATTTCTTTAAAAATCCTACTAATCATTTTCTCTCTGCAGGAACGTGGAACGTGAGGACATTACATAGAGATTATTCTCTTGATGTCCTCATGCAGGAATTCCAGCGCTATAACCTAGATATTCTAGGCTTGCAAGAGACCAGATGGACAGGTAAAGGTCAGATACTTAAAAATAACTTTAAATTTCTCTTTACAGGGAGGGAGGATGGAAAGCATCACCAAGGCGTGGGTCTGCTGCTCAGCAGACATGCTAGTGATGCTCTTCTAGGATATGAGTGCATTAATGAAAGGTTTCTTACAGCAAAATTTCAGACAAGTATTAAAGACTTGAATGTTATCTGCTGTTATGCCCCCACTGAGGATTCTGATGAGGATGAGAAGGATAGGTTTTACAGACAACTTCAAGATATTTTGAATTCTGTCAAGAAAGGAGATATTACCCTTGTTCTTGGTGACTTCAATACCAAAGTTGGTACTGACTCTGACCTTTGGGGAGGAGTAATAGGCCCTTTCGGTATTGGTAGCTGCAATGGCAATGGGCAACGTCTCCTACAGGTAAGTAAACTAAATGGTTTCAGAATAACTAACACATATTACAAACACCGCGACATATATAAATACACATGGGTTTCACCTGATGGGCTGCATAAGAATATGATTGATTATATATTAATTAACAGCAAATGGGCTAGTTCTGTTAGAAATACCAGGGCATATAGGGGAGCTGAAATTGGATCTGACTATTACCTTGTTAAAAGTGTCTTGCAACTTAAACTTAAAAAGTGTTGTGCTAGGGTTAAAAAATTTACCTTTAATACTGAAGCTCTGAAAGACCCAGTTATAGCTAAAGCTTACCATGATAGGTTACTTAGTCAATATGACAGTCATGGTTTGCTTAATACTGAAGTTGAGGAAGAATGGGGCCATTTTAAACAGGCTTTTTTGGAAACTAACAGTACTCTTTTAGGGAAAAAGGAGCAGAGGAGGCAGAATTATTTAAGTGATAAGGCACTTGAGCTTATTTCAGAAAGAAGGAACTGCAGGAATGTCCTTAATCAGTACCCTACTAGTCCTAATAGAAAGCATTACAAAGAACTTAATAAACGTGTAAAAAATCAGTTAGCTACTGATAAGAATCTTTGGCTTGATGGCTTTGCTGACAAAGCTGAGGAGGCAGTTAGACAGCACAACAGCAGAGAGCTGTACCAGATAGTTAATGTTTTGTGTGGTAGAAAACGAACAGGTATACAGGGATTGAAGGATAAACAAGGCAAGGTTATAGAAGGTGAGGATTCTGTCATGGCTAGGTGGGCTGAGCATTTCAGTGATGTTCTAAACAATGTGGTTAGTTCTACTCCCATTGTTTGCAATGATGATAGATGCATTGTTGGCTTTAATGTTGGCCCTATAACACAATCTGAAGTTAGTTTGGCTATTTCTAAACTTAAACTTCATAAATCCCCAGGGGTGGATGAAATTACTACGGAAATGCTCAGAGCTGGGAATGTTTCAATTACCATTTGGATGACTGAAATTTTGAATAACTTTTATGATAAAGGCATTTGTTCCTAAAGATTTTACCAGAGCTATTATTATCCCTATTTTCAAAAAAGGTGATCGCAGTTCTTGTGATAACTATAGGGGTATCAGCCTACTCTCCGTTCCAGGTAAAGTTCTTTCCATGATTGTGCTTAATAGAATTAAGAATCTGGTTGACAGGCAATTGCGTGATGAGCAATGTGGATTCAGAAGTGGTAGGTGATGTGTAGATCAGATATTTTCACTTAGGCAGATTCTTGAGAAATGTTTAGAGTTTCAGAAACCTTTGGTTGCTAGCTTTGTTGATTTCAAAAAGGCTTTCGACTCTGTTGATCGTCATAATTTGTGGTTGATTGTGAGATCATATGGTATACCAGACAAGTTAGTTAACATAATGAAAGCTCTCTATAATAACACTGAGTCATGTGTGAGAGTTGGTAAGTCTTGTAGCAATTGGTTTAGCATTACTTCTGGTGTTCGACAAGGGTGCATTTTGTCTCCTTTTCTCTTTAGTTTGGTTGTTGATTAAGTTATGCGAAATTCACTTCAAGGGAAAGCTTTTGGCCTTAAATGGGCTGGAGATACGAAAATTTCTGATTTAGATTATGCTGATGATTTAGCCCTTTTGGCAAATGATGTTGATGAGATGAACTCTTTCATTCGAACTGTTGATGAGACTGGTAGTACAGTAGGTTTGGTTATAAACAGAGAGAAAACTAAAGTGATGAAAATTGGTCAGGCAGGTTGTGATTCAGTTAATCTGAATGGTTGCAGTCTTGAGCAGGTGTCACAGTTTAATTACCTTGGGAGCTGCGTAACTGATACTGGTGATGTGCGGCATAAGATTAACAGACGAATAGGTATTGCTGCCTGGACTTTTAAGAATCTATGGAGATTATGGAGAAATAGGCGTATACACCTAAAGACTA
Source organism: Ryuthela nishihirai (assembly GCA_038380435.1). NCBI lineage: Eukaryota > Metazoa > Arthropoda > Arachnida > Araneae > Heptathelidae > Ryuthela > Ryuthela nishihirai. The sequence continues at coordinate 43,089,802 of JAWZYU010000020.1, forward strand.
AAATTAGACTGTATAATAGTTTGGTTCTTTCTAGGGTTAGTTATGGTAGTGAAACTTGGACACTGTGTAAGCAAGATAACAGGAAACTATATGCTTTTGATTCTAGATGCTTACGCAGTATCTTGGGTATTAGGTGGTTTAACTTTGTAACTAATGATGAGGTTAGGCAAAGGAGTCTGCAACCTCCTTTAAGCAGCATATTGTGCAGAGAGAGACCCGCTGGTTTGGCCATGTTGCCCGTATGGATAATTATAGATTGGTGAATAGGGTTATGAACAGTGTGCCTAGAGGCCTCAGAAGGAGGGGGAGACCTAGGATGCGGTGGGCAGACAATGTCAAACAGGACCTTGTTAGAATTGGAGTACAGTGGCCGGATGCAGCAGATGTAGCTCAGGACAGATATGCTTGGAGAATTAAACTGCGCGGTCTGGTTGGACCTCCGTAGCCCATGGCTGCTTGAGGATGATGATGATGATGATGATGATGGCCTTGACAGAAGGCTACCATCTGTCACCCAACACCTGTTCAGTGGGTCACCTTCCTTCAACCTTCTCTGAGCCCTTGGGGTCCACGTAACCTGCCCATTTAGCCCATTCTATGTAATAAAGTGATGCTCAGAGCTAAAGCAACCCAATCCATTGTGTGAAAAAAAAGGTGTCGCTGAGAGGTAAAATAACCTTTTCTCTGCCGAGTTCTGAGACTTCAGAGCATATGTGATACTGCCATTTAGGCTACTGTCGGCAAAAATTGTCTTTCAAGTTAAAACAGCTCAACATAATCTGTAAAAACATTTAAAATAATTCACTTATTATATGAAACTCTACACCACAAAGAAGAAAGTCAGAGCATTATCACAAGAAAAGCAATCAAAGATATAAGCAAATATGACTTCATAAAAAATAAAGTGAAAATTCTGGTTCGGAAGCAATACTCATTAGAATGCTTTCAAAGAAGATGAAGTATGTGTTTTACAATCGAAGATGTAAAACGAAAAATATTAAAAAAAAACTTGTAAAGGAAGCAAAGCAAAATAAAAATTTTAATCATTGAAAAAACAAAAGAGACACTAAAAGAGAAATGGAACCCAGAATAAGTTAGGAAGCTAAAAAAATGATCATAGCTACATGAGCGAATTAAATATTACAGGAAGAAACAGAAAATTTATCATGTAAGACTCCTCGGTGTAATTTAAATCAACATAATACGAAAAGAAACAAACTCAAGAATTGAGAAATAAATCAAATGTGATGAATGAAAGCCACCAGAAACAGAGTGTGGATGACACGTGACAGGAAGACGCCGGATCCAATGTTTTATTCATCTGCTGTGCGGTTTCACATCGTGGAGTTCGGCCCAAGACAGAGGTTCCTGGAGAGAGAGAAATGAGTGCAACGTGTTTGCGGTAATTGTGGTTCTGGAGTCCTCATAAGGTTCGTTTACCCTTATCGATCATTAACCCGGTGTCTAAAGAGATCTGCCACTCTCACTGAATATTTACTTTCATGCACGCGTGGAAATGCGATTCAAAGTCTTCTCAGCCTTTGACACCTCAGTAGGAAAGCTAATAAATGAACAGTAAGAAAAGGAAAGATATTAAGGAAGAGGATTGTACATAAAAACGATGTTCAGGAGATTGCAAACAGAAAGCATTTGTGTTGGAAGTAAAATAATTTTCTCGATCGCTTAAATAATGAAACAAGAAGTTTAATTCGCGTTTTGAATTTACCAGTTTTCCTTGGATTTTTAAGTTTTAGACAGCTGTTATTTTCCATGTCGGTGTTCGAAGACAGTTGCGAACAATAGCAGGATATATCTAGAGTCAAAGTTATGATTTCCGTTAATTACTTCGAAGCGGGGCCTAAACCTTTTCGATCAAATATACTCAAAATTCAGTTTTTGAATTAATTAATTTTTGTTTTGAAGACTTTAAAGAAGAATTGAAATTTATGCTTTTAGTTATTTTCTTACACTCGTCGAAATAAATTTGAAAATAACGGAATTAATTGAAACGACTATGCGTTCCATTCATTGATTAGAAAAATCACTGATAAAATTTCATTTTAATGAAAAGTTTGGAAATATTTATATGCACTGTTTTTGAACTCTGTCATTAAGTTTTTCTAATATACACTTTCAATTCTGACCTAACAGAATAATGTGAAATATTGTTCAAACTTTTAAAGCCTCCTGGATCTTGAACATCTTTTCGTGCGCCCTTTCAGCTTGATGATTTTTCCAAATGACTCTTTGAATTTGATGATCTGCACATGAGTTGTTTCACTTCATCATCTTTCACCCTTCAAATTTAATAAATTTTGCGTGCACCCCTTTGAGCATAATTATCTTCGTGAGTTTCTTTTCAGCTTGATGATCTCTTACTAGTCCGCTTTAAGACTGGTGATCTTCTCTCGTACCTTTAATGCTTGATGATTCCTCCACACATCACTTTCAGCCTAATGATTTTTCGTATACCCCTGAGCTTAACTATCTTTCCAAGCACCACTTTGAACTCAATTTTCTCGCTCCCATTCAACTTGATGGTTTTCGTTTTTCGGGTGTCCTTTTGAGTTTAAATGTTTTTACCTCATCCTTTTGATCTTGATGATCTTCTTTCTACTCTTTGAGCTTTATGATCTTTTGTGTCTCACTCAGTAAAATTGTTTTTTTAGCCATACTTCGACTTGATCTTTTCGGTTCTCTTTGAGCTTGATGACTTTCACCTACGTCTTTTTAAGTGTGATTATCTTCATGAACCCACTTGAGGTTCAAGATCTTATCTCTTTGTGATTGACGACCATCCTCCGTGCCCCTTTGAATTTGATTATTTTCCCTTATACCCTTTGATCTTGATGAGTTTGATAATGATGATATTTCAAAACTCCCCTTTGAGTTTGATTATGTTTTGTTCCATCCTTGTTCTTGACTTATAAATATTACGGCTAGTATTAGACTTTGGCTCTATTATCATCTCAGGTGAATTACTGGAAAAGCTGGGGGCCAAGTGGCTCAGTCGGTAGCGCGCCAGTCTCGTAATCTGCAGTTTCCAGGTTCAAGTCCCACCTGGGCAGCACTGAGGTTTATCTCCGCAAAACTTCCCGCTCTATCCTCAGTCAGTAGGGGACATAGATGGGCTTGGAGAGCCCGCCGTCCTTCGGATGGAACATTAAACCATGGCCCTTGTGCAGTAGAACCGCATACTATGCACGTCAAAGAACACGCTGGATGGTCTTGACGGGAGACTACTATCTGTCTCCTAACAAATTTCCAGTGACTCTATTCCTCCAACCTTCTCTGACCTCTCGGGGTCTTTGTGACCTGGCCATTAGCCCATTTTGTAAAGAAAAAAAGTGCCGCTCATAGGTCATACCTCTACAATAGTCCTCCTCCCCGACGCGAAAAGATTTCTGGATTATAGATAAAATTCACAGAAGAGAAACTTGATTCTCACAAAAACATTTGACCACTGTTGAATGTTCAAGAAGCATGTCTGCACTAACTTCGATGTTTGATCTACACAAACAATCTCAGTAGTATAGGCTTAAACAAATATTTGCAATCTCAACTCATTGCAAAACATGCAGACCACGTTAAATCTCTACATTCAACACAAGAAAAAGGACAAAACTGAAAGGTTTCAGATTTTCAAACAGTGAAAGTAAACTCTGAAAGTCTATAAAACAGTATTCCTTCTTCTTGTAACCATACTGTTGCCTACATTTTTACAAAAGATGCCCGTCTCTGTTAAAACGTTTTGGGACCTAGGGTCACTATGTTATTTACTCCAGTTAAGAAAATAAACAGCATGAAAACATGCCATACCAGGTGAAGAAACATCTTCGTAAAAGTACGAAAAGCAAACCTGAACACATGATTACGTTGTGCATAGTTTCCAGGATGTTGTGTTGTCATTTTGCTGAGATCTCGCCTTCCTGATAGATCTCTATGGCGCATTAAACTGACAGCCTCATGTGGGATCTCTGTAGTAAACAGCTGCTTGAGGGGAATCTATATTTCGTAACTAAAAAGAGCACAATTTAAAATTCACCGACCAGGCAAAAATATATAAGAAATAATTATATCACAAATCATTAACGACTATGTAATGCTTCGCTTAAAATCAGAAATGTTAAAGATAACTTACAGTGAAAATACGCTTTTTTTTAGTGTAAGTATATCTCGCTTTCAAGAACGGCCTGACGATATAAGCGAATTAGGAGGTCGCCTAGTAAAATGAACCAACAAATTCGGTGAAAAATATCGAATTTAAAAAAATGAAAATGAAAGGAAAAAACATAATGAAAATCAAAACTTAAAGTAAGTTATATTTTAAGAACACTGAGTGTGTTTTATTCGGGTCATTTCATAAATACAAGTTTAATGAAGAATTTTCTTATTCCTTTATATATTGGACATACAGGTATTGGGCAGAAAAACGGAAATAGTTCCATGTTATCTCAATTGAAAAATACATTCAGAACTCAATAGCTTTTTCAATATGATCTTTAACGAAAAATATCTCTAAGAATAAATTAAATATCTCAATCAAATCTATCTAAATCACGATTTTAAATAATATTTCTTCAATATTCAAAGAGTTATTATTATATTCTAAACGCTATATAATATTTAACAGGCTACAAGAAATTGATCCCAAAATTTAATTAAAACAGATTAAGAAATCAGAGATTATTGTTGATACTAGTGGAGTAATTGCACCCAGCACTAATCTCTTAATCAGTTTTAACTAAATTTCGGGGTCAATGTTTTGTAGCTTGTTAAATATTCCACATAAATCGCAACAGACTTCTTTTCAGTGCTCATTACTCTGTAATGTTTAATTTCATTATCCAAATCCATGAAAGCATTAAAATTCCTATTCACCATAGGGGATACATGAATGATAGATATTATCCAACTACACTAAATCGGTAATTGTTATCTCAACTGGGATCTCGAATCGAAAACTTGACTCGGTATTAAAACTGCGTTAAACATGATTTTGAGATAAATGTGGAATATCTCTGCAGTGCGGAAAGTAAATACATGAGGTAAAAATCATGCCAACGTAAATTCTCTGAAGATATCTGGTTGTTTAATAACAAAATCTCTGATGAGTTATAAAATTTTTTAAAAGTTATTTCTCTTTAATCACGTCTATTGATTCTGTCCACTTTTCCAACGACTTATTCTCTACTGGGCCAAGAAAATAGTACCCAGAATTTTACAGGTTCTCTTAATTTATGAATTTGAAAACCCTTAATCGAATAGAAAGCACCAAATATAAACAGGTTCCTCATTTATCAGGTTTCGCTGCATAAATGTGAAATCGGTTAACAAAATGATTCTTTGAACATCGATGAAATGTAATCTTTTCAAATCTCAATGCTGGGTTTTCAAAGACTTTCGAATCCAAAGGAGTCTTTCTCTTCAGGTTAAGGTTTATTTTACCAAGACAACCTGATATTCCCAGGTTGGCGTCCCGCTATAGCTGAGTTCAGAATTTCTCCTCTAATCCTCATTTTGTCCTTGATGAGAAACGAAACACTTGTGGTCTTGACAAATGTCGGTGTCCGCCGGATTGGTGTGCAGAAAGTCATACCTTATCAGGGTCGGATCTAGAGGGGAGGCCATAGTCCCCCTTTCAGAATGCTAGTAATGGTAATAGAGGAAAAAAATTCTCAAATTTATTTATACTTCATGCATTTCTCAAGAAAATTTTTAAAGACCTATAAAACTGAGGGTTAAATATTATACTGCATTGGAAACACAATCTCTTGACCCCTCTTTCACATTTTTTCGGCTCGATTATGTTTCCCCCCCCCCCCCCGACCATCGATATTTTTCTAGATCCGGGTCTGTACCTTATACACTTTGAAGAAAATGGTGGATGGTCTTGACAGAGGTTTTCATCTGTCTCCTAACAGTAAGTAAGTAATAATATATTCCCATTGCATAAACAAGTTATACATTTGATACATTTTAAATAAATTGTATTTTACATAGCTTATTTTCTAAAATTATATATCTAACGTTAGGAATATTGAAAGTATCCACAAGAATTCAAGGAACTTGCCCGTGGATTTATACAATTTGGTAAAATAACAGTTATCTATTGGATCCCCTTCCACAGTTGTGAGTCATTTGGGTCTTTGTTACCCGGTTATTTAGTCACTGCGTGCACAGATAAAGCTCTCACATATAAAACAACTCATTCCAAACTGTATTGAAATAGCAATATAGTGAGCAGATATTTTAATTTATTTGTTTTTCTCTGAAAAATGTTCAGATATCCTCTTATGTATCCCTAAACTTAATAAGAAAAGTCTCTTTTTCGCTCTGTTTTGAACAAGAATATGGAAAGCCATACCGGTGTATCCCGCCAGAAAAAAAGGCACCTTTTTCAATTTCAACAAATTTCCGAAACGCGCGCTGATAATACAAACGAAGTGGATAAATCAATAGTACCGAAAAAGACGAGAGGAAGAACAACAATAGTTTTAAAGAAAAGATTAATGTCAATCAATTAGGGAAACTAGAGCAATGGAGGAACGAAATATATGGAGAAATAGGAGAATCGTGTTTCTTGATTCTAGTCTTTCAATGCTTTCGTCATATTTCTGTTTATACTAATCTAATGCTTTCAATTTTTATTTTTTTTCTACTAGAGTAAGAGGTCAACAGATTATTAACAGTGAGCAGAAGAATCCAAATCACGATAAAAAATTGAAATGGAAACATCATTCTCGATGAATAGGATGATAAAACTCAAGCACACTGAGTGATACAGATGAAGGAAAAATGAGAAACAAAACGAGACGAAAGAGTAGAAAATAAGTACCTGCACCATGTGATAATAAAAAAGAAGTCCTAAAAGATACGGCAATAAAAACAAGTGATCTAGCAAGATGGCCATAAAGATATACAGAGGAAAGCACCAAAGAAAAATAAATAAAAAATAAAAAAATAAATACCCCCTCAAGCAGCTGCTTGCCACAGAGGTCTGACAGGAGCCTGTCAGTTTATATGCCAAAGTAGAAGATCTGAGAGGATGGCAGGACCTCAGCAGAAAACAACACGAACATCCATGCCTTACCCGGGGCTCGAACCCAGGTCCCGTAGATCAGTAGCCAAGCGCGCTAACCACTCGGCACTGCTCACAAAAAATAGGGGATATATTATCGCTTCATATTCATTTTGAAATATCCCCTAATTTTTGTGAGCAGTTTATTTACGCAAACAAGAGCAAGTTGAAAACATTCTTCATTTCCAAATATAACGTTCCTCGTACACAACTCAGCACATTTCAAATATTTCAGCTCACTTTTTGAACGTAAGAGAGTGAAATGCAAAGTGTAATGAGGAAAATGAATTAAAAATCAGTGGATGTTAATGATGACGGGAGTAAAAGAAGCGATGAGTAAGCGTAAGGAGAAACATTGCATTATATATCTGGAGTAAACAAGGATGCGGGGTTAAAATGGGAGAGCTAACAAGGCACTGTTTAAAACCTGAGTAGAGGATGGAAATAAATAAATAAATAATTTTAATTTTTCTGGAGGTAAATAAGGTGGACCTCGAGGAAAATAAGAGAGTCATCCTTCAAGGAGAAAAAAAAATAAAAAATGGAAAGTTTTAGATCAGTGTAAACAGAAATGTGACGGAAGCGTTGAAAGACTTGAATCAAGAAACACTATCTTGAATGTGGAACTGCAGTAGGGATGGAGACACGAAATTAATTACCATAATACCGTAACAAGGATGAAGAGAACGAGGCACCTGCCTCAGCTGCAGATGAAAGGGACGCACTACATACGGTATTAATTTCTGAAATCTATCCTTTTAAACTTTTTGAGATATCTGTAATAATTAAAAATATTTTAAATCTAAATCCTAATTACATATATAGAATCTATATGAAATCATATTGTATTTAATAATTATTACTTGTGATATTTCATTACATTCGTATTTTTGTTTTCTTGTGTTTGTATGCTTCACGAATACGTTATTTTTGTGATAAATATAAGTATCATTGTACAGTCGCTCAAAAAAGTATCCGAACACTATGGTTGATTGCAAGATTAAGAAAAAATATCTGGTAACGATTTTTTTAGAAATTAGTGATCTGGCAACCTTCGTGTCACGTGACATCATTGGAGGGAAGAATGGCAGTCTGTGGTCTTCAATGATGAAAGCCGATTCTGCTTAGGAGCGTCTGATGGTCGTTTAAGCCTCCGAAGGCATCAAGGTGAGCGGTTTCCTCCATCGTGCATCCGCCAGCGATACACAGGGCCCACGCCAATCATCATGTTGTGGGGTGCGATTGGCTATCACTCTCGTAAGTGTCTGGGGTTTGTACAGGGTGCATTGAATAGTAATACGTACGTCAGCGACATCGTACAGCCGGTTGTTCTGCCATATTTGAGTGTAATCCCAAATACGATATTCCAGCAGGATAACGCCCGTCGCAGACGTGGTTCCGGGCTCGCAGACGTGGTTCCAGGAGACACTCCGCCCAGACAACTCAACATGCTCTTCAGACGGTGCACCAACTCCCTTGGCCAGCACGCTCTCCGGACTTGTCTCCAATCGAGCATGTCTGGGACTGGATCGGACAAAAGCTCTTCCACTGAGCTCGGCAGGCAACGACCATCGCTGAATTACGCGTCCAATTGGAAAGCGCATGGAATGGTATCCCCCAGCGTGATATCCAGGATTTGTACGACCGATTGCATGCCATATTGGAAGCTTTTATTGTTGCTAGAGGAGATTCAACACCTTATTAAAATGTGCCTTCTGTAAAATGTAATACTCATTAAAAGGTAAAATAAACCTTGAATCACTTCACACGTGTGATCACTGTCCTTTCTCAACAAGTTGTTTCTACTAAATAAATCTCATAGATTACGCTCCAATTTTTAATGGAGTTCTTTTTTTAATTTCCGCCAGTGTATATTATTTTTCAAAGAACAGAGATTTACATGAAGCGAATCATATATTGCAGAGTGTTTCTCACACTCTTCGATTGCAAATCAGTGGATGTCTGAGCTTTTTTTTTTGCCCACAATGGACTAAATGGCCAGGTCACAAGGACCCTAAAGGTTCAGAGATGATTGGGGGAAGCAGATCCATTGAACTGATGGTAGCCTCCCGTCATCCAGGCCATCCAGCATGTTCTTTAACGTCCATAGGATTTAGCTCTCCTGCACAATGGGCCACCTTTACCTCTGATCCGACGAGCCGTGGCTTTTCCAGGCCCATCGGTGTCTCCTTTCTGACTGAAGAAAGAGTGGGGGTTAGCAGAGATAAATCTCAATGACGGCACAGTTGGGACACCAACCTGGGAGCTGCAGATGACAAGCATGGTGGGCTATCGACTGAACCAACCTCCGCCGCTATGAATATTCAAAATAAAAATTTTATAATTCAAGGTATGGTACACACCAGAAAACACCCAGAAAACAATATGTGAAAAATAAAACCCAAAAATTTTAAGTTTATTCTTAATCGCAAGTATTTTTTATATGTTGGGTTGTTTTACCTCTGAGCGGCACTTTTTTGCACACAATGGGCTAAATGGCCAGGTCACATGGACCCCGAAGGCTCAGAGAAGGTTGGGGGAGGGGACCCACTGGAACAGCTGTTGGGAGACAGATGGTAGCCTCCCGTCAAGGCCATCCAGCGTGTTCTTTAACGTGCACAGGGTATGGATCTCCCGCACACGGTGCCACGGCTTAACGTCCCATCCGACGGACGGCGGCCTTTCCAAGCCCATCGGTGTCCCCTACTGACCGTGGGCAGGGCGGGGAATTTTGCGGAGATAAATCTCAACGCTGACCCAGCTGGGACTAGAACCTGGGAACTACAGATTACGAGCCTGGCGCGCTACCGACTGAGCCACCCCCGCCCCTTTTTATATGTTAAAATACATTTAGTTACAGCTGGTCCAGAACCTTAGCCCTTCTCCTCTTTCTTATAACTTCTGAAAACTTTATACGGCCTATATTTAAGTGAAAAAATAACATCGATTTTCGTGGGCGCATTTATTTTCTTAGAAAGTCCCAACCCTTCAGCGATTATGTTATACTTTATTACTGAAAGTAATTTCAGTGATCAGAGAAAAAAAATTCCCGATGTAAGGAATTTCATATTTATTTCTCCCCTCAAGTCAAGAGTTGTAAGTTTCTCTCCCATTTCATTCTGGTAGATGGAACATTGATGATTGCAGAAGCGTGTTAAGGAAAGAAATGATTTAACGTTCATACGAGTCAAAGGTCATCGCGTGGTTGCTCTCCGACCAAAGTGGCACTGCATTAACCTCGGCTTCTGAAGGAATAGTCAGATTGGCGACTGCAACGGGCGTAAAGTGCTTTAGGCAGGGACCAGAAGCTCTCTATGAATGGATGGCTGTTGAGAGTGAAAGAAACGTAAGGCGATCTTAATGGCTTTAGATCAATGTAGCCCACATTACTCTTAGCCATATGGTGGGCATTTCTTGGGTAAAGGAAGCAGTTTTGTTATGCCTTGTTTTAATCAATTAATTTGACGAAAGACTTAGTAATCTATTAAAAAATGTGCATAATAGGCATGTAATCAACAAAAAAATATAAAGGGGGAACGCTAAATTTGGAGGAAAGAAGGGAGCAAAGGAAAAAAAATCGAAGAAGGAAATCAATATCGGTGTCATATTCTTTAGATACTGCTTAGGTTAGGTTGTTTTACCACTGAGCGGCAATTTTTTTCCATACAATGGGCTAAATGACCAAGTCACAAGGACCCCGACGGCTCAGGAAAGATTGGGGGAAGAGGACCTATTGAACAGCTCTTAGGAGACAGCTGGTAATCTCTCCTCAAGGCCATCCAGCGTGTTCTTAAACGTGGTTCTCTCACGCACGCACGGACCACTGCTTCACGTCCCATCCGACGAACGGCGGACTTTTCAAGCCCATCGGTGTCTCCCACCGGCCGAGGGCAGGAGGGGGATTTCCGCGGAGATAAATCTCAACACTGACGAAAGTGGGACTAGAAAATAATAGTCACGCACTGCTAATAAGCTATACAATTACATGAAACGAAAAACAATTGGGTTAGAAACAAGCTAATGCAATCAGAAAAATTGTTTCCTACATCTTAAGCGAGGAGGTTGGTTTAGTTAGAAGAATCGGATCTAGAGGAGGAAGCCCCCCTCCCCCCTTGAGAATATTGTAACTAAAACGGAACTGAGGCGGAAAAAAATATTAAACATATATATATATACATATATTACCTGTATTTTTCAAGAATTTTCCTAAAAAAACTACTGAAACGAGGGGAAAAAATTACAACAGAACTGGGTTACTTGGCACCTACTTTTTTTTTTCGTAGATCAGATCTTGGTCAGTAGAGTCCCAGTATCCAAAACTAACGTTACCAAGTTTAAGTCCTCATTGCGTCCGCCTTACATTGTGAAAAATCTTTTTTTTCATCATAAAATGCAATCTTAACCGGGTTTTTCTTTTTTTCGTAATCATTGCTTTTCTATGCTCTTCATGTGGTAAAACCTTATATTTGAAATATTTCGGATACGACCTAAAATATCATTCGTGCTTAAAACATACACAAGCATATGCTAGAATAAACGCAATCTGAATATTTATTTTATTATTATCCCTTTATTTTCACTAATCTAGTCGTATAGTCAAATCATCCATTTAATCAATAAATTGAAAGCCTTTCTGATTTGTTTTAAAATGCAAATTTTCTAGACAATTCAATACAAACTTAATAACCGTTGGTTGATACGGGTCATATATTGCTCAAAGTTTGCTTTAATCTAAGGATGTTATTTATTTAAATGCCAGTTCGTTAACCTCGTTAATTCCTCATTAGGCACACTTCATTTCTGGAAGAATTTCAAAGTACAATGACTGAAACAACTTGGACGTCACTGTTAGCCTCATTCGGACAAACGCTTCCCCAAAGCTACTCTGATCGACGTGCTTTAGGATTCGTTAAACTTCAAAGGCAATTTTCTGCCCACACAACATTTGTTTCGAATTCCTGATTTAAAATTCTTTAGAAATCTGAACAAAACCTTTGGTTGCATGAAGATTATTTCGCTTCAAAGACTGTAAGGAAAAGTAAATATTGCAATCCCGATTTGATGTAAACCAAATTACTATACATTGTTAAAAATGTACTTAAGCATAGAATTATAGAATATAGAGAAAGAATTAGAAAGAGTGTAATAATAATTCTAATATATAGAAGATAGAGAAAGATTAGATAGGGGAGCTTAGCAAGCAGCTCCCCAGACGAGTATTTTAATGTTTCCAGGAGTCGGCAACCTCCTTTAAGCAGCATATTGTGCAGAGAGAGACTCCGTTGGTTTGGCCATGTTGCCAGTATAGATAATTATAGATTGGCGAATAGGGTTATGAATAGTGTGCCTAAAAGCCTCAGAAAGAGGGGGAGACCTAGGATGCGATGGGCAGACAATGTCAAACAGGTTGGGTTGGTTTGTTTTACCTCTGAGCGGCACTTTTTTGCACACTATGGGCTAAATGGCCAGGTCACATGGACCCCGAAGGCTCAGAGAAGGTTGGGGGAGGGGACCCACTTGAACAGCTGTTGGGAGACAGATGGTAGCCTCCCGTCAAGGCCATCCAGCGTGTTCTTTAACGTGTACAGGGTATGGCTCTCCCGCACACGGAGCCACGGCTTATAACGTCCCATCCGACGGACGGCGGCCTTTCCAAGCCCATCGGTGTCCCCTACTGACCATGGGCAGGGCGGGGAAATTTGCGGAAATAAATCTCAACGCTGACCCCGCTGGGACTCGAACCTGGGAATTACAGATTACGAGCCTGGCGCGCTACCGACTGAGCCACCCCCGCCCCATGTCAAACAGGACCTTATTAGAATTGGTGTGCAGTGGCCAGATGTAGTAGATGTAGCTCAGGACAGACTTGCTTGGAGAACTAAATTCACATTCCGTAGCCCATGGCTGCTTGAGGATGATGATGATGAGTTCAAATCTCAAAGGTACCTGCTTTGAGATTTGTATCGGCTAAGCCTCGTTCTCTCGTTGGTCTGTAAATGGTAGCTAGGTAGTCACTGGAAGGAGAGCTATGCACCAATCCCCTGTGATGATGCATAGAACCGGCCAGGCCTAGCACCTAATGTCCGACCCCGCCTTCTCGTGGTGCGGACCGTTAGTAACTTTCAAAAGAGATACTCTCTTGTGGAAGTGAACGGAAGGGGAGGGCTGCCAGATTAGTGTGGCCTACTGATCTGGACAACTATGGCTACTTTTCTTTTTTTTTCTACCCTGCTGAGGAGTGGTCAACCACACAGGGTCCTGGTGCTGACCATATAAACCTACTGGACAGATATATGGCTCTGAGCTTGAGTATAGATCCTGATTCTGCTGCACTGGTGGGCTTCTGTGGAGGGAAAAACTTCCGCTGTGTTTTCTGTTTGTTTGTGGGTTGACAGCCCCAAGTGAATAGATTCACAGGATATGTTTATCAGCTGGTGGATAATCCTGAGCAGAAGTCATCGCAGGCACCTGAACTCTTTGCTTCTATTGGCATCGTCAAATTCTACATTGGAGGAAGTCTTCCAGTGTAGATGGCTTCAGCCTTTAGTAGTGGGGGAACGGGTCTTTGCCCCATGTCTGCGATTAGGGGGCTGTTTGATATTGTCGGCATTCCCTCTCTCAATAAACATAGTTTCTTTAAACATCCCACTAACCATTTTCTCTCCATAGGTAGTTGGAATGTGAGGACTCTGCACAGAGCTTTTTCTCTTGATGTCCTCACACAAGAATTCGACCATTATAATTTAGATATTCTCGGCTTGCAAGAGACCAGATTAACAGATAAAGGTCAGATTCTTAAAAATAATCTTAAATTTCTCTTTTCAGGGAGGGACGACAAAAAGCATCACCAAGGCGTGGGTCTGCTTCTCAGCAGACACGCTAGCGATGCTCTTCTAGGATATGAGTGCATTAATGAAAGGTTTCTTACAGCAAAATTTCAGACAAGCGTTAAAGACTTGAATGTTATCTGCTGTTATGCCCCCACTGAGGATGCCGATGAGGATGAGAAGGATAGGTTTTATGAACAACTTCAGGATATTTTGAATTCTATCAAGAAAGGAGATATTTCCCTTGTTCTTGGTGACTTCAATGCCAAAGTTGGTACTGACTCTGACCTTTGGGGAGGAGTAATAGGCTCTTTTGGTATTGGTAGCTGCAATGGCAATGGGCAACGTCTCCTACAGGTAAGTAAACTCAATGGATTCAGAATAACTAACACATATTACAAACACCGCGACATACATAAGTACTCATGGGTTTCACCTGATGGGCTGCATAAGAATATGATTGATTACATATTAATTAACAGCAAATGGGCTAGTTCTGTTAGAAATACCAGGACATATAGGGGAGCTGAAATTGGATCTGACCATTACCTTGTTAAAAGTGTGTTGCAAATTAAACTTAAAGAGTGTTGTGCTAGGGTTAAAAAATTTACTTTTAATACTGAAGCTCTGAAAGATCCAGTTATAGCCAAAGCTTACCATGATAGGTTACTTAGTCATTATGACAGTCATGGTTTGCTTACTACTGAAGTTGAGGAAGAATGGGATCATTTTAAACAGGCTTTTTTGGACACTAACAGTACTCTTTTAGGAAAAAAGGAGCAGAAGAGGCAGAATTATCTGAGTGATAAGGCACTTGAGCTTATTTCGGAAAGAAAGAACTGCAGGAATGTCTTTAATCAATACCCTACTAGTCCTAATAGAAAGCATTACAGAGAACTTAATAAACGTGTAAAAGATCAGTTAGCTGCTGATAAGAATCTTTGGCTTGATGGTTTGGCTGAGAAAGCCGAGGAAGCAGTTAGACAGCACAACAGCAGAGAGCTGTACAGTCGGTCAAAAAAGTATCCGAACGCTATGGTTGTATACAAAGTTCAGAAGAAACAACTGGCAACGATTTTTTTAGAAATTAATGATCTGGCAACCTTCGTGTACCGTACACGAAGGTTGCCAGATCATTAATTTCTAAAAAAAATCGTTGCCAGATTTTTTTCTGAATTTTGTATGCAACCATAGCGTTTGGATACTTTTTTGATCGACTGTACCAGATAGTTAATGTTTTGTGTGGTAGAAAACGGACAGGCATACAAGGATTGAAGGATAAACAAGGTAAGGTTATAGAAGGGGAGGATTCTGTCATGGCTAGATGGGCTGAGCATTTCAGTGATGTTCTAAACAATGCGGTTAGTTCTATTCCCATTGTTTGCAATGATGATAGATGCATTGGTGGCTTTAATGTTGGCCCTATAACACAATCTGAAGTTATTTTGGCTGTTTCTAAACTTAAACTTCATAAATTCCCAGGGGTAGATGAAATTACTACTGAAATGCTTAGAGCTGGGAATGTTTCGGTTACCACTTGGATGACTGAAATTCTGAATATCTTTTATGATAAAGGCATGGTTCCTAAGGATTTTACCAGAGCTATTGTTATCCCTATTTTCAAAAAAGGTGATCACAGTTTTTGTGATAACTATAGGGGTATCAGCCTACTCTCTGTTCCAGGTAAAGTTCTTTCCATGATTGTGCTTAATAGAATTAAGAATCTGGTTGACAGTCAATTGCGTGATGAGCAATGTGGATTCAGAAGTGGTAGGGGATGTGTGGATCAGATATTTTCACTTAGGCAGATTCTTGAGAAATGTGTAGAGTTTCAGAAACCTTTGGTTGCTAGCTTTGTTGATTTCAAAAAGGCTTTTGACTCTGTTGATCGTCATAATTTGTGGTTGATTGTGAGATCATATGGTATACCAGACAAGTTAGTTAACATTATGAAAGCTCTCTATAATAACACTGAGTCGTGTGTGAGAGTTGGTAAGGCTTGTAGCAATTGGTTTAGCATTACTTCTGGTGTTCGACAAGGGTGCATTTTGTCTCCTTTTCTCTTTAGCTTGGTTATTGATTATGTTATGCGAAATTCACTTCAAGGGAAAGATTTTGGCCTTAAATGGGCTGGAGATACGAAAATTTCTGATTTAGATTATGCTGATGATTTAGCCCTTTTGGCAAATGATGTTGATGAGATGAACTCTTTCATTCGAGCTGTTGGTGAGACTGGTAGTAGGTTTGGTTCTAAACAGAGAGAAAACTAAAGTGATGAAAATTGGTAAGGCAGGCTGTGATTCGGTTAATCTGAATGGTTGCAGTCTTGAGCAGGTGTCACAGTTTAATTATCTTGGGAGCTATGTAACAGATAATGGTGATGTGCGGCATGAGATTAACAGACGAATAGGGATTGCTGCCGGGACTTTTAAGAATCTATGGAGAGTGTGGAGAAATAGGCGTATACACCTAAAGACTAAAATTAGACTGTATAATAGTTTGGTTCTTTCTAGGGTTAGTTATGGTAGTGAAACTTGGACACTTTGTAAACAAGATAACAGGAAACTAGATGCTTTTGATTCCAGATGCTTACGCAGTATCTTGGACATTAGGTGGTTCAACTTTGTAACTAATGATGAGGTTAGGCAAAGGAGTTTGCAACTTCCTTTAAGCAGCATATTGTGCAGAGAGAGACTCCGTTGGTTTGGCCATGTTGCCCATATGAATAATTATAGATCGGCGAATAGGGTTGTGAACAGTGTGCCTAAAGGCCTCAGAAAGAAGGGGAGACCTAGGATGCGGTGGGCAGACAATGTCAAACAGGACCTTGTTAGAATTGGTGTGCAGTGGCCAGATGCAGTAGATGTAGCTCAGGATAGACTTGCTTGGAGAACTAAATTGCACTGTCTGGTTGGACCTCCGTAGCCCATTGCTGCTTGAGGATGATGATGATGATGATGAAGCCTCGTTCTGCCATCTGCGATAAAAGGGACCACAATAGATCTGGCCCTATCAGTCTTTGTGACGTTAAGTCGTGACTCAGTGTGCAGAAGAGTCACACACTGTGCAAGTTAAAGAATAAGCTGAATGGTCTCTATGGAAGGATCTATCTGGTGACAGATGTACAGTGGGTTCCTTTTCCCCCAACCTCCTCTGATCCCTTGGGTTCTTAGTAACCTAGCCATTTATTCCAATGTGTGCAAAAAAAGAGCGCTCAGAGACAAAACAACCCAACCCAATTTTTAAAAAAGATAAAGTAGGTAATCACAGGAAATTTCTTTCTTATAAATAAGGTTCAAATTATTCAAATATTCTTCGATTCTTTCAGGTAGATTTCTTGATATGTTTTAATAATAATGTCACTTATTTTAGCGCACTTACTCTATTTCTACTGCTATTTCAATATATTGAAGCTTTCCCATATTGTGCCTTAGATACACAAAACTTTATGTATTCGATGATGACTTAAAGATGTGTAATAAGGCGTAAAAAGTGAGAAATGCGAATGAAAATAGTGATCAACAGTATTGTAGCGTAAATGGAGAGCAGGGAAGACTATGGGTAGGCTACGAGACTGCTCAGTTCACGCATCGACAGTTGTCAATGATCACAGGTGAGTTACGTATATCAAACGTTTGTCATTTTAACCCTGATCTATGAGAACAGT
Organism: Ryuthela nishihirai; assembly: GCA_038380435.1. Lineage (NCBI taxonomy): Eukaryota > Metazoa > Arthropoda > Arachnida > Araneae > Heptathelidae > Ryuthela > Ryuthela nishihirai. Next base: position 43,107,377 of record JAWZYU010000020.1, read on the forward strand.
AGAGGTGTCTACTGCGCAATCCCAGTCTCCCCAAATGTCACTGACGCTACTGCTGATCATAGGAATTTCCTTATTATTATACTAAAATCATTATCATATATAAGCTATTCCAAAAGGGCGAACGGATGGCATTGTTGGTGGGGAAGATTTTCAGCTCCCTTATTGCTCAGATACTTGACCATCAGTCTTAAATTTGATATGGTAGTCCCACTTGTGTTATCTTGTGTAGGATTAAGAGATCGGGTTCTTAGCTATAGTGTGTTGGAATTACACCCGCTGCGAATTTCCGATATCTTTACAGACTCTGCCGTCGCCTACCTTATGATTTGAGTAGTATCGGTGGAAAAAGTTAGCAATGAGGTAGTATCGGTGGAAAGAGTTAGCAATGAGGTAGTATCGGTGGAAAGAGTTAGCAATGAGGTAGTATCGGTGGAAAAAGTTAGCAATGGAGTAGTATCGGTGGAAAAAGTTAGCAATGCAGTAGTATCGGTGGAAAAAGTTAGCAATGGAGAAACTTTTCTCGCCAAACTTTGGCCTAGTATAACTAGTATTGTTAATATTAAAAAAATGTATCAGCTCAAGCGGCTGCTTGCTACAGAGATCTGACAGGAGCCTGTCATTTTATATATAGTAGTAGAAGGTCTGTGAGGAAGACAAGACCTCATCAGAAAAACAACACAAACATTCATGCCTTAATCAGGGGTTCGAATCCAGGTCCCTTTGATCAGTAGCGAAGCACGCTAGCTACATACGTGTCATAATACGTAGACTCTAATATAAATAGATGCTTCAGGGAATTGTTTCTTATTACCGGTCGAGAGGATTAATTGAGGAAAAAAAACTGTTATTTTTTAGAATATATTTATGTTATTACTATTATTGAACTGATATAAATGAAATTTGGAGAATTATCTTTTAGACTCTACTTTACCAGCTGTTACTACGCACATGCGCAAAACTATCCACGGACGATCTATCTGATAGCGTTTTTAAACAGATTTTTACATCGCAATTTGCGCGGAGAACTGATCAGTTGGGTTGTTGTTACCTCTGAGCGGTACTTTTTTTGCACATAATGGACAGGTCACAAGGACCCCGAAGGGTTTGAGAAGATTGGAGGAGGAGACCCACTGGAACAGGTATTGGGAGACAGATGGTAGCTTCCCATCAAGGCCATCCAGTGTGTTCTTTAATGCACAGGGTATGGCACTCCCGCAAACTGGGAACTGCAGATTACGAACCTGGCGCGCTAACAACTGAGCAATACCGGTCCCCAGAGAACTGATCAGGTTTTAATAATTAATGCCATGCAAATATGTTGCTCGATTCGTTGTTCTCATATTGATAGGATTTTTATTTTAATACTATGTAACATGCAAAAAATAATGAGAAGTGCATAAAAATGTAAAATTTGCAAAATTGTATTTAAGTTTAACAAACGACTGTCAAATAAACAAAATATTAACAAAGCGACTAGCCCATCATTGGATAGAACCCAAACCTAGATGACAGTAAGATCTCACCTCCACGTTATAGCACTAAACAACCTGTGACAGTTCACTTTAACCCTTGAGATGTATTTTAATTTGCAAATATTCGTTAAAAATAAAACCATCCATGCAAGTCTTCGAAATGCATTGCGGAACAAAGAAAATAAAGCGTTAAAAGGTCCAGTAGAAAAAAAATACACCAAAATTCTAGTAGAATAAAAAAAAACTTCTCTTAGCTCAGTCAACTAACTTGAGGCTGTTCGAGACCACCAAAGTCTGTTAAAACAAAACTAAAACCCAGGCGATTTTAAGGCTCACTGATAATGACAAACAAGCAAATACCCCTCAAGCATCCGCTTGCCACAGAGAGTCTGACAGGAGCTTGTCAGTTTAATATTCCTATAGAGAAGGTCTGCGAGAAAATCATTTAATTGCACATATTTCCAAACAAAAATCACATTTCATGTATATGCAAAAATTTCAATGGAATATTCTGGCGGAATCCTTATTTTCACTTCACAGAACTCCTTTTGGGAAACACTATTCTGCAATGTAAACACCACACTGTATTTGACAACTGAAATCTTTAAGTAATGGAAATCAATTATTGGGAATGTGGTAATATTATGGAGGCTAACTTGAGTGATATTAATGACATATTCTAAAAACGAAAGGAGAAGACAGATTATATGTTTGACCGAATCGTATTATGATAAAATGTTTCTTATGTTGTTTGATTTCTTACACTCTTTCTAAATTTAAATTATTGCATAGTAAAATATTTAATAATGTTGCAAAATATAATCATTATATTTTGTATAAAATAGAATAATATACAAGATATACAAATATAATTTTGTACCAAAATTAATACAAAACGAGTACTTATCCTACGTAGATTGTATATTTCTCGTTTAGTATCGATAGTGTACATCAAAATTTTAAATAATATAGTTAATTTTTACCTTGCCCTTTGAGAGAAATGAATTTTTCAATTAGGCAAGTTTGCGCAAAACCATAAAGATTCCTGAAATGTCAACTAATAGAATATGACAAAATACTTCGGTTCGAAATAATGGAAGGAGCATTTGACGAAAAATTTCTAAATAAATTTTGGGAATATTTTTACTTGTAAAATCTATATATTTAAACAGAAGGAAACAACGTTTAGAAGAGTAAAAGAGATTATTCAGGGGAGAATGATTTGGTCAAGTCGGAACGATATAATATTAAACTATATTAAAGAGTACATTATTAAATACTGCTATAGAGAATTAATCAGCAGTAAGATAGCGTACATCAGACTTTTAAATAACATAGTAATTTTTACTTTGCCCTTTGAGAGAAAGGGAACGTCGATGAACTTGAAGAGTCGGACGTCCGTCGGATGGGTCGTTAGGGCCGTGGCTCCATGTACAAGAAAGTCATATTCTGGACACGATAAAAAAAACACGTTGGATGACCTTAATTAGAGGATTCCATCTGTTCCTTAACAACTATCGAATGGATCTCCTTCCTTAACCTTCTCTGAGCCTTCGGGGTCCTTGTGACCTGGATATTTATCCCATTGTGTGCACAATAGTGCCACTCAGAGGTGAAATAACAACCCAAACAGCAATTTTGTGTTCAGTTAACGAATATTATGTTGGAAAAGTATAAAATTCAGAGATAATAAACCAGACTGACCAATATACTATATTTTACGTGGGGCGGGGGTGGCTCAGTCGGTAGCGCGCCAGGCTCGTAATCTGTAGTTCCCAGGTTTGAGTCCCAGCTGGGTCAGCGTTGAGATTTATCTCCGCAAAATTCCCCCGCCCTGCCCACGGTCAGTAGGGGACACCGATGGGCTTGGAAAGGCCACCGTCCGTCGGATGGGACGTTAAACCGTGGCCCCGTGTGCGGGAGAGCCAAAGAACACGCTGGATGGCCTTGACGGGAGGCTACCATCTGTCTCCCAACAGCTGTTCCAGTGGGTCCCCTCCCCTAACCTTCTCTGAGCCTTCGGGGTCCATGTGACCTGGCCATTTAGCCCATGGTGTGCAAAAAAGTGCCGCTCAGAGGTAAAACAACCCAACCCATCAGTTCCTTAACAATTATCAAATGGATCTCCTTCCTTAACCTTCTCTGAGCCTTCGGGGTCCCTGTGATCTGGACATTTATCCCATTGTGTGCACAATAGTACCACTCAGAGGTGAAATAACAACCCAAACAGCAATTCTGTGTTCAGTTAATGAATATTATGTTAGAAAAGTATAAAATTCAGCGATAATAAACCAGATTGACCAATATATTATATTTTACGTGCTGTGTATTCCTAGTTCTCAGCTAAACGATAAATTCCATTTCTCCTTCTAGGTTTGACAAATGACGTGTCAAATTTCACTGATTAACGGAAATTAAAGAACAAGTTTTAGTGCAGAACAAACGGTAGCATGGTACTTGCTCGCTGAATTCTACCATCTGGACTAGAACGTCGATGATATGACGTTGGATAAAAGGATTTAATGAATACGTGAGTGACATCGCGATGCATATTATCGATGGTTTCCCCTCAAAATCTCTCAGTGGCGTTGCCATGGCAATGGGTCTATAGAATGGCAATGATCACGCGCAAATTATTGCCAACCAATTAACAACTGGGAATTTCGAAGTTGTTGAACGAACAAGAGAGGAATTGAGAGGCTCATCGCTGATAATATAGACACTGTTTCTGTCCGAAACGTAATTATTGAATTAATGCAAAGGCTTTAAGCATTTGTGAATAAGGTTTATTCTAAGAATTAGGCTATGAAAGTGATTCGGAAATAATTCCCAGTTTGTAGCGCTGATGGTACTCCAATCACAGGTTACTATAATTTGTTCGACGTTTTCTAGAATGGCAAAAAATAGTCCCAAGATAGTTTATTTCTCTTCCTGCTAATGATAGAAGTACCTACGAGCCTAAAATGGATTTCGATTCGGTTGTTTTACGTCTGAGCGTCAATTTTCGGCACACGATGGGCTTACTGCTCAGGTCCCAATGACCCCAAGAACTTAGAACTGGGTAGAGGAAGAGGATCCACTATGTAGTTTACCTGGTCAAGAGAGGTTGTATATTCACTCCCGGGGTTAAGCGAGGGGATATGTTCACTCACGGGGTTAAGCGAGAGAATATGTTCACTCCCGGGGATAAGCGAGGAGATATGTTCACTTCCAGAGTTAAGCGAGGGGATAAGTTCATTCCCGGGGTTAAGAGAGGGGTGAATTTATTCCCCGAGTTAAGCGAGGAGATGTGTTCGGTCTCGGGACAAGCAAGGGGATGTTTTCACTCACAGGGCAAAGGGGAGAATGTTCGCGCATGGCGCAAGAATTATTTTGAAACCTTTTGAATAATTGGTTTTGCACATACTAATAAACATTTACCATATAATAATTAGAAATTGCATTCTAGGTTTGATTTGCACCCTTAGTGTACAGAGATTACTGAGGTTTAGTTTACTATTGAGCTGCCAATGACAAGGCCCTGAATATATGTATAATGTCTTCTAAGCACAACAAAACACTGCGGAAATTCCAAACTTCAAGGGTAATTGGAATTTGCCTATTGTGTGCCAGAAAAACTGCCGATCACAGGTAAAACAAACGGACAACTCAGTCTAAGCATCAATAAACCAGAAGATCTCTTTCACCTCTTATGAATGCTGATGATGCAGGATGCTGATCCTGTGACCTTGAATAGGAAACGGGATGAATGCGCTTCTTAACAGGATATCTGGTTATAGCAGAATGTTTTACTTCCGGGTAGCTCAAGGAATTGTATCAGTTCCAGAAGAACATGTGATGTGTTTCCAGAAATTGTTTATAACTGCAGTAAAAAGGTTTCGTGAGGAAATCTGAAGGCGCATCGTAAACCTTGGCATGGCAATTAGCAGGAAGAGAAATAACAACGCGCTGCATCAACATGTTGCGCGCTGCATCAACATGGCGCTGCATCAACATGGGCAAAAATCATCATTTAGCCCATGTTGATGCAAAAAAAATCTACTTTGAATGAATAATTGCTTTTTGAGACGAAAATTGATATTTTCCCCATAAATTTAGGTGGAAACTTCAGAGTGTTTAATTTTCTTTCAGTTGGAGTTGGGTTGGGTTGTTTTACCTCTGAGCGGCACTTTTTGCACACCATGGGCTAAATGGCCAGGTCACATGGACCCCGAAGGCTCAGAGAAGGTTGGGAGAGGGGACCCACTGGAACAGCTGTTGGGAGACAGATGGTAGCCTCCCGTCAAAGCCATCCAGCGTGTTCTTTAACGTGCACAGGGTATGGCTCTCCCGCGCACAGGGTCACGGCTTAACGTCCCATCCGACGGACGGCGGCCTTTCCAAGCCCATCGGTGTCCCCTACTGACCATGGGCAGGGCGGGGAATTTTGCGGAGATAAATCTCAACGCTGACCCAGCTGGTTTCAGTTGGGGTGTATTGAGTGAAATAGCAATGTACTATTAACTTTAGGGATCAGTAGAGATTTCATAATATGCTTATACAATAAACAGAGTGTACCAGTTAAAACTCAACACAAAAAGCACAGCTGTTTAAATAATGAAAAAAATAATACGATGTTTTTTAATAGAAAAAATTAATTAATGTTCCCTCAAGCAGCTGTTTGCCACAGAGGTCTGACAGGAGCCTGTCAGTTTATACGCAATAATATAAGGTCTGTGAGGATGGCGCCATAATATAAGGTCTGTGAGGATGGCGCCATAGCAGAAGCTCTGTGAAGATGGCGCTGTAGTAGGTCTGTGAGGATGATGGAATACAATACAAATATCCATGCCTTACCCGGGGCTCAAACCCAGGTCCTTTAGATCAGTAGTTTAGCGTGCTAAACACTCGGCCATGGGTCGGCTATGTTTATTATGGTTGTTCTAACAACAATACTGGGCTTCACATGACGATGGTAATGAAATTTTTATGTTGTTCTAGGTTGGGTTGTTTTACCTCTGAGCGGCACTTTTTTGCACACCATGGGCTAAATGGCCAGGTCAAATGGATCCCGAAGGCTCAGAGAAGGTTGGGGGAAGGGACCCACTGGAACAGCTGTTGGGAGACAGACGGTAGCCTCCCGTCAAGGCCATCCAGCGTGTTCTTTAACGTGCACAGCGTATGGCTCTCCCGCACACGGGGCCACGGCTTAACGTCCCATCCGACGGACGGCGGCCTTTCCAAGTCCATCGGTGTCCCCTACTGACCGTGGGCAGGGCGAGGAATTTTGCGGAATGTTGTTCTAGTAACAGTACTGAGTTTCAGCTGATGGGCGACTGCACATACTGCAAACAACAACAACGGTTCTCTTGCAGGATTTCTTTGGTGAGAACTTTGTCGGGAGTAACATTTGACCACTACGATCTCCAGAAGACCTCACACCACATACGTTTTTCTGAGTGGATATCTTAAAGAAAGAATCTATCGCAATCACGAAAAACCTGGAAAAAAAACATAACAATGAAGAGAATGTTTGCCGGCACTGATTAAAAGAGTAAAACTCTTCGAAAGTTACAATGAACACTGTAAAAAGGGTTGATACTTGTCTTCAAAAAAATGGTGGACATTTTCAGCATCTGTTATAATTGTACTAAAACTTGTTCGTTACTTTTATATCTGCAGTGACTTTGAAAATATAAATACAAAGTATTCGACTGTGTTTTAACCCTGTAGAGTCGCTCAAAAAAGTATCCGAACACCATGGTTGATTTCAGAATTCAGAAAAAATATCTGGCAACGATTTTTTTTTTTACAAAGTAATGATCTGGCAATCTTCGTGTACTGTACACGAAGGTTGCCAAATCACTAATTTCTAAAACAATCGTTGCCAGATATATTTTTATTTTTAGTGTTCGAATACTTTTTTTGAGCGTCTGTACTACAAAAAGTAACCCACACTACCGTATTATGGAAATCAATATTCAAAGCTCCGTAACTTCGAAAATAACTTTTTCATGGAAAATGAGTTTTAGGAGTTATGTTTTTCATGAGTTATGGGAGCTGAAACATTTAACTTAAACTAACATTAACACCGTTATTCATGAAAATTTGCTTAAAACTTTAAAACACGACGATTATAAAAAAAATTGCTTTACCAACATAAATGTAATATTTCAAGTTGGTATAACGATTTTTTTTTTTTTTTTTGTTATCATACACTCTGGGAAATACATATATTAAGAGGTGTGCTGCGTCTGTTGTTAAACATACTACGTTCAATAACTCTTTAAATATGAAATAAATATTCTTGAAAAAAGTCAAAATTTATAGACACATCAATTAGATCATCAATTTATGTCTGGTGACATATTTCCATAAAACGCTTATTTAAAAAGTTATGGAGTTTTGAATCTGGCTTTCTATTCACATAATGCGGAAGAGTCGGGTTAGTTTTTGTAATATAGTGTACCTTCGTGTCACGTGACACGAAGGTACACTATATTACAAAACTTATATATCATACTTTTTTGAGCGACTGTAAATGCCGCAAAATCAACAAGCATCCAGATTTATGGTGGGTTGAGTTGTTTTACCTCCAAATGTAGAAAGAAATGTAGAAAGAAAAGTTGGGTTGTTTTACCTCTGAGCGGCACTTTTTTGCACACCATGGGCTAAATGGCCAGGTCACATGGACCCCGAATGCTCAGAGAAGGTTGGGGAAGGGGACCCACTGGAACAGCTGTTGGGAGACAGATGGTAGCCTCCCGTCAAGGCCATCCAGCGTGTTCTTTAACGTGCACAGGGTATGGCTCTCCCGCACACGGGGCCACGGCTTAACGTCCCATCCGACGGACGGCGGACTTCCCAAGTCCATCGGTGTCCCCTACTGACCGTGGGCAGGGCGGGGAGTTTTGCGGAGATAAATCTCAACGCTGACCCAGCTGGGACTCGAACCTGGGAACTACAGATTACGAGCCTGGCGCGCTACCGACTGAGCCACCCCCGCCCCAGAAAGAAAAGTAGATAGAAATGCATAGATATAATTTTTAGTGCAGAGTACTGTAAAATCAGAGGAAATTTATCAAGGATGCTGGCTACATGGGGATATGCTTGTGTGTCCAAAGAAAACGGCAATAGACAGTTCACGACTATTAAGATTTTAAACTTCCAGAGAAATTCAAACAAGGAATCATCCTCCTTCATTAAGATGCACGTTCACATACAGAGAACAACGTCAAGGTTATCACACGTGGATTGTGATTGGAGGTGTTGGAGCATCCTCCGTACATCTAGAGCACTCGCCATATGATTTACATAGCTTCGGTGACTCTAAAGAATGCAGTCGAGGTATGCCTATTCCAGTCGAATGCTGAAGTGCAGCAGGCTGTGAGCGATTGGTCTGGCCAGCCGTCGAAGGAATTCTACGTGAAAGGTGCCAAAGTTAGTGATTCAGTCGGGGCGGGGGTGGCTCAGTCGGTAGCGCGTCAGGCTCGTAATCTGTAGTTCCCAGGTTCGAGTCCCAGCTGGGTCAGCGTTGATATTTATCTCCGCAAAATTCCCCGCCCTGCCCACGGTCAGTAGGGGACACCGATTGGCTTGGAAAGACCGCCGTCCGTCGGATGGGACGTTAAGCCGTGCCCCCGTGTGAGGGAGAGCCCTGCGCACGTTAAAGAACACGCTGGATGGCCTTGACGGGAGACTACCATCTGTCTCCCAATAGCTGTTCTAGTGGGTCCCCTCCCCCAACCTTCTCTGAGCCTTCGAGGTCCATGTGACCAGGCCATTTAGCCCACGGTGTGCAAAAAAACTGCCGCTCAGAGGTAAAACAACCCAACCCAAATAGTGATTCAGTGAATGTCTATAGGTTTTCAAAGACTTTGTGTTACTATCCAAACATATCAGGGGTAGTCTGTCGAAGCTTTCGCATATTCTTCTATATCATTCTTGTTGACTGATGATTTAAATAAAGCAAAGATTTCCTAACCAAGGGTAGCGACTCGAATTTGGTCGCAAAAGTCTATTTAGCCTGTGACTTCCTATAACACTGGGCAACACACAAAAGGCTTTGAAATGAAAATAGCCAATCTTTACTAATTTCGAGATGCTGAACACGAAAACGACAATAAAATTTATCGATTGGCACTTGTTTAGGACAGACAGAGATGATCATGTAAAACGACTCAGTCCGCATTGAGTACATAGGTAACCATTTCGCAACGTTGTATTTTAAACTCCTGATTGCCACATATTGTGTTGTACTGCATCAGCCCGTCGCCCTGCACAACCCCCGGAGGTATTGCATCATTGTCTGATGCAATGTAGTTGAGTCCTGACATCGCGGCTTTACGATCGCGGACAAAAGATGATGCAATCGTTAGTTGTAAGTGACGTCTCTTAGGGTGAGCAAGTCTTTTGAGAGACTCCCATTTACCCCTGAGTCATAAGTACCATATAAGTGATCTTTGCAGTTTTAATCCAGCAGTAGTGATGCCTCGTAACTGTGTTAATAGTGCAGATACATTTTGTGACGTTTGTAAGCCAGAAAAGGGCCATCACTCCAATACTGAAAGCGGCGTGTGAGTTTTATTTTGGATTCAAGATCAAGGACCAGGACAAGGCCTGGACCTGAACATATGTTGCAGTACGTATGTTGCATACGTTGCAGAACGTATGCAACATATGTATATGAAACATATGTTGCAGTACGTATGCAAGAAATCTTCCGAAGTGGCTGAAAGGCGAAAAAGGGGCAATGCTTTTGCTGTTCCTATGGTTTGGAGAGAGCCAAGCAATCACTCAAATGACTGCTACTTCTGCATGGTTCCACCTGTTTCTGGAGGCATTGCAAGGAACAAGAAGTGGACAATAACGCACCCGAATACGCAATCTGCTCTCCGACCAGTTCCGCACGGCGAAGGCCTTTCCGTTCCCGAACCTCCAAAAGAATTTTCCACCGATTCAGACGATGAGGAGGCAGGCAATCGGATGTCTAGTTCTCCGCAACCTTCGGTGTCTAATGATGATCCATACATTTGCAACCGTGAGTCATCTGCGCAGCACATTCTCACCGAAGAAGAAATGAACGATCTTGTTTACGATCTGGAGCTGTCCAAGGCCAAAGTAGAGTTACTTGGTTCAAGGCTTAAACAATGGAATCTTCTCAAGGAAAATGTCCGAGTGACTTCGTTTCGAACTCGTCATGAGCAGTTTGCGCCTTACTTCAGAAAGGAAGATGACCTTGTGTTCTGCTCCGATGTAGATGGCCTGATGAATGCTCTCGGAATCAAACATGACCCTCAAGAACGCCGACTATTCATAGACTCCTCGAAATTGAATCTCAAGGTGGTGTTGCTACATAATGGAAATCGACTTCCATCCATTCCGGTCGGGCACGCTGTCCGCATGAAAGAAACCTACCACAACCTAAAACAGCTGTTGAACTGTCTTCAATACAGCAAGTATATCAAGCAAGGCATCTCTGTTGTGACTTGAAGGTAGAGGCTCTGTTGATGGGTCTGCAGCTGGAATATACGAAGTAATGCTGTTTCTTATGTGAATGGAACAGCCGAGCAAAAACTTTGCACTACTCTAAGAAAAACTGGCCTCAGAGGAAATATTTGAAGGTCGGAGAGAAGAATGTGGCACACCCAGCACTGGCAGAAACTCACAAAATCCTGCTACCGTCCTTACACCTGAAACACGGTGTGATGAAAAACTTCGTAAAAGCCATGGACCGGACTGCATCAGCTTCCAAGTACTTGGCTGACAAATTCCCTGGACTCAGCGAAGCGAAAATTAAACAGGGAATTTTTATGGATCCACGAGAATTTCAGATCCACGAGCTGTTCAGAGACCAGATGTTCGACAACCTGCTTCAGGGTGATGAGAAAAAGGCTTGAGAAGCGTTTCATCTGGTGTCAACTAAATTCCTCGGGAATGTCAGGACAAATAACTACAAGAAACTGGTTAAGGACACGCTGTCTCTGTATCACAAACTTGGCTGCAATATGTCCTTAAAGATTCACTTTCTCCATTCCCACTTAGATTTCTTTCCCGACAACTGCGTCATGGTTAGTGATGAGCACGGTGAACGTTTTCACCAGGACATTGCAACGATGGAGAAATGATACCAGGGAAACTGGTCCACTTCAATGGTGGCTGACTACTGTTTGGACGCTCGCCAGAGATGATCTTGAGCAGCTGTCCAAGCGACGGGCAAAGCGTCGTCGGAAGTAGAAGCGGAGTTTATTAGTTATTGCACGTATTACTCTATTATATAAGAAACTATTGCAGATTTCTCAGAAATCCTAACCAATTTTGCGTTTTCATTGTCATATTCGTGTTCAGCATCTTGAAATCTTTAAGAAATGGCTACTTTTATTTCAGAGGCATGATTTTTATGAAAATTTGTTGCCCAGTGTATTTGTAGGCCAGTGAAATGTTGTGACATCACCATAGGTAGTCCTATCCAGAGCCAGATTTGGGGGAGAGGAAGGCAAGAGACCATTCCCTCTTTCAGAATGCTAGTAAGATAATAGAGACAAAATTTTTTAATTTATTTGTATTTCATGATTTTTTTAAATTTTTAAAAAAATGTATGTAGTTTACACCTACAGTGTTTCGTATTCTTCTCTCATTCTACACACATGGGGCGGGGGTGGCTCAGTCGGTAGCGCGCCAGGCTCGTAATCTGTAGTTCCCAGGTTCGAGTCCCAGCTGGGTCAGCGTTGAGATTTATCTCCGCAAAATTCCCCGCCGTGCCAACGGTCAGTAGGGGACACCGATGGGCTTGGAAAGGCCGCCGTCCGTCGGATGGGACATTAAGCTGTGTGCCCCGTGTACGGGAGAGACATAGTCTGTGCACGTTAAAGAACACGCTGGATGGCCTTGACGGGAGACTACCATCTGTCTCCCAACAGCTGTTCCAGTGGGTCACCTCGCCCAACCTTCTCTGAGCCTTCGGGGTCCATGTGACCTGGCCATTTAGCCCATGGTGTGCAAAAAAGTGCCGGTCAGAGGTAAAACAACCCAAACTCATTCTACACAGGACTAATATTATCACCTAATTTGATTCTGTGCTGTGAATGTTTGACGGTTTGCAAATCATTATGAATAATCCACCTATTCAAAAGACTTAGAAATACAAAGACTATCAGCGCAGTTCGTAATAATTGCCATATTACATTAAGTCTTATCTATCCTCTCTCTCCTGTTCCATCTGTTCCTCCAAGATTCATTTTGCTAAATGAAATCGCATCAAGCTGCACTTAGTACACAGCACTTACTTAATTCGGAGCAAGGTGGATCTCGGGAGAATTAATCCTTATGTTGTCGAATGCAGGTTAACTAGTTTTCACGTCAACAGAATTTCGAACAAACGAAGCATGACTTGGCTCCAAAGTGTTACGAGAAACTTGGAAGACAGATGTGTGCTTATATGGTTCAGAACTCGCTACGTTTTGCTGGGAATTAGGAAATGCTCTCTGTTAAGAGGAGGAGAGAATTTGAAACAGAGTAAAGCTAATTTGATAGAGGCATTTATATAGAGCTAAAAGTGTTTCAATTTACTCATTACCTAAGTCGTTACTAGAATGAGAGGGTAGTTAATACAAAGTTCGTTTGAAATTAATGAATTCCAGAGAAGATGTGTTGATATATTTTACACCTACGACTACTCTCGTAAATTTCATTACGTAAACATGAGGAATGTATAGAAAACATTAAAATGAAATACTTTTTTAGATTGTATTAATATTCATTCTCGTTTTGATTTCTTAACATACAAAAAGTCTTATTTGATCACATTTTAAGATACAGCAATTTTTATATTAAATGCGTTTCTCTGACTGCATTTATAAGCTAAATTTCGTGAAGTATGAGTAAAATGAGGATAGAAAGTTAAAAAATTTACATAGGGCAATATTCCGTGCTGGTAGTAAAATTACGAGTAATAAAAGAACAAAAAATAGATTTAAAAGAATACGGTTAAGTCACGTGAATTGTTTGGTTGCAAGATTTGACATTAAGGGGACAGAAATAAAATATAAATAATTCTTAACAGCGATATAGTGCCTTTAATATCAATGTAGGTTTAAAAAAAGTTAACATACAAATATATGTTTCTTACATTTTAATCGGGCAAATTTTCTCCCATTCTACATGCCTGCATATATGCATTTTTTAACATTCAAATGAATAATTTAATACAGCTGCATTGCATAGAAATCCACAAAAATGATGAAATAATTAATTTTCCTGAGTAGTCAAGTAGAGGAAGGTTATCTTCTCTCCATCTAGTTACTTTAACATCGAATCACTTATTCGAGATCCATTATAACCTTTTTTCCAGCCTTCTGTGGCTGTCCCAGTAAGGGTATTAATATAGAGAGGCTTATGCAAATGGAGACATAGATATATTTTTAAAGTAAGGGACGTAAATGAAAAAAAAATCAGTTGAGCGATCAGTGGATGATTCCCGGCTTAAACAAGAAAATGCAAGAATTATAATGATCAGTCAGACCCTTGAAATCAGGAATGATATCTAACTAATTAACAGATGATTAATTTAATTTAATGGTTGTTATGCAACTTTAGCCGTCCCGTGGCCGGGTGGTTAGCGCGCTTGGCTACTGCTCTACGGGACCTGGGTTCGAGCCCTGGGTAAGGCATGGCTGTTTGTGTCGTTTATTCTGCTGAGATCCTGCCATCCTCTCAGACCTTCTACTGTGGTATATAAACTGACAGGCTCCTGTCAGACCTCTGTGGCAAGCAGCTGCTTGAGGGGTATTTATTTTTTTATTATTTATTATGCAACTTTCAGTGATTCTAATTACCGAACATGATAACCAGGAGCGGATTGAAGGTTCTGATCGGCCCCAGGGAGTTTTTCAATAAAACAGCTCATATTATGAAATGTTATTTATTTGATTTAATGAATATTTATCCACTATCAAGCTGTTTTTAAGTACAGGAGAAGATAAGTGAAGAGGAAATAATTTTTCCACTACACCCAACTTCTCCTGTTACTTAAAAAAACAGCTTGATAGTGGATAAATATTCATTAAATCAATGATGAGCTGTGAATTCGTATGTTTTTGAGGGGCGGGGGTCGCTCAGTCGGTAGCGCGCCAGGCTCGTAATCTGTAGTTCCCAGGTTCGAGTCCCAGCTGGGTCAGCGTTGAGATTTATCTCCGCAAAATTCCCCGCCCTGCCCACGGTCAGTAGGGGCCACCGATGGGCTTGGAAAGACCGCCGTCCGTCGGATGGGACGTTAAGCCGTGGCCCCGTGTGCGGGAGAGCCATACCTGTGCACGTTAAAGAACACGCTGGATGGCCTTGACGGGAGGCTACCATCTGTTTCCCAACAGCTGTTCCAGGAGGTTCCCTCCGCCAACCTTCTCTGAGCCTTCGGGGTCCATGTGACCTGGCCATTTAGCCCATTGTGTGCAAAAAAGTGCCGCTCAGAGGTAAACAACCCAACTCGTATGTTTTTGTTATTTATTTGATTATTTTTTACACATATTTTTAAAAACCTTCCGTGTATTTTATTTCTATTTACTAAGACATCGCTATTATTAATTGTATAATATTTGTTAAGATAGTATATGCTCATCAGGAATATTGTTACAGAAAATATTACAGAAATCAGTCAATAATAAATTGACATATTAATCCGTGCAAAAAATATAATAATTAGAAATATTATGCCATTATAATATCAGTAAAATAGGCTGCGGATTCACTTGGTTGCAATAATAGTACTAAAATATACTTTTTATGAAACAGAAAACAAAAAAAGAATCAAATTAAGTGATAGTACTGGTCGAGAATATTAGACACTGTACAGTCGCTCAAAAAATATCCGAACACTACGGTTGATTACAGAATTCAGAAAAAATATCTGGCAACGATTTTTTTTAGAAATTAGTGATCTGGCAACTTCGTGTCACGTGACACGAAGTTGCCAGATCACTAATTTCGAAAAAAAATCGTTGCCAGATATTTTTTCTGAATTCCGTTCTGAATTCCGTCTGGGAGTGCGCCAGGCTCGTAATCTGTAGTTCCCAGGTTCGAGTCCCAGCTGGGTCAGCGTTGAGATTTTTCTCTGCGAAACTCCCCGCCCTGCCCACGGTCAGTAGGGGACACTGATGGGCTTGGAAAGGCCGCCGTCCGATGGATAGGACGTTAAGCCATGGCTCCGTGTGCGGGAGAGCCACAACCTGTGCACTTTAAAGAATACGCTGGATGGCCTTGATGGGAGGCTACCATCTGTCTCCGAATAGATGTTCCAGTGGGTCCCCTCCCCAAACCTTCTCGGAGCCTTCGGGGTCCATGTGACCTGGCCATTTAGCCCATGGGTGAAAAAAAAGTGCCGCTCAGTGGTAAAACAACGAAACCTTCAGCACTGGTATATCGAATTTGACCTTTGACTTCAAAGGATCCATTGCATTCAAATATTTGGCACAATTTCTAAGATCTATAACTCGAAATACCCTCAGGCACTAATATTTAGCTCTCTAGCATTGGTAGATCTAAATTTGACCTTTGATCTCGAAGAACCCTCCGGAACCAAAATTTCGTAACGTTTCCTACATCTTGAACTCGAAACACCCCAGACACCAATTTTCTCGTTTCTATCACTTCTTGATCATGGTTTAATCTCTACATGACCTCTATTTGTGTCTGAAGGACACGTCGGAAGTTAAATTTCGGATTTTTCCCGAGATCTACGAACCGTATTACCCCTAGGTGCAAACATTCAGAGCTCTACATAGCTCTTTAAACATGAAATCAGAAATGTCATGGGCTTAAAGATTCGAACCCAGAACCTGACCAATTAACAGCCGGTTCACCAATTTAATTTAATGTTTGTTACGCAAACTGAGGGGCGCATCCTGAGGACTAAACGAGGTATGCCTGAATTCGTGTTTTCGCGGGCTTTTCAGGTAAAGTGTTGTGATAAGTACTCTGCTCGTAAATGCTTCAGATTCCGTGACTCTTTAAATAATCCACGAATGTTGTTGAAAATCGAGATTTAGAATGATTTGCGGGAGATATTCAGTTTATCTTCAGTGATATTTTTCCTTAAGAAGCTTATTTTAAAAGTTATGGAGTTTGGAATGTGCCTTTCCATTCACATTAACCGGGAAGAGTCCCTAAAGTTTTCTGAGTGTGCAGCAATCCCTCGCTATACGAGCAATCCGTTTACGAGTTTTTCGTTTATACGAGATGAACAAATTAATACCAGCTTTTCGATTTACGAGCCAATTTCCGTTTATACCAACTTCTTTCTCTCGCGGGTCATCGGTTGGAGAGAAGAAGGAGAGCGTATAAGAGAAAATTTGGATTGACACAAATTGTCAACTATGCACAAAGTTACTTTTTCAATATATGTTAAGTGGGGCGGGGGTGGCTCAGTCGGTAGCGCGTCAGGCTCGTAATCTGTAGTTCCCAGGTTCGAGTCCTAGCTGGGTCAGCGTTGAGATTTATCTCCGCAAAATTCCCCGCCCTGCCCACGGTCAGTAGGGGACACCGATGGGCTTGGAAAGGCCGCCGTCCGTCGGATGGGACGTTAAGACGTGGTCCCGTGTGCGGGAGAGCCATACCCTGTGCACGTTAAAGAACACGCTGGATGGCCTTGACGGGAGGCTACCATCTGTCTCCCAACAGCTATTCCAGTGGGTCCCCTCCCCCAACCTTCTCTGAGCCTTCGGGGTCCATGTGACCTGGCCATTTAGCCCATTGTGTGCAAAAAAGTGCCGCTCAGAGGTAAAACCACCCAACCCAATATATATTAAACATTTCTTTGCTTTATATTCATGTTTATAATAAAAATAATATCCAGGCCAGGATCTAAAAAAAAAATCAGGAGGGGGGGGGGCATGAAACACACTTGAGCCGGGAAAATGTAAAAGGGCAACCAAGAAATCTGATTTATCAATGCAGTATAAAATTTCCCCCTCCGTTTTACAGGTCTTTAAAAATTTCTCCAGAAATGCGTGAAATATAAATAAGTTTAATAATCTTTACCTTTATTATCTAAGGAGGGGTTGGTTCAGTCGGTAGGTAGCTCGCCAGGCTCTTAATCTGCAGTTCCCAGGTTCGAGTCCCAGCTGGGTCAGCGTTGAGATTTATCTCCGCAAAACTCCCCGTCCTGCCCACGGTCAGTAGGGAACGTCGGTGGGCTTGGAAAGGCCGCCGTCCGTCGGATGGGACGTTAAGCCATTGCCCAGTGTGCGGGAGAGCCATATCCTGTGCACGTTAAAGAACACCCACGATGGCCTTGACGGGAGGCTACAATCTGTCACCCAACAGCTGTTCCAGTGGGTCCTCAACCGTCTTTGAGCCTTCGCGATCCTTGTGACCTGGCCATTTAGCCCATTGTGTGCAAAAAAAGTGCCGCTCAGAGGTAAAACAACCTTTATTACCTTACTATAATTCTGAAAGGGGGCACCCTTCCCCCCCTAGATCTAATGTTTATGCATTTTTCATACAACTTTAATGATATCACTACTGCTTATGCATAGGTTAATGACTGAGAATGTCATTTAAATAAAGTAATTGACCATTAATTTCGTGTTATTCAAATTTATATTGTTCTGCTTTTAGTTTTAGATTAGTTCTGTAATTAATATTGTTCTGTTATGTATTAAGGAGCCGTCCCGTGGCCGAGTGGTTAGCACGCTTGACTACTGATCTAAGGGACCTGGGTTCGAGCCCCGGATATTAGGCATGGATGTGTGTGTCGTTTTTCTGCTGAGGTCCTGCCATCCTCTCAGATCTCCTACTGTGGCATATAAACTGACAGGATCCTGTCAGACCTCTGTGGCAAGCAGCTGCTTGAGGGGGTATTTATTATTTTTATTATGTATTAAGGTGAACTTTGCATGTTCGGGGACAAATTTTTGATCTGTGGAAACAATTGAAACTTATAACATGAGAGAAGTAATGGGAAATTAATTTTCGTTTTACGTGCTATTGCCTTACGAGCATTGTTGGAGGAACGAATCAAGCTCGTAGACCGAGGAATTATTGTATACAGGGTGATTCAAAAGGTCTTAGACAAACTGTAAAGGTAGGACAGGAATACAAAAACAAACCATTTTTACATAGGAACATATAGCCGCAAACGCCACCCGAGTGTACGAAACCCTCGTAGCTTCTGAGTGATAGTCGTAAACGCCACCCGAGTGTGCTAGAGGGCGTTATTTGCCAGAAATTGAGTTCTGCGGAGCGAGTCATCATCATTCGAGTCGTTGACGCTGCGGGAGTAGGATGCATCGTTACAGTAATACTGAGATAGGTTGGGTTGTTTTACCTCTGAGCGGCACTTTTTTGCACACCATGGGCTAAATGGCCAGGTCACATGGACCCCGAAGACTCAGAGAAGGTTGGGGGAGGGGACCCACTGGAACAGCTGTTGGAAGACAGATGGTAGCCTCCCGTCAAGGCCATCCAGCGTGTTCTTTAACGTGCACAGGGTATGGCTCTCCCGCACACGGGGCCACGGCTTAACGTCCCATCCGACGGACGGCGGCCTTTCCAAGCCCATCGGTGTCCCACTGAGACGGCAGATATGCACTTAGCTTATGGGGCAGCGAATAGAAACGGGCGAGCCGCAGTGCGATTGTATCATGAACGGTTCCCAATCAGACGCGTGGCCTATCATCAAACGTTTGCACCACAGATTGTGTGAAACTGATCGTTCAAAGTAAACAGCCATTGTGGTCGGGAACGAACGACGCGCACACCTGTCGTGGAAGAAACGGTCTTACATGAAACTGAACACAATCCAAGTACAAGTACACGAGCTATTTTGCATCACATTCGTGTACCTCAACCCAGCGTGTGGCGAATATTACAAGAGGAGTTGTTACACCCTTTTCACATGCAACGGGTCCAGTCATTGGAAGAAGGAGATGACCACCAGAGTCTGGAATTTTCACATTTTTTTTTGCAAAAATGCCGGAATTTTCAGCTATCTTCTCACGTGAGGGTGTTGTTAATGTTAATAATTTGCATGTGTGGGCACATGACAACCCACGACTGCTGCGCAAAACCGGTTCACCATAAATGTTTGGGTGCGGGCATTGTTGGAGACTGCTTGGGCCATATCTTCTTCCATCACGACTAGACGGGCGTAGTTATCGGATATTCCTGGAAGAGGTCTTGCCGGAACTACTGCATGATGTTCCTGTATCTGTGCTCCGACGCATGTGGTTTCAGCACGACGGGGCGCCCGCATCCTCGGTTGTGCGCGAGTATCTCAATAGCACATTTCTTGCGCGATGGATTGGCCAGGGCAGACCTGTCGCTTGGCCACCAAGATCCATTGACCACCTTGGTCCCCATTGATTTCTTTCTCTGGTGTTTCCTCAAAGGTCTTGTGTACGAAACCCCGTAGCCTCTGACACTGATCTCGTCGCAAGAGACGTTGAGGCAGCAGCACGTGTCCGCGAGAGGCTTGGCATTTTTGAACACGTTCGCCGATCCATGTGTCGACGTTGCGAGGCATGTATTGCTGCGGATGGAAAGAACTTTGAGCACTTCCTCTGAAACTGTAAATATGATGTCTAATAAATATGTTGTTATACCTTACTTGTATTCCTTTATTTTTGATTCTTCCTGTATCTATGTAACTATGTAAAAATGGTTTGTTTTTGTATTCCTGACCTAGCTTTACAGTTTGTCTAAGACCTTTTGGATCACCCTGTATACACGTATGATGCCAATAGCTGGAGAAGTTTTTAGTTTTGCGTTGTATCTCCATTACGATCAATGACTGTTTAAAATCCTGCTATTAGGTAGATCAAAAGAATCGGTTCATTAGACTTGTGAAGCTATGAGAAATTTATCTCGTTTTTTTTTATTTAATCCTCACAAATTCTTGTGTGCTATAAAACAAAATGAGATAGCTGTTTCAAGAAATTATGTTCAGCTTAAAGCTCTTTTCCCTTAAGAAACTTTTTTTTTTTTCAATTATCTGCACTATTGTAACTTTAATAACATTTCATACAAGTGTTTTCAAAGGTAAATAGCAGGATCGATATTGGTCTACTGTTCAACACAGATCTAATACGTTTAATCCAGGAGTCGTCACCCAATCGATTCGGATCAGAACACCATCAAAGCTGCAATAACATTTCTGCCTTCCAAACATTTCTTTCTTTATTCTGCGAAACTCATTTGAATTCAAATGCAATTCCAATAAAAAGAGTTAAAGAAAGCTTTCTTCATCCAGAAATAAAATACTTTCTCTTTGGACCTATTTTTTTCTTTCAAAGGAAAATGTCTTTGATCATTATTTTCAAATCTATTCTGTAGTTTCAAAACATCTACTTGTTTCCTGTTCATTTCAGGAGAAAAATACTTCAAATTGCAAAAGAAAAACTAATTTAATTACTACGAGAAAAGTAAACGTACCACGAGAAAATGTTTCTCGATGATTCAGCTTTTTAAAAGCTCTGGATGTGTAATTATTTTTCCTCGGGGTCCCTTTTCAGAAAAATCTCTCTCTCTTCAAATGAGAGGAGCTTTTTTCGTTGTGAAGGAAATGAAGAATTAGACAGTAGATGAGTCGTATTTATTTTCTTGTTTACTGTGACATTTGGGTAAACAAATTCACTGGATTTGCTCTCTAAAAAATTTTTCTTAGCAAATTATTTGAATGTTTTTATGAATCGTTAGAGGTCAGTTCTCATCCTAATACTTATTATTTTAATTTTATTTCATTATGTTTTTTTAAAGTTACAACTATTTATGAAAAGAGTGTTCTTCAAATTTCTAAGTAAAAGTAGAAGAAATGAACTGGCATTAGAATGTATATGTTACCGCTAAAGCTCGAAAGCCGTTAATGTGCACATTACCTAGCTAATCTGCAGATTAACAGATTTGCTCCGTTAACGTGCGGAATCAACAGTTTTCCGCATTTTACCTAGGTAATGTGCACATTAACGGCTTCCGTATCGTTAAAGTTCAAAAGTTTGTTTCTCTCATAGTGGTGAATCTCTTGAATATGAATCTTCGTGTCACGTGATTCACTCGTCCCGCATTATAAAAAACGCCCCGGATGAGCGGAGGCCAAGTGAGAACGAATCGATAAAGTGATTCATTCTTGATAACGAATCACTAAAATGATTCGTTCTCACTTGTCCTGCTCATTTTGGGGGCGTTTTTTATAATTCGGACGACTGACTTTAACGAGTACCTAGTAGCTATTTCACTTTAACGAGTACCTAGTAGGTAATGTGCAGATTATCCAGGTAATTTGCAGATTACCTAGGTAATTTGAGAAATGAAACAATTTTCCGCAAGTTAACGGATCACCCTAGTTAATCTGCACAATACCTAGATAATCTGTAGAATAACTGATTTCTGCACTTTAGTGGTAACATATATATATACACTCAGTGGTCATTGAATTATGGCCACTTCACCTCACCTTTTGCCAATCGGAAGTTAATTTCGAAAATTTATAAATCCTAAAATAAGCATTTTATGAAAAATGTGGCTGAGAATAATTTAAAGATAACTATCAAATCTCACTCTCGATTTTCACCAATATTCTTTCAGTATATAATCAGCTATGGTGGTTTAAACATTTCAGCGTTTCAATTAAACGAATGTTAAAATAATTACTTAC
Organism: Ryuthela nishihirai; assembly: GCA_038380435.1. Taxonomy (NCBI): domain Eukaryota; kingdom Metazoa; phylum Arthropoda; class Arachnida; order Araneae; family Heptathelidae; genus Ryuthela; species Ryuthela nishihirai. The sequence continues at coordinate 43,129,469 of JAWZYU010000020.1, forward strand.
ACACACTTTTAAAATATGTCGTTATTTATTAAACAATTTCAAACTTATTTCAGTTTTAATTAACTTTAAAGGTAAATTCTTTGATCTCATAACATTGCTGTTGTTGAATGTTCAATCATTCATAACTCTTTAAATACAGAAGGAACATTGCTAAAACTCAATATTTAAATAGAATTCATTGATATCTTTAGTCACATATTCCCGTAAAACACATATTTTAAAAGTTATAGAGCTTCGAAGGGGCCCATTGACAAAACATGGGGGTGAGGTGGTCAAAATTGAATGATCAATGAGTGTTCATATGAGTGGGCCTTTACTTTAACATGAGTTCATCTTTAACTGGGAGTGTGAGATCATTTTGACTCCCCAGCTCAATAATATCAATAACCGATCCTCCCCTATTTCCTTCTATTTTCCTCTATTATGCCTAATGTATACATAATGACATATGCATAATGATATCTACGCTTGGTGACTTCATCCTATGACCTGCAGGAAGGCTCACTCTTCAGATCCAAAGAGCTGCAGTATCACTAATCTTTACAAAACGATGAGCTTTCTTTTGTTACACTGTTGGGACTTTTGTTACACTGCAGAATGGACACCACTAGGAGGGGGAAGGAACAAGATGGGCAGTTCACATTCTGCCTCCTTTCGTTGTCCACTGTTATTGGATTCCATCCTATCATGTCTTTTCTATTCCTCTACATCCTCCAATGTCCTCCTTCCTGAGCATGTGTTTTCTACTTTCTCCCCTTCTTTGTATTCTCATATTCTCCTTTCGTTATTCTTCCGTGTGCATCATTTTTCACGTCATCCCCTTCTTTTTAACATTCTTCATCCAACATGTCCTCTTTTGCACCACCGTGCCTTTTTTAGCTCTTTCCATACTGCTTTGTCTTCCCTTTTTTCTTAGCACTTCCCAGGTCCTCTTTTTTGATCCCCTCCTTTTCAACACTTTCCATCCTACTATGCCTTTTTGGCACCTCCTGTGTTTTCCTTTTTGCGCTCACCATCTTGATACGTTCTCCATTTTTTACCTCGGTCTTTTTAGCAGTTACCATTCTGCTATTCCCTTTTTTCACTTTCCATGTCCACCTTTTTTACCTCCTTTTTTAGCACTTTCTATCCTACTATGTCCTTTTTTGGCATCACTTGTGTTCTCGTTTTTAGCACTCTCCATCCTACTATGTCCTTTTCAGCACCTCCTGTGTCCTTCTTTTCAGTATTCTCCCTCCTGCCATGTCCTCATTTTTGGCCCTTCCCGTGTCCTCCTTTTTAGCCATCTGCATCCCGTCGGGTCCACGTTTTTAATAATTCATATGTCCCCTTTTCTAGGTTCTCCAACGTGCCAAATCCTGCTTCCAGGCGATATATAGTTGATTGTATAAAATCAAAAAAGTTGCATAAACTATTTGATTTCTTGAATCATTTCTGTTAATAACCTGTCTTCTTTTATATTTTTATAAAATGCTTGAAAACTAAAGAATTGAACAACTACTAAAGAACATCTCATTTATCCCATTAACTTCACACACCCAATAATTATTGACAATTTATGCTCCATTTCCATATCTGAGAGAGGATTTTTATCTTGCATATTACTTAATAAATATAAAATAATAATAAAATAACACCAGAAAATTAAGGTTTTTAAAAATATATATTCATGGACAAAGACAACGACATACGCAATCTTAAAGTTTTATATCAATTTTCAAAGCAAAAATAATCTTATTCTATTAAAACTTAAATAAATACTGTTCTCAACACTCACCTGTAGAACGTCAAAAGAATCCATTGCCCTTCACGAAAAGAACTGATTTGAAAAAAGGACATAAAATAATGGAAATATATCAACCAGAAGTAAAATCGAGCTTTTAAAAGTCGAAAGTTGGAATGTAATCTTGAGAAAAGCAGATAAAACTCAATCACGAAAAAGCTGTTTCTTGCTCGGGGGATTTCTAAAGGCACGAAGAATTCTGAATTCAGTTTACTTCCATCCAGTTCTTGGGAAGAAAATAGAGAAAAGTTTCATAAACTATTTGATTTCTTGAATCATTTCTGCTCATTTAAACTGTCTTCTTTCATATTTATATAATTAGCTTTAAACCTAAAGAACTGAAAAACTATTGAAGAACATCTGATTCATTCCATTAGCTTCACACAAGAAATACGAATTGTTTATTTTTCAAAAATATCAAAAAAACATTTTACGCATTAATGTTTTAATTTGATAGAATGGTTAAAATAAACTTTCATTAGTGTTTTATTAAATTGCGTTTGGGATCTTTTTTCATTGCGTTATCTTGAGGGAATAAAAATGTACGTTAAGAAATGGATAGATATCTTTATGAATAATGATTTTAATGAATGCGGTGTTAGAAATTAATTAAATATTGGCAGAAGCGTAAACAATATTTTTATTAACCGCTTACAGTTTTTTTGGTGGGGAGGGAAAGATATATAACACGCTTTAAAGGAATCTGTTAATAAATTATGTGCACATTTCGTTTTTGTTACAGGTTGTTGTAAATGTTTGCTTTTTGATTCAGTATCAAATACAGAACTAGATATTTCTTTTTCCAACTTTCATTTCAACTTTTATTGAAGTAGAAGGATTTACAGATTAATAATTAACAGAGTAAAGGGGAAATAAAAAATTGCAAGATGATTATTTACTTATTGCAAAATACACTACACATTTTGCGATCTTGTAGTTGTCGTCTACAGAGAATTCTTGATTCACGGCAGCTGACTTTTTTTTTACTTTCATTTTATTGCTCTTCGCTTCTTATTTATCAGTTTGTTAGTTTGTTTGTGCGTTTGTCAAAACGTTTTTTTCACCATACCTTCTCAATCTATTGACCGATCGAAACGAGTGATGTGTCGAATGATGATGTGTGATGATGTGATGTGATTTGTGATGATGTGATGTGCAACGAGGGATCTGTCAACGTCAGTTGGGGAATGATGTAGGCTATTAAAAAAAAGCCCTCAACCTTTCTTCCCCTATTCCCCTCTAAAAAAGGGGAAATGCGAAAATAATTGTTCCGTTTTATCTTCCAATATTCACTCTATCTTCAAATTTCATTTCCTATTTCTCTAAACGTCGACAGATCGTAGCGAGTTATGTCCCAAATGAAAGTTTGTGACCTCATACCTTCTTCCTATCAAAACAAGTGTAAATTTGTAAAAGATTGTTCTGCTATATCTTCTGAACGTGAGGATTGAGATGTCAAATGAACTTTCACCTTTTAGATTTCGGAAAATTAAAAAAAATAGATATTGCCCAAAATAAATTATAATGTGTATTCGAAAGGGTTTCGTGAAAATTAAACAAAAAAGATGAAGAATCCAGATATTTAAGACATACTTGAAAGAAATTTGGCTTATTTCTAATGACCAAAACCTTCAAAATTGGTGTTATAGGCCGATATTACATTGGTTTCCATAAATTAAGTTACAACCCTATTTTATGTCAATGGGAAGCTAACGTCGAAGCTCTATAACTTCTAAATATATATAATATATTATATTTGTTTTGAAAAATGTGATAGTAGATAAAAATTTCAGTCGAATAAATTAATATCTCGTTTTTTAACAATATTCATTCAGTATTTAATGAGTTATGGAAATTTGAATATTTAACAATAGCAATGCCAGTCTTAAAAAAACTTGTACAAAATTGATATATAGTGAAAAAATTCTTTTACAAAACTTATAAAATGCACACTTATTTTATTAAACACTTTGACACTTTACTTATTACTAAGTTTTAATTAACTTCTAGAGTCAGTTTTTATGACTGGCATTGTTATTGTTAAATATTCAAACTTACTTAACTCATTTAAAATTGAACGAATATAAACGAACGAATATAAAACAAAACAACTTATTTTAGAAGTTAGAGAGCTTGAACGTTAGCTTCCGTTTGACAACATAGGATTGTTCCTTAAATTACGGAAATCGATGTATATTTGCAACAAAAATACTTCAGCTTAAAACAAAAGATAAAATTTGATGTTCCTCTAATCCTCGAAACCATACATATTTTATAAAACTTCTGCTAACTGTAAATGAAAAGTACCCAAAGGACCTAACGTTTGTTAGGATCTTGGTTGTCTTCTTGCAGATGTCACCTTGGTTGTCAACCAAGATGACTCTAAATAAATAAATATCCCCTCAAGCAGCTGTTGCCACAGAGGTCTGACAGGAGCCCGTCAGTTTATATGCCATAGTAGAAGGTCTGTGAGGCTGGCAGGACCTCAGCAGAAAAACAACACGAACATCCATGCCTTACCCGGGGCTCGAACCCAGGTCCCTTAGTTCAGTAGCCAAGCGCGCTAACCTCTCGGCCATGACTCTGCAGGAGAAAAAATATAAGGAAGTTTCTATTTAAAAATAAAAATGAATACTATTTTTACTGCATAACAGGGATGAATCAAAGTAGTGGGGAGGGGTCAGATTCAAGCCTAAAAATTATTAAACATATATACGGAGCCGGCCCAAGACATTTTGCCACCACAACAAAGTTATTTTTTGCTGCTCCCAAGCAAACTTGCACTTTTCCTCCTAAATTAAATCTACTTTTATCAGCTGCAAAAACATGTAATTTACCTCCCCCCAAAAAATTTGTTTCATCGCCCAAAGCAAAATTGCTCTTTGTCTCGTTCAATCGTATTTTATTTTCTGTTACTTCAGAGACCTGAGAATATTTGTGGATTTAACTGAATTTTCCATCTCCACACTTGAAATAAAACGTCAGGTAATTAACGAGATTTCGAAATTACTGTGCTAGCAAAATCATGTCAAGACACCTTATATTGAACTGAAATTAGATCAAGCCTATCCCATCACCAGAATGTCAACCTTAAAATTAGGTCTCCTCAAGCGGCTGTTTCGAATTCGCATGCTGTTGAGCAGGCGCTGCATATACGGTACATATTACACACATTTTTAAAGATTTAAAAAACACTAAAATAAGGGGGAAAAAATTACACTGCAACGGCGATCCAGTCACTTGCCTCCCCTCCCCACCTTTGCTTTTTCCGTTTCCATCCAGTCAAATGCATATCCAATTGTCGATCCTTTATTTTTATCGAGATTCGGGCCTCCTTCATAAGTATTATGATAATCAATTAATTGAAAATATCTACAAAGTTTTGAAAAATATCGATACATTGAAGAGAAAAAAAATACAGAGAACGAACAAAGTTCCCTCTCCAATTCATCTCCCTTCCCCCCCACCTTTAATAATAAATTCATGAAGCCTCATAATATTTTGATGATGGAAATATTAATTGTAATTTCATAGAATCTAGTTTTCTTGTGACCAAATTAACGTTACACGAACCGCAATTAATTGAAGTTAATTAATATGTTTTGCTGAAATTAAAATGTGCTCTATCCATTATTAAGTTTTTAATAAACGTGGACAGAACAACTCAATATCTCTTGAAAGAGATTCTGAGTAAATGGGGTGAATTCAGAATATAATGAAATAATCACACTCTTCTGCCCAAAGAGCGGCAAGTGTTTATAAAATCTGATCAATATATTGACTCATAACATTTGGAGTTTAATTAAACTCTTTTATAAGGCAAAAAGCAACATTTTTCGGAAGTTCTAAATGAATAATGAATATTCATGATGAGTTCTTAAACATTTAGCTAAAAGATGATCCTAGATCATTGATTCTCAACGGAGGAGGTACCGCCCATTAGAGACCGATTTAAAAATTTGTGGGGGAGTTTTCTTGAGTGTTTCTGTAGAAATAAATTAAACATAAGGTCGAATAGTTCTTTATCAATATAGCTTTCCGTGAAGGAGAGCATTAGAAAATTAAATTCGGTCCAAAAACTTTGGGAACTACTGTCCTGATTAATCAATAGTTGTTTTTTTTTAATAACTTTTTCCATTGGCATTTATCGTTGCATAGTAGGAATCGAGAGAATTTAAATTAATCAAAAGAAAAATAAACAGCCCCTCAAGCAGCTGCTTGCCACAGAGGTCTGACAGGAGCCTATCAGTTTATACGCTACAGTAGAAGGTCTGAGAGGATGACAGGGCCTCAGCAGAAAAAAATCACAAACATCCATGCCTTACCCGAGTCCCTTAGATTAGTAGCCAAGCACGCTAATCACTAGGTCACGGCAGTGGGCTTTTTTTTTATTCCAATTTAATTCGTTCCACGAAAACTTTCCTTATGTGAAAAATTCTTTATTCGAATTTGGGAAATACATATTAAAGATCAAATTCATTCCAAGACCATCGCCACGTTAACATTTTTTACCTTAAAAATATAGTTTATAAAATTTAAATGCTACTTCTTGACGGAAAAATTATAGGAACATAGTAAAAGACTAAAATTAAAAAAGAATAAAGTGCCATCAGATGAACGGCGATCTTTCCGGGCTCACCAGTGTCCCATTTCAACTCAGGACAGGAATTGAATCTTCCATTACTGATTGGGGTTTAGCGAAAATAAAGCTGAACGCTGGCCCAATTGGGACTCGAATCTGGGAATTTTTTTTTTCCAAGGGCAATTTTTTTGCTATTTTTATATTGCAGAATGTGTTGGGTTGTTTTACCTCTGAGCGGCACTATTTTGCACACCACGGGCTAAATGGCCAGGTCACATGGACCCCAAAGGCTCAGAGAAGGTTGGGGGAGAGGACCCACTGGAACAGCTGTTGGGAGACAGATGGTAGCCTCCCGTCAAGGCCATCCAGCGTGTTCTTTAACGTGCACAGGGTATGGCTCTCCCGCACACGGAGCCACGGATTAACGTCCCATCCGACGGACGGCGACCTTTCCAAGCCCATCGGTGTCCCCTACTGACCGTGGGGAGGGCGGGGAATTTTGCGGAGATAAACCTCAACGCTGACCCAGCTGGGACTCGAACCTAGGAACTACAGATTACGAGCCTGGCGCGCTACCGACTGAGCCACCCCTTTGCAGAATGTGAAAAACATGCAATGTGTGATTACGTGCAATGCCAAGCGTCGTATTATATTTCTGCCTGTTCCTTTAATATAGAGTTTTGTACTTCCATCAATTCAAATTTTAAAACGGCCTTATAACAAGTTTTTTAGAATAATTTCTCATACACATATTTTTAACATCATAACACTTGCATGTTTTTATGTGGCTAACACAACCTAATTCCTGTTTTAAATGTTGCTCACATTCAGCAAAAAGTTGGGTACCCGTTTCTTAGGGGCGGGGTGGCTCAGTCGGTAGCGCGCCAGGCTCGTAATCTGTAGTTCCCAGGTTCGAGTCCCAGCTGGGTCAGCGTTGAGATTTATCACCGCAAAATTCCCCGCCATACCCACGGTCAGTAGGGGACACCGATGGGCTTGGAAAGGCCGCGTCCGTCGGATGGGACGTTAAGCCGTGGCCCCGTGTGCGGGAGAGCCATACCCTGTGCACGTTAAAGAACTCGCTGGATGGCCTTGACGGGAGGCTACCATCTGTCTCCCAACAGCTGTTCCAGTGGGTCCCCTCCCACAACCTTCTCTGAGCCTACGGGGTCCATGTGACCTAGCCAATTTAGCCCATGGTGTGCAAAAAAGTGCCGCTCAGAGGTAAAACAACCCAACCCAACCCGTTTCCTAAGAATAATGATATTATAATATTGTAAGTTTTGCTATCCAGAATCTTATGTAATAAACATTACCCATAGTTTATTCTAGAGCTGCTTGTGGTCGTGAAGTTCCCATGTCTTTTTCTGCTGACTTGCTGTACTGCATTATACGACAACATCGGGGCAGACAAGTATTGCAGCCATAAACTTTACGATCTGTTCTTCTCCATTAAACAGTGATAGAGTGCAACAGCAGTTTGTTCCTGGCCTATACAACCAGTTTCTCAAATCCTGCCCTCGAATACGTCGAGAAATCCCATGTTTAAGCTACTACTGTGGTTTGCAAGCGTCATTAACTTAATTCCTTTCTGGACAATGGCCATCATTTATTTCCATCGCAGTTTGAACTATATTATCGCATAATTCACTTCAAGCTTTTTATAAAGGTCGTATATTTGTAACTTCATCTTTCTTAAACAATATCAAGAGTTGTTGTGGTTGTTTTACCTCTGAGCGGCACTTTTTTGCACACCATGGGCTAAATGGCCAGGTCACATGGACCCCGAAGGCTCAGAGAAGGTTGGGGCAGGGGACCCACTGGAACAGCTGTTGGGAGACAGATGGTAGCCTCCCGTCAAGGCCATCCAGCGTGTTCTTTAACGTGCACAGGGTATGGCTCTCCCGCACACGGGGCCACGGATTAATGTCCCATCCGACGGACGGCGGTCTTCCCAAGCCCATCGGTGTCCCCTACTGACCGTGGGCAGGGCGGGGAATCAATATCAAGAGAAATCACACATTTCTAACGCAGTTTCCATTAACGTCAACTCAGCAATTTTTTCTTGTGGTTGTGTTAAGAGAAAATACTCATTTTAAACGTGAGTTTTAGCGAAATTATTTTGAATATTTTTTTTAATCTTCTGAAAATTCCATTTTCCTATATAGTTCATTTTGCAGAACGAATGCATTTCATTTTTAATGTTGGCAAACTTTTTTGTGATTTACGATAAAACTCCACCGACAGCAGGAATACTTCTTTCTTTGTATATAGAGAGTTTGTATCAGTCATGATCATCTGTCGCAAAAAAAAAAGGTTTTCGTCTCTTGAATTATCCAACTTATATATTGAAACAAATAGCAGTTTTTAATACATCAAAGTTGGTATCTGTATTAATTCTTCTTACAGATCAATATCGATTTTTGATGAATCGACGATTTCGATTGCATAAAGCAATCACTTCTACCGAAATTATATATTACTCCAGTTAAAAGATGGGCAAGGGTCGGTATCGCGCCAGGTTCGTAATCTGTATTTCCCAGGTTCGAGCCTCAACTAGGCCAGCGGTGATATTCATCTCCGCAAAACTCCCCGTCCTGTCCTCGGAGAGAAAGGGGAGCACCGATGGGTTTAGAAAAGCCGCCGTCAATCGGATAGACCATCAAGCCGAGGCTGAGTCGTATCCTGCGCACGTTAAAGAACACGCTGGGTGGCCTTAACGGAAAGCTACCATCTGTCTTCTAGCAGCTGTCCAGTGGATTGGGTTGTTTTACCTCTGAGCAGCACTTTTTTTGCACACCATGGGCTAAATGGCCAGGTCACATGGACCCCGAAGGCTCAGAGAAGGTTGGTGGAGGGGACCCACTGGAACAGCTGTTGGGAGACAGATCATAGACTCCCGTCAAGGCCATCCAGCGTGTTCTTTAACGTGCGCAAGGTATGGCTCTCCCGCACACGGGGCCACGGCTTAACGTCCCATCCGACGGACGGCGGCCTTTCCAAGCCCATCGGTGTCCCCTACTGACCGTGGGCAGGGCGGGGAAATTTTGCGGAGATAAATCTCAACGCTGACCCAGCTGGGACTCGAACCTGGGAACTACAGATTACGAGCCTGGCGCGCTACCGACTGAGCCACCCCTGCCCCTGTCCAGTGGGTCCCCATTAACCTTCCCATAACCTTCTCGGATTGTCCTTGTCACCTAATTATTTAACCCATTGTGTGCAAAAAAGTGCCTCTCAGAAGTAAAACAACCCAACCGAAAAAAAAACTACAAATAAATTACTCTTGGGGATGTAAATGGCATTTTCACAAGATTAAAAAAAAATCCAATTTAAACACTAAAGGACATCTTCAATGATCAAACACGAAGCTAGATCTTGAAGTGCCTGGATACATGTTCTTTTTTTCCCCATTCTTCAAAGCAGTGGTTCTCAACCTTTTATGCTTCACGTACCCCCTGGAAATGTGTATGTAACTGCCGTACCCCTTGTGTAGATAGATAAAACTATAGTTATAGTATAACAATGGGAATAAAATAAAACACTGACTCTGTTACTAGATCTAGCGGCTTTTGAGCTCTCACGGCGTACCCCAAAATATTTTATCGCTACCCCACGTTGAGAACCCATACTTTAAAGGAAAGCAATCTATTGATTGTGCTATTAAAGTTCGTAACAATGCAGATGAATTTGCTAGGTTGTGATAAAATTTTATTTCCTTCAGAAAAATCAAAAGTGTATTAGCTCTATGTTTCAGCTCTTTCGTTAGTTTCCAGTCAATACTCCCTCGTATTTTTCTCTTTCCTTTTGATTTATTACAGACTCTAATGTGTTCGAACTTCCAGAATTTCACAACAACTCGGAGAATAAGATTGTCTTTTTCCTCGCTTACATTCTCATTTCGTTTCACAGGTAGCAGTAGTAAATGGATTTCTGCAACTATTCCCAGAATTCTAATTGGATGGAAATCTTTCAAACAACTTTATCGCGTTTCAAAATTACCAATCCACGAATCTTCTCCAAATGTTTCATATCGAAATTATTGTTTTACGACGACGTTCTAAAGCTTTTAGATAATTAAAAAAAAAGGAAATAAGAATGCATTCAATTTTTATTTACTGCACTAACCGACGGGAAAAAGTCGGAAGTCTTTTATTCTACCACATGTTTTGACTGTTAGCTTTGGTTTGTAGCAGGACAGGATTCGGTTGGGTTGCTATATCTTTTAGCTTTCTTTCTGCACACACTGGGCTAATTGGCCAGGTAACTAGGACCCCTTATCTAAGAGCAAACAGAAGGATTGAGAGTGTATCTACTGGATAGCTCTTAGGGGACAGGGAAGCCTCCCTTAAAAGCCTTCCAGCTTGTGTTTTTAATGTACACATGCTATGGCTTTCCTGAACACCAGGCTGCTCTTTTAATGTCCCATCTGATAGCTTTTCCAGGTTCGTTGATGTCCTCTTGCTCACCAAGGGTAATGTGTGTGTGTTTACAAGAGAAAAATATCAATGCAGAAAACAACTTGGTATCGAATCTGGGTTGGGCTGTATTACCTCTGAGTGGTACTTTTTTTTCGCACATGGACAAATATTGCTAATGGCCAGGTCACAAGGACCCCGAGAGCTCATATAAGGTTGGGGTAAGGGAACTCACTGACAACCGTTAGGTGACAACTGTGTGATCTCCGTCAAGGCCATTCACATGTTCTTTAACGTACACAGGTACGGATCTCCCGCACACGGAGCCAGGGATTAACGTCCATTCCGATGGACGACGGCCTTTCTAAGCCCATCGGTGTCCCCTACTGACCACGGGCAGAGTGTTTTGCAGAGATTAGTCTCAACACTTGCTCAGGTCGGACTCTAACCTGGGAACTGTAGGTTCCTAGAGATTGCACGCTACCGACTGAGCATCCATCTCTGGTGGCATCTCTCAGGAGCTCATAACACTAGATTTACATTCAATATACCAAATTTAAAAAGAATTTACAGATAATTTCTCTTCAAATTTAACAATTCTAATAGCTTCATACGTTTGACAATTCTGATACAAAAATATATATTTTTTTTGGGGGGAGGAGGAATAAAATTTCAAAAGATAACTTGATATGTGGCCTATGATTTTTCCTTTTATGACCCTAAAGATTGAAAAGTTGATACCAGAACACAGCTTCGTAATAAAGGGCCCCATTCTTCGAAGCATAAGGCAAGCATCTTTCCTCTCCATAGAAACAATTACATCCTTTCTCCAAGCTATCAGAGAGGCTGCGATTCGCTCGAGCTGCACAGGCAGCATCTTCAGCCTCTTGGATCCTTCTCCATTACTCAGTGTGATCCTTCTCTCAAAACACTTCATCCAGCTCACAGCTTAGCATTTCATTCGCCTTTCTCGCTGCACTTTTCAATTGCACAGGCAATGCATCACAGAAACTTTGCTCCCACCCCCGCGCCTCATCGCTGATGTTTAATGGAAGCTTACAAACCTAGAGCCTATATGATCCCTTTGTGTGAAAGTATTTAAAAGATTTCCTCTCATCTATCTGTAAGCTTTCATCTCTTGTTTTAATTCGCCAATCTTTTTCCTGTAAACACGAGCATATTTCAAAGGAGAACCTCTTTATGTAGAACTACTTTAATTAATCATGCAGATTAGGAAAATTATATACCATAATACGTAGGATATTATTCAACGAGTCTATTGAAAATCTACAAGAGTTGATATCTTATGTTAACATAGATTTTAGCATTGAATATCAATTTTATTTTTCTCCGTAGCTTTGCCTTATGAATATGAATTGCACAGAAAATCAAAACATTTTATATGACCAAGGATGTCCAATCCTTATGAACTTGGGATCGATACTTAAATTTTAATTTCCAGGCGATCAACCTATTCTTTCTGTCCCCCCCCCCCAAAAAAAAGGAATGAATAAATTGATCTTTGTTTCTATCCATAAGAAAATAAGTTTTTTTCCTTAAAATTTATCTTTTTATAAATATACTTTCAAAGGGAAAAGTTAAAAAAGTAATATTTTCAACTGCAAAAGTAAATATTTATTAAATTAGAGGGAAAGTTGACATTTTAAATCATCAGCTTCATCAAATAATCAGGTTTATAATTAATAACAACCAAGCACAGAGAGTCGTATGGATAATTATATATAATTATATATAACGTATACTGTTGACTGCTACTAACTGAATTTAATTTGAATTAAAAAATATTTTAAATCATTATATAAAGAGATCGATTTAAAAATTTCTTTGGGATCATAAAGTCAATATTTATTTTTAAAGACAAACTTCCATTTAAAATTCGTTATTTCTATTGTAGCATTGGAAAAGTTAAGTCCGTTGAAACGGAGCATTTTTTTTTAATTTGGTGAAACTTGCAGTCAATATTTAAAGAATAAAATTCCTTTTTTTGTTTTTAAAAACATTTGTTCAAAATTTTTAATCAGCTCGGAACATTTCTTGTCGTTTTCAATTTTTCCTCTTCTTTGAGCAGCAGTTTCCACTTAACAAATTATTTTTCATCAAACTGGATGTTAAAGTAAGTTAATAAAAGTGCGAAAGTCACAATAAAATTTGCTTTGATTTGAAATTTACAAAGATCGAAAATCGCATGTGTTTCTTCTACGTCTTGCTGACCAGCGGGTGGCTCAGTCGGTAGCGCGCCAGGCTCGTAATCTGTAGTTCCCAGGTTCGAGTCCCAGCTGGGTCAGCGTTGAGATTTATCTGCGCAATAATTCCCCGCCCTGCCCACGGTCAGTAGGGGACACCGATGGGCTTCGAAAGGCCGTCGTCCGTCGGATGGGACGTTAAGCCGTGGCCCTGTGTATGGGAGAGCCATACCCTGTACACGTTAAAGAACACGCTGGATGGCCTTGACGGGAAGCTACCATCTGGCTCCCAACAGCTGTTCCAGTGGGTCCCCTCCCCCAACCTTCTCTGAGCCTTCGGGGTCCATGTGACCTGGCCATTTAGCCCATGGCGTGCAAAAAAAGTGCCGCTCAGAGGTAAAACAACCCAACCCAAACTTGCTGACCAGAAAGTGCAGAAAATATACTACCAAACTACTGAGTTTTATCTCCGTTTCCACAGATTTCGGCGTCTTATAATTCCACATTCCTGATACTTTTGGTCCCTGATTTCTTACGAGGGTACCACGTGTTAGGTAAAAGAAACTCGGGTTTTTATTTATCATGGGACGAGATTAATCCCTTTGCAAATGTCAGGGATCTGTCAGCGATGGTCGTCTTCTCGGTTACTATGCAAGTTATGAATGAAGAGAAGAAATACGCTTCAAGACAAACTTTTAGCAGAGTTGAGTTGTTTTAACCTCTGAACGGCACTTTTTTTGCACACATTAGTGGCAAGGTCACAAGGACCCCAAAGGCTCCCAGAAGGTTGGGGAAGTGGACCCACTGGACAGGAGACAGATGGAATCTTCTCGTTAAGGTCATCCAGTGTGTTCTTTAACGTACACAGAGTACAGCTGTCCAGCACACGACGCCACGGATTTACATCCCATCCGATGGACGTCGGTCTTTCCAAGCCCATTGGTGTCTCCTTTCTGATTGAAGGTAGGGTGAGGAATTTACTGGAGATAGATCTCAACGCTGGGGTGACTCGAACCTGGGACCTACAGATTAGAAACCTGGTGTGCTACCAATTATGCCAACCCCACCACACTTTTGACAAGAATTGTGAAAGTTATCAATGGAGAACGGAGAAGAAACTGGAGTGGGACCTTACATTGAGTGATTAAAGGAAATTATCCCTCAAAGAATTCTGACCATGCTTTATTATGCATGGATCTTCTCTACAGAAAATATGGGATTTGTAGTTTGGTGGTGACTATGAGGGCAGTTTAAGTAATTGTTTCATATTCAAAAAAGAATCTACAAACTTGATTCTAACATAAAAACGATAAAAACCTTTTCTACTGTGAATTTAATAAATACTGATCGTTTTTGCTTTATTAGGCAGATTTAAATGTTTAAAATATTGTTTTCCGTCCCGTGGCCGAGTGCTTAGCGCGCTTGGCTACTGATCTGCGGGACCTGGGTTCAAGCCCGGGTAAGGCATGGATGTTCGTGTTGTTTTTCTGCTGAGGTCCTGCCATCCGTTCAGTCCTTCTACTCTGGCATATAAACTGACAGGCTCCTGTCAGACCTCTGTGGCAAGCAGCTGCTTGAGGGGGTATTTACTTTATATTTTTTTACTTATTTTTTATGTTTAAACCCGCACTGGATGGTTTATTTATATTTACCTTATAATTCTAGAAAATCTGGCCATTTCATGTACCACTATCTCATAAAAATATTACAAAACGACATTTTATTTATTTCGCATCTAAAAATTTTAATAATTTAGAGTTAGATTTAAGACAAACTACTTAATTTAAGGAAAGAAATTACAATAACTTTAAAATAGGCTTAAAGAAATATACTGACGGAATTTCGAAAAAGAACACCCAGAAGGGATTCCTTTAGGGACGTCATATTATAATATGTTAATAGTTAAGGGCAGCAGAAACCGTGATTCAAGATTGAAAGTCATTGGCTGAAATAATGACGTCACTGAGGACGACAACATGCAAATGTACGCAGCGCGTTTTTAAGGACTAGGGCGTGAAAAAAAAGTTATTCTTCTTGTGTCGTGTTGTTCAGTGCTCTTTGAAGAAGCTACCATGCCTGGACGACGCAGGCGCGCAACATTTGTTCAGTTAGCGGAGTTTAAGCGAGGTCGTATAGTGGGTCTTCAGGAAGCAGGTTGGTCTTTTCGTCAAATTGCACACCGCGTTTGACGAGAGGTTTCGGCAGTGGTGCAATGGTGACGTCGATGGTCAGAAGAGCATTCGCACACTCGCAGACCAGATCTGGTTCCAGGCAACAAAAAGTTACGGACGCACGAGAGGATCGGCGTATCAGGAGGCAGCAGTGGCGGAGAGAACGGCTACGGACAAATTCAATCCTCTGTCGTAGGGTTTCTACAAGAACAATACGCAATCGTCTTTTGAAAGCTGGACTACAGGCACGTTTGCCACTGGCACGGTCGGTTACCACTGTCACCTCGTCACTGTCGAGTACGTTTGCGGTGGTGTCAAAAACGAGTTCATGGGAGGGAAGAATGGCAGTCTGTGGTCTTCAGTGATGAAAGCCGAGTCTGCTTAGGAGCGTCTGATGGTCGTTTACGCATCCGAAGGCTACAAGTTGAACGGCTTCTTCCATCGTGCACCCATCAGCGAAATACAGGGCCCACGCCGGGCATCATGGTGTGTGGAGCGATCAGCGAAATACAGGGCCCACGCCGGGCATCATGGTGTGTGGAGCGATCAGCTAACACTCTCGTACGTGTCTGGTGTTTGTACAGGGTACACTGAATAGCAATACGTATGTCAGGATACTCCAGCCGGTCGTCCTGCCATATTTAAGTGTAATCCAAAAATACGATATTTCAGCAGGATAATTCCCGCTCACACTCCTCCCAGACAACTCAACATGTTCTTCAGGCAGTGTACCAACTCCCTTGGCCAGCACGCTCTCCAGACTTGTCTCCAATCGAGCATGTCTTGGACTGGATCGGACAAAGACTCTTCCGCGGACCGCGGCAGGCAGCGACCATCGCTGAATTACGCGTCCAAGTTGAAAGCGCATGGAATGGTATCCCCCCAGTGTTTGTACGACCTATTGCATGCCAGATTGGAAGCTTTTATTGCTGCTCGTGTTGGTTCAACACCTTATTAAAGTGTGCCTTCTTCTAAAATGTAATACTCATTAAAAGGTACAATAAACTTTGAATCACTTCACACGTGTGATCACTTCCTTTCTCAACAAGTTGTTCTCAACTGTTGAGTTCCAGATTTATATTTTTTTGTACTTTTCACCTCAACTAGTTCTGCTGTTGCCTTCACATTTATTTTCACATTTTTCAATTATTTTTATGATTATTATACATTGTTTGTACGCTTGATGTCAAAGCTCTATAGTAGTATGACAGTCTATTATAGAACTTTTTTTTTTCTAATACCTAGACGGGGCAATGCATTTGACCTTGGTGTTGAAAATGTAAAAAATATAGTTTCTTTTTTCTGTTTTCAATTTTTTTTCTGTTCGGATTTGTTCTCAGATATTTAAGGAAAATATTACATACTTTGTGAATATTTCATGTCTAGGATTTGTGTATGTACTTTTTTCGAGTATTGAGAATAAATCAAATTATTATTATTATTTGAGTAAGTTCTTCAGTTTATCCCTATAAACATTTTTCCCGTTAAAAGCTTATTTTCAAAGTTAGAATGCCAATTTCCATTCACATAATATGAAAGTGAGCCTATACTTTTAGATAATGTACTGCATTTATCATTACTTTAATTATTAAATGCGTTTCTTCTATCTTATCCGACGAAGAAATATTGGTTATCATACTTATTTGTATTGTATCACATTATAAAACATTCTTCGCACCAAACTTTCAGATAAAAACATAAAAAAACCTACGAATAACCATGAGAGAGCCTACCTTATATATCGAGCAATGTTTAAGTTCCTTTCTCTCTTAGGAACTCCGCAACATCCTCAGGCCATCTGTCAGCTTCCGGCACACGGTAATCCCTGAGGCAAACTTGGGATCAGCTTTAAGTGGCCGCGTGGGACAGCTGCCACATGAATGGAACCACATATTGCCTTGGAAATGAAAAGAAGTTCTAGAAAGACTCGGCCATCTGTGGCATATCACATTCTCCATCATTCTTCACTGAACTGGAGCATTGTGACATTTGGAGGAGAACTGTCGCGGTTGCTCTCTAACCTGGAGATTTAAAATAAATCTCTCTCTCTCTCTAAACCTTTTCTATTTCTCTTCTGTCTTGTTTGCCTTATTTACATAATTGCTATTTGACATTCTAGGAAATATTCATCTCGACGATAAGAATGAAACTGGAGAGATAATGCAACAGTGGAAAAATCCTTTTTTTTTTTGCAGACAGAGACTTCTTAATGTTTGTTAGGCGTGAGAACCATAATTCGAATGATTGTGATAAATGTTTTGCTGTTTTATCTCTGAGCGGTAATTTTTTTCACGCAGTGGACTAAATGGCCAGGTCGCACGGACCCCGAAGGCTCAGATAAGGCTAGGAAAAGGGGCCCTGCTGTACTGCTGTTAGCAGACAGATGGATGCCTCGGTTTAAGCTATTCAGCCTATTCTTTAAAGTAAATAGGATATGGCTCTTCTGAACACGGGCAACGTCTTAGGTCTCATTCGACGGATGTCGACCTTTGCGAACCCATTGGTGTCCCTTTTCTGGCCATGGACAGTATTAAGGTTTAGCAATGAAAAACGCAATGTACCAGGGTTTAACGTCCCATCCGACGGACTGCCTGTGATAACGACAATCGAGGTTGCTCACTCTCGCTTGTACTTGTTGCGGAATTTTCTATTTGTTGAAGCTGACTATTGTTTCCTTATTTCCTTTGAACCACTAATGAGATTGTTTATTGCATTAATGATAGATGTGAAAAAAATTCCGTTAGTAATAGCCATAATTCCAGGTGAACAAGGAACAGACTGACGGACATGAGTGACGTCATCTGTGGCAGAAATTGTCGGTTTTCATGTGGTTCTGCGGCTACTCGAGCGATCGGTGCCAAATTTGGTGGAGTGGTCCCCCTTAGTTCTAGTCTTGTGGATTAACGGATCGGGATACTAACTGCCATGGATCTGGTTCGAAAATTCTGGTTGCTCTGCCGTCGAAATGAATGTAGTATTAAGTTGTCGACTACAGTAGTGACTGGAGTTATGTTAACGTAATTCCAAGTCAAGGTGGAAAGTGGTGGGATGGTCCCACTTAGTTAAAACCCTCTTTGAGGTGACAGATGGGGTTCCTAGATGCCGTGAGTTATCCCTCGAAAGTCGTCAGAGATTTCTGGGGCGCTGCCGTCGCTTACCTTGTGAGGAATAGTATGTGTGGAGAGCTGTGAATTTCGAATCACAGCTCTCCACACAAGAGTTATCGATCGACATATTTTTGGTGGAATTTAATTGTGATTGGATTGGCGGAAACTTTAAATGAATTTATCGATGCCCATCCTTGTATATGCGTCCTAAAAAGAAAGATAAAACATACGAATATCGAAATCACGTTGAATTCACATTAATTCCAAAGGTAAAGATCCGCAACAGCCTGTTTCTTGTCTGCCTGCAGATCTACCGACCCTCCGGGATAAAGGTCAACCCTTGTGGCTCGACCCTTTTTTGTCCATAGTTGGGAAATATTACTGTTCAACTGAGTTACAGATATCCTGCGGCTTCGTCCATAGGATTTGGGTTGTTTTACCTCTGAGCGGCACTCTTTTTACACACCATGGACTAAATGGCCAGGTCACAAGGACCCCGAAGGCTCGGAGAAGGTTGGGGAAGGGGACCCACTGGGACAGCTGTTGGGAAACAGATAGTAGCTTCCCGTCAAGGCCATCCAGCGTGTTATTTAAAGTGCATAGGATATGGCTCTCACACACACGGGGCCATGGCTTAATATGCCATTCGACGGACAGAGGCCTTTCCAAGCCCATCGGTGTCCGCTACTGATCGTGGGCAGGGCGAGGAGTTTTGCAGAGATAAATCTCAACGCTGACCCAGCTGGGACTCGAAATTCTGAGTGTGCCACTGCCATTCGCTACCTCAAGCTATGGCTCTCTTATTGTAGGCCACTCGATCAGTTGGGGCGAGCCTGGCGCGCTACCGACTGAGCCACCCCGCGCCCTTGTCCAAAGGAAGTTTACCCCTAAGACGAAGTAAGGCCCTTTTTCGTTGAAGTGGTAAACGATACCTGTTTTTGAAGCATTAAGTTCATTTGAAGTTAGTATGAATTGATTAAATGCCGTTATCATTGGTACATTTTTAATTTTTACTTTTTACGGCACATGTATTAAAATAGTTTTCAATTGATGCATTTTAATTTTTGCTTTTTAATGGCAACTTCTCAGCGGTGGGGTTAGTGAGCGACTTTTTTATAATGCAATTTCGAAGGTAGAACTTGATTAAACACATCGAGGATGTTTTTTTTCACTTAGCTCTGAGCTTCCCTTTTGTTCCTGGGCAAGTCTCTGCCGAAAATGGGTGCTCCTGGCTCGCCCCAACTGATCGAGTGGCCTACAATAAGAGAGTCATAGCTTGAGGTAGCGCATGGCAGTGGCACACTCAGAATTTAATCTTGGGGGGGGGGGGGCACGAAGTTGTGCTCGGTCCGCCGAACACTCGCCTTTTGTTCACAGCGGCCGTGATTCCCGAGAGCTATAGGGTATTCCCTCCTTATGTGACCGCTAATTCATAAGTAGCATAGAAATAGAAGACACAACATAAATATAAAAAATGAATTTTAATTAGGAAAAAATTATTGGAAAATGTTTTAGTTTTCCCCCCCTTTTTCTTTGGGGGTCCCAGGGCCCCTTGCCCCCCCTCCCCCTCTGGATGCGCCACTGGCACATGGGATTCTCTTCTCCAGTCAGAAGCTTTATTTTTTGACACATAATTCGTTACAATAGTTCCTCGGACCAAAGTTTAATAAAATATAAAAGAACTATGCATATCCATAATTTCCTCCTTCGCTTTCGAAGGATATAGTAAAATCAATGGTTTGTACCTTTCTTCCATTTTTGGGATAAGAAAACATGAGGTAATTTTTTATTTTGTGATAAGAAAGCATGGGGTAATTTTTTTATTTTGGGATATTTCCCACATCAAAATTTTATACGACTACAAAACTCGTTAACTGTCGCTGATAGAACGACAAATGACGAGCGAAAAGCAATATGTACACGAGTGAAAAATACTTACAATAATTCAAACGAATCTGAAATATTTCCATTATGATTATAATAGTGGAGCCTCTAAATTTAATCCAAGAGTTAACTATAAAAATTATTTATGTTTAATTTTTAAAATATCATTAGGTCCTAAATTAATTTTGTTAGCATAAAATATTAATGTTTAATCCTCACTTATTTCTTTATCTTGCATTTTATTATTCGCCTTGTTAAATATATTAGCATACAGTAAATCTCACAGATCCAGAGGAGTTTTAGGGCGGGGGTGGCTCAGTAGGTAGCGCGCCAGGCTCGTATTCTGTAGTTCCCAGGTTCAAGTCCCAGCTGGGTCAGCGTTGAAATTTATCTCCGCAAAATTCCCCGCCCTGCCCACGGTCAGTAGGGGACACCGATGGGCTTGGAAAGGCCGCCGTCCGTCGGAGGGACGTTAAACGGTGGCCCCGTGTGCGGTAGAGCCATACCCTGTGCACGTTAAAGAACACACTGGATGGCCTTGACGGGAGGCTACCATCTGTCTCCCAACAGCTGTTCCAGTGGGTCCCCTCCCCCAACCTTCTCTGAGCCTTCGGGGTCCATGTGACCTGGCCACTTAGCCCATGGTGTGCAAAAAAGTGCCGCTCAGAGGTAAAACAACCCAACCCAGAGGAGTTTTAAACTGTTGAGAGCCGTAGCCAAAATTAAAATTAATTGTTGTTATCTATATAAAAATTTTCCCTTCAAGCAGCTGCTTGCCACAGAGTTCTGACACAGGTGAGACCTCATCAGAAAGATCAGAAAAGATATGTCAGTTGTAAAATATCACAGGAAAATGTTCTGTAGACAAGGAACAATTGAAATAATTAGCTGAAAAAATTTGGTTTCGAGTATTATTTGATGTGTGTTGTACAATTTTTTTCTAGTATTGACTACTATCGGAAGAATCATAATCTGCTCATATTTACAGAATCATACTTTATTCTAGAAAATAATTTAATATAAATATAATATAAATATTCCGGTAAAAGTAACTACTGGAAGCATGGACAGAGCAAACGGATCGCCCAAAACATAAGTATCACGTTGTATAATAATTTTATGAATATTAGTTATTCTTTTGCTATTGATTACTCCGGTGGAAATTGAACGGTAGAACTTTCAATTGCACGGACAGCAAAAACTGCTAAAAGAAGGACATTACAGTGTAATAGTGGTACATGTGTACATACCTCCAAATAACCATTATTATTTAAATTTCAAGTAAATTTTAAAAAAATTACCCCCTCAAGCAGCTGCTTTCCGCAGTGGTCTGACAGGAGCCTGTTGTTTGTACCCTAATGTAGAAAGTCATGAGAATGGCGGATCCTCAGCAGAAAAACAGCACAAACACCTGGCTCCCTTATGTCAGTAGCCAAATCAGTTACGGGACGGTTTTAAGAGAGTGGTTAAAGACTTTCACCTCTACTGAGAGAACTGCTCTCAGTAGTATAACTCTTTAAATAAATCAAGAGTTATTTTAACCTCATTCGTATCTTTAACTCATGCTTTTCCCCTTTCCTATTAAAATCGTTTTAAAGGAGCTTCGATGTTGCGGTCCACAAGCAAAATATGTTGCTGTTCGTATTTAAATGGCCCTCGAGTGTAATGGTTTCTTGCTTAAATTCGATCTCTAGAATCAAAGGTGTAAAAATGCTCTCAGTGCGAAACCGTTAACAAATTCGATTTCTTTATCCTTTCGATCACGACGCGTTTCTTTCCTGCCACTGAATCAGTCTTCTGAAGCTGAATAATTTCTTTTCGCCTAGTCGCCGTGCAACGCCACAGCTGCGACGACGAAGCTGCAACAACTTTTGATTGTCTTCCCAACAAAAACAATCCACGATATACAAGGGAGGACAGCCGCTGGCGAAATGGAATCTGGTCATGAACCGAAATAGATTATTTTAAATTTGTTTGTAATGGTTGCTTGTTGTTTTACTTGCTCTCCTTGTTGTACAATGAACTAAATGGAAGGTCACAGGGACTCCAAAACTAGAATTCTAACGAGGTTTGTAAGGACCCGAGAGCAGGTTAATCAGAAGTCTTTCTTCCCCTTACACTTATACATGCGAAATCGTCAGTTCTATCGCATAAGAAACGATATACACTCAGCAGCCACTTCATTAGGTACCTGAATGGTAGGGGCGGGGATGGCTCAGTCGGTAGCGCGCCAGGCTCGTAATCTGTAGTTCCCAGGTTCGAGTCCCAGCTGGGTCAGCGTTGACATTTTTCTCCGCAAAATTCCCCGCCCTGCCCACGGTTAGTAGGGGACACCGATGGGCTTGGAAAGGCCGCCGTCCGTCGGATGGGACGTTAAACCGTGGCCCCGTGTGCGGGAGAGCCATACCCTGTGCACGTTAAAGAACACGCTGGATGGCCTTGACGGGAGGCTACCATCTGTCTCCCAACAGCTGTTCCAGTGGGTCCCCTCCCCCAACCTTCTCTGAGCCTTCGGGGTCCATGTGACCTGGCCATTTAGCCCATGGTGTGCAAAAAAGTGCCGCTCAGAGGTAAAACAACCCAACCCAACTTGAATGGTAACTTCTTAAATAAGCTTCTTAATGAAAAACTGTGACTGATGATAAATTAAAGATATCATTCAAATCTATTTCAATTTTCAATAATATTCGGCTTGGTATTTAAAGTTACTGATATTGGAATATTTATATAGCAACAACGGAAGTTTAAAGAATTTCCCTAAAACGTTAGTAAAAACTAATTAAAATGAAAATAAAGACCGTTATACTAAACTTTACCAACAGTAGTTGTCTCAGTCGAATTGCACCCGACTCGTAATCTGCAATTCCTGGAAGTCCTATCTGTGCCAGCATTCAGATTTATCTCCGCCTGACCCTGCGTCTGTCAGATAGAGGACACGATGGGATTGAATTCATATGCTTTTTACGCTAGGACTAATGTCCATAGGATAACATTAGCTTTTCGATCGAGCATTTCCCTATACTTTAACATTAGGAGTTCCGTCCATCGGATGTGACATTAAGCTGTGATTTGTGCATGCTAAAGAACATGCTGGATGGCCTTGATGGGAGGACACCATCTGTCTCCTAACAGCTATCCAGTGAATCCTATTCCCCCAACCCTCTCTGAGCCTTCGGGGTTCTTGTTACCTGACCATATAACCCATTGGGTGCTAAAAAGTGCCACTTAAAGGTAAAACAGCAATATAGGATATCCACATCACATAAACTCTCTTTGAAGATATAACTGGTATATAACTGAGCACTGTGATATTGAAACTGGTGCCGAACACACCACTAATGATGGCTAAGTCGGTAGATCGCCAGGCTTATAATCTGTAGTTCCCAAGTTTGAGTCCCACTTCCGCCAGCGTTGAGATTTATCTTCAGTAACTTCTACTCTGCCCTTGGTAAGGGGACACCGATGGTCTTGGAAAGGCTGTCGTCCTTTGAATGGGATGAAAAGCTGCGGTTCCGTATACAGAAGCGTCATATACATGTCTATACATGGTCTATTGTATAGATATATATATACTATATATCATCTATATATATATATACTATTCCTATACATGCTAGAGAAAAAACTGGATGGCCTCCCCTGGAGGATTCCGCTTCCTAACAGCTGTCCCTTCTTCTAACCTTCTCTGAGTCCTACTGATACCTAAGATTTGGCCATTTAGCTAGTGTTCGCAAAAATGTGCCATTCAGAGGTAAAAAAAAGATAACAATACAACTAATGAGATGTTTCTAACTGATTTTATTCAAAAAATGATCATTTACATGTTTCATCTCGTAGTTTCAGATCATTTCAACCACTTCTCCAAAATGTGCAATTTAGGTACCCCATAACCTATATTTAATGGTTTCTCCACAACTCAGGGTACATTTATCTACAACTATCTTTAGTGGCTACCAGAAGTGTATCTAGTGTTTTAGATGGCTAGCAATAAAGCCATCTATGGAAGGAAACTCGAAATTTTTAAAAATGGATTTTTAACTAATTTCGTTATTTCTTAAATTCACTAAAGACTTACACCGAAGAACCAAAACATTATGACCAGTGCGTCTTTATGCAAATCGAAGCAACTGCAGGCAAACGATGACACGTGTGGTCATGAAACGGTATAAATAACACATGATACTGATCTCTGTTAATCAGTGTTATTCTTGTTATTTAGATAGGAAAGGCAGCGGACTTATATAAGTTGACAAAGGCCAAATTGTAATGGCCAGATTACTGGGTCTGAGCATTTCTGGGACGGCAAGGCTTGCGGTGTGCTCATGGTCAGCCGTGGTTAGTACCTTCAAAAAGTGGTCCGAGGATGGACGACCGAAAACTACAAACTCCCCTCAAGATGTGAGCCGACCACGGAACCACTGGAACAGCTTTTGGGAGACAGATGGTAGCCTCCTGTCAAGGCCATCCAGCGTGTTCTTTAACGTGCACAGTGTATGGCTCTCCCGCACACGGCGCCACGGCTTAACGTCCATCCAGAGTTTTCTTTAACGTGCACAGGGTATGTATGGATCCTCCGCACACGGCGCCACGGCTTAACGTCCATCCGACGGACGGCGGCTTTTCCAAGCCCATAGGTGTCCCCTACTGACCGCGGGCAGGGTGGGGAATTTTACGGAGATAAATCTCAACGCTGACCAAGCTGGGACTCGAACCTGGGAACTACAGATTACGAGCCTGGCGCGCTACCGACTGAACCACTCCTGTCCCCAAAGTCACAGAACACTTAAGACATCAGCTACTAATCTTATGTCAGATAATATTTTGGCTCTTTGGTGTATATTTATGTCGAAAATGCAGTGAAACTTAATCAGAATGTTATAAATTATTTTATTTTGAAATAAATATGTCACTTTAAATAAAATACAGGAGAAATCATTTTAATTATCTCTTGTTCTCACAGTTCTGATGAAAATGATAAATAAGTGCCAACTTCAGAATTATTTTGTTTTCTTAAATTGATGTGCGGCGTTATACGTAAATTACACAGAAATAAATATGTTTTAACAAAATTCACGATGATAATAAACAATAAAATCAGAAAGATTTTGTGTCACGTGATCTTTGTACAATTAGAAATAAGTTTATACAAAAGAACAAAAAAGTATTTTTGCAGACATCAAACACGAAATTTGCATCCTCATCTTGAAACAGAGCGACTGGAATTTTAACAAAAGCTCCTTTATTGAGAAAATGTTTAGTTTATGTATTAGCTTCATTAGAAGTTTGTAATTCTCAACAATAATTGTAGCACTTTATGACGATATTAGTATTTTGCTTTTAATTTAAATACAGGTAGCTGCTTAGTTCACACCTCAAAAGCTACAGAATCGTGCATGTTTAAAAAAAATGTACAGAGAATCATCTTTCTTTACAAATTTTAAGTTTATATAGGTCAAGAATGAGTCGTGACAAATTATTGCTCTTTTTAATTTTGATAATATCAGCGAAGTTTCGCATTTCAATTAGCAGTGACACAACAGAGATTTGCAAAGGTTGCCTTCCATCGGAGGAACCTAAAACCGTGGCATCATGTGTATGAGGGCGATACCCTTGTGTACGTTAAAGAACATGCTGAATGGCCTGGACGGGAGTCTACCATCTGTCTCCTATCAGTGTCCAACTGCAATTATCCATATTCTTTCAATAACCAAATCCTTTCATAGAAATGAATCTCATTCTCAACCTTATTTGAGACTTTGGGGTTCTTATGACAAGGTCGTTTAGCCGATAGCCGCAAAAAAGTGCCTCTCAGGGATAAAACAAACCCCTTGCCTGTTTTCATGATTCTAAACCCCACTTCCACCTAACCACCCTTTCTACCCCATTCACCCTGACACATTTTGATACAGAGTCTTTTGTTGTTTTTTTACTGGAACAACTTGAAAAACAACAACTTTTTTCGGGGGAAGAGGGGTTATTGCAACAACTTTAACAACATTGAAAATCAAAAGTTGTCAAAAAACAGTTAAGAGAGAAGTGTGTTTATTAAGAAGTTTTTAATGAATTAAATACGAATGCAAAATTCTTATTCTTCTAAGTTTATGTGGCGTTTTCAAAACATTTCTCTCATTTAAATTATTTCTTTAATAAATATGATTTCCTTTGATGGAATGGCGTCTTCATAAATCGGAGTGCTCACTCTTATGATGAAATCATTATGACGCATTTTATTTATGCTTCTTTACTTTTTTCGTTTTGATTTGTTATTTTTATTGTTCTTTGTGTTGTTATTTTAGTTGTTTGTGTTGCTATTCCTGCTGTTGCTCTTTTCGTTGTTATATTTTTTTTGCTCTTTGTTATCACTACTGTTTGTGTCATTACCATGTTTCTTCTGCTGTTCTTGTTATGATTAACGTTACTTTTGTTGTATATCATTTCTTTTCGGTCAATGAATTTAATTACTTCGATTATTTCTCTTTTGAAAATTATCTCTAACAGCATTTAAAATACAATTCTCTGCTTTTGCCTAAACTGTTCATTCTGTTTCCGAAGAGGAATAACAATAATTTCGTCGAGTGTTTGTGTTGTTCGCATCTTCCCCACAAAATCAGTTTGAGTATTCGTACAATTGTTTATTTTCACTCTCCTACATTAACATTACATGAAATATCTGATTGTGAAATTCATTATTCAGTGTAATCTATAGTATAGCTTAAATCTAGATATTCTTCTCCTTTGATGGTGTACTTTTTTCAGCAGAGGAGACACACTGTAGTTTACTTCTTCCAAGATGTTTCTTAAACAGGCACTTATTCAGAATTCCTACATCATTTAGAAACAAGATACGAGCAATGTAAAGTTCATCGTTCCATTATATAATCTGCGCTTTCAAAAAAATAATGTACAACGGACATCATATCAAAATGCAATATACAAAACATCGACATCCCTTTAATGGTCTTCACGACGATTTATTTTACTTTTTTTTACTCAGATGATATTAAATAATAAATAACGAAAAATGAGGACGACATTATGTTCAATAATCTGTTCAAAATTATCCAGTTTAAATCTTGAATTAAAAAATAACTAAACGTCTCTAAACGTGACTGAATTTACAATACCATTTTCATGATTTTGATTGCGAAAAGAAATATCACGACACAATTAATTTCATTTCAGTCAGAGTTAAATGAAATCATTTAAAAAAAATACAGAAATTGATGCAACTTAAAACTTAATAAATATTTCGATTCAAATGAACAAATTATTTTGCTTCAATTTTAGTAAATAAACAGTTTGCGATCAGTGACGAAATACAAACACTAATTTGTTAGCTGTTTACATAGTTGTAGTTGTATATGTTTCAGCTGTAACCTGTTCTGTTTTCGCGACTTCAGCATACCATTTTCGAAATTATTTAATTATTTTAGTTCTCAGCACATAAAATTGCTTAATAAACTCTCATATCTATAATAGCAATCATTTGTACACAACAGGAATAAATCAGTCACTCGCAAAGCCTCATTTCAACAACTTATTCAAATTTGTAGCACCATCTGAAAACACTCGTAGAAGTCCATTCACGTAGCTCAAAGCAATGTGAATTAGGCACTAGTTGCGATACGTGAGCGCTATTTCATTTCCTGCAACTGTATGAGCACGAGTTTCAACAGTACGAAACATTAAGTTTCTCCAGCACCTCAGCTTTTCATAGCACCATTATGCTGGGGTTAGTTTTGATTTTGTTCGTATTATTCCTATTCTTGTATTTGCAACTACATTCATCTGGTATGATTATCAGAATCACAAGAAACACCACGCTCAGAGCAAAAAATTGCGTCGTCAGCTGCACCAGAGTTATTTTTAGCATTCTGAAACTGAAGCTTGATACGCGAAAATTGCAGTCTTCAAATTGATGACACTAACTTGGAACTCACTATCTAAATTCTTCAATTTTTATTTATTAATAGAATCTAAGCAATTTATGTATACTTATAATACTACGTTTTTCACATTCCTACACAGCCAAGTTTAGTTCGAATATTGCGAAGATTGATTGAGTCAGCAGTCTCGCATTTAAAAGTGATATTCAAAGTAACTCGCTGCGAATATAAGTACAGTCAAGAACACTTTGGTACAATATTCAAAAACAATATAAGCCTATTATTGTTAATCTCCTAAAAGTATTATTCTTACTCGAAACTCAATGAACTTTTTAATGAGTTAAACACCGCCATTCAACCGTTTAAACAAATTTAAGAGAAATATAAAATTAACTTCAAAATTTTATCTTGCTGTATCAGAAATATTTCTCTGTCGAACTCACAGATGTTCCTAACCAGTGGCACATCCCAACAGAATATATTACGTGCTCAAATTCATGACTAATGTAATAACATAACAGACGTTAGAAATCTTCAACTAAACTATAAACACTGATTCCCAGAGACAGCAAACAAAAACTGTTTGGATTTCTGAAAGATTATTCCTTCTGATATCATCTGATGCATTATGTCCATATATTTTATGATTATACCACTCTACAGCAGTTATTTGGGAGAGCATATTCAGAAGTGATCAACACTAAGTATTGACAGCCTGGAATAATTTGTTCTTTACTTCGACAATTATACCCGATTTAAATTTTTTTCTTTTTTCTTTTTGTCTGTATTTAAACAAAGTTGTCCCTACACTTTTGTCGTATTGGTCACATGGACTGTGAACCCGACAGCATACTTCCAGAACTGAAGATTACTATAATTCCCAAGCATCGTTTTTACGAGCAATTATAAAAAAAGAAATCTTGACTTCCAATGCCAACGGGGGTCAACACTGACAATTTATTTTTATGACTTTGAATTTCCTCTTTTGCTGTTGATGCTAAAGCAGTCTCCTTTCACAGAGACTTGTCCATTCACAATAAAATCCGAAACAAAACGTTTCTTTGAACAAAATTGGCCCAAATGTTTCTTCCGCAACTTCAGTTTCTCGGACATCACTCTAATTTCTCTCTTTCTCGGAGGGCCATTTATGTTAAAAGTCAACTTCAGCTGTACTTAATAGGATTATTGATTTGTTTTTTAAACCTGAATCCATATTATTATAGTCATTAACACATTTTCATTTTCTATTAAAAATTTTAAAAAACATATCTGCGATTTAGATATTGTCTCCTAACAATCATATTTAAATCTACCTCTTCTTCAAAGCAATCTGATTAATTTCTTATTTCAGTATAGGCTCGCTCAATTTACTGCACTGCAGCATTTTACGCTAAGCCATCATGGCAATAACGCACTTAAATAAATAAATATCAAAGCCAAAATGTATTTTTTTTTGTTACATCGGCGCAAGATTTAATCATTTCATGCAAACTAATATTTATTATTAATAATCTTTCTCGTATCAAAGATTATCTCTTACAGAAACATGACGGAAATCTTTCTTGTATCAAAGATTATCTCTTACAGAAACATGACGGAAATCTTTTCTTTATCGAAGGTATTCTCTAAGTGATTGGACAGTACGGAGAAGCCGGGGAAGGGCTCAAATATAAACGAGGACTTGGTAGCGACATATAAGAGTCATAAGAGAATAAGTCCTCATCACTTATGAGAGAGCTCTGCGATCGTAATGATGAAGTAGCAGAGTAACTTCCTTCTGCCACATAATCTTTCATCCGCAACCGACTCTTATCAATTTCAAAGGCTGCCAGTCTCCGGTAGGCGTCTGAGCGTGTCAACTGCCAATTGGTATCCGAAATACTTTCGGCTGAAGATTTCACTGAATTCTGATCCATATAAGGTGACAAGCTGCTACTTCTGCTATTCTCGTTACTCGACGATGTTCCGTATTTGCTTTCAGTTTTACGCTGAATGACTTTATAAATGTCGCCTATTTCATCCAAATCGCGAAATCCTGGAGAATTGTCTCCTGCTAATATTTTCCTTCTGTAATGACTTGTATCCTTGCAACTGGTTCCTGGTTTCGAAAATGAAGGGGAGCCATTCTTCATAGTTTCAGGTTTATAACTGGTCAAGATCCCATTGCTTGCAGTCACGTGATTTGCTTCATGCTAATGTAAAAGAAAAAAAGCAATTAAGTTCTGAATAAATAATCACTTCTTCAAATAAAACGTGGAAAAACAATTTGAAGATATAGTTACATCAGAACAATAAAAAATTTCCTCGTTTTACATATAGCTGATGGGCAGAAAAATAGAAATAATCTCAAGTTATGTCAATATTAGTTATTATTTAAAACAATATTAGTTCCGTAACTTCTTAAATAAGCTCTTTGTTTTTTAAAAAAAAAAACGGGATTGAAGATAATAACAATCTGAACGAAATCTATCCGCATAATCGTTTTCATCAACGTTTATTCAATAGAGAGTGATGAAAGTTGAAACACTTAGCAATCTCTTTCTGAAAAAATCGGGGTGGGGGTGGCTCAGTCGGTAGCGCGCCAGGCTCGTAATCTGTAGTTCCCAGGTTCGAGTCCCAGCTGGGTCAGCGTTGAGATTTATCTCCGCAAAATTTCCTAACCCTGCCCACGGTCAGTAGGGGACACCGATGGGCTTGGAAAGGCCGCCGTCCGTCGGATGGGACGTTAAACCGTGGCCCCGTGTGCGGGAGAGCCATACCCTGTGCACGTTAAAGAACACGCTGAATGGCCTTGACGGGAGGCTACCATCTGTCTCCCAACAGCTGTTCCAGTGGGTCCCCCTCCCCCAACCTTCTCTGAGCCTTCGGGGTCCATGTGACCTGGCCATTTAGCCCATGGTGTGCAAAAAAGTGCCGCTCAGAGGTAAAACAACCCAACCCAAAATCTGAAAAAATCATATGAAATGGGAGAAAATAAAATAAATAACACAAACTGTTGAAAATATGCTTATACTTTAAGTGGAGTTTATTTAACCATTCCGACTAGCTTTTCAAATCAATATTTAACTTATTAAATATTTCAGCTCTCGTAACTCTTTTTCATACTAAAATAATATTAAAAATCGAGCTTTATATAGATCGCTCTGAGATTTTATCTCTAGTCATGTTTTTTCGTACAAAGTTTGCTTAAAAATTTATTGAGATCTGAGTTTCACTCTATATTGGCATAGCATTGAACTGTTTTTTAAGCTCTTCTACTCTCTAGCTATATTTGTATAATAGGAACTTCCAAAACAATGTGTTCATAAACATTACCAAATGTTACAGTTTACAGAAGCACTGAAAGATAAGTGACTTGTGCAACGAAATGGAAATCGATGAGAAAACTCTATAAGTATCGGATGATCAAAAACTCAAAAATCACGTTAGAGATTTAGATTTATTAAAAATGGACATATGAAATTCATAAAACGTAACCGTAATCACAACAAAAGTTAGAAATAACCAACATCTTTATTGAAAGACGCATTAATTACACTAGTTAACAAAATTCAGGTTACACAATGCTTTTCATCGATATTTTAATTTTAACAACAGAACACACAGGAAAAAAACTGAAAGCCTTGATGTGAAGCTCACATATGCCTTAACAGCTGACCAGCAAGACCCCTTTGATACTTTGATTCTTAGAGTATTTTGTGACTTAGCCAATTTGCTCATGCATACGTACATACATACATACAGAATCCTCCTTCACCCACGGACTATGTAGGTCCAAACATACTGTGCAATTTAGTCATCCAATGTTTTGCTCTCCTGAGCTAGAGTTGCTGCATCTGACCACTGTAGATTAATTCTAACCATGTTCTGTTTGACACTGTCTGCCCACCCCATTCTGTCTTCCTTTTCTCCTGAAGCCATTAGGCACACTTTACACAACCCTATACGCCAATCTAAAGTAATGCTTACGGGCAACATGACCAAACCAACGGAGTCTCTCTCTGCACACTATACTGCTTGAAGGAGGTTGATAACTCCTTTGCCTAACCTCATCATTACTTACAATGTTAAACCACCCAATGTCCAAAATCCTGCTTAAGCATCTAGATTAAAAGGCATCAAGTTTTCTTTTATCTTTTTTACAAAAGATCCAGGTTTCATTACCATAACTTACTCTAGAAAGAACCAAACTATTTCAGAGACTAATTTTATTCCTTTTGTGTTTATGTATATTTCTTCACACTCTCCATAGATTCTTAGAAATCAATCCCTATTCTTCCGTTTTTCTCATGCCGCATATCATCGGTATCTCTTACATAGCTCCCAAGATAATTAAACTGAGACACTTGATCAAGAGTACAACGATTCAGATTAACTGAACTACACCCTGCCTCACCAGTTTTTATCACTTTAGTTTTCTCTATGTTAATCACCAAACCCATTCTGCTACCAGTCACATCAACACCTCTACCGATTTGGGTTGACTCAATTCAGGAGATCAATGAAAAAGTTCATTTCATCCACATCAACTACCAAAAGGGCTAAATCATCAGCATAATCTAAATCAGAAGTTTTAAATCTCTAGACAAATTAAGACCAAAATTTTCCCCTTGCAAAAAATTCCGCGCAATATAATCAAACATCAACCTGCAGAGAAAAGGAGACAAAATGCACCCTTGCCTAACTCAGCTAGCAATGCTAAACCAATCTCTTCAAGACTTACCAACTCTCACACACGACTCAATGTTATTATAGAGAACATTTATAATGCTAACTAACTTATCTGGTAAATTATGACGGTCACCAGAATCAAAAGCCTTTTTGAAATCTACCAAGCTAGCAACCAGAAGTTTCTGAAACTCTAAACATTTCTAAAGAATCTGCCTAAGTGAAAAAATCTAATCTACACATCCTCTACCACTTCTGAATCCACACTGCTCATCATGCAATTGTCCATCAATCAGATTCTTAATTCTATTAAGCACAATCATGCGAAAAACTTTACCTCGAACCAAAAGTAGGCTGATACCCCTATAGTAATAAAAAGAGCTGAGGTCACGTTTTTAAAAAATAGGAATACTAATACCTATGGTAAAATTCTTAGAAGCAATACCTTTATCATAAAAGATATTCAAAATTTCAGTCAGACATGTGATAACAGAAACATTCCCAGCTCCGAACATTTCAGTAGTTTTTTATCTACCCCTGGGGATTTATGTAATTTAGGTTTATAAATAGCCAAAGCAACTTGAGACTGTGATGTAGGGCCAACTATAAAGCAAGTAATGCATCTATCCTCCTTACAAACAATAGGAGTAGAACTAACCGCATTCTTTAGAACATCACTGAAATGCTCAGCCCACCTAGTCATGACAGAATCCTCGCCTTCAATAACCTTACCATGTTTATCCTTCAATACCTGTATAACCTATCTGTTTGTTCCCACACAAAGCATTAACTATTTGGTACAGCTCTCAGCTGTTACGTTGTCTAGCTGCTTCCTCGGCTTTGTCAACCAAACTGTCAAGCCAAAGATTCTTATCCTTTACACGTTTATTAAGCTCTTTGTAACGCTTTCTTTTAGGACTAGTAGGATGTTGATTAAGGATATTCCTGCAATTATTTCTTTAAAAATAAGCTCCAATGCCTTATCACTCAAATAATTTTGCCTCCTCTGCTCCTTTTTACCCAAAAGAGTATTGTTAGTTCTAAGAAAAGCCGGTTTAAAACGTCCCCATTCTTTCTCATTTCAGTAGTAAGCAAACCATGACTGTCCTATGATTCTTTACTACTGAAGTGTTAATTAATCTGAAACCATTAAGTTTACTTACCTAGAGAAGACGTTCTCCGTTGCCATTGCAGCTACCAATATCAAAAGGGACTTATAACCCCTCTCCAAAGGTCAGAGTCAGTACCAACTTTGGCAATGAAGTTGCCTAGAACAAGGGTGATATCTCCTTTCTTGACGGAATTCAAAATATCCTGAAGTTATCCGTAAAACCTATCTTTCTCATCCTCATCGGAATTCTCGGTGGGGGCATAACAACAGATAGCATTTAAGTCTTTAATGCTTGTCTGAAATTTAGCCGTAAGAAACCTTTCATTAATGCACTCATATCCTAAAAGAGCATTACTAGCATGTCTGCTGAGAAGCAAACCAATGACTTGGATATGTTTTCCATCATCCCTTCTTGAAAAGAGAAATTCGTGATTATTTCTGAGTATCTGACCTTTATCTGTGCAAAGCCTCACACTGAAAGTAGCTGTGGATAGAAAATGGTTAATAGGATGTTTAAAGAAACTATGTTTATAGAGAGAGGAAGTGCCGACAGTATAAAAATACCCCTAATCTTAGGCATGGGGCAAAAACCTGTTCCCCCACTACTAAAGGCTGAAACCATCTATGTCGGTAAGACTTCCTCCAATGTAGGTTTGACAATGCCCGTAAAAGCAAAGGTTCATGTACCTGCGATGGACCTGCGATGGACCTGCGATAAAATGTATGTTGTGCATCTATTCACTCAGGGCTGTTAACCCACAAACCAACAGAAATCACAATGTAAGTTTTTTTTCCCAACAGAAGCCCATCAGGGCAAAAAATTCAGGATCCATAATCAAGCTCAGAGTCATTATTCCATTTATGTGGATATATGTAGTCAGCACTAAGACCCTGTGTGATTGACCACTTCTCAGCAGGGTAGGAGAAAAAGAAAAGTTAACCATAGTTGTCCAAATCAGTAGGAAACACTGACGTGGCAGCCCTCCCACTCCGTCCCCTTCCACAAGAGAGCATCTCTTCTGAAAGAGAGGTTCTCTTGTGGGAGTTTTTTATGGCAGTTTCTTATGGGGTTCTCTTTAAAAGGTATTCGGTCTGCACCACGAGAAGGTGCGGTCGTACTTTAGGTGCTAGGCCTTAACGATTATGTGCATTATCACTAGGAATTGGCACATAGTCTCCTTCCAATAAATAATTAGCTATCTTAACTCTATTATTATCCATTTAACTCACTTATTATACAGAGTGATAGAAAAGTCACACGACGCATGAAGTTAATGATGCTTTTCTGTAGCTAAGTGCAACTAAGTAACAGTCTCAGTTGCAGACACTATTTTTTCTTTCAAGAACAGTAGTCTTTTTTCAGCCTCACTGAGAAATAAAGGAATCTCTGAAATAGTGTATTTGTGATTCCAACTATAGATTAAGAGGCTGATAAGCTACCGATTGTACAGTCTCCCCTCAGAAAATACAATTTCTAAATATTCAAGTCTAAAAATACGATGGGAGGAGTGAGAGTATGCTAATGAAAGAGATGTTCTTTATAAATATTAGAAATATATGAGCTCAAAGTTTTAAACCAGAAGAGCAAAAAAAAAAATTAGAGTCAGAGTCTAACTTTAAACAAAACTTCGAGCTTTATGCTGAGCAGTTAATTCGTATCTTGTCTAAAATTAGTTTGTGTTGGTTAAATAATTATTATTCCATTTATTTGCAAGGGCAATGCAGAATTTCATTTTAGTGTTTTCTTTATGCTCTGTAATTTGAAAAAAGAAAAATTGAAATATTTCTTAATTAGGAAAACACAATCTGTGATCTTTGAGTATTATTCCCCATTGGCTAAGGCTATAGAGGATATTTTTTTATTCTGTACACGAAACACAGTTTGATCCTTGAGATGGATTGTGTCTATCACATAATTCCATCGATGTTTTTTTGTCATAGAAAGGATGAAGCAAGGGAACAAAAAATATAACTCTTATTAACATAGTAGAATTAGTTGTAACTTGAACTAGCAACACTTACCAAAAAATTGCTCTTCTTCCAGCTTATACTTTCTTAGGTAAACAAAAATTAAAACGTTGCAATAAGCAACTTTTTTCTCTTTGTGTCCATTTTCCTCAGAATATTGTACTGACGTTTAGAAATTGGCAAAATGTATCCAGACTAAGTAGGGAGGATCATATATGTATGTAAAAGTACAATAGAAAGGTATAAATAATTGTCTATCGTTGCATATTTGTTTATTCAATGAAATAGACAGAAATGTCCATATTGTTTTAAAACATTATCCACAAATCCAGAATATTTGAAGCTGTGGGAAGCTTCAAATATTCGAATTAAATTAATGCTATTTAAATTTTGGAACGTTTCCCTTCCTTATAATTTGTACAATGAAGAAGAAGTGTTCATTATTTTTTCTACATCTTTTTTCCTCAAAATATGTTCAATGAAATAAAGTTTTCAATGTGCAATAATTTATAACGATCGTTCAAATGAATAGTGGACAACCTCCATATCCGTGAAATAAACCGAGTTATTTTTATGCCCTACCACGGAGAGACGGATATACAGAAGGAACTCATCAACACTAGAGGGGCGACGATGATTCAGTCGGTAGCGTGACATCACAAAACTCCCTGACCTTCCCTCTGTTATTAGGGGACACTGATAGGCTTCGAAAGACTGCCATCCGTCTGATGGGACATTAAGCCATGGCTCCGTATACGGGAGAGCCATAACATGTGCACGCTAAAGAATATGCTAGATGGACTACTATCTGTCTCCTAACAGCTGTCCAATAGGTCTCCTTCCCCCAACCTTCTCTGAGTTCTCGGGGTCCTTATGACCTGGCCATATAGCCCATTACCTGCAAAAACAAGTGCTCCTGAAAGGTAAAACAACCAACCAACCAACATCACCAGAATCAGTGGCAAGTAATTCGTAAAGTGATAAAAGTTATGTTGATTCCAGAGAAACTCTGCAATGGAAACATACAAAATTAAGCAATTTGAGTGCACTGACGTTTTAATTTGACTATCAGGGTCTGATGAAGTCGAACCTGGGAACTGCAGATTACAAGCCTGGCACACTACTGAGACACCCCCACCTCACAGGTATCGTTGGTAATGCCTGGAACAATCCTCTATGTAGTCGTGGCATTTCTCTTATTAGATATTAGCATTTCTGTACCTCTATAAATCTCCACGTGAAGAAGGAAGTTGAAGTCGGACGAAGAGATGCCGTTATTGTGACAGACTTTCTCATGCAATAACCAAAGCCACTCTAGGAAAGAATTATTTTGCTATTTTCCTGTTAAGACAAATGTCTCTATTGGCCTGGCTAATTTGAACAGATCAATAAATCATTTATGCTTCATATCCTACTCGTTCATTATTCATTTGAACGACCTTTATACATATATATTTCAGTGTCATTAGGAGCCGTCTATATTTACCTTTCGAGAAGAAGTGTGCGGTTTAGATACTGACGACGTTGTTTCTTTTCTCCTAACTCCCATACGATAAGCTTGACCAGAACTTCCGTTTCCTGTCTCCACAGGGAGGTCATCTTTTTTGCAGGTTGCTGGGCTGTCCATAAAGAATGCTCCGCTATCTGTACTTGTATGATGCCATCTAGTGACAAAAATAGAAATATTTTATAACCTAGGAATATTTCTGTTTTTTTAACATTGTGCATATTAAATAGTGCATCTGTTTTTAACTATTATCTAATGGCAAAACTCTTATAGCAACTTTGGAAGATATTAAAGTAATAAGACACGCAGATCACACATCAAAAATTATCACAGATTGTTGGTTGATTGACAAGTGATGGAAGCTGAGTCAACCAATAATCTATCAGAACTATCGATGCACGAGACCTGCGCACTCATAAATCATTGATTGAGAGTCTTCTTTCGTAGATCATTGGCTGAGATTTTCTTTCGCAGATATTTGTTGTCTTCTTTCATAGATAATTGAGTCTCTTTCTTAGAATATCGATTAAGAATCTTCTTCCGTAGTTCATTGATTGATTGATATATAATTGAGAACTCATTCAACCAATGATCTAGAGTAGGGGTCCTCAAAGTGGGGTACTCGGTAAAATTTTTTGGGGTACGCCGTGAGAGCTCAAAAGTCGCATGTTCTAGTAACAAGTCCATTTCACTAATTTCCCAATAAAATGTTTATAATTTCATAAGGTTTGTTAAATTGTTTATGTCATTTTTTGTGTTTATCGATATATGTAATTTGTGAATGCAAAATTTAATGTATATATATACGTTTTATTTTATTCCCGTTGTTATACGATAACTATAGTTTTATCTATCTATACAAGGAGTACGCCAGTTACATACACATTTCAAGGGGGTACGTGAAGCATAAAAGGTTGAGAACCACTGATATATATGTTTTATTTTATTCCCATTGTTATACTATAACTATAGTTTTATCTATCTATACAAGGGGTACGCCAGTTACATACACATTTCCAGGGGGTATGTGAAGCATAAAAGGTTGAGAACCACTGATATATATGTTTTATTTTATTCCCATTGTTATACTATAACTATAGTTTTATCTATCTATACAAGGGGTACGCCAGTTACATACACATTTCCAGGGAGTACGTGAAGCATAAAAGGTTGAGAACCACTGATATATATGTTTTATTTTATTCCCATTGTTATACTATAACTATAGCTTTATCTATCACTGCTCTAGAGCAGTGATTCTCAACCTTTTATGCTTCACGTACCCCCTGGAAATGTGTATGTAACTGGCGTACCCCTTGTATAGATAGATAAAACTACAGTTATAGAATAAAAATGGGAATAAAATGAAACATATATATAAATAACATATATCTAGCGACTTTTGAGCTCTCACGGCGTACCCCAAAAAATTTAGCCGAGTATCCCACGTTGAGAATCCCTAATCTAGAGAAACCGTTCACTTTATTAACTGCGCAATATGGTTGTCCCAAATAATTCTAAAGTTGCCATAAACGCGAAAATGCGTATTATTTATGCTTCAATAAATAACACAAAATATTGTTTTAGAATTAATGCAATTTTTTATAACATTTATTTATATAGATGCCATGTACTTTTTTTAAACAATATTTAAATACAATATTTATTTACGTATATACAATATTAAATCATTTAATATACAACTTTTTGTACAATATTAAATCATTTAAAGAATTTAAATTCGAATTCAAAAGAGAGGAAGAACTGTTTGAGAAAAAATTCCATTTGTGAAATAGTTAAAAGAAATACACGCATAAATACCTTTTAATCCTTTTAATTACTTCTTATCCTTACATTGAAAAGGAGAATTGGGAATCATTTTCATTAAGGTTTAAAATTCTTAGAAAATATTTTGGAGAAAAAAAGTCGTTACCTAAAATACTGTATATTTTGCATTACCTTATGCTTAGTAAAAATAATTTAAGCATATTTTATGTTGCATTTTTTTTTTGCTCTTGGCTACTGGAATTTTGGAAAGTGCAAATAATAATATTTTTGGTACCTATGCAAACAAGATAGAATTTTACGTTTAGTTCTTAAAGAAACGAAAGTTATGTCCCCACCCTCACTTTCATTGGAAGGTGATAAATAGGGTTGTAATATAAAAATCTTAATCATAGCATTCTACCAGCAAAATTTTAAATTCCTATATGAATAAATATTTTACAATATTTATAGTTATCTCTCACTGGAGTGATGATGGTGGACTCCCGAACTTCCTTTTAATATTTCCTTAATTAATTATTTCAATTAAATCCTCTTCACCCCTGATTCCTCGGCGAATCCACAGGTCTGCAGTTTGTTACATCCGTGTTTCGACGTGCGTCAGACTTCATGTACTCCATATGTCTTGTTGGACTCGATGGACGAAGTAAATGTCCACTGCACCATGTAGAGGATGACACCATTTATTTCCGCTTTTTACATTCATACATATGTATATACACAATGGAAATGTACTTGATTCTGTGGACCTTAGCTGTGCTCAACACTTTTCTGAATGAAATGGCTTATTTGAAATGCTTTGGAGATGTCCTCGAATCAACTTAGCATAACTTGAATGCTGCTTTGCTCTTAGAAGCATTCACTTAATAAGGTGGAAATCTTCACTTTCCCATATAGAAATCGCTTTACAGACTTCAAAATTCGGCGAGAGTATGTCCTGATCCCTATATACATACTCTGGATTACCATAGAACCGAACCCTGATCCGTTAAGGTTTCTGAGAAAGAGTACTGTTCTGTGCAGATTTTCATATATACGCAGAACGACATCAAAAGGTGCTCCGTTGTTCACCATTGTCGGCACAGGGACAAAAGACTCGCAAGCCATTTCCGCCAAATTCTGGGTGGCTGGCGCCAGAATTTACCTTTACGTCTGCTGTCCTGTATTCATGCAAGCGCTGATGACATCTCCAAAGACTGCAACTTCACTTGTGCCTCGACATGTGCAAGACGCTCTTACCACCAGATCCATCTTTCTTCTACAAACAACTAACTTAAGGAATTTTTGGGTTGGGTTGTTTTACCTCTGAGCGGCACTTTTTTGCACACCATGGGCTAAATGGCCAGGTCACATGGACCCCGAAGGCTCAGAGAAGGTTGGGGGAGGGGACCCACTGGAACAGCTGTTGGGAGACAGATGGTAGCCTCCCGTCAAGGCCATCCAGCGTGTTCTTTAACGTGCACAGGGTATGGCTCTCCCACACACGGGGCCACGGCTTAACGTCCCATCCGACGGACGGCGGCCTTTCCAAGCCCATCGGTGTCCCCTACTGACCGTGGGCAGGGCGGGGAATTTTTGCGGAGATAAATCTCAACGCTGACCCAGCTGGGACTCGAACCTGGGAACTACAGATTACGAGCCTGGCGCGCTACCTACTGAGCCACCCCGCCCTAACTTAAAGAATCAATCAATAATTAATATACATATTACCTATTGACATAAAATTCAAGACATACTTTTAAGGTAAAAAATGAGTTTTCACCAATGAGTGGAACTCGAATCCATTGATGGAAATGACCCCCAAAAATGATGAGCAAAACTAGCTTTTCTCAACAACAGTATTTTTAAAATTCTATGTCAACAAGTAATCAATGTATTTACTATTGATTGATTCTTGCAATTAATAACGCTTTAGCTAGAGTAATTTCTTATTTACAGTAATTTTTTTTATTTACATCTATACTGCCCAAAATTGGATAGTTATCTTTCTCGATCATAGATGGGGACATGGTCTAGAAGATTTAAAAGTCACAATTAGTGGGTAAATGACGGAACTGGTGATAGTATAGTGGTTAGACCATCTAGCAGGTAATTGAGAATCGTGGATTAGAGTCTCACTCATCGGTGAAATTCATTTTTCACGCTAACGCATTTCTTGAACTTCAGAATAGTAGTTATTAAGGGTTTTATAAATTACAATGCTCTCTTTACAAAGGTTATTTTCCCCCCGAATAATGAGCACACATTAAAAATA
The DNA here is from genome assembly GCA_038380435.1 of Ryuthela nishihirai. Lineage (NCBI taxonomy): Eukaryota > Metazoa > Arthropoda > Arachnida > Araneae > Heptathelidae > Ryuthela > Ryuthela nishihirai. Next base: position 43,170,797 of record JAWZYU010000020.1, read on the forward strand.
TTCCTTTCTAAAATATGACATAAAAAGAAATTTCACGAAAGAATGTTGCGTTTCTGGAATTTACGTAAAGCAAAAATCTTTTATATGATATATTCAAATTATGGCCACTGTACAAGTTATAATAAATATAGATTAAAAACTCACCTGCTTGATGGAGAAACGTCATCACGTTGATGCAGTCCTCTAAGATCCAGTGATGTCATTAGACACTGGGCATCTTTCTCTTCTAAAGCTTTTAACCCATTCATCAGACTGTTGGATCCATGGCTATCAGTGCTTTCCTCCGAAAACTGCCTTCGAACACCTCGACTAGACACAGAACTTAAATAACCTTCTGATGAAGATGAAGGTGAGATTTTGGAATCGGTATCCATTAGGCCTTTTTCAAACATACTCTCAACTGCTAAATTATTACATAGATATTCTTTTGTCTTTTCTAAACTCTCTTGGATTTTCGATCCATCCACAAAATTCGGAGTTTTATAACTCTTTGGACTCTTAGTCGCTTCTACTACACGTCGACGAACCTCTATTAGGCGATTGAGATGTTCTTTTAAACTGCTCTTCTTACTCCAAGAAGAGCTTCTACTCGACGTCGAAGTTGGTGGCGAAGGTATCTTATGATCCAAAGACGATGTGGGAGAAAGGCTTGGCGAAAAATCTGCAATTCTCTTTCTCTCTGATGATAGTGAAAAGCTTGGGGATAAATCGGATTTTTCTCTTCCCAATGGGAGTGGAGATAAATCAGAGATTCTCCCTCTCCCCAATGATGGGGAAAGGCTTGGTAATAAATCAGAAGTTTTCTTTCCTCCCAATGGTGGTGAAAAGCTTAGAGATAAGTCAGAGGTTCTTTTTCTTCCCAGCGGTGGTGAAAGGCTTGGTGATAAATCAGAGGTTCTTTTTCTTTCCAGCGGTGGTGAAAGGCTTGGTGATAAATCAGAGGTTCTTTTTCTTTCCAGCGGTGGTGAAAGGCTTGGTGATAAATCAGAGGTTCTTTTTCTTTCCAGCGGTGGTGAAAGGCTTGGTGATAAATCAGAGGTTCTTTTTCTTTCCAGCGGTGATGAAAAATTTTGTGATAGATCTGAAGTTCTCTTTCTTCCCAGTGGTGGTGAAAAGCTTGATGATAATTCAGAGGATATCTTTCTTTCCAATGATGGTGAAAAACTTGGAGATAAATTATGCGTTCTCATTTTTTTTAGAGTTTCCGATACATTAGGAGTTTCAGAAATGTTGTCACCGTATGCCCCAATGTGATTTTGAACTAAATGTTCTCTCTCAGGTGGCAAAGGAAAAGAAAACATGTGATTTTGAAAATCAGTACGTGGAGACTTCGTTATACTCAACTGCGATATTTGGTCTTGATGCCTTGGACAATTTTTTCGATACTCTCGTGGCAAAGTAAAACTATGCGATTCGTCTTTCAACGCGCTATTCAAGCATGTTGTTTCAGCATCATACATGTGGTTCTCGTTTGTCACATTGCAGCCAGTGTTAGTTTGAAGGACGTCCTCTGTCAATGCAGAAATCCGACCGTGACGTGGTACAGTGTGAAATTTTCTAGCATTGAAAGAATCTCGAATATGAGAACGATCGTTCCCATCATATGCACGCGAATTCATCTCGCAATGTTTGCTCAAACTGCTGCTGTCGCTAAAAGTCTTAGATGCGGAATCCGTGCTTGAGGAAGTTTGATATATAACATCGTCATGAAAATCTAGGCGACGTTTGACAGATTTCACTTGGGATTCATCTACCGATTGTACAAAGTAAGGAGAAGCACACACGTGCTGTTTCCTTTCCACTTTCAGCAATTTCACTGTCTCCAGCATCAGTTGCATCATGCTCATAACAAGTTCGGTTTGTCGCGAGCTCTCAACAGTCTCAGTGGATGCATGTCTTTGAGATTCTGGAAACGAATCCGTTTGGGTGCTCTTAGAGATCATTATGTTTGTTTTATTTTTTGCTCTTTCCTCTTCTTCGGAAGATTCTAAGGCATCACTGGTACTCGTTATATCCTGACTGTATCTACTGTTGTCAAATGACGAAGGTGGAGGCAAAAGTACTGAGCCTTGTTCATCATCAAACTCTGAATCTAAAGAAATTTCCATTTCTGTTACTATTTCCGAAAAAGGATAGCTTTTGGTTGTGGGTTCTTCCTGAGATACTGAAGTCTCTGTTTCGTTGTTATTGTCATGAAAATTTTCATCACAACTCTCGTTAGCCATAGGAAAACATGCAGTTTCTCCATCCAAATGAGACATAATTTCCTCCGAAAATTCTTCAGGACTTGATGAAGCAGTCCAAATGCAATTGTTGTTATTTGGAGTGTTAGCCTTTTTTTCTTCGTTATTTTCCTTAATGGCATACGTTTGGGACAAATCTTTAGAATAGTAGTTTTCGTTCGCGACATTGCTGCAATCAGTAAGATCAAGATCGCTTTTGTTATTGATTAATTTAGATTCTGTTCTTTCGCCAGCACCATCGTAAGGGCGTAACTGGACTAGTCGGAAGCTCTCGGGCTTATTTTGTTGAAGAACCGATTCTTGATGATTAGCACAGTTTTGCGGAGAGGTTTGCGATTCGGCATTTCGAAGCTGGAAAAGCATCTCTTCCGCAATCAAAGAGTCTATAGAGAGTGTTCTTGGAGAAGGACACGATACTTGTGGCGGAAATGAAGATTTCTCCAAACTGTCAAGAGAAACAGAACTCAACAGAGAGGAGTATAAAGAGCTCGAATTGGTGTCGATATTTGTGTTATTAGTTTTCTCATCGTGATCTTTGCCAACAAAAACATACGTAATGCTATCGGATGAGGAGGAGGATTTAGATGAATCCCAAGACCCTGATTTCTGTTCTAGGGAATTGAGATGCCCAAAATCCCTAAATTTTATGTTTAAACTCCTCAATAATCTGTCGATCTTTTCTTCATCGTCGGCATTATCGTAGTCTGTCAAGTTAGACCCAGCATCAGCAGCTAGCATTTCTGCATTTAACCTTTCTTTCTCTTTTTCGGTGTTAGAGTGAAGTGCATAGGATAGGCCATTGAATAAGGGCTTTGTTTCGGAATTGGCTTCTTCTTTATAGCAGTGATGTGCATATGAATGGTTATTTAATAGTGGCTTGGCTTCAGAATTATCAGACTTTCCTTCGGTATTATAGCAGTGACGTGCATAGAAGTGATCATTTATTAATGACTTTGTTTCACCATCGAGCTTTTCTTTGGTGTTAAAATTATCATTTGGATAAAACTCTCCCTTTACTAATGCCTCTGAAGAGGAAACCTTTTCTTCATCATCAAGACAGGGATAAGGATATGGATGGCACTTTAATAATTGCTTTGTCGCGTCATTTGAGCTTTGTAAGATTCTGTTATCTTGCAAGTATCGATTTTCCCACAGTGACACATCTGGATTTTCAAGAGAATCCATCATGAAAGAATTGTTTTGTGATTCTCCAACGAGAGCCACATCTTCCTCTTCGTCGTCTTTCTCCTCCTCGGGTATGGGTGGAAGACTGACATGATTCGGACTAACAAAAGAGTCGTAACTGATAGAAACGGAAGGTATCGAGATGCATTCCTCACTTTCTTTTTCTGAAAATTCGCCTTCGAAATCGCAAAAATCTGTACTACAATCATCAGAAGTTTCTGATTTTTCCAGAGCCGATATTTCTTGCATTTCTGTCTTACTTAAACAGTTATCGTCCTTTTCTGCATTTCGAAAATGTTGCACAGAAGTTTCCAATTTCTGTTCACTGGTGTTATCAGGACACCGAAAGTCCGAAGAATGCCTAATTTCTACAGTGTCTGGATTTTCTGTTACCTTCTCATCGTTTAATGTTCCTTCCATCTCAAACTCGTCAAGCATGTTTTCCTTTGCGAAGTGAATATTGATCAATGACGTTGGCATTTCTTCTCTTCGGTTACTCTTCACAAGAGTTGCTTCTAAAGAATTCATTTTATGGTGGGACAGATTATCAGCTACCATATTCTCTAAACTACCTTCCTCTTCACAAATCCTTTCTAAATTCTGCTGAGTACTTTTCAAGCTTCTACTTCCTGTGTTTCTTGTTAGATCGTAATCTCTTTCATCACTAGTTTTTAGCTTTTGGTACAAATGTTTCCCACTATTTGTTAAGCAAGTCTCAATGTGAGCAGATTTAATCAAATCTTCAATTTCTTTATCTGTTTGAAAGAGATCATTGGTTGAAAATTTTGACATGTTTTTCAGTGTGTCACTTTTCTCACCGTCTATCGCTGTCAGTAACATCTCCATCCGAGCTTCAAAGTTATTTGAAATACCTGTTCCTTCTGCATTTCCTGGTTTTTCACCTAATAAAACAGCTGCAAGTTCATCAGAATCTGTAAGATCAATGTCATTGATAAGTTTCTCTATATCTTTTTCGATCTCATTTATATCATTTCTGTGTATTTCCTCTTTTAATGAAATTTCTTGATCAGGAGTCAGAATTTCATCCTTTGTATCACCTACACTATTTTTTATTTCATTCTCTTTTGACTCTAATCTTTCATTCTGATTTAGCTCTACGTTACTTCGGTTTCTTGAATAAATTCCTTGTTCATTTAATTCAATGGTGGTTTTAGACGTTTCACGATTGATCAATTCTTGTGCAGGAATTTCCTTAGGGTTATCTACAGTTTCACTATTCGGTGCCGAATTGCCCTTTTCAGAAACTTTCTCTTCAAGATTCCTGTTGAATTCGGCAGAGGTTGTTATTGTTCGAATGTTTCCCATGACCTCCATTGAATTATTTACAACAGTTTTGCTTGCTGATAAATTTTCCTCTTCGAACACAGGGGATAACTTATTGAATTTTCCTTTACAAGGAAAGCTTTTCATTCTCTCATCGTCATTAATCGCCGGAGGGATAGAATCGGGAACCTCCAGAGTGCATTCCAAACGAGGTCTTGTTGTAATTATGTCTTGCGCAAATTTGCTGAAACATTTATTTACATTCGATGAATAATCATCCTTAATAGCAATTAATTCGGGAGAATTCTTGCACACTTTATTCCTAAAATCTACGTACTCGAACTCTAATTCTTCACTGGAATCATCAGAGTCATCTGAAGCCCAAGACGATGGGAACGAATCTTGCATACTTCTATTATTATTTTCAAATTTTAATCCACTTTCATTAGAATTTGAATAAGCTACTGGTTCTGCAGCTTCTTCACTACCGCTTAAGAAATTATCTGCAGAATCACGAAATGGACAATCGCTTGAAGAAAACGACAACAAAGACCACATTTCCGAGTCTCGCCTTACCTGGGATGAGTAAGACGTCTGCTTCATCCCTTCCATGTCCTCTTGTTCCAATTCATTTAAAAAATCTACTAGATTAAACGATTCTTCTGTCACTTTATCGCTGAAAGCAATTTCGGGACACATCTTGCTACATTCAGTTGCATCGTATTGTAAATTCTGTACATTATCGGTATGTCTATCAATGTCGCAAAAACCATCGTCATTAATGCTCTGAGTTTCATCATCAGAAATGCTATTTTCTGTTATTTCACTCGTGAATAATCCTTTACAGTCGCTGATTTCACTTGATAGCTGACTTTTGGTAAGTGTGATGTCTTCTTGTGTACTAATTTGACTTCTGCTGTGAGAACTTTCAGAGTTTGATCTATCAATTGATCTCTCTTTTGTGTACGCTAATTCACTTACTGTAACTGATCTCCCAATTTCCTTCATACTTCTTAAGTCATTAAGCTCATTTCTACAACTTGGACGATGTAAATTGTATGGCACTGAACGACACCTCCTCAACCATTCATAGGAGTGATATGGATACTGCAAATTCGGGGTGGAAAAAGATAAGTAGTTTGTAATGGGTGGAATATCAGTAACACTAGAACACTCTTTATGATTCATGTAAGTCCTGTTTGGATACTTTTCTTTCGCATCGTCATCACTATGGAGTACACAGCTATCGTTACGAACATCACATTCATCCCACACAGAATGTTTTTGTATCACAGAAGGAATATGGAGGTCTTCCAAACTTAGCACACAACACGAATCAATGTGAAGAGGCCTATGAAGTTTTTTCCTTGAATACAATATTATTTCGTTCGGAAGAATACAGCATTCGGAAGATGCTGTCGACTCTACATCAACGTTAACAATCTCCTCGCTCTCATGGATAGTTAAAGGAATCACACAGTCCAACTCTTCTTTCACATCAACAGGATGAGTATCATTTAAATTTAGTAAGTTCAAATCTTTCGAGCAGGTCTGCCCTTTGGTCGCTTGAGTAAGCTCGAAGTTTCTCTCTAAGTCGTGTTTAAGATTCTCATCTTGATTGCCACGATCCCATACAGAAATTGTACCTGAAATAATGCAAAGTATAAGAATTTTAAATATTGATTTTTCACGAAAATTTAGAATATTAATTTTAAGTACATTTGTAATATTTATTTTTAAGTAAATTTGGAATATTTATATTTAGTGAATTTGGAATGGTTCTGAAATTTCAATTTGCCTTTGTATGAGAAGGCTTGTACTAATAACAAGGAGTAGTTTCTAGGGATTTTTCTCCATACTATACTGGCAAATCAAAACAGAATGTTTGTTTTAAGTTAATTTGTACAGATGATGCAAATTTTCAGTCCATTTCAGTGGTTCCTACCCTGTGGTAGGTGTAGACCACAGACCTTAGTAGCTTACTGGAAATAGAGGGAGTATTCAAAATGGTCTTTCGATTGTAATGAAAAAATATTTATCATCTATATGCCAGACGTTTAAAAACTAAGATCTTTCGCAATGGGAAATAAATCGAGCCATTGTTTTTTTTAATTAACAATATGGTAATTACATTTTTTAACTCTGAATAAAAATTGTTGATTATCTGGAATGTGAAACCTCACTCATTATAGTCAACGATCTTTCAAATGAACGTTGAGAAAGAAAATCGACTTACGCTTTTTTCCTCGGGAGCTGCCTTTATGAGTTCCCTAGAGAACTTATAAATATTTTCAATGAATCTTTGTATTCATATTAAACAAATCAAGAATCTTTCTATTTAAATACATTTAAAGCTAAATACCTCAGTAAGTGAGAAGACATTGATTATCGTCTTCCCTGTTTCGAAATGAACTGACAAGCGTAATTCTTCAGCTTTTTTTTTTTCGCACAAGTCACACAGAAATGATGCAATGGTCAATCATAAATATATCAACTTCTTTTTTATTGAAATATTTCAAAAAACATCTTGATGATAGACATCCACTAATCTGTCCTCCCTTTGGAAATGGGGCGGGGGTGGCTCAGTCGGTAGCGCGCCAGGCTCGTAATCTGTAGTTCCCAGGTTCGAGTCCCAGCTGGGTCAGCGTTTAGATTTATCTCCGCAAAATTCCCCGCCCTGCCCACGGTCAGTAGGGGACACCGATGGGCTTGGAAAGGCCGCCGTCCGTCGATGGGACATTAAGCCGTGGCCCCGTGTGTGGGAGAGCCATACCCTGTGCACGCTAAAGAACACGCTGGATGGCCTTGACGGGAGGCTACCATCTGTCTCCCAACAGCTGTTCCAGTGGGTCCCCTCCCCCAACCTTCTCTGAGCCTTCGGGGTCCATGTGACCTGGCCATTTAGCCCATGGTGTGCAAAAAAGTGCCGCTCAGAGGTTAAACAACCCAACCCAACCCTCCCTCAACCTTCTCTGAGCCTTCGGGGTCCATGTGACCTGGCCATTTAGCCCATGGTGTGCAAAAAAGTGCCGCTCAGAGGTAAAACAACCCAAAACAACCCTTTGGAAATATAAGAGAGTGAAAATTTATGAAGTAGACATGCCATCTTTAGCATTAAATATGTTAATAATTGGTGTAAAAGGAATCTGTGATGAGCTAAGAAATAGTAGGCAACTGTTTCAGAGGTCTGGTGACAGATGCTCAATAGGAAACTTTTGTGCACCATTGATCAGCTGTAAATGAAATTCAAAACAAGACACTATTATTCAAGAACTTAGTCTCTTCCCAAAAAATATTATAGCATTTTAAATCATTAAACGATAGATAAATATAGAAGAAAAATTGTCATTAGCCAGATAGGATCTGAACCCACGATCTCCTGATAACATGTCAGATGATCTGACCTACCGACCACCAAACAATCATCCTCTGCTAGTCGCTTTAAGCATCATACCAAAGAATTAGTATTTGGGAATGTAGTTCACTGCAATTGAAGAGTCTAGTCCAGAAGGCACTTTCCAGTTTAGTGCACACGGTCAAGCGGTATGGTATTGTTTTTAAGCAACACGCCGAGTATCGAGTGTAAGCATTATTGTTGAAATATTAGGATCTCACGGCTATACACCTGATAGTAATACGTTAAATAAATATAGAGGAAAAATTGTCATTAGCCAGGTATTACAATCAACTACATTTCCAATGACTAATTCTATGGTGTAATGCTTAAAGCCACTAACAGAGGATTATTATTCGGAGGCGGTAGCTCAGTGGTCAGAGCACCTGACATGCTATCAGGAGGTCGTGGGTTCAGATCCCACCTGGTTATTGACAAATTTTCCTCTATATTTATCTAATATAATACTACCAGGTATATATATATCTGTGAGATCCTAATATTTCAACTTAAAATATAAATTAGAAGACAGGCAATTTAAGAGAATTATGTAAGTACACATTTTATATACATAATTAAGATTAATATGAGTTATATAATACAGGTAATTAATAGAAGTATATATTTTACAAAAATTAATTTATTTTAATGCTGCTATTAATGAATAACCTACCATTTTCTTCCCTGGATTCATCATCATTCTGCTTCTTGAGTTTCTGAATATATAAAAACAAGAATCAATAAAAATTTTCAGAAGGCATTCAAACAAATAAAAATAAGAAATCAAAAGGGTTAAAATCCTTAAAACTAAAAGCATACTTGCAACAAGAATATCTGCAAACATGGTAAAAAAAAGCAAACTAATTTTTATTACTTAACTAGTTAAGGTACACATAAAACGTTTATTTAAGATTTCATAAATATTACACCTTACAAACAACCTTCAAAATACGAAAACAGCATTTAAAAGCTCATGTTACACTTCCTGTATCGTCACAGTTCTTATGTTAATGCATTCAGATCTGGGGCGGGGGTGGCTCAGTCGGTAGCGTGCCAGGCTCGTAATCTGTAATTCCCAGGTTCGAGTCCCAGCTGGGTCAGCATTGAGCTTCATCTCCGCAAAATTCCCCGCGCTGCCCACGGTCAGTAGGGGACACCGATGGGCTTGGAAAGGCCGCAGTCCGTCGGATGGGACGTTAAGCCGTGGCCCCGTGTGCAGGAGAGCCATACCCTGTGCACGCTAAAGAACACGCTGGATGGCCTTGACGGGAGGCTACCATCTGTCTCCCAACAGCTGTTCCAGTGGGTCCCCTCCCCCAACCTTCTCTGAGCCTTCGGGGTCCATGTAACCTGGCCATTTAGCCCATGGTGTGCAAAAAAGTGCCGCTCAGAGGTAAAACAACCCAACACATTCAGATCTTATTAGAGGTGAAATGAGAACAAGCCTAATCACAAAATTAGGGCCCACACCCCCATTCCCAAAGCCATAAAAATATATGAATATATTTAATAGATACTTTAAAATATCAGATTTTTTAGCATTTATTAAAAGAATTTTTAACTAATATAACGAAAGCGATTTGCAATATTTCATGGTTTACACGTTATTTATATTTCCTTGGCATATCATTTGAAATGGCACATATTTGGGGCGACCTTAGCCAGCAGGTGATTTGAGCAAATGGCAATGCTGCCCCCACCCCTACATGGGTCTGAGTGCAAATATGTGTCATTCAGCTGGAATTGTTATAGGCTTTTTTTAAGAGAGAGAGCACAAAATTGAAAATGAAATTTAAAAAAATTTCATTAGTAAAGTTTCACTGCAGATGTCTTGTAGACATGGACTGGTGAAACAGTTAACTAAATACTATTGGTCTTTCTACAAATGACTGACTGACTGAATAAATATCTCGAAATTGAAATCTTCCACGGTCAAAAAATGATGGCCTTGACTCATTCAAAAACAGTTTAACCCTTTCAGGACCATAAGGTTTCTAAGAGTAAATATTAGTATGTAACTGTTTATTTTAGTTTGTTTAGACGTAAAATAAATAAAAATCATAAGAAAAAGGCATAACAATGTGTAGTTATTTTGGAATTTTATGGAAAATATTTTTCCCAATGGACTATAAAGGTAACACAAATTATAGTTAGGCTTATTATGCAATGTCTTTTATTTATTGGTTTATTATAACAAAATGTTAACTAAAATAATACAAAATTATGAAATAAAATTACTATACAAAATGATGTGCTAATTATGATATTCTGCGAAGCAATTTCTTTTGGTAGTGAGGCAAAGATGGACATTGCACATAGTACATATATTATGCGTCCTGACAGTTCTGTTTTTGTTTTCTAAACGTTCCCGTTTACGTAATTGCGTTCGGCATACGTTCTATTTTGACATTCTGTATAAAAAAATGCAGATAAGGTTATAATTAAATACGACAATCACCAATTTTAAAATGGGAAAAATGTTTCCCTTAGTCGTGAAAGGGTTAAGAATCACTCTTTTAAAATATGTGTGTATATACATTCTTTTCGATTTTAGGGATGTAAATTAAACATTCAAAAGTTATTTCCCATTAGACCATTTTCTACGGAATCCGTTGAGAAAGCTCTCAAGTAAAAAAAAATACTCACATTATCCTGAAGTGAATTTTCCTTTTCTAGTAACTCTTTAGAGGGAGCATTTATTGCGATATTCAGTTGATCACTGACTGTCTCCGAACATCCTGGGCACTGAAATCGAGAAACACTCTTAAAGATATTGATAGTTACATTTAATTGAAATATATTAATTTAAGTAAACAACTGTGGCTTATGAATACTTTGGCTATTCAACTTAACTTGAATATTCTTTGCAGCTATTTCAAACAGACATGAAAATTTTTAAAGTGCATTGAGTGAGGCACGTAAACAGGAGGACAACAACCACAACCCCCACCGAAAATCCGTTCATCTTTACGAAATCTCAAACTTGTCTACCTGCTTTGAAACTCAAAGCAGTTATCTTTGTATAATTTTATTTTAGCTCCAATAGAATATCATTTTAACCTTTCTTGTGCTGTGGTATAGTCTAGCAACTGGAAAACCCTATTCTAAAGTCCTATTCTCAGACTTTCATCCCGCACTCGAAACTGAAATCTCGGACCACTCAAAACTAAATTCTCAGACACCTCCTGAAACTAACTCTTGGGTACGTCCCTGCTTTAAATTAGGATAAAGGAAAGGATACCCTGAATTTGGTGGTCCTAACTCAACGTTTAAATGTTCTCTTTTACGGCAGGCATGGAATAAAAGTGAGATGAGCTAAATTTTAAGCTAAACCTTTACATGCTTTAATATGCATGTAACATGCATGTGATAAGGAAAAGCTATATACAGAATTGGATGATATGTTGTTATTATTAGGTTCTTGATCTAACAAATTCTAAGAAATACAAATATTTAAAATATATTCATTTGGTCTTTGAAAAGTGTTAAATCATCCATCCAATTTTTAATATGAGTTTTTAAATATGAGAAAATATTTAAAAATTGAAGAAATTGAGTATAACAAATAAATACGTAGTTTGTTGTTTTTCGTCCTTACTAATGTAGCATTGAGCATCACTATCACTTGGATCAATTTCTGTGATTATGAATAAAAAACTAGGTAGTCAGTCAGTTATTATTTTCTATCCTAAATGTATAATTAAGACAAGGTAGTCAGTAGCGTACACGGCTCCTAACGCCATATTTTAAATCAAAAGTGTTCTAAATTGAAACTCAGCCTTTTGCTTGTTTATTTTTATTCACATACATTTATGAAAATAGTTATCTCTTAAATAGCATACTTTTCAATGAGGTCTGACAGTAGTTTGTCAATAACACGTCATAAAGATATTTGAAAAAGGTGAGATCTTACCAAAAAACAACAATCTACACTAGGACAAAAACATCCATGGCTTATCAGGGATTCGAACCTAGAGTCTCTTTGATCTGCACCCAAGCATACTAATTATTCAGCACATTTTTTTTTCAAAATTCCAGGCAGACAGGGACTTGCCACTTCTCTCCATCTCTCAAAAGTAAGCCTAAACTTTGCTGAAATTAAAGAATCTTTCCCTGACATTTTTATATTCTACTCAACAGAAGAAATTCAACACTTACTGTAAGAACAACATTATATGTCTCTATCCATTTCTCAAACCAACTCTTAGTTAACAGGTTCGCCTAGAAAGATATAGGAACATTAGTTAGGGTTATATGTAATTTGTATATTAATCATATATCTATATCATCATCATCATCTACATTCCCATAAATAATTACTACTCAAACTTTTCAGACACTTATAACGAAATTTGTAGTATAAAGATGCAAATTTTTCGTAAAGGATTTGTTTATAGTTCTAAAATTTCAAGTGTGGAAGGAAAAGAGTTCGAAATGTAATAAGTTTTCACATTCAAAGAACAAAAAAAAGCAAAAATACCAAACACTTTGCATCTACAGTGGAAACCGACGTTCCTGCAAATTCAATATTTAGCATTACTGCGTATTTTAAAAACTCTGGCATATGAAAAGTTACATTCCCACCTTCTTGATTTGCTCCATTAAGTAATACTTAATATTCAAAACTCTGAAAAGCAATATTATTTAGTTACCTATGTAGGTTTATCTGAAAGCAACCATCCTTTGCTGTCATCTGATAATTACGAACAGTAAATCACAAAATACAGTAAATCCTCCTTAGTACAGCTGGGGCGGGGGTGGCTCAGTCGGTAGCGCGCCAGGTTCGTAATCTGTAGTTCCCAGGTTCGAGTCCCAGCTGGGTCAGCGTTGAGATTTATCTCCGCAAAATTCCCGCCCTGCCCACGGTCAGTAGGGGACACCGATGGGCTTGGAAAGGCCGCCGTCCGTCGGATGGGACGTTAAGCCGTGGCCCCGTGTGCGGGAGAGCCATAACCTGGCACGTTAAAGAACACGCTGGATGGCCTTGACGGGAGGCTATCATCTGTCTCCCAACAGCTGTTCCAGTGGGTCCCCTCCCCCAACCTTCTCTGAGCCTTCGGGGTCCATGTGATATGGCCATTTAGCCCATGGTGTGAAAAAAAGTGCCGCTCAGATGTAAAACAACCCACCCAACCCTTAGTACAGCTAATCCAAATTGACAGACGGATGTTATTGCTCAACGTTGTCACCAAACAAGCTCCGTTTGGTTTGTTCAGTAGTGTTGTTGGCTCTATGACGGTTATTGCTTATAACGCATAATTTGTGTTCTGCTACTTAAGTTTAAATATTTTATTTAGTTATGGGTTTTAAGCAGTTGAAAAGTGGTATAAAATGAAAATACGTTACTCTAACTGTCGTTAAGACTTTGAAAGTGATAGAACAACTTGAGAAAAGCGTTTCTGAACGAAAAATTATTCAACAATTTAGTATAGATTTATTTATTCCTGAATTTCCTTTTAATATTTTTAACCCATCTGTTGATGAATAAATGCGATGTCCTTTTTATTTTTTAAATAAAGACTCAAAAGTGCAATGTCTTTTTTTTTAGCTAAAGACTAAAATTTTAGTGTTTGCCTAAGGTCGAAACTCAGTGTTATAAATAGAGAAAGTGACTCTACATTTACCTGCATATTTATTTATAATATCAGCATAAAAAATTTTCCACTTATTTTTGTTCAAAGCTTTTTGTCTTTTAAGGCTGCATTTTGCCTCACTAATCCAGATTATTCACTACTCCATACTACTCCTTCCCTCAGTTTATCTGGATTAAGGAGGGTTTACTTAATTACAAAACTGCTTTTGGATTTTTTTGCATGATAAAAAAAAAACATTTACATCTTCTTTAAAGTTAAATTATTGATCCCATATGGATGGACCATTTGGGGGACGGATGAGATACATAAGGGTATAATGAATGGGGATAAGATGAAGTCCCAGCTAAGATTTAGGTTTATACCTTACTTGGCCCTTCATCTTGTCATTACGGATCCACATAAAAAATTCTAAAGCGTATGAGGACGACTAAGCGATTTGACTAAGCCTCGAATCCGATACATAATTTTCTCATTCGTTTCAAAGGATTTAAAAAACGTTCTTGCAAAATATGTGTATTATGTGGCGAATCCGAGATTTTGTATCGTTGAAATTGTTGTTATTCTTTACCTTTGAGAACCACATTTATGCACACAATGACTAAATGGACAGGTCAAAAGGACCCCAGAGCTCAGAGAATTTTGGGAAAGGTTATCCACTGGATAACTGTTAGGAGACAGATTGTAGCCTCTCCTCGTGCTCATCCAGCGTGTTCTTTAATGTTCACAACGTATGGCTCTTCTACACACGGTACCACGGCTACAGTCCCATCTTACAGACGGCGGCCTTTGCAAGCCCAACCTGTCTCCTCTCTAACCGAGAGCAGGTTGATGGTTAGAAGAGATATATCTCACCACAAGTACAGTTGGGACTCGAACCTGACAACTGCAGATTACGAGCCTAGCGTAATTGTAAGTTTCGAAACTTATAAGGGTTGAATATCTCCCTTGTTACTCTTCGACGTTTTTTAAAAGATTTAATTATTTATACGTAATAACTATTTTAAATATTTAGAATTTTTTTGAAAATCAGATATCGTTTTTCTTATCTTATTGTAATATATGATTTTTTTTTCCGAGGAAGTAGTGGTGAGATATCATCATCATCATCCTCAAGCAGCCATGGGCTACGGAGGTCCAACCAGACCGTGCAGTTTAATTCTCCAAGCATATCTGTCCTGAGCTACATCTGCTGCATCCAGCCACTGCACACCAATTCTAACAAGGTCCTGTTTGACATTGTCTGTCCACCGCATCCAAGGTCTCCCCCTCCTTCTGAGACCTCTAGGCACACTGTTCATAACCCTATTCGCCAATCTATAATTATCCATACGGGCAACATGACCAAACCAGCGGAGTCTCCTCTGCACAATATGCTGCTTAAAGAAGGTTGCAGACTCCTTTGCTCAACCTCATCATTAGTTACAAAATAAGTTTCACTACCATAACTATCCCTAGAAAGAACCAAACTATTATACAGTCTAATTTTAATTTTAGTCTTCCCCTGGGGATTTATGAAGTTTAAGTTTAGAAATAGCCAAAATAACTTCAGATTGTGTTATAGGGCCAACATTTAAGCCACCAATGCATCTATCATCATTACAAACAATGGGAGTAGAACTAAACACATTGTTTAAAACATCACTGAAATGCTCAGCCCACCTAGCCATGACAGAATAACCCCCTTCTCTAACATTACCTTGTTTATCCTTCAATCCCTGAATACCTGTCCGTTTTCTACCACATAAAACATTAACATCTGGTACAGCTCTCTGTTGTTGTGCTGCCGAACTGCTCCCTCAGCTTTGTTAGCCAAGCCATCAAGCCAAAGATTCTTATCAGTAGCTAACTGATCCTTTACACGTTTATTAAGCTCTCTGTAATCCTTTCTATTAGGACTAGTAGGGTACTGATTAAGGACATTCCTGCAGTTCCTTCTTTCTGAAATAAGCTCAAGTGCCTTATCACTCAAATAATTCTGCCTCCTCTGTTCCTTTTTTCCTAAAAGAGTACTGTTAGTGTCCAAAAAAGCCTGTTTAAAACGGCCCCATTCTTCCTCAACTTCAGTAGTAAGCAAACCATGACTGTCATAATGACTACGTAACCTATCATGGTAAGCTTTAGCTATAACTTGGTCTTTCAGAGCTTCAGTATTAAAGGTAAATTTTTTAACTTTAGCACAACACTTTTTAAATTTAAGTTGCAAGACACTTTTAACAAGGTAATGGTCAGATCCAATTTCAGCTCCCCTATATGCCCTGAATTTCCTAACAGAACTAGCCCATTTGCTATTAATTAATATATAATTAATCATATTCTTATGCAGCCCATCAGGTGAAACCCATGTGTACTTATGTATGTCGTGATGTTTGTAATAAGTGTTAGTTATTCTGAAACCATTGAGTTTACTTATCTGTAGGAGACGTTGCCCATTGCCATTGCAGCTACCAATACCAAAAGGGCCAATTACTCCTCCCCAAAGGTCAGAGTCGGTACCAACTTTGGCATTGAAGTCACCAAGAACAAGGGTAATATCTCCTTTCTTGACAGAATTCAAAATATCCTGAAGTTGTCTGTAAAACCTATCCTTCTCATCAGAATCCTCAGTGGGGGCATAACAGCAGATAACATTCAAGTCTTTAATGCTTGTCTGAAATTTTGCTGTAAGAAACCTTTCATTAATGCACTCATATCCTAGAAGAGCATCACTAGCATGTCTGCTGAGCAGCAGACCCACGCCTTGGTGATGCTTTCCATCCTCCCTCCCTGTAAAGAGAAATTTAAAGTTATTTTTAAGTATCTCACCTTTACCTGTCCATCTGGTCTCTTGCAAGCCTAGAATATCTAGGTTATAGCACTGGAATTCCTGCATGAGGACATCAAGAGAATAATCTCTATGTAATGTCCTCACGTTCCACGTTCCTGCAGAGAGAAAATGATTAGTAGGATTTTTAAAGAAATTAGGTTTATTGAGATTGGTAGGGCCAACAATATCAAACAGCCCCCTGATCGCAGGCATGGGGCAAAGACCTGTTCCTCCTCCGCTAAAGGCTGAAGTCACCGATGCTGGTAGGAACTTCAGGCACCACCTTTTCAAGTGGACTTTTTCAAGAACCATATGGCCTGCCTGAGACACATTACTCCAGTTTGGGCTTGACGATGCCCAACTAGCTAAGTAAGGTTCAGGTACCTGTGATGGCCTCTGATTAGGATTATCCACCAGCTGATATAAGGTATCCCATGCCTCTGTTCACTTAGAGCTGGCAACCCAGAAGCAAACAGAAAACACAGCGGCAGACTCTCCCTCAACAGAGGCCCACCAGTGCAGCAAGTCCAGGATCAATAATCAAGCTCAAATCCATAAACAAGTCCAGTCTAGTAGGTATAAATGGTCAGCACCAGGACCCTGTGAAGTTGACCACTCCTCAACAGGGTTGAAAAAAAAGAAAAAAGTGATCATAGATGACCAGATCAGTAGGTTACACTGATCTGGCAGTCCTGCTCTTCCGTCCCCTTTCAAAAGAGAATGTCTCTTTTGACAGGTACTAAAGACCTGCACCACGAGAAGGCGGGGTCGGACATTAGGTGCTAGACCTGGCCGGTTCTGTGCATCATCACTAGGGATTGGTACACAGCTCTTCTTCCAGTCTATGCTTAGCTACCATTTACAGACCAGGGATTACAGACCAGGGGGGATATATGCTCAATGATATAATCTGCTTGAAATATATGCTCAAGGCCGGATCCAGGGAAGGGAGCAAGGGTGCCATGTTCCCCCTTTGAAAATGTTATACCGCAATGTAAATTGCCCCTACTCCTCCGTTATTTTTTTATAGATCAGGGCCTGTATACGCTGAATATTTTTTCTCCTCCATTCTGGTTATTAACATTTTGAGGAGGGCAATACCTTCGCCTCTCCCCTCCTCCTAGATTCGGCTCTTCTGATTACAGAATATTGGTGTGAGAACAATTAATGAAAAAGACCTTAGCATAGACTACTAAACCTCCAAACAATACATAATTACAAGTGCATTGCAATGGTGTGGCTTGAGCAGAGTGTGGGTAGACTTTGAGACTGCGCAGTTGATGGTACAATAGTTCTGTGAAATGGTAGTATTTCAGTCTTATTTCTCTCCTCTTCGTTCTCTTCCCATGCAGTCTCTCCTTCACTCCCTGGTGACATTCTTTCAAAAACACTTTCTAATTCGCCTTTTTTGCCGAAATGTTACACTCTGCCGAAAAACTGCGGCTCTATTTACTTACCTAGATTGACATATTTTCAACAGAGCATACTATTTTGGACAGGAAATTGTCTTTAGTACTAATAAAAATAAATAAATAAATACCCCCTCAAGCAGCTGCTTGCCACAGAGGTCTGACAGGAGCCTATCAGTTTATATGCCATAGTAGAAGGTCTGTGAGGATGGCAGGACCTCAGCAGAAAAACAACACAAACATCCATGCCTTATCCGGGGCTCGAACCGAGGTCCCTTAGATCAGCAGCCAAGCGCGCTAACCACTCGGCCACGGGACGGGCGCAAATAAATAAATACCCCCTCAAGCAGCTGCTTGCGACAGAAGACTGACAGGAGCCAGTTATATGCCAAAGTCAGTTTATATGCCAAAGTAGAAGGTCAAGAAAGTAGATGGGAGGACCTCAGCAGAAAAATGACACTAATGAAACAAAAATTATACATTCTACAAATATTATGTTCAATGATATAATATTTTGAAAAATGACACTAATGGAACAAAAATTATACATTCTACAAATATTATGTTCAATGATATAATATTTTGATTGAATATGTAGGAAAATTCTCTCTGTTTTAGAATCCTCTATTCAAACCAGAATCTAATAATACCCTCTGGTTATGCTAGTGATATACAAAGAAAGAATTTTAGGCAAATGAAAAATGAAAACTTATACTCAAAATTAAGAGTGCTTTATATTAACAACAAAAATATTTAAAAAGACTTGTAAAGTATGTATATCTACCTCGCAGTTTTTACATTTAGATAACAATGTTTTATGGTTAATCTAAACATTAGAGTACTGAATATTAGGTTTTAGTAAATCGTTATTTGCTAGGAGGGCAGAAATGCTTAAAGTGCTTCTGACACAACTGGTACATCAACAATTTCATTCCCGTCTCAGAGTTGGCATGGCGATTGGGAAGACCTAAGTTTTTGACCTTAACAAAATTTTTTCTGCGCATTGGGCTAAGTTCCAAGGACCCCCTACGTAAAAGAAAGGGTTTGCAACGGAGACTCATTAGATACGTTTTGGAACCAAATTAGCTGAATGTCAAGGACGGAACAACTCGAAGGCTCAGAATAGATTGTGAAGAGTATCTTTAAAGATGGAGATGCAGCTTTGGTAGAAAGAGGAATGTGTCATTAGTTGAGGAGACATTTTAATATATATTATGGTAAAAGAGGGAAAGGTAAACTGTTTTCTGTTTTAGTTATCAAGTCTCAGAATAATACACCTTAGTTCGATAAACCTTGGGAAAACACCTTAGTTGGGCTTTCAGTTTTCATCGAAATGTTCTGGGAATGAATTCTAGGCACCCAGCAAAGCAAATGATTCATATATTGAGAAATTTCTGATGTTGCCAAAACCTGCGTAACATTGCTCGATTGTGAAAGGCTACAGCAGACAACTGCTAGTTCATTACCATTAACGTGGTGATTACGATCACTTGTTGGCATTTCGGCAATTATGAGGCTTCAATTTTACTTTAATCTCCTAGCCATTTTGTGAAGTGTATTTTCATATTTCTCAGTTACATCTGACAAGTAATTTGATCTTGCTTGAGCATCTGAGATATGATAACATGCTTATAAGTAAATATCTGATGCTATTAAATTACAATTCGATGAAAACGTTCTTGAACAACAAGTTAAAAACTTGAGGGAAAATTGTCACTAGCCCGGTGGGATACGAATCCAGATCTGCAGGTAACATGTCAGGCATTCACTGGTCAGAGCACCTGATATATTATCTGGAGGTTGTGGATTCGCGTCGCACCCAGCTCGGGCAATTTTTTTTTTCTCTGACTTTGAGTTTGATGGCATTGTCCAGATCGCGAGAATTGATGGCAAAAAAAAAAAACTTTTCTGCCTTTTGCACTCTTTCAGGCCCGGACTAAAAGGGGCTCCAGCGTCCCGGGCCCTTAGTGTTTCGGGTCCCCAATAGGAGAAAGACGTTTTTTATTTTTATTTTTTTTTTCAATAATAATTATTCTTATTTTACATAAGTTCCACGAATTGGGAAAAAACTATATCAAGCTGTAAATACGAATCGTTAACTGAATAAGTATTGAACTCTTGCAAAAAAATCGTATCGAGATTTTTATCGCAGTCACTGAAATGGTTGCGCTCCTGATAAATAAAAAGAGCCAGTGTCGCCCTTGGGTAGATCAAAGTTTTTGCCGAGCGGCGAAAAAGTTTTCTGCTAACTTCTCACACAATCACTGATATCTGCAAAGCATTCAGAAGGTATCTAAAGATGACAAATGAATATTCTTTTGTCATGATACCTTCTGGATATTTTACAGATGTCCATGTTTCCAAAAGTGGATGCATTCACTTCAGGAACTTACATATTTTCATGTGAATATTTATGTGATGTGGAGGTTTGAGTGCCGAGAGATGACTTACCTTGGGAAACACTCATTAGCATATGAATGTAGAATTTTCAAAACATTACGGTTTAATCAAAGGTACTCCACAAGTACAAAATGCAAAATCATTCAGACTATACGAATTTCATGACAGATTGGGGTTAGGGCGGCTCAGTCGGTAACACGCCAGGAACATAATATGCCTTTCTCAGGTTCGAGTCCCACCTATGCGAACATTGAGATTTATCTCCGCTAAATCCCAAGGGCTTCCTGAACTTGGTCAGAAAGGGGCACGATGGCCTTGCAAAGGTCATTGTCTATATGATGGGACATTAAACAATGGCCTCATGTACATGAGAGCTACACACTCTGAACTTTAAAGAAAACACTGAATGGCCTTGACGGAAGGTGTTCCATCTATTCAGTGGGTCTCCTTCCCCTAACTTCTCAAAGACACTTGGAATCCTTGTGACTTAGCGATTTAGCCCATTTTGGGCAAATAAAGTGCCACTCAGAGGGGTAAAATAACTTAACTCAGGACAATTATTACCGACATCAATGTAAGAGTCTAATTTTTAACTTCTCTCATTAAATGGAAAATCCCATTCTAAAAATAACAAAACAAAATTCCCCTATCAAAACTGGCAACCCCAAGAGCTTGGGTTGCCAGAATCCGGCAACCCTAATGGTCGAAAATGATATAAAAAAATTTTCTTGAGATTGCCTGTTTCGATAATTTGTACTGTGTTATGTTTACATATTCCATGCAGTATCCGATTTAATCTCTCAGGGGTGTAACATAAAAGTCTGCCTTAAAAAAAAGTGTAAATTAAAGGTTTACAATCTCTTTGGCTAAAGAAAAGGTTATCTGATTTTCAGTGTTCGAATAGGTATCGTATTTTTGCAATAATTAGAGCAACTGTGGTTATAAAAAAATAAATAAATAAATAAATACCCCCTCAAGCAGCTGCTTGAGGGGGTATTTATTTATTTATTTATTTTTTTATATATCAGGCAGAGCTGCTTGCCACAGAGGTCTGACAGGAGCCTGTCAGTTTATATGCCACAGTAGAAGGTCTGGGAGGATGGCAGGACCTCAGCAGAAAAACGACACGAACAGCTATGCCTTACCCGGGGCTCGAACCCAGGTCCCGTAGATCAGTAGCCAAGCGCGCTAATACAAATGGAAATTTAAATTTAAATCAATTTGTTATGAAATGAGGTCGTTGAAATTGATGATATAAAATTTATGATCAAAAGTTGTGTGTAGAATGACGTGTGAAAGTAATACAAGTTATAGAAAGATAGTACGAATTGTTAGGGTTAAAGAAAATGAGAAATTCGTAAAGACTTACTGGCGAACTGTTTAAATCACAAATTGGAACGTACTGATCCCGTCTAGTCCAGAAAATGATTGAATTTGCATATCTAACATTTTCAGATTTTATTAAAGAATATGCTATCTGCTAAAAGTGATTACCACAGGAGAAAATAGTATGAAGCTCAAAATGTTTTAGGATTCCTTCGAGATTACGGTTGTATTAGTGGCTGTTAGAACAAATAATCTGTTCTCTTCTATTATTTCGATTCTTCAAAAGCAAAAAAAACAAAATGAGATTTAAAAAAAATCAAAAACTTGGTTAGTTCCATAAAATCAACAATTGCTACTTACTCGTTCTTCGCTTTCTCTCAGAATGGTGTTCAACTTCAGAATATCTGGTACTGGACTGATTAAGACTCTCTGTCAAAATAATTTTGTCGAAAGCAGAATAATTCTTTTTTAATTTAAATTTTCAGTATCATATAGAATTGCTTCAATGTATTTATTTTAAATGTAAGCAACATCACTTGTATAATTGAAATTTAAATTCCAAACTGATAATGAATTTGCTTAATATTAGACATTGATCTCTAATCATGAAATTTTATTTCTCTGTTTAATTCTCTCAGATTGAGTATTTTTGATCTCTTATTCGAATGAAACATAACATTTGAAATAAATCTTTTGCGAATTGTGTCAATTGTCCATGGTATAACCTGCAAACTTAGCAGAAATGCGCAAAAATTATTTATATTCATTGTGCCAAACTTTACTTCAAAGTTTCAAATTCTAGTAAGGCAAACTTTGCAATGAAAGTTTTGATACTGCAATTTGTTAATTATCGTGAACATAACTTCTTAAATTAGGAATCACTAATAGTTTTAATACTCTCTGATTCTTAGAACAATTGCCACTTTCTTGAACAGAAAACCACTAAGAGATAATATAAATTTTGATATATGAGATATAACTTTGAATTAGAAATGTAACATATTTCTGCAAAATTAAAAGAAAATTGGAATGACGTATTAAGAAATGTTACGTGAGTTGTGTAGATTTGATAGATTAAAATTTTGTTAAATAAATACTGTAAGTTGAATTATTAAACTATTAGACTGATTTTCCTCTTGTTTTCTTCCTTATTTCTTTAGAGTTAAAAAATAAACTTTTCTATGGACAAATGCTTGATGAACAGTGTGGATTCAGAAGTGGTAGGTATCAAATATTTTCACTTAGGCAGATTCTTGAGAAATGTTTAGAGTTTCAGAAACCTGTGGTTGCTAGTTTTATAGATTTCAAAAACGTTTTTAACTCTGTTGATCAACATAATTTGTGGCTGATTGTGTTATATCGTATGGAATACCTGATAAGTTAGTTAGTGTAATGAGAGCTCTCTATAATAACACTGAGTCATGTGTGAGAGTTGGTACGTCTTGCAGCGATTGGTTTAACATTGCTAGTGGGTTTAGACAAAAGTACGTTTTGTCTGCTTTTCTCTTTAGTTTAGTTATTGATTATGCAATGCGAAATTCTTTGCAAGGGAAAGATTTTGGCCTTAAATGGTCTAGAGACTTCAAAATTTCTGATTTATATTATTCAGATGATTTGGCCTTGTTGGCTAATGATGTTGATGAGATGAATTCGTTCATTAGGGCTGTTGATGAGACTGGTAACAAAATAGGTTTGGTGATAAACAGAGAAAAAACTAAAGTGGCGAAAATTGGTCAGGCATATAGTGCTTCAGTCGCTTTGAATGGCTGCACTCTTGAGCAAGTTTTTCAGTTTAATTATCTTTGGAGATATGTAACAGATACCGGTGATAAATAGAAGAATGGGGATTGCCACTGGGACTTTTAAGAATCTATGGAGAGTATGGAAAAATAGGCGTATACACCTAAAGACTAAATTAGGCTCTTTAACAGTTTGGTTCTTTCTAAGGTTAGTTATGGTAGCAAAACATGGACCCTTTGTAAGCAGGATAACAAGAAACTTGATACCTTTGATTTTAGATGCTTATGTAGTATCTTGGGCATTAGGTGGTTTGACTTTGTAAGTAATGATGAGGTTAGAAGGAGTCATCAACCTCCTTTGAGCTGTATATTGTGCAGAGAGAGACTGCGTTGGTTTGGCCATGATACCTGTATGCATAGCTGTAGATTGGCAAAGAGGATTATGAACAGTGTACCTAAGGGTATCAGAAAATGGGGAGATGTAGGATGTGATGGACAGACAATGTCAAACAGGACCTTGGTAGAATTGGCCTAGAGTGGCCAAATGCAGCAACTGTAGCTCAAAAGAGACACATCTGGGGAGGAAAATTACACAGTCTGGTTGGACCTCCATAGTCCATGGCTGCATGAGAATTTCGTATGTATGTATGCATGCATGTATATAATTCTTGGCACTTCTGTTTTTATATTATTCTATTTTTTATTTAAAAAAATGGAAAGATGAAACACTCTATTCCCTGTTATTTATTAACCGGTATTCAAGAGATTTCTTAACGTTTTCTGAAGAATAAACTTAACAGATTTTAATTATTTGAACACAATTATTAGCATTTGTACTATTGTTTTCTTAATTACTTTCTCATTTTAAAAAATTTACTATTCGAATTCCTTTTTTATTGATTTTTTTGTTCATTTTTGTTTTATTTTCATATAAGTGTATATTACTGCAATGTGAATAATAATCCATGAGCATCATCTCATCCAAGTTATTTTAACATTAAATATAGGAACAAAGTAATGATAGCATATTTTAACACATAATATATAAAATATTAAACATCATCAATGATATTTGGCTTTTCATTTGCAGAAAAATATGCATATCATTTATTTTTTCTAGCAAACAGTAGCGAAATACGTTAGCATAAAATATGAAAATACTTTCGTCTTGTTACTTCACTACAAAGTGTCAGGAAAAATAATCGTGTAAAAAATGACTACTCATATGTAATAGATCTGTGGGCCACGTCTGTCCTGAAATTAAAAATTTTTGTTCTTGTACGCAAAGATTGAAATGTGCGAAATCAGAAACTAAAGAAACATTTTTGTTTCCGAAAGAATGTAAATAAAAAGAGCTGTTTACAGAAGTAAAATATGCTGTATAAATGCAACTTGTTCTGGTTTTGGATTTCACCTATGATTCAGAAAAGATAGGCTTTAATAATATTTAGAGTAGTGTTTGCTCGTTCCAACAGATGGTGCCACAATGCAAGTTGAGTTAGGGCTATACGACCGACGAAAGCAAAACAAACATTTTGAAAGGAAGAAAATGTTCAGGTACAAAGCCTACTTAAATATTCACCTTTTATTTTATACTAATTTATGTAGGCAATGAAGAATTCATTTTTTTTTTAAATAAGGCACCATATTTTTACGAAACCAAATACCAACTTAGTAGATACTTGGGTAGATAATTGGTCGTGGCGCCATCTTGTGACTGAGCAATTAAATTGTCAACACAGCCATTTTAAGGCATCTTATTTAAAGTTCATATCTTTGCGTTAATCTTTACTTCCAAACATGTATGTGTTTAAAAAAAAAGGTTACTGTAAGGTCTAAATTATATCCTTTAGCCTCTAGGTAGAACAATATTATATTAATTTTTGCAAAAAATAATACTAATCAATACTAAATCAAAAAAAAATATCCTAAATATACTAAATCAAGAGTGTATCACATTTTTAGTCAAACTACTTTTGAGTAGTTGGAAATTGTTTAATATATTTTTAAAATAAATAATATATTCAAAAGGAAGCACCAAATATTAACTATTCACTTGCAAGCACCTCTGTGTTGGAACAACATCAAGAAACATATCCTTTCAGATATATGAAAATGGCAGTTTTCTACCCAGCTTAAAAACTATAAAATCACCTTTGCATTCCTCCTCTTTGGCCCAATGCTATTGAATTTGTTTGCAATCAACGATAAAAAACTAAATAAAAATTAGAGAAAATATTAATGAAAATGACAACTTTCAATCAAGAATCTGATTTTTAATTTTTATTAATAGCACTAATAAGAAGAGAGAGCATCAGTGGAAAGTGTCTTTTCTTTATATCAACAATTGTAAGAAACGTACTTATTTTTTATAAACATCGAAGCAGGGTTACCAACCTTTGAGATTTTTTTACTTATATAGTGTTTTCAAGAAGGAAAGAACTGACTATGTCAAGTATTTCATGAACATATTCTTGATTTTGAACATAACAGGGAACATTAGGCAAAACTCAACAATTTTTTAATTACTTTATTATTACTTTGCAAAACTTTACAAATACAATGATGATTAATAATTCATGCAGTATTTTTTTTATTTTTTTGCTACCATCAAACGTTCTTCTTTGTGTAGATAAGTTTTTTTTTTTTTCTTATCTTCAATAATTTGTGGAAAAATCAAACCCCAAAGTCTATCTAAAATATAATGTTTTTAGAATTTTGGCTTTTAAAAATATTTAGCATATTCTCTGTAGTAAAGGGATTATCCGTATCTTAATCATATTTCTCAATTATATTGAGTTATGACCAGTTCAGTGCTTCAGATATCGAAAAATTTATCAGAGACAATTCCACAGCAATGAGACAGACTGTATAATTTTGAAAAAAAATTATAGGGTGTATGGAAACGTAACAAGTTAAAGGATCGAAAAAAAATTTTTGAAATATAAAAAAATATTAAATTATTACAAATCAATAAATACTTAGATTGTGGTATGGCATAACTTTGACAGTTATTATAAAAAAGAATTATTGTTTAAAAAAATCACTTTTTCGTAACTGACAATTTTTCCATATTCAAACCATGAAAGACAACAATAAAGCAATTTTTCTTCATGATTTGAAAATAATACTTTTGAAATTTGTGGGAAATTGCAGAGGAATATCGTGCAAAAGTTTTACAGTTTTTTTACATTTAAATTTTTCTTCAGCATTTACGGACTTTCAAAAGTCAGTAAATTTTTACTAACGATTGGCAATCCTGCTTCCGACAGTCATTGTTTGCTACCTACTTCTCTTCAAAGTAATTTATTACTTACTGTAATGAAATGTATTAATATACATATATTGTAATATTAAATCATTAAGTGTAATACGTACTTTGCTTACTAATTCTGCACTGGCTAATAAACTTTTTAGTTTCATCACTTCTACCCTCAAGTCATGAATTATTTTAGTTGCCGGATCCTGTTAAGAAAAAGAAAAGTGGAATCAAAGGATCATCTTACACAGAAGTTGGTAATATCTTGTATTTTCATTAATGACATTTTATATATAATGTTTATGAACAAAAATATTTTTAAAATTAGATTTAACTCTTTAATTTAATTTGATTTACTGAAATTATCAAATTAATTTAATAATTGCATTGTGAATTCCTTATTATTTTTGTTAATTTATTCAAATTCCAGGGTGATATATAATAAAGGGTGCAAAAAGTAAGACTTTGAAAATATCATCTTAACCATTTAGTTTTATTCTTATATCTTTAATCTCAAAGTTTTAAAACCGACCAGAACTGATTAATTCGCTACATATCTCATTTTGTGTTAAAAATGTTAGTTACCATGGTTACCAGAGGCATGGTATGAGTAGTAGTTGGGGAAAGTATGAGAATACTGTGAGACTGCGTAGTTGACTCTTAGCATTTCTCATTGATCATAAGTCAATCATCTGTCAATCAATCTGTGATCTAAGGCAGTATTAGTCAATCTTGCTGCGTTACGTACACAGTTCAGTGCACAGTTCAGTACACGTCCACAGTTCAGTGCACAGTTCAGTACACGTCCACAGTTCAGTGCACAGTTCAGTACACGTCCACAATTCAGTGCACAGTTCAGTACACGTCCACAGTTCAGTGCACAGTTCAGTGCACAGTTCAGTACACGTCCACAGTTCAGTGCACAGTTCAGTACACATCCACAGTTCAGTTGCTCTGTGTCCATAGCCCCTAATTCAGTAATTTAGATATTTTTGTGCCACGTACCCCCTTTTGTAACGAATGTGCAAAGCCATGATGTCAGAAAACTACAAAATAAATATCCATTTGTTATTATTAAGTAGAAGAATGCTCTCACATTTAGCGAAAAGTGCATTGTTACCATTTGCGCATTTTCATCGATTGCCTTCTAATAAGGGCTTTCTTACCCTTTGGTATGAGAAATGGGGATTAACCTTACCATTGATTTGTCGGAATTATCTCAGCACATAATAGTCTCTAGATTGCCATTCATGTTTCACCACTATGGTTTACTCTAAAATTATTCCATTAAGCAAAATTATTTATAGCAATAATGCGCTACCTTTTTCGGATTTTGTTGTTGCCTTGTTTTACCTCTGAGCGGCATTTTTTTCTGCTCAATGGACTAAATGGCCAGGTCGCAAGAACCTCAGGTGCACAGAGAAGGGTGAAAGAAGGGGATCCACTGGAACAGTTGTTAGGAGACAGATGGTAGCTTCCCATCAAGGTCATCCATTGTGTTCTTTAATGTGCACAAGATAGGACTCTCCTGCACATAAGGCCATGGTTTAACACCATATTCAAGGGACGGTGGCCTTTCCAAACCCATCGGTGTCCTCTATTGACCGGGGGCAGAATGGAGAGTCTTGCAGAATAAATCTCAATGAATCTGGAATTATTGCAGAGATAAATCTCAATGAATCTCAATGAATCTCATGGTGAATCTGGGAAATGCAGATTACGAACCTGAAGAGCTATCAACTAAGTCACTCCACCTTTCTTGGGTTAATAGAGAGGACTATCTGACGTAGAAAAGTTAAATATTGGTGAAATGGAAAACAACCTGGAAAACCAAAAATGCAATTATTGTTACAAAGAGTATAGGATGCAAAGATATCAATTGCATCCCTATTGAGAATTCCACACCATGAACGTGTACAGATGTAGGTAAGGAGGATTTCTTTCACTTCCCTGAAAAACCTCCTTCTGCTAGAACTAGAGCATTCCGAAAACGCTATAGGAATATGTCCATTGGCAATGAATATTCCAGGTCCAACTTCTCATTGAAATAAACCGAACTTCTCATTGGGGGGGAAAAAAAACGAACTTCTCATTGGGAAAAAAAACCAAACTCCTCATTGAAAAAAAAATTCTCATTGAAAAGAACCAAACTTCTCATTGAAAAAATAAGTTAAATGGGCCTTTGACCCATTTCCTATCGAAATTGGTTTGGATGTTCATAGCAATGAAGTTTCATTAGTTTCAAGATTCAACCAGTAACTGAGACCATTTCTAAGTAAAATGATGAAACTTGGAGATGTTTTCCAACAATGAAACAAATAAATTACACAGTAAGTTATGTATGAAATTCTGATGCGACTCCATTTTCATACATTAATAGAGAGGTACAAAAAATACTCCTTTAAACACAAACCTGTCAGCATAATACGTCATAAAGATCTGTGAGGACGATCACACTTAGCGAAAGAGCATATTTCAGAAAGAAAACAACCAATGGCGAAGCAACCATGAAAGAAAGTGTAACAATCAGAAGAATAAGAGAAGCAATGTTTCCCCTTGTAATATTATTAGTCAAATAAATATATTGGTACTGACACAAAAAATACTTATTCACGTGAAAAACAAGATATTTTCCTAACAAATGGGTATGAAAAGCAATTTCTTTCCGCTCTTGGGTGGCTTTTCGAAATTGTTTTCCGTATTTGATACGTAAAACCTGCACACTAAAAGCATCCATATCTTATCGTGGATTAAAATACAGGTCAATGCAATTCAACCAAGATCGCTAACCACTTACTACAACAGAAAAATTGATACTAATAATTATTTGGCTTTTATAAATGTTTTTCACTAAGCACTATGCAATCTTCAATGCAAATATTAAAACAAGCCAAAGTGATCTTACCTCATTAACCACTGGCCTATTCAGGACATTTTTAGCTCTTTGCGCATACCTCAGGGTACTGAGAGTTTCACTATAACATTCATTGGATGGAGAAACAGCTGGAAAAAAAAAACAATATGCTATTGAGGTGTCTATTTTTATGATCAGAGAAACTAATATTATGCAATTTTTAGAATTTAACCCCGTACTGGAAAAATTTTAGTTTCACCTTTTCATTTTATCTCCATTAGAGATATTTCCATGATTGCTTATAATTTTCTCCCTTTCACATCCTGCAATCGGTCAGAAAGTAGACACATAATAGATTAGGTTAGATTAGATTAAGTTAGAGATTAGATTACGTTGGAAAAGCCAACGTCCGTCAGATGGGACGTTAAGCCGTGGTCATGTGTCCAGTAAAATCATTCCCTTTGCACGTTAAAGAGTACACTGGATGGCCTTGGTGGGAGGCTACCTTCTCTAAAAGTTGTCCAGTGGATACCCAACCTTCTCT
Organism: Ryuthela nishihirai; assembly: GCA_038380435.1. Lineage (NCBI taxonomy): Eukaryota > Metazoa > Arthropoda > Arachnida > Araneae > Heptathelidae > Ryuthela > Ryuthela nishihirai. The sequence continues at coordinate 43,200,831 of JAWZYU010000020.1, forward strand.
GAACCCTCGGGGTCCTTGTAACATGTCAATTTAGCCCATTGTATGCAAAAAAAGTTCCACTCACACGTAAAATAACCCAATACGAATTTTATGTTTTAGTTCACCTGCAAAAGTGTCCAAGAACATCACATCGATTCCAAACGTTCTTCAAGTTTCTGAAGATATTAATAAATAAAATAAATACCCCCTCAAGCAGCTGCTTGCCACAGAGGTCTGACAGGAACCTGTCAGTTTATATGCCACAGTAGAAGGTCTGACAGGAGCCTGTCAGTTTATATACCACAGTAGAAGGTCTGAGAGGATGGCAGGACCTCAGCAGAAAAACGACACATACAACCATGCCTTACCCGGGACTCGAACCCAGGTCCCTTAGATCAATAACCAAGAGTGCTAACCACTCGGCCACGGGACGGTTAGTGAGTTACTAATCCTCGCTTATTTTGATCACCTTCCATAAATAATTTAATTTTGAGGATACTCAAGAACTATACCACCTAATAATAATAAGCCTTGCCACCTATACCATCGCAGTATTCAGTAGAACTAAAGAATAAATGAAATGGCTGCTAAACTAAGTCCGTGTGTCCGACTAAAAACAGAAAATTTCACTCTGTTAATAAGTTACATATTTGAAAATGCATTTAAATAATCAAAAAATATTGAAGTACGTAATATTCCTTACTGTTTTTTTTTACGATTTCATAAAAAAGTATATATTTTATTGTCTTTTATCAATGGTAGAAGCCGGACGGAGAATGATTCAGGAATAAAAATATTGTAGTTTGCCTAAAAACCGTCGTAAATAATTTTTGGGGAAAGTGTGACACTTACAGTTCATATCATTAAAATAAAACCTCCTTAGGTCTGGCAACCCTGATTGGTCTCATTACCCTTTCAATTAAAGGTCTTGCTGGGCAATACACAAACAATTCTGTTTGGGGCATGGTTTGAGTTATTTAGTCATCGAGCTCCCTGTTGTACAGACACTGTACAGGTTTAAAAGCCATGTCAGTGGATTATAAGAGCCTATAGATGGATAGGGGAAGGAGATTCACTAATAGGAGACAGATGGAAACTTACCATCTAGATCATTTACTAGATATTACTTTCCAGGGTTCGAACCCAGATCCTCCAGGGCTCGAACCCAGATCCCTTAGATCAGTAGCCAAGCGTGCTAACCACTCGACCACGGAACAGCTATGGTTTCCCTAAAGTTGCGACCAGAGTTTAACAACATAGCAGATGGACGGCAGATTTTCCAATCCTATCGATGTCAGCTTTCTCACTGAAGGCAGAGTAGTTAGCAGAGAAAATCTCACTGAAGATACACTAACTTGGGAATTACAAGTTACGAGTCTGTCGCACTACCGACTAAGCCAGCTCCCATTCTAGTTCGGACATGACTCAGGCTTGAATGTGAGGATTTTTCTTAGTCTCTATTCGTAAAATATCGGAATCCTTGTTCTTTTTGACCGAAGCCCTTTAGGAGTAAGCTATTTCCCTTCTCACCATAGATTTTTATTTAAGGAATATATACCGAAAAAGAATTCTAGACAACCTGTCGACGGATATTGTAGAATGAACATACTCGCAAAACGAAAGTGCCGAATAAATATATAATCAAATATATCACGTCATGTTGGCAGTTAACATAGTCGAAAAGCAGAGAATTTATTTGAAAGTTTGCTCCGTTAATTGTAGGCTCTAAAGTAGTGAATTATATGATGGATTAGCTAATCTATATTCTTTTAATGCAGCAAAAATTCACCACTTTCAGACTGTGGAGATAACAATTACACTTTTAATACTCGTGGAAACGTAATGAAATATTTGAGAGATCAAAGCCCTCACTCAGAATGGTATTCGTCAAGTATTATATAAGGGGGCTCTGTCGCCGGCAGTTTTTCGTTCGTTTTCAAAAAAAAAAACTAACAAAAATACTTTCATTTACTTGTCTATGTATCTGTAGCCATTCGATGTTTAGAACACAATGGATAGGGCACAAGGACCCCAAGGGCTCAAAGAAGGTTAGGGATTCACTGAACTGTTTTTAGGAGACCGACGGAAGCCTTCCATCAAGGCTGTCCAGTGTGTTCTTTAATGTGCACAATCTCTCGTGCACATAGTGACACGGCTTAATACCCCATCTAACGGACGGCGGCTTTTATCAAGCTCCTTTTATTCTAGCCCGTGGGTGCCCCCTTTCGCACCGAGAACAGGAGGCATGGATGTATGTGTCGTTTTTCTGCTGAGGTCCTATCATCCTCTCAGACCTTCTACTATGACATATAAACTGACAGGCTCCTGTCAGACCTCTGTGGCAAGCAGCTGCTTGAGGGGGTATTTATTATTTATTATTTTATATTATATTAAATCTCAAAGTTGGCACAAGTGGGACTTGAACCTGGGAGCTGCAGATTACGTGCTACCCCCCCCCCCCCGACACACATACACTCCGCGAGACGATATGTTACTCTTCTAGTTAATATTTAGTATGAACTTTCTCTTATAACTTTATCTCGGGTCTTTCCTACATACTAAACATCTGGCACTTTTAACTATAAACATTGATCAAGTAGACTTTGATTCGAGATCATTCCACGGTTGCTAATATCTGGCTCAGGATTTGTCAATATCAAAGGTCTTGTCAATGACCATTTGCAGTGTTAAAATCCTTTGAAATTAACTGAGGAAATTATTTTCTTATCTTTACTAAAATCTTTACTAAAATCTATAATGCGCCAGTCATGATGCCCTGAAATATCGATTGGTCAACCAAGTCAGCATCGCTATGTCATCTCCAACTTGAGAAGTGAAATATTCAATTCTCCAAGAAGGAATCCAAGGTCTAATTGCATTTTCACCGCTGAACTCGTGAGAGTCTGTCGGTTTTAATTAGGTACTATTGAGAACAAGACGTGCGATGCAGCACGATTCTAAAAAGTGGAAAGAAGGCCAAACAGGTGAGAACATATGTTCGACCATTCTATTAAAAAAAATAGTTATTTTTAAATCAACTTGATACACGACTTTCCTAGGGTACTGCTGGTTCTAGGGTGCTGCCTGGTTTCCAACAGATTCATGATGCTCTTTTTTCTAGTGTGAGAAAACTAGATGTATGAACAAACATAAGTTTCCTGTTTATCTTACTGCGGCTGCAGTAAAAACCTTCGCGAATGCCAAACACTGATGGATAAAATTGGGAAATAATTGTAGTAATGTTGTGTGTCCTACTTTGGAATACTAAGTGATTCCTTCACCTTTAGGTAAAGTAGGTTATGCCAGTTAATCAATACTCTCATCTTCTGACAGACTTTACTTTCAAATTCATTTGCAGTTTATAAATTCAGTGAACTTCTATTCCGACAGCAATTGACAGCTGCTGATAAGATTGATGCTCGACAGGTGCATCGAGTGCAGTTGTCCAAAGTATCAAGGAGATATGAGATTTACCTGAGATGTTTATGAGAAATCACTGTCTGTGCCGATTAGGCAATCTTCCAATACGACAAATATTGTACAGCAGTACTCAAAGATTTCCACAATGATATTAGCAACAACCCTGTTTTTTTTTTATTCATATATTTAACGCTTTCGGTACCTAATAAATTTGGCTAATTTTAATTTCCGTAACTTTTATTATCAATTTTTTTTTAAACGCAATTAAATATCTCTTGTGCTAAGTTATTTTTTAGTTTTATTGATCAAAATAATTTATGTAAATTACACTAGAAGGTCAATAAATGATATTTCTTTCAATCTCCATTTTCATTCTCATAAAAAAATTCATTCCTAAAATTGTTGAATTGGGCTATTTTGCCTCTGAACTGTATTTTTTGGATACAATAGACTAAACGGCCAGATCAAAAGGAGAGAGGAAAGGAGATCCACTGGACAGCTGTTGGGAGACAGATGGATGCCTTGCATTAAGCGTGTGACTCTCTCCTGTACTCAGAACCAGGCTTTATGTCCTATGGACGGACGGCGGCCTTTTCAAGACTATCGGTATCCCCTTTCGAAATGAGGGCATAATAGAAGTTGGCGGAGATAAATCTCACGATAGAACAGTTGGGACTAGAACCTGGGAACGACAAATTAAGAGCCTGACGCACTTATCTATTCACAAGGGCCCCAAGGACAGTTCCTTGTTAATAAATAAGTACGTTATTGACTCAGACAACCCATGCTCCTATAGTTGTTGAGTTTCTAATATGACTTGTCATTGCCATAACATGGAAATATCCGAAACAGTTCTCGTAAAATTTCAGTTAAATTAGGTCGAATTTTAAGAAATCTCGAATAATTAAAGCACACAGTAAAAATGATGGCTGAACGAAGTATATGACAGATGGAACAAAGCAATAGCTCATAAACGTAAAATGTCAAGACTAGAGATTAGTCTGGGCTTCATCGAGTTCAAAATATCATGACTAAGTTACGGATGTCAGAATTCAAATTTCAATTTTTTTCCCAATTGCAAAAAGCAAATTAGTAAGAAATAAAATAGACAATTTCTTTCAGCTATAATGTCAGCTTTTTAACCAGTCTTTAGTAATTAAAAATGAGCATCATTCAGTCTTAGATTATTTTTTGAGTATTTCCCTCTTTTTTTATTAAGGAATCTCTCTTAGCATTTTAAATGAAGTTACTCAAGAATCATCAGTCTCTACAAATTATTTCTAATGTTCTTCGTTCCCAATAACATTATTTCTAAAGTCTATAATGGCCTAAAATACGAACTAAACAAATGTTCAGCACTATGCATTTCTATATATATTTTACGAATGACCAGAGAAAATGTTTTCATCTAACCGGGCTCTGGCTCAATAATTTATAATAATTCTTTATTCATCAAGAATAAAAGGAAAATATAAATCACAATAGAAACAACAAACAACATAAAACAAATTATGATCCTTCATTTTTGCACCAAGGGGTTATGAAACCCGCCCAATTTTTCAAAAGACACTGAAAATGATTATTTGGCATCAGTTGTATATTTTTTACTTATTTGCACCTGATCAAGCACATAACCTTTTAATACTTAAAAAAGCAGTAAGACTCACTGTTTATTAACTTTTAAGTCTAAAATGTCTTCCAGTTTAAAATTATATTAACCAAATGAAATCTAAAATCGTTTCATAGTCATTGAAACGTAGTAAATATTTTAGTTCTATTTTCTCTTTCTGAAGATTTCATTTCTTAAACTAACATCAAGTGAATTAAATATCCTAGTCTCCATATATATAACGTGATGTTGTGTAATATTCTTTTTCACTTTTGGGAAAAAAAAAGTGAATGAAGAAATCCATGACGTTTCAGTTCCTTATTATGAGATTCAATATCTACCCAAGTTTGATTCTGAAGCAAAAACATTAATATTGGAAACTTATATTTGTCTAACATTAAATATCTTGTTAACTATGACGTTGTTTGTGTAATAAAAACCTTAAAATGGAAAACAATTTTTACAATTCTATTTTGAATTATGTCTAGCTCTTTCAAATTACTTTGTTATTTATTATCGGTTTATTATCTTTCTATTATTAGTATTATATTAAATTATCGGTTTCGGGCGAATCCAAGCTCAATAATTATCGAAATAGTTCTGGTTAAAATAATAGAGGTCGAATTCATTTCTATTCCAGATAAACACGAAATTTGCGACATTTTTAGACGTCACATTTTAGTTAGAGAGGCCAATATTATAGGTGAATAATATAATCTCGAAAACATTAAATTTACTAATGCTGAAATCTGTTTCTAAACATTTCTATTGGTTTAGGATTTAGAAGTAAGCAAATTTTACCATGATTTTCGTATCCACTCAAAAGATTATCTCTACCATTTTTCCCCTTCTTGGACAATATCTTCGGCTCTAATTACAAACACAGTTTTGTATAAGATCTGATATCTTCAGATCTATATACAAAGATAAATTTTAAGTTCAAATCATCGAACTTGAAACGCATCTTTGTATATTATTAGGTATTTTATTTAATACTTCAGTTTGAAAGAGAACTCTATAACCCTTCTTTTTTATGCCTTGCCACTAAAGGCAACATCTCACGAGACTTTGTTTTCGGTTTGTTTTTTCCGATGATTCAAAATCTGAAACTAAACTTTCTCAGGTACTAAGCATAGATATATATATGTTAAAATTTGGGCAAAAACATTGATCATAAAAACTTACAGTGCACTTACAGTTAAAAACTTATTGTACAAGAGTAAAAAAAATACAGTGCTCCGTAATTCCTTTTTTTTTATCATACGATGTTATTAGGAATAAGGCATAACTTCGTCTAGCTTTATGGATGAAACTTATCAATTCTCTCATACGATCAACATAAAGACAGAAGAATATTTTATTAGTTCTCATTATTAGAATACTGATATATGAAATAATCTAAGAGAAGTACTAAAGCCACAGAAAGTGATAGTCTCACTCGGTCTAGTATCATCAGCCTACACCTGGTTAAATGTTAAATATTTCCAACTTTGTTCTTCCTTTCCTGCTATAAGGGGCGGGGTGGCTCAGTCGGTAGCGCGCCAGGCTCGTAATCTGTAGTTCCCAGGTTCGAGTCCCAGCTGGGTCAGCGTTGAGATTTATCTCCGCAAAATTCCCCGCCCTGCCCACGGTCAGTAGGGGACACCGATGGGCTTGGAAAGGCCGCCGTCCATCGGATGGGACGTTAAGCCGTGGCCCCGTGTGAGGGAGAGCCATACCCTGTGCACGTTAAAGAACACGCAGGATGGCCTTGACGGGAGGCTACCATCTGTCTCTCAACAGCTGTTACAGTGGGTCCCCTCCCCCAACCTTCTCTGAGCCTTCGGGGTCCATGTGACCTGGCCATTTAGCCCATGGTGTGCAAAAAAGTGCCGCTCAGAGGTAAAACAACCCAAACAACTTACCTGCTATCATAAACGTGTGAGAATTTCCACCTAATGAATCTTTCAGTAGCCACGTTAAATTGGAATCCCTATATGGCACATAAGGTTGCCTGCTGGTAGTTGAACCATTTCGACATCGCTGGGATAGCTCCACTGGTTAAAAAAAAAAGAAAAAAAACAGCATTAAATATCATATTTTACAAAAAAAATTTAATGGGAAGTTATTGCATTGAAAACCAGATCCGTATAAAAAAATTACCTTTCTTACTTAGAACTATTTCTTCCCATGCAGATTTACACAGTAAACAACAGTTCAATCGAATATCACTTAACAAGAATTGTGTTCTCTATTTACTACATAATAGTGGCATACCCAAGATATCAGGAGTGATTATTTGGGTTATAACCCTCCTCCTTGAGGAATTAAATTTTGTATATTTTCTAAAGCAATCTCCGAAAAACAGAAACTCAAGCATATCAACTACTTCCTGAATTGGCATCAAACACGTACACAATACACCCCAATACAATTTCGGGGTATGTCACTTCGATGTAAAGTACATTAAATTATCATATGTAGCTTTACTTAAATACGATTTTTGTTACTATTATTTTACTATCATAGCGTGAACACAATATATATTTGTATTTAAAATAACCCTTTTTAAATATTAAAAATTTCCCTTTATTAAATTTTAAAAAAGGGGAAATTTTTATAACCTCTTTTTTGCTCAAATTATTTGCCCGTTAAATATATACAGTCTTACCAAATCGTTAATTTGAGTTGTTTTACCTCTGAGCGACACTTTTTGGACACAATGGGCTAAATAGCCAGATCACAAGGACCCCGAGGGCTCAGAGATTGTTGGGGAGATGGACCATCCCACCCATGGTGGTGGATATGGTCCCATCGATATCCAACATATTAAATTATCGAAATGGTTCAGTTCGCATTCAGGACATATTCATAAACGTATTATGCCTAGGTACAATTCATAAGGTAATGTACCCTAGCCTTCAATATGCAGTTACATGAAATATTAAGACGTTTTATTTCTTTCACATTTGAAGTATGAAATCAATTCATTTTTGAAAAGTCGCATTTTATTCCAATGTCACTTAACAAACAATCAGCTGTTCGGCAAAATGTATTGTATTGGCTTAGAAAGAGAGGTTAAAATATGTCAGAGAGGTTGAAATAACAGCAAAACAGAAAATAAAAAAGAACCAATTTTGTATTTGTTCTCATGCTAATGTTAGATAAAACAAGTGGGTACAATGAGTAAAAGAGTCATGAGTCACTGGCCACACTTCTAACGATTCTACAGCCATTTTCTGTGGAATGCAACTGAAAATGCTGATGTTTTAAAATGGAATTTGCTGTAGGCAACAGGCCCAAAATCATGTGTGAAAGAATTTCATGTGTGCAACTGTAACCTCCATACACCCTTTCAGACTAACAGCTTAAAGTCTAACAGAAAAAACTCTTTCGTTACTGAACTGATAAGTCGTGATATTGGCATTAAACCAAAGTAAAATTCTGCATCAAAAAATAAGAGGTAAGTGGATTCAGCAGTAGTTTGAGACACTTAGGTCATCTGTTATAATATGCAAATTGGATGCTGATAATTGAGTTTCTGATTTTCGAGCACTGATTTAAATAGAATTTTTTTTTTCGTATCTCAGCCGGAATGTTCGAATAGCTAGAGTTATCAAAGTTTGGTTTATTATTTTACTGTCTAATTCTTTCAATAAACGTTATAATTTATTAAGCGATATAAGCAAACTTATAGAATTAATATTTAAAATAACTTTTCTTCCAGTTACATACGTTATTTGAGCTCTTTTGATACTATTTCAACTTATCTTCCTATCTAGCTTTCCGTAGATTTATTTTTAACCTAAAGTAAGAGATTCACTGTCTTAACTTTTATATACGTTGCTGGCACTCAATTCCAGTTCTGTTTTAGGACTGCTTGGAAATTAAATGCCAGCTGTGTATATAAAAATTAAGATAATGAATTGCTTACTTTGGGGTAAAAATAAATCTACGGAAAGCTAAATAATAAGAAGCTACGTTAAAATAATATTAAAACAGCGCAGATAGTGTGTATAACTGGAAGAAGGATTATTTTAAATATAAATATATATTGTGTTGACGCTATGATAGTAAGATAGTAGTTTACTTATAGAAATTAAACTTATAGAAAACTGAAAAAATGTACTTATGGGTTCCAGGTTTAATAAAATTATAGCTGAAAGTAGCAAGATGTATGCAAATGATTTGGACTTCAATACTTCGTTTCTGCTTTTTTTTTTCAATTTTAATCTTAGATTTCAAAGTTCTCCGCTTAAGAAAAGGAAAATTAAGATTTAACCGATTATGCAACAATGGTGAAGAGAGATTTTGTTTCTTTTCATGTGTAATTAAAAGATCCTCAAAATACTTTTGAATGCTGATTGCGAAAATAATGCCCGAAGGATCAGAGAAGGTTGGGGGAGGGGACCCACTGGAACAGCTGTTGGGAGACAGATGGTAGCCTCCCGTCAAGGCCATCCAGCGTGTTCTTTAACGTGCAGAGGGTATGGCTCTCCCGCACACGGGGCCACGGCTTAACGTCCCATCCGACGGACTGCGGCCTTTCCAAGCCCATCGGTGTCCCCTACTGACCGTGGGCAGGGCGGCGAAAATAATGATGAGAACAATAAAACCAAATCCAACTTTAAGCTTACTTTTCTCCATTCCAGGAATACGGGTGGCTAAGCCGGTAGCGCGCCAGGCTCGTTTTCAGGTTCAAGTTCCACCTGGGCCATCTTTGAAATTTATCTCTGCAAAACTCCTAGTCCTGTCCTCGGTCAGTAGGGGACACCGATGTGCTTAGAAATGCAGCCATTCGTCATATGGGATGTTAAGCTGTGGCACCTTGTGTGGGAAAGCCATACCCTGTGCACGCTAAAGAACACGCTGTATGGCTTTGACGAGAGTCTATCATCTATCTCCTAACAGCTGTCCAGTGGGTCTCCCCCCCCCCAACCTTCTCTGAGTCTCGGGGGTCCTTGTGACCTAGCCATTTAGTCCATTGTATGCGAAAAAGTGCCGCTTACAGATACAACAACCCAACAAAAGTTCTCCATTCCACTATCCTCCTTTACTTTTCTACCCAATTTGCAAAGGAATGTTGAACTTACCAAGAGCAGATATCACATTGCCTAGAGTCACAAGGGATTTGTTGATGTTGGCTCCTTCCTTTATCCGTGAGTGGCAAAACTCTGGTCCAGCTCGTTCGCTGTTAAAAAAACGAAAAAAAAGTAATCGATGTGAAAAGGTAATAAAATATAACGAATAATTAATATCGATTACTAATCACTTATAGATTGAAAACAAATGTCTCCTACTACTATTACAAAACTAGAGTTTTCTTATCAGCAAGCATCGCGAAAAATTAATGCACTTAAAAAATTAATGGCTAGTGGCGTTTTAATTTAAGTTTTCCCCTTTTATTTTGCGTGAATTGATCTTTTGGATCGGTTATTTTAACTGGTATTGGTGCTGCTAAATATTCTAGCCTCCATAACTCTTTAAATATAGAATCTTTTTTTAAAACCGAAATTCAGATGGATTTATCCAGTGATCTTTATCTATCTTTTTTTAATTTTTTTTTTTTATTTTTTGTTCTTTGGTCACGTTTTTTCATAGTAAAGAAATTTAAAACGTTAGTGAGTTCTGTATACGATTTCCTATTAACATAACTTAGTCTGTTCCAAATAAACAAACCACTAATCCTCTTGCCTTTTGGATTTCTATTGACATTTCTCCCTGATCTACTTTACGTTTCTTCCGAAAGTTTAAATTTAGCACTTCGAGCCATTTTTTTTACTCCCTCCCACCAACAAAAAAATAAACATATATAGTATATATGCGTTTCGAAAAAGACTTTACACATCACATTTTGGGAAGCTAAAATCTCTTTGAGAATTGTGGATTTCATTCAACATCTTCACAAAGAATACCTGCTTATGATTTTATTTACTTATTAGCGATTCCATCTGTAATCAGGTTCTATGCCTCCTTACAGATGGAATTAATATTTGTCAGTCACGCTCATGGCGTTAAATCAATAAATCAGTAGTAAAGAATCACAGGATATGTCCTGTAGACATGGAACTCATGAAATAATAAGCTTAAAAAAAATTGGTTTTGCCATGAGTGGGATTCGAACCCACATCTCCAGGAACGTCTCCTGGAGGCGTGGGTTCGAATCCCACTCATGATAAAACCAATTTTTTTTCAGCTTATTATTTCATGAGTTCCATGTCTACAGGACATATCCTGTGTTTCTTTACTACTAATTAAACTCTACTTCTAGAAGCGATATTACGAACGTTTAAATAATCAAGAATATCCAGATTATCCTTGAAACGAACCAGTATGGGCCCTCATCTGTAATTTTGGGCAGTAGGCTCAGTCAACATCACGCCAGGCTCGTAATCTGCTGTTAACCAGGTTCAGGTCCCATCTGGTCCTGCGTTGCGTGTTTTTTCCGCTAACCCCCGTTCTGCCTTTGGTGAAAAAGAGGACACCGTTCGGATTGAAAAAGTTGTCGTCCATCGGATGGGATGTTAAGATGTGAGCCGTGGACAAGAGAACCATACTCCATTCTTGCTAAAAAAAAAAACACGCATACCTTTAATAAGAGCCTTCCATCTGTTCCAAAGTTCTTGGGATCCTTGTAACCGGGAAATTTAGCCCATGTGTGAAAAAAAACTAGTGCTCAGTGACAAAACAATCCAACCCGTTTTCTCTCTAACGTAATCTGTCACTGATTCTCCCTTTCAGATACGAAAACATTTTTTTCCCACAAAATCAAGTAGTCTAATGCCCTATTACATATCTCCCTTTTTAGTTTAATTACACTTTACAAATCAAATTGCATTGAGTATTTCTTTGACTTTTAAGCTAGGAATGTACACAAACAAGAACCACGCCGAAAGCAATATTAAACTCCTTCCGAACTAAGCACCCATTTCCTTTCTTCTGCGAGTGAATGGTTTCGAATGCGAAGTCCTACTTTGCACGAATTCATTCTTGTGTGTTCACGCAATCTGTACTTTTGGTCATTTTTGAACTCGACACGCACTTTTGTATGATGAATTCTTGCAGATGAGACCTGATCCGTATAAAACGTTTGCTGTTTTATTGTAGTGTGGAATAAACTAACTTAAAGCGATTAAAATCAGATCTCTCAGTCTGCAAATAGGATCGGAGACAAAAAACTTTTTTGAGTTTGTTTAATCTCTAAATGATACTTTCGTCGACGTAAAGAGTCAAGTTATAAGGACCCCAAGGTCATAGAATTGGATAGGGGATACCAACAGACAGTTGAAGCCTTGCATCAAGGTCTTCTAGCGTGTTCTTTAACATGCAATATACAGGGGTTTTCCTAGCACAAAGGGAAACTGTTAAACACACCACCCTTCCGATGGACTGCAGTCTTTCCATGTTTATCAATATCTTCCTTTGTAAGTAAGGGCACAGTGAGGTATAGCGGAAAAATTCTCATTTATCCGCTATACCTCACTCTGCCTCACAAGCATCCACAGTGGAAACATGAACTGACTTAACAGGAAACACTGGGGCGGATGTTGCTCAGTCGGTAGCTCGCCAGACCCATAATTTGTAATTCTTAGTTTCGAGTCCCACTAGGGCCAGCTTTGAGATTTATCTCCGCAAAACTCCCGTCCTGCCTTCTGTCGGTAGGGAATACCGATGAACTTGGAAAGGTCTCCTTCCGTCGGATGGGACGTTAAGCTATAGTCCCATGCGCAGAAAGGTCATACCCTGTGCATATTAGAGTACACTCTGGCTGGCTTTGACAGGAGACATCCGTCTATCTCCTAACAGCTGTTCAGTGGGTCCTCTTCCTACAACTTTCCTTGAACCCTCTGGGTCCTTGTGACTTGGTCATTAGCCCAATGTATGCATTTCAGAGTTAAAGCAACTTATTGGGAACGTTAGATTACGAGCTTGGTGCACTATCGACTACTTAGCCAATTACATTTCTGAAATTTTTGTGTTCCTATGTTAAAATAAAACTCACAATATGCACTTAAAGCTTCAGATTGTACACTGAGAAACCGTAAATAAATAGATCTGGTAAAGTTTTAAGGAAATTACAAATTTTTAGGGAAAAAAATTAAACTTTAAAGTAAAAAATTGTATCCCCAGATCATTTTTATCAATAAGAATTTTTCTTGTGAAAGTTGTTTCACTCTGTTAACTATGCATGCAAAAATAATAATAAATGTAAGAAATCGATTTTAGAATTCGCTAAAATAAAAATTTAGTAACAGGTTCTTTAAGAATGAAAAATTTTCTATATACATTTGGGAAAAAACGGCCTAATTAGCAAAGAACTATTTCGAAAAAAGTACAAAGAACATTTTAAGTTTCTATACTGACAGATCAATATTCCATTGTGTTTTTTGTTTATATTTTACGAATATTTAATTATATTTTAGGGCATAAAAATTAGCATTAGTTTTACGTGAATTAAAAACAATGTTTTATTTAGTATTGTTATTTGTTTTATAAACAATAAATTCTATGCTGACTAAAAAGCAAACAACTGAATAAAAACAATTTAGTTTTACTATTATTAACATCATTTACGTTTTTCTAGTTTCATTATTTGAAAAAATATCTTTTTTCCTACTCTACTCTTATCTTATTTACAAAACAAAACCATTTCTAAAAATCGTTCATACCTTCCTGCAAGGTCAACTAAATGTAGCTTGCTAACCACTTCTCTGGGCTGAGATTCATTAAGGCACGCCTAAAACATGGAAAAAAATTAATGATTTCTTGAGCATTTAAAATTACATAAATAAATATTCGAACTATTTAATTTTCGACTTTAAAGTTAAAAGAATCCCAGTTTGTGTTAAACTAGTTATTGCTATAGGTAAGGAGAAGTTGCATCAGGGACTGAATAATACTTTTTTTCCACGCCTAAAACATTGAAAAAAAAATTAATGATTTCTTGAGCATTTAAAATTACATAAATAAATGTTCGAACTATTTAATTTTCGACTTTAATGTTAAAAGAATCCCAGTTTGTGTTAAACTAGTTATTGCTATAGGTAAGGAGAAGTTGCATCAGGGACTGAATAATACTTTTTTTCCACGCCTAAAACATTGAAAAAAAAATTAATGATTTCTTGAGCATTTAAAATTACATAAATAAATGTTCGAACTATTTAATTTTCGACTTTAATGTTAAAAGAATCCCAGTTTGTGTTAAACTAGTTATTGCTATAGGTAAGGAGAAGTTGCATCAGGGACTGAATAATACTGTTTTTCCACGCCTAAAACATTGAAAAAAAATTAATGATTTCTTGAGCATTTAAAATTACATAAATAAATGTTCGAACTATTTAATTTTCGACTTTAATGTTAAAAGAATCCCAGTTTGTGTTAAACTAGTTATTGCTATAGGTAAGGAGAAGTTGCATCAGGGACTGAATAATACTTTTTTTCCACGCCTAAAACATTGAAAAAAAAATTAATGATTTCTTGAGCATTTAAAATTACATAAATAAATGTTCGAACTATTTAATTTTCGACTTTAATGTTAAAAGAATCCCAGTTTGTGTTAAACTAGTTATTGCTATAGGTAAGGAGAAGTTGCATCAGGGACTGAATAATACTTTTTTTCCACGCCTAAAACATTGAAAAAAAAATTAATGATTTCTTGAGCATTTAAAATTACATAAATAAATGTTCGAACTATTTAATTTTCGACTTTAATGTTAAAAGAATCCCAGTTTGTGTTAAACTAGTTATTGCTATAGGTAAGGAGAAGTTGCATCAGGGACTGAATAATACTGTTTTTCCACGCCTAAAACATTGAAAAAAAATTAATGATTTCTTGAGCATTTAAAATTACATAAATAAATGTTCGAACTATTTAATTTTCGACTCTAATGTTAAAAGAATCCCAGTTTGTGTTAAACTAGTTATTGCTGTAGGTAAGGAGAAGTTGCATCAGGGACTGAATAATACTTTTTTTCCACGCCTAAAACATTGAAAAAAAATTAATGATTTCTTGAGCATTTAAAATTACATAAATAAATGTTCGAACTATTTAATTTTCGACTTTAATGTTAAAAGAATCCCAATTTGTGTTAAACTAGTTATTGCTATAGGAAAGGAGAAGTTGCATCAGGGACTGAATAATATTTTTTTTCTAAGGACGCAGCTGTAACGGGGGCTACAATAAGAAATTCGATTTATTTTCCAAGATTTCAATATTTATTCTTTTGAGAGTTTCAACACATGATTAAAATGGGTTTTCTCCAATTCTTTGGAATTTCTGCAAAATAACAATTATTATTATTTAAAAATTCTTACTGCTATGAGATCCCAGGGGTCTTCAAAATAAGGGTCCGGGACGCTACAGCGCTCAGCGTCCTTTACCAGTCCGCGCCTGAGTTTGCATAATTATGGTCTGATATTTGGATGACTCCTGAGGAGTCATACAAACTCGTATTGATGTTTAAATTTTATACGACTACTAAAGATGCTCTCATAACGTTTATCTAATTTATTTTTGTGCCATTTTTCGATGATATCCATTTAATTTCCATTTTTATTCCCTGTGCATTTTTTGATTATGTCAATCTAAATTAACTTTTTGTAGTTTTCTTGATGGTTAATTTAATTTTATGCATATTTCATGATGGTTAATTAAATTAATTTTAGCATATTTCATGATAGTTAACTAAGTTAATTTTCATGCATTTTTAACTAAATTTTTTACATTTTTGATGATATTAATCTAAGTTAACTTCATATGTTGTTCGATTATGTTCAAATAAATTAATTTCATACATTGTTCGGTGATGGTTAAATAAGTTAGCTTTATACTTTAAAATGATGCTTATCTAAATTAATTTCGTGTATTTTACGCAGATATTCTTCTAAATAACATTTTGTGTGTTTTGGAAAGTTTATTTAAATTAATTTCATGTATTATTCAGTGATTTTGTCGAAAGAAAATTCATGTATCTTTTCATGATGGTTAGCTAAATTAATTTTACGTATTTTCCGTGATGTTTATATAAGCTTATTTTATGAAGTTTATATGTTTCGTCATTTTACGGTGATACTCAGATCTTCTACTTTGGCATATAAACTGACAGGCTCCTGTCAGACCTCTGTGGCAAGCAGCTGCTTGAGGGTTTTTTTATTTATTTATTTATTCAAATAAATTAACTTCATTTTTTCCCATGATGTGCATCTAAATTAACTTTACGTATTTTTTGTGATATTTATCTATATTAACTTTATGTATACTTCGACCCAATATATATATCTATATTAACTTTTTAAATTTTTCGATGATATTTATCTTCATTGATTTTATTCTTCGATAATATCTATCTAATTGAACACGTATAAAAATAACAAACAGGGATATCTTCAAGCTTTTATCCATGAAGTACCGAGTCGCAGAAGCACTATTTTGTGGTTCACATAATTTTTGTATTGATCTATAGCTTTTAATTAACTGATAAATTCATAATCGATTAGCATAATTAATATACTATAATATTACTGATTAATTGTAAATTGACAGATATAACAAATATATATATATTACAATTTTATTAATAACTTTCTTTTACATCTTTTAATTCGTAGTGAGTGGAAGACCAAATATCGTTTAAAAACTCCTAAATATGATCTTGGAATGTATAATTGAATGAAAATATAATATAGTAAAGAAATCAAATACTACTAAGGTATAAAATTTGTTCAAACGGATTACGATTCATAGAAAAATATGCTTAAGTAGACATAAAGCAACCAGTAAATTGCTTTCCACCTAGAGCAATTATACCACTGAATATGTTAAATTTGGACCAATGTCACAAACTTCGGCAGTTCTTTCCCTTCCCTCCCATTCCCGCCCAAGATCTGAGAGAATGACAAAGAAATAATAATACGTTACTTGAGAACAGCGGATGGTGAATATGGCATGGCTCCTACTGCTTCTATCGTGGACGTGAGTGGCAGCGTTCACCCTGTTGAAAAAACATCAAAATAAAACAATAAACACATGAAATAATATTAATTAATCATGCGATATTAAAATGCTTATTAAAAACGACATCCAATTTTAATTAACCGTGAAAAATTCCTGTGTGGTTGTTTGCTGACACAACCACTTCCCTTTTTAAACAACATTGCAATGACTTCTACTTCTCATTTGTTTCGAGTGAGGCCCTGTGTGCATTGTTCCCTGTGATGGTTCACAGAACTGACGAGGCATAGCACCTGAAATTCAATTATGCATACTTATAGAACATGTCGTTAGCACCTTTTTTAGGAGTGGTTTTTTCTTCAAAGCCAAAAGTAAAAGGCGCTACACCACATCACTTTCATCTATTGATGTGATCTTCTGTGGCCACTTTTTATTATCCCAATACACAGGAATGATCAACTTTACAGGGTCTCGCTCTCAGAAATTCGGACATTTCTTATTTAAGTTTCCCTTTAGCCTTTCCCGTAGGCGTTGTTTTACCTCTAGACGGCGAAATTTTTTAAGCAATAAGTTAACTGGCTAAGTAAAAAAGATTCCAAGGGATTCCGGAAAAAGTTGCGGAAGAGGACAGCCATTAAAAGACAGATGGAAGCCTCTTGCCAAGGCCATCCAGTACGTCTTTTGACTTGCACAGGGTATAGCTCTCCTGCACACAGAGCCAAGGCTTAATGTTCCTTCTGAGGACGGCTGCCTTTCCAAGCCCATCGCTTTCCCCTTTCTCAGCGAGGGTAGAACGATGGTTAGCAGAGATAAATATCAACTCAGGCACAGTTGGGTTGTTTTATCTCTGAGCGGCACTTTTTTTTTGCACACAATGTGCTAATTTGCCAGGTCACAAGGACCCAAGGGCTCAGAGAAGATTGGGGGAGGAGACCCCTGGACAGCTGTTAGTAGACAGATGGTAGCCTCCCATCAAGGCTATCTAGCATGTTCTTTAACGTGCACAGGGTATGGCTCTCCCGCACAAGAGACCACGGTTTAACGTCCCATCCACGGACAGCGGCCTTTCCAATCTTATCGGTGTCCCCTACTGACGAAATTCAGGGCGGACAGTTTTGCGGAGAAAAATCTCAACAACCAACTGGAACTCAAACCTGAGAACATCAGATTACGAAATTGGTGACTACTTACTGAGCCTCCCTCCCCCCCCCACCTCATCCGCAAAAATTGCAATTAAACTATATAATATCTTCAATGCAATTAGGGATTGGAATAATAAAAAGTGCCCACAGAAGATCACATCAATAGATGAAAGTGATGTGGTGTACACCTTACATTATTTTAGTAGCATGCT
Organism: Ryuthela nishihirai; assembly: GCA_038380435.1. Taxonomy (NCBI): domain Eukaryota; kingdom Metazoa; phylum Arthropoda; class Arachnida; order Araneae; family Heptathelidae; genus Ryuthela; species Ryuthela nishihirai. Next base: position 43,219,122 of record JAWZYU010000020.1, read on the forward strand.
ATTTTTAAAAGAATAAAGAGTTGCTTATTTAACGAACATTCGGTTATTGATCTACATACAATGTATTTCGTCAAAAACGAAAACACCTTAATATCTTCTCTTGGTATATAATGGGCTATTATGCACTTAATAAATGTAAAAGAGAATTTGGGAATCTTTGAAATGTGGGTCTCCAGATATTTGGCTAATTTGCCACCTTATAAGGTTACGGCCTTCAAGAATTCTAAAGTAAAAAGAGATTCAAAGTGCAAAATTTGAAAGTCCAGAAGAACCATAAGAAGCCCAGCAGATATGTCAAGCAAAATGATTAGTTGCCTTCCATTTAGAACAGACCCATATTAGGACAGTAGGAAGTCATATCCAGAGCTCAGCAGCTTCATAAATATGCTTTTCAGAGGAAAAAGTGACTAAAGAAAAGAATAGTGAAATGAAAAAAGAATAAGAAAGGTAAATTACGCAAATCTACCTAAATTTCGATTTTTAACAATATTCGTTCGGTATTTAAAGAGTTATGAACAGAGCCGGCTCGTGCGTCGTGCACATGACGCACTTGCTTGGTCAGGCAACAAATGTCTGTAAAAGGAAAATAAATACAAATTTACGAAAATATGCGGTAAATTTGTTTTGATTTATAATTTTAAGTTTCTCCAAAAGAATCAGAGAAAAACAAATGAACATGCACAATTCAAAGCAGAACACAGATGAACATTTTATCATTTTGTTTTGGCTGTAATTATTAATAATAAATGTAACTATGTCATTATTATATTTTGTTTTTAACCTCTAATAAATAAAAGAATTCTGTTTGATGTTAATCTTAAATGTATTTTTCAGGGACAACCCGCTGACTGCCTTTCCTACTTGGGCTGTACTCACTATACGACAATAGAGAAAAAATTATAGTGAGAAATTCTAGGAAAATGGTATTTAAAAGAGTTGGAAAAATTCTAGTATGTCACGAGCAGCGAAATACCTGGAGTCGGCGTTGGTTATGAAAGCTGTAATATTTAACAGCAGCAGTACCAATTAAACTAACTGATCCAAAAAGGCTAATTCAAGTAGAATTAAGCGAAAGCAATAACCATTATATTAACTTTTACTAAAATGTATTAGCACATTTTTAGCAGTTTGCGTAATGATTATTCCTTTCTTAAGTTGGGGATGATTTTTGCAGAACGAACAACGACAATTTTTTTCATAATTTTTCACATACTGAAAGAATGAATGTTTTGATAATCCAGATTTAGGGGATTTGATTGAGAGCTTTAATTTATCTTCGGTCCCATTAAACGTTAATTTATGAAAATTCAGTTGCAAATCTGTCACCCTATTAAGGTAACATAGGTTTCACCAAATAAATAAGTGGCCACTGAGCGTGTAAGTTCGTCTAGAAAAGGGATATACAGTCGCTCAAAAAAGTATCCGAACACTATGGTTGATTACAGAATTCAGAAAAACTATCTGGCAGCGATTTTTTTAGAAATTAGTGTTCTGGCAACCTTGTTTTGACAATTAAAATCGTGTCACGTGACACGAAGGTTGCCAGATCACTAATTTCCAAAAAAAACGTTGCCAGATATTTTTTCTGAATTCTGTAATCAACTATAGTGTTCGGATACTTTTTTGCGTGACTGTACACACTCCTGAAATCCCGCGTGAAAATTTGCCAAATGTAACGTAATTTTTTTAATAAAAAAAAATGTTTTGTTTTGTTAATGTAACATAATTTTTTTTAAAAAAATTACAATTAAACTATATAATAGTTTAATTAATAACTATAATATTAACTTAATTAAATCTATTATATTATAATTAATTAATAACTATAATTAATAACCTCCTAACTATATAATAGTTTAATTGAATTGTTTAATTGACTTATTTTATAAATTTGGTTCTACTAAACTGGATGGTGTTTTAATAAGACGAATACCCTAATAAAATCTTACAATTACTTACAACGTTATTAAAGCTGAATGTTCAGCAGCTCATTTCTGGGATTCAGTCTCACCTTTCACATACAGCTTCGACAAGTTAATTTCAGTTTTGAAGTTAAAATAAATTTTATACTAATATTAATATGCTCTTATTATTTAGTACCTATATATGTGACAATTTAGGAAAAGTAAATAGTAATAAACAAAGTAAAACTTTTTTTTTTGTTCTTTTTGTTTCACCTCCTACCACCACCACTAACTATTAGCCCGCAGCAAACGTAATATTTTTCTATTCGGCACGATGACAAAAACCGTTTGTGCATCTCTCGTCTGGAATAATGAAGTGTGTTGAATTGAAAATCATAAAGTGAAAAACAGGAACGATTTACAACTTCTACAGATTATCCTACATGACACTATTTTAATTCCCAGTTACATTTCTCGCATTCAGTTTGTCTACGCGATCTTTTTTTTATATTAAGGATTTTTCTACTACGTTATTAATTATAGTGACGCCACTTTCAGTGTAAGGGGAATTTCTAGAAAGTTCTATGATCTCACTTCCGGTCGATTGTCAATTTCCTTGGACTCCAGAAGTTCACAGAAAGGAGAGAACATTTCAAGACGTCACTTCCGATAAAACGGGACTTTCTAGGAGGTTCTACGACATTATGAGAAGCGAGGTCTATGACAGTATCGGTTGTGTGAACGCTTATTCAAAAGACTTACGGAATAGTATTTAACAGTAGAAGAGGCAGCTGTTGAATTTTCAACACCTATTGAAGACATCTAAATGCTAAAATTATGACAGCTGCAGTTTCTAGGGTTGAGACTTTCAAGAAAAAAACTTTCCTATCGGATCTCCTATTAGTTTTCTTACCTCAAAACATTGTCTGAAAAATATATGTGTTCTCTCCAATGGCGCACTCAGAGGGGGGGGGGGGGCAAGGGGCCCTGGCATCCTCCAAAGAAAATGAAAAAAAAAAACACTAGAAAATTTTCCAAAAATCTTTTCATAATTAAAATTCGTTTTTTATATTTATGTCGTGTCTTCTATTTCTATACCACTTATAAATTAGCGGTCACATAAGGTGGGAATACCCTATAGCTCTCTGGAATCACCGCCGTTGTGTTGGGTTGTTGGGTTGTTTTACCTCTGAGCGGCACTATTTTGCACACCATGGACTATATGGCCAGGCCACAAGGACCCCGAAGGCTCAGAGAAGGTTGGGGGAGGGGACCCATTGGAACAGCTGTTGGGAGACAGATTGTAGCCTCCCGTCAAGGCCATCCAGCGTGTTCTTTAACGTGCACAGGGTATGGCTCTCCCGCACACGGGGCCACGGCTTAACGTCCCATCCGACGGACGGCGGTCTTTCCAAACCCATCGGTGTCCCCTACTGTCCGTGGGCAGGGCGGGGAATTTTGCGGAGATAAATCTCAACGCTGACCCAGCTGGGACTCAAACCTGGGAACTACAGATTACGAGCCTGGCGCGCTACCGACTGAGCCACCCCCGCCCCACCGCCGTTGTGAACACAAGGCGAACGAAGTAGTGCTCGAGCGGACCGAGCGCTACTTCGTTTGCCCGAGCTGGGCCAAGGTGCCCCTCGGCTCCCCCCAAGATTAAATCCTGAGTGCGCCACTGGTTCTATCAAAAATTGCACTTGAAAAACTTTTCTGATGGTGTCAAGAAATCATCAAAACTGCATCTAAAAAACCACATGTGATTGCGCTTCTCCCCTGTTATTCTCAATAAAAATGAATTGAAATAAATATTTGTGTGTGTGTGTGTGAAATATTCAATTTTTTATTATTATTTTGTATTTATGCATTTATTGTTTTAAATTAATAAAAATATCTTACATGAGTGCTCGACACATATGCAGGTATTTAAAATTCAGCAATTCATACTCTCTTACCTGTTCTCATTTCCTCTTGCGATGAGTCCGCAAACGGTATCAATATTCCTCACCAAATGAGTAGACAATCCTAATGCAAAATAATGAGAAAAAATAATGCGCGTGACATATTTCGCAATTGTCATCAAATAAGTAATCTTCCAAAGGTAATGAATACTATAATTAGTCGTACGCATTTAGATACAGTAAACATTCGGAAAACTGAGTTATAAGGTTTTTTCTGATAAATGCGATTATTAATGTATCTTCAAACCATCTTTCCCAATTTTATGATGCATGATCGATAGCTAAAAATTTCCATTATTCTATATACACTGCTTTTAAATAATTTAGGAACAACCCTATGTTATGTCAATGGTAAGCTAAGGTCGAAGATCTACAACTTCTAAAATAAGTTTTATTGTTTTGAAAAATGTGATTGCAGATAAAGATCTCAATCAAATAAATCAGTATCTCGATTTTCAACAATAATCGTTCAGTATTTAATGAGTTATGGAAGTTTGAATATTTAACAACAGCAATGCCAGTCTTAAGAAACTCTTGCAAAACTGATGAATAGTTAAAACATTCTATATACAAACTTCTAAAATGCACGCTTATTTTATTAAACACTTTAATACAATACTTATTACTAAGTTTTAATTAATTTCTGAAGTCAATTTTTGTGACTGGTATTGTTATTGTTAAATATTCAAACTTCCATAACAAATATTGTTGAAATCGAGATATTGATATATTTGGTTCAGAGCTGTTATCTGCTATCACATTTTTGAAAGCAAAAATTATTTTAGAAATTATAGAGCTTCGACTTTAGCTTCCCATTTCTTCCTTAATTTATGGAAACGGTGTGAAATTCCATACACATTACTATTTGGGATTTAAAATGAAATATTTGAATCATATCGAGCTCTAAACGTGTTCGCTTTAATAATATGTTAAACGATTAGCTTAATAAATACAAAAATTCTAAATGTGAATAATTATTTATGAAGTTAACAATTTGGCATGAACAAATCGAACGTTTCATTGCAAAATTTGCGCAGCCCATCTTTTTGAGATCACATCAAAGGAAGTTTTCTAAGTGTTGAGTTCGCCATGCAGCATACGAATAAGATCAGGTTGGTGTCTTGTATTCCTGATAATTGATGACGAGCTGACAAACAAGTAGATATAAACAAGTTTTCCAATGGAAAACCGAAATCGATCATGAAGTCGCGGTATGTCGAAAATCGACGATGAACTCTCGGAAACCGAAAATCGATGATGAACTCTCGGTATGTGCTCTCCGTCGCTATAGATGAGACCATCAAATATTTAGATAAAAGACTTTTGGCTAGCATTCATTTCTACTGTATGTATTTATTTCAAACTATAGTATGCATTATTTATACCCAACATTAATGAATTATTTAAGTTTTTTAATGCCAATTAATGCAAACAATCATATGTAGTCTTTTGTCTTATTAAAATCTTCAACGTATCTCCACGTGTACTATGTCAAAAGTGATTCGCTTTAAAGATTTTCAAGGAATACATTTATCGTTGAAAGAGATTAACACAAATCACTAGCGTCCGCAGAAATTTCTTCAAGGGAGCAGCGGTGCAAAAATCTTTAAAAGCGTACCATTGCTATGTTTTTTAGATAATGGGCTAATTATTATTAATATTTCCTAGAATACGTTTAATCATATATAGTGTCGAGCCGAAATAGGATAATTTACATGTATCCAAAAATAATTTTCTTTTACTTAAATAGAACTTAGTTAATATTTTTTTTATCATGCAAAGCCCTCAAAATACAAGCTAGAAAAGCAATCTTCCAGTTTTCTTATATATTAAAATAACGCATCTCCAGGGGGGGAGGCAAGTGCCCCTATTGCCTTCCTCCCCCATGTGGGTGCCCATGAAAACAATAAACGAATTCTTTAAATGAATAATCCTTTTCTTGTAGATACAGTCACTCAAAAAGGTATCCGAACACTATGTTTGATTACAGAATTCAGAAAAAATATCTGGCAAATTTTTTTTAGAAATTAGTGATCTGGCAACCTTCGTGTGCTTACACGAAGGTTACCAGATCACTAATTTCTAAAAAATCGTTGCCAGAAATTTTTTCTGAATTCTGTAATCAAACATAGTGTTCGGATACGTTTTTGAGCGACTATACATAATTTTAAATAAATAAAACTTCAATAAAATAGTTTAAAGGATGATGACTTTTAAATATGAATGATAGGGGCTTAATGGAAATTGTCAAGGATCCAGTAAACACATTTCAGAGACCTTTCACAAAAATTACTTGTAAGGAATACTGAAGCTTCCAGACTGTCCTCTGCACCATATATTCCGTATATGTAGGTTTTTACTTTATATGGCATATTTTCAAATGGATTTAATCTGTAAATACTCTCTCATAGGAAAGGAACATTACTCTCTTATTAGATTTGTAAATAATGCCTTTTTTCATCATCGTTACCTAAAACTATTGACTTTTAAATTTCATATTTATAATCATAAAATTTATATTTGATACGTACTTTATGGACAGAAAGGTTATTTTTAATTCTGCATAAATTATGCAAAATGAAGTGCATTGAAAAAGTTATTGGAATGGTGGGAAGTGTGCAGGTGGAACCTCAGCAGAAAAACGACACAAACAGCCATGTCTTACCCGGGGCTCGAACACAGGTCCCGTAGATCAGTAGCCAAGCGCGCTAACCACTGTCGCTGGTTATTAAGTAAAAAAAATAAATCAAAAGTTACAAGAAGTTGAAAAGAGATCAGAATCCACTAACCTTCAACAAAGGGTCCGTGGACGGGATGTTCCCTTATCTTTAACCTGGGCTTCTTTTTATTGTTGTTGTTATTGTTATTATTACTACTACCAACTTCACACCTCTGTAGAAGATCATACACTTGTTCGTTATAGATCTCCATGAAACTATAGCAGAAAAGAAAAAGTGAAAAAGTTTTAATGAGAAGGATTAAAGCAAAATTATGTTAAATACTTCATTTTCGATATACTAAACAGTAAACTTTGCATTGAAATCCCCAGCTTTCGAATAGCATTAAAACACTTAAGGTTGAGAGAGATTTATTTTTATTGTATGCTAAATATGACCTATATTAGCCTTCAACATATGGACAGATACTGGACAGAAAAATGAAAGCATTCGCATGTTAAATAAATGGGGAGTAAAATTAGAATATCTTTAATTTCAACAATGAGTTTTTTATAGGATAGCAGGACTATATAAATTTAAATCTAATTTTTCTATCTAAAGCTCGAATTTCAACAATATTTGTTGGGTATTTAAAGAGCTGTGGAAGCTCGAATATTTAACAGCAGCAAAGTCAGGCTTAAGAAACTTGTGTAAAACTGGCAATTATTGAAGGAACTGTTTGCACAAAATTCTAAAACATACACTTTATTTTATTAAATGGTTTGAAATAATGTTTTTTTTTTTCAGTTTTAATTAACTTCTGAGGTGAATTCTTATCATTGACATCTCAGTTATTCAATATTCAAACTTCTATACTTCTTTAACTTCGAACTTCTAAACTTCTGTACTTCTGCTGAACGTTGGGTTGGGTTGTTTTACCTCTGAGCGGCACTTTTTTGCACACAATGGGTTAAATGGCCAGGTCACATGGACCCCGAAGGCTCAGAGAAGGTTGGGGGAGGGGACCTACTGGAATAGCTGTTAGGAGACAGATGGTAGTCTCCCGTCAAGGCCATCCAGCGTGTTCTTTAACGTGCACAGGCTATGGCTCTCCCGCACACGGGGCCACTTCTTAACGTCCCATCCGACGGATGGCGGTCTTTCCAAGCCCATCGGTGTCCCCTACTGACCGTGGGCAGGGCGGGGAATTTTGCGGAGATAAATCTCAACGCTGACCCAGCTGGGACTCGAACTTGGGAACTACAGATTACGAGCCTGGCGCGCTACCGACTGAGCCACCCCCGCCCCTCTGCTGAACGGATATCGTTCAAAACTTAAATTTGGAAAAATTATTAACGAGTTACGGAGCTCGAACTTGATTCTTCATTGACATAAGATGAGGATGTTTCCATCATTCTGTCCATTGCATGTATGTTTTTAATATGAATGCATATGTAACAATTTTCTGTTATGTGGGGGCTACATTCAGATGTCGTAGAAAACCACATTCAAAGCTCCCTAACACTTTGGGGGCGGGGTGGATCAGTCGGTAGCGCACCAGGCTCGTAATCTGTAGTTCCCAGGTTCGAGTCCCAGCTGGGTCAGCGTTGAGATTTATCTCCGCAAAATTCACCGCCCTGCCCACGGTCAGTAGGGGACACCGATGGGCTTGGAAAGACCGCCGACCGTCGGATGGGACGTTAAGCCGTGGCCCCGTGTGCGGGAGAGCCATACCCTGTGCACGTTAAAGAACACGCTGGATGGCCTTGACGGGAGGCTACCATCTGTCTCCCAACAGCTGTTCCAGTGGGTCTCCTCCCCCAACCTTCTCTGAGCCTTCGGGGTCCATGTGACCTGGCCATTTAGACCATGGTGTGCAAAAAAGTGCCGCTCAGAGGTAAAACAACCCAACAACCCTAACACTTTAATTCAACTTTTTACCAAAAAAAAAAAACACTGGAGATAAAGATCTTATCTAAATGTACGAAAAGCGAAATGAACAATTTTCGTTTAGTATTTAAAGAGTTGAAACATTTAACAGCAACACTGTCAGTCATAAGAATTTGTCTCAAAAGTTAGTTAAATGCAAATAAAAACTGTTTTTAAAAGAATCATCCACTGAATTAAGTATAATTTTTAAAAGTTTGTGTAATGATTGCTTCGGTTTTCTTCAATTTTGAAGAAAAATGTTTTTAAAACATTTGTTTTAAAATGTTACAGCTTCAGTGGATCTTATGGAACTTTATATTGTGGAATATCGAGATTTAGAGATATCTGAGTCAGATCTTTTTTTTTTCTAAAAGGGAACAAGGTACTCCACTACACAAAGTTTGGTTTGTCTCCAGAAACTCTCTGACCAGTTCAATCCGGCTTTGAAAGGACGTGAGAAATTCCAAACACCTTCTTCCCAAAATTCGAATCGGCATTCTTTTGCGTCATATGCAGCAGAGTTCTCAGTTAGATCAATGAGAAAGACATTATCCACTCCAAACCTTCTTTCTTTCCCAAATCTACATATTTCTTTTCAAATATGAATGCATTTTAGTCTATTTTTATGCATTAAAATTCAGGAGGAAAAACCGTTTCTCTTGGAAACCTTTTTATCAAAAGAGTTCTTTTTTAAAAAACTTCTGAATTGTTCTTACCTAATGTCAACTTGGAATGAAAGTTGATGATCATTCAGATCCGTAAGTTTCGTAAATAAACCCTAAAGAGAAAAATACAATTTTATTTTAGGATGCGCTCATCAATTGCATTTTAATTTCAACCCATCGCAAATCTGTTTTTAAACCTAAATTACTAAATTCACACTGCTAATGCATATCATAAAACATTTTGGAACAAAAATATTTTATTTTCGTATATGGTAATATTACTTTTACGTCATATATATATGTATACAAAACCTTCAAGAATCCATAGGCTACGAAGAAATTATGCAATTTATTCTTCCAAATAGCTCTGAACAATAACTGCTGCATTTACCCACCGAAGACCAATTAAAATAAGATTTTGTTCAGCATTATCCATTCATCTAATTATCGATCTCAATTATGCAATTTATTCTTCCAAATAGCTCTGAACAATAACTGCTGCATTTACCCACCGAAGACCAATTAAAATAAGATTTTGTTCAGCATTATCCATTCATCTAATTATCGATCTCAATTATGCAATTTATTCTTCCAAATAGCTCTGAACAATAACTGCTGCATTTACCCACCGAAGACCAATTAAAATAAGATTTTGTTCAGCATTATCCATTCATCTCATTATCGATCTTATCCCTTCCTTGAAGCCTTTAAAAAATTTTCGTGACGCTATTTAAACTTTACTTCAGTATGCGATCAATGAGGCAACATTAAAGTAATGATTTTTACACAAATGCCACCATTAATGTGACTACTGATTCCTTCATCTAATGGAATTATTAGTCACATAACTAAACCACCTAACGTTATGATATTGCCTAAACATCTAGAGTAAAAATTTCAAATTTGTTAACTTGTTAGGGCGGGGGTGGCTTCCCAGGTTCGAGTCCCACTTGGGTCATCGTTGAGATTTATCTCCGCAAAATTCCCCGCCCTGCCCACGGTCAGTAGGGGACACCGATGGGCTTGGAAAGACCGCCGTCCGTCGGATGGGACGTTAAGCTGTGGCCCCGTGTGCGGGAGAGCCATACCCTGTGCACGTTAAAGAACACGCTGGATGGCCTTGACGGGAGGCTACCATCTGTCTCCTAACAACTGTTCCAGTGAGTCCCCTCCCCCAACCTTCTCTCAGCCTTCGGGGTCCATGTGACCTGGCCATTTAGCCCATGGTGTGCAAAAAAGTGCCGCTCAGAGGTAAAACAACGAACCAACCAATGTTAACTTGTCTAGAAAGCGTCCACGTTTCCCTATCATAGCAGACGTTAAAGCGGATCAAAGAGATAAAGCCTAATTTTAGTCTTTAAAAGTATGAATCTATTTTTTCACACTCTCCATAGATTCTAAAAATAAAGTAGCATTTCACTAATTATATACTAATTTACTTCATGCTGCACATTCCATTATCGGTTACACAACTCTCATGATAATTAAACTAGGAAACTTTTATCAAAATCACGATTCTTCGAAAGAACTGGAGCACCACTCCTCGACCAGCTTTCATCACTTTAGTTTTTTTGGCATTTATCACCAAGCCTATTCTACAACCATCCTCAATAAACAGCTTTAATAAAGAGGTTCATTTCATGAACAACCTCCTATCGTAATACTGAACCAATTACTACCGGATTTAACAGCTTTCACGTACGAATTAGTGTTGTTATAAAGAGCAATTATTTCGTCAATTGACTCTACAAATAATCTAAGATCTCATCAGAGAGTATACATATATACATGATGTTTCAAATGTAAGTTTACAACTTTGAAAGAATGTATACCTTTATTAATAAATGTAAGATACAAATCATTTGCACAGAACTGTAATCAAACACATCAAGTTTTGTCAAATGTATCAGAGTGACAGTTCGATGTGACTTCTACGTGTAGCATGACAAATATCCCACCTAAAATTAATTTGGGAATCTGCCTCAAGATTATATCTACGCAATCTCTACAATTTCTGAAATTCCTCACCATTCATCTCGAAGTTGTCCATCAACCAAATGTTTCATTCTATTAATCATGACTAAGCAAAAAATTTACTACAAAGAGAAAGCAGTCCGATTTTCCGAAACAGAAAAAAATAACACTTTTAATAAAATGGTTGAAGATATTACATCTATCATAGACTATATTCAACACATTAATCTGTTACGCGACAATAGAATCATCTCAACAATAATCTCGTCTACCACGTGCGACTTGTTTCAATTCTGAGGATGACAAAGAGTCTTTTGATCGTGATATAGTACCAACATTAACGCCAGTAATGCGTGACTGAGTTCTTAATGTACTTGGTTGCTAAGCAAAGAGATATGGATTCAAACACTGACAAAGCACGCATTTTTACCTTTCTTACATATATTGTACTTCTGCTGTAATCTCAGTTTCCTCATAGATCTTATCTATGATGCATCATGCTAATTGTCTCTTGTATATATCTCATTTGAGACACTTATGCAGCATATTTATAACAGACGTGTAAAGAAAAACGGAATCAATACTCAACTAGTTCTAAAAGACAACAATTCAATCATAATCAGTTTTAAAAGACAATTCCATCATGGTAAGTCAGCTCTCTCAAGAATAACGAACAAAATTTAAAAAATATACATTATCTATCTTCAATAAGAAAAGTGAGAGCAGAATTAGCCACATTATTCAGAACATCCTTGAATACTCAGCTCACTTTATCCTCGCGAAATCATCACCTTCGGTAAATTTCTCATCATTATCCCTCAACCTCGCTGAACACCATTCTACTTTTTTCTCACAAAATACAACTCTATATTGTTATCCCGGATTTTTCAATTAGTTTGTCAAGGGTAAATTTCTTATGAGCTTTTATTTCATCCCTTAAAATTAGTGTTGTCTTTTAGAACTAGTTTGGTATTGATTCTATTTTTCCTTGTACTCATTTCTACCCTAAATGTACGGCATAAGTACTTGTCTTATCTCTTGCTCGAAACATCACTGTTGGTTTCACCTAACGCTGGCTTAAAATGGTCTCATTTTATTTCACCACAGGTTGTTAACAACTTCTTTTGTCGTACGAAATAATATATCATAATAAAAGTCCGTTATTTCTTTTAATCTCAGCACATTTTATAGGAAAACGTTTTAATCAAGATAATGATAATAACTAATCTCAGATGCCCTGTAAGATCTGGTATTCCCAAGATAATTGTACTCTTTTGCTAATAATTAAAACATGATCAGTCTTATTCCTCTCTGAGTTATGGACCCTTCGTTACTTTCCTGTCGAATAAAAAAACACCCAAAATTTATAAAACGGGAATTATCTAATGGTATATATGATATATTTTGAAAATTATTTAATGCTCCACTTTGATACAAAAGTGAAATTGACTTTACATTAGTCTCTTCTTAGATAATAAACCATTAAGAATTCCAATAAGGAACATTTAAATGCATAATTTTTATTGGTTTTAGAACTATTTAATCAAAGAAAGAACTAAAAGAAATTTAATTTCTGAAATTTCGATTTATTATCTTGAAAACTTAACAGTAAAATGGTATTAAATAAGCACGGCTTTACTTTAACAAAGTAATTCAATTCTTTCTATTTTTTCGCACTGAAATGGAAATGGTAATTTGAAGTAGCATGCTCACCTGACAGATCCGCGGTGTAAGTCCAATCTCAGCCTGAAACAAAAAAGATCCAATCAGAACATTCACAGCAACAAATATTTTCAATTAAATATTAATTGCTTAATCACACTCCAACATCACTTCATTATAGTAATGCCATCTTAGTAAAATTACAACTGCAAGATGTAGAATATTTTCGGAAAAATGTCACATTTGGAGAACATAAAAATATTTACATTTGAGAAAGATTCTTATAAAAGTTTGCAAGGTTATCTCTCTTCTTTCAGATGCGGAACGTCACTTTAATTCATTTAAAAGCAACACAAAAACATTAAGGAAATTATATTTCGTTTAAATGCATAAAAGAACAATGAAACTAAAACAAATATTTTTATAATTTTCATAGGCAATAATATTACAGTTTTCAAATAATTTTTCTGTAAATATTTCTTTTCATTCAACCGTTTTTTAAAACGTAAAAATTTGCTTATTCACTTTTATGATGACTTATTGACTTTCAGATTGTTTGAATTCTGTTGCGTGAGGGGCAGGAGTGACTCAGCCAGCGCGCGCTTGGCTCGTAATCTGTAGTTTCCAGGTTCGAGTCCCAGCTGGGCCAGCGTTCAGATTTATCTCCGCAAAACTCCCCGCCTTGCTCACGGTCACTAGGGGACACCGATGGGCTTAGAATAGGTCGCCGTCTGTCGGATGGATCGTTAAGCCGCGGCCCCGTGTGCGGGTTGAGCCATACCCTGTGCACGTTAAAGCACACGCTAGTTGGCCTTGACCGGAGGCTACCATCTGTCTCCTAACAGCTGTCCAGTAGGAACCCCCCCCCCAACCTTCTCTGAGTCTCGGGGTCCTTGTGATCTGGCAATTTAGCCCATTGTGTGTTCAGAGGTAAAACAATTCAACCCTGTTACGTGAATAAAGCAGACCTTAAGAACCGACCTAAAACTATTGGACAAATTATGGATTCAGTTGTTTTCTCTTAAAATAAACTCTTCGATGAAAACATTCGTGTTATTAGGAGGTCGTGGGTTCATACCTGAATTTGCTAAAGACAATTTTTTCCTCTAACTTTGATTTTATATTTTGGGAATTCAATGAAAACACTCTTGAACAACAAACTCAAAGTTGGAGGGAAAATTGTCTTTATCAAAATCAGATATGAACCCACGACCTCCTGATAACACAAATGTTTTTATTGAATTCAAATTTCAATTTAGTCGTCATCAGTTTTTTGCTTATAAGAATTATTTTTGGTACACAGTTATTATTAAAGGGTCGAGAAAGAATGAATTATGTACAATTTGGTTTATTTATGGACATATTCTAATTTTGAGATCGTAGGGGTTAGCGCGCTTGGCTACTGATCTAAGGGACCTGGGTTCGAGCCCCGGATAAGGTAAGGATGTGTGTGTTGTTTTTCTGCTGAGGTTTTTCTGTTTGAGGCCATCCTCACAGACCTTATACTATGGCATATAAACTGACAGGCTCCTGTCAGACCTCTGTGGCAAGCAGCTGCTTGAGGGGATATTTATTTATTTTATTTATTAATTCTAGTGGTAATAATCAGTAAGAACTGAAAACTGAATCATATACGCTACCTCAGCAAAAAAAATTAGTGTTTCTATGTCATACCAGAAGAAAGTAGAAGTCGAACTACATAACTTCTAAAATAAGATTTTATGGAAAAATGTACCTGAAGTTAATTTTAAGATCTACATCAACGACCTCTCTCTTCCCATAAAAGTATTTTCCTTTAAAATTTACCACCACAACTGACTACTCAAGACAGTATATCTTTTCCACCACCACTATTTTTCCTTGAAATCTTAAATTAATGTAGAAACACAAAAGCATGGAAAGACATGAGAGGACCTAAAAACTCGCAATACAAAATAAATACCCCTCAAGCACCTGCTTGCCAAAGGTCTGACAGCAGCCTGGTAGTTTATTCGCCATAGTAAAAGGTCTGAGAGGATGGCGGGACTTCAGCAAAAGAAAAATATCACAAACGTCGGTCCCTTAGATCAATTGCCAAACGCGCTAATCACTCGGCCACGGGACGGCTCGCAATAGTGTTTAAAATACTTCCCTTCCTATACTTACTTTTCCGCCTACCTCTTTCCAACTTTCCTGTAATCATAAAATAACGTCCCTCCCTAGAAATGTGAATGGTCCATAATTGTACCTTAGAGTTCTAACACGTCCATTTCTCAATCCATGAAATGAAAATTGAAGTTAAGGGGTTAAATATTTTAACTTGCTTTTATTATAACCATTTCGCAAAATTTTTAAATAAATTTCGCTAATACGTTTTCAGCTGCAAAGCTTTATGTGGTGTAGTAAGCGCTGAGGACTGCAAATAAAACATGGAAGCAAATACTGTAGATGGAAAGGGTTATGACAGCTGTTAATGAAGATTGAATGATACAATCTCCCATCATCATCATCAGAGCGTCCCGCTTCAAATAAAAATGGCTCAATCGAAAAGACATTTGCTCTTGATGACATTCTTTCGATTACAGTAAAGACCATTTTGATCTTAATGTAAAATTTTCACCGGAGAGTTTTTAAAGAATGCAGTTACTGCGAAAAATGAAATAAATGGAATATCGATCACAATTTAATGTTTCTTTCATCTCTTTTTCTCTTCCGGTTTTGAATGGAATTTCCTGCTGCACGCAAGTAATTTTTGTAAACTAAATATAATGCGGAAAAACAAACGGATTTCTACATTTCTCAACCTTAAGGATTCTCAAGTATGGATTCACTTTGGGTTGTTTAACCTCTCAGCGTCACTTTTTTTGCACACAATGCTAAATAGCCAGGTCACAATGATCCTGAGGGCTCAGAGAATGTTGGTGAGAGGAGACCCACTGGACACTGTTAGGAGACAAATGGTAGCTTCCCATCAAGGCCATCTAATATGTTCAGTAATCAAATGCTAGAAGAATATGTCCTGTAGACAAGATACACTTGAAATAACTAGCAGGAAAAAAAATTGATTGCCCTGAGTGGGATTCGAACCCACGTCTCGCAGAAGCATGCCAGGCGTCGTAAAGGCTAGACCACCTGAGACTAACCGGTTTCTTCAACGATGTGTGGAGCGAGGATGGCTCAGTCGGTAGCGCGCCACGCTCGTAATCTGTAGTTCCCAGGTTCGAGTCCCAGCTGGTTCAGCGTTGAGATTTATATCCACAAAATTCCCGCCCTACCCACGGTCAGTAGGGGACACCAATGGGCTTGGAAAGACCGCCGTCCGTCGGATGGGACGTTAAGCCGTGGGCCCGTGTGTGGGAGAGCCATACCCTGTACACGTTAAAGAACACGCTGGATGGCCTTGACGGGAGGCTGTCATCTGTCTCCCAACAGCTGTTCTAGTGGGTCCCCTGACCCAACCTTCTCTGAGCCTTCGGGGTCCATGTGACCTGGCCATTTAGCCCATGATATGCAAAAAAATGCCGCTCAGATGTAAACCAACCCAACAATGTGACTTCGCCAGTGGCGCCATCCATTATCAGGAATCGGGCAGCTTGGCTGCCCGATTCCTGAAAATAGATGGCGCCACTGGCGAATCAGCAAAAATTGCAGGAATGCTTATATGTAACATTGCTGAAAAAAACGGCTAGTCTCAGATGGTCTAGCCATTACGATGTCTTTCATGCTTCTGTGAGATATGGATTCGAATTCCACTGAGGGCAGCCCAGTTTCTTTCAGCTCATTATTCCATTTTTTAACGTGTACAGATATGGTACGTGTACAGATACAGAGTATGGCTCTCCTGCACATGGAGTTTACTTTCCATCCGATGGTCGGCAGCCTTTCCAAGTCCATCGGTGCTCAATTTCTGGCCAAGGGCAGGTGTCTAACGGAGATAAATCTCAACGCTGGCACAAGTGGGGCTCGAACCTGAGAACTACAGATTAAGAGCCTTCGTTGCCTCGTTGTATGATTCGAACTAAAATTACGAGTAAAATAGGGGCCTTTTCTAAATATAGTACTCATCATATACACTAGAGGGCGCCACGGGTTTTTAATAAGGGGAAGGAATTTTTAAAAAAGGGTGTTTTTTAATAAAGGGGGTAGAATTTTGATAATAGGGTTTTTTAATGAGAGGGAGTGAAAAATTACGACTGAAATTGAGGGCTTTTCTAAATATAGTACTCATTATATACACCAGATTGCGCCACGGTTTTTTAATAAAGGGGAATGATAATGGTGTAGATTGCCCCTTCTCTGGAGGCTAATTTCACCATATTTACAACACCTTGAACCTTGAACCTTGGAAGGAATTTTTAATAAAGGGTTTTTTTTATAAAGGAGGATTAATTAATTTTTAATTAATTTTAATTAATTATTAATTATGAATTATGAATATTAATAAGGGGTGTGGTTGGAAGGGGCGTGGCCGGTGACGTCATAGTGGAAAACACAGTGCGTGGGGGTCCTGGGTTGTCAAAATACTACTCATCTGTTAGCAATGCTTCGTTACGCATTCAGTAGATGACGTTACACATTAAAGAGATGACTGCTGATTTTGTTTCGTAATGAAAAGTCATCTACCAAATGATTATCAAGATCTTTCCCGGAACCTAGAGTGCATGCAACATTATAGTGCAGTGAATTATTTCAACAAATAACCTCATTTTTGAATCTGTTTATATGCAGGTACTGAATGAATAGCAAAATGAAGAGAACTGTTTCATTCCACTGGATCTGCATTAAATAAACAAGCAATATAACCTCGTGGCAAAAATATTACTTACGCCTTTTTCCACTATCCTTCTCAGTTTTCTCACTTTTAAATATCAATAAATTTACCTTATCAATAATTTTTTATTTACAATTATTTTTTCTTAAAATAGAGTATCCAAAAGATTCCGCCCCAACCCCAGTCTCTGCTTTAGTACATTCTTCTACTTTGGTCACTGCTGGTGTATTTTTGATAATTCGGATTGACAGTTACAGAAATTTAATATTTCTTTTGTTTATTTTATCAAGAATCACCATGTTTTTAGCAGGCTTATCTGCTAATTGAGAGATGGACTTTAAAAAAGTTGTAGCCGACGCCAGGCACTGGTGCAAGACTTCTATACCCTTCCACTCCTTAAATATAGTCGTAATTTGTAGTTCCCAGGTTCGAGTCCCAGCTGGGTCAGCGTTGAGATTTATCTCCGCAAAATTCCCCGCCCTGCCCACGGTCAGTAGGGGACACCGATGGGCTTGGAAAGACCGCCGTCCATCGGATGGGACGTTAAGCCGTGGCCCCGTGTGCGGGAGAGCTATGTCCTGTGCACGTTAAAGAACCCGCTGGATGGCCTTGATGGGAAGCTACCATCTGTCTCCCAACAGCTGTTCCAGTGGGTCCTCTCCCCCAACCTTCTCTGAGCCTTCGGGGTCCATGTGACCTGGCCATTTAGCCCATGGTGTGCAAAAAAGTGCCGCTCAGAGTAAAACAACCCAATCCTTAAATATAGATATTTTTAATAAATTAAGAGGAT
Source organism: Ryuthela nishihirai (assembly GCA_038380435.1). Lineage (NCBI taxonomy): Eukaryota > Metazoa > Arthropoda > Arachnida > Araneae > Heptathelidae > Ryuthela > Ryuthela nishihirai. Next base: position 43,237,414 of record JAWZYU010000020.1, read on the forward strand.
ATTTCTAATTAATAATAGTAATATTAATAATAACAGCAATACTAATAATAATATTAATAATATTAATAATAATAATTATTTTATTTCTATTTTACTTTGCAGTAAAATATGTTATGTTAATTATTATAACATAATAAACAGAGAACAAAGAAAGGAATACTGACTAGAAAAACTCAATACGGAATTTGACAAGACTGAGCCTCTTAACTAAATTATATTAATTCAGAAACTTTTGGCAAATATTAAGTATGCGACACACCAGCATTTTAACCATATTAAGCATTCAAGGAATATCACTGTAATTAGCAAACCTAGCTAACAAACTACGTTTGAGTGAAAAATTTCAGTTTCTTTTAAATTATTATCGCAATTATTCCAAACTTTAGAGCCCTGAAAGGTTAGTGATGCTTTTCCATAATTTGTTCTGCATAGTCGTAATTCTAGATCAAGATGCTTTCTACCCGGATGATGATGACACTTCTTTTTGGTAACTGATATCGTAATTTTTTAATCTAATAACACGAAACATAAATAATGTTATATTATTAATTACAATATAATGTTATATAAATAATATTATTTAATTTGTATAAATTGGAAGTTATGGAATTTTGGCTCTTTCAAAAGATTATTTAGTATGTTCATTAAAGTTTAGATTACACAGAATTCTGATGTAGGTCTTTTGGAGATATAATAGTTTATTAATATTCCGTTTACTCATGTTACCCCATATTAAATGCAATAAAGTGATGAAAATAAATAATGAAATAACTTTCAACTTTATTTTATAAATAAACATACATTTATTTTTTCCTATAAATAACCCATAAGCTAAGCTTTTCCGGGTTGTTATATTACATAATACATTGTATAGTGATAACATAAAAATACACAGAAATTTAAACATATGTCACCGGCAAAGTTTGAAATCCGGCATTCTATAGAATGCCTAGGCATTGTATATAATGCCTAAAACTAGCCGGCAATGTATGAAACGATTCATATTTCACATATTTCCTAGGCATTCTATAGAATGCCAAAAGGCAAATCGGCAAAGTATAAAATACTACCGGGCAGTGATGTTTAATGTCGCAATGCGAGTCACGTGACTTTCGACGCTCGCCTCAAACAGAGAGCCAGAGCACTCAGTCCAATTCGAATTGACCAGTAAATATATAGGCTCACCCTGATTGCCAGATCCGCCAGTCCCTAGTTTCGGTAAAAAAGAGCGCCGTAGTTGGTCACTTTGGACACCAAAAAGACACCCTTCCATTCGGAAAAGCGCCCCCTAGCGTTGTAAGAGTGTAAAAGAGGGTTGCCTCAATAGGGATCCCAAAGTTTGAGAACCCTAGCTTCCATAGAAAGAGAGTTAAGGTCAAAAAACAGATTAAAAAAAGTCATCAAAAAACGACATATCACAAGCATCTCGGAACTCCACTGAAATAGATCTGACAAGTAGTAAAGTGAAATACGAGTATCCTAACTCGAATTGCAAACTTCGAATATTCAACACTTTATTGATTCGTTCTCACTTGGCTTTGCCTCATTTGGGGAGTTTTTTATAATGCGGACGACAGATTCATTACAGGTTATGATGTTAATATTTCTGGCGGTAGTTCAGCAATGGTATTTTTCTCTTTTTGTAGAAAAATCCCGTATCTTATATTTTGTACTTCTTACATTTTCACATGCATCTTTTCAATAAAAGCCTTTTTCATACTTTGCCGAAATAGTATTTGTCATTCTATACAATGCCTAGGTATTCTATACAATGCCTAGGTATTCTATACAATGCCTAGGGAAAGTATGTAATAATTCTCATATTTAATACATTGCCTAAAAACGCCGGGTATTCTATAGAATGCCGGCTTTTCATACATTGCCGGTAAAATACACACTTGAAAAAATTCACACTATCCAATGTTCAAATATTAATAATTCAAATGAAAAACAATTCGCAGCTTAAGGATATAGATAACATGATATAATTTAGTATCATCATCATCATCATCATCCTCAAGCAGCCATGGGCTACGGAGGTCCAACCAAACCGTGCAATTTAGTTCTCCAAGCAAGTCTATCCTGAGCTACATCTACTGCATCTGGCCACTGCACACCAATTCTAACAAGGTCCTGTTTGACATTGTCTGCCCACCGCATCCTAGGTCTCCCCTTCTTTCTGAGGCCTTTAGGCACACTGTTCATAACCCTATTCGCCAATCTATAATTATTCATACGGGCAACATGGCCAAACCAACGGAGTCTCTCTCTGCACAATATGCTGCTTAAAGGAGGTTGCAAACTCCTTTGCCTAATCTCATCATTAGTTACAAAGTTGAACCACCTAATGCCCAAGATACTGCGTAAGCATCTGGAATCAAAAGCATCTAGTTTCCTGTTATCTCGTTTACACAGCGTCCAAGTTTCACTACCATAACTAACCCTAGAAAGAACCAAACTATTATACAGTCTAATTTTAGTCTTTAGGTGTATACGCCTATTTCTCCACACTCTCCATAGGTTCTTAAAAGTCCCAGCAGCAATCCCTATTCGTCTGTTAATCTCATGTCGCACATCACCATTATCTGTTACATAGCTCCCAAGATAATTAAACTGTGACACCTGCTCAAGACTGCAACCATTCAGATTAACTGAATCACAGCCTGCCTGACCAATTTTCATCACTTTAGTTTTCTCTCTGTTTATAACCAAACCTACTCTACTACCAGTCTCATCAACAGCTCGAATGAAAGAGTTCATCTCATCAACATCATTTGCCAAAAGGGCTAAATCATCAGCATAATCTAAATCAGAAATTTTCATATCTCCAGCCCATTTAAGGCCAAAATCTTTCCCTTGAAGTGAATTTCGCATAACATAATCAATAACCAAGCTAAAAAGAAAAGGAGACAAAATGCACCCTTGTCGAACACAAGAAGTAATGCTAAACCAATTGCTACAAGCCTTAAGAACTCTCACACACGACTCAGTGTTATTATAGAGAGCTTTCATAATGTTAACTAACTTGTCTGGTATACCATATGATCTCACAATCAACCACAGATTATGACGATCAACAGAGTCGAAAGCCTTTTTGAAATCAACAAAGCTAGCAACCAAAGGTTTATGAAACTCTAAACATTTCTCAAGAATCTGCCTAAGTGAAAATATCTGATCCACACATCCCCTACCACTTCTGAATCCACATTGCTCATCACGCAATTGACTGTCAACCAGATTCTTAATTCTATTAAGCACAATCATGGAAAGAACTTTACCTGGAACAGAGAGTAGGCTGATACCCCTATAGTTATCACAAGAACTGCGATCACCTTTTTTGAAAATAGGGATAACAATAGCTCTGGTAAAATCCTTAGGAACCATGCCTTTATCATAAAAGAGATTCAGAATTTCAGTCATCCTAGTGGTAACCGAAACATTCCCAGCTCTAAGCATTTCCGTAGTAATTTCATCTACCCCTGGGGATTTATGAAGTTTAAGTTTAGAAACAGCCAAAATAACTTCAGATTGTGTTATAGGGCCAACATTAAAGCCACCAATGCATCTATCATCATTGCAAACAATGGGAGTAGAACTAACTACATTGTTTAGAACATCACTGAAATGCTCAGCCCACCTAGCCATGACAGAATCCTCCCCTTCTATAACCTTACCTTGTTTATCCTTCAATCCTTGTATGCCTGTCCGTTTTCTACCACACAAAACATTAACTATCTGGTACAGCTCTCTGCTGTTGTGCTGTCTAACTGCTTCCTCGGCTTTGTCAGCCAAACCATCAAGCCAAAGATTCTTATCAGCAGCTAACTGATCCTTTACACGTTTATTAAGTTCTTTGTAATGCTTTCTATTAGGACTAGTAGGGTATTGATTAAGGGCATTCCTGCAGTTCTTTCTTTCCGAAATAAGCTCAAGTGCCTTATCACTCAGATAATTTTGCCTCTTCTGCTCCTTTTTTCCTAAAAGAGTACTGTTAGTGTCCAAAAAAGCCTGTTTAAAATGATCCCATTCTTCCTCAACTTCAGTAGTAAGCAAACCATGACTGTCATAATGACTAAGTAACCTATCATGGTAAGCTTTGGCTATAACTGGATCTTTCAGAGCTTCAGTATTAAAAGTGAATTTTTTAACCCTAGCACAACACTTTTTAAGTTAAAGTTGCAACACACTTTTAACAAGGTAATGGTCAGATCCAATTTCAGCTCCCCTATATGCCCTGGATTTCCTAACAGAACTAGCCCATTTGCTGTTAATTAATATGTAATCAATCATATTCTTATGCAGCCCATCAGGTGAAACCCATGTGTACTTATGTATGTTGCGGTGTTTGTAATAAGTGTTAGTTATTCTGAATCCATTGAGTTTTCTTACCTGTAGGAGACGTTGCCCATTGCCATTGCAGCTACCAATACCAAAAGGGCCTATTACTCCTCCCCAAAGGTCAGAGTCAGTACCAACTTTGGCATTGAAGTCACCAAGAACAAGGGTAATATCTCCTTTCTTGACAGAATTCAAAATATCCTGAAGTTGTTCATAAAACCTATCCTTCTCATCCTCATCGGCATCGTCAGTGGGGGCATAACAGCAGATAACATTCAAGTCTTTAACGCTTGTCTGAAATTTTGCTGTAAGAAACCTTTCATTAATGCACTCATATCCTAGAAGAGCATCCGCTAGCGTGTCTGCTGAGAAGCAGACCCACGCCTTGGTGATGCTTATTGTCGTCCCTCCCTGAAAAGAGAAATTTAAGATTATTTTTAAGAATCTGACCTTTATCTGTCCATCTGGTCTCTTGCAAGCCGAGAATATCTAAATTATAACTGTGGAATTCTTGTGTGAGGACATCAAGAGAAAAAGCTCTGTGCAGAGTCCTCACATTCCAACTACCTATGGAGAGAAAATGGTTAGTGGGATGTTTAAAGAAACTATGTTTATTGAGAGAGGGAATGCCGACAATATCAAACAGCCCCCTAATCGCAGACATGGGGCAAAGACCCGTTCCCCCACTACTAAAGGCTGAAGCCATCTACACTGGAAGACTTCCTCCAATGTAGAATTTGACGATGCCAAAGAAGCAAAGAGTTCAGGTGCCTGCGATGACCTCTGCTCAGGATTATCCACCAGCTGATAAACATATCCTGTGAATCTATTCACTTGGGGCTGTCAACCCACAAACAAAAAGAAAACACAGCGGAAGATTTTCCCTCCACAGAAGCCCACCAGTGCAGCAAAATCAGGATCCATAATCAAGCTCAGAGCCATATATCTGTCCAGTCCAGTAGGTTTATATGGTCAGCACCAGGACCCTGTGTGGTTGACCACTCCTCAGCAGGGTAGAAAAAAAAGAAAAGTAGCCATAGTTGTCCAGATCAGTAGGCCACACTAATCTGGCAGCCCTCCCCTTCCGTTCACTTCCACAAGAGAGTATCTCTTTTGAAAGTTACTAACGGTCCGCACCACGAGAAGGCGGGGTTGGACATTAGGTGCTAGGCCTGGCCGGTTCTATGCATCATCACAGGGGATTGGTGCATAGCTCTCCTTCCAGTGACTACCTAGCTACCATTTACAGACTTAATTTAGTATACTATACATAAATTCAATATCTGCAAACCCCATAAGAAAAACCTTTATCTTTTTTGGAACAAAAAAAAATTACCAGAGAAATTTCTTAATTCGCAAGGTAAGCTATTGAACATTTTGGGGGCTAAATACATTGAATGATTATGTACAAACTCTTTTTTAATTAGTGGAACAATATACTGTTTCCCCAGTACATAAATGATGTTTATTTTTTCTTGAAGATAATTGCTATTTCTATGTACATTATTATATACAGGGTGAATCTGAAAAAGTGGGCAAAACTTTACGGGGTGGTAGAACGCAGCTATACGAGCAATATTCGTCATAGAATGTATGGGCGGAACGCAAACGGCGAGCCGCTAGGTGGCATTGGAAATGGTATAAAAGGGTCGGTCCTCGCACCCAACGGCATTTCTACTGTAGATTGCCGAGAGGATGGCTGGTTATACTAACCACAAAATGGCGGATATGCACTTTGTGTACGGTGGGGCCATATGAAAAGCCTAATCTACGAGTGCCCCATTGAAACCGATATGGATCTAGTCGCCAGGATCGCCGTTGTTGCCGGCGATATTCGGGGAATGCCTGGTGTCTTCGCAAATGTGCGTCGGTCCCTATCCCGCAGGTGTGAAGCCTGCATTACAGCTGGCGGCAGCTCTTTTGATCAATTTCTTTGAGCATGTACCTCAATTACATTCCTGTTAATAAAATGTTTTCTGAAGTATCTCCTCTCCTTCTTGTGTTCATTCTTTAAATGTGACAGTGGAAAACTACCTTTTAACTTCTCACCGCTTGCGTTCCGACCATACATTCTATGACGAATATTGCTCGTATAGCTGCGTTCTACCACCCCGTAAAGTTTTGCCCACTTTTTCAGATTCACCCTGTATATATATCTACAATGTATTAGAAGACCTATTAATATTTTTGTTAGTTTTTTTTTTTTATTTTTCTGTTCTGAATTGCGATTATTGGTTTGAGAATTGTTATATAGGTTCCTCCTCCATATAACAATAGCCCATAATAAAATACAGACAGATTAGCATCATTTCTGCATTTACCAATTTGTTTAAATAATAAACTTTGAATAACATTCATCTAAGTTTTATTTTAATTTTATCCACATACTATTTCCAGTTAAAATTTTGATCGATCAGTCACATCAATAATTTCAATAAGCTTACAGTTACAAGCTAAACCTTGATTGCAGCTTCATTATGAATTTTAATATCCAAATCTTCAATAATTCTGCTCTTCAAACTAAAATACATTAAATTTCGTTTTATTTAAATTCAAAGTTACTTTATTAGTACTAAATCAAGTACTAATAATTTTCAATTCACTGTTGATTAATGTTTTTAATTCTGTTATATTTTTAGCTCGAAAGGTGATGGCAGTATCATCAGCAAAACTAGTAATTCTCTCTGTTATGTTAATCTGACAAAAATCATTAATATATATATATAAAATTTCAGCCCAGCTCCAGTACAGAACCCCACATGGGCCGTCCCGTGGCCCAGTGGTTAGCGCGCTTGGCTACTGATCTACGGGACTTGGGTTCGAACCCCGGGTAAAAAGCATGGATGTTCGTGTTGTTTTTCTGCTGAGGTCCTGCCATCCTCTCAGACCTTCTACTCTGGCATATAAATTGACAGGCTCCTGTCAGACCTCTGTAGCAAACAGCTGCTTGAGAGGGTATTTATTATTTATTTACAGAACCCTGAGCGGTCCTGTTGCTGAGTGAGCTCCTGGTAAGAATGGATGTTTGTGTTTTTTTCTGCTGGGGTCCAGCCATCCTTACAGACCTTCTACTGTAGCGTATAAACTGACAGTCTCCTGTCAGACCTTTGAGGCAAGCAGCTGCTTGAGGGAATATTTATTTATTTACAGAACCCTGTGGCATGCCATATTTTATCTTTAACTCAGAACTAATAATACCATTTATTTTAAAAACTTGTATCCTGTTCTTTAAACAACTTTTAAACCATATTAGTACAATTCCCCTAATTCCGACATGGTCCATCTTATTCAATAGCACGTTGTGAGAGATGGTGTCGAATGCTTTTCGTATGTCCAAAAATATAAATATAGTTTGATAATTATTATATAAGGAGTCATATATGTATTTAGTAAAATCAATTGTGGCATCCTCTGTATTTTAATCTTTATTTTACTGAATTGAAGAAAATATTATTAAATGCCAAACACATGAAACTACTGACAATGCATTTGAGCTTAACACCAGAACAAAGAGTTCTATGTTTCTGAAACCAATTAGGGAAATTGAAATTGAAAATATTATTTTAGAATTGGATGACAATAAAAGTCCGGGTTTAGATGGATTTACTGCCATTATATTAAAAAATGTGTAACATATATTTTTAACATGTCAGTTCAAAATGGTGTCTTCCCAGATGAATTAAAGAAAGTAGTCGAGCTTCCTATTTATAAAAATGGAAATAAAAATATGTTATCAAATTATTATTAATATAAATTATAATTATATATGTTATCAAACCAATATCTATCATTCCAATTTTTGGAAATATTTTCGAAAAGCTAGTTAAAAAATGAATTAATTGTTTTTTATCGAAAAAATAGCTTTTTTTCCAATAGGCAGTTTGGCTTCAGAGAGAGTAAAAGTAAAATATGGCGTGCTACAGGGTTATGTAAATAAATAAATATTCCATCAAGCAACTGCTTGCCACAGAGGTCTGACAGGAGCCTGTCAGTTTATACGCCACAGTTAATTCATCTGGGAAGACACCATTTTGAACTGACATGTTAAAAATATATGTAAGAAGATTAATAACTTACTTTACACATTTTTAATATAATGGCAGTAAATCCATCTAAACCCGGACTTTTATTGTCATGCAATTCTAAAATAATATTTTCAATTTCCGTAATTGGTTGCAGAAACATAGAACTGTTTGTTCTAGTACAGTCGCTCAAAAAAGTATCCGAACACCATGATTGATTACAGAATTCAGAAAAAATATCTGGCAGCGATTTTTTTAGAAATTGATGATCTGACAACCTTCGTGTCACCATGGTGTTCGGATACTTTTTTGAGCGACTGTACTATGCTCAAATGTACTGTCAGTAGTTTCATGTGTTTGGCATTTAATAATATTTTCTTCAACTCCAGTAAGATAAAGATTAAATTCATTTGCTATTTTTAATGAATCGCTATCATTTGTTTCCTTACCAATATTAAACAATTGCGGTGTAACAGATGTTTTCTTTTTTTGATCAGTTAGTTCATTCTTAAATTTCCATTATTTTTTACTATTACATTTTTGAAATTGAGATCTGTAGTAATTATTTCTTGCATTTTTTCCAGTCTAGTGTTATACCCACTAGACTGAACCGATTTATGGATTTGAGCTTGATTTATGGATTATATTACTGTTGAAGGAGAATCTGTCGCTGTTTTCTGTTTGCTTGTGGGTTGCCAGTATTAGAGCATTAAAGTATTAAGTATTTTCTTAACTTTTTATAATTCGTTTCATATACATTATTATATGGATATCTTAAGCTGATTTCTTACCTTTTTATAATTCGTTTCATAAGCATTATTATGTGGATATCTTTTAAATTTCTTATAGCATTTATCTCGTGTTTTAATAAGGTTTATAATCGCATCTGTTATCCAATTGGTTTTTGATTTTCTGTTTGTATTTTTTAAGCAATACTGTTTGAAAAAAAAAGTAAATAAATACCCCTTTAAGCAGTTATTAATTATTTCAGAAAATTTGTCGATATATTTCTTGCATGCCAAATGTGTATCACCTACATTTTTAATGTTATCCCAATTGGTCTTCTACGATTCTTTAATAAGTCGTGTATAGTATATTCTATATATAAAATTATTTTGCTTTTCTTCTAATATGTTACAGTTTTGGCCAATTAAATCAATTTTAACACCGTTGGCTAATTATCAGATATGTCTGAAAATACAACTACTGCTTTCACATCTATATCGGAATTTCCTTTAACAATTACATGGTCCAAAGACGAAAAAATGGCCTGTGCACTTCTAGTTATTTCATTCAAATACGATTGGAAATGTATGTCGACATCATTAACAAATAGTCATCTTCCTACTCTTTCTCAATAAACAAATCAATATTTATGTCTCCTGTTAACAATATATTTTCTTATCAACTTTTCCTAATACTCTATCTAATTCTTCAATGAATTGGAATTATGTGCAAAAGTGAAACCTGTACACTACTAATATACAAAGATTACAACGTTTAACGTCAAGCACAATGATTCTGCTGATTTCATCTGTATATCTTCATTTATAACTGTATTCATATAATTCTCAACATATATTAAGATACCTCCTGATTTGTTGTACTGTCTACATTTATAAAAAATTTTAAAGAAGATGAAATTGGTTTATATACCAATTCAGCTTATATAAACCAATTTCATCTTCTTTAACCCATATTTCTGTTAATATTAATATATCTATTAAATCGTTATCATCTATAATCGCCTCTGTTTCTTCAAACTTATTCCTAATGCTATGTATATTAAGATTTAATATACATATAGATGGATAATTATCAAACTTAAAAAAAGATTTTAATCTATCCTAATCTATTATATTAGAATCATTATTGACTTCATATTCAACATCACTTAGCAACCGAGCCATTTTGCTTTAATATATTTTTTAAATCATCGTCATTTCTAATTTTACATATTTTGGCTATTTCATTCAAACGCATATAGATCTTACCTTCTTTAACCCATATGAATTTATAGCCAGATGTTTTACCTTCGGTTTTTGCTTTATATAACAATTGCTTCAATACAGGAGCAAATGCTCATTTAAATACACTTTGGCAGTCTTAAATCTTTCATCAATATCTCTACAATTAATACTATAATTGGTGTTTCTATTTGCAATGAACCATTGATCACGCGTATCTTTATTGTTAAATTTTGCAATTATAGATTTGATCCTATTTTTATTTATTGTACTCTGTGTTTCACCAATATATCTCCCTCTTTAATATTAACTCTAATTTTTTAGCAGTTTCGTTCACAATGTTGGTTATATTTTAATCGTGTTCCTCTGGTAACATTACCACAACATTACTACAATAACATTACCACAACTTCCATATTCTGGCTCCTTGAATATTGTTGTAGATCAGTTAGATCATCTCTGATTTGGCATATTTCTTTCCTTAGAGAGTTATTGTTTTGTTCTAGCTCAGAATTTTTTTTCGTTAGTTCCGAGTTGGGTTGCACTTTTTTTGCACACCATGGGCTAAATGGCCAGGTCACATGGACCCCGAAGGCTCAGAGAAGGTTGGGGGAGGGGACCCACTGGAACAGCTGTTGGGAGACAGATGGTAGCCTCCCGTCAAGACCATCCAGCGTGTTCTTTAACGTGCACAGGGTATGGCTCTCCCGCACACCGGGCCACGGCTTAACGTCCCATCCGACGGACGGCGGCCTTACTAAGCCCATCGGTGTCCCCTACTGACCGTGGGCAGGGCGGGGAATTTTGCGGAGATAAATCTCAACGCTGACCCAGCTGGGACTCGAACCTGGGAACTACAGGTTACGAGCCTGGCACGCTACCGACTGAGCCACCCCCGCTCCTCGTTAGTTCCGAAATATCTTTAGTAAGTCCAGTAATATTTTTTTATCATCTCATCTAATTTCTCTGAATAGAAATGCCTTTTTTTACTAATTTAATTGCACAATGCACACAAAGAAATCGCGAATTATCACATCAGTATCATCTACCACATCACATAACAATAACTAGAGCCGTGCGCGACTGCGGATATCCGCATGTAAAAGTTCTCTAATGATAAAAACCTAATGCTAACGCGGAGAGAGGATTAAATTGTGGGACAAACTTCACGTCAACGCGGATAGCGGATGAAATTGCGAATGTGATAAGATATGCAGGTACATGAAAACATTATAGCATTATTGATAACTGACATGAGTGCAAACAATTACTTGAGATAACGGAACAAAAAAACCTGATTTGAAAACTCAATGATGATTTCACTTTAAAAAGAGAAAACAAAATGCATTAGAATAAAGCGACAGTGCAAAAAATGCGTCCTATGAGAAAGAAATTATTTTTTTTTTGCTGACAAAAAAGAATTTGAGTTCAAAAAATAACTCGAGTTTTGTGAAGAAAACTGAAATTAAATATATTCATGAATGACTGAGTTATGGAGATCACGAAGTGTGCAGAGTGAATCGTAGAGCGGAGTTCTGGGTAAAGAAAGAAGTGTTTTCTAATAACTGCATTTAAATAAAAGAGCAAAATTAGCTCAGATAAATTTTCAGAATTGCATTTAAGTAAATTTTATCTAATATTTAGCTAGAAATATTTTTCTTAAATTCAGACTTTTTTTTATTACAATATATTTTTTCAGTTAATACTGCATTGTGCATATCCAGGCCATTTATACCCACTAGACTAGACTGGTTTACTGATTTGAGCTTGATTATGGATCCTGGACTTGCTGCCCTGATGGACCTCTATAGAAGGAGAATCTGCCTCTGTGTTTTCTGTTTGCTTGTGGGTTGCCAGTTCTAAGTGAACAGAGGTACGGGATACCTTATATCAGCTGGTGGATAATCCTGATCAGAGGCCTTTGCAGGTACCTGAACCATCACTTAAGAGTTGGGCATCGTCAACCCTAAACTGGAGTAATGTGTCTCAGGCAGGCCGCGTGGCTCTTCGAAAGGTGGTGCCTGAGTTCCTACCAGTATCGGTGTTGGGTTGTTGAGTTGTTTTACCTCTGAGCGGCACTTTTTTGCACACAATGGCTAAATGGCCAGGTCACATGGATCCCGAAGGCTCAGAGAAGGTTGGGGGAGGAGAGCCACTGGAGCAGCTGTTGGGAAACAGATGGTAGCCTCCCGTCAAGGCCATCCAACGTGTTCTTTAACGTGCACAGGGTATGGCTCTCCCACACACGGGGTCACGGCTTAATGTCCCATCCGACGGACGGCGGTCTTTCCAAGCCCATCGGTGTCCCCTACTGACCGTGGGCAGGACGGGGAATTTTGCGGAGATAAATCTCAACGCTGACCCAGCTGGGACTCGAACCTGGGAACTACAGATTACGAGCCTGACGCTACCGACTGAGCCCCCCCCCCGCCCCCCAGTATCGGTGACTTCAGCATTTAGTGGAGGAGGGACAGGTCTTTGCCTCATTCCTGCTATCAGGGGGCTGTTTTATATTGTTGGCCCGACCTCTCTCAATAAACCTAATGTGCTCAATAAACCTAGTTTCTTTAAAAATTCAACTAATCATTTTCTCTTTGCAGGTAGGTGGAACGTGAGGACGTTATATAGAGATTATTCTATTGATGTTCTCACGCAGGAATTCCAGCGTTATAACCTAGATATTCTAGGCTTGCAAGAGACCAATGGACTGGTAAAGGTGAGATACTTAAAAATAACTTTAATTTCTCTTTTCAGGCAGGAAGGATGAAAAGTATCTCCAAAGTATAGGTTTGCTTCTCAGAAAACATGTCAGAGATTCTCTTCTAGGATATGACTGTATTAATGAAAGATTTCTTACAAGAACAAATTTTAAAATAAAAATTAAAGACTTGATTGTTATTGGCAGACAACGTCAAACGGGACTTTTCTAGAATTGGCCTGGAATGGCCAAATGCAACAACAGTAGTTCAGAACAGACACGTCTCGAGAGGAAAATTACACAGTCTGGTTGGACCTCCATAGCCCATGACTGCATGAGGATTTTGTATGTATGTATATATAATACTGCATACATGTTACCCTATGTTAAATGTTATACCCAAAATGTTAAATTACATGTTGAACCCAAATAAAAACTTGTTAATAATCCATCCGACTGGTTTCTTTTACTCGCAAACATAGATCAGACCTCAAGCGCTGGCAAAACCTCGACGGTTATTAAGTAGGGTATATATTTTAAATATGTTTAAGCTGATAACATTTTCAGATGATGATGCGGGTTTCGTAAGGCCTATCGAGTGCTGATAGGGCCTTGCGGAAACGTATAGAACTTTTGTTGTTCGCGCAGGAATGCAATTATACATGCACATGTTATTTGACAAAATTCTTCTTTCGTGCTTTACTTTCCACCAAATTTCTTATACGTACTGAGTTGGGTTGGGTTGTTTTACCTCTGAGCGGCACTTTTTTGCACACCATGGGCTAAATGGCCAGGTCACATGGACCCCGATGGCTCAAAGAAGGTTGGGTCAGGGGACCCACTAGAACAGCTGTTGGGAGACAGATGGTAGCCTCCCGTCAAGGCCATCCAGCGTGTTCTTTAACGTGCACAGGGTATGGCTCTCCCGCACACGGGGCCACGGCTTAACGTCCCATCCGACGGACGGCGGCCTTTCCAAGCCCATCGGTGTCCCCTACTGACCGTGGGAAGGGCGGGGAATTTTGCGGAGATAAATCTCAATGCTGACCCAGCTGGGACTCGAACCTGGGAACTACAGATTACGAGCCTGGCGCGCTACCGACTGAGCCACTCCCGCCCCTATACGTACTGAAGTGTCAAGTTTAACAGCATGCTTCTAAACAAAAAACACGTATTCTACACAGGATCCCGGCTCAATTGAACCGTTGGATCCATGGTAGCTAGGCCACTGATACAAATCTCAACTTCATTTACAAGTATAACAAATTAAGGAGTCTTACAATAACAAAAGTGTGATTCATCAACTGAGCTGAATTTGGAAAAAAAATTACATTCTAAAAACTTCAAAAATAAATTATAATGCAAGAACTGCCGAAATGTATTATGCTATGAACCATAATTTATTTCACAGCACAGTTTTACAGCGCTAATGAAAAGAAGACAGAATCAACCAACCTTTGTCCCCATCATAGTGTAGGTCTTTCCTGATCCACTCTGACCATACGCTACGATGCAAGAATTGTAACCCTGAAGCAAAGCTTCCAGAACCACACGACCGAGATCTTCATACACCTACAGAAAGGAAAATAAATGAGACCTTATTTAAAAATCAGTTCATTTACATAACTACTTTAGAAATGTTATCGTTTCTTCAATAAACATCCTCGTTTTGTTTATATGTAAATGCAAAATAAGTAAGTCTATATTTTCGGCAAAGAGCCTAATCTTATGGTTCTCTGATAGCTTCCTTTTACTTTTAGCGTAAGTATGAAATATAAGATTACCTAAATTAAATTCATAAAAAGCATTCTTGTTTATTTATAGAGAAATAGTGTAAAAGGTTAAAAGTCAGTTATTGATATGGTGTAATGTTTCTTTAGTATAATTTAATTCCTAAGTTTGGCATCATAAATTCATAGAAACAATTGCTAACTTTGAAATTTAAAATTTCAGGTGTTTGCTCAATTTAATAAACGTATTCAAAGACTCAAAATGTTCATTTATTTTTAATCAAACAAGCCAAATCCCAAATCTTTGTCAGTTTCTTCCGATCCTTTTCTCTTTTCCTCTTTCTTGGGTGATGCACTAGCACCCGCTACAGGGGCTCCACCAGTAGAACTTCAAAATTTTTTGATTTCCCACTTCAGAGTTCAGAGCAGTGATGTTGAGGCCTGTACGGTATTCTCCCTGCCTAATTTTCAAGTCTTTGTGAATTAGACAGGGAGAAGGGAGTGCTGGTAGTGGGACACCGTTCAGAGCAGTAACACTCCTCCATGAACATCACTGAAGCGTGTATGGTGTTCTTCCTGCTTAATTTCCAAGCCTTTGGGTCTCTGGTGTGGTCTTGGGGCGGCATTCAAAGCAGTGACGTTGAGGCCTGTAAAGTACTTTTTCTGACGACATTACAAGTCTTTGGGCTTTTGGTATGGCGGTGGTAGGACAGTGTTCAGAGCAGAGGCACTGAGACCTGTACGGTGCTCTAACTCAGCCATTCGGGCAATTATTCTTAAATATACACGAGGGTAAGTCAGAAAGTAAGTTCTCTGTTTAATTTCTAGAAGGGAAGGTTATTACACCAAAGACAATATACAGGAAATGTCCTAACATATGTGTATTATTATTCCACATACCTTTCTTACCCACTCTGAACAAACCCATGTCCAAACCTCACTACACCTGTTGTCATTTTGTGCAAAGAAAGTTCCACTCAGAGGTAAAACAACCCACCCCAGATGTTACTGAGACACTTGTCGTAATGGCTTATCGAAACCCTGTCAATAGAAGGAGGCAGGAATACTGTTCCTGAAGTCACTTTTTGACTTCCTCTTTGACAGTGTCATCTGATGGAAAGACTCGCCCTCGCAGATGCTTCTTCAGCTTCCCAAACAAGTGAAAATATGAAGACACCACGGCTGAACTGCATGATTGATAGCGAAGAGGTGCCCATTTCCAGGTACGGAAATCCTCATCCACTACAGTCACACAAGCATTTTTGACTCACAGCACCATTTCCTCACACATTGAATTATCAGGACATTTGGAGCAATACACTACCTTAAGTTATCGATGGATTTCCACTAATTGGGTGTTCTGTATCCACAAAAATCGATTACTGCTCGGATCTACAGCTTCGTACACATGTACAGTAAATTGGTAGTGTTCGCTCCGACTCCGTTCATGAATGTAGCAGTGATGACACTGCCATTTAGTGATATTTTTGTGCACACATGCGGTAGTGGCATAGCCCCAAATATTTCTTATTTTGCTGGAGAATAAACTTGGAACTTACTTTCTAACTTACTTCCGTATTATTAATCCTGAAAAACCTACTATACTGAGAAGGGTGAGGACAACCGGTTTCTTTGAAATCCTGTGCATTCGAACAGAGTCTGAACAAAACAATTTAACCTATACAAACATCCATTAAGTAGTCTCAGTAAAAAGGGGTTATAACTCCTCCTTGTAAGTCCATTTAACATTAGATGAGCAAAACCATGTCCAAACCCAATCCTTTGCTGAATATTATTGGGAAAAATGCTACAAGTCGAATTGTTTTACACCTGAGGGTTGTTTAGTTCACACAATGGGATGGGTGAGGTGTTTTATCTCTAAGCGGCACTTTTTGCACATAATGGGCTAAATGGCTACGTTAGAAGGATCTCGAGGTTCAGATAAGGTGGGGAGGGAACCCACTGGACAGCTATTAGGAGACAGATGGTAGCTTCCCGTCAAGGCTATCCGGCATGTTCTTTAACATACCAGGATATGGCTCTCCAGCAAGGAGACACTGTCTAATGTCCCATCTGACTGATGGTGTCTCATAATGACAGAGAGTAGAACTGTGAGTTTTCTGGAGATAAATCTCTGGAGATAATTTTCTGGAGATAAATCTCAACGCTGATTCAGATGGGACTCAAACCAGGGAACTGCCGATTACAAGCCTGGAGTGCTATCGACTGAGCCACCTCCACTCCCCACACAATGGGTTAAAGAGCTAGGTCATAAGGAACCCAAGGTCTCAGAGACATTTGGGAGAGGAGATCCATTGGAGACAGCTGTTAAGAGACAGAGAGACCTCCGTCAAGGCAATCTAGAGTGTTTTTCAAGATAAGGTGGTATGATAAGGTGGTATGGCCCTCCCCTCCTTATCTGAACCTCGAGATCCTTCTAACGTAGCCATTTCAATGGTATGGCTTTCCTGCACACCAAGCCACAGTTTAACGTCCCATCTAAAGGGTGGCGTCCTTTCCAAGCCCATCGATGGCCTCTTTCCCAGTGAGCGTAAAATGAAAGTTAGAGGAAATGATATCAACACTGGTGCAGTGGGCTATTCAACGTCGGAATACCAGACTACAAGCTTGGCACTCTACCAACTGAATTAGCTCCCGGCCCTGAAAGTTACTACAGAACCCTACAAAACTGGTAGATACTTTTCATGTGATGTCATTGAAAAGTTGTTTCGAAGCCCTAAAACTTCTAAAATAAGCTTTTCAACGGAAAAATGTGACTGAAGATAAATTAAAGATCTCAGTGAAATCTATCTAAATCTCAGATTTCGATAATCTTTATTCAGTATTTAAAGAGTTGGGTTGATTTACCCCTGAGCAGCACTTTTGTTTGCACAATGGACTATATGACAAAGTCACAAGGACCCAAGGTCTCAGAGAAGGTTGGTAGAAGGGAACCACCTAACACTTGTTAGGAGACAGATGGAAGCTTCTCATGAAGGCCATCCAGTGTGTTCTTTAACGTGATTTATGGCTCTCATGCACACGTGGTACGTTTTAATGTCCCAGCCAATGGACGGCGGTATTTCCAAGTCAAACTGTGTCCCCTTTCTCGCCGAGAGCACAACAGAGGTTAACGGAGAAAATTCTCAACACAGGACAAGTTAAGACCCGAACCTGGGAAGAATAGAGTTTCAAAGCACTCCAAATGTTTTACTTGTGATAATGATGTATTTGAATGCAAGACAGCTCCCTCCTCCAATTAAACTAATAATGAGTTTCAATCAACTTTTTGAAATTTGCATTAATTTCCTTTCACATAGAAGCCAAATAAACTCAGTGGCTATGTCTGTAAATACACGAATTTTTTTTTTTGAATCACAAAATCCCTTTCTCAATTCAATAAATTGTAAACACAAGTGTTGCCCTGCTTTCCGTTAGAGATGGCAAAAATGGCCGAACAACAAACAGTCTTCGAAACGTTCCTTTCTAAATAAAGCTCTGAAAGAGGAGCAGTACGTTGGCTCGAGAATGGAATCTCTGAGAATGCTCTGACCTACTAAAGTGAGAAGTAGAGAATCGCTCAGTATTTATTTATTTCATCATTATTTACTATCTGGTTAAGCATTTGCGAAATTTCGCTATTTCTGAAATAATCGCAGAGCAGTTGAAGTCTGCGTTAGTTAGGGAAAGTGTTGTGTTGTGTTGTTTTACCTCTGAGCGGCACTTTTTGCACACCATGGACTAAATGGCCAGATCACATGGACCCCGAAGGCTCAGAGAAGGTTGGGGGAGGGGACCCACTGTTGGGAGACAGATGGTAGTCTCCCGTCAAGGCCATCCAGCGTGTTCTTTAACGTGCACAGGGTATGGCTC
Source organism: Ryuthela nishihirai (assembly GCA_038380435.1). Lineage (NCBI taxonomy): Eukaryota > Metazoa > Arthropoda > Arachnida > Araneae > Heptathelidae > Ryuthela > Ryuthela nishihirai. The sequence goes on from JAWZYU010000020.1 coordinate 43,256,042, forward strand.
TCCCGCACACGGGACCACGGCTTAACGTCCCATCCGACGGACGGCGGTCTTTCCAAGCCCATCGGTGTCCCCTACTGACCGTGGGCAGGGCGGGGAATTTTACGGAGATAAATCTCAACGCTGACCCAGCTGGGACTCGAACCTGGTAACTACAGATTTCGAGCCTGGCACGCTACCGACTGAGCCACCCCCGCCCCAGTTAGGGAAAGTGAACCTACTGAGCAGCTGCTGGAAGACAGATGGAAGCCCGGTTTAAGCCATCCATTATGTTTTTTACCGTGTATATATCTCTCCTGTACATGTAGTCACGGTTTTAACGTCCCATCTGACGAACAGCGACTCTTCCAGCTTTTGATAAACACTAAAATAGAACATATTGAGCAGTGAATGAGAATTTTGTAGTCTGAAATCCGGATGAGAGTCACAGGAAGCGACATATGTGTCTAAGCCCTCTCACTGGGACAGAGAGGCACAGGGCACTTCTAACTTTTGAGTCCCCTAGCCAAAAAAATTTCATTATTAATTATGAACGTTTTTAATTCTAATTTTGGAAAAAATCTATGTAAAAATTCACCCTCAGACTCTGTAATAAGGTCATAATATCTTCATTGCCTCATGCTATAATATACCATAGAAGAGATCTGTGAGTAAGATTAGTCATCAGTAGAAATTCAAAACCAGAAGTCACAAGAGGAGAATCCATGACTTTCGTTATCCTTTAGTTATCAACTGTTAGTAATTTATACGTTTTACTAAATCACAGTTTTTACTGCTGTAGCTAATATAAAAAAGTTGATAAATAGGCCAAATAGACTTCCAAATAGCCAATAATGAGCCAAATAGCCTTCCTGGTCTCCCCCCTCCCTCCCTGAAATACCTTATGTATATGTCTCCGTTGCATGTTCTGACAGATTCTCAAGTTTTAAAATTATCTTCTCAAAGAGATAAGGCAACATATCTGGGAATCAGGAAGGGCCAAAATTTTAAGGACACCTCTATCCCCATAGTCAGTTTTTGCCATTTTTGGAAATAAGTCTATTTAACTATTAGAAAATCTAGCAGAATTTGAATTTCATATTTTATTACTTTAGTTCTTTGAATTTGGTAAATATATTTATGTTAGAAATAAGAATGCGTTTTATTTTCTCGGGAGGTCGTAGTAGAGTGGGGGGGGGAGTACTTTCAGTGGATTTGCCTAGGGTTGTTTGGGGTTGTTTTACCTCTCAGAGAAGGTTAAGGGAAGGGAACCCACTGGACGCCTGTTAGAAGACAGATGGGAGTCTCATATCAAGGCCATCCAGCGTGCTCTTTATCGTGCACAGGGGGTGCACCTGCATAAGGAGCTACAACGTAACGTCCCAGGTGATGGACGGCGGCTTTTTCAAGCCCATTTTTCAAGCCATTTTCAACCCATGGCTTTTTCAAGCCCATTCTGGCCGAAGGTAAAGTGGAGGTTAAGGGAGATAAATCTCATCTTTTGCCATGGCGGGGCTCGAAACTGGGAATTGCAGATTACGAGCCTGGAGAGCTACCGACTGAGAAAAAAAACACACCTCAACTTGTCTCAGTTTAACCAATCGAAGGTTGTATGCAGCCAGTTATCTCCCATTGTACAGAAATGTATCTTATTAAAAAGTCGTAGTTCTTTCAACCTCTAGCTTCTGATAGCCGTCCCATGACCGAGTGGTTAGCGCACTTGGCTAAGGATCTAAGGGACCTAGGTTCGAGCCCCTGGTAAGGCATGGCTGTTTGTGTCGTTTTTCTGCTGAAGTCCTGCCATCCTCTCAGACCTTCCACTATGGCATATAAACTGACATGCTCCTGTCAGACCTCTGTGGCAAGCAGCTGCTTGAGGGGGTATTTATTTTATATTATAGCTTCTGATGCTTTATTACTCTGCTGCCTACCCAGAATGCAATGCAGTGGCAATGTAAGCAGGTTTCTTGGAGAGTTGACTAAAAACTACTTAAGGGGTCTCTCGTTTCCCCGCTGCTTAGTTAGAAACATCCCCCCGAAGAATAGACAACAAAGGAAGTTATGCTACATACACTACACCAATACCGCATTTTTTCCATGGTACACTTCTGATGCAGTGTTAGCTGTACAGATATATCAACCATAATAAAAGTTTAATACACGTTTAATATTTTTTCAGACATATAAGCAGTTCCTCACCGTTGTCTGCGAGGCACATCTTGCGGACAAAGGATCAACTGACCAAAAGCAGTAGTCGAAACTGAATCTGTGGATGCGCGCTCGATGGTCATATCCATGATGTACAGGCACCTAGACAAAGAACAGGAATTTGTTAAAATTAGTCTTTTTCATTCCTCTTAAAGTAATAAAGAATTTTTTTCTCACTATTTGTAATAAACTGTTCTACACCGATGAAAAAATTCCCGAAAGAAGCGGTTGACAAAATTTCGTGCTAGTGGAGTAAGGTCGCAAACATTGCGTTCTCGTAAACGTTTGGTTGCTGGCGGTGAAATTCACTGTTCCATGTTATGCCGGGCTGCGCTCCGCACACCCTTTACTAAACCTTACCCCCTTTTCTTTTTTTTGCTAAACATTACTCCATTTTTCTTTTTTTTGCTAAACTTTACTAAACCTTACTCCCTTTTTCTTTTTTTTATTAAACCGCACTCCCTTTTCCCAAAGTCCCTACTGGTCTCTTCTGAGACAAACCTTCATCTTCTCTTTCAGGTTTCTCATGCCACTCGTGTAGTGTCGGAAGACGGAATACGAGTTTTCCCCCATGGGGGGGCGGGTCCCGAAGGACCCGCCCCCACCCCAATTATTGAGAAGTGTTCATGTTATGGTGGAATGCTCGGAAAATATTTATGTTTGCGAAATGTTCAGGAAATGTTTGTGGTCAAAGATTCGAAATTTTTCGTGTTCACCTTTTAATTTGTTTTATAAAAAAAAAATCAAATTTAGCTTTTTGCACCTATCTTGATGTAAAATCATCTATCCTATCAACATAATCTAATGATGCTAAATGAGTATAATTAATGCTCATTATTTCTTATATCACTTCTGTTTCATGCGTTTAAATGCATTTTAAAACATTTCACTGTATTATTTTTTTCACACATTGATTTATTTTGGAATGTTTATTGATATTTTTTTATTTGATTTATTTTAGAATGTTTAGAAAACTTTGTCCCTGTTGGTAAAACGTTCGTAAAAACCGTAATGTTGGTAGAATATTCGTAACATTTTGTGCTTGTAGCTGAATGGTCATAAGCATTTGCAATGATGATGAAACATAGTAGTAATAAACATTTCGTGTTGGTGTGGTTGGGTTGTTTTACCTCTCAGCGGCACTTTTTTGCACAGCATGGGCTAAATGACCAGGTCACATGGACCCCGAAGGCTCAGAGAAGGTTGGGGGAGGGGACCCACTGGAACAGCTGTTGGGAGACACATGGTAGTCTCCCGTCAAGGCCATCCAGCGTGTTCTTTAACGTGCACAGGGTATGGCTCTCCCGCACACAGGGCCACGGCTTAACGTCCCATCCGACGGACGGCGGCCTTTCCAAGCCCATCGGTGTCCCCTACTGACCGTGGGCAGGGCGGGGAATTTTGCGGAGATAAATCTCAACGCTGACCCAGCTGGGACCTGGGAATTACAGATTACGAGCCTGGCGCGCTACCGACTGAGCCACCCCCGCCCCTTGTTGGTGTGGTAATTGGCATAAACTTTTATCTCATTACATCACGTTACATTCATTACACGCTTGGTTATCCTTCTTCTTTTTATAAATATCCATATTAATCGGATTAAACAGGTCCAGATAGAACAAGAAACTCAGTAATGATACGAATCCATATCGGATCCAAAATTTCTATTCAAACTTTCTTTCCGAAAGGCCTATAATTCTTTTATTACAGTAAAGATCCCTTAGGAAAAGCATTTAAGCAAGCCGTAATCTACTTCTAATTCCTTCTGTATTGATACTGCGTTTCTCTTTTACGTTTCTAACTGCAGCTTCTGAAAATCTAACGATTCATTAATATTTTTTTAGTGACGGTAAATAACATGTAATAAAATTTGGAGAATTAATGAGATTCGCCTGGCTACTGATCTAAGGGACCTGGGTTCGATCCCCGGATAAGGCATGGATGTATGTGTCGTTTTTCTGCTGAGGTCCTGCCATCCTCACAGACCTTCTACTATGGCATATAAACTGACAGGCTCCTGTCAGACCTCTGTGACAAGCAGCTGCTTGAGGGGGTATTTATTTTATTTTTATTCATAAGATATTTTGATTTATTTAGCATTAATTCACATTTATACTAATTTATATATATAATCCTCCATTCATACTGAGGGTAAGATACTGAGGATCAAATAATGTTTCAATCCGGTAGGGCCTGCCATCCTCTCAGACCTTCTACTGTGGCATATAAACTGACAGGCTCTTGTTAGACCTCTGTGGCAAGCAGCTGCTTGAGGGGGTATTTATTATTTTTACATATCATAAGGTTGGAGCTACAGACTTTAAGCCACGGATGAGGAACCTTTTCGAGCTCGCGTGCCAAAATTGCGGAAATAAAAAACATTTTATAGCTCGCGTGTAATCATTACTAAAATATTTTAAAATGTTATTTATGCCAGCAAAAGTTACATATTCATTTATCAAACAATAATTTTCAAATGTTACAAAATAATGGATTTAAAAATAAGGATAAAAAATATTAAGTCTTAGATTCCGCTATATAAAAGAAAAAAATATTTAAAAAATTACATATAAAACAGTTATTTATTGTAACCAAAATTATACAACCAAAGCCAAAACTTCACACGCTACTTTCTCAACGCACCACTAACGACAGTACGCGGATTTTCATTGGCTGACAGAGGAAAATAAATCTCTCACGCGCAGGGTAAACTGAAACCATAACTCATTTTTAAAATATGTGTTTTTGAGAAAATCAATTAATAGTTGATAGATGATAGTTTTGGTGCATATATTTTTATGATACACAAAATCTGTTTTATTTTACAATATGCAATCAATTATTTGACGAGATCTTTATAACGTATAGGCACACAATTGAAGTGCTGATTATACCAAATATATCGCCCTTTTTCAATCTCAGTTCTATTTATGGAAGAAATTTCTTTGTAGCTACAGGTTCTCGCCAATAATTCATCCATAAATATGCACTGAATGATAAGGCTATTATTTCCATGTACATGTTCATAGAGATGTATATTTTTCACTCTCAGTAGCATGTCATCTTTGATACGCGTACCATAGGTTCGCAGTCATTGCCTTTGGCCATCTCGCATCGGACTGTGATAGTGCAGAGTTATGTGTGCAAACGCACACACAACAACGATACGACTATTTGGATATTGATCAGGGTACCAGAGTTCGCAATTACTTCAAACGAGGTAATCATTAGTAGTAATCATCAGTAGCACCGGCATCCGCAAATCTTTTTCAGCATCCGCGTATATTGGCTACTTAATAACTGTCGAGGTTTTGCAAATGCTTAAGGTCTGATATATGTTTCGAATAAAAGAATTACGACTAATTAAAAATTGGATTAAATTAGTAGTTAATAATTAACTAGAAAAACATACTGTGATAAAAACATAAGCCTGTAGTTCGTAAAAATGTGCCGTACTATATATTAAACAAAAATTTCAAACAAATTTTATTAACTTGAACAGGATTCTCCCTGAAAAAAAAGTATATTAAAACAAATGTCAACTAAAATCACATGAAAAAAAACCAAGATTAATGTTTTCGAAAAAATATTCTATTAGAAAAAAAAATCAAATTTAGGTTTTTGTACCTATCTGGATGTAAAATCACCTATCCTATCAACATAATCTAATGATGCTAAATGAGTATAATTAATGCTCATTATTTCTTATATCACTTCTGTTTCATGCGTTTAAATGCATTTTAAAACATTTCACTGTATTATTTTTTCACACATTGATTTTCAATTGTTTACCTTTGTTAATATTCAATTGTTCGTATATATTTTATTTCATTATTAATGTGCAATTTTTATATATCTCAAATTTAATGTGTGCTATTAAGTGTATTATGTGTTACATATGGCTAATAAACTCATATATAGGATTTAGTCCGTTATTTGTTCATGTGAGTAGCAACAAAGGACTCTTGACAAGACTATGAAGCTGCGAAGATGTCTTCTTGACGGTTCTCACAGATCATAGGTCAATGGCTCATCCATCAACCAATGATCGATAAGAACTGTTTAAACGTCAACCAATGATGCATATGAAAACGATTCAAGTAACTTCATAGTCTCGCCCAGAATATCCTGTTGGCACTCACACTATTTCGCTTAATCCCAATAGACCTAGAATTTTCTGACCCGTCGCCCTGAACCAAGACACGGACATTATAAACGTTTACAACAGGGTATCTGAGATATAATAGTAAATCTTACATAATTCTCAAGAGTATTTTATTCATATGAATATGAGTGCTAAACAGGGGCTCCATGAGGCCAACAGGGGAAGCGCAAAAACAAAAAATAATAAACGAATTTCAAATTTAGTGTTTATTATTTGTCATATCTAAATCATCGTAATATCATTTTTATATTCGTTTTGTAATCATTATTTGTCGTGTTACACCGATGGCTTGGAAAGACCGCCGTCCGTCGGATGGGACGTTAAGCCGTTTTCCGGTGTGCGGGAGAACCATACCCTGTGTACGTTAACGAACACACTGGATCGCCTTGACCGGAGGCTACCATCTGTCTCCCAACAGCTGTTCCAATGGGTCCCTTCCCCCAACCTTCTCTGAGTCTTCGGGGTCCTTGCGACCAGGCCATTTAGCCCATTGTGTGCAAAAAAAGTGCCGCTTAGAGGTAAAACAACCCAACCCAAATTGCCGTGTTACGTAGACAATAACAGCATTTACTTTGCGAATCAGGACTACGTCAGCTGTTTTCGTATTGCTGTTTTCGTATTGCTGTTTTCGTATTGCCGATCTGAATATTAAGATTACGATCACTGTCCGGAATCTTAGTATTATAGCGATGACAAAAATTGCTCATGAACTGAAAAGCAATGACGTTGAACTGCGGTAGCCAGTGAAACTACTCCTGCAGTTGTACTGGTCCGTGGCACTTGATTGGCTGATTCTATCAGTACAACCAATGGGAGAAGATCTTGTTACTCTGTGAATATCTTCATTTAATCATCCCGGGCTCAACAAGCCTAAACTTTCAGACAAGATATATTTGAACTGGTTTGTCAACTTTTTATTTTGCCAAAGAAGGACACTTATGTATGAAGAATTTAAGAACAGCATTGGATATGAAAATATAAAATGTGTTGAATATATATATGGTGTACAAGAGAATGCTAATATTACATTTTGACATCACTTAGACCTGGGTTCGAGCCCCGGGTAAGGCATGGCTGTTTGTGTCGTTTTTCTGCTGAGGTCCTGCCATCCTCTCAGACCTTCTACTGTGGCATATAAACTGACAGGTTCCTGTCAGACCTCTGTGGCAAGCAGCTGCTTGAGGGGGTATTTATTTTTTATTTTACGAGTGGTTAGCACGCTTGGCTACTGATCTAAGGGACCTGGGTTCGAGCCCCGGATTAGGCATGGATGTGTGTGTGTCGTTTTTCTGCTGAGGTCCTGCCATCCTCTCAGATCTCCTACTGTGGCATATAAACTGACAGGCTCCTGTCAGACCTCTGTGGCAAGCAGCTGCTTGAGGGGGTATTTATTATTTTTATTTTTACGGCCAGCAAATGCAAAGCTCAGTCGACTAAATATATGATTTCCTAAACTGAAAGTCTTGCGTTCGATCCTAACTAATATCATTTGTTTGTTTTTTCAGTCATTTTTTTTTTCGTAATTGGTTTTATGACCATATCACTGTTTTTACAATTCGTTGTAAAATAGATTAATATATGCAATAATATATATTATAAATTAACGTTATAAATGAAATACAACCGAAATAGAGAACTTTTCAAATGATAATTTATGACGAGTAATTCAATTTAAAATAATAAATCTAAATTTATAATCGGAATGGAGTCAAAAACAAAATAGCAAACGTATACATTAGACTTAATTTTCACGAATTATTTTTAAAATATGACTAGAACGGAGACGAAAAATACGTATACGTAGGTAATTATTACACTGGAGCGGCAAAATACTAATAGAAGTTGAAAGGACAAGAATGCATTTTCGAGTTTTTTTTTACTGAACTTTTTATTAAATAATGTGTTTTGAGAATACATATAAAAAAAGAATATCATTGCGAAATCTTTTCAATCCTATTCAGTTCAATTCAATATCAGGAATCTCCACAATTTTTCTTCATGCATCCGAGAGTTACATGTAGTAGTAAAATTACCCCACCAAAATAGAGGCTGGGATATGCTCAGTCAATAGCCGTCGGGGTCTTTGCGACCTGGTCATTTAGCCATTGTGTGCAGAAAAGTGCCACTCAGAGGTAAAACAACCCAGTACAGCCTGTTCATATTTAATGATTGGCCAATTATACGGTAAAAATAGAAGCTTTTTATCCCCCCCCCAAAAAAAATTGCTTTTCTGTTATGAGTTTACCTTACAAGTCCGAAAATAATAAAATGCATGCTTCAAATTTCGTTTTCATTTTACTTAAAGCGACGGCATCAGATTTCTCGTGGTCGGTAATGCGAACACGAGAAGTATCACCTGAGAAACACTGCCTGAATTAAAAACTCCTCAAGACTGGCTGGTACTGTTTTTACCTGCCAATTACCATAGTTATGTATATAAATCATGCTCTAATAAGGTGATTTTTTGTCACAATTCAACATCTATAAGATGGCGTTTTAAATAGGCCAATTTTGATGAAATTCCACAGATTACAAACCTACACACACTGCTTTACACCAAGAGAAAGCTTCATCAGTCATATGCGGTAAGTGCTCCTTATACAGGGACATCAAGCATTCTCTGACCTCCACCATCCCCGGGGTCGACCCACCGCGTGTGCAGCGACGGCCGCCAAATTTAGCGGTGCTGTTGGCACTCTGCCAACTCGGTGTCATGTGTCACTTTCAACTACAGCTGACTCATCCGTTTTCAACGGTTTTGCTTCCTGGACCGCTCCTGTCTGAAGCTGCGTCTCTTCACGAAGAAGTGAGTGAGGTTGGAAGGATGTGGGTACTGCGGGAGAAAGTGAAGCCTTTTGTTACGCTATCCACATCTTACATGAGGCAGAAAACTCTAAATAAAGAAGTGGAGGGATAGCAAACCCTCCAGGAACACCACACTTCGCGTTTTTCAACTAATAAGGAGCAGATGGTTCTTTTGTGATGTTCTGTGGTATTTTTAAGCGTCTAAAACTGGAGATAAAACTCCCTGTAGGAGGTGAATCTTCCAGGTTGGACTAAAGAGTATTTCTCGACTCCCCTCTTTCGTCCTCAGCTGGAGGAAATGGGATTCCATTTATCATTCTAGGCGGATCATTCTCATGTTGGAAGAAGATGTAAAGAAACGCTATCTTACAGAAACAAAATAGTGCGTGCTGCATTTAAGGATTATAAACTGAAGAAATTAATAGAGTTATTGAAAAGTTAAGAAAATAGATTGTTCTACTTGAAAAGCTGACAATTTCAGCGCCATTTTTCTATAATATTTCTATATTCGATCCGATAAAATCTAATTAACAACAATTTGTGCGACCAAGTATGCAAGTTTGCTGCACCTTACAAAAAAGAAATTTATTAATTAAAAAAGAATCTCTGGCTCCACAAAAAACATTTTTTTTATCGATCACGACATGACCATTCACTATGGAACATTCTCCTCATACCTCGCAAAACAACTCCCATTGTCTTGAATTTAAGAATACAGGATAGTACCTAGGGCAGCGACTAGGGTTTTTCCTTATTCTCAATCCCCTTGAAAAAAAAAATACTTTACTAGAGGTTGAAAAAAAAAATTGGTTGCCTTGATTGCGATTCGAACTCAGGTCTCCCAGAACCATGCATGGCGTCTTAACCGCTGAACCATCCCAGTCAGGATGAACAATTTTCAACTAATTATTTTTTTCAACTAATTATTTCATTCCCCCAACAATCCGTTTCTTTTATATATTTTCATTATTGTTTTTTTCAGCTCGATTCAGTCACTTGGACCTTTTTTTTTTCGAGATTCGGCCGTTACTAACGCAAAAAAAAACGTGAACCAAGCGTTTGCCGTTGTTAGGAATTGTGCAGCGGTCTTGTAAGCAACGTAAAAGACAGCGCATTCGCAGTTCCGGAATTTATGACCTAAATTTTGTCTGTACCTAAATTTTGTCCGTACAAGTGGCAACAGGTATTTCACAATGGAGAAGCAAGATGTGTGTACGAATCATACTGTACGAATTCAGAAATCATGTCTATGTCCAAGAGTGTTTGCATAAACTATGCAAAGTTTACGGGGACAAAGCCATCTATAAAAACATCTGTTACCTGCAGTAAGGCAAAAACCGGAACTGCATTCTCTTAAGATGATGCTATGTTTTTGGTGGGATATTGCAGGGAACCCTATATAAAAAAATAAATATCCCCTCAAGCAGCTGGTTGCCACAGAGGTCTGACAGGAGCCTGTCAGTTTATATACCACAGTAGGAGATCTGAGAGGATGGCAGGACCTCAGCAGAAAAACGACACACACATCCATGCCTAATCCGGGGCTCGAACCCAGGTCCCTTAGATCAGTAGCCAAGCGTGCTAACCACTCTGCCACGGTTAACTTGCAGGAACCCTATGCCTGAACTTATTGCCCTATGAGACCAAACAATCAACGTAAATGGCTATTGTGAACAGTTGAACTGCATAAGTGCAGCACTGAAGGCTAAACGCCAGGCATTGGTAAACAGAAAAAGTGTCCACTAGGACAACGCACTGCTCAATGCTGCATTACGGACACAGCAGGAGTTGCGGCAATGAGCTGGGAAATAATGATCATCCCCATATTTGCCGGACTTGGCTCCCTCAGATCTGTTCCGATTTCTGAACAATTTCATATCCGATAGGAAGTTTCGGAATGGCAATGAGGTGAAAGAGCACATTGACGACTTCATTGTCACGAAAGACAAGACAGTGACATCTACAAACCTGTAGATTGTTGGAACATGGTCATACATACACCGAAGAGCCAAAACATTATGACCAGCACGTCTTTATGCAAATCAAACAACTGCAGATAAACGACGGCGCGTGTGAAGGTCATGAAATGGTATAAATAACACCTTATACTGAGCTCTGTTAATCAGTGTTTTTATTGTTCTTCAGATGGGAAAGGCAGAGAATTTAAATGAGTTTGACAAAGGCCAAATTGTAATGGCCAGACGACTGTGTCAGAGCATTTTCGAGACAGCAAGGCTTGTGGGTGTCACTGTAAGCCGTGGTCAGCATCTTCCAAAAATAGTCCGAGGAGGGGAAAACCACGAACCGCCAGCAAGGTGTTGGACGACCGCGGCGCATCGATGCTACAGGTGAGCGAAGGCTATCCCGTATGATACGAGCCAACAGAAGGGATACTGTAGAGCAACTCGCCCTTAATTTGAATTCTGGTGACCGGAGTAATATGTCACAACACACAGTACATCAAATCCTATTGAAAGTGGGGCTGCGTAGCCGCAGGCTGCTCCGAATGCCCATGCTAACCTCGGTTCACCATCGAAAGCGCCTATAATGGGCACGCGAGTATCAAAGCTTACCTTGAATGATTGGAAAATGGTCGTCTGGTCCGATGAGTCTCGTTTTCTGTTGCACCATGTGGACGGTCGGGTACGTGTGCGTCGTTCACCCGGGGGACTATTGACCCACGATGCACTGTGGGATGAAAACAAACCAGTGGAGGAGCGTAATGCTTTGGGCAATGTTCTGCTGGGAAACCCTGGGTTCAGTCATTCATGTGCAGGAAACTATGACGCCTACCATCTTCCCAAACATCAGTGCAAACCAGGTACATACTTTCATGGCAACGGTATATCCAACTAGTAGTGTCTTCTTTCAGCAGAATAATGGGCCATGCCATACTGCACGGATTGTTCGAGAATAGTTCGCGAAACATGAGGAAGACTTCCAGGTATTGCTCTGGTCTCCAAATTCCCCAGAATCAATCCAATCGAGCATCTGTGGTTTGTGTTGGAACAGCATATCCGATCTGCGTCGACTCAACCACATAACTTACAAGAATTAAAGGATCTGCTGGTAACGTGTTGGTATCTATAGCACAAGACACCTTTAGAAATCTTGTAGTGTCCATGCCTCGCCGGGTAAGAACTGTTTTGGCGGCACGTGAAGAACCAACATCATATTAGGCAGGTGGTCATAATGTTTTGGGTCTTCAGTGTATCTACCAATGGTAATTTCATTCTTGATTAAACAGCATATTGATTAATCAGGGGAGCGATAATCATTCATGTCTCGCCTTTCCCCTTACGTTTCCATCTACCCTATAAATTTCAATGCCATCCCTGCACATAGGGCCGATCTGTGTGGTGAGGGGGGCAAGAAAGTGGCCCCTCACTTCAGAATGCTAATAAGGGTAATGGTGGGAAAAATTACTAACTCCATGCATATTTCATGCATTTTTCAAATAGTTAGCTGAATAGTTGGTTGCTCTGAGTAGGATTCGAACCCAAACCAACCAATTTTTTTCAGCTAATTATTTCAAGTGTTTCTTGCGTACAGGACATTTTCCTGTGATACTTTATTACTGAATTTTTTAAACATATTAAACCGAGAGGAATTTGATCTTTTCGTTTGCATGAGCTCCCGCCATCTGTTTTCAACCGATGGTTTATGGGAGAAAGAACATAGTATAAGAGAAAATTGATTGGTAAATTGAATAACAAGTATTAATTTGTGCATCTCATACGAACGAAAACTCATCAATCGACTGCTCGTACACCAAGAGATTACTGTATTTTCATTTTCCAATCATCAGTTAGTTCGCATTTCCACTGTTAGACGCTGCTAAAGACGGAAAATAAGAAACTTAATTCTCTTTGAAAACGAACATCCCGTATCCGACAGAGGTCATACGTTATTCTTCGAGTCGTAATAATCGTCAGGAGAGAAATCGAGCGCCTTTAGTTGAAAAATATTAATGACGAAACTGGCGGCAACAAATGTCGCTTGGGTTACTTTTCAAGCGTCATAGTACAGAATACATTGTGCCACCTCTGTCAGATACTTAACTTTTTGCACAATGGCAGATGGAATACGTTGGGGAAATGATGCCAAGACGCAGTGAATGCCAGAATCAACGATACTCTTAAGCGCCAGTAGGGAGCTAAGTTGTTGGCTACTTGCCACAAATTTTTTCTTGGGACAGCAAATGATTTAGTCATCATTTTCAATACGAAAACTGGGTTGGGTTGTTAGACTACTGAGTACCAATTTTTTGCACACAATGGACGAAATGGTTAGATCATAAAGACCCCAAGTATCAGAAAATGTTGGCGTAAGGGGATCCATTAGACAACTGCTAGGAAATAGGTTGTAACCTTCTGCTAAGGTCATCCCATCGTGTTTAACGTTCACAGATTGTGGCTCTTTTGTATACAGGGTCACAGCTTTCGTCCCATCTGACGAATTCTGTCCTTTCCAAGTTCATCTCTATCCCCATTCTGACCTAAGACAGGAGGGCTGGAAAATCTGGCGTCAGTCTGATGAGACGATAATCCATGGTCCTGTGCACGCTATAGTACACGCTAGATGTACTATAGCGTGTACAGGACTTTGACAGAAGGCTAAGAAGGTGTGTGGCTTTGACAGAAGGCTATCAAATGACTCATAACAGCTGTCAATGTGTCCCCTTCTCCTACTGAGGGCGAAACTCATTTGAGGTGGGTGCCGGTGGGTTTGGCTCAGTCGATATTATGCCCGGATCGTAATATGTAGTTCCCAGGTTCGAGTCCCACCTCCGCAAGCGTTGAGATTTATCTCCCCTAAACCTCCACTTTGCTCTTGGTCAGTAAGAGACATCAATGGGCTTGGAAAGGCTGTCGTTCGTCGGATGGGACATAAAGTTACGGCATTGTGTGCAGGAGAACCACACCCTATGTACCATGTTAAAAAATACACTAAATGACTTTGATGGAGGCTCCTATTTATCTTCAAACAGCTGTCCAGTGTCTCCCCTTCTCCTAACCTTCTCTAGGGGTTCTTATGACCTGATTATTTAGCCCGTTTTGCCCAAAAATGCCACTCAGAGGTAAACCAACACAACCCAGTTTGCCTTATAATAATTTAATAGCTGAAAAAACTGAGTGTCACTGGTAGTGGTAGGGGTGGGCGTGGCTCTGTCGGTAGTGTGTCAGGTTTGTAATCTGCAGTTCCCAGATTCGAGTCCCAACTTGGCCAGCGTCGAATTTTATCTCCTTAAAACTCCCCACCCTGCCTCGGTCAGTAGGAGACAACAATGGGCTTGGAACGGGCTTGGAAGGCCACTCCCAGTTGGGAGAGGGAGGAACAATCCAACTGGGATGGGAGCCAAATCCAAGACCTCCTGGAAACATGTTAAATGATTGTCTTACTCAGATCCTCCAGCCTAAGTTGACATTTGCACGTTAACTGTAATTGAATTTTGCTTCAGAAAGTTCAGCAGGAAGAGCATCTGACTTGCCTTCAAGAGGTCGTGAATTCGGACCACGAATAATTAACAAATATATTTTTCCTCCATTTACTAGCATTATCAAAGGTCCCTTTGATAATGTTAGAAATGGAGGCAACAATTGTCCCTTCCCGGTTTAGATACGGTCCTGCTACTGTATATAGTCAATAAACGCGGATGCTGATAATGATTTGCGGATAAGGAAAAAACTTTTGTTATCCGCACAGGCCTCTACTTATTTTCCGATAACATGCTAATTAATGCACGAACTTTTCATGAGAAGAGGTTGGGTTGATTATCCTTTTGTTGCATTCGCTCGGCTATTAGAAATCTGAAATCCATAAATCAACAGTTATTGCAGTTCTTAGTATTTGCTTAAAACCAAACTTTTCATGAATCCGCTAAATTGTTAAGAAAACAAACATATCGCTTTAAGAAAAATAATCTTCTCCATATCCGGCATTCGAAATGGACTTTTTTTTTATCCCTGTATGCATAAAACAACACTTTGCTTATTGCAGACGCTCTTAAAATAGACGAATGAGATTAACATCAGTTGGAATTTTGTTGTTTTGGTTGTAACAGCAGATATAGCCAGAGTGCAGTGCATAAGAAAACAGAAATAGATTTTTAAGAAGCCTCCGATGATCATTTAAATGACGAAAGAAATTTTGAAAAAAAAAACTACACTAATGAGGTCAACTTTAACTGCACCGTAATTCAATTTACTCAAAATCGTAAATCGTTGGAAAACTGGCGCGAAAATTCCGTGAAATGTGTTTACTTTCGGATTTCAAATTTAAATCTATCTCGGCTCTACTTAGCTATAATAATAAATCATCGATGTCAACAAGCTGAAGTGTGTTATTGCACCAAGTAAATGAAAGTAACACCAAGTAAATGAAAGTAACACCAAGTTGATGAAAGTAACACCAAGTTGCACCAAGTAAGAAAATGCAAAAAAGAAACGTATTTTTATATGGTTCAAAGAAATCCTGTCGTCATTCGAGAAACACACACACAAAAAAATTCTTTTCAGTCAGCCCTCTTGCCCCTGCTCTTTTTTGGCGCATAATGGCTAAATGGACAAGTCACAAGGACGGAGTCCCTCAGTGGCGCACTCAGGATTTAATCTTGGGAGAAGCCGAAAGGCCCGCTGGCCCGGCTCGTGCAAACGAATTGGCGCTCGCTCCGCCCGAACACTACTTCGTTCTCCTTGTGTTCAGAGCGACCGTGATTCCCGAGAGGTATAGGGTATTCCCACCTTATGTGACCTGTAATTCATAAGTAATATAGAAATAGAAGACACGACACAACATAAATATAAAAAATGAATTTTAATTAGGAAAAGATTTTTGGAACATTTTTTAGTGTTTTCTTTTTTTCCTTTTTCTTTGGGGGGTGGCAGGGCCCTTTGCCCTCCCCCCTCTGGGTGCACCACTGGAGTCCCTAGTAAGTTTAATATTCTTTTTTTTGCCTCTGTTAGCGTTATTGTGTCGTCCCATGGCCGAGTGGTTAGCGCGCTTGGCTACTGATCTAAGGGACCTGGGTTCGAGTCCCGGATAAGGCATGGATGTATGTGTCGTTTTTCTGCTGAGGTCCTGCCATCCTCTCAGACCTTCTACTATGGCATATAAACTGACAGGCTCCTGTCAGACCTCTGTGACAAGCAGCTGCTTGAGGGGGTATTTATTATTATTTTTTTTACCGTTACTAGCATTCTGAAGAAGAAGGGTCATACCCCCTCTAGATCCGGCCCTGATCATACATAAAAAAAGCGTAGCTACTAAATGTGTTAGCGTAAAAATGGTTATTGAGCGTTCAAAAATGAGGAGTTTCTGCATTTAATAGCAGTTGAGTTCGTCCTTTAAAATTGACTAAAACTAATCATTGCAAAATTTCTAAGCTCATGTTAGCAAACTGTTTGATAAAATAATCATTTCTTACCAGGAACGTTTCCAGGGGGGGGGGGGGGACAGAAATCGGGACTTCTCCTCCCCCGAAACTCCGATCATCTTATACGAAATCTCAAACTTGTCTACCTGCTTAGAAATCCAAAACAGTTGTCTTTGAATAATTTTATTTTAGTCCCATAGTATATGTCCGACATTTAAAATACAGTTTAAAAACAACTATTAAATCTTATTCCATATAGAATATCGTATTAACCCTTCCTGTCCGGTGGAATATTTTAGTAATTGAGAAACTGTACTCAAGTCTTATTCTCAGATCCCCCCCCCCACCTCCGAAACTAAATTCGCGAACGATCTCAAAAAAAAATTCTCGGAATGCTCCAACTACCGTAAACTCATTAAATACTAAACGAATACGTTGGAAACGAAAATTTATTTAAAGTTTTTTTAGATATTAAATTCATCTTGTTTCATTTTTCTCCATAGATTACTCATTTTAGAAATTACACTACTTCGAAATCGATTCTATATTTTTGACTTAAAATATGGCTGTATTTATGGAGTATACAAGGGCTCATACTCCCTATTCTGTTCGAAAAATTTTAATATCTATAACGGAAGCAATATGTATATATTAAAAATATATTGTAAAAATATTTTTAAAATCAGCCCTAGAACAGGAGAAAAAGTACATATTGACCTATTCCGGAAAAATATTTGCTGAAAAAAAATTATACCGGAATGGTGTTCGAGGATGTTCAGTCACTTACCCTTCGCACACACACACCCAGCTAAATTATTTCTAAATAATGTCTGACATGTAACATAGGACTGTTGGTATTTTTATGAAGCATTTTTTTCAACTTACTCTATCAGTCAGCTTTATTATTTCGAAATTTTGAGTATATAAAATGCAAAACATGAGTCTTTAGTGTGCAATGGGCTATGAATGAAAATATTACTTGAGTGTATGTCTTAAATATAAAGATATGCCTTGAGTCTATAAGTACGAAAAACATAGCTGCTTCTCGTTAGTAATTAAAGAGAATGACTGGTATTCATAATACACACACAGTATCAAAGATATAATCACAGCCTACGCAAGTCATTAGCAGTAACTACTAAGGTGGGACGTGCTACTGCCTTACTGCGTAAGGAACGCGCAGCTCCCAGTCTTATTGGATAATTGTGTCTACCATTCAATCCATGACAGAAGGTTGATATGTTTGAAAAATAAATGTTGCCTTGTCGCAGCTCTCTTGCTTCAGACAAACCGTCGCCATTTTTTTTCCCCACTGACGTTTCTAACAGATGTTCCTTTCTGCAAGTAAACAAGCGTTGAGCTTTTGGACGAAAGATATTTCTGGCTAAAAGGCAATGTGGGTTACGCCTTTTTTTTACCGACTAAAGCAAAAATATTTCGTTTTTTGCCGTGCCACTGACCTGCAGTTATCTACTCCATCACTCTTCAGTTTTGAGAGCTGAACACGTAGCAAGGGAAAGTTTACTGTAGCTTTCAGTATACAAGATTTGTCCTTATCTTTGGTTATGTGATCTGAAATAACTCCAAAAACTCTTCGCGAGAAAATCACGTTAGGTGACACTTGATGAGCACGCACAATTCACCGCTTTGCTGACGTTATCTGCACTTGGGCCTCTTCAACTTGTCTGATTCAGAGTTTCGAAACTGTTACGTCGTCAAGTGTCTCCTCAGACAGACACTTCCCCCAAAGATCTGACACCGTACTGTCATTGCAAAATATCATACAGCTGAGAGGAAAGTTAGACCTCAGCAAAAAAATTTTAACTTAGACCGATTCTGCAGCTCAATCATTGTACTCGTGGTTTGGTGAAACTACTAGAGAAGCTAAAAATAGAATTTTACTCCTGTCATCATCGATTAGATGGGATGCTCTTTTCCAAAATTTACCAGTTCACCAGGAAACGTCCTCGTGCTCTGACTAGCTCATGGAGCTCCAAAAGAGCTGTGCTAAAATGTAAATCCTTGTGTTTAGAGTGGTTAGCACACTTGGCAATTGATCAAAGGGGCCTGGGTTCGATCCCCAGGTAAGGCATGGATATTTGTGTCTTTCTGCTGGCGTCTCACCTTCCTCACAGATTTTCTCTATGCTGTCTCTGTGGCAAGCAGCTGCTTGAAGTGTACTTTTTTATTTTAAAATAACAGAACCTAACATCCATCACACAGTTTATTATACATCTGTAATTTAGACAGCCTTGATCTGGAGCTCTAACTTTCTCCAATGATATTGCACACTGTAATTTAGACAGTCTTGATCTGAAGCTCTTTCTCCAATGATATTGTACATCTGTAATTTAGACAGCCTTGATCTGGAGCTCTAACTTTCTCCAATGATATTGCACATCTGTAATTTAGACAGCCTTGATCTGGAGCTCTAACTTTCTCCAATGATATTGTACATCTGTATTTTAGACAGCCTTAATCTGGAGCTCTAACTTTCTCCAATGATATTGTACATCTGTATTTTAGACAGCCTTAATCTGGAGCTGTAACTTTCTCCAATGATATTGCACATCTGTAATTTAGACAGCCTTAATATGGAGCTCTAACTTTCTCCAATGATATTGTACATCTGTAATTTAGACAGCCTTGATCTGGAGCTTTAACTTTCTCCAATGATATCGTACATCTGTAATTTAGACAGCCTTAATCTGGAGCTCTAACTTTCTCCAATGATATTGCACATCTGTAATTTAGACAGCCTTATCTGGAGCTTTAACTTTCTCCAATGATATTCCACACTGAAATTTAGACAGTCTTGATCTGGAGCTCTAACTTTCTCCAATGATATTGGACACTGTAATTTAGACAGCCTTGATCTGGAGCTCAAACTTTCTCTAATGATATTGTACATATGTAATTTAGACAGCCTTGATCTGGAGCTTTAACTTTCTCCAATGATATTGTACATCTGTAATTTAGACAGCCTTAATCTGGAGCTCTTAACTTTCTCCGATGATATTGCACATCTGTAATTTAGACAGCCTTGATCTGGAGATCTAACTTTCTCTAATGATATTTCACCATAATGTACTTAGAAGTTATTGAGTTGCGAAATTGATTTTTCTCTGACACAATATGAAGCTGCTCTTTACTACGAAAACCTTATGATATAAATCACTTAAATAATCCGATTGAAATGTTTCGTGTGCGTCGAAGTAAGAGAATGCATTTGTCATTTGATTGTCCATTCCTCAATGTCTTTAACTGAGTGCTCTACCACTACACCTACAGTCAATCGATAACAACCAGCCGCTAGTGAATCAGCGAGTTCTCACTCCCCACATGGCCACAGTAGTCAAATCCTAACCTCTGAAGCTGCTATGATTGGGCCGGATGTCTGAGTTTACGTTATGACGTGGTTTGTTATTGCGGATTTCCTTTTCCAGTCTCTGCTGTCGTAATCAGCTTGCTTCCCACAACGTAGGAGATTTGTTTATGATGGGTTGGTTTGTTTTACCTCTGAGCGGCATTTTTTTGCACACAATGGACTAAACGAACAGACCAGAAGGACCCCGAGCAATCAGAGAAGGTTGGGGGAAGGCAATCCCCTGGACAGCTGTTAAAAGACAGATAGTAGTCTTCTGTCAAGGATATCCAGTTTGTTCTTTAACGTGCACATGCAATGGCATTCCCGCATACGGAGCAACGAGTTTACGTCCCATTCGATGGACTGCGGTCTCTCCAAGCCCATCGGTGTCTCCTTTCTGACTGAGAGCAGGTTGGGCTTTTGCGGAGATAAACCTCAAAGTAGTTTGCGGAGATAACCTCCTTGTAATCTGCAGTTCCCAGGTGTCTTCGAACCTGGGAACTGCAGAATACGAGCTTGGCGCGATACCATCTGAGCTAATTTGTGGTGATTAACCCGTCATATTATACCATGCATGCAAAAAAAAAATACATGATTCTTCCAAAGATTTTGGCTTTTCCTTTTTGATCATTGTTACAAGCAAAGCCGTTAGGATTTTTCAATGCAAATTTTCCCTCGGAGTATCAAACTTCCTTTATCTTTCTTCATTTGCAAAACATCTTTTGGGTTTGTAATGCGATGAAAATTCTACACGAGCATTCAGTTACATACCGTAATTTTTTTTCATTTTTTGTTTCTTCAAAAATATTTTTTGGATTGAAGAGTTAGCTGGAAAAAAAAAGTGAGTTTAATCGGATATAGGACCTGAACTCACAACTCTCAAAAGCATACCAGGTGCTCTTACTACTTGAGTTAAATCACTTACACTGACCCGTAGCTTATTTTTAAAATATGTTTGGGGGGAGGTAGTTGATTTTTCAGCAGATTCGAACGTAGGCAATCATTTTTAAAAAAAACTAGTAGTACATTTTGCATCAATGTTTAAAAATCGCAAGATGTTTGGAAAGCATAAACATGCAAAAAAAGTTTGAAACTTATACATTTGCTCATCATCATCATCTTTATGCAGCCATGGACTACGGAGATCTAACCAGACCGTGCAATTCAGTTCTCCAAGCAAATCTGTCCTGAGCTACATCTGCTGCATCTGGCCACTGCACACCAATTTTAACAAGGTCCTGTTTGACATTGTCTTCCCACCGCATCCTAGATCTCTCCCTCTTTCTGAGGCCTTTAGGCACACTGTTCATAGCCCTATTCACCAAATACATTTGCTGGAGGGAGGGATTTGAATCCCTTAAATACGTCCCTGACACAGGCCCTGATCTAGAAAACAGAAAGGAGGAGGGCTGCAAGAAAACGGAAGGGGGGAGGGTTGCAAGTGATTGCATCGCTATCCGATAATGAAATTTTTCCCTCTCTTTTTATGGTCTATACCAGTGGTTCTCAACTTTTTATGCTTCACGTATCCCCTGGGAATGTGTATGTAACTGGCGTACCCCTTGTATAGATAGATAAAAACTATAGTTATAGTATAACAATAGGAATAAAATTAAAAATTATACACACAGTTGTATCAGAATAATATGACCACCTACCATAATATATGTATGGTAGGTGGTCATATTATTCTGATACGCCTGCGTATACACATTCAATTTTGTATTCATAAATTACATATATCGATAAACACAAAAAAATGACATAAACAATTTAACAAATCTTATAGTCCCGTGGCCGAGTGGTTAGCGCGCTTGGCTACTTAATCTAAGGGACCTGGGTTCGAGCCCCGGGTAAGGAAGGCATGGATGTTGGTGTTTTTTTTCTGCTGAGGTCCTGCCAACCTCACAGACCTTCTACTATGGCATATAAACTGACAGGCTCCTGTCAGACTTCTGTGACAAGCAGCTGCTTGAGGGGGTATTTATTTTTTTTATAAAATTATAAACATTTTACTGGGTAATCAGTAAAATGGTTGCCCTTGTTTACCCTTGCACAGTTCATCAATGGTTGGGGTTATCTTGTTAAGGTAGAGTCGCAAGTCATCTTCAACATCCAGTCTGCTCCTATATTTATTTTTTAAGCAGTTAAAGAAGAAAAACCAGTTTCACATAAATAATGTGAATATGTACAGACATGAACTACAGCGCCGTGCTTCGCCACTCAGTTCTCAGAAATTAATCAGTAGCAGTGTTGCCAACTTAGCGACTTTGTTACTAGATCTAGCGACTTTTGAGCCCTCACGGCATACCCCAAAACATTTTACTGCGTACCCCACGTTGAGAACCCCTAGTCTATACAATTGTTTTGAAACATGCATGTAACATATTTAATATTTTTGCGACCCAATTTCAGTTAGTTTTTAGTGTATCTCAAAAAGTTTGGGGGGGAGGGAGTTATAACCCACTCACTACTTTGAAGATCTGAATAAGGTGTATTTTCTGAGGAAGTGTTCGAAAATCAGGACAAGACGTCAAAGATCTCTCTTCCATTTGACTCAAATCTTCCTATTGAAAGTTTCTGGGTACGCCACTGAACCACAGAGATCTATGAGGAAGGAACAACCTCTGCAGAAAGATCGTGCCTTAGGTCGTTCTGCAGAGGTTTGCTTTTCTAAGTGGTGTACCCCAAACATTTTACTGCGTACCCCACGTTGAGAACCTCTAGAGTACTCTTTCTGCGTAACCCAAAACTTAGAAAAGTAACTTCCATGTCTTATCAAATTCTAAAGTTACCATCTGATATATTTTGGCAGTCTTTCGGACAAAAATCAGTGAGTTATTTGGCATATTCAAGGCATGGCAACTTCAAAATTCTAAAATATTTCACTCACTGCACCTAAATGATTATTTCAACAGACAGGCTTGCTTTGTAAGCAGTGTTTCTCTCTTCTACAAGTCTTCTCCCGCAGCAAGGCAGATCTATGATAGAAGTACCCTGGCTAGTGGATTGTGGTTTCGTGGCAACTCCCTCAAGGTGTAGTGCAGTCTCTACATTGCGGAACACCGAGATTGCCACACATTATTACGTTGTCCATGTCTTTTCCGAAGCTATTTGAAATTTGCTCTCTTCGAAAAGATAGTTAAGGTGCCAAAGTAATTCAATGATTCATGCTTAACTCTGTGATACTAATTATTGTAATATGCACTAAATTTTCTGAATGTTTCACTGCTTCATTTTTCAAGAATGCAAATCTGATTTTCTTTCGCGTTTACCAACAGTAAATTATTTGCACCACTTTGTATGCCAATTATAATACTTCTCTTTGAATGCTTAAAGAATGAATCAGTGACAGTGATTTTTTCATCAGTTTCGTTAAAAATGAGAATGACCGTGAAACAAGCACATAAACAAAAAAATCGAAATACAAGAAAGATTATTTCTCAACCTCATACGTGCAGTGTACATTGTCACGTACTAACTAATACAATTTCTTTTATGTCGCGTACCTCCTTTCAGTGTTTTGGGTATTATGTGTTCTTAAATGCAATTTTTTGGCATTATGTACTATATACCTTTCAATGCTTTTGGTGTGACGAACTCCTTTATCCGGTTTAATCCAATTTGTTGGTGTATATACCTAAGGCTCGGATCTAAAAAAAATTATGGGGGAGGGAGGTGGGACAAGTGACGCAATCAAGCCGTAAAAAGATAAAGGTAGGGGGCATAGGTTGGGTTGGGTTGTTTTACCTCTGATCGGCACTTTTTTGCACACCATGGATAAATGGCCAGGTCACATGGACCCCGAAGGCTCAGAGAAGGTGGGGGAGAGGACCCACTGGAACAGCTGTTGGGAGACAGATGGTAGCCTCCCGTCAAGGCCATCCAACGTGTTCTTTAACATGTACAGGGTATGGCTCTCCCGCACACGGGGCCACGGCTTAACGTCCCAACCGACGGACGGCGGCCTTTCCAAGCCCATCGGTGTCCCCTACTGACCGTGGGCAGGGCGGGGAATTTTGCGGAGATAAATCTCAAAGCTGACCCAGCTGGGACTCGAACCTGGGAATACAGATTACGAGCCTGGCGCGCTACCGACTGAGTCACCCCCGCCCCTAGGGGGCATAGAGGACAAGAGACTGTATTTCTACTATAGTGTAGCATTTTTCATTTCCTTTTAAAAGTTTCAATAAAAAAATTTTGAAAAATGCATGAAATATGCATATGTTTGATAGTTTTTGTCCTTCATTACCATTACTAGGATTTATAAAGGGAGGAGGGGCACTGGCCCCCTTCCTAGATGTGGTTCTGTTACTCCTTAATCCATTTTGTTGTTGTATATACCCCTTAGCTTTGTTTTCATGATATACACCCTCTAATTCAATGTTCTGTCTCATGTGTCCTATAATATAGTTTTTATTATTATTATTGGAGAATGGGGGGCGAGTGTATGTCATATACCCTTTATCAACGTTTTTGGTGTGGCGTATTCTCTTAATCCAGTTTTATGCGTCTTACACGTACTCTCATCCAATATTTCACATAATATGTATGTGTGTGTAACACACTTACAATTTCCTTTTTATGCTTTCAAAATATCCCTTAATAGTCTTTTGGTTCAATAAATAAATAATAAATAAATACCCCCTCAATCAGCTGCTTGCCACAGAGGTCTGACAGGAGCCTTTCAGTTTATATGCCACAGTAGAAGGTCTGAGAGGATGGCAGGACCTCAGCAGAAACAACACATACATCCATGCCTTACCCGGGGCTCGAACCCAGGTCCCTTAGATCAGTAGCCAAGCGCGCTAACCACTCGGCCATGGGACGGCAACTACTTCCACGCCGGGAATCGAACCCGGGCCTCCTGGGTGAAAGCCAGGTATCCTAACCACTAGACCAATACCCCACTTAATTCATCACATTTCGAACTTTTTAAGACTGCATAAGCCTTTTGGAACGAATCTTAAATATTAGCACGTTCCTTTTAAACCTATGCAGAATACCCTCCTTATATTAAAAGCAAAAAAGTAAATGACCATAATTATATTAAAGTAAAATAATGCTTTTATTTCTAGCGAAAAATGCACCTTTCTCTACCACCAGATTTCCCTCAGAATTCCTGCAAAATGGGATTTGGATACCTGTGGTTTTCGATCTTTGTTGTGGTACCATTGAATGGTAATCATAAGCTGTAGCAAAATCTGAGACCTTCACATCGTTCAATCAATTAACCTGCACATTTTTCTCAATCAGCGTTTGTTTCTGATCTGCGTTTTTCGATCTTTGTTACGCGTACCATTGAATGGTAATCATAAGCTGCAGCAAAATCCGAGACCTTCACATCGTTCAATCAATTAGCACTGTACATTTTTCACAATCAGCGTTCGTTTCTGTTCGTATTAAGAATTCTGAAGTAACCCGTTTGTCTTTATTATCTTATTACTTTATCCCTGCTTATTCAACATATGATAGGAAGAAAAACGTGAACCGAAAACAAGTGATTGATTAAAATACTATTATCAAACACAATATCACCAAAATGAAAATCAACGCCTGTTATGAAGGTGAACAAATTTATGTGGATGCGCATTTTTCAAAGGTATCGACACAAAATTGTGCTGGAAATTTCAAGATCATTGTAACCATGGAAGGAGTTTGACTAAAATTGTTGGTGGACACTTTGACTACTACAAGTAGGGCCAGAATGCAGAGAAAAAACTGCGGACCGATATTGAATTGAACCGAATAGAGCTGAAACTACATTTCGTAACGCATATGTTATTTTTTCCAGCTATTCCCAAAATGCATTATTTAACAAAAATTTTCGAAAGAAAAAACTTGAAAAGGTGTTCTTGTCCTTTCTATTTCAATTCAGTATTTTGCCTCTCCGCTGTAATAAATTACCATTCTATCGTTATTTTAAAGACCTATTTGTAGAAATTATGTATAATATATAAGTTTATTATATTTTGACTCCGTTTCGATTATAAATTTATATTTATTTTAAACTGAATTACTCGTAGTAAATTATCACTTGAAAAGTTGTCTATTTTGGTTTTATTATATTTACAATATTAATTTATTATATATATTTTTATTACATATATTAATTTATTTTACAATGAATTGGGAAAAAAGTGATACAGTTAATAAATAAATTGTAAAAAAAATGACTGAAAAAAAAAACTAATGACAGCGGATGGGATGAAACTGAATACCTTTAAGTTGCAAGTTAAAAAAATGCATTTAGCCGATAGTTCAGCGTTATTGTAATTTAGTTCATGCCCATTTATATCATCGCTATAATAGATAATGCTTAATAAATTACAGCTCCGATTCCCAAAGCAAATGTTATGATTATCTACGTAACACGGCAAATCGTGGCAAAAAAAATGGTAAACGAAATGAATAACAGCATGATATTGTTGACACAGATATCAAAAATAATAAATGCTAAATTAGAATTAGTTTATTATTTTTTTTGATTATTTTTGATGGAGCAGTGCCCCAGGTGGCCTAAGAGACGATACGCCCCCTGGTTAAACCCAATTAGCAACTTCATCTTTTCATTAGCATAAATTCAAGCTTTTATACTAACACTAACTAAGCGATGAGCTTGAGATTCCAAAGCTTTTAGGTTTCGCGATCAAGGTTAGTGTCCATTTTGTGAAAGTGTTGACGTATTTGAGTTACGCAAAATTAACTACCATCAGCTCCGCACCAGCACGCAGAAAAGGGAAATGACAGATGAACAGAGCAGCAACAAGCTCACAGGATCGAGAGCCAAGGTTAATCATGCCACATTTAGGTTTGAATAAAATATGCTTGTGGAAGAAAAATTGCTAGAAATATCATTTAACGAAAAAAAGAAGTTCTGCAAATACGAGGATAGGTTGCCCTACCAAAATGTGAGAGAATATCCATGTTTATGTTAATGGAAGTCTAACTCCGGATCTTTATGTTTTATAAAATATGGGTTTCATAGGAAAATGTAACTGAAGATAAATTTAAGAACAAAATCA
This sequence comes from Ryuthela nishihirai, assembly GCA_038380435.1. Lineage (NCBI taxonomy): Eukaryota > Metazoa > Arthropoda > Arachnida > Araneae > Heptathelidae > Ryuthela > Ryuthela nishihirai. The sequence goes on from JAWZYU010000020.1 coordinate 43,282,963, forward strand.
AATCTATTTAAATCTCAATTTTCAACAATATTCGTTCAACATTTAAAGAGTTACGGAAGCTGGAATGTTTAACAATAAATTTTCTTGTTTTATAAGAAACGTTCTTATCTAATATTGAAATAATCATTTCTCGGATTTCTAAAATATTTTCTATTTATTTTATTAAATGGTTTGAAACAATACTTATTTGTTAAGTTTTCATTAATTTCTGAGATATTAGTATTAGCATTGTGAAATATCCTAGCTTCCATAAATCTTTATATATTGAACGAATATCGTTGAAAATAAGATTTAGGCAGATTTCATTATGATCATTATTTTATTTTCAATTACATTTTCCCACTAAATGCATATTTTAGAAATTATAGAGCTACGAAAGTAGGTTTTCATTGACATATCACGGAAATTCCTTGATATTTTGATAGGGTGGTGTGTATATGTGTATATTAAAGCATTAACTCTTATTTAACCTTATTAACTCTATTTTAACCCTTTCAGGACCATAAGGTTTCTAAGAGTAAATATTAGTATGTAACTGTTTATTTTAGTTTGTTTAGACGTAAAATAAATAAAAATCATAAGAAAAATACATAACAATGTGTAGTTTTTTGGAATTTTATGGGAAATATTTTTCCCAATGGACTCTAAAGGTAACACAAATTATAGTTAGGCTTATTATGCAATGTCTTTTATTTATTGGTTGATTATAACAAAATGTTAACTAAAATAATACAAAATTATGAAATAAAATTACTATACAAAATGATGTGCTAATTATGATATTCTGCGAAGCAATTTCTTTTGGTAGTGAGGCAAAGATGGACATTGCACATAGTACATATATTATGCGTCCTGACAGTTCTATCTTTGTTTTCTAAACGTTCCCGTTTACGTAATTGCGTTCGGCATACGTTCTATTTTGACATTCTGTATAAAAAATGCAGATAAGGTTATAATTAAATACGACAATCACCAATTTTACAATGGGGAAAAATGTTTCCCTTAGTCGTGAAAGGGTTAATGCCTTAACTCTTATTTCGAAGAAATGTCTAAATAGCAGCATCCATTTTAGACCCAAGGATCCAAACGGAGATTACAAATCGAAAAATACTTTGAAACTTTATTATCTGTAGAGTATGAGTGAACCACGGGTAACGGATTTCCATTTTGTACGAAGATGCATTCTTTCACTTTGTAATAATTATGGCCATTTATTTTCCTTTTCTCTTACATCAAGATGGGTGTCTATATCTAGGTATATATATCCTAAAAAGATTTTTTATCCGTAGTGATCAGTTTAAATGAAGAAGAAAATAAAGACCACTTTCATGTAAGATTAAAGATACATGGCAAACAAGAAAATCGAATTTTAATTTTCAGGAAAACAAATGTTTTATAAATAGAGTTATGTCAATGCATGTAAAAAAAAGCAGAAAATTTAAAATATAACTTAATTATGATTAAATTTTGCTTTAAAAAATAAATATTAAAAAGATTATAAACTAAACTTTTTAAGGAATTATAAAAAAATTTTAAATCAAATTTATGTGCTTTTTATTTAATGAAATAAATGTATAGTAAAATCTTATTTTAAATAAAATTTTATATAATCAAACTTATGCGTGTTAATGTTAGTGGTTAGCGGGCTTGGCTACTGATCAAAGTAGATTTTATTTTTTGATTTGTAAATATCACGTACAAACGATATTTACAAATTCATATGTAAATATCATTTACTTAATGATATTTACAAAAATATTTCTTATGTAAACCTATGTTGCTAAAGATAATTTTTACAAGTTATTAAAATGAAATTTATGTTAGTAAAAGAATGATTAAGAAAATGAAGCTTATTTTTATATTATATCAAATTTACATTCCTAAGTTTAATTTAACTTTTCATGTACACAGAAATAGAAAAAAAAAAAGCAAAATATTCTGTTAGAGCAAAATTTATTTCTTAGAAAACTGTTTTTGGTGCTATTCACTTTCTTGTGCGTTTTTTTTATGTGTGGATTGAAAAGTTACATGTATGTTTCATACTACATTCGATGGACACTTTATAAGATCAGTCCAATGTTATATCAATAGAGTCAAATTCAGGGAAATAACTTATTGAATAAGCTTCTTATGTAATTATAATTTGTATAGCGATTAATTTTCGTCAATTTTTTTAACGATTGCAGAAAGAACTAAATTGTTGTTACTATTCTAAGTTCTGTTATTATATGACTGCCGAACGAGTATTTCTGAAACTCTCGATTTAATATATATATTGTCTTAAGAGTTTTAATTTATTTTCAATCATAATTTTTTATAGGAAAACTTATTTAAATAACTAAGCTCTGAATTTGATTCATGTTGACACAACAAATTTGGTTCTAATAACGTGGTCACTGAGTATAGGATTAACTAATTGATCTAAATGAAGGGTTTGCATTCTTAACTGGTATAGTGGTTAGGGAGCTAGCGACTATTCCAGCAAACTTTGTTTGTTAGCTCTAACTAAGGCAGTGGTCAGCAGTGATTTCGATCTTGGTAGGACATGTCCTTGTATGAGAAAGCCTGTAAAAGGCAAGAGTAACTTCTAGGATTCTTCTCTGTCCTTATATGTCTAAAACAGTGTCTCGCAAACTTTTTTACTCTGCGGCACACTGAATCTAATTTTTTTTCCGCGGCACACTGAATCTAATTTTTTTTTTCCGCGTCACACCTATAAAAGAATAAAAGCAAACTCTATATAATCGTCATTACATTTGCGCTTTGTTGAAGTCATCAGCCTGGTTTTACTTGAAGATTTGATCTCGTTCTTTAATTCATAACTCGGTGTTTGTTTTAAATATTTGTCCATTCTATGGCTTGAAATATTCAAAAATTAATACCAAAATTTGGAAAAAGCTTGATAAATACTTACAAGATCCCAGTTGATAAAATCTGAAAGATTTTTATTAAAGCACGTCGATAACACAAGTCAAGTCAAAATGAAATCTTTCGAATATCTAGTGTCAATTTGAAAATCTCTCGCGGCACACTTGGAATATCTCGCGGCACACTACTGTGCCGCGGCACACAGTTTGCGAGACACTGGTCTAAAAGAAATTCGTTTGCGCTTTTTTTGGTTCTCATCTAGCCAACAGCAGCGATTGCCCCAACTAAGGACAACGTGAAATATAGATCCCTGTTTCTCCATTGCCCAAGCCTAGATAACGAACCCCAATGAGAATTTTCTTCAGACTAAAAGCATTGAAGATATATGCCCTCTATATACGTCGGTACATTTTACTCCCTAAGAGAAAATATATTCATTCCCAAGCTCAGAAAACTACATCAGACTCTGACGTAGATTTTGTAAAAAAAACTTTGAACTGCAGCATGAAATCTGACATCTTCTAACTTTATATTTTCAGTAACCCTTAGCCAATTCTGCTAACTTCTTATCAAATAAATTTTATAGATTGGAATATAAAGCAAGTGGCTAGCATCCCATGAACTCCAAACAAGACAAAGGACATAACATGACAAAAAGACATGACATATCTCCGAAATCTGGAAAAAATCGTGCTAGACATAAACTTACCATAATCCATTAATAGACTGTGATAACAGTACGTTCACGAAAAACAGTTTTACTGTCGCTATGGCTCAAAGTAACTCGATATACTCCTCAGAGTGTGGGAGGAAATTGCATTTCGTTGGGATGCCTCCCACATCACCACCGAAGCCCATATTTAGCATCTGTAAATTTATGCTGCATTTCTCAACATTCTCATATGTTTCTCTTTCGTGTTATAAATAAAAGTTTGAAGCTATAAAACTATTTTGCAACTGCCCTGTATATTTATAAGAGGAGGATTGCGATAAGGTCAAATTAAGCCATGATCTGGAGAGACTACTATTATTAACAATATTTTTTGCAGATTGGATTGTTTTACCTCTGAGCGGCACTTTTTTGCACACCATGGGCTAAATGGCCAGGTCACAAGGACCCCGAAGGCTCAGAGAAGGTTGGGGGAGGAGACCCACTGGAACAGCTGTTGGGAGACAGATGGTAGCCTCCCGTCAAGGCCATCCAGCGTGTTCTTTAACGTGCACAGGGTATGGCTCTCCCGCACACGGGGCCACGGCTTACGTCCCATCCGACGGACGGCGGCCTTTCCAAGCCCATCGGTGTTCCCTACTGACCGTGGGCAGGGCGGGGAATTTTGCGGAGATAAATCTCAACGCTGACCCAGCTGGGACTCGAACCTGGGAACTACAGATTACGAGCCCGGCGATTTTTTGCAGAAATAAAATAACTTTTTCACAGTTAATGTGACATTTACACTAATAACCAAAATATTTCATTTCAAACAATCATTTTACTTATTCTTAGTATAAAAAGTAGTACCAAGCCAGAGAGCCTAAATGATGGAAATATCCAAATCTAGAAATGAGCATATTATATTTTACAGAATCTTGAACATTTTTTCAAAGGATTTGTAGAATTTTAACGATATACTCAAAAAATTGATTAGCTTTAAACGCCATAGGACAAACAATCATAAAAAATTTTAAATTATGCAAATCACTCACTTTCAAATCGGTGACTACAATATCTTTCCCATGGACATCCACAACAACTCTGGAGTTCACGTGAGTTTCCCTGAAATTTGAACAAATAATAAAATCTTAAAACGGTTTGTCTAAAATTCTTGGCATTAAAAAATTGAATACTGCAAAAGAAAAATTATAATGAATTCTTTAAAACAGTCATTTTTAAAAAATAGTATAAAAAGAAATACTAAACTCTGAGGTATAACTACAAAAGACATGACCTTCACTCTCCTAAAAAAAAAAGTCAGGAAAATTTAATGACAAATTAAGAGATATAACGATTGATTTTGATCCCGGAAGAAATTTCTGCGGACGCCACTGACACAGAGTAGTATATAAGGGAAGATTAGCAAGGAGGACAAGGGCATCATGCAACATCCCCTCCCCCTCCCTTGAAAATGCTAATAACCACTGAAACGGAGAGGAGAACTATATACTGAAGAGTTTTCCGGTCTTTTCTAGCTCGATTCTAGTTTCCAATCGTTAGTCTCTCTCTCTGCCTCGGGTTTTTTCTCCCAGATTTGGGCCTGCCTACCTTGTCCTCAAAAATCGTAGATTTTAATCTTGTATGAGGTATGCAAACAAAGACCCCTCCACTACTATTTCTTTTGTCGTTTCGTTAATGACCTTCGACTCCGGGAGGAGGTTGCTCAGTTGGTAGCATGCCAGGCTCGTAATCTGTAGTTCCCAGATTCGAGTCTCACCTGAGAAAGCGTTGAGATTTATCTTCGCTGAACCCCCACCTTGTCGTCAGTGAAAAAGGGACCACCGACGGGTTTGGAAAGGCCGCCGTCCATCGGATGGGATGCTAAGCAGTGCCCTCGTATGCGAGAGAGATATACCCCTATGCACGTTAAAGAAGGCGCTGGATGGCCTTGACGGGAGGCTACTATATATATACATATTGTAGCCTCCCGTCAAGTGATCGTTCGTCAAGTAAACGTTCATAATCTCGTCGTCAAGTTCGTCAAGTAAACGTTCATAATCTCGTCGTCAAGTTCGTCAAGTAAACGTTCATAATCTCGTCGTCAAGTTCGTCAAGTAAACGTTCATAATCTCGTCGTCAAGTTCGTCAAGTATATCGTCGTCATCGTTCGTCAAGTAATCGTGGTCAAGTAAACGTTCATAATCTTCTCCTAACAGCTGTCCAGCTGGGCGTCTTCTTCCCAACACCTTCTTTGAGCCTTTGAGGTCCTTGTGACCTGGCCATTATGGGCAAAAAAAGTGCCCCTCAGAAGTAAAACAACAAATCAATCTCCGATCTCATTAAATTTTTCAGCCTTAAGCTCAAAGAAGGAGAAGAATACAGAACTCTATTCATAATCTTTCAAGTATGACACAATAACATATATATCTGCAGTAAACAAGTATCTCTCACTCGATAGGATGGATATCCCATCGTATCCTTATATACTCGATATCGTATTCCAGTACTCGATAAGATGTGCAGCTTTATAGACTAGACGTTGGTGCTGTTGAAAAGTGGAGAAAACTTGGAGTAAAAATGTGGAAATTTAAAAAATCGAATCACACCCAAAATGTCGAAAACTTATTCTTCAAAAACATATTATAAAAATAATATTACATTTTCATTAAGTCATGGGTGTTTTATTAGACTGGGGTAGCTCAGCCGGTACGCGCCAGGCTCGTAATCTGCAGTTCCTAAGTTCGAGTCCCACCTGGGTAGTGTTGAGATTTATCTCAGTAAAACTCTCCGTCCTGCTTTCGATCAGTAGGGGACACCGATGGGCTTGGAAAAGCTGTTGTCCATCGGATGGAATGTTAAACTGTGGCCTCGTGTGTGAGAGAGCCATATCTTGTGCTCGTAATGAGATATATTGATTGGCATTTACGGGAGGCTAACAGCTGTCCAATAGGTTCCCTCCCCCCCCCCCCCCCCAACATTCTCTTACCTCTTGGAGTTCTTCTGACCTGGCGATTTAGCCCATTGTGTGCAAAAAAAGTGCCGCTCTTAGGTAAAACAACCCAACCCCTATAATAAGTATTTAAATTTGACTGTAAACCCTAAACACAGATTCACTTACTTTTGAACAATATTCCTTAAATTTCGATCCCTAACACGGACCTTCTTCAGAGAGTGTCGTTCCAACAGGACTGATTCCTTTGAGAATTATCATTTTCAGGGATCGATATATTAAGAGTATTTATTCACAAATATGAATCCATTCCATTTTTACGTTGTGACAATTTAAAACCAAGCCAAAAATCTCCGTAATTCCTAAAATTGATTTTCCGTGGAAAGTTGAAAGCAATTATCGATTTTAAACAATATTCGTTTAATATTAGTTAATCCGTCGTAGAAGCTAGAACATTTCATTTTAAATTTGCTAAGGAGAGATGGGAGAGGCATTTCTCCCATGATTCTTTGCTCCCTCCTTATATCTGATCCTAACTCTTGCTTCCACTTAAGCTATTAAGCCATATTTGAACTCATTGAATATGCTTCTAGAGGTGTGATAAAAGAATTTAATTAATTACTTAATCTGAGCCTATATTATTCAGGTTACTTATGCTTATTGCTATATTATTCAGGATTTCAGGTTGCCGCTTGAGTCCTAAATCATTAGTTAAGCGCATGTAATAATTCTTTTAGTGTTCTAAATAACCCAGTAAACAGAAGAGCTTTCAGTGTTTTATCATAGCTACCCAAGAACCAAACAGAATGCCAACAATCCGAACCTAACCAATCATCCCCGATTTCTTTCCTTTTCTCTTCCTATATTTTACCATTGTGCCCCAGCATAATTTATTAATCTACTTTGATCCTCTTCTATTGAGATCTTTCCTCTCAACTCTGAACCGGAATAGAAGGATCAGTAGGTCTAACTTTACTCTATCCTGCTGTTTCATAAATCTATATAATATTTTAAGAAAAATTTTTTGAGATAAGCAAAGCAATTGTTTAATGTTCCAGCTTCAAAGATCTTTAAGATAATGAATAATCAATATACACTGGCTTCCATAATTTAAGGAAAACTCGGAAAAAGTATGATAAACAAAAACTACATGAATGATTTTAATGAAATTTGATGGAAACATGAATTTCAATGTTAGTTTCAGAATGGCATAAAATATTTTACACTAGAAACATTTTTCGTCAAAAAATAACACTTTCAAGAACTTATCCAAAAATGAGTTGTCAGAATGCAATGGGCAAAAATTTTTAATAAGGAGTGTGGTCACCTCTTACAGCAATGCAGACACGACAGCAATGTTCCATGCTGTTTATGATGTTGTGAATCAGCTCAGTAGGGAGTAACGACAATTGTTCCTTTAAAGCAGTAATAAGCTCTCCCCCTTGTTGCCCTCAACAAGGGGGAGAGCTTATTACTGCTTTAAAGGAACAAGACGTTTGAGGGCAGCAATACGTCTCCCTAGAGCATCCCACACATGCTCAATCGGATTTAGGTCGGGAGATCGAGCTAGCCACTCCATGTGCAAAATGGCTTCTTCTTAAAGGTATTGTTCCACTAGTCCAGCTCTGTATGGACGAGCATAATCATCTTCTAAGATGAGTGTTTCGACTATTGCACCAGAGTAAGGACGTATATAAGGGTCCAGGATGTCATCTCTATACATTTGAGAATTGAGGTTCCCACTCGTCAACACATAGAGGTCTGTGAATCCACCTAAGGAAATGTCACCTCAAAGCAATATCTGGACTCATCTGCGAAGAGTACGGACCTTCATTGCTCTTCTGTTCAGTTAACATGCATGCGTGCCCAATTCAACCACTCTCTCCTGTGACGTGACGTGAGAGGAATACAAATTACTGGCCTTCTAGCGTACAGATCTCCATCATGAAGCCTTCTACGCACAGAAGCTGATACAACCCTCCCAGCGGCTGCTGAAAGAGAGGATCTTAGCTGAGCGGGCGTAGATGTCCTGCTCCTTCATGCTGTTAATCACAGATATCGGTTTTATATAGTGGTCGTAACTCTAACCCTTCCTCAGCTAAGCCTCAAAGACGCGGAATACATGCTGAGAAATTGATTCCACAGTCTGTGGACCATAGAAGAACTCACATTCAGCCATCGTGCCATGTCTGATTCACTTTGGCCTGCTTCGAGCCGACAAATAGCTGTCCACCGCAGTTCATTTCGGAAATGATGTCTCAAGGTCATTCTTACAAAATGGCTATTTCGAATTTTTTTTACTCACATCCATGCTGTTTATGATGTTGTGAATCAGCTCAGTAGGGAGTAACGACAATTGTTCCTTTAAAGCAGTAATAAGCTCACCCCCTTGTTTCAGGTTGAGGGCAGCAATACGTCTCCCTAGAACATCCCAAAGGGATTTGGGTTCGAGCCCCGGGTAACGCATGGATATATTATCATGGATATATTTCAGTTATCAATTGTTGCCTTGTTAATTTTTTGTATTTATATTTTTGTCATAATTATACACCAGCGCTCAAGTATTCAATTACTTTAGCTGGGTATATTTCATAAATTTTTGTATTGATACATATCTATGTTGAATAAAAATTGAAATTGAATTGAAATTGAATATGTGTTGTTTTTCTGTTGAGGTCCTGCCATCCTCACAGTCCTTCTACTATGGCATATAAACTGACAGGCTCCTGTCAGACCTCTGTGGCAAGCAGCTGCTTGATGGGGTATTTATTTTATTTTTTTTTTACAACACAAAACTCCAAAACACCCGTTTTTATGCCGCTATACGATTACACAAATTTACGCAACCTAGACTAATTTGTCTACGATATGCTCACTCAGCATTACTGGTTACATGAACAAGTTTGGTGAGGAACGCACAATTGTTTGGCGAATTATCGCGATTTTTCTCATTTTTCCTTAATTTTTAGAAACCAGTGTATAATTTAAGATCATAAGTCTTGTTGGGTTGTTTTATTTCTGAACAGCGTTTTTTTTTACATAATGGGCTAAATGGTCTGGCCACAAGGACCGAAGAGCTCAGAGAAAGTTGTTGGGAGGAGACCCACTGGACAGCTGTTAAGAGACAGACGATTCTGTCAAGGCCATCTAGTGTGTTCTTTAACATACACAGGATATAACTCTCCTGTATACAGAACCACGGTTTTAAGCTCCATTCCACAGACTGCGGCCTTTTCAAGCCTATAGGTGTCCTTTACTGACCGAGAAGGATGGGGAGTTTTGCGGAGATAAATCTCAACCTTGGTCCAAGTGGGACTCGAACACAATTGCAGATTACGAATCTGGCGCGCTATCAACTGCTTATTTGCAGAACTTTAGTGTTATTTTCAGAAAGGCTTCATTCATATTGTCGATAAACCGCCTTCTTTGCTAGGATCATGGTGCAAATCAAAGCAGTTTTCTCGCTGGCGAGCCTGATTTAGGTCACTGGATTCCAAAGGCCAACTTGTCTTTTCATGCGCCTATTTGCGATGAAAATTTGATAAAAAAAATATGTCTCGAATACCCTTTGGGTTATCTTTGCGAACCATAAAAGCAAAAAACTCTTCTTGTAGGCCACTTGCTACGGTAATTTGGATGAAGGATGTTAGTATAAAAAGCAATAAATTATATTTGTCAAGGAGGCGAGGTCTGTGAATAAAGATAACATAGCCATTCGTCCGGATTCTCATACGAGTTACATTTCTCTGAAGACAAACATGTTACCTACTCTGCAACCAGTTATAACCAGTTATAACAGATCTATTAAATCGTTAAAGCTTATAAATAATAAATAACGATTTATTAAACGTCAGTTTAAATGGACAAATATTCGAAAATCTGCGAATTTCTGAGAGATCTGGGAGGAAGGTGAGACCTCAGAAGAAAGGAAACATCCACGTCGGACTCGAAAGCAGATCTCTTTTATTACCAACTAAGCACGCTAACCACTCGGCTAAATTATATTTAAAACTTACAAGTTTCCTTTTTTTTATTGCGGAACTTTGAGAATGGTTCATGGAGGGATGAGCTCTAACCCCTGAAAACAGGTCACGTTTAGACATTTTCGGGCCCTAGGCACAAAGCCATATCCAGACTCCCTGCACTTCTCTGCACCGCAATCTTACCGGTCCGTAACAGAATGCAGGAGAATGTGGCCATTGGCTTATATCTGGTTTACTTTTGCCAAGGGACAGAGGTTGGCTCAGCCGGCAGCGCACCAGGTTCGTAATCTGCAGTTCCCAGGTTCGAAACATTCCCATTGGCAATAAGAAGGAACCTGGAACCTTCCCATTGCCAATGGGAAGGTTACCTATACCTGCTGCGGTCAAAACGGGGACACTAATGGGCTTGGAAAGCCCACTGTCTGTCGGATGTGACATAAAACCGTGGTCCTATGTGCAGAGAACCTGTGCACTCTGGATGACCTTGACGGGGAGCTACTGTCTGTCTTCTATCAGCTGACCAATGGGTTTGACTCTCCCAACCTTCTCTGAGCCCTCGGTGTCTTTCTGACGTATTCGTTTGACCTATTGTGTACAAAAGAGTGCTGCTCAGAGGTAAAACAACCTTTACCAAAATGCAGCCCCTTCCTCAGATCCACTTATTACTTCAACACTGCACGGTAATTTTCATTGGAATTATATGTATGTTCAAAAAGGAAAAACGCACCAACCAAAAGACAGGTATCATTTAAATGCAGTTTTAAATCTGGCATAGTTACAAAATTATCAGAATTTAATATTTGCGAATACATTATCACTTATATCACCTGTTTTTTAGAAATAATTATGGGAAATATACGTACTCCATACGAAGGAGGAATGGATATTGTAAAATATAATACCCTTTCATTTGCACTGTTGATGTCAGGCACGTAGTATGAATAGAATTGATTGAATTTCTAGGATTGTAAAAATATTTAGATAAAGAAATGGATTTTTTCTGTGTTTTAATTTTTTAAAATACATTGCTCCTCAATCAGCTGTTTGCTATAAAGTCTGACAAGAATCTGCTAGTATAAATACGTCTAAGAGATTGTCTCTAACGATGGCAGGACAGCAGCAGAAAAGCAACACATGAAAGAAAAATTCACTACCTAAAGGTACCTTTCATTCCTTGGGTAAGAACACTAATCCCTCTGCTGTCGAAACGTAATTTGCCATCGATTAATTTATTATTCAATTATATGACATTAGAAATTTTATCTCTTGACAGGTTGGGTTGTTTTACCTCTGAGCGGCACTTTTTTGCACACCATGGGCTAATGGCCAGGTCACATGGACCCCGAAGGCTCAGAGAAGGTTGGGGGAGGGGACCCACTGGAACAGCTGTTGGGAGACAGATGATAGCCTCCCGTCAAGGCCATCCAGCGTGTTCTTTAACGTGTACAGGGTATGGCTCTCCCGCACACGGGGCCACGGCTTAACGTCCCATCCGACGGACGGCGGCCTTTCCAAGCCCAGCGGTGTCCCCTACTGACCCTACTGACTGGGCAGGGCGGGGAATTTTGCGGAGGTAAATCTCAACGCTGACCCAGCTGGGACTCGAACCTGGGAACTACAGATTACGAGCCTGGCTCGCTACCCACTGAGCCACCCCCGCCCCCTGTTGACAGGTCTTTATGACAGCACTTGAGGGGTAATTTATTTATTTTTTTTCATAATTTTGCTCACCTTGAAGTTTTTTTCTGCAGATGAGCAATCAGGTTTTTTTCTCTCTATACTCTCTAAGAGAATAATGGAGTTCTTAACACTTGGCTAAGCGATGAGTGCTCTCTCTCTCAAAACGGGAAATTGTTCTAAATTCCGTAAGTGCAAAAAGCATTCTTTGTGTTACAAAAATCCTTAAGTGAAGTAAGAAGGGAAGCATATGAAGCTAGACTCTGAGTGGCTTTCCTTTCTGTTTCAAGTGGCAAAATCGCTCTTCAATCAGCCACTCTTTTGATGTACTCGCCCTGCACTTTAATCCGCTCTCATCCTATTGTTCGGGTGCCAAGGCAGGTTGTTCATCTGAGTCATGTATTTCATGGGCACTTGCCGGGAGCTATATCCAGCAAATGCAGTGGCAATTCAACGGTTCTTCTAATCCAACTATTCGTGCCGAGGTCGATTTCACACGTTCTTTTCCAAAGGTAAAAATTTTGTCGCTTTTTTTTTTCTTTGGGAAAGCCATACCGCAGCGAATGCTGCAAGGTGTTAAATGCACTTTTTTGGCAGTTCAGTGTTCTCAGGATGTGACGTTATCTAATCTTTTGCCACTCTCGAAAAACTGACCTTTCTACAAATGACAGGAGTGACCCTCTTCCTGACAAATATTTTCGGAGTTGGGTTGTTTTACCTCTGAGCTCAGCCGGATTAACATAATGGAACAATCCGGACATGCTCGGGGACCACACCATTAAGGAGGACCTCACTTTTAAGGAGGGAAATATAAAAAAAAAATTGAGAAAGATCCCAATAAAAGAAGCAGAGAGATGAAAGAATAACAAATTTGCAGGTAATTGAAGCTTAACCCCCCCCCCTCCCCCGACGAATGGTTTACTCTTATCTCAGCAAGATACCTGATATAATTGCCCTATTTCCATGACCTATCCGTCCCATGGCCGAGGGGTTAGCGCGCTTGGCTACTGATCTAAGGGACCTGGGTTCGAGCCCCGGGTAAGGCATGGCTGTTTGTGTCGTTTTTCTGCTGAGGTCCTGCCATCCTCACAGACCTTCTATTATGGCATGTAAACTGACAGGCTCCTGTCAGACCTCTGTGACAAGCAGCTGCTTGAGGGGGTATTTATTATTATTTATTTTATTTCCATGACTGTAGATAAAACTACCTTCAAAGCATCTGAAACTTCCTAAAATTCCATTAATATTTTTAACCAAGTAAAAATATTGACCTGGTTTTTGTAATTCTTGAGTGAAATTGTAGATTAAATTTAAAAAAATAATAAGAAGAAAAATATTACACGTATTAAATCACTCAAATGTTTTCTCCCTCTCACCAACAAAAAATTTAATTTTGAATTTTTATTACTGTTGCAGGTAATTGCTTAAGGTAACTTGCACTGATCGAGAAGGGAGAGGAAGCTCATTTGTAGGTTTGGACAGGGACCAAAATACTCTTAGTGCGGGCCTGCCTCTGAGCTTCATTTTTTGCACAAAATGAGCAAAATGACCTGGTCACAAGGAACCCACGAAAGATGGGGGAAGGGGAGCTACTGGACAGCTGTTAGGAGACAGATGGAAGTCTCCCTTTAAGGCCATCCAACATTTTCTTTAATATGCACAGATTATAGCTCTTTTGCACACGTACTATGGTTTAACGTCCCACCTGAAGGACATCAGCCTTTCCAAATTCATTATTTTCGTGATATTCGATATTATTATTAATAGACTTGCCACAAGTCTCGGTATGAACGTAACATTCCCTATTTTGAGTTCACTGTCAACTTTTTTTTGTTTTTAACATGTTTTGATTCTGTATGTTTCTCAGCATTTGTGATTACTTAACAAAAAATTGGTAGGAGAAAGGGAACTTTCCATGTTTTAGTCTAATGAGGTGGATTAATATAAATCTGTATCTGAAACATTTCTTCACAATTCCAACCTAGACTCATCTCGTACAAATGTTTTAAAAAATTAACCCTCAAGCAGCTGCTTTCCACAGAGGTCTGACAGGAGCCTGTCAGTTTATATGCCACAGTAGAAGGTCTGAGAGGATGGCAGGACCTCAGCAGAAAAAACACTCGAACCCAGGTCCCTTAGATCAGTAGCCAAGCGCGCTAACCACTCGGCCATGGGACGGCGATAGAGTTTTAACGAGCTTGAAATTATAATACTCCATAGAGAAGCTTGTGAGGAGCACAAATATCTCTGTAGAAAAGACAAAATCGAAAAGAAACATCCTTGCCTTATTATTCGGGACTTGATACCAGGATCCTTTTTTTCAGTAGTCCAACCCCGTGTTGTCAATGTCCTGTTTTTCAGAAAGCTGAAACTAGGACAATTATTGAAATGTCCAATTTTTCATCTAATTATTGATCTATTGACTATTATGATTGAATATTAATGATCAGCCTGGGTATTAGGCAGTGGCTATCTCGGGAAGGGGGGGACAGCAGGGTAATCGCCCCTTTCAAAAAAATGATAAGAGAGGAAGTCAGAGAGCCATGGTAAATATTTGTATTGCCCTGGTTTACATTTGAGATCATTGCGAAATGGTGGTGATGTTGCTTTATCAGATTTACATGACATTGAAGAAAGCTACTTTATTATGATCATTAGTGAGCCCAGCAAATGTCTACTCTTGTATCCATCACCAACACAAAAAAGTAAAATATATACGTTTGAAGTTTTAAGGCAACTTTGGAATTAACCTATATACATTTTCTATCAGGGTAAATGGGAACCGTGCTATTTTATTGAAAATGTTTTCCAATGTACTTTCCTTACCGGAGAGCTTTTCCAGTGAGATTCGTGTTTGAGAGTTGTTCACCGACCGTCCCCACAAAGAAAAGTACTTCCTGGAATAGCCACTGTTCTTAAGTACTCTGATCACAATCCACATCACTAACGTCTACCTTACACGACATCTCACGCCTAATATCTAATTAGTGCTTATTAAACGTAACAAAAAAACAGAAGCCATTTCACAATAAACGTTGAAGTGAACTGCCATCTGTGGGGAGGGTGCTCAGTCGGTATCGCGCCAGGTTCGTAATCTGTAGTTCCCAGGTTCGAGTCCCAGCTGGGTCAGCGTTGAGATTTATCTCCGCAAAATTTCCCCGCCCTGCCCACGGTCAGTAGGGGACACCGATGGGCTTGGAAAGGCCGCCGTCCGTCGGATGGGACGTTAAGCCGTGGCCCCGTGTGTGGGAGAGTCATAACCTGTGAACGTTAAAGAACACGCTGGATGGCCTTGACGGGAGGCTACCATCTGTCTTCCAACAGCTCTTCCAGTGGGTCCCCTTCCCCAACCTTCTCTGAGCCTTCGGGGTCCATGTGACCTGGCCATTTAGCCCATGGTGTGCAAAAAAGTGCCGCTCAGAGGTAAAACAACCCAACTGCCATCTGTAATCGAAGGTTCTATTGTGAACTGAAAGATTATTTTATATCACTGGTGTAATTTCAATGTGTAATATTTTCAAATTTAATAAAACTATGACAGAACAATGCCTATATGATTAAAGGAGACACTTTTAATGATACTGAACTGAAAATTCATGTATTTTCGGATTTAATTAAACCTTTCCCTTGATAAATATGGATTCCATTTTTAACTATTCCATTAGTACGTTAATGCATATTGTCGCAAATGCGAAAAATTAAGTTTTGGCTACTATATTTCTGTTTAAAATTATTATTAGCACCGTACTACTTCTCTTTTTTTATGATTAGGGATTTTTCTAGAAACATTTACTCTTTACTGACTTATGGAGGATGTCACTACTAGTTGGGTTGGGTTGTTGGGTTGTTTTACCTCTGAGCGGCACTTTTTTGCACACCATGGGCTAAATGACCAGGTCACATGGACCCCGAAGGCTCAGAGAAGGTTGGGGGAGGGGACCCACTGGAACAGCTATTGGGAGACAGATGGTAGCCTCCCGTCAAGGCCATCCATCGTGTTCTTTAACGTGCACAGGGTATGACTCTCCCGCACACGGGGCCACGGCTTAACGTCCCATCCGACGGACGGCGTCCTTTCCAAGCCCATCGGTGTCCCCTACTGACCGTGGGCAAGGCGGGGAATTTTGAGGAGATAAATCTCAACGCTCACCCAGCTGGGACTCGAACCTGGTCACTACTAGTACGATGGAGAAATTACAAATGAAAATTACTACTTAGAACACTTTATTACCTGCTATGCATTATTTAGCACGTAAGGGTTAACTACACAGAGGAGATGGACATCAGAGGGACTCACATTTCCAGCTTCAACTAGGGGAATTCGTTACCCTCTTTTCAAAAAATCGCATAACATAAAGCCTGTCAAGAACTTGCATTTCAAAAATAGCAATTTCAAATTTAAACAGCCATATTGGCGAATTGTTCCCATCGTGATTTAGAAATTTGGGAATTAGTTGATAGTGTTTTCCGCATGTAATTTATTGAGGATTTTATTATGTACCTTCTTAGTGCACCATTCAGTGCTACCTGTTAAAGGGCTTGCTGAATGGCCTTCTCGGGGCATTTTATGTCTTCTTACAGCTATTCAATGGATAGCATTCTCCTGCTGTGTGCATAAAACCATCATACGTAGATACAATAACCCAATCCACTATTATAATAGTGCAAGAAATTAAAAAGGATGTTTTCTTGATTAGTTGTAACGCCATCATACGACAAAATGTTTGGCCATTGAGAACATTGTCGACTTGTTGAGTTTCGGAGTTTTCTTCATGAGAATAGTAGCTTATTACTCATTAAAGAATCGCATTTTCTTCTGAAGTCAAATTTAATAATAGTAAGCAAAACAGATCCACTTACGAAAGCAGAAAAAGCTACAAAAATTAACATTAGTCTAAGTAGCAATTCACGTGTACGAGATAAAGTCCGGATTTAGGAGAAAGCCCAACTCGAAAATTATTAATAGGGAAGGTTTTTTTTCCTCGTCTGAGATAGTACGGTTCACAAAGTATTTTTATTTTTAAATTTAATTCTTTTCATTTCACTAGTTGCAATCCTAATATAAAAAAAGGATTGAGGGTAAAGGAAGAGGGTTGGAAAGGGAAATAAAAGGTTTGCTGTGATTTGTCAACAGTAAATTTCATAAACACTTTATTTTTATCATATATAAATTTTTTTTGTGAGTTTGTAACGCAATACGAGCCTACTTCTTACGGATTTCCACTCTAATGAGGTTCATCATTGCTGCATTGTAACATATGTACTATTCAGTACTGATGCCCGTCTGTCTCTCCCCTTGTAAGTATAGGCGCCTGTTTGTCTGTTCACTTATCATTAGAGGCACTTGTCTGTCGGACCGCTTTATAAGTTATGCTAGTACACGAATAAAAGCTATCATAAATAACCGGTCTTTATCCAAATTAGAGCGAATATTTAAGAATCCCAAGGATTGAAATTTTATACGTACAAATATTGTAAATGAATATTAAGATTAAAATATCGCATATCTGTGCACATTCATTTTATTATCATTACTATGTTATAAAATAATAATATATGTCCATGTAAATAAGTGTCAGATATATGAGTCTCTCAGTAGTCAAACTGATCAACTCCACTTTTTGTAAATTTTGCAATTTTAGTACCCAAGCACGTTATTTTAGTATTTTTACATCTTGTAATATCGAACCTATATCTGTAATATTACTCTACATAATATTTCTTTGTTCGTATATTTCAAGCAAACTTTTAAAATTAAATCTTCAAATTTTTCCACTTTTTATTTTATGGATTGATCAGTTTGGTTTCTGAGAGGCTCATATCAGACTTTGTGTCAGAAAATCGGACTATCAGATATCATAAGGAGCAGCTCAACTTTTCAGACACTTAAGGACTTATTCATAAAGGACACTTAAGGTGGCCGAGTGATTAGCACGCTTGGCTATTAATCTAAGGGACTGGGCTCGAGCCCCGGGTAAGGCATGGATGTGTGTGTCGTTTTTCTGCTGAGGTCCTGCCATCCTCACAGATCTTCTACGATGGCATATAAACTGACAGGCTCCTGTCAGACCTCTGTGGCAAGCAGCTGCTTGAGGGGGTATTTTTTATTTTATTAAGGATTCACTTAAGAACTTCATTAAGTACTTTGGTGCTAAAATTGCGAAATATATAAAAAGTGGAGTTGATCAGTTTGGCTACTGAGAGGCTCATGTATATGACACTTATTTACATCGACATATTATTTTATAACACAGTAATGATAATAAAATGAATGTGCACAGATATACGATATTTTAATCTTAATACTCATATACAATATTTGTACGTATAAAATTTCAATCCTTGGGATTCTTGAATATTCTCCCTAATTATCTCCATAGGTCCAAGGTATCACCAATTTGGAGATTTTATTACAAGACAGAACAAAATGATCAAAACTTAGGAAATGCATATTCATTTTTAATGCAGTATAAATTTCTATATTCCAATAGCTATAAGACAACTTCATTACACTTATGGGGAGTTCTAATCGCTCAAAACATTAATATTTCAAAAAATCGTTACATTTAATATTATAGTTTTAAAAATGAACGAAATATTTTTTTCCTTTTAATGAATCTTTACACACACTACGGAAATGGCGCTATCATATCCTGTCTATATTAGACATTCGTCAGAATTTACGATTGCATTTGAATTAAATCAACTAGTAAGCATCGAAATTATTAAAAAAAGTATGTGACTAAAATTATAGTGATGTTATTGAAAAATGTTTTAAAAACTCATTGAATAACTACTGAAACAGATGACTTGAAATTTTATTGAACTCTGATTTCAAGGGCAGACTACCAAGGACACTAAGTATAAGGATAATCCCAAGCCACATGTTACATAGATTTAATTTAGATTTGAATTTGTGAGCACACGTTTTTCAACAGCTCTTCACTTTTCCTCATCTCATTACTACTGTTTCAAATACAATATTTTCCAAGTGACGCATTGTGGTAACAATATGGTTCATGAGCCACGCCCCTAAAATTTAATTTTTTGCATCTTACTACTCCTATATTATTTCATCCATTACTGACAAATGCACTGATTTCTGCCATTTTAGTATATTCATGGGAAACAGTTCGAAAGTATGTAAGCATACTAAGGTACTGCATAACGCAGAGAATATACACCGTCATACTTTATCCATATGAAAGGTGTTGACAAGACAATTCAACACATGAAGATATTGAAGCACAAATATACTTTTGTGTTTCATGACGCTGTGGAAATTCAAACAAGTCACTAGCAAAATTAGATATTTGCATTTTCCTGGAACATGCAGGTATTTATCGATATTTTGAATCTGTATTGGCATATCACCATATTTGATTTTATCATCAATATTGATATATATCCATATACGATTTCGAATTGCTGAGGATTGTTTGGAGCTTATCCAAACTCTAAAAATTTGAAGAAGGATGAAATGTAAGTTCCTTTTACACTGCGAAAGGAAATATTAATGTTTAATGAAAGTATTTTATAGGAAAATCTTATATAAGTATTCTTAGGTGCTGCAAATTTTAAATTGCCATCGAGATAGATCTAACTTTTTTTCACATCTAAAGAGGGAAACAATTGCTCTGATAACTGACTTACCTCTCACACAGTGGACGGACTCGTACAGCGACTTTCAAGCTGGTCATCGCGACATCTTCATCAGCCTAGACACTCTTTGATCCTTCTCTCACTTTCTCAACGTCTACCTCTCCGCATCTTGCGTTACTATGGAAACCGATCACTATTTTCTTTACATACGCAGAAGCCCACATGTTAAAGCTGCTGCTGATGCTGCTCTATTCTTGGTATTTCAGTTTACTAAGAAGATTCTCTGAAATATTCCTTTGAGTTTTTCAGTTTTCTTCTTGAAAGGAGATGGACTATTAACCTAATTCACAATAACTATAATCGATGCAACATCCTATTATAACGTAAGACAACTTGTTTAGCTTTGCTCCTTTTGTTTTTCTTATTAACTCTTCAACTTTTTGTACTATTTTCAGGAGAATTCACTGTAGTTCCAGTAGACCGGAATCAATGTTTTCGGCCACAAATACACGTGTATAACGGTACAATTTATAAACAACAGAACAGATCAATACCTATTCAATTTCCAGATGCTGCATCCACGGCTTCCCTCGTTACAAAATAACACATAGATTAATCCACCTCAGGAGAATGTAGGACAAAGCGAAAGCATTAATTGAGACGGAGATTGTCCTCTGAACATCAGCAGTAGCTGCAGCAACGATAACATGGAAGCCTTGGCAACGGATCACGAGACTGAGCTTTAGCTCCCTGCCTCTCTGTCTCTCTCCGGCCGCATCCCCGTGTTCCTCTCAGTCAGTCCATTATTGGGAGTAGGGGGAATGGCTTCGTTATGAGGGAAGAATAACGAAATGTGTGTAGAGCAATGAAAATAAAACGGCAAGGTCGTTTGCCTCGACGTAACCCGAGATGCCACGTGGTATAAATGACGCTAAAGTTGGGAAGTTTTTGCACATACTTTAGGGTTAAGATGGATTTTAATATCAAATATTTCTTTCTATTAGTTTAATGGAATATATTTTGTCTGAAAACAAATGAATGCGGAGGATAAGTTTCGCGACAAAGAGCACCTATAGAAAATAAAGAATGAATCATAACTGATTCATAGCAAATTATGAAATCAATGAGAGAGATCCAATTGGAGAGTTAGCAGAGTTTATAAATCAGCTAGGGAGATTGCGGAATTTCTGTAGCAATGGAGGCAAAAAAACAGCAAGGCTAATCGATTTCCCAAGACTACTGAATCTGATAACTCAGCTGATACCTCTGTGTTCAAGATGAGCAGATCAAAGAACATATGGTATTTTTTTAGGAGTGAGGACAAATTTTCCAAGAAAATCAAGAAGATTCAGAAATGTTATTGATGGACGAAACCTATTTCAAATTCCAACATTACCTCCAGTCTTTCGAAACACCTAATTGGGTGACTTAACGATTTAAACGATTTATTTTACTAAAGTGGTATAGCAAGAACCATATAAGGCAATGGTTCTCAATCTCTGTTTTTGGTGACGGATCACTTTGTACTGTGATAAAAGTTCGGCGGAACAATCATAAAGAAATGCATTTATCTTTGTATATAAACTTTATTTTATGTATTCAATAGAAATAAAAGTACAGTCGCTCAAAAAAATATCCGAACACTATAGTTGATTACAGAATTCAGAAAAAATATCTGGCAACGATTTTTTTAGAAATTAGTAACCTTCGTGTCACGTGACACGAAGGTTGCCAGATCACTAATTTCCAAAAAAAATCGTTGCCAGATATTAGTATTATTATATCACTATATTTCCAAAAAAAAATCGTTGCCAGAAATTAGTAACCTTCGTGTCACGTGACACGAAGGTTGCCAGATCACTAATTTCCAAAAAAAATCGTTGCCAGATATTTTTCCTGAATTCTGTAATCAACCATAGTGTTCGGATACTTTTTTTGAGCGACTGTACAATTCTATGCAAGAACAGAGTAACCCAAATAAATATTTGCCATCATAGCTAGAAAAAAAAATTTAATTCCTACAATTTTATAAAGATGATTAATAAGGCAAAAATCTTAGGTGAAACTTGTGCTTGATTATGGTAACATATTTGTTTTATACAGAGTTTAATTTTTGATAGAATAGGCGATTACAGAGGGGTTACCATCCGGTTAGAAATCGCCCTTTTTGCAACAATTTTATCAAAATATCTAAATTAATAGAGAAATGTAATTTTTGGTGGAACGTTTTCTGGAACTCTTAGACCAACTCGCGGAACACCAGTTGAAAGTAGAAAATTGATATAGTGAAAATTAAGAAGGATCAAAAGTTCATCATACTGACGATATTTCGGAAAACGTGCATAACAAGTATGGAATTCAATCACAAACTACTTATCAGTATACTAACCAAGAACAACGTCATGCATTCATTTAAGTAGCGTGTATTTTAACATAATCGTTTCGATTAACTCTGAATACCGCAGGATCAGGGGTTCTTAATTAAGTCGTCCTTTAAAAGCATTCGTTATAATTAAGAAACATAATTAAAAAAAAGGCATCAGAAACTAATTGTAAATTTAGAGTATTTTAAAATATTTAATTAATCATCTTGTAACTGTGTCACGTCAGCTGAGAGATCGATCCCGAAGTTCAAAACCTTTTAAAATTATTTAAGGTCGAAAATATGCTAAAAAGACTTCTTATCAGTTTTATTGCTTCAAACTGACATTCAAAACGATTTTGTTATATTATGATGATGATAGATATTTATGATAGATTTTTCTGCAAAACACAGCAAGAAAATGGCATAAATAGCGTAAGACAAAATAAATACTGTAATTTTTTTTTAATTGTGATAAAATTTGCTATCAACACACATACTTTCTACCAGGTCCATGATTTTTCCAAACTTATCTTGAGTAAACGCAAACAGAAAAATAAACAATGAATAAAAATAAATGTAGATTGATCATTATTCTAGATTTTACCATAATTCAAGGGAGTGAATACCCTTCCAACCAAGGAGATGTTAATGATTCCATTTAGAAACTGTTAAATAATAAGATAAAAAATCGTATATCTATGGGCATTCGTTATATTATCACTACTGTGTTATAAAATTATAATAAATTGCTTCCCTTTGTTTTTGCGTTGCGATTTTCTCTGCTGACCTGGTCGAGAAAATTAGCATCGCTACGCTTGGAAACGACATCATCCTTCGGATGGGACATTAAGCCGTGATCGCATATACAGGAGATCCATAACCAGTACACACTTAAAAAATGCACAGGATTTAAATAAGCAGACAAAAGGCTTCTGTCTTTCAACAACTGTCCAATAAATTCCCTTCCCTACTCAACTCCGAGCTCTTGGAACTATTTATGACCTGTCCATATAGACCAGGGGCGGGGATGGCTCAGTCGGTAGCGCGCCAGGCTCGTAATCTGTAGTTCCCAGGTTCGAGTCCCAGCTAGGTCAGCGTTGAGATTTATCTCCGCAAAATTCCTCGCCTTGCCCACGGTCAGTAGGGGACACCGATGGGCTTGGTAAGGTCGCCGTCCGTCGGATGGGACGTTAAGCCGTGGCTCCGTGTGCGGGAGAGCCATACCCTGTGCACGTTAAAGAACACGCTGAATGGCCTTGACGGGAGACTACCATCTGTCTCCAAACAGCTGTTCCAGTGGGTCCCCTGCCCCAACCTTCTCTGAGTCTTCGGGGTCCATGTGACCTGGCCATTTAGCCCATGGTGTGCAAAAAAAGAGGTAAAACAACCTAACCCATATAGACCAATGTGGGTAAAAAAATAATACTCAAGATAAAATGATCTATAAAATCCAATCTGTAAACAGATAAGGTTATCTTTTGTCGTATGGCAAGTGAGAAAATGTTTGGGTTGTTTTACCTCTGAATGGAATATTTGTGCACAAATAAACTAATGGCCCCGCTACAAGCACTAAAGACTCAAAGGAAATTAAGGGAAAAGGATCCACTGGATATTTGTTAGGACACAGATGGAAGCCTCTCGCCAAAGCCATATTCTTTAAAGTGCACAGGATATAGCTCTCCTGCACATTGAGCCATGGCTTAACGTCTCATCCTATGGACAACGGATTTCCGAGCAAGTCGGTGTCCACTTTCTCACTGAGAGTAGGATGGGGGTTAGCGAAAGTAAATCTCAACGCAGGTACAGTTGGAAATTGAATCTGGGAGCATCAGATTACAAGCCTGGCGCTCTATAAACTGAGCCAACTTCCTCCTCCAGGAGGAAAAAACATAAAACCATTTTTGAACAACTCTTTCAGAGAGAGATAACAATACACCAGAGGAAGAGATGTGCTCTACGACATTTGTGTCCGTATAACCACCTGACCTCTGTGATATCAGATGACAGAAATACGAGTCTACATCTGAGGTGCAGAAGGAAGATTCAATTGGTTTTTCTTGCTTTCGTAAGAGAAGGCAATCCTTTTATCCAGCTACTCGACGCGATTCAACTAGCCAGTAGAGATTTTACTCGCCAACGTGAAACTGTTTGGTCTAAACTAGCATATCTGTGGTGAGGAAAGGCTGAAGATAGGAATTAAATCAAACTGAATGCGAAAGGGTTGGGTTGTTTTACCTCTGAGCGGCACTTTTTTGCACACAATGGGCTAAATGGCCAGGCCACAAGGACCCCGAAGGCTCAGAGAAGGTTGGGGGAGGAGACCCACTGGAACAGCTGTTGGGAGACAGATGGTAGCCTCCCGTCAAGGCCATCCAGCGTGTTCTTTAACGTGCACAGGGTATGGCTCTCCCGCACACGGGGCCACGGCTTAACGTCCCATCCGACGGACGGCGGCCTTTCCAAGCCCATCGGTGTCCCCTACTGACCGCGGGCAGGGCGGGGAATTTTGCGGAGATAAAACTCAACGCTGACCCAGCTGGGACTCGAACCTGGGAACTACAGATTACGAGCCTCGCGCGCTACCGACTGAGCCACCCCCGCCCACTGTATGCGAAAGCTAGCATCACAAGGGTGAAATGCAGTAAGCTTAAAGTGTATATTTACAAATGAATGTACTATACAAATGTATAATAAATGTATTTAATTGCATTTTAAATCTGATTTCTACCTTTATCTTATCATCTTATTCTCAGACGTCTTGATGTACTCTGACCCACAGTTAACGTTTAGCATCGCCCTGCCTAAAAAGTATAACACAGAGTATTACACAAGTATTACACGGAGAGAAACATGACTCTATCTTTTCACTGTAGAAAAAATAAATAAATACCCCCTCAAGCAGCTGTTTGCCACAGACAGGAGCCTGTCAGTTTATAGCCATAGTAGAAGGTCTGTGAGGATGGCAAGACCTCAGCAGAAAAGCAACCATGCCCAACCGGGGATCGAACTAAGGTTCCTTAGATCAGTAGTCAAGCGGCCACTCGGCCACTCCTAAAAACGAATTGATTGACATCGGTTTTGATTATTACCGGGTGTAATATTTTGCATGAACTTTTCGCATAAAATGACTAGATTTTGCTTCTTTTTTTTAGTGATATTCCTTATTATAATGAATTATTATTATTACGGCAAAAATCATAATTGTACGATTTTTGATATAGGAAATGCAGTAATAATCATATCAATTGCAGTAATAATCATATCAATTGTATTCACACTAGGCAGGGTTCTATTAGTATGAGCTGCCGAAACAAAAAAGCACTGCACACTAGTTAATATTTCGGAAACAAATCTATCGCCGACACAGCGGGAATCAAACCCGCAACTCTCCAATGCCAGAGCTCTGGCAAGAATCTGGAGAGTTACGAGTTCAATTCCCGCCGTGTCGGTGATAAATTTTTTTCAGAAATATTAACTAATGTTGAAGTCTATTTCTACAGATAATCTGTATATTTACTATAGATGGATCTTTTAGCACTGCACATTTTCACTTTTTCATTTCGGCGAAGGTTTATTATTACTCATCCCAACTTTTATTATTCCACTAGGGTGGGGGGGGCTCAGTCGGTAGCGCGCCATGCTCGTAATCTGTAGTTCACAGGTTCGAGTCCCAGGTAGGTCAGCGTTCAGATTTATCTCCGCAAAATTTCCCGCCCTGCTCACGGTCAGTAGAGGACACCGATGAGCTGGGAAAGTCCGCCGTCCGTCGGATGGGACGTTAAGCCATGGCCCTGTATGCGGGAGATCCATACCCTGTGCACATTAAAGAACACGCTGGATGGCCTTGACGGGAGGCTACCATCTGTCTCCCAACAGCTGCTCCAGTGGGTCCCCAACCTTCTCTGAGCCTTCAGGGTTTATGTGACCTGGCCATTTAGCCCATGGTGTGCAAAAAAGTGCTGCTCAGAGGTAAAACAACACAACCCTGCTTACACTAAGCGCAAAGAAATTCTTTGCTGCTTGTAGAGGAACATTTTTTCTCACACAAAAGCACATTGCAAAGTCCTTTCCACTTGGGGTGAAGATTGGTTCAGCCGACAACGTGTTAGACTCGTAATCTGATGTTTCCAGGTGGTTCCAATGTGGTCCCAAGAGCTTGGAAGCGAATCCAATAGATCCCCTTCCCCTATTAAGACTACATTGACTAAATGATCAGGTCCAGGCCCGGTCTAGAACATAATGGAGGGATGGGGGTGGCGTCAAAAAACACAACAGCGAAGGGGAAATGTAAAAGGGGGGCGGGGATTAAAAGAGACTTGATTTTCAATACAGTATATCATCCCCCTTCCCACGATTTACAGATCTTTAAAAAATTCCTTGAAAAATGAATGAAATATCAATAATTTAATAATTTTTGTCTCTATTATTCTTACTAACATTCTGAAAGGTGGGAGAATGCCGCCCCCCCCCCCTGAATCTGTCCCTGGTCAGACCACAAAACTCTTAGGGTCTTTATGAACCTGACCATTTAGCCAATTGTATGCACAAAAGTGAAGCTGAGAGATAAAAAGATTTATTCAGTGGAGTATGTATCTAGAAACTTCCAATGTGTGTATGGGGACCTTTCAATGTGAATATTCGTCCGTGGTTCGAAGTCTATAGTCTATATATGTCTACATATATCTATAGGGTGGGTTTGACCTTCTTGAGTTTCTGATTTTCCTGCACTTTCTTATAAAAAAAGTTAAATAAATATGTTATTAAAGCCTTTATTGGGGATTATAGCTTTCCTTCTTTTTGTTTTTGGGTACGCCATACACCTAACCTTTCCAGGTTTCGAGTCTGACCCACTCTGCTTCACCCTCTTAGTGGGGTTCAGCTCTCGCATTCAAAAATAACAGTACAAAAAAATTTAATTCTTAGATTTAAAAATCGAATCAAATGTACAGTTCAATAATTAGGGACCCTGGTGGATGAATGGCTAGCACGTTTGGCTCAGGATAAAGCCTGATGGATTCTTTGGTTGTTTAGCCTTTCTACAGATGCGTCATATTCCTTACAGAACTCCTCTATAGCGTATTAAACTGACAGGCTCCTATCATATATTTTGGCAAGCAGCTGCTTGAGGAGTAAATTATTTTAAGTTTTTAAAACCAAGAGCCTTCTAGAGTTCTCCTAACAATGGACTACAGTTTCATTACTGTTCAGTGCTTCCTCCAACCTACATGATATCTCTAACCTACCTTATTAATGATTTATCTATCAGCATTTTATCGTAAGAGTGTTAGATGATACTGCATATCGTAATGCTGAAGCATTTTTCATGCTAGAGTAGTTTAATATGCATCACGTTCTAATCCTCGATGAGGCTAATAAGTGTTTCTGTCATCTTCCCGATGAAGCCATCCTTAGGTACGTGGTAGGTTGCTGATTCATGTACAACCGTTCATGTGTAAATTATAACAGTCTGAGGAGAAATTCGCTTTATCATTTTTTCATAAGAGTATCATTATGGAGATTGTCGATCCAATCGATAATTATCAGGTTACCCGTGTTTCATTGATTGATTGGGGTTCAATTGATTCTTCAGTACATCAACTATTTGAAATTACTTTACTTAAGCATCAGATGTTCTTGTTAAGAAAAGGGACTTTCTTTTATCAAAAACGATTCCTTCTACCGAATTTACTCGTCCGGGGTTCGAATGCAAGAAAGTCATATGCTGTGTACGTTAAAGTTGGGTTGTTTACCTCTGAGCGGCACTTTTTTTCACACCATGGGCTAAATGGCCAGGTCACAAGGATCCGAAGGCTCAGAGAAGGTTGGGGGAGGGGACCCACTGGAACAGCTGTTGGAAAACAGATGGTAGCCTCCTGTCAAGGCCATCCAGTGTGTTCTTTAACGTGCACAGGGTATAGCTCTCCCGCACACGGGGCCACGGCTTAACGTCCCATCCGACGGACAGCGGCCTTTCCAAGCCCATCGGTGTCCTCTACTGACCGTGGACAGGGCGGGGAATTTTCGGAGATAAATCTCAACGCTGACCCAGCTGGAGCTCGAACCTGGGAACTACAAACTACGAGCCTGGGGCGCTACCAACCTGAGCCACCCCCGTCCTTGTATGTTAAAGAACACACTAAATGTCTTTTTTCTTATGCTACACAAAGGACAGTGAAACTTTGATACTATTGATCCTAGTTTAGACTTTTCATAGAAGAACATGCCTTACTACAGACAGAAGTCAGATTCTATGGCATTGTCTCAATTAGAACTAACATAACGCCCTCTCAACAACGCTTGTTTCTAACCTCTATCCCACTTGGTGCTATCTATATTTTTATGGGTTATTCCATTCAGCAGAGATTTCCTTTCAAATCGGAAAGGCAAAGGATGAAGGGTACCCTTTCACAAATCTTTAGTCCCATCCCCAACCCCTTCTTCATTTCATTAATCAACTAGTCATAAGTAGCTATTTTCAATTAAGTAGTTTTTCCTCTGCATTTTATCTCTTTAAGGTAATAGAACACACATACATACACCTTTTCAAATTGAAAAAACACCGGATTTTAATTCCTGGGGAATAATATTGATTAATGTCAAAGTTCATTTGCTCGATTTTGTCTACATATCAAGTCACAAATTTGATCCTGCTAAACCAAAAGCTTGTCAGCAGGTCCTTATATTAATTACAAATGAACCAAGTGAATTTTCTAATAGCAATACAATTAATAAATAACATATTGCGAATAGATAGCCAGTAAATTATTCTACCCCATCCTGAATGGATCGTCTTTGTGCAACAAATTTCAGCTGACGGATAAAACAATTCTATCCGACAAAAAAAATGATCATGAGAATATTTTCACAGCGAAATAACTATTAGCCTTGGTCGTTTTACCTTTAACCTGCGCTTTCTTGAACACAGTGGAATAGTCAGGTCGCGTAAACATATCAGATAAGGTTGGGGAAGAGAATCAACTGAACAGCTGTTAGAAGACAGCACTCCTGCACAAGAAGCTGCACTTAAACGTTCTATTCGATGAACTGTGGCCTTTCCAATCCTAAGGTGTCCCCCTTTCTCGTTGACGGTAGATCTGGAGGTTAGCGAATAAAATCCCAACACATGCATTGTTTGGATTCGAACCTGAACAGGTCAGATTAGGAGTATGGTGCGCAATAGATGAGGGCTTTATTTCATTTAAGAATATATAAATATATTTTATCAGATCTGAAGTCATGTTTTCCCCCATCCTATCTAGAAAGAGAAAGAGCATTCACATCGGAGACGGGCTCGGGCTCAAAATAGCACAGACGACTTCGGACTCAGGTGGGCTAGAGCTCAGAATAATTTAAATTTCAAATATTTCTTGTAATTGTGAAAATAATAAAGAAAATATTTTTTTATATTTGTTGTAATTTCAACCTTATAATCAGTCTTTAGTAATTAAAAATAAGGACCACGGGCTTTATGTTATATTTTACTCATTCTCTATTTAATAAATGAATGGTTCATTGCATTTATAACGATGCATCCACGAATTTTGTTTCTACTAGTATTTCTAATATTTTTCGTTCCAAATAGCATTAAACGCTTAATTTTGTCATAAAATGATTATAATTAATAATCATCTTATTATGTTATAAGCGTAAATCCGGGCGGTCTGACTGCTGGTGAACACGTCTGACGTCATCGGTGGCAGAAATTAGCAGTTTCTCTCGTGGTTCCACTGCTACATGGGCCATCGGATCCAAATTTGGTGGGGTAATCCCACTTAGTTCTAACCCTCTTGGGGTAACAGATCGAATTCCTAGCTGCTGTGGGTCGGGAGAGATCCTTCGAAAAGTCTCCGAAATTTCTGGGAGCGCTGCAGTTGCCTACTTTGTGAATGGCTTTGTGAATAGTACAGAGGAAAGCTGTAAATTGAGTTATACGTTGGGCGACAAATTTTTGGCTCGATTTATTTGTGATTGGAGTGATGGGACAGCTTCCTGAACAATTTATTAAAAGAGTTATGAATGTTTCTTTGCGCCAAACTTTTGCCGTGGTTCTAACTATATAGAATATATTTATAAGAATAAAATAAGTGATTAGCGATATGAATTTCTGTTCATAAGACTTATGATTCGTCAAAGAGCTTTTTTCCCCAAATTCGATGGGATCGGGTTAAAGAATTGTCGAAATAATTCGAGCTGTGGAGTTCCCAGGCTCGAAAAATTGAGCCCCAACTCATCTCTAATTTATATCACTTCTGGAATCCGAAAAACAGCTTAAATATGGTAATCAATAAAAAAATTAAGCTGTAAACTTTAAAATCATGTATATTACTGACCTATATTCTGCTAACGTCAAAGGTTAAAACGTTTTATATTCCATGAAGGAAAGCAACAGATTTACAGTAAGATTCTGTTGCGAATCGAATGAGCAGATGGATTGAAGTGATCCGATATAGAGAGCTGATAGCTATAGAACCACAAACCGTAGATCAATTTTTAGCAGAGAACAAAGGTTAATCTTGCTTATAAATCGATGCAACGTTTATCTTAATATCATAGGTGAAATACCCAAAACTAGACTTAGTAGATATATACGTGCAAAAAGCTTGAATAATGAACCAAAATAGAATTGCTGACTGCACAGAAGATCATATATTTTTAAACTTTCATCCTCTGAAAACCACTTTCACATATTTGCCTTTATTTAAACAATCTGTCACTATGCATTAGCTGTGAATAATTTATCACGATCGATGAAATCAGTGAGCGTGTAGATTGTTGGTAATGAGAGAGTAATTAAGCGAGACTATTTATAAAGTAAGTGCAGAAGGAACATGAAGCAAACTATCCAAAAGCCTTCACGTGAGTTAGAAAATTTTTTGCATATATGTGAATTATATTTATCATAAAAACAAAAGTAAATTACGCAGCAATAGTGTCACAATAAACGTCTTTATGCAGAAGCTCGAAACAAAATGTCAGTTTTACGAAAAACGAAAACAAAGTTTTTCTCTTTCAAATCACTATCAGTCCCCAAGCTGGTGCCGCAAGAGATAATATAGCAACGGGTGGGGGTTGGCACTTTGTTTTTCAGGGATGCAACTATAGCAGAAAAACATTTCGAAGGTCCTACCTGGGCTAGTGGTTAGCATATCTGACTACTACTCCAGAGGATATGTCCTTGTGTAGGTTTTATAGTTGTACTCCTTGTGTAAGTGTTTGTATAGTGTACTCAGGGCCGTCGCCAGATTAGATCGCGCCCTGAGGCAAACAATTAAATATCGCCCCTGATGGATTTTAAGACAAAAATATAAGAAAATCTCCAATTGCTATTATGTTTTTATTACAAGAGAAACATTAATTTCAAAACAATTATATAATAATATTAATTAAATGTTTGTTCTACGGGGATATCGCATAATAAAACTGTTTATAATGAATAAAATAAATACCCCTCAAGCAGCTGCTTGCCACAGAGGTCTGACAGGAGTCTGTCAGTTTATATGCCATAGTAGGTTTGTGAGGATGGCAGGACTTCAGCAGAAAAACAACACACTCATCCATACCTTATCCGGGGCTCGAATCCAGGCTCTTAGATCGGTAGCCAAGCGTGCTAACCACTCGACCACGGGACGGCTATAAAATAAATAAATCCCCCCACAAGCAGCTGCTTGCCATAGAGGTCTGACAGGAGCCTGTCAGCTTATATGCCGTAGTAGGTCTGTTAGGATGGCAGGATCTCAGCAGGAAAACGACACATACATCCATGCCTTACCCGGGGCTGGAACCCAGGTCCTTTAGATCAGTAGCCAAGCGCGCTAACCACTCGGCAACTCTTCTAAATTTAAATTATAAAGTATGTCCGCCTCTATCGATATAGTTGCTAGACCACCAATCTTTCTTGGGTCATTGCTGTTCGCAAATAATTTTTAATCAGTTTAAGCTTGGAAAAACTTCTTTCCGCACTTGCTACGCTAACAGGAATCCCCAAATTGATAAATATAACGTAAATTAAGCAAAACTGGTTAAGGAAAAGTGCCGTTAGGCAGGCTGCCTCTATTCTACACCCTGTCGACAGTATTAGTGTACTCCTTGTGTAAGTATTTATATAATGTACTCCTTGTGTAAGTATTTATATAGTGTACTCCTTGTGTAAGTGTTTATGTAGTGTACGCCTTGTGTAAGTGTTTGCATAGTGTACGAGAAACCAACAAAATTTATCTCCGTCTTTTTAAAAACAATATAGTCATGGCTGCGATAAAAAAAACTTGATTTCCAGTTTTTTGAAAGGGTTCAATAATTGTCGGTAATTCATACTCACCACTTAAAATAGTTTTTTCCCCAATTCCATGAAACTTGTGTAAAATACGAATTATTATTTTAAAAAATGTATTTTAAATACGAATCAAAAGTCAGCGTCTAATCTAAATACGATTAAAAAAACTTGATTTCCAGTTTCGGAATTTCCAGTCGGATCAACTCAATCCATCTGCTCATTTGATTCGCAACAGAATCTTACTGCAAATTTGTTGCTTTCCTTCATAGAAATATAAAGCGTTTTAACCTTTGACGTTAACAGAATATACTATTTAATCGTATTTTAAATACGAATTATTATTTTTTTTTAAAGCCTTTCCAGCGAACAAGAGTAGAGTACCGCGGTGTTTAGTGACGAATCTCGTTTTTGACTTGGTCAACAAGACGATAGATAATGTGTTCGCCGTCATCCAGGGAAAAGGAACACTACCCAGTACGTGCGACATCGCACACAGCTCCACAGCACCTGGTGTCTTGGTGTGGAATGCCATTAGTCAGACATCTCGGTCAGAACTGGTCATCATAATGGGATCTTTAACTGCCCAACGATATGTTACCAACATTTTGCAACCAGTAGCTATCCCATTTGTTCAGCAGCATGAAACCTTTTACCCGCAAGATAATGCCCATCACCACACAGCTCGCATTAATCTGTAGTATCTACACAAGCAAAACGTTCAAGTACTACCATGGCCAATACGTTCGCCGGACCTTTCATATATTGAACACGTCTGGGACATGATGGGCTAACAGCTCCAACAACACCCAAGAGGTGTGCCAACCACTGTCACTGAAATGGAATGAAAAGTGGTAATTTTCCGTATTATTTTTCATAATGTAATCAATCGCACATCTCAGTGTATGCTAACAACTGCCTGCGTTTCAATAAAATGACATTAATTTTTCCAGGTATTGCAATTTTTTATCCTGTAGTGTAAATAGAAGTAATCTTATAGTGGTAATTCAAACTAATGGAACGTTCGCAAACTGCAAATAATAATATTAGTACTTATCCAACAGAGAAATAATGCTTCATTTATCTTTTGAAACTAAAAGGTTGCGCAGGCTACTCCGGGGAATTTTAGGGGTTGCTGACAATTTTCTTTTGAATTATCTTTTGAAATTAAGGGAAAATTTGTTGCTAACAATTACACTCAGCTATCAAGATTTCAAAATTTTCGGGTGAATAGACTGTTTACAACATTAATAAAATTTTTCAAATTTTCTAACTTAATTCCCTTTAACTGTAGAAAGAAATTATCACTGATGTTTAAAAAATTTTGAATTCTAATACTACACTGCGTTTACTGTTTTTGTTTGGGCCAAAGGTGTTTTAAATTCGTTATATATTTTGAAAGGGTAGAGTAGTACTATCCTTTATTCATTTCATCTGTTTTGGATTTTTAAATGATGGATATTAAATTAATAACGTTTTAATTTACGTTTTTAAAACAATGTACTGATTTACATGAAACTTTAATTTATTTTTTAATCAATGTTAAATATTTCGGACCATTAGATGTTAAATATTTCGGACCATTACTTCCCCTTTCCCAACTGCTCCAGATTACCTTCATTAACCAACACCTCCTGTAACAGAAGGCCAATATACCAAGTTTTTGACGTCACTTAGGTAGTCCTACTATACGGACAATTTTTATATATTTGATTCTAATTTTATATACTGGTGGACTCTTGTGTTAATCTTTATACTAATGTTTATCTATATGTATATTTTATTTAGAAAGAAAATCGTTCATATTTATTAACAAATATAATAATGCTAATTAATACAAATAATTTTTTTCCTAAATAAAATATTTTTGTAGGCAAACACTAGTATAAAGATTAGCAGAGAATCTACCAGTAATAATATTAGAATCAAAAATATAAGATGCATATATATGGTAGGACTACTTATGCTGACATCATAAATTTGGTTCTCTGGCTTTCTGTTATAGAAGGTATTGCATTAACCCTGTCGGTGCCTACGTAATGGGAATGCCTGCCGATTTCCTAGATTCCCCGTGTTAACAAGCTCGCATAGGAAGCTTCAGAACTTGTCAAATGAGGGCAGCACCGTTCCGCAGTAAGCTAACCTACGTTAATGGTAAGTAATAGCGATCTGGTCGAAATCATATGAAAATGAATCAGACAGATGGCTAATCAAATACAATAAACTAGAATCTTTCTCAGAGATACAACAGGAATAATGATTTAAACTCTCCATAGCGAAAAATATGTTTAAAAATAATCGTGTTACAATTGAAAATTATTATCCATTAAAATCCGAAATTTTCAATGTTTACCCATTAATATTATTTAATGGTAATTCCTTAAAGAAAAAAATTTAATTTTTTCTAAAGCAATTCTTTATCAAATTTAATAATTTTAATTACTATTGCAATAGAGCTTATTGTTGAGGGAAATTCATAAGCAATAGATTTAGGCAAGAATATTTTGATATTAATACTCGACTTTTTTAATTAAGCATGAAATGTGAAATTTACTAAAAAATTAAAGATTAAAAGTAATACTGTCTTGCGGCGGCCAAGTGGTTAGAACGTTTGGCTACTGATCGAAGGGACCTGGGTTCGAGCCCCGGATAAGGGATGGATGTATGTGTCTTTTTCTCCTGAAGTCCTGCCATCCTCTCAGATCTTCTACTATGGCACATAAACTGACAGTCTCCAGTCTGACCTCTGTGGTAAGCAGCTGCTTGAGGGGGTGGGTAATAGGTGCAAAGTTTATGCCATGTTCTCTTACACAGGAGAGTTATTGGGGTGTCATATCTCTGAGAAGCACCTTTTTGCATACAATGGGATAATGGCCAGGTCACAAGGACCCCAATGCTCAGAAGAGGTTAGGGAAAGAGAATTCACTGGATAGCTATTAGGAGACAGATGGCATCCTCTTGTCAAGACCATTCAGTGTGTTCTTTAATGTGCATAGTTTATGGCTCTCCTGTACACAGGACCATGACTCAATGTCCCATCTCATGGATGGCAGCCTCTCCAAGCCCATTGGTATCACCTTTCTGGTAGAAGGCAGGTTTGGAATTTTCAGATATCTATCTGAGTGTTGGGATATTTAGAACTCATACCAAAGAAGTGTTTTTATTTTTACAATGAATGAATTTTTCTTTACATTTTATATTCAACTGAAAAGCCAATCATATAAAGCATATATGAATAATTGAACAATATAAAGGTAAAAAAAAGCAAAATTTTTGATGTGCGCATTGTTTTCAAATTTTAATAAAATTTACAAAGGAATTAAATATAATTCTTCTTAAGAGATATTTTTTATCATAAGATAAAACACACATTACTAATTTTGTGGTAAAAATAAATGAAACTAAAATCTATATCCGAATTACTTGCAGAACGAGAGGAAACTGATTTGTGCATTTTTTAAAATAAGCTACAATTAGATTCTTATTAATAATAATTGGGGGTTTTTATAGTAGGAAATTTGAGCATTTCATTTTATCAGTAAAGTTTCCTCATTTCCTCAATATACTGGAAGGACTGTCATCCATCAGATGAAATATTAAACCATGGTCTGTGTGGGAAAAGAGCCACACCCTGTGCATGCTAAACAAAATGCTGGATAACCTTGAAGGAAAGTTTCCATCTGTCTCCTGTAACAGATGGTCTTGTGGCCTAACCCAGTGGCTCACCTTAGCCAATCTTCTTTGAGCCCTTTGGATCCTTTTGACATACTATTTACACCATTATGTGTAAAAATTGTGGTACTCAATCGTAAAAAAAAACATTCAAAATCCTCTGAATTTTTATAAGAATGCAGTCTGAAACTCCAGAGTGAAATGAAAATATCTTTAATGCATTATTATAAATTTCTACTTGAAGCAAATATATCTGCCTTAATTAAGACTCTGAACAAAATTTCAGTTATCAAACAAAATTATCTTCAATTTCAGAAATCAATCATTTCCTTAATTTTAAGGTGAAAAAGGATATTAATATCATAAAATCATGTTCCTATTTATTCACTGGATTCATTAGTGCATTAAACCTGAAAAAAAAAAATGGAGAAATCTGCTTAAATTCAGAAGGGTGACCTTTCTGAATTTAAGCAGATTTCTCCATTTTTTTCACGGACGGAATTAAACGGACTTTTACGGAATTTTTTCTAAACGGAATTAAAATCTCATATTTCATAACTGCAAATATAAAACAGAAAATGTTTCCATGTTATATGATTTTTTTTTATTTTATTAATTTGATAAAATTAGTAGTGAAATATAATTTTCAGTATCTGCTTTGAAGGGCGATTTGAACAGGCAGCTTTAATATAAAATTAGCAAATCGTCAAGTTTTTCAGAGCAGATATCGTTCTGTTACTACAGCTAGATCTAATGTTTTGAATAGAACAACATGGCTGCCGCGCAGTCGCTCTAGCATCAACTTTAACTGCTTAGGGCGTCTCCTCTTCCTTCTTACCTCCATGGACCAAACAGTCCATGGCGATGACTGTTTGGTCATCTCTGCTCTATAATATCTAAAATATGCATTTAATAGAGAAATGTGATAAAGATTGTAGACTGGTAATTGTAGACCCGTTGGTCGTTTGCTTGGCTAGATTCTTTTCGAGCCACTCGTGGGTGCAGAAGGGTACTTGTCAGGATGCTACTGCTATCTAGGTGGTCGATAAACATAAACTCAGATTTTCCATATACTCATTTGATGCATTTAATGAAAAACTGTGACTGAAGTTAAAGAAAATCGAATTTATTTAAATCTCGATTTACCATCAATATTCATTCAGTATTTAAAGAGTTATGTAAGCTGGAAAATTTAATAATAAATTTTCTTGTTTTATAAAAATCATTCATAATTATCTAACATCGAAATAATGATTATGCAACCTTTAAAATTCATATTTTATTAAATGATTTGAAAAAACACTTATCATTTAAGTTTTGAATAATATCTGAAATAGATTTTATGACCCATTACTGTTGTGAAATATTCTAGCTTCAATAATTCATTGAATACTAGACGAATGCTATTGAAAATTGAGGTTTAAATAGATAAAATTTTGATCTTGCATTTATTTTTAGTAAATTGTTCTCATTAAATGAATATTTTAGAAGTTACAGAGCTTCCAAGTAAGATTCCCATTCACATAACACAGAAATTCTCTGATATTTTGTTTAGGGCAGTGTAACTCAGTTCCATATATTATAAAGGTTTCCAAAATATTATTTATTCAAAAGTGATCTCGAAATTTTTTCCAATTACACTTGTCATCGTTACGTTACCGACATATTGATGCATCACCTGTCTTGCAGATCCAGTTTGAAAGAGATTCGATAGAGTTTCGCTTCTGCAAAACATCACACAATGCTGCATCATCGTTCAGACTTCTAGTTAAAAACAGCAGGAAGTAGACAGAATAATAAATAATCACATATGAACAAATCAGTATGAGAATCCAATTTTGAAACAAGCGGTAAACAGCGTAATAATCTATACTGCTACGAAGCAAGTAACAAGCAAAACAGTGGCACCAACGCCAAGTGGACAAAAAGGTAACTAGTGCGTCTGTCGCTTCACATCTTGAAATCGGCAACTCTATCTTGTTGGCCAAGTCGGCAGACATTCACATTACCGACCCTATGGTAACTGGCATTCCATTGTAATTTATCAAGGTTGTATTTTGGACGAATGGCAATGCATTAATAAAACATGGCGTCTCTGCGGAGTCCAACCAGTGCTATGGAGGGAGATTCATCTATAGAAACAACAGTTTCTTTTAATAGGAAAGAAAATAAGTGTACTTCCTTTCATGCTTCAGCATTCTTCATTACATTTTTCAGGTATTCAAATTTTAATGTTTGTAGTTAAAATTATTTCTTTAGTAGCTTCACTGTAAAAAACTTAGGAAAATGTTCTAGTGAAAATAGTAAAAATGAAAACGCCGAAAGTGTATTCAGGGTTCAAAAAATTATGCATCCTACTCTCGAATGTCTAAAAAAAAATTTTGATATCTGCCAAAAAAGTTCTTGCTGTCATTATGTTAATTTTATATTTCTAAAATGTCTCAAATATGTTAGGTGGCGACGAAAAGTTCGCAGCTGGTATATAATCTTCGACACAATCGGTAGACCACTGATTATGTTTATTTTTGAAACGTGCTGCTGATTTACATCTAACATGTATAATTACCCTCAGTTTTGCAAATGTTTTATAAAACATAAGCTTAAAAGTTTTCATTCAAATTGTATCTCACGTATACTTTTATAGTTTAAAATATTAGCTAGTAATTGAGTTGCGATAAGGAATGCTTCCAAAAGATAGGAAACTTTGGAAATAAATATAGTTCAATTTTTTTTATGAACTTGGGCACAAATGTTAGTACACATAAGATATAATTACCCAAAAATCTAATAATGGTAATTCAAACTTAATGGAGTTAAAAAAAAAAATTCCCGAAGGCGATATACCATTTAGATTCATATTGGATTCCATTAAAACGTCACTAACTTTTAATTTAAAATGGGTGTATTGATGCAATATTTGATTGCAATTTCAATAAAAATTGTGTTCAAAAATTAAAAAATATTAAATTTTGAAAACAAAATTGCACACTGTAGATAAAATTAAAATGTGCATTATACTCTAAGCTTTGTATAAAATTTAAAGTATGTTTTTTTTTGATAGGTAAAATAGCTATTTTTTTATCCCAAGTTAACCTTTAAAGTTTCGGGTTTCTGAAACTGGTCTCTGGTGGCCAAATTAATTATGAAGTGTTTTGGTTAGCCTGGATTCGAGTCCTGGGTAAGGAATGGATGTTTGTGTCGTTTTTCTGCTGAGGGCCTGCCATCCTCACAAACCTTCTACTATGGCATATAAACTGACAGGCTCCTGTCAGACTTCTGTGGCAAGCAGCTGCTTGAGGGGGTATTTATTTATTTATTTTTACAGAAAAAATCAAAGCAAAAATTTGAAATTGGACCATTTAATTGTGATTAATAAAATGGGAAAATTTTGAAGAGGAAATAAAAAATAAGTTAAATTTTTTAAATATTGCAAAAATTTGACATTTCTAATTTAACTTAAATAAAATTTAAAAAACAATTTTTTTCTAAATTATTTTTGTATAAATAGTTGATATTTCTATTAATAATTAAATCTTTCAATTTTGTCAAAATATTTTAGTCATTATGCTCTAAGCCTAAAGAAATCATCATCATCCTCAAGCAGCCATGGGCTGCAAAGGTCTAACCAGACTGTGCAATTTAGTTCTCCAAGCATATCTGTCCTGAGCTATATCTGATACATCTGGCCACTGCACACCAATTCTAACAAAGTCCTGTTTGACATTGTCTGCATACTAGGTCTTCTCGGGGGCGGGGGTGGCTCAGTCGGTAGCGCACCAGGCTCGTAATCTGTAGTTCCCAGGTTCGAGTCCCACCTGGGTCAGCGTTGAGATTTATCTCCGCAAAATTCCCCACCCTGCCCACGGTCAGTAGGGGACACCGATGGGTTTGGAAAGGCCGCCGTCCGTCGGATGGGACGTTAAGCCGTGGCCCCGTGTGCGGGAGAGCCATACCCTGTGCACGTTAAAGAACATGCTGGATGGCCTTGACGGGAGGCTACCATCTGTTTCTCAACAGCTGTTCCAGTGGGTCCCCTCCCCCAACCTTCTCTGAGCCTTCGGGGTCCATGTGACCTGGCCATTTAGCCCATGGTGTGCAAAAAAGTGCCGCTCAGAGGTAAAACAACCCAACCCTACTAGGTCTTCTCCTATTTCTGAGCCTTTAATTACACTTTTCATAACCCTATTCGATAATCCATAACTATGCATATGAGCAACATGGCCAAACCAATGGAGACTCTCTCTGCACAATATGCTGCTTAAAGGAGGTTGCTGACTCCTTTACCTAACCTCATCATTACTTACAAAGTTGAACCACCTAATGCTCAAGAATTGAACCACCTAATGCTCTAGAATCAAAAACATCAAGTTCCTGTTATCTTGTTTACAAAGATAACAAAATGACAATCAACAATACAAGTTGCAAAGCATCTAAGTTTCATTACCATAACTAATCCTAGAAAGAACCAAACTATTATACAGTCTAATTTTAGTCTTTAGATGTAAACACCTATTTCTCCACACTCCCCATAGATTCTTAAAAGTCCTGGCAGCAAACTGTATTAATCTGTTAATCTCATGCCACACATCACCTGTGGATAGCTGTTACATAGCTCCCAAGATAATTAAATTAAGACACCTCAAGAAGTGCAGCCATTCAGATTAACTGAATGTATAGCCTGCCTGACCAGTTTTCATCACTTAGTTTTCTCTGTTTATAACCAAACCTACTCTACTACCAGTCTCATCAACAGCTCAAATGAAAGAGTTCATCTCATCATCATTTGCCAATAGGACTAAATCATCAGCATAATCTAAATCAGAAATTTTTGTATTTCCAGACCATTTAAGACCAAAATCTTTCCTTTGCAGTGAATTTTGCATAACATAATCAATAATCAAACTAAAGAGAAAAGGAGACAATATGCACCCTTGTTGAACACCAGAAGCAATGTCAAAAAATTAACTTTGCTTTAGAACAAGATAACTTCAAAACTGAAAAATACATCTCAAAACACATAAAGAACAGTAAAAATTTTTGAATAAAAATGTTTCAAAGCATTTAAAGTGATATTCACAATTAGAGAGCATTAGCTGTTTCATTTTCGATTGTTTCAAATTAACTCTTTATAATCTCAGTAAAAATAAAGAAGCAATGAAAAATAATTCCAAAAACAACAGAGAAAATAGTCTTTAAAATCAAAAGACTACTAAAATATTGACTGAAAGCACTGTATGTAGTTCCCGGATGATTCAACTTCTGGTAGTAATGAAATCGGTATCTTATGTTAAAAATTTAGAAAGCATTATAATTCTGCTAGAGTGATAAGTAGGTCAGAATACCAGAAATCGCAACCGATCAATAATCTTTGCACAGCATGGCAGAATAAAGGCAGAAACTAAATAATTTCTTCTTGATTCTATTTATGGTGACTTAGTATTCATTTGCTGACAAACACTGCAGGCTCAAACAGATTTATTTTTAAACCATCATAATATTTTCAAGTGGAATTAACAGGCAAAAAATATAGACTGAAATATTACTTTCAAAATTTCTTTTACACACAGTTAAAAAAGGCAATTTTTGTTCTGAAAAATTGCAATTTAGCATCTTAGATTATGAAACAGTAAAACACTCCATGCACTACTAGAATTTGTCAACCCAGCTTGCAAAATGTTAATAAATATACGTAGGCAATTTGGCCATCCCGTGGCTGAATGGTTAGCACACTTGGCTACTGATCTAAGGAATCTGGGTAAGGCATGGATGTATGTGTCATTTTTCTGCTGAGGTCCTGCCATCCTCTCAGACCTTATACTATGGCATATAAACTGACAGGCTCCTGTCAGACCTCTGTGGCAAGCAGCTGTTTGAGGGTGTATTCATTTTTTATTTTTTTATAATTTGAAAAATATTCACAATGTATTTATTAAAATTAACAATATAAAACTCACAAGTGTATCATTTTTCAATACACTTTATCTGGCATTTCACAAGCTTTCATATAAATAAAAGATAAGTAGTAAATATCTCTCTAGCAGATATTTTCCATAGAGGTCTGAGAGGAACCTGCCAGTTTAATATGCCATAGTAGAGGATCTGTGAGGATGGTGGGACAACAGCAGAAAGACAACACAAATATCCATGCCTTAGCTGGGGTTCGAACCCAGGTCCCTTTGCCCAAGCATGCTAACCACTCAAGCCATCAGGAAAAAAAAATTCAATTGGGTGTCAAGAAACATATATGCACTACTATCTTCAACTCGTGGAAACCCCTCATGGACAAACTCTTGACTGATTCAAAAAATGTGAATGATTTTATAAGCAGAAAAAAAAATACCCCCTCAAGCAGCTGCTTTGCC
The DNA here is from genome assembly GCA_038380435.1 of Ryuthela nishihirai. Lineage (NCBI taxonomy): Eukaryota > Metazoa > Arthropoda > Arachnida > Araneae > Heptathelidae > Ryuthela > Ryuthela nishihirai. The sequence continues at coordinate 43,325,361 of JAWZYU010000020.1, forward strand.
ACAGAGGTCTGACAGGAACCTGTCAGTTTATATGCCACAGTAGGAGATCTGAGAGGATGGCAGGACCTCAGCAGAACCAGGACTAATTTGCATTTGGTTTGCCACATCATCTCAACAGTCACCCTCTTGTTGCCAAGAATCAGCACATGGACTTGCTCAATGTTTCCTTCAATAGTGGATGAGTGCCCAAATCATTTTTCATCACATTTTTCATATACTTGTTCAGCTATTTTTAAACATGTAAATCCAATTGTGTATGCTTTGCTCTAGCAAAACACTGTCACTATATTGCATTGATAGCAATCATCAAACACAGTAAAGTATCATATACTGCTGCTCAGTTTCCAGATCAGTCATAGACTGCATAACTCACACACATAAAATTGAACATCTTTCCAGAGCGAGAAAAGTGACTGTGTACTGCAGAGACTCTGTAATGTTCTGTTACTGTAATCTTATTGCAATGTGTTTGCACACACTGCTCCCATGAAGAGTCGTGTTGCCACATATCATGTATTAACTCGTAGGAAAAGTTGCTAATTGTTGGTGATTGCAATCCACAAATTAAATGATCCACTCATATTAATATGAAAGTATGTATGTTTAATAGTGCTTATATTTTAATATTTTTGCTTATTACAACTTTAATACTTCAAAATTTATTTCATTGCGAGGGGGGAATAGCTACAATTGTAATTTAGTAGTGTAATTATTCTCAGTTTATTTTAAAACATTATAAACTTTATCTTTATTTTTCATTTTTCATTTTTATTTTTTAAAATGCTCTTTAGGGATTTTTAAGTTTGAAATCTGAACATTCTCTTAATATCTTACCAGAAACAGACTCATAGTCTGTGGAACATTGGGCATATTTAGCACATACATTTTAATTTGTTTTTTAAGATAAAGTTTAAATTATAAGTTAAGAAATTATCATTTTGTTACTAATACAAGTTTCACCATCTAGTTTCCAAATATCTAAATAATTTATTGGGTTGGATTGTTTTACCTCTGAGTGGCAAATGATTTATTGTAATGATTAATCTGTAGTTCTCTTTATAAATTGTTTTGTCATTTATTTGCAAAAGTAGAGTACTTCTGTAGGTAAACTCATACATGTGTAAAAGCTTTTTAGGTAAATGTATTAAAACAGAATATTGTATAAGAAAAATTTAATCATTGTTCATCAAGAGTTTGATACAGAAATCCTAAGTTTTGCATTTTATCTCTCATAGATACCAGAATGTTTGTTATCAATTTTTATCTTTATTACTATATCAGTATGACTGTGGGTGCTCTAATTTATCTGTCCAGTTAAATGATAAAATTGGCTCAGCTGATGGTGTAATGTTATCAAGACTTTTGAGGATAAATAGTAGAATTATATGTTGATAATATAAGGGACAAGGAAATTAACTAAGTGGTTGGTTTGGGTTTTAGGGTGCAAAGGCAACTAAGGCTATATTGCACCATAAGATAATAATAATAATAATAATAATAATAAAAATAAACCCCCCCACCAAAAAAATTAATTAAAAAGGAAAAATGGTAAATGCCACCCAAAGAAAAGGTAATAAAAAAAATAGTGTATAAAAAAAATTGTATAATAAAATTCAACAATGAGTGTAGAGAACCAATATAAAAAGCTACAAATATAAAATACAAAATGCAAAGATAAAACATTTAATGCATTTAAAATTGCTAGTAAACGAGGAAAAGTCAAAGAAAAGTGCTAAAACAATGTGATTGGATAAAAGGTGTATGAATATAAAAAGCTCGGATGAAGAGAATGAAAATAAATTCAATGTTCACAATCGAAAGCTGAATATTTAATTAAAATATGTTTTATAGTTAAAATAGTGTCACAAAACTCACACAGGTCATCTGCCTGTAGAAGAAAAGAATGTTTAATAAATTTGCAAATAATTGCAATAATTTGCTAAGCAAATTTGAGCAAGTAAAATTTTCTTCTTGTGATTCCTATGAAAAGATGATTGCCACAGTTGATGGCAGGCTTGATCTCAAAGACATTATGAATCTGTTTTAGCTAAGATCTTTGCCATTGTTAAAACACTGCCAGAAATTCAGATATGGAACAGGCAGGGGAGAACCAGACAAGGGGGGTGGCAGCTTGTAGGGACTTAATGAATAACTGTGTCATTCATTAAAAATTAAGATTAAGGATATCTGACAACTGATCATAATTGATAGATCTATTTCTGCTTGACTGATTTTGAAGAGTGCAACTCCTGCCAAGACTACTCGCCACCAGCGACATCATCATCCATTAACAAAAACTCATAGAGGCAATGCTACACTCTTGCTATTCTTTTGTCAAGTTATTTCATCTACTGTCTCATCTTTAGCAGTATCTGAAATGGCATAATGACAGAGACCACTGATATAATAAATAGCATTATGTGTGTTTCAACAATAAGTAAGACTTCTATTTCAGAATGAATGATGATTAGATGATGGTATTGCTGATCCATTCTATATTTGGAAATGATTGAGTGCAAGACATGGATCATCATTGAAGGCTTTCAGTTATGGAACTTAATTTGAGTATTGCTTCTTAGCAGAAGTGGGTTAAATGACCTTGTTAGAAAGGCCTCAACTTTCAGATGGTTGAGAAAGGATGGAATGCTGGACAGGTATTTTTTTTTTTGCTTTCCGTCAAGGCTTAGTGTTATTTAAAGTGTTATATATGACTTTCTTGTACGTAGATTTTTGTTTTGGCATATTTTTCAATGGATGTTGGCCTTTTCAGTCTCTCTCTCTTACTGAGGCAGGTCATAAACAAATGTACAAGAATTTCAGTGCTCACAAGTTAAACCTTGAGTTACAAACCTGAGACACCACTGGTTGCTGCTTGTACTAAAAAAAACTATATGCATACAATAGCTACTATTAAAAATGCTAGAAAAGTTCCACCAGTATGTTTTTTTGTTTTAAAATTTCATGAATAATGGCAGTCAGCATGTTTAATTTGTGATAGTATCTTAGATACCTAATTTTTTTGATGAAATTATTGAATTATAAGTTTAAATTTTAAAACAAAATTTAAACTGTTAACTGTAAAACTCTATATATACTGTAAGAGTATACAGTGGGCTCTTACTGATTGCAGGGGTTATGTTTTTGAAGATTGCCATGAATGGCAAATCCATGAGATGAAAGGTCTCTGGGGTTAAGGATAAAGAACATAACAGATTCTTAATGCTGTACAACATATATGAGTTTAATGATTACATTGTATATTTCAGCTTAAATAAATAAAAATAAATACCCCCTCAAGCAGCTGCTTGCCACAGAGGTCTGACAGGAGCCTGTCAGTTAATATGCCACAGTAGGAGATCTGAGAGGATGGCAGGACCTCAGCAGAAAAACGACACACACATCCATGCCTAATTCCGGGGCTCGAACCCAGGTCCCTTAGATCAGTAGCCAAGCGTGCTAACCACTCGGCCACGGGACAGCATACTCTACACTAAAAGCCCTTAAAAAATGTTTTTAAGTCAATGTAACATACAATAGTGTTAGAAATTGAAATAAAACTTAATGTGATAATGTACTTGTGATTATGCTAGGAAGTTCTGGGAAAAATTGATGAATAGTCAGCAGCCATTCCATACTCAGTAAGTGTCCTCTTTTTTATTGAGGGTAGAACAAGAGTTCATGGAGAGAATATCAAAGCAAGTATAGGTGGGACTCAAATCTGGGAACAGCTGATTTGTGGTATTGCAACATTTGCTAATAAACATTTTAGTGTCAGCAGGATTTAATATTTGAAAAATTAGCTTAAAATTCTTATAATGCTTATTTATTTTAAATTTCATTTACGAAAAGCTGTAGGGGTGGTGGTTGGCTCAGTCAGTAGCTTGCCAAGCTTGTAATCTGTAGTTTACAGGTTTAAGTCCACTTGGGCTAGCAATGATATTTATCTCCACTAAACACCCACCCTGAACTCGATTAGATTGTGGACACTGATGGGCTTGGAAAGGCCACCATCCATTGTATGACGAGTTCTGGCTCCACGTACAAGAGAGCCATATTCTGAGTGAGCATGATAAAGAATGCTGCATGACTTTGATGGGAGGCTTCCCTCTGTCACCGAACAGCTATCCAGTGAGTTCCCTTCCTTAACCTTTTCTGAGCCTTTGGGGTCTTTGTGACCTGGCCATTTACCCATTATGTGCAATAGAAACAAGTCAGAAGTGAAACAACCCAAAAAATTACATTCTAATATTCCTTCAAGTTGTCAATTAATTTCCCTACTTGATCTAGAAACAGGGCACAGTGATAGCCTGAAATATATCTGTATGTTGTTTATAATTAAGATAATTTAAAACTGATGACAAAAATGGATGCCCTTACAATATAAGTAGTCTTAACAAAAATTAAAGTAGAGGTACACAGTGCAGTAATTAAAACTAAATTGAAGTTTTTAATTCTCTCTGACACTGTTAAATGTTTTTAAGCACTTCAACACATGGACTGTACTCTCAAATATCAAAAAGTTATTAAGGAGAGATTTACATACCATACTGCAGAGGATGGGTAGTAACAAGAACTTCTGGGGTGCTTTCGATGACAAATTTAATAATCGACATTCTTGCCGGCAAGTGATGTCTCAGTAGAGATTAAGAGAAGGATAATGGATGTCGATGGTCTACCCACCTTGGCGAAGGAAATAACCATTTATACCTTTGATAGTATCCCCCTCCCACACACACACACAATTCCCAATATCAATACTGATATGAAAACCATTATTCAGTCCCTCACTAACATAATTATCTTAATCCCAAAATTCAGTTTATGAAATTCATAAATTCATTAAAAGTACCCCACTCATTATAATTATATTCCCAATCTTTTCAAAAAGTGAAGCTTGCCTCAACACTCTCTGATCTTGGCAATTTCCCATAATCCCACACCCTCCCAACCTCCGTCACATGCAGATCACATTACGGCCACCCACACATCCGCCAACCACTCTGGTCCTCGGAGCTGAGCTACTGACAGTTCAGTTTATGGCACCACACCCCTCCCCTGTGCTCAACAACCAACTGTCTTTCCTGCATTAGCTTAAGCTCCTCACTTCTCACCTCATGAAGTGCCTAAAGTAAGGGTGTGAAATGCGCATCGGGAACTAAAACTTTTTTAAGCACTCTATGTTATCAAAGGTATAAAATCAAGGCGGGTAGACCATCATCATCTGTTATCCTTATCTTAATTTCTTCTGAGACATCACTTGCTGGCAAAAATGTCGATTATTAAATTTGTCACCGAAAGCACCCCAGAAGTTCTTGTTACTACCCATCCTCTGCAGTATGGTATGTAAATCTCTCCTTAATAACTTTTTGATACTTGTTAGCATAGTGTGTTGAAGTGCTTAAAAACATTTAACAGTGTCATAGAGAATTAAAAACTTGAATTTAATATCTAGTCTTGTAAACTGCTGGCTGAACAATTAGTATTTGGCTTCAAATAAAAGAACTTGTTCAAATTCCATAGAAGGAATGGATGTTATTCTCTGATACAGTCCTGGATTTAGAAAAAAATAGGGGGTAGGGTAAGAGACTGAATTTCATTGCAATACAGCATTTCTCCCTCCATTTTAGAGGTCTTTAAAAGATTTCTTGAAACGTGGATGAAATATGTGCAAGTTTAATAATTTTTTGCTTCCATTACCATTATTAATATTCTTAAGCGGGAGGAAATTTTAGGAAGTGAGAAATATAGCCATGCTATGATATGTTGTCTTTCTGCTGAATCTTTCCCCCACAGATTTTTACCATGGTATATGAACCTCTACTGTAATTTTTTGTTAAATCAAATGTGGAAAGTGATCTGTTGAAGAGTTTTTTTTTTAAATCATTGTAATTAAGATGCTCCCTTATAAATATTAAAGTTAGATATTTTTATATAAACCTGCATCAATTTGAAATGCTTAATTTTTGTACAGTACAATTTATTTATGAAAAAGGACTTAAAATTTTAATATGGATTATTAATGTATATTTTCAGTTACGCACTTTTTCATGTCACTAGAAAAACATTCAGCAATGTTAAGAATTCAATATCATCTGTGTGGAGCCCATTTAATGTTAGCTGTGAGGATTGTATGGACATATACGATTATAAGGTAAGCATTTGTCATTTAACTACATAAAATTAATCTTGAAAGTTTTGCAGCATTTGCATTGTGCCTTCTTATATTCTTTATTTTCTAGTGATAACTGTACTATGACTTTGGTGCAAGTTCTTTCAATATCCACCTTTTTTGTCCAATTTAACACATTGCTGACCAGGTGTATTGCTCTACTAACTACATTAAAATATGTAGTGTATGGGAACCACATTATTATTTTCAGTTAACTAACTGGTTATCTTTTTATTTTCATTTACACTTCCATTGCCATTTAGTTTCTTTTTAACTCTATGCTCTTCTCTAACTGCCAACCTAGCCAATTTACATTTGGCACAGTCACTGACTGATATAAAGAGCTCATTCACTTGACATGTGCTGAGATAAGAGCACTTGGGATTATGTAAATTATGTTAGATATGTCACCTAGCTGTTTTCAAAAGCTTATGCACTAATCTGATGCAATGGCACAGGTAAATATATATATATGAGACAAAACCCATTAGTTCCACCTGAAGCACTACCAGTATAGGGAATTGTCATATTCACTACTATGGTCAGGGGCAAGACAGTACCATATAGATACAGCTCATCCCTGACTACCTAATGGCGATCAGTACAATAGGAGTAAAGCTCATCCATCAGTCAAAACCTAAATTTAATCTGTGCCCTGGTTAGCCACAAACAAAAATATATACAGATCCAAGTTGCCTCTGCTCCTGTGGTGGGAACTCTTAGTCTTGCCCGACTTGTTGGGGCCCTGTCCAACATGACCGGACCAAGTCAGTCAGCAGGGCCCTCAACTTCTGAGATAGAGGTCTTAGCCTGTCCAACCGGGGCCCAAACCGGTCAGCAGAGCCTTCGACCTCGGTGGACCCTCAAGCCCCCCACCACGACAAGGTGGTTCCCTCTCGGTGGTGGTGGGGGGGATGCAATAGCACAGTTGACTATAGGTGTTTATGAATATTAGATTGTTCTTAACTTCTAAAAGTTTGTTCTAGCTAAAATCGAGTAACTGCTTTGAGCAGCCTACTTTTTAATAGTTATAGAATAGCAATAAACTTAGGTTATTGATTTTGCATTTGAAGTCTACTAAATTACTATTTTATTTTTAACAAACTTGTCTGTAACTTAGATATGGATCTTGGATAGCATACTACCATTAGGTGGTATTACATTTTGAAAATAGCTTATTTTGCATTTAACTGAACTTTGACAACCAAGTTTCCGAGTGTTTGTTGCCCATGGGGTGCATTACAAATCCATTTGCTAATGTGCAAAGTAAATTAAATTTTGGAATTTCAATAATGTTAATAAGTCTAACACTGAAATTATTACTTCTGTATTCATTTTATTAATAACCCTTCACTTAAGAATTCCCCACCCTGCCCACGGTCAGTAGGGGACACCGATACCTCATTAATGTTTTCAAAGTTCACAATTTGAAATTAATTGAATGTTTAATCGCCTTATTTAACTGAATACATTGTGGAGCGTTTTCTTGTGTAGATAAAATTCTGTTGATATATAAGTTTTTGTGGTTACCTTTTCCCTGTCTAATAGAGTATTATATTTGATGAAATAATACTCTATTAGACAGGGACATCAAATATAATAATTATTTGATGAAATAAATTATTATATTTGATGAGCTGCTGAGATTCAGCATTTGGGATTTAAAGCTTGAAAGATTTAGGACTTCAGATGTAATAGATTTCTGAAACTAACATATCTTAAAAATAAGGGCTCAGAAGGTTTGGGGGAGGGACCCACTGAACAGATGGTAGTCTCCCTTGTAGGCCATCCAGCATGTTCTTTAATGTGCCCAGTATAGGCTTTTCCACACATGAGGCCATGCTTATCATCACACCCAACAGATGGCAGCCTTTCCAAGCCCATCAGAAGATGGGCCACAGATGGTCATTTGTCTACCCATCAGTCCCTGACTGAGAGCAGGGTGGGGAATTTTGCAGAGATAAATCTCAACGCTGACCCAGCTGTGACGCGGAGTCTGGTGTGCTACACTCTCTCCATCAAAATTGTCATTCTGTTTGAAACCAGAACACTTTTTTAAATTCAAAAATTAGGGGCGGGGATGGCTCAGTCGGTAGCGCGCCAGACTCGTAATCTGTAGTTCCCAGGTTCGAGTCCCAGCTGGGTCAGCGTTGAGATTTATTTCCGCAAAATTCCCCACCCTGCCCACGGTCAGTAGGGGACACCGATGGGCTTGGAAAGGCCGCCGTCCGTCGGATGGGACGTTAATCCGTTTCCCTTGTGCGGGAGAGCCATACCCTGTGCACGTTAAAGAACACGCTGGATGGTCTTGACGGGAGGCTACCATCTGTCTCCCAACAGCTGTTCCAGTGGGTCCCCTCCCCCAATCTTCTCTGAGCCTTCGGGGTGCATGTGACCTGGTCATTTAGCCTATGGTGTGCAAAAAAGTGTCGCTCAGAGGTAAAACAACCCAACACAACCCAACCTAAATTCAAATATCAATAACATTGCCATCATTTAATGCATCAAATCCAAATATGTTATAGTAAGTTCTAGTTTTAATTTAGATATGGTTATGAGTTAAAAATTACTGTTCTTTTTAATTATGCTATTTATGTAAATAATAATGAAAATAATTTTAGAAATAGCAAAATAAAGAAATCTGTTTCAACAGGAAGTCTAGAGAAATGTAGAGAAAAAAATGCATGTTTATTTATGCAGCATCCAGTAATCATAAATATCTGTTTTAAGACAAAAAAAATTGTTCAAAATAATTCAAAAGAAAATGACAAAATTTCAGAAACCAACTTTCAATAACACACTGCTCATCAAAAGTTAAGCATGGATCGTGATTAAAAATTTTCAGAATCAGTTTGCACATCATTTATTCCAGTTTCTGATACATGCCATATAAGCTACATCATTCTGTTATTATAGCCATCTCATTTTATTTCAGTATAAATATAAGTTTCCTTAAAAGTGGAATTTATGAAAAGAATTATTGAGTTATTAATGTATTATTTTTTAATTCTTTTTCTAGCAATGGAATAGCCACCATCTATATAAAACCGGCAAAGATGCTTCATTGTTTTTGGGTACATTGGATACAATCTTCATGGTATCATATTCAATTGTGAGTATGGCATTCCAGTATTCTTCATTTTAAAACTCTTTGTGGTTTAATGTACCAATATATCATTAAAAATTGTATATTAGGTTTTTTACTGCCTAATGGTATTAGGAAAGATATTTTGTTAATAATGTATTTAAGTAGCAATAATCATTTTTAAGCTAACAGAGAATATAGAAAAGTTGGATTGTTTTAGTATTAAAGATTAAAGATTGTGACTTATCAAGTTCCTACCCATTTCTCTAGAGTAGAGGGTTCATAAGCATTTCCATTCACAACTCCTGTAGCCATTGATGCAATTTGTCACAGCCCCTTTCATTATTGTATTCTTTATTGTTTTATGCATTTGTCTTTCAGTATTAATAATTATCATTAAATGAGTTTGAATATTAATGTGAATTTTAAAGTTATTGTTGGTCAATTAAGAGACTTGTAAAAATGTTGATGTTTATTTCTGCACTTCATTTATATGTTTCTTAAACCCCTTCAGACCTTGTGTACATTACAATGTACATTATTTTTTAAAATATTTTTTAACACAAGAGGAGAGGTGCCTGTGGTCTTGCAATATTTAAAGAATGTAGACCAGTCTTTACGAATGGACTGGAATTTGCTGCTACCTAAATGGATATAATTAAAACTACATACAATGACATTGAAGATAAATGTGTCTGATACACAAGGACTGTTTTGTTACCTTTTATAGGAAGCCACAAGGACTGTTTTGCTAAAGTTCACAAGTGTCATTCATTTGATCTGTTTATCATGACCAAGTACATATAAATTAGAATTTTTTTTTTCTTTTTTACTGCTTTCTGAAATTTTAGAATTTTGCAAATTTTTGGGTTGGTTTTAACATTATAATGTACATACTGAATTTCAATGAAATGATGTTAAAACTTTTTTTGTATATTTTTATTCCTTTGATCTTAAAGCACATTTAAATGGAAACATTTTTTTTCTTCCATAAACAAAAATTTAGATCTGAAGAGGTAAAATTGTTATTATTTTCCACATACTCAGAATCTCTCATGCCCCCCCTCCCCCAACCTCCATTCTCCTCAGTTTGTGAATTTCTCCTCGAGAGTAATTAGGAGAAACTATTTAGCCTTTGATATAAGAATATAAAACAGTTTTCAAGGTGAAGAATATTAAATATACTAGTAAGAATGGACCATTCAAACTAAATAAGTTTGCTTCATTTTGATAATTATTGAAAAAGCATTAAGCTTATTTTACAGGATACAATAAAGTGTCATTTTTCAATATGGATTATAAAAACAATGCTGTATTAATTAAGCAGAATTTAATTATAGAATTTCACTAAAATCCATGGTGAGTGGATTTTCCACAGTTGAACAACTATCTCTCTTGACTGACATAATCTTCAATAGTGAAGCAAACTTTCACTTGAATGGGACAATCAACCACCACAATTGTTTTTACTGGGCTGTGACACAACCACATTGGGTTAAAGATGCACACATACCACAGCTAGCACATTACCACAGTGTTTTCTTTAAGCAGGATGGGGCAACTCCCCCCCCCCCCCACTATGTCATAACTGTCTGAACATGGTTGGATGAAAAACTTCCCCACAGATGGATGGGCCACATGACATGGTGGAATGGCTACCTCAAAGCCAGATTTGACTCCTTTGGATTTTTTTCTATGGAACCACCTAAAATCTCGTGTACCTGATATGCCCCTGAACACTGGATGAATTAAAGGAGATCATCTGCAGCTAATGCCACAAGATAACACCATCCATTCTTCATAATGTGACTCAGAGACAGGATTGCCATGTGCAAGCAACACAGGGGTGCTCAGTTTGAGCATTTGATGTCTTAGTATGGATTTGGTACAGTTGAATATTATTACTTTGCCTATTTATAAGGACATGGGACATGGTATATTATAATTAATTTTGCATAAAGTATGGTGATTAATAATATATATTATTGATATAAATAAGTTTGAGTATTTTAGCTGAAAATGAGTGGGGTTATTCTATTATTTGTGCTAATTAAGGGTGTTGTAGGTATTTTGTTTTGGAGTGTAGTCTGAGATAGGGTAGTTTATAGTTGCTATTATAAAGTACAATATGTATGACCAACATATTTTAGAATTTAATTTATTTCCAAAATTATTTATTATAATTTTGTTTATACTGCTAGAGTATAATACAATAGAGTAATAATTGCTATTGGTAATATTAATTGTTTTAAAATATCTTATATTTATTTTATGAGTGAGGAGTTTAGGCACAAAAGGAAAAGGTGTATCCACAGTCTATTTTACTGGGATTCTGAGTAGGTGTAGGTTGAGATAAACTTTTTAATTTAACTTTTGGTGTGTTTTATCAATTTGGGTTTCTTGATGACCAGCTTCTTTATACTGAGATGCCAGCTCTTTAGATACGCCTACCTAGTAGCATGTTGCACATCCTTTGGCCTTCGGAACAGCCCGAATTCATTGGGGCATGGAACGTACAGGATGCTGGATGTGTTGTGCAGGAATGTTGTACCATGCAGAAATGATTGTGTCATGCAGTTCCTGCAAATTGGACTGCAGCACAGTCTCGTTGTGAGCAGCCCTTACCACCTCAACCCAAATATGCTGTGCAGACCAATGAAGCAAGGAAAATTCATCAGTATGTTCTTGGAACCATTCGGTGATGATACATGCCTTGTGAGCCAGTGCATTATCATGCTGAAGGTGTCCATCTGAGTGAGATAAACTGTAGCCATGAAGGGATGAACTTTGTCAGCAACAATGTTCAAATACACTGTGGCATTCAGATGTCCTTTGATGGGTATCAGGAGGAATAACTTGTGCCAGGAAAACATTCCACACTGCCACCACCGGCCTGTACTGTTGATGTCAGATAAGATGGATCCATGTACTCATGTTGCTTGCACCAAATTCTGATTCTTCCATTAGCATGATGCAAAAAGAACCTTGATTCATCTGACCAGGCCTACTTCTTTCCAGTCCTCAAGGGTCTAGTGTCGATGCTCTTGCGCCCACTGGAGATGCACATGTTCTTCGCTAACAACATCAGCTCTCAGCATGATCAGTGGCTGTTGTAGCCCATTTGCAATAAGGTCCAATACATGATGAATTTGGAGATGATCATCTTCACACCAATGTTTATTTCTGCTGTAATTTGCCTGGTTGTGATCCATCTGTTTACTTGCATGATTCTTGCCAGTCCCCTATGACCCCTCAGATCCATAAGCTGTTTTCATCCACAGGATCACTGGTAGTGTTTTGTTTTTCACACCATTCTTGGTAAAGCCTTGAAATGGTTGTGCACGAAAAGCCCAGGAGGGCAGCCATTTGGGAGATGCTAGAATTGTCATGCCTAACATCTACTATCATGCAACATTCAAAGTTGCTCAGGTTGCTTATTTTTCACATTTTAATGCTCAGTCCAACTCTGACTGATGCTCAAGAAGCTGATCTGCCTGATTTATACTGCAGTCACATGACATATTACATGCTGGAATGAACCATATATGTGATGAAGGGTGGTTTACCTAATAAACTGGCATCTCAGTTTATATTGCATCTTTTAAATGGTGCTATTGTTGTTTAAGTAATTTAAACATTTATATCCCTGTATATATCCATTTTCGCGAAATTTAAAATTTTGTTATTTTGCTACTTCAGCACTCTCTGATGAAAGAAATTAAAAAAAAAATACCCCCTCAAGCAGCTGCTTGGCCACAGAGGTCTGACAGGAGCCTGTCAGTTTATATGCCATAGTAGAAGGTCTGAGAGGATGGCAGGACCTCTGCAGAAAAACGACACATACATCCATGCCTTACCCGGGGCTCGAACCCAGGTTCCTTAGATCAGTAGCCAAGCGTGCTAACCACTCGGCCATGGGACGGCTGGGAAATTAAACTAATAGAAGATTTGGAAGATGTGAATCGTAATGTATATTTAGTTTGTATCCAACCCAAAAAGTGTTTTTAATTTTTTTTTTCTTTCCCCTCAAGGGAAAAGATCATTTTTGAAACTAGCTAATGAGGTTATGAGATAAATTCAATCCAAATGTACATCTGAAGGATTAATATATTTAGTTGTGGTAAAAAGGCTTAATACTAGATTAGAAAAGTGTAGTAATGGAGTGAACAACTAAGCAGCTGTAAAAACCAATAAGCACTAATACTTACCCCTTCTGTTCTGTTTTAAAAATAATTCAGTCAGCGATTGCTTTTTTTTTTGGCAGCATGTAATGCTCCAAAATGTATGTCATTAGTTTCCTGATAGCTCAGGCACCAGGCAATTAATCTTGCCAATAAAGTTAAATGAGGGTTTTTCTCTTAGTATGATTAATGTTACTTAGCAGAAAAGAATTTAAATCAAAAGATTGTCGATCATTAAAGTTAATACTAGTCAAAATATCAAAACTCTTGTTCAAGAGAAAAATGTAAGAAAAGTTAAAACTATTTCATAAAACAAAAAGTTTATTTCCAAAAATTTAAACTCGCCAAAATTCAACTTCCTTCTACAAAAATATCTGAGCAATTAACTTCTCACTCTAACAAAACTGATTCTCTGAGCTCCAACAATTCTACTCCACTCTAACATCTCTCTAACTGCTCCATTTCAAACATTCTAAAAACTGACTGTGACCTAACACCACTTACTGTATACGTTGCATGCAGCTGATGTATGTGTTCCAGCTGGGAAAGTTACATTTGCATAAATTGAGGAATGCACACTCACTTTAGCTATGACACAAGAGGAGGCCTGTCCTTCCTTGCTCATTAGTGGCCATCAATCAAAAATTGGAGTTCCACATGTGCAATTCCTCTTGAGGTATGGGCAAGGAAAGATGATGATTCAACTGAAATATGATGCCCAAAATAATAATTACAATGTAAATAGTAAAACTGTTTAAGGAAAAGTAAAAGTGAATTGGTGAACCATTGCAAGCAAATGTATATTATGATATTGTTAACATTGCTCATTAGTGTATCTGACATCCAACCAACATTTAAGGTTTACAGTTATCCTAAAGTACAGTGGACTAACAAGCAGCCCAATATAAAATATGCCAATGGTTGCCCCAAATTAAGGTATGCCAGTTGGGTTTGATTTTTGTTGCTCAGGTTGCAATTATTTTGTAACATAAGGAAGCATTTTGTATACTCTTTTTTTCTGCTATAAACTTTTTAATTAATTTTTCTTAAATTCCTTAATGTAATGCTCATTTTCTCATAAATCATAATCAGCATTTAGACATTAAAATCAATACATTTTGGCACTGATTGTAAAACAACATCCAGTCATCATTTTACCACTTATGTATTTCAGCCTTCAATGTGTGTGCATGTATTTGGGGGAGGGAGTGTAAGATAAAGATTTATGAGAAAATGAGCATTACATTAAGGAATTTAAGAAAAATTAATTAAAAAGTTTATAGCAGAAAAAAAGAGTATACAAAATGCTTCCTTATGTTACAAAATAATTTAAAGTATTAACGAATGTATGCATAAAACTTCAACTGAAAAGCATTTGTAATAGGTAAGGGCTACTGAAGTGACTACTAAATAATTTTGGCACATTGTATACTTGATTGTTAATAATTGAAAAAATATGGATTGGTTTGTTATTTTGTCCAACTAAAAGATATATTTTTGCATGTGTGTTTCCTATTCTTTCTACTTATGTATTCTAACATTTTTTGAAAAATTTTGTTCTAGGGTTTGTACATAAGTGGTGTGTTAGGTGACAGGTTTGATCTTAGAAAGGTTTTGGCATTTGGAATGTGTTCCTCTGCAATTGCAGTAAGTGTTAAATAATTTTATTGTATTGAGAGTTTCACTTATGGCTTTAGACAAAATGCTTTACTTCAGTGGTGCAGTAAATATAGCTACTGAAATGGCTTCTAAATAAGTTTGGCACATTGTAATTATTAATAATCTGAGATAAAACTAGCCATTTCTAAAGATTTCAAGGTGCTGAATATGACAATTAAAATGCAAAATTGGCTATGATTTCTGAGAAATCCATAGTTTCTTATATAATAGAGTAATATGTACATATGACATATATCGGTAAACTCCACTTCTACTTCCTACGACGTCGCTTTGTCCTTTGCTTGTACAGCTGCTCAAAATCATCTCTGGCGAGCATCCAACAGTAGTCAACCAACATTGAAGTGGACCAGTTTCCCTGGAATTGTTTCTCCATCGTTGCAATGTCCTGGTGAAAACGTTCACCTTGTTCATCACTAACCATGCTGCAGTTGTCAGGGAAGAAATCTAAGTGGGAATGGAGAAAGTGGATCTTTAGGAACATATTGCAGCCAAGTTTGTGATACATAGATAACACGTCCTTAACCAGTTTCTTGTAGTTGTCTGCCCTGACATTCTTGAAGAATTTAGTTGACACCAGATGAAACACATCCTAAGCCTTTTTTCTCATCACTCTGAAGCAAGTTGTCAAACATCTGGTCTATGAACAGCTATCGGATCTGAGGACCCGCAAAAATTCTCTTTTTACCTTTTGCTTCGTTGAGTTGAGGGAATTTGTCAGCCAAGTACTTGAAAGCTGATGCAGTCCCATCCATGGCTTTTATGAAGTATTTCATCATACCGAGTTTGATGTGTAGGGACGGTAACAGGATTTTGTGTTTCTGAAAATGCTGGATGTTCCACATTCTTCTCTCCAACCTTCAGAGATTTCCTCTGAGGCCAGTTTCTCTTGTGCAAAGTCTTTGCTCAGCTGTTCCATTCACATAAGAAACAGCAGTACTTTGTATATCCCAGCTGCAGACCCATCAACAGAGGTACTACCTTCAAGTCATAACAGAGATGCCAGCCATACTTGCTGTATTGAAGTTCAACGGGTGTTTTAGGTTGTCATAAATTTCTTTCATGTAGACAGCATGTCTGACTGTAATGGATGGAAATTGATTTCCATTATGCAGCAACACCGCCTCGAGACTCAGTTTCAAGTAGTCTACAAATAGTCGACATTCTTGAGGATCATGTTTGATTCTGAGGGCATTCATCAGGCCATCTACATCAGAGCAGAAACAAGGTCATCTTCCTTCCTGAAATAAGGTGCAAACTACTCATGACGAGTTTGAAACGAAGTCACTCGGACATTTTCCTTGAGAAGATTCCATTGTTTAAGTCTTGATCCAAGTAACTCTGCTTTGGCCTTGGACAGCTCCAGGATCACAAACAAGATCGTTCATTTCTTCTTTGGTGAGAATGTGTGGTGCAGATGATGCACCATGGCAGATGTATGAATCATCACTAGACACTGAAGGCTGCGGAGAACCAGTCATCGGTTCGCCTCCCTCCTCATTATTTGAATTGATGGAAAATTCTTTTGGAGGTTCGGGAATTGGAAAGCTTTGCTGTGTGGAACTGGTCAGAGAGCAGATTGCATATTCGGGTACGCTATTGTCCACTTCTTTTTCCTTGTGATGCCTTCAGAAATAAGCAGAACCATGCAGAAGTAGCAGTCATTTGTGTGATTGCTTGGCTCTCTCCAAACCATAGGAACAACAAATAGTATTGCCACTTTTTTGCCTTTCAGCCACTTTGGAAGATTTCTTGCACATATACTGCAGCATATGTGTTGGGCCCAGACCTTGTCCTGATCCCCAATCTTGCATCCAAAATAAAACTCATATGCCACTTTTACTATTGGAGTGATGGCCCTTTTCTGGCTTGTGAACATTGCTTCCCCACAAATGTAACAAATTGCATCTGCACTATTAACACAGTTATGAGGCATCACTACTGCTGGATTAAAACTGCAAGGATCACTTGTGTTGTACTCATGACTCAGGAGTAAATGAGAATCATTCAAAAGATTTGCTCACCCTATGAGACAGCGCTTACAACTAACAATTGTATCGTCTTTTGTCTGCGATCGTAAAGCTGCGATGCCATGGCTCAACTACATTGCATCAGACAATGATGCACTACCTCCGGGGGTTGTGTATATGGCAGACTGATGCAATACAATACAATATGTTGCAATCTGGAGTTTAAAATACAGTGTTGCAAAAAGATTTCCTATGTACTCAATGTGGACTGAGGTATTTATACATGACCATCTCTGTCTCTCCTAAACAAAAGTCACTCGCCAAATTTTATTGTCATTTTCATGTTCAGCACCTCAAAATTAGTAAAGATTGGCTATTTTCATTTCAAAGCCTTTTTGTGTGTTGCGCAGTGCAATTAATAGTTAATAATATATGTGATAATTATAATTGTGCAAAAATATATAAACATTTATAATTTTTCATTTACATTGTTTCATAGCAAAAGTACAATGTGTTGTTTCTGTATAGGCCACATACATTCAAAGAAATTAAAAAGGCTACTTGCACAAGTATTCTGACCATGAATGTTATTCTTGGCTTGCAAATATATATATATATACTGTATTATACATCCTACAAATAACAGTAATTTAGACTTAAATTATGTGTGCACTATAATACAAAACAAAATGCAAAGAAAAAATATAATATGCCAAGTGTTAACAACATTAGAATATGAAAGTACCTAATGTTTCTTGCACTGTTGCAATGGTTTCCAAATACTAGTCCATGGACTCCTTGCTCTGTGAGTTAGTTTTCAGGGGTCTACAGTATGTTTCAGGAATATCATTTTTTTACAACCAGAATCATTATATTTTTAACTATTTTGAATAAAATTAGCCATTTTTAAAAAAAAATAATATACTACTTGTTTTACTTGTTAACCCTCTCATTGATATGTTTTGGATGATATTACTATCATTTGAGAATCTGCATGTCTGCATTGAGATATATCTCTGCTAACCCACACCCTGACTTCAGTAAGAAAGGACATCAGTGGGCTTGTAAAGACTGTTATCATTTGGGTGGGTTGTTAATCCATGTTCCATTGTGCATGAGAACTGTACCAATACATCCTAGAACAAACAAACCCACCAACTTGTTTTTGATGTCACACACACTGGGCTGTCGCTGTGTTTGCTCACTGCTGGTTATTTCCACACATTGCCTCATTTGAATGAAGTTGAAAGGGAAATTATTGCCAATGCTTTCAAATGAACCAATTTTTAATGTAGATGCAATTTATCAATCTTTGAATAAAAATAATTCCTCGACAAAAATGTAAAAAATGGAAAATATAGCTGCCGAATTTTAAAGTGAAACAAAGTAGTTAAAATTCAATCACTGTATCCTTTCTGAAAACAATTTCAAAAAACAATAAAAAACTTTTGGAATATTCTGATGTGAGACAATGGTTATTCAAAATTCCTCTTGAAATAACTTTTTTTTTCATTGAAAACAAATAAATAAAATCTCAGATAAAAACAATGTATCTTTCACGATTTCAAACAAACCCAAGTTACATTAATGTAAAAATTATCAACTATTACAAGTTTAAGTAATTTTTCATAAACATTTACATAAAAAATAATCGGTGTGATTAGCAACTATACCTGGAAAAGAATACATAAAACTAGCAAAATGAGTGATTCATTTATAACATTATGCTAAATCTCATTGAAAAAAATCATAATGCTTATAAAGGTGAATATAAAAAATTGCAAATATTTAGAAGTAAATCATGAAATGATATATATACTAAACCAATTGAAGAAATGCATAAAACTCCTAGAGGGTGAGGGGAAAAAATATTGAGAATTTCACAAAACTAGGAGTAAATTAATTCATATATAGTAAACCAACTGAAAAAATACATAAATCTCCCAAAGATAAGTGGAAAAATATTAAATATTGCACACAATTGAGTGATTCAATTAATTTATATATATTGTATATATAATAAACCTAATGCAGAAATGCATAAACTTTGAAAGTGAGGAAATATTCGCATAAAATTAGCCTGAGTGATATAATGAAATCATATATTAATTCAAATGAAGAAATGTTTAAAACTCCTAAAGTTGAAGGAAAAAATATAAAGGTAATAGAAAATTAATAAGGGTAATGATTAATTTAAGTCATTTATATATATATATTCAAATAACTTTAAAATACACATTAACTTTTCTACGAGTGGGGGAAATAAAAGTTAGTAAATAGAAAACAAATGAGCAACTTCAGTGATACATTTTTATCATATACTTTGAACTAGATGAAGAAATATGTGTGCTTTCTTAGAAATGAGAAATGGTTCATTATTTATATGATAGAGAGTGGACAAGATTAGTGATTCAATTAAATCACATGAACAAACTAAATGTTGATATATCCAAAAAAAAAAACACAAAAGCTGCAGAGTAGTGATTCAGATAAATGGTATACACTAGCACATATACTACCAGATATGTCTATTTACAAGCATAGAAGGTATCTAAAAATGGTGATTCAGGTAAATAATGGGGATATTATTCAGGTAAATAATGGAATGTAATTGAAGACTCTAGGTATTAATGAAATGCCAGCTTGAATGAAATCATTTTATATTCAAAATGCAATGGCATATCAGTTCAAATGCAATGACTATAAAGTCTAATTTCTTTACCATTGAAATATCAGTGGTATGTCAACTCGAATCTAAATCAATTTAGCACTAAAATATCAGCGAATGTCAAATTTAAGTCATTTTACCATTTTATAAGCAAAATATGAACTATACAACCAAATTACAAATTAAAGATAAGATATTTATCTGATCTTTAATTGGTAATTCAGAAGATTTGCAGGATTTGCCAATTAAATCAAGTTGCAGATTTTTACCAATTAATGATCAGCAGAATATTAACTATAAACTGAATCATTTTATCACTAAGATATCAGCAAAATATGAACTACAAAACCAAATAATTTTATCACTTAAACATCAGTGAAATGTGAACTATAAACCAAATCATTTTATCACTAAAATATCAATGAAATATAATCTATAAATTGAACTATTTTATCACTTAAATATCTGTGAAAGGTCAACTATAAACCCAATCATTTACCACTAAAATATCGGCAAATATCAACTGTAAATTGGCAAATTACAATTGATATATAATTCTAGCACTAAAATATCAGTAAAATATCAGCTATAAACCAAATCATTTCACTACTAAAATATCAGCGAATGTCAACTATAAACCAAATAATTTTATCATTCAGATATCACTGAGATTTCAACTGTAAAACAAAATCACTTACCTATTAAAATTTTCAAAATTCCATTTACCTTAGGAGTTCTTGAAAGTGACAATGAAATTCTGATCGAAATTATTTTCACAAAACATCACTTCACACAAAAGAGTGAATTGCTGTTGCAATCAATCACAGCACATTTGAGTCGTGGTGGTTAGGCCTAACAAAAGTGGCTTATACAAAAATTATGTGCACAAACTATCTACAAATCACTTTACTGATTACACCTGGGATGGTAAATGCTCTAATAACAATTCACGTTGTATTCACCTCAAAAATGTGTAATATATATCTACTACAAAAGTTAAAAAATTCAAAAATGCCGCCACAGCACTACATTG
The DNA here is from genome assembly GCA_038380435.1 of Ryuthela nishihirai. NCBI lineage: Eukaryota > Metazoa > Arthropoda > Arachnida > Araneae > Heptathelidae > Ryuthela > Ryuthela nishihirai. The sequence goes on from JAWZYU010000020.1 coordinate 43,346,144, forward strand.
TGGGCTAGCGAGAACAAGTGAGATGAAAGGCTCACAAGATGCTTGTGCTGCTTGTGACCTAGTCCATTAGGACTGCCATTGTGATGTATTCTGAAGGTGGTTGGCTTTCAGTTCTAGGTGGTATTGCCTGTCCATGTGCACATTAAAGGAAACACTGGATGGCTTTGACAGTAAGTTTCCATCTGTCTCCTAACAGCTGTCTTCCAATATTCTGGTAAACAATTGTAGAAACAATTGTTTATTCCAACAGTCTGTCTTCCATTATTTCTGGTAAACAATTGTAGAAACAATAGTATTGGAATTAATATATGCATATTAGCAATTTTCTTTTGCACTTGCAGTAAAACAAAAGTATTTTTATATATTTTAAAATAATGTTTTGCTCAGTAAACAGATTTTTAAATGCAAAATATAAACTTATGGTGATTTGAATTCCTAATTGATAGAAATTTGATATTTATTTGAATTTATTTCTGTTTGTTAAAGATTGCAATAACAACTGAAATTTTTTCTGTAGAATGAATTCCATAACTTATGCATGTTTATTATATTACTTTTTATTTATTTGCATTAACTTATGAGTTATATATACTTGCTTCCCTCTCAAAACCAAGCCACTAAATCATATTGCAAAGTAGATTAAATCTAGGCATGATAGAGAGTAATTAGGAACTTTTCTAAAACCATATATCTAAAGAAGTAAATTCTGGAGTTTTTGGATTGAGGGTTTGCTCAGTCAGTATGTAGGCTTGTGATATGATATTTCCAGGTTCAGATTCCAACTGCCTGCATCAAGATTTATCTCTGCTAACACCCAGCCTGCCCTCTATGAGAATGGAAACTATTGGTTTGGAAAGGCCACTGTCCATTGGACAGTGTATAAGAGAGCCATACTGGTGTTCTGACCACTAAACTACCAGTGGCTAGTTTCATTTTTCAGCTAACTTGATTATAATTTTTTTAAATTTTCTTTTCAACATTGCAACAAATGAATGTTGGTGAATAATTAGACAGTCACTCACACTAATAGCATTATTAATGTAACAATCAATCAGTAGTAAAAGCACATATTGGCTGTGAAAATCTTAATCTGTTCCTTAAATTCTGTGTTTAGAGGTAATCCATGCCTTTACTATTGATTAATTGAATAAGCTTTTGATGGAAAAAGAAAATAAATGCTTCAATCAAATCTATATAAACCTTAAGTTTCAGTGATGTTCATTTAGTATCTAAAATGTTTATAGAAGCTAAACATAGCTTGTTGGGCAAAAAATCATTCAGAATTGGTGAATATTGAAATAAACATTGCAAAGACTGCTACAAAATATGATTGTTCATTTTAATAAATTTAATATGATGTTTGCCATTTTTTTTAACCTATTAAATTTTTCGGATCAATTATTTAATTTGTGTTGGTGCTATTAAATAATTCTGACTTCCATAGCTTTTTAAATATTGAATTACCATTGTTGAAAAATTAAGATTCAGATAGGTTAGATTGAGATCTTTAATTCACCTTCAATTGCATCTTTCAATAAAAAATATATTTAAGAATTTATGAAGCTTTGAATTTCACTCTTCATTGGCACAATGTGGTGATACTCTTTATTAAGTGGGTGCTTAGTGTGCATATTAAGTTTATTTCCTTGTATAAATATGTGAGTCATGCATGTGGAGAAGTTAAGGATGTCACCACTAGAGATCACTAATAGGAAGAATATAGAAACAAATTGAGTTAATTTTTGAAATTACTAAATACTGTGGTATTAATGTTGAATAGTTGTTTATTCAATGCTACTTCAGCATTTTAATTGTTATAAATATGAAGGATTTGAAGTGACATATATTTCATGCTATCATTTTACATTTTTGTTACAGGTATTTTTATTTGGTACTGTGAGTGAATGGCTTCATATTTATAGTCTATATTGGTATGTAGTCTTCTGGGCAATAACTGGATTACTTCAATCTGCCGGTTGGCCAACTGTTGTAGCTGTTGTTGGTAACTGGTTTGGCAAATCAAGGTGTGTTTGTTATACATTTTCTTTTTATTTGTATATATGTGCTTTCATACTCTCTGACATCTGATTTTAATACTCTATTGCATATTATTCCAAGTTTCACTACCATAACAAACCCTAGAAAGAACCAAACTATTGCACAGTTTAATTTTAGTCTTTTGGTGAATACACCTGTTTCTCCACACTCTCCATTGATTCTTAAAAGTCCCAGCAGCAATCCCTATTTGTCTGTTAATCTCATGCCGCACATCACCGTATCTGTTACAAAGCTCCCAAGATAATTAAATTGTGACACCTGCTCAAGACTGCAACCATTTAGATTAATTGAATCACAGCTTGCCTGATCAATTTTCATCACTTTAGTTTTCTCTCTGTTTAGAACCAAACCTACTACCAATCTCACCAACAGCTCGAATGAAAGAGTTCATCTCATCAACATCATTTGCCAAAAGGACTAAATCATCAGCATAACTAAATCAGAAATTTTCATATCTCCAGACCATTTAAGGCCAAAATCTTTCCTTTGCAGTGAATTTTGCATAACATAATCAATAACCAAACTAAAGAGAAAACGAGATAAAATGCACCCTTGTCGAACACCAGAAGTAATGCTAAACCAATTGCTACAAGCCTTGCCAACTCTCACACATGATTCAATGTTATAAAGAGCTTTTATTATGTTAATTAACTTACCTGGACTACCATATGATTTCACAATCAACCTCAAATTATGACGATCAACAGAGTTGAAAGCCTTTTTGAAATCAACAAAGCTAGCAACCAAAGGTTTCTGAAATTCTAAACATTTCTCAAGAATCTGCCTAAGTTAAAATATCTGATCCACACATCCCCTACCACTTCTGAATCCACATTGCTCATCACGCAATTGCATCACGTCAACCAGATTTTTAATTGTATTAAGCACAATCGTGCTTAGAACTTTACCTGAAACAGAGAGTAGGCTGATACCCCTATAGTTATCACAAGAACTGCGATCACCTTTTTTGAAAATAGGGATAATAATAGCTCCGGTAAAATCCTTTGGAACCATGCCTTTATCATAAAAGATATTCAAAATTTCAGTTATCCAAGTGGAAACTGAAACATTTCCAGCTCTAAGCATTTCCATAGTAATTTCATCTACCCCTGGGGATTTATGAAGTTTAAGTTTAGAAATAGCCAAAATAACTTCAGATTGTGTTATAGGACCAACATTAAAGCCAATAATGCATCTATCATCATTACAAACAATGGGAGTAGAAGTAACCACATTGTTTAGAACATCAGTGAAATGTTCAACCCACCTAGCACCTTAGCTCCTTCAGAATTAAGGATTCTGTCATATAGGTGTTATTCAGGCAATTTTAGCCACAAGCGGCTTTCTATTTGCCATATAGATGGAAAGCATGTTTTACAAGGATTTTATTTATCATTAACATACTTGTAAGACATGCTTTCCATCTATATGGCAAATAGAAAGCTGCTTGTGGCAAAAATTACCTGAATAGCACCTATATGTGACATAATAGGAATGTTCATAACGTTAATTAGAGATCTTGTTTGGTGGCCGGTAGGTCAGTGGTCTAGAGCACCTGACATGTTATCAGGAGATCATGGGTTCATATCCCACCCAGCTCAAGACAATTTTTCCTCTAAAATTTGAATTGATGTCAAAGTGCTGATTTATTAGTAGATATTGAATAGTCGAGTTTATTTCATTATTTACCTGTTTAAAATGGTCCCATTCTTCCTCAACTTCAGTAGTAAGCAAACCATGATTATTATCATAATGACTAAGTAACCTATTATGATAAGCTTTAGCTATAACTGGATCTTTCACACCTTCAGAATTAAAGGTATATTTTTTAACCTTAGCACAACACTTAAGTTTAAGTTGCAAGATACTTTTAACAAGGAAATGGTCAGATCCAATTTCAGCTCCCCTATATGACCTAGTATTCATAACAGAACTAGCCCATTTGCTGTTAATTAATATATAATCAATCATATTCTTATGCAGCCCATCTGGTGAAACCCATGTGTACTTACGTATGTCGCAGTGTTTGTAATAAGTGTTAGTTATTCTGAAACCATTGAGTTTACTTACCTGTAGGAGATGTTGCCCATTGCCATTGTAGCTACCAATACCAAAAGGGCCTATCACCCTTTCCCAAAGGTCAGAGTCAGTACCAACTTTGCCATTGAAGTCACCTAGAACAAGGGTAATATCTCCTTTCTTGATAGAATTCAAAATATCCTGCAGTTGTCCATAAAATCTATCCTTCTCATCCTCATCGGCATCCTCAGTGGGGGCATAACAACAGATAACATTCAAGTCTTTAATGCTTGTCTGAAATTTTGCTGTAAGAAACCTTTCATTACTGGAATTGCTGAGCAACTCTGCATGTATATTATAATATAATTGGTACATTTATAAGCATTTGTTAAATCAAGTAGTAGACATAGTTTACAATGGCTCTGGTACATTTTAGGGCAAATAATAACTGAAAAATGCATTATTAGTCAGTAAGTAAAACTATATTTTATATGATCACACATAACGAACCCAATCTATTTAAATATGCTGATAGTAATGCAAAATAATAAAAACTACTTTTCAAATTTGTTTTCCACATAAGAAGCATTCAGTAAGGGGATTAATTTTAAGTTTATTGTGCTGGTGAGTTTTATATAATTCAAAGCTGTTTATATTTTTTTGTAATGCAGATTGGTATCAATTAATGTTAATAGTTCAATAAATTGGGTGTGTAGTGTTCAATTGTTTCAATTTTTTAGTGTGTTCCATTTCTTTTAAGTAATGGAATAAATTTCCCAAGCCAAAGTATCACATGCTGAAAACAGAGTTTGGAAAAGAAATTAACTTGACATTTTTAGAAATCCCCTGAAACTTATTTGATGCATTTTTTAATGCATTCAGGATACACCTTGTGTCATGCACATTAAGCAACAGCTTAATATCCATTTAGATAAATGATAGTTTTTCTTAACTCGTCAGCATTTCCTTTCTCTCTAGTCAGGGCATGGACAAAAGTACAGCTTGAAGTTAAATAAATAAAATGAAAAATAAATATCCTCTCGAGCAGCTGCTTGCCACAGAGGTCTGACAGGAGTCTGTCAGTTTATCTGCCATAGTAAAAGGTCTAAGGATGGTGTGACCTCAGCAGAAAAACAACGCAAACATCCATGCCTTACCTGGGGCTCAAACACAGGCCCCTTTGATTAGTAGCCAAGCACTTGGCCATGGGACAGTGTTAAATTTCACTTCTTACATTTTAACATATTTTTATGATAATTCTGTTTTTTAAGCATATCCTCAGCTATTAAAGCACTGTAAATATATGAATTGAAAAGAAAATAATTCAAACCCCGACTAAAATTTCTCAGTTATATAAGAGGATTCTATAGACATCTGGTTTTTTTTTTACAACAGTGACCAGTAAATCAGCATTGATTCCTCAACATAACTTATACATAAAATCCTTAACAACCCTTAACATCAGCCTATCAATAGTATATTGGATAAGTTTTACATTTTTTCTCTTTCTCTTGTGTGCAAAAAATTTTGTTTTCCGCATCAAAATATTATGTGCCAAACAATACATTATTTCAAATATTTTTAACTTGAAATGTTTTGAATGATTATAATCTACAACCAGTAGCATCTGAATTGTTTTTAGAAATCCCCTGAAACTCGTTTGATGCATTTTTAATGCATTCAGGATACACCTTGTGTCATGCACATTAAGCAACAGCTTTTAATTTTTTTTTATTTTGAATTTTGATACTTAAATTTTTGAAAATAATATTCCTGCCTAAAAGCCTTTTTTTTTAAATTCTACATATTGAGTTTATATTTAGATCTACTTTTTATTGAATGGAACTATTGTGCAATTTAAAATCCCAAGTGAATCTGTTGTCCTTGACATTACCGATAGTTCAGACACTCAAATGATTTTACATTTATCAGATGTTTCATCTACATTTTTAAGGTGACAAGAACTACACTATTTGCTGTAACTGGGGTTTACTGTGACTTTTATTTAAAAGCGTAAATAATATTTATTTTTAAACAGACCACAACATTTTTAGGTAATATATTTAGGCTGTCCCGTGGCCGAGTGGTTAACGTGCTTGGCTACTGATCTACGGGACCTGGGTTCGAGCCCCGGGTAAGGCATGGATGTATGTGTTGTTTTTCTCCTAAAGTCCTGCCATCCTCTCAGACCTTATACTCTGGCATATAAACTGACAGGCTCCTGTCAGACCTCTGTGGCAAGCAGCTGCTTGAGGGGGTATTTATTTTTTTTAATTTTTATATCTTTTAATCAGGGACTAAAAGAGAGAAATATTTCAATCATTCTTACTCAGAACAAAAAGGAAATATTTTTTTTTATTGTTTTTGTTCCAAAATAATATATTTTTGTTTCCATGAATTGAAATAAAAAAAACTGTTAAAATGTGTTTTTTTTTCTAATCAAATTAAAAACACCTTTAAATGATATACTTCAATTGAAGTAATAGCTGAAAAAAGTTTGGTTTTGCCCTGAATTGGCAAAATCAATTTTATTTTCCCAGCTAATTCAAGTGTTTCTTGTCTGCAGGACATTTTCTTATGATACTTTATTACTGATATACCTCATTTTTGTTATAAACCTGCATGATATTTGTTCTCTGGGAACTTAGTATAAATTTTAGTGCACAAAATGCTTGTTCAAAATTCCCTTGCTTTACTGGAAGTACACTGCATGACATTGAAATTGCCCCACCCAGAAGGAGTGAGGAGATAGGGGTGAAATGTAGCATACACATAACAATACATATTGACAAACCATGATTTAATTGCAGCCACTTACAGTGGTTAGAAGATGAGATAATGCAGCACAATGTGATTGCCTCAGTAGGTGGTTGCACGGCCATGAACGGCAATACAGGCAGTAATACGGCATAGCATGGAGTTATACAGTCGACGGATATGGTCCTGAGGAATTGCACACCAAGCAGCATTGATTTACTCCCATAATTCATCAAGATTCTGCGCCGGCCGGTGAGAGGATTGCACACGTTGTTCAATGTGGTCCCACAGATTTTCTATTGGGGATAAATCTGGAGATCATGCTGGCCATGGCAATACTTGAACATGTTGCAAACATTGTCTGGAGACCCTAGCGGTGTGTACACAGGCATTGTCATGCTGGAAAATGGACTACTGCATGCCTCCCAGGAGCAGTAACGAAAAGGGCTGCAGAATTGCGCTACCGTATCGTGCAGCTGTCAACATTCCTGTGATGCGGACAAGAGATGACCTGCTGTCATATCCAACAGCACCCCATACCATTATGCCTGGCTGATGGGTGATGTGCCGGTTGCGAGCAAAAGCTGGATCCGTCCTCTCACCAGGTTGTCACCATACACAGACCCATCAGTCATCAGCACACAGACAGAAACTGGATTCATCACTAAACACAACAGTGTTTTATTCGTGACCCCAGTTTGCATGACTTTGGCACCAAGCTAGATGAGCGCTGCGATGGTTTGCAATCAGTGGCAGTCGATGTAACAGTTGCCTAGAGCCCAAGTGTGCCTCATGCAACCTTCGGTTTACTGTTTGGGTCGTTATAGGGATGTCCGTGGCTGCTGACACAGCCTGTCGAATATCACCTACAGTGCTCTGTGGTGACGAACAAGCATATTTGAACAGTGCGTCTATCAAGTCATGCTGATGTCTGTTGGACGGCACCATTCCCACTGCGACACATGCTAAAACCTTCATTTGCCACTGTTGCGAACAGCATCCAACAGTTCATGCATCCCGATGTGCATGGGCAGCGACACGACATGTAGTTCATTCAGCTTCACATAGGCCTATAATTCTTCCTCTCTCAAAAGAATCCAAGTGGCAATAAACCTGCCAATGGCATGTACCAGGCAATTTTGCCCTTTGCTGAACAATTTCCAAGTGGAACCACCTAATCTCAACCATTCGCATGACTTCCACCTGCATAAATACAATACCATCCCTGTTCCTTCTTGCACCTTTTATCTCTTGAGCCACACACGTCATTGGCTCCGGATTATCAACATTTGCATATCTGAATTGCACACACCCACCCTTCTATTTGCATGTTTGTATGACATGTCCTTCTGGTTAGGGCACTTTCAGTATCGAGCAGTGTATAATAATGTTTTTTGCAATGTTGGGAAAAATTCTTCAGAAAATGTTCTTTTGTCGCATAATATATTGAAAAGAAGAATCATATTTTTGATGAGGTTTTTTTATGAAAGGCATTTAATACTAAGATAACTGATTTGATTTTTTTAAATTGTCAGAAATAGTTCCTTTGTTGCATTGTTTTGAAAGCTTTTCAATTTCATTTTCTGTAGGAGATACAGTTATGTTACATTTCTATCTGTGTTCCTAATTAAGACATTTTAGAATATGTCAAGCATGGCTGACATAGTTCTTTGCAGTTTCTGCATGAGCTTCTGTTAATACAATTTTGAATCAAGGATCTAGAAAAATAAGGAAAAAATACCTACCAATATTATGTTTTTAATAGCTAAAAATATATAAATAAATTAAAAAACACCAATATTCCTATATGAGCCCTAAAATATAGAAAATAAATCTGAAGCATATTGATGGTGCAATCAGTCCTGAGTTCATATTCACTTCAAAGGAAGATAGGACACCAATTTACCTACTTAACATGATTGCCAATGCCCTGCCTTCCATTGAAGTGAATACGAACTCGGTGACTGATTCACCATCAATATGCTTCAGATTTATTTTTACTTTTTAGAGCTCATATAGGAAGATAGGAATTTTTTAAAATGTTTAATTTATTTATATTTTTTCTTTGTCACTAAAAACACATGCCTTCAAAAACTTTGATATATGGCTCATAAACATCGTTTTGTTATGCCACTGGCATTGTATTGTCAGTATCATAATCTAATACACTGCACAGATTCCCACAAAATGCTATAAGTGGTATTTTGTTAAGTTTTTTTTAGAATTTAAATATGTAATTTTTTTTTATCACTCAATTCGTATTTCTGTTTTCCCATTCATAAAACAAGTATAAATTTATGCTTTATAAAATGGCATACTGTAAAAAATGAATACCCCCTAATACACTTTTTTTTTCTCTTTGTTTTATAACAATCAAAATTTAATGATCTGCATTTATAAACTTTTTTTTTTTAAACCTTTCTTGGGGAACTAATGGAAGTTTTCTGATCTAGAGAAACTCTTACCTTTTTCAGGCAGTTGAAAATATTAGACAAAATAATAGTTACTATTCAGCTCAGTAAATATAATGTCACAATTCCATCAAGATCTAGAACTTCATTAGTGATGAATTTATTGTCTTTAATGATCAAAGTTATTATGAACTTGCTTTGATTTAATTCAGTAACTAATATTGTAGAAATACCTTTTAAATGGCCACTTCTTCACTAAAATTAACAAAATTTTCTTAGTATTAATTCTGGACTAATGTTTCATAATCTATATTAAATGCAATTTTTTTATTAATATAGAATATATTTTTCCTTCATATAGCCGAGGTTTTGTAATGGGCATTTGGGGAGCATCTCCTTCCATAGGAAATATTGTAGGTTCATATGCAGCTGCTGGAGTTTTACATTTTGGATATCAGGTATTTATTATTTTGTGTTAACCATGGTCATGCTTAATTCCATAGTGTATATATGGGATGGGGTGGCAGTTCTATCATCTATGAACTACTGGAAAACTGTTCCAGCACCTTGTTCTCAGCCTGAGTTGGCTTGGAAAATTAAATAGACAGCTGTTATCCTTGCCCACATTAAAAGATTAATTTGTGTAACCAAACCAGAATTTAATTGTTTCATTGTCTGACGTTATTGTTCTTTGTATCTTTGCCTGACTGTATTTTCTTTGTCTGATGTGTTTCATTGTCTGACTTGTTTTATCTATTCCATAGAGAAATGACACTGGTTGACATTAAAGAATTTTGTTGCACCAAAATCCAAGCTTAAAATAAGTGCACTTGATATCTAAAGGGTTATGTTTTTTCAGCTATTTCGTTGGAAAATTTGAGGTAGTTGATGAGGAACTTACTCATTAGTGTACCAAGCTTAAGTCACCACTGCACCTTCATTGAGGTTTTCCTTGGTAACCCGCAGTCCTTGATGAGAAAGCAGACATCACTTGGAGAGGCCACCATTTGTCAGATGGAATGGAATGTTGTGTTCATTTGTGCAGGAGACTCTGTGCACAAAACATACTCTGTGTTTAAGAACACTCTGGGTGGCTTTGACAGGAGGTTTTGTCTATCTCCTAACAGCTGTCATGTGGAGCCTTATACTTCTGCCAGCTCTGAGTCCTCAGGATACTTGTGACCTGGCCATTTTGCCCATTGTGTGCACAAAAGTGCCAGAGGTAAAACAATGCAATCTAAAAAATTCTAGTGAAGGTTATACATATATAGTTATGAGTTGTACACAAGTAAATATAAATACTGGGAGATAGTAATATCTACCAGTGTAATGTATTTAAGTAGCATTATGTATCAGTTTGCCTACTTGCTATGGAGTGTGACAGGAGCTTGTTTGCAAGTAACCGTTACTTATGATGATCAATGATTATTGAAATATTGTTTTTTTAAAAGATTATAAAGTAATAAAAATTTTTTGTTAAGTTAAATGTAAATCAAGCCTTGAATTCTTATGCTCTGCTTCTGAATATAATTTGCCATTCTTTGTAGATTATCAGATTATCATTTTATTAATGTTGATTTGGACTTTTCAGTATTGAAGGGAAATTCAGTAATTTTTATAATTTTTTGCTATGGAGTGTGACAGGAGCTTGTTTGCAAGTAACCATTACTTATGATGATCAATGATTATTGAAATATTGTTTTTTTAAAAGATTATAAAGTAATAAAATTTTTTTTGCTAAGTTAAATGTAAATCAAGCCTTGAATTCTTATGCTCTGCTTCTGAATATAATTTGCCATTCTTTGTAGATTATCATTTTATTAATGTAGATTTAGATTTTTCAGTATTGAAGGGAAATTCAGTAATTTTTATAATTTAGTTATTAAATTATTTTAATAATTTTTAACTAAATTATAAATTTTTTATAATTTAATTATTAATGTATTATGTTTCAACTATCAGTATTTTGCTCAACTTTTTTTAATAGCTAATCTATTTTTTCATGATTTTCACTTAGTTTGTCTTTTTAAGAAACATGATACTTGATGTAGTTGTTTTAATTAACTGTGCTGTGTACGACATATATGCTAGTGTGCCAGTAGGAGCCCAATGAAATAAATGTCAATTTTTAAGAGTTCAACAAAAAAGTTTTGTTTGAAATTTATTTTATAAATTTAATTTTGCCATTTAGTAAGTTATTTAGTTTTGATTATATTGATTGTGGGTACTATTTGAAAGATGGCTGCACAGTATACAAAGTTTTTCTTTCCCAAGTTTCACAAAATATGGATTGGCTACTTTTGTCTTCAAATTTTTTATTTTCCTTTATTAGAATCCTACATAGGATAGAGTAAACTAAATTACTTGATATAGAATATTATTTTCACTCTTTATTTATTTACACTGATAAAGAGCTTTGGTTTTCAAGGTGAATAATAATGTAGAAACTTGAAAACAATGTACATTTCTCTGGAGGTAATTTGTTAAAAAGTAATGGGGCACTTATGAAAGTACTTTTCTAATGAAAGGATTTTGAAATACTACATCAAAATATATATATTATTCAATGATTCTGATAAGTGTAATCAGTGATTCATAAATTTTGATCAGCTGCAAATCCCCATCTTCAGTTGGTAAACATGATGGATTCTCATTTTCATCGATAAACATAATTTTTAGTCAGTATGAAAATTGGTCAGGCAGGCTGTGATTCAGTTAATCTGAATGGTTGCAGTCTTGAGCAGGTATCACAGTTTAATTATCTTGGGAGCTATGTAACAGATAATGGTGATGTGCGGCATGAGATTAACAGACGGATAGGGATTGCTGCTGGGGCTTTTAAGAATCTATGGAGAGTGTGGAGAAATAGGCGTATACACCTAAAGACTAAAATTAGACTGTATAATAGTTTGGTTCTTTCTAGGGTTAGTTATGGTAGTGAAACTTGGACACTGTAAACAAGATAACAGGAAACTAGATGCTTTTGATTCCAGATGCTTACGCAGTATCTTGGGCATTAGGTGGTTCAACTTTGTAACTAATGATGAGATTAGGAAAAGGAGTTTGCAACCTCCTTTAAGCAGCATATTGTGCAGAGAGAGACTCCGTTGGTTTGGCCATGTTGCCCGTATGAATAATTATAGATTGGCGAATAGGGTTATGAACATTGTGCCTAGAGGCCTCAGAAGGAGGGGTAGACTAGGATGCGGTGGGCAGACAATGTCAAACAGGACCTTGTTAGAATGGGTGTGCAGTGGCCAGATGCAGTTGATGTAGCTCAGGATAGACTTGCTTGGAGAACTAAATTGCATGGTCTGGTTGGACCTCCGTAGCCCATGGCTGCTTGAGGATGATGATGATGATGAAATATAGCAAATCCTCATTTTTAGTAAGTAAACAAAGAGGACTTCCAAGGATATTGGTATTGTTTGGGTTTAAATACCCCTAAGTATTTTGATATTGTTGAAATTGAAAATATGTATTAAAGTACAGGTACTGTAACATGTACAGTGTATGAATAAAACTACTTTCCCCTCAAGCAGCTGCTTGTCATAGAGGTCTGACAGGAGCCTCTCAGTGTAAAAAATATAGAGATCTGAGATAATGTCAGAAAAAGACTGAAACAAAATCTTAATATATCAGTGAAAAGAAAAAAAAATGAAGTGAAAAAAAGTGTAAATTATCTACATTACTTAATCTCATGTACTACATCTATATCCATGTACATGTCTCAAGAAGTGTTAAAAAAGTGACCAGTCACTGAAAAAAAAGGTGATGTTAAAGACTTAGTAATGTAAGTGAATAATCAAGCGTTTGTGGCCATGAGGAAGAAATTGATGTAAACTAAAGTTCTGTATTTCTTATGAACACTAATGAGAACATTTCAAATTCTGTAGAGGAAGATGACAAAGTTATTTCAAAGACCAACTTACTAGTAATATAAAATGACTTATTGCCATTGATGGGTCTTGTTGACTTATTGGTGCAATTCACTAAGATCTAAAACAGATTGGGGGTGGCTCAATCGGTAGCGTGCCAGGCTCGTAATCTGCAGTTCCCAGGTTCGAGTCCGAGTTGGGTCAGCATTGAGACTTATCTCCACAAAACTCCCCATCCTGCCCATAGTCAGTAGGGGACACCAGTGGACTTGGAAAGGCTGCCGTCCGTTGGATGACATATTAAGTCATGGCCCCGTGTATGGGAGAGCCATACCCCTGCACGTTAAAGAAAACGCTGAATGGCCTTGACAGAAGGCTACCATCTGTCTCCCAACAGCTGTTCCAGTGGGTTCTCTCCCCCAACCTTCTCTGAGCCTTCAGGGTCCTTGTGACCTGGTCATTTAGCCCATGGTGTGCAAAAAAGTGCCGCTCATGGATAAAACAACCCAAAACAGATTAACAGGTGTTTTTCAACAAATTGATATAGGGTTCAAATAACATATGTGGCTTTGTTCCTCTACAGACTAGATGTAATGCATATTCTTATGTTATGAAATGTAGTTATTCTAGCTAAGCAGATGAAAATACATATTAACAAATACTTGATTAGGCTATAGTGACTATGGAGCTGAAAATTAGTCACTAGATAGAAGCTTTCAAAATATGTAGTTTAACTAGATTATTATTGTTGTTTGTGTTCATACAAGTAGATTTATTTTTATTAATAAGCTATATGTGCTAAGTATATTTCTATGTAATTATTATTTAATGTTAATAATGATTATATAACTCTGTACTCATTTAACTTTATAAGATGGCCTATTTTCCTTGGAATAACAAAATGATTAGTATTAGTGAATGAAATCCAAATTACTTTGCTTCATTACAGTGGGTGTTCAAAATGTTCTTGATGTGTATCTGTAAATTTGCACTTGTTCTTCTGATGGTAATAAGCTACAACTTGTTTGAAAGCTTGTCTAAACTTGTCATTATGGGTTAAAAACAAAAGGCTATATCGTCATTTCTCTCTTTGCTGGTAATGCATAAAGTTTGGTCAGTGAAATCTGTGTGTTGTTGCTGTGGTGCCTACTAAAGATAGGGAAAGATTTTACCTTTTCACAAAGATGCAGTGTGGGAACAATGCAAAAAAAAAATACATGTCAATTTATCACAAGTATATGGGTATCATGCCTGTTCATACGGCACTGTTATGAGATGAATGTGCAAATTCAGAGAAGGATGGCAAAGCTTCAAAGACCTCTCTCATGCAGGAAGACTGAAAGAGGCTGTTACTCATTAAATTAAGGAAAACCCATCATCACCATTCAGGTAACATGTTTAGATGTCAGTGTATCGATTGGCAGTGTGCAAACAATTATTCATCAACATTTGAAGTTCGAAATATCTGTGCCAAATAGGTACCCCATAAACTGACGAATGACAAAAAAGGGCTCCAGTCCTCAGTGATGATGATCAGAACCTGCCAGGTCTAGCGCCTAATGTCTGACCCCGCCTTCTCATGATACAGGCCGTTAGTATCTTTCAAAAGAGATATTCTCATTTGGAAGGGAATGGAAAGGGAGGGCTGCCAGTTCAGTATGGCCTACTGATCTGGTCATCTATGGCCACCTTTTTTTCTTTTTTTTTCAACCCTGCTGAAGAGTGGTCAACTTCACAGGGTCTTGGTGTTGACCATTTATACCTAATAGACTGCACTTGTTTATGGATTTGAGCTTGATTTTGGATCCTGGACTTTCTGCACTGGTGGGCCTCTATTGAGGGAGAATCTGCCACTGATTTTCTGTTTGCTTCTGGGTTGCCAGCCCTAAGTGAACAGAGGCATGGGATATCTTATATCAACTGATCAGAGGCCATCGCAGGTATCTGAACCTCACTTGGCTAGTTGGGTATCGTCAATCCTAAACTGGAGTAATGTGTCTCAGGCAGGCCATATGGCTCTTGAAAAAGTCCACTTGAAAAGGTGGTGCCTGAAGTTCCTACCAGCATTGGTGACTTCAGCCTTTAGCGGAGAGGGAACAGGTCTTTGCCCCGTGCCTGCTATCAGGGGGCTGTTTAATATTGTTGGCCCTACATATCTCAATAAACCTAGTTTCTTTAAAAATCCTACTAATCATTTTCTCTCTGCAGGAACATGGAACGTGAGGACATTACATAGAGATTATTCTCTTCATGTCCTCATGAAGGAATTCCAGCATTATAACCTAGATATTCTAGGCTTGAAAGAGACCAGATGGACAGGTAAAGGTGAGATACCTAAAAATAACTTTAAATTTCTCTTTGCAGGGAGGAAAGATGGAAAGCATCACCAAGGCGTGGGTCTGCTTCTCAGCAGACATGCTAATGATGCTCTTCAAAGATATGACTGTATTAATGAAAGATTTCTTAGAGCAAAATTTGAAACAAAAATTAACGACTTGAATGTCATCTGTTGTTATGCCCCCACAGAGGACTCTGATGAGAAAGAGAAGGATGCGTTTTACAGCCAGCTTCAGGATATTTTGAATTCTGTGAAGAAAGGAGATATTTCTCTTGTGTTAGATGACTTCAGTGTTAAAGTTGGTACTGACTCTGACCTTTGGTTCAGGAGTTTTAGGTCCCTTTGGCATTGGTTGTTCCAATGGCAAACGTCTCCTACAGGTAAGTAAACTTCATGGTTTACGAATAACTAACACATACTACAAACCCCGGGGCATTTATAAATATACATAGGCTTACTTGATGAGTTGCACAGGAATATGATAGATTATATTTTAATTAACAGCAAATGGGCTAGTTCAGTTAGGAATACCAGATCGTACAGGGGAACAGAAATTGGGTCTGACCATTACCTGGTCAAAAGTGTCTTGCAGCTGAAGCTTAAGAAATGTTGTGCTAAGGTTAAGAAAATTACCTTCTACACTGAAGGTCTGAAGCAGAGGAAGCAGTTAGATAGCACAACAGCAGGGGGTTGTACCAAATTAATGTTTTATGTGGGAAGAAACAGACAAATACACAGGGATTGAGGGATAAAGATGGCAAGGTGGTTGAAGGTGATGATTCTGTGATGGCTAGGTGGACTGAGCATTTCAGATATGTTCTAAATAATGTGATTATTTCTACTCCCATTGTTTGTAATGAGGATAGATGCATTACCGGCTTTTATGATGGCCTTATATCACATTCTGAAGTCGCATTGGCTATCTCTAAATTGAAACTGCATAAATCCCCAGGAGTGGCAAAATCACCACTGAAATGTTTAGAGCTGGGAACATTTGTGTTGTCACATGGCTGACTGAAATTTTGAATATTTTTTACGATAAAGGTGTTTTTCCTAAGGATTTTACTAGAGCTATCATTGTCCCAATTTTTAAAAAAGGTGATTACAGTTCTTGTGATAATTATAGGGGAATTAGTTTACTTTCTGTTCCAGGTAAAGTTCTTTGTACTTAATAGAATTAAGAATTTGGTTGATGGACAACTGCATGATGAACAGTGTGGATTCAGAAGTGGTAGGGGATGTATTGATCAAATATTTCCACTTAAGCAGATTCTTGAGAAATGTTTAGAGTTTCAGAAACCTATGCTTGCTAGCTTTATAGATTTCAAAAAGGCTTTTGACTCTGTTGATCGACATAATTTGTGGTTGATTGTTAGATCATATGGAATACCTGATAAGTTTGTTAGTGTAATGAGAGCTCTCTATAATAACACATGAGTTGTGCGTGAGAGTTGGTACTTCTTGCAGCGATTAGTTTAGCATTGCTAGTGGAGTTAGACAAGGGTGCAATTTGTATCCTTTTCTCTTTAGTTATTGATTATGTAATGCGAAATTCTTTGCAAGGGAAAGATTTTGGCCTTAAATGGTCTAGGAATTTCAAAATTTTTGATTTAAATTATGCAGATGATTTGGCCTTGTTGGCTACTGATGTTGATGAGATGAATTCGTTCATTAGGGCTGTTGATGAGACTGGTAATAAAATAGGCTTATTGATAAACAGAGAAAAAACTAAAGTGATGAAAATTGGTCAGGCAGATGGTGCTTCAGTTGCTTTGAATGGCTATACAATTGAGCAATTAATTATCTGAGAGCTATGTAACAGATACTGGTGATATGCAGCATGAGATAAATAGAAAAATAGGGATTGCTTCTGGAACTTTTAAGAATCTATGGAGAGTGTGGAAAAATAGACATATAGACCTAAAGGCTAAAATTAGGCTGTATAATAGTTTGATTCTTTCTAAGGTTAGTTATGGTAGTGAAATATGGACCCTTTGTAAGCAGGATAATAAGAAACTTGATGCCTTTGATTCTAGATGCTTACACAGTATCTTGGGCATTAGGTGGTTTGACTTTGTAAGTAATGATGAGGTTAAGAGTCATCAACCTCCTTTGAGCAGCATATTGTGCAGAGAGAAACTGCATTGGTTTGGCCATGTTGCTCTTATGCATAGCAGCAGATTGGCAAAGAGGATTATGAACAGTGTACCTAAGGGTATCAGAAAAACGTAGAAACCTAGGATGCGATGGGCAGACAGTGTCAAACAGGACCTTGCTAGAATTGGCTTAGAGTGGCCAAATGCAGCAGCTCAAAAGAGATATGTCTAGAGAAGAAAATTGCACAGTCTGGTTGGACCTCCATAGCCCATGGCTGCATGAGAATTTTGTATATATGTATATAGATCTTTTAAATTATGTAATAATGATTTTAGATTAAGCAATATATATTAATGTAACACATATGCATTCAAATATGTAAAATTATGAATGAAATACTTAAAAAAATTTGTATTTTGCATTTGATTTATATGTCTTTTTGCATTTTTCAAAGTGATACATATCATATTGTGAATGCTGTTATTTATTTGGTTTTCTTAGTATGCCTTTTTGGTACCAGCTGCCATGACTTTTGCAGGAGGAATTGTTGTTTATTTCAGTCTCATTCCTTCACCTAGAGATGTTGGTAAGTGATAAAGAACATCACATTGTAAATGATGAAATTCTACTTTTGTAATAAGAATAGTAAATAACAATCGCATATAATTGTGCACTTGTATAACTTTATGTTGATATTCAGAATATATGTTCAGAACTATCAAAAATGCAGCAAACACTGTAAGAAATTGTAAATTTATGGCTATTTTGTAAAGAAGATTTTGATATTTTCTTCAATATGTTTCAGATAATTACCCTTGCCTAACAGCTAAAAACTATTCAAATTAATGGCAACTCCCACCAAATGATATGAATAGGACAATGTTTCAAATTTGAGTTGTAAGCATTCATCAATATGCACTGTCTGCTATCTAATGGAAATCTCCTTTAGTTTTTGTCAAAGGTTTGTCAAAATAGGTTTTGTTTTGTCAAAATTATGAAACATTGTCATATTTGTTGATCATGATTAGCTTTTTTTCCTTACCATTTTTTTTAATAATTGCATTATAACTAAAAGATTTAAAATTTGGTTCGAAGCCGAGTGGTTAGCACACTTGATTACTGATCTAAGGGACCTTAGTTCGAGCCCATGGTAAGTCATGGGTGTATGTGTTGTTTTTCTGCTGAGGTTCTGCCATCCTCTCGGACCTTCTACTATGGCATATAAACTGACAGGCTCCTATCAGACCTCTGTGGCAAGCCACTGCTTGAGGGGGTATTTATTTTAGCCATCCCATGGCCGAGTGGTTAGCACATTTGGCTACTGATCTAAGGGACATAGGTTCGAGCCCCAGGTAAGGCATGGATGTATGTGTTCTTTTTCTGCTGAGGTCCTGCCATTCTCACAGACCTTCTACTTAGACATATAAACTGACAGGCTCCTGTCAGACCTCTGTGGCAAGCAGCTGCTTGAGGAGGTTTTTATTTTTGTTCTTAGAAGGGCCCAAAGTGTTTATGCATAACTACCAAATTTTAACCCTTACTCTGTGACATATTTGTTTCAGAATGGTGAAGATATAATCCAATGAGGCATTTAACCATCACTAATAAAATAAATTTCTATTTAAGTAAAAAAAATAGGAATATGCACATTTTATATACAGGGTGATTGTAAACTCTTTCAACAAAAAAAAGGGGTGATAGTACACATCAAGACGACCAGTTTTTGCAATGGAACCTAGGGTCGCATTTCACTTCTTCCGCCAGAAAAGAGTACTTTTGAATAACGCTGCACATGCACAAGTATTTATAACCGGTGCATGAAAAGCACAAGATGCAAATCAGGTGCGCTGAGCTAGTGTGTAGACGATTAAGAACAAACATTTAAAAACACAGTCGAACCTGTTCATTGACATTACTGTGATAATGTCACATGATAAGTGACGTATTCGTGAAGGACATGGAAGACTACACATAGGGGGAATTGGCGGATATTCATTTGATGTACGGCCAAGCAGGTGGTAATGGACGTGAAGCACAAAGATTGTACCGTGAGAGATTTCCGAATTGTTGTATTCCTTACCATTCGACCTTCACCAGTGTTGACGAAGACTGCGTGAAACTGGCTCGTTGGCTATCTCAATGAGTGATACTGGACGTTCGCGAAGTGTACGGACACCGGAAATGGAAGAACGTGTCTTGCAGCGATTTGCAGAAGTTCCTTCCACAAGTACGCGAGTGGTGTCATCCGAAATGGGAGTTTGTCAAACCTCAGTGTGGAATGTCCTACATGAGGCACGGATGCATCCCTTCCACGTGCAGAAGGTCCAAGCTTTGAACGAAGATGACTATCCCCGCCAGGTAGAGTTTGTTAGGTGGATGCTCCAGATGAACAATGTTAATCCGCAATTTTCCGCATTAGTGTTATTTAGTGATGAGGCCATGTTTACCCGGGAACGCATTTTCAACAATCACAACCAGCATGCTTGGGCTCAAGAAAATCCACATGTCACTGACCCTCGTAAACACCAGCAGAAATTTGGCGTCAACATCTGGGCAGGTATCCTGGGTGATTGTCTGGTGGGACCTTACCTCTTGCCAGAATGACTGACCGGCACAGCGTACTGTGTGTTTCTGGAGCAAGTGCTTCCCAGTCTGTTGCAGGGTGTTCACTCACCACACAGAGGGACATATGGTTTATGCATGATGGGGCCCCAGCACACTTTTCCATCAAGGTCTGATACTTCCTAAATGCAACATTTCCTGGGCAGTGGATTGGACGCGGACGACCTGTGGGTTGGCCTCCATCCTCCCCAGACCTCAATCCACTAGACTTCTTCTTCTGGGGGCACATGAAAACACTTGTGTATGAGACACCTGTGGACTTCCTGGAAGATCTCGTCGCGAGAATCAGTGTTGCAGTGGACAAGACCAACACCACACCAGGAGTCTACGAGAGGGTGCGATAGTCCTTCATTCGCCGGTGTGGGCTGTGGAACAACATCCTCGGACGCCACTTTGAGAAGCTACTTTGAGTCTTTCTCTGACGCGAATGCAATTAAGCAACTCATAAATTGGTTAAGTGCCTTTGTTTTCACTGTTGAAGGATCAACGTGGATATGTAACTTTACACTTCTCTGGTGGAAGGAGTGGAATGTGACCCTAGGTTCCATTGCAACAATTGTTTGTCTTGATGTGTACTATCACCCCTCCTTTTTTTGTTGAAAGAGTTTACAATCACCCTGTATATTTCAAGTTTATCAGTTCAATTTAATTACTGATGCTTTTATTACTTTTTAATTTTTAAGTGTAAATTTTGGTATGTTATAGCATAAATAACAGATCCATATTCTTGAAAGCCTAATATTCCAGCTTTTTGCTATATTTTTATATCCAATTTCCATGTGAAGTTACTTTAAATACTGGTTTTGACAGATAAAGTTCACCCGATACTCAGTAATTTAAATTCTGGAACTTATGCAACTTATCTGCATTGTTCTACCTTATGGTGCTGAAATTCTGGACTGATCTTATAAATACTCGAATGCAGAGGTCCAGTGCAGCTCAGAGAGCACTTCTGATTCATCCCCCTTTCATGGCACCTCAGGGGCATGGCTGGTCCACTCTTGATCTAGGCGACCCTGTGCAGGCCATATGTGCATCCACCAATCGAGCACATTGCATCTCTATCTCATCCCGTTGCTAGGACTGCCTGTCTGATGATGTGCTGAAGCAGACAGCATGAAACGCATCACAATGCCAGGTCACCAACATCTTGTATAGGCAACCAGCTTAGCACACTAATAGGACCACAAAATTCAGAAAGACACCCAATGACTCATACCATGGAGGCAGCAAAGTGCAACACCACTTCACATAAGAACTCTATCACTAAGTGAGAGGCAACAATACCGGACCTGTGAAAACATCAGCTACCGAGAACAGCACACAACCCAGAATTGTCCTACTTGAACAACCAACGAAGCTACCTCTAGAAGATGAAGAAAATGCAGGTATGACAATTTAACCTGAACATCACTGCACTAATAAATATGTATATATAAATATATTATGACCATCATTTTCAAAAAGAAAATAAAAACAATCATTCAAAAGCCCCATTAGTGCCAATGAGCCACTTATTTGTCATGATAGCACAGTATTAGTCCAGCATTTAATGTTTATAGAGTTAACTTAATATATATTTACCATTAATTTCAAACATAGACAGTGAAATAACAAATATTGTGTTGATTTCTGATAATATCAATAAATATTGTACACCTAAAGAAAATGAAATAAAAACACTCATTGAAAAAGGTCGACATCTGGCAGGGGTATTGAGGTGGGAGAGTCAGTGTTGGTGGTGAACCACAGACTAGGTAAGTATAAAATATCAGTGTGCACAGGCTGCTACATTAACCAGTAATCATCAAACTCCAGAATCATTTATAGCTTTTCAAACTACAATGGAATGCATTAATGTCAGTTTCATTCCTGAAACTTCGCATGAATTTTTCACTGACTGTATTACAGATATTGATATTTTTCTTATACCATGTTAAGTGCATTTTCTTCATTATTATTAAAATTTCTTCATATGCAAAATACACCTATCCCTCGATTTACACGGTACTCAGTTCACACAATTTTGGCTTTGCACGGTCAAAAAATGCAACCAGTTTCAATTTACACGGTACTCAGACATACATAGAAAGGAAATCTCAGTCAGTACCGTGTAAATCAAAACGGGTTGCATTTTTTGACCGTGCAAAGCCAAAATTGTGTGAACTGAGTACCGTGTAAATCGAGGGATAGGTGTAATAGTATAAATTTGTTTTGTCTGTAATTGTGAAAGTTTGCAAAGTGAATGTTCATAAACAGAGGGATGAGTATATAGGGTATTTTTGTTAATCAATTGAATCAGCTTTGAAATTAGCAGTTATTGATTTGGGTTTAATTTTTGACATTCACATTTTAGCTCATTTTCTGAAAAAAAAAATGAGCTAATGTTTTCACTTTGTCATCTGTCTGTCTGTCCATTAAACTCCTTTGCTTTTAGAGATAAATTAAAAATTCTTTTTGGAATGATTTTCCACTCTTACTCTTGGGGTGTTTTTTCCTAAGAGATAATTGTTTTTAGAGGTAAATTAAAAAATTTTGGGGTTGAATAAAATAAATAAATAAATAAATAAATACCCCCTCAAGCAGCTGCTTGCCACAGAGGTCTGACAGGAGCCCGTCAGTTTATAAGCCACAGTAGAAGGTCTGAGAGGATGGCAGGACCTCAGCAGAAAAACGACACATACATCCAGGCGTTACCCGGGGCTCGAACCCAGGTCCCTTAGATCAATAGCCAAGCGTGCTAACCACTCGGCCACGGGACGGCTTGGGGTTGAATAGGATTGATAAATTACTATGATTTACATTCTTCAAATCTCCCAAAGTTTTAATTGTGCCTTCTGAGGGTGGAACAGTTTGAAAATTTTGAAATTTTAGATGAATATTGCACATGATCTATTTTGGCTACAAACAAATGATATATTTATGGTAGTGGTGGATATGTCTAATTTAGTGGTGGAGTATGAAGATCAAGGGGTTTACAATGGCAGCAACAATTTGTCTCTTCACTCCCTTGTGGGTTGGAAAATTCACCTATTAAGAGATTAGTAAAAATTTCTTTTCAAGTTGAATAGGCACTGACAAAATAGGATGATTCATAGTTTCCAAATCCTTCAAAAGCCATTGTATACATTTAGCACCCTCTAAAGACATAAATCAATGTAAAACAAGAAGTAATATTATGAATGATATATTTGTGATAGAAATTTAGAAATTCTGTTAGTAGAATGTATTGATCAAGAACAGATACCATGATAACTTAAAAACAGAAGTGTAATTTATATTCATGTGTGCTTTATAAATTACTATTGGTTAAAGTTTGACCTGTTGCTCCTTATTGTGGAAATGTTGTTCTTAATTTTAAAATTTCAATAATATTTTAATATAGTAAAAATAAATTATTTTATTTACACAACTAATTTGCTCCTTAACTAAAAAATAGGATGATTCATAGTTTCCAAGTCCTTCAAAAATCTTTGTCAACATTTAACATCCTCTAAAGGTGTAAATCAATGTAAAACAAGAAGTATATTACAAATGATATATTTATGGTAGAAATTAGACATATATAATGAGACATTATAATGGGATGAGAAAATGCAACTTTTTTTAATTTTAAGGGATAAATGAGAAATTCTTACTGTTAAATGGTGCAAAATTTGGAAAACTAAAAATCTTTATTTTTAAAAAAGAAAATAAAAACATGTTTTTATTACTTTTTATTACATTTTAATCATGTATAATAGTTCATGTGAAATCCTAGTGTTTCGTCATTCTGCAAAATGTTTTCTAACTACCTTTCCTGCAGTTACACTCTGGTTGGAAGAAATTCAAAATATGTATAGGTTTATAATTGTTTTCTGGTTGAAGTTTCTAAATACTGGTAATTTTTGGGATTGGGGAATGGAATAATTGAAACAGATTTAAAGTCTTCACTTTCCAAACAGTCAACTATAGAAACCAGATGTGCTTGACATCCTGATTATTGCTACATTCACTATGTGAATTTTCTTGAGAAATATTTTCCTTGTATGCAACTACAAACAACTTATTCTAAGGTGTTTTGTGGCTGGAGAGCCATTATGAATTACATTGGCTACTAAACCAATTCTTTCAGACTTTTCCCATGATATAATAATTATGTAACACAATATAAATTTTATCATACATGATTTTTAGCTGTTTTACAATTAAAAGTATTCTTGAGGAGGGCTATATCAGCTTATTGCTAAATATAGGTAAATTGCCTCGAAGTGCAATTTCCTTATTACTCTTATATTACTCCTATATATTGTACAATTACTTTTACCTTATAAAAGGCAGGCAAGTATAAAATAAAGCAATTACCAGTCCTTGAGCTTGTAACTGGCTGGCACAGATGACAGTTGTTAGCTGGAGATATAAGTCCCATTATTTGCTCTCCTGGTGTTACTGTTGTTAAATTGATGATGTTATTTATGTCATCACACTGCAGTTAACCAGTCCTAGTTTCATTGACGATTGTCGATATCTTTGGTTTTCTGTTAACTTTAAAGAGTTATGCACTGCATGCCACTTGCGGTCACACTTTCATATTGGTGGGCTCTAGGAGTGTTACACTTGAAGAGCTGGTTGGATGTTACCTGTATTTAGCAATGAACTGATATAGCCCTCCTCAAAAATACTTTTAATTGTAAAACAGCAAAAAATTGTGTATAATTAAACTTATAGGATTAGAACTGTGGTTGTAATTATTTATGTAAATAAATATATTTATTTAAATATAATATATAAATATGTAATATAAAATAAATCTTTCACTAGAATATGTTCTCTCAGTAACTGCATTGGTGTTGCAGAAATAGTGGCACACTCATTTGATTATCAAATGCCTAAGTGCAGGACATCTTTCATGACTTATGAATGAATTTTCACCTCTTTTTTTATACCAATATTATATGATTTCTGCATCCCTAGGCAAATATTGCTCTTGTGTCATTAAATAATCAAAATTGATTTAATTACTTACATTTTTATGTGTCCTTCACACAAGAATGGATTCTGAGAAAACAACAACATTCTTTATCAAACTACTCATGATCTTATTTATATGATTGAAAATAATCAGATTTGTATGAATATTTGTTTTCAAAGTAGTCGTGCTAAAAATAGAAAGTTTTTTTCTCTGAGAACTCTATCTGTGGTTAACAGCATCCTACATCTACTTAGGTAGATTTAAAAGATTTCACATTGAAGGGGTGAAACTGAACATTGAAGTGAACAAACTTTACAAATGTAACTTACAAACTAAAAGCAAAATATGATATGAATTGTACTGTTCCTTTTGAAGCAAAAACTTATTTTCATAATGCTAGGTCTCCCAGATGTTGATGAGGAGGAAGAGTTACCTCCAGATCAACAGCCACTTTTAAAGAGAGAAAATTCAGTTGGCTTAGAAAGAACAATCTCTGAGCGTCCATCAGCTATTGGATTTTGTCATGCCTTCCTGTTACCAGGAGTTCTTGCTGTAAGCATATAAACTGATTATTGATATATATGTACAATAAAATATTATAAGACTGAGAGTATTTTATAGTATTGTGTTGTTGCTTTTACCAAGATTTGAGTTTTTGATAATTTTAAACCCTTACCATAACTTTGTTTTCTCAGTGTTCAGTGAGTCATGTTAATTCTGAGATAACTATGAATAGAGCTTCAAAAACATAGCCACCCAGTGTATATCTGTACTAGCAAATGACATCTATTAAAATTCAATAGGCCCTTTATTGACAGACAGACAGACCATAACTCTATTCACCAAATTGTAGTTATGCTGATGGCAACATGGTCAAATCAACAGTTTCTTTCTCTCTCTCTCTGCACAATATGCTGCTCAAAGGAGGTTGTTGTTTGCTTTTAACATTATCATTACTTATCAAGTCAAACTACCTAATGCCCAAGATACTTCATAAGCATCTAAAATCAAAGACATCAAGTTTCCTGTTATCCTGCTTATAAATTCATTCAATCATATTCTATTTTGATGATGACATGAAAACAACAGTGAAATGATGGCAAAATGAAAAGCATAAAGATTTTATGAGCAAGGAATAGAAAAACTTGTCTCACAATATCAGTGACTCAGTATTACTATGTCAAAGAGTAGTGGAATATATAAATGGAATTTTCATACATGTCCATATTAGGGATCGGTGCCTACATAATGGGAATGCCTGCCGATTTCCGCGATTCTCCATGTTAGCAAGCACGCACATGAGGGTAGCACCATTCTGCGGTAAGCTAACCTACACTAATGATAAGTATATAGCAATCTGGTCAGTCATATGGTAAATCCGAGGGCAAGTCGAGAGAAAGAAAGAATCAGACAGATGGCTATTCAAGTACAATAAACTG
Source organism: Ryuthela nishihirai (assembly GCA_038380435.1). Taxonomy (NCBI): domain Eukaryota; kingdom Metazoa; phylum Arthropoda; class Arachnida; order Araneae; family Heptathelidae; genus Ryuthela; species Ryuthela nishihirai. Next base: position 43,372,714 of record JAWZYU010000020.1, read on the forward strand.
GATAAACTGGAATCTTAATATATACAACGGATATATAGATACAAATGGGAATAACAAATCCTTAAATATTAGATGAATGCTATTGAAAATCGAGATTTAAATTGATAAAATTATAATCTTGAATTTATAGTAAGATTCCCATTCACATAACACAGAAATTCTCTAATATTTTGTTAGGGCAGTGTAACTCGGATCCATATATTGTAAAGGTTTCTGCAATTCCAAAATATTATTTATTCAAAAGTGATCTCAGAAATTTTTTCCAATTACTCATGTCATCGTTACGTTGCCGACATATTGATGCAGCCACCTGTCTTGCAGATCCAGTTTGGAATAGATTCGATAGAAACTGAGTTTCACTTCTGCAAAACATCACACAATACTGCATCGTTGTTCAGACTTCTAGTTAAAGACAGCAGAAAGTAGACAGAATAGTAAATAATTACTTACGAAGAAATGCATATCAGAATCCAATTTTGAAGCAAGCGGTAAACAGCGTAATAACCTATACTGCTACGAAGCAAGTAACAAGCAAAACAGTGAATCGCCAGCGCCAAGTGGATGAAAATGTAACTAGTGCTGCTGTTGCTTCACGTCTTGAAATCGGCAGGCATCCCCATTACATAGGCACCATTAGGGATTATAAAAAAAAACTTCAACTTATATTCCTTTAAACTTACTTGCTGACTGATCCTGATACTTCACATAACTTACTGATTCTTCCATGACAACATTAAGCTCTATAACATTCTTTGACTGTGGTGCAAAACAGCACCTTCACTCTTTCTTTTGATTTGTTTATATTGCAAAAGGTAGCAATACAAATTAAAACTGCAGACATCTTTTCGATTGCACTTTTTAAATTTTTATTGGAATGCCAAATTTATTTTCATTAGTTATTGACAATTATCAGTTTCAATAAGTTCATGGGAGATGCAGTGAATGGAAGTTACATACAAAATAATATAGATACCATGAATATAAATATGTCATCAGTATAAATAAATTGACGTTTATAAATATGTTCTAAATTATAAGAGCCTCTCATGTTTGAATGTTCATTGTGCATAAAAGGTACTATTCTAAGTAGTGTTAACCCTTTTGGTCAGTGGAAATATGCTCTAGGTATGAAAGATGAGTGGCTATATGAAATGCTATTAAGGAAATAACTGTCAAGTGTATTGGCATAACTTTTTTTTATCTGATTATAACAGGAATTCTCACCAGTTTTGATGAGTGTAAACAATGCTCATTTTATTAAAGTTTGTAGTATTTTACGTCATTTTGTGTGTTTATGTAGTGTTTCATTATAATGCTTATTGTGCTTGTGAAAAGTAATTTTTTTTAATTTCAGTACTCTCTTGCTTATGCATGTTTGAAGCTAGTTAACTACTCATTTTTCTTTTGGTTGCCATATTACTTACAAAGTGCCTATGGTTGGGAAGAATCAGAAGCAGATAAACTTTCTGTATGGTATGATGTTGGAGGGATATTTGGTAAGTGCAGTAGTTTTCAATTTGAAGTCAAATATGTTATAATAACTTTGAAGTTTATGTTGCTCATTTTCGAATTTGGTGTCTCATTATAGTAGGGAATGCCATAATAGTTATTGTAGATAAGAATAAAAATGACATTTTCGAGGAATCATAAAGGGAATGGCAAAAATATAGATCTTTATAAAGCTTTTTTTTTTTTACAGAATCATTAAATGTTTTGCATACCATGTCCCCCCCCCCTTCACCATCATCACCACCACCAACATGCCTCATTTTGCTTATCTCAATCATTTATTATTTTTAATGAAATAAATATTTTTATGTGAGTTAATCTTTTAGGCACCTGAGTTGTTAATATAAATGATTAATGTAGATTTCATACTAATGTTTAAACCTTGTAAAAATCACAAAGAAAAGTTGTAAATATTTTGTTACTATCATTGTAAGAATATTTAAAATTTAATGACATTTATGTAGTAAAAACACTGTCATATTGATAGACAAAAAAAATGGAGCTGACCAATGGCAGAAGGTTAGAAAGTCACTTGAAATATTAAAGTTTTAAAAAGCTATTATAAGCTTTTACAATACCATTGACTAGTACACTGCATGTACTGATCAAAACTATCAGGTGTACATAATTAAAAGTTCCCATGTTCAGAAAAGGTTGAATTGCATTCATAATTGGCATGTACAGTTTCAAAAAAGCAAAGAGAATTACACTATAAAAGTTTTAGAAGTTACCATAATAGAGCTAATGGGTTAATATATATCTGTAAATGCACGCAATATGGCAATCACATGAATTTCCAGTATAAAAAGTGCCCACAGTTATCATTAACTCTTAATCATGTTTCATGAATTAAAAAACATACATTGTTCATGAAATTGATTTTACCAGAATCAAAGCATTATAACAGTAACATTGAGAGAGTATCAGTTAATGAAAGACTTGGAATTAATCCTCTGTATCAAAACTCTCCAGGAAAGTGATTTCCAAATTTGAGGTAGTATATACACTTGGTGTGAGATATAGAAGGAATGAAGAATAACTTCTCTACATGTTCTATAAGAGATTTACATTAGGCTAGATATATCAACCAATACACAAGATTGCAATTGTGTTTGGAACATTTAATGATGATTAAGCTTAGTAAAATTTATGCTTAAAGTAATAAATAAATAAATATCCCCTCAAGCAGCTGCTTGCCATAGAGGTCTTACAGGAGCCTGTCAGTTTAATACGCCATAGTAGAAGTCTGTGAGGAAGGCAAGAACTAGCAGAAAAATAACACAAACATTCATGCCTAACACTTTTCTATCTATAGTGAAGCACTTTTATACATATCTTTAATCATAGAGAGACATTTTCTTTGACATCTTACTAAATTTTAAGTAAATTAATGTGCACAGAATGAAGACTGAAATATAAATAATTAAAAATTCTCAGATAAGTCTGAAGGTTGAAAAAAAATGTATATATATTATGTGTATACACTTTTTTTTAGCACACTAGCACATACTAACCTCTCAAGTATTAATCTTTAAGTGTTCAAAACCAGTGAACATATTTTTAAAATTAGGCTTAAGTGGCCTTCATATTAACTTGAGTTAATGTTATTTTTTATTGCTCAAAAATTTATTCAAAATTAAATGCATTTCATTTGGTATTAAACATTATCTGTGTATAGATGTAAGTTAGTTATTTCAGATGAAGTTCTAAAATCCAGTTGTGTTTCCACAGGAAAAAAAGTTAAACAAATTGTCTTGGCTACAAATGCTTTCATTGTGGGAATCCAGAGGCTAAATAGTTAACTGGAATATTTCCTTGCACTCCCAATTGAAATGATGTTAACAAAATATTGTTAACCTTCTTACTTGGAATAAAAAATTAGTGCACAAAACCATGAATTTTATTTTGAAGCTCACTGCTGACACTAAAAAAAAATGTGCTAAATTTTCTGCAGGAAATATGAAGATGCTCTAAATAGGGTTTTCTTCAGCAAAACCACTGCATATGCAATGCTAATGGCTAATATCTTTTATTGAGGCTTAGAGAGGGAACTTAAATATAAGGTAGTGGGCAAATTGAAATTTGGTAACACAAGTTAATTAATGTCAATATATGACAAACAAAAAGGCTGACAAGGAAAAACACAACATATTTGATGACTAAATACTGCAATTAGCTCAAGTCACCAATATTAAAGATACTACACAAAGTTGTGGATATGTGAAACTTGTTCGAAAAGATAGAATCAATTGGGATATGTCTCATGAAAATAATGCACAGTTCTCTTTATAATTTGAGACTAGTTGTCTGTTTAGAACATCAAGTAGGGTGTAGAAATTGGTCTGTTTCTGAGATAATGCACAGAAAAGTTCAAGAATTGGAGGTCCACTTGCAAAGTAATGCTTTGGTATTTTGGAACTACAAAGCCTGGAATCATGCTTGTAGACATGATGCAATAACACACAGCAATTAATATGATGACTTATTGTATATGTTCACATGGGCATTAAATGGAAATGTCCCAAACTTCTCCAGAATGGTGTTCTGCTTTTGCAGCACTCTGTCATGTCAACCCAACATCTTTTGCAAAGTTTCCAGTGGGAGATATTGGAACATCTTGTGCATAACCCTGATCCTGGTAAAAATGATAAAAAAGTTTATTAATTAAAAAATAAGTTAAAAAACTTTTAACTTATTTTTTAACTTATAATAGTTAAAAGTTAAGTTTTTACAAGACACATAGCTGAAAGCTATGTGTCTTGTAAACTTACTTTCTGACCAACCTCATATAATGAAATCAGCTAAGGTAATGCAATTTACATCCTTGTGCACACAAGGACAAAACTCCGAGAATCTGCCTGACTGCCTGATATGTACCTTCAGCAGATATACCACCTGATCTAAGAAAAAAGTTCAAACTGAGACATAAATTCATAATTATTTATTAAAAATAGTTATTTAGAACCAATTTTTTGAAATATGCATATTTTCTCAAAAATGCTTGAAATATGCATAACTACCCAAAGCCTAGTGATTATTTTTTTTGCTAAATTTCACTATGTAAGAAATGTTGGGAAAATTTCTGCAATTCCACAAGAGAAAGGACATTTAACTGGTTTCTTTTGACCATCAATACCACAAGAGATAAGGCACTTGAACTAGTTTTTTTTACCCATCAATAAAATATTGCTGGACCACACACGTCCTCTAAAATTTTCATGATTTTAGCAATATAATCATTAGCAATTTTTAAATAAATTTTTTAAAGCTCATTTAGGAAGGCTTTAATATATTTTTTAATTCATTATTTGTTAAGGTTATGTTGCAAATTGAACTTGAATATTTATCACTGAAATCATTATATGCAATTTGTAAGAAATTTATATTTTAATATATTAAAAATTGTATTTATAGGTGGTATTATAGGAGGCTACATATCAGTAAGTAATTTTTTTTTCTGGAGATTATATTTTGCAGTTTAAATATTGTTTAATAACTGATTTTGTGATAAAATTAAATATCTATGTAGAAAATTCATAGGGTAAAAATGTATTATTAGTATTTACTTTTTATTATACATATGCTACTACAGTTTAAAGAGGTTTGTGACTAATATATACGGTCTTCTAACATGGGTATTAACTTATGGACACCAGTGTAATAAATATCCTGTTGATCTTGGTTAGTCTTCTCAAGTTTTCGGTTCTTGTTGTGAATGACCTTTTACTCTCAATGTAGACTATTTATCTAATATTTAATCAAAACGTTAATGGCTGTGGTATGCTTAGAAATATTTTCCTATCACACCTAAATTAGTCCATTCAGTATAGCTTACTGTTAGTCATGGATGTAGCTATTGCTGCTACACTTAATTAATATATAAGAATAATTAAAATTTGTGTTTGGAATAGATAACTGGAACTCATGTATTATTTTTTTGATTTAGAACTGGATTACAAGTAGACACTATTCTGGTTAATAATTATTTGTAACAAAATTAATAAACTTTTGAATGTTATTAAATTGTTTTAAATTTTTTCCCATAAAAATGTGCTCTCTCTCCATGATATTTGAGGGAATAGTAGATAGTTTTTTTTTTGTGTACTCTAGTACTTCCTTGACAGTACAAGCTTAAAAATGTTTGGATACTGGCAGTTCTCTGCTATGTTCCTCCTATTCCTTAGTATATGGGATAGTTATTAAAAATGAATAATAAAAATGTAATTTTATGTAGAAGCCAAAGCTATTAAACTAATGTTTAAAATAATTGAACTATACTTTTAGAAGTGTGATAAAGATAATCAGGAATTTTTCCGAATTATCCTTGTTCTAATCCTGCATGCCCCAGCTCCCTTTAAACAAAATAAGTTATCACACAGCTATAGTTTATTAAAAAGAATTTAATCACAATAATGCTGTGATATAGGTTAAAACATTAAGAAACTTCCAGGGAGTAATTCTCAAACCAGGAGAGTGCTGTACATATTACTACCCCTTACGGGTTCTACCTTATAATTACCCTTAACTCTATACACTATTTCAACATAACTCTTTCTTCAAGAGAGCCATTAGAATCGTAATATAAAGTGGAAACATATTTACTGTATTGCTGGTACAATTGCATTTTGCAGTATTGTCATGCTGTAGTTGGTAATTGTATATGCTACCAGTCCTGTATATTGGATGTTCTTAAAGTTGTTACAATGCTGGCGGTCATAATTGATAGGTGTTATGAATTGACACAGATTTTTCCTTGTCCACAATCGTTGATTTGCGATGTACTGGCAAAGGTTGTCAGTCATTCATGGTGATACAAGTTCCTTTTTCTTTTACCAAGGATATTTGCAGTGATGTTTACAGCCATTGTTGCATATTGTAACTTAGTTGGTAATATTAAATGCTCAGTGGGTATTACATAATCAGTTCTTTTGATGTAGATCGCACTTTTCCAAGTTTGAAAGGATTTTAACTATGCTCCACTTTGGAAGAAAGCCAATGCCTCGATGACCACCAGTTTACTATCGGCCAAAAGCCATTGCTATTACAATGTTAAAACTTTAAAACATTTTAAAAGAACATTTTAAAAAGCACGAACCTTCCAGGTTCATTGTACGACGCGTTTCACCACGATCTCTCTGCACATGGCATCCTCAGGCAAGTATGATGATAACGAGGTGTGAGTTAAATAGCCGTCGTCACTCTAGCCCAGCCCTCTGCGTACTGATTACTGCGTGCGTATCTCGTGACGGAGCCTGCAATAGGAGATGCCATGCTGATGAGAAGGGTGGAATCTCGGTATTGCAGACCTCGTCGCAGTGTTTGTGTATATTTAAGGTTTCGGCATATTGCAACTGAAATTTTGATTTTGATTTTGGGGCCTGGTTCACAAATTTTTGGGGCCTGGTTCACAAATGACTCCAAATCAAAATCCAATGGCCCCAATCCATTTTGATTTTGGGGCCTGGTTTTTATTTTTAAAGTTAATTTTGTCAATTAGAAAGAAATCCACAACAGCATTTTCAAAAACAATAGTTGAAAATAATATCAAAATTGACAAAATTAACTTTAAATCAGGATGGCCCCAAAATCAAAATTTCAGTTGCAATATGCCGAAACCTTAAATATACAATTATCAATATGATTATCCTTTTATTATTTCTGGCAATTCATTACATTGTTTGAAAGTGCAATAAATTTTGTGTAATGATGTTTGGCTTTGTTACAATTGAATTTAATTAATATGTGAATCTAGTGCCATACACTACTTTAATCCTTCCCGAGTGATATTTTTAAAAGCCCACAAGTGGTAGATCTAACACTTCTAAATAGATCTGTTCACTGCTAGGAGTGCAGAAACAAGTTATAGATGTAACCAGATACCACTCAGGAAGGGTTAAAAGATTTTCCATTACTCATTTCTTCATTATTAATTCTATGTATTCATGTTGTTACAAATTTTAATAACTTGTGTTGCATTTTAATAAGATTTTGCCAATGCATTATAAAATATTCCAAATGTTTTAATACCAAAAAGTTCATAATGTAATTTAGTGATAATTTAGTATGTTATCATTCACGAATGAAGTAATCCTTTTCTGTTTTATTATCTGCAATTGAAAAAGAATCACTTAAATAAATACTGATATATGACACACATGGTACACTGACAAATGAAAGTTAAAAATTACAAATGATATAGTAATATTGGATGAATATCCTGGAGCAAAATATGAGCCTGACTATAATTAATAATAATATTACCCAATAACGAATAGTTCTTTGTTTTACTGTTTGGAAAAATTTAAATAATTTTGGATCTAGTGAAAGGAATGATATTGAATTGTGTGCAGAGGTGCAGCATTATAAAACACTTTTTCCAACTCATTTCTGCAAGTTACTGTGTCACATTATGCATCAATGTTTGAAGGTAGTTCATTTTTAATTAATATTTATGTGGAGCAGTATTTATGTTTATTAGCAATGCAAACACCTAGATTTATGATGTCACACATTAGAGATCTACAATGATGATTGCCTCAAGCATTTTAAGTTCCAGTGGTTGAATGGTTAGCATGTTTGTTTGTAAAAGAACTTGCTTAGCTATTAATTTTTATTATTATCTCTTTTGCATGTTATATTAACAGTTGCTTGTCTGACCTGTGGCAAAGGAGCTGCTTGAGAGCAAATTTAACCATAGTTTTAAAAGCATTTTGCTGAGTATAGGTAGATTAACTAGCAGGCTGCCAGGTTAACCTGATATATACAAGATATGTTTGGCTTTACCACTCTAGGATATCATTTTACATTTGTGCCTGCATTGAAAAGAAGGAAGGAGACTGATGGCTTGAATAGCATATGTTTTCTGAGGTAGTCCCCAAAATATAGACTCAAGAATGCCAAACCCCTCCTGCATTAGACACAAACATGTCAGTCGCCATCCTCCACACTAAAACTTTCTAGGTGTGTTACTGTTTAACAGTAGGAAATATCATTTTTATATTCATGATACATTTTGATCAAAATCAAAATACTTTTTAAGGCATATATTACAAAACAGGCAATTGCCCATTGTGAACAATTGAAGCTTTAAAACTTATCAACAAACACTGAACAGGGCAAATATAATTTACAAATTGTGAAGAAATTACAAGAACAGTAGATGAAATCAGACCTGTGTACTTTTCATTCTTTAACTTTGCTTTTACCTTCTTTGGTAAAATGACCACCATTTAAGAACCATTCATTCTGTTTTGAAATTAAATACACATACCCTGAATAGTAGGGCGGGGGTGGCTCAGTCGGTAGCATGCCAGGCTCGTAATCTGTAGTTCCCAGGTTCGAGTCCCAGCTGGGTCAGCATTGAGATTTATGTCCGCAAAATTCCCCGCCCTGCCCACGATCAGTAGGGGACACCGATGGTTTTGGAAAGGCCGTCGTCCATTGGATGGGACATTAAGCCATGGCCCCGTGTGCGGGAGAGCCATACCCTGTGCACGTTAAAGAACACGCTGGATGGCCTTGACGGGAGACTACCATCTGTCTCCCAACAGCTGTTCCAGTGGGTCCCCTCACCCAACATTCTCTGAGCCTTCGGGGTCCATGTGACCTGGCCATTTAGCCCATGGTGTGCAAAAAAGCGCCGCTCAGAGGTAAAACAACCCAACACAACCCTGAATAGTATATGAGCCTTTCAAAAGCCAAACTGATCTCCACTTTTTGTAAATTTCACAATTTTAATACCCAAGCACATGATTAGTGCTAAAAATTTCAGCAACTTAAAATCAAATTCAGAATTTTATTTATCACTGCAAGATGGCAGCAATATGTATGTCTTCTGAAAATCAGTTAATATATTTCAGACGCCATTTTGATTAACTCCAGTTTGTTGTGAATAGTTGTTGACATATGACATAGTATTGGGAAATTTCATTGCGGTTTGTGAGATTTGTGTTTGAATAACTATTTTTAAACATATTTTTCCATAATTACTTGTAAAGTGTTAGAGAAAACTATTTAAAATTTAATATTATAAAAATTATAAAATTATTGAAAAAGTACATTATTTTTGTAATTTTACATAATTACTTGTGAAGTGTTAGAAAAACTATTATATTATTGCAAAAGTACATTGTTCTTGTAATAAAGAAAATTAAGAGTGCAAAATAAAAATGGCAAGTAATAATAAAATACAAAATAGTGTATCAGATAGTGATCCTGCAATACTCAAGCTCCAATTCAAAGAAATGTTTTTGCATTTATTCAGATACATCATCCGATTCAAATGATGAAAATATTACCAATAATTCAGTTATTTTCATTAAAGCAAATTGTTCAAATATTGGACAAAAAAGGAATCCGAATTCTGACTAGTGGGTTTGAAATATTCAGAAATTTAAGAGATCATGAAGCATGCTGTTCAAAACTAGGAGTGGACGTTTAATGCTGGCAAAAGAATTTCGTGATACATCATGTCAGTGTGCATGGAAATGTAATCAAACTATCACACCTGATCAATGACAAAAAGCCATAAAGACATTTTACGGATTGGAGAGTCAAGATAAACAGAATTTATTTATATGTGGTTCGATTAAGCTTGTAACAATTAAATGACAATGTCCAAATGATAACACCAGGAAACCAAGATCTCATTCATTCATATTTTATATTGGACAAGGCAGGCAAGATGTTCGTGTTTGCAAGAAGTATTTTAGGGACATCTTTCAGATAAGAAACGGATGAATATATAACTGCAGTTTAAAAGATGAAGGTACATCTCTGAGAGACAGTTGAGGTCATCATGTTCCAGGCAACAAAACTGATGACTCAGGTGTCATAGAACATATAAATTCATTTGCAGCGTAATCGAGTCATTACACAAGAGCTCATAATCCTAGGCGGCTTTGAGTCCAGATCTATTTTAAGAAAATTTAAGAACTGTATATTATTAAGAAATATATGAACTGTATGTAGCACAATTTAATCTAAGAAATGTGCAACCAATGAAAGAAAAATATTATTACCACATATTTTCTACTAAATTCAATATACATTTTAAACAACCTTCTAAGGACACGTCAAATTTGTAATTTGCTACAAATTAAAATTCAGTTTGATAACAATGAAAAATGGGCAGCAGAAATTGAAAAGGAATTACATCTACACAAGGCAGAAAAGACTCGTAATAATATGGCTCTGATTCAAGAATAGAATCGGAAGAAATTTACTTATTTACTTTTGACTCAGAAAAAGCTTTACCTTTTCCCAAGCTTACTATGTCACTCACTTATTTTAATACAAAAGAAATTTATGTCTACAATTTTGGCTGCCATGATTTCAACAAAGATGTGAGCTGTATGTATGTATGTATGGCCAGAAACTGAGGTATCACGTGGTTCTCAAGAAATTTCATCATTCTTAATTAAGTACATTAAAACGTATGCTGAAACTCATAAAAAAATAGTGTACTCAGATTCGTGTAGCAGGCAAAATAGAAATATCAAAACTGCTCTAAGCTTATTAAAACTGGTTCAAAGCTTTGAGATAAAAGCTGAATCAATTGAACTTAAATTTTTGATAAGTGGACATAGTTGTTTGTCTAATGATTCAGATTTTGACATTCTCATATCGTATGTGAAGAAAAATGAAAACATTTTTTCATCTGCTGATTGGTATGAAATCATCAGAACATGTAAGAAGAAAAACCATTTGATGTGGTTGAGATGAATCAAAGACTTGTTTTCTGCAAAACCTTTAGAAGACTCTATCACTAACAGAAAGAAACCAACTACAAGATTGTCAGTCAATTGCTTAATATGTGATGGATTAAATTAGAGAGGCAAAACTATGCATTATATAGTTTAAATACAATTTTAATGAAGATATAGAGTTCCATTTATTGAATATTAAAAAATCCCAGACAGGTAGACCATCAATTTTGAAAAACATAGACCAGCTTTTGTTATATCCTTCTGGTAGACTTGTAACAAAAGAAAAGAGAAAGATATGATGGATCTATTAAAATACATTCCTCCAATCAAACACAATTATTACCATACAATACACAATTATTACCTTAAAGACAAATCAAGGCACCAGTACATCGAATGCATCTGACACCGAAGGTATTATTTATAATAGTATATAGTAAAGATGTTTTGCATGAATATTATGTTTGTAAAACAGTTTCTATATCAATTTGCTGTGGAAAGTTCCATAATAAATAATATATCACTTTTTATTGTATTTTTTTTTTGCAATTTCTAAAATTTCAGCTGCCAAATTAACTCCACGAATTTATAGAAATTTTGTAAGAATATGGCAAAATCTTTTGAAATATTTATTTTTATGTATTTTACATCTTGTAATATAGAACCTATATCTATAATATTACTCTACATAATATTTCTTTCTTCATATATTTCAAGCAAAGTTTTAAAATTAAATCTTAGAGAATCATCAATTTTTCTCAACTTTTAATTTTATGGAGTTATCGGTTTGGCTTCTGAGAGGCTCATATATCCTAATTTTTTTTATCATTTGCAACATCATAGGATAGAGAAGAATTCTGTAAGCTTCTAGCTTTTACATGCCTTCCTATATAGGAATATGCTCTACTAAGACCAAAGTTATTGTTGACCACTATGTAAGTTAGAGCTAACACAATAAAGTTTGCCCTTCTGGAACAGTAGCTAGCTCCCTAACCACTGATAGTGGGGAATGGTTCAGTGGGTGGTGCACTGGGCTTGTAATCTGCAGTTCCCAGGTTCAAGTCCCACCTGGGCTGGCATTAAGATTTATCTCTGCAAGACTCCCTACCCTGCCCTCAGTCAGTAGGGGACAGTGATGGGCTTGGAAAGGTCACTATTCGTTGGATGGGATGTTAAACCATGAAATTGTGTGTGGGAGAGCCATATCCTGCGATGTTAAAGAAAATACTGTCCCCTCCCCCCAACCGTCTCAGCCCTTGGGCTCCTCGTAACCTGGCTATTTAGCACATTGTGTGCAAAAATGTGCTGCTCAGAGGTAAAACAACCCAACCTTAACCACTATGCTAGTTAAGGCTAAGCTATGTTAACTCATTAGTTTTGGTTAAACTGGGGGGAAGACTCAACAGTTACAGATGAAGAAGGGGAGTGCATCCTGAATAGTTTGTGCAACTGCTTTATACTACCCATCTGAATGGGCATAAAAATGACAGAATATGAAATTGTTACCCCCCTCCCCCTCCACTTAACAGGGTAGATACATACATTCCTGGGAACTTCACATTAAGTGAAATCTGCATTCCTTCTGGGTATTATGGCATGTATTTAAATGAAATAGGGTTTGGCTCCAACCACAAGACACCCAAGTAAATAATTTCAACTCATGAAAAGAAAAACTTACATACAAATAAAAATTGAAGTGTGAAAATAAAGATTAGTAGTTTTTTTACCTAAAAAGTAAATGAAATAAAAATGAAACATATATAGGAAACACATGAAATTTCTTAGAACTTTTTACTTAACCATTTTATGTGATGAGTGTGGTTCTTACTTGAAAAGGAGTCCAGGGTTGACTACTTGACTTTTTTTTTTCTGCTTGGTATATAATATATTTAGCATTCAACCAGTCTGCCACAACCAAACTTCATGGCACTCAATTGTGTGAAGTCATCAATGTGCTTGTCTAACAAAGTCATTGCGCTGATTTTGCAAAGAAAGTACCCTTTTTAATGACTTTGATAGCCAGCACTTTGAGGTGACTTCTCACTCAAGACAGCAATGCATTATGCCTAAACTATTCCCCAGTTATGTGTCATTTATAATAATAATAAAAAAAAATCCCTTCAAACACCTGCTTGCCACAGAGGTCAGACAGGAGCATGTCCATTTATATGCTATAGAAGAAAATCTGTGAGGATGGCAGGACTTCAGCAGAAAAACACACGAACATCCATTCCTTATCCAGGGCTCGAACCCAGGTCCCTTAGATCAGTAGCGAAGCGTGCTAGCCATGATGTGCATAAAAAACTTTGGATAAAAATTTAACTTTTTTCTTTTTGACAATTTGAATGAGGGAAAAAAATTAATATTTTTTATACTGTATTATAGTGAATCCATGTTGGCTGGGTCATATTAAATGGGGGGTTCTCTGTACAAGAAAAAGTGTTCTTTTTCCCCTGTTTTAGCACTTAACATTCTGTTTGCCAAAGGAATGACCAGCATTTGATTTGTCTTGTTTTCTAAAGGTCAGTATGAGTCATGTTCATATCCTCTTGGCATAATAGTTTATTTGAAGATTACTTACACTTTGGTAAAATTTACTTTTCAAACTGTTTACAAAGACACCAATTTATTTAAATGACAACATAGGGCATTTAATTTTTGTTTTTATCATTTTAGCATTAGCCTTGTTTTAAAAAAAATGCTATTATATTGATTATATGGCATAGTGAATTTGCTTATATTGTGTTTTATACCAATGCTACTTAAATTTTACACAATCTTATGTAATTGTTATATTTTTACATTAAATTAACTACTGCGTTATCTGAAAAACAGCTTCACAGAATAATCATTATGTTCCAACATAAATTTTAGGAATTTTTGAAATTGACAGTCAAAACTATGCAATGTGAATATGGTGATTAAATGCTTTACTTAAGTTACAGTTTTCATCACTGATTTATAAATATTAATTCGGTATTGCATAATTTTTTTGACAAAACTAAATGCATGCTTAAATTTTTAAATGTAGGATAAAATTGGAACAAGATCTCCTATTGTGGGCATTATGTTAATATTGTCTCCTGCATCATTATTCATCTACAATGGTTAGTATCCTTAATGTGAATAATAATATAGCTTTGGTTTTATTTTGCTTCTAAATATTAAATTTATTGTTTGTAAGTGATTTGAATGGAGATTTTGTCTTAGGGATAAGTCATGTTCATTTGTGTGTATAAAAATCAGATTAGAGCAGTAAAATGTATATTAATTTGTAATTATTTTAAACACTACGAGAGATAATAATTAAGCTTTTCATATCAGATGCTGTGTGTCATTCATTACTTAAGAAATAGCTTGCACAATTAGAAAAGAAAATTGTTTTAATATATGGTGCTCTGAAGATTGGGTTGTGAGTTGTTTTACCTCTAAATAGTATAGTATAGGGAGCTGGGGTTGGCTCAATCAGTAGCACATCAGGCTCATAACCTTTGTTCCAAAGTTTGCATCCCCACTGTGTTTGCATTGAGATTTTCTTTGCTAATCCTCATCTGCCATTTGTATGGAAAAAAAATGGCACTCGTAGGTAAAAATTACCCAAACCAACAAATGAATAGACTTGGTTTTCTGCTAAACAGCCAGGTCTTGAATCCAAAGGCTCAGATTTAAAATAAATACCCCCTCAAGCAGCTTTTTGCCACAGAGGTAAGACAGGAGCCTGTCAGTTTATATGCCATAGTAAAAGGTCTGTGAGGATGGTGGGACCTCAGCAGAAAGGCAACACACATACATAATAGTATGCGTTCCTCTCTCATTCCATTTTCAAACATCTCGTGCCTTACCTGGGGCTACCGAACCCAGGTCCCGTAGATCAGTAGCCAGGCGCGCTAACCACTCAGCCATGTGACAGCTAAATAAATATCCCCTCAAGCAGCTGCCTGCCACAGAGGTCTGACAGGAGCCTATCATTTTAATATGCCATAGTAGAAGGTCTGTGAGGATGACAGGACCTCAGCAGAAAGACAACAGAAATATCCATGCCTTACCTGGTGCTCGAACCCAGTCCTTTGATCAGTAGCTTTTGTGAGCCATGGTATGGGGGGAATGATGCAGATCTTTATTTCATTACTTGGAATTAGATATTCTATATATTGTAATAAATGAGATAAAAGAAATTCCAATCATATTGAAGGAGGAGGTGGGGATGGCTTTTTCACAAATGAAAGAAAAAAATGCAACAGTCAAAAAGTGAATTATTGGTAAAGCTCTAGAAATTGAAAGGGAAGAATTTAAGATTTATTCTGTGAAATTATTCAACAATATCTTGACATTGTGAAATACCCTCAGAATGAAAATCAGGAAAAATAATGCTCGAGAAGAAAGGCTCAAGAATGTTCAAATTCGGGTTAATAACACTATTGAATCATGCTTGCAAAATGTTCATATGAATACTTTTTGATCAGAATCAAAGTATTTTATGAACAGAATCTAGGTAAAGAATAGATGAGATTTTGAAAAGGAAGATCTGCCTTTGATGCAATTCACACTTTACTACAGGTAGCATTGTATTTTTGGGAGAGAGTAAAAGATTTATGCTGTTGTTTCAGAGACTCGGAACCTTTAAGCAGGAATACACTGTTTGAGAATGGAATGAGAGAGGAATTGTGAAGCCAAAATATATATATGTATAGCAAAATTGACAATATATTACTTTAATATTGCAAAAACACAAATGCACCAATAGAGAGAAGATTAATTCATGAATGCATATTATTCTCTATTTGTTAATGTCTAAAGCAGCAGTTATCAAACTGTGGTCTACATACCGTAATATCACATGACCACTAATAGACATTCCTGGAAATACATAGTTCATGGTGAATTCAATGTAGATTAGTTCAGAAAGAGAAACATTTAATCTAGTGTGATAGATGAAAAATTCAGCATTAATTTTCAGGAAGTTACAGGTGCATATTCCCATTGACTATTAATAAAGGTTTCCTTCTTGCTCATAATTGTTTTTACATCAGCAAGATATTTATCTGTGAGTAAGTATGTCAAGTTTTTCACTTCTAATACTGGATTAATGTGTTGGCTATGAACATCTTTTCTTGTGATATTTGATGTTTCTTTTGTCTGCCTGTTTGTATATAGAGTGTGAGGTCTGTCAGTCAGCTCTCTTCTTACTTGCTATTAATACTGGTCTTCAATGCTAACTAGTAGCTCAGTATTAAGAGAATCAGGCATATTATCAGGAAGTCATGAGTTTGCATTTCTCCAGCAAATGATAAAGTTTTCTGTTTAAAATTGTTCTTATTTGAAAAGACCTGTGAATAACTAGTGTGTATGTGTTTAGACATATGAATTCGCAGCTCATCATTGATTTAATTAATATTTATCCACTATCAAGATGCTTTTTAAGTAACAGCTTCAATAATGCAAAGATGGTGTAGAGGAAAAATTGTCTTGTGCTGGGTGGATCTGAACCCACGACCTCTTGTGGCATGAGCTCAGATCTTGGGGCATGGCTGGTCATGTGCACAAGACTGTGATGACTCTGAAGAAATAGTCCCCATATGTACTCAAAAGACCATGATTGACCAGATGGAGTATAGCATAACATCAGCAGTAGAGGAGGGATTGATCAGTGGCTGGGAGCTCAGTGGTCAGAGCACCTGACATGTCATCAGGAGTTCATGGTTCAGATCCCACCTGGCTCAAAGACATTTTTCCTCTTCACCCATCTTCATCTTGCTACTTAAAAAACAGCTTGATAGTAGATAAATATTTGTTAAACTGTATATGTGTTTAATGATGATCTTCCTGGAACTTTATCAAATTCTGAATAAAGCACAAATTATCTTTACATGATACAAAGTATACTATATATATTATAACTGTATTGTCTTTGAATAATAAAATTATATTTTGTTTTCTTATAGCTTCCCCAAATGACAAATTAATCAATGCAATATTGATGTCTATTACTGGATTTTTCATTGGTGGTGTAGCAAACTTAATTAGTACTGCGATTGCTGCTGATTTGGGGAGACAGAAGGAGATAGGTAACAGCAAAGAAGCTTTAGCTACAGTGACTGGTATTATTGATGGAACTGGAAGTGCTGGTGCTGCTGCTGGACAGGTAAATTATGTAAAATATTGAAAGCAATTTTGGTGGGTTAATGTAGCTGTCTGACTGAACCAAAGTTGCACACAATACACATTTTTTTAACCCATTCAGACCTGAATTATTTTTATGAGAAATAAAAAATATTTGAGGATGGTTAATGTGTTACAATGATCTAAATAAAATTAATTTTTTTTTATTTTGAGTGATTTTGAGAATGTGCAAAATTATGCACAATGTCTGAAGCAACACAATTAAATGTATTTCCATACTGAAAAAATTTTTGAAATAAATGTGCATAATTATGCACAAAGGGTCCAAAAATGTTAAAAAAAAATAATGAATGCAATAGAGAATATCAAAATGAATCAAAAGTATATTTTCAATAGGAGTAAATAATACATAAACATGCAGCCTCCTGCAATACACAGAATGATTTCTACAAAAATGGGGGGTGGGGGTGGCTCAGTCGGTAGCACATCAGGCTCGTAATCTGCAGTTCCTAGGTTTGAGTCCCAGCTGGGTCAGCATTGAGACTTATCTCCGCAAAACTCCCCGCTCTGTCCATGGTCAGTAGGGAACACCGATGGGTTTGGAAAGGCCGTCATCCGTCGGATGGGACGTTAAATTGTGGCCCCGTGTGTGGGAGAGCCATACCCTGTGCATGTTAAAGAACACACTGGATGGCCTTGACGGGAGGCTACCATCTGTCTCCCAACAGCTGTTCCAGTGGGTACTCTCCCCCCAACCTTCTCTGAGCCTTTGGGGTTCTTGTGATCTGACCATTTAGCCTATGGTGTGCAAAAAAGTGCCGCTCAGAGGTAAAACAACCCAAAAACAACCTACAAAAATGAGTGCTTCTCAAAATGAACATATTTTGAAACCTGTTTTTCCTTTTGTTTTAATTGTTGTATATTCTAAATCAAATTTTTGATCCAAACGTTGTTAAAAAAAAATGTGTGTGTATTTTTGGGTGTATCTTATATAAAAACATACAAAAAAGCACATTTCTGTAATTAAATATAATATATATATGTTAAAACTAAATTTTAAGAAAAAATTACTCTCTGCTATACAAAACCAAAGATCCTTTAACACTTACCAAGCCTGAAGAACTGTACCCTGTTGCCAGTTTTGTTTTCAACTGTGTACAGTAAAAAAAAGTGAACTTTTAGAACTTTTTCGCCAAATAACTAATGAAAGGAATTATAGCATGTTGTATGCCAAATTAATCAGCATTCAATTATGAATTTTGTGAAAATAGTCATCTTTTTTTGTTAAATATTTTAAGTTCAATAGGACTTTTATAGAAATAGTAAAAAAAAAATGACATGAGGTTATATAGTAAAAAATGCATGTGACAATGCAAATAAAAATTTATTTTTAAAAAATAGACAAAAAGGATTATAATGCATATCAATAGAAAGGTATTTGTTTATGAGTAAGAAAAAAATAAATATTTTTTAACTGAAGAAAATTATTCTTTTCTGATTTTTTTTTACAGTACTATACTTTGTGAAAAGTCCAGGCTTTTCACCAGCTGTGACCAGTCAAATAAACAAGTCAACTTTAGAATTTTTTTTTAAGAAAATAGCCAATGAACAGAAATAGGTCACGCTATATACCAAAAGAAAAAAATATTTAATTGGGTTAAGAAAATTATGAAAGTAAATAAAATTTTATTAGCATATTTTTAAAAGAAAATTGCAAGGTTGTATTGTACTTTTTGCATTTAAATTCAGTAACCCTAGGTAAGGCATGGGTGTTGTGTTGTTTTTCTGCTGAGGTCCTGCCATCCTCTCAGACCTTCTACTCTGGCATATAAACTGACAGGCAGGATCCTGTCAGACCTTTGTGGCAAGCTGCTGCTTGAGGGGGTATTTTTTTTTAAATATAAAAAAAAATAATTTTGCCATTTTTTTAAAGTATTTTGCTGCCTTAATATAAATAAGTCATAATATTTCTGTCATTACTTAAATCTTTATTTTGTTTGATTTTTACAAAATTATTTGGTCATTTATGCAAACAATGTACAATGCTGATTTTTTTCCTGACGAGCAAACTCTAAGACTAAGGTAGCAGTGTTATAAAATTTCTTTTGCTTTAAAGCAAGATTATATGAATAAAAACTGAAAAAGAAGTAAATATCTGTGAAGAAAGTAAATAAAAATATTTCAAAGCAAATATGTTTATTTTAACCTCTGAAATTTGAGATCAAACCCTTCCAGAGCAATTTGCATTATATACAGACTACTAGAAAAAAAGTTGAACTTTTCAAAAATGGTCAAAAACTTGAGTTAAAAATTGCAAAATCTGAATGCTAGTTTTGAAAGTACTTCAATTTAATTAAAAATAGAACTAAAAAGTCTTATTTAAAAATTAACCTTTTTTTGCTATGTCTGATAGTTACCATTTTAAGTCAGTATGCCTAATGATTTAATTTTCAGTCAGGCCTCAAATATTTATTCTTTCTAATTGCAGTATGTATTTAAGGATCAATATAAATAATTCTAGGAATAGTGGAATCTATATCCTCCTTCTAAATCTGAGAAAAGTCATAATTGATTTGAATCAGTTGTGACTTTTCTCAGTCAAATGAGTCAAAATCAGAGTCAATGAAATATTTTACAAAATATTATGATTTTCTGGTTCAACTTCATAATATCCATTGGTTTTTTCCTTCAAAAAACTATATTTCATCAGCAAAAGAAAACACTTTGGTGTTTTCTGAATGCAGTATAAATATCCAATCTGTACAGCCTAATATGCACACTAAGTTTGAAACCAAAACTGAATGTTGCTAATCAATATCATGCTCCTATGTGTTGCCAATCACATGATCAAAGAAATTCGATTTTCCTCCTCATCTTCCTTTTGTAAAAGATATCTGATAAAATAATAGATAAAAATAATTTTAAAATGCTAAAATAGTTTTTTATCACAAAATATACTGAAATAATTAAAAACGTTTACAGCCGTATTTTCATGCAAATCACTGAAATCCTCAAATAAAAAAAATGTTTTCTTGGCATCTGACTTTATTTTATTGAGATCATATATGGTCTGATGTTTAATCAACAAATCAATTAACTTGCTGGACTCTGTCAGCTAGGAGAGTGGTAAGAGAAGAAACTTAGCTGGCAGCAAGTTTCCTGTACTATATACTAATGGCAGTTGGTACAAGAGAAAAACTGTTTCCTGTGCTTCTCAGTTTCAAAATTGTTAGTTGCACATACGATTGTCCAGCACCAAGAAAAGATGGTTAGTCGGATTGCACAATGTCTGGGGAATATGGAGGATGGGATAGAATTTCCCAACCAAGGCTGTGGAACTTATTTTTGTGATTAGCTGAAAAGTATTTTGAACCATAGAGTAAGTTTTAAAGGATAAAACCTTTGAATACACTGGCACTGAAAATTAAAGGATAATGGATAAAAGTGTGCATAAATAAATACCCCCTCAAGCAGCTGCTTGCCACAGAGGTCTGACAGGATATAATTCAAAAATTTTTCAGCCAATGCAATTAAATATTGTATGGAAAGATATTGTGACAGATCTAACAGTAATGTGGGATAATGATGAAATCTAAAATGCATGAGAACTGTATATGGGAGCATAAGTGCCTATAATGGAGATGCTGTAATTAGGGAACAGGAGAGTAAATAAGGAGTATTATCACCTCAGCCATCCCATGGCCGAGTGGTTAGCGTGCTTGATTAGTGATCTAAGGGACCTGGGTTTGAGCCCTGGGTAAGGCATGGCTGTTTGTATCGTTTTTCTGCTGAGAGCCTGCCATCCTTTCAGACCTTCTACTATGGCATATAAACTGACAGGCTCCTGTCAGACCTCTGTGGCAAGCAGCTGCTTGAGGATTTTTTTTATTATTATTATTATTATCACCTCTGACATCCATACAATTTGCACATGCTTTCTTATTGTTAACAAGGCTGTTGATGATGTTTGTGGTGATAAAGTCCATTCTTATGCAAGAGCAACTCATGGAGAGTTCTGGGAGTTCCAGGATGTTCCACATGTGCTCAATTGTAACAGGTTCAGGGATATGACTGGCCACTAGATCCTATGAATATTTACACTTCAGGGAAATTGTCAAGTACATGAGCCCTATGAGGATGAGCATTAATATGTATTAGGATGAAATCAGGGCCATGACCTCCACTGAGAAGCATTGCATAGGATGCAAGAATTGTATCTATGTACTCCTGAGCAGCAGAACACTTCTCTGAAAAATATGAAATTCTGTGTGGATAATCATCATCAATGACCCAGACCATCACGTTACCACCACCAAAATGATCCCTTTCTCTGATGTTGCAGTAGTTTCCTTGTTCTCCTTGGATGAACACACATAGAGAATTATTGTTTTAAATTGAATCTGGACATCTGTGAAGAGATCATTTGCCCACTTGCCTTTGAAAAGTGATATTGTCTGCATGGTTTAAACAAGCTCTTTTGTTGAAGGAAGTGAGTGGGACACAAACCATTTGTCTTCAAGCATACGAGTCTTATTTATGCAGTTTTTAAACTTTCTTAAAACTTGTTTCTGCGGCCACTGAGAGCTCATGAGACAGTTGCCTAGCTGCTATATTCCTATGCCATTATGCTGTTAAAAGACATAGTATTCATTCTGAATAATTACCCTGGGACAATCTTGTCCTATTCTACAACTTACCTCTATTTGGTATTGACCTACTTCCATCCTACTTATCACTCTTCATCATATACAGTCATCATCATACATTGTCTTGATGACATTTAAAATGAAAATTGTTACCCAAGTTAATACCAGGTTGGCTTGAATGGTAATAAGTTGTGCCCAGAGCCATGTGTTGTTTTATAGCTATGCTACGCACCCCCTCAGTTGGAGGTGCAATAACTTGCTGATAATTTGATTGTGTTGTGATTTCTTCTCCCCTCCAACTGATAATAGTTATATCTGTCAGAAAAGAGGAGCCACAGAAACTCAAGCCCTCCCCTTGGTGGAGGAGGTGTGAGAATTTTGTGAATAGATTGGATACTCATTTTAGTTTTTCGTAAACATAAACATGACATTTAATACTCGAATTTTGCCATGGGATAAATGCCATAAAATTAAACAGATTTTATGCACACTGGAATTATACTACTAGGCACTGTGACGAAACATAATTTAACCAATATGCAATTATAATTTCTAACCAGAGGAGAAGCGATATTGATACCTTATTTATTCACAGATGCCTTCGTGGAGTGGTCCTTTGCTGGCTGAAGCGTCCTGTGGTTGTCCCATGTTCTACAGGTGGAAAGTTCCTTTCCGCTGAGCCTGTCTGGCTAGGTCGCTTCATTAGTTGGGAGGTGCTAATGACCTGCAGCAAAATCCATTGATTCAGGGCTCCAGCGGCATGACATCTCTTGTCCTTCCTGGCTCTCGGAGTCTATGTGTGCATCTCTCTCCTCAGAGCATATGTGGCCCTCTCTCATGGAGTGTATGATTGCATCTCTCTCGTTCCTTTGTTCGTTCCCCATTTTATACTGCCATTACAACTCTGTTGATTAACATGGTCACTGTCCGGAGCTTCCCATGATCTCCTGGTCAGATCATTCACATGGGTTGGGCAGTGGTGTCGAGTGTCCAGGAAGTGGCTTGATCTGACCTTCAACCTGGGCTCATGCCACACGTGTCCAGCAGTATCTTGACACTTAGAGTTGGACATAATGAAGTACTCTGCAAACATACGCTCTCTGGTGTCAAGGGAGGTGAACTTATGGGGGGTCTCCTTGTTGTTTTGTGTATGTGAGGGTCCTGTTTCCTGTACGCAGTGGTCGAGCCATCTCCCAGCTCCTTTTGAAAGGAAAAGCAGAGTGTCTTGGGCGGATGCTGCACGTGGGAAAGAATTTGGATTGAATTTTACTTGTTAGGCCGAAAGAATAATTGAGGGTTGAGTTGGTTTAATGCATGGTTGGGTTGGTTTAATGTGCACACAGTTTCATCTGCATTGCAAATTTTACATGTACACCACTTTTCATGTTATTCCCTTACATACTATTTAAGATATATCATTATCCTTAAAGGGTGAAGTGACTTAGTTTGTAGCATGCCAGGCTTGTAATCTGCAATTCCCAGGTTTAAATATCACCTGGGACAGCATTGAGATTTATTTCCATAAAAGTCCCTATCCTGTTCTTGATCAGTAGGGCGCATTGATGGGCTTGGAAAGGCTGCCTTCCATCAGCTGGGACATTAAGCCATGGCATCATGTATGGGAGAGCCATACCCTGTGCATGTTAGAATAAACTGGATAGCCTTGACAGGAAGCTGCCATCTGTCTTCTAACAGTTGTTCTGTAGGTCCCTTTCCCTTAACCTTCTTTGAGCATTGAGATCCTTGTGAGCTGGTCATTTAGCCCATTGTGTGCACAAAGGGGCTTCTTAGAGGTAGAACAACTTAGCTCATTAACCTTAAATTCTGACACCAGTTTATTTTAATAGCATAAAAATATTGCAAAAAGTTCTAAACTTGGTGAAAATAACAATTTCCTGCTTTCAAACTGAGTCTTTTTAATGTGTAGGTTTGAGAATGCTTTCAAATATTTAGAATTTCTTAGTGCTGTTTTGAGCAAAGAGTTTGGAATGATTTGTTTGTTTTTTATTTTTCAGGGAAATACACTGCTGGCCATTAAAAGTACAACACCAGGAAAGACAAGAGATATCAAAGCCATATTTAGTAATACATAGCTTATGTTACAAGGATCAAATGATTACAAATACAACTTGGTTAGATTTGTGGAATGCAAAGAAATCAGTATCTTCTGTAGCCACCATGAGTGGCAATAACCACTGCTACACGGTCTAGCATTGAGAGGATGAGATGTTGGATGTGTGTTTGGGGAATGTCAGTCCATTCAGTTTTGATACGTAGCCAAAGTTCATCTGTTGTAGCAGCTGCTGGTGTGCTAGTTGTCGTGAGATCGTGTACCAGACATGTTAAATTGGGGACAGATCCGATGAACTGGCAGGTCAAGACAAATGTCACATGATGGCTATCCAGGGATTGTTGAACAATGCATGCCACAGTTTGGGCATTGTCTTGTTGGTAAATGGCACTAGAGAGCCCCTGAAGATAAGGTATGACTACAGGTTCCAATACCTCAGTGATGTAATGCTGGTTGTTAAAAGTATTAGTAATGTATATGAGGCGCATGTATGAGTGGAGTCCAATGGCACCCCATACCATAACACCAGGGGCCAGACCTGTATGGCACTGCATCATGCATGTCTCACTGAGCCTGTCGCTGCAGTACCGCCAGATATGGATTTGTCCATCATGGTGCTGCATACTGAAGCGGGATTCATTTGAAAAGACGATGCGATGCCATTTGCACATCCATGCATGACGTTCTTGGCACCATTGCAGTCACATATGCCTGTGTTGTAGAGTCAGTGGTAGCCGAAGCAAAGGCCACCTAGCAAAGATGCCCCGATGCTGCAGACGACCTCGAACCATACGTGCGGACACTGGTTGATGTGCAATACATCCTAACTATTGAGCTAAGGTGCTTGATGTGGCTGTACAATCATTCAAAGCCTTTCTTATTCATCATTCAAGATGTCTTTCTTATTTGTGTGACAGAGCCATTGAGATCCCTCATGTCGGTGAGTTCGTTCCTCCTCTACCCACTGATGCCATATTCTCATTACTGTGGCAGCATTCCATCCAACCTGAGAACCGATGTCTTGGTACAATAATCCACCTTCCTGAAATCCTCAATTCTCCCTCGATCAAAGTCAGAAACCTGGTCATATGGATGCTGTGTTCTTTGATGAGGCATACTTGATTCTTTAGTGCACAAGAACTGTGAGCAAACACAATTCCAGTGCTTTACACAGGCTCTTTGTAATCTCCTCTTATACCACTTCCAGGGGGGCATTACTGTTGCACATGATGTGTGTATGTGCTGTGCTTTGAATCATTTACATGTTGCACTTTTACTGGCCAGCAGTGCATTATTACAAATTGTTATGGAACACTTTGTGCATAAAATAACATTAAGTGCTATTGATATATAAATAATATTTAATGGCAATTTAGTATTTAGATTTGAAACAACAGAAATAATATTTTTTCCTTCTGTTTAGTTATTAATACCAGTAATTCAGAACAATGTTGGGTGGCATTTTGTATTTTACTTATTCATGATTATGGTGAGTATAGCTTGACTAATTTTTTTGGTATCACACTTTTCTATCTGATGAATTGTATTTCCATATTATATTAGTTCTGCTATTTTGAAGAATAAATATAGACATTTTGTAAGCAAAAAAATTGCATGTAAAACCCTAAATATATTTTTGTTTTGTACCAATTCAAGTATTTTTTTTTATTTCATAAGTAAAAGTTTTAAGAATTATCTTCTATGTGTATTCACCAATGAGACTTTCCTGATAAAACTTACATCACCATTTTGTTTTTGCAATAAATGATCTTGATCTGCTTCATTGGTTTATGCAACTTGTAGTCTGTAATTGCAAATTGTAGCCAAAATTTCAAATTTTCCTCTTGCATATTTTCTGACAACCAGCTGAATCAGTTAATTATGCAAATGGTGAGTATTAGCACATAATTTTTATGATCTTCAAAACAGATTGTTCTTTAGTGTAAGAATTTTGTTTTATATTATTCTCTTGAGTTGAAAGTCCTTTTCTATTTTCCTTCCATTATGCCAAGTGGCTTACTTTTGAGATGCTTTGATGGAATGAATACTTATATGAAAGTTGCCTATGAATAAGTGATAATCCTTAACTACTTGTAATCATTGCAGGAAAATATTTTATTCTTTCATCTCTCAGGCAGTTACAAGTGTGTAAATACCTATAGTACTAGACAAGCAGCATTAATCCATCAGTAGATGAATAGTAATTTAGAAGGGAACGAAAGTTGTAGATCAGGGCTGTTTAACTTGTAACTTCAGGATGTGGGTGGGGTTCATTGCTTCTGAAGTATTTGATAGGGGATCACAATCTAAAAAGTAATATAAATTTAAAAATGTATAATTTTATAAATGAAACATTTTTCAATACTTTAGTCTTCAGTCCTTATTAACTACACTTCTCTCAACCCACCTAATATTTATTGGAACATGGCTGGTAACAACACTGAGAATAGTCTCTTCTATCAAATTGACTATATTTAAATTTATGTTAGTTGTAACAAGTGTTACAGTAGTTCACCTGTTACGAATTTCTTAATAGGAAGAGCTAGGACTCTAGATTCAGTATACAGCTTCTTATCATAAAGCAAAATAAGATTTGTCCATCCAACTCTCTGCTTCCCATTCCTTCAAAAAAGGAGAAAGAACTTTTAAATGGTAAAAGCTAGGATTACCAAATTTGGAATATATTTTCCTCTTTCCATAGCTCAAAGTAACAAGGGTTTGACTCCTTCAAACCCTTTGCCCTTCCCCCCCCCAAAAAAAAAGACATTAAATATGTTAACCATTGCCTAGTATGGTGAGTTATATCTCAGTTGAAAGCTTCTGATGAGCAATATCGTGGGCTATTTCAAATTATGTCCCTTCACTTCAATCTCCACCCCAACCCCTATCCAAAATAAGGTGGTACAGAAATTTTGTGAAGGTCAATCAATTGTAATGCATTCTATGTCAAATGGCTTATGAAGAGTATCATATATTGTATATTTTAGAGAGCTTACCCTAATCAAGTTAATGGATCTGCTAATTTATGATATTTTTCAAGGTGAAAATGACTCAGTGTAGTAGCCTAATTTCACTATATCACTGGTAGATGTAAATGCACAACAAAATACAAAGTTATTTATAAGAGATGGTGATTTGTACAGAGATTGAAATAAAATTGATTGAAAATAAAATGTAAGTGCTTATTCTACAATTATTGAATCAGATTTCAATTAAAAAAATGACCTTCTCCTAAGTAATATCTTGCTGCATCTTTCTACTATCAATTGGGAACTTTATTTGTGCTACAAGAATATTATAACAAATGAATTATATATTTTGCCAAGTGCTTTCATCTATCAGTGATAGAGTGAAATTAGTTTTCAAGATTTGTCTGAAGATCTAAGGATTACAATAAATGAGTTGAGAGTTGTTTGTTTAGGTAGCCTTATTGTAGATGATTACCAGCAACCTTTTTCTGATTTTGCACCTCTGTTATCATCTGCCTTTAGATGCTTGTCATTGTCTCATAAATCATAATTTTATTAATTTAAAAGGTGTTTACTGTTTTTACTGTCATGGTCAAGGCAGCAAAAAAGAATTGTATAATGAAAAGGAAGAGAGATCAGCTGCATTTAGTAGTATCATCACTGAACCTTTACATATTGACTTAAACTTCTGTATAATGTTCAAGCAACATTTTTTGCTACTGTGAATATTGGATACATTATGTAAGGAGATATACTTTCAAGTGCATATGCAACAATGTCAGTCAATCACCTGACATCTGTCTTGATTTGGTTATGTATAGATGGAAATGGTGTAAATTAGTTGTAAAGTATATATATGGCCAATGGGCTAGCTGGTATTTCATTAAAGAAATATTATAGAGAGAATTTCAAAATTTTTCTTCTTACATTGATGTGATTTTTTTGGCTAATTTATTAAGTTTGAAACACAAATGTGTGGTAAATTTAATATTTCATGAGGGACAAGATTATAGTTTATCTTAATTGTAAATAAGTGTAAAAAACTATATTAATGCACAGCAATTAGTAATGTTCAACATTAGTCAAACAACTCGTACCTGTAAATTAATTCTGAAGTCTCATACATGTGCTTTTATTGCATTGAAAGTGTTAAATCTCTTTACTTAAGTTAAAAATTCTATAGCAATTAATTTTAAAATATGGAAATTTTAAAAACTGATAAACACTCTCAGTTGTCATAAAAGCAATATATATTGTTTCATTTATTAGATTAATAAAAAATCTTCAGCATAATTAGAAGTAAATATGATATTTACACAAATATATAATAATATAGGGAAATTGATGTATAGTAGACTTGTTACAGCAGCATCACCTAAGATGAAAGTATGGTTAAAATGGGCAGTTTTGTTTTAGAACTTGTGGTCTTTTTCTAATCACAGATTTCTTTAATATGAATCATCTACTGTGGACAAAATTGTGTCTCATTATATTGTGACTTCATAATGATGAAATCACAATACAATTACAAATACTGACTTCATAATGATGAAGGCTAACCAAAAGAACTTTTTATTTTTTATAAAATGAGGAGGATGAACTTAGTCATTTTCCTACATTAGTACATTGGCTAACAGCTGTACAAGTACCTCTGTTTCTATTCTAATTCTCCACCAACATTCCTGAAAGTTCAGAAAATCATTCATGCACATATCAAACTAAGAAATGTGTTGACAGGCAGATATTTATACAAGTAAAACAAAAATTGCATTTTTATTAGCCTGTTGTTTGGTTTTTATATCTTTCTGTTCGTACAAAAACTATGCGAAGCATGTACTGCATTATTCATTGTCTTAAATGTATAGTAGAGTTTACTGTACTATAATTCATTCTCAAAATAAGCATGGATCATATCTGCTAATCTTATTGACATTGGTGAAATTTTAATGTTAAAGCAGAATATTAATATAAATATTAGTTTAAATATAATGGGTATTTTTATACTAATATTTATAAACTTACTTATGAGGTTTGTTCAAAAAGATAGCAAGTTCATAAAATTTGTTAGAAATGAAATCCCCAATTCTAAGCATGAAACTTTTTTTTTTCATTCTTTTCTAATAAAAGGGGGGGGACCCCCCTTTATCAGGGGTGCCCATTATCAGGCTTAGTCCATTAAACAGTAGAATATTTAATTATCTGAGCTTAATTAGCATTTAAATACAAAAAAAAAAGAACTAACTTAAGAAATATTTAAAGAATTTAAGAGACAATATCACATTCCTAAACAGAATATTTATCATCCTGTCCTTTATGTTTAGCATTATAATTCATGGTCTGTTTCCTTTCAAACATATAATATTTTTGGTCTACTGTGAATTAATTTTTGTCCTTTTATTTCCTTCTTTTAGACTCTGCTGACTCTATTATTCATTATACAAATAGTATATCGTGATGTTAAAGATCTCTGGAAGCGGAGAAGTATACGATCTACAAAATTAGAAGATATGCTAATTAATGCTGACCCAGAACACTTGTATGCTGAAAACAGTTGAGAATCATTTATATGTAATTGCCATCAATATTAGAATGTTGTACTTTTATACATATGTATAATAATGTTGTCAAGCAAGAATAACTTCCATATTTTTTTAAGAAAAAAGAAAATTTTGAGAAAAAGGGGGTGGAAAAAGTGCTTCACCTAGTAAAAAGATGAAATGAGGAAAAAAAAAAGTAGTAAATCTCTCCAAATTTTTAACAAACAAGACTAATTATCAATTTTATTTGTAATTTTTTTGTTTGAAGTATTCTCAGTTGTTTTTTTATTTAGTATAAGTTCCTCAATTGATATATTGAATATTGACTTTTCTGGTGCTCTGCCATACAAATCCATTTTAAATTGTCTGTGATAAACAGAAATTTCAGAACCATTCCTTTAAACCATTAATAATTTAAGTGGGTGCCATTTGCAAAAAAGCCAAATATAGCTTTCTATATATACATTTTGAATTATTTCATTAGCTAAAAGTACTTAATCCATAAGTGATGTGAAGTGTAATAGAGCTTAAAATTTCATCATTTATTCTAAATTTACCTTTTGATATAATATTCAGACTTCAATCAAGAATATTTTATGTTTAAAATTTTGAAGCTTTGTAACTTTGAAAGTAAGCCTTTTACAAAAAAAATCCCATTGGAGAAAATTTAATACATTTGCTGAGGTAGAGAATTTTGGAATATGGCCTGCAGTGCATGAGTCACAAATGACACAAGCATGTCTTCCATTCTGTGTGTTGCTGATTTCTGTGGTTAAACTTGTTTTACTGTGGCACTGATATTTAATAATGCAGTTGAATACCTTTGTGAAAATGATATCTATGAACTAAATGAGTGACAGAACTTATATTTTTATTTATATTATGCAAATCATGGGTGACATGATGCATAGATAAATTTTCCTTTCCTAATATGATAGTAGTAATTCTGATACCTTGAGAACAGAAAGCAAAATTTGTAGAGTAATATATAGTTAGTTATTGAAACCTAAATATATATGATTTAAATGCAACCAGCTTTAATACACATACAAATCAAAAGAAAATTAAAAATTTTTGCAGAGAAATACACTACGTAAGAGGCAATTACCATTTGTATTTTTTTCTTCATCAGTTAATACCTTGATTAATATAACAAAATAAGTGTAACAAACATGAAATGATATAATATTGGTTGATAAAATATTTTGAGCATTCTTTTTTTTAAAACAAAATTACCGAATTAACTGAAACTGTTATGTGACATTCATTAAGACAGTCAAGCACAGGAAAGATCCTTCATGGACAGTCATAACAGAACATGATATTGATTACTCCTTTTGTTGTCATGGAGTTTCAGTTTTTCTTGTAGCAGTTAGAACACATTCCATGAAATTTCCTGGTTTGACCTTCACCCCTTGAAGAGTCTATACCCAGTTTTTAGGCAGATTCTATACTGGATTAGGAACAAGTATTGAAATCTGGCAAATAAATTGTTCCTGAAATTCTGGAATTGATAATATTTTTCTGTTAAATATGCATTGAACTATTCATACTTATACTACATAAGTGCTTGTGTAAATTCAATGAAAATCTTCTTATAGCATATCAAGGTTTTTCAAAGACTTGAGTAGTAATGTGTCATTTGATTACTTAGATTAATCTTAGCAGAATTATAATCTATTGCACATTGGGTTTTTCTTATGATGTCTCCTTTGCAATTTGTTTTCTTGTGTCACTTTAGGTTAGCATTATGATGTTGCAACAATGTAATTATTAACCTTTTCACTACCATACTGGCCCATACTGCACATAGGGTTGGGTTGTTTTACCTCTGAGCAGCACTTTTTTGCACACGATGGGCTAAATGACCAGGTCACACGGACCCCGAAGGCTCAGAGAAGGTTGGGGGAGGGGACCCACTGGAACAGCTGTTGGGAGACAGATGGTAGCCTCCCATCAAGGCCATCCAGCGTGTTCTTTAATGTGCACAGGGTATGGCTCTCCCACACACGGGGCCACGGCTTAACGTCCCATCCGACGGACGGCGGCTTTTCCAAGCCCATCGGTGTCCCCTACTGACCGCGGGCAGGGCGGGGAATTTTGCGGAGATAAAACTCAACGCTGACCCAGCTGGGACTCGAACCTGGGAACTACAGATTACGAGCCTGGCGCGCTACCGACTGAGCTTAACGTCCCATCCAATGGACAGCTGCCTTTCCAAGCCCATCGGTGTCCCCTATACTGCACATAGGAGATGGTGAAGAGGAAGAAATAGCATGATTGTACAAACCCATTTAAAATATTTGCTAATTTGGCTGATATGGTAGTAAAAGGGTTAAGACAGCATTTACTAACTCACTTCATCACTTTGACACCTTTTTGATATATCATCCTCCTCCTCCTCAAGCAGTAGTGGGCTATGGAGGTCCGACCAGACCGTGCAATTTAGTTCTCCAAGCAAGTCTGTCCTGAGCTACATTTTAATATATAACTCCAGTGATTCCATTTTCTTAGTTTCATCTTAATGTTTTCTTTTGGAATTCCTTTTCACTTGCTGTCAGGGTGCTGCAAATGTATGTTTTGTTCAGTAAACATTCCTCAGCAAGGGGCTTGTATATCACTTGTATAGAATCTGTCTATATACAAGATACAATTCTGCAGAAACAATTTTTCCACCATTTGCATGACAATTGTATATCAACTACTTCCTGCTCCAGTAGAGTCTTCATAAAAAGTAAGTGTACATTCGTCAGAGGGGTGAAGGTCAAAACAGGAAACTTCATGGAAGTGTTCCAACTGCTATAACAAGGCCAACAGTTTTATCCATTTTTCATGACTAAATTTTGATGTGATGTGAAATTGTGTAAAGGTGTACAGCCTAGGCATACAATCTTTATATAATTTTCACACCATATTCGTGGGCTTTACCAAGAATGTGCAGTTCAGAATACAAAACAGCCTCTCCATTAAATCATCAGTTTGTCAATCACAATATAATAGAAGAAAACTGATTATTCAAAATATTAAGTAGAGACTGTACTTGAAAAGATGATCTGATTTGTCATATTCAATTTCATTTTTCACAAAGTATACAATTTTAAAGGCAAAATTATATCCCTTGGCATTTTAGATTTTATCAAGCTTATGTGATCCCTTTTGTTTTTTGACAGTATAATGGTTTATTTGTTCTCTGACTAGGTCCATGAAAATTCAAATGAGGGAGATTTTAATCTGTTTTAATCCATCATCAATTAAAGACTTTCACTTAATATGGTCTCTTCTGCATAACATTTTGTCTGTCACCATAATATTTCATCTGTCATAAAAAGTACAAAGGAAGCAGATTTTCAGGAAGGACTGGAATGTGTGAATTTCCACACTATTATCATAATATGGAATTGGGGATCATTGATATTAGACATGTTTTCCATATGCATCACTGAGGCTGAACTTCTGTTTCATCTTCAGGTGAAGAACATTCTGTTCTTATTTCATCATCCAGTGATCCTTCATCTGAAGCCTTGGGAACTGATAAGAACTTGCAATCTGGATATTTGTCTGAAACATTGCATTAGGATAATCTTCAGTACCAACAAGTAATATTACACGTAGAAGATGTCAAAGGAGTTGACTCTGTAGGGTTGGAACATCTTTGATTATTTCAATCAGTATTTCACAGGGATATACCGTTATCATGAAAGGATGTACCTGGTCTCCAGTGATGTTTAGATAGATGGTAGATCAGTAGTTCCTGTAAAAAATTTCAGTAGTCAGTGTTCCTGTAAATCAGTAGTTCTTGTGTTGTAGTGATCAGTAGTTGCTGTAAAATTTTTCAGTATCCATTTGTATCGCAAATTTACCCTAACACATTTACCTTGTCATTCACAATGAAATATTGTCACAAATTAAGCAAAAGGGAGTTGTTGATCATAAGGTCTGTTTTTATTACACTTGGCAATAAATCTGTCAACAACTGCTCTGTAAGTGTTTCGTTACCCTACTACCAGCACCCAGTTTCTCTGTAGTTATATGACTTCTCATTATCGGCTTGAAATAAGCTAACAGAGCCACACTTCCAAACAAAAAGCAGGAATGGATCACAATCACTTTTTTTATTTTGAATTAAATCAGAGTTAATGATAATGGTATGGTGAATAGTGAAAATGTTTAAAAACGCATATTTTGTAATTCTTACAAAGTGGTTGAATTGCAGCATTATTTACCAAATGGTAAGGTGGGTCCTTCAATGAGCGAGTCATTTATCATATAAAAGTTCAAAATGTTCCAACAGTTCCAAAGTTTTTAAAAGCACTTACACCAGAGAGCCAAAACATTATGACTACCTGCCTAATATGATATTGGTCCTCCATATGCTGCCAAACCAGCTCTTACCCAGCGAGGCATGGATGCTACAAGATTTCTAAAAGTGCCTTGTGGTATCTTGTACCAACATGTTACCAACAGATCCTTTAACTCTTGTAAGTTACATGGTTGAGCTGCTGCAGATCGGATATGCTGTTCCAACACAAACCACAAATGATGGATTGAATTGATGTCTGGGGAATTTGGAAGCCAGGGTAATACCTGGAAGTCTTCATGTTTCGCACACCATTCT
The DNA here is from genome assembly GCA_038380435.1 of Ryuthela nishihirai. Classification (NCBI taxonomy): domain Eukaryota; kingdom Metazoa; phylum Arthropoda; class Arachnida; order Araneae; family Heptathelidae; genus Ryuthela; species Ryuthela nishihirai. The sequence continues at coordinate 43,406,888 of JAWZYU010000020.1, forward strand.
CAAATAATCCGGGCAGTGTGACATGCATTATCCTGCTGAAAGAAGGCACTACTAGAGGGGTATACTGTTGTCATGAAAGGATGTATCTGGTCTCCAGTGATGTTTAGGTAGGTGGTAGACATCATAGTTTCCTGCATATGAATGACTGGAGCAGCAGAACATTGTCCAAAGCATTACACTTCCTCCACTGGCTTGTTTTCATTCCACAGTGCATCTTGGTGCCAACACTTCCTCAGGTAAACGATGCACAATTACCTGCCCATCCACATGGTGCAGTAAACGAGATCCTCCATATGCTGCCAAACCAGCTCCTACCAGCGAGGCATGGATGCTACAAAATTTCTAAAGGTGTCTTGTGGTATCTTGTACCAACATGTTACCAGCAGATCCTTTAACTCTTGTAAGTTACATGAAAGGATTTTCATGACCAGACACCTGCCAATCATTCAAGGTCCAGTTTTGATGCTCGCATGCCCATTGTAGACACTTTCAACGGTGAACTGAGGTTAGCATGGGCACTCGGAGCAGCCTGCAGCTACATAGCCCCATTTTCAGCAGGGTTCAATATACTGTATTGTGTGACACATTACTCCCTTCACCAACATTCAAATTACAGGTGAGTCGTGCCACAGTATCCATTCTGTTGGCTCCTACCATACAGGATAGCCTTCGCTCACCTCTAGCATCGATGAGGCATGGTTGGACTACACCTTGCTAGTGGTTTTTCCCTCCTCGGATCACTTTTTGAAGATACTAACCATGGCTGACCGTGAGAACCCCACAAGCCTTGCCATCTCAGAAATGCTCTGACCCAGTCTTCTGGCCATTACAATTTGCCCTTTGTCAAACTCACTTAAGTCTGCTGCCTTTCCCACCTGAAGAACAAGAATAACACAGATAACAGTGCTCAGTATCAGGTGTTATTTATACTTTTCATGACCTTCATATGTGCTGTCGTTTACCTGCAGTTGCTTCAATTTGCATAAAGACACACTGGCCATAATGTTTTGGCTCTTCGGTGTATACTTTTGCATAAATATGATAAGAATGACTTACTTTTTAATATAAAATTTTTTTATTCAGTTGTTTGTTTCTTCCAAATTTAATAGGAAAATCAACAACAGCAACAACAATAACAACAACAACAAAAATAAAACACATTACAGTAATAACATGGAGAGTATTGTGAAGAAATTACTGTACAATGTTCCAGCTTCCTTAACTCTCTAAATTGAACAGCTGTTGAAATTAAGGGTTTTTATTTAAATGGATTTATTTGATATTGAAATTTTCTTCAGTAAAATTTTTGTATAAAAATCTTACTTAAGAAGTTATGGAACTCCAAATTTGACATAACATGAGATTGTCTATAGGTTGTCTATATTTTTGAACAATAAATGGAATAAACAAAATTATTTTGCATTTCTCTGAAAATTCACCAGATCCATGTAGAATATATTAGCATTGTAGCTAAATGATTACAGAAATAAAAACATTTGAAACTATTACTTTACAGTTAATGGCACTAAAACTTGGAATTGGAAGATGGGAGTAGGATCGAAAATAGATACAAACTGAAGCTGATATTTAGGTTACTATTTTACGGTATTCAGTCATGAGTGCTTCATCCTGCACACATCCAGTAGTCTTCACATTGTGTGACATAATGTCCCAAAAGATCAACTTTGGAACCAGTAACCCCATTTAGTAAATTCAACCTACTTCATGAAACATGCTAGAGAAGTCATTAATGAATCACATTTGACTCCTGACAAACCGTCACCAGGATTTTAAAATTCACTCTCATAGTGCTGTGAAGAACAACACACCTTGTGATGCAGTGAACATATAAAGGATCATAATCAAATCTCTTTAATTCTCCTTTTCAGTAATGCTCATTCAGTATTTAAGGTTAAGAATACTAGAATATTTAATAACAGTGCCATTCATTTTAATTATTTTGTTTACAACTGATGAAAGCAGAATCATTACACAAATGTAAAAAGACTTCTAGTAAAATGATTCAATATTATGATTTTATTTGCCTTAGTTTTTGAGATACATTCTTGAATTGCTGGGCTGCTGGTAAATGTTTCAGCTTCTATAAATCTTAATACTAAGCTAATTAAAAATCATGATTAACAGGGATTTAATTGAAATCCTTAATATTTCTTCATTATATTTTTCCATAGAATCTTATTTTTAAAGTTACAAAAACTTTACAAAGCCTAGCTTTCCATTTGTGCAATGTTAAAAATTTATATATTTTTTTTGTGTAGATATTAATTTATGTTAATATGTTATAGTCATGTATATGTATAAGGTAATGTAGTCATGGTTATTTTGTTCCACTATGGTCCAGATATTTAGTTAATTTATATTTTGAATTGATAAAAACTACAAGCCATTTAGATAAACACGACTTTTAAGCTTTTATCCACAGTTCATATTTTTAGAGGATATATTAAGGGAAATTTGTAAATTCATAAATCACAACTTTTCTCTTTATGTCCCAGTGGTCAATTGGTTAGCATGCTTGGATATGGAGTAAATAGGTCTGGGTTGTTTTTTTTTAATTGGATAAGGGCATAGTTTTTTTAAGTATATTGTTTTGTTGATATACTTTTTCTTTTGCTTTTCTATGGCATATTATACAGACAGGCTCATGTTAGACTACCATGGGAATGGGCTGCTTGAGAAGTAATTATTTAATTTTTTTATCTTTTATTACTAACACTCTAGGTGTATATATATAATTTATTGTTTATGATCATGATGCGGCAATGTTATTGCCTGACTGTTGCATCTTAAATGCTGACAGCTGAATGTACAGTTGTAGATTATTACTGATTGCTCATAATAATGATTATGATAATTTTATATTTTTTCCACCATTCAATTGTATCACATCTGCAAAGCTAAGCTTTGAATATGACATTTGTATATATAATGTATATGGAAGAATATTATTAAATGTGAATGGCAGTTTATCATCCAAAATAAAGTTGTAAGGCTTTTTCTTATTTTTGTTTGTTTAGTATATATTTAGTTTATATAATGAACACATTGTATTATCACTCTGTAGAAACAATATAATACAGTATAAAAGGAAATGTTTTGAGGATCGCAGTAACTTGGAGATTTTACCTTCTTTCTTGGGTACTGTGGTGATATCATCATCATCATCCTCAAGCAGCCATGGGCTACGGAGGTCCAACCAGACCGTGCAATTTAGTTCTCCAAGCAAGTCTATCCTGAGCTACATCTACTGCATCTGGCCACTGCACACCAATTCTAACAAGGTCCTGTTTGACATTGTCTGCCCACCGCATCCTAGGTCTCCCCTTCTTTCTGAGGCCTTTAGGCACACTGTTCATAACCCTATTCGCCAATCTATAATTATTCATACGGGCAACATGGCCAAACCAACGGAGTCTCTCTCTGCACAATATGCTGCTTAAAGGAGGTTGCAAACTCCTTTTCCTAATCTCATCATTAGTTACAAAGTTGAACCACCTAATGCCCAAGATACTGCGTAAGCATCTGGAATCAAAAGCATCTAGTTTCCTGTTATCTTGTTTACAAAGTGTCCAAGTTTCACTACCATAACTAACCCTAGAAAGAACCAAACTATTATACAGTCTAATTTTAGTCTTTAGGTGTATACGCCTATTTCTCCACACTCTCCATAGATTCTTAAAAGTCCCAGCAGCAATCCCTATTCGTCTGTTAATCTCATGCCGCACATCACCATTATCTGTTACATAGCTCCCAAGATAATTAAACTGTGACACCTGCTCAAGACTGCAACCATTCAGATTAACTGAATCACAGCCTGCCTGACCAATTTTCATCACTTTAGTTTTCTCTCTGTTTATAACCAAACCTACTATACTACCAGTCTCATCAACGGCTCGAATGAAAGAGTTCATCTCATCAACATCATTTGCCAGAAGGGCTAAATCATCAGCATAATCTAAATCAGAAATTTTCCTATCTCCAGCCCATTTAAGGCCAAAATCTTTCCCTTGAACTGAATTTCGCATAACATAATCAATAACCAAGCTAAAGAGAAAAGGAGACAAAATGCACCCTTGTCGAACACCAGAAGTAATGCTAAACCAATTGCTACAAGCCTTACCAACTCTCACACACGACTCAGTGTTATTATAGAGAGCTTTCATAATGTTAACTAACTTGTCTGGTATACCATATGATCTCACAATCAACCACAAATTATGACGATCAACAGAGTCGAAAGCCTTTTTGAAATCAACAAAGCTAGCAACCAAAGGTTTCTGAAACTCTAAACATTTCTCAAGAATCTGCCTAAGTGTAAATATCTGATCTACACATCCCCTACCACTTCTGAATCCACATTGCTCATCACGCAATTGCCTGTCAACCAGATTCTTAATTCTATTAAGCACAATCATGGAAAGAACTTTACCTGGAACAGAGAGTAGGCTGATACCCCTATAGTTATCACAAGAACTGCGATCACCTTTTTTGAAAATAGGGATAACAATAGCTCTGGTAAAATCCTTAGGAACCATGCCTTTATCATAAAAGAGATTCAGAATTTCAGTCATCCAAGTGGTAACCGAAACATTCCCAGCTCTAAGCATTTCCGTAGTAATTTCATCTACCCCTGGGGATTTATGAAGTTTAAGTTTAGAAACAGCCAAACTACTTCAGATTGTGTTATAGGGCCAACATTAAAGCCACCAATGCATCTATCATCATTGCAAACAATGGGAGTAGAACTAACTACATTGTTTAGAACATCACTGAAATGCTCAGCCCACCTAGCCATGACAGAATCCTCCCCTTCTATAACCTTACCTTGTTTATCCTTCAATCCTTGTATGCCTGTCCGTTTTCTACCACACAAAACATTAACTATCTGGTACAGCTCTCTGCTGTTGTGCTGTCTAACTGCTTCCTCGGCTTTGTCAGCCAAACCATCAAGCCAAAAATTTTTATCAGCAGCTAACTGATCCTTTACAAGTTTATTAAGGTCTCTGTAATGCTTTCTATTAGGACTAGTAGGGTATTGATTAAGGGCATTCCTGCAGTTCTTTCTTTCCGAAATAAGCTCAAGTGCCTTATCACTCAGATAATTTTGCCTCTTCTGCTCCTTTTTTCCTAAAAGAGTACTGTTAGTGTCCAAAAAAGCCTGTTTAAAATGATCCCATTCTTCCTCAACTTCAGTAGTAAGCAAACCATGACTGTCATAATGACTAAGTAACCTATCATGGTAAGCTTTGGCTATAACAGGATCTTTCAGAGCTACAGTATTAAAAGTAAATTTTTTAACCCTAGCACAACACTTTTTAAGTTTAAGTTGCAACACACTTTTAACAAGGTAATGGTCAGATCCAATTTCAGCTCCCCTATATGCCCTGGTATTCCTAACAGAACTAGTCCATTTGCTGTTAATTAATATGTAATCAATCATATTCTTATGCAGCCCATCAGGTGAAACCCATGTGTACTTATGTATGTCGCGGTGTTTGTAATAAGTGTTAGTTATTCTGAATCCATTGAGTTTACTTACCTGTAGGAGACGTTGCCCATTGCTATTGCAGCTACCAATACCAAAAGGGCCTATTACTCCTCCCCAAAGGTCAGAGTCAGTACCAACTTTGGCATTGAAGTCACCAAGAACAAGGGTAATATCTCCTTTCTTGACAGAATTCAAAATATCCTGAAGTTGTTCATAAAACCTATCCTTCTCATCCTCATCGGCATCCTCAGTGGGGGCATAACAGCAGATAACATTCAAGTCTTTAACGCTTGTCTGAAATTTTGCTGTAAGAAACCTTTCATTAATGCACTCATATCCTAGAAGAGCATCACTAGCGTGTCTGCTGAGAAGCAGACCCACGCCTTGGTGATGCTTTTTGTCGTCCCTCCCTGAAAAGAGAAATTTAAGATTATTTTTAAGAATCTGACCTTTATCTGTCCATCTGGTCTCTTGCAAGCCGAGAATATCTAAATTATAACGGTGGAATTCTTGTGTGAGGACATCAAGAGAAAAAGCTCTGTGCAGAGTCCTCACATTCCAACTACCTATGGAGAGAAAATGGTTAGTGGGATGTTTAAAGAAACTATGTTTATTGAGAGAGGGAATGCCGACAATATCAAACAGCCCCCTAATCGCAGACATGGGGCAAAGACCCGTTCCCCCACTACTAAAGGCTGAAGCCATCTACACTGGAAGACTTCCTCCAATGTAGAATTTGACGATGCCAATAGAAGCAAAGAGTTCAGGTGCCTGCGATGACTTCTGCTCAGGATTATCCACCAGCTGATAAACATATCCTGTGGATCTATTCACTTGGGGCTGTCAACCCACAAACAAAAAGAAAACACAGCGGAAGATTTTCCCTCCACAGAAGCCCACCAGTGCAGCAAAATCAGGATCCATAATCAAGCTCAGAGCCATATATCTGTCCAGTCCAGTAGGTTTATATGGTCAGCACCAGGACCCTGTGAAGTTGACCACTCCTCAGCAGGGATGAAAAAAAAGGAAAAAAGTGGCCATAGTTGTCCAGATCAGTAGGCCACACTAATCTGGCAGCCCTCCCCTTCCGTTCACTTCCACAAGAGAGTATCTCTTTTGAAAGTTACTAACGGTCCGCACCACGAGAAGGCGGGGTTGGACATTAGGTGCTAGGCCTGGCCGGTTCTATGCATCATCACAGGGGATTGGTGCATACCAGTACAAAATGTTCTGTTTATTGAGTAATTTTGTTCAGCAGAGTTAAGTTAATAGAAAATATATATCAAATGCTCATTTAATAATCTATACAAGATTCCATTTACCTTAATATAAGATTACTGTCTTTCACAAAAAGAAATTTTTGAAAAAATATCAGAGTTATTAAATAAATGCATCTTAGGGTGTTTCCAAAAGCTGATTTTCACAACCTATAAGTTTATAACACACTTCATAGGTAATTGGGAAATATTGTATGATAAAACAGGCCCTAAAATAAAAATAGGAAACAAGAACTTTTAATGTTTTGAATTCTCACCAGAAAATATGTCAAAATTATAGTTATTTATGTATTTGTGTGTTTTTTCATTTGAGCATAAAAGATATTCATCAAAATTTTAATGAAAACATTTTGAAATAAAAAACGTTCTATATTTGAGTATATATGGTACATATACCAATGAGAAAGGTGCAAAACGAGAAGTTTTTTAATAGTGACATTTTCAACAACAATATGGGCAGTTGTGGCTCAGTCTGTAGCGTGCCAGGCTTGTAATTCTGCAGTTCCCAGATTCGAGTACCAGCTGGGTCAGTGTTGAGATTTATCACCGCAAAATTCCTTGCCCTGCCCATGGTCAGTAGGGGACACCAAAGGGCTTGGAAAGGCCACCATCTATTGAATGGGACGTTAAGCGGGGCCTCGTGTGTGGAAGAGCCATAATCTGTGCACAGTAAAGAACATACGGATGACTTTGACAGGAGGCTACCATCTCTCTCCCAACAGTTACTTGTTCAGTGAGTTCCCTCCCCAAACCTTCTCTGAGCCTTCGGGTTCCTTGTGACCTGGCCATTTACCCCATGGTGTGCAAAAAAGTGCCGCTCAGAGGTAAAACAACCCAACAGCAATACCAACAAGTAAAATATTGGAAAGAATGGTGTTTAGATATAATTCACATAATATGTTTCAGACTCTCCGGACTGCTTATCAAAGAAAAAAAAAATCAATGTTTAAATGTTGCTACTGCATAATTATTTTTTTCTTTGGACACATGTTGACACTTAAATATTTATACATAAAAATTGTTATGCATTTCTGCATTGGTACTTGAATGTGATTTTATCTAATTCCATTAAACATGCCTTGAAAACTGCTTTCATTGCCTGTTTCTACATGCTGTTGTAAGCCTAGTACAAACCATAATGTGAAACTGCGAATATTTTTAAAAGTGTGGTCTAAAAGTCCCTGTTCAAAATGCTTCTAATACTTTGATGTAGGTCTATAGAAACTGCAGATTATTGGTCAGTGAAATATTTTTTGTTGTATCATTATTGAACTAATTTGATAATAATTACAATGATTCACAGACTTGTAAATACTAAGATGTTGCTAATTATGGAAAATGAATAATAACATTGAATATTAAGAAGCTATAAATTGGGTCTAACAATAACCAAATGAAGCTCGTACATTTTTCAGGCTTCATTTGTACAGACTATTGTACAGCTCAATACACTATATTTTAAAACTAATTGTTCATATACACGTTAGGCAGCTATAAAGCCTAATTTGAAACACTTTTTTTTTTAAAGGAAACCTACAAAAGATGGAATTAACATGTAAACTTTTAGCTTCTGTTGATTTCTTATACACCATACAAATATGCATTTCTTATATAAAAGATTTGCACATCGGCTTAGTAGGCAGGTTCATTAGCCACTATACTAGTAAAAACTGAAACCATTTCACTTTAAAATTTTTTAATATACACTGAGTCTTGATTTATGGAAGAGTTACATTCCTAAAATGCTGGCTGTAAAACGAATTTCCGTGTAATGGACCATATTACCACCATTGAATCTTATGTAATGATAGATGTGTTCTTAAAGATAGGTTTAGATCTTAAAAAAAAAATATGTACAAAATAATTTTTGATCTAACAAATTTAAATAAAAAGAAAAGCAACAGTATTTTAACGCTTTCAATGTTCACTCGTTTTTTCAAATCGTGAGATCAGTCGAGTGATTTCTGTATGAAAAACAGCACGATTCTCTGCCTCATTTCAGTAAGTGCTTGTGTGAAAAAAAAAGGGCATTTTGTCTGTTAAACTGGAAGTTCCTGGAGTCTCCAAATTGAATAATGAATCCTTTAAATAGAAACTTCCGTCATTAGCAAAGTGTTAAGCACAGATAAGGCATATAAATTCAACACATTCCCATAGTATTTATATATGCGTAACTGTATATAGAAAATGTTCAAATCCTCCTCTGCATGGTGTAGTGTACATTTGCTCTATTACATCAAAAGCACATTACCTCTAATACACACCGAAGCAATGATGTAACAACCCAGGAATCTGTGATTTCACTTTATAACCACAGGTGAAGAAGGGGCAGTAGCGATCATTAAATAATCCGAAAAATAAAAATTTGGGGATCTTAGGTTTTATTTTACCTTACTAATTTGCCAGTACACACAGTTGGACACAAAAGCCTTCCCCATCCTGTAAAGGAAAAAAACTGCAAGAAGGGGAAACGGCGAGCCATGGTGGAAGTGACGGTTGTTAACTGGGCAATGTTATCAAGACATGCCTCGCAGGTAGCTTGGACATACAAACTGTACGATAAGAAATTTTCATATTTTATTCCAGTGCTGTACTGTAAATACAGTTCTGTTATATAGAAACCACGATCATCACTAGGATGCAAAACACATTCCAATTGGATCAGCCAATTAAGATGCAAAGTGCATCCCAAGTGGGCGGGGGTGGCTCAGTCAGTAGCGCGCCAGGCTCGTAATCTGTAGTTCCCAGGTTCGAGTCCCAGCTGGGTCAGCGTTGAGATTTATCTCCGCAAAAATTCCCCGCCCTGCCCACGGTCAGTAGGGGACACCGATGGGCTTGGAAAGGCCGCCGTCCGTCGGATAGGACGTTAAGCCGTGGCCCCGTGTGTGGGAGAGACATACCCTGTGCACGTTAAAGAACACGCTGGATGGCCTTGACGGGAGGCTACCATCTGTCTCCCAACAGCTGTTCCAGTGGGTCCCCTCCCCCAACCTTCTCTGAGCCTTTGGGGTCCATGTGACCTGGCCATTTAGCCCATGGTGTGCAAAAAAGTGCCGCTCAGAGGTTAAACAACCCAACCCAAAAGCATCCCAAGTGGGATGACCTGGCAGAATTTGCAATTTGAGAAAATACTGTAAGGACAACTGCTGACAGCGAAGAAATAATGGTTCATTGGCCTTAACATAAACTCTGGGCCGCTGGGGTGTAGAAAGCCCCTGTGCAGATACTCCCTGATGATGGAAAGGGTCCAATACCCTCAGCACCAAATCCCAGGCAGAATCGTATGTCTGGAATACATAGTCTATTTTGATTAGACAAGTGCATGGTACAGACAGAGCAAAAAAACATTGGCCCCCAGGAGAGAGAACCTTGATGATGTTCAATGATTGCATGCACTTCGAATTATTAGTAATTTGAACCAAAGTAAATTTCTATTTGAAGGTGCGATTGAGAAACTTGTTCTCTGCCGCAACAAGAATGACGTAATCCCCAAGCTGAAGCTCCAGATGAAGATTATGGTTGTAGGAAGAGTGTATTCAAGTGATTTTCTGTGAGAAGAGCGTTAAGGGATAAGGATGGAAATTCTCTGGGATCAACCGAAACCGGTGTGGACCGGGTTAAATTTCCGTACACTTAACATTAGTACCGTGTGAACGGGGTTAAATTTCTGGAAATTCCCATAGATTTAACATTATATGTTATTGAAAAAATTGTTGCCATGAATGTTTTTAAAAGAAGGAATAGTTCAATTAATTTCTTTCAGCTTTCGCGTAACGAAATCATTTCAGAAATGAGTATATAAATATTTCAAGACTGAAACGGAAAGAGGAGCGTGGAACGGGACATTAACTTTCAGGTGAAACCAAGGATTCGAAAACCCGAGCAACTCTGAGTAAATCTGCTAGCAATTTATATTCATTAAAAACAATTTTTCTTTATTTCATTATTTTAATCGTAACTGCGCGAAAATGGGCTTGGGGTTGCGCAGGAGGAGCAACAGTGATAGCTCTTTATCGGATTTGGGTTGTTTTACCTCTGAGCGGCACTTTTTTGCACACCATGGGCTAAATGGCCAGGTCACATGGACCCCGAAGGCTTAGAGATGGTTGGGGGAGGGACTCACTGGAACAGTTAATGGGAGACAGATAACTTCCTGTCAAGGCCATCCAGTGTCTTCCTTAACGTGCACAGGGTATGGCTCTGCCGCACACGAGACCACGGTTTAACGCCCCATCCGATGGACGGCGGCCTTTCCAAGCCCATCGGTGTCCCCTATTGACCGTGGACAGGGCGGGGAATTTTGCGGAGATAAATCTCAACGCTGACCCAGCTGGGACTCGAACCTGGGAACTACCGATTACGAGCCTGGTGCGCTACCGACTGAGCCACCCCCGCCCCCTCTTTATCGGAAGTGGAGGGAGGAGGACATGATATTGAAGTTCACAGCTTGTGCTTTTATTGATTATATATATGGAAAGAAAATAATTTTATTTTAAATGGATGTCTCTTGACGACTCTTCCTTCACAGTGGCCGTCCATGATTGTTACGTATTTCTAAAACGCTTATTTAGTCTTACTGCGAGCAAACAGAAAATTTGTGAAATAGCTGTAAACACCACGGCTTTGTAATCCTCTTATATGTCTGTTGATTCACTCACTGTTCGTCATGAGCTAGACATGCAACAGTTCTAGACACAGTGCTGCTTTCTCGAACTGAAACTAAACTTCTGGTAGCGGTATGCAATATTTTAGTTTCCCAGTAGGCCATCCTGTTTGGGTGCAAAGTCACCTTGAGCAGATGACTGAAGGAGACCATTAAGTCATTAGCGTGTTATCGCGTTCTAGCACTTGACGGTTTTTCTCAAAGCCTTGGGGAATTTCTACGTGGATAATGGATTCCCTCGCTGTTGATATTATATTGGTTAATAACAGCGTCGATGTAGTGTAAGGCGTTTTATTACGAGCCCAAGGTGACTGCTTAGGATTGGTGCTTGCTTTCGTAATAAAAATTGGTAAACTTGGGCATTGGAAAATAAAATTCTAAAATATTTTCAGTTTCATCTGATAAGCGCGTACCCCCTAAAATTTTCCAAGAGGTTGGGTTGTTTACCTCTGAGTGGCCATTTTTGCACATAAAATGGGTTTAAATGGCGAGGTCACAAGGGTTCAGAGAAGGTTGGGGAAAGGAGACTCACTGGACAGCTGTTAGGAAACAAAAGGAAGCATCCCGTGAAGGCCTCCATAAAACTGTCCAATTTTCTAATGTGCACAGACATGTCTGTCCTACACACGGGACCACGGCTTTAGTCCCATACGATGTTTCTTCAGAAAGTTTTGGTCAGAAAACGGATTTGATTGCCTTTTCAAATGCTTTGATTTCCCTTTCAGACTGGACAGAGTGGGGAGTCAACGCTATAACAGATGGGACTGAAATCTGGGAACTGCAGATTTACGAACCTGGCGCGCTACGCGCTACCGATTGAACAAACCCAACTAACAACTAAGAAACGCCTAAGAAAAGGAAAATCAGATTACATCTACTGGCTTATAGACTAATCCCACTGTTGTAATAATTTTCTTTATCAGTATGACTTTGATTCAACCATAGTAACTCACAGAAAATGCCCTGTTACCTTATAACAACCAAACGGGTTGCAGTTTACTCAGTCGGTAGCACTCGAGACTCTTAATCTGATGTTCCCAGGTTCGAGTCCCATGTATGCCATCTTTGAAGTTTATCTCCGCTTCGGTGATTATTGCATTGTTTTCGGTGAGAAAGGGGACACGAATAGGCTTGGAAAAGCAGCCGTTAGTCGGATGGGTTGTAAAGCCATGTCCCCTTGTGCAGGAGAGTACTCTGTGCACGTTAAAGAACGCGCATGAATGGCCTTGATTTCAGACCACCATCTGTCTTCTAACAGCTGTCCAGTGGGTCCCCTTCCTCAACCATCTCGGGGTCCTTGTGACCTGGACATTTAGACCATTTTGAACCAAAAAGTGCCTCAGAGATGAAACAACCCAACCAATAACTCTTATTAGGTTTATTTATCGGTTTGGTTGTTTTACCTCTGAGCGGCATATTTTGCACACAATGGGCTAAATGGCCAGATCATAAGGACTCCAAAAGGCTAAGAGAAGGTTGGAGATTGGGACCCACTGCATAGTTGTTAGGAGACAGATTGTAACACCCCGTCAAAGCCATCCAGTGTGTTCTATAACGGCACAGGGTCTCCCCACACTGTGTCACGGCTTAACGTCCCATCCGATGGGCGGCGGCTCTTTCTTTACTGACCGAGGGCATGCGGGGAATTTTGCGGAGAAAAAACTCGACGCTGGCTCAGACGGGACTCGAACCTGAGAAGTGTCGATTACAAATCTGACCCGCTGCCGACTGAGCCAACCCCGCCACTTGGTTCATTTATGACTAGCTGCGTATGAAGCGATTCAGATAGTCAACTACTCAATTCACTTTTGTTGCAAAAAAAGATGCAAAGAACAATAAACTGCCACAAAATTATAGAGAAAACTTCAAGAATTAGCTTTTCATTTTACATCGGAATTATTCCACTCTACTTTGTTTCGTTCTTTGGTATTTTTTCGACAAATAAAGTTTGCTTCCGCAAATAACCCTCCTCCTTTCACTTTTGACTGCATTGCAGGCAGTTGCAAAGAAACCGGCGACGTAATCATTTTAAAGATCGCTAACTCGGATGTGTCTGAGCTCCAGGCGAAGCAATGAAAGTTTTCTCATCTCACGAAGAGTGCAGGAAATGAAGACGGAGATGATAAAACTCCCCTTAATGCAAAAGAGGAGAAAAAAGAATCTACGATACATCACTTGAAGACCACCGTGACACTGATAAGCATAACCCTGCATTCAATTTTTTCTTCTTATGGAAAATGAAAAAAGATGCAATTAACGCTCCTTGACTCTGAAGTTTTAAAGACGCTGCTTTAGCTGTTACGCATTGTTGCTACAGCAACAAAAGGCATTGCTACCTGGAGTGCGAAAATAGAACCCTCAGCTAGCGGCTCTTTTGCAATGTAACTCAAGGCCGTTGTTAACCTATCTTTACTGCTGCGTGTATGCTTGCACTCCTGATCCATTTCATGCTGGCTGATTTAACAAAATGCAGTCGCCCAGTTTCAAATGAGTGACGTCTATATATGTCGTCGCTTCCAGAGATGATGTGAATTCTTGTTACTTTTCTGAAAAACTTCTCAATTTCGCTGACTGTGCTTGTGTGAAGATAACTCGTCTGTGAAGAAACGCGCTTTCTGCTGCAATACAGGAGATGCAAAGGATGCTTGCAGTGCTGCTTTTGAATTCCACATTTCGAATATCTGTAGTGGGATATACGTAGAATAATAATAAGAAGTATTAAAAAAAAGTTGAACTTGATAAAAGTTGATATTTTGGAAGTCGATATTTAATAATAGCTATCGATCTGTTGGTAGTTCAACGTGCAAAAAAACGTGCCGCATACGAAAAAATAATTACATCTATGATTTAGGCCAATTTCGCTTCAGAATTTCTTTGTAAAAAGTGTTTGTTTAACTTTATATGCTGCTTTAGTGTGGTCGAAAACGTTGCTGCATATAACACAACGTATAATTTATCCATATCTCTCTGAACCAGGATTTTCAAAATTGTATCTCGAAACTATCAGTATATAGAATTTTTCGAACAGAATATTAAATTTTAATTAAATTTTCGTATTGCAAGTAACAGAATGAAAATTTGCATTTTGAAACGCATTCATGTCATAATTGAAGTGTAATAATGAATAATTAAACCAGATTTAATGAAAGTTGAAAAGAATCAGAAATTTCTTTTACAAATGTTGAAATCCATGTTATTACATTACTGTATACCCATTATTTTGATTATCTCGTTGAAATTAAACTTAATTATATTAGGTAGCATATACACTAAATTAAATAAGATGCATAAATAAAAAAAATTGTTTCATATCTAGAATATCTATATTGCCATTGTGGAATCTCGGCCATCCTGGGTGGTAAAATCAGACTTCTCCAGAAGAAAATCGAGAATATTTTAACGACTTTAAAACCAGCAACTACAAATTATTGCTACATTAAAATATTGCATCGAAAAACATTTTATCAAGTTGGGTTGGGTTGTTGTTTTACCTCTGAGCGGCACTTTTTTGCACACCATGGGCTAAATGGCCAGGTCACATGGACCCCGAAGGCTCGGAGAAGGTTGGGGAAGGGAACCCACTGGAACAGCTGTTGGGAGACAGATGGTAGCCTCCCGTCAAGGCCATCCAGCGTGTTCTTTAACGTGCACAATGTATGGCTCTCCCGTACACGGGGCCACGGCTTAACGTCCCATCCGACGGATGGCGGCCTTTCCAAGCCCAGCGGTGTCCCCTACTGACCGTGGGCAGGGCGGGGAATTTTGCGGAGATAAATCTCAACGCTGACCCAGCTGGGACTCGAACCTGGGAACTACAGATTACGAGCCTGGCGCGCTACCGACTGAGCCACCCCCGCCCCATTTTATCAAGTAATACTGCATAGCCATCTTATCCAGTCGTTTGGAAAAGGCGACGTTATTCACATTGATAGAATTTTTGTGGTCCCACCTATCATTAACGGAAATTTTTGTGGGTCCCCTTTACCATTGATGGAATTTTTTATATCCTAATCATTAATATAATACACCTTTTACTGCTGAAGGAATTTGTCACACACATCCCTTTACCATTGACGAAAGTAACTTGAAGAAAGAATATTCTCACAGCAGAATGCTCTAGGCAAAAGCATCGGGTGCAACACCAGAAAATTCTGGTAAACTAAGGAAAGGACGAGAAGATATTAGATGGTGATGGAATGCTCTTGAAGTTGTTGATACCTCTGGGGAGGTCCAGGACAAGCAAGGACCAACACCAGGTGGATGGTTATTTCATTCATGTGACTATATTTGATTATTTTAAATACAGTGCTTCAGTTTTGCGATTCTTCGTAGGGAGCATACACTTTGAAAGCCTCTGTTTTAAATAATCAGGATAATATTTTTGAGCATTTTCATGTGGTATAGTTTCTTTCGAGTATTTCTTGTCTTTTCTTATCTTCGGTTAATAATATCGACGTAGATGGCCCTAGAGAAGTTGAAACTGATGTTGATAACACTTCTGTCGATTCTGTGAACTCGTTACTCCCTGACTGAGCTTCTTGGGGGATCGCAGCCCACAGTTTGAGCAGTACTGCTCTAGACCAGTGGCCCTCAAACCTTTTGATCGGGGGGCCACATTGCTGATTGTATTTTGGCTTGCGGGCCAAAAGGAAAGATCATTTTGTAAGATCTTTTTCTTTTGAATTTATAACAAAACAGATAATGTTCTTTTTGAAAACTTACCCATTCCCGTTGCATGTGATAGGTCGCGGACGGTATTTGTAATTTCATTTTTTACTTTTGGGATCTGGCAACAGGATTCCGTCTCACTTGTGTAATAACTGCGGACATTGCGTTTGCCCAGGGATGGCATCTGATTGGTCCCTAGTGTCGGATAATTCCCGGGGGTTGCCTGAGTTATTTATTGCCTCGCTTCAGCCAGCGAAGAGATTCTATGCAGGGTGATGGTGCTAATAGGATCCGTGTTCGGTCTCCTGTCTTCGAAATAATTGTTTATTATTTCCGAGTGTTCAACTGTAGTCCAGCGGAACATGGATAAATCTTCAATCAGGGTATAATCGTTTTAATTCATATTAAACTGATTGTTGACACTTTTCTTTAATATTTTGACTGTCACTTTATAATGTAATATTTGAGTGCATTGGAAATAGGATAACGTATTGTAATGTGAATTTATTCACCTTTCTAAGCCGGTGGAGGAATTACGTTGATTTTGAAAATTTAAATCTTCTTTTTTGTTACTGTTTAAACCAAATTTGCATTTCTCTCTTATTAAATCCTCTACTCATCACAGCTACAGTTAGGGAGTACATGACTGTGTATTACTAGAGTGTGGGTTGTTCCTGGTTCGAACTCGAATCTTCTGAGCCACTCTTTCAGAAGTATCTGTTAGAAAGTAAATTTTTGTTGGAAGTCAGATCGACAAGTATAGATATGTAGTTCTGGATGTGTTATAACTATGTATGGATAATTATTTTTGATAAACGCGGAATATCATTTTAGTTCATGTCGCATGCCTTGAAGAGGAAAAGTTGAGGGTGACACATGTAATATTATGAACTTTCGACAGGACTATACTTATCTACCCGAAAGAAGTGATTTTTGATTGGAAACTACTTTTTAAACTCTGAATATGGGAGCGGGGTGGTTCAGTAGGTAGCGCACCAGGAGCGTAATCTACAGTTCCCAGGTTCGAGTCCCAGCTAGGTCAGCGTTGATATTTTATCACCTTAAAACTCCCTGCCCATGGTCAGTAGGGGACACCAATGCACTTGGAAAGGCTGCCGTCCGTCGGATGGGACGTTAAGCCGTGGCCCCAGGTGCGGGAGAGCCATACCCTATGCACCATTAAAAAACACGCTGGATGGCCTTGACCAGAGGCTACTATATGTTTGATTATATAATATGTTATATATTAATATGATTGATTATATATTAATTAACAGCAAATGGGCTAGTTCTGTTAGGAATGCCAGGGCATATAGGGGAGCTGAAATTGGATCTGACCATTACCTTGTTAAAAGTGTCTTGCAACTTAAACTTAAAAAGTGTTGTGCTAAGGTTAAAAAATTTACCTTTAATTCTGAAGGTGTGAAAGATCCAGTTATAGCTAAAGCTTACCATAATAGGTTACTTAGTCATTATGACAGTCATGGTTTGCTTACTACTGAAGTTGAGGAAGAATGGGATCATTTTAAACAGGCTTTTTTGGACACTAACAGTACTCTTTTAGGAAAAAAGGAGCAGAGGAGGAGGAATTATTTAAGTGATAAGGCACTTGAGCTTATTTCAGGAAGAAGGAACTGCAGGAATGTCCTTAATCAGTACCCTACTAGTCCTAACAGAAATGATTACAGAGAGCTTAATAAACGTGTACAGCAAGTGTCTCGCAAACTTTTTTACTCTGCGGCACACTGAATCTAATTTTTTTTCCGCGGCACACTGAATCTAATTTTTTTTTTCACGGCACACCTGAAAAAGAATAAAAGCAAACTCTATATAATCGTCATTATATTTGCGCTTTGTTGAAGTCATCAGCCTGGTTTTACTTGAAGATTTGCTCTCGTTCTTTAATTCATAACTCGGTGTTTGTTTTAAATATTTGTCCATTCTATGGCTTGAAATAATCAAAAATTAATACCAAAATTTGGAAAAAGCTTGATAAATACTTACAAGATCCCAGTTGATAAAATCTGAAAGATTTTTATTAAAGCACGTCAATAACACAAGTCAAGTCAAAATGAAATCTTTGGAATATCTAGTGTCAATTTGAAAATCTCTCGCGGCACACTTGGAATCTCTCGCGGCACACTACTGTGCCGCGGTACACAGTTTGCGAGACACTGGTGTAAAGGATCAGTTAGCTACTGATAAAAAACTTGGCTTGATGGCTTGGCTGACAAAGCCGAGGAAGCAGTTAGGCAGCACAACAACAGAGAGCTGTACCAGATAGCTAATGTTTTATGTGGTAGAAAACGGACAGGTATACAGGGATTGAAGGATAAACAAGGTAATCTTAGAGAAGGGGAGGATTCTGTCATGTCTAGGTGGGCTGAGCATTTCAGTGATGTTCTAAACAATGTGGTTAGCTCTACTCAAATTGTTTACAATGATGATAGATGCATTGGGGGCTTTAATGTTGGCTCTGTAACACAATCTGAAGTTATTTTGGCTATTTCTAAACTTAAACTTCATAAATCCCCAGGGGTAGATGAAATTACTACAGAAATGCTCAGAGCTGGGAATGTTTCGGTTACCACTTGGATGACTGAAATTTTGAATAACTTTTATGATAAAGGCATGGTTCCTAAACATTTTACCAGAGCTATTATTATCCCTATTTTCAAAATAGGTGATTGCAGTTCTTGTAATAACTATAGGGGTATCAGCCTACTCTCTGTTCCAGGTAAAGTTCTTTTCATGATTGTTCTTAATACAATTAAAAATCTGGTTGACAGGCAATTAATTGCGTGATGAGCAATGGATTCAGAAGTGGTAGGGGATGTTTGGATCAAATATTTTAACTTAGGCAGATTCTTGAGAAATGTTTAGAATTTCAGAAACCTTTGGTTGCTAGCTTTGTTGATTTCAAAAAGGCTTTCAACTCTGTTGATCGTCATAATTTGTGGTTGATTGTGAGATCATATGGTATACCTGACAAGTTAGTTAACATAATGAAAGCTCTTTATAATAATACTGAGTCGTGTGTGAGAGTTGGTAAGTCTTGTAGCAATTGGTTTAGTATTACTTCTGGTATTCGACAAGTGTGCATTTTGTCTCCTTTTCTCTTTAGTTTGGTTATTGATTACGTTATGCGAAATTCATTGCAAGGGAAAGATTTTGACCTTAAATGGGCTGAAGATACGAAAATTTCTGATTTAGATTATGCTGATTATTTTGCCCTTTTGGCAAATGATGTTGATGAGATGAACTCTTTCATTCGAGCTGTTGATGAAACTGGTAGTAGAGTAGGTTTGGTTATAAACAGAGAGAAAACTAAAGTGATGAAAATTGGTCAGGCAGGTTGTGATTCAATTAATCTGAATGGTTGCAGTCTTGAGCAGGTGTCACAGTTTAATTATCTTGGGAGCTATGTAACAGATACTGGTGATGTGCGGCATGAGGAGATTAACAGACGAATATGGATTGCTGCCGGGACTTTTAAAAATCTATGGAGATTGTGGAGAAATAGGCGTATACACCTAAAGACTAAAATTAGACTGTATAATAGTTTGGTTCTTTCTAGGGTTAGTTATGGTAGTGGAACTTGGACGCAGTGTAAACAAAATAACAGGAAACTAGATGCTTTTGATTCTAGATGCTTACGTAGTATCTTGGGTATTAGGTGGTTTAACTTTGTAACTAATGATGAGGTTAGGCAAAGGAGTCTGCAACCTCCTTTAAGCAGCATATTGTGCAGAGAGAGACTTCGCTGGTTTGGCCATGTTGTCCGTATGGATAATTATAGATTGGCGAATAGGGTTATGAACAGTGTGTCTAGAGGCCTCAGAAGGAGGGGTAGACAGTACCCCTCCTTCTGAGGCCTCAGTAGGATGCGGTGGGCAGACAATGTCAAACAGGACCTTGTTAGAATTGGTGTGCAGTGGCCGGATGCAGCAGAAGTAGCTCAGGACAGATATGCTTGGAGAATTAAACTGCACGGTATGGTTGGACCTCCGTAGCCCATGGCTGCTTGAGGATGATGATGATGATGATGATGTGCCTGCATAGGAGGCCTTTATTTCGAGTATTTAATAACTAGGCTCCGAAGATTTTTGGATTAATGAATATGATGGATAAAAGAAAACAAATGGTCTTTTTTTCCTTTTAATGAAAATGGAGTAATCCGGTGATATTTTGTCGCTTGCCCCAGTTGCAATCTTTGGTTCTGAGTATTTGCAAACTCTGTTTCAAATGAAAGCTTTTAAAACATACTGCCGTCCGTATGACGAAAGCGCAATTTATATTCGATGTTTTAAAATGTTAGTAAGATGATTTATAAAACTGTTGCTTTGATCGTGTATTAAGTCTTACAAAAATTCTGTTTTAAAATAATGATCTTTGCTTAAATCGCAAACTTTTTTGCATCATTCTAAATGCAAGTTCTGTGTAGCAATTAAGGACACTAAAACTTGATAAGCGAATTGAAGTCTTTTGCTAAGTCATGAACTTGGAGAACAAATTGTTCATGAAACAATTTCCATATCGTATAAGTAAGCATAAATGAGATTAAAAGCATTCTGTGCATAAAGTTAACATGTTAAAAGAGAAAACTACGTATACGCTTTTTCTTTAAATTGAAGTGATTCGAGAAATTATTTGGTGAAGTAGTTTCGGAAAATAAAAGGATTTCAAGATATGTTCAAGAATTCAAATGTCAGGAAAGGCTTTACAAGAGAGTAACTCTATGGATTAAGACTGACTAGCAAAAATGATAAGAATTACAGTACACGTTCGAAAGTGTTAAAGCTCATGAAAAATATGCTGTTATTTGAGTTTTTGGCATTCTTCACCATTTGAAGTTAAGTAGGATTTGACTCAGTAGGTAGCGACTAACTCGTAATTCATAGTTACCAGGTTCCAGTCCTAACTATAATTCTTGCCCTCAGTCAAAAAGAGAACATAGATGGGCTTGGAAAGCAGCCATCCATCGGATGGGACGTTAAGCCGTGGTTCCATGTGCAGGTGAGCCATATCCTCTGCACTTAAAGAACACGCTGGATGGCCTTGACGGGAGGCTACCATCTTTCTTCCAACAGCTATTCCAGTGGGTCCCCTCTCCCATCTTCTCTGAGTCTTTGGGTCGTTGTGATCTGGCCATTTACCCCATTGTGTACAAAAAAGTGCTGCTCAGAGGTAAAACAACCCAACCCTGTTCATTTTTTTTTTTTTGTTGTTGTTTGTGTGTGAAGAAAATGATGGAGGGATGCTCGTATCTGCCTTCTAAAGAGCTGTCCAGTGGATTCCCTTCCCCAATCTACTCTGAGACCTTGCGGTTCCTGTGTCCTAGACTAGGGTTCTCAACGTGGGGTACGCGGTAAAATTTTTTGGGATACTCCGTGAGAGCTCAAAAGTCGCTAGATATATGTTATATATATATATATGTTTTATTTTATTTCGATTGTTTTACTATAACTACAGTTTTATCTATCTATACAAGGGGTACGCCAGTTACATCACATTTCCAGGGAGTACGTGAAGCATAAAAGGTTGAGAACCACTGTCCTAGACTTTAATTCAATATGTGCGAAACACCGTAGCTCAGAGGTAAAACAAACGCATACAATCCAACCCTAATCAAAGTAATGATCAAAGGCAGTACTGAAGTGTCGAAACGAAAAGTGAGAGGGACTGTACTTACCTTTCATAGCTGCATTTTAACAGTTTCTTGTATTAGGATTTAAACACCGTGAAGTCGAAAGAATTTTGGTATAGAGCAGAAGAAGTAAGCAAATTGTAAAGTGGCAATTGCGTAACCTGAGCAGCATGGGAAGAGACTTTGAAACAGTGAAGTTGACGCATGGTAACTTGGGTTGGGTTGTTTTACCTCTGAGCGGCACTTTTTTGCACACCATGGGCTAAATGGCCAGGTCACATGGACCCCGAAGGCTCAGAGAAGGTTGGGGGAGGGGACCCAATGGAACAGCTGTTGGGAGACAGATGGTAACCTCTCGTCAAGGCCATCCAGCGTGTTCTTTAACGTGCACAGGGTATGGCTCTCCCACACACGGAGCCACGGCTTAACGTCCCATCCGACAGACGGCGTCCTTTCCAAGCCCATCGGTGTCCCCTACTGACCGTGGACAGGTCGTGGAATTTTGCGGAGATAAATCTCAACGCTGACCCAGCTGGGACTCGAACCTGGGATGCATGGTAACATCTATTGAAATTGATATAATGTAATCTCACTTTACTGAAAACAAACATTATTCCTGATTACAATATTCTTAGTTTGCTACAGCAGATACTGTCATTCTTTATACAGTATATATATTTAATATATTATGACATAATAATTATGTATATCTATTAATATATAATTAAAATAATATATATATATTATATAATCATAATAATTGATATATAATAATATATTAATTATGTTTATTCTATGTATAAAATAAATATTTTTAAATTCAGATGCAAATTTTTTTGTGGGAGAATAGTCTCTTCTGAAGATATGCCATTGACAAACTAGAAAGTCTCAGAATGGACACCCTGAATTATATACCCTGAATTTATATAAATGCTATAATTTCGAAATCCTCGGTATGTTATTGCCGCATTATTTTTTATTAATCATTATTCACTAAACAATTTACAGTATTCAGTAAAACAAGAGTGAGAGGTATACGGAGTCATTGGAAAAGTTTTGTATTTTATAAATATTTTAAGGCCATATTTTAAAGTGCTATATTTTACTTAATAGTTAAGTAACGAAAGTAATTTATGTCCAGAACGTCAAGAAACTCAAAATTTCCTTGTTAGGATGGCATGTGGTACTAAACACTACACGTACTGTTTTAAATGCCAATTTACAAAGTCGCTGGACTAGTAGAGGTGGAAATGATATTGTGGTCCCCGGAGAAGTCCCGATTTGACACCACTGGACTTTGATTTTTGAGGATACATTGAAAAAATCGCTTATTCCGAAAAAAAAATCGTAATTTACAGCATTTAAAGGAAAGAATCACTAACGGAAATTTAAAGGAATATCAGCCACCAATGACGCCCATAATGAAATCTGTTTAATACAAAACGAAACTTTGAGAGTTTATCGTTATTTTGTATACACAGTTTCTTTTAATGCTTAATTATTTAATAAAATATAGCATTCTGAAACTCAGATTTCTCTTATAATGACACTATATACGAAGCAACTGAAAAAATTCTTTTAATGTCAGCAGTGAACTG
Source organism: Ryuthela nishihirai (assembly GCA_038380435.1). NCBI lineage: Eukaryota > Metazoa > Arthropoda > Arachnida > Araneae > Heptathelidae > Ryuthela > Ryuthela nishihirai. The sequence goes on from JAWZYU010000020.1 coordinate 43,430,250, forward strand.
AAACGAAACGCCGCTCCAGTTGATAAAAAAACAAAGTTCATAAAAAAACAAAGTTCATAAAAAAAAAAGTTCATAAAAAAACAAAGTTCATAAAAAAAAAAGTTCATAAAAAAACAAAGTTCCGGTTGATACAACCACACTAAATTATTTTCTTGCACACTAGATTTGGGTTGTTTTACCTCTAAGCTGCACTCTATTTGCACACAATGGGCTAAATGGAGATCCCACTGAACAGCTGTTAAGCGACAGATAGTAGCCCCCTATCAAGGCCTTGCAAGTGTTTTTTAACGTGAACAAGGTATGGTTATCCTGCACACGGTGTCCCGGCTTAACGTCCCATCCGACGGACGGTGGCCTTTCCAAGCTCGCCCATCGGTGTTCCTTACTAACCGAGGGCTGGATGGGGAGTTTTGTGCGATAAATGTCGACGCTGTCGCAAGTGGGACTTGAATTTGGGAATTGAAGGTTACGAGCCTGGCGCGCTACCAATTGAGCTGCCCCCCCCCCCCCCCTCCGTCCTTCATCGACGAGTGAATTTTGCCCGCTTTGTAAGTAATTATTTTGAAATAATATTTTAGAACCTATTAGAATGGATAGAGAAATATATTTTTCAATATTTGGCAAGAAGAACTTCTGAAAGAAAAAAAGGGAAGTAGAATTAGAATAAATTAGAGAAGACATAGAAAATGACTTATCTTAGTTTAGGAAACCACCTAGAAGTATTATTACGCTTGATACTGAAGAATGCATATCAATATTCTTCTATTCTTTCTCAGTACACCATATATGGAAAATCATTTCGACTACCGTGCAAACATGCACGTTCGCGCTTTATTGGAATTCCGATCTTAACTCTCTTAACTGCTTTTCGAAATCTGGAGATTAGATTATTACACTGTGTCTACGATACATATTAAACATAGCAAATACAGCTTTGCTGAATGAATCGGCTCTTCATCGCATCGTTAACCTCGAATTCACTCGATTTCTCAATAGTTTGCTTTCATCCCAAGTTGAAATTCGATACTCGTATTTCTTTCAGAGCCCGTTCATGCTCCTCTTATTTGTCATCACTTCTGAGACTAGTGATCTGTACGCATCAGCTGTCGTACCACGTGTCTGCTGTCTCAAAAGATGCTCGAGCACATGCAAAAGCGACGGGTTTTGTTTGCGCAATAAATCAACGAAATCAAATTACGGTCTGGTTGGCAAACCAGCTCTCGTCTATCTCTCATCTTTGCGCATTCCTTGTAGGATAGCAATAAATGAAAGCAGAGAACATCAAAGGCCAGGGCGTCATTGACGTCGGCCATTACTCCCTCGCAGTGTTCAGGGAAGACTTCGATGTGACTGATTACGTTGAAATCTCTCAAGGGTGTGATGGCTTTAGAATAAGAAAGAAGAATGGTCGAAAGTAAATATAAAGACTACATACTCTAATCCGTTTGTGAGTTTGATTAATAACTCATGAGACTGGAAAAGTAAGTTGAATTATGATAGATTACATCGAAGACGTATTTTTTCTTCTTCTTTAGGATGAAAAGAGAATACATCAAAGTTTTCCAACAACTGGTTTATTTAAATGAAACTAATTTATATTTTTCATTTAGTTTTAACGAAAGATAAGTTGTTTAATATTAGTTGGGTTGTTTTTTACCTCTGAGCGGAACTTTTCCCGCGCACAGTGGTACAGATGGCCAACATAGAGGCTGTCTGCACGAAAACTTCTACTGGTGATGGGAGGATATAATACTAGAGTTCCAATGACTGCACTGAGGTCTGAATGCAATGGAAACAGTAGTCACAATTAAAAAACGTTTTCCTCACTAGCACTGCGTACTTTTATGGAAATAAATGCTTAATGTTGAGTGCCCATCAATGAAAATTCGAAGACAATTGTGACTGCTGCCGCTCAGAGGTAAAACTGAGCGGCACCTTTTTGCACACCATGGGCTAAATACCAGGTCACGTGGACCCCAAAGGCTCAGAGAAGGTTGGGAGAGGGAACCCACTGGAACAGCTGTTGGGAGACAGATGGTAGTCTCCCGTTAAGGCCATCCAGCGTGTTCTTTAATGTGTACAGGGTATGGCTCTCCCGTACACGGGGCCAAGGCTTAACGTCCCATCCGAAGGGCGGCGGCCTTTCCAAGCCCATCGGTGTTCCCTACTGACCGTGGACAGAGCGAGGAATTTTGCGGAGATGAGTCTCAACGCTGATACAGCTGGGACTCGAACCTGGGAACTACAGATTACGAGCCTGGCACGCTACCGACTGAGTCACCCCTGCCCCCAATTGTGACTGCATTTAATAATTAGGAGTAGCGAGGATCGTGGTATTTACATTTTGTGGACGACAGAATGACTAACTCGTAGTCACATACTACGTCCGCTTGGAGACTTCAACTTACGAAACTTTCAATGACTTCGTATCGGACAGCGTGTTATTTTTAAGATATCTGTTATTTGAATGTAAACAGTCTCTCAATAGCAAGTAAAATGAGACATCCCACCAGAGCACTGTCTTTTAAAATATAGGTATTGTGCATATGTAACATAAAGCTACGTTGATTTACATACTACAACCAAACTGCGAAAAACGCACTATTAAGAATCGTAATTTCATAGACATTGAAGCAAATGAAAAAAAAACAAGATCCGAATTTTTCAGTTTGTTGACTGTGGGTCTAAAGATTATTAAGGCAATTTAAAAGGATTATCGAAAAGGCAGTTTGACATGCTTGTTCTATAACTTGAATTGTGAGATGTAGAATTGCTTTAAACCACAAAACTGTAGGCCAGGACGTACAAAAGGGAGTGGGAGGGAGATCCAGAGTTTCCGGACTCCATCCCCTCTCGAAATCCCGTCGTCTTTTATGAACTTTCGAACTTGCCTACCCACTTTTAAATCCGAAACGGGTGTTTTTTATAATTTTGTTTAAGCCCCATGTTACATGGCCAACAATGAAAATAGTTTAAAAAATAAACAACTGTAAAATTTTACATCGTATAGAACAGTAGTTCTAAACCTTTTATGCTTCACGTACCACCTGGAAATGTGTTTGTAACTAGCGTACCCCTTGTATAGATAGATAAAACTATAGTTATAGTATAACAATGGGAATAAAATAAAACATATATATCACATATATCTAGCGACTTTTGAGCTATCACGGCGTACCCCAAAAAATTTTACCGCGTACCTCACGTTGAGAACCCCTAATATAGAATATCATTTTAGCCTTTAAAAAAAGGGAAAAAAAAAGAATATTGAATTAAAAAAGGTAAATTGCGTTCAGTGAAGCAAGAATATTCAAATATGTGATGTATTTTCTCTCTCTGTGTCCGATGGAATATTTTAGTAATTGGGAAACCCCACTTGTTTTATTCTTTGCCCTCACCCCCCATAATCAATAAAACATGACAAATCCCGGGTACATGCCTGACAGTAGATAAATATTTATCAATTTATTAATGTGCAATACAATTTTGTCATAAAGTTCGGTTAAAAGGATAATCTTTGATAGTGTTCGTATTTTATAGTAACATTAGACGACGAAGAGTTTGATAGTTATATACCTTGGCCTTGTTTAACACGTGATGCATCTTTTCAAGCTGAATATAGCGCTATTTCTGATATTTTTTTCTTTTAAATTTCCCTATGCAGTGTTTTTCAACTGACGTTCCGAGAAACATTTTATTTTCCATATGTAAAAGCGTTTAATGCTAACATAACTATTCTCAGCTTACATTTTCATTATTTGCTAAATTTTCCTTCAGTTAAAACATGTTGAAAAACACTGCCTGATAAGTTTCAAGTATGATAGAGAATTTATTGAAATAGATCAATTAGGTACTTTTAGAGCGCAGTATGGTAGGAATAGTTTTCTTTCTTGGATCGAACATCAATAACATTTCGGATTTGATAGGAATATAGTGAGTTTTATTTTCTCATAAGTGAGATCTTTTCGAAATATTAAGTGAGTTATTAGGGCTCAGTTCTTTGTATGAATTAGACAGTTATCTGAGATAAAAAAAGCAAGCTAGGGAATAATCCTGACCTACAGTAATGGGATCTAGATTACTCCTATTAATAGTTTCTCAACCCTTGACTTCCACCGCTGTCAAGTAGGGTTGGGTTGTTTTACCTCTGAGCGGCACTTTTTTGCACACCATGGGCTAAATGGCCAGGTCACATGGACCCCGAAGGCTCAGAGAAGGTTGGGGGAGGGGACCCACTGGAACAGCTGTTGGGAGACAGATGGTAGCCTCCCGTCAAGGCCATCCAGCGTGTTCTTTAACGTGCACAGGGTATGGCTCTCCCGCACACGGCGCCACGGCTTAACGTCCCATCCGACGGACGGCGGCCTTTCCAAGCCCATCGGTGTCCCCTACTGACCGTGTGCAGGGCGGGGAATTTTGCGGAGATAAATCTCAACGCTGACCCAGCTGGGACTCGAACCTGGGAACTACAGATTACGAGCCTGGCGCGCTACCGACTGAGCCACCCGCGCCCTATCCCCAGCTGTTATGAGACAAGCCCTCCAGCATGTTCTTTAATGTCCAAAGGTTATGACTATCTTGCATACGGGACCACTGTTTAACGTCCCATTCGGCTGCCTTCCCAAGCCCATGAGTGCCTCTTTGCTCACAGAGGGAAGTTCGGAGGTTAGCGGAGGTAAATTTCAACGGGTTCGAAAAATATTACGATATATATCTTTAGGTGCCTCATTTCAGTTGGATTTTTTGTATCATTCATGTTCGTCCACAAATGTCGGCCAGTCTCGACAAATGTTTATTTGCTGTACAATTGGCTCCACTTCAATTGGTTCCACCACATCAAGACATAAATAAAACCAGTATGAAACTAATACATCATGAACACTAATGCAGGAAATAATGCTCAACTAGGACAAAGAAGAAAACTGCACCTTACCAGTATATCCCACTTTACTTTGTTGTTCGAAACTTTGTGATATCAACTATTGTTAAAAGCAAGCAATTTCTTCGTATTTTCTTCAGCTATCATATCTCTTCAATGCTCTACTAGCTATGCTTCCATCTTGTTTATGGCTTTAAGACAAGATAAAGTAAGACGAATAATGAAGTTAAACAACACTGGTTCACTCTATCGTCAAGAAAAAGGAAAAATCCTATTTTCGAAAATCTTTCCTTTATTCAGCAGGGACTTCGGATCGTTCTGTATCTACCTCTCTTTTTCCACCGGTTTGTTGTAAGCTACCTTGATTCGTTTACTTCGAAGCTTTTCTTCTATTACGATCGCTTTTTTTTTCTCTTCTGTTTGCCTTGATTCCCCATCTGCATCGTGCCACTTGTGTCTTCAAATAAGATTTAGTGCCGGGCGGCAAAGCTTCGCTGAATACTAAGGGGGTTAATGGAGCGACATTGCCACACACACTTGCATCTTTCGAAGACGACAGAGTAGCCTTGCTGATATTAAAGTGCACTTCTCTCTTTTAGCAAGCCACGTGCACTATGTTTCAATGAATAATGTCTCTGTTACCTTTTCTTTTTCATCTGCATAACGCTTAATGCTCGGTTGAAGTCGTACTTTGCTACTTCTAGGTCAAATTTCATTTGGCTCCCAATTAATCTTTTCCATTTCCTTTTGTTTCGTGGTTAAAGTTATGGTCTTTAATCTTATTATTTCGAGGATTTTGATTGAAGGAAATTGCCTTAAATATAACCGTTATGAAATGTTTCAGCTTTTAAGGAAATGTTTAAATGTAATGATGTCGAATGTAATAAATATGGAAAGATGGTAAATTCATGCTTCTGAAAAGCAGTACCGGGTTACTTAAAGTCCACTGGTTTACCCAGAAATGGATATGGAAAGAGAGGAGATAAGGGAAAGGGAGGCTGGGTTGTTTTACCTCTGAGCGGCACTTTTTTGCACACCATGGGCTAAATGGCTAGGTCACATGGACCCCGAAGGCTCAGAGAAGGTTGGGGGAGGGGACCCACTGGAACAGCTGTTGGGAGACAGATGGTAGCCTCCCGTCAAGGCCATTCAGCGTGTTCTTTAACGTGCACAGGGTATGGCTCTCCCGCACACGGGGCCACGGCTTAACGTCCCATCCGACGGACGACGGCCTTTCCAAGCCCATCGGTGTAATACCCTACTAGTCCTAATAGAATTAGCAATTACTGACCGTGGGCAGGGCGGGGAATTTTTGCGGAGATAAATCTCAACGCTGACCCAGCTGGGACTCGAACCTGGCGCGCTACCGACTGAGCCACCCCCGCCCCTAAGGGAGGCTGGAAGCAGAAGGAAGATACAACGTTGCTTTCGGAGGTGGGGATGGGAAAGGTTAATTTGCCTCAAGGCTTACATAGAGAGGGTATGAAACATTTATTGAGAAACAAGGATTCAATGATAAGTAAAAAAAAAGTGAATTTATTGCTAATTCTGCACAACTTGTTATTCGTACTAATCGTAGTCAAGGATGGGATCTGTGCATTGGTGTATTCGTATATATTGTGTTGCTGCTCTGGAAATATTTTGGTCGAGGCAAAAGGAGTAAAATAAATTAAAAAAGTACCTATCTTCCTATATGGGTCCTAAAAAGTAGAAAATAAACTGATGCATATCGATGGTGAAATCAGCCACCGAGTTCGTATTCACTTCAAAGGAAGATAGGTCGCCGTCAATCTTGTTACATTGGTAAATGGGTGCCCTATCTTAATTTGAAGTGAATACGAACTCATTGACTGAATGCACCATCGATATGCTTTAAGTTTATTTTCTGCTTTTAAAACCCATATAGGAAGATAGGTGTTTTTAAATTTATTTATATTTTTTCTTTGTCACTAAAAACACCTACCTTCAGTTGGGTTGTTTTACCTCTGAGCGGCACTTTTTTTACACACCATGAGCTAAATGGCCAGGCCACAAGGGACCCAAAGGTTCAGAGAAGGTTGGGGGAGGGGACCCACTGGAGCAGCTGTTGGGAGACAGATGATAGCCTCCCGTCAAGGCCATCCAGCGTGTTCTTTAACGTGCAGAGGGTATGGCTCTCCCGCACACGGAGTCACGGCTTAACGTCCCATCCGAAGGACGGCGACCTTTCCAAGCCCATCGGTGTCCGCTACTGACCGTAGGCAGGGCGGGGAATTTTGCGGAGTAAATCTCAACGCTGACCCAGCTGGGACTCGAACCTGGGAACTACAGATTACGAGCCTGGCGCGCTACCGACTGAGCCCCCCGCCCCCGCCCCTCTAACTTCAAAACTTTCATTTGATATGCGACTCATAAACATCGACCACGTTTTTCCTCCCTTTTGGAATCGTATTTGAGGCAGCCCATGATACTGGAGAGGTCGCAAACTTTAATTTGAGATATAACTCGTTAAAGTCCAACCCCGCGAAAATTCGCCCCCTCCTTTTTTTACCAGTAGGAGAGGATAGTGTGGTCAAAATTCTAAAAAGTTTACGACGCTCATTATATGAGTTTTCATTTGACGCATAGTCTGTTACTTTTCGCACTCGCGTTCAGGAGATATAGGGGAACAACTGTTTTCATATTTTTCCATTTTTAGTAGGGGGAGAAAATATGGAGGGGATTTTTTATATCCTATGACATTCCCAGCGTCAGAAGCTTTTATTTGACGTATATCTTGCTATTTTCAGCACTCGCGTTGTGTAGATATAGCTGTTGGAAGACAGCTATATTTCCAGAAAATCAGTATTACAACAGAAGGATATTTTTCATATTTCCCATTTTTTTAAGGCGGAAGGAAACATGAGGTGTTGGTGAATTTATTTTATAGCTTATGACACTCCCCGCGTCGCAAGCTTTCATTTGACTCTTAGCTTGCTATTTTCCGCATTCGTGTTCAGGTAATATAGCGAAACAATTGTTTTCATATTTTCTCCCTTTTTAGGGGATGGGGGGATGAAACATGGGAGATTAATGGTTTTATAGCATATGGAGATGCATATGGATAGCGCCAGGAGTTTTCATTTGACCCATGGCTTGTTAGGGGCGGGGTGGCTCAGTCGGTAGCGCGCCAGACTCGTAATCTGTAGTTCCCAGGTTCGAGTCCCAGCTGGGTCAGCGTTGAGATTTGTCTCCGCAAAATTCCCCGCCCTGCCAACGGTCAGTAGGGGATACCGATGGGCTTGGAAAGGCTGCCGTCCATCGGATGGGGCGTTAAACCGTGGTCTCGTGTGCGGGAGAGCCATATCCTGTGCACGTTAAGGAAGACACTGGATGGCCTTGACAGGAAGTTATCATCTGTCTCCCAACAGCTGTTCCAGTGGGTCCCCTCCCCCAACCTTCTCTGAGCCTTCGGGGTCCTTGTGACCTGGCCATTTAGCCCATGGTGTGCAAAAAAGTGCCGCTCAGAGGTAAAACAACCCAACCCAAGGCTTGTTACTTTCGGCACTCGCGTTCTGCAGATATAGCGGAAGAATTGCTTTCATATTTCCCCTTTTTTTGAAGAAAGAAAGCATAGGGGGGGATTTTTTTTATAGCCTATGACCTTCCCCTTAAGTTTACCCAACGCATTCGAAAGATATCGTTGAACAACTGTTTTGACAAATCCACAAACCGATAAACTGGCAAATCGACAAATGTCATGTAAAGCAGTAGGAAGACAGGTAATAAAAAATTACTCCTTTTCTTTGAAAGCTTGTCTAAGTCATCATTATTCAGATAGCTAGTCAACTAATGCTCAAGTTGTCGCGTAAATAGGCCGAGATTTTTAAACAAATAAATAAATAAAGGGTAGTTGGATGGGACAAATGACTGGATAAACCGGAAAAAATATAAGGGGAGGGGCGAGTGACTGGTTTGTTGTTTCAGTATAAAATTTTTTCCACCATTTTAGTGGACTTCAAAAATTTCTCGAGAACTGCGTGTAATACATATGTATATATTGCACCTGCTTATATCTATGTATTGTATACGTTTGTTAATTACTTCGCCTCCATTCCTGTGAGAGACGGGTGTCGAATCAGTCGGTAGCGCGCCAGGTTCGAGTCCTACCTGTTCCAGCGTTAGGACCCCCTCCCCACTTTGTCTTAGGTCATTGGTAACATCACCAAAGGAATTGAAGAGATTGCCTCCTTCGGACTGAATGTAAAGCCGTGAATCCGAGTGCAGGAGAGCCATACCCTGTTCACGTTAAAGACACGCTTGATGGACTTGTTGGGAGGCTACCATCTGTTTTCTAATAGCTATCCAGTGAGTCCACTTCCCTCAACCTTCTCTGATCCCTAGGGGTCCTTGTAACCCGGTCATTTATTTCTGTGCAAAAAGGTGTCAATTTGTTGTTGTTGTTTTACCTCTGAGCGGCACTTTTTTTCACACCATGGGCTAAATGGTCAGGTCACATGGACCCCGAAGGCTCAGAGAAGGTTGGGGGAGAGGACCCACTGGAACAGCTGTTGGGAGACAGATGGTAGTCTCCCGTCAAGGCCATTCAGCGTGTTTTTTAACGTGCACAGGGTATGGCTCTCCCGCACACGGGGCCACGGCTTAACGTACCATTCGACGGACGGCGGCCTTTCCAAACCCATCGGTGTCCCCTACTGACCGTGGGCAGGGCGGGGAATTTTGCGGAGATAAATCTCAACGCTGACCCAGCTGGGACTCGAACCTGGGAACTACAGATTACGAGCCTGGCGCGCTACCAACTGAGCCACCCCCGCCCCAAAAAGATGTCAATCAGGGGTAAAATATCCCAATAATCCATTTCAGTAAATATAGGCCAAGTTGGGGAGGAGTCATGGGTCTCTTTCTCTCTCTCTCTGAGATCTGGGCCTGCTACGTAAACATAAGGAAGCAAAAACATCATCTTCCTATTTTCTTGCTTATAGTGTCCAAATTCACTACCACAGCCAGAGTTAAGACTAAAAAATAAAAAAAAAATATATAAATACCCCCTCAAGCAGCTGTTTGCCACAGAGGTCTGACAGGAGGCTGTCAGTTATATGCCTTACCCGGGGCTCGAATCCAGGTTCCTTGGAATAGTAGCCAATCGCGCCAACCACTCGGCCATGGGACGGACAAGTTATTATATAGCTTTAATTTAGTTTTTATGCGAATCAGCTTGTTTTATGGCACTTTTCGAAAAATTACAGAAGTTACACTAGCAATACTTATTCTCCAGTTTATCCCCTAAATATCTTTGATTAGAGGAACCTTTTAACCTATCCAATACATTTTGGCTATAAATACGGATATAGAGAAAAATTGACGCGATAGAAACTGATTAAGGGGATGGTTCTAATTAAACTGAGAAACTTGCTAAAAATATTATTCACATGCCGTCAAGAGAAAAACAAGAAAACTAATCAATTTTCATCACGTTAATTTTGGTTTATACTCTTATTTATCCCCAAACTATCTTGAAATGAGGATTAATTAGACTTTAAATATAGCTTCAGAGTAAATAAGCTTGATGGCAGTTTCAGCGATTTTGGTAAAAAATAATTACATCTATTTATCTATATTTAATACCATCATTCTTTGTATGAATTAGACAGTTATCTGAGATTAAAAGACAAGCTAGGGAATAAGATTGGTTCATACTAATGGGATCGAGATTACGCCTATTAATAGTTTCTCAATCCTTGACTTCCTCCGCTGTGAAGTTAAACGAGAATATGCGATAGGATAAATGTAGCGTATGTACGTATGTTTATCGAGAATGATGTGCATTAGTAAATCTAGAACGTGTTATTAAAATCAATGAAAGGTCAGATTACAATAAACTGTGAATAGCCGTGCCTGATTGGCTACTTCACTGTATCATTAGTAGCATTGCAGTTAAAGCTCAATGAGGGAGAGTTAGCATGTTTCTGATCTTACATAAACCTTAAACAGCTATGGTCAAGGGGGTCTAACTACAATGTACATTTTTTTTCGCCATAAACATCTATCCTGCGCTATTAGCTTTTCCATTTGGCGATTACAGGATTAATTCTAATAAGTCCGTGTATTGCAATAAGCTTCTGTTTGACATTTCTCTCTTACTTTGCTATCTAGGGTTGAGTTGTTTTACATCTGAGTGGCACTTTTTGCACCCAATGGGCTAAATGGTCAGATCACAAGGATCATGAGGGTTCAGAGAAGGTTGTAGGGAGGGGACCTGCTGGACAGCTGTTGGGAGATAGACCATCCAATGTATTCTTTAACGTGCACAGGGTATGGCTCTCCTGCATCTAGGACCATTGATATTATCCCAGTTGCTTCCTGCTGTTTCTGTGACAAGCTCGTAATCTGATCTTCACAAATTCGAGTTTCATTGTGTCTGCATTCAGATTTTCTGCTCTAAGCCCTCGGTGCGAAAGGAGACGTCGATAAGTTTGGAAAATCCGCCTTCTGTCGGATTGGACGTTTAGCCGGACCTGCATGTTTTGAAAGGACGTGACGGAGTTTTTTTGGTCTCTTAACAGGTGTCCAGTGGGTTGCTTTCCATGCCCAACTCTGATCCCTGGGGGATCCTTGTGACCAGGTAATTTAGACATTGCGCGCGAAAAAAATTCGTTCGAAAGTAAAATACCCAAACCATGCTGCTCGAACACAGAACGTAGTTGGATCTTTGTTATAGTTATCATTGTGATGTCACAAGCAACGTCACAAGTCCTCTCTTACTTTGATCTGTTGTTTCTTTGGACTAACATCTGAACTACACCTTTTTATACACAGTGGAATAAATGCCGAGGTCAAAAAGATCCCAAAAGCTCAGAGTTCGATAGGGAAAAAGTAGCTATTAAGAGTAAATGGAAGCCTCCCATCAAGGCCATCTTGCATGTTTCCTTAGCGTGGATGATAGAGACAGACGACAGCCTTTCCTTGCGCATAAGTGTTCACTTTCTAATTGAGGACAAGTTGGTTGTTTAGCTGAGTTAGTGGAGATAAATCTCAATGCTGTCATAGTTGAAACTCGAACTTTGGAACCGAAATTATGCACCTTGCACGCTACCTATTGATACTAGAGTTGTTAGGAGGCGGAAGGTTTTCTAGAACAGCGGTTCTCAAAAGTGTGGTCCGCGGACATCTGGGGGTCCCCGAAACCCTTTCGGGAGGTCCGCGAGGTCATAAACAAACAGCAGTGCCACTTTCTAATGGTACAGTAACTCGTCGAAATATAGATTTCTAAGAATGCCCTTCATGAAGCAATAAAAGTTATTAATTTTATTAAATCTCTACCCTTGAGCACAAGTCTTTTTAATATTCTGTATGACGAAATGGGAAGTATGCAAAAAAAATTCTGCTGCATACCGAAGTACAGTAGTTGGGTGTCCTCTCAATTCATCGCAGCGTCAGTTCATCGCGACGTCAATTCGTCGCAGCGTCAGTTCATCGCGACGTCAATTCGTCGCAGCGTCAGTTCATCGCGACGTCAATTCGTCGCAGCGTCAGTTCATCGCGACGTCAATTCGTCGCAGCGTCAGTTCATCGCGACGTCAATTCGTCGCAGCGTCAGTTCATCGCGACGTCAATTCGTCGCAGCGTCAGTTCATCGCGACGTCAATTCGTCGCAGCGTCAGTTCATCGCGACGTCAATTCGTCGCAGCGTCAGTTCATCGCGACGTCAATTCGTCGCAGCGTCAGTTCATCGCGACGTCAATTCGTCGCAACGTCAGTTCATCGCGACATCAATTCGTCGCAGCGTCAGTTCATCGCGACGTCAATTCACCGCAGCGTCAATTCATCGCGACGTCAATTCGTCGCAGCGTCAGTTCATCGCGACGTCAATTCGTCGCAGCGTCAATTCATCGCGACGTCAATTCGTCGCAGCGTCAGTTCATCGCGATGTCAATTCGTCGCAGCGTCAGTTCATCGCGACGTCAATTCGTCGCAGCGTCAGTTCATCGCAGTGTTAGACACGTGGTTTTATTTACTTTCTGCATCTGTAGATTATTGAAATGAACTCTAGACACAATAATTTAGTCTTTAAAAGGTTAAACATGCGTTAGAAGAATTTACCGCAGAAATTAATTAAAACTAGCATAACAAGGATTTATTCAAACTATTTGATAAAATATACATTTTAAAAGTTTGTCTAATATTGAAATAATCATTACGCAATCATTAATGATATAAAAATAATTTATTATTAAATATTCCAGCTTCTGTGCCTCTTTAAATACCGAATGAATAATTGTTAAAAATTGGGATTAAAATAGATTTGATTACGATCTTTAATTTTTCATCAGTTGCATTTTTCCATTAAATGAATATTTTAGAATTTATAAATCACCAAATAAATATATAATCGATAACGTATGTATAAATAGTGTAAAAAAAAAGAAATATAAACCATTTAATTTGAAAAATTCATTAATTTGTCATCAGTAGTTCTGGCACTGGACAAAAAGAAATGCTGGCAGTAATTTTTCCAGGGCTGCTCTAAGTAAATTTTTCGAATTGATGATTTTTAAACCCTTACCCTTAGTGAGGAGTGGGAGATACAATTTATTTGTTTTAAGAGATAATTGTTTGTTTCTATAGATAAATTAAAAATTCTTTTCGGGTTGGATAGGTATTGATAAACTAGCTTCGGCCAGAAAGGGGACACTAGTGGGCTTGGAAAGGCCTCCACCGTCGGATTCGACATTAAGCCCTGGCTCCGTTTGCAGGAAAGTCATATCCAGAGCATATTAAAGATCATGCTAGATAGCCTTGATGGGAGGCTTCAATCTGCCTCCTAACGGCTGTCCAGGGGGTCGCTCAGAGGTAAAACAACATAACCCTCTGTTACTAAGGTGGGTTAAATACTAAAATATATGAGTAAAATACTAAAATATATGAGTTTTAGTTACTTCAGGTAATAAATAGGTCAACATAAAAAATAGCTCCCCAAAATAAATAAAAATATCCCCTCAAGCAGCTGCTTGCCACAGAGGTCTGACAGGAGTCTGTCAGTTTATATGCCACAGTAGAAGGTCTGAGAGGATGGCAGGACCTCAGCAGAAAAACGACACAAACAGCCATGCCTTACCCGGGGCTTGAAGCCAGGTCCTGTAGGTCAGTAGCCAAGCGCGCTAACCACTCGGCCACGGGACTACCAACCAAAAAATGTCCTACCAAAATGGAGAATTAACATGTTATGTCAATGGGAATATAACTTCGAAGCTATATAACTCCTAATATACGAGGGGCGAGGGTGGCTCAGTCGGTAGCGCGTCAGGCTCGTAATCTGTAGTTCCCAGGTTCGAGTCCCAGCTGGGTCAGCGTTGAGATTTATCTCCGCAAAAATTCCCCGCCCTGCCCACGATCAGTAGGGGACACCGATGGGCTTGAAAAGGCCGCCGTCCTTCGGATGGGACGTTAAGCCGTGGCCCCGTGTGCGGGAGAGACACCCTGTGCACGTTAAAGAACACGCTGGATGGCTTTGACGGGAGGCTACCATCTGTCTCCCAACAGCTGTTCCAGTGGGTCCCCTCCCCCAACCTTCTCTAAGCCTTCGGGGTCCATGTGACCTGGCCATTTAGCCCATGGTGTGCAAAAAAGTGCCGCTCAGAGGTAAAACAACCCAACCTAAAATACGCATTTAATGGAAAAATGTGACTGATGATAAATTACGGATCATAATCAGTTCAATTAAATCTTGATTTTCGACAATACTCGTTTAGTATTTAGTACTCAGAAAGAGACACGGAAACTGGAATATTTGACAATTGATTATTTTCATAAGTATCATTAATGATTGCCTAATATTGAAATAATCATTATGCAAAGTTTTAAAATGTATGTTTTATTAAATGGTTTGAAACAATATTTGTTATTTAGTTTTAATTAATTTTAATTTCTGAGGTAAATTCTTTTGCCGCATGTTTAATCTTTCAAAGTTTAAATTATTGTCTTTAGAGAATTCGTTTGTGCAGAGATGAAAATCAATAAAATCATATGTGCCAATCAATCACCGCGATGAATTGACGCTGCGATGAACTAACGTTGCGATGAACTGACGTTGCGATGAATTGACGCTGCGATGAATTTATGCTCGATGAATTGACGCTGCGATGAATTTATGCTCGATGAATTGACGCTGCGATGAACTAACGTTGCGATGAACTGACGTTGCGATGAATTTATGCTCGATGAATTTATGCTCGATGAATTGACGCTGCGATGAATTTATGCTCGATGAATTGACGCTGCGATGAACTAACGTTGCGATGAATTGACGCTGCAATGAACTGACGTTGCGATGAATTTATGCTCAATGAATTGACGCTGCGATGAATTTATGCTCGATGAATTGACGCTGCGATGAATTGACGTCGCGATGAATTGACGCTGCGATGAACTAACGTTGCGATGAATTGACGCTGCAATGAACTGACGTTGCGATGAATTGACGCTGCGATGAATTTATGCTCGATGAATTGACGCTGCGATGAACTAACGTTGCGATGAACTAACGTTGCGATGAATTGACGCTGCGATGAATTTATGCTCGATGAATTGACGCTGCGATGAACTAACGTTGCGATGAACTAACGTTGCGATGAATTGACGCTGCGATGAATTTATGCTCGATGAATTGACGCTGCGATGAACTAACGTTGCATTGAACTAACGTTGCGATGAACTAACGTTGCGTTGAACTAATGTTGCGATGAACTAACGTTGCGATGAATTGACGCTGCGATGAACTGACGTTGCGATGAATTGACTCTGCAATGAACTGACGTTGCGATGAATTGACGCTGCGATGAATTTATGCTCGATGAATTGACGCTGCGATGAACTAACGTTGCGTTGAACTAACGTTGCGATGAACTAACGTTGCGTTGAACTAACGTTGCGTTGAACTA
The DNA here is from genome assembly GCA_038380435.1 of Ryuthela nishihirai. Taxonomy (NCBI): domain Eukaryota; kingdom Metazoa; phylum Arthropoda; class Arachnida; order Araneae; family Heptathelidae; genus Ryuthela; species Ryuthela nishihirai. The sequence continues at coordinate 43,446,045 of JAWZYU010000020.1, forward strand.
ACGTTGCGATGAACTAACGTTGCGATGAATTGACGCTGCGATGAACTGACGTTGCGATGAATTGACTCTGCAATGAACTGACGTTGCGATGAATTGACGCTGCGATGAATTTATGCTCGATGAATTGACGCTGCGATGAACTAACGTTGCGTTGAACTAACGTTGCGATGAACTAACGTTGCGTTGAACTAACGTTGCGTTGAACTAACGTTGCGATGAACTAACGTTGCGATGAATTGACGCTGCGATGAACTGACGTTGCGATGAATTGACTCTGCAATGAACTGACGTTGCGATGAATTGACGCTGCGATGAATTTATGCTCGATGAATTGACGCTGCGATGAATTTATGCTCGATGAATTGACGCTGCGATGAATTTATGCTCGATGAATTGACGCTGCGATGAATTTATGCTCGATGAATTGACGCTGCGATGAACTAACGTTGCGTTGAACTAACGTTGCGATGAACTAACGTTGCGATGAATTGACGCTGCGATGAACTAACGTTGCGATGAATTGACGTGGAATGGATTGAGCGGATTGATTAACGGGCAATGAATTGACGTAGAACCCGATAGTTGTCTCGAGGAGAAGCACTTGTGCGATTGTTTGAGTTGCGAGCTGAATTAGCTGCTTTTTAAATGGGAAATCATTTTTACTTGAAAGAACGACTGACAGAAAAACTGTGGTTATTTAGACTTGGGTATTTGGCAAACATTTTTTTCGAAAATGAACGAAGGGGTCTGTGATGTTAACTCTTCGTTTGTCGGTCCCTCGGTTCGATCGCTATACGCGACGGGTGAAAGAGTCTTTCGGATAGAATCAAGCGGTTTATTCACAATTGCAGAGACTCGATACTGAGGCTCCTCCCCAATAAATTAGTCCAACTTCAGGCTTTACTTAAAAATAACAAAGATTTATTTAACCTTCCAACGTACTTGCTGGACGAGGACATATGCTCAATTACATGGATTACAACAACACCAGCTTACTATGCCTGTTCAGCTGTATTTACAGAGCCAATGCCGCTATTACCAGTCGGCATTTTTCAGCTTTAACAATTCTCGTCCGTCTCCTTCCGTAACTCGACCGGCTCTCTCCTCATCGTTGCCAAACCCTTTCTTCCTTTCTTTTCTATGCCTCACCATCTGGGCGTCCGTTAGCCCTCAGGGACCCGGGTCACTTGTCAGCGGACGCTAGCCGTTCCCTGTACACTGCAACTGCAATTAACTTTCCAGATGTCGGGAGAGAGAGCCTCCCCGTAGCATATGACTATTTTGGCGAAATCCAAAATAAATATACACAGCCTGAACAAAAAAAAAATCTAAAAAGGCCTCTAGCCTGACACCTCCCTGCCAGAAGTCAGTAGTTAGTCCTGTTAACTGCTGACTAAAAAGTCAAGTTGAATGCCGAAAATCAGAGTTCATTTTCGCATTAATCTTAGAGTTCAATGCCACAAAACACAGAGTTCTAAGTTGCTTCATGAATTATATAAATTCTCTGCGAATTGGCACATCTTTTACACATCTATGTACAGTACACTTAAATATAAAATAACTCCTAGGTATATACTGGTGCATTGAGTCTAAATATTCTTTTTGCTTCAAACAATAAAAAACCTGTTGACTAAAGTAGTTGTACGAGAGTACACAGTTTATAAATTAATTATCTCACTAATAACTGTCTTTGACGAAGGTATGCCATACCGGCGGTGTTCATCGTTCACAGGTGGCATCCCATGTGAAAGGCTATGCACACCTTTCATGACTACCTAGCTATCACCTTCCCGTACGTACCCTCAGACTCTATAGGCTGAAAGTCGTCGACATTGGCGTCGGCCTGACCCATTGTTACCTCCAATTGCCATGTTCGCTCCCTCCCCTACATAATTTTGATCATCGTAGACATCGAGTCTGACAGATTGCTGCACATGTTTGGGCTGGGAGATAGGATGGCGCTGATTGGACGGTCTCCATGGACGGTCTCCATTTCCCTGTTACTAACTGGAATTTCTCTACCTCTTTCATAGTAGCTTCCTCGATTGGCCCACGGCTCGTGGATTTTCCTCCTGAGGTTACCAGTTACAGGCCTTCTCTCCTTCTTTCTAATTAACTTACCATATGCTTCCACACTCAGAAGTACCTCCTTCCGCAGCTTTGCTACTACTGCGCATAGCATTTTAATTTCTCCGCCACTCACAGTGCTATTGTCTGTACCATCAATCAAACTTAAAGGCAGCTCTTTTACCTCTGCCCTTATGGCATCACCAAACGGTCCATGCAACAACAGATGGTCTTTTACCGGGTGTTTTTCTTCGTTTAGCATCCCCTTTCTGATTACTGTCAGTTCTGCCCCCGAATCCACGACTGCTCTAGCTGTCTGGTCGCCACATCTGACTCGAACCTCTTCATAATCTACTGGGATACGTATCTCTCCCTGTCCCATTACTCGACTGCTTGGACTTGGCTTTGAATGTGTCGTAACCCTTCCTATTGTTGCCTCACAAACATCTTTAGAATTCTGATCCAAGGTGCTAACTTGGTATACCTGAGTTCGACTCTCACGGTCCCCAGTTCTCAGTGGGCAATCTTTCATCAAATGTTCGTCAGATCTACATTTATGGCACCTCCTTACTTTTGGGATATTTCTATATTCAGCTAAATTAACTGCCGATTGATACCTTCTGCTCGAATAATTTCTCTCTGAGTCTGTCCTCTGCTGGGGGGAAACAACACGTTCTGCATATTGTCTATGCCTTACCTCTTTAAAAGTTAGGACCCCTTCCATTCCGTTTACACTGGCTAGATGGATTTCTGCCCACGTGGCTATTTCGTCTGCTTTTGCCCATGACTCCGCCTCTTTCTGTACTACGTAAGCATGAGTGTCTTGAGGAAGGCTATCACGTAGCTTATCCGACACTATCAGGTCCATAAGCTCTTCAAATTTTGTCACCTTCCTACTGCGGACGTAGTAATCCCAGCTATTCCTGAGTCTCGAGGCTAACTGATTATATGACTCATTCGGATCTTTCGCGATAGTTTCAAACTTTCTCTTGTACGCCGAGGGAGTGAGCTTAAACTCTTTTAATACGGCCTCTTTAACTTTCTTATAATGAACAAAATCCTCTGCACTTAATTTTCGAAAAACGTGATTTGCATAATTACCATCTAAAAAAGAAATGATGACTTTGCCTCGAAATTCCTCTGGCACTTCATATATCTTAAATCCCCTTTCCGCTGTCTCAAAGAGATTTATCACCTCTTCAGGGTTTTTAGGGCTTCCAGCTAACATATTTCCCAATAATTTTATATAATTAGCCAGCCGCGCATCTGCTGGATTACTAGATACTGCCACCGTTCGCCCATCACCCCTCTCCTCGTTTGCATTCCTCATTTGCAGTTCTATACTCATGCTCTCTCTCCTTTTCTCTTTCTCTTTCTGCCGCCTCTCTCTCTTCCCTTCTCAGTTGCATCTCTAACCTCATCCTCTCTAATTCAAAATCATATCCAATCCTTTCTTTAGCTCTCTGCTTTCTGGTCCCGCTCTGCAGCATATCCGCATCGTTGTCATTGCCATAATCCCTCAACCCTCTCATGTCTATCGCAGCATCAGACTCTCTGTCTATTGTCACCTCCTCGCCTCCCAGATCATTCCCTGAATAACCACCCTGCGCGTTATCCTTCTCTGTGAAGCCTCGTCTTAACTCATCCCTTTCCCTATCGCGACCGCTCCTAAGCTCCATTTTAGCTCGTACAGGCCTCTGCCGTATCTAACTACTAGCCCCTAGAGTAAGAGGATACTTACCTCCGATGTGATGACAGGAACGAACCGCCTCGTCAGTCTGACACCTGAAGCACACAGCCGGAACACTCTTGGCAGTATCAGCCTTGCGTCGGTCAGCTCCCAGTGGATGTTGAACTTTTCCGTCACCTTCACAGCTTTTTCCACAGTTCGAACGTGATGCACGATTCTTCAGGTACCTTCACAGCTATTCTATCGCCTGAAGCACACCGCAGGACACTCTTGGCAGTATCAGCCTTGCTCTGGTCAGCTCACAATGGATGTCGGAACTCTTCCGTCACCTTCGTCGCTACTTTCACCTCTATTGCGTACTGGCGGCTGCGCCACTTTGTGATGTTAACTCTTCGTTTGTCGGTCCCTCGGTTCGATCGCTATACGCGACGGGTGAAAGAGTCTTTCGGATAGAATCAAGCGGTTTATTCACAATTGCAGAGACTCGATACTGAGGCTCCTCCCCAATAAATTAGTCCAACTTCAGGCTTTACTTAAAAATAACAAAGATTTATTTAACCTTCCAACGTACTTGCTGGACGAGGACATATGCTCAATTACATGGATTACAACAACACCAGCTTACTATGCCTGTTCAGCTGTATTTACAGAGCCAATGCCGCTATTACCAGTCGGCATTTTTCAGCTTTAACAATTCTCGTCCGTCTCCTTCCGTAACTCGACCGGCTCTCTCCTCATCGTTGCCAAACCCTTTCTTCCTTTCTTTTCTATGCCTCACCATCTGGGCGTCCGTTAGCCCTCGGGGACCCGGGTCACTTGTCAGCGGACGCTAGCCGTTCCCTGTACACTGCAACTGCAATTAACTTTCCAGATGTCGGGAGAGAGAGCCTCCCCGTAGCATATGACTATTTTGGCGAAATCCAAAATAAATATACACAGCCTGAACAAAAAAAAAATCTAAAAAGGCCTCTAGTCTGACAGGGTCCTCAATAGTTTTTAAAATGTAAGGGGTACAGAGACCAAAATATTTGAAAATCGCTGTTCTACAACAAACACTTCTTGCTCTTTAACCTATAAAGGATATTGCTCACCTATACACGGAATTACACTTTAATATCCCAATTAAAGAACGGCGTCCTTTTTAATCGATGGGGGCGGGGGTGGCTCAGTCGGTAGCGCGCCAGGCTCGTAATCTGTAGTTCCCAGGTTCGAGTCGCAGCTGGGTCAGCGTTGAGATTTATCTCCGCAAATATTCCCCGCCCTGCCCACGGTCAGTAGGGGACACCGATGGGCTTGAAAAGGCCGCCGTCCGTCGGATGGGACGTTAAGCCGTGGCCCCGTGTGCGGGAGAGACATACCCTGTGCACGTTAAAGAACACGCTGGATGGCCTTGATGGGAGGCTACCATCTGTCTCCCAACAGCTGTTCCAGTGGGTCCCCTCCCCCAACCTTCTCTGAGCCTTCGGGGTCCATGTGACCTGGCCATTTAGCCCATGGTGTGCAAAAAAGTACCGCTCAGAGGTAAAACAACCCAACCCAACAATTTAATCCATGGACGCCATGGATTAAAAAGGTTGCTTTCTTCCCGAGGACAGATTTGGGGTTAGCAATAAAAGCATGAACTAGGAGAAGGTATATACAGTATATATATGTGTGTTATTAATGACATAACGTTGATATATTTTTATGAGACTCGTATATCAGATAATTTTAAATGCTGATCATGTGCGTCAAATGGTTGGGAACCCTGCTCTATGGTAATACAATTAACATTGAAAGAGAAAGGCATGAGGGGCGGGGATGGCTCAGTCGGTAGCGTTCCAGGCTCGTAATTTGTAGTCCCCAGTATCCAGCTCCACCTGGGGCAGCATTGAGATTTTTCTCCACTAAATCCCACTTTATCCTCTGTCAGAAAATGGACACCATTCTTGCCGGTACGCTGTATCGGCAAGAAATTATTTGCCGCTACGGCGCACCGGGAAAACATTTATCGTTAGTGGTGCAGTTAACGATTTTTTTTTTACACTTTAAATGATCTTTCAATTGAGCAATTTATTAAAAGACAATCAGATCATTCCTTTTAAGAAAAATTCCCGTACTACAAATATTACCGAATTACAGTACTACAGTTTTTAATCCTTTAGATATAAAATTGTTTGAAAACCGCATATTGAGGTTCCATTTCTGCCGACAGGAGTGCCAAGGGGGAGTAAGTGGTGCTTTCTCTCTTTGAACGATTAGCAAGGAAACTGGGTAAAGAGAGCAGAAAAGGTTGGGTTGTTTTACCTCTGAGCGGCACTTTTTTTGCACACCATGGGCTAAATGGCCAGGTCACATGGACCCCGAAGGCTCAGAGAAGGTTGGGGGAGGGGACCCACTGGAACAGCTGTTGGGAGACAGATGGTAGCCTCCCGTCAAGGCCATCCAGCGTGTTCTTTAACGTGCACAGGGTATGGCTCTCCCGCACACGGGACCACGGCTTAACGTCCCATCCGACGGACGGAGGCCTTTCCAAGCCCATCGGTGTCCCCTACTGACCGCGGGCAGGGCGGGGAATTTTGAGGAGATAAATCTCAACGCTGGAGCAGAAAAGGAGAGAGAAAGGCAACTTCAACCAAAACTGTCTCTCGTGTAGTCGTTAAGTGTTCAAAGACAGTGAACGTTCACATCCTCCGTAGCTGTCTATACGCACTTACTCAAGACCTAGTTTCGGAGTGGGGGGCGAGAATAAGACGAAAAGGATTTTCCAATTGTTAAAATATTTCACCGAACAGAAAAGGTTTTTATGAAATTATATGTGGAATAAAATTTTACTGTCGTTTAACTTTTAAAATCTATTTTTAGTGGCGGACATATAACACGGGGCTAAAATAAATTTATACAAAGACACCTGTCTTGGATTTCGAAGCAGTAGACAAATTTGAGATTTCGTATAAGACATCAGCATTTTCGGGGGGGGGGGGAATCCCATACTCCTCCTCTCACAAATAATTGGTAATCATTGATTACACTTGATGAATTTTAAACTGATTAAATTTAAAAAAATTTAAAAAATTTAAAAGTTGCTCTGAATCTCTGATATATCTTATTCTAAAAAAAATAATTAGGCATCTGTGTTAGATAACAAAACAACATCTTATTAATTTTTTGCTTCCTTCAGTAAAGGCGAAAGATGCGAATACAACGGAATCAGTATGTATTTAAGTATATTGTTACGATAGATGAAAGTGCTACAATGGGCTAATGGTAGATGTGTCATGTATTATGCTTCAGTGTGGAAAATTGCGTTATCAACTGTTTAGAACGGAGATGCTTTGCATAATAAGATTTGTGGAGGAAAAAAGAAAGATGTAACGGAGTAGTGAAGAAATAAGGATATATTTTATTAAATTAGTGTTGTGTGATACTACGTAAGAAGATTGTTATTATTTGAGTCAAGATGAGTCTGGTTCCGGTGGTGAAAGGGAATCAACAGTAAAGTTATTTTTGAGTCCTCTATTAGGAGAGATCAACATTAGATGTTTCGCATCTATAAGGTATAAAGCATTATTAAGGTAGTCCTATAGCAATAAATTCAATATAAATTGGTTTGTTTGTTGGATGTTACAAAGTAATAGTTTCTATTTTGTCATAGGAATTGAATATTGACAGCACTGTGGTTTAAACAATGAAAATTAGTTAAGCATAGTAAATCGTTCTTTTATGGTTTGACTTTATATTAAGAGGAATAGAAATACTTGTGTTTAGATTGTTTAATTTGTATAATTTTTGTGCCTTTTTAATAAATTACTTCATTCATACTTTAGTTTGGTATGCATATATATTATTTTTGAACTCACGCTAAGATTTCATCTGTTTGAATTCATAACAATATTAATATTCATTTCACATTAAAAAAAAACCTTAAATAATCCACTATTTGCGGAAAACATAGGAAGAAATAGAAAATATCTGGGCATTGTACTTTCGTCACCATACACTTCATTTTATTACCCCTTAGATGACTTCTGTTCGCCTGTATGTGATTTTCCACACATAGCTATGCTTTGAAGCGTATAGGTGGAAGTAAAATCTATTTTCACCACTGGATACACTCGTACTTTTTCCGCATGCGGAACATAAGGCCAGAATGTCATCTCTTTACAAATCGCGTCTCTAAACTGTGTCTCTTACCACCTGGCTCCATGATTTCTCATTAGCTTCAGAGCCTTTCTCCACAACACGAGGCACGGGTCGTTTTTCTTTCATCAGCACAAGAAAACGTCTCTTTAATCTGGAAGCGATTCTAGTCAGCCATTTTTCCTCACTTAGATGGCATTCATTTCTAATTTTTGAAACCGATGTTGATTGGTTGCCATCAGACGAAAATACTCCGTAAAGCTATCGATCTAATGATTTATTTTTTTTCGTTGTTTTCGTTTGGTCATGCCGTCGTCTCGTCTTTGGATGATGATTTTTGCTACACAAGCCAGGAGTAAGATTGGGTTGGCTTATCCCTGAGTAAAGCTTTTTTTGTACATAGTGGGTTAAGTGACCAGGTCACAAGGATCCCAAGAGCTCAGCACTGGGTAGAGTGAGAAGTTACATTGGACATGTTTGGAGATAGATGTCGGCTACCCGTCAAAATCAGCCAGGGCGTTCTTTAATGTGCACGGAATATGAATCTTCTACACCAGGAGCAACGGCATAATATTCCATTCGACGGACGGCAACCTTTCGATTTCTTTTGTTATGAATAAAAATGATCCTTAAATTTGTAATATAAGTACTTCCCAACTTAAACTACCATGTTGAATAACCGACTGTACCCATGAAGATTAAAGTATTTTACACATATCATTACCAATAATATTTTTCAAGCAGTAAAATCTTTTATAACATTAATCTTAGTTTATCAGTAAAATGTTTTATGTGCAGTTTCCATGTTAAATTATGATCATTTAAATCTCCAAGATATAGAAAACTACAAGCTTTCTCAATTTCAGGACAAGGACAATTTTTTCTATCTAGACATTTTGGTTTATGTATCTGTAGTACAGATCAAAATATGCATCTTTCGTATTTTTTAAATGGAACAGGATATATTTAGCTCTGGATATATTTATAAATAGTCTATTAAAATAGAGCCATTTTTCAATTTTTTTGAAGTTCTGAATTCACCAAAAATTGCAATTCTTCAAAAGTATTAGCACTAAAGGTTAAAACCGTATCATCAGCATAGGCATTGATATACTAATTTAGTTTTTATTACAAAAATCATTAATGTATATTAGAAGCAATATCGGGCCTAAAACAGATTCCTGAGGAACATTAATTTTGAATTATTATAAGAGCACTAATAATATTATATAATTTTATGACTTGTGTTCTTTTTGGGAGATAATCTCGAAATCGATCCAAGAAAGACCTGTAATCTCAATATATTTCATTTTTATGCAATAAGATGTGATGTACGGTATCAAATGCTTTTTTCCAGATCAAGAAACACAGAAAGTGTTAGTTGAGTCTTATCTATAGAATGAACAACATCATTAATAAAACTCAATAAAGCTTTCTCGGTATCAAGACCTACCATAAAACCAAATTGTTTTTCAGAAGAAAAAGTTCATATTATTTAAAAATTTAGTAATCTAAATTTAATAACTTTTTCAGATATTATACCAAGAAGTGATAGAACAGAAATCGGTCTGTAATTTGCAAAATTATTCCCATCTCCTTTTTAATAAATTGGAATTATGGAGTGTTTCAAGTCTTTAAGGAAGATAAATTAATAATTTAAACCAGCGGTTCAAGTATATAACCCTGATATTACTTAACTGTGTTAGCGCCAATTCCATCTAAACCAGGAGAACTATAAGTCTTCAAATCAGAAATAATACTTTTAATTTCTGTACTACATGTGGGAAGTAAAAACAGAGTATTATTGGGGCGGGGGTGGCTCAGTCGGTAGCGCGCCAGGCTCGTAATCTGTAGTTCCCAGGTTCGAGTCCCAGCTGGGTAAGCGTTGAGATTTATCTCCGCTAAAACTCCTCGCCTTGCCCACGGTCAGTAGGGGTCACTGACCCCACGGTCAGTAGTTCCCAGGTTCGAGTCCCAGCTGGGTAAGCGTTGAGATTTATCTCCGCTAAAACTCCTCGCCTTGCCCACGGTCAGTAGGGGACACCGATGGGCTTGGAAAGGCCGCCGTCCGTCGGATGGGACGTTAAGCCGTGGCCCCGTGTGCGGGAGAGCCATACCCTGTGCATGTTAAAGAACAGCTGGATGGCCTTGACGGGAGGCTACCATCTGTCTCCCAACAGCTGTTCCAGTGGGTCCCCTCCCCCAACCTTCTCTGAGCCTTCGGGGTCCATGTGACCTGGCCATTTAGCCCAGTGTGCAAAAAAGTGCCGCTCAGAGGTAAAACAACCCAACCCAGAGTATTATTATTTCAAGCAATATCATGATTTTTCAGAATATCTTTTTCATTTCCCTCAATTATATTTTCTGCCGCATTAAAAAAAAAACAAATTAAAATTATTAGCTATATTGTAACTATTTGATTGTTAAAATTATTAGATGGATTAAGGCTATCAGACTCAACATTCTGTTTCCTAGAATTATCAATAAATCTATTAACAAATTTTCGTTGTTTTATGTTATCATTAGGACATTTGAGGAATTCATATTAAAAATAATTTTTTTTGTTTTGACTAATGTCGGAATTAATGCGATTTCTTATGTTTTAGAGTTATTTTCATGTAACTGATTATGTGGATTTTTTTTTATATTTCTTGTGAAATTTATCTCTTAATTATAAAGTATTAACCAACTGCATAGTAATCCAAGGTTTTTTTAAAATTTTAGTTTTTCGCTTATGAATATTTATTGTTGATTCTCGAATTATTTGATCAAATAATCAGATCATCAAATCGAGTCATAATTTGATCATCAAATCGAGTTTTTTAAACTATATGATTAGATATTTTGCAGTAATAATATCATTATTAATAATCTGATTAGCTATAAAGTTATATTTTACAAGACACATTACTCCCCCAACATCTATTATAACTTTCTATATTTAAAAAAATAAATTATAACCCTCTAAATGATGCCAATTAATTTCATCTGCTTTCACCCATATCTCACTTAATATTAAAATATCAATTTAATTAAGCCCTCAAGCAAAACCTCTAACTGACCTAAATTTTCTCGTAAACTTCTAATATTGATATGTAATATATTTATTTGTATATTATTAAATGGAGTATAATTTTTTTTAGTTCAATTTAATCATTACAATACTTTATCGTCATTATAATACGTTCTTTAAAATAAAGTCTAGTACATATTCACCATCTGTAGCCATCGGGATGTAAGGGGTTAATTATATTTCGAAATTATCTGGTGATTTAATTGATTTTTTTTATGTTACGTTCTGATCATATTTAAGTCATTACCGCATTTGTTTCTTATGATCTTATATCTTTCATCTTTTCACATAAATATTTTTCCATCTTTTATCGCATTTGAAGTTTAAATCTTGCTTGCATTGCTTTTATTCGAAAAATAATTGTTTCACATCTGGAGTTACACGTTCAGGATAAACCATCTGTTCTTAAAACTTGGATTGAAATTAGTGAAGTTAATAGTATATCTAGTGGCTCTATTAAGTTATTTTCTAACCATTTCACTCTAATTTGTTCAGATTTAAATCTGATGATAATCGAGCAAATTTGATCTTGTGGTTGGCACGCGATGCATTACTTCCATTTCGTCAGGTTTCATGGCCATTTTTTATATAATTTAAAATAGTTTTAGCAATATCCTGTAAATTTTTTTTTGGTTCTTCATGTATTCCAAATATTTCCAAATTTTGGTTTCTCGAATATTTCTGTAAATCACACATTTCACTTTTTAGTATTTCACATTTTTTTCTGTAGTTGTAAATTAATTTGCTTGAGATTATGGATTCTTTTCTTCAAATGCTTCGCTTTCTGAGTTAGATCTTTAATACCATTTAAAAATCGCGAAATTTATTAGAGGTAAAATCTGTCGATACACAATGAATTGAATGACCAGATCGAAAGGACTTCATAGTTCAGAGAAGATTGGAGGAAGGGAACCCACAGTACAGCTGTTAAGAGACAGATGGAAAAATGCCTTCAAGACTATCAGTTGTTTTCTTTAACCTGAACATGTTTGTCCCTCGGCTTAATCTCCCATCCGACGGGGGGGGGGGGGGCTCAGTAGGTAGCGCGCCAGGCATATAATCTGTAATTCCCAGGTTCATGTCCCAGCTGGGTCAGCGTTGAGATTTATCTCCGCAACATTCCCGCCCTGCCCACTGTCAGTAGCGGACACCGATGGGCTTGAAAAGGCCACCGTCCGTCGGATGGGACGTTAAGTCTTGGTCCCGTGTGCGGGAGAGCCATACCCTGTGCACATTAAAGAACACGCTGGATGGCCTTGACGGGAGGCTATCATCTCTCTCCCAACAGCTGTTTCAGTGAGTCCCCAACTTTCCCTGAGTCTTTGGGGTCCTTGTGACCTGACCATTTAGCCCATGGTGTGCTTAAAAGTTCCGCTGAGAGGTAAAACAACCCAACTCAATCCATCCGACGGACGACTGCCTCTTCAGGCGGGGTAGGGACTCAAACCCGGGAGCATTATGATACGAGCCTGACATGTTTCAGAATGGCTGAAATCCTCACAATCCAAGAGATATATAAAAATTCTGAAACGTTCTTGTGGAGCTGTCACTAAAAAATGTTAAACAGAGAAAAATACATTTCTTCTATTTTTCCTTATAAAGGGAGAAAAAAACCATCGAAACAAGAAACTAAATAAAAAGACCAGCAGTACCTGACTCATTCTGTTGAGTGGGAGAACAGCAAAGGTTTTGATATAACGTTTCATAATATGACAAGCCGAATCCATCACTCAGAGTATAAATCTCCGTTTTCATTGAATATCTGAAACCCACACAAAATGCAACCAAAATCTTCTTGCTTTAAATATGCCGCAAACTTTCTCTGAAAGTTTTCCGAATGCTTTCGGGTGTTCAACATTCCCAGAAAATGTCTCAGTATTCGAGGCTTTTTGCTGCACCTCCACATGCACTGGATTCATAAATAAACTCTCGTCACTTAGAAGTGTCAAAATTTCCAATGGTTTGTTTCCACTTCAACGAAATCATGCACTTACCCGTTGCTAGGTTACGGCACTTCCTGATGCGGTCTGAGAAACGATCTTATTGCATTTTCTCAAAGTGGCGGGCACATCTTTTCTTTATCATTCCGTATCTTACTTTGTTTCATTTTCTAGTGGTATATTTTTTTTAGTTGTTCTTCTTTCATTTGCTTGTCAATATCCCTTTGAAATTGAACGAATCTTTTTTTTTCAGAACAAATATAAAGAAATGTGAACTATATTTGTAATCCGTAACCGTTTCTGAAGAGGGAGATTGGTCTGTCGGTAGCGCGCCAGGATCGTAATCTTCAGTTCCCATATTCGAGTCCCACCTGAACTAACATTGAGAATTATCTCCGCTTAATCTTCACCCTGACCTCTGTCAGAAAGGGGACGCCAATGGGCTTAGGAAGACCGCCGTCCGTCCGATGGTACATAAAGCCGTGGTCCGTGTGCAGGAAGGCCGTGTCCTGCTCATATTAAAGAACACACACTGGATGGCCTTTACGGGAGGCTACCATCTATCTCTTAATAGCTGTACAGTAGGTTCCTTTGTCCCAACCTTCTCTGAGCTTTTGGGATTCTTGTGACCTGGCGATTTAGCCCATTGTGAGAAAAAAATGCCGCTCAGAGGTAAAACAACTAACCCTCACACTGAACTACGACTTTAAGTCCCATCGAGCGACGGTGGCATTTTGTAGCCTACTAGGACCTCGGTAGTAATTTGAAAAGATTCGGTGAGAAAAGTATCTTTTACTTACCGAGGGCAAGTGATCGTACCTTTTTTGTCATCTCAAACGATGTTACTATTCTTGTGGTTGGAGGAATTGTGCATTCCATTTACCTACCATGTATCTTTACCTACCATATTCCATTTACCTACCATTTACCTACCATACCAATACCTGTATATCAATTTCATCATAAACATGCTCCAGTCAACGCTGTTTTGCATAACTCAGTGTATAAAATATTCATTTTTATCCCCCCATCAAATTACGAAAAGAAAAAGTTTTTTCCAAAGAATTTCTTATTCACATCATAAACGATGCAAACTATGTGCATTGCTGTCTTGTGCGAGATCTCGCATGACAATGTTGACTCTATAGAAGTCGTGGAAATGGCATTTTCTTTCCATAATCTGCGCATGGCTCTGTTGTAGAGGAACTTTTTTTCCATAAACAGGGCATAGCTCTATCTCCACATACTAGTTTTGTTATATATGTGAATTTTTTTTCGCAAAATTATTTAATTTCCTTCTCTGCGCTCCGTTAAACAGCTTCCAAAACCCACATATGACGATTGAAATCCTCCACTTCAAGGCAGCGCATAAATAAAGCATAATTTATAAAGTCTATATCTTAACACCGAGCTTATGAGTTCATTAGAAACAAACAACGGATTACCTTTTACATACGAAATGAACGCAACGAAGAATAGCTGCACCAACTCGCCCCCTCCTCTTCGGGGCGGAAATAAAGGTGCCACTGTGTTCATTCAGTTGCGCTTCATTTCCAGCAGGGCTTTGCTCGCTTTGGCCAAGACGCGATGCAGAAGCTCATTTCAATAAGAATGCCACAAATGGTAGATCGCCGGGGAGGAAAATTTTCATATACTGATGAGGATTCACTTTGACTTGGCCCGGCATTCCTGAGCCTTGATTTTCAACTGATATGTTGGGGAAGCTGTTTCCGTCTCAGGTGACAAGATAAAAGTTATTAGTTAATATTAGCAAACTCTCCTAGGATAGAACGGATAAGTTTAACTTTTAATAAGTTTACTGCGTTGATGTTGCAGAGTGACATAAGAGGCGTAACTAGGTTAGAGAACTCTTGTCATGTTAATTGGAACTTAAAATTTTACTCCTTGTAGCATTTAATTACTCAGTAATTTTCTCTGTAGGCGGTGTGGGAAGTACACTGCTCATGAGAAAGTAATTGAACAATAATTATAATGATGTAGTGCTTAATAAAAGACCAAAAATATAGTTTTTAGTACAAGATTTTAATGCGATTTAAGCTCGTTTTCAAATAATGCATGTTGTTTTCACTTTTCGGTTTGTGTATCTGCAAAGTCATTCAACTTTTTGTTTTAGGAAGTTAATGAAAAATATTTTTGCATCACTTAGACAACATTGATAATAATGTTTATTTATTCTTATCCCCACTACTTAGAAATCATTGATAGTAATGTTTTCCTCTATTTTATTTTCAGATTTGTTGTCATTATATATATATATATCTATTATATGTGCATTTTTCGAAGTGTTTTAGATGGCAATGTTGCTCAGCATTCACCCTACACCTATGAACAAGATTTTATTCTACTATTTTGGTTCCCATCTTTCCAGGCAAATTTCATTTCTTGTTTATGTTTGGCCTCTGCCCATGTATAAAACTTGATTTTTGTATTAATTTCTTTTAGTGGCACAGACAAACCATGTGGTTTTTGGGTTCACTCATATTTTCTATGTTATAAATTATATATGATGATGAAATAAAATTGATTGATCGATTGACTAAGTTTTCATTACTCATTCTGTTTGCTCTCCTGAGAATTTTATTCCAATTTTTGCTTGCCTGTCTAGCAAGAGTCGACCTAGCACGGCGACCGTGTCCGTACCCTATTGGCCGAGACATCCTAACGTCCCCGAAGGACATGTGACCTCATCCGACGGGGTTGTTCAAACTGGAACTTGCGCGCGAACCAGGAGACTGTCCGGATGTCAGGTGGATTGTGTGCAGCTCGTTTAAGCTTTGTTCTCCATCTAGCGGTGGGACCGCTGAGGCTCAATATCGCCCGTGTTGCATTCGCCCGCTGCCCCCCCCCCCCCACCTCCTCGAAATGTGGTTCCGGGGCACCATTGCCCTTCACTATCTCTAGTCTGCTACTACTGCTGTTTACATGCTAAGAAGTTTTAATATTTGATTATTGAGTTTATTTTTTAAGACCTATAAATACTTCCTCTACGTATTACGAAATTCTATATCTCGAAATTCATTACATTCATTAAGTTTGTAACTTAATTTTCCTATTACGAACAAAGCAAAAGTTCCTGCTGCTACTCGGAACAGTTTGGATTTTTACTGTTGGATCCTGCGTCTGCGCAGATGACATTAAGGTGCTGTGTGCAGTCTCAGCAGAGAGGAATGTAATTATTTGCTAAAAAATAACATTTTAGCAGATTTATTAACTAAATTCAGGTGTAAATAATTGCCATAGCATCAGCAACCGTAATCAAGGAGGACAAAAATTTATGTCAAGGATACGTTCTCTGTCATCCGCTTAAATCAATATATATATAATACTAGAAATAATGTCTGCATAAACACTAAAAAAGGACAAAAATTTAAATTTCAGATTTTATTTCTGTAAATTATATTAATGTTAAGAAATATATCAATGTTAAAAATAAAATATTTTTCTTCCCTTCCAACGCTTCCAATAGACTTTGATTCGGGGCGTTTCCAATGAACTTTGAATAAGATGCTACTAAACATGAGGTGTGGCTCAGTCAGTAGCGCGCGAAAATCGTAATCTGTAGTTCCCAGTTTCGTGTCCCAGCTGAGTCAGCGTTGAGATTTATCTCCGCAAAATTCCCCGCCCTGCCTACCGTCGGTAGGGGACACCAATGGGCTTGGTAAACGCCGCCGTCTGTAGGATGGGACGTTAAGCCGTGGGCCCGTGTGAGGCCCGTGGGAGAATCATACCCTGTGCACATTAAAGAACACGCTGGAAAGCCTTGACGGAAGGCTACCTTCTGTCTCCCAACAGCTGTTCCAGTGGGTCCTCTCCCCCAGCCTTCTTTGAGCCTTCGGAGTCCATGTGACCTGACCATTTAGCCCATGTTGTGCAAAAAAGTGCCACTCAGAGGTAAAACAACCCAACTCTTCATTATTAGCCAAAATAAGAAAATAGATGTTTGATTTCGCACATCACCTAAAAAAACTACAACATACTACCTGTTGAAAAGGGTAAATTTAAGCTACATAAAAATAGAAGAGGGCGATAGTTTATGTCCTACATAGCTAATAAGAGTTAAGCGTACAAAATGTACTTATCTAGGAATAGAAAATGCTAATGTATGAGAACCACTTTCTTGGGAGATCGTGTAGAACATTTTAAGTGAGGTGCCAAATTAGATCACATTTTCTTGTCAGTCGTAATGAATTAGAGTACAAAGAGGGTGGAATGACGTCATTTAGGTTTATGTATATATTCTAGGCACATCCTGTTGCGATGTTTGTCTGCTACCGGATTTCATAGCCTTTAAGTAGTAGGGTTTGCATATATATCCACGTGAACTGCATCTTTAAAGATAGTGGAAATGGAGAATATGTAATGCTATCCCGTAGTCAAAGAAAGAGAGTGTATGTTGAAGAACAAGATTCACCTAAACATGAGTAGCAAACGGGTAATGACCACTTCAGCGCATCATTAGGTTCGAGAAGAATGTTGACAAGACATGGCCACTCTGTTGGGTTGGATTGTTTTACCTCTGAGCGGCACTTCTTTGCCCACCATGGGCTAAATGGCCAGGTCACAAGAACCTCGAAGAGAAGGTTGGGGGAGTTTGTTTCCTAACATCTGTTTCCTAACAACTGTCCACTGGAACAGTTGTTAGGAAACAGATGGTAGCCTCCCGTCAAGGCCATCCCAGTGTGTTCTTTAAAGTGCACAGGGTATGGCTCTCCTGCACACGGAGCCACGACTTAACGTCCCATCCGACGGACGGCGGCCTTTCCAAGCACATCGGTGTCCCCTACTGACCGTGGGCAGGGCGGGGAATTTTGCGGAGATAAATCTCAACGCTGACCCCCCCCTGGGAACTACAGGTTACGAGCCTGGCGCTCTACCGACTGAGCCACCCCTGCCCCAAACTGTGGATGGAAATGATTCCATTCCACTCATAATGTAAGGGTTATAAGGTTTGGGATGGCCACTCTGTAATCCGACTCCAGTAAATGTAGCAGTGCGTGAATATACGTTAAGGTTCTTATGAATGACGCAGTTCATGCCGAGAACAAATTCTAACTTTTGATGCTGAAGGATTGTCTAAGGATGCTTTCGAATTACACTGGTTTCCATAAATTAAGGAAAATAACTATGTTAAGTCAATGGGAAGCTAACGTCAAAACTCTATAACTTCTAAAATAAGTTTTTTTTTGTTTTGAAAAATGTGATTGCAGATAGAGATCTCAATCAAATAAATCAATATCTCGATTTTCAAAAATATTCGTTAATGAGTTATGGAAGTTTGAATATTTAACAACAGCAATGCCAATTTTAAGAAACATATACAAAACTGAAAAATAATGAAATAATTTTTTACTATTCTTGTTCTGAAATACAAACTTATTTTATTAAACACTGATTCAATACTTATTACGAAGTTTTAATTTTCTGAGGTAAATTTTTGTGGTTGGCATTGTTATCGCTAAATATTCAAACTTCCATAACTCATTAAATACTGAACGAATATTGTTGAAAACCGAGATATTGATTTATTTGATAGAAATATTTATCTGGATTCTGTCAAAACGATGTCAAAACGATATTTGAATTTGTAATCTAGCCTTGTTGTTTAAGGAAACTAAACTTAAACTGAAAGGTTTATATATTTAAATAAACAACGGAAAAAAAGGGGTTTTCGTTGTTTACCCAAATACCTATTTTAACTTTATTTGGAAATGATGTTTTCACATTAAAGACAGTCAAAAATATATTTGCTCGTTTGTCGTGCGAGTTACTGTATTTTTAAACCTGAAAAGAAGGAGAAAAAACATACAGAGTTAATTTAATTTTTTCGCGACATTTAATTCAAAAGTACTGCATGCAACTTCTGATTATCCGTGTTTATTGATGTTGTTTGTTATTTTACCTCTGAGTGGAACTTTCATGCTCACAATTGGCTAAATGGACGGACCACAAGGACGCCAAGACTCAAAGAAGTTTGGGATAGGAGATACACTGCACAGATATTAGGAGACAGATAGAAGCTCCCATCAAGGCCATGCAGCTTGTGTTTTAACTTGCACAGAGTATGGTTTTCCCGCACACGGAGTCATAGCCTAACGTCCTATCCGACAGGGGCGGGGATGGCTCAGTCGGTAGCGCGCCAGGCTCGTAAACTGTAGTTCCCAGGTTCGAGTCCCAGCTGGGTCAGCGTTGAGATTTATCTCCGCAAAATTCTCCGCCCTGCCCAGTGTAATTCGAAAGCATCCTTAGATAATCCTTCAGCATCAAAAGTTAGAATTTGTTCTCGGCATGAACTGTGTCATTCATAAGAACCTTAACGTATAATCACGCAATGCTACATTTACTGGAGTCGTATTACAGAGTGGCCATCCCAAACCTTATAACCCTTACATTATGAGTGGAATGGAATCATTTCCATCCACAGTTTGGGGCAGGGGTGGCTCAGTCGGTAGAGCGCCAGGCTCGTAATCTGTAGTTCCCAGGGGGGTCAGCGTTGAGATTTATCTCCGCAAAATTCCCCGCCCTGCGCACGGTCAGTAGGGGACATCGATGTGCTTGGAAAGGCCGCCGTCCGTCGGATGGGACGTTAAGTCGTGGCTCCGTGTGCACACTGGGATGGCCTTGACGGGAGGCTACCATCTGTTTCCTAACAGCTGTTCCAGTGGGTCCCCTCCCCCAACCTTCTCTGAGCCTTCGGGGTCCCTGTGACCTGGCCATTTAACCCATGGTGTGCAAAGAAGTGCCGCTCAGAGGTAAAACAACCCATCCGACAGACAGCAGCTTTTCCAAGCCCATTGGTGTCGCCTTTCTGACTGAAGGAAAGGCGGAGATTTAGAGGAGATAACTCTCAAAGCTAGCACAAGTGGGACTCGAACCTGGAACTGCAGATTACGATCCTAGCACGTTGAAGACAGCAGTAAAAAGCATATAAAACTTCCGCCTTCGTATTTAGGGGGATCGATTATTGCACGAGAAAGAAACAACAAAATTCTAAACGATTTTCTTTCTCTTCTCGATTTTTTTCAGATACTTTTATGTTAAAATATATAAATTTGAGAATTGTTTTTAATTTTTTTAAACCAGAGATTTTGTTAGTTTTTTTAAACAGTTATTTTCATATAAACTAATTGTTAATACACCCAACCCTCGATTTGAAGTGTTTCAGATATGCACGTTCAAGAAAATGCAATCAGTTTTGTAAATGCCACCAGAGCGGCTCAATTTCATGACAATTTCTTCAAGGTCAAAACAATTTCCAAGTGTATCCGAATATCGCCGGAAGGAACTTGTTTTAACGCATGGCATAGCCTGACTTTCTTTTAAAACGATTGCCAGACATCACCTGTCAATAACCGATGACGCCATTCTGTTAAAACTGATGAACATAATCTGGGTTGGGTTGTTCCTCTGAGCGGCACTTTTTTGCACACCATGGGCTAAATGGCCAGGTCACATGGACCCCGAAGGCTCAGAGAAGGTTGGGGGAGGGGACCCACTGGAACAGCTGTTGGGAGACAGATGGTAGCCTCGCGTCAAGGTCATCCAGCGTGTTCTTTAACGTGCACAGGGTATGGCTCTCCCGCACACGGGGCAACGGCTTAACGTCCCATCCGACGGACGGCGGTCTTTCCAAGCCCATCGGTGTCTACTACTGACCGTGGGCAGAGCGGGGAATTTTTGCGGAGATAAATCTCAACGCTGAGAACATAATCTGATCATATGGTCAAACAGGTGACCATAACATGGTGTTATGGTCAAACAGATGAACATTACATGGCCATATTGTAAAACAGATATAGACAAACTGGACATATGGCCAAACAGATAAACATAATCTGATCATATGGTCAAACAGATAAACATAACAATCGTAAAACAGATGAATACAAACTAGACATATGGTCAAACTGATGAGCATAACCTGATCATAAGGTCAGGTGAACATAACATGGTTATATGGTCAAACAGAAGAACATAACATGTCGACATGGTCAAACAGAAGAACATAACATGTCGACATGGTCAAACAGAAGAACATAACATGTCGACATGGTGAAACAGAAGAACATAATCTAGCCATAGAGTAAAACAGATGAACCTGGCCGTAGGATAAAATAGATGAATTTTAAGTCTAAATTTTACCATAGAACGTATGGTAAAAACTAACGATCTGTTAAAAAACAGCGAGGTGTAGCATTGCTGCAAGAAACTGGTTTTAACAGGTGACTCATCAGTCAATATCGAAAGTCATTATATGATTCCTCGATGTTCAAATAGCGCCAATCATTAAACGCAAATCTTTCGATTCATCCATCGCTTTTCTCAAGATCTGTTCCCATAGCAACTGCTTTGAGGTAATTCTCGAGCCAATCACTCCCCAATTATTTTGAGAGAAATCTACCTCTTTTGCGACATCAACTGAAATCGATTTTCCGTTCTCTCGCCTCTTAACGAAATAGTTTTCGTGTTTAAGTCTTCCCCACAAGTGCTTGCGTTATAGCTGAGGAACACAGCTAATTGTATTTCCCTCGTGCCGAACGTATACTTCGCAACACATTTGCAAATAGCTCTGTTACTGCCAAAATTAATGCCAATACTGTACTATGCATTCAACAAGCCTACGGTAATTACGGAATAAGCGAAATGACAACATAGCCGAAAGTTTGTTCATCATTGCACTGGAGGCAATGATTTCGGAGCTAAGCATCTTTCGAATTGAATGGCGCGAAATGAAATTCACTCTCAAAGTCAATTATTCCGTGGCAATTCAATAACCATCAGGAAACCATTAGAGAAGAATTAATTGGAAGAGATGAATAGGCGGATAATTAATGGAACTCGGAGCATAATTTGTTGTGTGACTGAACTGTATGTAAATGTATTTCGACACATATTATTTTAGAAGAACAAAAACAGTCATGCAATTTAGAATTAGCTGAGGGGAAAAAGGCCCCTGGATGGATGTGATGCTAATGAAAACCTCATATTAAAATTCCCGATGTCCTAATCATCAAGCTTAACCACGGAACGTATTTTGTTGTTATAAATCTCTATGGAGGAAACAACATAGTTCACTTTGGATTGGGTTACCTTTGAGAGACACTTTTTTTGCACACAATGGGCTAAATGGCCAGGTGACAAGGACTCCGAAGGCTCAAAGATAGTTGGAGGGAAGGGTTTCCACTGGATAAATTGCAGTCTCCTTTCAAGGCCATTCAGCGTGTTCTTTAGCGTGCACAGGGTATAGTTCTCTTATACACGGAGCCTACGGCTTAACGTCCCATCTGAAGGACGGCGGTCTTTTCAATCCCATCGGTGTCCCCTACTGACAAATGGCATTGTGGAGAGATTTGCGGAGATAAATCTTAACGCTGTGTCATCTGGGACTCGAACCTGGGAACTGCAGATTAAGAGCCTGACGCGCTACCGACTGAACCACCCCCCGCGTCTACATAGTTCACTGTTCAAAAGAAAAAGGTTGAATTGTTTTACCACTCTGTGGCCCTTTTCTACACACAAGAAGTTAAATGACCAGGTTCCAAGGACTCCAATAGCTCAGAGAAGTTTGAGGAAGGATATCCACTAGGTAGCTATTAGGAGACATTTGTAAGTCTGATTGATTGATTGAGACATATAGGACAGAGAAGAATCCTAGAAGCTACTCCTAGCTTTTTCAGTCTTTCTCATACAAGGACATGCTCTACTAAGACAAAGTCACTGCTGACCACTGCCCTAGTTAGAGCTAATACAACACACAAAGTTTGCCTTGCTGGAACAGTCGCTAGCTGCCTAACCACTAAAACAGATGAAGACAATTAAAAAAAGATTATGCCAGTTAAGGCATAATCTCCCGTCAAAATTATCCAACATGTTCATTAACGTGCATAGAGTATCTCTTCTTCGCATGAGGTCAAGATATGACGTCCCATCAGATGGATGTATAGTTTTTCAAAGACTGTCGTCTTTCTAAACGAGGGGAGCGTAGGGGTTAGTAGAATAAATCTTAATTGAGGCCCGGTTGAAACCCGAACCTGAGGACTTCAAGTTAGCAACGTTGAGCACTATAGACTAAGCCAATTTCCATGCAGAAAGAAATCAGTTATATTTGCCAAGACTTATCAGGATGGGATTTTAAAAGGAAGGGATGAACAGCATAATTCTCCGAAGAACATCTGCGAACGTATACTCTGATTATTTTAAAATAGTTGTTCTCAACTTTTTCGATCACAGCGTCACCTATAACCTTTTAACTCCTCCTTAATTCTTTTTGCATGGTATTTAAACTTTCTTTCTTGTATAAAACTACTTGAAATGATATTTACCGTGTAAAAAAATTACTAGTGTTTTGATACTGTATCCATGAATTTCTGAGCGGGGGTGGCTCGGTCGGTAGCGCGCCAGGCTTGTAATCTGTAGTTCCCAGGTTCGAGTCCCAGCTGGGTCAGCGTTGAGATTTATCTCCGCAAAATTCTCCGCCCTGCCCACGGTCAGTAGTAGACACCGATGGGCTTGGAAAGGCCGCCGTCCGTCGGATGGGACATTAAGCCGTGGCCCCATGTGCGGGAGAGCCATACCCTGTGCACGTTAAAGAACACCCTGGATGGCCTTGACGGGAGGCTACCATCTGTCTCCCAACAGCTGTTCCAGTGGGTCCCCTCCCCCAACCTTCTCTGAGCCTTCGGGGTCCATGTGACCTGGCCATTTAGCCCATGGTGTGCAAACAAGTGCCGCTCAGAGGTAAAACAACCCAACCCATGAATTTCTAAGGTTTTTTCTATCAAAACAAAACATGCATAACTATGTTAATCTAAGAACTAATCGATATTCTATTTAATCTATTTCTATCTAAAAGAAAAAAACGAGCTTCCCCCAAATTTCTAAAATGTGTCTTTTTAATTAAAGTTGGAAACCATTGTTTTAAGCTCTAGTAATTACATTAATCTTTTTGAAATTAATTCATTTATTCTGGCCCTGATCTAGGGGGAAAAAATAACGGGGAGGGGAGGAAGAGACTAGATTTCTTTGCAGTTTAATATTTTGCTCTCCGCTTTAGGACTTTAAAAATTTCTTGATGGTTGCGTTAAATACGCACAATATTTATTATTTTTTTGTTTCCAATACCCTTCCTAGCAATCCCAAAGGAGAGGGGAGAAATGACCCTCTTACAACCCCCCCCCCCCCCTCCGCTCGTATTAAGTGAGTGGAAATACCAATACTTGGAGATCTAGTGATTAAGAACTCCAAGTATTTTCAAGGCCATACTGTATCCATGACAATGTAATGGCCTTGAAAGGAGACTCAAATCTATAACACCTCTAATAAGTGAGAGTTACATATGAAAAGAAGAATGCAATAGGAATGCTGAGGAAAGATTATCCTGATAAGATCGAGTACTCTTGGAAGATTCTTAAATGAGCGTTGGTTGGTTTTGAATTGTTTTACCTCTGATCGGCACTTTTTTGCACACCATGGTCTAAATGGCCAGGTCACAAGGACCCCGAAGGCTCAGAGAAGGTTGGGGGGAGGGGACCCACTGGAACAGCTGTTGGGAGACAGATGGTAACCTCCCGTCAAGGCCATCCAGCGTGTTCTTTAACGTGCACAGGGTATGGCTCTTCCTCACAATGGGGCTTAACCCTTTCAGGACCATAAGGTTTCTAAGAGTAAATATTAGTATGTAACTGTTTATTTTAGTTTGTTTAGACGTAAAATAAATAAAAATCATAAGAAAAATACATAACAATGTGTAGTTTTTGTGGAATTTTATGGGAAATATTTTTCACAATGGACTATAAAGGTAACACAAATTATAGTTAGGCTTATTATGCAGTGTCTTTTATTTATTGGTTTATTATAACAAAATGTTAACTAAAATAATACAAAATTATGAAATAAAATTACTATACAAAATGATGTGCTAATTATGATATTCTGCGAAGCAATTTCTTTTGGTAGTGAGGCAAAGATGGACATTGCACATAGTACATATATTATGCGTCCTGACAGTTCTGTTTTTGTTTTCTAAACGTTCCCGTTTACGTAATTGCGTTCGGCATACGTTCTATTTTGACATTCTGTATAAAAAATGCAGATAAGGTTATAATTAAATACGACAATCACCAATTTTAAAATGGGAAAAATGTTTCCCTTAGTCGTGAAAGGGTTAACGTCCCATCCGACGTATGGTTAAATGAGCGTCAATAACACTGGAGAAGAGAGGTTTCCCCTGATTCGAGAGCAATTTACAAGACAAAATCTTTCCAAGCCATTTGAATGTTACGTACGTAAAGCACAGAAAAGCGCAATGTTTGTTAATGAATCGAAAAGAAAGGAGTATTGAAAATATATTTCTGTTATACGCATTTAAAAGATGAAATCGAAAGTTTTCATTTCGTTCTATATAACGAGTTTGACAGCCATATAAAGTACGTGGCACAATTTCATTTGTTGCATTTTTTTTTCGCTCGTTCGATATGCTATTTTTTAACAATAAAGAGTTTGTTCATTCGTTACAGTTGCAGTTAAACCCGAGGGTTCAGAGAAGGTTGGTGGAGGGGACAAACGGAATAGCTGTTGAGGGGGCATATGGTAACCCCCTCCCGTCAAGACCATCCAGCGTGTTCTTCAACGTGCACAGGATACGGCTCTCCCGCACACGGAGTCACGGATAAATATGTCATTCGACGGAAGGCTGCCTTTTCAAGCCTATAGGATTCCCTACTGACATAAGGCAGGGTGGGGAGTTTTTGCGAAGATAAATCTCAACTCTGCCCCAGCTGGGACTCGAACCTTTGGAGCGCAGATTACGATCCTGGGAGCCACTGATTAAGCCCCTCTCCCCACGTGCAGGGGCGGGGGTGGCTCAGTCGGTAGCGCGCCAGGCTCGTAATCTGTAGTTCCCAGGTTCGAGTCCCGGCTGGGTCAGCGTTGAGATTTATCTCCGCAAAATTCCCCGCCCTGCCCACGGTCAGTAGGGGACACCGATGGGCTTGGAAAGGCCGCCGTCCGCCGGATGGGACGTTAAGCCGTGGCCCGTGTGCGGGAGAGCCATACCCTGTGCACGTTAAAGAACACGCTGGATGGCCTTGACGGCAGGCTACCATCTGTCTCCTAACAGCTGTTCCAGTGGGTCCCCTCCCCCAACCTTCTCTGAGCCTTCGGGGTGTTTGTGACCTGGCCATTTAGCCCATGGTGTGCAAAAAAGTGCCGCTCAGAGGTAAAACAACCCAACCCAACCCCACGTGCAAGAGAGCCATATCTTATGCACATTAAAGAACACGCTGAATGGCCTTCATGAAAGGCAACCATCTGTCTTCTAACAAATGTACAGTTTGTCCGCTTCCCCAACATTCTGTGAGACCTTTGAGTCCTTTCGACCTGGCCATTTAGCCCATTGTGTGCAAAAAAATGTCACTGAGAAGCAAAACAACCTAATCCGAAAACAACTCTGAGTGCTCGGTGTTCTGGTGACTTGATAATTTATTCCATTGTGTGGATAAAAGTGTTGCTTATAGATAAAGCAACCCAACTAGGATTGTTGGTTTGTTTTACCTCTGAGCGGCACTTTTTTGCACACCATGGGCTAAATGGCCAGGTCACATGGACCCCGAAGGCTCAGAGAAGGTTGGGGGAGGAGACCCACTGGAACAGCTGTTGGGAGACAGATGGTAGCCTCCCGTCAAGGCCATCCAGCGTGTTCTTTAACGTGCACAGGATATGGCTCTCCCGCACACGGGACCACGGCTTAACGTCCCATCCGACGGACGGCGGCCTTTCCAAACCCATCGGTGTCCCCTACTGATCGTGGGCAGGGCGGGGAATTTTGCGGAGATAAATCTCAACGCTGACCCAGCTGGGACTGGAACCTGGGAATTACAGATTACGAGCCTGGCGCGCTACCGACTGAGCCACCCCCGCCCCGCCCCGCCCAACTAGGAAGGTTGCAGAAGTATTCATGAGAAGGCCGATAGCAAATTCGTTACAGTGGCAGTTAAACCCGTATTTTTGTTAATGAATCGAAAAAAAGGAGTATTGAAAATATATTTCTGTTATACGCATTTAAAAGATGAAAAATCTGTTTCAGAAGAATCTTCTGTTTCAGAAGTATTCATGAGAAGGCCGATAGCAAATCCCGTGGTAAGCCGTGGTTTAGAAGAATGAAGAAGAGAAGAAAATCAGTGGAAGTAATCAGTGGTTTAGAAGATGCGAGTGCTGATAAGAGTAGAGCAATCCATTTTAAGACCTGACGCAGAAAACCAACCGTAAAGATTCAATAAATACATCAAAGCAAACGCCATTCTTTTAAAGCAGAGATGTCGTAAAGCTGGCTGCATTGGGAATCTCGATAACTGACTTTGTGCAAAGACCCATTTACGACGATGACTTTGGCAATGAGCTTGATATCGCGAATTGTTGAAACTATTTTTTCTAGACAGATTTGTAATTTTTCTATCCAGGGAACTGAAATATATATTCTATATTTGGAAGCACAAGCATCTAAAGCAGCAGTTTTTATCAAACGTGGGGCGTGAAAATAAGTTACGAAAGATGATTGATAGACATTTTATTGCCTCATCTATTTCGTTTGATATCAACTGAAAGGGGGCAGGGGTGGCTCAGTCGGTTTCGCGCCAGGATCGTAATCTGTAGTTCCCAGGTTGGAGTCCCAGCTGGGTCAGCGTTGAGATTTATCTCCACAAAATTCCCCCGCCCTGCCCACGGTCAGTAGGGGACACCGATGGGCTTGAAAAGGCCGCCGTCCGTCGGATAGGACGTTAAGGCGTGGCCCCGTGTGCGGGAGAGCCATACCCTGTGCACGTTAAAGAACACGCTGGATGGCCTTGACGGGAGGCTACCATCTGTCTCCCAACAGCTGTTCCAGTGGGTCCCCTCCCCCAACCTTCTCTGAGCCTTCGGGGTCCATGTGACCTGGCCATTTAGCCCATGGTGTGCAAAAAAGTGCCGCTCAGAGGTAAAACAACCCAACCCAAATCAACTGAAAGCCACCTTTCTAGACGAAGAGCGTTACTGTCCACAAGTCTTCCATTTATTATAAAATGTTTAGTGATAGTTTTAAATTTTACGGTTTTACAACAGATCCATATTTGTTTGTAACGTTATTATACACTTCTCCACCAAAATATTAGAAAGAGATTCCGTGTCAATGGGAATCTATTTCGAAGCTCTACAACTTCTAAAATATGCATTTAATGGAAAAACGTGATTGAAGATAAATGTATGATCATATTCTAGTCCAGGGATTCTCAAAGTGGGTTAACGGAAAATGTTTTGAAGTACGCCGTGGGAGATCAAAAGTCGCTAAATCTAGTAACAAAGTCAGTGTTTTATTTTATTCCCATTGTTATACTCTAACTATAGTTTTATTTATCTATACAAGGGGTACGCCAGTTGCATACATATTTCCAGGGGGTACGCGAAGCATAAAAGGTTTAGAACCACTGATTTAGTCCACTGAAATTTCGATTTTCAACACCAGTATTTAAAGAGTTATGTAAGTTAGAATATTTCACAACAGTAATGCGTCATAAGATTTTACCTCAGAAATTAATTAAAACTTAAATAATAAGAATTGTTTCAAACGTTTTATAAAAATAAACCTTTTTAGAAATTTTGGTAATGATTATTTCAGTATTAGACAATGATGAATGATTTTTTATAAAAAACAAGATAATTTATTATTAAATATTCCAGTTACCATAACTTTTTAAATACTAAACAAATATTATTGAAAATCGAGATTTTGATTTTCATTTTCATATAATTTGGGAGGGCTAGTGTGAAACGTAACTGAATGGATTGTTCTAGCCCAGGAGGGTGACTGGCTGAAAATTTCTAATCTTTCACAAATTATTAAGTATTATTAATTTTCTGTGTATTATTTAATTAATTTTCTAAAGATAATTTAATATTTTTAATTTAATATTTTATCATTTTGCACTCGAGCATGCTGTGGTTTTATCAAAAAAAAATGAATATTATAGAGGGTTCCCTCTCCCCCAACCTAAAATACTGAATTCTCTTAGCACCCCTCTTAATGATCAACTATTCCCACGCAGTGCAAGAGAAGTATTCGTAACTTTTTAAAAATGGAATACTCCTTCCCTTAAAAATTGTGATAATCTTCTCTAATTTCACTTATTTGTAAAACATCAATTACAGCAATAAAAAATAAATAAATATCCCTATAATAAGCTGCCAGTTGAGTTTCTGAGTGATACTTTATGCAAAATTGGTTAAATTACCAAGTCAAAGGAATCTAAGGGCTCAGAAATAAAGGACGCTGGATGCTTCCTTTCAAGATCCATTGGCCAGAGACGCATGGATACCTTCTGTCTGATCCACGGGATAGAGACACGTAGATGCTTACTATCCATTGGACAGAGACTCATGGATACCTTCTGTCTGATCCACGGGATAGAGACACGTAGATGCTTACTATCCATTGGACAGAGACTCATGGATACCTTCTGTCTGATCCACGGGATAGAGACACGTAGATGCTTACTATCCATTGGACAGAGACTCATGGATACCTTCTGTCTGATCCACGGGATAGAGACACGTAGATGCTTATTATCCATTGGACAGAGACTCATGGATACCTTCTGTCTGATCCACGGGATAGAGACACGTAGATGCTTACTATCCATTGGACAGAGATTCATGGATACCTTCTGTCTGATCCACGGGATAGAGACACGTAGATGCTTACTATCCATTGGACAGAGACTCATGGATACCTTCTGTCTGATCCACGGGATAGAGACACGTAGATGCTTACTATCCATTGGACAGAGACTCATGGATCTTCCCTGTCGAGATCCATTGGACAGAAACACAGGGAGGCCTTCTATCAAAATCTGCCGGACATTGAAAACAAATAAATGTCTCCTGTCAAGATCATCGATGTGTTGCTTAACATGCCAAGATATGGTTTTCATGCACGTGAAGTGCCCTTCTTCACCAAGAGTAAAGCTGAGATTAGCAGAGAAAAAATTTCTGCATTAATACAGCGAATGCTAGAACTTGGAAACACCAGACTAGCGCCTGACGCACTCTCAACCTAAACCAACCTCCGCTTATTGGTAAACTGAGACTATATCTTGCAACCATAAGGGCGACAAGAAATCGGCAGAATGATAACCAAATGAGCGGCGACAATGGGCCGAAAACCTTACTGAGCACAGGCAGTAAACTGGTTGGTAGAGCAATATAATTTGCATAAATAAATGAAACTGAATGAGATCCGTGACCCACTAATGATTAAAGTGGAAAAGGGATTTATGCAAAGCGTATTCTTTTTAAATGGTGTCGAGAAGTTCGGAAAGAATCTGTATTTGTTCCGTTCTTTTGTTTCCATCTTTTTTTCTTTGCGACGAGATACCGGAAGAAAGAGTAGGAGGGTAGCGGGCGATCTCATCTGCTGCAAATTCAGCTCTCTTCTTGTCCAAAGCTCCTTCTCATTTCCAGCTACTGCTGTTGCCATGAGCGTCATCTTCTAAGTGTTATTATGTCACGAGAGCTTAGATGCGGCGAATGAATTATTTAACGGAATAAACAAACAAGTGGTAAGCAAAGAGGAAACGCAAAGTTTTGTAAAAGAAATTTTAGCAGAAACAGTTTTTCTTACTGCTTTCCTAACTAATTCGCCTTTTTCCTATGAAGATTTTGCATTTCTTTCGTTGTTTTTTTCTTCTTTTGTTTAATATCTTTTTTTTTTTTGAAATTTTTTTCCTTGTAATCATTTCCATTCATTTGCCATTTCTTTTCTTCATTTAAAAAATGTTCGTTTGCCTCTACAGAAAATGCAAGAACTGAAAGAAAATAAGGGAGAGGGGAAAAAAGAAGTAAATGCGTTTTTTTTCCTTTGGGCTATTAAAAACAATGACTATAAATTAGTTCATTTTGTTGAACATCAATGGCGAAGCGTCACAATTCGCATAGGACAGAGATGGGAAACATTTTTTTAAATAGCGTGTCATTTTGCATTATTTAAGCTATCTAATATGGATCCACTTGTATTCAAAATTGAATGGAATATATTAGTAATGCATTTTACACTTCAGAGTCATTAGAATTTTTTTTTTTCTTTTTCGAAGGCATTCAATCTACTAGCCACATTGGTATGACAGAAGTTTCTGCTATTATGTCCCATCTCGCACTATTATGCTCCCAAATGTTTTCGGTTGCAACACGAAATTCGAATACCTATTCACTCTATGACCAAAAATTTGAACATGTATTCACCTCGTGACCCAAAATCCGAATGCTCATTCATCTCGAGTCCCAAAATTCAGATACCTATTTGCCTCGCAACCCAAAAGTCAAACACCCATTCACATCACAACCCAAAATTCAGATATATGTTCACCTCGCGATCCAATTTAGATGCATATTCAAAATTCAAAATTCAGAAATCTCTCAAGCCTAGTTTTTACAAGTTAGGAAGCTAGTTACTGTTCCATCATGGTAAACTTTGTTAAGTTAGCTCTAACTGAGGCAGTGACTTCGGTCGTAGTATGGCATGTCCATTGTGTGAGAAGTCCTGTAAGAGCTGGGAGCAGCTTCTAGGATTATTGCTGTCCTGTGTGCTGCAAATGAAAAAAAGGTTTCTCCGCCCACGGTCAGTAAGGGACACCGAAAGGCCGCCGTCCGTCGGATGGGACGTTAATCCGTGGCTCCGTGTGTGCGGGAGAGCCATACCCTGTGCACGTTAGAGAACACTCTGGATGGCCTTGACGGGAGGTTACCATCTGTCTCCCAACATCTGTTCCAGTGTGTCCCCTCCCCCAACCTTCTCTGAGCCTACGGGGTCCTTGTGACCTGGCCATTTAGCCCATTGTGTGCAAAAAAAAGTGACGCTCAGAGACAAAACAACCCATCGTTTCCCAAACTGCCTACCAGAGAACCTGTTGTACACTTCATTTTCCTGTGTTACACATTTCTTCTAAATAGGATATAAGTTACAGTTCCTACGCTATGTCACATTTAATTAAGCGTCTGTTCTCTAACTAGACGTGTAGATGCAATAAACAAGGACTTTCTTTGATGGGAAAAACATCAACAGAAATGTTTTCAAGGCAATAAATTTAATAATCCCATTGTAATATACCTGACATTCTATCTACGCATTATACTGATGCACTAAAGAGTAATACGAAACTATAATTATATCGTTTCCAAAACTTTCTGAACATTCAAATTACCATCAGTTAATTTCGGTCGTATTTCATTCAGTCTTTTTTTCCGTCGTAAACACCGGCTAGATGGCTCCGTCCTTGACCGGTAACGTAGGGACTTGCCGTCGGCTCTCTCGTGCAGTATTACCCGTCTTGTTCATCCCTCCATTCTCCGTTGGGGACTGAAGGCGCTCGCCTGGCTTTCTCACTCTATCGCCATTCGTAAATCACTTTAGGAAGTGTTGATCCACCTGAGCTTCACCACACAAATTCTAGCCTCGTTATCCCATTCTCGCTCGTTCTACAACTCTCTTCGAGTTAAAGCATTTTAACGTCAGTCTGTATTTCAATGCACATGAGCTTTTATTCGCTTCCTTCTGTTCATCTGAGGGTTGATTTCTTTTGTACTGTGCATCGCAGCTTTGCTTTTCTCTGGGAAGAGTACATTGGTTCATTGCTTCTGAAGTCGAGTCGAGATACCGTCGATTCAAACGGGCTCCTTTCTTTTGAAATCGCGTCCATTTAGGTCCCAATTCCAATCAAACTCTAAATGGAAATCTGAGTGCTTCGATTTTCCTCCATCTCATCTTATATCGCGAATTATTCCCTTGTTAATCTATTGCCTTTAAGTAGCACCAAATGTATGCACTAGCTGTTGACTGTAAAATCATTACTATGAGTGAGAACTCCATGTCCAACTGGGGCGGGGGTTTGCTCAGTCAGGAGCGCGCCAGAATCGTAATCTGCAATTCCTCAGTTCGAGTTCTAACAGTTCCAGGGTTGAGATTTGTCTCTGCTAATCCTCACCCTTCCCTCGGTAGGAAAGGAAACACCTATGGGTTTGGAATAGGTTCACAGGTGCCCCTTTCCTACCGGGATTGGAAGGAATCCGTCGGATGGGACGTAGCCGTGCCCACTTGTGTAGAAGAGCCATATTTTGTGCATGTTAAAGAACACGCTGAATTGCCTTAACGAGAGACAATTATCTGTCTCCTAAAGGCAGGAAAAGAAGCAACTATGGGCTTCGAAGGGGCTCACAGGTGCCCCTTCCTACTGGGCCTTGAAGGGGCTCAAAGGTGTCCCTTTTCCTACCGTGGCTTGGAAGGAGTTCGTCGGATGAGACATAAGCCGTGACCCCTTGTGTAGAAGAACCATACTCCCTACGAATGTTAAAGAACACATTGGGTGGCCTTGAAGAGTAGCTATTATCTGTCCCCAAACATCTGTCCGGTGGGTTTCCCTTCCCTACCCAACTCTGAGCATTTGGAGTACTCGTGACCTGTCCATGTAGTCTATTGTGTGCAAAATAGTGCCACTCAGAGGTGAAAAACCTAACTCACTGAACTGAACTTTCAAAACCTTATCTGAATTTTGTTCTGAATGGACATCTGAACAGTTATTTTGCCGCCCGGAGCGAACGTGGATATCTGCTGCCAGGAGCGAGCTTGGTTTCTGCCGCCCCTTTATTTAAATCTCATCTTGGATATTAATGATTAATTTAGCAAAATTTAATGTCATTTTTAACAGCAACTGAAATCATCTATGGAAAAATAGGTCATACTTGCTCGAGTGAACTCTACTTAAGGTATGGTCGTTAGTTTGTTTGCAAATTTGCCACCCTTAAAGAAATGCCACCCCGGTTGCACGTGCGGTAGCGCTTCCCCTTTATCTGAAAGTCTTGTTTTTCCTTCGTCTAGAATTATATCACCTATTATATCCCAATCTACTTGGGGCGGGGGTGGTTCAGTCGGTAGCGCGCCAGGCTCGCAATCTGTAGTTCCCAGGTTCGAGTCCCAGCTGGGTCAGCGTTGAGATTTATCTCCGCAAAATTCCCCGCCCTGCCCACGGTCAGTAGGGGACACCGATGGGCTTGGAAAGGCCGCCGTCCGTCGGATGGGACGTTAAGCCGTGGCCCCGTGTGCGGGAGAGCCATACCCTGTGCACGTTAAAGAACACGCTCGATGGCCTTGATGGGGGGCTACCATCTGTCTCCCAACAGCTGTTCCAGTGGGTCCCCTCCCCCAACCTTCTCTGAGCTTTCGGGGTCCATGTGACCTGACCATTTAGCCCATGGTGTGCAAAAAAGTGCCTCTCAGAGGTAAAACAACCCAACCCAATCTACTTATTGCTTGTGAATAGCACCAAATGCGGTTAAGCCGTCGACTACAAAATCATTTCGCTAAGAGCCATAAACCCATGCCGAATACGAGGCTACACCTTAACGTCTCAACGGACGGACTGCTGCATTTCCAAGCCCATCGGTGTCTCCTACTGACCGTGAACAGGCCCGGAAGTTTTGCTGAAATAAATTTCAACGCTGACCCAGCTGCGACTCGAGCCTGGCAACTGCAGATTACGAGCCTGGCGCGCTACCAAATTGTCCACCCCCCGCCCCTGTAAAATCAGGATTTTAACTCAGACCTCATCTTGAAGAATGACCCACTATTGAAGAAAAGTCACAATAGTTCTGTTTAGGTCGCCAAACTTGCTTTAACGCTTCACCGAGCACATTACGGTTAACAATAGAAACTCATCCCACACATTTTTATTATCTCTTTTCCCCCACTTGTGATGCGAAGCGCTACTAATGAAATATTTAACATGGAAATTTTATTCATTCTATCCTTTTTATGAGTTGAAGGTCACACACTCTCTGTTTGTTTCATCTGCTTAATCATAGCAGATTCTGGTGATAAAAACGAATCATTGAGATGAGGTCTCTAGAGAGAAGGATAGAGTGTCACGTTCAAACCACAAAGTGTTATCTGCTCTTATCTCCTTCTTGTAACAACCACATTAGTGTGGACTTAAAAGTGACGGTGAGATAATAAAAGCTTTGTTCAAACTCTGGACTCATAGGTTTCGATAAGTATACAACAAATATTACGAAGAGCTACCAAAAAGAGGAATTCAATATCCTCTTATTCTAGGACGCAGTAGAAGATGCAGTAAAAGGAGGCACCTCCTCTCTGCATTAATCCGTTAATGTTATAATTAACGAAGGTTTATTTTTAATCTCTTTCATCCCAGTAGTTAAAAGAAAAATACTAAAGCCTAATTAAGGTTTTATAAACTTGGTTACCCTTTCGCGTCCTACCCCTTTTCTTTCTTATGGAATCCTGCTTAGAGTTGGATTCCTTAGTATTTCAGACTGACTTATGAATCACTTCGGGCGGGGGTGGCTCAGTCGGTAGCGCGCCAGGCTCGTAATCTACAGTTCCCAGGTTCGAGTCCCAACTGGGTCAGCGTTGAGATTTATCTCCGCATAACTCCCCGCCCTGCCCACGGTCAGTAGGGGACACCGATAGGCTTGGAAAGGCCGCCGTCCGTCGGATGGGACGTTAAGTCGTGGCACCGTGTGCGGGAGAGCCATACCCTGTGCACCTTAAAGAATACGCTGGATGGCCTTGACGGGAGACTACCATCTGTCTCCCAACAGCTGTTCCAGTGGGTCCCCTCCCCCAACCTTTGGGGCGGGGGTGGCTCAGTCGGTAGCGCGCCAGATTCGTAATCTGTAGTTCCCAGGTTCGAATCCCAGCTGGGTCAGCGTTGAGATTTATCTCCGCAAAATTCCCCACCCTGCCCACGGTCAGTAGGGGACACCGATGGGCTTGGAAAGGCCGACGTCCGTCGGATGGGACTTTAAGTCGTGGTCCCGTGTGAGGAGATCCATACCCTGTGCACGTTAAAGAACACGCTGGATGGCCTTGACGGGAGGCTACC
Source organism: Ryuthela nishihirai (assembly GCA_038380435.1). Taxonomy (NCBI): domain Eukaryota; kingdom Metazoa; phylum Arthropoda; class Arachnida; order Araneae; family Heptathelidae; genus Ryuthela; species Ryuthela nishihirai. The sequence goes on from JAWZYU010000020.1 coordinate 43,481,874, forward strand.
ATCTGTCTCCCAACAGCTGTTCCAGTGGATCCCCAACCTTCTCTGAGCCTTCGAGGTCCATGTGACCTGGCCATTTAGCCCATGGTGTGCAAAAAAGTGCCGCTCAGAGGTAAAACAACCCAACCCTATGAATCACTCTGGTATATCTACGGTTAATGAAACCTTTTTTAAGTATTAGTAGGTCTTTAATGAACACTGATTACAAATTTTTTTTTTACGATTAAGACAGTTTTTTTCTTGTTTGGTAAACTTGGCAGTAAAGAAACGTATAACTTAAACGTAAAAAACACTTCTTGGAAAGTCATTAGAGATCTGCTTTGATAATTGATGTTCCAGAAAAAATGTCATGGAGTCTTACAGGTCGTCGATCTTGGTCATTGTGAAAAGCAAGACTTGTGTCTGCCACAAAAGCTGCTAATGACTTTCTCGAATTCCTTTGAAAGTCGGGAATAACGAATGCCATTGGACGGGCATTTTCCACCGCATTTCATTTTCCGTTTTAACATTTGCAGCGATTGTGAATAAGAGCAGGTTGATGTCTCTAGCATAGAATTATGATATAAGTATGTAATGGTGACCATAAACTTTCACGAAAGATACAATCCCATGTTATGTTAATGAGGAAAAAAAAAACTAAAAAAAAAAACTCTAAAACTTTTTTTTTTCTGTAAAAATGTGGCTGACGACAAATCAAACGTTTCAACAGACAAAAAAATCTCGAATTTTAACAATATTCGTTCGGTTGGGTTGTTTTTCCTCTGAGAGGCACTTTTTTGCACACCATGGTCCTTCGAGGTCACAAGGACCTTGAAGGCTCAGAGAAGGTTGGGGGAGGAGATCCACTGGCCACGGCTTAACGTCCCATCCGACGGGATGGACGGCGGCCTTTCCAAGCCCTTCGGTGTCCACTATTGACCGTGGGCAGGACGGGGAATTATTGCGGAGATAAATCTCAACGCTGACCCAGCTGGGACTCGAACCTGGGAACTACAAATTACGAGCCTGGCGCGCTACCGACTGAGCCACCCCTATTCGTTCGGTATTTAAAGTGAAAGTTGGAATATTTGACAGTTGCGATGCCGATCCTAAGGATTTAATTAATTAATAAACATTTAAAATATACGTTTATTTTATTAAATGGCTTGAAATTATATTATTTTTTGAAGTTTTAATTGATTTCTGAGATTGGCCCTGGATTTTACCTTTATATTCCAAGAAATTTGCTGGACACCACTAAAACGAAAGGAAAACATTTATACTGAAACGGTAATCTGGTTCATTCTGAATGGATTCCCACCTAAAAACAAAAAGTTGAAAAACAGTTTTTTAACAATATTCGTTCGGTATTTAATATAACAGCGAACGTTGTGATGTCAAGACAAATTTCAAAGTTCTATTTTTGGGTGAGCCCTATTTGTCCCGTGAGTCAAAGTTTCCCCAAACCTTTTCTAAACAGCGCCGATAATCATTTATTATTACAAGATAAAAAATTGAAGAAACAACGAAGCTTGACAACGAAGCTTTCAGACACCCGATTGTATCAGCTATAAAAGCTCCGAAAAGGTATGTCCTTCGCGTAATCATTCTTCTCCTTCTCTTCCCCTTTGGGATATCAGCGATACTGACTCCAATATTGTATCACCTTTGTGTTCTCCTTATTTCTGTCCTCCATTTCTCTTCTCATAAATAGATCCACATACACACGCTGCGTCAGTCTTTCCTCTCTTTTCTTCCCCTTCATTCCTTACTCTTGCTGAACTTCGAACCTCTTTATCCCAACTGCATTTGCTGTAGAAGCATAATCATTTGACGCGTGTTGTTTGAATTCTCAGGTGGATGAAGAGAAAGGCTGAGACGTCAAGACGAAATTCTTTTCCTGTTGTAGAATAGCTACGTAAAGGTGAGGGGGCGTATTTGTTCTTTCGAACTCGCCTTCTTTTTTTCAGAGGGGTGTGAGAAAAGCAACTTTTTAAATTTAAGGAATAAAGGACAAATACTTTTTATGTTGTAAAAATATCCCATGGCCGAGTGGTTAGCACGCTTGGCTATTGATCTAAGGGACCATGGTTCGAGCCCCGGGTAAGGCATGATTGTGTGTGTTGTTTTTCTGCTGAGGTCCTGCCATCCTCTCAGATCTCCTACTATGGCATATAAACTGATAGGCTCCTGTCAGACCTCTGTGGCAAGCAGCTGCTTGAGGGGGTATTTATTTATAAATAAAAATTACAAAAAAACATAAATTATATAGTTTGTAACTATGCTTCTATTATAATTAACTTCGAAGATAAATTCTAATGTTTGTCATTGCTGTTGTTAAACGTTAAAATTTCTATAACTCTTTAACTACTAAACTAATACTATTGAAATCGATATTTAGACAGACTTAATTGAGGACCTGAAATATCCTGTGCCACATTTTCTTATAAAAGCTTAGATTTATAGTTATAGAGCTTGAACGTTAATTGGGTTGTTTTCCCTCTGAACGGCAATTTTATGCACCAAATGGGTTAAATGGCCAGGTCACAAGGATCCCAAGGGCTCAGAGAAGGTTGGGGTAAGATGATCCATTGATCAACAGTTAGGAGACAGATGGTACCCTCCCAACAAGGCCATCCAGCTTGTTCTCTAACGTGCACATGGTATGGCTCTCCTGCCCATGGAGACATGGTTTTACATCCTATCCGACGGACGGCGACTATTCCAAGACTATCAAACTATATTCCCTTTTTTTACCGGCGGCAGAGCGGTGGTTTAGCGGAGATAAATCTGAAACAAGTGGGACTCGAACGTGGGAACCGCAGATTTAGAGCATATCCAGCCTGTTCAAAGTTAGCTTCTACTGACATAACCTTGTAGGGGTTAGTTATAATTCATTCACCACTGAGTGTATATGTCATAGATGTCGTCCTGGTCAGGGACATATCCAGGGGGAGAGGGACCAGGGTTCCCCCGACAATCCAGTCGTCTTATTCGAAATCTGAACTTGTCTACCTTCTTTGAAATCCAAAAAACTATAAATTCTTATTCCATATGGAATATTATTTTAATTTTCCTATTCGGGGGAACATGCTTACTAATTGGGAAACCGTACTGAAGTCTTATTCTCAACCCTCCCCCCCAAACTATATTCTCGGAGCCCTTTCCCCCATGAGACTAAATTAAATTCTCGAACCCTCCCCGAAACTGAATTCTGAGCCTTCCCCAAAAGTAAATTCTTGCCCCCCCCCCCCCCCCCCCCCCCCCGACGCTAAATCCTGGGTACGTCCCTGGTGATCGATTGGTTAACGAGATTAGCTATTGTGTAAAAGGATTGGCTGGAATATGATAACGAGGCTTGGTTTCTTGGCTTGTTTTTCTCCTAAGTCTCGCAGATTAAACAGACAGTCTTCTGTCAGACCTCTGAGGAGAGCAACTGTATGAAGCATAATTTATTTATTATATATATTAAGCATATGTTGAACGAATATTTTTTAACTAGAAATAACCTTTTGGTGAAAGTGGCATATTCATTTACAAAGAGAATAAAGTTTGATCTTTTTCCACTTTAAAATCCTCCTAACGTCGAAATTGGAATTAACAGAAGATTCAAAATATGCGAATGGTAATATTTTATTAATACCTACAGTATCAAACCAAAAAAAAAATAATATTTTTTTTCTTAATGTAAAAAAGTTGAATATTCCTACTTCGCTCGAGGGATAGTGGCAAATTGAGAATCGTTGTTATAAAATCTTTGGCCAATGAATTCTATTACCAAAAATTCGAATTTCTATCATGAACGGACTGTTTAAAATATTAAAAACGACGTTTTTTTCCATCTCAGTGATCTCTAACTATAGAAATTAAAACAGTTGGAAAATTCTGAAAATGCGACTTGTAAAGTTTTATTAGTACCTATCAACACCAAAACGAATTTTTTTCGTTTCACTTTAGAAAGATCCCCAAAAAAATTGGAGAAAAAGTCCCCAAAAGTCACAAACCCACCCAAACGCTAACGTTCCACTCTGCAAAGGCCCAAAATCTACAGCTAAAAGCTCCTCCAACGCTGAGAAAAAGTCCCAAAAATGCACACCTAAAACCTAATGTCTCCTAAGAGCTGTCCAGTGGATCCCGTTCCCCATTTGAGGTTCTTGTGACTTGCCCATTTAACCCATTTTGTGTACAACACCGCCGCTCAGATATAAAACAACCTTAAAAAATTCTTCACTGCTTAAGAAAAAGAAGTTGTTTTACTGGATTTTAAGCAACGCTTTCAAAGAATGAAAAAGACGGAATTCAAGAGAAGTTTCTAGCTGAAAACAAATATTGATTGTTTGCAAGATGCAAATGCTTATTTTTATCTTTAAAAGCGAGATTGAAAGTCTCTTGAGATGAAAACAAAGAGCGATTCTGTCGATCTCTGTTTTTTTATTGCATTGTGGATTTTGTGATTTCCAACGATTACAGTGTTCTTGTCTTTTCCATTTTTGTTAATCTGCCGACTTACGGCGATGGAATGCCACGTATTCTAGAAAAAAGAGTTATGCCCATTTATCTAAATATCTTTTCCCATTTAGAATACGCCTTTTACTTTCAGTTACGACATTTTTGTGAAAGTTTTCTTTTTATTAAATTTTTTGAAACCTCGTCTCAGAGGAAGGGTGATATTTAGGTGGAGAGCATATTGCAGTTTTATGGAACACGTAACTTGTTGATGTCTGATATGATTAGGAAGTTCATTTTTCTTCCGAACTTTTTATATCTATCACATCTGTCCGAAGAGAGTTACGACAGAGCTGAGTTGCATGAACGCGTGATGCATCTAATCGGTAAAAAAAATACATAAAACAAAAAGGTTAAAAAAAAAAGATTTCTATACGAGTCCTAAAGAGAAAAAAAATAAAAGTAAAACATAACAATGATGAAATCACGTACTGAACTGGAGAGGAGGTAGCTCAGTCGGTAGTGCTCTAGGATTGGGTTGTTCATTTACCTTTGAGCGGTACTTTTTGCACACAATGGACTAAATGGCCAGATCATAAGGACCCCGAGGGCTCAGAGAAGGTTGAGGGAGGGACGCACTGGGCAGATGATGGGAGACAGATGGTAGCTCCCGTCAAGGCCATCCAGCGTGTTCTTTAACGTGAGCATGGCGTGGCTCTCCCAACACAGTCACCATCCGACGGACTTACCAAGCCCATAGGTGTCCCCTACTGACCGTGGGCAGAGTTTTGCGAGATAAATCTTAATATTGGCCCAGCTGGGACTCGAACCTGTGAACTGTAGATTGCGAGTCTAGCGCGCTACCGATTGAGCCACCCATCCCCCTAGTATGCCATTTAAGTTTTATAAATTACTTTAGAAAATTAATATATATATATGATTTTGAAGCGCGAATCTCTTGAAGAATCGAGATTTATTTATTTAGATATAAGCGGGAGTTTTGTGCATACAATGGGTTAAATTGCCAAGTCACAAAAAACCTCAAGGAATCAGAACCAAGTAAGAGAATCCAACGAACTGCTCTGTGAGATAGACAGGAACCCCACTTCAAGCGTGTTATTTTTATCACTGAATTAAACATAAAGGTTTTAATATGAACAGGACATGGTTCAAATGGAAGTCTCCAGTCAAGGCCATCCATCATGGTCTTTAACGTGCAGAGATTTCAGTTGTTTTACCTCTTAGCGGCACTTCTTCCTCTCACAATGGGTTAAATGAGCATGTCACAAGAACCCTCAGGGCACGGAAGAAGTTGAGGCAAGGGAATCCACTAGACAGCTGTTACCCCCCCCCCCCCCGATTGGGGACCACCTTGGCGTGGTGGGGTGACTTCGGGCCCAGCAACCCGGTCGAAGGCTGTGCCGGCCGGATTGGGTCCCCGGTTGGACATAGCCAAGACCAACCGAGGTCGAGGACGCCGCCGACCGGTTGGATATTCCGGTTGGACGGTGACGGTGTCTTAGACCTCACCTATCAGGTGCTCTGGGTGAGCAGTTCGAGGGCTCGGCTGAACGTTCTCGCCTAGTAGGCCTGAGCCCTCACAAAAGTCTGGGCCTTACTAAGGGTGCCGAGCGAACTTGGATTTACATATCCTTGTTCATGGTTAACCGGGGAACAGATTAAATAATAGGTTTCGCCCGGTGGTTAGCTTTCCTTTTATAGGATTGCTGCCATGTGAGGCCGGGGTTGAGGTGCGTCTTTATGGCGCATTCTTGCCCCCGGCTCTAGATAGTCATGGCTTTTCATAACTTGGTAGTGTCGTGAGACGGAACCGGGAATTGCCGTGGTTGCATAACATCGCAACAAATAAAACGAATGGACAGCTGTTAGGAGATAGATGATAGCTTCCCGTCAAGTTTCTTTAAAAAAAGACAATTGCAAAGGGTATGATTCTCCCACCAAGAATTAACTCCCCATCCTACGGACTTTCCAAGACCATCGGTGTCCCCTACTGACCGAACGTTTTGCGAAGATAAATCTCATCTCTGTCCCAGGCGAGACTCGAACCTGAGAACTACAGATTACGAGCCTGGTGCACAACCGACTGAGCCACCCAGCCCCTTAGCATTTGGCAACCAAATTGTATCACTTATTTATTATTAGAATCCCTGAACCCATTTCGATCCCATTACTTCCTGTTTTATGGTTTCGAGAGCAGACAAATTTTTTAAAATTGATTTAAAATTTTACTTCTGCTGTGTGTGCCAAAGTGTGTATGACATGCAAATCATTCCTTGTGCCTTTTATTAGTGTGCACCCGAAACGTTTGGGTTATTTTAACTCTGAACTGGGGCGGGGGTGCCTCAGTCGGTAGCGCGCCAGCCTCGTAATCTGTAGTTCCAAGGTTCGAGTCTCAGCTGGGTCAGCGTTGAGATTTATCTCCGCAAAATTCCCCGCCCTGCCCACGGTCAGTAGGGGACACCGATGGGCTTGGAAAGGCCGCCGTCCGTCGGATGGGACGTTAAGCCGTGGCCCCGTGTGTGGGAGAGCCATACCCTGTGCACGTTAAAGAACACGCTGGATGGCCTTGACGGGAGGCTACCATCTGTCTCCCAACAGCTATTCCAGTGGGTCCCCTCCCCCAACCTTCTCTGAGCCTTCGGGGTCCATGTGATCTGGCCATTTAGTCCATTGTGTGCAAAAAAGTGCTGCTCGGAGGTAAAACGATCCAACCCAACTCTGAACTGTACGTTTGTATGCATAAGGCGCTAAATGACCAGGCCACAAGGACCACAAAGGCTTAGGGAACTCAAGATGTTAGGAAACAAATGGAAGCCTCCTGTCAAGCGTGTTCTTTAACAACTTTTACCCGCAATGGTTACCAAACAGTGTGCCGTAAAAGAGCTTAATATCTGTCGCGAAATATTTTTCTATATTTAGGCAAAATTTTCATCATCCTTTGCTCTTCATTGTAAATTATATTTTTGATATTTAAGAAGTCGAAAGTAGAAATTTTCCTGCATTTATTTTATTGAGACCAAAGTGAAAACCTTATGAGAAAAACATGCATGATGATTTTTGGGCGGTGTATGTTATTTAATTCTTTCGAAAATTTTGTGGAAATTTGAAACAAAAAAGCATAAATTTAAAGTGTTTTTTATTTTTATATTACAGAATTATCCATAAATGTTTTAGCATGTAGGCTTAAAAGGCCTACCAGCTAGGCCTATAAAAGCTTTCAGACCTATAAAATATAAATAAAAAAATGATTGTAAAACAATAGCCAATTACATTAACCAATAAATAAATTATTATTTCTAAAAAATAATTATTCATGTTAATTTCCTGGTGTGCTGCGACAGTTTCGGATTCTCAATGGTGTGCCGTGGCTCAAAAAGATTGGGTTAAGTTGTTTTACTTCTGAGCAGCACTTTTTTCCACACAATGGGCTAACTGGCAAGTCACAAGCACCCCGAGGACTCAGAGAAGGTTAGGAGAAGGGGATCAAATGGACAACAGTTAGGAGACAGATGACAACCCCCCGTCAAAGTCATCCAGAGCGTTCTTTAAACTGCATAGGGTATAGCTTTCTTGAACAAGGCGCCCCGGCTTAATGTACATCCGATGTAAAGAGATTTTTCAAGCCCATCGGTTATTACTAACCAAGGGCAGAACGGAGATTAGCGGAGAAAATTCTCAAATACCAGGTATCTCCGCAAAATTCCCCGCCCTGCCCACGGTCAGTAGGGGACACCGATGGGCTTGGAAAGGCCGCCGTCCGTCGGATGGGACGTTAAGCCGTGGCCCCGTGTGCGGGAGAGCCATACCCTGTGCACGTTAAAGAACACACTGGATGGCCTTGACGGGAGGCTACCATCTGTCTCCCAACAGCTGTTCCAGTGGGTCCCCTCCCCCAACCTTCTCTGAGCCTTGGGGGTCCATGTGACCTGGCCATTTAGCCCATGGTGTGCAAAAAAGTGCCGCTCAGAGGTAAAACAACCCAACCCAACTCAAATACCAGGGATGGTTAGGACTCCAATCGGGGAACTACAGTTTACGAGCCTTGCGCGCTGTCTTCTGAGGCAACCATCGTCCCACTCGAAACTGTTGTGTTAACATCGTTCTGAATCTGACTCTCAACAGTGTGATTATCAAACTAAATTTACATTTCTTACAAAACAATTCTCCCCCCCCCCAAAAAAAAAAAAAACTCAGAAAAGACACCACAACATCTGTTTATATTAACCTTTAAAACGAAAATTGAAATGCTTGTTTAATTCATTAATATTATCACTGTACTCATCATTGGGAGAGCCTATAGGGTTAGAATCTCGAATAGCTAAGTGAGAACCAGTGGGATTTACGGATCATTATTAAGGGTAAAAAGAACACATGTTTTTTTCTGCCCCTACTTATAATCCATTCATTAATAAATAATCACCCATTATTTCACAAACAAAATCTCCATTACTTGTTGAGTTTCGACTTATAAGCCTAATTTAATAATCTATTAGATGTTTTACTGAAATTACCATTTTTTTTTCTGTTCAGAGCCTCAGGGTTGAGAGATTTATCAAATTGTAAGTCGATGCTGAAAGAACTCTGCGGGTTTTCCTTTCCTCTGCTGATAATTCTTTTCCCTCTTCATTCCATTCGAGAACTCTCTCTTGAGATGCAAATAGCCATTAAGCACAAAATAAAATGAATCGCTTCTCTGGTTTGTTTAACTAACCTCAATTTAGATTGCAAGAGCTGGAAAACCAAGGCAAACACTTCATCAACGCTTGTTTTTTTTTCTTTACATCCCCCTGGATGAAGAAAGTGTAATCAGTATGTTCTTCTTTTACCTCTTGCAAAGAAAGTAATCTAGAAAGATCTCATTTTGCAAGAAAAGAGTATTTTCGACATAGAAGTTTTTAACCGAAGAAGAGTCATTTAAGATGCTTAAATATTCTGTAAAGTTCACCAGATTCTGGTTGAGTTTGTTTAATTTATTATTACTCCAGAATTTAATATAAGCTACTTTACAGAGTTGAGAAAACAAAGCAAAAATCTAAGAGCGATGTAAAAGTTAATACGTTGATAAAAAAAAGTTATACAAATTTTCTGGTCTTTTGTTTTTAGTCTTAGGAAGTAAATTAGTTTAACCGTTGATAGAATAATGGAATCACTTTTTAAAATCGAAATTGATTCTAATTTTCGAAATCGTGCTCATGTTTTCACTTTGTCGTCTGTCTGTCATTCAATTCATTCAATTTTTTTTTTCTTTTAGAAGAAAAATTACTATTTGGGTTAGATAGGTGTTGATGAAATATTAGGTTCCGCATTTTTGGAATCTTCAAATAGCTTTCAATAACGCTCTCTATCGGCGGGAAATGCAGGAAATTGCCAAAAATGTTTAGAGATTGGGTTGTTTTACCTCTGAGCGGCACTTTTTTGCACACCATGGGCTAAATGGCCAGGTCACATGGACCCCAAAGGCTCAGAGAAGGTTGGGGACCCACTGGAACAGCTGTTGGGAGACAGATGGTAGCCTCCCGTCAAGGCCATCCAGCGTGTTCTTTAACGTGCACAGGGTATGGCTCTCCCACACACGGGGCCACGGCTTAACGTCCCATCCGACGGACGGCGGCCTTTCATCGGTGTCCCCTACCGACTGTGGGCAGGGCGGGGAATTTTTCGGAGATAAATCTCAATGCTGACCCAACTGGGATTCGAACCTGGGAACTACAGATTACGAGCCTGGCGCGCTACCGACTGAGCCACCCCCGCCCTCCAAAAATTTTTAGAGAAAATTGAAACGTCTATTTATGCTAAAAATTTGAAATTTGGTTAATAGTTTTTGGTGGTCAAGGATTTGTACAATTATTTAATCTCTTACCCGCAGGGGGTCTGGGAAAAAGTAACATATTTGTTTTAAGAGCTAAATGTTTTTTGTTTTTTTTGTGTATATGTGTTGATAAGTGGGTTTTTGTTTTCCTCTGAGCGGCACTTTTGTTCACATAATGGGCTAAATAGTCAGGTCACGGGGATCTCAAGCACTCAGAGAAGGTTAGTGGAAGGGGACCCACTGGACATCTTTTAGGAGACAGATTGTAGCCCGTCAAAGCCATCCAGCGCGTTCTTTACCATGCACAGGGTATGGTTCTCCTTCATACGGCGCCAAGGCTTAATGTCCCCCATCGGCAGTCTTTTCAAGCTCATCGGTGTCCTCTTTCTCAAGAAGAGAGAGAACGGAAGTTAATAGATATAATTCTCAACTCGAGCACAGCTGGACTCAAACCTGAGAATTACCTATTAGAAGACGGGGGCTGGGGTGGCTCAGTCGGTGGTGAGCCAGGCTCGTAATCTGCAGTTCCTAGGTTCGGATTCCAGCTGGGCCAGCGTTTAGCTTTATTCCCGCAAAACTCCCTCTCCTGTCCACGGTCAGTAGGGGATACCGATGGGCTTGGAAATGCTTCCGTCTGTCGGATGGGACGTTAAGCTGTGGCTCCATGTGCGGGAGAGCCATATTTCTCTGCACGTTAAAGAACGCGCTGGATGACCTTGACGTCGTTTAATATTTTCGTGGCATCATAGAAGATTTATTCTCATATATGCAACCTCCCTCATTTAGGAAGGTTCTCAGTAAGTTGCTTTACCTCTGAACAGCACTTTATTGTATACAGTAAGCTAAATGGCCAGGTCAACTGCTCCGAGAAGGTTGGGGAAGGGAATCCAATGAACAGCTGTTAGGAGATGCGATCCATCGTGTTTTTTAACGTGCACAAGTTTAAAGTACCTATGAGCGTACTTTAAACTTGTGCACGTTAGATGCGGATGTGACATAAAGATGTGGCCTCATGGGCTCTTCTGCCCTTGAGGCCACATGTTTACGTCCCATCTAACCGACGGAAGCATTTCCCTGCTCCATCGGTGTTCCCTTTCTGATTCACGGCAAGGTGAGCGTTCAGAGGAGATAAATCTTAACGTTGAAACAGTTGGGACTCGAACCTGGAAACTTCCATTTGCATTGAGTGAGAATTGTCACCAGTCGGAGAGCAATTTTAAGCTTTGGTCCAAGTAGCATCTGTATCGACCAGGAATGATGCAGAAAGTGTATAAAAGGATTTGTAAAGAATATATTTTTCTACTATTAAGAACTATCTTTCATATTCAACGCTGACCTATCTTTCATTAAAACTTCTGATGAGACTAATATTTCATTATTCTTTTGGATTAATACCGAAACTATGGAAAATGTGGTAAAACAGCGAATGCATTTAATGGCTACGTAGAAGTTTGATTCCCTTTAAAGTTTACTACCGTAGCTAAACTTAGACCCTTTATATACAAATTTGCGGGCTTTTTGATGATTTGACTCCAGGAGTTTACGTTTCTTCTTTGCTAAGCCATTCCCTCTAGTTTCATCAATGCGTCTCTAACTTCATTCCCCTCTAACTTCCCAAATGATCTGCAGATGGACATAAACATATTTTATCACAGCAAATGTAAACAATCGTGTGATATCTCTTTTTCGCATTTGTGTGCAGAATTTTAAAGGCAAGCAGTAGACCCTAGCTGTTCGTATTCAGCAGCAAAAAGCACAAACATGCTGTTGTAACTTCCTCATTACATTCAGCTGCTGGAAGAGTTTGAAGTTGGGTTGTTTTACCTCTGAGCGGCACTTTTTTGCACACCGTGGGCTAAATGGCCAGGTCACAAGGACCCCGAAGGCAGGAGCGCGCCAAGGGTATTTGCCGCCCGGGTGCAAACTTTTATCGGCCGCCCCTTAAACATAAAATAAATATTTGATATTTGTTTCTTGCCGCCCTATCAATGTTGCCGCCCCGGTGCGGTGCACCCTTTGCACCCTCGGGTTGGCGCGGCCCTGCCCGAAGGCTCAGAGAAGGTTGGAGGAGGAGACCCACTTAACAGGTGTTGGGAGACAGATGGTAGCCTCCCGTCAAGGCCATCCAGCGTGTTCTTTAACGTGCAGAGGATATGGCTCTTCCGCACACGGGGCCACGGCTTAAAGTCCCATCCAACGGACGGCGGACTTTCCAAGCCCATCGGTGTCACCTATTGACCATGGGAAGGGCGAGGAGTTTTGCGGAGATAAGTCTCAACGCTGACCTAACTGGAACTCGAACCTGGGAACTACAGATTACGAGCCTGGCGCTCTACCGACTGAGCCACCCCTGCCCCAATAGTATAAGGTATGTCAGTGGTATAAAGGTTAAAACTTCTATGGCATATTTTTGAAGTAGGAAATATTTAGGTGTGAACTTGACCAGGAATGTTAGTTGAGAAAAAGAATGTGCATTACTTTAAGAATTGATAAAATCTTATTTTGGTGTGTGCGGAGTGGTTAGCGTGCTAGACAAATATTCAATGGGATCTGGTTTCGAGGCTTTGCTAAGGCATGGGTGTTTCTTAAGCTGTATTTCTGCAGATATCTTCTCTATAGTGTATTATACTGAGAGGTCCCTATCAGACCTCTCAGTATATCTGTGTGAAAATCAGCTATTTGAGACCTCAGTCAGTAGATCTGTGTGAAAATCAGCTATTTGAGACCTCAGTCAGTAGACCTGTGTGAAAACCAGCTATTTGAGAGGTAATTTATATTTTTGTCTCGCTTTCCAAACAAAAAAAAAAAGAGAAAATGTTTTTCCTTTGTCGTCTGTAGACATTCAACTTTTTTTGTTTTTAGAGATAAATTAGAAATTCTTTTTCGGTTGAATAGGTATTGATGAAATATTACGATTCGCACTTTCCGAAGCTCCCTGTGGTATAAATTGCACCCTCTAACGGCAGAAAATTTTCGAAAATGCAAAATTTTAAACGAATACAGTAGACTCCCTTTTATCCGGCCTTTACAGGACCGGACACTTGGCCGGATGAACGAAAGGCCGGTTAATCCGAAAATTGTGCCAGAAAATAAATAAAAACGGCAAATGACAAAAATACTAACTGTATTTTAATTAATAATTTGTTGTGCAATATTAACACACTCACTTGAAAAAGTCCGTGATTTTCTTTTGTTTCTTTGAATTTAACACTTTTTTACCTGCAAAGTCTTGCCATTTTTTAATAAACATCGCATCAGTCGCAGATGAGGCCTGTTGTTGTTCAATGTATCTTACTGCAACATCAAAAGCTTCTTTTCCTTCAATATGTCTAACTTACCCTTCTTCCTCTTCTTTTTCTCCGCCCTGCCCACGGTCAGTAGGGGACACCGATGGGCTTGGAAAGGCCGCCGTCTGTCGGATGGGACGTTAAGCCGTGGCACCGTGTGCGGGAGAGCCATACCCTGTGCACGTTAAAGAACACGCTGGATGGCCTTGACGGGAGGCTACCATCTGTCTCCCAACAACTGTTCCAGTAGGTCCCCTCCCCCAACCTTCTTTGAGCCTTCGGGGTCAATGTGACCTGGACATTTAGCCCATGGTGTGCAAAAAAGTGCCTCTCAAAGGTCTTCAAGTGTGTCACATCCAGGCAGCAGTTTAAAGTCATTAAGCAGCGAAATATTGTCATTATCCGTCATATCTTCGGCAGGCGCAGGCTCATTCGATACTTTCGTGTTGTCGTCTTCGTTACTTTACACATAGTTTTCAACATCGGGCATTTCTTCAAAAGGTCTTGCCAACATGTAGATCACATGCTTGATGTTTATTGTTCTCAAAGCATTTAAAAGTCGTATTCCGTCATTTTCGGTTCGCTGTGGAATTTATGAAAGACGCTTTCTCCTGTATCTCCTTTTTAAACTTATAAGCACGCCTTGATCCATTGGTTACACTAAAGATGTTACATTAGATGGCCAAAACATGGCTTTTATGTTGTTTGAAATGAGTTAGTTTGGGTGTGTTGGGACATTGTCGAGAATGAGTAGGGCCTTTACATGCAGTTTAAGACTTGTCAAATGGTTTTTTTACTTTTGGAACAAATTCTGTAAAGAACCACTTTTTAAACAAATACGAGTCTATTCAAGCAGATTTTGAGCTTTGTTTAAATTATTTTAAGGCGGGGAATTTTTCGGAGATAAATCTCAACGCTGACCCAGCTGGGACTCGAACCTGGTAACTACGGATTACGAGCCTGGCGCGTTACCGACTGGGACACCCCTCCCCACACTTTACATTCAGTTTGTGATGAACGAAATGTACTCACAATTTCCACGGCGAAACTACTGATGTAGATTTTCGTATGTGCAGACGTTTATTAATTTCATTTATCTGATGTTCCCTTGTCTTTAGTCACATTCTCCAGTATCGTGAAAGGCAACAGCTAGAGACGGAATGTGTGAAATCTGCGCTGACATCATCTGTTAATCTGTGAATGTGGAATTCGCTCGTCAAAACTTAAAAGTGTGTGGATTCCTTTAAACAATATGCGTTATGCTGAACAAAATTATTAGGTGTTTATGCTTTGTAGACCAAGCAGACTCAGTAGAATATTTAATCACAAATTCCTCTGGTCGCTCTTGTGGATAAATGGCCATAACATTAAAGAATGAAACTCTCAAGTACGTAATTCTAGTTAAGGAGAAACGAAATATTTCTTGCTTTGGGTGCCCGGAACAGTTATATAAAACAACCATATTCCATAGCTTCAGCGTGTTAAATTTAATACAATTTTGTCGTTTTGCTGCTTAGTGACATTTTGGTTTTCAGAACAATGTATTAAATGACCAACTAGCAAAATTCAGACCCTTTGGGTCCGCAAAATTCCCCGCCCTGCCCACGGTCAGTAGGGGACACCGATGGGCTTGGAAAGGTCGCCGTCCGTCGGATGGGACGTTAAGCCGTGGCCCCGTGTGCTGGAGAGCCATACCCTGTGCACGTTAAAGAACACGCTGGATGGCCTTGACGGGAGGCTACCATCTGTCTCCCAATAGCTGTTCCAGTGGGTCCCCCTCCCCCAACCTTCTCTGAGACTTCGGGGTCCATGTGACCTGGCTATTTAGCCCATGGTGTGCAAAAAAGTGCCGCTCAGAGGTAAAACAACCCAACCCAACCCAGACCCTTTGGTTGGGAAAGTGAGCAATTGGACAGGTCTTTGGAAAAGTGGGATCAGTGGGGATTTATATATTTTCTCTAGATGTGGATGGATGGTAGGATGAATATTTTTGGAGGGAATAATTAGGAATATACACTAATATTACAAAAAGAAACAGGACACTTCCAGGTTATATGAGCAGAAAGTCACATTCAGAACTCTCTAAGTTTGGAAAAAAAATCCTTAATGGAAAAAATGTTACAGGATATGTATATAACAGGATTGGCAATTTTCGATAAATGTTTAAAAAATTGACTTTCCATTCATATAACCTGGAAGTGTCCTGTTCCTTTTTGTAATATTAGTATATATAATTTTAATTATTAAAGAATTATGGAAGCATTTAACTGTAACATTTACTGATTATGAATATTTACTTGGAAGTATAAAACAACACTATTGTAAATAATCGTTTACAAATATAAATGTAATATTTTAGTTTGTGTGACGATATTTTCAGTTATCATCAGTTCTTGAGGGAAGATGTTTAGAAAGTTGTTTGGGTTGTTTTACCTCTGAGCGGCACTTTTTCGCACACCATGGGCTAAATGGCCAGGTCACAAGGACCTCGAAGGCTCAGAGAAGGTTGGGGGAGGGGACCCACTGGAACAGCTGTTGGGAGACATATGGTAGCCTCCCGTCAAGGCCATCCAGTGTGTTCTTTAAGGTGCACAGGGTATGTCTCTCCCGCACACGGAGCCACGGCTTAACGTCCCATCCGATGGACGGCGGCCTTTCCAAGCCCATCGGTGTCCCCTACTGACCGTGGGCAGGGCGGGGAATTTTGCGGAGATGAATCTCAACGCTGACCCAGCTGGGACTCGAACCTGGTAACTACAGATTACGAGCCTGGCGCTCTACCGACTGAGCCACCCCCTCCCCCTGTTTAGAAAGAGTGTGATAGCTGCGTTTGCTGTTATATATTACAGCTTCAGTAACTTTTTATACAATAAACAAATATTCTTAATACTTCACGTTTAGAGCGATATTAGTCAGATTTTTAATGTATGACTAGTTAGGAAGCTTTGAATGTCATTTTCCATTCACATAACATGGGAGTGTCCTGTTACTCTTTGTAAAGTACTGTATTTTGCCCTAGATGGTAGGTCCACATTATTGCATAGTAAATTATAATGTTAATAATTTTTCCAAAGGGACAACACAGAAAAGAAAGGGG
Source organism: Ryuthela nishihirai (assembly GCA_038380435.1). Lineage (NCBI taxonomy): Eukaryota > Metazoa > Arthropoda > Arachnida > Araneae > Heptathelidae > Ryuthela > Ryuthela nishihirai. The sequence continues at coordinate 43,498,510 of JAWZYU010000020.1, forward strand.
TATTGCCAAGTCACAAAGGGAAAATTACCTAACCCCATAAATTTAGAGAATTTGTACTTTGAATTGGATCCTTTGGAGAAGAAAGCTCCTTTGCGTATGGTGTGCATATTCTTCTGAACCACGGCTTACTATTCATCCCTTCCCCGCCCTGCCCACGGTCAGTAGGGGACACCGATGGGCTTGGAAAGGCCGCCGTCCGTCGGATGGGACGTTAAGCCGTGGCCCGTGTGCGGGAGAGCCATACCCTGTGCACGTTAAAGAATACGCTGGATGGCCTTGACGGGAGGCTACAATATGTCTCCCAGCAGCTGTTCCAGTGGGTCCCCTCCCCCAACCTTCTCTGAGCCTTCGGGGTTCATGTGACCTGGCCATTTAGCCCATGGTGTGCAAAAAAGTGCCGCTCAGAGGTAAAACAACCCAACCCAACTATCCATCCCATATGACGGAAGAAATATTTGAAACTCATCGGTGTCTGAAAGCAAGTACGAAAATTTCAATGCTCGCAAAACTGTAACTATAATTTCAAAACATACTGAGCTTCTATCTGGCCTTTTAGTATGCACATAAATCAATGGCTTACCGGAGAATCTCTGAGCACTCCCAAAAGTAATGTCTCTGGGGAGGGGGGGGGGGGTGCTTTCGTTTCATTTAATGTGCCCCCATCATACACTTGAATTTTAACTTTTTAAAATGTACATAAGAAATATCTGGCATATATTTCGGTTTTCGTAATATATAATTCGATATTTTGGAATGAATTATTTTTATGAATTTCTTCGTAAAATTTTACCTCATTTGTTTTTAGAAACGGGTGAAAACAAAATTTGCATGAAAAAGCTTACATAGTTTCAAATCAATTCTTTTGATTTTGATTCATTTCTGTCTCTATTGCGAGAAATGATATAAGAGCAGCAAAGGAATAGTGAAAAATTTAATAAATAATTAATGATATTGGAAATATTTCTAGTCTTGAGTTAACTAGGTTGAAATTATTGAGGAAAACGCAAATCGGACGGAAAAAGTGACGTCACATACGTCTGTCGTGGCTTTATGTTAATGAAGTTCACGGCCAAGTTCAGACTTCGAAACAGTGAGTTCTGGCCAACAAGAAGCAAGGAGATGAATTTCTTGTAGGAAAAACGAAGTTGATTGTTATCATTCGTTCAAAGCTATAGAAAAAATTGTGGGCTTTTCTTTTAATTACTTGTATATCCAATTTTCTCTGAATTTTGTTAACTTTTGTTGTAGAAGCCTCTCTAACCCTCATACATTGCAATCCTCATACATTGCAGGGGGTTGTTGGCATATCAGTACGCCTCTGATATAAAGCTGCAACAAAAATATATCTATATTCGTACGAAAGACATAATAATTTACACATATAAAGAAAGTGTTGGTTGTTTTTACCTCTGAGCGGCACTTTTTTTGCATGCAATGAGCTAGATGGCCAGGCCTGAAAGACTCGGAGAAGATTGGGGGAGGAGGCCCCACAAAAGCTGGACAGCTGTTGGGAGACAGATGGTAGCCTCCTCTCAAGGCCATTCAGCGTGTTCTTTTACTTCGCTCGGTATGACTCTCTAACACACGGAACCACGGCTTAACGTCCCATCCGATGGACGACGGTCTTTCCAAGCTTATCGGTGTCCTCTACTGACCGTGGGCAGGGCGGGCAGTTTTACGGAGATAAATCTCAACGTTAGCCCAGCTGGGACTCGAACCTGGGAACTGCATATGACGAGCCTGGCACGCTACCGACTGAGCCACCCCCATAAAGAAAATGTATTAGCTATTAGATCTGTCAACAGATTCGACAATTCGATAAGATATCAGGTAAAAAATTTAGATAATAAAAGATGAAATTATGATACGATGTGAAAAGATCAAAATATCATCCTGTTTCAATCCCTTTAAATTTGAAGTAAATGTTTCTTCTGGAGACAGACCAAGTGTTTTAAAATCTACAAAGTCGGTTTCCCTCAACAAGAAGTAACGAGGGAGAGCAGCATCAGCATTGGGATTGCACATCAGCACAGTTCTCGTATAACCTGCGGATGTCTTCGGTGCTTCTTGCATGTGTTCTTCATAGAGCTACAGCCTAGAGCAGCGACCTCTCCTAAATTGTTCATCCAAGGCACAAAAGAGAGAAGACAGGTGTTAGTCTGGTTTCAACAACAGTGGCAAACTGCCTATCCCCTAGCGATTTCGAAGCTGTGGGCGTCTGCTTGACCTGCCAATTTAGGTGGTCAAACAGACGATAAACTTCAGACGGGCTTAAGAAACTCTATGTGTGTTTTCTTTCTATTTCATTTCATCAGACTTTCTTACTTCTTGCCTCCTAGCATTCCATTTTCTAAAAATGTACCAAACGTTATCCAAGAAATCAGTCTCGTTTAATGGGGTAACATGTGAGCAATATTCTCTTTTAAAATGCTTGTTTAAAACACCTAAACACTTGAAAACAGCTCAGTTTGGTTCTCAAATTAATATTTCTGTCTGCAGTACAGATATTTACTGTTAACTATCTTTTTGCACCCTGTATTTTTCATATACAGAGAACTCCCCAGGCGATACTTAGTGTTTTCGTGAGTGAATAAAATTGCTTATTTCTTAATTATGATTTGCAACTCTTATGTGTTTCTTTTGCAGGTGAGAATATTCCACGAATGCAGTAATATGATCAAGGAACAAAAATAACACAATTTTTTTGCATGGATGTTGCAAAAGTTACGTATATCGCATTTAATAAGTAAAGTTTTGTAAGATATGGTTGCAATGCATATCTAAGCTTAAAAATATATATCTAAGGCACGCATTCAGAAATTCCTTCAGGGATAAAACGATTTGTTATCGATATAATTGTTTGAGATATCATTATAGATATCCAGGTATCGATTGATATCCTTAGCATGCAGAATACAGTAGAGTATTATAAATAGAGTTTAACATCTGTGTTGTTTATAAATGACAATCCATTTCTTTGTATTATGTAATCTATTACACAAAGCATAATTTATTATACACACCACACCCATTTCACAATCTTGTCCTACTCCGGAACAATAATGCGGCCAGCCGAAATCTTGCAGGCTATAAATATGCCAACTGTCTACCCGCTGTACAGCGTACTTGCGGCTGTTATGATGAGTAAACATGGCGACCTGAGCGAGTTCGATGGTAGGTAGATAGCCTGTGCGAGGAAGATGGGGTCTTCATATCCATGACTGCAGACTGTCTGGGATTTCTGCGTGTGACCGTCGCACTTGTGTACTAGGACTACATCAAATCTCGCAGCTGATGGGAAAAATGTGACTGTAACCAGGCCATTGATATTCGAGGTGAGTGCTGACTCTCCTATATCGGAAAGACGGAACAGAGGACCACAGTGCATATTGTCAGCATTCAACAACGGGATAACAAAAAAGATTTGTGCAAAGACCATTTGATGTATGATGGCATGACTGGACTATGACAGCCGATGTACACATCGAGAACCCTTGTTAACAGCATGTCATCAGGCTATAAGGTTGGAGCGAGTGAAGGAACACCGACAATGAACCATGGAAGACTGGAAATAGATAGCTCGGTCAGCTTAATCGAAATTCCAACTGGAACACACTAATGTGGTCTACACTACACATGACACCATGGATCCACCTGTCAAGTCAGGATGTTACAGGCCAGTGGAGGTGGTGTAATGTTCTGTCGCATGTTTACGTGGGGCCACCTTTGTGCCCTTTGTACCTATTGAAACAGCCATAACCACATAAGTACTACAAAAACTGTACAAGTACACAAAATTTAGCTACGTTGACAAACTCGCCGACCACCTATCTAGCGTGTTCTTCAACATACACAGCATAAGGCCATCTTGCACACAGAATCACCGCTTAACGTACTATCCAACGAACAGCGGCCTTTCCAAGTCCATCGGTGTCCCTCGTTTCCACCGAGAATAGGTGAAGGAAATTCTTAATGCTGACCAAGTTGGGAATCGAACCTGGGAAAACATGATCATGGGCCTTTGAGCTACCAACTGGTGCCAACCCCCTTTCCAGCGAACACAGTAGCGTCTGATAAATATTCAGTTATAGAATGCATTGGTTAAGTTTTTGTTACAGTCCTTGCTATGCGTGTGTGGAATCGCAGCACCTTGCAACATCGGCATTATCTTCTGCATAACACCGCATTGTTGAAGTGTGGAGGATGACAATATTTTCGAATAAACAAATAGAGGTATCCTTTATTACGTATTGTTCCTCTTTTTGAATCCATTACTTGGGTGTTCTTGAACAAATATAGTGCAATAATAAAATAACTCATAAATCCACATCACACTTGACTTGCGGGTTGTGTTGTCCTCTGGGCGGCACATTTTTTACACACAATAAGCTAAATGGGCAGCTTACAACAACCCTGAGGGCTCAGAAAAGTCTGGGAGCAGGGGACCCACAGGACAGCTGTTGGGAGACAGATAGCTTGTCAAAGCCATCCAGTGTGTTCTTTAACGTGCACAGGGTATGGCTCTCCCGCACACTGGGCCACGGCTTAACGTTCCATCCAATGGATGGTGTCCTTTCCAAACTCATTAGTGTCCCTTACTGACCGTGGACAGAGCGGGGAGTTTTGCATTGAGAAATCTCAATGGTGGTCCAAGTGGAATGAGAACCTGGGAACTGCAAATTACGAAACTGATGCGCTACCAACTGAGCCATCCCCACTCCCTTGATTTGTGAATCATACATGCAGTAAATGATCTTTATGAGCTACCCAAAACCTTTATGAGAGAACGAGTAGGTGTCTCCAAAGACGGACTAGGTGAGCATTAAGATGTCTCCAAAAACTAACTAGGCGAACACTAAAGCATCTCCAAAGATGGACTGGCAAGCACTGAAGCATTTCCAAAGATGGGTTAGGTAAACACTAAGGTGTAGCCAAAGGCACTAGGCGAATATTAAGGTGTCTCTTAAGACAGATTAGGTGAATACTAAGATAACTCCAAAGATGGATTAGGCGAACACTTAGACATCTCCAAAGATGGATAGGCAAACTCTTAGATGTCTCCAAAAATGGACTAGGCAAATACTAAATGTGTTTGCAAAGATGGACTAGGTAAATACTAAATGTGTTTGCAAAGATGGACTAGGCGAATGTTAAGGTGTATCCAAAGATGGATTAAGTAAACACTAAGGTATCTCCAAACAGAGAGAGAGAGAGAGAGAGTAGGTTAACACTAAGGTGTCTCCAGACTAGGCTAACACTAAGGTGTGTCCAGACTAGGCTAACACTAAAGTATCCCCAAAGATGTACTAGGCAAACATTAAGATATCTCCAAAGATGGACTAGATGAATATTAAGGTGTCTCCAAAGATGGACTAGGCAAATACTAAGGTGGCACCAAAGATGAACTGGTGAATACTAAGGTGTCTCCAAAGATGATTAGGTGAATACTAAGGTATCTCCAAAGATGATTAGGTGAATACTAAGGTGTCTACAAAGATGGACTAAGTGAATATTAAGGTATCTCCTAAGATGACTAGGTGAATACTAAGGTGTCTACGAAATGGACTAAGGGAATATTAGGGTGTTTCCAAAGATGAACATGAAATACTAAGGTGTCTCGAAAAATGGACTACGTGAATACTAAGGTATCTCCAAAGACGGACGAATCAAACATCAAGGGGTTAGGTATAAAATATTTGGAATACCACCTCATCCAAATAAAAATAGCATAAAGAGAATTAATGTTCTCTCAGTTTAAATGTCTATTCTACTGGTTACTAACTGGAATGTGGCAATATTTTAATTAAAATATAATTTTTGTGTTTTTGAACGTCATTATCGAAATACATAACGAAAAACAATGTCGTTTTAATAAATCGTATTAAATGTCGATGTTGCTGGTTGTAAAAAATATCTTTCGTTTTTTTAATTCGAAACATAGCAATTTATCTCTCTGGTAATAGCTAACAAAATTTTGCGTTATGATCGCGCTCACGTGCAGTAACGCATGATGACAAAGGACACTTTTAACAGCTCTACGAGCCCTGTGGTGGTGCTCACGGGGGCGGGGGTGGCTCAGTCGGTAGCACGCCAGGCTCGAAATCTGTAGTTCCCAGGTTCGAGTCCCAGCTGGGTCAGCGTTGAGATTTATCTCCGCAAAATTCCCCACCCTGCCCACTGTCAGTAGGGGAAACCGATGGGCTTGGAAAGGCCGCCGTCCGTCGGATGGGACGTTAAGACGTGGCTCCGTGTGTAGGAGAACCATACCCTGCGCACGTTAAAGAACACGCTGGATGGCCTTGATGGGAGGCTACCATCTGTCTCCCAACAGCTGTTCCAGTGAGTCCCCTTCCCCAACCTTCTCTGAGCCTTCGGGGTCCTTGTGGCCTGGCCATTGAGCCCATGGTGTGCAAAAAAGTGCCGCTCAGAGGTTGGGTTGTTTTACCTCTGAGCGGCACTTTTTTGCACACCATGGGCTAAATGGCCAGATCACATGGACCCCGAAGGCTCAGAGAAGGTTGGGAAAGGGGACTCACTGGAACAGCTGTTGGGAGAGAGATGGTAGCCTCATGTCAAAGCCATCCAGCGTGTTCTTTAACGTGCACAGGGTATGGCTCTCCCGCACACGGGGACACGGCTTAACGTCCCATCCGACGGACGGCGGCCTTTCCAAGCCCATCGGTGTCCCCTACTGACCGTGGGCAGGGCGGGGAATTTTGCGGAGATAAATCTCAACGCTGACCCAGCTTTGATTCGAACCTGGGAAGTACAGATTACGAGCCTGGCGCGCTACCGACTGAGCCACCCCCGCCCGATGCTATTGAGAGTGTCTACAGCTCCACGAAGTGTAAAATTAGCTTCAATCAATCCATAATATATTATTTCGGTTAACTGAAACTTTAGATGAATGGTATTTTGATATGTGAGCGTTTCCTGTCCATGATATGCGAATTTTCAGCCCATTCAGCTTTTCCCGTTATCCAGATCTTAAGCAGCTGTATGTCATTACATTTTATAATCTCCCGCTCCTCAATTTTCAACTTCTGCAATCAGCAGTACAACACTAATAAACCAGCCGCTGAAAGTTTGGCTATCGGATCCATTTCCCTGTTCGATAATAGCAGCTACTGTATTTCGCTAGTAGTCTAATTGGAAAGCGAAGACGTCTCGAAAATGAAAAACTGACTATAACAGAATTTCTGAACTGAATACCGAAGCGAATGCGAGTGCGCACTTGCAACTGAGATGCCGCAGAAGGAAATTTTCAGGCTACTAATTGTTGTTGCCATTAGCTGAAATTGCCGTTAAGATAAGAGCCGTTAATGAAGTTGCTACTTTATGTGCAAACTTAGACATTAATTAAAGGAGCTAAGGAATTAATTAAAGGAATGATCTTGAAACTTTTGAAGTTTTACCTGATTTCAACTTAATGTTACGCAACCCTCCCTCTATGAAGTTGAGGTTTTCGTGGTTTTATCCAAGACATATAATGGCGGGGGTTACCTCATTAGAGGAGGGAGGGAGCGGGGCTCAGTCGGTAATGCGTCAGGTTCGTAAGTTCCCAGGTTCGAGTCCCAGCTGGGCCAGCGTTAAGATTTATCTCTGCAAAACTCCCCGCCCTGCCCACGGTCAGTAGGGGACACCGATGGGCTTGTAAAGGCAGCCGTCCGTCGGATGGGACGTTAAGCCGTGGCCGCATGTGCGAGAGAGTTATACCTTGTGCACTTTAAAGATCAGTCTGGATGGCCTAGACGGGAGGCTTCCTTCTGTCTCTTAACAGCTCTACAATGCATCCCTCAACATTCTCCGAGTCTTCGTTATCCTTGTGATCTGGCCATTTAACCCATTGTGTGCAATAGAAGTGACGCTTAGAGGTAAAACAACCCAACCTTGTCTCATCTCATTCGATGAGCTTGTAATCTTCTGTACAGCTTCGAGACTAACTTGTGTTAGCGTTGATATTTTCATCCTCTAACTCCCACCCTTCCCTTAATGGGAAAGGTGACATCGTTGGACTTCGAAAGGCCGCCATCGGTCAGATGGGACGTTAAACCGTGGTCCGTATGTGCAGCAGAGACATAACCTGTGAACACTAAAGAACACGATGAATGGCCTTGACGAGAGGCTATCATTTGTCTCCAAGAGATGTCCAGTGTATCCCTTTCCTCCAACCTTCTCTGAATTTTTGGGGCTTTTATGACCTGGCCATTTAGCTCATTGTGTAGATAAATTGGCTTTTCAGAAATAAAACAACCCAGCCCCTATCTTGATATAATCTAATATGAGAGTAAAGCTTAAAATTAGTATGGTAATATACTTATAGCTGATCGTGAGCTATTGATTGACCGATAAAGCTAATTGAAGTTGAGAACTGGGGCGGGATGTTTCAGTCGTACCGCGTCAGGCTTGTAATCTTTAGTTCTCAAGTTTCAGTCTCACCTGCTCCACGGTTGAGATTCATCACAACGAAACTCGCCGCCCGCCATCGGTCAGCAGGGGACACCGATGACCTTGGAAAAGCTGTCGTCTGTCGGATGGGATGTTAGGCAGCAGCCCCGTGTGCGGAGAGCCATGCCCTGTTTACGTTAAAGAACAAGTTGAATGGTCTTAACTGAGGCTACTGTCTGTCTCTTAAGAGTTGTCCACTGGATCCCCTTCCCCCAACTTTCTCTGAGTCTTCGGGGTACTTGTGACCTAACCATTTAGCCCATTGTCTGCAAAAAAAAAGTGCCGTTCAGAGTCAGTCAAAACAACTCAACTCAGCTGCGGATTACAATGATATAACTTCGAAAATTTGCACCAAGAAAAATTATGTTGAGTTGGGTTGTCTTACCGTTTAGTGACACTTTTTTGCACACAATGGGCTTAAATGATCGCATCACGAAAGGTATCTCTAAAGCTTAAAGCACAGTAGATGAAGAATCCACTGAAGAGCTATTACGGGACAGTGTATCTCCCGTAAAGCCATTCACCATTTCCCTGTGCCCAGGTATGGTTCTCCTGAACATGGCTTAATGTCCCACGCGACGGACGACTGCCTTTACAAGCTGAACTGTGTCCCCTTTTTCACTAAGAACAGAAAAGAAGTCAACGTAGAAAATTTAAATTTCATGTGCAATTGAGACTCGAACCAGGGATATCAAATTACGAACTAGAGAGCTATAGACCTAGTCAACGCCGCCCTAAGAAATTCGAAACGTAGATCTCAGAAATAATACGAAATTCGGGTTTCAGCAAATCCTACAGGATTACTGAAAAAAAACTACGAAAAGAAACTACTTTGATGTATATGACTATGGTTTTTTTTACTTTGTTGCTTGGAAGTATTTCTACATCATAGATTTCAGAAAAAGGGTCTGGTATTTTAGGATTCAGTTGGTTAATAGTACTAGTTAGTTAATTGCTGAGTACTTAGTTAGGATTAATAGTACTAGTTAGGGCAGGGTGCCCATTACGGCGCCCGTGGGCTACCGTTCACCCTTTAGCAAGAGTGGCCCATGGCATGGTAAAGAGTAAATTTTTAAGAGGTAGGATTTTTCTACTAAAATTTTAAATTTAGTTACTATAGAAATAGAAATGTGCTTTAACACTTTAAGCGGCAGTTAAATTATTTACTTCCAATTGTTCTGTTCTGTACTATTGATGGCAACCCCTTTATTGTTTTATATTCAAACGTAAATAAACATTTAGTAGCCCTCCAAAGAAATCTTAAATTAAACGTTGCCCGCAGTGTGAAAACGTTTTTGGGCACCTCTTAGTTAGGGTGTAGGACATGGTATTTTCTAGAGATCAAATAGAGCTCATGTTTCGATTTCACTCTGATGCAAATAAGGATTCAATGAGGATGCATTTAAGGATAAGTAAAAGATGGATGCAAGAGATATGAAACTTTGGTTCAGGTGATAATCCATTTTACAGCCTCACAATTTTTTTGATTTGCGACATATAGGACAGAGAAGAATCATGGAAGCTACTCCTAGCTTAATACAAGCCTTCTCATACAAGGACATGTCCTACTAAGACCGAAGTCACTGATGACCACTGCCTTAGTTAGAGCTAACACAACACACAAAGTTTGCCTTGCTGGAACAGTCGCTAGCTGCCTAACCACTATGCCAGTTATGGCTGGCATAGTGTTATCGTAACGTAACTAAATCCGTTATCGTAACGGATTTAGGACCGGCGATTTCTTCAAGGTTAAATAGGAGTCATATTTTTGTTTACGTTGTAAATGTCCTAGAAATGTATAATTTCGAGACTATATTCCAAATTGTAGCTCTCGGATTAGCAAACAGATTAGAGATCTAGTCGTTTCTTCAAACAGAAATATAAATGACAGTCCAGTCTGATTAAGATGTAAACAGGCTAAAAATCTAATAAGATGGTATTTGGGGGACAATTCATAGAGTTGGATTGGATTGTTTTTCCTCTGAGCGGCACTTTTTTTGCACACCATGGGCTAAATGGCCAGGCCACAAGGACCCCGAAGGCTCAGAGAAGGTTGGGGGAGGGGACCCACTGGAACAGCTGTTGGGAGACAGATGGTAGCCTCCCGTCAAGGCCATCCAGCGTGTTCTTTAACGTGCACAGGGTATGGCTCTCCCGCACACGGGCCACGGCTTAACGTCCCATCCGACGGACGGCGGCCTTTTCAAGCCCATCGGTGTCCCCTACTGACCGTGGGCAAGGCGGGGAAATTTTGCGGAGATAAATCTCAACGCTGACCCAGCTGGGACTCGAACCTGGGAACTACAGATTACGAGCCTGGCGCGCTACCAACTGAGCCACCCCCGCCCCCAATTCATAGAGAGATCTCAGAAGTGAAACAGATCATGACCCTATCATTCTTTGAAGGTCAGAGAAAGGACACACTTATATCTGCGATGTGGAGAAATTTAAATCTTTGCATCTAGAAATGATTGACATTGTTGATATAAAACAAGAAAATCTAAGTATTGGATCTTTCCTTCCAAGTCAAGAACGAAATGAGCTTCAATGCAACTGACATGCGAATTGTACTGCAATAATGAATGTTAGTGCCTAGAAAATGTTTTCTGACCTTTTAAAAGTAGAGGAACCCCTGAACGAAATGTCAAATCCTAAGGAACACCAACATATACAGGGGCGGAGGTGGCTCAGTCGGTAGCGCGCCAGGCTCGTAATCTGTACAGGTTCGAGTCCCAGCTGGGTCAGCGTTGAGATTTATCTCCGCAAAATTCCCCGCCCTGCCCACGGTCAGTAGGGGACACCGATGGGCTTGGAAAGGCCGCCGTCCGTCGGATGGGACGTTAAGCCGTGGCCCCGTGTGCGGGAGAGACATACCCTCTGCACATTAAAGAACACGCTGGATGGCCTTGACGGGGGGCTACCATCTGTCTCCCAACAGCTGTTCCAGTGGGTCCCCTCCCCCAACCTTCTCTGAGCCTTCGGGGTCCATGTGACCTGGCCATTTAGCCCATGGTGTGCAAAAAAGTGCCGCTCCGAGGTAAAACAACCCAACCCAACATATACAAAAATCCCCCCCCCCCAAACACACACACACACCAAGAAAGCGATTTTTTAAAAATGTTTTTCATATTTACTACAATGAATCATTACACTATAGAATTATTAGAAAAGTTTTATTTATTATTTATTCAGTTTGAGGCCTGAGCCAGTTTTTTATTATCTTACACAAGTCATGATTTTTGGATAAAGGCATTCACATTTCTCATTCCACCGACGATGTATGATTTCTGTGCTATTTGTAACATTTGTCAGAGGTGACAAAAATATTTTACATAAATATGGGGTTGAAAATTACAGTAAAGTAGGATTTTTTTTCAAATGCTTCTTCGCTTTTTTCCAATTGCAGGATATTCTTCTTAGCTCGGGAATCCAGATTATTCTCTGAACATTCTAAAGCTGGTCGTGGAGCCTTGGTTGGGTTGTTTTATCACTGAGTGACACTTTTTTTGGCACACAATGAGCTAAATGGCCAAGTCACAAGGACCTCGAGAGCTCAGAGAAAGTTGGTGGAATTGCAGACAGACAACTGTTAGGAAAAAGGTGGTTGCGTTCCTTCAGGGGCATCCAGCGTGTTCTTTAACGTGCACAGGGTATGTCTCTCTTGCATACGGAACCACGACTTAAAGTCCTATGCGACAGAAGGCGGCCTTTCCAAACCCATCGTTATCCCCTACTGACCGAGGGAAGGATGAAGAGTTTTCCGGAGATAAATCTCAACTCTGTCGCAAGTAGGACTCGAACCTGGGAACTGCAGATCACGAGCCTGACGCGCTACCTACTAAGCAAACCCCGCCCCCAGTTGCTTGATGAGTAATATGTTTGTTTATTGTTATAATATTATCAGAGGCAAATTAATGACATTCAACTCAACTAAGATATAGATACGTTAGAACTATTAAAAGGGTAATTAGCATCGGGAATGTTTCGGAATTTTGCATAATTTTGGATTTCTAATTAAGTTCAAAGAGAAATCACATTTCAATATAATTGAAGTGGAAGTTTCCTAAATTATGAAATATGCTGTCTAGTAGAATGAGCATCTTAGTTCTCAGAAAGGGCGGCCAGATTTATGATTATTCACATAATTATGAAAACTCTCCTTAATTTCTTGTATGTGGAAGGGTGTATAAGATATATAAGCTATTTTCTAAATCTCTTTCCCTGAGCGAGAGTCATTACCATATTCTTTTGACTCTCATAAATTTCTGTGACATAAATATATTTAAAGCATGGACTTTTCACAAATGATGCTTAATTATCCTGGGAAAGTTTCAGAAATAATTCTTGCAAAGTTTCATTGGTGAACGAAATGGACGCTCTTGGAAAAAATTTTATTTAAAAATTTCTAGAATTTCACATTTATTGACCTAGAAGGGTTTGACAATTTTTTGCACACAATGGGCTTAAATGATCGCATCACGAAAGGTATCTCTAAAGCTTAAAGCACAGTAGATGAAGAATCCACTGAAGAGCTATTACGGGACAGTGTATCTCCCGTAAAGCCATTCACCATTTCCCTGTGCCCAGGTATGGTTCTCCTGAACATGGCTTAATGTCCCACGCGACGGACGACTGCCTTTACAAGCTGAACTGTGTCCCCTTTTTCACTAAGAACAGAAAAGAAGTCAACGTAGAAAATTTAAATTTCATGTGTCGAACCAGGGATATCAAATTACGAACTAGAGAGCTATAGACCTAGTCAACGCCGCCCTAAGAAATTCGAAACGTAGATCTCAGAAATAATACGAAATTCGGGTTTCAGCAAATCCTACAGGATTACTGAAAAAAAAACTACGAAAAGAAACTACTTTGATGTATATGACTATGGTTTTTTTTACTTTGTTGCTTGGAAGTATTTCTACATCATAGATTTCAGAAAAAGGGTCTGGTATTTTAGGATTCAGTTGGTTAATAGTACTAGTTAGTTAATTGCTGAGTACTTAGTTAGGATTAATAGTACTAGTTAGGGCAGGGTGCCCATTACGGCGCCCGTGGGCTACCGTTCACCCTTTAGCAAGAGTGGCCCATGGCATGGTAAAGAGTAAATTTTTAAGAGGTAGGATTTTTCTACTAAAATTTTAAATTTAGTTACTATAGAAATAGAAATGTGCTTTAACACTTTAAGCGGCAGTTAAATTATTTACTTCCAATTGTTCTGTTCTGTACTATTGATGGCAACCCCTTTATTGTTTTATATTCAAACGTAAATAAACATTTAGTAGCCCTCCAAAGAAATCTTAAATTAAACGTTGCCCGCAGTGTGAAAACGTTTTTGGGCACCTCTTAGTTAGGGTGTAGGACATGGTATTTTCTAGAGATCAAATAGAGCTCATGTTTCGATTTCACTCTGATGCAAATAAGGATTCAATGAGGATGCATTTAAGGATAAGTAAAAGATGGATGCAAGAGATATGAAACTTTGGTTCAGGTGATAATCCATTTTACAGCCTCACAATTTTTTTGATTTGCGACATATAGGACAGAGAAGAATCATGGAAGCTACTCCTAGCTTAATACAAGCCTTCTCATACAAGGACATGTCCTACTAAGACCGAAGTCACTGATGACCACTGCCTTAGTTAGAGCTAACACAACACACAAAGTTTGCCTTGCTGGAACAGTCGCTAGCTGCCTAACCACTATGCCAGTTATGGCTGGCATAGTGTTATCGTAACGTAACTAAATCCGTTATCGTAACGGATTTAGGACCGGCGATTTCTTCAAGGTTAAATAGGAGTCATATTTTTGTTTACGTTGTAAATGTCCTAGAAATGTATAATTTCGAGACTATATTCCAAATTGTAGCTCTCGGATTAGCAAACAGATTAGAGATCTAGTCGTTTCTTCAAACAGAAATATAAATGACAGTCCAGTCTGATTAAGATGTAAACAGGCTAAAAATCTAATAAGATGGTATTTGGGGGACAATTCATAGAGTTGGATTGGATTGTTTTTCCTCTGAGCGGCACTTTTTTTGCACACCATGGGCTAAATGGCCAGGCCACAAGGACCCCGAAGGCTCAGAGAAGGTTGGGGGAGGGGACCCACTGGAACAGCTGTTGGGAGACAGATGGTAGCCTCCCGTCAAGGCCATCCAGCGTGTTCTTTAACGTGCACAGGGTATGGCTCTCCCGCACACGGGCCACGGCTTAACGTCCCATCCGACGGACGGCGGCCTTTTCAAGCCCATCGGTGTCCCCTACTGACCGTGGGCAAGGCGGGGAAATTTTGCGGAGATAAATCTCAACGCTGACCCAGCTGGGACTCGAACCTGGGAACTACAGATTACGAGCCTGGCGCGCTACCAACTGAGCCACCCCCGCCCCCAATTCATAGAGAGATCTCAGAAGTGAAACAGATCATGACCCTATCATTCTTTGAAGGTCAGAGAAAGGACACACTTATATCTGCGATGTGGAGAAATTTAAATCTTTGCATCTAGAAATGATTGACATTGTTGATATAAAACAAGAAAATCTAAGTATTGGATCTTTCCTTCCAAGTCAAGAACGAAATGAGCTTCAATGCAACTGACATGCGAATTGTACTGCAATAATGAATGTTAGTGCCTAGAAAATGTTTTCTGACCTTTTAAAAGTAGAGGAACCCCTGAACGAAATGTCAAATCCTAAGGAACACCAACATATACAGGGGCGGAGGTGGCTCAGTCGGTAGCGCGCCAGGCTCGTAATCTGTACAGGTTCGAGTCCCAGCTGGGTCAGCGTTGAGATTTATCTCCGCAAAATTCCCCGCCCTGCCCACGGTCAGTAGGGGACACCGATGGGCTTGGAAAGGCCGCCGTCCGTCGGATGGGACGTTAAGCCGTGGCCCCGTGTGCGGGAGAGACATACCCTCTGCACATTAAAGAACACGCTGGATGGCCTTGACGGGGGGCTACCATCTGTCTCCCAACAGCTGTTCCAGTGGGTCCCCTCCCCCAACCTTCTCTGAGCCTTCGGGGTCCATGTGACCTGGCCATTTAGCCCATGGTGTGCAAAAAAGTGCCGCTCCGAGGTAAAACAACCCAACCCAACATATACAAAAATCCCCCCCCCCCAAACACACACACACACCAAGAAAGCGATTTTTTAAAAATGTTTTTCATATTTACTACAATGAATCATTACACTATAGAATTATTAGAAAAGTTTTATTTATTATTTATTCAGTTTGAGGCCTGAGCCAGTTTTTTATTATCTTACACAAGTCATGATTTTTGGATAAAGGCATTCACATTTCTCATTCCACCGACGATGTATGATTTCTGTGCTATTTGTAACATTTGTCAGAGGTGACAAAAATATTTTACATAAATATGGGGTTGAAAATTACAGTAAAGTAGGATTTTTTTTCAAATGCTTCTTCGCTTTTTTCCAATTGCAGGATATTCTTCTTAGCTCGGGAATCCAGATTATTCTCTGAACATTCTAAAGCTGGTCGTGGAGCCTTGGTTGGGTTGTTTTATCACTGAGTGACACTTTTTTTGGCACACAATGAGCTAAATGGCCAAGTCACAAGGACCTCGAGAGCTCAGAGAAAGTTGGTGGAATTGCAGACAGACAACTGTTAGGAAAAAGGTGGTTGCGTTCCTTCAGGGGCATCCAGCGTGTTCTTTAACGTGCACAGGGTATGTCTCTCTTGCATACGGAACCACGACTTAAAGTCCTATGCGACAGAAGGCGGCCTTTCCAAACCCATCGTTATCCCCTACTGACCGAGGGAAGGATGAAGAGTTTTCCGGAGATAAATCTCAACTCTGTCGCAAGTAGGACTCGAACCTGGGAACTGCAGATCACGAGCCTGACGCGCTACCTACTAAGCAAACCCCGCCCCCAGTTGCTTGATGAGTAATATGTTTGTTTATTGTTATAATATTATCAGAGGCAAATTAATGACATTCAACTCAACTAAGATATAGATACGTTAGAACTATTAAAAGGGTAATTAGCATCGGGAATGTTTCGGAATTTTGCATAATTTTGGATTTCTAATTAAGTTCAAAGAGAAATCACATTTCAATATAATTGAAGTGGAAGTTTCCTAAATTATGAAATATGCTGTCTAGTAGAATGAGCATCTTAGTTCTCAGAAAGGGCGGCCAGATTTATGATTATTCACATAATTATGAAAACTCTCCTTAATTTCTTGTATGTGGAAGGGTGTATAAGATATATAAGCTATTTTCTAAATCTCTTTCCCTGAGCGAGAGTCATTACCATATTCTTTTGACTCTCATAAATTTCTGTGACATAAATATATTTAAAGCATGGACTTTTCACAAATGATGCTTAATTATCCTGGGAAAGTTTCAGAAATAATTCTTGCAAAGTTTCATTGGTGAACGAAATGGACGCTCTTGGAAAAAATTTTATTTAAAAATTTCTAGAATTTCACATTTATTGACCTAGAAGGGTTTGACAATTTTTTGAAACCTATGGCGATACGAAATTCTATTCTAAACCTGAAATATTGTTACGATAGAAGAACGTGCTACAATGAACTTGTGATGTATTGTTTCGAACACCCGCGTATGCATTAACGTGAGAATTACGTCAAAAACGATACCAAACGGACATGACTTGAAAACTCAGGGTTAGTTGTTGGGTTGTTTTACCTCTGAGCGGCACTTTTTTGCACACCATGGGCTAAATGACCAGGTCACATGGACCCCGAAGGCTCAGAGAAGGGGTTGGGGAGGGGACCCACTGGAACAGCTGTTGGGAGACAGATGGTAGCCTCCCGTCATGGCCATCCAGCGTGTTCGTTAACGTGCACAAGGTATGGCTATCCCGCACACGGGGCCACGGCTTAACGTCCCATCCGACGGACGGCGGCCTTTCCAAGCCCATCGGTGTCCCCTACTGACCGTGGGCAGGGCGGGGAGTTTTGCGGAGATAAATCTCAACGCTGACCCAGCTGGGACTCGAACCTGGGAAGTACAGATTACGAGCCTGGCGCGCTACCGACTGAGCCACCCCCGCCCCTGAAGAAACATGTAGTTTTGTTTAAGTCGATATAGTATAGTGAATACGAACTGCTTTTTCCTCGGTGTGGGTTCGCGGAAAGATAAATATGGTTAATTAGTGATTCAGTTAGCGGACCTGTAAGAAAAATTAAGGTGTTTAAAATAAAGGTCTTAAAGATGTGTAAAGGTTTTATGTAAGTCAAACTATTAGATCTATCTCAACTTTTCTGTCGGAAGAGTTCATCCTTTGTTACATATCTGTATTTAGCTATTTATGAATTGGTAAGGTTATTTTTTATTGATTACATGTTTATTCATAAATTTAATTGTGCCACTTAACGACTATTGAGAATTATGGAGGAAGCAACATTTTGTATGATTATAAAAGGTGATATGTTCTGAAGATTCATTTTATGCTGATAGACATTTGAGTTGATTGAAAGTTACTTATATAAATGTTTTCGTCCATACTTTTGTAATAAATTACTTTATTTTTAGATTTAATGTGACCAGTTATTATTTTAGAACTCACGTTGAATTTTCATCATTTTAATTGCTAATAATATCATATTCCTATTATGTTTCCATCGTATTGAAATGAGAATTGTCTCTATTTGTTCTTAAAGAATGTACCGCTTTTGAAATTTCAAAAATATTTCGAATCTGTAATATAATTTATCCCTAGATACAAAATTTCGTATTTGCATCTTTGTCCGCTAATCTTTTTAGATTAAAAATTTTTAGCCTTTCCCTGTGGCGGATTGGCTCAGCCGGTAGCGCATCAGACACATAATCTGCAGTATCCAGGTTCGAGTTCCACTTATTCCTGAGTTGAGATTTATGTCCGCACAACTAGGCGCTCTACCCTCGGTTAGTAGGGGACACCGATGTGCCTGGAAAGACAGCTCTCCGTCGGATGGGACGTTAATCCGTGGTCCCGTGTGCGGGAGAGCCATACCCTGTGCACGTTAAAGAACACGCTGGATGGCCTTGACGGGAGGATACCATCTGTCTTCCAACAGCTGTTCCAATGGGTGTCCTCTCCCAACCTTCTCTGAGCCTTCGGGGTTCATGTGACCTGACCATTTAGTCCATGGTGTGAAAAAAAGTGCCGCTCAGAGGTAAAACAAGTTGTTTTACCTCTGAGACGTTTTGCAACGTTTCATCAAGAAAATTGTTACGTGCGATGAAAAATGGATCTTTTTCAACAATCCGAAAAACCAAAAGAAGTGGCTTGACCCACGCCAGCCAGCATTTCCTGTCATAAAGAGGGGACAATTCGAAACGAAATCAGTGTTGTGTGTTTGCTGGAATTTTAAGAGTATAGTGCACTGCGAACCGGTTCCTGATGGAAGTGCCATCAATGCCGACCTCTGTTCAGCACAACTGGAGAGCGTGAAATCTGTGATATGTGAATGCTACCCGGGATTGAAAAATAGACATCAGGTACTTCGCCAACAAGACAACTCAAAACCGCACATCGCACTTAGGACCAAAGAAAAACTTCGAGAACTGACATTTGAGCTTCTTCTTCACCCAGTGTATAGCCCAAATGACTTCGGATCAGAGTGGGCGGGGGTGACTCAGTCGGTAGCGCGCCAGGCTCGTAATCTGCAGTTCCCAGGTTCGAGTCCCAGCTGGGTCAACGTTGAAATTTATCTCCGCAAAATTCCCCGCCCTGCCTGCGGTCAGTAGGGGACACCGATGGGCTTAAGAAAGGCCGCCGTCCGTCGGATGGGACGTTAAGCCGTGGTCCCGTGTGCGGGAGAGCCATACACTGTGCACGTTAAAGAACACGCTGGATGGCCTTGACGGGAGGCTACCATCTGTCTCCCAACAGCTGTTCCAGTGGGTCCACTCCTCCAACCTTCTCTGAACCTTCGGGGTCCCTGTGACCTGGGCATTTAGCCCATGGTGTGCAAAAAAGTGTCGCTCAGAGGAAACCCAACTTCGGATCAGACTCGAGAAATATGCGGTGTGCGGTTTTGCGTTGTCTTGTTGGAGGAGTACCAGATGTCTATTTCACAATCCTGGGTAGACCTAGCGGAACTATATAGTGGATATTACGAGTGGAAAAAACAAAACGAATATCGGGAGTTTTTCACCTCCGAAGATTGGTATTTGGTACCAATATTTGGTATCGAAGAGGAACCGAACAACTTTCGACATACTACAACTTGGGTACGAACTATTGAAAATCATGTTTTATATTTCGCTGTATAAGGTTCGTTGCATATTTATATTCAAAAATAATTTCTCAAGTAGACGATAAAACCACAGACTTATGAATCACCGTAGTATTTCTGTTAGAGCTTTATGAACATTGTGCACCTTTACTACCTTCGCGGACCCTTAAGGGCCTGTCGACCAAAGGTTGGGAAATACTGATCTAAGGCATTAAATATTCTCTATTTCGAATTATTTATCAATAATAAAAAAAAGCATTCATAAAAAAACTTGATTCACACAACACACTCATGGCAAAAAGGAAAAACATTCTGCAATTTCTTCCCCTTCTTATTGCGAATACCTTTTCAGAAATACATAAATCTTCATTATTTAAGAAACACTCAGGATTTTAAGAGTTTGAAGACGTATCTTTGATTTGTAATAAGAGAGAATTTATTTCACACTGAAGAGGCATCGGTGATTGATGTTGCCTTTGAACCTATAACGTTGACCTTGATTGATTTTTGTCTACGTCACCGAGTGTTGAATGATTGGCCTTTGGGAAAATAGTTTTCCTCGGAGCAGAAAAGTTTTTGAAGATTGGAGAGTCACATTTATGAACAAAAAATGGCAAAAAAAAATGAATGATGGATAGAACTATTTCATAAAACAATTTTGTCATGAAACATTCTGTTCCCTGAAATGTTCAGTTGAGTTCTTTTACCTCTGTGCTGTACTTTTTTTTCACACAATGGGTTAAATAGCCAGGTCACAAGGACCCCAAGTGCTCAGAGAAGGTTAGATAAAGGATCCATTGGACAGCTATTAGGACATAATGAATGCTTTCCATCAAGATCATCCATCACGTTCTTTAACGCGCAGAGGATTCTGTTGGGTTTTATCTTTGAGTGGCACTATTTAGTATACAATGGCCTAAATGACCAGGTCACAAGGATCCCAAGGGGCATAGAAAGTTGGGGAAAGGTATCCATCGAGTAGCTGTTAAGATACAGATGGTATCTTCATGTCAAGGCCATCCAGTGTGTTCTTTAACGTGTAAAATTATGGCTCTCCTGCACACTGGGTCACAGTTTACGTCCCATCCGATTGATGCCAACTTTTCCAAATCCTTCGGTGTCCCCTTTGAGACTGAGGGCAGGATGACGATTAGTGGCAATAAATCTCAACGTTAACCCAAGTGGGACTCGAACCTGGGAACTGCAGATTACCCGTGAACCGGATATAACTCTCCTGCACCGGGATTAATGGCCTAACGTTCAATCCGACAGTCGGCGGGCTTCCTAAGCCCATCGGTGACCCCCTTTTTTCACTTTTTCCTACCAGTAGTATGAGTGAACCCAAAATTGATCGATACTCTGATTCTCTATTATGCCCCCCCAATAGGGAACCACCTTGACGTGGTGGTGGGGGGCTTCCAGCCCAGCAACCCAGTCGAAGGCTGTGCCGCCGGATTGGGTCCCCGGTTGGACATGTCCAAGACCAACCGAGGTCAACGATGCTGCTGACCGGTTCCGTGTTGACCGGTTGGACGGTGACGGTGTCTGAGACCTCACCTCTCAGGTGCTCTGGTGAGCAGTTCGAGGGCTCTTCTGAAAAGATTTGTGCCCCAGTTGGTCGAGCCCTCACCAAAGTCTGGGCCTCACTAAAGAGTCTCCACCCCGGATGCCGAGCGAACTTGGATTTTACATCTTTGTTCATGGCTAACTGGGTAACAGATTAAAGTTAGGTTTCTTCCGGTGGTCAGCTTTCCTTCTATAGGACTGCTGTCATGTGAAGTCGGGGTTGAGGTGCGTCTACATGGCGTATTCCTTGCCCCCGGTTCTAGATAGTCATGGCTTTTCATAACTGGTAGTGCTTTCAGGCGGAATCGGGAATTGCCGTGGTTGCATATGATCGCAACAAAATAGAACGATTCTCTATTATGTACTACAACACACCTGCTATTAGATCTTCTGATTACTTATAGTGGACTCTGAAATTTATTTTAGTGTACAAATAAATTGGTTGTGTTGTTGTTTTACCTCTGAGCGGCACTTTTTTTGCACACCATGGACTAAATGGCCAGGTCACATGGACCCCGAAGGCTCAGAGAAGGTTGGGGGAGGGGACCCACTGGAACAGCTTTTGGGAGACAGATGGTAGCCTCCCGTCAAGGCCATCCAGCGTGTTCTTTAACGTGCACAGGGTATGGCTCTCCCGCACACGTGGCCACGGCTTAACGTCCCATCCGACGGACGGTGGCCTTTCCAAGCCCATCGGTGTCCCCTACTGACCGTGGGCAGGGCAGGGGAATTTTGCGGAGATAAATCTCAACGCTGACCCAGAACCCGAACCTGGGAACTACAGATTACGAGCCTGGCGCGCTACCGACTGAGCCACTCCCGCCCATACAAATAAATCTAAACCTAGATAAAAGAAAAGCTATTTTATTCAATATTTATTATATATGTATTTTATGCATTTGAAAATGAAGCTTTCAATAGTAACACGTAATTTTTTTGACCACATATATTTTTTAATACATATTAGATCAAGAAATATATTTTTTCAGTTTCAGATTAACGGGCAAATGTTTCCATGTTAGATAAATTACACTAATGGCGATTTTTCTTCAAAGTTAGATAAACATCAATCAAATATTTCCATATTGCACAATCTAAAACTTTTAATTCAATGACAAATCTGAATTCGCCATCTTGAAAGTGAAATCCAAATTTCTCGTGTTAAATCAGTCCTACTCAATGTTGTTAAGCGTCCATTGTAACAATTTTCAGTAAATCAGAAAATGTATGAACTAAATGTTACTTTCTGTTGTATTTTAATTTTTCTCTTGTAAATTATTTTTATTATTAATTTCAAAGCCATACGAGATAGATGGCTTTCTTACTGCAATTTCTTCGGTAACATGTTCAGTATTAGATCCATTGGTTCCATATTCTGCGATGCAATCAAAATGCTACCAGATCTTCAGGTTTTTTATCGTGTGTTGGAACACGCCTACTCTAATGTGTGCTGATTGTTTTGTTGCAACATACCTTGCATTATTACCCATTATTGCGATCATACCTTGCATTAGGTATTGATCGATCCGGGCGGTGGTGGCTCAGTCGGTAGCGCGCCAGCCTCGTAATCTGTAGTTTCCAGGTTCGAGTCCCAGCTGGGTCAGCGTTCAGATTTTTCTCCGCAATAATTCCCTGCCCAAGGTCAGTAGGGGACACCGATGGGCTTGGAAATGCTACCGTCCGTCGGATGGGACTTTAAGCCGTGGCTCCGTGTGCGGGAGAGCCATACACCCTGTGCACGTTGAAGAACACGCTGGATGACCTTGACGGGAGGTTACCATGGAGCTGTCTCCCAACAGCTGTTCCAGTGGGTCCCCTTCCCCAACCTTCTCTGAGCCTTCGGAGTCCATGTGACCAGGCCATTTAGCCCATGGTGTGCAAAAAAAAAGTGCCGCTCAGAGGTAAAACAACCCAACCTAAATTTGATCGATCCTCTGATTCTCTATTATGTACTACAACACACCTGCTATTAGATCTTCTGATTACTTTTTGTGTACTGTAAAACACCCAGCAATAGATTCTTTTGGCTCCTTTATTATTTTTATCTCGTTTTCAATTCACATTGGATCACAATACACTTCTTTCAAAACTTGAAAACTATGGAATTAGTGGGACAACTCTTATGTGGTTCAAAAATTACCTAAGTAATGGGACTATTATAACCAAAATTGGAAATGCATTAAGTAGCGAAAGAAAATTAAATGTTGGAATTCCACAAGGATCTATACTTGGACCCTTTTTGTTCCTTTTGTATGTTAATGATATGACTAATTTAAATTTCAAAAAGTAAATTATTTCTTTATGCTGATAATACTGTCATTTTAAAAAGCAATCGCGACGTGGACGCGATTATAAGAGAATTACAGGATGACTATAATTGCTTGGTGAGATGGCTGAATATTAATTTAATATAGTATATAAATAACGATAAAACTAAATGGTGATCTTCCACTGACCAGGAACTTTGAAAATATCAAACCATGTAATTAAGACCCATAATATAAATTGTATATATAAATCCGAAACTTATAAAAATATCTGTGATTGTCATAGCATTTAATGGTGGATAATTTTAAGTGCTTGGGATTATATTTGGATTCAACCTTTCAATGGAACACTCACGTTTTGAAGCTATGCGAAAGTCTCAGATATCGCGCCACTAAAATTTATAAATTGCAATTCATAGTCGATATCGACGTTTGCCTTAGGGTCTACATTGCAATTTGTGAATCTTTAATTGGGTAGGGAATTACAATATATGGAACAACTGGCATCACTAACCTAAAAAAAATTGGAAAATTGCAATCATCTGTAGCGAAAAATATAATTCCATCCAAGCTTAGAGATAATCTTTCATACGTAAGTGAAAGATTTACATTCCTCAATATTCTATCAGTCCAAAATCTCTTTAGATATGGCATTATTCTGGCCAACTTTTTCAGTGACACATATAAAGTATAAATTACACATTCAGTGGTAGCTTTTCAAGAGAGATTCCACTAACAGCAATAATCTACCCATTTTTCTGATAGAGTTGTGGGAAATGCAACTTTTCAGTTTTAAGAGTTAAAAGAACGAATACTTTTACGTTGTATAATTGCTAATAAAATACTATTTGCATTTTCCCCATCATCCGCTAGCTCAAATTAAAACTGAATGAAACAGTAGGTAAAGCTTATTCTCTTTGAAAACGAGATTCCCATATGCGCCAGAGGCAATATGCGTTCTTCTAGTTTAATTTAAAACCATGTTTCTATAACATCCTCACTACTGAAATTCTAGCTAATCTGACTCTTTATTCTGAAAACCACCCAAAGCTAGATCCCCTAGTTTCGTATTGTGTACTGAGAAATTCCCTCCATCGATTATCGTATTCATTCTCGTTTGCTCCATTTCTTAATTCTCAGACACCAGATTCCAATAGAGCTGCTCCATCTCTCGATACCAGATGTTTTTGTATATTCTGGTTCTTTAAATAAAAATTAAAGAAAAGGATAGCTCAGGTGTAAAGCAACAACACAGACATTTAAAAATGCATAAAAATGGACAAAATGGACGTGTTTTCTGAAATACTTCCGCTGCTAGGTGCAAGGTTGGATGAAGATCACGTAGTTTTTCTCTAGCCATACGGGAGTCGACACACGGTAAAAGAAGACGATTTGAAGATTGAAATGTTGATAACCTGTAACGTAATATACCAAGATGTATAAATTTAGAATAGGAATAGACATATATCTTTCAGTGAGCAAAGAATCCGTGTTTCGTACGCTAGATACTTCAAACCTTTGTTTAAAATCTCTGAAAGATGCAAATGTGATACGTTTTTTACACATAAGCCATTGTAGCCCCTATGTTTTAAGAAGTTGTTTGAAAAAGTGGGGGAATGTACGAAAAATAAATATTTAAGTTGGAATTGTTTCAGTCCAAGTTCCATAGGGTGTTGGGCGAGTTCAAGATTTGGCTTTTCTATATGAGAGGACTATTTTAAAGAATTTTATGTGATGCGCAAATACATCAGCAAATATTTACCATTTCGAAATCTCACAGGAACACGGAGCAGAGTAGCTGCAAGTGAATATCGCTGGCAAAAAGTTATTTCCATAAGGGAAAAAAGAATGCCTGTTTAACGTTAGTTTCAGGACGAGACACATGTTGGCCGGCATTTACTAAATATATATATATTTACGAGTATATATGCCAACCAACGTCTCATCCTGAAACTAACATAAAACAGACGTTATCCTTTCTACTATGGAAATACCTTTTATGCCGGCGATATTCACCTATACTCCTAAATATATATATTTAATTTTCTTCAGGTTTACAGAAAGAGTTAGATACGCACTCCTCGGAAGACGTGAAACTTATGGAAGCAGAATATTTCTTAAAGAGCTATTTTTTTTGATAATTTAGGGGTGCACAAAAAGCACACTTTGTTAAAATGTCAAAAAGTCACCTATGATAATATTCTATTTTAACACCCTAGATAAAATATTAAAACCTGAAAAATGGGGGCGGGGGTGGCTCAGTCGGTAGCGCGCTAGGCTCGTAATCTGTAGTTCTCAGGTTCGAGTCCCAGCTGGGTCAGCGTTGAGATTTATCTCCGCAAAATTCCCCGCCCTGCCCACGGTCAGTAGGGGACACCGATGGGCTTGGAAAGGCCGCCGTCCGTCGGATGGGACGTTAAGCCGTGGCCCCGTGTGCGGGAGAGCCATACCCTGTGCACGTTAAAGAACACGCTGGATGGCCTTGACGGGAGGCTACCATCTGTCTCCCAACAGCTGTTCCAGTGGGTCCCCAACCTTCTCTGAGCCTTCGGGGTCCATGTGACCTGGCCATTTAGCCCATGGTGTGCAAAAAAGTGCCGCTCAGAGGTAAAACAACCCAACAAACAACCTGAAAAATGTAGAAATCAAATTTTACCTTTCAACCATATTTAACTAAATTTAATTAACGAAACATTTGCCTACATCACTGTAACACACGATTATCATCCCTGCATCGCTAAAATCTGATCGGAGTTTAAGCCATGGCAGCAGACCCACATCCCGTGCAAGTTAAGAAGACGCGGAATGTCCTTAATGAGAGGCTCCCATTAGTATCCTAATAACCAGACGTGTATCTGAAGTGGGGAGGGAATTAGAGGGCTACCCGCCTTAATTCTTTGAAAGTTCGATTTGAAAGATGGTTAAAACTATTAACAGGCGAAGTTCAAGGAATTGGGGAAAACACCTTGTTAATTGAAATTCATTAAAAAGATACCAAAGCAGTTGCAGTTTGTCGGAAACGAAAGAATAAACATGAAAAGAGACACTAATCAGCCAAGCGATGTAATCATCAGTCGATCAGTGAAATGTTTTGGTTTCCTGAGCCACCATATAGGCTAAAGTTGTTTTCAATAAGGTAAACTACTCGTAAATTTTAAGGCTAAAAGAAGAGATCAAGTTTCTTTTGCATAAAATGCTTCGAATGCATATATACAGGTTCGAGTTCCAGCTAGGTCAGCGTTCAGATTTATCTCCGCAAAATTCCCCGCCCTGCCCACGGTCAGTAGGGGACACCGATGGGCTTGGAAAGGTCGCCGTCAGTCGGATGGGACGTTAACTGTGGCCCCGTGTGCAGGAGAACCGTACTCTGTGCCCGTTAAAGAACACGCTGGATGGCGTTGACGAGAGGCTACCATCTGTCTCCCAACAGCTGTTCCAGTGGGTCCCCTCCCCCAACCTTCTCTGAGTCTTCGGGCTCCATGTGATCTGGACATGGTGTGCAAAAAAAGTCCCACATCCCATGGTGTGCAAAAAAGTGCCGCTCAGAGGTAAAATAACCCAACCCAAGCATATATACAGAAAAGGACCCTTTAACACAAACGTCTTGTCCAGACTACTGTTTGTGGTGTGCGAAATCTTTTTTGAGAGTATTGAAAAAATTCTGCGGTTGGTCACTCCGCTTCAGTCCCCCCCCCCCCCCCCTCAAAACAAAGAAAAAAAACACACGCAGACATTCACCTGCTAATAGCTAACTAACGGATCCTCTTTCCGCACGCTGCTCCGGTTGTTTGGGAGTCCTTGTTACCTTGTTATACTGCTCACAAAAATTAGGGGATATTTCAAAATGAATATGAAGCGAAGAAATATCCCCTAATTTTTGTGAGCAGTTTATTTACATTTAACCCATTATATTTTGGAAGTGCTACTCAGAGGTAAAATAAACCAAACCTTTCCAAGTGGCGGAGGAGTTAGCGTACCTGGTAGCGGATCAAAGGGACTTGAGCTCGAATTTTAGCTAAGGTACAATTCCTTCCTGATATACATCTTGTTTGTTAGATTTCTGTTGAGGTCTCACCTTCCTCGGGGATCCTTTTAGTGCATTATATCAAGTTGAAAGGTACTCATATTGGTAGACCCTTATGTCAAATGCGATGTCAGTGATAGAATTTTTAACTCATGTTCTTTTTATATTAGGATATAAAATTTTATAATCAATTCATCAATTTGATTTCATCATCATATGCAATATAAACACAGAAAAATATGATGAACCAAAAAATCACATGGTTTGTCTGAGCCATTAAAGGAAATTAATGCTAAAATCAATAAGTACAGTCTCTTAAAAAAGTATCCGAACACTACGGTTGATTACAAAATTCAGAAAAAAATATCTGGCAACGATTTTTTTAGAAATTAGTGATCTGGCAACCTTCGTGTCAAGTGACACGAAGGTTGCCAGATCACTAATTTCTAAAAAAATCGTTGCCAGATATTTTTTCTTAATCTTGTAATCAACCATAGTGTTCGGATACTTTTTTGAGCGACTGTACTTACTCACTACAAAGATAATATACAATATGTGTCATTTTTCGAAATATATGCAAAATTCTACTTTACATCAGGCTATTGAACATAAGTGCAACATCTTCCAAAGTAAAGAGAAAACTCTTTAACTTTCACTCGAAATAAAATTTCAAGCTCCGTTTCTTTTAAATAACTGTAGTTTACGGGGGGGGGGAAAGAATTCGCTTCATAAAAGTTGAAAATGCAGATGAAAATCTTATTCACTTTACGTCACATTGATGTGAGAGAAGGTTGTTAGTATAATTAGCTTCAGAAAATAGTTGTAAGCGAGGGAAGTCTCAGTAGAAAAAAAAACAACATGCTTTATTCTGAATACGAACAAAGATCTCTGACTACGTTGCCGAAAAAAAAAAACTGATCATTAAGCTACTGGGACTTTCCCTAATGTTCGTTTAATAGCAAAATTTAAATAAAGTACGGAGTACGAGTTGACTTGAGCCAGGCATGGGCAAACTGCGGACCACATGTGGCCCCGCCATCTCTTTTTGTGTGGTCCGCGAGCTACTAATGACAAATGAGTTAAATTTGTAAAAGAGAAAAAGAATGTATAGAGGGAAAGAAATCCAACTTCGACGAAGGAAATTCTCATAAAAAATAATTAATTTTAACAAAGTTAAATTGTTTAAGTTTACCTTTAGTTATTGTTTTTAGTTTCGCGCTGCTTATGCATAAGTTATTCGTTATATATTTATTTGGCTCCCCACCATTCCATTTCAGCTTTCGATACGGCCCTTCGGCTAAAAAAAACGTTTGACCAAGCCTGGTCGAAAGCACGTTCAAATCCCAACTGCCCTGGACGGCCTTGATGAGAGGCTTCAATTATCCGTTAATTGCTGTCCAGTGGATACTCTTTCGCAGTCTTATCAGAGCCTTTGAGGTTTCAATTATCTCTTAATAGCCGTCCAGTGGATACTCTGTCGCAGCCTTATCAGAGTCTTTGAGGTTTCAATTGTCTCTTAATAGCCGTCCAGTGGATACTCTGTCGCAGTCTTATCAGAGCCTTTGAGGTTTCAATTGTCTCTTAATAGCCGTCCAGTGGATACTCTGTCGCAGCCTTATCAGAGCCTTTGAGGTTTCTATTATCTCTTAATAGTCGTCTAGTGGATACTCTTCCGCTACGTTATCTGAGTCTTTGAGGTCCTGGTGACCGGGCCATTTAGTACTTTGTAAGCACAAAAGTACCACTTAGAGGTAACTTAATCCAACTCAATAATATATCCAAACGTAAGAAGAGGTTTGCTGCCCGACTGTAAAGAAAAAGTCTCCGGATATAGCAAAATTTTAAAATATTAGTATGTCAGTTGCATATAATTATTATTGTAGAAATAATAAAATAAAAATAACACACATATATAAATGTAAAACATGTAGAAACTGCATATAAGCTGTAGGATGCTGTATATGATGAAATTTTAAATCGACTTTTGAGAACATTTACACAAACAACTTAGACACTGTTAATCTTCCAATAAATGTTTCAAAATCCACAAATATACTTTTTTATTAAAAAAATCACTTCGGTGAACTATTGAACAGAGACTTGAAATTTTAAATTTTGCTACCGACATTAAGCAAAAAAGGAAATTAAATCCATTAATTGACTTTACGAAATTATTTTAAATTCCAAATGTACGTTTTAAGTAACGTTCCCTTACATTAAGTTAGTGAATAGTAAGTAATCTTTATTACATTTAGGCATGAGAAATATTTTGTTTGTCCGAGCTCTATTATTATTATTTTATTATGCTCATTTAATTTTAAATCTCTTATAAATATCTCATTATTTAAATTTTTTATTTCATATTATCATTCTCATCTTGTTTTTCGAGTTGGTTTCTTTCCACCTGATTATTCTTTTTACTACAACTTGAATTTCTTTTACAGTAAAACGTCTGAAAGCAAAAAGGGTAGAAAGCCACTTTTCCTTCCAGACGTCTTATTGTTTGTTGCGTGATACTTGAAGGCAGCTTACGACCGATTAAAGAGCAAAACGAGTTTTCATAGCAAACTGTTTCCACTTACAACTCTTTTTTTCGTTTCCTTCCAGCGAAATGCAAGAGTTCGCAAGTATCTTTAGTATTTCGAAAGATGCATTTAGTTGCTCAAGGCCGATCTCTGATGGAAACCGAACTCTTATCCTCTCTAGTAAACTTTCGGTCGTTGAATGTGTTCGGGCAAGTCAAGATTGGGTTTCAAGAAAGAGGGAGAGAGCCACACGAAGTCATTCATGACTCTATAAATGCTTTTTGTGTCGATTCTGTGCTCTACCGCTCCCTTTTCGTCGATTCCTCGATAGCCGAAGCTCAGCTATTGCCACAGTGAATTCAGCAATAGCTGAAGCTCCTCCTATTGCTGAGCTGCTATTGCCCCAGACAACCGACTCGGCCGTTCTCAGCGCAGGCAGTCCACAGAATAAGCAGAAAATAGTCGTCTTCTAATGCGTTTTCGTGGAACTTCTCCAGAATGGTTTTCACAGAAAAGAGAGGTACATTAGGGCGAACTTCTGTGAGCTAAAATCATTCTCTGTGGTTCTTTCCTCTCACTTCTACATCTCCTCCCCCTCCTTATGGTGCTTGGTTCTAAAGTGATGGTGGAGGGAGGAGGAGGAAGGGAAGGAAGGAAGAGAGCGTCGGTTGCTCTTTAGTGATGAAGGAACTCTGTAAAAAATGCATGGGAACAAGAGATGAAAGAAGAATAACTACATGTAGAAGAAAAGTGAAATGCATAAGATAAATTTCCATGGAAAATTAAAAGAGACCACATCCCATTATTCGATATAAAACGTTTCCAGTGTTTTGAAGCAGAATAATGATCTCTTCAGTATCTAAGAAACAAGGTATAATTTAGCAGAAATTTAAGCTGGAAAGAATCTTATTCTGTACTAGACCGGATCTAGGGGGGAAAGCCCCCTTTGCGAATGGAGGGTCTTCCCCCTCTAGATTCTCAAAGGATTCGTCCCCCCAAAAATTGAAATTTATGGTTATGTCATCATTTGTCGTGAATGTTTTAAACATGGAAATCCAGTCTAAAACCTCCATTTTTTTTTTGAGTCTCGATTACGTCTCTTACTCCCCCCCCCCCCACCTTATTTTTTCTAAATCCGGTGTGATTCTGTATATCACGACTTTTCAATTTCCTATTTAGTGTTATTCTGAATTTAAAATTTTTGAATAATTTTTAAAGTTAAAAAAAGGCAAAGAGATCGAAAGAATAAAACTTCTATTTTATCTTTATTTTCCCACTTATGTTTTGATTTGAATATTATTTTTCTTTCTTCATGTGAGTCATAAAACTACCAGAAGATAAATTTCCTAATAATAATATAAAAGATTTATTCTCTCCACTAAAACAAATTTTTGCCGTCCTTTCTACCCAAATAGGAGTAGAAATAACCGTTCAAAGAGCACGAATTTTTAAAATTCGTTAACTCACTATGTTAATTTTCTTAACCCTTTCAGACCCTCATTTGGCGCTGTGCGACAACTATTTCCTCCGGCGCTCTTGACAGGTGAAGAGACAATTATTTGCCCTTCTGTTGGTGCTCTTGACAGGTGAAGAGACAATTATTTACCCCTCTGTTGGTGCTCTTGACAGGTGAAGAGACAATTAT
The DNA here is from genome assembly GCA_038380435.1 of Ryuthela nishihirai. Lineage (NCBI taxonomy): Eukaryota > Metazoa > Arthropoda > Arachnida > Araneae > Heptathelidae > Ryuthela > Ryuthela nishihirai. The sequence goes on from JAWZYU010000020.1 coordinate 43,530,196, forward strand.
TTGCCCTTCTGTTGGTGCTCTTGAAGATTGAAGAGACAATTGTTTTCCCCTCTGTTGGTGCTCTTGACAGGTGAAGAGACAATTGTTTGCCCTTCTGTTGGTGCTCTTGACAGGTGAAGAGACAATTGTTTGCCCCTCTGTTGGTGCTTTTCACAGGTGAAGAGACAATTATTTGCCCTTCTGTTGGTGCTTTTGAAGATTGAAGAGACAATTGTTTTCCCCTCTGTTGGTGCTCTTGACAGGTGAAGAGACAATTATTTGCCCTTCTGTTGGTGCTCTTGACAGGTGAAGAGACAATTATTTGCCCTTCTGTTGGTGCTTTTGAAGATTGAAGAGACAATTGTTTTCCCCTCTGTTGGTGCTCTTGACAGGTGAAGAGACAATTATTTGCCCTTCTGTTGGTGCTCTTGACAGGTGAAGAGACAATTGTTTTCCCCTCTGTTGGTGCTCTTGACAGGTGAAGAGACAATTATTTGCCCTTCTGTTGGTGCTCTTGACAGATGAAGAGACAATTGTTTTCCCCTCTGTTGGTGCTCTTGACAGGTGAAGAGACAATTGTTTTCCCCTCTGTTGGTGCTCTTGACAGGTGAAGAGACAATTGTTTGCCGCCCTGTTGGTGCTCTTGACAGGTGAAGAGACAATTATTTGCCGCCCTATTGGTGCTCTTGACAGGTGAAGAGACAATTATTTGCCCTTCTGTTGGTGCTCTTGACAGGTGAAGAGACAATTGTTTGCCCCTCTGTTGGTGCTCTTGACAGGTGAAGAGACAATTGTTTGCCCCTCTGTTGGTGCTCTTGACAGGTGAAGAGACAATTGTTTGCCCCTCTGTTGGTGCTCTTGACAGGTGAAGAGACAATTGTTTGCCCCTCTGTTGGTGCTCTTGACAGGTGAAGAGACAATTGTTTTCCCCTCTGTTGGTGCTCTTGACAGGTGAAGAGACAATTATTTGCCCCTCTGTTGGTGCTATTGACAGGTGAAGAGACAATTGTTTTCCCCTCTGTTGGTGCTCTTGACAGGTGAAGAGACAATTGTTTTCCCCTCTGTTGGTGCTCTTGACAGGTGAAGAGACAATTATTTGCCGCCCTGTTGATGCTCTTGACAGGTGAAGAGAAAATTATTTGCCGCCCTGTTGGTGCTCTTGACAGGTGAAGAGACAATTATTTGTCCTTCTGTTGGTGCTCTTGACAGGTGAAGAGACAATTATTTGCCCTTCTGTTTGGTGCTCTTGACAGGTGAAGAGACAATTGTTTTCCCCTCTGTTGGAGCTCTTGACTGGTGAAGAGACAATTATTTGCCCTTCTGTTGGTGTTCATGAAGATTGAAGAGACAATTGTTTTCCCCTCTGTTGGTGCTCTTGACAGGTGAAGAGACAATTGTTTGTCCCTCTGTTGGTGCTCTTGACAGGTGAAGAGACAATTGTTTGCCCCTCTGTTGGTGCTCTTGACAGGTGAAGAGACAATTATTTGCCCTTCTGTTGGTGCTCTAGACAGGTGAAGAGACAATTGTTTGCCCTTCTGTTGGTGCTCTTGACAGGTGAAGAGACAATTGTTTTCCCCTCTGTTGGTGCTCTTGACAGGTGAAGAGACAATTATTTGCCCTTCTGTTGGTACTATTGACAGGTGAAGAGACAATTGTTTTCCCCTCTGTTGGTGCTCTTGACAGGTGAAGAGACAATTATTTGCCCCTCTGTTGGTGCTATTGACAGGTGAAGAGACAATTGTTTTCCCCTCTGTTGGTGCTCTTGACAGGTGAAGAGACAATTATTTGCCGCCCTGTTGATGCTCTTGACAGGTGAAGAGAAAATTATTTGCCGCCCTGTTGGTGCTCTTGACAGGTGAAGAGACAATTATTTGTCCTTCTGTTGGTGCTCTTGACAGGTGAAGAGACAATTATTTGCCCTTCTGTTTGGTGCTCTTGACAGGTGAAGAGACAATTGTTTGCCCTTCTGTTTGGTGCTCTTGACAGGTGAAGAGACAATTGTGTGCCCCTCTGTTGGTGCTCTTGACAGGTGAAAAGACAATTGTTTGCCCCTCTGTTGGTGCTCTTGACAGGTGAAGAGACAATTGTTTGCCCCTCTGTTGGTGCTCTTGACAGGTGAGGAGACAATTGTTTGCCCCTCTGTTGGTGCTCTTGACAGGTGAAGAGACAATTATTTGCCCTTCTGTTGGTGCTCTTGACAGGTGTAGAGACAATTGTTTTCCCCTCTGTTGGTTCTCTTGACAGCTGAAGAGACAATTGTTTGCCCCTCTGTTGGTGATCTTGACAGGTGAAGAGACAATTGTTTGCCCCTCTGTTGGTGCTCTTGACAGGTGAAGAGACAATTGTTTTCCCCTCTGTTGGTGCTCTTCACAGGTGAAGAGACAATTGTTTGCCCCTCTGTTGATGCTCTTGACAGGTGAAGAGACAATTATTTGCCCTTCTGTTGGTGCTCTTGACAGGTGAAGAGACAATTGTTTTCCCCTCTGTTGGTGCTCTTGACAGGTGAAGAGACAATTATTTCTCTTCTGTTGGTGCTCTTGACAGGTGAAGAGACAATTGTTTTCCCCTCTGTTGGTGCTCTTGACAGGTGAAGAGACAATTGTATGCCCCTCTGTTGGTGCTCTTGACAGGTGAAGAGACAATTATTTGCCCTTCTGTTGGTGCTCTTGACAGGTGAAGAGACAATTATTTTCCCTTCTGTTGGTGCTCTTGACAGGTGAAGAGACAATTGTTTTCCCCTCTGTTGGTGCTCTTGACAGGTGAAGAGACAATTATTTCTCTTCTGTTGGTGCTCTTGACAGGTGAAGAGACAATTGTTTTCCCCTCTGTTGGTGCTCTTCACAGGTGAAGAGACAATTGTTTGCCCCTCTGTTGGTGCTCTTGACAGGTGAAGAGACAATTATTTGCCCTTCTGTTGGTGCTCTTGACAGGTGAAGAGACAATTGTTTTCCCCTCTGTTGGTGCTCTTGACAGGTGAAGAGACAATTATTTCCCTTCTGTTGGTGCTCTTGACAGGTGAAGAGACAATTGTTTTCCCCTCTGTTGGTGCTCTTGACAGGTGAAGAGACAATTGTATGCCCCTCTGTTGGTGCTCTTGACAGGTGAAGAGACAATTATTTGCCCTTCTGTTGGTGCTCTTGACAGGTTAAGAGACAACTGTTTTCCCCTCTGTTGGTGCTCTTCACAGGTGAAGAGACAATTGATTGCCCCTCTGTTGGTGCTCTTGACAGGTGAAGAGACAATTGTTTGCCCCTCTGTTGGTGCTCTTGACAGGTGAAGAGACAATTATTTGCCCTTCTGTTGGTGCTTTTGAAGATTGAAGAGACAATTGTTTTCCCCTCTGTTGGTGCTCTTGACAGGTGAAGAGACAATTATTTGCCCTTCTGTTGGTGCTCTTGACAGGTGAAGAGACAATTGTTTTCCCCTCTGTTGGTGCTCTTGACAGGTGAAGAGACAATTATTTGCCCTTCTGTTGGTGCTCTTGACAGGTGAAGAGACAATTGTTTTCCCCTCTGTTGGTGCTCTTGACAGGTGAAGAGACAATTATTTCCCTTCTGTTGGTGCTCTTGACAGGTGAAGAGACAATTGTTTTCCCCTCTGTTGGTGCTCTTGACAGGTGAAGAGACAATTGTATGCCCCTCTGTTGGTGCTCTTGACAGGTGAAGAGACAATTATTTGCCCTTCTGTTGGTGCTCTTGACAGGTTAAGAGACAACTGTTTTCCCCTCTGTTGGTGCTCTTCACAGGTGAAGAGACAATTGATTGCCCCTCTGTTGGTGCTCTTGACAGGTGAAGAGACAATTGTTTGCCCCTCTGTTGGTGCTCTTGACAGGTGAAGAGACAATTATTTGCCCTTCTGTTGGTGCTTTTGAAGATTGAAGAGACAATTGTTTTCCCCTCTGTTGGTGCTCTTGACAGGTGAAGAGACAATTATTTGCCCTTCTGTTGGTGCTCTTGACAGGTGAAGAGACAATTGTTTTCCCCTCTGTTGGTGCTCTTGACAGGTGAAGAGACAATTATTTGCCCTTCTGTTGGTGCTCTTGATAGGTGAAGAGACAATTGTTTTCCCCTCTGTTGGTGCTCTTGACAGGTGAAGAGACAATTGTTTGCCCCTCTGTTGGTGCTCTTGACAGGTGAAGAGACAATTGTTTGCCCCTCTGTTGGTGCTCTTGACAGGTGAAGAGACAATTATTTGCCCTTCTGTTGGTGCTATTGACAGGTGAAGAGACAATTGTTTACCCCTCTGTTGGTGCTCTTCACAGGTGAAGAGACAATTGTTTGCCCCTGTGTTGGTGCTCTTGACAGGTGAAGAGACAATTGTTTTCCCCTCTGTTGTTGCTCTTGACAGGTGAAGAGACAATTATTTGCCGCCCTGTTGGTGGTCTTGACAGGTGAAGAGACAATTATTTGCCCTTCTGTTGGTGCTGTTGGCAGGTGAAGAGACAATTATTTGTCCTTCTGTTGGTGCTGTTGACAGGTGAAGAGACAATTGTTTTTCCCTCTGTTGGTGCTCTTGACAGGTGAAGAGACAATTGTTTGCCGCTCTGTTGGTGCTCTTGACAGGTGAAGAGACAATTGTTTGCCCCTGTGTTGGTGCTCTTGACAGGTGAAGAGACAATTGTTTGCCCCTCTGTTGGTGCTCTTGACAGGTGAAGAGACAATTATTTGCCCTTCTGTTGGTGCTCTTGACAGGTGAAGAGACAATTATTTGTCCCTCTGTTGGTGCTCTTGACAGGTGAAGACAACTATTTGCCTCTCCGTTGGCGCTCTTCACAGGTCAAGTGACAACTATTTTGTCTCTCCTTTGGAACTTTTCACAAGTTAAGAGACAACTCTTTGCGTGTCCTTTGGCACTCTTGATAGGTTAAGCAACAATCATTTTTCTCTCCTTCGGCGCTCTTGACAGGTGAAGAGACAATTATTTGTCGCTAGACTTCTAGAATATCCCGCGCTGGTTCTTTGAGTCGTATTGTTTTGCGGTAAATTTTAGTAGCATTCAAAATCTTTTGGAGATAATTCTGAAGCTTCAGCTTTTATGAGATGTCATTCTGACCTTTAAAGCTTTATAACTCGATGAAAAATCTTAGAGAAAGAGAACTTTGTCATGAAAAAGAACCGTTCATATTGATATTCCCGAAAAGTGACAATGCAATGATTTTACTTATTTTCTTTAACAATACACTTAATATTTTTATATAACATAATAATTGGGGCCATCCTAAAATTCCGGTTCGTTATGAAACTCTTCTTGTTACCATTTTAAATAACAAGGAAAATTAATAGAATAAAATGCATCTGAGAAAAAAAATGCCTAAATGACCGTTAAGCCAGTTCTCCTCAATGTGCATTTAATTAGGAACAAGATGTTTCAGGTCAATTAAAATTCAAATGTAAACAAACATTGCTTAAGAATATCAAACCTATGTACGTTTCAATAAAGACCATGTATATTAGCCATTAAATTAGAGGAATCCATGAACTAGACACTCATATTAATCAACTAGGCCTCTAAACTCTCTCGACGGAACGTTAACCTCATTTTTAGCTGGATATTTTGGGGCAGTAATTGCTTTCGTAGAAATTTAGCACGTAGGGCAACGGTTGTTAAAAGCCACCTTTGTTCATGAAAGTGTCACAAAATTAATTAAGCAGTTTTGTGTGATAATCTTGGGTATACAAACATTTATTACACTTGTTCGGTCGTGATTACATTCCACTAAGTAGGTCGTCACCCTCTTTCAATGAAACAATAATACTCGAGAATGATTTCTCACTGACCTTTAGAAAATAAAGTATCAAACTTTTTTCTGCTTCTGACCTTTTGGCGAAGGTCTGAGATAATGGTTCTCGACATTCGCTTTAGTTGAAAGATAGAAAAGCCCATTTCCCATATTTGTTAAAAAGAAAATATTTATTAGAACATGCACAACGCATTTCTTTTAACGACACAGCTGGGAAAAATAACTACCTTTCTCATTGTCTATGCAAGAATTGATGCTATTGTTTCTCTAATAGAAATGCTTATGAAAAATACAACGTAATTAACATGGAATATGATTATCTGCCTTCACATTTTTGTTTACAGGAAAACGTTTCCTATGAGAACGCATATAGCATTAAAGAGAAACTCCATTGTGCTCTGTTTCTATACAGTTGAGAAAGTTTCATGACATTATTATTAATTCATTCGATGGAGTGAAGTCATTAAGGAGAATTGAAAATGATATCCGAAGTAGAAATCTTATGCTCCACAATTTAACTTTGTGTCCAACGAATTTAAATTTAATTTTTTCTTGGAAAAACGAAAAATGAGAAATAAATGAAAAATCCAAATGCAGCATTCTTTAATAGTCACTGCTTCATTAGCGATTGCAAACTTTTTGCCCGCAAATTTCCAAATACTTAGCAATTTGTTTTGTAGTAGTACTAGGTAAATATGTGCTAGTTCTGGTACAAAAATCTGGTACAAAAAATGTGCTACTTCTGGTACAAAAATACATATTTTTGTACCAGAACTAGTACAAATCAGAACTAGTACCAGAACCAGAACTAGTACTAGTGAATATTTTTGTACCTAGTACTGATACAAAAATATGAACTAGTACTGGTACAAAAATATGTGCTAGTATTGGTGCAAAAAATGTTCCAGTATTGGCACTAGTACATAAATATGTACTAGTACTATCAAATGCTTAGCAATTTTGTTTTGTATCAGTACTAGGTAAATGTGTACTAGTACTAGTAGAAAATATGTATTGATGCTGGTACAAAAATATGAAATAGTACTACCAATATTTAGCAATTCTGCTTTTTATCAGTATTAAGAAAATATGTACTATCAAATATTTAGCAGTTTTGTTTTGTATCGGTACTAGGTAAATATGCACTAGTACTAGTACAATATATATATATTAGTACCAAATACTTAGCAATTATGTTTTGTTTCAGTACTAGGTCAATATGTACTAGTATTGTTACAAAAATATGTCGTAGTACTGATGATGTCGTAGTACTGCTTGAGTCACCAAGCCATTCAGCGTGTTCTTTAAAGCCTATAGAATATGATTCTCCTGCACACGCGGGCCACTACTTAATCTCCTATCCGATGGATAGACAGTCTTTCAAAACCCATCGGCCTAGATCAGGATGCGGGTTTAACGGCCGAGATAAACCCGCATCCTGATCTAGGCCGATGGGTTTCTTTCTGGTCGAGATCAGAATGTAAGTTTAGCACTTAGATGAGGGTGAGAGATCTTTCTGGTCGAGGTCACAGTAGGGGTTTAGCAGCCTAGATGAGGGTGAGAGATCTTTCTGGTCGAGGTCAGAGTGGGGGTTTAGCAGCCTAGATGAGGGTGAGAGATCTTTCTGGTCGAGATCAGAGTGGGGGTTTAGCAGCCTAGATGAGGGTGAGAGATCTTTCTGGTCGAGGTCAGAGTGGGGGTTTAGCAGCCTAGATGAGGGTGAGAGATCTTTCTGGTCGAGATCAGAGTGGGGGTTTAGCAGCCTAGATGAGGGTGAGAGATCTTTCTGGTCGAGGTCACAGTGGGGGTTTAGCAGCCTAGATGAGGGTGAGAGATCTTTCTGGTCGAGATCAGAGTGGGGGTTTAGCAGCCTAGATGAGGATGAGAGATCTTTCTGGTCGAGGTCAGAGTGGGGGTTTAGCAGCCTAGATGAGGGTGAGAGATCTTTCTGGTCGAGATCAGAGTGGGGGTTTAGCAGCCTAGATGAGGGTGAGAGATCTTTCTGGTCGAGGTCACAGTGGGGGGTTAGCAGCCTAGATGAGGGTGAGAGATCTTTCTGGTCGAGATCAGAGTGGGGGTTTAGCAGCCTAGATGAGGGTGAGAGATCTTTCTGGTCGAGGTCAGAGTGGGGGTTTAGCAGCCTAGATGAGGGTGAGAGATCTTTCTGGTCGAGGTCAGAGTGGGGGTTTAGCAGCCTAGATGAGGGTGAGAGATCTTTCTGGTCGAGGTCAGAGTGGGGGGTTAGCAGTCTAGATGAGGGTGAGAGATCTTTCTGGTCGATATCAAAGTTGGGGATTAGCAGCCTAGATGAGGGTGAGAGATCTTTCTGATCGAGATCAGAGTGGGGGTTTAGCAGCCTAGATGAGGGTGAGAGATCTTTCTGGTCGAGATCAGAGTGGGGGTTTAGCAGCCTAGATGAGGGTGAGAGATCTTTCTGGTCGAGGTCAGAGTGGGGGGTTAGCAGCCTAGATGAGGGTGAGAGATCTTTCTGGTCGAGGTCAGAGTGGGGGTTTAGTAGCCTAGAGAAGGTGAGAGATCTTTCTGGTCGATATCAAAGTTGGGGATTAGCAGCCTAGATGGGGGTGAGAGATCTTTCTGGTCGAGATCAGAGTGGGGGATTAGAAGCCTAGATGAGAGTGAGAGATCTTTCTGGTCGAGATCAGAGTGGGGGGTTAGCAGCCTAGATGAGGGTGAAAGATCTTTCTGTTCGAGATCAGAGTGGGGGTTTAGCAGCCTAGAGAAGGTGAGAGATGTTTCTGGTCGATATCAAAGTTGGGGATTAGCAGCTAGATGAGGGTGAGAGATCTTTCTGGTCGAGGTCACAGTGGGGGTTTAGCAGCCCAGATGAGGGTGAGAGATCTTTCTGGTCGAGATCAGAGTGGGGGTTTAGCAGCCTAGGTGAGGGTGAGAGATCTTTCTGGTCGAGATCAGAGTGGGGGTTTAGCAGCCTAGATGAGGGTGAGAGATCTTTCTGGTCGAGGTCAGAGTGGGGGTTTAGCAGCCTAGATGAGGGTGAGAGATGTTTCTGGTCGATATCAAAGTTGGGGATTAGCAGCCGAGATGAGGGTGAGAGATCTTTCTCGCCGAGATCAGGGTGGGGGTTTAGCGTAGATAAATCTTAACATTTGCACATTTGAGACTTCAACCTGGTAACTGCAGATTACTAGCCTGGTGCGCTACGATTGAAGCAACCCTCGCCCCTATGCTTTCAGGAGGTTATGGGCTCGGTTCTCACAGGATGCTGAAATACAATTTTTATCGGCTGGCTTTTTAACATCCATGCATGTGATTTGACTTCTTCTTTGGCTCGTGATAAGAGATGCAATTCGAAAGCAGGAAAACTTCCGTTTCCGATAAGAAACGAAATATAGAGGAATAATATCGCTTCTGGCGAATATGGAATGCTTGTTTACAAAGAAAAAGAAGTTTTTCATTCTACGAATTTTGCACCATTTAGTGATAGTAATTCGCGAATATAGACCCTTTTGCACTGATATATGATATATAATGGTAAAGAGTTGGTGAATTATAATGTGTGTGTATTAAAAGTCACGTCACAGTTTCATATTTGGGGCGGGGGTGGCTCAGTCGGTAGCGCGCCAGGCTCGTAATATGTAGTTCCCAGGTTCGAGTCCCAGCTGGGTCAGCGTTGAGATTTATCTCCGCAAAATTCCCCGCCCTGCCCACGGTCAGTACGGGACACCGATGGGCTTGGAAAGGCCGCCGTCCGTCGGATGGGACGTTAAGCCATGGCCCCGTGTGCGGGAGAGCCATACCCTGTGCACGTTAAAGAACACGCTGGATGGCCTTGCCGGGAGGCTACCATCTGTCTCCCAATAGCTGTTCCAGTGGGTCCCCTCCCCCAATCTTCTCTGAGCCTTTGGGGTCTTTGTGATATGGCCATTTAGCCCATGGTATGCAAAAAAGTGCCGCTCAAAGGTAAAACCACAACAACAACAACCCAATTTAGAAATGTAAAATGTAAAAATTGATCTTTTAAATCTTTTAATTTCAGTTTTGAATAAATTAAATTTGAATATTAATAAAAGTGTTTCTTTATTCTGAATTGCTTAAAATAGATACTCTAATAGAAATTAAATATCATGACGTTAATTGCCTTCTTAATCACAATTGTATATGCCCTAAATTAGAAAGAGTACATAATTGCAATTATTTGTGGGTTGAACTGGATTCTTCTTTAAAATGGAGGATTCATGCAAATAAGATAACAAAGTAGTTAAGGTACATATTGTTTAAATTTTATCATATTCAAAAAAATAGTAGATAAGAAATTTTTAACAGTACTATATTTTGCCTGGGTTCACTCTAATATACATCATGGTTTGTATAGTTGGGGAGATGATTATGATATTAATTTATATAATTTATTTATGGTACATAAAAATATTTAAATTAGTGCTCAATGTTGATTTTTCTACTTTAGACCCATCTACTTTATTTCATTTTCATCATATTAGAAACACATATATATATATACAAAATTCTATTGTTTTTACATCAAAGTAAGCAATGGGTAAAGAGTAAACGTTTTGAATGCAATTAACGAGTGAAAGGAATAATGTTTGAAATACCTTTGGCAAACAAGAATATAATTCTCCAGAAGCGCTTCGCCTATTTGGCACCTAAATTTTAAAATTCTTTACCATTGGATATGAGAAATGAAAATAATTTGACTGTCTTAAAAAAGAAATTGCATACACCTATATTAACTGTTATGAATCCTACTTTACGGTCAATCGTTTAAATCTTTTATTTATAATTCATGAATATTCTTTCTTTTATTATTGATGTATCGAGTTACATTAAGAGTTGATTGTCATTCCTATTATTGCCTAGCGTTTTAATATGATGTTGGTAATTAAAACGAAACCTGCACGGGCAGTTTAGACCCTTGGTTTCGGCATGTAATAACTAAAATTATGTGTGGTTTTTATTTTTCATACTCTATTGTTGTTAGTTTTGTGTATTTGTGTTTCCACCATTTGTATTGTTACATGTATGATTTTTTGTGATTATATATGTATGGATTATGAGTGGAAATAAATGCTACTACTACTTTAGGGTTGGGTTGGGTTGTTTTACCTCTGAGCGGCACTTTTTTGCACATCATGGGCTAAATGGCTAGGTCACATGGACCCCGAAGGCTCAGAGAAAGTTGGGGGAGGGGACCCACTGGAACAGCTGTTGGGAGACAGATGGTAGCCTCCCGTCAAGGACATCCAGCGTGTTCTTTAACGTGCACAGGGTATGGCTCTCCCACACACGGGGCCACGGCTTAACGTCCCATCCGACGGACGGCGGTCTTTCCAAGCCCATCGGTGTCCCCTACTGACCGTGGGCAGGGCGGGGAATTTTTGCGGAGATAAATCTCAGCGCTGACCCAGCTGGGACTCGAACCTGGGAACTACAGATTACGAGCCTGGCGCGCTACTTTAGGGTATCGCAGTATCTAGATGGAATAAACATTAAAGTAATTATGTAGCATAATGTGATATTCAAATGCTGGAAAGTCGAGCTGAAACAAATCTTTCTGAAACAATTTGTCTCACGTCTTCTATTATTATTAGAAAACTAACCACTAGACCATGTAAGCGGATATAAGGAAGGATCTCAAATGCCGTTCGAAACATGTTAATGTTGATATTTCATCCGTGAACCATTCTGCAACTGTAACATGGTGAATTAGTTTCAGTTTCCTGCCCACACTACATTGAAATATTACTTCGGTGAGATGCGGAAATGGCTGTCATATGCCTCTGATCGTTGTTGTATGTCACAGGGGAGCAATAACCAGCAGCAAATCGGCGTTAGGTACATTTATCTCCGCGTGAAATATAAAGGCATTTTATTCAATTGGTCTCTTTTATGTAGAGTAAGCGAGATGCTCTCCGCTAGCTGACAAAGTCAGTTTGCACACCTCCAAAGACCTCAGAAATGCTAAGAAAATCTGAATAACGTCACCGATGTTAGTTTAGAACTGGGTGACTTGATCTATTCAGGAAGTAAATGGGATTTCGCTGTTTGAATTTCCTTTGTCTCGTGTTTCCTCGTGTGGGTTTGACAGCTAGACCTCTGGTGACAGCGTTCAGTGCTTTCGAAGCAGCTATATTAGCAGCAGTTAAATTAAGCTGATCTATTGTTTAAGATGAAATGCTACGACTGCAGTCGATTTAATCCTATAAATGTTAAACTGATGTATACTGAAATATATTGTATTTCCTTCAGTTTCTTCATAATAAAGTGCAATTGTATTAAAATATTCTATTTTTTGAAGAATGCAAGTGGATTATTTTCAGTACCGAATATTAACATTTTCCAAGATTGGATCTGGAAGAAAACGCTGTTTTTTTCTTCCAGAGTGACTCGTTTTTGCATACAGTTCCGTTTTGCATGTTTAAAATGGTCCAATTCTTCCTCAACTTCAGTATTAAGCAAACCATGACTGTCATAATGACTAAGAAACCTATCATGGTAAGCTTTAGCTATAACTGGGTCTTTCAGAGCTTCAGTATTAAAGGTAAAAATTTTAACCCTAGCACAACACTTTTTAAGTTTAAGTTGCAAGGCACTTTTAAGAAGATAATGGTCAGATTCAATTTCAGCTCCCCTATATGACCTGGTATTCCTAAACAGAACTAGCCCATTTGTTGTTAATTAATATATAATCAATCATATTTTAATGCTGCCCATCAGGTGAAATCCATCTGTACTTATGTATGTTGCGGTGTTTGTAATAAGTGTTAGTTATTCTGAAACCATTGAGTTTACTTACATGTAGGAGACGTTGCCCATTGCCATTGCAGCTACTAATGCCAAAAGGGCCTATCACCCCTCCCCAAACGTCATAGTCAGTACCACTTTGGCATTGAAGTTACCTAAAACAAGGGTAATATCTCCTTTCTTGACAAAATTCAATTTTCTAATAATAATGATAATGTATTATGCAGGGGAAATTTCTTGAACGCGAGAGCCAATATTTAATTCATGCATGGAATATCCGTGGGTAGGCTAAGTACACGACAGGATATGCAAAACCTATTAAGAGTAAGAGAGCGGCCTATGTTACTGCATGGAAAATGCTAAGAAGGCGACTTACCTCAATATCATTAGTTCTATCTAGTAATAAATAGGTAGCTTGCAATATAGGAAAGTAAATCTTGAGATCTGCCCATCAGCATGATCTTCCAACTGTTGGTTCCTCTAGGGAAAGCCAATCTCCAGCTTAAACAAGATGACAGATACGTAGTCGAAATCGATTACCAGTAGCTAGAGTGCTGATGAGCTGGTAGCCAAATACTGCCTCTTCCTGTAATTGCATTGTGCATGTGGGATTTCAAGTACCAGACACATTATAAGATGCGAAGAAATGTAGCTCCTTGTGTATCTCATACACTTTTTATGCATTACTTATAGCTTAGAAGTTTGCATTCTTTATCAGTACTACAGACTACGCAGATGTTATCTGTGAACAATTTTCTTAGAAACTACGCTGCTTTATTAAAGTCCACTGGGCAGCCTTGTATGAAGAAATAGGAGTTAAACATTTGTGTTTCGTGGCAGAGAGTTACTGATGTTCAGTCGAGGTTTTTCGTAGTTTGGTGTGCAGAAATAAAAACAAACAGCATTAGTAATTTATCTTAAATATGACATTACTTACAAAGCAATCTACAATAATCTACGTGATAAACATAATTCCGATTGCATCCAAAATTCATGACAAATATAAAAAGGAAGGTTGTTTTTTCCTGAAATCTGCAAGTTATGACAAAACCAACAATCAAGCAATCAACTCAGTACTCGAATCCAGCAGTAAGAGTGTCACTGTGAGTCATCAGATATCACTGTGTTACCGTGAGTCATCAGATATCACTGTGTCACTGGGGTCATCAGATATTAGTGTCACTGCGAGTCATCAGATATCACCGTGAGTCATCAGTTACCGCTGTGTCACTGTGAGTCATCAGATATCACTGTGTCACTGGAGTCATCAGATATTAGTGTCACTGCGAGTCATCAGATATCACCGTGAGTCATCAGTTATCGCTGTGTCACTTTGAGTCATCAGTTACCGCTGTGTCACTGTGAGTCATCAGATATCACTGTGTCACTGAAGTCATCAGATATCACTGTGTCACTGGAGTCATCAGATATCACTGTCACTGCGAGTCATCAGATAGCGCTGTGTCACTGTGAGTCATCAGTTATCGTTGTGTCACTGAAGTAGCAAGTGTTCCGTCTTCATCTCCCGTCAGCACTTTCTTTGCTGCCGCCCTTCCCACGTTTCTGAAAAATTTCAGACAATTGGAAATTCACAGTGAGACTATACAAGGTAATTATAAAAGAATACGCATATTTTAAACTAATATATTTTATTTAATAAGGAAGTAAGAAACGCAATTATGTGTACAAAATGTCAAGAAACTCACAAAGTTTCGTTTCATGTTCAACAAACTTTAAAGTAGGCGTCATTAATGGCGTGACATTCAACTTTCGTCCATACTGGCTCAACATATCTGATATAATAACACTTGCAACATTTGCAGTGATTCTTTCTTTAAATGCTGTAAATTGCGAATGTTTTTGGAATAAATGATGTTTTTAATGTATTCCTAAAAAAATATCCAGTGGTGGGAAATAGAGACTTCTCGGCGCCACAAGATCGATCTACCTATACCATTCCAGTGATTTGGAAATTTGACATTTAAGACATTATATGTGATATTATATGTGATAGTACCACCAAGTGATACTAATTAACTCTAAGCAATCATAAAAAGGAACCTTTGACAGTTTCTTGACATTTTGGATACTAAATTGCGTTTCTTACTTAATTTTTTAATAAAATACAATGCTTTAAAATACGATTATTATTTTATAATGACTACATAAATATGTTGGTTGACATATATTTCATTTCCCTTAGAAATAGCAAAAATTTGAAGATGTTTTAGTTCCTGGTAATACCGAAACTAAACATGTTTTGTTACCCAGAAAACATTTTTCCACTACGAGGTATACAAGGTAAAAATGTCTCCATTCCTACTCCAGACTGTGCTACATTTATGTCTAGTTTTTACGATTATTAAGGAATATCAAATGTATTGTTTCAATATATAGAAAGGACAGATTATTTTTATTTGCACCCTCCCAAGTAAATTACTAGGTTTCTCTAATTATTAAACATTTTAATTCGTGAATACAAAAACAAAAATCGTTAATCACTACGTACTACGTATTATGTTCATTTGTGCGAAATATAATGGACCGATATTTGCTTGGGATTGTCAGAGAATGGATCGATGAGTCTTGTGAAGTGTTTTCCAAGAAACATTTCTTTGTAAACAACTTGTGAATAATTATGAGTACATCCAATTGTGCTAAAGAAATAAGCCAGGAATATTAAACAAATGTATCCTACATTTCTTTGATTTGAAAGAATCTGGTTATATCAGAAATATGCAAAATTTGGAGTTAAACTATTTAAATAGTTAGATATTCATCAACTTCATCACCATTTTTACACTTGACCCTCAAAACTAACAGCTTATCTGCAGGAAATATGGATGAGCATTATGTATCTGTCCTATATTAAATATTGTGATAGTCGTCTAAAAGGTCGAAATCTAAATTGAACAACTGTAAATGCTATAGCATTAAACTGAGAGCAAAAATTAATACGAATTATACAGAAAGAAAAATTAACAGGTTAGAACAAAAATTATGTAAATACAAGTACACAAATATTAAAGGGCATAATTCTTTAAATAACTATTAACTTTTTATTTTAATGTCACTAAATTTGTTTAGATACAAGATATATATTGGTAAAGGGTTAAAAATCCCGAATACTTTATATTCTGTAAATTGTTTACCACCATTGCTAAGAAAACTCCGAATGCAAAAGAAATTATTTGTCTAAAGTCTGATATTCTTATCATGAAAAATTAATGCTTTATAAGTGTCATTGAAAAATTGTACAGAAAAATGCCGGATAATAATTTCTATTCTAATAATTCGATTTAACCAAAATATATTCTCTTTCTTGTTTTACGTATAATATAATTACTTTGAGATTGGTTTTAGGGGAACGATGAAGAAATGGTTTGTAAGTTATTTACAAGGTAGAATACAAAGATTTAAAACAGACAATTATATAATCGAGGAAAGATAATTAAATTATGGGATGCCTCAAGTTTCGGTTTTGGGCCTAATTTTATTTTTAATTTACATGAGCGATCTTTGTAATTTGCAATTGAACGGAAAAATTATTACATTTGCTGGTGATGTAGCAATTGCTTTTACAAATGAGCACGAATCACTAATAGACAAAGTCAAAAAGAGTCTAAGGATTATTAGAAATTATTTGCTAAAAATAAATTAATATTAAATAAAAAAAAAGAATTATATGTTTATATAATTAAGGGGTAATGAAGAACACTATTTTACAGGGAAATTAATGTATTATGAAAGAGATTGTAATCTTACTATGTGAAATTGGGAGGCCCTTGAAGGTATTAAATGTTATAAATATCTAAGAATCATGTAGACAGGAAAATGACATAGAAGGTCATGTATAAAGTCTCTTGAAAAGCATTATTTCCATTAACCCATTTTGTTGATATATCTTTGCTTAAAATAATTTTTAATTCATGGATTAAGTCGCATTTGTCATACGGACTATTATCTTGGGGAGGTACATTTATATTAAAAAAATATATAAAGAATATAAAGAAAATATCAAATTCTAAGAAGATATAAAAACATATATAAATCAAAATCAAAATCATGTTTTAAGGTGTATTTTGAAGCAAAAAAGAAGGGAAAGTATTAATGAGAATTATAGATATCTTGGGATTTTAAAATTTTGCAAATTATAAGCATTAAATTCTTTGATTCATTAAAATAAAAATTGGGATATCGGCAGAATTAGAAATTTTGCTGTCCATACGAGGATTATCTGAAAACATGGTACTAACTGAAATACCGGTTAAGAAAACTATTTTTACTAAACATCATTTTCTTGGTTTAAGACTGTATAACATTTTGGAAAATTATCTTAAGCTTATACATAACGTTAAAGAATATTCTCTTGCTTTAAAAAATTGAATCATTCACGATTTCAAAGTGTAAGACGACTAAAAAGCATTTTTGTTTATCTTAGATAATTATAAATGCTTAAAACTGAGGAGGACTCTACTTATAATGTAAAATTTTCATTTTTAAACTCAGTATAACAATTAAAATGTTAATGTTATTATCCCACAGACGAGTGTTAACCTCGAGTGGGACATTGAATCTGTTAATGACTCAGAATTTGAGTCATTGTAAATGCAAATGTATTTTTTCCAGTATGTAATAAAATTTATCTATCTCTCACTAAAATTTAATATCCTTACTGTACAAAAAATCCCACATCTAAACTGCAATAATTCGGAATGTGTCTTAAACCTTAGCTTTCGAAGACACAAACTTACAATCGTTAATTTCCTCTACTCTGTGCTCAAAGTATACGATTACTTGTTAAACTAATCATCGTGTCACTTTCCATACAGATGGGCAGACATCGCCTAAAGGAGGTGTTTACGGTCGATTTTAAGGAAGACATTATAATTACGCAGTTCCCACAGAGACTGGCCATGATTGAGTTAACTGCAGAAGTGGAGCTAACAGGAGCTTTCATTTACAACAACAGGAAGTTTATCTGCATGGGAAGACAGGGCCTATATTTAGCAGCTTTTGCATGGATGAATATTCAGTGTTAATTCAGTCACCCATCGTTCGTGAATCAGGCCTTCCTTGCTGGTTGGACGGTTCTCTCACACGTGGTGTAGCCTCGTTTTCGCTTGTTAAAACGGTGCGATTCACAGACACTCGGTGCTTCTATCTTGGACGCAAACTATCAGATAGAATCTCACAGTGTCATTGAGTTGTTTATTTCACAAACGAGCTTTACATTTGTAATGTTGTCCGAAGTATTGCGCTTCGTTTCATAAATGTGTGCTGTGTTGTTATGGAACAGTGAAATGTTTTATAAAGCATGAAGAAGTAAATAAGAGGGATTGGATTAGGTTGTCTTAGCTCTGAGTGGCGTGTTTTTTGTACACAATAGGCTAAATGGCCCGGTCACAAAGACCCCGAGGGCTCAGAGAGTATAGGTTGAGAGGATGGTGACACAATGAACAGCTGTTAGCAGAAAATGGAAGTCTCCCATCAAAGCCATCCAGCAATGTTCTTTAACGTGCACAACGTATGACTCCCCCGTACACGGAGCGCCACGGTGTAGCATAACATCCGACGGAAAACAGCCTTTCCAAGCCTATGGTGTCCCCTATTGACCAAAGGCAGGATAGAGGTTCTCAACGCTGGCCCAGGTTGGACTCGAACCTGGGACTGCAGATTACGAGCCTTGAAATAAGAGGGAAATAAATGCTAAATAAACCTAAACGAATATGTGTTTGAATATCGTAGAAATGTCCATGATAGCAAGGGAATCAACTAAAAGTACAGTGAGATTCGAAAAGTGAACAAGTTTTCCAAAACATGAGAAAATTGGAATCAGTAAAAAAAATAAAATAAATGCCTCCTCAAGCAGCTGCTTGCCAGAGAGGTCTGCCAATTTATATGCCACAGTAGGAGATCTGAGAGGATGGCAGGACCTCAGCAGAAAAACGACACACACACACACACACATCCATGCCTAATCCGGGGCTCGAACCCAGGTTCCTTAGATCAGTAGCCAAGCGTGCTAACCACTCGGCCACGGGACGGCTAGGAACCAGTATATAATACATATATACTAAGATGCTGGTTTATTATGTATACCTCCCTAGTCACATAAATGGTTCATTTCAACATGTAATTCGTTACGTGACCTGGATGTATGGTATAAATCAGGCATATCAGTTAGAGTTGTATTAAGTGAAAGAATAGGATAAATGAGTGACATGAGCGACTTTGAACGTGCATAATGGTTGGCGCAAGGCGTGACGGTTCTAGCAGCTCCCGCAAACGGCCTTCCTCCTGGGCTTTTCGCGCACAACTGTTTCAAGGGTTTACCGAGAATGGTGCGAAAAGCAAAAAACTACCAGTGATCTGCGATCCTGTGGATGAAAACAGTTTACGGATCAATGGGATCAAAGGAGACTGGCGAGAATCGTGCAAATGTGGGAAACAGCAGGTGATTCGAAAATTATTTGTATGATATATCTACTCCTAATAGCTATTTAGTGAGTCTCGTAACTCAGCTAGCCAATGATGTCGCTTTTACCTATGAAGAGTATTTTGTGTATCACAATGAGCTAAATGGCCACGTTACAAAAACACCAAAGACTCAGAGCTAGGTAGGGGAGAGAAATCCACTAAAACACTATTTGAAGTGAAATGAAACTTCTCGTCAAGGCCATCCAGCGTATTCTCTAACATATACAGAATGTGGCTCTCTTGTAAATGGTGTACACCAGGTTACAAGAACACCAAAGGCTCAGAGCTAGAAAGGGGGAAGGAAATCCACTAAAACACTGTTAGAAATGAAATGTAACTTCTCGTCAAGGCCATCTAGCGTGTTCTCTAACATGCACAGGATACCGCTCTCCTGTACTCGGTGTACAGTCGGTCAAAAAAGTATCCGAACACTACAGTTGATTACAGAATTCAAAAAAAAAATATCTGGCAACTTTTTTTTAGAAAATAGTGATCTGGCAACCTTCGTGTCACGTGACACGAAGGTTGCCAGATCACTATTTTCTAAAAAAAAGTTGCCAGATAACTTGACGGGAGGCTACCATCTGTCTCCCAACAGCTGTTCCAGTGGGTCCCCTCCCCCAACCTTGTCTGAGCCTTCGGGGTCCATGTGACCTGGCCATTTAGCCCATGGTGTGCAAAAAAGTGCCGCTCAGAGGTAAAACAACCCAAAACAACTCACGTAAATGCAACTGAAATGGCCAGAACTATGTCCACTTATAAATAAATATTGGTTCTTTAATAATGTAGATGCCTATATTCTTTCTCTGTCGAATTAAGAGTCTACGGAAATGGAATCACTCTCTGATACTCTGAAATACCTACGCGCCTTTCCCATTCATAATGATCACGAGAGTGTCAAATAGCTTGGTTGGGAAAATCATAAAAGCTATTTTCTTTGGGAAAGAGAAAAATGCTAAAGCTCTTATCCAGTCCCTTAATCACTTAGCCTTTGGATATTCATGGAGCTCAAGAGTCTCTAACAACATTCGCTTCCAATGACTGCATGAACGTTGACAATCTTTACAACAACTGAAATTTATTTAGTCCACTTATTAAAACAGCTCTCGCTTTAAAATGTATTCTAATACTCCAAACGCTGTACAGTTCAGAATTGAATTTCCAAAGTTTATATGAGCACATTCTTGTACTATTACCCTATTACCCGTTTAGGAACTGATCTTCATGCAGCATTCATTCGAGCAATATCGTAGAAATGTTCTTACTTTAAACCTATATTCTAGGATCAGTTTAAGCAAGATCAAGTTTCTCTCTTTTTTTCATTGCTGCATTTGCAAAACTTGTATTGAGATTATTGAAACTGAGAATTCATTTATTGTTTTACGGAAGTCAATTTACTGTTTAAGGAAGCGACAAATCTAAAATATCCTACTTGAGCTTCGTCTACATCAATCAATACCAACCTTCTCTCTCCCTTTCTCTTTTACTATCCTTTTAATAATCTCCTACTCTTCATCTTGAATGCCAAGTATCCCAAGTCAATAATTTTTCACTGACTCCTTTGGGAGTCTTAAACATCGGGTTTGATGCTGTCATCTGTTCGCAGTTTCTCGCTGTGTCCTGTGAAGTTTGTAGATGACATTCTTGTATTTATGTTCTTTTTATTTGAAGTGTAATTTCCTTCATTTAAGTCCCCCTTCAAAAGCTTTGCATCTCATTTTCTTTTGAAACAATAATGGGTTAAATTTCCAGGTCACAAACATCTTCATATTATACAGTTCAAAGACGGATTACGATTAATACAATTCCCAGTAAAATCCGTTTAAAATCGCGAACTAAGCCAGTGTGACAAATGGAACATCCCGTAAACCGGGATTTCAATGGAATGCCTTGGTTATTCATCAGTTGAGCTAAGACACTCTATAGTAGAGGTTACTACAGCTGTTACTTATAGCGCTACTTAAATCGACATAAATTTTAACCATCCAGGCGCCTGGAAATTTAATCCTCGCTATGCGTATCTGATCTATTAGCTAGCTAACATGACATTTCCACACAGTTATTACTTACAGGATCCTGTGGAGGTTTATAAAACAGAGACTGAGAAAACAGTGCACAATTCAAAAACTATATTGTTTTACGAATAAATTTATTACATGATCAAGGAAAAGTTATACTAACAAGTGTTATTATAATATAAATACTTCCTAATTATGATTTTCATAATAAATTCCTTTTCTGAGTATTTACTTTGTTTTTGATCTTTTTGTCTCATTACTCTTCATACGCACTGTGATATCTCGAATATGTTATCAATAAATTGATTTTTAAGAATTTTTTTAAGGGAATTCTAGTTAGTCGTCAAATCATGACTCTTACATTGATACGTTTAAGTACAAAACATTCTAGTTTTATTAAAAACACTCATCTCACAGAATTGTAGTCAAATAACAAATTGTGGCCTCTTACATTCCAACATTGAAACAGTAATGTATTTATTTTCATTCTTCCTTTTCCAAAGAAATATTTCTACTCATCTTAACCGTTTACCGGGAAAGAGTTCCCAGGTTCGAGTCCCAGCTGGGTCAGCGTTGAGATTTATCTCCGCAAAAATTCCCCGCCCTGCCCACGGTCAGTAGGGGACACCGATGGGCTTGGAAAGGCCGCGGTCCGTCGGATGGGACGTTAAGCCGTGGCCCCGTGTGCGGGAGAGACATACCCTGTGCACGTTAAAGAACACATTTTTACACGTTAAAGAACACATAATTTGTGCACGTTAAAGAACACATAATTTTCATTATGAATGGGAAAGGCGCGTAGGTATTTTAGAGTATCACAGAGTGATTCCAATATAGTTTTGACGCTGCATGGCTTTGACGGGAGGCTACCATCTGTCTCCCAACAGCTGTTCCAGTGGGTCCCCTCCCCCAACCTTCTCTGAGCCTTCGGGTCTATGCGACCTGGCCATTTAGCCCATGGTGTGCAAAAAAGTGTCGCTCAGAGGTAAAACAACCCAACTCCGTAAAAACCCCGCCCTGCCCACGGTCAGTAGGGGACACCGATGGGCTTGGAAAGGCCGCCGTCCGTCGGATGGGATGTTAAGCAGTGGTCCCGTGTGCGGGACAGCCATACTCTGTGCACATTAAAGAACACGCTGGATGGCCTTGACGGAAGGTTACCATCTGTCTCCCAACAGCTGTTCCAGTGGGTCCCCTCCCCCAACTTTCTCTGAGCCTTTGGGGTCCTTGTGACCTGGCCATTTAGCTCATTGTGTGCAAAAAAGTGCCTCTCAGAAGTAAAACAGCCAACCAACCAACCGGGAAAGAGTCGTAAGGAGAAATGTTCTCAGAAATAAGACGAATGACAAAGCTAACAAGATCTGATTTCTAATTCCTCTTAGTTATATAAGACAAAAGTGTTTTATCTGAAGATAGTAGAGAAAGCCAGCATTTCAGGAATGTCTGATTGAGGCCATCATGAGCTTCCGATTATCAAGCTTGATAAAGTGTGTGTCAAGACACTTTATCAGCTTTGGCATATTGCTGTCAAAGCGCAGGAAGTCGGATAAATGATCTCGTATCATAGACACTGAACTTCGATGCAAGGCGGCCTCATTGTACTGTATATTAGCAAAAACTTGTGGGAGGGACATATAACTGAGACTTTTTTCCATTCGTCTTGAACCTACCAGATCCACAGATATTTGCTCTTCAAATTGGATGTGTCATTTTTATGATAAATGTCTTAGTAAACATTTTCCTTCTTATGAATTATGCATGAGGCTAAATGTTTTTCAAGAGGCCTAAATTTTTAGTTTTTATTCTGTTACGTGTATAAAATCCGCCCACCCCTTTTGTCTTCCTGACACTTTTTGCTCCGATAAGAGTTATGCAACTGCTCAGGAATTTAATGTTTTTTTAATCAAATTCATTTCGTCGCATACAAATGTAAAATCAATACCTTGTAGAAAAATTACGAATTGAAACAAATTATTTTAAGAATACATCATTTGAAACAGTAATTATAGCTCCAGTAGTGGTAGTTTGATCCTATTCCTTGTAGATAGGTATGTGATACACATTGGAGAGTGGACAGTTTTCTCGACAAGATGTTATCCTATCCTTTTTTTTTTACTTCGCTAAAAAGCTTTTCGTAACCATTTAATCCAGATTTTTTATTTCGAAAAAAAACCAATCAGTTTGTTAGGACTATTCTCACCAAGAAATTAGTCCTAATTCGTTAATCCAGGTATTTCTCTCTAAAAATCTAACCTTAGCTAACGTATCCAGTTTTTTGTCACTAAAATACTATTCCTACATTTTAGAGAAAGACCTTTTAGGTTTTTCTCCTGAACAAGTTAACCCTACATAATTTATCCTGGTTTGCCTTTATAAGAAGCTATTTACAGCTAATTTATTAAAATTTTCCTCACCAAGAAAATTATTCAGGTATTTCTCGCTAAGAATCTAAGCTTAGCTAACGTATCCAGTTTTCTAAAAATCTAAGCTTAGCTAACGTATCCAGTTTTCTAAAAATCTAAGCTTAGCTAACGTATCCAGTTTTTTGTTATTAATTTCCTGCTCCTAAACTTAAGTGAAAGGCCTTTATAGGTTTTTCTCACCAAGTTAAACCTATATAGTTAATCATCTTTACAAGAAGCTATTCCTGGTTAATATATCTAACGTTTCCTCACCAAGAAGTTAATCCTAACTATTTATAAGGATATTTATCGCCAAGGAGCTTTTTCTAGCAAATATATTCATATTGTTGCAGTTAGCAATCTATGCCTAACTCATTTGTCTTTTTCTCATCAAGAAATTAATCCTAACAAGACTTCATTTTCTCACAAAAGGAAAGACTCATTGGAACAGTAACTAGATTCTCTAAGCGCTACATTTACTAGTTTCTCTAAGTGTTACATATACTATTTTCTCTAACCATTAAAAGTCATGTTCGTCTAATTTCGATATTAAAATTTCCGTTGGATTTGAAACCTAGAAATATTCTACTCAACGAAGTATTTCTTTTCTCACAGGAATTCGTACTAAAACTACATGTGCTGTTGTTGGTTTGCATCACCATTAAGCATCAATTTTTCACACACAATAGGATAAATCTACATTATACTACTCTGTATGTGAGCAATATATTGAAACGTTTAAATAATTATTCTTTAAATACGAAAAAGTTACAAGATGATAATTTTAAAGGTACAAAATTGCTTTAAAGATTTAACTTTTAATGGCAGTGTTTATATCAAAGTATCTTTATTATTTTTTTTTAGTTACAGGAGATTAAACGAGATTCTACTATTCTATTTACTCCAGCGAATACAATATGCCATCTTCTTCACCAGTTAAAAGCGCCAGAAATGCAAATATTAATTAGACGTTTCTGCAGGAAGCAACATTAGAAGAGCCGCTCTGAAATGGATGGACGAGACTGCATTTTAATGCAAAGAATATGACAACCCATCAACGTTTCCATAAATACTTCCTCACAAGCATTAATACCCTTCAGCAAACCTACTTCGCAATATACGGATTCTATTGTGGAGAACATCATCATTACTGCTTCAAAGAGAGCAGTCAAGCATGTCGGTATCACAGTTGCATGGCAGTCTGAAACTGCTTTTCAGTTTCTATTTCCATCTTGTCGTTTACTCTCGTAGTCGTCGTCACTGTGAGGTTTTTGACTCGCAAAGTGCACTAAAATCTATCGATTCTTCTCTCGTGCCGTTTGAAGAAGCAAGCAGTCATACCTTTCTCTTTCTGTAATAGGAGCTATACGAAAATAGATACCCAATATCAACTAGAAATGATGGTAGGAAAAAATTCGAGACCGTCTAGGTTTATCCCTGAAATTTTGATGCTTTCTGGCACCCTGAAAGATACTGTGTTTATGGCGCTGGTTTTTATACGTTTTGATATGAGACAGAAGGTATTGCTAAATCCAAAAGTAGCACTATATGTTTTTTTTTACCTATGGGGAAATTTCCATGGAAATGTCTGTTTTGTATTCTTTCAATATAAGACGTTTCGAAGTAAATAGATGTGGATTGTTTTATATTCAGGCATGATTTAAATATTTTAAAAGTAACTATTTGTAATATCTTTGAACTAGGCACATATCCAGAAAGTGTTTTTGCACTTCGATGAGACAATTTTGGTACTCAGAAGGTTACAACTCTTCATGTCTGCCATAAAAACTTTGAGATCTCCTGCAGAGAAATCAAGTATTGGAAATGCAAACATTAGTAATATAATCAGAACAGGAGCTAGAAAAAATAAAGGGGGAGGGCAGGAAACGAGTTTCATTGCATTATAAGATTTTGCTGTCGGAAACATTGAGTGATAGATATTGCTAAGTTCTACGGAACCCCAATTAAAAACCCCTTCTTATTTATTATAGTTAATAATTGCTACACAGAATTTTGGAACGCAGTTTTAATTATTAATTATTCAGCATGATACTGAGATTCTTTCCTTGCACAAGTATTCGATTCCTAACTGTGGCAGGGTTCAAATTTATCTCCGATAATTCCCACTCTATTTCGGTAAGAAAGGGAATACCACCGTTACTAAGAAGGGATGTTAAGCTTTGGCAGGTGTGCAGGAGAGCCTTACTCTGTGCAGGTTAAAGAACACGCGGCGGATGCTTCCTCCTGTCTTCTAACAGCTGTACGCTAAGTTCCCTTTCCCAACATTCTCTGCGTCCGTGGGGTTCTCTGTGATCTGGCCATTCAGACCATTGCGTTCACTTCAGCTCACTGTGTGCGCTCGGAGGTAAAACAATCCAATCCAATCTTGTACAAGTCATGAATTCTTGAGCGAATTTCAGATAAAGGAACAGTTATTCCACTGAAAACGTACGGAGCCCAGTGGCTCATTAGAGTGACTGAAGCCGGGCTCGTAATCTGCAGTTCCCAGCTGGGTCAGGTTTTAGATTTATCTCCGCAAAACGCCCTGCCCACGGTCAGTAAGGGACGCCGATGGACTTGGAAAGGCCGCCGTCCGTCGGAGGGCCGTTAGACCGCGGATCCGTGTGTAAGGAGCCATACCCTGTGCACGTTAAAGAACACGCTGAATGGTCTTGACGGGAGGCTACCATCTGTCTCCCAACAGTTGTTCATCAGTCCCCCAACCTTCTCTGAACCTTCGGGGCACTTATGACCTGGCCATTTAGCCCGCTCAGTGGTAAAACAACCAACTGAAAACGTACACTTCTTTGTTCACTTTTAAATTCGTTAGAGATAAAAAAAGATCTGTTTGAAATCAATATATGGTTGAAAGTTGAAGTAATAATATTATAATAATAGTTTTATTTACGCTTATACATGAAAAAATAAGACACGTATAATGAAAGTTAAACACATAATGAAATGTGGGAAACAAAGTAAAAGATGGATAATTTTTTTTTACAAATACGGGTTATGAATAGAGCTTATAAGCTCTGTTCATAAACCGAGTTTATAAATGTTTTCTTATAAGCTCTGTTCATAAACCGAGTTTATAAGTGTTTTCTTATAAGCTCTGTTCATAAACCGAGTTTATAAGTGTTTTCTTATAAGCTCTGTTCATAAACCGAATTTATAAGTGTTTTCTTATAAGCTCTGTTCATAAACTGAGCTCGACCCAATTTTCTTATAAGCTTTCTTCATAAATTGTTCTCAATCCATTTTTCTTATAAATTATGTTCATAAACTGTTCTGAACCCATTTTTATTTAAATTCTGTTCATAAACTGTGCTCAATCCATTTTTCTTATAAACTATGCCCAAATCTATTTTAGCTCTGTTTGACGTATTTTTGCTGTTTACATTGTTCTATACACTATATTCAAAAATATTTTCTGCTCATTTTTCGCAATATACATGCTTGACCCGTTTTTTACGAGTTCCACAGGACTCATTTTTTACAACCCTTCTCTATAAATATTTTTCGAGGCTCAAGCTCAGTATATTCGTCTATGCTATGCTCTGTATATGCTCTGTATATTCGTCTTTGAATTTCGTCTCGGTTTGTCTCGATCTAACTAACTTGATCTTGCAAATCTCTAGCAAACATGCATCACTATCTCTAAAACGAAAATATTCCATTCCTTTTATATTTATATTTATAAACGTGTTTGCTTCTTTACAAGTTTTCTTTGAAACGACTTTATAACTACAAAGGTTTGAAGTGGAGAAATATGGATTTGATTTCTTTACTATGCTGGTATTTTTCCTACTCCTGGGAGAGAAACTTCGAGCTGACTTAACGACATAGGAAATATCCATAAATCTTAAAATCTAAACGTTTCCAGAACTCGTAAAACATGCGGCGTGGGCAAATTTCGGTCTGATGCATGCCAATCGCTTTCTGATGTAGGGCTTAATGCCACTCCATATTTCGTAACGTTCAAATTGACGATTCCATATTGCATCTGCTTCCTTCAAGAACTTAGAAATAAAGCTAACAAAAAGTCCTCCTGACTGACATTACAATGTTTTTTGTTGTAGCCAAAGAAATATCCGTACATTTTTGCTCAGGGGAATATTTCCTTCCTTTGTAAAATATAGCACATTCTTTTAAACTTTTCTATGATGTACTTTCTTGTTTTCCATATCTCATTAGGTCATTTCCTGATTGATTAACATGACGCACCCCAACTATTCCAGTAATGAGACAGCTCTAAATTATTGACAATAAATTGCTATGAGTTGAGTTGTTTTACCTCTGAGCAGCACTCTTTTGCACACAGTGGCCGAGTGGTTAGCACGCTTAGCTACTGATCTAAGGGACCTGGGTTCGAGCCCCAGATTAGGCATGGATGTGTGTGTCGTTTTTCTGCTGAGGTCCTGCCATCCTCTCAGATCTCTTACTGTGGCATATTAAACTGACAGGCTCCTGTCAGACCTCTGTGGCAAGCTGCTGCTTGAGCGGGTTTTTATTTTTATTTTATTTATTATATGCTAAATGGCCAAGTCATAAGGACCTCAAGGGCTCAGAAAAGGTTGGGTAAGGGAACCCATTGGAGAGCTATTAGGAGACAGATGGTAGTCTCCTTTAAAAGCTATCTAGTACGCTCTTTTTGCGTGACAAGGTATTGGTGTGTGCACGTTTTATGCTTAACGTCAGACGAAGGCTAAACGTTCGCTCCGACGGACGGCGGCCTTTCAGAGCTCATCAATGTCCCCTTTCGGTAGGAGGTAGAGTGGCGGAATCTCAATTCTGGAATAGTTGGGACTCGAACTTGAGAATTAGATTTACGAGCCTGGTGCGCTACCGACCGAAACGCCCCTAAAATGGTGGGAAATGATAATAACAAGCCCGAGGTGATAAAAGGTTTTTTACACTTTTTTTTATTACTTGTTTCATTTTACCGAAAGAAGTTTTCGATTCTAATGAACGTTTGTATGTTTTGGTAATTTTGTGAATAATAAATATGGTTGTTTGTTCCTCAGTAATGTTCCAAGGTTTTCATGCATTACTTTCATTTTTCATTAATAAACTATTTAAATTGTAATGCATCTCAAGTTAGCAGAGGGGCGAGAATGAGCTGACTCTACAGCGAGTCCGAATCTGATTTTCCAAAATTCGATTATCATTAAAATTTTCTCTGCTAACCTCTGCTGTGTCTTCGAGAGAAAGGGGGACACCGATAATTTTGGTAATACGACTAGACATCCGTCATATGAAATGTTTCGCCATGGCTCCGTGTGCAGAATAGCCCATACTCTGTTCACATTAAAGAATATGCTGGATAGTTTTAATGGAAGGCTTCCATCTGTCTCTTCAGCTGTCCAATGAATTTCTTTACCCTACGGGGCGGGGGTGGCTTAGTCGGTAGCGCGCCAGGCTCGTAATCTGTAGTTCCCAGGTTCGAGTCCCAGCTGGGTCAGCGTTGATATTTATCTCCGCAAAATTCCCCGCCCTGCCCACGGTCAGTAGGGGACACCGATGGGCTTGGAAAGGCCGCCGTCCGTCGGATGGGAAGTTAAGCCGTGGCCCCGTGTGCGGGAGAGCCGTACCCTGTGCACGTTAAAGAACACGCTGGAGATGGCCTTGACGGGAGGCTACCATCTGTTTCCCAACAGCTGTTCCAGTGGGTCCCCTCCCCCAACCTTCTCTGAGCCTTCGGGGTCCATGTGACCTGGCCATTTAGCCCATGGTGTGCAAAAAAGTGCCGCTCAGAGGTAAAACAACCCAACTCTTTACGTTACCCAACTCTGAACTCTTAAAAGAATAGTTACCCCCTCAAGCATCAGCTTGCCACAAGATCCTATCACTTTGTATGCCATAGAGAAGGTCTGTGAGGATGGCGGGACCTCAGCAGAAAAACAACACCAATATCCATGCCTTACACGAGGACTCAAACCCAGATCTCTTTGATCAGTAGCCAAGCACGCTAACCACTCAGTCACGGGACGGCACTCTGAGCCCTTAGGTTCTTGTAACCTGAATAATTCTACCACTGTGTAAAAAAAAAAACGTCACTCAAACGTAAAGTAACACAATTTTAATTTCTGAGTTAAGTCTAATTCTTAAGTCAGAAACTGAAACGATAATCGATTTCTTTTGTTTTACCTCTGAGCGGCACTTTTAGCCACACGCAAAAAATGTTATTGTCTATTGGATGGGTCTTAACGTCTCACCCGAAGGACAGCAGCCTTCCGAAGCCCGTCATTATCCCCTTTCTCACCTATATTAGAAAACTGAGTTGGGTTATTTTGCCTCTGAGCGGAACTTTTTGGATATAATGGGCTAAACGTCCAGGTCACAAGGACCCCGAAGGCTCAGAGAGGATTGGAAGAGGGAACCTACTGTAACAGCTGTTGGGAGACAGATGGTAGCCTCCCTTCAAGGCTATCCAATGTGTTCTTTTACGTGCACAGGGTATGACTCTCCCGCACACGGAGCCACGCCTTAACGTCCCATCCGACGGACGGCGGCCTTTCCAAGCCCATCGGTGTTCCCTACTCACCGTAGGCAGGACGGGGAGTTTTGAGAAGAGAAATCTCAATGCTGACCCAGCTGGGACTCGAACCTGGGAACTGCAGATTACGACCCTGATACGCTACCGACTGAGCTACCTCCGCCCCCTTTAATTAGGGAAGAAAATCTTTTGACTAACAGATACTCGAACCTAGGAATACCAGATTATGAGCATCGAGCGTTGTACCCTTCCAACTCCCAACCAACTACAATAAGGGAAACTGTACAAAACAACTAGCCAAAAATAAAACTTACTTAACAGCTAACAGAGGCTTCGTCATCAGTATCTTTATTACAGTTTAATGACTTACTTGTTTTAATATATTGTTACGACAGAAGAATCTGGCAACCGAAAGCAAAGTTTCAGCCAACGAATAAGAACGTTGGGAGAATTTGGAGAAGAAGAGTGGAGCGTTAACGGTCGTTGTATTGTAACGGTCGTTGTGTTGGAACGGTCGGAGAGTTCGAAAATGGACGGTGAGCTGTTCTGAGACAGTGCGCGTAAGTATCAAGAAGTAACTTGATGTGTTGTGTATACGCGGAAGGATAAAAGTGGGATCTTTTATCGTTAAGTATCAAGAAGTAACTTGATGTGTTGTGTATACACGGAAGTATAAAAGTGGGAACTTTTATGGCTAACTTCGAATGTCTACACGGACTGTCTTTTTGTTCGGCTAGTGTGTGAAAAGTTATTAGCACAGGACGAGAATTGGTTTACGAGTGAAGATCTTCGGGTGACCTGGTAAATCAAGTAAAAGGTAGTATTTAGTAAAATACACAGAGCTGATGTGTGCTCATGCAGGAAGATTGATGACTTGTGCATGTTAATAGTTGATTTGTTAATAAGATACTTCATCCATATTTCCTTTGTAACAATTTACCTTGTATTGAATTTGGTTTTGAAATATAGCTTTTAATACTCACGCTCAGTGGCTATCCATTTTTGTGATCCGCAACACTTGGTGTCAGAAGCGGGATTAATTAATTGAATGCCGTTAACTAGAAGTATGGATGAATTAGTAAAGTTGATAAATAGCTTCAAAGCCGATATGACTACGCTGATGACTGATATGAAAGCCGATATGACTACGCTGATGACTGATATGAAAGCCGATATGACTGCGCTGATGACTGATAGGAAAGCCATTATGGCTACGCTGATGACTGATAGGAAAGCCGTTATTGCTACGCTGATGACTGATAGGAAAGCCGTTATTGCTACGCTGGTGACTGATATGAAAGCCGATATGGCTACGCAGATGACTGATATTAAAAGTGATCTAGCTGCCCAAAGCGATAAAATAGGTGACTTGAAAGCCGAAATGGCCGCACAAAATACTGAGATGAGAGATGAAGTGGCTCCTCAAGTTGGTAAGATTATTGCTCAGTTCAAGGATAGTAAAACCGAACTCAATAGACAATGCAATAGTTTAAATGTTGAATTTGTCAGTGAAAAAGATGATCTTGATAGTGTTAAGTTAGATTGTAAACATGGAAAAGAAAAAGGGAAAGGCAACGCATATAAAAATGTGGATCTGCTACTGGAAATCAAGAATTGTAGAGATAGCGCAGATAATGCCTTTGACCACGCAACTACTGGTAATGCATGGCAGAGTGTCTATGTCGCTGGTGACATGTCTAGGAACTGTGAAGAACAATCACACAGATCAGAGAGCTGTGAGACTATACAGTACGCTTTGCACTTCAAAATACCTAGGTATACAAGTCTGGCACGATCTGAAGAGAGATCCACACGAAAGGTATTCTATTCCTCGCCGTCAGCAAAATGCGTCATGGACAATTATCGCAAAGGCAGAGTAACGAGTGGTAATGAAGGGGAACGAAACAGAGTTTACGTTTCGCAGAGTGGTCCGAGTAAAGAAGAGGCGTCCATTCATCATAGATACAAAGTGCCCTTCGTCGTTACCGGGGAAGTCGGAGAGATTTTTCCGAAGCATATAACCACACTTGAATCGTTTTTAGAAAGTGGGGATTTAAGAAAGAGGAATTCCGAAGAATGGCTTAGAAGCATAACAGGTGATGCTAGTAAAAGAGCTTCAGGCAGAGACGGTACTTCAAAGACTAACTTTCTGGATGAAACTAAGCCTCAGAGTTACGATCAGAGAGAAGTAAAGCCCTCAGACAATCTCAACGAAACCATGCTGAATTTCTTTTCTGAACAGCCAATGTGCAGATTTGGACATTATAACCATTTAGATTATAAGGATATAGAAAAGTTTTATCACGATTACAATGAGAGCTCCAAGAAGGTGAATTCGGAAGAAACAGCAACTATGACCTCCTCGGGTCATGTGTTTTGCTGGAGACCCGAGTGGCGCCATCGGATGGTGGATAAACACAACACAAGAGGTGTCAGCGACAAAGTGAGTCTTGTCTTGGCTCCTGCACTTGCTGCTTTAGGTCTCAAGGTCCCTATGATCTCCGGTCGTGCTCGCCAATTGACGGGAGATACTCTGGACAAATTGGAATCCATCCCTGGCTTCACAGTCGACTGCACTAAAGATAAAATCGAGCAGATGATGGAAGACGTCGGATGCTGCATCGTAGGACAGACAGAGGAGCTGGTGCCAACAGATAAGGAGATTTACCGCTGCAAGGATCTGACGGCTACCGTAGATAGCGTTCCTCTAAGGAGATGCTCAATTGTGTCCAAAAAGCTGGCTGAAGGAGTGTGCGCTTTGGTTTATGATGTTGAATTCGGAAAAGGAGCTATTGATCTCATCAGTACAGAAGATGTTGCTGTTGATTTAGTTAAGAAAATGGTTGCAGCATCACAAGCTCGTGGAATGAAGAGTTTGAGTTGTTCAGCTGTTATCAGCAACATGGATTCACCTCTTGAAAACTCTGTTGACAACTCTCTGGAAGTGATGGAAGCTGTTCAGTGTTTCCTTGGTAACGGATCCTTAGAACTGCAAGAGCTCGTCGAAGAGTTAGGAGAACTTCTGCGTTTTGTGAACATTGTGGATAATAGGGTAGATGAAGCATCACGTGTCCGTAAGGTTCTGCATAACGGCAATGCTTTGAACAAGTTTCGTAACATGTTTCATCGAAGAACTGAAGAAGCTTTGGAATCCAGAATTGTTCGGGACGAACAAGACCTAGGAAGGGGGCAGTGTTACGACAGAAGAATCTGGCAACCGAAAGCAAAGTTTCAGCCAACGAATAAGAACGTTGGGAGAATTTGGAGAAGAAGAGTGGAGCGTTAACGGTCGTTGTATTGTAACGGTCGTTGTGTTGGAACGGTCGGAGAGTTCGAAAATGGACGGTGAGCTGTTCTGAGACAGTGCGCGTAAGTATCAAGAAGTAACTTGATGTGTTGTGTATACGCGGAAGGATAAAAGTGGGATCTTTTATCGTTAAGTATCAAGAAGTAACTTGATGTGTTGTGTATACACGGAAGTATAAAAGTGGGAACTTTTATGGCTAACTTCGAATGTCTACACGGACTGTCTTTTTGTTCGGCTAGTGTGTGAAAAGTTATTAGCACAGGACGAGAATTGGTTTACGAGTGAAGATCTTCGGGTGACCTGGTAAATCAAGTAAAAGGTAGTATTTAGTAAAATACACAGAGCTGATGTGTGCTCATGCAGGAAGATTGATGACTTGTGCATGTTAATAGTTGATTTGTTAATAAGATACTTCATCCATATTTCCTTTGTAACAATTTACCTTGTATTGAATTTGGTTTTGAAATATAGCTTTTAATACTCACGCTCAGTGGCTATCCATTTTTGTGATCCGCAACAATATTTAAATTATTAATTGTTTTTTTTCTGTATCTCTTCCACTATTGTTTCTGCGATTTTGGTTCATTACACGTACACACATAATTCACATTCAAACTTAATACGAAGTTTCCTAGAAAAGAATTATATATTAATTAGGAAGACATACTGCCTCTGAGGAATATGGAATATCATGAAATAATAAGCTGAAAATAATTAGTTTTACCGTGAGTGGGATTAGAACCCACGCAGTCTGGAAACATGCCAATTATGCTAACCATTATACTATCATGGGCTAACGTTTTTTCTTCAGCTAGTGTGACTTATAATGTTTCCCGCATTTCTATTTGTTTCGCACATTGGCGCCATCTGTCGTGAAATGGACAATCATGCTGTCACATAGAAATGGAATTTAATATTTGTCAGTCATGCTCATGGCGTTAAATCAATAATTCAGTAGTAAAGAATCATCCTGACTCATAAAATAATAAGTTGAAAAAAAATTGGTTTTGCCATGAGTGGGATTCGAACCCACATCTGCTGGAAATATGTTTCCAGGAGACTTTTTCTCCTTAAAATTTTCAGCTTATTATTTCATGAGTTCCATGTCTACAGGACACATCCTGCGATTCTTTACTACTGAATTATTGATTTAACACCATAAGCATCAGTGACAAATATTAAATTCCATTTCTATATGACAACACAGTTGTCCACTTCCCGACAGATGGCGCCACTGTGCGAAAAAAATGGAAATGTGGGAAAGTTTATGTTACACGAGCTGAAGAAAAAACTTTAACCGTTGATGGAGCAGTGGGAAGCATAACTGGCATGTTTCCAGGAGACGTGGGTTCAAATCCCCCTCCACAGACAAACCAATTTTTCAGCTTATTATTTCATGCGTTCCATATCCACAGTACACATCCTGTGATTCTTTACTGCTGGATTATGGAATATCATTTACGAAAAGAATTAGTTTCTAATTTGAAAACATTAGAATAGTCTACAGATAGTATTTACAGGTGGGATTCAAACTAGTGAAAGATTCCGTAAAGGCAATAGTATTATTATATTAATACTTATTCAACCTAAAAAAAAAATATTTTTTTGAAAACTACACAGTTGTAGCCCTCAAACATTTTGAAAAAAAAAATCACTGCTGTCATTGAAAAAACTGTACCAACACCACCTGGATGGACCCACCGGTGATTTGCCGATCACCTGGATAGATACATGGATCACTGGTGATTCGCGGACCACTTGGATAAACTCAAGGACCACTTGTGATTCGCCGACCATCTGGATTGGGAACCGACGGGCTTCGAAAGGCTGCTGTCCTTCGGATGAGACGTTAAGCCCAATGGTGATTCGCCGACCACCGGGATGGACTCACGGACCAATATGTACTATTTGTTGCCAGATGTTCGGCAACCACGGCAATCCCCGGTTCGTCTCACGACACTACCAAGTTAACGGAAAGCCGTGACTATCTAGAGTCGGGGGCAAGAATACACCATTTAGATGCATCTCATCCCCGACCTCACATGGCAGCAGTCCTATAAAAGGAAAGCTAACCACCGATAGAAACCTGAAATTTAATCTGTTCCCCGGTTAGCCATGAACAAGAACATGTAGATCCAAGTTCGCTCGGCACCCGGGGTGGAGCCGCTTAGTGAGGCCCAGACTTTGAAAGGGCTCGTGCCTACTAGGGGACCAAATCCGTTCAGCCGTGCCCTTGAACTTGCTCCACGGAGCACCTGATGTGAGGTCTTGACACCGTCCAACCGGCACGCCAAACCGATCAGCGATGTCTTCGACCTCGTTGGTTTTGGCTCTGTCCAACCGGGGACCCAATCAGGTCAGCAAAGCCTTCGACCGGTTGCTGGGCCCGAAGCCCCCCCCTCCCACGACGTCAAGGTGGTCCCCTATCGGGGGGGGGGTCACGGACCAATAATGATTCGCCGACCACTTGGATGGACTTACGGACCACTAGGAATTCGTCGACCACCTGGATGGACTCATGGACCACTGGAATTCGCCGACCAACTGGATGGACTCACCGACCACACTTTGGGAGCCTCATAACCCACATAAAACGCAAAGTAGCAGTAAGTCACAAAGTAGAAAACAAATTTTATATATTAAAAAAAATTCTCGAAGAACTAATGATTTGATGCATTTATAACAAATTGGGGCAAAAAAGGGAAAGAAATGTTACGAAGTTTGCAAATGGTTCTTCAAAGCGGGAAGAAAATTCCAATATTTTCCAAAAAACACTTTCAGGCGATTTCAAAAAGGTGAGAAGCGCAATCATTGTTACCTTTAAAAATTGACATTTGTAGCCCCTTTTGCAAACTTCCGCTGCATTCTATTTCGTGGAGTTAAAAAAAACACTTTTCTCTCTTTGAAGAATCCTTTTGAAGTTTCCAAATGACATTTAAATCAAATGTTTCCACGAATCATTTGAAGTTTCGTAACTTAGGTTGTTTAAAAAGACTTCAGCAAAGAAAAGCCACATATAGATTTTTTTCTCTAACTCGGAGTAGCTGGGAGTATAATAAGCTGTTGCTATGGTAACCGTGGTATCTTCTTTTTTCCCCATTTACAGTCACCTAATAGAGAGCACTTGACGAACACGTGGTTGAGTCCGAATGCTTATCTTCCCATACATGAAGTACTTTGAAACTAGGGAATGAATTATTTACCCTACACATTTTCATAAATGTAGTTTTATAGTTTCATGTCGGTAAATGGAAAAATAGGATTGCGGCCTGATGACCTTTAACATTAATTTATCATATTGATCAGGGTTTTTGGAAAGCGTGGGCCCGAAGTTTGTTGAAGTGACAGCAGCACATTTAATTTTAACTTTGTATTTTGGTACTATAAATAAAAGAAGGAAAATTTATGTTTCTAAACGCATTCATGTCATAAAGATCACAGAAGCGAATTTTTTAATTTGCATAAATTGTTAGGTCTTTTTTATTAAAAAACACAATATACAAATATTGTATATATATATATAAAATCTAAATGAAAAGAAAAAAACTAATCATTCACATTAAATTTATTATACATTGTAATTTACAGCCACGTCTACTGCAATGTTAACGCTTAGTTAGATTCAATTTTTTGTTAAAGGTTTATTACAATCGCAACTCAATTACATGTAAGCTGAAAGAAATCAATTTTTTTTTCTTACCAAACTAGAATCAATGTTATTTTTGTTTCATGGGCTTATTTATTCATTATTGCGAATAACTCGTTAAAATCAAATTCATTGATATTTAGAAACAAATTCAGTGGACCTTCGTTATAGCGCTGCTCGCTATACCGCGCACTCGGTTATAGCGCGGGCGATGTTCGCGATAAGTTCAAACATGTTTATACAGGTCCGTGCGGCGTTAGTGAGTATCGCATTTTACTGTTACTGCGTATTGAGTAATTGTGTATGTATTGAGTTCCTGCATGTATTTTGAATAGTGTTTAATTATTGTATGCATGATGAGTAAAAGAAAAGCTTACAGTGTGAAATTTATTGTGTCGCCACAGCGCCGCTCGGTATAACGCGGTTCACCTTATAACGCGGGTGTTGTTTCCCGCCCGACAAGCGCGTTATATCGGGGGTCCACTGTATATGAAAATTAAAATTTGCTTCATATTTAATGTATCATCCTCGATTTTTCATTTTCTGTTATAAATTCCGCATTTTTCAAGGTTTAAGGGTCTCAAAAATCGCTATTATTTTTCGTTTTTGGGGCACAAAGAAGAAAGTTTGAAAACCCCTGACCTAGATTAAAGAACAAATTTTTAAGTTGACTGGAAATTTGTTTCGAACAGTGTGGAATGCGATTTCCATTCTGATAACATGTCAGTTGCTCTTATCAATAAGTTACTGGCATACGGATAATACGTTTATTGATCTGACTACTGACTTTTTAATAACATGCCAATTGTTCTGATTGCTAAACTACTAATATTCTGCTAATCCAGTGTCTCGCAAATTTTTTACTCTGCGGCACACTGAATCTAATTTTTTTCCGCGGCACACCTAAAAAAGAATTTTTGATGGTTACGTAAAAAGAGGAAAATTGAAGTTTCGTTAAATGCATTTTATTTAAAATAAATATAATAATAAATATAATTAATCATAACTCGGTGTTTGTTTTAAATATTTGTCCATTCTATGGCTTGAAATAATCAAAAATTAATACCAAAAATTGGAAAAAGCTTGATAAATACTTACAAGATCCCAATTGATAAAATCTGAAAGTTTTTTATTAAAGCACGTCGATAACACTTCGATATTAAAGCACGTCGATAACACAATCAAGTCAAAATGAAATCTTTGGAATATCTAGTGTCAATTTGAAAATCTCTCGCGACACACTACTGTGCCGCGGCACACAGTTTGCGAGACACTGTGCTAATCTGTCTGTTGCTCTCATCAATAAGGTATTGGGTTGGGTTGTTTTACCCCTGAGCGACATTTTTTGCAGACACTGGATTAAATGGCCAGGTCACAAGGACCTCGAAGGCTCAGAGAAGATTGGGAGAGGGAACCCACTGAACAGCTATTGGGAGACAGGTGGTAGTCCCCGTCAAGACCATTAAGCATGTTCTTTAACGTGCAGTGGGCATGGCTCTTCCCACATGGACTCACGGCTTAACGTTTCATACGACGAACATTTACAAGCCCTTCGGTCCCCTATTGACCGTCGGCAGGGCAGGGAATGTTGCGAAAATAAATCTCAGTGCTGGCCTAGATGGGATTCGACTCTGGGAAATATAGATTACGAGCGTGGAGTAATAACAACCTACCGACAGTCTGAAAAATGTATTAGAGTTAATAAAAAGTTGTTTATTGATTTTGCTTCCGTGTAGTACTAGGTGTTGGCTTAGATTGCCGTTGTTTATTTGCTAGTTTTCTTGTGAAAAGGAGCGTCTTCGTTTGTTGAAGGGAATGTCGTCCTCAATAAACGTACTATCTACGTAGTAAGAAGGATTTTTGGAAAGAGTCGATTCTATACTTTGTTATACAGAAAACTTTGTAACTGAACTTTCGAATGTTATATTTTTCTAGTATTTGCCACTAAAAGTTGGTTAATAAGCCATTAGTCTAGTTAGCCCATTTGTGTATAAAGTGAAGAATAATTCAGGTTTTATTTATTTTTTGTACCTTATCTATGAAATAAGTTCATTTATTATCAAAAACACCTAAAATAAATTAACGTTGACACGCCGAGAATCGAACCCGCAACTACCTAAATATACAAGACAGAGCACTCTACCGTTAAACCATACATCAGACGATAAAACCTTCCAGAATAAGACCTATAAATCTTCCGCTGAGATGTGGCGGATATTGCGCCATCTATACTTCAGAAGAGGCAACTTTGTTTAATATCTTTGTTGTTGACATAACTCTGTTTTTAAATAAAGTAGATTTGAATCATCAGCGGCCTTTTGTAACAATATTTTTTTTTAAAGTCTATCAATAATAATGGATTTGATGTATTTTACAAAACACTTCTATATTTGGACTATGTAGTGCTGTGGCTCCCAACTTGGGCGTTTTGGTAAATTCCTATACACGTTAAATAGTTTCAACTAGTTTTACATGGTAAAGGTGATTTAATTTTCTTATAGAGGGCATTATAAATAATGCTTACTGAAAGCAATTCGGCTTTAAAAAAGGGGCCGTTCGGCCCGAAAAAGTTGGGAACCACTTATCT
The DNA here is from genome assembly GCA_038380435.1 of Ryuthela nishihirai. Taxonomy (NCBI): domain Eukaryota; kingdom Metazoa; phylum Arthropoda; class Arachnida; order Araneae; family Heptathelidae; genus Ryuthela; species Ryuthela nishihirai. Next base: position 43,569,592 of record JAWZYU010000020.1, read on the forward strand.
AGTGTTTCTTTTGCTTCTACTATTATTTTCTACTTTTGTCTTGAATAGAATTATATCCTAAAAGAACAAAGTAGAGTTATTCGTGCATTTATTAAGAAAAAGATTGACCTTTCACTTGCCTTGTTCGTATATATTAAATATCGTTACATTGATCTATCAGGTAACATTGACATAGCCACTGGAAGTAAACTTTAATATTTGGACTCTAAATAGGGACAACGATATTTGAAAGTGATCCAATATGCATATAATGACAGAGAACGTGAAATTAAAGGTCGGTGTAACTCTCGGTAGATCAGAGAGCCAGTGTACAACGAGCACTCAACCGTAAATCAATTACAACAGCCTCCCTGTGGCGACCTTCGACATTCCAAAGAGTTTGTATGCGAACAGTGAGTGACGATCGAAGAGACGTGAAATGCGGGCTTATCGTGTGCCGGGTGGGAGCACGGTCCGTTAGAGTGTAAAATGCTAGGTTTGATCTATTTGGGGGAAGATCTAATTCCATTCGTGTAATAGTTGATATTGAAGGGATACAACTGCTTCAGCATCTAATAAAAGATTTAGTTATTCAAATATGTAATAATATTTTGTCTTTGAATCCATTTTTGTTCCTTCAAGTTAGGATTTGTTTGCCTATGTTATATATCCTCCTTTTCTGATACATCGTGAAACAATTTTATTTTCATTATATTGTTGGCTTCCCACGTTTGAGATTTAATGTAACTCCCACGTTTGAGATTTAATGTAACTCCCACGTTTCGGTCTTGATAGAGAAATAACTGTTCTACATATTAACGCTAGTAATCAGAACAGAGGCAAAATATATTAAATATCTATTGCACGTATATTTCAAGAAATTTTTAAGACCAGTAGAACAAAGAAAAAACTATACTGGAACGTTTTCAGCCTCGATCTTATTACCTCACCCCTGATCACTAGGATTTTCTTATGTATTGGTTCTTCAAACACCACCATTGTTTTCCGAACACCTTGTATAACGTTTCTTTAAGTAGATAAGTGCAAATGTGTATAGAGAAATAGGTTCTTTTTATGCGTTGTCTTTCTGCTGAGGTCTCGCTTTCCTCAAAGACCTTCTCTGTGAGGAACACTTGTGGTTTAAACAAATATTTGGCTTAGTTTCCAAACAAGTTGTTTACTGTATTAAATCCTTTCATTTAAATAGAGAAGGATATTTTTGATTAAAAATATTCATCATAATCAAAAATATTCATCGTGATCTATTGATTTTTCTCTAAGAAGTTTGTAACATTATTTTGAGGGAGAAGTCTGGGTAGTGTAGCTATAGTATCGAGTAGTGCTTGTACGAAATTCGACGGTCAACACACTTTGGTTGGTTAAACAAATAATCGGATAATCGAGGGTCGGTTGGTTGGTTTGTTATTTGGGGTTTAATGGCAGAAGAGCCCCAAGGTTTTATTGCATCAAACGAAGTGAAAACGATAAAAGTCACAGATCCCACAAATAAAGTTAAAAACAACACAAAAAAGGGAAAATAAAAAAAAAATGGGAAGGTCACAACAAGGACAAAAAATGTATAACAAAGAATAATCTGTCTAAAGAAGCAGTGCAGCGTAAAAGAGAAAAATCATTATTAGCGTATAGGACCCACGTAAAAGCAAAAATGAATGTAAATTCCCTCAGGAATCAAAAATATTCATCATGATAAAAAATATGGGCATATAGGAAATATGGGGATATAGGACTTGTCCTATACGCCCATACTTTTTATCAGATGAGTTTTTACCGTAAAAATATACGTCCAAAAATGTAAACATACTATAAACGTGTAAAATTCCCGGTAAAAGGTAAAAGTCAAAAACAGCGATTAAAACTGATTCATCGGATAAAAGATGCCCCAGTGTAAGAGGATGGGACTTAAAATTGTGGAAGCTAAAATATAAACGACGTTCGAGGTTAAAATCAGTACACTCAATTAAAATATGTTTAATGGTTAAAACGGTGTCACAAAACTCTCACTTAGGTTCGTCGTCCGTCCATAGAAGAAATGAATGCGTAATAAAAGAATAGCCGTCCCGTGGCCGAGTGGTTAGCACGCTTGGCTACTGATCTAAGGGACCTGGGTTCGAGCCCCGGATTTAGGCTATGGATGTGTGTGTCGTTTTTCTGCTGAGGTCCTGCCATCCTCTCAGATCTCCTACTGTGGCATATAAACTGACAGGCTTCTGTCAGACCTCTGTGGCAAGCAGCTGCTTGAGGGGGTATTTATTTTTTTTATAATAAAAGAATGACCTAAGAGAAGTCTAGCAAGCATAACTTCCTCCTTGAGCTTCCTGTGAAAACATGACTGCCACGGTTTGGCAATGGGCTTGACCTCGAAAGGTTTGTTACCAACCTGTTCAGACTAAGAGCTCTGCCACTGTCTCCGGAGCTCGGTGAAAAACATTGCCGGAAGTTTAGATATGGAATTTGCAGTGGAGAATCGAACAGGGGCATCGCAAATTTGGCAGCAGAGCCTGCCAAGTCATTTCCCCTGATCCCGACGTGACCGGGCACCCAATAGAATATGATGATGGTAGTAGCTGCCAGACGAAGGAGATGCTGGCAATCTCCGAAAGAATAGTGGGAGGCCAATGCTTCACCGAGATCAAAGCCTGTAGTGAGCTAAGAAAAGGCGGTGTAAAACACACACCGATGATGACGCTTAACCGCTCTTTGGTCCAAGGCTGATAGCTTGCAACTCTGCATTGAAGATGGAACACTGCTGTGGGATCTGGTCTGCAATGATAGTATCACAGCACAATAGCTGATCCCACTGATGTGCCGGACTTTGAGGCATTTGTCGAGGATCGGTTAATCAGAGTTTTAATACATACAGGCGGAAATTGAAAAAAGAACACCATTAACAATTGAAGGGTAACCTATGAGATTTATTTAGCAGAAATAACTTGTTGAGAAAGGACAGTGATCACACGTATGAAGTGATTCAACGTTTATTTTTCCTTTTAATGAGTATTACATTTTACAAAAGGAACAGTTTAATAAGTAGTTGAACCTCCTCAAGCAGCAATACAAGCTTCCAATCTGGCATGCAATCGGTCGTACAAATGCTGGATATCACGCTGGGGAATACCATTCCATGCGCTTTCAACTTGGACGCGTAATTCAGCGATGGTCGTTGCCTACCGCTGTCCGTGGAAGAGTCTTTGTCCGATCCAGTCCCAGACATGCTCGATTGGAGACAAGTTCGGAGAGCGTGCTGGCCAAGGAAGTTGTTACACCACCTGAAGAGCATGTTGAGTTTCCCGGACGGAATGTGGGTGGGCTTTATTCTGCTGGAATATCGCATTTGGGATTACACTCAAATATGGTAGAATGACCTGCTGTACGATGTCACCCTGTACAAACACCAGACACTTACGAGAGTGATAGCTAATCGCTTCCCTAGCCATGATGCCTGGCTTTGGCCCTGTGTGTTGCTGGCAAATGCATGATAGAAGCTGCTCACCTTATTGTCTTCGAACACATAAACGACCATCAGATGCTCCTAAGCAGAATCGGCTTTCATCACTGAAGACCTCAGACTGCCATTCTTCTTTCCAATGAACTCGTTCTTGACACCACTGCAAACGTACTCGACGGTGACGAGGTGACAGTGGTAACCGTGCCAGTGGCACACGTGCCTGTAGTCCTGTTTCCAAAAGATGATGGGGCGGGGGTGGCTCAGTCGGTAGCGCACCAGGCTCGTAATCTGTAGTTCCCACGTTCGAGTCCCAGCTGGGTCAGCGTTCAGATTTATCTCCGCAAAATTCCCCACCCTGCCCACGGTCAGTAGGGGACACCGATGGGTTTAGAAAGGCCGCCGTCCGTCGGATGGGAAGTTAAGCCGTGGCCCCGTGTGTGGGAGAGCCATACCCTGTGCACGTTAAAGAACACGCTGGATGGCCTTGACGGGAGGCTACCATCTGTCTCCCAACAGCCGTTCCAGTGGGTCCCCTCCCCCAACCTTCTCTGAGCCTTCGGGATCCATGTGACCTGGCCATTTAGCCCATGGTGTGCAAAAAAGTGCCGCTCAGAAGTAAAACAACCCAACAACCCAAAAGACGATTGCGTATCGTTCTTGTAGATATCCTTGTTGCAACAGAGGATCTAATTTGTGACGCCATAGCCGTTTGCTCTGCCAGCGCCGCCCTCCTGATACGTCGATCCTGTTGTGCGTCCGTATCTCTGTGTTGCCTGGAACCACATCTGCAGGTGTGAGAATGCTCTTCTGACCACTGACGCCACCATTGTACCACTGCCGATACCTCTCGTCCAATGCGGTGTGCAATTTGACAAAAAGACCAACCTGCTTCCCGAAGACCCACTATACGACCTCGCTAAAACTCCGCTAACTGAACAAATGTTGCGCGCCTTGGTCGTCCAGGCATGATAGCTTCTTCAATGAGCACTGAACAAGACGACACAAGACGAATAGCTATTTTCTTCACGCCCTAGTCCTTAATGTTAGGACTAGGCGTTGCGCTGCGCACATTTGGGTGTTGTCGTCCTCAGTGACGTCATTATTTCATCCAATGACTTTTGTCTTGGATCACGGTTTCTCCTGCCCTTAACTATTAACATATTATAATATGACGTTCTTAAAGAAATTCCTTCTGTGTGTTCTTTTTTCAATTTCCGCCAGTGTATGTTAAGCAATTTAGCCCTACTTAGAAATAGTGTTAGCGTACCTGACTACTTTTCCAGAAACCAACATAAGACAAAAACCTACCCGCTATCTCCGTCCATTTTAAAGAAAAAAAAATGTCCCATCCCCAAAAGAGAATGGGGGATAAGACAATGTTCGCTGCCCAAGCTACCCCCACATATCATACCCCTACCATACACTGTATCTTTCCCCATATATAAATACATAACGTACACCCCACATACACACGCACTCATACATACTGTATTCTCACTGCAAACACATACCATAGGCCCATCACACCATACATACAAACCATATGCCCCAAAACAGGCCTGATCGGGGGGGGGGGGACAAGGAGGCCATCCTCCCCTTGACAATGCTAGTAAGGGAAAAGGAGGCAAAACTTTATTAAACTAATGCATATTATTACGCATTTTTCAAAACGTTTTTGAAAGACCACTAAAACGAAAGGGAAAATGTTTATACTCCAATGGTAATCCAGTCTCTGGGTCCTGCTTTTACTTTTTTTCGGCAGGAAAAGCCTCCTCCTTGAATTTTTTTCTAGATCCGGGAATGCCCATAACACACACACACACAGCTTAACCCCCCCCCCCCCCGCCTTTGCACCCTCACTCTCAATCATTCAAGTCGCATTTTATGAACAATCATTGCTTATAAAACAGAATTTGAAATCAACAAACTCTCCTTGGAAGCAATTTTGCAACCCAAATGTTATTACTCCGTGTTGAGATCCACTTATCATAAATTCTTCAAATGCGTCGACACTAAAAGAAGCCGAAAGAATAAATTTGCAGGCTCCCTTAAAGCTCTTTGGAAACTGAATTTCTGTTGAAGTTTACTGTAGATATTCCTTCTGAAAGTACATTATCTCTATTCTATTAAATTTAAAAAAATGGTTTTTCGCTAAAAGAATGTATGACGCCTTTTAATAGCTAGGAAAAACAGATAGCGAGTGCAATTATCTTTTTCTCGCCTTTGTTTGTCCTCCTCAACCTTAGATTAGTTTCGCAATTTTCTACTTTAAAATGAGTTAGTAAAAATAAAATTTCCATTAAAAATCCTTTTCTGGGAAGTCATTAATCACGATCTCCTTGCGAAACAGGATATCAGAAGGCAGAGATAGTTGGCCGAATTACATCAATTACCATCGATTGCTTCCACAGAATTCGTTTCTCACAAATGGAGCTCGATGTGTGTTTTTTTTCTGTTTTTTTTTCTGCGTTTCTTCGTCGAGATTTCATTCTTCTCTTAATGTCTTAGAACCTTTGAGAAAAAAAACCTCAGTGTCCAAAAAAAGATCAATCAGTTTTTGGAAAGATGAGTCCTCTTACACTGATTCTCTCTTTTGAATGCATTGTAAATTGTTTCTTCATTATGGTATGTTATTTCTAGAATCTTGGAATGTTGTATCAGAACTTCGCAGGAAATTGCTTTTTTCCACTGCTTGCTTTGCCTCTTGTTATTGGCGGTACTGCAGCTGTATCAGATATTCCTATGAATTCCTTTATCGGCTAGGTAACGAAAGTAACACTGAAACGTTAGCTTCTACACCTAATGCTGCTCTGTATATCGTTCAGTACACCCAGTCCGCAACTCCTAACGCGATTGATGAGTGCTTCAAAAAAATTCATATAAAGTGAAATCGTATTATACTGACACAGGGCCGTATCTAGGTATTAAGGAGAGGGGGGGGGGGGTACGGAAGCGGACCCTCCTTCAAAATATGCCAATATGATTGGTATATGTTTAATTTTATTCGTTTATTAAGAATATACTTTGGTTGATGTTTCACATCATCTATTTGTTTATGTATATTTCATATATATATATAACTCTTTTGCAGAAAAGAAACAGTATAAAAGTAGAAACAAAAGACTAATAAATTCAGTTTTTCGTTTGACTCACAGCAGGTCCCTTTCCAAACCTTCTGAAAGACATTGTGATGGCCTAGTCATTCATACCACTGTGTGCAACTCAGTGCTTCCCAGAGTTAAAACAATTCGACCAAAATTGCAAATATACTTTCTTATCCAGGGCAGGGAGAAGGGAAATATAATATACTCGATCTGTTTAGCTTAAGTTTCGAGAAAGACACCAACTGAGACGTAATTGCTAATGTTGCAGTGTTTTAAGCAACAGACACATTTTTCTGTCAATCCTGGTGTTTGTAGCCAAACACTTTAGAACCCTTTCACAAATAGTTCCTCTTACTTGCGTAAGTAGTTGTAAAGTCTTTAGTATTAATGAGAACTAATCTTCAGACAACCTTTAAATAAATTTAAATATTATAAAGGTATGATAGAAACTGGCTAAGATAATCGGATTGAGAAACACATCAGAACCCTCTAAGTGTTCAGTCTTGTTTATGAAGAACCCATTTGGCTCAACTTTGTGACATTAGCTACACTTCCAGTTTAAAATATCCCTAGTTACGTAAAATAATATGGAAAACCTTTCCACATTCCTAATCTTGTATTAGAATGACGGCGAATTAATACATTTATTACTCTCATAAGGAAACAGGAACTAAAAAATAGTTTCCTGACGTGGTTGCACGTTTTGGCAAATCAAGAAGCATTTCGCATCATTTAAATTAGCTTAATTTCATGTCCTTTTTTCAGGTATCAGAATTAACGAAGCAATATTAACTTATAGTTTATGGTCTTTAGAATGACTGCTGACAACAATTCAGAAGTCCGAGAATTTCGTTTTGGGGGGTGTCCGAGAAATAAGCTTCGGGTAGGGGTGGGTCTCAGAATGTGACTTGAGTAGAGTTTCCCAATTACTATAATATTCCACAGAACAGGACAGATTAAAATGATAATATATATATATATGGATTGAGATCTTATAGTTGTTTTATTTTATCCATTTTTAGTGTCGGACATAAAATATGGGTTTAAAATAAAATTATACAAACACTAATGTTTAGGATTTCAGAGCACGTAGACAAGTTTGAGATTTTGTACAAGACGACAGATATTTTTGGGGGGAGAGGAACCTCCTCTCTGGGTACGTCCTTGTCCCTGATTTTAGTCCTTTATGCAACAAAATAAATTTAACAGTTACGAAACCGATAATACAATTTTCCTAAAAGTTGTGACGTGTGTTTGGTGCTACCCCAAGAAGCATATGCGAAACTCCGACTAATAATATTGGAAGAACAGGTGCATTTCTTTTCATCAATTCAATTTCTCTTCACTGTGTTTAAAACACGTAGTAATAAAGAAGATGGCTCCTACAACTTTGTCGTATACCACTTTTTCTGCTGAAAATAATCTCGAACTAGAACTTGACTGGAGAAACACAATTCGGAAGGCAATGCAGCGAAGAATAAAGTTTCATTCTTTATCTCAGGCATTAAGGAGAGATTTCACTGTGTCGCAGTGTATAGTTACGGATAAATGCTCAACAATTGTTTGGAGTTTTCCACATGTTTGAGCTATTGTTCTCTTTTTAAAGAAAGAACAAAAATCTAAGTTGTTTGCTGTCGGAAGAGACGCTTCGTGGAAATGGATAACAGGAGAATTTCTTCTTTTGTGCAGACTTTGCGAAGTACGCGAATGAACTCAAACAGAAATAATCAGTCTGGTTGAAAGAACATATTTTTTTCCTTTTGTCCATTCTATCTTACCCTCAGGCTAACAAATCAAGCACTTGGGGTCCACTCATCTTTCAGCCAAATAATAATCCGGTTTGTTCTGGTAGTTGGTCTTGAAACGATTGGATATCGCCAGTCCTTTTCGAAGAAAATAGATAGTTGGGATTCCTTATTCTGACAAATACTGTTACCACACATGAATGAATCTATCCGCTAGATTATTCAAAAATGTTTCTACGAACATCAGTGTCAATTCCAAAAAAATAAATTTAATTGCTTTTTAAACGTTTTTCTTGTGATAAACCTATCAGGAAAATGGAGCTTACGAGGCAGAGAGAGAATTCATTCCACACATACAAACTGCTTGAAATGTAGACTTGGTGTGTATCTCAAATTTAAACTTTCCTAGCGTTGGGTTGTTTTGTCTCCGAGGGGAACTTTTTTTGCACACTATGGTCTAATAAGCAAGTCACTACTCTGTCAAGACCACCAAGAGCTAAGAGAAGGTTGGGGGAAGAGGACCCACTGGACAGCTGTTAAGAAACAGATGGTAGGCCTCTCATCAATGCTCCATCCAATGGACTGCGCGCGACCTTATCAACCTACTATATGCAAACCCAAGGAAAACTGGTGCCTGGGGATACTTCTGTTTCTGAATCTTAGAACGGTACGAAATTTCTTCTCCGACGGGTTCCTTGAGGTCAGAAGTCAAATTTCTATCTACCTCTACTAGAAAGATGAGAATTAGTGTATACGCACATTTCGATTGGCAGATTTCAAAAACATTAAGAAATTTCAGATTCTGTGTTGCATTCAAAGTGAAACAGGTGTCCTGGTAACTGTCGAAAAACAAAAGACCTCGAAGGCGCCTATTGATTTCTCGTATTATATACAGGCGGTCCAAAAGAAAACGACTTTTTTTTATTTACTTTTTGTTCTTTCGTTAAACGGTAATCCACGTTCATTTGCAAGAACTGCAATAAAATAGAATTTTAAATCTGAAATAGAAAATTAGAAAGTTGTTAGGAACTAAAATTTATATAAATTGCATAATTTAAAAAATTATATGTATGAAAATATAAAAATAATAACATAAAAAGGGCGTTGCCTATGGACTCTCCCTGTATATATAGCACAAAAAATTTAACAAATAATTTAAAAAAAACATCTAAAAAATTGAAAAAACAATGTAATTAACATTTGATACCCATACTTTCAAAGTGGAAGTCATGCAGACTAAAAGAGCGTTTCTCTGATTTAAAAAGCGCTGTTTTGTTTCTTGAAGGGGAAAGGATTAATATTGATTTTGAGTAACTATAAAAAAAAAACATGCAATATTTGTTTCTTCGCTAAGAGAAAAAAAAATGTTGAAACGGGAGCAGAATAAACGACATGTCTAATTAGATATCAGTTTTTTTCTCTTCAGTATTCCTATTATTTCCAGGTTACAAAAAATGAATTTGGTGCGGTAATAATCTCACAGTAATTACTTGTCAAGGAAGCCATAGTTTCTGATGCAATGTCATATCAAATATCATTAAATAGATTATTTGCTTGGCAAACTAGGTTTAAAAACTGTGATTATAAAGTTTTTCTGTTTTACTGTCTATTTATACGTTTTTAAAAAATAAATCGAACTTCAAGCAAATGCTTGCCACAGAGGTCTGACAGAAGACTGTCACAAAGGTCTGATATTGCATTAGAAAAGGATTGTGAGGAAGGTTAACCATCCTCACAGTACTTTTCTATGGAAAAAATAAAACGATTTTTTTAAGGATTCCATAATGACATGTGACGTATATCGAAGAGCCAAAAACTTTATGACAGGGCGTTTTTATGCAAATCTAAGCAACTGCAGAGAAAAGACGGCGCGTGTGAAGGTCATGAAACGGTATAAATAACACCTGATACTGAGCTTTGTTAATCAGGGTTATTCTTGTTTTCAGATGGGAAAAGCAGCGGACTTAAGTGAGTTTGAAAAAGGCCAAATTGTAATGGCCAGACGACTGCGTCAGTGCATTTCCCAGACGGTAAGGCTTGTGGGGTGCTCACGGTCAGCCGTGGTTAGTACCTTTAAAAAGTGGTCCGAGGAGGGAAAAACCACGAACTGCCGGCAAGTACATCCAACTTTGATGAAAATGAACCGTCGAATGCGCCTACAATGGGCACGCGAGCATCAGAACTGGACTTTGAATGATTGGAAGGATGTCGTCTGGTCCGATGAATCTCGTTTTATTTGTACCGCGTGGACGGCCGGGTACGTGTGCGTCGTTTACCTGGAGAAGTGTTGGCATCAGGATGCACCGTGGAACGAAACCAAGCCGGTGGAGGAAGTGTACTGCTTTGGGCAATATTCTGCTGGGAAACCCTGGGTCCAGTCATTCATGTGCAGGAAACTATGACGTCTACGACCTACCTAAACATCATTGCAAACCAGGTACATCCTTTTATGGCAAAGGTAAATCCCTCTAGTAGTGCCTTCTTTCAGCAGGATAATGCGCCATGTCACACTGCCCGGATTGTTCGAGAATGGTTCACGGAACTTGAAGAAGACTTCCAGGTATTGCCCTGGCCTCCAAATTCACCAGACATCAATCCAATCGAGCATCTTTATACAAATCTAAGCAACTGCAGGTAAACGACGGCGCATCTGAAAGTTATGAAACGGTATAAATAACACATGATACTGAGCTTTATTAATCAGTGTTATTCTTGTTCTTCAGATGGGAAAGGCAGTGGACTTAAGTGAGTTTGACAAAGGCCAAATTGTAATGGTCAGACGACTGGGTCACAGCATATCCGATCTGCGGCGGTTCAACCACGTAACTTACAATGAGTTGAAGGATCTGCTGGAAACGTTTTGGTTCCGAATATCACAAGACACCTTTAGAAATCTTGTAGCGTCCATGCCTAGCTGGGTAAGAGCTGTTTTGGCGGCACGGAGGACCAACATCATATTGGGCAGTTGGTCATAATGCTTTGGCTCTTCGGTGTATGTAGCTCATTAGGTTTTAAGACAAGAAAGTTTACCTTAATGTTAACTTCTCAATGTATTTGAATAATATATATTTAATTTTTAATGCATATGGTATGTAGGAAGGGTTTTATTCAGTTTGCAGTTCGCCGATGTTCCCTGGTTCAATTGCGTTTGCTTTGAAAATGTTCTTGTTAATCCCTATTCTACTAAGGCTACCTAGAGATATGAGGTATGGACAGTGCACTAACAGAAATAATATAAAGGTGTTCATATGAAATTTTATCTCTTAAAATACTTCTGGTGACTTTCACACTTCTGGATTACTAGAAAGTTTTTGTTTTGAGTTGTTTTCGTTTTTTTGTGTATTATTCAATGTGACGACTGATGTTTTCAATTGAAATTGTTTCTGTATGGAGATCTCACGAACGGCCCTGCTCTTGTGAGACCTCAAAAGTTTTTGTATACTGTAAAACATTATCTGAAATAAAAATTATCTATCTATCTATCTATCTAATTTAGGGATTAATTTTAAAATATTCTATAATATTCTAATAAATTTGTAAATAGTTAATTATCTTCTCTTATTCCATTAAAAATTAAATAGTTTACAGTTAAATTTTAGATAAATTAAATCACTTAAATATTTGAGAATATTTAATTTTCTTCCTTTCTTTCCTATTTCATTCGATGGATATCCAGGCCCGGTGTATTGAGATGTCACTGACTCTGCCCTCGCTGAGAAAGGGGGTCACCGAGGGGCTTGGAAAGGCCTCCGTCTGTCAGATGGACCTCAACCATGGTCCATGTGCAGGAGAGCATATTCTGTGCACTTTTAAGAACATGCTAGATGACCAAGATGGGATGTTTCCATTTATGTCTTAACGACTGTCCAGTGGGTCCCGTTCCCCAACATTCTCTGAGCCATTGGGATCTTTGTGACTTGCTCATTTAGTCAATCTGTGCAAAAAAAAAAATGTGTTCAGAATCAAAACAATTTAACAACCCAACCTTTACCTATCATTTCAATTTTCCAAGGTGGGAGGTGTGGAAGGGCGGAGGGAAGTAATCCCGGAACTAGAAAAAAATATATAAGGGCAGGGGGGGAAGAAAGACAAGGGGCCCAATCGATCCGAAAAAAAAAAGTGAACTTTACATTGCACTGTACGCTTTCCTTCTCCGTTTTAGAGGTCCTTGAAAAATGCGTAAAATATGCTCAAGTTTAATCAGTTTTGTCTCCATTACCCTCATTAGCATTCTTAAAGGGAAGGTGGGTAGCATGGGCTCCCCCCAAGCATCCGGCCCTTGGAAACAGTTACCCTTTTATATCCGGGTATTGATACACCAGAATTTGACTTACCAGATGACAGCTTTACAATGCCGTAATGCTAATTTATAACTTTTATCTGACCTTTAAAGCAACGGAACAGGGAGCATTGATGCATTAATTAAGGATGAAGGCTGAGCACTGAAAGGATAAAATATGATTAAGAAATCCAAAGGGAGTATACAAGGAAAGATTAATGAAAATGTAAGAATAATTAATTCAGTATTAATGAAGTTATTTAGAATCTTTCGCAAACTAGAACATTTATTTCTGTTCTTATATGGAAATCTTTTTTTTTTCAATGCATTTTAATAATGGACAGAAAGTTCTAATTAAAATGTATATCCAATGTAAATAAGGATTAAAAAAAACATTTTTCTGTACTTCCTTTAACGGTAAAGTTTATATTTGGTATTTTTTATTAACATATTTTCAGGAAAGAAATTCTCGTTATCCTAAGCAAATTATATAACAAACATTTAAATGTTTTTTTTTTCTTTTAAGAAGGTAGTAAATTTAAAAAATGTCTTTGTTTAATCATTGATTTATTAACCTGACTTCGTAGCACACGTAAAAGGTCTGCTAGATATGTAAGGTAGGAAAAAATAATAATTTTCGTCCTACGTTAATTCAGGAAATTTGTTTAAAGATAAGTTTTATATTCATAAACTTAACAAGGACTATATTTTACAAATAATTGCTTGATTAATGCAGGACATATTAGGAACATTTCTGGATGGATTTCCCCCCCCCCCCTTAAACTTAACGAAAGGCCCCCGTGATTTTTGCTAAATTATTCTTTTTGTGCGCACGTTTCCTAAGAACGTTTATGTTCTAATTGGACCTGTAGCTGCTTAATCGAAGAACTGAAAAGTGTATGAATGTTAACAGGAAATGGGTTGGGTTGTTTTACCTCTGAGCGGCACTTTTTTGCACACCATGGGCTAAATGGCCAGGTCACATGGACCCCGAAGGCTCAGAGAAGGTCTTCAGACCCACTGGAACAGCTGTTGGGAGACAAATGGTAGCCTCCCGTCAAGGCCATCCTGTGTGTTCTTTAACGTGCACAGGGTATGGCTCTCCCGCACACGGGGCCACGGCTTAACGTCCCATCCGACGGACGGCGGCCTTTCCAAGCCCATCGGTGTCCCCTACTGACCGTGGGCAGGGCGGGGAATTTTTGCGGAGATAAATCTCAACGCTGACCCAGCTGGGACTCGAACCTGGGAACTACAGATTACGAGCCTGGCGCGCTACTGACTGAGCCACCCCCGCTCCGACATGGAAGTGAGATGAAAAGTAGATGGAAAGCAACAGTTAATATACCCTCGTCGAACTAGAAGGAGGATCGACTCATTGTTAATTGTATAGTTTGTTTTCTGAAATTCGAAATTGTTTCTTCTGTTAATTGGCGCGTCGTAAACCAATTTCAGAGTAGGTCGGCGATGTATTGATTAAAGCGTCAACCCAATTACGCCTTTGAGAAATTATTTTCGTGAGAAGTTTCAGATGAAAATTAGAAATCATTTTACCATTTTATGAAAAAATGATCTTTCTACGTTTAAAGTTCATGTATATTTTCCATTTTTGTACGGTATGGTTTGACAGCTTAGAATAACGCTTTCAAAGAGAGCACAAAAAAATCGTATGGCAAAAACGCTGATAAAAACTAAATCTTAATCCAACCCAACGCTGAAAAATATTTGAAAACATCTCCATTAAAGTTTGTAAAGGAATATGACAAATAAATTAATCGAAATTAAATGCCAAAAAAAAAATCAATAAATCAACAATCGGTGGGACTAAGTGTTCCCGATTCGTTTTAAATCCGTTGATACTTATTATTTTCCAGACTCTTGAAAGACCATCATGATACAGTTAATTTACTATCATTGTTAATAGTTTACAGAAGTGTGATCTAACTGGCTCCCAGCTGGCCTTCGACAATTTATGCACCCGCCTACATGATTGTTTAGTAATTTATTATTATTCAGCACAAAAGTAATTAATTTTTTCAAATCTAGCCCCTGAATATGGGGCGAGGGTGGCTCAGTCGGTAGCGCGCTAGGCGAGCTAGGTCAGCGAGTCCCAGCTAGGTCAGAGTTGAGATTTATCTCCGCAAAACTCCCCGCCCTGCCCACGGTCAGTAGGGGACACCGATGGGCTTGGAAAGGCCGCCGTCCGTCGGATGGGACGTTAAGCCGTGGCCCCGTGTGAGGGAGAGCCATACCCTGTGCACTTTAGAGAACACGCTGGATGGCCTTGACGGGAGGCTACCATCTGTCTCCCAACAGCTGTTCCAATGGGTCCCCTCCCCCAACCTTCTCTGAGCCTTCGGGGTCCATGTGACCTGGCCATTTAGCCCATGGTGTGCAAAAAAGTGCTGCTCAGAGGTAAAACAACCCAACCCCTGAATATAATAAAGCAATAAAAAAGTTGCAATTGTCTTTGTTCTAATTTGTTTGCACACGTCTTACATTGGTTATCCGACTACAGAGAAAAAGTATTCATAAGGAATGTGGAGCCGCGTAGGTTTGTTCAAATCGATATTCCGGCAGACTTGTAACCTACAATTACCATGTTAGTGTCCGAAATGTGCCAGCTTTCAGATTTATCTCCCTTAAATTCCCTTCCTCCCTCGGTGAGAAAGAGCTTGTAAAGGACACCGTCCAGCAAATGAGCCGTAAAGCCGTGGTCTCGTGCAGGAGAGCCACATGTCATTTCACGTTAAAGAACACGCTGGATGGCCTTGGCAGGAGAGTACTAACTGTCTCCTAACAACTGTTCTGGGTACCCTTTCCCCAACCTATGAACCCTGTCTTGGTGATCTGGCCGTTTAGCCCATTGTGTGAAAAATATGCCACTCAGAGGTAAAACAACCTATATGGAACTGTTGGAAGGGAATGCTTGAAAAATTATCCCATTATAATAATTGTAATTATGAAAGAAACAGTAATTTCTTTCATAATTACACTTAGTATTGGCTTTTAATTTTTGAATATATTATTCCCAGATTTACCCACACACATATATATTATTATATATTTACCCACACACATATATATATATTATTGATGCCACATATACATTGGTTTCCATAAATTAAGGAAAATCTCTATGTTAAATCAATAGGAAGCTAACGTCAAAGCTCTATAACTTCTAAAATAAGTTTTTTGGTTTCGAAAAATGTTATTGCAGATACACTACTGTGCAAATTAGTTGGGACAATAGGAAAATGCAGCAACAAAGACACAACTAAAATATTTATTTGTTTAATAGTGTAGTTAATAGTGAATGTGACCCCCCCTTAGCTTTAATTACTTCTTCCACCCTCTTAACCATTGATGCCACTAGCTTTCCACACATCTCCTTCACTTCAGGGTCGTGGTACCACACTTTCATGACACTTTCTATCATTTTGGTTTGCGTCGTGCAATCCATCTTAGATATGCGCGCTTTAATAATGGCCCACAAATTTTCAATGGGGTTTAGATTGAGTGAATTTCTTGGCCACTCCAATACCTTCAAATGTTGCTGGGTAAAGAAGCTCTTAGCAAGCTTAGAATTGTGGCATGGAGCCAGATCCTGTTGAAATACCCCATCGCCGTTAGGAAACAGCTTCTGCAATGTTGGAACCATTTTCTCCTCCAGAACGCCTATTTTTTGCTGTCCATCATTCCTTCAATTGGGTGAAGCGTCTGTAGCCCGGAAGCTGCATACGCAAGTTTAGACTTGCAGCAGAAGGTTACGAACAAGTTTAGACTTGCATCAGTTTAGACTCTGCAGCGGAAGGGACTTAGCGTTCCTTCACTTGTCCCAACTAATTCGCACAGTAATGTAAAGATCTCAATCAAATAAATCAATATCTCGATTTTCAACACTATTCGTTCCGTATTTAATGAGTTATGGAAGTTTGAATATTTAACAACAGCAATGCCAGTCTTAAGAAACTTATACAAAACCTAAGAAGAGTGAAAGAATTCTTTACACAAAGTTCTAAAATACAAACTTATTTTATTAAACACTTTGATACAATACGTATTACTAAGTTTTAATTAAGTTCGGAAGTCAATTTTTATGGCTGGCATTGTTATCGCTAAATATTCAAACTTCCATAACTCATTAAATACTGAACGAAATTATTGGAAATCGAGATATTGATTTATTTGATTCAAATCTTTATCTGCAATCACATTTTTCGAAACAAAACAAAATAATTTTAGAAGTTATAGAGCATTGACGTTAGCTTCCCATTGACTTAACATAGCGATTTTCCTTAATTTATGTAAACTAGTGTATATGATAATGTGTAAATGTTAGGCGCAACGCTAGCTCCAATTTTGAGACTACTCGTTGAAGCCCTTGCTAAACTTCAGAACCGTCTTTTAACTCGCAGAACGAAGAGAGAACGAAATGAGAATTAAAGGAACACATTGTGATTAATTACATACTCTTGCTTACCTCCCACTCCTTTGCAGAAATCCGTAGCACACTGGTTACGGAACACTGCTGTAGGTATTTACATTGACTGTTTGAAAGAGAATACATAGAAATTTAACTGGCATAGTAGTTAGGGAGTCTATAGTTCTAGCAAGGCAAACTTTGAGCCCTATATTATCTCTAACTGAGGGAGTGAGTTTTTTCTTAGCAGGGCATGTCCTTGCATGAGAAGGCCTATAAAAGCTAAGAGTAGGATTCTTCTCTGTCCTATATGTCGCAAATAAAAAAAAATGATTTTCAGAATTCAAGCAGTTTTGTTATCAACATGGGTTGGGTAACCTCTGAGCGGCACTTTTTTGCACACCATGGGATAAATGGCCAGGTCACATGGATCCCGAAGGCTCAGAGAAGGTTGGGGGAGGGGACCCACTGGAAAAGCTGTTGGGAGACAGATGGTAGCCTCCCGTCAAGGCAATCCAGCGTTTCTTTAACGTGCACAGGGTATGAACTCTCCCGCACAAGGGGCCACGGCTTAACGTCCCATCTGATGGACGGCGGCCTTATCCAAGCAAATCGGTGTCCTCTACTGACCATGGGCAGGGCGGGGTATTTTGCGGAGATAAATCACAACGCTGACCCAGCTGGGACTCGAACCTGGGAACTACAGATTACGAGCCTGGCGCGCTACCGACTGAGACACCTTCGCCCCTTATTGTCACTATGATACTTTGATATAAAATATGACGTTTGGTGAAAACAGTTCGTATGTTTGCTTGCGAAAAATATCGTTTTTATAACATTTAGGAAAATATTTGTTGGCATTCGTAAACTGAGTGCAGTCATGTGGGTCATTGATTTCGTAAATTGTTTCTTTTGATTTCAAGAACATAAACTTTTCCCCTCTAATTCGTGATCAGACCTGCAAAGTTACTGCTTATTGGCAGCTTATGATAAAACAAAGGATCGTGCCACCCCATGACTCCAACCGACACCTAGACACTGAAGAGTTACAGTGAACAAACGCGATACAACTGCGCCGTAGAGACAGTTTTCCACGTAAAGGAAAGAGTAAAGAACTGTCTGCTCAAATACGTTTTATTAGAAACTTGAAACACAATGAATAACAACATATACATCGTCAGTCAAACAACATGATCACTTAAAATAAGGGTATCAAAACTAGATATCTGTATGAAGGGAAGGTATGTATATACATATATGTAAGAAATACTTGAGAGGTGAGAAGTGCAATCCAATTGTACATATTGCAGGAGGTGACGTCAAGCATATAGGTCCGCTCTGTTACTGATTGAAGCGGCGCATGCGTACTTCTGGGCAGAGTATCTCCTAAACATTTTCTTAAACGCTCTCTTGAAGTTGGCATTGCACAGTGCGTAGAGAAAAGGGTTCATGGTCGAATTGAGATACCCCAACCAAATGGCCGCAGTGTGAATGTGAGGATTAATGCAATCTCCACAGTAAGCAGTCACCATGAAAATGGTCATGTACGGTAACCAGCATAAGACGAAAGCACCGATGATTACTCCTAACTGCCTGGCAGCCTTCTTCTCTTGACAGAGGCTGTTGGCTGGATTCTTTCTCGTTACACGAAGCTTTAAGGCTGTTCCAAGAGTAGGAAGTATCCCTCCAGTGGGTCGGATGCTAAGGCGAGAACTAGAGGCTCTTCGATTGAGGGTCGAATTCGGAATCTGCAAGTGGTTATGGTTGTGGTTGTAGTGTTTTTTGTTGAGTTTAGTCTCTGGTGGGTGTGGGCATTCGTTATTCTCCCTTTGTTTGTCGATGAATAACGAGCACATCTCGATCGTCGGGACGTTATTGCTCGTCGAAGTCGCATAACCTTGATCCTGACGCACGAGACTGTTGGGGCTGCTCCTCGAAAGGGAAGAAATGTCGTCAGAGTTTGCGACTGCTTCTTTGTTTGCCTTGCTCGCATCGCCG
This sequence comes from Ryuthela nishihirai, assembly GCA_038380435.1. Lineage (NCBI taxonomy): Eukaryota > Metazoa > Arthropoda > Arachnida > Araneae > Heptathelidae > Ryuthela > Ryuthela nishihirai. Next base: position 43,588,586 of record JAWZYU010000020.1, read on the forward strand.
ACGTACTGAACGGTGACGTTCAGACCTTCGAAGTGTTGTCGTTGACAGGAAGAGTTATCGGAAGAGCTGTGTCGGAAAGTCAAAACGGTAAGCTGCGTAAAGCGACAATCCGAAGACGGCGGACGCGAAAGGCAGCGACTGCTGGAACTATCAAATTCGGCGCTGATCTCGAACTCGTTACAAGTCGTCCTGTGATTGAATCTGGAGTAGCTGTCTTCTCGGGAGATGTAACACTGATTACCAGTGGGTTGGTTCTTGTTGACGACTACACTTTCGTGATTGATCTCTGGGGTAGGTACCATCGAATAATCACAACTCGAGTTGGTGGTCGTGCCGACGTTGCACTTGCCAATTTCCAACCGACTCCTCTTCTTGATTTCGTGAAAGATTTTCAAATAGATGCAAATCATGAGGACCATGGGCACGTAGAAGTTTACTATAGACGTTGTTAGCTTGAAGAGGACATTGTCGGCGAATTCCGTTTCGCAGACCGTGTCGGGTTGAATTCTTATCCCGCCAGAGTACCAGGAGTGCCAACCGATTATCGGCGCTATCCACAGAGCTGAAATCACCCAGACGACGGCGATCATCACCAGAGCTCGTTTCCGAGTGCGTTTGCGAAGATACTTGAGCGGTGAACGAATTGACCAGTAGCGATCTAGGCTGAGGGTGAGCAAGTTCAGGATGGAAGAAGTGCTGGCAGTATAATCTACTGAGAGCCAGAATTGGCATACAACAAGACCGAAAGTCCAATCTCCAGTAATGGCGTAAGCAGAACTGATGGGCATCACTATGAGACCCACTGTCAGATCGGCAACTGCTAAGCTGAGGATGAAGATGTTACTCACCTGAAAATGAAACCAACAAGATGATAAGTGTTAAATAAAATAAGGCATTTATTAGTTATTAACATGCAGCAGAGTTAACATACTACGACACAAGACAATAGTAACAAACATCTTTGAATTTATTATTTCTTCTATAAGTAAACCAAATAGAGAATACAAAAATTTTACTGTAGAGGCAATCATAAAAACTGCTTATTTCACAAAAAATGCTATTTTACTCCATTAACACAGAGTTGTGATGATACCGTGCGTACCAACTGCTCCTTGCACACGGAACCACGGCTTAACATTCGATCCGATCGACGGTGGCCTTTCCAAGCTCATTGGTGTCTTCTTCACCGAGGGCATGGTGGAGGTTAGCAAAAATGAATATAGAGTAATTTGAACACTAAAAATTGGGACTCGAACATGGGAACTCAGATTACTAGCCTGGAGCGCTACCGACTCTCCTGATTGTCACATATCATAATGAATTAAAAAATGTTTATATGGTTTGACCAATATTAAGCTGTATCTTATCCATGAAAGAATAAAGATCTATCATTCACTAAGTTGTAACTTATCATTAATCTACGAAGAATTATAATTGCACTTGTCCACCAATAGACCAGCAAGTTCTTATTTGAACCATCGCTTACATCTCTTGTCGGATTTAAAAATCATATTAATTAAAAATGTATCAAATCAACCTTCTCTAAGAACATACGATATTTTAAGTTTTGTAGATACGTAGCACTCGAGCCATGATTTGGGTTGTTATCTCTGAGCGCCACTTCATTTGCATACAGTGGGCTAAATGGCCAGGTTCCAAGGACCCCGAGGGATAAGATAAGGTTGAGAGGAGAAGCACTGGACAACTGTTGGGTGACAGATGGTATCCTCCCGTCAAGGCCATCCAGCGTGTTCTTGAACTGGAAAAAAAATTGTAAACATCATCTAGCTTTTTTTTTTTGAAAAGTGATAAAAAGCATGATACAGAATGCCCGAATCCATGGGTGAAATTTGATTTGGAGTGATGTGAAGCCCATTGAACAAACTTGCTACATCTCAAGACAAATCTCGGGGCGGTGGTGGCTCAGTCGGTAGCGCGCCAGGCTCGTAATCTGTAGTTCCCAGGTTCGAGTCCCAGCTGGGTCAGCGTTGAGATTTATCTCCGCAGAATTCCCCGCCCTGCCCACTGTCAGCAGGGGACACCGGTGGACTTGGAAAGGCCGCCGTCCGTCGGATGGGACGTTAAGCCGTGGCCCCGTGTGCGGGAGAGCCATACATTGTGCACGTTAAAGAACACGCTGAATTGCCTTGACGGGAGACTCCCAACTGTCTCCCAACAGCTGTTCCAGTGGGTCCCCTCCTCCAACCTTCTCTGAGCCTTCGGGGTCCATGTGACCTGGCCATTTAGCCCATGGTGTGCAAAAAAGTGCCGCTCAGAGGTAAAACAACCCAATGAAGACAAATCTCAGTTTTCCATTTCTGCTAATGAGGTTTGATTCACATATAATGAACATCAACTCATCCAGTCGTAAAATGGTTCGTGGCTATGATTCCCCCCCCCAAAAAAAAAAAATAAACAATCGAAGATAAACTCCTCCCATAATTCGACGTGCACGTTTAGCCACGATATGCACCAACGAAATGGCAAATAAAAAGGATGGCTTTAACATTCTTTATAAATATATACGCTTACAATATAGATAGCCATTTTTGTGTATAACTTTTAAACTTCCTTTTTATTTGGTTCCTTCAGCAGAGAAAGGATAAATTGGACCGTGGAGCAGATGTTCTGCAGCTTCCAAGTTACACTCTTAATGTTGGTACTTACAGAGATGACTGCATATAGCCATCCCTGCGTGGAAGCCCATCACGAGGGACCAAATCAATGCTGACACATTTCGAAAACTGCTCTGGCGTATTTTGTCTTGCAGTTGTTGTTGGGTTGGGTTGTTTTACCTCTGAGCGGCACTTTTTTGCACACCATGGGCTAAATGGCCAGGTCACATGGACCCCGAAGGCTCAGAGAAGGCTGGGGGAGGGGACCCATTGGAACAGCTGTTGGGAGACAGATGGTAGCCTCCCGTCAAGGCCATCCAGCGTGTTCTTTAACGTGCACAGAGTATGGCTCTCCCGCACACGGGGCCACGGCTTAACGTCCCATCCGACGGACGGCGGCCTTTTCAAGCCCATCGGTGTCCCCTACTGACCGTGGGCAGGGCGGGGAAATTTTGCGGAGATAAATCTCAACGCTGACCCAGCTGGGACTCGAACATTGTCTTGCAGTAGGGATGAATTTAACTTCTGTGTTGTTTTGACAGTAGTAGCGCCTGGTGACTAGGACCGATATCGGTTATATACATATATATATAAAATAAATACCCCCTCAAGCAGCTGCTTGCCACAGAGGTCTGACAGGAGCCTGTCAGTTTATATGCCAGAGTAGAAGGTCTGAGAGGATGGCAGGACCTCAGCAGAAAAACAACACGAACATCCATGCCTTAACCCGGGGCTCGAACCCAGGTCCCGTAGATCAGTAGCCAAGCGCGCTAACCACTCGGCTACGGGACGGCTTATATATATATATATATATATACGTTGTATATAAATTATTTACCTAACGAAAGCATTTATATTAACATGGATTTTTTTTATCTCCTCATGGTACAAATGCTTGGCAGAGTGGTTAGCGCGCTTAACTAATGTTTAAAGGATCACGGTTTGAGCCCGGGCATGGATGTTTGTGTTGTTTTTCTGCCGCGGTCCCGCCATCCTCACAAGACCGTCTACTATGGCGTTATTATCTGACAGACTCCTCTTACATCTCTGTGGCAAGCATCTGTTGAGGGATCATTTTTTTTTTGATAATGAAAATCTGATTCTAGTCATCACATAAATATTTTACGTTTTCTTTTAAAGACACAAAAAATCGTAATAATTTAGTAACGTTACAGCAAAGGCAATAGCTTATCTGCAGGACGCCAGATGAAACAATTATATAAACTAATATTCTTAAAAATTTAGCTTTAAATTTCTTTAAAGTATTTTCATAACGCTTGTGCATACCTCGATTGCTAAAATGGCGGACATATCATCTATTTTTTCTGGTAAGAATTTAAAGGATTGTTGGGTTGTTTTACCTCTGAGTGGCACTTTTTTGACACAGTGGATTAAATGCCCATGTCAAAAGGACCACAAGGGCTCAGAGAAGGTTGAGGGAAGGGAACCATCAGACAGCTGTTAGGAGACAGATGGTAGACTCCCATCAAAGTCATCCAGCGTGTTTTTTAACTTGCAGCAAATGGCTCTCCTGCACAAGAGATCATGGCTTTACGTACCATACGAGGAATGGCGACCTTTCTAATTCCGTCAGTTAAAGGAGAAAATTTCTTCCTTCCGGCATATCTGGGACTCGAACTTCAGATTACTAGTAGACACGATATTTATTGAGCCAAACCCCATACAACAGTTTAGAGGAAAAAAAAATAATGCAATGGCTGATGATTTAACCTGCTTTGTTGTGGAAAAAAGACTCCAGGTTTGAACCTCAGACAAGACGTAAATCCTTGTTATACCGAGGTCCAGCTTGTCTCACAAATCTTCTCTATGACGTATTTTTTTTAGAATCTCTAGGATAAGTAGACTATCTTAGAGGAAATTTACACCAATATCACTCCAAGGTCCTACAAGGTACAGTTCTTATAAAAGTAAAAAGTGCAGTACTTCCTATACTGTACTTTTACCACAAAATACAGTACAGTACTGTACTTACTTTTAGGATAGTACTTCAAAGATACAGTACTATACTAAAAATACAGAATTCATAAAAATAAAAGTAATTGAGAGCAAATCCAGTGGTGTACGTTTTTTGTAGTAATTCCAGAGATTGGAATTACATTTTCTTGTTTGCCTATCAGAGAGTGGCTCAGTCGGTAGCGAGTCAGGCACCTAATCTGAAGTTCCAGGTTCGAGTCCCAACTGTGCCAGTGTTGAATTTATCTCCCCTAATCCTCACTCTGCCCTTAATGAGGAAAGAGGAAAACGTTGTGCTTTGAAAGACCGCCATCCGTAGGATGAGATGTTAAGCTATGTTCTCTTGTGCAGGAGAGCTATGCCCTGTGCACTTTACAGAACACACTGGATGGCCTTGACTGGAGGTTCCTGGGGGCGGGGGTGGCTCAGTCGGTAGCGCGCCAGGCTCGTAATCTGTAGTACCCAGGTTCGAGTCCCAGCTGGGTCAGCGTTGAGATTTATCTCCGCAAAATTCCCCGCCTTGCCCACGGTCAGTAGGGGACACCGATGGGCTTGGGAAGGCCGCCGTCCGTCGGATGGGACGTTAAGACGTGGCCCCGTGTGCAGGAGAGCCATACCCTGTGCACGTTAAAGAACACGCTCAATGGCCTTGACGGGAGACTACCATCTGTCTCCCAACAGCTGTTCCAGAAGTTTGGGACTCCCCCAACCTTCTCTGAGCCTTCGGGGTCCATGTGACCTGGCCATTTAGCCCATTGTGTGCACAAAAGTGCCGCTCAGAGGCAAAACAACCCAACCCAACCCAACTGGATGTTTCCACCTGCCTCCTAACAACTGTCTAGTGGGTAAATCTCATAAAAATTCTCTGAGCCCTTGGAGTCCTTATGATCTGGCATTTAGACCATTGTGTGCAAAAAAAGTGCCCCTCAGCGGAAAAATAACCGAAAATCAATCAATAAGAGTGACTTCCGCAGCTTCCCACTTTCCACATTTGATAGATAACCCAACTGCTTCGCTCTTAAATCTTCAACATTAAACTGTCATTAAGGGGAAGATGTAATTCCCAGAGGATTAGCCTAGTAACTGTCACTGTCACTTTGAAGATCAGAAAACTTCAAGTAGAAGAATTCTTCGGAGACAGTCTTGCTCATCAAGCGCACTTCACGTGAGAAAATTCTCTTACCTAAATAAGATTCTTTTAAACAAATTGAAAATAACGTGTTGCGACTGGATAAAGCACAGAAGAATGATCTGTTGACATTCCTCCCAAAACACCAAAGAAACAGGCAATGTCGTTTTATAAACAAGAACTAAAGTGAAAAAGACATTGATTGTCACATGACAAAACACGAGATGTATCACTTCATTAAAATGCAAAGTTGGACAGGAACAAGCAATGTAAAAATAATGACAAGAAGGACAAAATTGACAGCGATGTAATGTTTCTTGCATTTGTCGTAACGTTTGAGAGAGGGCAAATCAATAATAATGCACAACAGATTAGTTTTATAGCTCTCCACTGACGCTGTTATCCTCAAAGTCATGACTAACGTTTTTGACGAATAAAATTATTTTCCTTTAAGGTTTTTTTCTCCTCTTCTTTTACTTCTTGAATGAGTGCACCAATCACTGTTATTACTGTAACGCATTATTGCTGCAGGTCTGGTGCTAAAATAATGATAATGAAAATGACGAAAGAATAAATTGAGTCAAGAGAGAAGTCTCTATCGCCCCCTTTGGTGATTCCTGAATTCTCGACCGTCACTTCTGATTCGTATAGGGGGCAGGTAAATATAAATATATATGATGACAAGACCCACTAGTTCCGCTTGAAGCACTACCAGTATAGGGAAATGCCATATTCACCACTATCTGCGGTAAGGGGCAAGACAGTACCATATGGATACAGCTCATCCCCGACTACCTAATGGCGAACAGTACTATAGGAGTAAAGCTCATCCGTCGGTCAAAATCTAAATTTAATCTATATCCCGGACTGCCACAAACAAGGATATAAAATCCAAGTTGCCTCGGTTCTCGTGACTGGGACTCTTAATCCAGCCCTTCCGTCGGATCCCTGTCCAACATGACACAGACCTAGTCAGAAGGGTCCTCAACTTCTTCCATCTTAGCCTGTCTAACCGTTGCCCAATCCGGTCAGCAAAGCCTTCATTTAGGCCCTCAAGCCCCCCCCCCCCCACCTCGACAAGGTGACTCCGTATCTGGGGGGGGGGGGAGTATAGGGGGAAGGTACTCTTTGTTGCTGCACAGCACAGCAACCACGGCAATCCCCGTTTCCGTCTCACGACACTACCAAGTTGAATGGAAAGCCGCGACTATCTACTGTCGGGGGCAAGGATACACCATATAGATCCATCTCATCCCCAACAATCCTATGGCGAGCAATCCTATAGAAGGAAAGCTCATCCATCGGTCAAAACCTGGAATTTACTCTGTTCCCTGGTTAGCCATGAACATGGATATATAGATCCAAGTTCGCTCGGCACCCGGAGTGGAGACTTAGTGGGACCCAGATTTTGAAATTGGGGTCCCACTAAGTCTCCACTCCGGTGCCTATTAGGGGACCAATCCGTTCGGCAGGGCCCTTGAACTGCTCCACTGAGCACCTGATTTTGAGGTCTTGGCACTGTCCAACTGGGCCACTAAACCGGTCAGCAATGCTTTCGACCTCGGTTGGCCTTGGCTCTGTCCAACCGGGGCTCATACATTTTTAAATTAGAATTTTTATTAAAACCCTAATATAAATTTTAAGCACCAGGTGGCGCTTTGTAACAATCAAATGTTTGTCGACAAGGAAACGAATCCAAGATGAGGGACATGGGGGCTTAGAATATTTCCGGACCTTACTTCAAATATGTTTCTGTTTGGTCAATGATGCAGTACAAGTTGGTCACAGAGGACTTGGTGAATTTCAGAATCTTTAGAGTTGTTTACTTCCAAAAACAGCCTGCATTAAAACGATGATGCAATCCAAGATGGTGGACGTGGGGCTTGGTAAATTTCAGAACCTTTAGATTTGTTTACTTCCTATGGATTTGTTCGAATCCAAGATGGCCACTAAGTGGGGAAAATCATGGGACTTTGTCTGGGGGTGTGTGGTCGATAATCTTGTTCTTCGCCTGCTCAGATGGCGGGCGAAGAACAAGATAAGAAAACTTTGTGGCGGCAGAAAGGTCAAAGGTCGTTTTGCGCGGAAGTCTCTGGGGTACAGTCGCACAAAAAAGCATTCGAACACTACGATTGATTACAGAATTCAGAAAAATATCTGGCAACGATTTTTTTAGAAATTAGTGATCTGGCAACCTTCGTGTCACGTGACACGAAGGTTGCCAGATCACCAATTTCTAAAAAAATCGTTGCCAGATATTTTTTCTGAATTTTGTAATCAACCGTAGTGTTCAGATACTTTTTTGAGCGACTGTACTACTTTGGATTATTTAACATAACAATGCCAGTCGCAAAAATTGACAAAAACAGACTTTGAGAGATTTATTCAAAAGTTAATTAAAACTTGGCTATAAGCATCGTACCAAAGGGTTTAATATAGTAAGTCTGTATTTCAGAAGTTTGTGTAAAGAACAACTTTCATAACGAATATTGCTTAAAATCGAGATATTGATATATTTGATTGAGATCTTTATCTGGTATCACATTTTTTCGAAACACAAAACTTATTTTAGAAGTTATAGAGCTTCGACGTTAGCTTCCCATAGACAAAACATAATGTTGTTCTTTATTTAGGGAAACCAGTGTATGTCAGATGAAACCCGATAGCATAAACGATAAAGTATAAATATAACTTTAATTCCGTATACAAGCCCCTACCTGTTCGGTAATTATGTCCTTGTCCTTCTGAGGAAAGAGATAAAAATTTTTTGTTCAACTATAAGACTTTAAAACGATGAAGACAATTAACGTTTACACTTAACGACGAATTAAAGCGTTTGTGAACGAAATCATCATTCATGAAAAATTATTAAAACTCGAGTGAGTGGTACGTACAGAGATAAAAATCAGCGATAAAACTGGGTATGTGAAATCAGATTTGTTTTTTAACAACCCATAATTTAAAGCACAACAAGTTTCCTAAAAACGATGCATAATTTGCTGTCAGCGCCAGGCTCTCCTTGCATATCGCCGTAAACGTCAACAAGCTTTCGGCGTATCCTTCAAAAACTACGAGGTAAAAACAACATAAACTAATAAACAGGTTTCATATTAGCGGTAGTCATAAATTTAGACTTAATCATTTAATCTGCTAAGTCAGAAAATATGTTCCCGGAAGCACAACGTTTATTAAGTCATTAAAAACTCTTCTTAATTACTGAGGCAACTTGGGGAGTGATTAGTTGCATTGTTTTCAGCTCTTATTTATCAGTGTTTGGTGGCAGGAATATTGTTAATTATTCTACGCAAATAACACGGATTTAAGTGATGTACGAAGACGATTTTTAATTATCCATGTGCAGTTACTGCCTATTATTATAGGAGACAGAGCATTAAATATTCTATACTAACATATTTATTATTATTTAGATATTTCTTCCTCCACTACATGGGGTTAATGGGATAGTTTATACAATGAAGGAAAAGCAAAAGTTTTCGCCAATGAATAAGTTGGGGGGAGGGGGGGTTGGGTTGTTTTACCTCTGAGCGGCACTTTTTTGCACACCATGGTCTAAATGGCCAGGTCACATGGACCCCGAAGGCTCGGAGAAGGTTGGGAGAGGGGACCCACTGGAACAGCTGTTGGGAGACAGATGGTAGCCCCCCGTCAAGGCCATCCAGCGTGTTCTTTAACGTGCACAGGGTATGTCTCTCCCGCACACGAGGCCACGGCTTAACGTCCCATCCGACGGACGGCGGCATTTCCAAGCCCATCGGTGTCCCCTACTGACCGTGGGCAGGGCGGGGACATTTGCGGAGATAAATCTCAACGCTGACCCAGCTGGGACTCGAACCTGGGAACTACAGATTACGAGCCCCAGGGGAGGGGGGGTAAGATCTGTATTGGGTTTCAACCCAATACAGATGAAGTTGATGATGATTTTATGACAGAAGTTAATAAGGCAATAAAAAAATTTACAGTCAGGACTGTAACGGATGTATCAAATTTGTGAACTTACGGCGAACTTAAATCAGCGATTAGAAATCTAAAGTCTAAAAAGACAATCGGACCAGATAAAGTTTCAAACCAAATCATTAAAGATATTCCATATAAACTTGCACTTTGCTTCTGGACATTATCAGTAAGGCAATTCGTATTCAATATTTCCCATCCCTATGAAAATTTTAAGATGTAATTTTGTTTCCAAAATCCGGTCAGAAACTCCCACTCTCATAGATCACGTAGCTTGCTGTCATGTCTTGGTAAGGTCTTTGAGAGAATTATTCTAAACGGAGTGGAGAATATACTCGTTGACAAGAATATCATTTCACTTGAGTAGTTCGGTTTTCGCTGTAATCATTCCACTAGTACATCAAGTCACGGGAGTGGTTGAATCCATTTTGGAGGCCAAAAATAAAAGAGAATACACCATAGAAGCTTTTTTGTATATCGCAAAAGCATTTGATAGGGTCTGGATCGAGAGATTTATCTTTAAACTTATAAAGCATGATATGAAATATGATTTTCCAAATTATCATTAACAACATCCTCAACTATCTATCTAACAGGTCATTCCACGTGGGGACACCGATGAGCTTGGAAAAGCTGCCTTCCATCGGACGGGATGTTAAACCATGGATCATGTGCAAGAACACTATACTCTGTATACTTTAAAGAACATGCTAAATGGTCTTGACGGGAGGCTACCATCTATCTCCTAATAGCTGTCCAGTGGGTAACATACCTTAACCATCTCTAAGCCTTTGGTGTCTTAGTGTTATGACTATTTAGCCCTTTGTGCGCAAAGAAATACCGCTCGGAAGTGAAACAACCCAATCCAGTTCCAACTGCTTTCATCTTTAATCAGTTCTTTATTGAAGGTAAATGTTTTTTCGATTACATATAATAACTGTGGTAGCTAAAACATTATTTTGCTTCTTTTTTTTCATTATTTCGAATAATGATGGTATGTTAATAACACGCTACTCTAGTTAAATATATGGTAAAGTGTAATATTTTCCATTTAATTAATTAATTAATACCCCCCCCTCCCTCAAGCAGCTGCTTGCCACAGAGGTCTGACAGGAGCCTGTCAGTTTATATGCCATAGTAGAAGGTCTGAGAGGATGGCAGGACCTCAGCAGAAAAACGACACAAACAGCCATGCCTTACCCGGGGCTCGAACCCAGGTCCCTTAGATCAGTAGCCAAGCGCACTAACCACTCGGCCATGGGACGGCAAAAAATAATGTCAAATGCAGGTGGTGTTCCCATGTGGTCACCCTCCCAAGTACTGACCGTGCCCAAAGCTGCTTAATTTCGGGGATCAGACGAGAACCGGCGCTTTCAGCTTGGTATGGCCAGTGTCATTTTAATTTTTGACTCTTTTGATAAGTAAAATGTAATAAATAACTACAATAATAATTCTCCTAGACTTAAAGGAGACCTGTTATGGTTTTTTTCCGTCAATTAACATGACCCCGTTAGAATGCTACTCTTGTCTAATAGGAGCCTGTTAGCTTTTTTTTTCGTAGGCTAATAAAAGGCTGGCAAGGTCCTTCCTTGTACTAATCGAACCCGTTAGATTTTTATTTCTTCACAAAATAATTAAGAAAAGAGAGGCTTTGGATTGGGTTGTTTTACCTCTGAGCGGCACTTTTTTGCACACCATGGGCTAAATGGCCAGGTCACATGGACCCCGAAGGCTCAGAGAAGGTTGGAGGAGAGGACCCACTGGAACAGCTGTTGGGAGACAGATGGTAGCCTCCCGTCAAGGCCATCCAGCGTGTTCTTCTGACACGGGGTCACGGCTTAACGTCCCATCCGAAGGCCAGCGGCCTTTCCAAGCCCATCGGTGTCCCCTACTGATCGTGGTCAGGGCGGTTTTCAGGGGAGTTTTGCGGAGATAAGTCTCAACTCTGACCCAGCTGGGACTCGAACCTGGGAACTACAGATTACGAGCCTGGCGCACTACCGACTGAGCGACTCCCGCCCCCGCCCCCGAAATAAGAGGCTCTCGATACCTGTAGTTAACACAAGGTAGTCGATACTTGTATCCGATAGATAACACAAAGCAGTCGATACTTGTATCCGATAGATAACACAAGGCAGTCGATAATACAAGGCAATTGATACTTGTATCTGATAAATAACACAAGGCAGTCGATACATGTATCCGATACATAACACAAGGCATACACACAGTCGATACCTTAACATAAGATAACATTCGACTGCCCAGTCGTGTCGGACTGCTTTGTGTTATCTATCAGATACAGGTATCGACTGCTTGTGTTATCTATCAGAAACAGGTATCGACTGCTTGTGTTATCTATCAGAAACAGGTATCGACTGCTTATGTTATCTATCAGATACAGGTATTGACTGCTTGTGTTATCTATCAGATACAGGTATCGACTGCTTGTGTTATCTATCGGATACAGGTATCGACAGTTTGTGTTATCTATCAGATACAAGTATCAACTGCCATATGTTATCTATTAGTGACGTTACCAATAAGTGATGGGTATTGAAAGGGATATCTACTAGAAATGAGTATAGACTTCAAGTATTTATGTGGGCCGGAGTTTTTGGAAACGCGTCAAGCACATAATATGTAGTTTCCTTATTGAAGTCTCAACTCGGCCAGCGATGAGATTTATTTTTCTAACCCGCACACTGCCCTCGCGAGAAAGTGGATACCGATGGTCTTGGAAAGATTACCGACCATCGGATGGGACGTTAAGATGTGGTATCGAGTGCAGGAGAACCATAACCTCTGCAATTTAAAGAAAACGCTAGATGACCTTGATGAGAGACTACATTTGTCTTCCAACAGCTGTCCACTGTGTTCCCCAACCTTCTCTTGGCCCTATGGGTCCTTGGGACCTGGCCATTTAGCCCATTGTATGTAAAAACGTGCCACTCAGAAGTAAAACAGTCTAACTCGAAATTTCGAATTAAATGAACTAGTGAAATCTTCGAAGCGATTCAGACTCCAGGTAAAAATTCTCTCTTGGCGAATAAAATACGATTCAGCAGTTTTAGACTTTTGATAATTTAACGACGAAAGCTGTGCATTCATCACTTGTGTCTTGATATCTGCAGGGCTCTCGTTTGACTTCTGTGTGGCTAGTTCCAAGCACGGGGGCTGATTTCGTAAAGCGGAAGCTGCTCGAGTTATTACTATTCGCATTTTCCCAATATCCCAAAAGTTTAAATTGTACCCTTTAAGAGTGACGTAAAGCGAAAGCTGCTCCAGTTTTACTTACTGAAGAGTAGCCGAATGGGAATGAGTAAGGTTGATGCCAGAGGCTCGAAGTTCGTCTCATTTAGAGAAGAGTAGACTAATATTGAGCGAACAGGGTTGAAGCCGTAGGCACAAAATGCAACTCTCTACATTGTAGAATAATCGCTCTACATTTTCATTCATGGATGCGTTATGAGAGAGTGAAAATCTTAGTAATCTACCGGGAAAGTAGCTTCCTGTTGTTTGCTGATTGGCGATTTCCTATTTGCGTAGCGAAACTAGGAGCGTATACTTGAACCAATCAAGGAAGTTAACAAATTTCATTGAGTGCTTTTAAAAGCTTACATTGGTTTGGTATACATTTGCTACATCTGTTATTAGCTGACCAAAGGAAAATTCTAACGGTCAATTTGTTAAAGGAATGTTAAATATGGAATTTTAATAGATTAAATAACCAAAGTGCAAAGATTCGTATTGGGAATATAATTTCGGTCCAGAATTTTATTAATGAATGCAATTGCGAATACAGTGATCATGCATAGAATTAGAGAAAGGGAAACGTATTATTGGAAATATATGAAAAAAAAATTTTTTTTCGTGTTAAATAAAACAACAAAAATCTGGAAAAAAAAATCAAAATTGCACTTTTTAAGCAAAAACGATATTAATTTTGGGTACACTTATATTATTCAATATAAATATTTATAAATCAGTAGTAAAGAATCATAGGATATGTACTGTAGACATGGAACTCATGAAATAATAAGCTGAAAAAAATTGATTTTGCAATCCCACTCATGGCAAAACCATTTTTTTTTCAGCTTATTTTTCAGTTCCATGTCTACAGGACATATTCTGTGATTCTTTAGTACTGAATTGTACTATTTGTTACCAGATGTTCAGCAACCACGGCTAACCCCGGTTCCGTCTCACGACACTACCAAGTTAAATTAGCCATGAACAAGGATATGTAGATCCAAGTTCGCTCGGCACCCGGGGTTGAGACTCTTAGTGAGGCCCAGACTTTGAAAGGGCTCGTGCCTACTAAGGGACCAAGTCCGTTCAGCCGAGCCCTTGAACTGCTCCACGGAGCTCCTGATTTGAGGTCTTGATATCGTCCAACCGGAACCCCCAACCGGTCAGCGATGTCTTCGACCTCGGTTGGTCTTAGCTCTGTCCAACCGGGGACCCAATCCGGTCAGCAAAGCCTTCGAATTATTGATTTAGCGCCATGAGCGTGGTGACAAATATTAATACCAACTGAATGAGGCAACAGAGTTGTCCACTTCCCGGATAGATGGCGCCACTGTACGAATAAAATAAAAAAAAAAATCCGGAGAGTTTATAACGTCACACAAGCTGATAATAGGTTAACCATTGGTGGTGTAGTGGTAGCATAACAGGCATGTTTCCTGGAGACGTGGGTTCGGATCCCACTCATGACAAAACCAATATTTTTTTCAGCTTATTAAATATTTATATTTTACTGGGGTAGACATATAAATATAAAAAAATTTTCAGGAGTAGGGAGCTGCTGACCCTCTTGTACTTTCCCACTGCCCCCCCCCCCCCCGCGCTGTCTATGATTGGCAAACGAGATCTCTTTTTGTGTCGAAGGCAGTGGTGTAATCAAAGTGCTTGCAAGTACTTTACACATATTTACATATAGGGGCAAACACATGGAGTCAGATGACCCGCACTCCTCTGTCCACTACAGACTCACTAGACAATTTTTAGCGCTGTTAAAGTTAGGCCAGTCATCTAGTGTGTTAGAGTGAAATGCCATTAAATTTCGTTTGATTCCAGTTTGTTTTAGCTAGAATTATTAAAAACCAAAACTCTTATTCTTACTTCTTAATTAGTATTAAAAAATACCAGTACTTGATTTAGCACCTATATGCAATAAATCAATATCTCTTGCGACCTGAAGGAATTTACATGACCTCTTAGTGCAAAAGTATAAGGATCATAACTATCTTATCTACTTACTTTTTATGTTCTTATCCTCTAACAAGAGAGAGGATTATGTTGTTTTACCTGTGAGCGGCACATTTTCTATATAGGTGGATTAATGGCCATTTCACAAAGACCTTAGTTTTCAGAGAAAGTTGGGGGAAGGGAACCCATTGGACATCTCTTTGGAGACAGATGGGAGCCTCCTGTCAAAGTCATCTAGCATGCTATTTAGAGTACACGGGATACGTATATATCTCATGTACACAGTTCTACGGCTTAACTTCACATCCGAGAGACGGCGGCCTTTCCTAGCCGAACGGTGTCTCCTTTCTCACCGAGGGAATGATGGAGATTAGCCATCATTTGGGATTCGAACCTGCAAACTACAGATTACGAGCCTGGTGCGCTACCAGCTCAGCCAATCCCACTCTAAGTAGAGCAGATTACGACAAGAATAGAAAATATGAATATTTCTTGAATCTTTAAATAGCGAGAACTCTCTCATGATAAAAAAAAAATCGCCAAAATTAGAAAACGAACTGATGCAGGTTGTTTTCTCTTTACACCTTTATTTATTCATTATTTGAGCAGTTTAGATTTCGTGTTGAGTGTTCTGGGTTCGATTCACAAAAGGTAATAAAAGTTTATTTAAACTTGCCTTCATTGTCTCAAGATAAAAAAAAAATCCGTTTATAGTAATGTTAAATAATAAAAATAGGATTCTCAGCTTATACCATTAATTGTGCTTTCCTGATGGGTTGTGGTTTAGCAGAAATGCTCTTGTTGAAAATCAAAGGGTTCTTTTCTAAAATAAATGATGATATCGGAACAATGCAACAACTGATAGATTGTGTGTAGGGATATAAATTTTCAGCTAGGAGAGTAGTTTTCTTATTCACTACTGCAGTAGCCTTTGAAATTCAACAGTACACGCACTTAATTAAAATTATAACACTTTAGGAAACTCACTGTAACTATGTAGAATCTAGCCTAAGTACCTTGCCCGTTAACAGCATAATTTAGAAAAGACAACCACTTTCAGTTCTGTCAAAATTAGGTAAATTCACTGATAACATGCTCCAAACTCTACGTGTAGAATTCAGTGATTGGTCCAAACTTGGGATAATGACTGCTGACCTGCATAAGCATAAATGTTCCAGACACATTAACAAATAAGTAATTAATGTGTGACGTTAACACTCAGATCAACTATGCACTTTAAACACCAGGATATAGCATTCAGTCAGGAATTTGGTTTCATAACTTAGGAAAAATCGATATGACCATGCACACCACATACAACAATTTAAACATCTGTTTAACCTTTTTTGCAGTAGTGATGTATTGTGTTAATTACTCACTGTTAGGTTGTTATACCTCTAAGTGGCACTATTTTTGTGCACAATGGACAGAGGGTAAACTACCGTCAAGGCCTCCAGCTTGTTCTTTAACGTTTACAGGGTATGGCTCTCCCGCACATGGAACCACAGCTTAACATCCCATCCGACGGATGGCGGTCTTTCTATGAACAGCGATGTCTCTTACTGACCGAGGGCAGGGAGACATCGAGGGAATTTTGCGGAGATAAATATCAAAGATGTTCCAATTGGGACTCGAACCTGGGAACTGCAGGAAACCAATACCCACTTCCCTACCCACTGCTGTATTATATTGTTACAAATTTACAAGAAAGAAACTGAATAAGTGTATGCATAAATTTATTTGCAGAACAACTACCTATTGAAAAAAGATTAGATATACAAGGAGTGTATCATAAATATTGAATTACTATTACAGATGTTTAAAACAAGGACTTTATAACTACAAAATATCTCAAATACACCGAAATATTATTTAAACGCTAATACCGTAGACGTTACTAAAGTTACAAGCCCTCATTACTTTTGCCTTTTCAGGGGCTTAACGCTCTTAGAATTTTGTTCAACTTTTGTTCAACAAAAAATGATCTAATGTTTTCATTTTGTTGTCGGTCTGAAGACATCCATTCTTTTTGTTGTTTTTAGAGATAAATTAAAAGTTCTCTTTGGAATGAATAAGTATTGATGAAATATTACGATACGCACTTTCTCAATCTCCCAAAAGTTTAAATTGTGCCCTTTAGTTTTAGGAGGGGCAGGGGTGGCTGATAGGTAGCGCGCCAGGCTCGTAATCTGTAGTTCCCAGGTTCGAGTCCCATCTGGGTCAGCGTTGAGATTTATCTCCGCAAAATTCCCCGCCCTGCCCACGGTCAGTAGGGGACACCGATGGGCTTGGAAAGGCCGCCGTCCGTCGGATGGGACGTTAAGCCGTTGCCCCGTGTGCGGGAGAGACATACCCTGTGCACGTTAAAGAACACGCTGGATGGCCTTGACGGGAGGCTACCATCTGTCTCCCAACAGCTGTTCCAGTGGGTCCCCTCCCCCAATCCTTCTCTGAGCCTTCGGGATCCATGTGACCATGGTGTGCAAAAAAAGGTGCCGCTCAGAGGTAAAATAACCCAACAACCAAAGCCCTTTAAGAGTGACAAAATTGAAAATTGCATAGTTTAAAACGAATATTGCAGTAGACGTATTTATACAAAAAATCCAAAATTTTGCTGGTGGAATGGCAGATCATGAGATTTGCCTATGTAACAGTGGGTTGCTGACTTACACCTAGGAGTGGGTAGGAAACACATCAGTTTTTCTTTTTTTCAAGAAATAATCGGAAAATTCTTTTTTAGTTGAACTGATTCGAATGAAATACAATTCGCATTTTTTAAATCTTTAGGCAGCTTTAATTTACATCGTTAGACTGCACTAAATATAGAGAAGGCGAAACTTTTAATGAACATTGCAAGTAATTTATTTATGACAGAAATTTAAAATTTCGTTGATAGAATATCAAAAAGATATTCCGGTCAGAGCAACCATGTGTCCCTTTTCTTAGGGATGTGAGGATTGATTGATTGATTACACTTCACGAAAATTGGGTGGTCCTTCTTCAGGCTTACCCATTTAAAGGGATGTGAGGAAAACAACTTTTTAATTTTTAAGGAATAAAAGACAAATTATTTTTACGTTGTATAAGTACTAATAAAATACTGCTATTTGCATTTTACCAATAATCCATTAGTTCTAACTGAAACTGTTTAAAAATCCAAGTGTCGGTAAAGGGAAAACTTTATTCTCTTTAAACATGCGATGTAAAACTAGAAGGACCCATATTCGCCAGAGGCAGTAAGCATTCTTCTAGTTTTATGGAAGTGTTTTATATTCCACTCACAACTATGAAACACAAATGCACCGATAATGTTTTTCTATAGTTTTGTGCTTTTTCTCAATAATGATAGATTTCTTATAACAGTTTAAACACCTGATGTTTGCTTCCTTTGTATTTGACTTTCCACTAGAAACATTTTCGAAAAAAAAATGAATAAAACATTCTTTCTTAGCACAATGCACAGTCCGTATTTGATCCCAAAAGTATCCAGAAAAGAGTTCCGTCTGAAAGTGCCGCTCAGAGGTAAAACAACCCAAACAACAGTTTGGGTTGTTTTACCTCTGAGCGGCACTTTTTTGCACACCATGGGCTAAATGGCCAGGTCACATGGACCCCGAAGGCTCAGAGAAGGTTGGGAGAGGGGACCCACTGGAACAGCTGTTGGGAGACAGATGGTAGCCTCCCGTCAAGGCCATCCAGCGTGTTCTTTAACGTGCACAGGGTATGTCTCTCCCGCACACGGGGCCACGGCTTAACGTCCCATCCGAAGGACGGCGGCCTTTCCAAGCCCATCGGTGTCCCCTACTGACCGTGGGCAGGGCGGGGAATTTTGCGGGGATAAATCTCAACGCTGACCCAGCTGGGACTCGAACCTGGGAACTACAGATTACAAGCCTGGCTGCCAACCATGGAATTCATGGTTTCAAGCAAGACATTGCCATTATAAATATTTTCTTTTACTGTGAGCCATATTCAGAGTGAGTGATACTTGTGATAAAAATCTATTATGCGGGCGTGTTGGGATTGTGAGTAGGAGGATCTATCGGGTATTGCAGGTCAGGAAACTGTTGGCTGGAAATGCAAACTGGGGACAGTTGTCACTATTTACACCACTTTATTCCCTACAAAATATATACAATTCATATATAAAGATCCCAAAACTGGATCACATTTTGGTCACACACTAATATACCAGCCACAACTGTGTAGCTCAGAATCTCCTAGGTCCAACAAAGGATGACCTTTCAGAAAAGGAACCAGATGGAAACCTCTTGTCACGTCTATGAAGAGTCGTAGGTCTTCATAGACCACAGATCTCAGACTACCTTTGTTTCAGTTCAAACCTCCCGCACTCCACGTTCAGCTCACGTGAACTGGACGGGGAGCGGAATGCGCCTGTAGTGCAACCAATCATCTGGGTCAGTGATGGATCTCCAAACAGTCTCCACAGCACCCGGCTTCAGAAAGTCTGGCTTCCTCTGTTGCTACAGGAATGCAGGAGTCAACCTGTGCGGTCGCAACTCATTCCTCAACTGCCAGGTGAATTTCAGGATCCTTACAATACTAACTGATTTTGTAATCTTCCCATTCCCTGTTCCTTTGTTTAGAAGAGTGATAACAAGTTAAGAGGTTGGCTTTCACAAGGACCAATGCTTTCCACAGAATTGTGGGAAAGGCGTTTTAGTTTCATCTCTGTAAAAATATCCTTTTTAAAGAGAATAAAGTGTGGTTGAAGTAATTGAATTTCCTCTTAACCAGAGGATATCTAGGGTGTCTGACGGGGAGTGCTCTTAAAAGAAGATCAGTGAATTCGCCTACCTATAAGAGAATTTCTGTAAGCGACATCTTTTCCAGATCTTTTTTACTCACACACTATTTTAGAGTTATTCACCGAGTCTTTTTTACTCACACACTATTTTAGAGTTATTCACAAAAATGTAAAAAGTGCTTTTCAGAGGAAAAGTAACTGAACCACGCAATGCACCAGAAACGGATCAAATCACCAAAGAAATGTGTGCATTTCGAAAACATTTCCTTTCGTTGAAGTCTTACGATGCTTTCTCAGTTTGTATCCACATTATGCGATAATGTGGAAGTTTTTTCCCGTATATGTCTTCAACCCTGGCAATAAATTTTCGTTCTCCAATAAAAGTCTTTCCGCATAAGCTCTGGATTGCAAACGTCTCAGATACGGTAACGAGATTTATTGCTCTATACGTTTGGCGATAAGGTCAGCGCGAGAACTTCTGCGGGTCAGACTATTGACTTAGGAAGATACAGAGGTTTTTTTTTATAAAAGGTAGGAGAACATAAAGAGGTTTTGTTTCTAGAGATGATGCATTGACTTTTAAAACCCTCTTTAAAAATCGCGATAAGTTGCGTAGATATCGAAGTTTTGTCTGATATGGAACAGGATTATAACAGCTCGTGAAAAAATGAATTGTGTCTAGACGGTAGAAAAGAAACATTCTGAACTGAATAGTAATGTTTAGGAATCAATAAATATTTTTCTTTTTTTCCAGAAAAACAATAGACGATTTAGTCATTCTTTGTCAAAAGGTGTATTACTTTGGTAGGATTTCGTGGAGAAAATTTCCTGAATAAAGTTTCAATCATTTTAAAAATGTTTACAGTTTTGTTTGCTGTCTTAACTTTAAAGATACAAACCCAGGTCATCCACAAATTCCGAAAGCATTATGAATAGCTAATTACCTTCATGGATGACTCTTGTTTCCAGGCAAGGTTGGCTCAGTGAAGAGCGCGTCAGGCTCGTAATCTGTTGTTCTCGGGTTCGAGTCCTAATTGGGTATGCGTTAGGTATTTTCTCTGCTAACCTACTGGAAGAGATTGGCTCAGTTGGTACCGCGCCTGGATCGTAATCTGCACTTCCGGGGTTTGAATCCCATGTGGGCCATCGTTGATATTTACCTCCGCTAAACTCCGCCTTGCCCTCGGTGGGAAAGAGTGCAACCTTGGACTTGGAGAGACTTCCGTCCATCAAGTAGAACGTTAAACCGTGGTTCCGTGTGCAGAAGAGAGAGAGAGTCGCACGGTAAAGAAAACGTTGGATCGCCTTGACGGGAGGTTACCATCTGTCTCCTAACTGCTCTCTAGTATGCTCCATTTCTCAAATCTGCTCTTAGCAACTCGGTCCTAGTGACCTGACAGTGTGTGCAAAAAAAAAGTGCCTCTCAGTTATTTAAATAACCATAACATTGAAGAAATCTAACAGATCAGCTATAAATTCTGAAAACAATACGAATACCTAGATGGATTTATGGTTATCCCTCGTTTTCAAACTTTCACCGCTGGAAGAGAATCGGCATACACTACTGACAATCAGGGATCGGTAATCAAAATCCCTCAAAATTAATCAGAATCCCTTAAAATATCAAGAGCTGCGCTAAATAAATTTGCGTCATATTTCGAAAAATTCTTATATACATACACCGAAGAGCCAAAATATTATGACAACATGCCTAATATGATGTTGGTCCTCCATGGGCCGCCAAAACAGTTCCTACCCGACGAGACACGGACGCTACAAGATTTCTAAAAGTGTCTTGTGGTATCTGGTACCAACACCTTACCAGCAGATCCTTTAACTCTTGTTAATTACATACTTGTAAGTGTACTTGTAAGTGTACTTGTAAGTTACGAGCGACAAAAAATCGGAAGATTTTTAGTGACTAGTAGATCAGAAATGAACTTGTCGTTGAGTGTAAGTGGTCGGAACGCCTGGTATGTATCTGAGAGAAGTGGGTTCGAATCCCACTCACAGCGAGACTCACCACCATCTTGCGACGAACACATTTATTGAGCATTAAAACCTGCTGACCGCAAGATGGTAGTCTTTGTCAGATATGTCCACAGACAACAAGCAGGATGACTATTACGTCACCAATGGGACTCACATTGAATTTCTTCAACATAAAATGAAACTTTGAGTTTCTTGGCATTTTCAACACACAATTACTTCTGTTACTTAATTATTAAATGAAATATAACACTTTAAAATACTGATTTCTTTTATAACGACCTTGTATAAGAGATAGGTTAAATATCATATTTAACTGCTGATTAATTAATTAAACTTTCTCTAACGATTTTTTCCATCGCTACGCCACGATTTTATATATTTATATTTCTTAACGATATGATAACGATTTGATCCGCTATTGTATTCGGTTCTGAAAAATAGTCCACGATTATACAGGGTGTTTCGAAAAGGACGCAAACCCTAAATATAAGAGAGTAGAAATTATGCGCATGTACATTTTATGCCATAATATTAGTCAGTTGGCGTTACTGTACTCAAGGTTAACAACCTTTAGCAGTTGAAATGATCTTGTCACGCGCTAGTCCCACCCAAGCATTCATTCCTTTTTGTTGTGTCAGCTATGCCGTTTTCCAAAAACGAACGTGTATTTATTGTTGAGACTTACTGTGCGTACAAATCTTACAAACTTGTGAGAGAGGAGTTTGAGTTGTAGTTCTCAACAAGTCGACAATATCTCGTTTGATTGATAAATTTCGTGACACTGGGTCTGTATAGGATCGAAAGAGCCCAGGCCGGCCATCACTGTTAACTGCCGAAGTTCTTGATGATGTATCTCGGTATTTAACTCACTCACCCAAAAAATCTCTTAGAAAGTTATCTTCACAGGTTGGACTGTCACAAGCTACTGTTTTAAGGACTACAAAGAAGTTAAAATTTCATTCTAATCGCATTGATGTCGTTCATGAACTGAAAGAACCAGATTACGAAAAACGTTTACGGTACCTTCGTTGGTTTCTTAATTTGTTGATGAAAATGGAATTGAGGTGTTGGACCGTGTTTATTTCAGTGACGAGGCTTGGTTTCACTTTGATGGGTATGTGAACAGTCAAAACAGTCGAATATGGAGCAGTTAAAATCCTCACGCTTTTCGCGAACGACCATTACACGCACGGGGAATTGGTGTTTGGTGTGCAATTTCCCGTCGTCGTGTGATAGGGTCTTTATTTTTTGACTCAACTGTAACTGGTGAAATTTATCGTGACCTCATCCAATAGTTTATTACATTATTGGATGCGAATGAACGAGAGTGTTGGTTTCAACAAGATGGCGCGACCGCCCATACTGCAAATGACACAATGGTCATGTTGCAGGAATTTTTTGGTGATCATTTGATTTCAAAAACTTTGTGGCCCCCAAGATCTCCAGATCTTACTCCTCCAGATTTTTTCATTTGGGGATGTCTAAAATGTGTAGTGTTTCAAAACAATCCTTACACAGTTGAAGACTTGAAGGCTAATATTGAAAGAGAGATTTAAACATAAGAAAACAAACATTACAAAAGGTGGCTGCAAATGTCGTGAAACGGGTAAGAACCTGCATCCAGGTTGCCGGAAATCACTTTCAATATCTGTTGTAAAGGTAGATATATGTCTAATTTGCATCTTTTGAAATTTGTGTCTTTTGTCAAATTTAAATAGAAAAATACAATCGATGGTTGTGTCCTTTTTGAAACACCTGTGTTAAGCTGGGAAAGTGATCCGCGGTTATGTTCCGTTCTGAAAAGTGGTCCACGATTACATTCAGCTCTGAAAAGTGGTCCGAGGTTATATTCTATTCTACAAAGTGCTCCATGGTATTTTCTGTTCTGAAAAGTAATCCACGATTATATTCAGTTGTGAAAAGTAGTTCACTGTCATATTTCGTTCTAGAAAGTGGTCTATGGTTATATCCAGTTCTGAAAAGTGGTCCGCGGTTATATTCTATTCTACAAAGTAGTTCATGGTTATATTCAGTTATGATAACGATTTGACACGATGTTTATATTCAGTTCTGAAAAGTGGTCTGCAGCTACTATTGATTGTAAATAGTGGTTTACTGTTATATTCAGTTCTGAAAAGTGGTCTGCAGTTATAAACGATTTTGAAAAATGGTTCACAATTATATTCAGTTCTGAAAAGTGGTCTGCAGTTACATTCGATTCTGAAAGTGGTTTAGTGTTATATTCAGTTCTGAAAAGTGGTCTGCAGTTATATTCGATTCTGAAAAGTGTCCAGTGATATATTCTGTTACGAAAAGTGGTCCTCAATTTCATTAGATTCTGAAAAGTGGTCTGTTATATTCCGTTCTGAAAAGTGATCGAAGATTATATTACTATATATACATTAAAATATGTTTATGAATCATTAGGTATAATTAGTATGTTTGAAATAAGTTATATATATATATAACAAATTGAATAAATCCGAAACTTGATTTATAGCTTGCCTGCATCAACGACCATAAATCATCACATCAGGAACCTAAACCATTTCCTAGGCTAAATCATTTAAACCTTAATAACATAAGGCCTCGGCGACGTGTCCAAACGAGAAAGCATTAAGCTCTCAACGACAATCCCATCCATATGGAGCATCATACAAAGTATCTTCCTTTTCCTGCATCCGTTTCTCGATGCAACCAA
The DNA here is from genome assembly GCA_038380435.1 of Ryuthela nishihirai. NCBI lineage: Eukaryota > Metazoa > Arthropoda > Arachnida > Araneae > Heptathelidae > Ryuthela > Ryuthela nishihirai. The sequence continues at coordinate 43,612,951 of JAWZYU010000020.1, forward strand.
CATCCCTTCATCTTGTCATCCTCTTTCCTCCAACCTCTTAACTACTCCTAACCCGTACAGCATTACGACTGACTCTATTTACACTTCTTAGTAGCAAAGCGAACATAAATGGTGCTTCCAGGGCCTCTTGTGATCGCAAGATGGTTGCATTCAAGTGAACCCATCTGGTACCGGAGATAGAGTGGATCCGACATGTCGCAGATACGGAAACAGGGTTAGTTCTCTCTCTGTGTCTCTTGCACCGTTCATCTGCTCGTCTTTACCTTTACTACCTGATCTCTGTGGCGTTCCTGATCCTCCATCCCTATGCGGCTGTTATCGACGCCAACGTAGCCGCCGGATGTGTCCAGGCTTGTGGAAAGATCTTTGTTGCTCCCTGTGAATAGGACAATCAATTCATTCGAAAGCAAAGCTTATTTCTACACAAGTTCCTTGGAGTTTATTTTCATCAGCATAAAAATATACGCTAAGGAGAACTGGACGATTCATCGTAATGGTAAATGGTGGTTAGAAAATTGAAAATGTTGAGTTTAAATGATCGGATGTTCAATAATTGAATTGTTAAAACTAGTTTCAGCTGCGGTGGAGGTTGGTGTAGTCGGAAAAATAACAAGCTCGAAATCTGATGTGCACAGGTTGGAGTTTCCACTATGATTGCATTTAAAGTTACTCCTCTAATTATGCGTTCGGTGAAAAGGGAACTTGAATAGATTGCCGTCTGTCGTTTGGGATATTAAGCCGCAGCCATGTCGTGTGCACATTAGAGAACTCCGTAGAGAGTATTTGATAGAAGGCTTCCATTTGTCTCGTAACCAATGTCAAGTGGATCTGCTTCTCCATCTCTGAGCCCTGGGGGTTCCTGTGACTTTAATATTCAGCCTATTGTGTGAATAAAGTTTCAAAAGTGGTAAACCAACAATACCACAACCATGGGCGTCGGAAGATAGTTTTTTTTTTTTTTTTGGGGGGGGGGGGGTAAGGAGGTAGAGGCAATGGTTTCACGATTAAGCAAACTTTTCAGGGGGGGTTAAAAGCAAGTCAATACTTCAAAGTAGAGTTATTTGGATCGAGGCTTTCTCTTAATGAGTGAAGTTGAGAAAACAGCAAGTTCTGATCATGCATATATCCACAGACTAAGGTAACCAAATGGGTCACTTCGGCAAAACATTTAATTATAATTAATATACCATAATACAATTAAGAATATCATAATACAACTAAGAATACCCGAAAAAAAGCGGAAAGGTATTATGCAAAATACACGAAAAAGTTTTTTCCTCCATTATTTTATATTATTTCATGAAATTATTTTGTGTCTGTGCACTTTGATTTACACTTTTAGGTAGAAAATAATTTTTTCCATTTTCTTTCAATAAATCATAGTTTTGGTTCAGTGGGATAGTAAATTCTGAGCAAAGCAATTTCAGACCTAAATAGACAAAATATTTAAATATGTAAATGATAACAAAAGAAAAAAGAGTGATATTTGTATATATCTAAACATTTGATTCTGTTGTTCGCAGTATACTCAAGAATAAACAATATTTATATAAGTGGAGTAAGACAAAATTGGCATAAATGATTCAAAAGATATTTAAAAGGAAGGAAAAAGCAGTTAAAATTAAAAAGGTTATAAGTGATTTTCGCGTTGTTGAAAACGGGTTCCTCAAGGATCACTATTAGAACCAATACTGTTTTTGATTTATCTGAATGTTTTTTTTTCATTCTGTTTTGAATCTAAAGTGATCTCTTACGATGCAGTAATTGCATACTCTGGTTATGTATTAAATTATCTTTTTAAAAGAAATTAAAAATGATCTACAATTGATTCACAGTTAGTCCAAAAAATAAATTATCTTTAAATATGCAAATAACTAAACATATATATTTTGAGCTGAAAAATAGTAACATTATCATACATGTCAAATACCATAAGCAAAAATATGTTCTTTTCCAAGAGTGCAAATGTCTTACTTTAGACATTTGCACTCTTGGAAAAGTGTTTTTTATTTTCTTTAGAAAGTGTTTTTAACCATAAATATTTAAGAGTACATTTGGTTCCAACTTGGAGAGTATTACTCATGCAAACGTTTGATAAAAATAATAAAATATAACTTATTTATATTTTATAATTTATATTTTTATAATTTGAAACATACTCTACCTAAAATATTTTAATGGATTAGGTATTGAATATGCATCTGTGCAACTGGATTACAGAAAAAATCTTCATAATTATATTTTGATTCATAAGAAAATATATAACTAAATTTTAACATTCGTTCTTACTCTAATATACATACCCTAAACATTGTGCTTTTTTATAGCATTAAAGAAATGTATTTATATTAATCCTGCTATTTATATATTTAAGCAGACTTTGGATTCTATCCTTCACAGCCTTATAATTTTAGATCAAGAATGCCCAATTAACGGCCTGTCCATCTTTTTACATAATTAATACAGTGAACTGTCAGTGAAACGAAATCGAGTAAAGACCAAAACATATTCGCTATATTGAAAGTTCGTTAAACTGAAATCCAATGAAAAACGTGTTATGATAATTACATACCGCAAAATAATCAATATGAAAGAAATTCACTGTGTATTAAAGTTTATTTCTTAAAAAAAGTCGGCAATTTTTTAACTGTCTGTTCCAACAAGCCTCTATCCATGACTTCTTAAATGATGTTGCAACTTTGCAACATATTCTCCGGATTATCTTTCTATATTGCTACGAAACGACGAAGACTTCACATCATAATTGGCTAATAACGAAACTAAATTAATTAACGAACTTAAACAAAACAATAAAAGCGAACAACGGGAACTGCTTTGAAAGAACTTTTCGCTCATTGTACCGTTAATACAATCAGAATAATGTAATCTCTAAATTTGAAAATTTCTTTTTATGCTGCAGTAATGTGGCAACGTCGCTTTAAAGCATTATGCCAACACATATAGACATCGTCTACCGGGCGATATACAGTAGCGCGTGATTCATAGTCCTGTGATTGGTTTAGATATTCCACAGCTTTTAAATTATTATAGCTTTGTCAGCGCACATTGTACGTATTATTTAAGGAGTTTTCATTTTAATAATTTCATTATACTGGACATATTATTTTGTATCAGGATAAATTTTTATTTCTTTAAACTGATATTTTAGTTACCCTGGTATTCGTTAAAGTGAAATATTTGTATTCTGGATACTGAATATTTCGCTATTCTGGCGTTCGTTATAATGACATTTCACTGTACAAAGTAAACCAGCCGTGTCATAAAGTACGCTGAAGGTCTCTAATCGTTTTGTTTCCTGATATAACGATATTACATAATGGAAAATACCTAATATACCTTTGCATCTCATCACGATAGAATAATCAATAAAATTATTTCGTTTCTGTCGGTAGCGCGCCAGGCTCGTAATCTGTAATTCCCAGGTTCGAGTCCCAGCTGGGTCAGCGTTGAGATTTATCTCCGCAAAACTCCCCACCCTGACCAGGGTCAGTAGGGGACACCGATGGGCTTGAAAAGGCCACCGTCTGTCGGATGGGACGTTAAGCCGTTGCCCTGTATGCGGGAGAGCCAAACCCTGTGCACGTTACAGAACAAGCTGGACGGTCTTCACGGGAGGCTACCATCTGTCTCCCAACAGCTGTTCCAGTGGACCCCATCCCCCAACCTTCTGAGCCTTCGGGGTCTGCGTGACCTGACCATTTTGTCCATGGTGTGCAAAAAAAGTGCCGTTCACTGGTAAAACAGCCCAAGAAAGCAGGAGCATAGAAAGGTTTATTCTGTGATGCTAGTTCTGTATCTCCCGAGGAAAATACTGAGCAATTTCTTCACCCAGCATCTCCCATTATTAAATGTACATTATTATTGTCAAATGCGATTTTTTTCCTGCGAAACTACTTGCTCTCGAATGGCTTCGCCTTTGGCCTTTTCACATAGACATTCTGTGGAGTGATTATATATATGTGCAAAGGTAAATATTAATCGCAGATTGAAATCATCATTAACTGACATCAGTCTTTTTTAACGGGATAATTTATTTCGCCAAACAGAGTATAATAAGTCTCGCTATATTCATTGCCCTACATTACAAAATTTTTTTCTTTCTGTTGCTGCTTTCAAACCTGACGAATACACTCTTCCTGATTACAAAAGCAACACAATGCAAAACAATACATATATTCACGATTAATTGGGGGGCGGGGGTGGCTCAGTCGGTAGCGCGCCGGCTCGTAATCTGTAGTTCCCAACAGGTTCGAGTCCCAGCTGGTCAGCGTTGAGATTTATCTCCGCAAAATTCCCCGCCCTGCCCACGGTCAGTAGGGGACACCGATGGGCTTGGAAAGGCCCCCGTCCGTCGGATGGGACGCTAAGCCGTGGCCCCGTGTGCGTGAGAGCCATACCCTGTGCACGTTAAAGAACACGCTGGATGTCCTTGACGGGAGGCTACCATCTGTCTCCCAACAGCTGTTCCAGTGGGTTCCCTCCCCCAACCTTCTCTGAGCCTTCGGGGTCCATGTGACCTGGCCATTTAGCCCATGGTGTGCAAAAAAGTGCCGCTCAGAGGTAAAACAACCCAACCCTCACGATTAATTGGCAAAAGAAAGTTCCTCCGAAAAGCTCAATATTGCCTTTGAATGCGTTATAAAAGAATGGGCTAATAATTAACTTTTATTTTCGTCGATATGTAAGAGAGAAATTGCTAACTTTTTGATATTTTTGAAATGGCCTATTTGCTTATCGTACAGGAGAAAATTCAATTCAGTTTCTCACCAGATTCCAGCAAGTTCCTACTGCACTTCGAAGTGCATAAAAATGCTGAAGTTCGGAAGCCGAGTCAATACTGCCCACATAAATGGAGGATTGCCTATTGTATTAACGCTACGACGAAAAGGGGGAGCCGATATCGCTTCTATTGTAGTTCTACTCAGTGAAGGTGGAGGTGGAGCTTCTATTAAACTCTACTGAGTTCACAGAAACTCAACAATAAAATGACTAACAAAACAAGCAGATTTTCCGTCTGGTGGTACATATCACACAAAATATACATAATAGCATACACTGAATCATCCTCATGCACTGCGACACAAGTCAGGAAAAATAAATTAATACTTTACTATATTTTTGGAATCGATGCAAATCCTGCTATAGCTGTAGCGACGTTGCCTCTTGGGGGAAAATGACTTTTCTTGGAAAGTATTGAAGAAGATGACGGGGAAAGAAATATATATTAACTTGTCCACATCTTCCAGAATTTTTTTCCGACAGCGGCAAAAAAATCCAATTTTGTAATCTAATTTCGCAAAATTCAGTAACACGAAATATTCAATTTTGTGTGGGCTTTGAATATATTTATTGCCTTTCAGCGCAATTATTTCCGGTGTATTATTCAGATCGAGAAGTTTCTTTCGCAAATGTAGCGCATTTTTATAGAGTTTTTTCTCCCTAACCTTCCATAAGAAGTACTCATAAGCACAAATTCTGTTTTAAAACAGTTTTCGCTGAAGACTGAAATTTTGAAAGTGGCGAAAATTCGTTTCTTCACGTGCTAGGTTGGGTTTACCTCTGAGCGGTACTTTTTTTTGCACACAATGGGTTAAATTGCTAGGTCACAGGGACTTCAAGGGCTCAGAGATGGTTGGGGGAAGAAAATCCACTTGGTCAGCTTCTAGAAGCCTCCCGTCAAACCATCCAGCATGTTCTTTAAAGTGCACAAGGCATAGCTCTCCCGCACACGACGCCACGGTTTAACCTCTCATCCGACGGATGGCAGTCTTTCCAAGTTCGTCAGTGCACCCTACTGAATTTTTTGGAAATAAATATCAAGACTGGCGCAGCTGGGGCTCGACCTGGGAACCGCAGATTACGAGCCTGGAGCGCTACCGACTGAACTACCCGCTCAGAAGTGCTAGGTGAAACAAACTACTTGGTAAATCGGTCTTTTGCTGGATGATTCGTGATTCCAAAAAGCCTAGTTCTGCTGATTATATTTACTATAGGGGCGGGGGTGGCTCAGTCGGTAACGCGCCAGGCTCGTAATCTGCAGTTTCTAGATTTGAGTCCCAGCTGAGTCATCGTTGAGATTTGTTTCCGGAAAACTCCCCGCCCTGCTCACGTCAGTAGAGGACACTGATGGGCTTGGAAAGACCGCCGTCCGTCGGATGGGACGTTAAGCCATGGCACCGTGTGCGGGAGAGCTATACCCTGTGCACGTTAAAGAACACACTGGATGGCCTTGACGAGAGGCTACCATCTGTCTCCTAACAGCTGTTCCAGTGGCTCCCCTCCCCCAACCTTCTCTGAGCCTTTAAGGGCCCTTGTGACCTGGCCATTTAGCCCATTGTGTCCACAAAAGTGCCGCTCAGAGGTAAAACAACCCAATATTTACTGCTTAATGTTGTAATACACTGCTTAAGGGTCTTACCAAATGCTTGATTTCAGCAATGACGAATTTCAAATGAGGAGAAAAATGTGTACATAGAAATAAGAAGATGAGGTTGAGAAGACAGATTGTTGAAGTTCAAATTTTTGTTTTCAATCTTGTCGTGAAAATTATTACACCCCGGTGTTTATCCTCGTAAAATTGAAATAGTAATTATTTTGAAAATAATTGTTGGGTAACTTGACATTCTCGAAAATATTCCGTTTAAGATATCGTTTCTGTTGTTCAGACTTCAAGACACTATATAATACGATTGTGAATGAAAGTAATATTCGTTGATTACTCAAGCATCTACTGACACTCAAAGAGAATTTTAATCATGAGATTTTTTTTTCGTTTTCAATGGAAAATCTTAGAATGGTAGAAGGAATCTCACCCTATCGACATTTTAACAATAAATAAGGGGAGGGGGTGGCTCAGTCGGTAGCGCGCCAGGCTCGTAATCTGTAGTTCCCAGGTTCGAGTCCCAGCTGGGTCAGCTTTGAGATTTATCTCCGCAAAATTCCCCGCTCTGCCTACAGTCAGTGGGGGACACCGATGGTCTTGGAAAGGCCACCGTCCGTCGGATGGGACGTTAAGCCGTGGCCCCGTGTGCGGGAGAGCCATACCCTGTGCACGTTAAAGAACACGCTGGATGGCCTTGACGGGAGGCTACCATCTGTCTCCCAACAGCTGTTCCAGTGGGTCCCCAACCTTCTCTGAGCCTTCGGGATCCATGTGACCTGGCCATTTAGCCCATGGTGTGCAAAAAAGTGCCGCTCAGAGGTAAAATAACCCAACAATAAATAATAATAATAAATAATTTTTGAAGGTTCCAAACTGGAGACATTAAATGTGTAGAAATACAAAATAGAGGAAATTGATAGAAAATTACTTTTTTAGAAAAAGAAATGTTTGAGCGATCTCTCCACCTTGTGGAAGCAGGAAAAGATATTTCATTTAACCTGATCTCAGAAATTCTTACTTTCTACATGTTGAAGTTAAGAACACTTGACAATACTTCGGCGCAGTGTAACAAGAGAGGACTGTCGCTGTTCCTCAATTGCAACCTCTTTCTGCTGATGGCCAACGAATTGGTAGAACTGCGAAGCGGTTGTCATAGTATCCTCTAACAATCCCTCCGGGCAATAGCGCTACAAGATATAATTGTCGCCATGAAAGGGAGTACAAGTGCAATTAAAGCAGGAATCCTACACTAACTGGAAATAAACAAGCTTCAAACTTCGGCTAGCTGAAACCCATCTTTCGAGTGTAAAGCTTAAATCTCCTCTACGGCAATGGGAGAAATATCGTCAGCTCCATAATAGGGCAGAATGCCTACAGGCATATTTCATTTGTCGATATCCAAACAGAGAACTAAACGCCACTTAAAAGCATGATATTCTATCTGTTACACTTAAACGATATGGGGAAGTGGGGAAACCTTGTATTAATTTATTGCAGATTCTGATACGTAACTATTCCGAGTTCTTCGTCGATGTTGATTTTTAATAAATTTCACCTTTACTTTTGTTCTGATAATATTACACTTCTTTCTATATATCTTCAACTAGTTAAAATTGTTGTAGGAGTTGGAGTACTCTAAAGAGTGGATAGCGTTATTTGATTTAATTATGTAAGTACCATAATTTAAAAGCTCTTAGAAGGACGTTTACCCTGTTGGTTAATGCTTTACCAAACTGTCTAATGACTAGGTGATAGCGTCGAATCTATCAGTTACACTAGTTATATTCCCTACTAGTTAAACCGACGCGAAAAGTTTGGCACGAAACGTAGTTTCGGCAGCACCCCAAGAAATTTCGGACACTTTCCGAGGGATCACTCCCGACCCACTGCAGCTTGGAACCCTATTAGGTAATCCAACAGGGCTAGACTAAACGGGACCACTTCACCAAATTTGAGAACGATCGTTCAAGTAGCTTTGGAATCACAGGGAAACCGATAATTCCTCCCACTAATGATGTCTCACATGTCCTTCACCTGCCCGCTTGAATTATGGCTATTATATAACATGATGATATTTTAATTCACGACTTTAACTTTCAAGAATTCAAGGAAACCTTGATCGTTAATTGTTGACTGGTAATGCAGGTCGTTAGGATGAGTACTGCACCATTTTGGATCTTAGAGATGGAATTAGTCCATCTGAGAAACAGAGGAATACACAGTCGTATCAGAATAATATGACCACCTACCTAATAAAGGGAATGACCACCCTTGGCCCGGATGACAGCGGCGAGACGGTTTGGCATGGACGCAACGAGGCCCTGGAAGGTTGCCAGAGGCACACGTGCCCATTCGGACTCCAGCAGAGCACGGATGTTCTGGAGATGACGTGGTTGTGGGTCCGCACGCCGAATCAGTCATTCCAAATGGTCCCACAAGTGCTCTATGGGATTGAGGTCGGGCGATTTCGCTGGCCAAGGGAGAACGGAGACATCACTCTCGTGTTCCTGGAACCAGTCACGCACCACCTTGGCGACATGACAGGGCGCATTGTCCTATTGGTAGACACCATCACCACCAGAGTAAATGTCCAACATGAAGGGATGCATGTGGTCAGCAAGGATGAACAGGTAGCTATTGGCGTTCAGGGACCCATCCAGTGGTACCAGCGGTCCCAGGTCATACCAGGAAAACATCCCCCAGACATGCACACTGCTACTGCCAGCCTGTACTTGACCAACAAACGTGTCCGGGTTGTTGGTTCTCGTGTGTCTGACTCTATATCCACCACCGCCCGCCACTTCTGTGGACTAGAAACCTCGATTCGTCGGAGAAGGCAACCTTTTTCCACTCTTTCACTGTCCAATGACGGTAGTCGCGTGCAAACTTCAGGTGTTGTTGTCGATGGACCTTGATTAACATGGGCGCCTTTATGCAGTATCGACTTCAGAGACCCTCACGTAACAGGGTTCGCTCAACTGTTATCGGGGACACGTACCTGAGTGCCCCAGCGTTCATTTAAGTGCTCAATTGTTTCACTGTTGCACATCGATTGCTCTTTACCAGTCGATGGAGGTGACGTTCTCCTCTGAGGTCGATGGCCTTTGAGGCTCCACAGTTATGACGTCTGGAGGTACTCGGTGTGCCAGTGGCCCATTCTTGGTACACCCTTACTACAGTACCTCGCGAACAGTCCACAAAGTCTGCTGTTTCCGAGATGCTTCCACCTTTGGTGCGGTAGCTGATAATCATTCCTTTTTGAACATCCATGAAATCAATACCTTTGACCATTGTGTTCATGTTACGCACCATGACTCATGTGTCCTGCTCGGCCGCTTATATCTCCGTGTGGTCGACCTTGTCATGTGCACTCTGCAATGCGCCTGGACGGGTACACTGTGATTCTGTGGGTGGTCATATTATTGTGATACGACTGTGCATATTTGTATCAAATGAATTTTTTAGAAATAGATATCAAACGGCGGTTTGAAAGTAATCGAGGTGCAAAAAGAAGCACATATACCAACCAAAAATATCAAAAGGTCCAATAGAATGAGAAAATTTTGCATTGCCAATGTCGATACGTAGCGATTTTTATCAGATCACTTCCGTTCGGTTTTCTAAAAGAGGCGGGGGTGGAAGTAATGGTGTCGATCGTAATGATTATTTGGGTTGGGTTGTTTTACCTCTAAGCGGCACGTTTTTGCACACCAATGGCCAGGTCACATGGACCCCGAAGGCTCAGAGAAGGTTGGGGGAGGGGACCCACTGGAACAGCTGTTGGGAGACAGATGGTAGCCTCCCGTCAAGGCCATCCAGCGTGTTCTTTAACGTGCACAGGGTATGTCTCTCCCGCACACGGGGCCATGGCTTAACGTCCCATCCGACGGACGGTGACCTTTCCAAGCCTATCGGTGTCCCCTACTGACCGTGGGCAGGGCGGGGAATTTTGCGGAGATAAATCTCAACGCTGACCCAGCTGGGACTCGAACCTGTTGGGAATTACAGATTACGAGCCTGGCGCGCTACCGACTGAGTCACCCCCGCCCCACGTAATGATTATTAAATCCAATGAAAGCTTAAGACGTGGAAAGTAACATAGGGAATATAAACACTTTCGGTAATGGTAGTTTAACGGACTTATATCTTTTGACAACTAATGATCTTTACTATATTACATTTCTGTGCTTGCTGCAGGAATCTCTAGACTACGTTGGTCTTTAACTACAATACGTTTCGTGTTCGTGGAATAGTATTTTATACGCTGTATAATTTATTTTAGGTGTCTTTGCTTGTTTTATTTTTTTAAGTACGAAACGAAAGTCTCTTGCAGCAACTCTTAGCAAAAGATTACACTAGGCAACTGGTTAAAGACATGTTGTCTCTGTATCACAAACTTGACTGCAATATCTCCTTAAAGATCCTCTTTCTCCATACCCACTTAGATTTTTTTCCTGACAATTGCTGCATGGTTAGTGATGAGCACGGTGAACGTTTTCACCAGGACATTGCAACGATGAAGAAACGATACCAGGGAAACTGGTCCGCTTCAATGTTGACTGACTACTGTTGGACGCTCGCCAGCGATTATCCTGAGCAGCTGTACCAGCGACACAACATTGCAACGATGGAGAAAAGATACCAGGGAAACTGGCCCACTTCAATGTTGGCTGACTACTTTAGGACGCTCGCCAGAGATGATCCTGAGCAGCTGTACCAGCGACGGGCAAAGCGGCGTCGGAGGTATAAGCGGAGTTTTAACGATACATGTCATATGTACGTATTACTCTATTATATAAGAAACTATTGCGGATTTCCCAGAAATCATAGCCAATTTTTCATTTTTATTGTCATATTCGTGTTTAGCACCTTGAAATCTTTAAGAAATGGCTACTTTTATCCCAGAGGCATGACTTTTATGAAAATGTATTTCCCAGTGTTATCGCTGAACAAGATCCCACATTTCTGTCCTTGTAAAACTATCTAGAATACGTGAAATAGATACTAGTGTAATGAAATGAAATAAGCTAGTCCACACGATGCAGTTTTGAACAAAGCATCATTGATCCCCAGACTAAATAATCCAATCACCAGCCGGACGCCGTCATTGTATTTTACGAAACCAAACATAGTCAGTAGGAGTTCCTACAATACAGAATTGAAGTGCAGAGAAAACCCTTAGCTGTCAAAGGACACATTTCACTAAACCACCACCACCACCACCATCATCATCATCATCATCATCATCATCATCATCATCATCATCATCATCATCATCATCATCATCATCATCATCATCAAGCAACCATGGGCTACGGAGGTCCAACCAGACCGTGCAATTTAGTTCTCCAAGCAAGTCTATCCTGAGCTACATCTTCTGCATCTGGCTACTGCACACCAATTCTAACAAGGTCCTGTTTGACATTGTCTGCCCACCGCATCCTAGGTCTCCCCTTCTTTCTGAGGCCTTTAGGCACACTATTCATAACCCTATTCGCCAATCTATAATTATTGATACGGGCAACATGGCCAAACCAACGGAGTCTCTCTCTGCACAATATGCTGCTTAAAGGAGGTTGCAAACTCCTTTGCCTAACCTCATCATTAGTTACAAAGTTGAACCACCTAATGCCCAAGATACTGCGTAAGCATCTGGAATCAAAAGCATCTAGTTTCCTGTTATCTTGTTTACAAAGTGTCCACGTTTCACTACCATAACTAACCCTAGAAAGAACCAAACTATTATACAGTCTAATTTTAGTCTTTAGGTGTATACGCCTATTTCTCCACACTCTCCATAGATTCTTAAAAGTCGAGCCGGCAGCAATCCCTATTCGTCTGTTAATTTCATGCCGCACATCACCATTATCTGTTACATAGCTCCCAAGATAATTAAACTGTGACACCTGCTCAAGACTGCAACCATTCAGATTAACTGAATCACAGCCTGCCTGACCAATTTTCATCACTTTAGTTTTCTCTCTGTTTATAACCAAACGGTCTGTAAATGGTAGCTAGGTAATCACTGGAAGGAGAGCTATGCACCAATCCCCTGTGACGATGCATAGAACCGGCCAGGCCTAGCACCTAATGTCCGACCCCGCCTTCCCGTGGTGCAGACCGTTAGTACCTTTCAAAAGAGATACTCTCTTGTGGAAGTGAACGGAAGGGGAGGGCTGCCAGATTAGTGTGGCCTACTGATCTGGACAACTGTGGCTACTTTTCTTTTTTTTCTACCCTGCTGAGGAGTGATCAACCACACAGGGTCCTGGTGCTGACCATATTAACCTACTGGACTGGACAGATATATGGCCCTGAGCTTGATTATGGATCCTGATTTTGCTGCACTGGTGGGCTTCTGTGGAGGGAAAATCTTCCGCTGTGTTTTCTGTTTGTTTGTGGGTTGACAGCCCCAAGTGAATAGATTCACAGGATATGTTTATCAGCTGGTGGATAATCCTGAGCAGAAGTCATCGCAGGCACCTGAACTCTTTGCTTCTATTGGCATTGTCAAATTCTACATTGGAGGAAGTCTTCCAGTGTAGATGGCTTCAGCCTTTAGTAGGGGGGAACAGGTCTTTGCCCATGTCTGCGATTAGGGGGCTGTTTGATATTGTCGGCATTCCCTCTCTCAATAAACATAGTTTCTTTAAACATCCCACTAACCATTTTCTCTCCATAGGTAGTTGGAATGTGAGGACTCTGCACAGAGCTTTTTCTCTTGATGTCCTCACACAAGAATTCCACCATTATAATTTAGATATTCTCGGCTTGCAAGAGACCAGATGGACTGATGAAGGTCAGATTCTTAAAAATAATCTTAAATTTCTCTTTTCAGGGAGGGACGACAATAGGCATCACCAAGGGGTGGGTCTGCTTCTCAGCCAGACACGCTAGCGATGCTCTTCTAGGATATGAGTGCATTAATGAAAGGTTTCTTACAGCAAAATTTCAGACAAGCATTAAAGACTTGAATGTTATCTGCTGTTATGCCCATACTGAGGATGCTGATGAGGATGAGAAGAATAGGTTTTATGAACAACTTCAGGATGTTTTGAATTCTGTCAAGAAAGAAGATATTACCCTTGTTCTTGGTGACTTCAATGCCAAAGTTGGTACTGACTCTGACCTTTGGGGAGGGGTGATTGGCCATTTTAGTATTGGTAGCTGCAATGGCAATGGGCAACGTCTCCTACAGGTAAGTAAACTCAATGGATTCAGAATAACTAACACTTATTACAAACACCGCGACATACATAAGTACACATGGGTTTCACCTGATGGGCTGCATAAGAATATGATTGATTACATATTAATTAACAGCAAATGGGCTAGTTCTGTTAGGAATACCAGGGCATATAGGGGAGCTGAAATTGGATCTGACCATTACCTTGTTAAATGTGTGTTGCAACTTAAACTTAAAAAGTGTTGTGCTAGGCTTAAAAAATTTACTTTTAATACTGAAGCTCTGAAAGATCCAGTTATAGCCAAAGCTTGCCATGATAGGTTACTTAGTCATTATGACAGTCATGGTTTGCTTACTACTGAAGTTGAGGAAGAATGGGATCATTTTAAGCAGGCTTTTTTGGACACTAACAGTACTCTTTTAGGAAAAAAGGAGCAGAAGAGGCAGAATTATCTGAGTGATAAGGCACTTGAGCTTATTTCGGAAAGAAAGAACTGCAGGAATGTCTTTAATCAATACCCTACTAGTCCTAATAGAAAGCATTACAGAGACCTTAATAAACTTGTAAAGGATCAGTTAGCTGCTGATAAGAATCTTTGGCTTGATGGTTTGGCTGACAAAGCCGAGGAAGCAGTTAGACAGCACAACAGCAGAGAGCTGTACCAGATAATTAATGTTTTGTGTGGTAGAAAACGGACAGGCATACAAGGATTGAAGGATAAACAAGGTAAGGTTATAGAAGGGGAGGATTCTGTCATGGCTAGGTGGGCTGAGCATTTCAGTGATGTTCTAAACAATGTAGTTAGTTCTACTCCCATTGTTTGCAATGATGATAGATGCATTGGTGGCTTTAATGTTGGCCCTATAACACAATCTGAAGTTATTTTGGCTGTTTCTAAACTTAAACTTCATAAATCCCCAGGGGTAGATGAAATTACTACGGAAATGCTTAGAGCTGGGAATGTTTCGGTTACCACTTGGATGACTGAAATTCTGAATCTCTTTTATGATAAAGGCATGGTTCCTAAGGATTTTACCAGAGCTATTGTTATCCCTATTTTCAAAAAAGGTGATCGCAGTTCTTGTGATAACTATAGGGGTATCAGCCTACTCTCTGTTCCAGGTAAAGTTCTTTCCATGATTGTGCTTAATAGAATTAAGAATCCGGTTGACAGTCAATTGCGTGATGAGCAATGTGGATTCAGAAGTGGTAGGGGATGTGTGGATCAGATATTTTCACTTAGGCAGATTCTTGAGAAATGTTTAGAGTTTCAGAAACCTTTGGTTGCTAGCTTTGTTGATTTCAAAAAGGCTTTCGACTCTGTTGATCGTCATAATTTGTGGTTGATTGTGAGATCATATGGTATACCAGACAAGTTAGTTAACATTATGAAAGCTCTCTATAATAACACTGAGTCGTGTGTGAGAGTTGGTAAGGCTTGTAGCAATTGGTTTAGCATTACTTCTGGTGTTCGACAAGGGTGCATTTTGTCTCCTTTTCTCTTTATCTTGGTTATTGATTATGTTATGCGAAATTCACTTCAAGGGAAAGATTTTGGCCTTAAATGGGCTGGAGATACGAAAATTTCTGATTTAGATTATGCTGATGATTTAGCCCTTTTGGCAAATGATGTTGATGAGATGAACTCTTTCATTCGAGCTGTTGATGAGACTGGTAGTAGAGTAGGTTTGGTTATAAACAGAGAGAAAACTAAAGTGATGAAAATTGGTCAGGCAGGCTGTGATTCAGTTAATCTGAATGGTTGCAGTCTTGAGCAGGTGTCACAGTTTAATTATCTTGGGAGCTATGTAACAGATAATGGTGATGTGCGGCATGAGATTAACAGACGAATAGGGATTGCTGCCGGGACATTTAAGGACCTATGGAGAGTGTGGAGAAATAGGCGTATACACCTAAAGACTAAAATTAGACTGTATAATAGTTTGGTTCTTTCTAGGGTTAGTTATGGTAGTGAAACTTGGACACTTTGTAAACAAGATAACAGGAAACTAGATGCTTTTGATTCCAGATGCTTACGCAGTATCTTTGGCATTAGGTGGTTTAACTTTGTAACTAATGATGAGATTAGGCAAAGGAGTTTGCAACCTCCTTTAAGCAGCATATTGTGCAGAGAGAGACTCCGTTGGTTTGGCCATGTTGCCCGTATGAATAATTATAGATTGGCGAATAGGGTTATGAACAATGTGCCTACAGACCTCAGAAAGAAGGGGAGACCACGTATGCGGTGGGCAGACAATGTCAAACAGGACCTTGTTAGAATTGGTGTGCAGTGGTCAGATGCAGAAGATGTAGCTCAGGATAGACTTGCTTGGAGAACTAAATTGCACGGTCTGGTTGGACCTCCGTAGCCCATGGCTGCTTGAGGATGATGATGATGATGATGATAACCAAACCAACTCTACTACCAGTCTCATCAACAGCTCGAATGAAAGAGTTCATCTCATCAACATCATCCGCCAAAAGGGCCAAATCATCAGCATAATCTAAATCAGACATTTTCCTATCTCCAGCCCATTTAAGGCCAAAATCCTTCCCTTGAAGTGAATTTCGCATAACATAATCAATAACCAAACTAAAGAGAAAAGGAGACAAAATGCACCCTTGTCGAACACCAGAAGTAATGCTAAACCAATTGCTACAAGCGTTACCAACTCTCACACACGACTCAGTGTTATTATAGAGAGCTTTCATTATGTTAACTAACTTGTCTGGTATACCATATGATTTCACAATCAACCACAAATTATGACGATCAACAGTGTCGAAAGCCTTTTTGAAATCAACAAAGCTAGCAACCAAAGGTTTCTAAAACTCTAAACATTTCTCAAGAATCTGCCTAAGTGAAAATATCTGATCCACACATCCCCTACCACTTCTGAATCCACATTGCTCATCACGCAATTGACTGTCAACCAGATTCTTAATTCTATTAAGCACAATCATGGAAAGAACTTTACCTGGAACAGAGAGTAGGCTAATACCCCTATAGTTATCACAAGAACTGCGATCACCTTTTTTGAAAATAGGGATAACAATAGCTCTGGTAAAATCCTTAGGAACCATGCCTTTATCATAAAAGATATTCAGAATTTCAGTCATCCAAGTGGTAACCGAAACATTCCCAGCTCTAAGCATTTCCGTAATAATTTCATCTACCCCTGGGGATTTATGAAGTTTAAGTTTAGAAACAGCCAAAATAACTTCAGATTGTGTTATAGGGCCAACATTAAAGCCACCAATGCATCTATCATCATTGCAAACAATGGGAATAGAACTAACCGCATTGTTTAGTACATCACTGAAATGCTCAGCCCACCTAGCCATGACAGAATCCGCACCTTCTATAACCTTACCTTGTTTATCCTTCAATCCCTGTATACCTGTCCGTTTTCTACCACACAAAACATTAACTATCTGGTACAGATCTCTGCTGTTGTGCTGTCTAACTGCTTCCTCGGCTTTGTCAGCCAAACCATCAAGGAAAAGATTCTTATCAGCAGCTAACTGATCTTTTACACGTTTATTAAGTTCTCTGTAATGCTTTCTATTAGGACTAGTAGGGTATTGATTAAGGGCATTCCTGCAGTTCTTTCTTTCCGAAATAAGCTCAAGTGCCTTATCACTCAGATAATTCTGCCTCTTCTGCTCCTTGTTTCCTAAAAGAGTATTGTTAGTGTCCAAAAAAGCCTGCTTAAAATGATCCCATTCTTCCTCAACTTCAGTTGTAAGCATACCATGACTGTCATAATGACTAAGTAACCTATCATGGTAAGCTTTGGCTATAACTGGGTCTTTCAGAGCTTCAGTATTAAAAGCAAATTTTTTAACCCTAGCACAACACTTTTTAAGTTTAAGTTGCAAGACACTTTTAACAAGGTAATGGTCAGATCCAATTTCAGCTCCCCTATATGCCCTGGTATTTCTAACAGAACTAGCCCATTTGCTGTTAATTAATATATTATCAATCATATTCCTATGCAGCCCATCAGCTGAAACCCATGTGTACTTATGTATGTCGCGGTGTTTGTAATATGTGTTAGTTATTCTGAAACCATTGAGTTTACTTACCTGTAGGAGACGTTGCCCATTGCCATTGCAGCTACCAATACCAAAAGGGCCAATCACCCCTCCCCAAAGGTCAGAGTCAGTACCAACTTTGGCATTGAAGTCACCAAGAACAAGGGTAATACCTCCTTTCTTGACAGAATTCAAAATATCCTGAAGTTGTTCATAAAACCTATCCTTGTCATCCTCATCGGCATCCTCAGTGGGGGCATAACAGCAGATAACATTCAGGTCTTTAACGCTTGTCTGAAATTTTGCTGTAAGAAACCTTTCATTAATGCACTCATATCCTAGAAGAGCATCACTAGCGTGTCTGCTGAGAAGCAGACCCACGCCTTGGTGATGCTTGTTGTCGTCCCTCGCTGAAAAGAGAAATTTAAGATTATTTTTAAGAATCTGACCTTTATCTGTCCATCTGGTCTCTTGCAAGCCGAGAATATCTAAATTATAATGGTGGAATTCTTGTGTGAGGACATCAAGAGAAAAAGCTCTGTGCAGAGTCCTCACATTCCAACTACCTATGGAGAGAAAATGGTTAGTAGGATGTTTAAAGAAACTATGTTTATTGAGAGAGGGAATGCCGACAATATCAAACAGCCTCCTAATCGCAGACATGGGGCAAAGACCCGTTCCCCCACCACTAAAGGCTGAAGCCATCTACACTGGAAGACTTCCTCCAATGTAGAATTTGACGATGCCAATAGAAGCAAAGAGTTCAGGTGCCTGCGATGACCTCTGCTCAGGATTATCCACCAGCTGATAAACATATCCTGTGAATCTATTCACTTGGGGCTGTCAACCCACAAACAAACAGAAAACACAGCGGAAGATTTTCCCTCCACAGAAGCCCACCAGTGCAGCAAAATCAGGATCCATAATCAATCTCAGAGCCATATATCTGTCCAGTCCAGTGGGTTTATATGGTCAGCACCAGGACCCTGTGTGGTTGACCACTCCTCAGCAGGGTAGAAAAAGAAAGAAAAGTAGCCATAGTTGTCCAGATCAGTAGGCCACACTAATCTGGCAGCCCTCCCCTTCCGTTCACTTCCACAAGAGAGTATCTCTTTTGAAAGGTACTAACGGTCTGCACCATGAGAAGGCGGGGTGGACATTAGGTGCTAGGCCTGGCTGGTTCTATGCATCATCACAGGGGATTGGTGCATAGCTCTCCTTCCAGTGACTACCTAGCTACCATTTACAGACCCACTAAACTATAATTTTGCCAAATATCTTCTTTAATCTCGGAGAAAGGTAGACCATGAAAGAAATCATTTATTTAATTCATGAAATAAATCACTTACTTAATTCGTGAAAGAAATCATTTATTTAATACTTTAAAGGAAGTAAAGCTCGAAAATGAATTTCACTTTCCAGTTAAAAAAACTGCTGGCCATCTTCTTTTTGTGACTATTCTCTTTTGAAGTTATTTTTCAGTAAGTGATTTTTTCATTGGCATATTCTCATTTTACTTTTCATTTGTTTGATACATAGAGGAAGAAAAATATTTTTAAATTTTAGATATATTTTAAAAGTACCCTATTATTCCATTAAAAGGTTATTTTAGAAGTTACAGAGCTTCTAGTTTAGCTAGCCATTGACATAACATAAGGTTGTAACTTAAGTTTTGGACACCAGTGTACACTAATTTAATGAGTAAAACGGGTTTTAGATAATTATGGTTTTTTACTGTTTTCTTTTTAAGAACAGATTTCTAGCAGATAAAATGCACACTCGCAAAGTAATCGACATTATCGCATGTCTATGATTAAGTGCAGAATGGTTATCTGGATATTTCCTTCCACTGGTGTTTAAACAGAAAACATTAGAGAGCGTTTATCTTCTTTAATCGTTAAACATTAATTTTGTTATGCTTACAAAAGGAAAAAGGAACAGCTGTCTGTGGAAAAAGCAACAGCTGCGCTTTATCCGCCAGCAAAACTTTCAATTTTACGAGAGAAAGTTCTAGGGCTGACTACAAATTTATGACTGGGAACTTTGAGTGTGGGAAAAATTTGAATTAACGTTGCCTCCTCTGATTCGATAGCATCAAATGTTTATCGAGATATATTAAATTGCTTTTTTAACTCCAGTGAAATCTGGTGCTTGTGGTTCTTGCTAAATTGATAATCAGAAAATTTAGTTTTTAATGATACAATCTTTAAAAGACGCATATAGTTAAATAATTTCCATTTGTACGTATAAAATTGAGATACATGATTTATGTTTCAAAAAGAATTTAATCTTTCGCTTTCGTAGAAAACGAGAAAATAGTTTCGCGTTGTCGTCTGTCTGTCTGTAGACATCGAACTTTTATTGTTTATCGAGATAATTAAAAAAATTATTTATTTCCTGGATCTATTGATGAAATATTACAATATGCACTTTCCGAATCGCTCTAAAGCTACAATTTCGCTCTCTAGCGGTGGAAAAAGCTGAGAATTCCAAAATTTCAAACGAATACTGCATATTATATCGTATTTAGATTATAGTTCACTGCACTCTACTATAATCAATTTTTAAAAACAACTAAGAAGGACGCATATCGCCTCTGGCGCATATAAGAATCTCGTTTTCAAAGAGAAAGTTTTTTCCTTTACCTTCTGTTTCATTCCTTAAAAGTTTTCATTTGATCCAGTGGATTATGGAGAAAATGCAAATAGTGTTTCATTAGTAATTATACAACATAATTTTTTTTATTCTGAAATCCAAAAAGTTGCATTTCCGACACCTATCTCAGAAAAGTGAGTAGATTATTGTTGTCAGTAGAATATTTCTTAAAACTACCACTAATTTTTCAAATATCTATTTTAAATATCATATTTGTAAAATTTGAAAATAGCCATGCCGTTTCATCGTTCGTTTCAGTGATCTGTAAAGATGTATATATTAAAGCTACTAAGTATTTGAAAAATGCGAATTGTGATATTTCATTAGTACCAATCAAATAAAAAAGAGTTTTCTAATTATCACTTTCACTGTTTCCAATGAAAACTTATGACGTTCGCATTCCATGTATTTAGGTTAGAAATTTGAAATTTTGGTGGTGGAATGTGAAGGTCACGAAGTTTCTATTTCCAACAATGAGTTGACCCCTTAGACCTAGAGAGGGTGGGGAAACACACCTTTTTAGTTTTAGCAGTTAATTGTTTGTATTTAGAGATAAATGAAAAATTCTTTTTGGGTTAGATAGGAATAGATAAAATATTATGATTCACGCTTTTTGAATCTTCGGAAAACTATAACTGCGCCCTCTAACGGTGGAAAAATTTGCAAATTCCAAAGTTTCACACAAATATTACAAACGACGTATTTAAGCTAGAAGTTTTTAATTTTAGTGGTGGAATATGAACGTCATGATGTTTACATTGGCAACAGTGAATTGTTTTTAGATCAAGGGGGGGGGGAAAGACTTTTTTTGTTTTAGCAGATAATTGTTTGTATTTAGAGGAAATGAAAAAACCTTTTTAGGGTTAGATAAGAATCGATAAAACATTATGATTCGCACTTTAGGAATCTTTCGAACATTATAATTGCGCTTTCTAACGGTGAAAAAATTGAAAATTCTAAAATTTTGAACGAATATTGCAACGATGTATTAATGATAGAAATGTGAAATTTTGGTGGTGGAATGCGAACGTCATAAGTTTTCATTGGAAACAGTGAAAGTGATAATTAGAAAACTCTTTTTTATTTGACTGGTACTAATGAAATATTACAATTCGCATTTTTCAAATACTTAGTAGACTCAAATACTTAGTTACAGATCACTAAAACGAACGATGAAACGGCATGGCTATTATCAAATTTTACAAATATTATATATAATTTGTATTGCATTTTTTTTTTAAATTTTTATTGCATTTTCCCCATAATCCACTGGATCAAATTAAAACTTTTATGGAATGAAACAGAAGGTAAACGAAAAACTTTCTCTTTGAAAACGAGATTCTTATATGCGCCAGAGGAGATATGCGTCCTTCTAGTTGTTTTTAAAAATTGATTATAGTAGAGTGCAATAAACTATAATCTAAATGCGAAAATTCGGTGGTTGCATACATAGATTGGGGCTTGGTTAATCTCGTAATCTGCAGTTCCCAGATTCGAGCCTCTCCTGGAAATTTTCTTCGCAAAACTCATCGCCCTGCGGTCGGTCAGTAGGGAACACGGAAGGTCGGGACGTTAAGCCGGGTCAGATGGGATATTAAGCTGTGGCCCCTTTGTGCGGAATAGCCATACTCTGTGCAGGTTAAACAGCACACTTAATGGCCTTGACGGGATGCTAACATCAGTCTAATCAACCATAGTGTTCGGATATTTCTTTGAGCGACTGTACCCTTCCCTCAACCTTCTCTGAGCCATCGGGGTCCTTGTTACCTGGCCATTTAGCCAATTATGTACAAAAAAGTGCCGCTCAAAGATAAAAATCCAAAACTCATGCGGAGACTTCAAAATTTTCTTCCGAAAAACCACAATGTATTTCTTTTAGATTAAAGAATAATTATTCCCTTCATCATCTGATTAGACATCACTTGAAATCCAAAGTGTTACTTTCATTTAACTGCCTATAAGGAGCATTCAATTCACACCTATGTATCTCGTATAAAATACATTATAATAATACTTTTTAATGCCAGCAAGTGTTGGGTTGTTTTCTTCTGAGCGTCCCTTATTTTTACACACAGGGTTACATGGCCAGGTCACAAAGACGCCGAGGGATCAGAGCAGGTTGGGGGTTAAGACCCGTTTGACAAATGTTAGGAGACAGATGGCTATTCTGGTCAAGGCAATTTAGTTCGGTCCTTAAAGGTGCACAGGCTTGGAAATGCCGCCGCCCGTTGGATGGGACGTTAAGCCGTGGTCCAGTGTAAGTATGATTCATACCCTTTCACGTTAAAGAAGACGCTGGATGGCCTTGACGGGAGGCTACCTTCTGTCTCCCAACGGCTGCTTCAGTGGGTACCCTCCCTCAACTTTCTCTGAGCCTTAGGGTCCTTATGATCTGGCCATTTAGCCCATTATGTGCAAAACAGTGCCTCTCAAAGGTAAAACAACCCAACAACCCAACCAAAAGGTGCACATTTAAACCTAAAGGAAACCTAACGGCTCTCCTGCACACGAGGACTATTGCTTTACGTCCCATCCGACGGACGGCGGCCTTTCCAAGCACATTGGTGTTCCTACTGACAGATGACAGGGTGGGGGTTTTGCTGAGATAAATCTCAACGCTAGCCCACGTGGCAGACTCGACTCTGGGAACTGCAGCTTACGAGACTGGCATGATACCGACTGTCAGCATGGGTGTTGAAATTGTTTAAGAAGGCATCAAGAAACAAGAGAAGCAAATTCTTGCCAACGAAAACTTGACTGCAAATGGAACAAAGCTCTTTCGGTAAAACAGAGCATGTTAAATTCAATACTCTAAGGCTTATTGATTGGTCTTATCTCTTACAGCCACATTGAAGCCAATGAATAATAGACTCAAAGGTGACATTTACTGGTGTCTCGAAAATAAAACGTAGGTTTTTCTACTAGAATAAAAGTCAGATAAGTTTCACATTTTTAAAGCATTCATCTGTGATTCTGAAAGTGACAATTATAAAAAGAAAATCGTTCTAATATACTGTGAGATGTGGAGAAGAAGGAATAAAGAAAGAGATGATAAAATCAGATCATTTTCTGTGGTCTAATGAAAGAAGTAGGAATTAAAGAAAATCCTTTTTTTGATTTGAAATAAATTGAACTTTCATTCCACAAAAATGGAGGTTTCAAAAATTCAACGTTAAGAAGATAAGCTAGATTCCTTAACTTAAAGTATTGTTATTAAGTGTCCCCAGAGAGCAAATGAAACCATAATACACTTAGGCAACTTGAAATAAAAGCAATATAAAATATTTAGTCAACTTGAAACTAACTGTTTCTAACTCGCAAACCTTAGTGAGAATTTGTTTTTTCTGATACAAATCATTTGAACCTTTACGTGCGAGATGGATTGAAGTAAAAGATGATAGATCAAGTTTTCCAAAAAACAATATTAAGATTTCTTTAAGGAAACCTGAAGACTAGTAATACATATATATTTTTGACGGGAAATCCCCGATGGAAAAGCTTGATGGGAAAAACTGAAAATACGCAGAAATTTCGTGTTTTTACCTTTACAAAATGCTAGATTTCAAAATGCTATCAATCGGTTTGTCATTAAAGGGAAAAAATACGTACAGATTACTGAGCATTATTTATTTATTTATTTAGTTATTTATTTATATCCCCGTCAGCATTGCAAGTTTCAAAAACACAAAAACACAAAATCTGAATTTTCAAAAGGCGAAACAATTTGTGTAGGTAAAATCTTTTTTTGAAATAAATCTTTCTCTAAAATAAGTACCAAATGGTGTGTAATAGCAAAGTAAGTCAAGAATTAATGAAGCACATTAATATACCCTAGATATATAGAAATATTCAAGTTACGAATATACCAGGTGTATCAGGACTATATCAAAACGAATATACCAGGTATTAAGTTGTGTACAGTCGCTCAAAAAATATCCGAACACTATGGTTGATTACAGAATTCAGAAAAAAATATCTAGCAACAAATTTTTTAGAAATTAGTGATCTTAGTGAAATTAGTGAAATTAGCAACCTTCGTGTACTGCACACGAAGGTTTCCAGATCACTAATTTCTAAAAAAAAACGTTGCCAGATATTTTTTCCGAATTCTGTAATCAATCATATTGTTCGGAAATTTTTTTGAGCGACTATACCAGGACTACATCAAAATCGGCAAACCTTCAGCCGCCGAGAGAAAATGTGGCCTTAACCAAGACTTTGATGTTGGAGATAAACCTTTACCGTATCATAAATGTCGGAATGAAGGACCGTAGTGTAAATTATAATGTCGGAATTCAACGACGGAGCAGCTACGAAGGTTTGCGCAAAGACCAATCAATGTACGATGGCACGACTGGGCTATGGCAGCTGACCCCCACATCGAGAACCCATGTTAACAGCACATCACAGGGTATGAAGCTGCAGTGGGCCAAGGAACATTACCAATGGACTTAAACTGGAAACGGGTAGCTTGGTCTGACGACTCTAGCTCCAACACGCCGATGGGAGGTTGCATGTGTGGTGTAGACCACATGAGGCCATCGAGCCAACTGTCTTGTCGTGGTGTTATATGCCACTGGAGATGGTGTAACGTTCTGGAGAGTGTTTACGTGGGTCACACTTTAGGGACCACTATCACTGCACGAGGCTATATTGATGCACTTCCCACCTACATACATTCATGGCTGTTTCCCACAGAAGGATGCCTTCTTTCAAAAAGACAGTACCCGCCTCATCACTCTCGTTTCGCAAATGATTATTTGGAGGAGCATTCCAGTGAGTTCACAACCCTCGAATGGCCCTCTTGCTCTCCGGATTTGAACTTTATTGAACATCTGTAGGACGAAGTGGAGCAATTTTTATAACCTAAAATAAATATTTATGAAAAACGTTATCGCCTAAACTTTAGCTTCCCTTTAATTTACAATTGGCCTTATTCAGTTTCGTGTTAAGTGCTTTCGACTACATGCCCACTCAACAGCCACATTTTAGGTAGAGTTCTGTGATATGCAAATAGCAACTCAGATACCAGAACTCAGCAAAATCTGAAATAAGTTTTTTATAAAAAAAATATTACTGAAGATAATTTGTAGAGTTCAGTCAAATCTCAATCTCGATTTTCAACATTATTTATTCGTTATTTTATAATAATTTTAAATTTAATTAATTCCTCTAAGGCTTAATAAGTCAAATAACGGTTACACTAAACTTTACTAACGCGTGTGAAAGAATATTATTAACAGTTCGTATAATAATTGCGTTCATTTGTCACCAATTTTAAAAGTGTTTTTTGCAGGACGAACTAATTTTCTAAATGTTTTTTTATCCCATAACTGTTTAAATATTGAACGTATGTTGCAGGAAATCGAAATTTAAATAAATAAGACTGAGATCTTTAAAATATTTCTAGACACATTTTTTTTTTGTAAAGAAAAAATAAGTTAGAGATCTCTATAACGAGTTACTATTGATATAACACGTAACTGTATTTAATAAAGTGCCCGCTGAGTGTCTGTATTTTAAAAAAACCAAAGTCGTTTGGAGTGCGAAATAATAAAGGATTTACTATATAAAATCTAAAATAATCGATCAAATCATTCCTTGCAGAATATCTGTAGATCCCGATTAAATATCCAAAAAGGCAAATCCATTTTCTTTTTTGTATTATCTCTTTTCCCCATATAATTTTCGAATAATCAGTTTTGGCACTGTTGGTTACCAATATCCAGAACAGAATTCCATATCTCCTGGATAGCTTTTCTGTGATATTGGATATTTTGTCGTAAGATCTGATGAAGGCAGAGATGATATGTGCAGAGGAAAGGATCTAGGCCACACTGTAGCGGAAATGGCAGTTTCTCAAAGTATTGAACAAAGGGACACATAAAATGGGAAAGAGCGAAAGTCTCCTTCCCCCGACTAGCCTGTTCTGTTGCTGATGGAGGTGTCTTGGGACTGCTGCTACTGCGTGAGGGCGAACAAACAAAACCCGACTACTTGCACCTTGAAAATAAACGCTGTAACGTATTGGGAATAATGGAAGCCGTGTAAAAAATGAACAACCGAACAACAAAGAAGAGGACATATTTGACTTCTTTTTCTTTCAACCTTTCAACAGAAAGGAATAAAGATGTTTGATTTTTGAAAGGATTCTGCATTCGAGTGGTTTCCTTTATCACGATGATGTTACGCAAGCACTTTCGTTGTTGCGGTCCTTTCACAACAAAATTCTGTCGTCTTATACGAAATCAAATCTAGACCTACCTGCTTTGAAATCCAAAACATTTGTCTTTGTATAATTTTATTTATCCCCATAGTATACGTCCCACATTCACTAAAAATAGATTTAAAATACATATAAATTTTTTATTCCATAAAGAATATTATTTCATTTTTGCCCCCCCCCCCCACCTCCTAAAACTAAATCCTAGGTACGTGACTGGCCTACAGCACATTCAATGCTGTAGCGAAGTGGTAACTTTCTTCCTGAGCAGAATCATTACGATACCCAAAGTGTGGTTCCTTGTAAAAAGTGAATTCTGTTACCTTTTTATCAAACCGAGTATGTTGAGAAGTAGTCCTTGTTCCGGTGGCTGAGTAGGCGCGCATTTAGCGTACCCGGTGGCTGAGTAGTTAGCGCATTTAGCGTACCCGGTGGCTGAGTAGTTAGCGCATTTAGCGTACCCGGTGGCTGAGTAGTTAGCGCATTTAGCGTACCCGGTGGCTGAGTAGTTAGCGCATTTAGCGTACCCGGTGGCTGAGTAGTTAGCGCATTTAGCGTACCCGGTGGCTGAGTAGTTAGCGCATTTAGCGTACCCGGTGGCTGAGTAGTTAGCGCATTTAGCTACTTATTGATCAAAAGGACCAAGGGTAAGGCATGGATGCCAGTATTGTTTTTCTGCTGAGATCTCGACTTCCTCACAGCTCTTCTTTATCGGGAATTAAACTGACAGGTTCATTGTCTGTGATAAACAGTTGTTTTCAGGGGTCATATATTAATTATTTTATGCGTAATTTCAGAGTGTTCACTTCATAATTTCCCCTTCTGTTGCACCTATAGGCTTTTTAAGGTTGTCGTCCATCAATTGGGACGTAAAGCCGTGGCCCGTGTGGTGGAAACCCATACCCTGTGCACGTTAAAGAACATGCTGGATGGCCTTGACGGGAGGCTACCATCTGTCCCTTAACGGTTGTTTAGTGGGTCCCATCCCGCAACCTTCTCTAAGCCCTCAGGGTCCTTGTAATCTGGCCATTTAGCCCATTTTGCGCAAAAAAAAGTACTGCTCAGAGGTAAAACATTCCAACCGTTCCCCCAACCTTTTCTGAGCACTTGGGAGTCTTGTGACCTGGCCATTTAGTCCATTGCGTGCAAAAAAAGTGTCGCTCATAGGTAAAACAACCCAACCAACCACCTGCTATTGCGCTTGCGCTGCAATGCGACAAATGTTGCAGTGAAGCACTCTGCACAGAACTTGCTACTGGGATTTGGCAACTGAGTTTTATAATATGGATTTGAATCACTCATGACTCCCGCCAGATAAATTCGTAAGTGTGGTTTGGGGACTACGTCGAGAAATAGTCCTTTGTTTTTTCACGCATATATTTATATACTGCGTGAATATATATAGGTCTATATATTTATATACTATATATTGGTCTATATATTTATAGACTATATACTGTATATTTATATATTTATATATAGACCTAGGTCTATATATTTATATACTGTATATAATTTCATAGTGTTTGAAAGAAATGCTTTGTAAACTGTGTTAACTTTTTTTTTTATCAAAGAGACTATGTATATCTTTACTATTTTTAGCCCCATTATGGTTATTAAATTTCTCCAGATGACGAGGAGGAGTATCTTCACACATAAATATCCTGTTTCTTATTAAGTGGGTCAGCGTCGAGATTTATCTCCGCAAAAATTCCCCGCCCTGCCCACTGTCAGTAGGGGACACCGATGGGCTTGGAAAGGCCCCCGTCCGTCGGATGGGACGTTAAACCGTGGCCCCGTGTGCGGGAGAACCATACCCTGTGCACGTTAAAGAACACGCTGGATGGCCTTTACGGGAGGCTACCATCTGTCTCCCAACAGCTGTTCCAGTGGGTCTACTCCCCCAACCTTCTCTAAGCCTTCGGGGTCCATGTGACCTGGCCATTTAGCCCACGGTGTGCAAAAAAGTGCCGCTCAGAGGTAAAACAACCCAACTCAACCCTTATTAAGTGGGAGGGAAAAAGAAGCTTATTGCAGGATGGATACAAATAGAATGCTTTTTCCAGTCGAAGGGAAATGGACACTAGAGGCAGAGTCAAGTCTAGAAAAATAAATATGGGCACAGTAGTGTTGTGTCTTGGACTGGAACACTGTATCATTTCTCTTTTGTAGAAAATATTCTCTCCAAATATGCATACGTTTTTGCTTCTTCCGACCTTTTATTGACTTTTTTTTTATATAGGAAAGTAACAAGGCCTCTTCAAATCCTGTCATTTTGATTACGACTTAAAACAGATTACCTGATCTTAATATTTAGGAAAAATTATATTTCCAATTTTCCAAAATCCCTTGTTTTTGGATTCATGCAATGCTTCAATTCGTTCCTAAAAATTGCAAGATTTGAATGAAATAAGCCAAAAACATTTATTTAGTAGTATGTGATTTTAGAGCCGTCCCGTGGCCGAGTGATTAGCGCGTTTGGCTACTGATCTACGGGACCTGGGTTCGAGCCCCGGGTAAGGCATGGATGTTTGTGTTGTTTTCTGCTGAGGTCCTGCCATCCTCTCAGATCTTCTACTCTGGCATATAAACTGACAGGCTCCTATCAGACCTCTGTGGCAAGCAGCTGCTTGAGGGAGTATTTATGTGTTTTTGCTTTGCACAGATTACCAACTTGCAGAAACGTTTCAAAATCAAGAATTTTACTTTCCACCATTCCCAATAAAACATGAACATTCGTATGTTGGTTATTTATTTATCATTTTTCCTAACGTCCTTTCCTCTGTAAAAACTACATAAAAAGCGGAAATGTTCAAATGTTCCTTCTTGCCCACCATTAGATCTGACCTTGGGTACGGATGGATTTTGTTGTTGGGTTGTTTTACCTCTGCATGGCACTTTTTTGCACACCATGGGCTAAATGGCCGGTCACATGGACGCTCAAGGCACAGAGAAGGTTGGGGGAGGGGACCCACTGGAACAGCTGTTGGGAGACAGATGGTAGCCTCCCGTCAAAGCCATCCAGCGTGTTCTTTAACGTGTACAGGGTATGGCTCTCCCGCACACGGGGCCACGGCTTAACGTCCCATCCGACGGACGGCGGCCTTTCCAAGCCCATTGGTGTCCCCTACTGACCGTGGGCAGGGCGGGGAAATTTTGCGGAGATAAATCTCAACGCTGGCCCAGCTGGGACTCGAACTACAGATTACGAGCCTGGCGCGCTACCGACTGAGCCACCCCCGCCCCGGTACGGAGGGAGGACGCATGTGTATATGTGTGTGTGAAGTGGAGGGAGGGGTAAAATCAATATGAAAAATGCTAAACTCCCATTTAGTGTTGTCAACGATTTTGGGGCTCTTCAGGATATGTGTAGTAATTCTTTACCACTAAGCTCAGTATGTGATATTTAAGTATAATTTAATAAGCAATATTTGTCTAGTATGCAAGAGAAATTTGATAATTTTAATCTTAACCAAGGGTTGCTTTTTACAAAACGGCAACAAATTTATTTGAGAGTTTTGTGACACAAATATTTTCCTTGTCCTGTTTCACTAAAGAACGACTTTTACATTTCAACTCGCATAATTGCTTCACATTCAGACACTTTTTATCATCCACTGTGTTTTAGGTAACGTTTTTGAACTTTCAGTTTCCTTAAAATTCAGCTGAAATTTGGAAACGTAAAGTTTCCATTGCTTCTTATTCACTTACCTTTACCTCTACACCGGGGGTGGCTCAGTCGGTAGCGTGCCAGGCTCGTAATCTGTAGTTCCCAGGTTCAAGTCCCAGCTGGGTCAGCGTTGAGATTTATCTCCGCAAAAATTCCCCGCCCTACCCACGGTCAGTAGGGGACACCGATGGGCTTGGAAAGGCTGCCGACCGTCGGATGGGACGTTAAGCCGTGGCCCCATGTGCGGGAGAGCCATACCCTGTGCACGTTAAAGAACACGCTGGATGGCCTTGACGGGAGGCTACCATCTGTCTCCCAACAGCTGTTCCAGTGGGTCCCCTCCCCCAACCTTCTCTGAGCCTTCGGGGTTCATGTGACCTGGCCATTTAGCCCATGGTGTGCAAAAAAGTGCCGCTCAGAGGTAAAACAACCCAACCTCTACACCATACACCTTTGGTAGTCTTGAAAAGGGGATATATAAGTCCATCTGTGTTCCTTTTTCCTTATTACCTTCACAGTCCATCGGATGGAACATTAAACCGCATGCACTAGAGTCACATTCTATTCACGTTAAGAACACCTCACATTGCATTTGTTTGTCATATGTCTCTTTTTCGTTTATTGCGGGTTTGTTTTTTTACCATTGTCCTTTACACACTGGTTAATTCGTTAAAACATTGTCTGGGTTTTTCAACACTGTTATTCTATTATTATCTTTATGGTATTTACTTTTACAACTCTGATATTACAGACTCCGTGGCTTTTAGATTTTTTTCAGTTTTTATCATGTTTGGCTTATTATAGCCGTAGTTGCTAGGTGCTTTAAAAAATCCGAAACAATCCAAACATCAAGTTATTAAAGGCAAGGCACATCGATAGGGCCCTAAATATGCAATTTTCGGTTTACTCTTTATAAAAAGAATTTTAAAAAATGGCCTTAGTCGATTAGCTCGGCAGGATCGTAACCTGACGTTCCCGGTTCGTGCTTCTATCGCGACTGGGTTGGGTTGTTTTACCTCTGAGCGGCACTTTTTTGCACACCATGGGCTAAATGGCCAGGTCACATGGACCCCGAAGGCTCAGAGAAGGTTGGGGGAGGGAACCCACTGGAACAACTGTTGGGAGACAGATGGTAGGCTTCCGTCAAGGCCATCCAGCGTGTTCTTTAAAGTGCACAGGGTATGACTCTCCCGCACACGGAGCCACGTCTTAACGTCCCATCCGACGGACGGCGTCCTTTCCAAGCCCATCGGTGTCCCCTACTGACCGTGGGTAGGGTGGGGAATTTTGCGGTGATAAATCTCAACGCTGACCCAGCTGGGACTCGAACCTGGGAACTACAGATTACGAGCCAGGCGCGCTACCGACTGAGCCACCCTCGCCCCCTATCGCGACTGTGTTAAGAATATTCCTGCATCTCTTCCCTCCATGAAAATAGGGATACCGATGGGCATTGAAAGATTCTCATTCTTCAGACAGGTTGTTAAGCCGTAGTTTTGTATACAGTAGAATCATACTCTGTACACGATAAAACACGATGAATGCCCTTAACGATAGGTTATCACCTGTCTTCCAACAATCTCCAGTTTTCTCCTCCTCCTGACCATTGAGGTCCTCATAACTTTGCTATTTTAGTTCACACTGTGCAAAAAAAAAGTTACCTTTTATTCAGGTTGAGTGGCTAATAAAAGGAAGTTATAACTTTAAAGAATAGATTAGAAGGATTTAACACGAATGATCCCATTGTCTTGAACAGCTGTCAAGTAAGTATATTTCTCCAACCTAGATTCTTTTGAAATCGAAACAAAAAAGTCGCAGCTACTAGCAATTGGCAGAACAATCAACGAACCACGAGCTTTATGCGGTGTTTGTATCCAAACTGTGTAAAGTCGTCTGGGTTTTCAGATGACATTAACAGCCGGTGATATTTAAGAAGTATCTGCTGAAACTTCCGTTATATCGCAAATTCTTTTCTTTTCAACGTCTCAGTCACTAGGCTACTCTTCGGTCACGAGCTGGAGCTGGAATTTACATTATTTCTTTCCTGCGGAAGTTTAAATTTAGGATGACATGTGTTAGGCCCTGAATTGCAAAGTTGAGATAGAAATTTCGTATTGTTTGGTCATAATAGCCTCGCTCTTGCGTTGACAACAAACAGCCTCCGAAGCCATTGTGTCAGCTGTTACGTGCATCCCCTTGCATCCATATTCCCTCATTTGCATGGAATGAGAAAGGAAAGCCAAGGAAACAGCATCCTTACTCATCTCTTTTCTCAGCTGTGAGAGGGGGTAGGAGTGCAAGATTTTCTTCCACTTCCCTTACTCTAGAAGTTTTGATGGTGAATCCAGTAATAAGAGTCGATTGAGAACAGAGGTAAAAATGGGGTGGGACAGGATAGGACGGCGTCCCACTAATTCCGAAGATGAAAAAACTAGATATTGAAAAATTAAAGATAACAAAAAAAACGGACACTTTACCCTCCGATTTTGTTTGTTACTTTCAGTGTTATTTCGGGTAATTCATATATATATATATTTCTTTTTTTGAGGGGGGAGGGGGGTGTCAGAGAATCGCTGTATTTTGTCGTATCTCTAATTCAAAAATCCCATTTCCAGCACTGATTGAAGAGGGATGTTAGTAAAGAAGATAAATAATAAACAGGGCAAAATCTTTATCAAAATTCACATCCATTACAGAATTTACACGCATATCAATGGGTATTTCACTTCGGAGCTCTATAACTCCTGAATGCATTTAATGGAAAATATACCTTAAGTTAAATAATCAATTTTAATCAATTATATTTAAATATCTAATCATAAATACTGTTGAGAAACATAAATAGTAATATATCATTAATTATAAAAATGAAATAACAATAAAATAATACAAAAATAAAATAAATAATAAATATCTCGCAATAAAATAACGAAATTTGGAACATGAGAATGCATAAATCAATTAATGTTCAGACTGTTACCTAGAGGCCCATATATAAAAAAAATGTTGATCGATAAATAATGAAGAATACAACAGTACTGGATTCCTCCGTTTTCAAGTTCTTATTGGAAACACTCTTGGTAATCTTGAAGAGGGAACATCGATGAGTGTGTCTGTGTGCCTGTCAGATGTCTCTTGTCAGGTGTGTCTGTGATATGTATCTTGTCAAGTGTGTCTTGTCAGTGTGTCTTGACTAGTGATTTCCATTTGTCTTCTAACAGCTGTCCAGTGGGTCCTTTCCTCAACCCTCTGTGAGCCCTTGGGGTACTTGTGACCTCCCATTTAGTCCATTGTGTACAAAAAATGCCGCTTAGAGGTATAACAACTGAACAACTCCAGCGTTCTGTCTAGGTATACAGAATGCATCCCCGTAGTTTGTCCTTAACACGATTTCTATAGAAGGAAACCATGCAATCGATCGAAATTAACTATACCTCTTACCGTAGGAAAAAAAAGCTTATTGAATTAGGGAAAAAAACCATCGAATAGTTTCTAAAGCAGCGGTCTTTCACGATGCAAGGTAAGAACAAAGTACACTAAAAAAGAAATATTTTGTTTCGTTTTTCTCCTTTGAATCTGGCCACAATTGTTAAATTCGATTTCGTTTCTATCAGTGTTTTTGGGGAAGTTTAAGTTTTTAGAATCTTTCCTACAAAAAGTACAGAATTTCTCGAAGAAGAATTACCGTTTGACAGACTATTTATTTGAAACCCTAATCATTTGGCGGAACATTATCGTGGCCTATGTCGATTCATGTTTTATGCTCTGCCTGAAGGAAAGAAACGAAAATTCCAAAGTTGTCAGCAATGTTGCAGGAAAAATTTTAAATCAGATAAAAAATAAGGTTCAGGAATTTAACAAGAGACTTAAACGAAGCAGAGGGTTCATCTTCTAATAAATCATTAAAAGTCGTCTAAAATTTCGTCTTTTGTGTTTGTTTCTGTTTTGGATAACTGTAGAACGATTGCATGGATTATTATCCACTTAAATTCTTCCCAGGTAGCGTTGGGGTGGAAAATACCCCATGAGATCACATATTATAATATCTTAAAACAAACCATTTTGAATTGATCTCATATCTTTTTTTCCATTAAAAAAATTAAACTTTTGTTGAAATTTTTATGATGCATAATATAACACGAAAATTTAATTTTGAAAGTTAAGACAGTTAACTTTCAAATATTTAATAACTTACAGAAAGGTTGGGTGTATTACTTCAATATGAGGTTGAGTTGCTCATTCGGTATCGCTCGCAACTCGTAATTTACAGTTCCCAGGTTCGAGTACCACCTGTCCCAACGTTGAGATTTATCTCCGCAAAATCACCACCTCGTTAGAAAGGGGACACCGATGAGCTTGGAAAGGTCATCGTTACGCACATGGGGTGTGGCCCCTTGTGCAGGAGGGCTGTACCATGTGCACGTTAAAAACACGCTGGATGGTCTTGACGGGAGACTTCCATTTGTTGGAAGCATGAGGAGTGGGTCTCCTGATGCTTCCAACCTTCTCTGAACACCATGGAATCCTTGAAACCAGGGCATTTAGGCAAAAAGTGGCGCTCAGAAGTAAATCAATCCAATCCAACTTACTTCAATATGTACTGTATGTATACTTCAGGAGAGAGAGATATGAGACCATATTCACAGAATTAAACAAATTAGGAATCTTAGACTTTAATATTCAAAACCTTTTAAACTATCCTATTTTTGCTGCTAAAATTACAATCCATAAATTAATTCTCAACTTCCTCTATTCCACTTCATTGTAGAATAAAATTTAAAAAAAAGATAAAAATTGAAAATTGAAAAAAAAAAAGATAATATAATGATCTATTATCTTGTTTTATTGAGTGATTATGCTCACTTTTGTTCAAACCTTCCATTGGGAAAGCCTGAGCAAGGACCTCCCATTTATTTTGTAACGTGATGAATGAAGGAATGAATATGAGGCCACTACAGACTTTTACAAATAAATTATTTATGCAAAAGAAACATCTTATTTTCAAAGACGAACTAAATTAGCCTCTTAGGATACACTTACTGCAAAAGCAACCACTGAATATTTCAATTAATAAACAAACTAGTTAAATACCTACGACAGTATTGATACTTTTCTGCATGTATTCCGTATCCACGATGACATTATTTTATTGTGCATCGTTTGCCCTTCTTTCAGCTAACAGCTTTAATCACTGCTTCCAAGAAAGGTGCTTTTACCTTTAAGTGGCATTTTTTGTGTCACAACGGACTAAATGGCTAAATCACATAGACCTCAAGGGCCCCAAATACTTAACCTCAGAGCTGAATATGATAAGGAGATAGACTGGACATCTTTCAGGAAACAGATGGTAACTTCTAGTTAAGTCCATCCCGAAGGTTTTTTCTAATGTTCACAGGATATGGCTATCATGCACTACGGACATTTCCTACAAAGATATGGCTATCTTTTGTATACATTCACAGGATATGGCTATTATGCACACGGAACCTCGCATGAGGACAAAGCGGGGTGGGGGGGGGCGAGGTGAAGGAAATTTTTAAGGCTGGCTTAGCGGTTACTCGGATTTGTGAACTTGAGTTTACGATCCTAGCGCTATCGACAGAGTAAACTTTCGCCTCTGGTTAGTTGGCTGATTTAGTTTCTTTCACTTCTGAGCGGCACTGTTTTTGCACACAATGGGTTAAATGGGCAGGGCTCCAGGACACCCAAGGGGCCAGGGAAGGTTGGGGTAAGGGAGACCACTGGAAAATCCCATTGGATGGACGGCGATATTTCCAAGTCGATCGGTGTTCCCTTCACATCGAAGGCAGGGGATATATTTCAACGCTGGACTCGAATCTGGGAATCGCAGATTTGAGTCTGGCACGCTACAGAATGAATCACTCCCGACTCATGATACAAGAATAGTTCTATTTATTTTAATCCTTTAAATCTTCAGATGCGCATAGGGGAACACTTATCGTCAAATTATTTTTAATATAAAATTCTTAAATTCTAAATCATAATTATAGAACTCTTAACCACTAAATTATAACTATAGAACACTTAAATACTAAATTATAACTATAGAACTCTTAAAATACACTTAAGAAAAGTGTTTCCCATACGATAACATGTAATATATTTACAATTCACAAATCAGTCTTTTTATTTCCTTTTTTAAATTTATTTCGCTTTTTTTTTCTCTACATTATTTTAAAACCATTTAAAAATATTTATTAGAACCGAAATAACATCGGTCTCCATAAATTGTTGCTTTAGCCAAATTAATTCGGGATTGAACTTGTTAAAAATACAATTTAGAAGAAGTTTCTTATTAAACTTTCCTTGAAATTTAAATATGATAAGTAATTTAGAACATCATACATTTAGTGCAGATATGACCCATCTTTTCGAGTTCGCGTGCCAACATTACTAAAATGCTTTAAAATGATATTTATGCCAGTTGAGATTACCTATCCGTTTATCATACGATACAAATTAAATGAACCAAAATACTATGGATTTAAATACAAGGATATAAACTACCAAGTTTTAGATTACAAAGGAAAACAAAAATAAAGCGGTTATTTACCTTAACTAAAACCATTCAATGAAATGCAAAAACTCACACGCGATTTTCCACTTACTCTGCTGAGCGCATCACTTCCGCCGTGAATATTTTTATGTTGCAGTATATTTTGCAAAATATCGGTTATTTGACGAGATCTTTTTAACCTATGGGAGCACAGTTGAAGTAATAGTTATAGCAACTCGACTTGCAGTCTTGTCACCATTGATTCGATCATGAATATGTAATGAATTGCTAGGGCCAGTGTTTCGAAGCATCTACACTAGCCGTAGACATGTATTTCATTTTACTTCTCAAGCCAGTAAAAATCGTCTCTGGCTTACCATAGGTTCACCATCCCTGGTTTAGTGTATTATCGAAATCAGCTATTTCCGTTACTTGCAGAAAAAGAAGAAAGGCG
Organism: Ryuthela nishihirai; assembly: GCA_038380435.1. NCBI lineage: Eukaryota > Metazoa > Arthropoda > Arachnida > Araneae > Heptathelidae > Ryuthela > Ryuthela nishihirai. The sequence goes on from JAWZYU010000020.1 coordinate 43,650,098, forward strand.
AGTCCTAGTGTTTTCTGGATCGTTATAACGCTGGGAATACATACAAATCCTCTTGAAAAACCCACCATAAGTTTACAAAGTAAAATTATATCTAAAACTCTTTCCCCAGGTCGTTCACATTGCATCTTCTTTTCACTTACGTGCAAATTCTAAAGTACCATAAAGACAACAGAATCGTAGTTCCAGCCAACCTAATCTCGTTGTTGTTCTAAGACGAGAACCAAAACTCTTTCTCCTAAAGCTAACAACAGAATGCAAGATTAATGATCACCAAGAACATGTACCAGAGAAGTTTTTAAATTCTGCAACATCTGTATTCCTAAGCATCTCGTTGAATCGCCTCTTGTAAAGGCCTGATGAAAATCTTTTTGATTTGTTTTCTTGCCCTTCTTCTGTTCGTACACACAGAAATGGCGATGGAATCTTCCGATTAAGGATTTTCCAACGCCCAATCCCCTATGTTGCTTCATTTGCATGCTATAAAGGGACACGTGTTTTTCTTTCTATTCTACTTTCTGTTTTCCTTCGGCCTCCAGACGATGATTATCGGCCTGGTAGGAAGATCTCCGAAACAACGGCATTGGCGTTGAGAATGCTAATGCAATGTTCTTTTGAAAGATAACTGGAACTTGGCACCGAAGATGTATTAGACAGCTACATCATGTGTAGCATTTTCATGATATTGAAAGTTTAAAATAGAAGTAAAATATAAATATAAACAGAATTATTCACTCTCAGAAACAGTAGGAAATAAAATCTTCAAAATCTTTTTTTTTTCTTTCTATAAGAATGAGGGAATAAACATGAAGAACAACGAATAAACACTGAACATGAGCTAAGGCGGGGAATAATTCATTCGTCTTTAAGAAGGTGCTCTGAAGTACCATGCACCTCTATATCACATCATTTCAACCATCATAACTTTCCTTAAGTAGGTGGGAATTATCCCGCCTTAGCTCAACTGGTAGAGCAACTGGCGCTGCCCAGTAGATTCCGGGAGGCGAATGGGTTGGGTTTTTTTCACACTTGCCTAATTAATACAAAATAACTGTGGCTGTTTGAGAATCATTCCTTCGTATCAAATTGGTTGCTGGCGTATAAGGTTATTCATTTAATTATTATAATAATACAATATGTCGTCAATAGCATAAAGTCGCTGTCAATTATTAATGCAATAAGAAATGTTTGTTAATTACTCTCCTGCCATTTGTGAAATTGGGTTCTTGTGGATTAAGTATTTGTATATTGTGTGAAAAAAACGTACTGCTCATAGATGAAATATGGATGCCGTGTTCTTTGTTTCGTGCTAAGCAGGGTACTTCTTCTAATTATGTTATAAAAATTGGTGGAGGGTTGACTTGCCACCCGCATTAACCCAATCAGTATATAATTGGCCCTTAGCTGTACAAAGGTTTTGCACTCCTGGTGGATAGTGTTTGGAGTTTCACGAAGTTTTCGGTGGCTATTTACTACAGGGGTATAATCACCTGGATTAGAAAAGGGGGAGAGGGATAGTTGGCTATTTCATCTATGAGCAGTACTTTGTTTTGCACACAGTATGCAAATAATTTGTTAATTACTATCCTGCCATTTGTGGACTTGGGTCCTTGTGGATTAAGTATTTGCATATTGTGTGCAAAAAAAGTACTGCTCATAGGTGAAATAGCCAACTATCCCTCCCCCCCCCATTTCTAATCCCGGTGATTATACCCCTGTAGTAAATAGCCACTGAAAACTTTGTGAAACTCCAAATGCTATCCACCAGGAGTGCAAAACCTTTGGACAGCTGATGGGCCAATTATATATTGACTGTGTTAAGGCGGACGGTAAGGCAACCCTCCACCACTTTTTATAACATAATTTGAAGATGTACCGTGCTTCGCACGGGATATTAAAGCGGCCAGTCAAGATCAGTGTGTGTTTCGTCACATCTTAAGCCTATTACTGCCATTAAGTCATTTTTTGGGGGGGATGGAATAGGACGTCACAGTGTCCTTAATCTTTTGTACCACTGTACAACAGATGCACTTTAATATCAAATTGTTTTTTGGCGTTGTTTTGAAAATGAACTCATATCCCCCACTGAAGTGTTGCATTTGAGATTAATTCATCATTTTGCTTTGATTTATTTAATTTTTTTTTTATCTCATTCATGCGGTTGCATTGAGTGAGGCCATGGACCGCATGCGGCCCGCGGGTTGTGCATCGCTTCTTTTCGAACTTTGCAATTAGCAGTTATCCCATCGTTCAATAAGCAAGCGAATCCCAGTTTATACTGATAGCAAGATTAAAATCACATTTTCTTTACTTTTTAAAAATTGTTAAATGCATTTTTGTGATCTAGAGGTTCTGAAGCAAAGTTGAAGCTGAAATTTGGATAATTGAACAATAATATTTTTAATCATAAGAAATAATCCACGATGTTTGAATAAAGAGTTTGCCTTCAGGTTTCTTTTATTCTAGTTAAAAGTAAACCGTCCTTCAAAAAACTACTTGCTATAGAGGTCTAAGAGAAGACCGTCGTTATAATACGAGAAGTTTTCCTTTGCGTATTATAACGACGGTCTTCTCTATGCGAAGAAGGCCAGAACTCATCAGAAAAGCAAAACAAACGCAAAAAACACATCCACGTCTTATCTTTCGTTTCTAACCCAGGTCCCTTTGATCCGCAGCCAAGTATGAATAATCTCTATATAAATAAGAATTTGAAAGTAATAATTTGTGAGTTTTAGTTTTGGTATGAAGTAGTAAGTCAGTTTTATTTTTAAGGGTGACATGTAGATTGCGAAACTAAAAACTGGTGATGCAAAGAATAAAGCTGCGAGAACCGCTCGAATGAATCTGAAACTTTTCTGCTGGTGATAAAGGCACGACTAGGCGATTTCTTTAATTTCCTATTGCTGCTGGAAAAATCTTAAGAAGTACATAGCTTTCGTAGCTGTAAACGAGATGACGCACAAAAAAATCAGGAGTTTTTTTTTTTCCATTAATGACCGCAATTACGAACATTAGAAGACTTTAAAAGAAGTGAGGAACTAGACTTCAAGTCAAAAATTTTTTTAACTAAATTTAATGTGTTGGGGAAAAGCTTAACTCTAAGGAAATGCAAAGTAATTGGAATTAAACTTATTAATATCACCAATGTGTTGTCTGAGATTTATTTTTGAGGCACAGTAAGATCCGCTGAAGCCTCTTGTAGACCGCATTATATCAGATGTACAATCGCTCGAAAAAGTATCCGAACACTACGGTTGATTACAGAATTCAGAAAAAATATCTGGCAACGATTTTTTTAGAAATTAGTGATCTGGCCACCTTCGTGTCACGTGACACGAAGGTGGCCAGATCACTAATCGTGTCACGTGACACGAAGGTTGCCAGATCACTAATTTCTAAAAAAAAATCGTTGCCAGATATTTTTTCTGAATTCTGTAATCAACCGTAGTGTTCGGATACTTTTTTGAGCGACTGTACAACGAAATGATCCTGTATTTATCGTAATTATGCTGTTTGCTACATATAGTCATAGTAAATAAAAAGCAGTAACTTTATTTCCTTTAGCGTACGAAATATAAAAGTATGTGATATATTTTGCATGAAATATCAGACGATACATCAGTTAATTCATTAAAGTTAATTTTAAAACATTTCTTGTGTGGGGGTTCAAATTTAAATATATATATGACTTATATATTAATTTCCTGTGTTTATCTCTTATTAACGTATAAAGTTACTTTGCAAAATAAGTTCATCTTTCCTTTCCCCCCCTCATCGTTATTTGTCACCTCGAGTGACGTTTGTTGTACGCTTTTACTATTTGTTTAGATTCCAATTTCACCTTACGTAAAAATAGAAATGTTATAATAAAAATAAATAACATGAAAGTAGAATAACAAACCAGATTTTTTGTTATTTGTAAATATATAGTACTAGAAATCAATCAGTGCCTTGGGGACCTTGATTTCTAGACCGTCACTCCGACCCCTATTTGACCTTGATTGTGTCACTGGACCTAAAAACTCTTCGCATTTCCTGGTTCTACTGCCTGAAATATCCCTATTCACCAATGTTTAGCTCTCCAGTGCAGGTATGTTAAAATTTGACCTTTAACCTCAAAAGACCCATCGCATCTAAAATTTGATAAAATTACTGAGATCTTCGACTCAAAATTCCCCAAGGCACCAATTTTTAACTCTCGAGCAATGGTAGATATACATTTGACCTTTGACCTCAAAGGACCCATCAGAACTAAAATTCAACAACAATATCAAGATCTGCGACTCAAAATACCTTCAGAAACCAATTTCCAGCTTTCTAGGAGAGGTAAAGCCAGATTTGACATTTGACCCCGAAGCACCCTCCGGATCCGAAATTTCGCAACGTTTCCAATATCTACAGCCGGAAATAACCCCCTGACATCAAGTTTTACATTTCTAGCCCACCTAGATCAAGGTTTGACATCTACGTGACCTCTATTTGACCTTGAAGGACACGTGGGGATCAAATTTCGGATTTTTCCGATATCTATTACATGGATTACACCAAAGTGCATATTTTCAGAGCTCTACCATTTCTAATTCATAGTTAGAATTAGCATAATCCCCTGTCAGTCAGTCAATCAATCACTCATAATTGTCTATATACATCAAAGAGCCAAAACATTAGGACCACCTAACTAACATGATGTTGGTCCTCCACCTACCGCCAAAACAGCTCTTATCTGGTGAGGCATGGATACTACAAGATTTCTAAAGGTGTCTTGTGGTATCTGATTATAACACGTTACCAGCAGATCCTTTAACACTTGTAAGTTACGTGGTTGAGCCACAGCAGATCGGATATGCTGTTCCAACACAAACCACAGATGCTCGATTGGATTGATGCCTGGGATATTTGGGGGCCAGGGCAAAACCTGGTAATCTTCCTGATGTTCTGCGAACCATTCTCGAACAATCCAGGCAGTGTGGCATGGCGCATTATCATGCTGAAAGAAGGAACTGCTAGAGGGATATACCTTTGCTATGAAAGGATTTACCTAGTCTGCAATGATGCTTAGGTAGGTTGTATACGTCATAGTTTCCTAAACATGAATGGCTGTATCCAGGGTTTTCTAACAGAACATTGCCCAAAGCATTACACTACCTCCACTGGTTTGTTTTCGTCTCATCGTGCATCCTGGTGACAACACTTCCCCAGGTAAACGACGCACACGTACAAGGCGTGCACATGGTGCAACAGGAAACAAGATTCATCGGACCAGACGACCTTCTTCCAATCATTCAAGGTCCAGTTTTGATGCTCCCGTGCCATTGTAGGCGTTTTCGTCGGTGAACCGAGGTTAGCATGGTCACTCTGAGCGGCCTGCGGCTACGCAACCCAATTTTCAGCAGAGTTCGATGTATTGTGTGCTGTGACACACTCTCCCGTCACCAGCATTCGAATTACGGGCGAGTTGCGCCACAGCATCCCTTCTGTTGGCTCATATCATACAGGAGAGCCTTCGCTCACCTCTAGCACCGATGAGCCGTGGTCGGCCCACACCTTGCCCGGCGGTTCATGGCTTTTCCTTCCTTGGACCACTTTTTGAAGGTATTAACCACAGCTGACCGTCAGCACCCCTCAAGCCTTGCCGTCTCGGAAATGCTCTGACTCAGTCGTCTGGCCATTACAATTTAGCCTTTGTCAAACTCGCTTAAATCCGCTGCCTTTCCCATCTGAAGAACAAGAATAACACTGATTAACAGAGCTCAGTATTAGGTGCTATTTATACAGTTTCATGACCTTCACACGCGCCGTCGTTTATCTGCAGTTTCCCCCCGATTTTCATAACGATTTGCATAAAGACGCGCTGGTCATAATGTTTTGGCTCTTCGGTGTATATATAATACTAGAAATCAATCAGTGCCTTCGGCACCTCTTGACTTCTAGCTGGTCACTACGACTTCTATTTCACCTTGAATGCGACACCGAATCTGAAAATTCCTCCTCATTTCTGAATTGTACTCCCCGAAACAGCCCTCTCCACCAATTCTCCCTTACCGGTATATCGAATTTGATCTTTGACCTCAAAATTTGACCTTTGACTTAGAAGGACCCATTGCATCTAAAATTTGGCATAATTTCTGTGATATAGAACTCAAAATACACCCAGGCCATTTTTTAGCCGTCAAACACCTGTAGATCGATATTTGACCTTTGACCTCAAAGGACCCGTCGTATCCGAAATTTCGCAACATTTTCGAGATCTATGACTCAAAATACCCATAAAAACTAATTTTTAGCTCTCTAGCACCGATAGATCTAAATTTGACCTTTGACCTCAAAACCCTTCTGGATCCAAAATTACGTAACATTTTCGAGATCTACAACCCGAAACACACCCAGACACTAATTTTCACGTTTTAGCACTCGTAGATCATAGTTTGACTTCTTCGTGGTCTCTATATGACTTTGAAGGACACGATGTAGGTCAAATTTCGAATCTTTCCCGAGATCTACGATCTCGATTACGAACCTGGAGATCGAACCTGGGAACTACAGATTACGAGCCTGACGCGCTACCGACTGAGCCACCCCCGCCCGATTTGCTTAGGAGTCTAAGCAAATCGGGCGGGGGGTGGCTCAATCGGTAGCGCGTCAGGCTCGTAATCTGTAGTTCCCAGGTTCGAGTCCCAGCTGGGTCAGCGTTGAGATTTATCTCCGCAAAATTCCCCGCCCTGCCCACGGTCAGTAGGGGACACCGATGGTCTTGGAAAGGCCGCCGTCCGTCGGATGGGACGTTAAGCCATGGCCCCGTGTGCGGGAGAGCCATACCATGTGCACGTTAAAGAACACGCTGGATGGCCTTGACGGGAGGCTACCATCTGTCTCCCAACAGCTGTTCCAGTGGGTCCCCTCCCCCAACCTTCTCTGAGCCTTCGGAGTCCATGTGACCTGGCCATTTAGCCCATGGTGTGCAAATAAAGTGCCGCTCAGAGGTAAAACAACCCAACCCAATCGTCTATATACATTATATAATATTTTCTCATATTAAAAATATTTTTCCAATATTTATATATATTTTAATAATAAATATTTTTAAACTTTTTTTAGCAATATACTATAGTGTTTTTAAACTAATTAAAAATTTTTTTCCAATATTTATATATATTTTAATAATAAATATTTTTAAACTTTTTTTAGCAATATACTATAGTGTTTTTAAACTAATCAAAAATAGCGTTATGTTTAGTGCTCCCTAAGGTCACCTAGGGACTGAATGGTTAAAGCAGTCTTCATTCATTAGAGATTAAAATACTTAAGGCAACACAATAAAAATCACTTCTATAAAACAGAAATATGACACATTAAACAGAAATCTAAAATCTTATAAAGAATTCTTTAGATAGAAAAAGAGCGATCTCGAGTCCAGATTTAGTGATCGTGCCACTAATATCGCACAAAACAGAGACACAAAGCAGAAAAATAATCTAATTTTTAGCAGCGTTAGAATCATTCAATTTATTTTCATTTCCAGACCGTGGAAAAATTGCTCTGAAGGTAACAAACATGCTCGGTCAAATAATCCATTATGTGAAGTGAAGGATATCGAAAATATCGGAGTTAAGGAAAGAAAAGGAGATAAGTGAACTGAAATTCCGATAATGGCAAATGGAGATAACATATTGATCAGTGAGGTACAAGTGTGCTAATAGTATAGTTAAGAGCAAAACCAGACACCGAAAGCGAAGAAAACCATATGCCTGAACTTCAGTAGCGAAAGTAATCGAGCTTTGTTTCACCCTCAATGTAGCCAGACGTCCACATCGGAATTGGGGGCGGGGGTGGCTCAGTCGGTAGCGCGCCAGGCTGGTAATCTGTAGTTCCCAGGTTCGAGTCCCAGCTGGGTCAGCGTTGAGATTTATCTCCTCAAAATTCCCCGCCCTGCCCGTGGTCAGCAGGGGACAACAATTGGCTTGGAAAGGCCGCCGTCCGTCGGATGGGACGTTAAGCCGTGTGCGGGAGAGCCATACACTGTGCACGTTAAAGAACACACTGAATGGCCTTGACGGAATTCTGTCTCCCAACATCTGTCTCCAAACAACATCTGTCTCCCAACAGCTGTTCCAGTGGGTCTCCTCCCCCAACCTTCTCTGAGCCTTCGGGGTCCTTGTGACCTGGCCATTTAGCCCATGATGTGCAAAAAAGTGCCGCTCAGAGGTAAAACAACCCAACTCTTATATTAATGATTATAATCATTTTTTCACAAAATTAAAATAGTAATGCCATGCGGAAAGAAGCGTATTACAAATACTAGTAGCAGAAACTAAAATGTAGTGGGTAACATCATTACGAATACAAAGGTTGGGTTGTTTTACCTCTGAGCGGCACTTTTTTGCACACCATGGGCTAAATGGCCAGGTCACATGGACCCCGAAGGCTCAGAGAAGGTTGGGGAGGGGACGCACTGGAACAGCTGTTGGGAGACAGATGGTAGCCTCCCGTCAAGGCCATCCAGCGTGTTCTTTAACGTGTACAGGGTATGGCCATCCCGCACACGGGGCCACGGCTTAACGTCCCATCCGACGGACGGCGGCCTTTCCAAGCCCATCGGTGTCCCCTACTGACCGTGGGCAGGGCGGGGAATTTTGCGGAGATAAATCTCAACGCTGATCCAGCTGGGACTCGAACCTGGGAACTGCAGATTACGAACCTGGCGCGCTACCGACTGAGCCACCCCCGCCCCACGAACGCAAAGAGCCATTCATTTATTAAATATAGAGAATACATAAAATGTAAACAAAAGCCCATTGGTGCTTATTTTCAATTCCTATAGGCTGATTAAAAGGTTGAAATTATAATCAAAAGTATTGTGTAATTTTATTTTATTTTTTGCAATTGCAAGAAATATTTTAAATTTAAATATTTTTGAGTTGGCAATCACTCCTGCCTGAACACATCTCTATTATCCAAGTTAATGCCAGGCTGGCTGGAATACGGGCAGGGAGTGGCTCAGTTAGTAGCGCGCCATGCTCGTAATCTGCAGTTCCCACGTTCGAGTTCCGCCTGGGCAAGCGTTGAGATTTATCTCTTCAAAACTTCCAGCCTTCAGTCAGTAAGGGACACCGATGGCCATGGAAAAACTCCCCGCCCTCAGTCAGTAAGGGACACCGATTGTCATGGGAAAAACTCCCCGCCCTCAGTCAGTAAGGGACACCGATTGTCATGGGAAAAACTCCCCGCCCTCAGTCAGTAAGGGACACCGATTGTCATGGGAAAAACTCCCCGCCCTCAGTCAGTAAGGGACACCGATGGCCATGGAAAAACTCCCCGCCCTCAGTTAGCAAGGGACACCGATTGTCATGGGAAAAACTCCCCGCCCTCAGTCAGTAAGGGACACCGATGGCCATGGAAAAACTCCCCGCCCTCAGTCAGTAAGGGACACCGATTGTCATGGGAAAAACTCCCCGCCCTGAGTCAGTAAGGGACACCGATGGCCATGGAAAAACTCCCCGCCCTCAGTCTGTAAGGGACACCGATGGCCATGGAAAGGCCTCTGTCCGCCGGATGGAATGATAAACCGTGGTTCCGTGTGCGAGAGAGCCATACCATGCTCACGTTAAAGAACTCCGGTTGGTATTGATAGGAGGATACCACCTGTCTCTCAACAACTGTCCAATGGGTCCACTCCGTCAAACCTCTCGGGGTCCTTGTGACCAGGTCACTTAGCCCATTGTGTGCAAAAAAATGCCCTCAGAGGTAAAAGCAACCCACTGGTTGGATTGGAACTGAATGGCTGATCACATCATCGCACTATTTTATATGTAGCTTATTTAGGGTAATCATATTTTAAATAAATATATATATAAAATTATATTCTGGTGATCTCTTCGTTAAATGTGCACGCATTTTTATTCATCCATATTGAAAAATCAACCTGTACACCATATTTCATGTCATTCCTTGAGATAAACTGCCGTTTTTTTTATTCCGGTATATTTTTGGATATTAGTGAAATTTCAACAAAATATTCTACATATATACTCTATAATTTATAATATTAACAGAATTACCCGGCGTTGTTCGTACCTTGATCTAATGACTCAAAGTAGTACGCGCATTCTAAGCGGTTGCGCAGACACCTTCGGGGTGACGTCACATGTGGAGGAAATTTTAGAAAGTTTGGTGCAATCGTACCCCTTATGTCTTGCTGCGTAGAGTTTAGACGCCGGAATCCTAGCTGCGGTGAGTCGGTATTGAACCCACTGTATGTGGACGAAATCTCTTGGCGCTGCTGTCACTTACGTTATGAATATAGAGTTAAATAAAGGAAGACGTTATCAGTGAGCAGAGTTTTCAATGGACAGACGTTTTCGTTATCTCCGACCACCTAGGAGGTGTGTCGAGCAAACAGACAGATAGATAAAAGCTCTAAAATACACGGTCGTCTCAGAATAATATGACCACCCACGGAATCACAGTGTACTCGCTCAGGCGCATCGCAGAGTGCACATGACAAGATCGAACACACGTAGATATAAGCGGCCGGCCAGAACAGATAAGCCATAGTGCGTAACGTGAGCACAATGGGCAGAGGTATTGATTGGACAGACGTTCAGAAAGAAATGATCATCGGCTACTGCTCCAAGTGTGGAAGCATCTCGGAAACAGAAGACTTCGTGGGTTGGACCGCTGGCACCAAGAATGGACCGCTGGCACACGAGTACCTCCAGACGTCATAACTGTGGAGCCCCAAAGGCCATCGACCTCAGAGGAGAACTTCACCTCCATCGACTGGTAAAGGGCAATCGACGTGCAACAGTGTAACAATTGACTACTCAAATGAACGCTGGGGCACCCAGGTACGTGTCCCCGATAACAGTAGAGCGAACCCTGTTACGCATGTGTCTCCGGAGTCAGCGATGCATAAAAGCGCCCATGTTAATCAAGGTCTATCGGCAACAACACCTGAAGTTCGCACGTGACTACCGTTATTGGACAGTGAAAGAGTGGAAAAAGATTGCCTTCTCCGACGAATCGAGGTTTCTAGTCCACAGAAGTGGGGGGCTGTAGCGAATATAGCGTCAGACACACGAGAACCAACACCCGGACACGCTTATTGGTCAAGTACAGGCTGGCAGTGTCAGTGTGCATGTCTGGGGGATGTTTTCCTGGTATGACCTGGGACCGCTGGTACCACTGGATGGGTCCCTGAACGCCAATAGCTACCTGTCCATCCTTGCTGACCACATGCATCCCTTCATGTTGGACGTTTACCCTGGTGGTGATGGTGCAACAGGACAATGCGCCCTGCCATGTCGCTAAGGTGGTGCGTGACTGGTTCCAGGAACACGACAGTGATGTCTCCGTTCTCCCTTGGCCGGCGAAATCGCCCTATCTCAATCCCATAGAGAACTTGTGTGACCATTTGGATCGACAGGTTCGGCGTGCGAACCCACAACCATGTCATCTCCGCAACTTCCGTGCTCTGCTGAAGTCCGAATGAGCACGTGTGCCTCTGGCCACCTTCCAGGGCCTCATTGCGTCCATGACAAGCCGTCTCGCCGCTGTCATCCGGGACAAGGGTGGTTATTCCCGTAATTAGGCAGATGGTCATATTATTCTGATACCACTGTGTATATAATAGACTAACATAGGTTACAATATTAATGAACATGTACGAGTACCATAACCTTAGATATTATATTTTAATGCACAATGCTCTAGAGACTGCCAAGAGTACAAGGCTCACAAATATTACCATTGTTATTGTTTTAGTTCTGAAAGACGCATTTTTCCACCAAATAGACTAAATTGGCAGAACATTAATAAGATCTCAAGGGTTCAGAGGAGATTAAGGAAAGAGCTCTATTAACAGAAGGCAGATTGAAGTCTCCCACCAAGACCATTCAGTGTGATTCTTTAATGCTTACATAATATAGTTCTCCTGCACACGGGGGGGGGGGGGGGGGGGCTCAGTCGGTAGCGCTTGAGGCTTGTAATCTGTAGTTCCCAGGTTCGAGTCCCAGCTGGGTCAGCGTTGAGATTTATCTCCGCAAAATTCCCCGCCCTGCCCACGGTCAGTAGGGGACACCGATGGTCTTGGAAAGGCCGCCGTCCGTCGGATGGGACGTTAAGCCGTGGCCCCGTGTGCGGGAGAGCCATACCCTGTGCACGTTAAAGAACACGCTGGATGGCCTTGACGGGAGGCTACCATCTGTCTCCCAACAGCTGTTCCAGTGGGTCCCCTCCCCCAACCTTCTCTGAGCCTTCGGGGTCCATGTGACCTGGCCATTTAGCCCATGGTGTGCAAAAAAGTGCCGCTCAGAGGTAAAACAACCCAACCTGCACACGGAGTCATGGCTTAACATCCTATCCTATAGATGGCGGCCTTTACAAGACTATCGGTGTACACTTCTTGTAGAGGGTAGAGTGGGAAACAAGCATAATTGGAATTTGAACCTTGGAATACCAGATTACGAGTATGGCGCAGCAGCATGACGGGTATATGTGTCATCTCACGAGAAAGGTTTAAAAGCCGTCTCATTACGTTGTTGTAAAGCACTAAAGTTTGCATGGCATATAGGTAGACAGGTATCTATAAAGAAAATCAGGAGGGTGGGGGGCAAGAAATTTCATCAAACTGAAAAGTGTAAAAGTGGGGGGATTTTTATTGAAATATAACATTTCTCCCTTCCGTTTTCGAGGTCTTTAATAATATCTTGAATAATGCATGAGATATATAAGTTTTACAGTTTTTTGTCTCCCTTATTAGCAATTTCAAGGGTGGGGGTATGGACCCCTGGCCCCTCCCCGACCCTCCGTATAGATATAGAGAAATAATAGGTGAACAACCAGAATTTACTTTGCAGCTAGCTAATTACTTTTTATCTTCTTAAACATTTGACAATTATGTACTGTTGTCTTCTTGTTTATTTCGATTCAGTATTTCCTACTTTTAAATGGACTGCATTTGAGAGCTTAATTCATGCTGTGCTAAGCGAAATATCAAGGGAAAAAATGTGTAACTTTTTTAAACTTTTATACAACTTGGTTGAAAACTCCCGATTAAATGACAAATGATGGAAGCTGTACTTAAGGTAATCTTAGAAGTTTTTTTTTCACACTTAAGCTACTTATCTTTCCTAAATGTAAGAGTAAGACTGAGAGAAGAAAAACTACAAAAAAAAAAAACGAAAAAGCTAATAACCATCCGTAACATTAGCGTTCACAAGACTCGGAACAGAAAAATCAGCAGAGATAGAGAGAAAGCTCTTAATAAAGAAGATATTTATTACTCTAAAAAAACACAACCGGCGACTCTCTCTCCCTTCTATTCTTAATTCTTAAACTCTGCTGTGATGGTAATTGTGTTCGAGATTTCTTTTTGTGAAGAGTGTTAGCTGTTGCTTTTCGTGGAAATCTAATTATTCATTCGCTTTACACAAATGTTATTTATTTTGGAATATTCGGCATTGCTTTCGCACAAGCAGCAGAAGAATAAGATTTTTGTCTAAACGACTGCCTGATTTATCATGCGGTAGTTAGGAAAGAAAAATAGAGATGACATTTTTCTTTTTAGGACGATTGAATGAAAAGAAAGGATGGGGAAAAAGTTGTAAGTTGTCCGCCTAGGCATTGAAGGAGAATTTGAATGATTTGTTGCAAGAACAAGAAATCCAATGTCAGTATTTTTTACGACGAATAAAAGGAAAGTAAAATACAATCATTACCCGACCAACACGATAGATGCTTTCTTTAATATATTCGTGTAAGAGTTGGTTGGGTTGGGTTGTTTTACCTCTGAGCGGCACTTTTTTGCATACCATGGGCTAAATGGCCAGATCACGAGGACCCCGAAGGCTCAGAGAAGGTTGGGGGAGGGGACCCACTGGAACAGCTGTTGGGAGACAGATGGTAGCCTCCCATCAAGGCCATCCAGCGTGTTCTTTAACGTGCACAGTGTATGGCTCTCCCGCACGCGGAGCCACGGCTTAACGTTCCATCCGACGGACGGCGGCCTTTTCAAGCCCATCGGTGTCCGCTACTGACAGTGGGCAGGGCGGGGAATTTTGCGGAGATAAATCTCAACGCTGACCCAGCTGACACTCGAATCTGGAAACTACAGATTACGAGCCTGTCAAATTCGTGTAATGTGAAATCGTGTTAGTCCGACAAGAATTTCTTATAAGGAATAATGTAAATAGGTGGGTGGGAGAAAGAGGAGATGCGTTCCAGATTCTTAACCTGATTAATATGCTTTGTATTCCTTTATTATGGTGGCTCAGTAGGTAGCGCGCCAGGCTCGTAATCTGTAGTTCCCAGGTTCGAGTCCCATCTGGGTCAGCGTTGAGATTTATCTCCGCAAAATTCCCCGCACTGCCCACGGTCAGTAGGGCACACCGGTGAGCTTGGAAAGGCGACCGTCCGTCGGATGGGACGTTAAGCCGTGGCCCCGTGTGCGGGAGAGCCATACCCTGTGCACGTTAAAGAACACGCTGGATGGCCTTGACGGGAGGCTACCATCTGTCTCCCAACAGCTGTTCCAGTGGGTCCCCTCCACCAACTTTCTCTGAACCTTCGGAGCCCATGTGACCTGGCCATTTAGCCCATGGTGTGCAAAAAAGTGCCGCTCACAGGTAAAACAATCCAATCCAATGCAGAAAGAAAAGGATGATAAATGTAAAAACAAAAGATGCCTAAATGAAGTTTTATCTTAATTTATCTTAATACATGGTAAAAAAAAAATAACTGCTGACTAACCGCGAGATTCGCCAGGTGTGCCGCGAAATTTCGGATGATATTGCATTTAAAGGAAATTTATACACCATTTCGTTGCTATTTCCTGCCACTGATTCTTTATTTAACGTTTTTCTGTTTAATAAAAAACTTACCCATATTAAATTTTATTGTTAAACCAAAATTAACAGAAAACATGCCTATAACATTTACAGCGTCAGTACTAACCTCTTTACACGTCAGAACGTGAACTGGATAGCTCTGCATTTACAAACACTCCACAGTAATGACTATTATTGAAGGCAAACTGCGCATGAGCGAGTCGAGTTTTGCCAACTTAAGTTTTAAGTGTGCCGTGAGCAAAAAACTTGAGAATCACTGGTATAAATCATTGGCGAGTAATGAAAACTGAAATGAGGTTGGGTTGTTTTACCTCTGAGCGGCACTTTTTTGCACACCATGGGCTAAATGGCCAGGTCACATGGACCCCGAAGGCCCAGAGAAGGTTGGGGGAGGGGACCCACTGGAACAGCTGTTGGGAGACAGATGGTAGCCTCCCGTCAAGGCCATCCAGCGTGTTTTTTAACGTGCACAGGGTATGGCTCTCCCGCACACGGGCCACGGCTTAACGTCCCATCCGACGGACGGCGGACTTTCCAAGCCCATCGGTGTCCCCTACTGACCGTGGGCAGGACGGGAATTTTGCGGAGATAAATCTCAACGCTGACCCAGCTGGGACTCGAACCTGGGAACTACAGATTACGAGCCTGGCGCGCTACCGACCGGGGGTGGCTCAACCCCCGCCCCAAACTGAAATGAGAAATTGACTGTTGTAAAAATTATTGACAAGCAATATGGATGACTAACTGTATGTTTACAAGCATTTCTAAAATTTACGTAACAAGTTATGTTTTTAACCAATCAGGGCGAAATTATATAAGCATGCGTTGTCATTTTCAAATTTTGCTTAAAAGCGCATCATCATCTTGAAGGCAGATGCCACAAGTAAAAATAGTCTTTGTTCACCAAAGAAGGCACGTTTCAACTTAGAGCTTTATCAAGAAAAAAGGTTTTTTCTTAACCTTGTATTTCGAAAAAACCGGACGTTTCACGTGACACGAAGGTTGCTAAAAAAATTTCTAAAAAAAAATCGTTGCCAGATATTTTTTCTGAATTCTATAATCAATTGTAGTGTTCGGATACTTTTTTGAGCGACTGTACTAAACAAGATATTCACACCCTCGTGGCAGCTGGACTTGTCCAGAATGATGTCATAAAGTGAAAAAAAATAATTTAATCGGAATGAAATGCTGGTAGTAATGGTTGTTAAAAACTGCCTTATTAATATCACTGTATTAATAAAGAAGTACGTTTTTACACACCCAATAAAATAACACATTACCAATATTGCTTTTTCTTCAAAAGAAGTAGAGTATCAACTTGGTAATTTATACGCCAAAGTTCATCATTCATAAAAGAAATACGATGCAATATAAAGAAATGAGATCGTTATTAGTGTGGCTAACGCAGCCCATTTCGCCATGGATTTAATCTGCCTATTGCCTATTAGGTAGCCTGACCTTAATCCTCTAATAATAAACAAAAATAACTAAAAGCTGGTTGCAGTACCAAGGAGATTTTTGGTCTAATGAGAGACACGAAGGTCACTCTAATGGTTCAGTTCATTATTCATTCTACTTACATTTCTGAGCAGTGTTTTGCTCTTTTTTTAGGCTAATTAAACGAAAGAAAACGTTAAAAATAGAATATATTTTCTCTCTCAAAATTGCGGAAAGTACATATTTTTTTTTTCTTTTCACACATGATAATTTTTTTTTGTCTAGTAGTGATGAGTTAGGGCTTGGGCTCAAAATAGTACAGTCGACTTCGGACTCAGAATAATTTAAATTATTTCTTTGTGAAAAAATGTAAAAATACGAAATTTTTTTATTATAATTTCAACTTTTCAATCAGTTTTTGACAATCAAAAATAAGTATTAAGCGGCTTTTGATTATTGTTTTACGCATTCTCTATCTTTAATAAATAAATGGCTCTTCGCATTTATAAGGACATTCATTATCCACGAACGTTTGGGGAGGGGGTGGCGCAGTCGGTAGCGCGCCAGGCTCGTAATCTGTGGTTCCCAGGTTCGAGTCCCAGCTGGGTCAGAGTTGAGATTTATCTCCGCAAAATTCCCCGCCCTGCCCACGGTCAGTAGGGGACACCGATGGGCTTGGAAAGGCCGCCGTCCGTTGGATGGGACGTTAAGCCGTGGCCCCGTGTGCGGGAGAGCCATACCCTGTGCACGTTAAAGAACACGCTGGATGGCCTTGACGGGGGGGCTGCCATCGGTCTCCCAACAGCTGTTCTAGTGGGTCCCCTCCCCCAACCTTCTCTGAGCCTTCAGGGTCCATGTGACCTGGCCATTTAGCCCATGGTGTGCAAAAAAGTGCCGCTCAGAGGTAAAATAACCCAACCCACGAACTTTTTCGATTAGTATTTCGAATACTTCTTGTTCCAAATAATATTAAGATTTTAATTTTGCCGTAAAATGATTATAATTAATAATGTAAAAAAAATTAATGATTAGCTAAATGCATTGCATATATACACTGAAGTGCCATTTAATTTAGAGATAGCAACCTAGTAACGTGTTGGACCGCTCTGGTCCTGATAACGGCCGCCCCACGACGAGGCAAGGACTCCAGAAGCTTACGTAAATGTTCCACAGGTATGGCAAACCATACATCCTCCAGAGCTGTCCACAGTTCTCTCAAGGTCGTCGCTGATGGGACACGGGCCCGAACACTGCTCGTTGGTATCCCAAAGATTTTCCATGGGATTTAAATCTGGGCTTCTAGGTTCCTGCAACCATGCAGTAGTCAACTTGAACCTGTGAGATGAAAGCTGTCTTGCTGGTAGATGCCATCTAAATTGGGATGCATGATGGCCATAAACGGGTGTAAATGAGAGAGTTTCAGCCACGTATGCACGCAAATGCGGGACTTGCGGTACTGAATCTGGATAATGTCTCCTATCTCTAATTCAATGGCACTTCAGTGTGTCTTATGATGCGTCAGAGAAATTTTTTTCTCAAATTGAGCTCAGCAATTGCCAAATTAAGACGGACTAGGGCTCGAAATATTCAGCCCGAATTCATCTATCATCTTGTTTTGGGAGTTTTTTCTATCAGTGTGTTTTTTTTAATGGAGGCTCTTATTTTTATACTCTGTGATAGTAATTTTTTTTACTCTATATAGGACAAAGAAGGATTCTAGAAACTAAAACACCTGTACAAGCTAGGAATAGTTTCTACTCCTAATTTGTACAGGTCATCTCATATAAGACCTGACCCAGTAATACCGAAAACATGTTTAGGGACTGTCAAGTCCCTTTTCCTATGCTAATTGCACTGACAAAAAAAAATATTTTTATAAAAAAAATTCAATTGAATTTTTTTTATAAAACTGGTAAAATAGGATGTTTTTATCTAATTTTGGAGTGCTGAATTCAAATGTGGCTGTGAAAAATCTGCAGTACGCACAGTTTTTTTTTCTTAATTTAAATTTAATTACAGATTGATGTATTTTAAATTTCATTGAATAGCATATTTGGAAAATTAAAACTACTGTAATTATTTTATTAAATTGCAACTTAAAACTCATTAATTAATTGCATGATTAAAGTGAAAAAATTAGAAACATCATAGTTATAGACCACTGAATATAAAGTAACAAATGACATAATATTGAAACGCAAAATAAGAAAACATGGATAAGGATCTTTTATACTTAAAAGAAGTTCATTTTTGTCTTTTATGTGCTTAGGTATCTTCCTTCTGCAAGAACCAGCAGTAGTCACCCATCATTGCTGGGTCCCACCTGCCTTGGTATCTCTCCTACATGGTTCGGATATCCTGGTGAAATCTTTCCCCTTGCTCATCACTGACAGCTTATAAGTTCTTGGGGGAGAAGTCGAGATGCGAATTCAAGAAACGTATCTTCAAAGATATTCGGCAGCCAAGATTTTCATAGTTTATTAGAAGATCTTGAATGAACTGATGGTAGTTTTCCTCTTTGTGATTCTCCAGAAAACCCTGGACCACAGATGTGAAGGATTTCTATGCAGCGTACTCCTTCATATTCGGTTTTAGTTTGAAGATAGTTTCATTAAGTAGCTTCCTGATCTGAGAACCAACAAAGAACCCTTCTTGAGTTTAGCATCACTTAGTTTTGTAAATTTTCTCTTCAAGAGCAAAAACCCTTTACCAGTTTTGTCCATAGCCTTGGCAAAGTTTTTCATAAGTCTAGTTTGATATGTAGTGGTGGGAGCAGAACATCAGAGGAGTCAACTAGAGGCTTATACGTCACATTACTCTTTCCAGGAATAAAAACTTCTTTTTCGGTGCAGTTGGGTTGGGTTGTTTTACCTCTGAGCGGCACTTTTTTGCACACCATGGGCTAAATGGCCAGGTCACATGGACCCCGAAGTCTCAGAGAAGGTTGGGGGAGGGGACCCACTGGAACAGCTGTTGGGAGACAGATGATAGCCCCCCCCCGTCAAGGCCATCCAGCGTGTTCTTTAACGTGCACAGGGTATGGCTCTCCCGCACACGGGGCCACGGCTTAACGTCCCATCCGACGGACAGCGGCCTTTCCAAGCCCATCGGTGTCCCCTACTGACCGTGGGCAGGGCGGGGAATTTTTTTTTCGGTGCAGTCTTTTGTTTTGTAGTGTTCCTTTATAGCCCTGCTGTCCTACAGACACAGA
The DNA here is from genome assembly GCA_038380435.1 of Ryuthela nishihirai. Taxonomy (NCBI): domain Eukaryota; kingdom Metazoa; phylum Arthropoda; class Arachnida; order Araneae; family Heptathelidae; genus Ryuthela; species Ryuthela nishihirai. The sequence continues at coordinate 43,669,586 of JAWZYU010000020.1, forward strand.
AAACAGCAAAATTTTGTGAAGCCTACTTGAAGCCCTAGCAAGAGAGATATAACTTTTAGATCCACACATATTCTCTATAAGCCAAATTTCTCTTTCTGAACAGAGAAACTCTGGTACCCTTGATCAGAAGGATTCCACTCTTGAAGTCGCGAACCTAAAACTCAGCTTTTTGTTTGGAAAGTCCTACGTCTCGAACAAGATCATTTAGTTCATTTTGCTGAATCAGATGAGGCTCGTCTAACTTTTTAGAGGTGTATGTAGGATCAGGATCTTTATGTGCCTCAAAGTCTTCCTCTGATGAATGTGAATCCATCTCCTTCCAGTTGGTGGAGGGGTGTTAGTGTAGGAATATCTTCTCCATGAGGAATTGGCCTTATGGCTGAAGCCACATTTAGATATTGTATTTTGTTGTGGTTTTTTTCTTTTTTGAAAAGCTCAATACTTTAGTTAAACAAAAATAGCAATCATGCAAGTGACTAATTGACTCACACCAAACCATTGGAACTGCAAAGGGAACGGATTTAATCTTACCTTTCAACCATTCACTCAGGCCAACAAAGCACGAAATGCAGTACATATGTGGATGTTTTGTCCTGATCTCCAACATGGGTTGGGTTGTTTTACCTCTGAGCGGCACTTTTTGCACACCATGGGCTAAATGGACAGGTCACATGGACCCCGAAGGCTCAGAGAAGGTTGGGGGAGGGGACCCACTGGAACAGCTGTTGGGAGACAGATGGTAGCCTCCCGTCAAGGCCATCCGGCGTGTTCTTTAACGTGCACAGGGTATGGCTCTCCAGCACACGGGGCCACGGCTTAACGTCCCATCCGACGGACGGCGGCCTTTCCAAGCCCATCGGTGTCCCCTACTGACCGTGGGCAGGACGGGAATTTTGCGGAGATAAATCTCAACGCTGACAAAGCTGGGACTTGAACCTGGGAACTACAGATTACGAGCCTGGCGCGCTACCGACTGAGCCACCCCCGCCCCCTCTCCAACATGATATCCAAAATGCAAGTTATAGGCTTTCTTCGCAATCCTTGTCAAAGAACGATCCTGAGATTTCACAATATAATTTCCATACACATAACAAAACTTATCTGGCACATTAACCCATTCTCGACGCTGCCTATGTACTATTTAAACGGCAAAATTCACTCTTCAACTTGCAGCATGTGTTCCTCCTACAATAAAAACAATAAGAATGGCGGTCTGAGGTTAGGTTACTGTCACATGTTTTCTCCCATTTGGCAATCAGTGTTGCCAGCCTAAAAAAGTAAAATATCTGGTATCCTCCCAGTTGCCTGGAGGTGTTGGCAACTGGGAGGATAGGATAATAGTAGTGAAAATGATCAATAACATAAAAACATGACGTGCTAGCCATTTTTTAAGGCCAGATCTGAAATCAGCACCTAAAAAAATAGTTAAAGGCAGCTACAATTGTTCATGTTATAAAAACCTTGTAAACCAGCATTATATATTGCAATCGTAGATGTAGACGTCAAATTACCATTGGGGATTGGGTTGTTTTACCTCTGAGTGGCACGTTTTTTGCGCAAATTGGGTTAAATGGTCAGGTCACAAGGATCCCAAGTGCTCAGAGAAAGTTGAGGAAGGAAGAAAGGACCTACTCTACAACTGTTAGGAAAGAGATGAGAACCTCCTATCTAGGCCATCCAGCTTATTATTTAACAGACACAGAGTCTGCTCTCCAGCACACAGAACCACTGCTTTACGTTCTTTCGTCGGAAGGTGGCCTTTCCAAGCCCATCGGTGTCTTCTTTCTGACCGAGGTTTAGCGGAGATAAATCTCAACGCCGTCAGTCGCAGGTGGGACCTGCAGATTACGAGTCTGGTGCGCTATAGACTGAGTTGACTTCCTTCGCATGTGAAGTAGAGGAGCAGAAAATAGTGAAAAGGATGTTCATTTTTATAGGGAAGTGGATGGTGCAACGAACTCTGGACAAGAAAGATGAACATAAGTGCAAGAAGACATATTCTGAAGAAGGAATAAGAAAGTGGTACCTAGAGATAGGCACAAGAAGAAGGAAGGCAAAGCAGAAGAAATTTTATGAAGCAGAGGGTTGGGTTGTTTTACCTCTGAGCGGCACTTTTTTGCACACCATGGGCTAAATGGCCAGGTCACATGGACCCCGAAGGCTCAGAGAAGGTTGGGGGAGGGAACCCACTGGAACAGCTGTTGGGAGACAGATGGTAGCCTCCCGTCGTGTTCTTTAACGTGCACAGGGTATGGCTCTCCCGCACACGGGGCCACGGCTTAACGTCCCATCCGACGGATGGCGGCCTTTCCAAGCCCATCGGTGTTCCCTACTGACCGTGGGCAGGGCGGGGAAATTTTGCGGAGATAAATCTCAACGCTGACCCAGCTGGGACTCGAACCTGGGAACTACAGATTACGAGCCTGGCGCGCTACCGACTGAGCCACCCCCGCCCCGATGAAGCAGAGGGAATCTGATGGAGGGCTTATTTTCAATGTGAGAACAAACTGTACCGAATCTTTATTAGCAAACTGCTTTTTCACCCTTTAGCTATCGTGACTTCCCTTAGTAATAGGATGTATTCTGTAGCTCAATGAATGGGGTATCCATTAATAAAATTTTATACAAATCGATTTGACAATTTTCTTTTTTTTTTTTTTTTTTTTCAAAAGGGGCGGAGGTGGCTCAGACGGTAGCGCGCCAGACTCGTAATCTGTAGTTCCCAGGTTCGAGTCCCAGCTGGGTCAGCGTTGATATTTATCTCCGCAAAATTCCCCGCCCTGCCCACGTTCAGTAGGGGACACAGATGGGCTTGGAAAGGCCACCGTCCGTCGGATGGGACGTTAAGCCGTGGCCCCGTGTGTGGGAGAGCCATATCCTGTGCACGTTAAAGAACACGCTGGATGGCCTTGACGGGAAGCTACCATCTGTCTCCCAACAGCTGTTCCAGTGGGTCCCCTTCCCCAACCTTCTCTGAGCCTTCGGGGTCCATGTGACCTGGCCATTTAGCCCATGGTGTGCAAAAAAGTGCCGCTCAGAGGTAAAACAACCCAACCCAACTTTTCCTAAAAGTACTCTACATAAAAATGCAGTAAAAACTCGATTATTCGTCCACTCCCCCTATTATCCGCCCAGCATGGGACGTTTAGAAAAATCGCTCATTGTGATTAGAAGACATAGTGGCGAGCGGCTTTACACGTATCGAGTTTCAAGGTCGCAGTATTTAAATGACAATTTAATTCACGTAATATTTAGCATTTAAAGAGTTGTTAATGTTAGTTTTGTTTAATTAAGCCCATCAATGTTTCCTTTCTGACCAAGGGAAGGGGTTTAGCGGAGATAAATCACAATGCTAGCACAACTGAGATTCAAACCTGAGAACTGCAAATTACCAGCCTGATGCGCTACCGACTGAACCATCCGAGTCACAGGAACTTTCTGTATTTGACTAAAATATATTTTAAGGCCAAATGGTACAAGAATGTGGCTCTGTTTCAATGGGGCGGGGGTGGCTCAGTCGGTAGCGCGCCAGGCTCGTAATCTGTAGTTCCCAGGTTCGAGTCCCAGCTGGGTCAGCGTTGAGATTTATCTCCGCAAAAATTCCCCGCCCTGCCCACGGTCAGTAGGGGACACCGATGGCCTTGGAAAGGCCGCCGTCCATCTGATGGGACGTTAAGCCGTGGCCCCGTGTGCGGGAGAGCCATACCCTGTGCACATTAAAGAACACGCTGGATGGACTTGACGGGAGGCTACCATCTGTCTCCCAACAGCTGTTCCAGTGGGTCCCCTCCCCCAACCTTCTCTGAGCCTTTGGGGTTCATGTGACCTGGCCATTTAGCCCATGGTGTGAAAAAAAGTGCCGCTCAGAAGTAAAAACAACCCAATTCTGTTTCAATACACTCCTTTGCAACACTCCCACTTCGCAGATGGTTATTCAACATCCAACTCACGTATTCAACACATGTGGCCTAAATATCGACAAACTTGAAGAGACAAAAAAGTGGCTTTTTGTTGTTGTGCGCGTACTTGAGCACCGTAGGCGAGAAACAAAAAAAGCTTGCTTGAATGGATCTTTGTTGCTAGTTCTTTCCCCAAAGGAATCTCGAATTCCTCTCAAACATATTGCCTCTTCTCTCTTTTCCTCTTGTTAACATTTGCTGAACCCATAAATCTTTACAGAGGAAGGATTGCATCCAGTAACTGTTACAAACACCAAACTAGTTCCTATCCCGAACACTCAAAGGAATTTGGTTTATCATTAAAGGAATCGCTAAAATGGCTTCAATTCCCAGCCGATTGGTAGTGTTCGTTTAGCTCGAAAAAGTCCTTTTATCTGCTAAACCATGGTACTTAGACAGGAAAACTGTTAAATTCCCATTGGGAGCGAAAAACCTTAGACCAATGCATTCACTAACAGTTTTCCTACATTTAGTCAATTTATAAATTGTTACAGTACTGAATTACTGATAATTTATTAAGTGTTTTAATTATTTTGTTCGCTAATTAAATAGAAGCAGAACGATGTTGAACAATTCATTAAATTGTAAAGGGTATTGCGGGTGTGATTCGTTGATTTAAATTCCATGACAAAATGATAATTAGATTCTTATTATACGTAGAAAAACATACATTCTTATGTTTAGACTACGTCATTGGCTTTTATTACTAAGTACACAGTATTTATAAAGTTTTTTATGAGGCTCCTGCTCTTCTGGAACTTTGCTACTTGACAACTCCATATAAATGTTATAACAGACTGCTTTTGGAGCACAAGATGTCCAAGCAATGAACTATGCATGAACAATTTTTCAAAAAAAAAGAAAGAAGAACAAATTTCAAAGAACAAATAAGGATAAACTCGTAATTATCCTTCTTTTGTAGGGATGAGGATGGGGATGAGGTGGATGAGTCAGTAGCGCTCCAGACTCGTAATCTGCAATTCCTAGGTTCGAGTCCCAATGGACCAGCGTTGAGATTATCTCATCAGAACTCCCCGTCCTGACCACAGTCAGTAGGAGACACAGATGGGCTTGGGAAAGCCGCCGTCCATCGGATGGGACATTAAGCCGTGGCCCAAGTGTGGAAGAGCCATACCCTGTCCATGTTAAAGAACACTCTGAATGGCTTTGAAGGGAACTACCATCTATCTCCTAACAGCTGTCCAGTGGGTACTACCCAACCTTCCCTGAGTCCTGGTGACCTGGCCACTATATGCAAAAAATGTGCTTCTCAGAGGTAATCCAACCTTTACTTCGTGGTTTTAAGAGATGTTATAAATCAATCTCTACGACAGCTACATGAATAACTGCAGATTGGAAGTTTAACTTATAATAATAATACAGTAACAAAAAAGCAAAAATAAATAATATAATGAAAATGAACCTTCAGTTTCATAGAATAACAAATAAAATAATACAATTGCAGAAAGGAAAAAATAATAACAGTTCCTGTAGAAACCAAGGAGTATCATTGTACTCGTCCAGGTTTCAATTTAAACTGTTACATTTACATTTAGGGGGCGGGGATGGCTCAGTCGGTAGAGCGCCAGGCTCGTAATCTGTAGTTCCCAGGTTCGAGTCCCAGCTGGGTCAGCGTTGAGATTTATCTCCGCAAAATTTCCCCGCCCTGCCCACGGTCAGTAGGGAACACCGATGGGTTTGGAAAGGCCGCCGTCCGTCGGATGGGACGTTAAGCCGTGGCCCCGTGTGCGGGAGAGCCATACCCTGTGCACGTTAAAGAACACGCTGGATGGCCTTGACGGGAGGCTACCATCTGTCTCCCAACAGCTGTTCCAGTGGGTCCCCTCCCCCAATCTTCTCTGAGCCTTCGGGGTCCATGTGACCTGGCCATTTAGCCCATGGTGTGCAAAAAAGTGCCGCTCAGAGGTAAAACAACCCAAAGTTACATTTACAATATATGGCAAACGTTGCTAAGCGCCTTTCATCTTAATTCGAAAACAATATTAATGCAGTAATGATAAAAATTTAGAGTATACGAAATAGCTACATAAGATTAAAATCTGAGTATTTGTTCATAATTGTTTAACATAAAAATTCCATTCATGCATTTAGATCTAAACTGTTGCGATATTTTGGTGCTATGTTATTATATGTAATTATATCAATGTTCATTCATAAATAAATCTGTCTTAAGTTGTGAAAATGATAAGTTATCAGTAATTGTCTATATGCAACAGTTTTTGCATGAAATGTCACCGTATTTATTTTCTTATGAAGAATAAATAAATTATGTAAATTATTTTCAAAATCACCTCCTCAAACACATATAATATATTGTAACAAGGAATTATTGTTCTCTTTTACTAAAATTAAATTTATTCTTTCAATAAGTTGAACTACACTTCAAATTCATTAAAATATTTGATACGATTCTCAGGGTTTTGATAACTGAAATCTGTGAAATTCTTTACTTCCTTAATATTATTTACTTCACAGAGGATATCCACCTTTAATAGCTTTCTTAATATCCCTGATTTTCATCCTTAGATTTTTGGGGTGGGGGTGGCTCAGTCGGTAGCGCGCCAGGCTCGTAATCTGTACTTCCCAGGTTCGAGTCCCAGCTGGGTCAGCATTGAGATTTATCTCCGCAAAATTCCCCGCTCTGCTTACGGTCAGTAGAGGACACCGATGGGCTTGGAAAGGCCGCCGTCCGTCGGATGGGACGTTAAGCCGTGGCCCCGGGTTCTCCCCGTGTGCGGGAGAGCCATACCTTGTGCACGTTAAAGAACACGCTGGATGGTCTTGACAAGAGACTACCCTCTGTCTCCCAACAGCTGTTCCAGTGGGTCCCTTCCCCCAACCTTCTCCGGGCCTTTGGTGTCCTTGTGACCTGGCTATTTAGCCCATTGTGTGCAAAAAAAGTGCCGTTCAGAGGTAAAACAACCGAACTCATCCTTAGATTCATATCATTTTCCTTAATGTATCTCGACTTTGTCCATCATTTTCTGCTTATTTTACTTGTGTTTAAGTCTTCTAAGTTACGGTAACTCTTTGAAGATGTTGCTGTTTCTTCTAACGCAGTCCCACCACATTTGAGACACCTCCATCGACTTTTTTTCTCTTTTGCCATTTTTCTAAAATTCGATTAAGAGAGACCCACACATATTGGATGAAAAAATGCTTTACATTCAGTTTCACAATTAAATCCTCTTCTCTCATCATGAATTAAATTCTGACCTGACTTGGTTTTTATTTCAGACATCTTTCTTAATTTGTCAGATCTTTTTAATAATTTATTACACTAGTTTTTAAAATAATTACTCAATTTTCAAGTTTCTAATTCACCACCAGATGGCAGGACGTTTTAAATTTACTCATGTAACCTATTTTGTAAACATGTTCATTAAAAAAAGCCAGGTTATTACTTTTTTAAACTGTTTTTCAGGTGTTGATTTCAGATCTGGCCTTAAAAAATGGCTAGCACGTCACGTTTTTATGTTATTGGTCATTTAGACTCCTATTAAGATCTTCCTATACCAACACCTCCAGGCAACTGGGAGGATACCAGATATTTTAATTTTTGTGGCTGGCGACACTGATTGCCAAGTGGGAGAAAACATGTGACAGTAACCTAACCTCAGACCGCCATTCTTGTTGTTTTCATTGTAGGAGGAACACATGCTGTACGTTGAAGAGTGAATTTTGACGTTTAAATGGCACAAAAGCAGCGTCGAGAATGGGTTAATGTGCCAGATAAGTTTTCTTGTGTGTGTGAAAATTATATTTTAAAATCCCAGGGTCGTTCTTTTCCAGATATGCGTATTCATTGAAATTTGAAATACCTCAATCCGTAATTTAAAAAGAAAACTGTGCGTGCTGCAGATTTTTCACAACCATATTTGAATTCAGCACTCCAAAATTAGTTAAAAACATCCTATTTGGCCAATTTTATAAACCGGAAGACTTCTGTGTAAACTGAGGTACGGTTCTGTGTGAACCAGGTTGTAGGCAAGGATTGAATATCCTTTCGCCGAGTTTGAGGTTGGTAAAGTGATAATCTGTTAAGCTCAGATCTGTACCTCATTGCATGATTGTTTGCAGCAGCAAAGTCCCACGGAATCGAGTGCATCCCCAGCACATAACTGTATATAAATGTGTTAAAAACTGTCTTGTCCATATGCTGCTTTCGTGCTTGGATTGTTGGACGTATTTCTACACATCACTTGGCGCAGCAGTTCTAAGACATATGTCGATACAGGTGTAACACCTGCGAACCTGTGATTTCACCTAAATAAGGGTGATGTAACTAAGGGACTAATTGATCGTCCTCTACTATAGAGTGGTAAATCGTTTGTCATCTGACCCAACACGACATTTGGCGCAGTTCAGCAGCATACGTAATTACACGTGATCTGACGAGATAAAAATTTGCGTGTTTCCTTACCACTGAATACCACAAACATAAAGATTAAATTACGACACTTAAGTATATCTATTTAAATGACTCCCAAGTGTTGCTAAAAGATCTTTATAAAATTGTATTAATTATGTCTTTTTTTAGCTATGATGCTAAAAATGTGTTTCTTTTTTCTTTCAGCTACTTTGAACAACTGCGACCACTTGGCTTTATCACTTAATGGCAATGTATTCATTCAACTTACGCTTTTTGCCATTATAATATTCTGTACCAAGAGACTACTGTAGTTCTAAACTAAAATGAATGTGATGGAACTACTATAATACGAGTGAAACTATTAGAAGAATTTAAAAAATTATTAGAACTATTATATATTATAAGAAATTATATTATATTATATTATAAGAAATTATATTATATTATATTATAAGAAATTATTAGAACTATTTAAAGAATCAACTTACCATCACCGGTAACAAAACAATTTTCACGGAAAAAAAATTTACGAAAGAGGAATTTCTTTCAAATATTCTTCATTAAATTTCGGGGTATAGAGGTGACGATAAAAAATAGTTCAAGGTAAAGAGAGAAAAAATAGAATGAATGTAAAAGGATTCGGTTGGGAATTTAGAAAATTTGAGTTAACGAGAACTTTGAGATATGGAGGTTCAATTTAATGAGAGTTGACTGTATACTATATACATGTATATATACACAGGGTGGTTATAATTAAAGTGACAGTATTCAGAGCGATGTAGGGAAGGATCTACCTGACGGATCACAGCGAAAAGTGGTGGATACCTTAATAAAAACATGGCGTAGAGAATTTGCGAATAAAAAAAATAGTTAATGTGAGAGCCACCAGGTGGCGTGGGTGCGCTAAAATAGAGAAAATACCAAGTTCAACAAACATAACCTTTATTTTACAAATAAAGAATCTCAATATGTGAACTATTCGTATGCAAAATGTACTGGAAACGTAATACGGCATGGTCCACAGTTGCTTGAAATGTCTCGAGGAATGGTTGCAACATGCTGTGTTATTCTTACCTTCAGTTCAGCACGCGATTCAATATTGCCTAAACTCGGATTTTCAAATAACCCCATAACCAAAAATCGCATGGGTTTAGGTCGGGGGAACGTGGTGGCCAAGCACCAAATGTGGAACACAACAATTGCGTTGTCGTATGTGCAATATGGAGTGGCGCCCCATCCTGCATGAAGGTTGTGGAGTCTAAGCAATTTATTTCTTGCAAAGCCAGAATAATCTTATGGCGGAGAAGATCTGTGTAACGTGGTCCGTTCACTGATTGAAGCACGGAGCCTTAAGGTGCGATCTCTTCAAGTTGCGCCAAACCCGCACCATACAATTACGTAGTCGGAGTGTAGGGGCACATCACGTACAACATGAAGATGTGTAGGTCCCCATATTCGGCAGTTGTGCGCATTCACTGCTCCATGTAGGGAAAAATGCTCCTCATCGATCCATAAGACTTTCGAAGGCCACATGTCGTCGAGTTGCAGTCTCGTCAGAAATCGCAAAGCGAAATCGGTGCGCTGTTCAGAATCACGGTTGCAGCTGCTGCACCCTATGAATTTTATAAGGATACCATTTCACGATGGACAGTATAATTTTATGGCCTGTTGACCACGGAAGTTGCAGTTGATGGAATACCTGTCTCGCACTAAATCGGTAGCTCCTATTGCGATTGGATTTCTGCAACGGTAATTGCAACGTCTTCCACATTGCTTTCTGCAACAGGACGCCAGACTCTACCCGGAGCCACACACAACTCGCATGTTTCTTCGAATTTCTGTATCATATTCTTCAGTCCATTTAGCGACAAAGGTCCTTTCCTTATATCTTTCAGACGACGATATTCGCGTAATGCAGCGGCGGCATTACTGCCGTTTTGGTTAAAGAATTTCACCAGCAAAGCTCGGTCCTTCTCTCAGATACCCATTGTTCCTTCTAGCGATTCGTAGATCGTAGATCTTAATAGGATTTTTGATGTACCAGGCACAGTGCCCTTGACCATCTCCATCTAAAGTAGTGCCCAATTGGCATAGGTAAAAACAGAAGATAAACCACCCTTGGGTGGGCCCTGAAGGGCAAGTAACTAAAACAGCAAAGATCAATATCAAAACATACAAGAGAACTAAAATGTGAAGTTCTCCTCGGAGAAGGCCATCATCTTAGGCCTCTTGTACCTATTCAAAACAGAATGATCATAACGTAAAAGATCAGAAATAATCTCGTTAGGATTTTCAGTCACACCCTCGAAGAACTTTTTCGAGGTGCGCTTGATGTGAGTGTAAATGTGGTCGATGCCCAAGTCAGTATGAAGTCGTCTGTTAGTAACAAACCATGGGGCATCGACCGCAGCTCTCAAGATTCTTGCGATTCAGGGAAGACATCACATTTTATAGTGTGCCTCATGCGACTCTCACGTGTGATTGGCTGCAATGTCACGAGATCTTAGTATGTTCTACCACGTTTATAGCGCATCCGCGCCACCTGGTGGCACTAAAACTAACTATATTTTTTTTATTCACAAATTCTCTACCCCATGTTTTTATTAAGGTATCCACCACTTATCGCTGTGACTCGTCGAGTAGAGCCTTCTGTGTATCGCTCTGAGTACTGTTAGTTTAATTATAACCACTCTGTATATGCACTCAGCAGGCACTTTATTAGGTACAGTTCCATGTGATGTCAGTACTAACTTAGATACAGAACTAAGTAACTTCTGAAATAATCTTTTTATGAAAGCATATTCATCATCATCATCATCATCCTCAAGCAGCCATGGGCTACGGAGGTCCAACCAGACCGTGCAATTTAGTTCTCCAAGCAAGTCTATCCTGAGCTACATCTACTGCATCTGGCCACTGCACACCAATTCTAATAAGGTCCTGTTTGACATTGTCTGCCCACCGCATCCTAGGTCTCCCCTTCTTTCTGAGGCCTTTAGGCACACTGTTCATAACCCTATTCGCCAATCTATAATTATTCATACGGGCAACATGGCCAAACCAACGGAGTCTCTCTCTGCACAATATGCTGCTTAAAGGAGGTTGCAAACTCCTTTTCCTAATCTCATCATTAGTTACAAAGTTGAACCACCTAATGCCCAAGATACTGCGTAAGCATCTGGAATCAAAAGCATCTAGTTTCCTGTTATCTTGTTTACAAAGTGTCCAAGTTTCACTACCATAACTAACCCTAGAAAGAACCAAACTATTATACAGTCTAATTTTAGTCTTTAGGTGTATACGCCTATTTCTCCACACTCTCCATAGATTCTTAAAAGTCCCAGCAGCAATCCCTATTCGTCTGTTAATCTCATGCCGCACATCACCATTATCTGTTACATAGCTCCCAAGATAATTAAACTGTGACACCTGCTCAAGACTGCAACCATTCAGATTAACTGAATCACAGCCTGCCTGACCAATTTTCATCACTTTAGTTTTCTCTCTGTTTATAACCAAACCTACTCTACTACCAGTCTCATCAACAGCTCGAATGAAAGAGTTCATCTCATCAACATCATTTGCCAAAAGGGCTAAATCATCAGCATAATCTAAATCAGAAATTTTCGTATCTCCAGCCCATTTAAGGCCAAAATCTTTCCCTTGAAGTGAATTTCGCATAACATAATCAATAACCAAGCTAAAGAGAAAAGGAGACAAAATGCACCCTTGTCGAACACCAGAAGTAATGCTAAACCAATTGCTACAAGCCTTACCAACTCTCACACACGACTCAGTGTTATTATAGAGAGCTTTCATAATGTTAACTAACTTGTCTGGTATACCATATGATCTCACAATCAACCACAAATTATGACGATCAACAGAGTCGAAAGCCTTTTTGAAATCAACAAAGCTAGCAACCAAAGGTTTCTGAAACTCTAAACATTTCTCAAGAATCTGCCTAAGTGAAAATATCTGATCTACACATCCCCTACCACTTCTGAATCCACATTGCTCATCACGCAATTGCCTGTCAACCAGATTCTTAATTCTATTAAGCACAATCATGGAAAGAACTTTACCTGGAACAGAGAGTAGGCTGATACCCCTATAGTTATCACAAGAACTGCGATCACCTTTTTTGAAAATAGGGATAACAATAGCTCTGGTAAAATCCTTAGGAACCATGCCTTTATCATAAAAGAGATTCAGAATTTCAGTCATCCAAGTGGTAACCGAAACATTCCCAGCTCTAAGCATTTCCGTAGTAATTTCATCTACCCCTGGGGATTTATGAAGTTTAAGTTTAGAAACAGCCAAACTAACTTCAGATTGTGTTATAGGGCCAACATTAAAGCCACCAATGCATCTATCATCATTGCAAACAATGGGAGTAGAACTAACTACATTGTTTAGAACATCACTGAAATGCTCAGCCCACCTAGCCATGACAGAATCCTCCCCTTCTATAACCTTACCTTGTTCATCCTTCAATCCTTGTATGCCTGTCCGTTTTCTACCACACAAAACATTAACTATCTGGTACAGCTCTCTGCTGTTGTGCTGTCTAACTGCTTCCTCGGCTTTGTCAGCCAAACCATCAAGCCAAAAATTTTTATCAGCAGCTAACTGATCCTTTACAAGTTTATTAAGGTCTCTGTAATGCTTTCTATTAGGACTAGTAGGGTATTGATTAAGGGTATTCCTGCAGTTCTTTCTTTCCGAAATAAGCTCAAGTGCCTTATCACTCAGATAATTTTGCCTCTTCTGCTCCTTTTTTCCTAAAAGAGTACTGTTAGTGTCCAAAAAAGCCTGTTTAAAATGATCCCATTCTTCCTCAACTTCAGTAGTAAGCAAACCATGACTGTCATAATGACTAAGTAACCTATCATGGTAAGCTTTGGCTATAACTGGATCTTTCAGAGCTTCAGTATTAAAAGTAAATTTTTTAAGCCTAGCACAACACTTTTTAAGTTTAAGTTGCAACACACTTTTAACAAGGTAATGGTCAGATCCAATTTCAGCTCCCCTATATGCCCTGGTATTCCTAACAGAACTAGTCCATTTGCTGTTAATTAATATGTAATCAATCATATTCTTATGCAGCCCATCAGGTGAAACCCATGTGTACTTATGTATGTCGCGGTGTTTGTAATAAGTGTTAGTTATTCTGAATCCATTGAGTTTACTTACCTGTAGGAGACGTTGCCCATTGCTATTGCAGCTACCAATACCAAAAGGGCCTTTTACTCCTCCCCAAAGGTCAGAGTCAGTACCAACTTTGGCATTGAAGTCACCAAGAACAAGGGTAATATCTCCTTTCTTGACAGAATTCAAGATATCCTGAAGTTGTTCATAAAACCTATCCTTCTCATCCTCATCGGCATCCTCAGTGGGGGCATAACAGCAGATAACATTCAAGTCTTTAACGCTTGTCTGAAATTTTGCTGTAAGAAACCTTTCATTAATGCACTCATATCCTAGAAGAGCATCACTAGCGTGTCTGCTGAGAAGCAGACCCACACCTTGGTGATGCTTTTTGTCGTCCCTCCCTGAAAAGAGAAATTTAAGATTATTTTTAAGAATCTGACCTTTATCTGTCCACCTGGTCTCTTGCAAGCCGAGAATATCTAAATTATAACGGTGGAATTCTTGTGTGAGGACATCAAGAGAAAAAGCTCTGTGCAGAGTCCTCACATTCCAACTACCTATGGAGAGAAAATGGTTAGTGGGATGTTTAAAGAAACTATGTTTATTGAGAGAGGGAATGCCGACAATATCAAACAGCCCCCTAATCGCAGACATGGGGCAAAGACCCGTTCCCCCACTACTAAAGGCTGAAGCCATCTACACTGGAAGACTTCCTCCAATGTAGAATTTGACGATGCCAATAGAAGCAAAGAGTTCAGGTGCCTGCGATGACTTCTGCTCAGGATTATCCACCAGCTGATAAACATATCCTGTGGATCTATTCACTTGGGGCTGTCAACCCACAAACAAAAAGAAAACACAGCGGAAGATTTTCCCTCCACAGAAGCCCACCAGTGCAGCAAAATCAGGATCCATAATCAAGCTCAGAGCCATATATCTGTCCAGTCCAGTAGGTTTATATGGTCAGCACCAGGACCCTGTGTGGTTGACCACTCCTCAGCAGGGTAGAAAAAAAAGAAAAGTAGCCATAGTTGTCCAGATCAGTAGGCCACACTAATCTGGCAGCCCTCCCCTTCCGTTCACTTCCACAAGAGAGTATCTCTTTTGAAAGTTACTAACGGTCCGCACCACGAGAAGGCGGGGTTGGACATTAGGTGCTAGGCCTGGCCGGTTCTATGCATCATCACAGGGGATTGGTGCATAGCTCTCCTTCCAGTGACTACCTAGCTACCATTTACAGACCGAAAGCATATTAGTGAAGATAATTTAAATATCTCAATTAAATATATTTCAATCTCTTCAACAGTAAATGTTCAGTATTTAGAGTTACGGTAATTTGAAATTAAACAGAAATAATGCCATTTTAAACTGTTGATCTGAATAGTTAATAAAAAACGAAAGCACTAACCGTTGTACTAAACTTTACTAACACGTATAAGAGTATTTTCAGAAGTTTGCGAAATAAGTACTTTAATTTTCGCCAATTACGAATGATTTTTTTTGAAAAACGAGCTAACTTTTTCAATGTTTCAGCTTCCGTAACTCTTTAAAAACTGAACGCCTATTGTTGAAAATCAACCTTTTCATAGATTTGATTGATATCTTTAAATTATATTCAGTCACGTTTTTTCATAAATGCATAGTTAAGAAATTACTGAGTTCTATATCTTATTACTATTGACACAATTCGGAACTTGTACCTAATATAGTGACCGCTGAATGCATGTCCTTCTTAAACGAAGACTGAAGATCAATATTGCGACAAAGACTGGAGACCGCCTATAAAAGAAATGCAGTTTCAGTTGGGAAAATGCCCATTCGTTTCAAGCACAATCGTCATTCGTATATCTTGAAAAATCACTGGAAATCGGAACAGTGTTGAGTTTATTCTCGAAGAGACACTATCATTTAGATGTTACGACGTCTATTGTCTGGGGATAGCAAGGACTGGACCACACAACTTATATATACGACATGGCTGCACGAAGAAATACAACTTCACTTCGCAGCCTATCATAGCGAACTCTCCATTCCAAATGACTAAAAACACTTCCTTTTCCTGCTCTAAGTGTCCGGAGAAAAATAGCGAAAGGTTTGGATTGCCCAAACCTCCTACCAGGGTAGTGATGGACCAATCCATCGAATACTTCCCAAAAATTAGAAGTTCCCATGGCATTGGTCCGCATGACTTATTCCATTATTTCAGGGAAATGGAGATGAAGGAAATCAGATCGATCGCAGCTGACTTTCCAACGTCTTATCTCTGTCGCTGAACTGCCATTCTTTGAGATGGTTCGTCTCTTACAAAGAAACCACTTTGACCTGACACAAATAGGGCCCGTGTCACACGAGTAGAAACGATATAGCTGCAAGGGACATGGGGTTCGATTATTCTCCGCGTGACCCTCTACTCCGTGTAGGAACCATCCATCAGCGACCTCTATGCAATTCCTATAGTTTTTCAGAATGATCATTAGAACGTTCGTCTTCGTGACCCTTGCTACGCAGAAGAATGGAGTACTTAGCTATATTTGGATAGTTAGGTGAAGGGAGGGGGGCTTGCCCCCCAACCTTCAGAACGTTATTAAGAATGATAGAGGGAAACGATTATTAAACGTATTTATAGTTCATGCATTTTTCAAGAATTTTTTAAAGACTTGTAAAACGGAGGAGGAAATGTTATGCTGCGTTAGAAATCAAGCCTCTTGGCTTCTCATTTTACATTTTTTCGGCTGCACCTCTTGGCTTCTCTTTTTACATTTTTTCGGCTGCACTTCTTGGCTCCCCTTGATTTTTTTCTAGATCCGAGCCTGGATGTGAAAATACAAATATCTGCGCATAGTAATGAGTGAAAAATTCTCTAATACATTTGTCCGACCGGAACTTAGGTCTCGTAGTCATCTGATGGTATGGAAGTCGGCCAAGTACTTACCCAGGATTTAGTATTGAGGGGGGGGGGGGTCTTTGAGAATAAGACTTGAGTAGGGTTTTCCAATTGTTAAAATATTCCAGCGGACGGGAAAGGTTAATATGATATTCTATATGGTATAAAATTTTATAGTTGTTTTTAAGTCTATTTTTAGTGTACGACATATCCTAGGGGGCTAAAGTAAAATTAGACAAAGACAACTATTTTGGATTTCAAAGCAGGTAGACAAGTTTGAGATTTCGTATAAAGCGACCGGATTTTCTGCGAGGGGGGGAGCTCCCTGCTTCTTCCCCCTTAGGTATGTCCCTGACGTCGGATGAGGGGGAAAGAGGGCAATTTTCCGCTCCCCTGAAAAATTGATCGAAAGCTTTATATTGAATAAACGATATCACTGCTGCCTCCATGGCGACAGCTCGCGGTGGCGCTGTCGGGCCTGGGTTCGAATCCGAGAGTGGCGTGTTTGTATGAGAAATCAGGACAAACCTGATACAGCTTCTAGGTTTACTTTGTGTTTTAAAAAAATAATGCAGGCCTACAAAAATTAATGCCTCTTTTTTGTTTCACGAAATGTAATTTTGGAATTTTACGTTTTCTTTCGTGTTGGGAAGCATGATTTATTTTTATTCATTAATATGAAAAAGTGTAAAAAATTTCATATATCGTCATGTACATTTAAGTCATGAATTTTTAATAATGTTTCTCATTTCTTCGTTTTGCTTTCGGGCATCCTTAGTTATGTGATGGTATGACATGTATTTGACGGCTGTATTCCCAACTACGTTGATTAATGATCGGCTCGACCTGAATATTTCGAAATTGAAACATTATTTTTCCCCGTTCCTAAAACAATTTTGTCCCCTTTGAAAATTTTGCTCCACCCTGAAATAAATTTCGCTTCCTCTAAAAATATTTATTCCACCCTAAAACCATTTTACCTCTTCTGAAAACATTTTGCACCACCCTGAAACTATTTTCGCCCCTATGAAACATTTTGCACCACCCTGAAACCATTTTCGTCCCCTCTGAAAAATGTTGCCCCACCCTAAAACAATTTTCGCTCCTCTGAAAAAATTTTAATCAACCCTAAAACCATTTTGGCTTCCTCTGAAAATGTTTTCTCCACCTTAAATCCATTTTCTCTCCCTCTGAAAAATTATGTTCCAACATAAAACCATTTTATCCCCCTCTAAAAAATTATGTTCCACCTGAAATCATTTTTGCCACCCCCTGAGAACGCTTGCTCCAATCTGAAAAATTTTTGCGTCTCAAATCTGAAAATATTTCTGCCGTTACCTTATCATTCTATCGACCAGGGCCGGATCTAGGGAAGCGAAGATCTAGGGATCGACCCTCTTTGAAAATGCTAGTAAGATTAATAGAGGCAAAATTATTATGCATATTTATATTTCATGTATTTTTGAAAATTTTTTAAAAGACCTCTAAAACGGAGGAGGAAATGTTATACTGCAGTGGAGGATTGCAATGCAATATAACATTTCCCCCTTCGTTCAGTTCATATTAGACCCGGCTAAATATATACTAAACCATCTGAAACTACACTGCTGGCCATTAAAAGTGCAACACCAGGAAGAACTCATCAGATTGTCCCGAAATATGCAAGATGGGTAGCCCATGGGAGAACATGTAAATGATTCAAAGCGCAGCAAATACGCACATTCTGTGTGACAATAACGTCGCCTGAAAGTAGTATAAGAGGAGATTACAAAGAGCCGGTATAAAGAACTGCAATTGTGTTTGCTCGCAGTTCTTGAGCACTAAAAGATCAAGTATGCCCCATTGAAGAACACGGCATCCATACGACCAGGTTTCCGACTTTGATCGAGGGAGAAATGTGGGATTACGGGAAGTCGGATTATCGTACTGAGACATCAGTGCTCATGTTGGACGGAATGCTGCCACAGTGATGAGAATATGGCGTCAGTGGGTAGAGAAGGAAAGAACTCACCGGCGTGAGGGATCTCAATGGCTCTGTCACACAAACGAACGAGAGGACAGACATCTCGTGCGCATGGCTTTGAATGATCGTACAGCCACATCAAGCACTTTAACTCAACAGTTAGGGTGTGTTGCACATCAACCAGTGTCCGCACGTACGGTTCGACGTCGTCTGCAGCATCGGGGCATCTTTGCTAGGTGGCCATTGCTTCGGCTACCGTTGACTCTACAACACAGTCGTATGCGACTACAATAGTGTCGAGAACGTTGCGCATGGATGTGCTAATGGCATCACATCGTCTTTACAGACGAATCCCGTTTCAGTATGCAGCACCATGATGCACGCATCCGTATCTGGTGGTACTGCGGTGACAGGCTCAGTGAAACATGCATGATGCAGCGCCATACAGGTCCGGTCTCTGGTGTTATGTATGGGGTGCCATTCGACTCCACTCAAACACGCTCCTCGTATACATTACCGGTATTTTGAACAGCCAGCGTTACATCGCTGAAGCGTTGTAGCCTATGGTCGCACCTTATCTTCATGGGCTCTCTGGTGCCATTTACCAACAGGCAATACCCGACCACATGTGGCATGCATCGTCCAACAAGTCCTGGATAGCCATCATGTGACACTTCGTCTTGGGCTGCGCACTCACCCGATCTATCCCCAACTGAACATGTCTAGTCCATGATCTCACGACTACTTGAACACCAAACACTAGCAGCTGCTACAACAGATGAACTTTGTCTACGTATCGAAACCGCATGGACTGGCATTCCCCAAACACACATCCGACGTCTCATCCTCTCAATGCCGGACCGTGTAGCAGCGGTTTTTGCCGCTCATGGTGGCTACACAAGATATTGATTTCTTTGTATTCCACAAGTCTAACCGAGTTGTATTTGTAATCATTTGATTCTTGTAACATAAGATATGTATGCACTAAATATGGTTTGGTATCTCTTGTCTTTCCCGGTGTTGCACTTTTAATGGCCAGTAGTGTATATTAAGCCATCTAATATGGAGAAAAACAGAAATGTTTAAAAATAATCAGATTTAAAAAATAAAATTCTTTTCAACAGAAACATAAAGTTATCAGGAAATAAAACATTGTTGGAGACTTTTCCTAAGATTTTACATTTCTTTGTACATAATTCACTGGATAACACTTGGATAGAAAAAACGGCTATATTTATTGGATCCATATACTACACTTAAAACGGGTTTCGTCTTTATAAATTGTATGATACAAGGAAAAAAAATTCCGTCCCTTTGTCGTTCTTCTTCAATTGAATGCAGCAGAAAATCGGGTTTCTCGCAGATGTTATGTTCGTGCATCTTGTCAGTCTAACAATGCGATGAAACATCCTCCAAAGCAATTGCCGATATAATGGGGCCCCACATTACGACTCAGCATGAGGCATGAGCCTGTCAGTTGCAGGCATTTGACTGGAAGACCGTACCTTCCTCCACAGTGGGACTATTTTAGTGCCAGGATGTGCAATACGACAAGACAGCATCTTCGTTGTATGAAAGTGATTAACGTTCCAAGCAAGAATTTACGGAACAAGCTGTAGAAGTTTATTAGTTTTATTTCACATCGTTTTAACTTTTATTCTCTTTCTTGCCTAATGCATCAAACCATTATCGGAAAACTAAAAAAAAGGATTTCTGCTGAGTTCTTCGTTTTGATTTCCATTCGTTCTTTGAATCAGATAAGTCGTCTAATGATAAATGGCCAAAGCAGTGTATTAGAAAAAAAAAAGAATCCAGTTGCGAATGGCGTATTAAAAAACGATTTTAAACCTCAGCTAAAAAAAAAGAATGAATTAGAACTAACGTTAGGATATATTGAATGGCGGAAAAAGTATTTAACAAATATGATGTCACATTCTGTCTGTGTACAATGTCTCAACATGTTTCAGTTGCAATGATTTTTCATTGAATCCAGACAGAGAAATCAATCCAATTTTTTAACTCGAAAGACTTAATAACTCCAGACTAGATAAATGCTCAAAGGGTGTGTTTCTGGGATTCTTGTAAAATCGGGGAATTCTTGACTTGACAAATGATCAAATGTGTGTTTTTGGCACTCTTGATAAATCTGGGAATTTTTCCCTAAACAAATAACGAAAGGGTACATTTTTGGCTCTCTTGTGAAACTAGAAGCTTCTTACTGCACAAATACCGTATGGGTGTGTTTTAGGCACTCTTGTTAAATTTGGGAACTCCTGACTAAGGAAGTAACGAAAGGATGTGTTTCTGGCACGCTTGTAAAATCTGGGAACTCCTGACTTGACAAATGATCAAAGAGTGTGTTTTTGGCACTCTTGTAAAATATGGTAAGTCCAAACTTCAGAAATGCCGAAATGGTGAGTGTGTTTCTAGTACTCTTGTAAAATCTGGATATTCTTTACTTGACAGTTGATCAAAGGGTGTGTTTTTTCACTAAACGAATAACGAAGGTTCTCTTGTGGAATTGAGAGCTCCTGACTGCACAAATACGCAAGGGTGTGTTTTTTGGCACTCCTGTTAAATTTGGGAACTCCTGACTAAGCAAGTACCGATAGGATGTATTTCTGGCACGCTTGTAAAATCTGGGAACTCCTGACTTGACAAATGATCAAAGAGTGTGTTTTTGGCACTCTTGTAAATATGGTAAGTCCAAACTTCAGAAATGCCGAAATGGTGAGTGTGTTTCTAGTACTCTTGTAAAATCGGGATATTCTTTACTTGACAGTTGATCAAAGGGTGTGTTTTTTTCACTAAACAAATAATGAAAGCTCTCTTGTGAAATTGAGAGCTCCTGACTGCACAAATACGCAAGGGTGTGTTTTTTGACACTCTTGTTAAATTTGGGAACTCCTGACTAAACAAGTAACGGCAGGGTGTGTTTCTTTCACTTATGTAAAATCTAGGAACTAACAACTTGATAAATGATCAAAGGGTGTGTTTTTGGCACTCTTGTAAAATCTGAGAAGTGCAGACCTCACAAATGCTGAAAGGGTGAGTTTCTGGCAGTACTCAGCTTAAACATTCGCACTAAATTCATGTCAAACACGGTGATCTCAAAAATAATATTGAAGTTTGCATATTGCTACCAAGTACGAATGCCACTGTTCTTCAAATTACAAGAGTAAGTCAGAAAGTAAGGTTCTCTATTTATTTTCTGGGTAGGGCAAGTAATTACACCAAAGACAAAACACAGGAAATATCGCATATGTGCGTATTGTTTTTTTCCCTTATAATCATCTGACTTATCGAGACCTTGTAACAGTCGATCAGCAAAATCGCAACCCTTCCGATAGAACAGTGTCTCGCAAACTGTGTGCCGCGAGAGATTCCAAGTGTGCCGCGAGAGATTTTCAAATTGACACTAGATATTCCAAAGATTTCGTTTTGACTTGACTTGTGTTATCGACGTGCTTTAATAAAAATCTTTCAGATTTTATCAACTGGGATCTTGTAAGTATTTATCAAGCTTTTTCCAAATTTTGGTATTAATTTTTGATTATTTCAAGCCATAGAATGGACAAATATTCAAAACAAACACCGAATTATTATTAATTATATTTATTATTATATTTATTTTAAATAAAATGCATTTAACGAAACTTCAATTTTCCTCTTTTTACGTAACCATCAAAAATTCTTTTTTAGGTGTGCCGCGGAAAAAAAAAATTAGATTCATTGTGCCGCAGAGTAAAAAAGTTTGCGAGACACTGCGATAGAGGACGCTTCCTGCTTACTGAAGTCATTTTGTGACTTCTTTGATGGAGTCGTCCGAAGGAAAACATCTCCCTCGGAAATATTTCTTCAGCGTCTGAAGATTTATTTTCATACTGATATAGATTTATATTAGTTGAGTTTATATAAATATTTTTATTCATACTTTTCTAATAAATTACATTTTCTTAGAATTAAAATTGTTAAATACTATTTTTGAACTCACGCTCAGTTTCCATCTGTTTAATTCATAACAGTATTATATAAGATAAAAATCAAAACTTATCCAGTAAATGCATCTACCACAGCAAAACCAACTTTCACCCAGATATCGAGAAAAAATAAGCACTGCCAACATTTCGGTAGTAATTTTTTCGCAATGTGTCTGTGACGGAACTATTATTTTTGACCTAGATAATTCTAAACCTTGGAAAAGCGAAAAAAAAATTGGAACCATCGCAGAGAAAGAGAACTGTTACTAACAAGCTGTCAGCGAGGATTCAGAAGATCATCTTTATGATCACCCACTGTCATCCCCATCTGTTTCGTTTACGTTTGTCCGTTACGTGGGGCGGGAGTGGCTCAGTCAGTAGCGCGCCAGGCTCGTAATCTGCAGTTCCCAGGTTCGAGTCCCAGCTGGGTCAGCGTTGAAATTTTTCTCCGCAAAAATTCCACGCCCTGCCCACGGTCAGTAGGGGACACCGACGGGCTTGGAAAGGCCGCCGTCCGTCGGATGGGACGTTAAGCCGTGGCCCCGTGTGCGGGAAAGCCATACCTTGTGCACGTTAAAGAACACGCTGGATGGTCTTGACGGGAGGCTATCATCTGTCTCCCAACAGCTGTTCCAGTGGCTCTCCTCCCCCAACCTTCTCTGAGCCTTCGGGGTCCATGTGACCTTGCCATTTAGCCCATTGTTGCAAAAAAGTGCCGCTCAGAGGTAAAACAACCCAACCCAAAAGCCCGTTACATTTCCGCATAAGTCTCATTCCTAAGAACAATGCTGTTAGGATTTTTTTTTTCTGATAGTTTTTGTGTGTGTGTTTTTTTTTTAATTGATTTAAAGCAGTATATCCCAACAGGGGCATTTTTCTAAATTTTGCATAGAAATTGATGGGATATCGAATAGTTCTTAGGTTAAGATAGTTATGCATAAGAATGAAGTATCAAAATATTCGAGAAATTTATATACAGAGTAAATGTTATTTGAACTAGTTTTATACAGGAAAAAAAATGCTTTGAATTTTTTAAAGGTGTATTGTAAAGAGTAAATGAAGCATTAGAAAGTGTAAACAGGACGTTGGGTTCAAAAAAAGATTAAGAACCGCTGATTAAAAGCCTCCAAATATTTTAAAAATCAATTTATCTATTGAATGACACGGTTTGTGTCCTGTGTTTCACATTAATAGGAAAAGGTAAACTGGGTCAGTCAAATTTATAAATGATGACAAAACCCAGATGCTCCGCTAAATGACCATAGCACTACAACTATCGGGATAATGCCAATTCTCCACTACCTATGTCGAGGGCAAGACAACACCATATAGATACAGCTCGCCCCACGACTACCTATGGCGAACAATCCTATAGAAGGAAGGTTCATCCATCGGTCAACACCTAAATTTAATCTGTTCCCTGGTTAGCCACAAAATTGGATATATAGATCCAAGTTGACTCGGCTCCCGGGGTGGAGACTCTTAGTTTGGCTTTTCCATTAATAAGCCTGTCAACCGGGGATCCCACTCCCAGTCGCAAGCCTTCAACTCGTCCTCTCCATAGTGCCACGCACCCGGGGCCCCCAGCCGCAGTCTTCCGACCCACAATTTCCCCGAGGCTGCACCGATGAGCCCAGTGGACGGGTTCCCCAAGCCCAGTCCGCAGACCCTCAGCCACAGCCCCTCCACTGGGGCTGCAACCCGGAGCTTCTCAGGGGACAAGTCAATAATCCCACTAGTCTGGAGGCTCTCTTACCAGTCAGCAGGCCCTCAACAGGTCCCTCCACCAGAGGTTACAAGATCTCGTGCAAACCAAGACCAACGAGCCGTGATCCTACTTCTCAGAGGCACCAGTATGCCCCCCCACCACGTCAAGGTGGGGGAGGGTCAGTCAAATAGGGGGGAGGTCAGTCAAATAGTCAGTATCAATAGTTTCAGTGGGTTGGTTGTTTTTATACCCAATGGGCTAAATGAGAGGCATTTTGCACCCAATGTGCTAAATGGCCAAGGTCACAAGGATCCCTAAGGATTGGAGAAGGTTGGGAGATTATTGAAATGAATGAATTAAAAATGACCAAATCTATTTCTGTCGTCGCTTTAATTCTTTTCGCGTTCCGGAGTTTGGGAAGTTCTAATTTCAACCAACAGTTTTTGAAGAAAGATTTAAAAATGGACGATGACAGAAAGAATAATCTGTCGCTAACGGAGAACAGCAAGTGATTTTCGATATTGTTTAAAAGCTTACAACTATTATATGGGCAACATTCTACCAGCGTATCATCGTGAATACGATTCTATGAGACTTCAAAGGAATTTTAACTCGTTTCTGGTTTGTTTATATTTTCGTTCACCTTCTAAGCAGGATTTTCCGCTGGCATTTAATTTCATTCCTTTTAAGAAATGTGCAGCCATATCATAACGTATTTACAGATCGTCATGTCCATTCTTTAGGTTTTTAATTTCACAGTCATTTAACAACTTAATTACTTGCATTGAATCGGTGCATTATGGCTTAAGGGGCAGAAAAATTCCAAGCAAAGTTTTCCTCCGAGCCGACGTTACTGCATTATGATATGCCTTTCATGCTGCAAACATTTTTTTTTAAACTCCTTCCACATCTTTAATCTCCTCGAAAGCCTGCAGAGGCATATTGTTTCATTTTTATATTTTCACAAAATTATCTTTAGGATTGTTTTAACTTTGTACAGCTCTTTTTTGTACACAATGGGTTAAATAGTCAGGTTACAAGGATCAAAGAATGCTTGGGGTGATGCGACTCAATCGACAGCTGTTAGTAGACAGATGGTAGCCTCCCGTAAAGGCCATCCATTTAACATGAAAAGGGTATGGCTTACATCCTTTTCCAAGCACAGTCCCTTTTCTCATGGAGGACATGCCATGTATTAACGGAGATAAATCTCAACACTGGCACAGTTGGACTCGAACCTGAGAACTCCAGATTACGAGCCTGGCACGTTACCGACGGAGCTATAGGATGTAATGCCGTGACCCCGTGTGCAGGAGAGTCGTACTTTGTACGTTAAAGAACATACTAGATGGCCTTGACGGGAGGCTACTATCTGTCTCCTAACAGCTCTTCAGTGGATTCCCTTCCCTCCCCTTGAGGTCCTTGTGACCTTACCATTTAGCCCACTGCGTGTACAAAATTATCACTCAGAAGTAAACCAATCCAACTAGAGATGCCATAAAAATGTGGTGCCAGACCTTGATATAATATAATATAATATAAATATATAATATAAAATAATGTCCGGCATCCTTTTAATGGATATGGAAGCCTTAAAATCTTTTGTCGGTTGTTTAACATTCATTGAAACACTGTCCCTTTAACCAATAACATCTTTTCCTTGAAATATCGTTACAAACCGTTCACGACTAGTTTTATTATAAGCAACACTTTTTCCTTAACGAAATTAAATCAAAATGTGGTTTTTAGTAGGAGTTTGCGGAATTTTAATGGAAATTTTTTATGAGCATATTTGAAGGAAGTATAAAAATCTTAATTTTTTTGGGGTGGGGTGTTAAAAATATTTAAGGGATTTTCATAGTTAACGAATTTTTAAGGGAATGTAATCCAATTTCAAAGAGGTAAAATTGAGTGTTAAAATTACTAAAGCTCTTGATTTGTCTACCGTTCCCTCGATCATTATTTGATCTTGAAAGGAACATCGCATATGAAATTTCTTAACACTCCTGAGATCTACTACGCGAAATACACTAAATCTCACCTTTCTAGTACAGATAGAGAGAAATTTGACCTCTAACTTCAGTAAACCAGTTTGATCCGTAATTTCTTAGCGTCTCTGAAATATGAGACCTGAAATATACCTTGGGGTCAATTTGTAACTCTCTATGATGCAGTAGATCGAAATTTGACCTTTGACCTAGCAGTATCTCAAATTTCGTAACGTTTCTGAGATCTACTCCCCTAGAAAGCAATTTTTACGCTTTTGGCATTTGTAGATCGAGGTTTGACATGCACGTGCCCTATATTTGACTTTGAAGGTTATGTAGGAGGTAAAATATCGGATATTTTTTTAAATCTGCGATCCGGATTACCCCTAGGTGGAAATTTTCAGAGCTCTACTACTCCTGTATCATAGTTAGAATTAGCGTTATCACCTGTCACTATATCCCTAACTTATTCACTCACAATTAGTTATATTAGATATAACAAAGCTTCATGACATAGGGTACCGGTACCCAGACCGTTACAATTTGCATCTCTACGAAAGACACACATGCTCACTGCCTATTCTATATCCTACAACATTTAGAGTGCAATTTTTTAACCATTAGTGTCAGTTCACACGAGGATGGGTTGGGTTGCCTCTGAACAGCACTTTTTTGCAAACACTGGGCTAAATGGCCAGCCACAAAGACCCTGAGGGTTCAAAAAAGATTTGGGGAAGGAGACGCACTAGACAGCTGTTTGTTGACTGACGATATCCTTCCATTAAGGTCATCAAACGTGTTCTTTAACCCTTTCACGACTAAGGGAAACATTTTTCCCATTTTAAAATTGGTGATTGTCGTATTTAATTATAACCTTATCTGCATTTTTTATACAGAATGTAAAAATAGAACGTATGCCAAACGCAATTACGTAAACGGGAACGTTTAGAAAACAAAAACAGAACTGTCAGGACGCATAATATATGTACTATGTGCAATGTCCATCTTTTCCTCACTACCAAAAGAAATTGCTTCGCAGAATATCATAATTAGCACATCATTTTGTATAGTAATTTTATTTCATAATTTTGTATTATTTTAGTTAACATTTTGTTCTAATAAACCAATAAATAAAAGACATTGCATAATAAGCCTAACTATAATTTGTGTTACCTTTATAGTACATTGGGAAAAATATTTCCCATAAAATTCCAAAAAAACTACACATTGTTATGTATTTTTCTTATGATTTTTATTTATTTTACGTCTAAACAAGCTAAAATAAACAGTTTACATACTAATATTTACTCTTAGAAACCTTATGGTCCTGAAAGGGTTAACGCGCACAGGGTATGGTTCTCCCGCACACAGCGCCACGGCTTTACGTCCCATTCAACGGATGGCAGCCTTTCCAATCCTTTCCCTACTAACCATGGGCAGGACGGATAGTTTTGCAGAGATAAATCTGAACGCTGGCACAGGTGGAAATAGAACCTGGGAACTGCAGATTACGAGCCTGGCGCGTTACCGACTGAGCCACCCCTGCCCCTATTTATACGAGGAAGGCAACTGCCATGTACAATAAACTCTACCTTATCAATGACTCCATTCTTTAAAAAGACTTTCTTTAAGTTCGATTGATAAATGTAATCAAAAGTTCCAGTGGACGTCAATTAGGAGATCGCTCGTCGCATTCATCACCCCTTCTCTAAGAAACCCATCCGTTTTGTTGATAGAATTTCTACGCGTAGAATCTCGACTTTGCCCACATGGTGAGAATCGAGCTGCTTGCTCTCGTGAGATGACGCAGTCGTGCTTCGTATCCTTGCCACGTAATGTAGTGACAGTGACGAATGTCTCTTCTCTGAATGAAGGGCGGTGTAACAGTTATCGGACAATCTATAGGGTTGGGAATTGTTTGTTTTTCTCCCAAGAAGTGTACAAAGAAGTCGACAAAAAGGAGGCACTTCAAGGTGTTAAAAAAGAATGTGGATGTGAAATATTGATTTTTCCCCAAAAGATTTTCAAAAACCCAAAAGAGTGATTCATACTTCATTATTAGAATGCCATGTATTAGAGTTAATATATATGTATTTAAGATGATTAATGTACAGTTAACTCTCAATGTAAAGGACTAATATGGGGAACGTATATGTGTTAATTCCGAAAGTCCATTAATCTGAATGTTTATATTGCGACGCAGAGGGTACATGACCATATTTTATACTAAACACGGCAGTGCATTAGAAACACTATTTAACCCTTTCAGGACCATAAGGTTTCTAAGAGTAAATATTAGTATGTAACTGTTTATTTTAGTTTGTTTAGACGTAAAATAAATAAAAATCATAAGAAAAATACATAACAATGTGTAGTTTTTTTGGAATTTTATGGGAAATATTTTTCCCAATGGACTATAAAGGTAACACAAATTATAGTTAGGCTTATTATGCAATGTCTTTTATTTATTGGTTTATTAGAACAAAATGTTAACTAAAATAATACAAAATTATGAAATAAAATTACTATACAAAATGATGTGCTAATTGTGATATTCTGCGAAGCAATTTCTTTTGGTAGTGAGGCAAAGATGGACATTGCACATAGTACATATATTATGCGTCCTGACAGTTCTGTTTTTGTTTTCTAAACGTTCCCGTTTACGTAATTGCGTTCGGTATACGTTCTATTTTGACATTCTGTATAAAAAATGCGGATAAGGTTATAATTAAATACGACAATCACCAATTTTAAAATGGGAAAAATGTTTCCCTTAGTCGTGAAAGGGTTAACAGACTAATACTGTATCTAATACCTGTAATAGAACACTAAAATTAATAATGCTGTACACTAAGCAGAAAAAGTTTATTCTGAGTTTTAGCAGCTCTCATGCTTCCGTGGCCTCTTACAAGTAGAGGATTGTGGTGAAGAGCTAAAATTATTCTGTTGTCTCTTACTACTAAAGGGTTGTAGTGAGAAGCTAGATTTCTTATTTTTGCAAGTCTTACTAGTAAAGTGCTGTGGTGAGGAGTTGGAATCCTCATTTTGCCTGTGGCAACTGAAGTGTTGCAGGGAGGAGTTAGAATCCTCATTTTGCCTGTGACTGCTGAAGTGTTGTGTGGTGAGGACTAGAATTCTGTTGCCTCATACTACTGAAGGGCTGTAGTGAGGAGCTAGAATCCCGATGTTGCCTCTTACTAGTGAAAGTTGTGGTGAGGACCTAGAATCCTCGTGTTGCCTCTTACTACTGAAAGTTGTGGTGAGGAGTTAGAATCCTAATCTGTCTCTTATTACTGAAAGGTTGTGGTGTGGAGCTAGAATCCTCGTGTTGCCTCTTACTAGTGAAAGTTGTGGTGAGGACCTAGAATCCTCGTGTTGCCTCTTACTAGTGAAAGTTGTGGTGAGGAGCTAGTATCCTCATGTTGCATCTTACTAGTGAAAGTTGTGGTGAGGAGCAAGAATCCTAATTTGTCTCTTATTACTGAAAGGTTGTGTGTGGAGCTAGAATTCTCATGTTGCCTCTTACTAGTGAAAGTTGTGGTGAGGAGCTAGAATCCTTGTGTTGTCTCTTATTAGTGAAAGTTGTGGTGAGGAGCTGGAATCCCCGTGTTGCCTCTTACTAGTGAAAATTTTGGTGAAGAGCTGGAATTCTCATGTTGCTTCTTACTAGTGAAAGTTGTGGTGAGAAGCTAGAATCCTTGTGTTGCCTCTTACTAGTGAAAATTGTGGTGAGGAGCTAGAATCCTCATGTTGCCTCTTACTAGTGAAAGTTGTGGTGAGGAACTAGAATCCTAATTTGTCTCTTATTACTGAAAGGTTGTGGTGTGGAGCTAGAATTCTCATGTTGCCTTTTGCTAGTGAAAGTTGTGGTGAGGAGCTAGAATCCCCGTGTTGCCTCCTACTAGTGAAAATTTAGGTGAGGAGCTAGAATTCCCATGTTGCCTCTTACTAGTGAAAGTTGTGGTGACGAGCAAGAATCCTAATTTGTCTCTTATTACTGAAAGGTGTGGTGTGGAGCTAGAATCCTCGTTTCCTTTTAGTACTAAAGGGTTGTGATGAGTAATTAGATCCTCCTGTTGCCTAATACTGTTAAAGAGCTAGAATCCTCATGCTGCCCATTAGTAGAAAAGGATTGTGGTAAGGAGCTAGAATCCTTCTCTCACTAGTAGAGGGTTGTGGTGAAGGAGATTTACGAGTAGCAGCAACAGATGTGAATTATATGTCGATCTTTGATTGAGCCTTACACGGTGCTACTTTCTTATAACAATTTCCATAAATGAACAAAAGTGAACCTAATAAAGCTGCCCTTCAGGATTAGATAATGAAGCAATGTAATTGATAATGGTAATCTTCCAAACAACAAGTTGTAAAAATTCCAAAATTAAATTTATGGTTGAATGTAATTCTTACTAAAAACAAATTAAACTAGTTTGGCGAGAACTGATGAATAGTGTCCGTAAATTCGAGGTCCGTAAAATCAGAGTTTTTAAAATACTTTGAACAACGTTTTTTTTTTTTAATTTCGTTTCGGGAAGTCTGTATATAAATTTGAATTCAGCGTTCCAAATGTTAAACATGTTTGTTATTTCCTATTCATTAGGCCAACACTTTTTTTACAATTACTTAACTTTTCCGAATTACCAAGGAAAATCTTAAATTAAGAGGCGTTGGAAAATAACAAATTTTACGCGTTTTACTTCCATACAAATATAAATAATAGTCAGGCAGCTGTAGGGTTGGAAAGCCAATCAGTCGGTGCAATTTCTCCAACTGAATGTCTACAGTAACAGCTATTTCCATTTGGCCACGCAAGGCCAATTTCAATTCAATCCTATTTAATACCGCTCTCCCACTTCAATCTACATCTGTCCATTTTCTTCGGTATTCACAGACACTATTCACAGATCCATTTACTGATCTGTCATTCTGCATGCCGGGCATCATAATCACGATTCTTTCCTATATATACAGGGTGGTTATAATTAAACTGACAGAGCAGACAGAGAATTCAGAGGGATGTAGAGAAGGATCTACTCGACGGATTACAGCGAAAAGTGGTGGATACCTTAATAAGAACATGGGGTAGGGAATTTGCGAATAAAAAAAAATTGTTAACGTTAATGCCACCAGGTGGCGTGGGTGCGTTAAAATAAAGAAAATACCAATTTGAACAAACATAACTTTTATTTTACAAATAAAGAATCTCAAAATGTGAACCATACGTTGTTGGAAACGTAATCCGGCATGGTCCACAGTTGCTTGAAACGTCTCGTTTTAAAGCAACATGCTGTATTATTCTTACTTTCAGTTCAGCAAGCGATTCAACATTGCCTAAACTCGGCTTTTCAAATCCCATAACCAAAAATCGCACGGTTGTAGGTCGGGGGAACGTGGTGGCCAAGCACCAAATGTGGTACGCACAATTGCATTGCCGTACGTGCAATGCGGGAGTGGCGCCCCATCCTGCATGAAGGTTATGGAGTCTAAGCAATTTATTTCTTTCAAAGACGAAATAATCTTACTGCGTCGAAGATCTGTGTAACGTGGTCTGTTCACCGATCGACGCACGGGGCCTTGAGGCGTGATCTCCTCAACGGAAAATAGTCCGATTATAAAGTTTGCGGCAAACCCGCACCATACAGTTATGCAGTCGGAGTGTAGGGCACATCATGTACAGCATGCGGATGTGTAGATCTTCATATTCGGCAGTTGTGCGTATTCACTGCTACAACATGTAGGTAAAAATGCGCCTCATTGGTCCATAAGACTTTCGAAAGCCACATGTCGTCGAGCTTCAGCCTCATCAAAAAACGCGAAGCGAAGTCGGTGCGCTATTCAGGGTCACGTGGTTGCAGCTGCTGCACCCTATGAATTTTATAAGGATACCATTTCACGATGGACCGTATAATTTTAGGGCCTGTTGACCACGCAAGTTGCAGTTATCTCGCACTAACTCGGGTAGCTCCGATTGCGATTGGATTTCTGCAATGGTAAGTGCGACGTCTTCCACATTGCTTTCTGCAACAGGCCGCAAGCCTCTACCCCGAGCCACACACAACTCGCCTGTTTCTTCGAATTTCTGCATCATATTCTTCAGTCCATTTAACGACAAAGGTCCTTTCCTTATATCTTTCAGACGACGATATTCGCGTAATGCAGCGGCGGTATTACTGCCGTTTTGGTAAACGAGTTTCACCAGCAAAGATCGGTCCTTCTTGCATATACCCATGGTTTCTTCTAGCGATTCAGAGAAGACATCACGTTTTATATTGTGCCTCATGCGACTCACGTATGATTGGTTGCAATGTCACGAGAAATTAGCATGCTCTACCACGTTTTCAACACATCCACGCCACGTGGTGACACTAAAAATAATTTTTTTATTCGAAACTTTTCTACCTTATGTTCTTATTAAGGTATCCACCACTTTTCGGTGTGATTCGTCGAGTATATCATTCTCTCCATCGCTCTGAGTACTGTCAGTTTAATTTTAACCACCCTGTATGATGCTGTTTAGCTGCGATTGACTGACTGTTTATACGCATAACAGGCTAAATGTTCAGGTCACAAGAGGCCCGAGGGCTCAGAGAAGGTAGGGGAAGATAACCCTTGGTATAGCTGTTAGGAAACAGTTGGAAACCTCCCGTCAAAGCCATCTAGTGTGTTCTTTACATTGCACCAGGCATGGCTGTCCTGCACAAAGATTCACGGCTGAACGATTCCCATCCGACGAAACGGGGTTCCTTCCAAGACCATCGGTATCCGACTTCTGACCGAGGGAAGGAGAGAAGTTAGCGGAGATAAATCATGACGCTGGCACTTGGGACTCGAACCTGGAAGCTGTAGATTACGAGCCTTACGCGGTACCGACTCTGCCAATTCTGGGCCTCTCGTATGGGCCAACTTTGAGCCAACTCTGGCCCTTTGAATAGGCTGAACATCAGAAACATCAAAATTTAATATTAATGGGGTCCATATGAGATTTTTAAGGTTGATTTCTCCGAAGATTAAAGCATTTTAAAAAATGTGCATGGCAAAGTAATAACGGAAAAAAAACTACAAATGAAAGTATTGTTATATTTTTAGAGATAGAAAACAAGTTTGTTTCATATTTATATAAATATTTTATTCAATTTCAATCTCCTTTTCTCGAGACCTCTGTAACATTCATAGGAAATAAACTTCACGAGTTACCTGATTAAGGGGAAAAGCAGCAAAAATCTGAAAAACCATTAAGGCGTTTCTATTGGATTTAGCTTTTCCAACTTCTGTTTGGTTTTGTTACGAACCCAAAGGTCAATTCGTAACAGCTGCAGCATACGTGCAGGAAATGAACCATTACTGGGGTTTTTTTTGGTCGTGTAAAGCCTTCGAGACCCTTGGGACTGAGAGCAGGGAAAGATATATATATATAGAAAGAGAGAGAAATAGGGCGAACTGTTTCGAAACAAGAGAATGAAATTTAACAGCTAGGAAGATGACTTTTAAATGAATTTGCAACAGCCAGTGGTGAATTTTTATGGAATGGTAAAATCCTGATGGATGTTAAATTCCTTCTTAATAGTTAACAGAGGAAAACTTTCTTCTCATCTTTGTTCGAAAATATTTTTTTTTTTTTTCATTTTCCTTCTGTGGAAAGAAAGATCATTTCTGTTGAGGTCGTAAACTGGTAAATAAACTTGGGTCACGGCAAAATGTCATCTTTTTCTTGATTTATTTCTGTTCTGCAGTTTGCGGACATTTCAGAGGAAGTGAATCCATTATCAACTGATTAGTATTAATATTTAATAGTTTTGTTCATGCTGTCTCTATTTCAGGAAGCATTCTTAAGAGAACAGAGACAAATGTTGAGACGGAAAAAGCAACTACCATCATGAACCAACCAAAGTTTGGATGAAAAATTCAACACAAGAGAATCAAAAGTTCTTTATTGAAGAAATGAATTAATTCTTAATATTAAATTTGATTCCGAATCAACTTTTAGTTCGTTTCCATGAAAATGAGCCATTTTTTTTTTCTTTACGTCTGTCTGTCTCTCCCACTGCTCGTTTGTCTGCCTGCCCATCGGCCTACATGCACAGTCGTATCAGAATAATATGACCACCATACATATACTATGGTAGGTGGTCATATTATTCTGATACGACTCTGTATCTGCCCGTTCTGTAGATACTGATTTTTTGTGTTAGATAAATGAAAGAAAAAAAAACACATCTGTTCGGGTTGGATAGGTATTGACGAAATAGTGACTGCGTCACATTACTGAAAGAGTGAATGGTACATTACCGAAATAGTAAATGCGTCACATCACTGAAATAGTTGATGCTCACATACTGAAAGGGTGAATGTGGAATGTGCCACATTACTGAAAGAGTGAATGTGTCACATTATTAAAATAGTGAATGGTCACATTACTGAAAGAGTGAATGTGTCTCATTATTAAAATAGCGAATGATCACATTATTAAAAATAGTGAATTGTCACATTACTGAAATAGTGAATGTGTCAGATTACTGAAATAGTGAATGTGTCACATTATTAATATAGTGAATGGTCACATTACTGAAAGAGTAAATGTGTCACATTATTAAAATAGTGAATGGTCAGATTACTGAAAGAGAGATTGTGTCACATTACTGAAAGAGTGAATGTGTCACATTACTGAAATAGTGAATACGTCATATTACTGAAATAGTGAATGTGTTACATTATTAAAATAGTGAATGCGTCACATTGCTGAAAGAGTGAATGAGTCACATTACTGAAACATGTAATGCATCACATTACTCAAATAGGGAATGTGTAATATTACTGAAATAGTGAATGCTCACATTATTGAAATATTGAGTGCAGAACATTTCTGAAATAGGAAATGCATCACATTACAGAAATACTGAATGCTCACATTACTGAAATACTGAAGAGATCACATTACACAAATGCTGAATGGGTCACATTGCAGAAATACTGAATGCATCACATTAGTGAAATACTGAATATGTTACATTAGTGAAATAATGAAAGTGTCACATTTAAGAAATACCGAATGTGTTGCATTATTTAGTTACTGAATGTGTCACTTTACTGAAATACTGAATGCGTCACATTACTGAACGGGTCACATTAGTGAAATGATCGATGTATCACACTACAGAAAACTGAACGTGTCACATTACAGAAATACTGAATGGGTCACATTACTGAAATGCTGAATGCATCACATTAGTGAAATATTGAATATGTTACATTAGTGAAATATTGAATATGTTACATTAGTGAAATATTGAATATGTTACATTAGTAAAATAATGAAAGTGTCACATTGAAGAAATACTGAATGTGTTACATTACTTAAATACTGAATGTGTCACGTTGAAGAAATACTGAATGTGCTACATTACCTAAATACTGAATGTGTCACATTACTGAAATACTGAATGCGTCACATTTAGGAAATGCTGAATGCAACACATTAGTGAAATACTGAATGTGTTACATTACTTAGTTACTGAATGTGTCACATTAAAGAAATACTGAATGTGTTACATTACTTAGTTACTGAATATGTTACATTACTTAGTTACTGAATGTGTCACATTTCTGAAATCCTGAACGGGTCACATTAGTAAAATGATCGATGTGTCACACTACAGAAATGCTGAATGTGTCACATTGCAAAAATGCTGAATATGTTACATTGCTTAAACACTGATGTGTCACATTACTAAAAATTTTAATGCGTCATATTACTGAAATAATGAATGTGACACATTAAAATGTGTAAAAAAGAAAATCTTAATTTATACATTTATCAGAAATGAAGCTACATTTTAAAGCCATTCTGAAGTGTTAAATAAAACGAAGTTAAGATCGTAAACATTTTGCACAACACACATTATTAAAATAATGAATCAAAAGCTCTTTCGTTTTCTCATTGGATTACAATTTAGCGCTATTCACAGCTTATTTCCCTGTGATAGAATCTTAACACTCAACTAAGGCTTTTACGAAATCACCAAACAGTCTCTTTGTCTTTGCTGCTCTAACTTTAAATTATTTACTCTAATTCAGAATTTATTAAAGGAAAAATATTCGTAACAAATGAAGTATACAGAATTCCTTTGCATTTTCAGCACACCTTTAAATATTGAGCAGGGTAAAAATCTTTATGAGTCTTTGATGATTAATTCTGTAAAAGAATATGGAGATAATGCAAAGGTATTATAGCAGAACTACCAATTCAATAAACACAGCTATTTAGAAATCCCTATAAATATTAATGTTGTAAATCTCTATCGAAGAAGAACTAGGGCGCTCTAAGTGTAGAATAAAGCATCTAATAGCGATTATTTCAGGTGAGGCAAATGCTTTATGTAGCTTGAAAATGAGAGCGAAATAAGTTTTACCACATCTCCAAGGAATTGATCTGCGCTGACGGAATAAACGGTGATGTTAACGCAAAATGAATGGGTCCAGTGATGAGGAAGATGTGAATTAAAGCATAAAGATGATCGGAGGACGAAAAAAAATAAATGATTGATTGAGATGATGGTGAAAGAAGCCACATTCAATTGAAATATGTACGTTCATTTAAAATTTGCTATGCAGTCTTTCAAAATTCAATTATTTAACTTTTCTTTCGGGGAATAATTCAGAAAGCTTTCGTGATAGAAAACACAGAGCTACGGTTGTGTGTGAAATGAATTAAATAGCAGGAAGGAAGAGATGGTTCAAGTCCGAAGTGCTTAGATTGGTGACGTGAAATGTAGGTAACATAGCTGGAGGATTTATTTCTGCAGCATTCCAATTCCTTTTGAGATTCGTGTCGGAATTGCGGCTAATAAATACTACTAGGAAATAAAGTTCAAGTAAATGAATATTCCTATTTGGCAAATTTCGTTAATAATTCTTTTATAAATGCTAGATGTAAGGAAGTATTCTTGGTAGCGAAGCTGAAGGTTCCCGGGTTTGGATCGCCGTCGATATTTTTTTCCCCTTGATGTCCTGGGAGAGAACAGAATACTATTCTCTGTTTGAAAACATCGCCATTCATACGTTGGAATGTTAAGCAATAATCTAATCGTGTGAGAAGAATTGATTTGTGAAATGCAGGGTGATTATAAAAGAATACAAAAAGTTTGAAGTGTTATATTTTATGAAATATGTAAGTAACAAAAAACATTATGTGTCCAAAGTGTCAAGAAACTATTAAAGGTTTCTCGGCATGACGTCGTGGATTTGTTATCAAATAAAATAACTTCTTGAGCCAAATTTTTCAATCGTTGGATTGGTAGAAGTGAACCGATCTTTTTGTCCCGAGAAGTCCCGATTTTACGCCATTGGAATTTGAGCCAAATTTTGAAATCGTTGGTTTGATAGAAGTGGACCGATCTTGCTGTCCCGAGAAGTCCCGATTTTAAACCTTTGGACTTTGAGCCAAATTTTCAAATCGTTCGATTGATAGAAGTGAACCGATCTTGTTACCCCGAGAAGTCCCGATTTTAAACCATTGGACTTTGAGTCAAATTTTCAAATCGTTCGATTGATTGAAATAAACCGATCTTGTTGTCCCGAGAAGTCCCGATTTTACACCATTGGACTTTGAGTCAAATTTTCAAATCGTTCGATTGATAGAAGTGAACCGATCTTGTGTCCCGAGAAGTCCCGATTTTACACTATTGGACTTTGAGCCAAATTTTCAAATCGTTGTATTGATAGAAGTGGACCGATCTTGTTGTCCCGAGAAATCCCGATTTTACACCTTTGGACTTTGAGCCAAAATTTCAAATCGTTAGATTGATAGAAGTGGACCGATCTTGTCCCGAGAAGTCCCGTTTTTACACCATTGGACTTTGGGGGGTGGGGGATACATTAAAAACATAATTCATTTCGAAAAATTCTTAATGTAAAGCATTTCAAGGAAGGGATCACTACAACTCTTGAAAAGTTTTATGAAAACATCGAGTTTTCCCTCGAGTGATTTACCAACTCACGTCCTCCGGATAACATGCCAGCACTTGGAATGTTATCAGGAGGTCGTGAATTCTTATCCCACTCGAGACGAAACTCAGAATTTTCAACAAATCTCTAATGAGTTAATGTTTACAGTGACATCATCTGCGATTTTCTCTACTATTGAAACACTACAGCTGTTGCAAGTAACGCGCATGGTGAACCGAATATGGATGTAATTTGAATATCACGCTTCCAATGGCAATCATATTAAAACCTGTCGAACACAAAGTGAAACTTTGAGACTTTCTTGGCATTTTATACGCAAAATATCTTTCGTTACTAAATTCTTTTAAATAAACTATAGCACTTTAAAATATGGGTGTTCTTTTATAATAACCCTGTATTTAAAAAAAAGCATGGAATCCGTAATCGCGATTTCAAATAGAAATATCGTCTATTTGTTTCAAGCGATTAAAGCTTTACGAACGTGGCCCTATTTTGCATTTTGTTGCCCCACGTTCTTCATGCACATTCAATAAAGGGAGGTGTGATGACGTGAAATGGCCGCTTAACATGATGCGAAAGATCCATGCTCGAGTGAAGGTGTTATTATTGCATCAGAACTATTTAGGATGAGAGAAGAAACCTGTACAACAGCTTTCTCATATTATGTCTAATAGTATTATTAATTAAGGTGAGATTATCAGGAAATCCCATTAGCAACCTGCATCACTGGACAGATTGAAGTACTTTATCACTATTCCAACATTTCTCTTAGTTATAATATTGATTATACTAATTAAACCCACGCCAAAAGTTTGGCGCAAAACGTATGCCCATTAATAACTCTTCCCATCGATAATTTCATTCAGAGGTTCCACGGTTAACGTATTACTCCATTCACATCTTGCCAGCGTCCATTCATAAGGTAGGCGACACAGCATCCTGGGAAATTTCGGGCACTTTCCGAGGGATAACTGCCGACCAACGGCAGCTGGGAACCCGATCCGTTAGCCTAACAGGGATAGAACTGAGTGGGACCACTACACCAAATTTGGGACGGATCGTTCACTAGAACGATTTTCCCATAGCTGCGAAACCACAGGGAAACCGACAATTTCTTCCACAGATTGCATCACCCATGTCCGCCCGCCCGGAATTACGCCTAATATAATATGATAGTTTGAAAAAAGTAAAAACAAAATACATCTAGTGGCTTCCAAGTAGCAGTATCAAAACAATGGGCAATTGCAGCGAAAATACACTGGTGTTCGAAAGTTAAGCGTAATATACAAATTCTGGAAGATCTCAAAAATCCGACAATGAAATGTCGTGAGATTTGGTGATTGGATTGTTTTACCTCTGAGCGGCACATTTTTGCACACCATGGGCTAAATGGCCAGGCCACAAGGACCCCGAAAGCTCAGAGAAGGTTGGGGGAGGGGACCCACTGGAACAGCTGTTGGGAGACAGATGGTTGCCTCCCGTCAAGGGCATCCAGCGTGTTCTTTAACGTGCACAGGGTATGGCTCTCCCGCACACGGCGCCACGGCTTAACGTCCCATCCGACGGACGGCGGCCTTTCCATCGGTGTCCCCTACTGACCGTGGGCAAGGCGGAGATAAATCTCAACGCTGACCCAGCTGGGACTCGAACCTGGGAACTACAGATTACGAGCCTGGCGCGCTACCGACTGAGCCACCCCCGCCCCAAAGAGATTTGGTGTGTTAATGCCTTGTTATATGGCGCAATAAATAGTGGGGCATTGAATAAGCCAATCGCAAGATTTCTATGGATTATGCAAATTAATTGCAGGAGTGTCCACAACTAAAGGACCTGTTTTAGCAGAAAGAGAAGTAAATACAGAGCATGATGACCTCAAATTGCTACACAATCATCACAGGTTCTCATGCTGTTTACCAGGCTTGGTCATAAGATCAGATGGCAGTGCATCACTCTCTTCTCGTAGAGCAGATCGGAGCTCGTGGGAGGTCCTTGAAGAGGGTTAGAGACCTCCAACTCCTCTTCCCAGTGCATTCTACATATCCTCTATAGAATTCAGGTCTATAGAGAATAAGCTAACCACTCCATCCGCTAACTTTCCTGGAATTCATCGAGTATCTGAGTCCTGTCCTAATAATACACAAGTAAGAGAATAAGCTAGCCACTGCATCCGCTAGCTTTCCTGAATTCATCGACTATCTGAGTCCTGTGAAGGCGGTCATTATCGTCAAAAGTAGCATCAAAAGATAGTAAGAAGTCTTCGGTTAAAGTCATCCTTTATAACGAGATTAGACTCTATGGTGAAGAAATTTGTAAACGTTTGATGTGCTTTGCACAAGTCTTGACATAGATGGAAAAAAAGTTTTAAGTAGCACTCTT
Source organism: Ryuthela nishihirai (assembly GCA_038380435.1). Taxonomy (NCBI): domain Eukaryota; kingdom Metazoa; phylum Arthropoda; class Arachnida; order Araneae; family Heptathelidae; genus Ryuthela; species Ryuthela nishihirai. Next base: position 43,709,952 of record JAWZYU010000020.1, read on the forward strand.
AGAGCATAGGTGTTGCATTTTACTTTAATTGTCTGGCGTTACATCTAAACTGTTAATAAAGTCATTTAAATACGTGTCAGAAATGTATTTCGCTATTAATTCTTTAAAACAGACATGACCAACCAGCAGCTCATAAAACACATCATCAAAATACTACCAAACAGTTTTAGGAGCATAACTAAACGATATTGTCAATTTATGGTACTTATTAAAAATATATATTTTTGGCTTTACAATCTTCACTTGATTCCTTTAAATATAATTTTTTTTAATTCATTTGAAATGTTCGTTTTCGCTTTTAAGTAGAATTGTTTTTATTAATAAATTTTATTCACATTACATTTAAAGCAATGATATAAATGCATACATAATGAATATGATCCTACAAAGCCAGGGGCTTATTTGCAGGAAATTTTTACGTTATATGGAACAGTTCTATTGTACGCATTGAAATAATTTACAATCACAAACAGCACGTAATTTTACGCAATGTAAATAATAAACAAGTAAAGAGAGTAGAGAAATTAAAAAAAAAGCATTTGTAACATATAAAAATCGAAATATTATTGTGCTATGCTTTCAAATAACTGTTTTTATTTGTTATATTTTTTCATAGTGGCATATCTTTCGAACTGTAATAGATATCGTGACATTGAATTAAGGACGAATGGTACTTGGTATGCTAGGGTATTTTTCCCCAATAGTTGTTGATGTTTTTAAGAAAATAAAGAATAGCCTTTAATTCTCAACCTTGTTGGTGGATGTAGAGAACCTTTTCATTTTTGAAGTCTTTGCAAAAGTAATATTTAAAAAAATATATGTATTTGAATTAAAAAAATATCTTAGTGGTAAAAATTCATTCCTTCTTGAAACTGCAGTTAACATAAGGGTACGAAATCAATATTGTTTTTAAAATACTATTTTGTATCCTGCGACGTTTTTAGTTTTTTCTTTCTAGTGGCTCTTCGGTAAAATGGGGTTGGACGGGTCTGCTTTAAACCATCCCAAATCTCCTTATCCATCGTTTCTGTCCTCAATAAATATTTCGGGTGTTTCTGTTGCATTTTTAAGGAATAACTTGAATCAATCATCTGGCATTATTTTAGTAAACTTTTCTTTCAAAACGCATTTCTTAGAAACACAAATGCTTCCCTTTCTTCAATTTTTCTTTTAGATCTCTCTATTTGAGGATTTCGGAGAAGCGAAAGGGAGCCACCGGCATTTATTTCCGTTCGACATGACTTCTGCGTTCAGAAACAGAATCAGCTATTGGACATGTAGATGTCTGAAAACAATACGCTTCACGGCTGGATAGACATCGCTTTGACTGCTTGCCTTTCTTAAGCCTAGATGCATGCAGGTCGTCTTGAGATTCGATTGTTCAGTAACTGTCTATAATACCATATTCCAAGCTAGGATACAGAAGTTTCTTGTGTCCTTGTATTCTGTTTTCTTCAATGGACTTGATCTCCTTGCGAAGAAAAGCAAAAGGGCATTGAAAGGACGCCCACGGACACTTTTCGAGCAAACATTCTTGTAAGAGTTTACAGAAAATGCCAACATTTCCATAACTGGTGTTTTATCTTTGTATGATTTCGGTTTGTTTTCCTCTACGAAGACAATGATCGAAACACATTCAGAAAAGTCATATTTTGTAATCATTTTAACTATCTGCTAGTTAAATGCTAAATAAATAAGATACCAATAAGATTAAACATCAATATATTCCTATTAATCTTTGAGGTTAAATGAGCTGCTTTTTCAATGAAAATAGTACGTATTAACCAGTGACTCAGTTACCAATGTTCATACGACCCAGGGCCTCGTGGATGGACATTGATATTTGTTTCAGAAAAAAATGCTTTTTCTTTTCAAAATAGCATTTGCATTTTTAAAATGTAACGAGATAGATGTGATATGATATCTCGGGATTACTCTATGTACACTCTAAACTTAAATTAATAAAACGATAAAACAAAGGTATTTCTATTTAACTTAAAATATTCTATTAATTTTTAAATTTTAAGAACGATAGGGACTTTACAGCAGGGCTCTGCATCACCTTACAAAGCAAAATGACGTTAGCATTTCCATTATCTTTTCTGTGGATATAATCAGAATGCGCTTAATCTTAAAACGTAAAGTATAAAATTAAAACAAAAGATAAAAAGCTGCTTTTTGAACTGGAGAAGTTTTTTTGGAGAGTAATAATATAAAAATAGAATTTTTTGTCAGGGAGTGTTTAGTAGCTGTTGTGAGCATAGGATCTTCATCCGTTTACTGGAAATTTTTAATGATTTGAATAATGATAAAAAAAAGAAGTATATATATATAATTCAAAAAATTATCTTTATAAATACTTACTACAGAGGAAGGAGAAAAACTATATAAACTACATTGAGATGCCAGTTTATTAGGTACATCACCCCTTGTCACGTAAATGGTTCATTCCAAAATGTAATACGTCACGTGACCGCGGTTTGAGGTATAAATTATGTAGACCAGCCCTTCGAGCATCAGTTAGAGTTGGATTGACATCAGAATGGGCAAAACGAGCGACCTGAGCGAGGGCGTGTCGCCTAGCCCACACTTTCTCCTTTTTTCTTGGGCGGGGGGGGGGGAACGCTAGGAGTCTAGCGTCTCCCAAATGGTCGTCCTCTTTGTGCTTTTCACGCACAACCATTTCCAGACTTTATCGAGAATGGTTCAGAAAGCAAAACAACACTAGTGATCGGGAATCCTGTGGGCGAAAACAGATTGCGGATCAATGGGTCAAAGGAGACTGGAGAAAATCGTGCAAGCGAACAGACGGCCATAACCAGGCAAATCACAGCAGAATTAAACATTAGTGTGCAGAAAGTCATCTCCGAACGCACCACGTATCGGACCTTGTCGCGAATGGGCTATAACAGCTGGCAACCATGTAGCCGACCACGAAAGTGTGTCTCCAGTGGACACAGGAGTATCGACACTGGACTGTTGTGGACTGGAAAAAGGAAGCCAGATCAGAAATGGATGAACCAGATGAAAAAAAGGTAGCCAGGTCGGACGAATCAACGTTTCCCTTGCATCACGCTGATAGAAGGATCAGAATTTGATATAAGCAACATGAGCCCATGGAGCCATCTTGTCTGATGTCAACAATATAGACTGGCGGTGGCGATGTGATGGTTTGGAGAATGTTACCTGGCACATATTAGGCCCCCAGATACCCATCAGAGACATCTGATCGCCACGGCGTATTTCAACATTATTGTTGACCAAGTTCATCCCTTGATGGTTACAGTATATCCCTTACTCGGATGGGCACGTTCAGCATGATAATGCACCTGCTCACAAAGCACGCATCATCACAGAATGGTTCCAGGAACATGCTGATGAGTGTTCCTTGCTTCATTGGCCTACACAGACTCTAGCTATAAATCATATCAAGCATTTTTGGGATGAGGTGATAAGGACTGTTCGCAGCGAGACTGGGCAGCCGTCCAATTTGCAGCAACTGCGAGACACAATGGTACAACATTCCTAGACAATTCATCCATCATCTTGTAAGTTCCATGCCCCGACGAGTTCGTGCTATTCCGAAAGCAAAGGGAGCAGCAACACCCTACTAGGTAGATCTATTAATAAACGGGCATCTCAGTGTATAATAATGCATTTTTACCGAAAACAATTTTTGAATTGGAAAAAGAAACTTACCGAAACGGCGATTTTTTCTTTTCCGATTAAAAATAGTTATTTGCAATTCAGTGATATGGTGATTTAGAGACTATTGCCAAAAAAATATAAAAAGGAAAAGCTTCATTGTTTTTTCCTCCCAATTTAGTTTCGATTTATAAAATCCGAGTCTATTATTGTTGCACTTTATCCTCTGTCCTTTTGTACACATTCAATCTCTTTGTTTTTAGGTATGAATGAAAAAATTCGCATTTGGGTGTATGAAAATACTGATGAAATATTAGAATTCCCATTTTTCGAAATTCCCGGTAGATTCCTCAATGTTTGATTTCCACTGCTAATTTTTGCTGCTAATTGGTGCTAATTTTTGGAACTGGTGAAAATAAAACGAATATTTTAAATGAACTATGTATGCCCTAAATTTTAAACTTTGGGTGGTGGAGTGTTTGTGTGTCTGATAGTCAAATCGTTTACATTAACAGAAGCTATTTCCTCCTTTACCATTACGGAAGTGAAAAATGCAACTTTTTGTTTTAAGCGAAAAAATGAAATTTTTTCTTTGGATTTGATAGGCAGTAATAAAATATTACTATTTGTTTTTTCCGAATCATTCATTAGTTTGAATATTCACCGTCTATAGACGGAAATCACAAAACTTTAAGCAAATATTGTAACCCAAGCATTATGTACACTATATTAAAAAGGCAATCGAGCATATGTGAATAGATAATCACATTCAAAGCTCTCGAATTTTGAAACTAAGATTTTGACCAAAATATGTCACTAAAAATAAATTGAAGATCTGACTAAAATTTCTTTAATTCTCAATTTACAATAATATTCGCTTAATATTTAAAGAGTTAACTGAATCTGGATTATTTAACAACAGAAGTCGTAGACTACGACAGAACGTATTAACAAGAGAAGTCGTAGACTACGACAGAACGTATTAACAACAGAAGTCGAAGAATTTTTCACATTTTTTCTAAACATATTTTCCTCCCGAATTGACGAAAACTGAGAAAAATCTTTACATAAATATTATATTTATGTTAATTGAACGATTTGTTATAACAGTTGCGTTTTATCGTTTGAAATAAATATTCATAAATAGCAAAAGTTACAGTTAAATGTTTCATTTTTCGTAGTTATTTAAGTATTAAACGAATATTGCGGAAAAATAGGTATTTAAAGAGATTTCACTGAGAGTTTCAATTTATCTTCAGCGGCATTTAAAAAAAAAATCTTGTTTTCAAACCAGGGAGCTTCGAATATGATTTTTCATTCACGTGACAAGAAAGTGTCAGGTTACTTTTTGTAACGTGGTGTATTTTCCAAAGACGTTTGGCTATTCTTCGCGTACACATTCTGATCACTCAAAATGGTTAATCTTATCTCTAGAAGAAGCTTTTCCCTTCTTTTATAGTCATCCCACTACAAAACGTCTTCTGGAGAACCATTTTTCTTGTTGACATCGTTAACATTTAAACCAGATCAGAGTAGTAACATCAACTTAACGTATACAGCGACAGATTAAAGAATTTTTATTTCCTTAAGGGGTAAATTACCTCAGAAATTTCTTCGTCTCAGATACAATATATACGCATAAAAGCACATTAAATAATTCAAGCGTTAAGTGATTTTTCTTCTTGTAATTTAATATGTGGTGTTATGCTTTCCTTCAACGCTTCTCTCTTGCATTGGAAGTGTTAGCTACTTTAAATGACTGGGGTAAGTAGTTCTGTGTTCATATTTTGCACGAAACTCTTTCAGAGTATCAATGTTCATTACTCATTTGAGGGCAATTCCGCTCACTTCACTAGAGCTAATGTTTGGTACAAATGGGTCGTTTTCGTGATAGTTTACTTTTTAAAAATTTAACGACTTTAAAGCATGGAGTTATAACTTTCTTTTCTTTCTTTCTCGCTCGCAGAATTTAAAATGGCCGAGAAGAAAGCCAAGTAAACGACGTATGAAGAGTTATTAATAATTTAGATTTGTTTTATTACTAAATTCATTTAGTTATTTTGCCGTATTAAACTTTTAAAGTGCTAATAAAAATGTCGGGCATATTATAGTGCGCAATAATACAAAAGGAGGTAAAGTTTCTATGTGTAGTAATTATCTTAAATTATAATAAATTTTGATTTCATTGCGATTAATATTTAAAATAATATGTGATGATAAAATTAAGTATCATTGCAAAGTATTGTGAAGTTGGGCAAATAAAAGTATGTACATTCTGAAATTAAAAAAATCGCAGTTAGAATTATCACCTTATGGATATCATAAATGCACACACAATGGACAGAAAAATGAAAGCATTTTCACATCTTCACCAAAAATGAATTGAATTTGCGGCTCCGTAACTGGTTTAATAAATTTTTACGGAAAATGTGACTGAAAACAAATATAAGATGGTAATAATTAAATTCACTTCAGAAGTTAATTAAAACTTTAAAAGAAATATTATTTCAAACCATTTAATAAAGTAAGTGTATGTTTTAGAATTTTGTGCAAATGGTTGTTTCAATAAATGTCAGTTTTATTCAAGTTTCTTAGGACTGACTTTGCAGCTGTTAAGCATTCGAGCTTCCATAGCTCTTTAAATACCCAACAAATATTTTATGATTTGATTGAGATTATTATTTGAATGAGATGTTGATAGATTTCAATAATATTTAAATTTATCTTCTATTTCCCTATGAAAGGCTTATTGTAGAAATTACGGATCTTCGAATTTGACCCTCCATTAATTTAACATGGGAATGTTTCTATTTTTTTGTCCAGTATCTGTATATATATTTAATGATTAAAAAATTCGTTTTTTTCTTTTTAAATAGTACGCACATTTTTTAAGGAACAATTCCAGTTTCGCTATTAGTCCTTTCATAAGGGAAACAGGTTTTGGTTGAGTCTTGTAATGTGCAGTCTCCAGGTTCGAGCTCCAACCGTGTGACTGAGATTTGCAGCATTAAGAATTATCTCTCCTAACCTCCATAACTCCCTTGGTCGTCACCATCCTTCGGATAGGATATTAAGTTGTGGTTCCGTGTGAAGAAGGGACATACTCTGTGCATGTTGAAAACCACGCTGGATGCTTTCATCTGAATCACTTTCCCCAAACAAACTTCTCTGAGCCATTGGCGGTCCTTGACTTGGCCATTGAATTCCTTGTATGCAAAAAAAATATTGCCACTAACAAGTAAAACAATACACTCCTTTGATAATACCAGAATTGGAACACATAACGTTTTGAATAACTTTAAAAAATATTTATCTTAAAGTACTAAAGAATCCCAGAGGCCTAAATTTTCAGTTGTAAAATTGCATTTTCTGCAAAGATATCCGAAGTATAGGTAAACTGATAGATTTAATGATTAATAAAGTTCCATTTTTTTTTCAGTGTTACGACACCAAACTGATAAAAATAGCTTTCCTCGTACATCATATTGATAAAAGGACTATTCTCAAACATTGAAATCCAAAAACTACACTTTTTCGATTTTGAAACTTCGTAACTTGCACAACGTATCCTGATCGGTATCATTCCGTTCAAGAAGCTTCATATCTGCAACCGAATTGAAGCATCCATCATTACAACACGCCTCATGACTTACGTGAAACACTTTGAATTTTTAATGCTGAAAAGAAAAAACGATCAGTGATCAGAGCGAAATAGAACGTTTATGGAACTGTGTGGAAACGAAACTACCTTTTTTTTTTTCAAACGTGAAACGTCAAAGAATGTATTATCATTGGTCCTTTCAAAATAATGGGAATTTAAAATGGCGCTTGAAAGTCTGAATGATAGAATGAATGTCAGAAAAGTTTTGGAATTACGCTGATTAAAGTTTCAGATAAGAACTAGCCTGAGTGAAAAGAACCAACGAAATACCCATGCTTAGCTCAAAGTAGTTAAAAGAGAAAAATACTAATAAAGACGTGGAATCAAATGAATTCACAACCTTCAGTTTCGCCGACAGATTCACACTCATGAAATGGCTCCTTTGGGTGGCACAGAATGTTTAAAGTTGACTGATAAATCTTTTGCGTTTTAACAAAAATGTTTGGTAATTCACAAACGAAAGACTAGTCCCTAAACATTCCATGCTAAATATTCTATAACTAAGACAGCGTTATTTAGTTATAAGGAACTAAGCATATTAACTTGAATTTTATTGCAGTTAAGGAAATGCACATCAAAATCGATGCTTACTTAGATTTAACTAGATAGTCATTGTTCTTAAAGATTTGTGCATAAATACCTTAACTATTGTAAAAAAGCTGCTGTTTTTGTTATTATTATTATTATAATAATAATCTCACCTATCAGAACTGAATGTAAAGGACTTCCTGATAGATTGATTATCCCTAACCCATACACAGTCATATCAGAATAATATGACCACCTACCATACATGTACTATGGTAGGTGGTCATATTCTTCTGATACGACTGTGTAATTTACACAGGTCACTAGGATTCCAAGCATCAAAGAAGGGTTGTGGGAGGACACAATAGGTATGAGAATTAGATACTGACCAAGATCATCTAGTTCATTACCATGTGGTATATTTTCATAAGAAAGAGTTTAAAACCCCAATAGGTAAACTCTACGATATGGAATTATAGCTTAAAATGAGATGTGAATCACCATCATCTTTGCACAAGTGATGGAGCGACTGGCAAGTAAGCAAGAAATCCCGCATCCGAATAATGAAGACGGATAAGAGAATCTTTAGAGAAATTTTCTCACAATGTCTGTAAGAATGTCAGTTGTCAGTAAAGTAAGTTTGCATTATTTTACCTTTTACAATTTTTTAAGTGCTGTAAGGCATAGGTCTGCCGCTCAGCAGATACGCCAGTGATGCTCTTCTATGATATAACTGTAATAATTAAAGATTTTTTATAGCTAAATTTAAAACTGGGAACAAAAACCTGAGTGTTATATGATGCTATGCTTCCAAGAGAATTCTGATGGTAATGAGAACAATAAGTTTTATGAACAACTTTCAGAATATTTTGATTTCTGCCAAATAATTGGATTGTTTTACCTCTGAGCGGCACTTTTTTGCACACCATGGGCTAAATGGCCAGGTCACATGGACCCCGAAGGCTCAGAGAAGGTTGGGGGAGGGGACCCACTGGAACAGCTGTTGGGAGACAGATACTAGCTTCCCGTCAAGGCCATCCAGCGTGTTCTTTAACGTGCACAGAGTATGGCTCTCTACCGCACACGGGGCCACGACTTAACGTCCCATCCGACGGACGGCGGCCTTTTCAAGCCCATCGGTGTCCCCTACTGACCGTGGGCAGGGCGGGGAATTTTTGCGGAGATAAATCTCAACGCTGACCCAGCTGGGACTCGAACCTGGGAACTACAAATCGCACCACCGCGAAGGAAGTGATGTATACCACTATGCGAAAGACTACACGTGGGTTACATAACAACATAAGTTAAACGACCCTGGCCTATATAATAATTTCATGATTTGATGACGAGTGATATATTCTATAACATTCGAACACTAATTTAAAATTTTTTATCATTATTACTATAAACTCCTATTTTATTAAGGGATGGCTCAGTCGGTAGGGAGCCAGACACGTAATCTGCAGTTCGCAGGTTCGACTCCCACTTGGGATAGCTTTGAGAGTTATCTCCGCAAAATCTCCATCCTGTCATCGGTCAGTAGGGAACACCGATGGGCTTGGCAAGGTCGCTGCCCGACGGATGAGACGATAAGCCGTGGCACGAAATGTGGGAAAGCCATACCCTGTGTAGGTTAAAGAACACCCTGGATGTCCTTGGATCGTCACATGGAAGATTGCCATCTGTCTCTTAACAGCTGTCCAGTGGATTCCTGTCATGTTCGGCACTTCTGTTCACTATGTATATACATAAAAGAATATTGATATTTGATATATATTACTATAATGTGAATGTAAGTTACCTCCCATAACTCTTTGACTAGACAGCCACACATCCCGACATAGAAGCATGGATAATCGGTTTCCGGTCATTACGGACATCGATGACACTAATGGTCAAGGTGAGGGTCAACTTAATGAGTTGGGCAATCAGGGAGGATTAAACTGCAGATTCATTCAAGGGCTAAGCTAATGCGTTTGAGCACAGGGGGATTAAGCCCGTCCTGACAAGGGCAGAGGAGAAGATAAAGGATGAGGGGAGAATGAGTGAAGCCTCGAAGCAGTCAAGTTGTCGAAAAGTCCTCCGTGAGTTAGTGTGGCGACCGAGGTCAGTTATATTACAAAGTTAGCGTACTCACGTGGATTTCTTCCCTTGGAAACTGAAGGGACAAGTCTGGCACATACGTACAGTATGTTGTGTCCTCTACGGGTTAGTAGAGTATAATGTAAGTAGTTAGTAATCTTCGCTCTAGATTGTGGCGGGGGTGGCTCAGTCGGTAGCGCGTCAGGCTCGTAATCTGTAGTTTCCAGGTTCGAGCCCCAGCTGGGTCGGTGTTGAGATTTATCTCCACAAAATTCCCCGCCCTGCCCACGGTCGTAGGGGACATCGATGGGCTTGGAAATGCTGCCGTTCGTCGGATTGGACGTTAAGCCGTTTCTCCGTGTGCGAGAGAGCCATACTCTGTGCACGTTAAAGAACACGCTGGATGGCCTTGACGGGAGGCTACCATCTGTCTCCCAACAGCTGTTCCAGTGTGTTCCCTCCCCCAACCTTCTCTGAACCTTCGGCGTCCATTTGACCTGGCCATTTAGCCCATGGTGTGCAAAACAAAGTGCCGCTCAGAGGTAACCCAACTCGCTCTATATTGCTAGACAGTCCAGTATTATATACTGCATTGATACTCAGAATAAATTGTTACGTTTTCATTCCGCCTCTAAGCCATAGAACAGTCTATAAAACAGAAGAACCGATAGGAACTTTACAAATGCAACGATTAGACAAGATCTGAATCAACCACTCGGCTTTAAGACTTTCACAGTCCCCTTCTCTGAATCCTTGAGGGTCTTTGTGACCTGGTCATTTAGTCCATTGTGTGCCTCTCAGAGGTAAAACAACCCATGAATTAAAAACGTTTTCTTCAATTCAAATATGTAAAGTATTAGTTAGCATATTTTAAAAAGAGTAAACAGATAACAAATCAAATTTATTTTAAAAAACACCCAAGCAGCCCAACTTGTTCAATTGCAGGTACACACGCAACACTGGAGTCGAGATGTGAGCAGCTAACTGTTAAACTGATGCTATTATACCTTGAATGAAAAAAACTCAATGAGTTTCAAGGAGTGCAGTGACGCATTTCGTGCAGATGAACGGGGAAACTCTCATTGTACGGAAGCAACCAACTTTGGCTCTTCATTCTGTTTCAAGATACAGGCACTATTAAGCAATCCAGCTGGAATAAGAGTCTCTTTTTTTTCCCTTGCTCTGATTCTGAGGAACCCAATTAGCGAGATAAGGGGAGAAGAACGATATTGGACATTTTGTCGGTTTCTTTCAGTCGTTACTAGAGAAAGAGTGATTGTGGAAAAGGGTGATAAATCAAGTAATCTTTCCTATTCGGGAAAAAGAATAATATCTTTTATTACACAAGTAATGCTCACCCGCACAATTGCAGAAGTAACATAAAATAGGTAATCAAATTTGAATGAGGAACGTAAATGAAATATGAGATGCAATTAATTTTTTTTCTGAACTTTAATTAATTTAACACTTTTTTTTTATAAAAAAAAGTGTTTACAAAGAAAGAAAATGAAAAGAAATAAAAAAGGGTCAAATAATTATGTTCAGGTTTTAAAACTTTTGTTGCATTAATTAGTTTAGTCGCTTTTCTTCTCTGTTAAATGTCCGTAGCCGTCCCATGGCCGAGTGGTTAGCGCGCTTGGCTACTGATCTAAGGGACCTGGGTTCGAGCCCCGGGTAAGGCATGGATGTTATGTGTCGTTTTTCTGCTGAGGTCCTGCCATCCTCTCAGATCTTCTACTATGGCATATAAACTGACAGGCTCCTGTCAGACCTCTGTGGCAAGCAGCTGCTTGAGGGAGCATTTTAAGTGTCCGAAATCTCTCATTTTTCCCATTTAAAACTTGAAAGTAAATTAATACGAAAAATAAAAAAGAAACTCTAAAACGTACAGCTTAGTAAAAAAAAGTAACTCTAAAAAAAGTAGATTTTACTATGGGGACTTTAACAAGGACATTTTACCCCTAACAGCTCTATGTTTTTGAAACTGTTTAAAAGTAATTTAGATAAAAAAAAATCCACTTATCATTAATGTCTGTCAGAGGATACTCAATATAATAGGTCACAGACGGATCTAGAGGGAGGCAAAGGCATACCCCACCCTATCAAATTGCTGGAACAGGAACGGAGGCGAAAAATCATTAAACCTATATACGTATGTAGTGCAGAAACACACTTATGCGGAAAACTGAGGTTTGCCGAGAGGGCTGTCATAGAGAGTGCTCTAACTACTGAACTATCTACTAATCTACTGAACTATCTCTAACTACTGAACTATCTACTGTCTTCGTCTCTCGTTTCCACAATATGTCTTGTAACTTTTCCGAACGTTGTCGCTCATGGAATGGCGACGAAAAAAATATGAAACATCTTTGATCGGGAAAGGTTTCATATTTTTCCAATGTTGTTTTTGAATAAAATGTAAAGAAGAAAGTCACTCATACTAAAGCGTTATTTCTGAAGTAATCAGTCCATAGTATGTACCTGTCGATAATTTAGTTTTTCCAATCATGGAAACCAGTCGGTAGCAAGTGTAGTGATTAAACACTCTGGCATGAATCAGGAGAGACACGGGTTCGAGTTTCGCGCTATCGGCAGGACTCATTTTTTTCCCTGCATAAATAGTTATCGAATTCTATATCCACAGATAATTTGTATATTATTATGGATGTATATTACTATGGATTAATTGAACCTATATATAAATTATCCGCATTTTTCAAGAAATTTATTAAAGATCATTAAAATAGAGGGAAAAAAAGTATATAGCAGAACGGTGTTCCAGTTCATTCGGACCCAAATTTGTCCCCCCTCCTTTATTTTTTTTAGATCCTGAACTTTAATACGTCATGGAGAAGATATATAAGGAAAATTAGATCTCAGCAGAAGGGCAATATAAATATTTAGGCTTTATTCGAAAATTCTTAGCATTTGAAAACATTTGTCGATTATCCCAGTTATTTAAAATCAATAAATATCTATTACATGGAAGAAAACAGGCCGATCTAGAAAAATAAAATAAAATAAAAGGAAGCTAAGCGAGCTAAGTGATTCAATCGAGTGAAAGATAGGAGAAGTGGGGGGGGAAATCAAGATCAGAATCCAAATGAACCGGAACGCTATTGCGGTGTAAAAGGTTTTCATCCATTTTAGTGGTCTGTAACAGATTTCTTGCAAAGTACGGTTTACATAAATATATGTTTAATATTTTTCCATATCCATTCCATTTACTAGCATAGTCATGAGGGGGGAGGGCATGGTCTCTTTGTTCACCCCCTCCCTCTTTGGAGCGGACTTTGACATAGTCGGTAGCGCGCCAGTCTCGTAACCTGCAGTTCTCAGTTTCGAGTCCGAACTGTATCAGCGTTGAGATTTATCTCTGTAATCCCCACTCTGCCGAATTTTAAAATCTGAAACGCAAGGGGGGGGGGGGGAGAAATGCAAAAGTATGCAGCTCGCATAGTTCGTAAAAATAAAGGGGAAAAATATTAGGGCGTCTAGAGGAGTGGGGTTACTGCCCCATGGATCGTAATCTGTCAAGAGGTAGGATGCCAAAACTATTTTTAAAATATTAATGAAAAAATTGTGTAAAAATATGAATTTTACTTCTTTATTTATTAAATGCCATCCAAACATAGTTTTTATATTTTTTTTTGTATGCTATCGGATTATTCTTAATTAATATAGGGGCCCGAAGAAATGTTTGTCCCACTGTCCGAGTCTCGACGCCTTGCAAAACACATATTGCATTTTTTGGTTTACCTGGAATTGGAGCTCTATTTTTTTCGTCCCTGACATTATAACTCAGATTTTTTTTTAATCCACTTGTTAAATAGGCCAGGAGACTGATGGCTCACTTGTTAAATAGCTCAAGAGACTAATGATCAAAGGCCCCACTTGTTAAATAGCTCAAGAGACTAATGGTCAAAGGCTCCACTTGTTAAATAGCTCAAGAGACTGATGGCCAAAGGCCCTTCTTGTTAAATAGGCCAAGAGACTGAGGCTGAAATAGACTGATGGCCAAAGAGGATACCTAACTCGGAACCCAGTGGAAAACGGAAAACGAGGAAGACCTTGTATTCGATGGAAAAGTGCTGTATAGGAAGCAAAGAGAAAAAAGAGCACTCGAAAGGAATATTTGATGGATAGAAAGAGTGAATATATAGAAAGGAGTGGAGAATGATGATGTCTGAAAGCAGGCAATTATAAACTACGGAAAAGCTTGGAAAAATAAGAAAATAACTGAAGATACAGAAGATTGATTTTTCGTCTTTTGCCACTTATGGCACTGATGGATTTGTGGACTAGTGTCTGCTCCTCTAACGCCGCACTGCTTCCAAATTACGTTGCAAACTCCAGTACCGCCCTTAGCATTCTTGGGGCCCAGGGAAAGAAATATTTTCAGGGCCTTCTGTTTCTCATTTGAACTAGAAATCTCAGATAAATGGGACGGGCGTCATAAGGAAGGTTTCTCTATTTTTTATCACGCTGCTATTTTTCCCACGTCTTTTTTTTTTTATCACGCTGCTATTTTTCCCACGTCTTTTTTTTTGTCACGCTGCTATTTTTCCCACGTCTTTTTTTTTGTTCACTAATTTTACTTTTAACTGTAGTTCGGAGCCCTCTATAAACTCCGGGTACATAGATAGGGGCTCCTTCCTAAACGCGTGCCAGGCTAATTCGCGTGATGGTTAAAAAAAGTATGAAAGAGTTTTATAAACTGAGTAGTTCTAACTTATTAATTTACGTCTAGCTTTGTCTTAATTAACTCTTACTTAAATAATTTAATGTTATTATATTACTTAAATAGTAATTAATTAAAACTAAATTAAGTATTTTAAACTTTTTACGTTGTTTTATTTGAAGAGCGGATTTGTAGCACCATTTATTTGTCTAACATGAAACGAAGATAGTTCGTTTTGTTTGCTTGTCAGTTAGCTTATGCCCTCAGTTCCCTAAAGAGCTAGAGGCACCAAAACTTTGCTTTAACTTTCCCTTTACCCAGGGAAATCTTATAGGTTATATTCTGCCATGTCACCAGAATTTTATATTTATTTATTTATTTACTGTATTTTTGTTGTATTTTATTGTTGTATATATTTTTATGTGTTCTTGGAAATGTTTGTGCTGGGATGACTCACTGTTGTTGTTTTCGGGTCTAAATCGGGCTGCTTGCAATTAATGAAACCAGTTCCAGAGGTTGTTTATGGCCGTAAATGACTAGCCTAATTACCCTGTGCACGTTAAAGAACACGCTGGATGGCCTTGTCTGGAGGCTACCATCTGTCTCACAACAGCTGTTCCAGTGGGTCCCCTCCCCCAACCTTCTCTGAGCCTTCGGGGTCCATGTGACCTGGCCATTTAGCCCATGGTGTGCAAAAAAGTGCGGCTCAGAGGTAAAACAACCCAACCCAACCTACTAGCCTAGGGCGCTAGTGCAGCAAGGAGGCTAGGCGGTAGATTTGAAGCATTTGTTTTTGGTGCGAGCACGTTGAGCGAGAAGTGGTGTTAATAAGCGTCGGAAGGACTCTGCTCATACTCAAAGGACACCCTTGAAGTGAGAGTACGATTCCAAAGGGGAATCGAGATTCTTTGTGAATCTGTTTTATTCTTGTGGCTCAGAAGGAACCACAATATAGGCAAAGGTTGGTTATCCTTTCGCCGAGTTTTGAGGTCTGTAAAGTGAGGATTCGCAAAGCGTGCGATTCTCCACCTCATTGTTAATGTTTGCAGCAGCAAGGCAGCAAAGGCTCACGGAGTTGAGCGGTGAATTTGATAACAGTTTTGTGAGAACCACAATGTAGGCAAAGGTTGATTATCCTTTCGCCAAGTTTGAGGTCTGTAAAGTGAGAACTTGCACAGTGTGCAATTCTCCACCTCATTATTAATGTTCGCAGCAGCAAAGCAGCAAAGGTCCACGGAGTTGAGCGCATTTCCAGCACGTAGCTGTATATATTATAAATAAAACTGTGTCCTCCCTATCCAATTCTCGGGCAGTTAATTAATGGACTATTTTTATTCATCATTCGACGCAGCGAACATCAGGCATACAGTGCCACGGGCCGAAAAACCCGCGAACCTGTCTTTTCACCGAAGTGAGAGTGAAGTAATTATTAAGCAACAATCGCATCGTCCTCCGGCGCCACGATATTTGGCTCAGTCTCCATAGATCTGAGAAGGGAGGACACCACATCTGGCCCAGTTGGACAGAATCCGAACCCAGGTCATCACATCTCACTTAGTCCTACAGGATCGGAAACTTTTGGGTCATCACATATTTCAAGCTGCTTTGATCAACCAAAATTTAGTGTGGGCTGAAATCAATTCCTCGAAATTTCCATAGACTTAGCATTAGCGTTTAAAAACCAAAGTTTCTCATATATGGGGCGGGGGTGGCTCAGTCGGTAGCGCGTCAGGCTCGTAATCTGTAGTTCCCAGGTTCGAGTCCCAGCTGGGTCAGCGTTGAGATTTATCTCCGCAAAATTCCCCGCCCTGCCCACGGTCAGTAGGAGACACCGATGGGCTTGGAAAGGCCGCCGTCCGTCGGATGGGACGTTAAGCTGTGGCCCGGTGTGCGGGAGAGACATACCCTGTGCACGTTAAAGAACACGCTGGATGGCCTTGACGGGAGGCTACCATCTGTCTCCCAACAGCTGTTCCAGTGGGTCCCCTCCCCCAACCTTCTCTGAGTCTTCGGGGTCCATGTGACCTGGCCATTTAGCCCATTGTGTGCAAAAAAGTGCCGCTCAGAGGTAAAACAACCCAACGTTTCTCATATGCACCAATAAATTTAAAAGAAGAATGAGTTGAATTAACCTATTTCTGATTTCAGGTGATAAATCCCGTTTCAGAAATGATAAATAGCATGAGCAGAAACGAATGTTGTGCTTTTCGTGGAAACGAAGGCTTTCGAAAACTCAAGCAATGCTGGATAAATCTATTTCAATAATACTGTTGCGGATCACAAAAATGGATAGCCACTGAGCGTGAGTATTAAAAGCTATATTTCAAAACCAAATTCAATACAAGGTAAATTGTTACAAAGGAAATATGGATGAAGTATCTTATTAACAAATCAACTATTAACATGCACAAGTCATCAATCTTCCTGCGTGAGCACACAACATCAGCTCTGTGTATTTTACTAAATACTACCTTTTACTTGATTTACCAGGTCACCCGAAGATCTTCACTCGTAAACCAATTCTCGTCCTGTGCTAATAACTTTTCACACACTAGCCGAACAAAAAGACAGTCCGTGTAGACATTCGAAGTTAGCCATAAAAGTTCCCACTTTTATACTTCCGCGTATACACAACACATCAAGTTACTTCTTGATACATAACGATAAAAGATCCCACTTTTATCCTTCCGCGTATACACAACACATCAAGTTACTTCTTGATACTTACGCGCACTGTCTCAGAACAGCTCACCGTCCATTTTCGAACTCCTCGACCGTTACAACACAACGACCGTTACAATACAAAACGACCGTTAACGCTCCACTCTTCTTCTCCAAATTCTCCCAACGTTCTTATTCGTTGGCTGAAACTTTTTGCTTTCGGTTGCCAGATTCCTTCTGTCGTAACAATACATATAACTCACAGTTCACAACAGGATCTAAAAGTTTTTTAGTAGCTATAGGTCTAAATATTCTTAAAGTATTCTTATTTATTCATATTTGTTAGCTGAATTATTTCAAATATCATCGGCATGTTATTTATAATTAAATTTGGGAAGTAATATCTAATGCAATTATTGTGAAAGAGTATATAGCGGGAAAATTAATTTTTGCATCGAAAAATTCAACAAAGCATAGTTTTTTTCCTTCGCTAGGCCTATAATTTCAAAACACAGAAATGCAAAACTACTTTGAAGCACATTTAATAACACTCTCTGCAGAAGTAATACGAATTTATTCAAAAGCACGAACTTAACTGTAAGGCACACGAAATAGATGAACTGGGATATTAAATCAAGATAAGTATTTATGTTTTATGATATTGTTGCGGATTACAAAAATGGATAGCCACTGAGCGTGAGTATTAAAAGCTATATTTCAAAACAAAATTCAATACAAGGTAAATTGTTACAAAGGAAATATGGATGAAGTATCTTATTAACAAATCAACTATTAACATGCACAAGTCATCAATCTTCCTGCATGAGCACACAACATCAGCTCTGTGTATTTTACTAAATACTACCTTTTACTTGATTTACCAGGTCACCCGAAGATCTTCACTCGTAAACCAATTCTCGTCCTGTGCTAATAACTTTTCATACACTAGCCGAACAAAAAGACAGTCCGTGTAGACATTCGAAGTTAGCCATAAAAGTTCCCACTTTTATACTTCCGCGTATACACAACACATCAAGTTACTTCTTGATACTTAACGATAAAAGATCCCACTTTTATCCTTCCGCGTATACACAACACATCAAGTTACTTCTTGATACTTAACGCGCACTGTCTCAGAACAGCCCACCGGCCATTTTCGAACTCTTCGACCGTTACAATACAACGACCGTTAACGCTCCACTCTTCTTCTCCAAATTCTCCCAACGTTCTTATTCGTTGGCTGAAACGCTTTCGGTTGCCAGATTCCTTCTGTCGTAACACTGCCCCCTTCCTAGGTCTTGTTCGTCCCGAACAATTCTGGATTCCAAAGTTTCTTCAGTTCTTCGATGAAACGGAGCCAAACGATCCACGTGAACCACTTTGCACTTTGTAGCTGGACGTCGACGAATGCGATATACCACGTCTGTGTCAAAATGAAAGCGAATCTCATTATGACGTAGATTTCTTTTCTGACTGAAGCCTCGTCCACAAACATAATACGTGTAAGGCCTATAGCCCTTGTGAACACGTTTATGTCTCTGCAGGGAGAAGAATCGACTAAGAGTTTTCGTGCAAAACCTGTAAAAAGTTTTCTTCTTTGTCGAAAGTTTTCTTCTTTGGATTTTTACTTCTATCAAGAATAACAAGGAAGGAAAGTCATTAGTGACATAAAATCTAGGGAGAAGTTTCATCCTCCAGTCTGACCTTTTTGTCAGTTGACTTTCCCTTAATTCAGAACTGTCGTGATGAACCTTCAGCCATATTTCACCTGATTCCATTTGATCCCCAAGGTGCTTCACAAATATAATATCAGCTCCATAATTCTTTTTAGCTCTTCGGTCCATCTCCTCCTTCCATACTCTTGCTAGAACTGCAGCTTCTAATCCGACAACCTTACCTGTTTCTCCTGTATAAGTGAAATCAGTGATGTGTCGGGCTGCTAGCAATATTTTTTCTGTTTTACCTTCACATAGCCAGCTTGCAACATCTTCAGATACTCCTTGTTCTATTAACATGTTACGAAACTTGTTCAAAGCATTGCCGTTATGCAGAACCTTGCAGACACGTGATGCTTCATCTAATCTATTATCCACAATGTTCACCAAACGCAGAAGTTCTCCTCCTAACTCTTCGACGAGCTCTTGCAGTTCCAAGGATCCGTTACCAAGGAAACACTGAACAGTTTCCATCACTTCCAGAGAGTTGTCAACAGAGTTTTCAAGAGGTGAATCCATGTTGCTGATAACAGCTGAACAACTCAAACTCTCCATTCCACGAGCTTGTGATGCTGTAACCACTTTCTTAACTAAATCAACAGCAACATCTTCTGTACTGATGAGATCAATAGCTCCTTTTCCGAATTCAACATCATAAACCAAAGCACACACTCCTTCAGCCAGCTTTTTGGACACAATTGAGCATATCATTAGATGAACGCTATCTATGGTAGCCATCAGATCCTTGCAGCGGTAAATCTCCTTATCTGTTGGCACCAGTTCCACTGTCTGTCCTACGATGCAGCATCCGTCTTCCATCATCTGCTCGATTTTATCTTTAGTGCATTCGACTGTGAAGCCAGGGATGGATTCCAATTTGTACAGAGTATCTCCCATCAATTGGAGAGCACGACCGGAGATCATAGGGACCTTGAGACCTAAAGCAGCAAGTGCAGGAGCCAAGACAAGACTCACTTTGTCGCTGACACCTCCTGTGCTGTGTTTATCCACCATCCGATGGCGCCACTCGGGTCTCCAGCAAAACACATGACCCGAGGAGGTCATAGTTGCTGTTTCTTCCGAATTCCCTTTCTTCGAGCTCTCATTGTAATTAACCAGGGAAATATCAGTCATGATTGCCAAATTGTTCATTCTGGAGATCAGCGACGAGTTTTGTAACATATTGTCCACTTTAGAGCTCTTGTAGTCGTGATAAAACTTTTCTATATCCTTATAATCTAAATGGTTATAATGTCCAAATCTGCACATTGACTGTTCAGAAAAGAAATTCAGCGTGGCTACGTTGAAATTATCTGAGGGATTCACTTCTCTCTGATCGTAACTCTGAGGCTTAGTTTCATCCAGAAAGTTAGTCTTTGAAGTACTGTCTCTGCCTGAAGCTCCTCTACTAGCATCACCTGTTACGCTTCTAAGCCATTCTTCGGAATTCTTCTTTCTTAAATCCCCACTTTCTATAAACGATTCAAGTGTGGCTATATGCTTCGGAAAAATCTCTCCGACTTCCCCCTCATTACCACTCGTTACTCTGCCTTTGCGATAATTGTCCATGACGCATTTTGCTGACGGCGAGGAATAGAATACCTTTCGTGTGGATCTCTCTTCAGATCGTGCCAGACTTGTATACCTAGGTATTTTGAAGTGCAAAGCGTACTGTATAGTCTCACAGCACTCTGATTGTTCTTCACAGTTCCTAGACATGTCACCAGCGACATAGACACTCTGCCATGCATCACCAGTAGTTGCGTGGTCAAAGGCATTATCTGTGCTATCTCTACGATTCTCGATTTCCAGAAGCAGATCCACATTTTTATATGTGTTGCCTTTCTCTTTTTCTTTTCCATGTTTACAATCTAACTTAACACTATCAAGATCATCTTTTTCACTGACAAATTCAACATTTAAACTATTGCATTGTCTATTGAGTTCGGTTTTATGATCCTTGAAGTGATCAATAATCTTACCAACTTGAGAAGCCACTTCAGCTCTCATCTCAGTATTTTGTGCGGCCATTTCGGCTTTCAAATCATCTTTTCGAGAAACTATCTCCGTTCTCAACTCATTATTTTGTGCGGCCATTTCGGCTTTCAAATCATCTTTTTGAGAAACTATCTCAGTCCTCAACTCATTATTTCGTGCGGCCATTTCGGCTTTCAAATCATCTATTTTATCGCTTAGGGCGGCCAGATCACCTTTAATATCGGCTTTCAAGTCATTTATCAACTTTACTAATTCATCCATACTTCTAGTTAACGGCATTCAATAAATTATCCCACTTCTGACACCAAATGTTGCGGATTACAAAAATGGATAGCCACTGAGCGTGAGTATTAAAAGCTATATTTCAAAACAAAATTCAATACAAGGTAAATTGTTACAAAGGAAATATGGATGAAGTATCTTATTAACAAATCAACTATTAACATGCACAAGTCATCAATCTTCCTGCATGAGCACACAACATCAGCTCTGTGTATTTTACTAAATACTACCTTTTACTTGATTTACCAGGTCACCCGAAGATCTTCACTCGTAAACCAATTCTCGTCCTGTGCTAATAACTTTTCATACACTAGCCGAACAAAAAGACAGTCCGTGTAGACATTCGAAGTTAGCCATAAAAGTTCCCACTTTTATACTTCCGCGTATACACAACACATCAAGTTACTTCTTGATACTTAACGATAAAAGATCCCACTTTTATCCTTCCGCGTATACACAACACATCAAGTTACTTCTTGATACTTAACGCGCACTGTCTCAGAACAGCCCACCGGCCATTTTCGAACTCTTCGACCGTTACAATACAACGACCGTTAACGCTCCACTCTTCTTCTCCAAATTCTCCCAACGTTCTTATTCGTTGGCTGAAACGCTTTCGGTTGCCAGATTCCTTCTGTCGTAACAATATCCTTAGGATCTAGTATCTATATTAAATAATAAAAGAAAACTGAAACTATTTGGTTAATATAGTAGAAAGAAACTATTTATTTTAATGTTGCGTGTTTTCTACTGTGTAACTATGAAGAAATTTTCGCTCATTCAACACAATAAAGTGACATCATATTTATTGAAGTATTTTCCAACAAAAAAATTAATTCCTAACAACTTCGATTTTATCTTTTTTCATGGTTATCTTACAAACTTTCTTTATGAACAACATATATAGTTTATAGCAGGCGTGTCCAACCCGCGGCCCTGGACAGCTAGTAATGCGGCCCAAAAAATCGTAAAGTTTACGACATAAGCTTTTAACATGATTATTTGATCTTCAGCGAATTTTTGATATCCCACTAGTTTTATGTTGCCCTTTTTTTAATTTTATAATAAAAAAGATAAGGAAATAAATGAAGTTTTATTATTCATATACATTAACTATATTATATATTTTATATGCGGCTCAAAACAATTCATCTTCACTGAATGTGGCCCAGGGAAGTCAAAAGGTTGGACACGCCTGGTTTATAGCATGTAATATGGTTTTTTGTAAGTAATCCAAATCAAGTAGACTTAGCAATAATGAGAATTAATTGTTTTATAAAGCAAGTAATAAAGGACTAATAAATAATTACGTACCCTAAAACATCCAACGGGGAGTGACGAGTTTGAAACTAATAGGTTTCACTGTTGGGTTGTTTTACCTCTGAGCGGTTCCTTTTTTTTGTACACAGTGGGCTAAATGGCCACGTCATAGGGACCCCAAAATCTCAGAGAAGGTTGGAGGAAGGGGACCAACTAGACAGCTGTTAAGAGATCGTTGGTAGCCTCCCGGCAAGGCCATCTAACGTGTTCTTTAACGTGCACAGGGTATGGGTCTCTATCACACGGGGCAATGGTTTAACGTTCCATCCGACGGACGGCGACATTTCCAAGCCCATCGGTGTCGCTTACTGACTGAGGGTGGGAAGTTTTGCGGAGATAAATCTCAACGGTGGACTCTGATCGGAAGAGAAGGTTTTTACATCTTGAATCTAATTCCTTAGAAAATATATGTTACTCACGGCCTCAAGAATATGCTTATATCCTCAAAGATTTTATTACATGCTTTAAAAATGAAGTATAATTGTAATGTTGTATGTATGATGTAATGTTTTAGCTGCTATTTTCCAGAAAGAACCAATCTAAAATATTAACATTAGACGCTTATAATACACACTTTTCACAAATCTATTTACCATTTGATCCCTACTCTTTACATTAGTGATGAAATTGGTATTCCTTAATGAGCTAGAAAATTTGAGACAGCTATTGAAGTGATAAATCCTTCGCATCCAAAGAGTAACTGTGACAATATTCACACTTGAAGTATGATAATCCATTTATATATCTATCAATCACCTATCATGATGGTGAACATAGCTTTCACTGTGATTATCACATTAAAAACTTCTCTCACTTTCTCTTTAAAGGAAAACGATGGCACTAAGTAACATCTGCTTGTACTCCAACGCTTTGTATATTAAGGACTCTCTCTGTTTGCGAATGCCTTCCTACCAAGTTTAATACAGTTTTCTCTATCCCAAACTCCAGGACACTTAGCATTCCCTCATTCGATAAGGCAGCCAAAATGCCCAACCGTTGATTATGTGAGAGGAAGGAATTGCACTTCTCACTAATCAGGTCGTTGAAAAGGACGATAGGAAATTACACTCTAATTGCATTAGCAGCCAGCCGAATGGGCTTAGCACAACGCTACAGGTAAATAGTATTAGCATGTTGATTGCAGCAGAGAAGTCAGCGAATAACCATAAGATCAATGAATGAACTGACATCAAATCACTTGCGAGGTGAACATTTTTAAAAGAAACGAACGATCAGCATTATTTAGTGATAATCTTATTATCGAGGAAAGAGACATTTTTTTTTATGAGAAAGATGGTTATTGACAATAATAAAAAGAAAAACGTCAGTTAGATACTTATAGAGTGTTTAGTTATACAAAGTTCGTCAGCAAAGGCTTCGAAAGGCCATGTTCCTTTCGATAGGATGTCAAGCCATGGTTCTCTATGTAAACAAACCATACTTTGTGCAAATTGAAAGAGACCCGATAATTTTAACTCCCGTTTTCCATTTACCTCTTGCAGTTGTCCAGTGAGCTTTTTTTCCTAACTTTGAGTGTTGGGGTTATTCTGACCGAGGCGGTTAAGGTTTTCAATTAGTTATAGCACATTTCTAGTAAGCTTATTTTAACTCTCAATGTGTCACGCATGGTTGTAAAAAAGTGCCGCTCAGAGGTAGGGTTGTGGGTTGTTTTACCTCTGAGCGGCACTTTTTTGCACACCATGGGCTAAATGGCCAGGTCACATGGACCCCGAAGGCTCAGAGAAGGTTGGGGGAGGGGACCCACTGGAACAGCTGTTGGGAGACAGATGGTAGCCCCCCATCCAGCGTGTTCTTTAACGTGCACAGGGTATGGCTCTCCCGTACACGGGGCCACGGCTTAACGTCCCATCCGATGGACGGCGGCCTTTCCAAGCCCATCGGTGTCCCCTACTGACCGTGAGCAGGGCGGGGAATTTTGCGGAGATAAATCTCAACGCTGACCCAGCTGGGACTCGAACCTGGGAACTACAGATTACGAGCCTGGCGCGCTACCGACTGAGCCACCCCCGCCCCGCGCTCAGAGGTAAAACAACCCAACCCAACTCAATGTGCCACGTGAAATTATTTTACATAATTTGCATAATGCAATTGAAAAGCCATTTAAAATAGAGATCCCACCGTACAGAAAAATGGGAACATTCCCATGTTAAGTCAATGGGGTCGAATTCCAAAATAAATTTAAAATCTCATTCAAATCTATCTGAATCTTACTGTTATATTTTTTCAAAAAACAAATTTTTTGGGGATTTAAAGAGATGTGGAAGCTCTAATGCTTAACAGCAACAAAATCAGACATCACTGGACTTCTCTTAGAAGACAGACAGAACCTATCTTTAAATTCATCTAGGTTGCACTAACGTATACATTTTGAGAGGGACTATTCATTTCATTTGAACACTTACATTGTAATTTTATTCGAACACTTACACTGCGATTTAAATTCAGCCAGTAAAGATCATCAAAGAATAAAACATCCCGTAACACTCAAACAAACATAAAACTGACTGTATTTTTATAAGACAATCAATTTTTGTCAGTTTTTAATATACCAGTCCTTCACAATCTAACTGAACATTTCTCACCTTAGTTTTATTTATTCCGTATTATTTAGTAGATTTTTACTCTGAAGGAACGTAATAATATCTGACACGTTAATTAATACCTAGATTAAGACGTTTACGTAAATAAAGTGTCAAATGTTTAATATCTGGAAATTTCTTTAGGAAAGCAGAAAGAATGAAAAACTTGCACGGATTAAGTTTATCTTCTATGAACATAATAGAAGAGCATTATGTTTTGTACTTCAAGGATTACACTGCCAGTTGCATTTGCATTAAATAACTTTTGATGTGGTCTGTGAAAAGTAAAACGCCAGTTCCAGGTATTAAATTAAATTATGTTGCCATACACACTCACGTGATTAAGGGTAAAGTCTCCACAGTATTAATGGCTGACCTTGCAAGGTCGTAATTAATGCCTGTAGTATAATGAGCGAGCGATTAAGTTTGTGCAATCGCTGCATCTATGCACTGAAGCCTTAATAATGATCTTCCTTCGAATGAAACCAATGTGTAAAGTCTGCTTGTGTTTGTATCTGTAACTTAACTTTAAAGATAGAGGCAGTATCTAAATAGAGGTGATAATTTAATTAATTCAATGACTTTCTGGAACCAAGTCTTCAGAGAGAGAAATCGCGACTTAGTGTTAATGAGAGTTGTTTAGTTCCTCGAACCTAGTGAAGTTTGGTTCGCACAGTAAAGATTCAGGCATGACTTGCTTTAGTCTATCAACAACGAAGTACATGAACACGAGGAATCTTAGAAAATTGAACTTTAATTGCTGTTAAAGTGTAAACGACGTCATGCAGCAAATGCATTACGTGCTTATGTCTTTTAGACAGTGCAGTCTCGGGAACTTTATTTGTCAGCAACAGACACTCCAATAATTAAGCAGCTAGTGTATAACTTGACTCTGTGAGGTGGACGGTACCGGTAAAAAATATCGAACTACTCACACGGGAATAATTTTATAAAAAATAGAAGAACCCATATCGCTTCTTGGGAATATAAAATGCTCGTTTTCAAAGAATGAAGTTTTTTTACTTTCCAAATTTTTCACCCTTTAAAAGTGGTAGTTTCGAATTAATGTATGATTGGGAAAACGGATGTACGTAGTAATATTTTATTAGTATTAATATAAAAAGAATGTTTAAATTATCCTTTAAAATGGAGGCGGCTGTTGGCTCAGTCGGTAGCGAGCCAGATAATCTGTAGTTCTCATATGTACTTAGCTGAATGTTCTTGACAGGAGGCTTCCGTCTCTTTCCCAACAGGGGGTGGGAGTGGCTCAGTCGGTAGCGCGTCAGGCTCGTAATCTGTAGTTCCCAGGTTCGGGTCCCAGCTGGTTCAGCGTAGAGATTTATCTCCGCAAAATTCCCCGCCCTGCCCACGGTCATTAGGGGACACCGATGGGCTTGGAAAGGCCGCCGTCCGTCGGATGGGACGTTAATCCGTGGCCCCGTGTGCGGAAGAGCCATACCCTGTGCACGCTAAAGAACACGCTGGATGGCCTTGACGGGAGGCTACCATCTGTCTCCCAACAGCTGTTCCAGTGGGTCCCCTCCCCCAACCTTCTCTGAGCATTCGGGGTCCATGTGACCTGGCCATTTAGCCCATTGTGTGCAAAAAAGTGCAGCTCAGAGGTAAAACAACCAAACCCTTTCCCAACAGCTATCCAGTGGATCCCCTTTATTCGACCTTCTCTGAGCAATTGTGGTCTGGTCAATTAGTTCATTTTGTGCAAAACAAGTGTCTATCAAAGGTAAAAAAATAACACAATATCCATTAAAATGAAAATTTTTACTACTATCCTGTGTTTCCACTATCTTGCGATGAAAGTGGACAAATCGTTGCTATCAGTGTAATATTTCTTCACACTCTACGGCTGAAATTTAAGATTTCTACTATAAATAGAGCGTTTGCAATATTGTTCAAAATTTCCCATCATTTATATTATTAATTATTATTTATTTCCGGCAGAAATACTCAAGTGTATAGAGAACAGTGCTTGAAACGAAACTTGATTTTCAATTTCACATTAATTTCACATTATTAATTAACATTTAAATAATTATAATTCACTCTTTCGATGGTTCGATGCACTTCAGTTCGAAATTCATCGGTTTCATGCTTTAAAATTTCGAATGGAAAACAGTATTTATGATTAGAAGATAAGGTGCGAACACTTTACGTTGACAATGCAGTAAGTTGCCATTCAATGAAAACTAATCTTCTCATAATCTTGTAAAATATATTTTGATTTATAGTTTCCTTTGACGATCTGGCAACCGGACTGCGTAACACGATTGCAAAGTTGGATTGTTATTTATAACAGACTAGCAGAATTTCCGGGCGTTTCTTGGGCCTTGACCTAATGACTGAGAGTAGCGGACATATTCCTAATAGGTAAGAGTACATTCCTTTACGTTCGGATGACTTCGGTGTTGTCAGTAGCTTTCGTCTCCCCGTAATCATGCAGGTATTCGACCGATCGGTCGCGAATTCGGTTTCGTAATCCCACTACGTCTAGGTGCATTGGGTTTCTAGCTGCGGTGGGTAGGGATTAAACCCGCCGCAGGTGTATGAACTCTCTGGGGGCGCTTCCGTCGCCTACCTTATGAATGGAGATTTTAAAGTTATAAATGTATTAGTACGTTATCAATGCGCTAATTTATCAATGGACAGACGTTTCAGTTGCAACGTCTTGTGGGAGAGCCTAATTTTGTAGGCTTGAAAATCTTACAGTGCAATAAGTTACGGTGAGATGAAGTTGTAGGCGAAATTTGGTGGTCCTAGCTCTGGCAGTCTAGGAGGAGTCGAATACACAGATAGACATCAAATAATTTTATATAATGGATTTATTTAAACAATATTTTATTGTTCAAATAGATACTGTTCAGATAATACATCCACTGTCCCTTCTCGACGAGTATTAGCTGAGTCCTCAAGTCAAGCTGATATTCTGATGTTCAAGATTCGATGCCAGGTTAAGATTTTCTTCATTAATCCTCACTCTGTCTTTGTTGACAAAAGAGTTATAAATAAGCCTTTAAAATATCCATCCCTTGGATGAGACATTACAATCTGCTCCCATAAGCAAGAGAGCTATACGCTATACATATTAAAAAACACTCTGGATTGCTGCAATATGAGGCTTTCGTGCATCTCTTAATAACTGTACAGTGGATCTCCATTCCTTACCGAACTCTTAGATTTTGTGGTATTTGTGACCTGATCGTTTTGGGTGCATAAAAGTGCCATCATAAGTCAGATATCAAGAACAACAATGCGTTTATAATCAATCAGAAGTTGCAGCATTTTCATTAAGTTGAACTGTGGAATATAGGAAGCCAAAATTGAAGGGTTTTTTTTTATCAGGGATTAGGTTAGTCGGGTTTATCAGGGATTAGGTGTTCGTAATCTGCAGTTCCCATGTTCAAATGCCAGCGTTAAGATTTATATCTGACCTCCCGCCTTGGGTGAGAAAGGAATATAGTTTTGGGTTTGTAAAGGCAGCCGTCCGTTGACTACGACGATAAGCCGTGATTCCATGTGCAGAAGAACAATACCCTGTGCACTTTAAATAATACGCGGGAAGCTTTCATCAGTCTCTTAACAGCTATCCGACGTATTCTCTACCCAATTTTCGCCAGGCTCGTAATCTGCAGTTCCCAGGTTCGAGTCCCAGCTGGGTCAGCCTTGAGATTTATCTCCGCAAAATTCCCCGCCCTGCCCACGGTCAGTAGGGAATACCGATGGGCTTGGAAAGGCCGCCGTCAGTCAGATGGGATGTTAAGCCATGGCCCCGTGTGCGGGAGAGCCATACCCTGTGCACGTTAAAGAACACGCTGGATGGTCTTGACGAGAGACTGCCATCTGTCTCCCAACAGCTGTTCCAGTGGGTCCCCTCCCCCAACCTTCTCCGGGTTTTTGGGGTCCTTGCGACCTGGCTATTTAGCCCATTGTGTGCAAAAAAAGTGCCCAAGTATTTTTTTTGCACACAATGGGCTAAATAGCCGTTCAGAGGTAAAACAACCCAACCCAACCCCATCCTCTGACGCTTGGAGTCCTTGTGGCCTGGTCATTTTTACCATTGTGTGCACAAAACTGTCGCTTAGAGGTAAAACAATTTAACCTTTTTACCTTCTTAGAAATCTGGACACTGCTTACTTTTTTTCACACGTTGAATTGTAATCTTGCATATGATTATGACCTCTACTGAGGAAAGCAACACATAATTGGCTATTTTTTCCTCCAATCCATATGCCTGGAGGTTAAAGGTATCAAAAAATGCGACATTCGAAGAAATGCAATCTTGCCTGAAAATTCTAGCAGCACTCCATGCAGCATTGCTTTTAATACTAAGTCAATAAATGAAAAAGAAATGCAAAGGAGTTTTCATTCCACTACTTCAGTGATTTAAAAACGCTGTTTGCAACCCTTCTCATAAATTATTTGGCAGTTTCCAAGTTAAGGAAATGGTTAATATATCTGCGTGACTTTATGAACTCTAGCTCAGCGGATTCGTAAGAAAACTGTTGCATTTATTTCAATAAATTCAATATATTTCAGAAAACGCCTAGCTAAGGAAATATAACTTAAAGTTTAAAACGTATATCTTCCAGTTCAAAAGCAATATTTCGTCACCTCAACGAATAATATACTACTTAATAAAAACGCGTTTTTTTTTTCTCACACTGCCATAATATTTTTTATCTCTGCAAATTCCCCGCCCTGCCCACGGTCAATAGGGGACACCGATGGGCTTGGAAAGGCCGCCGTCCGTCGGATGGGACATTAAGCCGTGGCCCCGTGTGGGGGAGAGCCATACCTTGACGGGAGGCTACCATCTGTCTCCCAACAGCTGTTCCAGTGGGTCCCCTCCCCCAACCTTCTCTGAGCTTTCGGGGTCCATGTGATCTGACCATTTAGCCCATGGTGTGCAAAAAAGTGCCGCTCAGAGGTAAAAACAACCCAAAACAAAGCCGTAATATTTTGCATTTTTATTTAACGGTTTCGGATTAGAAAATAGTTAAAACTTTATTTGTTTGGATTAAAATGTCTGAAATAAATCATTTTACATTTCGAAACTAAACGTATTCTTTGAACATCATGTCAGACTCTGCGAGACCTAAGGGTGCGGGACTGGCTCAGTCGGTATATCACTAGACTTGTAATCTGCAGTTTCCAGGTTCGATTTCCACTGTGCAAGAGTTGAACTAAATCCAACATATCCTCCGTGAGAAAGGGGACGCTGATGGACTAGGAAAGGACGTCGTTCGCCGGATGACACATTAAGCCGTGCCTCCGTTTTCAGGACGGCCATTCCGTGTGAACGAAAATGAACATACTGGAAGCTATCATCTGTCTCCTAACAGCTGTCCAAAGGGTCCTCTTGCTCCATCTACTTCTGAACTCTTTGGGAATTGGATAGCGGTTTAATGGACAGTTACTAACAAGCGGACTCGCACATTAGGCCACCTGGAGCATTCTCTCACAAAAACTAACTACAAGAAACAATAAACCAATTTCAAATTTCAGTGTTCAGTACTTGTCATATGTGAAAAAATATAATTTTTATATTCGTTTTTAATCAATACTTGCCGTGTTATGTAGACAGTCACAATACTAGCTATGTGATTCAGTGATGCGTCCTCTTCTTCAGTTTATACAATAGGAATTACCCCCTGTAATTTTAACGTTTTCTATGATGATCGTTCAAAAAACTTCATTTGACTGTTGCAGTAGGATTCCAACTTTTATTTTGTCAAAGGAGGACATTTAGGTACGAACAGTTTAGAAAAGACATTTAAAAATGAAGCAATGTATTGATCATTTAATTTATAACGGAATAATATAATTCATTTCAACAAAATACTTTATACACGGCACTTAGCTCAGTGCAAAATCATTTAACTTGTACTATAAAGGTCTGTTATTTGATGTCAATAGCGGGATGTGATTTTCAGTCACCTTTAACAATTTATTTTACAATAAAGATATATAATAAATTAATATTGCAAATTAATCATTTCCTCTTGTCCAGTTTTGGTGCTGATCACTGCCAACCCTCCTCTGGTGTAATTACTGGGGAACATGTCTCCCACGAAGGGGTTTCGGGGCTTCCTTCTTGATTCCTTCTCCTCCACCTCCTTGTTCGACGATGCAATCAGAAGGAGAAGATACTTGAAGAAGGAGGCAAGAAGGAAGCCCGGAAACGTGTTGTGGGAGACCTGTTGCTTAGGAATTAAAACAGTGAAGGATTGGCAGTCATCAGCACTAAAACTGGACAACAGTTAGTGATATATTACACTTCTATAATGAAGCTTAATAAGAGAGTTAGACAAAGAGTGTGAAATGAATTGAAACATTTGAAATCAAATAATAATATTTAATTGTAACGAAGGCGAAAATATTTGTAAACCTTTACATTACAAATAATTTTCCCAATTAGCTTTATAAGATAGTACAGGAACGGAGAGAAAAAAAAATATACAGGGTGTCTCAAAAATATAGGTACAAACTTTTAGATTAGGTAGATAACATCTAAAGGAATGAGAATTGCATAGGAACCCATAACCGGAAACGTCACCGTAAGTCAATAGGCGGCGCTGTTCATCAGTGCGATAGAGGGGAAATTTCGGATTTCCTCATTCGAGCGGTAGTCGGCTGACGAAGAGCATGCAAAGGTATTCGAACAGGGAGCTGGCAGACATGCACTTAGTGTATGGAATAGCTGAGGGCAACGGACGAGCCGCTCAACGAATGTATCAAGAACGCTTCCCACACAAACATGTACCGGTCCACCGTTTGTTTGCGCGTGCGCACCAAAATTTGTGCGATTATGGGTCATTAAGAGTAAACAGAAGTGAGGGCAGGCCACGATCGACGCGTACTCCCACCATGGAAGAAAGTGTGTTGGATACCGTGGAGGCTAATCCTAGTACCAGCACACCTGCCGTTGCCTCTGCCTTAGTAGTGTCTCGTTGCAGTGTACAGCATGTTTTGCACGGCGAGTCCTTACATCCCTTTCATCTCAAAAGGGTTCAGTTACTTCTCTCCGCAGATCATCTTACACGTGTGCTTTTTGCGCAATGGTATCTCAAAGAAAGTGCCCAAGATGTGAATTTCCCAGCGTATGTTTTGTTTATTGATGAGGCCAGTTTCACTCGGGATGGCGTATTCAATCAGCACAATGCGCATTTGTGGGCTCACGAGAACCCCCACGGTGTGCGCACCCATGCGGCACAACATCGTTTCGCAGTAAATGTGTGGGCAGGTTTGGTCGGCGACTGCTTAGTCGGGTCATACCTTTTACCATCCCGCATGACATCCGCGAAGTATCTGATCTTTCTGGAACAGGTTCTACCAGGCTTACTTGCCCATGTTCCAGCAAATGTGAGATGCAACATGTGGTTTCAATATGACGGGGCGCCTCCCCATTATGGAAGGTGTGTTCGTGCGCATTTGAACATGTCTTTTGGGCAACGATGGATTGGGCGTGCTGGACCAGTTGCCTGTCCCCCACGCTCACCTGATTTAACGAGCGTTGATTTCTTTCTGTGGGGGGCCCTTAAAGTTACCGTGTATGAATCGCCTGTGGAGTCTGACATGGATCTCGTGTCAAGGCTGAATCTCGTGTCCTGCAATCAATGCTCCGTCGGTGTCACGCACACCGAATTTATCCGAATTTATTTTTCCCCGAAAAATTTCCCTAAAATGCATTTCTGGAACAGTTTAAAAAACATATGCATTGCGGAACATTGTTCCAGTCCGGTACAGTTTAATTAAATATCATGCATCTCACCAAATGTTTCCTTAATTTGGTCCTGCTTGCGCCAGTTAAAGCGCCTTACGAAATATTTTAGCCACGAGCCCCCACTGGTTGCTAGGAGACAAATAGTAACCACTCGTGAAAGACATTCGTCATGTTTTTAACGTGCATGGCATATCCAGACGTCTCAATTCAACGTGCTTAACGTCTCATTCAAAGGATGGCGAACTTTACAAGCTCCTAAGCGTTCTTTTTCTCATTGAGGGTAGAACGGGAAAAATATCGATACCAATAGAGTGGGATTCGAACTTGGGAATATGAGATCATAAAACTTTTTCTCTATCTGTTGAGCCAACTTCTGCACAGTAAGGTAAATATAAGCCTAATTTGCCACCCAGCGACAGCAGAAGCCTATATGTATTAGGGTTCATATGCCAGTGTAAGATGAGTAACTGATGGAGAGGATGTTAATATTTTCTCCCCTCCCGTATCATCCCAGACTTTTAGTAACTGTAATAACTTTTCCCTGTGTATGCTATGCTCTTTGACGAAGGAGTCTAAGAAATGTATCCAAAAAGTTCAACGTAAATCCTCCCACTTTGAATACATTATACAAAAATCTGGGACTAAATTATGTCACAATGTAAAATCACTCTGGCATTTAAGACGATTTGTTGTCCTTGAATCCGGCTTTGAAACCAGATAAAACGCCTGGAGAGACTGAATCCTTTATTTGTGGAATATTCGCAAAAGAATCAAAGAAGACCGATTTCCAAGAATCAGTAGAAGGATCTTTTTGTCAAACTATTTCGAGAAGTAGAGAAAAAGAGAGTAAAGATAATGCATGGTCCGAAGAAAAATAGGTTTTGTGATAGAAGAAAACGGCTAGGATGCAAAAAACGATCCAGAAGCTCAGCGTCAGATAACGTGTCTCTGTTGTCTGTTATCTGAAGACAGATATAACGCTGAGTAGTTCTTCTTCACCTTCTTTTATCTTGTATTCATCTATCCTCCTTCTCAAACACGGTTAAGGGTTAATACTTGTGTAACCCAAAAACTGAAGATTTTATTTGCTGAGAAATGTTTTAGTGTATATATGCCGAGGTCGTATTTTTTTTTTATACAAGGCCAAATACGTTAGAAGAAAGAAGTAATATTCCAAACCATTGTTCTCAACAAGATAATTTTATGGGGAATTAAAAAAATCCGTATATGAGAAGCAAGATAATAGCATATATCGAATAATTTTAGAAAGTGAAATTTTCTACTGTTTAAAGCTATGTTTACCAGTCTTTTTGAGTCCACGGCACACTTTTAAAAATCCCAAATTACCGCGGCACGCTTTTAAAATTCCCAAATTGTCACGGCGCACTTTTAAAAATCTTAAATTACCGCGACACGCTTTTGAAATTCCGAAATTGTCACGGTACACTTTTGAATATCCCTTTTTTTTTAGAATCCAAAATTTTCACGGCACACCAGGGAAAAAAAAGCATTTTAATAAAAAATTTAAAACATACATTTTTAATGATGTTTTTTGGAAAGCTTCAGAAAATTCGCGGCACACCTTATTTCAACTGGCGGCATATAGTTTTGAAAACACTGGTCTAAAGTATCTAAATTAGATATTCCAAAGACAACAATCAAACCGTTACACTATGTGCAGAATCACATAATTAGATGCAT
This sequence comes from Ryuthela nishihirai, assembly GCA_038380435.1. Taxonomy (NCBI): domain Eukaryota; kingdom Metazoa; phylum Arthropoda; class Arachnida; order Araneae; family Heptathelidae; genus Ryuthela; species Ryuthela nishihirai. The sequence continues at coordinate 43,744,564 of JAWZYU010000020.1, forward strand.
GATGAAACTGAGAAAATTTGAAAGCGTTGCAAATGTATACAATGAATTAGGTATTTTACAAATAAGGAAATTATATGTATTTCAGGTACTGAAATACATAAGGATGAATTTTAATGTTCAAACTTTACGGACATTTGAAAAGAATACTCGAATGTCAAAAAACATTTTCTTACTTGATTTAAAAGCGAACAAAACTATTGTTGAAAAACATTATGTTTATTTGGCGCCAAAGTTTTTTAACTGCTTACCAGAGTACATCAAAGGAATAAGAAATGATAACTTTTTCTATAAGGAATTAAGAAAATGGATTTTGAATGAGGTAAATATTGAGACTATGTTTTAGAAATAAAAGCAATTTAAATGTAATATAATTTCATTTGATGCTGAGTTGCCGTTAAGTGCTCAACTGAACCACTTATTAACGCACAGTCCAATATAGATTTTTATATTTTTTTTCTGTTTTCTACCCAGGAAAGTTTTTTTTATTATTTCATTTATTCTTAATGATAATTTTCAAACTTATAAATTGGTTAAATATTTACTTAGATTTTCTGATCAAGCTAGCAAAATGTGAGGAAATGTGAAACTGAAGCATGTTGCCTTTTCATTTGTATTGCAACATAACTGTTAAATTTCTTCCACAAGCGAGTTTTTACTCTCGTGGAAGACTCAACATTTTTTCTCAGACTTTTACTGGAAAATGTAGGTAAAATTATAAAACACTAATGAAATGTAATATTAAAATTTTCCATATATATGGTATGAATAAATATATGATTTTTATTGGACAAACTATGTATAAAGAAGAATATATGGTAGAAAATGTAATACTTTAAAATTGTGTATCTGAGATATACAACATTATATATATTTCGTTATAACTTCAGTTCTAAGGTAAAAAACATGTAAATGTAAAGTACTGCACCATTTTTCGTGCTCATATAGATATCTAAAATGAGATACCTTATATTTGAAATTAATATAACTCTTTTTACATTTTTGGCACAATTTGTTTTCATTCCTGCAAAGATATTATTTATGCCTACGAGTAATCATATTTAACCATGGCAAGAGTACAAAAGAGTTTAGCAAAGATCTCAAGTGAAGTAAAATGACAATAGTTTATTGTTGTTTTTTCCGGCGGTTGGCAAAGAAGTTTCAAGCATTACTTTTTTCATTAACTTATGTAGAGTTGGATTTTTTTTTGGACTTTTTTTGCACACAATGAGGAGGTTGTGGGGAGGGGACCCACTGGACAGCTGTTGGGGGAGAGATGGCGTCCTCCCGTCAAGGCCATTCAGTGTGTTCTTTAACCTGTCCAGGGTATGACTCTGCCACAGAGGAAGCCACGTATTAACGTCCCATCCGACGGACTTTCCAAGCCCATCGGTATCCTCTAACTGACCGAGGGCGGTGTGGGGAATTTTTGCGGAGATAAATCTCAGAGCTGGCCCTGATGGGACTCGAACCTGGGAACTTCAGATTACGATCCTAGCGCGCTACCGACTGAGTCCCAATTTATATATATATATATAAATATATAACTTTACGGCGAAATAAGTTTTGGCCCCACAACTCAGACACAGGGAAAAGCTATAAGAGTTACTAAAGGTCTGGGATGATACGAGAGGGGAGAAAATATTAACATCCTCTCCATTAGTTACTCATCATAAAATTTATATTTTAATGTTATGGTGTCGACACTAATTTTAACATTAATCATAGACTAATGCTAAAATTTATATTTTAACATTAGTCTATGATTCATCAACCAACCAATGGGTCTGTCTATATAATATCTATATAATATTATCTATCTATATAATATGTATAGAATAAAATATCTATTATATAGACAGACTCATTTGTTGATTGATTAATCATAGACTAATGATGAGGCAGTAGGATCTTATCAGTGTTAAGGTGTTAGGAAGTCATATTCAAAGCTTAGAACTTTTAAATAATCGTTTCACTGAAAACCGTGACTACAAATAAAGATCTGAAAGGTATCTCGTTTTTCAACATTTCGATTTTTTTCCCTAAAAAGGCATTTCATGAACAGTTTTAAAATAACATATGCATTACTGGAACAACGTTCCAGTAATGCATATGTTTTCACTTCTTATTTTCACCATTGGTTCTTTTGCTACGAATACAGGCACCGAAAGTTATTTAGTAGGTGAGCTCGTGTTACAAAAATCGTTCAAAATTAGCAGAGAAAAGTTCTGAAATAATCATTACTTAATATCCGCAGATACATTTCAGTAAAGTTTACTATAATGTTTTCCGTTTTCGTTTCTATTTGCTTTTAATCAGGTTTTAGATCAATTATTTTAATTGGAATTGATGCAGATAAGCTTCAATAATTTTAAATACCCAAGAAATATTGTCGAAAACCGGAATTTAGATTTTTTTTGAATCTTTATTTCTCCTTGCATACATTTTTCCACATAACTCTTATCTAAAAGGTTACTGAGTTCTGCGTCTGACTCACCAGCATCATAAGTGTTCTACTGCTAAAACAAGGTCCACCAAAATATATAATATGATAATTTAACTATTATAAAAATTCAAAAGCTTATCTAGAGGCCCTTAAGTATTAGGTATATATTACCCCATAACACGACATCTGAGTTCCGAGATTCTAGTCCCAACTGTGTCAGCGTTGAGATTTATCTGTGCTAAATCCCCTTATCAGCTCTGTCAGAAAGGGGACACTGATGTGCTTTGAAAGGCCACCTTCCATCGAATGGGACATTAAGCCGGGGTCCATATGCAGAAGAGAGTATTCTGTGCACTTTAAAGAACACGCTAGGGATATTCCCATCTGTCCCCTAACATACAGTCCTTGTGACCTGCCCATTTAACCCACTGTGTGCGAAAAATGACGCTCAGAAATAAAACAACAGAACCAAATCCAGTGTGTGCGAAAAAGCGGCACTCAGGGGTTAAACAACACAACACAACCTACGCCATATTACTTCCTTTCCGAATGGATTGGGTTTTACCTTTGAGCTTCACTTTTTTGGAAATAATGGGCTAAATGGCCAGAATACAAGGACCCCAAGGTTTCGGAGAAGGTTGGGAGAAAGGAAACCACTGGACAGCTATTAGGAGACAGATGGTAGCTGTTGGTTCCTGGGGGTTGGCGAGTTTAATTTATCCACAGCGCCCCAGAAGTAAGGAAATATGCTTTTGATTCGTTTCTGATATTGGGCTTTCGGTGTTTAAGAATTGAAGAGTGATGACGAACCTGAAGTTGCAACAATAGCAAAGGTTTAATTCTGAAGATATTTACAGAAGTCTCCGTGAGAACTGACTTTGGCTACTGGCTACGTTGGCTACAAACAACAGCGTCTTCTACCCACTTAACAGAGGAAAACCTCTCAACTCGAGAATTACCTATTCACCGAGTAGTCGTAGTCATACTTCTGCTCACTATAGTCAGTACAGACAGAACTGACTGATCTTGGCGACTGGGAGTCCACCTGGTCCCCATGGGACTGTCATTTGGTCTGCACTCCAACATGAAAGGAACCAGGCCGGAAAGAGACCGATTACCAGTCAGGTGCCATAAACAGCCTTCGCCAGAGGTGGGAAAAAGGAGACAGTTTCACATAAAGAGTTACACAGCAAGGTGAAATATAAATATATACAAAAAATGGCTATAATATATAATCAGGATAGCATCAAAACCTGACAGTAGCCGCGCGTCAAAACTATACAGCGTATTCTTTAACGTGCACATGGTATTGATCTCCAGCACACGGGACATAGCTTTATGTCCCATCCGACGGACAGTAGCTTTTTCAAACTAATCGGTGTTGTTAAGCGGAGAAAAATATCAACGATGGCACAGGTGGGACTCGAACCTAGGAACTGCAGAATACGATCCTGGCAGGTTATAAGCTGAACCAACTCTGAAACCCCGTGGTCCTTTGATAATGACCATAGTACAAGAGGATATTTATACCTTATCACGGGCAAAATAGTTTAAATATTTGTATCTCCAATCTTAAAGCAATTTCCATTAAAGAAACTTCCATGAAACAGTTGGATGGTCAATGAAAATTAAGTTTGAAATGTGACAAATAACACTATCCGCCTAAAACGGAATTCGAGATTTGAGCCAGAGATCTTCGACTTCATTACATTACTCTAAGATTGTGTCGCCTCATTAAGCAGGCATGGGCATTCCTCACTGACAGCCGTTTTAAATTTTCTTTTCTTTCTGCGGATGTTTCAAAGTAGCATGTTCTATTCATTCTTTTCTTCCCAAGTTACGTCTCGATGCGGCATTTGCAGCTAGTAGAGCGACCATTTGCAACAGACGTGACCGGAGAATAAATTGGCTGATTTTGCAGTCTTCTTGCTTCTTTGAAAACTATTCCAAAGTTCAGTGAATATCATTGAAACTTTTACTGCTACTTTGAATACAGGTGTCTACGACGACAAACTGTCGGTTTTTTTTTTCACATGCACTTTTCTGAGAATGATGTTAGAATAGAGGATAAACTTTTGTCTGCTGATGTTATGTAATGGACAATAAATGCCACATCAGCTGCTAGAAATAGGAAGGAGAAAAAAGAAATGTTCCGAGTTTTTTTACTACTTCAGCGAATTTTTCGGCGGCTGTTTCCAACAAAAAGATTTTGTTATATTGTTTTATCTTAACATTATTGCTTATGTACAAGCAGGGACGGGGGTGGATCAGTCGGTAGCGCGTCGTCCGTCGGATGGGACGTTAAGCCTTGGCCCCGTGTGCGGGAGAACCATACCTTGTGCACGTTAAAGAACACGCTGAATGGCCTTGACGGGAGGCTACTATCTGTCACCCAACAGCTGTTCCAGTGTGTCCCCTCCCCCAACCTTCTCTGATCCTTCGGAGTCCATGTCGGAGGCCATTTAGCCCATGGTGTGCAAAAAAGTGCCGCTGAGAGGTAAAACAACCCAACCGATGTACAAGCAACAGAGTAAGAATTATCTTCGACCTTAAACTGAAAAAGAAAATCATGCATATTAAGTAGCGATTTTGAGTAACTACGAGCGTAAGCTGATGTTTTCGATTCGAAGCTGGACTGTCCCCGAATTTCTATTTATTTCCGCTATATCCCACTCACTCTTTGGTCACAGAAGGGATATTGAGTGGCTTGGGAAGGCTGTCGTGGGTCTGACGACGACATTACCTTTAATATGGTGTCACAAGGTCCGAAATAATTATGTTATTCGAAAAGTCACAAGTCCGGATGAGAATATGCCTAAATAATAAATTTTAGAACATTTCCTTCAGTCGTTCGGGTCCTACAGAGCAGCAAAGAAAGACGACATCGCACCCCCCCCCCCCCCCGTAGTTTAGTCATCATGAATCGAGTAACCTCAGAACGGTTTCTTTCAGGACAGCATTATTTTATCCATATTTATCAATTTGAGAATGCAAAAAGAAGCTTAATTCCATGAATGTTTCTTAAGACATTCCATTGGAGGGCTAATATACGACACTTAACACGGAAAACCATTCTATTCTTTTCTAACTGGATTTTCCCATGGAAATCAATTATAACCTGTTAGTTAAGATTTAAAATAAATCACTCATGAACAAAGATAAAATTTCTTTCTCTCGATGACACTTTTGTAAATCAATAATTTACTTGTCGTTTTATGGAATAGGGATTTTAGGGAGGAAAACCTATGTATTCAATACTGGGATGTACAGTCACTCAAAAAAAATATTCGAACACTATGGTTAATTACAGAATTCAGAAACCATATCTGGCAACCTTCGTGTTACGTAACGCGAAGGTTGCCAGATCACTGATTTCCATCAGCAATTCCAGATCACTAATTTCCAAAAAAAAATTGTTGCCAGATATTTTTTATGAATTCTGAAATCAACCATAGCGTTCGGATATTTTTTTGAGCGACTGTATATTAAATGTTAGGTTTCCTCCTCGTTTCATTATCTCAAACTTTTCATTACACTATAAAGTTTAGCTTCTTGAATAACAAAGTTGTGCGAAACTATCACAAAAAATGATAAATAATACAAAAGCTTCTTCCACTGGTTTTAATTAAAGTGTTTTTTTTTTCGTTGAAAGTTTTGAATCTTAATTATAATATCGCTGTGTTTGGAATGAAAGGCGTCACTATTAGTAGACTTGTAGTGAACTAACTCAACACGAGAAGAAAGGAAAATTGATTCTGTAACTGACTTTAAACTAATGTAGGAAGTCAATGAATGAAAATGAAGGAATCTAACAGATTTTAACAGATATTTATTAATTAATTGTTTGTAAAAGAATGGAGAATTAGACTCGAAGAACAGTGTCCATATGTCTGAACACAAGTGGCAATCTTACTGAATTGAAAGGGTCGTTTTACCTCTGAGAGGCACTATGTTTGCACACAATGAGATAAATAGCCAGGCCATCAGAAGCCCAAGGGCTCAGAGAAAGTTGAGAGAGGGAAACCCACCAAACAGCTGTTAAGAAACATATGGGGCCATCCATGGCGCCAAGGCCATGTTCTTTAACGTGCAGAGGTTATGGCTCTCCTGAATACGGGACACAGCTTAACGTCCTCGCATGGACGGCGGCCTTTCCAAGCCCATTGGTGCCTCCTTTCTCACCGAAGGCAGGTGACATTCTGACATTGATAAATACAAATATATTAAACTTTTCTATTCCGTAAGAAATTGTCCCCGCCCTGCCCACGATCAATAGGGGACACCGATGGGCATGGAAAGGCCGCCGTCCGTCGGATGGGACGTTAAGCGGTGGCCCCGTGTGCGGGAGAGCCATACCCTGTGCACGTTAAAGAACACGCTGGATGGCCTTGACGGGAGGCTACCATCTGTCTCCCAACAGCTGTTCCAGTGGGTCCCCTCCCCCAACCTTCTCTGAGCCTTCGGGGTCCATGTGACCTGGCTATTTAGCCCATCGTGTGCAAAAAAGTGCCGCTCAGAGGTAAAACAACCCAACCGTAAGAAATTGTCTTTTCTTTTTTGTTTTAACCATTAAATTCATTTATTCATTTCATGGATCGGCATTTTATTTGTGAGTAAAATCCGCGATAAACGCTTTGTAAAACTGCTTAAATTAAATTAATTAATGCTATACAGGTTATAGAAAGCGTACAATATATGGAAAAGACGGAGATGTTAGAAATACAATTATCAACATGTGTAATAATAGGCATATTCCCAAAGACTGAATGAATGGGGCTACTGCGCCGACACCCCCTAGATGTGTTTCTCTTATGATATGATGACGTCAGCGCGTGAACTAGCTTCAAACCGTTGAGAAAGTCTTATTGACAGATTTCGTGCCCTGTAGTTTGGCAGATAATTTATCGACTAGCTCCAAATTTCGTGCGCCAATGCTCTTTGTGTGGCCCCCTGTTCGGTAAAAAGATCGGGCCCCTAGTTGAGTGAGACAGGATTAATTCTTTTGTGAATTAGGGTATCTAGGGGCACTGCTATCGCCTCGACTACCTTGGAAAAATTACCCATTGAGAATTGCTTGCTAAACGTTTGGAGGTAAATATTTTCAATAGAGAGGACAAACAAGCTCCAAACTTTTGACGCGAATTGTGAAAGTTTTTCACGCCAGATTTTGGTAACTAATAGAACGTTGGCACATTTGGGACCCTGTGAAAGGTTCCAAATGTGCCAACGTTCAAATTTATTTCCGCTAACCTCTATCTGCCCTTTTTGAGAAACGTAATACTGATAGGCTTGGAAAATCTGCCGTCCATCTGATAGGACGTTAAGCCATGACTCACTGTGCTGGAGCACCAAACCCGTACATTAAAGAAAATCTGGATAGCCTTGATGGGACGCTTCCATTTGTCTCCTAATAGCTGTCCAGTGGTCCCTCTCCCAACGTTCTCCGAACACTCGGGGTCCTTGTTACCTAGCCATTTAATCCATTGTGCTCACAAAAGTCCCATTCAGAAGTAAAACAACCCAACTCTGTAAAATGAACTGAGGAAGAATGGATAACAGATAATTCCATTTGAAAATACACTGCTCACAAAAATTAGGGGATATTTCAAAATGAATATGAAGCGATAAAAAAAGAAGCATTTGAATATTTTTTATTAAACAAGAACATCAGAAAAGCAAGTCAAAGAAAGTTGTTCGATTATGCAAATGAGATGCACACTCAATTGTCGTGATTGAGTAGCAAGTGACATATTGGTGGGGGTGAACAGAAGCATGTCAAACTGGACGAGAGTGCCACACATTGACTGTTCAGTAGGGTGTATGGTCACCCAAGACTGCCAAAACACACTGACAGCGATAGGACATGGACAGGATCAGAATGTCCAGCAGTTCTTGTGGGATCCTCTGCCACTCTTGCTCCAGGACAACTTCTAGCTCAAGAAGTGTTGTGGGAGGTATTGGACGGTTTGCCAGATGTCTTCCCAGTGCATCCCAAGCATGTTCAATGGGATTCAGGTCTGGAGAACGTGAAGGCCAGTACATGCGTTCGATTCCTGCCTCCTGAAGAATGTGGTTGACGAGATGCGCACGATGGGGCCTTGCATTATCGTCCATGAAAAGAAAGTTGTTTCCAACTGCTCCAGCATAGGGTACCACTATAGGGTGCAAGACCTCATCTCGATATCTGACAGCAGTCAGCGATCCGTTTCTGATGGCGTGGAGGTCGGTACGACAACCAATGCTGATGCCAGCCCACACCATGATTCCACCACCACCGAAGAAGTCCCTTTCTCGAACGAAACGTGGATTCTCCCGTGTTCCTCGTTCACGCCAGATCAGGAGACGATGATTGTCAGGCTGCAAACTGAACCGTGACTCATCAGAGAAGAGGACAGTTGACCACTCATCACGGGTCCAATGACGATGCTCATCAGCCCACCTTCTACGGGTTCTACGGTGTTCAGCAGATAACGGAATGCATACCATTGGTCGCCGGACATGCAGTTCAACACGATGGAGCCGATTTCGTATGGTCTGGGTACATATCCGTCGTCAAGTGGCAGCAAGAAACTGTCCCTGCAGCTCTGTTGCATTGCTGCGCCTGTTCCTTCTTGCCAATAAGGTCAAGTAGTGGTCATCTCTTGCTGTTGTGGCAGATGGGCGACCCTGCCCTCGTTTTCTCGTACTGTGCCAATCTCTTGATAGCGATTCCACAGTCTGCTAATCACGCTTTGGGATGTTCCAAGTGCTGTTGCCACTGTCGTCTGTGTTTGACCAGCTTCAAGATGTACTATGGCTCTCCAGGCTTCGCATTCGGGCAAATCGTGTTGCAGGGGCATTGCAAGGGCTGGTAAATTGTAGGATGTATACTTTCAAGATCAGGGAACATGCAGATACTCCAGTACTTTCAGCCTTTTGTATAGTGCATTTTCACCAATGACATCAAAGTTGGTTTTGCATCTCATTTGCATAATCGAACAACTTTCTTTGACTTGTCGTTTGCTTTTCTGATGTTCTTGTTTAATAAAAACAATTCAAATGCTTCTATTTTTATCGCTTCATATTCATTTTGAAATAGTCCCTAATTTTTGTGAGCAGTGTAATTCCAGAAACAAAATCATCTGGGTTTATGAGACCCAACGCGACTGACGAAGATTCTGAAATGAAATGTGGATGTGATAGTAATGTACTGTATAGAGAAGTACTGTTAAGTCATTTCCTTTCATGTGATACTAAACGTTGTGTTTCACAGCACCAAATCAATAAAAATATGTTCTTCTATCTCTATCATTACATAAAAAAAACTATAAATTTTCGCATGTAGTATGGTGTCAATTGTGTTAATTACGCTCCATACAATTTGTCTGCATCAAGTTGCAGCTTTCTTATTGCATCAGGTATGTACCCAAGATTGTTTTTCGGGGGGGGGGGGGGGGGGGGGGTCCAAGAATTTAGTTTTGGAAAGGGGGAGCAAGAATTTATTTTCGGGGGAGGGATTTAGGAATAAGACTTTACTAGAGTTTTCTAATTATTAAAATATTCCCCCAAATAGGAAAGGTTAAAATGATATTCTATATCAGTGGTTCTCAACCTTTTATGTTTGACGTACCCCCTGGAAATGTGTATGTAACTGGTGTGCTCCTTGTATAGATAGATAAAACTATAGTTATAGTATAAAATGGGAATAAAATAAAACATATATATCAGTGGTTCTCAACCTTTTATGCTTCACGTACCCCCTGGAAATGTGTATGTAACTGGCGTACCCCTTGTATAGATAGATAAAACTATAGTTATAGAATAACAATGGGAATAAAATAAAACATATATATCAGTGGTTCTCAACCTTTTATGCTTCACGTACTCCCTGGAAATGTGTATGTAACTGGCGTACCCCTTGTATAGATAGATAAAACTATAGTTATAGTATAACAATGGGAATAAAATAAAACATATATATCAGTGGTTCTCAACCTTTTATGCTTCACGTACCCCCTGAAAATGTGTATGTAACTGGCGTACCCCTTGTATAGATACATAAAACTATAGTTATAGTATAACAATGGGAATAAAATAAAACATATTATCTGTGGTTCTCAACCTTTTATGCTTCATTTACCCCCTGGAAATGTGTATGTAACTGGCGTACCCCTTGTATAGATAGATAAAACTAGAGTTATAGTATAACAATGGGAATAAAATAAAACATATATATCAGTGGTTCTCAAACTTTTATGCTTCACGTACCCCCTGGAAATGTGTATGTAACTGGCGTACCCCTTGTATAGATAGATAAAATTATAGTTATAGTTGGGTTGGGTTGTTTTACCTCTGAGCGGCACTTTTTTGCACACCATGGGCTAAATGGCCAGGTCACATGGACCCCTAAGGCTCAGAGAAGGTTGGGGGAGGGGACCCACTGGAACAGCTGTTGGGAGACAGATGGTAGCCTCCCGTCAAGGCCATACGTACTCCGTATGGCCTTGACGTTAGCCGTGGTCCCGTGTGCGGGTACGGCTCTCCCGCACACGGGACCACGGCTTAACGTCCCATCCGACGGACGGCGGCCTTTCCAAGCCCATCGGTGTCCCCTACTGACCGTGGGCACGGCGGAGAATTTTGCGGAGATAAATCTCAACGCTGACCCAGCTGGGACTCGAACCTGGGAACTACAGATTTCGAGCCTGGCGCGCTACCGACTGAGCCACCCCGCCCCAAATATAGTTATAGTATAACAATGGGAATAATATAAAACATATATATCAGTGGTTCTCAACATTTTATGCTTCACGTACCCCCTGAAAATGTGTATGTAACTGGCGTACTCCTTGTATAGATAGATAAAACTATAGTTATAGTATAACAATGGGAATAAAATAAAACATATATATCAGTGGTTCTCAACCTTTTATGCTTCACGTACCCCCTGGAAATGTGTATGTAACTGGCGTGCCCCTTGTATAGATAGATAAAACTATAGTTATAGTATAAAATGGGAATAAAATAAAGCATATATAATATATAACATATATCTAGCGACTTTTGAACTCTCACGGCGTACCCCAAAAAATTTTACCGCGTACCCAACGTTCAGAACCCCTGTTCTACATGGAATGAGATTTAATAGTTTTTTTTAAATCTATTTTTAGTGTCGGACATATATTCTGGGGGTAAAATAAAACTATATAAAGACACATGTTTTGGATTTCAAAACCGATAGACAAGTTTGAGGTTTAGTATAAGAATACAGGATTTTCGAATGGGGGGTCCCCCCTCTGGGTACGTCCCTGACTGCCGTGATGCAGATCTTAGAAAAAATGCAGTTGGAACACTATGCTGTCGGCTTCAACTATGACCGATGGATTGGAGGATATTCTGACATAGCCCAGAGATATGAAGGGCTGATAAGTTTCTCAATAACAGAGAGCCTAATTGGACATGGACCATAAGGGCTCTCTATACAAAGCAAAGAAAGCTTACATGGCGTTGTCCCAATTAGTCCTTGCTGGATAAAGAGGATATTTTTACGTGTTTGATGTCAGAGCCAAGGTAAGCTTATTGGCCAATATCTTACATCCTTCTCTAGGAGCATCAATTCAAAGCTCCTTTTCCCCTATTTTATAATCAATGTCCGATATCAGAGTCGTAATTAGAGTACCAATTCTAATATTTTTGGAATTGACTCACTGATAAATTTAAACAGAAAATAAGCATCATGTTAAAATACAGATATTTTTGTAAGAACATCTTCTAATTTGTAAGGATGATTCAAATTATATTGCAGCTGTTTATTTATTCTTGTATTACCCGCTAATCTGTGAATTCACCGAAGTGAACTAAGTAGTAATTTCATCGTCCCTCTTTCCTGTGTGGACTGGGTCATCTCATCTGTCACAGTTTCCGAACAATTTCTTTCCTCCAAAACAAATTTCTCCCTAAAATTTGGGGCGGGGGTGGCTCAGTCGGTAGCGCGCCAGGCTCGTAATCTGTAGTTCCCAGGTTCGAGTCCCAGCTGGGTCAGCGTTGAGGTTTATCTCCGCAAAACTCCCCGCCCTGCCCACGGTCAATAGGGCATACCGATGGGCTTGGAAAGGCCGCCGTCCGTCTGATGGGACGTTAAGCCGTGGCCCCGTGTGCGGGACAGCCATACCCTGTGCACGTTAAAGAACACGCTGGATGGCCTTGACGGGAGGCTACCATCTGTCTCCCAACAGCTGTTCCAGTGGGTCCCCTCCCCCAACCTTCTCTGAGCCTTCGGGGTCCATGTGACCTGGCCATTTAGCCCATGGTGTGCAAAAAAGTGCTGCTCGGAGGTAAAACAACATAATCCAATCTCCCTAAAATTTGAGTTCGAGTAACACACGGAATATTGAGGTTTTGATTGAAGAGATACATTCAATAATGACTATAAAAATAATGGCTAAAATAACATACTAAAAATGCTATTTTCTCTCGTATTTAATAGATGGTGACAAAAATATGAATGAATTATAACAGAACTGTTAGCGCTCTTGGCTACTGAACAAAATCCACCCAGTTGTAGTCCCCGATAAAGATTGGGTATTTCTTTTCTGTGTTGCCTTTCTGCCGAGATCCCCTCTTTCCTTGGGGCGGGGATGGCTCAGTCGGTAGCGCGCCAGGTTCGTAATCTGCAATTTCCAGGTTCGAGTCCCAGCTGGGTGTCATGTCCCTCGAATTTTATATTTATTTATTTATTGTATATTTTTGTTGTATTATATTGTTGTATATATTTTTATGTGTTCTTTGAAATGTTTGTGCTGGGATGACTCACTGTTGGTGTTTTCGGGTCTGAAGCTTGCTGCTTGTGGAAAGAATCAATGCCAGAAGTTGTTTGTGCCGTATATGACTAACTAGCCTGCGGCGTGAAGTCTGTGCATGAGGCTAGGGGAAGGAGTTGGAAGTATGAAACTGTGCGTTAGCTGTCAAGCGAAGAGGTCGCGTTGACACGCGTCAAAAGGACGCCGTCTTTCTCAAATTAACCCTTGAAGTCAGGGTGCGATTCCAAGAGGGAATCCAGATTCTTGGAGAATCTTTTCGTTTATTCTTGTGGCTCAGGAGGAGCCACAGTGTAGGCAAAAGAAAATCCTTTCGCCGAGTTTTTGAGGTCTGTAAAGTGAGAAATTGCAGAGTGTGCAATTCTCCACCTCATTTTAGTAATATTTGCAGTAGCAAAGCAGCAAAGGCTCACGGAGTTGAGCGGTGAATTTGATAGTAGTTTTGTGGCTTCAGAAAGAACCACAGTGTGAAGCAGCAAAGGCTTATGGAGTGGAGTTCATTCCCAGCACGTAGCTGTACATATTATAAATAAAGTGTGTCGTGCCTATCTACTCTCGTGCTCTTAATTGATGGACCATTGTTATTCTTCATTCAACGCAGTAAGGTTGAGGCATACAGTGGCATGGGCGTAAAAACCCGCTAATCTGTGAATTCACCGAAGTGAACTAAGTAGTAATTTCATCGTCCCTCTCTCCTGTGTGGACTGGGTCATCTCATCTGTCACAGTCTCACAGGATTAGAACACCCGGGTCACGACAATGGGTCAACGTTGAGTTTATCTCTGCTAAACTCTCCGCCCTGCCCAAGGTCAGTAGGAGACACCGATGGACTTGGAAAGGCCGCCGTACGTCGGATGGTACGCCAAACCGTGTCTCCGTGTGCGGGAGAACTATACCCTTTGCACGTTAAAGAACACACTGGATAGCCTTGACGGGAAGTTACCATCTGTCTTCCAACAGCTGTTCCAGTTGGTCCCCTCCCCCAACCTTCTCTGAGCCTTCGGGATCCATGTGACCTGGCCATTTAGCCCATGGTGTGCAAAAAAGTGCCGCTCAGAGGCAAAACAACCCAACCCTCTTTCCTCAGAGATCTTCACTGTGCTTATTACACTGACAGGTTTCCGTCAGACTTCTGTGTTAATTGACTGCCTCAAGGGAAATTTATTCTATTTATTCAAAATATTATGACAAATTTTCATGACGGTAAAGTCCATCTTTTCACTGCCACTTTACGGGGGAATGACCTCAGGCCCACTCATAAAAATTGCGACGCGCTAACATTTAACAGATAATCTTACTGATTGCAAAACACATGTTAAACCATAAATCGACTATTTAATAAGCAGTACCTGTAACAGACTATATTCTTGTTAAAGCGCGCTATCATCGGACATAATCAGAATACATGTCGTAAGCTATACAAATACCAACTGAGCCACGGAAACATCGGGGATGCCTATATTAATGAGAGTCGGGTTTCCCTAAACAGCTGTTTACATCAGTCCCCCGTGACATTGTTATTACAACCAGGAAGTTAATAATCAGTTTTGAAAGACGTGAGGCTTTAAGCTGTTAGCCGTACTGTGCTGAGTTCTGTATAATGTGAACCAGAAGCTTGTACACAAATGATAATAGATTCAGATATGTTGATATTAGGATTATTTTATGAGGAATTTATCTAGCGATTACCAAGGAGTTAAAAATCAATGAGCCCGGCTCAGACGCTGGACAAGTAAGCAATCTCCTACTGCCCTTCCTTATGGGGTCTTGCAACCATAATTTAAGGTTGTCAATAGCTTTAAAAATACTAAATAATTAAAAATAATGTTATGTGCTCGTTGTAAACATTTGAACATTTTTTCCTTTGTACTTTTGAACACTAAAAATAAACTCTTTATTAAAAACGGACCGCCACTATACTTTTGATGCTTAAATTTTTTGAAAAATACAAATGATTTCACTCAATGCGTATGGTAGTGTTTTCCAAACTTTGTAAGGTCGTGACACTCTTTCTGCTAGATTAAGATAGTGTTTTCCATACTTTGTAAAGTCGTGACACTCAGCTAGATTATCTTTCCAACCTCCCTCCCATTGCGTTTCATGGCCTTTGCATGAGCGTTGGTTTCTCCTACATTCACATCGACCTCGTATTGAAGAGAGTTAGTTCGTATTGAATGTTGTACCTTCATTCTCTCAAAGTAGCACTTTGTTTATGTTGTAACTTCATTCTCTCAAAGTAGCACTTTGTTTTGCATATATTGGACTTTTTTTCACAAGGACCACGAGGGCTTAGAGAAGGTTGAGGGAAGAGGACCCACTGGATAGCTCTAAGGAGACAGATGGGAGTTCCCGTCAAGGCCATCCAGAGTGTTCTTTAACGTGCACAGGATGGTGGCTATCCTACACTCCGAGTCATGACTTAAGTCTCATCCGATGGATGGTGTCCTCATTAGTGTCCTTTTTCTGACCGAGAGAAGAGTGGAGTTTAGCGGAGCTAAATCTCAACACAGGCTCAGTGGGTCTCGATCTTGGGAACTGCAGATTACCAACCTGGCCTACCTACTGCGCCAACCCTCATGCTCTCTGCAGGTATTGAAATAGTGAACTGAAATAGTAATTTAGTTAATAATATCTGTTAGTTAAGAATGTTCGAGGCAAAAATTAGTTTTTCGTGAAGTAGTGATAAAAGCGCACTGCTGAATTAAGTATTGTTTGAAAGGGGTCTTCCCGAAATTCTGCAGTGCCTCTTATCCACTAGCTGGAGTTCAAGAATTTCGTGTGTTTTATTAGGTTGTTTTTAGCTGGTTGAATTTTCTTTTTAGACATTGAAATTTTTGTTTTCAGACCTAAACTGAATTTTTATTTTTTTTTGCGGGGGAAATTAATGTTGAAATATTATAATCAGCTTCTGAATATCCGAAAAGATCTAATTGCGCCCTCTAACGAGTGAAAAACTTAAAATTTTATTTTATTTAACGTCATCTCATGCATGCTAGAAATTTCGAAATTTTTATGGTGTATTGTGAGAGTCACGAATTTTGTATTGAGAATTGATTTGCCGCCCTTATTCAGACGCAGGGGGAAGTGTGATGGATTCCTCCGGATGTGATGGGATGCACCAAATGTCGTGTCTCCGGAGGACGATGAATTTGTCCCTTAATTACCTTCATCATTATTTCGGTGAAATGACAGGTTGCAGAGTCGTTACACCCGTACCGACGTATGCCTCAGATTTGCTGCGCAAAGTGATGTACAGAAATACGTCCAACAATTCACAAATGAGACACAGTTTATTCACACTATATACAATAATTACATGTTGGGGATGCTCTCGGCTCCATAGGCCTTTGCTGCTTTGCTGCTGCAAACAATTATGCAATGAGGTGGAGAACCGCACACTTTGCAGATTCTCGCTTTACCGACCACAAACTCGGTGGAAGGATAATTAACCTTTGCCTACAATGTGGTTCTCACAGAGTGGGAGCGGGGGTGGCTCAGTCGGTAGCGCACCAGGCTCGTAATCTGTAGTTCCCAGGTTCGAGTCCCAGCTGGGTCAGCGTTGAGGTTTATCTCCGCAAAATTCCCCGCCCTGTCCACGGTCAGTAGGGGACACCGATGGGCTTGGAAAGGCCGTCGGCCGTCGGATGGGACGTTAAGCCGTGGTCCCGTGTGCGGGAGAGCCACACCCTGTGCACGTTAAAGAACACGCTGGATGGCCTTGACGGGAGGCTACCATCTGTCTCCCAACAGCTGTTCCAGTGGGTCCCCTCCCCCAACCTTCTCTGAGCCTTCGGGTTCCATGTGACCTGGCCGTTTATCCCATGGTGTGCAAAAAAGTGCCGCTCAGAGGTAAAACAACCCAACCCAAACAACGGTTCACACAGAATCCACAGAACTGTAATAGATTCACCAAGAATCTTGATTCTCACTTAGAATCGAACTCTCTCCTTAAGGGTTTTATTCGAGTAAGAGTGGCGTCCCTTGACGCGTGTTCAAACGTCCTTCCTGTTTGACAGCTACACTCAAGACTGCTCGTTCCTAATTACTCGGATCCTCTGCTGCGCTGACACTCACGCCCTAGGTTAGTTGTTGGGTTGGGTTGTTTTACCTCTGAGCGGCACTTTTTTGCACACCATGGGCTAAATGGCCAGGTCACATAGATCCCGAAGGCTCAGAGAAGGTTGGGGGAGGGGACCCACTGGAACAGCTGTTGGGAGACAGATGGTAGCATCCCGTCAAGGCCATCTAGCGTGTTCTTTAACGTGCACAGGGTATGGCTCTCCTGCACACGGGGCCACGGCTTAACGTCCCATCCGACGGACGGCGGCCTTTCCAAGCCCATCGGTGTCCCCTACTGACCGTGGGCAGGGCGGGGAATTTTGCGGAGAGGGTTAGTTGTTAAAAAGGCCCATAAAAGGCTTTTGGGACCCGTCATCTCTTGCAAGCAGCCAGCTCAGACCCGAAAACAACATCCATGAGTCACATCCCCACAATAGCACTTCCAAGAACACACTTAATACATAAAAATATTTACAACAACAAAAATTCAATAAAATGCATCAATAAATAAAAATAAATAAATTGGAGGGACATGACAGAAAGCAAATTGCTTTAAGAAATAATTGAAATATTCTTTTTAAGTTGAATAGGTATTGATTAAATGTTATGATTCACACATTTCAAATTCTCGGGTATTTTAATTTCCACTGTTAAAGAACGATACTTGTGGAAAACGCGAAATTTGCATCGTTTGCAAATGATCTATTTATATTGCAAGCGATGTATTTAGGTCTGTAAATGGTAGCTAGGTAGTCACTGGAAGGAGAGCTATGCACCAATCCCCTGTGATGATGCATAGAACCGGCCAGGCCTAGCACCTAATGTCCAACCCCGCCTTCTCGTGGTGCGGACCGTTAGTAACTTTCAAAAGAGATACTCTCTTGTGGAAGTGAACGGAAGGGGAGGGCTGCCAGATTAGTGTGGCCTACTGATCTGGACAACTATGGCTACTTTTCTTTTTTTTCTACCCTGCTGAGGAGTGGTCAACCACACAGGGTCACCTAGTGCTGACCATATAAACCTACTGGACTGGACAGATATATGGCTCTGAGCTTGATTATGGATCCTGATTTTGCTGCACTGGTGGGCTTCTGTGGAGGGATAATCTTCCGCTGTGTTTTCTTTTTGTTTGTGGGTTGACAGCCCCAAGTGAATAGATCCACAGGATATGTTTATCAGCTGGTGGATAATCCTGAGCAGAAGTCATCGCAGGCACCTGAACTCTTTGCTTCTATTGGCATCGTCAAATTCTACATTGGAGGAAGTCTTCCAGTGTAGATGGCTTCAGCCTTTAGTAGTGGGGGAACGGGTCTTTGCCCCATGTCTGCGATTAGGGGGCTGTTTGATATTGTCGGCATTCCCTCTCTCAATAAACATAGTTTCTTTAAACATCCCACTAACCATTTTCTCTCCATAGGTAGTTGGAATGTGAGGACTCTGCACAGAGCTTTTTCTCTTGATGTCCTCACACAAGAATTCCACCGTTATAATTTAGATATTCTCGGCTTGCAAGAGACCAGACGGACAGAGAAAGGTCAGATTCTTAAAAATAATCTTAAATTTCTCTTTTCAGGGAGGGACGACAAAAAGCATCACCAAGGCGTGGGTCTGCTTCTCAGCAGACACGCTAGTGATGCTCTTCTAGGATATGAGTGCATTAATGAAAGGTTTCTTACAGCAAAATTTCAGACAAGCGTTAAAGACTTGAATGTTATCTTCTGTTATGCCCCCACTGAGGATGCCGATGAGGATGAGAAGGATAGGTTTTATGAACAACTTCAGGATATTTTGAATTCTGTCAAGAAAGGAGATATTACCCTTGTTCTTGGTGACTTCAATGCCAAAGTTGGTACTGACTCTGACCTTTGGGGAGGAGTAATAGGCCCTTTTGGTATTGGTAGCTGCAATAGCAATGGGCAACGTCTCCTACAGGTAAGTAAACTCAATGGATTCAGAATAACTAACACTTATTACAAACACCGCGACATACATAAGTACACATGGGTTTCACCTGATGGGCTGCATAAAAATATGATTGATTACATATTAATTAACAGCAAATGGACTAGTTCTGTTAGGAATACCAGGGCATATAGGGGAGCTGAAATTGGATCTGACCATTACCTTGTTAAAAGTGTGTTGCAACTTAAACTTAAAAAGTGTTGTGCTAGGGTTAAAAAATTTACTTTTAATACTGAAGCTCTGAAAGATCCAGTTATAGCCAAAGCTTACCATGATAGGTTACTTAGTCATTATGACAGTCATGGTTTGCTTACTACTGAAGTTGAGGAAGAATGGGATCATTTTAAACAGGCTTTTTTGGACACTAACAGTACTCTTTTAGGAAAAAAGGAGCAGAAGAGGCAAAATTATCTGAGTGATAAGGCACTTGAGCTTATTTCGGAAAGAAAGAACTGCAGGAATGCCCTTAATCAATACCCTACTAATCCTAATAGAAAGCATTACAGAGACCTTAATAAACTTGTAAAGGATCAGTTAGCTGCTGATAAAAATTTTTGGCTTGATGGTTTGGCTGACAAAGCCGAGGAAGCAGTTAGACAGCACAACAGCAGAGAGCTGTACCAGATAGTTAATGTTTTGTGTGGTAGAAAACGGACAGGCATACAAGGATTGAAGGATAAACAAGGTAAGGTTATAGAAGGGGAGGATTCTGTCATGGCTAGGTGGGCTGAGCATTTCAGTGATGTTCTAAACAATGTAGTTAGTTCTACTCCCATTGTTTGCAATGATGATAGATGCATTGGTGGCTTTAATGTTGGCCCTATAACACAATCTGAAGTTAGTTTGGCTGTTTCTAAACTTAAACTTCATAAATCCCCAGGGGTAGATGAAATTACTACGGAAATGCTTAGAGCTGGGAATGTTTCGGTTACCACTTGGATGACTGAAATTCTGAATCTTTTTTTAATGATAAAGGCATGGTTCCTAAGGATTTTACCAGAGCTATTGTTATCCCTATTTTCAAAAAAGGTGATCGCAGTTCTTGTGATAACTATAGGGGTATCAGCCTACTCTCTGTTCCAGGTAAAGTTCTTTCCATGATTGTGCTTAATAGAATTAAGAATCTGGTTGACAGGCAATTGCGTGATGAGCAATGTGGATTCAGAAGTGGTAGGGGATGTGTGGATCAGATATTTTCACTTAGGCAGATTCTTGAGAAATGTTTAGAGTTTCAGAAACCTTTGGTTGCTAGCTTTGTTGATTTCAAAAAGGCTTTCGACTCTGTTGATCGTCATAATTTGTGGTTGATTGTGAGATCATATGGTGTACCAGACAAGTTAGTTAACATTATGAAAGCTCTCTATAATAACACTGAGTCGTGTGTGAGAGTTGGTAAGGCTTGTAGCAATTGGTTTAGCATTACTTCTGGTGTTCGACAAGGGTGCATTTTGTCTCCTTTTCTCTTTAGCTTGGTTATTGATTATGTTATGCGAAATTCACTTCAAGGGAAAGATTTTGGCCTTAAATGGGCTGGAGATACGAAAATTTCTGATTTAGATTATGCTGATGATTTAGCCCTTTTGGCAAATGATGTTGATGAGATGAACTCTTTCATTCGAGCTGTTGATGAGACTGGTAGTAGAGTAGGTTTGGTTATAAACAGAGAGAAAACTAAAGTGATGAAAATTGGTCAGGCAGGCTGTGATTCAGTTAATCTGAATGGTTGCAGTCTTGAGCAGGTGTCACAGTTTAATTATCTTGGGAGCTATGTAACAGATAATGGTGATGTGCGGCATGAGATTAACAGACGAATAGGGATTGCTGCTGGGACTTTTAAGAATCTATGGAGAGTGTGGAGAAATAGGCGTATACACCTAAAGACTAAAATTAGACTGTATAATAGTTTGGTTCTTTCTAGGGTTAGTTATGGTAGTGAAACTTGGACACTTTGTAAACAAGATAACAGGAAACTAGATGCTTTTGATTCCAGATGCTTACGCAGTATCTTGGGCATTAGGTGGTTCAACTTTGTAACTAATGATGAGATTAGGAAAAGGAGTTTGCAACCTCCTTTAAGCAGCATATTGTGCAGAGAGAGACTCCGTTGATTTGGCCATGTTGCCCGTATGAATAATTATAGATTGGCGAATAGGGTTATGAACAGTGTGCCTAAAGGCCTCAGAAAGAAGGGGAGACCTAGGATGCGGTGGGCAGACAATGTCAAACAGGACCTTGTTAGAATTGGTGTGCAGTGGCCAGATGCAGTAGATGTAGCTCAGGATAGACTTGCTTGGAGAACTAAATTGCACGGTCTGGTTGGACCCCCGTAGCCCATGGCTGCTTGAGGATGATGATGATGATGATGTATTTAGTAAAAAAATGAAATTTTGGGATATTTCACAGACAGCAAAGACGTGTCTACCAAAGACTTACAAAGACTTGTCACGGCAGGGGGTTAGAAACCGCAACGTTTTCGCTCGAAGGGACAAATTTATGTTTTTAATATTGCTATTTGCATTTTCTCAGTAACCTATTAGTACGAATTATTACTTTTGAATGGTACAAAAATCAGAAAACGAAAAACTTCATTCTCTTTAAAGACGAGCATCCCATATTTTTCAGAGGTTATATTTGGTCTTCTGGTTGGGTATTATTAGATTGGGTTGTTTTACCTCTGAGAGGCACTTTTTACACACAATGAGCTAAATGACCAAGTCACAAGAACTTCAAAGGCTCAGAGAAGGTTGGGGAACCTACTGGACAGCTGTTAGGAGACAAATGGAGGCCTCCCGTCAAAACCATCTAGCATGTTCTTTAATGCGCACAGGGTGTGGCTGTCTTAGGTTGTTGGGTTGCTTTACCTCTGAGCGGCACTTTTTTGCACACCATGGGCTAAATGTCCAGGTTACAAGAACCCTGAAGGCTCAGAGAAGGGTTAGGGAGGAGACCCACTGGAACAGCTGTTGTTTTGTTTCAAGGCCATCCAGCGTGTTCTTTAACGTGCACAGGGTATGGCTCTCCTGCACACGAGGCCACGGCTTAACGTCCCATCCGACGGACGGCGACCTTTCCAATCCCATCAGTGTCCCCTACTGACCGTGGGCAGGGCGGGGATGTCCTACACCCAGGCCAAAGCTTTATATTTGATCCGACGGACGACTGCTTTTCGAAACCCAAAATGTCGTGACAGGGGGGTATACGGCTCATTCCTCAACGACAATAAATTAATAATTTCTTCTAAATAGTAAACCATTACTTTTGTGCACAACTCCTTTCAAAAATTCTTCAAATGACCTTCCAAACAAAGAAAAATATTTTAACTGTTCACTACTGGTAAAACAAATGAAGTGTTCGAAAATAGCTAACTAAATAGATTCTGACTCATGAGACTAATGCTTAGTTGAAAGAATAAAAACGAAATAATGTTTTGTTTTAATATTTATTAAATTTCCTCAAATACTTTTGAATTACCTAATGTCTCTTCGAAACCAGGATTGTTTTCCATATTTTAATCCTTAATAACCTATAGCTTTGGAGTGAAAAATTAAGGAAAAAAAAAGAAATATATGCTGCAAATATCATTAAAATCAATTATTTTTAAAATGAGCCACCAGATTCGCTTTCGCTGCCAAATGATATTCACCTAAAAAGCATTTCATCATTTGTTTGCTGCAACGCTAGATGGCGTTGAAAGATATCCCTCCAGCGAAACTTCTGGTGCTACATATCTACATTCTCATTTTTAATGATCTTCGTTATCTTTTTTTACGTTATCCATCCAGGTACAATTAAGGATTTTTATTGAACTTTCATCTGACATTATAATTGGTCAGCAATTTGATCAGACTTGGCTCTTTTAGTTTTGCTGATAAAAAAAGTGAACTTCAAAACTTAAAAATTTTTCGAGTAATATTTTACGATTTGCCAGAAGAATTAAAAAATTCCTTCTTATTATAGTTTGTTTCTTCCTACTTTTCTTTAGAAAAATGTATTGATATAAAAACTAACGAATATATTCCTTCGAGCAAAAAATATTGTTATCAAACATTGATTCATATATATATATACACACATATCGATGTCTTTTAAGAAAATTATATTGACTTTGAAATAATGAATATGATGATGTATATAATCCTGGTGTTTTAATAAACAATAAGCAATATATTAATTTATTTGAAAATTTAAATGGAGAAATTATTATTTGTGGAGATCTTAATTCCCACAGCAGAGCATGGTTTTCTCATAGAAATGATTATCGAACTAAACATATTTTGACTCTAATTGAAACAAAAAATTTAATTATATTAAATGAAAACACTCCTACTTGCATAAACAATATCAACATTAATTCCGTAATTGATTTAACTATCTGCTCAAAGGAACTTGCTAAAGCGATCAGGTTGGTCAATCTCTGTTGATAATTTTATAAGTGATCACTTTATTATATATATATAACTTTTAAAAACTTTACACAGAAAAAACCAATAATTAATATTACCAACTAGAAAAAATTCCAAAATGATCTAAACAATATACACTATAAAAATTTGCAATATTTTGATTTTATTGAAACATTAAATAACAACAAGAATAACTGCACAACACCAATAACCAAAAAGGTCCCTATTAATAAGATCCATACAATTTTCGTAAAGAAACTAATAGCCATCCGCAGAAAAGCGGAAAGAAATATGTATTTGAAACAAAGTTTTGACGCTTGTCAAAACTTTAAAAGATTTAAAGTAGCAATTTCTAAAAAAATCAAAAATATTTTAAAATTAAATTGGTCAGCTTTTACAGAACATTTAACTACAACAACTACCACATCTAATTTATGGAAAATTTATAAGAAATTGAGTAATGAACCTTCCAACCCCATATACAACTGTGCACTAGATAAAAACTTATCAATACAAGAAACTGCGGAAACATTTGCAAACCATTTTGATAAAATTGACCATAAACTGAATGATAAATTAGTTAGATGAACATTATAATAATTCGAATATCTTTCAACAAACCTATGAAAATTCCAAAACGAAAATTTTGAATATACCTTTCTCCTTGTATGAATTAAAATTTGCAATCAAAGCATTGAAACCCAATACTGCTCCGGGACCTGACATGATATCAAACAAATTATAAAAAAATTACCTAATAACTGGATTAAATTACTTCTAAATTTATTTAATAGCTTTTGGAAATCTAATACTTACCCGGAGCAATGGTTAGAAAATTTATATGATTTTTATTAAAAAACCTAATAAATCATCAAAAAATATTGATTCATACAGACCGATCTATTTAAGTTCGAATTTACTTAAGTTACTTGAAAGAATGATTATAAATCGCTTAAATTTGCTTATTGAAAGCAATAATATATTAAATAAATTTTTTTTGGTTTCAGAAAGTTTTTTGGTTCCTGGAAGGTCTACCAAAGACTTGCTCCTAAAACTTATTTCCGATGCTGAATTTATTAGAAAGAAAAAAATCTTTATGGCTGTTACAATAATTGATTTAGAAAAAGCTTTCGATTCCATCTCACATAGCGCTTTCTTATTCAAATTAAAACAACTAAAATTATGCGGTAATTTATTTAAATTCCTACCTAAATTCATTCAAAATAAAACTTACAAAACCAAAATTGGAAATATTTTTTCTTCTACAAAAAAATTTCATAATGGGGTTCTTCAAGGGGATATTCTATCCCCGACTCTCTTCAATATCTATTTAAATGATTTACAGGAGTTATTCCCTCCGAAAATTAAATTTGGCACTTATGCGGACGAGTTAATTTTTAAGACTTTTAATAAAAATATTACAATCATACAGAAAAGATTACAGGAAACATTAAATAAATTACTAATATACTGTGACAAATGAAATTTAAAAATATCTCAGGAAAAAACAATAGTTTCTTATTTCGATAAAAATAAAAAATTTCCTCAAGACTTTACTATTACAATAAATAATAAAAGTCTATCAATCACTGATAACTTCAAATATTTGGGTATTAATTTAGACGCAAAATTAATATGGAATCATTATCTATAAATTTCAATTACTAAAGCCAATAAACTATTTAATTTTTTAAGATACATGGGAAGCTCTAAATGGGGATGTAGTCAAAAAAATTTAATATTAATATATAAATCTATTTTTGTACCAAAATATACATATGGAATCGAACTTATAAATATGTCAAAAACTAAATTTAAAAAATTAGAACAAATACAAATAAAAATATTAAAATACTGCTTAGGTCTTCTGCAAGGAACCAATAACTTTAACATTTATGGAGAAACGGCTATTCCTCCAATAGGTATGATAAAAAAAAAATATGTTTAATAATTTAATATATAGAATAATTCTCAAAAATAAAGAACATCCTGTCAATGATAAAATAATTTATGATTTTAAAGATAATATCATTAATAACTTCATTGAAAAAAATAAACTAAAAATATCATTGAAAATAATCTAAGTGGAGAAATCCCAATCCAAATGCCATTTTGGATTTCTACTTTTCCAATTTTGAACAATAACATAGGTGGTATAAAAACTAAAAAAGATTTAGATAACAATATACTAAGAAACCTACCTGAAATTGAAATTCAAAATAAACACAAAAATTTTATACACATTTATACCGATGGTTCATCAAATGGAGAAAGGACCATAACATCTGGAACCTTTTATTGCCCAAATGTAAACTTTGAGTATCAGTTTAAATTTAAAGCATACAATCCTGTAATTTTAGCAGAATTAACATCTATCATTTTAGCCATTAATTGGGCTATAAAATTTAAAAATAGCAAAATAGCAATATTTACTGATTCAAAAGCATCTTATTGATATAATGTACCAGGATCCATCAAGAAATAATTTTAAAATCATCACTAATGATATATTAACTCTAGTAAAACAACACATGGATAATCAGAATATATTATACATCCAATGGGTACCTGCCCATGTTGGATTAAAATTTAATGAAAATGTAGATACATTAGCTAAATCTGCTATCAACTTAAATACATCTATTGACTCGCCTATTTTATTAATATTGATGCAAAAATAAAATAAAATAAAAATAATTAATGAATTACAAAAATGGTATAAAAACAAGTCTAAAAAGCAGTTCTTACGGAGCAGTGTATTCCTACCTCTCTGCCATGGCATAAACCACTGATCTCATTGTAAATCAACTCTGTCACATAACCTTTGAACTTCTACGATGAATACTGTTTTTAAGTACAGTGGACCTTCGTTATAGCGCTGCTCGCTATACCGCGCACTCGGTTATAGCACGGGCGATGTTCGCGATAAGTTCAAACATGTTTATACAGGTCCGTGCGGCGTTAGTGAGTATCGCATTTTATTGTTACTGCGTGTTGAGTAATTGTGTATGTATTGAGTTCCTGCATGTATTTTGAATAGTGTTTAATTATTGTATGTATGGTGAGTAAAAGAAAAGCTTACAGTGTGAAATTTATTGTATAATGACTAACAAAAAGTATATAATATATTATAAGGTGAACCGGTATAACGCGGTTCACCTTATAACGCGTGTGTTGTTTCCCGCCCGACATGCGCGTTATATCGGGGGTCCACTGTACTTCCAAATTCATCGCTATCTAAATGTGGAAATTAAAAACTATTGAAAGAATCAGAAGATGAGACTTGTAAATGTGTAATTAGTACTTATGCAATATAAAACTAATTTTTCATTTGTACGTAAAGAACAAGAAAAGTAGAATGTCTAGAGAAGAATAGAAGAAAATCAAAGTGAAAGAAATAGCTCTTTGTTAGAATGTTAGAGAAAAATGAAATCCTTATCCAGTGGTTCCCATTTGGTGATTTGTGGACTCCAAGGGGTTCGCGGCGATGGTCCAAAGAGTTTTTCGCTAAAAATTCTTTAGTGGAGCCTTAAGCAGTAAAGAATTGTCCAATTATGCTACAAATATATTTTACCTTTGTGACAACAACCTGTAGCGATTCGACAAAATTCAACAGAATTTGTGTAATAAAGAAATTTAATATGAAGTCTTGAAAAATTTTATAATTTTATATTTAGACTAAGTTTTAGAGGTTTCATAATTATAGGTAGTAAAATTTTATATTTTATAATTATAATTATATAATGTAAGTTTTAATTTGGAGCTTTTTGTTAGTCATTATTACCCTGGGGGTTCGCAACACATTTTTTTGTTTGAAAGGGGTTGCGGAACAAAAAAAGTTGGAAACCACTGTCCTAATACATACAGGATTGCACCCAGAATTTATTTAAAGAAGTGGGGAGGATTCATCTCAATGTCTACTGATTCACGAGAAGGTTAATGGGATGTTCTCATGAAATGGAAAGGTAAATTAAGAGGAGTTCCGTTCAATTGCCTTAGCGTTTTAAGTTTTTTGTGGTGAAGTGATAACTATTTGCCTGTCCATTGGTCCAGGTCTAGTGACAACTATTTCCTTCTCCGTTGGCGACAGATCAAGCGACACCTATTTGCATCTCCGTTGACGATCTTGGCAGGCTAAGTAATAACTGCTTACCTCTCCTTTGCCGCTTTTAGTAGGTAAAGTGACAACTATTGTATTTACCTGTTCTTTGTAGCTCTTGACAGGTTAAGTGACAACTATCTGCCTCTCCGTTGGGGTTTTTGACAGCTCAATTGCTGTTTGTCTCTGTTTGTCTCTCCGTACATCTCAGAAATGTTGCGAAATTTTCGATGAAATGGGTCCTTCGATGCCAAAGGCCAAAAGATTTATATAACGTTGTTGGTGGGTTAAAATTGGGAGTAGAACTCAAAAAAAAATTTTCGATCAGGTGTATTCAAGGTCAGACAAGGTGTTGAAGTGATGGTCTGGAAAACAAAAGGTGTCGGAAACATCGATTGATTTCTAGTTCTAAACGTTGGTACACGTTTCAACTACGTACAGCAAAAGCGAAAATTTCCTTTCTATTCTTCGACGTAGATCGTGTTGAGCGCTTTACCTATGAGCTGCGCTTTCGACCACAAAATGGGCTAAATTGCCAGTCAAAAGGACCTCAAGGTTCAGAGTTAGTTAGGGGAAAGGGATCCACAGTTTTATAGGAATTATAAGATGGAGAATCCACAACTGTTAGGATACATATGGAAATGTCATCCAGATGGTTTTTCAACATGCACAGGGTATAACTCTCCTGCACATTGGGCCACGATTTAACGTCTCATCCGACGACCTTTGAAAGCCCATCCAGATCTCCTTTCTAACCGAAAACAGAACGGGTTAGAGGAGAAAATTATCAGCGCAAGCCAGTTGGTACTCAAACCTGAGAACAGATTACGAACTTAGTGCGATACCAAATGACCGAACCCTCGCCCTTCTTCGGATGAAAAACAATAAATGTTAAAATCGCTATTTTATTATTAATCCAGGAATTTTACGTGGTTCTTAAGAGGAGTCGCCACTTGCATGGAACCATTAGACCACAGTCAGATTGAAACAGCACTAAGAGAAATAATTCAATTTTGTTCAGGAATTTTCATTCCTGTAGACAAGACACACTTGAAATAACAGTTGAAAAAAATTGTTTTCCTGAGTGGGCTTCGAACCCACTTCTCCCAAAAAACATGCAGGGTGTAATAACCGCAAGATCACCAGTTCCGGTAGTCTAGTGATTATGACGCCCGGAATGCTTCTAGGAGACGTGGGACAACCAAGTTTTTTCAACTAATTATTTTAAGAGAATTAAGTTCTGTTTTCCTGTTGAAATAACTGATCATTAGCTTAACCAGGGTGTGCCCCTATTTACGAATCAAGATACGTTGGGAGAAATCTGTTTCCAATTGTAAATAAGAAAATGATGTTCTGTAAGTCTAAAACATAATTTTTTTATTAAACTTGAGCTTTCGCCAATCACATGTTGCGTTCATCCATTGCACAGTAATCTGAGCGAAGTGAGTAAAAAACTGAAAGTTATTAGAAATAAGGTTAAGTAAAAAATGAAAATTCCTGAACAAACATTGAGTACAATTTGAGTGTCAAAAAAGAAAATAATAAAATTTGAAATTAGATCGAGAAAAAAGTGAAAGTCACCAGAGAAAACGGAGGGGAAAGTCATCAGAACGAATAGTTAGTAAAAATTGAAAGCCCCCAAAATGAAGGGAGGGGAAAGTCATCAAAACGAATAGTCAGTAAAAATGAAAGTCACCAGAGCGAAAGGAGGGGAAAGTCAGAACGAATTATCAGTAAAAATTGAAAGTCACCAAAGCGAAGGGTGGGAAAAGTCATCAGAACGAATAGTTAATAAAAAATTTTAAATTCAAAACGAAGGGCCAGTAGAGGATTTAGAGGTTCAGGGACCTTAAGAAGAACAACGTTTAGGTCTTTTTTTCCATGTTATTACTGAAAAATTGAACATTTTGCTTTGATAAAAATAATAATAATAGCAGTAATTTAAAAAACGATACTTATATGGGTTTTTTTAAAATTATTTACTGTTTACAACTTCCTAATAATTACAGTTTTTAAGAAACAAATAGTTATAAATTCACAGAACGATTTGGGACATTCAGCAGCTGAGGCCCTAAGAGGCCACTTTGCCGCTTATCGAAAAATACTCTGCTGCGAAGGGCAAATAATTTACTGAAGGTCATTGGAAATAAATGGAAATCTCAGAACGAAGAGTGAATAAATATTGAAAGTTATCAGAAAGAAAGATGAGTAAAATATTGAAAGCCGCTAGAAGTAACGGTGAGTAAAAATATAAAGTCATAGAACGAAGGGTGATAAAAACATGAGTCATCAGAACGAAGCATGACTAAAAATTAAAAGTGATCAGCAATTAGGGTGAATAAAATTTAAAAATCGTCGGAAACGAAGGGTGAGTAAAAAAATCAAATGCCAATAAAATAAGGGTAGTAAAAAAACTGAAAATCACCAGAACGAAGGTTGGTAACAATTAAAAGCTTTCAGAAGGAAAGGCGAGAAAAAAAATTGAAGCCGCGATGAACGAGAGTCGAGGAAAAATTTAAAGTCGTAATAAACGAAAGTCTAAAAAATTATTAACAGTCGCAATAAACAAAAGTCAGGGGAAAAATTAAATTGTCTAGTTTTTACCAAAACGAAGGTTGGGTAAATATTGAAAGTCATCAGAAGGAAGGATGAAGAGAAAAATGAAAGTCCTAATTAACGAAAGTCCAGAAATTTTTGAAAGTCGTAATAAACCAAAGTTGGAGTAAAAAAATTAAATTCGTCTAGTTTTCACCAGAATGAAGGTTTGGTAAACATTAAAAGCCATTAGATGGAAGGGCGAGAGAAAAATCGAAGTCGCAATAAACGAAAGTCGAGAAAAAATTTAAAGTCGTAATAAACGGAAGTCTAAAAAACATTTGACAATCGTAATAAACGAATTCTAAAGTCTAAAAAATTATTGACCCTCGTAATAAACAAAAGTCGAATGGAAAATATAAAATTGTCTAGTTTTTACCAGAACGTAGGTTGGGTAAATATTAAAAGTCATTAGAAGAAAGGATGGGGGGAAATTGAAGTCGCAATAAACGAAAGTCGGGAAAAGATTAAAAGTCGTAATAAACGGAAGTCTAAAAAATATTTGACAGTCGTAATAAACGAAAGTGGAAGGGAACAACTAAATTCGCTTAGTTTTCACCAGAATGAAGGTTGGGTAAAATTTAAAATCATAAGAAAGAAGGGCGAGGGAAAAATTGGTGTCGAAATAAATGAAAGTCAAGAAAAAATTTAAAGTCGTAATAAACGAAAATTGAGTGGGGAGGGGAAAGTAAAATTCGTCTAGTTTTCACCAGAACGAAGGTTGGGAAAAAATTAAAAGTCTTCTGAAGGAAGGGAGAGGGAATGATTAAAGTCTCAATAAAGGAAAGTCGAGAAAAAATGAAAGCAATAATTAATGTAAGTCGAGAAAAATTTAAAGTCGTAATAAACGAAAATTTGAAAAATAATCGACAGTCGTAACAAACGGAAATCGAGGGGGAAAATTAAAATCGTAATAAACGAAAGTTGAGAAAATTGTTAAGCTAGAAGTAGGGTTGTGTTTTGCATCGATTGTATCACAACATTCCTATGTTAAAATTTGTGCAAAGCAGTTACATCTCCAATTTCTGTTTACGAAGCATGGGCACCCATTTCTTAAATATATAGTCATAAATCGATTAAAGTACGCCTCGCGAAGAATTCCACAATAAACAGCTGTCATTGGTGAAGGGATGATTATTACAGATATGTCGTAATGACAGATCTGAACTTGGGTGAGAGTCTTCAGACATGTCTGTGGTACGACAGATATTGTTTGCAGTATGACAGATATGAACTTATGTGTGTCGTTTAACTGTCAGCCGAGAGATAGAATAGCTGCACTTAGAAGTTCAGAAAGCATTGTTTTCAGCTTGTTCGATCGCGATCTACAGAGGAAAAGAAAAAGAGAAGATATATTTTTAAAAGCATGCATTAAAATTACCAGCGAAATTGTATTAACCACTTTGACGGAATTCAGAAATTTTAACTCCGCCAGTAGCTTTCCGTTGTTTACGAAGGCAAATGCCTTATTTCTGCCGCAAACTTGATGATTACGGACATATATAATTATTTTATCCCGTCCACAGTATGTTAAATTACCTAGCGATTTCCCTACCTATCTCAGAATTTTCTTACAATATCTCTATAATGATGAACCCTACTTCTCTTGCAAAAGCTAAAGACATCTAGTAAAAATCCCAAACCTTATGAAATCATTGATGAATACGCATAAGTTTTTAGGTCATATAATATGTTATAAGGGTAATCGAAGCTTGGGTTGTTTTACTCTGAGCGTCACTTTTTTATTTGCACACAATGGCCAGTTCACAAGGATCCCAAAGGTTCAGATACGGCTGGGGAAGGGTACTCGCTAGACAGCTTTTAGGAGACAGATAGTAGCCTCCCATCAAGGCCAACGTGCATATGGCTCTCTCTCACACAGGGAACCACTGTTTAACGTACCACTCGACGGACGGCAACGGCAGATGGAGGTTAGAGGAGATAAATATCAACGTTGGCACAGTTATGGACTCGACCCAGTAAACTGCAGATTACGAGCCTGGCAAGCTACCGACTGAGTCACCCCGCCCCAGCCGACGGCCCCAGCAGAAGCATGAATGCTATGTCTCTGCATCATGTAACCGAAAAGATTAGCTCAGTAACTTTAGAAATTGACATTCAGAATGGAATGAGAAAAGATTCCCAGTGTGATGTTCCATGCTGTTAATGATCTTATCCTGGAGGTAATAATGATAATTCTTCCACCAGAGAATTTCGAAAATTTGTGAGAGGTGAGGTTTGTCGTCACGATTGACGCATGATTGCAATCACGTCATTACAGTTCAATTCGTCACCATTCAAACTCATCTTCGAATTGAATTCGTACTTTTATATTAAGAGAGTTGTTTCATTTGTTAAAAATGGAGATCATCGTTACAGTGGTTCGAACGATGTTGCTAAGAAGGGTCAGACATGAACAGATATTTACTACAAACGCAAAATGCCAAAAAATTTAGTTGAACTAGAGACTTTAGCTTCTTTGAAAAAATATATCATTTCATATTAAATTTTCTTTGTTTTAACATTAATTTTTCAATTTAAAATTTTAAAATTCCATTGTTATGTTTCCATATTAAGTTCAACCTCACAGAATAGGACACACAGTTTTGGAAAATATATAATTTGAAAATATGATAAGTTACAACTTGGGGACCAGTGGTATCAATTCTTCATAATCCAAGAATACTGCTGACAACATACACTAAGATGCCAGTTTACCTAACAGCATGTTGCGCTCCTCTGGCGCGGCGGCACAGTCTCGCTGCGAACATCCTTTCCACTTCATCCCAAAGATGCTGGATTAATCTGGGGACTGCAGACCAATGAAGCAAAGAACACTCATCGCCATATTCCTATAACCATTCGGTGACTATCCGTGCCTTGTGAGCAGGTTCATTATCATGCTGAACGTGCCCATTCGAGTGAAGGATATACTGTAGCCATGAAGGAATGAACTTGGTCAGCAACGATGTTCAAATACGACATGGCGTTCAGATGTCCTTCGATGGGTATCAGGGGGACTAATGTGTGCCAGGAAAACACTCCCCACAGCATCACATTGCCACCACTGCCGTGTACTGTTGATACCAGACAATATGGCTCCATGGCCTCAGGTTGCTTGTGCCAAATTCTGATCTGCTGTATCAGCATGATACAAAAGGAACCTTGATTCGTCAGACCAGGCCACCTTTTTCCAGTCCTCAATGGTCCAGTGTCGATGATCCTGTGTACACTGGTGACGCGCTTTCATGTTCTTTGCTGACACCATCGGCACTGGTCATGATCAACGGTTGTTGCAGCTCATTCGCTACAAAGTCCAATACGTGGTGCGTTCGGAGATGACCTTCTGCACATCAATCTTTAATTCTGGTGTGATTTGCCTGGTTGTGGCCCGTCTGTTGGTTTGCATGATTCTCGCCAGTTTCTTTTGACCCCTCTGATCCACAAGTTGCTTCCGTCCGCAGGATCGCCGACACCTTATATTTATTTATTTTTTATTTATTCATTTATTTATTTTTTATTTATTCATTTATTTATTTATTTTTTATTTATTCATTTATTTATTTATTTTTTATTTATTCTTTTATTTATTTATTTGCTTTTCTCACCATTCTCGGTAAACCATCGAAACGCTTATCGTGAAAAGCCCAGAAGAACGGCAGTTTTGGAGATGCTAGAACCGGCAAGCCTAGAACCAATACCATACAACTTTCAAAGTCTTTCAGGTCGCTCATTTTGTCCATTCTGATTCACAATCCAACTCCAACTGATGCTTGAAGAGCTGATCTGCCTGATTTATACCGCACACCGCGATCACGTGATGTATTGATGTTCTTATCCTGGACCTGTTGGAATGCATTGATGTTCTGATCCTGGACCTGTTGGAATGCATTGATGTTCTTATCCTGGACCTGTTGGAATGTATTGATGTTCTTATCCTGGACCTGTTATCTTACCTGTTGGAATGAGCCATTTAAGTGACGAAGAGTGGTGTACCTAGTAAAATGGCATCTCAGTGTATGTACTCCTATAATAATGGTCACATATTTGCTCTTTGAATAATATATGCATTTCTCATAAGAAATATAACAAATGTAATTTAGTTTTGTAATAAAATATTACTGTGTGAGTGATTAAAAACCGTTCTCCTCATTAGAAATATTTAATTTAAATAATTTTGGTTTCGTACATTAAAATTCTTGACGTTGAGATTCAGGTCTCTGTTTTCTTTCTGAGGTACTTTTGCCCAAGAGTTTTCTTTCCAAGTTTAAACATTAGAACCCCGAATCACTCTGAATTCAATGAAGCCACATTCATTTACACACTGTTCCTGTTCAGTGGTAATTGACATAAATTCTAACACAGATATTTCATAACAAGATATTTCATTACTCTAATAGCAAGAAAACTGATGGTGTTAGATCCGGTGATTATAGAGTAAGAAAATAAACGAGATGTTTCATTCGAAAACAGTAAAAACCTTTGGAAAAATTAAAAGAAAATGCAGTTCCGCTCTGTTTTTAAAAATGAGAGTGGGAAGTATGACAAGACGATCAGGATTTTCAAACTTTTTTTTTTTAATTGGCACCAATATAAAATTACGGCGGGAAACTAAAATGCAATGGGATTTGACTAGTTCTCTGAAATAACAGCGTAGTTGAAAGTTATTGGGGAAAGTTACACTAGTGATATTTTAAAGAATGTAAAACAAAAGAAATGTACTTTTTTCAATACTTATGAGGAAAAAAAAGCGAGTTTTTGCCGCATAAGTATTAATGAAATTCTATATTAAGAAGCAACCTCGGTATTTACTATTGACATTACTTTTTCATTTGGCATAAAGTGAAATATTTATATATACCATTTGGCTGGTGTTATGTTTTGTTCTGCATGTGCGCTTCAAATTTTCTACTGATTAAAGGGAGCTGGACTGTTTTACCTGTGAGCGTCATGTTTTTTTTTTTTTTGTTTTATTTGCCCATATTGGGACCAAATGGCCGGGATACTAGACCCCAAAGGCCCAGAGAAGCTCGGGGAAGGGAATCCATTGGACAGTTATTATGAGACATATGGAAGTCTTATGTGAGGGCTATTCAACGTGTTCAGTAAGTGCGCAAGGTATGACTCTCCTGCACACGATTGTGCACGTTAAAGAACACACTGGATAGTCTTGATGAGAGGCTACCATCTGTCTCCCAACAGCTGTACCAGTGGGTCCCCTCCCCCAACCTTCTCTGAGTCTTCGGAGTTCTTGTGACCTGGCCATTTAGCCCATGGTGTGCAAAAAATGTCGCTCAGCGGAAAAGCAACCAACCAATCTCCTGCACACGGAGTCACGGATTAACATCCCATCCATGAACGGCGGCCTTCCATTTCCACCGATATATCCCTTCTCACCAAGGAAGGAGTAGGAGATAAATCTCAATGTTGGGGCAAGTACGACTCGAATCTGGGAACTGCAGAATAGTAGCCTGGCGCGCTACTGACTGAGCCAACCCCCCCCCCCCCCGTCTCCCATTGCTACAGAGATCACATACATATCAAATTTTGTAACTTGTAATCCAAACGCTTTAATGTTATCCTTCAGATTGGATCGTTCTATTTTTACTCATAGCAGTCGCATGATAAATTTTGATAATTAAAAAAATTTTCAGTCATCCTTTAAAATCTTATTTCCATAGCCAATGAGTACTTGTTTAAGTACTCACCCGACTTACGCTATTTCGCATGAATGTTGATAAAAAATCAAACGCAGATGGGTAAGACATCACCTTCATAGTTTCTTCTCGTTAAATGTTCATTACAGAACAGAAAATTGAGGATTTTATTTTTCTAACACAAAAAAATTAGGATTCGCAAACGAATGGAATGAATGGTATTGAAATTCTACAGAAGGCCGGGTTTTCGGGGAGGGGGGATCTGTACCCCCTGGGTACGTCTCTGGAGTTTGACAAACCTCTCTATTTCATCAGCTTTTTTCATCAAAGAGGATCATTGATAACAATCAATGATATTAGTCGTAAATAAATAATACGTTCATGCAGAAAAGTGAATTTAGACAAAACGTTGAAAAAAGGCCACCTATGTTTATAAAATTATGGTTAGCGGAGGGGAAATCGAGTAACATGACCATATTTGGGTGCGGAATAATCATTCAACTCGACGATAACCATAACACATGCATGATTCTAGCAAAGATTTCGGCTTTTCAAAGCGATCAGTCTCTTCTGTAGTATTATTTCCATTTTCTTTCTGAATATAACATTATATGAGTAAACATATATTTTGGAGTTTCCTGAGATGGTGTATGGCTCGGATTGGCTCAGCGGGTAGTGCGCCAGGCTCGTCATCTACCGTTACCAGATTCCAGTCCCATCTGAGCCAGCTTTATCTCCGTAAAACCTTCATCCTGCCATTGGTCCAAAAGGGCTTGGAAAGGTGTCATCTTTCGGATGGAATGTTAAGCCGTGGAGCGTTGTACAGGAGAACCATACCTTATGCATGTTAAAGAACAGACTGGGTAGCCTTGACGGGAGGCTACCATCTGTCTCCTAACAGCTGACCCTTCCCTCAACCTTCGCTAAGCACTTGGGATCCTTGTAGACTGGCCATTTAACCCATTGTGTGCAAAATATGATGCTCAGAGGTAACTCAAACAACAACCTGAGATGTTTGAGAAACTAATTGCTGATAACTAATAATAAAGACACTGCCCAATAACACGTTCCTCTTAAGGTAACGCATGGCAATCGCTGTTCAAATTCAAGAAGAAAATATTCCGCAACAACAATGATTATGTAACAATTGAAAGTTTATGAAGGAACTAGTTTTAACCCCTCTCATAAATATTATTACCTATAAGCTTTGAAACAAAAAAATTCAGTAGCTTTGTAACAAAAATGTTAAGGTTAAATTAATGTCTTTGTAAATCTCTGGCTTTAGTTATTTTTTTCCTATACAGAAAAATTTGTACTTTTCGAAAAGTCACTGAAAATAAATGAAAAATATTTTGCTGTCTATTTACAGAACAACGTCAGAAGTATAGTAAGAATAATGAAGACTTTTCTGATTTTTTTTAAAATTTATCCTACGAAAATATTTTAGAATTTCCATGTTAAGGAGAATCTAACTTTGAAATTCTCTAACTCCTAAAATATGCATCTTAAAGGGAAAATATGACTCAAAATAAAGATCGAAATCGTATCTATTTAAATCTCGATTTTCAACAACATTCATCCAACATTTCAAGAGTTATGGAGGCTGGAATATTCAAAAATAGTTTTCCAAGAAACCTTTCATAATCATATAATATTGAAATAATCATTAGGCAAACTTCTAAAATGATTATTTTCATATTTGTATTATTAAATGATTTGAAACCATAATTATTATTTAAGTTTTAATTAAAATTTGAGATAAATTCTTACGGCTACTTATAAAAAAAATAAATACCCCCTCAAGCAGCTGCTTGCCACAGAGGTCTGACAGGAGCCTGTCAGTTTATATGCCACAGTAGGAGATCTGAGAGGATGGCAGGACCTAAGCAAAAGAACGACACACACATCCATACCTAAATCCGGGACTCGAACCCAGGTCCCTTAGATCAGTAGCCAAGCGTGCTAACCACTCGGCTACGGCTACTTACTGTCGTGAAATATTCCAGCTTCCATAACTCCTAATACTGAGGGAATATTTCGGAAAATCGAGATTTAAAGATATTTGATTATGATTTATCTTCAATCACGTTTTTCTATAATATGCATATTTTAGAAGTTATAGAGCTTCGAAGTTAGATTATCGTTGGCATAACGATAATTCGCTAGCATTTTGGTAGGGTACTTATATTCGAAACAAAA
Organism: Ryuthela nishihirai; assembly: GCA_038380435.1. NCBI lineage: Eukaryota > Metazoa > Arthropoda > Arachnida > Araneae > Heptathelidae > Ryuthela > Ryuthela nishihirai. The sequence goes on from JAWZYU010000020.1 coordinate 43,782,777, forward strand.
TGCACAAAATAAGTTAGAGTCACTTTGGAGTTGTCTTTAGATCAAAATAAACTCATCCATAAGATTTTATAGTATATGAAATTGTTTATTATTAGTATGAGCGTCGGCAAAATTATCAGGAGGGGAATTTATTTTCAGGGGTACATGTGACTGGTTGTATATCTTAAAACTTATTAATTTCCTAAAGGGGAAATTACCACTTCTTTCCCCAATTTGCCGTCGCACAAGATTATAGGTAAACGTCTAAACGTTTTCTATGCTACCAATACTAAAACATTGAGTCTACAGCTACCTTACCGTCTGTAATCGTCTTTCTGTCCTGATGGCGTGCACTACCATGGCGTTTCCTACCAAGGTTAAAAGGCTTAATGCATACAGACTAACCCCCATGGGAATAGCAAGTGCCAAGTCATTCAAGTATCCTTGAGGTGCTTCATTTTTATCTGCCACTCCAGAGCTAATATTGATGCTGCTTCTGCTTCTGAAATCTGTCACGGATGAATTAGCAAGGAAAGACGAATAATTCCGAAAGATAGTCGGTAAATGTTCGGTAACATCCACTTGGGTGGTAAGGTCGAACGAGAAATTCGTTGCCTCATAGAAATCCGGTGTTACTTCTTCATCGTGTACAGAAAAATTCACACTACTCCAAAAGTCACTGAAAATAAAGGACAACCTAGTTTTGTTTTCCATTTAGAGAACATCAGAAGTAAGGCGAGAGGAAATGATGACTTCCTATCACCGACTTCTACTTTCAACTGGTTGTACTTTGGTATCGATAACCATTGGCGATAATCATCTCGCGTTTATATTGGAAGAATTTCCAAATCATCACTATTCGGTGCTCTGATGACTTTAAAAATAGCGAGTTCGAAGTATTTTATGGTTGAGGTCGAAGGTTATCCGTATCGTGTCACAAGGGTCACTTTGAACATTTCCCGGCGAGGGACAGGAGGATGCTTCACGACTCCACACCTGGAGAAGCGTGTTGGTTGTGAGTGAAGAGCGAGAGACGTCGTTGCTAGGTTACCAGAGAGAGGAGGAAAATTTTAGCAACACTAGCGCCACTAAAGCGGTTATTGAAACTTATGCGTGAGCTTTCCTTCAACAAATAAAGGAATTGCAGAAACACTTTTTTACAGGAATAATATTTGTTTCAAGCTTAACGAGTGAGATATACAAAGTTATTTTTATCAAATCAATTGATGGAGTTGAACGTATTCCTTAGTAGTTAGAGACAGGGTTTTTTGTTGTGAGTAAAAATAAAGAAATGACACATGGAAGATGCTGAAATATAATTAGTTTTTCCGTCGTATGTCGTTGTTATTAAAATTCGACAGGAACTTTGTTAAGTCATGAGGAAAACGCGGATGCATCAAAAAGCAATTTAAAAGATGCGAATTATTTTTTTGCATTGTAATATGTAACAGATGAGTTTTTCTGTTTCTTTTTCTTTTTCAGAGAATCTTTTCTTAGGTCACCATTGAAATTTTCATTAGAGATGAATGTGCTTAAAAGGGATGTTTATTAGAAACTTTTAGAGAAAATGTTTAGTGGAAATTTTTAGGGATAAAGATTTAATGCAATATTATAGGATATTAAAGGATATAACACAAAAAAAGTGGGATGGAGTTACGGAAATGACATAAATAGATTGGGTACCTCTCCGGATGTGACATAAATGCAGTAAAATAGTTATATAGATATGACATAGAAAAGTATGAGGGTACTTTTCTTGGTATGACATAAAAGAGTTAGGGGATAGTTTTCTTATTATGACATAAAAGAGTATGGGGATAGTTTTCTTGGTATGACATAAAAGAGTATAGGGATACTTTTCCTGGTTATGACATAAAAAGTATGGGGGATACTTTTCCTGGTATGACATAAAAGAGTACGGCAGTACTTCTTCTGGTATGACATAAAAGAGTACGGCAGTACTTCTTCTGGTATGACATAAAAGAGTATGGAGGTACTTTTCCTGGAACGACATTAAAGAATACGGGGGGAACTTTTGCTGGTGTGACATAAAAGAGTATGGAGGTATTTTTCCTGCAATGACATAAAAGAGTATGGAGGTACTTTTCCTGGAATGACATAAAAGAGTATGGGAGTATTTCTTCTCGTATGATATAAAAGATTATGAAGGTATTTTTCCTGGAATTACATTAAAGAGTATGAGGGTACTTTTGCTGGTATGACATAAAAAAGAATGGAGGTACTTTTCTTGGAATGACAAAAAAAAGTATAGAAGTACTTTTCCTGGAATGACAAAAAAAAGTATGGAGGTACTTTTCCTGGAATGACATGAAATAATATGGGAGTACTTCTTCTGGTATGACATAAAAGAGTATGGAGGTACTTTTCCTGGAAGAACATAAAAAGTATAGAGGTATTTTTCCTGGAATGACATTAAAGAGTATGGGGGTACTTTTGCTGGTGTGACATAAAAGAGTATATGGAGGTATTTTTCCTGAAATGACATAAAAGAATATGGAGGTACTTTTCCTGGAATGACCCAAAAAATATGGAGGTACTTTTCATGGAATGACATTAAAGAGTATGGGGGTACCTTTGCTGATATGATATAAATGTATGGGGGTACTTTTGCTGGTATGACATAAAAGAATGGAGGTACTTTTCCTGGAATGACAAAAAAAGTATGGAGGTACTTTTCATGGAATGACATCAAAGAGTATGGGGGTACTTTTGCTGATATGATATAAAAGAGTATGGGGGTACTTTTGCTGATATGATATAAAAGAGTATGGGGGTACTTTTGCTGATATGATATAAAAGAGTATGGGGGTACTTTTGCTGGTATGACTTAAAAGTGTATGGAGGTACTTTTCCTGGAATGACAAAGAGTATGGGTGTACTTTTGCTGGTATGACATAAAAGAGTAGGGAGGTATTTTTCCTGGAATGACATAAAAGAGTATGGAGGTACTTTTCCTGGAATGACATTAAAGAGTATGGGGGCACTTTTGCTGGTATGACATAAAAGAGTATGGAGGTATTTTTCCTAGAATGACATAAAAGAGTATGGAGGTACTTTTCCTGGAATGATATTAAAGAATATGGGGGTACTTTTGCTGGTATGACATAAAAGAGTATGCAGGTATTTTTCCTGGAATGTCATAAAAAAGTATGGAGGTATTTTTCCTGAAATGACATAAGATATTATGGGATGCTTTTCTTGGTTATAACGTAAGAAAGTATGGAGATACTTTTCCTGGTATGGCATAAAAGAGTATGAGGTGCTTTTCCTGGTATGACATAAATAGCGGAGTAGGTCTCACGACATGACATAAATGGAACGAGGGTACTTATCCAGATACGATATAAACAGAGTGAGGGTTGTCTTTCCTCTGAGCGGCATTATTTTTGCACACAACTGCTAAATGGCCAGGTCACAAAGACCCTGAAGGTCCAGAGAAGGTTAAAGGAAGGGGAGACCCTAGATAGCTATTAGAAGATATCCAGCATGTTCTTTAAAGTGCCCAGGGCATGGCTCTCCGACACACGGAACCACGGCTTAACGCCACATTTGACGGAAGACAGCCTTTCCAAGCCCATCGATATCTCTTATTGATCAAGGTCAGGGCGGGAGTTTTTCGGAGATAAATCAGCGCTGGGACAGGCGGGACTCGAACCCGGGAACTGCAGATTACGAAGTTAGCGCGATGCCAACTAAGTCACCCAGCCCCAGAGTGAGGGTATTTCTACAGGAATGACATGAATAGAATGGGAGTATTTTTCCATATATGACGTGAATTTATTAGAAATATTTATGTAGATACGATACAAAGAGGGTTGGTACTTTTCCTGGTACGACATAAATAGGGTGGGGGTAGTTCTGAAGTATTATAAAAGTAGAGTATCACAGGATACTCTGCTTTTTTTATCAGTACGGAGTCCATATTTTTTTTCTCCAGTACCCGTAGTTTTGAACACGTAAACACGAAATGGTTTTTTGATTTCCAAGAGGGCTGTGCAGGAAAATAATACTTAGTAAAAGGGGCGTTACAAAATATTTCCGGTAAAAGGAGAATGTTGGGAACCACTAGTTTAAAGGATCAGTTGAAATCTAATAAAAATTATTTGATAGGAAAGAATGAATTCTACTACAGTGATGTAATTAGGCAAATGTGAAAAGATTTACCCATTCTAATTACTACAAATGAATATCATTTTTTAAAAAATACCCCCTCAAGCAGCTGCTTGCCACAGAGGTCTGACAGGAGCCTGTCAGTTTATATGCCATAGTAGAAGGTCTGTGAGGATGGCAGGACCTCAGCAGAAAAACAACACACACATCCATGCCTTACCCGGGGCTCGAACCCAGGTCTCTTAGATCAGTAGCCAAGCGTGCTAACCACTCGGCCATGGGACGGTTTAATAACATTTTACACTTGCCAAATTACTACAAATGAATATCACTCTAGTGATCTTCATTCCTAAATATCACACTGGTTGTCCACCTAGGGCAGAGAGGTATTTCCATCTAGAGCTTCGATGCGGAGCAGCTGAATAACTGAAAGTATGTTACTTGCAATGTGGTTATAAAAGCTTAGTTCTCGTCGTTATGTCTAGAGCATGAGCGCCCGAACACTTAAAATCACATGGTAAAAGCTTCACAGTACAACACCAAAACCTTTCTTTAAGCAAGTGCGAATTACCCCCTCCTTAGATCATAGTAGAACAAATGGCGCAGGAGGTCTCGAGTCCGGAAGGGAAATGGGTGGATCTTTTCACCCTTGCCAAATTACTACAAAAATCTTTAATAACCTGGCTGATAATGCAGAGAAAGACAACACAACGGAAAATTGTATCTGACAGAAAATATGTTATGTCCCGAGACAGAGGGATAAAGATAGCAAACTTATTAAAGATTAGGATTCTATGATGACTAGATGAACGGAGAATTTTACAGACGTTATGAACGATGTGGTTAATTCTACTCGTATTGTTTAAAATAAAAATTGACATATTACTGGATTTAATGTTGGCCCAATAACAAGATCTAAATTTAATTTCGCTATTTGAAAATTAGAATTACATACATCGCTAGGAATAAATGAATTTACTACTGAAATACTGAGAGCTGGAAGCGATTGTATTTTCGTATAGCTAATTAAAACGTTAACAATAAAGATGTTTCTCTTTGGATTTTACTAGAGATATTATTATCCATGTTTTCAAGAAAGGTAACCTCAGTTCGTTTGAAAATTACAGGGATATCAGTCTACTCTCTGTCCCAGATAAGGGGCGGGGGTGGCTCAGTTGGTTGCGCGCCAGGCTCGTAATCTGTAGTTCTCAGGTTCGAGTCCCAGCTGGGTCAGTGTTGAGATTTATCTCCGCAAAATTCCCCGCCCTGCCCACGGTCAGTAGGGGACATCGATGGGCTTGGAAAGGTCGCCGTCCGTCGGATGGGACGTTAAGCCGTGGTCCCGTGTACGGGAGAGCCATACCCTGTGCACACTAAAGAACACGCTGGATGGCTTTGACGGGAGGCTACCATATGTCTCCCAACAGCTGTTCCAGTGGGTCCCCTCCCCCAACCTTCTCTGAGCCTTCGGGGTCCATGTGACCTGGCCATTTAGCCCATGGTGTGCAGAAAAGTGCCGCTCAGAGGAAAACAACCCAACCCAGATAAAGTTCTTCACATTATACACTTAATGAAAATAAGCATTTGATGATAGACGAATGAGCAAACTGCAGCACGCCAACTCTTATTGAGCTTCTCTCGAGCTACTGATAATAAATAAATTTTTAAAAGAGAAAAAGAGCGTATATATGACAAAAGTTCAACTTCGGAGATGCGAATTCTTATTAATACAATTAATTTAAAAAAAATTATATTGTTTTTGCTTCATTTTACATATTTTTTGCATTAGTTATATTTTTGCATACGTTATCGATTATATATTTCTTTGGCGGTCCGCCATTCCATTTCTCAGTTTCTATGCGGCCCCTCAATTTCGTTTCGATTCTCTAAGTGGCCCATCAGCTGAAAAGTTTGCCCAGGCCTGGTGTAGAATCAGAGGTGAAGGGAATACAAAGGCCAACTTGTTTTGCTTAGATTCTTGAGAACTGTTTATAGTTTTAAAACAGTTTGATTATTAGCTTTCGATACTACTAAAAAACGTTTAACTCTTTTGATCGCCACGATTTGGGATTGATCATGAAATCATATATGGCATACCTGAAAAGCCAATTAATATAATGATGGATCTCTATAATAGCACAGAATCATGTGTGAGGATTCCTAAAGTTCTCAGCGAATGGTTTTGCGTTGCTACTGGAGATCGAAAAGGCTGCATTTTATCCCCATTTCTTTTTGTAGTTTGGTAGACGAGATCACTAGAGCCAGAGAAAAACTCGGGCCATGGTTTAAAGAGATGCTTTAAAGATTCGAAAATATCTGACTTTAGATTGCGCCTATGACCGCGTCTTTTTGGCAAGTCACGCTGACGAGATTAACACTTCAATTAGAGCTGTCGATGAAACTGGTAAGAGGATAGATGTGGTGAAAAAAAAGTAAGTGATGAAAATAAGTCAATCGGCAGGTGGCTTAATTCATTTGAATAATCTTGAGTAAGCTTCTCAGTTTAATTATCTTGGAATATAAGACAGATAGAAATAATGTGCAGAATAAGACAAACAAAGAAATAAGCCCTGCTGCTAGGACTTTTAAGAATCTGTGGAGACTGTGAAAAAATAGACTTGTACATCAAAAGACTAAAATTAAGATGCATAATAGTTTATTCCTCTCTAAAATTTGTCAAGTTCTTTAAAGTCTGGTAGTAAGGAAGATAACAAGAAACGTGGCCTTTTATTCTGGATGCATACGGTGCATATGGAATATTAAGTGGCTTAACTGTGCAAGCAATGATGAGGAAGTCTAAGGAGGCGGGAGAAACATTTCAACATTTCTTATATATAAGTGTTTTCATATAGTAACGACATTGGTTTGTCTACGTTGACAGCATGCAGAACTTCGCGTTAGTGAATAGATTTGTGAACATTGTATTAAATGCCTCAGGATAAGGGTTATACCCAGAATGTAACTAGTGGACGATGCCAAACAGAACCTTATTAGAATTGTTTGCAGTAATTAAATGCAACAGCTATAGATCAGGATAGATGTGTAGGGAGAACTAAATTGCGTAGTGTAATTGGACATCCGTAGTCTTTGTATGCTTGACGATTATGCATAGATACTGGACAGAAAATTCTAAACATTCCCATGTTAAGTCAACGAAGAGTAAAATTCAAAGAGCCGTAATTTTTACAATAAGCTTTTTATAAGAAAATAGGACAAAATAAATTTAAATCTTATTCAAATCTTTCTAAATCTCGATTTTCAACACTGTTGGGTATTTAAAGACATATAGAAGCTCAAATACTTAACAGCAAAAAAGACAGGCCTAAGAAACTTGTGTAAAACTGAAAATTACTGAAATAATTATTTCTACAAAATTTTTAAACTTACGCTTATTTTGTTAAATGGTGAATGGAATAATACTTTTTTTAAAGTTTTAATTAACTTCTGAGGTGAATTCTTATGAGTGACATCTCTGTCATTCAATATTCAAACGTCTATAACTCTTTAAGTACTGAACGGATATTGTTCAGAATCGAAATTTATTCAGCTTAATTGACATCTTATATTTATTTCCAGTCATATGTTTCCATAAAAATATTTTAACCAGTTATGGAGCCATTCATTTGATTTCCCATTGACATAAGATGAAATTGTTTCCATTTTTCTGTCTGTCTAAATGTATGTATGTATATATGTATGTATGTATGTATGTATGTATCAGTGCCATACGCAAGGGGGGGGGGCGTAAATGAAGGCTGGATCCTCCTCCATTAAAAATAAAGTGCGAGTTTTCTTAGTAGGATGAAGAACGAATAGAAGTGCAATTTTTTATCATTACAAATAATAACTTTATTAATCGTAGCTGTGCAATAATTCTTATTTGTATTAAATATGCATTTAATTAATTGTATTAAGTGCTAATTGTGCAATATTGTATTTTATTCATAAAATAATATTTTTCAAAATTATATTTTAATGATCATAAATATGTAGAAATGAAGTGGAAAATTTTAGACCCCCTTTCTCTTAAAAATATACCGTGCACTTCATTGGTATGTATATATTAAACGTTTTACGAAAATTGTGTGATTTTGTACATCGTGCAGAGAAAATTAATTTAATCATCTTTACATCAATAAAAATCAAGGTCTGATATAAAATTCATTTGAATTAACCGAAAGCCTAAGAACTGATCACGTTGTTCCTTCTGACTTAATGTCAGGAGAAAGGCTTCGTAAGAAATGTGGGCCTGTTTACCAACAAGTATAAATTATTCCTTTTCACAAAAAAGTACTTCCCGCGTAACTACAGAAAATTGGAGTTATAACTTCGCTTAGTGATTTAAACATTGCTAATACGAAATAATAATATTGTGTTTTGGAGAATATTATACTGAATCCCTTTTATAAAAGTTAGAAGAGTTACGTAGCTAATTTTCTTCCTCGTAATAAAACATGAACGGAAAAATTTTCCGTTGTATTTACTATCTCAATGCTCCCAACAACTTAGGGGGCGGGGGTGGCTCAGTCGGTAGCGCGCCAGGCTCGTAATCTGTAGTTCCCAGGTTCGGGTTGTTGGGTTGTTTTACCTCTGAGCGGCACTTTTTTGCACACCATGGGCTAAATGGCCAGGTCACATGGACCCCGAAGGTTCAGAGAAGATTGGGGGAGTGGACCCACTGGAACAGCTGTTGGGAGACAGATGGTAGCCTGCCGTCAAGGCCATCCAGCGTGTTCTTTAACGTGCACAGGGTATGGCTCTCTCCCGCACACGGGGCCACGGCTTAACATCCCATCCGACGGACGGCGGCATTTCCAAGCCCATCGGTGTCCCCTACTGACCGTGGGCAGGGCGGGGAATTTTGCGAAGATAAATCTCAACGCTGACCCAGCTGGGACTCGAACCTGGGAACTACAGATTACGAGCCTGGCGCGCTACCGACTGAGCCACCCCCGCCCCTCCCAAATTCTAGTCCCAGCTGGGTCAGCGTTGAGATTTATGTCCGCAAAATTCCCCGCCCTGCCCACGGTCAGTAGGGGACACCGATGGCTTGGAAAGGCCACCGTCCGTCGGATGGGACGTTAAGCCGTGTCCCGGTGTGCGGGAGAGCCATACCCTGTGCACGTTAAAGAACACGCTGGATGGCCTTGACGGCAGGCTACCATCTGTCTCCCAACAGCTGTTCCAGTGGGTCCCCTCCCCCAACCTTCTCTGAGCCTTCGGGGTCCATGTGACCTGGCCATTTAGCCCATGGTGTGCAAAAAAGTGCCGCTCAGAGGTAAAACAACCCAACCCAATCCCAACAACTTTATACTCAAAATATTGAAAACTACAGTTTTTAAATTGCACACATACTTTGGGTATTGCTTCTTTCTTTGTGAAACACGGCTATTGTTTGTCTCGACATTATCATCTATTCTTTACACAGCCGATCTTGATTGCACCACACGACATGTATAATTCCCAAAATTCCAGCAGATCCATGCATTGTGCTGCGAAGAGTAGAATGATTGACCTACTAAGCAATCGATTGATTCACACATCCAGTTCTTCTACGTTTACTATCCATTTTGACCTAAATTGCTGCATCTTCGGAACTGATCATTATATCAGCTGGACAGGAGAAGAAACATAAAAGGTAGCACTCTTCCAGAACCCAGATGCTCTTCATGTGCATTTTCGTTTCGCGAAAACTCTGTGACGACTTAATAGGGAACGAAAACAAGGCATTTGGAAGCATATTGTGTCCTTATGAAGGCTTTCATGGGAGAAACAGGCATTACTGCGATTAATGGAGGATTAAAGAACTTTAACAGCACTAATGGCATAGAACTTGCGTAGGTAGTGTGGTTGTAAACTAATCCCTACTTCAGAAACTGTAGGATAAAACTTACAGGTCGAAAGTATGGATAATACTCTGGAACGTATAAAGAATCTTTACCTAAGAAGAAAATGTGCCGAAATTTGGAACATTGTTATTAAAATTGAACAAAAATAAATGTATTCCTGATGTTAAGTTTGAAGATAGGAAAAATATCCTGTTATAAAATATGCAAAAGTACAAAAAATTCAATTACAAGTAATCATGTCGTTTAATAAAAACTTAAAAATTTCAGTCTTAGCTGTTGATTTACCATTATTGTTTATGAGATAATGTGCCTCTTAAAATACCTACGCAAGTTCTATGCCATTAGTGCTGTAATCCCACCGTTATTATCCCACCGTTTGAATTCCCACCTTTAGATAGCCAATATGGAATAATATTGTCATATAACATCCTGATAATGAAATGCATGAATAATGCGACACTTACAATGTTTTCAAAATATTCTTAAATAACCAAAGGTTGCTAATGCCAAATTATTCAGTAAGTTCTTTGGAGATCTACTATTAGTGAAAACATTTCATTTAAAAGAAATTTATTAAGCTTTTTTACTCTAGAAATATTAATTTAGCTTGCTTTGAAGCAAACTATTATTTTTACTCTGTGTTTTGTCCTTTCCATCCCATGGCCGAGTGATTAGCATGTTTGGTTACTGATCTAAAGGACCTGGGTTCGAGCCCTGGGTAAGGCATGGATGTAGGTGTCGTTTTTCTGCTGATGGCCTGCCATCCTCTCAGACCTTCTACTATGGCATATAAACTGACAGGCTCCTGGTCAGACCTCTGTGGCAAGCAGCTGCTTGAGGGGGTATTTATTTATTTTGTTCTTTTGTAGATATTGATCTTTTTTTGTATTATGATAAAATCAAAGTTCCTTTTAAATTCAATAGATAATAAAAAAAAAATTATGATTTGCATTATTTTTTCGAAATTTTCATTTGTTTGAATTCCCACCGTTAGATGTCGCTAAAGTTGGAAAACAGCAAATTTTAAACAAATACAACTAATTATTAAAAGTATCTGAAAAATATTATCGCTGAGGCGAATCGAACCCGCAAACCTCTACATGCATGCCAAACCATGCATTAGACGGTAAAACCTTCCAGAATAAAACCTATAAATCTTTCACTGAGATGTGGCGTACCATGCGCCATCTATACTTCAGGAGAGGCAACTTCTTGATGTGTATTTATTATGGATGGATTTTTAATACCTCCTTATTAACACATAAATCATTAGCAACAATTGGAAAAATACACAGAAAAAAGTTGCCTCTCCTGAAGTATAGATGGCGCAAGATTCGCCACATCTCAGCAAAAGATTTATAGTTCTTACTGTGGAAGACTTCAGTGTGTGATGCATGGTTTAACAAGTAGAGCGCTTTGGCATGTATCGCGAGAGTTGCGGGTTCGATTCACGCCGCATCGGCGATAAATTTTTTATAATTTTGAAGTCTATTTTTTCAGGTAATCTGTGTATTTACTATGGATGAAATACAGTTAGTTCTCGTAATAACCGTTTGGTGATTTCTGGAAATGCCATGTAAATGGTAAAACGCACAAAAAGGGAAAGATTTAATATGTACATATTTCAATGTTTGGGGTAATTTTCTCATTTTATTGCAATGGAAAATATTGGAAAATAAGGTTTATTAAAAATTATTGAATATGATAAATCTGACTTTTAAACATCCGAATCAAAATGAAAAAGCCTGACTTAAAACAAAAATAATATTGTAAATCAAGAACATCTTCGCAAGAAATAACATATTTTTCTGCATTTAAAAAGGAAAACAAATGTAGCACAATAAAGTAAAAGAATACAGTATTACAATCTTAAAAATTATGGACTTTCTGGGTCATTTAATGGTACAATATCTACGTCTGTGCAAGAATGGCTAGCTCCTCAATCTCTTCCCTTCCCGGAAAAACTAGGTGATGGCATTAATGTTGAAAGTTCATCCCGAAATTCATCCTTGTTATCAGAGAGCACAGCACTGACACTTTCTTCCGACAGTGATTTTGAGACAAATATTGAAGCAAAGGATATTAATGAAGTTAGAGGTGAAAAATATGCAGAAAACTTGAAAAAGTTACTGGAGACGATTTTAATAAAATTATTGCAAATAAAATTGGCCACAGGGACCAAATTGCGATGTGGTTTCTATTTCGAAAGATGGGGAAGGATTACTTGTTGTTAAAGAGTAACGCTGAAAACTATAAAGTTCTTCGTAGTCCACTGACCGCCAGTGAAAAGGGACGATGAATGCTTGCACGAGCTCCCTTTTATGCAGTGCAGAAACTGGAATTTCATGAATCTCATTTCTCTGTAATGGAGAGACGACGAAATCTATGAAAATTTTCGCGTATCCTCCAGAGGTGGAATATTTTCATCCAAAGCGTATATGTGAGAAAACGTAAATGGAAAGTTATGAGTTATAATGGAAAAAAATGCAGCGAATAAGCAGAATATTCGTACAAAAATATACAGTTAAATATAAAATGGCTTGAAAAAACTTCTTTTTTCCAGTTTCAATTAACTTTAAAGATAACTTATTTTGTCTAGAGCTGCAGAAGTGGATTAGTTGGCAGCGCGCCAGGCTCTTAATCTACATTTCCCAGGTTCGAGTTCCATCTGGGCAGCTTTAAGATTCATTTCCCGCCGCTTTACCATCGGTCAGTAGGGGACACTGATGTACTTGGAAAGGCCGACATCCATCGGATGGGACGTTAAGCCGTGGCTCCGTGTGCGGAGAGTCATAAACTGTGCGTATTAAAGAACATGCTGGATGGCCTTGACGAGAAGCTACCATTTGTCTCCTAACAGCTGTTCAGTGAGTCCCCTTTTCCCAAACTTCTCTGGGCCCTCGAGGTTTTTGTGACCTGGTCATTTAGCCCATTATGTGCAAAAAAAAGTGCCGCTCAGAGGCGGAACAACCAAACCCAATTTTTGTCCAGAAATTTTCTTTGCAAATGTTCAAACTTCCAAAACACTTTAAATATTGAAGGAATAGTGTTTAAAACAAATCAGTTACAATGAATCGAGATCTTTAAATTACCTATAGTGGTATTTTTCCATAAAACGTTTATTTTAAGAGTTATAGAGCTTCGAAGTTAGCGTTCCATTGGCATAACTTGTTCATAATTCAATGATCAATCAGTGTAAGTTTCATCGCATTTTTGAGAGAATTCCTTAGGACTTTTACAGCACTTTTTAAGTGTTCAAACTTCTCTAATTTTCCGAAATCCTTAGCAAATGTTTCTGAAAATTGATATTTGCATGAATTTGGTTCAGAAGTTTTAACATATTATAATTTATGTTTTACACAAATACTTATTTCGGAAATTATAGGCCTTAGAATTTCGTTTATTGTTCACATAAAATCGCAGTGTTGAGATTTCTCTCTGAAACCTCGTTAGTAAGGGACGACCATGAGTTTGGAAAGCCCGCAGTCCGTTGAATGGGACATCAAGCCGTGGTTCGGTGTGGTGGATAGCCATACTCTATATACTTTAAAGAACACGCTGAATGGCCGTGACGGGGGAGCTACCATCTTTCCCCTAACAGCTATGCAACTTTCCTTTTCTGAGCTTTCGGGATTCTTATGACCTGGCCATTTAGCCCGTCGTTGCCAAAAAGCATTGTTCAAAAGTAAAACAATCCAAGTCAACCGTTCACATAATATAAAAGTAACTGATTTTGTCTCTGAAAACAATGAATTTCTAAATCACTTCCCTGAAACAAGACACCAACTTTAATTTTGATGACGATCAAAATCTATAGAAAGTTGTATAATCTTTTGAGCTACACATTAACTTTTTCTTGCTGTGTGGTAAAATGAAGAGGAATTTGCTCTCTGTATCAAAGGATACAAAGAGCTGGAGAGTACCCATGAAGACGAGAACAACTGGTGACACAGCTTAGGAATAACGGATGAAGCTGCACTCGGAGAAAGTATGAGCAATCAAACGGATGGTGGAACACTCCCAATCCTTCTTGTGAAACTCTGCTCCAAAAAATCTCTCCTGACCTGTTCAGCTGCGCCATTGACTATTATCGAGAAGTAGGGTGGTCGAGTCAGCAAGAGTAAGTCACCGGTTTCCGTGGTAACGGCATTGAGTCGAGGCTGTCAAATAAGAAGGACTGTGGAGATAAAAGGATAATCTTTTGGAAAGGATCGAGCATGATTACATAAGATGGATTTCTAAGGCTGTTGAACGTTAATGCATTTCGAAGGGAGAATGAACTTGCGTAGTTAAATATGCGATACACTATTTGATGTAGATGTGAATCTTCTTATAAATTGGGTTCGTTTCGATGCAGATATTAAACTGAGGTCAAGAATGTATACGTAAAAAAAAGATAAAATAATGCATACTAGCTTCTAAATGTGAGGAAATAAATCATAAATAATCGAGCATTGACACAAAATTATAATCGTGAAATTTGTCCACATATATTTCTGTTCTTATCCTATTCGAAATATTATTTTAATAATAATAGCTTTATTTATGCTTCAGTTCAAAAACTTAAATTTTTTCAGAAAAGTTCGCAATTTTTTAAGAATAACCGAATTTTATATAAACTAGATAAAGAGTTATATTATCTAGTTTATATAAAATAAAAACCATATTTTTAAATTAAATTTGTTATATGTATAATTATATTAAGATGGAATATGATATGGAAAGAGAGATGGAGTATGTGACTAACTACATTTTTTTTCTGATTATAAATAAAAAGTCTGACAGGAGCCTATCAATTATAATACACCACTGAGGAGATCTGTGAGAATTGCGAGAATTCATCAGAAAGACAACATAAGAAAATAAACGTCTTTACTTTTTCGAAAAACATATATATATATGTGAAGGTTTACGAATTACATACACCGAAGAGCCAAAACATTATGACAGTCTGCCTAATATGATGTTGGCCTTGTACGTGCCGCCAAAACAGCTCTGATCCGGCGAGGCATGGACTCTACAAGATTTCTAAAGGTGTCGTGATATATGGTACCAACACGTTACCAGCAGATTCGTTAACTCTTGTAAGTTACGTGGTTGATTATGCTATTCCAACACAAGCCACATATGGCTGTGTTGGAATATGACTGGATTGATGTCTGGTGAATTTGGAGGCAGGGACAATACCTTGAAGTTTTCTTCATGTTCCGCGAACCATTATCGAACAATTATCCTGCTAAAAGAAGGCACTACTAGAGGGAGATGCCGTTGCCATGAAAGGATGTTCCAGGTCTGCAATGATATTTAGGTAAGAAGTAGACGTCATATGATAGTTTCCTGCACATGAATGACTGGAACCAGCAGAACATTGTCCAAAGCATTACACTTCCTACACCGGCTTGTTTTCAACCCACGGTGCATTCTGATGCCAACAATTCTTCAGGCAAACAATGTACACATACCCGGCCGTCCACATAGTGCAACAGGAAACGAGATTCATTGGACTTCTTTCAATCATTCTAGGTTCAGTTTTGATGCTCGCGTGCCCATTGTAACGCTTTAGACGCTGAACTGAGGTTTGCATGGGCACTCGAAGCGTCTACGCATCACCATTTTCAGCAGGGTTCGATGTACTGTGTGTTGTGATGCATTACTCCTGTCCCCAGCATTCAAATTACGAGCGAATTGCGCCTTCTTTCTGTTGGCTTGTACCATAAGGGATAGCTTTCGCTCACCTCTAGCATTGATGAGCCGTGGTCGGCGCACACCTAGCCAGCGGTTCGTGGTTTTTCCCTCCTTGGACCACTTTTTCAAGTGGACCACTTTTTGAAGGTACTAACCACGGCTGACTGTCAGCACCCCACAAGCCTTGCAGTCTTGGAAATGCTCTGACCCAGTCGTCTGGCCATTACAATTTGGCCTTTGTCAAACTGATTTAAGTCCGTTGCCTTTCCCATCTGAAGACCAAGAATAACACTGATTAACAGAGCTCAGTATCAGGTGTTGTTTATACCGTTTCATGACCTTCACACGCGTCGTCGTTTACCTGCAGTTGCTTCAATTTACATAAAAACGCGCTGGTCATGTTTTGTCTCTTCGGTGTGTGTATATATGTGTACATATGAACCGATGTCGAAACCGTGTCCAGTTGATCAATACTCCAAACCATCAGGAGGATGATAGCAATATTCTATTATATTATCTTTTTGCTCCGACATTTGTAGCACATGCCGTAAATTTTAAGTGATTATAATCATCACTTATCATGATGATTATATTGTGAGAGTACTGCTGAATGTAGTGTATATGCTGCATATCTTTATTTTTCTGAATTTCCCTGAATGGTCATATTGTTTCGAGACAAAATGAATGGCATATGGTAAATGTATAAAACTATTTCATTAGAAATTTTGTGATTAAAGAAATTCCTAATTCATCAGCTTTTTAAAACGCACTAAAGGCTCAATGACTAAAGGTAAACATTAATATAAGAAAAATTTAAATTAAGAGAGACCAATTGTAAGTTTCATTTTGCTTGCGATATATTTTATATTTAATAACCGGAATAAAATATTTTTTTAACCTACATAATACAAAATTAAATGTTTTTTCGAAACAACATTAAAATTTTTAAGTTGGGTAGCAGATAGCCTATCTATTGGATATCGATAAAATTGGACAGTTGAAAAGCATTTTGTTCAGCACAATGGGTTAAAATATTCCAAGGCTCAAAGCATAAATAAGGAAGGAAAAGGAACTTGAAAGTTCGCAAAGACCGCATGGAGCTTCATCTTAAAAATTCAGGTCTTCTTTTTAATCTTTTTAACTTCACCGGATTTAATTAGAGCGGATATCCTCATTTTAAAGAGTTCAGCAAGCAAACGATTAATGCTAACTCGAACAGTGAATAGAATCGTGGTAAAACGTTGATGTTATCGCGGATTAATTCGCAGATATGATATTCACTTTAAAAAATGTATTTGGATAGCACAACAAATTATAAAAAATATTTTAGGTCGGGAAAAAAGCGATCTTTTTGCAAAGAGAGCAGAATATAAATTCAGACAATTAGTGAGTGTTGCGTAGAAAACTAGAATTAAATCTGCGAAAATTTTAATCTTCGACATCACTAAGTTTACAGAGTGAAATGCAGATCGCAGTTACTGCGTAATGAAAAGGAGTGTCTTCTGTAATTGAAGATAACAGCATTCACAGCTGCAAAATGTACTCAGAAGAATTGGAAAAATTATATTCAGATAAAGTTTTATAAAACATTTAGTAAAGAGTTGTTTTGTGTTATTCAGGTTCAAAAGTTATTCGGGTTTATTCTGTATCACAGTTTAATTTTCCAATTAATTATTAGCAAAACCATTAAACTTATTTCTTTTACTCACAAACATACATCGGTGTTCAAGCATTTGCAAACCTTGATGGTTACTAAGTAACAATATACACTAATGCTGATTAAGATTTGGGGTGCGGAAAAAAGTCTTCGGATAGAACTTTTGTTATCCGCGCAGAGCTCTAGATATAATTCTTTGTACACCAATGCCGGATTAAAGTTCTCGTAGGCTCTTTGGCCTACGAGAACTTTAATCCGGCATTGGTGTCTGCATTTTATGGCTCTTTGGCCATAAAATGCAGATGCATTTTTATGGGAGTATATCGATATCTGTGGGTAGATGGATGATCAAAATCATCTTGAATTTTTTCCTCCGATAGAAAAACTATATGTAACAGGACTTAACAGCTGAGTTGATCACTAATTATTCAAGAAAAGATCTTTATTACAGGTTTTTTCATGCAAAGGAAGAAAAACGTGGTTGTGAAAATTGTTTTCGTAGGCCCTATGCCCAGTGCCTGCTATACCTATTGGATAGAATGGCGCTGCTATACTATGTGTCGGAGCTGAGAATTCCTTTGGGACGGTCTCCGAGCCTTTTCTTCCATCAACGACAAGGCGAGCATTAGAAGAAAAAATCTCATATTTGAGCAGTTGTGGCCGAAGACACGTTACCTGACTATCGATAGGGCTGGGTTGGCTCAGTCGATATCGCATCAGGCTCGTAATCTCCATTTATCAGGTTTAAGTCGCACTTATGCAAGCGTTGAGTCTTAGATGAGCTAACCTCCACATTGCTCTCGGACAGAAAAAGGATACCGATGGGCTAGGAAAAGCTGCCGTCCGTCGGATGGGATGTTAAGCCGTGACCCCGTGTGCGGGATAGTCACATACTATGCACCTTAAAGAACACCTTGGATGATCTTGATGAGGGGCTACCATATGTCTCCTAAACGGGGAAAGGATCCAACTGGTATCCTTCCCCCAACTCTGAGCCCTCCGGGTTGTTGCGACATGGCCATTTAGTCCATTTTGTGCAAAAAAAAAGTGCCGCTTAGAGGCAAAAAGGACCCAACCCTACATTTACGAACAATCCGTCTCCCATCCCACAAAACGAAAGATACGAAGTCTTTAAATATCAGCGAATTCAATTATTCTTTATCGCGAGGACACAGAAATGAAAGCGAACTGATGCTGAAAGGCATTATCCTATTTGTTGCTCTTTACCGTAGAAATGACTGACATAAAGAGCGATGGAGCAGAAACTCTGACTGTCCAACAAGGTCTACTCTCTATACATTGCGATGGAACCAGGCGACTGGGAGCAGTAGAGTCGGGAGATGCATAGAGAGAAAAAGTGACAGCTAAGGGAAGTGGCAAACATGCCACGCCATTCGACGAGCGACGGAGACGGTTTATATCCGAAGAAATTACAGCACAGATGAATGGCACAAAAGGCAATTCGATGTTCATTGAAAAGCAGAAAGGCGGCATACATCTGGGAGTTTAAATGGTTAAATGTGTAGGTGATAAAAAGAAACATTGACTCAGTGTCGTAAATCCGAAGGTAACAGGTTACAATTGACAAAATTACTTGACTGAAAACTACAAGGAAATGGTACTGAATGATAAGTCAGGTTTTATTTTTCTGTTCCGTTGTATTGGTTAAAATGCGTTTATTTTTAGAAAAATTTATTACGTTTATTTATTACATAAATTTATTAATTAATATATAAAATTATTAATTAATAAATTACATTAACTTAGATTTATTACATAAACCACTTCCAGAAAACAGATTAAAGTCTGAAAATATCAAACTTGTTTCCTTTATTAAGGCCTTTTTGAGCAGTAACATTTCTATTATAACATGTTTTACTTTTCACTCTTTTTACTTTTTACCTAAGGAACATATCTTTTTCCGCTTCTGATTATACAGAGCCATAGCAATTTATTACGGGTTATATTGCCTCTGAACAGAACCTTTTTCCACACAATGAGCTAAATGACCAGTCCACAAGGACCCCGAAAGATCAGAGAAAGTTGGGAAGAATAGACACTGGACAGCTATTAGGAGATGTAAGCCTCCCGTTAACGCCATCCAGTGTCTTCTTTAACTTGCAGAGAGCATGGCTCTCCCGCACACTGAGCCACGGCTTAACATCCCATCCGACGGAATGTTTTTTCCAAGCCCTTCGATGTTATCTATTGACCGATGGCAGGGAGTTTTGCGGAGATAAATTTCAACTCTTGCGGGACTGAAACCTAAGGACTGCAGATTACGAACCTGTGGCGTTACCGACTGAGCCATCCTGCCCCAATTTATTGTGGAATTTCAATGTTATTTCGAAGCTGTTTAACTTATGAAATACGCTGTGTGGAAAATATTGCTGAAGATGCATTAAAGATCTCAATCAAATATTCCGAAACTCTCTATATCAAAAATACTCCTTCAGTATTTCAAAAACTATGGATTTAACTTCCGTATAGTCATTCAGACTTAATCACAGAATTCCACCTACCATAGTTCTTTAAAATTTGAATGAATATTGTTCAAAATTGATATTTACATAGATCTGATTGAGATCTTCATATTCAACAAAAATTTTCGATACAAAATCGTATTTTAGAATCTCTAAATTACTCACTTTATTATATAGCATTGAAATAAATAATGACCAAAATTCCCATTGACCTTATGTTGAAATTCCCTAATCTATTGATAGGGCTCTCTACTACATAATGGATGATGCCGTGCAGAAAACATGCAAGGGATAGAGGGTTAGAGTAAAAAAAAGGCACCTGTTTCATTCGGTCAGTTTTGGTTTACTGTATAAAGGGCGCTTCTGACAAGTGGAGGGAAAAGAACAGGGCTTAAGCTTTTAGCCCCCCTCTCTCTGCCCCCCCCTGGTAATGACTTTATTGATACTATATTCTTTGTTTTTCCTGTTAATTTTTTTCTCTCTAATGGAAGCCTTTCTACTGATTCATTTTTTTTTCTGAACCTTAATATATGTTTCACTTCTTTTAGAATAAATTGCCAAGATTTGTGGGCATTGACGGACACAGTGATGGATTTACCTTCCCGTTATGTAGACTTAGGTAGCTGACAGAGGATAATGATGTTTTATATCCTATGGCAATACCCACAACATTAGCTTTTGATACATAACTATTTACGATCAGCAACCGCGTATGGAAGACATAAAAACAAAAATTATCCAATTTGTTTGTTGGCGTAGGCGGGACAGAATACGAAATATTTTATATGGCCTGTTATTCTTCACCTCATAAACATTATGATCTATTCCAAGCTTAGACAGCTGATCTGCTTTGACAAATGACACTAGGAACATTTTTTAAAGAAATGTTTTTCAACTGTAAAGTACACTTATGTATAAGAAGTACCTACACAGTAATTACCTTGATACTTTGAGTTTTATTTACGAAAATATATATTTACCAAATATATATTATTTCTAACATGTATAAGAATCTAAACTGATGCATGTACTTTAATTTTGGTGTTTTGCCCAATTATTCGGCCATGACACTACCTCCTTAATGATCCATGGCGTCCAATGGCGCATCCATACGACTTCTACCTCTAGTATATATATATAGAACTCTGTGGGTTTCATTAGAGATATATTGAGAGAAGATTCATGCTTGTCTTATTCTTGTTCTGTTTCGAACTCAAAACAAAATGTTCTCATTGACCATTCAGTAAATGCTAATCGGCAGAGTGATCCTCTAGGAGGAAGTGGTGTCTCAGTAAGTAGTGCGCCAGGCTTGTAATCTACAGTTCCCGGATTCGAGTCCCATCTGGACCAGCGTCGAGAATTTTCTCACAAAACTCCTTGCTTGGTCAATAGGACGACCGATGGGGTTAGAAAGGCCGCCGTTCCGGATGGGAGGTAAAGTTGTGTCTCCATGTGTACGGAAGCCAAACCCTGTGTACGTTACCATCTGTCTTCTAGCACCTGTCCAGTGAGTCCCCTCTCCCCATTCTTCTCTGAGCCGTCGGGGGCCTTGTGACCTGACCATTTAATTCATTGTATGCAAAAAAAGTGCAGCTCAGGGGAAAAACAACCAAACTTAACTTACCCCCCCCCCCCTCCAAGTGATCAACTTGCTCACTCATCTTACTGAGTTAATTTTAATAGAGTTATTTCCAATCTCTATTAAAGTTATTTTCAATCTCTAAGAGGAAGATGATGACTCCTCTTCCCATACCCGTATACCTCCGTGGCTTTACACTTTGGATATTACTCAAAAGAGCATTCCAAACAGGGTTTTTGTTAATATTATTTGAATAAAAGCATATCTACTGTTAAGAATTATATGATTCAGAAAAAGAAACATTAAAACTCAAAACTCTCAAATGTGTTAAGCAATCGTGGTACCACCAAAATTAACATGGACATAATGCCGCGCTTGTGACTTTGCCAATGAATGGTTTCAATGTGCAGGAAGCGATTACAGAGCAAACTAACGACTGCATGTTTTGATTTAGACTAACTCATTAATTCTGACTCCAACACAAATAACAAGGTTACATGTAATTTAATAAGCTGTAGAAATCTAATTTCGGTGATCCTTTGTGCGGTCAATCTTCGCACAAGTACGTGATAACTCAACGGAAATCGCGTTAGGGAGATGAGCCAATTGCATCGCTCTCTTGCGATTGTCAGTTTCGAAATTCTCTTTGGCATATTGCTTAGTTACGTGTGAAACACGCGGTGTTACGATTACAATATTTTTTGCCAGTATTATATGAGATAGCAGGCTTATTATTTTGATTCAAATTGCATATTTGTCTGCTGTGTTTGGTTATCGAACTATGATACTGTCAAATTTTCACTTCATACTTAGGAAAATAGCGGCATACAATGACACTCTACATCGATTTCATCAACCTGTGTGGGGTGGCTCAGTCGGTAGCGCGCCAGGCTCGTAATCTGTAGTTCCCAGGTTCGAGTCCCAGCTGGGTCAGCGTTGAGATTTATCTCCGCAAAATTCCCCACCCTGCCCACGGTCAGTAGGGGACACCGATGGGCTTGGAAAGGCCGCCGTCCGTCGGATGGGACGTTAAGCCGTGGCCCCGTGTGCGGGAGAGACATACCCTGTGCACGTTAAAGAACACGCTGGTTGGCCTTGACGGGAGGCTATCATCTGTCTCCCAACAGTGGGTCCCCTCCCCCAACCTTTTCTGAGCCTTCGGGGTCCATGTGACCTGGCCAATTTGCCCATGGTGTGCAAAAAAGTGCCGCTCAGAGGTAAAACAACCCAACCCATCAACCTGTGTGTTGTTCGTGGCCATCACGTTGTTATACTCTGGGACTTCTCGAGGTATGAGACAAGAAGTAATATCAGTTGAAGTGTGAAGCAATATCAACCCCGAATCGGGAAGTCTTAATTTCACTCTTAGTGCTATCCTCAATTAAAAAAGAAATATTTTATTTTAGAAGGTAATTACTATTATCAATAAGTGTGCAATCTTTTATAACAACTTGAATTATTGAAAATTTCGGTAGAGTTTCAAAATAATAAAAATAAAATGCCTGTTTGAGAATCTAATATAGATATTCAGTATATTCCTCTCAATATATATTTGTTTCTATTAATGTGCTGAATTATTAAACTTCAAATAGTGTTTATTAAAAATTAACCTCTTTTGTCCTACATCGTTAATACATAAAATCAAACAATGTTTTAGCTCGTTTTCAGAAAAAACGAGCTTTTTTTTTGTCACGTTTTCTTGTGTATGTGTATATGTTTCACGACATTGAACGACATTCATCATTCATCCACATGACATTCAACATTTTTGATTTTAGAGAAAAATTCTTTATGGATTGAACACTTATTGATATTCACATTTTCTGAAATTCCCACCACCTTTAATAACGCCCTCTAAAGGTAGAAAATGCGAAATTTAAAAGCATATTGCAAACGATCTATGCATCATTGCAACGATTTTTGCATGATCTTTTGATGATTTTTGCGATTTTGCGAGATCTATTGCAAACGATCTATGCATCATTTTTTTCTTGGAGCATGATGATCAAAAGGTTAGCATGACAGCTATGATCTGCCCCCTTAATCCCAAGGGGAAAAAAGGGCTGGAAAATGCAACACTTGCATTTTTAATTAAAAATTATCTTTTTGTTGTGTAGAAATAATAAATAGGATATGACTTTCGGTTTTTAAACGATTTCACGCGAATTTTACTCTCCCCAACCCCCGAATAAGAGATTTAAATATTCTGGTTAAACGCTAAAACAACGATAAACGGAAACAAAATAGGCATTTCGTAATAGTCTGTTGCTTTTTATAAAAAGAAAATATTAAATTAGTATCCTATCGATTAGTTTGAGTTTGAGTTGGGTTGTTTAGCCTCTGAGGGCACTTTTTTGCACACCATGGGCTAAATGGCCAGGTCACATGGACCCCGAAGGCTCAGGGAAGGTTGGGGGAAGGGACCCACTGGAACAGCTGTTGGGAGACAGATGGTAGCCTCCCGTCAAGGCCATCCAGCGTGTTCTTTAACGTGCACAGGGTATGGCTCTCCCGCACACGGGGCCACGGATTAACGTCCCATCCGACGGACGGCGGCCTTTCCAAGCCCATCGGTGTCCCCTACTGACCGTGGGCAGGGCGGGGAATTTTGCGGAGATAAATCTCAACGCTGACCCAGCTGGGACTCGAACCTGGAAACTACAGATTACGAGCCTGGCGCTCGACCAACTGAGCCACTCCCGCCCCAGTTTGAGTTTGACATTTGGCAACACTGCGCAGGCAAAGAAAAGACAAATTATTATTACTATTTATTATTTTACGTTATGGCGCAGTGCATACCTCTACTGAAGTAAAATGCCGAACGCCACATTAGGTTAGATTAATAAAAATAGTTCTAGCTATAACTAATTAATTAATTAATTCCAGGACGCCATTCATGAAACGAAAATGAAAGTCTCATATTAATGTAAGAAAAATCTATTTCTTCGTTTCTGGCATACTGCATAATAGCAAAACATCGAAAAAAAAAAGAATAAAATCATATTTATTAAAATTAAAAATACCGCAGATTCATTAAAATCATTGTACGTACATTAAGAACATCATTTATAAATGAATATCTTTTGTGAACTTAAATAATTACATGGAAGATTTTCTACAGAAGTAAACTCACTGAAGAATGATTGGCAATGCATATGTTATCATATGCCTATAATAAAATTATTACCTAATCTGAAAACTCTTATTATAAACCTGAAAATTTAGATAATCTTTATTTCAAATCGATTTTCAATCCAAATTTGAGAAATAAATATTTGATTATTATTTTTTTCAACCCGAATTAAAACAATAACACTTTTTGGTCGATTATTATCCTTCCCCCCAATGGAGTTTTTTTTTTCTAACTATAAAAAGTCATACCCTACTAATAAGCTGTTACTCTTTGCATCTTAAAATGATCCATTATTTTCGGATTTTTATTGTTAGAAAATACTAAGTCGCAAAATAAAAAACTTCATTTTTTTTAAAACTATCATCCCTTACTTTCAAGAAGCTAAGTGACTTCTGTTTTGCGGTTCGATATCTTTCCATACTTTTTGTAAGAATTAGTTTTACTACTTTTATTGCTATCATTGTTCACTACCTTATTCATATTCCTAGTAAAACAGCAATTATTTAACACGAAACACAGGAATTCATATTTAGTAAAAATCAGAAGAGCCATTTTAATTTCAACAACTAGGGAAGTGTGAAATAAATCCCGTCATTTCGTGGAGAACTCGTGTTCGGATCCCTGAGATGTAATGGCGAATTTTGTCCTCATTTATCTAGTTGTGTTTGAGTTGTTTTACTTCTGAGCGGCATATTTTTGCACACAACGGCTAAATGGCCAGGTCGCAAGGACCCCGAGGGTTCAGAGAAGGTTGGAGGAAGGGGACATACTAGACAGCTAATTCAGAATTATGTTAAGGGACAGATAGTAACTTCCGATAAATGTTATCCACCATGTTTTTTAACGTGCACAAGGTATGTCTCTCCCATACACGAGACCACGGCTCAACATCCGATCCGACAGAAGTCGGAATTTCGTTGGGCCGAAATGGGAGACCCTGAAGTCTCCATTATCCTTTGGGGTCCGAAATGAAAAATGGAGACCGAAATGGGAGCCTTGAAAATACAGCCGTCATTCGAATGGGACGTAAAGCCGTGGTTCTGTGTTCATGGGAACTGCGCACGTTAAACGACATGCTAGATGGCTTTGACAGAAGGTTTCCCTCTATCTTCCTAATTGCTGCCCAGTGGATCCCCTTCCCCCATCCTACTCTGAGACTTTGGGGTCCTTGTGACTTGGAAATTTCGCCCATGTGTGAAAAAAAAGTGCTCAGAGGTAAAGCAACCCAACCTTCTGTGGAAAGTAGCTGCTTGAACGTTTTTCGTGTTTTTTTTTCGTTCCCTTTCTGACAGAGGGCAGGGTGAGGATTTAGCTAAGTCTCAAAGCTAGCAATGATGGACTCGAACCTTAGAAATCTCGTGCATTAAAATGCACTCGAATCTTAGCGCCTAAGCCTTAGAAAGAGGAGGAGACCTAGGATGCGGTGGGCAGACAATATCAAACAGAACCTTGTTAGAATTGGTGTGCAGTGGCCAGATAAAGCAGATGTAGCTCAGGACAGACATGTTTGGAAAACTAAATTGCACAGTCTGGTTGGACCTCCGTAGACCATGGCTGTTTGATGATGATGATGATGATGATGATGATGGGATAAAATTTATGATAGCCCAAGACACTCTCACACCAGTACCTTTCATTTGAGCAATAACTCGTTAGACTCAGTAACTCATAACTACCTGGACAAAGTCAATATGAACACTGTATCATGGTACAGTTCCCAATTTCCAAAGCTTTCAATTCTCCGCTCATAGTTCTCGTTGAAACGGGTTGATGAACTGTAGCATCACTGTTTTTCCGTGCAGTTCATGTCGACAAACACCTGTCCTTGTCTATTACAACTTTTTTCCTCCCACATTTATTACAATTGACGGACGTTTTTTGAGACCATTTTCCATTCTCCATACACTTCGAATATTGTGCCCCGTGATTTTCGATTGAGTTCCGTAGACTCCGTTATGGATACTTCTGCCCATCGTGCTCTAACGATGAGCCCCTTTCGAAGTCAGTCAGATCAGCCTTTTCACCCATGTTGCAATTGAATTTGTTTCCCAACACACCTTTACGGCTCTTATAGGACTTCGTAGTGATGTCAGATGTTAACGTTAGTTATAAACTTTGTATATTGGAACAGATATGGATCTAAAAAAAATTCGAGGGTGGGTTATTTTACCTCTGAGCATATTTTTTGCACACAATGGGCTAAATGACCAAGTCACAAGGATCGCGAAGGCTCAGAGAAGGTTGCGGGAGGGAACCCACTGGTCAGCTGTTGGGAGACAGATGGTAGCCTCCCGTCAAGGCCATCCAGTGTGGTCTTTAACCTGTATAGGGTATGGCTCTCCCGCATTTTGAGACACGGCGTAACGTCCTATTCGACGGACGGCGGTCTTTCGAAGCCCATCGGTGTTCCTTACTGACGTGGGCAGGGCGGGGAGTTTTACGGAGATAAATCTCAACGCTGGCCCAGCTGAGACTTCTAAATTGGTAATTACAGATTACGAACTTGGGGCGCTACCGATTGAGCCATTCCCGCCCCTCGAGGGGGAGGGCAAGAAACACGATCGAACCGGAAAAAATGTAAAAGGCGGGGGGGGGGAAGGGACTGGATTTTGAATACAGTTTTATATCTCCTTCTCCGTTTTACAAGTCTTTAAAGAATATCTTTAAAAATGCATGAACTATAAATAAGTTTAATCCCACACTTTTAGGTAAAAGTTCTTTTAAGGCTTAATTTTAACCAGAGAGAAGTTCAATTTTTACTGTTCGAAGTGTGATTGATTTGACCTCCATTTTTATGGGACACTAGTTTTAATCATAGGACTTTATTCAATTCACCTGAACGGACACCCCTCTATCCGCCCTGCATTGGGATGTTTCATAGTACTTCCATATTAATCCGTGTTCATAATAACTTGGCCAGCCACTGTATATTAGCATATGATCATCTATAAATGGATCCAATATGTTTTGAGCTGACAATGAATTTTTTATAAAACCGACATAAAATATCTAAATTCAAGATTTCCAACAAGTAATTATTTTTCCTCCTAATATAATTCCATGTGAAAATAGGAATTATTTTCCTTTCTAATATAATTTCGTATGAAAACAGGAATTATTTTTCCTTCTAATATAAATTCATGTGAAAATAGGAATTATTTTTCCTTCTAATATAATTCCATGTGAAAGCAGGAATATTTTTTCTTTCTAATATAACTCCACGTTTAAACAGGAATTATTTTCCTTGTAATATAATTACATATGAAAACGGGAATTATTTTTCCTTCTAATATATTTCAATATGAAAACGAATTATTTTTCTTGTAATGTAATTCCATATGAAAACAGGAATTATTTTTACTTCTATTATAAGTCCATACGAAAGCAATAATTGCTTTTCCTTCTAATATAATTCAATATGAAAACAGGGATTATTTTTTCTTCTAATATAATTCTATATGAAAACAGGAAATGTGTCCTCTTTTGGCCGTGTAGTACAATGCAAAAGGTCCAATCTACGCAAAATTGTAAAAATTATTGTTTCAAGAATAATACTTTCTGAGATATCTTGCTACTAAAGTTCGCCGTAGATGCGGTGTCTAGAATCTTTATAATATATATTACGATTGTGTATTGCAGAAAAAAATTCCATTTAATATTTTTAAAATATATTTATATATATTTTAAAGAAATAATGTTAAATATTTTTTATAAGTTATTACATTAGAATAGCGAATCGAGAGTATCAAGGTCGTTGATCTCTCCTCCTCAGTTCCTACACCATTGATCATAGATCTAGCCCGCAGAAAGACTGACTAATTCGATCTGTCAAACAAAATATGTGCCAAACCCTGATATAACTGAATCATAATCCTAGTCATGAAGTGGGTAATGATAAATCATTGAACTTGTTATTTGACCTTAATATTCCAACAGATAGGTTCCTGAAATGTAAGATTTATAATTGATTAAGAAAGGTTGAAGTATACTACTGCCATCTCTTGGCGATAAAATGAACTGTGAATATTTAAATTCACCTAGATCACAAACTGACCTGCCCAAATTCAGGATGATTTCGAATGTAGAAGAAAGAAGATATCTTCGTTCAGGTGAATTGTGTAAGTACTAAGGTTAAAACTAGTGTCCCACAAAATTGTAGGTCAAATCAGCCATATTTCGAACATTAAAAGTCAAACCATACTCTGGCTAAAATTAAACCGTGAGTGACCTTTTCCCTAAAAGTAATATGAATTAGGTTTATAAATTACGAATTTTATTCTTCAAATATTGCCAAAAATTAGTTAGAATCTGCTAAAAATTATAAAGGCTGATATGGATTCAGGTAAAAATATTTAAGTTTTAAAAGGAACTTAAATATTATTGGAACTTAGATTAGGAACTTAAATATTATTGCTCGAAACATGCGAGAAAAATACGCTATCAGTAAAAAAAAATCGTGTGGATTTTTTAAACGCTGCAGAAGAAATAAATATAAATAATTGAGATGAGCTTACAAAAAGAAGAAAGATTTATTAATTAAATCAATCGGTTTTCATTTGAAATTTTACATCAACATTTTTCACTCTCCTGAGGTACAACATTAAATTTAGTGATTTATGTGTGAACAATTGTACCAGAAGGATATCTAAATTAAAAAATAATATATTGTACTTTCCGATTTTTGGAATATATTTTATAATTTTTGTATTTTTAACCCAAATGGAATATTACAAATTCATTTAAGAAAGCATGAAAATTTATTTTATGTTATTTAAAATATCTATATTTTTATGTTATTTAAAATATCTATATTTGTTTGATTGCATAAGTCAACCAAACATAATTTTATTTAAAGAAATCACCAGTTTTATTGAATTATTATTACCAGTTTTATTGAATTATTATTACCAGTTTTATTGAATTATTATTACCAGATCTTTTATATTATTACCAGAATTTACAAGTTTTATTTAAAGAAATGTATTTTTTAAACTATGGAACAAAAACTCATTAAAAGAAGACTTCAAATATTTTTTTTTATGATTTTGAAAATCTGAAACTTCTTGATTATTATGCGTATAATTTAGACCAGTACAAAAACAGTCAACTGACTCACTATCGAACTGACCATTCCAATATATTTGTTTAAAGACAGCGTTGCCAAATGATGCACTATACATATGATATTTCAAGCACGACAGTTAAAATATATTTATAACACTTTTCACCTGCATTCCGAAAACTGGGATGGGGGGGGGGATTGATAAATACAGGTCCATGATTTTAATTAGAGTTTACGTGGCCGAGTGGTTAGCACGCTTGGCTACTGATCTAAGGGACTGGGTTCGAGCCCCGGGTAAGGCACGGATGTGTGTGTGTGTTGTTTTTCTGCTGAGGTCCTGCCATCCTCTCAGATCTCCTACTGTGGCATATAATCTGACAGGCTCCTGTCAGACCTCTGTGGCAAGCAGCTGCTTGAGGGGGTGTTTATTTTTTATTTATTATCAGGTTAGAACCATATTGTGCCTGCGTGGAAATATTCTCCTCTAATCCCGTGCGCTCTGTGAAAAAAAACAGACACCGATGGGTGTGGAAAGATTATCGTTTGAGCGATAAGACATTAAGACATGACTTTTTGTGTGTAGTAAGAGTCACACCTTGAGGTCGTTAAAGGACACGCCACATGGATTTGACTGGAGGCATTTACAGAAAACCCTTCGAAGAGTTGTTTAGTGACTTGTAATCTGGCCATTTGTTCATTATTGTTATTGCAGCTTAATCTGTAATTTCTGTAACATCATCTATTGTTGTTTTTTCAAGCTGGTTATTTAGTTCTAGTGAAAGTGGAAGGAGGGGGGGAAATTCGAAAATTTTTTGGTATTAAGATTAAAAACGCTTTTGAGAGATGAGTTTCCAAACTGTATTCCATAAGGTGTCTCAAAAATATTTAAAAAATAATTCTTTTATAATAAATTTTAAATAATTAATTGAAAATTCTTAATATGTTTTAAATATTCGAAGTAAGATTTAAAAGGACAGAAAATTATTTCTTTAAATAAATTCAGTAACTAATGAGAAAAAAATTCGTAAAATCGAAAAACACACATTCAAGTATAGCATTGAATTGCACCCGAAATATAACCCTAGTATACACATAAATATATATATATGCTATTTTCACTGAATAACTTACCAAACTTTAATAATAATATGCAAATAGGTCTATTTTCTGTGTTTCGCAACTGCGGAAAATTATTCTTACTGCCTTAATATCCTTTCCAGTAAAATCAAATTATTTATTTTCCCTCTATCAGATATTTAGTACAGTCCCGTCTGATAAGAACTTAGTGTAGGGCCACTAGGAAAAAAATGTATTCTTTAAGAGCAGCAGGAAAAATTATGTACCTTAAAACAAAAACATACAGGGTTGGGTTGGGTTGTTTTACCTCTGAGCGGCACTTTTTTGCACACCATGGGCTAAATGGCCAGGTCACAAGGACCCCGAAGGCTCAGAGAAGGTTGGGGGAGGGGACCCACTGGAACAGCTGTTGGGAGACAGATGGTAGCCTCCCGTCTAGGCCATCCAGCGTGTTCTTTAACGTGCACAGGGTATGGCTCTCCCGCACACGGGGCCACGGCTTAACGTCCCATCCGACGGACGGCGGCCTTTCCAAGCCCATCAGTGTCCCCTACTGACCGTGGGCAGGGCGGGGAATTTTGCGGAGATAAATCTCAACGCTGACCCAGCTGGGACTCGAACCTGGGAACTACAGATTACGAGCCTGGCGCGCTACCGACTGAGCCACCCCCGCCCCAAAAACATACAGTCCTCATGAGTAATGAATTGGGAAATTTTTTTTTTAAATCAAGAAAATATATTGATTATAAAACAGAAATATATATTTTTAATTAGTATTAGGAATTGACAAAATCGTTTAGGAATTCAACTAAAATTGTTTGGTCAAAATATTTTGAAAGAAATGAGTTAGATTCAGTACAGTCGCTCAAAAAAATATCCGAACACTATGGTTGATTACAGAATTCAGAAAAAATATCTGGCAACGATTTTTTTTAGAAAATAGTGATCTGGCAACCTTCGTGTACAGTACACAATCAGGCAAGTCACGGGACCGGTGTAAATATTTCTTGCTAACAGAATTTCGCCTTAACGGTATTTTGAGGAATACATTGTCCCGCTGACTCCTAACGCTATTAGTAGCCTATAACGCTATTAGTAGCCTACGCTGTATTTTGAGATTATAGATAAAGACAAATATTGAATGATCCCTTTATTCTCATCCAGCCTTAATAAGAGCCTCTTAAGATAAATCCAGCCTCTTAAAGATCCAGCCTCTTAAGATAAAGACAAATATTGAATGATCCCTTTATTCTCATCCAGCCTTAATTCTGAATGTTTATTACCGATCAAGGATTAACAGAACCGACAATCTGGATGGAGTGCATAAAACCACCGTCAAAATCATACCGGAACATTATTAAATGTCTTCTCAACTTCTTCTCAGGTAAAGTGAAGTCGCATCTTACTAGGGTCTAGGCTTTGGGTTGTTTGGGTTGTTTTACCTCTGAGCGGCACTTTTTTGCACACCATGGGCTAAATGGCCAGGTCACATGGACCCCGAAGGCTCAGAGAAGGTTGGGGGAGGGGACCCACTGGAACAGCTGTTGGGAGACAGATGGTAGCCTCCCGTCAAGGCCATCCAGCGTGTTCTTTAACGTGCACAGGGTATGGCTCTCCCACACACGGGGCCACAGCTTAACGACCCATCCGACGGACGGCGGCCTTTTCAAGGCCATCGGTGTCCCCTACTGACCGTGGGCAGGGCGGGGAAATTTTGCGGAGATAAATCTCAACGCTGACCCAGCTGGGACCCGAACCTGGGAACTACAGATTACGAGCCTGGCGCGCTACCGATTGAGCCACCCCCGCCCCAGGGTCTAGGCTCTATAGACAGTGCGTATGGTGAATATCGCTTATAGTCAAAATTAACCTTGAAAACTGTTAAATCGCCAATAAAATACAGTTTATATGTTTTTGTGCACACAACCCTGCACAGTAATATGTTTAAAAGTATAATGCATACAGTAATGTACAGTAAATAACAAAGAGTACATATGCAAAATACAATTTCACTCTATATTTAATTACGTATTTGAGATTGAATCAGTTCCTAAAACTGAAGTCAACCTTGGTTCGTTTTGAATTTCTTCTCATCAGAATGCTCTCCCTATTCGGAGGGAGGTTTGAACCATGTAAGTTGGTTTGAACAGCGCATAGAGACTAAGAGCCTTTATTCGCAACATTGATAGGTAGACATTTACAGTTCACATGTCTTCCAGCCATATGTTTAATGCCTTTTCAGTCTTCAGTCTTATCACGCATATGGCTCGTTACCTTAGCAGTTATTGGAGCACTTAATGCCACAGCTTGACGAATTTTTCTCTCTCGGATCTTGATGGCATGGCCACTAGATTTGTTTGCGGCCATATTTACACGCCACGACCTAGACTCTCAATATGTCCAATACAGACAGTTGATTGATTGATTGATGTTGTTGACACATTGATCTGCTACATCACTGGAGCAGATCATTCTGTCTGCTATTGAGCACTAGATGTGGTAATTGGCTTGCGTTTAGAGGAAATATGCATCTTCAGGGGAAATACGCATCTCGTTTGCGAAGAATATGTATCTTTAAACATTCTGTGGGAAAAGAGGCTCACACTATGAGAGGCATTCGAGAAACTCTAAACATTTCTCAAGAATCTGCCTAAGTGAAAATATCTGATCCACACATCCCCTACCACTTCTGAATCCACATTGTTCATCACGCAATTGACTGTCAACCAGATTCTTAATTCTATTAAGCACAATCAGGGAAAGAACTTTATCTGGAAGAGAGAGTAGGCTAATACCCCTATAGTTATCACAAGAACTGCGATCACCTTTTTTGAAAATAGGGACAATAATAGCTCTGGTAAAATGTTTAGGAACCATGCCTTTATCATAAAAGATATTCAAAATTTCAGTTATCCAAGTGGTAACCGAAACATTCCCAGTTCTAAGCATTTCAGTAGTAATGGATGACCCTGGGGATTTATGAAGTTTAAGTTTAGAAATAGGCAAAATAACTTCAGACTGTGTTATAGGGCCAACATTAAAGCCACCAATGCATCTATCATCATTGTAAACAATGGAAGTAGAACTAACTACATTGTTTAGAACATCACTGAAATACTCAGCCCACCTAGCCATGACAGAATACCTCTCTTCTATAACCTTACCTAGTTTATCTTTCAATCCCTGTATACCTGTCCGTTTTCTATCACATCATCATCATCATCATCCTCAAGCAGCCATGGGCTACGGAGGTCCAACCAGACCGTGCAATTTAGTTCTCCAAGTAAGTCTATCCTGAGCTACATCTACTGCATCTGGCCACTGCACACCAATTCTAACAAGGTCCTGTTTGACATTGTCTGCCCACCGCATCCTAGGTCTCCCCTTCTTTCTGAGGTCTTTAGGCACACTGTTCATAACCCTATTCGCCAATCTATAATTATTCATACGGGCAACATCCCAAACCAACGGAGTCTCTCTCTGCACAATATGCTGCTTAAAGGAGGTTGTAAACTCCTTTGCCTAATCTCATCATTCATTACAAAGTTGAACCACCTAATGCCAAAGATACTGCGTAAGCATCTGGAATCAAAAGCATCTAGTTTCCTGTTATCCTGTTTACAAAGTGTCCAAGTTTCACTACCATAACTAACCCTAGAAAGAACCAAACTATTATACAGTCTAATTTTAGTCTTTAGGTGTATAGGCCTATTTCTCCACACTCTCCATAGGTTCTTAAAAGTCCCGGCAGCAATCCCTATTCGTCTGTTAATCTCATGCCGCACATCACCATTATCTGTGTTTCTACCACACAATACATTAACTGTCTGGTACAGCTCTCTGCTGTTGTGCTGTCTAACTGCTTCCTCAACTTTGTCAGCCAAGCCAAGGCAAAGATTCTTATCAGCAGCTAACTGATCCTTTGCACGTTTATTAAGTTCTCTGTAGTGCTTTCTATTAGGACTAGTTGGATATTGATTAAGGGCATTCCTGCAGTTCTTTCTTTCTGAAATAAGCTCAAGTGCCTTATCACTCAGATAATTCTGCCTCCTCTGCGCCTTTTTTCCTAAAAGAGTACTGTTAGTGTCCAAAAAAGCCTGTTTAAAATGATCCCATTCTTCCTCAACTTCAGTAGTAAGGATACCATGACTGTCATAATAACTTAGTAAGCTATCATGGTAAGCTTTGCCTATAACTGGGTCTTTCAGAGCTTCAGTATTAAAAGTAAATTTTTTAACCCTAGCACAACACTTTTTAAGTTTAAGTTGCAAGACACTTTTAACAAGGTAATGGTCAGTCCAATTTCAGTTCCCTTACATGACCTGGTATTCCTAAACAGAACTAGTCCATTTGTTGCTAATTAATATATAATCAATCATATTCTTATGCAGCCCATCGGGTGAGACCCATGTGTACTTATGTATGTCGCGGTGTTTGTAATAAGTGTTAGTTATTCTGAATCCATTGAGTTTACTTACCTGTAGGAGACGTTTCCCATTGCCATTGCAGCTACCAATACCAAAAGGGTCTATTACTCCTCTCCAAAGGTCAGAGTCAGTACCAACTTTGGCATTGAAGTCACCAAGAACAAGGGTAATATCTCCTTTCTTGACAGAATTCAAAATATCCTGAAGTTGTTCATAAAACCTATCCTTCTCATCCTCATTGGCATCCTCAGTGGGTGCATAACTGCAGATAGCATTCAAGTCTTTAATGCTTGTTTGAAATTTTGCTGTAAGAAACCTTTCATTAATGCACTCATATCCTAGAAGAACATCACTAGCGTGTCTGCTGAGAAGCAGACCCACGCCTAGGTGATGCTTATTGTCGTCCCTCTCTGAAAAGAGAAATTTAAGATTATTTTTAAGAATCTGACCTTTATTTGTCCATCTGGTCTCTTGCAAACCGAGAATATCTAAATTATAATGGTGGAATTCTTGTGTGAGGACATCAAGAGAAAAAGCTCTGTGCAGAGTCCTCACATTCCAACTACCTATGGAGAGAAAATGGTTAGTGGGATGTTTAAAGAAACTATGTTTATTGAGAGAGGGAATGCCGACATTATCAAACAGCCCCCTAATCGCAGACATGGGGCAAAGACCCGTTCCCCCACCACTAAAGGCTGAAGCCATCTACACTGGAAGACTTCCTCCAATGTAGAATTTGACGATGCCAATAGAAGCAAAGAGTTCAGGTGCCTGCGATGACCTCTGCGCAGGATTATCCACCAGCTGATAAACATATCCTGTGAATCTATTCACTTGGAGCTGTAAACCCACAAACAAACAGAAAACACAGCGGAAGATTTTCCCTCCACAAAAGCCCACCAGTGCAGCAAACTCAGGATCCATAATCAAGCTCAGAGCCATATATCTGTCCAGTCCAGTGGGTTTATATGGTCAGCACCAGGACCCTGTGTGGTTGACCACTCCTCAGCAGGGTAGAAAAAAAGAAAAGTAGCCATAGTTGTCCAGATAAGTAGGCCACATTAATATGGCCTCCCCTTCCGTTCACTTCCACAAGAGAGTATCTCTTTTGAAAGGTACTAACGGTCTGCACCACGAGAAGACGGGATCGGACATTAGGTGCTAGGCCTGGCCGGTTCTATGCATCATCACAGGGAATTGGTACATAGCTCTCCTTCCATTGACTACCTAGCTACCATTTACAGACCGTATTATGATTAGCATTTTCCATATCTCCCAATAGTTTTAATTGTGCCCTCTACCGACAGAAAATGCCAAATTTTAAGAAAATATTGTAACAATCTATTAAGGTAGGAACTTGAAACTAGATGGCAAAGTATTATGGTCAAGATGCTTGTTGCATTGCCAGCAATTCTTTGCCCTCAAACCCCAGAGGAATTGAAAAGCGCAGTTTCTTAGAGAAAAATAAAATATTATTTCAGTGTTCCATAGTTACTAATAAATTATTGCTACTTACATTTTTCGAAACACTCATTAATTAGAATTCCCACTGTAAATGAATGCTAAAGGCTAAAAGTTAAAACTTAAAAAGATTCCTCTAGCGGTGAAAAAGATGGAGAATGAATGGGAAACTTTAAACATATATTGTAATCATAAGTTTATGTTAGAAGCTTGAAATTATGGTGATTGAATGTGACGGTCTAATCGTTTACATCGGCATTAATATTTTTGCCTTCTAACCCCTCCTCCCTCCCCAGAGGTATAGCAAAACTCGACTTTTTTTTGTTCAAGAGATCAACGAAAAACTTTTTTTTCTGTTGCGTAGGAGATGAGAGAAAAAAAATAAAAGTATTTGAATTTTCCAAAATTGGGAGTCGAACCCTGATATGTATTCGATGTTACCTTTCTTGAATTGTTTTCCTGCTGACGTCTCACCTTCCTCATATATTTTCGCTATTAGAGAGAAGGCCAAAAGGTTTGTACAGCCGCTCAAAAAAGTATCCGAACACTATAGTTGATTACAGAATTCAGAAAAAATATCTGGCAACGATTTTTTTAGAAATTAGTGATCTGGCAACCTTCGTGTCACGTGACACGAAGGTTGCCAGATCACTAATTTCTAAAAAAATCCCTAATTTCTAAAAAAAACCTTCGTGTCACGTGACACGAAGGTTGCCAGATCACTAATTTCTAAAAAAATCGTTGCCAGATATTTTTTCTGAATTCTGTAATCAACTATAGTGTTCGGATACTTTTTTGAGCGACTGTACATGACATCACTGAAGACGACGAGAGGGAAACAACGAGCTACTCTCTATGAAGGTGGCGCTAGTGATACTGAAAAGATTCTGTCAGACTCTGTGGTAATCAACTACTTGAAGGATAATTTATAACTCTTTAAATCAGTAATTTCCAAGAACGTAGGCGGGCGCGATTAGGTGGGTAGTTGATTAGATTGCGCGTAACTTTCTAGGAAAGTTTTATGGTAAAATTGATTATAACTCCCAGAATGTCAAATATTGATTATATAGTTTCGTGCATTGGTTTTAGAAACATAACCCTTGTAGCGAGGGTGTATCTGTGGGGTGGAGGTCAAATGGGTCATTAACTTCCCCCCCGCCCTTTGAGAATTCTGGTGTAAAGGTTATCGAGGGAAAAAAGTACTAAACTTGTGTATATTTCGCACATTTTTTAAAAATCTGAAATATTTCCAAATTGAAGAGGAAAATGTTAGAGACTGAAAATGAAAACAAGTTTCTTGCCTTCTCCCTCTTCCCTCATCTTTTACCCTTTTCCGGCTCGACTGCGTCACTTTCTCTTCCCCCCCCCCCCCCCCCGCATCCCTTAATTTTTTACTAGATTCGAGCCTGCTTGCAACTACAAGATCTCTCAGTACAATTAAAAGCTTTATTCACTCATTGCATCTCTTGCATGATTTGAAGTTCAGTATCACAAACAGTAGCTATTCGATCTCGACAGTTGGCAGCTTTGTCGCGTGCATTTCAATTTGCTTTGTCTGCCCCCCAGGTCTCATCAATTGATATTTCTTGCGGCTGCAGATACATCTGATGAAGGAGCGTGATGATGCATATGGGAGGGGTGGCTAAACAGAGAGTGCGCCATTATGGAAAGTTTAGAAATCAATGCTTTATATAATGAATTAATAGTGCTGAAATTCAAGGCTTAGGTGAATTTCATTCTGATCTTCAATTTACCATCAATATCATTCCCATAAAACTTCTATCTTGAATTTGTTGGCGTTCAAATACAACCTTCCATCGGAATAATATGGAAATTCTCTAATTTTATGGTTTATGGATAGCAGAGACGGTTCACTCGGTTCTGGGCCCCATGCACTTCAGGATTTTGAGGGGCCCTCCTGCTACCAGAAATCAACCATAAACAAGTTGATAAATGAGTAAATTAATAAAAGAAATGTTAATAGTACTGATTTACTTGAACGAACTTTGTTTTCTACGTATGCGAACACCTCTTGATACTCTTTATAGCATGAGAGAAAAATAATTTTTAGGTTTTGTAGATAGTAGCTAGTCCAGATTGATCAATTTAGTTCTGTTTCTCAAATTTATTTCATTGTTACTAATTCCAAAATTTGCATAAGTAGGAAAAGGTATGAACTTAAAATATTACTTGACCTTAGCAACTAATGTTCCCCCTCTCCTCATTCTTGGGATCTAGACCCCCTATGCTCCTATCTTAATGTCGCCAAGAAGGAGATCACATAACAATCTTTAATCTTTGTTTAGCATCTGCTCTTCGTTATCAGTGTGGGGACTTGGCAAACTCGCTTGACCAACAGATATCTGAAGTTTAACATAAGAGGCATTTTATATTAATTTCCAACTTTTGCATTAATTGATAACTTAAAATGATTTGCTTTTCTACCAAAATGACATGATGATAACGTCAAATGCACAACTCTGAGCTTTAAATATGGACTATGAGAAACAATAATTTGTTACTTCAGAAATTTCTGTTCATATTTACAAGATCTGTAATTCCTTTATGAGCTTTCCTGGCACCTCAGTAACCATCAAGCAAAATTAAGAAAAGTAATGTGAAATTATGTTCATCGCCATTAGTTCCATCGTCTGATGCTTGAAATTGATTATGAAGGAGCCATGTCGATGAGCATAAAAAGATGCAGTAATTGGCACATAAAAGTTCGATTCTGCTCAGAATTAATTACTATGTAGAAGATTTTATTACTGCTTAGTGTGCTAAAGAATAATACATGGCCGCTACAAAGTAATGAAATTATTCCACTAATGTTATTCTTGCAAAACTAAAGTGACATATTGCAAGATTAATTTTTATGCTTCAATTGATTTTATAGCATTTGCTTCACTTATGCATAAGAAATGTATGTCAGTCAAGTTTTTCTTCCAGAATGACGAAGCTTCATTCAAAAATTTAAAATTAAGTTCAATATATGTGGGGGCTGGGGTGGCTCAGTCGGTAGCGCGCCAGGCTCGTAATCTGTAGTTCCCAGGTTCGAGTCCCAGCTGGGTCAACGTTGAGATTTATCTCCGCAAAATTCCCCGCCCTGCCCACGGTCAGAAGGGGACACCGATGGGGTTGGAAAGGCCGCCGTCCGTCGGATGGGACGTTAAGACGTGGCCCCGTGTGTGGGAGAGCCATACCCTGTGCACGTTAAAGAACACGCTGGATGGCCTTGACGGGAGGCTACCATCTGTTTCCCAACAGCTGTTCCAGTGGGTCCCCTCCCCCAACCTTCTCTGAGCCTTCGGGGTCCATGTGATCTGGCCATTTAGCCCATGGTGTGCAAAAAAGTGCCGCTCAGAGGTAAAACAACCCAACTCAATATATGTGATTTAATACCAATTCCATTTGAATGGAAAACGTTGAAACACCTGTAATAACTGTAGTCCGAACATGTGTGACTTTCATGGGCGGCAATGTGCGACGTCAGTAGCGAAGAAATATTTCTGTTCCCTGATCCCACATTTGGTGCGGGTGGTCCCATTTAAGTTTTTGCTTGTTGGGTTAAGAGATCGGGTTCCTAGCTGCCGTGGACTTCAAATGTCCGAAATTTCCGTGGAGCTGCAGTCGCCTACCTTATAAATGGAGTAGTACGTTTTTGGTGGAAAAGTTATGAATGAGCTGACGTTTCGGCACACAAATTTCGTTGGGTTTATCTGGTAGCAATAAATTTCTTTCACAAAATATTTCCCAATGACCTTTAGTATAAACAAAATTTTAGTGGCGCTTGCTTTCTTTCCTATTTGGGATTAAAGTAATAAATAAAATAAGGCGCTCGACAAGGTTTTGAGTTTTAAAACAGCTAAATTTCTAGTTTGAGTTTTCGTGACTCCTATAGTTTAAATCCCATTTTAGCCCATTCGTTTCTGCCATTTGGTCCATTATTTGGTTTTTCATTCTGTAAAGTTTCTTTACCCTAATTTTTCTTTGCGTATTTTATACTGAAATTTTATTGCTTTATGCTCTCGTTCTTGATAATGGAGGTAATTTGAGACTTTTAATATTAATTAATTGATTGTTTTACCATTGAGCGTCACCTTTGGGTACACAATCTTCTAGACGGCAAGGTTACAATGTCCAAAGGGCTCACTGAAGTACGGGATTTGGGTTGGGTTGTTTTACCTCTGAGCGGCACTTTTTTGCACACCATGGGCTAAATGGCCAGGTCACATGGACAGGTTGGGGGAGGGGACCCACTGGAACAGCTGTTGGGAGACAGATGGTAGCCTACCGTCAAGGCCATCCAGCGTGTTCTTTAACGTGCACAAGGTATGGCTCTCCCGCACACGGGGCCACGGCTTAACGTCCCATCCGACGGACGGCGGCCTTTCCAAGCCCATCGGTGTCCCCTACTGACCGTGGGCAGGGCGGGGAATTTTGCGGAGATAAATCTCAACGCTGACCCAGCTGGGACTCGAACCTGGGAACTACAGATTACGAGCCTGGCGCGCTACCGACTGAGCCACCCCCGCCTCTGAAGTACGGGAAGGGAACACAATGAACAGATATTAGATAGCAGGTGTCCACCTTCTGCATGTCAAGCCCATCTAACGTGATGTTCACGGTGCACAGGATATGGCTTTCCGGCACATGGAGCAACAGCCTTACGTCCCGTACCAACAGACCGACCGACCTTTTTTAGCACATCGTTGTCCCCTTTCTCATTGGGGACAAAATGGAAGTTAGCGGAGGAAAATCTTAATCCCTCACAATTGGAACTCTATCCTTAAACAATCAGACTGTGAGTTTGGCACGCTACCGACTGGACAATTTTCACCCAAATTTTCTAGGTATTTCATTACATGTTAACTCTGATTTTTTAGTCACTGTGTAGAAATTAATCATTAGAAATCTTACAGAGACATGTCTTTATTCAGAAAAAAAATATCAACACAAAAAACAAAACTTCTCATATTGCAGAGGCATAACTACCAAAACATAGTGAAATGGAGGGCTCATGGACCTTGGCTGATGTAATCGTTAGGCTAATTTGGGCTATCAGGCCTGGGAGTGAAATTTCTATGCATTTAACATCATCATCCTCAAGCAGCCATGGGCTACGGAGGTCCAACCAGACCGCGCAGTTTAATTCTCCAAGCATTAGTTTATGATATATAAAATTCATCCCATTCCCAGACTGTTTATTTATGACACTGTATCTAGAGGATCGCAGAACAATCGACTTCTCTGAAACACTTGTTTTTTAAATATTCCAAATTTCAGGCCTTTGGAATACTATTATCGCCCAACCAGTACAAACGGGAAAATTAAAAAAAAACAGAAACAAAAGATTACTAAACAAATTGACTGTCAGGTGCTACAGAACGTTCCAAAGAAATGTCCATGATTATCTCACTTGGCACTGATCTAAGGGACCTGAGTTCGAGCCCCGGGTAAGGCATGGATGTATGTGTCGTTTTTCTGCTGAGGTCCTGCCATCCTCACAGACCTTCTACTGTGGCATATAAACTGATAGGCTCTGATAGCCAGCTGCTTGAGGGAGTATTTATTATTTATTTTTATTACTAGAGCTTTTTTTATTAAAATTTTCTTTCCTGCTGTTTTAGTATCGTTGAAAAAACAAGCATGAGAAGATAAAATCTCTTATTTTACAGACTTTTGTTCAGAACTTTAAATTACTTCATTTGAGAATATCTAGGAAGTTACAAGGTTAAAATTGAGAAATAAATATCCGCATGAGAAATGAGAAGACAAATTGTGTTATCGAGCAGATGAGGTTTACTTAGAATTTATCCAAAGATAGCTGAATGCTTGTAAAGTGACTTTGCATATTTCATCAGCAGTATCTGATAGTGAATCGAAGGATGTTTTCATCTCTGAAATCTCAAAGTAAATTTGCAAGAGTACAAGTTAGTACTTTCTTTATCGTTAACAAACTGCAAGCTTGGCATGCAAATTCAACATTTTAAAAGGAAAGGTTCTCAAATAAAGGAAGAAAAATCCTACAGTGCAAATGTTTTCCATCTAGGGGTTTCTGATTTTCATTAAAAGGGAAATTTTCTAAGCGGAAGTCTCGTATCTAGAAACAAATGAAGGGGATGGGGTGCAAGTGACTGAATCGAGCCGAAAAAAAAATGAAATTTGGGACGGGGGGAAGGACTCAATGGCTGTTCCAATAAAAAAATTTCCCTCCGTTTTAATGATTTTTAAAAAAACGTTTTGAAAAATACGTGTAATATATATATGTTGGGTTCGGTTGTTTTACCTCTGAGCGGCATTTTTTTTCATACAATGGGCTAAATGCCCAGATCACAAGAACCCCGAGAGCTCATAAAAGGTTGGGAGGAGGGTACTTACTAGACAGCTGTTGGGAGACAGATCGTAGCCCCCGTGAAGATCATCCAGAGTGTTCTTTAACGTGCAGAGGGTATGGCTCTCCCGCACACGGCGCCACGGCTTAATGTCCCATCCGAAAGACGGCGGTCTTTCCAAGCTCATCGGTGTCCTTTACTGATGAGAAACAGGATGGGGAATTTTGTGGAGATAAATTTCAACACTGATCCAGCTGGGACTCAAACCTGGGAACTGCAGATTACGAGCCTGGCGCGATACCGACTGAGCTATCCCAACCCCTAATATACATATGTTTAATATTTTATCGCCCCCATTTCGACTATGACACAACTACATTACCTACGGTAAATATATAATAAATCGTTTAAATACCCTAACAAAAAGTCGTTCTTCTCCCCTTGAAGACTGTTATTTCGAAACAACCAGATAACATCAAAGATTTTTGTTTTTGCTTTATGGAAATTGTTAATTTAAAAATATTATCAAACAAAATTTAAATGACTCCTTCAATATCCAGAAATAATAAATTTAATTTCTAGTGTATTATTTCACCTAAGCGAATTTCTCTGGACGCCAGTAAATGATTAAATATTTTATCGATTAATTTCAAATTCAACAGTCATCACTGATGTTTGTATTGACTTTATGCCTTGCTGTTCACTTCCTCGTAGGATTTCTTTATTGCTTATTATACGTACGTTCCTCAAATCTCTGCGAATAGTGAGATATCTGAGATGAAATTTACTTATTGAAGAAATATTTTGAAAATAAATCCGAATGAATATGTCCTTGTATCAAACTGCCCTGATAGAAAGAAAAATGGTATTAAAAGAGCGTACCTTATTTTCGTATTTCATAATACTTTTTTAATTTAATTAATTTATAATATCATAAAGGACAGAGAAGAATCCTAGAAGTTACTCCTAGCTTTTACAGGCCCTCTCATACAAGGACGTGCTCTACTCAGATCGAAGTCACTGCTGACCACTGCCTCAGGTAGAGCAACACAATACACAAAGCTTGCTGGAACAATAAACAATTCCCTAACCACTATGCCTATTAAGTTTTCCCTTGTGTTTTTGCATTGTTGAGACAAGGATACATAGGCGTCGGTAAATATTTTTTCAGGGGAGAGACAAATTTGTTTCATGGAGGGCCATATATGTTTCCAGCAAGGGGAGTGTGGGGACTAATCAATTTTTCAAGAGAGAAATATTTATGTCGACCGTTCATTAATGAGCTGCAATAAATAACCATGCATGCATCATTAAATTATCTTTAAGAATCATTTAAATCATCATTTAAATCATCTTTAAAGAAAAGGAAAAAACATTAATTTTGGCACACCTGATATTATTTGACACAAATTAATTT
Organism: Ryuthela nishihirai; assembly: GCA_038380435.1. Lineage (NCBI taxonomy): Eukaryota > Metazoa > Arthropoda > Arachnida > Araneae > Heptathelidae > Ryuthela > Ryuthela nishihirai. The sequence continues at coordinate 43,827,052 of JAWZYU010000020.1, forward strand.
TTCGATCAATTTTTCCATGGGGGTAACAAATCCCCCTCCCCCTGAAGGTGCACACTCTTTTGTATTAAACAATAATCGTATGTTTTTCATTTAGACCAAATATCATAATAACGATTTTGTGAAAATGTTAAAGATAATGCAATGACAGCAAAACATATTCAACCTAGAGAATGAAAGGTAATGTATTACAACTGAAAAAGAGTTGTATGAAATGCATCAAGACTATTTTGTCCCTTTTGACCCGAAACTCAATTAACGATGAGATTAGGGAACATCAGATAATAACTTAAAAGCAAAATACTGTACCCATTTCGCTGTGTAAGTTTTTATCATCGAGATATATCATTACCTTATCACACCTCTGTAAATGCAAGCACAGGAGTATTTCAAAGGAGGCAAACTTACCGAAGCAAGAGTAGTAGATGCATCGCTCCAAAATAGGGGAAAAAACCATGGAAAACTCCCGCGATAAATCGCAAGGCACGATGTTTAAAACCCACGCAGAGGTCTCTGGTCTGTTGCTTGAGAAGGGATGCTGTGTTGGGATTTCTGAGGCTCACTGATGCGAGACGAATTTGTTTCTAATGTATAGCTTTGATGTCCATTCCCCAATGACTGTAAAGGAGTGAATTATTTCCGGCGGAAAAGAGATTATTCTTTATTTTTCTTCGTGGTTTGTTTGATTATAGTCAGGAGAATCTACCATTTTTTGATTTGCCTGCATTTAGAATGGTATAATTCCTTCCAGAGGAATTTCTAAAGATATAAGGCACAAAAGTTGATTCAAAAGCTTTAGAAGTTTCCTTTTTAAAGAAACGCAATTTCTTTATTTGTGTAAAAACAAATGATAAAATATTTGTCAGGTAATAATCGATAGAAATTATTATTTCTCCAATTGATGATTTTATTAGATTTTCAAACATTGATATTTTGGGGAGGATTCATTAAATTTGGCGAAGCGTCGTTAAATATGCATCTATATATATACACAGTCGTATAAGAATAATATGACCACCTACCATACATATACTATGGTAGGTGGTCATATTATTCTGATACGACTGTGTATATATGTATATACACAAATTAGTGGTAAAGAATTATGCAAACTGCAACTGACGTTAAAAATGCTGACGAAGTTGTAACCCGTTAATAAGCGAAATTTATTCCCAGAATTTTATTTATTGGTGTGTTTTACAAATTTAGAAAATTGATCACAGAAAAGTGAGTTAATGAAAATATGTAAAAACCTGAGATTTTTTTTTCTGCAGAATCTAGCAACTTTTATTGTTTTTAGATTTCAGTATTATTTCAAATGCTATTTTAAACCTACAAAAGTCTTAGTAAATGATGCTAAGAAAACTGTATAAAAAGAAGTTAAAAAGTACTTCTTGGCCATAAGTGATATTGAACATATGTTTACAGTTTTTAGATAACATAAAATGAGTGATTTTGATTTTAATATCTGCTTTTCTACATTTACACACTGCCTAACTATGATGTTTCACATGAATTAGTTTTTCATGCCTTTATAATGATCATTGTCGCCGTTACTGATTGTTATCTCCTAATTAATTATAATTATTTTCTGTTAATTATTGTTATTGTTCTTAATTAATTATCTTTGCTGTCTGTTAATTAATGATCTTTATTGTCTGTTAATTTATTATCTTTTCCTATTAATTAATTACCATTATTGTCGGTTAATATAATAATGATTATTGTCTGTTAATTAATTATCATTATTGTCTCTTAACTAATTATCATTATTTTTTAATTCTTAAAATTCATTTTAAATTTCCTTTTTATACTTTCAATACAATATGTACAGTTGCTCAAAAAAGTATCCGAACACTATGGTTGATCACAGAATTCAGAAAAAAATATCTGACAACTTTTTTTAGAAATTAGTGATCTGGCAACTTCGTGTCACGTGACACGAAGTTGCCAGATCACTAATTTCTAAAAAAATCGTTGCTAGATATTTTTTCTGAATTCTGTGATCAACCATAGTGTTCGGATACTTTTTTGAGCAACTGTACCTATAACTAGCAAAGCTTTTGCTTTTCAGTTGTTTGTATGCTGATTAAATTCAGATCCGTATCAAGAAAAATATGATGGTTGGGGAGCAAGTAAGTACCTCTTCCTAAAGAAACCATTGTACAAAAATATTATATATATTTAGCACCAAAAATATTTAATATTTTACCTGGAAATCTTAAAGATGAAACAAACTTTCACTCTTTTAAAAAGAAGTTGAAAATCTGGATTTTTGAATATAACGATACTGAAAAACTGATTTATAAATTGTTAATAATCATTATTTTGATAGGTATAGGTTTTGTGTTTTTAAATTTCTGTCTTTCATTATTTTAAAATAGAATGGACAATTATATCACATCTACAAAATTTGTATTAAATTTGTTGCCTATTTCAAAATGTTTTATCAAATTGTACAAACCCACATGAGAGTTACTTAAACTATTGTGGTTATTTTCCATGTTCCTAAAACTGAACACGTAATTTTAGAAAATATGTTATACAAAATTCTTTATATGAAATGTGTAACCTGACAATTCAATGGGAATAAATGTCTATGTCTTTTTCTCTGTCTATGTCTAAGTAATCTAATCGTGTTGGAAAAAAGTGAGGGAGAACAAGAGACTGGATTTTAATTAGAGTATGACTTTTTTCTCTTACGTTTCAAAGGGCTTAAAAAGAAATTTTTTGAAAAAAATGCTGGAAATATGCAGAACTTTAATAATATTTTGCTACCATTATCTTTACCGCATTCTCACGTGGGCGGGGGCATGCCCTCCTTTGCCTCCCACTCCTCATTATTGAAATTATTGTAGAATTTCTAATGATAATAAACTTTTTCAATCGCTTATTCATTTTAATGTATTTAATAAATAAATTAAGAAAAACATTAACTTCAATGTGATGCATTTCGTAAATGTTGTATAAGTTTCGTAACACACATCATTACTTTTAAATATTACAACCTCCATACCCCCAAACGAATATTGTTGAAAATTATAGATTTTTAAACAGGTTAAATCAAGATCTTCAATTTATCTTTAGACATATTTTTCCACAAAAAAGCTTGTCTTAAAAGTTATAGAGCTAAGAAAAAGTGTCCCTTTCTTTGATGTAACATGAGATTGTAACAATTCCTTTTACTTTAGTGCATACCCATTCTATGCCTTTTCTACTAAACGCAAAACTTTGCGAAAATAAGAAGAAATTTAAATTTATTATTTTGTTTTACTTCATTAAGATGGATTGGTTTGGCCATGCTGCTCGTATGCCCAATTACAGATTAACTATTAGGGTTAAGAACAGTGGTACCGAAAAGCCTCAGGAAAAGGAGGAGATCCAGAATTCTGGAGGCAGACGATATCAAACAGAACCTCGTTAGGATTGGCAAACTGTAACCAAATGTAGCAGCTGTAGCTCAGGACAGACATGTTTGGAGAACTGAATTGTACAGTCTGGTTGGATCTCCGTAACCCATGGCTGCTTAAGAATTCTTTCTATATGTATATAGATGAACCAGCGAAATATATATATATATATTTATATATTCATCTACCATTATATTAGGTAGTTCCATGTTATATAAATAGTAATTCAGATACAGAACTCAGTAACATCTTAAGTAATCTTCTAAAAGAAAAATGTGACTGAGATAATTTAAAGATTTCAACCAAATCTATTTAAATCTCGATTCCCAACAACATGCGTATATTTATATATACACCAATTCAGTTTTTACACGAATTATTTTTACACGATTTTGATTTAAAACGGCTTAGAAAAAAATCCAATTCTCTTTTTACACGATTTATTTTTTATCTAACACGGTTCAAACAGCGTCTTTTTAAAAATTTCCATTTGAATTTAATTCTTAATAAATATTCCTATTCAAGAAAAAATTTCTAGAATTTACATTTATAACAAAGATGCCGCTTTTATGGTCACATTTTTCGAAGTAGTTTTAACTTTGAAAATGTACTATAGATGCACATTTTGTGCACTAAAATCCCCAAAATAAAAACAACACTAATATTCCATTTGAATTACATAACAAGTTTTCTCTATTTTATTCTCTTTTTTTTTGGAAAAATTGTACCAAACCTACCTTATTCGGAATAAAGTGGTAACACTGAGTTCCCGGAATTGCCCTCAATTTTATATTCAGTAGATACGTTAGTCTTGGTCTCTCATTTCGTGTTTAAAGTTAGAAGTTTTTAGATGTTCAATAGAAGAAATCGAAAAAAAATTTGTTTTGTTTTTTGAAGTTTTTTGTGCGTAACATAAATTTATTAAATTTTGCTGATAGGTAATTTACAATTTTTCATCATCTGATTTATTAACTACAATTCAAATATTTTTCGTAAGCCTTTACCATGATGTCGGATAATTCAACTACACAAAAGCAGAAAAAGAAAGCTATCTCTTTGGATGCTAAGATACAAATTTTAGATCGTCCTGCAACTGGAAAAGGTTCAACATCCATAGGTAAATATTTTGATTTGAACGAAGCTACAATAAGAACCATCAAGAAAAAGAATTTAGAAATTAGAAAATCTCTGCTTTCTGTAACAAAATTGAGCGCTAAGTCGTCATCGTACACGTGAGATATTGTAAAAGTGAAGATTGAGAAGGCACTACTAATGTGGATAGAAAATAACTCGCAAAAAAGAATACCTCTAGACGGAAATACCATCAAACAGATGGCATTACGAATATATAAGCAGATACAAGAAATGGAATCAACCACATCAGCTCAGTTAAACAAAAATTATGAATTTTCTGCAAGTACAGGTTGGCTTGCAGGGTTTCTTCAAAGACACGCCTTTCATAATGTAAAGATAAAAGGTGAATTTGCATCTACATATGAGCCGGTTGCTAAACAATTTTGTCCAAAGTTGGCCCAAATCATTGAAGATGGTGGATACATTCCTGATGAAGTTTGGAATGCAGATGAAACTGGTCTTTTTTGGGAAAAATGCCGAGTAGAACCTACGTAGCAAAATCACAGAAAACTGTTGGTGGCTAAGGATCGTGTGACCTTTCTAATTTGAGCAACGCTTCAGGAGATCGTATGTTAAAACCGCTGCTCATCAATCGATCCCTAAAGACCATGGTCAATGAAAGGTGTAGATTTGAAAAAATTTCCAGTGTATTGGATGGCAAACAAAAATGCCTGGGCTACAAAGGAAGTTTTAATGAATGGTTCCCTAAATGTTTTGTTCCAGAAGTTAAACGCCATTTGAAGGAAAAAAATCTCGAATTTAAAGTTCGATTGATTACAGACAATACGCCTGGTCATCCTGTTTTGGAATACCCAAATGAGCAATTTTTTTTTCTGCGGCCTAATGCGACTTTTTTTTTATTTGCGACATATAGGACAGAGAAGAATCCTAGAACTACTCCTAGCTTTCACAGGCCTTCTCATACATGGACATGCCCTACTAAGACCGAAGTCACTGCTGACCACTGCCTTAGTTAGAGTTAATACAACACACAAAGTTTGCCTTGCTGGAACGGTCGCTAGCTGCCTAACCACTATGCCAGTTAAGGTTGTATTTGTGGTTATACTTAATATAACCACTAGACCAGGGTATAATTGCCACATTTAAAACTTATTACGTAAGACGAACATTCCAATACATTTTGGATAAACTAGATAAGGATAAAACACTAACAGTTATTGATATGTGGAAGAAATTTTCTATTTTAGATTGTATTAGAAATGCTGGATTAACGTTATCAGAATTAAAACCATCAACTTTAAACTCATGCTGGAAAGCTATTTGGCCAGAATGTGTAAAAGGTACTCCTAAATACGACTGAATATCCTAATATCATCACTTTAGCACATGCAGTTGGTGGAGAAGGATTCGATGATTTATCGTTTGCAGATAGGATGAATTGCTGGTTGACAAAGCTCTTAGCGAAGATGAAATAATAGTTGTCCTTGAGGCTCCTGATGAAAAAGAAAAACGTGATGGTGATGAAGAGGTTCCACTCACTGCAGGTTTAATTAAAGAAGGGCTTCAAATGGGTAGTAAATTGGAAAGTCATTTTCGTACACATGATCCCATTGTCGAACGAGCTGAGCAGTTTAAACTTGAACTGAAGTCATGTATGGCGCGTTATCAAGAATTATACAAAGATCTGGCCAAAGTAAGATCTCAACGAATGATCACAGTGTTCGTTGTCAAAACTAATCAAACTTCAGAATCACTGGAAACAAGTGATAATTTGGTCCCCCATGCCACAGAGAGCATTTCACCATTGGGGTATGAACACGGCCAAAATGTTTCAAGCGATGAAACTGATTTAATTCCAGTCTTACGCAAACGAATGTGTCTGTTGTCAGAAAATGACAACGAATAAAATCTAGTTAATAAGCATATGAAAGTCATATGTTTTTGCACTTTTCATTCTTGAATTAGTGACATATTATTTTTTATGAAGGATAATTTATTTTATATATGTAAATATGATTATCTTTATAAGTTTATAAAGCAAAAAATTGTTAAAATGAAAAAAATAAAATAAAGATTTAATTAAAGGTTTATTTATGATTTGTTAAAAAAAACTTATTATTTGTACTGGGTTTCCAGGTATGGAACCAATCTTCTATTTTTTTCATATGCACTATATTTTTTTTGCACGGTTTTTTCGGGAACCTATCTACCGTGTAAAAACAGAATTGGGTGTATACGCATATTGTTGGGAATTTCTTTCTAGTATATATATATACTTTTTTTTTCTAGTATATATATACTAGAAATTATTTTCTAGTCCAGATTTTTAGTCTGTCACTCTGAACGCTACACCGGATCTGGATATTCTTATTTCTGAGTTCTACTTCCTGAAATAGCCCTATTCACCAATTTTTAGCTCTTCAGCATGATACATCTATATTTGACTTTTGACCTTGAATGATCTGTCGCATCTAACATTTCACAATATGTCTGATATCTACGACTCAAAATACCCCTAGAACCAAATTTTTAGCTCTCTAGCACTGATAGATCAGAAATAGACCTTTGACCTCGAAGAACCCTCTGAATCCGAAATGTAATGTTTCCGACATCTACAACGAAATATCCCTAGACACCAATTGTCACGTTTATATCTCTCGTAGATCATGGTTTGACCTCTACGTGGTATATATATATATTTCACCTTGAAGGACACGTCGGAAGTCAAATAAATACTCCCCCTACGAATACCACTACGAATTACCCCTAGGTGCAAATTTTTCTGCATTTTAGTTAGAATTAGCATGATCCTCTGTCATCCGTCAGTCAGTCAGTCACTCACAATCGTCTATACAGGGTGATTGTAAACTCTTTCAGCAAAAGAAGAGGGGTGATAGTACACATCAAGACGACCAATTTTTGCAATGGAACCTAGGGTCGCATTGCACTCCTTCCGTCAGAAAAGAGTACTTTCGAAGAACTCCACGCTTACACAAGCATTTACAACCGGTGAATGAAAATCACAATACGACGATTCGGAAATCTCTCACGGTACAATCTTTGTGCTTCACGTCCATTACCACCTGCTTGGCCGTACATCAGATGCATATCCGCCAATTCCTCGTATGTGTAGTCTTCCATGTCCTTCATGAATATGTCACTTATCATGTGTTGTTATCACGGTAATGTCGATGAACGGGTTCGGCTGCGTTTTTAAATGTTTGTTCTTAATCGTATACACACTTGCTCCTGCGCACCTGATTTGCATCTTGTGCTTTTCATGCACCGGTTGTAAATACTTGTGCATGAGTGCCGTTTTTCAAAAGTACTCTTTTCTGGCGGAAGGAGTGGAATGCGACCCTAGGTTCCATTGCAAAAATTGTGCGTTTTAATCACCCCTCTTTTTTGTTGAAAGAGTTTACAATCACCCTGTATACATTAGGTATAAAGTTTCATTTAAGGTAAATCGCAATTCACGATGATGAATGCCAGTTTTCTAATGGCACGTTTTTAAATCCAATTTATGTAAGAGATAAGTGTGATGAAATGTCCGTCAAAGAACGAAAAATGCATTTTCACCTTCCCAAGAAGCTGCCCAAAAGTGACATTGCGGTAGTGTTTACGAAGACAGTAGAGTGATTCCCTCCGTAAGGATGCGCTGACATATAAAATTAGGATTTCAATCACAGTCGAAAACTTTCACTTGTTCTTCTCAAACGAGAAAGAGCTCTGTCTTTTCATTTCCTGAAGTGATTTGTATCGCACTCTCTTTTGATTCTTTTTCGTCTCTCCCAACTTAAAGTGCGAAGCCATGTCAACTGTTCGAAGCTTCTGTATATCGCTGTTTACCCAAATAAAGAGATCAGCTCGATGTTCAGTTTCTTTTCTGTTTTCGCAGCGGCTTAATTTATTGCAAATAAAATAAGTCTTTGAGTGAATAAACTTAATCGTTTGTAGTGAAAGAAAAAGTTTGAAGTGGTAGTGTAAGATGGCTATGAATAAGTAAGTTATCTAGATTAAATTTTCAGTGATAAGGTTTGTATAACTACTGAATTCTCGGAATAAAATGTGTTGGAATTCAAACCTTTTCCATTTTAATGATGAGAGACAGTGTGGATTCCAGATATTATCATTGTAATGTCACATGACTTAAAATGAAAAAGCAAAGAAAATCAAATAATAAAATTTGTAACTGTTAATGAAGAGTGACATTAGAAATTAACAGTTATTTTCAACAAACAGTTTCCCTCACTGTGTTAGGAGTGCGGCTATAGCTCGGAGTTTTAATACAGTGGATAGATTGAAAATACAGATATTTTCATCATTGTGTGATGTATACTGTATATGTGAGAGATAACTTGTATTTACCAAAAGATCCTAAAGATGTCTTTGTCCTGTGGGAGGGAGGTGACTCAGTCGGTAGCGCGAGGCTCATAATCTGCAGTTTTGAGGTTCGAATCCCACCCACGCAAGCGTTGAGATTTATCCCCGCTAAATCCCACACCCTGAACTCGATGAGAAAGAGCACATTGATGAGCTTGGAAGTCCTTCGGATGGGATGTAAAGCCGTCGTTCCGTGTGCAGGAGAGTCATATCCTGTGCAAATTAAGGATCAGGCTGAGCCTACCATCTGGCTCCAAAGGTGTCCAGTGAGTTCATTCTCCCCAAACTTCTCTAAGCACTCGGGGTCCTATAGGCCATTGTGTTCAAAAACAAAAGTCAATTTATTGCATTATCCCTATTTTTAAAAAGAGGTGATCGCAGTTCTTGTGATAAATATGGGGAATCAATTTACTTTCTGTTTAAGGTAAAGTTCTTTGCATTATTGTGAAAATGGCTGAGCAACAACTACGTAATGAATAGAGTGGACTTAGAAGTGGTAAGGGATGTATAGATAGAAGTGGTAAGGGATGTATAGATAAAAAGCAGGCTCTGCAACAGCTTCTTGAGAAATGTTTAACGTTTCACAAACCTGTGGTTACTAGCTTCATAGATTTCAAAAAAAAAAAAGCGTATCAGGCAAGTTAGCTAGCACAATGAAACTTCTCTATAATGATGTACACTATAACATTGAGTTGTGTGTAAGAGTTGATAAAGTTTGAAGTTATTGGTTTAGAATTACTTGTCTAATTAAACAAAGGTAGATTTTGTCTCCTTTTCTCTTTAATTCGGCTACTAATTTTGCTATATTTACTGCAAGGAGAAGATTTTGGCTTTAAATTGTTTAGAGATTTGAAAATTTTTGATATAATGAAATCCTTCTTTAGGGTTATTGATGAGACTGACAATAGTGTAGGTTTGGGTTTAAACAGAGAGAAAACTAAAGTGATGAAAGTTGGTCAGGCAGATGGGGCTTTAGTTGATTTGAACGGTTGCGCTCTTGAGCAAGTGTTTCAGTTTAATTATCTTGGGAGCTATGTTACAGATACGGGTGATGTGCGGCATGAGATAAACATAAGAAGAAGTATTGCTGTTGGGACTTTAAAAAATTTGTGCAGACTTAGGTGTTAACATCTAAAGACGAAACTTTGGTTGTATAATAATTTAATCCTTTCTAGAGTTAGTTATGATAGTGAAACTTGAATGCTTTGCAAGCAAGATAAAATGAATCTTGATACATTTGATTCTAGATGTTTACGAAATATATTGGGCATTAGGTAGTTTGAGTTTGTAAGTAATGATGAGGTTAGGCAAAGGAACAAAGGAATAGGCAACCTCCTTTGAGTAGTACATTGTGCAAAGAGAGACTGTGTCGGTTTGGCCATGCTACTTGTATGTATAGCTATATATTGGCGAATTAGATTATAAATATTGTGTCTGAAGACCTCAGAAAAAGGGGAAGACCTAGGATACGGTGGGCAAACAATGTGAAACAGGACTTTGTTCGAATTGACCTATACTGTCCAAATGCACCAGCTGTATCTCAGGAAAGACATCTGTAAAATAAAATTTCACAGTCTGGTAGGACTCCGTAGCCCGTGTTTGTATGTATGTATGTAGAGTATGGAATGAGGGCTTGTCTATTGGGAAGTCATAACCACAGAAATTTCGCACATACTGGTAATAGCGACTTCTTACTTTAAATATAGATTAAAAAAGAATTAACCTGTAAATTTTTAAGGCTCCTCAGTAGCGGATTTAAAGCGACCTAAGCGACCTTTAGGGACCTAAAGCGGAAAAGCATTTAGGGGCCCTATGATGTGTAGTTGAAATGACCTCTACAATTATATAAATCTTTGTCATTCTCCCATGTTATTACTGAAAATTGTGCACTTGAATTTCATAATAATAATGAAAAATGCGATAATGTAATTAAAATAAATGAAATACACAAAACGATATGGGAGTCACTAAGCCGCCGTTTACTCCCCTTATAGGTTGGGTTGTTTTACCTCTGAGCGGCACTTTTTTGCACACCATGGGCTAAATGGCCAGGTCACATGGACCCCGAAGGCTCAGAGAAGGTTGGGGGAGGGGACCCACTGGAACCGCTGTTGGGAGACAGATGGTAGCCTCCCGTCAAGGCCATCCAGCGTGTTCTTTAACGTGCACAGGCGTATGGCTCTCCCACACACGGGGCCACGGCTTAACGTCCCATCCGACGGACGGCGGCCTTTTCAAGCCCATCGGTGTCCCCTACTGACCGTGGGCAGGGCGGGGAATTTTGCGGAGATAAATCTCAACGCTGACCCAGCTGGGACTCGAACCTGGGAACTACAGATTACGAGCCTGGCGCGCTACCGACTGAGCCACCCCACCCCTTATAAGTAAATCCTCCTCGGTGATTCAGTACATAAAAAAGTTGCATCAGCGAGATTGTTTTCAATAGCAAATGAAACGTCATCTACACATTCTTACGATATACAACTGCAGTCAGAACATCATGCAATACATCGGAGCTGGCAATTCAGTAATAAAAAAAATCACAGGAATGCACAAACAGCAGATGCCAAACAGGATGTTTTCGGCGATATTCTCATTCTTCTTTATCACGGTCTATGTGCTGTGTTTTGTGATGATGAGAAAGAATCATCCAATTTCAGATACCTATTGTCCTTGTCGGAGCATTTGTGGCAGGATGAGAGGAAGGCAGCCGAGATGCAGGAAAGAGACTTTTCATCCTCCGCACGTACAGTTGGCTTTGACGTACGTGAGAACGAGACACAAAAGGACTCTAATTCACGAATAACAGAGCAAGAGCTCTTTTATTCTACTCTTAGGGAGCACGGAATGCGTGAGCTAGCATGTTCGTGACTAATAAATTGTTCAGCTAAAGTAAATGTATGAGGCAGAATGAGGACTAGGAAATGGAAGAGCTCGTAGCTCCTACAAATAAGTCTTTCGAACTCAAATACCATGAGGGTGCAAGTTCGTAACAGAATTTAATATTATTAAGATTAATTTCGTTACTTAACTACCAGTCGACTGTCAATGATTTCAATCGGTGCTGTGTACAGGGTCGGATCTAGGGAGGCGAGGAAAGTGGCAATGTCCCCCCCCCCCCTCGCCCCTTTGCTAATGCAAGTAAACAATTACGAAGTCGACGGTAATCGACTTAGTATTCCTTACACTCTCTCTGTGATCAATCACCTCGTGACATGCAATGTTATCTGTTTAATCATTGAATCCTCAAGATCTGAGCGAATTCCTTGAGAAACTTAACACTCTTTTTATTTAAAGACGGAGGACTTAAGAAGGATACTTAAGGAGTTATTTCCCTGGTATTATGATATAGTATTTGTTTTCATTTCTTTGACTTTGAAGTTTATATTTTTTTAAATGAATTTATTTTTGTTATAAAATGATTTTTATTAAGTTCGGGGGAAAACCCTACATTTTCACCCAGCACCCAAATGCCGTTTCTTGGCACCTTCTAAGGACTCAGAATTTCCAAAAGCATGCTCCTGATTTCGTATTGCAATAAAGGCAGCTCATGAGTTCTCAGAGTGAGAGGTGAGATTGAATACTTCCGGATCAGTAATTTATAATAAATGACAGCTATAATTGTTGATGAAAGGAACTTCTAACTTTAATTATAAACACCATCAGCCAAAGATAACGAAATTCCAAAAGGCAAAAATAAACATTTTTATTTCAAATATTTGTCGGGGCTTACTTGGTACTCAATAAGTATCTTCATCTTGAAGAGTTTGATATAATTATATAAAATTTCAGGTTAGTTGAGTCCTGGGCAAACTACCACCCCCATCACTTTTTGTTCGACCAGCGATCTAACTGAAGACAAATTAAATTTCTAAAAATGAAAAAGAACGTATAAAGGACAAGACTATCTTCTGCGAAGCTAATTATCCTGAAAATAATTAATTTTAACAAAGTATATTGTTTGTGTTTCACTTTAGATTTTTTTGCGTTGGTTATATATACGTTACTAATTATAACTTCTTTGGTGGACCGTCCTTCGATTCCAGCTTTCTATGCGGTCCTTCACTAAAAGGTTTGTCTAGTACCGGCTTAGTGCAATCGTATTCACATACACTTAATCCAACAACTAAACAAACGAACCGAGGGCATCTTTAGTACAATAATGCTCCATCTCAAATTAAATATGAGGTAAGAGAGTTTCGGGAGATACTGGCCAATAGTTTCTCTCTAGAAAAGATAAAATCCACAATGACGCCTCAGCGGAGGAAAAAAAAAGTTTAGAATTATTCCAAGTAGGAAAATTTTATGTCTTTTGTAATTTAAAGAACTCATATAACAATATTGGAATAAAACATTTAACAGCATAGAAGATGTAAGTGAAATCAATACTCTCGCAATTCCGCTGCGACAGTTTATTTACTAGGTTAAACATTTGTACAAGTCCTTAGCTGTATGAAATTGAGTCTCAGCAGTAGAAAGTAATTTGGTTTTTTTTCTTCTTAAAATAGAAAAGTATTGCCCTAGAGTGTGATATTTGTTTTTTATCTCAAGCATATGCTGTGTTCGCTGACAAAAATATAACGTTTCTAGTTGAACAGTTTTAATATCATACTTCTCTGAAACGGGTGGTCAACAAACTTTTTTATAACCCATAAGTTTTTCCAAGTATATCTTTCAGGTCCGCATGAGATCCGCTTACATACTTCCACCCTAAACAAAGAGAAAAGAAGACAGTTTATATATTTCTTAAACAAACATCAGTTTTCAAAGAAAACGGAAGAAATTTTAAAGAAAAATATTATTCGCATGAATGCAGAGATATTTTCAATGCCGACAATATAACAAACTCGTTTTCTCTTTAAAGATAATGAACTTCAGCTTGAGGAATGCTTATGAAGATGGCAGATTTTAATATCCAAAATCCTGAAAAAAATTTGGTTTTGCCATAAGTGGGATTCGAACCCATGTCTCCAGGAAACATGCCTGTTATGCTACTACTACACCACCAATGTATAACCTCTCAACTTGTGTGACGTTATAAACTTTCCGGATTTTTTTATTTGATTCGCACAGTGGCGCCATCTATGCGGGAAAGTTTATAACGTCATACAAGTTGAGAAAAAGTTAGCCATTGGTGGTGTAGTGGTAGCATAAGATGTATGTTTCTTGGAGACGTAGGTTCGAATCCCACTCATGGCAAAACCAAATTTTTTTTCAACTCATTATTTCATGAGTTCCATGTCTACAGGACTTACCTGTGATTCTATACTACTGATACAAAATCCTCTTTAAATCGTCTAAGAAGATTAGATCTCCATTCATTCTGGAATTTTAAATATCCACAAATGATTTTAGCCTGGAATTTCAAAACCACCTTTTTGTTCTATTCTTATATTGTTTCCAAAATCACGAGGGCCAGTGTTGAACAAATTTTGGGTCGGGAAACTTCAACGTGTGTTTCTAGAAAACGAAAAGTAACATCCCAAAATAATAAGAATGAGGATTATAAGGAAACAATATTGTTTTCCTGTGATTTTATTACATTAATGACACAAAATATTTGACAAAAGGCCATATATATTTTTTTCAGTAATTTTCAAGGTTCTAGTTGTATCTGAGTGGTCGAGTGATTTAAACCGTGGAAGGGTCCGTCTGAATGGCCGAGTGATTTAAAGCATGGACGAGTAAGTCTCGAAGGTCAAGCGATTTAAAGCACGGAAAGGCTCGTCTCAGCGGTTGAATAATTAACATGTTCAATGCACATTCCTAACTCAAAGTACAATGTCTTAATATACTACAATCAAACACATGTTATGGCAGGGGTTGGTTTGGTCAACAGTGCGCCAGACTCGTAACTTGATGTCAGTGTTAATGGGTTAAAAATGTTTAAATGTTGTTATAGTCTGCTACATTGAGATTTTTTCGCTGTCTAGGTGAGAAAAGATATTAATGGGCTTACTAATGTGTCTTTCTCACCAACATGTTTTATTTAATTGGAATGTTTCCCCTTCAAGTGCTTGGGAGTAGAACAATTGAGCGAATGTATCCTCTAAGTGTTGATAAGGTTGCCACGAACTTAAAACTGTTGCGAATCATTTTTCTGAATGGCTAGATTTAAACCTGGGTTTGCATAAGTGTTTTTATTTACAGATGCCAACCTTCAACCCTGTCATTTAGTTTTATCTCTTAATGTGAACACAGTAAGGATGTCTTATACCCTCATTGAACAGCTCTGGGAATCTATTATTTTTGCTCTCTCAATGAGGGTATGGAACTGGGTGAACAGAGGAAAATCTCTAGGAGAGTATGAAATGGGAGATTGTAGAAAAGACCTTACTATACTATGGTTCGTGTTCTGTTGAATGTAGCAAATTATATTCTTCAGGCAGTATTTTAAACCATAAGACACTACCTTAAGTAGATTATTAAAGGAATCGGCAGTCAGTTGAATAAAACAAAGAGATCATATTATAGTAAAGCCAACGATGAAGAACTAGAATATTTTTCCATTATTCTGATTTTTGACAGGAGGGATTTTACCGCGCATCAATTTTTGACAGGAAAATGAAAGCATTGGAGTATTTGAAAAGAGCGCACAGCTGTCTTACAATATGCATAAAACAATTGCGCAAATTTCCTAGAGACTCTTATCCTTATGTGGGACAAGTAAATGAGCAGCTGGATGACTTATTGTGGATCGCTTTTGAATGTACAATCAGTTCCAAAGAGTCAGCAAGTGATGTATGCCTATCAGACTCTTCCATTCCCTATGTTTGCTGATTTTAACATATGTTATTTCACTATAAAGTCTCTTGCTCTTGAAACAACATTTTACCTTGAATTTCCTCATCGCGAAACATTGATGAAATTCCTGAAAGTCGAGATGAAGTTTATTGCAGCACAAAAAATCATATCTCGTGGGGTAAACCTTTAATTTCAATTTATTCTCATGTATTGAAAAATAAAAATAACCGTAAACCATATGACTAAGGAAAACGTTGGTTTCAACTATAATTCTAATTTCTTTGCGAATTCTTAAAATTAAAATATTGTATACAGAGAATAACTTGATTCAGTCATTAAAGCCAATATCGTAACATGATGTTCCCAAGTTCGACTCTCTACTACATATGTGTATTTAAATTTTATTCGCTAATTATCGCTCTGTTTTCGGTGAGCAAGTGTTACTTGGCTTGGAAAGATCATTAAATGTTAAACCGTGACCCAACCACAGAAGAACCATATTCTTTGCCCAATAAAGATAGGCCTTTATGCTACGCTTTCATCTGTCTGCTAAGAGATACCCAGTGGATTCCCTTATTCATTATCCACTCTGAGCACTTGTGGTTTCATTTATTCCACTGTATGCAAAAGTAAAGAAACGTTTGAAATTAAGTAATCTAACTCTCGTATGTGATTTAAGTTTTGATTTAAAGGTTTGTCAAATGTCTGTTCTTCACAAATTAACATTCAGAGTTGGGTTGTTCTACCCCTGAGCGGCACATTTTTGCACACCATGGGCTAAATGGCCAGGCCACATGGACCCCGAAGGCCCAGAGAAGGTTGGGGACCCACTGGAACAAGCTGTTGGGAGACAGATGGTAGCCTCCAGTCAAGGCCATCCAGCGTGTTCTTTATCGTGCACAGGGTATGTCTCTCCCGCACACGGAGCCACGGCTTAACGTCCCATCCGACGGACGGCGGCCTTTCCAAGCCCATCGGTGTCCCCTACTGACCGTGGGCAGGGCGGGGAAATTTTTGCGGAGATAAATCTCAACGCTCACCCAGCTGGGACTCGAACCTGGGAACTACAGATTACGAGCCTGGCGCGCTACCGACTGAGACACCCCCGCCCTAACATTCAGAGTTCGAGAGTTGAAGGTCAATGTGAAAGATTCCTAAAGCCATTTCTTAAATGTAGTAATTTATGGATTCAAACAGCATATCGAGTATGTTCTGTTCCGCAAAGTCCTGGCGTTATTTTTCGACGATGTACACAATAAAAATGCCTAATCTCAATTATTTATTCTTGTAATAGCATATTACTTACAGCAGTGCTTTAAATGCATCTTATAGCACCTGAAGGAATAATGAGTACTATTCACTCCATAATACTGCATCAAGGGACTTCCGAAACTTCGTATAAGCCTACCCTGCAAGAGCAGGTGATCTTTTCGAGTAGGGGCTTGGGGTAGATCAGTCGGTAGCGCGCCAAGCGTAGTCTGTATTTTCCAGGTTCGAGTCCCTCCTGGGCCAGCATTGAGATTTTTTCCGCAAAACTCTCTACCCTGTCCTCGTTCAGTAAGGAACACTGCTGGGCTTTGAAAAGACGCTGTCCGTTTGATGGGTACCGTATGAGGAAGAGCCGTAGTCTGTGCACGTTGGATGGAGCACAGTGGATAGCCTTGATGGGAGACTACCATCTGTCTCTCAACAGCTGTCCAGTCCCCCCCCCCACCTTCTCTGATCCATCGGAGTCCTTGTTATTTGGCCATTTAGTCCATTGTGTGCAAAAAAAGATACCGCTCACAGGTAACCCAACCCTCTTTAAGTAGTGCATCATATTCAGCTCATAATTAATGTGTCGAGGTCAGAGCCGGATTTACGCATCCCCAGGCACATGAAGTGGCAGTGCGCCTTTATTATTGGTATATTTTTATTTGCCCAACCACAATAAAAGATCACATTATCGAAACGGATGTAGGAGTTGTAATGATAACAAAATGCGCTTTTGTTATCAAATGTTGCAAAAATTTATGCGATAACCGTAAATTATAATATTCAATATGCAATAAAATTTAAAATCGAATTATTCATTTTTATACTTCCTCACTTACTTTTTTTCTGCTGTTGGAATGAAAAAAATTGCAATAATTTTTTTAAAGTATTGAAATAGTTCAATGTTGTGACAATAGAAAACTATTTTCAAAATTTCTCAACTGAAAATTTTTTTTATAGTTAGCAATTTGCATCAAGGATATTTGTAGCTAGTTTTTTATTCCTTCTAAGAATTGAAAAGAACATAAGTTTGCTATCACTTAGACCAAAAAATTGTAACACTTAAATGCTGAAATCCTTATTATGTTGGTGTCCTTAGGCAAGGGCCTAACTTGCCTTATGAGAAATCCGGTCCAGGTCGACGTTTAGTTCAGGAAATGCATCTTAGATATATATACAGGGTGATTCAAAACTTATCGTTCAAATTTCGTGGGGAGGTAGGGAATACGTCAGGAAACCGATTTCATATAGGAAAGTATGTCCGCAAACGTCATCTACATGAACAAAATGAACAAGTAAAGACGCTTGTCTACTGATCTAAGGGACCTGGGTTCGAGCCCCGGGTAAGGCATGGATGTGTGTTGTTTTTCTGCTGAGGTCCTGCCATTCTCTCAGATCTCCTACTGTGGCATATAAACTGACAGGCTCCTGTCAGACCTCTGTGGCAAGCAGCTGCTTGAGGGGGTATTTATTTTTTTTTATTATTATAAAGTGAACACAAGGAAACAGTACAGTTAAGTGGTAACGAATGTGACTTTTATTCCAACAAGGTAAAGTACAGGTTCACAGTAGGTGCTCAAAATTGCGACCATTTACACGGACACAGGATTCACAGCGCCGTTGCATTGACCGCCGAACATTTTCAAAAACGCCTGGCATATCACGGACAATGCCTGCGGCGGCCACTATTCGTGTAACAAGGTCCATTTCACTGTCGACGGGGGTCTCGTACACATGGTATTTCATGGCCCCCCACAAAAAGAAATCCATGGGCGATAAATCAGGTGACCAGGATCGCTGATGACAGCGGGAGTGGTCGGGCGAGCTGTACACTGGTTGGGTACACACAGCACCCTCCACATACGCATGCGTACATTTGCGGACATACTTTCCTATGTGAAATCGGTTTCCTGACGTATTCCCTACTTCCCCACGAAATTTGAACGATAAGTTTTGAATCACCCTGTATATACAGCAATATGAGCGAAGCGTTTCTGCGTACATATAAAAATAACGAATTTCGTGTTTACAAGTATTCGTGGAAGCTTGTCGTGAAATATTTTGTCGAACACACTTTGTCGAACACTCATCCTTCGGTCTGCAAAATCCTCTGTAGAATTTAAATTTCTTGTTACAGCTACAGAGCATATTTATTGTACGATCATGCAACACGACTAAACAGCGAAAAAAATATATCTTCTAACTTTACGGTGAATATTTTCATGTTTCAGTAACAACAGAATAATAGAGCTTTTAACAACAGAATAATAGAAAATTTTGAACAACTCATTTTTAATGCTTCACGATAGTGTCATACGTAACCAAAATTTGACCAGTCATTTTTGTCCATGTCCTAAACGCTAGATATGTACTAGTTTCGGTTTCGCTCGTACTTGCCTAAATGCGTTGTGTATCAAAATTCTGGTCATATAAGAAAAGTATTCGTAAAGGAGCTGCTTACCTGAGAAGCCTGAACAGGTTGGGTTGGGTTGTTTTACCTCTGAGCGGCACTTTTTTGCACACCATGGGCTAAATGGCCAAGTCACATGGACCCCGAAGGCTCAGAGAAGGTTGGGGGAGGGGACCCACTGGAACAGCTGTTGGGAGACAGATGGTAGCCTACCGTCAAGGCCATCCAGCGTGTTCTTTAACGTGCACAGGGTATGGCTCTCCCGCACACGGGGCCACGGCTTAGCGTTCCATCCGACGGACGGCGGCCTTTCCAAGCCCATCGGTGTCCCCTACTGACCGTGGGCAGGGCGGGGAATTTTGCGGAGATAAGTCTCAACGCTGACCCAGCTGGGACTCGAACCTGGGAACTACAGATTACGAGCCTGGCGCGCTACCGACTGAGTCACCCCCGCCCCAGCCTGAACAGGAGACCACCACTTTGAATATGTCATAGACAAAACCTGTTAGGAAGGCGAGACCTCAGCAGAAAGACAAAACAGAAAGAAAAGCATTCTTTCCTTAACCGGGACTTGCACCCAGGTCTCTTTTATCGTAACCAAGCACGCTAACCCCTCGGCCACCGGACCACGGAGAGCGAAAAACATTCTTAATGTTGCAAAGACAGGGGGCGAACTCAACTTAAAACGCTTATCATTAAAGTAACAAATTTTAAAAGAGGACAGAGGCTTTCCCTATCAAAATGGCTAAACAGCTAGATGTATGTGATGCCACAATTTTCGCAGCTCCTTTAACCTTCTCCCTTATGCCGTCAGCAACAACTTCCTTGGCAAGCTTCGGAACTGTTGCCAGTGCTATCGCTCACACAAAAAGCAATTTCCGACTTGTTTTCGCAAAACTTACCTGAAACAGGAGAAGAGTTGCATCCGGAAATCTAACACTGTAAATTTTTTTTTGTAATACATTATAGCAGGGACAATTAACAAAATGCCACACCGGCGATGGTGCACTCTCAAGGAGGGCTTCATGTTTAAGAAGGGAAATATTTAAAAAATTTCAGAAAGATTACAATAAGATGGTGAAAGAAGCAGAGAGATGAGAGAATGACACATTTGAAGATAATGAAAACTTAGACCCTCCCCTGCATGACGCTCTCTTATCTCTATAAAATACCAGGGGCGGGGGTGGCTCAGTCGGTAGCGCGCCAGGCTCGTAATCTGTAGTTCCCAGGTTCGAGTCCCAGCTGGGTCAGCATTGAGATTTATCTCCGCAAAATTCCCCGCCCTGCACACAGTCAGTAGGGGACACCGATGGGCTTGGAAAGGCCGCCGTCCGTCGGATGGGACGTTAAGCCGTGGCCCCGTGTGTGGGAGAGCCATACCCTGTGCACGTTAAAGAACACGCTGGATGGCCTTGACGGGAGGCTACCATCTGTCTCCCAACAGCTGTTCCAGTGGCTCCCCTCCCCCAACCTTCTCTGAGCCTTCGGGGTCTATGTGACCTGGCCATTTAGCCCATGGTGTGCAAAAAAGTGCCGCTCAGAGGTAAAACAACCCAACCTATAAAATACCTAATGTTATTGTCTTATTCGCCCGACAGTAAATAAGACTAGCTTCACAACATTTGCAACTTCTTAAAATTTAATTGATATTTCTAACCACGTAAATATATCGTTTTTGCAATTCTTGAGTGAAATGCATTTTTAAAAGAAGAAAAATAAATAATAATAATGAGAATAAAATTATTAAATTTAGCAAATCCCTCAAAATATTTCCTCCCTCTCATAACAAAAAAAGTATTAATAATTTTTAGGTTTGCTGCAGGAAATTGCTCATGTACCGAATTTGTCTCTGCCTATTTGATAATTTAACACTGAGCGCTGAGTGGGTGGTTGCTCTTTTCAGATTTGGCCGTGGACAAAAAACCTTTTTAGTCCTGTCTGCATCATGGCGGAAATTTTAAAGGCTAAATGGAAACCTAAAATATTTTTTGATTTAAAAATTGCTGCATGTTATTTCAATATTGTGATTGAGAATTCTTCCCCTCTATCAGAAAACCGAGCTGAGAAAGTAAAGTATTTTTCGATCCATCTTCATCTCTTTTTACATGCAACATTTATACTAGTATCGAGAAGTGAAGGTCCAACCTCATGTTATATCAATGGAAGGCTCTTCAAAGCTCCACAACCTGAAAAATGTTATTTTATGGGAAAAAAAGGACTGAATATAAATTAAAACTCTCAGTCATATCGGGGCGGGGGTGGCTCAGTCGGTAGCGCGCCAGGCTCGTAATCTGTAGTTCCCAGGTTCGAGTCCCAGCTGGGTCAGCGTTGAGAGTTATCTCCGCAAAATTCCCCGCCCTGCCCACGGTCAGTAGGGGACACCGATGGGCTTGGAAAGGCCGCCGTCCGTCGGATGGGACGTTAAGCCGTGGCCCCGTGTGCGGGAGAGACATACCCTTTGCACGTTGAAGAACACGCTGGATGGCCTTGACGGGAGGCTACCATCTGTCTCCCAACAGCTGTTCCAGTGGGTCCCCTCCCCCAACCTTCTCTGAGCCTTCGGGGTCCATGTGACCTGGCCATTTAGCCCATGGTGTGCAAAAAAGTGCCGCTCAGAGGTAAAACAACCCAACTCAGTCATATATACTACATCTCGATTTTCAACAATACTGGGCATTTAAAGACTTAAAGAAGCTGTAATATTCAGCAACAGCAATGTCAGTCGTAAGAAACAGAAAACTAACGTAATAATATAATAATATGAGAGAATTATATACACAAACTTCCTAATTTCACACTAATTTTATTAGTGGGCAAAAATATTTTTATGTAAGTTTCAATTATCATCTGAGGTATCTTATGACTCCATTGCTGTTGTTAAATATTCAGGCTAACGTAACTCTTTAAATATCAGACGAATATTGTAGAATAAAAAGAGATTTTGATAATTTGATTGAGATTTTTACCTTTAGTCACAGATTTTTACCGTGGTCACCATGAAAATTAATGGAAAACTAACCACTTATGTAACATAAACTTGTAACTTAAGTTTTGGACATCTTTGTCGATTTCGAAATATCTAGTTTCTACCAATAAAAATATTTTTTTATGTAATGTGAAAACAACTGTGACCAATTATTTGCATTTCATTCTCGTTTCAATCGGACATTTGTAGAAGTATCCAGAAACTGTTTTATTTTTTAGAAACAAAAATTCTGGTATGAAGGTGTTAAATTATCTCATTCTAAAAAATCAGCATTTCATTTCTGTTTCAATTTGATGTTTCAGGAAACATTTTGGAGCTCTTTGGTTTTCATGTTAAAGGCGAAAAAATCAAGTATGTTAATGTTTGCGTAATCTTTGCCAATAATATGTTATAAATAAATAATAAATAAATACCCCCTCAAGCAGCTGCTTGCCACAGAGGTCTGACAGGAGCCTGTTGGTTCATACTCTACAATAAAAGGTCTGAGAGGATGGCGGGATCTCAACAAAAAAACATCACAAACGTCGATGCCTTTACCCGGGGCTTCCATGACTACTGGAATCTGCATAACAGGAGTCAAGCTCAACGCTGAACTGTTGAAACGGAAAACTATTTAAAACTACTAATGTGGTCACTGCTATTCCGACAATTATGTGTCCTTCCACTGCAATAGTGATATGAATAATCTTTATAATAATATTTCAACTTGTTCTACGCATTAAAAACAAATGAATATACCTGTTTGGTGTCAGTTTGAAAATAGTTTTTCTAACTGAATTTTTATTTTCACAATCTACATTGTACGGAAAATTATACTTTATGTATAATGAAGCATAAGCTAAACAATAACTAGAAAGCAAATCATCAGGATGTGTATTTTTTCATAAGAAAAAGAAAAATCACTTTCCTAAATTATTTAATCTGAGAAAATAAGAAACTTCCTTTGTAAATAACTGCTTAACATGTATCACATATCTCTTATGCAATCAACTGTAGGAATCAAGTAAGTTTGTACAAACTTAAATGACAATAAATTTTGCAAGTTGTCTGAAAATCTTATTGAGTTTCCTAAAAATATATATTTTTTAAAATAAATATACTACTTCTAAAGCAGTCGCTTGCCACAGAGTCTTACAAGAGTCTATCAATATAATGAGCTATAGAGAAGATTGTGAGGATTTATCATGGTTTAATTTTAAACAAAAATACAAATGTTTCTTTTTGTAAGTAACATTTAGGTTTATTACTGACTGAGTATTAAGTTGTGTCCCTCATCCACTTCGATTTGTTTCTAAATCCGTGCCTGATACAGCCAATATTGTTTCATTTGCTTTGATTTTAACGAATGACAAGTCGTCGGATATGTGAAATGTCTCTTTGGAAGAAAGTGAGTCCGAAATTCTTTAAAATCCGATATTTTATAATATGGAGTTCTTTAAAATCCAACATTTTGGAATCCGGAAGATTTTAAACATCCCTCATTTTACAACGCAGAATTCTTTAAAATCCTATATATTATAATGCGGAATTCTTTAAAATCCTGCATTTTACCATTCGGAAATCTTTAAAACTTCTGCATATTTTACAAAAAAAAACATTTTACTATTGGGAAAACAATTTGGTACTATCTCATTTGTCTTTAAAAATTTTACAGTTTCACCACTATCAAACATTGGCGCTGTAGGATGTAAACAATTATCGTCGATCATTATCAAAGTATTCACTTGTGCTATTTTATTACAAAAATTTCCCCTGCCCTTCCACTATAGCTGGGGAAAAATGAAGACGGAAAGAGTGGACAGAAGAAAGAGCATGTTACACTTAATTTAGTTAAAAAGTTCTAAATTATAAATAGGCTAGAAAGTGGAGAAAAAAGGAGCAAACGTAGGCAGTTATAAAATATCGGATCGTGAAAAATATGTGACATAAAGAACATTACCGAATATATTATTATATTTTAATGTTGTTTTAACTCTTCTCTTGCTTCTATTAATCCAGTACTAGTTGCTAATCAACTAGTGCGTACTACTTTACAGTACGTGACAATATTTGTTGGTTATTCTCATTTGTTTACATTTAACAAATGTTAAATTAGTTATTTACATTACTACCCACTGGCACTATCTTTAAGGTATTAAACGTTACCTAATGATGAGATGTAAAGAAGTTCAATTGTTAATGCTTAAAATTTATTGAAATATGCTTTTTCAAAGATTCTCAACCACTAGATATACCGCTCTAAAATGCAGCACCACTCAACCCCCAAGGTGGCTAGAATTTATAGATTACTCTATACACTTTCAAGCATGACCTTTATAGTTTCGTTATTATTTGTAGCGCTTCCCTATCTAGCTCAAAACCACCTGCATGTAGAGGTGGAAAATACATTATAAACACTTGTGGAAATGAGGAAAATACTCAAAGGAATTAAGTTTATTCCCTCACGCCTTGTAATAAACAGAAACGTTAATGTTCTTAGCACGCTGTTTCATGCTCATAACATTTCCTCATCTAGCGCAAAACCACCAAAATCGCAGATGTTATATACGAAACTTCATCTATTCTAATGAGGAAATGGTTAAAGAAATCGTATTAATATTTCAACAATTTTATAATAAACACTAAATTTATATTCATTTATCATTATTATTATTATTCATATCTAACGTGAAGCAGAAACTAATAGTGTGTTTTGTAGGAATATTTTGAATACGTAAATATGCAATGTTTACTTATTGATGTTTGGAACCTTAAAGAAATTTATTTGTGATGCAACTTTAGTTACCTTACTGACTGAGCAAAATCAATTTTTGAGGTCATCGCAGGCACCTGAACTAAGGTTTTCTTTTAGTCCTTTCGGGAAGAGCCACACCACCTCATGCTACAAGAGGTGGATTTATGAATTGTTTCGTCAAAGGTTACTACAGTACGATAACCCTGTGATGATGCATAGAACCGGACAGGCCTAGCACCTAATGTCCGACCCCGCCTTCTCGTGGTGCAGACCGTTAGTACCTTTCAAAAGAGATACTCTCTTGCGGAAGTGAACGGAAGTGGAACGCTGCCAGATTAGTGTGGCCTATTGATCTGGACAACTATGGCTACTTTTTTTTTTACCCTGCTGAGGAGTGGTCAGCCACACAGGGTCCTGGTACTGACCATATATACCAACCTGAACGGAATTATGGCTCTGAACTTGATTATGGATCCTGATTTTGCTGCACTGGTGGGATTTTGTGGAGGGAAAATCTTCCGCTGTTTTTCTGTTTGTTTGTGGGTTGACAGCCCCAAGTGAATAGATTCACAGGATATGTTTATCAGCTGGTGGATAATCCTGAGCAGAGGTCATCGCAGGCACCTGAACTCTTTGCTTCTATTGGCATCGTCAAATTCTACATTGGAGGAAGTCTTCCACTGTAGATGGCTTCAGCCTTTAGTAGTGGGGGAACGGGTCTTTGCCCCATGTCTGCGATTAGGGGACTGTTTGATATTGTCGACATTCCCTCTGTCAATAAACATAGTTTCTTTAAACATCCCACTAACCATTTTCTCTCCATAGGTAGTTGGAATGTGAGGACTCTGCACAGAGCTTAACGCTGGCATAGTTGAGACTCGAATCTGGGAACGGTATATTACGAGTCTAGGGCGCTACCGACTGAACCCCCATCCCTCTTTGAAGGAGTATAAGTCAGGCTATTAAAGCAAATCTCTTATTATCCCACTCTAGCTCTTGAATGCAAATTTTCTAATTAATAAATGGTAAACAACATTATTAAAAATGTTTTCATTTTGTAACTTTAGGCCCTTTAAGAGCAGGAACTAATATCAAAGGGAGATTCGAAAAATGCAAATAGCAATATTTTATTACTAACTATTCACCAAAAAAGATTTTACATTTGTCTCTAAATTCATAAGTTTAATGTTAACAAACGGAACGAAAATTTGAAAGCAACAGCTTGTTCTTACTCTATTCAAAAGCAAAAATATTTTTGTAAGATTCGGTTTGGCTGTTTAACTTTTTAGAAGCACATTTTTGCACTCAGTGGGCGAAATGATTAGGATATCAGGATCGCAAAGTCTCACAGATAGGTTGTGGAAGGGGATACAATAAGCATCTGTTAAAAGACAGCGGTTAAGCCCCTATAAAAGTCATTCAGAAATTTTTTTAAAGTTCACAGAGATGAGGGAGTTCACACTGTGCCACGGCTTAACGTCATATCCCTTCTAAGTCCAGAGAGTGGAGTCAGGGGGTTCACACTGTGCCACGGCTTAACGTCATATCCCTTCTAAGTCCACAGAGTGGAGTCGGCGCGATCCAATGAGGCAACATCCGCCATTAAAAAAAAGAGCTATAATTATATGTGAATTTTTTTATTCAGTGTTCGCATTATTCAAATGCAAAAATCCTTCAAATTTCACGTTATGTTCAAATTTCACAATTATCAACATCAAATTCAATATCACCACGAACTACATAGATTTTGATGCACAAAACCATCACCATTACTGGTGATAACAAATCTACACCAATTGTTCAACTAGATTTAAACTTAAAGAAAAAGGCATTAAAGAATAAATTTAAAATTTTTTCAAATTTCTCGGTGTCCAAAATATTTTTACAGAAACACCTGTGCGTTTTTGAAGACTTTGTTAACAAATAGAATTTATTACCTAAGTTCACAAGGAAGAGTTGTTAATTATTTGTCAATTTATGGTGATGTTTGAAGTGTTCAGATTCAGGAAAAAAGCTACGTCTGCCCTTTATACAGATGGTCAATGTCATGAACCACTATATTAACGACTTTACGTGATTTCAGCACAAAATAGGTATAAAGTATCGCGTTTCTTTCTTCAACGTCATACATTGCCATTTCCAGTCTGTGCTAAATCCTCAAACTGAAATGAAGGTGTTTATTATACTGTTTATTTTATGCCTTGTGGTAAGTTAAAAACTTTCGTTTTAAAGCCGTATTGCAAACTTTTAATGCAAGCGATGTAATTATGCTATAAATTCGAAACTTTAGTGGTTGAATGTTAAGGTCATGTGGTTTGTATCTGCAATACTAAGTTTATTTAAACAACTGTTTTTAAGAGATAATTGGATTTTTTCCCCGTTGGATTTCTACTAATGAAGCAATATAATCCGCATTTTTCAAATCCTTCCGTATTGTTAGAGATCACTAAATATTGAAATGGCGAAAAGTTTAACAAAAATGGTCCAAGTGATCTGTTTATGGTAGAAAGTTGAAATTTCGGCAATAGAGTATCAACAGATATTCCACTAACAGCAAACAATCTGTCCCTTTTTCTCAGACGGGTGTGAGAAAAACAATTTTTAAAATTGAAGGAATTAAAAAGTAAACATTTGTTGATGTTGTTTAAGCACTAATGAAATGCTACCATCTGCATCTTCCCAATCATCCATTAGTTCGAATTAAAGCCATTAAAGACTGCAAAAGTAGAAAACGAAAACTCTATTCTCTTTGAAAATGAGATTCCCATATTCGCAAGAGGTGATATCTGTTCTTCTAGTTTAAATCTGTTTTTAGTGTCAGCTTGCGGATAAAATGAAATTTTACGAAGACAGCTGTTTCGGATTTCAAAGTAGGTAGACAAGTTTGAGAATTCGTACAAGACGGCGGGATTTCGGGGAGGAAGTTTTCATAAATGTTGTTGATGACGTTGGTAATGGAGTAGGATTAAGGATAAATATAGATAAAACTAAAGTGATGGATAATAATTAGATTGGAAGGCTTCGGATTTTTTTAGGTAAGTTAGAGAAAGTTTGCAATTCCTCGTCTATGGGTTTGTCATTGAGACGTAATGCTTATTTAGAAGCATTATTTAAAAAATACCTTTTCCCCCTAAGTAACGACACATATCGCTTGGTAATATTGATTTCTCTCCTCTTCGTTTATTTTTTGGTTGATCTTCATTTTATTTTCTTTTGGCTGGAATTCATTTCTATTCCTTTCTGCTGAATTTTGATGGTTCACTTTTTGCACCTAATGAACATAAACAAGTAGTAGTTTATTGTAAATGATCGTATTCTAAAACATTTGATTTTTATCATTCGAAAACTAGAAATATATTCCTAATTGTTGCAGTACTCCATGTATTGTTCCAACTATGCCATCGTTGAGATTTATTTCCGCTAACTTTTACCCTGCTGTCGGAGAGAAAAGGGCACACCTATGGACTTGGAAAGACCGCAGTCCTTCGGATGAGACGTAAATTTGTGTGGCCATGTGCAGGAGAGCCATACCCTGTGCACTTTAAAATGCACACTAGATAGTTTTGAAGGGAGGCATCTATCTGTCTCTTAACCAGTGGGTCCCTTTCCCCAAATCTTCTCTGAGCCCTTGTGACCTGGCCATTAACCACGTTGTGTGCAAAAATAGTGCCGCTCATAGGTAAAACAACCTAATAAAACCCAATCTACCCTACCATCGAGTAGAAAGGGAAATATCGCCGTCCATCGGATGGGTTGGGTTGTTTTACCTCTGAGCGGCACTTTTTTGCACACCGTGGACTAAATGGCCAGGTCACATGGACCCCGAAGGCTCAGAGAAGGTTGGGGGAGGGAACCCACTGCAACAGCTGTTGGGAGACAGATGGTAGCCTCCCGTCAAGGCCATCCAGCGTGTTCTTTAACGTGCACAAGGTATAGCTCTCCCGCACACGGGGCCACGGCTTAACTTCCCATCAGACGGACGGCGGTCTTTCCAAGTCCATTGGTGTCCTCTACTGACCGTGGGCACGGCGGGGAATTTTGCGGAGATAAATCTCAACGCTGACCCAGCTGGAACTCCATCGGATGGGACATTGTGCCGTGGGGCCGTGCATGAGAGCTAAATCCTGCGCACGATAAAGAACATTTTGGACGGCTTGATGGAAACTTCCTCCTGTCTCCTAACAGCTTTCCAGTGGATCCTTTTCCCAACCTTCTCTGAATCTTTGCAAAAACTCAATTCAAAACAAAATTGAGGTCCGTGTGACTTGGCCATTTAACTCAATGTGTGGCAAAAATGCCGTTCAGAAGTAAAATTACTCAACCCAACTCCATGTAACGCTACATAACATAGTCACTAGTTTTTCTCCCGGAAATGCTACGTAACTTATGGACGACCTCTGAAAATCGTAGTTACATTCTTGGAAAAATTTTGTTTTAAGTGAATGCGGTTTTCGCAGTTATGATTAATGTATTAACTGATGCTATATCCTTTTGGAATTTCTCGTCAGCAGAAACACTTAGTTTAATTAGTCTACACTGCATTCCAAAATGCAATATTATTAAAGCAATTTTTAATACTGTATAAAAGAAATGCAAATTTTAAATTGGATAATTTACCAGTGATGATTTTGTAGCATGCTTGCAAAGGGAATGGGAGTGTATGGATCAATTATAGAGTTAATAAGACAAAGGGGCAGGATCATTTGTGTTCATTAAGAGGAGAAAACTTTAGTCTCTTCTATCCTTGCCTCTTTTTAACAATTTTAAAAACTTTATCATCCAAAAACAGCAAAGGTTTTCATTGCTTCTTCAAATCATTGAAAAGCTTTCGTTAACCATTTATTTATATAATTTTAAAAGTCAGTGCCTGCATGCGTACCTCTCAGCTATCTATGGATCATGCATGCAAATTGACAAATGCTATCTCTGGCAGCAATAGAGACTCCTCTTATAACTTTACGAAACTTAAAAGCTTGCCTCACAATCCTTTCTTTTCCCATTCCCCCCTCCAAAAAAATCAAAAAAGGATAAGAGCTACTCTTAAACTGTAAGAGATAGGATCATGAAATTCGGCACCAGCTTCTTCTTATCATAAATTAAAACAACGG
Source organism: Ryuthela nishihirai (assembly GCA_038380435.1). Taxonomy (NCBI): domain Eukaryota; kingdom Metazoa; phylum Arthropoda; class Arachnida; order Araneae; family Heptathelidae; genus Ryuthela; species Ryuthela nishihirai. Next base: position 43,857,173 of record JAWZYU010000020.1, read on the forward strand.
AAGGATTTGGCACCTCAACTTTTCTTCCCCCCTAAAAGGAGAAAGATCCCCAAAATATTTTTGAAAAGTTTTTCTTAAAGGCTAACCAAAAAAAATGCTCTGGAGGCTTAAAAACTCTGGGGTTACCAAATTCGTTATGCACCTCCCTCTTTTCATGATTTAAAGCATAGCAAAAGTCTCTCGCTTTACCACCTTCCCAACATTTCTTCGCCTCCGCCGCAGAAAAAGCCCTCTCAAAAAAAAAAAGGGGGGGGGGGTAATGTGTAAACGATTGCCAAAGATCACAAGCTATATCTCAAAAAAGAACTACTGATACGAGGAATATCATGGGCAATCTCAAATTATGTCCTCTACTTTCTTCTTCCTAAAATAAGAGGAGAGGAGGAATTTTACGATTGTCGATCGCAGAGAGTTTTTTGTCAAATGAAAGCTTGCATTGTAGGAAGGATCATTTTTAAAGAATTTAATAAAATTGAATTAAGGATCCCAGCACGACTAGTAAATCTACTAGTTTTATATAATTTTGCATTGCTATATAATCAAAGATTATTATCGTTATTAATAAATCAGTAATCAAAATTTTTACCGTTATTGTCACTGAAGTCGGAACTCGATACCAACAGAGAACCTGCTTCATGCGTCAGTTAGAAATCTATAGAACAATTCCTAAATAACTTGCTAGAGTTTGGAGAAAAGGGAGTGACTTCAGATTTTAGGTTGGGTTGTTTTTTGCACACCAACGGATTTCAGGTTGGGTTGTTTTTTGCACACCAACGGATTTCAGGTTGGGTTGTTTTTGCACACCAACACTCTGAGCGGCACTTTTTTGCACACCATGGGGTAAATGGCCAGGTCACATGGACCCCCAAGGCTCAGAGAAAGTTGGGGAAGGCGACCCACTGGAACAGCTATTGGAAGACAGATGGTAGCCTCCCGTCAAGGCCATCCAGCGTGTTCTTTAACGTGCACAGGGTATGGCTCTCCCGCACACGGGGCCACGGCTTAACGTCCCATCCGACGGACGGCGGCCTTTCCAAGCCCATCGGTGTCCCCTACTGACCGTGGGCAGGGCGGGGAATTTTGCGGAGATAAATCTCAACGCTGACGCAGCTGGGACTCGAACCTGGGAACTACAGATTACGAGCCTGGCGCGCTACCGACTGAGCCACCCCCGCCCCCACAGATTTCAGGAATTGAGTTCAGTGCCCATAGAGTAATTCTAAAATCTACCGAAACGAGTGTGAGATGTGTTTTAGTTTTCATTCAGATCGATGTTTTGCGAGTGTTAATATTTTATTCACATCGAGTCTTGCCTTCTGTGTAGTACAATGGAAAACAGGTTTAATAAAAGTCGTGATTGTAGTAGAATAGCTCAGTCTGAGATGTTATTTCAAATATCGTCAGTAGTTCATAGCAGGAGAAACTAACCTTGCGCTAGAAAGATATTATGCGTAAAATTACTTATTTTGAAATTAAGGTTAATTTGTGTGTGTGTGGTAAATAGACCTGCAAAGCTACTAACTTACCTGCAGGATATTACAGAACAAACGGCCATGGCGGTTATTTAATATGTATTTAATTAAATAATTAAATGCGAAATAATTCATTTAATTAATTTTTAAATATTCATTTAATGGAAAAATGTGACTAAAGATAAATAGAAGATAATAATCAAATCTATTTCAATCTTGATTTTCAACAAAAGCTGTGGAAGCTAGAATATTAATATATTAGATATATCTTGACACACGTATTGCTTTTCAGAAACACCTGGAAATGTGGATATAAAATCGGTTTTGTTGTTCTCATTCTGTGTCATAGTAGACTGTAGTCCCTTTTTCCATCAGTTCGAATTCTTTTACACATATTAATTTTCATTCTTTTTAAATCTGTCATTTCTAACTACTACAAAATAATGTTGAAAACGTTATGTTCACAGCATATAATAATAATATTATCTGCGTTTTCTAAAAAATAAAATATTTATTTTACAGGTTTACAGAGATGCTTACCCAAATATTCGAAAATATAGTCCCATGGACAGCAAGAGGAACTTGTGGTGTGGCACTAATGGAACTTGTGCAAGTAATCACTGCTGCATTGGAGCAAGTCTTTTTCTGGCATTCTGTGAAAGATACAGCAAACAGGGTAATTAATTTTAAAGAAACTATTCATTTCAATAACATCAAGTACAGGTTTCCTGCTGTGCATAATGTACTCTGAACAGGTGAACAGCGAGATGGAAAATCAAATTCCAAAGGAATCAAAAACTAATGTTGTTCAATCGACTGTGAAGTAAAAATTTCATACATCAGTTGCAGCATGTTAGAAAGTCTATAAGTAATAATTGAGAACTACTAACTTATTTGCAGGATATTACAGAACAAACGGCCAACCTATTCAAACCTTTTCTATTTCCCATTGTTTACCTCATTCACGATTGCCTCATCTTCTTCAAACTTTTAGGGAACACTTATCCTAATTCAAACATTTAAAGAGAGCAGTTAATTCTCCTACTCAAACTTTTAGGAACACTTATCCTAATTGAAACGTTTAAAGAGAGCGGTTGACTCCTCCTATTCAAACTTTTAGGAACACTTATCCTAATTCAAACATTTAAATAGAGTAGTTGACTCCTCCTATTCAAACTTTTAGGAACACATCCTAATTGAAACATTACAGAGAGCAGTTGACTCCTCCTATTCAAACTTTTAGGAACACTTGTCCTAATTGAACATTTAAAGAGAGCAGTTGAATCCTCCTATTCAAACTTTTAGGAACACTTATCCTAATTCAAACATTTAAAGAGAGCAGTTGGCTCCTCCTATTCAAACTTTTAGGAACACGTATCCTAATTGAAACATTTAAAGATAGCAGTTGACTCCTCCTATTCAAACCTTTAGCAGCTGATCCTAATTCTAACAATTTAAAGGGAGCAGTAAGACTACTCTTCTTCAAACCTTTTGGGAACACTAATCCTAATTCAAACAAAGAAGGCAGTTGACTCCTCTTCTTCAAACCTTTAGGAACACTGATCCTATTTTAAACAAAGAGGGCTGTTGACTCCTCTTCTTCAAACCTTTAGGAACACTGATCCTAATTTAAAGAATTAAGTGGATCAGTAGGATCCTGCTCTTTAAAACTTTAAAAACACTTATCCTAATTCAAACAAAAGGAGCAAATGACTTTTCTTCTTCAAACATTTTAGGAAGTCGGTCAGTCGGTAGCGCGCCAGGCTCGTAATCTGCAGTTCCCAGGTTTGAGTCCAGCTGGGTCAGCGTTGGGACTTATCTCCGCAAAACTCCCGCCCTGCCCACGGTCAGTAGGGGACACCGATGGGCTTGGAAAGGCTGCCGTTCGTCGGATGGGACGTAAAGCCGTGGCCCCGTGTACGGGAGAGACAAACCCTGTGCACGTTAAAGAACACGCTGGATGGCCTTGACGGGAGGCTACCATCTGTCTCCCAACAGCTGTTCCAGTGGGTCCCCTCCCTCAACCTTCTCTGAACCTTCGGGGTCTTTGTGATCTGGTCATTTAGCCCATGGTGTGCAAAAAAGTACCGCTCAGAGGTAAAACAGCCCAACAGCACTCTCGTAGGTTAGAAATTTACATCTGAAAGACCATTCTACTACAATTTTATTTTTGCTTGAGGGAAGATGATATGAGATCTTTCATTTATTCTGAAATCCAGCGGACTCATACCAGAAATATCACACATTGTACTGTATGTATTTTGCACACTGTTTGCAGTAGTATTTTGCTCAATTGATAGCGCTATAGGCTCATTAATCTGGTGTTTCCAGGTTAGAATCTCAACTGCACCATGTATAAATTTTTCTCTTCTGTTATCTGCCCTGTAAGATCAAAATACTTAACAGATTTATGTGCATCAACAAAACGGTATTGCGCTAGCTCGAATTTCAAGCGTTTTTCGCAATATTTAAAGAATCATTTAAAAGTTTAGATAACGAACGAAAGTGCAGAAGTTTTGGAATTGTTTTAACTAAATATTAGATTTTTCTTTGCTATTCTTAATTCTTTTATTGACGTATTCAAATTTAGAACTTCATTTGCTACTACAAGTACATTTTATAAACTAAGCATTTCTTTTTGCAGGAGAAATTTGCAGTGACTACGGTGATGCTTTATTCTCAATAGCTTGCCCTTGCGAGAAGGGTTTGGTGTGCTCTGGAGTAAGTAGAGGTCAAATAATATTCATTTCAACATTAAGTTACCCATCAGCCAAATGTAACTGCTGCATATATATTGAAGGTCATAATGTTAAACTCTCATATTTATATAATAAATTTCACAGTTCAACTGATCTACTTGTAAATCAACAGATTTCTGCACAGATCTAAAGTAAAGTTCTTGAGAAGTTTTGTAAAGCTAGTCTTTGTTTTGTGACGACAGTTCTATTCAATTTATTGTTACATTTTGTAATCAAATTATTATATGTCCGCCACTGCCATATGAATCCTCGTTCAATGGAATTTACGTCTACTGAAGAAATTCCACATTTTCAGGTCTAGCTGGGATATTCCTATAATCAAGTCAATGTTTTCTAATGAAATTGCCATGAAAACAGAGATTAATGATTGAATCAGTTAAGTGTAAAATAGTCTGAGAAATATTGGGCCAGTTGCAATTCTAAAGGTTGGTTAGAAATGTTTGACTTTCCAACTTCATTTTCAGTCAAAGAATGTAAAGTAAATTGTGTACTTGTTTAAGACTTGGTGCTAACCATTTGCGGATGAATTGCTAAAGGAAAGCTTTTAAAATCAGAATTTCAGTATTTGCATCTTGACTAGGATTCTCACAGATCCAGTCATTTCGAAAACGCCTTTTGTATGGCACAAATGTACTGTATTCATCTGATAATTCAGAAAGATGCGAAATAGTCATATTACAAAATGCAATACTATATATATTAACTTCTAAATTAAAACTAATAAGAAAAGAATGAACAGAAATGTTTATAACTTTACGTTGCATGGCTCTTTGCTAGTTATATTTTTATTATGATCTGCTAATAGTGTTGAGCATAAAAAACTTGAGAATTTTTTTTGTTGTTCCGTCTTTCTGGTTTTCCAAGTCTCATGTTCTTTTCTGATCCTCTTCTTCCTCATCTCCTGTTAAATATATATATATAGTTGGAAACAGGGACGTACCCAGGGGTGGAGGGACCAGGGGATTCCTTCCTCTGCCGAAGATCAGGTCGTCTTATCCGAAATCTTAAACTTGTCTAACTGCTTTCAAATCCAAAGCATTTGTCTTTGTATAATTTTATTTGGAGAAACTAATATTCGGTACGATATATTTATGCAAGAAATTTCATATTTTTCTCGTGGAGTGTCATTGTCAAAAAGTTTACATTGGGAACGATATTTTCTCCCCCCCCCCTCTTATTCCCAGGGGCTGGAAAATGTAACTGTAAAAGGCTATTTTCACCTAAAAAAGATATCTTGTGGTCCCGAGCATTTGTTGAAAGCTATTATACATCTAATGGTGTTTCTGTCAAGAAATTTCTGACGACTGGGTGATCGCATTTCATAACTCAATCTACTGTACATATATGTACAAAATTTGTTTGCATAAACAGAATAATTTACAATAAATATGCAAGTTGAGCTCTTCACTAGGGCATTGCACTTAAAACAACGCTCAGCTCCATACGCAAGCAGCATACAAATCTTTACTAAAATCTTGCCCCAGCGGGAAAATCTTTTACTAACCGAACATTCTTCGAAACGGAGCCTGACACCTCCGTTCAACTCATATCCAAAACGCAAAAAAAGATCAGAACCAATTGTTCTACTTCGCTCTCTATTACAGTCAGAGTTTTCTTCGCCCGAGGGCCAACAGTAAAGCAACGCACCGAGCACCTGCTGGATCGGTGCTGTTGCTTTGCAATTGGTCCTCTTATGTAGCAGAATTAATGAGCTTTTGTTTGTCTTCTACATCCGCTGGTCAGGAGGCTTTACGACCCCTCAGCAGGCGGGAGGCTTCGAAGCATCTGACCCTTACAGCAATTGTTTCGTTTTAAGGGATCGATGAAATATTCCTTTTGTGTTGTATAGGCACTACCAAGATATTACTTTTTGCATTTTTCCATTCATTCATCAGTTAAAATTTCCACTGTAAGAGAATGCGAAGGAGGAACTTTAATTACAACTAAGGGACATTTGTCACAATGGGTTTCACCTGATGGATTTCATAACAATTTGACTGATTAATATTCACAACAAATGAGCTAGTTCTGTTAGAGGTACAAGTCATATAGGGGAGCTGAAATTGGATCTGACCGTTTCCTTATTACAAGTGCTTTTCAACTGAAGCTTAAGAACTGTTGTGCTATGGTTAAAAGAATTACCCTTAACACTGAAGCTGTGAAAGACCCAAATATAGTCAAAGTTTACCAAAATAGGATACTTAGTCATTGTGACAATCGTGGAGGTGTTAGAAAATAATTCTTAGTAAGAGGGGCTGTTAGAAGATAATACTCGATAAAAGAGGTCCTTAATTTCTATAAGGTTGGGAACTACTGACCTAGATTATGAAGAGTTGTATGAAATGCGACTTCCCCAATCTTGGAATCAAGATGAATCCTCTTCACAAAACTGTAACTCTTACGTGATAAAGCAGAACATGGAAATCTAAATGTGAAACTTACAAAATTACATTTCATTATAATCACATTTTCCATATATTTATTACATTAAATTAATTATTATTATATTATTACATTAAATAAAAAAGGGAAAATATGAAAATGATAGTCCCACTATATCTCCAGAATGTCAGTGTAAAAGGAACAAGTTATGCATCAAATGAAAGCTCCTGGTGAAGGTAGTGCCATAAGATATAGAAACATTCCCTCCTTCTCCCCCATCGCCGTAAAAAAAAGGAGAGATTTGAACACTTTTGTTCCTCTATATCTTCGGAACGCAAGGGCCGAACACAGCAAATTGTATGCCAGATGAAAGCTTGCTATCTGGAATGTTGTGTGCAATCAAACATAAAGCCGTTCGATTTGTTCTCCTTAACTTAGTTTAAATTGCAAGAAGGTTGGGTTATTTTACCTCTGAGCGGCACTTTTTTGCACACCATGGGCTAAATGGCCAGGTCACATGGACTCCGAAGGCTCAGAGAAGGTTGGGGAGGGGACCCACTGGAACAGCTGTTGAGAGACAGATGGTAGCCTCCCGTCAAGGCCATCCAGCGTGTTCTTTAACGTGCACAGGGTATGGCTCTCTCGCATACGGAGCCACGGCTTAACGTCCCATCCGACGGACGGCGGCCTTTCCAAGCCCATCGGTGTCCCCTACTGACCGTGAGCAAGGCGGGGAATTTTGCGGAGATAAATCTCAACGCTGACCCAGCTGGGACTCGAACCTGGGAACTACAGATTACGAGCCTGGCGCGCTACCGACTGAGCCACCCCCGCCTCAATTACAAGAAGGTAAATACTAACTAGACGAATGCAGACGATATCGAATATATGAGGCATTCCATATATATTTGAAAAGACTGTTATTCTTTCAGTTTTCCTTACTGCAGCCTTTGTGTTTTGCCATCGGATATTTATTTCTTCTTTTATTACAAACTCCAGCAAAGTTTAAAATAACTGAATACCAACACAATGTAAACGTTTTAAATTTTGTATTGTGTTCAAGTATATATGCTAAAGAATGTTAATAAAGACAGTTATATGTGTGTTCATTTTAAAAATTTAATGTTTTAAATAGTGTAAATTTCATAAAACGACACCGATGGGCTTGTAAACCCGCCGTCCGTCGGATGGGATACCATATGATGTCAATAAAGTCATACCATGTCCACGTTAACCTTCCTGGTGCTAACCTTCTCTGTTTTGCGGTGCTATCAAGACAACGACACTAGAAGACCACTTAGCTTCGGCGAGGAGAGCACGTTCAAGCCACCTAGAGGGTTAAAGAACATACCAGATGGCTGTGAAAAGAGGGCTGTCATCTGTCTCCTAACAACTACCCAGTGGGTCCCCTCTCTCAACCTTCTCTGAGTTCTCGGTGTCCATGTGACCTGGCCATTCAGCCTATTGTATGCAAAAAAAAGGGCCACTCATAAGTAAAGCAACCCAACCTAGCAGAATAACTAGGTACTAAGATATCATTTGAAAAGCATTAAAAATATGCAGTGTCTATTTACTGTGCTTAACCTAATTTAGGTTAAGCAGTTATTAAAAACATCTGAAAAAAATTATCGCTCATGCGGCGGGAATCGTTTCCAGCCATGTAATTTTTTTCAGATGTTTTTAATAATTGTCGAAGTCTATTCCTACTGGTAATCTGTGTATTTATTATGGATGGATCTTTAGGTTAAACAAGTTTCTTATTTCTTTATCGGTAAATTTCATCCAGCCTTTTCACTGTTGCTTCAATGGCAGAAATGTTCAAATGGCAGAAGAGCAAATGGCAGAAATGTTCACTACGCCATTTTAATCAAACGAATTTTTTCCGTTTGGTTTTTAATAGTACTTCGCATTTTAACTCTATATTTTACATTTATTTGTGCAAATATACATATATATGTATGTAAACTATCAATTATGAATAATAAAGTTAATAAACATAGTTAAAATGTTTCTAAAATTTTTTCTAAAATTGCATAAATCACCCAACAAAGTAATTCTTATGGTCGCGATCATGACTTCAGTACACCCCCAGAGATATCCAATAATTTGTTTATTAATTTTTTTTGTATTTTTTATTTCTTTTGATCATATTATTAACATTGTATGTGATTTTTTCCTGATTATTTATATAATTTTTTCTTTATAGAAGACATTAGGAGAATGTAGAGCTAATGGTACCACTATTTCGTCTACTACCACTACTTCTACAACTTCTTCCACCACTGCATCTTATCCAACTTCTTCCACCACTGCATCTTATCCAACTACTTAAACTACTTAAACCTTACTACCACTATTGCGAATACTGTTGTCTAGTGGAGATTCCTTCAACAAAACAGCATGATTATAATAATTCAATGTCAACAAATAGTTTTTGCTATGAAATATATATATTATTTCTGTTTATTCTTCAGCTTATTTTCTCTAAACCTATCGAGATCTAAATTTTGGTCCTGTTTTATGTATTTGTAATAGATATTACGAAATGAAATAAAAACTTCTTTGAAAGCAGTCAAAATAGTTTCGTTGATTTTAACATGTAGCAAATCAACAACGGAAGCCCCACAAATTGATATTAAAATATATCTGAAAGGTCTGGGAAGTTGAATGTCACGGTCTGAATATATAAAAGCATGTCGAGGCTTAAAATATTATAAAGTTACTTGTTGTTGTTTGCGTGGATTTCATAACAAGTGCTGCAGAACTCTTATTCGTGTAATCCCTTGACGAACTTTGCATAAACGACGAAAATAATATAGAGTACAGTCGCTCAAAAAAGTATCCGAACGCTACGGTTGACACGAAGGTTGGCAACCTTCGTGTCACGTGACACGAAGGTTGCCAGTCACTAATTTCTAAAAAATTCCTTGCCATATATTTTTTCTGAATTCTGCAATCAACCGTAGCGTTCGGATACTTTTTTGAGCGACTGTACAAATGAGTAAAATACAGTATAATGTATGCTGCAAAATTCTAAATTGCAAGCACAAAAGTTAATTCTGCTTTCTTGACCAGTTAATACTAGCCTTCCTAGAATCTGAAAACTTCGCCCACCAATGAGACACTTTGCTTTTATTTTTGTACTGTGCTTTTGCGAACAAGGAATCAGATCACAAAGACCTCAAGGGCTAAGAATTGTGTAGCGAAAGATGATCCGCTGGACAACTGTTAGGGGACTGGTGGGTCAAGACCTTTCAGGGTTTCCTTAAGGCACATACAATTTAGCTCTTCGGCACACAATCAATGCCTAACATCCCATCTACTGGATGGCGGCTTTAACCAAACCCTCGGTGTTCCCACTCTAACCAAGGGCAGAGTGAATGCGGTGAGCGAATAAAATTTTCTTACAAGTGCATTGCATAAATAAATTGTAATCTTCCTATAGTCTCAAAAATACGAAAACCAAACTCCTAAGAAAACTTTTTAATATCGAATACCGTAAAACTCATCTCGAAATTAGAAAAATAACTTGCGAACTGAAAACGAAAATGCATATTACTGCATGAGAGCAACTAGTGCTTGATTTAAAAATATATATATTTAGTTCAAACCCCCTAGATACACTTTTTTTGAGGATCCTGGTGAACATCGAACCCCTTTATATTTTGCGGAATATCACACTTAATATCATTCTTACGGAAACGTATCTCAGCACTCACTTTCTTTATACGACAACACTTCCGTAGTTGCGGAAATTTTTCTGAATAAATATTTTTTATTATTATTGTACCACTAGAAATACAGCAATTGACGTCAAGGATGTTGTTGTGGCCCCAAATTTTATTTTCTGATTTTTAATTGATTTTTATCATTTCCTATTGACCTGTGATCTATATATGTAGGTGAAGACATAAATTCGAGGGTTTTCATACCCGTTCTTCGGGGGTGCTTCCTATGTTATAAAGCAAATATCCACTGCACTTTGTATAGAACAGCACGAATTACAGTTACATTTGGGGAGTAGAATTATTTGTGCAATTTATTTCGCGAATAGAGTATGACTTATAAAAAATTTATTGATACTTCTGATACTCACAACCGATTGGTTCGGGGTTGCTAAAGTTTTTTGGAATAGGCCACAACACTATGACAGTGCTTATCAGGACTAATTTTTTCAATTAAAACTTTATGCATTATTCTATTGACTTTGAATTTCATTCGTTACAATATTATCACATAAGTACCTTTTTACATGTGCAATTTACTGTGGTAGTTTATTATTTGGAGTAACAAACAAATAACCCTTTCCAAACTTTTCAGGAGAGATCGCAAAACAATCAAAAACCGAATGAACTTATTGCATTTCTTTATTTTTAAATAATAGCTGAATGGCACTCAACGCTGCTGGATCTCATTTTCCATCTGTATGTTCTGTTCTTTACTGCACTAAAGGTTAATTTTCAGTTCTGCTCTCCCCGGACACTTTAATACTGATCAACACGAAGAATTGTCGGCGTTGTTGACGTCAGAGCATGTTATCCTAGACCATGGATTCGTCACAAACTATTGAGACATTTTTGACAGATTTTGATACTGTGGTTCCCGATGCACTTGGCCGACTCTCTATAGGACAAGGAGACGCCTAAAAATAATAATAATGCCTTTAGAAATACTGGGAATCTGGCAACGGTAGCAGATATAAACGTTGTTATGATTCTTACGTTCACAGTTAAGGAACAGCAACTGACAACAATAAATTTGGCAGCGATGCCATTTCCAGTAGTAATATCATGATAAATATTTTTGCTTCTAGTAACTCCTCCATTCCCTTTGTGGGATTTCGACTTGAAATTTGGCAGTGTAACCTAGACGACAATGTGAAACATTCTGTGAAAATTTGAAGCATCTACCATTATTTCGCAGTGAGTTATGGCTTCCACAGACAGACAGACAGACAGACATCTCCTTTTATTACTATAGATATTTAAAGCGATAAAGAAATTGTATTTACATGAAGTTTTAGATCTGAAAATAAAATCTCTAAAAGAACGCATCTATCACTACACGTTGAGATTCAAAGGGGAAATAGGATCCGCTATAAATAAATTCGTTTCATTACCAACATTTTAGTAACGTAACCCTTCTGAAAATCAAGGACTATCTGTACTTATACGGAAACTATTGTTTTTAAGAATGCTAATCTTTTCATTTTAGTAACTGTTAAGATAGCTTGAAATTGATCTCGTCAAATGAGTTTAAACGTTTAATTAAATCTTATATTCCACAGTTAATTAACAGTGGAATGTAAAACTATTTTTCTTTCTGCTTTAATTTTGAATGATTTAATTCTAAAAAAGGGAGAATTAACTTATCGCAACCTTTCGAAAAACGATAAACCGCAAAACAGTTATTAACAAACAATTGTGAAATATGAAATATTTATTTGAAATTGCTTTTCTTACTATTATCTAAAAAATCATTCTCCCATTATTCATAAAAGGAGGAAATATTAAATAAGAAAACGTATTAAAAATTATTACCTTATACAAGTCATATTCTTAAACAAAAATCACTCATTTCGGGAAAAAAACTAAAGCTTAAATTCACTAGATTGCGTTGTACTTTTGTACCCCTGAGCAGCACTTTTACGGTACGCAATGAATAAATTTGTCAAGACAGAAACACTTTCTAAGAAAAGACGATCCACTGGAGGACAGATGGAAGCCCTTATCAAGGCCATATAGCAATTTCTTTCACATGTACAGAGAAGGGTGCAAAATTCCCCGCCCTGCCCACGGTCAGTAGGGAACACCGATGGGATTGGAAAGGCCGCCGTCCGTCGGAAGGGACGTTAAGCCGTGGCCCCGTGTGCGGGAGAGACATACCCTGTGCACGTTAAAGAACACGCTGGATGGCCTTGACGGGAGGCTACCATCTGTCTCCCAACAGCTGTTCCAGTGGGTCCCCTCCCCCAACCTTCTCTGAGCCTTCGGGGTCCATGTGACCTGGCCATTTAGCCCATGGTGTGCAAAAAAGTGCCGCTCAGAGGTAAAACAACCCAACAACAACCCAACAGAGAATGGCTGTGCTGTACATCTGGCCAAGGCTTAACACCCCATCCGAAAGATGACGGTTTTTCCAATTTCATAGGAGTCCACTTTCTCAAAACGAGTACCGACAGGGAATTAAACTAGAAGATCTCAAAACTGGCATTGTGGGAATTCGAACCTGAAAATTATATTCAAAGAGGCGAGGTTTGGCTTAGTTGATAACACCCCAGGCTGTAACGCTAGGTAATCTCTAGTTCCTAGGATCGAGGCCCAATTGTACCAGCGTTGAGATTCATTTCCGCTAAATCCCTACCCTGTCCTTGGTCAGAAAAAGGATACCGATTCGAACCTGAGACCTATATTAAAAGGGACAGAGTTTGGCTTAGTTGGTAGAACTCCAGGCTGTAACAATAGGCAATCTGTAGTTCCTAGGATAGAGGCCCAATTGTGCCAGCCTTTGAGATTTATCTCGATTAATCTCCCCCCCCCCCAACACCACCACAACCATGCTTTCACAATATAACTCTAATTCTTAACGTAGTGAGTACAATTCGTTTAAGTATTTTAATTTCACGTAAATAACGTATTAAATTTTATATAGCTATGCAAAAACAGAAGTTGAACTTACCCCAAGACAAAATGAAAATTGCTAATACTACCTTTATAATTGCTCGAATGGTGATTTTTACTAATTTAATTTGATAATTTTTATGCTTCAAAGAATAAAATGATGTATTTGTAACCTGCAGAAAACGTGTTTACTTCAACAACTGGAATATGACGTGTTTTGAGAAAGCGTGATTTTCTGCAATGCTGTGGAACACAAACAACATCTGTTCACAAACACATCTGAACACAAACAACATCTGCAATTACAACTTGTTTACGAAGGAATCTAATAATGCCTTTTTTTTTTTTGTTTCACTGACAACTCCATATTTTTTTTACTTCCTAGTCATTTGTGCGTAAACACGAATCATTCTTCACACACCTGTTAATTGCAGGCTTTAAAATGCCATTTAAAATGTGTAAAGAATGGACTTGGATGAACTAATGCGTTGGATACTTTTACCTCTGGGCGGCACTTTGCTTGCACATAATGGGTTAAATGGCCAGGAATCAAAGACCCCGAGGGATCAGAGAAGGTTGGAACCGGCAGCTGTTAGGTGACATATATTATTACCCTCCTGTCAAGAACATCCAGCGTATTTTGTAAAGTGACAGGGCATTGCTCTTCTGAACACAGAACCACGGCTTTAACCCACATCCGACGAACGTCAGTAGGTGTCCCCTTTCAGAACGAGGCTAGGGTGGGGGTTTAGCGGAGATAAAGTTGACCCAGGTGAGACTTGAAACAGAACTGCAGATTACGAGCCTGGAGCGCTCCCGATTGAGCTACTTCTGCCCCATTAACTACAGCAAGAACATTTCACACGTAAATCTCTAACTTTTTATGGGTGTAGTTAAGTTGCAACTAAACTAATTGGGTGTAGTTAAGTTGCAAAAGAGAGACAGAGTTGAACGAAATGTTATTCACATTAAATGACAGGAACAGCGAAATATGCATTCATTTGTTTATTCTTCTTTATTTCAAAATTCTTTATCGAAAAATTAAAAGTAAGTTACCCCTCAAGAAAGTACTTTCATCAGAAGTCTGACATGAGCCTGTCAGAGAGAAGAGTCGAGACCACAACAGAAGGCAACATTCATACTTTATCCGGGACTCGAACCCAAGTCCTTATGATCAGAAGCCAAGCGCACTAACCTCTCGGCCACAAGTCAACAAAGCTAATTTTTTAAGAATGGTTTACTAATTAATAACTTGAAATGAGATGAATACTTTACGTACATTAAAAAAATAATCAAGGAATGTTATTCTCATTATGTACTATAGATTTATATTTCCTTTTAGAATTAGATTATAGATATATAATTCCATTATTTTTCTAATCTATATTATGGCATTCCAATATGAAATAACATGAGTAATCAGAAATTAATAAACTGTTATACTTCAAAAAGCTTTCATCAGAATTCTATATCATCTGAGTTTTGATGAATATTTAATGAAAAACAGAAGGATTTTCGAAAATGACGAAAGATAATATCATTAAGGATAGAGAGGCTATCTCATGTAACCTTTCTCATCAAACATCTCCTTTATTTTTGGCTCTAGAGTTTCTAAACTTAGTTCTTAACAAAACATTATTATCATTTTACAGCTGCTTATTTTTAAATTCTGCAGAAAAGTTACTTGTTTCGCTCATTTTCGAAAAACGAGATATTTTTCACTGTGTCTTATAGCAAGTAATCCCCTTTTCGTTTCTAATGTAGTATTAGGATTCGACTTTTTCAGAATCTTACAGTTGATTTAATTTCGACGGTCAGCGGGAGCTAAAGTTGTAAAATGTCAAAACTTTAAATGGGCATTTTAAATGGGCTTTAAATGAGCATATTGCAAAATATCTATTCTTGCTAGAAATTCGAAATCTAAAAAAAGGGGTTTCTGCTAACCGCAGAGATTTGGCTCCTAGGTGGGTGGGAGGGCGCAACTTTTTGTTTAAGGAGATGAATGAAATATGTTTTATTAGTTGTATAGATATTTAATGAATAATACTACTGAACTTTTTTAAATCATCTTTAGTTCAAATTTCCATCACAATTTTTTTCAAAGGCTAAGGAAATGAAATTCGTGTACTGGTGATTAAGAACCAAATTTAGATGGTGCTAAAGTCGGAAAATAAAACACTCCATTCTCTTTAAAAATGATCACTCGTATTCGTCAGATGCGATGTGTATTCTTTTACTTTTAATTCGAAGCATTCTATTTCTTACATCAAATAATTAATTGCTTTAATATAATCAACTGTTACTTAAACTATTTATTTATAATAAGTTTTTCACAAAATATTCTTTTAAAATGCTAATTGGAACAAGCAAAACTAGAGAAAAAAATTGCTATCGCATTAAATAGAGAAAAGAATTAGAATTTTTATGAAAGTAGGTATAAAATGCATTTAAATAGACATGTTCCTAAAACTTTTTTATGTTTGTCGTAATCAAATCAAAATTAATTCATTCATTCAAATCGCTTTTATTTGATTTTAATTTGCCATTGAATATGAAATTTACACTAATCAATTTATATCCAATATTTATGCCTAATATTCCAATATTGTAAAAGATCCTGATAGATTTTTTTAAGCTCAAAAAGCTTTAGCTAAAGTCATAGAAGTCTCGAAAAGCTTTAGCTAAAGCTTTTCGAGCTTAAAAAACCTCTATATCCCAGAGATGAGTTCGATCCCGAAACTTTTCGATAATTACTGTGCCCGCCGGAGCTCAGTTAGGCAAAACATTTCTCTGACAAATCGTGAAACTTGCATACAGAAATGCAAGCTGCTAAATCATTTTCTATTCCTTTATATTATTGACTATTGCAAACTTTAAAACGATGGCAATTATTTAATAGAAAATTTCAAATTTTAATGTTTCTTGGAACGAATAATACTAGAAAAAGTTTTAATTAACGTCGGTAAACGCTAATTAATGAATTTTAACAATTAATTAATTAATGAAATTTATTAATGAGAAAAAAAACTAAGTCTGAATGGTGTTTATTTTTCCTATTACCAAAAGCTGATTGAAAAGTTGAAATTGTAATCAAAATGTTTTTTTTTTTTTGCAATCATGAGAAAGGATGGAAATTTAAATCATAATTGCACTTGAAATCATTTGTGCAATATCGAGCCCGACCGGCCTATGAGTATATCAGGGTGAGACATTCCTCTTCAGAGATTACTCAAAAATAACCACTCAAGCAGCTGCTTGCTACAGAGGTCTGACAGTTCAGTTTAATATACCATCGAGAAGACATATCAGACAAGCGTACCCTCAGCAGAAGAACAACAATACAAGAAACATTCAAGACTTATCCAGGATTCGAATCCTGCTCTCTTAGATCAGTAAACCAAGCACTTTAACCACTCGGCCACGATATATCTTACCCTTGAGCGATCTATATTATTCTTACACTTTCTAAGTTTATTTCTGATCTCTCAACGTTACTTGATTTGATGCTTGTATTTCCAGCTCTATTTTTATGAGAATAATCGATTCTCGGCTATACCAAGATTATGTGTCATGGTGGGGACTAAGGAAGATCTATATTATTCTTACACTTTCTAAGTTTATTTCTGATCTCTCAACGTTACTTGATTTGATGCTTGTATTTCCAGCTCTATTTTTATGAGAATAATCGATTCTCGGCTATACCAAGATTATGTGTCATGGTGGGGACTAAGGAAGACAGGATTGGCTGATTGTACGCTGGTTCGCTATCAAATATCGTATAATTGAATTCTTCTTTTCGAGTCTCATTTTTAGGTCAAATTAAGTTTATCCTAAAATATTAATTAAGATGTTAAGTATGAATACATAATACACAAATTACCCGTAGAAAGAGACTTCAACAATTATTAAAATCTGAAAAAAATTACCCCTGACGCAACGGGAATCGAACCCCCAACTCTCTAGATACATGCCTGAGCATTTTACCAGTGAACCCGCAACTCTCTAGGTACATGCCAGAGTGCTCTACCGGTGAACCTGCAATTCTCTATATACGTGCCAGAGAGCTCTACCAGTTATACAATGCATCAGACGTTAACAATATTCCAGAATAAGACATAAATCTTTCACTGAGATGTTGATGACCTTGCGCCGTCTATACTTCGGAGATACAACTTTTCCAATTGTTGCTAATGATTTACATGTTAATGAGGAGGTCATCACGTTTATGCGCTATTATTAAAAAAAAACAATATTTTTTCTATAATAAACAATTTTGTTTTTAGTAAATTTAGCTTTACTTTTTATAGTCTTTTACTCTCTTGTAATAATTTTAGGTCCAAACTTCCCCCCCCCCCCCCGAGCGAATGTTCAGCTCATCAAAATCCGAGCCCGAATTCGGCTCTAGTATGTGTATGCCCATTAACTGTGAAACTTAAAGCAAAGATCTGCTCAGGGATAGAATTCACTCCCTCACACGAAATCCGTAGGCTTGTACGAACTCTAGAACTTGTCTACGTACTTTGAAATCCGAAAGATGTGTCTTTGTATAATTTTATTTTGGACATATGTTATCTGACAGGCACTAAACATAAATTTAAAAGCTAAATAACTATAAATTTTTAATCCATATAGAATAACATTTTAAACTTTCTTGTCCGGTGAAGTATTTTAGTAATTTGGAAAGATTACTCAATTATTATTGTGATTGAGCTAAATCCTGGGTTCGTGCCTGATTACAAATGATAATTTTGCTGCGAACAAACCTTTCACTTTTAATTAATGATACACGTTAATAAATAATTATTAACATTTTAATTTGAAACTCGAATATATTTCATTTTACCTATTTATTACCAAATTCTTACATACTTTTCACGTGTTATGCCACTATCTCTCTATCCGCCAACGGTGTCAAAAAACATTTCCCCGCAATACTCATTTGAAAGAAACTTCTCTTATAAATTGCAATATACACGAATTATTTATGAACTAAAGATATCAATAGCCTAATGATTTCAAACTGAAGGATATATTTTTATCTATCCCTATATTGATATCTATCCCCCTACTTACGCGAATTTCACGTTAACGGCATGCTCCGAACATTTTAGAGGCCAGCTCCCCATTTTACCAAGCATTATTTCTAAACGTCCTCTATTAACAGGGCGGGGATGGCTCAGTCTATAACACTCCAAGCTCGTGATCTTCAGTTCGAGTCCTGCCTGGGCCAGCATTGATATTTATCTCCGCAATTCCCGACCCTATCCTCGGTCAGTAGGGGACATTAGTAGGTGAAATTACTACTAAGAAAGCTTAGAGCTGGGAACGTTTCTGTTATCACATGGTTGATTGAAATTTTAATTGTTTTATGAAAAAGGTATCGCTTCTAAGAATTTTATTAGAGCTATTATTATTCCTTATTTTTTATAAAGCGTGATCAAAATTCTTGTGATAATTATTTGCAAATAGTTTACTTTCATTTTTAATAGAATTGAGAATTTAGTTGATGGATAACTATGTAACGAACAGTGGGGATTCGGAAGTTGTAGGGGATGCAGAAATCAATTTTTTCGCTTACGCAAATTCTTGAAAAATGTTTAGTTTCAGAAACCTTTGATTACTATGCTTTGCCTTTTGGAAAATGCTTTTGATCTCTGTTGATCGTCAAAATTTGTGGTTGATCACGAGCTCGTATTGCATACATGACAAGTTAGTTATCATAATGAAAGCTTTCTATAATAATACTGAATCATGTGCGAGAGTCGGCAAGGTTTATGACGATTGGTTTAGCATTACACTAGAGTTCGACAAGGTATATTTTATATCCTTTTCTCTTTAGTGTGGTTAGATTATGTTATGTAGAATTCATTGTAAGAGGAAAATTTTGGCCTTGAATGGTCTAAAGATTTGAAATTTTTTATTTATATTATGCTGATGATTTAGCCATTTTGGCAAATGATGTTTGATGGGGAAACCGGGAAACAGGCTATGTTTGATGATAGAGAGAAAACTAAAGTGATGAAAATTGGTCAAGTTGGTTATGGTTTAATTCTTTTGAAGCTTTTTACCCGTAAGCAAGTGTCTCAGTTTAATTATCTCGGGAATAGTTTAACAAATAATATTGATGTGAGGCATGAGATAAAGAGAAGAATAAAGATTGCTGCTGGAACTTTATAGAATCTATTCAGAGTGTGAAAAATTAGCATATACAGCTAAAGTCTAACATTTCTTCGATTTTATAATTGATTTTATATATATAGTTTGGTTCTTTCTGAGGATAGTATGGTATTGAAACTTGGACCCTTTGTTAGCATGAAAACAGAAACCTTATGTTTTATGCAACATTATGGGATATCTAAATGTTTACCTAGTACCTTGGGCATGAGATGGTTTGACTTGGTAAGTAATGATGCAGTTAGTAAAAGGAGTCGGTAAAGTCCTTTGAGTAGCATATTGTGCAGACAGAGATTAAGCTGGTTTGACCATATTGCTTGTACGCATAATTATAGATTAAAGAATATGGTTTCGAACAGTGTGGCTAGAAGCCTCTGGAAAAAAAGGGAAGATCTTATGATGTTGTGGGTAGGCAATGTCCAACAGGGCCTTGTTAGAATTGGCATACATTGGCCAAATGCAGCAACTGTAGCTCAGCATAGACGCTTTTGGAGAAGTAAATGACATGGCCTTGTTAGCCCTCGGTATCCCACAGTTGGAACTGTAGCTCAGCATAGACGCTTTTGGAGAAGTAAATGACATGGCCTTGTTAGCCCTCGGTATCCCACAGTTGGTTGAGTATGATGTATGTATATGAAATGCAGAAAAGTCTCACTGAGGTGTGAAATGCGCATTAGCGAATTGTAATTTTCTCTAGACTACTAATTCCCATCCTCTGGCTGCGGACTCTCAGGGGGGCAGAGCGGTTATTGTAAGGGATCCTTGAGTTCACCTAGCTTAGCATCAAGTCTTGCTTCTTGATTCATCTCTTGGTTTTGTTGTTGCTCAAATTTTGAACAGCGATGTTAGCACTTTAGTAGTTTAAGAACGGCAGAGTTGTAATATAGGAAGAAGAGCGGCTGGACATTTCCTATAGCATTGTGTAAGTTATTGAAAGCATATAATGTGAAATGATAATAGCACTGCTAATAAATGCTTTTGTATTTGTTAAAAAAGAACATTATCTGCCTTGGTTTATTCCTTTTGGTGTGGGAGGATACCTCTATTCCCCAGTAGGATAAAAAAAAAATAAATAAATACCCCCTCAAGCAGCTGCTTGCCACAGAGGTCTGACAGGAGCCTGTCAGTTTATATGCCATAGTAGAAATTCTGAGAGGATGGCAGGACCTCAGCAGAAAAACGACACATACATCCATGCCTTATCCGGGTCTCGAACCCAGGTCCCTTAGATCGGTAGCCAAGAGTGCTAACCACTGGGCCACGGGACGGCTTTGAGTAGGATAGTGGACTCTTAATTATTTTAAAAAAGGTACAACGTAAGGTATAAAAGATACGATCACGACTAAAATAAATACGGAACGGGAGTATTAAATTTTAATATCGTCATCAGATTTCCTCCCCCCGTAAAACATTGGTAACCGGCAAACTTTCCAATATTGAATTCATTCCAATTCAAATTCGCAATTAACGAAGTAGAAAGTGATAGTTTAGCGGTCTAGAACCTCGCATGTAACTGGTGACATGGGTTCGAATCCTACTCATCGACGAAATTACTGTTTACCGCAAAAGTATTCATTAATATTCTAGTCAAAGGCATAAAAAACTTTAGGCTATCAACTTTAGTATGAAAAATTATACAATTAATAATTATTACAATACTTAATTATACAAATGTTCAACGAATAAACATTTCTGTTTGTTTTTTATAAAAAAAATAAATACCCCCTCAAGCAGTTGCTTGCCACAGAAGTCTGACAGGAGGCTGTCAGTTTATATGCCATAGTAGAAGATCAGCAGAAAAACGACACAAACATCCATTTCTTTTATACCTTTGCGAAAATAATAAAAAATATTTTACTCTACAGGGAAAGATGAAATTAATTTTTGATTTCTTAAACAGTATTATGAAGCAAAATTACAAAATTTAATCAGTTCTGATTGTTTGAAAAAAGTAGAATGAAAGTTGGCTTTTCATTTTCGAATACTTGTATAAGGTTGCTGCTTGGTGAGCCTAATATTTTCCAGATAAACAATCGAATGGCGCTTATGACAGAATACTAACAAACAAAAGCTGTTTTTTCTGCATAAAGCAAAAAAAAACAGAATCAGTGATTCCATTTCCAATCTTTTTTATGTTTAATTCGCCATTTGCAGCTGTAACTAGCAGATGCCAACAGATGTGTAACAACATGCGGAATAATGACAGACACTTTCTTACATTAGTCTAGAATTGCTTGTTGACATCAAAGTGTGTTGACATAAAATTACCACAATGGACAAGTGTTAAGAATGTTTTGCACACATCAAGAAATATATGTCTGTTTCTTTGACTATTGTTATTTGCAAAACCTAATTTACGAACAGATGTTGTTCTTTGATAAGCCATATTGCAACTGATCACGCCTACCCAAAATCTCTCATATTCCAAGGTATATAAGAGGTTGCTGCAAAACGATTTATCACATACTACAGCAACTTCCAGTTTGAAGTAGAAGACTTTTTCAAATAAGGTTAAATCCAATCTCCATTTTAGTCATCATGAAGGTGGTCTTTGCTCTCTTCGTTTTGTGCCTTGTGGTAAGTTCACATCTGTCTTCCTATTTCATATATTGAACTCGAAATTAACAATATAACAACTCTCAGTTTATTTTAAAAATATAAAAAAGAATGAAATTGGTTGTCCTGACTGGGATTCCAAACCAGGTCTCCCAGAAACATGCCAGGCGTCTTAACTGCTAGACCAAGTTCCTCGGTGATCTAACAGTTAAGACGCCGAGCATGCTTCTGGGAGACCTGAGTTTGAATCCCAATCAGGACAACTAATTTTTTTTCACTTATTTTTTCAAGTGTTCCTTGCCTATAAGACACTTTTCCTGTGATAATATATTACTGAATATAAAAAAGATATTTAACGCCTCAAAAAAGTACGATAGTAATGAAAAATCTGAATAGTAAAATGTATCATTTTTTTCCGCAGGATTCATTTTTTATGTAACTATTTTGACCAGTAAAAGAAATAAAACGAATTAAATGATATATAATATATTATCATCACGAACGCAAGAAGAAAATAAACAAAATTAAGAAACTTTCTCATTTCTTGAAGATAGACATATTGAATATGAAATGTTCATTATTGGTCAATACCAACATTTAAAATACCCGACACGACTACGAAAACACAAATTACAGTTGCTATAAAAGAGTTCTTGGCAATGGTCCCTCCTCATTTCCGTTCCAATCATTCTGTAACGATAAACATTATAATTCCTTAAACCTTGATTTCGCCATGTCACAAAGACAACGCATGGATTTTTTTCGAGAAAAATATAGGACACTTATTGAAAAATATATCTTTTTGTAATTTTTTTATTAATATAATTTTTTCGTCAAATTTTGTCATGTAACTATTAATTTTAAGCTATATCTTAGCAAGGTCATCATCTAAGTGCTAAATATTCTATAAAGTTCTAAAATAAAACAAATGATATGTATGCATTCATTTTATTTATTGCCAAAAATATTCAAATGAAAAAAAATAAAATAACTTTTAATTTGTCAAAAGTTTACATTTAAAATAATTGTGTGATAGTTTAGTACAATTAAACCATACTGAATATAAATGTAATTGTTCTATGTTATTAATTCTCCAGTGATAACGACAATAAAATGAAAAAAAATATCATTATTAGTGGCAATACAGAACGATTTTTATTTGATATCAAAAATATAGGACTTTTAAAGGACAGGGCAAAAAATATAGCACAAAAAGATATTTCTGATTTTTTTTATCTTTCTAATTATATAGGACTGTTCTTTAAAACGTAGGGCGATTGATCATCGTATACATGGATGATTTTATATGGAAGAGAATGATAGATACACGTTTTGGGAGGGACAGCAGGTGAGTCCCAAACCGAGGTTTCCGGTGTCTGAAATGTATTACAAAATGTCTTCTAAAGATTATCGATAAAATTCTTGTACAGAAATCGCTTTGCCGATATCAAATCACGACGAGAGGATATCTTAACCCCTGCCTACACCACCTGGTTAACACAGAATCGAACCCTGGTTTATACAGAATAAGATCCGGATCTAGAAACAAAACCGAGGGGAAGGGGGGAAAAGACTGTATTTGCACTGCAGTATAACATTTCCTCCTTTTTACCAGGCTTTAAAAATTTCCGGAAAAATGCATGAAATTTGAGTAAGTTTCATAAATTTGGCGTCTTTTACCCTTATTAGTATTGTGAAAGGGGGAATGGCCCTATTCCCCCCTAGATCCGACCCTACACAAAACCGTACATAATTCACATGAAATATAAAGGGGCGGGGGTGGCTCAGTCGATAGCGCGCCAGGCTCGTAATCTGTAGTTCCCAGGTTCGAGTCCCAGCTGGGTCAGCGTTGAGATTTATCTCCGCAAAATTCCCCGCCCTGCCCACGGTAGTAGGGGACACCGATGGGCTTGGAAAGGCAGCCGTCCGTCGGATGGGACGTTAAGCCGTGACCCCGTGTGTGGGAGAGCCATACCCTGTGCACGTTAAAGAACACGCTGGATGGCCTTGACGGGAGGCTATCATCTGTCTCCCAACAGCTGTTCCAGTGGGTCCCCTCCCCCAACCTTCTCTGAGCCTTCGGGGTCCATGTGACCTGGCCATTTAGCCCATGGTGTGCAAAAAAGTGCCGCTCAGAGGTAAAACAACCCAACCCAACGTCAGCAACATTCAGTCTGATGTTTATTGTTTACTACTGCATTCCGCCGATGCTCTTCGTGAAGACTCGCACTCTAGCCCTCCATCTACAACTGGTGCGCAGTGCCATAAAGACCATTTAGTGCACTCGCTTCCCGAGCATAGGGAGAACGGCCCAGCTTGGCCCCGAATGACAACTAATGAGCCACATTCCTATTTAAAACACTGCACACTCGTAACATAGATATACTTTATGTACAATAACAATAAATACAATAATAAAATAAATCAGAGGGACACAACAGTAATGTTTTCTAATTATTGTAATCAATATGTTATTATTACTCGCTCGCAGCGGCTGGGATAATGTAGGAAACCAAGAGATGAATCAAGAAGCAAGACTTGATGCTAACCTAGGTGAACTCAAGGATCCCTTAGAATAACCGCTCTGCCCCCCTGAGAGTCCGCAGCCAGAGGATGGGAATTAGTAGTCTAGAGAAAATTACAATTCGCTAATGCGCATTTCACACCTCAGTGAGACGTTTCTGCATTTCATATACATACATCATACTCAACCAACTGTGGGATACCGAGGGCTAACAAGACCATGTCATTTACTTCTCCAAAAGCGTCTATGCTGAGCTACAGTTGCTGCATTTGGCCAATGTATGCCAATTCTAACAAGGCCCTGTTGGACATTGCCTACCCACAACATCATAAGATCTTCCCCTTTTTTCCAGAGGCTTCTAGTCACACTGTTCGAAACCATATTCTTTAATCTATAATTATGCGTACAAGCAATATGGTCAAACCAGCTTAATCTCTGTCTGCACAATATGCTACTCAAAGGACTTTACCGACTCCTTTTACTAACTGCATCATTACTTACCAAGTCAAACCATCTCATGCCCAAGATACTAGGTAAACATTTAGATATCCCATAATGTTGCATAAAACATCAGGTTACTGTTTTCATGCTAACAAAGGGTCCAAGTTTCAATACCATACTATCCTCAGAAAGAACCAAACTATATATATAAAATCAATTATAAAATCGAATAAATGTTAGACTTTAGCTGTATATATGCTAATATTTCACACTCTGAATAGATTCTATAAAGTTCCAGCAGCAATCTTTATTCTTCTCTTTATCTCATGCCTCACATCAATATTATTTGTTAAACTATTCCCGAGATAATTAAACTGAGACACTTGCTTACGGGTAAAAAGCTTCAAAAGAATTAAACCGAGACACTTGCTTACGGGTAAAAAGCTTCAAAAGAATTAAACCATAACCAACTTGACCAATTTTCATCACTTTAGTTTTCTCTCTATCATCAAACATAGCCTGTTTCCCGGTTTTCCCATCAAACATCATTTGCCAAAATGGCTAAATCATCAGCAAAATATAAATAAAAAATTTCAAATCTTTAGACCATTTAAGGCCAAAATTTTCCTCTTACAATGAATTCTGCATAACATAATCTAACCAAACTAAAGAGAAAAGGATACAAAATATACCTTGTCGAACTCTAGTGTAATGCTAAACCAATCGTCATAAACCTTGCCGACTCTCGCACATGATTCAGTATTATTATAGAAAGCTTTCATTATGATAACTAACTTGTCATGTATGCAATACGAGCTCGTGATCAACCACAAATTTTGACGATCAACAGAGATCAAAAGCATTTTCCAAAAGGCAAAGCATAGTAATCAAAGGTTTCTGAAACTAAACATTTTTCAAGAATTTGCGTATGCGAAAAAATCGATTTCTGCATCCCCTGCAACTTCCGAATCCAAACTGTTCGTTACATAGTTATCGATCAACTAAATTCTCAATTCTATTAAAAATGCAAAGAACTTTACCTGGAGCAGAAAGTAAACTATTTTGCATATAATTATCACAAGAATTTTGATCACGCTTTTTAAAAAATAAGGAATAATAATAGCTCTAGTAAAATTCTTAGAAGCGATACCTTTTTCATAAAACAATCAAAATTTCAATCAACCATATGATAACAGAAACGTTCCGAGATCTAAGCTTTCTCGTAGTAATTTCACCTACTAATGTGCATTTATGTCGTTTTAATTTATAAAGAGCAATATTGGATTAGATGAATATTAGTTTCCGTTTTTGATATAGGGCTATTAAATAATTATTGCATTATTGACTAATTAAAGCTGGGCCGTCGTGAAGGAACGGTCCTGCTCCAAGGAATCGTGACGTCAACGGCGTGGGCTTACGTTGACCAAAGCACATTGAAATATGCTCTAGGAAATCTCACTGTTTTCCTTTATATTCGATGCATTTTCGCAAATATCGTTCGAAAACATTCACAATTAACACCTCATGAATTAAAATAAATTAGTTTACTTTTTTCCAAATCAAATTTTCCCAAATCAAATTTTCCCAAATCAAATTTTAAAGTCATGCTGCTGATAGCCGTGGAATTAAACGGTATGTTTATTTCAATCACTTTTATTTAACAACATAATGTTTTAAAGTTTTTTACTACTGATAGTTATGGAATTAAAGTACGAATATAGATTATATTTCAATAATTTTTTTCAAAATCAGATGAATAATAAAACTTTTTTAATGCAGTTTCTCATCTTATAATGAAAATGCAAAATATTTCTACCTGATTTTTTATATAGAAGCAAAAGTTTATGATACAAAATTGCAAACGCAACAAAAATGACGCAAATATTACATAACATTTACATCTCCCCCAGGATTAATGCTTTTTAATCTTGCACATAAAAAAAAGAATCATGAATTACTTTTAAACAATAATTTCGCACTAATAGGGGAACTAAATAATAAATGTTTCAATAAAAAGAAATCTTTGATTATTATTTGTTCAAACATCTCAGCAAATAAGCAAATCAAAATATTCTAATAAGCCATGAGTTTCTTTTAAACGATATTGTGAACTACTATTTCAAAATATGCTACATCAGTCATCAGATCAATATTTGATTGCAAAACTTGTGAATTTTACTCACGCAACTAAGCAAATAAACACAATAAAAATATATTTTATTCTGTTTCAATTGCTGACTCAGTAGAGACACTTCAGGAGAGAGACATTCACAGATCGACAAAGACACTTTAGTATTCGCTTAAAAATAACGGCTGAAAGATATTTACTCACACAATTAAGCATGTGAACAGAATAAAAAATTTTGTAATCATGTATGAGATTATACTAAGTAATTTGAATTTCGCACTCAACATTAATAGATATTACATCTATCATAAAAATATTTCTTTTGAAGTGAGGTCTGAATATCTTTTTCTTACACATACCGGGAAACGAAGAGAAAGAAAACAAATATTGTAACATCTATGATGCTGACACTGTTGGACATAAGTAAATACTTTCAATATTAAAAAAATAATTCTAAGATTGTGTCATTCTACTTGTAAACATTGATAACTTTCTTGCTTTCCTCACTTTGCTATAATTATTTAGCAAATTGTTTGAAACACAGTCAATACTTTTCTGTAATAATGTATTAGCAAAATGCCACATACACAAACAGCCTGATTATTTAATACAGATGCTACTCTAGCAATTGATCGTCTGCAGCCGAAAAGCGTAATCCTATGGTACTGACGTCACGTCACGTTTATATGCAGCTTGGAGCAGGCCTGTAGTTGAGATGTTCTTGATTAAAGCTAGTAATATATCTATCACCTTTATTGCAAGCAATAGGATAAGAGCTAAACAAATTATTATTATTTAGAACATCTCTGAAATGGTGAAACCATCTAGCTGAGACAGAATCTCACTTCCAATAATTTTACCGCGTTTATCCCTCATTCTCTGCATAACAATGGACTTTGAAACGCCGCTATCCGTCGGATGGGATGTAAAGCTGTGGCCCCGTGTGCGGAGGAGAGTCATACTTTGTCCACGTGCTGAATAGCCTTGACAAAAGGCTACCATCTGTCTCTTAACAGCTATCCAGTGTGCCTCCTCTCTCAACGTTCCCTGAACCTTCGGGGTCCTTGTGACCTCACCATTTTGCCCACAGTTTGAAAAAAAGTGCCGCTCAGAGGTAAAACAACCCAACCTATGTGCTAATGTTTCATCCCACACAAAAATGTTATCTATCTGATACAACACTCCGCTGTTGTACGATGCTTTGTCTGCTTTGTCAGACAAGATATTTAGAGAAATATTCTTATCAGCATTCATCTGAGCATTTGCACGTTTATTAAGCTCCCTGTGATTACTAGTAGAATATTGATCCAGCTTTTCCTGCAGTTCTTTCTTTCAGGAATATCCTGCAGTGCTTTATCATTCAAATAACTTTTCTCCTCAGCATCTTTATGCCCAAAGAGTATTGTCAGTGTAAATAAAAGTCTATTTAAAATGTCCTCATTTTTCTCATCTTCAGTAGTAAGCACACTACGATTGTCGTAAAGACAATGTAACTTATCATGGTAAGCTCGAACTATGCTGGGGCATTTAGAGCTTTAGTGATAACGGTAATTCTTTTAAACTTAGCACAATACTTTTCAAACTTCACTTGCTAAATACTCTTTACAAGGCAATGGTCAAATAGTGAAAGAGCTGGATCTAGAAATAAAAAGGATGGGGAGAGAGGAAAGCGACGCAATTCAGCCGGATAAAGGTAAAGGGCTTCAGGAACAAGAGACTGGATTTCCATTAGAGTGTTACAAACTCCTTCGTGTTTCATGGTTTTTTAAAAAGATTTCTAGAAAAATGTTTGAAATATGTGCAAGTTTAATAATTTGGCCTCCATTACCCTGGAGAGAGGGGGCAAAGAAGGTAGTTCCTTGCCCCCTCCCTACTCTCCACCCAGATCCGACCTTGGTGAGACCAAATTTCTGCTCCCCTAAATGGCCTGGCATTCCTAATGGAACTAGCCCATTTTTGGTTAATGAATACAAAATCGATCATATTTCTATGTAAATCCACTTGTTTTTAAAATTAGATGTCCCTATGTTTCTAGGTAAACCTACTTGTATTTAAAAATGCCCCTGTGTTGCGTTGGGGTGTTCTGAAAAAAATTGCGTTTATCATAGAGAAATTAACTTAATCAGAACCTTGAAACAATCAATGCTTATATTTCGAAGCTGGGCACCATCGTGTTCAAGAGTTTGTACCAATCTTTCTACAAGGTGTTCAATCCGAGATTGGTACCACTTCTTCGGCTTAGAGGCGAAGAACGAATCAGAGAAGTGGCTACCATGGAGAAAATGAGCCATTGCGCGAACAGGTGATGATCAGAAGGGGCGAGGTCGGAACTGTATGCTGGGTGTGGTAGGAGATCGATTCTATCAAGTTCGTGAACTTTACCTGACTTTACCAGAATGGCGGTATGTGGTTTGGCATTGTCCTGTTGAAGGAAAACCCTCTTTCTGTTGACTAAATCAGGGTACCGTTGATTTGGTTTCTCACACATCCGAACCAGCGACTGGGAATATAGTTTAGCGTGCATAGCCCGGCCATCTGGAAAGCGTTCAAAGTTGATCACACCCTTGAAATTCCACCAGACAACTTTTTTCTTGAAACGATAGCGTTTACTAATAGGTAAATCCGGTTCACTCGGGTCCAACCACAGATCGGATATGTGGATCCTTTCCAGACGCATCTGTTCTTAGATACAGCTGCTGCATTTGGCCACTCTAGGCCAATTCTAGCAAGGTATTGTTTGACATTACCTGCCTATCGCATGCTAGGTCTTCCCCTTTTTCTGAAACCCTTAGGCACTGTTCATAATCCTGTTTGTTAATCTGCAGCTATGCATACGGGCAACATGGACAAACCAATGCAGTCTCTCTCTGCACAATATGCTTAGAAAGAATCAAACTATTATGTAGCCTAATTTTAGTCATTAGGTGTATACACCTATTCCCCACACTCTCCATAGATTCTTAAAATTCCCA
This sequence comes from Ryuthela nishihirai, assembly GCA_038380435.1. NCBI lineage: Eukaryota > Metazoa > Arthropoda > Arachnida > Araneae > Heptathelidae > Ryuthela > Ryuthela nishihirai. The sequence continues at coordinate 43,887,201 of JAWZYU010000020.1, forward strand.
GCAGCAATCCCACCTTGTCTGTTAATCTCATGCAGCACATCATCAGTATCTGTTACATAACTCCCAAGATAATTAAACCGAGACACTTGCTCAAGAGTGCAGCCATTCAAAGCAACTGAAGCACCATCTGCTTGATCAATTTTCATCACTTTAGTTTCTTCTGTTTATCACCAAACCTACGCTATTACCAGTCTCGTCAACAGCTCTAATGAAACAATTCATCTCATCAACATCATTAGCCAACAGGGCCAAATCATCTGCATAATCTAAATCAGAAATTGTGAAATCTCTATTCCATTTAAGGCCGAAATCTTTCCATTGAAAAGACATTCACATAACATAATCAATAACCAAACAAAAGAGAAAAGGAGGCCAAATGCATCCTTGTCTGACTCCATTAGCAATGCTAAACCAATCACTGCAAGATATACCATCTCTCACACACGACTCAATGTTATTATAGAGAGCGTTCATTACACTAACTTATCAGGCATTCTGTTATGACCACCACTGTGTATATTTAGGGCGATAGAAACACTTAGGCCTTGATGCGTTTACTTGCTGCCAAATCTAGGCAGTTTTCCTGACCCAATATTCAAATGAACAGGCATTTAGCAAAATGACAACTGAGCTAATTCTGCAGTTAACAATAAAATAACTAACTATAAATAAATAACATTAATTAACAAAAATTACTTTCAAACATTTTACACATATGTAGTTAACACTTTTGGGACAAATTCAACAGCGCCTCTGGCGTGGCCCTTTTCAATCAAGGGAAACTTTTTGCGCTGTGGAGATCAGTTCGCTAAAAAGTTCATGCTGAACGAGCTACCTGCTCGTGACTCTAATAATCCTTAACAGCTATGAAAAGTCCCACTCGGGATAACAATTCAATTTCAATAGATGAGCCGATGTCACCATGTATTAGTTCCATACAGACCGCGTGACGGCGGCAGTAATGTAATTGAGTGGGAAAAGTTAAAACCAGAATAATTGAATTCGACCCTACCTCCTCGTTCTATGCAGGCTGATCCAAGGGAACGTCATCGCAGGTTGACTAGTCGCTTTCCGTGGCTACAGGCTTTTTCCTCCCCCCCCCCGCTGCATCTCACAGGGCGCTAACGACCACTCTCGTCGCTTCCATCTTTCAGCAGCACTAGTTCAAGACTTCCTTCCTTTCAGAGCGACGAAAAACAACTGAATTTTTCCGCTTGTTTTTCGAGGCACACTGCCTGGTTCCCCTGGCAGCGAATGGTTCCCCTGCGAATCTCAGCTCCCCTCCGGTAAACGTTGTTTACCAGGCATGTTACGTAGTCCCTCTGCCATCTGGGGTTTCAGGCTCAATCTGAAAAGTTCTGGGCCTGTCGCCGAGTTCCTCTTCGTTGAACTGGACACAATAATGGAGGCAAAATGGAAAGGCACTATCGAACGAGGATAAGGGTGACCATGACCCTCCACGCCAAAAGTCGTGTCCACATGATAAAACAAATGTAGGCACGACAATTCCATACGATCGTTAGATCCCCTACCACTTCTGAATCCACACTGATCATCACGCAGTTGTCCATCAACTAAATTTTTAATTCTGTTAAGTATAATCATGCAAAGAACTTTACCTGAAACAGAAAGTAAACTAATTCCCTATAATTATCACAAGAATTGAGATCACCTTTTATAAAAAACGGAACAATTATAGCTCTAGTAAAATTCTTAGGAACAACATCTTTATCATTAAAAATATTCAAATTTTCAGTCAGCCAGGGGACAACACAAATTTCCCATCTCTAAGTATTTCAGTATTCACATCATTTAGAACATCTCTGAAATGCTCAGCCCACCGAGCCATCACAAAATCCTCACCTTCAACCACCTTGCCATGTTTATACTACAATCCCTGTTTTCCTGTCTGTTTCTTCCCGCATAAAACATTAATAATCTGGTACAACCCCTAGCTCTTTTGCTGTCTAACTGCTTCCTCTGATTTGTCAACCAAACTCTCAAGCCAAAGATTCTTATCAGCTGTTAACTGATCCTTTACACGTTTATTAAGCACATTTGTGCTCAAATGAATCTCTAGAGACAATAATTTTGACTTTGAGAGGTTAAACATGGGTCAGAAGAATTTACTTGATTTTAATTAAAACTTAAATAACAGTATTGTCAATTATCTCTTAAAAGAAATTAACTTTTCTCCTTTAGAATAAGGGTGAAAAATCATCAGTTGATTTTCGAACACTAACCTTAGAACAGACCTGGTCAAACTATATTGAGCCACTTCTTTCTGTTCGGCTCGCGAGCTATTGATGAAATATTAGTTTTGTAGAAGAGAAAAAGAACGCGTAGAGGACAAGAAATCCAACTTCGGCGAGACGAATGACGAAATCTCATTAAGATAATTAAAATTAATAAAATGATATTATTTATTTATTTAATTATTAATTGCATTGGTTATACATACGTTATTGATTATTATGTTCTTTGGCAGCCCATCATTCCACTTCAGTTTCCTATGCGACCCTCCATTCCATTTCAGTTTTTTATGCCATTCGCTAAAATATTTGCCTAAGCATGACCTGGAACCTACCAAAACAAATGTAACTTCGAGGCTCTCTAACTTCTAAATTATGTATTTAGTGGCTAAATATGACTGATGATAAAGATCATAATCAAATCTATTCAAATCTCGATATTCAAAATATTCATTCAGCGTTTAAAGAGGCACCGAAGCTGGAATACTTAACAATAAATTATTTTCATAAAATAAGTAATGATTGTTTAATATTGAAATAATCATTACGCAAACTCTTAAAATGCATATTTTATTAAATGGTTTTTTATTAAATGGTTTACTTGTGATATAAGTTTTAATTAATTTCTGAGGTAAATTTTTCTGACCCATGTTTAACTTCTCAAAGTCTAAATTATTATCTCTAGAGTTCATTTGAGCACAGATGTAGAAGTCAATAAAACCATCTCTATAATACTGCGATGAATTAACACTGCGATAATTACGTTAGCTCAGGTTATAATCCGATGTATTGAGGGGTCACCGCGAGCATCTCTATCATGTCTGCTGAAAAGCAGAACCGCGTCTTTCAGATACACAACTCACAATTGCTTTCTGACATCCCTTCCTGGAAACAGAAATTAAAGTTTTTTTTAGCATCTGACTTCTACATGTCCATCTGGACATGTAGAAGCTCCATCAGCTCCAACACTGTCTATTTCCCGGATGTCAATGAGATGATATCTGGACTTTTGCAAGCCCAGAATATCAAGGTTATAACTCTGTGATTCATGTGTGAGGACATCAAGAGTCGGTCTCTATTGAAGGACTCTTCATATTCCACGTACCTGTGGTAATAAAATAGTTAGTAGATTTTTTGAAGAAACTATGTTTATTGCAAGAGGTGGTGCCGACAATGTCAAATAACCCCCTAATCGCAGGCATGGGACTAGACTCAAGGTCAATGGTATAAATGTTCTGTTCACCGGTTTAGTCTGCAAACTGATTCCCGACGACTATTGGTCTGGAAATAGCTTGAACAGATATCATCTCATTGACATCCGGGAAATAGACAGTGTTGGAGCTGATGGTTAGTTGGTGTGCTCAGGCATTACTCTCAATGGCCTCACAGACCTTCATGTCTTTCCACGAGAAACTTATAACACTGTAAGGAATTACAATGAGATCCTCAAACCTTAGGTTCGTCCATTTCTCTGAGAAATAGGTCCAGATTCCATGTTAATGAATCATAATGCTGGTGCTCACAAAAGTTCACTTAGTGGACCAATATTCAAGAGTAATATCATAAGCCGTGTGAACAGGATTCTCCAGTGGAGCTCCATCTGCACCAATGCATGAATGACGATAACTCCCTCAAAACTCTTATTGGTATCCTGATTTGCAGCATGACGAGTCATTTTGCAGCCTGTATCGCTGTCAGAAGTGATCACACCATTTCTTAACATGTCACTTTCAAGTAAACTTTTCTAATTTGAATATCTCATTAAATATTCGCGGGGCTGATTTGTTTGTATATTTTTTAGTGGGACATATGATCATGGACTTCATACGTATGTTTCATTGAAATACAACGAGGGACTTGTTTGTAATTCGTGTTTTTAAGTTTTGAGTAACAGTATACTTTTCGTTTTAAATCAGTGGTTAAATTCAAAATGTATGTAACCCCGACGCATTTTGTTAATTTTCAATAATGGACTCGTTTTTTGACTTTTGTCGCAATATTTTTCCGTTTTGCAACACTGTACTACGGTTGACAAACACAGTTTTAAAATATTTCAACATCTAACATTTTCAATTCTGCATGTTCTTTGGTATAAATATGTCACAATATGAATAGAATTTGTCAAAATATGTTGAAATCAGTGGCGTCTCTTCATTAGGAACTACAGGACTAAGTCAAGATTAAGGCGATATCAGCGATTTTAAAAACGTCATGTTGGAGAGATAATTTTTATAAATTTCAATGTAATATTACCGCACGTTATTTTTAGTATTTATTTAACAAATGGCTAAAACAATAATTAAACACAATATTTAAAGTAAGAATAATTAAATACATGTGAATCTAAGAGTAACTATTTCTGATATTGTGTTATTGCTGTAAAAATGATGCATTTAACATTACGCTAATTTTTAGGTATATCATAAAGCTACCAGCTCTGATATTTTACACTAAATTTTATAAACATTTCCTTCTGCTCAAAATCACCTATTTGTCATGCCTTTAGTTCGCATAGTCCATAATGACACGACGTCACTGGTTACAAATCAATACCTTCTATAACAGAATACCAGAGGACCATATTTATGACGTCAGTTAAGTAGTTTTACCATATAGACACTTTTTATATTTTTGATTCTAATATTATTACTGGTAGATCTGTGCTAATCTTTATACCAATGTTTATCTATAAATATAATTTATTCAGGAGAATACAAATACAAATAATTATCTTTCTGAATAAAATACATATTTCGATAAACATTAGTATAAACACAAGAGAGCACTAGTAATAATATTGGAATTGTCTATATGGTAGGACTATTTAAGTGACGTCATAAATTTGGTACATTGGCCTTCAGTTATAGGAAGTGTTGTTACAACATTCAATAAAGTTTATATTTTATCGATTGCTTCATAATATGTGTCGAAATATAAGTACCTAACAAAACCATTTGTTTTCCAGAGTTACGTAAATGCTCAAGAGACATGCGGTATGTGGGGCCCCTGCACCTCAAATCAATGTTGTAGTAGAATGGGAATGTGCGTGCCAGGAATAGGAGAAGGTAATTTCCATTTCAATTAAAATTCCTTAATCTATGAAAGTTAAAACTCACTAAAGTTTCTCATGAATTTTAATCCTTCGATACATGTAAACTGAATTGCCTTGTGTATCAAAATAAGTACACAAAATATGTACAATATATATTAATTGCCAAAAATGTTGAAATTTATACCCACATGTTCAGAAATCTATCAGACTTTTATTTTTAACAAGTTTTTAAGGCGATTAACACGTAATTTTCGAGTATACATACCATAAACAGTCTAAGTTCCAAAATGCGAACAGTTTGCTATTTTCATATGTGTATTCGAAAACACAAAAAATTTTATTTACGATTTACAAAAATCATTACAAAAACGACCCATTGACAAAAATCTTTTGAATCTGTAGCAGATATTATACAAACTATCTTAAAACAGGTTTCAATAAAAATTTGAATTCTTGATTAAGCTAGAAGAACGCATATCGTCTGTGGCGTATATGAGAATCTCGTTTTCAAAGAGAATGAAGTTTTTCGTTTACCTACTCTTTCATCTTTAAAAGTATTAATTTGAGCTAATGGATGATGGGGAAATACAAAATTTTTGATGTCATGTTCGAGATAAGACAAAATATGGGCTCCACATGTCTGCTGCATTTCGTGCTTTGTTGGCCTGAGTGAATGGCTGAAAGGTAAGATAAAATCCATGCACTTTGCAGTTCCAATGGTGTTCCAAGTTCATAGCCTGCAGCATTTACGGCATCAGAAGCTTTCATTTGATGTTTAGTTTGTTAGTTTCGGTATTTGCGTTCTTGAGATATAGCAGAACAAAATTTTCGTATTTCTCCTTTTTAAGGGGAGAAGAAAGCATGAGGGATCAATTTTGTATAGCCTGTGACACTCCCTGCGTCATAAGCTTTTCTTTGACACATAGCTCGTTACCTTCCGCACTTGCATTCAGGAGATAACGAATTTTTTCCTTTTTCTCTTTTTTTATGGGGAAAGAAAGCATGGCGGGGTTAATATTTTATATCATATGACACTTCCCGCGTCTCAAGCTTTTAATTGGCACGTAATATCATTAAGTTTCTCCATCATGTTCGAAAGATATGGTGGAACAACTTTTTGCCAAATCCACAAAACGACCAAGATTAACCAAACAACCCACAAATATCAAAGCTGAAAGCAATAGGAAGATAGGTAATAAAAAGATCCTATTTATTCATCAATAGATGACTCAAAAATATTCAAAAGCGGTTCAGGAATAATGGCACTCTAATTTCAAATCTTCACCAAATTCTTCAGCAATTTTTCTTTCAGAAACGCCTATCTCAAGTTTTTCTATCACTTTCAACTTGTTAACGATAGTTAAAGTAACATGTTTTTCTTTTTCTTCCACTTTTCAAATGCTTAGGACCCATAATAAATCTCTCTCTCGCCCACGGTTTCAAACTTCCTGCAACAGTTGGCTGAAAGAAAACTCTTTATAAATTGCAAATTACATGAATGAATTAGTAATTTTCAAGTAACTTAATGCTTTCAAACTGGAAGATATACATATATCCACCGGCATACGAGATTTACGCGAATTGTATACCAATGCAATTTCCCATGAACTTTCATATAAAAAAAGTAGCTCCCAAACGTTTTGAATCAAGTTTTTTCATGTATTATTTTCAAACACTTCCTGTTACCAAGAATTATTTTAACGCTCCAGACATGAAAATAAAATTATTTTTTTTAGAAAATTAGATGTCACTTTGACAAACCAAACGAACCCACAAATATCTAAAACTCCCCCGTTGACAGCTACTGATATAAACAAACACAGATGGGTAAGACAACATTCTCATATTTTTTTTTTCATTACATTTTAAATGAAGTCTGAAAATAATTAAATGTTTTGTCCAGACTAAAAACTTAGAATTCATAAACGATTAAAATGGATGGTATTAATTACAAGTTATTTCAACTACATAATTTGCAATGAAAATTTAAGACAGTGAAACCAAAAGGAGTAAACAAGAATTGAAAGTAACTAAAAGTTTCGAACATGTAGTAGTCAAAGATAGTTAAATAAGTATCAAAACTCAAATAAGAAGAGTTAGACACACTTATATATTTCATCAGCTTTATTTCCACGCAATCATTAAGAAGCTTTAAAGATAGGAAAAAATAATATTAGTCAAAAATAAAAAAACAAATAAGTTAATTTTATGCAAAAAAGTGAATTTAAGCAACTGTGCGGGTAAGCGACTCCCGTTTATAAAGTTATTGTTAGCAGGGAAAACATTTTGGGAGTTGTGATGTCAAATTACGTAGTCAATCTTGGGAATGCAATATCGTGTAATTCGAGGAATAGTTGTATTGCAGAAAATAACTGTTTCTACAAAATGCTTAACTGCTATATGATATAAAACGAAAAATTTACCATAAGTGAGAAGCATACCCCCTAAACTCCAGCGCTGCCGAAAAGTCCCACGGTTAAGGGAGGCCTCTACAAAAATATGCTTTTTACAAAATGTATCGGGATATTTGATATGCAAATGCGGAGAGCGTTTTAAACATTCTTGACACGTGTTTGTAGATTTGCACTCGCTCCTCCGAAGTTAAAGAGTTATGACTTGTTTCAAACTTGTCTGAACTTGTTATTACGTGTTAAATCATGTATATGTGGATCATGCCTGTTCATATGGCGCTCTTGGGTGATGGATGCGCAAATTCAATGAAGAATGGCAGAGCTTCGAAGACCTCCTTGGTGCAAGAAGACCGAAAGAGGACTGAATGAGAGAACCACCGATGCTGTTCGTGAATTCATTAAGAAAAATCCACACATCACAATTCAGATAATACGTCTTGATGTCAGTGTATCGAATGACAGTGTGGAAACAATTATTCATCAACATTTAAAATTCTGAACTATCTGACCAACTGGGTACTCCACAAACTGTCAGAACAGCATAAAAGGCTAGAGTCGACTCGTACAAGGAGATGCTGACAATGTTTGAATCTAGTGGCCTCAAAGGGTTAACAGATATTGTCACAGATGTTGAGAAGTGGTTTCATTACTATACAACTGCCAGAAAGATCGGCAACTATGTTTGGGTTGTGGAAGATAACAGCTTCATTAAATCCTCCGGCAAGACTTTCGCTCAAGGGAGAGAATGTTCATATATTTTTTTCAAAACCCAAAGAGTGTTAGCTGTAGAACCTTACCTGAAAAATTGATTATGGTTTATTAAGCCCAAATGGTTAAGGATTCCAACAACCGGTGCTTCAAGGGTCCTCTTCATGATATTACCAGTGCTCAGAAATCTTGGCAAGTTCTCTGGAGCAGGAAAAAAATCAAACAGCTACTGCTTCCTGCATATTCACCTGATGTTGCACTATGCGAATTTTGGTTCTTTCCAAAAAATTAAAAGGAACTTGCTGGGAAGCATTTTTCAAGGATGGAAGACCTTACAAAATGCTTTCATTCAGAGTTGTGGAGTATTCCCCAACAGGAGTATCACCAAGCGTCCCAGAATTGGCGTAGACATATGGAACTTTGCACAGATGCTTGAGAGGAGTGCTTTGAAGGACAGTAAAAGTTTTGGTGAGGTAAGTTCAATGGCTTTGTTTTGCGAATGCACGTCAAAAATGGAAGAACCTTTTGAATGCCCCTCTTTTTAAAAGGAATAGACTAGAATATTTTTCTGTAGCGTGGAACGAATAATAACGGATCGTAAACAGTAATCTTCATTTTCCCTGGTAATAATTCTTTCTTTGCTGCCTGTGGTCCAAAACCCACTTTCTCAAGTGTTTCTTTACGCAGTAATATAAGGAATAAAATTTACAGCTTATGGTAAACTTTTGGTAAGTGTTTTGTAGGAATTTAGTGGATATAAAGATATAAGGATATGAGATAAACGTGCGAGTCAGAACGCACACATTTGTATTCTATGCGGCAAAGTGTACTAATTTTAATTTTACGTAAAATATTTTCATATTCTAAAAATTTAAAGTATGAAGAACTACGGAAAATAGTAAATTAAAAATATTATTATGAAATCTCATTACAAAATTTTAATAATTTATAGCTAATGGATTTTCACAAAATGATATTTCTTGCTGGCAGGCCCAAGACATTCCTGTACACCACTGTGTCATAAGTATAGTGTAAGAAGAAATTGGCTGCTGAGAAAATTGCAACTACTCGAAAGTAGTGGTAGGGCAATTATCAAAATTTAAAAATCCGGGGCAAAAATAAAATATAGATTAAATCTAACTGTTTAATGCGATGTCATATCTATCTTCCTAATTAACTGCAATAACGCCCGAAACTAGGAATTGAATGGACCATGAACTTCCCCTCTACCACCACCACTGCCTTTTTCCAATGAGAATGTTAGTAACTGGAGTGAAGGCGAAAAATATTAAATACGTACAGGACCGGACCTAGAAAAAAACATCAAGGAGGGTGTGTGTGGTAAGAACACAATCGAGCCGGAAAAAAGTATGGGGAGGGGGGGAGCAAGTGAATGGATTTCTAATGAGGTATAATGATTCCCCCCCCCACGTTTTACAGGTCTTTAAAATGTTTTGAAAATTCATGAAACAGAAGTAATTTGGATACTTTTTTTTTTTTACTCTATTAACTTTATTAGCATTCTGAAGTGGTGGAGAGCATGGCTCCTTGCTCCCCTTCCCCTAGATACGGCCCTGAATATGTATATATGTATACATTACATGCATTTTTTAAGAAATTTTAGTTTTGTAAAATGGAGGGGACTACAACGGCAACCCAGTCATCAATCCCCCCCCACCTCCTTATTTTTTTCCACATCCGTGTCTGACTATAAAGTTAAACTACTCGAAGAGAAAGTAACTCTTCTTAAGTAAGGGAAGGCTTAGAGTACTCAGTAAAATCTTAATTGATTGTGGGTAACAGGCTAAATGGTATAGTAAAACAAGCCTAATAGTACAGTACCGTGGCCGAGTGGTTAGCTCGCTTGGCTACTTGATCTAACGGGACCTGGGTTCGAGCACGGGTAAGGCATGGATGTTTGTGTTGTTTTTCTGCTGAGTCCCACCGTCTTCACAGATCTTCTACTATAGCGTATAAACTGACAGGCTTCTGTCAGACCTCTGTGGCAAGCAGCTGCTTGAGGGAGTATTTATTATTATTATTAATGTGACGCTAAAATAGGATATTATCCATTTGCAAAAAAATAATAAATTGTAATAAGAAATAACCTCTATTAATAAGATGGTGATCAATGGTAAATTAAAGTTACTAATTAATTTGAAACATGACATTTGCTGCAATTATTAATAAATATCTAATCATATTTAATAATTCGAATATGGCATGTTTTGCCTTAATGGAAGATATTGTCCCTTCTTGTTCTGTTTTTGCATTTGCCGTCAGAAATCCATTGTTCACCAATCGATTTCACCAATGATTTCGGAATCGTAAATGCATTCTGTATATTATTATAAATAATATAGTAAATGCATTCAGTGTATTATTGTAAAGTGTTATAAACGACAGTACATTGGTAGTTTGATATAACTAATCTTTGAAGCGTGACTGCCGTCACGTGGCCGAATGGTTTGCACGCTTGGCTACTGATCTAAGGGACCTGGGTTCGAGCCCCGGGTAAGGCATGGATTTTTGTGGTGTTTTTCTGCTGAGATCCTGCCATTCTCTCAGATCTTCTACTGTAGCATATAAACTGACAGGCTCTTGTCAGACCTCTGTGTCAAGCAGCTGCTTGAGGGGGTATTTTTATTATTATTATTGAAGCGTGGGGTCCTTGTGATCGCGGGGCATTGTGCGGCTTTTCCAATTGCACCACCGGGTCGGCTCTGGGTGATTCTCCTCCCATCCATCTACCAACAAGAAGGCTTCCATTAGCAAAACGTGAAGATATAGAACAGTCAATAAGGGACATGGAAGCTCAAGACATTATAAATCATTATCCACTCCATGGGCATCATCAGTGGTCCATCTTAAGAAGAAGGACGGATCCACTAGATTTTGTTTGGACTACCACAGATTAAATGATATAATGAAGAAGGTCTGTTTTACCTTACCCAGAATTGATGACACAATAGATACTCTATCTGGGTGATAATGGTTCTCGACTTTAGACTTGAAAAGCCGTTATGGGCAAGTTGGTATACATTCTGAAGATCGTAAAAAGACAGTATTCACTACAGGAAATGGACTTTGGCAGTTTAAAGTGATGCCATTTAGGCTTTTTAATCCAGTTGCAACAGTTGAACGACTGATAAAATCGGTGCTCAAAAGTTTTTCTTGAGACGTCTGTCTGGTGTACTTGGACGACACCATTGTCCTTGGAAATACTTTTGATGGATATTTGAAGAATTTTCATCAAGTGTTTGAGAAACTCAGAGAAGCCAAGCTAGAACTGGGATCGACTGAGAGTAAGTTGTTCCAACAAGAAGTCCATTACCTTGATCACTTCATCACTACATTAAGGATCAAGACAGATTATAATTAAATAGAAACTGTGAGAACTGGTGTCCACCCCAGGATGTTCATCAGCTTCGAAGCTTCATTGGACTTTGCACATACTACAGAAGATTTGTCAAAGGATTCTCCAATATCGCAAAGCCATTACATCGACTAACAGAGGAGGGTCGGCGATTCATGAGGACCGTCGAATGTGAAATAGATTTCCAACAACTGAAGCAAAGCTATTTCCATGGCACAAGTATTGGCATATTCAAAAACTGGTAAATAATTCCCATTAAATACGGAGGAAAATAACACAAAGGTTGGTGCTGTACTTTCACAACAGTAAGACGGACAAGCGAGAGTCATTGCATATTTCAATAAAACCTTATCCAAACCAGAACGAAAATATTGTGTTACACGAAAGATACTCTTAGCAATAGTGAAAGTCACAGAACATTTTCATTATTGCCTTTATGGGCAAACATTTGTTATTTGTACCGACCATGATGCTCTCAAGTGTTTAAAATACACACAAAAAATACAGTCAATAAACTCAAAAATTCGTGAATTGCCAGATGCACACAGCTGTTTCAAGAAACATTTCCCATTAAGCATCGTAGTGGAAAAGTAACACAGGAATGCAGATGCACTTTCTAGATGCCCATTCATTGATAACTGTAAGCATTGCTGTAATGTCGAAAATGGATATGGAATTGAGATATGGTAATCACGAAACAATGTCCATTAGACAACATTCACACAAGGAAATTGTGATGACACAATTGACATTGTCTTTTTGGACATTGTCATTGAATTGTGACATTTGGAGTCCGTTTAGAAATTAAATAGGCCCAACTGAATGATGAAGATATGACCCAACATCAGATTTGATTGAAGTATCTATTACACGACCCATTTGGGAGCAAATCTCCAGGTAAAACCCAAATACCAAAAGCTATTAGGCACAATGGGAGTCCTTACAAGTGAAAGATGATGTATTGTACAGAAGATGGGAGAATCCCACTGGACGACTGATCCGTTGGCAAATCATCCTTCCACACTCTCGAGTGGAATTAGAGATTAAAGATATACATGGTAGTGCCAGTGGAGCACACTTCGGTTTTAATAAGATATTAGCGAGATCCAGGGAACGATTTCATTGGCTGAAAAGTAGGGGCAAACTTTGAAAGATGGTGTACACAATGTGAGGCCTGTGCAGCAAAGAAAGGTCCTAAAACTAGGAGTCGGGGTAAGCTGCAGTCGTATAACGTTGGTGTCCCCTTTCAGAGACCAGACATTGATGTAATGGGTCCGTTTCCTAGAACTGATGATGGAAATCGCTGTTTATTGGTGGTAATGGATTATTTCACTAAGTGGCCTGAAGTTTATCTGATCCATGATCAGGTGGCAACAACAGTTTCAGTGATGATAGTGAATAATTCGATTAGTGGGTTTGTAGTACCTTTACATCTCCACTCAGACCAAGGATGGAATTTTGAATCTAATGTGTTTAAAGACATATATTAACTGCTATGCATTCAGACAACGAGAACGAGTCTCCTATATCCTCAGTCGGATGGTATGGTTGAGAGATTAAACAGGACGATTGCGCAACATATAGCATTGTTTGTCGACGACCATCAACGTTACTGGGAACGCCATATAGTTGTCATACAGAATAGCAGTGCACAAAACAACTGGACAGACACCTTCCTTGATGATCTTTGGAAAAGAATTATGGCTTTCCTGCTACCTCTTATATGGTCGTTCTGAAGCAATACGTGTATCTACACTACAATATGTACAGGATCTGCAACAACTACTAGAAGAAATCCACAACTCCGTTAGGCATAATAAGCTAGAGAAATAAAGCGAGGTACGACAGAAAAGGAAATGGAACTGTCTCCAATCAAGGAGATATTGTCTGGCTGTACAATCCACACAGAAGGAAGATATTTTCGCCAAAACTTTGGAATCCTCGGGAAGGCCATTATATACTAGTTACTAGGATTTAACACATAGTATATTACATTCGTCGACATCTCATTGCATAGTGTAAGGTGTCGTTGCGCCATAAAACCACAAACAGCCACTAACGTAGTGTAAGGTATCTCACGCATATCCTTTGGCGCCGTTTCATGAAAGGAGTCAAGAACCTTCGGATTCCAGGACTGTTTCGAATGAACGAAACCTAAGGAGAGGGCAGTGTAATGGAAGGAATACGTATAACAATGAAGAAAAGACTATGATACCTTGTGACACTCGATATGAAAGTCGGAATAAAAATTACGTCACTAACCATTTCGAACTTGAATGAACTTAAAATAATAAAAGGAAATATAATTGGTATTCGGAAGAATTAGTGTGAAGGAAAAAGTAATTTGTCCGTATCTGTGAGCGATAGTCTAAAGAAGAAACGTTTTTGTTAATCCGTGCGCTTTAGGGGCGGGGGTGGCTCAGTCGGTAGCGCGCCAGGCTCGTAATCTGTAGTTCCCAGGTTCGAGTCCCAGCTGGGTCAGCGTTGAGATTTATCTCCGCAAAATTCCTCGCCTTGTCCACGGTCAGTAGGGGACACCGATGGGCTTGGAAAGGCCGCCGTCCGTCGGATGGGACGTTAATCCGTGGCCCCGTGTGCGGGAGAGACATACCCTGTGCACGTTAAAGAACACACTGGATGGCCTTGACGGGAGGCTACCATCTGTCTCCCAACAGCTGTTCCAGTGGGTCCCCTTCCCCAACCTTCTCTGAGCCTTCGGGGTCATGTGACCTGGCCATTTAGCCCATGGTGTGCAAAAAAGTGCCGCTCAGAGGTAAAACAACCCAACAACAACCGTGCGCTTTAGTAGTAAGAGGTGTGGTCTTCGGGACATCTTTGGTTTGTGTGAAATAAGGTTAAAAGTTTTGAATGTTTAACAGGTAAGAAAGGTAATGGTTTGAAGTAAAATAGTAAATTAATTGTATCGCAGAAAAATGTTGATTTAACAAATAGTTTGGTAATTGTGATTATCAAGATCAATTTATACTGATAGAGAGCATATTGGTGTTTTGTGTGATTAGTTAAGAAATTTCTTATGATTTATTTAGTTTTTATTGACTTTGTTAATAATATATAATAATCATCATATAATAAATCAAATCATTTATAATTTGCTTATTTATTTTGAATTCACGCTTGGTTGTCAAACTCTGATGCAACTAAATATCTCTAATACTAACATAAAGATCAAACCTATTAACAATTAAATACAGCTCTATACACCGTTGCCATCTTCAAAACCTTTTACAGATTTTATAAAGGTAATTAAATTAATGCCATTTCGATCATTGTAATGTTAAAAAATGATAAGACATATTTTTTCCTACAGTTCATATGTGTGTGACTGATTGGAATTGCTGCCCCAACATGACTTGCGTAGTAAGTACTATAACATTATTTTAAACATTCCAATAAAATTTTCAATAATAAGTTTTAAACATTCCAACAAAATCATTTTAAATAAATCTATATCAGTCAAATTTTCCTTTACAATGTTTTGGAGCTTGCTCGGATCAAACTAAATAAGAAAATTTCCTACAAATTTCCTGATATATCGCACATAGAAATGTTGACGGGGGAGATGCCCATTTCTGATCACGTATTGCGAGTTGCGTAATATGTCAAACGCGTGCCGCTTTGTTGAAATGGCATGGCAGTGTTACTCTTGTTGGATGTCACCTGTTTAGAATTCGTGTTCATCATTCTGCAGTTCACCTTTGAATAGTTGAATGAAATTTACCTAGTATAATGTGAAATATTATGCAATGTAACCGCTATGAGTCGGAGAAGTGAAGCAAAATTTCTCAAACAAATGTTTAATTTCAGAACCCACATTCAATGTTGTGGATCGCCGTACTCATGAAACAGGATCATTGTACCCTCACATCCTACAGGTCGACTGAGATCGGCAATGTGGAGGAAGAGATATTCTCATTACAGAAGAAGCAACTCGCCAGACTTCTCAACCTTCATGAATCTTACGCAAAGTACAGCTACAAGCTTTCCACTTCCAGCTGAATTATCTTGCTTTTTTAAAATTCTACCCGTGGATCTTAAGCCACTTTATTTTAACAACTTTCATTCAACATTTTCGTACATTCACAGATGAAGCATCATTTACGAGTGACAGTGTCTGAATTATCCCAATCGATATTTGTATGCAACTTGCAGGGCAAAATCACAACTTCAAGCAAAACGTTTCGTTGAACATCTGGACTTCAATAATCAGCAGCAATTCTACTGGCGCTCACATTCTTCCGGCAAGTCTAAGAAGACATTCGTATCCGCACTTCTTGGGAATTGATATTTCACTTCTTTTCGAAGACTTGCTATCCAAAGACGAATATGGTACATGCAAGATGGGGCTTCGGAACACTTCAAGCA
Source organism: Ryuthela nishihirai (assembly GCA_038380435.1). NCBI lineage: Eukaryota > Metazoa > Arthropoda > Arachnida > Araneae > Heptathelidae > Ryuthela > Ryuthela nishihirai. Next base: position 43,903,383 of record JAWZYU010000020.1, read on the forward strand.
CTTCATTAATCAGATATTGCCTGGATGCCCAATACCCACAGCAGCGACGGATGGACAAGAAGGCCCTGTGGCATGATTAACAAGTTTCTCAGACCCTTTACCCTTTGGATTTTTACTTCTGAGTACCCTTCAAGTTCGTGGTTTATACGACTATTGTGCCCAATGCCAGCACAGTCATGGGACGGTTGACTTTAGAGGCAAGGGGGCAAAGAGACGTGATTCAAAAAAGCAAAATAGCAGATCACTATATGATTTTAACACTGATTAGCAATACCAATAACAATTTGAATAATACTAATTATAGTGAAACAGACCAGGAAAATAAGAATTGGTCATTTGACCATAACAGTATAAACAAAGCTATTTCTGAAATGAATTGGAATTTAGAAAATTATGGAGACAACCCAATGGATGAATTAAACCTATATAAAGTATTTAAAGACATTTATGATGGAATTTTAGGAAAAAATAGAATATATATGAGGAGAGTTGGAAAGTTAAAAAGAAATCATAGCAAAAATTGGATAACACCGAACTTGATAGAAATAATTGAAGAAAGAGATAAAGCTTGGATTAAATTTAAAAACAATGATAAAAGTGATGCTCATAAAAATAACTATAAAAAATTCAGGAATATGGTTAATATTCAGATTAGAAATCAGAAACAACTTTATTATAGAAATAAACTTATAATGAAAAAAAAATGATATGAAGGCTACCTGGCAATTAATGTATGAAATATTAGAAGGAAAACAGAAAAAATCAGCGGACGATGTAATAATTGACAATATGTCCAAAAAGAAATTATCTGTGGAAGAAATAGCAAATAATTACAATGACATTTATAATACACTAATTTTACAGATAAGAAATACAAATCACCAAGACGATATAAATTATGTTCCAACCATGATGCAAAGAGTTTTGAAATCTATCTATATACATGAAATTACTGAAAAACAAACTGATGAAATAATTACTTCATTAGACACCAATAAATCACCCGGTTACGATAATGTTTGCATTAAACATATAAAATTTAATAAAGAGACACTACTTAATATTATTATTTTATTAGTTATTAATATTATTATTTTATTAGTTATAGCCAAAGCTTACCATGATAGGATACTTAGTCATTATGACAATCATGGTATGCTTACTACTGAAGTTGAGGAAGAATGGGATCATTTTAAACAGGCTTTTTTGGACACTAACAGTACTCTTTTAGGAAAAAAGGAGCAGAAGAGACAGAATTATCTGAGTGATAAGGCACTTGAGCTTATTTCGGAAAGAAAGAACTGCAGGAATGTCCTTAATCAATACCCTACTAGTCCTAATAGAAAGCATTACAGAGAACTTAATAAACGTGTAAAAGATCAGTTAGCTGCTGATAAGAATCTTTGGCTTGATGGTTTGGCTGACAAAGCCGAGGAAGCAGTTAGACAGCACAACAGCAGAGAGCTGTACCAGATAGTTAATGTTTTATGTGGTAGAAAACGGACAGGTATAAAGGGATTGAAGGATAAACAAGGTAAGGTTATGGGGGGGTGAGGATTCTGTCATGGCTAGGTGGGCTGAGCATTTAGGTGATGTTCTAAACAGTGCGGTTGGTTCTATTCCCATTGTTCGCAATGATGATAGATGCATTGGTGGCTTTAATGTTGGCCCTATAACACAATCTGAAGTTATTTTGGCTGTTTCTAAACTTAAACTTCATAAATCCCCAGGGGTAGATGAAATTACTACAGAAATGCTTAGAGCTGGAAATGTTTCGGTTACCACTTGGATGACTGAAATTCTGAATATCTTTTATGATAAAGGCATGGTTCCTAAGGATTTTACTAGAGCTATTGTTATCCCTATTTTCAAAAAATGTGATCGCAGTTCTTGTGATAACTATAGGGGTATTAGCCTACTCTCTGTTCCAGGTAAAGTTCTTTCCATGATTGTGCTTAATAGAATTAAGAATCTGGTTGACAGTCAATTGCGTGATGAGCAATGTGGATTCAGAAGTGGTAGGGGATGTGTGGATCAGATATTTTCACTTATGCAGATTCTTGAGAAATGTTTAGAGTTTCAGAAACCTTTGGTTGCTAGCTTTGTTGATTTCAAAAAGGCTTTCGACTCTGTTGATCGTCATAATTTTTGGTTGATTGTGAAATCATATGGTATACCAGACAAGTTAGTTAACATAATGAAGGCTCTCTATAATAACACTGAGTCATGTGTGAGAGTTGGTATGGCTTGTAGCAATTGTTTTAGAATTACTTCTGGTGTTCGACAAGGGTGCATTTTGTCTCCTTTTCTCTTTAGTTTGGTTATTGATTATGTTATGCGAAATTCACTTCAAGGGAAAGATTTTGGCCTTAAATGGGCTGGAGATACAAGAATTTCTGATTTAGATTATGCTGATGATTTAGCCCTTTTGGCAAATGATGTTGGTGAGATGAACTCTTTCATTCGAGCTGTTGATGAGACAGGTAGTAGAGTAGGTTTGGTTATAAACAGAGAGAAAACTAAAGTGATGAAAATTGGTCAGGCAGGATGTGATTCAGTTAATCTGAATGGTTGCAGTCTTGAGCAGGTGTCACAGTTTAATTATCTTGGGAGCTATGTAACAGATAATGGTGATGTGCGGCATGAGATTAACAGACGAATAGGGATTGCTGCCGGAGCTTTTAAGAATCTATGGAGAGTGTGTAGAAATAGGCGTATACACCTAAAGACTAAAATTAGACTGTATAATAGTTTGGTTCTTTCTAGGGTTAGTTATGGTAGTGAAACTTGGACACTTTGTAAACAAGATAACAGGAAACTAGATGCTTTTGATTCCAGATGCTCACGCAGTATCTTGGGCATTAGGTGGTTCAACTTTGTAACTAATGATGAGGTTAGGCAAAGGAGTTTGCAACCTCCTTTAAGCAGCATATTGTACAGAGAGAGACTCCGTTGGTTTGGCCATGTTGCCCGTATGAGTAATTATAGATTGGCGAATAGGGTTATGAACAGTGTGCCTAAAGGCCTCAGAAAGAAGGGGAGACCTAGGATGCGGTGGGCAGACAATGTCAAACAGGACCTTGTTAGAATTGGTGTGCAGATGCAGTAGATGTAGCTCAGGATAGACTTGCTTGGAGAACTAAATTGCACGGTCTGGTTGGACCTCCGTAGCCCATGGCTGCTTGAGGATGATGATGATGACTTAATATTATATTAAAAATTATAAATCAGATTATATTTACTGGGAACATACCTAATGAACTCAAAACAGGTATTTTAAGACCTATTTTTAAAGGTGGTATTAAGGAGGATTTTTCTAACTATCAACCAATAACAATTCTGCCTATTTTTTCGAAAATAATGGAAAAATATATTTATAATACTGTTTTTAACTTTTTACTTAAACACAACATAATTAATGAAAATCAGTTTGGCTTTCAAAATGGAAAAGACACAATTCAACTAATTTCCAAAATTGCAAATAATATTAGTAAATTATTGAATAATAGGGAAAAATTGTAACTATGTTCTTAGATTTAAAGAAAGCCTTCGATACAATAGATCATAGCATTTTACTAAATAAATTGGAAAATTACGGTATTCGCGGTATATTGTTAGATTGGTTTAGAAATTATTTATCAGACAGATACACAATTACCAAAATAAAAAACTGCTACAGCAGAAAAGTAATTACACGATGTGGAATTCCCCAAGGCTCAATTTTAGGTCCTTTACTGTTCTTAGTATATATAAATGATTTGTTCAATACAAAATTAAATAGTGCTATTTATCTATATGCTGACGACATTGTTTTAATAAACAGTCAGAAATATTTAAATTATAGCATTTCAGAGGTTCAAACAGATTACAATAATATTATTAGATGATTAAATCACAATAAAATCTATTTAGATGAGAAAAAAACAAAAAAACCGATGATTATTCATTCACCAGGATTTCATATTGATCAAAACCTCTTTATCAAAACTCATAAAATAATTTTAATAAAAATCATAAAAAAAAGAAAAAAGGATGCTTCAAATTATGAATCATTATGCAGTTGTCCACTTGTTGAGCAAGTAAATAAAATAAATTACTTAGGAATCATTTTTTGATGAATATTTTAGGTGGAAGCCCATATATCCCACGTATGTGAAAGCTTGAGAATATCGGCGATAAAAATTCAAAAATTGAAATACGTATTAAATATGGAAACCTGTGTAATATTTTATAAAGCAATATGCGAATCTCTTTTAAATTAGGGAATAATTGGGCATGGAACAACTAACCTAACTAACATAAATAAAATAGAAAAACTGCAGTCTATAATAGTTTCATTTGCAAAAAATTTATAAAACTTCTACCGATAGATTAAAATTTTTAAATCTTTTATCCTACAGCAATTTATACAAATATAATGTAATAATTAAAAACTTTTTTGACGAAACTTACAAACTAAAAATTCAACATAATAAAAATACAAGACTTCAAAACCAAGGTTATTACAAATTGCCAAATTTTCGAAATAATTACGGGAAACATACCTCCGAATATCACGTACCACTTATATTTAATGCTATTCCAAAAGAATTGCTAAATATAGATTCTTTTAGAAGACTTAAAATGGAATTAAAAACTTATTTGGTATTTTCTAGTTAGCTGATTTTTATGTGTTGTGTTTTGTGGATTTATTTGATGTACACCATTTTTGTGGCTGAATGACCTATGTTTAATATAATTTATTCATTTTCCTGCAGATAAGCTATTTGGCTTTGCGGGTCAAAGTGTAAATGTATTTGTATTCTTTACCCTTATGAATAAAAATTATATTCTATTCTTAAAAAAAAAAAAATTTGCACGTGTCCAAGAACAGCAAGAGGTTGAGTGTATACGTAAGTTGCAATAGAATTAATAAATAGATTTATCTTTCTGTTGTTTAACACCGTGAATCGTACTAAAAAGATGCAGACCAGACAAATATTTAGGTCTTCCTCTCTCAGTTTAATTCAACTCATTCTTAATTATTTAGAGTACAGACTTGAGCATAAGGTGCAGTGTAGTTTTACAAGGCTATCCAACAAAACTTTTCCTTCACACGATATTAATTCTGAACACAAGGGACTGTAAAAGAAGAGTTTTTACTTGAGTGTTAACGTTGGGTTGGTAAGAAAAACCTCATATATCTCACGTCTAATTTCACTTTTGGTCCCTTCAACTTTCTCTGGTTGAAAAAGCAACATCCAGTCTTTTCATTCACAGAATATTTCTAGCTGGCAGACTTTTGACACTTGACTTCGAATAATACAGGACGGCCACTTCACTTCGTCTCTGGTCTCTGATCAATGATGAAGCTGCTGGCAGAAAGAATCAGTCTCAAGTACACCACTAAAGGTCGCTCGTGGTTTTTCTCCATAAAATTATCGAATTGTTTGTATATCGTCTGGAACATTCGGGAAATATATGTCAGTTCCTGATTCCTTTTCAATATATGCTGGATCAGTGTGGCCTTTATTTGCTGTATCATTAGAGGAGAAGAAACGGCAGTAAACGCAAAATACTGCGTCCTTTGATGAACTATATTTTAACCAATCTACACTTTTCATACGAATCGGACTTAAAACTTCTTTGTTTATTTCCTGTTTTTCTTCAAGTAAACATGCTCAATCTTGGCGTATAAGGACTTCTAGATAAACGAGTTTGGCGTTCTGACCTATTTTTTGAAATATCACAGACCAAGTTATCAGATTGTGAATTTTTGATAGTTTTGAATAAAAACTACACTGACGTGAACTAAGAAACAAAGTCTGTTGGTCATTACTCAGTTTACTGCACGCGCTGGAACTGGTGGCGGCACTATCGTCATGCAAGTTATTCTATCCGAGGAGTCAGAGGTATTTGCACTACTATCAGCACATTCAGAGGTATTTGCACTACTATCAGCACATTCATTATAATTCAATTTGTCAGCTGCTTTTCTTAACGACGAACCGATCTATATTTTAAAACTTAAACGGCATATCATACGACTGAATTAAAATGTAATACCATGAATTTATTATGCTATTTCACTAATTGGATAGAGCAGCTTATAGATATCGGAAACTTTTCTGGAATAATAATTAGAAATGGTGGACCAATGATAATGCGACGTGGAGCGGCAGTTGTGGGGATGCGAGCGAGCGCGGGGCTACGAGCGGCCGACGTGCGGGCGACGTGACGGGGGCTACGAGCGGGCGACGTGGAGCGGCAGTTGCGGGGCTACGAGCGAGCGCGGGCTCTCTATATATTTCTACTACATTCTATTGTGCAATTCGGTACTTCCTGATGATACAATAGTCCTTAATAGAACACTAAAAGATCATATCATACGATTATATTCAAACGCAAAGTCACTTTTGTTTTTGAGACATTAGGGTTTCCAGAGCACACCAGGCACACCCCATATACACACTTATGGTGCGAGGACTGCTTTGGAATAACAAGATCTAAAGAGGGGACAATGAAACCACGTGTGAACGTGGAACAATTGTTCATTATAACATGTGAATATTGTATCACAAAACAATATCAATGTTGTGAATCAGAGTTCAGCCTGACTTCGAAAAGTACAAATTCAATATGGAATTCGAGATGTACGCATAAGTAATGGTGTATTCCTCTGTATATAAAGTTTATGATTAACCCTAATTAGTTTATTAATGTGTCATTCAGAGGAGGAATTGTTTTTTACTTTTCAAAGTGTGTGTTTTGGGAAAGATCAAGCCTAAAATTACTACTGAGATAATGTGCTATTGGTTTGTCTTATATTAGAAACTGTTCTCATATACATGTGTAATTTGATCATTTGTTTATTTAAGTAAATTACTAAAATTGTAAATTAGCTGCCTTAACTACACTGCTCAAAGTGGAAATCGCAACACCACAAAGGAAGTGATGTATACGCCCAAAACTGACAGGACGGAAGCTATGAGGGTAGATGTGCAAATGATCAAAAAATGGAACGTGAGAACGCAAGGTATGTGCGTTTATTGAAAATTCATCAGTGCATAGTAGGCCTACCTCGGGCGGTTATACAAGCCTGTAGACGTCTCGGCATTCCATCAATCAGATGTTTAATGGTGTTCTAAGGCATGGCGTTCCAAGCATCCAATTGAGCACATAACTGTACCGACATTTGCTGCCGGAGGGAACTGGCAAAGGCAGCGACCCATAAGGTCCCACACATGCTCAAAGGGCAACAAGTTCAGGAAGGAGGCGCCATGGGAGAATGTCCACACCTTGGAGACTGCCCATCGTTACGCGTGCAGTGTGTGGGGTGGTGTTATCCTCCTTCAGAATCAGTCCAGGAATGGTGGTAAGGAATACCTACAGCACAGTTGGTATGGCGAAAGAGTTGCGAATGACCCTCCTACGGGCCATGCGATCTTCACATATTGTGGTGGAGCGTGCTAGTCCCATACATGTCCTTTGTGTCATTTGGTGCTCCATTGCACAGTGCTCATATTGTGCCCCATGTGGTGGCGAATACTCGAAAGCTCAATCCGAGCTCTCTCATATCGATGATTCGGTCTCTTTCAGAAGGCGTCAATTGAGCATAAGGTCCCACCGGCATTTCCAATTCATGCTCCGAACATTTTCATAGCATGCACTCCAACTGTACTATCGGTTATGCTTTAATACCAACTCATGAGCGCTCGGTATTTATCCTCTGTTCAACGTCACGTCGGGTGTCACGTGTCCATTTGCTGCGGATCTTTGATCATTTTCATATCTGCGATGGCCGATTGCCCCCTGTGACTTGCATATCTCTACTTCCATCCCTTCTTGGTGTTGCGATTTCCACTTTCAGAAATGTATTAAGCAAATTCATTTACTATCTGTTTAATAATTTAGAACCCGTTACACAGTACTGTCGAACACTTAATAATGTAATTCTGTAACCGTAGGGGCGGGGGTGGCTCAGTCGGTAGCGCGCCAGGCTCGTAATCTGTAGTTCCCAGGTTCGAGTCCCAGCTGGGTCAGCGCTGAGATTTATCTCCGCAAAATTCCCCGCCCTGCCCACGGTCAGTAGGGGACACCGATGGGCTTGGAAAGGCCGCCGTCCGTCGGATGGGACGTTAAGCCGTGGCCCCGTGTGCGGGAGAGCCATACCCTGTGCACGTTAAAGAACACGCTGGATGGCCTTGACGGGAGGCTACCATCTGTCACCCAACAGCTATTCCAGTGGGTCCCCTCCCCCAACCTTCTCTGAGCCTTCGGGGTCCATGTGACCTGGCCATTTAGCCCATGGTGTGCAAAAAAGTGCCGCTCAGAGGTAAAACAACCCAACCCTGTAACCGTATGTATGTCCTAGTGTCGTTTGCTAAATAAAATTTTAATAAGTGAAAATAAAACACTTAATCATACAAAAGGAAATTCTTAATTTAGATAAATAAAAAATAATATAATTTATTAATATGTAATACTGATTTGAGCAAAACATTAAAAATATTTTTCATTGAAATCATTCAGTAATCAATTTTCAGTCATTTCATATTATCAAATTTATGAGAGACCTTCAAAAAGTTGTTGACATACATCTTCCAAAAAAAAAAACATTGCACTTACCTCAACAAAACGTTTACAGTCATCAAAGTACTCTCCTCGATATCTATTTAAAGTTGCAGATGTCTACGCTAATTCTGGAACTCTTGATAGTACTCCTGTAGGGGAATAATCCGCAACTCTGAAAGAACGCATTTCGTAAGGTTTTCTACCCTTGAAAAATGCTTTCCAACAAGTTCCTTTAAAATTTTTGGAAACGACAAGAAATCGCATTGTGCAAGATACGGATGGATATATAGGATGGGGTAACTGTTTGATTTTTTTCCTGCTCCAGATAGGTTGTAACTTGCCTGGTGTTTTGAGTACTGCCATTTTCATGAAGAAGGAGAACTTTGACACGCCTGTTGTTAGACGCTGCTCCTACATCTCCTTAACCATTTTTGGCAAAATAATGTTGGTGTAGTATTGTCCATTAGTAGTAATTTTTTAGGTAAAATGTCCACGGCCACCACTCCTTGAGAATTGAAAAACCATTGTGACTATCCTCTTCCTTGAGCAAAGGTGTTCTCGACGAATTTGGGGACACGATTCATCTTTCGCAACCCAAACATAGTTGTCGATCTCTCTGGGAGTGTATAGTACTAAAACCACATCTCGTCACCGATGACAATGTCTGCTAACCGTTTGGGGACATTAGGTTCAAACATTACCAACATCTCTTTGCACAAGTCGACCCTAGTCCTATTTTGCTCTTCTGTCAGTTGCGGGTACCCATTTGGCACAGATCAATTGAATTTCGAATGTTAATGAATAATTGTTGCCACACTGCCAATTGTTACACTGATATCTAAACTGAACGGTGGTGTGTGGGTTTTCCTTAATGAGTTAACGAGCAGCAGCGATGGTTCTCTCATTCACGGTCTTCTTTGGTCTTCTTGCAAGAGGGAGGCCTTCGAAGGACTGTCGTCCTTCTCTGAATTTGGGCATTCGTACTGTAATAGTGTCATATGACCAGGCATGATAACCATATTCTTGTAGTCAATTGGTACGTTTTTTTTTGCTGCGTCCCCATTCTGCAGCCTTGTGAAAATGTAAGCTCTTTCTCCGTGTTTAGGGGGCGGGGGTGGCTCAGTCGGTAGCGCGCCAGGCTCGTAATCTGCAGTTCCTAGGTTCGAGTCCCAGCTGGGTCAGCGTTGAGTTTATCTCCGCAAAATTCCCCGCCCTGCCCACGGTCAATAGGGGGCACCGATGGGCTTGGAAAGGCCGCCGTCCGTCGGATGGGACGTTAAGCCGTGGCCCCGTGTGCGGGAGACCATACCCTGTGCACGTTAAAGAACACGCTGGATGGCCTTGACGGGAGGCTACCATCTGTCTCCCAACAGCTGTTACAGTGGGTCCCCTCCCCCAACCTTCTCTGAGCCTTCGGGGTCCATGTGACCTGGCCATTTAGCCCATGATGTGCAAAAAAGTGCCGCTCAGAGGTAAAACAACCCAACCCAACTCTCCGTGTTTAGTAGGCTCAGCAACAACGTACACATTTCGCAGACCGAACTTTACGGGCCGAATGCGAAGAGAGAAATGATGATTCAACCTTTGTTTTTAACACCTAATGACAAGTGTAGACAAGCTTTCGAATAAGTTGTAGTTCGTTAACTTCGGAGTAACGAGTGCAGATATACAGACACATGGCAAGACGTTTTTGATATTATAAAACAATTTTATGGGATTTTAGTATCATGTTGAATATTCGATATGCTGATATATATGATGTGCTTTAAATTCTTATTTAAATTTATATCTCAAACACCAAATCACTCGAAAGTTTTTATTAACAAGAAAGAAATCGTTTCCGTGTGAATTTGAAATTATCTATTTCAATACTTCTAACATACACAATTTACGCAATTCCAAGAAGCCAAGTAAATTAAAATTTTTCAATGTTTCTGTCCAAGATTTCTGTAATATATGCGATATTGCACGGTTCTAAGATACCAATAATGACTGAATACGATAAATACATTGTTTTCCCTATAATAAAACGCCGAAAATTAAGTAAATCTATCCGAGGAAATAAAATTAATTTTAAGAATGAAAGATTCACAAAATCTTTTATGAAATCTATTGCATACAGTATACATTCTATAAGGTAATAAGTATATTAGTAGTGGGTAAAGGAGAGTTCTAACTCAGAGGCGGATCCATGTTAATCCTATGGGATCCGCCTCCCGGTTCTAACTCAGAGGCAGATTAATGTTAATCCTATGGCATCCGCCTCCCTGTGTTCTAAAGCGGAGGCGAGTCTTTCCACCACACACACAGGTCAATATTTTACATAATTTCAAATTTTTTAAATCAGATATTTCTTTTCTTTACACCTTTTCGAAATGATTTTTTTTTGCCCAATAGCATTGTTTCTTTACGTTTCTGCAGGACAATCATTTATTCCAGTTTCTGCGGGATAGTCCGCCTTCCTGTATAAATACGACATCCAACAGTCAGATTCCTCATTCTGTAGTCAGACGTTGACAGTGACGGTTCTCTGCTGCTGTGTCTCCGTGATTTTTCCAACTGCTAGAAACCATAGCGATAGTCCTTGTATAGTATAAAGCAGCTATTTTACAACTCACTGCTACATAATGTATCCATGTAATATATGTGAGAAGGCTTTCACACTCAAGACAAATCTCATTCGCCATATGAGAAATCACGATGGAAATAGCCTGTTTAAGTGCTCTGAATGCGAATCGACCTTCTCAAGGAGAGATGACGTCCGACGTCACGAGTTATCCCACACCTCCAGAAAAACCTACAAATGTGAAGAATGTGCCATGGAGTTTGGAAGAAAAGACAATCTTTTACGACATCAAAGAAAGCCACACAATAATAAGCGAAAACGTTCTGAAGATGAAAGGATTCCCCAGAAGAAACAAAACCTAGACCCTGAAGACCCCTGTCAGTTTACAGAAGAAATGAAACGGACCCTGACAACACATAAGCTGATGGCAACGGAAGAAACATCTGTTGACCTCACCTTTTTCCTTGAATCCCCGCAGGAGTCATTCCTAACTCATCTGAAAGAAGAATTGACCTCGAAAGGTAGCATTAAATGGTACCTTGTCGTGCAAGTGTGCTTCAGACGAAAAGTCACCCCTTCTACCTTCGAACACTGTACCCCGTTTTTCCGAAGTAACTGTATCACAAGTCTTCCTGCATCATCACTAAACAGAGAACTGGATTCAGCGTATAAGAAGATAAAGGCCTCATTTGAAGAATTTGAAGGAACACACAGTGGATGGACACTGGATTCCGTACTCCACGCTGAAATGAACATTGGAAAATATATACCTCTTGCAGGGTCTAGTTATATCCCTACCCCAAGAGAATTACTATTAAAACGTGCTATTGTTAATGTATGTAATTCCGACCAAAAATGTTTTGTCTGGTCTGTTTTAGCCTCTTTGTATCCCGCTATAGGAAACACTGAACGTCTTAACAACTATATACATTTAGAAGAAAAATTAAACACATCTGGTCTAATTTTCCCTGTTACAATAAATCAAATATCTAAATTCGAAAAAATGAACAATATTTCTGTTAATGTTTTTGGATACGAGAAACAGGTGTTCCCACTCTACATCACACCATTCAGATTTAAAGCGCATGCAAATCTCCTTCTGTTATCGGATGATGAAAAGCAGCATTATTGCTCCATTAAGAATATGAGTAGGCTACTTAGTCCTCTCACCAAACATAATGGTGTACGTTTCTACTGTGATTACTGCCTTCACCGTTTCGCAAATGAATCACTCTTGAAGGATCATATCCCCTATTGTCAAGAACATGGACACCAGAGAGTAGAATTCCCAACTGAAGAAGAAAAATGGTTGAAATTCACAAATTTTAAGTTTCAGCAGCCCGTTCCATACGTGATTTATGCCGACTTTGAATCATTCCTAGTGAAAGTGGACCCTTGTATGCCTAACCCTGAAAAATCTCACACCACTATCACGGCAAATCATGAACCCTGTGGATTTGCATATCTTGTTGTTGGACCTGATGGCTGCAGCTATAAACCTCCAGTAGTTTATAGAGGTCCTAATGTGGTAGAAGAATTTTTAGAATGTCTGCTTAAAGAAGAAGAAAACATCAAAAATTTACTGTCGATGATAAAGCCAATGTAGCTGTCGAATCATGAAGAGGAATCATTTCACAACGCTACTGACTGTCATATTTGTAAGCATGCCCTAGGAGCAGATCGTGTGAGAGATCACGATCATATAACGGGTAAATTCCGAGGAGCCGCCCATAATTCCTGTAATCTGAACTTTAAGTTAACCAATAGGATTCCAGTTATCTTCCACAACCTAAAGGGATATGACAGCCACCTTATTATGCAGGGAATCGGCAGAATCAAAAATAAGAAGATTAATTGCATTCCCAATAACATGGAAACATACATAGCCTTCTCCCTGGGGACATTACATTTTATAGACTCCTATCAGTTTTTAAGCACATCCCTTGAGAAGCTAGTAAATAATTTATCACCAGATGAGTTCCATATTTTAAAGGAACATGTTGAAACTGAACGGTTACACCTGGTTTTGAGAAAAGGAGTTTACCCCTATGATTATATTGACAACAGTGAAAAGTTTGAAGAAACAGTATTACCACCACGCGAAGCATTTTACAACCAACTCACAGAAGAAGTATTAGAGGAAGAAGACTACACCCATGCAATAAGAGTATGGAATACATTCAACATAAAAAATCTAGGCCAGTATCATGACTTGTACCTGAAGACAGACGTGCTCCTCTTAGCGGATGTTTTCGAAAGTTTCAGAAAACTTTGCATCAGATACTATGAAATCGATCCCTGCCATGTTTACACAGCTCCTGGATTAGCCTGGCAAGCATGCTTAAAAATGACAAATGTAAATCTTGAGTTGATAACTGACCCTACAATGTACCTTTTCCTGGAAAAAGGCATACGAGGGGGGATTTCTGTGATATGCAATCGTCTTAGTACTGCAAACAACAAGTATTTGGACACCTATGATCCTCAGTTACCCTCTAAATACATTATGTACTATGATGCCAACAATCTTTATGGATGGGCAATGTCACAATGTCTCCCTCAGAGCGATTTTCAATGGCTTAATAAAGAAGAAATAGCAGATCTAAATATTACGACAATTGCTGATGATGCGAATAAAGGATACATATTGGAAGTTGATTTAGATTATCCAGTTTCTCTACACGACAAGCATAATGATTATCCACTAGCCCCTGAGAAACTTCAGATTACCAGCAGCATGCTATCCCCATATTGTCAAGAGGTTGCCCAAAGCCTTGGAATAAATACAAGCCAATCAGTCGTGAAATTAGCCAAAAATCTAAATTCTAAGGAAAAATATGTCCTTCATTATCGAAATCTCAAACAATATTTAGCCTTCGGTATGCAGCTGAAGGAAACACATCGCGTTTTAGAATTTAATCAGTCTTGCTGGCTAAAACCATATATAGAATTTAATACAGATCAGCGGAAGAAAGCTAGAAACGACTTCGAGAAGGACTTCTTCAAACTGATGAATAATGCTGTGTTTGGAAAAACGATGGAAAATTTGAGAAATCGAGTGAAAATTGAATTGACTCAGAGCCCGAAGAGAGTATGTAAACTCGTAGCATCACCTGCTTTTCACGCTTTTCGTGTTTTTGACAACGACCTCGCATGTGTGCAATCAAAGATAACTAAGTTGAAACTCAACAGGCCTATTTATGCTGGTTTCAGTATTCTAGATATTAGTAAACTATTGATGTATAGCTTTCATTATGATTATATTAGTCCGCAATATGGAGAAAAAGCTAAATTATTGTTCACTGATACAGATTCACTATGCTACGAGCTTCAAACCGAGGACGTGTATGCTGATATGAAAGCAGATATAGATCATTTTGACACGTCCGACTATCACATAGGCCATGTTTTGCATAGTACACATAATAAAAAGGTACTAGGTAAAATGAAAGATGAACTTTCAGGAGTACCTATCAAACAATTTGCGGGCCTTCGTTCTAAAATGTATTCCCTTCAGTGTTTGCATGAGGAGAAGAAGACGGGGAAAGGAGTCCCCAAATACATCGTAAAAAGAACCCTTCGTCACAAGGATTACAGAGACTACTTAATAAACAAATCACCTTGTCGAGTAGATTTGACAAGGATTCAAAGTAGCACCCATCATCTTCATACAGTGAAAGGTGTAAAACTTGGTCTGTCACCATTTGACGATAAAAGATATATTTTAGAAAATGGTTATGACACCCTTTCGTACGGTCACTACAAAACATTGAAAAAATAACATAGCAGAAAAAACGAATATTTCACTGTGATTTTTAATATGTTTGAGCTATTTATGTAAAAAAAAATATGATAATTTTATCCAAATGTGTGCATATAACCCCCTATATATGTAAAAATATTACATGTTATTTTTTATATGTAGATAGCTGTATGTAAAAACCATTTCCTCTGTTAACCTGCATTTTTTTTTCTAAGCAGGCTGTAAGGTATAATCAATGTGAAAAAGCATCATTGTGAAATGTGTAAAATTGTAAACCAATGGAAATCATTACATGTGCACGCATTGTCATTGTTTCACCTAATACTTTGAAATCAATAAAAATTTTTAAATGAAATATATGTGTCGTCTGAGTCTTATCCTTGGCAAGTGCAGCGATAAACAAGCGTTAGCCGCTTCTCACGTGACTTACTCCGCATGCACTTGTGATGCTGACTCACTTCCACCCGCTCATATCCTGTTGGAACATCAGACCTCACTCACTGCGAGAAAACTCTTCTAGGATCCATTTCTGGGATTACACTTATAATAAAAGGTGGGTAATTCTCTAAATTTTCATGGTTTATCAAACATTACTTATAATTTCGTGATGTAGTGACGTTCTCAAGTATTAAGAAGTGATGAAAACATAAGATTTCCTTTCAAAGTTATCATAACTTGCTTGCTTGCTAGCTCATTCATTACCTGGCCCGGATCGAGCCAGCTCGAAATCAACGTTTTTTTTTTAAAGCGCTCACTTCTCAGAAGTGGAAGACTTCAATAAATGCACCGAGTGCTATGTTTATGAGAAAATTATCAGCACGGAATGAAATTCTAATTTTTTTACTTTGCAGAGATGAGAACTTTACGTAGATTTTTACAGAGAAATAATCGAAATTATTGCATCAGCCATTTAGCGATAAAGTATTTTAGAGCAGATTTTTACTGAATATTAATACTTTGGAATAAAGGATAATTTCCGGTATATAATAAAGAGGTGTACAGACGAATTTTATTTCCTATGAATAAAAAAAAAAATAGGATTTTCATACCATTATTCGAATTACTCAGTTAATTCACCACTTATTTCAACTGTTTAGTAAAAAAAAAATAGGATTTTCATACCGTTATTCGAATTACTCAGTTAATTCACCACTTATTTCAACTGTTTAGTAAAAAAAAAAAAGGATTTTCATACTGTTATTCGAATTACTCAGTTAATTCACCACTTATTTCAACTGTTTAGTAAAAAAAAAATAGGATTTTCATACCGTTATTCGAATTACTCAGTTAATTCACCACTTATTTCAACTGTTTAGTAAAAAAAAAATAGGATTTTCATACCGTTATTCGAATTACTCAGTTAATTCACCACTTATTTCAACTGTTTAGTAAAAAAAAAATAGGATTTTCATACCGTTATTCGAATTACTCAGTTAATTCACCACTTATTTCAACTGTTTAGTAAAAAAAAAAATAGGATTTTCATACCGTTATTCGAATTACTCAGTTAATTCACCACTTATTTCAACTGTTTAGTAAAAAAATACATTTAATTCCCAGATTTTTAACGACTGAGATAAAAAAAAATATGCTTACCTACATTAAATACAGTGTAAAATAGCGAAAATTCACCACTAATTTCAGCTGCTTAATATCAAGAAATACAGACGATTTCCTGTTTTTTTTAGCATTACACATAAGAAAAAAAAAAAAAGGATTAGCGAACGTATCAACATGTATCTCTGAGACTTAAATATGACATGCTCTGTGTTTTAATATTACACATTTTTTTCAGTAGTTTACGCATTAATTACTAATTTTTTTTTCATTCAACAGTTAAGTATCCCAATTGGAAGTAATGTGAGCAATATTTCCTGTTTAAATGCATCTCCAAATCCGCTTTAAAATATTTTCTTATAATTTAAGGGGAAAATAAAGAATTTTAATTGAATTTCTTTTAACACTATATACTTAATATATTGTAATCAACGTATTCTATATACAAAACGAATTAATGCAGCCTAGTTACTGAATTCTTTAATTTTAATTACATTTTCAGCCACTAGATGGCGACACAGTTACTATTAGATCTTGGGATAGACGAGAGAAACTTGAAGTCTTTGTTCAGAGCGCCACCTAGCGGGATTTTCAGTAGTTTAGGGCCAACCTGCGAATCCCCTTTGCACAGTGCTTTCCCCTATGACGTCACCACCTGGACTTTGACCCAACGGGATCCGTACGGTGGCACTAAACTACTGAAAATCCTGCTAGGTGGCGCTCTGAGCAAAGACTTCAAGTTTCTCTCGTCTGTCCCAAGGTCTAATAGTAACTGTGTCGCCATCTAGTGGCTGAAAATGTAATTAAAATTAAAGAATTCAGGTTTTTTTTTTTTTAATCTTTAGGTAGAAAGCACTTCAACATTATGCTAATTTCCAGTAACTAGGCTGCATTAATTCGTTTTGTATATAGAATACGTTGATTACAATATATTAAGTATATAGTGTTAAAAGAAATTCAATTAAAATTCTTTATTTTCCCCTTAAATTATAAGAAAATATTTTAAAGCGGATTTGGAGATGCATTTAAACAGGAAATATTGCTCACATTACTTCCAATTGGGATACTTAACTGTTGAATGAAAAAAAAATTAGTAATTAATGCGTAAACTACTGAAAAAAATGTGTAATATTAAAACACAGAGCATGTCATATTTAAGTCTCAGAGATACATGTTGATACGTTCGCTAATCCTTTTTTTTTTTTTCTTATGTGTAATGCTAAAAAAAACAGGAAATCGTCTGTATTTCTTGATATTAAGCAGCTGAAATTAGTGGTGAATTTTCGCTATTTTACACTGTATTTAATGTAGGTAAGCATATTTTTTTTATCTCAGTCGTTAAAAATCTGGGAATTAAATGTATTTTTTTACTAAACAGTTGAAATAAGTGGTGAATTAACTGAGTAATTCGAATAACGGTATGAAAATCCTATTTTTTTTTTTACTAAACAGTTGAAATAAGTGGTGAATTAACTGAGTAATTCGAATAACGGTATGAAAATCCTATTTTTTTTTACTAAACAGTTGAAATAAGTGGTGAATTAACTGAGTAATTCGAATAACGGTATGAAAATCCTATTTTTTTTTTACTAAACAGTTGAAATAAGTGGTGAATTAACTGAGTAATTCGAATAACGGTATGAAAATCCTATTTTTTTTTTTACTAAACAGTTGAAATAAGTGGTGAATTAACTGAGTAATTCGAATAATGGTATGAAAATCCTATTTTTTTTTTATTCATAGGAAATAAAATTCGTCTGTACACCTCTTTATTATATACCGGAAATTATCCTTTATTCCAAAGTATTAATATTCAGTAAAAATCTGCTCTAAAATACTTTATCGCTAAATGGCTGATGCAATAATTTCGATTATTTCTCTGTAAAAATCTACGTAAAGTTCTCATCTCTGCAAAGTAAAAAAATTAGAATTTCATTCCGTGCTGATAATTTTCTCATAAACATAGCACTCGGTGCATTTATTGAAGTCTTCCACTTCTGAGAAGTGAGCGCTTTAAAAAAAAAACGTTGATTTCGAGCTGGCTCGATCCGGGCCAGGTAATGAATGAGCTAGCAAGCAAGCAAGTTACGATAACTTTGAAAGGAAATCTTATGTTTTCATCACTTCTTAATACTTGAGAACTTCACTACATCACGAAATTATAAGTAATGTTTGATAAACCATGAAAATTTAGAGAATTACCCACCTTTTATTATAAGTGTAATCCCAGAAATGGATCCTAGAAGAGTTTTCTCGCAGTGAGTGAGGTCTGACGTTCCAACAGGATATGAGCGGGTGGAAGTGAGTCAGCATCACAAGTGCATGCGGAGTAAGTCACGTGAGAAGCGGCTAACGCTTGTTTATCGCTCCACTTGCCAAGGATAAGACTCAGACGACACATATATTTCATTTAAAAATTTTTATTGATTTCAAAGTATTAGGTGAAACAATGACAATGCGTGCACATGTAATGATTTCCATTGGTTTACAATTTTATACATTTCACAATGATGCTTTTTCACATTGATTATACTTTACAGCCTGCTTACAAAAAAAAATGCAGGTTAACAGAGGAAATGGTTTTTACATACAGCTATCTACATATGAAATATAACATGCAATATTTTAACATATATAGGGGGTTATATGCACACATTTGGATAAAATTATCATATTTTTTTTTACATAAATAGCTCAAACATATTAAAAATCACAGTGAAATATTCGTTTTTTCTGCTATGTTATTTTTTCAATGTTTTGTAGTGACCGTACGAAAGGGTGTCATAACCATTTTCTAAAATATATCTTTTATCGTCAAATGGTGACAGACCAAGTTTTACACCTTTCACTATATGAAGATGATGGGTGCTACTTTGAATCCTTGTCAAATCTACTCGACAAGGTGATTTGTTTATTAAGCAGTCTCTGTAATCCTTGTGACGAAGGGTTCTTTTTACGATGTATTTGGGGACTCCTTTCCCCGTCTTCTTCTCCTCATGCAAACACTGAAGGGAATACATTTTAGAACGAAGGCCCGCAAATTGTTTGATAGGTACTCCTGAAAGTTCATCTTTCATTTTACCTAGTACCTTTTTATTATGTGTACTATGCAAAACATGGTCTATGTGATAGTCGGACGTGTCAAAATGATCTATATCTGCTTTCATATCAGCATACACGTCCTCGGTTTGAAGCTCGTAGCATAGTGAATCTGTATCAGTGAACAATAATTTAGCTTTTTCTCCATATTGCGGACTAATATAATCATAATGAAAGCTATACATCAATAGTTTACTAATATCTAGAATACTGAAACCAGCATAAATAGGCCTGTTGAGTTTCAACTTAGTTATCTTTGATTGCACACATGCGAGGTCGTTGTCAAAAACACGAAAAGCGTGAAAAGCAGGTGATGCTACGAGTTTACATACTCTCTTCGGGCTCTGAGTCAATTCAATTTTCACTCGATTTCTCAAATTTTACATCGTTTTTCCAAACACAGCATTATTCATCAGTTTGAAGAAGTCCTTCTCGAAGTCGTTTCTAGCTTTCTTCCGCTGATCTGTATTAAATTCTATATATGGTTTTAGCCAGCAAGACTGATTAAATTCTAAAACGCGATGTATTTCCTTCAGCTGCATACCGAAGGCTAAATATTGTTTGAGATTTCGATAATGAAGGACATATTTTTCCTTAGAATTTAGATTTGGGGCTAATTTCACGACTGATTGGCTTGTATTTATTCCAAGGCTTTGGGCAACCTCTTGACAATATGGGGATAGCATGCTGCTGGTAATCTGAAGTTTCTCAGGGGCTAGTGGATAATCATTATGCTTGTCGTGTAGAGAAACTGGATAATCTAAATCAACTTCCAATATGTATCCTTTATTCGCATCATCAGCAATTGTCGTAATATTTAGATCTGCTATTTCTTCTTTATTAAGCCATTGAAAATCGCTCTGAGGGAGACATTGTGACATTGCCCATCCATAAAGATTGTTGGCATCATAGTACATAATGTATTTAGAGGGTAACTGAGGATCATAGGTGTCCAAATACTTGTTGTTTGCAGTACTAAGACGATTGCATATCACAGAAATCCCCCCTCGTATGCCTTTTTCCAGGAAAAGGTACATTGTAGGGTCAGTTATCAACTCAAGATTTACATTTGTCATTTTTAAGCATGCTTGCCAGGCTAATCCAGGAGCTGTGTAAACATGGCAGGGATCGATTTCATAGTATCTGATGCAAAGTTTTCTGAAACTTTCGAAAACATCCGCTAAGAGGAGCACGTCTGTCTTCAGGTACAAGTCATGATACTGGCCTAGATTTTTTATGTTGAATGTATTCCATACTCTTATTGCATGGGTGTAGTCTTCCTCCTCTAGTACTTCTTCTGTGAGTTGGTTGTAAAATGCTTCGCGTGGTGGTAATACTGTTTCTTCAAACTTTTCACTGTTGTCAATATAATCATAGGGGTAAACTCCTTTTCTCAAAACCAGGTGTAACCGTTCAGTTTCAACATGTTCCTTTAAAATATGGAACTCATCTGGTGATAAATTATTTACTAGCTTCTCAAGGGATGTGCTTAAAAACTGATAGGAGTCTATAAAATGTAATGTCCCCAGGGAGAAGGCTATGTATGTTTCCATGTTATTGGGAATGCAATTAATCTTCTTATTTTTGATTCTGCCGATTCCCTGCATAATAAGGTGGCTGTCATATCCCTTTAGGTTGTGGAAGATAACTGGAATCCTATTGGTTAACTTAAAGTTCAGATTACAGGAATTATAGGCGGCTCCTCGGAATTTACCTGTTATATGATCGTGATCTCTCACACGATCTGCTCCTAGGGCATGCTTACAAATATGACAGTCAGTAGCGTTGTGAAATGATTCCTCTTCATGATTCGACAGCTACATTGGCTTTATCATCGACAGTAAATTTTTGATGTTTTCTTCTTCTTTAAGCAGACATTCTAAAAATTCTTCTACCACATTAGGACCTCTATAAACTACTGGAGGTTTATAGCTGCAGCCATCAGGTCCAACAACAAGATATGCAAATCCACAGGGTTCATGATTTGCCGTGATAGTGGTGTGAGATTTTTCAGGGTTAGGCATACAAGTGTCCACTTTCACTAGGAATGATTCAAAGTCGGCATAAATCACGTATGGAACGGGCTGCTGAAACTTAAAATTTGTGAATTTCAACCATTTTTCTTCTTCAGTTGGGAATTCTACTCTCTGGTGTCCATGTTCTTGACAATAGGGGATATGATCCTTCAAGAGTGATTCATTTGCGAAACGGTGAAGGCAGTAATCACAGTAGAAACGTACACCATTATGTTTGGTGAGAGGACTAAGTAGCCTACTCATATTCTTAATGGAGCAATAATGCTGCTTTTCATCATCCGATAACAGAAGGAGATTTGCATGCGCTTTAAATCTGAATGGTGTGATGTAGAGTGGGAACACCTGTTTCTCGTATCCAAAAACATTAACAGAAATATTGTTCATTTTTTCGAATTTAGATATTTGATTTATTGTAACAGGGAAAATTAGACCAGATGTGTTTAATTTTTCTTCTAAATGTATATAGTTGTTAAGACGTTCAGTGTTTCCTATAGCGGGATACAAAGAGGCTAAAACAGACCAGACAAAACATTTTTGGTCGGAATTACATACATTAACAATAGCACGTTTTAATAGTAATTCTCTTGGGGTAGGGATATAACTAGACCCTGCAAGAGGTATATATTTTCCAATGTTCATTTCAGCGTGGAGTACGGAATCCAGTGTCCATCCACTGTGTGTTCCTTCAAATTCTTCAAATGAGGCCTTTATCTTCTTATACGCTGAATCCAGTTCTCTGTTTAGTGATGATGCAGGAAGACTTGTGATACAGTTACTTCGGAAAAACGGAGTACAGTGTTCGAAGGTAGAAGGGGTGACTTTTCGTCTGAAGCACACTTGCACGACAAGGTACCATTTAATGCTACCTTTCGAGGTCAATTCTTCTTTCAGATGAGTTAGGAATGACTCCTGCGAGGATTCAAGGAAAAAGGTGAGGTCAACAGATGTTTGTTCCGTTGCCATCAGCTTATGTGTTGTCAGGGTCCGTTTCATTTCTTCTGTAAACTGACAGGGGTCTTCAGGGTCTAGTTTTTGTTTCTTCTGGGGAATCCTTTCATCTTCAGAACGTTTTCGCTTATTATTGTGTGGCTTTCTTTGATGTCGTAAAAGATTGTCTTTTCTTCCAAACTCCATGGCACATTCTTCACATTTGTAGGTTTTTCTGGAGGTGTGGGATAACTCGTGACGTCGGACGTCATCTCTCATTGAGAAGGTCGATTCGCATTCAGAGCACTTAAACAGGCTATTTCCATCGTGATTTCTCATATGGCGAATGAGATTTGTCTTGAGTGTGAAAGCCTTCTCACATATATCACATGGATACATTATGTAGCAGTGAGTTGTAAAATAGCTGCTTTATACTATACAAGGACTATCGCTATGGTTTCTAGCAGTTGGAAAAATCACGGAGACACAGCAGCAGAGAACCGTCACAGTCAACGTCTGACTACAGAATGAGGAATCTGACTGTTGGATGTCGTATTTATACAGGAAGGCGGACTATCCCGCAGAAACTGGAATAAATGATTGTCCTGCAGAAACGTAAAGAAACAATGCTATTGGGCAAAAAAAAATCATTTCGAAAAGATGTAAAGAAAAGAAATATCTGATTTAAAAAATTTGAAATTATGTAAAATATTGACCTGTGTGTGTGGTGGAAAGACTCGCCTCCGCTTTAGAACACAGGGAGGCGGATGCCATAGGATTAACATTAATCTGCCTCTGAGTTAGAACCGGGAGGCGGGTCCCATAGGATTAACATGGATCCGCCTCTGAGTTAGAACTCTCCTTTACCCACTACTTATATTTATACAACACAGTTTGCCTGTATTATTTGTTACCTATTAACAAATTCAAAACCGCTGTTTTAAAAACCAGTATTTTAAGTAAAGTATTTTGAATGCATTTTTGTCTACACAAGAGTTTCATTTTTTTCTTTCATATATCTCTGGAAGTTGTAATTAATATTTCTAAATGTATACTTGTAGGGAACGAGTATGAGCGGAATGATGGGCAGGTGGGGCAGGTTGGGCAGGTGCACAGTTGTTTCTACTACTACATCTACATCGGCAACTAGTACTACATCTACAGAGGCAACTACAACTGCTACACCTTAATACGATCAAGATTATTTGTTTCTGCTAAAGAAGTGTCGTCACAAATATCAATTTCACCATTGGCGATTTCAATGTTGCATGCTTCAGCTTTCAGTATCATTAATATGAGCCTGTCTTACCAATTGTACCATTAAATTCATTTTGCACACATCGAAATGCTTCCAGGGGATTATAAACAGGAACCCCTTCCAATTATGATGTAATATTTCATTTATCGAAAATAAAATCTATTTCCAGTGGATTCTTCGAGTCTTCATTCCTTCTTATTGCTTCATTCCTTCTTATTGCTTCATAATCTTTCAATAAGACTGTAATAGAGTAAAACCTGGTAAATTAGAAATTCAAGGGACCGAAAGAAATATTCGAATTACGGAAAATTTTTTAGTTTGAAATTCATGAACAGGAAAAATCTAAATATTAAATGAAACCACAAATGTAAAATGAAACCACAAATGTAAAAAAAAATGTAGACATAGCTTAGCTTAAAGTTAATATTAAAACCAATTCCAAAAGATTTCTTTTCAAATTTCAACAAAAAAATTTTATTTCGTTAATAAAAATGCTAACCTTACCACTGTTGTCAGCTATGTTCTTAACCCTATATAGTATAAAACAGTCAAAATCAAAAAATATGTCCAATATAAATAATCACTATAAACGTATTGTGTACCGCGATGTGTTGCGTGATAGCACCAAAATTTTCGCATATTGTTACTGTCATAGCCAGAGACTTTAGAATGGAGATGCCTTATGCTATGTTAACAATACTAAACTACTAGAAGAAAGGCTATCGCCTCTGACGTACATGGGGAATATCTTTTTCAAAGAGAATGAAGTTTACCTATTTCTTTCACTCCTTAAAACTTTTAATTTGAGTTAATGGATGATGGGGGAAAATGCAAATAGTAGTGTTTCATTAGTAATTATACAACAGAAAAATTGTATAAAAAAGGGAGGCAATTTCAAATTTATAATATAATATAAAAGATTAATTGCAATATTTATTGAAAGTTTTGCCACTTCCTTATTTAGTGATCGCTAATAATATAAATTAAAACTACCTACGTATTTGAAAAATGCGAACTATAATATCTCACTAGTACCAATCCAACTAAAAACAGTTTTCCAAATATCTTTTAAGACAAAACGACTGCACTTATCATCCACCCTGGGGATAAGAGGTCAACTCTTTGCTACCAATGGAAACGTCATCACCTTCACATTCTACCTCCAAAATGTCAGATTTCTAGCATAAATACATCATTTGCAATATTCGCTAAAAGTTTTGGAATTTTAGCTTTTCCAATGTTGGAGAGTTTAGCTATAGCTTTTGGGATATTTGGAAAATACAAATCGAATATTTCATCGATACCTATCCAACCCAAAGAGAATTTTTAGTTTAGCTCTAAAAAGAAACAATTTATCTCTTTTAAAACCAAAAATTGTGTTCCCCCCTCCTCCACCGAGTCTAAGGGGTCAGCTTATTCTTGATAGTGGACCTTTAGCGACCTAAACACTCCCCCCGCCAAAATTTTAAATTTCTAGCATAACTACATCGTTTGCAAAGTTCGTTTGGAATTTTAAAATGCTTCCACCGTTAGAAGATGCTAGCTATTAAAGCTTTTTGGAGATTCAGAAACTGAGAATCGTAATAGTTCATCAATACGTAATCATCCTAAGAAGAATTTAAAATTTACCTCTAAAAACAAAAAAGTTGCATTATCCTACCCATTCTTGGTCTAAATAGTCAAATCATGATGCCAATGCAAACTTTGATTAGAAGGCGCATTTGTAGCTTTTGGGAGATTCGGAAATTTCAGGTCGTAATATTTCATGGACATCCAACATAAAAAATAATTTTTAATTTAAAGACAAACAATTATCTGTAACAACAAAAAAGCTGCATTTTTCCACCCACCCTGAGTTTAAGGGGTCAACTCATTATTGCCTATGGATATTTCGTGACCTTCACATTCCACCACGAAAATTTCGAATTTCTACCTTAATTACATCGTTTGCAATATTCGTTTGAAAATTTCTAATTTTCTTTTTCCACCATTAGAGCTGGCAATTATAGCTTTCCTTCAATTCAGCATTCATATCTTGACTGACTCCTTGGACTGATGAATTTTGTTGTGACTCTATACCAATGGTTCTCAACCTTTTATGCTTCACGTACCCCCTGGAAATGTATATGTAACTGGCGTTTCCCTTGTATAGATAGATAAAATTGTAGTTATAGTATAACAATAGGAATAAACTAAAACGTATATATTTATATAACATACATATCTGGCGACTTTTCAGCTCTCACGGCGTACCCCAAAATATATTACCGCGTACCCCCAAGGGGTAGGTGTATTCCACGTTGAGAACCACTAGTCTATACTATCAAAAGCCAAAAAAAAAAGTTTTAAGGGAAGAAAAATATCTATATAATGTATTGTACAAACACTTTTAAAGAATAACAGAAAAAACATTCAAGAAATATATGACGGGAAAATACCATAGGTTCAATGTGTAAATTCATGATGAAATTAGCTTCCAATGCCATACTTTGACGGAATGGTTCAAATAGCATGAAATTTAACACTAGTATAAAGAGTTTGAACAGGCCTATTAGCAATAACACACATTATATTGTGTCCCCATTAGGAAAGATATAAAATGCCACCACTGTTGTTAAGAAATTGAGCAAGTTAAGTTGGGTTTTTTTACCTCTGAGCGGCACTTTTTTTGCACACCATGGGCTAAATGGCCAGGTCACATGGACCCCGAAGACTCAGAGAAGGGGATCCACTGGAACAGCTGTTGGGAGACAGATGGTATCCGCTCGTCAAGGCCATCCAGCGTGTTCTTTAACGTGCACAGGGTATGGCTCTCCCGCACACGGAACACGGCTTAACGTCCCATCCGACGGACGGCGGCCTTTTCAAGCCCATCGGTATCCTCTACTGACCGTGGGCAGGGCGGGGAAATTTTGCGGAGATAAATCTCAACGCTGACCCAGCTGGGACTCGAACCTGGGAACTACAGATTAGAGCCTGGCGCGCTACTGACTGAGCCACCCCTACCCCAAGAGCAAGATACGCATTGTGTATTGTATAAGGAACTTGGACAAATTGCACAAAGTTTCTAGTTATCTCTGCCCTTTCTGTAACAATTTTCAAATGATTATTAATTGACAATTTGTAGCAGTACTATTTGTAGCAGCAAATAACTCGCTTTTTGTTCAATATGAGAGAAACACGAAATAATTCACTTTTTATTCAATGTTAGAGAAACACGAAATAACTCACCTTTTATTCAATGTTAGAGAAACACGAAACGATTCACTTTTTTTCAGTACTAGAGAATATAATAGTTAGCTAAAGAAATAGCATTTCATTGTGAGTGAGATTCCAAACCACGAACATTTAGACAACACAGGTTTTTTAAAAACATTTTATTAATAACACTAGACAACAAATTTTCATGAAAGGTCATGCCCCTGAGATAAAAGTAGCCATTTCTAAAAGATTTCAAGGTGCTGAACACGAATATGACAATGAAAATGCAAACTTTGGCTACGATTTCTGAGAAATCCGCAATAGTTTCTTATATAATAGAGTAAAACGTACATATGACATGTATCAGTAAAACTCCGCTTCTACTTCCGACGTCGCTTTGCCCGTCGCTTGTACAGCTGCTCAGGATCATCTCTGGCGAGAATCCAACAGTAGTCAGCTAACACTGAAGTGGACCAATTTTCGTGGTATCTTTCCTCCATCGTTGCAATGTCCTGGTGAAAATGTTCACTGTGCTCATCATTAACCATGCCACAGTTGTCGAGGAAGAAATCTAAAGGGAAATGGAGAAAGTGAATCAGCCAAGTTTCTGATACAGAAACAACATATTCTTAACCGTTTCTTGTAGTTGTCTGCCCTGACATTCCCGAGGAATTTAGTTGACACCAGAGGAAACGCGTCCCAAGCCTTTTTCTCCTCACCATAAAGCAGATTGTCGAACATCTGGTCTCTGAACAGCTCGCAGATTTGAGGACCCACAAAAATTCCCTCTTTAATTTTCGCTTTGCTGAGTCGAGGGAATTTGTCAGCCAAGTACTTGAAAGCTGATGCTGTCCGGTCCATGGCATTTACGAAGTTTTTCGTCACACCGAGTTTGATGTGTAGGGATGGTAGCAGGATTTTGTGCGTTTCTGCTAGTGCTGGGTGTTCCGCATTCTTCTCTGCGACTTTCAGAGATTTCCTCTGAGGCCAGTTTCTCTTCGCATAGTGCAAAGTCTTTGCTCGTCTGTCTCATTCACATAAGAAACCGCAGTACTTCGTATATCCCAGTTGCAGACCCATCAACAGTCACTTCCTTTAAGTGTTCAGACTTCCTTTAAGTGTTGAAGACAGTTCAATAGCTGTTTTAGGTTGTCGTAGGTTTCTATATAGGGATTTCTGGATAGGGATTGCCTCCAGAACTTTTAAGAATCTATGGAGAGTGTGGAGAAATAGGCTTATACACCTAAAGACTAATATTAGACTGTGTAATAATTTGGTTCTTTCTAGGGTTAGTTATGGTAGTGAAACTTGGACACTTGTAAACAAGATAACAGGAAACTACATGATTTTGATTCCAGATGCTTAAGCAGTATCTTGGGCATTAGGTGGTTCAACTTTGTAACTAATGATGAGGTTAGGCAAAGGAGTTTGCAACCTCCTTTAAGCAGCATATTGTGCAGAGAGAGACTCCGTTGGTTTGGCCATGTTGACCGTATGGATAATTATAGATTGGTGAATAGGGTTATGAACAGTGTGCCTAAAGGCCTCAGAAAGAAGGGGAGACCTAGGATGCGGTGGGCGGACAATGTCAAACAGGACCTTGTTAGAATTGGTGTGCAGTGGCCAGATGCAGTAGATGTAGCTCAGGATAGATATGTTTGGAGAACTAAATTGTACGGTCTGGTTGGACCTCCGTAGTTCATGGCTGCTTGAGGATGATGATGATGATGATGATGGAATCGAATAAATACTTTTGCGAAAAAAATAAATTTCGTTGATGAGCAGGACTCGGCCTTACGTCCCCTACTTACTTGCTAGGGGTTCTAGAACACTAAACTGTCACCGAACAGTTCATTACTCCCTTAATTCGTACTTTTAAATCTTCCCGATTTTTTTCCCGCTTTGTTGCAAGTGGCTCTTATATATATGACCGGACCGGCAAACTTTCCAATATTAAATTCATTCCAATTCAAATTAGCAATTAGTGGAGAAGTGAAGTAGAAAGTGATAGTTTAGTGGTCTAGAACACCTCGCATGTAACTGGTGACATGGGTTCGAATCCCACTCATCAACGAAATTAATTTTTACCGAAAAAGTATTTCTTAATGTACTAGTCAAAGGCATAAAGGAATTCTTTAGACTATCAACTTTTATATGAAAAATGAAAATCTTAATTATGCATACGTTCAAAGAATAAACATTTCTGTTTGTTAATTATACCTTTGCGAAAATAATAAAAAATATTTTACTCTACAGGGAAAGATGAAATTAATTTTTGATTTCTTAAACAAGATTATGAAGCAAAATTACGAAATGTAATCAGTTGTTTTGATTGTTTGAAAAAAATTAGAATAAAAGTTGACTTTTCATTTTCGAATACTTGTATAAAGTTGCTATTTGGTGAATCTAATATTTTCCAGATAAACAATCGAATGGCACTTATGATAGAATACTAACAAACAAAAGCTGTTTCTCTGCATAAAGCAAAATAAACAGAATCAGTGATAAACTGGTATCATAATATAATGTTTTCCTTTATAACATTTAACGTTAACGGCGTCCTTTCATTTCCAATCTTTTTTATGTTTAATGCATCATTTGCAGCTGCAACTAGCTGATGCCAACAGATGTGTGAAAATATACGGAATAAGGAAAGACACATTCTCACATTAGTTTAGAATTGCTGTTTTATGTTGACATCCAAGTAACCACAACGTACAGGTGTTAAGAATGTTTTACACACATCAAGAAAATCTGTCTATTTCTTTGACTATACTCCAAGGTATATAAGAGGTTGCTGCAAAACGATTTATTACATACTACAGCAACTTCCAGTTTGAAGTAGCAGACTTTTGCAACTAATGTTAAATCCAGTCTACATTCTAGTCATCATGAAGGTGGTCTTTGCTCTCTGCGCTTTGTGCCTTATGGTAAGTTCAACATCTGTCTTCGTATTTCTTATATTGAAATCAAAATTAACAATATAACAACTCTCAGTTTATTTTAAAAATATAAAAAAGAATAAAATTGGTTTCCCTGACTGGAATTCGAACCCAGGTCTCCCAGAAGCATGACAGGCGTCTTAACTGCTAGACCTAGTTCCTCGGTGATCTAACAGTTAAGACGCCGAACATGCTTCTGGGAGACCTGAGTTTGAATCCCAATCAGGGCAACTAATTTTTTTTTTCAACTTATTTTTCCAAGTGTTCCTTGCCTATAAGATACTTTTTCTGTGATAATTTATTACTGAACATAAAAGATATTTAATATCTAAAAAAACTACCGACAGTAATGAAAATTCTGAATCATAAAATGTACCATTTTTTACGCTGGGTTCATTTTTTATGTAACTATTTTGACCAGTAAAAGAAATAAAACGAATTAAATGATATATAATATATTATCATCACGAACGCAAAATAAACAAAATTCAGAAACTTTCTCATTTCTTGAAGACAGACATATTGAATATGAGATGTACATTATCGGTCAATATCAACATTTAAAATAGCCGACACGACTACGAAAACACAAATTACAGTTGCTATAAAAGAGTTCTTGGCAATGGTCCCTCCTCATTTCCGTTCCAATCATTCTGTAACGATAAACATTATAATTCATTAAACCTTGATTTCGCCATGTCACAAAGACAACGCATGGATAAGCGAACCATTTTTTTTTTTCGAGAAGAATATAGGACACTTATTGAAAAATATATCTTTTTGTAATTTTTTAATTAATATAATTTTTTCGTCAAATTTTGTCATGTAACTATTAATTTTAAGCTATATCTTAGCAAAGTCATCATCTAAGTGCTAAATATTCTATAAAGTTTTAAAATAAAACAAATGATATGTATGCATTCATTTTATTTATTGCCAAAAATATTCAAATGGAAAAAAAAATAACTTTTAATTTGTCAAAAGTTTACTTTTAAAATAATTGTGTACTAATTTAGTACAATAAACTATACTGAACATAAATATAATTGTTGTGTGCTATTAATTCGCCAGTGATATCGACAATAATGAAAAAATAGCATTTTTAGTGGCAATATCGAACGATTTTTATTTGATATAAAAAATATAGGACTTTTAAAGGACAGGGCAAAAAATATAGCACAAAAAGATTTTTCTGATTTTTCTTTCTAATTATATAAGACTGTTCTTTAAAATATAGACTAATCATCGTATTCATGGATGTTTGTACACGTAAGAGAATCATACATACAAGTTTTGGGACCCACAGCAGGTGAGTCCCAAACCGAAGTTTCCAGTATCTGTAATGTATCACAAAATATCTTCTAAAAATTATCGATAAAATTCTTCTATAGAAAACGCTTTACCGATCTCAAAACACGGCGACAGGATATCTTAATCCGTGCCTACACCACCTGGTTAACACAGAATCGAACCGTGGTTCACAGAGAATAAGGCCCGGATCTAGAAACAAAATCGAGCAGCAAAAATTATTGAAATTCACATTATTTTTACAATTAACATGACACATTAAACAATCGATGGCGTGGAGACTAACATACGATGAAATTTCATCTCATGCGACTGCAATAATAAGCTCGGCCTCTCTAGGACACTACCACTACCCTTAGACCCTTCTTCGCTCATGGCCTAAAATACTTTCCACAACGTTCTCTCTGACCTTTCTGAAATGCAGTTCGAAGCTTTCTCCCTATTCCTCCCTCTCCTTCCTCCGGACCCTCTCAGCCCGTTCACAAAGGGTTTCATCTGCTCCCTCCATTGGTCAGTATCAACCAATCAGAAGGAGCAAATATTAGCGGGGCTTGATATTTCTTTGATGTTGCGTTCTCTCGTCGTTCCTTTCCCAGGAACACTCTGATGCCCTGGTCCTGATTGTCTCCCTGGGATGCATCTGGTGGTAAGGAGCGTCTTGCACATGTCGAGGCACAGGGGAGGAGTTGTCTCTCACTTCCACTCTCTGGAGACTTCATCACCTCTTAGCAGAAGTCTTTGTAGCAGGTTACAGGTGGGGCCCTCATTCCAGCGACTTTTAACGTTGGCTTGATAGCGACTGGCGCCAGCCACCCAGAATTTGGCGGAAATGGCTTGCGAGGCTTCTGTCCCTGTGCCGACAATGGTAAACAACGACCATGAAGCACTTTTGATTTCGTTCTGCGCATACATGAAAATCTACGCACAACAGTTGACCTCTCTTCAACAAGTAGCGAAAAAAGCGAAACGTAGTCGTAGTAGTCCAGATAAATAGGCTAGATCAGGTCTAGGCAAACGTTTTAACTGAGGATTCGCAGAGAACACTGAAATGGAAGACCAGCCGCCAAAGAAATATATAACTAGTAACATACATATTATAAACAACGCAAAATAAATAAAATTCAAAATAAAACACAACAATTTTATTAAAATTAATTTTTTATATGAGATTTCATTTCCCTGAAGTTGAACATCTTGTGCTTTTTACATTCTTTGATTTTGCAAATGTAATTTATCTGTCTCATCAGTAGCTCGTGAGCCTCACAGAAGGTGGTTGCGGGTCGTAGTTTACCCAGGCATGGGCTAGACTGATATGGCGCACTATCATTCCATTCCCTTCCACAAGAGAGTATCTCTTTTAAAAAGTACTAATTTCCTCCATCATGAGAAGTCTAAGTCGGATTTTTAGTGTAGCCCTGGCCGATTTTATGCGTCATCACAGCGTATTGATGCAAAGTTCTCCTTCCAATGCATACTTAGCTACCATTTATAGGCCACTTACTGATCTAAGGGACCTGGGTTCGAGCCCTGGGTAAGACATGGATGTTCGTGTTTTTTTTCTACTGAGGTCCTCCCATTCACAGACCTTCTACTATGGCATATAAACTGACAGACTCTGTCAGACCTCTGTGGCAAGCAGCTGCTTGAAGGGGTATTAATTTTTTTTTATTTATTTTTACTTGCAATGAGTGAACGTAAGATATTGACTCTTCCCTAATATGCTGCTGTTTTTTAACCGAGTCAATAGTACTCGTAAATACATAACAGCTCTTATATTACCACTGTTATGACATTTCAAAACCCTTTGAGTAGTAAAAATTAATGTTTTTGTAACTAAAGGAAAAAAAATCCAGCTGTAGGGAAAATTGCAGCACATAGTGTTTGTCAACTTAACAAAATGAAGGCTGCAATTAGTAGACTTTTAATTAAAATCTTTTTCGATTATTTCCTAATTTTTTTCTAAATATTTTTGAAAACATGCAATGAAACTGTTTTAGAGTCTAGTACACACAATAGTATCTTTTCATATTATCGGAAGCACATGATGCTCAAACGTTAAGCAAAAAATGTAAAAAACGGAATATCTTGTGAGATAATTGACAATAAATTAACAAAAAAAATTTTTACATAAAAAACGACACTGTTCAAATCTGCACATGAAATTTGCATTAAACACAATCGCGCATGAGAAACAAGTCAGTATAAAGAGCGCCTCCTTTGTATATGCGCTTCAGTCCGTGTTAGAGTTTTGATGTACGACATTCGAGATAGCCAACCGTTAGATAATGGACGGAAGAAATTTTTTGAATGAAAAAATGACGTTGAGAGCAATTGGGAGGCCCGAGGCTGGACAACATCAACCTGAGGTAGCCAGATGGCAAAATGTGAACTGTAAGTTTTGTAAGCCGCCTTTGGAATCGATTTGAAACAAACCAAGCCATCGCATTAAGACCTATTCCTGGACGTCCTAAGGCAACACGACTAAGGACGACTGTTAATTGCTCCTAAATTCAAGGCTCATAGGACACATACAGCAAACCAGCTCGCTTTCGACTTCGCTGTATCCACGGGACGGGCTGTATACGGCAAACTGTGCCCAGAAGCTTTTCAAGCATATCATCTTTATCCAAGGTGACCAGTTGTCGTCCACGTCCGGCCAACGCAGAGCCCGGTTGAATTAGTCTCGACAACATCGCAACTGGACCGAAGGTCAATGGTATAAATGTTCTGTTCACCGGTTTAGTCTGCAAACTGATTCCCGACGACTATTGTTCTGGAAATAGCTTGAACAGATATCATCTCATTGACATCCGGGAAATAGACAGTGTTGGAGCTAATAGTTAGTTGGTGTGCATTACTCTCACTGGCCTCACAGACCTTCATGTCTTTCCACGAGAGACTTATAACAACTGTAAGGAATTACAATGAGATTCTCAAACCTTATGTTCGTCCATTTCTCTGAGAAATAGGTCCTGATTCCATGTTAATGAATCATAATGCTGGTGCTCACAAAAGTTCACTTAGTGGACCAATATTCAAGAGTAATATCATAAGCCGTGTGAACAGGACTCTTCAATGGAGCTCCCATCTGCACCAATGCATGAATGACGATAACTCCCTCAAAACTCTCATTGACACCCTGATTTGCAGCATGACGAGTCATTTTGCAGCCTGTATTACTGTCAGAGGTGATCACACCGTTTCTTAACATGTCACTTTCAAGTAAACTTTTCTAATTTGAATATCTCATTAAATATTCGCGGGGCTGATTATGTTTGTATATTTTTTTAGTGGGACATATGATCATGGACTTCATACGTATGTTTCATTGAAATACTACGATGGACTTGTTTGTAATTCGTGTTTTTAAGTTTTGAGTAACAGTATACTTTTCGTTTTAAATCAGGGGTTAAATTCAAAATGTATGTAACCCCGACGCATTTTGTGAATTTTCAATAATGGACTCGTTTTTTGACTTTTGTCCCAATATTTTTTCCGTTTTGCAACACTGTATTACGGTTGACAAACAGAGTTTTAAAATATTTCAACATCTAACATTTTCAATTCTGCATGTACTTTGGCATAAATATGTCACAATGTGAATGGAATTTGTCAAAATATGTTAAAATCAGTGGCGTCTCTTCATTAGGAACTACAGGACTAAGCCAAGATTAAGGCGATATCAGCGATTTTAAAAACGTCATGTTGGAGAGATAACTTTTATAAATTTCTATATAATATTAACGCACGTTATTTTTAGTATTTATCTAACAAATGGCTAAAACAATAATTAAAAACAATATTTAAAGTAATAATAATTAAATATATATATATCTAAGAGTTACTATTTCTGATTTTGTGTTATTGCTGTAAAAATGATGCATTTAACATTACACTAATTTTTAGGTATATCATAAAGCTACCAGCTCTGATATTTTACACTAAATTTTATAAACATTTCCTTCTGCTCAAAATCATGTATTTATCATGCCTTTAGTTCACGTAGTCTATAATGACACGACTCCACTGGTTACAAATCAATACCTCCTATAGCAGAATGCCAGAGAACCATATTTATGACGTCAGTTAAGTAGTTTTACCATATAGACACTTTTTATATTTTTGATTCTAATATTATTACTGGTAGATCTGTGCTAATCTTTATACCAATGTTTATCTATAAATATAATTTATATAGGAGAATACAAATACAAATAATTATCTTTCTGAATAAAATACATATTTAGATAAACATTAGTATAAACACAAGAGAGCACTAGTAATAATATTGGAATTGTCTATATGGTTGGACTATTCAAGTGACGTCATAAATTTGGTACATTGGCCTTCAGTTATAGGAAGTGTTGTTACAACATTCAATAAAGTTTATATTTTATCGATTGCTTCATAATATGTGTCGAAATATAAGTACCTAACAAAACCATTTATTTT
Source organism: Ryuthela nishihirai (assembly GCA_038380435.1). NCBI lineage: Eukaryota > Metazoa > Arthropoda > Arachnida > Araneae > Heptathelidae > Ryuthela > Ryuthela nishihirai. Next base: position 43,939,045 of record JAWZYU010000020.1, read on the forward strand.
CCAGAGTTGCGTAAATGCTCAAGAGACATGCGGTATTTGGGGAATGACCTGCACCGCAGATCAATGTTGTAAAATGGGAATGTGCATGCCAATTGTAAGGGAAGGTAATTTCCATTTCAATTAAAATTCCTTAATCAATAAAAGTTAGAACTCACTAAAGTTTCTCATGAATTTTTATCCTTGGATAATTATTTCATGATATAATTGTCTTGTGTATCAAAATAAGTACACAAAATATGTACAATATATATTAATTGCCAAAAATGTTCAAATTTATTCCCATATGTTCAGAAATCTATCAGACTTTGATTTTTAACACGTATTTAAAGCGATTAACACGTAATTTTCGAGTATACATACCATGAACAGTCTAACTTCCAAAATGTTAACAGTTTGCTATTTTAATATTCACAATTTGCATTTTTAAATTAAACTTGCAGTAACAAATTCATATGCGGAAAAATGAGTTTGGCCGACGATGTGGGACTTGAATCCAGGTCTTTCTAGATACACACCAGAATGCTTCAACCCCTGAACTAACCACCGTCTTCGTCATTCATTTCCGCAATGTGATATATCTTATACCATAATGTGCGGACCTGGCACCATCTATAACCGGGAAAGCAACTTATTTTCGAAATGTTGCTCTAAATAAGATATAAATAAGAAAGTCACTCACGCTAAAGGTGTTATTTATGAAAACATTAATTCGTAGTTAAATACACAAATTACCTATAGACATGAATGTGGTTCGAGTCTCCCACAGTCCGCAAAACTCATTTTTTTTCGCATTTGTATTTATTGAATTCTATATCCACAAATAATCTGTGTATTTATTACGAATTGATTTTTACAATAACAAAATATACTTTTCAATCTTAAGTATAGATTAATAAAGTGAGTATGCAATCGATATTCGAAAACTCAAAAAATTTAATTTACGATATTTAGACCCATTTAAAAAACTCTTTTGAATCTGTAGCAGGTGTTATACAAAGCTACCTTAAAACAGCTTTCAATATTCTTGCTTAAGTTAGAAGAACACATATCGCCTCTGGCGTATATGAGAATCTCGTTTTCAAAGAGATTGAACGTTTACCTACTCTTTCATCCTTAAAAATTTTAATTTGAGCTAATGGATGATGGGGAAATACAAAAAAGTATTTTATTAGAAATTATAAAAAAAAAAAAAATACCCCCTCAAGCAGCTGCTTGCCACAGAGGTCTGACAGGAGCCTGTCAGTTTATATGCCATAGTAGAAGGTCTGTGAGGTTGGCAGGACCTCAGCAGAAAAACGACACATACATCTATGCCTTACCCGGGGCTCGAACCCAAGTCCCTTAGATCAGCAGTCAAGCGCGCTAACCACTCGGCCATGGGACGGGTATTAGAAATTATACAACATAAAAAGTATTCGTCTTTTATTTCTTAAATTTAAAAAGTTGCATTTCCCACACCTCTCTCAGAAAAGCAAGTAGATTATTGCTGTCAGTGGAATAGCTCTTGAAAGGCTAGCACCGAAATTTCAAATTTCTATAATACATATATTTGCAAAAGCTATACTTATACATTTACTAATTTATTTTCTATGATATGTTACTAATTTCTATAATTTACTATACTATACATTTACTAATTTAGTAATCCGTAATTTAAAAAAAATACGAATTATAATATTTCTTTAGTACCAATCCAATTAAAAAAGAGCTTTCCAATTATCACTTTTATAAAGGAGTTGTGTTTTCCACCCCTTATGGGGTAAGGGGTCTAGTCATTGTTATCAATGAAACTTGTTAACCTTCATATACCACCACCAAAATTTCAAATTTTTATCATAAATATGTCGTCTAAAATATTCGTTTAAATTTGGGAATTTAAAAATTTTCCACCGTTAGAGGGTGCAATTTTTGTTTTTGGAAGATTCCGAAAGTGCGATTCAAAATATTTTATTGATTCCTATCTAACCCCCAAAAAATGTTTTTTCGCTTATCTCTAAAAGCAAACAATTATCTGCTAAAACAAAAAAGATGTGTTTTCCCGCCTCCTTGGGTCTAAAGCATCAACTCATTGTTGACAATGGAAACTTCATGACGTTCTCATCCCACTACCAAAATTTCAAATTTCTAGCTAAATACATCGTGTACGACATTCATTTGAAATTTTGAAATTCGCAAGTTTCCACTGTTAGAGGGCGACATTATAGCTTTAGGGATAGTTGGAATGTGCAAGATCGTAATATTTCATCGATACCTATCAAACACAAAAAGAATTTTTAATTTATCTCTGTAAACAAAAAAATTCGATGTCTACAGACGGAAAGACAGGCGACAAAGTGAAACTATTATCTCGTTTTCTTTGAAAACGAGCTAAAAGAGAATTGCTTTTTATATTCATAATTTGCTTTTATTTTTTCCATAACTTTTGTTAGTATAAAATTAAGTGCCACGAAGCTAAAAACCTGTCCGCAGAAATCCAAATGCAGCGTAGAATAAGCAGTTACAATTTTTTAAAGATAAACATTTAAATGATACCAGAGAGTGAATAGTTTTTAAACATTTTCCAGAAGCCATATCTAGAAAGCCTTTTTTAACATTTCTAATTTTTTTAATTAAATAAATCCTCAGGGATACTGTTGAACACAGAAGTTTTTTTTGCATTTACCTTTAGATTTATACTAGTATTTTCATTATGATTAATTTTGAATTTATAATTATTATCAAAATAATACCTAAGTATTAATTTATATTTATATAGTTGACTGATAGGAAATATATTCATAATAGAGTAGACCTCTTATTGATATTCCAAAGTTTACTTTTGCTTTTCGTTCTGAGACAATTACGCAATATACGTGACATAATTCATTTGGTTCCCTATATAATTTAAATCGTATTTCGATGTCAGCAGTTGCTGATAATTCATATAGACGTGATTCGTATTTCCTGACATCGAAGTGGAATATCGGATACAGTTTCCTAAAATCTTGATAATTGACTTGTGTTCCCGAGTTGATATCCATATTTTTTGCAGCTAAAAAGCTGTTGTAAACTCGCGCATAGTCTAAAGCAGTGGTGGCGAACCTTTTTATGTGCGCGTGCCAAAAATTTACAAATAATATTTATCGAGTTGCTTACTTGCCGGGCTGTTTTTAATAGAGGAAAAAATTAATAAAAAAATAATTATGCAGAATTTTATTGAGACAAGTTTAAAAATTAACGTATAATTTTTAAAGGTTTACAGTCGTTCAAAAAAATATCCGTACACTATGGTTGATTACAGAATTCAGAAAAAATATCTGGCAACGATATTTTTAGAAATTAGTGATCTGGCAACCTTCGTGTACAGTACACGAACGTTGCCAGATCACTAATTTCTAAAATATTGTTGCTAGATATTTTTCTGAATTCTACAATCAATCAGAGTGTTCGGATATTTTTTTGAGCGACTGTACTCATAACTTGTCATAAAGTTTGCCATATAAAAGTCGAAATCAATTATTTATTAATAATATTTTCGCTGTTGTACATTCGATGCCAAATGCACATTGGAAACCAAAAATATCAGGTTCATATTTCGTCACTTTTAGTAACACACATGCCGAATTAGATTCGTCAGTCATTCTATTTCTTAAGCTGTCTTTTATAAAATTCATTTCGGAAAAAAATGACTCACAAGTATGTGTAGAAGAGAAAATTGATAATATAGCCGTCGCTAGTTTGCTCAGACAACTAAAGGTTCAGGAATGGCATTCCAAGTTCTCACTATTTCCTCATCTGCATTCTTTTTATGTATGCCTAATAATCGATCATTTTCAATAATTTCCAAGTCATTTCTCAAATCTACAAACTTTTGTTTCCATATAGAACTGGATTGGAAATCGATTAATTGCATTTATATATCTTCCAAATTCAGCCACTCGAAAATCTCCAAATTGAGTTTATCTGCTGATGTTGCGTCCGGATGTAAAATAAATTTTGATGTTTCTGCAAAATTGTCTGAACTGTGCAAATCTTGAAGAAAATTCGTTGATTACCGACTGAATAACTGCAGAAAACTCTTGTGACAATTTAACTTGATATGGTTTACCATGAGATTCTAGATCTGCAAAGAATATGTTTGTATTTGGAAAATATTTGAAGGTGTTGGAAATAACGTCACGAGTAGGAGTTAATGGGGGTTCTAACTCAGAGGCGGATCAATGTTAATCCTATGGGATCTGCCTCCCATGTGTATCAAAGCAGAGGTGGATCATTATCAATCACACTGGTCAGAACTCACACTGTTTTAAGACTGAAGTCGTGCAATGTCAAAAAGAATACCTCCCTCCAGTAATGTATTAATCTGAAATTATATTATTCAGGTAAATTGTAGATAATAATGGACATATAACAGATGGTATTGGATGTCATCGACCACGCCACCACAATCCCACTTATTGATAATTCATAACTCATATTTAATGAATTAGTGCCATCCCCCTTTATTAAAAAAAACCCGCCATTTTGACCGCAAACTCCCGAATAAGTCCGACCATTTTGGTTTGTACCCTCAACCGAAATTTTTAAGTCCACACTCCGTCATTTTGAATCCTGCCTCACCTGTTAGAAGTTCTACCTTTTATAATATTTTTACCCAATAGCATTTTTTCTTTTCATTTACTGCGGAACAGTTTTATTCCAGTTTCTGCGGGATAGTCCTTCTTCTAGTATAAATACGACATCCATCAGTCAGATTTCTCATTCTGTTGTCAGACGTTGACAGTGACGGTTCTCTGCAGCTGCGTCTCCGTGATTTTTTCAACTGCAATAGTGATAGTTCTCAACGTCCTCGTGTAGTATAAATCAGCTATTTTACAACTTACTGCTACATAATGTATCAATGTGATATATGTGAGAAGGCTTTCACGCTCCAGACAAATCTCATTCGTCATATGAGAAATCACGATGGTAAAAACCTCTTTAAGTGCTCTCAATGCGAATCGACATTCTCAAAGAGAGATGACGTCCGACGTCATGAGTTAACCCACACCTCCAGAAAAACCTACTAATGTCAAGAATGTACAATGGAGTTTGGAAGAAAAGACAATCTTTTACGACATCAAAGAAAGCCATACAATAATAAGCGAAAACGTTCTGATGATGAAAGGATTCCCCAAAAGAAACAAAAACCAGACCCTGAAGACCCCTGTCAGTTTACAGAAGAAATGAAAAGGACCCTGTCAACACATAAACTGATGGCAACGGAAGAAACATCTGTTGACCTCAACGTTTTCCTTCAATCCTCGCGGGAGTCAATCTAACTCATCTGAAAGAAGAATTGACCTCGAAAGGTACTTTTAAATGGCACCTTGTTGTACAAGTGCGCTTCAGGCAAAAAGTTTCCCATTCTACCTTCGAACACTACACTCCATTTTTCCGAAGTAAATGTATCACAAGTCTTCTTACATTATCCCTAAGCAGAGAACTAGATTCAGCGTGTAAGAAGATAAAGACCTCATTTATATTCTTACACTTCATGAGCACATAACGGGTGGATACTGGATGCTGTGCTCCACGCTGAAATGAACATTGGAAAATATATCCCTCTTGCAGGGTCTAGTTGTATCCCTACTCCAAGAGAATTACTATTAAAACGTGGTATTGTTAATATATGTAATTCCGACCAAAAATGTTTTGCCTCGTCTGTTTTGGCCACTTTGTATCCTGCAAATAGGAAACACTGAACGCCTTAACAACTATATACATTTAGAAGAAAAGTTAAACACATCTGGCCTGATTTTCCCTATAACAATAAATCAAATATCTAAATTCCAAAAAATGAACAACATTTCTGTCAATGTTTTAGGATACGATAAACGGGTGTTCCCACTCTACGTCACGCCATTCAGATTTAAAACGCACGCAAATCTCCTTCTGTTATCAGATGATGAAAAGCAGCATTATTGCTCCATTAAGAATATGAGTAGACTACCCAGTCCTCTCACTAAACATAAATGTCAGGCTTTCTACTGTGATTACTGCCTTCACCGTTTCACAAATGAATCGCTCTTGAAGGATCAAGTTCCCTATTGTCAAGAACATGGACCCCAGAGAGTAGAATTTCCAACTGAAGAGAAGAAATGGCTGAAATTCACAGATTTCAAATTTCAACAGCCCGTTCCATACGGCCTGTGATTCCACCTAAGTAATGGTGAATGCAATTAACTGCCTAATGATTTCCTCTAGTAATGTGGATTCGTTTATGTCGATCCCCACACACAGGACGATAGGTATCATATTGGATATTGATTAGAATTTGAGTACAGCCTCGTCATTGGAAAGTCTATGAGTGTGATATAAATTTTAAAGTGAATTTACCATTCAGAAAATATAGGCAGAATATTTAGTTAAGTGATAGAAGAGTCTAAATATTTAAAGTCAGCATCTAATGATGCATTTACATATTTATATGCATTTCATCAGTATCACACAAATGTTGTAAACAGGGACGTATCTGGGAGGGAGGATCTGCTGCTATTCTTATTCTTAAAACTACATATCGTTTTTAAACTAGAACTACGAAAGAGTAAACATGAAGTAAGACAATAAACGGTAAGCAATGAAATCATCAGAGAATTTTTTTAATTTTTTTTCTGAGCTACCAGCACAGATAGCGTTGTTTTCAACAAGGTAAACTGCAACTCGAATGCATATATACAAAAATGGGCACCCCCCCCCCCCCAACAACACAAATATTTTAAACATGCTGCTGTATGTAGCATGCACAGATTTTTTTTTCAAGCTCTCCAAAAATCTTTCGATTCAGTATCCGCTTAAAAATAATCCTGAATATGCGCCTGCTAGAGATTGGTATATATAAATCAAAGACTCTTTTTCAACAGGAACAATATTTATGCTTTTTCAGAAATCTCTTTTCCTTTAGTTCACTTTAATCTTGAAGGGCATAAAAATTTATTTTTTCTCGACGATGGACTTGAATAGTTTATTCCTGTGCTAACATCTTAAAAACTGCCATTATAAAAATAGGGTACTTATGCGTTTAATTTTTATTAATTTATGAATAGAAACTGAATATTTTTCCAATTTGTTGTATTAATTTTACATAATATCCCACTCATTGATGTCATTCAGCCAGTTCGCAGCGGTCGAACAGGTTGTATAACACCTCATTGATTGTCTAACCCAGAGGTTCGCAAACTTATTTGTCTTACCGCCCCCTTTTCAGAAAAAAAATTACTCAGCGCCCCCCTGGAAATCTACCTTCTTTAAGCGAACAAACAGAAAAATGCAATGACAAATTTGCGTTCTTTTATATATCTATATTTCTACCTACGTCCTACAACATAGTAAAGAAAGTTGTTGTAAATAAGACACCTTGAAGCTTGAAATTATAAAATTATTTATTAAAATCAACTATAGTAACATTCGCAATACACGCAGAAAATTAAGATAACGAAGGATAATTTTATGTGTTTATTTGGAAAATAAAGTAATCAATACGACTTTAACTCTATGTTACACAACAGATGAAACATGTACGAACGGTTTTTCAAAATTTTCCTATCTTCCCTTCTTTTTTTATGCTTCCACCGCCCCCCAATTGCACCCGAGACTATTACCGACCACCTGGATCGTTCCAGCGCCCCCCACGGGACGGTATCGCCCACTTTGGGAAACATTGGTCTAACCGGTTGTTAAAATACAGAAAAGCTGAATTCAAATAATCAAACAATAATTAATAACACAAATGCAAAATGTTTAGCAATGAAAATATATAACTATATGCAGAGTTGTCATATTTAAATCCTCTATCTTTTGCAGATTCTTATAAAGGTAATTAAATTAAATGTCATTTCGATTATTGTGGGGTTAAACATTGATTGGACATATTTTTCCCAATAGGTTCCCTTTGTTTTCGTATGACGACTTGCTGCCCTAAAGACTCTAGTTGCCAAGTAAGTACTATGGCATTATTATAAACATTCCAATAAAACTTTTAAATATATACACATCAGCCAGATTTCATTTTACAAAGTTTTGGGCTTTTGGAAGCACAAACCAATAAAAAAAGTTCCTATGAATATGATTCAGGAATGTTTTCTTCTCGATATATCACACGTTTCCGTGTAAAGTTTGCTTTATGTTGTCAAGGGAGATAACCATTTCTGATCAGGTATTCCGATTTACATGTACTGATATGTAAAACACATGTCGCTATATATAAATGGCTGTAACTTGTTTAGAATTCGTGTTCAAACATTATGGAGTCAAATTTAATAAGTCGAATGATATTTACCTAATATAGTGTGAAATGTTATGCGATGCAACCGTTTTACGTCGTCGGAGATATGCAGCAAAATTCCTCAAGCAAACGTTTACCTTCAGTACTACATTCATTGTTGTGGATCGTCGTACTCGTGAAAAAAGATTATTGTATCCTTCACATCCCTCTGGTCGATTGCGGTCAGTTGTGGAGGAAAATGTTCTCATGGCAGAAGAAGCAACTCACAGGACTTCTCAACCTTCACGGATTTTACCCAAAGTGCAGCTACGTACTTTCCACTTTCTGGTTAATCGTTTCCCTTCTTGTAATTCTATTAGTGGTTCTTATGCCACTTGACTTTAACCAGTTTCGTTCAACATTTTCGTGAATTGACAGATGAAGCATCCTTCATGAGTGAATGTGTTTTTAATCATCACAATAAATATTTGAAGGCTCGGTAAAATGCTCATGAAGTGCAAAAATTCCACTTCCAGCAAAAATTGATCGGTTCCCACATTTATCTGCATTCAAAAATATGTTGGTTCCCACATTCTTCCACCAAGTCTTAGAAAATGTATCTATTTTATTTTCTCCACTTTTCTATAATACCATTAATAAAACTTTTTCTTAATAAAATCAATGTAAGATTTAATATTCTTTAAACTTTACATTAATGATTAATATACACCAGGTCCGGATCTACAAAAAAGATAAATAGTGATAGTGGGTACGAGAAACTCAATCGAGCAAGAAAAAAATTAAAAGGGTTGGGGGTGGCAAGATACTGCATTTCCATTGCAATATAGCATTTTCCCTCAGTTTTACAAGTCTTTTAAAATTTTCTTAAATTTTAAAATGAATTTCACATATTAAAAAAAATGCATTAAATATACAGACGTTTAATAATTTTCTACCTATTACAATTACTAGCATTTTCAAATGTAGTTCCTTGTCCACTCCCATCTAAATCCAGCCCTGATATACATCCATGAGCCATAAACACTATGACCATCTGACTAATAACATGTTGGGCTGCCTTTCTCCTAGATAACCACTTGCACCAGGTGTGGCATCGACTCCATTAGACCGTGAAAGTTGTCCACAGGTATTCTGCATCAGCTGGACAGAATAATATCCTTCAGTTTGGAGACGGGGTGAGGCACTAGGGTGAACTAGTGAATGCTACTTTTCACTGCATCCATTCAAATGTTCGATGGGTTCGATGTACAATTCAAACAATCTTACTGAAATCATTCAAAGTTCTTATATTCAGAGATTACGAGCCATTTTCCTTAGGAATACTTTTAGAATCTTTTGAGTACTAAACGGTAATAAACGGTAAAAAGTACTAAACGGTAATAAGAATTTTACCGTTTAATACCCAAAGGTATTTGTAATTTTTTTTCCAATTTAAGGCGCCTTGCTTTGAGATATAATTCTTTAAAGTAGGGGAATAAATTTCCCTTAATATATACTGGATGTTCCTCTTTAACAATATCAACTTCTTTAGTATTTAATAACCGTTTTTCCTTCTTTTGGAAAATCTCTCAAAGATTTTGCCAAGTTTACTAGATTTTAGTCAACTATCCTGAATTTCACAAACCCAATCCCAAAAATCAGACCTCGCCCGTATTTTCCAAGTGGATTTGAATTTTGCCAACTGCCCTGCATTCTCTTGTTTCCTCAATTTATCCAACACTCCTTCATTTCACAAAACAAATCTGAATATTCACAACTCGCCCATATTTTACCCAAGTACATTCGAATTTTGCCAACTCGCCGTAATTTTACAGAAAAAATCACACTTTTTACATCTTCCCTGAATTTACCAAGCCACTTCGAATTTTATCAGCTCTCCTTAATTGCACAAGAAAGGCACAATTTTCACAACTCCGCTGTATTTTTCCAAGTGGCTTCCAATTTTGCCAACTCCCCTAGATTTTGCCAAGAGTTCTCGGTTTTTCCAACTATCCTTAATTTCACAAAACCAATCCCAATTTTTACAACTCACCTGTACTTTAACAAATGGTTTCCAGTTTTGTCAACTTGCCTAGATTTTGCCAAGTTTTTTCGATTTTGTCAATTCTTCTTTCTTAATTTCACAAAAACAATCCCAATTTTCACAAATATCCCGTATTTTACCAAGTGGATTCGAATTTTGCCAACTGCCCTAGATTTTGCCATCTTGCCACAATTTTACAAAAAAATTCCCATTTTACATCACACCTGATTTTTGTAAAGCCACTTTGAATTTTGCCATCTCCCCCAAGGTTTTCCAACTCTCCTAGATATTGCGAAGCTGCCTCGATTTTGCCAACACGCCATAATTTTACAGAAAAAAGATTGCAATTTTTACATCTCACCTAAATTTTGTCAACTCTCCACGATTTGGCCAACTGACCCTAGTTTTTGCCATCTCTCCTAGATTTTGCCAATTCGCCATAATTTTACAGAACAAAAATCCAAATTTTCACATCTCACTTAAATTTTGCCAATTCCCTAAGTTTTGCCATCTCGCCATAATTTTACAGAAGAAACTCCAAATTTTCACATCTCACCTGAATTTTGCCAACTCCCCACGATTTTGCCAAGTCACTCCGAATTCTATGAATTCCCCAAGATTTTGCCAAGTTGTCCCGATTTTGCCAACTCCCCAAGATTTTACCAAGTCACTCCGAATTTTGCGAACTCCCTAAGATTTTTGCTAACTTACCTGTTTTTACTAAGTGGCTTTGAATTTTAACAACCGCTCTAAATTTTGCCGTCTCTCCATTTTTCAAACTGCATTAGATTTGCCAAGTTGCCTCGATTTTGACAACTCCCCTTAATTTTCCGAAAAAAAAATTACAAATTTTCGCAACTCACCTAGATTTTACGAAGTCGCTTCGAGTTTTGCCAACTCCGACTTACTTTGGGGGGAGCCTCCCCCCCATGGCTACGCCCCTGTAAACAGGCAATAATTTGCAAATGGAGATTCTTTTACTATTATCACTGGATAAAATAGGCAGATTATTGCATCGTGAACATTTCCATTTCATACGAGCATTTTTCGATAACTTTTTGGAATTTGCATTGGTGCTACTCTCACAAGAAGCGTGTAAATAATTACCACATTATCCAGAGTACTGTACACTTCTTTGGGGGCGGGGGTGGCTCAGTCAGTAGCGCGCCAGGCTCGTAATCTGTAGTTCCCAGGTTCGAGTCCCAGCTGGGTCAGCGTTGAGATTTATCTCCGCAAAATTCCCCGTCCTGCCCACGGTCAGTAGGGAACACCGATGGGCTTGGAAAAGCCGCCGTCCGTCGGAAGGGACGTTAAGCCGTGGCCCCGTGTGTGGGAGAGCCATACCCTCTGCACGTTAAAGAACACGCTGGATGGCCTTGACGGGAGGCTACCATCTGTTTCCTAACAGCTGTTCCAGTGGGTCCCCTCCCCCAACCTTCTCTGAGCCTTCGGGGTCCATGTGACCTGGCCATTTAGCCCATGGTGTGCAAAAAAGTGCCGCTCAGAGATAAAACAATCCAATCGAGATATGCAGGATCACGAACAGTCCATAAGTAGAAATTCACTGATTATATTCAAAATTATTAGAGGGACTCAACTAAGCAATTTTGCCAATTCATAGTACTCATTTGATTGTGTATTTTTGTTTTTTAATCACGATAATTTTTTAATTTTTAAAAAATTCTTTCCAATTCTTTTAAAAAAAGATTTTTCTAATTCATTGCTAATTAAAACTGTTTTTTTTTTTCATTTTTTAAATACGGTTTTTTCCTGCAGTTCTTTAAAAATATAATTTTTTTCCTGATGACTCGTCTAAACAGAAATAAAATGACACTATAATTTCTCATGCATAAAAAACGTATGAATTATTAATAGTGAATTAAGAGTTAAACAGAAATAAATATTTGAGACCATCAAAACCTAAAATAGAATTTACATTATTTTGTGAAAAAGAAAAAATCAAATATATTCAGGAAAAAATTCCGATTCAGGAAATATTTCGGAAAAAAATAAAAGAAAGTTCATATTAGAAAACTTCTATCGTGGATGCAGTTGTAGTTCTTGGGAAATGAAATTCTGGTATAGATGGAAGAAGTGTCGATTCTATAAGAAAAGTTTCACGATTTTCTTTATTTTCATTACGAACATTAATAAAAATTTCTATTTCACGATTTTAACTGAGTAATGCTTCATCGTTTCAAAAGCATCGTGTCAATTCTTTCGTATATTTCATATTTTATGTCCAAACTCTCAGCGGAAAAGGAGATTTTTCCTCGAAATTGAGTTCCCTTTCTCTCTTTTCATTGATCGGTGGGCAAATATAAACAGAACCTACATTGGCTTGCTTGCGGGGCGGGGCGGGGGTGGCTCAGTCGGTAGCGCGCCAGGCTCGTAATCTGAGGTCCCAGATTCGAGTCCCAGCTGGGTCAGCGTTGAGATTTATCTCCGCAAAATTCCCCGCCCTGCCCACGGTCAGTAGAGGACACCGATGAGCTTGGAAAGGCCGCCGCCCGTCTGATGGGGCGTTAAGCCGTGGCCCCGTGTGCGGGAGAGCCATACCCTGTGCACGTTAAAGAACACGCTGGATGGCCTTGACGGAAGGCTACCATCTGTCTCCCAACAACTGTTCCAGTGGGTCCCCTCCCCCAACCTTCTCTGAGCCTTCGGGGTCCATGTGACCTGGCCATTTAGCCCATGGTGTGCAAAAAAGTGCCGCTCAGAGGTAAAACAACCCAACCCAACTGTACACTTTCTGAAAAATTTGGAATGTTTTGTGGGAAGCGATGCACACTGAAGAAGCTGAAATATGTGAATTTTTTTTGTTAATAGATAAATTTACATTAATATTCAGCACAGTTCCTTTTACATATAGCTCGTTTCACTTGTGCAAAATCAGAAGTAACTAAACAGAACATTTTCCTTTATGTATGTTATATAAATAAACTCATTGATCAATTTATGACGAAATAACAATGATATTAAGATAAAAATCACTGTAAGGAGATACGAATACTAAAATATGCAAACTATATCAGTGCTCCTCATTTTCGATTTCAGTTTATTGTTCTAAACATGTATACCGTCCCTATGCACTTGCCACATTCGAAGATCGAGGTCAAGGTCACTGGACAGGGGAAGCGCTGGTCAAACCTTACAAGACGGCATCCTAATAGTATTTACGACATAGAATAAAGCGAAATCACCTCACTTTTTAAAACAGTTTTTCTTTTCACTATTTTAAAATTTAGTTTCAAAATTTAAAGGCATTTTATTACTCACCGTACATACATGGATTGCTCTGCCAAAAATTTTAAGTTTAAATTTCGGAGCTTACCAGAACTTACAAAAAATACAGGAGATCAAAAATTCGTTGGTGATGTTATTGTGTTGCCACCACTGATTGTGACACACTGAAATTAATTGTGACAGACGACAGACTGAAAAGTTCTTTGTTTGTTCCCTATTTTACTTCTAAAAGAGATGCTCAATTTAGGTTAATAAGGACCTATAGATAATAGAGATTAGCCTCCTAAATTTTTTGGGGATTGTCACAGACATTAGATGGAATGTTTGATATCTTTAAATAGAAACTACACCGACCTTAACTAAGAGAAAAGTCTGTTGGCCATTACTAGGTTTATTGCACATGCTGGAACTGGTAGCTTCACTATGTTATTGTCATGTATGTCATGTAAGTTATTTTAACCGAGGAGTCCGAGATATTGGAACTACTATCAGCACATTCATTACAATTCAGTTTGTCTGTTCCTTTTCTTATCTTAACAACGCCAAGGACTTGTTATGCTATTTCAGTAAAGTGCATGCAACAAATTTTACAAACAATGTAAATACTGTGCTGAGTACTCAAGACGCGGGGCGGAGGTGGCTCAGTCGGTAGCGCGCCAGGTTCGAGTCCCAGTTGGGTCAGCGTTGAGATTTATCTCCGCAAAATTCCCCGCCCTGCCCACGGTCAGTAGGGGACACCGATGGGCTTGGAAAGGCCGCCGTCCGTCGGATGGGACGTTAAGCCGTGGCCCCGTGTGCGGGAGAGCCATACCCTGTGCACGTTGAAGAACACGCTGGATGGCCTTGACGGGAGGCTACCATCTGTCTCCCAACAGCTGTTCCAGTGGGTCCCCTCCCCCAACCTTCTCTGAGCCTTCGGGGTCCATGTGACCTGGCCATTTAGCCCATGGTGTGCAAAAAAGTGCCGCTCAGAGGTAAAACAACCCAACCCAACTCATGACGCGGCTCTTTGTGTAGGTCAAAGAATTTTCTATCGGAAGGGGAAGACCAATTATAATGCATCGTAGAGCGGCAGTAGTGAGAACGCACGCTGTGAACGCCGGCTTCCTATACATTTTTACAACATTCTATATTGCGCGATTAGGTTCTTATTGCATAATGCAACAATCCATACTGTAAAACTAAAAAATCATATTAAGCGATTACGTTAAAACGCAATGCCATTTTTGTTTTTGAGACATTAGAGTGTGCCAAGGCACACTCTAATGTCTTATGGTTCCAGGACTCTTCGGGACGGACGAGATCTAAGGAGGAGAGAGAGAAAAGCACATGTGAACATGGAACAATTGTTCATAACATGTGAGCATTGCACCTCGAGATACTATGAATGTTAGTAAAAATTCGTCATAACCGTAATAAAATTGAGTTGAGACTGTAAAGTAAAAATTCAATATAGAATTCGAGTAGTGTGTGGAAGGTGATAGAAGTAAGACGATAGAAGACGATACACAGATTAGGAGATTTATACACAGACGATAGAAGTATTGCCTGTGTATAAAGTTTATGATTAACGCTAACTAATGTATTGATGTATTATTCTAAGAAGAATATTTTCTTTATAGTTCCAAGTGTGGGTTTTTGGAAAGATGCAGCCTAAAATTACTACTAATGTAATTTAGTTATAAGTTTGTCATGTACTAAGAATAGTCCTCGTATACTTTTAGTTATTAAGTAAGTTCATTTTTATCTGTTTGATCATTTAAAACCCATTACACTATACTGTCAAATGTTTATTAGTGTTGTTCTGTAACAGTATGTTGTATGTATGCCTGTATATTTCTACTTATCTACTTTATTACTGTTATTCTGTATTTATGTATATATGTATGTAGGTAGGTAAGTGCTAGTCTCTTTTCGTAAATAGAATTTTAACGTTAAGTACAAAAAAACTTAATCATCCGCAAGAAAATAATTAATCGTCTTCATTGAAATCATTCAATAGCAAATTTTCAGCAGTTTTATATGATCAATCCTATTATTAATAATTTTAAGGTATTTAATATCCTGTTAAATATATATGTATATTACATATACATATACTTATACATAATGTTCTTTAAATAATTTTTATAAATTTTAACTTGTATCTCAGACAACACCAAATCACTCGACAGTTTTTTATTAATTAGAAAAATATTGCGCGATTATAAAATACCATTAATGGCTGAATACAATAACTGCATTGTTGTCCCCTAAACTAAAACGCCAAAAATTAAATATAATTATCCGAGTGTAGAAAATTAATTTTATATATATTATTGTACCTATTTATATATGTTATATTATATATTTATATATTTTATATATGTTATTTGTTACCTATTGACAAGTTTAATACCGGTGTTTAAAAATGCGGTATTGTATGTAAATATTTTGTCTTTTTTTTTCGCATAAGAGTTTCAGTTTATCTTCCATCTGTCTCTTGAAGCTGAAATTAATATTTCTAAATGCATAATTCCAGTGGTCAGGTATACTAACGAGGAGATGCCGACTTAACCCCACTGTGCCACCTACAACTGTACCTGTAACTATACCTACAACTGTACCTGCAACTATATCTACAACTGTACCTGCAACTAAACCTACAACTGTACCTGCAACTAAACCTACAACTGTACCTGCAACTATACCTACAACTGTACCTGCAACTAAACCTACAACTGTACCTGCAACTAAACCTACAACTGTACCTGCAACTAAACCTACAACTGTACCTGCGACTAAACCTACAACTGTACCTGCAACTAAACCTACAACTATACCTTCAACTATACCTACAACTGTACCTACAAAGACACCTTAAAACCATCACAATTGTTTGGTTATGCTAGCGAAGTGTCGTCATGGGCGTCAGTTTCACTTTTGGAGATTTCAATGTTGCATGCTTCAGTTTTCAGTATTATTAATCTCAGATTGCCTTACCAATTATCCAATTAAATTCGCTTTGAACACATTTCGATACTTTCACGGGATTATAAACAGGAGTTCTCTCCAAATATGACGTAATATTCCATTTATGGAAAATAAAATCTATTTCCAACACATTCTTCGAGTCTTCATTCTTTCCTATTGCTTCATAATTTTTCAGTATGACTGCGATAGACTAAAACCTGATTAATTAGAAATTCAAAGAACTGAAATAATTTTCGAATTACGAAATATATTCTTAATTCGAAATCAATTAACAGGAAAAACTATCTACTGAATGAACACACAAATATAAAAAAAAAAGACTTAGCTTAACCTTAAAATATTATATTACATCAAATTTCAAAAGATTCTTTTCCAAATCATCATCATCATCCTCAAGTAACCATGGGCTACGGAGGTCCAATCAGACTGTGCAATTTAGTTCTCCAAGCATGTCTGTCCTGAACTACATCTGCTGCATCCGGCCACTGCACCCTAATTCTAACAAGGTCCGGTTTGACATTGTCTGCCCATCGCATCCTAGGCCTTCTGGTCTTTCTTAGGCCTTCAGGCACACTGTTCATAACCCTATTCGCCAATCTCCAATTATCCATACGGGAACATGGCCAAATCAACGGGGTCTCTCTCTGCACAATATGCTGCTTAAAGGAGGTTGCCGACTCCTTTGCCTAACCTCATCATTAGTTACAAAGTTGAACCACCTAATTCCTAAGATACTGCGTAAGCACCTAGTTTCCTGTTATCACGTTTACAAAGTGTCCAAGTTTCACTACCATAACTAACCCCAGAAAGAACCAAACTATTATACAGTCTAATTTTAGTCTTTAGGTGTATACGCCTATTTCTCCACACTCTCCATAGATTCTTAATGTTATGTCTGTTAATCTCATGCCGCACATCACCAGTATCTGTTACATAGCTCCCAAGATAATTAAACTGTGACACCTGCTCAAGACTGCAACCATTCAGATTACCTGAATCACAACCTGCCTGACCAATTTTCATCACTTTAGTTTTCTCTCTGTTTATAACCAAACCTACTCTACTACCAGTCTCATCAACAGCTCGAATGAAAGAGTTCATCTCATCAACATCATTTGCCAAAAGGGCTAAATCATCAGCATAATCAAAGTCAGAAATTTTCGTATCTTCAGTCCATTTAAGGCCGAAATCTTTCCCTTGAAGTGAATTTTGCATAACATAATCAATAACCAAACTAAAGAGAAAAGGAGACAAAATGTACTCTTGTCAACACCAGAAGTAATGCTAAACCAATTGCTACAAGCCTTACCAACTCTCACACACAACTCAGTGTTATTACACAGAGCTTTCATTATGTTAACTAACTTGTCTGGTATACCATATGATCTCACAATCAGCCACAAATTATTACGATCAACAGAGTCGAAAGCCTTTTTGAAATCAACAAAGCTAGCAACCAAAGATTTCTGAAACTCTAAACATTTCTCAAGAATCTGCCTAAGTGAAAATATCTGATCCACACATCCCCTACCACTTCTGAATCTACAATGCTCATCAAGCAATTGCCTGTCAACCAGATTCTTAATTATATTAAGCACAATCATGCAAAGAACTTTACCTGGAACAGAGAGTAGGCTGATACCCCTATAGTTATTACAGGAACTGCGATCACCTTTTTTGAAAATAGGGATAATAATAGCTCTGTCAAAATCCTTAGGAACCACTCCTTTATCATAAAAGATATTCAAAATTTTAGTCATCCAAGTGGTAATCGAAACATTCCCAGCTCTAAGTATTTGAGTAGTAATTTCGTCTACCCCTGGGGGTTTATGAAGTTTAAGTTTAGAAACAGCCAAAATAACTTCAGAGACTGGACAAAAATATCTTATTTCAGTAATAGAGAATGTTAAACATTACCACTCTTGCCAGTTATTTTTTTAAGACTAAAGAGCATAAAACAGTCATAAAAATAACGAAATAGGTCAGAAATAAATTGTCACCAACACGATATCTTGCTGCATAGACGAGTAAGTAGTAATAAGTAAGATAGACTGAACATCAAGTAATAGAGATAGACGAAACATCAAGTAATAGAGATAGACGATATAAAAATGCCATGCAAGTCATCTGTGACATCTGTGACATGACTCGGTTCTTTGTTAAAAAAGCTTTGATCATCTCACGTTCTTTGTTTCTTGTTTCGAAATACTTACATTTTTTTTCAGCTTCTTCATACGAATCTTTCGAATTTTAAATAAAAGAAATCGCATTTGTGTCTTTCTGTTGAGGTCTACCCTTCCTTACAGCTCTCCTACTATGGCGTATAAACTGACAAGCTTTTATCAGATCTTTGTGGAAAACAGCTATTTGAAGGGACATTTATTATTATATTTATTTTGTACAAAACAGTTAAAAATGTTAATATTTTTATGCTTCTTCTTTGTCGAGATTTCGAAATTTACCTTAAAATATTATCTTTTTGTTTTTGCATATATTTTTATATATACGAGAGCAGTGAAGTTGCTGAATACCTTCCCCCCCCCCCACCCACACACAAGACAGTGCTTCCCACTTAGGACGAGATTTACAGTCACAGTCACTGTTACTTCACTTCCGGTTACAGAAAATCCTCCGATATTGCCCTTCGTCTGCCATCTTGAATTCTGACATCATGGTCCAAACCTATCCGAAGTAAACAACTTCTCCCAATAATTTTAAGTCCAGGCCTTCATGTATTGCAACATCGCCCATACGAAGTAAACAACCCTCAAAATAAGCGTAAGTCCCTAGTCCGCTATCTTGAATTTTGACGTCATATCCCAATATCATCCATAATAAACAACTAAAAGGTTCTGAAATTTTTCCAAATCCTGTATTTTACGACATCACCTAAATTCATTCGAGTCTCTCCATATAATTCTAAGTCCTGCGATATGCATTGCATAACAAACCCCTCAAAAGTAAACAACCATTCTCCCCAAGTTTACACTGTCGACCCCCCTTTGTTTCAGTCTGGCGCCATCAGTTATTCGTGTTTAGACTTGTTCGATCATTTACATTCCAAAGAGTGATGTCACTCACCATGTCTGGACATGTTTCCAAACGACGAAGTAAAAAAAATACCCCCAAAAAACTTCTTTCTGCAACTTTATGATTACTCGATTCATTAAATTCTTCTATTTTATTTCCCTTTTTAATACTAAGCCATTTTAAAGACATCGTGGATGCATCAGCACAAGAATCACAGAATAAAGATTTTAAAACTAACCTTTCTATTTTTCATTCCAACACCTTCCCTTTTTAATATTAAGTCATTTCAAAGACATCGTGATTGCATCACCACAAGAATCTCAGATAAAAAAATTATTCTTACTTATAAATTTACACCCTCTCTAAATTCACCAACATTCTCTTGTGTTTTATTTTCATTTGAATACTTAACCATTTCGAAGACATCATGATTACATCAGTACAAAATAATTACAGATAAATAAAAAATGCCTAAGAGTCTGTAAGTGGTAGCTAGACATAAACTGGAAGGAAAGCTGTGTACCAATCCCCAGCGATGATGCACATAACCCACCAGGTGTAGCACCTAATGTCCGAGCCCGCCTTCTCGTTGTGCTGGCCTTTAGTACCTTTCAAAAGAGACATTCTCTTTTGAAAGGGAACGGAAGAGTGGTACTGCCAGATTAGTGTAACCTACTGATCTGGTCATCTATGAAAACTTTTTTCTTTTTTTCTTCCCTGTTGAGGATTGGTCAACTTCACATGGTCCTAGTGCTAATCATTTATACCCACTAGACTGAACTGGTTTACGGCTTTGAGCTTGATTATTGATAATGAACTTGTTGCACCGGTGGGCCTATGTTGAGGGAGAATCTGCTGCTGTGTTTTCCGTTTGCTTGTGGGTTGCCAGTCCTCAATGAACAGAGGTATGGTATACCTTTTATCAGGTGGTGGATAATCCTGATCAGAGGCCATCGCAGGTGCCTCAATCCTCACTTAGCTAGTTTGAGCATCGCCAATCCTAAATTGGTGTAATGTGTCTAAGGTCAGGTCACATGGCTCTTGAAAAGGTCCACTTGGAAATGAAGTGTCTGAAGTTCCTACCAGCATGGGTGGCTTCAACGTTTAGCGGTAGGGAACCTCAACCCTCACTTAGCTTGTTGATCATTCCCAATCTTAAACTAGTGTAATGTGTAAGGTCATATAACTAGTGTAATGTGTAAGGTCATATAACTAGTGTAATGTGTAAGGTCATATAACTCTTAAAATGGTCCATTTCAAAAGATGATGCCTAAAGTTTCAACTAGTATGGATAACGTCAGCCTTTAGCGGTGGGGGAACAGGTCTTTGTTCCATGCCTGCATTCAGGAAGCTGTTCGATATTGTTGGCCCAACCTCTCTCAATAAATCTAGTTTCTTTAAAAATCCTACTAATCATTTTCTCTCTACAGGAACGTAGAACATGAGGACGTTACAAAATTATTCTCTTGATGTCCTCACGAAGAAATTCCAGCACTATAACCTAGCTATTCTAGGCTTGCAAGAGACAAAATTGAAAGATACAGATGAAGTATTTAAAAATAATTTAAATTATTCTTTTCAGAGAGGGAAGATGGAAATCATCTCCAAGGTGTAGGTTTGCTTCTCAGCAGACACACCAGTGATTCTCTTCTAGTATATGAGTGCATTAATGAAAGATTTCTTACAGCAAAATTTAAAACGAAATTAAAAACTTGAACGTCATGTGTTGTTACGCCCCCACAGAGGACTTTGATGAGAACGCGAAGGTTGGGTTTTAGAAACAGCTTCAGGATATTTTGAATTCTGTGAAGAAAAGAGTTATTTCTCTTGTGCTACATTTGGGCAGGAGTTTTAAGTCCCTTTGGCATTGATAGTTCCAATAGCAATGAGGAACATCTCCTACAGGCAAGTAAGCTTAATGGTTTGCGAATAACATACTACAAACACCGGGACATTTATAAATACACATGGGTTTCACACGATGGGTTGCTCAGGAATTTGATGGTTTATATTTTAATTAACAAAAAATGGGCCAGTTCGGTTAGGAATACCAGTTCATACAGGGGAGCCGAAATTGGGTCTGACCATTACCTGGTCAAAAGTGTCTTGCAGCTGAAGTTTAAGAAATGCTGTGCTAAGAGAATTCCAGATAGAGATCTGAAAGTACAGATATAGCTAAAGTATACCATGATAGGTCTTAGTCTTTACGATAATCATGTTTTTTTATTGCTGAAGTTGAGAAAGAATGGGATTAGTTTAAATAAGTTTTTCTTCTTTTCTTGAAAGCAACAATACTCTTTTGAATAAAAGGGGACAGGGTAAACAAAATTTTTTGAGTGATAAGACAATGGAACTTATTTCTGAAAGAAGGAAGCGCTGGATTAATACGAATGAATACCCTACTACCCCTAACAGACTGCATTACAACAAGCTTAATAAATGTGTAAAGGATCAGTTAACAGTTGATAAGAATCTTTGGCTTGATAGCTTGGCTGACAAGGCAAAGGAAGCAGTTAAAAAACACAACAGTAGGGTATTGTACCAGATTGTTAATGTTTTATGTGGGAGGAAAGACAGGTACACAGGGATTGAGGGATAAACATGATAAGGTGGTTGAAGTTGAGGATTCTGTGATGGCTCGGTGGGCTGATCATTTCAGAGATGTTCTAAACAATGTGTTATATTGCACTCCTAATTTTTGTAATGAGGACAGACGCATTACTGGCTTTAATGATGGCCCTATATCACATTCCAAAAGTCACTTTGGCAATCTGTACATTAAAACTGCCTAAATCTCCAGGGTGAATGAAGGAAGGGTGATCTTCTTCTTCTTATATTTTGAATATTTGGCATTATTGTAAGCTCTCCCCAACTTGCGGGAGGGCTATCAAACGCGCCGGATCCTGTAAAAAGGAGAAACAGAGTTATTTGTTAAGAGACCAGGAATTCTTCCGCTATCAATATGCTTATTTGAATTGTTAAAAGCTAATTGGAATTATTGTAAGCCCTCCCCAACTTTGAGAGGGGGGGACACGCCAGATCTTGTAGAAGGGAGAAACAGAGTTATTTGTTAAGGGAAAATTTAGGTTTTGAGGGAAAATTTAGACATTTGTCGGATTGTGGATTTCAGAAAAATTTTTTTACCTAATTATTTAGTTATTCAGACAAATTCAAATAAAGCATTTCTATTTACACATGTTCCGCAAAGTTAACAGCTTATCTGCAGGAGAGAATAATACACTGACATAATATTATTTCAGTTGAAAATTTCGACATTAAATAATATGCTCTCTCTACTAAAATTTTTACCTTTTTTCTCCTTTTTTTTTCTCTTCTGAGAAAAGCATTTGCTTTATTAACAGCAATAGAATCATTTAGATCTTCACTTCTAATAAATTAATGTACAGTTTTTTTTCTTTAATGCCAAATGCTTATTGATTTCAGGTGAATATTTATTATCTCCAATAATGGTTTTAGCATGGAAAGTAGCTTTAACAAAAGAATCAAGATACTGTTAGAAAATTTTGTATAATCTGAAGAGTTCAAATCAGTAGAAAGACAGTTTGAGGAAAAATTCTTCCATTTGGTAAAAGACTTAGCGTAATACTTAGAAGAGGAGAGTTTTAGAGAAAACTGGTATATAGGGAAATGATCACTGAATCATTGGTCTTCCCCAACTTTCCACTTAAAAAAGGTGATTAAAGTTGGAGAGACCAAAGAAAGATCAATGGTAGTGTGAGAGAGGAGCCGTGAGAAAGTGGGGAAACCATCATTGAGGAAATAGAGATTCAAAGAATCAAAAGCTCTTTCAATGATCTGGCCCCCAGAGTCAGTAAAAGAATTTTTCCACAAAGTATAATGTGCATTGAAATCATTGGAATCTTTGGATTGTCATCCAAGAAACCTATGGAGGTGAAATCTGCAATAGCATTATCAAAACTAGGTAAATGAGAGTGATTGACATAGATATTAAAAATGGTAATAAATAAGTTATTCTACTTGACACTGGTACCTATAACTGACATACACCGAAGAGCCAAAACATTATGGCCAGCGCGTCTTTATGCAAATCGAAGCAATTGCAGGTAAACGGGTATAATAATGAAACGGAATAAATACACTGCTCACAAATATTAGGGAATATTTCAAAATGAATATGAAGCGATAAAAAAAAGGAGCATTTGAATTGTTTTTATTAAACAAGAACATCAGAAAAGCAAACGACAAGTCAAAGAAAGTTATTCGATTATGCAAATGAGATGCAAACTCAATTGTCGTGATTGAGTAGCAAGTGACATATTGGTGGGGGTGAACAGAAGCATGTCAAACTGGACGAGAGTGCCACACATTGACTGTTCAGTAGGGTGTATGGTCACCCAAGACTTCCAAAACACACTGACAGCGATGGGGCATGGACAGGATCAGAATGTCCAGCAGTTCTTGTGGGATCCTCTGCCACTCTTGCTCCAGGGCAACTTCCAGCTCAAGAAGTGTTGTGGGAGGCATTGGATGGTTTGCCAGACGTCTTCCCAGTGCATCCCAAGCATGTTCAATGGGATTCAGGTCTGGAGAACGTGAAGGCCAGTTTATGCGTTCGATTCCTGCCTCCTGAAGAATGTGGTTGACGAGATGCGCACGGTGGGGCCTTGCATTATCGTCCATGAAAAGAAAGTTGTTTGTAACTACTCCAGCATAGGGTACCACTATAGGGTGCAGGATCTCATCTCGATATCTGACAGCAGTCAGCGATCCGTTTCTGATGACGTGGAGGTCGGTAAGACCACCAATGCTGTTGCCAGCCCACACCATGATTCCGCAACCACCGAAGGAGTCCCTTTCTCGCACGAAACGTGGATTCTCCCGTGTTCCTCGTTCACGCCAGATCAAAACACGATCATTGTCAGGCTGCAGACTGAACCGTGACTCATCAGAGAAGAGGACAGTTGACCACTCATCACGGGTCCAATGACGATGCTCATCAGCCCATCTTCTACGGGTTTTACGGTGTTCAGCAGATAACGGAATGCATACCATTGGTCGCCGGGCATGCAGTTCAACACGATGGAGCCGATTTCGTATGGTCTGGGTGCATATCCGTCGTCTAGTGGCAGCAAGAAACTGTCCCCACAGCTCTGTTACATTGCTGCACCTGTTCCTTCTTGCCAATAACGTCAAGTAGCGGTCATCTCTTTCTGTTGTGGCAGATGGGCGACCCTGCCCTCGTCTTCTTCGTACTGTGCCAGTCTCTTGAAAGCGATTCCACAGTCTGCTAATCACGCTTTGGGATGTTCCAAGTGATGTTACCACTGTCGTCTGTGTTTGACCAGCTTCAAGACGTCCTACGGCTCTCCAGGCTTCGCATTCGGACAAATCGTGTTGCAGGGGCATTGCAGGATTGCATTGTTGCTGGGAAATTGCAGGATGTGCACTTTCAAGATTATGTAACGTGCAGATAGTTCAGTACTTTCAGCCTTTTGTATAGTGCATTTTCACCAATGAAATAAAAGTTGGTTTTGCATCTCATTTGCATAATCGAACAACTTTCTTTGACTTGTCGTTTGCTTTTCTGATGTTCTTGGTTAATAAAAAAATTCAAATGCTTCTTTTTTTTATCGCTTCATATTCATTTTGAAATATCCCCTAATTTTTGTGAGCAGTGTAATACCTGATACTGAGCTGTGTTAATCAGTGTTATTCTTGTTCTTCAGGTGGGAAATGCAGCGGACTTAAATGAATTTGACAAAAGCCAAAAATGTAATGGCCAGACGACTGAGTCAGAGCATTTCCAAGATGGCAAGGCTTGTGGAGTGCTTTCTAGTCAGGCATGGTTAGTACCTTCAAAAAGTGGTCCGAGGAGAGAAAAACCGCGAACCGCCGGCAAGGTGTGGTCAACTCTTGAAAGTTACGGCTCAACCTCTTAACTTACAAGAGTTAAGGGATCTGCTGGTAACGTGTTGGTACCAGATACCCCAAAACACCTTTAGAAATCTTGTAGCGTCCATGCTTCGACGGGGTAAAAGTTATTTTAGCGGCACCTGGAGGACCAACATCATATTTAGCAGGTGGTCATAATATTTTTGGTCTTCGGTGAATATGGAAATACGAAAGGTACAGCCATTGCTGTTTGAGGAATAGATTTAATTATTAAAGTTACCACATTATGTTTAGTATTTTTAGCATGGTCAAGGTATAAAACACAAGGGGAAAATTTAAATGATGGCTTAATATAAGTCTCATGTAAACAATAACTGGTGGCAAATTCCCACCCAATTGATATTTTAAATGATTATGCTTAGTTGGAAAATGGTTACAATTCCACGGTAAACAAAACAAGTTAGTGAACTTAGTCATAATTATTTTGCAGAACCAGGTTGAGCATTTGTAACTGTAATCTTATTTAAGGGCCCTGCCTTTTTTTAGGGATAAAAGTTTCAATAATTGTGCACACAACTTCAAGAGAAGCAGAAAACGTTGTTCCTGCTGTCTGCTTGAAGAGGGTTTTATAAGATTTTTTACTGGTGGCGTTCTGGTCTATAAATGGTAGCTAGGTAGTCACTGGAAGGAGAGCTATGCACCAATCCCCTGTGATGATGCATAGAAAAGGCCAGGCCTAGCACCTAATGTCCGACACCGCCTTCTCGTGGTGCAGACCGTTAGTACCTTTCAAAAGAGATACTCTCTTGTGGAAGTGAACGGAAGGGGAAGGCTACCAGATTAGTGTGGCCTACTGATCTGGACAACTCTAATTAATTTTCTTTTCTTTCTACCCTGCTGAGGAGTGGTCAACCACACAGGGTCCTGGTGCTGACCATATAAACCCACTGGACCGGACAGATATATGGCTCTGAGCTTGATTATGGATCCTGATTTTGCTGCACTGGTGGGCTTCTGTGGAGGGAAAATCTTCCGCTGTGTTTTCTGTTTGTTTGTGGGTTTACAGCCCCAAGTGAATAGATTCACAGGATATGTTTATCAGCTGGTGGATAATCCTGAGCAGAGGTCATCGCAGGCACCTGAACTCTTTGCTTCTATTGGCATCGTCAAATTCTACATTGGAGGAAGTCTTCCAGTGTAAATGGCTTCAGCCTTTAGTAGTGGGGGAACGGGTCTTTGCCCCATGTCTGCGATTAGGGGGCTGTTTGATATTGTCGGCATTCCCTCTCTCAATAAACATAGTTTCTTTAAACATCCCACTAACCATTTTCTCTCCATAGGTAGTTGGAATGTGAGGACTCTGCACAGAACTTTTTCTGTTGATGTCCTCACACAAGAATTCCACCGTTATAATTTAGATATTCTCGGCTTGCAAGAGACCAGATGGACAGATAAAGGTCAGATTCTTAAAAATAATCTTAAATTTCTCTTTTCAGGGAGGGACGACAACAAGCATCACCAAGACGTGGGTCTGCTTCTCAGCAGACACGCTAGTGATGCTCTTCTAGGATATGAGTACATTAATGAAAGGTTTCTTACAGCAAAATTTCAGACAAGCGTTAAAGACTTGAATGTTATCTGCTGTTTATACATTGAGATTGCCGATGAGGATGAGATGGATAGGATTTACGGACAACTTCATGATATTTTGAATTTTGTCAAGAAAGGAGATATTACCCTTGTTCTAGGTGACTTCAATGCAAATTTGGTACTGACTCTGACCTTTGGGGAGACGTAATAGGCCCTTTTGGTATTGGTAGCTGCAATGGCAATGGCCAACGTCTCCTACAGGTAAGTAAACTCAATGGATTCAGAATAATTAACACTTATTACAAACACCGTGACATACAGAAGTTCACATGTGTTTTACCCGATGGGCTGCATAAGAATATGATTGATTATATATTAATTAACAGCAAATGGGTTAGTTCTGTTAGGAATACCAGGGCATATAGGGGAGCTGAAATTGGATCTGACCATTACATTGTTAAAAGTGTTTTGCAACTTAAACTAAAAAAGTGTTGTGCTAGGGTTAAAAAATTTGCTTTTAATACTGAAGCTCTGAAAAACCAAGTTATAGCCAATGCTTACCATGATAGGTTACTTAGTCATTATGACAATCATGATATGCTTTCTACTGAAGTTGAGGAAGATTGGGATCATTTTAAACAGGCTTTTTTGGACACTAATAGTACTCTTTTAGGAAAAAAGTAGCAGAGGAGACAGAATTATCTGAGTGATAAGGCACTTGAGCTTATTTTGGAAAGAAAGAACTGCAGGAATGTCCTTAATCAATACCCTACTAGTCCTAATAGAAATCATTACAGAGAACTTAATAAACGTGTAAAAAAGATCAGTTAGCTACTGATAAGAATCTTTGGCTTGATGGTTTGGCTGACAAAGCCGAGGAAGCAGTTAGACAGCACAACAGCAGAGAGCTGTACCAGATAGTTAATGCTTTATGTGGTAGAAAACGGACAGGCATACAAGATTGAAGGATAAACAAGGTAAGGTTATAGAAGGGGAGGATTCTGTCATTGCTAGGTGGGCTGAGCATTTCAGTGATGTTCTAAACAATGTAGTTATTTCTACTCCCATTGTTTGCAATGATTATAGATGCATTCGTGGCTTTAATGTTGGCCCTATAACACAATCTGAAGTTACTTTGGCTGTTTCTAAACTTAAACTACATAAATCCCCAGGGGTAGATGAAATTACTACCGAAATGCTTAGAGCTGGGAATGTTTCGGTTACCACTTGGATGACTGAAATTCTGAATATCTTTTATGATAAAGGCATGGTTCCTAAGGATTTTAACAGAGCTATTATTATCCCTATTTTCAAAAAAGGTGATCGCAGTTCTTGTGATAACCATAGGGGTATCAGCCTACTCTCTATTCCAAGTAAAGTTCTTTCCATGATTGTGCTTAATAGAATTAAGAATCTGGTTGACAATCAATTGCGTGATGAGCAATGTGGATTCAGAAGTGGTAGGGGATGTGTGGATCAGATATTTTCACTTAGGCAGATTCTTGAGAAATGTTCAGAGTTTCAGAAACCTTTGGTTGCTAGCTTTGTTGATTTCAAAAAGGCTTTCGACTCTGTTGATCATCATAATTTGTGGTGATTGTGAGATCATATGGTATACCTGACAAGTTAGTTAACATAATGAAAGCTCTCTATAATAACACTGAGTCGTGTGTGAGAGTTGGTAAGGCTTGTAGCAATTGGTTTATCATTACTTCTGGTGTTCGACAAGGGTGCATTTTGTCTCCTTTTCTCTTTAGCTTGGTTATTGATTATGTTATGCGAAATTCACTTCAAGGGAAAGATTTTGGCCTTAAATGGACTGGAGATACGAAAATGTCTGATTTAGATTATGCTGATGATTTATCCCTTTTGGCAAATGATGTTGATGAGACGAACTCTTTCATTCGAGCTGTTGATGAGACTGGTAGTAGAGTAGGTTTGGTTATAAACAGAGAGAAAACTAAAGTGATGAAAATTGGTCAGGCAGGCTGTGATTCAGTTAATCTGAATGGTTGCAGTCTTGAGCAGGTGTCACAGTTTTATTATCTTGGGAGCTATGTAACAGATAATGGTGATGTGCGGCATGAGATTAACAGACGAATAGGGATTGCTGCCGGGAATTTTAAGAATGTATGGAGAGTGTGGAGAAATAGACTTATACACCTAAAGACTAAAATTAGACTGTATAATAGTTTGGTTCTTTCTAGGGTTAGTTATGGTAGTGAAACCTGGACAATTTGTAAACAAGATAGCAGGAAACTAGATGCTTTTGATTCCAGATGCTTACGCAGTGTCTTGGGCATTAGGTGGTTCAACTTTGTAACTAATGATGAGGTTAGGCAAAGGAGTCTGCAACCTCCTTTAAGCAGCATATTGTGCAGAGAGAGACTCCGTTGGTTTGGCCATGTTGCCCGTATGAATAATTATAGATTGGCGAATAGGGTTATGAACAGTGTGCCTAAAGGCCTCAGAAAGAAGGGGAGACCTAGGATGCGGTGGGCAGACAATGTCAAACAGGACCTTGTTAAAATTGGTGTGCAGTGGCCAGATGCAGTAGATGTAGCTCAGGATAGACTTGCTTGGAGAACTAAATTGCACGGTCTGGTTGGACCTCCGTAGCCCATGGCTGCTTGAGGTTGATGATGATGATGATGATGTTCTTTTAAGATAATTCACATTTGCCTTCTTGGAGTTGAATTTTGGAGAGTAACATCTGCTGGTAGATTTTACTGGATTAGAAGACACTTCATCTTCTGTAGCAGTAGAGAAGTCAACATACGTTGAAGAAAGTTTCTGTGGAGTAACTTTTAATAACTTATTGAGAGTAGGAGAAGAGGATTGTAGCAGTTTATTCAATTGGATTGAAACTGGCAGAATGAGAAGTGATACCCTTATCTTGCCTCCCACGTTGAAACTTTTTAGATTAGAAAACTCAGATATCCTTTTAGTAAATGCGGTACTCTTTGCAGGCTCTTGTATTGATTTAGGCTTAACTGACCCAGTTGCAGGAGCCTGTTGAGAAATTCAACAAGATGAGATCAAGTGTTTTGATGTACTATCCAAATTCCTCTTTTTAACATAAGAGCTCATTGTCGAGTTGGGCATTTGCCATAAATGGCAACATGTTCACCACCACAATTGCAACATAAAGCATAAAAGTGGTTTATCTCTTTTACACTCCTTGAAGTCATAATTTTTAGACTAAAATACTCAAAATATCATTAATTTTTACCTTTACCTTTACCAGTATCCGTAGGCCTGTAAATGGTAGCTAGGCGTAAACTGGAAGGAGAGCTGTGTACCAATCCCTAGTGATGATGCACAGAACCGGCCAGGTCTAGCACCTAATGTCCGACTCCGCCTTCTCGTGGTGCAGGCGGTTAGTACCTTTCAAAAGAGATATATACTCATGCAGGAATTCCAGCGCTATAACCTAGATATTCTAGGCTTGCAAGAGACCAGATGGACAGGTAAAAGGTGAGATACTTAAAAATAACTTTAAATTTCTCTTTACAGGGAGGGAGGATGGAAAGCATCACTAAGGGCATTTGCCATAAATGGCAACATGTTCACCACCACAATTGCAACATAAAGCATAAAAGTGGTTTATCTCTTTTACACTCCTTGGAGTCATAATATTTTGCACAAAATTTGTAGCGAACCCTGCGGTGACAGACCTTGTGTCACATGACCATGGCAAAGTGTAAGGCTCCACAGGGTTAATGGTGAAGCCAACTTTAACTTTCTAAGACAAAAGAAATGATTTAAATTGTACTATAACATTGTTAGAGTTCTTACGAATAAAACCATGAATATTGCTCTTAACAGCATAAGTGAGTCTCTTAATGGATACACCATTATATGGCTCTAAAGCAAGTTTTACAGATTCATTAGAATATAACTTATCTACCTCAGTTAATAATGTCATAATGGCTTGTAAAACCAGAAGGATACATTGTTTTAACATTAACATCTGAAATGAACTTAGTAGCTAGTAACTTGTCAGCTAAACTCTGTGCTTTTAGTTTATCAGCAATTCTTCTTTTAGTGTGAATCGATGTTCATTGTGATCACCAATGATACCTTGAATCTACTCTGCTAAAACATTTGGATTGAGATCTTTCAATCGAGAAGTAGGTGAAGAAACACCAAGAACTGGAATGTATGTATTTATTTCATGATCTGAAATCACACTCCCAGCGGTGATGAGAATTTTTTTCTCTTGAACATTTTCCCGCCAGTTACCTACTGTCATGTCACTCTAATTTATTTATTTTTATTTATTGTTGTATTTTATTGTATTTTTGTGGTTGTAAATATTTTAATGTATTAAGTGTGTTCTTGGAAGTGCTATTGTGGGGATGTGATTCATAGATGTTGTTTTCGGGTCTGAGCTGGCTGCCTGCATGATATGACGTGTCCAAAAGCCCTTTTATGGCCGTTTACGACTAGCCTGGGGCACGAGTGTGAGCGCTAGAGAAGAGCCAGGCAATAAGGAAACAATAATCTTGAGCGTAGCTGTAAAACGGGAAGGACGTTTGAACATACGTCAAGGGACCCCGCTCTCACTGGAGCTTGGGTTGGGTTGGGTTGTTTTACCTCTGAGCGGCACTTTTTTGCACACCATGGGCTAAATGGCCAGGCCACAAGGACCCCGAAGGCTCAGAGAAGGTTGGGGGAGGGGACCCACTGGAACAGCTGTTGGGAGACAGATGGTAGCCTCCCGTCAAGGCCATCCAGCGTGTTCTTTAACGTGCACAGGGTATGGCTCTCCCGCACACGGGGCCACGGCTTAACGTCCCATCCGACAGACGGCGGCCTTTCCAAGCTCATCGGTGTCCCCTACTGACCGTGGGCAGGGCGGGGAACTTTGCGGAGATAAATCTCAACGCTGACCCAGCTGGGACTCGAACCTGGGAACTACAGATTACGAGCCTGGCGTGCTACCGACCCTAGCCACCCCCGCCCCAACTCACTGGAGCAAAACCCTTAAGGACAGGGTTCAATTCTATGTGAGAGTCAAGTTTCTTGGTGAATCAAATACAGTTCCGTGGAACTGAAGCGAAATTCTGTGTGAACCACAATGTAGGCAAAGGTTAATTATCCTTTCGCCGAGTTTGATGTCGGTAAAGCGAGAATCTGCAGAGTGCGGTTCTCCACCTCATTACATAATTGTTTTCAGAACAAACAAACAAAGACCTACGGAGTCGAGAGCATCCCCAGCACGTGATTGTATATAAGTGAGAACAAACTGTGTTGTCCCTGTACAACTCTCATGTGTGAAATGATGAACATATTTCTGTGCATCACTTGGCACAGCAATTTTGAGGAATACTTCGGTAAGTGTGTAACAATCCGAAAACCTGTTATTTCACCGAAACTATGGTGAAGGCAATCAAGGGACTAATTCATTATCCTCCAGCAGTCATGACATTTGGCGCAGTCTATCACATCTGGCCCAGTCCATTACACCTGCCACATACTAGGAGACTCATAATTATTGTCGTAAGAGCCTGAGTACATATTACGGCATGATACACTAAAACTAGAATTATTTTTATTATTAACAGCAGAGTTTTCACAATTATTTGATAGTGGCAGCTCATCTGGGGTAACTCTAATAACCTCGTCCCCCCCCCTCTAGGACTGGGCGTAGAAAGGCTTAAAACTTAAGGATTCAGAGGTTTCCCTTCGTTGTGAAGTTACTACGGGAGATTTTTTACCTTTACCTTTACCAGTATCCGTAGGAACGTCTGGAATTATCCTATGAAGGATTAGCAACTAAGTACTTAAAAAAAACAAGATAGCGGCCTGTTGGCGGTTCCACACTGGATCGCTGGCCAAAACAAGGCACGTCTTGACAGCTAGAAGTTCCCGAGGAGAGTACTAAGGATGAGTAGTGCCACTCCGTGAAGAAATTTTTCTTGACGATCATTGGCTTGCATTTTGACGTCACAGTGGGGAGACCTTGGGGGAGATGATGACAAACAAAGCTTATAAGAAGCGTATGGTAAAATAGATTTCTGTTGGCAGAAAAAGAGTAAAATTGCAATTTCGTTTTTTTTAACTGTTTGAGGTCTATCTTAGCTATCAAGAAAATATTTATTGTTATGGAGGGCGCACACAGCAGCAATTTGCAACAACAATGCGAGGACAATTGCTATTGCTTCTTAAAATGCTTGTACAAAGCTGAGATACCGTATACCGCATCAATTACAATTCAGCTGCGACAACACAGGCTTGCGAAACGAAAATTGCAATTTTCCCGCGATTTGCACCCGTGACTTCTTCGGAATGTTGTTGCAAACGATTTGAGCGATCTGTTCCACAACATATCACTCAAATCGTTTGCAACAACACAAGGATGATGGCAAAATTCAAATGCACAGACAATATAATGGACTGGTTGCCGTTGTATTCAAGTATTCCTTGTTCATGTTTGACGCTAAGAAAATAAAGATATGGAAAACTGAAAGTCTTTCTAATTATTTCATCAATGTTCATTAACGAGAACATTCTGGCATCCAAAAATGTTAATTTTTGTAATAATTTCATCTGATCAGAATTGGGTTTTTATTTATTTCCCAAAAATCAAAATAATATGAAAAAAAAATCACTAATGGAAAATGTTTTGAAAAGATGTGATGACTATATGTTTTGTAGGCAGGTTTCATACTAAAGCAGATCTTCAATGTTTTTCCCGCACTCTTCTATGTAGCAGAGTAATTATCTACAACAAGCATAAGACCAATAAAAATGCTAGGTCTTAATAGTTAATTACATATTAAAAAAATGCGTATCTATGTCATAGACAGGCATTTTTTCTTATAAGCTTTGTTTGTCGTCGTCTCCCCCAAGGTCTCCCCACTGTGACGTCAAAATGCAAGCCAATGATCCTCAAGAAACGTTTCTTCACGGAGTGGCACCACTATTCCTTGGTATTCCCCTCGGAGACTTCTAGCTGTGAAGTCGTGCAGTGTTTTGGTCTGCGATCCAGTGTGGAACCGCCAACCGGCCGCCATCTTTTTTTTTTTTAATTACTTGGTTGTTAATCCTTCATAGGATAATTCCGGACGTTCCTACGGATACTGGTAAAGGTAAAAATTAATGATATTTTGAGTATTTTAGTCTGTAAAAGTGTATGCCTTATTTAATCTGTATACTAAAGAGTTGCGTTTGATATATCAACAACAGCTTTAAAATATTCACTTAGAATAGCAAATGCAGTCTTCCACGGACTCCATCTATAATTTAGGGCGCTACTCCTACTGGGGCTTAATCGTCCATTTCTTTCAACTGTTATAATGTTGTTAGCCGTCCCATGGCAGAGTGGTTAGTGCGCTTGACTACTGATCTAAGGGACCTGGGTTCGAGCCCCGGGTAAGGCATGGCTGTTTGTATCGTTATTCTGCTGAGGTCCTGCCATCCTCACAGACCTTCTACTGTGGCATATAAACTGACAGGCTCCTGTCAGACCTCTGTGGCAAGCAGCTGCTTGAGGGGGTATTTATTTATTTATTATAATGTTGTTACGATAGATGAACGTGCTACAATGAACTCATGATAGATGTGTCATTGACGCTTGCGTATGCTTCAGCGTGACAATTACGTCATCAACTGATCGGAACAGAGACTTGGAATAATAGGAATTGAGGAGGCGAACGGATGTTCTTGTTTAATGATAAAAAAAGAGATGTGTGTTGATGTTGTTAGGTTAGTGTTATGTGATTCTGAGTAAAAAGGTTTTTTATATTATATATATTTTTGTTATATTTTGTTCAAGATGAAGCCTACTTCCACTGGTGAAAAGAAGCCAACAGAAAAAATGTGTTTTAGGGCCTCATTTAGGAGAGATTATCGTCTGATACCTCGCATAAATAAAGTGTAAAGAATTGTTAAGGAAACTACATATGTTGAAGAAAGTTTCCGGACACTTCCATGTTATGTGAATGGAAAGCCACTTTCAAAGCTTCCTAACATTTACAATAAACCTTTTGTGCAAAAACTGTTATTGGCGATAATTTGTAGATGTCACTCAAATCTCTCTAAATATTAAATGAATATTGCGGGAAATATATTTAAAGAATGAATGGAAGGCGAACCATTTATCTCCAACTTTTGACACTTGTGAAAAAACACTTCAATAGATAAAACACAACTCTTGTAACAATTTGTTCACTAACATAAATTAAATATCTGAAGTTTGTATGACGATTTTTTAAGATTTCATCAATTTGGAGGCAATGTGACAGTGTCAATTTTCGATAATCTTTCTTCAATATTTAAAGAGTCATTGAAGCGGGACCATTTAACAGCAGACGACACTCACATTGCCTGCAAATTGATGAAATCTTAAAAAAACGTCATAAAAACTTCAGATATTTCATTTATGTTAAGTGAACAAATTGTTACAAAAGTTGTGCTTTATCTATTGAAGTATTTTTTCACGAGAGTCAAAAGTTGAAGATAAATGCTTCAGCTTCCATCCATTCTTAAAAAATTAAACGAATATTGCGGAAAATATATTGAGTGACATCTACAAATTATTGCCAATGACAGTTTTTGCGTACAAGGTTTATTTGCAATGTTAGGGAGCTTTGAAAGTGGCTTTCCATTCACATAACATGAAAGTATCCGGACACTTTTTTCAACATAGTGTACGGTATCACATAGAATTTCAACAGATATTTGTGTTCTTTAAATCTTATGAAATAAAAGGTTCTGTTTTGTACTAGGAGTAAATATTGTGGTGTAAACATTAGAAAATTAGTTAAGCAAAATAGATTATTCTTTTTATGATTTAACTTTATACTGGTGAAGACAAAAACTTCTGATAAGATAAGATTGTTTTATTTGTATGGTTTTATACCTTCGTAATATATTACTTAACTTTTATTTATGTTTAGTAAGCATACTTTGAACTCACGCTTAGTTTTCGTCTATAGCCGAGTGGTTAGCACGCTTGTCTATTGATCTAAAGGACCTGGGTTCGAGCCCGAGTAAGGCATGGTTGTGTGTGTTGTTTTTCTGCTGAGGTCCTGCCATCTTCACAGACCCTCTACTATGGCATATAAACTGTCAGACCTCTGTGGCAGCAGCTGCTTGAGGAGATATTTATTATTTTTTATTATTAAATTAATAACGGTACTTTAGTATGCAGACCCTTAATCCTTTGTAGTCCAAATTATTTTTTGGAATTCGAAGCTATAAGAAGAGGCGCCAGCTTATGGCAAATGCATATAACTGTAGCAGTACATGATGTATTCAGGTCGACGCTGGCTGGTTGGTTGTTTTACCTCTGAGCGGCACTTTTTGCACACCATGGGCTAAATGGCCAGGTCACATGGACCCCGAAGGCTCAGAGAAGGTTGGGGGAGGGGACCCACTGGAACAGCTGTTGGGAGACAGATGGTAGCCTCCCGTCAATGCCATCCAGCGTGTTCTTTAACGTGCACAGGGTATGTCCATCCCGCACACTGGGCCACGGCTTAACTTCCCATCCGACGGACGGCGGCTTTTCCAAGCCCATCGGTGTCCCCTACTGACCGTGGGCAGGGCGGGGAATTTTGCGGAGATAATCTCAACGCTGACCCAGCTGGGACTCGAACCTGGGAACTACAGATTACGAGCCTGGCGCGCTACCGACTGAGCCACCCCCGCCCCGTCGACGCTGGCCTACTACAAGCGCTTTTATTAGGCTTTTATTTTTATTTAGGCTGTCGAGTCTCACTATACATTGGACTTTTAAATGTTAAGAAGATTACGACAATGTGACATCGATACAGAAACATCATTCAATGTTCAAATTTAAATGTACAGAAAGTATGTGCTGCGATTTGGGATTTCTTTTCAATATTAGTTTTATCTCTGACTGTGTAAAGGTTTTGTTGCTTGTATTAATGCTTCATAAAGTTTACATATCCAATCCTCTCTTAACTCTCTATTCAGGAGCCGTGGACTCTCTTATTAAACAATGCGTTCAATACACTATTTCATTTTATATGGATGGTTTACTTGACTTAGGGTATTGTCGCAGAATGATATATAAAATAGTGAGGTTAATGATGCAGCAGCAGAGCAGGATCTAGGAGGGGCAAGAGAGCCATTTACCCCCTTTCAGAATGCGAGTAAGGGTAAAAGAGGTAAAAATTATTAAACTTATTTATATTTCATGCCCTCTTTCAAACTTTTTTTAAAAACCCGTAAAACGGAGGAGGAAATACTGCATTGGTAATCAAGTGTCTTGCCCCCCCCCCCTCTTTTATTTTTTTTTTTTTGTCTTGATTATGTGTTTTGCCCCCTCCCCCTAGATTGTTTTTCTAGATCCGGGCTTGTGCAGCAGTGTAAGTAATTTTTTTCTCTTTGAAAAATAATAAACAATACTCTTTAAGCACTTCTTGCCACAGAAATCTGACTGAAGACTCACTGCAACACAAGATAGAAAAATCTATGAGGAAAGCGAGACTCAGCAGAAGGATAACACAAGAAACATGCTTTTCGAAGGTCCCAATACAATTCCTTTTAATCTGTAACAAAACAAGCTAACCATTTTGCCACTTAACTAATATTTGATTCGACAATAGCACATATTTTGTCATGGGAAATGGGATCATGGAAATCCCAAAAATCTCTCCTTGCTCCCCCCCCCCCCCCCCACTTCCCCAAGTATTAAGGGAACCCATTTTCAAACCCTCGGCCTCTATTATAACATCCATTATAACAATTCAAACAGAAACTGTCTTCCTACTTTATGATGATTAAATATTTCATTTTCTGGAAATTAAAGCAGACAGCAGTTTCTTGGTGGAATTTTCTTACTTTTTCATGGCATCACACTCTTTTAACAACTTTTAACACATGGAAAACATACACATCCATCAGTTTGCTTCATCTTCGAGGTAAGAAACTTCAAATTTCAGTTATATTACGCTGTTAACAGTTATATCACGGGTCAACTTAAAGATTATAATATATGGTACACTGG
The DNA here is from genome assembly GCA_038380435.1 of Ryuthela nishihirai. Lineage (NCBI taxonomy): Eukaryota > Metazoa > Arthropoda > Arachnida > Araneae > Heptathelidae > Ryuthela > Ryuthela nishihirai. Next base: position 43,977,007 of record JAWZYU010000020.1, read on the forward strand.
TTTTACAGTTTTTAAATCTTATTAAAGCCAATCTTTTCTTAAATCGTATCTATTTTGTTGACGTCCAAAATTCAGAACTCGGTTTTCTTTTGCAGTAAGAAAAAAAATCTAAAATTATATTAGTCAATTTATTGCAATTCCCAAATCAAAATACATGAGAAAATAGAAAATGTTAAATATAACAATAATTTTGTAAAGCGCGAGAAACATCTAATCCATATTTTCAGATTGTGTATATAGTTAAACCAAGCTTATAAGGAGCATTCTTGCGAAGTGTTGCACAAACATTTTTTTCCCGAAGTCTTATACCTGGAATCTTATAAGTAATTCCATCAATCATTGTGCCTGTGCACCATAGTTACTATACTAGTATTCAGTGCTTATGGTGTTGTCATTGTAGCAGGCTCAGTGGGAGACTGAGTTACTTGAGGAGTAGTTGTAGTCCGACCTCGACACCAGCCTCTCTGTGAAAGAAAAAATATCATTAGAGACTGGAAAGAAAAAATTAATTCAAAATGTTGATGCATTCTATTTCCTACTGCTTGGTAAAATGCTATCACACATAGTAATGGTTTTGCATTTTTAAAGATAATAACAACCTTCGAAAGACATAAATTAGTAAGAAGGATATCTTTTTGTCGTATCGTTTATTGCTAGATGTAAAAATCTTGGAAATATGAGTCTTAATTTTAAAATAAACACTAAGACTGAATTTTGATGGAAATCGGAAATATATTTATTAAGAAAATACTGATAGAGCATATCATATTGACATTTAAAGTTTTAAAATCATTAGGTAATTTAAGTTGGTAGGAAAATTTTCTCTCTTTTATTAAAGAGATAAAAATGTTGTTATATTTATGTTGGATACCGACGGTCGAAATCATTTCATCGCCATGACGAATTCGTGAATTTGTTTGCAATTTGTCATTAGCGTTGCATAGGTATAAGTAGAAATGAATTCACATGCATACAGATCACTAATGAAATGGCTTTATAAAGACGCACAACTGGCATAAAATGATTTCTAGTTTTCTTGTATTCAGTGTACATATAATTTCATCTACAGTGTGATTCCATATTTAAGAATATACTTACTACGCATATTAAACCTTCCTGGCATCCACATAAACCACAGAGTCGATCTGGAAGAAAAATGATTTATATTCACATAAATACAGAGATATAACTTTGTTGAAAGCATAGAGAAAAAAATAAGTGTTTTTCACAATATACAATATTAATTAAAACCTTGCTTACCAAGTTGGTATTAATGAAAAACGATTGATATCTTAATATCTACATAAAATTAACAACAAGTTGTAACATATTGTGCAAGTTTTGCACAATATTAATATACACCCATCCCTCGATTTACAAGTAGATAAGTGCTGGGAAATCACCATGTAAACCGAAACCGTGCAAATAGAAACCGACATCTTTTGGAAAAAAGGGGAAATAAATTCCAAAAAATACTTCTTATGCGTGAAATGAACATTGAAAGTTTCATTTATACATATTTATCTCAAATTCCAGTTCAGCAGTAGTAATAATTATTTTTGCAATATTATTTTGTAATTTATTTGTGCTGATTCAGATAAACCTTAGATTAATTTCTCGTAATTTCTTTTTGGCCACGAAAAAAATTCATCGTTCATGTAGACGTACACTATCGAATTTGAACACGAAATTTGAAAGAATGATATTTATAAACTGAATGTAAATTAGAAATTAAGCATTTGTACCAACACTTAGTACTATATTTGGAAAATTAGTATTAATGTGATATTTTATGAAACAGTATACTTACGAATCAGCTGTATTTAGCCTATATAATAGTCTGTAAAGCTAAACTTGTTGATTAAAGTTAGATATAACACAGTTTTTACTACTTTGAAAAATTCAGTCTAGAAAAGTCAGATCTCACTGCCGTTTTAAAAAAGACTTCATTTCATTAAGATCTAGCGAGACAGATTACTTTAGAATGGCAAGAATATATTTTATCGAAAGAATATAAATATAACTTGTTACAGATGACGATTTCATTTATATAGGAATTTACTATTATCTATTGCTTTTGAAAATGAAACATACCAGTTAAAACCATTTAGTTGATTTTTTACTTTAGGATGACATAATAATAATCTCCGCTGATCCTATACCACTCCTACTTCATAATATGTATATTTGCATAAATAAAGAACAATTTCAATTCATAATCGTGTAAAACTGAGTCATAATCGTGCTAAACGAAACTGGTTGTATTTTTGTGACCATGAAAACCGAGTCTATTAACATGTAAATCGAAACTGGTTGCATTTTTTTTTACCGTATAAAATGAGTACCGTGTAAATCGAGGGATAGGTGTATATAAGTTACAATTTGGTTCACAAAGTTGATGTTAACGAAAAATGATTGATGTTCTATCCTAGTATCTACACACATACTTACAATGGAACTAAAATAGAAATACCGATTTCTAATATTGAACAAAATCAGAATTGGAGATCTCCTTTTGTACAACAGTTTGTTTGTGAAACTTTGACATAAAAGAAATGGAAAATGAAAAAAGCTTCACAATCTCCTATCTTAAGAAGAATTCCTAATGCTGAATTATACGTATAAATTTGAAAACAACCTTGGAAAACTATCCTAGTTTTAAACAACTGAAAATTAATTTTGATATGGAGTCTGCAGCGCTGTTGTTTTAAAATTTCCCGTTTTATTATTTTAAAAATTGGTTATGTGATATGTTTGCATTTTAATGCAACCTATGGTTTCTTATGAAGTCACTTTAGAAATATGTAAAAATACTTAATACATTACACCCAAAGAATTGAATTTCTCGCATGCAATACAACAGTTGTCATTAAATTACAACCACACCACATCACACTATGTTTGTCAATGGGAAGTTAATTTCAAAAATCTATAACTTCTAAAATAAGTGTTTTTATGAGAAAATGTGTGTGAGCATATTTTAACTCTCAATCAAGTCTATTTAAATTTCGATTTTCAACGATATTATTTGAACATTTAAATTAATATGGAGGTTTAAACATTTAAGAGCACCAATGGGTTCTGAATTTTTTATAAAAAAAATTAAACGAATACTGCAGAAATTATTTACACATATCTTTGAAATATGTAGTTATTTATGAAATGGTTCGAAATGAAGCTTCTTTTTTCAATTTAAATAACTTCAAAGGTTCAAATTTCCACAACTTTTAAAATACTGAAATAATATTATTGGAAATGGATTATCATTTAAATAGAATTAATGGAGATCTTTAATTTATCTTTTGTGATATTTTCCCCCTAAATCGCCTATTTTAAAAGTTATAGAGCTTCGAATTTAGCGTTGCATTGACATAACATGGGGTGCCGTGGTGATAATTCAATAATCACTCAATCTACACAGAAAGACAGAGGTGTGCTAATATAGTGCTTATAATCTTTGCTAATATAGTGAAATCGCATCTTATCCGGGCGCCACCTAAAAGGAAACTTGCATGAGAACCAAATTAGTTGTGGTGGTAATTACACACATAAAGAAGCAATGCTTACAGAGGCAGACAGTTCTATCAATGTTTAATGAATCTCTTTTGTTGCGATCTTATGCAACCACGGCAATTCCCGGTTCCGCTTGTACAGCACTACCTGGTTATGAAAAGCCGTGCTTATCTAGAGCTGGGGGCAAGGAATACGCCCTATAGGCGCACCTCAACCCCAGCCTCACATGGCAGCAGTCCTATAGAAGGAAAGCTGACCACCGGAAGAAACCTTATTTTAATCTATTCCCCGGTTTGCAAATGTGCAAGGATATATAGATCCAAGCTCGATCGGCACCCGGGGTGGAGACTCTTAGTAGGACTCGGACTTTTGAAAGGGCTCTGGCTTACTAGGAGCCAATCCCGTTCTGCCGAGCCCTTGAACAGCTCCACTGAGCTCCTGAGAGGTGAGGTCTCAGACTCTGTCACCGACCAACCGGCTAGGGAACCAGTTGGCAGCATCGTCGACCTCGGTTGGCCTTAGCCATGTCCAACCGGGACGCCAATCCGGTCGGCACTGCCTTCAGCCGGGTTGCGGAACCCTAGGCCTCCCCACCACGACAAGGTGGTCCCCTATCGGGGGGGGGGGGGGTATCAATGTTTAATAACAAAATGAGAAGTACGTTAGTAGGGTTGGGTTGGGTTGTTTTACCTCTGGGCGGCCCTTTTTTTTTGCACACAATGGGCTAAATAGCCAGGCCACACGGACCCCGAAGGCTCAGAGAAGGTTGGGAGAGGGGACCCACTGGAATAGCTGTTGGGAGACAGATGGTAGCCTCCCGTCAAGGCCATCCAGCGTGTTCTTTAACGTGCACAGGGTATGGCTCTCCCACACAGGGTGCCACGGCTTAACGTCCCATCCGACGGACGGCGGCCTTTCCAAGCCCATCGGTGTCCCCTACTGGCCGTGGGCAGGGCGGGGAATTTTGCGGAGATAAATCTCAACGCTGACCCAGCTGGGACTCGAACCTGGGAACTACAGATTACGAGCCTGACGAGCTACCGACTGAGCCACCCCCCCCCCCCCCCCCCCACGTCAGTAGGCAGTAAATACAATCATGGAAATGAGTCAAACAGGTGGCGAATGTAATCCTGTTTGATATGCAGCTATGCTTCATCCAGGAGGCCCAGGAGTCCCAGGAGGTCAGGGTTTGATTCCCAGCGTGGGAACTGTGTAGCCGTCCCATGGCCGAGTGGTTAGCGCGCTTGACTACTGATCTAAGGGACCTGGGTTCGAGTCCCGGGTAAGGTATGGATGTATGTGCCGTTTTTCTGATGAGGTCCTGCCATCCTCTCAGATCTTCTACTTTGGCATATAAACAGACAGGCTCCTGTCAGACTTCTGTGGCAAGCAGCTGCTTGAGGGGGTATTTATTTTATTTTATTATAAAAAAGCTATATTCAGAATCTGATGATCCTAGCTGGTATCGTTTAGGAGAATAAAGATTGTTTAATAAAATTGTTCTCGATAAATTGACAGACAAACTCTCTCAACATAAGGATTTTTATGTAATATTTTCGGCTAGGCTAAGTTTATGTTAATTAGTGTTAGGACTTTTTTTTCAGAACTCTTCCAGATAAATCTGATTAGTGGATACCTATGTTTAAAAACAGTAAAGAAAATGGCCTTCACAGATTCTTATAATTGATGTTGTGAAAGTTCTCACACAGAAATAATAATAAACGAAATTAAAAAAAAGAAATTTGGGATTTCCTAAAATATTAACTAATAAATAACTAATTCTTTTAACAATTTTAAATATTCTCTTTACTCTCACTATCTATTTCTGTAAAAGAGTGCCACAAGATGAATTAATAGTACTGGATTCAAACAAGATAATTTTCACTGCAGAAAAACTACAGTTTGCAGTTATAGAACGAATAAAATCGTACTTAGAATCAGCACCAATTTTCACTGGGAAGTCTTACCTAAAGTTCCCTGAGGTCGACACGTTCCAAGTCCCAATCCAACACAACATCGTCCTGAGGGACAAGATCCAATCCCGGGTATACATAATTGCTGCTCGCTTAGACCCTACAGAGAAAAGGGCATCATCCTTTGCTCTAAAGAACAACAATTTTTCGACATTTTTCATGAAATACAAAATCTGAAATGAAATATTAAATTAGTAGATATGACCGTCCCTGTGACCTAGAAATTGATGCGTATTGCTCCTTAGCAAAGGTACCTGAGTTCGAACCCCGAATAACGTATAGGTGATTCTTTTCTGCATTGTCTCTTTACTGTGAGATCCCATCTTCATCACAGATTTCTACGGCGTATTATACTATAGAGGCTTTGTCAGACCTCTATAGCAAGCGCCTGCTTAATGAGGGATAATTTATGTATGTTTTTATATAAAAATAAAAAATAAATAAATCCCCCCTCAAGCAGCTGCTTGCCACAGAGGTCTGACAGGAGCCTGTCAGTTTATATGCCACAGAGGATGGCAGGACCTCAGCAGAAAACAACACGAACATCCATGCCTTACCCGGGGCTCGAACCCGGGGCTCAAACCCAGGTCCCGTAGATCAGTAGCCAAGCGCGCTAACCACTCGGCCACAGTAAAATTTTAATGATAACAGAGCTTTCAGTAGACAACAAAATCTACAACTTTTCACCACAATGTAACTTACAATATAAATGATTTTAAAAGAAAAGCATAATAAATTCTTGCAATTCATCATTTATGTTTGCTGAGCGTCAGAATTTTAACTGAAAACTTTGAATCAAAAAATGTAAAAAACATTCTACGAAGAATGTGAAAACTTATGTTTAATTTTCTAGTGCACATTTTTGGCATATCGCAACAGTTCTTATTTTAAGTACTTTTACTGATAATTTCGATTTAGTTTATGAGTGGATAGTGTGACTGTATCAAAGGCATAAGCAATGCTTTTGTCCGCTTGGGTTGGGTTGTTTTACCTCTGAGCGGCACTTTTTTGCACACCATGGGCTAAATGGGCAGGTCACATGGACCCCGAAGACTCAGAGAAGGTTGGGGGAGGGGACCCACTGGAACAGCTGTTGGGAGACAGATGGTAGCCTCCCGTCAAGGCCATCCAGCGCGTTCTTTAACGTGCACAGGGTATGGCTCTCCCGCACACGGGGCCACGGCTTAACGTCCCATCCGACGGACGGCGGCCTTTCCAAGCCCATCGGTGTCCCCTACTGACCGTGGGCAAGGCGGGGAATTTTGCGGAGATAAATCTCAACGCTGACCCAGCTGGGACTCGAACCTGGGAACTACAGATTACGAGTCTGGCGCGCTACCGACTGAGCCACCCCTGCCCCCCGATTCAGTTTATGAGTGGATAGTGTGACTGTATCAAAGGCATAAGCAATGCTTTTGTCCGCAATCCTCTCCAGGTTTTCGATAATATCTCCGGGATACCGGTTTACTCAGAAATTCTACGGCTTACTAGAAACTCAACAAATACTGTGAGCAATAACGTTTACAGCGTTTATACTGTTTCTAAGATACCCTATGTGCCATTATACATGTAGTAATTTGTAATAAGCAGTTTGGAAACACGATGTTAAAGCGAACCTGCCTCTAAATAGTGACGGATATTCGAACGTTTACTGTAAATATTATGTGTGTGTGTCTGTAACTGAATCGTTTACTCCCTGTTCGCCCTCTACTTTGACGCACAGTGTGATCTTCAACTGTAGCGTCTTCCAGGTGAGTCAATTCCTTTGGCGAGGATACTGTCATCAGCGAAACCTTTTTCTGTTTTACATCCCAACAAATTACCTCTTGCAGATCAAAGTGAGATTGATGATCTTACAGATGGGGATGAAAACGTTAAGGAAATATGGATATCATGTATGTCAAAATTCCATGCGGCTGTGACACTTCAGATGAAAGCAATAAATTATTAGCCACCAACACAATAAAAAATGCTTTAACTAGTAAATGTGATGAAAGCCGCAATGGGCAATTCGAACTAAAACAAAGCAGTGCCAGCAAATATTACTTGTTAAAAAACTATAACAGCCATTCCTATTGCTTAGTGTTGGGGGGGCCGTTTTCCTGTTTCCAATATAGATTGAGGGCGGTTTAAATTGTTTTACCTCTGAGCGACACTTTTTTGCACACAAGAGGCAAAATGGCCAGATCGAAAAGATCCCGAAGGCTCAGAGAAGGTTGGGGGAGAGGGACCCACTGGAACAGCTATCGGGAGACAGATGGTAGCCTCCGTCAAAGCCATCTAGTGTGTTCTTTAAACAAAAGTGGTACAAAAGATAAAACGTGAGCAGTTAAACAAAACACGTGCACAATGTATGGCTTTCCCGCACACGGAGTTACAGCTTAACATCCCAACTGACGGACAGCAGCCTTTCCAAGTCCATCGGTGTTGCCTACTGACCGAAAACTTCGAGAGGTGAGTTTTGCGGAGATAACCCTCAATGCTGGCCCATCTGGGACTCGAACATGGGAACTGCAGATTGCAAACCTGCCGCGCTACCGACTGAGCCATCCCAACCCCACCAATAAAGTAAAAGCCGCTTATGAATATTTTACAAGTTTACTAGGACCTACTATGTACTTGATGAGCTCATATAGTCTGTGTGCAGTATCATGTGATTCAAATAAGAAGTGTCGAAAAAATTTGCCAGTCATTGGCCAATATTTGTGAAAAAAAAGCTGATGCAAGCTGTCTTTGTAAACACCCACTTGCCACTGTTGTATGCGACAAAATGACTTGTCTTGTAAGCAAGACCTCATCAGAAAGACAACCCAAATATCCAATCCTTAGTGGCAGGTTTGAGCTCTCTTTTCATTTATTTTGTTTGCTACACAGTAAAACATGCTAAACACTTGAACAATATCAAGGTGTGTCCCTTTTTCGAAATTTTGTTTAATAATTTATCACCCAATTTAATTAATAGTCTTGACTTTTTCCCTAAATGACTGCTTGTGACAACTCTAGCATATTTTCAAACATCTTCGAAATAAGAACCTTAATATCAGAAAGAAAACTGCGACATACCACAAGGCACAAAATGCAGATCGCTACGACGATTTTCATGATGAGTTGGAATGGAAATGGCAATTAAACGTTGGTTGCAAAATTCCTACTCTTGATTGAGAGAGCTTGAGTTATTCTCTCATTACAGTAAGGGCTTTTATACTCTTAAATAATGGACCTTCATGAAATTGCTTTTTAAAGAAAACATCTGCCGTTTCTGTTCGATGATGAGCAGACAATAATGAAAGAAGTTAGCCACCTGTATATTATTTTAAATGACGGGATGCTTACTTCATTTTAACACTTGCAGTTTGCCTAAACAGGCACTTAAATATTAGATGCCAATTTCCAACAGATGCGCCAAAGCATTTCCTTGTTGTCTGATAATGGGGCCATAGTGAAAACAAAAATGCTTGACTCCATTGAACAAATATTGAAACGAGTACAATCAGCATTCTCTTGCCATCTGCGCATACAGCCTAATAATGGTTTCAAATGTTCCATATAACTAAACTTCAAGAGAAACATCCTTGATGTCAATGAGAATGAGGTGAAAAGCGTCAAAATTCCATGAACTGTCAGAAGTTTATTTGTGCCTTTGTTCCATTTCACAACCCTTCTGTTGCTTGGAAGCGGAGTAACTCAATCGATAACACGGCAGTAATCTGCAGTTACCAGATTCGAATCCCACCTGGACCAGCTTTAAGATTTATCTCAACCTCCACCCATGCCCTCGATCAGTACGGAACCCCGATGGACTTCGAAAGACCGCCGTCCATTGGATGGGACTTTAAGCCGTGGCCCCATATGCGAAAGAGCAATACCTTGTGCACGTTAAAGAACGTGTTGGATGGCGAATGGAGACTACCATATGTCTCCTAACAGCTGTCCAGTGGGTATCCTTCCCTAAACCTTCTCAGAGCCCTTGGGATCCATGTGATCTGGACATTTAGTCCGTTATGTGCAGAAAAAGTACCTCTCAGCGATAAAACAATCCATCTCAGTTGCTTGCCGGAAAAGTATAGGAACCATGTCAATCAGCAATGGCGTATATTCCAAAAGATGAAAAAAAAGTGCACTCATCGGGTACAGCATTTAAATTCTGTGTTAAACAAAGCTGAACCTAGGAGGGAGACCAGGTGGTCATGAAAATAGTGACCTAAACGGAAATGAAAAAATTATTAAACATATATAAATATACATTTTTTAAATGAAAAAATAATATAATAAAAAGTCCCTCAAGCAACTGCTTGCCACAGAGGACTGACAGGAAGCCTGTCAGTTAAGTACACCATAGAGAAGATCTGTGAGGAAGTGCGACCTCAGCAGAAAGACAACAGAAACATCCATGCTTTACCCGAGGATGGAACCCAGAACCTTACCCGAGGATGGAACCCAGAACCTTACCCGAAGGTTGAACCTTTGATCAGTAGCCAAACACATTAACACTCGGCCATGGAATTTTACCTTTCATTTTATCCAAGAAATTTGTGAAAGACCACTAAAACGGAAGAGAATTCCATTCTGTCTTATTCTTGCTTCTTTTCTGTTGTCTTTCTGCTGAGGTCTCGCCTTCCTCATAAATTTCTATCTATGGCATATTATACTGACTGGCTTCTGTCAGACCTCTGTGGCAATAGGCTACTTGAAGGGAAATTTATTTCCTTTTTAAAGCAAGAAACAAAAACTGTTTAAAGCAAGAAAAATGTGAAGCTGAAGTTGCCAAATGGGATTCAAAACTAGATAACCCAAACTAAACAAAACGTTACAATTTCGTATTTTAAAGGACTTATTATATATTTGCAGATATTTTTGTTACTAGGAATTCCTAGTTTAAAGAACAGCAACTGCCGCTGTGCTCGACTGGGGCGTAATAAGATTTAGCAGCAGATAGAATCCCGACCAATCACTACGAAACAGCTTCTTCAAGCTCCATCCGTGACAGAGCTTTAAGAAAGTCCCGTCCCTGAGAGAAAGGGAAAGAGAAGCTGACGAAACTGCTCCCTAATGAAATAAAAGAAATCGACTTCTTTCTTTCGGGAAAGGAAGAAGTCTTTCCCTTACCCTTTTAGCGCCGCGCCAGGCGACGACGTTGCCGTGACCACGTGAGAGTCATTTGCGCTGTTGGGAAAAAGAAAGTGTCAACGACTCTTGATTTTCAAAGCCAAGTTCTCTCTGCCGATTTCGGATTCTTTCTTTATTTTTGCTCTCTTTCTCTTTTAGCGTAATATTATTAAAGTACGTTTCAGGGCATTTACTTTGATTGGAGCTGGCTTGAAGTGTTTCCCTATCTAGGATGCTGTTTAAGTTGCACAGAAAGAATATGCCAATAAGGAATTTCCTCATATATCCTTCTAAGAGGGACTCTATAGCTTTAGTTCTCGAAACCTCCACTATTACTTTTTATAGTGATCAACTGGTTAGATGCGGAACTGAAGTAATTTAGCCATAATTCTCCTTTTATCTGTTTAGTTAGTTGACAGTTCCCAAGTTCGAGTCTCAACTTCAAATATGAAATCAAACGAGAAGATTTCAAAGCATGTACCGTGAGCATTCGAACCTGGGATCTATATTCAAAAGAAAAGGGATTGACTGAGTCGGTAACACCCCAGTCTCGTAATCAGAAGTTCCCAGGTTCCAGTCCCACCTGTGACAGCCTTGAGGTTTACCTCCCGTTAACCCCACCCTGGCCTCGGTTAGCAAGAGGACATCGATTGACTTGGAAAGAGTGCCGTCCGTCGGATGAGACTTAAATCTATGATTCTGTGTGCAGGAGGGCCAAGCCATGTGTACCTCAAAGGAAATGCTGGGAAACCTTGATGGTAGGCTTCCATCTGTCTCCTAACAGCTATTCAGTGAATCCCCTTCCCCAACCTTTTCTGTGACCTTGGTGTCCTTCTAACCTGGTCATTTAGCCATCGTGTACACAAAAAAAGTGCTGCGCAGAGGTTAAGAACCCAACCCTCATTTCATTTTCAGACGGACAGACAGACAAACGACAAAGTAAAAACAGTTTTTATTTCTTTAAAAACGAGCTTGTCACTTCCTTTTTTTTTTGGGGGGGGGGGTCATATATTCGTTCAACTTGCGTGGGTCCCGAGCATTTAATTTAAAGGTACCTATTGAAATACTAATAAGCCAGGAAATTAGTGAGCCTCATGATCACTTCACCAGACTGTACAGGTTATATACAACACATTTATTATCTACAAGAGTATACAATATATTTACAATAATAACCATATACTTCGACCCTGCACTACCCACACAACCACAATATCCTGAATATATCCATACCATATCAGAGATGACTAATGAGTGTCCTAGAGTCATCTTAAATATCCTCTCGATATTTTCTGGAAATTTTGGTTTTGTGGAGACCTTGCACTTATTTCGAATGTGGCTGAACAATGGTCCCGGCTAGAAAAGTTTCTCCGCCTCCAATTTTGCCGGAACATTGCCTGACTCTCTTGTCCTATTGACAACGACATAGACCTCAAAGTCTTGATTATTCACTTTTGAACTCGGTCACGTAGCGCTTTTTGTCCATAAAAAAAAATACCCCCTCAAGCAGCTGCTTGCCATAGAGGTCTGGCACTAGCCTGTCAGTTTATATGCCATAGTAGAAGGTCTGTGAGGATGGCAGGACCTCAGCAGAAAAACAACACACACATCCATGCCTTACCCGGAGCTCGAACCCAGGTCCCTTAGATCAGTAGCCAGGGTCCAATATTGCTGGTCATCGCCGGTCCCAGATCCATGTCAAGGGTACAGATTGATGAGCCTCTGTGGACTCTCCCACATCCGCCAGCAACATATTTTTATTTTTGTTTTTGCACTGGAGGGGCTAACGACCATCTACTAGTTACAGAGCTAAAAATCACATCTTTATGGAGTCAGATTCCTGACAAATGTCACTCACAAGCACTTGAAGACCTGCAATTATCTGCATAGAATCACATAAGCTGAGAATGGAACAGCCAAAAAATTAAAAAATATCTTCCTATATGCGTCCTAAAAATTTGAAAATAAACCTAAAGCATATCGATGATGCAATCAGTCATTGAGTTCGTATTCAATTCAAAGAAAGATAGGGCGTCGATTTACCTACACAACAAGATTGTCAGTGTCCTATCTTTCTTTGGGGCGGGGTGGCTCAGTCGGTAGCGCGCCAGGCTCGTAATCTGTAGTTCCCGGGTTCGAGTCCCAGCTGGGTCAGCGTTGAGATTTATCTCCGCAAAAATTCCCCGCCCTGCCCACGGTCAGTAGGGGACACTGCTGGGCTTGGAAAGGCCGCCGTCCTTCGGATGGGACGTTAAGCCGTGGCCCCGTGTGCGGGAGAGCCATACCCTGTGCACGTTTAAGAACACGCTGGATGGCCTTGACGGGAGGCTACCATCTGTATCCCAACAGCTGTTCCAGTGGGTCCCCTCCCCCAACCTTCTCTGAGCCTTCGGGGTCCATGTGACCTGGCCATTTAGCCCATGGTGTGCAAAAATGTGCCGCTCAGAGGTAAAACAACCCAACAACCCAAATCCCTAGCTTTCTTTGAAGTGAATGCAGTGACTGATTGCACCATCGATATGCTTTGGATTTGTTTTCTTCTTTTTAGGGCTCCACATGAAGATAGGTAATTTTTTCTTTTTTTTTCCTTTGTCACTAAAAACACATGCCTTCAGAAACTGGGGCGGGGGTGGCTCAGTCGGTAGCGCGCCAGGCTCGTAATCTGTAATTCCCAGGTTCGAGTCCCAACTGGATCAGCGTTGAGATTTATTTCCGCAAGATTCCCGCCCTGCCCACGGTCAGTAGGGGACACCGATGGGCTTGGAAAGGCCGCCGTCCGTCGGATGGGACGTTAAGCCGTGGCCCCGTGTGCGGGAGAGCCATACCCTGTGCACGTTAAAGAACACGCTGGATGGCCTTGACGGGAGGCTACCATCTGTCTCCCAACAGCTGTTCCAGTGGGTCCCCTCCCCCAACCTTCTCTGAGCCTTCGGGGTCCATGTGACCTGGCCATTTAGCCCATGGTGTACAAAAAAGTGCCGCTCAGAGGTAAAACAACCCAACCTTCAGAAACTTTCATTTGATATATGAGTCGAACATCGACCACATTTTTTCTCCCCCTTTTTTTAGTCGTATTTTAGGTAGCCCCATGACATTGCAGACGTCACAAGCTTCAATTTGAAATATAATTCGTTAAAGGCGACCCTTGCGAAAATATGTCCCCGCCCCTTTGTCAGGGGGGTAGAATGGTGTGGGTGGGGAAATTGAAAATAGTTTACGATGGCCGTCATATGAGTTTTCATTTCACACCTAATTCGTAACTCTAGGCCTTCGCGTTCCGAAGATACAGTAGGAAAACGACTTTCATATTTCTTGCTTTTCAGGGGGTAAGAAAGCAAGGGGAGTACATTTTTATTAACCACAAGACTTCTCAGTGGGTATATTTTTAATTACCCACAACACTCCACAGGGGGTATATTTTTATTTTCCACAATATTCTTAACGTTAGTTACAAGCTTTCTTTTGAGATACAACCAGTTACTTTTCACACTCGGGTTCTGCATACAAATTTCGCAAACAATTTGTTCGCAAACAGCGAACAAATTTTTTATATTTCCCCTTTTTTAAGGGGAGAAGAATGCAGGGGGGTCAATTTTTTATAGAATGACACTCCCCGCGTCAGAAGCTTTTCTTTGTCGTATAGCTTGTTACTTTCGGCACTCACGTTCTGGAGATATAGCGCAACTCTAGTTTTCATATATCCCTATTTTTAGAAGCATGGGAGGTCAATTTTTATATCTATGACATTTCCTACTTTAAAAGTTTTCTTCGACACATAGATCATTAAGTTTCTCCATCGCTTCGAAAGACATGGTGGAACAACTATTTTCATAAATCCATAAACAAACAAATGTGGAGCGAAAATCAATAGGAAGATATTTAAAAAGGTTTGAATGCATGAAACATTTTCACGACATTGAGAGTTCAGGTCTCACATCTGCAATAACTCGATTTTTCAGTAATTCTTCAATTGCTGCTGTTTAATATTTTAATCCCGTCGTTCTTCATATCTTATTACTGTAATCAGTACTAATCGCTACATACAGATTTTGAGAGTAAGATGTTGTAAAGCTTGTTCTCAAAACCTCAAAGAAGGATAAATTCTTCCTAAAAACACACCCAGATTTTAAAACAAAACATCCAGTCTCTATTTCTGTGATCGTCAATAGCAACTCAAAAAAAAAATAACCAGAAATGTGCAGAAGTTTATTGGTGTATTCCCCTGTGCTTTGACAGTTACAGCTTGAAATCAATCCCACAATAAAACTAATTTGTTAGCCTACTGGGACCAAAACCTTGCAGTTCAAACTTCTTGCACAGGACTATTTCACGGTAACGTAAACAATGTGCCCAATGTCTAGGATTTGCTGTGATTAATGACAGCGAACAACACTCCTCCCCTTCGATTGGAAGGATGTGTCAGTCGTTGTTGGATGTCCAGAAACGCCCTTAATTGAACGTTGGATGTCCAGAAACGCCCTTAATTGAACGTTGTCTTCTATGTTTTGGGACGTTGTTCTCTATGTTCTATGTTTCGTTCTCGCTTGAAAGAGATTATACTTGTCTCATCTCTACGTTTATGGTACAGAAAAAAAAATATTGCGATGGCTCTGTTTGAAAGCAAATTCAATCAAAGTCCATTAAGATTTAAAAAACAGGAAACTCGAAATATATATAAAATTTCAACTTATTTATTTTCTGGGAAATCTCGTGGCAATTCGTTTATTAATATATAGATAGAGTTGGGTTGTTTACCTCTGAGCGGCTTTTTTGCACGCAATGGGCTAAATGGCGAGGTCACAAGGACGCCCGAGAAGGTTGGGAGAAGAGACCACTGTTGGAAGACAGATGGTAGCCTCTCGTCAAGGCCATCCAGCATGTTCTTTAAAATGCACAGGGCTCTCCCACACATACAGGGAGCCACGGCTTAACGTCCCATCCAACGGACGACTGCCATTCCAAGTCCGTCGGTGTCCCCTACTGATTCTGGGCAGGTCATTTTGGAGAGAGAAATTTCAACGGTGACCCAGGTGGGACTCGAACCTGGGAACTGCAGATTACGAGTCTGGCGCGCTACCGATTGAGTCACCCCTAACCTCCCCCCCCCCTCAACTCTGTAGATTGATACAGGCAAACCCCGCTTAATATAAACATATACAGCGTATGTTTACTATGGAGCCCATTTCTAGAAAAATTTAAGGGAGAAGAAATTCCGTACTGAATCAACATGGAGTATCATTCCAATACTTTTTTTTAATGAAATTGCTCTCGCTACAATGTTTCAATGTTCAGTATACGTTTTACCCTTAAGTTTAACGATGTTTTAAAAACATTCTTGATAACTAAGTGTAGAATTTATATTTTTTTCTCTTCTGTTCTGGTTATTAAAATTTTCAAAAAAAACATAATATTTTCCAACTATATGCGTCTCCTCTGTTATTTTTACTAGCTAAACGATACTAGAAGTCTTCATTCAAATTAGTACTCTCCCGTTATAGGGAGGGGCGGGGTGGCTCAGTCGGTAGCGCCCCAGGCTCGTAATCTGTAGTTCCCAGGTTCGAGTCCCAGCTGGGTCAGCGTTGAGATTTATCTCCGCAAAATTCCACGCCCTGCCCACGGTCAGTAGGGGACACCGATGGGCTTGGAAAAGCCGCCGTCCGTCGGATGGGACGTTAAGCCGTGGCCCCGTGTGCGGGAGAGCCATACCCTGTGCACGTTAAAGAACACGCTGGATGGCCTTGACGGGAGGCTACCATCTGTCTCCCAACAGCTGTTCCAGTGGGTCCCCTCCCCCAACCTTCTCTGAGCCTTCGGGGTCCATGTGACCTGGCCATTTAGCCCATGGTGTGCAAAAAAGTGCCGCTCAGAGGTAAAACAACCCAACCCGTTATAGGGTATTGAGAACTCTTCGCGCATGCGCATATTATTGCCTGCCAAACGTCTACATACCCATATTTCGTTTAATTTGGTGATTGCTTTGCTGCTGTTAGTTGGTGGCTATTTTTTGATTCATTATTAAAATTATTTTACCTTTTACGTTTATTATAAGTTGCTGCCAAACATTCAATATGTAATCAATTAAAAATCCCTCCAACACCAATTTCATCTCCTACACTGATGGTGGGTATTACTTTTGATCTTTAATTCATTTAAGTATATTTTTTTCCACACTTCTGTTTAAAAATGCTATTTTTATTACTTATATCTCACAGGACTGAATCTAGAGGTGGAGGGCCATGTCCCCTCCCCTTTGGAAATGCTAACATGGGTAATGGATTCCAAAAAATATTAAACATGTGCATATTTCAAGCATTTTTTAATAATTTTTTTATAACCTCTAAAGGATACATTGCAAGAAAATCAGGTCTCTTGGTCCCACCCTTTTACTTCTTTCAGCTCGATTGTGTCGCTTACAAGAGAATAGACATGTTACAACCAGGCAACTCACAGCAAAATTAAACATTGGTGTGCAGAAGGTGATCTCCGAAAGCACTACGTATCGTACCTGGTTGCGAATGGGTTACAACAGCCACCGATCATGTCGGGTGCTCATGTTGTGAGTGAATAACACGAAAATGAGTCACCAGTCAGAGCAGGAGCATCGACATTGGACTGTTGAAGACTGGAAAAAGGTAGTCTGATCGGGCGAATTAAGGTTCCTTTTGCATCATGCTGATGGAAGGATCAGAATTTAGCCCAAGCAGCATGAGACCATGGAGCCATCTTGTCTGGTGTCAACGATACAGGTCGGTGGTTGTGGTGTTATGGTCTAGGGAATGTTTTTCTGGGATACATTAGTTTCCGGATACCCATCGAAGAACACTTGAACCCCATGGCATATTTGAACATCATTGCTACCAAGTTCATTCATTCATGGCTTCTTTTTTAATCGCCATTCGGATGGACACGTTCAGCACGATAATGCGCCTGCTCACAAGGCACGTATCGTCACCAAATACAGACAGGAACATGCCGCATTCCGACGAGATTTCCTTGCTTCATTGGCCTACATAGTTGCCAGATATAAACCCTATCGAGAATCTTTGGGATGAGATGGTAAGGGCTTTCGCAGCGAGACTGTGCTTCAAAAGATATAAGTCACAATTTGCAGCAACTGCGAGACACAATCATTCCCGCACGGTAAAACATTCCTGCACAACGCACCCAGCATCTTCTAAATTCCATGCTCTCACGAATTTGGGCTGTATTGAAGACCAAAGGAGGCATAACACACTACTAGGTAGGTGTATCTAATGAACTGGCATCTCAGTGTACTCGTTAAAGAACATACTGAAAGCCGGGACAGGAGGCTACCGTCTCTCCCCTAACAGCTGTCTAATTTCTTCCTCAAACCTTGATACAGATCTTAATATCTGTCCAACCCTTTCCCAAACTTTTCTGAGCCTTTGGGGTTCTTGTGGCATGGCCATTTAGCCCACTGTGGGCAAAAAATGCGGTTCAGAGGTAAAGCAACCTAACTACAAGAAACACAGACTGTGGAAAATATCCATTTCTTGTTGTAGCACGATAAAACTTTAGTAAGCATTTGTCCTTCTCTTCGCAACACGTAATGCTCAAAAAATAGTTACTGCATCTCAATCAGAACATAATATATATTTATTTTTCACAGAACAAAGTGTATGCACCAGCTGCCAAAGTAATTATCCTAACCTGTAAGAAACATTTCTTTTGAGAATTGTCCTGCATGTTTACTACAACATATGTGTTATAGACAAATAAATATATTTTCAAACAAAAATATTGCTGAGATAACCAGATAATATATCCAGAAAACACAGAGTTAAAAAAGATATAAGTCACATCTGCTTGAAAAACTGAGATGTGTTGCTCAGCAACATCAAGAATGAAAATCTTAACAACTTCTTAAAATATACTGAGATCTCCAGAATGAATTGGAGAGTTTAATTTCTTCATTTAAGTCAGTTGTATCCAATCTTGAAATCACGTTGAGTACAGTCTCTCAAAAAAATATCTGAACACTATGGTTGATTACAGAATTCAGAAAAAATATCTGGCAACGATTTTTTAGAAATTAGTGATCTGACAACCTTCGTGTACGTACACGAAGAGGTACGATGAGGTAGCTATGTAGTAAAGTCAGAAAAAGAGACCAATTGGTTTTTCTTTATAGTAAATAAAAGAACAACTTTAAAGAAATAAGAGAAAAAAAAATTTCCAACAAGAAAGAGAATTTTTTTTTTACAACAGAAAGATAATTTTTTTTCTTTTCTTTTTGAAAATGCAAAAACCTGCCAGGAGACTTATTTTCTAATCGAAACTTCATGACGTTCACCTACCACTATCAAAATTTCATATTTCTATCATTAATACATCGTTGCAATATTCGCTTGGAAATTTGAAATTTTCAAAATTTTCGACCGTTAGAGGGCGCAATTATAATTTCGAAAAATTTCGAAAGTGCGAATCATATTTTTTCGATTCCTATCTAACCCTAAAAGGAATTTTTCATTTATCTCTAAATATAAACAATTATCTGCTAAAACAAAAAAAAACCGTGTTTTCTCACTACCCTGGGTCTAAGAGGTCAATTCATTGCTGCCAATAGAAACATCATGGTATTCACATTCCACCACCAAAATTAAAAATTTTTAGATTAAACACGTGGTTTGCAATATTTGTTTCAAATTTTGCATTTTGCAAATTTTTCCACCGTTAGAGGGCGCAATTATAGTTTTCGGAAGATTTAAAAAGTGTGAATCATAATATTTTATCAATTCCTATCTAATCCAAAAAGAATTTTTCATTTATCTCTAAATACAAACAATTATCTGCTAAAACTGAAAAGATGCATTTTCCCACCCCCTCTGGGTCACTCATTATTGACAATGGAAACTTCGTGACCTTCACATTCCACCACCAACATTTTTAATTTCTAGCATAAATACATCGTTTTCAATTTTCGTTTGAAATTTTGGGATTTTCACGTTTTTCCACCGCCAAAGGCCGTAATTACAGCTTTAGAGAAATTCGGGAAGTGCATATCATAATATTTCATCAATACCTATCCAACACAAAAATAATTTTTCATTTATCTCTATAAACAATGAAGTTCGATGATACAGACGGACAGAGAGACAGACAGACAGACGACAAATCGAAACTAATATCTCGCTTTCTTTGAAAACGAGAAAAAAATGTCATTAGCCTTTCCTCTATACTTATCTAATGTATATCACCTATAAGGTGTCCGCAAAAATTCCCCGCCCTGCCCACAGTCAGTAGGGGACACCGATGGGCTTGGAAAGGCCGCCGTCCGTCGGATGGGACGTTAAGTCGTGGCCCCGTCTGCGGGAGAGCCATACCCTGTGCACGTTAAAGAACACGCTGGATGGCCTTGACGGGAGGCTACCATCTGTCTCCCAACAGCTGTTCCAGTGGGTCCTCTCCCCCAACCTTCTCTGAGATTTCGGGGTCCATGTGACCTGGCCATTTAGCCCATGGTGTGCAAAAAAGTGCCGCTCAGAGGTAAAACAACCCAACCCAACCTATAAAGTGCCTACATGTGATTGTCTCTTATTCAATGGCATTCACTTTTATCCCATAACCACTCTACATTGTCACTAATAGAGCAGAAATCCGTTTATCTGGACTCCAATTATCTGGCACGGTTTAAAAAATAGTTCACCGTGCATTTATTTGATGATTTTGAACATAATTTTTCGCTTTATTTGCATAATTACCGACACTTTAGTTAGTAAAATGTTTTTGTTGTAATACTTTAATTATTTCGTATATTCAATAAAAATTGCTATTTCATTTAAAATCGATTATCGGAACTACTGACATCCTGCAATTTTTTTGTACTAACAAGTCACTCTATTTCGATGTATAAACTTTTAAGCGATTCACCAAAATTAATGTTTCCACTAAACTTGATAGTTTCAGGAATAAGTAAGAATGAAGCACGAGCGAATATCCTGTCTTATGATATTTATTATCCTTCACCAGATTACCATTACAAAGCAGCATTAGATGTAGTCTGTAACTCACTCAACACGGTATTTATGTGAAGACGTGCAGATTCAGAGAATGGTGTTATACATCATGACTTGATCCTTTCTCTGTGAATTATTTCGAATGCAACAAGCAGATGGTTAAATGGAGCATTCAACAGCTTGATGATAATTAGCAGAGAAAGTTTATCTCATGAGGTCTCTAGGGAAAGCCGTTCTGTCGTACATCGTAATTCATCGCTCTATATACCAGAACATCGTCAGTTGTAAAAGCTTGTTCCTAGATTATCCATGCCAGAACGTTTATATCCTTGTCTTACTTAGCTAACGTAGCATAATAATAAATAATATTTTCCACTTAAATGGGGCGGGGTGGCTCAGTCGGTAGCGCGCCAGGCTCGTAATCTGTAGTTCCCAAGTTCGAGTCCCAGCTGGGTCACCGTTGAGATTTATCTCCGCAAAATTCCACGCCCTGCCCACGATCAGTAGGGGACACCGATGGGCTTGGAAAGTCCGTAGTCCGTCGGATGGGACGTTAAGCCGTGGCCCCGTGTGCGGGAGAGCCATACCTATGCACGTTAAAGAACACGCTGGATGGCTTTGACGGGAGGCTACCATCTGTCTCCCAACAGCTGTTTCAGTAAGTCCCCTCCCCCAACCTTCTCTGAGCCTTCGGGGTCCTTGTGACCTGGCCATTTAGCACATGGTGTGCAAAAAAGTGCCGCTCAGAGGTAAAACAACCAAACCCTTCCACTTAGTTCTCTGTATATTGTAATATTACACAGAAGACGAATGGATTTTAGAGCAGTTACTTAAATACAGATGATCCTGGATCAATTGGTTTTAAGTAATTTGATTCATTTGTGTAAAGAGTCTGATTTTGAAGCGGTTTGAATACGTTGGGTTGTTTTACCTGTGAGCGGCACTTTTTTGCACACCATGGGCCAAATGGCCATGTCGCATGGACCCAGAAGGCTCAGAGAAGGTTGAGGGATGGGACCCACTGGAACGGCTCTTGGGAGACAGATGGTAGCCTCCAGTACACGGGTCAAGGTTTAACGTCCCATCCGATGGACGGCGGTATTGTGGTTTAACGTCCCATCCGATGGACGGCGGTCTTGTCCAAGCCCATCGGTGTCCCCTACTGACCGTGGGCAGGACGGGGAATTTTGCGGAGATAAATCTCAATGCTAACCCAGCTGGGAGTCGAACCTGGGAACTACAGATTACGAGCTTGGCGCGCAACCGACAAAGCCACCCCCGTCCCCTTGAATACGTTGTGTTGTTGTTTTAACTCTGAGCGGCATTTTGATGATCACATGGACCCAAAGGATCACATGGACCCCAAGGGCTCAGAGAGGGTTGTGGGAAGGAAACCCACTGGACAGCTGTTAGGAAACAAAATGGAAGCATTCCGTCAAGGCCATCCAGCGTGTTCTTTAACATGCACAGGGCAGAAAGTACACATGATGGATTTAGTTTCGATGGGGGGGGGGGCTTGAGTACGTGTTTATCAGTTACTAAACTACTCCACTCGACAGGAAAGTTTAAAATGATATTTTACATAGAATCAATTTTACACACAGTTGTTTATTTTTAAATGTGCTTTTAGTTTTGGGTGTATTGCATGGAATTAAATTTATACAAAGACACATGCTTTTTGTGTGTGTCTTTATATACAGTTATACAAATATTAACTATACGATAATACAATATATATATATTGCATTATCGTGTAGTTAATACAATAATAATACAAATATTCGATAATACAATAATAATACAAATATTAACTATACGAAATAGGTAGATAAGTTTGAGGATTCCTTTTCGAGGGGATTTCCGGGGAAGCAGATGCTATCGCCAGGGGTTACGTCTATGCCACAGAGTATGGCTTTCATGCAGGCGGAACGACGGTTTAACGTCCAAACCAACGGACAACGACCTTTCCAAGCCCATTAGTATCCCTTCCTATCGAGAGTTAGGTGGGGATTAGCGAAGATAAATTTCAACGCTGACACATTGGATTGGATTGTTTTACCTCTGAGGGGCACTTTTTTGCACACCGTGGGCTAAATGGCCAGGTCACATGGACCCCGAAGGCTCAGAGAAGGTTGGGGGAGGGGACCCACTGGAACAGCTGTTTCTGAGACATATGGTAGCCTCCCGTCAAGGCCATCCAGCGTGTTCTTTAACGTGCACAGGGTATGGCTCTCCAGCACACGAGGCCACGACTTAACGTCCCATCCGACGGACGGCGGCCTTTCCAAGCCCATCGGTGTCCCCTACTGACCGTGGGCAGGGCGGGGAATTTTGCGGAAATAAATCTCAACGCTGACCTAGCTGGGACTCGAACCTGGGAACTACAGATTACGAGCCTGGCGCGCTACCGGCTAAGCCACCCCCGCCCCACGCTGGCACAATTGAGACTCGAACCTAGGAACTGCAGAATACAAAGCTGTAGCGCTAGTGATTGAGTCAACCCAGCCCTAAAAAGAGAATGGGTGAAAGGAGGTGTACGAAAACGATATCTGCATCGAAAGCACCTAGAATGAGGAACAGAGGAAGCAGGAGAAGAAGAGGGATAGAGGGAATGAAAGAAGCAATGCAGAGGTGAAAAGAGACGATGAGGAGATAGAATGAAGGAAGAAATGAATAAAAGAGGAAGTCCAAAAAGATCGATGCATAGAGTGAAGAAGGGAACGGAGAAACTTCGTCCACAGTAAGATGAATGAAGAAAGAGAGAGATGGAAGACAGGTCTTGAAGCAACCCTAAAAAGAAGATATTGTCGCTCACGGAAATGAATTTGAAACTACTGACTTCGTTTCTTCATTCACAGGTGGAAGTCGTTTCTTAGCGGTCTTATTTTCTTCCAATTGAATTTCTGCAAGAAAAATAGAAGTAGAAAATTATATTATTTTCTTTTAATTAAGGCAAAAGTTTGTTATCTTCCTTTTTGCGATTCTAAAGTAAGCACACAATTTTTACAGCACTGTAACGTCAGCAGAGAGAGACGAAGTCAATA
Source organism: Ryuthela nishihirai (assembly GCA_038380435.1). Lineage (NCBI taxonomy): Eukaryota > Metazoa > Arthropoda > Arachnida > Araneae > Heptathelidae > Ryuthela > Ryuthela nishihirai. The sequence continues at coordinate 44,000,620 of JAWZYU010000020.1, forward strand.
TACGTCAGCTTTAACCTTTCGACCAATTTATAATGTTTGCACCGTAATGAGATAAATTATTGGTTCCTTATATAATAACTTCCTTTATGTCAGTCTCCGAGGATATACGGTGTGAAGGTCAAGGGTAACGGATAGTAACTTGTTTGCTTTGACAACAGATCGGAGTTTGCGTTCAGGAATAATGTTGCTGTTAGGTTTCCCTAGAGTTGACTTATTTTTTTTAGATTACGCTTAACAACAAAATAGCTTACAAAGTGATTGGATTGTTTTACCTCTGAGCGGCACTTTTTTTGCACACCATGGGCTAAATGGCCAGGCCACAAGGACCCCGAAGGCTCAGAGAAGGTTGTGGGAGGGGACCCACTGGAACAGATGTTGGGAGACAGATGGTAGCCTCCCGTCAAGGCCATCCAGCGTGTTCTTTAACGTGCACAGGGTATGGCTCTTCCGCACACGGGGCCACGGCTTAACGTCCCATCCGACGGACGGCGGCCTTTTCAAGCCCATCGGTGTCCCCTACTGACCGTGGGCAGGGCGGGGAAATTTTGCGGAGATAAATCTCAACGCTGACCCAGCTGGGACTCGAACCTGGGAACTACAGATTACGAGCCTGGCGCGCTACCGACTGAGCCACCCCTGCCCCTGCTTACAAAGTGTAAATGGCTTTTGTGTCAAAATATTCTGTATCGATTGTTTTGTTTTGTGCCTATATACTGTTTGCAGCCAACGCGTTTTTCTTTTCAGTAAGGGTAATGTACCTTGAACAAGTTTAGAAAGACGGGTATTTCAGAACTCTGAATAATATAACCCATTTAAGCCAACGCAGTTATTTCTCTTTTTACTTAGATCGTGATAAATAAGAGGCTACAATAGAGATTGGGTTGTTTTACCTCTCAACGACACTTTTTTTTTACACAATGAGATGAATGGACAGGTCACAAGGATCCCAAGTGTTCAAAGATTGGGTTGGGATGTTTTACCTCTGAGCGGCACTTTTTGTCACATAATGGGCTAAATGGGCAGGTCTGAAGGATCCCCGAGGGTTCAAAGATTGTGTTTGGTTGTTTTACTTCTGAGCGGGACGTTTTTTTTTTGCACACAACGGACTGAATGGACAAGTCACAAGGACCACAAGATTTCAAGGGTTGGGTTGTTTCACCTCTGATCAACACTTTTTTTTTTGCACACAATGGGCTGAATGGACAGGTCACAAGGACCCCAAGGGTTCAGTGATTGGGTTGGGTTCATTTACCCCTGTGCGGCACTTTTTTTGCACACATAAGGCTGAACGGACAGGCGGGAGTTAAATGATTGAGTTGGGTTAATTTATCTTCGAGTGGCACATTTTTTACACACATTGGGCGGAATGGACATGTCACAAGGACCCCAAGGATTCAAAGGAGGTTGAAGGAAGGAGACCCACTGAACACTGTTAGGAAACAAAGAAAGGCATTTTGTCAAGCCTATCCAGAATGTTCTTTAACGTGCACAGGGGATGGGCCACGACTTTACGTCGCATCCTATGGACCATCGGTCTCTCTTTTCTCACAGAGGGCAGAGTGGAGATTAAAGGAGATTCTGTTACAGTTTGAACTCGAACCTGGAAACTGTAGTTACAATACTTAAATGATACCGACTAAGCCAATCCCGCACCCATTCAATTAAGGAGACATTGTCTTAGCACAATGAAGGAATGACTTGTGACATTACAACTGGTAAAATCACAACCAAAAAAACCTATAAATAGTTATTTTTTAAATATAAGGGGACCTCAAATGGGACCCTCATATTAATGAAATTATCACTAAAGTCAATACAGTGAGATGTCAACTAGAACCTCTCATTCGAAGAAATGCTGTCTTGATGATTGACCATAAATTAGTATTGAATAACAAGGTCATTCGTCCCATAATCACTTATGCTTCCCCTATATGGGCAAATGCCACCTCTACGAATTTACCTAAGATTCAGGTCATGCAAAACGAAACATTGAGATCTGCAGTCGATATCCCTTGGTTTGTTACTAAGAAACAAATTCGTAAAGACTTGGCCATCGACCACATATATATTCATAATAAATGCATCTCAAAAACGTTTTGAGGCTGTCAAAACTAATCCTAATGAGATCATTTCTTCTTTGCTTAATTATGATTATAATGTTCTTAATAAGTGTTGGGTTGTTTTACCTCTGAGGGGCACTTTTTTGCACACCATGGGCTAAATGGCCAGGTCACATGGACCCCGAAGGCTCAGAGAAGGATTGGGGGAGGGGTCCCACTGGAACAGCTGTTGGGAGACAGATGGTAGCCTCCCGTCAAGGCCATCCAGCGTGTTCTTTAACGTGCACAAGGTATAGATGGTAGCCTCCCGTCAAGACTAAAGGGTTCTCTCCCGCACACCACGGCTTAATGTCCTATCCGACGGACGGCGGCCTTTCCAAGCCCATCGGTGTCCCCTACTGACCGTGGGCAGGGCAGAGAATTTTGCGGAGATAAATCTCAACGCTGACCCAGCTGGGATTCGAACCTGGGAACTACAGATTACGAGCCTGGCGCGCTACCGACTGAGCCACCCCCGCCCCTATTCTTAATAAGTACAAGAGGCCTAAAATGATGGCTTTCTCTGAAAAAAGCTACTCGTTTTAGGCCTCTTGGGCATGATATATGCTATTTTTAGCTTGTGTTTTAATGTTAGCCTTTAGGGGCTCATCCACGGGTGGTTTACTTTTTATATGTTTTTACTTATGCCGAGGGCTTATTCTCAGATGGAGATGGTAATGGATAGAGTTTTACCTGGAAATCGCATAATCCATATACGATCTACAATAAGGGACGTTGTTTATCAATTTTCTATCTATCGTTATTTCAGTTTTCCAGCTATATTCTGAAATTGAAACTGTTTCGAAGTATTTTTCTTTTTCTTTTTTTGGCGACCTAATTTACTTTAGATGTTAGCGCATTTGGCTACTGATCTAAGGGACCTGGGTTTGAGCACCGGGTAAGGCATGAATGTAGGTGTGTTGTTTTTTTTCTGAGGTCCTGCCATCCTCACAGACCTTCTACTATGGCATATAAACTGACCGGCTCCTGTCAGACTTCTGTAGCAAGCAGCTGCTTGAAGGGGTATTTATTTATTTTTATTTATAAATCACTATATAACGGTAATTTTCAAACGCTGTTCTTCTGAGTACAGCTTTTCTGCTATCTTGTAAACTCAAGAAATTGGAAATGACATTTGACCGCCTAGTAAGACATTCGTACCACGTGGCACCGAAAGGAAAGCGAGAGCCATACCCTCTGCACATTAAAGAACAACCTCTTGACGGAAGGCTTCCATCTGTCTCCTAACAACTGTCCATTATGTCCCCTTTCCCACGCCTTCTCTGAGCCCTTGGGGTTCTTGTGACTTGACCATTTAGCCTATTATGTGGAGAAAAAAAGTGCTGTTCAGAGATTAAACAACCCAACTCCACCTGTGTCAGCGTTGAGATTAATCTCCTCTAAATCCCACCTTGCCCTCAGTCAGAAAGAGGACACCGATGGGCTTGGAAAGGCCGCTGTCCGTAATATGAGACGTTAAGTCGTTGTTCCTGTGCAGAAGCACCATACTCTGTGCATGTTAAGGAACACGCTGGATGGTTTGATGGAAGGCTTCCATCTATCTCCTAACAGCTGTAGAGTGGCCTCCTTTCTCTAACCTTTTCTGATCCCTTGGGGTCCTTGTAGCCTGGCCATTTAGCCCATTCTGCGAAAAAATGCGTCTCAGATGCAAAAGAACCAAATCCCGGAAGAACAAAACAACAAAGTGTAAATTGCAGTTATTAGTGATTTATAAAATGCTCTTTAGTCTATTATATTTATATATATTTGAAAGTCTGTTGCTATATTATTTTCTTGCAAGTTCAAATAGGCAAATATTAACTACTTGAGCAAGTTACAAATTAAAGAATAATCTTTATCTGATTCGTGTAAATTTATTTTAAAGCATTCCAATTGCCGAAACTACTAGAAGTTTTAAAGACTACCGATGATTTTTGCCTATGATAGTTACGACCCTTTAATGTTCAACTGTTTTGTAAGGTTTGGCAAATATTTTCCACCCAGTGAATTTTCAAAAACTGTTAAAAATGGAAAGAAATGGAGCTATTTTGAAAAGCGAAATTATCACTTATGAAAGGTAAAATTCTAGTTAAACCGAAGAAGCAAATGTTAATTTTGCTTATTAGGAACAGAATCCATTCTTCTACTTAATAAAGCCAAGCTTGATTCAAACTCATTTTCGAAAATGAACCAATTGAAAAAAAAAATTACAAATAAGAACCTTCTTTTAGAAATAGTGATCATCAACTGTAGTTACAATACTGTAGAAAGAAATACTCTATCAACAAAATTCATTATGACATTTTTCAAAAATAAAGTTTCAGATTCGTAACGTATGAAGCTACGAAACCTTGACATTGAAGCAATTTCTGCAACTACATTTGCATTCCTATCAACTTTACTAAATCTTCACGAACTTGAAAAGTGATCTCGCTCGGGAAACATTCCTCGTTATCTCTTATAAAGCCATTTCAGGTTCTCTAAGCTTCCGAAAGTTCGATTTCTTTCGCCATAGAAGGCAACACTACAACTTGAGATTCTGGTAGTAACGACCTTTGCCAGAAGGTTAAGTTCCTTTGTTCTAATTGATACGGGCCATTGGCGTCTATCCGTTGCTATAGAAACGTTAATGCATTCTTGTAAGGTTCGATGTTTATCAAGACCGGAAAGTATTTTCCTTGCACAAAGTTTCGCGCATTCTTTACTACAAACTACAACTTAAAATTAAAGCAGAAAATGTCAAAGTAAGGTGTTATTACAGAAGTGCTTTGTAACCCACATCCATTAAAGATAAAACTTCGGGAATAATAATTCGCTGTCAAAAAGAATGAGTTAAAGTGTTCGAAAGATTAATCGTTTCGAAGGTGCTTCAGTATATTAAGACTTTAGCTGAATGGTCGAAAATTCTCGCTTTCCATTTAATACGTGTTGCGTTCATATTTATAGTCTTCGAAGTTGCTGTTGGCCATTAGTGGAGTAATATAGAGTTGAGGCACATAGGTTTCGTGCCCTCTATTCGTGTAAAGAAGATAATTACTTTCTTTGAGCGACGAAAGGTGAAATGAATGCACAATGAACAACAACTGCACTTAGAAAGAGTGCATAATAACAGAATTAATCATGAGCAAATAATTGTAAGGTAAAAATGTTTCTGCTTTGACTTTATCAGATCCCATCTTTGCAGTACAACGAACAAATGGGATGCGTCACAAGACCTCCATTTCAAGCTTAATTAATCGTTATTCAGGTTACATGTTTTTCTCTACGATTATCTGCTATCGATATTAAGTCATTCTCAGGTGTTTCGCTCATTCTTTAAGTTTTCATTGCTTGTTAGAGCCAATGCGGTGTTAGCCGAGAACGCTAACAGCGTGAAATGCAAAATTTGGAACGAATAAGGATTGGGTTGTTTTACCTCTGAGCGGCACTTTTTTGCACACCATAGGCTAAATGGCCAGGTCACATGGACCCCGAAGTCTCAGAGAAGGTTGGGGAAGGGGACCCACTGGAACAGCTGTTAGGAAACAGATGGAAGCCTCCCGTCAAGGCCATCCAGCGTGTTCTTTAACGTGCACAGGGTATGGCTCTCCCGCACACGGGGCCACGGCTTAACGTCCCATCCGACGGACTACGGCCTTTCCAAGCCCATCGGTGTCCCCTACTGACCGTGGGCAGGGCGGGGAGTTTTGCGGAGATAAATCTCAACGCTGACCCAGCTGGGACTACCTGGGAATTACAGATTACGAGCCTGGCGCGCTACCGACTGAGCCACCCCCGCCCCAACGAATAAGGATTTGACGTTAATGTGCACCTCGTACTGAAAGATTCAAGAGTAAATGAGATTTACTCTTGAATTCATAAAGGAGAATGACAAATAAACTTTGAAGAGACTCGTTTTTAAGAACTTTCGAGAGCCATCATCTCATTGATTTCTAAGAAATCCGTAATTATACTCTCAAGAACACTCTAGAGTCTTTCTTCAAGAACTTACCAAAATAGAAATTTCGTGTTGGGTTGTTTTACCTCTGAGCGGCACTTTTTTGCACACAATGGGCTAAATGGCCAGGTCACATGGACCCCGAAGGCTCAGAGAAGTTTGGGGCAGGGGACCCACTGGAACAGCTGTTGGGAGACAGATGGTAGCCTCCCGTCAAGGCCATCCAGCGTGTTCTTTAGCGTGCACAGGGTATGGCTCTCCCGCACACGGGGCCACGGCTTAACGTCCCATCCGACGGACGGCGGCCTTTCCAAGCTCATCGATGTCCCCTACTAACCGTGGGCAGGGCGGGGAATTTTTGCGGAGATAAATCTCAACGCTGACCCAGCTGGGACTCAAACCTGGGAATTACAGATTACGAGCCTGACGCGCTACAGACTGAGCACCCCCAGCCCCAATTTCGTGTTGAACTAGGAATTTCCCGAGTCATGATTTCATACCAGCGTTAAAACTCTTCATAATCATAATCTTAGTTCATCATCTTTTAAGAACACTTGAGAGCCATAATCTCATCTGTTCTTAAGAACTAACCAAAAACTACGATTTCAGGTTGCCCTAAGAACACTCAAGATCATTCTCTCACCTCATTCCAAAGCAATACCCTAAGTCATATTTATCATCTCTAAGGCCCCCCAAGAGCCGTAATCCCATCTTTCTCCCAGAATTCTCTAAATTTAATTCTCAGAATTCTCTAAAACAGCAGTTCCTAAATTTTTTTTTCTCGTATCCCCACTTACATAATTTTTTTTTGTACCATTACTAAGTAAAAATGTCGTTGGATAATTATAGATTAGCGAATAGGGTTATGAACAGTGTGCCTAGAGGCCTCAGAAGGAGGGGGAAACCTAGGATGCGGTGGGCAGACAATGTCAAACAGGACCTTGTTAGAATTGGTGTGCAGTGGCCGGATGCAGCAGATGTAGCTCAGGATAGATATGCTTGGAGAATTAAACTGCGCGGTCTGGTTGGACCTCCGCTTGAGGATGATGATGATGATAACGAAAAACCATTCCCAAAAAGGTATACGGATATATTGTTGCCTTTATCATGCTACAAAATCTGGCTAGTTCTCAGGTTTATGTTCCAAATGTTCCACAGTTGAAATTTATCTCACTTAACCCTCACCTTGCTCTAACTGAATGAGAAAGGGAACATCGACGGGCTTGGTCGGATGGCACGTTAAGCCGTGGTCCCCTGTGCATGTGAGTCATAACCGGTGCACGTTAAATAATATGCTGGATGGCTTTGACAGGAGACTTCCATCTATCTCTTAACAGCTGTAGAGTGGGTATCCATTCCCTAAGCAATTCTAAGCCTTTGGGGTCCTTGTGACTTTGCCATTTAGCCCATTTGGTGTACAAAAGAGTCGCTCAGAGGTGAAACAACTTAACTCTGCTAATTGTGATGTCCTCGTAATTAGCATGCATAATTCAATGGCCAATTTGTGTACGGGTGTAATCTATAGTTCCCAGGTCAAGTCCCAGCTGGGTCAGCGTTGAGATTTATCTCCGCAAAATTCCCCGCCCTGCCTACGGTCAGTAGGGGACACCGATGGGCTTGGAAAGGCCGCCGTCCGTCGGATGGGACGTTAAGCCGTGGCCCCGTGTACGGGAGAGACATACCCTGTGCACGTTAAAGAACACGCTGGATGGCCTTGACGGGGGCTACCATCTGTCTAGCAACAGCTGTTCCAGTGGGTCCCCTCCCCCAACCTTCTCTGAGCCTTCGGGGTCCATGTGACCTGGCCATTTAGCCCATGGTGTGCAAAAAAGTGCCGCTCAGAGGTAAAACAACCCAACTTGTGTACGGGTTTACGCATAGATATGGTTTTACCTCTGAATGTCCTTTTTGGCACATTGTTACAATAAGTTGCACATTAAGTTAGACATTAAGAGAGCCGTATTTAAAATCTTTTGAAACCATATATTATAAGCATAACTACGGGAATCAATATTTTATCGATCTTGAGGTAATACTATTTATTAAACAATGGTAAGAAAAATTCTGGTAAAATATCCATGTCACATGAACTCAAGTCCTCACCGATGGTTGAGGAAGGGAATCCACTGAACAGCTGTTACGAAACAGATGAACACCTGCCATCATGACCATTCATCATGTTCTTTAACTTGCACAGAATATGACTCTTCTGCACACGGGGCCATGGCTTAATATCTCGTCGAACGAACAGTGGCTTTTTCAGGCCCATCCATTTCCTCTTTATCATAAGGCAGAAGCGGAAGTTAGCATACAACATCTTAGCAGATGCAATTGGAACTCGAACCCTGGAACTGTAGATTACGAGCCAGCGCACTACCATCTATGCCAGTTCCCGCTCAAAGTAAGAATTTGGAAATCTGAATCAATTGCGTCGTATCACAAGAATTTATCCGAAAAAATTAAATGAAACATAAATAATGAATATTAAATTCAGATGTTTACTAAATTAAATGTAGTTTTCTTAATGCCTCTTTCAGTTCTCTTTAATTTTTCCAATGCCTCTTTCAGTTCTCTTTAATTTTTCCAATGCATTCTTAAAGATTTCAAAAGTTTCAACTGAGATTTTCATCATCGTGATACTTTTATCGATAAAAAGCTTAATTTCAAGAGCTACAGACTTTCGAAAATGATTTATTTTGTCATCATGCAAAGCTTTATTCCCTAATTGCTCTCAGGAAGTTATATATTTGTGCTATAAAATGCTGTCCAATAAAGTCTAATCAAAATGCTCCAAAGAATTATTTTAATCACTAAAAACAATTACCATATTTGGAAAATCACAGCTTTTATTAATCACTGCAAACTCTGATAAAGAAATTTACAGTGCTACCAATGTGCTCATACTAGAAATTATTTTGACAACAACAGTAATTATAGCCAACCACAATGTGCGATCAACTAAAATAATCGTTTCGATTGTTTCATAAAGAACACGAAGATTTATCCCAGTGACCAGTTCACTGTTCATCATTACTTTACATATCACGCTGAATGAATTTCCTATTAGCTTCTGAAATGATGTCCTTTCACTTTCTTCTTTAGAATTCTGACGCAGAATCCCACCAACAAGACCCCCAAGCAACAGTGGCAATTAACGTGATGGTTCAAACCTTATCAAGGTTTTATACTTACGAGAATTTCGAGACAGGCCATTATTCAAATTCCAGGGATTTCGCAGTTACTTGACTCTTGTACGTGAAGCGATACCTATGGAAAATCAGTCCATCGTTTAAGAGCTCTTTCCTTATTAAAATGCACATATTTTGTAGCAGCTGTTGTCTTCGCTTAATTTTCATTCCTCTCATGTACATAAACATGGAAAATGATCTTCTTTTCCTTATTCGAAGATTCTTCGCATGTGTTCAGTTTATTGTTCAGTCTACTGTGTATTTTACGACATGACAAAGTTAATTAGCAAATAAAAGCAAAACAAATGATTGACAGCTAAAGTTTCAAGCTTTAAATAAACAATTAAGACAATTAAACTTTCATTGTGTTGGATATCAGATAAATGCTTTGGAAATGGAATCGATTGGGAATTTGTATACATCTATACAGAGGCTTAGCTATCCCCCCCAAAAAAAGTTGAGAGTTGATGAAATTCGAAGCAACTTTGCAAAATCCAGGTAAATTCTGAAAATTGAAATTATTCCTTAAAATTAGAGGAGTTAGCAAAATCTAGGGAAGTTGACAAAATCGAGGCAACTTGGCAAAACCTAGGGCAGTTGGCAAAATTCGAATCCACTTGGTAAAATATAGGCGAGTTGTGAAAATTGGGATTGGTTTTGCCAAATTAAAGAGAGTTGGCAAAATCGTAACAAATTGGAAAAAATCAGTTGTTTTTTAGATGTAAAAATTTAGATTTTTTTCTGTAAAATTATGAGGAGTTGACAAAATCGTGGCAACTTGCCAAAATCTAGAGAAGTTGGCAAAATTCAGCTAACTTAGCAAAATTTAGGGCAATTGGTAAAATTCGAATCCACTTGGTAAAACAAATACAGGCGAGTTTTTAAAAATTGGGATTGGTTTTGTGAAATTAAAGAGAGTTGGCAAAATCGAGACAACTTGGGAAAATCTTGGGAAGTTGGCAAAATTAAGGTGAGTGGAAAAAATTTGGATTTTTCCTGCAAAATTATGGCGAGTTGGCAAAATCTAGAACTGTTGGCCAAAGTCCAAGTCACTTGATAGGCAAGGACAGGCAAGTCACTTTATAGGCTTGACAGGCAAGATGTGAAAATTGGGATTGGTTTTGTGAAATTAAGGAGAGTTGGTAAAATCGAGACAACTTGGGAAAATCTAGGGAAGTTGGCAAAATTCAAACTTGGCAAAATTCAGGTGATAATGTTTCAGAAGTGTGTAATCTATCGATTACACACTTCTGAAGAGTGGCAAGTATATAACTGAGGTGAATATTTTGAATAATAGGTATAAATTGGGATTTTTTCTGTAAAATTATGGCAAGTTGGCAAAATTTACGGGAATTGGCAAAATCGAGGCAACTTGGCAAAATATAGGATCAAATATGTTGATATTTCTAGCCATTTAACTGATTCTTATGCATTTCTTCAACGCGTACTTGTTATAGCCTAATTCCGAAACAGCTAATTACTCTATTAAGCATAGTGTAACACAGCGTAGCTCTATTAACACCAGTGTAACAGAGTGTAGCTCTATTAACCCTAGCGAAATATAGTGTAACTCTATTAAACATAGTGTAACCGTAGAGTACTTTAGTGTAATTCTTTAAACCATAGTGTAATATAGTACAATTCTATCAGACATGTGTAACTCTCTTAACCATAGTGTACTATAGTGTAATTTCATTAACCGTACCATAGTATAACTCTAATAAACATAGTGTAGCTCCATTGACCATAGTGTACAGTCGCTCAAAAAACTATCCGAACGCTATGGTTGATTACAGAATTCAGAAAAATATCTGGCAACGATTTTTTTAGAGATCAATGATCTGGCAACCTTAGTATACTGTACACGAAGGTTGCCAGATCACTAATTTCTAAAAAAAATCGTTGCCAGATATTTTTTCTGAATTCTGCAATCAACCATAGCGTTCGGATACTTTTTTGAGCGACTGTACAATATAGTGTAATTCAATTAACTGTAGTATAGTGTAATACTATTAAACACAGTGCAACGCTATTAACCGTAGTGTAATATAGTGTAACTCTATTAACCATAATGTAATTCTATTGACCATAATGTAACATAGTATGCATAAAACATACTACGTTACATTATGCACGAATGGTTAGTAGACTTTTATATTTTTGCGAAAACATTGTCTTTCAAATCCTGACTCTCTCACAAATCTTTTTTATTTTACTGACAGGCTTTTGTCAGGCTTCAGTGGCAAGTATATATAACTGAGGAGAATTTTTTGAGTAATAGGTAGTAGTACAGGGACTCTCGTTCAGAGATTATTCTAATTAGTTGTAGAAAGTGTTACAAAATGATTTTTCAGTCTGCACGTAATTCAACTCTTCAATTCTAAGAGTTCCTTTCTACTCTTAGAAATGGGGCGGGGGTTCGAATCCCAGCTGGATCAGCGTTGAGATTTATCTCCGCAAAATTCTCCGCCCTGCCCACGGTCAGTAGGGGACACCGATGGGCTTGCAAAGGCCGCCGTCCGTCCGTCGGATGGGACGTTAAGCCGTGGCTCCGTGTGCGGGAGAGCCATACCCTGTGCACGTTAAAGAACACGCTGGATGGCCTTGACGGGAGGCTACCATCTGTCTCCCAACAGCTGTTCCAGTGGGTCCCTTCCCCCAACCTTCTCTGAGCCTTCGGGGTCCATGTGACCTGGCCATTTAGCCCATGGTGTGCAAAAAAGTGCCGCTCAGAGGTAAAACAACCCAACCTACTCTTAGAAATTAGTATTATCTGGAATAATTTTATTTTCAAGCATGTTTCTTACAAACCAGTTAAAGAAAGGGATTTTTGCTTATTTTCACTCACCAGATAGATAAACAAAATTACCAGTATAGTGGCCGTAATTTTTTTATCCCTGTTCAGAAGTGAAACAGCCCAACTTTTGAATTACATTATGAATTTTAAACTAAGATCATCATAAGCATTTGGCACATTTGGTAGAATGTTTTGAAAGTGCTAAAATAAATGTGGAAACAAACTTTGCGACTTACCACAAGTAATGAAGAACATAGTAGCGAAAACGCCAGTATTTCCATGCCAGCATTGGACGATAGCTGAATGTGACGAATGCGAATATATCCGTAGGTTTTATATCAGCCATTGGTGGTTTATTATACACGAAAGATTAGAAAAGTATTTATCATTCATTATTCCTCTTAACGTTAGAATAAAATTAATGGCTCAGCTGTAAACAGCTGTAAACTCAGTGATATCATAGTGTATTAACTTTTGACGAAACAAATCCACCGCTTTTATCATGAGGTGGTGTGGCTCTTCCCGAAAGGACTATAAAAAACCCTAATTCGGAAAAATAGATTTTGCTCAGTCAATAAGGTAAGTTGCATCACAAATAAATTTCTTTGAGTTTCCAAACATCAATAAGCAAACATTGCATATTTACGTATTCAAAATGTTCCTTCACGTTAGATATGAATAATAATAATAAATGAATATTAATTTCGTGTTTGTTGTAAAAGTCGTGAAGTGTTAATACGATTTATTTTACCATTTCCTCCAACAGATGGTGTTTCGTATCTAACATCTGCGATTTTGGTGGTTTTGCGCAAGATGACGAAATGCTATGAGCATGAAACAGCGTGCTAAGATCATTAACGTTTCCGTTTATTACAAGGCGTGAGGGAATAAACTTAATCCCTTTGAGTATTTTCCTCATTTCCACAAGTGTTTATAATGTATTTTCCACCTGTACATGCAGGTGGGTTTGAGCTAGATAGGGAAGCGCTACAAATAATAACGAAACTATAAAGGTCATGTTTGAAAGTGCATACAGTAATCTATAAATTCTAGCCACCTTGGGGGTTGAGTGGTGCTGCATTTTAGAGCGGTATATCTAGTGGTTGAGAATCTTTGAAAAAGCATATTTCAATAAATTTTAAGCATTAACAATTGAACTTCTTTACATCTCATCATTAGGTAACGTTTAATACCTAAAAGATAGTGCCAGTGGGTAGTAATGTAAATAACTAATTTAACATTTGTTAAATGTAAACAAATGAGAATAACCTGCAAATGTTGTCACGTACTGTAAAGTAGTACGCACTAGTTGATTAGCAACTAGTACTGGATTAATAGAAGCAAGAGAAGAGTTAAAACAACATTAAAATATAATAATATATTCGGTAATGTTCTTTATGTCACATATTTTTCACGATCCGATATTTTATAACTGCCTACGTTTACTCCTTTTTTCTCCACTTTCTAACCTCTTTATAATTTAGAACATTTTAACTAAATTAAGTGTAACATGCTCTTTCTTCTGTCCACTCTTTCCGTCTTGATTTTCGCCAGCTAAAGTTGAAGGAAGGGGGAAAATTTTTGTAATAAAATAGCACAAGTGAATCTTGATATGATCGACGATAATTGTTTACAACCCACAGCGCCAATGTTTGATAGTGGTGAAACTGGAAAATTCTTCAACTCAAATGCGATAATGGAAAATTGCTTTCCGAATTACAAAATTTTTTTTTGTAAAATATGCAGGAGTTTTAAAAATTTCCGGATGGTAAAATGCAGGATTTTAAAGAATTCCGCGTTATAAAATATAGGATTTTAAAAATTCTGCATTGTTAAATGAGGGATGTTTAAGGTCTTCCGGATTCTAAAATGTTGGATTTTAAAGAACTCCATATTATAAAATATCGGATTTTAAAGAATTTCGGACTCACTTTCTTCCAAAGAGACATTTCACATATCCGACGACTTGTCATTCGTTAAAATCAGAGCAAATGAAACAATATTGGCTGTATCAGGCACGGATTTAGAAACAAATCGAAGTGGATGAGGGACACAACTTAATACCCAATCAGCAATAAACCTAAATGTTACTTACAAAAAGAAACATTTGTATTTTTATTTAAAATTAAACCATGACAAATCTTTACAATCTTCACTATAGCTCATTGTATTGATAGACTCTTATGAGACTCTGTGGCAAGCGACTGCTTCAGATGTAGTATATTTATTTTTAAAAAAATATATTTTCAGGAAACTCAATAAGAGCTTCAGACAACTTGCAAAATTTATTGTCATTTAAGTTTGTACAAACTTACTTAATTCCTACAGTTGATTGCATATATTTGACCAGATAATATTTTTTTCAATTTATATTATTTAGGATTTAAAGTTTTATTTTTAAAAAAATATATTTTCAGGAAACTCAATAAGAACTTCAGACAACTTGCAAAATTTATTGTCATTTAAGTTTGTACAAACTTACTTAATTCCTACAGTTGATTGCATATATTTGACCAGATAATATTTTATTCAATTTATATTATTTAGGATTTAAAGTTTTATTTTTAAAAAAATATATTTTCAGGAAACTCAATAAGAACTTCAGACAACTTGCAAAATTTATTGTCATTTAAGTTTGTACAAACTTACTTAATTCCTACAGTTGATTGCATATATTTGACCAGATAATAATTTTTTCAATTTATATTATTTAGGATTTAAAGTTTTATTTTAAATTAAAATTTTATTTTACTTTAAAGAAGTTAACAACTCGATAGAGATATGTGATACATGTTAAGTAATCATTTACAAATGAAACCTTATTTTTCTCAGATTAAATAATTTAGAAAAGTGATTTTCTTTTTTCTTATCAAAAAATACACATCCTGATGATTTGTTTTCTAGTTATTGCTCCCATGGCCGAGTGGTTAGCATGTTTGGTTACTGATCTAAGAGACCTGGGTTCGAACCCCGGGTAAGGCATGGTTGTGTGTGTTGTTTTTCTGCTGAGGTCCTGCCATCCTCTCAGACTTTATATTATGGCATATAAACTGACAGGCTCCTGTCAGACCTCTGTTGCAAGCAGTTGCTTGAGGGAGTATTTATTTATGCTTCATTATACATAAAGTACCATTTTTCGTACAGTGTAGACTGTGAAAATAAAAATTCAGCTAGAAAACCTATTTGTAAACTGACACCAAATAGGTATATTTATTTGCTTTTAATGCGTAGAACAAGTAAAAATATTATTATAAAGATTCATATCACTATTGGAATGGAAGAACACATAATTGCCGGAATAGCAGTGACACATTAGTGGTTTCAGGTGGTTTTCAGTTTCAACAGTTCAGCGTTGAACTTGACTCCTGCTATGCCGATTCCAGCAGTCATGGAATTCTACGATATATTAAAATGCTGTTAATAATTTAGTCCTACTCTATTAATGCAAATATAACATACCAAATTATTCTTAAAGTAATAAATAATTTTTGATTATTATCCCATGGCGCAGTGGTTAGCGCTCTTGGCTATTGATCTAAGGGACCTTGGTTCGAACCCCGGGTAAGGCATCGACGTTTGTGATGTTTTTCTGCTGAGATCCCGCCATCCTCTCAGAACTTTTACTGTTCCGGGACTCACTTCTTTCAGACCGGAGCTGCTTTCGCTCTTCTACTTATCTTTTTATTTTTTTTCCGGCTATTATTTTTCTAGCCGGGCTGCGCTCCGCAACCCCTTTAAAGCCACCCATACTTCAATTCCGTACTGGTCTTCTCTGAGACAAACGTTAATCTCCTACTTCCAGGTTTCTCATGCCGCTCGTGTAGTATCTAGACGACGGAGCACGAGTTTTTCCCCATGGAGGGGCGGGTCCTTAGGGACCCGCCCCTCACCCCAGTAAATGAGACCTTTTACTGTGGCGTATGAACTAACAGTCTCCTGTCAGACTTCTGTGGCAAGCAGATGCTTGAGGGGGTATATATGTTTTTAATGATGATCGAAACAAAGAGAAAGTATAAAAGATTTTCCAATTGCAATACTAATGGTAAGTACTAGTACTTAAAAACTATAACCCATAATTTTATCTTAATCCAGAGGCGTATTAAACATTTAAAATATTTAACAAATATGATGATAACAGAAAAAATCGCTTACAATAAGAGTTCCAGCCGCCCACATTTGGAAAATAATCCTGGCCTTAGGGAACATATAAAATTGAAAGTATATATATATGTGGTATACCTTTATTCAAAGCTATAATTCAGAATTTTCAAAACGATATAACGTTCATTTGACTGATTTATTAATTGGGTATGGTTAGATTTCCTGTTTTTTATAAATTCAGCGATGGTCTTTGAAAGGTCAGTATCGGACAGAATATTTCGCCGTCCCTCCATGTACACGTTAAGAACACGCTTTTGAGAGCCGATTTCCATCTGGCCCCTAATTTCAGATCTGCTTCATTCTAACCTGAGCCCTTAGGGTCCTTAAGATGTGGCCATTTAACAAGCGGCCTACCTAATAGGCCGTTTGTTAAATGGAACACACGTCAAACGGCTTATGCAAAAAACACCCGTCAAACGACTAATGACGTGACGACACACGTCAACGTCAGAACACACGTCAAACGACTTATGCAAAAAAAGTGCCACTCGGAGGTAAAACAACCGAACCCAATCGACCTACGAGAACTTCGAACGTCAACTGCGCAGTCTCATAGTCTTTCCGATTGCCGCTCATGCCCTGATGCCTAATCTAAAAAAAAGTTCAAAGTATTTGTTCCGTTAAAAAACCAATCTATACTTCTAGAAATGTTTACGTTGCTGCTATGGCTACAATTGCTACCGGTAACTGCTTCTTCGATGCTTGGAGAAATAGTTATTGTTTAAATGCTTCATCATCCCAAATAAATTGAAAGAAAGCTTCCGAGACTCGAAAAAAGTCGTCTTATGAGTCGAAAAAGTGACTTTCTAAAGGCTCTCTGCACGGCAATAAATGCCGCCAAACACTAAAGACCAAAGGGGACTTTCAGGATAAACTGCAACGTTAATGGTCAGTCCTGTCGCCACACGTGACCACATTTCCGCGCCCATTCTCCACTTCCGTCACCTTGATCGCGCACTTAAAAGAGTTTCATTTCCTCTGTCTCCGCGTCTGCGGTAATTCGTCTGCAGTTCGCATTCCCTCCCCATTGCTTCGGCGTCGAAACACTAAAAACAATTGGAAACGAAATCGCAGCTGGTAGAGCAGATGCTTACTCTAACGCTAGACAGTTGCGATTAGAACAGTCCGTGTTTGCTGGGGAAAAACATACATTTACGACGCTGTAGTGGATATGCAGTCTCGACACTTGTGTTAATTAATTGACTGAGAAAAATATCAAGGTCTCTAATTCCACAGCGCATTTTGTTCCGCACTACTCATGAACGGTGCGGGTTGGGTTTTTTTTTACCTCTGAGTGACACCTTTTTGCACACCATGGTCTAAATGGCCAGGTCACATGGACCCCGAAGGCTCAGAGAAGGTTGGGGAAGGGGACCCACTGGAACAGCTGTTGGGAAACAGATGGTAGCCTCCCGTCAAGGCCATCCAGCGTGTTCTTTAACGTGCACAAGGTATGGCTCTCCCACACACGGGGCCACGGCCTAACGTCCCATCCGACGGACAGTGACCTTTCCAAGCCATCGGTGTCCCCTACTGACCGTGGGCAGGGCGGGGAATTTTGCGGAGATAAATCTCAACGCTGATCCAGCTGGGACTCGAACCTGGGAACTACAGATTACGAGCCTGGCGCGCTACCGACTGAGCCACCCCCGCCCCTGAACGGTGTGGAAAAGCTTTCCCGTTTCTATTAATTGAAATTTTATATATAAAAGTACACTTGAAGCTCGTAGAGAAGGGGTGTCCGACACAAATATAACAAAGAGTCGCTAGGAAAAAAATATATTCTGAAAGAGCTGCAGGAAAAATTTACTGTATAAAAACGAAAACAAATTTCTAATCAGTAGGGGATTGGAAAAAAAAAGCTAATTTTTTTTAAGGAATCAAGACAATATATTGATTAAAAAACAAAAATATGCATTTTTAATGAGTACTATGATTTGGCAAAATCGTTTTGTTATGCACCTAAAAATATTTGTTCAAAAAATTTCTAGAAATGTGCCAAATTGTTATATTGATCGTTTTATGAGCCGCAAGTTCTTTTGCAATGAGCTGCATGTTCTTTTAGAGTAAGCCGCAAGTACTTTTACAGTAAGCCGCAAGTACTTTTACAGTAAGCCGCAAGTACTTTTACAGTAAGCCGCAAGTACTTTTACAGTAAGCCACAAGTTCTTTTGCACAAGGTTACAAGTTCTTTTACAGTGAACCGCAAGTTCTTTTACGGTGAACCACAAGTTCTTTTACAATGAGTCGCAAGTTCCTTTGCAATGAGCAGCAAGTTCTTTTACAATGAGCCGCAAGAAGAAATAGCTCAATAATTTCTTTCATTTTTCGCGTAATAAAGCCATTGGTTCAGAAATTGGTGAAAAATATTTTAAATCAGGAGAGTAAACAGAAAAAACGAAGCATGAGCGGGGACACGAGCTTCTTTTGTGTAAACGAAGATGGTCTATACGTGGCGAGAATGCTAAGATGTGGTCTTAGGTATTTGCAGCATTGTTTTTTCTTTAAATATTTCAGTTGGGTTGGGTTTTTTTTCATCTGAGCGGCACTTTTTTGCACACCATGGACTAAATGGCCAGGTCACAAGGACCCCGAAGGCTCAGAGAAGGTTGAGGGAGGAGACCCACTGGAACAGCTGTTGGGAGACAGATGGTAGCCTCCCGTCAAGGCCATCCAGCGTGTTCTTTAACGTTCACAGGGTATGACTCTCCCGCACACGGGGCAACGGCTTAAC
Source organism: Ryuthela nishihirai (assembly GCA_038380435.1). Classification (NCBI taxonomy): domain Eukaryota; kingdom Metazoa; phylum Arthropoda; class Arachnida; order Araneae; family Heptathelidae; genus Ryuthela; species Ryuthela nishihirai. The sequence continues at coordinate 44,019,536 of JAWZYU010000020.1, forward strand.
GTCCCATCCGACGGACGGCGGCCTTTCCAAGCCCATCGGTGTCCCCTACTGACCGTGGGCAGGACGAGGAAAATATTTCAGTTGTTTAATTTTTAATTAAGCATTTCCAATTTGCATTACCTGATTTTCTGAGCGAAGAATATTGTTTTCGATTTATAAAAGCGAATGTAATTGTTTTTTCCTTATTAAAATAACTTTTAGCCATTTAATTGTGTGTTTTAAAGTGCGTGGATCTAACATATGCTGTCAAAATCGCAATTGATTTTGGCAGCACATCAGATTACTACCCTTGTGCGTTACTGCACAAGGATCGTAATCTGATGAGTTTAACACCTTATAATAAGGATTAGCTTTCCTTATATACCTAAAGACGCCTAGAGAAGTGCTGGTCCTTCCTAAAAATTCTTAACCCCCTTCCCAGTGATTCGATTAGTCACAAGTAGTATTGCCAACCTAGCCCTTTTCAATCCTTATAACATTTGCAATAAGAAGTCATCGCTTAAAGATAGAACAATTCCACCTTTTCTTCTAATTTCAATTTCAACGATCGACCATGTGGTAAGCTCAAGATTCAAAACAAATACATATAACCAAATTTTACTCAGCATTTGATTTCTCCAAAACGTATGGACAAAACTTTCTGTTTCATCATGGAGGTCTGACTACATAAAATCTGAAAGGCGTCACATCTTCCCTTCTGCGTTTCTCCTTCCATTCTGGGCGGGGGTGGCTCAGTCGGTAGCGCGCCAGGATCGTAATCTGTAGTTCCCAGGTTCGAGTCCCAGCTGGGTCAGCGTTGAGATTTATCTCCGCAAAATTCCCCGCCCTGCCCACGGTCAGTAGGGGACACCGATGGGCTTGGAAAGACCGCCGTCCGTCGGATGGGACGTTAAGCCGTGGCCCCGTGTGCGGGAGAGACATACCCTGTGCACGTTAAAGAACACGCTGGATGGCCTTGACGGGGGGGGGCTACCATCTGTCTCCCAACAGCTGTTCCAGTGGGTCCCCTCCCCCAACCTTCTCTGAGCCTTCGGGGTCCATGTGACCTGGCCATTTAGCCCATGGTGTGCAAAAAAGTGCCGCTCAGAGGTAAAACAACCCAACCTTCCATTCTGGGGCCTTCCTTCCAGGGGGCGGGGGTGGCTCAGTTGGTAGCGCGCCAGGCTCGTAATCTGTAGTTCCCAGGTTCGAGTCCCAACTGGGTCAGCGTTGAGATTTATCTCCGCAAAATTCCCCGCCCTGCCCACGGTCAGTAGGGGACACCGATGGGCTTGGAAAGGCCGCCGTCCGTCGGATGGGACGTTAAGCCGTGGCCCCGTGTGCGGGAGAGCAATACCCTGTGCACGTTAAAGAACACGCTGGATGGCCTTGACGGGAGGCTACCATCTGTCTCCCAACAGCTGTTCCAGTGGGTCCCCTCCCCCAACCTTCTCTGAGCCTTCGGGGTCCATGTGACCTGGCCATTTAGCCCATGGTGTGCAAAAAAGTGACGCTCAGAGGTAAAACAACCCAACCCAGCCTTCCTTCCAACTTCCCTTTTATCTACATCACCTTTTTAAATCCCGAACCATTTGGAAAATTCAAAGTAAAACTTCATCATTTTCTTCCATATTCACTTAGGTTATATATATAATTTTTTTCAGCATTATGTATGCTTCTGTTATTTCACAACGTCCCATTTTTCATTCCTCCACTGTTTCCTTCATCGCCCATTTATCATCTTTCATTATGCCATTATATCAGTCATCTTCTCGATGCTTCTCCTCCTGTTATCCGTCGTCTTCACAGCTTTCGTCTATTTTCGAATCATTAATAATTATGTCAGAGACACTTATAAACAGATGAAAACTGCGCGCATTTTTTTTGCTATATTTCGCTTTCGCTTTCAAGTGCATATCAAGCATAAATTATTAGTGGAACTACTTAACGTAGTTTTTCCTTTTTCAGCTTGGGGTGGTAGTTGGCTAAGTCGATAGAGGGGCAGGCTCCTTATCTGCTGTTCCCACGTTGAGCCCCAATTGTATTTGCGCTGATATTTATATCCGATGAATCGGGTTCTGCCCTTGGTGAGAAATGGAACCTCGGCGGACTAGGAAAGGCAACAGTCCACTGGATGGGTAAGTAAGCTCTCTATACGTTAAGAAAGCCATGTTATTATGGGGCAATCCTTAAAAATAATAATAATATGTAATATCTAGAATAAAGTACAAAATATTCATAAAAACAAACACCGAAAAATAAAATGAACATCTCTACAATCTGCACCAAAGGGTCACCAATGTCGTCCAGGTTTCATGTACAGTCGTTCAAAAAAGTATCCGAACACTATGGTTGATCACAGAATTCAGAAAAAAATATCTGGCAACAATTTTTTTAGAAATTAGTGATCAACAACACGTGACACGAAGTTGCCAGATCACTAATTTCTAAAAAAATTGTATTCTAAAAAAAATTGTAATTCTAAAAACATATGTTCCTTGGCATCCTCATAGCATAAATCAACAAAGTTGCGTACCATTAATATATATGTTACCGCTAAAGTGCAGAAATCAGTTATTCTACAGATTATCTAGGTATTGTGCAGATTAACTAGGGTGATCCGTTAACGTGCGGAAAATTGTTTCATTTCTCAAATTACCTAGGTAATCTGCAAATTACCTGGATAATCTGCACATTACTTACTAGACACTCGTTAAAGTGAAAATAAGATCTTTGCTGGAACAACAGGAACGTTTCTGTACGCTTAAATTAACATAATGTTATTTATCTAGTGTCCGAGAGTAGAGTTGAAACCAGGGTCATCCCTCTGTCAACATGAATCAGTCGTCCGAATTATAAGAAACGCCCCCAAAATGAGCAGGCCAAGTGAGAACGAATCATTTTAGTGATTCGTTATCAAGAATGAATCACTTTACCGATTCGTTCTCACTTGGCCTCCGCTCATCCGGGGCGTTTTTTATAATGCGGACGAGTGAATCACGTGACACGAAGATTCATATTCAGGAGATTCACCACTATGAGAGAAACAAACTTTTGAACTTTAACGATACGGAAGCCGTTAATGTGCACATTATCTAGGTACAATGCGGAAAACTCTTGATTCCGCACGTTAACGGAGCAAATCAGTTAATCTGCAGATTAGCTAGGTAATGTGCACATTAACGGCTTTCGAGCTTTAGCGGTAACATATATATATATATTAATATATATATATAATATAATCAGATTATATATATATAATCTGATTATATTATATTAAATATAGGTGTATCGAAATGGAAATTATACAGATCCACTAAAAAGAACTACCAGGATGAATGAAGATAGAGTGGTGCCACTAGAGAGGGAGCATTTCTTCGCGTTCATTGGCTAGGAGTTTTGACGTCACAGCGGGGAGATGGATGGTAAACAAATCTTATAAGAAGGGTACGTAACATAGATTTGCATTCACAGAAAGAGTGAAAAGTTTAAATTTTCATTTTGTTTGGGGTCTGTGTAGCTATGAAGAAAGTATTTATTTTTATGGATATAGACTGAAATAAAACATAAATATTCCCTCAAGCAGATGCTTCCACAGAGGTCTGACAAGAGCCTGTCAGTTGATACGCCAGAGTAGATTTGTGAGAATGGCGGGACCTCAGAAGGAAAAACAACACAAACATCCATGCCTTACCCAGGACTCGAACCCCAGTTCCCTTTGATCAGTAGCCAAGCGCGATGAGCGCGTTTGGAGACCACTTTAATAGATACAGTTCCATGTTACATCAATAGTAACTGAATAGTAACTGAGATACATATCAGTAACTTCTTAAATAAACTTTTTATGAAAAAAAAATGTGACTGAAGGTAGTTTAAAGATTTCAATCAAATTTATTTTCATCTCAATTTCAACAATATTCATTCGCTATTTATTGAGTTAAGGAAAGTTCGCGTAATAATTATGTTAATTTTTGCCAATATTGAATATTTGTTTCTGTTTTAGGATGAACTAACTTGCTAAATATTTCAGCTTCCATAACTCTTTAAATACTGAGAGAACAGTTTTGGAAATTGAGATTTAAAAAGACTTGAGTTCTATAAATTATCTTCACATTTTTTTTTCATAAAAAACTTATTTACGAACTTGCTGAGTTCTGTACAGGTCCGGATGTAGAAAAAAATCAAGGGTGAGGGAAAAGGAGCACAATCGAGCCTAGAAACTGTAAAACGTGGGAAAAAGACTGCTTTCTAATGCAGTATAAATTTCACCCTCCGTTTTACAGGTCTTTAAGAAATTTATTGAAAAATGCATGAAACATAAATAAGCTTAATAGCTTTTGCTGCCCTCACCCTTATTAGCATTCTGAAAGGAACGTGGTACAAAAGTACATGGTCCCCTTGTCCCCCCCCCGACCCTTTAATTTTCATATAAAATTACTACAGAATTTATATATGATGATTCTGAGTAATTATTTTGATTTTTCTCTTAAAATTAAATTCTATAGAATTAACACACCAGATATCAATTTATTACAACTTATCTTATTTTTAATTGTTAATGGTCATAAGGAAAATCTGAAGAAAAATCCAAATTTTGCCGCCTGAAGTAAGTTTTAAATGTTTTCCCTTCCAAAAGACATTTAAACTGACCTGGACTGACGAGTTTTTAATTTACTTCGAAACGTTTCCCTGGAGTTACCTAATGAATCAGCTTTGCTTACTTTTTCTCCATTTCATTTAGTTTCCGAAGTTGTTATTCTGGTGTATCAAATTAAGGAAATTTCTCTGTTTTTTCATTGGCCTTAATCTTCCTTGCAAAATAAAAAAATTCCCCTGGTTTACTTAGTTTTTTTAATAACAGCTTCCAACTGCTGCTCTAATTGTTTAATGCGTCGTGTAATCTGCCTTTGATGCACTGACAATAAGATTCCATTCTCTATGAGCTGAGGAATTTAAATTATCAGTTTTCTGCGAAAATGCTACTCTTTTTATTGGGGCACATTGTCGTAGTTTTCAGGCCATCGATTTATTTTACAACATTCTTTTGTGTTTTTTCCCCCGAGACAACAATCCTAAGAGTTCGCTTCATAGATCAGGATCGTAGCAGGCATCTCCAAAATACTCACTACATCTTAACATGTCGCACATCGAATCTGTGTTACCGCAGATTCGATGTGCGACATGTTAAGATGTAGTGAGTTCCATGTTAATTGGAACTTCTTACTAATTTTTCTTCTGATGGGAATGAATGCGAAACATTTCTTTTCTCATTCTTTGAAATATTATCATGGACTTTGCTACTGCACAGTTAGACATGATAAAAAAGCAAAAATTACCTGAACGACTTCATAGAAGCAAATATTCACCAAACCAAGATAGACACGAAAGAACGGACGATTATGTAAATCTTTTAGCTCAGCTATCCCCTATGTGACGTCGCAAAGAGCGCCCTCTATGCTATACTAGAATGATCTTGGTAAAACAGAACCTTTTTGCGCCGCCCTATATATACTCACTCTGACACAGAACTGCATCTGGCCTCCCCCCCCCCAATAGGGGACCACTTTGTCGTGGTGGTGGGGGGGGGCTAGGGTCCAGCAACCCGGTCGAAAGCTTTGCCGACCGGCGTGGCTGCACCGGTTGGACACAGCCAAGACCAACCGAGGTTGACGATGCCGCCAACCGCTGATTTTGAAGGTCGGATGGTGACGGTGTCTGAGACCTCACCTAACAGGTGCTCTGGGTGAGCAGTTCGAGGGCACTTCTGAAAAGATTTGTGCCCCAGTAGGTCGAGCCCTCACCAAAGTCTGGGCCTCACTAAGAGTCTCCACCCCGGATGCCGAGCGAACTTGGATCTATATATCCTTGTTCATGGCTAACCGGGGAACAGATTAAAGTTAGGTTTCTTCCGGTGGTCAGCCTTCCTTCTATAAGACTGCTGCCATGTGAGGCCGGGGTTGAGGTGCGTCTATATGGCGTATTCCTTGCCCCCGGCTCTAGATAGCACGGCTCTTCATAATTGGTAATGCTTTCAGGCGGAATCGGGAATTGCCGTGGTTACATAAGATCGCAACAAAATAGAACGAAATCTGGCCTCCTTGGTGGCTCAGTACTATCGCGTTAGCTCGCTGTGACACTGCGACTAGCGAGGTCCGGGTTCAAGTCCTGGTATGAATGGCAGGGCGTTTGTTTTGTCCTATCTGTTGTATTGTCTCCCAATATCAAAACCTGTCCAATTACCGACATGTCATAAAATTCTGTGTTCTCTCATTGGGACATTGCGGAAAATTGGCTATAAGTCCTAGTATCCAAATTGAAAAAAAAAATGTATCCAATAAAGTAGTCGCTGTATATATCCAAAATAAAAACTTTCTTGATAGTTGCATAGACCTCAAATAGTTAAAACTGTAATTTTTCAGTTTTTCTGTTAACATAAATCTATGCTATATACTCTTCTTATAAAATTTGTTACCATCACTCTCACCGCTGTGACGTCAAAACACCTAATCATTGACCGTAAAGAAAGCTTTCTCGCCGAGTGGCAACGCCCACTTTCCTTCACCTTGCTGAGAATATAAATAAAAAATATAAATACCCCCTCAAGCAGCTGCTTGCCACAGAGGTCTGACAGGAGCCTGTCAGTTTATATGCCAGAGTAGAAGGTCTGAGAGGATGGCAGGATACTATATTTTATTTTATAAAAATATCCCGTGGCCGTGTGGTTAGCGCGCTTGGCTACTGATCAAAGGGATCTGGGTCGTGGATATTTGTGTTTATCTTTCTGCTGAGATCCCGCCATCCTCACAGATCTTCTCTACGACTTAATAAACTGACAATCTCCTATTAAATCTCTGTGGCAAGCAGCTGCTTGAGTAGGTATTTCGTATTTTATTTAGTAATTAAGTAAAAAACTAACTGTATGTACGAAATATCAATAAACTCTTAAAGTTTCGTTTTGTGCTCAACAGACTGCCATGTGGGCACCATTGTTGATGTGATGATATTCATCCATACTCGGCACAAACTAAGGACAGAAATGTGCAGGAGAGACCTTTTGCACGTTGAAGAACATGCTGGATAGTCATGACAAAAGGTTTCCGTCTATCTCCTAATACCTGTCCAGTGGATCTCCTTCACCCGAGGGTCGGGGCGGGTTGTTTGCCTCTCAGCTGCACTTTTTGCACACAATGGGCTAAATAGCCAGATCACAAGGACCCTGAGGGCTCAGAGAAGGTTGGGGTAAGGGACCCACTGATCAGCTGTAGAAGACAATGGCAACCTCTCGTGAAGGCCATCTAGCATGTTTTTTAACGTGTATAGGGTATGACTCTCCCATACATGGGGCAACAGCTTTGCATTCCATATGACTCTCCCATACATGGGGCAACAGCTTTGCATTCCATATGACAGACAGCGGTCTTTCCAAGCTCCTCTGTGACGATTATGGTGGAGATTGTGGGAGATAAATCTCAATACTGGTACAGGTAGGATTCGAACCTGGGAACTGCAGATTACGAGCCTGCGCCTCAGTTGGTAGCATGTCAGGCTTGTAATCTGAAATTCCATTGCTGGAATTCTGCAAAACTCCCACCCTGCCCTCGGTCTGTAGGGACACCGATGGACCTGGAAAACCACTGTCCATTGGATGGGACGAAAATCCGTGGTCCCTTGTATTGAAGTACCATACACTCTTGATATTAAAGAATACTCTGGATGGCCTTGACGGGAGGCTGCCATTTATCTCCTACCAGCTGTCCAGTGGGTTCCCTACTCCAACCTTCTCGGGTTCCTTGTTGCCTGGCCATTTAGTACATTGTATGAAAAAAGTGCCTCTCAGAAGTAAAACAATCCAACCGAAGCTTCTGAGCCTTTGGGATCCTTGTCACTTGACCATTTAGCCCATTGTGTGCAAAAAACGTTCGGTGGTGATCCAACCCTAGTGTATTCATTTCAGACAAAGTTACATCAACATTAATACAAATTTAGGTCTCTATGAAATACTAAGCTGAATAAAATTGATTTTGCTGTGAGTGGGATTCGAACCCACATCTCCCAGTAACCGGCCAAATATGCTAACCATCACACCATCAACGGTTAACATTTCTTCTTAAGCTAGTGTGACTTATAAACATTCCCCGCATTTTATTTGATTCGCACAGTGGCGCCATCTATCGGGAAGTGGAAAACTATGTTTTCTCTTAGAGATGGAATGGCCGGTTACTGGAAGATAGTCGGTTTTAATCACATTCACAGCAAAACCAATTTTTTTTCAGCTTATTATTTCATGTTTTCATTGTCTACAGGACATCTCCTGTGATACTTTACCACTGAATTAGCTCTCTATGTTTATTGTTTTGCTTTAACGGGGGTATAGAGTTACATTTTAACGAAGAAAAAATAAAGGATCCTGCACGAAAACAAAAATAAGATTTCCTCTTCTAAGACATTAGTGGTCAAGGAGAGATAATCTTTGCAAAGAGTAAAAATGCTGAATTGTTTACTAGTGTCTCACGAAGAAGAATAAAAGAAAGTAATAGCCTATACTAAATAAGTAGGGCAGAGCCTTCTGTCTTCCCTTACGCGACATGCAACTCATTTTCGCCTAGCATCAGATAATGGCTTTTTTTTTCCTTAAACCGTGTCACAGACACTTCCCGCAGTATAGCACTCACACATATTAGGGTCTTTCATCTTGAAATTACTGCAATTACCTTAAGTGGTGCCTCTGTCTGTATCAAGGTAAACATCTCCATAACATCCAGATATTTACGACCACATAAACATCGCTGTTGACTATTATGAAAGATTGGAGCCCTCGATACACAATCCTTCAAAAACAAATTTATACTTCATTAAACTCTTGGGGGCGGGGGGGGGGGGGGGGGTTCAGTCGGTAGCGCGCCTGGCTAGTAATCTGTAGTTCCCAGGTTCGAGTCCCAGCTGGGTCAGCGTTGAGATTTATCTCCTCAAAATTCCCCGCCCTGCCCACGGTCAGTAGGGGACACCGATGGGCTTGGAAAGGCCGCCGTCCGTCGGATGGGATGTTAAGTCGTGGCCCTGTGTGCGGGAGAGCCATACCCTGTGCACGTTAAAGAACACGCTGGATGGCCTTGACGGGAGGCTACCATCTGTCTCCCAACAGCTGTTCCAGTGGGTCCCCTTCCCCAACCTTCTCTGAGCCTTCGGGATCCACGTGACCTGACCATTAAATGTGACCATGGTGTGCAAAAAAGTGCCGCTCAGAGGTAAAACAACCCAACCCAACCCATTAAACTCTTGTCTCAAAAGCAATGACAAATTAAAGGGTGCCGCCCTCCCTTTATATTTAATCCGTTACGTCTTTATCCGTTCTCTTCAGCTTGTTCAAAACTAGACAAGTTGTTCTAGAACTAGTTTTCTCTCCTCTTCAGCGTCTTCTAAAATTAGCTTTCTCTCCTCTTCAAGTTGTTCTAGAACTAGTTTTCTCTCCTCTTCAGCTTCTTCTAAAATTAGCTTTCTCTCCCCTTCATGTTGTTCTAGAACTAGTTTTCTCTCCTCTTCAGCGTCTTCTAAAATTAGCTTTCTCTCCTCTTCAAGTTGTTCTAGAACTAGTTTTCTCTCCTCTTCAGCTTCTTCTAAAATTAGCTTTCTCTCCCCTTCATGTTGTTCTAGAACTAGTTTTCTCTCCTCTTCAGCTTCTTCTAAAATCAGCTTTCTCTCCTCTTCAAGTTGTTCTAGAACTAGTTTTCTCTCCTCTTCAGCTTCTTCTAAAATTAGCTTTATCTCCTCTTCAAGTTGTTCTAGAACTAGTTTTCTCTCCTCTTCAGCGTCTTCTAAAATTAGCTTTCTCTCCTCTTCAAGTTGTTCTAGAACTAGTTTTCTCTCCTCTTCAGCTTCTTCTAAAATTAGCTTTCTCTCCTCTTCAAGTTGTTCTAGAACTAGTTTTCTCTCCTCTTCAGCTTCTTCTAAAATTAGCTTTCTCTCCTCTTCAAGTTGTTCTAGAACTAGTTTTCTCTCCTCTTCAGCTTCTTCTAAAATTAGCTTTCTCTCCTCTTCAAGTTGTTCTAGAACTAGTTTTCTCTCCTCTTCAAGTTGTTCTAGAACTAGTTTTCTCTCCTCTTCAGCGTCTTCTAAAATTAGCTTTCTCTCCTCTTCAAGTTGTTCTAGAACTAGTTTTCTCTCCTCTTCAGCGTCTTCTAAAATTAGCTTTCTCTCCTCTTCAAGTTGTCCTAGAACTAGTTTTCTCTCCTCTTCAGCTTCTTCTAAAATTAGCTTTCTCTCCTCTTCATGTTGTTCTAGAACTAGTTTTCTCTCCTCTTTAGCGTCTTCTAAAATTAGCTTTCTCTCCTCTTCAAGTTGTCCTAGAACTAGTTTTCTCTCCTCTTCAGCTTCTTCTAAAATTAGCTTTCTCTCCTCTTCAAGTTGTCCTAGAACTAGTTTTCTCTCCTCTTCAGCTTCTTCTAAAATTAGCTTTCTCTCCTCTTCATGTTGTTCTAGAACTAGTTTTCTCTCCTCTTTAGCGTCTTCTAAAATTAGCTTTCTCTCCTCTTCAAGTTGTCCTAGAACTAGTTTTCTCTCCTCTTCAGCTTTTTCTAAAATTAGCTTTCTCTCCTCTTCAAGTTGTTCTAGAACTAGTTTTCTCTCCTCTTCAGCTTCTTCTAAAATTAGCTTTCTCTCCTCTTCAAGTTGTTCTAGAACTAGTTTTCTCTCCTCTTCAGCTTCTTCTAAAATTAGCTTTCTCTCCTCTTCAAGTTGTTCTAGAACTAGTTTTCTCTCCTCTTCAGCTTCTTCTAAAATTAGCTTTCTCTCCTCTTCAAGTTGTTCTAGAACTAGTTTTCTCTCCTCTTCAGCTTCTTCTAAAATTAGCTTTCTCTCCTCTTCAAGTTGTTCTAGAACTAGTTTTCTCTCCTCTTCAGCTTCTTCTAAAATTAGCTTTCTCTCCTCTTCAAGTTGTTCTAGAACTAGTTTTCTCTCCTCTTCAGCTTCTTCTAAAATTAGCTTTCTCTCCTCTTCAAGTTGTCCTAGAACTAGTTTTCTCTCCTCTTCAGCTTCTTCTAAAATTAGCTTTCTCTCCTCTTCATGTTGTTCTAGAACTAGTTTTCTCTCCTCTTTAGCGTCTTCTAAAATTAGCTTTCTCTCCTCTTCAAGTTGTCCTAGAACTAGTTTTCTCTCCTCTTCAGCTTTTTCTAAAATTAGCTTTATCTCCTCTTCATGTTGTTCTAGAACCAGTTTTCTCTCCTCTTTAGCGTCTTCTAAAATTAGCTTTCTCTCCTCTTAAAGTTGTCCTAGAACTAGTTTTCTCTCCTCTTCAGCTTTTTCTAAAATTAGCTTTATCTCCTCTTCATGTTGTTCTAGAACTAGTTTTCTCTCCTCTTCAGCGTCTTCTAAAATTAGCTTTCTCTCCTCTTAAAGTTGTTCTAGAACTAGTTTTCTCTCCTCTTCAACTTCTTCTAAAATTAGCTTTCTCTCCTCTTCATGTTGTTCTAGAACTAGTTTTCTCTCCTTTTCAGCGTCTTCTAAAATTAGCTTTCTCTACTTTTCAGCGTCTTCTAAAATTAGCTTTCTCTACTTTTCAGCGTCTTCTAAAATTAGCTTTCTCTCCTCTTCAAGTTGTTCTAGAACTAGTTTTCTCTCCTCTTCAGCTTCTTCTAAAATTAGCTTTCTCTCCTCTTCAAGTTGTTCTAGAACTAGTTTTCTCTCCTCTTCAGCTTCTTCTAAAATTAGCTTTCTCTCCTCTTCAAGTTGTTCTAGAACTAGTTTTCTCTCCTCTTCAGCTTCTTCTAAAATTAGCTTTCTCTCCTCTTCAAGTTGTCCTAGAACTAGTTTTCTCTCCTCTTCAGCTTCTTCTAAAATTAGCTTTCTCTCCTCTTCAAGTTGTTCTACAACTAGTTTTCTCTCCTCTTCAGCTTCTTCTAAAATTAGCTTTCTCTCCTCTTCAAGTTGTTCTAGAACTAGTTTTCTCTCCTCTTCAGCTTCTTCTAAAATTAGCTTTCTCTCCTCTTCAAGTTGTCCTAGAACTAGTTTTCTCTCCTCTTCAGCTTCTTCTAAAATTAGCTTTCTCTCCTCTTCATGTTGTTCTAGAACTAGTTTTCTCTCCTCTTTAGCGTCTTCTAAAATTAGCTTTCTCTCCTCTTCAAGTTGTCCTAGAACTAGTTTTCTCTCCTCTTCAGCTTTTTCTAAAATTAGCTTTATCTCCTCTTCATGTTGTTCTAGAACCAGTTTTCTCTCCTCTTTAGCGTCTTCTAAAATTAGCTTTCTCTCCTCTTAAAGTTGTTCTAGAACTAGTTTTCTCTCCTCTTCAGCTTTTTCTAAAATTAGCTTTATCTCCTCTTCATGTTGTTCTAGAACTAGTTTTCTCTCCTCTTCAGCGTCTTCTAAAATTAGCTTTCTCTCCTCTTAAAGTTGTTCTAGAACTAGTTTTCTCTCCTCTTCAACTTCTTCTAAAATTAGCTTTCTCTCCTCTTCATGTTGTTCTAGAACTAGTTTTCTCTCCTTTTCAGCGTCTTCTAAAATTAGCTTTCTCTACTTTTCAGCGTCTTCTAAAATTAGCTTTCTCTCCTCTTCAAGTTGTTCTAGAACTAGTTTTCTCTCCTCTTCAGCTTCTTCTAAAATTAGCTTTCTCTCCTCTTCAAGTTGTTCTAGAACTAGTTTTCTCTCCTCTTCAGCTTCTTCTAAAATTAGCTTTCTCTCCTCTTCAAGTTGTTCTAGAACTAGTTTTCTCTCCTCTTCAGCTTCTTCTAAAATTAGCTTTATCTCCTCTTCATGTTGTTCTAGAACTAATTTGTCTTCTCTTCACCTTGTTTTAAAACTAGCTTTGTTTCCACATCAGCTTGTTCTAAAACTAATTTTGCTTCCCCTTCAGCTTGTTCTGAAACGAATTTTGTTTCCACTTCAGCTTCTTCTGAAACTAGCTTTGTCTCCTGTTCAGCTTGTTTTAAAACAAGCTTTATCTTCTCTTCAGCTTGTTTTAAAATTAAAATTGTTTCCTCTTTAGGTTTTAATTTCTTTAAACATTCATTAATTAAAAGCTGAAGAAGCTTTATTAATTAATATATCATTCTTAAGCTTTTAATTCCTTTTAATTCCTTTAATTTGTTTCCTCTTCGGCTATTTTCTAAAACTATTTTAATCTTTGTCTCCTCTTCTGCTTGTTCAGAAACTAGATCTGTCTCCTCTTCAGCTTTCCTTTAAACTCTTCTCTTCAGTTTTTTCCTAATCTTTCTCTCCTCTGCCAGTTCAAACACCTCTCTTGTCCACCACTAGCTCTAGGGCCTCGGTCGGCTCAGTCGGTAGCGCGCCAGGCTCGTAATCTGTAGTTCCCAGGTTCGAGTCCCAGCTGGGTCAGCTTTGAGATTTATCTCCGGAAAATTCCCCGCCTTGCCCACGGTCAGTAGGGGACACCGATGGGCTTGGAAAGGTCGCCGTCAGTCTGATGGGACGTTAAAGCGTGGCCCCGTGTGCGAGAGAGCCATACCCTGTGCACGTTAAAGAACACGCTGGATGGCCTTGACGGGAGACTACCATCTGTCTCCCAAAATGCTGTTCCAGTGAGTCCCCTCCCCCCAACCTTCTCTGAGCCTTCGGGGTCCATGTGACCTGGCCATTTAGCCCATGGTGTGCAAAAAAGTGCCGCTCAGAAGTAAAACAACCCAATCCACCACTAGCTGAACGCACCAAAAAATCATTTTCTTATCTAAAACAAGAGTGAATGTTTTAATAAAGTAAACCATGTCTGCTTTACTACTATTCGCAAGCAACATAAAACAGTAATATATTATTTCCTTTGTGCTGCTTTAACAAATACTTCATATGCAGTGAAACATCGATATTTTTAGTAAGTTATGTAATTTGTGTTACTTTTTTTACATGAAACTTTAACTCTTTATCTGGAGCCTCACGGACTACTATTGAAAAGCTTTCATGTAATCGATTAGTTTTTAACGAATTCCTTCAAAGAAAAATGGTTCTCTCTCTCTGTGACTCCTTCCGTTTCCTTCTTCACTCTCCCATTCATTCCTTCGTCTTCTTCTCAGGCCTTAAAAATAAGAAATGAGGTTAATGAGACAGCATCGGAATTTTTCGAGATATAAAGCTTGTCACTCTGTTATAAACAACGTTTGTTACAGCCTAAACACAATCAACTATCAAAGGAGTCAGTTCAAAACTTCGATATGGCTTCACCCAAAGAAAAGTACATGAACATTCATTGATGAGAAATTGATGGAGAATGAGTGTACATCCGTTCTGTTCAATTCTGAGGCGCCCAGTCGATTTCCTGAGCATCAGCGTCGTAGTCAAGGCCAGCATCGCTCACCTGTCTCAAACGCGTGTCGCGAAGAAGAAAAGCGTTAATTGATTAGAAATCGATGAACTGTATCACGTCCTCACAAAACATGATCAGAGGGAGTCTCAAGTTTATCTCATCTTTTCCTGAAATGCAATAGGATGAGTCAAGTAATTGATACATTAATGTTAAAGTTCATTTCAGGTTAAGATAAGTCGCAAATTTTTATTGAGATGGTTTATTTTAGGCTTATATCAGATAAATATACTGCAGCAAACTCCCATATTATCCGTACCAGGTGGTACAAGAATGTGGAAGAGACTTCATAGAAGAAACACACAATGATTTTTTGCACCTCAGAGCGCACTTTTTTGCACTCAATGGGCTGCATGGCCACCCCACAAGGACCCTGAGGGTTCAGAGAAGGTTGGGAGAGGGGACCCATAGGACAGTTGTTAGAAGACAAATGGGAATCTCCAGTCAAGGCTGTCCAGCTTGTTCTCTGACGTACAGGGTATAGCTATTCTTCACATGGGACACAGCTTAACGTCCCATCCAATAGATGCCCGGCCTTTCCAATTCCATCAGTGTTCCCTTCTGACTAAGCACAGGGTGGGGTACTGACCGAGGGCAGGATCACGAGTTTTGGGGAGATGCGTATAAATCTCAACGCTGACCCAGGTTGGACTCGAATCTCAGAACTGCAGATTACGAGCGTGAAACACTACCTACTGAGTCACTCCAGCCCCTCCTAAAAGCAGTGAACGAACACGTATTCAAAAGGGCAAAGGACTGATGGTCAAATGGGCATGAAGTAATACTAGTTACAGAGCAATGTAACAATTTATTCGTGCAGAAAAAGATGTAATCGATCACCATACATTCTGATTGACAATACGTCGGGCATAGTCATACAAATGTCTGACATCATCTTGCAGTACATGATACCACGTCTAGTGCAATTATTCCACAAAGAGTCTAAATCTTATGCTGGTTGAGGATGAGCCCGTGTACAACGTTCAATCCTGTTAAACATGTTCGCTGGAGTAGTGGCTCAGTGGGTAGCGCTCCAGGTTCACAATCTGCAGTTCCCAAGTTCGAATTGTAACTATGTCAGCTTTGAGACATATCTCTTCTAACTCCACACCCGCCCTCCGTGAGAATTGGGAAACCGATGGACTTGGGAAGACCGTCGTCCATCGGGTGGAATGTTAAGCCGTGCCCCGCCCCTCATTCTGGTGATCTATTCACTGTTCACATTAAAGAACATGCTGGATAGCCTTGACTGGATGCTACTATATGTCTCTCAACAACTGTGCAGTGAGACCCTTCCTCCAACGTTCTCTGAGCTTGTGACCTGACCATTTAGCCCATTGCGTCAAAAATATGCTTTCAGAGATATAAAAACTCAACCCAACTCAAACATGTCCTTTTGTCCTTATTTCCAGCGATCTAGCTGGACCACAGCACAATCTGGAAGTGTTATATGCACTTCCTGGAGATTGCAGTGGTATGTAATCAGTCATTATCCATCTGTATCATGGCACCTTGAACATCTCCCTGCATGGAATGGTAGTGCAACAGGAAGGATGTCTTAGATTTATCTCTGGGCATTAAAACTGCCAGTAACACATAGCACAGGTGACCTGCTGTCCTAACTGTTGAATCTCCAGTAAAGGAAACCCGGCGCATATTCGCAAACGGTAGAGGAATACAACCTGCTCCCACGTTATCTCTATATGCAAATGCAGTAATTGTCTGCACCCAAACAGAACCAGGACTCGTCACTGAAGACAAACTGCCTTTCCTGACGTCAGCCTTCTCTACATCGATACTAGTCTCACACAGTGTGTTGCCTGAAACAACCGGCGCCACGAACGGCGGGAAATGAGCCCTGTCTCTGCAAGTCGGCTGACAATGTAACTTCTTCTAAATGGGGCATCCCATGGTGCTCATTAGCGTCCTAGAATGGTAGATAACGTTTGCTGTTGGAGCTACTGGTGTCATTCCAATTTATTAATCGGTTCCTTTCAACGGGTTTTTTTTATTATTTTTACACTAGTGCAACGTACAAAGTGTGTTTCGGGTAATCATCTTTTTGAAGAGTTTAGTAAAGGAAGGAATAATCACAATGCCGCTCTTTCATGTAACTATATATTCAGTTATTTTAATATTTGCTGTTTATATTGTTAATTAAAAAATCCATCGGGACAATGACTGATTGCATACAACTACAATCACCAAGAAACTGTATATAACACTTCCCGACTGCTGTCATCTTGATCAGTAGACATGTCGTCAATCGAACATATTTGCGACATAACAGGAAGTTGTCTAAAACTCATTTTCAACTTGGTAACACGCCAGGCTCGTAATCTTCAGTTCGCAGGTTCGATTCCAGCCTCAGCTAGCGTTCAAATAAACCAATAAATTGGTTTCTAGTAGACTATATTCTGATAAACTACTAAAAACTACTATTCTGATAGAGTAGAAAAAGCTACTACTCTATCAGAATAGTCGGGCGGGGGGGTGGCTCAGTCGGTGGCGCGCCAGGCTCGTAATCTGTAGTTCCCAGGTTCGAGTCCCAGCTGGGTCAGCGTTGAGATTTATCTCCGCAAAATTCCCCGCCATGCCCACGGTCAGTAGGGGACACCGATGGGCTTGGAAAGGCCGCCGTCCGTCGGATGGGACGTTAAGCCGTGGCCCCGTGTGCGGGAGAGACATACCCTGTGCACGTTAAAGAACACGCTGGATGGCCTTGACGGGAGGCTACCATCTGTCTCCCAACAGCTGTTCCAGTGGGTCCCCTCCCCCCAACCTTCTCTGAGCCTTCGGGGTCCTTGTGACCTGGCCATTTAGCCCATGGTGTGCAAAAAAGTGCCTCTCAGAGGTAAAACAACCCAACTATCAGAATAGTAGTTTATCTACTAGATGAACTACTATTCTGATAAACTACTAATATATACTAATTTATATTCTAATAAAGATTACTAAATATAGAAATTCTGTTTGTCTGTTTGTTTTTTGTAATTTTCAACCGTTTTTGTTTTAAACTGCTTAAAATATTTTTATTAGCAACGAGTGTTAGCATTTCATTTATGGAGGTAATAAAAATACATTTATTGAAAGGCAAGGTAACATATCCTTTTAGTAACGGTGTTGAGAGCCAATTCGACCTCCCCCCCCCCATAATAGTCATAATCAAGAGAACAAATGGAAATAACAAAAGTTTCTTATCATCAAAGAACTTTTCATTAGAAAAGAATCTATTTTATTTAATCACCCCTGAAAAAGACTAGTTCTTACGTTCCAAATCGTTTCGGTCTCAAAGTTATACAGGATTTGGGTTAGGTTGTTTTACCTCTGAACGGCACTTTTTTGCACACCATGGGCTAAATGGCCAGTTCACATGGACCCCGAAGGCTCAGAGAAGGTTGGGGGAGGGGACCCACTGGAACAGCTGTTGGGAGACAGATGGTAGCCTCCCGTCAAGGCCATTAAGCGTGTTCTTTAACGTGCACAGGGTATGGCTCTCCCGCACACGGGGCCACGGCTTAACGTTCCATCCGACGGACGGCGGCCTTTTCAAGCCCATCGATGTCCCCTACTGACCGTGGGCTGGAGCGGGGAATTTTGCGGAGATAAATCTCAACGCTGACCCAGCTGGGACTCGAACCTGGGAACTACAGATTACGAGCCTGGCGCGCTACCGACTGAGCCACCCCGCCCCAAAGTTATACAGGAAGTGACTTTTAACTTGTAGCTTCATCAAGCCTTCTTTTGCTACCGGCATTTTAAAGCAGTTTCTTCTGAACAAAAATATTTTTATTCGCGATTCTCTGACATTTTACATAAATATTATTTAAATACGTTTAAAGAACTTTTAGTATTTGCTTCACTTTGGTTACTTGGTCGATGATGGGATATTTTAGCAGTAGGTCACAATATATGTCAACAAAATCGATCTGTTACTCATTCATGGGGCAAAAGAAATCGGATTCAGATTCAAATAATTTGAGGCGTCAAAAGCTATCCAGTGAAAAGTCGAAATCTGTGAAAGTTCGGAAAATAAAATTCGACAGGGAAAAAAATTGAAATAGATGTTGCAACTGAGAACATGATGGCATATGAGAACGTTCTCCATCAGTTGCGTTGGCGTAAGTTCGTTAAGAAAATGGTCTTGATGTGATCTTTTCCTAAGGCTTCTATGAAAATGTTGAGTTATTTTGAATTCCCATCACTGCGAGTAATAGATATTGTTTCTCAAGCGAAAGCGATGTGTTATTGCTTTCAGTGGAATCGACATATCTAAAGTAATATTTCTGGAGTAGACTACGTTCAAGTATTCGCAAATAAAAAATATCATTAAATATCCCTAAGAATTCTAAACTTTTCATTTATAAGGCTATTCTTACACTAAAAGTTCTATTTTTATTTTGTAGTTTTATTATAAATAATTTCTTGAAGGATGGGGTTACTCAGTCGATAGCGCACCAGGCTCGTAATCTGGTGTTCCAAGGTTTGAGTCCTATCTGGGTCAGCGTTGAGATTTATTTCCATAAAACGATCTGCCCTTTGTCAGTAGAAGACATCGACGGGCTTGCAAAGACCACCGTCCGTCAGATGGGACATTAAGTCGAGGTTCCGTGTGCGGGCGAACAGCATCCTGTGTACGTTAAAGAACACTCTTGATGGTCTTAACAGGAGACTTCCATCATAACAGCTGCCCAGTGGGTCTTCTTCCCCAACTTTCTCGGGGTCCTTGTGACCTGGTCATTTGCCCCATTTTGTGCATAAAAATGCGCCTCATAGGTAAAACAACCCAACCCATTTCAATGAGTTTTTATTAAAAGTTAATTCATCAAATTTTGTACTGTACTGTTTATTCTAAATCTATTTCAGACAAAGACATCTGCAGAGAGAATCAAAATGGATTTTCCTCTCCGTTGCAATTCAAATAAAAAATATTTTCGATCGAGAGGATGCCCAAGAAAATTTATTATTCCAAAAATCAGTAATTCTGGAAGTATGAACAGTTCACATAACATAAAGATCACCTCAAAGAGACATTTGGTCACAAGATGCGACGAACAATAAACACCTCAAAGAGACATTTGGTCACAAGATGCGACGAACAATAAACACCTCAAAGAGACATTTGGTCACAAGATGCGACGAACAATAAACACCTCAAAGAGACGTTTGGTCACAAGATGCGACGAACAATAAACACCTCAATGCCATGATATCTTGATTGCTGGATGAATTGCGAATTTCCGTGACTTTGGCAGTTATTACTCTCATAAGACTTTTTCCTTTGCTAGCACGTAAAGAACCTTGTCTGGGTCGGATTGCCTGAAATGAAAACTCTAATCACTGTGATTATCTACTCTATTGCAATTGACACTGCTAACGAGTGGGGGGGAAAGTAGATTAGGGGGCTCAGTCGGTAACACCCCAGAATCGTAATCTGTAGTTCCTAGGTTTTTAAGCCCTACCTGGTCCAGCGTTGATATTTATCTCTGCTAAAACACCACCCTGCCATCGGTCAGAAAGGGGACACCGATGAGCCGTCCGTCGAATGGGATATAAAGCCGTCGCTCCGTGTGCAAGAGATTCCCTGTGCACGTTAAAGAACGTACTGGATAGCTTTGACAGAATGCTTTCATCTGTTTCCTAGCCGCTCTCTAGTGGATCCTTGGGATCCCTGTGACCCGGCCATTTAGCCGTTGTGTGCAAAGAAGTGCCTCTCAGAGCTGCAACACAACTCTAACTAGTGAGCTGAATATCGGATTCATACACTTTGTCAGAAGATGATAACTAAGGATATGAAGAGCATAAAAAAGGGGGAAAAGATGCATTAATTATTTGCAAACCTCAAGAGTCTAGAACTTATAGTGATCAGGGATTGGTGTAGTTAGTAGCGAATTAGGCTCGAAATCTAGTGTTCCCAATGTGTCGATATTTTTGTCTGCTTTCTCTTACTTCGGTGAGAAAGAACCGTCGATGTGCTTAAAAAAACAGTTCACTGTTCTTCGGATGCGACGTCAAACCATGTCTCATGTATTGGACGTGGCTTGACGTGTATACTTTGATGTGTGTATGTGATTGGCTATGTACGTTACTAGGAAGAATCTAGATTGCAGAAAATTATAGGATATTTTAATATTCTAAATAACACTTTTATATTAAAATATATATACAGTATTAAAAATGTCTAGGCCTCTTGAGTTTATAATCTTAAGAAAAATATTTTGGCTAAAAATAAAAATTTTAAATCGTAGTCTGATTTTATATTATGTTAAGTAACATTGGATTATAATCATACCATGTTAGAGTCAAGTAAAAGATATAATGGAGATGTAATAGAAAAAATTACATAAAGGACTAGAACGCTTTAGAGTTTTTTTTTTATAATTGATTACTTTTTTATTCTCATCAAATAGCCAATACGTGCTCCTTTCTGCAGATTCTACTTATCTTTTAAGGAGATACATAAACTTGCAAATATATATAGAATACACTATTTTTTCTACGGGTTCTAGTGGTCATATAAGAAAATATTCTTGAAAGAATATTTTTTCTTTAGGTTCGAGAGTCTTTTAAGGAAATATTCCTTCAAAGTTATTTGTTTCTTTATCTAGGTTCTAGCTGGCTCTTAAGAATATACTCTTGGAGAGATATGTGTCAAGGTTAAATGATCATTTAGAAAACTATTCTTAGAAAAAAAATGTGTTCTTTCTCTATATTCTAGTGATTTTTATCAAATATTCTTGCAAAAAATACTCTCTCCAGCAGCTGCTTGCCACAGAGATCTGACAAGAGCCTGCCAATTTATACGCCATAGTAGAAGGTTTGTGAGGATGGCGGTATCTCAGCAGAAAAAATAACACAAACAGCACTGCCTCGCACCCAGGTCCCTTTGCTCAGTAGTTATGGACGCTAACCACTTGAGCAAATATAGTTATAGTTTTGCCTCTCTTAGTCTCCCCTCTCTTCCGGTTCTTAAAACTAGCTTGGAATTTTCTTATGGTCGAGGTTTTCACTAGAAAATCCTTCAATCCAAACTAAAGAGGATAAAAGGGGATTACGATGTCTTTCTTTATGTGTCTGGATTATGCTTTCTCACTGGAACTTATTATTCTGTCCAAAGAGCATTCCAAAAAAATTAGCTATTCATGATTACTTGTTCTGTTTTAATAAAGAGAATTCGAAGAAGAAGAAGAAGAAGAAAAAAACAAACGGAGATTTCACATAATTATCTATTTTTTTTATACCTAACACTGTCTCGAGAATTTCAGCTTTGTTATTGTTCCAGAGCAAAATCAGAACCAAAAGATTATTTTAAATCTGTTCAATTTCTACGAGAAATGATCTTCCTTGTACTCGATTTCAAAAGAACTCTGACCTAAACCAGAAGTTTCCCACCCAATCCTACCGAAGAACTAAAAGAGAAAAAGATTTTATTCAAAGAGCCTCGGGAAAAATTCTATACTTGAAAACAGAAACATATGTTTTTAATGAGTAAGGAATTAGAAAAAAAACGATACTTTTAAGGAATCAAAAAAATTTCGATTCAAAAGCAAAATTATAAATTTTTAATGAGTAATGTAAATTGAGAAAATTGTAAATTGAGAAAACCTAAAAAGGTTTGGAAAAATAATAAAAGAAATGAGCTAGATTCTGTATTTTTTATTTTATGAGACTTAAGTTATAATTTCATTGGTTATTTGTTTTATCATTTAGAGATCTTATACACCTAAAGACTAAAATTAGACTGTATAATAGTTTGGTTTTTTCTAGGGTTAGTTATGATAGTGAAACTTGGACCCTTTTAAACAAGATAACAGGAAACTAAATGCTTTTGATTCCAGATGCTTACGCAGCATCTTGGGCATTAGGTGGTTCAACTTTGTAACTAATGGTGAGGTTAGGCAAAGGAGTTTGCAATCTCTTTTAAGCAGCATATTGTGCAGAGAGAGACTCTGTAGATTTGGCCATGTTGCCCGTATGAATAATTATAGATTGGCGAATAGGGTTATGAACAGTGTGCCTAAAGGCCTCAGAAAGAGGGGGAGACCAAGGATGCGGTGGGCAGACAATGTCAAACAGGACCTTGTTAAAATTGGTGTGCAGTGGCCAGATGCAGTAGATGTAGCTCAGGATAGACTTGCTTGGAGAACTAAATTGCACGGTCTGGTTGGACCTCCGTAGCCCATGGCTGCTTGAGGATGATGATACAATATAAAACTGTAAATAAAATAAAATATTTTTTTTATTTTCAGAACCATAAAGAAAGTAAGTAATGCAATCGAAATGAGTGTGGGAATTTTAATAATAATTAATGCAAATTTGTTTCCAGATACTCTAAAAATTAATGTAATAAGTCAATATTGTAGGTAGCCTATAACTGATAATATTCAGTATGCAGTAACATTTGAAATTCAAATTATTCGTTTTGAGACTTAAACATTTTTCTTTCTCGGTATTTTGCTCTGTTAACGAACAAATTATTCTAAATTATCAAAGTATTGAGACACTTTTATGTCGTGGGAAGGGAAAGCTGTTATTCAGAACTCCACAATTATCAAAAAAATCTTTTCCATAAAATGTCCCAGGAAAAAATTTGAAACTCAGAAAAATTTTCCGAAATTTTGTTTTCCACTACACTTTTGTTTTCCAGTTATACTTAAAATATTTCGGAAGTTTTTAAAAAGTTTTTTTTTTTTAAGAGAAGTGTTGCTAGTGGTAAGAATTTACCTGAAAAGTTATAACAAATCGTTTAATAAATATACTATTAAACTTTATGTAACTTTTTTTTCTTATTTTTAATTTCCTTCAATTCCAAAGAATGTTTCGAAATAACGTGAGAGCAGCGACTGCTGTGAAAAAAATTCAACTTCAATAAATTTTTAAACATTAAACGAACAGTGTCAAAATCGAGATTTGGTTAAATTTAACTGAGATTTATAATTTATCTCCCGTGACATTTTTTTCTCTGAAAAGAAAAAGCTTATTTTGAAAAATGTGGAGCTATAAACATAGTTTTCCATTTTCATAACATGGCATTGTCCTAATACGTTTGATAACATGTTCTGGATTCTCACAATTCGTATGCTTTAAAATTTCACTTTCGACGGAAAGGTGGAAAAAATTCTTTGAAACGATTTTGAACCATGAATATTTACAACTAGTTTCATTCCTTTTAGAAATTAAAAAAGAAACATAATTTTGTTGATACTTAAATAAATAAAATGCAAACTTTCAATGCTGGCGTCCCTAGACAATTGCCTAACGTGCCTTATGGGAAATTCGGCTCTCAGTGTGTTCTAGATTTATCCTAGCGTGATATTGTTTTTTTGTAATAATTTATTAGTACATAGCTGGTTGTTCTTTTAGATATTCAAATTCTTATCCTACCATCACAATTCGGGCAATGATTCATTGCTTAGCAAGTATCCCGTTCCTTAAAAGACTTCGGACTTTCTGGGAAACTTGGTCGAGAAGATTATGCTGAGCAAAGAGAAATAAAAAAAAAGCCCAGAAGAGAAAAATCTATTGCAAGACAGGAAATTTATCAAAGGCCACTTGGGAAGAAGCATCTTTGCTCACCGTGATGGGTATTAAAGAGGTTTTCTAAGATAAGAGGAAGAAAGCTTCTCTTTTTATGGTTATCAAGTTATTGATATTTACTTCTTTGGTAGAGAAAAGTAAATAATTTTCTAAGGAATTCTTGAAGCACTTTGGAGAATTGTTTTTCTTGAAAACACAGTCTAAAAAAGAGATTTTTAAGAAACTAAGGCTAATATTATCTTTTTTGTTTTTTCGCTTTCATAGTTTAAAAATTTGGGATTTGCTTTCTCCAGAGATATCGCTGTAAATAACGATGTGTGCATTTATTTAAACCAAATATTGATCTTCATTAAATTAAGATTTATTTGGTTGGGTTAATTTATTTCTGATCGGAATTTTTGTGTACACAATGGACTAAACACCCAGGTCACAAAGACCCTAAGTGTTCGGAGTTCTATAAGTGAAGGTGTGACATTGGATAGCTGTTAGTAGACTGCTGAAACCTTCCGTTAAGGCCATCCAATGTGTTCTTTAACGTATACAACGTACGGTCCTCCGACATGCAGAGTCAGGTCTTAACTTCCCATCCAATGAACGGTGCCCTTTCCAAGCCCATCGGTGACCCCTTTCTGACCGAGGGAATGATGCGGATTTAGTGGAGATAGATCTTAAATCTGACACAGATGGGACTCGACCTGGGAACTTCAGATTACGAACATGGTGCGTTACCGACTGAGCCAACAGCCGCACCCTAAACGATCAGGTCACGAGGACACTAAAGTTCAGAGATGTGTAAGGGAAGGGAATACAGTGGATAGCCAAAAAAGACTGAGAGAAGCACTGCACACACACACACACACATATTTCAGTTTGCTCTGCTTTTTGCAGTTATTGCACCCGTTATAGTTTGCAGCGGGATTTAGATCCGTTGACATTGCACCATGTTCGTAACTCAGTTTTGAGACCCCATTGTACCTGCGTTGAGATTTTCTGCAGTAACTCTACATTAGAAAAGAAGTCCAATGGACTTCGAAAAACATGTTCCATTCTACAGAATGTTAAGCTTTGTGCATCTTAAATAAATTGCTGGACGGTCTTGATGGAAGGGTTCGACATTTCTCCTAACAGCCATCCTATGATCCATAGGATGGCTCCAGCTCCAGCTCCTTCAAATAACCAGCTCTGAATTCGTGGTTTTGTTGTAACCTGTCCATTTTAGTTCATTGTGGGCATAAAAATGCCGCTAAATCGTTAAGCAAGCCAATACAGATCGTTTAGAAAAGCAAACAGGATTATGAAGAAGTTAAAGATCTTCAGAATTGGTTTCCTATTCGAGATAAACGAGAGTACTGAATTTGATGGCAATACGATTAAACCTTATTCTTTCCTTTAATATTTCGTTTAATTGGTTACAAATGTTTGTCGAACGTTAAATTCATGTTAAGTAAAAAGATATCTCGAAAGATATGACGATAAGCGGCAGTTTACAAATTCTTACAGATTTATTAAACAGAAAGAAAAGTTTGTCGAATATGTAGTAACATTGTAATCAATAAAAGATCACGAAAATTAGTTAGATCGGAAGGCAAAGGCTGCTGCTCTTACAATGTTGCTGGATACTTTGGCGTGGATGTCGAAAGAGAAGTCCTACGCAATTAACGGCTAGCAGAGATTTCTGGTCGTTGAGTCGATATCTCGAGGAATATCTCTGGAGCTACCGCCGTCGAAGTCAACGGGGATCGTTGGAGGCAGATGAGACGGACTAATCGGGACCTGATGATGGTGCCTGAAAGAGATGGGGGAAAAAGAAAAGGATAGGAAAGCGATAGAGAGGATTGCTCATCAGCAGAAATGGGAGTGGAGGAAGCAAGAGACGAGAACAGTGGATGAGAAACAAAAACTCTTAGGAGTTCCGAGAAGGGATCCGAAACAAAAAGAATCCTCATCCGCAAAAAAAAAACTCTCTTTTTTTTTTTGTAAGATTTTTATTGGTTTTAACCTCTTAAGACCCGAATTTTCGTTTATAGTAGAAGAAAAGTTTCCATTTAAATGTGCTCTAATTATGCACAAAAGAATAAGACAATGGAAAAAATTATTACTTTCTTATATCATCTCACTGATATTATGCATGTGCATTTCCATGTACAAACCATTCCAAACGTTGAAATTTTTTTAAATTTCAGAAAGCAGTTAAAAAAGGAACATAACAATTGCAATTTATATGCATTTTGTCATCACAAACACATCAAATAACTTACACCTGTGAAGTGTAGCAAAAGAGTTCTATGGATTTTTGGGAATTGTGGTAAAAGAATTCTGTGGTTTCTTGTAAAATGCAACAAAAAAGTTCTGTAGTTCTATGATATGTAACAACACAGCTCTTGTTGCATGTGAGGAACAGTAATATTCAGTGTTATTTTATGTAATTTCTATTATATTCGTAGGTGACTCCAAATTGCTGTCTGTTCCTGTGTCTACAGACTGGTCTACACTTTTGCAAAATTTGCAAAAACACTGGCGCTTCTTCCTGTGCTTTTCCTGTGTTAAATTAAAGGAAATATTTTAGTTATAGCATAAAATTGAGAGAAATGGTTAATTTGTTGCACTCTTTAAAAAGTTTCGAACCTTATCGATGAAGATTACTATCCATCACATCACTTTGTAATATGATGGATATAAATTTTATTCTAACACAGTACTAAAGATTAGTGGAAGGCTACTCGAATTGGGACCAACGAAAAATGTTTAAAAATATGTTTAAAAGATCAGAAAGATATTTGTTTTGTTGTCAAAGAAGCAAAAAAAATTAAATATAGGAGAAAAATCTGAAACACCTTGTTTGTCTGTTCGCTATGCTTTTGGAGACCACTTAAGACTTTATGACAAAATATTTCTTGATGGGTTCCTGAGGTCAAAGAGACTTAAACTAATTAAGAAGGAATTGGCTCAGTCGGTAGCGTGCCAGGCTAGTAAACTACAATTCCCAAGTTCCAGTCCCGACTATTGAGATTTACATCAGCTAAACAACCGCCTATCCTCGGTCAGAAAGGGAACACCGATGGACTTGTTAAGGCAGACGTAGTCAGAAGGGACGTCAGGCCATGGCTGCATGTGAAGTAGAACCATACGCTTCATGGACTTAACGGGAGGCAAACAACTCTCTAGTCGAGAGAGATGAGACCCTTACCTTACTAAACTCTGAGATCGTGGTGTCATTGTTACCTCACATTTAACCCATTTTGTTCACAAAACTGTTGGTCAGAGGTAAAATAACTCAACCCAACAAAAAACTAAATGCATTTGCTTGACCCAAGCAAGCAACGGGTAGCTCTTAGTCTCACCTATAATTAACTACTACTACTAAAGTAACAATAGCTTTCTATTATTGTGCAAAAAGTGGACTCTAGCAAAAACTTACAAGAAGAGCAGTGTTACAAAGTGAAGAGTGAAAACTTACAAAAAGAACAGTGTTACAAAGTGAAGAGTGAAAA
Source organism: Ryuthela nishihirai (assembly GCA_038380435.1). Taxonomy (NCBI): domain Eukaryota; kingdom Metazoa; phylum Arthropoda; class Arachnida; order Araneae; family Heptathelidae; genus Ryuthela; species Ryuthela nishihirai. The sequence continues at coordinate 44,046,842 of JAWZYU010000020.1, forward strand.
CTTATAAAAAGAACAGTGTTACAAAGTGAACAGTGAAAACTTACAAAAAGAACAGTGTTACAAAGTGAACAGTGAAAACTTACAAAAAGAACAGTGTTACAAAGTGAAGAGTGAAAACTTACAAAAGGAACGTGTTACAAAGTGAACAGTGAAAACTTACAAAAAGAACAGTGTTACAAAGTGAACAGTGAAAACGTACAAAAAGAACAGTGTTACAAAGCGAAGAGTGAAAACTTACAAAAAGAACAGTGTTACAAAGTGAAGAGTGAAAACTTACAAAAAGAACAGTGTTACAAAGTGAAGAGTGAAAACTTACAAAAAGAACAGTGTTACAAAGTGAAGAGTGAAAACTTACAAAAAGAACAGTGTTACAAAGTGAAGAGTGAAAACTTACAAAAGGAACAGTGTTACAAAGTGAAGAGTGAAAACTTACAAAAAGAACAGTGTTACAAAGTGAACAGTGAAAACGTACAAAAAGAACAGTGTTACAAAGTGAAGAGTGAAAACTTACAAAAGGAACAGTGTTACAAAGTGAAGAGTGAAAACTTACAAAAGGAACAGTGTTACAAAGTGAACAGTGAAAACGTACAAAAAGAACAGTGTTACAAAGTGAAGAGTGAAAACTTACAAAAAGAACAGTGTTACAAAGTGAAGAGTGAAAACTTACAAAAGGAACAGTGTTACAAAGTGAACAGTGAAAACGTACAAAAAGAACAGTGTTACAAAGTGAACAGTGAAAACTTACAAAAAGAACAGTGTTACAAAGTGAAGAGTGAAAACTTACAAAAGGAACAGTGTTACAAAGTGAACAGTGAAAACTTACAAAAAGAACAGTGTTACAAAGTGAAGAGTGAAAACTTACAAAAAGAACAGTGTTACAAAGTGAACAGTGAAAATTTACAAAAAGAACAGTGTTACAAAGTGAACAGTGAAAACGTACAAAAAGAACAGTGTTACAAAGTGAAGAGTGAAAACTTACAAAAGGAACAGTGTTACAAAGTGAACAGTGAAAACTTACAAAAAGAACAGTGTTACAAAGTGAAGAGTGAAAACTTACAAAAGGAACAGTGTTACAAAGTGAACAGTGAAAACTTACAAAAAGAACAGTGTTACAAAGTGAAGAGTGAAAACTTACAAAAGGAACAGTGTTACAAAGTGAACAGTGAAAACTTACAAAAAGAACAGTGTTACAAAGTGAACAGTGAAAACGTACAAAAAGAACAGTGTTACAAAATGGAAACTTACAAAAATAACAATGTTGCAAAGTGGAAACTTACAAAAACAACAGTGTTACAAAGTGGAAACTTACAAAAAGAAAAGTGTTGCAAAGTGAACAGTGAAAACTTGCAAAAAGAACAGTGTTACACGACACAGAGGAGAGTTTGGAGGGAGGGGCAAGCGTTTCTTAGAGTGGAAAGAAGTTGATATTCTGTTAAATCATAGGGAACAAATGGGAATGGGACTTTTTCAAACATTTTCTGAACAAAAAAAGGAATTTAAATGACTAATTCATTGAGTTTTGTAGCATAATATTGAGTTTCGTGTCACAAATCATCATAAGGGATACATTGAGATATACACCCTTAACAAAAGAGTGGATGAACGAGATAAGTTTGTATACTGCTGATTTTGAGGTCAAAGAAGCAACCAAAGCTCTATCGTGCATACCAGTCGCTAATAACGTTTATAAAGTAGTTATAGTCATTGCTTATTTTACTCTTTCTTTACAAATGTATTTATAAACTGTGTCGTGCTTAGAAGCGGAAACAAGATTTACATGCTCTAATACACGATTGAAATTTAAACTCTTACTTTAAACCAAAATGAACTAGAATATATTGATAACGTCTTACAAATACGTTTTATGCATGGAAAATACTGGAAACGACAGAAATTTAACACAAATATTCAGACGATATAAAAGAAAATCAAATAAAAAAACATACGAAAACAATATAAATAAATGATTAAGCTACATTAACCTTTGCTCTCACCGAAGAGTTGAAGCTTAAATCTGCTGTATCATAAACTAAGAAGAAAAAAGCAGCAGCACTTCATATTTATGCCTTTCAAAATGCCAGTATCAATATTTCATATCCGCAAAGTAATCCTGAGTTGGGCGTTGATAGGAGTAGAGCGGAAATTCAAGAAAACATCAGTAATAATTTAGATCCCTCAAAGTTAGGAAAGAGAATGGAAAGTTCACGTTACTCTCTTGGTTTCCGGTTTTTTGAGGGGAGTTATGAAATAACGGATTATTTTTTTAGGATAGCAAAAAAATTCCATTAACTGCAGCTTTATGTAAAACGCAGCTTTCTGTTTTAATAAATCAACAGATTTCGCAGAATGTATTCAGAACAAGACCGAGATATTGAACATAAACTTCATATTAATTTTCAAAATCTTATATTATCGTTTTCTCGTTCATTTTAAGGCGAACGCTCTTTAACACTGTTCAGTTCTAAAATATCCATTATTTTTTCTATTATATCAACTATGTGCATTAAATTTCGGTACAATAGCCTCTTTTCGAAATAAAAGCTTGAAAATGAAATGATCTATAAAATCTAATATTCTTCTGAGAATTATAGTTTGAATTACGGAGGGCGTTCAAAAGTTCTTGACACGTGTCTGTAGATTTGCACTTGTTCCTCTGAAGTTAACGAGCTGCAACTTATTTGAAAACTTGTCTAAACTTATCATTACGTGTTAAAAGCAAGCCGTATCATCATTTTCCCCCTCTCTGGTGCGCGTATAGTTCAGTCTGAGAAATCTGCGGTTGTTGCCATGGAGCCTACTAAAGAAGGGGAAATATTTTACATTTTCACAAGGATTCAGCTTGGGGGCGACAATGAAAAATTCATGCTGATTTATCACACGTATATGTGGGTCATGGCTGTTCATATGGCACTTTTACGGGATGGATGCGCAAATTCAGAGAAGGACGTCAGTGCTTCGAAGACCTTCCTCGTGAAAGAAGACCGAAGGAGGCCGTGAATAGGAGAATCATCGCTGCTGTTCGTGAACTCATTAGAGAAAACGTACACATCATCATTGAGAAAATACGTTTAGATGTCAGTATATCGATTGGCTTTGTGGAAACATTAATCATCAACATTTAAAGCTCCGAAAGATCTATGCTAAATGGATATCTCACAAACAGAGTATCAAAAAAAGTTAGAGTCGATTCGTGCAAAGAGATGCTGGCAATGTTTAAACTTAATGGCTGTTGGTTGTTCTACCTCTGAGCGGCACTTTTTTTTCACAGAATGGTCTAAATGGCCAGGTCACAAGGACCCCTTGTCCTCAAAGGCTCAGAGAAGGTTGGGGGAGGGACCCCACTGGAACGGCTGTTGGGAGACAGATGGTAGCTTCCCGTCAAGGCGATCCAGTGTGTTCTTTAACGCACACAGGGTATGGCTTCCCATACACGGGGCCACGTCTTAACGTCCTATTCGACGGGCGGTAGCCTTTTCAAGCCCATCGGTGTCCTATACTGACCGTGAGCAGGGAGGGGAGTTTTGCGGAGATAAATCTCAACGCTGACCCAGCTGGGACTCGAACCTGGGAACTAACAGATTACGAGCTTGGCGCGCTACCGACTGAGTCACTCCCTCCCCAAACTTAATGGCCCCAAACGGTTCATATGCATTATCACAAGTGATGAGACGTAGTTTTGTACAACTCTCTTAAAGATCGATAACTCTGTTTGGGTTGCGGAAGATGAACCGCGTCCCCAAATCCTTCGACGCGTTCTAGACATTCAGAGGATTTGTGACAATATAATTTTTTCAATTCCTAACGAGTGGTAGCCGTAGACACCTGGGGCGGGGGTGGCTCAGTCGGTAGCGCGCCAGGCTCGTAATCTGTAGTTCCCAGGTTCGAGTCCCAGCTGGGTCAGCGATGAAATTTATCTCCGCAAAATTCCCCGCCCTGCCCACGGTCAGTAGGGGACACCGATGGGTTTGGAAAGGCCGCCGTCCGTAGGATGGGACGTTAAGCCGTGGCCCCGTGTGCGGGAGAGCCATACCCTGTGCACGTTAAAGAACACGCTGGATGGCGTTGACGGGAGGCTACCATCTGTCTCCCAACAGCTGTTCCAGTGGGTCCCCTCCCCCAACCTTCTCTGAGCCTTCGGGGTCCATGTGGCCTGGCCATTTAGCCCATGGTGTGCAAAAAAGTGCCGCTCAGAGGTAAAACAACCCAACGTAGACACCTTACCCAAATAAATGACTATAAATAACCAATACTAGACTAACATTGTTTGGCCCAAAATGATTAAGGAGATGAAGGAGCAGCGTCCAATAACAGGCTTGTCAAGGGTTCTACTTCTTCATCACAATGCCAGTACTCACAAAACCCGACAATTTACGGCCTATCTGGAGCAGGAAAATATCAACAATTACCCCATCCTGCATATTCACCCAATCTTGCACCTTGCGATTTTTGGTTGTTTCCAGTAATTAAAAAGGAATTTTCTGGAAGCCATTTTAAAGGGTGCAAGACCCTGTAAAATGCGTTCATTCAGAGATGCGGAGTATTTCCCAACAGGAATACCACCAATCGTTCTAGAACTGGTGTAGACGTCTGCAATTTTGCAGACTTTGAAGGACAGTAAAAATTTTGTTGAGATAAGTGTTATGGTTTTTGTTCTGAAGATGTATGTCGTATGTCAAGAACTTTTTGAATGCCTCCCGTGTTCCCAATGGTAATGTAAACACACAATTCAATGGTTACTTAAAAAATAGGGGCGGGGATGGCTCAGTCGGTAGCGCGCCAGGCTCGTAATCTGTAGTTCCCAGGTTCGAGTCCCAGCTGGGTCAGCGTTGAGATTTATCTCCGCAAAATTCCCCGCCCTGCCCACGGTCAGTAGGGGACACCGATGGGCTTGGAAAGGCCGCCGTCCATCGGATGGGACGTTAAGCCGTGGCCCCGTGTGCGGGAGAGCCATACCCTGTGCACGTTAAAGAACACGCTGGATGGCCTTGACGGGAGGCTACCATCTGTCTCCCAACAGCTGTTCCAGTGGGTCCCCTCCCACAACCTTCTCTGAGCCTTCGGGGTCCATGTGACCTGGCCATTTGCCCATGGTGTGCAAACAAGTGCCGCTCAGAGGTAAAACAACCCAAACAACTTAAAAAATAAAAATATAACAATTAAAAAAGTTTTAAAATACTTATTTTCTTATATGCGCTTAAAAAATGAAACATGGCAACGATGAAAACACTTGCTGAATTCATTCTAACTTCAAAGGTAGGTAAAGCACCAGCAATTTTTGTCTCCGTTGACAAGAGAAACCGTTTTGGCGCCATATTTTCCTTTGAAATTAATATCTGAATATGAATTCCTAAGTAATCTCATCATTAACATGGTTTACTTCTATGTTATATTTTAGGGAGCAAAGAAGAACTTTTTTTAGCTTCCTAATTTTATTTTTTCCCTTTAGTTCCACTTTGAATGGTTAGTACGTTTTATCTCTGAGAAGCACTTTTTTGCACACAATGGGCTAAGTTATAAACCATGTCACAAAGATCCTAAAGGTTCATAGAAGGTTCGGAGCAGCTATCGTTGGCTACCAGCTACCATTTAACTACCATTAGCCTCCTATCAAGGGGCCGCCCATCGAGGCCATCCAGCATGTTCTTTAAGGTGCACGAGGTAAGGCTCTCATGCACAAGGAGCCACGTCTTCTCCTCCCATCTGACGAACAGTGGCCTTTCCAAGTCCATCAGTGTCCCCTACTGACCTGGAAACTGCAGATTACGTGACAGGCGCGCTTCCCACTATGCCAACCCCGCCCCTAACTATGAAAGAAACTTTTGTTGAAAAAGACCTATCTTTCACCTGGTTCCGAGAAGAAAACTGTTACATCCCTACATTACTTTGCACGCCGTAAGTTTTTATTTGGCATATGACTACTCACATCCAATAAAAAAAACTCTGAAACACTTGCTGAATCCAGGCTCGTAATCTGTAGTTCCCAGGTTCGATTCCCGCCTGTGCCAGCTTTCAGATTTATATCCTTAAAACTCCTCGTCCTACCTTCGGTCAGTAGTGGACACCAATGGACTAGGAAAAGCCATCATCCGTCGAATGGAAATTAAGCCGTGGTTCCGTGTAGGAGAAAGTTATGACCTGTGCACGTTTAAGAACACGCTGGATAGCTTGACGGAAGGCTATCATCTGTCTCCTAACAGCTTTCCAGTGTGTTCTCTCCTCTAACCTTCTCTGAGCCCTCGGGGTCTTTATGACCTGGTCATTTAGCCCATTGTGGGCAAAAAAGTGCCGCTCAGAGGTGAAACAACCCAATAACTACTCATTAGATGAACATCCGTTAAATTTCTTTTCCTCATTTTGGGAGGAAAAGAGAGGTGCATAGCTTGAGGTAGCCTGTACTCTCATCAAATCAGAACGTTTGATACATAATTAATTACGCTCGGCCTTGGCTTTTACGAAATAGAATGGAACATCGTGTACAACTTTTCTTTTTTTAGATTGGACGGAAAAAAAGCAACCGGGAATAAAAATTTTTATATAGCCTATGGCACTCCGTACGACGGAAGTTTCCATTTCACACATAACCTGTTATGCTCGATCCTTAAACACGGAAGATAGAATAGGACAATCGTTCTACACTCGGTCAGAAAAGGGACACCGTTGGACTTGGAAAGGCCGCCCTCTGTCGAATTGGACCTTAATACGTGGTTCCGTATGCAAGCGAGCCATACCTTATGCACATTAAAGAATACGCTCGATGGCCTTGACGATAGAGTTCCATCTGTCTCCTAACAGCTGTTCAGTGGGTATCCTTCCATTACCCTTCTCTGAACCCTTGAGATCCATGTGATTTGACCATTTAGCCCATTGTGTGCAAAAAAACGCCGCCCAGAGATGAAACAACCCAGCCTAGGAACTTCAGACACCACCTTTACTGTGGACTGCTTTACGAACTAGAAGGCTGACCTGACTGAAATTTAATCAGTCCATTCTTCTGTCTTTTTGTGATGTCCGTAGAAGCAGTGCTGGGAATGGGGGGAGGACCCCCTCCCCTAGTTTCAGAGTTTTTTTATTCCGTATATTCAAAAAGAAATAGATCCACTGTATTATGCGCACTCCTTTATAATATTTTTGGTCATAATTCCTAGGCTTTTAAACAGATTTTTATGTATTGTTTAACGTCGCCATGTCAACTATGGAGTCTCTTTCAATTTTGAAAACCCATTTCTCTCGCTAGAATGTGTTATAAAAAGTATTGTATTGAATTTTTTTAGAATTCTCCGTAAAAGTAAAGGTTTAAGTAGCTGTGATGTCCTTTGATGAGGATGAAAATATCCTCCCTGTAGTGTATAATTTGTACTATATAATTTGATTCGCAAGAGCTCCTTAGCAACTTATCTAACAGTTAAAACACCAACCATTTTGTTTTTCGGCATTCGAAACGAAACGTTTTAATATATTCAAGAGGTGCTTTCAGATAAACAAAAGAAAAAAACAACAGTTGTTTCGAGAGATAAAGTAAATATTTTCCGTGGAAGTTAAGAGACAGAAAAGATAAGAAACAACAATCTTATCAATTGTGAAAAAAAACTTTTATAAGCCGACATTGTGACGAGGACGAAACGTTGAAATCTGAAGTGATCTTCCGGCTTCTCTTGTACCAGACGAATACTAACTTGTTTTTTTCCACCGGTTTTGAGTCAGAGTAACCTAGGAAAGAACCACGGAATTTCAAATATGCAATGAGACTTTATTATAAATCAAGCATGCTTTCAGAACAACATGCAACAAACAGCTACTGTAAATTCTTGTATTCTAAAAGCAAAAATGGATATTTATTTCCTTTCTCTCTCTAAGACTTGCAACGAAACCCTTTTATACTTTTTTTTTTTTGGTAGAACAAACGTCGTCTTATTTCCGTTTCCAGGAAGTGCAGATAAGAAAGTTGTCTGCCCCCAAAACAAGCTTTTTTCTGGAATGCCGGAAAATCTTTCCTCTCGTGTTTCCAGAAGATAAAGATTGTTCTTTTCTTACGTCCCGATTTCTACTCTTTCTGCTACAGGACAAAGTGTCTCTTGTCGACAAAGCAGGATTATCAGATATATATAAAAGGCCATCCACAGCGGCCAAATAATCTCACTACCTACCTCCAAGTCTCTTGGTAAGACCTCATGATGAAATGGTCACTGATCCCAGTCGGAGAAACATTTCTTACAAATGACATTTCCTCTGTTTCTTCTTTTTTATTACTTCGTCAAGTGACTTAAGTTGAATTTATATATTTCATTTTCTTTACTTCTTTCTTTTGACAGGATTACTATAGTGCTTGTAGAAAATAATAATAAATTCCCCTTCAAGCAGCTGCTTGCCACAAAGGTCTCGGAAAAGTTTTTCAGTTTATACATCATAGTGTAAGGGGCGCCTCAGCAGAAATATAACACAAACATCCATGCCTAAACAGGGGCTCGAAACTAGGTCTGTTTGATCAGTAATCAAGCGCGCTACCTACTGCCAAAGGACTTGTAAAGCGAAGTTTATATTCGTGATGCTGATCTTTATCTTGGTTATGTTTCCACGGGTAACATTTCATCCACACTGCCCTGCCAAAACATTAGAGAGTTTCCATGTTATGAGAATTGGAATCTAACTTTAAGTTCTACTACTTCTAAAATATGAATTTATTGGGAAAATGTGACTGAAGATGAATTAGATTAATCAAATCTATTTAAATTTCGATTTTAAACAATATTCGTCCGGTATTTAAAGAGTTAATGAAGCTGTAATATTTAACAATAAATTATCTTGTTTTATTAAAAAATCATTCATGTTGCCTAAAATTGAAATAATCATTACGCCAAGTTTTAAAATGCATATTTATTTTATAAAATGGTTTGAAACAACACTTATTATTTAAATTTCAATTAATTTCTGAGGGAAATTCTTTTTAAGCATCGCTATTGTGAAATATTTTAGGTTCCTTAACTCTTTAAGTGCTGAGCCAATATGGTTGCAAATCGAGATTTAAAGAGATTTGATTACGTTTTTTTATCTTCAGTCACATTTTTTCGTTAAATGCATATTTAAGAAGTTATAGAGCTTCGAAGTTAGATTCCCATTGACATAAAACGGAAAATCGCGAATGTTTTGGTAGAGCAGTGAATATTCACATTGATGGTGGCGAAATTATATCGATTGTAATGCCCATTATATTGCTGATGATTTTCTTGAATATATAGACATCTACAATGAAATTAACGATTGATATTGGGTATATTTGTAATAAAGTTTTTATTGGTGGTGTAATGTTTATACCGAATGTTAGCAATCTTTTTTTATAAGGATGTTCCTGTTGCCTAGAAGCTAACTATAGTGATAATAGTGATTAGTATTTTGAGTAAAGTGGTGCTAATAATATGTAGTATTAAAAATAAAGAGTATAATGATATGATGTTACCTGTTTTTCCATGTGCTATTTCGGTTATATGCTTTTTGATAAGACAACTATGGTAAACTATTGTATTATGATAGATATAAAGTGAAAGAAAAAGATTTCTCTGTTACTCTTATTATTATTATGTGTAATTCTGAGCAATTAAATGCAATTTGTGTAACCTGGTTTCAGCCGCATCCACTAACTCTGTATAGCAGAGTCTCAAACACACGCTCAATGCAGTGACTTAATTTTACTTAATAAATATGGCTGGGCTCAATATAGCCTTCATATACATATACAGTATATGTCATGTACTATATTTTTTTCTAGTCTACTCTAAATTTTATAGGTTTGTAATTTTATGTTAACAAGTGCTTAGTGTGGGGGTTTTTCGTTCAAAATAATACTCATATATATATAATAATTTTCCTTATTGTGTGATGCTCACACAGTCGTATCAGAATAATATGACCGCCTACCATAATATATGAATGGGAGGTGGTTATATTGGTCATAATATTATGACCACCTGCATTATTATATACACAGTAGTATCAAAATAATATGACCACCTACCACAGTATATGTATGGTAGGTGGTCATATTATTCTGATACGACTGTGTATATAGTAAACAACTGTGTATATACGTAATGTTTTTTTCTCTATACATTTTATCTATACAGTTATTAATATATATATATATATAATATGACCACCTACCATACATATACAATGGTAGGTAGTCATATTATTCTGATACGACTGTGTATATACGTAAACAACTGTGTATATACGTAATGTTTTTTCTCTATGCATTTTCTCTATACATTTTCTCTATACAGTTATTAATATATATAATATGACCACTTACCATACATATACTATGGTAGGTGGTCATATTATTCTGATACAACTGTGTATATACGTAATGTTATCATTGAATAATGTTTTTCTAAGTATTCAGTTTTACAATTGCTTTGCTATGCAATAAATCAGTTTGCTCTGGAGCAGAAGGGTACAACTAAATACTCCAGAAGCGTGTAATTGTATATAAATAATAAACAACACTACCTAAACACTTGTTAATAATTGAGAACTTATAACGAAAAGCTCAAATATTGCAGGCTTGTAACTACTATGTAATCAGTGTTGCTTCTTTCAGAAAAATTACTCGATTCAATGAAATTTTGCAAGTGAAAAAATAAAGTATAGGACACAAAGCAATTGAAGGCATTTCTACGACAAACTGCAGAAAAAAAAAGGCGAAAGCGGAATTTAAATAAGTGTTCTCAAAATCCTTAATAACAGTGTATTTTTTTTTTCTTTTCACAGATTAAATTTCATCTTTAATAGAGAGTTCGAAAGACACCGAATGATTAACGTTTGTTCTTGTGTTTATTACTGTTATTAGTGCTTCTGTTAGGATAAGCAATTTACGAACTGCAAACTCATTTGTCCGTGAGAATAGATAAGCATTGACCCCAATATTAAAATAGTTTTTGCTCAACAACATTTTATCAAGCAGAATACTTACTGTAGATATGAGTTACGGGTCAATCATAATAAATTGTTTCTACTTCTATCTGTAAAAAAATAAAGGAAAATAAAATAAATAATTACTTTCGGTTATAGTTTCGGCTTTTAATCAGTGGTTAAAAATGAGTATCATTCAGCCTTTGAATTTATTTAGATATTTTCTGTTTTATTAATGAATCGCTCTTAGTATTTATAAAGTAGTTAAGAAGAATTTTCAGTTGAGAATTATTTCCAGTAATTTTCGTTCCAAAAGAAAAAAGAAACGAAACTTGGTCTTGAAATAATTATAAGCATTTTAAAGTTTATAAGAGCCTATGAAACGGAAAATTGAAAAATATTTCAATGGTTTGTATTTTTGCATAGAAGTAGTCCTTGATTTATAGAACCCCTTTATACAGAATTCCACATTTACGAAAATGATATCTCAACACCCAGTTTCGTTGTATGTTAAAAATTCGGCAGCTAAGGAATTTATTATTATTTTTTTTTCACAGCTACATATATAACAATTTACGTTACGGATGCTGTCATGGTTACGGAATTGTGATACCCGAACTTTAATTTTTCGTTAATTTAATGATCGTCGATTTCGCTTCATCTGCGGGTTATAACTGATGCCTTAGATTAGCCGGTTGTTACAACCGTACATTGGTGCATGTTACAGGTGATGTATTTTCTATATAATAGGATTGGGTTGTTTTACCTCTGAGCAGCACTTTTTTGCCCATCATGGGCTAAATGGCCAGGTCACATGGACAGGTTGGGGGAGGGGACCCACTGGAACAGCTGTTGGGAGACAGATGGTAGTCTCCCGTCAAGGCCATCCAGCGTGTTCTTTAACGTGCACAAGGTATAGCTCTCCCGCACACGGGGCCACGGCTTAAGTCCAATCCGACGGACGGAGCCCTTTCCAAGCCCATCGGTGCCCCCTACTGACCGTGGGCAAGGCGAGGAATTTTGCGGAGATAAATCTCAACGCTGACCCAGCTGGGACTCGAACCTGGGAACTACAGATTACGAGCCTGGCGCGCTACCGACTGAGCCACCCTCGCCCCATTCTATATAATAAATCATATGTCTACTATAATATGTAGAGGACGAAACGAACAATTATTTTCTATATACAGTTTCACCTATATGGGAATATACTTGATTCTTCCACCTGTGCAGTCTTCCACCTGTGTATTATGGGAATATACTTGATTCTTCCACCTGTGCCAGCTTTGAGATTTTTCTCCGCTAATCCTCACACTGCCGTCGGCCAGAAAGAGGACACCGATGGGCTTAGAAAGGTACGACAGAAGGGACGTAAAGCCGTGGCCAGTGTGCAGGAGAGCCTACCTTGTACGTATTAAAGAACACGTTGTATAGTCTTGACAGGAAATTTCCATCTGCCTCAAAACAGTATCCCTCCCACCCCAATCTTTTCTAAGCCCTTTAGGTATTTGTGACCTGGATATTTAGACAGTTTTACGAAAAAAAGTACCATTCAAAGATAAAACAACTTACACTATGCCTGATTCTGTAGGACTTAGTTGTGCTTAACTCTCTCCTAATGACAGAGATTATTAAAAGCTTCAATAATCAACTTGGAGATGTTATCCTATCAGTTAGCAGAGAGAGAATGATATTCTTTTTCAAACAGGGAGATACTGGGACGAGGCGAAATCCTGTCCTTTCTCATACAATAATCACTTGCTAATCTCTCTATTCGAAAACCGAGTGAACATTGAAACTGTTAAAGCATTGTTGCTTTTTTTTATTATTCTAATGTGTTTAAAGGGATCAAAAATTATGTTTCATTGAAGTTTTCGATTTGGAAAAAAAACTTCCTAAGAAATCATTTATCGGTACATAATGAGATTCAATGGGGAAATGGGATCCGTTATACGGAAATTTATTTTACTGCCAACTTTATAGTAACGTAACCGTTCCGTAAATTAACGACTACCTGTACATAATTTAAAATGTCAGAAGTATTTTTTCTCTCTAATCGGGCTTAATAAATATCGTAATAGTTTGAACTCGGGCTCGAAAATCTTAGCCCTAACTCGACTGTGCTCGTCGCCAATGCTCATTAATAATTTTCTTCTCCTCTACACCTGGCGGCGGGGATGGCTCAGTCGGTAGCGCGCCAGACTCGTAATCTGCAGTTCCCAGGTTCGACCCAGCTGGGTCAGCATTGAGACTTATCTCCGCAAAACTCCCTGCCCACGGTCAGTAGGGGACACCGATGGCCTTGGAAAGTCCGCAGTCCGTCGGATGGGACGTTAAGCCGTGGCCCCGTTTGCGGGAGAGCCATACCCTGTGCACGGTTAAAGATCACACAGGATGGCCTTGACGGGAGGCTGCCATCTGTCTCCCAACACCTATTCCAGTGAGTCCCCTCCCCCAACCTTCTCTGAGCCTTCGGAGTCCTTGTGACCTGGCCATTTAGCCCATGATGTGCAAAAAAAGTGCCGCTCAGAGGTAAAACAACCCTCTACACTTAGTTTATGCTATCGTAACAACCGTTCAGTTGTCCACTAGTTGTAATTCTACGTCTGTTGGAAAAATAGAGCATCTATCTTAAACATGCACACATATATTAATAACATCAATCATCGGTAAAGTGTAACTCTGTGCAAACTTACTTTCAGATAGTCTTCTTTCCATTTCAAGTTTGAGCTCCCTGTGGCATCCTAGTTTGAGTACATCTTTAAAACTCTGGGCTTGCATGACTAAGGATAATATCTAAGTTACTGCAAGTGAGAACTTAAACAGGATGTTGCTAGAGATTGACAGAATAAAGGAATGATTTATGTATATACATATATTTCTTTTTTTTTAATTTTTTAGGAAATGTACAAAATTTAATTCAAAAACTTACCTTTCGTTATGTTCATTTCGATTTTTTCAATTTTAATGATAGTTTAACAAATATCCCCCCACTCACCAATAATTCTCGTAAAATATGTTTAATACAGATGTTAATATTTTAATTTCAATTGCTCTTCAGTTATTAGCCTTTTCAAACCTTGTGGGAAGGGGGTGATCGGTCATAACAGTTTTGGCATTCCTCTTAGGTTGGGTCGTGCTTTCACCTATCTAGCAAGGTGAAATAAAATTTATTGTTGTTTATATTGATTAAGTTCAAAAACTTATTGTTTAATGCATGAAAAAATACATACATATCTAAAATTTCACGGGGGGGATAATTTCTTTTTCCTTCACCCTTACAATCCCCCCTTATGAAGTTGAATCTAAGAATACAACAGAAGTAAGTCAGTCATAATCTTATCAGAAAGAAATCTTTTTTTTCAGTCGGGAAATATCTAAAGAAGATTTAGGGTTGTGAGGGGGGGGGGGTATTGATCCAGAACTGAGAGGAACAGAGTTTTGTTCGGCTTTTTAACAAATATATTCTTGTAAAATACGTTTAATACAGGTTAACATTTTAATTTCAACTTCATCTCAGATATTAACATTCTCAAAGAGGGAGGTGGTCAGGGCCCCTTTCGCACTCCCTGCCCACAAAACAATAAGGATAGCGATGGGCTTGGAAAGACCTTTGTCTGTCGGATAGGATATTAAGCCCTGTCTCCGTGTGCGGGGAGTACCCATTGTGTTAAAGAGAACGCTGGATGGTCTTGACGGCAGGTTACCATCTGTCTCCGTGTGCGGGGAGTACCCATTGTGTTAAAGAGAACTGTGGATGGTCTTGACGGGAGGTTACCTTCTGTCTCCGTGTGCGGGGAGTACCCATTGTGTTAAAGAGAACACTGGATGGTCTTGACGGGAGGTTACCATCTGTCTCCTAACTGCTGCCCAGTGGATCCCTTCCCTCAACCTTTTCCGAGCCCTCGTGGTTCTTGTGACCTAGCTATTTTGCCCATTGTGTGCAAAAAAATGTCTCTCAGAGGTAAAACAACCCAACCAACTGCCCATGCTGAAGCCATAATTTAGTTGCACGGACTCCCCTTTGGTAGCCCTCCTCTATCCAATCCTATTTCCGCCTATCCAACGATATGGCGTAGAAGTTTACGCATTATTCAAATAGACATTTTAAATTTTTATTCATAATACTGCAAAAAATCTTTTATGTACAGCAGATGATTTTATTCTTTGATTAACATTTCAATATTAACAGGACCTCAGACAAATCTCGAACTTCTGACATTGAAAACTTGCTGTTGCCTGTAGTGCCCAGTCTAACTTACAGTAGTAAATACGTAGTATAGAGAAATAGCAATACAACAAAATTATAAGGGCAACCAAGGTGCATTCGCTATAGTGAACCACAATAAAAGAAATATCAGAAGAGGTAAAGCCGTGTCTCCGTATGCAGGAGAGTTATATCTTGTGCATGTTAAAGAACACGCTGGATGGACTTGTCGAGAAACTACCATGTGTCTCCTGACAACTGTCAAGTGCATCATCTTCCCCAACCTTCTCTGAACCATTGGAGTCTTTGTGACATGGCCATTTAGCCCGTTGCGAAAACAAATGCCGCTCAGAGGTAAAACAACCAACCTAGTGGAGTTTAGCAAGGGTGCATTTTGTCTCCTTTTCTCTTTAGTTTGGTTATTGATTATGTTTTATGGAATTCACTGCAAGGCGAAATTTTTGACTTTAAATTCATTTTTTTCTACTGACTCTCTCTGAAGTCTATCTCTTTCTACTGCCTCTTTTTCCATCATTACCTGATACATTTTGTTTAATTAAAATACAGATCCTCACAATGACTCCCTATAAGTCCCAAAAATAGAGTATACATATTTTTTGTGTGTAACCTGCTTTCAATTATTGTGGTTATATTGAAATTTGAATCTAAATAGTTAAATAGAGAAATTTGATTCTCCAGAAATTCTTATGTCATCAACAGTCAATCACAGCTTATGATCATCACGTGATAGTCATGATTGAGTACGAAATTGGCATAATTTCAACCAACAGCAATAGCACTTGACGCTGTTATATAATCGCGGTAGATACGCTATTTACGTTAGAGCTTTCTGAAGTATTTAAAGCAACACGAGACTCCACTTAACATATTTGCCTCTAGGTCCGACTACCATATGTTGGGAACAGCTGGTCTTACAGAGTTAAAATATCGTGATTTAGTTTACGCTGACGATTTGGCACTTTTTGCAAATGCTGTTGATGAGCTGAATACTTTCATTAGAGCTGTACGTTTGGATTAGGTTGTTTTACTTCTGAGCGCACTTTTTTGCACACAATGGGCTAAATGTCCACGTCACAAGAACCCTGAAGGCTCAAATAAGATTGGGGGAGGGGACCCACTGGACAGGCTGTTGAGTGGCAGATGGTAGCCTCCTGTCAAGACCATCCAGCATGTTCTTACGTACACAGGGTATATGGTTCTCCCGCACACGTGGCCACGGCTTAACGTCCCATCCGACGGACGTCAAGCCGTCGGATGGGACGGCTACTTTTCCAAACCCATCGGTGTCCCCTACTGACCGAGGGCAGGAAGGGAAGTTTTGCGGAGATAAATCTCAACTCTGTCCTAACTGTGGGACTCGAACCTGGGATTAATGCTGTTGGTTTGGTGATAAACAGAGAGAAAACTAAAACGACGAAAACTGATCACGCAAGTTGTGGTTCAGTTAATATGAATTTTGGCACCCTTGAACAAGTGTCTCAGTTTAATTTATCTTGGGAGCTATTTAACGGATACTGGAGATATGCGGCATGAAATTAACAGACGAATATGGATTGCTGCCGGAACTTTTAGGAATCTATGGAGAATATGAAGAAATAGGCATATACACCTAAAGACTAAAAATAGTCTATAAAATAGTTCGGTCCGTTCCAAAGTTAGTTGGGGGCGGGGGTGGCTCAGTCGGTAGCGCGCCAGGCTCGTAATCTGTAGTTCCCAGGTTCGAGTCCCAGCTGGGTTAGCGTTGAGATTTATCTCCGCAAAATTCCCCGCCCTGTCCACGGTCAGTAGTGGACATCGATGGGCTTGGAAAGGCCGCCGTCCATCGGATGGGACGTTAAGCCGTGGCCCCGTGTGCGGGAGAGCCATACCCTGTGCGCGTTAAAGAACACGCTGGATGGCCTTGACGGGAGGCTACCATCTGTCTCCTAACAGCTGTTCCAGTGGGTCCCCTCCCCCAACCTTCTCTGAGCCTTCGGGGTCCATATGACCTGGCCATTTAGCCCATGGTGTGCAAAAAAGTGCCGCTCAGAGGTAAAACAACCCAAACAACCCAATCCAAAGTTAGTTACGGTAGTGAAGCATGGACCCTTTGTAAACAAGATAACAGGAAACTTGATGCTTTTGATTCTAGATGTTTACACAGTATCTTGGGCATTGGTTGGACCTTTTAAGTAATAATGAGGTTAAGTAAAGTAGTCGTCAACCTCCTTTAAGCAGCATATTGTGCAGAGAGAGACTGCTTTGGTTTGGCTATATTGTCCGTATGCATAATATAGATTTTTTGAATAAGGTCATAAACAGTGTGCCTATAAATGCCTCAGAAAAAGGGGAAGACCTAAGATGCGGTGGGAAGACAATGACAAACAGGACCTTATTCGAATTGGTCTATACTGGCTAAATGCAGCAACTGTAGCTCAGGACAGCCCATGGCTGCTTGAGGATTTTGTAAAGAGTAGAAAGTACAAATATTTACAAGCTATGTGCTGCATTGGGTTACAACGCATTAATTTCTAAAAAGAAAAATTTATTCATTACAGTTATTTCTGTTTTAAAGAATACATTAATTATGGAAAAAACAAAATATTGGATGATGATATAAACAATTAAACTGCAATAAATATCGACTACTTGAATTCTTAGGTTCATTTAATTTTACTTATGCATAAATAATAACAAATTCTGGAATGCATAAAATGGGGATATTTTCAAACTATGATTATAGTCATTTCAGGCTTAATTTATTTTAAAAATAGGATATGTAAATTAATGTTTGAAATTTTTATTTAAAATTATTTGAACAATACGTGTGTGTACTATACTTTCACACCCCTTTAAACCAAGGCCAGATCTAGGGGAGGGGGGCGACAAGTGGACAAATCTTCCCTTCTCCCCCCCCCCTTTCAGACTGCTAGTAAGAGTAATAGGAGCAAAATAATATTAAAATTATTTATATTTCATGCCTTTTTCAAGAAACGTTTTAAAGACCTGTAAAACGACAGATGGGAAAATGTTATACTGCATTGGAAATCCGGTTTCTTGTTTACACTCCCTCTCCCTTTTACATCTTTTCGACACAATTGTGTTTCTTGCCCTCACCTCCTCGTTTTTTTTATTATTTTTGTTTCGTTCTGTTTTTTTTTTCTAGATCACGGTGTGCTTGAAACAAATGTAGTCTTGTGAGAAAAATTTAAATAAGCAAATTTGTAATTACCGGTGACTGAATGATTAGTGTTCTGATCTACAGATCAAAGGGACTTGGTCCGAGCCCCGGGAAAGCCATGTATTTTTCTTTGTTTGTCTTTCTGATTAGGTCTATCCTTCCTCACAGATCTTCTCTATAGGGTATTACGTTACAAGCCCTTATTGGACCTCTGTGGTAAGCAGCTGTTTAAAGTTTGTTGTTCATGCATTCGAGCAAATATATATATATATACTGATTCAATCATTTAGATCAGTGGCTCCTAACCTTTTGACTCCTCCCCCTTTTACCCCCTTTCAGCAAGAATTTTTCTGTATGAATCTAAAATATTTTTCATGGAAATAAATTAATCTATCTTGTATAGAACTAGTTTAAACCAGATGGCGGTAGCTCACCCGTTATCGGCTTGACAAACTAAACGCTCCCACAAATTTCTAAAATGCCCCCTAAGGAATGGTGGCGCCTCCTTCGATACCACTGATTTAGATAAATAATGGTTTCTATGGAGTACCTTTTCGAATTATTTAGTAAATTATTATCTAATTATTTACTAAAGGTGAAAAACATATGAAAAGTAAATACGTGAAAAGCAAATATTTCAGAGGGAAATTGAAAAGTAATTCACGGCTGAATTTAATTAAAATAAAAAATGCAACCTAAAGTTCATTAAAAACTTTGCAACGTTCTTTATATGATGGAAGCGATTGTGTTCCGAACTACACTCCTCATATCCCTTGAGACAGATCTGATTTTTGCTTATAAATTTAAATAAATTAATTTATAATTATTCTGCATTATGTATAAGTATCCTTCATGCAGATGAATTGTGGTCTCTACGTAATTCCTTTCTGGATTTTTCCAATGGTTAAGCGATAAGATTTTAATCACATGTCCTGAAGGCGCAACATTTTTTACCTTATAAGTTGCGTTTTGAACGATGATGAATATCTTCCCTGGAGGCTTTATCATTTTTTAAATAGTCTCTTCCGAATTATCTTCTGAAAAGTCCAACATACCATGAGTATTGTCAAAGAAACAAACAGACAAGGAATAGCTCCATTGACTCCGGAGTTCTTATTCTCTTCATCTACGTTTTCAATTCTTCTCCTCTTCTTCTTCTTCAGAAAAGATTCATTTCATCTCGAGGACACAGACTCTTCTCAGCATTTGATCATTGCTCGAAAGTCTGTTAATTCCACACTTTCTGAGCGACAATCAAAAGGCGAAAAGGCTAATTAGTTGGTTCTTGAAAGCTGACCTTTTCCTACAAAGAGAGAGAGATTTTTTTTATTTGCTTCGGGTTATAAATACTTTTAAACAAAAGAGAATATAATTAGTGTGGCACGTGGAAGTAATTAGACGTTACATCAAAGATACCGTTTGGTAGATTCATCATGATTGGTTGCGCAAAAAACAACGCTAAATTGAACAGACAATGGACAAAAGTGGATACGAGAAAGGTAAAAAAAAAAGGCAACATAAAGTATGATACCTAAAATTTGTTAAAGACATCAATAAGCTCTCACGATAGCGTGTATCCTTTCTGATTGTTCATCTGTTCATTCGTTTACGAATCTGTGTTCTGAATAGTTGTTTGTGTTTTAATTTCGGTCCATTGATAAAGGTCGCGTTTTAATTCAAATGTGCGGTTCGGAAACAAAGATCTAAAAAAGTGTTTAAAAAATTGGAGATAAAGAGATGAAGGAAAATGCACTAAATGTGGATTTTTTTTCCTGCTTTGCGCAAGTACTCTCAGTGGTACCAAAAAAAAACAGTCATGATGTTAATTTTCAAGGAATCACAGCGACTACGTATACTCGGTACATTATCACTCTTAACGCAGTATTTAAAGTATAGATAATAAAGATGTGGTTACCAACGCATCTTTGACTCACTTTTGCATAATTTTTAAAGGATATAATCACACGCCGGTAATCCCTATGATATTGCAATGTTTTCCACAGGTATGTCCACAGTTTGGGTTTCGTCTTTCTTCCGGTGGTAGTTATACAGTACGTGTGGACAACACTGCAAAATCATAGGGACTACCGGCGTGGGATTATATCCTTTAAAAATTATGTAAAAGTGAGTCAAAGATGTGCTGGTAACTACATCTTTATCATCTATACTCTAAATACAGCGTAATAGTGATAATGTACAGTCGCTCAAAAAAGTATCCGAACACTATGGTTGATTTCAAAATTCAGAAAAAATATCTGGCATTGATTTTTTTAGAAATTAGTCATCTGGCAACCTTCGTGTCACGTGACACGAAGGTTGCCAGATCACTAATTTCTAAAAAAATCGTTGCCAGATATTTTTTCTGGATTCTGTAATCAACCATAGTGTTCGGATACTTTTTTGAGCGACTGTACTGAGTAAGTCATTATGTCTTTAGGAGGAAATTTACGTATAACAATCCTTACAAAGATCTTATTAATAAAGCTTTACTGTATTTCATCGCTAACAGATCTCTATAACATTCTGTATAATATAAATAATAATCTCACCATGACAGATACATTTACTTTATTACAAAAATCTTATTTACTTAAAGAATATAACACTCTTATTCATAAAGAATTTGAGTATAAACATCTTTGTGCTGTTAAGCTTAAACTTGTTATTTTAAAATGGAACATTATAAAGTAGACATTATTTTTTGAAAGAAAGCGATATTTACAATACATCTTACAGATACTGGTGTATGCTATTTATAATATTGTCATATCAAAAGATAAAGTGCAAATTTAAAATTTCCATTTCACGGTTGTTTCTAAGCAGGTTATTTTTAAATTTGGTTTCATGACAATTGTTTAACATTGATGGTTCCATAGCAGCCTAAACTATATTACAAACTTCCATGATATGTGAACGGAACGTTACGTTCAGAGCTCTCTAACTTTGTAAATATGCTCTTTATGGAAAAATGTCGCTGGTGATAACTTGAAGAGCTCACTAAAATCTTTTTAATTCTTGATTTTTCAATATTATTCGTGTGATATTTAAAGAGTTATGGACTCTGAAACATTTACAAGCAGCGTCAAAAGCCCACTAAAACGCAAATAACAATTGTTAATAACAAGTCGCTTACTATAGTAAATGTAAATTTAGAAGTTGTTTTAATGATTTAATTAATTTTGAAAATATTTAGAATGATTGTAGTAGAACAGTAGTGTTTGCTATTAAATGTTTCCAACTTAATATGTAAATTTTAAAAGACTATTGTTGGTAATCGAGAATTAGAAAAATATAAGTGAGATCTTCAATTTTTTTCCAGGGAAATTTTTCCGTAAAAAAGATTATTTTCAAAATTAGCGAGCTCTAAATGTGACTTTCCATTCACATAACATGGAACTGTGAGGAAACTTTCTGTAACATAGTGTATATTTGGTTTGTTTCAATGATATAAATGCAACAGTACACAAATAAGCGTAGGGAAAATGCGTACTGTTCTTGTCACTTTCCAAATTAGTTTATAAATTTTATTATCTCGTCAAATAGAATTTCTCCTTGAGCATCTTTTGAAATTGCGAACAAAGCGCGGTTTGTTGTTATTTTATTGCATTTTGGTCCAAGACAGTAATAAATAGAGTCAGATGTAAGGATAAGAAGTGCAGACGACCGTCACGTTACAGTCAAAAGGCGAAAACAAAATCGGAAACAGGAGATCGTTTTCCACGGGGGAAAATAAATTAGCCGTCTCCCGAAAGACGTTTTTGAATGCCACGTTAGTCAGGAGAAATATGTAATAAACAGAATCGCTTTTTCCAAAGGAACTGTAATCAGAGAAGGTTTTAAACTCCTAACTCAGCAATTTTTAGCGTTTTTAATAATTTGCTTTGAATGTTATGCAACAACTATTTTCTGTGATGTTATGTAGCAACTATTTGTTTTGACTGTTATGTAGCAATTATTTGCTTTGACTATTATGTAGCAACAATTTATTTTGGTTGTTATGTAGAAAACATTTGCTTTGACTGTTATGTAGCAACTATTTGTTTTGACTGTTATGTTAAAATCATTGGTTTTGACTGTTATGTAAAAACCATTTGCTTTGACTGTTATGCAGCTACTATTTGCTTTGACTGTTATATATAAACCATTTGCTTTGACTGTTATATATAAACCATTTGCTTTGACTGTTATATATAAACCATTTGCTTTGACTGTTATATATAAACCATTTGCTTTGACTGTTATATAGAAACCATTTGCTTTGACTGTTATATATAAACCATTTGCTTTGACTGTTATATATAAACCATTTGCTTTGACTGTTATATATAAACTATTTGCTTTGACTGTTATATATAAACCATTTGCTTTGACTGTTATATATAAACCATTTGCTTTGACTATTATATATAAACCATTTGCTTTGACTGTTATATATAAACCATTTGCTTTGACTGTTATATATAAACCATTTGATTTGACTGTTATATATAAACCATTTGCTTTGACTGTTATATATAAACTATTTGCTTTGACTGTTATATATAAACTATTTGCTTTGACTGTTATATATAAACCATTTGCTTTGACTGTTATATATAAACCATTTGCTTTGACTGTTATATATAAACCATTTGCTTTGACTGTTATATATAAACCATTTGCTTTGACTGTTATATAGAAACCATTTGCTTTGACTGTTATATAGAAACCATTTGCTTTGACTGCTTGCAACAACCATTTCCTTTGACTGTCTTGCAGCAACTATTTCCTTTTACTGTCTTATAGCAACCATTTGCTTTTATTGTTTTGTAGCATTCATTTGCTTTAATTCTTACATAGCAACCATTTACTCGAACTGTTATTAGCAAACATTTTCTCTGACTTATGTAGCAACCATTTTGCTTTTGCTTATGTAACAACCATTTGCTTTTCATGTCTATTCTTTTTGTATTAATGTGTCAGAAACGGTTTTCTTACATTATTATGCTTTGCAGCTTTTGGTTTTGCATACCTCCTAGCAATAATTTGTATTGCTTTTTATCCTAGGAGCAATATCGTTTTTAATAGCATTGGAATAATGAAGTTTAAGAAATATCATTACCGTTTTGCTCGAGAACTTAACCTAATAATTCAGGAACCAAATTCACGAGAAATCAAACTTTCTATTATACCTTTAAACGACAAAAAAGAAACTCAAAGAATTACCAAAAATTTATGAAAAGAATTTTAGTCAGTTTTTCTGAGGCATCGAATGTATTGTGTGGTAAGAACAACGGATAAAATAAAAAAGATCAAATGTTCCAAACTGCACCATCATTTCTGCTTAGAACTAGTTTATTCCCTTGCTAAACAACTAATAGTTATTTACAGATCGTCGAGCGGATTTAGGTAACTTACACTAGTTTGTAAGGAACTTTATTGCAAGAAATAGCTGACATTTAATACTTTCTTTATAGCCTTTTTAAGAGCATCGTTATTTTCCACTGACGCAGTTTTCTTCTATCATTCCTATCAACATCTGGTTATGAGATAAGCGAAGAAACAGCATGCGAACTGCAATCAATGTCTGAGTTTTGGAAACAACCCCAGTTGTTTCTATTCCCCAATCCAGTTGTAATTCCTTACACCCCTAATTACAAATCACTCCCAAATGCATTATAAAGCACAAGAGAGTCGCACAGGCCAGAGAGAATGAATTGAGCCAAATTGCAGCTATAAAATGTAAAATACTCTTAACATGGAAAATTTTCAACACTCTTAAACAACTTGTCGATTTCGCAAAAATAGCACTTTTTAGCAATACAAAAACACGCTTTACCATGTGGTTGAAAGCACAGTGGTTCTAACTCCAGTGGTAGCAGTTTTCGAAATTCATGAAACGAAACGAAACCATGAAAGTTTGAATCAAAAAAATTCCTTCAGTATTTGAAACTCTTTGCAACAAAAATGTCTTTGATTGATATATTTGTTCAGCATAAACGTACACTTGAGTTTAAAACCTTGAAGAAACTCCTCCAAAAATACAGAAGGACAAAAAGAACTGCAGACCGGTTCAAATACAATGCTTCAAATTTCTAACTTCACACTATTTGCTACAGTTGTAATACCTTCACCCTAATTGAAGAATGCGGCATTGTTTAAATCGCAACTCGTCAAATTTGATTGAAAAGGGGCATAATTTAACTGCAATCTGAGAGGCTCTTCTGCATACACATTGGGCTAAACATCCAAGTCACAAGGAACCCACATCTCAAAGCTGAATAGTGGAAGAGGATCCACCAGTCAACTGATAGAAAACGAATCGAAGCTTCCTTCAAGACGATCCATATTGTTCATTAGCATGCACACAGGACCGGATCTAGCGGGGAGGAAAAGGGGGTCATGCCACCACCACCCCTTTTGAGAATGCTAGTAAGAGTAATGTGGAGGCCAAAATTATTAAACTTTTGTTTCAATGATACAAATGCAACAGTACGCAAATAAGCCAATATTTCTTTTATAGAATAACTAGTTCTAAGCATTATGCGTTGGGTTGGATTGTTTTACCTCTGAGCGGCACTTTTTTGCACACCATGGGCTAAATGGCCAGGTCACATGGACCCCGAAGGCTCAGTGAAGGTTGGGGGAGGGGACCCACTGGAACAGCTGTTGGGAGACAGATGGTAGCCTCCCATCAAGGCCATCCAGCGTGTTCTTTGACGTGCACAGGGTATGGCTCTCCCGCACACGGGGCCACGGCTTAACGTCCCATCCGACGGACTGCGGCCTTTCCAAGCCCATCGGTGTCCCATACTGACCGTGGGCGGGGAATTTTAAGCACTATGCTTTGCAAGGATAAGTGTACATTATATCACTCATTTTTTCGGTAAATGTTTTAAAAACCTCTAAAACGAAGAAGAAAATGTTACACTGTAATGGAATCCAATCTCTTGACAACTCTTCTATACCTTTTGCGCCTCTTCTCCCTCGCTAGTGCTCCCTTTATTTTTTCCTAAATCCGGCCTGCATGCACAGAATATATATCTCCAGCACAAAACGTAACGGCTTAACATCCCATCCAAAGAAGAGCGGTCTTTCCAAGCCCATCGGTGTCCCTTTCTCACCAAGGGAAAGGAAAGAAATTAGCTGAGAAAATCTCAATTCAGACACACTTGGATCAACAGAATGCGATTCTGGCGCGCTGCATACTGATCCATTTCCCACCTATTTAAATAATTGTTTCACATTATACTATCTTATTTTTAGCGATGATATTATGTATGATACTGAGAGTTTGAAAACTCTTGGCCAAGTTCTTAACAAAATTAAATGCAAATATCAAGACGATTTCTTTAATAATCACAAGAAAATGCAAAAGAAAGTAGTAACCTTTCTACAGAAAAACCTTTAAAATATCCAAACAAAATAACAGGTCATATCATAGGAAATGTCGTTTTTTCTTTTCATATCGTTCAAAATTTTGTCGTGTTTTTATTTGTATGCATACAAATAACATGAAATATTTCTATGCTACTTTATGTATACATCAATCATCATTATGCGTGCAGAGTTTGAGACGTTAACAATGCACCGTTCGCCTTAGACATTAAAAATATGGTGGAAAAAAACTATATTATAATAGGTTGTTTTAACTCTGAGCGGCACTTTTTTGCACACAATGATCTAAATAGTCAGGTCACAAGAACCCCAAGGACTCAGAATGGATACGGAAAATTCCACTGAAGTAAAATGTGTGCAGTGGGACCCATTCAAAAAGTGAAGGTTCATTTTTTAGACAAATAGATGCATTCCGTCAACAGCATCCATCATGTTCGTTAACCTGCATAGGGTGTGGTTTTCCTGAGCACGCCTGAATCACGGTTTATCGTACCATCTGGCGAAAGGCCCTAACCTCCGAATATGTCTGTAATCACCCGATCATCATCCTTTGTGAGTACTCACGTGACCTCATCTTCTACATTTGACAGTATTCACGTAACTGTCAAAAAAACTAATCTTCTGCATTTGACAGTATTCAGGTACTCTTTACCCTCTAAATTTCTCACTATTCACGCAACTTTCACCCTTTGAGTTTGCTTATCTTTGAGATTTCCACTATTCATGCAACCGTGATCTTCTGAGTTTGTCATTCTCAGCATTCACGTGAACCTGAGCTTCCATAACCATAACACGACAAAAATATATTTGTCAGAATTCACGCTAACTTCACCCTCTGATTTTACCATTATTCAAACGAACCCAACCCTTGGAATTTGCTAATATATTTTCTCAGGGAACGTGTCACTCCAGCGTATAGTACACCTCATAGTTGGAATGATAGTTTAAATTCCATTAAAAAACGTTTTTGGCCTTTCCTACTAAGTAATGTATTACAATAAGGTATTATTCATTATGTAATACATTATTTAAAGCCAATAGCAGCAGTGCGCCTACAGTCCACGCGAAAAAAACCAAGTATCAGTGATTGCAATAAAAAGGGCGTTAAACCAAAAACCTGCCAAGAGTGCCAAAAACTAGCTACCGCGAAGATTATAACCAATCTAAAAAAGGAATATCTAACTAATTCCTTTCTTAAATAAAGAATCTCCATGTTTTTGGCCAATTATTTCACATGAAATATTACTTTCAGACCATAAAGTAACTTAACAGTGGTTGGAGTTTCACAACAAATCAGCTGAATAATTAATTATCATATGAATCAAGAATAAATCATTTGCCCCTGAAGCATTTTATATGATTTATGACAAACACAAACATCATGCTTTATAGGTATCCTTTTTAATCAACAGAGAAAAAAATTGCAACAAGAGAAGTAGTTAAAAACAGTAATTAATAATGCATATTAACTTTGAGACACTTCTATTGACTTTATGAATCAATTAATTCTCCCACTTCTTTGGGGAGTAAACTAATTAATCACATAACTGCTCGGCAAAGTCAGCTTCAGTTAAAAAAAACTCAGTCTACAAACTTTTGCTATTTATTGAGAAAAAAACAAACAGTTTAAACGATTCAGTTCCTCTGTGGTATTAATTTTATGTCAGATAAGAAACTACCTTAAGCTTGAATATTAAGACCTTAAATAAAATTAGATAAAGTAAGTTGCAGATTTTTACACCCAAGATTTTAAAACTTAAAAAGTTTGGAAAACAAAAACAGTTTTTGAAAGTAAAAAAGATGAAGACTATTAATATAATTTAAAATTAATTACACAAAAGTTCTCATTTCGAAAGAAACTATTTCTATCTAATCAATGTGAAAGAATTATTAAATATTTTTAGTTAAGATATAAGATTACCGTGAAATTCTGGAGTCGAACATACAGACGGTTGCTCTTCCAAAAGTTCAAGATGAATTAATATTACGAGAAAAATCTACTAAATAGAAATTGCAAATGTACAGTCGCTCAAAAAAGTATCCGAACACTATGGTTGATTACAAAATTCAGAAAAAATATCTGGCAACGATTTTTTTAGAAATTAGTCA
Source organism: Ryuthela nishihirai (assembly GCA_038380435.1). Lineage (NCBI taxonomy): Eukaryota > Metazoa > Arthropoda > Arachnida > Araneae > Heptathelidae > Ryuthela > Ryuthela nishihirai. Next base: position 44,074,621 of record JAWZYU010000020.1, read on the forward strand.
TCTGGCAACCTTCGTGTCACGTGACAAGGTTGCCAGATCACTAATTTCTAAAAAAATCGTTGCCAGATATTTTTTCTGAATTTTGTAATCAACCATAGTGTTCGAATACTTTTTTGAGCGACTGTACCAAGGTATTAATGCATTTGAATGAGTGCGTGGAAAAGGGTAATAAAGATTATTATATTGAATTTTTCCCATTTCAGAAGTTCACAAATTAATCTCAACCAGGGCTGGATTTAGATATTTCCAAGGGGATCAGGCCTGTCCCCCCTCCCTTGAGAATGGTAATAAAGGTAATTAGAGGTGAAAATTATGAACCTAATGTATATTTCATGTATTTTTCAAGAAATTTTTTAAAGATCTCTAAAATGAAGGGATAAATTTTATACTGCAATGGAAATCCAGTCTCTTGGTCCCCTCTTTTGGATTTTTTCGGCTCGATTGAGTTTCTTGTTTCCCCTCCTCCCTGTTTGGAACTATGTTGTAAAGAAATAAATGATGAGCAAAGGAAATTTGCTTTTCTGCAAGTTTAAACAGCCGACTAAATTTAAATTCTTACCCATTAACAAGCTTATTCTTATTTAAATAATTTCAACTCAGCTGCAAAATTAGGCAGTATTCGCAAATAGAACTCTTAGAAGGATGCGAAAGCTGAAGATATTGTATAATAGTATGTGCTAATTTGAGAACTTACAGAAAGGTGTATGCAAAATAGAGAGCATATAGAGGAATATATGAATACTGATGAATTTTAGATTGTTATAACAAACGGGTGATATTTCAGGACGATATGCAGAACTTGGAGAATATTTGGGATAATACATTCAAATATTTGGGCTTATAAGATAGCATATACAAATTCAAAAACATGTAGGAAAATATGAACAAATGCAGAATTATTAAGACGATAATGCATTTTAAAAAACTTAAAACACAATCGAAAGGAACAAATGATGTTTGAGAAATTTAAAATCTGTGTCACATAACAACTGAAGAAATAGAAAGATTGCATAGAGCTGAATGAAAAGAAAACATTTAAAAATTAATGTACACACGCACTAGATAGTTGAGAGTTAAAGCACTACCAATGTTATATTAGTGGAAAAGTAAATTCGAAACTTTCAACTTTTTAAATGATTTTTATGTAAAACTGTGACTGAAGATACACATCTCAATAAAATCCAACAAAATCACGACTTTCAACAATATTTTCTCAGTGTTTAAAGACTAGCCATTGATGCTGTAGTAGTTATCACACATGTCGTATCACTGGGAGACATGGGTTCGAATCCCACTCACAGCAAAACTAATTATTTTTGTCCGTCGAGTTTTATCTGCTGTTATGCCCGCACTGAGGATGCCGATGAAGATGAGAAGGATAGGTTTTAAAGACAACTTCAGGATATTTTGGATTCTGTCAAGAAAGGAGATATTACCCTTGTTCTTGGTGACTTCAATGCCAAAGATGGTACTGACTCTGACCTTTGGGGAGGAGTAATAGGCCCTTTTGGTATGGGTAGCTGCAATGGCAATGGGTAACGTCTCCTACAGGTAAGTAAACTCAATGGATTCAGAATAACTAACACTTATTACAAACACCGCGACATACATAAGTACACAAGGGTTTCACCCGATGGGCTTCATAAGAATATGATTGATTATATATTAATTAACAGCAAATGGGCTAGTTCTGTTAGGAATACCAGGTCATATAGGGGAGCTGAAATTGGATCTGACCATTACCTTGTTAAAAGTGTCTTGCAACTTAAACTTAAAAAGTGTTGTGCAACTTAAACTTAAAAAGTGTTGTGCTAGGGTTAAAAAATTTACTTTTAATACTGAAGCTCTGAAAGACCCAGTTATAGCCAAAGCTTACCATAATAGGTTACTTAGTCATTATGACAGTCATGGTATGCTTACTACTGAAGTTGAGGAAGAATGGGATCATTTTAAACAGGCTTTTTTGGACACTAACAGTACTCTTTAAGGAAAAAAGGAGCAGAAGAGATAGACTTATCTGAGTGATAAGGCACTTGAGCTTATTTCAGAAAGAAAGAACTGCAGGAATGTCCTTAATCAATACCCTACTAGTCCTAAAAGAAAGCATTACAGAGAAGTTAATAAATGTGTAAAAGATCAGTTAGCTGCTGATAAGAATCTTTGGCTTGATGGCTTGGCTGACAAAGTCGAGGAAGCAGTTAGACAGCACAACAGCAGAGAGCTGTACCAGATAGTTAATGTTTTGTGTGGTAGAAAACGAACAGGTATACAGGGATTGAAGGATAAACAAGGTAAGGTTATAGAAGGTGAGGATTCTGTCATGGCTAGGTGGGCTGAGCATTTCAGTGATGTTCTAAACAATGTGGTTAGTTCTATTCCCATTGTTTGCAATGATGATAGATGCATTGGTGGCTTTAATGTTGGTCCTATAACACAATCTGAAGTTATTTTGGCTGTTTCTAAACTGAAACTACATAAATCCCCAGGGGTAGATGAAATTACTACGGAAATGCTTAGAGCTGGGAATGTTTCAGTTACCACTTGGATGATTGAAATTCTGAATATCTTTTATGATAAAGGCATGTTTCCTAAGGATTTTACCAGAGCTATTGTTATTCCAATTTTCAAAAAAGGTGATCGCAGTTCTTGTGATAACTATAGGGGTATCAGCCTACTCTCTGTTCCAGGTAAAGTTCTTTCCATGATTGTGCTTAATAGAATTAAGAATCTGGTTGACAGGCAATTGCGTGAGGAGCAATGTGGATTCAGAAGTGGTAGGGGATGTGTGGATCAAATATTTTCACTTAGGCAGATTCTTGAGAAATGTTTAGAGTTTCAGAAACCTTTGGTTGCTAGCTTTGTTGATTTCAAAAAGGCTTTCGACTCTGTTGATCCTCATAATTTGTGGTTGATTGTGAAATCATATGGTATACCAGACAAGTTAGTTACCCTAATGAAAGCTCTCTATAATAACACTGAGTCGTGTGTGAGAGTTGGTAAGGATTGTAGCAATTGGTTTAGCATTACTTCTGGTGTTCGACAAGGGTGCATTTTCTCCCCTTTTCTCTTTAGTTTGGTTATTGATTATGTTATGCGAAATTCACTTCAAGGGAAAGATTTTGGCTTAAATGGGCTGGAGATACGAAAATTTTTGATTTAGATTATGCTGATTATTTAGCCCTCTTGGCAAATGATGTTGATGAGATGAACTCTTTCATTCGAGCTGTTGATGAGATGAACTCTTTCATTCGAGCTGTTGATGAGACTGGTAGTAGATTAGGTTTGGTTATAAACAGAGAGAAAACTAAAGTGATGAAAATTGGTCAGGCAGGCTGTGATTCAGTTAATCTGAATGGTTGCAGTCTTGAGCAGGTGTCACAGTTTAATTATCTTGGGAGCTACATAACAGATACTGGTGATGTGCGGCATGAGATTAACAGACGAATGGGGATTGTTGCCAGGACTTTTAAGAATCTAGGTAGAGTGTTGAGAAATAGGCGTATACACCTAAAGACTAAATTCTTTCTAGGGTTAGTTATGGTAGTGAAACTTGGACACTTTGTAAACAAGATAACAGGAAACTAGATGCTTTTGATTCTAGACGCTTACGCAGCATCTTGGGCATTAGGTGGTTCAACTTTGTAACTAATGATGAGGTTAGGCAAAGGAGTTTGCAATCTCCTTTAAGCAGCGTATTGTGCAGAGAGAGACTCCGTTGGTTTGGCCATGTTGCCCGTATGAATAATTATAGATTGGCGAATAGGGTTATGAACAGTGTGCCTAAAGGCCTCGGAAAGAGGGGGAGACCAAGGATACGGTGGGCAGACAATGTTAAACAGTACCTTATTAGAATTGGTATGCAGTGGCCAGATGCAGTAGATGTAGCTCAGGACAGACTTGCTTGTAGAACTAAATTGCACGGTCTGGTTGGACTTCCGTAACCCTTGGCTGCTTGAGGATGATGATGATGATGATGTTTAGGATTTAAAACGTTATGGAACTTGTAATGCTTAACCAGGAACCTGGTAGGTTATAAAATTACCTTCAATACTAACGGAACTCTGATATTTTTTTTACAAAAACCTACAAACATACAGTAATTTCAATTAATCTAACAGAATAGTCGCTATGCCTTATTTAACTTTTGCGATCAGTTAATTATGATTGGTAGAATTTCCCTTAAAATTCACATTGGCCTATTCTTCTAATCATCTATAGTCACCTTTTATTTTTCCTATTCTTCTCAAGTTTTGTTAATCTCACAGAGTCTTAGTTAGTGTTGATCATTTAAACTAATTAGCTGTCGAATGGATTCCATCAGTATTACATCTCTTGAATCTGTTGTATTAAAGAACCTTTATCCAGGGAAATATTACCACTGTTTCTATTTGCTCATATTACAAGCCCAAGTGAGATTTAATACTTCTACATCTGTAAACTTTTTATCAGCTGGTGGCTAATCCTAATCAGAGGATATCGCAAGCACCTAAAATTTTGAAACTAATATTAGCATCGCTCATCTTTAACTACAGTAATGCGTCTCACGAAAAAGTCAATCTCTCTTTTGATTCTGATTCTTGAAAAAGACCGCTTCTAAAGGTGGTATCTGAAATTCTTAAGAGAACTGGTGGCTTAAAAAACCCTTACGAATGGTGAAAAGGAGTCTTTACTCCAGACTTTTGATTAGGAGATGGTTTGTTATCTTTGGTCATATATCTTTCAATAAGCTTGGTTTGTTTAAAAATCCTGCTAAACATTTTCTTTTCACAGCTACTTGGAATGTAAAGACTTTACATATAAATTAATCCCTTGATATCTTTAAGCATGAATTCGAGTCATATAATCTGTACATGCGTACCAGTGACCGAGTGGTTAGCGCATTTGGCTACTCATAAATGGAATCTGGCTCAAGCCTGAGTAAGGTATGGATGTCTTTTCTATGTAAACTAGTCGTTCTGCTGAGGTCTCGCCTTCATCCCACAACACCCTGTGACATCTTGTCAGCTTATGGCATCCTTTGTGGCAAGTAACTGCTTAAGGAGAAATTAATTTGTATTTGTTTAAAATCAAACATTCTAGTTTTGAAAGACACAAAACTGACAGGTAAAGCCCATATACTGTAAAATAATATTAATTAATTTTTAAATTTTCAGGAGGAGATAATAGTAAACAGGTGCAAATTTGTTTTCAACAGAAATGCCAATGGTGGCATTGTAGGCTACTATTACATTAAAGGGAGCTTTCTGAAAGCTAGAAATTAAAGCTAAATTTAAAACAAGAATTGAAGACTTCTTGAATGTTATCTCTTGTTATGCTCCCACTGAATACTCTGGTAAGAATAAGAAAGATAAAGGACAACTTCAGGCCGTTTTGAATTCTGTCAATAAAGGAGATATTATCCTTGTGCTTGAATGACTTCAGTGCCAAAGTTGGTACTCCAGTGTTTGGTTAGGAGGGATAGGGCCTTGTGTCGCTAGATGCAATAGTAATGGAGAACATCTCTTACTTGTAAGCAAACTTAATAGTTTGAGAATAACTAACACTTATTATAAACACCATAATACTTACTTTTATATATATTTTTTACATATACACATGGGTTTCACCTCTACAGGTATATACATTGGCTGCATAACAAAATGATTAAATATGTAATAGTTAGCAACAAATCGACCAGCTATGTTAGAAACACTAGGTTCTACAGGGAAGATGAAATTAACCAATTTCCGAATGGGGTATTCACTATTAAAATATCTTACAACTGAATATTAAGGAATGTTGTGCAAAGGTTGAAAGAATTTAACACTGAAGCACTAAAAGACCTAGAAATAGCCAAAGCTCACCGTGATCAGCCAGTTAGTCCCTACGATAATCGAGGTTTGCTGACAACTGAGGTTGAGAAAGATTGAGATCATTTTGTACAGTATAGGTATAAAAGAGCATAGGAGACAAAGCCAATTGAGGTCTAAAATAATGAAGCTTGTTTCTAAAAGAAAGAATTGCTGGAATAAACTAAATCATATCCTACTAGTCTTAAAAGATAGAATCACAGAGAGATTAATAATAGGTTAAGTGATGAGTTGAAAGCTGATAAGAATCGCAGGAAAATCGCAGGAAATCTCAATAAAAAAGCAGGAAATATAGCTGCACAGAACGACAACAGCGATTTGTAACGATATTAAATATCTTATGGGAGAGAAAACATGCCAGCATGCAAAGATTCAGGGATGAAAATGTTAAGTTACTGAGATGATAATTCTGTCATGTTTAAGTATCGAAAATTTCAAATATGTTTTAAACGATCCGGTTAGTTCTAATGATACTATTTATAATGATGATAGCTCTATTACTGAATATCATCATTCAGAATCTGAAGTTCATTTGGCTATCTCTAAATTAAAGCTACACAAGTCACAAAGGATAGGTGAAATTACTGCTGAAATATATAGAGGTAGAAACGATTCTGTTGTCAAATAGCTTCTGATATAACTGATATAACAAATATATTCTGATATAACAATGTTAAATATTTCTACAATAAATGGGTGGTTTCTAAATTTTAATAGAGCTGTTATTATCCCTATTTTGAAAAGAGCCGATTGCTGTTCTTGGGATAATTATAGGGGAGTCAGTCTACCATCTGTCCCAATAAAGGTCTGTGACTTATTGTTCTTAATAGAATTAAGAATTTAGTTGATAAAATATTAAATGACAAAAGTTTTTAGATATTGAACTCATTTTGTTAGAAAATATGATTTAGAAAGGTTAGATTTCGGTTTCAGAATTAGTACGCATCACAGTAACAATAATTAGTACATAAAAGCTCAGCAAAGCGAATGAAATTATTAATGTTAGATCCGTTTATGCAACGTTTGAAACCAAAGTAAAACGACTTTTGAGGTTATCAACATTCTGTGTTTTAACTTCTGTAGGATGTCAACATCATCACACGAAAAAGTCGTTTTTCATCTTTGCAAATAATTATTCGAAGGAGACTAAATGTTCATAGCAATAGCCACACAATCACCAATGGTATTTTACCTAAACAGCTTAGTTCAATGCTATGCGGATTTCTTCTGATATAACATGCATTCTTTTCCTTATTCCTTTCAACAGAATCTTTACCATGATAGGCTACAGAGGATGCGAAATCACTGAATTTCAGACTCTGAGTATTATACGTGGATGCCTTTTATAATATTTAAAGTAAGATAAGGGAATTATCATAAATACCATTCTGACAGTTTAAAAAATAAAATAATTCAATTAATTTAAATGTGAGATAAAGTCTTCGAAAGGAACTCTTATTAAGTGACAAATATTTTAGAAACACTACTGGGAAGTAAACTGAATGAAAATTGGGCATGAAGGATTTTAACTAATCTAAGAAGATGGAGCTTTACAATAGTAGAGTCAACTTCAAATTTAAAGGTTATAGAAATAAAGCAGTTACCAAGGTCAAAGAAATAAAGCAGTTACCAAATAGGAAGAAAAAAAGGTAAAATCTTGCAGAATTAAAATTATTAATTGAATAATTTGTAGAAAAAATACTATTAGCTGGGAAATTTTTGAAGAAATTATTTCAAATTGAAAAATCTGTGAAAGGGCAGCTTTCATCAGCAAAATAAATCTTTGAAGTATCCCATATGTAAAATCATTGAATATAAATAAACTTTGTATAACAAGTAAAAAAAAAATAATTAGTTATGATTAAGTTGAATTGCTGAAGATATGTAAAGAAACATTTCTACTTATGCTGATGCTATTCCCTAAAAGTTAAAAATGTTTTGAGTGTGCAACGATTCATAGGAAAAGAGATACAAAAGGTCTCAGTATGTATTTTTTTTTCCGCGTTGTGTTATTTATGAATATCGTCGTTAGTACATTCAGCAAGAGGATTTTCTGAACTTTTATTCAATCTTACCATTGCGGACAATAATGTTATTTACAAACTTTCATAATACAACATAAAAATTGCAAACGTTTTGACTTATTAGATCAGTGACAGTGGATATCATATTTAAATAATTAAATTTCTTTTTCTTGCTGTTACGTGAAAATGTTTATATGTGAACTGAATAATTTACGATAATAAGAATTAAAATAAAGACTTACAAGTGTTAATTGAGTAATCTGTATTATACTAAGTATAACTGGATGAATTACTAAAGAGTAATTCTTAAATGTTATGCACCAGAAGAAGAAATGAACGCAATCAGTTACTAAGTATTTTTCGTTATAGATAATAAGTTGAAATTGAAATTGTAGACAATATTTGAACACTTTATAAGATAATAAACCCTAAGAGGTCTTAAGGAAACTGATTGTGATAATTAGCTAATGAAGAAGCGATATGATTATTCACCATGCATGTAAACCATCTGAGTTTGGTTGAAATATTTTCTGCACAAAAAAAACCTCTTCTGAAATTTTAGCAACAGTATTTATGCCGTCTGTTTTCGGGAAAAGTCAAATTACGGATTTTAATAGTTTCGTTAAGTAGCATTAATTCTCTCGATTATTTGACATTAATGCAAAATGGTGAAAAGGTAAATCGGCCAACTTGATGTTTACACCCAAAAATCAGAGAATAAATAAATGAATGTTTGTGTGGGAGATCTCTGTATTTGCCGTTGGCATTTTTTAAAAACGACAATATTTATTAACAATATTTGCTTTGTTCGTTGGTTCATCGTAAAGTTTAATCTAACAGCAAAAAACTGGAAGGTTGCGGGAATTAAAAACACATATTGAAAACTTTATTGAATAAGGAATGCCTAGTTAAAGAAATAATAGGTAAAAAAATGGCTCTGAAAGTGATTTCTGTTGTTAGACAAAACGCTAATCTAGTATGTGAGGAGTGTGCCAGAAGGAATTAACCAAATTCATTAGGCACATCGTCGAACAAACCCCTTTAACTAGTTTCATTTCTGTTTACTGATGCTCTTTGCGGTTATTTCAATTGCAGATTTATTCATTTATTAAATCGAAAAAAAAATTAAAAATATCAGTGAACAATAGAATCGTGATTTTCAAATCAGGAAAAGGATTAACTCATCCCTTTCTGTGAAATGCATTTAATTACTGCGTTTAAATGCGCATCGCTATTTCCACCATTTTCTTCTCCTTTTGTTTTGTTGCTACGCTGGGCATAATATTAGGTTTAACTGCAATTCGCAACTTGTGTGATTATGCCTTTTATTATTTAAGTAACCTATCTACGAATTAAAAATAAAAAAAACCCTAAAAGTTCAAAATACCTTTAAAAAACGTTTGCGATAGCGAATTACGGGTAATGTCTCTAAACCCTGAAAATACTGTAGATTACGATAAAAAAAATTATACGGAACATAAAACATAATAATTATAGAAAAAGCATTATATATAATTATCAAAATTACGTAATGACTCCAAAAGAGTCTACGAAAGTGGATTTGAAATATTGCATTAAATGCTAAAGACAGGTTTGAATACTAGAAATGAAATTAAACTATTGAGGACCATAAAATTAAAGCTAACAGAGTTAAAAGACGATATACTTACCATTTAAATAATATAAGATAGCAAATACACTTGAAAATAATATTATAGAAATGGTCAAATTGTAAGAAATATGTAAACTACACCTTAGCGATTTGCATTTATTCAAAGGCTGATTTCTGTTATTATGTGTTGTCCATTTTCACACACTTAAACTGGAATTGAAAAGAAATTATATTGCATTCTTGAACAGTAGATGGAGTCACCAAGCACAGGAAGGCATTGAACGACATGCTATAAATAGTGTACTAGCTCTAATGCAGCATCGTATTAGTGTTGTGCAGTGATGCGAACTTACCAGTTTTAATTATTAGTAAAATATACATATAATAGAAATCTTTTTTGGTTATATTGTTTGAACGAGATATCGATAACGGGAAAATCGTACGATTAAATATTCGCATTGTGCACATTTTTATTTCGTAGTACACATACATTGATAAAAAAAACGCATTATTCGTTGATTGCTTAAAAAATGCACCAAATCGCTAATTTTTTAACACTTAATAAATCGTTTATTGGTTCTTATAATTTAAATAAGATTTATAAAACAAATTTTATTATTTTACGTCATCGCCTTTACACAGAGATTTGGGGCTTCAATCAGGGGAGCGAATTGGGCAAAATGGAAAAATTATTGCCTTACCTTTCTGCTATTATTACTCAAGACATATTAATTAAACTATATCCGTTGGTTAACTTACGAATTGGATTTTTATCAGTCATAAATTGCGTATTCAACTCAGAAGGCATAAGTATCTTCTTTCCTCTGAAAACCAGCAGATGGCAGCACAGTGCAATGTGACGACATACGTTCGTAAATACCAAACGCTTCCGTGGGTGATGTAGTATTGTGCAGATTATTAACAGTTTTGAAAAATCACAGTTTCGTTCAAAAACTGGGGATTTGTCAACTGCTCTTAAAGCTCGCTTGAAGGCGCTACTTTCTGTCAAATTCATTAATTCTGCACTATGTAAGAGCTCGAAAATATTTATATTATTTGTGAAATGTGTGTTGTTAGAACACTTTTTGAAAAACAATTATTAAGAAGCTTGAACCAAAATTTTAAATTTTTAAAATTCTAAACTCATGCCTCACTCGGACTCAAATTATATGCGCAATGCAGTGCCAAAATTAATCCGTTTTCGTATTATATCGATTAAAATTAACTTTATAAAAATAATATAGTCATATATCTAAATCAAATTTATTAAAATCATGATTTTGTGCAATGATCATGAAAAGTGAGATATTTTATAGGCCACCAGACCTAAAAATTTAATCAAAAGCACATAGTAAACTCGGCACCAAACTATTTATTCTGCTAAGTATACTTTCAGAAGTTGTATAATATTATGATAATTTTGATCAATTTTAGAAAATTTCTCTACATACTCAATTCCATTTTTATACATCCCAGTTGTTATAAGTTTGCAAATATTAAATGAATATTACTAATAAAAATTTGGTGACCTATAACTTATTTTTTTTTTTCGTATTATGCATACGCCAAAAATTATGCAATTCGAAACTGAACTTTCCATTTAGTTAGAAAGCTAATGTCCAAATATTTTTGGTAATGTAATGTATATGATGTTGAAAGCACAAACTGAGCATGCGCCATTGAAAAACGACACTTCCTTTACATTTGGGTGGAAATGGTCGAGAAGTTTTTATTTAGTTGGAAATTTTCGCATAAAGGAAGATTTTTCTCTCTTTGGAAACTTTTATGGAAAAGTAATCTTAGATATGAAAAGTAATTCTAAAACCGGTTAGCATAATTTTAAAACATACTGATTCCTTTGATATGATTACACTTCCATAATAACTATTTTTTTAATGGCATATCGTAAGATTAAGGGTGAGAGCAGCCAAATTTTACTGGGTCACTCATGTCTAGTGTATATGCATGCAAGTTGAAACCACCATTACAGGAGGATCTATGGAAGTGGACTTATTTCTATTCCAAAGAAAATATTTCCAATGAGAGTTGAATCGTTCAATGAAGACAAAGACATTAAAATAGATGGCGGTGCAGATATTCTTCATGTCCAGGTCCGGATATAGAAAAAAATCGAGGGGTTGGTGGGGGGGGAGGTAAGAAATAAAATCAAGCCAGAAAAATGTAAATGGGGGGATTGCCAATGAAAGTATAAGATTTCCCACTCCGTTTTACAAGTCTAAAAAATTTTTTGAAAAATGCATGAAATGTAGATAAGTTTAATGATTTTCTGTCTCTATTACCCTTACTAGCATTATAAAAGGGATGGGACATGGCGAATTCGAGTGTTAAGCAAAATCACTTTTGGGAGTTTTGAACGTCACAGCAGGTAAGTTTCACCTTTGGAAGAATTGTTCTTCATTACAAATCAGTATGAGCTATTATTGTCGTATGAATTCCGTAGTAATAAACATGAAATTTAAGTTTTCGGATTGTTTGACATCAAGGTAACAAATGTTTCATTTGTATCCTTGAAAATTGGGTTTTTAAGATTGCTTAATAATATTCAAACAACAAGAAGAAATACTTTTGAAAAGTAAGTGGCCAAAGAAAGTAGCCAGTCTCAAAACCAGTGCTTTAAGAAGAAAATTTACATTTTTTTCTACCAAAAAAAAAAACACACTCACATCTTTCCTTATGTCGCTACTCCGAAACAGCAGTTTACTTTTCAATTCAATCAATACTCCATAAATACGCAGTCATTTGCATTTTTCAGCAGGGAGTTGTACTCTTATATAGATAAACACACCTCAGGTTAATGGAAAACAAGAAAAGTTTAATTCAAAGTGATTTAATTTTTAATATGTCCATTATTTAATAAAGCTTTATGATCTCTCACGGAAGTGACGTCAGCGAAACGCAATTAGCAATATGAATTAGCTCAAGCTCACTTCTCTCAAGATAAGAGTTCATTGTCTAAATGGTATAAAACCTGAAATGACATAACTCCTAAAATTTAAATAGAGTATGTGTTTTCAATCTGAAGTTTTAAAAATATTTTCCTACAATTGTTTTCTCTTTTTCTCACCTGTAATCGATGTTTATCGTCATCGTTCTTTCATAATACATGTACCGCCCTCTAGCGAAGAATTACTCTCGGATTTTTTTTCTTTTTGGTAAATAATGAATTACTTACAGTTCTGGATTTACATTTAAGTGTTTATTACAGAATTTATCTGAAACAGATTCAAAACGTTAAATTTAAAAATATAAAAACTTATGACTGATGCAAACTGTTTTGTTTCACAGGATTACAAGTTATTGTCTCGGTGAACCCTGCTATATTGCTGATCGAGTTATTTGAATTAGCCTTTAAGAGGAAGATTTATCCATCTCTATAACTTGCATTTCATGTCCGACATAAAAAACTTAATTAACACAAATTTCCGTTAAAAGGCTATTTCTAGACTTTTAACGGAAATTTACAGAGAGTTATGGATCAAACACGTTTAATACAGTTTGACACGGACAAATCCTCTGAGCTTCTCGATTCAATAGAAATGTCAAAACCAAACATCTGAAGCAGTGTCGTGTAGAGACTATGTAAAGGGCAGATGCTTAGAGTAAAAAAAAAGGGCACCTCTTTTGTGGGGGGGGGACGTTTTGGTTTACTGCAAAAAAGACACTTCCGATTCGTGGAGGGAAAATGGCAGGGGCTCAAGCTCCAGTTGGCTCCCTCCCTCTGCACGGCTCTGATTGAATTGAATTCAAAGACTATCAGATTAACATAGCCTATCACGTGGTCTACTGGAGTTCGACCTCATCATTACTATGTGCCACTTTCTCCAGGACAAAAAAAAAAATGATATACCACTCAGTCAACTGTATTAATTTAGGTACCTCTCTACAACTTCAGATCAAGAAATTTTTAAGTTCACCTACTAAAACCAGAAAATTCTAAAGAGAAAAAAGTTTGTTATCATCATTATCAAATCTTTTAATCGAGTTTTATCGAACCTATTAAATTTTATTTTTTCTATATTTCCTTTCAGATTTGAAAAAAAAGGGGGGGAGCTGCAAACTCCTTCAAAGAGTCTCTTGTCCAATCGTGGCTTATTACGCGTAACCAAGAAAGCCAATGAAAAGTAATTTGCGACGATTGAAAAATGTATCAATCCTCTACTCGTTAGAGAGCTTCTGCGGCAAACGATTTACATCGCGAATGTAAAGGAAATTATGCTTCGTTGTGACTGTAAAATATTTCAAAATATAAACAACATTTTAAACTGTTCACTTATATAATAATCCTTTACTTTAGAACTTAAGTAAGTTTCTTTTTTTTTTTTCAAGAAATTTCTTGATGGGGGGTGGAACTATTTGTTGTGGTGCATTATTACACCTTTTAATTTTTTGCTGTTAAGTCACAAGGGTGGCTTCTCTTCTCTGGTTGTTGCCTTCTTTGATCTACAGATTCATAAGGTGATTTTTAGGGTCACGGTGCGCCACGTATTGAACACCATTGACGTGGTCTGAAACAAAACATCAGTCTTCATAGTTTGTCTACGCACTCGTATTTCGTAGCTTCGAAAAACATAGCGAAACGAAATGCGAAATAACATGAGCAATTTTTGCATCTCTTTCTTTGGCAGGGTTAAGGAGAAATAAACATAAGTGACCAATGGGAGTGTGTATCCAATCTGTGGTGTAGTCGAGGCCTACGGGTGTTGTTGGAAAACAAGTCGCCTACCAACGAAAACAAATAAAAGAACTGAAATGAAAAAAAAATACTTAAAAACTCCGAAAATTTATTAGCTCAATTAGGATGTCACTCTTCCATGTGCCGAGCCTCATCATAAAAGATAGCTTCCACTGATAGATAAGATGTGTGGGTATTAGTCTTTAAAAATAAAGAACGTGTTTTTAAGACGTTACACAGAGGAAAGACATATCTAAATATTACTCATATTTTGAATAGGTTTCCTTACACAACGACATACCTATTAAAATATTTATCAGTTTTTCTAACTACGATGTCAGTTTGGGCCTACGACAAAAATTTGCAATGGGGGGGAGGGGGGTTGCATATTTCAATCCGTGACCGGATCTAAGTAGGGAGGGAGAACAACCCAGCGTTCCGGCTTGATCTTGGCCTTCCCTTTTCACTAGGAACTCTTCCTTCCGGATTGTTTTTCTCTACATCCGGGTATGCTTGTGCCACTAATTTTCAGAGATTACCTTGGAAAGTATATTAATTTTAATGTTTAACTCCATATTTTCCCCTTGGGTACGCAATAATTATAGTCGCTTCTAATACATGCAGGCGAATGTAAGCATTCATAGAGCAAATATGAAAATGAGAAAAATATTTGTTGTCAACAAATCTGCGTCTTTTTTTTTTACATAATATTTTACATGTTGTATCGAAAAAGAATAAAGGAATGATGGCAATGAGGTTGTTTCACCTCTGAGCGGCACTTTTTTGCACACCATGGGCTAAATGGCCAGGTCACATGGACCCCGAAGGCTCAGAGAAGGTTGGGGGAGGGGACCCACTGGAACAGCTGTTGGGAGACAGATGGTAGCCTGATGGCAATGAGGAATGAAATAATAATATAAATTAGATTTCCTGGTTGCCAAATACAACACCACAAAAAAGCTAACAATCGATTTCTTCGACAACTTTGGAGAAGGAAAAAACATAGTTTGAACAGAATAAAGCCTGAAATCATTGTTTCCAACAAAACTTACTGAAAGAAAAAAACGTAGTGTTTGCAAAGGCCGCAAAGGAAATAAATCCTCTCTAGAAATAGTTGCAACAGTGACGAAGCAATCTCGTAACATTTATTGCTCATGAGAGAATGACGTCACACTAAAAAAAGGATCCGGAAAGCACCCCTGAAATCCCTGAAGAATCCTGCAATCCCTGAAGAACGTGCTCTGTGGCTCCTGCATTGCGCTAGTTTTGGAAGTTAATCTCATACGGAACATGAAATAGAGAAAATATTTTTAACATCGCATGAATTTCATTGGTGAATGTTGCATCTCGCTTTTATCAGAATTCGACAGGATTTGTTATATGTTCAGTGAGTTTCATGTACCGTCCTTTTCACATGTCATGTTTTGCAGCAAGAATATTGATATATTCTACAGCAGCGATTTTTGCACCGTTTGTTAAACCGTTTCAAAAAATTGCTTGGTGTTCATAGGTTTAGGAAAAAAGAGATTAATTAATTCTTCCCTCTCATACAGAAGATCATTTATTCCATGTTCTATGCTAATAGTGAAGCTGTATAAATTATCTTTCAGTCATTGTAATCGTCACTAATGTTCTGATTAAAGCTTTTATTAAACTTAGAAAAAAAAAATCTCGTGCAAATAGGCTTTTTTATAAACCTAGCAGGAAGCCCGTAGAAATCAGACGAGCGGAAACGGAGAGTCCCAACTGGCAGGGGGCGAAGGTGGCTCAGTCGGTAGCGCGCCACGCTCGTAATCTGTAGTTCCCAGGTTCGAGTCCCAGCTGGGTCAGCGTTGAGATTTATCTCCGCAAAATTCCCCGCCCTGCCCACGGTCAGTAGGGGACACCGATGGGCTTGGAAAGGCCGTCGTCCGTCGGATGGGACGTTAAGCTGTGGCCCCGTATGCGGGAGAGCCATACCCTGTGCACGTTAAAGAACACGCTGGATGGCCTTGACGGGAGGCTACCATCTGTCTCCCAACAGCTGTTCCAGTGGGTCCCCTCCCCCAACCTTCTCTGAGCCTTCGGGGTCCATGTGACCTGGCCATTTAGCCCATGGTGTGCAAAAAAGTGCCGCTCAGAGGTAAAACAACTCAACCCAACTGGCAGACTAAAGAAAATGGCGGGGGAAAAGTGGTTCGAGATTTCGAAATCGGATTCTGTTAGAGGCAGAGACTTGAAATTTGAACGCAACAAACGTTTTGTTAAAATTCAACCTGTCCTTTGACCTCTCTCTCTCCTCCAGTGACTTAACTTATCGAAATATCTTAACTGAATAAAAATAAATAGCTAACTAATAAAAACTTAATAAATAAATGGCTAAACTGTTATAGATGGACGGCGGACTTTCCAAGCCCATTGATGTTCTCTTTCTCATTTAGAGCAGAGAGAGGTTTACAGTAAGAAATCACAAAACTGGCACAATAGAGGACTCGAACCTGGAAACATTAGATTGTGATTCTGGCTTTACCAAATAGAGTCAACACATATTGATTTTGATTGTGTGATTTTTAATTTGCATGAGCATTCTCTTGGGAAGGCATGTTCCAAGACAATGGCCCCACTCCTTTCTATATGCCACTAATGAGACTCTCTCACAATGATCAAACCTTTGATCATCATAAAATGCTGTTTCTATGGTCTCCGGCGTGCAATGGAGAAAACTGTTACGCTTTACTGCTTCGTTTGGGCCTAGATCAAAACACCTCAATAGCTGAAATGTAGTGTCCAAGGCTTCAATTAATTGCATCGGAGTCATCAAACAATGAGCAGCATTCAAATTTGGAAGTCAATAGCCCAAAAATTTTCATTAGTCGATACTCATTTCAAAAATTATTTATGAGTCAACCCACTATTCCCATGTCAGCGATAGACAACGAACTTACCACATACTTCAATTGCTAATGAAACTAAATTCGCTTGAATTATAAAATAAATTTTAACTGATATTTATAACTCATTTAAAGAAAAGGTTAGATGAAAATCGAAGTGTGTTAACGACAACATAAAACATGATAATAATTGATCGTAATGTACTCAATTTTCAGTGTATTCAAGTGATTGCTTGAGTGTTTAGCCGAACAGCTAAGCACACGATCAATTTTTCTTAAAGGTTGCTTCTAGTTTTTTCCGAAGATACACCAGACATCATCTTCAGAAACAGTTTTGGGTCCGCAACGTTTGAAAAATGGCTTAGAGATCCCAAAACTGTCGTGGCCGAAAACCACTGCTCTAATCCTCAAGCAGCAACATTTTTCGATACGTAACTTAATTTAAATTAATTTATCTCTGTAATTCGGTTTCTCTATGAGTACTCATGTTTATTGCAAAGGCTCTATTTTACCAATTTTACAAAGAAAGAGCATATGAATAAATCTGATAATTAAAGCCAATTTTCAAAAATGGATATATGTGTTAGACGTCAAAGATCGTACAGTAGCTCAGAGAAATATCCGAACACTATGGCTGATTACAGAATTCAGAAAAAATATCAGAAAAAATATCGATGTGTCACGTGACACAAAAGTTGCCAGATCACTAATTTCTAAAAAAAATCGTTGCCAGATATTTTTTCTGAATTCTGTAATCAACCATAGTGTTCGGATATTTTTTTGAACGACTGTACATCCTCTTTAAATTTTCTTGATATTCCCATCCTCGCCCTTATGATCCATTTGTTAAAGGCAGTGCTGTCAATTTAGTCATTTTCAGTTCTCATTTTGACATCTACCTCCACAGCACCTTAAAACTACAGTCGCCCTCCCTGATTTGGTGCTGGGATTGCTCA
The DNA here is from genome assembly GCA_038380435.1 of Ryuthela nishihirai. Lineage (NCBI taxonomy): Eukaryota > Metazoa > Arthropoda > Arachnida > Araneae > Heptathelidae > Ryuthela > Ryuthela nishihirai. The sequence goes on from JAWZYU010000020.1 coordinate 44,092,625, forward strand.
GTCAATAGCGTGCCAAATTCTTGCTCGTAAGATGGAGTTTATACAGGGTGTCTCAAAAATACAGGTACAAACTTTTAGGGGAGGTAGATAACATATAAAGGAATGAGAATTACATAGGAACCCATAACCGGAAACGCCACCGTAAGTCAATAGGCGGCGCTGTTCATCAGTGTGCTAGAGGGGAAATTTCGGATTTCCTCATTCGAGCGGTAGTGGCTGACGAAGAGCATGCAAAAGTATTCGAACAGGGAGCTGGCAGACATCCACTTAGTGTATGGAACAGCTGAGGGCAACGGACGAGCCGCTCAACGAATATATCAAGAACGCTTCCCACACAGACATGTACCGGGCCACCGTTTGTTTGCACGTCCGCATCAAAATTGTGCGATTATGGGTCATTAAGAGCTGTAACATTATGAAATATATCATCTAGTACGTCATTTGTAATAATTATATCCAATAAATGTTTTCCCATTAATCACTGTCTTGTGTCCTTTCAGATCTTTTACCTTCCCATGACGTTTCCGGTTATGAGTTCCTATGCAATTCTCATTCCTTTAGATGTTATCTACCTCCCCTAAAAGTTTGCACCTATATTTTTGAGACACCCTGTATGTATAAGTCTGCTTTGAGCCTATAAGTTTTCTCCGCTGACGCTCGGTGAGAAAGCGACACGCTAACGCTCAGAGGAAATTTCCCATCTGGTCTGTAATAGCTGCCCATTGGATTTGTTTCATCTAACCCCCTTTCCTCCTCACCCCCTGCCAGGCTCGTAATCTGTAGTCCCCAGGTTCGAGTCCCAGCTGGGTCAGCGTTGAGATTTATCTCCGCAAAATTCCCCGCCCCGCCCACGGTCAGTAGGGGACACCGACGGGTTTGGAAAGGCCGCCGTCCGTCGGATGGGACGTTAAGCCGTGGCCCTGTGTGCGGGAGAGCCATACCCTGTGCACGTTAAAGAACACGCTGGATGGTCTTGACGGGAGACTACCATCTGTCTCCCAACACCTGATCCAGTGAGTCCCCTCCCCCAACCTTCTCTGAGCCTTCGGGGTCCATGTGACCTGGCCGTTTAGCCCATGGTGTGCAAAAAAGTGCCGCTCAGAGGTAAAACAACCCAACCCTCACCCCCTGAGATCAACTTATGAAAAGCAGTGGGGTTTTCATTCCACCTCAAAACATTTTAGTACCCACCATTTGCAACAGAAACACTGTAACTCATTTCAATTCTTAAACACTGACAGAAGAACTGAAAAAAAGAAAAAACTCACAAAATAGGCTAAATGCGAGCAACCTTGCTTCAATTGGCCAAATGAAGAACTTCCGCAGCTAGTGAATAAATACCAATGCAAACGAAGGCATTCGTCGGAGATTTACGATTGCGAAGGAGATACGCACGGTTTCGTTTGGAGTGAGTAGGATACTGCTGAATTCAAGAAATAAATCAGACACGGATGAAAGGAGAATATTCATGGATCAAAGAAAGAAACGGAAGGAAGTCTTTACAATTCTGTGTCGCAGACCCAAGATCATGGATGCTGACTGAAGGGGAAGAGGGTATTGCACCCATAATGAAATAAATGTTTCTTCCTATAGTAATCAATAAAAACACAAGTTCTTAACTTCAAGATCGTGCATTTGACTTCTTCCCTTGAACAATATTAGTTCTTTTATTTTGTTTTTGTCCGGTTCCTTCCGGGGCGGGGTGGCTCAGTCGGTAGCTCGCCAAGATCGTAATCTGCAGTTCCCAGGTTCGATTCCCAGCTTGGTCAGCGTTGAGACTTTTCTCCCAAAACTCCCCGCCCTGCCCACGGTCATTAGGGGACACCGATGGGCTTGAAAAGGTCGCCGTCCGTCGGATGGGACGTTAAGCCGTGGCTCCGTGTGTGCGAGAGCCATATATTGTGCACGTTAAAGAACACGCTGGATGGCCTTGACGAGAGGCTATCATCTGTCTCCCAATAGCTGTTCCAATGGGTTTCCTCCTCCAACCTTCTCTGAGCCTTCGGGGTCCTTGTGACCTGGTCATTTAGCCCATGGTGTGCAAAAAAGTGCCGCTTAGAGGTAGCCAAATCCTGTTCCTTCCGACAACACAATATTGAACAACACACACCTTTGTTTAGAGATAATTATTTCCATTGATGAATTTTTAACACAAATATAAACTATATCGATACCATAAATGATATAAAGCGTTGTAATTTTTTTTAACAGATAGAACTTTTTTTTTTATGTTGAACAAAAAGAATTTTTCGTTTCTCACTTAAAAAAGCTGAATATTTACAAATGGACACAAGGAAGATAGACAGACAATAAAGTGACAACAATGTCCCCTTTAAAAAAAAAACTGTAGAGATTTCCTTCCAGTTACTTTACTGGTACGTACTAAAAATCTTCTTAATTAAAATCGCGTCTCACTACGACTGGTGAAAAGATGTAAACGAATTCTACCAGAGATTGTAACACTAATTAAAATCATGCAAGTTATTTTAAATTTAAAAAAGCTGAATATTTTAAGGAGACAAAACGATTAATTGACATGAGTACATATCTCCAATTACTCACTAATGATAATGAGTAATTAATAATGAGAAAATTCGAAGAGGCTCCATACACACATCTTAGGAGAGAATCTATGGAAATTTTTTCATTAAAAGCCTAAATCCATTCTTATTTTAAAAAGAAGTGTAAAAGGAAGTGTTATATCCCCCAATTACACTTGAAATTCAGCCATCAATGAGCGGGTTAATGTCTTTCGCCAGCGATTAGTTCTGCCCTGCATGTCATTCAATGCCAAACAACGAGACCCAGAGACAAACTGGTTTTCTAAAAAGCTTTTATCAGTTACAATAAAAACTACTGACTTTGCATTTTTACGCTTCCTGAATTATGCGCTTCGATGACGTGGGTTACCGAGGCGGTTACGGTTTGCCGGCAGTGCGTACTCCTCCACACCTCTAGCGTGCTCTGCGTTTACACGCCAACGGGCATAGTCTTTGGACCATGAAAACGTGTCTGTAAAATTCGAGTTGAACTTGAAAGATACGCATCCTCAGAAACCAAGCGCAACCATGCTCCTTCTGCACGGTGTTCTTTTTTCTGTAAACATGATAATTTAGACATTGTCGAATATTCGCGCTCGTTAAATCGGCTTTTCGAAGACTTAGGAGAAACACACTATAGTAAAGAAAAGTTGTCAAGGAATTTTGTTGATTGTGTAGACAATGTAAGCACGGAAAATAAATATGAGTGGCAATTAATACATATCAAACTAAGATGAGAAGTTGATAAGGAAAATGAAGCTTCTGTGAGCAAACGAGAAGTAAATGAAAGTCAATGAAAGATTATAAGACGATGAATTAAGGTCATCTCAAATTAATGTAAGATGATGATGAATCAATCTCACATGAGATTAATGTAAGATTATAATGAATCAATCTCACGTGAGATTAATATAAGATTATAAAGAATCAAGCTCATATAAGATTAATACAATATTATAAAGAATCAATCTGACATGATATCAATACAAGATTATAACGAATCAAGTTCAAAGAATGAAGAATTCGTTTATATTTTTTCCTCTGTCGCAGTGAGGCGCGATTTTAATTAAGAAGATTTTTAGTAGCAGTCAACATTAAATTTTTGCGTCAACATTAGATTTAGGTTTTTGCTACTCGAAGTAACTTTACTATTTCCCCCAATCCACAAAATACATATATATATATATTTTCATTTTTCAACCTCAAATGAATTTAGCTTTTTTGTCACTACATTTGATTTTATTTTTTTCTCTTTCAAACGATCTTACACTTTTTGTCATCTCAAACAATCTTACCATTCAGCAGTAATGTATTACAGATGTTCTGTAGACAAGGGAGAAGATAAATTATCATTGAATAGTTAACTGAAAAATAGTTAATTGAATAGTTAACTGAAAAATAGTTAATTGAATAGTTAACTGAAAAAATATTTAAATTTTTTTTTGCCATTAGCTGGATTCAAACACTCACGTCTCCCAATAATAACATCAGGTATGCTAATCACTATACAATCAATGGCTGACTCAAAAAGATATCAGGTGTGCTTACCACTATATCATCAACGGCTGACTTTTATTTTAGCTAATGTGACTTATAGACTTACCAAAAATGTAATGCATAATAAGTCTCTAAGTCACATTATTTGAAGAAAAGCATGTCATGTAAGCACATTACTGGAAGACGTGAGTTCAAACCACACTCACGGCACACAAAAAAAAGCAAATTTTTTCAGCTAACTATTTAATGAATCTTACGATTTTTGTTGCTCTGAGTAAATTTTGATGCCTCCACATTTGAAATAAAATGTTAGCTAAATCATTACAAATAGGATTTCAAAATTACTATACATGTAAAATTTGGTAGAGTTGGGTTCTTTTACCTCTGAGCGGCACTTTTTTGCACACCATGGGCTAAATGGCCAGGTCACATGGACCCCGAAGGCTCAGAGAAGGTTGGGGGAGGGGACCCACTGGAACAGCTGTTGGGAAACAGATGGTAGCCTCCCGTCAAGGCCATCCAGCGTGTTCTTTAACGTGCACAGGGTATGGCTCTCCCGCACACGGAGCCACGGCTTAACGTGCCATCCGACGGACGGCGGCCTTTCCAAGCCCATCGGTGTCCCCTAATGACCGTGGGCAGAGTGGGGAATTTTGCGGAGATAAATCTCAACGCTGACCCAGCTGGGACTCGAACCTGGGAACTACAGATTACGAGCCTGGCGCGCTACCGACTGAGCCACTTGTATCTCTAAATTGTAGAATTCTGGCAGCTTAATAAAGCTCAACATTAGCAGGCGTTTGTATGTTGAGCTGGAAGTAATTTTTTTTTCATTGAAAGTAATCAACTTTTTCAGAATGCTCAGTTCATGGTTCTACTGTTAACGAGATTATTACTTAATTGATATTTTTTAGCATAGATAAAAACCTCAATTATGTTACCTTACATATTAAGTACTATTTAATTAAGCACCTAGAATGAAATATCTGCAGAGACGGTTTTATATTTGTCAGCTGAAAATGCATTTGTAAAGTGGTGGTGTATCCGTTAAATGTCACCTCGGGGGAAGCAGCGGGGAAAACATTTTCTTCAACTGAACGCTTCAACTTCAACGCTCTTAAAAGAGATTATAAAGTGGGAGACACAGTTTTTATTTCATATTTAATAGAATATAGTAACTATGTAAAGGTATGCAGAAAAGATTCTAACTCAATACTGATGCAATAATCCCATTTTGAAAATTTCGTAACCGAACAAGTGAACGAATAATAAGTAGAAAAGATTATTGCTGATGTTTAGTGATTTAAGTTAACTTAATGTCCAGCGAAATTTCGTTTACTGTATCCTTTTGCTTAATTTTTCTTGTGAATGAATCTTAATCTTACAAAGATCGGATTTTTTGGGTGCGAAATCCAACATTTACATTTACAAATGCAGAAAATCGTCAATGCAAGTTTGGTCACATAAAGGCCATCATACAAAACCGATGATGACCTGTCATCATTAGGTTCAGTGCTTTATTGTGATTTTACTCCTACGACAACCCTCGTGTCACGAGGGGGGTTAGTGATCTGGCAACCTTCGTGTCACGTGACACGAAGTTTGCCAGGTCACTAATTTCTAAAAAAATCGTTGCCAGATATTTTTTCCTGAATTCTGTAATAAACCATAGTGTTCGGATACTTTTTTGAGCGACTGTACCTAAAATGATGGGATACTAATTTCAGTTATAAGATAATGGTGTATTAAGTTTAATTCTTGAAAGAATTAAAATATTTAATATCATTTTCGTATATAATACACAATTAAAAATATTATTTAATCATTAATAAAAGAAAAATATTATAAAACTTCATTATCTTTTTTTTGGGGGGGGGATGAAGTAATTAAACTTTGTTTTTTCATAAATTTATATTCATTACAAATTGTGACTGAGTGGCAAATAAACTGAAAAAGTAACTTAAACCAGAAAAAAATTACAAGATAGAAAAATAATCCTGTGGTGTTAATCTATCTTAATGTATTCATCACATGATTCATCATTTGATGGAGATGTGGTAAAATATTAGCAGATTTTGGATCAAATATCTTCAACATAATCCTAAAATTCTCGTCTGAAAAAAATAATTTTATTGGTTACCAGGATTTTTCATTAAAGTTTCTTTAAATTTCGTATATTAGAGGTGTTGGGAAACTTCCATAAAGTTCCAATTAATTCCCAGTTTCTCCGCAAAAATGATATGAGGTAATCCTAATATTAGAACTTTTAGAATAGTTCACACTCGTTAATATTTTTAAAACATTTAGAAAGGTCTTTAAATTTTCGAGTTTTCCCTATGTATCCCAAACTAAATAAAGGCTGTCTCTAAATGCAACCCATGTTTCTTCTCTTAACGTGACAACATCATAACGCCGAAGCTAAAAGACCCCTAAAGTTGTTTTATTTTAAATTCATACAATAAATAAAAATAGTATTAATATCAAAAAATAATTGATTATTGAAATCACCTAAGTGCCTCTAGGCAAACGAAAGAAGTACTAATAACGATAGTTCTCTTTCCTACCTGAGAAGTCAACCGGCATCGAACGGAAGCAGCTTCTCCTCCGGGATCAAGTCCGACTCCCCACCGCAAGTAAACTCGAGTCCCGTTCATCTCAGCAGCCTGAAGACCAACTGACAAAATGCGCACCATCTCGTCCAACTATAATGAGCAAAGTTCCCGCTGTCCCACCTGGCAGGTACCGCTAAATTCTATTGGGTTCTCAGATCGGCCCTTTTCGTGGGAAAGTTGAGGAATCGGAGAACGGACCGCCTGTTACATCACTGCACGTGCTCTCCCCTGTGACGTCATACACCGTTGCAACGGCATCTTCCGACCTCTGGCATGTGGCAGATGGGAGGAGGGAAGGCCGTTTTTTTTTTCTTTTTTTCGCTTCCATTCAAAAACGGGGCAAAGGTCGCCCCTCTCTTTGCCCATACTCCCCACCCCAGAGGTCTCCGTATGGTTGTACCTGCTGGGAACAAAAAACTTCGGTCGTAGTGCAGCGTACTGTTGCTAGGAGACAGAGACGTTCTTCTTCTCACCGAACATGTGCAGCACGGTGGCTTAGCACTAGATTCTACGACGACCACCACCTGTCCTGAACTTTCTCAGACATTTCCGATACCAGGACCGTTTCTTTCTATGCCAACGGATGAAATAGGTTGGAGACGGAAAAAAATCAAATTTTTTTTTATATCTCCATATTCGTATGTCACTTGAATACGCTTCCACTTTACTCCTAAAACAGGGATGTCAAGTCAGTGCTCATAAGATAAATTATCAGCATCTTCTCAGGTACATATCATGACGCAGGTTTATTAATAAAACGCAAGTTTTTCCTAACTTCTCAGTGATGCATCGTAGCAGAGCGATGGCCTTCCCAAGGTGGCAAGGTGAATGAATGGAGGCAGGCTGATTAACAGAGAAGGTGACCTACACAATATATAAGGGAGGGGGGGGGGGCTTAATTTGATTCATTGAATTTTACAAAAATCAGGTTATAGTTTCACATAAAAGTTTTAGGGATCGAACCTAGAAATAAGCTATTTTGGTCCCATGACATTATAATGCAACGAATTTCAAAATAAAAAAAAAATTTAAGAAAAAATGAATTTGTAAAAAAAAATTAAAATCAATTTAAAAATAGTAGAAATGACATAAGCGTATTACAATAACAAAATTACACACACATAACATCACATAAAATGATTGGAAATGAACAAAAGCAAATCTAGTGGCAATATAATTACTTAATTCTATATCTTAAGGAAGATTATAAGATTAGAACTTTTTGGATATCTCAATGTAATAGAGAGAAAATGCATACGATGAGCAAAATTCTCACCATTTCCATCATGCTGTTAAAACTCAAAAGTAAATGCTTTATTCTGAGCTACACAGAAGCAAATTTTATGCTAAATATAAAAAGCAGCTCTTTGTTTCAATCTGTCTTTTCAAGAACACATCATAACAGTGAGACATAAAGCACACACTACGGACAAATTTATGCTCGCCCCCCGTGGCCGAGTGGTTAGCGCGCTTGTCTACTGATCTACGGGACCTGGGTTCGAGCCCCGGGTAAGGCATAGATGTTCGTGTTATTTTCTGCTGAGGTCCTGCCATCCTCTCAGATCTTCTACTCTGGCATATAAACTGACAGGCTCCTGTCAGACCTCTGTGGCAAGCAGCTGCTTGAGGGGGTATTTTTATTTTTAGGAACAAATCACATTGTCCTTATTAAGCAAAATAACGTTAATCACATCATTAACGATTTTCCCTTCCCAATTAAGTGACTCTTTATCTTAATTTTGTTGTATAGTGAAATGTATATATTAATGAGTGTTTTCTTGTACATTATACAGGAATAAAATTATGATAAATCTAAAAGAGAACTATCGATTTAAAACTAGATTCTTAGAGGCACATGATAAAAGACAGATGAAAAAATTTACATTAAGAGCTAGACTCGTTAACTTCTTCGGAAAATATCACATTGTGGATATTAAAAAAATGTCTTTATTCTGCTCTATTTAAGGACAAATTTTATGCTGTATCTAAATTTCCTCTGATTTGAAACTCAGAGGAAAAGAATGCCCAAATTTCATGGTCAAAACAAACAAACTTTTATGGGATTGGGAGAAAGAATAATCGATGATAATCTGAGCAACCCATTTTGATGAACAGTGGATTCAATTGGCCATTACACAAGGATTTTAGGGTTAAAGTTACGACAACAGATTTAATATAAATCAATACCTTAATAAAGATTTATGTTGCCTGACTGATTTTTAAAAACTTTCTATTATTCTATGTTTTCTTTCCAGAATTTTGAGAGAAGCTTAGCTTTGTATCTTTCTTTTTCGAAATCTGTACCATTCAAATAAGCACATTTCAAATCTTTCAGACTTTGAAGAGGATAGAACTACAACAATACGAAAAATGAAAGTTTCCATCTCAGAGCACCTACAGAATTTTGATAATTGTCTCAACATAAATAATTTCAGGCAAGAAACTCTACGGGAATCTATCCTTTAGCAGGAGGGTTGTTTTACCTCTGCGAGTGGGGCGGGGGTGGCTCAGCGCCAGGCTCGTAATCTGTAGTTCCCAGGTTCGAGTCCCAGCTGGGTCAGCGTTGAGATTTATCTCCGCAAAATTCCCCGTCCTGCCCACGGTCAGTAGGGGACACCGATGGGCTTGGAAAGGCCGCCGTCCGTCGGATGGGACGTTAAGCCGTGGCCCCGTGTGCGGGAGAGCCATACCCTGTGCACGTTAAAGAACACACTGGATGGCCTTGACGGGAGGCTACCATCTGTCTCCCAACAGCTGTTCCAGTGGGTCCCCTCCCCCAATCTTCTCTGAGCCTTCGGGGTCCATGTGACCTGGCCATTTAGCCCATGGTGTGCAAAAAAGTGCCGCTCAGAGGTAAAACAACCCAACACAACCTCTGCGAGCACGTTTTTGCACACACTGGACTAAATGGCAGCTTACAAGAGACCCAAGAACTCAGAGAAAGTTGGGAGAAGGGGACCCACTGGACAGCTGTTAGGAGACAGATGGAAGCCTCCCATTAAGCCCATCCAATGTGTTTATTAACGTGCACAGATTATGGCTCTTTCGCACAGAGCCACGGCTTAACGTTCCATCCGACAGACAGCGCCCTTTCCAAGCCCATCGGTGTCCCCTACTGATCGATAACAGGGCTGGGAGTCTTACGGAGGTAGATCTGAACGCTGGCAAAGTCAGGACTCGAACCTGAATATTGCAGATTGCGAGCGCGGCTCGCTACCGACTGAACCAACCCCCGCCACACCTTGTAAGGAAACCCGCACACCTGTAACTTGTAAGAAACACCACACACTTGTAAGGTTGTCCGCCCACTTGTAAGAAAAGTCATCCTTTAACAGAAGAGAAGCTATTAGAATGACTTCTTACACTTGAATCAAACGAAGATAGTGATCCACAGCTTATCAACAGCTAACAAACATACTCTCAATGAGAAAGTGGACACCGATGATATTTCGCTGATATAATCACAGCTTAACAATCTACAAACCGCAACTTATCAGTTTAATAAACCAAATCATTAGGTATTAATGCCAACACTAGAAAGAAAATTTGCCGGCACTACTAAATCAAAATACTTCTGATATTCTCTTAATCTGTAGTGCCCAGATTCAAGTCCCAACTATTTCTGGATTGACAGTTTTCTCCAATGACTGTCGTTCTGTCCTCGGTGAGAAACAGGACACCTTGTGGCTTCGAAAGGCAACTGAACGTGAAGCTGTACGTTAGCCCATTGTGCAAAAGGCCATACTCTGCAAATGTTAAAATATACGCTGGATGGCCCTGACGGGAGGCTTCCATCTGTCTCCTAACTATGTTCAATGAATTCCCTTTCCCAACCTTCTCTGAGCCCTTGGGGTCCTCGTGACCATACCATTTAGCCCAATGTGTGCAAAAAATGCCTCTTAGAGGTAAAACAACCCTACCTGTACCTAGCTACGACTTAATGTCTTCTATCGAGGAGACCTAAAGAGCGGACAAGATGAGAAAATCCTAACCCTGGCAATTTGGTTAAACTAAAGACTTCAACCCACGACGACGCTCAGATTACGTACTTTATCGCGTTTCCTAGTTGAATCAGGTACGCTCCTTAAAAATTATCATCAGCATTCTTGGGAAATGAAGAATTAGAATTTCACTTATAAGAAGCAAAATAGATGTCTAAGTTAACAACCAAAAAGCACACTAAATTGATTTTTTTTTTCAGGTTAGTTAGCTCAATCACTGGCGTATTTGCCTAGTAACGTGAATTTTCACTTATGATTATCTCCGTTTGTATGTTTGTTTGTTCGGTGACATAGAAGACATCACTGAAATTGAAAAGACATCCTCTGTCGGTATGGTATAAAGCCACTGTCCCATACGCAAAATTCCTTTGAAAACATATTGTACTACCTGCAAAAGCTATGACCTTATTATGAAGCTCTTAACGTAGGTCCTAATATAGCTATTAAAGTAGATCTTCTCAACAGTATGTAATTTTATATGTCCTGATCAGCATAGCGAAACTAAAATTCCACATTTTCAGAGGGAGAGAGGGTGGAGAGTTTCCGACATTTCAGAGTGACTCTATGCATCATACCTAAACATCAGCTAAGATGTTAGATTACCAACTTCATTTATGGATACGTATTTCTTGCATATAAGTATCGTGGCTTGTGCTTGTTTACAATGTGACAATTGAGACACCGCAAAAGTATTAGAGTCCGGCTCTCCAGATAGGTCCACAGAGAATAAGTTTATTGTAGGCATATAAGTAAAAGGTCAGCTTACACAAAGCTACATTGCAGGAGTAGATTTCAGGGTTCTGTTTCAGGGGTGCACAAACCTTTTTGGCATCGGGCGGAATAGGAAAATATTACGTTCCCTCGGGGCCAATTGTTGGAAGTGGAGTACAATAAAAAGAACAAAAAATTTTTTAACTTTGTTTATTACATTTTGCTTGTCATATGTATAGGTACAATATTATAATAAGAAAAATTAAATATTAATATGAAATTTATTTTAACATCAAAACTGAAGATAGCTTGTCAAAGCAGTTGGGTGGTTTAACCTCTGAGCAGCACTTTTTTGCACACAACGGGCTAAATGGCCAGGTTACAAGAACTCAGAGAAGTTTGAAAGAAAGAACCCACTGAACAGCTGTTAGGAGACAGATGGAAAGGCCATCCAGCGTGTTGTTTAACATGTATAGGATACAGCTCTCCCGCACACGGGACTACGGCTTAACGTCCCATCAGACAGACGGCGGCCTTTCCAAGCCCATCGGTGTCCCCTACTGACCGTGGGCAGGGCGGGGAATTTGGCGGAGATAAATCTCAACGCTAATCCACCTGGGACTCGAACCTGGGAACTACAGATTACGAGCCTGGCGCGCTACCGACTGAGCAACCCCCGCCCCGATAGGGGGGTTTTGCTGGAATAAATCTTAATTTTGATCCAGGTGGGACTCGAACCTGGGAAATGCAGATTACGAGCCTAGCACGCTACCGACGTAGCCACCCCCGCCCCACCCAACTGTGTGCAGAAAAAGTGAGGTGTCTCGGGCTCCAGAATTCATTGAACCGACCCTGATACGAAAGCTTATGAAATGAATCAAATTTCAATAGGGCCTATGGAAAAAGACGACAAAATCTCGTCGTCATAACAACGATGTGCCACTTAATAATCATTAAGTTACACTGCTGTTCTGATCCGACTGTTGCCTCAATTATTGAAATGTTTCGCAGTGGAAAAAAAAACAATTGAACACCCCTGATTTAATTGATTGAATCTTTTTATGTTTTTTTTTTATTTTTGATAAATGAATCAAATTAAAAAAAACCTCACACTTTCTTTCGCTAATCTCTTAAAACTTTTCAATTCATGCAAAATAAAGCTATCTGTCTTTCTTCAAGAAGCATGTCACATTTTTTTACGTCTGAAACAATAACAAAGACTTAAGTAGACAAACATATCTATTTTTCTTCCCGTTCTAATCTCGAACATCAATCTCCATCATGTGATGAAAGATGTCTGTGAGAACATCATATCCTGCGCCGTAAAATTCAACAGCTAATTATTTCTGCTATGAGTGAGGTCGATTTGTTCCCGTCCGTTAAACAAGAGCGAGGAGATAAAACTGGTCAAACCACCGTGTCTATTTTTATGCACACAGAGACCGAATTCCTTTTCATTTCAATGACTCCAAACAACTGTATCGTCCAAACACTTGACTTCCCGTTCTTTCATGGATTTCGTTATCCTGTTGTCAATGCACTTTTGGAGAGCAGCGTTGCTTTCAAATTGCGATTTCTCTTTTCTGTTTCTGCTTCTAGAGCCGAGGTCGGGAACCTGAAACTACATCGAATCTCTTTGGTTAGTAATACTGTTAGCATATCTTTAGTTATGTATTAAAATAAGCTGTTCTTTGTGCACAGTTTATCAACCTCTTTTTGCGAAAAGTGGAAGAAGCTGCAGTTTAGAGGTATACTATTTTATCACTCATTTTTCCCGTCCCTTTCAAGTTTGCCAAATTGACAGACTACAGAATTAAGAGGCAAATTTTATTTTATTTTATTCATATTCATTCGTGGAAATTTTTACTCCATGTTTTCGAAGAATCAGCCTGCAGTGCTGAAAAAAATGCACAACTAATAGATCCTAATCATAACGAATAAATAAAGTTTGAATACTTCAAGCCGGGAAGGGGGGACAATAGCTTTTTTCTTTTCTCTTTTTTTTGCGGTCCTAAAAATAAGAATTAGCCTTCTCCGAGTCTCTTATACTACGAAAAATCCAAAAATATTACTATGAAAAAATAGTTATAGTAGTCTCTATACTATGAAATGGTTAGTAGTCTCTTATACTATGAATATTAACAAAGATACGCTACATATGAAACAAAATTTTAATATTCATACGTTTATTATATTTGTTTTTAAATATGACAAGTTTTTATTTCAACAAAGTATTCTTTAGTGAACAGGCCTATGAAATGAAAATGACGTGGATTTCAACATTCGTGGAAAATTTTGCTTCCTCTAAACTTTCATTAAATGTAGCTATTTAATTTTTCATTTATTCTAATTCATTTGTGACATGAATGTCTTTCAAAATATAAAATGTTTATTCTTTTACTTACAGTATGAAAATTCAGATCTAAAATCTAATATGTTGTAACCCTTTCCAAAAATTTCACGATCCAATGAGGGACCGCAGACCATAGTTTGAGAAACTGCTTTAAGCAGTATTGAGCTTTATGTATTCATCAGGAACAGATTTTCTTCAGATCTAATGATTTAATAACATAAGGCTGCAGACAGATTGCTCTGCAACCCCTAACGAGAAGAATAAAAACTGGGAGAATGACATATCGCCTCTGTCGAATATGGGATGCGAGTTTTTTATTTTCCGCCGTTAACTTATTCTAACAAGGAAAATTCGAACGAACGGATGGTTGGGAAAAGGTAACTAGTAATATTTTTATTATAAATAAAAATAATAAATACCCCCTCAAGCAGCTGCTTGCCACAGAGGTCTGACAGGAGCCTGTCAGTTTATATGCCACAGTAGAAGGTCTGAGAGGATGGCAGGACCTCAGCAGAAAAACAACACACACATCCATGCCTTACCCGGGGCTCGAACCCAGGTCCCGTAGAAGTATCTATGACACACAAAATATTTTTTCATTTGTCTCTTAAAAAAAAGTTGCATTTACCCCCCCCCCCCCCTCCCCACTTCCTCCCCACTTCCCTGGATGGAAAAGGGATAATCATTGTTGCCAATTAGAGATTAGTTCGGTGAGTTTGGACTCCATATTTTAAGTCCGTGTCCTCCCGAAATTATTGAGTCCGAGTGCCCCAGAGTTTCCCTGAGCCCGATTTGAAGAAATAATTTCCTTGATGCGTCATAAGATATACAAATATACATCTTGCGAATCATTTATTTTATTCACATTATTAATTGTTATTATTTTATTTCAAAATAAAAGTGTTAATGCTATTTTGAATTGAAAATATTAAAAATACTAATAAAAACTAAAAATTCGCGAGTAAACACCATAATAAACTCAATAAGAGCCATTCATTTATTAAATACATCTATCCCTCGATTTACACGGTACTCAGTTCACACAATTTTGGCTTTGCACGGTCATAAAATGCAACCAGTTTTGATTTACACGGTACTGACTGAGACGTACATAGAAAGGAAATCTCAGTCAGTACCGTGTCAATCGAAACTGGTTGCATTTTTTGACCGTGCAAACCCAAAATTGTGTACACTGAGTACCGTGTAAATCGAGGGATAGGTGTATAAGGTAATCTAAAGCAAGACCCACCGGTTCCGCCTTCACAGCACTACCAGCATATCGGGAAATGCCCTTTTCGCCGCTAACTATGGTCGGGGGCAAGACTCACCATATAGATGCAGCTCATCCCCTATGGCGAGCAGTCCTATAGAAGAAAAGCTCATCCATCGGTCAAAACCTAAAATGTAATCTGTTCCCCGGTTAGCCACAACAAGGATATATAGATCCGAATTGAGTCGGCTCCCGGGATGGGAACTCTTAGTTGGACCCACATTTTGAAGAAGGACCCTAGCCTACTAGAGGTACCAAGGCTTTCAGCAGGGCCCTGAACTGCTCCACAGAGCACCTGATTGAGGTCTTAGCACCGTCCAACCGGGGCCCAAACCGGTCAGCGATGCTTTCGACCTCGAGATGGTCTTAGCTAATCAAACCGGGCACCACACCGGTCGGAAGAGTCTTTGACCGCACTGGGCCACAAACCCCCCACTACGTCAAGGTGGTTCTCTATCGAGGGGGTATTAAAGATAAAGAATACACATTAAAAAAAAAGCCGTATGGTGCTTATTTTTAACTAGCTGGGTCAGCGTTGAGATTTATCTTCCCAAAATTACCCTCCCTGCCCACGGTCAGTAGGAGACACCGATGGGCTTGGAAAGGCCATCGTCTGTCGGATGGGATGTTAAGCCGTTGTCCCATGTTAGGAAGAACCATACCCTATGCACGTTAAAGAACACGCTGGATGGCCTTGACGGGAGGCTACCATCTGTCTCTCAACAGCTCTTCCAGTGGGTCCCCTCCCCCAACCTTCTCTGAGCCTTCGGGGTCCTTGTGACCTGACCATTTAGCCCATGGTGTGCAAAAAAAGTGCCGTTCAGAGGTAAAACAACCCAATCCAACCTATTTTTAATTACTGAAAATAATAAAAGGTTAAAATTACAATTAAAAATACTTTATAAGTTAACTTAATTTGCTTTTCAAGATTACAAGAAAAATTTACAATTTAAATTATTCTGAGCCAGAGCCAGAAGTCGTTTGTGTTATTCTGAGCTCGACAAAACCCGAACCCGAAGTCATATCGATAGCCAATGCAAATTTCTTGACCACGATAATCTACCAAAAAAATTTCAAATTCTTAACATAAATACATCATTTGCAAATATTCGTCTGGAGTTTTGGCATTTTTCGTCTTTTCCCACCGTTAGACGATCCTACTAAAGCTATTAGGAGATTCTAAAAGTGTGAATGGTAATATTTCATCAATTCCTATCGAAACCAAAAACAATATTTAATTTCTCTTTAAAAATAAAACAAAGTTAAATATCTTCTTTCGAACAGATCGACGGATGAACGGGCAAGACGACGAAGTGGAAAATATCAACTCTTTATTTTTTTTTAAAGAAAACACGCTAAAAATGGTTTAGAGGCATGCATTTCTTTTGCATGTACTTTAAAATTGTGCCAGAAGTTTTTTTCTAACCTATGTCGAGCTATACCAGGAATTCGCGAACATGAGTAAATGAAAAGTACTATGGAGCGAAGAACTGTTATGATCTCTGTTTACATTTGTCCTTCAAGCATTTCTTTTATGTACACTTTCATAGCACTTCCTAATCACACTGTTGCATTTTTTTTTGTTTCCCAAATTAGTGTTTAGCAAACCATAAGCTCCCCACCACCACCACCACCATCGACTATGAAGTTTTGTTGGAGAGCAGTAGTAAAACTTTCACATTCATTTCCATTTTTAGAAAGAATTCAAATTAATTTGCTTTATTATGCTTCTTTTAAATTCTTTGAAATACGCTACAGTATTTTTTTATCAACCATTTATGATCGTAGTGTAGAAACAAATAAGGTTTGAAGGATAGGGGCACACTTAATAATTGAGTTTAAGGAGGACAATAGGACTTGACGATCGGGTTTAAGCATTTGTTTGACGAAACCTCTAGACTAGGCGTTCCCTACCTTTTCGCCATCACTCCCCCCTTTTCATTTTTGAGAAACCCTCACACCTACCCACTTCTCATCCATTTTTTATCAGCAATTTCAATTCATAATTCGAAACAAGCACTGTATGCATCCTCGCCTATCCCTCCCCCATCCCTCCTCCCTTGGAATATCTTCACGCCCTCCAGTTTGGAAACTTCTGCTCAAGAACAAAATTAACTATAATCGAATATGCGAACATCCAATTAAATTTCAATGATCTCTATTTTAAAAAAGCGCACGTCTAAAATTCCATGAATAATATAAGTTTGCGTTTTGTGTACATAATCATCATGCATCTGATTTTCAGAAATAAAAGTGTGAAATATTAGAGTAAGATTCTATTTCGTAATATCGTCTGAATCTTTTCCTCAGGAATATAATGCAGATATTACGAACATTTCAGAAGATACATATGAAATGTTTTTGGATAAAAATTTCCAGTGGTCAGCGTAAAGCCATTAATATGGTGTTCCCAACACCAGTGGCGGTCCTAGGAACCACATTTTTTGGGTCGGTAGTGGTAAACAGTTCTCAAAGACTTGAAATCATTGGAACAGAGCAATGTTTCCTTCTTGCCTCTTTCGTTAGCCTTTTTCATGGCGATTAGGTTGACCCCAATGCAAAAGGCTAACTATTGTCTCAAGCCCTCCCCCCTCCCATTCCATCCTTGAGACCTCCACTGGGGCAATCAAGGCTAAGAAACACATTCAGTAATAAATTATCACAGGAAAATTCTTGTACACAAGGAACACTTGAAAAAATGAGTTAAAAAAATTGGACGCCGGCATGTTTCTAGGTGATGTGGGTTCGAATCCCAATTCAGAACAACCAATTTTTTCAGCTCATTTTTTTAAGAAACACATATTTCGATACGGAAGAAGATATAAATTTCTTACGTAGGAAAGCTATAAAATATAATTGCTAAATTTAGAATCATATTTTGCATTTATTTCATCCTGGAGCTTTATTGTCAGAAGGATTAGGTTGGGTTTTTCAAAACAGCACTTTTTTCCACACAATGAACTGAATGATCTGGTTTCACGGACTCCAGGTGCTCAGAATTGAGTAGGGGAAGAGGATTCACTGGACAGCTGTTAGGAAACAGATGGAAGCTTCCCAATCAAGGTCATCCAGCATGTTCGTTATATACAACGTATGGCTCTCCTGCACAAGGGCTTAACGTCCCATTTAAACGGCAGCCTTTCCAAGCCAAACAATGTCCCCTTTCTCACCAATGGCAGAGCGATGGCAGAGAGGGGTTAGAAAAGGAAATTTCAACGCAGCACCTCTTGCGCTGAAATAATATATAAAAACAATCGCTGAAATAAAAAATAATTTAAAGCGTTTTAATCTGTTTTTGTTCTATACTATCACTACTCGAAGATTCACTATTTCCCGTCAAGCTCCACAAGTGATGCAACTGAGCCAGAAAAAAAGTAAAATGGGGGGGGGGGGGGTCAAGTGATTGGATTTCCATTACAACATAACATTTTCCTTTTTCGTTTTAGAAGTGTTCAAAAAACTTTCTTGAAACATGAAAGAAATATACACAACTTTAATAATTTTTGCCTCCAATTCCCTTACTAGCAGGAGCGGATGGAAAGTTCTGGTCGGAACGAGGAAATTTTTCCAGTTATTTATTTGATTATTTTTTTTACATATGTAATTTACTTCTATTTGCTAAGATATCGATTATTTGCACATCAGGAATTTTCTTACAGAAAAAACTACAGAAATCAATCAATAACAAACTATCATGTTAATCCGTGCAAAAATACAATAATTTGAAATATTATACCACTATAATATCAGTAAAATAGGCTACGGATTTATTTGGTTAAAATAATAGTTTAAAAATTATACTCTTGTGAAACAGAAGACAAAAATCGTTGTACAGACACTACGTCAATGAATATGGCGGCCCACTATATCATCGGCCCACCGAGGATTACCTCTATAGGTCAATCTGCCTCTGCTTACTAGCATTTTCAAAATGGCTGACTACCCCCCCTTGCCCTCCCCCTTAGAGCAGACGTTGCCTAAGATAATAATTAAAACTTTAATAATTAGTATTACTTCAAACCATTCAATAAAACAAAGGTATATTTTAGAAATTTGCTTATGTAATTCAATATTCTGCGATTAATTGCAAGTTTTTTAGGACTGATATTGTAGCTGTTAAATATTTTAACTTCCATAATTTTTTTAACTGAATGAATGGTTTTAAAATTCAGGATTTATATAGATTTAATATTCAGTTAAATTTTTATTCAATCCAGATTACGTCAATGCAGAATTATAACCCAACTGAATTAACAGCCAACTGAAATAACTCAATGCTTGAGTGCTGGTGTATAGTTAATAGAAAAATATAAAAGCAATACAAAAAAGAATCTAGTATGGCAACAGTTGGTAATTCAACCAATCTTCAAATGTAGACTGAAATAAAATAGTTTACGTAGTTACGTATGTAATCACTTAGTGTTTATAATCCATTCAAATAGAGATTTCTTAAATATATATATTTTGAAATTATTTTCTTCATTTTTCTGGAACACTATTGTATAGCATAGGTCCAATGTAGCTTAAATCACAAGTAGCAGCTTGCTTTTGATTTTAGAAATTATATAGCTACGAAATGAGCTTCCTATTGATATGAATATTCTCTTTTTTTTTAGTCTAACCGTATATAGTAATAGTACAGTATTACGTTTCGAAATGTTAATTACCCGCAAAACACGAATTTACTGGGTAGTAGTCCCGTGGCCGAGTGGTTAGCGCGCTTGGCTACTGAGCTACGGGACCTGGGTTCGAGCCCCGGGTAAGGCATGGATGTTCGTGTTGTTTTCTGCTGAGGTCCTGCCATCCTCTCAGATCTCCTACTGTGGCATATAAATTGACAGGCTCCTGTCAGACCTCTGTGGCAAGCAGCTGCTTGAGGGGGTATTTATTTTATAATAATGTATTGGAGGAACCACAGTGGTGTAAAATATATTTCAGAATGAAGAGATTGCTCCGTTCTTGAAGCTTTTGGTTAATCGCTTTGACACAAAAAATTTAACATGGCAATATTGCAATCAGGGGCGTAGCTATTGGGTGGATGAGGGGAAGCTCCCCCCCCCCCCCAAAGTAACTCGGAGTTGGCAAAATTTGAAGCGACTCGTAAAATATAGATGAGTTGTGAAAATTTGTAATCTTTTTGTTTGTAAAATTAAGGGGAGTTAGCAAAATCTAAGGTAGTTGTCGAAATCGAGGCGACTTGGCAAATCTAGGGCACTTGGGAAAATGGAAACGGCAAAATCTGGAGCAGTTGGCAAAATTCGAAACCACTTAGTAAAATACAGATGAGTTGATAAAATCGGGACAACTTGGCAAAATTCGGAGTGACTTGGTAAAATCTTGGGGAGTTGACAAAATTCGGATTGACTGGGCAAAACATTGGGGAGTTGACAAAATTCGGATGAGATGTAAAAATTAAGATTTTTTTTTCTTTAAAATTATGGCGAGTTGGCAAAATTGAGGAAACTTGACAAAATCTAGGGGCAGTTGGCTAAATTCCGAGTGATTTGGAAAAATCGTGGAGAGTTGACAAAATTCAGGTGAGATGTAAAAATTAGAATTTTTGTTCTGTAAAATTATGACGTGTTGACAAAATCGAGACAGCTTCGCAAAATCTACGAGAGTTGTCAAATTTTGGGGAATTGGCAAAATTCAGAGTGACTTTGCAAAAATCAGGTGAGATGCAAAAATTGGGATTTTTTTCTGTAAAATTTTGCGCGTTGGCAAAATCGAGGAAATTGGCAAAATTCGAATTCACTTGGTAAAATACGGGCAGGTTGTGAAAATTAGAGTTGTTTTTCTGAAATTAGGGAGAGTTGACAAAATAGAGAAAACTTGGTAAAATTTTGGGGAGTTTGAAAAATTTGAAGTGACTTGGCAAATGAAGGAGTGATGTAAAAATTGGGATTGTTTTGCGAAATTAAGGAGAGGTGGTAAAATCGAGGCAACTTGGCAAAATCTAGAGGAGTTGGTAAAATTGGAAACCACTTAGTAATGTACATGGGAATTGCGAAAATTGGAAACCACTTGGTAAAGTACAGGTGAGTTGCGAAAATTGGGATTGGTTTTCTGAAATTAAGGAGAGTTGGAAAAATCGAGAAATATTCGCAAAATCTAAGGGAGTTGGAAAAATTCGAAGCCGCTTGGTAAAATACGGGGGAGTTGTGAAAATTGTGCTTTTCTTGTGCAATTAATGAGAGTTGAGAAAATTCGAAGTGACTTGGCAAATTCAGGGAAGATGTAAAACTTTCGATCTTTTCTGTATAATTACGGCGAGTTGGCAAAATCTAGGGTAGTCGGCAAAATTCGAATCACTTGGTGAAATATTGGCGAGTTGTGAAAATTAGGATTAATTTTGTGAAATTAAGAAGAGTTGGACAAATCGAAGAAACTTATAAAATTTAGGGCAGTTGGCAAAATTCGAATACTCTTGGCAAAAATTCGAATTCACTTGGTTAAATATGGGCGAGTTGTGAAAATTGAGATTGTTTTTGTGAAATTAAGGAGAGTTGACAAAATCGAGAAAACTTGGCAAAATTTTGGGGAGTTTGAAAAATTTGAAGTGATTTGGTATTCAGGAGTGATGTAAAAACTGGGATTATTTTTGCAAAATTAAGGAGAGGTGGTAAAATCGAGACAACTTCGAAAACTCTAGGGGAGTCGGCAAAAATTGGAAACCACTTGGTAAAGTACAGGTGAGTTGTGAAAATTGGTATTAGTTTTGTAAAATTAAAGAAAGTTGGAAAAATAGATAACTTGGCAAAATCTAAGAGAGTTGAAAAAATTCGAAGCCAAATAAATACAGGGTAAATACAGGGAGAGTAAACTACAGGGGAGTTGTGAAAATTGTGCCTTTCTTGTGCAATTAAGACGAGTTGATAAAATTCGAAGTGACTTGGCAAATTCAGGAAAAATGTAAAAATGGCGATTTTTCTGTAAAATTACGGCGAGTTGGCAAAATCGTGGCAAGTTGGAAAAAACCCAGGGTAGTTGGAAAAATTCGAATCCAATTGGTAAAATATAGGCGAGTTATGATAATTGGGATTAGTTTTGTGAAATTAAGAAGAGTTGTACAAATCGAGGAAACAGCAAAATCTAGGTAAGTTGGCAAAATTGGCGAGTTGTGATAATTGGGATTAGTTTTGTGAAATTAAAGAGAGTTGGCCAAATCGAGGCAACTTGGCAAAATCTTGGGAAGTAAAAATTTGAAGTGAGTTGACAAATTTAGGAGAGATGTAAAGATTGGGATTGGTTTCGTAAAATGAAGGAGGGTTGACCAAATCAAGGGGAGTTGGTAAAATTCACACTGACTTTCTACAATTCAGAAAAGATGTAAATATTGGGATTATTTCTGTGAAGTTACATGGCAAAATGCAGGATAGTTGCGAAAATTACCTCATACCCCCCCCTCCCCCTCCCTATGGAGCGAAAATATTGATACGAACACCTGCAGAGACATTATTTTCTCATTTGGCAAAATTTGATTTTCTAGTTAAAAAATTTTCGATTTCTCCCCCCCTCCCCCCAACCATAGTCCTTCGCTACGCCCATTATCACAATATCTCTTTTTTCGGTTGGGTTGTTTTACCTCTGAGCGGCACTTTTTTGCACACCATGGACTAAATGGCCGGGTCACATGGACCCCGAAAGCTCAGAGAAGGTTGGGGGAGGGGACCCACTGGAACAGCTGTTGGGAGACAGATGGTAGCCTCCCGTCAAGGCCATCCAGCGTGTTCTTTAACCTGCACAGGGTATGGCTCTCCCGCACACGGGCCCACGGCTTAACGTCCCATCCGACGGACGGCGGCCTTTCCAAGCCCATCGGCGTCCCCTACTGACTGACCGTGGGCAGGGCGGCGAATTTTGCGGAGATAAATCTCAACGCTGAACCAGCTGGGACTCGAACCTGGGAACTACAGATTACGAGCCTGGCGCGCTACCGACTGAGCCACCCCCGCCCCTCTTTTTTCGGTAATAAGGTAATATGTGAAATTTACTCTATATTTAATCGTATATTGTAGCACAGTTCGCAAATTCGTTTGTAAGTGTGGTGATATTTATGTAAATGCTGGAAAATTTTCCTTCCGCTCACTATAAAATTCCTTGACAATTTTGAAACTCAAAGCTCATTTGTGGTTAGCTAAATTCTTAGAAGCATCTTGATGAATGCTAAAGATTTTTCTTCTTTTAACAATATATTGATGGCGGAAATAACGCTAGGCTCGTAATCTCCTGTTTCGAGTTCGCTGGGCAATCGTTGAAATTTATCTCCGAAAAATTCCCCGCTCTACCCACGGTCAGTAGGGGACACGACGGGCTTGGAAAGGTAGATATACGTCGGATGGGACGTTAAGCCATTGCCTCGTGTACAGCAGAGCCATACCCTGTACACGTTAAAGAACACGCTGGATGACCTTGACGGGAGGCTACCATCTCTCTTCCAACATCTGTTCCAGTGAGTCCCCCCCCCTTTCCCCAACCTTCTATGAGCCTTGGGATCCTTGTGACCTGGCCATTTAGCCCATTGTATGCGAAAAAGTGCCGTTCAGAGATAAAACAACCGAACCGTTCAGTTCGCCCTAATCATCTGGAATTTGATATCGGGAAAGAATTCTGTTTCTATTTTGAATATAAGAATTTTTTTATCCAATTCAACGGGCGTTTTATGCTGGAGTGTGACACAAAAATCGCAAATTCATTCCTTTTTTCCCTACCTCCCCCCGATATCGTCACCGAAGAACTGTGTATAAATGTTAGAAAGTTCAGTCTGAAGAAATAGTCAAGAAATTGGATGCAGTAGTTTCCTTCACTCTGCTCCATACTCTTCGGTAAATAAGACTCTGAAAGCCGAACCCTGAAGAAGCAGAGATTATAACCAACTTTACAAAGTGGTTGCTTCTTGAGAAATTTAAAACTGTTTAAAATCAATTTGTGGACAAGAAGGACTTTAACATGAGACAGCAAAGGAACTGTTAAAAGGTAAAGAATTATGATAAAATTACATAATGATATCCAATATTTTTCTCCGGAAACAATTATTCTTGTTGCTTTCTGTGTTTTAAATAATAATAGTTGGTGTTATGTTGAAGATATTTGCCTTTAATTTTTTTAAATATTACCATTCTTTCTTTCATTATATGTACGTTGGTTAAATGTGATTTAGTGTCCCCAAAAGAAATCGGTCTGGGTTAATTTCTTTTCCTTTGTGTGGCATTTTTCTAAATGCTATCTAGATTACAAAGACAGAAATTCTCAGAATTGGGGGGGGGCTCAGTCTGTAGCGCGCCAGGCTCGTAATCTGTAGTTCCCAGGTTCGAGTCCCAGCTGGGTCAGCGTTGAGATTTATCTCCGCAAAATTCCTCGCCTTGCCCACGGTCAGTAGGGGGCACCGATGGGCTTGGAAAGGGCTCCGTCCGTCGGATGGGACTTAAGCCGTGGCCCCGTGTGCGGGAGAGCCATACCCTGTGCACGTTAAAGAACACGCTGGATGGCCTTGACGGGAGACTACCATCTGTCTCCCAACAGCTGTTCCAGTGGGTCCCCTCCCCCAACCTGTCCATGTGACCTGGCCATTTAGCCCATGATGTGCAAAAAAGTGCTGCTCAGAGGTAAAACAACCCAACCCTATTATATAGAAAATACATCACCTGTAACATGCACCAATGTACGGTTGTAACAACCGGCTAATCTAAGGCATCAGTTATAACCGCAGATGAAGCGAAATCGACGATCATTAAATTAACGAAAAATTAAAGAACACGCTGGATGGCCTTGACGGGAGGCTATCATCTGTCTCCCAACAGCTGTTCGAGTGGGTCCCCACCCCCAACCTTCTCTGAGCCTTCGGGGTCCATGTGACCCGGCCATTTAGCCCATGGTGCGCAAAAAAGGTAAAACAAACCAACCCAACTCAGAATTGGGTAAGGGCAGAGGATACACTGGACAGTTGTTCCCAGACTTTTAAAACTCACAAGGATAAATCATACAAGACGGTACAATACACTATGGTGAAAAAGGGACCGGACACTTCCATGTTATGTGAATGGAAAGCCACCTTCAAAGCTCCCTAACATTGAAAATAAACCTTTTACGCAAAAACTGTTATTGGCGATAAATTGTAGATGTCATTCAAATCTCTCTAAATATATTTCCCGCAATATTCGTTTAATATTTAAAAGAATGAATGGAAGCTGAAGCATTTATCTTCAACTTTTGACACTTGTGAAAAAACACTTAAATAGATAAAACACAACTCTTGTAACAATTTGTTCACTAACATAAATTAAATATCTGAAGTTTGTATGATGATTTTTTAAGATTTCGTCAATTTGGAGGCAATGTGACAGTGTCAATTTTCGATAATCTTCGATCAATATCTAAAGAATCATTGAAGCGGAACCATTTAACAGCAGACAACACTTTCACATTGCCCCCAAATTGATGAATTCTTAAAAAAATCATCAAACTTCAGATATTTGATTTATGTTAGTGAACAAATTGTTACAAGAGATTTGTTTTATCTATTGAAGTATTTTTTCACAAGTGCCAAAAGTTAAAGATAAATGCTTCAGCTTCCATTCATTCTTTAAATATTAAACGAATATTGCGGGAAATATATTTAGAGAGATTTGAGTGACATCTACAATTTATCGCCAATAACAGTTTTTGCGTAAAAGGTTTGTTTTCAATGTTAGGGAGCTTTGAAAGTGGCTTTCCATTCACATAACATGGAAGTGTTCGGACACTTTTTTCAACATAGTGTATGTTTATTAAGAGCACATGGTATAACTCTTGAAGATGGACCACATTTCAATTTCCCATCCGATAAACAGTGGCTTTTCCAAGCCAACGGTGTTCCCTTTTCCACTGAAGGAAGAGAGAGAAAAAAATATCTCACAACGGGGAGACATCAAGTTAAGAAAGTGGCGCGCTACGCAATGAGCAACCCCAAAGAAGAGAAAGGTTGGCATCATTGGATCTGCTCATATCCGTTGAGATAGTTTGTAGTTGCTTTTTAAGATTTCATTCAAAAATTTAAAAAAAGGCTTGCCTTTCAACCGAAAGGTTGAAAGGCAAGCCTTTTTTTCAGGCAGCTGCAACAGAAATGTGAGAAACTCGCCTCACCCTGAATACGGATTTGAGAGCTGTGCACAGATCTGTTGGGGACTCAAAAAACATGTCAGAAATAAAGACATTGGTCATTAGTGATAGAATTATAATTCGACATTAGCTTACCATTGAAATAAATAATCGGTAGATCAATTTCTTTTTTGGGTTAATTTTTATAAATAGTGTTCCCTTTAGTAATTAATCATCCTTTAGTTAGAGATAACAATAATATTGTTTTCGATTTATAGAGCAGAATATACGTATATATATATATACATTATATTTACAAACGCTTCATTTTCATATACTTCCACGTTATGTGGATGGGAATCCAGATCCAGGCTTTCAAAATAAGCTTTCTACGGGAAAACGTCACTAAAAGTTTGAAGATCTCATTTCAAATCTCTCTAAATCTTAATTTTTTCCACAATATTCATTCAATATTCAAAGAGTTATTGAAGCTGAACCATTTAACCTCGGCGCTGCTGTTAAAGCTCATCCTGAACACTTTTTAATTCAAAGAAATTTCATCATTATACAAACTTTTAAATCTACATTCACTTAGTGAATGTAGATTTAAAAATTGTTATTTGTGTTTTAACTTTTAAAGTTCAGTTCTTACAATTAACAAAATTGCTGTTAAACATTTCAGGTTCCACAATTATTTAAATATTTAACGAATATTGTTAACTGAGATTTAGAGATTTGAGTGAAATATTCATTTTATCTGCACTTTTATATGTTCCCTTAAATAGAGAGGAACAGGCGTTTGGCCCAGTCTTGTAATCTGCAATTCCCTGTTTCGAGTACCAATGTTGCCAGTGTTCAGATTTATCCCCGATGGGTTGGAAAGAACGTCAAACTTGGATGTGGTGTAAAACCATGGCCTGGTGTGCAGTAGAATTCTCCTGTGCACATTAAAGAACTCGCTAGACAGCCATGAGGGGAGAGTTCCACCTGTCTCCTAACAGCTGTCCTGCTGGTCTCCTTTCCCCAGTTTAGACCTTGGGTTGTTTGTGTTCTGGTCATTTATGCCATTTTGCATAAAAAAGGTGCCTCTCAGAGTCGAAATAATGCAACTCGTAAATAACAGGGAAGTGTCAGAACGTATTTGGTAACGTCATGTTTATACATAATACTAAAAATCATCTGTTCCTCGGCACCTCTGGATTTCTACCCCGTCACTCCGACCCCTATTTCACCTTAAACCGGTCACTGGACCAGAAAATTCCTCTTATTTCTGAGCTCGACTGCCTAAAATAGCCCTATTCACCAATTTTCAGGGGGGGGGGCTCAGTCGGAAGCGTGCAAGGCTCGTAATCTGTAGTTCCCAGGTTCGAGTCCAAGCTGGTTCAGCGTTGAGATTATCTCCACAAAATTCCCCGCCCTGCCCACGGTCAGAAGGGGACACCGATGGGCTTGGAAAGGCCGTCGGATGGGACGTTAAGCCGTGGCTTCGTGTGCGGGAGAGCCATACCCTGTGGACGTTAAAGAACACGCTGGATGGCCTTGACGGGAGGCTATCATCTTTCTCCCAACAGCTGTTCCAGTGGGTCCCCTCCCCCAACCTTCTCTGAGCCTTCGGGGTCCATGTGACATGGCCATTTAGCCCATGATGTGCAAAAAAAGTGCCGCTCAGAGGTAAAACAACCCAACCCAACCAATTTTCAGCTCTCCCAGCACCAGTGCATAAAAAGTTGACTTTTGACGTCAAAAGATTCATCGCATCCAAAATTTGACATAATTTCTGAGCTCTACGAAGAAGGCACTCTCCAAGGCATCAATTTTTAACCCTCTAAAACCAGTAGATCTATATTTTACCTTTCACTTCGAAAGATTCGTCACATCCAAAATTTCGTAACATTGCTGAGATCTGCGACTCAAAATACTCTCAGAACAAATTTTGAGCTCTATGGCATACTAAACTGACAGACTCAGGTCTTTGTGGCAAGCAGCTGCTTCAGGGGTATCTTTAAGCATCGATAGATCTGAATTCGACGCCTCGAAGGACCAATCGGATCCCAATTTTCGTAATATTTCTGACATCTACACCCAGGCACCCAATTTTCACGCTTCTATATTCTCGTAGATCTTCTTCAATATTCTCGTAGATCTTCTTCAATATTCTCGTAGATCTTCTTCAATATTCTCGTAGATCTTCTTCAATATTCTCGTAGATCTTCTTCAATATTCTCGTAGATCATCGTTTGACCCTTTCGTGACCTATATTTGACCGAAAATGACACGTCGGAGATCAGATTTCGGTTTTTTTTTTCTGAAATCTACGACCCAAATTACCCCAAAGTGCAAATTTTTAGAGCTCTACCATTTCTGCATCAGAGTTAGAATTAAGTGATCCCCTGTCAGTCAGTAAATCACAATCATCTATATATTTGGTGTCATAGTAGTTAACAGTTATGTTGAAAGTGCAATCAGAATTGTCTGGGAGAGAACGGGACTGAAAAAGAAACACTTTAGTAATAAGTATCCATATAATTAGGAACCTAGATATTTGGATTGGGTTGTTTTACCTCTGAGAGGCACTTTTTGCACGCAATGGGCTAAATGACCAGGGCACAAGGGCTCCAAAGGCTCAGAGAAGGTTGGGGGATGATCCACTGGAACAGCTATTGGGAGACAGATGGTAGCCTCCCGTCAAGGCCATCCAGCGTGTTCTTTAACGTGCACAGGGTATGGCTCTCCCGCACATGGAACCACGGCTTAATGTCTTATTCCACCGACGATAGCCGTTTCAAGCCCATCGATGTCCCCTACTGACCGTGAGCAGGTAGGGGAGTTTTGCGAAGATAAATCTCAACGCTGACCCAGCAGGGACTCGAATCTGGGAACTGCAGAATACGTGTCTGGCGTGCTACCGACTGAGCCACCCACGCCCCTAGATATTTTGAAACTCAATTACCATAGATACTATCTCCATATTCCTTTAAAACTAAAATGGGTCGAAAATTAACAGATCAACGATCTAACAGCAACCAAACTAGAACTAGAAAATTAACAGTACAACGATCTAACAGCAACCAAACTAGCAGAAAGATAATCCCGCTCTCTTGGGAAATACTCAACAGATTTGCAACGGTAGTAAACTACAAAAGATACCGGATGAAGCTGTCACAATAAATTTTGGGAATGAACGTCGCACAAAGAAGTATTTCACAAGAGAGATGATTTCATTAATCCAACTTCGCATTTTGAATGTGATGCGCAATGTTCTTCGCGGACTCTTGCAACTGTATTGAAGTGAACAAGCATTTCATTCTGTCTCTTGGAATGGTATATTGTTATGGGTGGCCTTTTATTTTACAAGGTATTCTTTTGCGAAAGCGAAAAGTAATGTCTCATCTAATGTTTTCATTGCATTGTTGACATTTTTGATAATCTTTAGTAACGGCTTAACTACCTAAGTGGCGCGATTTTAGGGAAAGATTTGAGGACAAGAGGCGAACGGGGGAAGGGAAAGTGGGTTGGGGGGAGTAATTGGACTGAACCGAAAATGTTTTGATGGTTTTAAAGATATTTTGGTCTATCGTATTTTGTCGATAGACTAGACTGAAAAAGTCTAGTCTTTTTCAGTTATGTGTGTAGTTTAACCACAAACCTGCTCTCTCACCTAACAGTGAAAGTTTTTATACATTTCTAATTAATTTTGAATCTCATATCAAATTTCTGATCTGTGAATTTCATACATCCTTTGCACTCATGGTTTTCATTTTAGCAGTAACTTAAATCCACTTAAAATTCTAGTTTTCGATACAGTTCGAACTATTTCGTTTATTGCTTAATGAATTTCGATCGAATAGCAATTTAGTTGTCATTATTCTGCTCAAATGCATCAATTATTCGTTTCTGAAGATTCAATGATGTCCTGATAATTTTCTAAATTATCATGACAAATCCTCATTAATATAATTAAAATAATAACAAATTTCCTTCCCAAAGAACATTTAAACCCGGTTACGTAAAAATTTTTAATTTCTTTCAAATGACTGAGTTTCTCTAAACCAGGGGTGTCCAACCTTTTGACTTCCCTGGGCCACGTTGAGTGAAGATGAATTGTTTTGGGCAGCACATAAAATATATAATATAGTTAATGTAATTGAATAATAAAACTTCATTTATTTTCTTATGTTTTTTATTATAAAATTGAAAAAAGGGCAATATAAAACTAGTGGGATGTCAAAAACTCGCTGAAAAATCACATAATCATGTCGAAAGCTATGTCGTAAACAGGTAAACTTTTTTAAACTTTACGATTTTGTGGGTCGCATTACTAGCTGTCCAGGGCTGCATGCGGAGCGGGGGTGGCTCAGTCGGTAGCGCGCCAGGCTCGTAATCTGCAGTTCCCAGGTTCGAGTCCCAGCTGGGTCAGCATTGAGATTTATCTCCGCAAAATTCCCCGCCCTGCCCACGGTCAGTAGGGGACACCGATGGGCTTGGAAAGGCCGCCGTCCGTCGGATGGGACGTTAAGCCGTGGCCCCGTGTGCGGGAGAGTCATACCCTGTGCACGTTAAAGAACACGCTGGATGGCCTTGACGGGAGGCTACCATCTGTCTCCCAACAGCTGTTCCAGTGGGTCCCCTCCCCCAACCTTCTCTGAGCCTTCGGGGTCCATGTGACCTGGCCATTTAGCCCATGGTGTGCAAAAAAAGTGCCGCTCAGAGGTAAAACAACCCAAACAACCCAACCCAGGGCTGCATGCGGGCCGCAGGTTGGACACGCCTGCTCTAAACAGAAATTAATAAATAAAAAACTTTTCAAATCTTTTATGTCCTAATACAGGAATTAATTAGGCATCTTCTAGCCTTAACTGGAAATCGCATGAATTATGAACATGCTTTTTTTTTTCGATTCCACTAGAAGAGTGGTTTTCAGGCTGGGTTCCGCGAAATATTGATGAAAACTTCACTGTTTTAGATGTTTCTTGTACTTAAATTTTAAATCAGAAACTATTAACTAATTTCTTTTTACAGAGAGTAATAATATTATTTTGTAGTTCAGCTGCAAAGCATTATTAAATAAGGTTCCTGTTCATGATGGCAAACTTTTAGAAATAGATTTTTCAGACAACCAAATACATTTACAGACACGTTTCTGCTTCAAACCGAAATGGTTATATAAAACAAAATTGAACAATACTTGTGCACAAAATCCTCAAGCAGCCAAAGGCTATGGAGGTCCAACCAGAATGTGAAAATTTAGTTCTCCAAACACGTCTGAACTACAATTGCTGCATATGGCCACAGTAGGTCAATTCTAATGAGGTCAAAGTTTGGTTATTATTTCACAAAATTTAACAAAGCCGATATTTAATTTTCATATCAGCAAATGTTATTTATTATTCGCCATTAAAATATTCTTGTTTATATTCCCAATAAAATTCTATCTCCGATGAATTTTTGGGGATACCAAACCGTAAAGATCGTTCAAAATAAAAAAAAAATTCATCTTTGGTTTTTAGAAATTTTTAACATATTCTATGTAGTTAAAGATTAACACCATTTTAAACATGATTGTTAGTTATATTGAGTCATGTCCCTAGTTGTGTTCCAAATATTGAAACATTTTCACCGAAAACAATTTAAAAGCAATAGGGACTCTTTTGCGTTGTGTATTATGAAATAAATTGTCGGATGCAAACAGGTGCAAGCTGGAAGTTAAAGGATGGGATAAAAAGGTGTTCGGAAATTTAACAGAGTATAAAATTAATATTCATCAATGAGATTAGACTGAAATGTGATTAACTTTGACACTGCTTATAACAATACAAATAATCATTGTTTTAATTTTTTTAATATTCTGCTATATAGTTAAGCTTCGCAAATTCAAACTGCAAAAGATAATATTTATGCATATTTATAAAAAAAAAATGCTGTAATGAAGTCAGTAAAAAATTGCAAAATATTTTTTAATGTAATATTCTTAACATTTTTATGGACACGTCGAATTTCGGCTAATTTTTACGACCCTGCTTGTTCGTGGATAGCATCAGTCTGGCCGTATAAAAAGAAGTTAACATTTTATGCTTTTGTTGCTGAACAGAGTGGTTGCGTATTCATGTTTGTATGGTCAATTTTGCATAAAAAATATGAGTTTGAAAAGTGCTGGAAAAGTATGGAAAGAGCTTGGGCTAGAATAAAATAGTCAAAAACATATTTTTTTCCCTTTTTAATACGTAAAACTAAATGGGATAAACAGATAGAAGCCTCCAGTGAAAATCATATAGAGTGACTTTAAAAAAAAAAAAATACCCCCTCAAGCAGCTGCTTGCCACAGAGGTCTGACAGGAACCTGTCAGTTTATATGCCATAGTAGAAGGTCTGAGAGGATGGCAGGACCTCAGCAGAAAAACGACACAAACAGCCATGCCTTACCCAGGGCTCGAACCCAGGTCACGAATATATATTGTACAGCTCTCTCTTGAACATGGAGCATGTTTCTTATGTGATGGACAGCGGCTTTTCCAAACCCTTCGGTGTCCCCTTTTTCACTAAGGATAGAGTGGGATGTAGAGGAAAAAATCTCAACCAGTGTGGAGCTTCGAACTTGAATATATAAAAGCATTTAAATTTTGTATTCGAAATTAAATTTCTTGCTAAATGAGTGATGATAAAGATTTAAAAATTCAACCTTTACATGTGATTTCAGTTAAGCATTTTAAGATGAAAGGGAATACAAAAGAGTAAATTTGCTTGAAACGACAAAGAGTAAATTTTTCATCAGATGACCCGATAGCAAATTTTATTGAGGCGTCAAAAATGGTAAATGTATTTAAGGTCGAAAAATGATAATTGAGGTGGCAAAAGTGCAAATGTTTATGAGGCGATAAAACATTGAATTATCTTGGAAGTGGAAAAACTGTAAATTTACTTGCAACGGCCAAAAAATAAATATACCTAGAGAGACAAAGGTATAAATATACTTAGGGTAACTAAAGAGTAAATATTGCATGAATGACCAAAAAATAAATATACCTAGAGAGACAAAGGTATAAATATACTTAGGGTAACTAAAGAGTAAATATTGCATGAATGACCAAAAAATAAATATACCTAGAGAGACAAAGTTATAAATATACTTAGGGTAACTAAAGAGTAAATATTGCATGAATGACCAAAAAATAAATATACCTAGAGAGACAAAGGTATAAATATACTTAGGGTAACTAAAGAGTAAATATTGCATGAATGACCAAAAAATAAATATACCTAGAGAGACAAAGTTATAAATATACTTAGGGTAACTAAAGAGTAAATATTGCATGAATGACCAAAAAATAAATATACCTAGAGAGACAAAGGTATAAATATACTTAGGGTAACTAAAGAGTAAATATTGCATGAATGACCAAAAAATAAATATACCTAGAGAGACAAAGGTATAAATATACTTAGGGTAACTAAAGAGTAAATATTGCATGAATGACCAAAAAATAAATATACCTAGAGAGACAAAGGTATAAATATACTTAGGGTAACTAAAGAGTAAATATTGCATGAATGACCAAAAAATAAATATACCTAGAGAGACAAAGATATAAATATACTTAGGGTAACTAAAGAGTAAATATTGCATGAATGACCAAAGAGTCAATTGGTGTGAGAC
Source organism: Ryuthela nishihirai (assembly GCA_038380435.1). Lineage (NCBI taxonomy): Eukaryota > Metazoa > Arthropoda > Arachnida > Araneae > Heptathelidae > Ryuthela > Ryuthela nishihirai. The sequence goes on from JAWZYU010000020.1 coordinate 44,126,336, forward strand.
AGCAAAAAAAAAAGGATAAATGTGCTCGGGGCGGAAAAAGAATATTTTTTTCTACAAAAAAAGGAATTTGCTTGGAGTAGCAAAAAACTAGTTTGCTTAGGGAGGAAAAGTAATATATTTGCTTTTGTACAACACTGAACCAGAAAACAATTCGCTAGAACCTTGCTCAAAAGCCATTTTGGAGTTCCCTGCCTACGACCAATAAAGTTTAAAATTTATCGTTTCAAAAACACCGTCCACTCTTTCAAACCTCTTATCAGAAAAAAAAAATTTAAGCAATAATATGATAAGCAAATATTTTTAGAACGATAAACTTTAAACTTCGTTGCTCATGTACAAAAAACTCTTCACTAATACTTCTTAATTGATTTACGCGAAACTAACAAATTGCCAACATCAAAGCTATTTAAATAAAAGAGCGGGACTTACGTTTCTTCGGATCATATTCTAACCTCGCACTTAGAAATAATACTTCAACGTGATTAAAATCAATCCATCAATACCTTCGTGATAAATGAAGACCACACTCCTTGCACCAAGTTTCGCATCCAGAAAGTTCACATCTGAGGTGTGATAAGCCATCGCGTCTGCAGACTCTATGCACATGTTCCGGGCACCACGCGGTGATGTCAGGGGCCACCTTGTCTGAACCCCAGAGAGAGAGAGGAGGCGTCATTTCACTCCACCGCCAAGGGGAGAACCCGCCAGTGACTCAAGGTGTGGGTCACGTGGTCAGACGGTCAGGTGGCCTTGACCCCGCCACAGGTCAGCAGTCGGCCTGGCTAGACGGAGTGACGGATAGCCAAGTAACACGTGACTAGGTAGCCATTCAGTCGCTGATATTTTTTTCTCTCGCTCCTCCTTCTTACGTGAAAGTTGGGTGGTGATCTGTGTGAGAGGATGGGGAGGAAAAGGTAGGTGTTTTCCCCCTCCCTCTCTGGGGGAAGAAGGAACTTTCTCCCTCTGTACATGGAGGGAAATAGGGAAAGATGAAGAAGTGCTCCTTCGACTGAAAATACAGGGAAGAAGTTCCCGATCATTTTTACATTCACACCTCAGAGATTTATAATCAACAACTAATCCGCACTCTGATATTTCTACAAAGAAAAACTTTGTTAATATTGCATAAAATGAGCTAGTTTCTTTGCTAATTTTTTATAAAAATAAAATTGGAATTGGGATTGTATAGGTTTCCAAACGGGAGGTGAAAATGCAATCCTTTTCTTAACTTGCACATGGTTCTTCAACATCTCTATATAATTTTTTGGGTGGAGGTAAACTTAAGAGCCTCAGTGTATGTTTGTGTAATCCTCTGGGTGTGTCCTGAGGAATCTGCTGCATTTGCGCAGGCACAAAAGTTTCGAATTATATTCTTGTATTGTCTTTCTGATGAGATCCCCACTTCCATACAGACCTCAGTGTCATATTACAGTCTCCTGTCAGACCTCTCAAAACAGACTTTCTTGATCCTCTGCCAAAGATTGTTTTTTCATGAATTGTTAATTGTTAACAAATATCTATGTTTGCATGGTCACGACCAGGTTCGGATCGGGGGGAAAAAATTGAAGTGGCAGGGGTGGAGAGGGGCTGAAGTGATTGGATCTAACGGGAATGTGGTTATATTTTCTTCCGCTTTGGTGGAATTTGAAATTTTTTTGAAAAGTATGTGGAATATGTATGTTTGATGTTTTTTCTGCTCCGTTGTTCTGTTATTAACATTCTCAATGGTAATGACCATGGATCCTTGACGCATCCCTGACAACAGCCCCCGACAGGAAGAGTGGGACAACGGTGTCTATTGTTAAATATTCCAGCTTCAATAACTCTTTAAATATTAAACGGATATTGTTGAAAATTGAGATTTACAGAGATTTACGTCAGAATTTCAATTTATCACTAGCGATATTTTTCCATAAAAAGTTTACTTTTAAAGTTAAGGATTTTTAAATGTGGCTTTCTATTGAAATAAACATGGAAGTGTTTGGTTACATTTTGTAACATAGTATAGATACATAAATAAATAAATAATCCCTCAAGTAGTTGCTTTCCACAGAGGTCTGACACGAGCCTGCCAGTTTAATATGCCACAGTAGAAGGTCTATGAGGATGGCGGAACCTCAGCAAAAAGACAACACAAACATCCATGCTTTACCCGGGCTCGAATCCAAGTAACCACGCATGTCCAGTTTCTTTATTTTAAGAGTCATTCATAAAATATTTTTTGGTTGGATATTGGAGTCTCATAAAGAGGGGATGGCTATTGAGACCAGATCACCCCCAACCCTCCTCAAGAGATTGGTTTATATAAATAATATTAATATTTTTAATTCATTTTTAATGGAAGGTTAAATTTTCAGTAGTGAATTTTTTCCATGTTCAGTTATTTACAAGCCTTTGTTATTGTATTACATCCAATTATATGCATCATAAACAGTGACTAAAAGTTATGATATTTATATCAAAATAAATATTCATTCTGCATAAAGTTTTGAAGCGATACTTTATTCGTGTCTGAATATTTCTTCGATTGCAAATGACAAAAGGTTAGGAGAGGCATTTTTTCCATGAGTCAAGTTTTTCGTCTGTAAAGTTTTGAAAATATTCATGAAGTCGCTTTTGAAATAAACAAAGTTATAAAGGTGCATTAATATTCATTCAACATTTAATGCTTCATCTTACAAAGAATATTTCTCAATGAAACTGACTAATAAATGTTCCCTAAGCCGTCCCATGGCCGAGTGGCTAGCGCGCTTGAGCTACTGATCTAAGGGACCTGGGTTCGAGCCCCGGATAAGGCATGGATGTATGTGTCGTTTTTCTGCTGAGGTCCTGCCATCCTCTCAGACCTTCTACTGTGGCATATAAACTGACAGGCTCCTGTCAGACCTCTGTGGCAAGCAGCTGCTTGAGGGGGTATTTATTTATGTATCTTCACCCTTCTATAAAGTTCGAAAACATTCCTTTAGACTTTTGAAAAAAGGGCCGAATTCAAACGAAGAAGAAATCTTTATATTTCAAATTACAAAACGCGACATATTCGAGGTACTGTAACAAAATATCTGTTTAAATGGCTAGTAAAAAAATTGTAAAGAAATGTTTATAGTGGGAGTGGAAATAATTATCGACGTTTCTAAGTGTAACCCTTCCTAAGCTCCAAAAGGTTTATATGCCCCACCTCATCTTTGGAATAAAGAAATTCTGTTAACTTTGTTGACTTAAACTTTATGCTTGAATCGCTACCACCTTTTTGAAATAGCCAGTTTTAAAAGATTTCAAAATGAAACAATTTCATTTGTTTTTCTAAGATATCTAAAGTTGGAAGTTAAAAATTCAATTCAGAAAATTCTCTTCAGTCATGTGTGTAACTGCCGAGAAAACTGGCTATTTCAAACCTATTCACGATATCCATTGGAACTATAGGAAGAAGGCACCCCTTCTTCCTACAGTTCCAATGAAATTTACATTTTTATCTCTTTTTCTTTGAAAACGAGTAATAATTTCGCTTTGTCGTCTGTCTGTCGGTCCGTCTGTAGCTATCGAACTCTTTTGTTTAACAGAGATAAATAAAAAAAAAAGTGTTCTTGTGTTGGATAGGTATTGATGAAATATTACGAATGCACTTTCTGAATTTCTCTAAAGCTGTAATTACGCCCTCTAGCGGATGAAATTTTTGAAAATTACAAAATTTCAAACGAATATTGTAAAAGATGTATTCATGCTACAAATTTGAAATTTTGGTTCTGAATGTGAAGATCACGAAGTTTCCATTGCCAACAATGAGTTGACCCCTTAGACCCAGAGGGGGGTGGAAAAATACACCTTTTTAGTTTTAGCGGAAAATTGTTTGTTTATAGAGATAAAACGAAAAATTATTTTTGGGTTAGATAGGAATTGATAAAATATTATGATTCACACTTTTTAAATTTTCCGAAAACTATAATTGCGCCCTCTAAAAGTGGAAAAATTTGCAAATTCCAAAATTTCAAACAAATATCGCAAAAGACGTATTTAAGCTGGAAATTTTTAATTTTGGTGGTGGGATGTGAATGCTATGATGGCTAGGTATTAATGACAACAATGCATTGATCTCTTAGACTCAGAGGGTGGGAGGGAAAGCAGTTGTTTGTTTTAGCAGATAACTGTTCGTGTTTAGAGATAAATGAAAAAAAAATTTATTGTTAGATAGGAATTGATAAAATATTATGATTCGCCCTTTCTGAAATTTTCGAATACTATAATTGCGCCCTCTAACGATGAAAAAACTTTCAAAGTTCCAAAATTTCAAACGAATATTGCGACGATTTATTAATGACAGAAATATGAAATTTTGGGGGCGGAATGTGAACGCCATAAGGAAACAATGAAAATTATAATTAGAAAACTCTTTTTTAATTTGATTGGTACTAATGAAATATTACATAATTCGCAATTTTCAAATGCTTAGTAGTTTTAATATATATATATCTTTACAGATTACCGAAATGATGAAACGGCAGAGTTGTTGTCTAGTTTTACAAATAATATATACAGGATGTAAATTTGAAAAATTAGTGATAGTTTTTAAGAGATATCCCACTGAGAGAAATAATTTACTCACTTTTTTGAGAGGTGTGGGAAAGGCAACTTTTTCGATTTAAGAATTAAAAGACGAATACTTTTATATTGTATAATTACTAATGAAATACTCTGTGCATTTTTCCCATCATCTGCTGGCTCAAATTAAACTTTTAAGGAATGAAACAGTAGGTAAATGAAAAACTCTTTTCTCTTTGGAAATGAATTATCATATACACCACAGGCGATATGCGTCCTTCTAATTAAGGTTATGATTGATGTTTATATATGTCACTATTAGTAGTAGTAGTAGTATCCTTTATTTCCATTTATATTAAATTATGATACAATATAAATATTTACAAAAATTTTGGAAACATACAACTCCACAAGAGTTCATAGACTCGCACGCGGAGTATAAGGTTAAAATAAAAAATATATGTAAACATTAGAAACAACATTTTAAGTATATTACCATATTTTCTGTCATGGTTACATCAACAACATAGTAACAGAATCAATAATGAACTCTAAATATACCAATTTTTATTCAAAAATTTAACATCCCAAAGAGCAAACAAATAAAAAGAAAATTTTACATTCATAAATATAGGGGAAAAACCCTCCAACCTAAAGAAATTTTTCTAAAGCATCTATATTACAAATCCAATCTCTTAGTTTTCGAGAAAACGTAAAAGAATTTATTTCATCCTCTATAGTTTCAGGTAAACTGTTAAATATTTTAGGCGCCAAATTGGTATTTTAATTTAATTTTATTTTAGGCGCCAAAAATAGTATTTTGGTCCTGGTTTATGCCACTGATTACGTGCCCGTCGAAGAAGTTTAAAAATATCCCAAAACATTTTTTTTTTGATTTGCGACATATAAGGACAGAGAAGAATCCTGGAAGCTACTCCTAGCTTTAATACAGGCCTTCTCATACAAGGACATGCCCTACTCAGACCGAAGTCACTGCTGACCACTGCCTTAGTTAGAGCTAACACAACACACAAAGTTTGCCTTGCTGGAACAGTCGCTAGCTGCCTAACCACTATGCCAGTTAAGGCTTTGCCAGTTACATCCATTGAGTTTACATGGTCTTAAGATGTAAACTGCAAAAAATAGTGGAAAGGTCATTGCACAGTTTTTGTTAATTTATAGTCTCCTAATGACATTATAATACATTGCATTACTCAAATAAAATATTTCAACCACAAATAAGGAGTGGGTTTGATTTGGTTTCACTTTATAAACAGTTTAAAAAGAATTTCTGCATTCTCAGAACCAACTCTAAAGGATAGATATTCAACATGGATCTGATGTATCGTCACTTTCGTCACTTAACTTTTAATCTCTGAAACAGAAGGGAAGGTACAGATCAGTGGAATCTAACATTCATAAATGACTGTTCACATCACATGAAAAGGTGTCAATAACTCCTTTTAAAACAATCAGCTTTTTTTTAATTCCCCATTTTCTTATTCCTCATATATTAGTATATAATTCATATAATGGACTATAATAATAATATTTATCAATCAATGCAACTCCGAGTATATACAAACACTGCAACCATTTAAGAAAAACTTGTTTAACGTTGCAAAATTATAAAAACCTGTACAATAAAAATTAATTATGATAACATAGGTCATAAAAGTAAATGACTGTTGGATTTGTTTATGTTTTATGTCAAAAGTCATTCGGAAATGTTTTTTTTTATATAATAATTCACTGTTAAAGGATGTGATTTCACTTTTTTAATTTATTTTATTGTTAGCACGTTTTTAAATCACAAATCACATATTTTATAGTAGCACGTTTTGCTTAAATTTTGCCAGATATAATCTTGGTATTACTAGTTTATAATACATATAATATATATAAAAAAAATAAATAAATACCCCCTCAAGCAGCTGCTTGCCACAGAGGTCTGACAGGAGCCTATCAGTTTATTATGCCATAGTAGAAGGTCTGAGAGGATGGCAGGACCTCAGCAGAAAACCGACACATACATCCATGCCTTACCCGGGGCTCGAACCCAGGTCCCTTAGATCAATAACCAAGCGCGCTAACCACTCGGCCATGGGACGGCTAATGTATATCATTCCATTATTAAAATTCTCAAAAGGGAGTCATGGCCATTTTGGCCTTACGACATTGTAAGTAACTAGACGGACTTGCTCTATTCTCAGCTATTCTCAGTGCCATTCTTCATATGATTTTGCTAGCATTTTAAATCTCATTATAAGATTTACCTGGGATTTAATTTAAAGTGTGGAAATAACAAAATGTATTCAATTAAATCTGCAGAAATTGTAATATTTATTAAGATAGCTTGAGCAGAAATTACAATCAGTTAGAACAACAAAAAGAGCAAATTGCATGAGGTGGCGAAACAAATTTATTTGGAAGAGTGACAAACAAATCTTTCAGGGGAGGTACATTGTGTTTACGTATTTTATATTTCTACAAATGTTTTTGACTCTACCAGTTCTTTGGTGATTACACTTGAGACTTTTCCTGTTTAGCATTTTCGCCGTAAAAGTCAGAAACGTCACTGTAGTACGTAAATAAAAATCAGAAACTCTGTCAGATCAACAAGTCCTCGAATTTTTTGCACGCAAAACTCGGTTGTGTCGTGATTGATGCAAGCACAAAAGTCGACGGTAAGGAGAAAGCTACCAAAGACGGAGAACTCCTGTTGAGAAACTTCTCCGTCGGAACTCTCCCCCTCGACTCTCACCCCTCACGTTGACATGCTACTGTTTGTGGGTGTCGAAGTTTGTTTACCCCAACAGGGAGAAGGCGAAAAAAAAAGCGCACGTCCTTCGCGGAGAGATCGAAAGCGTTTTGTAGACATGTATTACCAACACAATGGGTACAAACAAAACTGCGGCCTTCTATTGGCCAGATCGCTGAATGACGTAGCTCACAAACAACTCCGAAGTAAACATGTGCTGAGCTTTTATTCCAGGCCATCGCCTTTCGGCGTCTGAAGGTCACAAACATTCTGACCTCAGACCTTCCTTACACGCTCCAGGGGTCGTGATACGCTAAACCAAGGTTGTTTGTCTGGCCCACGCGTTTTTCATGCTTCGTAAAAGTGAAAGTTGTTCTTTGCCCATTTTTTCCACTAAAAATCAAATATTGGTGATTTATGTTAAGCCGTGATTTATTTCGCTAGCAGACGAGAAACATTTCCAAGACCGGAACACGCGTATTCCGTTGTTTCCGGTAGTTAAACGCGGCACAAAATAGAAGGGAAGAAACGAAATGGGATTCATATTTTTTTAAAAATTACATTGAACTTTTTACTGTATTGAACTTCATTCGGTTTTTTTCTCTTCTGGGTCATGTTTAACACTGGAAACAACGGAATTTCAATATATTCAAAGGAAATATAATGTATACTCAGTAGGTACTTTGTCAGATACAGTTCAATGTTATGTCCATAGTAACTCAGTAACTTCTTAAATAAGCTTCCGAAAAAAAAATGTGACTGAAGATAATCTAAAGATTTTAATCAAATCTCTTTAAATTTATATTTGTAACAAGTATGTTTTATTATTAAAAGAATTATGGAAACTGAAACATTTATCAAGTTAGCTCTTCTGCAAAGAAAATTAACAAAATTATTACGTGAACTGCTAAAAAACATTCGTATACTTGTTCATCAAGTTTAGTATAACGGTTATTCCTATCGTTTTAACTTTTCAGATCAATTTTTTTCTGTCCCATAACTCTAATCTCCGAGACTGAAATGGATTGAATTAAGATCTTTAATTTATATTCAGTCACATTTTTCATAAAAGATTTATTTAAGAAGTTACTGAGTTTTGCATCTGTGTTATTATTCATATAACATGGAACTGTAGTTAATAAAGTGTCCGCTGAGAGTTTGAGCTCGGTGAAAGCAGGCTCGAAAAATAGAGCCCTAACTCATCTTCAGTGTATACTTGTACACATGTGATCATTCTGAAGAAAGTATTGACTACTTTTCCTTACAGTAGTGTTTCCCAACAGGTGTTCCGTGAGCAGTCTTTGGGTGTTCCGTCAGAAGTCTTTGGGTGTTCCGTGAAGCTGTCTTTAGGGCTCCCGCGAGCAGTCTTTGGGTGTTTCGTGAGCAGTCTTTAGAAGTTCCGCGAGCAATCTTTGGGGGTTCTCGATCCTTGAGCTAATAAGAATATCTTGTAATTGCAAAACAACTTTCAATATTTTATTTCAATTTTTAAACTCATGTTGATGTCAAACAGTTTTTTCATCTCTGACGAATATAAAAATGAACAAACAGGTAGTAACAATGATGATGGAAGAAGAACAGCGAATCTCTATCCAAAATTCCCCCAAAAAATTCATTACTTGTGGGGTGAAGGTGACTCAGTTGGGTAGTTCCCAGGCTCGACTTCCACCTATTCTAGCGCTGAGATATATTTCCTCTAGCGGTGAGAAAGGGGACACTAATGGCCTTGGAAAAGCGGTTGTTCGTCGGATGGAACGATGAGCCCTCGACACTTGTGCAGGAGAGTCATACCCTGTAAAAAGAAACGCTGGATAACTGTTAAAGAACACGCTGGATGGCCTTGACGGGAGGCTGCCATTTGTTTCCCCAACAGCTGTCCTCTGGGTCCCTTTCCCCAACCTTCTCTGAGTCCTTGGGGTCCTTATGACCTGGTCATTTAGCTCATTGTTCAAGAAAATGTCGCTCAGAAGTAAAACAACCGTTACAAACTTTGGTAGCCACTTTTTTACAAGTAAGTAACGTTCCATTTTTTCCCTTAGTCCTTGTTCAAATTGCATTATTTTTCCAAGCAAAATTTCTATTAAAAAGTTCCGCTGAAATCACATCAAAATTTCTATCTGTACTATTGTGAGATAAAATGATGGGGTTAAAATGCGCGGGAAATATTGAGCACGTTGTTCTTCTTCACAAAGGAAACGATACACAATAAAATCTGGAGATTTCTAAAGTTTTTAATTCGAAATTTCCATATAATTCAAATTTTATTTTAATTTTAAAAACCAGTAAGAAATTTTATACAAAAATACCTGGATAATTCGAAAATTTAGTGATTTGTAATTAAAAAAAAATAGTCCTGTGTTCACAATATCAATATATTTGTGCCTAAATAATATTTAAAGAATATGCTTTATATGGAAAAGTATGTCATGCAAAAAAACTGTTCGTCAGTTTATGCATCTGCATAATTTTAATGGCTTAGTTGGTAGCGCCCCAGGCACCTAATCTGCAGTTCCCAGGTTCGAGCCCCACCTGGGCAAGCGTTGAGATTTATCTTCCCAAAACTCCCGCTTTCCCTTCCCTTCGGTCAGTAAGTGACACCAATGCTTGTAAAGACTACCGTTAGGCATCGGCTGGACAAGCCTGGGTGTCTCTGCTGAGATGGACTCAAAAATATAGGAATTTTTCAAAGTTTGGCTTTCAGAATTCTAAAGTGACCATCTGATGTATTTTGGCAGCTTATTATGCAGCTTGGGGCGAGATTTGCTCATTCGGTAGCGCGTCAGGCTTGTAATCTGTAGTTCCCAGGTTCGAGTCCCAGCTGGGTCAGCGTTGAGATTTATCTCCGCAAAATGCCCCCCGCCCTGCCCACGGTCAGTAGGGGACACCGATGGGCTTGGAAATGCCGCCGTCCGTCGGATGGGACGTTAAGCCGTGGCCCCGTGTGCGGGAGAGCCATACCCTGTGCACGCTAAAGAACACCCTGGATGGCCTTGACGGGAGGCTACCATCTGTCTCCCAACAGCTGTTCCAGTGGGTCCCCTCCCCAACCTTCTCTGAGCCTTCGGGGTCCATGTGACCTGGTCATTTAGCCCATGGTGTGCAAAAAAGTGCCGCTCAGAGGTAAAACAACCCAACCCAATTAGGCAGCTTTATCAGTGAGTGATTTGGAATATTTTAGGCATGGCAATTTCAAAATTCTAAAAGATCCCACTCGCTGCACCTCGGTGATTATTTCAACAGATAGGCTTGCTATGATAAGCAGAGTTTCTCTTTTCTACAGGTCTTAGCGGCACTTTTTTTTTTTTGCATATAATGGACTAAATGGTCAGGTCACAAGAACAACAAGGGCTCAGAGAAAGTTAGGGAAGGGGATCCACTGGACAGTTGTTAAGAGACAGATGGAAGCATCCTGGCAAGGTCATTCCAGCATGTTCTTTAACATGCGTAGGGTATGGGCTTTCTCTTGCACACAGGGCCACGGCTTAACGTTGGGTTGGGTTGTTTTACCTCTGAGCGGCAATTTTTTGCACACCATGGGCTAAATGGCCAGGTCACAGGGACCCCGAAGGCTCAGAGAAGGTTGGGGGAGGGGACCCACTGGAACAGCTGTTGGGAGACAGATAGTAGGCTCCCGTCAAGGCCATCCAGCGTGTTCTTTAACGTGCACAGGGTATGGCTCTTCCGCACACGGGGCCGCGGCTTAACGTCCCATCCGACGGACGGCGGCCTTTCCAAGCCCATCGGTGTCCCCTACTGACCGTGGGCAGGACGGGGAATTTTGCGGAGATAAATCTCAACGCTGACCCAGCTGGGACTCGAACCTGGGAACTGCAGATTACGAGCCTGGCGCGCTACCGACTGAGCCACCCCGCCCCACGGCTTAACGTCCCATCCGACAGACCTTTTCAGGCCCATTGGTGTCGCCTTTTTGATCGCGGGAAGAGGGAGGAGGAGAGGTTTAGCAGAGATAAATCTCAGTGATGACCTAGGTGGGACTCGAACCTGCGAACTAGAGATTATGAGTCTGGTTTTCCACCGACTGAGTCAACTCCCGCCACTATTCAAAAAGATATATTCCCAATCCAATTGAATGGAAGCACTGATATTATTAACATAACACATCATTTGTCAAGTGTTGTTATGAAAGTGAAATCCTAGAAGAAATGTTCTGCAAATCACTGGAAGGACACACTATGGAAAAAGATATATTTAATACTGTGAGCAAATTTTTTAAGGGTCTAAACGTCTTCCCACGGTTTCAGTTATCCGTACTGATGTAATTGTTTTGGTGTATGTGTAGATAGTACCACTGCAATGATGGGACAAAAGAAGGGTTACAGATAGGGTGTCCAGATTTCTATTGGCAAAGACAGGGACATTTTAGTAAATGGCCCATTTTAGTAAATGGCCCTGTTTCAGCTTTAAGAAACTGGGACATGTTAGTTATACACTGGTAGAAATTTAAAAAAGAACACCATTAACAATTGAAGCGTAATCTATGAGATTTATTTAGTAGAAACAACTTGTTGAGAAAGAAAGTGATCGCACGTGTGAAGTGATTCAATGTTTGTTTTCCCTTTTAATGAGTATTACTTTTTACAGAAGGCACATTTTAATAAGGTGTTGAACCTCCTCGAGCAGCAATACAAGCTTCCAATCTGGCATGCAATCGGTCGTACAAATGCTGGATATCACCCTGGGGGATACCATTCCATGCGCTTTCAACTTGGACACGTAATTCAGCGATGGTCATTGCCAGCCGCAGTCCACGGAAGAATTTCTCATTGGAGACAGGTCTGGAGAGCGTGCTGGCCAAGGGAGTTGGTGCACTGCCTGAAGAGCATGTTAAGTTGCCCAGGAGAGTGTGGGCGGGTGTTATCCTGCAGGAATATCGCATTTGGGATTACACTCAAATATAGTAGGACGACCAGCTGTACAATATCGCTGATGTACGTATTGATATTCAGTGTACCCTGTACAAACGCCAGACACTTACTAGTGTGATATCATGGTGTGGGGAACTGATGACGTCCACAGTGACACCATCAGCTCCCACACCAAGATGCCCGGCATGGGCCCTGTGTGTCACTGGCGGATACACGATGGAAGAAGCCGCTAACCTTGTTGCCTTCAGACGCGTAAACGACCATCAGACACTCCTAAGCAGAATCGGCTTTCATCACTGAAGACCATAGCATGTCATTCTTCCCTCCAATGAACCCGTTCTGGACACCACTGCATACGTGCTCGACAGTGACGAGGTGACAGTGGTAACCATGCCAGACACATGCGTGCCAGTAGTCGTGCTTCCAAAAGACGATTGTGTATCGTTCTTGCAGACACCCTTCTATGACAGAGGATCGAATTTGTGACGCCGTAGCCGTCTGCTCTGCCACCACCGCCCTCCTCATACGACAATGCCAATACTCTCGTGTGTCCATAACTCTGTGCTGCCCAGAACCACGTCTGCGAGTGTGCAAATCCTCTTCTGACCATCGACGCCACCATCGTACCACTACCGATACTTCTCATCCAACGCGGTGTGCAATTTGATGAAAAGACCAACCTGCTTCCCGAAGACCCACTATACGACATCACTCAAACTCCGCTAACTGGAAAAATATTGCACTCCTCTGTCGTCCAGACATGGTAGCTTCTTCAAAGAGCACTGAACAGCATGACACAAGAAGAAGAATTTCTTTCTTCACGCCCTAGTCCTTAAATACGCGCTGCGTAATTTGCATGTTGTCGTCCACAGTGACGTCATTATTTCATCCAATGACTTTCAATCTTGGATCACGGTTTCTGCTACCCTTAACTATTAGCATCCTTCCGGCTGTTCTTTTTGCAATTTCGGCCAGTGTGGTTCAGATTTCATTTTACCAAATATGGGACATTTCTTTTCGCAAGTGTAACCCAAAAGAAAACTAAATAACTAAGACAGTTGCAAATAACAATAAAATAAATTCCATCTCAAGCATCTACTTGTCACAGGACTGTCAGGAACCTGTAAGTTAATATGCCACAGGAATGGTGTATGAGGAAGGCCAGATCTCAGCAGAAAGACAACATAAAAACCCATGGGGCTTATAGACCGCATCCTAATTAAATTATATAATTAGGATTATATAATATATAATAATCCTAATTAAATTTTGACGACACTATATGCATCCTCCTATTGCTTTTTGCGGAAAAATATCAGTGGTGAACAATTCCACAGTATCCTGTATATTCAGTAGAGAATTTCCATGTTGTGTCAATACGAACAGGGGCGAAACGAAATTTGTAAGGACCCGTGATATGATCGGGACCCACAGTGGCGGAATACTGCGTGGGAACACCTAAGGTCTCGACATTCATGGGAGGGTGGGGGGGGGCTCAAAATAGTCAAACTTGATTTTTTCGAACATTTTATTCATGACGCATTCGTGACGGACTATTCGCAATAAATGCGAGGAACAATAATTCGCCCATTCTAAGCGCATCGATTGCAAATTGCACAGTTATTCTGCATAGGTTGACGGTAAGCTTATGTCCCATAGGGGTGGGACTTTTACTGTTGCCGGGAGCGTATTAGAGAGGTGTGACTTTTCTCGTTGCATGACTAATTCGAAGTCCTTAGGTGCAATGCTTACATAAAAGCTCATACTTTGCCGACAGCACTCAGATTCGTCGCCAGCTTGCACCGATTGATTAGAGTTCAGTGCAAACCACTTTATTGCATAAAAGAAATATCTACGTAAATTAATAAAATAAAAATAAATACCCCCTCAAGCAGCTGCTTGCCACAGAGGTCTGACAGGAGCCTGTCAGTTTATATGCCATAGTAGAAGGTCTGAGAGGATGGCAGGATCTCAGCAGAAAAACGACACAAACAGCCATGCCTTACCCAGGGCTCGAACCCAGGTCCCTTATATCAGTAGCCTAGCCAAGCGCGCTAACCACTCGGTCATAAGAGGTGTAAATACACTGACAAAGTCATTCCAAAAATGAGTTAACTAAATCCATGTAAATCGGGAATTGACGATTTATCGTCGCAAAAAACAGGGACATTTGGATGTCCGAAAAAAATTTTTGGGGGACGGTTCTCTAAAAACGAGACGTATGAATAGTCTAGTAACTAAATAAATTGAAGATATTTCTCTACATTTTTGTTCAACTGTCACTCTTAGTTTAACGTCGATATCAATTTTAAATGAGATTGATCCGGGTGGGTATGAACTCATGACCTCCTGATAATATAATCAGGTGCTCTGAACCCTGAGCTGCCTGCCGGCGAGCAAAATCTCCTCTAATTGATGTTATGAATTTTCTATCTACAGTACACAATTTTCCGTGTCTCATGAAGGCACTGTCCCAGCTCTTCAGAAACAGCCTCAAGAAGCAGATGACAAGTAAGTTACGAGTACGCAATTGAATAAATTGAAGAAACTTTTCGACGTTTCTATTCAATGGTCAAGGAAGGTATCACTGTTAGTTTATTCGCATCAATTAGAGATGATCTTGATTGGCGGCCGGTCGCTCAGCGGTTCAGAGAATGCGATAATTTATCAGGAGGTCGTAAGTTCGTATCCCCCAGACTCAAGACAATTTTTCATCTAAAATTGAGATCGACGTTAAACAAAAAGTGATATCTCTCTTGACGACGGTGCGCGACAATTGGGCGACGGTGTCAAATGCGACAGCTGGGCAACAGACGGTCAACTGGGTGATAGCAAAGTGGGCGACGGTAATTGGGCGACCGTCATTTGGGTTGGGTTGTTTTACCTCTGAGCGGCACTTTTTTGCACACAATGGACTAAATGGCCAGGTCACATGAACCCCGAAGGCTCAGAGAAGGTTGGGGGACAACAGAAATTAGTGATCTGGCAACCTTCGTGCCACGTGACACGAAGGTTGCCAGATCACTAATTTCTGTTGATTTTGAGCAACTGTACTAAGCATCGCGTTTCATATAAAATTCACACCTTGCATAATTTAACGTGAAGTCCTTGTTGCATAGAATTTTGAGCTCGAAACCAAAATAAAATTTTTAACCATGCAATAAAAATAGGTGAATTGAGATGAGAACACTTTTGAACACCAAACTCGTTAGTTAGAGGAAAAACTGTCTTGAGCGGAGTATGAGCCCACGAACTCCTGATAATGTGCCAGGTGCTCTAACCAAAAAGCACGGGCCGTTTATCAAAATTTCTTAAGCAGATTATTGTCCATTTTCTGCAATAAAATGGGCTCACACCAGAGCGGTAAAAGAGAATGAGAGGTAAAATTTTATTTATATTTCATTCATTTTTCAAGAAAATATTTAAAACCTGCGAAACGGAGAGGGAAATGAAATCCAGTCTCTTCCCCCCCCCTTTTTTTTTCTCGCTCGATTGAATTTTTTGACACCCCACCCCCTTAATTTTTTCTAGATGATCTTTTATAAAAGCTCACATTTTCACTACAGATCTGGGGTGCATATACTGTATACAGGGTGAATCTGAAAAAGTGGGCAAAACTTTACGGGGTGGTAGAACGCAGCTATACGAGCAATATTCGTCATAGAAAGCATGGGCGGAACGCAAACGGCGAGCCGCTAGGTGGCGTTGGAAATGGTATAAAAGGGTCGGTCCTCGCACCCAACGGCATTTCTACCGTGGATTGCCGAGAGGATGGCTGGTTATACTAACCACGAAATGGCGGATATGCACTTTGTGTACGGTGCGGCGGACGGGAATGCAAGTGAGGCACAGAGTATCTCCTCTCCTTCTTGTGTTCATTCTTTAAATGTGACAGTGGAAAACTACCTTTTAACTTCTCACCGCTTGCGTTCCGACCATACTTTCTATGACGAATATTGCTCGTATAGCTGCGTTCTACCACCCCGTAAAGTTTTGCCCACTTTTTCAGATTCACCCTGTATATATATATGCAAACTCTTTTGGCATCGGGACGAATAGAAAAACATTGCGTTTGCTGTGGGCCGATCAATAGTTTAGGGGGTTGGGTATAATGAAAATAACATATTAGATTGATTTTGTTTATTACATTTTACTTGTCTTATTTAAGGTACAAAACAATAAGAAAAAATTGAATATTAATAAAAAAGTTTATTTTAACCGCAAAACTGAAGATGGCTTGTCGAAACAGTATGTGAAGGATTCGACTGGATTCCAGAAATGAGCTGCTGAACATTCAGCTTAAGTGACCTTTTTGCTAGTTTTATGATATTTTTCAAATTTTCGACTTATCAAAACACCATTCATTTTAGGAGAGCAAAAATTAAAAAGTTTTATTTTTTTCTTTTCCAAATTTAACTCCTGCCAGATAAAATTTTTAAAAGAGCTGAAGTTCGTGCATCCCTGCTATAAAAACCTTAATATTTACATATACAGCAAAACATCGTGTTATTGTCATACCACCAAGACTGAACAAGTCAATGGTTTTGTAAGAAAGTTGAACTTGAATAGTTGACCCAACCATTTCTATTATTACTTTCATGAATCTCACCGCAATTTTTTGTCAGTCTTATTATTCTTTGGGTTCGTCTTGATTTTCGTATGTTTTAAACATGATTATTTTAGGAGGAATGTTAAATGAATTTAGATGAGAACACTCTTGAACACCAAACTCGTTAGTTAGAGGAAAAACTGTCTTGAGCGGAGTATGAGCCACGAACTCCTGATAATATGCCAGGTGCTCTAACCAAAAAGCAAGGGCCGTCGATCAAGATTTCTTTAGCAATCTGCATATAAACAAAGATTTTGATACATACTAATGAAATGTCAGGCTTTGCATTTTCTGAATCATTTTCCTAATTTACACAGTTGGATTGGGTTGTTTGACCTCTGAGCGACACTTTTTTTCACACAATGCGCTAAATGGCCAGGTCACCAGGACCCCAAGGGCTCAGAGAAAGTTGGGGGAGGGGACCCACTGAAACACCTGTTGGAGGACAGATGGTAGCCTACCGTCAAGGCAATTCAGAGTGTTCTTTAACGTGTACAGTATGGCTCTCCCGCACACGGGGCCACGGATTTCCACAGTTAGAGGGTTTTAGATTCATAAAATGACGAACTTCATTCTTTTTGAAAACGAGAGTTCCATTTTCGCCAGAGGAGATTTATTGTTCTTGCTGATTAGTTTTATGCTACTTGAGGGGGTAATTTATTCGTTTTTTTTTTTCATTTGTTACAGAAACCTCACCTTTGCCACTGCTCTTCATTGCTTCAAACGATATTATGGTCTGGCTGGTCTTCTTTTGCCTAGCACTAACGTGTAGGGAGATACTGAGCCATTCTCCTCCTCTGCAGAGTTGGTTTCACTGTATTTATACTGGCCCTACCTATTCAAGCGGGCGGAGTTGGCTCAGTCGGTAGCGCTCTACGCTCGTAACCTGCAGTTCCCAATTGCGTGTCCCAACTGGGCCAGCGTTAAGATTTATCTTCCCAAAATCCCCACCCTGCCCTCGGTCAGTAGGGGACACCGATGGGCTTGGAAATGCCGCCGTCCGTTGGATGGGACATTAAGCTATGGGCCCCATGTGCGAAAGAGCCATACCCTGTGCAGGTTAAAGATCACTGTGGATGGCTTTGACAAGAGGCTACCATCTGTCTCCTAACAGTTGTTCAGTGAGCCCCCCCCCCCCCCCCCACACACACACACAACTTCCTCTGAGCTCTAGGGGTCGTTGTGATCTGGTCATTTAGCCTATTGTGTACGAAAAATGTCGCTCAGAGGTAGAACAACCCAACCTTGATCAGACGGTCATGGGCCTCCACTGGTGATAGTAGATAGAGTTTGCCAAAGAAGTAGACGTTGAACCTAATTTTGAACTGCCACTTTCCAGAGTTCAGCCTCGTCGAGATCATAGACAATTTGATTAAAAGAGTTTAGATGACCCATCAGCGATCCAAAAATTAAATATAAAGTGTCTGCATCAATTCACTTAGCGAAAGATTCAACCAGTTAAGAGAGCACGGAGACATTTCCAATTCTTGTTTGTAGTTGTGAAATTTGAAAGACATCCTGCGCAATGATCTACTTAAGCATTGCAAAGACTTGTAACAGGTCCTTACAGATGATGATTCAGTTGATATGAATGGGTTTTTGATCGCTGTTAAACTAACAGTATTTTCAACCACAGCCAAACATAATTTATCGCTTTTGGAGATTAAAGTTGTGATAACTGCGGATTTTGCTCCAAAAAGCAATAGTCGCCTTGCGTTGACTTTTAATCTTACCTGTAACTGGAAAGGAGCTTTTCGAAACTTAAGTTCATTAAAATATGTTTTAGGTCAACCATGTCTGAAGATCGACTTAGCGGATTAAGTGTAATTGAAATAACTGGTGTAGTGGATAGCATAGCTAGTCACTTCCTGAACAGCGGGGAATGTCCGTTGTATGACGAACTTTTTTTGTGTAGGGGACCATGTAAAATATAGAAAACCATTTAGGTAAAAAAATGGACTGATCAACGAATTTGTTAAGATCCAAACTAGAAGGTAAACTTTTTATAAAAAAAAGAGAGCTATTTAAAATTTTAAGTACTATTAATTTTTGTACTATAATTATATTTAAGGGCTATTTTAAGTTTTATTATTATATTTTTTACGTATTCCTTTGTCTTTATTATGCATTTTTACCCAGATTAATAGATCCTGATGATCAGTTATCTATGACTCAGTTACTTTACTTCGTCATAATTAAAAAAAATTATATTAGCAAACACTTTAGCAGTAATTATTTATAACTTATTGGTACATATTTATAACAATTCAATGTCTCAATTTAGTAAAAAAACTTTTCAATGAAAAATAAAATAAATTTTCGTATTTATCATAATAATTACAATAAGCTTAAATTAATCGTTAATAGCTAAGAGCAGATTAGAAGAAATGGGGCGATAGTTGTTCAAATTCGCTCCGCGATGTAAAATAACTTGCGCGCCGGCCCTATTCTCGTTGAATTTTTTTACGTTTTTATGAGTAATATACTCATTTCTAATGCAAAGAGAAACAGGTTCAGCCATTCATTAAAGAAAAAAGATCACTTTTTAATGAGGTAAACTCGTTTTATTCTTGCTTTATTATTAAAAAAATAATAATAACAAATATCCTCTCAAGCATCTGCTTGCCACAGAGATCTGACAGGAGCCTGTCAATTTATATGCCATAGTAGAAGGTCTGTGAGGATGGCAGGACCTCAGCAGAAAGGCAGGACTCATATATACGCAAAAGCTTACTTTCTTTTCCAAGATTATACTAATAACTACACTGACTGATAATTATCTCACAATGAATTTCATTCAGTTTTATATAATCACCATTAAATAGAAAGTAAAAAGTTCGGTTATACATTTCATCGATTTGATCATATTTTAACATAATAAAAAATAAGTGAAGCTATTAGAGCGGTAAAACCTTTTTTCGGGATAGGTTCGTGGAATATGAGATACGTCTTTTTTGGTAATTATTCTTTAATTCTTATTAAATGCGAAGTTCGTCTGGAAAAGTTTAAAACTTTCCCCATCGGAACGCCTTTCCTAACATTATTTTCATTTCACTGGAAATTTACTCTTAGGCAGGCATTTACTCCATACTCTTAAAGGAATTTCTCAACAGAAATTGCAATTGGAAGACCGTAATGGAAACGATATCTCATCAAAAAACATAACAAAAAAAAAGGTCAAAATTTCTCCGGGATTTGAATTCAAGTGCCCTCGTTTCTTTCCAGTACATACACAAAACTCAGGAACCTGGGAAACCGTTTCCAATCCAGCTCCCGCAGTTCCAAGTTCTGGTGTAAATTCCGTATCTGATTCAATGAAATTCAAGAGTTATACGGTTCATCCTAATTGGCAGTCCATGAAATAACATCCAATGCATTACTTAACATGCAGAGAGTAGTAGTGGGGCGTAATCACAAAGGACCTGGAGTTCTAAAAATATTATTTAACTTAACCATATAGTTCAAAAATCAAAATTATGTTTCCACATTACAGATGCTTATATGTAACAATAATTAAGGTCAACCGAAAGGATATGAGTTTTCCACACAACTCCTAAAGAAATTTATATTCTAGTTCTATCCTTCAGGTAAGCTACACACAAACAAACGGATTAAAATCCATCAACAGGAGACGACTTCTACAAGACCATAATAACAGATTTATTTTTCTTCTAAAGTACACTATTTTTTTTTTTTGCACACAATGGACAGGTCACAAGGACCCCCCATGGTCTCAGAGCTGGCTTGGGGAAGGGGACTCCCAAAAGGCAGGCTGCCTTCAAGGCCATCCAGCATGTTCTTTGACGTGCGCAGGATAGGTTCTCCCGCACACTTGCCATGGCTTTAGGCCCCATCTGACGGGTGGCGGCCTTTCCAAGCCCATCGGTGTCCCCTTCTGACCGAGGAGTTTTACAGAGATAAATCTTAACTCTAGCGCAGCTGGGACTCGAACCTGGGACCCTACTGACTGAGCCACCCTCGCCACCGATATCAGGGAGCCAATAAACTATAAAGATTGCGCCACTGGAACTACACCTTAGTAAGCACCTGCACACCTTTCCCCCAAGACTCCCTTAAGATTTTTCGCCTCTCAGTATCCTAACAAAAAAAAACATATATAAAATTTTTATTATTCTTCAGGAGAAAAAAAAGGACTACTCTATCAATGTATTACATAGTAATATCATCTTTAAGTGTTTTAAAATGAAATACTTATAGTTCCCCCACACGAAAAAAAAGCCTCTCCAAAAGCAACATCACACAATTTGGGTGCTAAACTTTCAGCCAGATTACCCATTCAAACACATGCCGCCATTTCCCCCAAACCCGGCGATTTTTCCAGCCCGTTAACCAGTCCCGTTACTCCTCGTCTTCCTTCCTCCTTCTTTTTCTGTCATTCAGGAAGCTAACGAGAAAGAAAGATAAGAAAAAAATGAGAGAGACGAAAGAAAAAAAAGCCTCGACGTCCCGTTTCCCCAGTTGCGGAGACCCAATCTATGAAGCTCCATTGTATGAATATAAGTTTCTCCCTCCCCGCTTTAATTTTTTATGCCTTTTCCCGACCCTAGGTGAGTGAGAGTTCCTCCCCCCAACAAAAAACTCTCCTTTCTTTTTCTTTTCCGTTTTTGCGCAGACACCACCCCACCCCGCAGCTACCCGTGGGAAGATGAAATCATCTGACCTCCCCTCCACGGAAGAGCCACTCGACAAGAAAATGCTCTCCAACGAATCTTCCCGTAGACACTAGGGGGTGCTGAGTCAGAACAATGAGTCGCTCCTTGGGAAACCGGAAGAGATGGTAGACTGGGTCGAGATTAATTCGTTTATCCGGATTACCCTGGCTTTGTGGAACCGTTAGAGGGCACTCTTGTTCGTCCACTGCCGCTTCGATGTATACAAGTCATCAAATGTTTGTAATCACTCGGCTAACAATCCTATGCACGTCACCCATATTTTGTTATTTTTTTTCCTGAGAAGGGAAAAATTCGGGACTTTGGAGAAGATTAGCGATATGAGGAATAAAAATTTGAAATTAATTTTTATTTCTCAGATAACACAAAATAAAATGTTGAAGAATTGCAAAATCTATTCAAAATGCCAAACATTCTTTGAACTTCAGGAATTCCAACACGGATTTGTGTCTTTAGATTGGCTAATTGCTCTATTCGTGGCTAAGGGATTAGCATATGTCGCTACTGATCAAGAAGACCTGTGTTCGAGTCCCAGATAATACTTGGATTAACAACTAATCTAAAAAATACATGAATGTTTCTCTCTCCGGTTTCTCCGGGTGGAGCTTTTCGCTGGCGTCTCGCCTTCCTCGTAGATCTTTTTATAGCGTATGACCGAGTGGTTAGCTCGTTAACTACTGATCTAAGAGACCTGGGTTCGAGCCTCGGATAAGGCATGGATGTTGTGTTGTTTTTCTGTTGAGGTCTCTCCATCCTCACAAACCTTCTACTATGGCGTATAAACTGCCAGGCTCCTGTCAGACCTCTGTAGCAAGCAGCTGCTTGAGGCGAAATTCATTTTTATGTATACCTTCACATATCCATTTAGAGATTAATTCGTGCTCTAATTTCAAGCCCAATTAGAGAAAAAAAAATATATCCTGATACATCGTAAAATACATTTATAAAAAAGCTTGTCGTTTAACCTCTTTTTAATCCTTATATAGACTCCTACGATATATAAAGTAATTATAACTGTTGGAAGGCAATATTAAATTCTCAGTGTTATTTGGAATTAAAGTAGAGTTGGGTTGTTTTACCTCTGAGCGCACTATTTTTTGCACACAATGGGCTAAATAGCCAGATCACAAGGACTCCGAGGGCTCAGAGAAGGTTGAGAACTTCTGAACAGCTGTTAGGCGACAGATGGTAGTCTCCCGTCAATGCCATCCAGTGTGTTATTTAATGTGCACAGGGTATGGCTCTCCCACACATGGGGCCACGACTTAACGTTCCATCCAACGGACAGCGGCCTTTCCAAACCCAATGGTATCCCCTACTGACCGTGGGCAGGGCTAGGAGTTTTGCGGAGATAAATCTTAATGCTGGTCCTGTGAACCTTTGTTAGTTTCTCCTCCCCCCCCCCTCTCTAGTTCAAACTCTCCCTCTAATATGTAAACTGCTCTACCAAGATATTAGATACTTTCCATGTTACTCCCAGGGAAATCTAGCTTAAACGAATCTCTATAACTTCCAAAACGTGCGTTTCATCATAATCAAATATATTTATATCGCGATTTTCAACAAAATTCGGTCAGTATTCAAAGAGTTATGGAAGCTAAAATGTTTGAGAACAGTAATGCGTCATAAGAATTTTTCTCAGAAATTGATTAAAAGTCAATAAGCATTGTTTCAAATAATTCAAAAAATAAATATATATTTTAGAAGTTTTCGTAATGATTATTTTCAATAATAGACAATTATGATTTTTACTTAAAAAATATTAGTTATATATTCGCTTCCAGAACTCTTTAAATTCTGAACGAATACTGTTGAAAATCGATATTTAAATAAATAATCGGTTTTCAGTTTATCTTCAGTCTCGTTTTTCCATTGAATATACATTTCAGGAGCTACAGAGCTTCGAAGTTAGATTCCCATTGACATAACATGGAAATTCTCTTAATATTTTGGTAAAATATTGTGTGGACAGATAGGAATAGAAACTTAACTTCTAATTTATGTAAAACATTAATAGAAACTTATTGAAATACTCAGCGAAAGAAAGTGGAGTAGATGTTGATCAGGATAGGCGACCGAATATGCCTATCCTGATCAACATCTACTCCACTTGACCATGGGTAGATCGAACAATTTAACTTTTCTACGTAAAAAATATTATATGCATTTGCATTAACAGATTCTTAGGGATATTTCCCTATTTTTAAAAACGCTGATCGCAGTTTTGTAATAACTATTTCACAAAAATTGTACTTGACAGAATTAAGAATCTGGTTGACAGTCAGTTGCGGGATGAGCAGTGTTGATTCAGAAGTGGTAGGTGATATGTAGATCAGATTTTTCTATTATATAGGTGAGGTGTAAGCAGATTCTTGAAAAATGTTTAGAGTTTCAGAAACCTTTGGTTGCTAGCTTTGTTGATTTCAAAAAGGCTTTCGACTCTGTTGATCGTCATAATTTGTGGTTGATTGTGAGATCATATGGTATACCAGACAAGTTAGTTAGCATAATGAAAGCTCTCTATAATAACACTGAGTCGTTTGTGAGAGTTGGTAAGGCTTGTAGCAATTGGTTTAGTATTGGCTTCTGGTGTTCGACAATGGTGCATTTTGTCTCCCTTTCTCTTTAATTTGGTTATTGATTATGTTATGCAAAATTCTTTGCAAAGGGAAAAATTTTAGCCTTAAATGGCCTAGAGCAGCGCTGTCCAACTATCGGCCCACATAAGGATTTTTGCGGCCCACGAACAAATCAAGTTTTTATTGGAAATTTTAAATAAATATCTATAATCCACCTTATAATTTTTTGTCAACTTATATTACTTTACTTGATATGCAATCTTCAATTTGCTCATCCTATTTGCAATTATTTTTGCATTATTTCAACTTACTCATTCTATTCTTATTGCCAAACAACTACGACCACAATGATCCCATTAAATTTATTAAATATTTGATAAGGTTTAGAAAATTTATATTGGTTTATTATTACTTATTATTTTTCGTATAAATAAAATAATTTTTTGAGGTGACATGAAAGGACTTTTCAATTACATTCCTGTCCAATTCTTTTTTTTTTGGCCCACGAAATATTGGTGAAAGAAAAAATGGCCCCTCGAAATATTGGCGAAAGGAAAAATGGCCCGCGGTCTTAGAGAAGTTGGACAGCACTGGTCTAGAGATTCAAATTTTCTGATTTAAATATGCAGATGATTTGGCCTTTTTGGCTAATGATGTTCATGAGATGAACTCTTTCATTCGAACTGTTGATGAGACTGGTAATAGAGTAGGTTTGGTTATAAACAGAGAGAAAACTAAAGTGATGAAAATTGGTCAGGCAGGCTGTGATTCAGTTAATCTGAATGGTTGCAGTCTTGAGCAGGTGTCACAGTTTAATTATCTTGGGAGCTATGTAACAGATAATGGTGATGTGCTGCATGAGATTAACAGACGAATAGGGATTGCTGCCGAAACTTTTAAGAATCTATGGAGAGTGTGGAGAAATACGCGTATACACCAAAAGAAAATTTTATTACTAAAATTAGGCTGTATAATAGTTTGGTTCTTTCTAGGATTAGTTATGGTAGTGAAACTTGAACGCTTTGTAAACAAGATAACAGGAAACTTGATGCTTTTGATTCTAGATGCCTACGCAGTATCTTGTGGTTCAACACTGTAAGCAATGAAGAGGTTAGGCAAAGAAATCAGAATCCGTTGATTTGGCCATGATGCCCGTATGAATAATTATAGATTAACGAATAGGGTTATGAACAATATTCCTAAAGGCTTCAGAAAGAGAAGGAGACCTAGGATGCTGTGTGCAGACAATGTCAACCAGGACCTTACTAGAATTGGTGTATAGTGGCCAGATACAGCAGATGTAGTTTAGAGCAGGGTTGGGTTGTTTTACCTCTGAGCGGCACTTTTTTGCACACCATTGGCTAAATGGCCAGGTCACAAGGACCCCGAAGGCTCAGAGAAGATTGGGGGAGGGGACCCACTGGAACGGCTGTTGGGAGACAGATGGTAGCCTCCCGTCAAGGCCATCCAGCGTGTTCTTTAACGTGCACAGGGTATGGCTCTCCCGCACACGGGGCCACGGCTTAACGTCCCATCCGACGGACGGCGGCCTTTCCAAACCCATTGGTGTCCCCTACTGACCGTGGGCAGGGCGGCGAATTTTTGCGGAGATAAATCTCAACGCTGACCCAGCTGGGACTCGAACCTGGTCACTACAGATTACGAGCCTGGCGCGCTACCGACTGAGCCACCCCCGCCCCTAGTTTAGAGCAGATATGCTTGGAGAACTGAATTGCGTGATCTGGTTGGCCCTCCGTAGCCCATGGTTTCTTAAGGAGAATGATGATGATAATTTAAATGCTTTCAAGCCATTTCTTCTAGTTTCGAATTTAAGGCGGTGGGGGTGGGTGGAATTTATACTGTAATGGAAATCCAGTCTCTTGACTCCTATATTTTACTTTTTTCGAGTCACTTTCTAGCCCCCAGCCTTATTTTTTTTTGATCAGGCCTGTTTCCAAACAAGTAAAACATATCCGAATTTTTATCACCAACTATAAAGTTTAGAGAGTCGTAAAAATTTTAAAAACTAATTTACCTTGTTGGACGGCAGAGATGGATATTGGGATGGAGTGGATGGCAAGGATGCCTCCTTGCCATCCTCTCCCTCCCAATTCCCCCATCCCCCCTTTAGAAATGCTAGTGAGGGTAATTCAGGCAAAAGTATTAAACTTATGCATATTTCACGCATTTCTTAGGAAATTTTAAAAGACTTCTGAAACGGAGATGGAAATGGAATATTGTACTACAGTGGAAATCCTGTCTCTTCCCCTCTTTTTATTCGACTCGATTAAGTTTCTTGCCAAACTCACCCTTTATTTTTTTTTCTACATGAAAATGATTCTGTATGAGGTAAAAGGAAACACTCACTGTCTGCTAGGAAATGTTTTTAAAGGATTCAAAACTACAAGTCGCATGAGTACTCTGAAAAATTCAAATTTAAAAAAAATATTAATTCGAAAGATTTTGAATATGAAAAAAAAATTTAAAGGCATCACTACACTTTTTTATTATGCATAAACTCAACATCTACACAATATTGGAAATTTTTTGAAAAAGATTTGAATTCAGCATTAAATTTTCATTTCGGATCTGTTTAGAGTTTTGTGCATTGGAATTTTTTCCAATGTCGAATGGCTATGAAATTAAAGACATCATTAAATGGAACTAAATAAAACACAAACAACAAAACAGTGATGCCAAATCATTTCGCAAGTGACTACCATTTTGGCAGAAAATTTGATTTCGCCAGATAATTTTTTGAGCTATTAACTATAATAAAAATGATTAAATTGGCGTTTAAGTGAAAATATACATTTATTAGTAGTAAAGTATCACAGAAGAAATTCTGTACATGTGAGACTCATGAAATAAGTAGATGAAAAAATTAATTATTATTCTGACTGAAGAGAAATTTAAAAAGCTATTAAAAACACAATTGTAACTACTGATACAAATTTACAACTTAAATGCATTGCTTTGAGGCACCAAGCTTAGTTAGTTAGCTAATGCATATGTCCGGCTTTGACTAAAAGACTCGCTTCAAATCAAGCACGATTGAAGTTAGCTGATGCATCACTCACCTGACCTGTTTGCCTCACTCTAGTTTCCTAATTGCTAAATCTATTCTACTACTAATTCATTCTACAAACACCAGTAATGAAATAAGTGTTCTACAGAACGTCATTGTATATTCTTCTTATATCATTTATAAAAGAATGTAGCAAAATACAGTATTATTTACGATATAATATAATACGGTCCCCTATCTTCCAACAACAGCAACTATCTTTTAATATTACATCTCTCTGCTAAGTTAAATTCTCAATGACTCAAGAAATAACTTCTTTATTCAAAATCTCATTTTTTTTTATCGTTTGACAGGGTAAAATTCTTCCTAGCAGTAGCCAGTAAACGTTATGAGGAGTTTTTTTAAACAGTTTTTTTTTTCATTTTTTTCGAATGAATTAAATGGCATGGTTTACAAGATCCTTAAAACACATTAAGGTGAGAAAAATAGAATGCAATGGGCTACTATTAGGGCCGTGCAAAGTATCTGGGGCTCGGAGGGCAAAGCTCCATTTCGGGGGGCCCCATCCATTTTATAAGATAATTTTTTGTTTAAAATTATCTTAAAATTATTATCCTTTTGATTCCTCTTATTTTGATTTATTACAAGAAAGCACAAAGTTCTCGATAAAAATATATGAGTACAATTTTTAGTAGACTTTAGATGTAAAATTCTATTTTAATGCTGTAGAGCGAACATGTTATTTCAATTATTCATTACTTATTCTCAAAATTATCGTACTTTATCCGTACAGTCCTAAGTTAGAAGTGTACATTGTACCGGTGGTAAAATTATCGTATGAATAGCTTTTTTTTTTACATCTGGCAACACTGCTGATAAGATGACTAAACTGTTTAGAAACCATGAGAAATCTTTTGGAACGCAAGCAGCTCTAGAAGTACCAATCTGTTAAACGCATAATATGCGTTTAACAGAGTCAGCTCCTCTCAGACCTTCGAATATGGCGTATAAACTGACAGGCTCCTGTTAGACCTCTGTGGCAAGCAGTTGCTTGAAGGGGTATTTATTATTTATTTTATGTCCTTGATTTTCATGCAAGCTCAACCACAGCTAATCGTCTCGTCCAACGGAATGTATCTAATAAGTGCAAAGGTATGGTTGCTACTGAATTTGGCTCACTCCAGGAACAATTCTCCAGGTTCTTCTCTCTTAACAATTCTCTCGTAATCTGTAGTTCCCAGGTTCGAGTCCCAGCTGGGTCAGCGTTGAGATTTATCTCCGAAAAATTCTCCGCCCTGCCCACGGTCAGTAAGAGACACCGATGGGCTTGGAAAGGCCGCCGTCCGTCGGATGAGACGTTAAGCCGTGGCCCCGTGTGCGGGAGAGCCATACCCTGTGCACGTTAAAGAACACGCTGGATGGGCTTGACGGGAGGCTACCATCTGTTTCCCAACAGCTGTTCAAGTGGGTCCCCTCCCCCAACCTTCTCTGAGCCTTCGGGGTCCATGTGACCCGGCCATTTAGCCCATGGTGTGCAAAAAAGTGCCGCTCAGAGGTAAAACAACCCAACCCAACCTTAACAATTCTCTCATTCTGGGGTTCTTGTGACCTGTACAATTAGCTCATTCCGCAAGAAAAAGCTGCATCTCAGAGATGCACGTAAACAAAGTTAGCAATGATTACAAAATAGCATGGATTGGTCAAATGCAGTACAATAGTTACAATAATAGGAAACAATTAGAATAAAATCCAATATATACATATAGAAGAATATTTGTTTGTCTGTCGGCTGCACTCAACCGCCAGAAGAGCAAGAGATACCAAACTTTGCATGAAAGTTATCTTCACCCACGGGAAGAATATAGTCTATGTGCGAACTCGCTGGGATCAACCAAAATTGAGGTGACGGGTTTGAATTTCTCAAAATCCCCATAGACTTAACATTAATGGTTGAAAGTTATTCAAAATAACTGTTGCCACCTTTAAATTTGAAATAATGATGCATCAAACTAATTTCTTAATGATTTCACGTAATGAACTCATTGTTCAGTTTGCTGGGTCAAGAGCGCGAACGTCCGTGGATATTGAAGCCATTCCAATAAAGCACGAGCAGAACACGAGATTCAAAAACTAAATTCGTATCGGAAGTTAAAATCATTACTTTAATTTGAAAAAATGCAAAAGCTAATAAAAGTATATACAAATAATTATTAAATGTTTTAAATATTATGTTAAGTAATAAATAATTTTATTTAATAATAATAATTTTTTGTACCTTTACATATTTTTATGCACCTCAGACCATAGTTAATTTTCTTTGCTATAAAGTAGGGGTTCTCATCGTGGGAAACGCGGTAAAATTTTTAGGGGTACGCCGTGAGAGCTCAAAAGTCGCTACATCTAGTAACAAAGTAAAAATAACCATTGTTATACTATATATATGGTTTTATCTATCTATACAAGGGGTACGCCAATTACATACACATTTCCAGGGGGTAAGTGAAACATAAAAGGTTGAGAACCACTGCTACAAGTTACATTTGCCTGGCAAATTGTAATCGAGGAACTCTGGTCGGTACGAAGTAATTTGAAAAGTTCGATTATCTGAGCGAGGAAATTCAGGTTTTTGGTTTAGAAACTTCTGACGTGGGAGGATAATGGGTACCTCGAACTATGCCCATTTCTTTTCTCCCCTAAAAGAGAGGGAGATAATTTTAACCGAAGGGGGAGGTTGGGTTGTTTTTGCACACAATGGGCTAAATGACCAGGTCACAAGGACCCCGAAGGGTCAGAGAAGGTTGGAGGAGGGGACCCATTGGAACAGCTGTTGGGAAACAGATGATAGTATCCCGTCAAGGCCATCCAGTGTGTTCTTTGAGTGCACGTTCCATCAGACAGACGGCGACCCATCCAATCCCATCGGTGTCCCCTACTGACCGTGGCAAGGGCGGGGAGTTTTGCGGAGATAAATCTCAATGCTGACCCAGCTGGGACTCGAATCTGGAAATTACAGATTACGTGTCTGGTGCGCTACCGACTGAGCCACCCCCAGAGGGGGAGGATATCGAGTGTAATGATATTTATGCCAAATGAAAGCTTGCGACGTGGGGAGTACCATCTACTCTACATTTTAGAAAGTTTCAGACCCGAGCAACGCCGGGGAAAATCTGCTACTATTAAATAAATATAAATCAATTAAACAAAAACTGCATTTAAATTTTGCAATTACATAAAGAGTTAGCCAAGGATACTGTTCAAACTTTTTGAGTACAGTCGCTCAAAAAAGTATCCGAACGCTATGGTTGATTATAGAATTAAAAAAAAAATATATGGCAACGATTATTTTAGAAATTAGTTATCTGGCAACCTTCGTGTACAGCACACGAAGGTTACTAGATCACTAATTTCTAAAAAAATCGTTGCGAGATATATTTTTCTGAATTCTGTAGTCAATCATAGCGTTCGGATACTTTTTTGAGCGCCTGTACATAAAAAGCAAGCCAAGGGTTTTCAAACTTTGTGATACTATGATTCTCTAGAACAGTAGATAAATTTATGCGAACTCTTAACACTTCCCTGCAATGTAAGACCTACATAGTTAAATCTAATGATTTAATTATGTTCTCAGAGCTTTGCGATCCCTTTCCAAGCTATTTGCGACTCCCAGGGGAGTGGGAGTGGGGAATGGTCTTTAAAGACCCCGTGTAAAACGTTGAGAAATCCTGTAGAAAGCTTTAAAAGGGATTTTCATGCCTTTTAGAGGCCTTAAAAATTTTAGGGGATTTTCATGCCTTTTAGAGACGTTAAAAATTTTAGCAGATTTTCATGCCTTTCAGAGATGGCTCAGTCGGTAACACGTGCTGCTCGTAATCTGTAGTTTCCAGGTTTGAGTCCCATCTATGCAAGCGTTGAGATTTACCTCCAAGGTTCTGCCCTAGGTCAGAAAGTGGACCCCGATGGACTTCGGAAGGCTGCCATATGTCTGATGTGGTATTAAGTCGTGGCTCCGTGTGCAGAAGAGTCTTATGTAACGCTGTTAAAGAACATGCTAGATGGCCTTCACGGGAGGTTACTATCTATCTCCTAACAGCTGGCCAGTGTGTCCCCTTCTCCCAACCTTCTCTGAGCCTTTGGAGTTCTTGTGAACTGGTCATTTAGCCCATTGTGGGGAAAAAAAGTGCCGCTCAGAGATAAAACTAGCCCAATTCTTAGCATATCAATCTAGGAATATTATAATCTATTCTAGTTAAGATCTTAGTCACTTCTTGTATAAGAAAGCGAAGTAAGTCCTTTCCTGTTACTGACCTCCAAACTTTTCCTATTACTGATTCGGAGATTGCTCCGAAGTAGAACCGTTTCTTCAATTTCTGAAGACTTTACAAGTCGAAACATGTTAAGTGACGGTGGTCAAAATAATATTGAGTGATCCGTGTAATGGGAAAGGAGTTACTTCTACTACTACACAAGAAGTGATTGACATATCTACTATCCTGTATTCACCGATCGAAATGTTATTTTGAATCACTAAAACGATAATAAACAGCTGAGATAGTTATTAACTTTTTAATATCACCCGTTTCTTTCAAGGAATTTCTTAAAAGACCATCAAAACGGAGAAAAAAATTATACCGGAATGGCATTCAGATTCAGGTTTATTTATCATGGATCTACCCTCCTCCCCCCGCCTCTTTCGCTCGATTAAAGTTCCCCCCACCCCCTCCCACACGCAAACCTCTTTTTTTTTTCTAGATCCGGGATTGTTCGTTATGCCCAGCTATTTTCAACCTCCTTCTCCCTCAAACTTTCTGAATTCTTCTTATCCTCCTCAATGATTAAAAAGTTACCTGCAATATCATAAGTCTAGAGTTTTTTTGATTCCACATTTCATCTTTTTAAACAACTGGAAACTCTTTCCTTGAAACTTTGAAGAAAATTTCTTTAAAAGTTAAAAATTCCTCCCCTAAAAAATGCAAAAATCCTCCTTTCAAATCAAAAGGAAAAGCAAAGAAATCTTCATTTAAGAATTTGAAAGTGTTCCTTATAAATTAGGAAAATGCTCCTTTAAAAGTTAGAAACCCCTCTCTTAAAAATTGGAAAACTCGCCTTTAAAAGTTAGAAAAATCCTTTATAAGCAAGGAAATCTTTCTCCAAAACCTGAAAAACCTCTCCTTGAAAATCTAAAACTTGCCCTTAAAAATCTGAAAACTTTCCCTGAAAAATTGAAACATTTTCCTGAGTTCAAATCCTTGGAAAACATTGCATATACCGTGTGCTTTTTTTGGGCATCTTGATAGCATGCTATTTCACTGCTTTTTATACTTCCGCAACGAGTTAAAATATATATCCTGTTCATTCCTCGGGTTTAAAAATTTATACTTTATCTTTCTATACCGATTGCTAAAAAGTATACATTGTTCGTGCTTTCTAGAATCCTAGATTAGTTTCCCAGCCAGACTGATGAAGAACGGCTCTGCGTTTTTCTGATTATCCAATTCCTTCAGCCTATCCTGCATAATCATCTACCCTGTAAATCTACCCTGTAATATCCGTAGGAAACAGATAAAATAATAGAAATGTATTGTGTTAATTGAAAACTAAATACGAATTTTAAAAATTCTTAACTTTTTAATTAGTTTCCGTAACTTCTAAAATAATTTTTCACGAGAAAAGTGGTTTAGTTGAAAACGTTAATTAAATATGTATGCATCTTGATTTTGAACAGCATTTGTTCAATGTTTAAAAAATTATGGAAGCTTAAATATTTAATATAAATATGTCGTAGTCATAATAGTCATAAATTATAATTTTCTAGTTTAAAGATAAATTTTAGCAAGAATAATCAGGACCGCGCCATAGCTGGTTCGAGTGAAGCATCTGCCCCGCTAATCGAACTCAGAGCTCAATTTCTGATTTTTGCATGGTTAATTTTTATTACTATGTGCAAAAACTAATCATTCGATAAATAAAATAAATAAATATCCTCTCAAGCAGCTGCTTGCTACAGAGGTCTGACAGGAGCCTGTCAGTTTATATGCCATAGTAGTCTGTGAGGATGGCAGGACCTCAGCAGAAAAAAGACACACACATCCATGCCTTACCCGGTGCTCGAACCCAGGTCCCTTAGATTAGTAGCCAAGCGCGCTAACCACTCGGCCAAGGGACGGCTACGTTTCAAAATAACTCTTGGCGAAGGCACAGCCCTCTGAGCAATTAATATTGTATCAAACCGTTTGGTAAAATTAATATGCAGTCAACTTTCGACTAACCGGGTCAATGGGAGGAATCAGGGGCGGACTTTGATTTTCTGAGGCCCTAAGGTTATGGCAAGTTTAAGAGGGCCTGAACCTACGTCAAGTTTAAGAGAACCCAAAATTTCGAAAGTCGAAATAAGTTACATATTTATATTTTTGATGGGAGGAACATTGAAAAATAAATATGAAATTGATGTGGTGAAAACATTATACTAGCATTAGTATACAATAAAGACTGTATAAAACTGAGATGAACAGTGTTTGCAGAATATATTAATTTGAATATAAAAAAAATTCGTGAGAATAAACTTCAATATTTGAAGTCCCTCACCATCGTGAAGTCCTAAGCTGTAGCTTAGTTAGCTTATGCGTAATAAGTCCGTTAAAACAACACTAGTCAAAACTTGGTGCAAAATATATTTAATGTAAACTTATTCAGTTAAATTTATGTCTAATATTTTGGAACATATTTACCATTTTACAGAGTCATCTAAAAGTGTAAAAATAATACAGCAGTTTAGAAACGCAAATCACATAAATTCCTTGACGAAAAGCTGCCAAAAAGGTTACATATGCACAGTTTATTATTATTATATACCACGGTTAATACGTATACCAGTTGATACGCCCCCAGATAATCGAGGATTGACTACATTTTTGAAAATTAGTATAATGACTCTCAGTTTCATATTTCAGCAAAAAAATGTCGAAGTAGAATCTGATGTTTAATGCTCCAGAACCCATAACTCTTCAAATAATAACTTTTAAAATTTGAACATTGACATATAGCGAAATTTTATTGAGATCTTTTACATTCAAGAATATCGTCCCCCACCCCCCACCCTCTGAAAAAGTAAAACACTTATTCCAGAAGTTACAGAGCTTCAAATTCCATTTCTTAAAGAATGACATTGTAAAATGTAAAAATTCATCATTTTGCCTACCCAAAGTTTCTTTTAAAACAGTGACGACCAGGAAATTCCCGTCAGATATTTTATTCCTTCCCGCCAAAACCAGTTGACCAAAAGAGTAGTCAAACCCAAAGCTTAATTTCCTAAGTACGAACTTTTATCCCGATGGGCAAAAACAAGCCAGATTCTTCAATAGTCAGATTGCAAATCGTCCCACCCTGATTGCTTAAGAATAATGAATGGTAAACAAGGTTTGGCACCGTGAAAGTACATCAGCGAACGAAGCCACAATCTTGGCAAAGACCACCTCTCATCACGTGGTTATGTCTATGCCATCCGGCCTCAGTGGCAACAGTGACCCCTGCCCCATGACCTGTGTTCCCACGGCACCCCCCAACACCCAGGGGAAATAGTAACAATACCCACAAGGTGAACAAAAAAGACAGCTTTTTTTTAAGGTTTTTATACCTATAATCCCAGTTACATGAGAGAAGTGGGGGGTCAGTGTTTGGATGGGGGGGAGAAACGAGAGCTCTGCCCAACACCTCCTTACAATGGCTTTTCGTTCTCCTTTCCTAGCGAGCGAGATCTCCACAAGAGGACTTTTTTTTTCTCTTGCCTTCCTCGGAAGACGTTTTCAGTCTTTTTTTCCTTTTCTTACCTAAGAGTGATTGTATCGCACTAGAGGGTTTTGCATTATTGTGGAAAATGTTATTGTAAGATAAGATCGGAACCTAACGGTTTTTCTGAATTTTGCATCTGAAGTATGCTAACCAACTACTTTCCTTTTTTTTTTCTTTCCGACTCTTTCCTCTTCAACGGAGAAAGTTTTCAGTTTCGAAAAACTTGACGAAACTGTTAAGCAATAAATATTACCTACAGAAAGGCTCTGTGGTATAAAGAAAGACTCTAAAGCGGTCGGTTACAAATGCGAATATAAATCAAAACAATCACAAGTTCATAACTTCTTTTTCTGCACACAATAAAACATTCTTCAACCATAAAAGCTGCAAACTTCGAAACATTTTTTTTCATT
Source organism: Ryuthela nishihirai (assembly GCA_038380435.1). Taxonomy (NCBI): domain Eukaryota; kingdom Metazoa; phylum Arthropoda; class Arachnida; order Araneae; family Heptathelidae; genus Ryuthela; species Ryuthela nishihirai. The sequence goes on from JAWZYU010000020.1 coordinate 44,161,621, forward strand.
TACTGAAAGGTTTCTTCTCTTTTGTTATTGTTATTCTAGAGCGTTTCTATGATTCTTGAAAGTTTACAGCACCTGTAGTTGACGGCGGAAACTTGCATCTAAAAAATCTCTTGCATGAATAATATTCAATGCATGACGTAGAATTCCTGTCACTGTATTCAGTTTACATTCATTATTTTGCTGCCAATTTTATTTTCATCACAGCTGTTCACATTTTTAGGCGGTGCCCAATATAAGAAATCATAACACTCAAAACTCTTGTTTCATATTTAAACTTTTTTAACACTTTCGTCTATTCGTTTTTGATTAACAACTGGAGCGCGTATTTTCTGCATCAAACAAATTATGTATAAAATTGGTAAGCAAAAGAGGATATAAAATTAACTATTTCAATGATTTAAATTATTATATATTAACACGCAATTTTTCGTTTTAATGACATTTTACAACGTATAAAAATAAAATAGTAAGTACTGCATCGATGTATTATTTAAATAAAATTTAAAAAACAATGCTGAATAGCAAAATATTAAACTACTGCAAACGCTGTGATTGAATAAAAGATTGTTATTCTTTTATTCATTTTAACATAACAAGTAACAAGTTAAACAGAATCAAAAGTATGTAGATTAAGTCGCATAGGTAAGAAGTATGGGATTGTGGATACTTTTTGTGATTGAGAGTGCTAACTCTTTGCTTTTTCTTCATGAGTTCAGATGAGTAAATGTAGTAGGGTTTGAAATCGATAACACTGATTATTTCTAGTTAAGGAAGGATGTTAATAAAATGACTCAGAGGGAGCAAGCTTCAATATAAATATTTGATTCAATTCTTCCAATGACTAGTATGAGTACTTAAGCATCTGCTTAATTTCAAGAGTTTAGTTGCCAAAATTTATGCCGTTCCACTGCAAGATATCGAATGTTTCGCTTGATTATTTTCAGCCATGGTTTTGAAATAGAATAACCTTAATATAATTATTATTTAATAGTGAAATTTCAATGGATCTGTTTTCAGATACTTTGCTTAATACCCTGAAGCTGTAGTGAAGCAGCAGGAAGAAAGATTTGGAAGCATCAAGAAGGGAATTTGGAGTCAGGAAGTGTTTCAAGAGTTTTTTATTTTTGTTTTCCTCAGTCAATTTAATAGTTTTGTGAGCGAATTTTCTTTCAGTGTTTTTTTTTTATTCGAAATTGAGGTGGACGCTTCTTTCTGAAGATCCCATTCTTTAATGATATTCATATTCGAAAAGCTAATGCCAATTTGTGAAACAGTGATTTGAACTTATGTACCTGCAGTTTGTTGTGCAGAGAAGCTCTGAAAGGATTTTCTCGGTTTGTAGCGCACTTGTTTTTTACAACCCTTTTGATAGTATCTTCAAATTAGTTCCTTTCGGCAATGACAGATTTTCTATTCTCAGTCACTTCAAATCTAAAGAGATATTTGCACTTATATAAAAACGTACTTACAGTGTGCTCTAATTTTTGGATGTCGCCAACAGTTACGTAACATGGAGGATTCGTGGGGGAGGAGGCCAAGTATTACATTGCATTTCACGGGGAAAAAAGAGATGTTAAAATTCGACTAAAACAGCGTTATATAATTTATGGGCGACTCCTTATATATATATTTTGATAGCGTTCTTCCCAACTCTATTCTAAAAAGAGCAAATTAGTCTTCTGACTTTCGTCATGTTCTATATATACAGGGTGAATCTGAAAAAGTGGGCAAAACTTTACGGGGTGGTAGAACGCAGCTATACGAGCAATATTCATCATAGAATATATATTCGGAACGCAAACGGCGAGCCGCTAGGTGGCGTTGGAAATGGTATAAAAGGGTCGGTCCTCGCACCCAACGGCATTTCTACCGTGGATTGACGAGAGGATGGCTGGTTATACTAACCACGAAATGGCGGATATGCACTTTGTGTACGTTATTTTTATGCCGTTGGGTGCGAGGACCGACCCTTTTATACCATTTCCAACGCCACCTAGCGGCTCGCCGTTTGCGTTCCGACCATACATTCTATGACGAATATTGCTCGTATAGCTGCGTTCTACCACCCCATAAAGTTTTGCCCACTTTTTCAGATTCACCCTGTATATCAAGTGAGTCTTTGTTCTTTTCATCAATGAATCTCTAGACCTTTTATTATTACAAAAGTTTCTTCTAAAGTTTGTAAAGTGTAAAAATTTAGCTTTAACTGAGACATTAAAAAATTTTAACCTTAAATATTTCTCCTGACCTTTCGTAATTGATATGCATAGTAGCTGAATTCAAATAACTGAACTGTGATTGGATGACTACTGTGCACCAAGATTCATAACTTCTTTAGGGATTGGGTTCACTTGTTTCGCCTCTTAGTGGAACTTTTGCACACACGATAGGCTAAATGGATTGGCCGCAAAGACACAAGAGCTCAGAGTTTGGTGAGGAAAGAGAACCCAATAGACAGTTATTAGGAAACAGATAGAAACTTCCCACCAAGCTAGGGAAGTGGGGGGGGGGCTCAATCAGTAACATGCCAGGCTGGTAATCTGCAGTTCCCAGGTTCGAGTCCACTGGGACTCCGAAGCTTTGATATTTTTCTCCACAAAATCTTCTGCCCTCGATCAGTAAGGGACACCAATGGGCTTGGAAAGGCATTCATCCGTCAGATGAGATGTTAAGCTATGACACTACGTGCAGGAGAGAGCCATACTTTGTACACCTTAAAGAAAATAACGAATGGTCTTGATGAGAGGCTACCATCTGTCTCTTGTACAGTGGGATCCCTTTCACCAACCTTCTCCAAGCCCTTGGAATTCTTCTAACCTGGCCATTTAACCCACTGTGTGCTAAAATGTGACACTCAGAAGCAAAACAACACAGTCCCATCAAGCATTTTGATTGGATTCCTTGCTATTCTGCACACGAGGTTAGAATAAAATAAACCATCTGTCGATGGTGGACGTTAAGCATACCTTTTAAGGGACAATTCAGTACATTTGGTCAACAAATTTCTCTACTTTAGCCCTTTTTCCTGTGATAAATTTCACTAACATCAGTAATACTCACCTTTTGGGGCGGGGGTGGCTCAGTCGGTAGCGTGCCAGGCTCGTAATCTGTAGTTCCCAGGTTCGAGTCCCAGCTGGGTCAGCGTTGAGATTTATCTCCGCAAAATTCCTCTCCCTGCCCACGGGCAGTAGGGGACACCGATGGGCTTGGAAAGGCCGCCGTCCGTCGGATGGGACGTTAAGCCGTGGCCCGTGTGCGGGAGAGCCATACCCTGTGCACCTTAAAGAACACACTGTATGGCCTTGACGGGAGCCTACCATCTGTCTCCCAACAGCTATTCCAGTGGGTCCCCTCCCCCAACCTTCTCTGAGCCTTCGGGGTCCATGTGACCTGGCCATTTAGCCCATGGTGTGTAAAAAAGTGCCGCTCAGAGGTAAAACAACAACAACAACAACAAAGCCCTTTTCCAGTTGACTTCATACACGAATACACTGCAAGTCAACTGTTGAAGCATGGATAAAAAAAGTTTCGAAATATATCGGGACAAATTTCACAGGGACATAATATTTTCAAAATTTAGGTGAAAATTGATTACATGTACCGTAAGGACGAATTGAAGAAAATATGACAGCAAAGGTGGGAGAGAGGATGGTTTTGAATGCAAAATGTTTATAGAAAGGGGATGTGGCTCCCTCTAACATTAATGCAGGCCTGATAACAACGATTTATGCACTCAATAAGGTAATAAGATAATCCAGTAAACAGGAAGAAAATAAAGTACATTTATCAATAAGAGAAGTTTTGAGGTCTGGAGGGTTTGGGTAGAGGGTTCAAGGGTTAAAGGGTGTCAGTACTTCTCCCCGGGGTATTCCATAGAACAAACCTGGCCTACCAGCTACTCACTGCAAAAGAATTAGCAGCTCAAAAACAAATCATCAATATACTGAAACTGGCTCATCCCTTTAAATTTTTTTTACCAAAACGTTTTAGGTGCATAACTAAGTAATTTTGTCCATTCATAGTATTCATTAAAAGTGCATATTTCTGTTGTTTTACCACGATGTTTTTTTTTTGATTACTTTAGTATATAATTTTTTTCGTTTTTTTTTAATTTGTTACTCATTTAGAAATGTATGCTTTCGTTTTTAAGTGAAGAATTTTTCCTGCGGCTCTTTAAGAACATAGATGTTTTTCTATTAGCGCTTTTCTATATGTATAGTTTCTATATTATTGTTTTAGTTGGCTACACTTTTATGTAATATTTGGTTGAGATAGAGAGAATTCATACTACTCCATTCGTTGGATATCTTCTTCCTCAAGTTATCGGTTGGTCAGTCTTGTACAACTATTATCGACTGTTAGAAAGAAATTGTCACCTAATACATCAGCATAAGGCTTGACATGGCGATCAAAGATCTTGTCCCGATATCTCAGAGTATTGATAGAACCTTGTCAAACGATGAAGGCTGGTATAGCCACTCAATGAACCTGGCCCGCAGTCAGACATTACCACGAAATGTACTTTCTTCAATGATGTTATGGGGCTGGTTGTGGGTTCCCACCTCTCTACAGGTCACTAAATGTCTGCTGCTCGATTGTATGGTAAAATCTAGATTGGTCCATGAACAGGATGTGACTACATTTTTTTCGGATTCTGTCTACATGATTGTGAAACCATATGAAGCATACCTGTCTGTGTTAGGAGATTAAAGAGAAGCCTACAACATTTCGATGGGCATAGAGTCTGGCGTTGTAAATTCTTCTAGTCACATTTAAGACAGATGCCCACCTTCTTGTGTCTTTAATGAAGTCAGTCGGTAGTGATGATACTGTTGCTTTCCGGTTTCGTTGTTATAGCAGTCTAATATAGTAATCATCTTGAGAGGTTTTAACCCTAGAATACCCTTGAACAGGTATCATAACTCTTTGGTGCCCTTAAAACTTCTGCCATAGCCTTGAGAAAACAAAATAGTGGACACAAAAGAATATGGCCACCTCCACGATTGTTCGCCAAATCTTCAAACTTTCTTTATCATTTTGAGTCCTCTAAATGGGCGATGTAGCAATTCAATTTGAAATGATCAAGGTTGAACAAAAGTACTCCTTTAATATGTATCTGTTTTACATATTCTGCAAGATGCCCTCTAGTCTTATGATGTATGTTTTACATATATCATAAAGCAAGAGGGCATCTCTGTCTTTGAAATCCGCTACCTCACATAACACAAACTCATGTCTGACAACATACACAACATGTAATGTGTAACACACATACACAATGTTTGTTATTATTCAATTATGCTTTTCGATATTAATTAAATTGCAAGAAAAACCTTGATCAGGTACTATACGTTACATAGTAGAAAATAATTCAGGTTCAGTTTTTTAGAACGTCCCCACCCGAGCTCAATGTGCCCAATCATGAATCTTTCAACAACTGTTGAGCCTAAGAGCCCACTTGAGCCATTCTTATGTTAATTAAAATCATTGTGTGACAATTAAAATTTAATGCCGCTTGGAACTTCAGACTAAAGAAACGGGTTTGTGACGCCATATAATGCTCTGTGAGACTTTTCAAAATTGAAAAGAGGAATTATTTTTATCAAATGTAACGGTTTTAAACTCAAGATTTTATATCGTAAGGTCGGAAGACATTAGAATCCTTTATCAAATAAAAAGTTGGTGAATCTTCCGTAGCTGAGAATATAAATACATTTTAGAATGAAACAAATTTGAATTAGCTTTTAAAAGATTAAATTTAGATTAGATATTCACGTCAACTGTAGAATATTTTAAGTATCCTTTCTCAGAAATACAACCAAAATACTGAAATGGACAAGAGACACACATATAGCTGTACAGATGGGATAAATTCAGATATTCACGACAGCCATGCCACTGGAAGCATTTTTTATCGCTGTTGCATTTTTTTATCGCTTTATCGCTGTTGTGAGTTTTCGGAGTCAACGCCAATGAAGCTTCTAAGAGATCTGAAATGTTCTATTGCTGGAGGTAGGAGTATGAGTTTCTCTTATATCACATTTGCTAATGTCCATGCTTCATAATAGCTGTTTTCAAACATAAAACGTACTCGAAGTTTACTCGAAGTTTTTTGTCGGTAATTTAAAATTTCAAATTTCGTGTCGAAGTGATTTATTAAAAAAGAAATTTTAGGTCTAATTTTTTCAGTTTTATTTTAATCTATTTACATTCACTCCTTGCTTTAATATTCTTATAATAAATATATTATTCTTATATATTAATATTTTTATAATTATTTATATAATGTGTTCCACCCTAAATACGATAATAGATAGATAGATAAGTGTTTTTCAACCCTTAACCTCCCCCCCCCCCCAGTTGTCTAGATTAGTATTGCTCACATTTGCTTCATAAAGCACCCTTTTTTTAAAAATCGTTTTTTGAAGTATCACAAGTACTCAAATTTTTTAAACAGATTTTTTTCTTAAATTGCAACAAATTTGTCTAAACAATTTAATCTTAACTGGCTGTTTTTGAATGTGAAAAGTACAAAAATAATAAAGCGCTGTCAAACCTAAAATAAAAATTCTAACTTTTCAGTTCTGTCGAAGCGTTTGAAAAAAAACAACAGCGATATTTTAAGTTGAATTTTTTCAGTTTTATTTTAACTAAAGTTTTTCCTTTCAGATTTCCCTGCTTTGATTTGATATTTATTGAATTGTATATTTTACTCTAAATGCGATAAAACAACTGTATTAATGATTTTCAACCATTTACACCCCTCGTTTTCTCTCGTAGCCACCAGACACTCTCTCACATACCCCAAGTAGAGTACTACAAAGGGCAAGCACATACCCAGGAGTTCGGGGTGGGTGGGATGGCTCCGAGAGTTTAGTTTCGGGGAGGGGATTTTCTACTCTGAGAATAAAACTTGAGTAGGATTTCCCAGTTACTAAAATATTCCACCAAGTGAGAAAGGTTGAAATGTTATTCAATATAGAATCAGATTTTACATATAATGTATTTTAAATCTATATACACCTATCCTTCGATTTACACGGTACTCAGTTCACACAATTTTGGCTTTGCACGGTCAAAAAATGCAACCAGTTTCGATTTACACGGTACTGACTGAGACGTACATAGAAAGGAAATCTCAGACAGTAGCGTGTAAATCGAAACTGGTTGCATTTTTTGACCGTGCAAAGCCAAAATTGTGTGAACTGGGTACCGTGTAAATCGAGGGATAGGTGTATTATAAATATTTCTGTGAAACTATGGCTAGTTGGCAAAATCGGAAGTTAAATAGCAAAATAATGTTGGAGAGATCTGAAAATTGCCTCAAACCCCCCCCACCACCACCACCACCACCACCACCACACACACACACACACACACAAACACACACACATGGAGCGCAAATCAAAGTAAGTTTGCTCAGTTGGCAAAATTTGAATGTTGAGTCGGAAAATCTTTGATTTCTCCCCCCCTCCTCAACCATAGTGCTTCGCTACGGCTCTGGACAAGATGTTTTCATTTTCTGGAGACGTCTGGTCACCTAAATATTCGCAGCTCGCAATTAACGACTTTCATTTTAAAACTCTAACCTCAATTTTTCAGTTACAGTAGACTCCCTCTTATCTGGCCCTTACGGGACTGGACCCCTGGCCGGATGAACGAGAGGCAGGTTAATCAGTAAATTGTGTCATAAAATAAATAAAACGGCAAATGACAAAAATACGTACTGTATTTTAATTAATAAATTGTTGTACAATATTAACAATTTGCTCACACTCACTTTAAATAGTCCGTAATTTTCTTTTGTTTCTTTGAACTTAACACTTTTTTACCTGCAGTGTCTATTATGTGCATTTTTTAATAATGTATTTTTAATAGTATATTTTAATAATGTGCATTTTTTAATAAACATCGCATCAATCGCAGATGAGGCCTTTTGTTGTTCAATGTATTTTGTTGCAACATAAAAAGCTTCTTTTCCTTCAATATGGCTAACTTTCCCTTCTTTCACTTCTTCATTCTCCACTTCTTCTCCGTTCCCTTCTTAGCAGACTGCATTGATAATTTGGTCATCTTTCAGTGTTTCATTTTCCAACTCTTCATCACCTTTTAACCATTTTTCAATGTCATCTTCTTTAAGTGTGTCACATCCAGGCAGCAGTTTAAAGTCATTAAGCAGCGAAATATTGTCATTATCCGTCATATCTTCGGCAGGAGCAGTCTCATTCGACACTTTCGTGTTGTCGTCTTCGGTACTTTATACATAGTTTTCAACATCGGGCCAAAGTTTTCTCCATTACTTCACAAACGTTGTACAAGGCACTTCTTCAAAAGCTTTTGCCAACATGTATATCACATCCTTGATATTTATTGTTTTCAAAACATTTAAAAGTCCTATTCCGTCATTTTCGGTTCGCTGTAGAATATCTGAAAGAAGCATTCTCCTGTGTCGCCTTTTTTAAACTTACAAGCACGCCTTGATCCCTTGGTCGCACTAAAGATGTTACATTAGGTGGCAGAAACATAGCTTTTATGTTGTCAGAAATGAGTTCGTTTAGGTGTGTTGGGGGCATTATCGAGAATCAGTAGGACTTTTACAGGTATTTTAAAACTTGTCAAGTGGTTTTTTACTTTTCGAACAAATGCTGTAAAGAACTACTCTTCAAACAAATACGTCCATCCACGCAAACTTTTGAGCTTTCTGGTAAACTAGCAGAGCAACTGAATTTAAATGCTTGAATGCTCGGGGTTTTGCTGATTTCTCAATTAGAAAAAGTAGAAGTTTGTGCGTGCCTGCAGCATTTGTACATACAGCCACAGTGATTCTGTCTTTGTTTGTTTTAAATCCTAATGCTGAGGTTTCTTGGCTGTCACAAAGTTTTCGTTGGAAGAGGTTTAAAATTCAGCCCAGTCTTATCTACATTGTAGATTTGTTCTGCGCATAGTCCTTCTACTTCAAAAAGCACTAATAGTTTCTGAAAATTCCTTTCTGCTAAAGGATCAGCTAAAAATTTCTCACCACAAACACCAAGGTAATGAACACTATGCCGTTTTTTCCAGCGAGAAAGCCATCTCTAGCTTGCTGAAAAATCTCCCCCATTATCAATTTTAGAATGAAGGATTAATGCTTTTTCTTTCAAGATTGGCCCACTGATTGGCGTTTCTTTTCGACGCTCTTGCATGAATTATAACCAAAGTGCATCATCGACAATTTCATTTTTCGGCCTTTTAAGAGTGTATCGAGAAGAAAGAGTTTTTTTTCAGACTCGACTTGAGTGCAAAAACCTTGTAAAGATTTTCTATTCCTTCTCCAGTCATTTACAATGCCTTTACTAACACGCAGTTCATCACAAATATGCTTTACTGGATCACCTTTGTCAATGTGTTCTAAAGCTTTTAATTTCATCTCCATCGTAACGACATTACGCTTACGTTCGCACCCACTGATTTTGTACCACACAATAATTAATAGATCACAACACACACTCCTGTATATGCACAGTGCACTATACACTGTAATATTCACAAAGAGGAACTGAAGCAAATATGCACTGTACTATAAACAAAACACGCGGCGACTTGCTTCGACTTCTTGGAACGACCGGTTAAAGCAGGAGCGGTTGAGCCGAGACCGGATAAGAGAGGGTCTGCTGCCCGCACAATCACAATATCTAGAAAATATCCACAAGATATCTAAGATATCTAATGGATATTCATTTACCGTCTCCCACAACTTATGGATATTCTCTGGATATTGTGGTTGTGTGAGTGTACTTGCAATATGACTGAATTTTTTTATAGCAGTTTTGTCAATACTATTCTATTATTAAAAGATCTGTTTACCCTGGCCGAGCAAACGTGGCTACTAGGCTAATGGACCTATGTTCGAACATGGTTCGGGCCACGGATAAGGCATGGATGTTCGTGTTGTTTTTCTGCTGAGGTCCCACCATCCTCACAGTCTTTTACTATGGCGTATAAACTGACAGGCTCCTGTCACACTTCTGTGGCAAACAACTGCTTGAGGGTATATTTATTTTCGTTTCATTTATACTGTACAATTGTTTTAAAATTTAAAATTATATCTAAAAATGAATTCTGGGGAAATTCCGGGACATATTCGTTGGGGACAGAGCTTTTCACCAAAGGACTGTCCCCTGAAAACGTAGACGTCTCGTCACCGTACTATATGTCTTTTTATTTCATATTTAAAAAACGATTATGTATTTCAAAGGTTGGCCAACAATGGCCAAGTTCAAAGTCACCTCAGAACCATTTAAAATCCAAACATAAAAATTATACTTCAAAGATTGGCAACAGCATCTAACTTAAAAATTTCGGTTGTAAATGTTGTGGTAGACGCGACGTCGAAAATGAGTTGTATAACTGTCGTACGTTGTTTGTATCACATATATCAACAAATTTTCACGTTAATGCTTAGTGTTAAAATAAATTGATGTCACTCCATACCGTACGCTTGTTTACGTATACGCTATTGAGAGATCAGAATAAGTAATGAGAGTACTGCTACTGTATCTCAAAATAGGCTAATCGCTATCATCGGATTCTTGGCAGAACCAATTATTTGACCTCAGGGACCTCACCAACCAATTCGTAAAAGTACATATTACCCTCCGCAACCATCAGTGAGTATTTTCAGAATTTTCTGCACCATTGGAAATGTAGCGTGATACGCTGAAATAGAAATTTTACTGGAGCAGCTATTAATCTGCACTTCGTTTTGATATATTTTGTAAACTGAAGTATAATAAAATTATTTTTTTTTTGGCAAATTATTATGGCATCCCAACATAATGAAATTTGTTTAATGATTTTTAGTGAATATAAGTAGAAATATCAAAATATGGGAAGTAAAATTTATATCGGAATTTCTGTGTTCTTTTCATATTTTATGAATTGTAAATGTTTACAATATTTTTGTGTGTAAGAAAATGACGGTTGGTTGTCACATTTTTTATATACATAGTACTTTTATATTTTTGCAACTATATTATACCAAGTAGCATATAGAGAATGTTAATTTTTGGAAAAGGAGTTCAATATGATGATAAAATAATGAATTCTGTGATGGATTAATTTATTAAATTGCTGTGATATTTGCAATGTAATTAAAGATATCTGCTTTAAAGTATTCTGCATTTCTGTGAAATCAAATTTCAACACCCGTAGTAGTTTTAAGCACATTTAATACTTTTGCTTTATGCTGCTTTTCACTTGCTGTATTATATTTCCAATGATAGTTGACATATCCTGAAATCTTGCTACAATATGGCAAATCTGATGGATTAAAAAAAAAAAAGTTATGTGTTGTTTAGCAATAAAATTTTCAAGTTTATCCTTCAAACTGTGTGCACATTAAAAAGTTTCTAGGAGCAAACTCTAAAACTTTTCGAAGCAAGGACAGCATTCCATCTTCAGTGAAGTGACACTAGGTGACATTAGCACTGTTAAGAACTTTCCCCATGTTGGGAAGGTGATTCCAGTGTCTCATTTACAGATGGGGACAAATGAGGTCATTATTTCGACAGCCTCATAGATGATGGTTCCATAGTAAGTGGATGCATGTGCTAACAGTGTGGCGTGCTCCTGTCTATGGTAGCTAGACAGTTAGTGTTGTACTGCTAACTTAGTAGTGTCAGTTGTTAGTTTGTTTTGGCTGACATTTTTCTGATGCTCTGTGAACCTCTCTTGTGATTTTTCTGATGATTTTCTTATTATTACTTATGATTTTTCTGATGTAGTAAACAATGGAATTGCAAATGTAGGGGAAATCTGTATACACCTGATTTTTGAAGCAGATGAAATTTGTGCCTGTTCCTTTTTATAATTTTCTTCAGATTCGGTACTGGGCTGAGAACAATATTGATTTTTTTTCCCTCTTAGTAGATAGCATGATTATTTTCCTCAAGCTAGAAAGCCCCCCAAGCCTGTAATGAGAATGTTTCCACTAATTCCTTGGAGAGAAAGGAGACATAAGTTAGGATGTTAAGTTGCGACATCAGGATGGCCTTGACATTAAAGGACATGCTGATTTCCATCTCTCTCCAAGCGGCTGCCTAGTGAATCTCCATCCTCAACTTTTTCTGATCCCTTTGGTCCTTATGACCTGGCTGTTTAGTTCTGTGTGCAGAAAAAAAGCTGCTGCTTTGATGTAAAGCAACCCAACACAACCTATAGTTATAATGTGATGAAAACATTGAATGGTATTATGAGTCAAGATTACAAAACATTTCCAGCAATGCCAGAACGACTGATATACCTATGACTGAATATTTCCATAAGAAATTATCAGTATAATATTAGTAATTTTAATGTACTTTTTGGCAGTATAGTACTTTTCCCACGTGATTTCATGTGAGAGCTAACTAGGAATAATGGTAGTAGCAAGATACTCATAATGGAGTATTAAAAAAATAAATGTCAGTTTATATGTCATAGTAGAAGGACTGTGAGAGCCTCGGCAGATAAACAACACAAACATTCATGCGTTACCCAGGGCTCAAACCCCGGTCCCTTTGATCAGTAGCCAAGTGTGCTAATCATTTGGTTTAGTGGCCTTCACAAGATGACAGTGGCCCAGAATTAAAAACTACTTGCCACATTATAAAAAGAAACACAACTAAATAATTCCCCCCCCCCTTTTTTTTTTACAATGGTGCAGCAGATAGATGTTTAATAAAATGATGGGCATAGAAATGTAGTATTTCAAGTGTCTTTTTGAAAATTTCTACTAAATTATATATTTGTTTTTTTGCAAGTCTGTTTGCTGTCCTGAGCAACTTCAGTTCAGAAGAATTACATAATTAGGAAAAAAAGTATCAACTTCATGGTTATTAGATATTTTTTCATTAGTTCAATTTTAGTAATTGCTTTAAATAGAAATAATAATAGTAGTAAAGGATAATAATGCACTTTGAGGACATTTCTGATTACTTAAAATATAATATTAAAATCTTACAAATTTAATATTATTTTTGAAGCTCAAGGAAAATGCTAGAAAAATAATCATGTCAATTGTTTTTTCACAGATGAAAATAAAAACTGAGCAACCATACAAAATGTTTCTATTATTCATTTCTGCTACAAAGTAAGAAATAGGTTATATAGATGAATTTTAATTATGTAAAGTCTTTATTTAGTAGATAGTGAAGGAAGGAACACGAACCTAAGTGAGTGTCGATTTTGATGTCAAGAGATAAAATTTCAGAATTTTGACAAGGAAGAAAATGCCCACTTGCTTTCCCCCTCCCCCTTGCCAACAATGTCCATGCATAGAGAGAATTGTTGAGTGTGATGATTACAAGTTCACAATATTTGAATTTAGTGGACTGGTTTTTGTTAGAGATTGTAAATATATGTTGCATTACATATTGTGTGCTTTTTTTTTTTTAAGAGTTATTGTTTGATATATATTTCACAATTTTATTCTGAGTGTATTTTTCAGTAATAGGGTATTTTTTAACTATGGATTAAGGTGCAGTGGAGCCCTGGACCTGGTACTATTTTGGGCTCTTCATTTTCTACAAAATCATGAAATTCATTCTACTTAGGCGATCTGTGTAGCCCCTATATTGCCCGGGCTTTAGATGATTTGTGTATTAATCTGGTACTGGGTGCATTCTTTATGATTTTCATATTTCGGGACAAATTGCCTTTGATTGTTTTTTTTAGTCTTGAGGTTTTAAAATGCAAATCTGCAGTACATTGTTTGCAATTTTTGTGTTTTCATAATAGTTGTTTCTGATTGTGGTTCTTGTTTACAAGTTTTGTGTTTTCAGATTAGTCTTTGGGGTTTTAAAAGTGAGAATTGAAGGTACAATACACGAAATTTTTTGATTATCAGTGTTTTTTTTTAGTTTTACGGGTTTTTTTTTATATTTGGCACTATTATATTTACAGTATTTACTCAATAGAGCTTCACAGTGTGACAATTAAAATTAACTTAATATTTTCAATTCTCTATTGCACTGCTAAATATTTTAAAATACCTTCATTGCTAGATTCATTATGTTTTCTATCTATGCTACCCTAGTATAAAAAGTAATGAATGATTGAGATTTCATTATTAGATTCATTACTTTTGATACTAGGTAGCATAGATATTTTGTTGCAGTGCTATTTAATAGTGTCATAGAGAAATAAAGATATTAGGTTAATTTTATATTTACAGTTTTTTATGTTTTAAGTACAGATTAGCAGTGATTTGTTTAGGGCTTTGTGTTTTAATTTGTATTGTGTTATTGTATTCTGTAATTTGTATTAAAGAAAATCATGTTCATCTGCTGCAATAACAAAGCATATCAAGTACGTTCAGTGATATCTTCTGGAATTGAGAATGTGTTAGTGTTATGGTGTCATTAAGTTTGTTTAATCTGAGTTGAGTACTGGTAGCAGTTTATACAGTTGCTCTGCTTAGTTCTTTTATGGTGTTTTTCTCAGTTTTTTTTAATACTCTTGTTCTTTTCCTTTTGCAAAAAAAGTTTTTTTTTCATCTCTTCCCATTGAAAATGGTTGTTTGATTTTGAGATTATGATTTAGGAAAAGGAACTATTTTCATAGATTGCTGTCATAAAAACAAAATGACAGCACAAGTAACCCATTCTATAGACAATCATAGTAATTGCCAATATAGTATATGTATGAGTGTGATCTGACTCTCTTATTTACACGAGCTGTGAAAACTTTTCTGTGATGAATACAAGAGCTATATGATCTTGTCTTATGGAAAATGCATCTTCAAGTTCTGTTTTAAAAATTAATAATCATTGGTATTTTTTAATATTTGCAACTAGAAATAAAACTTTTTTTTATTAAGTTGAAAAAATTCCTTAGAAGTTTCCATATTTCTTATAAATATACACTCAACCAATACCTTTCCATATAGGATGTGTGGGAGCAAAACTAGAAAGACATGTTTTTTCTTTCCTTTCATTGTATTCATTTATTGAAGGGATTAAGACATATTCTGTCTTAATCCCTTCATAATTACAGGTTTGCAAAATATATTGTTTATTTGTAAAAGTATCATGCCCTCTTCTCAGTTTACTTATTCTCTCTCCCCCCCCCCCCCCTTGCACACACATTCTCTACCCAATATACCTTAGTTTCAAAAGCACTTGAGCAACACCTCATTGAAGTTACTAACACTTGGATGACTGAAATTCTGAATATATTTTATGATAAAGGCATGGTTCCAAAGGATTTTACCAGAGCTATTGTTATCCCTATTTTCAAAAAAGGTGATCGCAGTTCTTGTGATAACTATAGGGGTATCAGCCCATTCTCTGTTCCAGGTAAAGTTCTTTCCATGATTGTGCTTAATAGAATTAAGAATCTGGTTGACAGGCAATTGCGTGATGAGCAATGTGGATTAAGAAGTGGTAGGGGATGTGTGGATCAGATATTTTCACTTAGGCAAATTCTTGAGAAACGTTTAGAGTTTCAGACACCTTTGGTTGCTAGCTTTGTTGATTTCAAAAAGGCTTTCGACTCTGTTGATCGTCATAATTTATGGTTGATTGTGAAATCATATGGTATACCAGACAAGTTAGTTAACATAATGAAAGCTCTCTATAATAACACTGAGTCATGTGTGAGAGTTGGTAAGGCTTGTAGCAATTGGTTTAGCATTACTTCTGGTGTTCGACAAGGGTGCATTTTGTCTCCTTTTCTCTTTAGCTTGGTTATTGATTATGTTATGCGAAATTCACTTCAAGGGAAAGATTTTGGCCTTAAATGGACTGGAGATACGAAAATTTCTGATTTAGATTATGCTGATGATTTAGCCCTTTTGGCAAATGATGTTGATGAGATGAACTCTTTCATTCGAGCTGTTGATGAGACTGGTAGTAGAGTAGGTTTGGTTATAAACAGAGAGAAAACTAAAGTGATGAAAATTGGTCAGGCAGGTTGTGATTCAGTTCATTTGAATGGTTGCAGTCTTAAGCAGGTGTCACAGTTTAATTATCTTGGGAGCTATGTTACAGATACTGGTGATGTGTGGCATGAGATTAACAGACGAATAGGGATTGCTGCTGGGACTTTTAAGAATCTATGGAGAGTGTGGAGAAATAGGTGTAACAACTAAAGACTAAAATTAGACTGTATAATAGTTTGGTTCTTTCTAGGGTTAGTTATGGTAGTGAAACTTGGACACTTTGTAAGCAAGATAACAGGAAACTAGATGCTTTTGATTCTAGATGCTTACTAGTATATTGGGTATTAGGTGGTTTAACTTTGTAACTAATGATGAAGTTAGGCAAAGGAGTCTGCAACCTCCTTTAAGCAGCATATTTTGCAGAGAGAGACTCCGTTGGTTTGGCCATGTTGCCTGTATGAATAATTATAGATTGGCGAATAGGGTTATGAACAGTGTGCCTAAAGGCCTCAGAAAGAAGGGGAGACCTAGGATGCGGTGGGCAGACAATGTCAAACAGGACCTTGTTAGAATTGGTGTGCAGTGGCCAGATGCAGTATATGTAGCTCAGGATAGATTTGCTTGGAGAACTAAATTGCACGGTCTGGTTGGACCTCCGTAGCCCATGACTGCTTGAGGATGATGATGATGATTGATTTTTATATATCTGATTTTTGTGAAAGTTACAAATGCTGCCATCCAGTTTAGATATAGAGTATTTAAATAAAAATAATAATAAATACCCCCTCAAGCAGCTGCTTGCCACAGAGGTCTGACAGGAGCCTGTCAGTTTATAAGCCACAGTTACCACTCAAATTAAGTAAAAATGCCAGCTCTAATTAAGTATTAACAAAATTGTATATTTACACAATATTATATATACATGGATATAACACAAACTAGAAGATAACATTTTGCCTGTGAGGTATGGAATACTTGTTTTCAAAGAATTTTCTCAATAATTTTTGAAGCAGTCCTCAGGATGCAGCCTTAGTTGCCTTGAATGTGTCTCTCAAAATCAGAAACCTCAGTATTGCCAAAATCATTTGAAAGTTCACTAATAACTCCTTGTGTTAACATTTGTTTACTAGATTTGCAATATTCAAGATCATAAAGGACATTTGCAGATGAACTAAAATATGTGGTATTTTGCACTTCAGTGGTAGCCTGTAGATCTCAACTCAGGTATTATATTTTGTTTGTAGTTTATACCACCAGATGGCATTATAAATCATGTAATTAGCTTCAGTTTGAAAATAATAGATTAGCTTCAAAAGGAAAAACAGTGAAGTAAAATATGTGGCAAGTGCCACCTGCCCAGTGAGTACAAGAATAAATTTCCATAGGCAGGAGACTCATGCCAGGCACAGAGCAGGGAACCAACATCTGAATTCAACTTACTAATTTTTCTCTGATTAATTCTCACTGTATGAGCGAAATCCTCCCAAATCTCCAAACATCTCTGTTTCTTAGCCAAATAAGACAGCTTTACTCAGAGAAGAGAATGCAATGCCGAGATGAAACTTCTCACAGCTGGGATCAAACTTAGGACCCTGAGTGAACTCAGCAAGTACTGCTGAGAGGCAATGACTTAATCTACAACACCAAGAGGCTATCCCCCAAGAACATCATTATGATTAAGTACATTGTGTTATTGGTCATAACAGGTGAATCGTTGCAATGATTGTTCCCATTGTTGTGTATCTGATGCCAAAAAATAATACTTTTCTCTTCTTAACTATCATAATTTCTCATGTATTGTTATTAAAACTATACTTAAATAATTTCCTTCATAGTATAATTTTAAAAGTTTGTTTTTAAATAATCATTTGAGAGTGTGCCGTTTATTGTGAGAAATTTAATTTTAAATTGTGTTATTTTTAAAAACTGGTCACCCTCTTGTGCAAGTGTTATATTTTACTAGAAAAGTCTTAAAAATCACATGATTACCATGAAAATAGAAAATATGCATAAAAGCTCAGCATATAAAAAGTGAAATAACATTAAAAAATTATACCAAATACTTTCTAAAATTGAATGATACAATAAATTTTTTATATCTTTAACAATTTAAATTAAACTACTTTGGCAGAAGCTCTTGAATAAATGGAAATGAAGAAAAAAACATATGATAGAAGAATAGTTTGGGAAACAAACTTTAAAAAAATGCATATAAGAAATTTAAAATTATCCTCAGGTTGTACATAACTATTTGATGCCACATTCCCTGGTAGATAATTAGTAGCAGTGCGCTGATTCTGCGACCAATCAATTCTATATGTGGAGTTCATCAAAAATAAAGTGTGTATGTCAGGAATGTGCAACATATGGCCAACGAAGCAGGTTTCTGTAGCTCACCAAGTGATTGCAGATAGGTATTAATATTTTCTTGTGGGTGGGAAATATAGTTCAATTTAAAGCAGTTTGTGTTCATTCTTACAGAGAAACCATAGGAAAGCATCGTAATTCAGTTAGCATGTTGTAGATACAAGAGATTATGCTCATAAAAATAACATTGAACTGTTATTTTTAAATTTCCTAATAACTCTTAATGAGTATAATAATATATTAATGTTCTGGCCAAGAAGTTGTTCTGTATAAAATAATTGCCCATATTATTATCTTTCTAATTTTTAGAGAGTGTACTGGAAGAAAATTCTTGTGTGTTGACCATCATTTGCAAAATAGCTGAACACTAAGTAAAGGGGCCTTTGTACACAGAGAATGGTGGATGTGTGCAAGTACATCTTAGCAGCTGTATGGTTGCACCATATAGCTGGTAAGATAAAGAAAAAAAGCTTATAGGGAACACTTCCCACTTATTGCTTTCACTATTGAAAAATGGTCTACCAGTGAAAAAGGTTGAATACTCCAAGTGTAGGTCAAAAGTGATTGGAACTGATGGCATAGAGGACATTCAAAAAGTTCTTGACACATGTCTAGATTTGCAATCATTCCTCTGAAGTTAATATGCTATTACTTGTTTGAAAGCTTATCTAAGCTTGTTACATTATGTCTTAAAAAACAAAGGCCATATTATCATTTCTCTCTTCACTGGCAGTGCATCAAGTTCAATCTGCAAAATCTGTGCATTGTTGCTATGGAGCCTACTAAAGACAGAAAGATTTTACATTTCCACAAGAATGCATCTTGGGAATGACACAAAAAAAATCATGCTGATTTATCACAGGTATATGGGAATCATGCCTGTTTATATGGCACTGTTATGGAATGGATGTACAAATTCAGAGTAGGACAGCAGAGCTTCGAAGACCTCCTTCATGCAAGAAGACCAAAGGAGGCTATGAACGAAAGAACCATTATTGCTGTTCATGAACTCATTAAGGAAAACCCACACATCACCATTCATGCAATAAGTGTAGATGTCAGGGTTTTCAATTGGCAATGTAGAAACAATTTTACATCAACATTCAAAGTTCCAAAAGATCTTTGACAAATGGTTACCCCACAAAATGATAGAACAGCAAAAAAAATGGCTATAGAGTCGACTCATGTAGGCAATGTTTGAACCTAGTGGCCCCAAACTGTTAACAAACTTGTCACAGGGGATGAGACATGGGTTTATTACTATACAACTCCCAGAAAGATTGATAGCTATGTTTGGGTTGCAAAAGATGAATTGTGTCCCCAAATCCTTTGATAAAACTTTTGCTCAAGGAAGAGGATGTTTGCAATTTTTTTTTAGTTTCCGAGGAGGAATAGCAGTGGACACCTTACTTGAAAAAATGACTATAAATGGCCAATACTGCACCAACATTGTTTTTCCCAAAATAGTTAAGGAAACAAAAGAGCAGTCTCAAGCAACAGGCATGTCGAGGGTTTCTCCTTCTTCATGACATTCCCAGTGCTTACAAAACCGGTAAGTTATGGCCTATCAGAAACAGGAAGAAAATCAAACAGCTACCCTTCCTGCATATTTACCTGATCTTACGCCATGTGATTTAAACTTTTGCTTTTAAAAACATTCATTATAAACTTAAAAACTTGTAATTAAAAAAAAATTGCCAAGCTTCATGTGTTGTACAAAAGACGCCTATGTTCATCTTTGGTCTCTCATTTCAATTTTGTGTCAATGTCTATGATCCTTTGAAGATGGGGGGGGGGGGGAGACTTTGGAAGAGTTAAGTAATTTCAAAAGGGAATTGAAAAATTGCCTTTTTCATTTGGTGAATATCAAATTTTTTTACTAGTAAAATAAATGATAATCCCCCTCAAGCAGCTGCTTGCCACAGCAGTCTGACAGGAGCCTCTCAGTTTATATGCTATAATAGAGAGTCTGTGAGGAAGATGAGACCTCAGCAGAAAAGTAGTGCAAACATACTTGGATCCATTTTCTGTCCTATGTTTTGTAAATAATTTTTGTTTGCAAAATCTTCTGTGCACTATGAATAAAATTATTATTTTGACAATACTGTTGTTCTATATGCAACAAAGATAATTGTTCTTGAGGATCAGTCATGTATAGATCCAAAAGACTCATGATAAACAGGAAATAAATCAGCTTAAGACTATCAGTTAAAATGTTAACTTATAATTGGAAATTTCTAATACTGTCTATTTACTTTTTTTAATCCTGGTATTAATAATTGAAAATCTTTAAATGCCAGTAGTTATATGCTCACAGAACATTTGATAAAACATCTAAGAATGCATACAAAACCTCTAATTTTCCTTTCTGACTGGAAACTAAAATTTTTAGTTGCATTAGAAACAAAAAAATGTTTCTTTAAAAAAAAATATTTATGCATTTAACTCTTATTTGTTATTTAATCCTGGAAACACCTGAAAATATATTTTTCTTGTAGTAGGAAATTAAAACTATAGAATGCTACATAAAATATCTCTTGGCTGTTCAGCAGCTGCATGCAGTTTAAACTACTAGCCACCAATGTCACAACAAAGCAGTTATAATTGATTTTTGTAAAGATTGAAAAATTGATTCTGAATGTGTAGAGCAATTATTATCATCAGTCATATTAACAATTGGTGATTATAAATATGTGACAAAATTATTTTTGAATAATAAAATTATGTAAATGATATTATTTTTCTTTCTTTCAGGAATTGCTCTAGAGTTACATAACAATGTAGTAGATGCTTTTATTTCCGATAAAACACTTTGAAAAATGTGAAGAAAAATTAAATGTGACTTCAGGCAGCTATAATTAATTTATCACTAGTCTATGTTGATACTCACTGAACAATGGAGTTAGATAATTATAAATCAGGCAGAAAGTTTTCTGATCCAATGAGTAATCAGCGTTCATTTTTCCAGCAGAGGCAAGGTGTACGCTGTTGTTGCTGTAGATACCCCATTATTCTTAGCCATTGCAAGCATTTGGAGCATGCAGCTATTGAAGATCTCTGTGATAAGATCCTATCATGCAGTGTCAGACTAAATAAGAGAAGCTCAAACCAGCCAAGGAGTGCCAAAAACCTTTCTGCTGCAGACCTCTATGCCAGTCTGATTGCTCATCGCTGTCAGTATGCATTGTATCATTCCCCTCATAGAGAATGCCAGTGTAGTTCTGGTGGAAGTGTGTACCATCATCCAAGAACTTCTGTGCTGGACATGGATATGGATGATATAGACATGGAATTGGACATGTCTTCTAGTGACCTTCAAAATATAATATTCCCTAGGAAATGTTTCAGTTTGCCTCACTGTTATAAGCATCACATAGCATTAAATTGTGGGCTTGCACCAGATGATCGTAGATGTCCAAAGTGCAGCAAAAGGGAAAACAAACTGCTGGATAAATTAGCATTTGCATCATTTACTCATAGAGCTTGTGAACCTCAGCCATCCTTAAATTTCAGCTTCAAAAAGAAAAATAGCCCATCAGAATTCAAAATTAAATTAGATGTAAGTTCAAGCCTTTATCCATTCTAACATTGAAAAACTTAAAAAATGACTGTTGTTTTATTTTTCTCCTTTTTTTTTATCTCGTTTTCTTCGAAAATGAGATAATAGTTTCCTTTGTTGTCTGTCCATCGGTAGACATTGAACTTTTTTGTTTACAGTAATAAAAATTATTTTTCTGTTGGCTAGGTATTGATGAAATACTACAATATGCACTTTCTGAATCTCTCCAAAGCTATAATTATGCCCTCTAGTAGTGGATAAAGTTGAAAATTTCAAACGAATATTGCAAGCAATGTATTTATGCTAGAAATTTCAAATTTTGGTGTTGTAATGTGGTCACAAAATTTCCATTGCCAACAATTAGTTGACCCCTTAAACCAGAGAGGGTGAGAAAATACACCTTTTTAGTTTTAGCAGATAGCTGTTTGTTTTTAGAGGTAAATGAAAAATTATTTTTGGGTTAGATAGGAATTGATAAAATATTATGATTCATGCTTTTTAAATCTTCCAAAAACTATAATTGCACCCTCTAAAGGTGGAAAAATTTACAAATTCCAAAATTTCAAACAAATATTGCAAATGACATATTTAAGCTAGAAATTTTAAATTTTGGTAGTGGGATGTGAACACCATGATGGCTAGGTATTAATGACAACAATGCATTAACCTCTTAGACCCCAGGGGGGGGGGACAGTTTATTGTTTTAGCAGATAATTGTTTGTATTTAGGGAGAAATGGGGAAAATCTTTTTAGGGTTAAATAGGAATTGATAAAATATTGTAATTCGCACTTTTGGAATCTTCTGAACACTATAATTGCACCCTCTAATGGTGAAAGAGTTTGAAAATTTCAAACAAATATTGCAACAATGTTTAATGATAGAAATATGAAATTTTGGTGGTGAAATGTGAACATCATGATGTTTCAATGGAAACAATGAAAACAAATCTCTTTTTTAGTTTGATTGGTATTAATGAAATATAATTTGCATTTTTAAAATACTTAGTAGTTTTAATATATATATATCTTTACAGATCACTAAATATGAAGCAGCATTGCTGTTATCAAGTTTTACAAATAATATGTATAGAATAGAAAGTTGAAAAATTAGTGGTAGTTTTTAAGAGATATTCCACTGACAGCATAATCTACCCACTTTTCTTAGAGAGGTGTGGGAAATACAACTTTTTAAATTTAAAAACTAAAAGACGAATACTTTTATGTTATATAATTACTAATAAAATACTATTTGTGTTTTCCCATCATCCACTTGCTCAAATTGACTTTTAAGGAATGAAACAGTAGGTAAAGGAAAAACTTCATTCTCTTTGAAAACAAGATTCTCATATGTGCTAGAAGTGATATGCGTTCTAGTTAAATTATTGCATTTTATATATATAATAATATGCTATGTGAAAGATATTTCAATATTTTTGTAAAGTAAATATTTACTTTATTTGTTTATTAAAATTAGCAATGGAAATTTCTAAATATTTGTAGGGGTAATATTCTTGATATGGGAACATTAAAAGTTAATGTCATGCATTCAGTATATTTATTTTAAAAAGAAACTACTTTTGAAAACTAAAATTGCATTTAGGCTAGATTTATAAATTTGACCATCATACATCATAACTTCAACTAGCTATTGAAGGGTGAATTAAATTTTTACTGCTTTTCCATGTATTGAAACCTACATTAACAGCATTTACTAAGTTTTTAAACTGTTAATTTATTTTGTGAAGCAGAATTGTTATCTGCGTTTTTGTTTTGTTTTTGAATTGTTTCTATGTTCAAGTTTTTGTTGCATGAATATTAATCTCTAGGTATCCTCTTGTTTTCCCTCTTTTTTTAATATTGGTGGAGGATCTGTTGATATTCAACTGGTGGCTATATCTTTGAATAATAGTGATTCTCAAATTGGCAGTCACAAGTTACCATGAAATTTCTTTAGAAACTTATTTGAAAGTTTTTGATTTATCATGAAGGAATTTACAAAGATATGAGGGGAAAATGGGACGAAGATTAGAAAGAGAGATGGATGGGAATGACTGTTGAAAATGTTTTAAATATTTGTCAGTTATTCATATGCAGGACCTTTTTGCACTGAATACAAAAGTTTAGAATATAGTTCACATTTACTGTTGCATTGGTGAAACTTGAGAACCAGTGCAGCCATATATTATGAACTGAAAATTTGCTCTAAAGAAACATACATGGATCCTGCTATATAGGCGGTGAGGGTTGCTCAGTTGGTAGCGCGCCAGGCTTGTAATCTGTATTTCCCAGGTTTGAGTCCCAGCTGGGTCAGCATTGAGATTTATCTCCGCATTTATCCCCTCCCCCAACCTTCTCTGAGCCTTCAGGGTCCTCCATATGACCTGGCCATTTAGCACATGGTGTGCAAAAGAGTGCCGCTCAGAGGTAAAACAACCCAACCCTGCTGTGTAGGGATTTAACTACTGGGCATGTCCCACCCTCTGAAAACTGATTAAACTATTTGTAGTAATTCATTTCATTCATTCACAATATACAACCACTTAGTAGACTGGTTTTTTATTACGTGTCTTTCCTCTGTCATTTTTTTCTGGATATGCCATTAGTCATTAATACTGGAAAGCTCGAAAGAAGCAAACTATAAAAATTTTTAACTACTGGAAACTACAAGAAACATACAGTGGATCCTACTGTAAGTAGGGATTTAACTACTGGGCATGTGATAATATTTTTGTTATTCTATGAAACATTTGTCTTTTTCCATACCAAATTTATTGAATCAGTATAGTAAAAAAACAGTACAATAGTCCAGTAGTGTGTTCATAAGAATCTGATTTTTACTCTCAGATCTAACTATTAATATTTTTGTTATTCTATGAAACATTTGCCTTTTTCCATACCAAATTTATTGAATTGGTGTAGTAACAAATATTCATTTTCACTTAGTAAGTCTATAGAAAAAATTTGTTGATAAAAAAAAATTATTGCTCCAAAACTGTATGAAATTTTGTGGTTACATATATAAGAAAATTGTAGAGGTCATTTTTATGTTTAATTAGCACTTCAGAATAATACTTTGAGATTCAAGTATCCAATAATGCATGCTTACACTGATAATATGGAAATTCAAAAGAACTTGGGAATCCATCACCAAAAGAGTTTGGACATCATCACCTTTGAGTGCCAGTGAGGTGTATATGTCATCTGCACATAGCATTCATAATTGTTATTGATTGTGGTAATAGTTTCATCTCCAGTATAACCATTCATGCCATCACTCAATTTTAAAGAAATTGCATGTGAAATACAGAGGAATGATCTGATACAGAGTAATTTTCTTATTTCAACTAATTGATTTTGGTGTTCTAAGGGTTAATATGAATATCTTTAAACTGCTGTAGTAAGAATTTATATACTGTCAATAGTATAATAGCACCTTTATTCAAGTATTAGTTCTGCAATTAAATCTCAAATGTTCTCATTGCTTGGAATGATGCAGCTTTATTTTCATTAGTTCATTTTCAAAAAAGTGAGTTTCGGTTTCACATTTTCATCTGCCTGTCTGTAAACATTCAACTTTTTTTTTTGAGATTATTGAAAAATACTTTTTTTTGCTTGTAATAGGTAATAATGCAATATTAGGATTCACATTTTCTGAATCTTCAAATTCCCATTTGGAGGACTTTAAAGGTGGAAAATGCAAATAATAATAATAATAATAAAAAAAACATTCTAAGTGATCTATCTGTGCCACAGATTTCAAACTTTAGTGGCAGAATGTTATGGTCAAGGGGTTACCACTGACAACAACAATTCCCCCCAACTTACCTTCAGTAGGGTGGAAAAACATAACTTTTTTTTTTGTTTAAAGAAATAAATGAAAAATTTTGTTTGGATAGGTATTCAAGAAATATTAGGATATGCATTTTTGAGATCTATAGGTAGTTTTAATTATCCACCATTGGTCCTAAAGTTCAGAAATTTTTGGTGGTAGAATATGATAATCAAGGTTTGGTAGAATGT
This sequence comes from Ryuthela nishihirai, assembly GCA_038380435.1. Lineage (NCBI taxonomy): Eukaryota > Metazoa > Arthropoda > Arachnida > Araneae > Heptathelidae > Ryuthela > Ryuthela nishihirai. Next base: position 44,187,465 of record JAWZYU010000020.1, read on the forward strand.
AATAGTCATGATGTTTGTAGTGATAGCTGTAACTTGCCCTCTTAACCCCAGTGTTGTCATGAAGAATGTAATTTTTGTATTAAGAGATAAATGAAAATTATTTTTGTATTAGAAGACATTTCTTAAATACTATGAATTGCAGTTTCTGAAATTTCCATTAGCTCAAATTCTGATAAATTATTATGACAAACTTCATTCTGTTTAAAACAAAGTATTCAAGTTTCACCACATGTGATAGATATACTACCCTTCTAGTATATTTAATTATATTAAATAATGATTGAAGGTTTAAATTTTGTTCTTTTCTGATGCATTTTAGTTTCTTTTTCACTTGAAACATGATTGTATATTTCACCCTCTTTACTAAATGATATATATTGAATATTAACTCTTAGTGTGATTTCTATAGATTATGAAGAAATGGTTTGGTGAATTTTCTGATGAACAGAAAAATGCTATGCTGAAAGCCATTTTAGTAAGTTCATTGTAATATTTTTAAGTTTACTTAATTTTAAATGCACCTATATAGAATGTAATGTAAATAGTTTCAGTATACAATTCTCATCAGAAGTTAAGCTTGGATCACCAAAATGTGAATTAAAAAAAAAACGTGAGATGAAAGATTTTTAATTTACTTGGTAATTTAATGTATAGTTTGGAAGAATCAAGATTTAAATCCTGTATAATGTTATAGAATGTGTAAATAGATACTCTGTAAAAGGAGTACTCTCATATACACTTGGACATTTCAAATTGAAATAGTATTTTGTCAGTCTGGAATAGCCAATTGTTTCATGATGTCTCAAAGAAAACTAGATGACTCAAAATAATGGTGAGCTATTGAAAGGTTGGAGGCTGATCAAACAGTCACAGAGGTGCTCATTTCTTTAGTGCCCACCATTTTGTTATCTCAAGGCTATGGCAGCAATATCCAGACAACTTAAAACAGTTTTCAAAAAACCTGTTCTAAGACTTTGTAATGTTATAGTCCCCCAAGATGGTCACTATATTGGACTACTGTCCAGACAGAACAGGAAAATAGTAGCATCATCTCTGTCATCAGGTTACATTGCTGCCATAGGCAGATATCTATTTCATCTGTGGCCAGAATGTTTCACAAGGATGGTTTCTATGTTTATTGACCCATTGCATGCATTTCTTTAACCTACAAACAGTCCCATTTGTATATATCCATGACCTGAGAATAATGAGCATGTTCTGTTCATATATGAGTCTAGATTTTTCCTAAGTCAAACTGCAGACAGACTGATCTAGAGAGAGGTGGGAATTCACAACCAGCTGATAGTGTGGGCTGGATTATCATTGTGTGCCTGTATTTAAGCCTGCATAAATTTTATTATCTGTTACCACTCTGAAGTATTGGGATGTGATTCTTGAGCCTATGTTAAGTACTGTGTTGGTCAATAGGTAACAGTTTCATCCTAATAGTCAGTATGCCCATCCACACAAAGTAAGACTGGCCAACCAATATTTTGCAGAAGAATTTTGCCCAATGAATGGAGTAGCATGCATTTTCACAACCTGTAGATTATATATTGGATGCTCTTGAATGACATATTGCCACCCTTCAATTCCCACCTCAAACACTATATGACCTTGGGACTACTTTTATTGCTCAGTGGAATTTCTTGTTCTCCCATCTCTGGATTATCTTATTGAGGGCAGAATTGCTATTAACAGGCATTCATTAAAGTTAGGGGGCCACATCCCCTGTTGACTATATATTTCATATTCAAGAATGTGCACTCCCCCCCCCCCTTTTTTTTTTATCTGTGTACTTCATTTTTTTAAGGTATTTAAATCATTTTGGCCAAAAGTTTCATAACTTAACACATTATATTTGATTTTCCCCCTGAAATTTAATTAAATTTGTCCAAATATGTTTTGAGAGATGTGCATTCTGTTCTCTGAGCTTAAAAATCCTTTCAATACCTTGATTTTCTTTATTCCTTTCCAACTTAAGAGTAAGGAAAAACTGTTTTTAACTTCTCTCCAGTTAATTATAGTTGTGTTGTGCACTGAAGTGCCACTGAATTAAGGATAGGAGACATTATCCAAATTCAGTACCGCAAGTCCCGCTTTGCACGCATGCCTGGCTGAAACTCTGGTCACATATAGCTGTCAGCTTTGGCTTCCCCGAGCATTAGACATGAGAAGCATAATGGGAAAGGCGCGAAATTAAGATGCATTTGACAGAGGGCAGATCGTAGGTACCTGACGGATGGAACATTCAATCTCCGAAATTGTCAAGGAACTTGGATTTTCTCGTATGACAGTTTTAAGAGTGTTCTGGGAATATGAAAATTCCGGCAAAAAAACAAACACCCGGCAAACTGCAAAGGACAGCCAGCCTTGAATGATCGTGGGCTTCACCATCTGACCCACATCGTACGGACTGATAGGGGCCAGACATTATCTGAAATCACCTCCCATCTGAACGCGGGTTCCAGCCAGGAAGTCAGTGCATGGACCGTGCAATGCTCACTTCATCGTCTTGGCTTCGGGAGCCACCAACCTATGTCCCACTTCTAATGGCACAACACCAGACTCAACACCTTTCCTGGGTTAAAGAACATCGAAAATGGGCAATGGATAGCCTGGAGTGATGAATCCCGATTTAAACTTCATCACACTGATGGGAGACTGAGGGTATTGCACCAACCCCATAAAGCCATGGATCCTGCATGTCAGGTCGGAAAAGTACAAGCTGCTGGTGGCTCAGTGATGGCCTGGGGTGTCTTCAGTTGGACGTTTGTGTGACTTTTGGTACATGTACTGATGACTCTCAATGCATCTCAGTACGTAGAACTTGTGAATGACCATTTACACCTATTTATGGCCATCTGCATCCCAATGGAGATGGCGTCTACCAGCAAGACAACTGTTCGTCTCACAGGTCTTGGTGGTTGTAGCAGTTTTCTGCTGACTTTGAAATAATGAATTGGCCACCTAGAAGCCCAGATTTAAATCCCATCTAAAATCTTTGGGATACCGTCGAGTAGAGGGTTTGGGCCCATGTCCAATCAGTGATGATCATGAGTGAATTGTGGACAACTCTGGAGGATGCATATGTCTCCAAACCTGTGGAACATTTACGCAAGCTTGTGGAGTCCTTGCCTCGTCATGTGGTGGCTATTATCAGGGCCAGAGGGGGTCCAACACGTTACTAGGTTGCTATCCCTAATTCAATGCCACTTCAATGTACACTAAAATATAATTATAATGAATATAAAGGTATTGGTGAATTTAGTCTATTACAGAGTTCAAAATATATAAAACTCAAAGTCTGAAAACCTTTCTTAAGATCTGCACTTTTTGTTGTACAATTTCTGAATACCACACTCACTTATCATATAATCATGCACACCAAAGAAACTGTTACTCAGCAGTGCCATGGAGAAAATATCATATTATCATTTCAGCATGTGTGGTATTTACAATAATTTGTCTAAATTAAAGGAAAAAAGCTAATCTGAGATGTAATGACTTCATGCATAAATTTTCTCTTATGAATTGAGAATGGCTATCTTTAATTGCATTTTACCATTTCAACAAGCATTAGTTTCTAACTTTACTCCATTGGGGACAACTTAGTTTTTTTTTAAATTTTGCTATGGTAAAATAATAAACACAAAAAAATTCACATATCGTCATGATGCATAACCCTTTTAAATATATCAGGAATGCTCCATTCAACACCCGTGTTTTCTTTAAAGCCAGAATGTATCATATCTTTCATGTTTTCTGTGATCAGACCTTGTTTTCATTGAGTAGTGGGAGCTAGAATTACTGATCATAAACTAACATCAAACAAAGATGAAAAGTAAAATCAATATGTACCAATTCTGGTATTCCAGAGGTTTTAGAAGTTTTAGTGTTCTCATCATGGGAGACAAAACAGTAATGTCTATTTCATTTGGTTGAATGATAAGAAATTAGTTCAGAATGAAAAGGTATCTGAGTTATAATGACTGCATGCATAAATTTTTAGAATTAAAAAAAAAATCTGAGTAGCAATTGTGAGGCTAGGTAAAACTTTGTTGTTGATATCTCAGCATTTCTCATATATTGATGCTTCTACCATTCTAATTTATGATATGTTAGTTCACAGCTGATTGATAGACTTGTGATCTATGAGAATATTCAAAGTGTAACTGAATAATTTTGCCTATCCTCTCCAGTTGCCATTCTCATTGCACCACTGGTAAAGGTTTGGTTTATTCCAAATAGAATAAAAATGAAGAGTGGCACTCACATTAGTGATAATCACAAAGTCATACTTTCAACAGTTTAAGCAAATGTGAAAAACTCACTAATTCACCTCCTAGATTGAAAAACTCACTAATTCACCTCCTAGATTCAAACACAGGATCCTCTGGTTATGTGCCAATTGCTCTACCAGTTGAGCTAAGGTGATGGTGATCACACTTGCTTAAGTAAGGTTATAAGGTGAAGAGAGAGAATTTCATGAAAGAGAATTTCATTGTACCACTTCCGAAGAAAACTACTACGCCAAAAACATTATATATTTTTGGCGCCTAAAATATTTAACAGTTTACCTGAAACTATAAAGGATGAAATAAATTCTTTTACATTTTCTCGAAAACTAAGAGATTGGATTTGTAATATAGATGATATAGAAAAATTTCTTTAGGTTGGAGGGTTTTTTCCCTATATTTCTGATTGTAAAATTTTCTTTTTATTTGTTTGCTCTTTAGGATGTTAAATATTTGAATAAAAATTGGTGTATTTATAGTTTATTATTGAATCTGTTACTATGTTGTTGATGTAACCATGACATAAAATATTAATATGGTAATATACTTAAAATGTTGTTTCTAATGTTTGTATATGTTTTATATTTTAACCCTGTACTCCGCGTGCAAGTCTATGAACTCTTGTGGAGTTTTACATTTCCAAAATTCTTGTAAATACTTATATTGTATCAAAATTTAATATAAATGGAAATAAATGATACTACTACTACTACTACTAGAGTTAATATGTTGGAGAGGGAGGGGGGATAATTCAGAGTGCTATTTGAGCCAATGGTAAATGTATTATTTTTTAATAATGGGTTATTCTGATGCAGCTGGTATCAATCACTCATGGACCAGGAATAAGAAGATTCTTATATCAAGTTGTTACCAGACATATTTGCTTTTATTCCAGTGGGGATTGCATGTACTTAAAATAGAACTGAAGTTGTACACAGAATCAGTGCCAGAGATATATGGCACAAAGTCCAGAGTAGAAGATATAACGATAACAATGGCTGGATATGCCATCTTATGATGCAACTTAATTTTTAATGTATTAGCAATTATTTCTTCCAATTATTCCATTATTATTTCTTCCATGTGTATACTGCATAGACTAAGATGTTCATCATCATCGTCATCCTCAAACAGCCATGGGCTACCGAGGTCCAACCAGACCATGCAATTTAGTTCTCCAAGCAAGTCTATCCTGAGCTACATCTACTGCATCTGGCCACTGCACACCAATTCTAACAATGTCCTGTTTGATATTGTCACCACATCCTAGGTCTCCCCTTATTTCTGAGGTCTTTAGGCACACTGTTCATAACCCTATTCACCAATCTATAATTATCCATATGAGCAACATGGCCAAACCAATGGAGTCTCTGCACAATATGCTGCTTAAAGGAGGTTGCAAACTCCTTTGCCTAACCTCATCATTAGTTACAAAGTTGAACCACCTAATGCCCAAGATACTGCATAAGCATCTGGAATCAAAAGCATCTAGTTTCCTGTTATCTTGTTTACAAAGTGTCCAAGTTTCACTACCATAACTAACCCTAGAAAGAACCAAACTATTATATAGCTTAATTTTAGTCTTTAGGTGTATATGCCTATTTCTCCACACTCTCCATATATTCTTAAAAGTCCCAGCAGCAATCCCTATTCGTCAGTTAATCTCATGCCGCACATCACCATTATCTGTTACATTTGAGGCAATTTTCACAACTCTCCTGCATATTTTGCCATTTGACTTCCAATTTTGCCAACTAGCAGTAATTTGCCATTTATTTTCAAACTCCCCAAGATTTTGCCAAGTTTTTTTTTATTTTAGTCAACTATCCTGAATTTCACAAACCCAATCCCAATTATCACAACTCGCCCATATTTTCCAAGTGGATTCGAATTTTGCCAACTTGGATGGAATGGATTCGAAATTTGCCATTTTGTTCAAGTTTCCTCAATTTGTCCAACACTCCTTAATTTCACAAAACAAATCTCAATTTTCACAACTCGCCTATATTTTACCAAGTGGATTCGAATTTTTTCAACTACTCTAGATTTTACCAACTCGCCGTAATTTTAGAGAAAAAATCGAAATTTTTACATTTTTCCTGAATTTGCAAAGTTACTTCGAATTTTATCAACTCTCCTTAATTGCACAAGAAAGGCACAATTTTCACAACTCCCCTGTATATTACCAAGTGGCTTTGAATTTTGCCAAGAGTTCTTGGTTTTTCCAACTCTCCTTAATTTCACAAAACCAATCCCAATTTTTACAACTCACCTGTACTTTACCAAGTGGTTTTAAGTTTTGTCAGCTTCCCTAGATTTTGCCAAGTTTTCTCGATTTTGTCATCTTGCCACAATTTTACAGAAAAAGAATCCCAATTTTACATTACACCTGATTTTTGCAAAGCCACTCTGAATTTTTCCAACTCTCCTAGATATTGTGAAGTTGCATCAATTTTGCCAACACGCCATAATTTTACAGAAAACAGATTGCAATTTTTACATCTCACCTGAATTTTGTCAACTCTCCACGATTTTGCCAAATCACTCCGAATTTTGCCAACTCCCAAAGTTTTGCCAACTCGCCATAATTTTACAGAAAAGAAATCCAAATTTTCATATCTCACCTGAATTTTCCCAACTCCCCACGATTTTGCCAAGTCATTCCGAATTTTACCAACTAGATTTTGCCAACTCCCTAAGTTTTACCAACTCGCCATAATTTTACAGAAAAAAAACCTAATTTTTATATTTCAACTGAATTTTGCCAACTTCCCAAGATTTTACCGTCACTCTGAATTTTACCTACTCCCCAAGATTTTACCAAGTCACTCCGAATTTTGCCAATTTGTCCCAATTTTACTAAGTGCCTTCGAATTTTGCCAACTGCTCTAAATTTTGCTGTCTCTCTATTTTCCAAACTGCCTTAGATTTGCCAAGTTGCCTCGATTTTAACAACTCCCCTTAATTTTCCAAAAAAAATTACAAATTTTCACAACTCACCTAGATTTTACGAAGTCGCTTCAAATTTTGCCAACTTTGAGTTACTTTTAGGGGAAGCCTCCCCCCCCCCCCATGGCTACGCTCCTGTATGCATGCACAGTGAAAGCAATTCGTGCTGTCAGTAGATGCTTCTTATTACTGCAGCTTCATAGAAACATTTGTTTGATGATGCCCGTTGGACAGCGCTGTGTTAAGTACATTTTTGTGACTGTTTCTTTAAAAAATTTTTATGTTATGGATATTAAAACTGAACAGTGTTGTGAGATTCAGATCTGTCAAATTGCATAGTCAATTTTTATTACTATATACAAAAATTATTCATTTAATAGGGTTCAAAATAATGTCTTTCCCCCAATATAAACAACACCCTTCAATTGTCATATATGCAAAATTGGCTAGACATGATCCTAAGGCAAGTATTAGATTAGCTGATTCAAATTGTGTTGCTAAATCATATAGAATAATGATTTGTGTTGGCAAAAGCTGTGCCTTCAATTCTTTTTTCTTTTTTCAAATATCTGCACTGTGTACATTTAATCAGGTGAAAAATTGTCTAATTATATGTATAATACACTTATCTTTAGCATAAACAATTTTCTAGGATCCTGTATATTAGATACATTTGATGTATATTACATATTTGATGCAATATACATTTGATCCTGTATATTATATATTTGATGCAAATACACTGCAGAAGAGAGAATGGGACCTCAGTCATTTATAATTAATTTTTTATAGAATAAATTACTGGTATTGGCAATATTAAACTGTGTTATTGCAGACTGAGAAATAAGTAAGATATTCAATGTATGGGAAGACAATAATATATTTAGTTATTTCATTTGATGGTTGCTGACATGATAAAGTTTGTGAACTTGTTTTTCAGTTTTATCATTTTGAGATCTAATTCACCCTGCATCATACTTTAAATCTGCATATTTTAACTTAATGTTAAATAAGGAAGAAATTCATCAAATCAAATTTTGTATACATTTATAATATACATATTCCCCTTACCTCTATCCACCTTGAAAAAGTAGGTTATGTTGTAGTTTTATATAAAGGCCTTTGTCTTGTTCTATATAAGCAATTTTATCTTTTAGGGGCAGTGTGGATTGGCACAGAATCATCTTTTGTCGCTAAGAATGGCACCAGCTTTGCATTACTACTGTCCACCAAACTGTGAAGATCCATTTTCATGGCTGCCACAAAACATTGCTCTTCATATACTTTCGTATCTTGATCCAAGTTGGTATAATCCAGATATATTTTTAAATTGTACTAATAAATATTTAGTTAAGATTACCCTTCAGTGTGACCACTGTGTACAATATTGAAACAGTGTAGTGGTTTTCTAAGTGTGGTGTAGTGGTGCATGATAAGACTTGTATATAGTATTATAGTGTGGTAATTAATTCAAAATAAGTGTGTTCTTCTAAAGAAAACAAAATCATTTTGCTATGGAAAATTGCATTTTCAAAAACTTTTCTCCATATATGAAAATGCAAAAAATTAGCTTCATCATCATCTGAAATTCAACTAAAATAATTTACAAGTCACAGTAATGAATTAATATTTAATTCCACGATTAATTACTGTATAACTAAAATTTAAGCCCAGAGGAGTGCTTCACAATACCTTAGAGTCACAAATTCTTTGAACTGGACTGTTCTTATATTAAGTTTCCAATGCTATCATCTAACATCAACCTTTTTCTCATAAAGATGATGTAGAAAAAAGAAACAATAGTTACCGGTTCAGATTTTATCACTGTGGAAAACCCGCTGGCACAGATACAGATTGGCGTAGCTTGTTTCTGTTGACGGTGTAAGTCCAACAGTTGCTCACAGTGTCAGGAGATGTCAGATTTGTGCTTTTGTTGCTGGTGTTGCACTTTTTCAGCCCTTAATTGTTATTAGTGACTGCTTTCAAGATGTTCCAGCTCACTGACATCTTCTGTATACCAGTCCTTTCACATTAAATCATAGTGGTTGCCTCAATTGAAGTTCACACTTTATATGCTACGATGACATTATGACTCAGCGACTGTTAGCACATCCTCCCGACTTAAATGATTTAAACATTCTTTAAACAAATTTAAAAGAACTCTAAAAACATAGTCTTTATCCCACTGCATTTTAATAATATACAGTGTGATGCCCCCTCATTCACTTTTACTTTACCTTAACCAGTTTTGCTTAATTTATGTTATATTCATCATTTTGGGGATTTTATTTCCTTTTTGGCATCACAACGCTCGTTTCCAAGAGTTAGGAGTTGCGCATGTGCAACTCCGAACTTCCGACTGTCACCCGCTAAAGCGCGTGTACAAGGACACGCCCACTCTTGCGTCATAGCTTTCACCATTCGTCAATTTATGCAAATGTCTTTTCCGGGGTACAACATGACATATTCGAGCTCTGTAGCCTTTTGTTGTAACCTGATGACATGTCAGTCACAGTTAGTGTGGTAGTAAGCATGGAGTAGCACAGTTAGCGCAGTGTTTAGTCAGTGGAGTTAGTGTTGGAGTTTTGTTGAAGAGTTTGTAATGAGTTTGAAATGGTGTAGTATCTTCTTCATTGAAGTTTTGGTGAGTGATTTTTGGAAATAAATTTGTTTTGTTACTTAAACCTTTTTGAGTCTTTACTAATTTTTTTCTCTTGAGCAACGTTGATTGTTTGATTAGAATTAACCTTTACATTTTGACAATCATTTAATATTTTTAAATTCTTACTCATTAATGCTTGCTGGTATTTCGAACCCTAATTAAACTTTATTTTTTGGCAATTTGTTAATTATTGCCTGGCACCCGACTCAGCTATCCAGAGCATGAAAATAATTGGATCCGACAATGGGTCCAAAACTTAATAAACTTTAAAAGTATTTCATTTCTTTGTAGCATTACACTATACACAGCAATCACGAGCTAGCTGAAATAAAATAATTTATTAATTTTCATGTAAATTGCATATCAGACAAAGATCATGTAATTTTATGTGCAATATCATGATTATCAAAGACACTGACAGATCAGACAAAGGGTCCAAAACTTAGTAAACTTTAAAAGTATTTCATTTCTTTGGAGCGTTACAACAGTGTTATAGAGATTTTAATAAAGTTGTAATACATATACTGTGAAATTGCACTTTAATTAAGAAGTTCAACTGTAGAGTGTTGGCTATTTTAATTATTTTTTTTTATCTCACAGAATATACTTTACAGGTAATATCAAATGGAAAATCAGTACCAGGCTTCCCAAGAGTCGCAACATCCTAAGATGATTGGTATCTTACTTTAATTACCCTGACATTTATAAAGAACTGACAGCTCTCCAACTTGCTTTGGAGCCTGCTTCATCCACAGGATGGATAATTTCAAGATGAACTGTTTTCAGAAGGTTTTCAGGGTAGAAAGCTTGAGCAGGATGATGTAGTATTTCACTACAGAACTTTGACTCCCTTCCACAGAAGAAATATCTAAATTGATCTTAGCAACATGTGCTTATGCCCAGGAACAGTGAGTGACTTCACAAATGAATTGAGATGAAATTCAGCTTACAGACTGATTACCAACAAACAGTCATCTGGAAATAACATGTGGCATGGTCCCTCTGACATCAGGGAAAGGGACTAATATGGAGGTGGTGGTGATTTGATGACTTGAACAGATATTAACATCAGTGACTGTTCCTGGGTATAATATCATGTTTTATTGAGGATTCCTTGACTGCTCAGCTGTATTGAAATAAGATCTTCAAACCTTGTATTTGCTCATTTTTAATGACTTCGGGGTTTGTTTTAATGAGTGATAATCATCATCATCATCATCATCCTCAAGCAGCCATGGGCTACGGAGGTCCAACCAGACCGTGCAATTTAGTTCTCCAAGCAAGTCTATCCTGAGCTACATCTACTGCATCTGGCCACTGCACACCAATTCTAACAAGGTCCTGTTTGACATTGTCTGCCCACCGCATCCTAGGTCTCCCCTTCTTTCTGAGGCCTTTAGGCACACTGTTCATAACCCTATTCGCCAATCTATAATTATTCATACGGGCAACATGGCCAAACCAACGGAGTCTCTCTCTGCACAATATGCTGCTTAAAGGAGGTTGCAAACTCCTTTTCCTAATCTCATCATTAGTTACAAAGTTGAACCACCTAATGCCCAAGATACTGCGTAAGCATCTGGAATCAAAAGCATCTAGTTTCCTGTTATCTTGTTTACAAAGTGTCCAAGTTTCACTACCATAACTAACCCTAGAAAGAACCAAACTATTATACAGTCTAATTTTAGTCTTTAGGTGTATACGCCTATTTCTCCACACTCTCCATAGATTCTTAAAAGTCCCAGCAGCAATCCCTATTCGTCTGTTAATCTCATGCCGCACATCACCATTATCTGTTACATAGCTCCCAAGATAATTAAACTTGAGTGATAATACCTAAGGAAAAATATCTCACTTGATGGTATAGTATCTTGAATGTGAAGGTATAGAATGTAAGGAGTGGCATTTAAGATTTCCTAACCTCAGCCCTATTGAGCATTTCTGAAATACTTTGTAGAGATGGATTGCTAATCTCAACCATCCTAATATATATATGAAGAAGATAATATGAATATGAAGTCTCCATGATCTTAGAATGTCTCTTCTGCACCAGTTGAGTTACTTCTTTCAGAATTGATTGGAGGCATAATTGACAGATGAGGAAGCATTGCGAGTTCTGTATTGCTGCTAGGGGTGATCACTCCCTTGCATAAGATTTCATTTATCCTCTTGGACCTACTTTCATATCTTCAATTAAATATGATGTATCATACTATTATTCATATTATAATCTGTAAATATTGCTGGGTACACCCAGCCATATTTTCAGTACTTGGAAATTGCCTGGACCCAGCATGGAGCTCTGAGACCCAGTGTCAGGTCTCTCATGACCAAAAAAGGATAAAAAAACAACAACAAATGAATGGAACTTAATATTTTTCTTTTTAGCCAGCAAGAAATATACAGAGAAATAATAATTATAATAAAATTTTTAGAAAACAGATTACTCTAACAAAAGTTAAACTGGACCATAAAGTAATATTTTACATAGAAGATCAAAAACATCCTTCTACCGTTGACAACCAATTGAAGACAATTATTGAAACAGACCCATGTAAAATTATACGAGAGATTGCAGAAGAGCTAAATGTTGATCACACGATTGTTTGGTTTTGAATCAAATTGGAAAAGTGAAGACACTTGATAAGTGGATTCTGTATGCCTTCAAGCTTTCAATGGAAATTAAAAAAGTTGTCATTATGAAGTTTGTTCTTCACTGCTTTTGCACAACAAAAACGATCAATTTCTCTATCGGATTGTGATGTGTGACGAAAATAGAATTTTATACAATAACCACTGATGATTGGCACAATGGCTCAATTGCAAATGAAGCCCAAATTGAAGTTGCACCAAAAGAAGGTTATGCTGACTGTTTAGTTGTCTATGGCTTGCATCATTTCATTATGACTTGATAAATCCAGGTGAAACCATCAATACAGAGAAGTATCGTCAGGAACTTGGTAAAATGCACTAGAATTGGCCAATTGAAGAGATCCTATTCTTCTCCATGATATGCTTGGCTGCATGTTGCATAAATCATGTTCCAGAAGTAGAACAAATTAGGCTATGAAATGTTGCCCCATCAACCATATTCACCTGATGCCAACAGATTGCTACATATTCAAGCATTTGGACAACTTTATCCAGAAAAAAATCTTCAACAACTTTGAGGCAACAAAAAATATGGAGTTCATAAAGAATTTATGAACTCCATATTTTTATCAAAAAATCTCCAGATTTTTATCAAAATGGCATACACTGAAGTGCCACTGAATTAGGGATAGGAGACGTTATCCAAATTCAGTACCGCAAGTCCCGCATTTTCATGTATGCGTAGCTGAAACTCTGGTCATATATAGCTGTCAGCTTTGGCTTCCCCAAGCATTCGTCTTGAGAAGTGTAATGTGAAAGGCACGAGAGACACTGGGCTCAACGCCTTGCCTGTGCTAAAGAACATCGAAACTGGACCATTGAAAATTGGCAACGGATAGTTTGGAGTGATGAATCCCAATTTAAACTACATCACACCAATGGGAGACTTGAGGGTATGGCACCAACCCCATGAAGCCATGGATCCTGCATGTCAGGTCGGAACAGTACAAGCTGGTGGTGGCTCAGTGATGGCCTGGGGTGTCTTCAGTTGGACATCTGTGGGGCCTTTGGTAAGTGTACTGACGACCCTCAATGCATCCCGGTACATAGAAATCATGGCTGATCATTTACACCTATTTATGGCTATCATGCATCCCAATAATGACAACTGTTCGTCTCACAGGCCCAGGTTGGTTACTGCATGGTTGCAGGAGCATTCTGCTGACTTTTAAATAATGAATTGGCCACCTAGAAGCCCAGATTTAAATTCCATTGAATCTTTGGGATACCATAGAGTAGAATGTTCAGGCCTGTATCCCATCAGCGACAACCTTGAGAGAATTGTGGACAGCTCTGGAGGATGCATGGGTTCCACACCTGTGGAACATTTACGTAAGCTTGTGGAGTCCTTGCCTCGTCGTGTGGTGGCTGTTATCAGGGCCAGGGGGGTTCAACAATTACTAGGTTGCTATCCCTAATTCAATGGTACTTCAGTGCATATCTTAAATTTGCAGATCACTTTCAACCTTTGAACTATAATGGCCTGTGTAATAGCAGTAAGCATTTTCTTGTTAACCTTTCCAGTGTCCAAGTCATATGTATACATTAGCAGAATTCAAGATGAGAGGCTGAGGACACATGCATCTATTTTTAGTACAACAAAGAAAATTCTATTTTTAAAAAACAAAAAAAAACTGTTTAAAATTTTCTTATATATATATATGTAATAAAAATGCATAATTAAAGCTTGAAAAATGATATTTTCTCATTTGATGCATATTTTATTAAACTACAATATAAATAATTTGTTAAAGCCATCAAATTGCCATTTATTTTTGTTAACATTATTCTTTGCTGAAGCAACTCCCTGATTTAAGCTCAGAAGTTTGATTTAAATTATTATCAACAAATTTTTCCTTAAAGTTCTAAAATTCTCCTGAAAAATTGATAAAATAACTGCTATTTTTTAAAAACAGAAAGTTTTGGAAGTAATTATGAAGTATGCCTACTCTTTTTTAACTTAAACCTATTTTAATATCCATAGAAATGGTTTTATCATTTATCCCAGCATTCTGTGCATTGTTCCCACTCCTCAAATTGAAACTGTAAGTAAAACCAACCTTCAAGAAATCCAAGAAAGTTTGTAGAGAGAGGGAGGCTGAAGCTGCAATTAGGTCATGGCTCACTGCCTGCAGCTGAGTGTGCAGTTGGCTCACATGTGTGATCTCCATTCTGTGTGTTATAATTGGCTCCATAAAAGTTGTTCACAGTATTGTTCCTGTATATCAAATACACTCCATTTGTGAAGTTAGTATTTACTTTTTTATATTTAAACCTTAGTTTTCATTTCATTCGATTTATTTCTGTAAATTATCAAACTTTCAGTCATTTTTCTATGATTGATTTTTTGGAGTCGTGCTATATCAGATGGCTAGCTTACAGCTTGTTGCTATGGATATTTTATTTAACATTGCATTAAGTTATATATTATTTTTCTTTTATTATTTCTTCCTTTTCCAGTAAAAACACTTTGATTTTTATACCTTTTTCTGAAAATGAATGAGGTCTTGGATGATAAATAATGAGATAAACTTGACTGTTCAACATCCACAAATAAATCAGCACTTTGACGTCGATTCTATTTTTAGAGGAAAAATTGTCTTGAGCTGGGTGGGATACAATCCTACGACCTCCTGATAACATGTCAGGTGCTCTGGACTGCTGAGCTACCGGCTGCTGATCAAGATCTCTAATTAACGCTATGAACATTCCTTATCATTAGCATACTTGTAAGACATGCTTTCCATCTATAAGGCAAATAGAAAGCCGCTTGTGGCTAAAATTGCCTGAATAGCGCCTATATGTGACATAAAAGGAATGTTCATAGCGTTAATTAGAGGAGATCTTGATCGGCGGCCAGTAGCTCAGTGGTCCAGAGCACCTGACATGTTATCAGGAGGTTGTGGGTTCGTATCCCACACAGCTCAAGACAATTTTTCCTCTAAAATTAGAATTGACATCAAAGTGCTGATTTAGTAGTGGAGGTCTTGGATGCAGAAGCATAATGGACTTCCTTTGCATGGAAAACGACAAGAGTTTTTACCCCCTACCCCACCACCACCACAGCCTCAGTATCTTGACTGTGCCACTCTGATGATGTAGATGGGTTGTTTTTTTTTGCTAAGTGTATTAACCTTTTGGTGATCCCCAAAATTCAACCTCAAAAAAAAAATTCATAATGTTTAATGAAAAAAAAAGCATTCCTCCATTTTATAACAGGACAGAAAATCCCATTAATATTAGCAATTCATTCACCTTCTATAACATTGGCCCATGTTTTAAAATATACCACACTGAAAAGATTCATTAAAAGAAATAAAAATTATATTTCAGGTGTTTCAGATTAAAATATAGTATTCAGGAAGAAATTTGCTTTAGATTAATACATAATTTAACTGTTTTTATTCATCACATTTTTAAAAATTAAGCCTTAATTGCATAGTCCGATCTATTTTCTCACTATATTACAGTGAAAAGTCTTATTAAAATTAATATGCTTGTAAATTTGTGTAATTTTTTATTTTCATAAAATTTGGAATTCTATTTAATTTGGTATATAGCATGACCTATTTCTGTTGATTGGTTATTTTAAGAAAAATTCTAAAGTTGACTTGTTTATCTGACTTAACACAATTGACGAAAAGCCTGGACTTTCTCAAAGTATGGTACTGAGGAAAAAATTAAAAAATGGAAAAAATATTTACTTGAAACAATAAAATGAATTTTTTTGTTATTCAGGAATAAATAGTGTTTCTATCCATGTGCATTATAATCATTTCTGTATATTAGTTTTTTGAAATACATTTTTATTTGTGTTGCCAGATGCAATTTTTTATTATGCAACTCTAAAAAAGTCCTATTAAAATAAAACTAGTGACTTTTTTGTTAAATATTTTATTTTTAGAAAATCCAAAATTTAATGCTGATTAATTTGGCATGTAACATGCCATAATTCCTTCCATTAGTTATTTGGCAGTAAAAAGTTCTAAAGTTAAATTTTTTTTGGTTGATCATAAGGAGAAAATAGCTTGGCCTCTAGATATAAACCAGTTTTTCAGGCTGGACTTTGGAAAGTTTAATCATACAACAATTTGAACAAAAATTAACTCTTAACATAAACAAAGCTCAAATTGACAACACCTAATTTTTGTGCCATCTGCTGTTGTATTGAATACCCCTTCAATTTTTTAGCAGCTCTGAAGAATCTCTGAAGTGGTTCTACATATTTTCACCAATAGGTGATAGTCCCATTTTTGCAGTATTGTTGATAATAATTTAAGGAAGGATGATATAAGCTAAGTGTTGCCATTAGTTATTGGAAATATTATGGAAATGCATCAATATCCTTAGCTATAAAAATTTATATGCTGGTTGAAACATAACTAGTGTCTGGCAGTGGTTATGTAGTATAAATTATACTTAAATCAAGCACATTTTCTTGCTTGTTATGTAGCTGTAATTTTTGCAGCAAATTATTGTTTATTTGTTGAAGATTACAACTTTGTTTTTAACTTTTTGCAGTAAGCCTTTGTCGCTGTTCTCAAGTTTGTCGAATGTGGAATGAGCTATCTAGTGAACCACAGTTTTGGCAATACTTTTGTCGCATGCCAAAATGGCAGCTGTCTAGAGCAGGAGAGCAGAAACAGATGATTACTTTTCGCTTATCAAATGGTCGCATTGATTGGAAAAAAGCATTTGCTGAACGCTTTCGCTTAAATAGAAACTGGTTAAAAGGCTTTTGTCATGTTCGAACCTTTCATGGTCATACTCAAGGTAAGCCTGTTGCTTTCATATTTAGCATAAATTTAATTTCTTCTTGTTTTTAGAATTATATATTTGAATTCAGAATGTGTAGGTATACTCCTCAAAAACATATCATTAGTAAGTTAGATATGATGGTGTTGCAGGTAAATTGTTAATTGTAATAAGAAAAAATGAGCAAAAACTGGAAGTACAGTAAACACATAAAGTAGAAAAAAATTATTTTAAGTGAATTATTATTAAATTGTTGAACAGTAATTAACTTTTTGTCTTGCTATGAAATTAAAATATGGGATCATTATTAATTTCCTTGTGCTAAATTCAAATCTTAGTTCAAACATTGTCAGGCAATGAAATTAAAGTTTTTGGCTTGTTATATGCCAAAATAATTATGGTTTAGAAACCATTCCTTCTATACCTTCAGTTTATAATAAATGATTTTGTTAATTTTCATTTGCAGAATAAATGCTATATCACCTACCATTTTCTCAGGCAGTGAAATTAAATGCATAAAAATATAGCAAAAACTGTAGTTGAAAATTTTCTCTTGAAACTTGGTGTAAACAATCTCTTTAATTCTAGTTAATTTCAGTGTATAGAATTGAACACATGTGCTTCTTTTTTTGTACTACACTCCATATTTTCAGGGTATTTCATGGGATTTCAGATAGGGCCCAAGTAACAGTTCCGCAAAGTCCAAATCTGGTTCATGAAAACAAGGTATATTGAATGGTTCTTCTAAAGTCCATTCTTCAGGTAGCTTTGGTACTGGTAGAGTATTGTTATAAAGTATAGACCAAATGGCAGAAGCCAAATTTTGATATCTCTCATGTTTTATTTGGAAGAAAAGTGAGATGACATTGTTTTGGGGGGCGGGGGAGGGGGGCTCAGTCGGTAGCGCGCCAGGTTCATAATCTGTAGTTCCCAGGTTAGAGTCCCAGCTAGGTCAGCGTTGAGATTTATCTCCGCAAAAATTCCCCGCCCTGCCCAAGGTCAGTAGGGGACACCGATGGGCTTGGAAAGGCAGCCGTCCGTCGGATGGGACGTTAAGCTGTGGCCCTGTGTGCGGGAGAGCCATACCCTGTGCACGTTAAAGAACATGCTGGATGGCCTTGACAGGAGGCTACCATCTGTCTCCCAACAGCTGTTCTAGTGGGTCCCCTCCCCAAACCTTCTCTGAGTCTTCGGGGTCCATGTGACCTGGCCATTTAGCCCATGGTGTGCAAAAAAGTGCCGCTCAGAGGTAAAATAACCCAACCATTGTTTTGGTAGAAATAACAATCACTGTAATGATCTTTTTGATCCCTCCATACCATTGGTAAGGCAAATGACACTGATGGATGCATACTTTTTAACCATCCTTGTAAGTGTCGGGCATAATAACTGCAACCTATGTGTGGTAGCCAAATCTTAATCACCCACTTTACAACAGAAATACATTTCATTAACTTTCTTGATCAGTGGAGAAGATTCTTGCTTTTGGGATTTTAATGTAAATTCACCACACAATAATATATATTTGGATCATGAATGCATGTTAGAGATATTTTGACATGTTAGAGAAAATTTTTACAATGAAGCATGTCACAAAAGCCAACTGTTTCTGTAGCATACAGGTCAGCAGCTAAACATAAGTGACAATCAGATAAAGGTCATTTGCTGTGATTGGTTTTCAAGAATGACATTTTTTTACCGAACTGCAGCGAACCACAATATTGTTCCATAAAATGCCCCTCAAAATATGGTGTCATATTTACCAGTCACTGGATATTTCATTTTGCAATGAAAAATAATGATGTAAGAAATAATAGATGTTTGTTTTAAAAGGTCAGGGAGAGATCAATTTAAGTGAAAATTTTGGAATCAGTGCATAAAAATAAACATAATCATCTAGAGTAATCTTAAGGCAAAAATCTTTTTGTATAGTGTTATTATTAAAAAAAAAAGTTCAAGATCCTAATTATAAATATTAGATGTAAACCTACTTTATTTCTCACTAAATTAAGAGCGTAACCTTTCATTAGATGCCAGATTTTTGTACAAATCCAGCCAAATTTCAATGGCATTGTGAAAAATTTACCCTTGAATTACAGAGGATCTGTCATATCATAATAAAACCAATGTGCATCAAATAAGATCTGGTTTCTGTTTATTTTGACTCTATGTGAAGTCTTAATTCTACTTTGTAAAGTATCTTGTTTCCTGTATCTTTTAACAAAAATCATATTTATCATAATTTTATGCAGCTGATCATCACAATAGATATTTTAATGCAAAAACAATAAACTTGATTATTTTAAATTATATAAAATTTATTAATCTAAATCAAACTATTAATACATAGAATTTAAAATATTTGAATTGAAATATCTATTTTATTTCAATTGTCATGAGATAATGGAACAATTTTATATTAAAGTTTAACAGTAAAAATAATAATATACATAGTCAGTTTTATTTCCCACAAACTGATTATTTTTGACAACTTTATAGGTGTTTTCTGTGTTCAATTTGATGATACAAGAATAGTAAGTGGTTCTTCTGACAAGACTATTAAAGTAAGAAAACTTTTAGTTCATCTTTAAGTTTAAATTGAATGTTAGTGGGGGAGGGGGGATGAACTTCTAGCAAATTAGTGATTCATTTATCTATTGGAATTATTTCCACCTTTGTAATTTTTTATTTGGATGTGTGGAAAGAGATAGAGAGAGTTTGAATTTGTTTTTTGCTTTGTGTTTGGGGGTTTTCATGTTGGAGAGTATCTGTATGAAGGTGTAGATGAGGATAAATAAGCAAAAAAATGGTATGGCTGTATTATACCAGATGATAGCAATTTTTTTTTTATTTGGTTCTTCAGTCCATTATGCAATTTATTTTTTATAATAAGTTTTGGTAAATATGATGGAATGATATGCTTTATTAAACACTCAAAGTAATTAAATATTTTGATATCTGATAAACTTATAATGTATGTTGTATTTAGCATGTAAATTCATTCAGTATTATACATATGCACTTTCCACTAAAATGTTTTATGAATTACTAATGTACAGCTCATTAAAAACTAAAAATTCAAAATTGCATAACAGATTTCCTGTTGAAATTCAATTTGTGAGCATTTGCTCTAATATTCCAAACAAAGGATAGTTTGATGTATTATCCTACAGGGAACTTGATGGGATTGTATGGCATTGTATATTCATGTGAGTGATGTCTCAGTTGTTGCTTGTCTGTTGGCCTGTGGAAAGCATTGTGGCTCTTTCTCACCTCATACCTCATCTTGTGTTTCCCTGCCATAATTCTGGTGCTTACTGGTTGTTTTGCTTCAGTGTTCAAGCCCCCCCCCCCCCCCCCCCCCCCCCCCCCCTCCTCATCTTCTTTTACAACACCTGATCGTCCTTACCCAACTTTGAGCTCTTGGTATCCTTATGGCTTGTCATTTAGTTCACTATTTACAAACTAAAAAGGACCATTAAGAGGTAAAGCAACTCAGTCTTTTAAAAAAAAAATGTAAAATTTTCATTTTTCGAGATAAATTTTTATCAGCTTTCCTTTCAAAATTTTTAAATGCGAAGTATTCTAGAAGCAGAAATTATTTACATTTGTTTTTACAGCTTATTGAAAAAGTATAAGAGGCTAGAACTAAGAGTTTGGTGTTAATCCTATGGAAACAACTAGCTGATGTCTTTATTGAAATTACTTAAAGAAATAAACTGTTAAAGTATCAAAGATATGACAAAAAGGTATTTTGTCTTCAGATCAGTTTTTTCTAGTTAAGTAGCCACATGAGTAATAAATCCAAATACATTTAACTTCTTTAGGAAATTTTTTCAGCATGATATAATGTTTCTTAATTTAACCACTTATAAGTTGTACTCTTGTCAGTTGATCAAGTACAATAGACATCAAGCGACATTTATTTTTTGCTTGTTTCCATATAGGTCTGGAATATTCGTACCAACAGTCCATGGTCTGTGATGACGCTTGTTGGCCACTCAGGAACTGTTCGGTGCCTTCATTTAGAAGGTAACCGACTTGTAAGTGGCTCCAGTGATTGTACCATTAAAGTAAGTGTGTTTTTACAAAATTGTACATTGTTAGGATTATATTTCAGCAATTTTGAAATGCACTATAGCAAATGTCTTTTGAACTGTCCAGTCATCAAACTTCAGATGTACTGTAAAATTAAATTAAAAAATAGTTTGTTAAAATATCATTGTTTCATGGTAGCTAGGCGTAAACTGGAAGGAGAGCTGTGTACCAATCCCCAGTGATGATGCACAGAACCGGCCAGGTCTAGCACCTAATGTCCGACCCCGCCTTCTCGTGGTGCAGGCCGTTAGTACCTTTCAAAAGAGATATTCTCTTTTGGAAGGGAACGGAAGGGGAGGGCTGCCAGTTCAGTATGGCCTACTGATCTGGTCATCTATAACCACTTTTTTCTTTTTTTCAACCCTGCTGAGGAGTGGTCAACTTCACAGGGTCC
Source organism: Ryuthela nishihirai (assembly GCA_038380435.1). Classification (NCBI taxonomy): domain Eukaryota; kingdom Metazoa; phylum Arthropoda; class Arachnida; order Araneae; family Heptathelidae; genus Ryuthela; species Ryuthela nishihirai. The sequence goes on from JAWZYU010000020.1 coordinate 44,209,273, forward strand.
TGGTGCTGACCATTTATACCTACTAGACTGGACTTGTTTATGGATTTGAGCTTGATTATGGATCCTGGACTTGCTGCACTGGTGGGCCTCTGTTGAGGGAGAGTCTGCCGCTCTGTTTTCTGTTTGCTTCTGGGTTGCCATCTCTAAGTGAACAGAGGCATGGGATACCTTATATCAGCTGGTGGATAATCCTAATCAGAGGCCATCACAGGTACCTGAACCTTACTTAGCTATGAACCTTACTTAGCTAGTTGGGCATCGTCAAGCCCAAACTGGAGTAATGTGTCTCAGGCAGGCCATATGGTTCTTGAAAAAGTCAACTTGAAAAGGTGGTGCCTGAAGTTCCTACCAGCATCGGTGACTTCAGCCTTTAGCGGAGGAGGAACAGGTCTTTGCCCCATGCCTGCGATCAGGGGGCTGTTTGATATTGTTGGCCCTACCAATCTCAATAAACCTAATTTCTTTAAAAATCCTACTAATCATTTTCTCTCTGCAGGAACGTGGAACGTGAGGACATTACATAGAGATTATTCTCTTGATGTCCTCATGCAGGAATTCCAGCGCTATAACCTAGATATTCTAGGCTTGCAAGAGACCAGATGGACAGGTAAAGGTGAGATACTTAAAAATAACTTTAAATTTCTCTTTACAGGGAGGGAGGATGGAAAGCATCACCAAGGCGTGGGTCTGCTGCTCAGCAGACATGCTAGTGATGCTCTTGTAGGATATGAGTGCATTAACCCTCTGACTGCTCAATTTGAAGACCGAAATCGCTTCAAAAATTGTGTATTTTTTTTTGTGCATATTTAAAATCTATATATATTGGATAATTGAAATATGCATTTTTTTCTTTCTAGAAAAGATTTTTTATATAGATTTTTATCATGAGAAACTAAGCTGTCAGAAAAAACAATTTCAGATGTTATCACACAAAAAAATTTTTTTTTAATAAATTTCAATTGAATTGCAGTTAATTTCTATTTATTACATAATATAAAAAAGTAAAATGTATAAAACTTAAGAAAATATAATGCACTGAGAAAAAAATACCTTAGAAATGTAGTTTAGTATGATAGAGTTCGAAACAGGGTTCAAGGCAAAGTCCAACTTCACAGTCTTTGCACCAGATTCGTGTTTCTTTGCGAATTTTTTTTCCATTTGCATCTTTTCTTGAACAGCAAACAGCACACTGTCTTCGAGGCTCTCTTTTTATGGGGTTAGGCGGTATGTGCCTTGCAAAATGACGAGCTGTCAATCTCAAAGGGTTCGGAGTAGAACTTGGTCTTCCAGGCGGCAACATAGTGAAGTTAGAGCGGTAAATACCAAGTACCTTCAAATGCCGCAATTTAGTGGATGACTAACGACATCTGTTGGTCAAAACCTAAATTAAACGTCTAACACTATATGTAATTTATTTCACTGGTTAAACGGTGAAAAGGCGGGATGCGCTCCTCAATAAAAGAAGAAAAACACCTGCCCGCGAAAATCGCGGGATGAGCAAATTTTGCTACAATTGAGTTGCCCGTGGAAATCGCGGGATGAGCAGTCAGAGGGTTAATGAAAGGTTTCTTACAGCAAAATTTCAGACAAGCATTAAAGACTTGAATGTTATCTGCTGTTATGCCCCCACTGAGGATTCTGATGAGGATGAGAAGGATAGGTTTTACAGACAACTTCAGGATATTTTGAATTCTGTCAAGAAAGGAGATATTACCCTTGTTCTTGGTGACTTCAATGCCAAAGTTGGTACCGACTCTGACCTTTGGGGAGGAGTAATAGGCCCTTTTGGTATTGGTAGCTGCAATGGCAATGGGCAACGTCTCCTACAGGTAAGTAAACTAAATGGTTTCAGAATAACTAACACATATTACAAACACCGCGACATACATAAACACACATGGGTTTCACCTGATGGGCTGCATAAGAATATGATTGATTATATATTAATTAACAGCAAATGGGCTAGTTCTGTTAGAAATACCAGGGCATATAGGGGAGCTGAAACTGGATCTGACCATTACCTTGTTAAAAGTGTGTTGCAACTTAAACTTAAAAAGTGTTGTGCTAGGGTTAAAAAATTTACCTTTAATACTGAAGCTCTGAAAGACCCAGTTATAGCTAAAGCTTACCATGATAGGTTACTTAGTCATTATGACAGTCATGGTTTGCTTAATACTGAAGTTGAGGAAGAATGGGGCCATTTTAAACAGGCTTTTTTGGAAACTAACAGTACTCTTTTAGGGAAAAAGGATCAGAGGAGGCAGAATTATTTAAGTGATAAGGCACTTGAGCTTATTTCAGAAAGAAAGAACTGCAGGAATGTCCTTAATCAGTACCCTACTAGTCCTAATAGAAAGCATTACAAAGAACTTAATAAATGTGTGAAGGGTCAGTTAGCTACTGATAAGAATCTTTGGCTTGATGGCCTTGCTGACAAAGCTGAGGAAGCAGTTAAACAGCACAATAGCAGAGAGCTGTACCAGATAGTTAATGTTTTGTGTGGTAGAAAACTAACAGGTATACAGGGATTGAAGGATAAACAAGGCAAGGTTATAGAAGGTGAGGATTCTGTCATGGCTAGGTGGGCTGAGCATTTCAGTGATGTTCTAAACAATGTGGTTAGTTCTACTCCCATTGTTTGGAATGATGATAGATGCATTGTTGGCTTTAATGTTGGCCCTATAACACAATCTGAAGTTAGTTTGGCTATTTCTAAACTTAAACTTCATAAATCCCCAGGGGTTGATGAAATTACTACGGAAATGCCTAGAGCTGGGAATGTTTCAGTTACCATTTGGATGACTGAAATTTTGAATAACTTTTATGATAAAGGCATGGTTCCTAAAGATTTTACCAGAGCTATTATTATCCCTATTTTCAAAAAAGGTGATCGCAGTTCTTGTGATAACTATAGGGGTATCAGCCTACTCTCCGTTCCAGGTAAAGTTCTTTCCATGATTGTGCTTAATAGAATTAAGAATCTGGTTGACAGGCAATTGCATGATGAGCAATGTGGATTCAGAAGTGGTAGGGGATGTGTAGATCAGATATTTTCACTTAGGCAGATTCTTGAGAAATGTTTAGAGTTTCAGAAACCTTTAGTTGCTAGCTTTGTTGATTTCAAAAAGGCTTTCGACTCTGTTGATCGTCATAATTTGTGGTTGATTGTGAGATCATATGGTATACCAGACAAGTTAGCTAACATAATGAAAGCTCTCTATAATAACACTGAGTCATGTGTGAGAGTTGGTAAGTCTTGTAACAATTGGTTTAGCATTACTTCTGGTGTTCGACAAGGGTGCATTTTGTCTCCTTTTCTCTTTAGTTTGGTTGTTGATTATGTTATGTGAAATTCACTTCAAGGGAAAGATTTTGGCCTTAAATGGGCTGGAGATACGAAAATTTCTGATTTAGATTATGCTGATGATTTAGCCCTTTTGGCAAATGATGTTGATGAGATGAACTCTTTCATTCGAACTGTTGATAAGACTGGTAGTACAGTAGGTTTGGTTATAAACAGAGAGAAAACTAAAGTGATGAAAATTGGTCTGGCAGGTTGTGATTCAGTTAATCTGAATGGTTGCAGTCTTGAGCAGGTGTCACAGTTTAATTACCTTGGGAGCTGCGTAACTGATACTGGTGATGTGCGGCATGAGATTAACAGACGAATAGGTATTGCTGCCAGGACTTTTAAGAATCTATGGAGATTGTGGAGAAATAGGCGTATACACCTTAAGACTAAAATTAGACTGTATAATAGTTTGGTTCTTTCTAGGGTTAGTTATGGTAGTGAAACTTGGACGCTGTGTAAACAAGATAACAGGAAACTAGATGCTTTTGATTCTAGATGCTTACGCAGTATCTTGGGTATTAGGTGGTTTAACTTTGTAACTAATGATGAGGTTAGGCAAAGGAGTCTGCAACCTCCTTTAAGCAGCATATTGTGCAGAGAGAGACTCCGCTGGTTTGGCCATGTTGCCCGTATGGATAGTGTTAGATTGGCGAATAAGGTTATGAACAGTGTGCCTAGAGGCCTCAGAAGGAGGGGGAGACCTAGGATGCGGTGGGCAGACAATGTCAAACAGGACCTTGTTAGAATTGGTGTACAGTGGCCGGATGCAGCAGATGTAGCTCAGGACAGATATGCTTGGAGAATTAAACTGCGCTGTCTGGTTGGACCTCCGTAGCCCATGGCTGCTTGAGGATGATGATGATGATGATGAAAATTCTTTAAAAATTATAAAATATTGTAATAAATAATTTAACAGCACAAGTGACTAATAGAACTTCCTACTCTTAAATGCATACTTGCAAACTATGGGCATAAATAAAACCAATATTATAGCACTTAAAAGTTATTTTTTCACCACAGAATGTTAGTTGAATAGCAGACTCCAAGAAAGATCATGTTAACATTAATAAAAGTCACTTTATTAGTTGCATCAGTATTTTGAAATGCAGAATTTTTTTGTAATTAAAAAAATACCCCCTCAAGCAGCTGCTTGCCACAGAGGTCTGACCAGGAGCCTGCCAGTTTATATGCCACAGTAGGAGATCTGAGAGGATGGCAGGACCTCAGCAGAAAAACGACACACAAGGCTGAGTCAAAATATCTAGACAACTCAAACTCGTTACTGTCTTGTGATGTAAAAGTCTGCATAAAGTTCAATATTATAGGAGTCGGGTTCAACTTGTTGAATGCACACTTCACAAAGACAATGCACCTGACAGAGTATCTAGGGATACAACATGGAATTAAAACAGTTACACATGACATGACAACAGATGCTCTTCATCTATTAGCATTTGTCATAGTTAAATCTCCAGACTCCTTTGTAAAATGCTCTAGTCAGTGGTGTAGATCTGGCTCTTACGAACTTTATTCAACTATTCTGAAATATTTTTTTAACTATTTTGAACTTTATTCAAACACACCACCCACCAGCAAGAAGTGTGTCAGCAACTGGACATATCTCAATCACATTTAAGCAGCCTTCAGTGCACTTTAGCTTGCCATTCCACGTATGTATTTTTCATTTGTCTAAACGAAATGACTTATGACTCATAAAAAAAATAACAGAAATAGAGAAGTTGGTGCTGATGTTGTATACATTACTACCAGTCCATAAATTAAGCACAAATGTTGTAGACTCTAAATTCAGTAATCTGAGATGTCTAGTTGAATCCTGTAGTCCTTTATTGATGTACTGCAGTTCTTTCACAAATTGCTGATACTTCTCGATGTCCAATTGCTGTTGTTGTAGTTGTAAACACATCTTTCTGTTGAAATCTGCAACTTTTTAAGATAAAAGTTCGATTATAAAGTTTGCTGTATGTTAGCAGCTTAATTCCATTAATATGGATGTATTTCTGCTTTAGTTGTTCCATTAATTAAAGAAGCAGATAATCCTCAAAGAAACAGGCTATTTGTGCAGAAACTGGTACATGAATCTTATTTGCACTTTCCTCGGTACTTAAACACTAAGCTTTAAAAGATGATGTTTAAAACCTTCAACAGCATAATTAATTACCTTCATAGCTAAAATATATGGCCATAAGACCTGCTTCTATAACACAGTTGACTGTTCAGGCCAGGCAGTAACCACCGTTAGGTGGACCACCCATCTGGCAGCCGCCTAACAGTGGGAAATAAAATTTCTACACTTTATAATATATATTTTTAATTGTTTGAAAGAAATAAAAAAACAAATATTTTCACTTTGTCATCTGCTTATTTATTCATCTGCAAACATTCAACTTTTTTGTTTTAAAAGACAGAAAATTATCTTTGCAACTTAGTTGTTAATAAGATATTACAATTCTCATTTTTAGGATTTCCAATAGTTTTTTAATTTACAACACTACGGGGTGATAATTTTGGAAAATGTCAAAATTTTAAATGGATATCACACATAGTTGATTTGTTATAGAAACTTGATATTTAGTTGGTGATATTAAGCATGATTGTAAAGGAGTTTACATGACAGCATGACTAGTACTCTCCCCCAGGATGTGTGTGTGTGGGGGGGGGGGGGGGGAGGTGCTCAACTTTTTTGCTTTAGAGATAAATTAAAATTGCTTCTTAGTTGGATGGATTATAACAAAATATTAATATTTTCATTTTCTGAATCTTCCGTTAGTTTTAAGTTTTAGAAGTTGTTAAAGTTGAGAAATGACAAAACATTTTCTCTTTGAAAATTAACTTTCCATATTTATTGGAGGAATTTGGGCTTTCTAATTTGCTTGTTATTCACTAACTCTAGAAGATGAAAAAATGTAATTGAATATTAACAAGTAACAAGTATGGTTGTTTTTTATTTGTTTTGATTTTGGATTTTCTCTACAAATTGCACAATTAAAGAAGAAATGTAGATTAACAAAATCTATATTTTAAAATAATGCAAATATATATATATGGGCATCCAGAATTTCAACATTAACTGGTGATATTTTCAGTGGAAATTCAGAAATTTGCAAGTATGAAAAATCACCTTTTCCTACTATTGAAGTTTAGGCCACCAGTGAGGCATGAATATGGTATTTTATTGTAACACACCACATACATTAATACTTGAGCTAAGCTGAAAGTGCTTAACTCTTGCTTAGGTAAGATTAAAAGTTGGTAGATTAATGACATTGTACCTATCATCACTTTACATTAAATAAATTGACAGAGGAACATCTCTACATTGACCAGTAGTCATTGTATATCTGTAATATCAATGGAGTTTATAATTTCATCTAACATTAGGACAAACTCATGAAAGTACAATTGATATATTTGGTAACCAACAATCAAAAACTAGCAGATGTTGAAAAAAATCTTGTTATCACCTAAACATGAATGGAATCTCTAGTGAAATGCCAGTTACCTACTACTAGTTAGGTAAAATGGTAGTACCTTATACTCAAAAATTTAAACTATGTGTTCTATAAAAGAATGAATATTAGTGTCCATTTTTTTTTCTATTTCTAAGAAATAGTATCTAAAAAATTCATGTATTGGTGTGAAATAGTTATTTGCAACTAATTCTTAAACATTCTAAGATAATTTTATTGATGAGTTCTGAAATGCTAAAGCACTGAACATAATGCATGTAAATAATCATTTGGTGTTATGTTGTTAAAGCAGCTTCTTTTAAATCTCTCAGGTATGGGATCTCAGCACTCAACACACATGGTCTAGCATAGCATGTAAGGTAACAATGGTTGGCCATACAGATACAGTTCGTTGTCTACAAGTAAGTTATCAATTGCTTTTTGTTGATAAGCATTAAGCATCTGCACTATCCTTCAATATGTGTCAATACACTTTAATGTTATGTGATTGAAAGGATGCATTCAAAACTCCCTAACTTTGAAAATAAGCTTTTTATGGAAAATGTGTTGGAAATAAAAATTTACCATGGAAAATAATTACAACAAGTAATTCTGTTGTAACAAAAAATTTACTAAAATTAATGACATTTTAAAAGTTTCTGTGATGATTTGTTCAGTTTCTATCAATTTTGACAAAATATGTAGGACAAGCTTAACACATTGAGGATGATTAAACTCATTATTCTGTAATTACTAAAATAAATGACATTTCAGAAGTTTGTATGATGATTCAATTTCTGTAAATTTTGACAAAAAGAAAGTGTTGGATGTGCTTAATACACTGTTGATAATGATACACTGTTTGATGTATGAGGAATAAACTCACCATTCTATAATTGGCAGGTTTGCTGCCAAGACCAAAAATTTGTCTTCATAAATAATGGAAAAACTGCCAGTTGAATCTAAAATTTCTAATTTTGTCAGCTTTCACCTATCTTCAAAGTGTTAACAGTAGTATCTTCTACTATATGTTCCACCTTCAATGACTTTAAATATTAAATGAACATTGTCAAAAATGGAGATTTAGAGAGATCTTAGTGAGCTCTTCCTTTTGCTGCCTGTGTTATTTTTCCCTAAAACAAAACTTATTTTCAAAGTTAAGGAGTTTTGAATGTGGCTTTCCATTTACCTAATATAGAAATGTCTCAGTTTTGTTGGAAAGTAGTGTATTTTAATTACGACTATATTAATTTTATATTTTTTCAGAACAAATGTAATATTTGTACTCAACATTTTATGCATTTTTGTTAGAACATGAATTTCAAAAACTGTTAGAAAATTACAATGAAATCTGGGACTGAACTTCCAAAAACATTTCTCTGTAATATATATGTATATAATTTAAAATTCAAAATAATATGTTCAAAACAATATATCATTTTCCAAACTACTCATTAAGTTCAATGAATCATAGCAAAGGGTAAATTATGTTGTAGATATGCAGAAATAATATTTATTCAGTATTGATCTGTAACAGTTGCTGATTTAATTATTTAGAAGTCTTAAAGTTATTTGCACGATTGTGCTTAATACAATTAACAATCTGGTTGATAGATAACTGTGTGATGAGCAGGTGGATTCAGAAGTGGTAAAAGATGTGTAGATCAGATTTTTTCTGTGGTTACTAGCTTTGTACATTTCAAAAAGGCTTTTGACTCTGTTGATCATCATAATTTGTGATTGATTGTGAGATTGTATGGCATACCTGACAAGTTTGTTAACATAGAAAAAGCTCTGAGTAATGTGTGAGAGTTGGTAAAATTTGTAGCAGTTGGTTTAACATTGTTTCTGGTGTTCGACAAGTGTGCATTTTGCTCTCTTTAGTTTGGTTATTGATTATGTTATGTGAAATTCACTGCAAGGGAAAAATCTTGGGCTTAAATGGTCTAGAGATCTGAAAAATTCTAATTCAGAATATGCTGATGATTTGGCCCTTTTGGAAAATGATGTTGATGAAATGAACTCTTTAATTAGAGCTGTTGATGAGACTGGTAGTAGAGTAGGTTTAGTGATAAACAGAGAGAAAACTAAAGTGATTAAAATTGGTCAGTCAGGCTGTGGTTCATTTAATCTAAATGGTTGCACTCTTGAGCAGGTGTCTCGGTATCTTGGGACCTATGTAACAGATACTGGTGACATACAGCATGAGATTAACTGATGAATAGGGATTGCTGATGGGACTTTTAAGAATCTATGGAGAATGTGAAGAAAGGCATATACACCTAAAGACTAAAATTTGAGTGTATAATAGTTTGATTCTTTCTAGAGTTAGTTATGGCAGTAAACTTGAACCCTTTGTAAGCAAGATAACAGGAAACTTATTGCATAAGCATCTATAATCAAAAGCATATCTGGCTCAGCTTTGTAAGTAATGATGAGGTTAGGCAAAGGCATCAAAAACCTCCTCTGACTTGCATAGTGTGCAGAGAGAGAGATTCCGTTGGTTTGGCCATGTTGCTGGTATGCATAACTATAGATTGGCAGATATTATTATGAATAATGTGCCTAAAGACCTCAGAAAGAGTGGGAAACCTAGGATGTGGTGGGCAGACAGCTTCAAACAGGAGCTTGTTAGAATTGGTCTAAAGTGATGAGATGCAGATGTAGCTCAGAGTAGATGTATTTCAAGAATTAAATTGCATAATCTGATTGGGCTTCCATAGCACATGGCTGCTTGAGGATGATGAAGATAGTATTTCAGACCTCTTAGAGTTCAAAGGTCACTCTAAATGTAATTCCCCACAATTTGTTTTTATACATCAATGTTTATTTCACAGCACACTTAGTTATGCAGAATGTAGAATATATTCTTCCAATTTATTATTATAAATAAGCCCATCAAGTAAATAAATCAGCACTTTAGCATCGATTTAAATTTTAGAGGAAAAATTGTCTTGAGTTGGGTGGGATACAAACCCACGGCCTCCTGATAACATGTCAGGTGCTCTTGCACCTGTGGCTGCTTGTGGCTAACATTCTCAAGCGGCATGTAATGGCTAACATGCCGCTTGTGGCTAAATTGCCTGAATAGCGCCTATATGAAACATAAAAGGAATGTTCATAGCACTAATTAGAGGAGATCTTGATCGTCGGCTGGTAGCTCAGTTGTCCAGAGCACCTGACATGTTATCAGAGGTCGTAGGTTCATATCCCACCCGGCTCAAGATAATTTTTCGTCAAAAATTTAAATCAATGCTAAAGTGCTGATTTATTTACTTGATTGGAATACATTGAGCTTATTTCATTATTTATAATAAATAAGCCCACCTCCCACAAGTGACATTGCTATAGCATTCATCAAAAGATGATGGCCCCCATTGATATCTATCAGAAGGAATATGCTGTAATTAAATTCTTTGTGGATGAGCAGTAGATTGTTAAAAACATTTGTAAGTGACTGCAGAAGGTGTATGGGGATCATGTGATTGATCACAGCACATTTGGTCACTGGGCCAGGTGGATATCTGCAGAAGTTGGACATACTGATCTTCACACTGTCCTCACAGTGGCAGACCACACTTAGCATAGACAAATGGAAACATTGAGGAGGGTGAACAGCATCGTTATAACAGACAGATGTGTAACTGTTAAAGAACTCACTTCACATTTGTGAAGTAAGTGTATGCGTAATATTGAACAAATTTGACTATTCTAAGGTCACTAGATGGGTATCCTGACTATTGACAGATGTCTAATAAGGAGCAATGCAAGACATTGTGTCAAGATTTTGGCATGATATGGTGATGATGGAGTGTAATTTTTGGCATACATCTTGACAGATGAAACATGGTGCACCACTTTGAGCAGTGTATGGAGTGACATCATGTGATTCTCCTTGGACAAACAAGTTCAATGTTACACCTGCAGGTAAGGTCATGGAAACCATTTTTGAGACATGGAGGGGATTATCATGGAAAGGTATCATGCTCAAAGGAACCACTGCCAACTCAGAGACAGGTGTAAACAGTACAAAACCTTGATGCACATCTGTAATATGTGTAACCAACCACACAAGCACATTTATGTTTTTCACCTCATTACAATTCCTGACTCCATATGCATCTGTGAACCATAGAAGTGTTCACCAAAATTGGGTGAACTATGTTGCCCTTCCCCCATATAGTCTGATTTGTAACCATCAGACTGCCATCTGTTTTAGTAAGTTCAAAGACTGCATATGTGGGACAAAATTTAAAGATGATGCATTCCTTCTGATGGCTGTGTAACAGTGATTGCAGAACACAAAACTAGAATTTTCCCACAAAATCATACAGGCTCTTGTTCTGATGTGGTGTAAAGTGGTAGTTTAGCATGAAGGAGATTATATGGAAAAACAGAATTTTGTTCCTAAAACAGGTAGGTTTACATCGTACTAAGAGTGCTGTTGAATAAATATTGATCTGTAAAAACATTGTAGGACATAAGTTTTGGAGTGCTCCTCATAATTTTCTGAACACTATATCTCCATGCATAAATATCACAAAATTTATAATACTTTCTCTACCATTGGTGTTATATGTAGAGCATTCAAATATAAACAAGAATTTAGTTACCATTCAAGCACAAATCAACTTGTATGAACAGGCATTCATTGGTAAGTAAAGACACATTCAAACTTGCAGCAAACAGCACTAACCGTGCCACCCTCCACATCACCAGTCAATTGTAATCAAGATGTCAGACCTATAAGTACCCAGAAGTGTTGCGCAGTGCATAATTATCAAATTTCTCTAAAGAAAGTTATTATCCCTTTCAATATCTTACCAGACTTTGAGCCCAATTTAGGGATGATTGTTTGTCACAGCCAAGTATGTACAGTTGGGTCAAATCATTTAGCGAAGGATGAGACCATGACAAAAATAAACCTTATTTTCAGAGACCAAGAACATTTGTCACTCCCAACAATGATTTGATAATTGAAAGTTGTCAGAATTGAGAAATTTATCCTGGATAATCATTGTTAACTATTTGTGAACTCTCTCACAGAAGACTGGAATTAGTGTAAGGGGTATTGAAGAAATTCTGTACAACCAGCTGAAATTCATTAAAGTGAGAGGCAAGAGATTCTGAGGCAAAGTTAAAGTCATTGCAGTTGTGCAAGATTGGATTGGCAAGGAACCAAAAATCTTTGGTGTGCAAAAAAGTGCTGCTCAGAGGTAAAGCAACCCAACATAAATGACAGCGCATTGTGAAGGTCATGAAACAGTATAAATAACACCCAATACTGAGAGCTCTGTTAATCAGTGCTATTCTTGTTCTTTAGTTGGGAAAGGCAGTGGACTTAAGTGAGTTTTGCAAAGGCCAAATTGTAATGGCTAGATGACTGGGTAAGAGCATTTCTGAGACAACAAGGCTTGTGGGGTGCTCACGGTCAGCCATGGTTACCTTCAAAAAGTGGTCCAAGGAGGGAAAAAACCACAAACCACCAGCAAGGCGTGGGCCAACCACAGCTCATCGATGCTAGAGGTGAGCAAAGGCTATCCCATATGGTACGAGCCAACAGAAGGGATACTGTGGCACAACTCACCTGTAATTTGAATGCTGGTGATGGGAGTAATGTGTCACAACACACAGTGCATTGAACCCTGCTGAAAATGGGGCGTCTTATCCATAGGCCACTCCGAATGCCCATGTTAACCTCAGTTCACCATCAAAAGCACCTATAATGGGCATGCAAGCATCAAAACTGGACCTTGAATGATTGGAAGAAGGTTGTCTAGTCTGATGAATCTTGTTTCCTGTTGCGGAGAATTATCCTGCTCCATGGGACGAAAACAAGTCGGTGGAGGAAGTGTAATACTTTGGGCAATGTTCTGCTTCAAAACCCTGGGTCCAGTCATTCATGTGCAGGAAACTATGACATCTACCACCTACCTAAACATCATTGCAGACCGGGACATCCTTTCATGGCAATGGTATTCCCTTCTAGTAGTATCTTCTTTCAGCAGGATAATGCGCCATGTCACACTGCCTGGATTGTTTGAGAATGATTCGTGGAACATGAGAAAGACTTCCAGGTATTGCCCTGACCTCCAAATTCCTCAGACATCAATCCAATCGAGCATCTGTGGTTTGTGTTGGAACAGCATATCTGATCTGCGGCGGTTCAACCATGTAACTTACAAGAGTTAAAGGATCTGCTGGTAACGTGTTAGTACCAGATATCACAAGACACCTTTAGAAATCTTTTAGCATCCATACCTCGCTGGGTAAGAGCTGTTTTGGCAGAACATAGAGGACCAACATCATATTAAGCAGGTAGTCATAATGTTTTGGCTCTTCAGTATGTGTTTATAAAGATAAATTAAAGATCTCAATCAAATGTATCTAAATCTTGATTTTGAATAATATTTGTTTAGTATTCAAAAAGTTATGAATGCTGGAATATTTAACAGGTACAAAAATTGACTCCAAAATTTAATTAAAACATTAAAATAGGTTAAGAGATCATAAATCATAGTTAACTCTAATAGAGTATCGGGTACAATTCACCTGCACATGATACTCTACTAGAGTCAACTGTGATCTCTTGTCCCTGTCCAGTTCAATTTTTGGGTCAATTTTTTGTAGCCTATTAAATATTCCAGTGTTCATAACTCTTTGAATACTGAACAGATCTTGTTTAAAATTGAGATTTAAATAGATTGATTGAGCTCTTTAATTTATCTTTAGATATATTTTTAATTAAAAATCATATTGAAGAAGTTATTGAGCTCTGAATGTGATATTTTTTTTTTCTTCATTGAGATAGCATTGAACTGTTTCCATTTTTCTGTCCAGTACCTCTAAATATTACAGAATCTAAACATATCAATGCTTACATGTTTCTTATTTAATGCTCTATATTAATTTACTTTCGAGCACACAAACCAGGAAAAAAATGTATCATTTTGTTGTTGTTTTTTTAAATATTATTTTTTTATATTGCTTCTGAACTGTTTCATTAAATTTCCTTTTGTATATGCTTTACATACTAGTTTATTAAGGAAATTTTGTGTTTAGGTTGATGAAGAGAAAGTAGTCAGCGGGTCATATGATCATACACTTAAAGTATGGGATATTAAAACTGGTCAGTGTAAAATGACTCTCAGGTAAATAGATTTTTATAGTCTAGATTTTTTCCTTTACACAATTTTTTGTGAAATCTTAAAGTTTGCTTTTGTAGATATGAGACATAATATATTTTTGTATACATTTTAACAGATCACAAAAATATTTCAGCAACATGTATTTCATGTATTTAGTTTCTTTATTTTCACCCAAAAATAATGTTTCAGTTATGCACATTAGTGCAGATAAGACAACACTAGTTTATTGCCATACATACATTAAAATTAAAACTTAATTTGTTCCTATTCATGTTTGATCCTTTAGAATTTTTGAAATCAATGTATTTGAATGTTTCAAATGTTTTGAAATAATCAAAATGAGGTATTTATTCAAAGATATGCTCACCAATCATGATTTTATTCTAGTTGGATATTTGCCTTATAATGACATTTTCTTAATTTTTGTTATTGAATTATTCTGTATCAAATCAGGCAAAGGGTGTTAGGATTCTGTTGTAAAAATATGTATGAGACTAATAGTAAAAACATCAGAATGGCATCTGTTTTTGGTCAAAACTAATTTTCTCAAAAGTTATGACCACTTGAAAATAATGTCTAAAATGGCATGTGTTGTATTCCTAATATTTCAGAAACTCAATTCAAATTTTTGCATTTATTTTTTATTTAAAGAACATATTTGGCACATACATCTGAAAACTATTTGGTTCTTTTATTGGTAATAGAAAAATTATGAAAAATTGCCAAAATAAGGTTAAAAAATTGAATGTTCTCAATTTTTTGTTCATGTTGCAGTTCAGATTCTGGCAACACCCTAAAAAAATTATACTATTTGGTAGTGAAAGCAGTCTTCTCTCCACACAAAAGATTGCACTTTAATATATTCAATATTGATGTCCCCCCAAAAAAATTGGGAACATTGAAAATTTGAAAACTAAAAAAAATTGCATAGTTTAAAACAATATCCAAAAAATGTGAAACTTTTGCAAATTTAAATGAATGTGTTATCATCCCTTCATCCAGTAGATAAATGCGATTCAGTTAGCACATTCTGTGATCAATTTCACTAACTTGAAAGTATCATTAGTCATGCAGTTTTTCTGCTCCTGTGGTGGTGGTGAGAATATGATGGATACATTTTTGACTCTTGATGGGTAATATTTGCACTAATGTTTTTAATGTTTTATATTTACGAGTGGTATTTCAAAATTTACCAGTTTATGGAGATAAAATGTAATGATGAGATCATCTCCTAATGTTTGCTCTCACCTTTGAAGCAGTTTCCTTGGGCATTGTATACTTACTAGAGATATTTTCATTCCAGAATATTTCCAGCTCCTGAAACAAGTCACTCAAGCCTACTTTTCAGATGGTTTTTAGTCCTTGTGTTTCATAATCTTTAATTAATGAAAAGGTTGAAACATCAGGTAATGAGTCATCAAGGGAACAGAAAAGATGCATGACTAATGATACTTTCATATTAAAGTGAAACTGATCACATCACATGCTAATTGTGTTGCATTTATCTGCTGGATGAAGTGATGATAACACATTCAGATATTATACAACATATGTAAACAGCAACTCTACCATCTATGCCTGAAAGACATATAATTATACTTTCATCCCCTCTACAATAGCAATTTGGACAGATATCAAGTCACAACCATTCTCATGATATAGTTAATGAAATATCACTCCTACAGTGCTGTTTATATCAGTTTTCTAATTTGTGATTTGTTTTTAAACTTAGCCATACCATATTTTTTATACAGTACTTTAGCCATCTTCCACAAATTGATATTTATAATAATTCAACTTTATAAATATTATAATTCAACACACAAAGAAGAGTGAATCACAAATTTGGTTTAACTTTTCTTAGCAGAACATTTGGTTAAAATTCCATGTAGTTCTTTCATAATGCTGCAGTAATGAAAATAAAGCTGTTGAAGTATTCAAAGACCAAAAATGTTAAAACTACAATACATGAAAGTTCCTTTCTACAATTAACTCAGGCAATTGTCTATAATTTGCAAAAGTTTCAGATTCTTTGAGTAAGTTTTGAAATATGCTACTTTTTCAAATTTTTCCATATTTTTAATGTTTGCAATTTCCTTTAAAGCACTAATATTTAATATATTAAATCACAACTTTTTGTGTGGAGAGATGACTGCATTAACTACCAAATAGTACAATTTTTTAAGATATTGCCAGAATTTCAACTGTAGCATGAACAAAGAAATCAAGAAAAAGTTCAATTTTTAACTGCATTTTGGTGATTTTTCATATATATATATTAATGATAGAAGAATAACTTTCATATGCATGTGCCTGATACAATCTCTTAAACAATGAAAAAGTTTAAATAAATAGTTTTTGAAATATTAGAAAATTGGGAACAATTCCTTCGTGATGTTATAGTAATTAAAATTAAATTTTGAAATATTTAAAGACAAGAAAAAAATGTTAAACTTAAAGATATCAATGTTTCTCTGTTTTTAACTCAAAAGTTTCAGATTTTTTTGTAAATTTTTTTAATATGCCTTTTTTTTTCTAGTTTTTTTTAATATTTATGAATTTTTTGGGCACCAATATTTAATATATTGGGCATAACTTTTTGTGTGGAGAGATGACTGCATTAGCTACCAAAGAGTATAAGTTTTTGGGGTATTGCTAGAATTTGAACTGAATGTGATATCAAGAAAAATTCATTTTTGGCCTAATTTTGCCGATTTTTCATAATTTTTCTATTAGCAATAAAATGATCAAATAGCCTTCAGATGTGTCAGGATATGTCTTTTAAATAAAAAAAATAACTGAAAGGTTCGAATAGATATTTTTCAAAATATTAGAAATACAGCACATGTTTTAGACCCATTATTTTTGAGCAACCATTTTTAAGTGGCCATAACAAAAAAAATCCTTTTGATCAAAAGCTGATGCCATTCCGATGTTCTTGTTCAGAGTTGTCTCGCATATATTTTTTCCAATAGAACCCGTGAAGGTCACCTGACATCCTCAGGCTGTTGCTATTTTAACATTTGAACTTAATTAATTACAGTTTACAGTCATTGTCCAAAATGAAAGAGAATTTTTTTTACTATATTGACAATTTAATAGAAGTTATTAAATCAGTGAAGAAATTTATTAAGAGCTGACCACATTATTATTAGATAAGAAAAATATTGTTTGTCCAGTGTGTTCAGAAGAAGCACAGGTATTTCACACTCTTTGACAACATCTTATTCAGTTTTCCTTAAAAGGATATAAAAGAAAAAGCCTGAATTGTACATATAGAGACCTCTCTTTTTTTATCAGCAAGTTTCCACTGTAGAAAAAGTTATTGCTGACCAAATTGATAACATCAATTAAAGGTGTAAAACTACAATTTAGAGAATGATTTTGAATTTAAATTTTTTATTTTTTGTTAAAAAATATTTCATGCATAAAGGGAATGGGAATAAAGCAGCAACAAAAAAAATAGTTAAAATCATGCATGAGGAAAAATTTTCAAGTACATAATTTTTTTCAGTGAAGTCATTTGCAGAAATACCCAAGTATTCTAATTAAGGCCAGCTGCAACAATGCTAATTATTATATATATACTCTTCATACAAGCCCATTTGTACAAAAGTCTGACAGGAGTCTTTCAGTATGCCATAGAGATCTGTGAGAAAGGCAAAATTTTATATATTTTTGTGTGTGTACATATATATATGTAAATTTTGTGCAGTTTGCTGTTTGCAGCATCATCTGTTTGCTTTTTATTGCCCTGTTTAAAAGTGAAAGTGCATCTATGATTTCTTGCACAATTCATAAAAAGAAAAAAAAATAATGCCAGGAAATATTATCAGTGAAAATCAAATTATGTTGCCTTTCTGAAATAACTTTTCATTTGTCCAAGTAAAAATTGTTTAATTCTTTATATTAATCATGTTTCAAAAATTGTGATTCTTTGAAAGAAAGTATTTTAGGAAATCAGACAAAATATAACCATTTTTGGAATGTAAAAAAGAAAAGAAAAAAACAGGAAAGTGCATCTATGATTTCTTTGCACAATTCATAAAAAGAAAAAAGAATAATGCCAAGAAATATGTGAAAATCAAATTATGTTACATTTCTGAAATAGCTTTTCATTTGTCCAAGTAAAAATTGTTTAATTCTTTATGTTAATGCTTCAAAAATTGTGATTCTTTGAAAGAGAATAGTTTAGGAAATCAGACAAAATATAATCACTTTTGGAATGTAGAAAAGGAAAAAAAAACAGTATAAAGGTTTAAAAATGTGCATTAAACATCTGATCTACATATCAGACGTTTAATACACATTTTTTAACCTTTATACTGTGTTTTTTTTGTGTGTAGATCAGATATTTTCACTCAGGCAGATTCTTGAGAAATGTTTAGAGTTTCAGAAACCATTGGTTGTTAGCTTTGTTGATTTCAAAAAAGTGATTGTTGATCGTCATAATTTGTAGTTGATTGTGAGATTGTATGGAATACCAAACAAGTTAGTTAATGTAATGAAAGCTCTCTATAATAACACTGAGTCATGTGTGAGAGTTGGTAAAGCTTGTAGCAATTGGTTTAGCATTGCTTCTGGTGTTCAACAAGAGTGCATTTTGTCCCCCTTTCTCTTTAGTTTGGTTATTGATTATGTTATGTGAAATTCACTGCAAGGGAAAGGTTTTGGCCTTAAATGGTGTGGTGATATGAAAATTTCTGATTTAGATTTACTGCTGATTTAACCCTTTTGGCTCTTTCATTCGAGCTGCTGATGAGACTGGTAGTAGAGTATGTTTGGTTATAAACAGAGAGAAAACTAAAGTGATGAAAACTGGTCAGGCAAGCTGTGATTCAGTTAATCTGAATGGTTGCAGTCTTAAGTTTGTCACAGTTTGATTATCTTGGGAGCTATGTAACATATATTGGTGATGTGCAGCATGAGATTAACAGATGAATAGGGATTGCTGCTGATACTTTTAAGAATCTATGGAGAGTGTGGAGAAATAGGCATATACACCGGAAGACTAAAATTAGACTGTATAATAGTTTGGTTCTTTCTAGGGTTAGTTATGGTAGTGAAACATGGACGCTTTAAAAACAAGATAAGAGGAAACTTGATGCTTTTGATTCTAGATACTTACGCAGTATCTTGGACATCAGGTGGGTCAACTTTAAGCAGCATATCATGCAGAGAGAGACTGTTGGTTTGGCCATGTTGCCTGTATGGATAATTATAGATTAGTGAATAGGATTATGAACAGTGTGCCTAAAGTCTCAGAAAGAGGAGACCTAGGATGTGGTGGATTGACAATGCCAAACAGGACCTTGTTAGATTGGTGTGCAGTGGCCAGATGTAGCTCAGAACAGATATGCCTGGAGAACTAAATTTTGCAGTCTGGTTGGACCTCCACAGCCCAAGGCTACTTGAGGATGATGATGATTATTATTATTTAACATCTATCACTATAAATGGACATAAAAAATAGGTAGCATAAATTTTATTCATTATGACAAAATGTGCAATCAGTAATCTTGAAATTGATCTCATAAGAAATGTGCAGTGAATTTTAGGATTAAGTGCAGGGGTTAAAATGCAGGAATTTGAGTTACACTACAGCCTTAATTGTTAAGTGCACTATAATGCCAAATGACCAATCAACCTGCAATGACATGTGGTTTTTAACCTCTGTTTTTCTAATTTCTGCGTAATACAGATGGATAGGGAAGTTTAACTTTTGCAATTGCCTTAAGGCCAGCTTGTGAAATGTGCATTAAAGTGTTCTTAGTGTTTAAAGTTTTACTGCAGCTAAGTGGGATGCGTTACCCAGTAGTATAATGTCCATTTGTTAATAGTTCTGTGAATTGCAATGTAAGGATTTTATACTTTGTGGGAAAGCATTCACTACATCAGTCCACTTGACACACCATTTGGTCCATTGAAGCTATTAAATTTCATATTGTGTAAAAGTAGTTGGTAAAGGCATCAACAACAAAGAATACGTAAGAAGAAGAATGAAAGCTTCCATTGGTGCAATGTAAGACACTTTTGACTGCAGTGCCACAGGGATTCAGATACACATGTTGTGCTGCAGGAAAGCTACTATTTGTGATCTCAGGTACAAAGATACTTGCATATTTGTTTCTGTGAGAACCTTTAGATTTGGCAGCTTTTGTTGTTAGTGTCATAATGTTTATAAGATTTTTTTAATCTGTATTATAGGCATTTGGGAAAGTTTTTGCATCACATGAAATATCTATTGTTTTTTTTTTACCTTTTGTTTTTTTCTCCTTCAGCACTTTTATGTATGGGTTGTTCTTGAAAGGAAATATTAGTAAAATCTTGATTGATAGAATTTTTAATAGTATATATTGTTTTCAAATGCACTGCATTCCTTACTAACTCCTTCAACTCCATCACTCCACTTTTTTTGCTGTGTGAACAAATTTATCTGCAAAACGATTTTTTGACGTGATTATTTAATTTTTTATTGTCTCATACAATCCTTCCCAAATTTGTTTTAAATTTGTTCTTCATTCCATATAACAAGCCGAACTTTTAAAGAAAATGTGTACGTAAATCTCTCTTTTTTATAATTTTAACATCACTGAGTTTTTATAAATTGTTTACATATGCAATGAATAAAAATAAATAAAAAAAGCACCGAAAATTGAAAAAGTGAACTAAAAAAATTTATTTAATATCATGTATTCATTTCAACTCAGTTCACAGCATGAGAAGTTGGCTACAACAGATTATGCCAATGGGTATAAATCTTATTTGCAACATCTGCAAAATATCAAACCTGTCTTTAAAATTTTGCAACTGTCATGCACTGAAAATATAATCCATAATTCCTTACTGCTTTGTGATTGTAGCGAGGAAGACTCTTTGGAATCACAGCATGCCAACACTTACTAATGCCGCACAGCAAGCACTCTTCTGTGACAGAAACAGGACCGAAGTTCACAACAAGCGTAGTTTTGTGATAATGAAAGTTTGAAGTGAAATATGTGTGATAATGAAAGTTTTAATTATGAACTTTATCATTTAATTATGAACTGAATCATATTTAAATTATGAAAAAACTGATAATCAATCTGTAAGCATCAATCACTTATTAATGCTAGATATACTTCTGGAATTAATCCTACAGTTATAGAGGTAATAGCAGCAAGTACTGCTTGACACATTACAAGTCATTGCCTGCCATAACTGCCACATGGCGGTACGTCTTTAGGTAAACCACGTGCATCTGGTAAAAATGAGTGCATTTGGAAAACTACCTCTATATTGTTACAAATCAAGCTTTTAGTAACATTTTTTCTTGGAATAGCAAATATATCAAAAAAAGTGCTGAGGGAGGAAAAAAAAACATTCAGCATACCTGAAATTAGAGATTATAATCCTTTGTTGTTCACAAGAAATGTGCTGAAATGTGCATGCACAGTGATAATTCAATCCTAGACTACCAACAACCAGTTTGCTGCACTGCCCCTGTAAGTACATTTCACAGCAGGATATGTATCTGGAGCTTAGTCGTGGTAGTAGCTATTCAGCCCTGGATGTAAGAAGCCTTTCTTCTCCTTACATATTCTTTGTCAACAAGCTACTGATCATTGCTATAGGGGTTCAAAAAGATGTCTAACTGAGCTAAAGAGTGGTCCACAAGGAGTTGGGTTTATTTTACCTCTGAGCGACACTTTTGTAATTTGTGTACATGAGCTAAATTGCCAAGTCATGAACTCCATGGTTCAGAGTAGGGAAAGGGGATCCATTGGATAACTGCTAGAAGATGGAAGCCTCAAATCAGAGCATGCACCATGTTCTTTAACATGTATGATATGACTTTCCTGTACATAGGGACCTTACAATGCCCTTTACAAGCCCATTGATGACCCCTTTCCTACTAGGGGCAGAGCAGGAGTTGGCAAAGAAAATCACAGATAGTTGACTTTATCTCCAAAATCTCATTACTGTGGGTGTTATCTAATATATCAGAGATATAAATAGAAGTTCCAGGTTATGTACCTCTCAGTGCATTTCATATGGTTACATCGTATGCATCATCAGGTAAAGTATCCACCCTGCCATATGTAGACAGCTGTAAAGGGTGATCTGTATGTAAGACTGTTATTGATATCTCTGCCTCCCTCCTCATATTGTGTGATTTCTCACATTAAGAGAATGATTTTTTTATCAAGCAAATTAAGTGTTTTTATTGTATATTATTGCATTGTAATAAAAAAAATAAATAAAAATAAATACCCCCTCAAGCAGCTGCTTGCCACAGAGGTCTGACAGGAGCCTGTCAGTTTATATGACACAGTAGAAGATCTGAGAGGATGGCAGGACCTCAGCAGAAAAACGACACATACATCCATGCCTTATGGGGGCTTGAACCCAGGTCCCTTAGATCAGTAGCCAAGCACGCTAACCACTCGGTCATGAGATGGCTATATTGCATTGCAATAAAACTGTAAATTTCTTGATTTTTTTTTTGTCAGATATTCAAATTTTATGTGCAAGAAAATTCTATATATATATATATTTACATAATGTATTTGATGTATTATAGCTATTAATTTATATGACTTATAATTTTTGTATTTTAAATTCATATATGTTAAAACATTTGATATTAATTAACATTGTAAACTCCTTTTAGGGGTCATGAAGGTGCAGTTCTTTGTCTGCAGTTTGATGAAGTAAAGATAATTTCTGGATCTGGTGATAAGACAATAAAAGTAATATGCTATATATATATATTTCATTAAACATGCTTTGAGTTAGTATATTAAAATTATGTGTAATGACTGCAACAATCTTGTTAATTAGATTTTACAAATGGAACACCATATTAGTCCAATTACAACAAGATCTCATTTTGCAAATTTAGAGGTTCTTGAAAGATCACGACACAAACTGAAATAGACACAGATTGGTAAGGGGGTGCTGTAGCATTCTGAGTCATCAGCTAGCCAGGTTCTCCTAGGAGCAAGACTTTTTTTTTTTAAATAATAATAATTCTTATTTTACGTATTATACAGGGTGTCCCTGAATTCATGGCCCAAACATGAGGGGATGGTAATACACACCCAACCTACCAATATTCGTCATAGAATATGCGACTGCAAACACAGCCCAGTGCCAGTAGGGGGCACAGACGAGGTGGTATGGCTTAAAGGCACTGGATCAGCCAAACCCCAGCATTTTCAGCATCGACTGGACACGAGATGGAGCAGTTTACGAATGCAGAGAAAGCCGATATGCACCTGATGTATGGTGTAGCCGAAGACAATGGTAGAGAGGTGCAAAGACTCTACCATGAATGATATCCTATGTGCCATCTGCCTGATCATAAAATTTTTGCGTGATTGCATCACCAGCTGTCTGAGGCAGGCACCTTCCATGTCAGTCGACATGATTCCGGATGAGCATCTGCTCGTCCGGAAATTCTTAAGGAAGAAGCATGGTAAAATGGAAATCAAATACACGTGTTCTTTGACATGTCTGCAAATGTTGCATGTGCACTCACTCACTTGAGCCAGATAATGGAGATCAGACATCAGTCAAATTTTTGACATGTCTGCAATTGTTACATGGATACATACTTGCCCACCCACCAAAAGAGATCAGGCACCTGTGTTTTTTGAGATGCACCTGCAAATGATGCTTGCTTTTCTGCTCACTGACTTGCTGCTTATGCACATGGGCTTTTATTGACTGACTGGTTGGCTGACTGAGTGGAAAAATTTATCACTTAGTTTTTTTTTAACAATATTTCCAACAGACAAAAAAATACTGAAAAATATTTGGGCTGTACCAATGAAGAAAGTTCCTACTGTTCTATTAACTATTTCCTATTATTAATCAAATTTTGTTTAAAGTACAAACAGTAATTTTTCTGTGCTTTTTTGTTAGCTTCACTGCACTGGAGTTACACTATTAGGTAATATGTACATCTTGCAAACCAGAGATGACTTTGAAATAATCATGCAGCTATTATTTGAGCATGTGTATATGTTTTTTTTAATATTCATACCATCTTGAAATCAAAAGTTACTTTTATGATGCCTTACATTACTAAAAAATTTCCATAATTTTTCTTCAGATTTGGAGATTGACTGAAGGGGAATGCATCTTAACTCTTAGAGGTCATGAAGATGCTGTGACTTGTTTGCAATTTGATGTTTCAAAGATAATAAGTGGTTCTTTGGATAGAACTATTAAGTTTTGGAGTCTCAACAATGGCTCATGTCTTAGCACTTTAGACTGGATGAAATCTGAGGGCCATACTGGAGTTGTCAGGTAAAAGATAGGTTTATTAAATTTATAGCTTAGTAAAGTAATATTTTATTAATGTTTTGTTATCAAATTAGGAATGTCTTACAGGGCCAGTCAGTAATAAGCTATCTTCCTAAACATGAAAATGATACTCACCCAAGTATTTGACCATTATTTTTTTAATGTATCTCTCTTCAGTTCAACATACTTTATTCCACTTCAATTATAATGACAACAATTCAGAGTAGAAATTAACAATTTTCCCACAAGTTTTCCAAAAACTTGTGGTTCATTCATTTCAAGCTCTTAACCATTTAAATATCTTTTATTTTTTCTAATGGCAGAACAGGAAGTATTAGATGCCACATCTAAACTGTAAAGTGTGTAATAAGTTTTTGAAAGCCACATTTCCTCATAGCAGATTAGTCTTTTCAAAACTTGTGTGTTGGAGTATTATTTTGGAAAAGAACATCATTAGCAAATTTCCTTTGCTATTTTTTGTTTATTAGTAGTTCTCTGAAAAATGTTACGGTTGCAGCACAGAATTCATCTATAGCATAAAAGGCTCTAAAAACTCCACTAGAAGCAGTAACTTTCAAAACTGGCGACTTGTTATATCCCATTAATATAAATGCATTTCAATACTTGCCAAAACTCTGGAAAAAGCACTTTTCTATATTTTTCTTAAAGGTCTGACCTTGCAGATTTCATCATGATATCAATTCTCTATAGGAGTAATTCAGGTATCCATTAACCCTCTAACCCCCCCCCCCCCCCCCCCCAAGAAAATTAACTTTGGAGCTTTTATTTATTTATTTTTATTTTTTTTTGGCAAATAACTAATGAAAGCAAATAATGTTATATACCAACATCGTATTTCACCAATCTTCCTTCCTTAAGAAATGATAAATGATCAGAGTATTTTATCAGGAAACCAAGAAATAATAAAATTGAGGAATAACTATGTTCAAGTTAAAAAATATTCATAGTAATAAGTTGTAAGATTTCCTCATAAAATAAAATAACACTGCAAAGATGTAGCCTAACTGCAAAGATTGTTGAAGATAAATAATAAAAGATAGAAGGGGGATAAAGACGAATCTAAAGAAACAAAAGTTTTAGTTTCATTAAAAAATCTTACTAACAGAACAAATGCAGCTGTATCCAATATCAATCGTATTATTCACACTAGACAGATCAACACTTTTACACATTCTATTCACCTTGACACAGAAACACGTGTCTTAGAACTTTACACATTCTATTCTACTAGACAGATTTACACATTCTATTCACCATGACACAGAAACGTGTCTTAGAACTTTTCTAGGAACTTTCATTTTCAATACAAGCCATGCATGATATTGAAAATGGAAGTTCCTAGAACCCTTCCAGCAAGTTATGCAATGAATGATAAAAATTTTATAAATAAATAGATTTAATGAGAAACTTTAATAAAATTGATAAAAAAAAAAAGAAAGACTTAATTGGAAACTGCTTTAAAATTATCCAATTTAAGGGACAAAGGGAAGTTTTTTTTACTGATTTTCAGAAAGATTTCAAACTTTATATAAAAATATATTGGCACAGTTCAGATCAAATTCGTTAGTAGAAATCTCACTTGATAGAACATGTATTGCACTGATCAAAGTGAAAATTGCAACACCATGAAGGAAGTGATGTATATGCCTGAAACTGATGGGACGGAAGCTCTGAGGGTAGACATTACCAAAAATGAAACATGAGAATGCAAGGTACTTGTGTTTATTACAGATTCATTAGTACATAGTAGGCCCACCTTGGGAGTTATGCAAGCTTTTAGATATTTCAGCATTCCCATCAATCAGATGGTTAATGGTGTCCTGAGGTATGGCATTCCAAACAGCATCCAATTGGGCATGCAACTGTAACAGGTTCACCGTCGGAGGGAGCTGGCCAAGGTGTGACCCAAAAGGTCTCATGCATGATCAACGGCAACAAGTTCAGAGAGTATGGCAGCCATAATAAAATGTCCATACCTTGGAGACTGTCCATCATTGTACATGCAATGTGTGGGATAGTGTTGTCCTGCTGCAGAATCAGTCCAGGCATGGTAGTAAGGAAGCATTGTGCCACAGGATTAACAATGTCATCAATGTAATGCCTCACAGTTAGTGTGCCAGAAAAGCAAAAAAGCAACTGTTTACAAAAAAAACACTTTTCACAGTAGAGCCTCACACTAGTCAACACTACTAACATCTCTGAGCTCCTATGGCTCCATCTCTACTGCCCCATAACCTAATGTCGTTTACTTTACATCTGGTGTGCAAACTGACATGTGGCAAAGCACACTGGTGGAAGTCTCATTTGCATAATATGATTACATGCTCACAAGCTATAATGCAAGAGGGGATGTGTCCTTCTTCACGCATTAGCTGCTGTCAATCAAAAATCAGAGTTTCGCACGCACAGTTTCTCTAGTGGTATGGGTGAGAAGAAATGATTCAGCTGAAAATATAAGGCCCAAAATAATAATTATAATGTAACTAAAGTAAAACTATTTAAGGAAAAGTAAAAGTGAATGAGTGAACCATCACAGAATTTTGCTTGATATTGTGGAAGAGTCCTGATAAGTATTTCTACTCCCAAAAATTTTCTTCATTTCTCCTTTTTAAGAAATTGAATCACTGAATTGTTCTGCAGTTTCACAAAATCCATTACACAACTTATAAGCTAATAGTATCAGTGCTCATCAACTTTGCATATTCATTATTAATACACATTGCACTGTAATGATCCACAGACTTGTTAAACTTCACACAGGTAACTTATTAAGTGGCCTTCATATTTAAAAAATAATTTTTGACTCAAGGTTGATTATATAAATGATGCTGAACCTCTTAATGTTTTTCTTCCTATTGCATATGTATTTTTAATTCAAATTTGTTTTAAAATAAGTAACTTCCATTGTAAATTTTCATACAACTCATGGTATAATTTCCTAATTAAAATATCTGTGGTGTAGTTTGTTTTGTAATGCATTCCTTTTTCCATCCTACTTATATTGTTAAAAAAAATTCTAGCATGAGTGAAGAATCTTTACAACTGCTCTAAATAATAGATGTAAACTATTAGAAGTAAATGATTAAAGAGATATATTAAATATGGATAATCTGTTATCATTCTGTATTGTATTACAATAGTTAAAAATTTTAATGTTTTTTGTGTATAGTTGAAAGTTATGAAAATATGACATAAGCTGGTGTCTGTCTGCCAAATGTCTAACTCTTGTCCTCATAAGTTAGATGCACATGTAATGTTTAAACATAATTCTTCGACAGATTCTGTGAGACATTTTTTAAAAAAGAATATTGAACTCCCTAGTGTGGAGGGCTGAGATAAAATAGAACCTATGTTTGTCCTTGTTTCTTATACAGTATACAAACCCTGAACATGGACACACCCACTATCTTAATAATCAGGTTTGCTAAGAGCTATGCCAATTAGTGCTGGTATAGGAGTTGACTTATGCTTTCACTCTGAATTCTTTAAAATTTGTGTTTTTTGTAGATGTCTGCAAGCTGACAGATGGAGAATAGTCAGTGCTGGAGATGACAAAACACTCAAAGTAAGATAATATTTTATTTTCATAATCAGAATGTGTATTGGTTCATTGATAGATTTTGTATGCATCTGAAGAACTATCCACTGTAAACATTTGATGAAAACAGTTACATTTTATGTAGTATCCTGTGGATCATAATAGCTCATATTGAGAAACAATATAGTAAGATGAATACCAGAGACTAAAATTTCTGTCAGAAAGAGTTTTCCAAGGTTTACTGATTATGTGTTATTTTTGCCATAAGGTGAGGTTATAAAAATTACTAATGATTTTTATTTGAAAAGTTATTTTAAAATGAATCACTAGCAGATTTAGCCACATTGCATGGGTCTTTAATTATTTCTAAAATATAAAGTAGATGACACTAACCTTTTGACATACAAATTGCATGGTCATCCCCTTTTTTGTAGGAGGGGGGAGTGAAAGAAAATAAGTTGCATAGTCTGAGAAGCCCATGATACTTTCCACATCAGAAGCCTTGAAATATTATCCATTATTCCTTGTGATCATTTATGTATTTCCCCTTTTTTGGTGTGAAAAGAAAGATTGCAGGGCCATACCTCTTATGTTGCTTTAAGCTATGATAAGTGATATTTCCATAAATAACATTAACACCTTTCAGCTCACCCCTTAGTTACACTACTGGTTAATTCCATTGAAAATGTCATTGTGAGTAACCTTTCTTTTAGTCAAATTTTTTCTGCATTAACATTTTCATTAATGTTTTTTATTTACAACCTTTTCATCAATTAGAGAATTTTAATCCAATAGCACAGTGGCTAAATTCATACTTTAATTTGTCACTAAAGATATGAGTATCTATGGATGAGACTGGATGCTCATGGAAGCTTCCAATAGCTTTCAGTAGATAAATGGTTTAGCATGGGTAATTAGACATGTGAATATGGGAGTCTGAACAGAAAAATCTAAATATTCAATTATCTTCTATTTTCAAATTTCATAATTATATTTAGAAGTGAAAACACTTTATTAAAATTTATCAAAAGCTTATGTGTGTCCAGTCTCATCCATATAGGAAGAAAATTTTGAGATGAATGGAAGTTGAATGGCAAAATGCAACCAATAAGTGGATGAAAAAAGTCCTTCCCAATCTTGCAAAAAAGGATGTGTTTCATACTAAGAAACAGCATTGTCCTGAAGAATGAGTCTCAGCTTGGTCAGCATTGAGATTTATCTCTGCAAAACTGCCCGCCCTGCCCACAGTCAGTAGGGGATACTGATGGGCTTGGAAAGGCCGCCGTCCATTGGATGGGACGTTAAGCGTGGCCCCATGTGTAGGAGAGCCATACCCTGTGCACGTTAAAGAACACACTGGATGGCCTTGACAGGAGGCTACCATCTGTCTCCTAACAGCTGTTCCAGTGGGTCCCCTCCCCCAACCTTCTCTGAGCCTTCGGAGTCCTTGTGACCTGGCCATTTAGCCCATTGTGTGCACAAAAGTGCCACTCAGAGGTAAAACAACCCAACCTGAAGAATGAATGCACAGTGATGTTTCATTAAGTCCATTGTTCTCTGTATAAGAACCAAAGGAGCAAATTGCATACTTCTTGCTTGAAATGAATGGAAGGTGAAAAGTTGTGTCCACTCATCATAGTGAAAACAAATTGTCGACATGCTCTCATCTAGCTTAAAAAACTTCCAATTTATTTTGTTGAAAACCAAAGTGTTTGGGTGATTTCTGCAATATTTACTAATTTTCTGATTCACCGTGAATTTGAATTGGTGCAAAAGAAGAGGAAATCTTTCTCACTGTTGATAAGTGCTCCAACTAAAATAGCAGTTTAAAATATTGAGCTCACATTTTTTTTTCTTCTAACATAGCTTAGTCATTCTGCTTACTTGGCTTGAGAATTAGTAACACCAAGCTTTGCCCAGAAAAATTATGAGATGAAAAACTTTGAAAGCATCAAAGTAGGCCATTGCTGTCCAGAGTTTGATACATAAAGCCATTTCTTCCAGCACATGAAAACAATGCAACTGAACATAAAAGTTGCTAAAATTAATCACTTCATGAATTTCAAAAATTGGGTATGAAAATATCAAACAAGATTTTTCTGAGTAAATTTTCTTATTTTCTATATGCAGAGTAATGTAATTTTTAAAATCTTTTATTCTTTATTTTTGTACCTCCTTTTACATAAATTTAGCATATGACTTAATGGTTTATTATTGTTAGCTATGCTTTGCAAAACATGTGAACAGTTTTGATGTAGGAATTCAGGATTGCAGAAATAATCAAAAACTTCTGGGTGCCATTAATCTAATTTCCCATACTTGAAATTGTATAGCAGAAACTAAAAGCAAACTAGAGCTACTGAATATTGAAACTGGACAGTGCAGCATCAGTGCAGATGATATTGCATGTTCTATGTACCACAGATCTAAATTGAGGTTCTTTTTAACAGGACCAGCAGTCAAATGATGTAAGATGAATTCTTTCACAAAATCGGTTACAGATCCATTTGAAAAATCTCCTTTATGTTCTTTATGGCTATTGTTATCAACTGGTTAATGTTATTTAAAATCTACGATAAATAAGCATCACTCATTGTATCAGGATTTAATAGTTTATGTATAGACTTAGAAAAGTATGCATGTTTGCTATAACTATAGTGTTTAATTATTTACAAAATGCATATGTGTAGATACCAAAAACAGTCTTATAATGCAATAAGCAATAATATTAAAATTTTTTCACAACTAGTTTTTTTTATGTCTATAAGAGTGTATATTAATTAAGATAGTCTTAATCCAGGGGGTTTTCTTGATGCTATATTCCAGGACTTGCGTCACTGTGCACCTTCCTCTTGATTTTTGAGAAACTCGTATGTCTTCCCACCTCCCATTTATCATCAGCCAACTGCCCTGTTAACAACAATTTCAATCAATAATTAAAATAGAGTAATCCCTAATTATAAATAATAAATTTATAAATATAATGCTCTTCATGGAGCATTAATTTGTTATAACACTGTCGTTGTATTATACCTCATGACGACATTGTCCAAACTTGTTATAACGCTGGTATAACTCTCTCGTGGCATCTTAATAAAATAACAGTTGCTATAATGAATAATGATTGCTATGGATCTGGCAAGAGAAATGAAGCTTTCTAATTTCATAAAAATGGATCTGGCATGCACTGCTTTCCATGTAACTTGTTTTTTAGCACTCTTTCTTGAACACAGTTCATTTGTAGTTAATATTTTTTAAGTCATGACAATGGGTGATAAGAGTGCAAGAGCATCAGCATCTAGTGTCAATAAGAAGAAAAGGAAAAGTCTGAGTTTAGAAACTAAATTAGACATTTTGAAAAGAATTGCATCTGGTGATTGGCAAGTTGATGTGTGCAATAATTTAGGACTGGCAGGTTCATCGTTAAGAATAATTGTAAAAAATAAAAAAAACTACTTTAACCAGTGGGAAAGTTAGTTTTTTTACTGTTCAGCAAAATGACTAGAACCAGGTCAGTTATTATGAATGAAATGGAGAGACCTCTAAATATATTTATTGATGATAATACCAAACATAAAATTTGTTAAATTTAATTATTATTCAAGAAAATGTTTATATGAAGAATTAGCCTATATTAAGATCTAAAAAAAAAAGCTCAGCCCGAAAAATATGGAACCATTTACCACTAGTAAGTGGTGTTTGGTAGATTTAAAATGCATTCTAACCTCTACAATACATCAGTCTAAGAAGAAGCTGCAAATGCAGATGAGAAAAAGCTGAAAATCTAAAAAAGAATGTTAAAATTTTTGAGGTGGGGGCACAGATATACTGCTCAACAAGTTTTTAATCACAGTACTAATGCTGTAATTATCGAAACAGCTTATTGCATTGGCTGGAACTTAATCAATTTGAAACATATATGTATGGAAATCCAATGCTCACTTAGCACTGATTCACCCTTGTGCTCTGTTTTGCTGCAGCCAATTTACATTGTTAAGCGAGGCATTCCTGTAATATTTAAAAACATTTCATATCCTTGTGCTCCTCTTGGAATATCTTCATGCCCCCTCCCTCCACCATTTGGGAACCCATGCTATATTTGGGACAGGGGTGATTCAGTCAGTAGCATGCCAGGCTTGTAATCTGCAGTTCCCAGATTCGAGTCCCAGTTGAATCAGCATCAAGAATTATCTCTGCAAAACTCCCTGCCCTGCCCACAGTCAGTAGGGACACCGATGCCATACCCTGCACACGTTAAAGAACACTCTGGATGCCTTGATGGGAGGCTACCATCTGTCTTCCAACATAGTGTCTTCCAGTGGGTCCTCCCCTCCCGAACCTTCTCTGAGCCTTCGGGGTCCTTGTGACCAGGCCATTTAACCCATTGTGTACAAAAAAGTGCTGCTCAGAGGTAAACAATCCAACCTGCTATATTTCTTATGTCAGCAGTTGACCAATATATTTAAATTAGTAATATATATTTTTAAATCCTGTATGCTATTGAAAAGATGTATAGTAAAATATAGTTTTGAGAGATGAATTAAAAATATTTTATAAAAAATTGAACTGTAGGTTTGGAGTCTTGAGACAGGAAAGAGACTTGTAACTCTCCGTAACCATTCAGATGGAGTAACTTGCCTTCAGTTCAATGACAGTGTTATTGTATCTGGTTCATATGACCAAACAGTCAAACTCTGGGACTTCAGTGTGTGCTGACTCTGGTGCCAAGAAATGTTTGAAAATCAAGTTGAAGATTCTTGCAGTATGCACCAGCCAAGTCTTCCACCTATCTCTGGCTTTATAAGTAGCACATTTTCAGTCCTCTTTTAGAACCCTATATTAGGATTCTTCTTTTATATAGTATATACCAGTGACCAAACAATTTTAAGTTCCTTAGTATTGCCAAGGAAAATAGGTATTATGGAGTAAAATGACAGCTCTAAAAATTATGCAGAATAAATTTATTTTTATTGATGGTGAACAATATTTTTGTTACTGTAACAATACATTGTTAAAATTTAAGCTTCTAATATTGATTCATATCTTAATAAGACATAGTTATGTTTATAAAATCTCAGTACATTCCGCTTTTTTGTTGTTGTTTAATATATATAGTTGAAAAGAAATTATAGTTATGTACTTTAATAAGTTTTTGTTTTGTTTGTAGACAGAAAATATTTAAATAATGCAGGTTGAGTCTTTCTTGAACATTTGTTTTATTAGCACTCCTTTTAATGAAACTTATTAGAATGTTACATCTTTCACAACTTAGCCTTCCACATAACTGTTTTTATATTTCTCTGTATTAGTTTATACATTATATAATATGTAGTTAAGAAAAAAATCTTAAATTATTTGATTTTGTACTTAAGCCTAACTGTTAGTGATTATATGCAAGAATCTGCATGTATGCATTATTACTTTCTATAGTGTACATTTACCAGCCATAATGTCCAATTTAAGATCAAATGTGAAACATCATTACTAAGTTAGATTTTAAATGATAACATTAAATTTAAAACGCAGTTGAACCCTCAGTTATCAGTATATACACTGTTATTGATACTTCCATTATTTTATACTTCATGAAGTTATTTATTTGACATCATGTTAATATTAAATTTCTTGCAGTTACTGTATTTGTTATCAGTAACTTTTAAGCTAGCATAGTAGAAAAAGGTTCATAGAAATAAGTCTGACATTAAAGCTGCTGTTTTTACATTTTGCCATACAGAATTGCATACATTTTTTTGGTAACCTTTTTGTGATGACTCTCATGTCAAATTTCTAAACCTAAAGGATGGCAAAGTCCATCTGAACTCTACCCTCCTCTAGCCCATTTTTTCTATTGATAATCATTTTCAATATGCATGCCACACCAGCCAGGAACTGGGACATTCACGGCTGGAAACCCCAGAAACAATTAAGACATATCTTCTTGTACTTTATAAAGCTCCACTCTGACTCTACTCTCAGACAATGCCTGCAGCAAAAGCAGATTGCAGTAATGCATTTCACAAAGTTTGGTGAATTTATGAATATTCATTAAGTAGTTTGTGTATAAAAATACACTACTACTATAGAATTAAAATCCATTGACAGAAAGAAGTTAAAATAGGGGAAATTTTATAAATATGGAAATGTGCTTGAGACATGCTTCAACTAGGGAATGCGTGTACTTATAAGCTGTAGCAGAATGTATACAAATAATCAAATTATTTTTTAGTATTATTTCACTCATTCCTAGTAAAACACAGACTTTGAAATTTTGCCAAATGAAATTCAGTTTTGTAATTTTTTTCTTTTATAATTCAATTTCCATCAATATGTATGCATTGTATAAGTACTAAAAGTTATTTACAATCTTCATGTTATACAAATGCAGACCCAAATTCAAAACTCTCTAACTTTGGGAGAGGAGGGGGACATTAGAGATACTATCTGAACTAATTTTATATAAATCATCACTTTCTAAAGACATTCCTTCAGTATTTCAAAAATTTTATGTGTTTTAGGTATTATTTCAAAAGTTATATGTAATAATAAGTAAGTAGTAAAAAGTAGGTTTGTAATATACTTTTAAATGTCTTGAATGCAAAAAATTAAATAGATCGTTGCTGTTTTCAGACCTCTCTAAAAATGGGTAAATATTTTTGAAATCGTGATATAAATATATTTCTTATACAATAGTATTATATCCAAGTGTCATTTTAACTTTAAAGACTATATCTGTAGTTAAAAGAGATTTTAATTAGTTTTTCTTTTGTTATAGAAATGGTTAGATACCTTTGACAATATAGTTATTTTAGGGTATTATTGAAAAACTAAATATTTAACTGTTAAACATTAATAATCTTTGAATTAATGTATGGCTGGATATTAGTTAAAACTGGAATAAAAATTAAAAAGTGTTATTTGCTTAATAATCCATTTCAGAATTCACTATTCAATTTAAATTTTCTTAACATACTCCTGGTTGAGAATAAAGTTTTGAGTAGAAAAAGATGTGTTTTGAACTTTCACATTCTTTCTGTGTAGCATTTTTCCTGATTGAATATTTGCCTGCCAAAAGATACATTTTAATATAGGGTTTTATTATTTTTATATGCAGCAAAGTAATTTTATTTCCAAAAATGTTTTCTATGGCATGTTAAGAGAGCTGTCATTTTACTTCACTATGCTGTTATTGTTATTGTTGAAATGCTTGTTTGACATATGTACTCATTAGCATTTTCATATTTTTCATTAGTCTACTATAGCATAGCATGTGATTTTTTTTTAAATTGTTTTATAAGCATTTGAGATTACCTGCTGCCTAATAGTTGAAAAGAAGCATAGCAAATAGAAATGCAATTAAATGACATTTTGTCAAACTGAAAAATGTCAAATTTCTGTTTTTAAACAAGTTAAAATAAATACCTTCTTAATTATGGGAGTAAATTTTAAAAATTTGGTATAGTCATCAGATGAAAACTAAAAACAATAACGATTTTCATACATACAAAGTAATGAAATCCTATTTCGACAAAGAAATATATTTTTGGTTTTATTTGGATAAAGCAATAAATCATTTTGATGAAAAAGCTAAATGAATTAATATCAGAAATTAAAATATTTTTTGATTGAGATCACAGTTCCATGGCTGTGTGTGAAATTACATGGATTTTTAGAACTAATACATAGTTTCTATTGTGAACAGCTGCAACCTTTTATATGTTAGTTAAGACATTTTCTACTGTACACTACACTTTAGTTTTCATACCAAACTATGGCTCACAATTTCAGCACCAACAATTATCTTTTGTATTGCACTGAAGAAGTTATTTCATTACCATTCTTGAAAGCTGTACTGAAATTTGTATATCAATGTACAAATCTGTTGCTGTTTAATTATGAAAAGAGCATTTATAATTTCTCACTAAAGTATGCAACTGTATATAATGTTGTCATGTATTTTTCCAAACTTGTATGTTAATATATGAAGTAGAGCAGAAAAATATGCTAATGCAAGAACATTGCATTTTTCATTAATAATAATAATGCACCCAACAGTGTGCATATTTCATAATAAACTTATACAATGTACTTAAAATAGTATGCAATTTTGTTTTTAAATATTTGTTTCTTTATAGAAGTTTACAATTTGTTCTTTTTGGATAGTTTTGTTCATAACTTCACTTTTCAACCAGTCAGTTTTGCCTTTATTATATTTGCTTATTAAGAGTAGCTGTTAAACATCTAGTTTTATAGAAATGTATATGTTAGTAAAAATGAAGAATTCCACTAAACATCAAGCTGCAGAATTATCAGCATATTTTCCCCAACAGAAAAAACTAAAGCATTTTGATATTCTTGGGTGTTATATTTGTAATGAAATAACCCAGAGTCTTTATAGCGATTATTTTTTATCATATTAAATATGATTTTTATGAGATATATTTGAATTCAATTGCCATAAGATTGCATTTAGGTGTTACTATTAGCTAAATTAAATATTAAATTATGTTCTTTAAAATTTCAGCTAATTTACTGAGCTTGTTTTGCCTTACCATTCACTAGTGCCACGTAGCAAAATAAGTGACTAAAAATATAACAATTTTCATGGTAATAGGAAAAAAACTCTGGCAAATGCAAAATTTTATATTTACTGCTCAGAGAGAATCATTCTCTGTACCATTCATTTCTCCCAAGTAGCTCATTCTAGCCTCGTTAATAAAATATGCAGCCAATAATTACAGTAGAGCTTCACAGTGCAGTTATTAAATTAACTTAATATCTTTAATTTTCTGTGACACTTAAATTCTCAACAAAATATCTATACCACCTAGTATGAAAAGTAATGAATGAGATTTTGAGTAACAAGTTCATATACTTAAGTAACAAGTTCATGTTATAAAGTCCTTGCTGGCAAGTAATGAGTTTGTTGTGTAAAGCCAATTTTTCTTCTTTTGCTGATAAGGAAAAAATTCACTTTAGGCAACAAGCTCCAAATCAGCATCCCTCACAACCTTTTCCACTTCGAATGTGCTATGTCTCATTACTTACTATCAAGGATTTTATAATATGAACTTGTCACTTGCTATCAACTTCATTTCAAAATCTTTCCACTTGAATATCAGTGGACATAATGTTTCAGTCATTCATTGTTTTTGATACTAGGTAGCATAGATATTTTGTTGAAGTGCTTTAAAATTTTTAACAGTGTCATAGAGAATTAAAGATATTAAGTTAATGTAAATATGCATCCTTGTTATATGCCTGCTCAGAACATTTGCCCCAAACATATGGCAGCAAAAGACCTAGGGGAAAAAAAGTTATTTTTATTCTGTCATTCATCAGTCTAATTAAGCATAAAAGTTCTTGTAATGAATTTTTATAATATATGAAAATAATTTTATTCAAGATTAAAATTATTTCAGCTATAACCAGTTATGTACTAATAAATGTGAAAAGCATGTAGGATCTCTAATCTGTGGTGCAATATTTATTTTTGCGAGGAAACTTCTGAACTTGAAAGTATTATTTTTTTCAGAAAGTAAGTATGCAGTATTTTTAAACAAACCATTATTGAGTTCAA
Source organism: Ryuthela nishihirai (assembly GCA_038380435.1). Taxonomy (NCBI): domain Eukaryota; kingdom Metazoa; phylum Arthropoda; class Arachnida; order Araneae; family Heptathelidae; genus Ryuthela; species Ryuthela nishihirai. Next base: position 44,246,669 of record JAWZYU010000020.1, read on the forward strand.
CTTTCGAATCATGCATTTTCCTAACATCCACAATTGTATAAATTTTGCATTACTATAACTTGCCACCATATCTTTCAACTGATATATAATAAAAAAAAGCATGTTTCTTGTTACAAAACTAGTAAATACCTTAATTTTCTTTTTGACAATTATTAGAATATCATTAATTCCTTCTCTGCTGGGAGACCAAGACAAAGCTGAGTACTTTAGGCTTACCATCTATTTATGATTAATAATCTCCAACTACATTGTATAATCAATTTTCATGTTAATTTTTTAAATATTATTAACAAGCCTCACAGTTGGCAGATAAATTTTGGAGTTGAAACCTCGAAGTGACAGTTATATGATTTCTTCCATTATGAAGTTTCCTAATGTGTGAAGGAAAATGTCATCGTAGACCCAAGTCTAATGAACGTAATGAAAAATCTTATCACTACTGGAGGCATATTTTATCAAACAAAACCCATCTACAATACATACTAAGTAAATGTTCTCAAAAATATTGTGTTATATGCTCATTAAGCCATTATTTCTAATTCTAGTCCAGTTTAAAAATAATTTCCTTTGTAAGCCATGTGTTGCATACCCCCAGAGGTATGCAACACATCGCCCATACTGACCAACATGGCCACATACTGAAGAGGACAATGCATTGTCCTCCTGAAACCACAAAATGTGATTCTTCCAAAGTTCATCCAAAAAATCATACTGTAGTAAATGTCAACTATTAGAGAATCCTGAAACTTGAGGAGCTTTCAGTTTATTTGTAGGGTCTGCCTGGGACTTATTACTCCCCATCTGTTGTAGCAGCTGCTGGTGTCTGATGTTCTAGTCATCGTGAGATCATGGACCAGGCATGTTCAATTGGAGACAGATCCGGTGAATGCACAGGTCAAAGCAGAAGTGTCACATGGTGGCTATCCAGGAATTGCTAGATGATGCATGCCACATGTCGTCAGACATTGTCCTGTTGGTAAATGGCACCAGAGAGCCCTTGAAGATGAGGTATGACCACAGGCTCCAACACCTCAGTGATGTAACGCTGGCTGTTCAAAGTGCCGGTAATGCATATGAAGCACATGCAAGAGTGCAGTCCAATGGCACCCCATACCATAACACTAGGGGCCGGATCTGTATTGCTCTTCATCGTGCATGTCTCACAGAGCCTGTCACCACGGTACCACTGGATATGGATTTGTCCATCATGGTGCTGCATACTGAAGTGGGATTCATCTGAAAAGGCAATGCAATGCCATTCGCACATCCATGCGCAACATTCTTGGCACCATTGCAGTCGCATATGCCTGTGTTGTAGAGTCAATGGTAGCTGAAGCAATGGTCACCTAGCAGATGCCCCGATGCTGTAGATGATGTCGAACCGTATATGTGGACATTACTATGTGCAACACACCCTAACTGTTGAGCTAAGGTGTTTGATGTGGCTGTACAATCATTCATAGTCATGTGCATGAGATGTCTGTCCTCTCATTTGTTTGTGTGACAGGGCCATTGAGATCTCTCATGTCAGTGAGTTCGTTCCTCCTCTACTCACTGATGCCATATTCTCATCATTGTGGCAACATTCCATCCAACATGAGCACTGATGTCTCACCTTCCATAATAATCCAATAATCCACCTTCCCATAATCCCACAATTCTCCCTCGATCTAAGTCAGAAACCTGGTCGTATGGATTCTGTGTTCTTCAACGGGGCATACTTGATTCTTTAGTGCGCAAGAACTGCAAGCAAACACATTTCCAGTGCTTTTACACCGGCTCTTTGTAATCTCCTCTTATGCCACTTCCAGGGGCTGTTATGTTACTGTTACACATGATGTGTGTATTTGCTACACTTTGAATCATTTACATGTTCTCCTATGGGTTACCAATCTTGCATATTTCGGGATAATCTGATGAATTCTTCCTGGTGTTGCACTTTTAATGGCCAGCAATGTATTTCATTTTGTAGGATTGCAATGCAGCACTTTGAATATATTATATTGTCTATTTAGTTTTCAAAGTCGGATGATATCAAGTTACACCCTTGCAGAAAATCTGCAAATGATACATAAAGACATACTTCTGATTTACTTTTAAAATATAATGATAAAATACTTATGGAATTATAGCTTACCATTGCATTGAAAAAGTAGGCTATGCCATTTATGCTCGAGACAAAATTCATATTTTGCATCAATAGTAATATGCTAAAAGATTTATTTTAACCAAACATTAGCCTAGATTTAAAAAAAAAACTATATTTCTCAAATTTTTAATTGAATACTTCAAAGCAGAATTTTTGTTTGTTAACTTTTTCTTTACATTTGAAGCACGTAGGACAGAGGAAGACTGTAGAAACTACTTCCTAGTTTGTACAGATCTTCTCATACAAGGATATATCCTACAAAGATTGAAATAATTGCTGACCACTACCTCAGTTAACACACAAAATTTGTCTGCCTGAACAGTAGATAGCTCCTTAATCACTAAACCTGTCAAGGCTTATCAGGTTATCCAGTTATAGGATAAATATTAATACAATTCATAAAATACACTGTTTTTGTTAAGCTTCCTTTAGATATTAATTTTTATTTATTTTTTTATTTTTTTGCTGGTAGCAAGCCATTAAATCTTATCCTATAATAGCAAGAAATCAAAATTTTATCTTTTTTTAAATCTGATTTAAATACCTTTACATGTTTTTAGTAAATATAGCAGAGTTGTGATTTTTAAATATAACATTAGAAAATTGGAGATAAAAAGGTAATTTAAAATAATATATTGTAATATTTACCTAAGTTTTACTTCAAATTGAAGAACTTATGGCTGTCATAACATGTCAGTTTCATAGCCTGAGAACTTCATATTCAAACCCTGACCTCATTTGAAAATTATTGAAATTTTCTGCACTTATCTCCCTTTTAAACAAAGGTATTGAATGGTCAAGAAGCTTGTAAAGGCCAATATCTGGAATGGAATGTTAGACAAGTTCCATGACAATGATATGATTTGCTCTGCATTGTAGTTCACACTGTGCAGAGAAAAATGTTTTTGTCTCAGCTATAAAAATTAGCACATTCTCATGATTCAAGTTATTGTTTAGTTCAGAATATCTTTATAAATAACAATTTAATATTTACATGATAATGCTCTTATACATAAATCATATAAGATTCTTAAACTAAAATATTTCCAAATCTAGAGGAGTGCTTAGCATTAATATTTAGCTATAAAAAACCTGCCCTATTGGTATAGCGGTTCTGAACTTTTGATGTTCAATTAACACCTTATGTTACTATTCTACTCTACACAATGCTTTTTGCAAACAAAGGCAAATTAGAGTGAAAGAAACCATATAAGGGTATTTACCAGTATTCTTGAGGCTGGTACAATTGCATTATTTGGCACAACCAGTTGGATTTGTTGGCGATGAATGCTACTAGTCCTTAAGATTGATCACATTATTTTTAGCACACAGTGTATACGGCAGTTGTTAGTTGGTACATCCTCCTTTCTTATAGTTGTTAAAATGCAGTCAGCACTTGTAGTTGGCATCTGCATTCTTTTGAGTCACGGTTCCATTATAAAAGCAATTCCTTTTTGGGCTGGTACACGTGCATTTACTAATATAACTCAATGAGGTTAGCTAAAGCTGTTATATCTTATGCTACCAGTCTTTATAAAGTTGCAGTTGACCATATGCAGTTCTGCTTAAAATTGTTTCTTCACTCAGTTGGTAATCCATCATAGGAATAGGATGTTTTGGCTTTCACTGGTATGATGTTCATAATTGCACTATCCTAAATATTTGAACATTTAAACTTTAAAGGAATCACATTAAAAGAACTTGCATGGTATAGCAATAGCCAACCATAAAAACATTTAAAACAACACGCCTCAGTACTGGTGCTGCGCGTTTTGCCACTCTCTTTTCTGTGGCATCTTCAGGCTATCAGTGTTAGACGTTTGTCGTCCGGTTAAATAGTCGTATCTGTGCATGTGTATAGTGACGTTGACTAACGGGTATGTGTACGCCTGCTTGGCTGTTGATTTTTTGTAGCTAATTATTAATGCTAAGCATTCCTCTAGATTTGGAAATATTTTAGTTTAAGAATCTGATATGATTTATGTATAACAGCATTATCGGATAAATATTAAATTGTTACTGAATTAGCTGTGTCTAACATCATTTTATTAATCTTTATAAATAATGTAATGTTTTCTGTATCACATTCAGTGGTATTGAAGATGGAGCAGAAGATAGTACAGTAGAGCATACAGTTGTCCATAATGTTCCAGTTTTTTCACATTATTAAAAAATTTAATATTTGATAAGTATTTCAATTAATTAAAAAATTAATATTAAATTGAATATTTGACTTATTGGGATGGAGCACATCATGTTTATCAATCTGTCATAAGATGTCCCAACATGCCTATTGTGCAAACAAAAAATATATTGTCCTGCCAGAGGTTTTAGTGAAATGGAACTTACCAAATGCTGTTCTTCTAGAAAAAAAAGCAATCTGGTTCGAAATTAAAAATAATGTGTAAAAGTTGCATTTTAAAGTCGCCATTGTGATGTTCTCTATATTTGGTGTTGAATATAAGAAAATTTCTTACCTAAGTAGTAGGTTGTTATCATTTGTTCCTTATCTCTTCATATCCCAAGTAAGAAAAAAAAACACACACACACACAGAATCGCTGGCAAATTGAGTTTCAAATACTAAAATTACTTAGAAATGATACTTAAAATTTGCAAGTAGTCATGTATTCCATGCACTGTAGTAAGATTCTATGAAACTTGATGCAAAGGCCCAAGCACAACTGCAATTTATCAAGTAAAGATTTCAGTTTATATGTAGATAATTCATGTAAAATGTAGTTATTTCAGTATCTAAAAACAAAAATGTATATATATATATAAACCCTTTCAGGATCCACACTAATTGTACATGTTGACAGAATCCGAAATATTGCTTAAAATGACTATATCCATCTTTTGAAAATAGAAATTGCACTTTGGAAATTTTCTTATATATATCTTATAAAAATATAATTTTTTTGCATTTGATGGATATTTTATTAGGTGGAAAAAAATAATTGTAGTAAAAATATAGTTTGCCTCTGGATTTAAACCAGTTTTTCAGGCTGGAACCTGGAAGTTCCCCAACACCAAGAATAGACAGAGGAAACTTAGATGTTATATAGTTTGTTTCCACAAGGATGTATCTGCTGTCTTAGTAGTCAGATTTACTAACTAATATTAAATAGTCTTAGTAAACAATTTTTTGGCCTGTCTTAATTGCAATCACACTACTGTTAGTTATTTATATCACTTTGCAACTGTTTGTCCTGCAATCAAATTAAATGAAATTCAAATCAAATGAGTGAAATATACTTCCCAATCAGAAATATTATGTAATGAAACATCAATCGGTTAAATGATTGTCCCTTGGATTTTCTAGTTATCAATACAAAAGTTAAATACTCTGGAAGCTGACACCAATATAAGTTAAATAGGTAGTTTTTATGTGTTTTGTATTAAAACTTAATACTTAATATAAAAATCATCGTGCTTTTATTAATGCCAAACATTAGACATATCTTTGCCATCGAGATCAAAAACTATTTGAAAGTGACCATGAAAGTGGTGGAGCTATAGATTTTTATTTGTAGCAAACTATAGGAAAACCTAATAGCCCTGTGCTAACAGTTATTAAACCTACTTAGTATATCTTATATAGGTTTTAGATACCTTAAAACCTTATAACACACCCAAATTTAGAGTAAAATTTTTTTTCTTTGCATTTAAGCTGGAAATGTCTTGAAATTAATCACAGAATAACTGCATACTTATTGCAGGGAAAAAATAATACAACTGAAGAAATGTTGATGCAATAAAAGTAAAATTTTAAAAGCTTTTCCATACCTAATGATTTGCACCAAATGAAATGAAAGATCCTGCATTTGATTATTCTCTGAAGTCTACATTTTTCCTCAATACAGGAATACTGTAGATTAGTGATTCTCAAACTTTTTCACATCATGACACACCTAGGAATGGGCCACTTCATTGCAGCACACCTAGTACTAGGTTCACTTCCTTGAAACACACCTGGTACTGGGTTCACTTCCTTGTGGCACACCTAATACTGAGTTCACTTTGTTATAGCACACCAAAGTTAATATATTTTAGTAATTTAAAACTCTTGTACTGATAAATCTAATCACCTTTTTGCTATTTACCCTCATTTGCAGAATGCCAGTATGCTGCATAACCAGTTTAAAAGGACTTCTATACTCATATTTTGAAAAATTCAACATTTTATCAAAGTAGTATTGTTTAATAATAATACATAATCTACCAACGTCCTTTATATATTTACAGCATTTGTGCCCATTAATTATTCTCTTAGCTTTTTGAGTTTGTTTTAGACTTTATGTGAATGCTGTGGCACACTTGGCACAGGCTCATAGCACTCTGGTTGAGAACCACTGCTGTAGATAGATTGGAAATACTTTTAGCCATTTTCTGGTCAAGAACAGCATTGTCATATGCAAAAGTAAACAAATTCAATTTACATTTTTTACCTATGTCTCAGAAATGCGTATTATAAACGTGGCAAATTATTCACTTTGTAATTAATAGTTGTAATTCTTTCACATTTCATTGTAAAGTGTTACAAGAGTGAACGTTTTCCAGTTATTCAAAATCAGTCCAAGCAAATGCTTTCGCAATTCTAGCCATAAACTTTATAATGTTCAACGACTCTGGTATCTCTATCACCCTAACAAGTTATAAAATTTTGTGTAAATTTGTCAGTTCCTTATTAAAATATCGAGCACGAATTTAACATTTATGTGCATATGTCATGAGTTTTGTAGTAAATTGTTCATTATATATACTCGTTATGTTTGAGGAGCATTTATACTGACATTATTTTGCATAACGCATTTACGTTAGGAATACAACATGAAATAGTGTTAGAAGATTCAGCTGTTTACTGCTGAAATGGTAGTGGCAAGTAAAATTTATGTTGCATTGTATTTTTATGTAAGAAACATTTTTCAAAAGAAATATGGACAAGTAATGTACACATATGTATCAAATGAAAACCTCAACGTTTTAAAATGTGCTCCATTAGGAGCCATCCATAAAAAATAATTACATCTTCAAGAAGATTTTTTTCTCCTAAGTATGATAGACTTCCGAAATATAATCTCAATAAATTAAATTTAAAATTTTTAAAGGGGTCTTATTAAGTATAATAATATAAGGGATAATAAAATAATTCAACTAAAGAGTATTCTTCTGCATGAAGAGCAATTAAAAAAGTTTACTTTTATTAAAACTTGCAGAAATTTTTAGTGAGATAGAAAAGAATATTTGATTTTGTTAAACCTGAATTTATAACCTTTTGATTGTATGTCAGGTGGTCTAAGGATCATAATGTGGCATAATTTTGTATAAAAAAAATTGGCGATGTGTATAAACATAAATTTTGTTATTACTCATTGATTATTGATAGGAGTTGAACTATATGCATCTTATTTTGAAAGATGTTTAAAGCATTATGTGCTTTCAAGTATTAACAGTGTTAGTGTTTTATATATATCTAGAGCAAACTTCTTTAGTAGGAAGAGAAAGTTTTTTAGTAAGCCAGAGAAATTGATGATTTTTATTGTAAAGGAAGTTTTCTGTGTGTTAGTAGCATATGTATTAATGACTTTAGCACCTTTCTTTTTGCTACCCGAAATAAGTTCATTCATTGTACTTTTAACCCTTGGTTATCACGTGCGCCTCACACGCGCAAGGTCCCCGGTTCGATCCCGGGCGGAAACAATTTGTAATTTTTTTTAGCCGTCCCGTGGCCGAGTGGTTAGCACGTTTGGCTACTGATCTACGGGACCTGGGTTCGAGCCCCGGGTAAGGCATGGATGTATGTGTCGTTTTCTGCTGAGGTCCTGCCATCCTCTCAGATCTTCTACTCTGGCATATAAAGTGACAGGCTCCTGTCAGACCTCTGTGGCAAGCAGCTGCTTGAGGGGGTATTTTTATTATTTTTTTTATACTTGCATTCCTTGATTCGTTACATATTAGATTTTTCTTTTACTTGTATGAATGCTTGTTTCAGGATGGACAAAAATCTCTAAAAGTGCAATATTCTTTATTTAGTTGCTAGAAAAATATTTAATTACACGCAAATAAGGCACAAAATGGATCTAGTTTCTTAAATCTATTTTTATGTTCTATATTTTTTGTAGAGCATGGTACATGACTCTGTGTTACCTTCAAGGCTCTAGAAATAGGAAAATCATATATAAGTAAATGAGAATTATAATTCTGATTGACTAAGTAAACCTCCTGTGTGTTTATTCCCAAGATAAATACACATAATAGCCTGGAACAGATACTTCTAATGTTAATATATGGACGAAATAATAAGGCAGAATATTTTGAGCACAATTAGAAAAGCTAAGTCGTACATAAATTACTAACACCCCTTGAAGCATGTAATTTCTAGATTACCCCTAATTATAAAATCCATATGATGAAATTCTTTGCATAATTCAATCACTGACGTGAGTTTTGAAGCTGAATTTCAGTTATTCATGAAACCACTATAACTGTTCCTACTGCAGGACCTTTCTAGAGATGTGGAGATTTGTGGTTTTCATTTGACAACAATGTGTAAAATGTGAAATATAGGAGCTTTGTAAATGGGTCAAATGATTTAACCTGAATGTCATATTCAAAGTATTGCTCTTGTAGTAATGCACAGTTGCAAAAGTACAAAATGCAAATACAATGCCTTCGTTTTATGTGCATATATATGTAAGTATTAATTTTAAATACAAATTAAAGATTCGTCGCAGTGTAGTTACATGTGTGTAGATAGTATGCATGTTGGGTGTGCAGCAAAATTGCAAAACTCCCCAGATTGGGGCTTACACTATGCAGCAGTAAAAATACTGCAATAAAATGGTATTAAAAACAATTGGCTTTGTTTGTAATTTATTTAGTTATAGGGAATATATCACGTTAGGCCCAAACTACTCGTTCTATAGAATAAATGCTGAGTTCAAAATTCATATCTTTCAAAGCGTTTATTTGCATATGACGGTGTCAAATGGCGATCATAGAAGAGTTTAATGCCAAGAGCATAAAGTTTCATTACCTGAATTTCTTGTAAATAGACGTGGCAGAGCAAATTTTCATGTGATTTCAATCTCTTTCTATACCCGTCACTCTTAAACATAAAGAGTGATCTTTTCTTTAATATTCACAATTTTGACATTTGTAATTAAAAAATGTCAAAAGATTTCAATAAGTGTCATCCAGTCCTCAATGCTTAGCAGTATGAGATAGGGAGAAATGGGGACTAACTTATTATACCCACATTCTGTCCAGCCACTCTCAAACTGCTGATCCAAACGTTTCAGGATATCTTTTTGGATATGGTCGAGATGGAATATATCGATGGAATATTCGATAAGAATAGCGCATCAGAAATTTGTGAGGCCAACACAACTCTAATGGCTTAGTTTTAGTGGCAACATGGGATTGAATTAAGTTTTCTCCTACATTACTAGTTGGCACGTAGAATGTTCTCATCGATCATGTTGATTAATAGTTATTGATCTGTAGTCTGAAAACGGAAAAGTCGACCCTGCAGTTTCATGCTCTCGCACAGAATGCCCTGTTACCATTAACTATGCTACCGCCAGTTGTTTTTTCAGAAACAGCAGCCTGTGCACTAGAAAGCTCTTGCCTTTAGATTACCACGAGTGTGCACGTGGCATGATAAACAGGGATAAAGATTGCTGCTTGAACGTTTAAGAATCTGTGGAGACGGGGGGGGGACATAAGCATATATAAAGACTAAAAATAGTGAGGTATATAAAATAGTTTATTCCTTTTTAAAGTTATCGTTATAAAGCGAAACCTGGACCCTTTGTAAGCAAGCTAACAGTAAACGATGCTTCCGATTCTTCGTAATTAGATAAGACGGAGTCATCAACTACCTTCGAATAGCACCTTGGGTAGAGTCTAACATCCTTCTTTAAAAACTGGACCATTTTTTTTTCGCCTTATTGCCCGCAGGCAAAACTACTGATATAGGTAAGAACAGTTTACCTAAAGGCCTCTGATAAAGAGAAAGAAACTTGGAAGTCTCTGGGTGGACAATGTAAAACGGTATGTTGTTTTTTTTTAATTGATTTGCACTGACTGAATTCCAACGCAGTAGCTCAGAATAGACTCTATGGCGAACAAAATTGCAGAGTCTGTTTAGACTTCCGTAGACCATAACTACTTGGGGATTATGTATATACACCTAAGAGCCGAACATTATGACCAGCGCGTCTTTGTGTAAATCGAAGCAACTACAGGTAAACGGCGCGTGTAAAGGTAATGAAACGGTAATAAATAATACCTGATACTGAGCTCTGTTAATCAGGTTATTTTTGTTCTTCAGATGGGAATGGCGACGAACTTAAATGAGTTTGACGAAGGCCAAATTGTAATGGCCAGACGACTGGATCAGAGCATTTCCGAGACGGCAAGGCTTGTGGGGTGCTCACTGTCAGCCGTGGTTAGTATCTTCAAAAACGTGGTCCGAGGAGAGAAAAACCAACCGCTGGCAAGGTGTGAGCCGACCATGGTTCCTTGATGCTAGAGATGAGTGAAGGCTATCCCGTATGGTACGAGCCAACAGAAAGGATACTGGCACAACTCCCTCGTAATTTGAATGCTAGTGACGGGAGTAAACTAGTTATATTTATAAACTGTGTGTCATAACACTACATCAAACTGTGCTGAAAATGGGGCTGTGTAGCTACAGGGCACTCCAAGTGCCCAAGCTAACCTCGGTTCACCGTCGAAAACGCCTACAATGGACATGCAAGCATCAAAACTTGAATGGAAGGTCGTCTGGTCCGATGCATCTCGTTTCCTATTGCACCATGTGGACAGCTACGTACGTATGCGTCGTTTACCTGGAAGAAGTGTTGGCACTAGGATGCACCGTGAGATGAAAACATGGTGGAGGAAGTGTAATGTTTTGGGTAATATTTTGCTGGGAAACCTTGGGCTGAGAAACTATGACATCTACCTAAACATCATTGCAGACCGGTATATCCTTTTGTGTCAATGGTATTCCCCTCTAATAGTCCTTTCAGCAGGATAATGTGCCATGCCATACTGCCCGGATTGTTCGAGAATAGTTTGTGGAACATTAAAACTTCCAGGTATGGCCCTGGCCTCCAAATGCCCCAGACATCAATCGAACATCTGTGGTTTGTGTTGGGTTGGGTTGGGTTGTTTTACCTCTGAGCGGCACTTTTTTGCACACCATGGGCTAAATGGCCAGGTCACATGGACCCCGAAGGCTCAGAGAAGGTTGGGGGAGGGGACCCACTGGAACAGCTGTTGGGAGACAGATGGTAGCCTCCCGTCAAGGCCATCCAGCGTGTTCTTTAACGTGCACAGGGTATGGCTCTCCCGTACACGGGGCCACGGCTTAACGTCCCATCCGACGGACGGCGGCCTTTCCAAGCCCATCGGTGTCCCCTACTGACCGTGGGCAGGGCAGGGAATTTTGCGGAGATAAATCTCAACGCTGACCCAGCTGGGAGGTTTGTGTTGGAACAGCATATCCGATCTGCAGCGGCTCAACCACGTAACTTACAAGAGTTAAAGGATCTGCTGCTAATGTGTTGGTACAAGATAGCACAAGACGCCTTTAGAAATTTTGTAGTGTCCATGTCTTGCCAGGTAAGAGCTGTTTTGGCAGCGGTGGAGGACCAACATCATATTAGGCAGGTAGTCGTAATGTTTTGACTCTTCGGTTTACGTACAGTGAAAGTTCATTGTACGAATGCCAATATTAGGTGAAATTCTTTTAGAGCAAAATCTAAAGCTCCCGTCAATTTCATATGTCAAGTATTATTTAAATATCTGTATAAGGAGCAAAATTTAATGATAAATTGCATACCAGGTAAACTGGTTGCCTTATGCAATTAATGTTTTTCTTAGAGTTTAAAATATTTTGACTTTCTAAAAGAAACTTTTTTTTTAAATGCCTCGTAAATTATTCCAGATTTCGTAACTGAAAAGCGGGACATTTCAGTTATTTCCCTTTGTGGAGAAAATAATAGGGCATTTAACCTGTTTCAAATTATCGTCTAAAAGTTCCCAGATTCATCAATTAAAAATTGCTAGGCATTTTAATTGAGTATTTTTGTTTGTAGACTCTTACGCCCATAACTACTCAATAAAAATATTCTGAAAAGTATTTTTTTTTCTTTCAACAAGCTACAGAACATTGAAATTTATTGAGACATTGAAAAGTCATTCAAGGTAAAAAAAAAAAAGCGGAACAATTCAAACAAACCAATACTTGTTTTCTCAGAAATCAAATGTAACTAAATTTTTAGCGTTAGCTGTTAGACATTTTTGGAATATGTCCTTGCCGTGTGCTGGGGTGAACTTGCAAGCTTCCACGATACGATTCTAATAATCTAATTACCAACTTTTTTCTGGCTAATATATTCATTTATGGCGAAAATTTTGCATGAACTAGTGGGTTAGAGAGAAAAAAAAAAGCGGAAAAATTGCTTACCCACTCTGAGCTTTATAAATTTTTATTTAGTTTTCCTGCCGCTTTTCTTTTTCTCAATCTCAAAAAACTGGCAGTCTTGATATTTTATAACACGATACCCTATTTTTCTACTCTACACTGTTATTGTTTCAAAGCGGAACCTTTTGGCGTTCTGCGAACAATTACGGGGCCAAAAATGGGAGTATGGGAGCAATGTGCATCACAATATAGCACAGCCTGTTGTTTCCCTCTGGGACTATTTCCCAGAACTAGAAAAAAATGGGCGGGGGGGAGGGTAAGCATCAGGATTTCCATTTCACTGTAGCATTTTCCCCTTCGTTTAAGAGGGTTTTTTTAAATCTTCAAAAGTGCGTGAAATATGCAGTTTAACAACTTTGGCTTTCATTAGCCTTGCTGGCATTCTCAGAGAATAGCTGCTGCCTCCCCCTCCAAATCCTGGCCCTATTCGTGCCCAATGGAAGCTGCCGTGACCATGGCACCACAAATAACAGCAGAGTCGGATCCATCATAACAGTTTGCGGGAATTTCATCTTGTCGGTTTTTATGGCCGTGCAAAAATCCACAAACCTCTGATTACCAACATCAATGCAACAAAACGTGTAAGGTGGTGCAAAGCACATAAAAACTGGGATGCTAAAAACTGGTAACGTGTCATCTGGTCTGATGAATCGGCTATACATTGTTTCCCACCACTGGTAGAGTACATCTGGCGAAAACTTGCAGAAGTGTACCACTCCGACTGATTGGTTCCAACTGTGAAGCATGAAGAGGACCATTGGTTATTCTACAGGATCGTGTCACATCCGCAATGTTGGGGACCACCTGCACCCAAATGATATGGGCATTTTTCCCTAATGACCGTCCCTGATTTCAAGCAGATAATGCGCCAGTGCATTGTGCGAAACATGTCTAGTTGTGGTTTGCAGAGCATGAGGTATAGCAGCTACCCTGGCCACCTCAGTCTCCAGACCTCAGTATTATAGAACATTTGTGGGAAAATCTGGAGCTCAAGGTCAGATCACACTTTCCACCTCCAGCATCACTGGAACAGTTGGGCATATTTTTCAGGAAGAATGGTCCCATATTCCATTACCGTATGTGCATGACTTGGATGAGTCTATTCCATGTCGAATTGCGTCTGTTCTGAACTCCCGAGGTGCGCCTACAGCTTATTAACACTAAACTTACCACGACCGGTAAAATTGACCTTTTCAAACTTTTGAGTATAATTTCCCACATACAACGTTATCACATCGTTATTTAACTTTACGACTTTTCTTATAATATACATACAATGATTTTTTTCAGTATTTATATCTCCTCTTATTGTCTTTTTTCCGAGAAATATATGCAGCCTGTCCTACCTACCGCGACCGGTTGAAAGATTTCTGTTATTTAGCCTGGGAACTCAATTCTAAAACTTTACAGTCGGTATAAATAAAAGGCTACCAAAGTGTGGCATGACCAACTGAAAACGGAATGAGCCTTGATACATGATTTGAAGGAGCCGCGATAAAGCAATTGCTACGCACGTGCGTAGGTTGATAACAATGATACATGTCAAAAGTGTGCGCAGACCGCAAAATTGTGTGACACAGTACAATCTTGTATACAATTCCAGGAGAGAGTATCACAGTATAAAAGTTATAAAGTGCTTACTGCATTTTGAAATAAGAATCGAAATAAGAATTCGGAATTGGATGAACAGGAACTTTCTGAAACTGAAGATAACATGGAAAAAGATGAGGACCTATTTGACACAACCGACGAATATGAGTACTCGGACACGGATAATGAAGAGGAGAATATTTTGAATAAACGTAGAGGACAAAAGAGAAGATTTTTATTGAGTTCCAAAAGTGAGAGATATAGAGGACCAACGCATCGAAACTACTGCTGATGGGACAGTTTGGGAAGAAATAGAAGAAGGTTCCAAACCTGGAAGAGCAGCAGTTTATAATATTTTAGGAAGTAGATCCGACAGGATATGTTAAACGACATATTATGAAAGGGAAAGTAAAGACTACATTTTCTTTGATAATTGACCACCGTATGATGGAACATATAAGAACGTGCACAGAAGCAGAAGCATTTAGAGTGTTGGGAACTAAATGCGGCTAAATTAGATGCATTTGTTGCTCTGCTGTATGCACGCCGCGCATATGAAGTAAAAAATTTAGACATCTCATACTTATGGAATAAGAAATGGGGTCCTGCATTTTTTTCAAAAACTATGAGCAGGAATATATTTAATGAAATTATGAGGTTTATAAATAAAAAAATAAATACCCCCTCAAGCAGCTGCTTCCCACAGAGGTCTGACAGGAGCCTGTCAGTTTATATGCCACAGTAGGAAATCTGATACGATTTGCTAAGAAAGGCGAACGAAGCCAGCGTTTACAAACCAATAAATTTGCTTTGTTATCTGAAATATGGAACCGATTCATTGAGAATAGCCAAAATTGTTACAAACCAGGTGCATATCTGACTGGATTAGCAGTTGTTTCCATCCAACGCTAGGTGTAGATTTACACAATATATGCCGAAAAAAGCAGATAAGTTTGAAATCAAATTCTGGTTAGCAGCTGAACTTTTTGGAAAGAAAGAACCAGATAAGTTTGGAATCAAATTCTGGTTAGCATCTGGCGTCAATAGCAAGTATATAATAAATGGATTTCCATATTTGGGAAAAGATGAGAAAAGAGAACCTTCAGTTCCACTTGGGGAGTTCATTGTCCTCAAGCTAATAGAACCATTCACAGGGTGTGGAAGAAACGTAACAACGGATAATTTTTTACGAGCATATCATTAGCCACAAAACTGCTAGCAAAAAAGAACCACTACTTTTGGAACCATCCGTGAAAATAAGCGAGAATTGCCAAAACTTGCCAAGCAAGTTAAAGATAATATGGCACGTTTTACAACAAAACTATATGTTAGGTTACTATATAAGTCAATTTATAAAACTAAACAAAATAAAAAAGTGATTCTACTAAGTTCAATGCATAACTCAATAGACACTGAAAAAAGTGATAAGCGTATACCGGAAACGATTACATTTTATAATAGCACAAAATTCGGTGTATATGTGACAGATCAAATGGCAAGAAATACAGCGTAAAATCGAAATCTTGGAGATGGCCCCACCAAGTATTTTTCAATATTCTTGACCTAGCTGGAATAAATGCATGAGTTTTATATAAAGAAACAAAGGGGGAAAAATTTCAAGGCAGGAATTTTTATTCCAGTTAGCTGAAGAACTTGGCGCTGAATATCAAGAATCGCAGGAAAAAGAAAAAGGAAATATACCGAAAACATCAATAAATATAAGTTCAGTTTCACATGTACGAAAAACGTGCCAAGTAAGATATTGCAAAGACGACAAAACTACGAAAATCTGTTTGAAATGCAAAAAATATATGTGCGGAAAATGTACATTTAAGAGCTCAATAATTTGTAAAAAAATGCATTGAAGATGAATAATGTATGCATTATTTATTTATAAATGCAAGAAACTATAGAACTACCTTTCATTTTCTTTTCTTGTTTATAATTGAAATGAAAAAAAATAAATTTGTTTTTTCATTTTGTGAAAGTTGTTTCCTTTATTTAAATTCAGTACAAAATTCATTATTATCTGCGTTCAATTAAGGACCGGTCATTTGACCGGTCACGGTAGGAATAGGTATACATGAAGTGTTAATAAAAGGTTTAGTGTTAATGAAATGTTCCCCACAAACAGTACGTGTTTCCATTATTTTGATAAACCACTCTACCTCCCCTCCAAAATGTAATTTTGCATATGTAACATTTCTGAAAACTACATGACTTGCCAGAAAAATCACAAATTTTTCTACTCGAGCATTTGGGCATAATTGCAAGGAATTTCTGTTATTCAGAAAGTACCGTTGATTCATCTAAGTTGATAAAATCCCTCTTTTTTCCGAAACATTCAACTTGGAAGATAATAAAAGATCCATGGAGTAGTACAAAGTAATATCTGTAAGGGGTCATGAAATGTTGAGGTCATCAAACAGGCAATACTGCTCGTTATTGAAATTACCCCACTAAGAAAGAATGAATGGATTGACCTGACGATTTGCATATAGTTGTGACGTAAACAATATACATGTCAAGCCGATTGGCACAGTCCAATAACGTGTCTGGTACCATTCTGTCGTGGGAATATATCACTGTCCCGCACTTCTATAATAATTTGCATAGACTTAGTTCTACTTCTGGATAGGGCAGTTTTTACAATGAAGATTGTATTATCGAAACAGTGTAATAGCTCAAAAGATGTTCTTCCTTTTCTTTAATCATTAAATTCAACATGAAACTTTGTTTTTGATATGTGTAGTTAAAAATGCATAGGCTTAAACAATTTGTGATGGATTTAACTGTAAAACCTTTATCTTTCATTAAGGAGGAAATGGCCTGAGTTCGATTGAAGAAGTAGTTGGAGAAAATTATGCAGAGGATAGCTTTAATTTCTTTTCGAGATTGGCATTAAAGCAGAGTAAGCCTGTTCTTTGAGAATATGAAATCAGGAGCAGACTTCTTAACAAAATATAAAAGCGAGAAAGCACATGCTTTCCAATAAACTTCAATTTGTCAAAGTTAATTCCTTTAAATCATATCCACCTCTTCTCGAAATTTTTCATCAGTTCGTCAGGGAAAGTTTCTGCAGAATCTGCAGCGTCGTTGATTGTCTCTCTGGATCCTACCATTCTTCAACCTATGGCTTTTTTTTAATATAACGAACGATCCACGTATAGGATTAAATGGTCTCCAGTTTCTCCAGTTCTTTTCACATAGGACTAAACTAATCTGCATGTTCTGCTTCTGAAGACCCTCAGCTATAGTTGTCAGCATACCTCCATTTTTTTCCCATCGTTACATTTTCTTTCCAGATTATTTTTACCTGAGAATGCTCTAATGTATGCTTAGCTTCGGTTTCTATATTTACTGCATTTTCCACTATTGTAAAAACATTCGTAGAAGGTAAATTCAGCATACAGTCAATATCGACTGTACGTTCATCTTTTTTCCTACAATTTATTAACGATTCAGTTTAACGCTTAATAATATTACTGAATTGTTTCTACGCTTGCTACTCATTGTAGCGGGATATGGGTTGCTCAGTCAGTAGCGTGCCAGGCTCGTAATCTGCAGTTCACAGGTTCGAGTCCCACTTGAAATTAAAATTCCACCTTAAAATTGCTGGAGTCGTAGCGCTGGTCAAACGTCTTTAGAATCCTTAAATGTTATTTATAATTTAATTATTATTCTTTTTTTCCTCATTTCCGACACATCACACTCTAAAACTCAATTTATGTTAAAAATATCGAAGCTTAAGTCAGCAGTTTCCAAACTGTCTAATAACTGGGCTTCCTCAGCATAACAAAAATTTTATCGCGCCTTCCCCCCCCCCCCAAAAAAAAAAAAAAACCTTATGTAGTGGATAAGGAACGTCAATTGTTGAGATTTGACAGGCAAACAAAGCTACCCAAAATACACGTAACAATGTCAACTGTCAAGAACCAACAGTTTTTGTTTGTAATATTGAATTTCAAGTTGTGCAAGAAATGCAATGACCGATGGAAGCTTCAAATTTAATGTAGATATCTTGTAGCTGAAAGGGATATGTTTCTGAACACAATGTACAACACTAACCAATATATCTATCACATTTGGAGAATTATAATTAAATTTCACCAGAAAACTTTCTTAGAAAATTCACCCCCTACTCCCAAAGGGTCGCGCCCCACACTTTGAATACCACTGGCTTAAGTATTTGTGCTTTTGGGCAAATGATTTATGAATTACAAACATAACACACTCTTAGGAATCATAAGATGTTTATTGCACATCATGTAACAAGAACTCTTGCAAAAGGTGATATATATTACAAGTTCATTATACAATGGTATCTTTGATGAAGAGTGTAGTAAAAATGTAAGAATTTGGACAACAAATGGTTGTATTCCTTTAAACATTACTATAGGAAGAACAAATTTATATAGTGCTAGCTGTAATATGTATATATATATTTATATATAATATATAGTAACCCACCATAACAAATGCTTTCCACAGCAACTCGTTTAGGCACACAAAGCACGCAATATGAAATTCGGGGAATTTTACTGGGAAACAATTTTTTTTTACTTTTGCCTTTCCCATGTTCCACAAAAAAGGAAACAACGAATATAATAATTAAATCTGCATTTATTTTTATTTTGAGATCTCATGCATTTTGTTATCTGCTTTCAACAATCTTTCTTTATGCAGCAAAAGAAACAAAAACACACTTAAAAAAGATTACACTAAGTTTGTAGGTTCAGCATTATGCAGCATAATGCTAAAGCGAAGCTAAAAGTAAGAGAGTATAAATAATTTTCAATATCGCGTCGCTAATTTTTTCTTTCTAGCTCACCTCTTGACAGATTTTTCTTTCAATGAGTTCATTATCTTCAATTGTGTGAAATTAAATCATCCTCTTATGCGCACTGCAGCTACAAAGATATATATATATACGTATAACAAATATATATCTGCAGCTTGTGTAACGAATAATTAGGATTTGCTTTAAATAATTTTTACTCAAAGCAAAATATGTAACAGTTAATGACAAGAAAATGTCACGTTTTATTATGTACAAAATTTTAAAAATAAGGAAATGATACTTATTGTAAATATTACTATCTAATTCGTAAAATTCAAAAAAATCAAATCTATGTATCATCTATTAATTATTTATATTTTTACAGGCTTATTCAATATTTACTGCCATGTCGAAATGAACACTGAAATGCCTAGCCTGTTACGATCGCGTTTTCGAAATTTTAATAACCTGTCCAGTTGGAAACAAGATTATTTTATTTAATTTTAACAGAAGTTTTATTGACAATTAATTCATTTCAAGCTAATTTCCAGGAGATATTATTTTAGTTTTAAACTAAAATTTAAAAAAATTATGGGTTGAAATAAATGTTGTAAAATGTTCATTTTAAATTTAAATTCTAATGTTTTTTTTTTTCCAGGAATATGTAATTTAGTGCGCTGAAACATTTAGTGTATTCGCTTCGTTCGCGGAAAAAATACGTTTCATCGTACAAATGCTTCCACGTAGCTAATCCAGAACAAATTTTCAATTCTAACGAAATGATAAAAGGAATACAGAATTTGTTTTGACACTGAACAGATTTAAAACATTTTCTATACAGATTTCAGACAAATGTAATTGTTCCTAACTGTCATATCGACTTAGTTCCCAAAATGTATTTTTTTTTAAATATTTTTAAAATATAAAACGTAGATGTTTTACATTCATATGAGAAACAATATATTAAATGACTTTAACCTAATTCCTGTCATCTGTTCGAAAAAAAAATAACCACAATTTGGAAATCATGAAAGTGTATTTTCTTAGAAAAGAGAAAAGATGATTTTATCTAACCCGTGGTTAGAAAATTTTGTCTAACCCGTAGTTATTTTTAAAGTTCATAATTCTAGCTATATAGTTTAAACTTTAATGCATATCACTTTAATTGCTCATTAATTTCTAGGATGGATAAAATGTAGTTATTCTGTATTATTTATTAAGTTATGAAATCGGTGGGAACTTTAAATCAAAACTCTGTTACTGAGAATGAAAATACTGATATTTCTTAATATAGATTTCGAAAATTCAACGAAGTACATTTACTAGTATATAACACGTGAGAGGATCATCCACAGAGTACATCATTCCAAGCACGTTTTAAAGCCTATTGTTACTATTTGAGTGTAAGGAATAATGCAGTCTCATATGCTGCACAAATGTTTATTCAGATGACGATGTTCAAAATGAAACAATACTGTCAAAAACGCATGAGTACCACATGCATATGCACATTTTTCAACGAGAGATCCATAACTCAGTACCCTCCACTGGATGAGGTATTTCCATGAAGAGGGCTGTTTAAAGAACAAAGTATTATTATCACATAGCAATGAATATGAAGGGAAAAAAACTATTTTTCTGCGCAAAAAGTTTCTATAATACCTGAATACTCCTTCGGTTCTTTATAGTGAAACTAAAGAACTAAAGTTCTGCATGTGGAAGTGAGTGATCCCTGTATCAGATTTTGTCGGATTATTGAATACTAAATGTATCATTTTTGAAATGGCAGATGCTTACAAATCACACACTCAATAGCAAGGTTTTCTTTGCAAGCTTTTTAACTCTTATTTTCCAACAGAATTAAGAAATTTTTTAAACAAATTCGACTGAAATATTTTTTCCTCACTCAGTATATTTTGCTTGAGCCATTTGAGTAAATTTTGTTTCTGATATATTCACTCAGTATCTTTTTTAACTAATATATTCAGGTAACTTTCAGCTACAGCCTCATTTAAAATTTATACACAATTCACTGTACAATTAATCACTTATACACAATTAGGAAAACTTTGTGAAACGTAATCAGTTAGAATATTGCTTACCAAGTCCAAACACGGTTAAAGAATTCTTACTTGCTCAGAAATTTTACTCATGTGCGAAATATAATTGTTTATTCAAATTTGCATTTCTCTTTTCCTCACCAGCCATCGTTTTCCTTGTAAAGTTGTGTTTGTTATTAATTAATTCAAAAGTAATCAGGATTTTTGCCAATGTTAATAGGATTCTTGTATGATTCTTTATACTTTTTTGTGCAATTCTTTATATGTTTTTGTACAATTCTTTATACGATTTTTGTACAATTCTTTATACTATTCTTGCACAATTCCTTATACGATTCCTTGTACGATTCTTGTGTGATTCTTATACGATGCTTTGTACCATTCTTGTGTTTCAGTTAAGAAATAATGAAAGCATAATTTTTCCTCAGTCAGCCAGCCAGTATCACAGAGGTATAACAGAAATTTCTCAGTTTAATACACCATGAAAAAAATCTGAGAGGGTGACAAGATCTTAGATGAAAGAGCACAAACCGCTCTGCCTTTCTCCAGGATTGGTGTTCCTATTTTCTGCTTACAGCTATTTTTCTTTTTGTAGAGATTCCTAACGTTCGTTTATTAACTGCGTTATACCTTTTTACTACAGTACAAAGTTAGGCAAATATTCTCAAACTATTCAAAATTATCACTTTTTTCTTTAATCATTTTTCTGTCAGTAAGAAGTTGCTTATTCACTTTTAACATCAAGGATTCTGAAAAGTCTTAAATACCAGTGACTTGAGAAGATATTTGAACAAGTTTTGAAAAACCAAATGCTGATGCTAGAACCATATTCTTATTTCATAAATACGTTCTTGGAAAATCGCAATCAAGACTTCAAGCGAATTTTCATCCATTAAAAAGCTATGTTATTGGCAATTATAACTACCGTGCAATCTTTGTGTTCGATATAAATGGCGAGATTTGGTCGTAAAATAGAATATAAGCTAACACAGACCTAATGAAGCATTTAAATATGTTGTAGGTATTGTGCAGTAATATATATCTATAAACATTTTATTCACTTCGCGATATCCGTTGTCGTCTTCTTCTACTTTATTGTTAGCTTTTGTTTATCAGTTCTGTTATATCATCAGTTAATTCTTGTTATTCGTCTTTATCAATCCATTCTTATGTACTGCACGTCAGCAAACTGGTATTAGTTAACATGAGTGGGGAAATTAAAAAAAAATCCACCAGTCGTCAACTTTTGCGACAAGCCGGACAAAGTCCTACACCAACCTGCAGAAGAAAAGGACAAAACAGTTTCCTGTTTTATGTACAGGAATAAAGAATATGTAACACAATTAATGATACTGCATTAAATATGAAGCTGATGGTTTTTCCCTGTAAATATTTTACTGTTGTATTTTCCCTAACTTTCAAAGCCACAAGTCGTGCCAGCAAATTCATTAGGCGAGTGGATTTCCCCTGCCCTGTCAACTGAAAACTAACATAAATTACTGTACTTTAAAACAATAAACAAGAACTAATCTGGGCAACAAAAATTAAAAATTTGAAATAAATGTGCATATCTAAGTTTTCCCTCCAAACTAATTTTCTGAATTTTATCTCCAAATTAATGTGTTTTCTAAGTTTTCTCTCAAATGTTATTTCTAAGATTTCTCTGCAAATAAATGTGCATTTTTCAATTTTTTTCTCCAAATAAACGTGCATAAATCGATGAATCACTAATAAAATTTGGTGTATTTTCATCAGGAGATTTTAATTTAAATGAGTATCTAAAATGTCTCGCGATGAATGGAACATCCTCTATATTTTCCCTGTAGGTGGCATGCTATTGCTTTGAACAGTTCTACAAGATTTTCTATGTATTCTTCTTCCGTTTCGTCAAACGTTTTTATTTTTTTGTCGCTGTGTTTTTCGCTATCCAAACTTATTTTTTGTCATTACTCCAATATCTTAATTTCCGTTTGTTCGCGCGCTTGAGGAATCCGATACACAATATTTTTTACGCTCACCACTTTTTGCCTTTTCTCCAAGTTCTTCACCATTATCAGTTGCTTTAATAAGCTATTGCGGAATCAAATTATTTTCTCTTATTAAATGTTTTGTTTCAGAGATTTGTCAATCTGACGCTACGATTTCGTTGGAAAACCAATCTCTGAAAATGTTAATAATCAAATCTCCTTTGAATTCTTTTTAATGGGTAGGTTAAAACATGTCATATAGCCAAAGGTCGGATAACAGCGAAATTAATTGATGTCCTTGTTTCTCGCCATATTATTTATCTGAAATATTGCACTGAAGTCCAAATGCCTGACTCCGTAAAGCAGCGAAATAGTTCCTCTGAAGGTAATTTCAATTTATGGTTATCCATCTTGTTGCTTAACAACTTGCGTTATTCCAAGTCTTATCAAGATTTATGCTGTCAGTGAACCAAAACTGATTCAAATAATTTTATAAATAATTTTTGACATATACACTAAGTAGTCATTGAATTATGATCACTCTACCACATGTTCTGGGAATGGAAGTTGATTTCGAAGATCTATAACTTATAAAATAAGTGTTTTGTTAGAAAATGTGCCGAGAGTATTTTAAATATCTCAAACAAATCTATTTAAATCTCGATTTTAAACAATATTCTTTCACTATTAAATAGGTATGGAGGTTCAAACATTTCAGAACAGCATATTTTGATAGGAAATTATCAAAATATTTAAAGAATATTTAAGAAATTATTTGCACACACATTTAAAATATGTAGTTAATTATGGAATTTTTTGAAATAATGCTTCTTATTTCGATTTCAATTAACTACAAAGATAAATATTTTTATCTAGCATTGTGTTGTTAAATTTTTCAAACTTCCATAACTCTAAATACTGAAGGAATATAGTTAAAAATAGATATTCAGATAGAATCGATTAGAATCTTTAGTTATCTTTAATCATATTTTGTTATTTTAAAATCTATAGAGCTTCGAAGTTAGCATCACATTGACATAATGGGGTGAGGAGGTCATAATTCATTGATCACTCAATATATATGCTATTAGATGACTTTCAGAATGCGTTTTTCTTATGTAGCTACTTCTGGCTTTTCAACTAATTTAGTTTTTAACACGTGATGGATTTTCATGTACTATATGGATGATTCAGCCATATAAATTATTCGTATTTTGCTTTGCCAAAACATATCTTAAAAATATTTTAAATAACATGGATTATTTAACACAACTGATCCAAATTAAACAATTAATAACAAATATACAATTGATTTTTTAAGATACATTATTAATTATTCACAATCTCTTGTTTCCTACTGTTTACATTTTGTTCATATAAATTGTCAGTAATGCTACAATTCTTACGATTAGTCTTACCAAATTTCAGAAGAGAAAAAGTGGAAATTATTCATCTGAAACTATACGGTAACATGAAATTATCATTATTATTTTGTAAAAAAAATGTTGAGAAAGCTCATATTTGCAAAATTTAGAATCAGAAATTTCTATTAGTAAAAATGTTTTCAATAATCGAAAAGTAGAACTTAGCACTGAGAGCGTACAGAATACAAAAGCTTTCGTTTTATATGAAGAACATGATAATATATAGTAAGGCATATACAAAACATCTAACTGGCAGAAAGCTCTTTTGGCATGGGCTGATTTCTTTCGATCGTTTTGATAAGTGACTTACAAATTGCACTAAATGACAGAGCGCAGGCAACGAGATTTAACAGAGAAGCAATGCATACACTTCATATATAATTAATACCAAATATTGTGTTTAGTACTGTGAGTTCACGAATGATTTACACACAAATGATGCGAAAAATAAAATAATCATTAGTGTTAAAAACTGTGTGATAATTGAAATATAAAATTCAGTTAAAATGCACTTAACTTTCGGGTTTACAAAACCTTGGATTATAACTTTGAAATGCAACCATATTTTGTTTTAATTTTTAGATAGACATTTAACTGTTAAAGGTGATGTCAAATAATATCCATAAAACGTCATTAGAGGCTAAAAAATTGATTAGGTATACAATAAAATTGAGGCAAATATGTTGTAAGTATGAGAAATTAAATGGTCAATGTAGCAATCAATAATGATATCGATGTCAAGAGAAGTTTCAACTGAAGGAGAGTCGAGAAATTAATAAAGAAATTAAATAATCAACTTTGCTCTTGTTCATTCTTTAAACTACGTAAAAATGACAAATGAAATGCGAGTTCCAGTAATCTGTATTTGGGGGAAATTTTTTTTCCGCTTCAGAACAGTTTTCGTGCTGAAGCAATCTTGATAAATGTGTAGCAAACTACATTTTTACCTAAAAAATACGTAACCTTAATAAACATGTGAAGCTCCGTGTCTCAATTATGTGGCCTGCCAGCAAGTGTCACAAGTTTAAAAGAAATATATAGAATTATAGAACTTGGTAGTAAAATCACCATGATGATAGTTAATTATAATTTTCTTAAAAAGTAATGAGAAACATAACCAATTTCCTTTAACGAAACGAACTATAACTAACTTTTTTTTTGTATAACCATATTAGGATCAATTTACAAACGTGGATTTGTAAATTTTTTTCGTTAGTTATGAGCAACATTTAAAGCTATTTTAGAAAAATCCGTCTCACACCCATCTGAATAATGTTCTTCGTTTGAAAATCACAGCATGGCAATTAAATGCAAATTCAAAGAAATTGAAGTTTCGCTGCCTCCTAATTTCCCTTAGACTGATCATTTTTCAACATTTTTAGTGCAGTGACACGTAATGTAAATATGTAATAATAATATTTGACATTTGTAATTATAATAGATTCTAGAAATAAAAGGTTTTTGGGAAAATATTATTTCCAAGTAGTTTCCGATTCATATTTTCCTTGGCTCTCTGCAGGCCCCATAAATCAGACCGTATTTTAATTTTTGGTTTTATTTTTGATAACTAATATCACTACTTTCCTATTCTGTTCGTTTTTACTTTTGGCCAAAAAATATTACTTTCCTGATTAAGGAAATTGCCGTATAATAAATAAATAACTAAATAGTCTCTGATTAATACTATATCCCATTTAATCAAACAAAAGGTTGGATCATTGTTTCACCTCTGAAGGACACTGTTTAGCACATAGTGGGCCAGTTAACAAATATCCCAAGAGCTCTGTGCTCGGTGCAGCTGTGCAGCTGTTAAAAGACCGATGGAAATTTCTCGTCAAAGCCGTCTAGCTTACTGTACGGGAAGAGAGTATTTCTCTCATCCACACATGACAATGGTATAAGATCCCAACCGACGGATGACAGCTTTTTCCAGTCCATCGGTGCTCCCTTTCTCACCGAGGAAATAGCGAGAAGTTAGCGGAGAAAATTCCAATGCAGGCACAGTGGGGAATCTGGGAAAATCAGTCACTAGCCTTGCCCACTGAGCCAATCTCCCAACGCCAAAATCAAGGGAGAAAAAAGATTTTGACGTCGAGAGAACTTTTCCTTTCAGAAAAAGTTTTATTACTGATGTAGAAAAGAATTAGTTTGATTTAATTATATTCAATTGGATTTCAAACCAGAGGGATGGAAATTAAAGTTTCCAGCAGGAGGAATATTTTTACACTTTAGCAATACTCCTCCTGATCTCTGCATCTTGCTTTAGGAGACGTAAAAATTATGTTGTTCATTAGGTTACATTCTGTAAAGGTGAAATGTGGCTTCCATATGATAACTATTTCATATTAAGAGTATCACTCAGCGGAATTATACAATGGCACAGTAGGCACTTGCCTAGGTCATACGAAAATGATTTTCACCGTGTTTTTATCTTTAAATGGTAAAAACTCTAACAAGAATCCCAAATGAATACTGATCGAATCAGCTGTTAAGGCCTGTTAGACACTGTTTTGCTATCCGAGAAAACCAAGATAATTTTGATTACCCATCTACTAATCGAAATGAATACACCCTAGGGCCTACAAAACAGAAATGGAGGAGATTACATGTTTGAGATACCAGGGCAGAAGAATGTTAATTGGCTCAGGTGTCACAAACATGTAATCAAGTATATAATCAAGGTTGGTATCGAGGGTATCACAAACATTGAATTTCATTCTATTAGCATTATTCGTCACTATTTATCACTATTTAGCTTTAGATACAAAAAATGTTTTTTAATTCAGTAGTTTGCTAACCAATCAAAAACTTTTAAAAGTTTTTTTTTTTAATCTTAAACTTTTAACTATATAAATATAGTACAAAGACCAAAATTCTCGAGACTTTGGAGTTGGCGGTTTTTGGATTTTTTCCAGAGTTTGGAAAATACATATAAATGTAAAGTGTACATTATTTACAACAAAAGTTAATAATACCTTACAACCTGAAACATCATCATAATAATATAAGAAGCAGGGTCATTGCAAAAGAATATCCCTATTTTAAAGTGCTACCCGTGGCCGAGTGGTTAGCACGCTTGGCTACTGATCTAAGGGACCTGGGTTCGAGCCCCGGATTAGGCATGGATGTGTGTGTCGTTTTTCTGCTGAGGTCCTGCCATCCTCTCAGATCTCCTACTGTGGCATATAAACTGACAGGTTCCTGTCAGACCTCTGTGGCAAGCAGCTGCTTGAGGGGGTATTTATTTTTTTATATATTTTATTAAATAACTAGCAAAGTTGCCCGGCGTTGCTCGGGCCTTAAGATGTAGTAAATGATTCAGAGATGTAGTAAATGATTTCCAGGCATATTCCGAAAGGGCGCGCGGGCACTCGTTTTTATCCGGGTAATGTCATTGGTGGTGGAAGTTTTCAGCTCTCTGTGATTCAGCAGATACTTGACCGATCAGTCCCAAATTTGGTGTGGTTATTAATAAGTTATTAATAATAATAATTGTAGTTATTAATAATAATAAATAAACACCCCTCAAGCAGCTGCTTGCCACAGAGGTCTGACTGGAGCCTATAAGTTTATATGTCACAGTAGGTCTGGGAAAATAGCAGGACCTCAGCAGAAATACAACACAAACATCCATACCTTACCCGGGGTTCGAAACCGGGTTACATTTATCAATAGCCAAGCACGCTAACTAAGTCATTAATAAACCATTAGAATGATTTCTTTTACTCGCAAATATACATCGGACTTCAAACATTTACAAAATCTCGACAGTTATTATATAGGCAATGTATGGTGCTGATAAAGTTTTACGGTTCCGGATGATGCGGATGCATCATCCGGAAAGAGAGGAATTTTGGTATCCGGACAGGGCTCTATTCGTAATGACCCTGTATAATTAATAAGTTTTATTTACCTACGAAAAGATAAACACGAGAACCTGAATTGAGCCTTAGACATCTAGCTATCACCTAGCTCATTCAAGACCTAAATGAATATTCGATGTTAAGAGTTCTCTGCTCGGCGTTTTATGCTCTATTATGGCGTCTTTATGCTCTTTATATGTTCTTTATAGCGTCTATTATGCGGCTATTTAGTTTTGATGTTTAATTATGAAACCAAATTTGCAAGTTTAGTTGGGTTGTTTTTACCTCTGAGCAGCACTTTTTTGCGCACAATGGGCTAAATAGCCAGGTCACAAGGACCACTAGAGCTCAGAGAATGTTGGGGGGATTCAGTGGACAGGAGACAGATGGTAGCTTCCCGTCAAGGCAATCCACGTGTTCTTTAACGTGCACAGGGTATGGCTCTCCTGCACATGGGGTCACGGCTTAACGTCCCATCCAACAGATGGCGACCTTTCCAAGCTTATCGGTGTCCTCTACTGACCGAAGGCAGGGCGGGGAGTTTTATGGAGATAAATCTCAACGCAGGCCCAGCGGGACTCGAACCTGGGAACTACTGATTACAAGCCTGGCGCGCTACCGACCTAATTTCAAAACAAGTCTTCTAGTGATTTTTTGGATTTTAAATGAGAAATCAAGATTCCGTATTTACCGATACACGTTATCTAAAAGTAGTTTGAGAAGGAAAGAAACATAAAACAATTTTATCCAGTAACTTTTCTGAGGAATCACTGGCTTTTATTACTGCTTGTCAGAAGCGATTGACGGCTGCGCGATTCCAAAACACTACGCCTGCGTGTAGGGAGGAGTTTTGCCTAGGTAAACTAATCGGTAAAGAAAGGTATATTTCGATCTCACTCTGCAAGTAATCTTTGTGCTTGTGGTAGAATTCTATTCTCTTCTGTCGCATAAAAAATTACACCTTTAACTAGTGTTCCTCATCATGTAATTAATTAATTACATTATTTCATTTTTGCGGTTTTCACAACAAAAAAAGATATTTCTTCGATGGAATCACATGAAACGAGAAATCTTGAGTGTAAGATTTGAAACTTCACTGATTCACTCCTTCTGTGTCCTTAAAGTTTTTTTTTATAACGCATCTGTCGATTCATATGAAACGAGGACTTAATGAATGTACGATTTCACTCTTTACTGATGTAGCATCCTTAAGCAAACGGTGTATATTGTATGGTTGGAAAATTAAAGATCGATAAAATTAGTCATCGTCACTAACTAGCGAAAGCAAACAGAATAATAATTTACGATACGTTAACAGTAATATTACTCCTTACTATTTTATGAAAACTATTTAATCATACAGTCATGAATTTTTTTTTGGATTTGCGACATATAGGACAGAGAAGAATCCTAGAAGCTACTCCTAGCTTAATACGGGCCGTCTCATACAAGGACATGCCCTACTAAGACCGAAGTCACTGCTGACCACTGCCTTAGTTAGAGCTAACACAACACACAAAGTTTGCCTTGCTAGAGCAGTCGCTAGCTGCCTAACCACTATTCCAGTTAAGGCTTATTTCTTTTTTTGTTAGTTTATTCCTATTTCATATGAATCCGTTGGCCTGGTTATAAAAAAGACCAAAAAAAATTAACAGTCGCAGAGGGAATGAATCAATAAAGTGTGGAATAAAAAAAACCCGCTCATGATCTCGTTACAGTTATACTTTGGAATATTGAGCAACATGGTGTCTGCGAAACTTGGAGCCCATGTGCAGAATCTGTAGCAGATAGAACGATTCCCTACATCTGTTCCCACTCACAGAACCATTCCACATTTAGCGCATACATGGACAAAATGATTCCTTAAGTTCATCGACTATTCTAGCCTAAATTTCTGCGCATGAGCGGTGCTTCGAAAGGGAGGAGCGTAAAGAAACTTGTATGCTCTCAGCTTTAGACGCGTGAGGAACGAAAATCATTGCTGATGTGCGCTAATGCGATCGCTCAAAAAAGTATCCGAGCATTCGTGTGTACACAAAGGTTGCCAGATCACTAATTTCTAAAAAAATCGTTGCCAGATATTTTTCTGAATTCTGTAATCAACCATAGTGTTCGGATACTTTTTTGAGCGACTGTACTTTTTAGTAATTAATTATTGGATGGAATTAAAGAGAAAAAAAATTAATTTCAAAATAAGTAAGCCAGTAACGATAATCAAATTTGATATATTATTTAGAAATATTCTATAATACATTCTTGATTTTGGGACAATTTCTCATTTGGGATTTTGTACTGTACTGTACAGTTTTTCCACAGTTTTAGCTAGATGCTTTCACTGAATGAGATCATGGGCGAAAAAATATTTATCTTCAACCCAGAATACATTTGTATCAATTTTAGGAAATGTTTCACAAAAAGGCATTAAGATCAAAAATGGTTGGGAACCAATCATTCTGATGTATATGTAAATTGCAATTCATTTTATTTCGTGTAGTTCATAATAGCAATAACCTAATCGTAATTAAATTTCGTTTGATTTTTATGAATTGAATGTTTGTTAGAGCAAGAATGTTTTCGAATTAAAGCACATTTTTTGAGCAATTTTTGTCGAGTGCAGAGAAAGCTTTTGCCACCATTTGTTTGAGATTCACACATCTGTTTGATGTCTGCAATTGTATCATAACATTGCATAAACAAAATATTTTAAATTGAAGAATATAGCCGAGACAAACATTTTTGTACCGTTTTACTGGTGGTTATCATGCTTGCGAGAAAACAATGAAAAAAGTTTTAGTAAAATGAGCAAAAAATTATTAACTTCAAACTCAAAATTCTCAAACAAATAAAGTTTAAAATTCCTACATCTGAGAGGCTATGTATGATTTACCAAATTGAGAAGTGCGTTATACTTAGATTACCAACAAACTGTAGTAATACCTAGGTCTTATTGTATACCTAGGTCTTATTGTGTACCTAGGTCTTATTGTATACCTAGGTCTTATTGTGATTGATTGGAACGAGAGAGAGAGACTAAGGGAGTAAATATTAATAAATACTTTCAAATATTTCATGAACTAATTATTATTCCAGTGTCTCGAACTAATAAACAACAAGGTTTAAATTTATACTAAACACCCAACACATCTTTATGTAACATGTTCTTTTGTCAAAATGGGTTGGGTTGTTTTACCTCTGAGCGGCACTTTTTTGCACACCATGGGCTAAATGGCCAGGTCACATGGACCCCGAAGGCTCAGAGAAGGTTGGGGGAGGGGACCCACTGGAACAGCTGTTGGGAGACAGATGGTAGCCTCCCGTCAAGGCCATCCGGCGTGTTCTTTAACGTGCACAGGGTATGGCTCTCCCGCACACGGGGCCACGGCTTAACGTCCCATCCGACGGACGGCGGCCTTTCCAAGTCCATCGGTGTCCCCTACTGACCGTGGGCAGGGCGGGGAATTTTGCGGAGATAAATCTCAACGCTGACCCAGCTGCGACTCGAACCTGGGAACTACAGA
Organism: Ryuthela nishihirai; assembly: GCA_038380435.1. Taxonomy (NCBI): domain Eukaryota; kingdom Metazoa; phylum Arthropoda; class Arachnida; order Araneae; family Heptathelidae; genus Ryuthela; species Ryuthela nishihirai. The sequence continues at coordinate 44,278,519 of JAWZYU010000020.1, forward strand.
TTACGAGCCTGGCGCGCTACCGACTGAGCCACCCCCGCCCAATTTGTCAGAATGAAAAGCAACTTTATTTTCATTGTGTTCAATTATCATTCTTTGAATTTCTAAGCATAGTAGCATTGTTTGGAAAAAAATAATCGAAATATATTTGAATTAAGCTTTTCTTTACAGTTAAACTCTATGTGACCCTAATTTTCAGTTAGGACTTAGAAATACAAATATGACTTTTGTGCCAACATTTGTCCGAGTTTTCTACAAGTTTAACAGAATATTAAAACTGGTCGTTCTCGTCGAATATTTTATAGGCTTATCGTTTAAGTTAAGCACAATTTTTGAATGTTTTGCTAAATTTTTGTGGCAGAGTGGTAAAGATTTGGCTTGCTTAACGAATGAGGATATTTCACTAATCACATATGTACGTGTGGAGTAGAACATTTAATGTCTTTCACACATGTAATGAAGCAGAATAGTTGCAATTTTCATTGCATTCACACAAAATATTTTTTGTTTTATATCAAAACTTTTATAGAAACCTTTGCCTTTTTATCACATAAAATATTCTTTAGATTTCGTGTATAGTCTAAAACAAAAATAGCTCTCTCTCTAACGATGCAATTTTACTCTACTCATAGAGATAAAGATATTTTTCTCATTATGTTTAAAAAGTCTTATTCAACTTATTTTTATGAATGACTTTAAAATTGGGTGAAACCTGAAAAGATGAATTCTTACTTTTGTTTTCCGGAATAATTATAATTATTAATAAAATTAATGATACACATTAAATTCTATTAGAAATAATTAATTAAAATGGATATTTACAGATCAGTTTTAATCCAGCATTTAAAGAACATTTTAATAATTGAATGTTCTAGTGAAAATTCATTGAGTTATCCAAATTGATTAATCTGTAATTTGAAAGAAATTTTGCATTGATTTATTTTTTAAAAGTTTTAAATGGAGTCATAGATGGCGTGTTATATTAATATAGAAACTAACGAGAAGGGGGATCAGTATATGCTTAGTATAACAACCATCTCTTCTAAAAACGTAATGAGAAGAAAGGCAGCAATTGAATAATCCTCTCTATACGAAGTATTTATAATCGATATCCAGTATAGAACCGCTCCAAGAAGATCAAAATGCAGACTAACTTATATATTGGCACAAAAGTCACTCTAAGTAGTAGGTTTTCATATAATGGTAGATTTATATAACAAACAAGTCTGTTTTAAAAGCTTGAGGGAAAAATATGTGTACGCTCACACAAAAACGTGCAGCTGTTCTTGATTTTAAAACCTTGTTTGAGGCAAATATTTCGTATTTGCAAAAATCAATTATCTCTCACTTCTGTTTAGCTTAGTGGAAATATTCCGTTCTTGCTTATCTGTGAAGTGGGTTTTATAGTGTTCTTGTTTTACCTTTGAATACTATCAGTTGCACTGAATTACATAAAATAGTTGGAGTAAATAATAATTATATTAAATAAAATTGAACATGTGGAATATGGATTCGATTCATTTCTAAGCATGTTAAAAGCGCTAATCAAGTTAAAGAGTATGAAACATCCTTTCAAAATAGCGGTTTTGAAATTGAAATGTAAGGACAAGTTTTAAACAGAATAGTTACGGAATAAAACACAAGCGACCTGGATTTTGACCTAGCGCCCCACTACACCTTATTCCTTTTCTGAAATATGAGAAAAGGAAATTTCTTCAGAAGTGGTTCAATTGATAACTTAATTTCAGACTATTCATTTTACACCGTAGTCGTTTGTTATACCTTCATTACGACAGTTTATCTTCAAATTCGTCAATTTATCTCTGACAGATCACTAGAGTTATCAGGTTTTACAGCATATGTAATAATCTACAGAACAAAAGCTTCTGAACAAAACATTTTTGCAGCTGTTCAGGAAAATTTTATTGAACGTTATCATTTGCTGATTAGATGCAACAAAAACAAGTTCCGTGTTGCTCTTGATTTAAATTTGGCTTCACCTCTAAATGATGTGCTAATTCTGTTTCAGATTATCTGCGAACTTTAAAATTCTCCGATTGTCTAAATTTAAACGAAATATTCACGTGAATAAAAAAAAAATGACTTCCTGGTATTCGGTTTGTTTTATTAAACGAAAGTTTGTATTTGGTTTTGATTTTATTTATCCCAAAAGCAGAATTTTTACTCGAACGTTTAACAAAGTGAAACGTTGGGATTCAGAGTTTGCTTTTGGTCTAGGTGAGGCTTAACTTCAGCGAAGATAGTTTTCAGTTTATAACCAACTAACAATGTCTGCATAAAACAGTTAAATCTTTATCGTTGAAATATGAAATATACGTACTTTCTAATGAGAAATGGAATGTGAGAAAATATCTCGTGAAAAACTTGCCTAGGTCTTAAATAGTCTAAAAAACACTTTCTTTTTTGCATTTAGGCACAGAAGAAATAGAATAGAAAAATTAAAACTAAAATAACAACAATCGAAGTAATCCTTCCTTTTTTAATTTTTTTAAAAATTACGTCCCTAGAGTAAAATCCAGATAAAAAAGGTAATCCTATTAAAGCCATACCTGATATTCATGTGCAGACTATCTATTTATTTGCTTCGAATTCTTTTTTATGAATAACTCTGTGAAAGGGAGATCAATGGTTATTGTAAGGGACGCTTCCGATTAAAGTTTGAACATATTTTTCTCTTTTTCTTTGTTACAATATAATCAAATGATCTCATTCCTTTAGCGTTTGATGTAATCGACCTTCGAGTTTCCTACAAAATTAATTTTAACCGAGGTGTTTTATCTGTGGGTAACAAGATTGCAGAAGTGCTTTAATTCCGAATTTACAAAAGTATTAATAAACAGATCTCTGGGAATATTGCCTCAACAGAAAACTTGTATTAATTTCCATTGAGATACTGAAATAAGAAGCTACAACACACAAAAACATTTTTTGTCTTAATCATCTTACAATACGTGTAATATGTGAGCCATAAATTTATCTCACAATGCATATAAATTGTTTTCTTTAAAGTAAAAATGTTATCAACGATAATTTTCGCATAGCTATTAGGAGCAAGGTTAAATTTGTCATACGTTAAAACTAAATTATTAGCACTGACAGCTCGAATTTTCCGAAGAATTAATAAATTGTTATTGATGTTTTTTCACATATTTTTGTAATTTTGAATTAACTTTTGAAACTAATTAATAAAAAAGTATAGGAACATAAACATGCTTATCGAGATTTCTCAAAGGAACAAAAGAGTTTCTATATATATATAACTTATATATATATACATATCTTATAATTTTCAGTAGAAGAGATGAATGGTGTAACTGCAAACGTTTGCGCCCATTGCAGTTTCATCTACTCGGTCTTTTTTTATTTTAATAGAGGCAGATGATGATTTATTTTGGATATGGTGCGATTTAGAAGAGCTTCGAAACAGCTGATTTATACATGAAAGAGTAGATACATAAGTTCGTAAAACAAATATAAAAATATATATTTTTTAAATTATGTATTCGCTTTTACTCCTACTTAAAAATCAAGTAAAAGTACAAATTATTGTTATTTAATCGGATTCTGGATTATGACTAGCCAAATAAATGATGCCTCGAGTCCGTTCAAAATGGATGGGAGGTTAGAGCTGACGCCTTTCAGTTATTTATTCATAAATTACATTAAATTTTTATATCTTTGTAATGAACTCATGTGATTTATTTTTGAATATTAATAGTGTTTGATTGATATTGAATATGTTGGGTAAATTGATGCATATTTCTGATTCCTAATGCCTACAGTCTCGTGTCTGATGACGAGAGCGATGAAAATTGTTTCAAAGAATCAGATCAATATGATTTAAAATTCTAAATAATTGGGACTCAAATATAGGAGCATCAGATTACGAGTCCGGTACGTTAACGACCGAAACAATCCTTTTCAAATTTTGTAGTAATGAGATTTAATTTAAAATCGATAATTTCTGGTATCATGTTTCATGGCGTTTTTGTATAAAGATTCATTTTTGAATTTTTATGGTGTAAGCTACTATGAGGATAAATTTACTGTAGTCTTTCGGAATAATGTTTTATCACAGTCGACATTACTAGTATTAGAAAAATATCACAGATGGAAAAAAACTGTTAATTTTTCTATAATTAGATAACTTAGGGGTACTGAATAGAAAAATGAAAATAGTTCCATGTTATTTCAATAGAAAATCACATTTAAAGCTGAATAACTACTTCAATATGATTTTTATTGAAAAATATGCCTAAAGATAAATTAACCATCTTAATCAAATCTATCTAAATCTCGATTTTAAACAATATTTGTTCAGTATTCAAAGCGTTATGAACGCTGGAATATTTAACAAACTACAAAAAATTGACCCCAAAATTCAATTAAAACAGGTTAAGAGATCATACATCATAGTTAACTCTAGTACAGTCATAGTTGAGTCTACAGAGTCATTAATAGTTAAGTATGGTTGACTCTACTAGAGTCACCTAAGATCTCCAATCTCATAACCTGTTTTAATTCAATTTTCGGATCAATTTTTTTGTAGCCTGTTAATATTCCAGCGTTCACAACTTTTTGAATACTAAATTAAATTGTTTAATATCGAGATTTAGATAGATTTCATTGAGATCTTTAATTTATTTCTAGACATATTTTTGCATTTAAAATCATTGAAATAATTTTTGAGTTGTGAATATGATTTTCTATTGAGATAACATGGAACTGTTTACATTTTTCTGTCCTGTAATTAGAATCTGCAGTTTTCCTGTAGTTTACACCATAACAAAACTAGAAACAGCAGATATGTAACAAAATCACTGCACATTTGTTTTCCCCCAATACTCAGAAGTAGGAGCGTATCTAGGATTTTATTTTACTAAATTCTTAACCTAAACTTTTTTCCAATAGACTTGGAAAAATATCGGCACGCCATATACACCCCAGTAGAGTTGTCAATATATTTGTGTTGCAGAGGTCGAGGGGAGGATGCTTCTATTTTTCTTTATATGCATTCGAAGCCCTTATGTAGAAGGACCTTGTTTTATTTTTTTAACCATAAAAGATGATTTGTTCTTTTGAAATGACATTATTTGTGCTCAGAAAACTAAAATTTCATATATTCACTAATAATTTCATCGCTTACTTGTCAATGTTTTTTTATTTCATTTTCAATCTTTCATGGTTGCAGACTCAGAATAAGAAATAAGCTATACTCGATTTTCTATACCATGACAAACTGCCAATGTTTTAGTATTCTTTTACGCAGTATCAGGTAACAAGGCCTTTCGGCCAAATCCTTGAACGTGCCTCTGAATGATTATGAAAATCTTTATCATTTTTAGACTACAGTCTTTCAAAGACTTAAGGAGTGTGCTGTAGCACCTTAAGCACACTCCCTGAATACGCGTTTGATCAGAGTAACACATCATTTGAGTGAGACAAGAGAGACAGCGAAGCAGCCATACAGGAAGTTTGAATTTGGAATATTTCTTCTCTGATCTGGATAAGTGTATTTAACCATGGCAATGCAAACCTAACAGGCAAACGAGCTGATTTTCCGTTTCCCACTACGAAAATTTCGCAGTACACCTAAGACCTCGCTACTGAACTGCTTTTATTAATTAGTTCCAATGGTCTATTTCAGGAAACTCGAATGAAAAAGAAATTTTCCTTATTTGGCACTACTTTTCAGAACGGTATTACAATTTGGAATCCAAAGTTATAAATAATCTTCCTTATAGCTATTGTATCAACTACAACCCTAATGCAACTTCTGTACAATTGTGGAAACGTTAAATGAGAGTGGAACATGGAAAATATATACCGAAAAAACTACTTTCGGATTACCATTCACTTGGTCTTTGTGTGCATACATATGAGGTAATTTGCAACTTTAGCTCTCTAAATGTTTTATATATTCTGATATTTGGCATTCATATTTACATTTCTGTTCATCTTTTTATCCATTATGTGCTCTTTAAGTTTTTCAAATTTTAGCCTTTAGCATTTGATTTTAACCTAAATTTTTATGCAGTTTTCTTCTGCCTTCTTAGATCAAATTTTAGCATTTAAATTTAAATTTTATCTTTTAGTGTGTAGCCAACTCTAATCGCCGATCCCTTTTGACAGATACCTCGACGCATCTCTGCAAGCGTGCAAGTAACAAAACGAAATCAGAAATTTAAGAGTAGAAAAAGTTGTTAAAAGTACCAACTACGAAATATTAAACAAATGATTAAGGTAAATTAAATGCTCTTTTCGTCCACATTCTGATGGACCAAAAAAAGCATTCGACATCGTATTCGCCACGAAAAAGCCTGCTGCCACTGAAGTAAAGTGCAAGTATGTCTAACAACAGATCCAAATACAACTTTAAGAAGTCATTTTTATTATAAGAATAAAGATTTGAGAACTATATTGGAATAAGCAAAAGTGCAAGCAATAGGCTCAATTGTTCGTGAAAGTCACTTCTTAAAAATGTTGATATTTTTCTATGGCACAGATTCTTTTTCTATTTTTTAATCCCCTGCGTTTGAACTAACTGCCTTTGACGTTTTCACCGCACCAGGATTTAAACAGTGTTGGTATTTTTTAGATACTGGCCTTTGGTTTCTATTGTACTTATTCAGCTGTTGTTAAAAGGTAGTCTATTGTTTTAACTACAGTTCACACAAATTTGTTGCATGTATGTATGAATTAAACACAAGAATAGAAACATTACCTCTACCGTCACTGATCAGCAGTAGGAGAAGTGTCATGTGGATACCCATCTCCCTGAGTAGCTGTTTCACCTTTGACCTCTTTTTTTTTTTGGGGGGGGGGGGCTTACTTGGGCCATCTTCTCTGAAGGCACTGAGATAAGGGAACACGCGGATTTCTCAAGTTACTCACCTATGGATCACAGACCCAAATACCACAGCTTAAAACTGGATTTCTGTCATCCGAAATCTGACCTGAAAACCGGAGGATCCCTCAACTCCAACAAGCAGACATCAAAGCATTCAACTCTTCCCGTAGTCATGGATACCATGCATCTTTACAAAAAAACTCCCATACACTCCTTCTCCAAGAGCCGAATGTCTAGATCCTCATATAAGAAATTCTCCTCACCGTCTGACTCTTGATGACAGCAGTAACTCTTCGACATCTGGCCGCTTAATTAGCAGAGGGAGATAAAGATCGATCCCTTCGCTTTAGCAGCGTCGATGAGCACAGAAAAGTTCAAACTTTGTTTCCCCCATAAATACTATAACTTGGTGTCTTCAATCTCGTGTTCTTGAACGTCTTTGTTGTGTTCACCAGGAATATTTTCCTCGTTATGGTCCTCACCTTCTTTATCACTGCATTCGTATTCGTCTAGTATAACAGCTACTTCTGCTTCGGGTTCCTGCTGAGTTTCGTCATTTCCTTCTACTTGAGGAGCTTCCGGAGCAGTCGAATCCTCATTCTCAGAGGCACGTGGTTCATCCGATCCAAGACACAGATGGACGTAGGGCATACTGCGCCTGCGTTCTAACTGCAAGATCTGATGTGCTGCTCTGTCCATCTCCTCCTGGGTCAAGTTGATAGCTTCGGCCAGTTCTCTCTGTGCAGCACGAACAAAATCTGGATCACAGTATTTTCCTAAGCCTTGTTCCAATAGCACCTAGAACATGGAAATTATCCGTCACATTTCATTCCAAAACAGATATCAAACAGATTTAATAAATGAAGTTTCTTAACTCTAAAATTATTAAAAAATAAAAGATCAAGTTATCGCATCTGTCGAATATCGAAAGCTCATTTTACCACACAATGAAATTCATTATTTTACGACTTGAGCACTCTCTAACAGTGGAAATTCAGAAAATTGGATGATTTTGATGGGAGGCTTCCATTTTTCTGAATTCCACAGTTAGAGGGTGCTAAAGTCGTAAAATAATGAATTCATTTGAAAAAGAATCTGTATTCGGAAAATGAAAATAGTACTATTTCATTAGTACTTATCAAACCACAAATCTTTTTTATTTAATCAATAGTATCGTGGCCGAGTGGTTAGCCCACTTGGCTACTGATCTACGGGACCCGGGTTCGAGCCCCGGGTAAGGCATGGTTGTATGTGTCGTTTTTCTGCTGAGGTCCCGCCATCCTCTCAGACCTTCTACTGTGGCATATAAACTGACAGGCTCCTGTCAGACCTCTGTGGCAAGCAGCTGCTTGAGGGGGTATTTATTTATTATTATAAATACACAGAATTACCTTTTGACATAGAAAACAATAAAACAATGAATACTATTACTATTTATTGAGTTCTATGTCAACAGATAATTCTGTGTATCTACTTAATTGATTTTTTCATTAATAACACTTTAGCATGAGTGACTTTCTTATTTACATCTTATTTAGAGCAACATTGGAAAAAGAAGTTGCCCTCCCCGTTTATAGATGGCGCCATGAACGACAAGTCGGGAAGATTTATAAGTCACATTAGTGGGTAAATGACAGCCTGTGCTAGATTGTGGGTTAGAACTCTCTGGTATGAGCTGGAGAGACGTGGGTTCGAGTCCGCCGCATCGTCCAAACTGCTCTTTTTTATTTATCTCTTAAAACGAAAAACGTTTCATTTCTCAAACCATTAGAGTTAAGGTTGGGTTATTTTACCTCTGAACGGCATTTTACTTTTGCACACAATGGTCTAAACGGCCAGGCTTAACCTTCTATGACCCCAAAGACTCGGAGAAGGTTAGGAGAAGGGTTAGAAGATAAATGGAAGCCTCTCATCAAAATCATCTAACATCTTCTTTAACGTATACAAGCTGACACTCCTGCGTAGAAGACCACATCTGACAGGAAAGTCCCATCTGATGGATGGTGGCCTTTCCAAGCACATCAATATCCCCTTTCTGATCGAGGGCAGGTTATGGGTTTAATGGAGATTAATCTCAACGCTGACACAGGTGAACCTGGGAACTGCAGATTACGAACCTGGTGCGCCACAAACTGAGCCAAGCTTCTCTCCCTTGAGTTGAGAGCAAATCGTTGTTATCAGTATAAACCTCTAGACCAGTGGTTCTCAACCTTTTATGCTTCACGTACCCCCTGGAAATGTGTATGTAGCTGGCTTACCCCTTGTATAGATAGATAAAACTATAGTTATAGTATAACAATGGTTATTTTTACTTTGTTACTAGATCTAGCGACTTTTGAGCTCTCACGGCGTACCCTAAAAAATTTTACCGCGTACCCCACGTTGAGAACCCCTGCTCTAGACCATCACTATTCCACCACTAAAATTTCAAATTTTCAACTTAAGTTGATCATAGGCAATAGTAGCTTAACATTTGGTCATTTTCCAACTCTTTTCACCGTTAGAGGGAACAATTAAAACTATTGAGAGATTCGAAAAGAACGAATCCTATATTTCGTCACTACCTATCCAAAAAGAATTTTTATCTCTAAACCCCCCCCCCCCCCCAAAAAAAAAAAGTTGAATATCTACAGAGTAGCTTGAACTTTTTGAAACTGGATAAAACAACCAGAGAAAGGGAGGGGAAAAAAACATGGCAAGTATTGAACATTGAAAATTAAACAATTAAATATCGTTTCAACGCAAAAAGAAAGAACTGAAGTTTGAAAGAGCAGTGGTGACTAAAAGCAATAAATTATATTAGTGGAATTCAACCATTTTTTACTGGAATGGCTTTTCCAATAAGGGGAGTGTAATACAAGCCAGAACCTTTATTTTTTGATACAATTATCGTGAATCATGTGCGAAGCTTTTGTTTCTAAAACGTGTTGATTGATTACAAAAGGTGTCGTATAGTTTCTCTGTAAAAATAAACATAAGCCGCTTAAATCGAATACCAGTTCGTAATCACTTGAAAACACAATGGTTTCCATAAATTAAGGAAAATCCTTATGTTAAGTCAATGGGAAGCTAACGTCAAAGCTCTATAACTTCTAAAATAAGTTTTTTTTTTGTTTTGCAAAATGTGATTGCAGATAAAGGTCTCAATCAAATAAATCATATCTCGATTTCCAACAATATTCGTTCAGTATTTAATGAGTTATGAAGTTTGAATATTTAGCAATAACAATACCAGCCACAAAAATTCAGAAGTTAATCAAAACTTAGTAATACGTATTGTATCAAAGTGTTTAATAAAATAAGTTTGTATTTTAGAACTTTGTGTAAAGAATTCTTTCACTCTTCTTAAGTTTTGTATAAGTTTCTTAAGACTGGCATTGCTGTTGTTAAATATTCAAACTCCCATAACTCATTAAATACGGAACGAATATTGTTGAAAATCGAGGTATTGTTTTATTTAATTGAGATCTTTATCTGCAATCACATTTTTCAAAACAAAAAAAAAACTTGTTTTAGAAGTCACAGAGCTTTGACGTTAGCTTCCCATTGATTTAACATAGGAATTTTCCTTAATTTATGGAAACCAGTGTATTGATGTTTTATGTTCCTGTTTCGTACAGAAATTTCAGCTTGAGTGACCCAACGAGTGCATATCATCTAGTAGAAGTATATCTAATCTCTCTTTTATAGTAACTGTAGGGCATTACCCTCTATCTATGTGAAAGTTGACAAATCTCGCGTTTAGTAATCCAACTACTATAAATACAGAAGCATATGTAGTGTTCTGCACTTTTCTAATCTATATAAAAGAGTATTCTTGGTGTTGAGAGAAATACAAAAACATGAACAATGTATGCAAAATTTTCTTATTGAGTATTCTGCATCATTACAGTCTTATAAAAGCCGTAAAGAATGGCGGAAAGCAAAATCAATTGCCACAGAGTTAAAAAAGTTGAACTAACTTATAAAGGGATCTTTGGAGTGCTATGGACAAGAACATCTGTAACCGAACTGATGGAAGCGGAAAATCACGTTGCACAATATCTAAAGTGTATAGAGAATAACAAAGGTCTAAAAAAAATCTGCCATTCGTGGCATTTAAAGAAGGGAAAGGCTCTGACAGACAGGGACAAGCGTTTATTTGGCATCGAACTGTACGGCAAAACAGAGCTACTGAAGTTCATCAGCTGAGAGAGATAATACCTAACAGTACTTCAAAACCCATTTCAATGAGAACTATGGACAGAGAATTGAAAACTTTTGAAATTTGGAAAATGTACCATACTACGTACGTCGACGTTTAGGTAGGTGTTCATAATTATTTGGCCAGGCAAGTGCATATTTAGTTTTTCATTTTTTCTCCATAGGGTGATTCTGGTTCGTGGAATGTAAGTTTGCATGCCGCAGTCTGTATAGAAGTGGATAAATCTCACTCTTTACTGATCCAACTAGTTGGGTTGGGTTGTTTTACCTCTGAGCGGCACTTTTTTGCACACCATGGGCTAAATGGCCAGGTCACATGGACCCCGAAGGCTCAGAGAAGGTTGGGGGAGGGGACCCACTAGAACAGCTGTTGGGAGACAGATGGTAGCCTCCCGTCAAGGCCATCCAGCGTGCACAGGGTATGGCTCTCCCGCACACGGGACCACGGCTTAACGTCCCATCCGACGGACGACGGTCTTTCCAAGGCCATCGGTGTCCCCTACTGACCGTGGGCAGGGCGGAGAATTTTTGCGGAGAGAAATCTCAACGCTGACCCAGTTGGGACTCGAACCTGAGAACTGCAGATTACGAGCCTGGCGCGCTACCAACTGAGCCACCCCCGCCCCAATCCAATTAGTTAAATGCAGTATATATAAATATATATTTTTTTTTCTGGGCGTATATTGCACTTCTCTAATCAATATGGAAATGGAGGAATCTTACGTTAAGTAACCAAATCGAGTAAATATAAATTATATTAGCATTTCAGTTTCTCTTCTTCACTGATATCGTTTTTTGTTGTCTCATAGTATTTTCACTGTCGTTTCGAAAAGTACACTGAATTCGCATGAAATTATATTATTTTAAATCTGCAATAATGATTATCTTAAATGAAAGGTAAGCAACCAAACTTACACGTCCAACGAGGCTCTCGGCACTGCCCAGTATCTCTCCATACGGTAGATCTCCAGATTTGGATTTAACTGGGGAATCGCTACTCTTGCTAAGGGAAGTGTCTCGGGAACCTAAAACAAATGCAAGAGATATGTTAATGTATGAAGTGGAAAATAAATTCACCCGTTTCATACTCTATGTAATGAAAAGTCATTTCAAAAGAATTTCACCACTCCATTGTTATGCAAAATTAAAAATAAAATTTGTTAATACTGCAATACTTATCACTCCAACAGTCAGAGACACAACATATAAGCGTGATTGACCCTTACGAAATTCCAATCCCATAACCAGAGAAAAGCTCAGTAAGCCCATAAGAAGAGTATAATTTTTTTCGGATTAAAAATGAAGCACCATTCGGTGGGAGGGAGGTGATTATCGGGCATTTTTTTAATTCGGGTTGAAATCGGGTTAAAATAAAGTTAATCCAAATCTTCAGACGTTAGGTAATAATATTATTATTTGCATGCACTAAAATAAGCATTGCCAGTGTTTCTTGAGCAAGATTGCATCTGTACAAACTTTTCCGTCTATTTCATTTAAATTCAGATCATATATTCATCTATAAATGATATTTTAATATACTCTGCAATGTTTTTAATAAATACATTTTTAATCTTTTTTTTTTCGATATTTTTCTATTATATAATATGTCAGGAATGATTAAATGACTTTCTCTTACATTAATATGAGACTCAGTTTTGTTTAACGAATGGTATTCTGGAACCAATTATTTAGTTATAGCGAGAATCACGCTCTATTAATCTAATATAATGTGGCGTCCCTCATCTTTCATCAGTAGTACAGTCGCTCAAAAAAGTATCCGAACACTATGGTGATTACAGAATTCAGAAAAAATATTTGGCAATGATGTTTTTAGAAATTAGTAATCTAGCAACCTTCGTGAACTGTACACGAAGGTAATCTTATTTCTGTAATCAACCATAGTGTTCGGATATTTTTTGAGTGACTGTATGTGTGCACTGCCACATAACATAGAAGAATTACAAATAATAATTCATTCTCTTATATTGATCGATGTCTATATAGTATTGGCAAATGATTGATTCAAACAAATCGACAATATGCTAATTTAATCTTTTCTTTTTTTACAAGAAAATGCAATAGTTATGAAAAAAATTTCCCCCACGTTTTTCGGATTTAAACCGAATATTAAATCTTTGGTTATGATGACGAAATTGATGAATCTGGTAAAACCCGAAAAGTCATATCCTATCCATAAGCCATGAACCCCCCCCCCCCCTAACAGACGCTTTAGTCTGTTTAAATTTTTGAAACTTTTATTACCTTACAATACAATGACTCGTTAACATTAGAGATACTGATGCTAAAAAATTGCCATTGTTGTACTCTCACAAGTTCAGTTCTTATTTTTATAAAAAAAATTTTTGATCAATCTCTTCTACCAATGCCAAAGCCCCCGCTGTTTTTTTTTCAGCTGGTTACGTGGCTGCATCATTAAGTACTAATAAGCAACAAGAATTATATATGGAAGAAGATGGAATTTAAATTTTCTATTTTAAATGACGATTATGATCTATGATTATGACGATGATCTACGATTATGATCTATGATTATTATTGATCTAGAACGATTATATCGATTACCTCGATGCCATAAATAGCTTAATCACGAGACGCATTAATAAATAATGGTCATTTAAAATAGAAAGTTTAAGTTCATCTTTTTACATATATCAGTGGCAAGAAAAAAATACTATTAAACAAAGAACCATGTATCATTTGCTCTTGCCAGCTGAGCCACCTGATCTCATTACAAGAGCTCACGACTTTGGTGTTTACACTCACAAAAACTCCGTACGTTTTAGCAAGCTCTTCGTTTCTCCTCAGTTACAGAGTATTTTTGTCAGTGAGGTAATACAGGATGACAGAAAAATCATGGAACACATTTTATGACGCATGTTCTATTTGCCAAAAAAGCGCTTTAAAATCATAACAAAACTAAGTGTTATATTAAGTGTTACAAATGTCCATCACACTCAGCAATCTTCTCTGTTTTCTTCATATTTGATGCAACCCGGTGAAGAGTTTCTGACCTAAAGAGATCATGTCGATTTCTTTGGCGCATGAGAATCGGGAATTGTATTCCTAAACTCATTCTGGCAAGTTGAATAAGAGTGAGATGCCAGTTAGTGTTCGGCAATAAACACACGTTGCACCCATGAAAAATACACGTTTGCACTTTGAATGTTGAAAAACAACTGACACGAGTCTGTTACAAAATTATATGATCTGCGAGGGTTTTGTGCTGGTATAGTCACAGTTATATGTACATATTTATGAATCCCGTTGAATTGCATTCAGTTGCAATTATCACTAAGTATTTTAATACTAGCTACATCCCGCCAAAAGTTTGGCTCGAAACGTCTGTCCATTGCTAACTTTTCCCAACGATAACTTCTACTCCATTCACAACTTTCAACTGTCCATTGATAACATACTTCTCCATTCATAAGGTAGGCGCCGACAGCGATCCCAGAAATTTCAAGCACTTGGAAAGGGATTAATCTTGACCCACCACAGATAGGTATCCGATCTCTTACCACAGCAAGACATAAACGGGACCACCAAACCAAATTTAGGACCAATTGGTCAAGTACCTACGGAATCACAGGGAGCCGAAATTTTCGCCACGAATGATGCCACCGGTGGCACACAAGAAACATGTATCCGCCCACTCGCCTGTTCGAAGGTGACACCATCGTTATATGATATATCATTATATTGATCATCCTGTGTGTACCATCGTAATATAATACGATGGACTACAGGAGTTTTTGATCATTCTGTATTACTGCATTTCACACTCTCATACATAAGCTATATCATAAATTAAAAAATGAAATTCCACTTACCATGATATGAAGCTCTGTGAGTAGGAATAAACCCAGGACCATCTCCCAATCTTCTTCGCTTCCTCCTGAATGCATCAGTCTCCGGCGTCACCCCAGCCACTGCCATGGCGGGCAAGTGAGCCAGGCGAAGAGAGGCGGCAATGTGGCTCATCGGTGATGATTCCATCAAGTGATGATCACTGATGGCATCTGAAGACTGGTGCATTAAGATGGGCTGTTCGTGACTATCCTGCTTCGTGAAGCAGGGGAGGCGAAACGGAGCAGTAGCACACTTGCCAACAAATTTCCGCGGGGGAGGAGTGGGCGCACGGACTCCAGACAAGTCTTCAGAGTCCTCCACAGACAGGCTATTGGAATGCAAGAATAGGTCACTTTCAGCATTTGTTTAATAGTTTGTAAATGAAATTAACATGTTTTTGTTTTTTATGCTTACTAATTAGGATTGTTAGGTGACCAGGATTTTCTCGATTTGTCCTGATTGTCCTAAAAGTTTTGACGTATTCCCGGAAAGAGTTATGCCTGATGTCATTTGTTCCAGAGGGGCGGTGGTGGCTCAGTCGGTAGCGCGCCAGGCTCGTAATCTGTAGTTCCCAGGTTCGAGTCCCAGCTGGGTCAGCGTTGAGATTTATCTCCGCAAAAATTCCCCGCCCTGCCCACGGTCAGTAGGGGACACCGATGGGCTTGGAAAGGCCGCCGTCCATCGGATGGGACGTTAAGCCGTGGCCCCGTGTGTGGGAGAGCCATACCCTGTACACGTTAAACAACACGCTGGATGGCCTTGACGGGAGGCTACCATCTGTCTCCCAACAGCTGTTCCAGTGGGTCCCCTCCTCCAACCTTCTCTGAGCCTTCGGGGTCCATGTGACCTGGCCATTTAGCCCATGGTGTGCAAAAAAGTGCCGCTCAGAGGTAAAACAACCCAACCCATTTGTTCCAGAAATGGTAAAGTGAAAACGTGTTGCTGAAACGTGAAACGTGTTGACGTGTTGTGAAAACGTGTGAACTCGGAGTTGGAACGGATATGAGAAGCTTGTTAATTTTATGATGAAATTTTCAGTAACAGTTTATTATTGTGTGAAATTATATTTATCAGATAAATCGATCTGTAAGACCTAAAAATGTTTTTGCTGGCAATTGGATGACAAAAAGTTTTCAAGCATTCTAAATCTTGTATAGAACTACTAACAATTGATTCTGTTATGGTTAAAAGGACTAAGGTAACAATTTTGGCTTTTGAGTTCTAGATGTTTCTATGTTCTGCATAGATGGATGTATGTTTAGATAATAACAGGAACTTAATTGCGATACCAGAAATTCTCTCACAGCAAATTTTCTGGTGATTCCACTCCCACGAGAAAAATATCTCGATTTCGGAAAGTTTCATGAAAGGGAAAGAGAATGAAGGAAAATTATAATTAAAAGCTTTACGTCCAGAAGTCACCTTTTCTGAATCAGAAGCATTATTTTCAACATCCCAGATTTACCATCCTGAGTCGGCGACATTGGCTTGAAATATCCAGGTTTCCATGTTTGTAAACCTGGTAAACCAATGGCTAATTCAGTAGAGTTTATATTCGTAAATCAGTGCTTACACTATATTGCTTTGCACAAATCAGATGAAATCATATACAAGAATCCAATTCAGGGACACAATTTCGGATTCTGGTAAGGCTTCGATGTTTTTATTTACTTCTCTCAGTGTTTGTGTCATGGGAGAAATCTAAAGAAAAGAGCTCTCCGTATACTTTCTGTGGATAAGTGTAAATGAGATTCTGAAGATTATTATCTTCAAAATCAATATTCTGAAGATTATTATCTTCAATATTAAAAAAATAGAGAATCTTCGTTTTAAGTATTTTTTTATTCAAGCCATTTCATCTTCCAATTTCCTTTTTTGTTTCTCAACCAATCTTTCATTTTTTAAACAAATCTGTTTTAATTATTTCTGTAAAGCTACGAAGATTTCACTTCCAACATTCTATTGAATAATTTTCTTCTTCTAGACCAATACTGAGCAAAAGTTTTAACTGAAGAGTCTCACAGAAAATTAAAGTGGAGGGGTGGGCCGCCAAAAAAATACATAATTAATAACGTATGTGTAACCGACGCTAAAAAAATCTAAAGTCAAACTTAAACAATAGAATTTTATTACAATTAATTATTATTAATAAGAATACGCTTTGCCGAAGTTGAATTTCTTGTCGTCTATACGTTCTTTTTCTTATTACAAAATTTATTTCATTTGTCATCAGTAGCTTGAGGGCAGCACAAAAAGAGGTGATGAGCCGTAGTTTGCCCAGGCCTGGCCTAGAAAGTGCTCTTATCGTAGAAACGCTGCGCAAAAAAGTATCCTTCTAGCTCTCCTTTTTCCATTTAAAGTATACGCAATTCAATTGTTTGGTTTAACGTTAATCAGCCAAAGGAAGTTTAAGATGTTTTAGACAATTGATTTAAAGGCCATTCATCTTTTACTCATATAGGTTGAATAATACGAATCTTGGAGGCGTCATTTCAAAGTTATCATTTTTGCAGAGTGGTTTAAAGAGGCATAATCGTTAGAACACTAGGCTAGTAATTGGGATTAGCAAGTTCGAGATGCAATCAAAATTCGGATTTTTTCGGTTTGTTTGCGTGCTGCACATAATGAGATAAATGACATCTTTGGAATTCTAATTGCTGTCTGTCGGAAAAGACGTTACAGCCTTGACTTTGATTATAGAAGGGACATTTAAAAGGAAAATCATAAGATTTGACGAATGCCCCATCACCTCCTACTATTTGTATCCAGTGGATTATGTTTATGATGCAGTGTGATGTAATGTAATGTGATGATTACATATGATGTTAAGTGTGATGATGTGTGATGATTATATCTGATGTAATGATACATATCTCTCCTGCATATGGAGCTACAGCAGACAGTAGCTTTTCCAAGCGTATCGGTATCCCCTACTGGCCAAGGGCAAGGCGGGGGTTTAACGGAAATAAATCTCAACGCTGACACCTGTGAGACTTGAACTTGGGAACTGCAGATTATGACCCTGAACGATACAAACTGACCCCCCCCCCCCCCCCCCAGTAGGTTAATGGGAAAGAGAAATATTTAAGGTACTGGAGTTGACGTAAAAGATAAATATTTAAGAATGGGGAAGATAACATAAAAGAGAAGTATTTAATACGGAAGAAAGCATGAAACAGAAATATTAAAAGAACTGAACTTAAAGTAAGAGGGAAATATTTAAGGTAGGGAAATTAATATGAATTATAAAAATAAAGCACAGGAAATGTCCTTTAATCAAGAAACGCTTGTCAAGCAAGTTGAAAAAATTCGCCTGTAGTGGAATCCGAGCCTTCGACTTCCTCCTAACATGTGTAGTGCTCTACCACTGAGTTATCCTAAGGCTTCAAGAGCTCTCCCATCAACGAATTGAACCGGAATTGGGACATCTCAGTAATACCTGACATGTCATCAGGAGGTCTTAGGTTCTGCTCCCCCTCCCATCAAAACTCAATTTTTTAACTAACTCTACAATTCATCCTTAATCATTGCGCAACCAAATGTGTCCCCTTCCTCTTCTATTACATTTTAAATTCAATGGCGCAGTGATATTGGGTTAGTTCACTGTAATACTAGAGCAATTGGGGTCAGGGTGATGGAATGCTTTCAATTTTTTTTGTGAGAAGACCGTACTTGTAAGCAACATAAGAACTAGTTTCTTTGTCCTTGATATAAGCAAGGAAGAAAATACGACACAGCATTCCTAAAGAAATGTATTATCTGGTAAGGACTTCCCATGAAATGTGCGAGTATATTCTGGTTTTACCAATGATATATACAAGTTATTCCTTAAAAACGCCTTCCTAACGAAACGTACAAGTTTTTCTTGGTAGGATCTTTCCGATCAAATGTAAAAGAATTTTCTGATAAGTCTTACTAATGAAATGTACGGAAGTTTATCTTTGGGTTGTAATTGTGGTGTTCTACTTCTGAACGAACGTTTTTGAACATAATAGCTAAATAGTCAGGAAACAAGGACGCCAATGACTCAGAAAAGATTGAGGAAAGAAAATTCATTCGTACAGCTGTTAGGAGACATATGGAAGCCTCCCATCAAGGCTACGAGTTCTTTATGGCATAACGTGTGGCTCTCCTACATAAGAGCCACGACTTAACGTCCATTCCGACAGACAGCGATCTTTCCAAGCCCAAAGATGTCCCTTTCTCGTTGAGAGCAGGATGGGGCTTTAACGGAGATAAATATCAACTCAGACACTGTTGGGACTTGAATCTAAGAACTACAGATAAAGAGACTGGTTCACTACAGACTCACCCCGCCCATTTTTCCGTGGGAATGGCTTCACAACACGAGCACGTGAAAAGTCCTTACAGGTGAAATGTAGAAACATATTCTTGTAAGGCGTTCTTAATGAAACCTATGTGTTTGTCCTAGTAAGGCCTTCTTAATGAAACGTTTGAATGTGTCCTTGTAAATCTTTTCCACTGAAATGGATAGGTATGTCTTGTTTTGTTATTGTTGTTATTATTTTGTTTTGTTATTGTTATTGTTTGGGCAAGCCTTACAAATGAAATGTCTAAGTATGTCTGGGAAAGCTTTTCCAACGAAAAATATGACAAGGAATACTTTTTTTCTGTGTATGAGTAGTATGAGAAATCTAACTTAGTTTCGGCATTACATTAATGTTAAAGTTGAAAAGTCTGACTTTTCAGCTTTAACATTAATGCAAAAAAAATTAAATTAATTAAAATGCATTAATTTTCGTCCCACTGAATATTTAAATTTATTTGAAGGATGATACTTCCATTTTTTATGAGTGCTTAACTGAATAATTGACTTTTCGTTGCATTTTTACGTATAGCATAACATATTTTTTCAGTTATGTAGCATGTCTACTGAAGGTGTATTATTCAGAAACGTTAGTGCTATAATAAGTTACGTTCCCATTATATATTGTAGAAAGTTTCTAAAAGTAAGAACCTGCAAGATACAAGAATAATAGCACATAAATCACACATATATCATTCTAATAGAATTACACAAGTACGTACATAACAAATTAATAATTATTTCCTACCTATTTTCATATTTTACTGAATAAGTTTAATAGTGACACATTGAACTAAAGGGAAAATTCAGCTGTTGTTAAGATATAAGCAAAAGCACATCTTGGTTAAGTGACGACAACTTGATCGATATACATAAACCAAAATAGAAAAAGCTGTAAGTGCAGAAAAGCGAAATGAAGAGATGAAGCATCATCCTCTCGGTGCGTGATCTCAGCAAAACATTTCATTTCTTCAACGTTTCACGAGTAAAAAATAATGTTCGCGGATCATTGACCTAACACCCCAAAGCACAGAGGGCGCAAATATCCCCTTTGATTAGTTATTCCAATGTAAATATCGCCCTTACTTAATCAGTGGTTGAATGTAAATATTGCATTCTATGGATGCAATGTAAAGATCGCACTCGATTAGCCAGTAGCCATCTTTAAATACACTAATAACCAATGGGTTGGGTTGTTTTACCTCTGAGCGGCACTTTTTTGCACACCATGGGCTAAATGGCCAGGTCACATGGACCCCGAAGGCTCAGAGAAGGTTGGGGGAGGGGACCCACTGGAACAGCTGTTGGGAGACAGATGGTAGCCTCCCGTCAAGGCCATCCAGCGTGTTCTTTAACGTGCACAGGGTATGGCTCTCCCAGACACGGGGCCACGGCTTAACGTCCCATCCGACAGACGGCGGCCTTTCCAAGCCCATCGGTGTCCCCTACTGACCGTGGGCAGGGCGGGGAATTTTGCGGAGATAAATCTTAACGCTGACCCAGCTGGGACTCGAACCTGGGAACTACAGATTACGAGCCTGGCGCGCTACCGACTGAGTCACCCCTGCCCCACTAATAACCAATGGCCTGATGTAAGGATTGCTCTGCGTGAGCCAATGTTCCGCTGTAATATCGCTCAGGATGAGTCAGTGATCTAATATAATGATCGCTCTATGGACTAGTGATCTGATTTATAGATCACACTGGATGAGCCGGTCCACTGGCTCATCCAGTATTTTAATGCAAAGAGTGAGTGGGATCCTCAGGTTAAGACAGTGGTTTCCCAACCGTTTTCAGGTTTCGATCCCAATATCTGTCTCTGGGACCGTCGCAAATTCAGTATCTAAGACAGCCAAGACTCCATTCCTTTACAAAAATCCGACCATTTAATTGTGATAGTCTCCATTTTTGTTTAAACTGGATATTGAAACACCTTTGAAAAATAAACAAATGAATGTTTGTTAAATAAAAATAAATATTAACCACCTTTAGTTTTGAAAGCTGTGAAACGACGTCGGCCTAACTAAATTATCTTTTTTCCCTCTTGTTCGTGTGGGAAGTTTTTGAAACTGTTTATTGCTATGCAATCAAGTTTTATTCACAAAAGTTAATGACGTCCACAGCTCTCTAATTCGAAACTTTACGCAAATAAGAACTTTTTCAAGCTACATATACGAAAGATCATTTAAGGAATAGCACTTTAAGAAATACCATCAGTATCAAGCACTCCCCCAATGTTGGATACTATTATGCTGATACTATCTGGCATACTCTAAGGCGTTGGGTTGGGTTGAGTTGTTTTACCTCTGAGCGGCACTTTTTTGCACACCATGGGCTAAATGGCCAGGTCACAAGGACCCGAAAGCTCAGAGAAGGTTGGGGGAGGGGACCCACTGGAACAGCTGTTAGGAGACAGATGGTAGCCTCCCGTCAAGGCCATCCAGCGTGTTTTTTAACGTGCACAGGGTATGGCTCTCCCGCAAACGGGGGCCACGGCTTAACGTCCCATCCGACGGACGGCGGCCTTTCCAAGCCCATCGGTGTCCCCTACTGACCGTGGGCAGGGCGGGGAATTTTGCGGAGATAAATCTCAACGCTGACCCAGCTGGGACTCGAACCTGGGAACTACAGATTACGAGCCTGGCGCGCTACCGACTGAGCCACCCCCGCCCCTCTCTAAGGCGTTAGATATAGGAGTCCACAACTGGATATGTCATAATTGTTTAAATATTGAATAATTATTGTTCCCTAACTTTTTCCCATATGCGAACTAACTGTATCTCAGTAAAAAATTACATATAATTTCCTATTTAAAGGTATCTCTAAGAAACTGTTAAGGCCACTACTAAACTGAGAATATGTAAAAGAGGAAAAATCTAGAGAGAAGTGCGGTAGGGAAATCAAACTTGGCTAAGAGGCATGCTCAGAGGCATATTATGAAGTTCAGTCTGAAAACCACCTAGTAGTAATCTGAGCGATAATTAGGTGTAATTTCTGTTTTTCGGAAATAAATAATTAGAAAACAACCCTGAAAGTTTTAACATTCGCTCTTAACGTAGTGGTTTCTTTCTAGTAAATGAAACTTTGCCTTATAAACTTTAACTTACGCTGACTATGTTTGCTGGAGTCACGTACCGTTAGGATGTGTACATACAAAGGTCTTGCTAGCAGCCCAAATAGAGTGCAGGAAATTCAAAAGAAAATATGGGTAAAAATTCGTTTCAATAAACTGAAGATTTTTAAACATCAAATGGAAAGAAGTAAATGTGAAAAAGGAATGACTTCAATACAATGTGTAACAATAATCACATAGAATAGCATGATAAACACTAAAGTCAAGCGATTGCCTTCCTTGAAATATAGAAATTAATAGAAAAAATGTGACAATAGGCAGAGAACCAGACATGCATTAACATACTCAAGAAGCATATTTCGCACACTTTGTCGTTGGAACAGTAAGCACTCTACAATATTGCAAGAAATTAGCAATCTGGACAATAAACTCTCTAAGAACATAGCTGTATGAGATAGCTGGTGTGTTATTATTAAGATGCAGATATAGGAGTTCTCAAAATGTTGCCCAGTAGGAGGGGAAAGTAAAATAAAGATATAGATTTTATTCAGAAATGGACGAAAGCTCTGTTTGGCATTCGCTTTTGGTTTATTATTGATCAAAAAAAAAATAAAAGTTACCATCCACAGTCACCAACATTACATATGCAACATAGTTTTTAAAATTTCAAAAGAAAAAAAATTCTGTTTAAAATTCGCTTTTGGTTTATTATTGATCATTACATATGCAACATAGTTTTTGAAATTTCAAAAGAAACAAATGGAAATGTCAGTAGAAACAGGCCTAAAGTACAATGCTTTAAATTGGCACCCAACTTATAATATTCAGTTGACGTGTTTTGAAACCTGATCCAGAAATATTAATGTATTTGTGTTTCCTGTATCAAAGTATAATTCACAACAGTCAGATTTACGACCTGATGCCAAGTGTATAACGTTTAATTCTGAGATGAAATATTTGAGATTTGGAAATTAATGTTCAAGGTATCCTTGATATAGAAACTTAAGTTATGGAGGTTAATGGGGAAGAGAAGTATTTAAAGTGCAGAAGATAGCGGGAAAGAATTGTATTTCAGATACTGAAGTTTATGTGAAATAGAAATGTTTATGGTATACGTAATTTAATGTTCAAGAAAATTTTCAGGAGTATGGGAGTGAAGGTTAAAAAGAAATATTTATAGCTTAAAAGAGAAATATTTAGAATATCGAAATTAATGTGAAAAATATTGTACAGAAGGTAATGTGAAAAAGAAGAATTTAAGATACAAAAATTAATATGAAAGGGAAATATTTGAAATATGGAGGTTAATGAGAAAGAAAAATGATGAAAGTACGGAAGCTAGTGTGAAAGAGATAAATTAATGTAAAGTGAAGAAGTTTATGACACAGAAAACATTTAGGTACGGATGTAAATCTGAGAAATATTTAACGTACAAATATTTATATGAGAAAGAAATATTTTAAGTACAGAGTTCACAATGAAATGTTGAGGATAAATCTTTAAGATAAAGAGTTAATATTTAATCATCAAGAGAAATCTTTAAAGTAATTTATATGTAATGCTGGAAAGAATATAAGTTATAGAGTTAATATGCAATGCTGAAGAGAAATCTTTAAGGCAAAGAATTAATATGCAATGTTCAAAAGAAATCTTTAAGGTAAAGAGTTAATATGCAATGCTCAAAAGAAATCTTTAGCTTATAGAATTAATATGTAATGCTGAAGAGAAACTTTTAAGATACGAAAATTAATGTATAATTCAAAGTGATAATATTTGAGTCTCGGCTATTAATCTGCAATTTGGAAGAGAAATATTTAGGCTCAGGAATTAATCTACATTGCAAAAGATAATTTATTGAGGTACGGAAGTTAATGCCCTATTGCAAAAGAGAAATTTTCGATGTTGGGAATTAAATGTGTACATATAATGCGGAGGATAAAGATTTGTATAGATTGTATGATGACATAAATGCCGATTTATTTTGAAAAATATTCACCTAGCTAATTCGCTAACTGGAACGCGGTATCTTTTGATTATGCGTCTAATTATTTGTACATAATAATGCATGGCAGATCACAGTGCGTAAGCAGAAAATAATGCATACTAATCTCTGAGCCAGCTAGGTAAATTTCCATACTTGTCTGGTATCTCGACCATCAAATGGCAAAATTAGTTTCTTGTGTTCTAAAAAGCTTATAATTAGCGATTAATATTATTTTTAAGAATTATATGGTGTTTAGGAACAATGAAATTCCCCCTCCCCTACTAAGTTCTTGCTGTAATGTTATTAGTTTCATTCCAGATTACTTTCCTGCAATATGATAGGGTTTTAGGCAGAACCAATCACTTACAAATATAGTCCAGTGCATGAGACATACGAGTGGGCATAAAAGTTACCATCCACAGTCACCAAATTGCAATGCAGTGTGCTCAGAGACGACGTGCAGGAATTTTTGACACAGCATGCACACAAGTGGTCTGCGAATTTCAGAACAAGGAACATACTCAACGATGCCGCACGTCTCGGACTTTACTGCCACTCGGCATGCGGAGTCTTCCACTTTGTTAACCGAAGCAGTCGTGCTGTCCGAACTGGAGCCACTGTTGTTACTGTCGGCCCCGGGGTGGTTGTTGCGCTGAGGTCTCAGTGGCCTCAATGGGATGGTCTCGTTGCACCTGTCGTCGCTGCCACGATCCTCTTCTTCCTCTGCAGACACGCTGCCATCGCAACTGCTGCAGCTGTCCATAGGATAGGAGACGTGTGGGCTCATTTGGCGGGAATAAGGGGATGCACAAGGAGAGCGGTTATGGGACTGATAGAGGTAGACGTCGTCCACGGAAAGGGAGCTACAAAGGCAGGGAACAAGAAGAGCATAGGACGAACACAGATTGGATTGTTAGATACCAAAAAACAACCGAAATGTGGAGTCAAGTTATTAGTAGTTAGTATTTTACGATGTGAAAGAAGCGACCAGCGTCTGAAAACGTACACTTAAGTATAAGATATTGAGCATATACACTACCCTACCGAAATATTACGGAATTTCTGTGTTAGGTCAATAGCAAGCTAATTTCGAACTCTATTACTGAGTGGTTAGCGCGCTTGGCTACTGATCTAAGGGACCTGGGTTCGAGCCCCGGATAAGGCATGGTTGTATGTGTTGTTTTTCTTCTGAGGTCTTGCCATCCTCTCAGATCTTCTACTTTGGAATATAAACTGACAGGCTCCTGTCAGACCTCTGTGGCAAGCAGCTGCTTGAGGGGGTATTTATTTTTTATTTTTATTACTTTTAAAATGTGTATTCAATGAAGAAATGTGACTTGAGATAAATTAAAGATCAAAATCAAATCTATTTAAGTCTCGATTTTCAAAGATATTAGGTTAGCATTTAAAGAGTTATGGAAGCTGGAATGTTTAACAAGTGTCTTGTTTCACACAAATCGTTTTTAATCATTTAATTTTGAAATGATCACTACGCAAACTTCTAAAATGTATTTTTATTTCATTAAGCGGTTTGGAACGATATTTATTAATTAATTTTCAATTTATTTCTGAGGTGAATTTTTATGACGCATTATTGTTGTGAAATATTCAGGCTTCCATAACTTTTTATATTTGAACGAATATTTTTGAAAAATCGAGATTTAAGTAGATTTGTTAATGATCTTTAATTTATCATCAGTCACAGTTTTCCATTAAAAACATAATTTAAAAGTTATAGAGCTTCGAATGTAGATTCCCATTGACAGAATATGGAAATTTTCTAATATTTTGGTAGGGCAGTGTAATAGGGAAATGGTTAGCTAAATTTGGATTTTTTTGTGGAAAATATTGCGTTACAGATACTGTCAAAGTCTGATTCTAACTGTTATGTTTAAAATAATAGTTTTTAACTTGCTTGTTCATCGCAATAAAATTAATAAATTCCTCAATATTCTAATTAAAATCAAATATCAGTGATTCACTATTACACGTCAATATCGATTTTAGAAAAAAACCTTGTCTTAAGCCTTATGGGGAAAGGTTGTGGGTTAGGTTATTTTACCTCTGAACGGTACTTTTTTACACATAATGGGCTAAATGGCCAGCACATAAGGACCCCGTGAGCTCAAAGTATTTGGGAAAGGAGACCTTTCCAAGCCCATAGGTGTTCACTACTGACCGAAAGCAAGGTGGGTGATCTCCGATAAACTATCGGAGATAACTCTCCACGCCTGTACAGGTGGAACTCAAAAACGGACCCCGGGGAAGTTTTTCGGTTCTTATTCCATCCAACTCAATACTGATGCATAAGAATAAATTATTGATATGTCTGTACACACTGAATAAGATACTGAAAACCTCATTTAAATGTTAGTAAATATATTTTATACATGCATTTGGTTTAAGAATAAAAATTCGAAAAATACATTTAACTGTCCTACAAATTTTATGTGAGAAAATAAAATAAAATTTTTTTCCATCCCTTTCTCGACAGAGAATTCAAAATATTCCAGAAATATCGTATATTTTAAGCAGGCATTAATTGTCTATACCATAACCAATACTTTACCTCTGTTTTGTACTGAGAAGACTGCAGTTGTCAATGACAATTTGGTTCCAAATGCATTTTTTCAACATGCACAAAATTTTTTGCAAGCAAAAGTACCTTTAGAAGCTACTAATAGATGCTTGGGAATTAGAGACGGCTTTCCTATTGAAAAATTTCTAGTTTCTCGGAGAATTTTTTATGTTTAACATTACGTAGTACAGTCGCTCAAAAAAGTATCCGAACACTACGGTTGATTACAGAATTCAGAAAAAATACCTGGCAACGATTTTTTTTAGAAATAGTGATCTGGCAACTTTCGTGTCACGTGACACGAAAGTTGCCAGATCACTATTTCTAAAAAAAATCGTTGCCAGGTATTTTTTCTGAATTCTGTAATCAACCGTAGTGTTCGGATACTTTTTTGAGCGACTGTACATGAATGTCTTCTACGTAGGAAATTTTCTTCTATCTAAAGCCAAACATTTTCGTTCTCAGTAACTTCTAGTGTCTGTGAGTTTTTTAAATTTTCCAGTGTCTACACTGCACACAGTAGAAAGTCTGCTAAAAATAATTCTGCTTAAAATTATTTCTCTAAACAACGATTTTTAGAACCATGAGCAAATGGTATCCATTCCACCAAATGTTATGAACAACCAATTACAGCTTTCGAATTCTTTTTGTTATTAGGTGTTATTCATTTTCAGGGCTGGACGATTCATTCACTCAATCACAATTAACGATACAGGAGAAGCAAATCATTGAGTTAAATTTCACGAATTATTTACAAAAAGTTTGCATTTTTCTCTTTTAGACACTTATTAAGAGTTAATATTTTATGTGTGTCACTATAAACTATAAACTCTTGCTAACTTCAACTTTTTTTAATCCGTACTCACTGAAAACCAAAAAAGAATTATTATACGAGTATTAACCTTTTTTTATATGATGCATCTTCTTACGAAAACTTTCGCATATACCTTTAATATCCTGTATCATATAAAGAAAATTAAACTCCTTAATCGTAAAGTAAATTCTTAGCATTATTCTTAATCATATAATCATAAACTAAGGAAATATGTAATAATATTTGTTTTCAGAGGAAAACCAGGTGACTGTTAGAAAGTTAACAAAGTGAAAGTATGTAAACTTCGTGCATTTAAAATGGATGCACTTTTATCCAATTGCACCTAAGATGAGTGATAAGACAGTCGTTTTTTTTTTTGGTGTCAAAGGAGCAGAGAAAGCTTAATTCACAGAAGAATGCCAAAATTGTACGGTAACAACGGTTTAACTGAGTTTAAAGTTGAAATTTCCACAAAACATAGTAGAACGACTATATGAAACTATCAGTTTTTCTCCATGGTAACGTCCGTCCCCATATCGTTAAACTGACAATCAAAACAATAAGGAAAATTGAAATTTAAGCTTCTTGATCACTCACTTTACAGCCCTGATCTGTCACCATGCGATTTCTACATAGTCAAACCTTTAAACGATTCTTTGAGAGGTCGTAAATTTTCTAATGAAAATACTTTTTGCTGGGTCGAGTTGTTTTACCTCTTAGCGGTATTTGTTTTGCAGTTATTTGTCTACATCAGGGGTGGGCAATTGTTTTCGTATCTACACTGCGCATGCGTATTGACGTGGCCGTCCTAGTGGAAAATACGAGACGAATCTTCGGTCGCGCACGGGAAGGAAATCTCGGTTCAAGGCGGATTTTTCTGACTGTCTTGGCGGGCCACAAAAACTCTTAGCGGGCCGCTATTTGCCCACCCCTGGTCTATATGGTTAAGCCATAAAGATCTCAATGGCTCAGAGATAGCAGGGGTAGAGAATACACTGTACAGCTGTTAGGAAGCAGATGGAAGCCATTCTCAATGTCATACATCATATTCTTTAATGTGCACAGGATGTGACTCATCTGCACACTGCGTCACGACTCAACTTTCCATCCAATGGACGGCGGTCTTTCCAAGCCCATCGAGAGAAGACGGGAATTAGTGGAGAGAAAGTCTCAACGCAGTCATAGTTGGGACTCGAACCTGGAAACTGCAGATTACGAGCCTGGCGAAGAATAGATGGAGCCAAACCTTACCCACCTTTCTTTCCTGAAAGCATTAATAAACTTGTCGGTCTCTAAAACAAGGGTATAAAAACATAAAAATATTGAAATTTTTACCTTTTTGTATTTTCTTGAATAAATTTTATGATCAATTATTGTTACTTATTAACTAACCCTCGTATAAATATGTTTAATTCAGAATTCGAATATTTACATAAAATTTTATCATTTGTAAGTATTAATCTCATTCCCTTAGTATTCCTTAAAATTAACTAACAATTATTTATTTTTAAGAAAACTTGTTTGCTTTAAACGTGAAAATCAAACACGTTTTCGACCGAAAATTCATATATTTCGATTCTCATCATAAGCCAAGTGAAATGAATTCAAATAATGAAGTTTTTTGGCCACGGCTAAATCAGAAAAATTTATTAGCACTAAAAGTAATTTTATTCTATTAAAAAGACGCGAACACTGAACTTTTAACTAGAGTTGGAATGAAGAGTCTGCACGCGGTGACAATTCTACGATTTTGGTTTCATTATCATATACAGCTTGTCTAAATATGAACAGCAAAATACCTTTTAAGAATCTGCATAAAAATTCAATATTGGTCTTTCCTAAAACGTAAGACCCGATAAAAAAAAATGACATCTGTTCGTAACAAAAGTGGTCATAAACTGTGGTCATTCAATAAATAATTAATGCATATATTCGAAATAGAAATACATATATGTTACCGAAAAAGAAACTGTTTGAACATGCACATGCCAAATACTGGTCACCATACAATTATGTTCCGTTAAATATGACATTTCAATCTTTTGTGCGCTAAAGTTGGCGTCTTCGATTCACTCGATGAACCTTTATAGCGTTAGGCTAACATTAATGTTGAATCTTGGATGTTGAACATCATAGATGAACCTTCAGTTTGAGTTGAAGATCAATCGATGAACCTTCAGTATTACATTGAACATCACTTTCACATCACACTTCGGCTTTCGGTCAAATATTAATAGATGAGCCTTCGGTGTTACGAAGAATATCCATCGATGAATCTTCAATATTAGGAAGAATATCGATCGATAAATCTTCAATGTTTGGGAAAATAACGATCGATAAATCTTCAATGTTAGAAAAACTGTTTTTTGATGAATCTCCAGTGGTAGGAAGAACTCTGATCGATGAGCCTTCGGTGTTAGGAAGAATATCCATTAATGACCTTTCAGTGTTATGAAGAATATCCATCGATGAATCTTCAATATTAGGAAAAATATCCATCAATGGACTTTTGGGGAAACGGAAAAGCCCATCACAGTGTGATAGGCTTTTCGTTTTTTGTTGTATTCTCCAGATATTTCACAAGTTTCTCTAATATTGATGGGCCATTGTTTGAAATAATGGTTGATGGTTTCATTGTATAAAAGTCCATGGACGAAGAATATCCATATATGGGCTTTCAGTGTTAGGAAGAATACCAATCGATAAACTTTCAGTGTTAGGAAAATTATCAATCGATGAACCTTCAATGTTAGACCTTCAATGTCAAGAAGAATATCCATCGATGAATCTTCAATGTTAGACTGAACATCAGTGTATGAACCGTGTGCTTTAGGTCGAACAGCAAATAATCCTTCGATGTTAGGGAGAATGTAAATTTATGAGTGTTCGGTTGTTGGGTTGTTTTTCCTCTGAGCGACAGTTTTTTGCACACCATGGGCTAAATGGCCAGGTCACATGGACCCCGAAGACTCAGAGAAGGTTGGGGGAGGGGACCCACTGGAACAGCTGTTGGGAGACAGATGGTAGCCTCCCATCAAGGCCATCCAGCGTGTTCTTTAACGTGCACAGGGTATGGCTTTCCCACACACGGGGCCACGGCTTAACGTCCCATCCGACGGACGGCGGCCTTTCCAAGCCCATCGGTGTCCCCTACTGACCGTGGGCAGGGCGGGGAATTTTTGCGGAGAGAAATCTCAACGCTGACCCAGGTGGGACTCGAACCTGAGAACTGCAGATTACGAGCCTAGCGCGCTACCGACTGAGCCACCCCCGCCCCATGAGTGTTCGGTGTTAGTCGAATATCAATGAATGAACTTTCGGATGATAGGCCGAACATCAGTGGATAAACCTTCGGCATCAGATTGAACATCAATGGACGAACATTTGGTATTCTTCAGACCATCTTCATCAAACTTTTAGTTTATTTAGTTTTCGACTATTGAATCAATTAAGTTCGGTAAGCCTCCAGTAAATTAATAATAAAAGCAGTAGAAATAAAAAAAAATCCCTAATAAATAATACAACTTTAGGAAAAAATAAACTAGGTTCGGTACACCTTTAGTGACAATATGAAACTGCGTTTTTGATATTTGGAAATCAAAACATATAATGTGTGCTGTATTTCTGCATCTATGTCATTCAATCGGTCATCTTCTGTCATCCCTACCTGGATTTGCTTCCTGTCCGAACAATGAGAGGCGACGGTCCTGGGGTGGAGTTCGAGAGGGCGGAATTGCGGACGAACCTGATGTGATTACCGGTGAACTGCAGCTTTGGTGTGGAAGATCGGAAGACATCGAGAGAATTGGTGGGCGACACTTTAGCGTGGGATCGAGAGCTGGTGGACCGCAGAGACCTCGTTCTCTGTATGGGCTGGCTGTGCTTGCCTCGCACCGATGACCACATACTACCAAAAAGAGAGTGGTTTCTCTGAAACAAATACGATAGGTACTTCAGATGCGAAGAGTTGTGATTGCTTCAAAATCTTTGTGAAATATACTCTAATAATAATAATAATACCAAAATATGAAATAACGTTCAACAGCGAATATTATTGTTTTAATCATCAATAACGGATAAGTAAAACTACAGACGGAATTTCATCAGATTGGATAAATGAAGTCCAATAAAATAATGTAAGGAAGTGACGTCACATTGGGTCATCTGATGTAGAGCAACTTGAATTGTGAAGGCAAGCGTTTTACCTCACATCAAGTGACTTTTTCGCTTTATTCCCTCACTTTCAATGTGAGCTTCAGGCCTGAGACATTACGCTCGTCTATTTCTGTTATTAGTCTAAGAGTTGGAGTGATTACTGTTATTGTTTTTGCTATAGATAATGATTTCGTGAATGTGGTTGAAATGCAGGCATTTTGAAATATAATGGCGATATCAGTTTAATATACAATATGCACAAATAAAAAAAAAAGATTAAGGGAGCATTCACGTGTTATGTGAATGTAAAGCTACTTTCAAAGTTACCCAACTTTGGAAAGAAATTTCTTAACAGAATGTGCCGCTAGATAAATAAAGGTCGCAATTAAATTTCTCCCGAATACATTTTCTCACAATAATTTCGGTTTCGTCTCTTATAGCTTTTCCGTTTTTTGCTATATTCTTCGTATTTCCCGAGTTTCTCTATTACATTTTATCACATCTATCTATCTGTTCTTTTCGCGTGATTTTGTCCATTGACCAAATACTTTTTAATTTAAAATTTTGTTCTCAACACAGGCCTGGATCTAGAAAAAAAAATAAATTGTGTGTGAGAAGGAATAGCAAAATACTGGATTTCCATTGCATGCAACATTTTCCTCTTCGTATAAGAAGTTTTCGTTAAATTTCATGAAAAATGCGTGAAACATGCGGAAGTTTAATATTTTTTGCCATCCATTACCCTTATTAGCATTCTCAAAGCGGGGGAAGGTTTCCCACCCATAGATACGGTGGTGTTCCAACGTATTTGTTGATCTCATTTTTTGCCTGTCCAAACCATCTGAACATACGTTTCTCAATACTTTTTAGATGTCTGCTACGTCCAGACGTCTTATAACATATGCATTCATTCAAATCACTTTAAGTATTGATATTTTGATGCAAAACCTATCCACCTTTTAAAGGATTATGAAAGCTGGAACATTTAACTACAGCGTTATCAATAGTAGCAATTTATCTCAAAAGATAACTGAAATTAAAAAAAAAACTTATAATCAACCGTTTACTAAAAGAAGTATATTTTTAGAAGTTTCTGTAAGGTTCCTTTAAATCTTGTGCTAATTTTTAAGAAGACTGAAATAAATAATGCTTTTGATAAACGTTTCTGCTTCCATGACTTTTGAACAATCAGACTTGACGACTATTGAAATCAAGTAATTTCAGTAATGCCTATTGAATTTTTTTTTAAAGTTCTTTTAAAAAAATATTTTTTAAAAATCAGTAACGACTATTGAAATCAAGATTTTAAAAGATTTGTTGAGATCGTTATCTCCAGGACATTTTTCCGTAAATAAATATTAAGGAACCTCGAATTCGATTTTTCGTTAACTCATGATAATGTCGGTAACTAAGATTTCTTTATGTGTGTATTTGTATACTGACTAGTAATGGAGAGTAAGCACTAGTTTTTGTATGTTAATAGGTAAGTTATAAATCATCATTTCGTGGTTAAACATAATTTGTAAGCATATGTCTTGCTAAGTTTTCCAAAGATAGAATTAATTTTCTTTTCAAAAGTTAAATTTCTGCTCTTTTCGAGACGGTGTGACAGAATTAGTTTCAATTAGCAAAATAATTTGATTGTAGAAAATAAAGGAACTAGCTATGTAATTTTGAATGAGTTATTAACAGAAATAGGTTTTTAGAAGTAACCATCACTGTGGCGTAGTGGCATCTGTTGGATCGCGATAGCTTTGCAGCTGTTGCAGTCCAGATTCGAGTCCTGGGATGCTATGTTATATCTGCAGATAAGCTAGTAGATTTTCGGATCTGATCACAAAATAAAAAAAAAAACTATCACACAACTCTTTTATGGATTTTGTCCTCATGTGTCAGTAGTGCAACAATTTGCATTTCTCATGAAAAAGCAACTTATGAAACATTTTAGTAAAGAAACATGTATGTATGTAATCTTGTAAACTCTTTACGAACCGAAGGATTTAAAGAAAAATGCTACAAACCCTATGCATTGGCTCAACATCTTGACCTCCGTCACTATCCTCAACTTCCAGACTTCCTGATATAGCACGTCTGATTTCTGGGCCTAGCTCGTGCAGTGTTCTCAGTCCAGCCTGGACAATGGAAAGAAGCTGCTCTTAAGGTTATTTGACAGCCACACGCAACACGGGACAGACAAGACAACTGAACAGACGCACAATAATTAACAGACAATTACATTACAGATTAGAATTTACTGTATTCTAAACAACACAGATGACAATTAATTTTATGTCCTAACTTTATGTCCTAAACGACCCATTTCTGATGATTCGTACTAGTAATTTATCAGCGTTTTTCTTCTTTAGTTTTCCTCATAATCGTCGGGGCGGGGGTGGCTCAGTCGGTAGCGCGCCAGGCTCGTAATCTGTAGTTCTCAGGTTCGAGTCCCAGCTGGGTCAGCGTTGAGATTTATCTCCGCAAAATTCCCCGCCCTGCCCACGGTCAGTAGGGGACACCGATGGACTTGGAAAGGCCGCCGTCCGTCGGATGGGACGTTAAGCCGTGGCCCCGTGTGTGGGAGAGCCATACCCTGTGCACGTTAAAGAACACGCTGGAGGGCCTTGACGGGAGGCTACCATCTGTCTCCCAACAGCTGTTCCAGTGGGTCCCCTCCCCCACCTTCTCTGAGCCTTCGGGGTCCATGTGACCTGGCCATTTAGCCCATGGTGTGCAAAAAAGTGCCGCTCAGAGGTAAAACAACCCAACCCTTATAATCGTGAGGCCCTAAACTGTAGCTTAATTAGCTTATGCATAAATCCGGCCCTGGTACCCGTATTTGATTTTGATTGTCGTTAAAGCTGTTGAACGTTATTCAATGGGGGTATTAATAAGCCTGGCCAGTGCTCTTGTACAGAAGCTGCATCTATTAATTGCTATCATTAACTTGTAAAATATATATATAAATTAAAGAAAGATCTGAAATGAGAGTTTACTCATGTAAAATGAACATTTGGAAACAAAATTATGATAACATAAGCACAGATGTACTTAGATATTCATTCTCGCTCTGATACTGTTTCTAAATCGAGTCATCTCAGTTGTATAAAGTGTCCTGAACGTTTATGAAAGTTTGATAAATTTTGAGGGTTTTATCCAGCATAGGGTATTGAGAAATTTAAAATCGATTAATAAATGCTTTAGCCTGGACATCAATATTTTAAAAAGAAATCAAAGCCCTTTCTCATTATTTTGAATAAAATATGGATATTTTACTAAATAATAATTAACAGAGAGGAAATCATTTTCGTTCTGAATAGTGCAGGGCTAACGACTTAGCGAAGTAGACTTAAGTCTAGGATGCCGAAAATTTGGTTGTGAGCAAAAACAATGATTAAAATTTATTGTGCTGCCAGCTTTTAAACTGGCATTGACTCTTTAATATTAATTTCTGTTACTTTCTTCTAAACGACCAATTTCTGATAATTCGTACTAGCAATTCCATGACAAAATGAATAAGCAATTGTTTGTTATGAACATTATATACTCTTAAACGTTTGAACTCTTGTACTAAATGGCCTTTTATATATATATATATACAAACACATTATCATGCTAAAATATTAGATAATTTCCATGTTATGTCAATGAAAATCTAAATTCTAAGTTCTTTAACTTCTAAAATATGTATTTAATGGGGAAATGTCATTGAAGATAAAGATCATTATCATATCTTTTTAAATTTCGATTTTCGACAATATTCGTTTAGTATTCCAAGAGTTATGAAGCTGGAATACTTAAAAAAATTTTTTTTTATTAAAATCATTCATAATTGCCCAATAGTGAAATAATCATTACACACACTAAACTGTGCATTTATTTTGTTAAATGGTCTGAAATAACACATATTATTTGAGTTTTAATTCATTTCTGAGGTAAACTCTTCACAAACATTACTGTTGTAAAATATTCTTCCATAACTCTAAATCAATGTTTCCCAAAGTGGACGATATCGCCCCCTGGGGGGTCGCTGGAACGATGCAGGGGGTCGGTAGTAACCTCGGGTGCAATTAGGGGGCGGTGGAAGCATAAAGAAGGGAAGATAAGAAAATTTTGAAAAACCGTTCGTACATGTTTCATCTGTTGTGTAATATAGAGTTAAAGTCGTATAGATTACTTTATTTTCCATTTTATACTATGGTTGATTTTAATAAATAATTTTATAATTTCAAGTTTCAAGGTGTCTTATTTATAACAACATCTTTCTTTACTATGTTGTAGAACGTAGGTAGAAATATAGATACATAAAAGAACTCAAATTTGTCACTGCATCTTTCTGTTTGTTCGCTTAAATAAGGTAGATTTCCAGGAGGGGGCGCTGAGTAATTTTTTTTTCTGAAAAGGTAGCAAAAATAAGTTTGGGAACCTCTGCTCTAAAATGTTGCGTCTTCTTGACGAATCTCATGAAGTAGTTAACTAAAAAAATGAGTTTAACCGTGATGAAACTGGGAGGTGTGATTTCGAGTCCCACTCACGGCGAAACTCATTTTTTTCAACTAACTACTTCATGAAGCTCACGTGTAATGGATATCTCCTGTAAACTCTATTACCGAACGAATATTCTTAAAAATCGATATTTAAATAGATTCGATTATAATCTTTATCATCAGTAACAGTTTTATATTAAATACATATTTTAGAAGTTACAGAGCTTCGAAGTTAGATTCCCTTTCATGTAAAATGGAGATTCTGTAATAACTTGTTAAAGCAATTTATTTATTTCCCAAATTCTGAATAAAAACAAGGTGTAATGGTTTTCACAAAATGCAACTCTGGTGTGTTAGCATCATAAAAACCGTATTAAAGCACTCAAAAAATTCACTTCAACAAGAATAATCGCTTTTATTGTACTCGAGCGTAAAGTAACTCTGTATTGAAATAGTGAAAACATTATAGTTAGTTTATTCGAGTGGCAATTACCTGCAAAGCCACTGTGCTTTCTTGACTTTTATCTCCTGCCTCCTTCGCTCTTTCCTCCTTCCTTTTCTTGAAGCGGCGAAAATAATCCTGGATCAGAAACGTGGCGTAAAACTTTCCCACAGTGACGTCATCATCAGCTAAAGAAAGAGGAAATTTAAGAAAAAAATAACACTTCTTGTGACAATTTCAGCTACGTAGAATATTGTGAAATATGTTTCGGGCAATTTCCTCTAGGACACTGGATACAGTAGCAAATTTAAAATTCACCCATGGACTACATTTTATGATGTAAATGGCAAGTGTTAAAATGCTATTTCCTTAACAGAAATATTGGATTATTAGTATAAATATGATACAAATAATGTAAAGGTGGAACGTAAAAATTAATAAAATATTTTTTCAGTTAGTGAAAGTTCAATTTAATGAGAAATGAATTTTCGAACACTTGGAAAAATAAATTACACTTAGATAAAGTTCACATACATTTAATGAAACGTATGAGCAGTGGCGTAGTCAGGCAAAATGCGTAAGTTCATATTCACCCTCTATCATCGAACAGTTGAAAATGTCTAAGTCTAAAAGTTAAGTTATTCATCGGTTTTCCTTAATACGAAAACTCTAGCCAATTAATTTCAAAATCTCCATTGGACCTCTGTATATTTGTATCTAATAAATTCCATAAATTTGTAGGGAGGATCTGTAAGCAGCGTGTTTTAAATTTTTTTGATCAAACATCCCTTAATCCATTAG
Source organism: Ryuthela nishihirai (assembly GCA_038380435.1). Taxonomy (NCBI): domain Eukaryota; kingdom Metazoa; phylum Arthropoda; class Arachnida; order Araneae; family Heptathelidae; genus Ryuthela; species Ryuthela nishihirai. The sequence continues at coordinate 44,316,118 of JAWZYU010000020.1, forward strand.
TTTAGAACTATTTTAGGCTGCATACCATTGTTTAACGAATATACAATATTATAATGAAATCTATGTTCCTTGGGAGTTTTGATATATGGAAACTCCTGATATATGGTATAGAAAAGTAGCCTGATATATGGAATCTACTTTCCTTTGCAGTTTTAATCTGAAGCCAATATAAAATATTTTGTACAACCCTGATATAAGATTGGATTGTGTTGTTTTACCTCTGAGCGGCACTTTTTTGCACACCATGGGCTAAATGGCCAGGTCACATGGACCCCGAAGGCTCAGAGAAGGTTGGGGGAGGGGACCCACTGGAACAGCTGTTGGGAGACAGATGGTAGCCTCCCGTCAAGGCCGTCCAGCGTGTTCTTTAACGTGCACAGGGTATGGCTCTCCCGCACACGGGACCACGGCTTAACGTCCCATCCGACGGGCGGCGGCCTTTCCAAGCCCATCGGTGTCCTCTACTGACCATGGGCAGGGCGGGGAATTTTTCGGAGATAAATCTCAACGCTGACCCAGCTGGGACTCGAACTTGGGAACTAACTACTCTACCGGGGGTGGCTCAGTCAAAAGCCTGGCGCGCTACCGACTGAGCCCCCCCCCCCCCCCCCCCCCCCCCCCCCCCCCCCGATATAAGAAAACAAGGAAATAAATGGCAGTATATTTTTAACATCACTTTTTGTTTTTTTACTAGGGTGATTCATGTGTCTCTGCGTTTTATTGTCTACCTGAGAAACAATTATCACAATATAAATAACGAACTTTACTCAGCGAAACACTTATAAACTATAATTTTTTATAGTTGGTAGCCATCTGTCGGCCTCTAGCCATGTCGGTAGTTCGATTCCTCTTCAATACCATGCTTAGTACTTGGATGTGTGAAATGAGATGCATCAACACGCGGTCCAGTTGTGATGAGTACAGATCGGCATTGATGACACGTCCATTAGGAACCAGTTCAAAGTGCACTACACCTTCAAAATTACACCTTCCACTTCGCAAATTTCTTGCTCACCTTTGGTAGATTTTAATCTTCTTTTCCAGTAATAACGTAAAATTGAGCGAATTTCAAAATTTAACTCATTCATTGTATAATGTTTCTAACGATTGAAGCCGAGACTCCGATACTTGTAATAGTTTATGAACTGATGCAATGGACTTTATGCTTTCCCTTAATACTTCACTCAGAGGAATACAAATGCAACACGGTAATGTGTCACTGTACACGTTTTGTATGGCGAAAAAAACGCACAGAGTTGTGAATCACTCAATTATTATTCAGCTTTACGTATAATGATAGTATAGTAAAATAATGCTATCTATTTTTAACAAAAATATATTGTCATCCATTATCCAATTTTCCTTTCGTATTGCAGATTGGGGAGTACTGTTCTAGAGTGTGTAACCTTCTTGTATTGCGCACTGTATTTCACAATTTAGTCAGTTACACATATTGAGTGTAATCTAATGATTTTGATCAAGTGTTAATGCAATGAAGTAAAATAATCAATGCAAGTAAACCTTAGATTATAATTCAAAACAGAAGTATTACTACAAACGTAAACTAAATGAACAAATACAATATTAAGAATAGTTTTTAGTTCCATTGAAAGTTTAAAACTGAATCAGTTTTATTCGTTTTTATACTGAAAGCACTGTTTTTTATGATACCGCCTGCTTTAGATCGGTTATTATGTTAGGATTTTTTTAAACCTAATAAATTGCAACAGTTCAGTGTCCAGAAAGTTCTACTTGGGGTAGTAGGGGAGTCGATATTATTGAATCTATGAATATCTTGATTTTTAAGGACTGCCGTAGAAGACATTTGTTGTTCAAACCGTGAGAGTAGTGACAGACCTCTTTAGTACCCCACTGAACTAAAATAACAAGATTAAAGTTTTGTGAAAACATTGTGCATAGACTGATATGATCTATAAAATATAATTTGAGTAAGGAAAAGCAATGAAATAATTATTTGAATATACATATATATCGAGTGATATCGAACCAGTTTCAACATTGAGAAAATGAGGAATATAGAATAGGAGTGTCAAACTCTCAGAAGTGTGCTGATCATATTCACTGTAACTTGAGACTGCAGGCCAGGTTGCTTCTTACATAAGTGTGAGTTTGATACTCAGCTGGGTTCATAAAGCGGAAATTCTGAACATAAAATAAGTGCAATATGAATGAGACAATGAAGCATAATTCAAACTGTTTTCCAATCTTTAGTTTTGTAAGTAAAAGAAAAAACTTACTAGGAGAACTATTACTTTCTAAGGAATTAAAACATTACTAGGAAGAACGTTTTTTTGAACTTCTACATTACTAAGCAAACATGTGTATTTATGTTCAATAAAAGCACGTGGGACTAAATATTCCTACAGCATAGGCTTCTCAAAATCACTTTTGTTTACAATTTTTTTTATTTTATTCCGAATTCTTGATTAATAAATACCTAGATAAAACCCTTGATAGACTATCCATATCGCAAAAATATGGTCAGAAAAAAACAGTTTCCCGGGCCATATGTTTCACACTCCTAGTGTATAGTTCGAAGCAAGCAAACTAATTTCAAATTCTATTGGATTAAAGTTGTGATTTTGTCTTGAAACGCATTTCCCTCTTCGTGTTTCTTCACATTATTCCACAATTTGCCTCAATCTGATATGAATCACCTTCAGATTAGCTGTAAAAAAAATGAAGTTTCAGAAGAAAGCGTTTATATATTGTGACCATAAACAAATAGAAAAAAACTAAACAAACCTCCTGCTGGTGGTACAATTTGATCAAGCAGTTTCTGACTGGTCCTTTTCCAGATCTTCCTGATCACTGCCCGCAATTCTTCATTGGCGTCATCTATATTGCCTGAAAAAGAGAAGGCATTGTGCACTTTTCCTTTTTAATATCGTAAACATGTTTACTGGATATATTAGCACTCACTTATTGATTTTTAAACAGATATCAGAATTAAAATCTTTTCTAACACTTCAAAATCAAATGAAGCTTTTTCCCTTGTGTATTAAACTGTATTGTATTATACTCTCTAAGAAATCTGATTGTAACATCTTCATCCACAGAAGCAATATCTGACGAGAGACCGAACATTTTACTTTTACACTCAAACAGGATAAAAGATTATTTTTGAAGTAACAGAGAACGAGTGTTTGAAACTTTGCAGAAAATTGTGCACCGAGATAGCCGAGTATTTATTACGTAATTTGGAATTAATGAGCATGGTAATTCGTCACTAACCCTATTCGGAAAGGGGCAAGGCAGTCCAACGGATATCATGTAGTTTCCAACTGGGAAACTGAGGATTCAATTCTCCATATACAAAATTTTGAAAAACGTTAAGAAAAGTTGATTGTAAAACGAAATATTGTTTAAAGACTAGTATACCATTGGGTATACAGGCAATGAACAAAAAAATGGAACCCTCCTCATCATAGGGGCGGGGGTGGCTCAGTCGGTAGCGCGCCAGGCTCGTAATCTGTAGTTCCCAGGTTCGAGTCCCAGCTGGGTCAGCGTTGAGATTTATCTCCGCAAGATTCCCTGCCCTGCCCACGGTCAGTAGGGGACACCGATGGGCTTGGAAAGGCCGCCGTCCGTCGGATGGGACGTTAAGCCGTGGCCCCGTGTGTGGGAGAGCCATACCCTGTGCACGTTAAAGAACACGCTGGATGGCCTTGACCGGAGGCTACCATCTGTCTCCCAACAGCTGTTCCAGTGGGTCCCCTCCCCCATCCTTCTCTGAGCCTTCGGGGTCCTTGTGGCCTGGCCATTTAGCCCATGGTGTGCAAAAAAGTGCCGCTCAGAGGTAAAACAATCCAATCCAAAGTCCAACGGATATCATGTATTTTCCAACTGGGAAACTGAGGATTCAATTCTCCATATACAAAATTTTGAAAAACGTTAAGAAAAGTTGATTGTAAAACGAAATATTGTTTAAATACTAGTATACCATTGGTTATACAGGCAATTAACAAAAAAATGGAACCGTCCTCATCATATGTCAGTGGAGAATAAAAAGGCAGGCTCCGTAACTGGTAAAATAAATTTTTATGAAGTATATGACTAATGTTAAATATAAGATATCAATTAAACTGTCTAAATTTATATTTTGAACAATATTCGTCAGTACTTAAAGAGTTACAGAAGTTTGAATGTTGAATAATAGAAATGCCAATAATAAAAATTAATTTCTGAAGTTAATTGAAACAAGAAAAGCATCATTTCAAACCATTTAATAAAACAAGTGTGTGTTTTAAAATTTGTGCAAATAGTTCTTTCAATAATTGTCAGTTTTACGCAAGTTTCTTACGCCTAAATTTGCTGCTGTTTAATATTTGAGCTTCCATAGCTCTTTAAATACAAACAAATATTGTTGAAAATCGAGATTTAAATTTATCTACTCCTATTTTCCTAATAAAAGTATATTTTAGGAATTCCGATCTTCGAATTTGACACTCCATTGCCCTAACATGAGAATGTCTCTATTTTTCTGTCCAGCATCTGTACCTATATAGGAATATTTAACATAGAGAAGAAATAAACTAATTATATGACTGTAATGCAATAATATCTATAAGTATTTAAAGTGCTTATCCAAATAGCAAAGAATTTTTTAGTGGGGAAAAACATCTAGAGTAGTACAGCACCACCCATAACTCCTTGAATTCAAGGAATTAAAAAAATATAAAATGTTCAACATATTCAGATTTAAGGATTTAAATAAATAATGTGGTAACTTTATTCGTGTGAAAAGATACTAATAAGGTAATCGGTAGCGCGCCAGGCTCGTAATCTGTAGTTCCCAAATTCGAGTCCTACCTAGGCAAGCGGTGAGATTTATCTTCGCAAAACTCCCAGCCCTGCCCTCGCTCGGTAGGGGACACATAGGCTTGCAAAGGAGCCGTCCGTCGGATGGAACAAGCCATAGTTCTGTATGCAGGAGAACTGTATACTGTGCACGTTAAAGAACACGCTGGATGGCTTTGACGGGAGGCTACCATCTACCTCCCAACAGCTGTCCAGTGGATCTCGTCCTTCCAACCTTCTCTGAATCCTCGGGGTCCTTGTGACCTGGCCATTTAGCCCATTGTGTGTAAAAAAAGTACTGCTGAGAGATAAAATAATCCAACCCAAATCCGAATATACAGGGTGATTCAAAACTCTTGGGCCAAATGTTAAGGGGTGATAGAACACACCTAAACAAGCACTTTTTGTCATACAATGCATGGTCGGAACTCAAGCGGTGAAGCGCTAGGGGTTAGCAGTTACTGTGTCAGGAAATGAAACACAAGAATGACAGAAGAGGTTTGAAACAATTGCAAAAATTACAGAACAGAAAGTACAGAATTTTATTGAACACACTCGTTGCATGCCCTGTATCCTGTAAGCCACTGACAAAGGAGCCCGTTTCACACAGATACTGGTGCAATCGCTGAAAGGTTTTCCGATCAGGCACGTGTCTGGTCGAAAAGCGCTCCCGGAACAGTCTTTGGGCTTCCCTCGCATTCCCGTCCGCAGCTCCGTACGTGAAATGCATGTCCGCCTTCTCCTGATTCGTGAAACAATCCATCCGTTCTGCAATCCACGGTAGAAATGACGACGAGTGCGAAAACAAGCGCTTATAAGTGTTCACTGGAAAGCGCCCTCTAGCGCTTCACCGCTTGAGTTCCGACCATGCATTCTATGATGAAAAGTGCTTGTTTAGGTGTGTTCTATCACCCCTTAAAGTGTGGCCCAAGAGTTTTGAATCACCCTGTATATACATACCAGCACATCACCCACAAAACGTTTGGCGGAAAGTAAACGAATTTCTCTTCCCGAAGGTTTTTCCACCGATAACTTCTTCATTCACGATTTACAGCTGAGAAAGCCGCTGCAGACCGATACTAGTTCACACCTTTAGAAAGCTATTCGAAGTTCTGAACCCCGTCCCATTACAAGTAGGGACCTGAATTTTTTAACTCAACAGAGGGATTATAAGTATATGGAAAACAGTGCTTTAAACAAAGCGCTATTTTCAAGTGACACAAACGCTTCACAGGTGGATGCGATTGCGTGAAGGACGACCCAAAATCTGTGCTGCTAAACACTGTTCCCCATACATTGAGTCATTTCTGGGTCTGTGTGTGAACCACTTAAGCCTAGCCAAATACAATAACGTATCACATGCCGCTGCTCAGTTTCCAGATCAACCATAGCCTGCAAAAAATCATGCATACAAAAACAAACACCTTTCCAAAGCGAGAAAACCACAGAAACAGACTGCGTACTATTCTGCTATTACTTGCGATCGTATGGCAATGTGTTTTAACTTGCACGCACTGATCCCTGCCCTTGAAGACTTGTTGTTTTGCCACATATCGTGTATTAACTCGTACGAAAAGCTGCTTGTTGTTAGTGATGATACTCAACGAATTAAATTATCCACCCTCCTATGTGTTTATATGCATGATCACGAGTATATAAAAAAAAATAGATTAATCATCCCCCCCCCCAAAGGAAAACTTCGATACACGACTAAACAATCAAACATGTTGTTGAATATTCATCAATTACTAATATATATTTTAGCAGAAATAATATCATATTTAAATAAAGCTTTATTATTTTCCATAACATTTAGTGTCTCACCTTCTGTTTTAATGTGAAGCGACGTCCTGACCAAGGCAAACAACGTTGCGTTGAACATAACTGTTCCATCGCTGTTCAAAGGCATGTTCATCGACACCAATTTCTGTTATAAAACGAAGCGAATAAAATAGGTTTTCTTGAACATCGTAAAATACAAGTAAGTTATCATCAACGTTATAACAAGAAATGAGTTATCTTCCTCATCATAGCGTGAAATAAGTTACCAATATCATAACATGAAATAAGTTATCATCGTAATCATGAAATAAATAATCCTCAACACATGCACATGCAAGTAATGGGAATTGTCTGCTATTACCTTTCTGCTGAGGTCTAACCTTTCTCACAGATCTTCATGGAGTATGATACTAATAAGCTCCTACTAGACTTCCGTGAAAAGCAGGTGCTTGAAGATTAATTTTTTTTCTATATATTATAAAGCTTTATCATGCTATTAATGAAAAAAAATCTAAATAATATACTTACTTACCTTGCAAGCAACTCTATGAGGGCATAACTTCCCAAAACCCAAAGGAGGTGAAATCTTCCTCAGCAAAGTCACAACGTCTAGATGTTTGATTCTTCCCCTAAATTTGTAGGAACAAAAAGAACGTTTGATTCGCAACATATGTTATGTACTTAAGTAATATAAAGTAAATTTTCCGATGTTAAAACAATTGAAAGAACATGTATTCACTCTTAAAACTATCCTACAATTATATATATATAACCTAAAAGTTTATTTTCATGTCGCCACTAGCGTATCCAGAAAATTCTAATGTGGGAAAGGTTGGCATGTTTGAGTGTAATTAGGAGGTGGGGGGAACTGACATACTTATATTGCTGTGGTTCAGATTGACACTGCAACTATCGGAGGTCAGGATTTGAGTCCCTGGGATGGCATGGTCATTTATTCTATCATATCCTGGAGATAAGCTAGTAGGTTAGTGAGTCTGATCACAAATCGAAAAAAATACAACGTAAATGCAACTGTTTTCAATCATAATAACAGTTTTGAAGTTATTTTCTCAACTCAAAACAGTGCTTGAACACTTTGAGTTGTTAAAGTTTAGAATTAAAGTAAAAAATTCCAAATCATGCCTTTGTCGCTGAAATATTTGGAGTTCGAATTCTTTTAACATGCTCATGACGAAGCAAATATATTGCTAGTATAAGCTCTTTTATCATGCTCATCATAGAGCAAATATGTTGCTAGTGTGCGTTTTTTATAGAATTTTAAAAACGCACACTAGTGACAAAATGCAAAAGGAATGAATCTGTATCGATCTGTATCTTTTTTATAAATCAACAAATGCTGCATTTAGTGGCTCTTAATTCGTGAATTCAAAATACATGTCAGAGGTTTTTCGTATTCAGCAACTTTTTCTTAGTATGCAAAAATGTAAATCAAATCTAGATTTTGTCAAATATTTGTTTTAAATATCCATATATTTTAAAAAACAACAATATGTGTTGTTTCATTCCTTTCACATAAGATATGACGATTTCCAAATAATTTTATACAAACTATTCAGTGGCGTACCTGTGGGGGTTTATTACCTCCCTCTTTGAGGACTAATATATATTTTCTGAGGAAGTCCTTGAAAATCAGACCCATGAAAGCGATACCCCATTGGAATTTTCTATGCACTACACTGGTCTCAGGTTCGAGTTCCACCTGTGCCAGCACTAATATTTATTTTCGCTAACCAAGTCTTGCCCTCAGTGAGAAAGGGGACACTGTTGGGTTTGGAAAGACCGCTGTCTGGTGGATGGGACATTAAGCTGTGATCTCTTGTGCATGTTAAAGCAGATCTGGGTCGCATTGAGAGAGGCTACCACGTGTCATCTAACAGCTGTCCAATGAGTCCCTTTCCCCAACGTTTTCTTGGTCGATTGTGTGCACAGAAATACAGCTAAGAGTTATGTCAATGGGAATCTAACTTAGAAAAATATTCCAACCCACTGGATCTATTTTTTTGTACAGCATTTCAAATAATTTTTGATTTTTCAAAACTAATTGTTGAATTTTGGAAATTTTTGTCACTCTTATATATGTTGGAATATTTAAACTGAAAATAAGCTATTTCTAACTATTTTCATTTATTGAATTATTCAATATAATGATATGTAATTCAAATTTATCAGCTAATTTAGTCAATGTAAAATTTTAAACTTTATACTTTATATATTTTCTTACTTGGCATCAGGATCATATTCTGACCACAGACGAACGAATTCGTCCAAATGATGAGGACCTAAAATCGACCAATCTCGAGTTAAATAATCAAAGTTGTCCATGATGACGGCAACAAAAAGATTAATCACCTAGAAAAATAAAAAAAAATATCACTCAGTATTCAAAACACTAAGCAGGAAAGTAAAAGCATTTAATATTAAGTATCGTGCTACGATAACCAACAGTATAAAAACTTTATATATGCAGCAAATAACTATAAAGACATTATACATTATATACATTATTTCCAGGCCCATTGAAAAATAGAACAAAAAACCTAATGGTTTAATAAGAGGTCCTGGGCATAAAGCTCTAACATTTTAAGAGCTCTTGTACGAATGCTGACATAATATTATTAAAAAATTGAGATATTCAGTGATTTTAATTACACCTTTAACGAACATGATTTTCGTAAAGAAATATTTTTAGAAGCTTCAGGGCTTCAAATTTGACATACACCGATATAGACTGTAATGTTTTCTTTACGTTGCCCATCCTAGGTATACATGTGTGTTTGTGTGTGTTTAGGTATTGAACATGAATATTAAATGAGGAGACTATAAGATTGAGTAGTTGGCACTTCTCGTATATCATTGGTTGATTGACAGTGGACTGAGAGATCTACTAGAGGGGTTGATGCATCAACTGCGCAGTCTCATAATTGACCTGTGACGTATGAGGACTGTTGAAGCGTCAACTGTGCAGTCTCATAATTGACCTGTGACCTATGAGGACTGTTGAAGCGTCAACTGTGCAGTCTCATAATTGACCTGTGACCTATGAGGACTGTTGAAGCGTCAACTGTGCAGTCTCATAATTGACCCATGTTACAATTGAATAGTTGAAAAAGATGGAGCTTCACTTAGAGTGCGATCCGAAACCAGATCTCTTGAAAACATGCCAAGCGCTTTACCTCTGAGCTCTCCCAAGTGTAGTTCAGTTCTAGCTAATGGGGACTATAACTTTGTTTCCCTCGATCTCAAATCGACTAAAGTTTTATATGCTGCCCTACCAAAATATTAGAGAATTTCCATGTCATGTTGGGTTGGGTTGTTTTACCTCTGAGCGGCACTTTTTTGCACACCATGGACTAAATGGCCAGGTCACATGGACCCCGAAGGCTCAGAGAAGGTTGGGGGAGGGAACCCACTGGAACAGCTGTTGGGAGACAGATGGTAGCCCCCCGTCAAGGCCATCCAGCATGTTCTTTAACGTGCACAGGGTATGGCTATGCCGCACACGGGGCCACGGCTTAACGTCCCATCCGACGGACGGCGCCCTTTCCAAGCCCATCGGTGTCCCCTACTCACCGTGGGCAGGGCGGGGAATTTTGCGGAGATAAATCGCAACGCTGACCCAGCTGGGACTCGAACCTGGGAACTACAGATTACGAGCCTGGCGCGCTACCGACTGAGCCCCCTCCCGCCCCCCATGTCATGTCAATGAGAATCTTACTTAGAAGTTCTATAACTTCTAAAAATAGTATTTCATGAAAAAAAATGTGACTGAAGGTAAAGATCATAATCAATTTTTTTTTAATCTCGATTTTCTACAATATTCGTTTAGTATTCAGAGAAGCTGGAATATTAAACAATAAATTATCTTGTTTTATTAAAAATCATTCATTATTTAATCTATATTGAATTTTTATCTATATTGAAATAATCATTACGCAAACTTCTAATATTAATGCTTATTTTATTAAATGACTGAAGCAATATTTGTTATTTAAGTTTTAATTAATTTCTGAGGAAGTCTTATGACTCATTATTCTCGTGAAATATTCTAGCTTCCACAACTCTTTAAATATTGAATGAATATTTCTGAAAATCGAGATGTATACTTCAAAACGCAAAGTTTTTGTTTCAAGAAATAACTGCCTGTTTTTAGAAAATAATTAAAAATTCCTTTTTGAGTGGGAGAGATATGATTAATATTACGATTTGCACTTTCCGTATGTATCGAAAGCTATAATTGCACCCTCTGACATAGGAAAATTTTGAAAAAAAAATATTGCAAATGATGTATTTAGGTTAGAAATTTGTAATTTTGATGGTGCAACGTAGAGATAGTTAAGTTACCACTGATAATAATAAGTACACCTCTTATACCCCAGGATTGTGGGAAACGCAACTGTTTTTTTTTAAGAGATAATTGGAAAACTCTTTTTAGTTGGATTGATACTAACAAAATATTACAATTCGCATTTTTCAAATACTTGAATAATTTTAATTTATATTGTTAGAGAATACTAAATAATAATAATAAGGTTACAAACAACATATATTTGTAATAATCTTATTAACCCAAGAGCATCTAAGCTCATGTAGGTTAATTTACAAATTATTTAAATACATAATTTTGGCAACACTGACACTCAACTTTACATAAAGAAAAAAATATATATACAAAAACAAATGGTAAATATAATAAAAAATATGGTAAACTTTTAATGACTGTTGCAAGTGATCTGTTTATTGTAGAAATATGAAATTTCGATGTTAGGGCGTCAAGAGATATTCCACTGAGAGCAATAATCTCAGTGGAATATCACTGAGAGCAATAATCTCAGTGGAATATCCCTTTTCTCATAGGAGTGTGTCAAAAGCTACTTTTTAAATTTGGAAGAAAAAGAAAAATGCTCTTTATATTGTATAATTATTAATAAAACATTATTATTTGAATTTCCACTATCATCACTTAGCTCAGATTAAAACTTTTAAGGAGTGAAAAAGTAGGTAAACGAAAAACTTCATTCTCTTTGAAAACGAGATTCCCATATGCGCAAGGAGCGGAATGAGTTTTTCTATCTTAACTTTTATGGTCATGTGCTTCTGGTTTCTGTACTTTACTAAACGATCATTTTGACTCACTGTAATTTTCATTTTAAAAATGTTTTGCAAAAAAAATACGATTTGGTATTTAATGAAAAAAATTAATATGTTGAAAAATATAAAATCGTTTTTAATCAGATCTTTTTTGATTATTTTGTCCAGAGGAAGTATAGTGATGAAGTTGAGTTTTTGTTTACCTCTGAGCGACACTTTTGTGCTCATAACGGGCTAAATGCCCAGGTCATAAAGATCCCAAAATTTAGAGCTGGTTAGGATAAGAAAACATACTGGACAGCTGTTAGGAGACAGGTGAAAGGCTCCCATCAAGGCCATCCAGTGTATTCTTTAAAATATCCACGGTATAGTGGAGTATAGTTCTACAGTATACACAGACCACTGTTTTCCTTCCCATCCGAAGGACGGCGTCCTTTCCAAGGGCTTCAGTGTTTGTCCCCTTTCCGACTAAGGGCAGGTTAAGGGTTTAGTGAAGATAATCCATAGTTGGGACTCGACTCTGACAACTGCAGATTATGAACCTGGCGCACTATTGACTGAACTAATACCTGCTCCATAGTTATATGGAATGTCATTGGTATTTTTGAAATACAACTGAGCACATTGGATAGGGATATTATGTGGATATGTTACACCGGTTTTTTGATTGAAAAAAATGTGATGTCTGATGCAATCTATCTTTTCCGCGTTACTGTGGTCTACAGAGCATATTAAAATTCTTCAGAGTAGAGATTTCCAAACTTTCCTTAATGGCAGCTTCTCAGATTAGCAAAGATTTCATCATGTCCTACTCCAAGTGTATGTGCAATGGCACAGAATGGTAATTTTTGGGACTTGGCAAATAGACCGAGTAAATCAAAATACACGTAACAATTATGTTAACCGTGAAGAATCAGCAGCTACTTTTCGTGATGTTGAACTTCAAATCGTGCAAAAGATCCAGTGACTAAAGAAAGCTTTTAATTGGATGGAGCGAACTTGTAGCTCCAAGTTTTGTTTCCAAATATAGTGCTTGAAGCTAAATAATCGATTTATTGCATTTGTAGAATTATAATCAATTCAATTCTACAATAAAACTTTTGAAGAAAATTCCTCTCCGCTAGTTGCATCCCATACTTTAAAATCACGCTTTAGGCAAATAGCTAAACACAAAATGACAAATTTTAAATAGCTATTAACCTAAATCAGGCTGCTCCAAACCAAACTTAGTGAACAGCCACTAGGAAAATATTATTCTCTTAGAGCGGCAGGAAAAATTGTCTACTTTAAAGCGAAAACATATATTTCTAATAGTAATTAATTGGAAAAAGAAATATATGTTTAAGGAAGCGGGAAAATATCTTGATTAAAATCCTATACTTCGTTTAGTGATTAACGAACCTGCCTATTAAACCAGCGGGCATGTCCCCGTGTATGTGTTTGAATGTTATATGAGGAACCAGGACAAACCCATCAGAGTTTCTGAGGGATCTCCGTCTTTTGTGTAGAGGACTACCTTCACCCTTTTAAAAAAACCACAAAAATATACATTTTTAATGAGTACAGTCGCTCGAAAAAGTATCCGAACACTGTGGTTGATTACAGAATTCAGAAAAAATATCTGGCAACGATTTTTCTAGAAATTAGTGATCTGGCATCAATCATGTCACGTGACACGAAGGTTGCCAGATCACTAATTTCTAGAAAAATCGTTGCCAGATATTTTTTCTGAATTCTGTAATCAACCACAGTGTTCGGATACTTTTTTGAGCGACTGTACTGTGACTTAGCAAAATTATTTATGCACCTAAAAATGTTTGGTCATAAAAGTGGGAGAAACGAACCAGATTCAGTATATTGATTTCTATGAATCATGAGTTGGACAAGCCTAACCTAAATTAATTAATGCAAAAATCATAGTTGTTATTCTCTTAAACCGGAATATTCTTTCAGTTAGAATTTTGTGAATTTTATTTAAGAAAGGAATATCGGAAGGACTAAACATCAGGTATCTTATCTGAATACTTAAACATCATTTCCAATGACTAAGAACTTACCAAAAAGGAGCACAAGATGTAGAACGAGATGAAGTATGGCAGTGCAAAGTCCGAGCCACACACACCACCAAAGGTATCATCAGAGCGAGGATCGCACTTGGTGCTGGGTTTATTTGTACAGGCTATCATGATTTCCTGCCATGCTTCACCAGTCGCTGATCTGCGGAAAATAGAATATTATTCACATAAGCACAATTTCATATTAAAAAAGAATATTGAACATTTCAATCAATCATGAACAAATTCATATCACCAATAGTTCATTCCTGAACTCGGTGAACAATCCTCCAAAATTCAAGCAACGCAAGAATTCAATTAGGTGAACAATTCTTCCTGAGAAAAGTTTTCTGAATAAAAGCGATAAATTGGATGAGATCGCGTATTCTGTTAATGTCAGTCATTCTTGTCGTCTGAGAATAATTTAAAGTTCTTCTTTTATGTAAAATTTCAAAAGGCGTAATTTAAAGTTCTTCTTTTATGTAAAATTGCAAAAGCCGTACTTTAAAGTTCTTCTTTTATGTAAAATTTTAAAAGCCGTAATTGAAAGTTCTTTTATGTAAAATTTCAAAAGCCGTAATTTAAAGTTCTTCTTTTATGTAAAATTGCAAAAGCCGTAATTTAAAGTTCTTCTTTTATGTAAAATTGCAAAAGCCGTAATTTAAAGTACTTCTTTTATGTAAAATTTCAAAAGCCGTAATTTAAAGTTCTTTTATGTAAAATTTCAAAAGCCGTAATTGAAAGTTCTTCTTTTATGTAAAATTTCAAAAGCCGTAATTTAAAGTTCTTCTTTTATGTAAAATTGCAAAAGCCGTAATTTAAAGTTCTTCTTTTATGTAAAATTGCAAAAGCCGTAATTTAAAGTTCTTCTTTTATGTAAAATTTCAAAAGCCGTAGCTCAGTGACAGAGTGGTTAACGTGCTTTGCTACTGATCAATGGGATTTGAGTTCGAGAATAATATTTTTGCAAGTTAAGAGTTCTAAGATAAGATATAGCTGTTTCATATCTCGTGTTGTGCTATTGCTAAGGTCTCCCGCCCTCACAGATATTCTCAATGGCATATTGTACTGACATGCTGCTGTCAGACCTCTGTTGGTTGGTTAGTTGGTTGGGGTTTTATGGCGCATTGGCAGCTAAGGCCATAATGCGCTAAACGAGATGAATAAAAGGATAAAAGAAGCAGAAATCCACAACCAAAGTTAAAAGTCAATAGAGTAAAAGATAAAGGACAAAACCAAGAGATATAAAAAATACAAAAAGAATAAAGATGTGTAAAGCAATAAATAGAAAGATATAAAAGGTAAACCAACCCAGGTGTAAAAGACCCAAGTTGGACAGTGCATAAATGACAAAGCCATAGTATTACAATCTAGTAAAACACCCGGTAAAATGTAAAAAGGAAAAGGCAGGAGGTAAAAAGGATTCATCAGATAAAAGATGTCCGAGTGTAAAGGGCTCGGACGTAAAATCATGAAAGTTAAAATATAACCGGCTTTCAAGGTTAAAAACAGTAAAACAGATTAAAATATGTTTAACCGCTAAAACGGTGTCACAAAACTCGCCCTTAGGGTCGTCGTCCGTCCAAAAGGAGTGAGTGATAAGAGAATGACCCTAAGTGGAGCCGAGCAAGTACAATTCTCAGACCTTATTGATTTTGAATTTTAAGCCGGATTTAATTAATAATTGGTATTTGTTATTGAAACGGAAAAAAAGGCAGTTGAAACATATACTTTTCACCTGCTCCAATTAAACTTGAATACCACCACAGGGATAGCACCACAGGGCCAGATTATAAGAGGAGAATGCTGCTAAGAGTAATAGAGAAAATATTAAACCTATACGTTTGCATTTAAACTCATACCTTTGCATTTTTCAAGAACTTTTTCTAAAGCCCTCTAAAATGGAAGGGGAAATGCTAAAGTAAAATGAAAATCCATTCTCTTGCCCACCCCCAACCCCAGCCTTTACATTTTCTGAATCTGAAATTCTTATTCCTCGCTTCTCTTTACTTTTTTCCAGATCAGGGCCTACAAAAACATAATATTTGTTTGAGATACAGAGTGAGAAAATTTATTAAATGTTGAAAGAAATGCTTAAGACTTCAAATAGCGGAAAGGTATAGAAAAAGATTAAAAACAGAGAAATAAATTACTATAGAATTCAAAAGTGTCTTGACATCGTATTGGATTTATATTAATATTATTTTTGGCGGATATAATATTATCGAGTATTTATATTATTTATTAATTTAAATTTTTACTAGTAACTCACGTTTAGACTTCTTTACCAAAGTTCACATAACATTTCCAGTTCTGTAGGTAAATTACACAACATTTCTGGATACAATGCTCTCTGAGCACACTTTATTTTTGTTCTTTGCAAATAAGATGTTTATATCTACTAAGTACACAAAGCGCCGTCCGTCGGATGGGACGTTAAGCCGTGGCCCCGTGTGCGGGTGAGCCATACCCTGTGCACGTTAAAGAACACGCTGGAGGGCATTGACGGGAGGCTACCATCTGTCTCCCAACAGCTGTTCCAGTGGGTCCCCTCCCCCAACCTTCTCTGAGCCTTCGGGGTCCTTGTGACCTGGCCATTTAGCCCATGGTGTGCAAAAAAGTGCCGCTCAGATAAAACAACCCAACCCAACCCAAAGTACACAAAGAGCTACATAATAGTAAATCAATCTACGGTGCATATTACAGTCAGGAAAAAAATGAAAGGTGTATTTTAAGTTTAAATATTGATAATTTAAAACAATCCAACTACGAAGCCAAAACGTGATCTTTCTTCACAATAGCGTCCAATAGAAATACACATTGTAAGCGTTTGAAAGTTTCAGCAAGATTTTTATTCCTGAGATCAAACTGAAAAGACCAAATTACTTACCTAAAAAGCACTAAAACTGCTTGAGGAAATGTTTGAAAATTGTTGTTTCTATGTATAGCTGTTGTGGAATCTAAGGCTATCCTGCCAAATACCTGGAATGAGAAGACATATTCTTTAAATTGCGAAATAGTGATGTATATATATATATACAAAATCCTCATGTAGCCATGGGCTACGGAGGTCCAACCAGATTGTGCAATTTTATTCTCCAAATGTCTGTCTTGATCTGCTGCATTTGGCCACTGTAGGCCAATCCTAATGAGGTCCTGTTTGACATTGTCTGCTCATAGCATCCTAATTCTCCCCTCCCTTTTCCTGAGTCTTTAGGCATGTTGTTCATAACCCTATTCGTTAATCTGCAGCTACGCATACGGGTAACATGGCCAAACCAACGCAGTCTCTCTCTGAGCGATATGCTGCTCAAAGGAGGTTGCAGATTCCAAATAATGATAACAACTGTTAATCTGTGGATCCTTAAAAAGCAGTAGAGCGTTGCTTATCAAATCTTCAATAAGCCGAGATAGTAATTTTTTAATTAAATAATTCTCTTCCCAAGAAAGAAAAAAATATCATTTTAAGTAAGCCAAGATCTCTTTGACTACCGATTTAATTTATCGCTAACAAATAAATTATTGTAATCAGAAAAAAAAAACCGAGCTAAAGATTTTATATCAGAGAGATGGCCATGATACCGAGCTAAAGATTTCATATTAGAGAGATGGCCGTGTGCAATGATACCGAGCTTAAGAATTTTATATTAGAGAGATGGTCGTATGTAATGATACCGAGCTTAAGAATTTTATATCAGAGAGATGGCCATGATACCGAGCTAAAGATTTTATATTAGAGAGATGGCCATGTGCAATGATACCGAACTTAAGAATTTTATATTAGAGGGGTAGCCAAATGGTGGGGGAGAGAGAAAAAGAGGCCATAGCTTCACCCTCGGAGAAATATAATAACCTTAAAGTAGGTGAAAAAATAGCAGATATATAACCCGTAGCTCTTTTAACACATTTTAGGAAATATATCACCGATAGCTCTTTTAGCACTTTTTTGACAAATCTACAACCCGTAGAGCTTTTAGCACTGCTCAGAAAATATACAACCCATAGCTCTTTTAACACTTTTTAACAAATATACAACACATAGCTCTTTTAACACTTTTTAACAAATATACAACACATAGCTCTTTTAACACTTGTTTTTAGCAAATATGCAACTCGTAACTAAATATAAAACCTGTAGCTCTTTTAGCTCTTTTTATCAAATATACAACCTTGAGGTCTTTGTGACCTGGTCATTTAGCCCATTATGTGCAAAAAAAGTTCTTCTCAGAGTTAAAAGAACCTAATACTGCTTATCGAAATTTTGTTCCTGCTGGTGTTTGTGTGAAAAACAGTTCCACAATTCTGCTACAAAATTCCAATAGTTATTAAAATGCAATTTTTCTGAATATTACTTATAAAAAGCTCTTGTATTTCGAAAAATTACACCGGAAAGTCCTTGTAGGGTTGAATTTAGTTATCTGAGAACAACACATATATTAAACCTTTCATTTTAAATCACTCACGAAACATATAGATTATCATTTATGAAACAACGAGTATTTCGCAGTTGCACATTAGCTGCACAATTAAAGCGAGTCTATTGCAATATTTACAAGTCACTCTTCACAACAAATGGTGCGATGTAATCGACTCTAAAATCACCACATATTGTGATCGTCAGAACGTTTGACGCCGAACAGTTGCCATATCCAGGTGTATGGTAGAAATTCTTTAACAGATACGAGAATGATTTGCATACGATACATTGAAAGCGGAAAGCTTAAACACCACTACTAAAACCATTTGCACTCTTACAGTTGCAACTGCCCTGAACCGGTATGAAATATTAAAAAAAAAAATAATAAATACCCCCTCAAGCAGCTGCTTGCCACAGAGGTCTGACAGGAGCCTGTCAGTTTATATGCCACAGTAGGAGATCTGAGAGGATGGCAGGACCTCAGCAGAAAGACGACACACACATCCATGCCTTACCCGGGGATCGAACCCAGGTCCCTTAGAACAGTAGCCAAGCGTATTTGAAAACAGTTTTGGTTAATGACGATAATCATTTTCCGGATGGTTCTTAACATTTTTCGTCCAATTTTCTGGCACAATACACGAATATATTCCTCCAGCCCCGAGAACTTATGCGAATATGTTCCCACAGTATAGTAATTCTAATGTTCTCTAAACATTTCATTCTTTTTCATTCTTCATCCCCTGAACATTTCGTATAAACCACAATATTTCGTATTTTTACAATTTTGAAATAAGATTGTAGCCTGGCACGAGAAACACTGATTAAAAATTATATCGTTTTTCCGTGATATCTTTTACACAGCTAGCAGACAGTAATCCTAAATGTTTTCCCATCAAAGACAATAATATTGTTACGACAGAAGGAATCTGGCAACCGAAAGCAAAAAGTTTCAGCCAACGAATAAGAACTTTGGGAGAATTTGGAGAAGAAGAGTGGAGCGTTAACGGTCGTTGTATTGTAACGGTCGGTGAGTTCGAAAATGGACGGTGAGCTGTTCTGAGACAGTGCGCGTGAGTATCAAGAAGTAACTTGATGTGTTGTGTATACGCGGAAGGATAAAAGTGGGATCTTTTATCGTTAAGTATCAAGAAGTAACTTGATGTGTTGTGTATACGCGGAAGTATAAAAGTGGGAACTTTTATGGCTAACTTCGAATGTCTACACGGACTGTCTTTTTGTTCGGCTAGTGTGTGAAAAGTTATTAGCACAGGACGAGAATTGGTTTACGAGTGAAGATCTTCGGGTGACCTGGTAAATCAAGTAAAAGGTAGTATTTAGTAAAATACACAGAGCTGATATTGTGTGCTCTACGCAGGAAGATTGATGACTTGTGCATGTTAATAGTTGATTTGTTAATAAGATACTTCATCCATATTTCCTTTGTAACAATTTACCTTGTATTGAATTTGGTTTTGAAATATAGCTTTTAATACTCACGCTCAGTGGCTATCCATTTTTGTAATCCGCAACACTTGGTGTCAGAAGTGGGATAATTTATTGAATGCTGTTAACTAGAAGTATGGATGAATTAGTAAAGTTGATAAATGACTTGAAAGCCGATATTAAAGGTGATATAGCTGCCCAAAGCAACAAAATTGGTGACCTTGCTAGACAAAGTGATAACTTGAAAGCCGATATGACTACGCTGATGACTGATATTAAAAGTGATCTAGCTGCCCAAAGCGATAAAATAGGTGACTTGAAAGCCGAAATGGC
This sequence comes from Ryuthela nishihirai, assembly GCA_038380435.1. Lineage (NCBI taxonomy): Eukaryota > Metazoa > Arthropoda > Arachnida > Araneae > Heptathelidae > Ryuthela > Ryuthela nishihirai. Next base: position 44,336,080 of record JAWZYU010000020.1, read on the forward strand.
CGCACAAAATACTGAGATGAGAGCTGAAGTGGCTTCTCAAGTTGGTAAGATTATTGATCACTTCAAGGATCATAAAACCGAACTCAATAGACAATGCAATAGTTTAAATGTTGAATTTGTCAGTGAAAAAGATGATCTTGATAGTGTTAAGTTAGATTGTAAACATGGAAAAGAGAAAGGCAACGCATATAAAAATGTGGATCTGCTACTGGAAATCAAGAATCGAAGAGATAGCGCAGATAATGCCTTTGACCACGCAACTACTGGTAATGCATGGCAGAGTGTCTATGTCGCTGGTGACATGTCTAGGAACTGTGAAGAACAATCAGAGTGCTGTGAGACTATACAGTATGCTTTGCACTTCAAAATACCTAGGTATACAAGTCTGGCACAATCTGAAGAGAGATCCACACGAAAGGTATTCTATTCCTCGCTGTCAGCAAAATGCGTCATGGACAGTTATCGCAAAGGCAGAGTAACGAGTGGTAATAAGGGGGAACGAAACAGAGTTTACGTTTCGCAGAGAGGTCCGAGTAAAGAAGAGGCGTCCATTCATCACAGATACAAAGTGCCATTCGACGTTACCGGGGAAGTCGGAGAGATTTTTCCAAAGCATATAGCCACACTCGAATCGTTTATAGAAAGTGGGGATTTAAGAAAGAATTCCGAAGAATGGCTTAGAAGCGTAACAGGTGATGCTAGTAAAAGAGCTTCAGGCAGAGACAGTACTTCAAAGACTAACTTTCTGGATGAAACTAAGCCTCAGAGTTACGATCAGAGAGAAGTGAAGCCCTCAGAAAATCTTAACGTAGCCATGCTGAATTTCTTTTCTGAACAGTCAATGCACAGATTTGGACATTATAACCATTTAGATTATAAGAATATAGAAAAGTTTTATCACGATTACAAGAGCTCTAAAGTGGACAATATCATGTTACAGAACTCGTCGCTGATCTCCAGAATGAACAATTTGGCAATCATGACTGATATTTCCCTGGCTAATTACAATGAGAGCTCCAAGAAAGTGAATTCGGAAGAAACAGCAAATATGACCTCCTCGGGTCATGTGTTTTGCTGGAGACCCGAGTGGCGCCATCGGATGGTAGATGAAAACAGCACAGGAGGTGTCGGCAACAAAGTGTCTTGTCTTGGCTCCTGCACTTGCTGCTTTAGGTCTCAAGGTCCCTATGATCTCCGGTCGTGCTCTCCAATTGACGGGAGATACTCTGTACAAATTGGAATCCATCCCTGGCTTCACAGTCGACTGCACTAAAGATAAAATCGAGCAGATGATGGAAGACGTCGGATGCTGCATCGTAGGACAGACAGTGGAGCTGGTGCCAACAGATAAGGAGATTTACCGCTGCAAGGATATGACGGCTACCGTAGATAGCGTTCCTCTAATGAGATGCTCAATTGTGTCCAAAAAGCTGGCTGAAGGAGTGTGCGCTTTGGTTTATGATGTTGAATTCGGAAAAGGAGCTATTGATCTCATCAGTACAGAAGACGCTGTTGATTTAGTTAAGAAAATGGTTGCAGCATCACAAGCTCGTGGAATGAAGAGTTCAGCTGTTATCAGCAACATGGATTCACCTCTTGAAAACTCTGTTGACAACTCTCTGGAAGTGATGGAAGCTGTTCAGTGTTTCCTTGGTAACGGATCCTTGGAACTGCAAGAGCTCGTCGAAGAGTTAGGAGAACTTCTGCGTTTTGTGAACATTGTGGATAATAGGGTAGATGAAGCATCACGTGCCCGCAAGGTTCTGCATAACGGCAATGCTTTGAACAAGTTTCGTAACATGTTAATAGAACAAGGAGTATCTGAAGATGTTGCAAGCTGGCTATGTGAAGGTAAAACAGAAAAAATATTGCTAGCAGCCCGACACATCACTGATTTCACTTATACAGGAGAAACAGGTAAGGTTGTCGGATTAGAAGCTGCAGTTCTAGCAAGAGTATGGAAGGAGGAGATGGACCGAAGCGCTAAAAAGAATTATGGAGCTGATATTATAATTGTGAAGCACCTTGGGGATCAAATTGAATCAGGTGAAATATGGCTGAAGGTTCATCACGACAGTTCTGAATTAAGTGAAAGTCAACTGACAAAAGGGTCAGACTGGAGGATGAAACTCCTCCCTACATTTTATGTCACTAATGACTTTCATTCCTTGTTACTGTTGATAGAAGTAAAAATCCAAAGAAGAAAACTTGCGACAAAGAAGAAAACTTTTTACAGGTTTTGCACGAAAACTCTTAGTCGATTCTTCTCCCTGCAGAGACATAAACGTGTTCACAAGGGCTATAGGCCTTACACGTATTATGTTTGTGGACGAGGCTTCAGTCAGAAAAGAAATCTACGTCATAATGAGATCCGCTTTCATTTTGACACAGACGTGGTATATCGCATTCGTCGACGTCCAGCTACAAAGTGCAAAGTGGTTCACGTGGATCGTTTGGCCCCGTTTCATCGAAGAACTGAAGAAACTTTGGAATCCAGAATTGTTCGGGACGAACAAGACCTAGGAAGGGGGCAGTGTTACGACAGAAGGAATCTGGCAACCGAAAGCAAAAAGTTTCAGCCAACGAATAAGAACTTTGGGAGAATTTGGAGAAGAAGAGTGGAGCGTTAACGGTCGTTGTATTGTAACGGTCGGTGAGTTCGAAAATGGACGGTGAGCTGTTCTGAGACAGTGCGCGTGAGTATCAAGAAGTAACTTGATGTGTTGTGTATACGCGGAAGGATAAAAGTGGGATCTTTTATCGTTAAGTATCAAGAAGTAACTTGATGTGTTGTGTATACGCGGAAGTATAAAAGTGGGAACTTTTATGGCTAACTTCGAATGTCTACACGGACTGTCTTTTTGTTCGGCTAGTGTGTGAAAAGTTATTAGCACAGGACGAGAATTGGTTTACGAGTGAAGATCTTCGGGTGACCTGGTAAATCAAGTAAAAGGTAGTATTTAGTAAAATACACAGAGCTGATATTGTGTGCTCTACGCAGGAAGATTGATGACTTGTGCATGTTAATAGTTGATTTGTTAATAAGATACTTCATCCATATTTCCTTTGTAACAATTTACCTTGTATTGAATTTGGTTTTGAAATATAGCTTTTAATACTCACGCTCAGTGGCTATCCATTTTTGTAATCCGCAACAATATTATAAAAGCATAGAAATAATCTTCCGGTTATTCAACAGTTGCACATTAGTTGCGAATATGCTCCCACAGACTTAGAGTAATTCTAATGCTCTCTAAACTTTTTCCCTTGAACATTTCGTATAAACCTATACATTATTCGCTTTTTTTACAATTTTGAAATAAGATTGCAGCCTGGCTCGAGAAACGCTGATCAAAATTATATCGTTTATCCGTGATGTCTTTTACACAGCTAGCAGACAGTAATCCTAAATATTTTTACTTGGAAATGTGTGAGAATATACAACCCGTATTCCAGTTTTCCGTATTCCAAAACTATGGAAGCTTACTTGGAAATATGTCTTCTAATATTTACGGTTGTTTCGGAATACAAGAGCTTTTTAGACATAGGAATCCGATTTTAAATAACATTCATTAGGGCCATCTGAATTCCACCTATCAGCCATAAAACGTATCGTTAAATTTCTTACCTGCATACCAATTACAGCATAGATGAAAAATAGCATAACTATCAGCAGAGCTACATAAGGCAGTGCCTAGAAGAAACATAAAATATCCATTAACAATTTGTTATTATGATTTAATATATATATATGTTATTCAACGAATACATGACTATAAATTGCACATATTACCAAAATTGATGGTCACTTATGTTTTATATAAATGGAAAGTCACATTCAAAGCTCTTTAACTTCGAAAATAAAATTTATGGAAAAATATCATTGGTGACAAACCGAAGATTTCAGTAGTCAATAATACTTGTTTAATATTTAGAAAGTTATAGAAGGATAACGTTTAGCAACAGATTTTCTAAACTACACATTTATCTGGAATGTTTATTTAAAACAAAAATAATAACTGCTACTGAGAAAAATGTGATTTTAAAAGTTAGTGTCATGATTCTCTCGGTTTTTATCAGTTTTGACGAATATGTTGAGGATAAACTAACTGCGGCATATGTTGTTAAATATTCCAGCTTCAATAATTCTTTGAATACTAAACGAAAATTATTTAAGTTCGAGATTTAAAGTTTTTTCATGACTTTAAATTTATTTCCACTGATATGTTTTTGTAAAAAGCCTATTTTCAAAACTAGGGAGCTTCAAATTTGGCTTCAAATTCTTATAACAAGGATTTAGCAACTCTTTTGACAATATAATGTATTTAGTCGGAATGAGCTTACTTGGAAAGACTTTATGAAGGTCCACAGCAGAGTCCTAATGCCTTCTCCCCTGCTTAAAAGTTTGATCAGCCTCATCACCCGGAAGAGACGAAAAAAATTGATGCTAATTATGTTGGTTCCGGGCTGCAACGAAATAAGACAATTCAGAATGATCCAATCATTACATCAACTTTGATTTAGTTTACTACTTAACTTCTGCATAATCAGTAGCTTTTATCACTTGCTCATAGAACCAGAGTGAAGGACAAGGGCAGATCTAAGGGAGGGTAACAATGAGATTATATCCCCCCCACAATTGGGGAATTTTAATAGTCAGAAAGGAGATCGAAAATTACACTACAATAATTATATCAAACACTATTTCATTTCTTATGCGTTTAAACATAGAGGTTATATTAAAGCCATTATACGCTGGATGAGAACAGGCACTGTATATAACGGCAAAACAATGCCCTGTAGTATACACAACAAAAAAAAGTTAAAACGTATAGGGGTAAAATACTATACTAGTGCAAATGAAAATTATCAAACATTGTATTATATACGAAATACAATATTACACACATTTACAAGAATGGTTTCTTAAAGAAGTATACCAAAGGATAGGATTTTTTTTTTCACCTCTGAACTGCATTTTTGGCACACATTGGCTAAATGGCCAGGTCACAAGGAACCCAAGGGCTCAGAAAAGGTTGGGGAAAATAATCCACCGGAGATCAGTTAGGAGACAGATGGGAGCCTCCCGTCAAGGACATTCACTCTTTAACTTGCACAGGGTATGTCTCTCCTGCACACGGTGCCACGGTTTAAAATCCTATTCCTAGATGACAGCTTTTCCAAACCCATCGGTGTCCTTTTTTCTCACAGAGGGAGTAGGTAATAACGGAGAAGAATCTTGATGCAGGGTCAGTTGGTTTCTAAGCTGGGAGCACATACATATTGACTGAACAAAACTTCACACCTTCCAGAGGAAACATTTGTCAACCCCCCTCCAAATAAATAAATAAATAAATAAATTTGTTTCTTTTTTTAGTGCTAAAATTATTAGGGTCTAATGATACCTTCTTATTGGGCAACCTGCACCAAAATTCATAAGATATTCTTAGGCTCGATTAATCTGACTCCAGCCTCGATAGCTTGCTTGTGAATAATTTAGTTCGCAATTAGAATTGGATTCAGATTTATTTGCACTTTTCAAACCATGTTATTATTTATTTATGGTTACGTTAATTATAATTTATTCGAGGCAGTTAGGCAGAAAGTAAATGTCTGTGTGTGGGGGTTGCAAAATAAAATATACTCTGATGAATATTCGATATTGGTGCAATATATATTTGTGGTTTCTGGTAAAATTTATAATTATGTGTAGTAAAGTAATAAATGATTAAACACAATTTAATAACTGCTACTATTCGCTTCTTAAATATTAATTCTTTAATTAATTCACAAAGTTTTTTCGTCCTACAGTTTTGTCGAGACAGAGAGAAGGAGAAGTTTTGAGCAACTCCCTTACTAAGTGCTTGATTTGTTCGCATTGTATCCAAGCATATTAAATTATTAACTTAACAATGATAATTAATCTGTACTGTTTCCAAACATATTACTTTAACTAGTTAATATATTAATTAAAATTCATTCCTACAATTTCAAGTACATTAACTGTTCTTGAACACGATAATAACTCAGAAATTGATACATTTCACACTAGAGTAGGAATCCTACTAAGATGTGCAAAAGAAAACCTTTGATATTTCGAATCAGAAAAAAAATATTAAGAAATAAACACCCTTTTAAAAGCTTCAAGTTTGAAACGATGAACAATAAAGCTCAACATTTTATTCCTTGAACATGATCAATAAAAGGATTGTTTGCAAAGTAAATTAAAAAATACCACATCGCACTATTCACACAATGAAATGTATTGGAATCATTCTAAGCATAAAACTGAAGAATAAATATTTAAAATCTAATCATGCATAAAAACATACCAACTTCTTTTGATGTTATACTTACATTAACCTCTGAATATACTATGTCTATGAAACTCCCCAGTACTATGATGAAGTCAAATACGTTCCATGCATCACCAAAATAGTTCTGCAGATAAGAAACAAAATAATTTAATATATTCCAAATTTTTATCTGTATCTCACACCTTAATACAAATCTATCTCTCTATCTATGCATTATTAATAGATTTGGACTGTTTCCCCTCTGAACAGCTCTTTTGTGCATGTAATGTACTAAATGGGCAGGTCACAATGACCCCATGGACTCAGAACTATGAAGAAATAGGAGCCACTGCACAGCTGCTATGAAAGAAATAAAAGAGAAGCCTTTGGTCAGGCCATTGAGAGTATATTTATCATTCACAAAGTATGTCTCTTACAAGAGTTATTCATTGTATTTCATTCATTTCATTAAATGTGGTTGTCAACACTGGCATCATCTGCAGAGCCACGTGTTATCTTGTGATACGGAACATTTTTCGGAAATCTACAAATACTATGCATGCTGAATGGAGACCCACATCACAGCTCCAGCTGCTATGCTTAATTACCTTAATGCTGCATGATCTAAATGTGCCTAATGTTTTACAAAAAGCTGCATTTCCGAGTTTATGTGCAAGATTTTCTTGGGGAGGGGATATTGCTTTTATTGCATAAAAATAAAAATAATTAAAAATAAAATACAGGCTATACAATTATTCGTTTCATTTTTGTCTTATATACAAACTCGAATTTTACAAACATTTTTTACATTTCATTTTTTAAAGCACTTTCGGGTTTTATTGGGTTAAATCTGAAAAATAAATAAACTTCGGAAGGAATTTAAATTTGGTTTCATCTGGTGAAACTCGAAAAAATTTACTTCCTAATTAAAATTAAAAAAAATAATGTTTTATAAATAATTGCATAGAAAAATCATAAATTATGCAAACAATAATAACAATAGGGACTTAAGCTGCCAAAATGATAAAAACTGAAGCAAATGAAGTAAAATTTCCAGAATTTAGAAAATAATATGATTGAAATGTCAGTTTTTAGAATCAACTAAGATCTAATAAATTAAAGAAAAATATTCCCATTTTCTGCAATTCTAATAATTAACAGATTTGTATAGTATGTGGGATGCTTAGTAGCCTAAAGTCGTCAAAACCCGTTCTAGGAGTTGACAGCAGATAAAAGTGAAGCACTAATAATCGTAATTAATGTACAGTCGCTTAAAAAAGTATCCGAACACTGTGGTTGATTACAGAATTCAGATATTTTTTTATTATTTTTTATTTTTTTTTTTTAGAAATTAGTAATCTGGCAACCTTCGTGTCACGTGACACGAAGGTTGCCAGATCACTAATTTCTAAAAGAATCGTTGCCAGATATTTTTTCTGAATTCTGTAATCAACCACAGTGTTCGGATACTTTTTTGACCGACTGTACAAGATTATTAATAAACGTTTATAGAAATAAGGTAGAAATTTCGTTTATGACAATAACAACGTTATAACTTAAAATATCCTTTGATATAATATCAATGATGACGTACTTATCATATTTATAATAAAAAGGACAGTCATTAACACTGCCCAGAGCAGTACCGCCGTATCCATATATCTACTAGGTAGCATACGATGTATATTGTTGCATAAAGAAAAATATGAGATTTAAATCATCTAAATTATGAATACGAGATGCTTAGTCATCATTAACATTCGCATTTTTCTTTAATGTATATCCAGAGATATGTTTTGGCATTAATTTAAGTTTATGAGTTAAAACACTCATAAACTTAAATTAATGCCAAAATTAAATTAATGCCTGAGTGGGTAAGGTGGGTTATTCGGTTATTGTGTTAAGAGCTGAGTGCTATGCATATCATTGTCATGGTCTGTTTGCGAAAGGAATAGTAATGACGCATAATCGTCACTTCAGTACGGATCGCTCCAGTTACGTTGTTTTACTTCTGAGCAGTACATTTTTTGCATACAATGGAATAATTGGCCAGGCCACAAGGACCTCCAAGATCTCAGAGAACGTTGGACCCACTGGACAGCTGTTAGGAGACATATTAAAAGATTCCCGTCAAGGCTATCCAGTGGGTTCTTTAACGGGCACTGGGTATGGGTTCTCTAGCACACGGGACCACGGCTTTGCATCCGATCCGACTGAAGGCGGCATTTTTAGGCTTAGCGGTGTCCCCTTTCTGACGGAGAGCAGGCTGAGAGTTTATCGGATATAAATATCGACACTGGTCCAGTGGAACCCGAACTTTGAAAAGACACATTAGGAGCCTGACGCAAGTACCAAGTGATCCAACCCCAGCGCCTTTCAAGTCGGAAAAAGGGTAATTACAGATATGTGAATAATCCGGTACCTCATTGGCAACCATTCAAAAGGAATAATAATGCATTTTAAAGATTTTCAGCCAACGACATGGTCTATACAGGGTGTCTCAAAAATATAGGTACAAACTTTTAGGGTAGGTAGATAACATCTAAAGGAATGAGAATTGCATAGGAACCCATAACCGGAAACGTCACCGTAAGTCAATAGGTGGCACTGTTCATCAGTGCGCTAGAGGGGAAATTTCGGATTTTCTCATTCGAGCGGTAGTCCGCTGACGAAGAGCATGCAAAGGTATTCGAACAGGGAGCTGGCAGACATGCACTTAGTGTATGGAATAGCTGAGGGCAACGGACGAGCCGCTCAACGAATGTATCAAGAACGCTTCCCACACAGACATGTACGGGCCACCGTTTGTTTGTGCGTGCGCATCAAAATTTGTGCGATTATGGGTCATTAAGAGGTAACAGAAATGAGGGACGACGCGTACTCCCGCCGTGGAAGAAAATGTGTTGGATGCCGTGGAGACTAATCCTAGTACCAGCACACGTGCCGTTGCCTCTGCCTTAGGAGTGTCTCGTTGCAGTGTACAGCGTATTTTGCACGGCGAGTCCTTACACCCCTTTCATCTCCAAAGGGTTCAGTTACTTCTCCCCGCAGATCATCCTGCACGTGGGCGTTTTGCGCAGTGGTATCTCCAAGAAAGTGCCCAAGATGTGAATTTCCCAGCTTATATTTTGTTTACTGATGAGGCCAGTTTCACTCGGGATGGCGTATTCAATCAGCACAATGCGCATTTGTGGGCTCACGAGAACTTCCACGGTGTGCGCACCCATGCGGCACAACATCGTCTCGCAGTAAATGTGTGGGCAGGTTTGGTCTGCGACTGCTTAGTCGGGCAATACCTTTTACCATCCCGCATGACCTCCGCGAAGTATCTGATCTTTCTGGAAAAGGTTCTACCAGGCTTACTTGCCCATGTTCCAGGAAATGTGAGACGCAACATGTGGTTTCAATATGATGGAATCCCCATTATGGAAGGTGTGATCGTGCGCATTTGAACATGTCTTTTGGGCAACGATGGATTGGGCGTGCTGGACCAGTTGCCTGGCCCCCACGCTCACCTGATTTAACGAGCATTGATTTCTTTCTGTGGGGAGCCCTCAAAGCTACCGTGTATGAATCGCCTGTGGAGTCTCGTGGCAAGGCTCGTCTGCGCTGCTACTACTACCAAAGAAACTCCAAGTGTGTTCGACCGTGTCCGACAATCAATTCTCCGTCGGTGTCACGCATGCATCGCGTCTCATGGTGGAAACTTCGAGCATCTGCTGTAACATTATGAAATGTATCGTCTAGTACGCCATTTGTAATAATTATGTCCAATAAATGTTTTCCCATTAATCACTGTCTTGTGTCCTTTCAGATCTTGTACCTCTGCTACCACTTTCCCATGACGTTTCCGTTTATGGGTTCCTATGCACTTCTCATTCCTTTAGATGTTATCTACCTCACCTAATATTTTGTACCTATATTTTTGAGAAACCCTGTAGAATACATATCGAATACATCAATACTGAGGCTGTTTACAATCTCAAAGAAAGTACTCTTCTCCATGAGAAAGGTTCTGAAAGAATTAGGATAGGAAACAAATCTTATACTCTTTGGCTAGGATATACTTGAAGTTCTAAACTAAAATATATTTCTAAGTACATGTCTTTGTCACAAGATCTCAAAATCTATTAAGTGAAATCGTATTCCTAATTTTTAAACGGTATATGGAATTGCCTTTTAAGCATTTATTAAATAGCTAAGACAAAAAAAATATGTTATTCAGAAGTTAAATTACCTTTCTGTCAGAGAGAAAGATTTTATGTAGCAAAATACTTAGTTTAAAATGCACTTACCTTAAATTTAAATGCTATAAGTTTTAGAAGGAACTCAAATGCAAAAACTGCTGTGAAAATCATGTTCATTATATCTAAGGCAACTGTGTACCCTCGAGGCTGCCCGTGATACTGGAATGGTAAAAAAAAATATGATTCAAGTGCAATCAAAACTTTGCATGCCGATGAAATGTATTTTAACACCAAACTTATGCTTTTAAATATGTCATATTTAAACTATATATTACTAAATAGAATTTAAGCATACTATCATTCTGAATTCCGGTAATAAAGAATGGGATGGAGCTTTGCTCTTCCTTACATATTACAAAAAAAATTCGCTCAGAAAGCTTATACAGGTACTGGACAGAAAAATGGAAACAGTTCAATGTTATCTCAATATAAAATCAGAGTTCAAAAATTGTTTCAATGTGATTTTAAATTCGAAAACATATCTAGATATAAATTAAAGACCTCAATAAAATCTATCTAAATCTCGGTTTTAAAGAATATTTGTTCGGTATTCAAATAGTTATGAACGCTGGAATATTTAACAGGCTACAAAACATTGACCCCAAAATTTAATTAAAACAGATTAAGAGATCATAGTTAACTCTAGTAGTTCTAGCTTAGAGTGTTTCTTCCCAAATTATGTATAGAGTTAATGACTAAATGTAAAATTTAAGGATTTGTGCCAATCCACGTAGCGGTGGGGGGACGGGGAAACAACGCGCCTGCCTTTCTGTCGATGTTCACAGTTTGTTTCCTTCTCGACAGAAATTCTGTGATACTCTAAAAGTCATTCAACTCTATAAATAAATGTATATGAGGAATGGGGAAATCTCATCAGTATTATATAACATAATTCTGTGTATGAAGCAAATATTAAATTTTTATTAAGTGGTAATAAAAAATGAGACTTCAGGAGAAGGATCCGCTACGTTTTTCAGAGAAGAGCACTACAGTGTCCAAAGATTTACCAGAACTGAAAATTTTCCACGCTCTCTATCATCGGAATCCAAATAAAAGTATTATTAATATTACAGTTAGAAGCACGACTGAAGTGATAAAATATAATAAACAATTCTTAATGTATCTCTCAAGTTAGACAACTCTTCCGGATAATAGGAATAAATTGCGAACAAATTAAAAATTTCTGTGTAAAAATTACAGATTAAATTACTGCATAAGTATGTCGATGTTGCTCTTGCTGTTTTGTTATTCAATTTACCTTCATAGCAAGGGCAAGGGTGTTAACCATGATGAGGATGAAGATGGCGTACTCAAAGTACTGCGATGTCACAAACCACCACACCTTGTACTGCAATCGATGCTTTGGGATGTAGCGACGAACTGGTTTTGCTTTCAAAGCGAACTCAATGCAGTTCCGCTGGAAATGAAAAAAAAAATATGAATCAGGTTTGGTTCGGAGTTAAACTTTATTTCAATACTTTATTTGGTCACTTATTCCATTTATAAGAGATTGAAATTCAAACACTTGAAAGTAAAGCATTCATCAAAATACATGAATTGATGCAACTGCTTTTAATCCTCACAGATAATGATGTTTCGTACAGGAGAGAGAGGTGGTAGAATGTATATTTATCACGTTCATGTTCACTATTATTGTGGCATATCTTCATATTTTTATATTATGCATACAGCAATCGAATTATAATGTAATAGACTCTTGACAGTTATGGACTCAATGAAACATGGGTATGTGTTGAGGGGAGGTTTTATGGTTTAAAACCATGATATTCCATCTTACACAAAATTAGTGCGACATTGTGTCCGGGAAACATTTTGCTTGAGTTCGGTAATTTTGAATTTCCCAACAGCATATTGTCTCATACCGTTGTACTCTATCAATGATTACCTGCAGTAGTGCGTAAAAGTTAGGAGGTGGAGATATAAAGAAATTTGTTAACGTTTTTGCTAATGCGAATTAATAAACTAATTGTTTTTTTTTAAGATAAAATTTCCTCAAAGACAAGGACGAACCCAACTCCAAGCTGGATATGCCATTATCTGTATGCATACTGCTTCATAACTATTTTATTTTAAGCAGTGAATATCTGTACTACACTGCTCATAAATATTAGGGGATATTTTTTCGCTTCTTATTTAATTTGAAATATCCCCTAATTTTTGCGAGCAGTATATTTCTCACCTTTCCATTTTAAGCTATGTTACTAACCGTGGAATATACTCTATTAAATGATGTGTGTTAAATTAAATATTTTGATTGCTTTGATTGCTTTGATTGGAAGAAGGTTCGGTATTTTCTTTTCTTTCGTAACTTAACAACAATAATATTAAACGTATAAAAATTTACTTAAATAACAGAATATTGTTACATTTAAAAACCTTAAATTATTCTGTGTGTATATATTTACATGATATGGTATAGAATTGTGCAAATTTTACTAATTATTAAACCCATTGCAATATGATAATAATGAGTATAGCATTAAAAAGAATAAGGAACGTATTTTTCTAATAGAGGCAGAACAAACTCCATTGGTGCTCTATTATAAGATTAAAAAAGTGTACATTTTGTTCATTAATAGTAAAAACTAAAACACGGATTAGAAAATCGTAATCCCGAAAACTATATTGAATAAAGAGCTCGAAAGTATCATATATACACAGTCGTATCAGAATAATATGACCACCTGCCATACATATACTATGGTGGTGGTCATATTATTCTGATACGACTGTGTATATAATATACTCACTGGCCTTCGAATTAGGATCAACCTACACTGTGCTAAAGAATCAGTTGCATGATCGGAATGTGGTGTATGTCAGAAGGGCCGATGTCTATGAATTACTGTTTTTTTTTTTGATTAAGTAATCTCCAGTTTTTTATGACGTATCGTGTTCAGGAAGTTATCATAGTCCAAGGAGGTCCCACAAGAGGTTGTCATAATTCAGAGGTACTGAGTGTAGAAGAGATAGAATGAAAAGTAAAACGATGTAAAAATAGTCTAACTTACATTCGTCAATTAAATACAAATCAAACTCTGGTGTAAAACTCAGTAGTACCTGATTCTTGTCTAGCTCACAATTCTTGAACTCTTGTTCCCCTTCGCTCTGGAAAGTGACGATGACAAAACCCACAAAAATATTCACCATGAAGAAAGCGATGATGATGATATAGACGATGAAGTAAACAGCAACCATCGGGTTATGATTATGAATGGGACCAATATTCTCGTCGTGAGAATCTATCGCTACATACAGTAAACTGAAAAAGAAAATTTGAAAATCGGTGTCAGTCAAGTCCAGACATAGCAGCTCATCTACTTGATAGAAAAGTTATTTGAACAACAATCAGTGTTTTATCTCTGAGCTGCACTTTTCTGCACAGGATGGCCTAAATGGCCAAGTCACAAGGACCCCAAAGTCTCAGAGAAAGTAGGGGAAGGTAGTCTACATGACAGTTTGTAAGTGACAGATGGAAGCCTCCCATCAAGCCATCAAGAGTGTTCTTTACCGTGCACGGAGTATGGCTCTCCTGAACATAGGTTTAATGTTCCATCCGACGCACGGTGACCCAGTCAGTGTTAACTGAACTGATATATAATTAAAAAATCGAAAGTACTAAAATTTTAAAATTTCTCATACTTTAATTTTTTTAAAAAAGCTGTTAGCTGATCTTTCGGATGGTATGTTAAGTTCTGACTCTGTGAACAGGAGAGCCATAGCATGTTCATATTAAGGAACCAAAGTGTTCCTTAATATGAACATGCCATCCAATCGAATTATGGCCATCCAAAGTGATGGCCATAATTCGAAGCCTCCATCTGTCTTTTAACAGCTGCCCGTGGATCCTCTCCTCCAGCTTACTCTGAGCTATTGGGGTCCTTGGATATTTAGCTCTATGTGTGCAAAAAAGTGCAGCTCAGACATAAAACAACCCTATTCACGGACTGCGGAATAAAGCTTTATCAGATAGATAGCGCCTTTTTAAGCCCATCTTTGTGCCATTTCTCACCAAGGGCTGTGGGGTGTTAGCGGAGAAAATATCAGTACAGTCACAGTTTGGACACGAACTAGGAACATAAAATTAGGAGTCTGTCAAGGTACCGACGGAGCCTACACCGAAGAGCCAAAACATTATTACTAGCTGCCTAATATGATGTTTGTCCTCCACATGCCACAAAATAGCTCCTACCCGGCGAGACATGGACGCTACAAGATTTCTAAAGGTGTCTTATGGTATCTGGTACCAACACGTTACCAGAAGATACTCTAACTATTGTAAGTTATGTGGTTGAGCCGCCGCAGATCGGATATGCTGTTCCAACACAAATCACAGATGCTCGATTGGATTGATATCTGGGGAATTTGAAGGCCAGGGCAACACCTGGAATTCTTACTCATGTTCGCGAACCATTCTCGAACAATCCGGGCAGTGGCATGGCGCATTATCTTGCTGAAAGAAGGTACTACTAGAGGGTATGCAATGCTACCTGGTCTACATTGATGTTTAGGTAGGTGGTAGAAGTCATAGTTTCCTGCACATGAATGACTGGACCCAGGGTTTCTCAGCAGAACATCGGCACACATAGGTTTAATGTTCCACTTACACATTTAGGTTTAATGAACACCGGCACACTTAGGTTTAATGTACACTTCCTCTACTAGGCTTGTTTTCGTCCCACGGTTCATCCTGTGGATGAACCGTGGGACGAAAACCTGCCTTTCCTATCTGAAGAATAAGAATGACACTGAATAAAATGTGTCCATTTCCCCAGGTAAACGACACACACGTACCCGCCCGCCCACATGGTGCAACGGGAAACGGGATTCATCGGATCGGATGACCTTCTTCCAATCATTCAAGATCTAGTTTTGATACTTGCGGGCTCATCGTAGGCATTTTCGATGGTGAACCGACATTAGCATGGACACTCAGAGCGGTTACGTAACCCCATTTTCATCAGGGTTCAATGTAGTGTGTGTTGTGACACATTATTCCCATCACCAGCATTCAAATTCCGGGCGAGTTGCGCCACAGTATCCCTTCTGTTGGTTCGTACCATACGGGATAGCCTTCGCTCACCTCTGGCATCGATGAGCCATGGTCGGCCCACACCTTGCCGGCGGTTCGTGTTTTCCCTACTCTGACCACTTTTTGAAGGTACTAACCACGGCTGACCGTGAGCACCCACTAAGCCTCGCAGTCTCGGAAATGCTCCGACACAGTCGTTTGGCCATTACAATTGGCCTTTGTCAAACTTATTTAACCCCGCTGCCTTTCCTATCTGAAGAATAAGAATGACACTGAATAAAAGAGCTCAATTATCAGGAGTTATTTATACCGTTTCATGACCTTCACACGCACCGTCGTTTACCTCCAGTTGCTTCGATTTGCATAAAGGCGCGCTGGTCATAATCTTTTGGCTCTTTGGTGTATATAATTTGGCTTTTATAGAGATTTTTTAAGCCTAGGATTTAAAACAAAATTAAATGGGTACATGCTTTACAAAATAAATATCACTAGATTTATTTCATATCCCCCTCTCCCATCCTCCTTAACTTTCTGAATCTGCTACAGTATAGCACTAATAATTTTCAATTAAATTCTTAAAGACGTGAAAGTTTCGAAAACAATGAAGATCTTTATTTGTGTCCCAAAATTTAAAAAAGATGGCAAATGGCAAAACAAAATATTTTCAGAGCATAAAACGGTTAGAGTTATCTTGCAAAAATGATTAAAGAGTTTTCTTGATTATAGTCATTAAAGAGTTACCTTGCTCAAAGTGATTAAAAAGTTATATTAACTATTTACCTTGAATAGAAAGATTAAAGAGTTATCTTGCATACAGTGATAATTTCTAAAATACAATAATCAATGCAAAAGAAATATACAAATTATTTACCGTGGCCAACCTTCAAAAGTAGAAACTGTACAAAGACTTAGCATAGCTTTGGCAACATCATCAAAATTGAACTCATTGTTTTCCCACAAACGCTCCTCCACAACAGGCCTGTGGATATCGCCTCCTTGGTAGACAATATACTGGCCCCTGAAATAATGGAAGACAACGTATATCAGTGCCTTTAATTGTTTCAATTTGGCGAAATTGAGATTCAGAGTCAAAAACATCTATTCGACAAAACTTAAACACTGAACGGTATTGTCAAAAATATAAAACTGTATTATTATACGGAATACCCATGTTGAGTTGAAATATAGTGAATTATAGAATTCTAGCAAAGTGTACCGCTCAATATTCAGATAATCATTATTTTTCATTATTTCTAGCATTTTTGTTTCAATTATTCGAAACTTTTTAAACAGTAGTTCACAAACTTTTAGACTTATAGATTAAGTACATTTCGCATGATAACTTGAATCAAGACCATCTCTCTCCCCCCCCCCCCCCTCACACACACACTTTGGGAATGCTAGCAACCGAAATGGATGCGAAAATACACACACCGGCCAAAAATACACACACCGGCCACTGAATTAGAAACCTTCCGAGTTGGATCTCTTTTAGCCCAAATTACAGCATATATGCTGTTTGGCATAAATTCCACAAGGCGTGGATTGCCTTTACACCTACAGCATACTAGACGTTCACCAAACAGTTCTTTAACTGGCTCAGATTTGACGGAAGAGAACTTTGTTCCCGTATCTGTTTTTCTAATATGTCCCATACATTCTCAATGAGGTCGGATCCGGGCTTTATGGTGGCCAAGGAGGATGGTGGAAGTGGCTGTCATGCTCGCTGAACCATTGCTGAACACATCTTGCGCGATGGACAGTAGCATTGTCGTCCATGAAATAGCCGTCACCTACTGGATAAAAAGTCAACATTGCGGGATGGACCTGATCGGCAACAATGTTCAAATAATCCTTGGAGGACACCCGACCTTACAGAAATATCAGAGAACACGTTCCGTATCAGCAGAACGTGCCACATACCATGACACCGCCTCCAGAACCTTGAGTTGTGTTTTACAAGGCAAGCTGGGTCCATTGCTTCATGGGGCTCCCGCCAAACTCTCTGCCTATCATCGGTACAGAACAAGATGTACCGCGACTCGTCAGATCACATGACTTTTTTCCAGTCTTCCAGTATCCAGTCCGATGTTCCTGATACCACTGTAGACAAAATTTCCGTTCTTCGCAGAAATCAGTGGTTTCCGTAAAGGCATGCGACTGCTGATACCGATCCTCTCCAATTCCTTGCGCATAATTCGCTGAGATATGGATCGGGAACAGCCTTCATTGAATGCTTCGATCAATTACTGAACACAGGAAGTCCTGTTTCTCCTTACAAGCTTTCTCAGACGACGGGGATCTCGTTCCTGACAGATTATTATCGCGCCACACTTACGCCTCTTAGACAAGCAATGTGGGTTATTTTTCAATGACCTGACATATCTCCCGTTCTGAGAAACCAGTCAGCTCTGCTATTTTTAAAATCATCGCCCCAGCCAGACGGGCACCCACAATAAGCCCTTTATCGAAACCCGAAAGATCCTTTGTTTTTCCCATTGTGATCAACACTACTGACGACCAGCAGTCTTAAATAGTTGCCTAGATCACGTGGTAATGCACGTGACTATGTATTTTGCATACTCTGCGCAAGTGACGTTTACGTACATCTGCATAAAAGTGTCTAATTGTGGCCGGTTGTAACGTTTGCAGACCGGAATCTGGAAAAAAAAGGAGGGGGGGAAAGGGGCGCAATCCAGCTGGGAAAAGGTAAAAGAGGGGGGGGAGAGCAAAAGACTGGATTTTCATTGGAATGTAACATTTTGCCTTTTCGTTTTAGAGGTTTTTTAAAAAATTTCTCGAAAAATGCATGAAATATGCCCAAGTTTAATCACTTTTGTTCTCCATTATCTTCACTAGCATTCTCCACTGGGGTGGGAGAGGTGTAATCAGACCCTTAACATATGCATATTACACACGTTTTTCAAGCAATTTTTAAAGCTTACAAAAATAGAGAGAAACGTTTTATACCTGAACAGCAGTCGAGTCACTTCTTCCCCCTCTCCCGTTTTGATTTTTTCCTGACTCAATCCAGTCACTTAATCTCCCCTCCTCTAAATTCCCTTTATTTTCTATTCCAAATCCAAGCCTCGCTTCACAGCAATGACCCACATATATCCCAAACTTGCTTGACTTGTAACGCAGATACTCTTCCCAAGGTACTATTTCGATAAAGTTTCTTATACATAAAAGGTCAAAAATGGACTGTTCGATATCAGGGGATTCACGTAAATTCAAATGCTTCGTAAAGTTAAGATCATCCCAATTGAATTCAATTCTGCTGATTTATTTTACGAAGATCGAGTTTCCATAGTGATATATATATAAATACACCGTCGTATCAGAATAATATGACCACCTACCATAAACACTATGGTAGGCGGTCATATTATTCTGATACGACTGTGTGTATATGAATTTGTGTCCGAGGCAAGAATCGGAAATTGCACCCCCCCACCAATATAATTTTATAGAAGTCTTTTTCTGCGCTTCTTCATCTTGTCTTTTTCTGCACCTCACTCGCCTTGCCGTTGTTACAGCTCTGCATTAAACTGTTTCACTATATGTTCTGTTTTTCTGAGTAGGATAATTTTAATCATTAGCATTTTAAGAAGGTTGTCCAATCCAGTAGAAGACTCGATTACGTTTCTTTTTCCTAGTTTTTATCTAGCCATTAATGTATACTTAATACCTCAAAAACGTGCAAATGAAAATAATCAGATTAAACCCTACGAAAATTCTCAAAGCGCTGGATAAATTAAAAATTAGTTATTTTGTTTAAGACTTCACTTTTGATATGTCGATAAGGAGACAGTTCAGAGGTCAGTAACATCTTAAAAATGCTTTTCTGGGAAACTGAAACTGAATAGCGAATATTTTTTATGGGGTGATGAATAGTTCATAGTGTGGCAACAGGGGTGAAATAAGCATTTTTACTAGATGTTTCCTATTGACTGTAAGTTTTAAAAAAATTGATTCTTCCGGTTTCCGCTGCTAACGCTGAAATTTAAAACGTCAGAAGAAAGGGCTTAAAAGAAAATAATATCCCTGCCCAATTCAGTCGTCCAAATCCTCCTTCTTCATACAGAGATGCTATTATAAAGTCTGACTGTCAAAGTTAACTGCGATGCAAACATTGCCCCAAAGTTTATCCATTATAGTTGAAGGGCGGATAAAGGAATAATGGTAAGAAGGCTAGTTCTCTGCAAACACCAAAAGAATTGTATATCGAAAGAACACCAATGAACATAAAAATATCATATTTGTTTCACACTCCAAAAATTCACGAATAAAAGTTATGGATGACTTTTATTAGGTTATGACTCAAACTGACATCTAAGTTGGCAAAGGATTTTAGATAAGAAGATGGGGAAAGTGGGTGTCAAAGAAAAAAGAGGAATGAATTTTGTCCATGGTGGAAAAGCACAACTTTGAGATTATTTATTGATATATATATTATATACTGTACATATAAATAAAGCTTTAAGGGTTTCAGTACCTATCTGGAATTCTTACAGTGTCTTCTAATAATGTTGAATAATAAACAATCATTGGTAGGCACCCTGCAGGTAATATAAATTTGATAAGTATAGAAGAAATATTATCATTAGCTGGGTGTGATCTGAACCCACGATCTCTACGAACCGGCGGTCAGAACATCTGGCTTGTTATCAGGAGGTCGTGAGTTCGGATCCCACCCAGCTAATGACAGTTTTTCCTTTATTCTAATCTAATGCATATTACCTACAGGGCGCCTACCTGTGATTGTCTATTATTCAGCATAGCTCTTTAAGCTGGATTAAAAGGAGTATTGGCTTTTAAAAAATACCATGGCTCTTAAAGTTACTGTCGTGTGAACTAATCTGGAAAGTGTCTTCTAGACATGAGTCTTCAATTAAAGTCAGATATAGTCGAATGACTGATTCTCTGGTATTCTCTGGTATAATGCTTAAAACCACCAATAGAGAAGATCTTGATCAGCAGCCGGTAGCTCAGCGGTCAGAGCACCTGACTGTTGTCGAGGGTTCGAATCCCATCCGACTAATAGCATTTTTTCTTCTATACTTACCTTCTAATAATGTCTACAGAGACTACACCTTAACCATGAGCGAATCACCCAGTACAGTGGATTTTTGCTGCCTTTTGTGAATGTACTATCAAAAGTGGATATAAATCGCAGGAAGATACTTTAAGAATTGAGCGGATATTTCTGAAAAAAAAAAAACCTACCGATGCTTACAAAATGTCAGTGAAATATACTTACTTGCAATCTTTCTCTGTCATTTTGGACCCATCGTTGCATCTAAAGAATTTTCCCTGAAACGAAACAGTCACGAATACGATATTAGTTTTAAATAATTGTTTTAATATTTCATTTCTTTTGCACAACTTCAGTATAAAAGCATTTTTAACACATTCAGCTCCAAATGAAACTGAGAGATATCGAAATTTTTCGTTTCGTTTGCCTATGCTTTCCATTACTGCAATTATTACATTATTATTATTACTGTTTATATATAATATAGATATTAAATGTTACTTCCTTTTTCCATATCACACTTTCTGGATTATTAAGCATGTTTTGCATTTTTTTTTTGTTTTGAGTTGTTTTCGTTTTTTGTGTATTTTATTCATTGCGACGAATGATGTTTTCAGTTTAACTTGTTTCTGTATGGAGATCTCACGAACGAGCCGACTCTTATGAGATCGCAAAAGCCTTTTGTATACTGTTAAAAGTCGACTCTTGTGAGATCGTAAAAGCCTTTTGTATACTGTTAAAAGTCGACTCTTGTGAGATCGTAAAAGCCTTTTGTATACTGCTAAAAGTCGACTCTTGTGAGATCGTAAAAGCCTTTTGTATACTGTTAAAAGTCGACTCTTGTGAGATCGTAAAAGCCTTTTGTATACTGTTAAAAGTCGACTCTTGTGAGATCGTAAAAGCCTTTTGTATACCGTTAAAAGTCGACTCTTGTGAGATCGTAAAAGCCTTTTGTATACTGTTAAAAGTCGACTCTTGTGAGATCGTAAAAGCCTTTTGTATACTGTTAAAAGTTATCTGAAATAAAAATTATCTGTATATCTACCTATCTATTATTATTGTGTTTTGTACGACAACCTTACAGTTCCCCTGATGCGAATTTCTTATATTTGGTCGGAAATTTATTGACAGTGATGCGAAATTTTTAATTCTCGCATACAAGCTAATTTTCATTTATTTCTTATTTCAAAATCCGACACTGTGATGAGAAATTTATTATTTGTTCACCACATATACGTTACCCGTAATGGGAAATGCTCGATTTTTATCGGTAACGTTACTTTGTTTTCTTTGAAAATTTCGCATTTCGACCAAAAACTTTACATTGATTTTTCATTTGAATTTAATTACTTCAGCTAAAGATTTAACATTAATCCTTAATTAGAAAGTTTTTATTTCGGTAGAAAACGTTACATTGACCATTTATAAGAAATTTGTTTTTGTACCTGAAAATCTTACAGTGACGGAAATTTCTCTTTTCGGACACTGACTTTGCATTGCTTTATGTAGAGTTCTCATTTTGGCTTATAACGACATATTTCCCTTCATTTCAACTCTTAATAACGTGGGATTTTTAGTTTGGGCTGCAAGCCTTGACCATTGTCACAGATCGAATAATTCTGATTCAGAACCGAAAGTAAAACAGTGATTCGCTTCATTTTGCAAAGAATACGCATTTCGTTTATACTGTTGCGGATCACAAAAATGGATAGCACTGGGCGTGAGTATTAAAAGCTATATTTCAAAACCAAATTCAATACAAGGTAAATTGTTACAAAGGAAATATGGATGAAGTATCTTATCAACAAATCAACTATTAACATGCACAAGTCATCAATCTTCCTGCGTAGAGCACACAATATCAGCTCTGTGTATTTTACTAAATACTACCTTTTACTTGATTTACCAGGTCACCCGAAGATCTTCACTCGTAAACCAATTCTCGTCCTGTGCTAATAACTTTTCACACAATAGCCGAACAAAAAGACAGTCCGTGTAGACATTCGAAGTTAGCCATAAAAGTTCCCACTTTTATACTTCCGCGTATACACAACACATCAAGTTACTTCTTGATACTTAACGATAAAAGATCCCACTTTTATCCTTCCGCGTATACACAACACATCAAGTTACTTCTTGATACTTACGCGCACTGTCTCAGAACAGCTCACCGTCCATTTTCGAACTCTCCGACCGTTACAACACAACGACCGTTAACGCTCCACTCTTCTTCTCCAAATTCTCCCAACGTTCTTATTCGTTGGCTGAAACTTTGCTTTCGGTTGCCAGATTCCTTCTGTCGTAACACTGCCCCCTTCCTAGGTCTTGTTCGTCCCGAACAATTCTGGATTCCAAAGTTTCTTCAGTTCTTCGATGAAACGGAGCCAAACGATCCACGTGAACCACCTTGCACTTTGTAGCTGGACGTCGACGAATGCGATATACCACGTCTGTGTCAAAATGAAAGCGAATCTCATTATGACGTAGATTTCTTTTCTGACTGAAGCCTCGTCCACAAACATAATACGTTTAAGGCCTATAGCCTTTGTGAACACGTTTATGTCTCTGCAGGGAGAAGAATCGACTAAGAGTTTTCGTGCAAAACCTGTAAAAAGTTTTCTTCTTTGTCGAAAGTTTTCTTCTTTGGATTTTTACTTCTATCAACAGTAACAAGGAATGAAAGTCATTAGTGACATAAAATCTAGGGAGAATTTTCATCCTGCAATCTGACCCTTTTGTCAGTTGACTTTCACTTAATTCAGAACTGTCGTGATGAACCTTCAGCCATATTTCACCTGATTCAATTTGATCCCCAAGGTGCTTCACAAATATAATATCAGCTCCATAATTCTTTTTAGCGCTTCGGTCCATCTCCTCCTTCCATACTCTTGCTAGAACTGCAGCTTCTAATCCGACAACCTTACCTGTTTCTCCTGTATAAGTGAAATCAGTGATGTGTCGGGCTGCTAGCAATATTTTTTCTGTTTTACCTTCACATAGCCAGCTTGCAACATCTTCAGATACTCCTTGTTCTATTAACATGTTACGAAACTTGTTCAAAGCATTGCCGTTATGCAGAACCTTGCAGACACGTGATGCTTCATCTACCCTATTATCCACAATGTTCACCAAACGCAGAAGTTCTCCTCCTAACTCTTCGACGAGCTCTTGCAGTTCCAAGGATCCGTTACCAAGGAAACACTGAACAGCTTCCATCACTTCCAGAGAGTTGTCAACAGAGTTTTCAAGAGGTGAATCCATGTTGCTGATAACAGCTGAACAACTCAAACTCTTCATTCCACGAGCTTGTGATGCTGCAACCATTTTCTTAACTAAATCAACAGCAACATCTTCTGTACTGATGAGATCAATAGCTCCTTTTCCGAATTCAACATCATAAACCAAAGCGCACACTCCTTCAGCCAGCTTTTTGGACACAATTGAGCATCTCATTAGAGGAACGCTATCTACGGTAGCCGTCAGATCCTTGCAGCGGTAAATCTCCTTATCTGTTGGCACCAGCTCCACTGTCTGTCCTACGATGCAGCATCCGACGTCTTCCATCATCTGCTCGATTTTATCTTTAGTGCAGTCGACTGTGAAGCCAGGGATGGATTCCAGTTTGTCCAGAGTAATATCAGTCATGATTGCCAAATTGTCCATTCTGGAGATCAGCGACGAGTTCTGTAACATGATATTGTCCACTTTAGAGCTCTTGCAATCGTGATAAAACTTTTCTATATCCTTATAATCTAAATGGTTATAATGTCCAAATCTGCGCATCGACTGTTCAGAAAAGAAATTCAGCATGGTTTCGTTGAGATTGTCTGAGGGCTTTACTTCTCTCCGATCGTAACTCTGAGGCTTAATTTCATCCAGAAAGTTAGTCTTTGAAGTACCGTCTCTGCCTGAAGTTCTTTTACTAGCATCACCTGTTATGCTTCTAAGCCATTCTTCGGAATTCCTCTTCCTTAATTCCCCACTTTCTATAAACGATTCAAGTGTGGCTATATGCTTCGGAAAAATCTCTCCGACTTCCCGGGTAACGTCGAATGGCACTTTGTTTCTATGATGAATGGACGCCTCTTCTTTACTCGGACCACTCTGCAAAACGTAAACTCTGTTTCGTTCCCCCTCATTACCACTCGCTACTCTGCCTTTGCGATAATTGTCCATGACGCATTTTGCTGACAGCGAGGAATAGAATACCTTTCGTGTGGATCTCTCTTCAGATCGTGCCAGACTTGTATACCTAGGTATTTTGAAGTGCAAAGCGTACTGTATAGTCTCGCAGCTCTCTGATCTGTGTGATTGTTCTTCACAGTTCCTAGACATGTCACCAGCGACATAGACACTCTGCCATGCATTACCAGTAGTTGCGTGGTCAAAGGCATTTTCTGCGCTATCTCTACGATTCTTGATTTCCAGTAGCAGATCCACATTTTTATATGCGTTGCCTTTCTCTTTTTCTTTTCCATGTTTACAATCTAACTTAACACTATCAAGATCATCTTTTTCACTGACAAATTCAACATTTAAACTATTGCATTGTCTATTGAGTTCGGTTTTATGATCCTTGAAGTGATCAATAAACTTACCAACTTGAGAAGCCACTTCAGCTCTCATCTCAGTATTTTGTGCGGCCATTTCGGCTTTCAAGTCATCTTTTTGAGAAACTATCTCAGTTCTCAACTCATTATATTGTGCGGCCATATCGGCTTTCATATCAGTCATCAGCTTTATTAACTCATCCATACTTCTAGTGAAAGGCATTCAATTAAATTAATCCCACTTCTGACACCAAATGTTGCGGATCACAAAAATGGATAGCACTGGGCGTGAGTATTAAAAGCTATATTTCAAAACCAAATTCAATACAAGGTAAATTGTTACAAAGGAAATATGGATGAAGTATCTTATCAACAAATCAACTATTAACATGCACAAGTCATCAATCTTCCTGCGTAGAGCACACAATATCAGCTCTGTGTATTTTACTAAATACTACCTTTTACTTGATTTACCAGGTCACCCGAAGATCTTCACTCGTAAACCAATTCTCGTCCTGTGCTAATAACTTTTCACACAATAGCCGAACAAAAAGACAGTCCGTGTAGACATTCGAAGTTAGCCATAAAAGTTCCCACTTTTATACTTCCGCGTATACACAACACATCAAGTTACTTCTTGATACTTAACGATAAAAGATCCCACTTTTATCCTTCCGCGTATACACAACACATCAAGTTACTTCTTGATACTTACGCGCACTGTCTCAGAACAGCTCACCGTCCATTTTCGAACTCTCCGACCGTTACAACACAACGACCGTTAACGCTCCACTCTTCTTCTCCAAATTCTCCCAACGTTCTTATTCGTTGGCTGAAACTTTGCTTTCGGTTGCCAGATTCCTTCTGTCGTAACAATACCATCAAGTAAACAGTTATTGACGAAACTGTTCTTTTAAGCAGTGATGAAATTTTACGATTGAATGTTAAGTTTTGAACCCTTCATCGGTGGAATTTATTTAATTTTCAGTTCATGGCTGCTCCCATGTCTTCAACAACGAGATTCATTCGAACTGGACAACATGCGAGTTCGAATACGGCGCTACTATGAAGACATGATCCAAATTTATTAACGCATAGTTAGATCGTATTTAATGACACCCTATATAATAGCTACCCCAATGTTCTTTCCTTATAAATTTACAGAAAACCTTTCATGCATCTATTGCTTCTTAATCATTAAACTCGGTATTATATATTTTTTTAATTATCTGTATATAATGACAATATAATTCAATAATTAAGCATAATATTATTATTTGAACTCCTTTTAAAAAGTTTCTGAAAAACTGAAGCACTTACAAGAAGTGTGGTAGATCTAGGTTTTTTTAACATGTGATAATACAAAGAGTTGGGTTGGGTTGTTTTACCTCTGAGCGGCACTTTTTTGCACACCATGGGCTAAATGGCCAGGTCACATGGACCCCGAAGGCTCAGAGAAAGTTGGGGGAGGGGACCCACTGGAACAGCTATTGGGAGACAGATGGTAGTCTCCCGTCAAGGCCATCCAGCGTGTTCTTTAACGTGCACAGGGTATGGCTCTCCCGCACACGGGGCCACGGCTTAACGTCCCATCCGACGGACGGCGGCCTTTCCAAGCCCATCGGTGTCCCTTACTGACCGTGGGCAGGGCGGGGAATTTTGCGAAGATAAATCTCAACGCTGACCCAGCTGGGACTCGAACCTGGGAACTACAGATTACGAGCCTGGCGCGCTACCGACTGAACCACCCCCGCCCCATTGATAATACAAAGAGAGAAAAAAATTGTTAAATTCAATATATTATTTAAACTCCTTTTAAAACTGCTTTTGCAAAACTGAAGCTTCCACTTTCAAGAGCTAACGTCGCATCCAGACCAGAACATTCTGCTCATTTCTGTTCAAGGGAATTCTTGTACGATCATCGCAAACTGCAGTTAAGGTATCCAGGCTATTGATGGTGGGAACTCATCCCTATATCCAATGATAATTTGTTAATAGTACTCTTTGAACCCGATGCTTCACTGGAGGCAAAACAATCAGAATTTATCTTCTTGTAATAGATCGGCTGATTGTGATGAGTTTCCGGTTCAAGCGTCCTTAGTTTCCTGAAACGATTAGCTCGTGAACGAATAGGGTGAATGCCTTTCAGCCAGTATTCACCGATTCTATGGGCATCCAGGATCATAAGAATGAATGGGATGTCAGCTATTCCTGTTTTGTTTTAGCAAATACATAAAGTTTTTTCTCTTTCGTTCTTACTTGCATCATCTCCAGTATCATCACTAAATCAGAGAGAGTGTGATTGAAATTTCGTCGTTTACGGATTAGGTAAAATTTTTTCAGCAACAAAACTGATATCAGGTTTCCAGCCAAACTACTTAACCCTACAGAACTTTAAAAGCTGCAGATTTTGTTCTACTCAGGCTGATTTCGTTACTTGGAGCTGATTTCACCTGCAAATGTACCTCGCTGACGTGCAACCCAAGACGGATAGTTGCGGGGGTGGCTTAGTCGGTAGCGCGCCAGGCTCGTAATCTGTAATTCCCAGGTTCGAGTCCCAGCTGGGTCAGCGTTGAGATTTATCTCCGCAAAATTCCCCGCCCTGCCCACGGTCAGTAGGGGACACCGATGGGCTTGGAAAGGCCGCCGTCCGTCGGATGGGACGTTAAGCCGTGGCCCCGTGTGCAGGAGAGCCATACCCTGTGCCCGTTAAAGAACACGCTGGATGGCCTTGACGGGAGGCTACCATCTGTCTTCCAACAGCTGTTCCAGTGGGTCCCCTCCCCCAACTTTCTCTGAGCCTTCGGGGTCTTGTGACCTGGCCATTTAGCCCATGGTGTGCAAAAAGTGCCGCTCAGAGGTAAAACAACCCAACCCAAGACGGATAAATTGTGGCGATGGTTATGTGGCTCAATATTTTACGCATAGCGTTTTGCGAGTACGAAATGTGCGATATGTTACCGAGGATCGAAAGGTTTTGAGGAGGGTAATAGTTGCTCTTTACGATGCCTAGTATTACGAGTAACCAGTGCTTTTTTTCTTGCCGTACGCAACGGTACGCAGTACCGGAATCTTTTTTCTTAAGTTTTTAAAAATTTGCGATTTATTGACAGCAAAATGTATTATAAATATTCCGGTCGATGGTACTGTGTTTACGAATTGAATTTTCAGTTTTGATTACTCATAAGTTGGTACCCTGCTTTTCTGTTTCATAGGTTAGTACGCAACCGGAAACAGGAAGTTGCGTTCACTTCCGATTGCTTCCAATATCAGTTTATTAGTTCTATATCCACTCTGCAACAGACAGGTGTTCGCAGGTGTTCACGTGAGTTTTGAATTAATCTAAATTAAATCAGTACAATCATTTTTCAAAATGAGTAAAATAAGTAGTTACTTTATGCCAATGAGTGAAAAAAGGAAGCCTTAAGAAGCAGAAATTGTAGAATCTACTGGTGATCCCGTAAAACGAAAACTAGCACCGAAATTACACTTGGTGAAGAGGATCACCAAACCAAGACCGAAGATCCACGTGGTCAAAAGGAAGCAGATTCTGATAATGATTGGCCCGAATGTTGGACACTTTTGCAGAAAAATGACCTGCGGGAGAAAGGATTAGCTGTATGTCAAGAATAAAATGTTGGGCTGTAAAGTGTGTCGTGATGTCGGAAGTCTTGCCGTCGATAAACAGATGGGAACGAAAATTTCAGCGGAGTGGGCAAATGGTATAATCAGTCATTTTGGAGAATCTCGCAAACAACAGTTAATGTCATTAAGAAAAAAGATTTACGATCATAAGGAGAGTGCAGCGCACAAAGCGTGCCAAAAAATAAAATCTGAAGCAAAAAACGAAACATTAGAGAAAGTTTTCCTAATTGCTTTGGGTTGGGTTGTTTTACCTCTGAGCGGCACTTTTTTGCACACCATGGGCTAAGTGGCCAGGTCACATGGACCCCGAAGGCTCAGAGAAGGTTGAGGGAGGAGACCCACTGAACGGCTGTTGGGAGACAGATGGTAGCCTCCCGTCAAGGCCATCCAGCGTGTTCTTTAACGTGCACAGGTTATGGCTCTCCCGCACACGGACCACGGCTTAACGTCCCAACCGACGGACGGCGGCCTTTCCAAGCCCATTGGTGTCCCCTACTGACCGTGGGCAGGGAATTTTGCGGAGATAAATCTCAAAGCTGACCCAGCTGGGACTCGAACCTGGTAACTACAGATTACGAGCCTGGCGCGCTACCGACTGAGCCACCCACGCCCCTCCTAATTGCTTTGTCACATAATAAAGACATAACAGGAAAAGTATTTCGAACCGCTTACAACTTGCGAGGAGAAATCATCATTTAACAACTTTGAAGACGAAATAAATTTCCAGGAACTCAATGGCCTAGACATGGGATATATTCTTCATTCTGCAAATGCCTGCATTAACATTGTGAGCCATATCGCAAATGAAATGAGAAAAACATTAATAGACAATATAGTGAACTCCAAGAACAAAATATCATTTCTTATTGATGAATCGACAACTGTGAGTAACAGAACGACATCGATTGTTATTGTTCGTGTAGTTCTTCCTGAACTTTCGGCTCCTGTTAGTCTTTTCCTAAATTTGATCGAATTATCAGATGTAACTGCTAGAGGAATTCTAAACTCTTTAATTAGTCATCTTGAGTGTTTAGGATTATCTGAAGATTACTTAAAGGGGTATTTATTGTCTGTAATTTGTGATGGTGCAGCCGTGTTGTTTGACGTGCGTAATGGTGTAAGGGGGCTAATGCAAGAGAAGTTTCCTAGTGTTATTTTCTGGCGTTGTGCTAGCCATCGCCTTGAATTGTCTGTTAGTGACACAGTAAACAATATGGCAGGAGTGAATCGCTTTAAGTTGGGTTGTTTTACCTCTGAGCGGCACTTTTTTGCATACCATGGGCTAAATGGCCAGGTCACATGGACCCCGAAGGCTCAGAGAAGGTTGGGGGAGGGGACCCACTGGAAATGCTGTTGGGAGACAGATGGTAGCTTCCCATCAAGGCCATCCAGCGTGTTCTTTAACGTGCACAGGGTATGGCTCTCTCGTACAGGGGCCACGGCTTAACGTCCCATCCGACGGACGGCGGCCTATCCAAGCCCATCGGTGTCCCCTACTGACCGTGGGCAGGGCGGGGATTTTTTGCGGAGATAAATCTCAATGCTGACCCAGCTGGGACTCGAACCTGGGAACTACAGATTACGAGCCTGGCGCGCTACCGACTGAGCTACCCCCGCCCATCGCTTTAAGAGTTTCATGGACAAACTTTATGTGACTTATCATGCTTCACCTAAAAATGCTAGGGAACTATAGGAATGTGCAGCGACTCTAGTACTTCAACTTCTTAAAATTGGCAGAATTTTAAGCACTCGCTGTGTTGCATCTAGCTTTGGCACTGTTTCTGCAGTGTGGCAAGACTTTGAAGCCCTCGTCGATCACTTTCATGAGGCAAAAGAAGACAGCAGAAGTAGAAAAACAGATAGTTCTTGATTTGGGCCTTATGTGTGATGCTCTCCAAGAACTTAGTGAACTAAGTGTAGATTTATAAGAGAGAAATATTGACTTGTATAAAGCAGACAGGATGATAAAGAATACAGTTCAACTTTTTGAAGAAAGAATTGAAAATCCTGGTCCGTATTACAGTATTCCTCTTCAAAGTCAGAAGAACATGAAGTACAAAAGGACTTAGTTCCTCAAAAATGAAAGACAGAGTCCTGCAATAAGTTCATCTGCTTTCTATAAAAGTCTGAAAGAAGCTGTTGGAAAGCGTCTGCTTGAAGGAGATAATGCTGATTTGCCTGAATGTGCTAAGATTTTAGATTCCAAGTATTGGCCAGAAATTCCTGGGAAGCATCTGACATTTGGTGAAGCTGAAATTAAAAAGTTAGCACGCACATTTTTCTTAAATGAAAGAGAAGCAGTTCGTGGTTTCCGTAAATATCTTCAAGAAAATAAAGTCCCGTACATACTACTTCCTCTAAAGCACACTTTGGGCACAATTGCAATATCTTCCAGTCAATGTGAAAGGGGTTTCTCTCAGATAAATCTTATAATAACTTCATCTAGGTCATCTCTGATTGTACGGACAACTTCTGCACTGATAGTCATCAGGATAGTAGGACCTCAGCTCACACAGTTCAAACCCTAGCAAATATGTGGACTCATGGCTGCTCCGAGGTCGTCATTCTGCAGTTGATACCAAAAGCAAGAAGCGTATCTAGAGACGAAGAAGGTATATCGGTTATGTTAAAAGTGTGGAAGTTGCTGTAATAACATCTTCATGGTGAGTACCGGCACCTTTTTTTCCAGAAAAAAAGCACTGCGAGTAACAGATTATAAAGATGTGCAAAGGCAGAGAATCTAGCATTTCTCAAAAGGGCATCTATGTGGTGAAGCCGTCGCATAGGAGACGGACACTCGGAGGAGGCTGCAGTACAGTCGTTCAAAAAAGTATCCGAACACTATGGTTGATCACAGAATTCAGAAAAAAATATCTGGCAACAATTTTTTTAGAAATTAGTGATCTGGCAACTTCGTGTTGCCAGATCACTAATTTCTAAAAAAATTGTTTTTGGAGCGTGTGCAGTAACTGCACACGCTCCAGTTTGCTGTGAACGGTAACTGGAGCGTGTACAGTTGCTGTACACGCTCCAGATATTTTTCCTGAATTCTGTAATCACGTGACACGATGGTTGCCAGATCACTAATCTCTAAAATAAATCGTTGCCAGATATTTTTTCTGAATTCTGTAATCAGCCATAGTGTTCGGATATTTTTTGAGCGACTGTACTGTATATCAACTGTTCCCCAACAGGGACATCAGATCAAGAATGATCGATGGTTGCATAAAGGTATATAATAAATATTCTAGAGGCCTCTGAAAACATATTGCAATAACATTTAGGAATAAATTCTATTCAAAAGCAAAAATCAATAACAGTTACGTTAGATTTTTCTCAAACAACATAAAAGTAAATAAATACTTTTAAATAAAAAATAAGAATAATTTCATTTATAATATTAAGGCAAAATAAAATTATTATATTGGAGACATTTCCTCGCATTTGTTGAGAAATATTGTGCAAAGTTCCTCAGATATCTGTCAGATTTAAATCATATATAAAAGATAATGTACCTATTTTTAATTAAAAGTGTTCCATATTTTTTTATTGTCAAAGTGAAGTAGAAAGAATGAGGTTCGTTAATTAAAATAATAGAGCAAATTTTCTGCTATTTGCTTAATTATCACTTAATTTTTGTCCTGATCAAAAACTTATATAGAATCCCAGAATATTTACCTCTGACTTCATGATACAACGAGCTAGCCACGTTTCTTTCCTAGAATTCTTACAAGCGAAATATTTTTGAGAGCATCGCTTTAGAAACTATGTTACTCTTTCATTTTTATTTTGTTTATTCTCACCTATGATATCTTCTTGCAATATGTAAGATGCTCGTAAAAGCAGGCAAGAAACGTCTTTTTTTTGTAGAAGTTTGTGATCAGACTTATGCTAATAACAGATATGCATTTCAGCTCCGTGCCCTTGTTTCTGAACTTGAAAAAAAAAACGATTTTCACTTGATGAAGTTGTGCATTTTAAGATTTTAATCCATATGTTTCAAAATAATCAGAGTTAAATGAAACTATATGTCTTTACTTCAATGATGAAATACTCGCATTCTAATGGCATCAAGTCTATTCGAATCAAGTCCAGAGCAAAAAATAAGTACTTATATATTTCTTTTTATTGTTTTGCTTTTTATTTATAAAAGTAAAGAGAAATGTTAAACTGATTATTTGTCTGAAAATAATTCCGATTCCCTTGCATTAATTTTTTAATTATGCATTTCAAAATTATAGTTTATAAACATATTTTAAAATTGCATCTGTAAGCAAGATGCCTTTCGCTGATACAGGACATACTTATGTATTCTTTTAAGTTCAATAAAAGATATTAATACTATTACAACCATATTTGGAAGTTTCAATACAAAGCAATATTAGAATTGCAACATAATTATATAACATGTATGGCACTAAAAAAGTACATAATGCAAAACCTAAAACATATACACACTCATATGTATATATACATAAAAATATACATCAATATTAGAGATGAGTTCGAGCTCAGTTTTTCGACCCTTACCCATTTCGACATTTGTTGAGATCTAACCCCCTCAATCCCCGGTTTGAAGGGAAAAAATATTCTCTAACGCATCATATGACATATGTATATATAGAGAAAGAAAAATGCATGTCGTTTATCATTTATTTTATTCTTATATTATTAATTATAATCATTTTATGACAATATTAAAATGTTAATGCTTTTTAGAACGAAAAATATTAGACATACGAGCTAAAAAGGCAAAACTTTCTAAACACTGATTGCACCCGCTCATTGAAAAGTGCAAGTCATATGCAAGGCGGCAGGGCCGGATTTTGACCTTCTGAGGCCCTGAGCTATGTCAAGTTTAAGAGGTCGCAAAAAATCGAAAGTCATAATTTATATATTTATTCTGACTCAAGAGAGCGTTAAAAATAAACATGAAACTGGTGAAAATATTTATTATATACTATAATTATTCAACTACTAATACAACTTCACAACAGTAACACAATAAAAGTTGAAATACATATTTTCAGCCCCTTATATCGTAAGGCCCTAAGCTGTAGCTTAATTATCTTATGCGTAAGTCAGGCCCCTTATATCGTAAGGCCCTAAGCTATAGCTTAATTATCTTATGCGTAAGTCATGCCCCTTATATCATAAGGCCCTAAGCTGTAGCTTAGTTAGCTTGTGCGTAAGTCAGGCCCTGCAAGGCGGGTGAAATGCGATACCCCGATAACGATGCTCTCGAACGACTTGCCACTATTATTTATAATGACTAAGGAAACCGAAAGTTCGTGGGTAACATTATTATAAATACAAAGAGCTACTCACTTATTAAAGATAGAGAATATGTTAAAAATATAATCAAAATCTGCATGGTGCTTGTTTTTAAATGTTAAAGGTTGAAATAAAAGGTTGAAATTCTAGTTCAGATTTTTTTAATTTTTACTTATTTTTTCCACAATTACAAGAAATATTTTAAATTTAAATTATTCTGAGCCCAAATCTGCTCGAGACCGACGTCGTCTGTGATATCTTGAGCCCGACAAAGCCCGAGCTCAAACTCATCTCTAATTAGAATCATTTATAAACTAAATTTTGGAGAATTCAGCAAATATGAAAAGTTTGACTCGAAACTTCCCTCGTGTGTTTTATTGTCCCTTCGTCGCACTTGTCATGCACACTCTGAGCAAAGCAAATACAATAGCAAAGCTAACGAATAACAGATATTGGCACATACAGAAAGACTTCAGAGAAGACACACGAAGAGAAAGGTGCTATAGAAATAGCTACAGAAGACACTAAAATCTTGTGCACGATTAGAAATAGCCATGTGCTTCTTTAACCAGCTAAATATAACCTTAGTGTCCATCCATGTGTTTGTGTGAGAAATCAGAATAAGTCCAATAGGTTGTCAATGTTCTTTGCATAGTGGAGTACCTATCTTTAAACGGTTTTGGATCTCTTTGGGGGTAACTAAAATTTAATTTTTTTTTAATTTTTCAAGTGATTTGTAAGAATAATATTTATTTAATTTTTTCAGTGCGAGTGTAGAATAATATCAGCTTCTTCTAATATTCATGAATCGGAGCTGTGATGTAAAGGACAGTTGATAGTATTCCAACCTCGTAACCTGATGTTTCCAGGTTCGGATCCCACTTGTGTCAGCGTTCAGATTTTCTCCCCCTTGCTACCTCTGTTCTCAGTGATAAAAGGAAACCATATATCTACGAAAGGTTTGCCGTCCATCAGCTGAGGCTTCAAACCATGGTCTTTTGCGCAGGTGAGTTAAAAACATACATGGATTTGACAGATTAACCTTTGCCTCTTAACAGCTGTCCAGGGATTTTTCTTTTCTTTTCAAGAGTGTTTTAAACTTTGGAAAAATAATCTAGCAATTTTGAAACCGTTTTGTCTTGGCCATTTTTAGATCATTGTTCGGAAAACACGAATCGCCGTTCAGACGTAAAAGTATTCAATACTGTAATTCCGTTTTGTTTTTCTTAAGCAGGGAGAATCGTAACCAACTCTAAAGATTGAAAAGCCAGGACTTTTGAGCTATGTTTAAAGATTTTATTTGCTATTTTCAAATCTCCTCCTTTTTTGAGAAACAATCCGGGATCTCTATGAATATCCCAATGAATGGGGAGATTGGCTTGAAAAGTCAATGGCTCGATTCCCGACCTTGTCAACTTTGAGGAGTTCTCCACTTTGTACTTCATGCTCTCAGTAAGAAAGAGAAACAGAACACTGGGAGAAAATTCTGAAAAAAGGATGAGACACTACGACGGAGATTCTGCTTTGTGGGCATTAAAGGTTCTGCTGATGAACTTCCGCCGGTCCCAACAGCTGGTGAGGAATTTCGTACCATACTTGAATCCTTGGTATCTCTTAATGGATCATAGAGCATTGCTCAGGACAAAGTCAAATCAACACAAATTGGGTAACTAAACGCTTTAACCTGAGCGATCATGGCAATATCTGACCTGTATGCTTTGCTATACATGGTAATTTTGAGAAACAGAGTACTTCACTTCTGATTATTCTGAAGCCTGAGTTCGTGACAATTTTGGAGCATAAGTACTCTAGTGATCATGATAATTTTTATCCGAATAGTTTTCTAGATAATTTAAATGCCTGAGAGTTCGAGTAATCAAAGTAACTTTCGGGCCTGAATATTCTGGTGCTAAAAATAATAATGATGACTAATGCTTGTGATAATTCTAAAACCTAAATACTCTAGTCTTCATCAGAGTTTTGAAGCCTAACTACACTGTAGACCATGATAATTTTGGAATCTAAGCACTCTAGGCCACATGATAAATTATTTGCTTAATCTGTTCTTCAGTATCAAGTATTTGCGAAAAAAAAAACACAAAACCTAAACAAAATGAACGTAAAACGCAAAACCTAAACAAAATGAACAAAAGAACCCTGTCTTACCGTCGCTAACAAGCTGATATTCAGTTTCTGATGCAATAGATAAAAAAGACGTGTATCAGATAGAAACTTGACTTGTCATATAACTCAGATATTAATTATTTTCCAGAATCGATAAATTAACTAAGATTTTAATAAAACGGGTGTGATAGAAGCGTTTTGGTCACAGTCGCGACATTATGTGTTTCTTCAGCTTAGTGATGATTTACAGAGCTGTTGCAATTTAACAGTCAAAAAGTTTCCTTGACACAATTTTCATTCATAAAAAATTACAGCTGTATATTGAATTCTAGGAATACGTCGTCTAGAGAAGAATGAGATAAGACATTTGACTGGAGTGTAAGATGCACAGGTGGAAGATTAATAAAATGATATCACGACTTTCCATTTTAACTCAATAGGGCAACTTGCCTCATGTTCGAAGCATAGAAAGCTGTAGCATCAACGGTAATGCTTAATACTTCAAGGAAATCGATGAAATGTCTTCTTTAAAACTTGGTCTTTTTTGTAGACAAGTGTCACCACGACCACAGGCGTAAGGTTAAGGACTAGAACATAGAAATTTTGCATATTTTGTCTGCGCTAGATAATATAAAACAAAAAGGTAGCAACTACTTGTTTTACGACAAACATTTCGATCGTCATAAATTAAAAAAATCTATTTTAGCCTTTATTGTTTTCTGGTACACCATGATGACAATTCAGATTATTCAAAACAGCTTACTTTTTCACTTACTTTTTCGTTTCAAGTTTATGCAGTTACCTTCCTTGACTTGAGCACTTCAAAACTACGTTTCACACCAAACAGTTTATTATCCACGAGTTACAACTAAGTGCAAATCTTACTACACCAGAACAGCAAACAACAGTATTCACTTGCCTAAATATTGGTGCAAATGTGCAGAAATAACAGAAAAATCAACCCATTATAGAAGAGAATTAAAGAGGAGGTCGCAGGGTAGGTTAGTAGGTTAGAAAACCATGCAGAAAGCAATAGCAACAAGTAACAGAAAGTGCAGAAAGTGCAGAAACAGGACACTGCGAGTAAATTGATAGATTTATGTAAAGTTTATCAACAAATATCATTTTCTATGGTACAAAGAATATTATCTTTGCACCATATTCACTGCTTGGTAAAAATAATATTTTTAAGTACATAATTTTCACTATATAGGCAAATTAAAATTCTTATGTTATGAATTATTTGGAATTCTTAAGGACTTAAAAATTACTTAGAATAGGCTTTATTCAAGTAATTAGAAATTTGATATAAACTAGTTTTGGAATTGTGGAGTATTAGTTCAAATGCGAAATGTTTTTTCAATTTACTATCAGTGTCCAAAATACACATACATAAAAACTAAACAAACACTAGCCTAAACACGCTGAATTAACACGTTCTAACTATTCGTCATTATTAACACTTGAATAATTTCTGCTGGTAATTGTTTGCGTTAATTTCCCTCATTTTGGAGTAATTCGCCAATATATCTTTACCATCCTTGAATACATTTCCCCCTAAATATCATTTTTACGATGCTCTATTAAAGTACTTCGCAAACGAAGTAATTTAATTAGAGTATATACTTTGCATCAATTTTGAAAAAATAAATCCTCTTTAATTGCGTAGATGATTTCTTTTTTTTTCATAAACAGTGTTCTCTTGCGCATTTAGTGATCTCTGTTGACGTACTAAAACTTACAAGAAAGAAGCCTTGACAGATAAAGTTAATCAGCTGCAAAGGGATTTAAAAACAGTGAAAAGTCATTTCCTCTGACTCCATTGGATGAAATATTCCATTACATACGGTATGTAGCTTCATTGATGTAGCTAGGGTTTCAAATATGAGGGGTTTGGGAGGAAGCCTCTAGAATGTGTGGGTGATTCCAGTTATTATATTATACATGTATATGAGTCAAGAATATTTATAAAACACAAAATTAATGTGGATGTGCCACTTTATTTATTATTGTCTCTTTCCCCTTCAATATCTAAATCACTGAGTAATGTGTCGGGTTCGTAACAAGATGATCTCTGGTTCGATTTCCAGTCTATTAGGATACTTTCTTCTCTTCTATATATTTTCGTATTTTCGCCCTTAACGAACTGCTGATCTCTATTGAAAAAGGAGATTTTAATAATTAAAGAATAATTATATATAACTGTAGGCAAGATCATCAGGTGCCCCCAAGTATTGTGTTTAGTATTAGACTTTCATTGTTTTGAATCAGAAGTTTTGCGATGAGTTTTAAGTCATCGTTTTTGCAGATGGGATTTAACCCATGCCCACTGTACAGGAATGCCATTAAACATATTTAAGGTTCCCCCTATTGACAGCAGATTGTTAAAGAGTCTGCTTACCCTAGTTTTAGCCTTAAGGACCTAGTCAATAAAACTTACCGAACCTAACTGCACGTTCCTTGAATAGTGTGTAAAAAACTCATTGACAAAGAAATCGAAAATAAGCTTAATTTTCAGCTCCTTTTCAGTGGAATTTCAATTGATTTGAAGATTATGCTGATTAGATGTCAATTAGGAAGAAGCTGAAAGTTGCTCTGTATTCAAAAGCAATTTATTAACTACTTTTACTAAATAATATATTTTAAATGTTTAAATAGTAAAATGTTCCTTATTTAAATTATTATTTGCCACAAATTTGTGAATATATTTGTGGTGCTCAGACCTGGGAAATTCAATATCGTGTTTTTTAACTAAGCGTTCCTTCGTAAATTGCATTCTAAACTAAAATCTCTTCACAATATTATAAAGTAAAGATGAAACAAATATAACTATTACGTGTAATAAGTATGCTTCTAGAAAGTTTGAATATAGAGAAAAATCAATTTGTATGTCAGATTAAGTAAGATGATTATAAGAAATTAGTATATAATGTGCAATTCACTTACATATTGAAATTTAGTGGTTTATCCATTGGCGTAGCATAACATATAGCTGTAAGGACACTCGCTATGGTTAGAGGCTAGCGGAACGTTAACAATTTCACATTGTCTTAAAGGTGTGTGTTTAGGGGGGGGAGTGAACTTTCGACCTACACCTGGGAGAGTCGAGGAAAGGGGAAAGGAGGAAAGGGATCACTTACACTACGATTGACTTTGTCTTAAAGGTGTGTGTTAGAGGGGGTGAACTTTCGACCTACACCTGGGAAAGTCGAGGAAAGAGGAAAGGGGGCAAGGGATCACTTACACTACGATTGACATTGTCTTAAAGGTGTGTGTTTAGAGGGGGGGTGAACTTTCGATCTACACCTGGGAAAGACGAGGAAAGAGGAAAGGGGGCATGGGATCACTTACACTACGATTGACATTGTCTTAAAGGTGTGTGTTTAGAGGGGGGGGGTGAACTTTCGATCTACACCTGGGAAAGTCGAGGAAAGGGGGCAAGGGATCACTTACACTACGATTGACATTGTTTTAAAGCTGTGTGTTTAGAGGGGGGTGAACTTTCGATCTACACCTGGGAAAGTCGAGGAAAGAGGAAAGGGGGCAAGGGATCACTTACACTACGATTGACATTGTCTTAAAGGTATGTGTTTAGAGGGGGGTGAACTTTCGATCTACACCTGGGAAAGTCGAGGAAAGAGGAAAGGGGGCAAGGGATCACTTACACTACGATTGACATTGTCTTAAAGGTGTGTGTTTAGAAGGGGGTGAACTTTCGATCTACACCTGGGAAAGTCGAGGAAAGAGGAAAGGGGGCAAGGGATCACTTACACTACGATTGACATTGTCTTAAAGGTGTGTGTTTAGAAGGGGGTGAACTTTCGATCTACACCTGGGAAAGTCGAGGAAAGAGGAAAGGGGGCAAGGGATCACTTACACTACGATTGACATTGTCTTAAAGGTGTGTGTTTAGAGGGGGGGTGAACTTTCGATCTACACCTGGGAAAGTCGAGGAAAGAGGGCAAGGGGGCAAGGGATCACTTACACTACGATTGACATTGTCTTAAAGGTGTGTGTTTAGAGGGGGGGGTGAACTTTCGATCTACACCTGGGAAAGTCGAGGAAAGAGGAAAGGGGTCAAGGGATCACTTACACTACGATTGACATTGTCTTAAAGGTGTGTGTTTAGAAGGGGGTGAACTTTCGATCTA
This sequence comes from Ryuthela nishihirai, assembly GCA_038380435.1. Classification (NCBI taxonomy): domain Eukaryota; kingdom Metazoa; phylum Arthropoda; class Arachnida; order Araneae; family Heptathelidae; genus Ryuthela; species Ryuthela nishihirai. The sequence continues at coordinate 44,376,458 of JAWZYU010000020.1, forward strand.
CACCTGGGAAAGTCGAGGAAAGAGGAAAGGGGGCAAGGGATCACTTACACTACGATTGACATTGTTTTAAAGCTGTGTGTTTAGAGGGGGGTGAACTTTCGATCTACACCTGGGAAAGTCGAGGAAAGAGGAAAGGGGGCAAGGGATCACTTACACTACGATTGACATTGTCTTAAAGGTGTGTGTTTAGAGGGGGGGTGAACTTTCGATCTACACCTGGGAAAGTCGAGGAAAGAGGAAAGGGGGCAAGGGATCACTTACACTACGATTGACATTGTCTTAAAGGTGTGTGTTTAGAAGGGGGTGAACTTTCGATCTACACCTGGGAAAGTCGAGGAAAGAGGAAAGGGGGCAAGGGATCACTTACACTACGATTGACATTGTCTTAAAGGTGTGTGTTTAGAGGGGGGGTGAACTTTCGATCTACACCTGGGAAAGTCGAGGAAAGAGGAAAGGGGGCAAGGGATCACTTACACTACGATTGACATTGTCTTAAAGGTGTGTGTTTAGAAGGGGGTGAACTTTCGATCTACACCTGGGAAAGTCGAGGAAAGAGGAAAGGGGTCAAGGGATCACTTACACTACGATTGACATTGTCTTAAAGGTGTGTGTTTAGAAGGGGGTGAACTTTCGATCTACACCTGGGAAAGTCGAGGAAAGAGGAAAGGGGGCAAGGGATCACTTACACTACGATTGACATTGTCTTAAAGGTATGTGTTTAGAGGGGGGTGAACTTTCGATCTACACCTGGGAAAGTCGAGGAAAGAGGAAAGGGGGCAAGGGATCACTTACACTACGATTGGCATTGTCTTAAAGGTGTGTGTTTAGAGGGGGGGTGAACTTTCGATCTACACCTGGGAAAGTCGAGGAAAGAGGAAAGGGGGCAAGGGATCACTTACACTACGATTGACATTGTCTTAAAGGTGTGTGTTTAGAAGGGGGTGAACTTTCGATCTACACCTGGGAAAGTCGAGGAAAGAGGAAAGGGGGCAAGGGATCACTTACACTACGATTGACATTGTCTTAAAGGTATGTGTTTAGAGGGGGGTGAACTTTCGATCTACACCTGGGAAAGTCGAGGAAAGAGGAAAGGGGGCAAGGGATCACTTACACTACGATTGACATTGTCTTAAAGGTGTGTGTTTAGAGGGGGGGTGAACTTTCGATCTACACCTGGGAAAGTCGAGGAAAGAGGGCAAGGGGGCAAGGGATCACTTACACTACGATTGACATTGTCTTAAAGGTGTGTGTTTAGAGGGGGGGGGGTGAACTTTCGATCTACACCTGGGAAAGTCGAGGAAAGGGGGCAAGGGATCACTTACACTACGATTGACATTGTTTTAAAGCTGTGTGTTTAGAGGGGGGTGAACTTTCGATCTACACCTGGGAAAGTCGAGGAAAGAGGAAAGGGGGCAAGGGATCACTTACACTACGATTGACATTGTCTTAAAGGTATGTGTTTAGAGGGGGGTGAACTTTCGATCTACACCTGGGAAAGTCGAGGAAAGAGGAAAGGGGGCAAGGGATCACTTACACTACGATTGACATTGTCTTAAAGGTGTGTGTTTAGAAGGGGGTGAACTTTCGATCTACACCTGGGAAAGTCGAGGAAAGAGGAAAGGGGGCAAGGGATCACTTACACTACGATTGACATTGTCTTAAAGGTGTGTGTTTAGAAGGGGGTGAACTTTCGATCTACACCTGGGAAAGTCGAGGAAAGAGGAAAGGGGGCAAGGGATCACTTACACTACGATTGACATTGTCTTAAAGGTGTGTGTTTAGAGGGGGGGTGAACTTTCGATCTACACCTGGGAAAGTCGAGGAAAGAGGGCAAGGGGGCAAGGGATCACTTACACTACGATTGACATTGTCTTAAAGGTGTGTGTTTAGAGGGGGGGGTGAACTTTCGATCTACACCTGGGAAAGTCGAGGAAAGAGGAAAGGGGTCAAGGGATCACTTACACTACGATTGACATTGTCTTAAAGGTGTGTGTTTAGAAGGGGGTGAACTTTCGATCTACACCTGGGAAAGTCGAGGAAAGAGGAAAGGGGGCAAGGGATCACTTACACTACGATTGACATTGTTTTAAAGCTGTGTGTTTAGAGGGGGGTGAACTTTCGATCTACACCTGGGAAAGTCGAGGAAAGAGGAAAGGGGGCAAGGGATCACTTACACTACGATTGACATTGTCTTAAAGGTGTGTGTTTAGAGGGGGGGTGAACTTTCGATCTACACCTGGGAAAGTCGAGGAAAGAGGAAAGGGGGCAAGGGATCACTTACACTACGATTGACATTGTCTTAAAGGTGTGTGTTTAGAAGGGGGTGAACTTTCGATCTACACCTGGGAAAGTCGAGGAAAGAGGAAAGGGGGCAAGGGATCACTTACACTACGATTGACATTGTCTTAAAGGTGTGTGTTTAGAGGGGGGGTGAACTTTCGATCTACACCTGGGAAAGTCGAGGAAAGAGGAAAGGGGGCAAGGGATCACTTACACTACGATTGACATTGTCTTAAAGGTGTGTGTTTAGAAGGGGGTGAACTTTCGATCTACACCTGGGAAAGTCGAGGAAAGAGGAAAGGGGTCAAGGGATCACTTACACTACGATTGACATTGTCTTAAAGGTGTGTGTTTAGAAGGGGGTGAACTTTCGATCTACACCTGGGAAAGTCGAGGAAAGAGGAAAGGGGGCAAGGGATCACTTACACTACGATTGACATTGTCTTAAAGGTATGTGTTTAGAGGGGGGTGAACTTTCGATCTACACCTGGGAAAGTCGAGGAAAGAGGAAAGGGGGCAAGGGATCACTTACACTACGATTGGCATTGTCTTAAAGGTGTGTGTTTAGAGGGGGGGTGAACTTTCGATCTACACCTGGGAAAGTCGAGGAAAGAGGAAAGGGGGCAAGGGATCACTTACACTACGATTGACATTGTCTTAAAGGTGTGTGTTTAGAAGGGGGTGAACTTTCGATCTACACCTGGGAAAGTCGAGGAAAGAGGAAAGGGGGCAAGGGATCACTTACACTACGATTGACATTGTCTTAAAGGTATGTGTTTAGAGGGGGGTGAACTTTCGATCTACACCTGGGAAAGTCGAGGAAAGAGGAAAGGGGGCAAGGGATCACTTACACTACGATTGACATTGTCTTAAAGGTGTGTGTTTAGAGGGGGGGTGAACTTTCGATCTACACCTGGGAAAGTCGAGGAAAGAGGGCAAGGGGGCAAGGGATCACTTACACTACGATTGACATTGTCTTAAAGGTGTGTGTTTAGAGGGGGGGGGGTGAACTTTCGATCTACACCTGGGAAAGTCGAGGAAAGGGGGCAAGGGATCACTTACACTACGATTGACATTGTTTTAAAGCTGTGTGTTTAGAGGGGGGTGAACTTTCGATCTACACCTGGGAAAGACGAGGATTAATTCGCCATTCTATTCTTTTATTGGCCGAAATATTCCCGGGCAGTCAGAGACAGTTCAAATTTTGCTATTTTGCCACCATTTGTACAGTCGCTCAAAAAAGTATCCGAACACTACGGTTGATTACAAAATTTTTTAATATATATAATGCAACGAATATGGAGCGTGTGCAGTTATCGTTCACAGCAAACTGGAGCGGTTGCGGTTAATGTTCACAGCACATTGGATCGTGCGAACTCACAAAGACCTAGATCGTGTGGGTTCACTCGCGGAAATATTGAGCGTGTGCAGTTACCGTTCACAGCAAACTGGAACGTGTGCAGTAACTGCACACGCTCCAGTTTGCTGTGAACAGTAACTGGAGTGTGTACAGTTGCTGTACACGCTCCAGATATTTTTCCTGAATTCTGTAATCACGTGACACGAAGGTTGCCAGATCACTAATTTCTAAAAAAATCGTTGCCAGATATTTTTTCTGAATTCTGTAATCAACGGCAGTGTTCGGATATTTTTTAATATATATAATGCAATGAATATAGAGCGTGTGCAGTTATCGTTCACAGCAAACTGGAGCGGTTGCGGTTAATGTTCACAGCACATTGGATCGTGCGAACTCACAAAGACCTGGATCGTGTGGGTTCACTCGCGGAAATATTGAGCGTGTGCAGTTACCGTTCACAACAAACTGGAGCGTGTGCAGTAACTGCACACGCTCCAGTTTGCTGTGAACGGTAACTGGAGTGTGCACACGCTCCATATTCATTGCATTATATATATTAAAAAATATCCGAACACTACGGTTGATTACAGAATTCAGAAAAAATATCTGGCAACGATTTTTTTAGAAATTAGTGATCTGGCAACCTTCGTGTCACGTGATTACAGAATTCAGGAAAAATATCTGGAGCGTGTGCAGTAACTGCACACGCTCCAGTTTGCTGTGAACGGTAACTGGAGTGTGTACAGTTGCTGTACACCCTCCAGATATTTTTCCTGAATTCTGTAATCACGTGACACGAAGGTTGCCAGATCACTAATTTCTAAAAAAATCGTTACCAGATATTTTTTCTGAATTTTGTAATCAACCGTAATGTTCGGATACTTTTTTCAGCGACTGTACAGACGTATATATCTTGCTCTCGGAAGCAAGTTTGAGTTTGCTTCTTGGCTCTCCCTGGAGCCACGGTAGCGCTAAATAATAAGCGCAACCGAAGCTGTCAAAATGTGTTTAAATGGTGAAATTAAATGTATTAGTAACTTTTAAATTCATATAATAATTTACTATTTTTAAAATATTTTTAAGAGTTGGAAAATCTCAAATTTAAAAATCGCTGAAATTGCTTTTCACTAAACAAGCAATGTTTTCAATTCTTACATGGACAACGGCGCCCTGGAAATGCATATTATTGAAAATACATTTGAGTGAGATTGAAATAAGCTAATTACCGTTTTTTAAATATATATATATAAATATTTTTAAGAAGTACTTGACTTTTTATTAAAGAGAGCTGGGCTCCAGAACCAGATGAGGTATGTATATGTTTTTCTTGTGTTGTTCGTCTACTGAAGTAGCGTTTCTTAACTTCTTTACTAAAAGTTCTTCTCTTCGGCGTGTTACACTGACAAGCAGCTGTCAAACCTCTGTGGCAAACAGCTGCTTGAGGAGTAATTTAATTTGTTTTTATTCAAAACAGATCGGTTCATAAAAGTGTTTCACTAATGTGCATTATTGGAATCTGTTTTACGTTGTTTCTAAAACAAGCTCAAATGTTAGTACTTCCTGATTTCCTTGTCCTGGTTATTTGTTGTAGTGTTTACGAGAAGATTTGTTGTCAACAAGTTATAGGAAGGTTTACAATTTTAACATACAGTAATTGCTGTGAAAGGAATTACAAACCGATGAAAAAAATCTTGGAATCTTAAATTATTAAAGTTATTTACAAGAGTATATACAAGGTGATTTTAAACTCAACAAAAAAAGATGGGTGATAGTACATAACAAGACAAACAATATTTGCAATGGAACCTAGTCCTTCCGCCAGAAAAGAGTACTTTCGAAAAACGCCACGCATGCACAAGTATTTACAACCGGTGCATGAAAATCACAAGATGCAAATCAGGTGCGTTGTGCAACTGCGTAGCCGATTAAGAACAAACATTTAAAAACGCAGCCAAACCCGTTCATCGACATTACCGTGATAACGTCACATGATAAGTGACGTATTCGTGAAGGACATGGAAGATAACACATACGAGGAATTGGCGGATATGCATCTGATGTACCGCCAAGCAGGTGGTAATGGACGTGAAGCACAAAAATTGTACCGTGAGAGATTTCCGAATCGTCGTATTCCTTACCATTCGACCTTCGCCAGTGTTGATCAAAGACTGCGTGAAACTGGCTCGTTGGCTATCTCAATGAATGATACTGGACGTTCGCGAAGTGTGCGGACACCGGAAATGGAAGAACGTGTCTTGCAGCGATTTGCAAAAGTTCCTTCCACAAGTACGCGAGTGGTGTCATCCGAAATGGGAGTTTGTCAAACCTCAGTGTGGAATGTTCTACATGAGGCACCGATTCATCCCTTCCACGTGCAGAAGGTCCAAGGTTTGAACGAAGATGACTATCCCCGCCGGGTAGAGTTTGTTAGATGGATGCTCCAGATGAACAATGTTAATCTGCAATTTCCCCCATTAGTGTTGTTTAGTGATGAGGCCACGTTTACCCAGGAACGCATTTTCAACAATCACAACCAGCACGCTTGGGCTCAAGAAAATCCACATGTCACTGACCCTCGTAAACACCAGCAGAAATTTGGCGTCAACATCTGGGCAGGTGTCCTGGGTGATTGTCTGGTAGGGCCTTAGCTCATGCCAGAACGACTGACCAGCTCAGCTACTGTGTGTTTCAGGAGCAAGTGCTTCCCGGTCTGTTGCAGGGTGTTCTGCTCACCACACAGAGGGACATGTGGTTTATGCATGATGGGGCCCCAGCACATTTTTCCATTGAGGTCCAATAATTCCTAAATGCAACATATTCCGGGTGGTGGATTGGACATGGTGGACCTGTGGCCTGGCCTCCACGCTCCCCGGACCTCAATCCACTAGACTTCTTCTTCTGGGGGCACATGAAAACATTTGTGTACGAGACACCTGTGGACTCCCTGGAAGATCTCGTCGCGAGAATCGGTGTTGCAGCGGACAAGACCAACACCACACCAGGAGTTTACGAGAGGGTGCGAGAGTCCTTCATTCGCCGGTGTGGGCTGTGCAACAACGCCCTCGGACGCCACTTTGAGCAGCTACTTTGAGTCTTTCTCTGACGCGAATGTATTTAAGCAACTCATAAATTAGTTAAGTGCCTTTGTTTTCACTGTTGAAGGATCAACGTGGATATGGAACTTTACACTTCTCTGGCGGAAGGAGTGGAATGCGACCCTAGGTTCCATTGCAACAATTGTCCGTCTTGATGTGTACTATCACCCCTCTTTTTTTGTTGAACGAGTTTACAATCACCCTGTATATATATTTACCTGTATGCAAAATGATATATTAATTTTTGTTTATATTTAGTAAAAATGTCTGATGTTTTTTATATTACCTCTTCAAGGCACACTTATAATTCCTTACTTCCATCAAAAATCGTTTCTTTCCAATAAGAAAATACTCTAATTGTAATATATCCTTACACCAGGGTATTTACAAATTCTGTTAGCAATGTTATGTGCCTCTGTGAGGTATATTAAAATACTGTCAGTACTTTAATGTTCTTAATTAAAATAGAAACGCCGTTTTAATGTTGTTTACCTTGTTCCTATCTAAAATATATTATGGGAAATATATTTCACACAAGTTACTTTACTATCATTATTATTATTCACACTAAGATCCCATCCTATAATCATCTCTAAAAATATTATCTGAACTAGACTTTGTAATAATATAGTTTGCCAGAGAAAAATCAACTAAAAGAAATAACAATAAAAAACAATATTTCCAACCAATACTATCAAGGCTTCTATTAAAGTTCTAAAATGTACGTAAACAGAGTCTGCTTTTCAAGCATGCAATGTGTTATCCCAATCCCAAATATCTTCTGCGCCAGGCATCACACTATTCTCTCACAGTTCCCTCTCTTAATAACATTACTGGCATATAAGTACACAAACTACAATTTTAACATTGACTGACAATGAGGCTGCCCACTTGGTTAGCATGTTACCTTGAAAAGTTGCACTCCAATGACAGCAAACATGAACTGAAGCAGGTACGTCACCAACATGATGTTCCCTATCGTTTTGACTGCAACTATGACGCACTTGACTACGTACTAGAGGACAAACAAAGGAGGTGGAAATCAATTAGAGTTTCTGGAAGGAAGGGAGAATTATTAATGAGTGGTTCCAGGTCCTACCTTGAGTAGCTGCACTCCAATCACAGCAAACATGAAGTTTAGAAGAAACGTCACCAACAAGATGTTGCCTATAGTTTTTACCGCTACAAAGACGCACTGGACTACATGCTAAATGCAAACAAAATAAAGTCACCATATCATTTCTGTTCCCACTTCACTCCAATATTCAGTGGGGGCAGGACCAGTGGCGAAGCGTCCATGGAAGCAAGGGATGCAATCCTTCCTTTATAAGTCAGATGACTAAACAACAATGTTAAGTACATTTGCAATGATGTAAAGTAAAAATCTACTAACGTAAATGTTTACGATATTTTTTGTAACCGATTGATATGAACCGGAACGGCATTTCATTTTCCGAAATCTTTATGAAATGCTTCCCTGATTCAATGAGTTACGCTATGCCACTGGGTAGACATATTGGTAAAATGTCGCGGAAGAAAAAGCATTATGGCATTTTGTTTCAAAATCATATAATTTGCAAAGATAAATAAAATTTAATAAAAACAAATGCAATTAAAAATTACAATATGTAAAGAAAAAGTTTTATCTGATAAATAAATTTTTTCAGTTCAAAAAAATACTTTTTCGTTTTCTTACTGGCACAACAGTTAAAATTGAAGTGTTAGTTGAACCAGGTTGGAAACCAATTTAGAACTCCCACCCCCCACCCCCCCGACGAAAATTTTTTTTCAACTACCACTTAAAATTGTTACTTAAATACAGGATAAATCCTGTGCTTTGTTATTATTGAACATAATAATTTCAACTGGTAAAAATTAGTTTTACTTGTACTTTAATATTCAGGCTTGAGAGGCACTAAAACAAGCATATCATCAAAATAAATGGTCAAAATAACTAAGAACGTAATTTGTATATATATATAATAATAACTGAGAACGTAATTTGTATATATGTAGATAATAATAACTGAGAACGTAATTTGTATATATATAATAATAACTAAGAACGTAATTTGAATATTATCAACTAAAAACAAACTGCAAGATTGTTTCTGGCATGGACAGAAACATATTTGTTCACTGTAATAATCACATCATCAAAAAGACATTAAAAATGCAAAAAAGTAACATCATCATAATAACATAATATAATCATTTAAATATTTCTGCTAAGATTCCATATCAATAAGCTCCATTCTTTCTCTAAATTAAATAATTTCTAATATTTTAATATCATTATTATGTGTAGGCCAATGTGATTAATCCTTTTGGAAAAGATGAAATTATGGACAAGGATAGGTCAGATAGATCAGAAAATGAAAGAATCGCAAGTGTCTTTTTATATCGTAAATAAAATAATGTAAACCACCATAAAGAAGTAGTTGAGAAATCGTGTTTAGTCGAAAATAAGCCCTGTTTCAAAAATCATGTTAAACTGGAATCGTCTTAATAGAATTCGTGTTAGTGGGAAATTGAGTGTATAAAAATGCAACTTCCGAATCAATCCTTCATATGATTTTCATTATATTTTGAGATTTCATTGAAATGAAGATATCGAAATGCTGATTATGCATTGTCTTTGTTGTGTTTGATGATAGTTAAAGAACATTCCTTTATAAAAGAGTTCACACAAAATGCTGTGTCCAGTGAAAATTCACTCATTCTGGAATAAAATTAAAGATGTTTAAAATTGACACAAGGATATTTCGTAAACACAAGATAAATAAGAACACTTAATGGTAGCAAACATACACGTATATGATGATACTAATTTTAATATATTTTGATTCAACTGTCGAATTATCTTTAGATATTATATTCCCTCGTTTTTATGTCTTAAATCAGGCGTGCCCAACCTTTTGACTTCCCTGGGCCACATTGAGTGAAGATGAATTGTTTTGGGCCGCACATAAAATATATAATATAGTTAATGTATATGAATAATAAAACTTCATTTATTTTCTTATGTTTTTTATTATAAAATTAAAAAAGGGCAACATGAAACTAGTGGGATATCAAACACTCGCTGAAAATCACATAATCATGTTGAAAGCTTATGTCGTAAATACGCAAACTTTATGATTTTGTGGGCCGCATTACTAGCTGTCCAGGGCCGCGGGTTGGACACGCCTGTCTTAAATGATATCTTCTCAGAGATTTTTCTTTAGTTTTCGAGATTTCTGACAACATGTTTCGTGCTTCTTCTTCTGTTTTGATGTTAGCAGATAACGTATATTGTCTCCATGATTATGTGAGGTTCCTTGGTTAATTTTCTTAAAGTAATTAATATGAGCAGAACTATTTCTAGGTTATGTATCGCCCCGATGCGAAGTCCATTGGAAGCTCCCGCCTCCAAAAAATTGCGAATGTTTTATCATATCTAACACAGAATGTTTCTGTATTATCTAAAAATATTATCCAAAATAAAATAAGAAAATATAAAATACAATGAATTTAAAGAAGCATGGGTTTGAGTCCTGGAGAGAAATAATTAAAGAGGCATGGTTTTTTAGTGTATTATATTTTTGATGAATTCTCGCCTTCATCTGAGATCTTCTCTAAGGCGTATTGTACTGACAGATTTCTGTGGCAAACAGGTGCTTGAGAGATCATTAATTTATTTTATTACAGCTCTTCGATATGTTATTTACCTCATTTACTGCACAGAATATTAATCATTTACTTTGACATTAAGCATAATTTCGCTCATAAAAGGAATTTACTTAATGCTTATTTAACATCATTAGACTCCAAACATTAAAAGAAAAAATACCCCCTCAAGCAGCTGCTTGCCACAGAGGTCTGACAGGAACCTGTCAGTTTATATGCCATAGTAGAAGGTCTGAGAGGATGGCAGGACCTCAGCAGAAAAACAACACATAGAACCATGCCTTATCCGGGGCTCGAACCCAGGTCCCTTAAATCAGTAGCCAAGCGCGCTAACCACTCGGCCATAGGACGGCTCCAAACATTAGGCTGCAGCTTATTCAGGTAAAACGAAGTCGCCCAGAATGAACCAAAGAGCAGGAGAGAAATACAGGGCTTATCACCTAGTTACAGCTTTAGTAAACATAACTGTATTAGATGGTGCAATGCCTAATTTAAAAAACGATCTCATTATCTTAGCTTTTAAATTATATGTACAAATTTTCTTACACTATCCTTAACCGATTTATAAATAATAAAATATCTTGTACAAAAAAACTTAAGAATATTCATCTTGTCTAGTGATAGAAAAGATTTATTTTTTAAAATGAGCCCATTTGTCGTAGCAATTCCTACTAACAAAATATTAGTACCAAATTTATTAGCAAAAAATTCTTTATTCGAACACCTTCATCCAAAAATAATTAACAGTGAAACCTCATATTACCATTGAGATAATACCATGAAGATAATTACCATGAAGAAAATAATTGTTATTTCTCCAAATGCATTACCAATTATCATCAAAACGCGAAAACCACACAGCATATTAAAGGAACTGAGATTGACTCAGTCAATAGCTTACCAATCTCGTAATTTGAATACCCAGGTTCGAGTCCCAACAGTGCAAGCGTTGAGAATTTTCTCCGCTAACTTTCACTTTGCCGCAGTCAGAAAGGGAGCACCAATGGGCTTCGAAGGACGCTATCCATCATAAGGGACAGTAAGTGTGACTCGGTGTGCATGAGAACCATACCCTGCACACGTCAAAGAACACGCTAGATACCTTGACAAGAGGCACCCATCTGTCTCCTAACAGCTGTTCAATGAATCCCCTTCCCCCAACCTTCTAGGAGCCCTTGGGTCTTTATGACCTGGACATTTCCTTGGATTGGAGCTTTTCTGAGCAAAAAAAGTGTCGCTCAGAAAACAATCAGAATTCCAACGCAGCATATTAGCGAAAGTTTCAAAAGATAAAGAATACCATCCGAGAAGATTTCATTTTAGATCGAAAAAGAAGACCATTATACATTTAAATATATAACTAACATATATTTATATGCATATTATAATTATATACTCTTCCTTACTTTACGTATTTTAATCATCGATTTGGAAGCTTTTAATATTATGATTTGTATTTACTAATGAATATGTCTCCCTTAGAATGGGCATTTTATGCGATCTCTTTTATACAGGACTGCTCTACTAAGATTCTACCAATAATCACAACTATTTAAACATAATCAACATTCGGATACTTTCACTTCATCGAAATATAAAAAGGATTGAAACTCACATTACTGCGTAAAAAATACATATTAACAGAGTACATTTAATCAAATTTTGATGCAGTGTTTAAATAAAGAGGTCTCAATGGTTATTTTATTTCACTAATTAAATATAGGAATTTTGTAGTCAACATTGCTTATGTAATTTTGCGATCTGTTACCCGCATTTACCATTATCAAGCAATATTAACTAAAGTAGATAATAGAAATCAAAAGCCAAAATTCATAGCCGTTTATAAACTACGAATTCCAAAGAACTTCCTCCTTTGGTTAAATATGAAACACTCCAATAATAGAATGCGATGTATCAATGATGTGCCATCACATTAAGATCCATTTACGTTTATGATCCATTAATTACATTTCTCCAAATGCCTTGTAATAAAGCTCCAAAGAATTCAAGCGTTTGAGATGAAATATTTTTATTTATTTCGAATGCAAGTTAATTTTTATTAGTTGTTGTTCTCTTCAAATATTAAGAATAAAATTAACTAAAAACGTTTAATTTCTTCGTTTAGGGTGTGCACATAAAAGGAAAAATTGTTGGTAAAATATTTTTTCAGTCATTATATTGTCAGCTTAGGGAGCATTGTAATTAGTCATAACTAAACTAGGGACGAAAATTGTTCGGTACAGTCATTGTCGTATCGTAGCCATAAAACTGATCCCTGATGTCATATTACTTTGAATTTTACAATGAAACTTCCTTGGCATATATTAAAATAATTCTCTTTTAATGATACAACTACAAAAGCAAATGATAAAACAATGTGCACAAATATAAAGGAAAAGCATAAGAAAATGATAAAAACAATATAAATGAAAATAAGGGAAAGCATAATCAAATGATAAATAATATAAACAAATGTAAAGGAAATGCATATACAAATGATAAAACAATGTAAACAAATATAAGTAAAGACAAAGATAAAACATTATAAAGGAAAACCGTAAAGAAATGATAATACATTATAAACAAATATAAAGATAAAGCACAAGCAAATTATAAAGAAATATAAAGGAAAAGCATAATCAAATAACAAAACAATATAAACAAATATAAAGGAAAAGCACAAGCAAATGATAAAAACAAAATAAAAGAAAGCAAAAGTATGTGCAAATAATAAAGCAATATGAACAAACATAAAGAACAAGCTCAAGCAAATAATAAAACAAAATAAACAAAAATAAAGGAATAGCATAAGCAAATGATAAAAACAATATAAACAGAAAAAAGTAAATTAAAAGCATTAGCTAATGATAAAGCGATATAAACGAAAGGCACACCCAAATGATCAAACAATAAAAACAGCTATAAAGGAAATGTAAATGATAAAACAATATAAAGGAAAAAGCGTAAACAAATGATAACACATTAGAAACAAATATAAAGGGGAACAAATATAATCAAATGATAAAACAATGTAAACAGTTTTAAAGGAAAAGCACAAGCTAATGATAAAACAATGTAAACAAATTTAAAGGAAAAGCTTAAGCAAACGATGAAACAATGTAAAAAAAATAAAAAGGGAATGCATGAACAAATTACTATTACACTTTTGCTTTAATCCCTATATATTTAATTTCCCGAAAAAAATATTACCTCAAATATTTCACAAAGGAAACAAATTATCTTATTACATTAATATTCTTGCCAGTCTGCAGAAAATATTTTCAGCTACCAGGCCGGGAAAATGTTCTACCTCTGGCAATAGCAAAGTTTCAAATATTTATGAAAACAATCATTAAACTTTATTTATGAGTTTCTTAAATACACTAGCCTATCAAAATATTAGGTAAACCACATTATGTCATTGAGAATCTGATTTCGAACCTCCATAACTTGTTTATGGAGTTTCAATTCTAAAGCTTGAGCTCCATAATAAAGTTATGGCTCCATTAAAAGAGTAATATCAAAATTTGGTTCCCATTGACATAACATGAAAATTCCTTAATATTTTGTTGGACAGTGTATAAAATGCATTACTAATACTATCTTTAAATTACAGACCCTGCGACAGTTTTACTGTCTTAGATATGCTGATTCAGAATATCTTATCCAATTTTGACCATAATCTACAGTTCTCTGATAAAAACATCATATTCACTGTTAGTCAAGTGGGTCATTCCCCTTATATCAGAATATATTTCACTGTGCTTTAAAAGTTGAAAACAAAAATGTACTGGTGCTCAAAATTAAAGGATAATCGGTAAAACGTATATAGCTATAGAAATATGCAAAGGAATGTACTAAAAATGGTAGAACATGGAAAATACGTTACGCGAAAAACCATCCTGCATTTACAGTTGCCGCACGTAATCCGGAATATGCAAATTAGGAATGATTTAAAAAGACGCGCGAATCTATTCGCAGCTTGTAGCTGTTCTAGGCAACTCTTTCTTTCACTTCAGTGGCACCTCGAGCTGATTATGTCCTAAGACACCGTAGGATGATTTTCAGCGGTGGAGAGCGATTGGAAGGATGGAAGCAGGTCAGCCCCAGAAAGAAATTTTCAGAGCATTGAATGTTCCACAAAATGTCCTGTCACGTTTCTGGAGACAATTTCAACAGACAGGATATGTTCGTCGTCGACCAGTATAAGGCCGTCCCAGAACCACAATTACTGCAGACGATCGCTATATGAGTCTTACTGCCATACGGAACAGAGTGATGACCGCTAGGTAGAGTGATGACCGCTAGGTCTTTGGAACTTGTAGCAGCTATAAGAACGAGGGTTTCAAGGCATACTATTTACAATAAACTTATTGAGCAGTGCCTTTATGCCAGGAGACCTGTTACTTGTGTCCCTCTAACTCTCGCCGCACGACGAGCTCGTTTAACGCGGAGTCGCCAACATCACACTTGAAGTCCAGACCAGTGGGTGCATGTTATGTTCACAGATGAATCGTGATTCAGCTTAAGTACTGATTCGCAACGTATTCGCATCTGGAGAGAACAGGGACTCCAACAGTATCTCGAACATCAGAGAAAGGAACTACTCTGGTGGCCGTGGCGTGATGGTTGGGGGCAGGAATCATGACGGACGGGCGTATAGGCCTGTACAGCTTTCCGAGTGGCTGTTACTGTCCTGAGGTACAGAGGCGAGTTCCTGAACCCATATCTCAGGCCATTCAGAGAATAATTCGGTCCAGATTTTATTCTTACGGACGATAACACCGGCCTTTATCGAGTTCATGTGGTCTGCGATTTTTCTTGAAGAGGAAGATATTCGACGAATGGAGTGGCCATCTAGATCTCCTGACCTCAATCCCATTGACCATATATGGGATGCTCTAGGGAGATGTCTTGGAGCGAGAGCCCCCTCTCAGTACACTCCATGAACTCAGAATAGCACTTGTCGAGGAGTGATCACAGATTGTCGAGCAGTGGCCTCAAGACCTCGTCAATACCCTCATAAAAGTATTAGGAGTCGTAGCTTCAGCTTCATGGCTGTCATGGGTGATCATATTCCATATTAACAACATAGCGCATGTCGTGCGTAACAGACTTTAAATATTGTTCCATGGACTGCTCCTTCATGTCAATTGCACGATTATGATCTTAACGCATGCACATTATATGATTATGAATTTCTTCTGCTTGATTTACATTTGTATAAATCTCTTTACGAAATTTCATTGCATTCCCTTAAAAATATATCGAGTTATATACAAATTTATACATTATCCTTTAATTCTGAGCATCTTTAATTTCTCTAGAACAATTGCGAATCAATAGTGTTCTCGATCAATCTCTTAACAACTGTCCACTCAGTCCCCTTCCTTCATCCTTTATATCCTTCGGGTCCTTTTGACCTGGTCATTTAATTCATAATGTTCAAATAGTGCCGCTCAGAGGCAAGGGCTTATCTACAGGAGCAGGTCTGATATTCAAACTTCCCCTCGTCAAGATTTGCCAACAATTTTGAGTATGCACAAATTTGAAGTGCCATGCTCACTTCTCTGCAGCTCATCGTCTCCTGGTAAGTCAAAACTTCTCCAATTCTAAAATCCTGGGTGGCAAAACTGAGATGATGCGATAGGGAAGGACGGAGACGCTCCATGGATTCAGGCTCGTCCTTAGGTAAGACAGTTTCCTTTCTTCCCAATTTCTAAATATTCCTTATGTGTTCGAAAAAATTGGGTGAGGTCTAAGATCAATTCTGGGAACTTTGGTTTCAGAACAACTGGATATCAAATTCACGGAATGAACCGATCATATGCGCATTTTTAAAAGGGTTATTTTCCTAACAGGAAGGTAGATGCTGAAGTCAGAGAACTGACAAACTTTCGGAGGCTCTGGGTTGGGTTGTTTTACCTCTGAGCAGCACTTTTTTGCACATCATGGGCTAAATGACCAGGTCACATGGACCCCGAAGGCTCAGAGAAGGTTGGGGGAGAGGACCCACTGGAACAGCTGTTGGGAGACAGATGGTAGCCTCCCGTCAAGGCCATCCAGCGTGTTCTTTAAAGTGCACAGGGTATGGCTCTCCCGCACACGGGGCCACGGCTTAACGTCCCATCCGACGGACGGCGGCCTTTCCAAGCCCATCGGTGTCCCCTATTGACCGTGGGCAGGGCGGGGAATTTTTGCGGAGATAAATCTCAACGCTGACCCAGCTGGGACTCGAACCTGGGAACTACAGATTATGAGCCTGGCGCGCTACCGACTGAGCCACCCCCGCCCTTCAGAGGCTCTGAAACAGCATGTGAGTGCACATTTATTCCCACAAAAGTTAAGCCTATAGAAAAGTATAAGAGAAATCCAATTGCACGATTCCTTGCACCACCCCTTTCCCTTGTTTCTTTTCCCCAACAAATGCATTGAAAAGGAGACTGAATGCATTCTACTTGAGTGAAATTCATTCACGCTCCTTTTCAACCACTTTATTTTGATTCAGTACAGAGTAATCACGGAGTGAGGAAATCGTAACTTATTCCTTTTTAACTTTTCTTAAAATGAAGGTCATCAGGAACCAGCTGAGTTCATTAGTTGCTAATTGCTTTTCGATATTCAACTTCGGGAAGAAAAGTCATCAATATTAAGTGACTCATTTAGAGCACCAATAAAGAACGAGCAGTCTGAAACAACTGAATGAAAGGTTTCTTTCTTTGCTGTGGCTTTCTATAGTAAGTGTGAAGTATAAGTTAAAGGTGGTCAAAAGAACGAAAAACGATATTGATTGCTTCGCTATTTTGGATTTACAGATGTCTCGCATTTCTAGTTTTCATGAGTGGCGTAATTGTTATAGATTCTAGATGATTTTCAGTAAAGTTTCGTCCCTTGGCCGAGTGGTTAGCGTACTTGGATACTGATCAAAGAGACCTGGTTTCGAGCCCCGGCATGGATGCTTGTGTTGTTTTTCTGCTCACAGATCTACTAGAGCGTATTAAATTGAAAGACTCTTGTCAGACCTCTGTCGCAAGCAACTGCTTGAGGAGATTATTTATATTTTTTATAGTTCCATATCACAATGTTACTACTGTTATCAAATTGTGCTAATCTAATCCCACTGGTTATGGCCGTTGTTTAGTTGCAAAAAGCACTGGTGATTAAAAGTTAAGCGTAATAAACAAGTTCTGGAAGCTCAAAAACGCGATAATGAAATGATGAGATTTCTAGTGATGATGCACTGTTATATGACGCAATAAAAAGTGAGGAATAGAGCAATTCAAACGCATGATTTCTATGGGTTATGCAAATTAAACGCAGGAGTGTCAATAACTAAATGACCTGCTCCAGCAGAACGGAGAGGTTAATACCATTATGATGACCCCGAACAGCTTACAAACATCGGAATGACTTATACTGTTTACCAGACTGGTCAAGAGGTCTGGTGGTAATATAGCCCCTCTTCCCAAAGAACATATCAGAGCTCGTGGAGGGTTCTTGGCGGGGGGGGGGGGTAGTTTTCGAATCTGAAGAATGTCCCATTATTCCATCTTCTGAATATCCTCACTTTAAATGGGGGCGGGGGTGGCTCAGTCGGTAGCGCGCCAGGCTCGTAATCTGTAGTTCCCAGATTCGAGTCCCAGCTGGGTCAGCGTTGAGATTTATCTCCGCAAAATTCCCCGCCCTGTCCACGGTCAGTAGGGGACACCGATGGGCTTGGAAAGGCCGCCGTCCGTCGGATGGGACGTTAAGCCGTGGCCCCGTGTGCGGGAGAGCCATACCCTGTGCACGTTAAAGAACACGCTGGATGGCCTTGACGGGAGATTACCATCTGTCTCCCAACAGCTGTTCCAGTGGGTCCCCTCCCCCAACCTTCTCTGAGCCTTCGGGGTCCATGTGACCTGGCCATTTAGCCCATGGTGTGCAAAAAAGTGCCGCTCAGAGGTAAAACAACCCAACCCAAATCCTCACTTTAAAAGAATTCAGCAACTTTATGGGTCCTATGAAGGCAGGAATTATCACCCATTAAAAAAAATAGTGACCAACAGCTTCTCTGAAAAGCGTCAACATAGGGCTGAAGGATATCCTTATGCCACCGACCAATCAGAGTGCCTCTGGCAAAGACTTAGAGTGATGTGCTTCCATTTGATATAACGCCACCGTAGACCATCGAATCACTACCACTATAGTGATGTTCTATGGGTTGGTAAAGAGAACCTTGCTCCCTCCAGAGCAAAGCAGATCGAGAATGAGAGTGAACACTGAATCGTGATTGAAATGATCTTCCGGAGGACGTTGTTATCTCTTTTAACATGGCCATTTTTAGAAAGCATCTAAAAAACATGGGCTTAAGTGAATATCTCAAATGTTATCAGTTTAAGATCTTCAACTTCCTTCATCTCAAGGTTAACAAATGATTCATTTATCTGTAGTCTGTTTCCTTTATGTGATGTTGCACATAATCATTCAACTCCTTTTATATTTGTAATGCTACTCTGTTTCTTAATTCTCTCAAATAAAGTCAATGTAAACAATATTTACATTCCATTTATTGCTATCGAATTAAATTTAAATTATTGCGAACATTAAAGGCGCATAAAGTAGGAAGAGTACATATGTACCAATATTTATTTTTAAAAATCGTTTATGTTTATATAAGAAACACACTTTATTAAGTGACATATTAAGCTATTAAACACGCAAATGAAATCAATGAAATAAAAATAAATCAAAATATAATTAATGTGGCACTTGACACTATAACCTTCATCCAGCTTATTATAATTTGGCATGTAACTTAAGTTTCCTGTTCTTAGGCAATTGTCTAAACTGGAATCGCTGAGTCTGAATTGAAATTTGATTTCAATTATTTCAGGTCTGAAGAAAGGGATTCTCAAGAATATGTTAAAGCACAGTAAGAATATATTTTTAGGACCCATTTCTTATATAATTATTATAATACATATCCATATTATTAATGAAGAATATCTTTTTACACCAATAAAATTCCGGCAGGGGGACTGGTGAATGCTTCGAGGACTCAATGGCGCCGACATCTGCTTTAAAGTAATATTGAAAAATTTTATTATCTCGTTCCCGAAACAAAATTAATATTCTACCTCTTTTACCTAAACTTTGATGGTTTTGAATTGGAGAAACATTCATTTATTTTATTATTAAATATCCTTGTTAATTACGTATTAAACGGAAGAACGTTTTAAAAAATTATGTTTTCTGCCAATATAATAAATTCTGAGTCTAACAAGATTTCTATAAACACAATTAACGATGCATTAATAAATTGCAAAATAATTTAAAATGAATAAGAATGAAACATAAAAATATTGAATAATAATGAGCATCAAATCTTATTAAAAGGAAACGGTTACAACAGCTTAAATGTGAATCTCAAATAGCGTTTCTGTTTCATTCGCGAAATGCATTTCAAAATGGACAAACTTTAACAGACCTTAAGTCCTTTGGCACGATTAATGGCTCGGAGCGGACGAAGCACCCGGAGAACACGAAGAATCTTCACGACTGAGAATGTTTCATTCCTGAAAAGAGAAATGCATCTGTAACGCAGTTGCAAATAAATTATTCATTCTCTTGATAGATGCTCAGATAAATCACTTCAATATTCTTTGTGAACAAGGACTGAAGCGTTTTAGGTTCAGTCCAAGGCACTGTTAAAACTAAGAATTTTTCAAGTGTGCTTTTGGAATTCTTGAGCAGTAAAATTTCGCTCGATGAAACTCTTGAATCAGAATTGTTTAATTCCAATTTAAAAATCAAAAGTATGTAAATAATTTAGTGTCTGATTCTTCTGAAGCTTTTCTGATAATTTTATATTATGTTTTCTAGTATTCATACGCTCTGGAGGCTTTATTAAGGCCATATCTATGTTATGAAGACGGGAGTTGGCTAAGTCGATCAGCTAGTAATTTGCAGTTCCAAGGTTCGAGCCTCAATTGTGCCAGCATTCAGATTTAACTCCGCTAAACCCCGCCTTGCTAAAAAAAATAATCTTATCGTCTGAGTTCATTTATGACGTAGTTATGCCATATGACGTCATATTCATAACTTAAATGAACTTTTTATGGGAACAAAAGTGATGAATGATGAATTAATGATGTCGATCAAATCTCTTAATTCTAGATTTTCGACAGATTTCATTCAGTATTTAAAGAGCAAAGGAAGCTGAAATGTTTAGCAAAAGTAATCCTAGTTCATTGATCTTAAAAGTTAATTAATACAAGTTAAACTGAAAGAATAAGCGTTATTATAAACCTCAAAAATGTAGAAACGTATTTTTAGCAATTTGTGTGAAGATTATTTCAACTCTTTTTGTCAATTTCGGATGATTTCGGCATAACTAGCTAAGCTCTCGTTAAATGTTTCGGTATCCATATCTGTCGAAGTACACAATAAATAGCGTTGAAAATCTTGAGAATAAAAAAAAAATGATAGATTTCATTTGATTGAAATCTTCACCTTCAGTTACATTTTTTTCATGAAAAAATATTTCTCTTTTTAGATCTTTTTTCCCTTCAGTCGCATTTTTTTTTCATAAAAGAAATTTCTTTTTTTTTTAGATCTTTTTTTTCTTCAGTCGCATTTTTTTCCATGAAAAAATATTTCATTTGATTGAGATCTTTATCTTCAGTTAATTTTTTCCACGAAAAAAAACTCATTAAAAAGTCATTTAGATCCGAATCGAATTTCCAGTTCATAACATGCTCCTAATAAGAATATAATGAAACTCCTAGTAATATATAAATAATCGCTCAGTATTATAATGCTCCTAATAAAATACCGAGTGAATGTAGAATATTGAGAAACAATCCTCTATGAAAGTTAGTCATAGTTTGAGTGGAAATAGGGATTCTGTATGAGACTATGAAACTGCATAGCTAACCTTTCAATAGTTATCGCCAATCATAGAACATTACCCAATCAATAAGCCGATGATAAAATGAGAACAATATAAACGTTAACCGAAAATTAGATGTTCTCGGCTACTGTGAAGATTCCCTTTCTGTCCCAAAAGAGCTGTATCTAGTAGCACAGGATGTTCTCGACTGTATGAAGCGTCAACCAGTAATGTATAAAAGCTATTCACTCGTCAACTGCGCAGTTCCATTCTGAGTTAATTGACATTCAGTTGCTAAATTCTCTACGCCATTAATGGAAGCGATCACACGAAATGTCTTATCCTAGTGAAAGTTCATTTATTCGAGGTTATAAATCAAGTTATTTAAAGTTCAGAGATTCATTTTAATAGACTTAAATAAGAGTGTTTAAAGGGTAATATACATATAAGAGCAAGCACGGATGTAAAAAAATAAGATGTGGGGGGGGGACAAGTGATCCAAGTGAAAGGTGGGAGGGCAAGTGGAGGGTGGGCAAGTGATACAAGTGAAAGGGGCAAAGGGATCTGATTAAAAGGGGACAAGTGATCCAAGTGAAAGATCTGAAGCGAGAAGGGTAAGCGATACAGGTGAAAGGGGGGAGGACGAGTGATCCGAGATGAAATGGAGGGTGGGCAAGTGATTTGAGCAAGATGAGTAAGTGATACAAGTGGAAGAGGAAGGACAAGTGATTCGAGATGAAACGGAGGGTGGGAAAATGATCCGAGTGAGAAGGGTAAGTGATACAAGTGAAAGGGGGAAGGATACAAGTGATCCGAGTGAGAAGGGTAAGTGATACAAGTGAAAGGGGGAAGGATACAAGTGATCCGAGTGAGAAGGGTAAGTGATACAAGTGAAAGGGGGAAGGATACAAGTGTCCGAGTGAGAAGGGTAAGTGATACAAGTGAAAGGGGGAAGGATACAAGTGATCCGAGTGAGAAAGGTAAGTGATACAGGTGAAAGGGGGAAGGATACAAGTGATCCGAGTGAGAAGGGTAAGTGATACAAGTGAAAGGGGGAAGGATACAAGTGATCCGAGTGAGAGGGGTAAGTGATACAAGTGAAAGGGGGAAGGATACAAGTGATCCGAGTGAGAGGGGTAAGTGATACAAGTGAAAGGGGGAAAGGATACAAGTGATCCGAGTGAGAAGGGTAAGTGATACAAGTGAAAGGGGGAAGGATACAAGTGTCCGAGTGAGAAGGGTAAGTGATACAAGTGAAAGGGGGAAGGATACAAGTGATCCGAGTGAGAAGGGTAAGTGATACAAGTGAAAGGGGGAAGGATACAAGTGATCCGAGTGAGAAGGGTAAGTGATACAAGTGAAAGGGGGAAGGATACAAGTGATCCGACTGAGAAGGGTAAGTGATACAAGTGAAAGGGGGAAGGATACAAGTGTCCGAGTGAGAAGGGTAAGTGATACAAGTGAAAGGGGGAAGGATACAAGTGTCCGAGTGAGAAGGGTAAGTGATACAAGTGAAAGGGGGAAGGATACAAGTGTCCGAGTGAGAAGGGTAAGTGATACAAGTGAAAGGGGGAAGGATACAAGTGTCCGAGTGAGAAGGGTAAGTGATACAATTGAAAGGGGGAAGGATACAAGTGATCCGAGTGAGAAGGGTAAGTGATACAAGTGAAAGGGGGAAGGATACAAGTGATCCGAGTGAGAAGGGTAAGTGATACAAGTGAAAGGGGGAAGGATACAAGTGATCCGAGTGAGAAGGGTAAGTGATACAAGTGAAAGGGGGAAGGATACAAGTGATCCGAGTGAGAAGGGTAAGTGATACAAGTGAAAGGGGGAAGGATACAAGTGATCTGATTGAGAAGGGTAAGTGATACAAGTGAAAGGGGGAAGGATACAAGTGATCCGAGTGAGAAGGGTAAGTGATACAAGTGAAAGGGGGAAGGATACAAGTGATCCGATTAAGAAGGGTAAGTGATACAAGTGAAAGGGGGAAGGATACAAGTGATCCGAGTGAGAAGGGTAAGTGATACAAGTGAAAGGGGGAAGGATACAAGTGATCCGAGTGAGAAGGGTAAGTGATACAAGTGAAAGGGGGAAGGATGCAAGTGATCCGAGTGAGAAGGGTAAGTGATACAAGTGAAAGGGGGAAGGATACAAGTGATCCGAGTGAGAAGGGTAAGTGATACAAGTGAAAGGGGGAAGGATACAAGCGATCCGAGTGAGATGGGTAAGTGATACAAGTGAAAGGGGAAGGATACAAGTGATCCGAGTGAGAAGGGTAAGTGATACAAGTGAAAGGGGGAAGGATACAAGTGATCCGAGTGAGAAGGGTAAGTGATACAAGTGAAAGGGGGAAGGATACAAGTGATCCGAGATGAAAAGGGGGTGAGGGCAAGTGATCCGAATTGAAATGGACGTGGGCAAGCCATCCGAGTGAAAGAGGGGAGGACAAGTGATCCGAATATTAGGGTCCCAGTGAAATTGCAACACTGAATCGGAAAGAACTGGAACGCTAATCGGGTATAAAACTTTTCGTTGTGTTTCAGGGATCGTTAACAAATTTATTGAAAAATACGCGAAATATACACTGTTTTACTTTTTTTTTGCCTCCTTTCTTGTTACTAGCATTCTTAAAGGATTGGGACATGCTCCCCTTGTCCTTCACCAGTAGATTTTCTTCTATATCTCAGCATGATAATGTCAACCATGATCAATTTCAATCCAATTATTGGATCATCCTAAGACACTATATTAAACCATTCCTCTAGGTCTAAAATGATATTTTCTTGGAAATTGTTCCTTAGCATTTTGAATTCGATTCATTCAGACATCTGACAATGACTGAATATTTGAGCCATTTGACAATGACTTAATATTTGAGTCGTCTCAATGATTGAATAATTGAATCACCTGGATTGAATGAATAATTGACTCACTTGGATTGAATGAATAATTGACTCATCTGGCGATAATTGAATAATTGAATCATCTACGATAACTGAATAATTGAATTGAATCAATCCCAGTTAGTTTACTCGTTCTTTATATACTGTATATATTACCATTCAGAAACGTCATTGACTTTATGTTTATTAAGCGTCGATTATATGTACATGAATCATAATTTTTTTTATCCACAAATAAAATAGTTTTTCTTAGAACAATGCATTTTATGCGATCTCCATTGTAAAGGCTCAAAATTTCTTCAGCACTACAAGCAAAAGTACTTAAAATAATAAATATTTTGAGAGCATCATTTCAGTGAAATATACATTTTAAAAATCATCATATCAAAGATAAATAACAAAAGCATTTAAAGACTAATTTAATGAAAACGGAAAAATATAAGGTAATTGAAAAATAAATGGTTTATTTGTTTCCAAATGAAAGACATCTTTTTTGCTATCTCCTGGTTTTTACGTTATTCATTGATGCGGAGTGGTTGGCGTGCTTGGCTACCGATCAAAGGAACTTGGAATCAAGCTTCAGGTAAGGCTTGGATATTGGCGTTGACTTTCTGCTGGGGTCTAGCCTTCCTCACAGATCTTCTCTGTGGTGTATTATACTACGGAAGTGTGACTACAGTCACACGTCTGTGGTGCATTATACTGATAGACTACAGTCACACTTCTATGGCAAACATTGCTTGAGGTGAAATTAATTTAAATCAATTTAATTTTAAAAAATTCAAAATTTACCACATTAAAGCTAAGGGCTTTTCAAAATAGAATGAAGCAAGCAGCTGCATAAGCCAAAGCATAATCCACACACCCTAGCTGGGAGAGAGGGGGGGGATATCAAGAGCTCTCAAAATATTAAAATCTAATACTGTGAGTAATATTAAATTTGGATCTACCCCTATAAAAAAATAAAGAATAAATGAAAACAGTAACTACTGAAGTAGTGCATTCGGATAACATAACCCATTTGAAAATTATTGGTGGAGTGATTTAAATACGGAAAATTTTAAAGTATGTTGAAGTATGTGAAACTTACCCAAAGGCGAAAGACACAAGAGACACTGATACAACGAGGACATCCAACAGATTAAAGTAACTACGACAAAAGGATCCTTTATGTAATATGAGACCATACGCAACTGCCTAGGGAAGAAAGAAATTAATATTATTTGACAAAGTATGATTAAATATACCAAGAGTTAAATAATTTAACGATATTTAGACAATTCAGACTTCAATGAAAAGAATCGATTGCATGAAACGTATGTAATTCTCAAGAAAAAAAATATTATTAGTATTCATGTAGTTATTCATTATCAAATAGTCATTCATGTAATCCTTCATTATCAAATGGTCATTCATGTAGTAATTAATTATCAAGTCGTTGTTCATGCAGTTATTCATTTTCAAATAGTCATTCATGTAGTCATTATTTATCAAATGATCATTCATATAGTCATTATTTATCAAATGATCATTCATGTAGTCATTATTTATCAAATGATCATTCACGGGCTGGGGTGACTAAATCGGTAAAATTCGAGGCTCATAATATGCAGTTCACAGGTTCGAATTCCCGCCTGAGCCAGCGTTGCCCTCGCAGTAAGGGACACCGATGGGCTTCAAAAGACCACCATCCATTGGATGGGATGTTAAGCCGTAGTCTTCTGTTTAGGAGAGCCATACTCTGTACATGTTAAACAACATGCTGGATGTCCTTGACGGGAGGCTACCATCTATCTCCTAAAAGCTATCCAGGGTCTCATCCCCCAACCTTCTCTGAGCCCGGGTCCTGGTGACCTGGCCATTTAGTTTATTGTGTGCAAAAAAGTGTCGCTCAAAGGTAGAATAATCCAACCAACCCATGTAGTCATTCTTATCAAATTGTCATTCACGTACATCAAACTTAGAGAAACAGTTACCTTGAATTGAGTGGGTTACGATCCCAAATGGGTAGGACAAAGCCTAGTGAGATACGAACTCCATGGATTCGTATTACACGCGAATCAAATAAAGTTTTCCCCTAAATTTGATAATGATGTATATGAGTGATTATTTATAGCTTATATGTTAAATTATTTTAGCAAAGGAATCATTAAACAAAATCAAGTATATATATATATTATTTGCAACCAAAATAATTATGTTACGAAATATTAGTATCGAAGCGTGTTTGAAAAGAACTTAGACAAAATGACTGTGCATTTCACACGTAGGTAATTCTTATATAAGGATCGTTAAATGGAAAGTGAACAATTCGGAAATGAAACATACATGATTTATATATCTAGAGATTTTCCCCATGTATTTTTGGACATTTGTCCCAACGGGGTCAGCAGCATGATCCCATGTTTGTAGAACAACTTTGGCCGTTGTTTGAAGACTTATATATCCATGCTCAGCAGTTCTTAGTCCGACTCTAACATCCTTTTTTTTATGGCCCTTTTAGAGGATCGAAAATGTGAAAATTACACTGGGAGAGGTCAAGACTGTAAGGAGGATGTTTCAGACACTTCCAAAAATACCTCTTCAACGCTGTTACTATTAATTGGCCAGTATGGGCCGGGTGGTGGTAGTATCACTGTTTGGAGAGGGATATTTTTGGGAAGTCACACAGCTCTGTATATACTTCCAACTGGCTATGTCACTGGTCGTAGGTGCAGAGATGAAATCTTGGACCTGCAACCAACGTTTGAATATATGATTTTGAAGTAGGTGATGCCTTCCTCTTGCAGGACAATAACTCCCACCCAAACCGTTGTCATTAAAATTTCTCGGTCACTATCTGGTGGCACTATAGAGTGGCCAGACCGTTGTGTCGATCTAAAACCCAAAATTCTCGCCTGAATTATTTATTCATTATTGGAATTTATCACTATTTTCTTTATCCATTATGTCAATCGTTGCATAATGCAATTTATGTAACATGAATTAACATGAGAATTAACATGAGCAGAAATTAACATGAGAAGGAAAACACCAAAAGTTAAATGTTTCTCACCTTTAAAGTTATTTCAATAGTAAAGACTGTTGTAAAAAAGTAGTCAAAGTAGTTTAAAATCTGAAAATAGATTAGTCAAAGTCATATCAAATTCAACAGTCACAATTCGAAACATTGATAAAAAGAATGATTATATGAAATGCATATAACTCTCAAGTTAAAGAAAAAAGTATAATATTTTGTCCTTGTTCATTTTAGTAAATCAAACATGTTTATGAGCCATAATGTAATACAGGAAATAAAAGATTTCAAGAAGTGTTATTTACGCGTGTACAGTCCTGAGAACGATCTCCATTAACTAATAACAGTAATAATCTTTACCTAGAGTTTTAGACAGGTGGTTTCTCATGTACACACAAAGTTTGACCTTACGCCCTATACATATGCTTACGTACAAGGTATAAAAATATATTTTTTTTACTATGTGTTATTTTTGCTTAATTTCGACAAGTTTTATATAGCAATTTGATATCTAATGTTTTTCAAATTTAGATTGTACTTTTAATAGGTTTTTGTAGGAACACTCTATATGCATGCCCATATATGCCGATGTAAACAAACAGGCCTATGTATTTAGGATTAATAAGTTCCAACTTTTATTTTTCCAAAAACGGAATACTGATAGCGAGGTATTCCCCACACACATGTCATATGTTCTTCTTCTGTTGAAACACTCTGCTAATGAGACTCTTAGTTCACACATACAATATTCGTTAAAAATCTCAACTAATGGGAATTCTTAACTTACTCGGGCATTTGAATAAATGAACTGAGACTCCCTCTTAAAAATCCCAGCCTATAGGACGGAACCCCTCATTCCCATCCTTCCACATCTTCATGTAAAGTAGTGGTTCTCAAATATTTTCACGGATTCCTACTAATTTCCATTCTTTCTGGAGATTCCCTACATAGTCTAACTCTGTTTTTCAAATCCTCTTTCCATCATTATCAGGTACATTTTAGCGAAAATATAGATCCTCGTACAAGGACTCTTTAAAAGTCTCAAAAATGGGTGGGGCGAGGGTGGCTCAGTCGGTAGCGCGCCAGGCTCGTAATCTGTAGTTCCCAGGTTCGAGTCCCAGCTGGGTCAGCGTTGAGATTTATCTCCGCAAAATTCCCCGCCCTGCCCACAGTCAGTAGGGGACACCGATGGGCTTGGAAAAGCCGCCGTCCGTCGGATGGGACGTTAAGCCGTGGCCCCGTGTGCGGGGGAAGTCATACCCTGTGCACGTTAAAGAACATGCTAGATGGCCTTTACGGGAGGCTACCATCTGTCTCCCAACAGCTGTTCCAGTGGGTCCCCAACCTTCTCTGAGCCTTCGGGGTCCATGTGACCTGGCCATTTAGCCCATGGTGTGCAAAAAAGTGCCGCTCAGAGGTAAAACAACCCAAAAATGGGTTTCATCTCTAGTTCTTTATCTAATATCCATTTATTGGCTTTTATTTTATTATTATTGTTTTCTTTTATCTGTAATTAAAATCTATATTTGAGTGGCGAAATTTGAGGCTTCAGAAATTTCTATCAACAAACAATTAAATTTTGTGATGAACAAGAAATAGCCACTGTTGCCACACTAAATTGTTATAATTCCAAAGCAAAATAATAAAACTTAGGAAATCGCGATAAATGTACCATATCCGTTAGAGCTTTCTTAACTACCGAAAATAACTAACGGACCCCTTGGTGTCAGGAGGATCACAAATTGCGAACCATCCATCTAAAAAAATCTGAATGTGCCATTTCTGAAGTAGAACATTTTGGTACTCGTTAATTCAGAACGTTCCTTGGGCCGATATTTTTCCAAAGATTTTCTGTCACTATTCTCCACTGTTTTCTATCAAAGTTAAATTATTCAACAGCAGGCCCGGATTTAGAAAAAAATAAAGGAGCGGAGGCGGGGGGGGGGGGAGACGACCGAATCGAGCCGGAAAAGGTAAAGGGAGAGCAAGAGACCTGAGTTTCCATTTCAGTTCAACGTTTTCCCCTTTGTATTGGAGGTTTTCAAAAAAATTCCATAAAAAATGCGTGAAATAAGCCCGTTCAAATAACTTTAGCCTCCATTACCCTTACTAGCATTCTCAAAGGGGGGATTCTTGCCCCCTTTCCTAGATATGGTCCTGTTCAGCACAACAATAGAGTGCTTTCTCCACCCATGTCATTGATTTCGATACTAATCACAAAAAAAGGAAATGGTCTGCAGCAACTGTAATCTATTCGTGAGATTATTTCTTTCTTTCGCCATCGAGAAACCGATCTGTCGACATTGCACTTGGAAAACAAAGAAGAGAAATAAGTTTTAAATTCAATATCAATTCCTTGGTGTTTTCGCTAAATTCAGAAAAAAAAAAGTACGAAACATTTAATCTCGTGACTTGCAGAATATAACAAAGTACGTAGTTTTACAATTGCATCGGCATAAGAAATGATCTCTTACCTTATTTCTATCAGAATTAACATTTAGAGGATCCTCTGCTGCCAACATCGCACTGCTAATGAGGATAAATCCTAGATTAATGTTGGCGAAATAGTTGTGGTTGACGACAAAGTGGCACACCACACGAAACCTGAAAGAATGGTAAAGTTTTATGAAGCAAAAACATACTACTTGACGATGAATTAAAAGAAAATATCGAAGTATCATATTCACTTGAATAATCTTTTATATTTTTTTTTCTTTTCTACTTTTATACTTCTTTAATGATTCGGATTGCTTTAACTCTGACTGGCACTTCTTTTTGCACACAATTGGCTAAATGGTCAGATCAACCCTGAGAAGGTTGGGGGAAGCGGACCTACTAGTCAGCTGTTAAGAGACAGTGGCAGTCTCCCGTCAAGACCGTACAGCGTGTTCTATAACGTGCACAGGGTATGGCTCTCCCGCACATGGTGCCACGGCTTAACGTCTCATCCGACGGACGGCGTCTTTATCAAACTTATCAGTGTCTCCTACTGACCGAGGCCAAGGTGCAGGTTTAACGGAGATAAATCTCAACTCTGGCCCTGGTGGGACTCGAACCTGGAAACTGCAGATAACAAGCCTGGCGCACTACCGACTAAACCACCCCCGCCCCTCTTCAAAGACTAAAAAATATGCAAAGCTGAAGAATATATGAGGATAAAACGATTATAGATATGCAAAACCCAAAAATAATTGGATTTTTTTTCGTTGTGTGAAATTAAAAAAACTAGAAGTCAAATGGGATGATTTACTAAATGGGGGCAAAGCCTTTTAAGGCAGATTAAAAACTGTTGTGAAGATACGTGAAAAAAATACTATATATCAGTAGTATAGGGTGTGGCAACGCGGATGACTTTGAGACTAAAGAGCTGACGCTTCAGAAGGTTCTCGTAGATCAGAGGCCAATGACCTCTCAATCATCTCTCAATCAACCAATGATCAATAAGAACGGTCGAAAGGTCAACTGCGAAGTCTCATAATTAGAGACATAGACATTTATTCCAATTGAATAGACAAGTTATACATTTCATATAAAGAATTTTTGTATAACATATTTTCTAAAATTATGTATTCAATTTTAGGAACAATGAAAATAACCACAAGAGTTCAAGTAACTCGCATGTGGATTTGTAAAATTCGATAAAACATTTTGAGAAAGGCAACAAATTTAATACAAACTTTGTAGATGTGATATAATTTTCCATTCTATTTTAAAATAATGAAAGACAGAAATTTAAAAATACAAAACAGAAAGAAATTTGAAATCTACCAAAATAATGATTATTAACAATAAAATAAAAATAGATAATAACCATTAAAATTATCTTCACTAGTTTTGACTAGAGCTGAGTTCGACTCGACGGGCTTGAAATCAAAATTATTTAAATTTCAAATATATATTTGAAATTTAAAAAAAATATATATTTGAAAAAAATAAGTAAAATGCAAAATACGTTTTGATTACAATTTGAACTTTTAATTAGTTTTTAATAATTAAAAATAAGCAAGTTCCATGTTTTTTTGTTTTTTTTGATTATTTATAATACATTCTCTATCTTTAATAAATGAATGGCTTTTTGCGTTTATACTAAACCCGAATGTTATCCAAGAACGTTCAGTTTCTAGTGGTATTTGTAATATTTTTCTTTTCAAATTGTATTAATATTTTAATTTGTCATAAAATAATTATATTTAATAATATAAGAGTAAAATAAATGATTAGCGACATGTATTTCTATTTATATATGTTTTGTGATGCATAAGAGAAATTCTTTCCACAAATCAGGCTCTTGCTCGACAATTGTCAAAATATTAAGCCCGAACTCATGTATAACCTCACCATTCACCACTCGTGCTACTCGACCGACCTTTGTGTGAACCGTAAGTAAATTTAATTCACAAAATTTCCGAAATATGACTTAAAAAGTGATAAAAGAATCGTCTCAAAAGTCTTATTTTCAAAACTTCAGAAAAGATCTGAAACAACTTCAAAATTATTGCAATCCTCATAATTATAATTCTCATACAGGAAGCGACAACGGTTTTCTTGAAGGAACAGCAATTATTTATTTTGAATCGAAGAACTGTTAATATTACCACGAAGAAATGAACGGTGAAGCATTTGAAGAACGCTGCCTAATGATAAACATTCAGCAGCAAAAGTTATATTTAGCACGGTCTGGCGCGTTTTCATCTCAGGAGGAGAATTTAGTGAAGTGACTGCAAAGACCAAAATTTTGCACGAAAAGACGCACGGGGAAATGTTTTTGCGGATAAATTATTGTTTCTCTTAATTTTCTTTTTATAGAGGGACAGAGGATAGTTACGCAAGAAAGAAAAGTCTGCGAATTATTATTTTCACTCACAATGGCACACAAGACTCTGAACTAGATATGATAACCATCTGTACTATTAAGAACTCACAGGAGCTTATTAAGTCCATCATACGATGTTTAATCTGCACAGGGCATGGTTGTAACTAACTAGTTAGGCCCTGAGTCTGGCAAAAAATGGAATTTAATTAATGTATGGTTGTCAAATTTCATTTTAAACATTTTCTTTCAGCGTAAATATTTAAAATTTGGCTATTGACCACAATATATTATTTAAAAGTTCGTAAATTTTAGCTTATTCAGTTGTGTTTAATTTTGATTCTAATACTACTTTCTTTTAAACATAGTTTAGTCTTAAAAATATTTACCTTTAAACTTAATATTTCTTAATTTTAATTACTTAGAATATTCAATATTTTTTAGTTCGAGGATTTTTTTCCTTCCTTTATATTACTATCTCGGTGGCCAAGAGAAGAAAACGTCCAGGATAAACCATAGATGATTTCTTTCTCATGTTATTCTGCTGAAGTCCCGCCTTCTTTGGCGGGGGTGGCTCAGTCGGTAGCTCGCCAGGCTCATATTCTGTAGTTCCCAGGTTCGAGTCCCAGCTGGGTCAGCGTTGAGATTTATCTCCGCAAAATTCCCCGCCCTGCCCACGGTCAGTAGGGGACACCGATGGGCTTGGAAAGGCCGCCGTCCGTCGTATAGGAAGTTAAGCCGTGGCCCCGTGTGCGGGAGAGTGGCCCCTATGCACGTCAAAGAACACGCTGGATGGCCTTGACGGGAGGCTACCATCTGTCTCCCAACAGCTGTTCCAGTGGGTCCCCTCCCCCAACCTTCTCTGAGCCTTCGGGGTCCATGGGACCTGGCCATTTAGCCCATGGTGTGCAAAAAAGTGCCGCTCAGAGGTAAAACAACCCAACCCGCCTTCCTTACAGATCTCGTCTTTGGCGCATTATACTGACAATCTCTTATCAGACTTCTGTGGGAAGTAGTTGCTTGAGGGATTATTTTTTTACAATTTTCAAACATTTTGAATCTTTCTCTTTTTCTCATATCATCCAAGAAATTGAACTTCCAATCCAATCCCTTTGTTTCGAATCTCAATTGTGCTTGCTTTCAGAACTTTCTCTGAAAACCCCATTCTGCTCTCGGTGACAAAGCAGAGATTGGTAGACATGGAATGGCCACCGTCTGTGTGATGGGATGTTAAGCCATACCCATT
This sequence comes from Ryuthela nishihirai, assembly GCA_038380435.1. NCBI lineage: Eukaryota > Metazoa > Arthropoda > Arachnida > Araneae > Heptathelidae > Ryuthela > Ryuthela nishihirai. The sequence goes on from JAWZYU010000020.1 coordinate 44,409,710, forward strand.
ACCCTTTAAAGAACACGCTGGATGGCTTTAAAGAGAGGATTGCATCTGTCTCCTTCAGCTGTCCAGTGGAGCTCCTTTCCCCACATTATCTGAGCTCCTGAGGTACAGTCGCTCAAAAAAGTATCCGAACACTATGGTTGATTATATAATTCAGAAAAAATATCTGGCAACGATTTTTTTTAGAAATTAGTGATCTGGCAATCTTCGTGTACGTACACGAAGGTTGCCAGATCACTAATTCCTAAAAAACAACGTTGCCAGATATTTTTTCTGAATTCTGTAATCAACCATAGTTTTAGGATACTTTTTTGGGAGACTGCACTTGTGACTCGGTCATTTAGCACAGTATGTGAAAAAAGCACTACTCAAAATAAAACGATTCAATTCAACCAGTATTCATATCCAAAGAACAATAATAATTTATTACTTACCTCCTACGCACGTAACTATGGTTTAATTCCATTTCTTTGACTACCTTAGACTACTGTCCTTAACTAGTTCAACCAGACAAAAACTGCGATTATATTTTGAAAAATAAATCAAAGCCTAGTTTTGAAAGCATTTACACAGAGCATACAAACAATCACAAAATGATACATACATTTAATATTAAAGCAAGAGGAAGATTATCCATAAATTCTTGCACACTATCGGAACCGAAACTTAGAGTACTGAAAGCCATATAAGAAACAAAAAGGTAACACTACACCATAACTAATTACTAATCAGGAAAACAAATTCAAGTACTCGAGGTAAGAAACATTTTTGCATTATAGAAGTACATAATAACAAATGAAAGAATGCTGATCATACAATGTAACATAATTAAGATTATTTTATAACATGTAGATCTGCTTTAATCTTTCTGAGTAATTTGTAAAGTTAATATGATCAAAAAAATGCGCGGTTTTTTTTAATATAAAGGAAAATGACTTACTTATTTGTATGTGAAAAGATGAAAAAGGAAGCGTATGCTGGGATGGGGCGTATCTTAGTAGCGATATGAATTTCTGAAAGCCGGCGGGGACGGGCAGTAGAGACTGTTGCTGTATCATCATCATCATCCTCTTCTTCCTCTTCTCCTTCTTCGTCACCTTCTTCTTCAACTTCTATTTAGAAATGTAAGGAAGATTTAATTTACTACATGTGAATGAATCAGATTTGGTTAAAACATAAAACATTAATTTATATATTTTAGACCACTATTAATGAAAGTATTAGACTTTGGACATATATATATACTACTCTTCAGCATACATGCTCTACTCTCCAGCATACACACTTTACTCTTCAGGTTACACACTCTACTCTTCAGGTTACACACTCTACTCTCCAGCATGCAAGTTCCCTACTCTTTTAACGTGCAAACTTCCTACTCCTTAGCATATACGCTCCCTATTCTTTCAGTGTGCACACTTCCTGCTCTCCAGCTTACACGCTCCCTACTATCTTAGTATGCACACTTTCTACTCTTCAGCATAAAATAAACTCTCTACTCTCCAGCATACACGCTCCCTATATTTTTAACATGTACACTCAGGATACACAATCATTAGCACATATAACCTCTATTCTTTTAGCTTGCTCACTTCCTACTCTTCAGCATACAGTTTCTAGTCTTCGGCATATACACTTCCAACTCTTCAGCATAAACACTTCATATTCTTCAGTATACATTCCATAGTTTAAAATCGAAAAGGTTTTATTTTGGCGTTACAAGAATTTTCAACAAATGATATGTATATTTTTAAAGGGATTTTTCGTTACACAACGAATACGAAGGCTCATTTAGAATCCGAAAAACGAAAAGAAAAATCTCCGTTATCTTTAGATTGCTTCGCAAAATTAATAAATAGGTGGTACAAGACAATTCTACCTCTTAACCATGTCTGAATAGGATCCTGGTTTTAAAATTTTGATGTCATCTACATCATATGGTTGGATATAAAAAAAATTAAAAACAACCACAGTTTGTTTTACATGAGAATAGCTGCCATGTCAAACTGCATCATAAAACGCTCTTGAAAAATGCGTTGGGAAAAATAATATTCTCTCTTTCAAAATTCCGAAAAAAAATGCGTGCGACGAAGTTATTCGAATCGCATTTTGTCGAATGTCCTTTTTCAAGCAAAATACTTCTTCCTGAATCAAAAATTCGTAAGCAGGCTCCATTTCTTTCTCTAACAAAATCTACTGAATAAACATTGTATGACATTACACAGAATATAATCAAGTGAAAAATCTATTCTATTTCTTTGGATACTTTGTTTTAAAAAATATCTTAACTTTTGAGATGATCATTTTACCCACTTGCATTTTATGTCATCGTTTAGACTCGAACTAACTTTTTATTTTAAATTTCGTCCCAGAAAAAAAGGGACGTTGTAAGAAAAATAAACACGTAAAGCATACGACAATAAAACAGATTACAATACCTGCTCCAGCATCTTTCTCAGTTTCGATATCCTTGTTATCACCACTAGAATCCTCAACTTTGATCTGTATTTGAGCCTATAAGAAAAGATCTGGTATTCATTTATTTACAACTTGATATTTAATTACGAACGATGCCATACAATTACATATATCGACATTAAAAAATCTCGAAATTCAAAGAACTATACGATAAAAAAAGTCCTATATATGTTTTATGCATAATTGTTGTCAAATACGTAGCATGGAACCTTCCACTTAATTCCTTATTCAGATGCTACTTAATTAAAGAAGAAATATTTTCGTGATAACTACATTACTTAAACGATTTATTTTGTTATAAAAAAATTCAAAGAGAGAAAGCACTACCAATTGCTTCGTAAGATTAAAGAGGTGTGGCTACCTGAGTCAGCAGCACGCCAGGTTGATAATCTGCAATTCCCAAGTTTGAATCTCAACTGTGCTAACTTTGAGATTTGTCTCCCCTAACCTTCACCCTAGCACAGTGAGAAATGAGACACTGTTGCGCTTGTAAAGGCCCGTCGGAAAGGCGTCAGATGACCTAGATGGTGGGCTATCATCTTGTCTTCTAACAGCTATCCGTTGGATACTCTACCCCCAACCTTCTCTGAGCTCTTGGGGTCCTTATGACCTGGTCATGTAGCCCATTATGTGCAAAAATAAAAAATCGCTCAAAGGTAAAACAATTTAGCCCGTAAGATGTGGATTTTTATTTTATTTTGTTCACTGCTTATGAAAAAATTAATGTCTTAACTCTTTAGTCGATATTCTATCGATTCTTGATTGCGAAGTAATGTTCTTGTTCCTACATTCGTATTCGTGTAGTCCGTCACTAAGAAAAACTATTCTTAATCTAAAAGAGCCGTCCCATGGCCGAGTGGTTAGCACGCTTGGCTTCTGATCTAAGGGACCTGGGTTCGAGCCCCGGGAAAGGCATGGTTGTGTGTGTTGTTTTTCTGCAAAGGCATGGTTGTGTGTGTTGTTTTTCTGCTGAGGTCCTGCCATCCTCTCAGACTTTCTACTATGGCATAATAAACTGATAGGCTCCTGTCAGACCTCTGTGGCAAGCAGCTGCTTGAGGGGGTATTTATTTTATTTTAATCTAAAAGGGATATTCTTGCGGTTCTTAATTATGGAGAAATGATGTTATTACTCTTGTTTTCTTCAGATTCTTCATAATGAAAAAACTTTTAATTTTTTTCGTGCACTATATTCTTCTATTCTACCTTTCGCTGTGGTGAATGCTTTATTTACTCATTATTCTCAATGTTCTTTTGTAGAAAAAACACTACGCTATCTTTGAAAAAGAAATCGTCTTTTGCCGAAAAAATACTTAAAACACAATCTTTAAAAATAATTTTTAAAAGATATTTAACATTGTTTTCACCTCCGTTCCTGTTATTAGCATTATCAAACTCCCTCCCAAGCATGGTCCTTTGCATCTTTTGCAATATCACCGATTTTGTTATTTCTAATTAATTAGAATACAGTGGACCCCGATATAACGCGCATGTCGGGCGGGAAACAACACCCGCGTTATAAGGTGAACCGCGTTATACCGAGCGGCGCGGTGGCGACACAATAAATTTCACACTGTAAGCTTTTCTTTTACTCATCATGCATACAATAATTAAACACTATTCAAAATACATGCAGGAACTCAATACATACACAATTACTCAATACGCAGTAACAATAAAATGCGATACTCACTAACGCCGCACGGACCTGTATAAACATGTTTGAACTTATCGCGAACATCGCCCGCGCTACAACCGAGTGCGCGGTATAGCGAGCAGCGCTATAACGAAGGTCAACTGTATTTTCTTCTTAAAGTGTGATTAGGTTTTGAGGTAAACCTTTTGTGCACAAAATATGCTACATGGTTATGTCATAAGGACCCCAAATGCTCAGAGCTTCTAAAAGATTCATTGGGTTGCTGTTAGGAAACCTCCCATCAAATGAATAAAAAATGGATGGTGGCTGCCTAATGGATAAAATGGTGGCCGCCCAATGGACGGTGGCCGCTCCAAGCCAAATAACAGTTGGAGATTAAAACTGGGAGCATCAAATTACAAGTCTGGCACTACCGACTGAGCCAAGGCTACCTTGACAATGAAAGCCATGATAGCTCTTTTGATGACGTCACGTACGGAGGAAAATCATTTTCAAATTTTGATTTAATATTATCATTGCAGGTTGCTCTTATACCTTACAAATGTATACAGCAATACTTAATTACAATAATTAATGTAATAATAATCAAATATGTATTCAGTTAAGTTTTACTATATTTTTATTTTGCATTATTGCCATAAGATAAATATACAGTATTTAATAATTTATTCATTTTTTAGGTATATCCTGCAACTACCTGCAACAATATTACTCTAAAATTGATAAATATTTTGCTTCCATCTGTGATGTCACCGAAATAGCTGTCCTGGCCTTAACCGTCGAGGTAGCCTTGGCCAAGCCCCCATCATAATAAAGTGAGAAATATGAAGGGCATATCAAATTTTGATTATGATTTTTCAATTGAAACCTTTTCTCTACACAACTCCCAACAATATTTGCACTTACCATTCTTTCTGGCTTTTCTCTTGGGCTAAAAAGAAGCAAAATGAAATATTTTTAATGAAAGAATAGTAAGTCAGATTTTAATATAGGAAACAAAATGGAATTTAACAGAAACATTGATATATTTCAGATAAATGCAATATATTCAACATGAAAAAAAGTTGTCTAATGCATCATATTTTTATTTCAGGAATTAATTATCCTTTAATAGCAAAACAAAAAAAATAAATCGGGAGAAAAATCTCGGAGTATATTGCAATAGTCAAGTATTCACACTTCCTATTGAAAGGAACTATTCTACTAGAAAACATCACGTGAAAATTGTATGGCAACTTTGGAAGCAATTGCGACAATGAGACTGCACAGTTAACTCACTACAGTTCTCATTAATCATTGGTTGATTGAGCTATCACTCATTGCCAATCAACCAATGATCTATACGATCACTGTAGATGCTTTAACTACACAGTCTCATTTGTGTCAGTTGCTCCCAAAGTTGCTAGAAATCCTTCGCTGCTGAGAGGCATACAAAATTTATATCTCAATAACCAGGGAAGTAGTTAACAATACATCGTGAGTTTTTTCAAAAAAGATTAATAAGTGACGATTGAGTTATTCGTAATAATCGGTAAATCACTTGATGAGGTCTAAACACGGAGTCCAGGTTCTGCCACTTAGATTCGAAACACAAATGCAGGGTGTTGCATTGATAACACTCAGAAGCGTGTGATATCTTTGGCTTATTTATTAATTAGTTTCAAAACAGAAAGGCGAAGTTAAAGCGCATAAGCCCTCTGTTTCTAAGGTAGGTCAAATGCTACCTCAGAGATAAATGGTTCCAATGCATGTTCTTTCACGTCGACATGTTGATATAATTCTTGGCAGTTGTCTAGCACGTTGCTTTGTTCATTGCTGGCTATAAAAATTATTAAAGATGATTTATCTCTTTTTTTAACCGACCCAACGTAATTCCCCAAATACTTGACTTTTCGGTTCAAAATTTCGAACTCGGGTTTTCCTGTGTCACCCCATGTCGCGTTAAAAATTCAAGTTACTACTTAAAACATGTTTAGGTATTCTGAAATCACTTTTAACTCTTTTTTAATATTTTATCAGCTGGAAATTTTCATTTCACATTTTTCGATCCTCCCCCACTTTCGTTATTACCAAAATATTTGACCGCCTGGTCCAAAATTCTATTTCGAGTTTCCCCTTGGCCATGTTGTGTTAAAAAATCGAGTCTCTATTTATGCTAAAATCCGAGTTCGGTTTTTAAACTGAGGTTATTTTTGTACTTCAAAAATTCGTTGAAGTTCAACGGAATGATTATTAGACTCATTACGTGTATAGCATATACATACGTTCTTATGAATGTTGTGTGATTCAACTGGCTAGTTTCGGTTCTGTCAGCTTTTTCTATCGCTTCCCTCACACAGTCACTGGAAATGCTCTGCTTCCTCCTCTTTTTCTTTCTTCCTCCTCTGCGCTCCTCCTCATCCAGCTCCTCAAAGTCTTCCTCATTCCTCGAATTATTGAGGCCTTCTGATCGTCTCTGATCTTTATCGACATCATCCACTTCCTGAAAGGGTAATGTATGCAAATATATAAACATAAACACATCCACATAATCGTTCGTTGAGAGTCTAAAGAGCTTTTAAGATCACTTTCATTACGTCACTAACACTTTCTCTTGGTTACTTCACAACCTTTAATTCAGTCTTTAGTAATTAAAAATGAGTATCATTCAGCATTTCACTATCTTTAACTATTCTCTCTCTTACTTATAAACTTTATAATAGCCGCTAATACAAGGATGAAGAAAATGGTTTAGTTGCAAATATTTCTGTAAATATGTATTTGTTTTATGATATGTCAAAGAAATGTTTTCTCTTTCCCTAGCTTGGGCTCAATACATATTGAAATAATCCGGCCTGGGTTCAATGGTTTTAAGCTCGGATCAAAAATTTGACCCCTGGATACCTCTCTAGTGTTATACGATGTGATGTTCAAGTTACCTTTGCTGGTTGTGGATGACTAAAAAAACTATTTAAGTTCTTGATAATATGTTAAATGTGTAGATAATAACGGTTAAGATAAAATAATTTCAGATATTTACCTTCTCAATAGCTGTTAAACTTTCTGCATCGGCCAAATTATCAACAGCAATGGCCAAAAATACATTCAGTAAAATATCTTGAAAATTAGTTAAGTCCAAGTAGATTTCTAACAAAAAATCTCTTATAGAATAATATTATTTATTGATAAATAAGCAACTAATTTTCTGTAAAAAATATTGATCCATTAAGATAAACAGTTTTGTAACAATGCAACTTCCCATTGGTATAAAGTTGAAGGGTTCATTGAATTGTCCAGCCAGAGTTTTTAAAGTTTTGGCATTAACTGGATCCTACAGATCTAATGCACTCTTCAATATTAATGTCGTTCCCCAAAAGTAATATAACATCTTCCAATAAGACAATGCACCATGTCATCAGGTTGGAATTTTACCGAAATGATTTGCAGAACATTCAGAGGACTTCACCCTTTTCACATAGATAGCCAAATATCCAGATCTCACTCCATCAAATATCTGTGAAATGTTGCTAAATGAGTATTTTGACAAACACTAATGGTCACTATTACTTAATTCTGAGATGTTTTTCAATCAACCTGGCTGAACATTTTTCCAAATTATACTACAACACAGCAGAATCAGTGCCACGTCGTGTTCAGCTAGGTATTCGACCCCAAGGAGACTTCACATCATATTAGATGGCTTGTCATTAATCAATAGAAACTTAGCGTATATTTAATATAGATATTGATCCCTGGTCCATACTAATCCTTAAATCTCCACCTTCTCGAATCGCTTATTCCAGAAATGTTCATTATCTGCAAGCCTATATAGATGCAATTTAGATTGATGCATTCCCTTCGAGTACGAATAAAGTCATTGAATGTTTGTGAATATAAGTAAAGAAAACAACACATAAATGTTATAAAAAACAATAATTATGCATGAGAATTTTATCACTCACCAAGAAATTATTCAAATGCCATTTTTCTGAAACATTTGATCTAAATCAAGTCTATCGAAATCTTGTTTTCAAAAACTTTCCTTTATTATTTAATGACTTTAAGAATTTAAAACACTCAATAGCAGCGTTGTAAGTTATCCAAATATAATTGAAACGAAAATGCTTGCAAATGTACTTTGTATACTTTATGTAAGACGTTTCGTCTCGCCAATTAAAAGCTTCGTAAAGTGACAAAATTATATAATAGGTTTATTTATTTTTCACTTTTACTGTAGAATTTTATTTGTAGCCAATTTCTTCCACTCTTTAGGATAATGGCATTCACCCTTTATAGTAGACAAATATTAATGGAATTCTAACTTAAGATTCACTGAATGCAGACATCCGACGCTTGGCGTGAACATTCATAAATACCATATTTTGGAAGGTTGGGTTGGGTTGTTTTACCTCTGAGCGGCACTTTTTTGCACACCATGGGCTAAATGGCCAGGTCACATGGACCCCGAAGGCTCAGAGAAGGTTGGGGGAGGGGACCCACTGGAACAGCTATTGGGAGACAGATGGTAGCCTCCCGTCAAGGCCATCTAGCGTGTTCTTTAACGAGCACAGGGTATGGCTCTCCCGCACACGGGGCCACGGCTTAACGTCCCATCCGACGGACGGCTGCCTTTTCAAGCCCATCGGTGTCCCCTACTGACCGTGGGCAGGGCGGGGAAATTTTGTGGAGATAAATCTCAACGCTGACCCAGCTGGGACTCGAACTTGGGAACTACAGATTACGATATTTTGGAAGGAATTCATAAATAACATATTTACCTTATAAAGCTAATTCGATATTTTGTTGGCGTAAAGCAGAGAGGTACAATGAATTTGGAAGACAGTATGTAAAGTCTGAAACATTGACTGGAGTCTACGCAGTCTATATGCGTCTACCCAAACCTGATAGAGACCAACGTGATTTCTTTAGAGTAAGAGAAACTATCACAAGGCAAATTCCATTGGTTCACAAATTATCAAATATTAGTTTTTAAATCGGAATCCTCATTATATAAAATGCCAGAATAAACTTCGAAACATTCAGGTCTCTATCATAACGAAGAAAATCAGAAAGAACAGTTCTATTCATATACACTGACCGATCATTAAATTATGACCACTACACCCTATGCTATGTCAATGGAAAGCTAACAGCTCTATAACCTTTAAAATATGCTTTTCATGGGAAAATGTAACTAAAAAAAATTAAAGAATTCGATAAATTATATCTAAATATCGATTTTTCAACAATACTCCTTCAATATTTAAAGAGTTATGGAAGTTTGAACATTTAAGAATAGCAATGCTTAGACAAAAGAATTTACCTCTGAAGCTAATAACTACATATTTTAAAAGTGCGTGAATAATTTCATCAATATTCGTTTTATTTTTTGATAAAATTCTTAGAACACATTGCTACTGTGAACTGTTCAAACTTACATACTTATTTCAATATTGAAAGAACATTGTAGAAAATCGAGATGTAGATAGATTTCATTAAGATTTTTATATTATTATCAGCCATATTTTCTCACATTGCACTTATTTTAGATCGTCGAAAAAATCTTCACATTTGCAGAACATAGGGTGGTTATAATTCAATGACCATTAAGTGTATGTACAATTTTAACACATGGGCAGTCAAGGCAATGAAAAAGGATACAATTTCCACAGATGAACAAAATGATAAAGTAAATGGAAGCAAGAACTCCTGGTGATCCTACTCCTCCATATGCGTTGATCCCATGATACATCACTTCGTTCCAGTCTTCACCGGTTAATATCTGCATTAAATAATTGAAGCAGAAAAGATTTAAATGCAAAAGGCTTTCATTAATTCACTGTATTCAGTAAAATTATACAGAATAAGAAAATGATTAAAATGTTTTTTAAAAATACGATTGAAATGTTTTTTAAAGAAAACGATTCAAACGTAAATTTTACGATTAGAATGTTATTAATCGTAATTCGATGTGTTGCACTCAGAAAAGGTTCTTCCGAAGTGTAAAAACAGACTAATAATCTAAAAACGATACTCTCTTAAGACTTAAGATTTTTATTTTTATTTTCATAATTTCTATTTTACATTTATTATTGTTTTTGTATTAGTTTAAATTTTGATGCTGTCGGAAACTAAGGCTTTAGAAATAGCACCATAAAATTGCCTCTGTATTAACATTGATTTATGTGACAAAATAATTAGTTTTTTTTAATCGCTTGTTGTTTTTGCCTCTGAATGGCATTTTTGTACACACATAATAAGCTAAATATTCAGTTCGCAAAGACCCTAAAGGCTTAGACCTGGTTAGAAGAAAGTTATTCATTGGACGGCTGCTAGGACACAGATGAAAGCGTACCATCATATCCATTCGAGATGTTGTTTTATGTGCAAGAGGTATAGTTCACCTGCATAGGAGCCATGGAATAACATCCATCCGATGGACAAAGGCTTTTTAAATCCAATCATATCCCCATTCTCACCGAGGGTTTGCAGGATTTAGCGGAGGTAAACTCAGTGCAGGCCTAGTGGAAAAGCTAACCTGGGAATATCAAACTCTGAACTTAACCCTTCAGACTGAGCCACCTCCTCCCTAACTCCTTATCAGTTCCAATAATTCAGTTGAATTGTTATACTTTGAGCTGCACTTTTTTTCACACAGTTGACTAAATGACGAGGTTACGAAGACCCCCAGATCTCAGGGAAGGTTGGGGCAAGCGGATCCACCGATAGTTGTTCGAAAGTAGAAGCCTCTTTTCAAGGCTACCCAGCGTGTTCTTTGACGTGCACGCGGTAATTCTCTCATGTATGTGACACCATGGCCTTAATGCCCCATCCGACTGACTGCTGCCTTTCAAAGCCCAACTGTGTTAGCTTTCTCACCAAAGGCAGTGTCGAGGTTAGCAGCGATAAATCTGAACTCAGGCACAGGGGACAATCGAGCCTGAGAATTACAGATTACGAGTCAGACACACTACCGACTGAGACAATCCCCACCTCTATGGTACAGGTGGAATTATAAAAAAATGAACCCCAGATTATGTACTTGTACTAACCTATAACCAAGTCCTTTGCTGCCAATATCATATATACAGCCGTCCCGTGGCCGAGTGGTTAGCACGCTTGGCTACTGATCTACGGGACCTGGGTTCGAGCCCCGGATAAGGCATGGATGTATGTGTCGTTTTTCTGCTGAGGTTCTGCCATCCTCTCAGACCTTATACTATGGCATATAAACTGGCAGACTCCTGTCAGACCTCTGTGGCAAGCAGCTGCTTGAGGGGGTATTTATTTTATTTTTTTATTTTTTTATATAGTTTATTTCAGAGAGGATGATATCTATCATCTCCCTGAATAAATTGCTGTAATCATGATTAAACAGTAAGCATTAAGCAATCTAAGAAGAAAAGCATTCATTTACTACGTACCTGGAATACAGTAAGGAGTGATTGCCAAAAGGAATCGAAGTTACTCCTTGGTTTATCGTCGTTGCTGTTGAAGTTGAATTTCCCCCCGAAGACCTGCATCCCCAATAAGGCAAAGATGACGATGAAAAGAAACAAGAGAAGAAGCAAACTGGCGATGGAGCGCATCGAATTGATCAGAGATGCAACCAAGTTCCTCAACGATGACCAATACCTGCCGAAAGAGAAGCAAAAGAAAGGCTTAGTAAAAATGTTTAAAAACCACTCTAGTGAATTTATATAATAGAAATTCCCTTGATTGGCAACTGATGTTTAATCACACAATAAGTGGGAAAAAAATCTTCTATCTGATTCATGAAACAGATCTAGGGATCATCTGTCAATAGTAATACCCAGATTACCCGTTGACGTAGAACAATTAGTGGATAAATAATGGAGCTGGTAATGGGTTAGTGGTAGAACACCTGGCGTGTAACTGGGAGGCGTGGATTCGAGTCCCACTCATCGGAGAAACTCATTTTTTCCACAAAAGCATTTCTAGGGATCATCTGGTTTCACACCAATGATCTACTTGATTCGAAACGTTTCCCAATTATTCTCACTCTTAATCTTTTCCATTCGTCACAATAATCGTGTATAGCGTGCTACTCCATTCATTAAGGTAGGCGATGGCAACGCCTCCAAATATTTCTGACACTTGCCGAGAGATTAGGTCCACGCAGTCAGATATCTGATCTCTTAACCGAACACAGTTAGACCAAAATGGGACCACCACGTCTATTTCGGGACGGTCGGTCAAGTACCCGCAGAATCACAGGGAACCGAGAATTTCTGTCACCTATGACGTCACACATGTCCGCCGCTTTGGGTTGGGTTGTTTTACCTCTGAGCGGCACTTTTTTGCACACCATGGGCTAAATGGCCAGGTCACATGGACCCCGGAGGCTCAGAGAAGGTTGGAGGAGGGGACCCACTGGAACAGCCGTTGGGAGACAGATGGTAGCCTCCCGTCAAGGCCATCCAGCGTGTTCTTTAACGTGCACAGGGTATGGCTCTCCCGCACACGGGGCCACGGCTTAACGTCCCATCCGACGGACGGCGGCCTTTCCAAGCCCATCGGTGTCCCCTACTGACCGTGGGCAGGGCGGGGAATTTTGCGGAGATAAATCTCAACGCTGACCCAGCTGGAACTCGAACCTGGGAACTACAGATTACGAGCCTGGCGCGCTACCGACTAAGCCACCCCCGCCCCATGTCCGCCGCCCATCCGAAATTATGGCTCTTATGTACTATAATGATGATTGCTGATGTTGCATTTAAAGTTTTTGCATAATAAATATTTAAAGTTGCTTCATTCATTTCTATCGCCAGGTACTGTTTAAAAGAAAAACTGATAGTTAAAAATATTTCTGCTTGGATTTTCGTAACACTGCTGACATTAAAATATTTAATAACAATGAATGATTTAAAATTGTATAATACTTCAGTTTGTTCAAATTTCAAGTGGAATAAGTTTTTTCTCTTTGATACTGTTGATAAAACAGTCAAATTAAAAACCAAGTTAGTTTAATTGAATAATAAATTACCATTCTCTTTTATTTTTACTCAATGTAAATAATCTTATATATTCAATTTTTTAAGTTATACTAATTCATTTTAATATGTGTATACAGGACCAGATCATCTAGGACAGTAGTTCGCAACCTTTTTCCCCCCGCGACACACATGACGGATGAAGTTCATATATGTGACACATTCCGATCGGTTACTCAGTTTACAGCTGCTCTAAGAGATATCATCATCTACATTCTCCAAAGGAAGTTGGGGGGTATGAAAATCTAATAAACCAAACATAAAATAAAGAATAGTAAACACCGTACACATATTTTTGCAAGAATACTTTTTAAAAAAATCATTAAAAATTGGAGGGGGGGGGGGATATATTCGCAATATTTGACAAGAACAACTTCTTGAGAAAAAAGCAAAACAGATCTGAATTCTGGCCCGTAATGTACTTAAGGATCTCTTTTTTCTTTTCTATATTGTAAATTACCTCAAGAGGAGATACTTAAAACGCAATCCAGATAAATCGGTCACTTTGCGAATAGCTCTCAACCATGAGGCTCAAGTTTTATCATCGAAATGGTATAAAATATAAGCAACAAAAATTACTTCTTCGCTTCTGAACTCCCCGGAATAATCAGCATACAATGACATTTCTGCGAGTGAGTAAATTCAGACAACAGAGTAAGAAAAATCTCTCGTACTTACTTGGTAACTTTAAAAATCCTCAGAAGGCGAACACAGCGCAGCACCGACACTCCTAAAGGAGGCATGACGTCGGTATAAGTGAGCACCACTTCCAGGATAGAACTGACAACGACAAAACAGTCGAAGCGATTGAATAGCGACACGAAATAACCTTGAAAGCCTAAACTGAATAACTTTAGCAACATCTCGAGTGTAAAAAGGACTACAAAGAACATGTTGGCGATTTCTGAAAGAAGAGAAATAAATAAAACTGTTAAGTGTGTAGTTAATGATTGTTTAAGATGCATAATATTATATCCTACACATATAATATGCACATGAAAACCGAGTTTACTTAAAATGATTATTAACAGTCAAAATCATGCTTACACAGAATGCATATCCTCCATGGAAGTAACTTCATATTATTTTTTTAATAAGTTTTAACATACGGAAGTTTAGGTCTTATACGTTCGCCTGTTCCAGTAACTGTATAATTAATTCAATAAACATGATTATTGATTTATTAATATATAAAAATGAGGAAATAATTTATTCATTTTTAATTTTTTTAAGGGAATAATTCTCAAACTTTTTGAGCCTAGAACTTCCTTTGCCCTTTCTAACGCCTCCTTCAATAAATAAAATTCTTTTTCCCTGTATAAAATTAAAATGATATTTACCGTGTATTTTGTTACTGTAGTTTTTTAATAGTATTTTGATACTGTATCCAGGATTTTCTAAGGTTTTTCTGTCGAAACAAAGTTTGCATAACTCTGTTAACCTAAGAACTGTTCATGATCCTATTTATTCCTAATTATTCTATTTATTTCTACCTAAAAACTAAAAGAAAACGCACCCAGTTAGGTACCATTGATTTAAACCTGTGTCTCGCAAACTGTGTGCCGCGAGAGATTTTCAAAGTGATACTAGATATTCGATAGATTTCATTTTGACTTGACTTGTGTTATCGACGTGCTATCGACGTGCTTTAATAAAAATCTCTCAGATTTTATCAATTGGGATCTTGTAAGTATTTATCAAGCTTTTTCCAAATTTTGGTATTAATTTTTGATTATTTGAAGCCATAGAATGGACAAATATTTAAAACAAACACCGAGTTATGAATTAAAGAACGAGAGCAAATCTTCAAGTAAAACCAGGCTGATGACTTCAACAGAGCGCAAATATAATGACGATTATATAGAGTTTGCTTTTATTCTTTTTTAGGTATGCCGCGGAAAAAAAATTGGATTTAGTGTGCCGCGGAAAAAATTTAGATTCAGTGTGCCGCAGAGTAAAAAAGTTTGCGAGACACTGATTTAAAACATTCTCACTTTCTGTTAATATATATTTTTTTGGTGTAATACATGCTTTTATAAATATGTAGTGTCTTATTTCGCTACCATATTATTTTCAATGGATATTTCGTGATTTTCTTAAATCATTAACTTATTCCCACGATAATCATCCGTTCTCTAAATCAATTAATTAAAGTGCTAATGTCTCTTACAAACATCTGAGTTGGAATACAAGAAATGTGATAGCATTCAACGATTGTAAATACTTCCAAATTGCATGTTGCATGAAATTAGGTAATTGTCACTTCACTCTACTTTATTAAACGTAATCTTCCTAATTGCTTTTGAATTCTGTAACACTCGTTGCCCTGTTGGATTATAAGGTTTGAAGTGATTATGGTCCGCTTATTCTAATTTAAGTTAACCCTTATTTAATGTAGATGTTTTAAACATTTGCAATGTTATCGAGTTCTGTAGCTGCTAATGCAGTCTCCTGATTCGTTTAGTTTACTATTCCTCATGCGTATCTTTCAACGTTTGTTGTCTGGAGTTTTGTCATACTTATTGCATTTTATTTCATTTAATAAAATATTTTTTTTAATCTTAAATCTTTGTCACATATACATAATTAATTCATTAACCATGAATAACATATCATCTATTCAGTTGTAGAGTGAAATAAATCATATTATTTTATACCCCACCGCTGAAAATACTTAGGTATAGAGAAAAGATACATTCTAGTGACAAAAGGGAACGCAATTTGTTATCTCCTATTTTCAGCCTAAGTATTTCACGTCAAGATTTATAACTGACACTTGCATATTTATGCATTTCACTGGAGTTCATGACATAAAATGGTAAACTGATCTTTATACTTATTTAATTCTTATATTTGGGGAAGGGAATGTAAAATAAAGGGAGGTAGCTCTCAGTCCCAGAGCTAGAAAAAAAAAGGGGGGGGGAGTACAAGTGATCTGAGTGAAAGAGGGGCAAGATAGAGCCCGAACCCTATTCCTGGAGTGAAATATTTTTAATTTTTACACATTTTTCCATACGCAATATTCATACGTTCAATATTCTTTCGCCTCCATTCTGGTTACAAAGGGGAGGGAGTAACTCAGTCGGTAAAGTGCCAATCTCGTAATCTGCTGTTTCCGAACTTTCAGTCTCAGCCGTGCGAGGGGTGGGAGTGGCTCAGTCGGTAGCGCGCCAGTCTCGTAATATGTAGTTCCCAGGTTCGAGTCCCAGCTGGGTCAGCGTTGAGATTTATCTCCGCAAAATTCCCCGCCCTGCCCACGGTCAGTAGGGGACACCGATGGGCTTGGAAAGGCCGCCGTCCGTCGGATGGGACGTTAAGCCGTGGCCCCGTGTGCGGGAGAGCCATACCCTGTGCACGTTAAAGAACACGCTGGATGACCTTGACGGGAGACTACCGTCTGTCTCCCAACAGCTGTTCCAGTGGGTCCCCTCCCCCATCTTTCTCTGAGCCTTCGGGGTCCATGTGACCTGGCCATTTAGCCCATGGTGTGCAAAAAGTGCCGCTCAGAGGTAAAACAACCCAACCCAGCTGTGCGAGCGTTGTTGAGATTTATCTCCACTAACCGCCATCCTGTCCTCGATCAGAAAGAGACACCAATGGGCTTGAAAAGGCTACCATTTGTCGAATGGACGTTAAGTCAGGGATCCCTTGTTCAGAATAGCCATACCCTGCGAACGCTAAGAACGCGCTATATTATATTGACGGGAGAATTACATCTGTCTCCTAACAGCTGCCCAGGGAAACCCTTCCCTAACCTTCTCTGAGCCCTTAGGGTCCTTGTGACCTCGGTTACAAGCATCCACAAAGGGATGATGGAGGTGGGATTCCCCCTTTGAGAATACTTTGCTTGGTGTAGGAGTTAGAGATGTTAGAAAGTGCCTAATTTGTGACGTTAATGATCATGGCTATCAACTTGTAACAAAATAAAATATGTGAACTGTACAAGAAGAGCAAGATGCTTGAGAAGAAAAGAAGTTAACCAAAATTTTCGAGAGGCAATAACTTTCTCATCTTTAAAAGTGTCTGGGAATAGCAATAACATGGTTAGACGAGCAGAAAAAAAATGTGACTCTGTTCAATTGATTTATTTTTTTAAAAAAATCATGATTTAACTTGTTTCTCAAAACAGCCATCAATTACTCAGTTCTTGTCTTAAATTCAACTTTTCAACACTTTTTGAAAAAAGCCGTTTTTGAGCTAAACTAATATTATCTATTTTCTTAATTAATGCACTGTAACACACGTATTAAAATAAATGTTTAAAGTGCGAGTATCTCCTTTACTGCATGTACAATTTCATAATTTTACCCAATTATCTAGGCTAGGGGTTCTCAACGTGGGGTACGCGATAAAAAATTTTGGGGTACGCCGTAGGAGCTGTTTCACTGATTACTCAGTAAAATGTTTATAATTTTATATGTTAAATTGTTTAGGTCATTTTTCTTGTGTTTATCGATATATGTAATTTATGAATACAAAATTTAATGTGGATACATATATATAAGTTTTGTTTTATTCTCACTGTGTACTATAACTATAGTACACAATGGGAATAATTATCTATCTATACAAGGGCAGTTACATACACATTTCCAGGGGGTATTGAAGCATAAAAGGTTGAGAACCACTCTTCTTGGCCATCTTTGCTCCTAGTTAATCCGAATAATCGGACAACTATTAGAAGTTATACATTATTAAGAATCATAAATTGCATTTAATGAAATAATTTTAAGTTAAATATCTATTATTAAAAAACTCTTTAAAAACGAAACTTTTGCGATTCCAATTCTATTCTTTACCAAAAAAAAATTTAAATCACCAGAACAACGTTTCGAGTTATTTCATCAAATATTAAGCCCTGATTGCATGCCATGCTCCATTATCTGGGATACGCCCTGTTACACAGTTATAATAACTCACAATAACGTCACTAATGAGCATCTAGCCATCTTTATTACTCCCAGGAGCACTTTAAGGTGTTTGGGTGCTAATAGGAGGATAGAGTATGCCACCCCCCCCCCCTCTCTTTTGCTTAATAACATTAGACCAACTCTTAAGAACATTTGACGGAATTAAGCATTGCCCATGCATGAAAGTTGGACACATGCGCGAATACACGATTAGGTTGGAAATATAATTTTCTCAATGAGAAAAATTCGAGAAATGTGGAATATATACCATACGCTCGGTGGACATTGAATTTAGAACCTCCACCTCATGTTTTAACAATGGGAAGTTAATTTTGAAGATCTATAACTCCTAAATTAAGCGTTTTATGAGAAAAGTAGCTAAGAATAATTTAAACATCTCAATCAAATCTATCTAAATATCGATTTCAAACAATATTCTTTCAATATTTGTACAGGTACAGAGGTTTAAACATTTCAGAACAGCAGTTGGGTTGGGTTGGGTTGTTTTACCTCTGAGCGGCACTTTTTTGCACACCATGGGCTAAATGGCCAGGTCACATGGACCCCGAAGGCTCAGAGAAGGTTGGGGGAGGGGTCCCACTGGAACAGCTGTTGGGAGACAGATGGTAGCCTCCCGTCAAGGCCATCCAGCGTGTTCTTTAACGTGCACAGGGTATGGCTCTCCCGCACACGGGGCCACGGCTTAACGTCCCATCCGACTGACGGCGGCCTTTCCAAGCCCATCGGTGTCCCCTACTGACCGTGGGAAGGGCGGGGAATTTTGTGGAGATAAATCTCAACGCTGACACAGCTGGGACTCGAACCTGGGAACTACAGATTACGAGCCTGGCGCGCTACCGACCAAGCCACCCCCGCCCCCCAGAACAGCAGTGTTCCAAGAAATTTATTAAAAGAATATCGAAAGAAATTTTTTCACCTTAGCTTTTATTACTTTAGTTTCCTCATGAATCTAAGCAATCTTATAATTTCATCAGCTTAATAAATATTACTGAAAATGAAGCTATTTCTGTGGGACGTTATAAACCTCAATTGCTTCTTGAATCATTGTCAAATGTTATTTGTCTGAGTGATGTTATTCTACAGCCACACGTTGCATAGATATGACGAGGAAGGTGATTGCTGTAATTATATGACTCCGACGTTTATCGAAAATGCAAAGAACCACACTATTTGGCATAACATTAAAGAGTGCAGAAACATAAATTCGAATGTGTTATGTTTTTTCAAGTTCTTTAGTGAGAATGAGTTTTGAAAGAGGAGAAATAAAAAACAGTTCAACTTCTACAACTCAAATCTGAAGGGACAAGAAAAGAATTATAATTAACAGAACTGAAAATAAGTTTTCATAGTGTCCTAATAAAATATACATACACCCGAAATAATGAGTCGAAAAAAATTGGTTGTCCCATCTCAGTCAAGACACCAATTTCTTCAAACTCATTATTTCAAGTGTTTCTTGTCTACATGTTTATATACTATATTTCCTGTCATAATTTTTTACTACATACACCTATTTCTGAAGCTGCAAAACGTACAGGCATGAAGCTTTTGCTGTAGTATTTATCTTCCAACAGTCATCCTACATTAAATGAGTTGAGCTAGTCAATACTATACGAGGATCATTCCAAAAGTAATGCCTCACAATTTGTTTACATATCAACATTTATTCCACTGTACTTTTGCTTATACAGAGTATAGATACATCCTTCTCACTTATTGTTATCATAAATATATCAGTCAATCAAGTTACAGTCCATGGACAGACGCCAATGTTGAGAAAGTGAACAGCATAATTTTAGCAAACAGACGAGTAACTGTTAAAGAACTGTCGCTGTAACCGGACATTGGAGAAGCAACTGTACACATTAAAAGATATATATCACACATTAAACGAATTGGGCTTGTCGAAGGTCTGTTTCAGGTAGATCTTCCGACAACACCTACCTTGTGGCGGTTGAGAAATAGTGGTTACAGAACGCAGGACAAGAATTTCACGATGAAGGCATATAGGGTCTTGTACCGAGATGGCACAAGGTAGTATTACATGAGTTGGGTTTTGTTGTTTAATCTCTGAGTTGCACATTTTTGCATAGAATGAGCAAAACTGGTCAGGTTACAAGGATCCAAAGGGCTCAGATAAGGTTGTGGGTCAGATAAGGTAAGGTCACTGGTCAACAGCTAGGAGACAGATGGAAGCCTCCCGTCAAGATCATCCAGCATTTTCTTTAACGTACACAATGTTATGGCTCTCCAGCATAGAGTCATGGCTTAACATCCATTTGACAGACAGAGGTCTTTCCAAGCTCATCGATGTCTCCTTTTTGAACGACGGCAGGGTGGACCCTGTTACCAGTTACCGTTCACAGCAAACTGGAGCGTGTGCCGTCGTTCAAAAAGGAGACATCGATGGGCTAACGGAGATAATATTACGACTTAACTATATTGTATGTACTCATTCTGTAGTCTACTAGAACTTTATGATTAAACTGTGGTTAACGTTCTCAATATGTCCTACTTGTAAATCCTATGGACAACATTAATTAGCCGAAACTTATAACAATAAAATGCAACTCACCTTGAAAATAGTCTAACCAGGGAGGCTGGAAATTGTGCTCTGAAGCTAATGTTAATGTATTTAGAAAAACAAGGACAATCACAATCCAATAAAAGGCCTGCGATTTCACCATCTTCCTACAAGACCTCCGTAACCGTCTACTCTCCTTCGTCATCTGCTTCCTGTAAATAAATCGTTCGAAATGAAATGCATCAATGAGCACGAATTTAAAATAATTAATTTGCTTCTACTATTGATCATTTCTTAAAACACATTAATAACATTTAAGCACAGACGTCGAAGAGGCCTCCCAAATTTTATTATATAAATGTCAGCCCATTTGAACTTGGTTTTCCAAAGGGAATTTAAAATATTACTGAAATTACTGAATTTGTTTTTCACAAGAGCGCTGAGGGCAATACTCTAACCAATTTATCAATTTTCTGATAGGATCACAGGAAAACGCTACAGCTAAACTAATACCCAGATTTTTTTGTTCTTTGACTTTGGTACAGTCGCTCAAAAAAGTATCCGAACACCATGGTTGATTACAGAATTCAGAAAAAATATCTGGCAACGATTTTTTTTTAGAAATTAGTAATCTGGCAACCTTCGTGTCACGTGATTACAAAATTCATCAAAAATATCTGGAGCGTGTACAGCAACTGTACACGCTCCAGTTACCGTTCACAGCAAACTGGAGCGTGTGCAGTTACTGCACACGCTCCAGTTTGCTGTGAACGGTATTACTGCACACGCTCTAGTTTGCTGTGAACGGTAACTGCACACGCTCAATATTTCCGAGAGTGAGCCCACACGATCCAGGTCTTTGTGAGCTCACACGATCCAATGTTCTGTGAACATTAACCGCAACCGCTCCAGTTTGCTGTGAACGGTAACTGCACACGCTCAATATTTCTGTGAGTGGGCCCACACGATCCAGGTTTTTGTGAGCTCACACGATTCAATGTGCTGTGAACATTAACCGCAACCGCTCCAGTTTGCTGTGAACGGTAACTGCACACGCTCCATATTCATTGCATTATACATATATTCATACGCATTATATATATTAAAAAAATATCCGAACACTACGGTTGATTAAAAAATTCAGAAAAAATATCTATCAACGATTTTTTTAGAAATTAGTGATCTGGCAACCTTCGTGTCACTTGACACGAAGGTTGCCAGATCACTAATTTCTAAAACAATCGTTGCCAGGTATTTTCTCTGAATTCTGTAATCAACCATAGTGCCCGGATACTTTTTTGAGCGACTGTACTTGTAATTGGAGCACTTCCTCACTTTCTCTATAGGAAATCATTAAGAGTTCTAAATGTAACGTGATAGAGAGGGTGAAAAATATTGAAACTCCCAATACTCTTTCAATGTGTAACTTAAAGAATAGGTTTCCTTTGAAAGATATCAACCATATCTATCAAATCCAGTGATCGCTATTAGGACCCAAACCATGAATGGCAAATAAATGGCACGAATGCCAAACTTGGCAAGTCACGAAATTTTGTCGGCACGTGAAGAAATATCAAAAAAAACATGAATTTTTAATTATATGATCATGATTAAGAGCTTGCAGAAGACTTAGATATAAAAGTAATACTTTAAAACTAAAATAAATTCTAAATAAATAAATAAAATAAATAAATACCCCCTCAAGCAGCTGCTTGCCACAGAGGTCTGACAGGAGCCTGTCAGTTTATAAGCCAGAGTAGAAGGTCTGAGAGGATGGCAGGACTTCAGCATAAAAACAACACGAACATCCATGCCTTACCCGGGGCTCGAACCCAGGTCCCGTAGATCAGTAGCCAAGCACGCTAACCACTCAAATATTTCTACATTCCCTATTTTTACTGTTATGCCCCCCGAACTAAATAAAGTACATTGTTTTTATTTTATTAAATAAAGTAATTAATTACAATTTCGAGTATTATTTAATTTTATATATATATATAAGACGCTGTATATATATATATAGTTGAAATAACTGTTTGGTTTGTCCAAAAATCTGCAGCGTTGAATTGCTTGAATAATAATGCGTGATTAAACTTCATATACTGATATTTTATTAATAATTCTAAAACATTCTGCCACATGGTATGCCTACAAATATTTGACAGACCTTTACTTATTTTGGCATGCCAGTTGAAACCTATTTGCCGTCATTGCTCCAGAGGAAGTGGAAATATCCGTATTTACCAGGGTGCTCGAAATAAAATTCTAAACTTGAAGTTTTCACGCAGCTCTTTGACTTCTCTTCGTACACAAAGTTTTGTACACCTGTTTTTGCACTCCTCTGTGTACACCTGTTTTTTACTCCTCTTTTGAACGAAACGGAATCCACAGAAGCGGAATCACAGGTTTTATTCTACAAACTTATACCGAAGAGCCAAAACATTATGACCACCTGCCTAATATGATGTTGGTCCTCCGCGTGCCGCCAAAACAGCGCTTTCCCGGCGAAGCATGGACACTACAAGATTTCTAAACGTACCTTGTGGAATCTGATACCAACACGTTGCCAGCAGATTCTTTAACTCTTTTAAGTTACGTGGTTGAGCCGATGCATATCGGATATGCTGTTCCAACACAAACCACAGATGTCCGATTGGATTGATGGCTGGGGAATTTGGAGGTCAGGGCACTACTTGGAAGTCTTCCTCAAGTTCCGTGAACCATTCTCGAACAATCCGAGAAGTGTGGCATGACGCATTATCCTGCTGAAAAAAGGCACTACTGGAGGAAAATACCGTTGCCGTGAAAGGATGTACCTGGTCTGCAATGACGTTTAGTAAGTGGTAGACATCATAGTTTCCTGCATATGAATGACTGAACCCAGGGTTTCCCAGCAGAACATTGCCCAAAGCATTACACTTCCTCAACCGGCTTGTTTTCGTTCCACGGTGCATTCTGGTGCCAACACTTCCCCAGGTTAACGACGCACGCGTACCTGGCAGTCCACACGGTACAACAGGAGAAGAGATTCATCGGACCAGACGAGCTTCTTCCAATCACTCAAGGTCCAGTTTTGATGCTCTGGTGCCCGTTGTAGGCGCTTTGGACAGTGAACTGAGGTTAGCATGGGCACTCGGAGCAGCCTGCGGCTAGGTAGCTCCATTTTCAGTAGGGTTTGATGTACTGTGTGTTGTGACACATTACTCCCGTCACCAGCATTCAAATTATGGACGAGTAGAGGGCACAGTTTCCCTTCTGTTGGCTCGTACCATATGGGATAGCTTCGGTCACCTCTAACATCAATGAGCCGTGGTCGGCCCATATGTTGCCTGCGGTTCGTGGTTTTTCCCTCCTCGGCCTTTTTGAAGGTGCTATCCACGGCCGACCGTGAGCACCCCACAAGCCTTGCCGTCTCGAAAATGCTCTGACCCAGTATTCTGGCCATTACAATTTGTCCTTTGCCAAACTCATTAAGTCCGCTGCCTTTTCCATCTGAAAAACAAGAATAACACTGATTAACAGAGCACAGTATCAGGGGTTATTTATACCTTTTCAGGATCTTCACACGCGCCGTCGTTTACCTGAAGTTGCATCGATTTACATAAGGACGCGCTGGTCATAATGTTTTGGCTTTTCGGTGTATAAATCAACATAATTGGATATTTTTAATAGTCTTTTTGTAAGAAACAATGGTCATGGAAGACTCAACACTAGTCTCTTACAAAGGAAAATTATCAAGCTGAATTTAACTGTTTTCCCTTCAGGATTAATAGTAAACCCTGGTATTAAAAGCGAAAAAAAAATTCAATTTTAAACAAATGTTGAAATTATAATCATTGTTGTAATATTGTCTGTTTGATGACCCTCTAATAAAACAAATACTATTACTGAACGGAAAAAAGTGACTAAACAACCGAGTCTGAAAAGGAATGCCGAAGAATTAACTCCCAATTTCAGTTGACAGAATAATCTCCCAGTCTCAGAAGAATTGTCAAAGCATCGAACTTGAAATCTCCTAGTCTCAGGAGAATTGTCAAAGCATCGAACTTGAAATCTCCTAGTCTCAGTAGAATTGTCAAAGCATCGAACTTGTAATCTTCTAGTCTCAGGAGAATTGTCAAAGCATCGAACTTGTAATCTCCTAGTCTCAGGAGAATTGTCAAAGCATCGAACTTGTAATCTCCTAGTCTCAGGAGAATTGTCAAAGCATCGAACTTGTAATCTCCTAGTCTCAGGAGAATTGTCGAAGCATCGAACTTGTAATCTCCTAGTCTCAGGAGAACTGTCAAAGCATCTAACTTCTAATCTCCTAGTCTCAGGAGAATTGTCAAAGCATCGAACTTGAAATCTCCTAGTCTCAGGAGAATTGTCAAAGCATCGAACTTGTAATCTTCTAGTCTCAGGAGAATTGTCAAAGCATCGAACTTGTAATCTCCTAGTCTCAGGAGAATTGTCAAAGCATCGAACTTGTAATCTCATAGTCTCAGGAGAATTGTCAAAACATCGAACTTGTAATCTCATAGTCTCAGGAGAACTGTCAAAGCATCGAACTTGTAATCTCCTAGTCTCAGGAGAATTGTCAAAGCATCTAACTTGTAATCTTCTAGTCTCAGGAGAATTGTCAAAGCATCGAACTTGTAATCTCCTAGTCTCAGGAGAATTGTTGAAGCATCGACTACATAGTCACCCTGCCTAATAATAACTGGCAAAGAATCGACTCCATAGTCTCCCAGTCTCAGAAGAACTGTCAAAGCATCGACCACATAATCTCCCAGTCTCAGAAGAACTGTCGACGCATCGACCACATAATCTCCCAGTCTCAGAAGAACAGTCAAAAGATCGAACTTGTAATCTGCTAGTCTCAGAAGAACTGTTGAAGCATCGACTTGCATAGTCTGGCCACTTAAACATCAATTTCATAGCCGTCCAGTCTCAGAAGAAGCGTCAAAGTATCGACTGCATAGTCAAATAGTAGTTTCACTGTCAAAGCATGGATCCTGTAGTCTTCAATTATCAGAAGAACAGTTGAAATATCGACTGCATAGTCTCCCAGCATAAGAAGATCTGGCAGAAATCGACTGTATAGTCTCTCAGTCTCAGAAGAACCGTCGAGACATTGAGACTGCAGAGGTTTCCAGTGTGAGAAAAAGCTTCGAAGCATCGACTGCATACTCTCTTAGTCTCAGAAGAACCCTTGAAACCTCCACTGTACTGCCTCCCAGTCTCAGAAGAACTGTATAAATACTAGCCGTGTAGTCTTCCAGTCTCAGAAGAACCGTCGAAACATTGACTGGGTAGTCTCTCAGACTAAGAAAAACTGTCATAGACTGCGTAGTTCACCCAGTCTCCACAGCTGAGGCTTAGCCACTGACACGAATCGATCTCAATAAACTGCAGCAAATATTTGCATCCGACATTGAAGAAGAGTTAAATAATTCATCATTTTCAGCTCCAGTTGTTTCACATTCGTCTTGACATGCTAACTCATTGAAATTCCAACGCCATCCCTGTAGATAGGAAAACATCAACTTCATCCAAACAAGCATTCTCAAAACACTCCTCACTGCTGCAAATGAAAGATCAAATATTGTTCAAGAATGTAATTGCCTTGTACATCAACAAAATTTAAACGCACTTTGTTCCATAATTTTAATATTTAAACACTGGTAAATCTATTCATGAGAAGAAGTCACTTCAAAATTCTTTTCATGTCTACATGAATCTAATTCATTAAATCCCTACCGAATGACAAAACAAACTGCAATGCCATCCTACTTTAACTTTACAACGAGATAGTGAGTATATGATTCCATCGTTGTCTTTGCTTCTCCTAAAAAGAATTTTTAATTATTGCATTACATTTCATATTTAATTCGATTATCATATTTTATGAAACTAGAATTCGGAATATTATGCAGGGAAATAGTTTAGATTGAAACTGTCGCCTGGCCATAAAATATGCACAGTCAATGTAAAACAAATATTATGTTTCCTTACAAGATATTATTATTATTTTCATTAGGCAACTATGCATGTAAAATCGTCGCTTAATCTCACTATATTACTTCTAGGATTCTTTTCCGTCCTAAGTGATGAATGAAAAAAAAATTCTATTCTTCGAACTAATGCCGAGATTTTTAGTTTACGGATTTGAATTCCTTATGAAATTTTTTTTGCAACAGTCATCCTACATAATATAACTTGTTTTTTAAAAATCATTCGTTTTTGTGCTATAAATTTTTAAATTTTGTCAATTATTTTCCCCCTTCTTGGTAGCATCATGAAATGCAATTATTCAATATTATGCGCAATCTTATAAACAAATTTAATCGTAGATAAATTTGATACAGAATTTTATAAAGAAATTTGATACAGAATTTTATAAATAAATTTGATACAGAATTTTATAAATATATTTGATGCAGAATTTTGTGCCCAATGAAATATTTTGGAATTAATAATAAATGATAAAAAATATTAATATGTATAATTCAATATGTTTATACACAATGTTATGCTCTATTATAGGGGTTATCAACGTGGGGTACGCGGTAAAATATTTTGGTGTACGCCGTGAGAGCTCAAAAGTCGATTACCCAGTAAAATGTTTATAATTTTATAAGATTATTTAAATTGTTTATGCCATTTTTTGTGTTTATCGATATATGAAATTTATGAATACAAATTTTAATGTGTATATATATATAGATATATTATTTTATTCCCATTGGTATACTATAACTATAGTTTTATCTGTCTATACAAGGGGTACGCCAGTTACATGCACATTTCCAGGGGGTACGTGAAGCGTAAAAGGTTGAGAACCACTGATATATATGTTTTATTTTATTCCCATTGTTATACTATAACTATAGTTTTATCTGTCTATACAAGGGGTACGCCAGTTACATGCACATTTCCAGGGGGTACGTGAAGCGTAAAAGGTTGAGAACCACTGATATATATGTTTTATTTTATTCCCATTGTTATACTATAAATATAGTTTTATCTATCTATACAAGGGGTACGCCAGTTACATACACATTTCCAGGGGGTACGTGAAACATAAAAGGTTGAGAACCACTGATATATATGTTTTATTTTATTCCCATTGTTATACTATAAATATAGTTTTATCTATCTATACAAGGGGTACGCCAGTTACATACACATTGCCATGGAGTACGTGAAGCATAAAAGGTTGAGAACCACTGATATATATGTTTTATTTTATTCCCATTTTATACTATAACTATAGTTTTATCTATCTATACAAGGGGTACGCCAGTTACATACACATTTCCAGGGGGTACGTGAAACATAAAAGGTTGAGAACCATTGATATATATGTTTTATTTTATTCCCATTTTATACTATAACTATAGTTTTATCTATCTATACAAGTGGTACGCCAGTTACATACACATTTCCAGGGGGTACGTGAAGCATAAAAGGTTGAGAACCACTGATATATATGTTTTATTTTATTCCCATTTTATACTATAACTATAGTTTTATCTGTCTATACAAGGGGTACGCCAGTTACCTACACATTTCCAGGGAGTACGTGAAGCATAAAAGGTTGAGAACCACTGATATATATGTTTTATTTTATTCCCATTTTATACTATAACTATAGTTTTATCTATCTATACAAGGGGTACGCCAGTTACATACACATTTCCAGGGGGTACGTGAAGCATAAAAGGTTGAGAACCACTAATATATATGTTTTATTTTATTCCCATTTTATACTATAACTATAGTTTTATCTATCTATACAAGGGGTACGCCAGTTACATACACATTTCCAGGGGGTACGTGAAGCATAAAAGGTTGAGAACCACTGATATATATGTTTTATTTTATTCCCATTTTATACTATAACTATAGTTTTATCTGTCTATACAAGGGGTACGCCAGTTACCTACACATTTCCAGGGAGTACGTGAAGCATAAAAGGTTGAGAACCACTGATATATATGTTTTATTTTATTCCCATTTTATACTATAACTATAGTTTTATCTATCTATACAAGGGGTACGCCAGTTACATACACATTTCCAGGGGGTACGTGAAGCATAAAAGGTTGAGAACCACTAATATATATGTTTTATTTTATTCCCATTTTATACTATAACTATAGTTTTATCTATCTATACAAGGGGTACGCCAGTTACATACACATTTCCAGGGGGTACGTGAAGCATAAAAGGTTGAGAACCACTGATATATATGTTTTATTTTATTCCCATTGTTATACTATAACTATAGTTTTATCTATCTATACAAGGGGTACGCCAGTTACATACACATTTCCAGGGGGTACGTGAAGCATAAAAGGTTGAGAACCACTGATATATATGTTTTATTTTATTCCCATTGTTATGATATAAATATAGTTTTATCTATCTATACAAGGGGTACGCCAGTTACATGCACATTTTCAGGGGGTACGTGAAGCATAAAAGGTTGAGAACCACAGATATATATGTTTTATTTTATTCCCATTGATATACTATAACTATAGTTTTATCTATCTATACAAAGGGTACGCCAGTTACATGCACATTTTCAGGGGGTACGTGAAGCATAAAAGGTTGAGAACCGCTGCTCTATTGTATTACCTATAAAATTATGCATAGTAATGAATATTATTAGCCCATACATGCTGCCACGTAGGAAAATTTCTTTTTCTCTAAAAGTGTCCAAACTTTTGAGGCATGTTGTAATGATGCGAGAATTATTGAAAAGAATCCATTCCCTACAGGATAATAAAAGAAAATACTATTCCAAAGAAATTTTGTAGCGAATTCTTCCATATTTCATTCTTAGTTCCAAGGATAATTCATTAAATAAAAAAATAAGTTCCACCCCAACAAAATGTAATTTTTACCTCCTTTTTCTTTCTGTTCTGTTGTTTTCAAACAAAATTTATTTCATAACATTCAAATAACATTATCTATCGACTGGTCTACACATTTATGCAAAATAGTATGAATATCGTACTCATAAATGCTAGAAAAAACGAAAGACTAAGTACTTTTTTTTAAAAAAAACTAACCAAAGTTTGGCCATTTTCACCACATTTTACTCTACAAACTTTGGAATCTTTAAGATGAATTTCGTTTCTGCCTCTTGCATCATGTTCGGAAGAAACAATCATTTTCATTATTCCCAAAATAAACGTTGGATTGGGTTGTTTTACATCTGAGCGGCACTTTTTTTGCACACAATGGGCAAAAAAGGTCACAAGGACCCCAGAGGAGGTTGGGGGAGGGGACCCACTGGAACAGCTGTTGGGAGACAGATGGTGGCCTCCAGTCAAGGCCATCCAGCGTGTTTTTTAACGTGCACAGGGTATGGTCTGTCGCACACGGAGCCACTCAAATCCGACGGACGGCGCCCTTTCCAAGCCAATCGATGTCCCCTACTGACCATGGGCAGGGCGGGGAGTTTTGCGGAGATAAGTCTCAACGCTGACCGAGCTAGGACTCGAACCTGGGAACTGCAGTTACAAGCCTGGCGCGCTACCGACTGAGCCTTCCCCCAAATAAGCGATATTTTGCATTATCTGCAAAATAAAAGATAATTTGCATTTTCTACAGAATAAGCAATCATTTGCATTATCGCAGAATAAGCTACACTTCGCAATGTTATGAATATGTATACACTCAGAGGCTCCTTTATTAGATCAGTTCCATGTATGTCAATAGTAAGATATAGAACTCAGAAACTTTTTCTTTTCACGACAAAATGTGACTGAAGATAACTTAAAGATCTCAATTAAATCTATTTACATCTCAATTTCCATCAATATGATTTTAATATTCCAAGAGTTATGGAAGCTGAAACATTTAGCAAATTAACTCGTTCTATAAAAAAATCATTCGGAATTCGCAAAAATTAACATAATTATTTTGCGATCTGATAAAAATATTCTTTCACGTGTTAATAAATCTTAGTATAACTGTTTCGCTTTCTTTTTAATTTGTTTTTACTAACTTTTCAGAGCACTTCTTTAAACTATCATTTTTTTCTGTGAAATATTCAAATTTCCGTAACTCTCTCAATACCGAGTGTATAGCGTGGAAATAGAGATTGAAATTGATTTCATCGGGATCTTTAAATTTCCTTCAGTCACTTTTTTAAATAAAAGGTTCATTTAAGAAGTTACTGATTTCTGTATCTGAGTTGCTATTGAAATAATATGGAAGTGTACTTAAAAAAAGGGCCACTAAATGTAAGTAATTTTGTGCATACCCTATTCATACATATAATGAAAGGAAAAAAAGCAACATGTTCAAAAAAATTCTGTCTGCTATTTTGGCCGTTATATATCACAACAATCCTACCGAAGTAAAGCATATCCTTGTTTCTGAGACTAAGTCTTTAAATCTGAAGTTTTTAATACTGCCATCTTAAAATAATACTTGGAACAGGTTGATTTTATTTTTCCGAATTTCTCACTATTCAAAAATCCATTGATAACTTCATAAACATAATGCTTCGTAAAATACTATTTACAGCCAAATAAATAAGTTTAAATAATCCATAGACTGAAATGTAGTTTCATGTACCATACTGACCTTTTGAATGACCACCACGATGGAGATCTTGCATTGTCGTGGTTGTTGGTTTCCCCATCCAACTGTTCTACATGATCAATCTCCGTATGCAGTCTACCTGCAGCGATGGATAACTTTACTGAAATGGTAATAAGTTGCTCAACTGTTATATATATTAATAGAACACTAGAATAATGGACTTTCATAGTATACAATTATACTACATACCGCAGAAAGGTTACGGTTAAAGATATCACAGAATAATGGGAAGTTATTTAACCAGTTTCTACTAAAATTTTTTGTTCCTAATTAAACAGCTATGGAATGAACTTGCGTTTTGTTCTTGCATCCTTTAGTTTCCTTTTGAAGTGTAGGTCGGAAAAAAAATTGCTGCCCACTTAATGTTATTTATCGTGAGGAACGTAAAGTATGTTTAGACGATATTTTGATATTATTCTGGGGTAAAATGAACTGACAGCAACTGGGATAGTTCAGTCGTAGCGCGCCAGACTCATAATCTGCAGTTCCCAGGTTCGGGTCCCACTTGAAACTCGCTCCTGATAATGTGCTGAGATTTATTTCGGCTAATCCTGATGAAAGTGAGAAAGAGGACAACAATGGGCTTCGAATAAGCCGCCTTCCAATGGTTGGGGTATTACCTCAAGGCTCCATGTGCAGAAGAGATATAACCTGTGAACACTGAAGAACATTCTGAATGGCCTTGATAGGAAGTTTCCATGTCTCCTAACTGCGGTCCAGTGGATCCCCTTTCCCAACGTTCTCTAAACCTTTTGGGGTATGACTTGGCCATTGCCTGCATAAAAGCGTTGCTCATAGGTAAAACAACCTAACCCAAATCTGCATTATATTAGCTGATATCAATATTGTAATAACTCACAGTTTTAATATATACAGGGTGAATCAGAAAAAGTGGGCAAAACTTTACGGGGTGGTAGAACGCAGCTATACGAGCAATATTCGTCATAGAAAGTATGGGCGGAACGCAAACGGCGAGCCGCTAGGTGGCGTTGGAAATGGTATAAAAGGGTCGGTCCTCGCACCCAACGGCATTTCTACCGTGGATTGCCGAGAGGATGGCTGGTTATACTAACCACGAAATGGCGGATATGCACTTTGTGTACGGTGCGGCGGACGGGAATGCAAGTGAGGCACAGAGTATCTCCTCTCCTTCTTGTGTTCATTCTTTAAATGTGACAGTGGAAAACTACCTTTTAAACTTCTCACCGCTTGCGTTCCGACCATGCATTCTATGACGAATATTGCTCGTATAGCTGCGTTCTACCACCCCGTAAAGTTTTGCTCACTTTTTCAGATTCACCCTGTATATAAACAGCTAAGAGAAGAACATTTCAAAGTGAAATGCAGGAAAAGCTCCATCAAACCGAAATGCACTTATGCACTCTTTCGCATTAGAGGTGCCGAACTGAGACTGATTGTAGGTGTAAAAATCAATCCACAGTAAATACATAGATTATCTATAAATATAGATATTAATTGTAGGTGTTACACAAAAGTGTTACCCATAGCAAGAAGCTAACTCTGCTTCCACCTAAATTAAACAAAACTCATCATGATCACTAAGTAAGATTTTCTTCATTAAGCCTCATTTTCCTGTCAGTAGGACTTTTATTGTATCCTGCGTATAGACAGGTACTGGACAAAAAAATGGAAACAGTTCTATATTATATCAATAGAAAATCACATTCAGATAAATAATAATAATATTCTCAACATGTTTTAATAATTCAATAAATAAATTCTTCAACATGATTTTAATGAAAATATATCTCAAGATAAATTAAAAATCCCAATGAAATATTTTAAAAATCTCTATTTTAAACAATATTTGTTCAGTATTCAAAGAGTTATGAATGCTGAACTATTTAACAGGCTACAAAACATTGACCCAAAATTTAATTCAAACATTAAAACAAGCACTCTAGTAGAGTAAACTATGATCTCCGATCTCTTAACTTATTTTAATATTTTAATTAAACTTTGAGGCTAATTTTTATAGACTGTTAAACAGTCCAGCGTTCATAACTCTTTGAAAACTGAACAAATATTTCCTTTAAAATCGAGATTTAGATAGATTTCATTGAGATCTTTATGACATATTTTTTTTTCCTTAAAAATCATATTGAAGGTGTTTTTCTGATCTGAATGGAATAGCATGGACCTGTTTCCATTTTTCTGTCCAACAACTGATTAGCCTCATTTTCCTATGAGTACGAAACAATATGAGTCGCAATATACAGGTTTCCTGTGTATTGCGAGTCTCAAATATTTGGTTAAGAATAAGAAAATAAAGGGTTCTTCAGTTTTGAAAGGCTGCCAACCCCTGGGAGAGGCTTATAAAAATAACTACAGTATGAAAACTCAGTAAATCCCAAAACCACTCACTGTTCTGTAGTGATTATAATCTTTCAAAATGTATTCAGGTCTGTCGTCTGTATGTCGGTCTGTAATGTAAGAGCTTACTGTTATTTTCTTAAATTGTGTGGACTGAGTAAAATAACCTAGAACTTTTCTTCCAAATTGCAAGATATCATAAACAGGTTTTTAAGGTTAATTCAGCTACATTAAGAAAGGTTAATTGATATGAATTTTGTTTCAAAACGGAATAGTATTGGGCCATAAGGAATTCTTTTTGGTCATACTTACTGCTTCGTGAATCCTCCCTACTTTCTCTGTCATCAGGTTCAATGTCTTCTAAAATTAAAAGGAAAATCATCATTAGTTTCCAATAATAATGCAAGACAAACGTTAATTATCTGTAAGCACTGTAATTGAAGGCTATGGCAGAGAAAGCACTGTGCTTTAGACCAATGACACTTCAAGCATTATTTGACATCGAATTTTTTTAACCAATCATGCTTTATCAAGCGTTAGAATCAAATGTGATACACAGAGTGTTCGAAAAATAATGGTCGGGTTTCGAGAACTAATATTTAAAAAATAATATACATGTTCAAGAAAGTAATATTTAATTGAAAGCGTATTTCAAATAATTTTCGACATAATCATTGAATTTCCATCATTCGTGACCCTGCATATGTCCAATCGGCATTTCACTTCTTGCCAAGCACGCTGCAACATATCTCTTCTTACTTTCTCAGTTGCTTCTCTCATTCTGACTTTCAAATGCCTCAAGCATCGAATTTGACTATGTAAACATAATTCTTTACAAAGTCCTATAAGCAACAAATCGAGGGGTGTCAAAACAGGGCTTCTTGGTGGCCATAGAATTGCACGACTCCTGCCAATCAATCGGTTAGCAAATGTTGCACTAAGAACTTCCGTAATGTCTCTTGAGAAATGTGGCTGTGTGCCGTCTTGTTTGTGGCCGCCCGTGAAACAGTTTGAGTGAGATAATTTAAAGGTACAGCATTCATTGTGATCCTCTTTTGTACATTTAGGGACAGTTCTTCCCGAAACCTCACCGTTAGTTGTCGGACACCTTGTATTTAATAATAAGCAAATGCAGGTAAGCACCCGTAGGCTTGAACAATCTTGAGTAAACAGGAAAAAATAAAATACTTGAGCCAGGTGAAATGCCAACTCGCAAGCCTGTGTTTGGAGTCCCCTCCCCCCCTCCCCCCACACACACTCCTTATAAAAAGTTCAAAGCCATCGGTAGAAGAGATATTGATCGGCGGCCTTTAATTCAAAGCTCATAGCATCTGACATACCATCGGGAGATCGTGGGTTAGTATCGCATTTAGTTCAAGATAATTTTTCATCTATATCAAAGATTTTTCAACTTACCTCTAATAGCTTGATATTAAACAATCATTACATATTTTAGTTTGTATTTCAGGTTATCCCTTCGCCCTGAGGTGCTTACGATTCTACATTCTCATTTTTTTTTGTAAGTCAGAGACGACAATGTTTCCATCTCAAATATTGACGTTCCACAAATGTAATATGCTTTATATTGAAATTCGTTATTCAATCACCATTTCTACCTCTCATCCAAAAAACTCCCAATCCTCCCAATCACTACAAACTCACCCGAAAGAGATAAAACGATTCGTTCCCTTTCTGGTAAATTCCGTCCATTCAATCTCAGCATCGTCATCCACCATAACTTTCAAGATAATTATCCCCAGCGCAGAGTTAGATGGCGAGAATCCAACAAAGCGAGCAACAAATAGAAGAGTCCGACATTCTGTTTTTCCTTTGATGAAATTCCCTATATATAAAAGACTAAAAGATTTAAGGAAACTTTTTCCTTTTAAAACAACTGGAAATAAACTATTCTTGCCAAAAACAAAAAAATAATGAAAGGAGAAGTCACCAAATGATGAGAATTTCCTTTCCACTTTATACCAACCTAAAGGATATAATATTTTATTATATAAGGAATATAATACAAATGTTTGGACATTTGTGTCACTTCAATATATAAAATACTATGTATAACTATATATATACCGAAAGAAATCAAATTGGCCTTCCATGACAAATTCAAAGCAACTTTCTTAAGCACAGCCGTTAAAATCTTAAAAGTGTTTCTTTCATAAAGATGTTTAATTTCATTTTAGAAAAAAATATTTTAATATCTAACACATAGACTGAATGAGAAGAACAGCATATCGCTTCTGGAAAATATGGGATGCTTGTTTTAAAATAAAATGCAGGTTTTATTTTCTGCTTATAGCACCCTCTAGTAGTGCAAATACAAACTAATGGATAATTGAGATAATAAAAATAATATTTTATTGGTATTTATACAACACAAAATTTTTTTTATTTATCTTTAAAACGAAAAAATTTCTTTTCCTCTACCTCCTCTGGGGGTTGGTAAAAAATCATTGCTTCCAATGTAAACCTCTTTATCATCTCAATTCACAAAAATTTCAAATTTATAGATTAAATATGTCATTTGCGATATTCCTTAAAAACATTTGTTATTTTTCAAC
Organism: Ryuthela nishihirai; assembly: GCA_038380435.1. Classification (NCBI taxonomy): domain Eukaryota; kingdom Metazoa; phylum Arthropoda; class Arachnida; order Araneae; family Heptathelidae; genus Ryuthela; species Ryuthela nishihirai. Next base: position 44,445,804 of record JAWZYU010000020.1, read on the forward strand.
TTTTCCATCGTTAGAGGGCGTTATTAAAGATTTTATGAGATTCTGTAACTGCGAATCGCAATATTTCATTAATCCATCCAATACAAGAAGAATTTTTATTTCACATGTAAAAAGATTTGAATGTCTACAATACCGGACAGACAGACAGCAAATTGAAAACATAAGCTCAATTTTTTTTGGAAGCGAGGTAAAAATAAACAAAAAATGAAAAGGTTTTAACATAATTTCTTTTTCGCATCGTATTTCTCATTCAGATAATATGTATAAAATGAACAAAGCTTTTAAATATTTAAAACTATTTTTAAATCTCTAAATTCATTAAATCTCTAAATTCATAATAGAAACACTATAAATTGTTTGTATTATGAATTTAGAGCAAACGATAGGCCGAATTAGCGTATTTATAAATTTATTTATTGCTACAGAAGAATAGCAGGCAGAAAGAATTTTTCAAATACAATAATTATAAGTATTAGTACTAATCAACAGACTACAGGACAACATATAGGTACAGTCGCTCAAAAAAATATTCGAACACTATGGTTGATTACAGAATTTAGAAAAAAAATCTGGCAACGATTTTTTTAGAAATTAGTGATCTGGCAACCTTCGTGTCACGTGACGCGAAGATTGCCAGATCACTAATTTCTAAAAAAATCGTTGCCAGATATTTTTTCTAAATTCTGTAATCAACCATAGTGTTCGGATACTTTTTTGAGCGACTGTAGGTGGTCATATTATTTTGATACTAGATCGTGTGGGCTCACTCACGGAAATATTGAGCGTGTGCAGTAACTGCACACGCTCCAGTTTGCTGTGAACGGTAACTGGAGCGTGTACAGTTGCTGTACACGCTCCAGATATTTTTCCTGAATTCTGTAATCACGTGACACGAAGGTTGCCAGATCACTAATTTCTAAAAAAATCGTTGCCAGATATTTTTTCTAAATTTTGTAATCAACCATAGTGTTCGGATATTTTTTTGAGCCACTGTACACCTAGCTTACCAAATTTACGTTCATATATTTAGCTTTAAACTTATGAATCTTACTCGAGAGCGTCGTGAGCCAACGAGCTCCAGGGCAAACGTTTTTCCTGCCCCCACCCGCCATGTTAGTTAAAAATAATTAGATAATACACAACTAGAGTACATAAAATAACGTTCGGATAGCATATATTCAAAATAAAACAAGTTAAATTCATAATCGTACAAAATATTTTATCAACATAAAAAAAGATGCTTTCATAAAAAAAGATGCTTTCATTTATAAAAAATAGGTAAAAAAACATGCTCTCATCATTAGGTCCCTTGAGAATGACTTCACTTTCCCTCTCACCCCCCCCCCTTCGAGATTTATTACAATTTATCTTACCTTCTTAATACGTAAGCGATTTACAGATATTCTCCATTATCTTAAAAATTACCCTAATCCTTTTGCATATTCACTCTCTCTTCTACACTGGTTTTCATAAATTAAGTAAAAAATGAGAAAAATTGCGATAATTCGCCAAAAAATTCTGCGATCCTCACCAAACTTGTTCATGTAACCAGTAAAATAATGCCGAGTGAGCATATCGTATGCAAATTAGTCTAGGTTGCGTCAATTTGTGTAATCGGATAGCGGCACAAAAAAGGTGTTCTGGAGTGGATTTTTTTTGTGTTGTAAATGTGAGTAAAGAATAGAAATAGAAATAGCCATTTTGTAGGAATGACCTCGAGACATCATTTGCCAAATGAACTATGTGGAGAGCTATTAGCCTGCTCGAAGAAGGCCAAAGTCAATCAGACGTGGCACGTTGGCTGAATGTGAGCCCTTCTGTGGTCCATAGACTGTGGAATCAATTTCTTATCACGGATTCCGCGTCTCAGAGGTTTAGCCGACTAAGGGCTAGAGTTACGACCTCTGTACAAGATCGATATCTGCGATTAACAGTACAAAGTAGCAGGACGTCTACTCCTTCTCAGCTACGATCCTCTCTTGCAGCAGCCACTGGGAGGGTTGTATCAGCTTCTACTGTGCGTAGAAGGCTTCATGAGGGAGGTCTGTATGCTAGAAGACCAGCAATTTGTATATCCCTCACGTCACATCACAGAAGAGAATGGTTGAATTGGGCACACTCGCATATTAACTGGACAGAAGAGCAATGGCAGTTCGTACTCTTCACAGATGAGTCCAGATATTGCTTGCAGAGTGATTCCGGACATTGTTTGATGTGGAGAAAACGAGGTACCCGCTATCATCCCGGTAACATCCGTCAAAGAGACAGTTAAGGCGGAAGTAGCGTGTGTGTTTGGAGGTGGCATTTCCTTAGGTGAACGCACAGACCTCTATGTGTTGACGAGTGGGAACCTCAATTCTCAAAGGTATAGAGATGACATCCTGGACCCTTATGTGCGTCCTTACGCTGGTGAAATAGGCGAAACACTAATCTTACAAGACAATAACGCTCGTCCACACAGAGCTCGACTAGTGGAACAATACCTTCAAGAGGAGGCCATTATGCACATGGAGTGGCTAGCTCGATCTCCCGACCTAAATCCGATTGAGCATGTGTGGGATGATTTAGGGAGACGTGTTGCTGCCCTCAACCCGTCACCTTTTTAACAAAGGGGGAGCTTATTACTGCTTTAAAGGAACAATGGTTATTACTCCCTACTGAGCTGATTCACAACATCATAAACAGAATGGAACATCGCTGTCGTTCCTGCATTGCTGTAAGGGGTGAACACACTCCTTATTAAAGAACTTTACCCATTGCATTCTGACACCTCATTTTTGGACAAGTTCCTGTAAGTGTTATTTTTTGACGAAAAATGTTTCAGTGTAAAATATTTATGCCATTCTGAAACTAGTATTGTAATTCGTGTTTCCATTATATTTCATTAAAATCATTCATATAGTTTTTTTGTTTATCATAATTTTTCTGAGTTTTCTTAATTTATGGAAACCAGTGTAAAAATGTCCACGCGAACTATCATTGTAACATTCTGAATTTCAGAAACCTATCATACTTTCTGATTTGCAGTTCCAATAATGCACTCGCGGTGTTCGAATCCCAGTACTAGAAGTAACCTTTAAAATAATTATTGCCGAGAGTGGTTAGGTTACATCAAATTCATTATAAATAACGCAAAAAATACCTACTCTTTAATGCAATGTTCATTTTAAAATTTAAAAAAATCCAAACGTTAAATATTCGTTTCGATTTCTTAAAAGTGAAACATCACTAAAAATACGTAGAAAGAAACCATTGATATTTAAGGCGGAAAATAGCTTATTTTGATTGACAATCCCATATTATCTGGATGCGCCTTATAATCCAAGCATTTGGCAGAAATGTTGCTTTAATGTTGACTTAAATATTCGTGAATATTTGGGGCGGGGGTGGCTCATCGGTAGCGCGCCAGGCTTGTAATCTGTACTTCTCAGGTTCGAGTCCCAGCTGGGTCAGTGAGATTTATCTCCACAAATTTCCCCGCCCTGTCCACGGTCAGTACACCGATGGGCTTGGAAAGACCCCCGTCCGACGGATGGGACGTTAAGCCGTGGTCCCGTGTGCGGGAGAGCCATACCCTGTGCACGTTAAAGAACACACTGGATGGCCTTGACGGGAGGCTATCATCTGTTTCCCAAAAGCTATACAATGGGTCCCCTCACCCAACCTTCTCCAACCTTCTCTGAGCCTTCGGGTCCTTGTGACCTGGCCATTTAGCCCATGGTGTGCAAAAAAGTGCCGCTCAGAGATAAAACAACAAAACCTAACTCGTGAATGTTTCTTACCTCCTTGCGTTATCCATTCCAAATAACCTTTCAGATCCTCTTCTATTTGTTTCTTCTCACGAAGTTTATGGAAGTCCCCACGGGCTTTGGCTTTTTCCCTTTCTTTAGAAAATTCCCTATATTTCAAATACAAAGTAGACATTGCAGCAGTGACTGTAAAGAATGTCATAAATACAATTAAACCTAAATTCATTGGTGGAAATATTACAAAAAAATACTGTAAGTAGAAAAAAAATTTCGGGTAAGCATTTTTTTTTTGTCAGTAATCGTAGGAACATACAGTCGCTCAAAAAGTATCCGAACACTATGGTCGATTACAGAATTCAAAAAAAAATATCTGGCAATGATTTTTTTAGAAATTAGTGATCTGGTAACCGTGTCACGTGACACGAAGATTGCCAGATCACTAATTTCTAAAAAAATCGTTGCCAGAAATTTTTTCTGAATTCTGTAATCGACCATAGTGTTTGGATATTTTTTAATATATATAATGCGTATGAATATATAATGCAATGAATATGGAGCGTGTGCAGTTACCGTTCACAGCAAACTGGAGCGGTTGCGGTTAATGTTCACAGCACATTGGATCGTGTGAGCTCACAAAGACCTGGATCGTGTGGGCTCACTCACGGAAATATTGAGCGTGTGCAGTTACCGTTCACAGCAAACAGTAACTGCACACGCTCCAGATATTTTTCCTGAATTCTGTACTCACGTGACACGAAGGTTGCCAAATCACTAATTTCTAAAAAAATCGCTGCCAGAAATTTTTTCTGAATTCTGTAATCGACCATAGTGTTCGGATATTTATTTGAGCGACTGTACAGTAAATATAATGAAGGACGGCATAGAACACTGGAATGGAAGATTGGGCAGCCAAAGAAAATTTAAATCGAGGGGGGATCGCCAAACAAATATATAATCAATAGCGTATGTATAACCGACACAAAAAATATATAAAGAAAAAATCTGAAAATTAAATAAAATATTCACGAAACATAAACAACATAATATTATTGAAATTAATTTTTAATGAGAATTTGCTTCGCCGAAGTTGGACTTAAATCATCTATCCATTGTTTTGTTATTTCTTTTTTCATTTAAAAATTTTTATTTATTTATCAAAAAAATTGTTGAAAATACCACTTAAAATTGCATTTACGTTATTGAAATGGGAAAAAAAATTCTTTCGGTATTCAAAGAGTTCTGGAAGATGGAATATATAAGGGGAAAAATGCTAGTTTAAATAATTAATTCTAAAAGGCGATTTAAACAGGTTAAAAAAGGAAACCTTTGTACTAAACATTACTGAAACGTGTAAGAGTGTTTTCAACAGTTTGCTTATTTACTATTTTAATTTTCGCTAATTTTGGATAACTTTTCTTACAGAATGAACTAAGTTGTTAAATTTTCAGCTTCTAAAATTCGTTAAATGTTGAATGAATATTATTGAAAATCGTGATTTACATCGATTTCAGTGACATCATTAAATTACCTCGTCACATTTTTCCATAAAAAGACTATTTGAGAAGAGATCAGTATCTCAGTTATTATTGACATAACAGACATCTAATATTGTGGCAGAGTGTAGAATTTTTTAAAGAAGTTTGGAGGAATTGGTTAAGAAAAGCTGCATTAGATATTTTTCTAAAGAAGTATTTTTTTTATCTTAATGTAATCATTTTTCATTAATTTATAACTCTTGCTTTGCACGTTTAGATTTCAAATCTATTTTCATAACGATTTCTGTAATTGATGCACTAAGAAACATTCATTTCTCTTATAAATTTCCATTTTCTTTACTCTTGTTTACGAAGCATCATTGAAATGTACTGAAAGAACCCTTCAGCCCTTAATGTTTCAATTGCAGTATTAGTGGGAAGGAGTAAGTTCGACGAAGACATAGAGATTAATCCAGATGCTGTAATAAAAGCATATTTTGTAATTGAACAGATCCAAGTACCTCTTCAGTGCTGCTATGTAGATCTATAAAGTGACTGAAAGTCTACTTACGTAAAAATGTTCCTCTTTCTTTTTCGTATCAGTCCGCGAAAGCTCCGTGGAGAATTCTTTCACCTCATCGCAGTAATTAGCCAGTATTCCTTAAGGAGTTGCATTAGGATTTTTGTTCAATGCAGAACAAGCGCAAACATGAAACATGTTTAATTCATCGTTAAAAGACATACGAGAAACGAAAATGCAGCAGTTTGTTGAAAAGCGCAAATTATTTGCATGGAGTCAATAATTGTACAACGAAGAGTGGAAGGTTCGTGTCTAGAACACGTCGATGTGTAATAAACGCAATGAATAAATTAGCACTATCATCGCATCATGTCAGAGATGGCAAAGCCGAAGTACGATTTTAATTTGCAGTTCACTTCCTATGAAATGGCATTTTAATTAAGAACTAAAATCCGCTTTGCACAATGCATTACGTGTACACAAGAAGTCTTGCAGGTTCTGTAAAAGAGGGTTTTTAGCCTGTGCGCGTTAAAGACTATCCTTGGTGAACTTGACGATATTTCTGACTCCTAATCTCTAAACCGTCGGAAACTTTGTGACCTGGCTATTTAACATATTGTGTGCAAAAAAAATGCAGCTACATTTTGCGACAAAACAACTTTCAGTTACAAAAGCGTACAGGTGAAAGAATCCAATCTATAGACATATTCCGAACCTCTATCAGTGCGAGGACACTGACCATGGGTCGACACAGGTTGTGGGCTATTCAAGAAACAGAATCTCAACATCTGGTAAGGGTTGTTGGATATCGTTCGTAACTTTAACACCAGTTTAGGATCGAGTATGACCGCTCGGGGATAATAATAATGCAAAATCCATTGTTGATTAATAAACAGAAATAATAGACTTAAATGCAAGCTCCATTGGTGATTAATAAACAGAAATAGAATTTCAAAAAAAAATTAAATATAATAGAAGTGATTGGTATTTAATAAATTAGTAGAATTAAAAAGACTAATTTGTAAATTTTTAATTACTTACCCACTTAACACACCAAGCACAAGGTTGAGCACAAAAAACGAGCCAATGATAATTAAGCTAATGAAATATATCCAGGGCCACTCATTCCCTACAGAATCATTGATCTGAAAAGTCGATAAAATCAATTATTCTACTTTATTCATTATTGACATAAAACATTCGTTGACATATAACACTTTTATTTGTTTCATGCACATGCGTTAACCGTCGTTAAATTCACAGCTAAGATTTTTTCACAAGTGGTTCAAATACTTTTTGCCAAAGCTGTGTAACACCAGAATGATTCCCAGTGTTACAAACTTTAAACACGCTCATTATTACAATCTGAAGACCCACAAAGTTAAACTCTACTTTAAATCCCATATAAATGAATAATAATTGTGATCAACTCATCTGCAGGTGTAGCTACGGGGTGGAACTTTAAAAAAAATACAAGAAATATGCCTACAGTCCTCACTCTACTACAAAAACATTGACTTATAAAATTACTTGACTTTATTGACGACGTTCTGTAAATTATCAATATCTTTGAAAAACCAAAAACACTGTAATAAAGTTATTATATTTAATAAACAAATTGGTTTAACTATTCATTGTGTTTCTGTTCTTAATATCATAACATTCCGTGTTTACCTAACAATAGCAATTTTAAATTCTGTTCAATTTAAAATCTTGATCTATTTTGCATCAGTTAAGCTACTTTCTATAGGATAGACCATTTAAAATGTAACCCAAAGATCAGAGTTGTTTAAATTTAATAATGAAAAATATTTAAATAATGAAAACATACAGCACCGTTTCTGAAGAGAAACTTAGTAACAATGCTATGTAGGTAAATCCGAGCCCTGTCTTCCTTTGAAGCGAGTACGAACTCAGTGACTGATCTCAGTGACTGATTGCACCATCGATATGCCTTAGGTTTATTTTCTACTTTTTAAAACCCTATAGGAAGATGGGTATTTTTTATTGATTTTTTTGTCACTAAAAACACCTACCTTCAAAAGCTTTCCTTTGATATGTGACTCATAAACATCGACCACATTTTCCCCCTTTTGGAGTCATGCTTGAGGTAGCCCATGACGTTAGAGACGTCACAAACTTTAATTTGAGATATGATTCGTTAAAGTCGAATCCCTAGAAAATTCCCCCCCTACCTTTTATCATAGGGGTATAGTGGGGGCAAAATTCGAAACAGTTAAATGAGCTTTCATTTGACACCTAACTCGTAATTGTAGGCCATCGCGTTACGAAGATACAGCAGAACGACTTTCACATTTCCTGTTTATTAGAAGGGAAGAAAGAATGGGAGGGTCAATTTTTTGTAGTCATGACATTCCCCGCATCAGATTCTTTTATATGACGTGTCGCCTTTTGTTTCAGCATTCGCGTTCTGGAGATATAGCGAAAGAATAGTTTTCATATTTCCCCTTTTTATAGAGGGAAGAAAACATGGGGGTCAATTTTTTATAGCTTATACGCTTATGACGTGGAGAGCATATATTTACACTCCCTGCGTCACAAGCTTTCATTTGAAATATAAATCATTAAGTTTCTCCATTGCGTTCGAAATGCATCGTGGAACAACGTTTTGTCAAATCCGCAAACCGATCAACCGACAAACTGAGAAACCGATCAACCGACAAACTGAGAAACCGATCAACCGACAAACTGAGAAACCGATCAACCGACAAATGCCAAAGCCAAGAACAATAAGATAGGGAAAGAGAGATATCGCAATAACCTACGACCCCTGAAAGAACTTAAACATAATATTGAACAGACTGTTGTCCGTATTGACAAACAAACTCTTCGAAAAGTTGCAGCAAACATCGTAAACAGGGGTGGATGTTTGTCTTCAAAAAGGTCATGGACATTTTCAGAATCTGCTGTATTTGTACTGAAATTTGTTCATTACATTTACCGTATATTTCCGCAGATAAGACGATAGTTGAATCATAAAAAAAAGGCCCCCAAAATCCGGGTTGTCTTATAGGACAGAAACAAAAAAAATTAGATTGAAATTTATATAAATTGAAACCATTATTACTACAACTTATCGAAAAATCTATCATATTATTTAAATACGCTATATGATAATACATTACATTGTAATAGTAAATAATACATTACATTGTAATAGTAAAACAATACTAAAACAAAATAAATATTAAAAGTTATGTTTATTGAGCTACTGAGGAAAAAACCGACAAACTGTAATTATTTACTAGTACAGAGTAGGGTATGTCCACAAAATAGAATAGCCCATACGACGCTTTTGTGAATAGTCAAGGTTGAATGCCCGAATCAGTGCGAATGTTTGCGAATAGGACATAATTCCGTATACGCTATACAGTATTATTATCCAGATGATGATCGCCGATCTAAACTAAATTCATAGGCCGTTGATAGTTTGGGCTCGTCTTATAGGACAGATATATGCTAAAACTATAAAACTTTGACGAAAATTTATACCTCGTCTTATCTGAAGGTCGTCTTATCTGCGGAAATATACGGTATATCCCCGGTAACTTTGAAAATACACTGATAGAAATTGAAAAACACCCAGAAGGAATTCCTATAGGGACGCCATATTATAATATTAATAGTTAATGGCAGCAGAAACCGTTATTCAAGATTGAAAGCCATTGAATAAAATAATGATGTCACTGAGGACGACAACATGCAAATGTACGCAGCGCGTATTTAAGGACTAGGACGTGAAGAAAGAAGTTATCCGTCTTGTGTCGTGTTGTTCAATGCTCTTTGAAGAAGCTACCATGCCTGGACGACGCAAGAGCGCAACATTTGTTGAGTTAGCGGACTTTAAGCGAGGTCGTATAGTGGGTCTTCAGGAAGCAGGTTGGTCTTTTCGTCAAATTGCACACTGCGTTTGACGAGAGGTTTCGGCAATGGTACAATGGTGGCGTCGATGGTCAGAAGAGCATTCGCACACTCGCAGACGTGGTTCCAGGCAACACAAAATTACGGACGCACGAGAGGATCGGCGTATCAGGAGGGCAGCAGTGGCGGAGCGAACGGCTACGGACAAATTCGATCCTTTGTCGTAGGGTTTCTTCAAGAACAATACGCAATCGTCTTTTGAAAGCAGGACTACAGGCACGCTTGCCACTGGCACGGTCGGTTACCACTGTCACCTCGTCACTGTCGAGTACGTTTGCAGTGGTGACAAAAACGAGTTCATGGGAGGGAAGAATGGCAGTCTGTGGTCTTCAGTGATGAAAGCCGATTCTGCTTAGGAGCGTCTGATGGTCGTTTACGCGTCCGAAGGCAACAAGGTTAACGGCTTCTTCCATCGTGCATCCACCAGCGACATACAGGGCCACGCCGGGCATCATGGTGTGGGGAGCGATTAACTATCACTCTCGTAAGTGTCTGGTGTTTGTACAGGGTACACTGAATAACAATACGTAAGTCAGCGACATCGTACAGCCGGTGGTAATGCCATATTTGAGTGTAATCCAAAAATACGATATTTCAGCAGGATAATGCTCGCTCACACTCCGCCCAGACAACTCAACATGTTCTTCAGGCAGTGCACCAACTCCCTTGGCCAGCACGCTCTCCAGACTGGTCTCCAATCGAGCATGTCTGGGACTGGATCGGACAAAGACTCTTCCGTGGACTGCGGCAGGCAACGACCATCGCTGAATTACGCGTCCAAGTTGAAAGCGCATGGAATGGTATCCCCCCCAGTGTTTGTACGACCTATTGCATGTCAGATTGGAAGCTTGTATTGCTGCTCGAGTTGGTTCAACACCTTATTAAAGTGTGTCTTCTTCTAAAATGTAATACTCATTAAAAGGTACAATAAACATTGAATCACTTCACATGTGTGATCACTGTCCCTTCCCAACAAGTTGTCTCTACAAAATAAATCTGATAGATTACGCTTCAATTGTTAATGGTGTTTTTTTTCAATTCTTTTTCAATTTTTTTTTCAATTTCCGCCAGTATATATGGTACAAAGTATTGGTATTATTTTAAATGGTACATCCTGTACAAATTATGAAAAATTGCATGAATTCCATTACTTACATTGTACAAAACATTCGTCCACCCTTCATTGGTAACGCACTGGAACACAGTCAGCATTGCAAGGCCAAAGTTATCGAAGTTGGTGATACCGGTGTTTGGCCCTTCCCAGTATCCCCTGCAAACCTCACTGTCGGAGGCGTTGCAGTGAAAGCCACTTTCCCCACATGGATGGGGTTCTTCTAAGGCAAAATCTCCTGTGGCATAATGGAAAAAAAAAGTTGCCAATTTAATATACTTGAACATAAACATGCATTACAGCTTTAGTGTTGAAAAATACTGTATGTATCATATCGTTTGTGTTGTTGCTTTCTATACGACTGATCTTAAAACTTAAAATATATTAAAGAAGTGTTAGGTCACTATTAGTTATTTGAAGACAGAAAGAAGCTTCTCAGTGTGTTCTTTAGCGTGCAGGGGGTATGGCACCAATATCACATCGATGTTACCCTTTTCATCAAGGACATAGCGAGAGTTATTCGGGGGGGGGGGAATTTCAATGCAGGTACAATAGGAATTTCAGCTTAAGAATATCAAATTAGAAGTCTGGTATTCTATCGACTGAGCAACACCTTACAATTTTATCCGCTTTCAAGAGTCGCAATATCATATCTGATCAAACACTTGTAATTAACGAAAGTAGTCAACATCTTCTAGTTACGTAGTTGCCACCTGTGGCACTATTGTCCACTTGGAGGCGTTTTCTTCAGTTTTCCTGTGAAAATAGATTTGAACATAATATCAAATGTTTCGTAGATCAGCAGAACTATGAAGGGGAGGCGAGGGTGGGTAAGAGTTGTAAAAATAATAGTTAGGAAAGGCCCAAAATGTTGACTTTCCCAAAACATGATAACCACTGTTCTAGTAAAAGAAATAGTTAGCATCTTCTAGTTAAAAAAATAGTTAGCATCCTCTAGTTAAAGAAATAGTTAGCACCTATAGTTAAAGAAGTAGTCAAGAATCCTCTAGTTAGAGAGAGTGCCTTTTAATAGAAAAAATAATGAAACACTCTAAAAAGATTGTCAAGCACTCTCTAGTGCAGGCCTGGCACATTACGGTAATCCATCTCTTTTAATGCGACCCGCAAGCTACTGATGACAAATAAATTTGTAAAAGAGAGGGAAATAAAACGTATAGAGGACAAAGTATATTCTAATTGAAATACCTAATTAATTTTATACTTTAATTTTTTTCTTTGGCTATATATACGTTACTGATTACATATTTCATTGGTGGCCCACCCTTCCACTTCTGTTTTTTATGCGGCCCTTCAGATAAAAGGTTTGCCCAGGCCTGCTCAGGTATGAAAAATGTGGTCTGTTAAATCTTATCAAAAAATTAATGAGTGTAAAACTTGTCACAGAGTAAGAGACTCAGCTAATGATAATAAAATACTATACCTGTGATATTGTTAAAACAGGTCTCGTGCATCTTTCCTGAGAAGAGCTCCAGGCCGATGATAGCATAGATGATGATGACGAAGATGACTAGGAGGGCGATGTGGAGTAAGGGCACCATGGCGCGGAGGATTGAATTAAGGACAACTTGCAAACCTTTGAAAAACAGAGTTAAAATGGAGTAAATTCAACCAAAATAAGCATCAGTAACAGAGTATATTGAGAATAAAAGGTTTTGCATAACAGAATTGCATATAGTAGCAAGAATCATTTATTGCAATTAGATAACTGTGTATGGAAGTTGTATTTTGGTGCAGATAATAAATATTTTGGTGCTCTTAGTCCTGCTGCCTAATGTGATCTTTCTTAATCATTAACTCCCAGTGGTTATTTTTGCCAATACTTGTATTTTAGCATTGCATTTTGATAGCTGGGTAGTCACTGGAAGGAGAGCTATGCATCAATTTCCTGTGATGATGCATAGAACCGACCAGGCCTAGCACCTAATGTCCGACCCCACCTTCTCGTGGTGCAGACCGTTAGTACCTTTCAAAAGAGATACTCTGTTGTGGAAGTGAACGGAAGGAGAGGGCTGCCAGATTAGTGTGGCCCACTGATCTGGACAACTCTAATTAATTTTCTTTTCTTTCTACCCTGCTGAGGAGTGGTCAACCACACAGGGTCCTGGTGCTGACCATATATACCAACATGAATGGAATTATGGCTCTGAGCTTGATTATGGATCCTGATTTTGCTGCACTGGTGGGCTTCTGTGGAGGGAACATCTACCGCTGTGTTTTCTGTTTGTTTGTGGGTTGACAGCCCCAAGTGAATAGATTCACAGGATATGTTTATAAGCTGGTGGATAATCTGCGCAGAGGTCATCGCAGGCACCTGAACTCTTTGCTTCTATTGGCTTCGTCAAATTCTACATTGGAGGAAGTCTTCCAGTGTAGATGGCTTCAGCCTTTAGTGGTGGTCAAAAACGAGGAACATGGGTCTTTGCCCCATGTCTGCGATTAGGGGGCTGTTTGATATTGTCGGTATTCCCTCTCTCAATAAACATAGTTTCTTTAAACATCCCACTAACCATTTTCTCTCCATAGGTAGTTGGAATGTGAGGACTCTGCACAGAGCTTTTTCTCTTGATGTCCTCACACAAGAATTCCACCATTATAATTTAGATATTCTCGGCTTGCAAGAGACCAGATGGACAGATAAAGGTCAGATTCTTAAAAATAATCTTAAATTTCTCTTTTCAGGGAGGGACGACAATAAGCATCACCAAGGCGTGGGTCTGCTTCTCAGCAGACACGCTAGTGATGCTCTTCTAGGATATGAGTGCATTAATGAAAAATTTCTTACAGCAAAATTTCAGACAAGCATTAAACACTTGAATGTTATCTGCTGTTGTGCCCCCACTGAGGAAGCCGATGAAGATGAAAAGGACAGGTTTTACGGACAACTTCAGGATATTTTCAATTCTGTCAAGAAAGGAGATATTACCCTTCTTCTAGGTGACTTCAATGCCAAAGTTGGTACTGACTCTGACCTTTGGGGAGGGGTGATAGGCCCTTTTGGTATTGGTAGCTGCAATGGCAATGGGCAACGTCTCCTACAGGTAAATAAACTCAATGGTTTCAGAATAACTAACACTTATTACAAACACCGCGACATACATAAGTACACATGGGTTTCACCTGATGGGCTGCATAAGAATATGATTGATTATATATTAATTAACAGCAAATGGGCTAGTTCTGCTAGGAATACCAGGTCATATAGGGGAGCTGAAATTGGATCTGACCATTACCTTGTTAAAAGTGTCTTGCAATTTAAACTTAAAAAGTGTTGTGCTACGGTTAAAAACTTTACTTTTAATACTGACGCTCTGAAAGACCCAGTTATAGCCAAAGCTTATCATGATAGGTTACTTAGTCATTATGACAGTCATGGTATGTTTACTACTGAAGTTGAGAAAGAATGGGATCATTTTAAACAGGCTTTTTTGGACACTAACAGTACTCTTTTAGGAAAAAAGGAGCAGAGGAGGCAGAAATATCTGAGTGATAAGGTACTTGAGCTTATTTCAGAAAGAAAGAACTGCAGGAATGCCCTTAATCAATATCCTACTAGTCCTAATAGAAAGCACTTCAAAGAACTTAATAAACGTGTAAAGGGTCAGTTAGCTGCTGATAAGAATCTTCGGCTTGATGGCTTGGCTGACAAAGCCGAGGAAGCAGTTAGACAGCACAACAGCAGAGAGCTGTACCAGATAGTTAATGTTTTGTGTGGTAGAAAACGGAGAGGTATACAGGGATTGAAAGATAAACAAGGTAAGGTTATAGAAGGTGAGGATCCTGTCATGGCTAGGTGGGCTGAGCATTTCAGTGATGTTCTAAACAGTGTGGTTAGTTCTACTCCCATTGTTTGCAATGATGATAGATGCATTGGTGGCTTTAATGTTGGCCCTATAACAGAGTCTGAAGTTATTTTGGCTATTTCTAAACCTAAACTTCATAAATCCCCAGCGGTAGATGAAATTACTACAGAAATGCTTAGAGCTGGGAATGTTTCGGTTACAACTTGGATGACTGAAATTTTCAATAACTTTTATGATAAAGGCATGGTTCCTAAAGATTTTACCAGAGCTATTATTATCCCTCTTTTCAAAAAAGGTGATCGCAGTTCTTGTGATAACTATAGGGGTATCAGCCTACTCTCTGTTCCAGGAAAAGTTCTTTCCATGATTGTGCTTAATAGAATTAAGAATCTGGTTGACAGTCAATTGCGTGATGAGTAATGTGGATTCAGAAGTGTTAGGGGATGTGTGGATTAGATATTTTCACTTAGGCAGATTCTTGAGAAATGTTTAGAGTTTCAGAAACCTTTGGTTGCTAGCTTTGTTGATTTCAAAAAGGCTTTCGACTCTGTTGATCGTCATAATTTGTGGTTGATTGTGAGATCATATGGTATACCAGACAAATTACTTAACATAATGAAAGTTCTCTATAATAACTATAATTCTATGAATTCCTATAATTCTATGAAATCTGAGTCGTGTGTGAGAGTTGGTAAGGCTTGTAGCAATTGGTTTCGCATTACTTCTGATGACATTATACTGTTATTTAGATTACTTTCAGGTAAAATAACCTGGATATGTGTATGTAACTGGCATACCCCTTGTATAGTTAGATAAAACTATAGTTATAGTATAACAATGGGAATAAAATAAAACATAAATATCAGTGGCTCTCAACCTTTTATGCTTCACGTACCCCCTGGAAATGTGTATGTAACTGGCGTACCCCTTGTATAGATAGATAAAACTATAGTTATAGTATAACAATGGGAATAAAACATATATATCAGTGGCTCTCAACCTTTTATGCTTCACGTACCCCCTGGATATGTGTAAGTGCCGTACCCCTTGTATAGATAGATAAAACTATAGTTATAGTATAACAATGGGAATAAAACATATATATCAGTGGCTCTCAACCTTTTATGCTTCACGTACCCACTGGATATGTGTAAGTGGCGTACCCCTTGTATAGATAGATAAAACTCTAGTTATAGTATAACAATGGGAATAAAATAAAGCATATATATATATACAGACATTAAATTTTGTATTCATAAATTACATATATTTATAAACGCAAAAAATGACATTTTTGACAACTTAGCGACTTTGTTACTAGATCTAGCGACTTTTGAGCTCTCACGGCGTACCCCAAAATACTTTACCGCGTACCCCAAGTTGAGAACTCCTGTCCTATAGCATTCTTTTCATCACAATTTCCTAGAGCATTCTTTTTGCCATGAATTTTCAAAAAGATTTCTTATATCATGACTTTCCCGATATTTTACAGTAATTTATACAGGATTCTTAGTGCTATTAGTTCCAAATAGCCCACTAGATTTGGGAATCTAGTAAACTTGCTAGCATAATGTTGCGCTTTCAGTTAATATGCTGACCTAGTCGTCTTGAAAATAAAATTAAAATAACATAACTTAAAGGAAATTTGACTTAAAACGACAGAACAAATGACTTATGCATTAAAACGGAAATGCGAAGAGTCAGCAATAATTTCGCTAAACACAAAATATTTATAAATCTGATGAGAATAGAAAACTTTCAATATTATTCAAACGATAAAAACTACACCATGAGAAGAAAAAAAAATGTTTAAACTTTTACATGGGATTTACGAATCCTGCATTTTAATTTCAAGATGAAATAAAAGCTACTTACTTGGCACTCCTGAAACTAACTTAAGTGGCCGTAAAACTCGGAATGCACGTAAGGCTTTGACATCAAAACCCTCCTTCATTAAATTGGATAGTGCAGTACTAATAAGACTGTTGAAACGAGAAAAAGAAGCTGTAATTAAAGTAATAAACTCTGCTGAAAAAAAAGAAACAATAATTAAGTTTAACACTCTACTGTCTTTAGTATACCAGAGAGGGGATTTTCGCCGAGCCTGCTGGTCCTTTTTTAGTAGAAAATGTGCTTTATCCTGATTATAAATTTTATAATGCTTAACAAAAAACACTTCACATCTTTCAATGGCGGAATATTTACCGTATCGAACCGTGGGATGTACCTTGGACCATAAGAAATACACACTTAATGGCCTTGATGGGAGGCCATTAAGTGTAAATAGTACACTTAATGGCCTTGATGGGAGGCTACCACCTATCTCCTAACAACTGTCCAGTGGGTCCCCTTCCCCCAATCTTCTCTGAGCCCTTGGTGTCCTTGTGATTTGGTCATTTAGCCTATTGTGTGCAAACATGCTCACTATACCAGAGAGGGGATTTTCGCCGAGCCTGCTGGTCCTTTTTTAGTAGAAAATGTGCTCTTTCATGATTATAAATTTTATAATGCTTAACAAAAAACACTTCACTTCTTTCAATGGCGGAATATTTACCGTATCGAACCGTGGAATGTACCTTGGACCATAAGAAATACAACAGTTTTATGTGATTAAAAATACGTCGTGACTCCTTGTATAGGAGAGCCATATGTTATACACGTTAAATAGCACACTTAATGGCCTTGATGGGAGGCTACCACCTATCTCCTAACAACTGTCCAGTGGGTCCCCTTCCCCCAATCTTCTCTGAGCCCTTGGTGTCCTTGTGATTTGGTCATTTAGCCTATTGTGTGCAAACATGCTCACTATACCAGAGAGGGGATTTTCGCCGAGCCTGCTGGTCCTTCTTTAGCAGAAAATGTGCTCTTTCCTGATTATAAATTTTATAATGCTTAACAGAAAACACTTCACCTCTTTCAATGGCGGAATATTTACCGTATCGAACCGTGGGATATACCTTGGACCATAAAAAATACAACAGTTTTATGTGATTAAAAATACGTCGTGACTCCTTGTATAGGAGAGCCATATCTTATACACGTTAAATAGCACACTTAATGGCCTTGATGGGAGGCTACCACCTATCTCCTAACAACTGTCCAGTGGGTCCCCTTCCCCCAATCTTCTCTGAGCCCTTGGTGTCCTTGTGATTTGGTCATTTAGCCTATTGTGTGCAAAAATGCGCCACTTTCAGGTAAAATAACCAAATCTTATGTGATTAAAAACATTACGTATGGTATTGAATTGTTTTAATCCACATCTAGGTAAACTGCTACTATACAGTATGGTGTAATTATGTTTAGCATGCATTTGTACGCAAAAATATTTTATTTCTCACCAGACATATCTGCAGTCACACATAAATCCTAACTGTAAAGCACTAAATTGTTTTATTACACGTATATGTAGACAAGTATTTAGATAATCACAAAAATAAATATATTCTTATTACTGTATAGAAAGTGTTCTAGGGAACCTTGCGCCGAACTGAAATTTTATAGGCCAACCATGAGACTAAAACTTTTAGGTTTTTTTCAGATGTACATTAAAAATATTTTTGTGTTATATGGATACAAATGAAACAGTATGGTTCACGTTTCCCGAATCTTCCAATAATTTTAATTCTCGCCATTAGAATTTTCAAATGGCAAAATTTTAAATGAATCTTGTAAACAGTCTTTTCATGCTGGATAGTTAAATTTGAGTGGTCATAGTCACAGTGAATCAGTGACAGTTTTTTTTTTAACCCAATGTGTGGGAGGGAGAAAAAAACAGCTTTATTATTTTATCTTTAAGAGATAAACAAAAAATTCCGTTTCAGGTTGTATGGGTAACAATAAAATATTACTGTTCGCATTTTACTAATCATCTATTAGGTTTACTTTCCACCATTATAAGTCACTAAAGTCGAATATTGGTAAAGGTATAAACTAATATTGTGAACAATCAATTCATGCTAAATACTTTAAATTCAGGCGTTGGAATAAGATATTCAAAGAGTTTACATTAACAGCAGCAATTTAAACTTAGAGAGAACGTTGCTTTTTTTTAGTTTTAAGAATGAAAAAATTATTTTTCGGTTGGATGGGCACTGATAAAATATTGACGTTGACTTTTTTCGAATATTTTACTTGTTAATGAGCATATACTCCCATAACATCATACCAAAATAGAAAAAAAAGTGTTGATCTTAAATGATAAATTTTATTGTGTAGAGTGGGTTCCAAGCAAAGTTAATTTTGGGAGCAGTTGGTTTTGGAATTTCTAGCGATTAATGCGACAAAAAATAAATCTCATGGTATAATTAATACAAAAATGTACAGAAAGGTACTTACCCTATTACTACTATGACAAAGTCAAGAAAGTTCCAACCATTGCGTAAATAGGCACCGGGGTGGAATAAAAAGCCATAGGCAATGACCTTCATAATGCACTCGATCATAAAGATGACTAGAAAGAGATACTCTATTTTTTCCTGAAAATAAAAAACACGGAAAACTGATTAATAATTTTTTTTTTTATTTTGCGCTCTAATCTACATAAATATAAATATCTTTTCTTCCTTTTTTTTGCGAAAATATAATAGGTCCTCGTTGATTGTCGGAATTAAATTCCTAAAGATCGCCGAGAATGCCAAATACGAAATTCGTGAGATTAAATATTTGTGACAAAAGTAAGGTAATATGGCTTAACCCTTTCACGACTAAGGGAAACATTTTTCCCATTTTAAAATTGGTGATTGTCGTATTTAATTATAACCTTATCTGCATTTTTTATACAGAATGTCAAAATGGAACGTATGCCGAACGCAATTACGTAAACGGGAACGTTTAGAAAACAAAAACAGAACTGTCAGGACGCATAATATATGTACTATGTGCAATGTCCATCTTTGCCTCACTACCAAAAGAAATTGCTTCACAGAATATCATAATTAGCACATCATTTTGTATAGTAATTTTATTTCATAATTTTGTATTATTTTAGTTAACATTTTGTTCTAATAAACCAATAAATAAAAGACATTGCATAATAAGCCTAACTATAATTTGTGTTACCTTTATAGTCCATTGGGAAAAATATTTCACATAAAATTCCAAAAAAACTACACATTGTTATGTATTTTTCTTATGATTTTTATTTATTTTACGTCTAAACAAACTAAAATAAACAGTTACATACTAATATTTACTCTTAGAAACCTTATGGTCCTGAAAGGCTTAGATACACAAGTATAAGAAAAGCGAAATCTTAACGAACTTCCCCTCGACACACACACGTACAGGCGAATTCCGTGTGGGATTTAACCCCCGAAAAATTCCGCTTTCGTCATCTGGGCAGAAATTCTACACAATAAACATTCGTTTTAACACCTATTAGAGATGACATTGGGCTCAATATTTTGAGCCCGATCCTGAATCAGCTGGACAATTGGAGAATCAATCAAATTGGGGGGAAAACTCCTCTGCCGCATCGAAAGGTATGTATATATATAGAGAGAGAAAGAAATGCATGTTGTCAATTATTTACTTTATTCTAATATTATTACTTATAATTATTTTATTAGAAAAATTAAAATGTAAAGTTATTTAGAACGAAAAATATCAGAAATTTTAGTAGACACAGAAAGTTAATCGATAATATCATTAAAAAGGCAAAGCTTCATTCATTTATTAAAGATAGGAAAAAAATATTTAAAAAAATCAAAAGTGACATGGTGCTTATTTTCAATTAGTAAAGCTGATTGAAAGGTTAAAGTTATTTTCTAAAAACCATTTTATATTTTTACTTACAGTTTTCACAATTACAAGAAATATTTGAAATTTAAATTGTTCTGTGACCGAATCCGCCCGAGACCGAAGTTGTCTCTGGTACTTTGAGCTCGAGAAAGCTCGAGCCAAAACTTATCTCTAACACCCATCCTTTGACTGCGCTCATTATACACCAATTACCACAATAAAAGTATTTGCCGCTGTTAAGGTATGACTTAAAAAGTTGCTGAGCAGAAACTCTCAATAATTTTTTTAACGAAGATCACGAAGCGATTTCTCGCGCACTTAACTCACGTGTCCACTTACACCTGTCCTCGTGACATTTATTTATCTTTGTGGAGCACGTAACTCCCAATATCCACATTGCAATAACTACTAAGTTACCCGAATTCTGTTATTGACAAAATATTCACTTACCCTAACAGATAAAAAATTTAAAAATAATCTCTATGCTTAAAAGAAGAAAATTTCACTAATGTTTTAACAAAATGTTCTCTGTACTTATAGAATAATTTCTGAAATTTTTTGACAAAACATTCTGTATCTTTATAATAAACAAAATTTGGAAATCCTTCTTGCAAAAAATTATTAAAAATTAATAATTAATTTTCATAAACAAATTAGTGAATTCTTTTGCCAAAATATTCCCAAATCTATTAACAGAAAAATTAGCAATTTCACTTTTACAAAATTTTCTCACTTTATTATATTTTTTATATTTTTTTACTATTATTATTATTTTATTTTCCCACTTATTTGAGAAAAATTTGCAAATAACTTGAAATGTATTCTCTATTCTTACAGATAAAAAGACACGTTAATAATTCTGGAAATTATTATTTTATTAATTGTGGGTTTAACTTGATTTAATTATTCCCTAAACTTGTAGAAGAGTTGTAAAAATCATTTCTATGCTTATTGAAAGATTATCATTATTTCACAATATATTCTCTACCATTATGGAAGAAAATTAATAATTCCTTTAATGCAAAATGTTTTACGCATAAAGTGAGAAATTAGTATAGTGTTTCAAAAATATTTCCTACGGTTAGAAAAAAAAATGTGAAGTAATTTACAAAACATATTCTCCACGGTTATGGAGGAAACGTTTGAAACTTATGTTTTAATATCAGGAAAGAAATCCTTTGTAAGCAAATTTTAACTCATATTCTACAGATGCAAAACGACGTTGATATAATATTGATAACATTTTCGGTATCCATATATATTCTTATTTTTGGCCCTTGTTAACATAGTTCTATAGAAATTTAACACAGATAATTTTACGTATTTCTAATGGGATATATCATTCTAGCTTTACAAAACTACAGAATGATGAGCTTCAACTGAAAATGAGACATTATTGAGTATAGTATTTTTTGTTTGGCTAGCACACTAGACAGAGAAGTTAAGCATAAACAGTTCATATAAATAGAAACATTACTTACCAAATAATGATTTACTTGATTAGAGTCCATATTAGGATAAGGTGTATAGACAGCTAAAGCTACACAATTGCAAAATATTGTGACTAGGATGAGGTATTCAAATGGCGTTAACATGGAGTTAAGGAAAATCTCTGATAATAGGAGACAATTAATTTCAGGCATCATTATTCATATAAGCAATATATCTAATGGCTTCATTAAAACAAATATATATTTCCAGGAAGTGAGCCTCCTATCAACAGTTCTAAAGTCATAAAGAGAAAATAAAGTATTTTTGCATAGATATTGATCACCTATGGAACAATGTTCCGTAAAAAAAACTAAAGCCTAATATTTATTTTGAAATGATCATTTTCCAATAACGTCCAAAATATATCACACCCAGTTCTAATTCTTCAAGCGGTACAATGCATATCCCTGTGCCCTAGGGATATGCATTGTACCGCTTGAAATCGCTACCACACGGCAGCCTGGATCCTAATTTAAATCTTGTGTAATGGTATGGGTTGTTGGGTTGGGTTGTTTTACTTCTGAGCGGCACATTTTTGCACACCATGGGCTAAATGGCCAGGTCACATGGACCCCGAAGGCTCAGAGAAGGTTGGGGGAGGGGACCCACTGGAACAGCTGTTGGGAGACAGATGGTAGCCCCCGTCAAGGCCATCCAGCGTGTTCTTTAACGAGCACAGGGTATGTCTCTCCCGCACACGGGGCCACGGCTTAACGTCCCATCCGACGGACGGCGGCCTTTCCAAGCCCATCGGTGTCCCCTACTGACCGTGGGCAGGGCGGAGAATGGTATGGGTGTTGATGTTTTCTACTGAAAAGTTTTTAAAAGTGTGAGCAGCGATTTGGTAATAAGATATTTCCATTTTTCATTTTAACTTTAATTTAGGGAACTCTGATGTTTTATTTGCAATTCTAAATCCCTCAAAAGCAAACGCTAAAAATTTATTGAAAACAAGGGTAGAACAGGAATTTTTGCTTTATACTCTGAAGTTAACAAAGTAAGAGTAGCAACAGTTTACAGAGAATATAAATAAGAATCCGTTCTTGTTTTTAGTTACAAGTTCTGTAAAAGGTTCAGTGCACAAACAGTGTGAGAAACAATGCTCTGCTAGAAGAGAGATTTTCTTGTGATCAAAGTTCTGCTCGCTGTGGCATTGAAAGGTTCAATCTACCTCAATGAAAGACTCTTCTCCCTGTGCCTGTGAAAGTGTGTGCGTGTGTTCTCTCCTGTACATTCTCTCTGTATCGAGTAAAGGTTATTCTCACTATAGCAATGAAAGATTTTGATCTCTGTGACGATAAAAGGCTTTGCTCTCTGTGACGATAAAAGGCTTTGCTCTCTGTGACGATAAAAGGCTTTGCTCTCTGTGACGATAAAAGGCTTTGCTCTCTGTGACGATAAAAGGCTTTGCTCTCTGTGACGATAAAAGGCTTTGCTCTCTGTGACGATAAAAGGCTTTGCTCTCTGTGACGATAAAAGGCTTTGCTCTCTGTGACGATAAAAGGCTTTGCTCTCTGTGACGATAAAAGGCTTTGCTCTCTGTGACGATAAAAGGCTTTGCTCTCTGTGACGGTAAAAGGCTTTGCTCTCTGTGGCGATGAAAGTTTCTTCTCACTGTAGGGATGGAAGCTTCTTCTGTGTGGAAATGAAAGTTTCGTTCTTTTGCCAATGATAGGCAATGCGTTACAATTCCTTGCTTTTCTGATGAAGATTCATTTTTCGCGATGAAATATTCCAACTGCTTTTTATTCAAATTTGATCCTAAATGCTACCAGGAGTAAAATTATATGAGTTTTGTAAACAGTTACTCTTTACGTTATCGCCAGTAATTTATTAAAAAAAACAAGAGAATTATACCAAAAAAGTTTCATTAAGGAAGAATATTTCCTTTTAACCTTCAAAACGATTTCACTACAAAATTTGAGTCCCAGGGCACTAGATATTAAACCACAGATAGAACTCACATTGCATCATTTTAACACGGTCAGTAGGGGACACCGATGGGCTTGGAAAGGCCGCCGTTCGTCGGATGGGAACGTTAAGCCGTGGCCCCGTGTGCGGGAGAGCCATACCCTGTGCACGTTAAAGAACACACTGGATGGCCTTGACGGGGGCTACCATGTGTCTCCCAACAAGTTTGGTTTCCTTCCATCTTTCATTAAATCGAATTGTAATTGTAATAAATCTTTAAGAAGCAAAATTAAATCAAAGTCAGTTGAGGTTAATTATACGCTTAAAACAACTGATTGATCTTAACGTTTCCCACTTTAAATAAATCTTACTCTTCGACTGAAGAAGAAGAATTGTCTCTCCTGAGAATAAAAATTTCGATATACGTTCTCATAGAGGGCATCGAAGGACCCGGAGGAGTGAAGTGAAGTGTGTCATTGTCGGGCAAGCACTTGGAGGCCTCTCTGGCCAGTCACTGCAATGGAAACTTGCAACCTCCGCAGATTCTCCGCACAACAAAAGACAATTTTGGTGAAGAAGAGTGATGTGATGATAAAGCATGGAAATGCTTGAAGCTGCCTTTTCACTACACTGTTTTCTTATTTTTACGCTCTAAAAATAGTTCATTAGTCATTGCCTCTCAAGTTTATTAAAACTCTAAAAAAATGATGAGAGTGTTCAGTTAAAATACTAATCAATAATTAGGATCTTTGCGAATATATTAAGAAACCTTTCTCGTAGTTGGATAATCGGTTAATTAATTGTATAATTGATAATGTGTTTGATTTGTGAGGAAACAATTAGAAGAGATCTATGCTGCTGAAAAATATTCCTTGTGTGCTTCCGTTAAAGGTGTTTTAAAGTGTTAAAGAGATGCATTAAAAAAAAGGTGTTTTCTGTTAGAAGCTTCTGCTCTATTTTTTAATTATGAGAAGGCGTTGAAAATGCTCATGCCAACGAAAAAATTTCTTAACCGTAATTGGGAACTTAGTTTGACTAAATATTTTACGAGGGGCGCTTGGATTTACTAGGTATTTTACTCATCGTTCCAAGTACAAATATTTCCAAACACCAAGAATTTTAAAATGGAAATTTCTATAATAAAGCGGTAGGTTTTTAATAATGTAAATTTTAAAGACAAGAGACTAGGAGTTTGAAGATATTGATTCCTGAGACAAAGAACTAGAAGACTGAAATGCAGATTATAGTTTAAAACACTAGAATTTAGAAAATGCAAATATCTGAGACAAAACACTAGGTTGTTTTGTCTCTGAGCGGCACTTTTTTGCACACAATAGGCTAAATGGCCAGGTCACAAGGTCCCCGAAGGCTCAGAGAAGGTTGTGGGAAAGGACCCACTGGAACAGCTGTTGGGAGACATAGTAGTCTCCAGTCAAGGCCATCCGGCGTGTTCTTTTAACGTGCACAGAGTATGGCTCTCCCACACACTGGGCCATGGCTGAACGTTCCATCCGACGGACGGCGGCTTTTCCAAGCCCGTCGTTGTCCTCTACCGACCGTGGGCAAGGAGGGAATTTTGCGGAAATAAATCTTTACGCTGACCCAGCTGAGACTCGAATCTAGGAACTGCAAATTACGAGCCTGGCGCGCTACCGACTGAGCTACCCCTCCCCCCCAAATACTATGCAGAGAAAATTTAAAAGAAATGACGAACTGTACAATGGGAAACAATCGTATCTTGCCGCATTCATAATGGAATCATGTGATTAGTTTTTTTTCTAAGGACTGGTACTTTTTTCCTCAGGACCGGTACTAGACCCGGACCACACTATGAGAAATGATGCAAAAACATATATGAAAGAAACTGATTGCAAAGCTGCAAATCTTGAAGCAAACAACTAAAAAAGTTTCTTTTATTTTAGGAAAGTTCTAAATCCTTCTTTTCGATGCAGAAAATTATTCTGAATCTTTTCAAAGAAGAAAGTGATTGCAAATGTCTATTCCTAAAGCAAAAAAAAAAAGTTTCTTTTCCTACAGGAAATAATTCTAAATTCTTCCATTCGATGTAGAAAATATTTCTAAAGCTTTTGGCATAAAGTAAAAAGTGATTGCAAAGCTTATGTTCCTAAAGCAAGCGACTGGAAATGTTTCCTTTCCTATAGAAAATACTTCTAAATCCTTCTATTTCATGCAGAAAATTATTCTAAATCTTTTAGTTCAAGGGAGAAAGTGACTGCGAACTTCTATTGATTAGAATTAATTCTATTGATTGATTGAAATTTATTAACAAAAATCTAAAACTGTTTCTTTTCCTATAGGAAATACTTTTAAATCCTTCTATTATGTGTAGAAAACGATTTTTAAATCCTTCCGTTTGGTGAAAGGAGCGATTAAAAAACTTTTCGCCAAGAAACGATAACAAATCCTTTGATAAAAAAAAATATTCCAAATCATTCGCTTTGGTGGTGAATGTAGAAATTGCATATTTTCGTTCCATGAAGGAGGCTACAGATTTTTCTATTCGTTATAAGAAATGATTCTAACTTCTTTTAGTCTATATAACAATAATAAATTTTTTTCCGTGTAAGAATTTATTTTAAATAAGTGTGTTCGCTGAAGGCAATTGTCTCACGTCATTTCAGCTGATATTGGAAAATATTCTAAATTATTCTGTTTGGAGAAGGGAGCCATTACAAATTCAATGTAGAAAATTATTTTAGCACCTTCTCCTTGATTTAGGAAGTAATCCTAATCATTGCATTCAATGTAGGAATTCATCTTGTATACTTCCATTTAATGCAGGAAATTATCTGAAGTCCTACTATTCGAGATTCTTCGGTAAAACAAAAGAAGTCATTGTAGGCCTTTATTCTGAAATAAAAAATCTTTCATTGCAGACAGTGTAAAGATGCAAATAAAGTTTGGTAAACTTTTCTTTCATGATTACAATTCCTTCTGTTTTATCTACAAAATATTTCTTAATCCTTTTTCTTTCGTTCATTAAATGATTTTAAATATTTCTATTCGATATAGAAAATATTTGTAAATCCTTCAGTTTACGAAGGAACCGATTTCGAATGTCTATTTCTTTGAAAACCTTCTTTTCCATGCCAGAAATCATTTTAAACCCCTTAATTAGGTGTTGGAAATGATTCAAAATCGTTAGTTTTCTAGAAGGAAATAAGGATATGACGAAAGCTTTCTGTCCGATTGGGAAATGATTCAAAATCCCTCGGTGTAACAAATGCAGAGACTGAGAATCTTTCTTTTTGGCGAAGGAAGTGCATTCTCATATAATACATACTCTCTTATCAATAATTCAGAATTTTCCTGGGCGACATGAATCTTTGACCTTTTCTTAACTTTTCCTCTTCGCTTTGGTAACAAAAGAAAGCATCCGTCGCGAATAGTCTGCGATGTATTTCGTTACAACCAACTAATTAATGATATAAGATTTACTGAATTTCATACCGCGACAGTCATTAAAGTCAATAACGTTAAAGTATACTTGACGAAGTAAATTTTTAAATGATCTGCTTTTGTCCCAAAATCATAATGCGTATCAAAATTTAATTAGTAAATAGCATTCACTATTTATCACTGAAATTATCTCTGCGTCACCATTATTGCATTTTAAACAGTAACAGTGTTGGTGAAATTTAATTCTTCGGATTTTCGTTTAGTGTTAATTTCTCTCTGAATCAAACTGCTTAAATCACGAGCTGCTAGGGAAATTGCATAACAACGGTATTTGTTTAAACTAACACATAGAGTTGGAAAATTTTACTATTTTTTATTCACTATTTTGTGGTATAGGTTTTTAAAACAACTTCCTACACATCAACTTTCAACAAAAAGGCAATTATCTTACGAGTGGTATGATTGTTCAAAATATGGCCATCACTGTGCCACGAAATATTTGGAAAACAGCCCAGCACATTAAATTATAAATTTGCATTTTCCTTCTGTAAACAAAAGAATTTTAAAAATTCAATTTTTATTTGAAAGGTTACTCTACTTTTACGAAAGTGAAGACTCCCGAAATCGTTTGGATAATCTTTTTGATATTGTGTGGAACTCCTAATTATAAAGAATTAAGAGAAAAGAAACAAGATTATCATTCACATTAAATATTACAATGATTGTAACTGTTATTTGCAACCACGCATGGTCACCGTCAGGAGGTGGAAGGTGGCATTGGAAGAGGCCTGAAAAATTAAAAAAATTATCGAAAAATTCATTTATGTTAAATAATATTAAGTTTACCAAAAAATTGATGTTTATTTCTTTAAAGAAATGTAAATCTTGTTTCTTTTTTTTTTCTGTCTTTCTTTTTAATGTCGGAAATATTTAATTTATTTTATTTATTATTACGGAAAGAGCATTTTTACGTCTATTTCAATAATAAGTTCTTTTTATTTTTCCGTTTTGTTTATGGCCTCCTTTGTTGTAGTATTATGATATGATGTATGCATGATTCCTCATTTGCAACTGCACTCGTTAATGAGATCCTCTGCATAAAAAATTCCATCTTGGAACAGTGATTTTTTTTTTGCCTCCCGTTGGAAATTTTTGCCTCTCTCCCCCCGCCCGCCCTCCCCCCGTGGAAAACCTTTCCGTTGCACATGCAACCATGTCTACTACAATATTAACTGACTTTGATTTAATTTTGCCTCTTAAAGATTTATTACAATTACAATTCGATTTAATGAAAGATGGAAGGAAACCAAACTTTTTACACGAATGTTGAAATTAATGTCATTTTCATTTCATGCGCCTGTTTAATCATCATTTGTGAATATTTTGATATTGACTCTATGGATATAAAATAACAAATATTCTAAATGAAATAAAATGCACTGATATTAAAATTTTGTTTCATGTTTATTGTATCTCACTTTATCATTCTGGATTTTTCGCCATCTAAAGGCCGCAGAAAACGCAATTTTTTTTACCGCCAAGAAAAAAAATGAAATGCCCTGCCTTAAAAATGGTTTTCCTCTTTGAGTTTTTTCAATAATGCTGGACGTCTTTGATGTTCATGCATGGCATTGTGGGGATGTCTTGCAATATACAACAGCTAATGATGTATGGGAGTACTAATTGTCTACTAGTAGAGGACGGCTATTATAGTAGCTTATACATAAATTATGATTGTGAATTTGTAAGACATCCTGATGACTATTAAAGAGTATGAAAGACATGAGGCAATATTGAATAAATACAAGGAGAAAGATTCTTTAAAGACGTATTTGCCATTTTTTGAATTTACATGTTATATAATGGTGTAATATAACTGCCCTTTTGTCAGACGTTGATGTGCTTCTAGATTCTTTTAAACGTTGTACGGCAAAATAGTGAAATTTTAAACTTTATGTACTTACGTACTGTGTTTTTAAAAAATTACAGTAACCCGTCAAAGGATTATATAATAAAAAAGTAATAATAATAAATACCCCCTCAAGCAGCTGCTTGCCACAGAGGTCTGACAGGAGCCTGTCAGTTTAATACGCCATAGTAGAAGGTCTGTGAGGATGGCGGGACCTCAGCAGAAAAACAGCACACACATCCATGCCTTACCTAGGGCTCGAACCCAGGTCCCGTAGATCAGTAGCCAAGCGTGCTAACCACTCGGCCACGGGACGGCAGGCAGGATTATATACGTGTTTCGTAATCTAACTTTCCAGAAAAAACGATTAAAAATAAACAATGATGAAAACTATATATTTCTCTAGAAAGATAGGTACAATGGAACGTAAACTATTCCAATTATCCAGAGACGGTCGTTTGCTTTCAAAAAGTCATTGACAATTCAGTGATCAATTTAGTGTCGATTCAATGATCAATGAAACAACTGTTTCCACTTCAGTGACCAATTTAATGTCAAGTCATTGATCAGTTAAACATCTATTGTAAATTCAATATTCAATTTATTGCCAAGTTAATTATCAGTTAAACATCTATTGCCAATTCGATGATGAATCTATTTTCCAAGTCAGTGATCAGGAAACTATCTGTTGCCAATTCAACGACCAATTTAATGTCAAGTAAATGATCAATGAAATGGCTATTACCAATTCAAATATCAAATTATTGTCAAGTCAATGATCAGAAACATCTATTGCTAATTCAATGATAAATTAATTATGAAAATGATTGTCATTGAAACGGCTATTACCAGCTGAATGATCAATTAATTGCCATTCCAATTATCAATGAAATATGTATTGCCAATTCAATGACTAATTAATGTCGAGTCAATGAGCAGTAAAACATCTATTGTCAATTCAATGACTAATTAATGTCGAGTCAATGAGCAGTAAAACATCTATTGCCAATTCAATGACTAATTAATGTCGAGTCAATGAGCAGTAAAACATCTATTGCCAATTCAATGACTAATTAATGTCGAGTCAATGAGCAGTAAAACATCTATTGCCAATTCAATGACTAATTAATGTCGAGTCAATGAGCAGTAAAACATCTATTGCCAATTCAATGACTAATTAATGTCGAGTCAATGAGCAGTAAAACATCTATTGCCAATTCAATGACTAATTAATGTCGAGTCAATGAGCAGTAAAACATCTATTGCTAATCCAATGGCCAAGTCAATGAACAGTAAAACATATATTGTCAATTCAATGATCTATTTATTATGAAGTCAACGATTAGTGAAACAGCTATTACGGTTTAATGATCAATTTATTCTCAAGCCAATAATCGATTTATTTCCAAGTCTATTATTAGTTAAACAACTGTATCCTAAACAAAAATCTTTCAAATCTTATATCATGGAACCACTAGACTTCACACTACTGAGAAGAATTGTGATTTACAATAGAAGATTGTGACTCCTGGGGAACTGATGCCGCCGCAGTTTTCAGTGCAAAGGGGAGACTCAATTCCCACAAATCATGATTGATTGAGATGTCATTAACCTAAGATCCGTCTCTCCAACTGCTACAACACTAGATATTACACTTTCCTATAGTTGGATTGTTTTATCTCTGAGTGGTAATTTGGGCTAAATACAGTGATCTGAATAGACAGATCCCGAGGACAACAAGAACTCATTAAAGGTTGGGAAGGAGCTCCACTGGACAGCTGTTAAGAGATAGATGGAGCCTCCTGTCAAATCTATCCAGCGGTTCTTTAATGTGCGCAAGGTATGGCTATCCTGAACAAGGAGTCAGGGGTTAACGTCTAGTCCAAGAGTCGGAAAACGGAGGCTCTGAGCTCTCTATAAAGTAGATTTTAAACTTTTTGCTTTAACATTCAACTCTGAAATATTTTAACGATTTACATTCGAAACAAACATGAAACTCTGATGCAATTCAAATGATCTAAATACACTCTAAATGTGATTAAATTGGTCGAGAAGACTCAAACTCAAAAGCAACACTGTGAATGGCAGTTTTTTTAATAATTCTTTTCAATAATTTTATTATATACACTTCAACATACTTATTTCAAAATCATACGTTATGGTTTTAGTTTTTGTTAATAAAATAATCTGCGGTTTCTTTTTACCTCTTATGGCTCTTGACCCCATAAAGATTACAATTTGAGGTTCTCAAAATTTGTTGTTTTACCTTTTTCTTGTTGTTTCGGCTCTTGACCCCCCCCAAAAAAGCTTCCCGACCACTGCTTTAGTCCGACGGATGGCAGCCTTTCCAAGCCCATCGGCATTCCCTTTTTCACCGGGGGCAGGGTGAGGATTAGTTGCATTAATTCTCAACTCTGGAACACTTGAGACTCGAACCTGGGTGCATCAGATTACGACCTTGGCACACTACCAACAGATCCGATCCACTCACCACTTTTCTACATTGGCAGTGGTATACTCTTACGAGTGAATCCGGCATACATATTTAATGTTGCATTTTATTTTGATTTGATGTTTTTTTATTTTGATGTTACATTTTGGAACACCCTTAACTCTTGGCGTCCTTGTGACTTTGCCATTTATCCCACTGTGTGCGAAAAACGTACAACGCAGAGGTGAAACATCCCAACCTAACAATCTCTTTCCTCGCAAAAAATATTATCCATTACATCCTCCTCAAACAATCAATACATTATCCATGATCCTAACCAAACACCAATACATTATCCATGATCTCCTCTTTCTTCACAAATATTATCCGATGCATCTTCCTGAAACACCATATTTTACCTGTTTCCTAGCAAAATATTATCCATTACCTGTTCCTCAAACACGAAAAAACTATCCGTTACCTACGTAAACACCAATACATTACCCATTACCTCATATTTCCTCACAAAATATTATCATTACCTCTTCTCCAAATACGAATAAATGATCCCTTACCTCCTCTTTCCATACATACGGAAACATTAGCTTTTTCCTCCTGCCCTCACACAAATACCCTCTTACCTCCAACGCCTACCAAAGACATTACATGTTAATTTCTCCCACCCATACTTATTATTCTTTACGCTTCCCCCCACATACAAACATCATTCGTTGTTCTTCCTCCTATAAAAACACAGACTCCATCACGTCTTCTTCCCAAGAACACACTTCATTACCTCCTGCTCCTAAACACACTATTCGTTAGTTCCTCCTCCCACCCAAATTCGCTATCTTTTATCTCTTATTGCACAATACACACTCTCCATTACCTCTTCGCCCACAAACACATTATCAGTTGGTTCCTCGCTCAAAAGCACACTATCTTTCAGCTTTTCCTCCCATAGAAATATTATCTGTTAACTCTTCCCCTACAAGCACACCATTATTTAGCTCTTCTCACAGAAAACTCACAAGTCGTTATCCTCTCCCCAACACAAAAGCGTGGGTTGACTCAGTCGATAGCGAGCCAAAATCGTATCTGATGCTCCCACATTCGAGTCCCGATTGTGTCTAATCTGAGAGGTTTTCTCCAAAAATCCTCGTTCATCACATTTGTTTCTTTTTGTAGACAGATCACAAAGACTACAAAGGCTTAGAGGCTTAGAGTTTGGATAGTCTGCAGTTTTGTAGGACGGAACATGCCCTTGTGTGCATGAAAGGCAAATCCTATGCACGTTCAAAAACACGCTAAATGACTTTGACGGATGACCTTCCATCTGTTTGCTAAAATCTGTTTCCATCTGTTTGCTAAAAACTGCTTCCATCTGTTTGCTAAAAAGGTGATCCAATGGATCACCTTTTCCAATTCTGAGCTCTTAATATCCCAGTGACTTGGAAATTTAGCTCATTGTCTGCAAAAATATATCACTCAATGATAAAAGAGCCCTCAGTCTTGTAGCCTTTGTTTTAGAGATGATATCCGAACATTTTTTATGCAGAATGGAAGGAATCTTGATGCTTTGACTTCAGTTCCATATATGTGGTTTCACCTGGTAAACAATAAAAAGATTAGGCAGACTGATTAAAGATCTTTAGACAGCAACTTGTGTGCAGAGATGATTGCGTCGGTTTAGCCACGTTGTCCAAGTATAGAGAGTAAATTATGAACAGTTTTCCAAAAGATTTCAGGAAAAAGTCAGTCCAAGAATGAGATGGGTGAATAATAAAAGCAAGACTAGTAGAAAAGACTTTCTATGGCCCAATGAAACAATTATCTGACAAGATAGGCCAGTTTGGGGAACAGAATTGCAGAGTCTGGTTCGAGTTCATAGACTTTGGTTTCTTGAAGAGTTTTCATGTATACTAAGTGGCCACTTTTATTAACTATAGTTCCATGTTCCTGCATCTGGGTCAATACTAACTCAGATACAGAACTTAGTAACTTCTTAAACTTGCTTTTTAAGATAAAATGTGACTGAAGATAATTTAACGCTCGCAATCAAATATATTTAAATCTCGATTTACAACAATATGAATACAGTATTTAAAGAGTAAGTAAGTAAGTAAGTTAGCTCGGTCATCAAAAAAATTCGAAATTAGTGAAAATTAATATATTACGTGAACTGTTAAAAATGCTCTTACATGTATCAGTAAAGTTTAGTATAACAGTCTACTATCGTTTTAACGTGATTTTATTAGCTTTTCAGAGCAATTATTCAAGCTGGGTTGTTGGGTTATTTTACCTCTGAGCGGCAATTTTTTCACACCATGGGCTAAATAGCCAGGTCACAAGGACCCCAAAAGTTGGGGGAAGGGACCACTGGACAGCTGTTGGGAGTCAAACGTAGCAAGGCCATCCAGTGTGTTCTTTAACCCGCACACGGGGCCATGGCTTAACGTCCCATCCGACGGACGGAGGTCTTTCCAAGTTCATCGGTGTCCCCTACTGACCGTGGACAGGGAGGGGAGTTTTGCGGGAATAAATCTCAAAGCTGAACCAGCTGGGACTCAAACCTGGGAACTACAGATTACAAGCCATCCCTGCCCCATTTAAATTGGCATTGTTAAATATTCTACTTTCAGTAATTCTCTAAATATCGAACGAATATTGCTTAAAATCTGGATTAGAATAGATTTGATTGAGATCTTTAAATTTTCCTCAGTCGCAATTTTTCATAAGAAGCTTATTTAAGGAGTTACTGAGTTCTGCATTTGACATAACATGGAACTATAACTAATAAATTGGCCGCTGAGTGTATGTAACTAAATCGTCCTTCAAACATATTAAATGTTGATATATTATCTTTACTACACATAATCGACAAAGTTATATATTTTTGATCGTGATCGCCTTTGCAGACGAGATCTCCATAAGTAAAACTTAGATTCGAAAGATTTCTCGAGGTTTAAACCCAAACTTTCAATTTCAATGAAAAGCCGAACTATTTCTTCTGAATACAACTTAAAAGAAAAACCTCATCCTCGCACATCCCTAGATAAAGGAAAACGAGGTAAAGAACAATATTCTCTTGCTGTGGGATTAAGTCCTTCAACTCCTGCGGGTCTAATTTTGTTTTACTGTTACATTCAAGAATGTTGAGCTGCTGAAAAAGGCTCGGGGAATAAAACCTTGTAGGCCCAAGGTGGTGGTCACTTTTTCCTTTTTTTTTTTGTGTACCTTTAGTTCATTATCAGTAGGGCCTGAATGCATGTAGTGCCCCCATGAGATTAGTTTATGAGATATAAACAAGGAAACTTAGTTTTAGTATTATTTCACACTGAGATCTTGTGCACTTTCCGCTGTCCTGAAACAAAATAACGGAGGAATTGTTGTGCCCGAAGTAAAATTGCCTTTGGATAAAAAGACGAATTTTTTAGGAAAAAAAAACCATTTCATTTGTGCTATGACTGCCATGCAAGAAGATATAACGTCCAATATGTAGAAAATACCTCTATATATTTATATATATGGAGATCTATTCTTAGATAAGCTATCTATGGTATAAATGTGTTAAACTGGATTAAAAGTATATAATCTGTGTCCATGCAAAATTAAGAGTCGCATTGCATTTTTTTTTATCATTTTGTTCTCTTAAACCAGCGCTGTCCAACTAGCGTCCCGCGGGCAGCTAGTTGGACAGCGCTGGTTAAGTTTTGTGGACCGCGAAAAAAATTAAGTTCTTACTCGAAATTTTAAATAAATATCTATAATCCACCTTATAATTTTTGTCAACTTGTATTACTTTACTTGATATGCAATCTTCAATTTGCTCATCCTATTTGCAATTATTATTGCATTATTTCAACTTACTCATTCTATTCCTATTGCCAAACAACTACGGCCACAATGCTCCCATTAAATTTATTAAACATTTGATAAGGTTTAGAAAATTTATATTCGTTTATTATTACCTATTATTTTTCGTATAAATAAAATAATTTTTTGAGGGAACATGAACTGATTTTTCATTACCTATCCAATCCTATTCTTTTTTTGGCCCCGCGAAATATTGGCGAAAGGTTGGGTTGGATTGTTTTACCTCTGAACGGCACTTTTTTGCACACCATGGGCTAAATGGCCAGGTCACATGGACCCCGAAGGCTCAGAGAAGGTTGGGGGAGGGGACCCACTGGAACAGCTGTTGGGAGACAGATGGTAGCCTCCCGTCAAGGCCATCCAGCGTGTTCTTTAACGTGCACAGGGCATGGCTCTCCCGCACACGGGGCCACGGCTTAACGTCCCATCCGACGGACGGCGGCCTTTCCAAGCCCATCGGTGTCCCCTACTGACCGTGGGCAGGGCGGGGAATTTTTGCGGAGATAAATCTCAACACTGACCCAGCTGGGACTCGAACCTGGGCACTACAGATTACGAGCCTGGCGCGCTACCGACTGAGCCACCCCCGCCCATTTGCGAAAGGAAAAATGGCCGGCGGTCTTAGAGAAGTTGGAGAGCACTGTCTTAAACATTTACATTCTCAATGAATTTGACCTTGGTTATATAATCAGCTATTTATTGTTTCTGTTTTGACTCTTATTTTGAACCTTATTTAAAATATGCACGGCCTAAACAAAAGCAATTTGAGAATTTCCGTGTTATGGAAGTGGGGATCTAATATTCCATGCTCCGTAACTTTTAAAATAAACTTTTATAGTAAAATATTTATTAGTTACCCCTCAAGTAGCTGATTGTCATGAAGGTCTGACAGGAGCCTGTTAGTATAATGTACAGTCGCTCAAAAAAGTATCCGAACACTATGGTTGATTACAAAATTCAGAAAAAATATCTGGCAACGATTTTTCTAGAAATTAGTGATCTGTCAACCTTCGTGTCACGTGAATCTGAATTTTGTAATCAACCATAGTGTTCGGATACTTTTTTGAGCGACTGTACCACAGAAGAGATCTTTGAGGACGGCGAATCTCACGAGAAAGGCACCACAAAGGAGGAAGCATTCATGCCTTATCCGGGATCGAACCCGAGTCCATTTAATTCGTTGTCAAGCACGCTAGCCGTGTTGCTGAAGATAAAGATTTAAATTAAATCAGTAGGAGTGAAAGTTTCAAGATTGTACAGTCGCTCAAAAAAATATCCGAACACTATGGTTGATTACAGAATTCAGAAAAAATATCTGGCAACGATTTTTTTAGAAATTAGTGATCTGGCAACCTTCGTGTCACGTGATTACAGAATTCAGGAAAAATAACGGTAACTGGAGCGTGTACAGCAACTGTACACGCTCCAGTTACCGTTCACAGCAAACTGGAGAGTGTGCAGTTACTGCACACGCTCCAGTTTGCTGTGAACGGTAACTGCACACGCTCAATATTTCTGTGAGTGAGCCCACACGATCTAGTATCAAAATAATATGACCACCTACAGTTGCTCAAAAAAGTATCCGAACACCATGGTTGATTACAGAATTCAGAAAAAATATCTGGCACCGATTTTTTTAGAAATTAGAGATATACCTTCGTGTCACGTAACACGAAGGTTGCCAGATCACTAATTTCTAAAAAAAAATCGTTGGCAGATATTTTTTCTGAATTCTGTAATCAACCATAGTGTTCGGATATTTTTTCGAGCGACTGTACAACAGCTGTTGTATCAAATTCTCAGGTACAACAGTGCAGCTACATCCCGAAATTGAGCTTTCATTTATTCTCCTGATGATGCCATACGTGAAACTTATCGAAACTCGAGTCAAAGCTTTTTTTTTTAATTATTTTTAATGCTGCATTAGTGCTTAGTCCCCTCCGTAAACATTTACTTCAAACAGCTATAGAACGTCGACAGAGCATACCAGCATATGGACCATTAGTAGCGTTCCAGGCTCGTAATCAGCAATTCCCAGATTCGAGTTCCAACTGTGCCAGCGTTGAGATTTAACTCCGCTGAAGTCGCCTCCCCTCCGTATCCTCGGTCATAAAGAGGGACACCGACGAACTTGGAAATGCATATCCGTCTACTAACACATTAATCCGTGGTCCGTGTGCAGGAGAGCCAATCCCTGTGCACATTAAAGAGCACGTTGTATGGCCTTGATGGGAGGTTATCATCTGTCTCCAAACAGCTTTCCAGTGGGTCTCCTTCCCCCAACCTTCTGTAAGCACTTGGGTTCCTTGTGACCTGGCAATTTAGCTCAATGTGTGCAAAAACAGTACAACTCAGAAGTAAAACAACACAAATCCCAGAATATCCCAAACTGTAGTGCAGCCACCTATTGCTACTAACATCAAGGGACTAGTAGCATCTTCTACAGAAAGTGCTACCATACATAATGCATAAATAAATATGCACATTCCAATAATATACTGGCCAACATAGACTGGGATAATACACCTAACTCACATTTTTAGATCGTTTGAAAGGGAAAACGAGCAATTGATTTTCACTTTGTCCTCTATCATCCGTCTGTAGTTATTCAGTCTATTTGTTTTTAGAGATAAAGTTGGGTTGGGTTGTTTTACCTCTGAGCGGCACTTTTTTGCACACCATGGGCAAATGGCCAGGTCACATGGACCCCGAAGGCTCAGAGAAGGTTGGGGGAGGGGACCCACTGGAACAGCTGTTGGGAAACAGATGGTAGCCTCCCGTCAAGGCCATCCAGCGTGTTCTTTAACGTGCACAGGGTATGGCTCTCCCGCACACGGGGCCACGGCTTAACGTCCCATCCGACGGATGGCGGCCTTTCCAAGCCCATCGGTGTCCCCTACTGACCGTGAGCAGGGCGGGGAATTTTGCGGAGATAAATCTCAACGCTGATCCAACTGGTACTCGAACCTGGGAACTGCAGATTACGAGCCTGGCGTGCTACCGACTGAGCCACCCCCGCCCCTTAGAGATAAACGAATATTTTTTTTTTAGGATCAGACACGAACTAATAAATATTAGGATTTGCATTTTCCGAATTTTTCCAATTATTTTTACCACCTAAAGCCTTAAAGGTGCAAAATGCAGAAACGATCTATACATGTTCAAGATTTCAAGTTTTAGTGGTAGGATGAGTTATATC
The DNA here is from genome assembly GCA_038380435.1 of Ryuthela nishihirai. Taxonomy (NCBI): domain Eukaryota; kingdom Metazoa; phylum Arthropoda; class Arachnida; order Araneae; family Heptathelidae; genus Ryuthela; species Ryuthela nishihirai. Next base: position 44,484,398 of record JAWZYU010000020.1, read on the forward strand.
TCAAATTAAATCTGGCGTGAGGAACATCTCGGGCCACCTCAATTAAGTTCGCTCTTTTCCGCGTCCTAAAAAGAGAGGAAATTTCACTGGGATCAAACGTATATCAGAGCGTGAGACATGGAGAGCGCCATCTAAAAATATTTTAGAGATAATAGATAAAGTAACTGAGTTACGGATCAGATCAATTCTAGATATATCTGCTAGTAATGAATATTTACATCAATATTTATATTAAGTGATGGGGCGGGGGTGGCTCAGTCGGTAGCGCGCCAGGCTCGTAATTTGTAGTTCCCAGGTTCGAGTCCCAGCTGGGTCAGCGTTGAGATTTATCTCCGCAAAATTCCCCGCCCTGCCCACGGTCAGTAGGGGACACGGATGGGCTTGGAAAGGCCGCCGCCCGTCGGATGGGACGTTAAGCCGTGGTCCCGTGTGTGGGAGAGAGCCATACCCTGTGCACGTTAAAGAACAGGCTGGATGGCCTTGACGGGAGGCTACCATCTGTCTTCCAACAGCTGTTCCAGTGGGTCCCCAACCTTCTCTGAGCCTTCGGGATCCATGTGACCTGGCCATTTAGCCCATGGTGTGCAAAAAAGTGCCGCTCAGAGGTAAAATAACCCAACCCATCAAGTGACGAAAGAGTAAGCGTTTCTATATTCTTAGCGATCTTGGCTAGAGAGTTCGAGTCCCAATAAAGCATGAACGTTTTTCCCTATTGTGTTGGGCTTCTTCTGAATGTGAAACATTTATTCCATACACCTTACCTAGAAATTTCTCCATTCTCGCCTTCCTTACAAACCTTCTCTGTATCGCATTTATATTAACAGGCTCCTCTCAGACCCTCTGTGGCAAGAAGCTTGAGAGAGTACTAAGCTCCTTTTTACAATACAAACGCTCATTTGAATTTTTGAAATCAACAGTTACGCATTTTTATGCAGCTTAAAATTGTATTTTTTCACGCATCTAAAGTGAAATGAAAATAAATAACAAATACTACACCATAAATTATTGTCATTGCATTTTCGAAACCGTGAAATAAAAGAAATCTAAACTTAATAAATCAACCGAAAATATATTCAGTAGTGAGTGCTTTAAGCTCCTTTTATTCTGAATTCATTCCGCATCGCCTTCCACAATCAGGAATTTATATTAAACAGCTATCTAATAATCTCTCTTTTGTACGAACAGTTCTGCAAACTCTACTGAAATTCAAATTCAACATAGTTTGCACAAAGAGCATTGTCCATTGATTTGTATCACCATCCATTTTCCGTTGGCAGTGTCGTGGAAGGACTTTTCAAATGCGTGATCAAATCCACAGACATTCGCCGGATACCATCTGTCCGCAACGCGCAAACGCCTTTGTCTCGCAAAGTGAGAGTATTCCTCAAACACAAGACACTTCACCAATTCGCAAATTTCGAACATCCACTGGTGGCTGTAACAGAAAATTAAACCCATAGCGCGTGGCTAGCACGTGTCGCGATATTGATTACCATTTGTGGGTGATGCCGAATAACTTCCAACGGCTCTTTTGAAAGAAATATCTCTTGCCTTTTGAGCTTAGTAGAAACATAATTCTATTCCGTTTTTTCTTGACCGTGAAGATATGATTGCAAGCAAAAAACAACAGTCCTTCTTAGTAATGTTTTTGCCAGTATAAAAAGCTATTCTTGCTGAGTGAGCATAATGTCTTTTACGAGTTCGAAAAAAAAGCAATTCTGTGTTGTTACCTGACTGTGAGGTACTGTCATTTACCAGTATAAAAAAACAATTCTTCTGTGTTGATTTCACTGACTGTGAAGTAATATCTCTTTTCGGGGCAAAAATGCAGTTGTGCGTTGTTTCCTGACTTATGTGGTAATGTCTTTTGGAAACACAAAAAGACATTTCTCTCCTGAACGTTTATTCAGGAGAGAACATTGGTTGTAGAACTGATCTTGGTTGAAGATGGAGCTATTTATTATTTCAGTTTTTACTTATTTTTTGAACCTTATATAAAATATACACTGCCTAAACAAGCTAAAAGAAAATAAAGAAATGTCTTTTTGAGTTTCCAAAATGTTTCCAAAATGTCTCTTATCAATATAAAAGTACAAATCTCAGTTTTGTTTCCTGACTGTGCAGCAATGTTCTTTATCAGAAGACGAAAGTAATTCTTCAGTATTGTTTACTTGCTGTATGGTATTGTCTTTATATCTGCACAAAAAATTAATTCTTCCATGTTTGATTCCTGACTCTGCTGTAATGTAGTTAATGTCAGTTATAAATTTAAGTTTTTCTGTGTTTTTTTCTTGACTGTTCATAATGTGATTTATCAGTAAAAAAAAACATTTTTTCTATACTGTTTCCTTGACTGTATAACAATGCCTGTTATCTGTACATAAAGTATGTTTGCTGTTTTCTAACTATTCCAAACTCCTTTAATCAGCAAAAAAGCGCAATTCTTCTGTTTACTGACTGTACATAATTCCTCCTATCGACATAGAAAAAAGAACTTTTCTGCACTCTAATATTTCTTAATAATCCAGTTATTCCCTTTTATCATTCATTTTCCATGAATAAATTTTAACTTTATCAAATAAGAAAGATAAACGCACATTTTGGAAATAAGTTTAGAGTTATGTTGTTTTTTATTTTAGACTCAGTGATGAACTTTTCCGTGCACAGTGAATTAAATCAATTCTTCTGTAAACTTTTGGTTATTAGACTACTTGATTCTTGAAATATTCCTTTCCGGATCTCCTGCTCATTTAAAAATATTGTGGACCAAGTTTCTGAAATAAAAAGTGGCGTCAAAAGTTTAAATTTCAACTATGTTGATACCTCTAGGAAACACAATCTGAAACAATGGCCAGGTTTTGAAGAAACTACGGGTTAAATAATTGGTCTTAAGAATTCAAAGGCTCATAAAAGAACGGGGAAAAAACACAATAAGTTGTCTTCTGGAACAAAAGAGATGCAGCTAAAATGTTTGCAGGGTACTTATGTCACTCCGTCACACTGAACTGTGAATTAATATTCAGTCTGACATATGTCGTGAGAAAATATCAGAAATATATAAATAAATGTTTCGAAGAAAACAAGATATTCGCTTGTCTTGGTTTCTCATACAACGTACAAACACATACACAAGTACACCCCCACTGATTTAATAGTTAGGTACACTAACCACTTGAGTATGTATGGACGATTGTGGCTCAATGCCTCAAATATCAGCTTCCTGACTTCTCAATCTATCACTGTGTTGTCTTGCATCTTCTATCGATGAGGATGAATAGACTTTCATATGCTAGTGGTGGATGTTGACAAGGATACAGTGCACAGGGCTCTGCTGCTAAATTGGACCCCTACACGAGGGGCCATATTAAAAATAAACATGGAAAGTATCAAAATTAATGCTTGCACTTTAGCTCTTAAACGTATCACTGGGTTTTCTGACCGGTTGCTCATCAGTAACATGATCTTTTGATAGCGACACAGAATACCATGAGAATCAATTCTGTGATGTGAGTGAAAATCACGTGAGTGAAAGGGATGATATGAGAATCCACCTTGTGATCAATGATACAGATACCGTGACATTCCATTCTGTAGTCAGCGAGTGAAAGGGATGACATGGAATCGTGTCATCGTTTTACTCATTGATCATGACAAGAACCCATCTTGTGATGGATGTTGACAAGGATACAGTGCACAGGGCTCTGATACTCCATTCTGTGATCAGTGACATGGATATAATTATAATCTATCGTGTTATCAGTGAGTGACAGGGATACCCCGAGACCAGTCCTATGATTGGAGATAGAGATAAAATTACAATTCACCTTGTTGTCAGTGGACAGAGATACTGCGATAAACGATCTTGTCATCGATGACACAGATACCATGAGAACCAATTCTGTGATCAGTGAGTGTCAGGGATGACATGAGATCCTGTGATTAGTGATACACTTAACGCGAGACTCCATCCTCTGATCAGTAACATAGATACATATCATTGCAATCCATCATGTGATCCGTGACAGAGATACCAATTGAATTCTTCGTGTATTTAGTAACGGAGATAAAATTGCAATTCATCTGGTTTACAGTGGCAAAGATACCATGAGAAACGATCCTGTCATCAGTAAACAGGGATACCATGACAAGCTATCTTCTAATCAGTGAGAGACAACATGAAACACCATCCTGTGATCTGTGACAGGAGCACCATGACAACCCATCCTACGATCAGTGAAAGGATATCACGACAACCGATCCTACGATCACTGAAAGGGATATCATAATCCTTTAATCAGCAGAAATGAAGTTCTGTTGAACCAGATCACGATCTAGTGAAAGGAACATCTCACGATCAGTGAAAGGAATGTCACAATATCCCATCTTACGATCAGTGAAAGGAATGTCACAATATCCCATCTTACGATCAGTGAAAGGAATGTCACAATATCCCATCTTACGATCAGTGAAAGGAATGTCACAATATCCCATCTTACGATCAGTGAAAGGAATGTCACAATATCCCATCTTACGATCAGTGAAAGGAATGTCACAATATCCCATCTTACGATCAGTGAAAGGAATGTCACAATATCCCATCTTACGATCAGTGAAAGGAATGTCACAATATCCCATCTTACGATCAGTGAAAGGAATGTCACAATATCCCATCTTACGATCAGTGAAAGGAATGTCACAATATCCCATCTTACGATCAGTGAAAGGAATGTCACAATATCCCATCTTACGATCAGTGAAAGGAATGTCACAATATCCCATCTTACGATCAGTGAAAAGAATACCACGACAACCCACCTACGATGGGTGAAAGGGATAGCCTAACAATCCATCCTGCGATCAGTGAAACAAGATACCATGACACTCTGTCATGTGATCAGTGAGATGGATGCCATGGGTTGGGTTGTTTTACCTCTGAGCGGCACTTTTTTGCACACCATGGGCTAAATGGCCAGGTCACATAGACCCCGAAGGCTCAGAGAAGGTTGGGGGAGGGGACCCACTGGAACAGCTGTTGGGAGGCAGATGGTAGCCTCCCGTCAAGGCCATCCAGCGTGTTCTTTAACGTGCAGAGAGTATGGCTCTCCCGCACATGGGGCCACGGCTTAACGTCCCATCCGATGGACGGCGGCCTTTTCAAGCCCATCGATGTCCCCTACTGACCGTGGGCAGGGCGGGGAATTTTGAGGAGATAAATCTCAACGCTGACCCAGCTGGGACTCGAAGCTGGGAACTACAGATTACGAGCCTGGCGCGCTACCGACTGAGCCACCCCGCCCCTGAGATGGATGCCATGACAATCCATCCTGTGATCAGTGAAAGGGGATACCATGACACTCCATCATGTGATTAGTGAGAGAGATACCATGACAATCCATCCTGTGATCAATGACAGGAATACTATGACAACCCATTCTGTTGTCAGTGACAGGGATGCTATGACTACTCATCCTGTGATTCGTGTTAGGGATACCATGGCAACCCATTCGTCATCATGACTAAGCATGACCACGATATAATTTCTTTGCTTGAAGGAAGATGTCTAAAGCTTAGAAGATTGTAAACGAAATCCTATTCACTGAATATTCTTATACCATCTACTTATTTAGAAGTACTTTAATTCCAAAAAGTTCAAAACCTTTCAAAATATCCTGCCATACATTTTTCATATCGTTAAGTTTTTAAAATTTAAACATTAACCTAATCATTTAATTTTACAAACTGCAAAAAATGAAATAAATCATTTTTCATCTAAATAAGAAACAATGTGACAAAAAGTAAAAGTGTAAAATACTTCGTAAAGAAAAAGAAAACGTGAACATAGAACAGCTCTGACGTACCTGAAGAAAGGATGGGCTCACATCCGGCATTAATTTGCCAATTAGTCATAAAAGAGTAATATTTTGATCTAAGTAAACTACTGTGATCCAAGTTGTAATTTCTAACATTACATTTTAATTTCAATAGCAACTATGATCAGTGGCGTAACCAGATAGGGGTGTTTTACACACACACTCCCTCGGGTAAACATTTTATGAAAAATAATTCACTCATCAATTTAAATTTAAAACAATGCTTCAACCCCCGCCTCTTTCATTAATCCTGATTACACCAACGACCAATAATAGATGTATAATTAAAAATTCAGGATTAACCTGAATTAATATTTGATCAGAGTGTAATTTTTAAATTAGAGAAAATAATAATTTTTTTTTCCTGATAGATACGAATCCATGCTACTTCTGATAAACTGTGAGACATTCGACCTCCGATCTATTAGCTCCAGTCAAAATCATTGCTTCTTCTTAAATATTATTAGCGATCATTTCAATATGCGAGCGGTTATCAGAAGTTGACACGTTACCAGAAAAGCATGTGTTCATTTTACACCTGGCGAAAAACTTGTTTTCCCCAGTAATAGAAAAATAAATTGATAAGGACTATAAAATGGAAGGATATTTCCACTCTACGATGTTAATGCACAATTTCCTTAAGGGATTCTTTAACGTCAGGCAGAACAAGGCTCTTGTCGGTCTCTCAGTTATTTTGGGGCCTTTACGTACTGGCCTCTTTCTGTCCTTTGTCATCACTGTGTGTGTTGTGGCTGCCCCAAGGGCAGTCTGCCAGGCACTGGAAAGGGGTTTGCTTTCACTACTGTTCGTTCTATAGAGGAGGTCTGGGCTTCCCACCGTCCCTGCAGGCAGAATGGCCGCCAGGGCCGTGACACCAGCCGTGTCCTGAAGGAACTGGCATGGCTGGTGGTTGGGGAAATTGGGCGACGACGGGATGGACAGATGCCGGGATAGCTGCGGAATGGGAGTGGATGCGTAGGAAGAGAGAGGCTCGTCGGCTGGAGGAGGAGCGGTGATGGAGATGTTGCTGGCTAGGTGGTGTTGTGGAGAGGATTGCTGTTGCTGATGGTGCGTGCCACACTGGAGTTCTTGATCTCCTGAAAATGATAAAAACAGAAGTTAGAACTGCAATACAAAACGTCCACATAACGTTGAACAAGAGTAACTTACAGGGAATGCCCTGTTACCTTAACTGTTGGTGAGCTAGCTGTAACGAATTGAGCTTCGACGAAGTGGAACTCTAGCCCACTACCTCCTAAAAATGAGTCAGTCTAGTACATTGGCTAGATAATTAGATCAGATCACCAGAAATGTTTTCAGGATTGGTTTTCTTCTGACTGGCACTTTTTTCCCACAATGGGCTACATGACCAGGTCACAAGGACCCCAAGGATTCAGAGAAGGTTGGGGAAAAGGGAACCACTGGACAGCTATTAGGAGATAGATGGAACCCTCTCGTCTAGGCCATCTAGAATGTTCTTTAATGTACATAGAGTATGATTCTCCTGCACAAAGCCCCACGACTTTACGTCCCATCCGACGGACGGCGACCTTTCCAAGTCCATCGGTGTTCCCTTTTTGATTGAGGGCAGAGGGGGATTTAGAGGAGATATGTAAATATCAACGCTGGCACAGGTTGGGTTCGAACGTGGTAACTCCAGATTACGAGGCTTGCTGCTACCGACTGAACCAACCTTCGTCCAGATGTTTTCAGCAGCTTCTGGCTTTGAGTCGCACCCTCGCCGAAAGTCACTGTTTTATTCCAGCTAATTCTCCAAATGTCCATTCAATTAGAACTCAGACACAGAAGCAAACATTTTCAATAAGATTTTCAGGAAAAAATGTGATTAAATACAATTTAAAATTATCATCAAATCTATTTCAATCTCGATTTACAACAATATTCGTTTAATATTCAAAGAATAATGAAATTGGAATATTTAACAACAAAATTGCGAATTTAAATAATTGTTCTGAAAATTTCAGTTCACAGAAGGAGAGTGCGAGCAGGATGTTTAAAATGATTTTAATAAACTAATTGAATAAAAAGTGAGTATTTATTACACTCGATTGTATCAGTAGCAATCAATACATGTTGTACCAGTTATTATATTTCTCAAAAGCGCTTCACGAAGCATCACTTCTAAAACTCTAAGAAATTTTGCGCAAAAGAAATAATTTGAAATCTTAAGCAATGAAAAAGGTAAACTTTTTGGAACGAAAAGTAAATGTAGAGGCAACATAAACACTCTTGCTGGTGGTCAGTTATAAAATCTATCCTTTATACTGGCAAAATACGGTAGCAATGGCTGTCAATTAATTGACATTTCTTTTCCGTCAATGTTACTGTTGTCAGCACATCGTTTGATCAGACAAAGATCAGCTGCTTCATTTTATACATTTTTTTAAAAGCGAATTGTTGTTTTAACTCTAAGTGGCACTTTTGTTTACACAATAGGCTCAATGGCCAAGTCACAAGGGGGCGGGGGTGGCTCAGTCGGTAGCGCGCCAGGCTCGTAATCTGTAGTTCCCATGTTCGAGTCCCAGCTGGGTCAGCGTTGAAATTTATCTCCGCAAAATTCCCCGCCCTGCCCACGGTTAGTAGGGGACACTGATGGGCTTGGAAAGTCCGCCGTCCATCGGATGGGACTTTAAGCCGTGGCTCCGTGTGCGGGAGAGCCATACCATGTGCACGTTAAAGAACACGCTGGATGGCCTCGACGGGCGTCTACCATCTGTCTCCCAACAGCTGTTCCAGTGAGTCCCCTCCCCCAACCTTCTCTTTGCCTTCGGGGTCCATGTGACCTGGCCATTTAGCCCATGGTGTGCAAAAAAGTGCCGCTCAGAGGTAGAGAGTAGTCAGTTGTTAGGAGACAGATGACAGCCTCCAGTCAAGGTCACTTAGCGTGTTCTTTAACACTCTCCTGCACACGAGGCCACGGCTTAACACTCCACCCGCCTTTCCAAACCTGTCGTGGTATTCTGTCTCACTGAGCGAGAGTGTGAACTGCAAATTACGAGCCTGGCCAGAGCAGAGTCTCCTAGATAGGAACTATCGAGGAGGCTCTTGCCTAGAAATAATCACGAGACAATTCTAGAGTGGAACCAATCTAAAATCTGTAATTCATTTGAAACTAAGGGCTGAAGACGCTAAGGATTTCTTCAGCTTCTTGGTGAGGTTGATGATAACTTCTTGGTGAGTTCAGCTTGTTCTTCAAACTCATAATGAAGTTGAGGTCACCTTTTTGTTGTGATTCTTCCTGGTTCTACCTTTTGATGAGGTTGAGATCAACATCTTATTAAGGTTGAGCCAACTATTTGGTGAGGTTCAGCTTGCTGAGGGCCAGGCTCGTTACTTGATGTTCCCAGACTACAACGCCCACTCTTCGTGTACTCAAATTTTCTCACCTAATCCTCTATTGCCTTTAATGAGAGAAAAAATTTTAGGGGCGGGGGTGACTCAGTCGGTAGCGCGCCAGGCTCGTAATCTGCTGTTCCCAAGTTCGGATTCCAGCTTGGTCAGCGTTGAGACTTATCTCCGCAAAACTCCCCGCCTTTCCCATGGTCAGTAGGGGACACCGAAGGGCTTGGAAAGTCCGCCGTTCGTTAGATGGGAAACCACGGACCAGTGTGTGGGAGAGCCATACCCTGTGCACGTTAAAGAACACGCTGGATGGCCTTGACGGGAACAGATGTCTTCCAACATCTGTTCCAGTGGGTCCCCTCCCCCAATCTTCTCTGAGCCTTAGGGGTCCTTGTGACCTGGCCATTTAGCTCATTGTGTGCAAAAAAGTGCCGCTCAGAGGTAAAAACAACCCAACCTTTAATGAGAAAAAGACAGAATGATTTCGAAAGGTCACCGTTCATTCAATGATGCTTTGGTGTGAACCGTGGGCAGATAACCATATTGTAGATACTTTAAACTGTTTTATTTCCTCTGTCTCTTAGGAACTATTCTGTGTATCCTCGTCCCTTTAAGGGAGGGGGATTGAAATAGTCGGTAGCACGCCGGACTCGCAATCTTCAGTTCCCAGGCTCGAGTCCCGCCTGGGCCAGCATTGAAATTGATCTCCTCAAAACTCTTCGCCCTGCCCTCTGTCAGTACGGGACAAATATGGGCTTGGAAAGGCCGCCGTTCGTTAAATGGGAAACCACGGACCAGTGTGTGGGAGAGCCATACCCTGTGCACGTTAAAGAACACGCTGGATGGCCTTGACGGGAGGCTATCATCTTTCTCCCAACAGCTGTGCAGTGAGTCCCCTCTCCCAAACTTCTCTGAATCTTCGCGGTCCTTGTGATCTGGCCATTTAGCCCATTATGTGCAAAAAATGCCTCTCAGAGGTAAAACAACCGAACCCACCATTACCAGTCTTTGAACCTTTGATGTCTTTGTGACCTATACATTAAGGCAATCGTTTACAAAAAAAAGTGACGCTCCGACGCAGCAAACTTAATTTACAGAAAATTAATATTTGCACCTTAAAAGATAGCAAACTATTCGTTTTATAAACACCTTCAAGATTCGAAAGTTAGTCAGCTAGATAAGCAAAAAAAATCAGTGAAAAAAATATATTACTTATAAATAACTGATGAAAAAAAACACCATCTTTGAGGTAAAACATTTTATAAGGTTTCATTACGAAAAGAAATTTCCCGCGAATCTTTTTTCCCAGCATAAGCATCTGTTACTCGGTAAATAACTTCCGAAGTAGGCAACCTAATTATCCAGTCAGGTCATTATTTCCCTGCAAACTCTTCTCGGGTAAACAATAGGAACGATGATATTGGTGATTTTCTCAAATTATCTCCTCCCCCCCTCCTCTCCCCCCATACAGCTATTACTCTCTGCATCGCACGTGAAGCTTTCAGTGCATAAGAACGGCTCTCTGATGACAGACAATGTTCAGGAACAAGGTTAGGTTGCATGGTGACTCGAAGACAGCGTGTCGTCAAGGCAACCGGTGCCCAGGCAACAAGGGTGGAAAATAAGAAGACGCAAGTAGCAATGGCCTGTTGCCCCTGACAACCAACACCTGCGGTTGTGTGCACTTTCAGCTGTATCTAGGACAGAGAGCGTGCGGATGGGTATGGTCCGATCGCCCGTCAACATTGCTGTTCTTTGCTGTGACTAAATTGGAATTGATCCTTCACCACTGGAAAATTTGTTGTCTCTAACACAATTGTCAAATTGTCACCAGCTTCTACTCTTGCTCATTTATGGGAGAATATTGCACGTTGGAATTCGTCGAACGATTCTTTCTGTGCTCTGTACAAATTTATCTTCTAATCTTTTATGCATTAACGCAGGTGTAATTAAGAAGATTTAATGAGATATCTTATGTCCAGGTGTCCAAAGCTATGAATGCATTCAACGATATCGAAAGGAACTTTTAAAGGGAGAGGGGGGAGGGAACGAGCGCAAAAATGCTTTCATGGGCGGAAAAAACATCTAGTGCTTCAAGACACAAGTATTCATATAGAAGAGACTTTCATTAATGAGTACAGTTGGGAACACAGAAATCATGCATATATCATACATGGGATTGGATAGGCTACCGTCCGTTGGGGCGGGGGTGGCTCAGTCGATAGTGCGCCAGGCTCGTAATCTGTAGTTCCCAGGTTCGAGTCCCATCTGGGTCAGAGTTGAGATTTATCTCCGCAAAATTCCCCACCCTGCCCACGGTCAGTAGGGGACACCGATGGGCTTCGAAAGACCGCCGTCCGTCGGATGGGATGTTAAGCCGTGATTCCGTGTGCGGGAGAGCCATACCCTGTGCACGTTAAAGAACATGCTGGATGGCCTTGCCGGGAGGCTACCATCTGTCTCCCAACAGCTGTTCCAGTGGGTCCCCTCCCCCAACCTTCTCTGAGCCTTCGGGGTCCTTGTGATCTGGCCATTTAGTCCATGGTGTTCAAAAAAGTGCCGCTCAGAGGTTAAAACAACTTACCGTCCGTCGGATGGGATGTAAAACCGTGGCACTGTGTGCAGGAGAGCCATACCCTGTGCAAGTTAAAGAGCATGCTGGAGGGCCTAGACTTCCATTTCTCTCCTAACAGCTGTTTAGTGGATCTCTTTCCCCAACATTCTCTGACATTTTTGGATTCTTGTAACCAAAAAAAAAGTGACGCTCAGAGGTAAAATAACCCAACCTATATAATCATACCATAGAAGAATGCTCTAAAATAAAATGAAAAAAAATGAGAAACTTATTATTGAAATACATGTTTTATTTTTAATAATAATAATAATAATAATAAATGATATGCTCCCTAAAACAAAAGAAATCGTAAAAAGAAAATAAAGATTACATTTCTTTAAGGAAAAAAATGACATTAATTGTTGAATTATTCATCATAAATTAATTTTGTGATCAATTTTTCCGTGGGGGGAACCCAACCTTCTTCCCCTCACACCTTGTCGAGACAAGATCAGTTTATGGGAAGTTCCCCAGAGCTTCCATTTCAAGATTATGTAATTCTAGCAAGAAAAAATGTTTGATGAATGAAATATTTCTCTGCTGTTGTTGTTCGTTGCTTCCTGTCGTTTTCATTTTTAAAACGAAATTTTGTAGAGTGATCTACAAGTTTATGCTGAAGTGGACAAAACTTCGATGTCTGTTTTTACAGAGTCCAGTTCGAAAGAGATGAAAGGTAATGCTGGTACCCAAAAAACTCTGAAGGGGGAAAACCTGGAAAAATGTTAATGGAATCCGAAATAGGAATCGTCAACTGAATCTCGTAAAGAAAAAAATCGGTAATTCAACATAAAAAAAAGGAGAATTATTAACAGAATATATTAAAAATCGAAGACTCTACATTACGGGTAAGAAACGTGGCCAATATTTATTGTTTACAATTAACTAATATCAGACTACCGTTGTGGTGAAATGTGAACGAAAACTTTTTTTTTACACAAGTTTACATTTTTACACACAATAGCGATATTTTACTTTGACGGAACGACATTCCTGCAAGTTCTGTTTCACTTTGACTGGCTAAGAAATCATTTTTCTCTCAGGACAGCCTTTTGGCTTCCAAATGTCTGGAACCAGCTCTAGTATAAAAGCAATCATATCCTAAGCCTTTCATTCCATTTGAGTGATAAACACACATTGACAAATACGAAATACGAAACATAATTTCTTTACGAATGCAATATTCCTTCGCATTGAAGACTGTTGCTTATTTTATGGCTGAGCGGCACTTTTTGCACACGATGGGCTAAATGGCCAGTTCACAAAGACGCCGAGGACTCAGAGAAGGTTGGCGAAGGGAATCCACTGAAAAGCTACTAGGAGACAGTGGAAATCTCCCATCAAGGCCATTCAGCGGGATCTTTAACGTACAGAGGATATAGATCTCATGACCAGGACCACAGCTTAACATCCAATCAGACGGATGGAGGTCTTTCTAAACCCACTGGTGCCTCCTTTCCCACCGAGGGCAGTTATGTTGCCTAGATAAAAAAAGAGGGTTGTCGTAGATAAAAAAAAAAGCACAAAACTGTCATTTTTGGGATTCGAACACGGGAACTGTAGATTATGACCCCCGCCATTTAGTAACAAAATGAATATAATATGGTCGGTTTCGTCATTTTTCCCTTTAAAAATTGCAATCTCACTAATTTCCAATTCTGGAGAAACTACCAATAATTCAGTTGAGCATGATAGAAACGAAAAGTTTGAAACAGTCGCATGCTCTACAAATCCCTCCCGGATATTCACTTCAATATAAATAATCAATTTACCTCAAAAACGTTTCGTGTCAAAAGAATATCACTACTAAGATCTGGGAAAAAATAGCGTATTATTTTTTTTCTTCATCTGATTCATTTCCGAAAATCTTAAAAATCTATTACGTCTTCCGAAAGAAAATTGAAACTCACAGTGAAAAAAAAGTGACCTCAAGCCATGAACAAGAACTTTACGATTTTTTTTAACTGAGAATCCAGCAGCTTAAGAATCACTTGAAAAGTCTCCGATATTTCAATAACACTTCGGGCATTACTTAAATGTATTCTAATCGGATGCAAATAGCCTTAAAAAACCAAACTTGATAGCATTTCTTTCGCCTCCCGAAAAAAAACTGCAACAACACGTTAATAATATTTAGCTAGGAGCATTAACTTTTAAAGTTAATGTTTCCGCCCCAGTTTATTTAAGAACGTTGTATGGCAACAAAATGCACGGCTTTTACATATTTAACAACCTCTTTTGACAATTTATTAGCTTAATATTTTATAATTTTTTGTGAAAAATGGGGAATATCGTGTCAACAACTCAATAATGAACAACTAGAGGCCTTAAGGATTATTTTCTTCCTTCTTTCAAAACAACAAAATGCGTTTTAAACAATAATTCCTACTTGAAGAGTAAATAATGAACAGTTTTCGTATTAATCATATTTGAGGTTCTTAGCGACTGAAGAGTCTTCGTATTAATCATATTTGAGGTTCTTAGCGACAAAAGTGTATTAGCGGAAGAAAATAAGCCGTTAAGGCAAGTAGTTTCTTTCTTGCGAAAAACCGATGCTCTAAGGCCAGCTTACACGTCAAATCGGTAAAAACGTTACCCTATAATTACACTTCGCAAAAGGGCTTGAGTTGGGTTGTTTTACCTCTGAGCGGCACTTTTTTGCACACCATGGGCTAAATGGCCAGGTCACATGGACCCCGAAGGCTCAGAGAAGCTTGGGGGAGGGAACCCACTGGAACAGCTGTTGGGAGACAGATGGTAGCCTCCCGTCAAGGCCATCCAGCGTGTCTTTAACGTGCACAGGGTATGGCTCTCATGCACACGGAGCCACGGCTTAACGTCCCATCCGACGGACGGCGGCCTTTCCAAGCCCATCGGTGTCCCCTATTGACCGTGGGCAGGGAATTTTGCGGAGATAAATCTCAACGCTGACCCAGCTGGAACTCGAACTGGGAACTACAGATTACGAGCCTGGCGCGCTACCGACTGAGTCACCCCCGCCCGACACAAAAGGGCATTTTTGCCCAATATTTAGGTTTAGGTGCAAGGAGAGTTCAACTGAAAAAGGCGGACAAATAAGAGATAATATAAATGCATTTATTTGCGAACGTTACGAGAATAGCCGAAAACATTTGTGGTTGGTTGGTAATTCAACGCAAGAAATAAACCCCAAAGCTCTTAATCTTTTCTCCTGGTTAGAGTTTCCGATTCTCGAAAATTCTACCGAATTCTACTGATTCACTCGAACATCTGCTAAAAATACAACTGAAGGAAATAGTTCAGACTCTCAGTATATGTAAAAAATAAAAGTTCGAACAGAATTAAATTCGATATTTTGATAAGGCAACATATACCTGAAGTAAAATGTCAACTAACAAATCCAGCAATGTCCATTTCTGCCAAAGGACTTTGCTACTTTTTTTCAGAGTATATTTGTTCAATCTGTCTATAATTATACATTATTGACTTGACAAAATTGATTCTTTGTCGTTTTCTCTAGTGATGAGAAATTCAAACATTAAGATTCTTACATCTTTTGGCAGAAGACTCTAGGACTAGCAATAATACAAAATTTCTGTGTAGTTATAGATCACGCAAGGACAAAAGATAACTTCATTTTATGATCTAATGATAGTTACAAAAAATATAATCAGAAGATAACCCCCAATAATCTTCAAGAAGTCATTAAAAATAGCATAAATGACAAAAATTCATTAAGATAATAAAAAGTTATAAAATCATTCACAGTTCAACCGACTTCTAGCATAATAAAAGAACGCAGAGAGTTTCAAAAAATATTTTTGCTTTGACTTTATAACCAGAAGAATAAATATGAAATGCTCTCTTCCTAGAGTGAATTGTATTTCATTTTTCGACTTTTGCACTGTCTAAGGATGGTAATACGAATCAATGGATAATTAAGAAGATCCAGAGAGTAATATCTTATTAATACCTATAAAAGGTAAAAAATTGAGTCAATTAATTCATTTTTTCATGCGTTGTGCATGTTGGTAAATGCTAGTACATATAGTTCATTCTATATACAGTGGACCCCGGCCTTTACGATTGGTTCAACATACAATCAAATGATTCTCCATAATAAAATAAGGTTCTCTCTACGATAAGCATACACTTTTACAATTGTTGAGGAAAATTGTAACACGTAAATATAATATTGCCTAAACGATAGGTAACCTCCTGGCCTCCATGAATTTGAGACTGAAAGTGGTTTAGTGCAGGAAATTGTCGCTCTTAATGAGTCATTGGTTCTGGAGGTCGATGCATAGGATGTGGAGGAGTTAATTGAGAATCATGGAAGGGAGTTGACAACAGAGGAGCTCCAGGAATTAGAGATCAGTGCATAATAGTGAAGAGGAGGAAAGTGGGGAAGATGGCCATGAAGCAACACCTCAAGGAATTAGAACTTGCTTTCTGCGTGGGGACATTATGAAGCGAACAGTAAGAAGTTGGTGGCGAGGAGGTTGCATACTGCATGTAACCTCCTCTCTCCCAACTCCATCACCACCAGTGATTTTAAGAAGCAGCCATTCCAGTCTAAGTAAAAGGTTAATTTATTGTTGTTTTTAAACGTTTATCATCTGCGTTTATCATTTCAAACAACGTTTTGGTAAAAAAAAAGAGTAAGTACATATAGTTCCGTGACTCCATCGGCATTTTTCATGGTTTTTTTTTAGTTTTTATCATGTTTTAACATTTATTTATTTATTCTATATGAAAATATTTCTATTGAAAAAATCCCTCTTTTGAGAGGGAAACATCTTAGTTATGTGGAGATTCTTTCCACATCCGAGGACTTAGAACGAATTACCAAAAGCAATGTGGATTCTTTGGTTCACATTACGATATTTCCACAATACGATGGAGTCTTTGGAACGAATTAATACGTAAAGAGAGGGTCCATTGTATACTGCTGCCTATACTTCATTCAATATATAATGCTACCCAAAATTTGCTGATGCATTGTTCTGCATAATTTCGTTAACATCGCTCTTCACCTTTACCAACTTTTACGATTCAATTTAAATGCTGTTAATGGACCTTGTTCTGTGCGTTTTTTCTAGCAACAATATTATTAACATTTACCAACTTCTACAGTGCATTTAGATACTGTTAATGGACTTTGCTCTGCGTAATTCTGGTAACATCGCTTTTCACATTTACCAACTTCTATATGGGGCGGGGGTGGCTCAGTCGGTAGTGCGCCAGGCTCGTAATCTGTAGTTCCCAGGTTCGAGTCCCAGCTGGGTCAGCGTTGAGATTTATCTCCGCAAAATTCCCCGCCTTGCCCACGGTCAGTAGGGGACACCGATGGGCTTGGAAAGGCCGCCGTCCGTCGGATGGGACGTTAAGCCGTGGTCCCGTGTGCGGGAGAGACATACCCTGTGCACGTTAAAGAACACGCTGGATGGCCTTGACGGGAGGCTACCATCTGTCTCCCAACAGCTGTTCCAGTGGGTCCCCTCCCCCAACCTTCTCTGAGCCTTCGGGGTCCATGTGACCTGGCCATTTAGCCCATGATGTGCAAAAAAGTGCCGCTCAGAGGTACAACAACCCAACCCAACTTCTATGTGCCCGGTCACGTCGGAATCAGGGGCAATGATTTGGCAGATTCTGTTGCCACGTCAGCCGCTCCCCTGTCCGACTCTCCGCTGCCGGTTCCATATCTGGATTTCCGGCAGCGTTTTCTGATCTTGGTCAGAACAGCTTACGAACAAGCTCTTTGAGATCAAACCTATCATCAAACCATGGCAGTCTTATTACCGCAGGAATCGCAAGGAGGAAGTTGTACTTGCTCGGCTCCGCCTAGGTCATTCGTTTCTTACTCATTCGTTTCTTCTACGGGCGGACGACGAACCTAAGTGCGCGTTTTGTGACACCATTTTAACAATCAAACATATTTTAATTGAATGTCCATGTTTTAACCTAGAACGTCGTTTGTATTTTACTTTTCACGATTTTACGTCCGAGCCACTTACACTCGGACATCTTTTATCTGATAATACTTTTTTACCTCCAATTTTTGCATTTTTACAGTATACAGGTTATTTTACCAGATTAGGATTTTATAGATTTGTTATTTATTCGCCGTCTGACCTAGATCATTTACACCTGGGTTAGTTTTATCCATTGTCTCTACTGTATTTATATAAACATTTGTTGTTTTACACCTTTATTGTTCTTTCTGTTATATATATATATCTTGTTGGTTTTGTTTTTGCCTTTTACAGCATTTGTTTTTAACTTTGGTTGAGGGGTATTTGTCTTTTAGCATATTTTTCCCTCGTTTGGCGCATTATAGCCTCAGTAGCTCATGCGCCATAAAACCCCAAACATCCAACCAACCAACCAACAACTTCTACAATCTAATTTAGATGCTGTTAATGGACCTTGCGTAACTCTAGTAACAATATTCTTCACATTTTCCAACTTCTACAAAGCATTTTAAATGCTGTTGATGGACAATGCAAGAAAAGGGATCTTATTCTCTCAACTAAGAAAACTACAATTATTGGCATCTCACATAATCATGTCGTAAGAAAATTAAGAGTGATGTTTCACTCTTCAAACTGAGTAATTACTTAATATTAAGATACAATGCAAATTCCTTGGAATCAAACAGGATTAGACTTTACCACGGCATTATAACATTAAACACCTCAAAGCTTCTGTTGATTAGAGACTAGCTTCAATTCGTTTCTACCGAATACAACTTCAGTAGCCTTTGAAACCAATTAATTACGAGTTTATAATGCTCTTATTAGATCAAAGCTCTTTTTTTTCCAAATTTTCTCCTCACTAATAAGTTTGCTACTAATTGGAACTTTCTGGAATCTTCTCACCATAATGCCCTTAGGCCTTTTACTTTGTCCTTCTCCCAGATACTCCTTCTCTTGAACTAATGGCTGATGCCAATCAAAACTCACTCTACTATTCACAGAGACTTAATGTATTCAAGAATTACCTCATAATGAAAAATGCCAGTAGTAATTACCATTGAATTCTCAAAATCAAAATCCCTAATAACTTTCATCTGGAGGAAGGGGCTCAGTACGCAATTCGCTAAGCTCGTAATCTATAGTTCCCAGGTCCGAGTCCCGCCTGTGAAAGCGTTGAGATTTACCTCCGCTAAACCTCCACTCTTCCCTTACAGAAATGGAACAGCTATGAACTTGGAAAGACCTCCGTCCATCGAATGGGACCTGTGCCGTTGTGCCGTGTGCAGAGAGTCATACCCTGTGCATGTTTAGGAACATGCTGGATAGCCTTAACGGGAAGTTTCCATCTGTCTCCTAACAGCCCTCCAGTGGATCTCTTCCCCAACTTACTTTGAGCGTTTGGGGTCCTTGTGACTTGGTCTTTTATCCCATTGCGTGCACAAAGTTACACTTATAGGTAAAAACAACACAACATACAACGCGCCATTTTCCCGTTTCCATCACGCGTAGACCACTGCTTAACCTCTATTTGACCTAGGAGGTCAGGTCGCTTTTCAAAGTCATATTTTTACCGAGATCTGCGACCCAACTTATCCCTGGATGTAAATTTTCAGAGTTTCCGTTCTGCACCATAGTTATACCCCCACCCCCCACCCCGACACCCACACACACTCACACCTTAGCTCACACAGTCACAATCAACTATTTATAAATATATATACTAGATATTTGTATTAAATAAAATAATACATTTCATTTTGTATATTTTTTCTACTTTCATTATTTCTTTTAAAGAACTTTAAATACAAATAACGATATTATCGTGATTCAAACGCTGTAAGATCGATCCAATTTGTTCGGGACTGTAAACATTATGCATCTTCCAAACAAGATTATTCATCATAATCAACTTGCTTTGGATTGCTCCACATGGAGAAATTTCAAATAACGTAAAAGTTATCTTCAAGACTAAAACTGGCCCTCAGCTTTCCGTCATCGCATAAAAAAACTAGCACATTTTGTACCAAACTTTAAAAGTAAGTTGTTTCGTAACCTAATGAAGAATGACATAACTGCCTGCACATCAAATGCGCGAGTCAAACATTTACGGAGAAGACAAATGGATAAAAGAATAAGCTCACTCATGCATTTAGAAACATTCGTAAAAAGAGCAAGCATTCATTCGGAAGCTTATAACTGGATATTCAAGACTAAATTTTAAATTTAAACAAATGAACAATCTTTTCTGTGAGAACCAAATGAGCTACCAAGTTATCGAACAACACTCAGAATTTTCTTCTTCACTACAAAAAAATTTTAAGTGACTGATTCTGTTTGAAATATTGAATAAAATGTGATATAAATAATACGGACTTGATGTAACTCTTCAAATCATGGAATAGCAAAACATTTGAGACAAATAATTGAAGTATTCTCTGTTCATTTGTAATTAACCCAGGTGGACAATATTAAAGTCTTTTCTAGCTGTTGTTCGCATGTATTTACTACTTTCAAAATCAGTACAATTATTATTTTAATTTTTTTAACATATTTTCATTAGTTTCCGCACTTTAGAGTTAAGTTCTGTAGTGCGCCACGCTTGGAATCTCGAGTTGTTTTACCTCTGAGCAGCCCTTTTTTAACAAATGGGCTAAATGGCCTGGTCTCAAGGACGGCCAAGGGCTCAGAGAAAGTTTGGAAAAGGGAAACCACTGGATAGCTCTTAGGAGACAGATGGTGCTTCCTGTTAATCTTATTCAGCGTGTTCTTTACCATTTCTTTGTTTGTAGAGTCGGAAGAGCATGGAATGATCTTCCAGAGGACGTAGTCATCTCTCCTACCATAGCCGTTTTAAAAAGCATTTACCAAGTGTGGACTTATATAAATATCTTAAATGCAATAAGTTTTAAATGTTTCATTTGCCTTCATCTCAAGAGTGCCAAAGGATTCATTTATCTGCAGTCCATTTTCTTTTATGTGATGTAGATAATCATTAAATTCATTTTACGTTTGTAATGCCATATATGCTTGTCAATTCTCCCAAATGGAATCAGTGTAAATAATATTTACTTTTCATCTATTACTATTAAATAAAATAAGCAGGGTAAGAATTAGCGGAGCTAAATCTCAACGCTTGCATAGATGGGACTCGAACATAGGAAATGCAGATTATGAGCCTGGTGCCTTACTCGTTCGTAATTTGATGTTCCTAGGATGAGTCCCAACTATTCCTGGTTTGAAATGCATTTCCTTTAACACCTGTTCTTCTCTTGGTAAGAAAAAAAAACACCGATGGGCTTGAAAAAGTCGCCTTGCGTCTCGTGGAATGTAAAGCCGTGGCACCGGGTGTGGGAGAGCCATATCCTGTGCACGTTAAAGAACACGCTGGATGGCCTTGACGGGATACTTCTATCTCTCTCAAAAGAACTCTACAAGGGTCCCCTTTCCCCCACGGGGCGGGGTGGCTCAGTCGGTAGCGCGCCAGGCTCGTAATCTGCAGTTCCCAGGTTCGAGTCCCAGCTGGGTCAGCGTTGAGATTTATCTCCGCAAAATTCCCCTCCCTGCCCACGGTCAGTAGGGGATACCGATGGGCTTGGAAAGGCCGCCGTCCGTCGGATGGGACGTTAAGCCGTGGCCCCGTGTGCAGGAGAGCCATACCCTGTGCACGTTAAAGAACTCGTTGGATGGCCTTGACGGGAGGCTACCATCTGTCTCCCAACAGCTGTTCCAGTGGGTCCCCTCCCCCAACCTTCTCTGGGCCTTCGGGGTCCATGTGACCTGGCCATTTAGCCCATGGTATGCAAAAAAGTGCCGCTCAGAGGTAAAACAACCCAATCCCTTTTCCCCAACTTACTCTGAGCTCTCAGGGTCTTGGTGACCTGCCCATTTAGCCCATTGTGTACATAATAGTTTGCACTGAAACAAATTTCTTTTATTTAACAAAAACCTTTGTTTGGGGTAGACTATTTCTATCTGTAATCCAACTGTTTGGGGTAAATTATTTCTTCATTTAGCCTATTGTGAGCACAGAAGTGTCGCTCAGAAGTTAAACAATCCAAATCTCCTTTACAATTTAACTCAATTGCATTTGTGGTATACAGAAACTGTCACAGTTTCATTTTCTCAATTTCTTCATATAAAGAAATCCCTCACGAAAAATAATGTGTACTGACCCGTTTTACTATGTTAGAGAGTTGGGACACGATACTTGTAATTTAGTAATTTTATAGCAGTATGGTAGCAAAAACGACGAAAAGATTCGTCGTAAAAATGACTGCTCTATTTCTGGTTGCTCTTAAATTTCACATCTGGATTAATTGCCTTCAATGGGAAGTGGGCAAGTTCCCTTTTGCATCCAGGTCTGTTTCCTTTAGTCTTAAAAATTTGACGATTTATTTTTTAAAACATCTCTTGATTTTTTATTTTGGCTTTTAGTCACTAATTGATAACAATATTTTTTTTGTTAACCCGTATTTTGGTTTTCAACGAGGCTTTCTTCAATTTTCCATTATTTTTAACAATCTGCACCAGAGTTGGGTTATTTTACCTCTGAGGGCACTTCATTGCACACAACGGAATATCATTCCATATTTATTCCATAATGGCCAGGTCCAAAGACTCTAAGGCGAAGGTTCCCAAACTTATTTGTCCTACCACCCCCTTTTCAGAAAAAAAATTACTCAGCGCCCCCTTGGAAATCTACCTTCTTTAAGCGAACAAACAGAAAGATGCAGTGACAAATTTGCGTTCTTTTATGTATCGATATTTTTACCTATGTCCTACGACATAGTAAAGAAAGATGTTGTTGCAAATAACATCTTTCTGCTTGAAAGCTTGAAATTATAAAATTATTTATTAAAATCACCATAGTAACATTCGCATTAACACAGTAAATTAAAATAACGAAGGATAATTTTATGTGTTTATTTTGAAAATAAAATAATCACTACGACTTTAACTCTGTGTTACACAATAGATGAAACATGTATGAACGGTTTTTCAAAATTTTCTTATCTTCCCTTCTTTTTTTATGCTTCCATCGCCCCCCAATTGCACCCGAGGCTACTTCCGACCCCCTGGATCGTTCCAGCGCCCCCCAGGGGGTATATCGCCCACTTTGGGAAACATTGCTCTAAGGGATCAGCGAAAGTTGGGTGAAGGGGAAAGCTCTTAGAAGACAGATGGTAGTCGCTCGCCAAACGTATCTATTGTATTGTTTAACGTTTACAGAGTATAACTATCCTGCACATGAAACCACGGCTTTACGTCCCATACAGCAGGTTGGGTTGTTTTACCTCTGTGCGGCACTCTTTTGCACGCAATGACCTAAATAGGCAGGTCACAAGGATCCGAGCACTCAGAGAAAGTTGGGGGAAATGAATCCACTAGACGACTCTCAAGAAACGGTTGGTAGCCTCGCATCAAAACCATCCGTCGTGTTCTTTAACGTGCGCAGGGTGTGGTTCTACCCCACACGGGGTCACGGCTTTACTTCCCATCCCATGGACAGCGGCCTTTCGAAGCCCATCGGTGTTCACAACGCACTGTGGCCAGCAGGATGAGGATTTTTGCGGAGATAAATATCAATGCTGGATCAGGTAGGACTCAAACCTGAGGACTGAAGATTACGAGCCTGGCTCTCTGCTGACTGAGCCAATAGGCGCCCCTTCCATGTACAGAGAGACATTTCTCTCTTTTTATCCAGATATCCACCATTTTGCGATTCACTCACTCACCCTTCCGGCATCAATTGATTTTAGCAATAATCACCTGAAATCGCAGTTTGTGCAAGTCTCGGATCAAAAACACTAGCATTGAAAATATTGCATCTCCTGAAAGGGGCTTATATCAAGCCAAGTAATTGAACAGTTGGCTCTATCATCCCTTAAGATGATAAACGACATCACTTTGACTAAACGCCCTCTTCTTTTTTTATCATTTCCTCTTCTCAACTCCAAACTATCTCTAGACTTCCTTTATAAGTCGTAGCTGGCAATTTAAAATTCAGAATGCCCATTATTCACTATATACTATCATCCGACCTTGTTTTTATTCCTCGCAACCTCTGGGAAGCGTTATTCACCCCGGCGTTCGTATCGCGCCTGTTTGGCAGAGACCCAAACGTAGGATAGAGTCAGAAGAAGACCAGGCTCTGCTCCCTGTCATCCATTATCCATCAGGCCCGAAAGACTGCTTGCCTGTCCGAGCTAGCCACGTGCCACGCACACCTCAGGCACCAATGGCTTCCCCTGGAGACCCGACATATGGTCTCTGTCTTCGCGAGGACCGCCACACACACGTGACTGCACCGTATGAGTGGAGACGACTTATCCTTATGGCAAAGAATGTTATACTGATGTAACAACGTACACCCTGCGGTATTTGAAGCGCCTCAAGAGACGAAAGCTAAACCACTGGCAGGGATCGGGATTTCTCTTCGTTTGGTGACGAAGTACTCTTGGGATGATGTTGTCAAGCGTCAAAGCTAGACTATTGTGTCAATCATCGTTCGTTTCTGCTTTTCTTCAGCTGTCCGGCGAAGTGTTTCGGTTTTTAGTTTTGTAGAAGATAATCGGCAATAGTTTTCCTAATGATGGAGGAAGTTCATTTTAAATATTTGCAATGCTAAATACCGGTTTAGGTGAAATTAATTTGATTTAAAAAGAAATGGCAAAGAAAAATGGCGAAGGGTTATATTTTTCTGAGAGAGAAAATTACACAAATCCCCCAAAGCATGAGCGTAAAATACTAGAATCAGTGAATTAGCTAACTTATGAACAACTATACTTATATATATTTTTCTGGGCCCTATAATCCACTCTCACATCCCTGGGTATGTCCCTGTTGGATGGCCTTGAAGAGAGGCTCCATCTGTTAGTTGTCTAGTGTTCACAACTCTGAATACTTGTGGTCATTATGACCCGGTTATATAGCCCATTGTGGGAAAAGTGGCACTCAGATAAAAAAAAAATGACATCTTGACACTGAACACCGCATATATGTTCGGTTGCTTTACCTCTGACCGGCGTTTTTCTGTACACAATGGGTTAAATGGCCAGGTCACAAGGACCCCGAGGCAAGAAGGTTGGGGGGACGGAACCCTGATAGCCTCCCTTCAAGGTCTTCCAGTGTGTTCTTTAACGTGTTCATGATATGGATCTTCCACACACTGTGCTATGATTTAACATCCCATCCGACGGACGGTGCCATTTCAAGCCCATCGGTGTAACCTACTGACCGAGGGCAAGGTGGGAGTTTCACGGAGATAAATTTCAATGCTGACCCAGGTGGGACTCTAACATGGGAACTGCAGGTTACGAGCCTAGCACGCTACCGACTGACTCACCTCCCCATACACACATACACCGAAGAGCCAAAACATTATGCCAACGCGCCTTTATGCTAATCGAAGCAACTGCAGGAAAACGACGGCGCGTGTGAAGGTCATGAAACGGTGTAAATAACACCTGATACTGAGCTCTGTTAATCAGTGTTATTCTGGGGCGGGGGTGGCTCAGTCGGTAGCGCGCCAGACTCGTAATCTGCATTTCCCAGGTTCGAGTCCCAGCTGGGTCAGCATTGAGATTTATCTCCGAAAAATTTCCCCGCCCTTCCCACGGTCAATAGGGGACACCGATGGGCTTGGAAAGGCCGCCGTCCGTCGGATGGGACGTTAAGCCGTGGCTCCGTGTGCAGGAGAGCCATACCATGTGCACGTTAAAGAACACGCTGGATAGCCTTGACGGGAGGCTACCATCTGTCTCCCAACAGCTGTTCCAGTGGGTCCCCTCCCCCAACCTTCTCTGAGCCTTCGGGGTCCATGTGACCTGGCCATTTAGCCCATGGTGTGCAAAACAGTGCCGCTCAGAGGTAAAACAACCCAACCCAGTGTTATTCTTGTTCTTCAAATGGGAAAGACAGCGGACTTAAGTGAGTTCGACAAAGGCCAAATTGTAATGGCCAGGCGACTGGGTCAGAGCTTTTCCGAGATGACAAGGCTTGTGGGGGCTCATGGTCAGCCGTGGTTAGTACCTTCAAACAGTGGTCCGAGGAGGGAAAAGCCACGAACCGCCGGAAAGATGTGTAGCATCGATGAGCCTTTTCCAACCAAGGCTCATCGATGCTACAAGTGAACGAAGTCTATCCCGTATGGTACGATCCAACAGAAGGGATACTATGGAGCAACTCGGTCTAATTTGAACGTGGAACCCTGCTGAAAATGGGGCTGTATAGCTGCAGGCCGCTCGAGTGCCTATGCTAACCTCAGTTCACTGTCGAAAGCACTTACAATGGGCACTCGAGCATCAAAACTGGACCTCGAATGATTGGAAGAAGGTCTTCTGGTCCGATGACTCTCGTTTCCTGTTGTACCATGTGGACTGCCGGGTACGTGTGCGTCGTTTACCTGAGGAAGTGTTGGCACCAGGATGCACCGTGAAACGAAAACAAGCCTTGAGGAAGTGTAATGCTTTGGGCGATGTTCTGCTGGGAAACCCTGGGTTTAGTCATTCATGTGCAGGAAATTATGACGTCTACCACCTACCTAAACATCATTGCAGACCAGGTACATCCTTTCATGACAACAGTATATCCCTCTATTAGTGGCTTCTTTTAGCAGGATAATGCGTCATGCCACACTACTCGGATTGTTCGAGAATGGTTCACGGTACTTGAGGAAGACTTCCAAGTATTGCCCTGGCCTCCAAATTCCCCAGACATCAATCCAATCGAACATCTGTGGTTTGTGTTGGAACAGCATATCCGATATGCATCGGCTCAATCACATAATTTACAAGAGAAAAAATCTGCTGGCAATGTGTTGGTATCAGATACCACAAGACACCTTAAGAAATTTTGTAGTGTACATGCTTCGCCGGGCAAGAGCTGTTTTGGCGGCACGTAGAGGGCCAACATCATATTAGGCAGGTGATCATAACGTTTTGGCTCTTCGGTGTATATATATATGATTTTAGGAGCAAGACTGAATCGTATTCCAAACTCTTGAAGCTGCCGCGAGTCTCATATTATATCTTAAAGATGATACAAGATTTTTTTATTTCTGCACTTCTAAATTTTTGATGTTTTTGTTTTAAATCTGTTTCTGAAAGCGTTTTCCACTTTACTGCAATTTGCAACTGCGTTGAAAAAAATTTCGTCGGTTAAAGAAAAATGCTAGTTTGGGGTAAGTTGTTGTTGCTCTCTGAGCTTCACTTCTGAGTACACATTGGGCATGAAAATGGAAGCTTCCGTTTATCTCTTAACAGCTCTCCATTACGTCCTCTTCTCTTACCTACTCTGAGCCTTTATAAACCTTGTGACCTTTTCATTTAGTCGCTGTGTGCAAAAAAAAGTGATGTTTAAGACCTTAGTGACTTACATATAGAACACTGATGTGATCATGTGATCATATCTGCCAAATGTTGATGTAGCTATATCTCTACTTGCATCCAAAATTTAAAAAGGACGTAATCCGACAAACATTCATCTCTTCCAAATGTTAATGGGAAAACCTTGGTACGAATATATACGGATATAACTTAATAACTTAATAAATAATATATACGGAATAAAACTTAATACGGATATATACGACAGGAGTTCTTTGCATCGTAGACCTACATTACCCTTGGGGCGGGGGTGGCTCAGTCGGTAGCGCGCCAGGCTCGTAATCTGTAGTTCCCAGGTTCGAGTCCCAGCTGGGTCAGCGTTGAGATTTATCTCCGCAAAATTCCCCGCCCTGCCCACGGTCAGTAGGGGACACCATGGGCTTGGAAAAGCCTCGATCCGTCGGATGGGACGTTAAGCCGCGGCCCCGTGTGCGGGAGAGCCATACCCTGTGTACGTTAAAGAACACGCTGGATGACCTTGACGGGAGGCTACCATCTGTCTCCCAACAGTTGTTCCAGTGGGTCTCCTCCCCCAACCTTCTCTGAGCCTTTGGGGTCCATGTGATATGGCCATTTAGCCCATGGTGTGCAAAAAAGTGCCCCTCAGAGGTAAAAAAAACACAACACAACACCTACATTACCCCCTGTAGAGGCAAAAAGATTTCAGTCAAGGATTAACAGCCCCATAGAAAACATACAAATGGAACATAAGCTTCATCCACTGCTCCCACAGATCTGATGTACTCTGTTGTACTTAGCTCGGATATTTCACCTATTTATTCCGGAAGTTTCTTGATTCCGCAGTCAGATGACTTCTTTTTGCACTCGAAAATAGAAACTTTTTCTACGTTTTTCTTCTTTAGATTCTGAGAGAATTGCAAAACTTGAAAGTTAATAACAATGATGATTATAGGGAACTGTTTTTGTAAAATTACAGCAAATTCTCGAAGCCCGGGATATAATAATTTACAATTTCTTGTTGTATATGACTGCAATATGAGCCTAGGCTAATATAAAAGCACAAGCTACGAATTAAATTAAAACTATCTAAGACAATTATTGCGCTGAATTTTTTCAATTCATTCATGAATATGTGATTGTATTAAAATGTACATAAAACTGTTCCAGTTTTTTTTTCTTACACAATAAATTTAGGAAATCTTTCTATGCTAAATCAAACACTTTCTTAAAGTCACTGTACAATTCCGTTTTTACGAAATAAAAATAATATATAAATATCCCCACAAGCAGCTGCTTGCCACAGAGGTCTGACATGAGCCTGTCAGTTTATATGCCACAGTAGAAGATCTGAGAGGATGGCAGGACCTCAGCAGAAAGACAACATAAACATCCATGCCTTTACCCGGGGCTCGAACCCAGGTCCCTTAAATAAGCAGCCACGCGCGCTAACCACTCGGCCACGGGACGGCAAGGATAACCGCAAATCCAAACAAACATCTAGCATCCCTGTCTTAAAGGGGCAGGGGTGGCTCTTATTCTGCAGTTCCCAGGTTCGAGTCCCAGCTGGGTCAGCGTTGAAATTTATCTCCGCAAAACTCCCCGCCCTGTCCACGGTCAGTAGGGGACACCGATGGGTCTTGGAAAGGCTGCCGTCCGTCGGATGGAACGTTAAGCCGTGGCTCCGTGTGCTGGAGAGCCATACCCTATGCACGTCAAAGAACAAGCTGGATGGCCTTGACGGGAGGCTACTATTTGTCTCCCAACAACTGTTCCAGTGGGTCCGCTCCCCCAACCTTCTCTGAGCCTTCGGGGTCCATGTGACCTGGCCATTTAGCCCATGGTGTGTAAAAAAGTGCCATTCAGAGGTAAAACAATCCAACCCAATCCCTGTCTTAAAACCAGTCATTATTAACTAATTCTCTTCTATTACCCGGCTATAATTCATGCACAAATGTGCTATTTATACCCCCAACGTTTAATACGTCATATAAGGTAGATTAACAACGAGAGTTAATTTTCATTTAAGAGCGTGTGCAAAAAAATTAAATCTTTAATTATGATTTCAGTGGTTTTTCTCCCAATTTTCTAATAGTTTTTTTTTTCTTTTTGTCGGTGGTAGTAGTGTTTGTTTTGTGTTTTTTATTTTTTTTTATCGGTCGTTTGCGCCATTACCCAAAAAATAGCTTTCATTTTTCTGCTCACTTTCCAACCGATTATGTTGACTGAGGAGCAAAAGACTGTTGTCTTCTTGCTGCAGATACGAAGAAGACATCATTTCAAAATCGATATCGTGAAAACGTCTGAAGACGAAGCATCGACAGATATCGATAAAAGCAGAAGAAAACCTTCACGCAAGTTCTTTTTATTATCCGTACTTTTATTGTCTTTAACAAATTACTAAAGCTTTCATTAAAAAAGTTCGAAAACAAGTATAAATTGAATTAAAGTCAAATGATTTAAATTATTTCCCATAGTCGTCCAGAGATTAGGCCGACAAGAAAGACGACCAAGATAATTGCTTTGCCTCTGCATTCGTTGCAAAACAAAAAAGTAAGTGGTGCCAACTTCGATCAAATTACTTCCAAACAGCTTTATCATGTCTTCCACTTCAGTTTACTTTTTCGGAACAATTTAATAGGGAACCGCAACCTTCCCTAAAGACAACCACACTAATTGCGAAAGAAGAGAACTGCGTGTTTTTGAGTCTTCTTAATTGTATCGCAGAGTACAGCCCGGCCTCTGTAAATATCCCTAAACAGCATCATTTGCAGCTATTTTTTACTGTCAGGCCAAGACACTTTCTAGAGGCTCATGACAGCAGAATCAAGAGCGATCAAATATCACTCTTAGTCTTAGAGTTACAACGTCTAAGGCAAACTCTTCAGTTGCCCACTTTTAGTTTATTTATTGCTGATGATATGATTGTGACGCATTAGTTTAGTGATACAATGAAGTTCTTCTTCACTTCACTAGTGACAGTCCGAGTTGATGAATTACTTCGTATTTGTTGGTTATGGGTTGGGTTGGGTTGTTTTACCTCTGAGCGGCACTTTTTTGCACACCATGGGCTAAATGGCCAGGCCACAAGGACCCCGAAGGCTCAGAGAAGGTTGGGGGAGGGGACCCACTGGAACAGCTGTTGGGAGACAGATGGTAGCCTTCCATCAAGGCCATCCAGCGTGTTCTTTAACGTGCACAGGGTATTGCTCTCCCGCATACGGGGCCACGGCTTAACGTCCCATCCGACGGACGGCGGCCTTTCCAAGCCCATCGGTGTCCCCTACTGACCGTGGGCAGGGCGGAGAAATTTTGCGGAGATAAATCTCAACGCTGACCCAGCTGGGACTCGAACCTGGGAACTATAGATTTTGTTGGTTATGTTTTAAAGCATTATTTTAAGATTAAATTAAATAATTTGCTTCTCGTGGGTGAACAAGATAACGCATCATTTTGCAATTTCATTGTCAGACATTTTCGATGTTGCAACATTTAATTTTTTTTTAATTTGTTTGTTTTTTGTCAGTTGAACTTAAAACTCGGAGGCTTCTAAAATTTAAATCCTAATTACCCAACTGTTTGCGGCGTTAACTAAAATATCTGCTGCAAATACTCGAATCGACACTCTTACACAATACAGTCGCTCAAATAAATATCCGAACATTATGGTTGATTACAGAATTCAGAAAAAATATCTGGCAACGATTGTTTTAGAAATTAGTGATCTGGCAACCTTCGTGTCACGTGATCAACCATAGTGTTCGTATATTTATTTGACCGACTGTACGTGTAGTAACACTCCGATTATTTTGGGGGAGAGTGTTATGGATTCTGTACATTTTTGGTGAATAGCTCATTAGAAGTTGTAAGTTATTTGTGTTATCTAATTTTGATTTATTTATTTTAATGTTTTCTTCATTGGAGATTATGGGATCATGTTTTGAGGGATCGCTTCGCATCCAAGAATCTCAATGCAGTGTTATCAGTTTTGTTTCAGACTGAATTAATAATAAAGTCTCATTTGCACTCTGCAAGAACAAATCGTGGTATAAAATTCTAAACTTTTCAAACTAATTTCATTTATGAAGAATTTCCAGAGATTCCTGTTGAAATCTTGGGGAAAACCTGTGATTTCAGGCTAGTAAATCTCACTGTCTTTACTTACACTGCCCCAGTCAGTGTCGGACACCGATGGGCTTGGAAAAGTCATTGTATTCCGGACAGGACGTTAAGCCGTGGCCCCTTGTGTGAGAGAGCCATACCATGTGCACGCTAAAGAATATGCTGGATGGCCTTGACGAGAGACTATCATCTATCCCCAAACAGCTGTCCTAACCCTTTCCCCATCCTTCTCTGACCCTCGGAATCCTTTTGACCTGATCATTTTGACGAGAGACTATCATCTATCCCCAAACAGCTGTCCTAACCCTTTCCCCATCCTTCTCTGAGCCTCGGAATCCTTTTGACCTGATCATTTACCCCATTGTTTGCAAAAAAAAGAGGCCTCCGATAGATTTTGCCAAGTTGTCTCAATTTTGCCTCCTTGCCGTAATTTTACAATAAAAAATCCATATTTTTACATCTCCCCTGAATTTTACCAAGTCACTTCGAATTTTGCCAACTCCCCAAGTTGTCTCGATTTTTCCAACTCTCCTTAATATCACAAAAGCAATCCCAATTACAACTCACATTAATTTTTACCACGTGCCTTCAAATTTTGCCGACTTCCCAAGATTTTGCCAATTCTTCTTAATTTCACAAAACCAAACCCTATTTTTAAAACTTACCTGTATACCAAGTACCTGTATTACCAAGTATTACCTGGATTACCAAGTAGCTACGAATTTTCTAATTGTCCTCGATTTTACCAACTCTCCTAGATTTTCCCAAATTTCCTCAATTTTGCTAACTCTTTAAAGTTTTACGGAAAACAATCCCAATTTTTATATCTCACCTGAATTTTGCCAACTCTCCAATAGGATCCCCCAACTTTCTCTGAGTATTTGGAGTTTTTGCAACTTTCTCTGAGTATTTGGAGTTTTTGCAACTTTCTCTGAGTATTTGGAGTTTTTGCAACTTTCTCTGAGTATTTGGAGTTTTTGCAACTTTCTCTGAGTATTTGGAGTTTTTGCAACTTTCTCTGAGTATTTGGAGTTTTTGCAACTTTCTCTGAGTATTTGGAGTTTTTGCAACTTTCTCTGAGTATTTGGAGTTTTTGCAACTTTCTCTGAGTATTTGGAGTTTTTGCAACTTTCTCTGAGTATTTGGAGTTTTTGCAACTTTCTCTGAGTATTTGGAGTTTTTGCAACTTTCTCTGAGTATTTGGAGTTTTTGCAACTTTCTCTGAGTATTTGGAGTTTTTGCAACTTTCTCTGAGTATTTGGAGTTCTTGCAACTTTCTCTGAGTATTTGGAGTTTTTGCAACTTTCTCTGAGTATTTGGAGTTCTTGCAACTTTCTCTGAGTATTTGGAGTTTTTGCAACTTTCTCTGAGTATTTGGAGTTTTTGCAACTTTCTCTGAGTATTTGGAGTTCTTGCAACTTTCTCTGAGTATTTGGAGTTTTTGCAACTTTCTCTGAGTATTTGGAGTTCTTGCAACTTTCTCTGAGTATTTGGAGTTCTTGCAACTTTCTCTGAGTATTTGGAGTTCTTGCAACTTTCTCTGAGTATTTGGAGTCCTTGCAACTTGGTCCGTTGTATGCAAAGATGGGGCGCTCAGAGGTTAAATAGCTATGATTAACTAAATTTAGTTGTTGTTTTTTTCGCTTAGACAGATTAGTCTGAAAGTTTCTCTTAACAATTCGCCACTGGTTACTATTCCCGATTTATTTATAAAAGATCATCAGTTACAAGCTGAGCTATAATAAAAAATGAAACACCCCGGATGTAGAAAAAAATATATTATGGAGTGCACCATGAGTGCGTTAATCACGATTGAGTTCTTTTATCGCTGAGCGGCTATTTTTTGTACACAATGAGCTAAATGACCAGGTTACAAGGACCCCGAAGCTCAGAGAAGGTTAGGGACCCACTGGATAGCTGTTAGAGACAGTTGGTATATCCTGGTCAAGGCCACTCAGAGTGTTCCTTAATGTGCACAGGGTATGGCTGTCTCCCGCAGACGGGACCACGGCTTGACGTCCATCTGACGGACGCACCTTTCTTAGCATATCGGTGTCCTCTACTCACCGAGGGCAGGGAGGGAAGTTTCTCGCATATAAATCTCAACGCTGTTCCAGGCGGGACTCGAACCTGGGAACTGCAAATTACGAGCCTGTCGTGCTACCGACTGAGCAACCCCCATCCCAACATCGAATTAGGATAAATCAGAATGCCTTTCCTCCGTTTTACTGGTTAACCTCTTTCTTAAACGCCGCTTCGGTTATTAAAAATTTTCTATTGTGGTGGGATTGCCCTCCTACCCTCAGACAACAGCCTGAAATGAAACACAAATTTCTTAAATTCAGTTACTGCCCGAATAAAGGAATAACGGAACTGAATTTTTAACTGTAATCACTTGAATTAGTTTCAAAAGGAAAAAAAATAACATTTAGTCCTAACTCTGAATATTAAATTGGGCACCGAGGTCTGGTCTGTTAGCTAGACTGCCGCAATGTTGGATCATCCCACCCACCATCTTTGATCAATCGTAAACTCATTACCAGTTGGCTTCACTTTCATTGGCGGCTTCGACCGTGACGTTTACGACGCCTGGGATGGAAAAAAAAACGCCCCGGCAGCACGCAATTCATTACGCGAAGGCGACGTCACGTGCACGCGCTAATTGACGCATTAATTTGGCTGAGTTGTCTTCGCGCTAACACGTCAGTGTCAGATGGTTAGGGTGCGGCCACAGAGAAGACGGTTTAACGTTACGAACGTTCACAAAGCTTATGATGTCTTAAAATCATTATCAACAACGCAGGTGGCCTTACAGCAAAATGGAGCTTCTGAACTTACTGCAATGATCCTGTTTATTACACACAGGCTCTAGTTTTGGAACTAGTGTATTTGTGTGCCTTAACAAAAGGAGCTATTTCCAACAACTCAGGTGGTCTTACCATAGCAAGGAACTTGTGGTTGTCTGTCTCAAAACAAAATCACTTCCAAAAAGAGAAGTGACCTTACTGCAAAAGAAACTAGTGAACCTTAAACCATCACCAACAATAAAGGTTGCCTTATCCCTGAAAGGAACTTGTGGATTTTCAAACCATCAACAACAATGGGGGGGGGGGCTTTCCGCGGAAAGGAACTTGTGAGTCATAAAACCTCACCAACAATGGGGTGGCCTTACCGCAGAAAGGAACTTGTGGGTCATAGAACCTCACCAACAATGAGGGTGGCCTTACCGCAGAAAGGAACTTGTGGGTCATAAAACCTCACCAACAATGGGATGGCCTTACCGCAGAAAGGAACTTGTGGGTCATAAAACCTCACCAACAATGAGGGTGGCCTTATCGCAGAAAGGAACTTGTGAGTCATAAAACCTCACCAACAATGGGGTGGCCTTACCGCAGAAAGGAACTTGTGGGTGATAAAACCTCACCAACAATGATGGTGGCCTTACCGCAGAAAGGAACTTGTGGGTCATAAAACCTCACCAACAATGAGGGTGGCCTTACCGCAGAAAGGAACTTGTGGGTCATAAAACCTCACCAACAATGGGATGGCCTTACCGCAGAAAGGAACTTGTGGGTCATAAAACCTCACCAACAATGAGGGTGGCCTTATCGCAGAAAGGAACTTGTGAGTCATAAAACCTCACCAACAATGGGGTGGCCTTACCGCAGAAAGGAACTTGTGGGTGATAAAACCTCACCAACAATGATGGTGGCCTTACCGCAGAAAGGAACTTGTGGGTCATAAAACCTCACCAACAATGAGGGTGGCCTTACCGCAGAAAGGAACTTGTGGGTCATAAAACCTCACCAACAATGAGGGTGGCCTTACCGCAGAAAGGAACTTGTGGGTCATAAAACCTCACCAACAATGGGATGGCCTTACCGCAGAAAGGAACTTGTGGGTCATAAAACCTCACCAACAATGAGGGTGGCCTTATCGCAGAAAGGAACTTGTGAGTCATAAAACCTCACCAACAATGGGGTGGCCTTACCGCAGAAAGGAACTTGTGGGTGATAAAACCTCACCAACAATGATGGTGGCCTTACCGCAGAAAGGAACTTGTGGGTCATAAAACCTCACCAACAATGAGGGTGGCCTTACCGCAGAAAGGAACTTGTGGGTCATAAAACCTCACCAACAATGAGGGTGGCCTTATCGCAGAAAGGAACTTGTGGGTCATAAAACCTCACCAACAATGGGATGGCCTTACCGCAGAAATGAACTTGTGGGTCATAAAACCTCACCAACAATGAGGGTGGCCTTACCGCAGAAAGGAACTTGTGGGTCATAAAACCTCACCAACAATGGGATGGCCTTACCGCAGAAAGGAACTTGTGGGTCATAAAACCTCACCAACAATGAGGGTGGCCTTACCGCAGAAAGGAACTTGTGGGTCATAAAACCTCACCAACAATGAGGGTGGCCTTACCGCAGAAAGGAACTTGTGGGTCATAAAACCTCACCAACAATGGGATGGCCTTACCGCAGAAAGGAACTTGTGGGTCATAAAACCTCACCAACAATGAGGGTGGCCTTACCGCAGAAAGGAACTTGTGGGTCATAAAACCTCACCAACAATGGGATGGCCTTACCGCAGAAAGGAACTTGTGGGTCATAAAACCTCACCAACAATGATGGTGGCCTTACCGCAGAAAGGAACTTGTGGGTCATAAAACCTCACCAACAATGAGGGTGGCCTTACCGCAGAAAGGAACTTGTGGGTCATAAAACCTCACCAACAATGAGGGTGGCCTTATCGCAGAAAGGAACTTGTGGGTCATAAAACCTCACCAACAATGGGATGGCCTTACCGCAGAAAGGAACTTGTGGGTCATAAAACCTCACCAACAATGAGGGTGGCCTTACCGCAGAAAGGAACTTGTGGGTCATAAAACCTCACCAACAATGGGATGGCCTTACCGCAGAAAGGAACTTGTTGGTCATAAAACCTCACCAACAATGAGGGTGGCCTTACCGCAGAAAGGAACTTGTGGGGCATAAAACCTCACCAACAATTGGATGGCCTTACCGCAGAAAGGAACTTGTGGGTCATAAAACCTCACCAACAATGAGGGTGGCCTTACCGCGGAAAGGAACTTGTGAGTCATAAAACCTCACCAACAATGGGATGGCCTTACCGCAAAAAGGAACTTGTGGGTCATAAAACCTCACCAACAATGAGGGTGGCCTTACCGCGGAAAGGAACTTGTGAGTCATAAAACCTCACCAACAATGGGATGGCCTGATATCAAATTGGAGAATGTACAATTGCTTCACCCCCCTCCAGTTTGCTGTGAGTCCATTGACGTTGTTTGTGGGGCTGGGTGCTCAGTCGGTAGCGCGCTAGGTTCGTAATCTGCAGTTCCCGGGTTCTAGTCCCGGCTGGGGCAGCTTTGAGATTTATTTCCGCAAAACTTCCCACCCTGCCCACGGTCAGTAGGGGACATTGATGGGCTTTAAAGGCCGTCGTCCGTCGGATGAGACATTGAGCCACGGCCTCATGTATGGGATAGAGCCGTACCCTGCGCACTTTAAAGAACACACTGGATGGCCTTGACGTGAGACTATGATCTGTCTCCCAACAACTTTCCAATGGGTCCCCTCCCCAACCTTCTCGGAGCCCTCGGGGTTTTTGTGACCTGGCTATTTAGCCCATTGTGTGCAAAAAAGTGCCGCTCAAAGGTGAAACAACCCAACACGTTTTTGGCAATGTTTTTTAAAAGCAAGAAAATTTGGAAATGTCAACACGCTAAACTGCTCTACCAGTTTTTTGTATGACCGTACCCTCGAGCTGGGGAAGAAAGTTGAACATTAGCCAAATGAAGAAATGTCTCCCGCCTGAGTCGAAATCTTGTGAATAACAACGACGGAGATGAGAAGATAAAACGAAAGAATAATGAACACAACAGTTGTCCGCAAGACGGCAAGACGTTGTTACCGTTAAGAGAAAGCTTCATGGATTTGAAAGATATTTATTTCAGAAGCCTTTCTTCGCATTCTCTGTACTCAATGGGGGTTCTCATATTAATTGGAATCGTGTCTCAGATCTCTGTTATAATTAAAGAGTAAATGATGACTTCTCTTGCTGGAGATTTAAATTTTGTTCTGGAGCACTTTGAAACGGATTGATGTGAAAAGATGTGTCTGAGTTGAAGTGATCGCGACATAATGGAAATGAGAAAGTTTTCAAGACCTTTTTGGTACTTCACTCAGAGCGTTTCTTTATGACCTAATATAACTGCGTAGTGATATAGCAAGTGTTGGTTGCCACTGAGCAGCATTTTATTTCCCCACAACACTAGACCTACAACAATATGTAGCCAAGTCACAAAGACCCCAAAAGGTCAGAACTGGTAGTAGGAAGAGTTCAAAAGCTCTTAGGAATTATATTATGGAAATATATTCTCAAGGCAATCCAGTGGGTTCCAATTTAGCGTGCTCATAGGCGGAGTTCTCAGTCGGCTGTGCGACAGGCTCGTAATCTGGAGTTCCCAGGTTCGAGTCGTTGAGATTTATCTCTGCTAAACCCCTACTCTGCCCTCGGTCAGTAGAGGACACCGATGGTCTTGGAAAGGTCGCCGCCAGTCGGATGAGACGTTAAGCCTTGGCACCGTGTGCGGGAGAGCCATACCCTATGCACGTTAAAGAACACGCTGGATGGCCTTGACGGGAGGCTACCATCTGTCTCCTAAGATCTATCCAGTGGGTTCTTCCCCCAATCTTCTCTCAGTCCTAGAGATTCTCGTGGCCTGGACATTTACTCCGTTATACAGTATAGGAAAATTTGTCGCTCAGAGGTTACACAATCCCACCCCAAAAGATCATAACTAGGTAGTAGAAGGGTTTGCAATTGAAAAACTATTAGGGATTATAGTATGAAAATCTCTCATCCCGACTAACCAGTGTGTTTTAAATTAACGTGCAGAGTATGGCTCTTCTGCACACAAGCTACGGTTTAGGGTCCCATCCGATGGTCAGCATCCTTTTCGAGTCCATCGGTGTAACCTTTTTCACCGAAGGCAGAGTAAAGGCTAGAGGAGAAAATCTCAACACAGACACAATGGGGATTCGAACCTAGAAACATCAGGTTCCAAGCTCACTGCCAACTAAACCAAACCCTTCCCAGATATATCGGGGCGGGGGTGGCTCAGTCGGTAGCGCGCCAGGCTCGTAATCTGTAGTTCCCGGGTTCGAGTCCCAGCTGGGTCAGCGTTGAGATTTATCTCCGCAAAATTCCCCACGGTCAGTAGGGGACACCGATGGGCTTGGAAAGGCCGCCGTCCGTCGGATGGGCCATTAAGCCGTGACCCCGTGTGCGGGAGAGCCATACCCTGTGCACGTTAAAGAACACGCTGGATGGCTTTGACGGGAGGCTACCATCTGTCTCCCAACAGCTGTTCCAGTGGGTCCCCTCCCCCAACCTTCTCTGAGCCTTCGGGGTCCATGTGACCTGGCCATTTAGCCCATGGTGTGCAAAAAAGTGCCGCTAAGAGGTAAAACAACCCAACAAC
Organism: Ryuthela nishihirai; assembly: GCA_038380435.1. Lineage (NCBI taxonomy): Eukaryota > Metazoa > Arthropoda > Arachnida > Araneae > Heptathelidae > Ryuthela > Ryuthela nishihirai. The sequence continues at coordinate 44,523,176 of JAWZYU010000020.1, forward strand.
CCTTCCCAGATATATCAAACACCTTAAACTTTATGGGCTGGTTCAGATCAAGAGTTATGAAAAGAAACTAGTACAAAGATAATTGACTAGTCCGAAACTACGTTCAGGTACTTCTTGTATAGAAAATATTCCTCCAAAATAGTGTAATATATGATTTTGTGTTCTCCGTACAATTAATCTTTTTTAAGAAAATATTCTTGCAAAATACGTAAAACTTATATTATTGAAAATTGTTTTCTCTTTTTCTTTTCGGGTTATTAAATATCGGTTATTTTTAATTGTCGCAGAAGTTTGTTTTTTGTAGTAAAATGGACTAATCGATAGTGTTACTAAAACCCCTTAACACAAGACAAGGATAGCCACTAGACCAGGCCGGTCTAGCCCTCGGCTCGTGAGCTATGTGTGACTCATTACAAAAGAAATTGCGGCTCATAAAGCAAATAATCACTATACCGAATCTGGGTCGTTTCGTACAGTCGCTAAAAAAAGTATCCGAACACTATGGTTGATTGCAAAATTCAGAAAAAATATCTGGCATTGATTTTTTTAGAATTTAGTCATCTGGCTAAATATAGCATAGTGTTCGGATACTTTTTTGAGCGACTGTACAATTTTTTGAAAAGACATTTTTTAGGTGCTTCACTAAATGACCTTGCCAATTCATAGTACTCATTAAAAATGAATATTTTGTGTTTTTTAATCAAGGTATTGATTGAGTCCTTAAAAAAATAGTTTTTCTTTTTCTTTAATTCATTACTCATTAGAAATATACAGTCGCTCAAATAAATATCCGAAAATAAAAAAAATAAATAAAAATCCGAAATTTGTGTCACGGGACACAAAAGTTGCCAGATCACTAATTTCTAAAAAAATCGATGCCAGATATTTTTTCTGAATTCCGTAATCAACCATAGTGTTCGGATATTTATTTGAGCGACTGTACGTTTTCAAGTAGAGAATATTTCCTGCATCTCATCAGGAATGCATGATAGTTTTTTCCTGGTGGCTCTTCACGGTTCCTGATTGGTTTCCTGGTTGTGTTCGACGGCCTGTCTTAAAACTTGGGACTATTGCTTTCCCAATTGACAATTTCTTAGTAAAATTGATAGCTGAGCAGATATTTGCCTTACAGAACTTCTTCTGTTGAAAGGATAATCTTAAAGATAGTTTTCTGAACAAAAGACCATTTACCTCAAACTCACACAATAGGATACTCCTAAAGACTGGTTTTTCTCTTGAAACTTTAGGCCAAGAGAGATAAAAAGTAACGAAAAGGATGGTTGCTAAAATAGAATAAATGCAAACTTTAAAAAAGACATATGGTAATGGTGAAATTTGTTGATGATATAGTTCTAAATGCTCAACTGATGTAAACAAGCAACACATTTGCTTTATTAATTGTAAAATTGCTAAATAACGATTGAAAATTAGAGATCATGTTTTGCATTGCTCTGATAAGTGTGGTTGCTATTTATGTTCCAACAGTCGGCTTTTGGTCATTTCTAAACCTTAGACATTCTTTTAATATAAGGAAATTAGTTTATTTAACACTTTGCTCCAGGCTGTTGTACCAAGACTATTTGTCTCATTTTGTGAAAACACAAGAAATATACGACTGCGATGTTCATTTCAAAACCCAATTACGTTATCGGCAGGGACTTTTCATTGTTCAATGATCGAAATATTTTCTATACATTTTTAACTTCTGCACATGGGCGTCCGCAGAAAATTTTCCAGGGGTGAGGGGCAAATCTTGGAGACAAATAATTACATCAATAAATTTTTATTTCATTATTTATTTTTTTGGTTTTTTTTTACAAGTAGATTATAGAATACTGTATTGTATATAACACATACATAATGTACATAAATTAATTACGTTTAAATTGTTACGATTATAATTTGTGGAATTTTTTACTCGATCCCAGGGGGGGGGGCAAGTGCCTAGTTTGCCCCCCCCCCCTCTGCTGACGCCCATGCTTCTGCACAATTCTCTTGCGGCGTTTCCAATAAGACAGATAATACTTATATCACCAGCAGGTGCAAAGTATTTAAAAATACACAAAGATACATGCAACCGATTTTGAGTTATTGTGGAACAAATGCAAAAGCCACAAACACACATATAAGCCAAAACACCAAAAAATGTCCGAAACAGTCACTCTTCTAGTTACTGTGTGAGACCTTTAAACTCAGGGAATATCATTTTCTTTTTCACATTGACTTAATGCAGTGCTTTCCAACCGGTGTGGGGAGCGGATTGGCTCAGTCGGTAGTGCTCTAGGCTCGTAATATGCAGTTCCCAGGTTCGAGTCCTATCTGTGCCAGCGTTGAGATTCATCTCAGCTAACCCTCCACCTTGCCTCGATTCAAAGGGGACACCGAAGCGCTTGTAAAGGCACCGTCCGTCTGTTGGGACGTAAAACCGTGGTTCGTATACAGGAGAGAACCATACCCTGTGCAAGTTAAAGAATATGCTGAATGACTTTGCCAGAAGGGTTCCATCTGTCTTAACATTCCCCCCCCCCCCCCCCACAAACACACTACCGTATTCTCTAAGCCATTGGGGTCTTAATGGCCTTATCTTTAGCCCATTATATATATATATATATACCCCCTCAAGCAGCTGCTTGCCACAGAGGTCTGACAGGAGCCTGTCAGTTTATATGCCACAATAGGAGATCTGAGAGGATGGCAGGACCTCAGCAGAAAAACGACACACACATCCATGCCTTACCCGGGGCTCGAACCCAGGTCCCTTAGATCAGTAGCCAAGCGTGCTAACCACTCGGCCACGGGACGGCAAGGGTTACGTGTACAAAAAGTGGCGTTCTGAGGTAAACGAACCCAACCGCTGTTCCATGAAACAGCTTCAGATGTACTAAGGAATATTTATGTTTACACAAAATATTTCGCTCCCTATTACCTGTATTTTAAATTACATTTTTGATACTTAGGAAGTCGAAACTAGAAAACATTTTACTCCATTTACTTTATTGAAACAAAGTAAAAGTCTAAAATAAATACCAAATTTTGATTGTCATTCTTTATATTAAAACCTTATATCAAACAAAGACATGCATTCGCTGCATTTTTAAATAAAAATTAATTATTTTTAAATGTAAGTTTGACAAAATATATTAGTTTCCAATTACATGTAGATTAACTGATATTTACTCAATTAGATAACACTCATATACTTGCAATAAGTTGAAAGATTGCTATTGTCCTATAATTAAACTGTTTCTAAACTTAAATATATTTGATTAAATTTATAAACACAGTTAATGTGGAATAAATATATAGAGCCTGCGCTTAATAAAGTGAAAAATACGATAAACAAATACTTTTGTTAGATGGTTTAAATATGCAAACCTCATTGCAATTTCGTTATTCATGCATTCAGTTGCAATTTTATTATTCATATGTTCAATGGCATTTACAATAGGCTTTACTAGTTTGGGGAGAAGCTAGCAAAAACCAACTATATAGACTATAAGCATTACAGAGATATATCATTAATGATGAAAAATTGAAAATACACAAAAACTTAATCCTCGTTCTTGGAATGGAAAATTTTGCCGTTAAGAAATCTACATATACCAAGAGTATTAATTTCTGTTTTTAAATATTTTAGTGATTTTAATCAGCTTAAATCAGATTATCGAATTTAGAAATTAATTAAAATTGGAATTAATTAACTTATGATTTTCATAGCAAAATTTATACAAATATTTTTACTTTTAATATTATTATTCTTTTAACATCAAACAAGTTTTCTTTAATGGTTGAATCTTATTATAATGTATATTGAAATGTTTTGTTAAATAAAGTTTGATTTATACTTGAAAAGAAAAAAAAAACAATCCCTCTGTATTTAGCTGCCATCGTCTCATATGAATCTATATTATTAAAAAAAATTAATTGATTCTAAAATACGTAAAGAGCAGATTATATTAATTATTGAAATCAGTTTTTTTTAACAGTTTTTTTTTCCTGGTGTACAGCGACAATTTTGTGTTTTCAAAAGTGTTTCCCGAACTTAAAGATATTGGAAAAGATTGGCTTACTGGATAGATTATCCTATTACTCTGCTTGAACAAATTCCCATTTCAGGAAAAACTCATCTTCCAGAGGCATTCAGAAAGATTTAGGAAAGTAATGCCTTAAATTACTTAGATTAAGAATTAAAAACACTATAAGCGCCACCATAAGCATGCATTTGAAACCACACCAATATCACCGGAAAAACGAAAGTTAATAAACCTTGATTCAAAATTACTCCCCAGTTTCTATTAATGTCGAAACTGCAATGGGTGGTTATTTTTAACAAACATATCCCACAACAACAGCAGACTGGAAAGATATTGCGTACGTGATACCAGTTACTAATTACCTTACCCAAATCCGAGTTTATGTTGCTTCTAACCTATTCCGATGAAAAACTTTCCCTTTTTCGAGTTGCTCAGATATAACGAGCGTTAGGAATTTATTTCGGGGCAAATGCAGATGCTATGAATAGTTTTGATGTTCCCGTGAACTGGACCAGCGCCAAATCAATGATGTAGCTATTAACCCGTGCTGGCAGAGCAAGATTGACTCTGTCATGAATCTATACTGAACGTCGTTAACGTTGGTCCATATTACATCAAAGGCTGAAACAAATGCGCGTTTTATATGACAATGAAACATCCCATTAGGTCGTGATGGGTAAATCTCAGATAAATGTCTAGTTAATTAAATCCATGCTGGGCGTTTCGTTTTACTTGCTCTAGTTATGTTCTGGGGTTAAAATTATTCTCTAGAGAAGTGCGACTAATATGGCTGATGTTTCTGAAAGAATATAAGAACAATGACGTACTGATTTCATTTTCACGTAAAATATTAAACAGCATAGGAAGGAACGTTATTTTCTTGTGAACTAGTGGTAGTCATATGATAATTGAGGCGGATTTCAAAACAGAAAAGAGGCATATCAGATGGTCGCCAACCTAATGACGATATTTAGTGGCTTTAGGTCTTCAAAAATCGAAAGTGGGAGTATCAGAATGGTCGCCAAATTAATTTCAATATTTATCTATTTTAGGAATTTAAAAGAGAAAGTGGGCACAACAATTATTTCCAACTTAATTGGGATATTTAGCAGCCCTAGGGTTTAAAAAGATAAAAATGTGTATATAACGTGGTCAATAACTTAATTGGGAATTTTAACTACTTAAAGACTTTGAAAGAGTAAAAAAATAAATAAATAAATACCCCCTCAAGCAGCTGCTTGCCACAGAGGCCTATCAGTTTATATGCCATAGTAGAAGGTCTGAGAAGATGGCAGGACCTCAGCAGAAAAACGACACAAACAGCCATGCCTTACCCGGAGCTCGAACCCAGGTCCCGTAGATCAGTAGCCAAGCGCGCTAACCACTCGTCGTCATATCTTTTGGTCGCCATCCTAATTGGGATATTTAGCGACGGTAAAACTTCAAAACAGGAAAGTGGACTTATCAGTTGGTTGCCAGCCTAATCGGGGTCTTTATTTACCTGGTTGAGTTACAACCCTATATAACCTTGGTTACGTTATGTCAATGGGAAGCTAACATCGAGGCTTTATAACTTCTAAAATAAGCTTCTCTTTTTCGTGCAAAATGTGATATTCGATAAAGATCTGAATCAAACAAATCAATATCGTTCAGTATTTAATGAGTTATAGAAGTTTGTATATTTAACGATAGCAATGCTAATCATAAGAATTGATCTCAGACCTAAGATTCAATAAGTATTATAGTTTCAAACGATTTAATTATTTAAAATAAGGATATATTTTAGAAGAGTGTGCAAGTTAATCTTTCAGTATTCATCAATTTGACACAATTTCTTAGGACTGGCATTGTTATTGTTACATATTCAAACTTCCCTAACTCATTAAATTTTAAGCGAATATTGTTTAAAATCCAGATACGATATATTAAACTGATATTTTTATTTGCTATCACATTTCTCAAAAAAAAAACCAGCTTAAATTAGATATTAGAGAGCTTCGACATTAGCTTCCCATTTACATAACTTAAGGTTGTAACTTAAATTTGTCCACCATTGCACCTTAAGATTTCAAATGAGTAAAGTGAGGATATCGGTTGGCATTCACCTAATAGGAATTTTAATTACGGCTACAAAAGAGCATATCAGTTTGTTGTCATCCTAAGTGGGATATTTAGTTACTTTAGTACGTTAAAAAAAGGCAAGTGGTCATATTTTCATCATTATCATCCTTAAGCATCCATCGGCTACGAAAGACTGCGGAATTTAGTTCTCCAAAGGCATCTGTCCTGAGCTATATCTGCTGTATCTGGCCACTGCAGACCAATTCTAACAAGATTCTGTTTGACAAGGGCAGGGGGTGGCTCAGTCGGTAGCGCGCCAGGCTCGTAATCTGCAGTTCCTAGGTTCGAGTCCCACCTGGGACAGCGTTGATATTTATCTCCGCAAAATTCCCTGCCATGCCCTCGGTCAGTAGGAGACACCAATGGGCTTGGAAAGGGCCGTCCGGCAGATGAGACGTTAAGCCTTAGCCCCGTGTGCGGGTGAGTCTACCTGTGTACGTTGAAAAACACGGTGATGACCTTGGCGTAAGGCTACCATCCTGCATCGTAACAGCTGTCCGGTGGGTCCCCTCCCCCTACCTTCTCTGAGCCTTTGGGTCCTTTAGAGCCATTTTCCATTTGGCCGATTGTGGACAAAAAGTGCCGCTGAAAGGTAAAACAACTCAACCTGTTTGTCGTCCTAGGTCTCCTCCTCTTTCTGATTCCTTTTGGCACATTGTTCATAACCCTATTCGCTAATCTATAGTTATGCATATAGGCAATATGACCAAATCAACGGAGTCTCTCTCTACACAATATGCTACCCAAAGGAGGTTGTCGACTCCTTTGCCTAACCTCATCATTACTTAAAACATTAAACTGCCGAATCCCAAAGATACTGCATAAGCATCTAGAATCAAAGGCATCAAGTTTCCTGTTCTATTGCTTACAATGGGTCCAAGTTTCACTACCATAAGTAACTCCAGAAAGAATCAAATTATTACACAGCCTAATTAATATTAATTAATGAATTAATAATTATTCTCTATAGATTCTTAAAAGTCCCAGCAGAAATCTCTATTCATCGTTTGTCTCATATGCCCATCACTAGTATCTGTTACATAACTTCCAAGATAATTGAACTGAGACACTTGCTCAAGGATGCAACCATTCAGATTAACTGAACCACAAACTGCCTAACCATATCATGTGATAGCCAATGAAATTAGGATATCTAGCTATTTTAGGACCTCAAAATGTTGTTGATTGTCAATCTAACACGGATATTTAGTCAAGTCAATTTTTTCTTATTTTTAACTTAGGTTAATACATATTTAATTTTGGAAATTAACTTTAATCGCAAGAGATAACTCGTTTCGTTGAATTAGCTACATTAGGACTTTCAAAAATGATATTGTACATAGCAGTAGGTCGCCTTATTATTACAGTTAGCTGTTTTAGATAGTAGGAAAACATCCAAGATTAAGTCATATTAAATGGTCGCCAGCCTATTTGAGTATGATTAGGATATTCAGCTAACTCAACTATGCAAAAGAACCTGATTTAAATGTTCAAAAAGAGGAAAGTTGACATATCAGTTGATCACCATTTCGCCACTTTAGGCCTTCAAAACTGAGAAAGTTGGCATATCAGTCGGTCACCATTTAGCCACTTTAGGTCTTCAAAAGGGAGAAAGTTAGTAGATCAGTAGGTCAACATTTAGCCACTTAAGCCTTCAAAAAGGAGAAAGTTGACAGATCAGTAGGTTACCATTTAGCCACTTTAAACCTTCAAAAAGGGGAAAGTTGGCATATCAGTTTGTTACCATTCTAATTGGTATATTTAACAATGATATGGTCGCTAACCTAATTGAGATATCTCGTTATGTATCTGCAAAACAGAAATGTGGACACAACAGATGGCTACTATCCTATATGTAACTATTTTATGTCTTCAAAAGACTAAAGTGTGAATATCAGTTGGTCGTCAATAAAATTGGGATACTTAGCTTCGCTAGATCTTCAAAACATAAATGTCAGATTGTCAAGTCTGAATTTATTCCTAGACGTCACTGTAAACTATACATTTTGTATTCAAAATCACTCTTTCCTTTCACACGTAATTTCTTCATTCATTTCGTAACTCATATGTAAATCATTTTGGCGATAATTTCATGACTTATCACAACATTATCACTTTTACCTTTCTCTGAAATTTGAATAAATTTTACCAAATATTTTTCGGGATATGCGCATTTTATTCATCCGTACTTAACTTTTGAGGAACAGCATATTTAGAAGTTTGTCTATTTTTTTTAAATATTCGTCAATATTAAACGAAACGTTTTAAAGTTGATCAACCTTGCTATTAAATATTCCAGCTATCATAACTATTTAAATACTAATCGAATATTGTTGAAATTCTAGACTTAGTTACACTGCAGATAGATCTTTAATTTTCCTTCAATCTTATTCGCATTAAAATGTTTATTCTTCAGGAAATTAGTTTCCTAATTTTGCTTTTCATTCTCATAATACGAAAATTGTTTAACGTTTGTGAGAGCTCCGTGTAAAACGATATATAACATAATATCATCATCATAATGCATGATATCCGTGTCCACATCCATGGAGGGATGGGGGATCAGGGCATCTGCCAACAATGCATCTCTTCCAAGGCATACTGACGTAACTCTTGGCAGACTCTAGAGCGCAGGTTGCTTCGTTCTTTGTTGGCTAGAACTTAATTATTGCATAAATTACTGAAAAAAGTTTTTTCACCCCCAGTTTAATTTCATTTGAACAGATTTCGGACCCTGTAATTCCCCAAATATTTGACCGTCCCAAATTTCGTCCAGGTTTCAGATGTGTATACCTATAATAGAACGCAACTGAAACGTTGAAATTTTTTCCCTTAATTTTATATTTCATCCTTTTAAAATTTTAATTTAATATTTTTCGCACCTACCCCCCCCCCCCCCCCCACCCACTTCTTGTAACTACCTAACACACTTGACTTCCCAGTCCAAATTTTCCCTACGGATTTGGGGCAGGGGTGGCTCAGTCGGTAGCGCGCCAGGCTCGTAATCTGTAGTTACCAGGTTCGAGTCCCAGCTGGGTCAGCGTTGAGATTTATCTCCCCAAAATTCCCGCCCTGCCCACGGTCAGTAGGGGACACCGATGGGCTTGGAAAGGCCGCCGTCCGTCGGATGGGACGTTAAGCCGTGCCCCCGTGTGCGGGAGAGCCATACCCTGTGCACGTTAAAGAACACGCTGGATGGCCTTGACGGGAGGCTACCATCTGTCTCCCAACAGCTGTTCCAGTGGGTCCCCTCCCCCAACCTTCTCTGGGCCTTCGGGGTCCATGTGACCTGGCCATTTAGCCCGTGGTGTGCAAAAAAGTGCCGCTCAGAGGTAAAACAACCCAACCCTACGGATTTACCACGCATTGCATTAAAAAACGAGAAACTCTATCTATGACAAAACTCGAGTTCGAGTTTAAACCAAATTAAAATCATATTCATTTTACGTATCAAGATTAGGTTGAATTTCAATGCGAAAAATCAAAAAATGAAATTACTAGAGGTTGGGTAGTTTTACCTCTGAGCAGCCCTTTCGTGCACACAGTGGGTTAAATTGTCAGGTCACAAAGATCCCAAGGTCTCAGTGACCTTGGGATCTTTGTGACCTGACAGTGGAATCATGGATCTCACTGACCTTGGAATCTTTGTGACCCACTGAACACCTCTTAGGAAATAGATGGTAGCTTCCGTCAAGACTATTCAGTGTGTTCTTTAACATGCATGGAGTATAGATCTCCCGCACACTTAGCCACGTTTTAACGTTCCATCCGACTCACGACGGTCTTTCCTAGCCCATCTACTGGCCTAGGGAAGGAAGTTTTGCGGAGATAAATCTCAACGCTGGCTCAGGTGGAACCCGAACCTGGGAACTGCGGATTATGAACCTGGCGCTCTCCCGACTGAGCCCTCCTCCGCCCCAAAATTGTAAGAGAAGAACTTTTAGAGTCTGAAGCTTTAAGCAATTTAGAGTTGTACGACAGACCAATCACTACAAACTTAGTGAAGAGCCACTAGAAAACAATGTGTTCTTCTATGGCCGCACAAAAAATGCTTTATTTAAAAATGAAAACACACATTTGATCTTCCTTATGTCTCCTAATACCCATAGAGTGGGTGGACTGAGAAGAATTAGTTACACCAACCTTCTCTGAGCCCTCGGGGTCCTTGTGACCTAGCCATTTAGCCTACTGTGTGCGCAAAAGTGCCGCTCAGAGGTAAAACAACCCAACCCTTTTCAAAACAGAACTGAAACTAGAAAAAAAATAAAAGATTTGCTTTGATATTTTGAACAGGTTTTATATAGCGTATATTTTATCTCTCCGCTTCCCACAGAAATGAATAAAGTTGAAAGAAACAAAAATACACCAAAATCAGCTGAGCGATAAACTCAAAGAACTGATGAAATTAGTCTAAAGCACATCACGTACCTCAAGAAATTCAATACCTGCTTGTTGTTCAGTTATCTCGAACACATCGCTTCCTCCATGCAAGATATTAAGAGCGAAGTTCCTGTCTTTCAGTCTGCCAAGCTCATACAGGCCGAGGGTTTGCTTCTTCCCTTGCTAACATCTGCATCGAGGCAGCTGCAATTTGTTTGTACCAAGTGCAGCTCAGATTTCTACCTGATGAAGATCGGCACTTGGTATAAGGCGCAGACCTTGCAGAATGCATCAAATATTTAAGTACGAACCGGCTACTTCTTGCTAGGTAATCCTCTTTCTGCAAGAAGCTCATGTAAATTTCATATCTTTCTGAAAACAATTCTCTCTCTCACGTAGTGGGTAATATGCTCCAAGCTCCAGCACACACTGGTCTTGTGTCAGGTGAAATCAGCTTTCGTAACCTGTGATAAATTGATTGATATCTGTTATTAATTGAGGAATTGTATTTATGGAACAAATAGTATGTACAGCACTCCCTGTTTAATTCCCTCAAAGTGGGAATGAATTTCCAGTCATATTTGTTCTATATACGCCGAAGTAATAAATAGAAATCTGTATTGCACGAGGAAGGACGGTTTTGTTGCTTAAATATTCAGCTATATCCTATGAAAGATAAATTATTTTGCAAAGAATCGGGGAATTTTACATCATAGTATTAATGCTGCGAGCAGGAACCATAAAAAGCATAGGCAGTGATAGTTTTGCGAATGATAAAAGTAGTGCTACTTAGAAAATATAAATATTAGTGCTACTTAGAAAATATAAATATTAGTGCTACTTAGAAAATATAAATATTCAAAAACTAAAATATGATTTGGTAGACGTGAAAATTTTTCCATCTTTCTGAAGTCAGTGAAAGTCAGAAGACAATTTTCTTAATGATCGTAAATATTAAAACCAAATGGATCCAGAGAAAAATTTAGGGGTGGGCGTAGCCAAGAGAAATGGACCAGAATGTCAGCCTTTATTTCTACTAAATCTAAACCTGTCTTTGCTGAGAAAGTGGACAGCTATGGTGCTGGAAAGGCCGCCGTCCGCCATATGGGGCGTTCAACCGTGTGCATGAGAGCTATAACCTGTGTACGCAAAAAAGCTCTTTGGATGGCCTTGACGGGATGTTCCCATCTGTCTCCTAATAGCTGTCCCTTTCCCCTAAAAAACTCTGAGATATATTTTCTTCTCGTTGTTTCTTTTTTTTTATTAAAAGATTGGCATTTTGTAAAGAATGTCCGATGTGAGAATTTAAACTGATAAAAATAGAAAGGAGAGAAGATTTGTTTCAATCTAGAAAGTAAGAAAAAAACCTTTCTAAAGCTGTCAGCAGACTGCTCAAGATCTTCCTTGATCATCTTCCAACATCAGCTTTTAAATATCTTCCAAATAAAGCCATCTTAATTTATTAAGTAATCTTTCCCGTCGTCATATACTAATTTACAATTCTAAATTGTTCAAAAGGCACTCCGATTATTTGACGCAGTACTTCATTTTCCCCTTGGCATTTAAAGAATCTCAAAAAAAAAAATTATTTATAGCGATATCAAGAAAACATTTCTTTTTCTGTGAAATAAAACGTTAACGCGAATACTACCCCTGAACGACAACCAGTTCTCTCCGCACACACCATAAATAATGTTTAATGATCATTTTAAATTTCTTACTCAATTTATTAAAGTAAACATTTTACTTTAATTCTCATGTTCCCTGTTCGGAGTTTTGTTAATGGTGTTAAGTCCTAATCTTCAGTTATTTACTATTGATAAACAGCATTTCGATTAGTTCCCTTGTTGTTAGAAGAAACATGCATCCTAATTCTTGTCAAATTCAATCACCATGTAAGGTACTCAGAAAAGAGAAGAATAAGTTTTGCAACCTTAAATAGAGTCTTTTTTTTCTTGTAATACTCCCGAAAGCAGGATCTGGTGCCATATAGGTAATTAGGTCTTCCATTACATTGCGTCACCAAAGCTTTTAGTGGTTAAGAGTTTTTTTTTTTTCGTTTTCGTTTAGTAATATTTTGATCACAGCATTCTAGGGATTATCGATATTTTGTTCAGTAGAAATGTTTTCTGTCAGGAAAAATGTTGTTTAAATTTTATTTTATTCAGGTGAGAGGTTTTTAAAAACCTTTTTCCGTCTCAGATATTGAAATTGGGATTCAGAGTCGAAAAATTGACGACGTGAAGATCGTAATTTGTTTGTAAAAAAAATATTGGAATACAATTTCGTTTCAATCTTTTACTCCTGAATTCATTTGGCTGATTCGAGAAAAACCTTTAACATTCATACTATTATTTAAGGGTTATGTTTAAGGGATATTATACACTGAAGGCCCATTGAATTAGAGATAGGAGACGTTATCCAAATTCAGAACCGCAAGTCTCGCATTTGCACACATGCGTGGCTGAATATCTTATCATATATAGCTGTCAGCTTTGGTTTCCCCCAAGCATTCGTCGTGAGAAGCTTAATGGGAAAGGCGTGGAATTTAGATGGATAGGTGCCCGACGGATGGGACACTCGATCTCCAAAATTGTCAACGAACTTGGATTTTCTCGTACGACAGTTTGAAGGGTGTTCCGGGAATATCAAAATCCAGCAAAAAAACAAGCACCCGGACAAATTGCAAAGGACAACCAGCCTTGAATGATCTTCATGGACAACCAGCCTTGAATGATCTTGAGTGGGTTTCGCCGTCTGACCCGCATCGTACGTACCGATAGGGGCCAGACATTATCTGAAATCACCTCCCATCTGAACGCTGGTTCCTGCTGGGAAGTCAGTGCACGGACCGTACAACGCTCACTTCATCAACATGGCTTCGGGAGCCGCCGACTTACGAGAGTCCCACTTCTAACGGCACAACACCAGGCTCAACGGCTTGCCTTGCCTAAAGAACATCGAAACTGGACTATCGAAAATTGGCAACGAATAGCCTGGAGTGATGAATCCCGATTTAAACCATCACGCCGATGGGAGGCTGAGGGTATGGCGCCAACCCCATGAATCCTGCATGTCAGGTTGGAACAATACAAGCTGGTGGTGACTCAGTGATGGCCTGGGGTGTTTTCAGTTGGACGTCTGTGGGACCTTTGGTACTTGTACCGATGACTCTCAATGCATCCCGGTAGGTAGAACTCGTGGCTGACTATTTACACCCATTTACGGCCATCATGCATTCCAATGGAGATGGCGTCTACCATCAAAACAACTGTTCATCTCACAGGTCCAGGTTGGCTACTGCATGGTTGCAGGAGCATTCTGCTGACTTTGAAATAATGAATTGGCCACCTAGAAGCCCAGATTTAAATCCCATCGAAAATCTGTGGGATACCGTCGAGCAGAGTGTTCGGACCCGTGTCCCATCAGTGACGACCTTGAGAGAATTGTGGACAGCTCTGGAGGATGCATGGATTGCCATACCTGTGGAACATTTACGCAAGCTTGTGGAGTCCTTGTCTCGTCATGTGGCAGCCATTATCAGGGCCAGAGGGAATGCAACAGGTTTCTAGATTGCTATCCCTAATTCAATGGCACTTCAGTGTGTATTATACTATTGTTTTTAGCTCCAGTTCCGTAGGCACCCCATTGATCGATTTTTGGCGATTTTACGGAAACATGCGGTAACGAGATTATGAGCAAGTTTTTGATTTACGACTTTACTGACGACCTTATATTTATGTCTATTTTTACTCTCTACGACCTTATATTTTATGTCTATTTTTATAATGCTGCCGGCGGATTCCCATAAAACAAAAATTCATGATTATGCGATTAAATATTTATAAAATTTTAATATAAGCTAATTAACACAAATGGTGCATATTCCACATCGCCACTGTTCGAAGAACAACGAGTGATAAAAATGGCGACTGTTACGAGCAAGCGGAATAATGAATATTTATAATTATTTTATGATAAATATTCAGAAGAACAAGATTAAATTCTCGAATTCTCATTTCATATGAATTCGTCGGCTGCATTAAGAAAACAAATCATCAAAATATATATGAACCCAGAAGTAGTGATTCAGTAAAGTGTGGAATCAAAAAATAGCTCATCTCTCGTTAACGCAAGTTTCTGGAAAAACGTCGAAACTGTTCACTGGGTGTCTGCGGAACTTGAGGTTTGTTTTAAAAAGACTACTAAAGGAAATGAATAAAAATTAGTTGTTGCCCTGTTTGGAGAGTATAATTTCCAGTATGAAATACAGTCGCTCAAAAAAGTATCCGAACACTATGGTTGATTACAGAATTCAGAAAAAATATCTGGCAAACGATTCTTTTAGAAATTAGTGATCTAGCAACCTTCGTGTCACGTGATTACAGAATTCAGGAAAAATATCTGGAGCGTGTACAGCAACTGTACACGCTCCAGTTACCGTTCACAGCAAACTGGAGCGTGTGCAGTTACTGCACACGTTCCAGTTTGCTGTGAACGGTAACTGCACACGCTCAATATTTCCGTGAGTGAGCCCACACGATCTAGTATCAAAACAATATGACCACCTACAGTCGCTCAAAAAAGTATCCGAACACTATGGTTGATTAAAGAATTCAGGAAAAATATCTGGCACCGATTTTTTTAGAAATTAGTGATCTGGCAACCTTCGTGTCACGTGACACGAAGGTTGTCAGATCACTATTTTCTAAAAAAAATCGTTGCCAGATATTTTTTCTGAATTCTGTAATCAACCATAGTGTTCGGATATTTTTTGAGTGACTGTATACCTGAACGGCTGATAAGCGAAAAGTGGTTTAGCTTGAAGAGAGGAAAGAATTCATATAAACGAAAATTTTGTTAAATATGGGAAAAAGTGACTAACAATGCACAGTTTTACTTTTTTTATATGTAGTGGTTTCCATAAATTAAGGCACAGCTCTGTGTTATGCCAATGGGAAGCTAAGGTACGAAACTCTGTAATTTCTAAAATAAGCAGGGGCGGGGGTGACTTAGTCGGTAGCGCGCCAGGCTCGTAATCTGTAGTTCCCAGGTTCGAGTCCCAGATGGGTCAGCGTTGAGATTTATCGCCGCAAAATTCCCCGCCCTGCCCACGATCAATAGGGGACACTGATGGGCTTGGAAAGGTCGCCGTCCGTCGGATGGGACGTTAAGCCGTGGCCCCGTGTGCGGGAGAGCCATACCCTGTGCACGTTAAAGAACACGCTGAATGGCCTTGACGGGAGGCTACCATCTGTCTCCCAACAGCTGTTCCAGTGGGTCCCCTCCACCAACCTTCTCTGAGCCTTCGGGGTCCATGTGACCTGGCCATTTAGCCCATAGTGTGCAAAAGAGTGCCGCTCAGAGGTAAAACAACCCAACAACTCTAAAATAAGCGCTTTTTGGGGGGGGGGGGGGTTTGCTTTGAAAAATGTGAATAAAAGTGAATTTGAATAAAGACCTCAATATCTCTATTTAAAACGATTTTTGTATAGTATTTAATGAGTTATGGGAGTTGGAATATTTAACAATAACAATATCACTCTTAAGAAACCGATACAAAACTGATGAATAATGAAAGAATTCTTTACACAAACTTCTAAAACACACACTTATTTTATTGACCACCTTTATACAATACTTATTCACTAAGTTTTAACTTCTAAAGTCACTTTTTGTGACTGTAATTGCTATTGTCAAATATTCAAACTTCCATAAATCATTAAATATTGAACGAATAGTTGAAAATCGAGATATTGATACATTTGATTGAGATCTTTATCTGCAATCACATTTTTCTAAACAAAAAACTAATTTTAGAAGTTATATAGCTTCGATGTTAGTTCCCTATTGATATAAATTAGGGCCGTGCCTTCACTTATGGAAATCAGTGCATAATAAGTATCTGTTTGTGTTACATTTCTATTTTTCATAAGGATAACAATAATGTTTATGCATTTTCCATACAACTTTAATGATGTAACTATTATTTATGCATAGGCTAATGACCAAGAATATCATTTAAATACAATAATTAACCATTAGGTCCTTTTATTCATACTTAGATACCATTCTGTTTTATATTAAGTGAACTTTGTACGTTTGTGTATAAATTTTTGACCTCTGGAACCATTTAAAATTTATAACATGGGAAGAAATGTATAATTAATTTTCGTTTTAAGAGCTTTCTCTTTGTGAACAGTTTTGGGGGAAAGAATTTAATTCTTAACCTAATTTAAAAACTCTAATTATATTTGGGCAACGTCCATTATATTGGAAAGCTATATTATGAACAAAGTAAAGCTGGATTTTCCTGACGGTACATTTCGTTTGTTCTTTGAAATTGTTCAGTGAATCTTCTTACCTTACCCAGTCATGAAATTTGGGAAAAATTTTTAATCTAGTCATTTAGTTAACTTAAAATTGCTGCTGAAACTTTAAGATCTCAGTCGTTACCTTTCTGGATCGATATTCTACTCTGAGCTTTAAACCAAACTTTATCGCTTCTTTTCTAATAAATCTTTCTTTTTTTTTATCCATGAAGAGTAGGGTAAGAGTTAATTCAGTTAGTGGCTCCAAACTTGTAACCTGGTGTTCTCGGGTTCGAGTACTCACTATTCCTGGTTTAGGATTTTTCTCCGTAACTCTCGCTATGCCCTTTGATGAGCAAGAGGACACCAAATGAGCTTGGAAGGTACATCATCCATCGGATGAGACGTTAAGCCGTGGCCCCGTGTGCGGGAGAGCCATACCCTGTGCACGTTAAAGAATACGCTGGATGGCCTTGACGGGAGACTACCATCTGTCTCCCAACAGCTGTTCCAGTGGGTCCCCTCCCCCAACCTTCTCTGAGCCTTCGGGGTCCATGTGACCTGGCCATTTAAACCATGGTGTGCAAAAAAGTGCCGCTCAGAGTAAAACAACCCAACCCAACCTGGTTTAGGATTTTTCTCCGCTAACTCTCGCTATGCCCTTTGATGAGAAAGAGGACACCAAATGGGCTTGGAAAGTACATCATCCATCGGACGGGACATTAAGCCGTGGCCCCGTGTGCGGGAGAACCATACCCTGTGCACGTTAAAGAACACGCTGGATGGCCTTGACGGGAGGCTACCATCTGTCTCCCAACAGCTGTTCCAGTGGGTCCCCTCCCCCAACCTTCTCTGAGCCTTCGGGGTCCATGTGACCTGGCCATTTAGCCCATGGTGTGCAAAAAAGTGCCGCTCAGAGGTAAAACAACCCAACCTGATTTAGGATTTTCTCCGCTAACTCTCGCTATGCCCTTTGATGAGAAAGAGGACACCAAATGGGCTTGGAAAGTACATCATCCATCGGATGAGACATTAAGCCGTTGCTCTGTGTGCACAAGAGCTGTATCTTGTGCATGCTAAAAAAACTCACTCGATGACCTTAACCGCAAACGTCCATCCGTTTCGTAACAGGTGTCCAGTTGATTCCTTTCTCTTAGAGAACTCTAAGATATTGTACTTAATGTTCAGGTGTTTGTAACCTGGTCATTTGCCTATTATATGCGCAAAAGGGATCCTCAGAAATAAAAACAGTCCAAACCAAGAACAGCAAATGTTTTTCTTCAATGCATCTCCTACTTTTGATTGCCCAAAATTTCTTTAGTATTGAAGTCTTCTGCCTCCGCTTACAACATCCTCCTCTACATCTTTCATCGATTCCTCTGTCCCATCTCTATTTATACGAAGACATCTCTCCATGCATGCATCTCTTTTTCCTCCCTCTTCCATGACCAACTCTATGTTGTCGTTCCAGCATTGATTCCCTTGTCCTTCTGTTTTCCCACGGAGCCAACTAATTCAGAGATCCGTGACAGAGAGCAACTTGTACCGCTTGACTGCTAAAAATACCCTCATGACTACCGCTGGAAGATGTAACTATCGAACCACGGCTA
Organism: Ryuthela nishihirai; assembly: GCA_038380435.1. Taxonomy (NCBI): domain Eukaryota; kingdom Metazoa; phylum Arthropoda; class Arachnida; order Araneae; family Heptathelidae; genus Ryuthela; species Ryuthela nishihirai. Next base: position 44,541,632 of record JAWZYU010000020.1, read on the forward strand.
GCTAAATCGTCATGCTACAACAGCTAAAGTATTCACACTCGATACGTTTAGGAGAAAGTTCTAGGAAGTGAATATCTTTATTTTCACATCTCTAGTCACTAAAGGTATTGAAATTGTTTTAGTCGTAATTCAATTAAATAATGGTAAAAATTTGCGTTTGAATTTGTATGATCTTCATGAAACAGAATTGAAATATTGGATTTTAAAAGCATTATAATGTTAAAGCATTGTGATTAAGTAAAATTCCAATCAATGATGAATTCACAGATTACCTACTGATCTATAATTCAAGAAATAATTTTCTGGAAAAAATGAGTTTCGGCGATGAGTGGGAAGAAAATGAGTTTCGGCGATGAGTGGCGGAAAATGAGTTTCGCAAATGAGTGTTGAGAAAATGAACTTTGCAGAGGAGTGTTGAAGAAATGAGTTTCGCCGATGAGTGGGAAGAAAATGAGTTTTGGTGATGACTGGGAAGAAAACGAGTTTCGCAGAGGAGTGTTGAAAAAATGAGTTTCGGTGATGATTGGGAAGAAAACGAGTTTCGCAGAGGAGTGTTGAAAAAATGAGTTTCGGTGATGATTGGGAAGAAAACGAGTTTCGCAGAGGAGTGTTGAAAAAATGAGTTTCGCAGAGGAGTGTTGAAAAAATGAGTTTCGCAGAGGAGTGTTGAAAAAATGAGTTTCGCCGATGAGTGGAGAAAATGAATTTCGTATATGAGTGTGGAAAAATGAGTTTCGCAGATGAGTATTGAAGAAATGAATTTCGCGATGAGTGCGGAAAAATGAGTTTCGCTGATGAGTGGGCAAAAATTAATGAATTTCACCGATGAGTGTGAAAAAAATGAGTTTAGCTAATGCTTGGGGGAAAATAAGTTTCACAGATGGATGTGGGAAAATAAGTTTCACAGATGGATGTGGGAAAATTAATTTCACAGATGAGTGGGGGGAAATGGGTTTGACAGACGAGGGGGCGAAACTAATTTTTTCCACGAGACTATTTCTTAACTAATATTTGATGCCTAAATCCAAGAGTTCCTTTATCTAACATTATCAGTAAAATGTCCAGATCTCGAAAAAAATAAACGTGGGGGGAGGGCGTGTTAAGTGATTCAAATGAAAAGAGAGGAAATGAGATTGAGCCGTAATCCTGTTCTGGTATAAAAGATTTTCCTCCATTTTAGTGGCCTTTAAGAACTATTTTAAAAAGTATATGCAATAATTTCTTCTATAACATTTTCTTCGCTTCACTTCCAGTTACTAGCATTCTCAAAGAAGAGGCCATGGCCCCATTGGAGTTGGCCCTGGTACAATTCAACCAGAAGTAGCTTCATAACGTCCTGAAACTTTTGACATCACTTAGAAAACAGAGCAAATATGTTATTTAATAAGAGATAAGAACAGCAAAAATTTCCCCCAAAAGGCTTTTTTTTATTAATGTTGTTGTTTAACCACTCACAATATACAACTCCCGATAATCTCATTCTTATAGTAGTCAGTAAAAGGAATTTTTTTCGAACTTTTAGGAAGAAAGGATCCACAAGGTGCATGTAACATGTGACAATAGAAAGTGAACGCGTTTTGCACTTTGAAGGTCACAAAGGTTTATTGTTTCTTTATTTTCATTACGTTTATTAATGTTTATTTTTTTCAGTAAAGTTCTAGTGTATTGGAAATTCCAGAAAACTTTCTGCTTTCACACCTTCTGCTAGACAACGCTAATAACAAATGTCTTATTTCAGCAAGATGGTGTAAGTTTTGTTATGTTGTTTTTACTTCTAAGCAGCACTTTTTTTGCACACAATATCCTAAATGGCAAGGTCACGTCGATACCAAGGACTCAAAGAAGGTTGGCAAAGAAGGTATCCAATGAATAGTTGAGGGACCAATCGGAGCCCCCCACAAAGGCCAAATGTGTTCTTTAACGTGCACAGAGTAAGGCTCTCCTATACAGGGCTTAAACCTTCCAGCTGACGGAAGACCGCCTTTCCAAGCCCAACGGTTGTCTCTTTCTCACGAAGGAAGAACGGGAATTAACAGAGGAAATTCTCAACGCAGTTCAGTTGGGATTCGAACCTGGGAACTGCAGATTATGAAGCGCTATCGGCTAAGCCAAACCCCGCCCCACAAGATGTGAGCTTACCTAGTTATATTGCTATCTTTACGTAAGTTTCCTGAATCATAAGTATGTTACTCAGTGGATTAGATCGGGTAAACCAATGTGCCGGGCATCTTCTCCAGACTTCTCGCCGATGGACTTCTTCCTGTTTTGATTCATCAGATGAGGTTTACCGGCCATCATTACCTGAGGGACGAGATGATTGCAGCTATTGCTAGTATTAGGCCTGATAGATTGCAGCGAGTGTGGGACGAAATCGATTACCGCTAGGATGTCTGCAATCTCAGTGCGGGTAGGCACATGGAGCTGTTGTAATTGGGCCAATAAAATCTGAGGATTCTAGCTATATGTATTTGATAGTGTTTTTGTACAATGCTTTATTAAGTTGTCTTCAAGTTGCAAATTATGAACCTGAGTTTTCCAAAAATTATCAACGCTATTAACAGCGATTCATCAAATGCCGTTGAAAGTTCATCTAATATTACTGCAGAGTTCCTTCAACAATTATCATTATTAAATAGCATTAAAATCATATGTTTTTAATATTAATCATATTGTGCACCAATTTACCAATATAACGGCTACAATAAAGATGATGCAGAACATGTGAACAAAGGTGGTGCATAGCATATGGGCAAAGAAGACCATACATAACATACGGCAAAATAGATCATACGTAGCATATGAGCAAAGAAGACATAGCATGTGAGAAACGTTTTTCACAGTATGTGGACAATAACGCTTATGCATAGCATATGGGCAAAGAAAAGTCATACTGTACATAGCATGCGAGGCACGTCATTCATAGTATTTAGACAAAGAAGGTCATGAGTATCACATGGGCAAAGAAGCAATGCATACCATGTGATTCAGTACACGAACAGTTTTCTCAGTTCGCATAATAATACATCCCACTCGTGATAGTTGTTAACTATACAGTGAAATCCCTTTTCTAGAGATCCAGATTTTACGGACGTCATCTGTCCTCCCAGAGACAAACCAGTTTGATCTGCTTTTGTTCAGTGTAAGTCACATTTCTCTCTTAAATTTTTTTTGGGCTTCCTACAAAGGTTCCTCATAGGAAACATATAAAGATACCGTAAGATTCATATCTGGAAAACGCTAAAAAGCCTTGGAAGATTACCTGGATGGCATCATAATTTGTCCACTTTGGTCATTCGTTTATTACTCATTCGTTTCTACTACGGGTGGACGACGAACCTAAGGGTGAATTTTGTGACACCGTTTTAATTATTAAACATATTTTAACCGAATGTGCATGTTTTAATCTCGAACGTCGTTTATATTTTAGCTTTCATAATCTTATATCCGAGCCTCTTACACTAGGACATCTTTTGCCTGATCATTGTATTTTACCATCAGTTTTTTCCTTTTTAAAACATTGTGGCTATTTTACTAGACATTGATTTTTACCTTGTATTTTCTATGTCTCATCCGGGTCTCTTACACCTGGCTACTTTTATGTTTCTAAGTATAACATATATATACATTTGTTCATTGTTGTCCAATGTGTTCCATTTTATTGTTTTGCATTTTTTGTGTGGGTTTTTTAGTTTATTTTTAAATTTGTTTAAGGGTAACACGACTTTTATCATTTTTTATGGACATTCGTTTGGCGCATTATAGCCTTAGATGCTAATGCGCCATAAAATCCTAAACAACCAACCAAACAACCAGCATCATAAATTGCATTGTGTCTATATCTGATCCTGTAGTGCAGTCTTATTATACTACATGAAAAAAAATGCAACACTTGCAAGAAGTTATGCAAATGTGACGAAATTTTGAGAAAGGAGGTAGTATATGGAAATGCAAGGAAATGATTAAGTTTGCAGGAACGATTGAAACGATTGAACAGGTGCGAGCTGACGTCACAGGTGAGGAGGAGCAGTCAAACATAGATAAAGGCAACCAAAGCTCCCTGGAGGGCAAACCGTTGTGTAAATTGTTCTAAACCGCTAAAGATACCCTTACGCAGACGTCGACAGCAGTTCCAACAGTTAACAGAATTTGAGCGTGGAAGAATCATACCCTTTAGAGAAGCTAGTCTGTCGTAAAGAGATGCGGCCAACGCTGTTGGCCTCAATTCCAGCACCTTCGTACACATATGGCGAGAGCGTTTCAAGAAGGATCCAGCACACTCCGACAAGGATCAGGAAGACGACACGTATGACCACGGAGCGAGAGGACCGCCATTTGCGATGAATGGCATTGCGTGCCAGATTCGCGACTACAACGCAACTGCAAAGGGACTGACAATAGGTAACACATCGAATACCTAGCAGGCGGACAGTAAACAACAGGTTTTTACAGTTTTCATTGCGAGCCTATTGTCCGGCACTGCGTTTTCCCCTCACTTCTGCCCACATGCATGCACGTCTTCAGTGGTGTCGCCTCAGACAGACCTGGAACGAACAAGAGTGGAGTACCGTGGTGTTTAGTGACGAATATAGTTTTTATCTTGGTCATTACGACGATAGATAACGCGTTCGCCGTCATCCAGGAGAAAGGAACGCCACCCAGTGCATGCGACATCATCACACTGCTCCAGCACCTAGTGTCTTGGTGTGGGGTGATATTAGTCAGACATCTCGGTCAGAACTGGTCATCATGATGGAATCTTTAACTGCCCAACGATATGTTACCAACATTTTGCAACCAGTAGCTATCCCATTTGTTCAGCAGCATGAAACCTTTTACCCGCAAGATAATGCCCATCACCACACAGCTCGCATTAATCTGTAGTATCTACACAAGCAAAACGTTCAAGTACTACCATGGCCAACACGTTCGCCGGACCTTTCACCTATTGAACACGTCTGGGACATGATGGGCTAACAGCTCCAACAACACCCAAGAGGTGCGCCAACCACTGTCGCTGATATGGAAGAGCAACTTCACGCTATTTGGCGTTCTATCCCTCAGGAGGACATTATAGAGCTGTACGATAACCTTCCCCGCCTTGTTCATGAACGCATTGCTGCGTTCATGAACGCCTTGTTCATGAACGTTCAACATCATACTAATTATACCACTTTACCAGGTAGGTAAAGTGGTAATTTTCCATATTTGTTTTATAATGTAATCAATCGCACATCTCATTGTATGCTAACAGGCATACATGAGATTAATCCTTCTAGGTTTTGAAATTTTTTTTTCCTGTAGTGTATGAACACTTTCGTGCATTTAGGGAAATTATAAAAAGGAAGCAGCGCCAGCAAAAGGCTCAAAGTTCAAAACATTTTTGAAGCCTGTTGCTGCTCCTCTCAAATCTCCCCTACTACAACCAAAGAAGAAGCCAAGGGAGCATGAAAATCAAAAAAAATATTCCTCTCAGAGGTAAAACAACCAACCAAAAAATATTAACTCCTCAGACTCAGATTAAATGTTTATTTTCTGTTTAGTGTACTATATTGTCCATATTAATGTTTTTGTTCTTATTGCAGATATCAGATGCATGCATTAGTCTTTAATGGCGTTTCTTATATACGGCATTGGTTATTACAAGATATAGTCACATACACTTTCCATCACCATAGAAACATTCGGATTTAACAGTGGGAGGAGTTTGCCTCAGTCGTTCGCGCGCCAGACTCGTAATCAACAATTCCTAGAATTTAGTCTCAACTGCACCAGGGTTTAGATTTATCTCCGCTAACACCCACCCTGCCCTCTGTGATAAAGGGAACGCCGATGGATTTCAGAATGCCGCCCTCCTTTGAAGATGACCGTCCTCCCTGAAAGAAGGGACGTTAAGCCCCCTGTACAGGAGAGCCAGTAAAGAACACTCTGGGTGGTTTTAACGGAAGGCTTCAATCCGTCTCCTAACAGCTATAAGGTGGATCCCCCTCCCCTACCATCTCTGAGCCTTCGGGTCTTTCTGACCTGGCATTTAGCCCAGTGTATGCAAAAAAAATATTCCTCTCAGAGGTAAAACAACCAACCAAAAAATATTAACTGTTAATTTGCATTGATTAACATTGGAAAATCCTTTTAAGTGTTTCTACCTATTTTCAATATGAGGAGTTATGTGTGGGGAGAACTGTCATGTCCACGTAATTTTCTTACATGGCCAAGACTTCATGGGCTTCGGGACGACATTAGATTAGGCTCCATTTTAATAGTGACATTTTCTACTGCTTCCATTTTTGTGTCCAGTTCAACGAAGAGTTCGGCCGCAGCCCCCGAACTTTCCAGATTGAGCCTGGAACCCCAGATGGCAGAGGAACTACGTGACATGCCTGGTAAACAATGTTGGCCGGAGGGGAGCTGAGATTCGCACCTCGGCTACTCTGGACAATCCCGTACAGCCACGCATGAGCATAGGTGACCTCCACAAGGGGGGCCAGCAAAAAAGGACAAGAAAGTATTTGGCGAAAACAGGCAGTCTTTTCTTCGTGTCCGGGCTGTGTGGTCGACAGCAATGATCCTCTCCAGTGAGCAGAGCCCCGAAGTGCGAACAGTGTATGTGCGGGGGAAGCGCTAAGCAGACCGGGCTCCCATCAACTTGGAGCGCAGCGGCCCAGTGATTGCCTTCCCAAGGGACTCCTGACTTGACGAGGTAAGGGGGAAATCTGGTTCCGCATTTTTTTTTTCACTCGAATGTATTTCTGTGAACGGCCATCAAGGTGAATATAGTGGAACCGTCTTAACTGTTAAGGACTGTTAGAGTCACGAGCAAGTAGCTCTGCATCATGAACTGTTGATTAATGACTGTTGATTAATAAACTTACAAAGTTACAAGTTCCCTTAATTATACCCTTTAGAGATACAGTTTAAAGGACTGAACTCCTTCCTGAAACGTTTACAAAGTTCCCTTAATTGAAAAAGGCCATGCTAGAAGCATTGCTGAATCTGTCACAAAAGTGGGAACTTCATATATGTAGAATGTTTGAAAGTAATTTTGTTAATAAATGTGTATTTTATTGTTAACTGAAACTGATCTGGCAACCTTCGTGTCACGTGACACGAAGGTTGCCAGATCACTAATTTCTAAAAGAATCGTTGCCAGATATTTTTTCCGAATTCTGTAATCAACCATAGTGTTCGGATATTTTTTGAGCGACTGTACAAAAGTCATATAAACATACATTATATATAGTGTATGTACTCCGAATTGTATATATACTATATATATACATCACTTTACAGACTCTGTGCTTTCAAAATCCTTATCAATTATTACTATGCATGCATATAACACATCAACGTATGTTTTATTAACACAATAACGTTTCAACTTATACTCTGTACCCAGAACGTAATATAAATTTACATTCCATGAACACAATACATTATCAACACACTATACAAACAACTCAATAAACATACATTCTATCTACACTACATAGCATACACTCTACAAACACTACACAATATACACTCTACAAACACTGCACAATATACACTCTACAAACACTACACAATATACACTCTACAAACATTACACAATATACACTCTACAAACACTACACAATATACACTCTACAAACACTACACAATATACACTCTACCCATTTAACAAAATATCAACATACATTCTATTCTCGCAATACTTCACACTATCTACGCAAACATGCACTCTAATGCACACAACACAATAAGCACTCTATTCACACAATATATCCAACGAAACACTCTATAAGTACAGCATATTCATAGACATATAGAGCGAACAATCTATACATACAGCAAAGTATCAACACATGCTTTATGCACACAACACATGCTTTATGCACACAATCTAAATTCTATGCACACAATGCATCAACACAAACCCTGTGCAAATAAGTCATCATTACACTTTACACCACAACAGTTTCGACAAGCAATTAAACTCTATATACAGAATAAAATTGTAATATACAATAGACAAAGTATCAAAATATACCTTGCACTAAATATATATTACACCACACAAAATATTAACACATGTTACATGCACACAATATCAATACATTACGTGCATATAACACAATATACATTTCCAATATAATGTATATCAGCATAAATTCAGCAGACACAATAACGACGTGCATCCCATACACATGATACAATATCTATATATACATTGTGTGAACATAAAAGCTTCAATGTTCATTCTATACACAAAACACAGTATCGACATATATTCCAAGCACTCATCACAATTAACATTCTACACACATCACATTATACACTCTACATACACATCACAATAAACACTCTACATACACATCACAATAAATACTCTACATACACATCAAAATAAACACTCTTTACGGAACATTAAAATTCACTCTATGCATCTCAATACACATCAAGAAAAAGTCTACAGATACCTATTACCATACACTTTATCTGCATAACTCGATATTTCCATGTAATGCATTTAACACGTACACTCTTAAAGCATCCTTACCACACATAATACTCATTACACATTTTATCCCTCCTTTAACCTCATCATTTTTCACTTAGAAAGGTCTCTAACGAATCAAAGCAATTATGCCAATATGCCAATAGCACACGATCCGATTCCGATAAATCACATTCTTTTCACTGCTGTTATTCCCAAGGAGCAAAATTTAATTACCGCCTACACACTTTCAAACTCTATTTAAAGCCCGTACACTTTATTATTTAACATGAACAAAGCATTATTTAGCCATCCATATTTCGTCTTAAGGAAACTTGCTTTTTGGAAACCTTTACTCTCCTTGTCGTTTATATGCTTTATTTCACGATAAATCAAACCACAAGCCATTACGGGGGGGGGGGGGGGGGGGGGGCATACTTCACTTATTACTCTGTATCATTACAGTCTCCAGGAGATGCTGAAAACAATCACCTCGTTGCCCCGGTAACGACGTCTGTTGTAGGGAGGGGGCGTTATCTTCTCTTAGTGCTGTGCGGATGAACCCATAAAATCCTCAAAAGAGTAAGTTAATGATAGGTCTTGTTAATATAAAATTAATTTTTACTTACTACAGTACAACAATTTTAGAGAAGTTTCGAAATTCTTTTTATTGGCGTTTGGTATGGGAAGATTCGGAGTAAATTGATGACGCTGTGAAATTTTTTTATCTAATGAGGTTTGCCATAAGAACTGATTATTGTGAAGATTAATAAATTTATGAAGTTTTGAAAACCTTTTATTTTTATAACAAGTTTTGGTAGAAAAGATGATGTATGTAAAAATTAAGTAGTCAGGTTTTGAAGAATTTTCTTTTTTGACGTGGTTTCGTGAGAACTTAATGTATGTAATGGATTGAGCAATGGATGGAGTTGAGATTGTGCTTTATGTACTCTTCGCAGCATATTGGCTAATCATTATTCATTTCATTTCTCAATTGTTCATAAGACATGTACACTCCAACGTAAACAACAAAGAAGAAAGTGAAATTTGGTTGAAGTATTTTACATCCCTTATTACAAATGATAAGGCATTACTCAAAGCTCGAAATGGGATGATCTGCAAGCAAGTCTAACGCATTAACCATTACGACACCTAAATGATCAACACCAGAGTTAGGTAATGGCAAAACGTTCTCAACACATACACGTTTCTCTTGTTTACACTGATTTTTAGACAAGGAATTATTAAATACGTATAGCTTTTCTTCATTCCCTCTAAAGCGTTTTTATGCTAATTTCAAAACTGTTTTCAGTTTTTATTTATCTGAAACGGTTTTTGAGATATAATTAGCCGCACGTAATCAAGTGCAAATTGTGATATGGTATAGCATGATATATCTGTCCTGCGTGAATTTACATAATTCACGCAGGACAGATATATCATGCTATACCATATCACGTATAATTCACGTAGAACGGTTTCGAGTTCCAGACTTCAGCTTCCTTTCTGGCAGAGCGGCGCCATGGGGAGGATTATCGTAGAAGACAAGCCCACTATGTCCGCATCTTAAACAAACCAGTCCGTTTGAGGCACCACCTAGCAGGGTGAACCATTTACCTGTCGCCGGCCACCTATAATCCGAGTAGCATATACTAAAGGAGGCGCCCTCTCCTCCGTGGAAAGCCTCTGTCAGAGTGGCGCCTGGTGCCATGTCTGAGATTCAACCTGACAACACTGGATGCCCAGAAGGATTTCCCCTGAACCACCGCTCAACGGTTCGCACAGAGGGACAGTCACGTGGTTGCGAGACAAGGACGTCACATCGAGAATGCTCCATTTTTCGTCCCTTATTTCCATCCACCCATCTCCCCCACTAGCAGAAAGTTGAGAGAACCAATCAGATTCTTATGATGTCTTCTTTATTTTGTGTGTTCGAGAAAACAAAGAACCTTTTTTTCGTCACTTGGCTCTTGAGACTTGGACTGGACACTTGTGCTTCAAACGGTGGACTCGATGCTTGGCCCTCTGCACTTGGGCCTCTGCTTCAGTAATCGACACAAAGTAGCCGATTTCAGTTATGTTTTTTCGGAGAGAGAAGTCTTCTCTCTCAGTCGGCGATGTGAGCGACAGCAATACAGCAATATAATGTAAGTTGATGTTGAAATACAATGGAACTATGATAGGGTTAAAAATAAATGTGTTTGTATTTGTAAGCAAAATTCGATTGCCTGTCTTTGGTCACTCCTTTTTGGTGCAGGAGAATGACTTTGTTTCCCAGTGGGATACTGGGATACTAAGTATTTTAATTATGGAACAATGTATCACGGTAAAATTGACTATACGATCACAGTCAAAATAATTATCTTTGGTTTAGAGGATTGAACATTAAAAGATGATTAATAATAATCTCATCACCTTACCCCCCCCCCCGTAAAATATATCAATTAACAGATTTCAACAGGAATTTTGTCCTTATTTAAATTAGTATACAAGACTTCTGACACATATTAACAAAAATATTAAACATTCAAAAAATCGATATTTTTTATAGGCCAGCTCTTTGCTTTAATGACTTCTTTACATCTTTTTCGCATGCATGCGTTTGCGCTAATCGTAGAAGCACACAATTCCTCTGTAATGATATCGTAAAATTAAATTAGAAACGCCTCAATAACTCACTCTTATTTGAAGGTCTCTTCTTAGAAATTTCATAACTAATTTTTGTACTGGAAATTCTCAATAGCATTAATACCTTGAGACAGGCCAAGCGATTCCCCTTTTTAATGGTGCTATTTGCTAACCAGTTTTGAACAACCTTCACACGGTGACAGGGAGCGTTATCATCCTCCAAGGTTCATCCCCACAACGACAATTTGTTCAATCCAAGGTTCATCCCGAAAATGGCAAGGCGACAATTTGTTCAATCCAAGGTTCATCCCGAAAATGGCAAGGCGACAATTTCGTGTTTTCGATGTAGTCTGTATTTTTCACTGTTCGCTTTACATGTGTAGTCTACTAACACCCGACAGGACATGTAGCTCCGTATCGTGATTCTGGTTAGATATTTTTCACAGTAAATGTAAGACACCGAAGGATGAATTCCTGATGAGGCCGTCTTCTTGTGTAGGGACTACGTTGATTTCCAGTGAGGAAAAAATTAACTTTCATCATTAAAAATTACTTTCTTCCCGATCTGGAAATCGTTTCTTTCGCTAAAAGTCTGTCATCAAAGTCTTTGGTGAGCTTTCCTACCCCGCGATCCGATTTATAGGAGTATTTTTTTTACAGTTCTTGAGTACATATTTGGAGCGAGGATTAGGTCAGTCAGTGGCCCACCAGGTTCGTAATCTGCAGTTCCCAGGTTCGAGTTCCAACTATGGCAGCGTTGATATTTATCTCCCCTAAACTCCCACCCTAAATCCCCACCCTGGTCTGTCAGAAAGGGGACGCCGATGGGCTTGGAAAGGCCACTGTCTCTCGGATGGGACGTAAAGCTATGGCCCCGTGCACGAGAGAGCCATACATACACTGTGCGCGTTAAAGAAACACCTTGATGGTCTTGACGGGAGGCTTCCATCTATCTCCTAACAGTGGGCTCCCCTCCCTCAACCTTTTCTGAGCCCTTGGGGTCCTAGTGACCTGGCTATTTAACTCTGTGTGTGCAAAAAGAGGGCAGCTTAGAGATAAAACTATCCAATCCAAGCACATATTGATATTTGTTACTAATATCCATCCATGTTTACAAAAGTAGTGGTTATTTTAACTTTCTGTTCAATATTTTTCTGCATCGCCCAGTTCTTTATCAGCAACATATCCAGTTCCAGAATGTCTTCTCAATTTCCTCAAAACAATGGGAAGTTTACATTTCACTTTAGCAGTGATTTAATGCAAAGAATAACTGCTTGAATAACTGCTTCCTTCAGACGTATTATTTTAAATCTCCGATTATGAAGGAAAAATGAAGAACTTCCCGTAACTGTTCCATATTAACACCGCACAAAATGTTGAATGTAATATGCAGCTCTCCTAAAACCGCAAATTCTGTTTTAAGGTGCGTTCAAACATGTTCCAAAGGCAAACAATACGAATTTTATGATTACTCATCTCTCATTGGTCGCCTGACAAAGCATTTAATTGATTGTAACGAGATTCTGTTCAATCCTAGCATCAGCGTATATTTTTAGCTGTATGAATTTTTAAAAATATCTGAATATGTATTAAAAATATTTGAAAATAGAAACAAACATTCGAAATCAGGGTACAAAAATTACTTCGGATTATGTAATAAAAGTTATATAAAGTTAATATTTTTGTGGTAGAAATCGATTCAAATACAAAACCGTGTACTTTTACAGGTGTGTTCAGAACTTTTTGTACCACTAAATTTTTATCAATTATATATCCTGAGTGACAAACTTGAGCTGTTTGGTTATTTAACCTCTGAGCGGCAAATTTTTGCACAATGGACTAAATGTCTAGGTCACAAGGATCCCAAGCTCATAGAAGGCTAGGAGAAAGGGACCCACTCTACCAGCTGTTAGGATACATGTGGTAGCCTCCGGTCAAAGGGACCCACTCTACCAGCTGTTAGGTGACATGTGGTAGCGTCCGACCAAAGGGACCCACTCTACCAGCTGTTAGGAGACATGTGGTAGCCTCCGGTCAAAGGGACCCACTCTACCAGCTGTTAGGAGACATGTGGTAGCCTCCGGTCAAAGATATCCAGCGTGTTCTTCAGCGTGCACAGGGTTTGACTCTCCTGCACACAGAGCCATGGCTTAACGTCTCATCCGATGGACGGCGAACTTTCTAAGCCAATCGCTGTCCTCTCTCACACCGTTGGCAGAGTGAGGATTAGCCGAGATAAATCTCAATGCTGGCATAGAACTCGAATCTGAGAACTGCAGATTCCGAGCCTGGCGTGCTGCCTACTTAGCCAACCGCTGCTCCTAACAGTTGTGCAACAAGTGGGCAGAGCGTTGACTCAGTGGGTAGCAAGCCAATTCGAATTGCGTCTGCAATGTGATTTTCTCCTCTAAACCCCACTCTGCCCTTGGTGAGAAATTTGATGTTGGACGTGAACGTTAACCCATAATTTCTTATGCAATTTAAAATGACGCTGGATTGCCTTTAAGCGAGGCTTCTATCTGTCTGTTAACATCTGAATTCTTCAACATCGTTTACCAAACCCTTAATTGTGGTTCTTGTGACTATATGCTGTGCGCAAAAAAAAAGTGCCGGTAAAGCAACTTTTTTTCCCTCAAAACTGACAAAACTTGAAAGGTTCTATTAAAAAAACTTCCAACTCTACAACTATTTTTAATAAAGGGTTCGATAATGTCAATTATTATTCATGCTTTGATTAGATTTCTAGACAATTTCTTATGGTTGACAGTCTCTTATACTGTTAAATGTTCCAGCTCACGTTTAAATGCTGAGTGAATAGCTTTGAAATTCAAGATATTCTTGATTTAGATCTTAAATTCACTTTCAGTCTCATTCCCATAGAAAATTTATCCTCCAAATATTGAATATCTACTTTGAATTCCCATTGGCAAAAAGGGGAAATTCTCTTAATGATTTGGTAGGTCTCTTTCTAAGTTGCACTAAAAGTCAAACTAACCACTATTGCCAGCCTTAACTGGCATAGTGGTTAGGCAGCTAGCGACTGTTCCATCAAAGCAAACTTGTTGTGTTAGCTCTAAGGCAGTGGTCAGCAGTGACTTCGGTCGTAGTAGGGCAGGTCCTTGTATGAGAAGGCCTGTAAAAAGCTAGGAATAGCTTCTAGGATTCTTCTCTGTCCTATATGTCGCAAATAAAAAAAAATGTCGCTCACCATTCGAGTCATTGCGGAACAAGCAAACGAAAGGTCAAATGGACTGTGAAACATTTTGTCCGTCCAAATAAAAAATAACTCGAGAGACTTAGCCCTTCTGGCGAGTATGAAATGTTCTTTTTCACAGAGAGAAGTTTTGTCGTTATCCAGCTTTACAGCGATTTTCTTTTAGAAATGAGTTCGAGTTCTGGCTCAAGATAATTTAAATTTCAAATATCTGTGACAATTTTGAAAAATATAAGTAAAAATATAAAAAATATTATAATTTTAACCTTTAATCATTCTTTAGTAATAAATTTCCCACAAAATTTACATTCTTCTAGCATTTCTAAAATTTTTCATTTCAAATAGCAATAATTTTTTTTATTTTGTCATAGATTAAAATTAATAATATAAGAAGGAAATAAATAATTAGCCACGTGAATTCCTGTATAAGTATCTTTTGATGCGTCTGAGAAATGCTTTTACCAAATGGAGGAGTGTCGGACTCAATCATTGTCGAAATGGTTCGACTTCGGCGAGATTGGTTTGAATTTGGGTTGGGTTGTTTTACCTCTGAGCGGCACTTTTTTGCACACCATGGGCTAAATGGCGAGGTCACATGGACCCCGAAGGCTCAGAGAAGGTTGGGGGAGGGGACCCACTGGAACAGCTGTTGGGAGACAGATGGTAGCTCCCCCGTCAAGGCCATCCAGTGTGTTCTTTAACGTGCACAGGGTATGTCTCTCCCGCACACGGGGCCACGGCATAACGTCCCATCCGACGGACGGCGGCCTTTCCAAGCCCATCGGTTGTCCCTTACTGACCGTGGGCAGGGCGGGGAATTTTGCGGAGATAAATCTCAACGCTGACCCAGCTGGAACTCGAACCTGGGAACTACAGATTACGAGCCTGGCTCGCTACCGACTGAGCCACCCCGCCCCAGATTGGTTTGAAAAATTGAGTCCAAACTCATCTCTAGCTTCTTTTAATTCAAATTAATTTCAGATTTGAAAAAAACGAATAGTAATGTTATATTAGTAACCCATCCAACCACCCTGAAAATTTTTCTCTTGCTGTCGATGTCAGTTCCTTGATTTCTACACTCTAACACCTGAATATAAATTTCTTGCATAAATAAACTGTTTATAATATTAAGGTTTCGTCATTTTTTTTCAACTTTGGTTCCAGTTAATATTGGAAATTCAAACTAATAACGAATCCGGAGAATAAAAAGAACATTTTATCTGTATCTGTTAGAAACTAATTCGCTCCAAGCTTTGCTGGGCTAAGGTATGGCAACGATTTAAATTTCCAATTTTTCTTATAATCGTTAAAATAAATAAAGAAACAATTGCAAATGAATTTCTTCCTCTTGGTTATAAATTCAACCTTTTAATCAGTCTTTACGGACCAAGTTGAGAATCCTTCAGCCTTTATTATTTTACATATTTTCTCTCTTTCAATTAATGAATCGCTCTTAGCGTTTATAACGATGTTCCTCAAGAATTTTCAGGTCCTATGAATTATTTCTAGTATTTATCGTTCCAAATAACATTAAAATTTTAATTTTGCCGTTCAAATAATTCTAATTAAAGTTTATAATAATAATAATAATCCTTAACACGAATAATTAAAAAATTGTTTAGCGACATGCATTTCCTTTTATATATGGTTTGGTATGTATCAGGAAAATAGCTTCCCTAACGGCACTAGAGAGTGCTCGGGCTCAAAAAATATGACATTTTTCGGGCTCAGTAATTATCAAAACTATTCGGACTTGGAAATACTCTGGTTAATTGATTATCAAATTTTTTCGGATTCGGGAGTGCCCGGGATAAATAATTATAAAATTGTTTGGGTTTCGGAGTGCTCTGGTTCAGTAAATATCAAAATTCTTCTGGCTCGGTAATGCACGGGCTCGATAGTGCAAGGGCTCAGTAATTATGAAAAATGTTCAAGTTCGGGAGTACTCTGGTGCAGTAATTATCAAAACTGTTCATGCTCGGGATCAGAAATTATCAAAATTGTTCGTGCTCGGAAGTGCTCGGGATCAGTAATTATTAACATTGCTCGGGCTCGGGAGTGCTCTGATCCATTAATTATCAAAATTGTTCGGACTCCATAGTGCTCTGGATGAGTAATTATCAAAATTGTTCGGGCTGGAAAGTTTGAGCCCGAACTCATCCCTAGTACCTACAAAACGAAAAAATATATTTACATCTTGAATCAGAGAAAAAAAAGGTTGAATATCTGCAAACCGTAGAGTGAAAACAATAGCTCATTTTTCATCCTCAGACGATATAAAAACTGATAAATTGCATGTTGCCATAAAAGTTTTCAAAATGTTCATCAATCAATAACCTTCAGTTTAAAAAAAAACGCCAATAAATAACTAAAAATAACAGATTTTGAACCCATCCCAACTTTCCATACCAATAGTTCGCAAGTTCTTCTTACTGATAACACCGTATATATATAATTATATACGACATCTAATTCGTGACATTTGTTAACTCAAGATTTTGTTTGCTGTTTGTTGGCAGAACTTCTTCACCAGATGTCAAAGTTTCCTCAAGCAGAGCAGTGTGGCCTCCGTATTCGCATTCTCACCTCGTCGCCGTCCTTCGGATTCCGATAGCAAAAATTTATTTGATGTGTGGGCAGTACCGAGTCTCCGCCATTAAATGTGACAGGTGCATCGCTCACATTTCCGGATCTCATAACTTCGCCTCTTTTCAACGGCCAATTTTTTTGCTCTTCTTCGTCGCCTATGGTACTAAATGAGCAAGAACTGATTTCTTCTCCTTTTCTTTTTATTAAGTGAGAGACCTACTTTTGACATTAACTTAATTTCGTTCGTTTGTGTTCAGAGAGTTGGGTTCTGTTGTTTAATCTCTTTTTTGCCCACAATGGGCTAAATGGTCAGGTCACAAGGACACCGAGGGCTCAGAAAAGGTTGGGGAGGAAGGGGACCCACTAGACAGCAGTTATGAGACAGAGGGTAGTTTCCCGTCGAGACCACCCAGCGTGTCCTTTAATGTGCTTATGGTATAATATAAAAATAATAAATACCCCCCCCCCCAAGCAGCTGCTTGCCACAGAGGTCTGAAAGGAGCCTGTCAGTTTATGTGCCACAGTAGAAGGTCTGAGAGGATGGCAGGACTTCAGCAGAAAAACGACACAAACAGCCATGCCTTACCCAGGGCTCGAACCGAGGTCCCGTAGATCAGTACCCAAGCGCGCTAACCACTCGGCCACGGGACGGCTGCTTATGGTATGGCTCTACTAAACGATGAACGACGGTTTTAGTCCCATCCGAACGACCGCTTTTCCTAGCCCATCGGTCTCCTTCTCTGGCCGAGAAAAGGCTGGGGTAAGCAGATAGATTTCAGAGGTAAAGGAGGTTTTCAGATAGGGTTTTTCAGATAGGTTCTGAGCAGAACTTTGTTTCTTTCTCACGTAAGGCGCTTAATCAGGCCCCTCCAACCCGCGACTCATTGCAAATGAACTTGCTTATCATAAAACAAATAATGAATAGACTGAAGCAGGAATAATCGATATACTGAATGGAATGTTTCCAATATTTCGAACAAACATTTTTAGGTGCATAACTAAATGATTTCGCCAATTCATAGAACTCGTTAAAAAGGTAGATTTCTGTTTTTAAACGAGATGGTTTCTTGATTCCTTAAAAGTACGTTGTTGTTGTTTTTTTCCAATTCATTAATCATCAGCAATGTATGTTTCCGTTTCTAAGTAGGGAATATTTCCTAAACCTCTTTAAGTGGTATCGAAACTTAGAGAGTTTCTTGGCATTTTTCACACAGAGTAACTTTTGTTACCTAATTATTTAATAAAATATAGTACATCAAAATATAGGTATTATTTTATAATGCTCTATTTTTGCACCCACCCTCATTCCTTGGACTGCGGGGGCGGGGGTGGCTCAGTCGGTAGCGCGTCAGGCTCGTAATCTGTAGTTCCCAGGTTCGAGTCCCAGCTGGGTCAGCGTTGAGATTTATCTCCGCAAAATTTCCCGCCCTGCCCACGGTCAGTAGGGGACACCGATGGGCTTGGAAAGGCCGCCGTCCTTCGGATGGGACGTTAAGCCGTGGCCCCGTGTGCGGGAGAGCCATACCCTGTGCACGTTAAAGAACACGCTGGATGGCCTTGACGGGAGGCTACCATCTGTCTCCCAACAGCTATTCCAGTGGGTCCCCTCCCCCAACCTTCTCTGAGCCTTCGGGGTCCATGTGACCTGGCCATTTAGCCCATTGTGTGCAAAAAGTGCCGTTCAGAGGTAAAACAACCCAACCCAACAACCTTGGACTGTAATCTAAGTATTACACGTCTTTTAACTAGTAAATTAAATCTTTTTCTTTTGGCTGTCATAATATAATGTGACACCATCAGATTTGTAATCTCTTAACCAACGAGCCAATCCAAATTTAAACAATTTTACATCAGAATTGGAAATGTAATGTTTAACGAAATATCAGCTTTTCTTTTATTTATTGCTTTATTTAATAATTTAAAATTTTAAAAGAAACGTTCTTTAGTTTTATAGACACAAACTAAATGTTAAGTTAAAATTATGTCATTGCTTTTCTTATAAGGGTTAGGTATTTTAGAAATAAATTTTAAACATGTAAAATATTTTATAAAATACATCATTATTCTATCAATTGACGTAAACATATCTGCGCTTAGTTGTGTTGTAGAATTTATCTTCAAACTATATTTATTACAATACGATTTTCTATAGCTCGGGCATCTTCACGAACGTCTTTATCACGCTATAGAGAGCCAACTGTATTTTGATTTAAAATATCATAAAAAGATAGGCTAATTTTTTATTACACTTTTCTTTTTGAGCCACTTGTCTTTCCATCTATCAATGACGAAACCATAGAATATTTCCTTTTCAGTTATTTTTCTGAAAGAAAACTTCCAGTTTGACCTCTTCAGTGAAAAAGATACAAACCCCGTGCACGTTAAAGAACACGCTGGATGGCCTTGATGGGGAGGCTACCATATGTCTCCAAACAGATGTTCCAGTGGGTCCCCTCCCCGAAACTTCTCTGAACGTTCGGGGTCTTTGTAAACTGTTCATTTAGCCCAATGTGTGCAAAAACGTGCCGCTCAAAGGTGAAACAACCCAAGCCTCTTCCGGTAAAGAATGCATCTAGCTTTCTATCCTCTAATAACATTGATACATTATTTAACCTCTTTTGCAAAGAATACCACAAACTACAGAATATACCAATGAGAAAAATTCAATTCTTCAGTATTCAAACTCTTTCCGTAAAGAGTACATTTGTCACCTTCATCTCCTAACGAAAAAGGTGTATTTTTCCTTACTGAATTTGTTTAGATAAACGATAAGTCTGATCTTTTCATTCTCTAATGACATTGATATACTCTTTAGTAAATCAATAGTAAAATAATCACAGAATAAGTCCTGTAGACATGGAACTCATGAAATAATGAGCCGAAAAAAAAGAAGTATATTCTTCAAATACTACCACTGACTAGGGAATACACCAATGAATCTCTCTTGTTAAATAATACATCTGACGTTTTCACCCTCCAATGACATCGATACTTCCTTTAGACTCTTTTGCAAAGAATATCATTTGCCAATGAAGAAAATGCAGTTCTTTCTTATTCAGTCCCTTTCCATAAAGAATATCACATATTAGAGAATACACCAATTAAGGGGTTTTCCTTATTCAATCTATTACGGTAAGGAATACATCTGACCTTTTAACCCTCTAATGGTACTAGTATATTCTCTTTTGAAAAGAATACCACTGACAAGGAATGTGCCAATAAAGAAAATGCAATTCTTTCTTTTCGAGCCCTTTCGGTAAAAGTACATTAAAACATCCTATCTTATTGAATCTCTCTTGGTAACGAATACGTCTAACGTCTCATCCTCTAATGACATTGATGCATTCGGTTGACTCTTTTGCAAAGAATACCGCACTAAAGAATATACCGTTTTCTTTAGCAATATGAGCCTGCAAGGCCCTTCGCTGCAAATGCAATTTGCCTCCATTCTCCTCTATTCTTGGTCTTGTCCTCCCAGTTTGAGATCTGTAATTCATCCAAGTCCCTTTCTATGTAATCTCTCCATCTCAAACGGGGGCGCCCTATTGGTCTTTTTCCACTCGGCAGGGAGATATAGCTTTTCTTTGATTCTCTCTATCTTCACCGATCCTTTGAATATGCCCCATTCGTTGTAATTGGTTGGCTTTCAGCTCACTGGTTTAGTAGGAAAACTCCAGGTTATGTCGTCTTCGCATAATCCACTAGCGTTGTCAAGAATTGGTCCATATATTTTTCTTAGAACATTTTTTTCAAACCGCTGTAATTTACCTTCATCAACTCTTATAGTGCTCCAGGTTTCAGAGCCATACATAACAATTGGACGTATGAGTGTTTTATATATATTCCCTTTTACTCTAGGGCGGGGGTGGCTCTGTCGGTAGCGCGCCAGGCTCGTAATCTGTAGTTCCCAGATTCGAGTTCCAGCTGGGTCAGCGTTGAGATTTATCTCCACAAAATTCTCCGCCCTACCCATGGTCAGTAGGGGACACCGCTGGGCTTGGAAAGGCCACCGTCCGTCGGATGGAACGTTAAGCCGTGGCCCCGTGTGCGGGAGAGAGCCATACCCTGTGCATGTTAAAGAACACGCTGGATGGCCTTGACGGGAGGTTATCATCTGTCTCCCAACTGTTCCAGTGGGTCCTGCTGTTCCAGTGGGTCCCATCCCCCAACCTTCTCTGAGCTTTCGGGGTCCATGTGACCTGACCATTTAGCCCTTGGGGTGCAAAAAAGTGCCGCTCAGAGGTAAAACATCCCAACAACCCAACTCATGAAAAGGTGTGATAAAGCATTGCTGAATTCCCAGTTTTTCTCCAAAGTTTCCCTTAAGGTGAAAATTTGATCAATAGTTGACCTACCCTTTCTTAAACGCCCTATGCATATGGAATTATTCTTTTAAATATAATGCTTAACAAAATTTTATGACAAGTTGAAAACAACAAAATATCCCTATAGTTGCCTGTAGTTACGAAACAAATTCTTGTTTTGTTTCGTGAGAACCAAATGAAGAAATTTCACATCTTTATTCATTGTCTTTGGATGAAGAATACACTAGACTTTTTTCTCTATAATGAAGAATGCATCTGATGCTTTCATCCTCTAATGACAGCAATATATTATTAATCCTCTTTTGCAAAGAATACCACTGACCTACAGTTCTTGCTTATTCAATTTCTTTCGGTGAAGAATACATTTGACCTTTTTTATCCCTTAATGAAGAAGGTGCATTCTTCCTTATTCAATCTCTTTGAGTGAAGAATACAATTGACCTACTTTACCTGTAATGAAGATCCATTCTTCCTTATTGGATCACTTTCGGTAAAGAATACATCTGAAGTTTTCATCCTCTAATAACAGCAATAAATTCTTTATTATCTTTTGCAAAGAATACCACTGACCTACAATTCTTGCTTATTCAATCTCTTACAATGAAGAATACATTTGACCTTTTCATCCTTTAATGAAGAAGTTACATTCTTTCTTTTCAATCTCTTTAGGTGAAGAATACTTTTGACCTTTTCATCCTCTAGTGAAGACGGCACAGTCTTTCCTTCTTCAGTCTCTTTGGGTAAAGCGTACGCTGAATCTTTACATCTCATCCTCCCAAGCTAAAGCTCTTCGAAGCGCGACAATTGCTGTCCTCCTAAGTGAGAGAGTTTCTTGTATCGATCTGATCTTCTCTCTCATTACGGTTCCGGATGAAGAAGTTAATTTTTTAGCATCGGTATATTTCATTCACGCTTTTATCTCTCGTCGTGTAACAAAAGAAAGGGAGATATCATGTGCATTTATAATTTAGCCTTCATTTGCTTCAGAAATCGAGGTTTTT
Organism: Ryuthela nishihirai; assembly: GCA_038380435.1. Taxonomy (NCBI): domain Eukaryota; kingdom Metazoa; phylum Arthropoda; class Arachnida; order Araneae; family Heptathelidae; genus Ryuthela; species Ryuthela nishihirai. The sequence continues at coordinate 44,563,862 of JAWZYU010000020.1, forward strand.
TTATGTGATGTACATTGCGTACAAAGCAAATATCTTTAAGAACAATAAAGTTGTTTAGCTTAATCAGGAGAATTAATTAGATTCAACTAAACAACTTTACTGTTCTCAAGTCATGAGAATCATGAGAAATTAAAGTAATAATTTAAATGTCGTCACAAAATATCAATTTGCCTGAGTTAAAGCCTTACTTTTGGTCTTAATCCATTTATTTAACTAAACCATGAGATAATGATTGATAAAGTTGATCGCTTCATGGGACAGTTTCTTCGGCTATTTTTTTTTAATTCTTCAATTTTTTTAGCTGCACAATTAAATAAAAGCTGAATTCTCAAGTAACTAAAGACCCAGAATATTCTTCAAAAATTAGATCCACAAAGTCAAGCTTGTTTCTGGTGTGAATATTTTGGTTATTGGGTTGGTTTACCTTTTAGCGACATTTTTAACATGAAGAGGAAATGGCTGTCCTCTTGTAAGGAACCATCGTCTACCATCACATCCGATGGGCGGAGAACCCTTGTTGTTTGCATTTCAACAGATTTCAGTGTAGGCAACTGAACAAAATCTGAACAATTATATTATAGTTGTAATGTTACCGCTAAAGTGCAGAAATCAGTTATTCTACAGATTATCTAGGTATTGTGCAGATTAACTAGGGTGATCCGTTAACGTGCGGAAAATTGTTTCATTTCTCAAATTACCTAGGTAATCTGCAAATTACCTGGATAATCTGCACATTACCTACTAGGCACTCGTTAAAGTGAAAATAAGATCTTTGCTGGAACAACAGGAACGTTTCTGTACGCTTAAATTAACATAATGTTATTTATCTAGTGTCCGAGAGTAGAGTTGAAACCAGGGTCATCCCTCTGTCAACATGAATCAGTCGTCCGAATTATAAAAAACGCCCCCAAAATGAGCAGGCCAAGTGAGAACGAATCATTTTAGAGATTCGTTATCAAGAATGAATCACTTTACCGATTCGTTCTCACTTGGCCTCCGCTCATCCGGGGCGTTTTTTATAATGCGGACGAGTGAATCACGTGACACGAAGATTCATATTCAAGAGATTCACCACTATGAGAGAAACAAACTTTTGAACTTTAACGATACGGAAGCCGTTAATGTGCACATTACATTTGAAATTAATGTGCAAAATGCGGAAAACTCGTGATTCCGCACGTTAACGGAGCAAATCAGTTAATCTGCAGATTAGCTAGGTAATGTGCACATTAACGGCTTTCGAGCTTTAGCGGTAACATATACACGAATCTACCTCCTTCACTTTTCACTGACTGCATGCCTCTCGCTTCCTTTGTAAGTTAGCGTCAAAAGTAATAAAATTTTTCATCGTTCATTGATTTAAAATCATATTTCATTATCTTCTACACCAGGATATTTTCCTCGGTACCTTACTCTGTTTTCCTAAAGCGCCAAACACAATTCTCAAATACTCTCATAACCGAAAAGTCAAAGATACAAAATCAGGTACCTCGTATATAGAAGAGCCCATACCCTGTGCACTTAAAGAATATGTTGGAGAGCCTTGAGGGACTTAAAGAATATGTTGGATAGCCTTGAGGGACTTAAAGAATATGTTGGATAGCCTTGAGGGACTTAAAGAATATGTTGGATAGCCTTGAGGGACTTAAAGAATATGTTGGATAGCCTTGAGGGACTTAAAGAATATGTTGGATAGCCTTGAGGAACTTAAAGAATATGTTGGATAGCCTTGAGGGACTTAAAGAATATGTTGGATAGCCTTGAGGGACTTAAAGAATATGTTGGATAGCCTTGAGGGACTTAAAGAATATGTCGAATAGCCTTGAGGGACTTAAATAATATGTTGGATAGCCTTGAGGGACTTAAAGAATATGTTGGATAGCTGTTAAGCTATCCAGTCGATTCCATTCCTCAACCTTCTCAGAGTTTTTGCTGTTCTTGTGATGTGACCATTTATTTTACCGTGTGCACAAAAGTGCCGCCAGAGGTGAAACAATCCCTTAGTGACGTGCCCTTGTGCAGAAGCCATACCTTGTGCATGTTAAAGAACATGCTAAACAGCCTTACGAGAGGCCTCTATCTGTTTCTTAATAGATATTTGTGAATCACCTTCTCTGAGCCCTTGGGTCTTAGAGACCTAGCTTTTAGCCTATTATTTGAAAAAGGTGCCTCTCAGAAGTAAAACAACCCAAATATTTTGTGCAGAAAATGAAAACATTTATTTCAAGTCTCTCCACAACTAAGCACTTATTTTTTCAATACAGTTTATTGTTTCATTACATTGGACTAGCTTATAACTAGTCATTTGGCGATCAACTGGGTATCTTTTTCAGTTTCTCGATCATCACCTGGGTAGAGGTAGCATTATTAATTTAGTCATTTCATCTAAGAAAAGAGCGGTATTGGTTCAACCAGTGTGCAGGAGAGATATAACCTCTGCACATTAAAGAACATGTTGTATGAGTGTTGACAGGAGTTTCCCATCTGGCTCCTAACAGCTGTTCAGCAAATTCACTTCCCCAAACTTCTCTGAGCCCTCGGGATCCTTGTGAGCCATTATTCCATTGTGTGCACAGAAGCACTGCTCAGAGGTAAAACAACCAATTGAACTAAAAATTTAAAAGCTCTTTTCTTTTTTCCAATGCAGAGCACTAGAGTCGACCAATAGTGGCACAAGTCGCAGCATATCTAATAAGGTTTGAAACTCATGTAGAACAGTAGCTTCCAACAGTGGGAGTGAAAAGGTTGAGTCACAAGGACTGGCCTTGACCCCGGAGATCAACGTATATATGCTGGAGGCTGTATACCCCCAGGCAGACAGGAAGCTCGGAACCCAGCAGACAGACAATATAAGGGGGATATCGACACCTTGATCCTCGAGACTTGAACTTGGAAATCTTAGTATCAAAACTAGTGCTCTACCACTGAAATCAACTCCCCCATTTAGAAACGTATTGAAACTCTTATCCCTCCAAAACATACGTTTCGTTAATCACCATCAACTGCCTATCGCAGTAACGACAGACAGGACTTACATGTGCAAGATACCGGATTATGAGCAATTGGTTAATTACAAAGAGATCTGAATCGTCTACAGGAAAGAGAGAGAACTTCACTTGAAGGGTTTGTCCATTAATGCAATTAGTTCTATCTGTTGGCATAAGCGAAAGCCTCCGAACTGAATGAGGATTATTTGTACCCCATGAGTGTAGCATCGAATATTATAACGTGGAGATGTTCCAAAGATGCTACTTGTTTACCCATACTGTAAGTTGCTCCATAAGCAGCAAGGATCGGAGAGCAAGGTCACCATCTCTGATGTTCTGCGATGTCCTGATATAATTGTAATCAATGAGAAGCTTTGAAACGGAAGTTAAATAATGACCAAACCTTTGCGGATCGATAGACATCTCATAGAGTAAACCGCGGGGAGCAAGTAAAGCTAGGAAACATGTTGTTCGTCAGGGAACGAATTATTACACGTTCGTTATGAATTAGTAGTTCAGTCGTAGACCTAATCAAACAACGCCGATTTGCCTTGGGTAGAGGTTTGAATTTCGCTCGTAATCCATCTTCTCCGCTGGAAGATTTGTTCAACTAATCTGTTTGCCTGTTCCCTTATGAAGCAGAGGACGGGACCGTATAAAGGCTCACGATTTGGGGCTTACCAGTAAGATTCTCTCGACTGTGACAGCGGCGACATTTTGGTTTCGTTCGATTCGTTCTCTTGACGACCCTGAGAAACGAACTACAACGGCACCAGATCAAACGTTAAGTCATGTTTCACGGTGGAGTGGATTGGGGTGTTGGTTAAGCCAGTAGGGTACTAGGCTCGTAATCTGCAATACCCAGGTTCGAGTCCCAACTTTGCTAGCGTTGAGATTTATCCCCGATAAGCTCTAGATACACCGATGGGCTTGCAAATGCTGTTGTCATTTGGTCCCTGTGGGAAGAGTTATATCCTATAACTTTAAAGAACACGCTGGATGACCTTATCTGCACGTTTTTACCTACTGGATTCACCTAACAGCTATGCAAAGGATTTCCTTCCTCTACGTAGCTTTGAGCTTTTGGGAGCCTTGTGACCTGCCCGTTTAGCACATTGTGTGCACAAAAGTATCGTTCAGACGCTCAGAGATTAAACATCTCCTATCCTCTTTGAGCAAGGGTTAGCTAGGTCGTTAGAGTGCCAGGCTCATACTCTGCACTTCCCAAGTTCTAGTTCTAACTGTGCCAACGTTGAGATTTATCTCCGCTAACCCTTACCCTGACTTCCGTGCGAGAAATGAAACACCGTTAAGCTAAGAATGGGCTCCCCCTGTCGTATGAGACGTTACGCATGGGCGCCGTGTGCATGACAGTCGCACCCTGTACACATTAAAGACGTGTACTCTAAAAACGCTATACGACCTTGACGGAAGGATGCTGAATAGATATCTGTCTCCTACCATCTTTTCAGCAGATACCCTTTCCAAACCTTCTCTGTGCCATTGACGTCCTTGTATCCTGGTCATTTAACCCATTGTGTGCTAAAAAGTGTCTCTCAGAGGTAACCAAACCCTGCACTGTTCTGTCCTTGCCCTATTCCTTATATAACAAACCCTGCTCTGTTCCTTAGAAGTGCTCCTAACATCACCGTTTAGTCAATTGTTCGACAAAAATTTACTGCTAAGCGAAAAAAACCAACCCAACGTAATCAATGAGTCAAAGCTTTAGTTACCGCAGAAATAAAAATACACCATCACAATTCCGTAAGAAATAAACCTAGAATTTAATTTCCCATTTCCACGCTCATATTTTGGTCCCATCAGGATTCCTTAGTTTTCACGCAACCTTAGATAAATCAAGCAAATTTACTTCACAAGAAACACTAACAGAAAAATACATGAGGAAAAAAAGTGAAAGCTTTAAACCGACTCGAGAATTTTTTACTAGAGTAAAAAAAATACACCTTTCCTCGTTGCATATACTAACGGTAGTTGAACGTGAACTATAACCCCCTGAAGGACTCCGAACAAGAGTTTCGTTACAGCAAAAAAAATGCAGGAAGGATAAGGATTCCCTTTATAGATATGACTTTTTCGTTTTGCTTCTTTTTTGGCTAATTTTTATCGCCGTCTCGTTTCCTACAGTTTGAAACTAGCCGCAAAACGATGGCTCGAGATCGTGTTTCATGAGTGCGTGAGTAATTGAGGAAATTGGTCCTATTGCTTCCGCTCCCATGGAACAATGGGAAAGAAGAAATGGAAGAGGAGCAGCATATAGGAAACAGTAGATGCTGCTCTCTGACAATTCCCTCTTCTTTCACGGCCTTCATTTTTCATTCTCTCTCTCTGCAGCAGGAAAATGTAATTCAATTGTTCATACGTTCTAGCCAATAAATTTGCATCTTTCTCAAATTAAATATGCATTCTGATGTGGTGCATCGGGCTGTGACTTTTAGCGCTATCTTATTTCCTCGCTTCTCGGCCCAGGTAAAGAACAACACTGGAGTATCCTTCCGCCTCAACGCTTTCTTGACGGAGTAGCTCCGCCGAAAAGATAAAGTGCACGTTTCATGCCTGAGTGAGCTGTTGCTATTGTCAACAGCAGGTGTGATTGGACATCTTTTCGACTACGTCATTAGCTGCGTGTAGTTTGTTTATTATCTGTGGCTGGGAACAGTTGAGTAAACATAATTATGGCTATCAGAGCTAATTCGTAAAGTTCACTGCCGCTGTTATTAGTAAAGATGCGAATTTAATGCGGCTGTTGCCAACAAGAAAAGATAATTTATTTCATAAGCTAAACGGGCTTCGAATATTATCTGAATTTATTTAGATATTTTAAAAATTAATTAATGAATAATAAATACTATTAACAAATAAAGGTTAGATTTGAATAAGCAAAAAAAGAAAAAAAGAAACTACTAGTTTATGAGTAACTCTTTTTTTCTGTTTGATAATATATAGTTGAAAGGACTTATATCTAGTTGTGATTTATTTTTCAAATGAGTATAAAATATTGGAAGCAAATCTGAATAAAATATTCAGAATTGTCTCTAATGTCTCATGATGAATTAAAATCAAAATGCCTATTTCAAATTGGCTTCTTCATGCTAATCCTCAGTTTTAAAACCTTAATTACGTATATTCTGATAATTTTATTATTAACTGAATATCATTGCTGTATTAATTATTTTAATTGTATTAATGTTACTTTTTTTCCTACGTCTGAATTTGATTTGAACATAATTTGCTTGATGTTAGTTCGGCGTAACCGAAACTTTTCACTTATTTATTTGTGTTCGTAGGCCAACGTAGCCCTTCCGCTTGCTTTGCTGGTTATTTTATTATGTCTCCTCTGTGACTGGCAGTTGTTGACAACAGTCACATTAAACAAAGAAATAAATATAAAAGTAAATGACTAATTCAGAGAGGGACGATGTTTGGTGTGGCACGTCACGAGGCGATGATGTACCATTCGCGCGTTGCCAAGCAACTCGTTCTCATTTAGCAGAGTGTAGCAGGTAAAGTGGTACTGGCTTTGCTCTTTACAGTCGATCACAATAAGTCAGTTTTCAAGTATACTGAAAAATCTGAGAAGGTGCATGATGTGCAAATGATGGTGATGAGCATTTTTTAAGAAACTTGAAACGAATCGAAGAAACTACCAACTTGAATAGCAATTCGTGATGAATTTGAGGCGGACGGGTTGGGTTGTTTTACCTCTGAGCGGCACTTTTTTGCACACCATGGGCTAAATGGCCAGGTCGCATGGACCCCGAAGGCTCAGAGAAGGTTGGGGGAGGGGACCCACTGGAACAGCTGTTGGGAGACAGATGGTAGCCTCCCGTCAAGGCCATCCAGCGTGTTCTTTAACGTGCACAGGGTATGGCTCTCCCGCACACGGGGCCACGGCTTAACGTCCCATCCGACGGACGGCGGCCTTTCCAATCCCATCGGTGTCCCCTACTGACCGTGTGCAGGGCGGGGAATTTTGCGGAGATAAATCTCAACGCTGACCCAGCTGGGACTCGAACCTGGGAACTACAGATTACGAGCCTGGCGCGCTACCGACTAAGCCACCCCCGCCCCTCTCTTTCAGAGAATTCAAATCTGGGAGAATGTATGAAATGATAAATTTCATGATGAGGGTGCAAGATATGAAAAATCTCTTCTTTTTTTTGCTCAAGAATTGAAAGAAGGGAAAATATTATTTCGTGATGAATTTGAGGATTTGTCAATGCGAAATATGCCCAAGTAGCATTTTTATGGCCAGAAGTTAGGCCATGAGAGCTTTATTTTTTGATCAATTTGTGGCTGATAATAGATTTGAAGATATGCAAAAAGAGGGATTTTTACATGGAATTTTAGTCACGAAATTAGTTGGTTGTTTGGGATTTAGTGAGCATCAGCAATTTGGACTATTATGTTTCAGAAATCAGAAAGAATGTCCTTATAATAAGAGGGATTCGAATTTTTATGGAACTTTCTATCTTTAAATATTTAAAGAAGCAGAAATAAGGTGAAATGACTTCACACTTGCAATACTACAAGTAATTAGTTGATCATCAGAGAAAACATTGACTAAATTCACACAACTCCTGGAGATATTGCTGTTGTAATGCAAGCACCAAATCGCCCTATACGGATGAATTTAAGTAAGGTAGTTAAGTAGTAGTAGTTTAAGTTAAGTAGGTGTTGATGAGAGGTACACTTCAAGATACCAGAAATAAAATCAAGAGTCTTCCACTATTATTTCAATCTACACCAGAGGAGAAAATGTCACTCTATTCCTGATAGCTTTCAGCAGGGCACTGGGTTGGGTTGTTTTACCTCTGAGCGGCACTTTTTTGCACACCATGGGCTAAATGGCCAGGTCACATGGACCCCGAAGGCTCGGAGAAGGTTAGGGGAGGGGACCCACTGGAACAGCTATTGGGAGACAGATGGTAGCCTCCCGTCAAGGTCATCCAGCGTGTTCTTTAACGTGCACAGGGTATGGCTCTCCCGCATACGGGGCCACGGCTTAACGTCCCATTCGACGGACGGCGGCCTTTCCAAGCCCATCGGTGTCCCCTACTGACCGTGGGCAGGGCGGGGAATTTTGCGGAGATAAATCTCAACGCTGACCCAGCTGGGACTCGAACCTGGGAACTACAGATTACGAGCCTGACGCGCTACCGACTGAGCCACCCCTGCACCCAGCAGCAAGGCACTGTGGACAAAGTTTCGCGATTTTCAAATCTCTGAGGGTGAACTTGTAGTTCAAGCCTTTGATTTTTTTTTCCACACTTGAAAATCTCACCATTTCCAGAAATAATTACTTTTGGCAACCAATCTACCAGTAGCACTCCGAAAAAATGCCCCATGAAAGAAATATCTGACAGTCCCTACAAAATAATTCTGCACAAATATCAATAATATACAGGGTGATTCAAAACTCTTGGGCCAAACTTTAACGGGAGATAGAACACACCTAAACGAACACTTTTCGTCATACAATGCATGGTCAGACTTCAAGCGGTGAAGCGCTAGAGGTCGCTTTCCAGTGAACACTTATAAGCGCTGGTTTTCTCACTCGTCGTCATTTCTACCGTGGATTGCAGAACGCATGGATTGTTTCATGAATCAGGAGAAGGCGGACATGCATTTAACATACGGAGCTGCGGACGGGAATGCGAGGGAAGCCCAAAGACTGTGCAATCCACGGTAGAAATAACGACGAGTGCGAAAACTAGCGGTTATAAGTGTTCACTGGAAAGCGCCCTTTAGCGTTTCACCGCTTGAGTTCCGACCATGCATTGTATGACGAAAGGTGTGCTTGTTTAGGTGTGTTCGATCAGCTCTTAAAGTTTGGCCCAAGAGATTTGAATCACCCTGTATATAAAATATTAACTATGTCTAGCTGCAACATAAAAACAAATAGGAGATAATTGGAAACAAAATAAAATTATTATTAATTTCTCTGAATAAAACTCCAGAATGATACATATGTCATCTAATATATACAGACGATTGTGGGTGACAGACTGATTGATTTATTGATAGGGAATAATATTAATTCTAACTACTGTATGATGCAGAAGTGAAAGAGCTCTCAAAATTTGCGTTTACGTTAATCCGGGTCGTTGTTGATCTCTGGAAAATAAAAGGAATTTTGATCTCCGATGTGTCCTTAAAGGTTAAATAGAGATCTCATAGAAATCAAACCTTGATCTACGACTGTTGCAAAAAAAATTGATTCCTAGGTGTATTTAAGATGGCAGATCTCAGAAACGTTAAGAAATATCAGATCCTGTTTTGTACCGTATGGTGGTCCTAAGGACATTATTTCATTTGTTTATGGTTGGCCTTAGGACATTGTTTCATTTGTTTATGGTTGGCCTTAGGGCATCGTTTTATTTGTTTAGTTGGCCTTAGGACATTATTTCATTTGTTTATGGTTGGCCTTAGGACATTGTTTCATTTGTTTGTGGACATCATTCCATTTATTTATGTTTGCCCTTAGAACATTATTTCATTTGTTTATGGTTGGCCTTAGGACATCGTTTCATTTGTTTAGTTTGCCTTAGGACATTATTTCGTTTGTTTATGGTTGGCCTTAGGACATCGTTTCATTTGTTTAGTTGGCCTTAGGACATTGTTTCATTTGTTTAGTTGGCCTTAGGACATCGTTTCATTTGCTTAGTTGACCTTAGGACATTATTTCATTTGATTATGGTTGGCCTTAGGACATTGTTTCATTTGTTTGTGGACATCATTCCATTTATTTATGTTTGCCCTTAGAACATTATTTCATTTGTTTATGGTTGGCCTTAGGACATCGTTTCATTTGTTTGTGGACATTATTCCATTTGTTTATGTTTGCCCTTAGAACATTATTTCGTTTGTTTATGGTTGGCCTTAGGACATTATTCCATTTGTTTATTTTTGGCCATGGGACATTATTTCATTTGTTTATGGTTGGCCTTAGGACATTATTTCATTAGAGACATGAAAATTTATTACACAAACTTCAGATATACAGCGCCAGGTTTATACTGTATAGTGGTACCCTAGGTCCCGGTACAGAATACTTACTCACTACAGCCACAATATCAAATCCCGAAAAGGTCAAATGTCAAATTCCGATCTACCGTGCTAGAGAAATGAAAATTTGTGCCCGAGCACATTTCGGATTTTAGAGCTCGGAAGTGCGAAATTTGGGATGCGATGCCTTCGAAAGTCCTGAGAAGTCAAAGTCAAATTTCTATATACCGGTGCTAGAGAGGTAAAATTGATGCTTAGGGGTATTTTGGGTCGTAAATCTCAGAAATGTTAAGAAATTTTTCATCAGTGTTTTGCATTCAAGATCAAACAGATGTCGGAGACACGGCCGACAAATCAATATAGAACCACATCCGAAACTACGTAACTTTGTAAACAAAACTTTTTGTGGATCTCAGTCAAACCCCACTGTGTTTTGATTTTCCACGATACACTTTCAGTATTAAAAATTTAGAGAAACAGAAACATTAAACAATTGCATAATTTTTTATTTTTATGCAATTGTTTAATGTTTCTGTTGTTTTTTTTCTCTTTTGGAAAAATTCGCAAAGTTTTAAAAATTAATCACACAAACATCAGATATACAGCGCCAGGTTTGTATTGTATAGTGGTACCCAACGTCCAGGCACAGAATACTTATTCACTACAGTCACACGGCCATTTTCACGGCACCATTTCCTCTCATGTTGCACTAACAGAACATCAGAGCCATGCACACACAAGTTGTCGATGGACTTTAGCCGGTTTTGTGTTCTGTGCCCATATATGCTAATTACTGCAAAAATATATACTACATTGTTTCTTTCTGAAAGATTATTGTCTACAATCAAAAGCCAATGTAGATAATAATCTTTTTCGCAAAGGGACACTGTAGATAAGAATTTCTTTTGTAGGGAGACAATAATCTTTTTTTTAAAGAAGCTATGAAGAAAATGCTTTTTTTTTTCTCGTAAAGATGCAATGGTAGACAAAAGTAGCGAAACAACAGTTCAAACGTTTTTACTGAAAAAACAAACAGAAACATTGGTAGGTCTTCTGAAATCAGAGACCAGGGAAATTTTTAGTAAAAACATAAATGAGTTATGAGTTGAAATAAATCGGTTGTCTTGACTGTGATTCGAACCCAGGTCTCCCAGAAGCATGCCGTCTGGGAGACCTGGGTTCGAATCCAAGTCAGGTCAATCAATTTTTTCAACTCATTTTTTCAAGTGTTCCTTGTCTACAGTACTTTTCCTGTGATAATCATTACTGAACAATTTATATAACGCTGTTAGTGTGAGTGACAAATATTACTATCATCAAAAATGTGGCAACTTGGCTGCCCAACTCCTGATAATAAATGGCGCCACTGGTGAATCAAATAGAAAGGCTTATATGTCACTTAGTTGGAGAGTTGGTCAGCTCCTCGCTGGTCTAGCGGATAAGATACCCGGAATATTTCTAAGAGACATGGGTTCTAATCTCAGTGAGGAAAACCAATTTCTTTTTCAATTGTTCCTTGTCTAGAGGACTTTTTCTGTGATAATTTATTAGTGAATAAATGAGTTATTTCACCAATCAGAATTTCAGGCAGACTTTTTTCTTCATCATCTTGCATCACCTTCTAATTCTTTCAACACGATTCTCCCTGCTCCTCAGCTTCCAATTTAATTACTGTTTAAATTATTGCATTTTCATTATTATAACAGTTTCTGAAACAAAAAGAATATATTCAAGCAAGCCGAATCGCAACATCTTTATTACTTCAATTACTAAGTGCTTCATGAAAGAAATTTTTGATAAAAAAAATGAATCCTTTACTTCTCCTTTAGAATCTACATCCCAAACATCCAAAGCAAAGGTAAAAAAAATCTATTTTCTGAATCTGTTTAGCATGCAAATTCATCAAAACTTGTACAAAATAGAGGCAAACCTAAGTCTATGAAAACGGCCACACAAAATGTAGTTTAAGCGGTTTAGTGCCAAAACATTTGAAAGCGTTAAACAGTTCAAAAGAGTTTTCTGTGCGACCATACTCTACTTTTATGCAGCATTAGAAAAGGTAGAGCAAGAGAAATTGTCTGAGGAGAAGTGGCTACAGAAGGAGAAATTTATTGGCGACCGCGAATGTTTAAAGGTCACTTGGAAGCAAATTCCTTAGAGCAAAGGTCAAGACAGCTTTCTAATGGCTCAATGCAAGCCGTCGGTTTCTCGTAAAGCATTTTCCCGTAGAGTCATTACATCCTCGGCTCTTCCTTTACCGTTTTTCTAAGGGATAAATAAAAGATTCCTCCGGCTATAACTGTGGACGAGAAGAGCAGGCATCTTCTAAACAACATTTAACGCTTTACTTGAGAACAGATTAAGTCGTAATGTACAGTGCATGCCAAACCTTTTAGAAAAACAACTAACATATATGTAAATTTCCTTCTCAGCCTCTGTAGATGTAATTGAAAAAAATTAAATGACAGTGAAAAGATTTCCACTTCGCAACGTAATCTTTTTTCAATAACAACACATAGTTATATAATAGAATAAAATGAAGTTGAATTTGTATTTATTGCTTGCCACCTGTTTGCAAACGTTTAGCATAAGTTCAAAAAGGAAACTTTTAAATTCAATTAAGGCTATCTTAATATGTTTACTCATTCAGATATTTGATGCTGTGTATGTAAGAGCTGATTATTTCAATCAACTCAATTTCTCTTAGATAGCTAGCTTAGATGTTAGACATGTTTACTATAGTCAGTTAGAATTCCCACATTACGTTATTGCTGTTTTCTGGTTCAGAGGGGTTAAAGTTTCAGATTAGATGTTAGCAATTTTCTGGTTAGTTACTTAAATACCTCTGATGATAGCCATTTTCTGGTTAAGTTAGCTAAAGCTCTCAGATTAGATGATTGCCATTTTCTGGTTAAGTTAGCTAAAGCTCTCAGATTAGATGATTGCCATTTTCTGGTTAAGTTAGCTAAAGCTCTCAGATCAGATGATTGCCATTTTCTGGTTAAGTTAGCTAAAGCTCTCAGATCAGATGATTGCCATTTTCTGGTTAAGTTAGCTAAAGCTCTCAGATTAGATGATTGCCATTTTCTGGTTAGGTTAGCTAAAGCTATCAGATTAGATGATTGCCATTTTCTGGTTAAGTTAGCTAAAGCTCTCAGATTAGATGATTGCCATTTTCTGGTTCAGTGTTTCTTATAATATGGGTTAGATAATTTTCAAAAAAAAACTTCTCTCCGTAAAGTACTACTCGAGTAACATATTACTCGAGATCTCTACAGTGCTGGAGTTTAAATTTTTTGCTCTCACATTGATTAATTTATTAAAATTGTTGTCTCCCATTGAATTGTTAATTTCAGTAGCGGATTTAGAGGATTTTTATGAATTGGATGGATTCTTAAATTCAAAAATGAATTTTTAAGAAAGAGATAGTTATAAATACCAAGAACCATTTGGGTTTCTCAGTCCACTTATCGGTTAATTCACTCCAGTGAATGTTGAATAAAACGTATCATTATCCCAATATTCTCTTTCACGTTCATCACCAATGTATTCAACACAATGACAGAAACTACGTAAATAAAATTATTAAAGTTGAAAACCTGTGCTGTTTGATTTTATACTCAATCTTTGCGATTTTAACCGGGAACATGCAAACTACCGTCAACTGTTAACAACACAGATCGCAGAGTCTGTTGGCGATTCAAGTGACATCAATCAAAATTAACCATTTGGACAAGTACACCGGAAATTTCCCCCAAGGGAAGAAATCCTTTTCTCTTCGATTTCAAATGAAACACATGGTTATCGTGACATCAATGAACATTAAAAGCATGTACAAATGATCCGTTTAGTAACATATAATAGCTAACCATAGCTGAAATAAGACTGGATTATTTAGATATCTTATCCTTTCGAAATATATACAAATATAGCATAATACTAGGTATAAAAAAAACTTGCTGAAAACTTGGATGACAAACACAAAGTAAAAATCCAACACAAAAAATGCAAGATCGAAACAGAAAAACTTTTCAGTCACCAAGTTTTGCAATTCACTATGGAAAATATAGAAGCAATTACAAATTGCCATATATTTTATTTCTCTTACAAAGAGAAATATTTTCCACAAATTATGTTATTGAAACCGAAACTTAAAGAAGGTCTAAAAAACGCTATAACCAGTGTTTGAAAGTTTATTTTTACTATCAATGTTTCTATGTCAATGTTATTGATTGCATTGCCAAATGCCACATGTTAATGTCAATATTATAATTTTGATATGTCAATTTCAAATAAAAATATCTAAGAATATTAATGTCGTCACATCAAATGAAAGAAGGCTAATCATATCATACTATTGTAAAAAAATTCTATATGTAATTATTCTGTATCCTATAGAAAAGCTTTGCGGGTCACCTGTAATAATATAATTTATTTGTACTGTGATCAAAGAATAATAATAATCAGTAAAATAACCGACTATTATCTCAGGGGAATGACTCTATATCAGTGCTTCCGAGAGTCAGTCAACTCATAGCCTGTTATGAACTGTGTACAGTCGCTCAAAAAAGTATCCGAACACTAGGGTTGATTACAGAATCAGAAAAAATATCTGGCAACGATTTTTTTAGAAATTAGTGATCTGGCAATCTTCGTGTTACGTAACACGAAATATATATATAATGTAATCAACCCTAGTGTTCGGATACTTTTTTGAGCGACTGTACCCCTTCCTCCACGCTTCCTTTTACTATAAATGTTTAAGTAAAATAAATAAAAATCCACTAAGAATATTAATTTATGATATTTTGAATTTTAGAATGAAGTACAATAATATTTTTCGCTCCTTTATTCAATTATTTTATTGCTTCAGTGATGAAAATGTTTTTGTCAGTTCTGCTACTGAATTTTCTGAAGATATTAGAAAACTGAAGAAGAAGAAAAAAATTCCCCGCCCTGCCCACGGTCAGTAGGGGACACCGATGGGCTTAGAAACGCCGCCGTCCGTCGGATGGGACGTTAAGCCGTGGCCCCGTGTGCGGGAGAGCCATACCCTGTGCACGTTAAAGAACAAGCTGGATGGCCTTGACGGGAGGCTACCATCTGTCTCCCAACAGCTGTTCCAGTGGGTCCCCTCCTCCAACCTTCTCTGAGCCTTCGGAGTACATGTGACCTGGCCATTTAGCCCATGATGTGCAAAAAAGTGCCGCTCAGAGATAAAACAACCCAAAACAACAACCCAATTCTTTTATCAATTCGATAAAAAAAATATAGTGGCCGAGTGGTTAGCGTGCATCAATTGTCTCTTTGATTCAAATATTCCAGTTCCCTTCGATCAATATATAATGAATCAATATATATTGATCGAAGGTAACTGGGTTCGAAAAGTTTTATTACATTTGCTCTGCAAAAGAGAAAATAATTCAAAACGTTGCCCCATAGATGCTTGTGTTGCCTTTCTGCTGAGGTGTCGCCTTCCTCACAGATTCTTCTCTATGGCGTATTGTACAGACAAGTTCCTTTCAGACCTCTGTGACAAGACCCTAATAACGTTTTTCCTTTTCTGCCATCAGTTCTCGCTGACGGATCACTGTCGTTGTCGCAGCCGGGCGACTGGGAAACACCGCTGAATGGAATACAATGCGGTTGGATGCGTTGTTTTACCTCTGAGTGATTTTGTTTTTTCGGAACACAATGGTCGAAATAGGAGGTCACAAGGACCTCAAGATACCAGCGATGGTTGGGGAAGAGGATCCCGTGGACAGCTGTTAGAAGATAGATAGAAGACCCCCGTCAAAGCCATTTAGATAGAACCTGGGACAAGACAGAAGTAGATTTTCTGCGTTTCGTGTGTATCATACCATACGAAAAAATGAAACAAGTCACAATGACCCAAAAAAGAGGGAATAGCGATACTGTTGGAAATTTTGACCTCGGCATTAACCTTCAAGTCATCCCGTTCGCCTAAGTAAAAATAGCTCCCCAGACTCAAAATCCGATGTTGGCAGTCTCGAGTCCAAATTGTGTCAGAGTTGATATTTATCTCCGCTAATCCTTTTGCCCCTTCGGTGAGAAAAAGGACAATGATAGCATTGGAAAGATCGTCATCCACTGAATGGAACTTTAAAACATGGCCCCCTGTGCACTTTAAAGGAAATGCTGGATGGCCTTAACGAGAAACTTTCATTCTCTCTTCTAATAGCTGTCCAGTAAGTCTACTTCCCCTATCTAACTCTGATCACTTGGGGGTCATTGTAACCTTGCTAATTAGCCCATTCCGTGCACTCCCTTTCTGCTTAGAGGAAAAACAACCCAACCCTAAGTAAAATAAACTTCTTAGGTAGGCTTACCACCTCTCAAAAGGCTTACTTTCGGAATACCGAACTAAATGATTGATTCCAGAACTAAATGATTGAGTTCGTGAGGCTATCATGAGTCCAGAAATTAGAAAATGATTCCTGGAAACTGGGCTATGGCTCCAGGATCGGAGAATAGAATCGATACAACAACAACAAGCAACGAAATGAGAGTAAATTAATATTTCCTTTGCAACAATAAGTAGATATTTCAAAAATGAACCAAAACGTGGAGCCAGTTTCGAAAATACTAATAAATATCGGATAACATTTTTTATGTTCCTGAATAAAGTGCTATAGATGGAAATGTTGCATATCGCTCTCCAAAGAAATTTTCAACAAATCAGGTACATGTGAATGGTAAAGATTAATCTTATCTTTTCATTAAAATGAAACTAAATCAGTCTCTTATTTAGCTTCTGTGGGATCCATTCAGGGCCCTTGAAGCCTCCCACTTGGTAAATGATTTCAAAATGATTCAAGTTCACATCAGCAAAAGGAAAAATCTTTTTCAATGGAGAAGTGCTAATCTTTTTTCGTTATTGCCAAACCTTTTCTCTATTCATCGTTCACTGATTGCACAACTTGACTGATGACTTTCCGTTTAGTTCTTCCCACTGAGGTCAACTAGCGATCGCTATTAATAAGTAAAGCGATCGACCAATCGACCGCCATTACACCTCAGCAACTTCAAGGGTTGGTTTATGCAAACATGCGTTGGCTGCAGATTAATGGATCTGATACTTTGGAGGGTAAATGCTATTCATGATAATCGCAAACAGAATCGATGAACGATACAAACTGAAGTTAATGAGAGTGTTTTAGTGAAAAAAATTGTATTTTATTAAGAATAATCAATCGCCAACTAACTGCAGCTGTTCCTTACTGAAAAGGCAAGGTAACATTGCTTGCTTATGTTGAAGTCATGCACGTTTATGTTGAAGTGGTTTTTATTTTGTCGTGGTGGTTTGAGAGAACCGGTTTAAAATCCACTTAAAATACCAAAAAGTGGTTGGGTTGTTTTACCTCTGAGAGACACTTTTTTGCACACAATGGGCTAAATAATCAGGTTACAAGGACACCAAGGGCTCAGAGGAAGTTGAAGGAAGTGGAATCA
Organism: Ryuthela nishihirai; assembly: GCA_038380435.1. NCBI lineage: Eukaryota > Metazoa > Arthropoda > Arachnida > Araneae > Heptathelidae > Ryuthela > Ryuthela nishihirai. Next base: position 44,581,348 of record JAWZYU010000020.1, read on the forward strand.
CTGTACATCTGTTTAGGAGACAGATGGTAGACTCCCATCAAGTGTGTTCGTTAACGTGAAGAGGGTTTAGCTCTCCTACACAAGGTGCCACGGCTAAAGTCCTATCTGACAGAAGGCAGCCTTTTCCCATCAAGTGTGTTCGTTAACGTGAAGAGGGTTTAGCTCTCCTACACAAGGTGCCACGGCTAAAGTCCTATCTGACGGAAGGCAGCCTTTTCCCATCAAGTGTGTTCGTTAACGTGAAGAGGGTTTAGCTCTCCTACACAAGGTGCAACGGCTAAAGTCCTATCTGACGGAAGGCAGCCTTTTCAAGCCCACGGGCGGATTGGCAACACTCACCAAGGGCAGTTGGGTTGGGTTGTTTTACCTCTGAGCGGCACTTTTTTTCACACCATGGGCTAAATGGCCAGGTCACATGGACCCCGAAGGCTCAGAGAAGGTTGGGGGAGGAGACCCACTGGAACAGCTGTTGGGAGACAGATAGTAGCCTCCCCTCAAGGCCATCCAGCGTGTTCTTTAACGTGCACAGGGTATGGCTCTCCCGCACACGGGACCACGGCTTAACGTCCCATCCGACGGACGGCGGCCTTTCCAAGCCCATCGGTGTCCCCTACTGACCGTGGGCAGAGCGGGGAATTTTGCGGAGATAAATCTCAACGCTGACCCAGCTGGGACTCGAACCTGGGAACTACAGATTACGAGCCTGGCGCGCTACCAACTGAGCCACCCTCGCCCCACACCAAGGGCAGAATTGGAGTTAGCTGGGAATAAATATTTTTACAAAAGTATGTTTTTCTGTTCTTTAGAAAGATATTTTATTAGGCACGGTTGGTTTAAATTAATTTTAAATGCAGAATATTCTTTTATTGATCTATATTGTATACTATAGCTATAATATTTAAATTATTTTAAAAATTATATAAAAAATTTTAAAACGTAGTAGCGTTATAGGTTATACTATGTTATGATATATGTTCAGTCAACATTGAAAGGCTTTGCTTTTGAGGCCTTTTTTTCATCAATGTTGAAGCTGATTATGAACTCTATTAATTTTAACTGCTACTTATTTTAAAGCCGTCCCATTGCCGAGTGGTTAGCGTGCTTGCCTGGTAATTAAAGGGACCTGGATTAGAATTAAAGGGACCTGGGTTAGAGCTCTAGGTGACTCATGGATGTTTCGGGTTGTCTTTCTCTTGGGGTTTCACCTTAATCACAGGTCTTTTCTGTGGCATATGGCTCTTGTCTGACTGTTGAAAGCAGTTGCTTGAAGGGGTATTTATTTCATCGGTTTTGTATAAAATGACATAAAAGAAACCTGAAAGGAAAAATATAATTCGTTGTTAAAAAGTAAAATAAATAGGAAATAATAAACAATCACAAACTCTGTTTCGTTTTTTACCAACGAAATAATCGAAAGTGGAATTCGTAGTCTTTCCCCAATAGATAAAAGCAATAATGTTTGAAAAGTAGCGACCATTCATTGTGTACGCTCAGTTCCTAAATCCTGAGAGGTTCGAAACAGGGTTTACTCTCAGAAAATCTTCTAACCCTAAAAGAATTATTCCAATCGCTGTAGGCGGAAAGATGATCAATTGCTCGCATACCTAAAAAGATTCAAAACGTGACTGAAAAGTGATAAAAGAGGAATTTATCTCACTCTTTTTTTATCTTCTTTTTTTTCCTCCAAAGTTTGAATAAAGGAGAAATGAGTTCAATAAAAGAGAATGCATTCGGCTCTTTCACGTGCGTCTGGAATTCCTTTCTAGAATACCGGAAACGAGTAATGAAACTTTACGTCCTTCACTGAGCCGACTTCAGGTTCTGATCATTTTATAGAGAATTGTCTTCTAATCCACACTCCAGACGTTAGTGCGGCTGGGTTGGCTCAATAGGTAACGCGCGAATCTCGTGATCTGCAGTTCCCAGGTTCGAGTACCACCTGAGTACGTTGAGATTTATTTTCGGTAACTCCTGTTCAGCCCTTGTTCAGAAAGAGGACACCAATGGGCTCGGAAAGGCCACTGTCCGTCGGATGGGACGTTAAGTCGTGGATCCGTGTGCTAGATATTCATATCCAGTACACGTTAAAGAACGTGCTAGATATTCATATCCAGTACACGTTAAAGAACGTGCTAGATATCATTCACGGGATCTTCTTCACGCAACGTTGTCTAAGCTCTTGTGGTCCTTGTGACCTCCTCAGTTAGTCCATTGTGTTCAAAATCGTGTCATTCAGAGGTAAAACAACCCAACAACAACACAGCCAGATGGTTATCACATATGGAGCGTCTAGATAGAAGACTGCGGATATTTTGAATCATGCCTGCGTAGTTCAGAAGGAAATAAAAAAAAAACGATGTTTCAGCATATAAGCAAAAAAAACATTTAAATACTAGTGAAACCGTGCAAAACATTAGGCTCGAAACGTTCGCCCATTGAAGACTTTTCCCATACACAATGTACTATTCCATTCATAAGGTAGGCGACGACAGCGCCCCAGAAATGTCAGTCATTTTTCGAGGGATTACTCCTGAGCCACAACAGCTAGGAACTCGGTCTCTTTCCCAACACAGCTAGAGAGAGATAAGTGCGACCACCACACCAAATGTCGGACAGATCTGTCAAGTACCGGCGTTATCACGGGGAACCGAAACATTCCGTCATCAATGACGTCACACTATGAGCGCACAAGAAACGCGTGTCAGCCCGTTCGGAATACGGCTATTATATAATGCAAGAAATCAATCAGTGTCTTCGGCATCTCTTGTTTCCTAGCTGGTCACCCTGACCCCTATTTGACCTGTAGCGCGACACTGGATCCGCAAATTCCTCTCATTTCTGAGTTGCACTGCCCGAAAGAGCCCTCTTCACCAATTTTTAGCGCTCCACCACCGTATATCGAATTTAATCTTTGACCTCGAAGAACTCATCGCATCCAAAATTTCGCAACATTTCCGAGATCTACGACTCAAAATACCCCAGGAACCAATTTTTATCTCCTTGGCACCAATAGATCTCAATATGACCTTTGACCTCAAAGGACCCTCAGGATCCGAAATTTCGTAACGTTTTACAGATCTACAACCCGAAACACCTCTAGACACCAATTTTCGCGTTATCACAGTTTGACCTCTACGTGACCTCCATTTGGCCTCGAAATCTCAATATTGATATAGTCCGGACTCGAAATCTCAATATTGATATAGTCCGGACTCGAATCTGGGAATTGCAGATTACGAACCTTGTGCGATACTAGGTGGCCAATCCCTGACCCACCGCAGTGCGAACTTTTTTTTTTCCAAATTCAAATTCAATTTATTTTCAATAAGTATTATCTATAATTATATTACATAAAAAATCCCACTAAGACGAAGCTTATCAGCGGGAATGTACATATATGTTTTTACAGATACGATCTAGATTGCCTCAGTAGTATGAAAAATGAAGGAGAGAAAAAAAGGAAAAAAAGAGAAAGAAAACCGACAAAAGAACATGAAATATGAAATTGTGAATGAAAGTTATTAAAACACATTCTATATCCAACATAATAGGAATTATTCAACAAAAAATCGTTCTGTTATCGAGACACAACTGCTTTGACCCGCATTAGACTCTCCATCAAAACTTCACCCTGCACTGCACCATTCTCTTCGCTATTTATTATCCACACATATTGTCTTTTCACTGCCAAATATCGACGCCATGTGTTTGGGTCAAAAAGAACAAATTGGCTCCTCAACTGTGCTATTTCGTAAGAGCAACAACAACAAAAAAGATTCCACTAAATATCATTGCAAAAATAGAAAGTATTGAAAGACATGGTGATTTTCTTTGATACAGAAAATGAAAAGAAATGAGAGTTTAGTTCCAGTAGTGAACCCAACCAGCGTGCTGCTAAAGAAAGATAACAAAATAAAGATAAGAATCGAACGAATTTGTCTTCATAGAAACTGGAACAGATTCAAGATGTCTGCGATCGCAGCCATGGCCCTTTTAAAAGGTCAAAAGAAAAGGAAATCAGACCCACTTTGGTGGAAATGTTTCATCAAAGCTTTGACAAACCGAGTCGGTTATCATGTAACGAATTTCACATGGGTTGAATCGTTCTAACCTTGAGCTGCACTGTTCTTTCTTTTCAACACGCTAAAGTATCAGATCACAAACACTCCCAAAATTGGGGCGGGGGGTGGCTCAGTCGGTAGCGCGCCAGGCTCGTAATCTGTATTTCCCAGGTTCGAGTCCCAACTGGGTCAGCGTTGAGATTTATTTCCGCAAAATTCCCCGCCCTGTCCACGGTCAGTAGGGGACACCGATGGGCTTGGAAAGGCCGCTGTCCTTCGGATGGGACGTTAGGCCGTGGACCCGTGTGCGGGATTAGGTTGGGTTGTTTTACCTCTGAGCAGCACTTTTTTGCACACCATGGCTAAATGGCCAGGTCACATGGACCCCGAAGGCTCAGAGAAAGTTGAGGGAAGGGACCCACTGGAACACCTGTTGGGAGACAGATGGTAGCTTCCCGTCAAGGCCATCCAGCGTGTTCTTTAACGTGCACAGGGTATGTCTCTCCCTCACACGGGACCACGGCTTAACGTCCCATCCGACGGACGGCGGCCTTTCCAAGCCCATCGGTGTCCCCTACTGACCGTGGTCAGGGCGGGGAATTTTGCGGAGATAAATCTCGACGCTGACCCAGCTGGGACTCGTACCTGGGAACTACAGATTACGAGCCCGGCGCGCTACCGACTGAACCACCCCCGCCTCCCGAGTGCGGGAGAGCCATACCTTGTGCACTTTAAAGAACACGCTGAATGGTCTTGACGGGAGGCTACCATCTGTCTCCCAACAGCTGTTTCACTGGGTCCTCTCCCCTAACCTTCTCTGAGCCTTCATGGTCCTTATGATCTGGCCATTTAGCCCATGGTGTGCAAAAAAGTGCCGCTCAGAGGTAAAACAATCCAACCCCCAAAATAAATTAATCGATTATTGAAAATTTTTCGAAAGCGGTATCTTGCACACATTCCTTAAGTTTGGCGTTTTTTTCATGAACTAAAGATACAATGCCTAAATGAGTTTGTAGTGCGTTCATAGGAATATTCGTTATCAATCAAATAGGAAACTTGCTTGGCAGAAGCATTGCATGAGAGACAATGTGAGAGATTATTAGTCGACGCTTCAACATTTCCTACATATCACAGAATGTTTGGAAGGTGATCGATAGGTTAATGGCGTATCGAAGTCTGGATCTCAGGGGTGGGGGCCAAGGGTCATCGCCACTTTTTAAAATGGCAATAATGGAAGCCAAAAATCATTAAACTTGTGCGTATTTCGCGCATTTTTCAAAAGCATTTTTAAAAACAAAACTGTAAAACGAAAAGTGTTACACTGGAATGGAAATCCAGTCTCTTCTTCCCTTCTCCTCCATTTCACCTTTTTCCTTCCCGATTGCGTCGCTTGCCTCCCCCCCCTTCCCTATTCGTTTTTAGATTCTGGCCGTGGCGCATCAATGACAAACGTCAAAGCATCAACTGTGCCGGCGCTCAGTCTCCCAATAATCTCCCCACTTCGATTGGATTATTTTAGCTCTGAGCGGCACTTTTTTTTTGCACACCATGGGCTAAATGGCCAGGTCACATGGACCCCGAAGGCTCAGAGAAGGTTGGGGACCCACTGGAACAGCTTTTGGGAGACAGATGGTAGCCTCCCGTCAAGGCCATCCAGCGTGTTCTTTAACGTGCACAGGGTATGGCTCTCCCGCACACGGGGCCACGGCTTAACGTCCCATCCGACGGACGGCGGCCTTTTCAAGCCCATCGGTGCTGACCGTGGGCAGGGCTGGGAAATTTTGCGGAGATAAATCTCGACGCTGACCCAGCTGGGACTCGAACCTGGGAACTACAGATTACGAGCCTGGCGCGCTACCGACTGAGCCACCCTCACTTCGAGCTACGAAACCATAGCTAGTATGATTGATAAGTAAAAATAATTGCCAATATTCCAAAACTATAAGAATAGCATCTGACCTCCGGGAAATATGCGATTCTCGTTTACAAAGAATAAGAAAGTTTTTCTAATTTAAAATCCATTCATGGTGGAAGTTCAAACAAATGGGTGATTGGGGAAATGTAATGGTTACACAAATGGTTAATTATATTAGTACTTACACAACCGAAAAACAGTTTTTCATTTATCTCTTTAAAAAAAAGTGGCCCACCACCAGGGGCATAGCCATGGAGGAAGGGGGACGCTCCCCCCAAAAGTAGCTCGGAGTTGACAAAATTCGAAGCGGCTTCGTAAAATCTAGGTGAGTTGCGAAAATTTGCAGTTTTTTATTTTTGGAAAATTAAGCGGAGTTGTCAAACTCGAGGCAACTTGGCAAATCTAAGGTAGTTTGGAAAATGGAGAGACGGCAAAATTTAGAGCAGTTGGCAAAGTTCGAAGCCACTTAGTAAAATACGTGTGAGTTGGCAAAACTCGGAGTGACTTGGTAAAATCTTGGGGATTTGGCAAAATTCGGAGTGACTTGGTAAAATCTTGGGGATTTGGCAAAATTCGGAGTGACTTGGTAAAATCTTGGGGAGTTGGCAAAAATTAAGGTGAGATGTAAAATTTAGGATTTTTTTTCTGTAAAATTATGGCGAGTTAGCAAAACATAGGGAGTTGGCAAAATCTAGGGACAGTTGGCAAAATTCGGAGTGACTTGGCAAAATCGTGGGGAGTTGGCAAAATTCAAGTGAGATATGAAAATTTGGATTTTTTTCTGTAAAATTATGGCGAGTTGGCAAAATCTAGGAGAGTTGGTAAAACTTAGGGAGTTGGCAAAATCTAAGGGCAGTTGGCAAAAACTAGGGGCAGTTGGAAAAATTCGGACTGGATTGGCAAAATCATGGAGAGTTGACAAAATTCAAGCGAGATGTAAAAATTGCAATCTTTTTTTTCTGTAAAATTATGACGTGTTGGCAAAATCAAGGCAGCTTCGCAATATCTAGGAGAGTTGGAAAATCTTGGGAGAGTTGGAAAATCTTGGGGGAGTTGGCAAATTCAGAGTGGCTTTACAAAAATCAGGTGTGATGTAAAATTGGGATTTTTTTCTGTAAAATTGTGGCAAGATGGCAAAATCTAGTGCAGTTGGCAAACTTCGAATCCACTTGGCAAAATACGGGCGATTTGTGAAAATTGGGATTGTTTTTGTGAAATTAAGGAGAGTTTATAAAATCGAGAAAACTTTGCAAAATCTAGGAAAGTTGGTAAAACTGGAAACCACTTGGTAAAGTACAGGTGAGTTGTAAAAATTGGGATTGGTTTTGTGAAATTAAGGAGAGTTGGAAAAACCAAGAACCCTTGGCAAAATCTAGGAGAGTTGGTAAAATTCGAAGCCACTTGGTAAAATACAGGGGAGTTGGGAAAATTGTGCCTTTCTTGTGCAATTAAGGAGAGTTGATAAAATTCGAAGTGACTTGGCAAATTCAGGGAAGATGTAAAAATTGCGATTTTTTTCTGTAAAATTACGGCGAGTTGTCAAAATCTAGAGTAGTTGTCAAAATTCGAATCTACTTGGTAAAATATAGGCGAGTTGTGAGAATTGAGATTTGTTTTGTGAAATTAAGGAGTGTTGGACAAATTGAGGAAATTTAACAAAATTTAGGGTGGTTGCAAAATTCGAATACACTTGGAAAATACGGGCGAGTTGTAGTAATTGGGATTAGGTTTGTGATATTCAGGATAGTTGACTAAAATGGAGAAAACTTGGCAAAATCTTGGGGAGTTTGAAAAGTTTGAAGTGATTTGGGTAAATTTAGGAGAGATGTAAAGATTGGGATTGGTTTTGTGAAATTAAGGAGAGTTGGCCAAATCCAAATCAAGGAAAATTCACACTGACTTGCTACAATTCAGACGAGATGTAAATAGAAGTCAAATGGCAATTTGTGGAAATTGCCCCCCCCTCCCCACACGGAGGGAAATTTAGTAAATTTGTTCAGTATCTCAGTAGGCAAAATTTGAATTTCGAGTTGGAAAATTTTTGATTTAACCCCCCCCCCCCCCCAACCATAGTCCTTCGCTACGCCCCTGCCCACCATTCCCTAGGGTTAAGGAGACAATAAATTGCTGCTGATGTAAACCTCATGACCGCCTCTCATTCTATCACCAAAATTTCAAATCTCTAAAGCAATCAAATTGATTGCAGTGTTCATTTTATTTTTCCGAAACTTTCCACCCTTAGTGGACGCTATTAAAACTATTCGGAGATTCGTGAAATGCGAATCCTAATATTTCGTCATACTTTTACGCCCAAATAATAATTTTCAAATTATCTAAACAAACGAGAAAAATTGAGCATCTACATTCTGAAAAGTGAAATCATAAGCTCGATTTTTTCCCCTTTTTTTTGAAAATGAGCTTATTAGTAAACATAATGAAAATTAAGTTCAAAATAATGGTTAGTTCGTTAAAATTTCCCACAGAAAAGTCTGAAGCATAAAATAATCGCTTTTTTTTTCTTCAAACGTGTCTTTTTTTTTTAAAGACAGTTTTGTTCTCAAAGATGGCTTCCTTCCGTCTTGTCATTAGTTGTGAGAACAAGTTTGCGTCGTTGTTTTTAGCATTTTAAAATAAAGTTTTTTTTCTTTTTGTTTGGAACATCTTAAGTGCATTATTCTTTTATGGAGCACAAACAACACATTCAGTCACCCACTACGGACCAGATGGTAAGATACCAGCACGAAGGCATAGTGTATGGAAAACTTTGAACGAATGTAGAAATCCCAAGGATATCCTTATGATGGGAATCCTCGAGGTTTCCAGACAAAACTTGATTTTTTGTCTGAAACACTTCGAGAGCAATTAAAATTAGTAACAGTCACGTGAATTGTCATTTATCATTGGTTTACTATTTAATATAAAACAATCAAAATTTGCCCGAAAATATTATGGAGTCATTTTTACTTCAAACTTCAAAACTCAGCCTTATATTTCTTACTAAAAATCACGACCGCTCTGAATCCGACAAACGATTTCTTAAGCAAACCCTGAAACCCAATCCCTTAAGCAAATATTCGTTAATGAAACACTCGGAAGGTCAAGAAAATAAGGGAAATATAATTGGGGAGGAGAATAACAATATTACAGTTTTCTAGGTTCTATAGGTTGTTGGGTTGTTTTACCTCTGAGCGGCACTTTTTTGCACACCATGGGCTAAATGGCCAGGTCACAACTGCAGGCCAGAAGAAACCTTCTCTGAACCCGATGGTTCAGAGAAGGTTGGGGTAGGGGACCCACTAGAACAAGCTGTTGGGAGACAGATGGTAGCCTCCCGTCAAGGCCATCCAGCGTGTTCTTTAACGTGCACTGGGTATGGCTCTCCCGCACACGGGGCCACGGCTTAACGTCCCATCCGACGGACAGCGGCCTTTCCAAGCCCATCGGTGTCCCCCTACTGACCGTGGGCAGGGCGGGGAATTTTTGCGGAGATAAATCTCAACGCTGACCCAGTGGGACTCGAACCTGGGAACTACAGATTACGAGCCTGGCGCGCTACCGACTGAGCCACCCCCGCCCCAGGTTCTGTAGGAAATCTCCAGTTTTCCTATAACTCTCTAACCAAGGTCGGTATTTTCCTGTTGAGAAACGCAACAAAGAATCAAAAGCAGAGTCAGCAGTATTCACCTTTTCTATCTCCCCACCACGTTCTTGGTTCTTCCACTCCAATTGCTAATGCTAAGCCTAAAAGTACGTTTCGAATCGGAAAAGGAAGAACAATTCAAATTCGTCCTACCTTTCGCACACGTGGAAGCAAACACACTCACGTACGTTCCCGCCTGTGCATACGTGCATCCACAGACGCGCACAAATGCATCATAGAAATAAAAAAGAGAACTCAGCGAGACTTGAGCTTCAATCAATGGCCAAAGGAGCGCTTGTGAATTTCTAGCTGTGGAATGTCAGTAATAAATAAATAGAATGCCAAGGACTTGAAACTTGGCCAAAACAAATTGAAATAATGCCGCTTGTCTATGGCATCTGGAAGTTTTCTGCCTTGGTCGAAGATCCTTCAAGCTTTCTGCCCTCGTATATCAGAGAGCGGATTCACCGGAAGTTCCACGGCATGCCTCTCCGAGAGCCAAATAAATACCCAGGGTGACCTGCGGTATAGAAATGAAGGAACAAAGAATGCTCGTGTAGTTCTCTCAGAGCCGAGAAGAAGAGGTGAGACTGCCGTTGCTCATTTGTTCACTCTCCTGAGTTTCTCACTCTTGGGGCGGGGGTGGCTCAGTCGGTAGCGCGCCAGGCTCGTAATCTGTAGTTCCCAGGTTCGAGTCCCAGCTGGGTCATCGTTGATATTTATCTCCGCAAAATTCCCTGCCCACGGTCAGTAGGGGACACCGATGGGCTTGGAAAGGCCGCCGTCCGTCGGATGGGACGTTAAGCCGTGCCCCCGTGTGCGGGAGAGCCATACCCTGTGCACGTTAAAGAACACGCTGGATGGCCTTGACGGGAGGCTACCATCTGTCTCCCAATAGCTGTTCCAGTGGGTCCCCTCCCCCAACCTTCTCTGAGCCTTCGGGGTTCATGTGACCTGGCCATTTAGCCCATGGTGTGTAAAAAAGTGCCGCTCAGAGGTAAAACAACCCAACCCTGAGTTTCTCACAGAGTTGCTCGAATTCAAGACAGAAAAAAAGGCAATCAAACCAAGTCTTTATTTGTCATATATTCGTTGTTAGGAGACACCGAAATAATACGAATCTCAAAAAAAATTCATATATCGCTCAGTAACTGGTGACTTTGAATTTTAACCCACGAATATTAAAACTAAAAAATAAAACTTGGTTCTTGAAGTTCGATTTTCAATTGGAAAAACTGAAACGTTATTTCCCTAATGCTAGATTTGAACCGTTCATAAATGTTGAACGACAAATGAAATTTTTCCTTTTATGAAATATGCAGTAGAGTAGACCCTTGGTTATACGTCTGTGTATTAGTCGAACTGGTCTTAGAAACGAAATATTCTGAATTAACCCCAAACTATAGCAAGCAGACCTAAGGGGCGTACGCCCCATCCCTAGCAAAAGTTTTCAGGAACGAACTAAATGAGTTATACCTCTCGCTTCACCCTCCCCTATCACTATCCTTACAGCATTTTAATAATCGAAACAGCGAGGGATAATTTAAAAAAAAACCTATGTATTTAATATATTTTGCAAGAATATATTTTAAAGGATCACTAGAACGGAAGGGAAAAATATTGTCTTAAAAATTTAAATATCTCTTCAAGCAGCTGCTTGTCACAGATGTCTTACAACTTGTGAGTGACAGGCTCACAAGGGCCTGTCAGTTTATTCGCCAGAGTTAGAGGCCTATGAGGAAGGCGAGACTTTATCAGAAAGACAACCAAACAACCAATACCTTACCCGAGACTCGAACCTAAGTCCCTTTGATCATCATGCCAACCCGCTATCCACTCGGCGACCGAGAGAGCAAAATACTGCCTTGTTTACTGAAATAATTTCTGAAATACTGTATGTTGTTTATCTCTGAGAGGCAAATTTTTTGCACGCAATGGCACTGGATAATTGTTAAGAGACAGGTAGAAGACTTCCCTTAAGACCATCCAGCGTGTTCTTTAAGGTGCACAGGCACACGGGGCAAAGGCTAAGCACCGGCAAAGGCTTCTCCTCCGACAGATCGAGGCCTTTTCAAGCAAATCGGCGACCTTTTTCTCATCCAGCAACTTGGGGTTTAAAAGAATTACATTTCAACGCTAGGATAGTTCAGACTCGAACCTGGGAAGCGCAGATTACGATCTTAGAACGCTACAAACAGAGAGTCATTTGAATGCCTCAACTGTCACTCAAAGGGTTAATCAGCAAAAATATCTTTTCGTTTTTTTATGCTGTTCGATTTGCTTTAATCATTGAACTACAATCATTTCGACATTCTCTTCCACTCTAAGCGTGGGGTTGGTTCAGTCATAAGTGCACTAGGCCGCATTTCTTTTTAAATTTCCTGGTTCGAATCTTAATTAGGTCTGAGTTGAGATATCTACAGTTAACCCTCACTCTGCGATTGGTGACAAAGAGGAAACCGATGGTTTCGGAAAGATCAAAGAGCCCGCCAGCCTCAAAATCTGATGAGTTTCACTCAATTAAGTTCGGAATATTCAGAATAAAGTACTCAACTTTATTTTCTATCTGTAGCGAGATAGGAGGTTGACTCAATAGGTGGCATGCCAGGCTCGTAATCTGCAGTTACAAAGTTCGAGTCCCAACATTGAGATTTATCTCCGCTAACCCCAACTCCTCGCACTCAGCAAAAGAAACACCGATGGGATTGGAGAAGCCGCCATCCGTCAGGTGGGACGTATAGTCTGACCCTGTGTTCAGGACAGCCATACCCTGTGCACGATAAGGAACACGGCGGATGACCTTGAACATAGGATTCCACGTGTCTCCTAAGAACTGTCAGTCGAGCCCCTTCCCCATCCTTCCTGAGCCCTTGGGGTTCTTGTGACCTGGTCATTTTACCCATCATATGCAAAAAAGTGCCTGTCAGAGAAAAGACAACCAAACTGTTTGCATAAAGCAACTTACTTTTCGCCTTTGGAAAGAAAAATCTTTTTAAAATATTTATATACATTCCATTTTTAAATCGATACCTCAAAGTTCTCTGATATTAAGTTGTGGAATAACTGAGATAAATACGCAAAAAAAGTACAAAATAATTTATGTTGAAAGAAGTCCAGCCTTACTGCAATTACGCCTGTAAATTGCCTGCATTGCAAAGCTTCAACGATAAATGAAGGAGTACTTCAACTCTGCAACTGTCGTCGTTTCTTCATTTCCATTAAAATTAAAACTTTCAGTCTCTTTCCATTTGCAACATTAAACTACTGTAAGAATCCTTTTCGCTTCCATGGGTTTTTTTGGCGACCTCAGAGATCGTTAAAATAACCCAAAAGAAGGATTCCTGATAAAAAAAAATAATAATTTTATTAGAAAGTTTTGATAAGAAGTCTAATTCTTGCGTAGTTCTAGCATCATATCTCTTGCAGCTCTTACTCAGAACGGAGCATGCGCATGACGAGTGCAGCAAACCATGACTCAGTGCCGATAACAGTATCAGGATGCTCTGCTAAGACGAACGACCCCAAGATGAACCTGTGTCGGAAAAACAAGCAAAGAAACTGATAAGAACGTTTAACGGGGAACAGAAAATAGGCTTCTGATTAGCCGTAGTCATTCACAGTAATTGGTTCCCAGAAACAGATTTATATTTCTAGAAACTGTTTCTGAGCTCAATTCTCATCGTCTCCTTCCGTTCATTGTACGTCTTCATCAGCCACGTGTCATACAATCAGTACGAAGGAATAGGTATGTAGGTTGCAGTCATCAGCGGTGATCCAGTTTCAATGAGGTCTGAAAGTTATCTTCTTATCACGAATAGTTAGCCTCACAGAGATGCCCACCATGAAGGGGCCAGTGCTGACAGATCGTGGCGAATTGGATACTTTCCAACTTCCTTACGGATGGCGAGAGTGTGTCATCTTGCTCCCCGACATCTTACCTCCCCACCATCCTTCAACACGCTAGTTGGCATACTGCCAGCACACCAAGATGACTGCGGGATCCATATCTTGCGGGTCCATTTTTCACCGCTCCAGCCTTGACCAAGTGGACTGTGAAATCCATCGTATCCTATTACTAGCCACAAGCAATTTAACCACTTGTCTTTGCTGCTTTTCGGGATCTTGCAACGGACTTCATGCAGAGGAAGAGCGTTCCTTTTTTTCCCTCGTAGATGACTTTCCACCGATTGCGTTACGTCCATTTCGCAGTTCCTTTTCACTTCGTGCGATAAGTTGTCATCTGCTGCGGGCGACCATTCTGAGCAAGCTAAGCGTCAATCATTAAATTAACGAAACGGAATTAAATATTACAAGTGAAAAAAAACGTGTCGAAACACTGTTGAATTCTTGCTCTTTACTCGAGCCACACTCCGAAACAAATTGCGGGGCGAACAAGTCTCTTCTTTTTCACTCTTCGACATCTCCACCTTCTTTTCTCCCATATTACTCCATATCATTTTCCTTTACATCTTTTTCATTCTTTCGAACCAATTTCTTTCCTTCTATTCTGTTTTATTCTTTCTCATTCCTTCCTTTTGTTCTATTCCTCCCAAATCCTTTTCACTTCTATTTCATTTCTCCAAATCCTTCCTCTTCTACTTCATTCCTCCAAATCCTTTTCTCTTCTATTTCATTCCTCAAAATCCTCTTCACTTCTATTTCATTCCACCAAATTCTTTTCACTTCTATTTCATTCCTCCAAATCTTTTTCTCTTCTATTTCATTTTTCAAAAGCCTTGTCCCGTCTATTCTACTATATTTACCATATCCTTTTCCCTTCTATTCTATTCCTCCAAAATCCTTCTATTCCGTTCTTTTAAATCCTTTTCTCTTCTATTCTATTCATTTAAAAATCTTTTCTCTTCTATTCTATTTCTCTAAATTCTTTTCTCTTCCATTCTATCCCTCTATATTCTTTTCTCTTATATTCCTCTAAATTTCCTCCAAAAAATTTTGTTCCATCTTTTTTCAAGTCTTTTCCTTTCCACTTTTCCAAATCTAATCTCTTTCTACTTTGTTCCTTCAAATCATTCTGTACTATTCCTCCACGTCCTTTTCTATTCTTCCAGTTCCCTTCTTTTTTCCATTCCTTCATATCCCTATTTTTTCATTCCTTTTCATTCTTCAGAACTCATTCTTTCCCTTTTATTCTCTCTCTCCAAGTATTTTTCTTACATTCCGTTCTTCCTTTTATCTCCCACTGCTCTTCGTCTCTCCTTTCCCTTCTTTCACATTCCACCGCCTCTATTCCTTCCATTTTATTCTTCTTTCGGATCCATTTCTTCTCCTCTTCTTCCATTCATTTCGCTTGCTTTACATTTCTACGTTTCCATTCTTTCCCATTCGTGTTCACGATACTGCTAACCCTGATGTGGGGATGGACGATGGATCCGTTGATTTCAACGGACGTGTCGCAAGTATTCAGTTAAACCGTTAGCTACAGACCAGGTCTCAAATTCGAATCGTGTAGGGGGGGGGGCCGAATCAATTACGTCTCAATATATAGGGTGCAACATTTTAATTTTGATCAATAATAAGAAAAACATAATTACTTACATTGTTGTTTTATCTAATAATTACAGTTTTAATATCAAACATTAACCTAATTTCGTTAGAGTGTCTTCATCTTCGGTTGAACGCCACCACATTCCCACACTCGCGTGAGATCATACTCGAGAACCTAGTAAGCCGCAGTTGGCAGCAATAATTACAAAAGATTCATTCTTTGCGGTTTCAAAAAATTGACTTCACGGGTCGGGTGTTCGCAAGTCCAGTATACTCTCTTTACCCGTACATCAAGATATGCAATCATTTTTCTTTTGAGTTGAATATTACGGCCTTTCAAGGAAGAGGAAAAGTTTGTAAACTATCGTCTTTCAACAGCGATGTGTTTCGAAATTCCAGAATCTCAGACATTCGATCGCTGAAAAAAGGAAATGCGATTTGCCTCATTCTTCTTAGAGCCCATTTCAATTTGACCTCAGTTACGTCATTAGAGCTGAGGTCAAATTGAAATGGGCTCGGCCTTTTCTATTTCATTTCTCCAAATCTTTTTTCTCTTCTATTTCATGTGGGGAGTCGTCTTACCTCTGAGTCCTCTCAGTCTGAGCAGAACCTTTGCGCACACAATGAGCTAAATGTCAAGATCACAAAAAACCTGATGACTCATAGCTTGGTAGGCTAAGAGGGATCTATTAGATAGCTATTATGAGACAAATGGAAACCTTCGTCAAAATCATCGAACGTATTCTTTAAAGTGCACACTGGAAGGCTCTTATGCACAAGCGACGACTGCTTAATGTCCCATCTGACGGATGGCTGCTTTTACAAGCTCATCGGTGTCCCCTTTCTCACTGAGAACATAACCAAGGACATAACGTAGGTTAGGTTTTCCAAACCCATCGGTGTCCCCTTTCTCACCGAGGATACAACGTGGGGTTAACCTTTCCAAACCTATCGGTTCCCCTTTCTCACCGAAAATTGTAAAAACGTAGGTTGCTAAAATCCTGTTCTGTTGCAGGGTTAATTTATGGAAGACCATATGTTAAATATAACAACATATCAGCTACTAAATGCGAAATGATAATAATGATATTACGGGAACTGCATCCATAATATAATTCATACATTCATACATTATTTTAGTGGTTCTTTTTACGAAAAATAAATTTAATTTCAAGAAACAAACTACACGGTCATTATGAATGAATACCCATATCTTTAAAAAATGCTATATTTTATTAATAATTTAAAACAAAGGTAATTTTGAGCGCCAAATGTCAAGAAACTCTCCAGGTTTCAATTGGAACACGAACGTTTAGTTTGATATTCAACTTTTGTCGATACTTGGCTCAGCATGTCTGGTTTAGCATTTGCAATAGCTTCGTTCTTTTAAATGCTGTAAATTGCGAATTTTTTTAAGAATAAAGGTTTTTTAATGTTTATCCCCCCCCCCCCAAACAAGAAATCCATTGGCGTCAAATCGCGACTTCTCAGGAGCGACAAGATCCAATAACCTCTACAAATCCAACGATTTAGAAGTTTGGGAACTGAAACATTTCGTCTGATACTAACTCCAGGACGTCATAACAAGAACTCTGAGGGTTTTTTACCTTATCGATGCACAATTGCTCTTGTTAATTATTTAACAAAATATAACACTTCAAACTATGGGTATCAAATCACTGAAATGCATATTCCGTCTTTTTGTCATTATCTATGTTGTGCTCTGTATCTCAGTTATTTTTAACGTTATCGACCACACATTTTGCACATAGACTGTCATCAAACGGTCCGCACAATACACATATGCACATAGACTGTCATCAAACGGTCCGCACAATACACATATGCACATAGACTGTCATCAAACGGTCCGCACAATACACATATGCACATAGACTGTCATCAAACGGTCCGCACAATACACATATGCACATAGACTGTCATCAAACGGTCCGCACAATACACATATGCACATAGACTGTCATCAAACGGTCCGCACAATACACATATGCACATAGACTGTCATCAAACGGTCCGCACAATACACATATGCACATAGACTGTCATCAAACGGTCCGCACAATACACATATGCACATAGACTGTCATCAAACGGTCCGCACAATACACATATGCACATAGACTGTCATCAAACGGTCCGCACAATACACATATGCACATAGACTGTCATCAAACGGTCCGCACAATACACATATGCACATAGACTGTCATGCAACGGTCCGCACAATACACATATGCACATAGACTGTCATCAAACGGTCCGCACAATACACATATGCACATAGACTGTCATCAAACGATTCGCACAATACACATATGCACATAGACTGTCATCAAACGGTCCACACAATACACATATGCGCATAGACTATCATCAAACGGTCCGCACAATACACATATGCACATAGACTGTCATCAAACGGTCCGTACAAAACACATACGCACATAGACTGTTATCAAACTGTCTGCACAAGACACATATGCACATAGACTGTCATCAAATGGTCCGCACAAAACACATGTATACATTTTGGGTCGACTCACAGTAGGGTGGCATGGGAAAGTGGGTATCGCGCCAAGTTCGAGTTCTAGCTGAGAATTATCTCCGCAAAACTCCCCGCCCTGCCCTCACTCAGTTGGGGACACCAATGGGAAAGATCGCCGCCCGTCGTACAGAATGTTAAACCGTGGCCCCGTGTGATGGAGAACCATACCCTGTGCACGTTAAAGAACTCGCTGGATGGCCTTGACGGAAGGCTACCATCTGTCTCCTAATAGTCGCAGTGGGTCCACTGACCCAATCTTCTCTGAACCTTCAGGGTTTTGTGATCTTCCCATTTAGCCCATTGTGTGAGAAAATGTGCCGCTCAGAAGTAAAACAACCCAATCACAGTAAAAAGCCTTATTCCATGACTGTCATGTTTTTTCATCTCCAATTGGAAAGC
This sequence comes from Ryuthela nishihirai, assembly GCA_038380435.1. Classification (NCBI taxonomy): domain Eukaryota; kingdom Metazoa; phylum Arthropoda; class Arachnida; order Araneae; family Heptathelidae; genus Ryuthela; species Ryuthela nishihirai. Next base: position 44,599,434 of record JAWZYU010000020.1, read on the forward strand.
GGAAAAACAAAGAATATCAACAACAGACATTAATGAACGATCACAAAGTATTTTACACGGAACATTGTGATTAGAAAACATTCTCTTGAAGATAATGTGATGTTTGATTTAGAAGACTAGAGATTTCGAATAAAACTTTATAAAAACGGAACAAAAATTATTTTGTTCCTTAAATATTGATTGCAAGTTTAATAAAATTGAAAGAAATAAAGAAAAAACATTGTTCGTTTCAAAAGGAGATCTCAGGGGAAAGGGGTTACAAAGTTGGGTTTGTTAGTGTTATATTTATATATATAGATAGATGTAATGACTCTTTACATAGATTTATTTACGTTTTCCTGACGATATTGAAACAGCCGCTGATATTGCATGGGATTTTCGAATGGCAATATTAACAGGGAGAAAATGCATCTTGTCGGCTACGATTACAAAAGAACGGAAATCCTGGAAATAAGCTGCATGGTGGGAATTTAAGCTCTACCCTACATAACGATGGCTTTTCGCATCGCTCCTACCCTGAAGGCGAAATACGCTACAAACAGAATTCCGCCTTCAGTATCCTTTATCCGCCATATAAGGCCATCAATGGCCAATCATCCAAGCCGCTGTCGGTAATTGGTTTCTCTTTATGTTCTCACGAATCGTCACCTAAAGCCCACTAGAGCCCTGGAACCTAAGTCGTGATTCCGTAACAGTTGCCCTCTGCATCCCCTCCTGGCTTAGGAGTTTGCATGCCTCCGACAATTCCGTGAGACAAGGCACGCTAAGCACGAAACGCAGCGGTAACCCACAAACGCTAATTAGTAACGAACGACGAGGTGAAACGGTGGATTTCTCGAATTCTATCTTCGACGGTGGTTGATTCGTCAATCGAAGAGCTCGCTTCGGATGACTACATCGTCCTCAAAGCTCTACCTGTTCCCCCCACCCTCCTCCTCCCACACCGAATTCTCCGCCCTCCTCATCAGTTTTCGCAATGGTAGCCAATTAAAACTAAATTGTCATCGAGGTAGGAAATCACTGTCGTCGGCTTTGCAATTTTCGCAGCAGAGTGTAATCAGCAGAAACATTGATAGATTCCTCTAGGACGGTAGGTAACGGAATATGGTATTAATGCTGCGCCACAAGATGCCAAGTTGGTTTCCGTAAATTGCTAATTGGAGGAAAACGTTCTCTCTTTCTTTCTGAAGCCAAAACTTAGTTTCAATGGCGGTTTATCCGTAAACTTCCCCGCCCTGCCCACGGTCAGTAGGGGACACCGATGGGCGTGGAAAGGCCGCCGCCAGTCGGATGGGACATTAAGCCGTGGTCCCGTGTGTGGGAGAGAGCCATACCCTGTGCACGTTAAAAAACACGCTGGATGGCCTTGATGGGAGGCTACCATCTGTCTCCCAACAGCTGTTCCAGTGGGTCCCCTCCCTCAACCTTCTCTGAGCCTTCGGGGTCCATGTGACCTGGCCATTTAGCCCATGGTGTGCAAAAAAGTGCCGCTCAGAGGTAAAACAACCCAACACAACAACCCAATGGCGGTTTCAAGTGTTTTAACGGATTGATAAAATTAAGGTTGTTCTTTCTGTTTCTTTGGTTAGGTTGCTTTACCTCTGAGCTGCATTTTTTTGCACACAAATGTCTAAATCACCAAGTGACGAGGACTCCAAAGGCTCAGGAAATGTTGGGGGAAGAGGAACCATTAGAGTGCTGATGAGAAATAGATGGAAGTTTCCCGTCAAGGTCATCCAATGCATTTAATTGAACAGGTTATGGCTTTTCTGCACACGGCTCTAAGTTCCATCAGGAGGACGGCCGCGATGTCCCTTTCTCCCCCTCCCATCGATGTCCCTTTCTCACCCAGGGTAGAACTGGAGTTAGGGGAGAGAAAGTTTTACGCAGGCGCAGTTGGGACTCGAAACTGGGAGCTGCAGATTATTAACCCGACTAGCTATTAACCCTCACCCCTTCTGTTTCCTAACTTAACCAATTTATGTTCCTTATAGAATTTTAATGCTGATTTCGAAAATGAATTTCGCTCTTAGTAGAAAATATAGTTCTTGCGAAGCACCAAAAATGACATTTATCAAATCGCGTGATACAATAAACTTTTAATATAGTTTAAATGAATTTTTTTTGTCGAACCCTTGTATGCAGATTTTGGTGTTTCTGAAAAGATCAACCAACATAACCAAATCTAACATGGCTCAATTTCACTGTCATTTCTACCTCTGCTCTATCGTTGGTTTACAGTGTGATCATCGCTCGCTTTACCTATGTTTGATGGAAGAAAAATCAATATCGAAGTCGAATAAATATATCTTGGTGGGCATATTATTTCCCAAATCTTCATATGCTTCTATCCAGGCTCCGTAAAAAAAAAAATAAAGAGGGGGGGTCCAAAATCCAAGACCTGCTCCTGACACTGATGTCATCGTTGCTTTGTAGTTCGAATTTTGGTAATAAATAAGCTGTTTTCTCAAGAACTATGCGTGATGCAAAACCTCTAAAGATTGGTTAGACATCAGCGCAAAAATCCGCTAAAAGAATCACATAATGTTTTAAGAAAACAGAAATCTTTCACAATGTAATTCGCAAACTACTGAAGTTCTGTTTAAGGCAGTGTCTCGCAAACTGTGTGCCGCGAGAGATTCCAAGTGTGCCGCGAGAGATTTTCAAATTGACACTAGATATTCCAAAGATTTCATTTTGACTTGTGTTATCGACGTGCTTTAATATCGACGGGATCTTGTTTTATCAACTGGAATCTTGTAAGTATTTATCAAGCTTTTTCCAAAGTTTGGTATTAATTTTTGATTATTTCAAGCCATAGAATGGACAAATATTTAAAACAAACACCGAGTTATGATTAATTATATTTATTATTATATTTATTTTAAATAAAGTGCATTTAACGAAACTTCAATTTTCCTCTTTTTACGTAACCATCAAAAATGCTTTTTTAGGTGTGCCGCGGAAAAAAAATTAGATTCAGTGTGCCGCAGAATAAAAAAAGTTTGCGAGACGCTGATTTAAGATACCGTTTGGCGTTCACGACCTCACTGTTTCATGCTCGTCATTAAATATTCTTATTTGTTAAGTGAGATTTTGTGATATTTAAATTTGACTTCTTACTCTTCCAAGTCATTAGTTTCCGAAAGATACGATAAATTTGCTATCTGTCGCTAGAGGTGACATTATTTAAACTGAGCGCTCTAGACTAAGGTCCTGTGAATGACTGTTCAACTGGGTCGCTACCGTTTAAACTGGTGTTCAAATAGGTCATAGCCTTTCGAACTTTCATTTAAATAGGTAGTGACCTTTAGATAATTGTTAAAAGGAATTTCATCTTTTAAATAGCGTTAAATGGGCCGAGTCCTTTAAAAGTTTCCTAAAGTGAGTTGCGTCTTCCCAAATTGTTAAAATGTGTCGAGATCCTTTAGATGGTTGTTAAAAAGGTCTCTGCAAATTAAAAAAAGGAGAATCAAAGGTTTAAAGAGAATGAAACGATACCTTTAACTTGACTATCAAAAATGTTTTCTAAAACTGGAGAAAATTAATATTATTAATTATTACTCAAAGACTAATATAATCATTACACAACTCGGACTGTTTTGTAAGTAAGTGCCACCCGACTTCATTGGGGCGGGGGTGGCTCAGTCGGTAGCGCTCCAGGCTCGTAATCTGTAGTTCCCAGGTTCGAGTCCCAGCTGGGACAGCGTTGAGACTTATCTCCGCAAAATTCCCCGACCAGCCCACGGTCAGTAGGGGACACCGATATGCTTGGAAAGGCCGCCGTCCGTCGGATGGGACGTTAAGCCGTGGCCCCGTGTGCGGGAGAGCCATACCCTGTGCACGTTAAAGAACACGCTGGATGGCCTTGACGGGAGGCTACCATCTGTTTCCCAACAGCTGTTCCAGTGGGTCCCCTCCCCCAACCTTCTCTGAGCCTTCGGGGTCCATGTGACCTGGCCATTTAGCCAATGGTGTGCAAAAAAGTGCCGCTCAGAGGTAAAACAACCCGACTTCATTCATTCATTCATTCAAGTATTCACCACCCGACATAAGTGCCACCCGACTTCACTGTGTGATTAATTTATCTCACAGATCACCAGAACTTAGTCTGACTTATCTGTTCTAACTACAACCAAACCACGTAAAGCCGGATTTATCTATTTAAAGAATCACTAGATCTTGCTCAATCAGATTTATTTAACTTAAGAACTGCCAGACCTCTCTCCATTTGATTTATTTACCTGTGAACCATCAAAATCGTGATCACTCTGATTTATTTGCCTTAACGACCACATCTGGACTAGTTTGATTTATCTTAAGGACCACTAGACATCAATTGTTTTCATCGACTTACTTAAAGAACCACCAGTCTTCAATCATTACGGAATATCTATTTTCGAAAACCGCCAATTTAATTTAGTACATCAGATCTAGCTGAGTCCCAGTCAATTTACGACAATCTGATCTCGCTCAATTTGATTGAGCAAGATCTAACTAATTTGAAATAGTTGGATTGTTTTACCTCTGAGCGGCACTTTTTTTTTGCACACAATGGACAAAGTGGCCAAATCACAAGAACCCCGAGGGCTCAGAAAAGTTGAGAGAAAGGGACCCACTGGAAAGCTGTTAGCAGACAGATGAGAGACTTCCGTCAAGGTCATCCAGCGTGTTCTCTAACTTGTACAGGTTATGGATCAGAGCGCCACAGACGGACGGTGGCCTTTTCAATCCCATCGGTGTCCCTTAGTGGGGCGGGGGTGGCTCAGTCGGTAGCGCGCCAGGCTCGTAATCTGTAGTTCCCAGGTTCGAGTCCCAGCTAGATCAGCGTTGAGATTTATCTCCGCAAAATTCCCCGCCCTGCCCACAGTCAGTAGGGGACACCGATGGGCTTGGAAAGGCCGCCGTCCGTCGGATGGGAAGTTAAGCCGTGGCCCCGTGTGCGGGAGAGCCATACCCTGTGCACATTAAAGAACACGCTGGATGGCCTTGACGGGAGGCTACTATCTGTCTCCCAACAGCTATTCCAGTGGGTCCCCTCCCCCAACCTTCTCTGAGCCTTCGGGGTCCATGTGACCTGGCCATTTAGCCCATGGTGTGCAAAAAGTGCCGCTCAGAGGTAAAACAATCCAATCAATAGTCCCCTAGTGACCTAGGGCAGGGCCAATGCCACAAAATGCTTAAAAGCCACAAGCCTATGATAAGGATCATTCATTTTTCTTAAGGATCATCATGCTTGGTCCAGTTTTATTTCATTGTCTGTTTTTAGCACCAGATCTCACTCAGCTAAATTTATTTGCCTTAAAGACCACTATAGTCTACTTAGGGACAACCAGACTTCTCTTAATTTGTGCTTTTTATCCAAAGAACCAGAAGGCCTCGATCAGTTTTATTAATTTATCTAAAAGCTATGCATTCAATGGCCTAGGATTCTTACTACTTTAGGGAACAATCTACTCAAGTACGCGATAAAAGTGCACACTGTATTATACTAAGTATTTACAAATACGAGGGGCATTCAAAAAGTCTTTGACATGCATCTGCAGAACAAAAACATTGCACTTACCTCAACAAAACTTTTACTGTCCTGCATCTATGCAAAGTTGCAGAGGTCTATGCCAATTCTGGATCCTTTAGTGGTACTTCTCTTGAAGAATACTCCGCAACTCTGAATGAACGCATTTTGCATGGTCTTGCAGCCTTGATAAAGGCTTCGCAGCAAGTTCTCTTTAAATTTTCGGAAACAACCGAAAATCGCATGGTGCAAGATCGGGTGAATATGCAAGATGAGGAAGCTGTTTGATTTTTCCCTGCTCCAGATATGTCGTAACTTGCTAGGTTTTGTGAGCACCGATATTTTCATGAAAAAGGAGAACCCTTGACACGCCTGTTGTTGGATGCTGCTCCTTCATTTCCTTTACCATTTTGGGCGAAACAATGTTGGTGTAGTTAGTATTGACCATTTAGACTTACTTTTTCAGGTAAGGTATCCATGGCTACCACTCCTTGAGGAGGGGGGGCTGACTCAGCCAGTAGCGCAACAGGCTCGTAATCTGCAGTTTGCAAGTTCGAGTCCCAGCTGGGCCAGCGTTGAAATTGATCTCCACAAAACTCCCACCTTGTATTACGAGATATATTATATATTACGAGATAGATGGACGCCTCCCGTCAAGGCTATCCAGCGAGTTCTTTAACCTGCACAAAGTGGGCTCTCCTGCAAGACCTCTTCCCGTCCCATCCAACCGAAAGCGAAAGAAATCTTCTTAAACCCAGCGGTGCCCCCTTTCTGATCGAGGGCAAGGTATGGGTTTAGCGGAGATAAATCTCAACACAGGCAGATGACACTCGAAACTAGGATCTGCAGATTACGAGCCTGGTGCTATAGAGACATCAATCATTTCGATCAAGCAAGCAGATCCAATTCATCTTATAAATTCATGATGCTTTTATGTAAAGAATCACGCGATAAAACCAAAAATGATTCATGCAAACGTTCGAGAACCAATGTGGAACACAAGCCAGAGTGCCAACACCTAAGCCGTAATTGGGGAATGGTTTCGGTAAAATAACAGACTTCGCTTACTGGGAAAAATTGGGAGAACCAAAAATGGGGAGAGTCTATGAATATCTGCAACTCTCCTATTTCCCCCCCCCCCCAACCTCCTCATCCCTGTACGTTTCCCAATAATCATGCTCTTCTTTCAGAATGGTCGTAACGTGCCGCTCAGAGGAAAAAACAAGCCAATCCGCAATGGTTCAAGTAATATCGGGAATTCGGTCTTGTTGAGTGTTTTACGGGAATATGCACTTAATGGAGTTATATCGGTGTAATGGAACTGAACCATTCGTTGTTGGAGAACTGAACATTACGTGATATCTGTTTCTTAGATGCTGCAGTTTCGCGAGATTTGATATACAGCCTATTTTTGCTTCTTTCTTTATTTCCGTCGTCTTCATGATGCTCCTCTGTTTATCTTGAAGACGTAACATACTAACAAGCTCCATGAAGACAAGTCAGAGACTGAAACTAAAAGAACAACAACACATCGTCGAAGATCGTTACTGACGGTGATCGGTAAATGGCTGTCTATTCCAAACTCCTCAATGACGATGGTAGATAACAGAAAGAGGAGAAAAAATGGAAATTTCCGTGAACCATTTGCGATGCGACAAGTTGAAACAGTAAGTTCCCCAAGCGCGTTCACTTTATGAGGCTGTCTCTCGATGGAATGCCAATGGATCAATTTCTTCATCAGTTTCTCGCTCTCTCTATCATTGTATTTTCTGTGAATTTTCTGATGAAGCAAACCTTATCACTGGAGAAATTAGAAACCGAATTCCTGATATTACCTAAACCATTGCGGGTTGGGTTGTTTTACCTCTGAAATAGGGGCGGGGGGTGGCTCAGTCGGTAGCGTGCCAGGCTCGTAATCTGTAGTTCCCAGGTTCGAGCCCAGCTGGGTCAGCGTTGAGATTTATCTCCGCAAAATTCCCCGCCTTGCCCACGGTCAGTAGGGGACACCGATGGGCTTGGAAAGGCCACCGTCCGTCGGATGGGACGTTAAGCCGTGGCCCCGTGTGTGGGAGAGCCATACCCTGTGCACGTTAAAGAACACGCTGGATGGCCTTGACGGTAGGCTACCATCTGTCTCCCGACAGCTGTTCCAGTGGGTCCCCTCTCCCAACCTTCTCTGAGCCTTCGGGGTCCATGTGACCTGGCCATTTAGCCCATGGTGTGCAAAAAAGTGCCGCTCAGAGGTAAAACAACCCAACCCAACCTCTGAGCTGCACTTCTTTTGCATACAATGTGTTACATAGCCAGGTCACAAGGACCCCGAGGGGGAAGGGACTCACTTGACAGCTATTAAGAGACAGATGGCAACCTTCGGTCAAGGCCATCCAGTGGGATCTTTAAAGCTCACAGAGTGCTTCTCCTACACACGCAGCCACAGCTGAACGTAATATCCGTTGAACAACGACCTTTCCAAGCTTATTGGTGTCCCTTTTCTGACCAATTGGTGAGTGGTAGCGGAGATTAATTCGGCAGAGTTGGGACCTGAATGAAACTGCAGATTTCGAGCCTGGCGCGCTACCTGCTGCGGTCTTTTGATTTAGCATTAATATTTTTATTTGCAAACGAAACCTCAATACCAATTCCCCACTGTCGAAATCTTCTAATGAAGAATGGATCACATCAGCAGGATTTTGACAGAGGTGTTTTGAACAAAGGTAAAGTGATGGAATGGACATCTCCTTTGGCACCTTCTTCTGGAATTTGACAAAAACCTTTTTAACATTGTAACTATGGCTACTTTTCTTTTTTTTCTACCCTGCTGAGGAGTGGTCAACCACACAGGGTCCTGGTGCTGACCATATAAACCTACTGGACTGGACAGATATATGGCTCTGAGCTTGATTATGGATCCTGATTTTGCTGCACTGGTGGGCTTCTGTGGAGGGAAAATCTTCCGCTGTGTTTTCTGTTTGTTTGTGGGTTGACAGCCCCAAGTGAATAGATTCACAGGATATGTTTATCAGCTGGTGGATAATCCTGAGCAGAAGTCATCGCAGGCACCTGCTTCTATTGGCATCGTCAAATTCTACATTGGAGGAAGTCTTCCAGTGTAGATGGCTTCAGCCTTTAGTAGTGGGGGAACGGGTCTTTGCCCCATGTCTGCGATTAGGGGGCTGTTTGATATTGTCGGCATTCCCTCTCTCAATAAACATAGTTTCTTTAAAATCCCACTAACCATTTTCTCTCCATAGGTAGTTGGAATGTGAGGAGTCTGCACAGAGCTTTCTCTCTTGATGTCCTCACACAAGAATTCCACCGTTATAATTTAGATATTCTCGGCTTGCAAGAGACCAGATGGACAGATAAAGGTCAGATTCTTAAAAATAATCTTAAATTTCTCTTTTCAGGGAGGGATGACAATACGCATCACCAAGGCGTGGGTCTGCTTCTCAGCAGACACGCTAGCGATGCTCTTCTAGGATATGAGTGCATTAATGAAAGGTTTCTTAGAGCAAAATTTCAGACAAGCGTTAAAGACTTGAATGTTATCTGCTGTTATGCCCCCACTGAGGATGCCGATGAGGATGAGAAGGATAGGTTTTATGAACAACTTCAGGATATTTTGAATTCTGTCAAGAAAGGAGATATTACCCTTGTTCTTGGTGACTTCAATGCCAAAGTTGGTACTGACTCTGACCTTTGGGGAGGAGTAATAGGCCCTTTTGGTATTGGTAGCTGCAATGGCAATGGGCAACGTCTCCTACAGGTAAGTAAACTCAATGGATTCAGAATAACTAACACATATTACAAACACCGCCACATACATAAGTACACATGGGTTTCACCTGATGGGCTGCATAAGAATATGATTGATTACATATTAATTAACAGCAAATGGACTAGTTCTGTTAGGAATACCAGGGCATATAGGGGAGCTGAAATTGGGTCTGACCATTACCTTGTTAAAAGTGTGTTGCAACTTAAACTTAAAAAGTGTTGTGCTAGGGTTAAAAAATTTACTTTTAATACTGAAGCTCTGAAAGATCCAGTTATAGCCAAAGCTTACCATGATAGGTTACTTAGTCATTATGACAGTCATGGTTTGCTTACTATTGAAGTTGAGGAAGAATGGGATCTTTTTAAACAGGCTTTTTTGGACACTAACAGTACTCTTTTAGGAAAAAAGGAGCAGAAGAGGCAAAATTATCTGAGTGATAAGGCACTTGAGCTTATTTCGGAAAGAAAGAACTGCAGGAATGCCCTTAATCAATACCCTACTAGTCCTAATAGAAAGCATTACAGAGACCTTAATAAACTTGTAAAGGATCAGTTAGCTGCTGATAAGAATCTTTGGCTTGATGGTTTGGCTGACAAAGCCGAGGAAGCAGTTAGACAGCACAACAGCAGAGAGCTGTACCAGATAGTTAATGTTTTGTGTGGTAGAAAACGGACAGGTATACAAGGATTGAAGGATAAACAAGGTAAGGTTATAGAAGGGGAGGATTCTGTCATGGCTAGGTGGGCTGAGCATTTCAGTGATGTTCTAAACAATGTAGTTAGTTCTACTCCCATTGTTTGCAATGATGATAGATGCATTGGTGGCTTTAATGTTGGCCCTATAACACAATCTGAAGTTATTTTGGCTGTTTCTAAACTTAAACTTCATAAATCACCAGGGGTAGATGAAATTACTACGGAAATGCTTAGAGCTGGGAATGTTTCGGTTACCACTTGGATGACTGAAATTCTGAATATCTTTTATGATAAAGGCATGGTTCCTAAGGATTTTACCAGAGCTATTGTTATCCCTATTTTCAAAAAAGGTGATCGCAGTTCTTGTGATAACTATAGGGGTATCAGCCTACTCTCTGTTCCAGGTAAAGTTCTTTCCATGATTGTGCTTAATAGAATTAAGAATCTGGTTGACAGTCAATTGCGTGATGAGCAATGTGGATTCAGAAGTGGTAGGGGCTGTGTGGATCAGATATTTTCACTTAGGCAGATTCTTGAGAAATGTTTAGAGTTTCAGAAACCTTTGGTTGCTAGCTTTGTTGATTTCAAAAAGGCTTTCGACTCTGTTGATCGTCATAATTTGTGGTTGATTGTGAGATCATATGGTATACCAGACAAGTTAGTTAACATTATGAAAGCTCTCTATAATAACACTGAGTCGTGTGTGAGAGTTGGTAAGGCTTGTAGCAATTGGTTTAGCATTACTTCTGGTGTTCGACAAGGGTGCATTTTGTCTCCTTTTCTCTTTAGTTTGATTATTGATTATGTTATGCGAAATTCTCTTCAAGGGAAAGAGTTTGGCCTTAAATGGGCTGGAGATACGAAAATTTCTGATTTAGATTATGCTGATGATCTAGCCCTTTTGGCAAATGATGTTGATGAGATGAACTCTTTCATTCGAGCTGTTGATGAGACTGGTAGTAGAGTAGGTTTGGTTATAAACAGAGAGAAAACTAAAGTGATGAAAATTGGTCAGGCAGGCTGTGATTCAGTTAATCTGAATGGTTGCAGTCTTGAGCAGGTGTCACAGTTTAATTATCTTGGAAGCTATGTAACAGATAATGGTGATGTGCGGCATGAGATTAACAGAGGAATAGGGATTGCTGCCGGGACTTTTAAGAACCTATGGAGAGTGGGAGAAATAGGCGTATACACCTAAAGACTAAAATTAGACTGTATAATAGTTTGGTTCTTTCTAGGGTTAGTTATGGTAGTGAAACTTGGACACTTTTTAGACAAGATAACAGGAAACTAGATGCTTTTGATTCCAGATGCTTACGCAGTATCTTGGGCATTAGGTGGTTCAACTTTGTAGCTAATGATGAGATTAGGCAAAGGAGTTTGCAACCTCCTTTAAGCAGCATATTGTGCAGAGAGAGACTCTGTTGGTTGGGCCATGTTGCCCGTATGAATAATTATAGATTGGCGAATAGGGTTATGAACAGTGTGCCTAAAGGCCTCAGAAAGAAGTGGAGACCTAGGATGCGGTGGGCAGACAATGTCAAACAGGACCTTGTTAGAATTGGTGTGCAGTGGCCAGATGCAGTAGATGTAGCTCAGGATAGACTTGCTTGGAGAACTAAATTGCACGGTCTGGTTGGACCTCCGTAGCCCTTGGCTGGTTGAGGATGATGATGATGAATAATTAGAATAAAATAACACTTTGCCCTTTCTCTTTTTTCATCAATTTTTCTCTTCATCCATGAGTACGATGACTCATTAAACGTCGCTCAAATAATCAAGAACAAAAAAAAATCCAAAAACTACCAATTCTCATTAAAGGAAGAATGCAGAACAAAACTCAAAACGTGTAAAATGCACGTTAATAAAAAAAACATAAATTCCAACTATAGGTTTAAAAAAAAACACAGCTAACTTGTACACTTTGTACAGCTGGTCTCAGTGGACTGTTGCACATGCTCCTTGTTTTGTTTTTTTATCGACTGTCTTGTTGCATGCTCTTACCCCACCATGGAGGAAGCTGGTGATTTTATGTCCAAATTAAGGTCCCAACCCCCTTCGGTACGTGACTTCCGAAACAAGGCGCTAGATGCAACAGAGCCCTTTTCCTTCATTTCCAACGCGAAATAATCATTACCTTTCTCCCGCTCCTCTAGAGCAATTCCGAAATGGACCAAAAGCAGGAAACTCTCTATAAATGCTCTTCCCCTAAGGTAAGAGTCTCACGTTCTGCCTTTAAGCGAAGGAGCGAGCGAATCAGGTTCGTCGACAAATGGTCGTTCTTGTTCAATAATTAAACAGCTCGCATGCTGCCTTAGTGTTCCGATGACGCAGGTAGCTGGGGGTTTGTTCAATATTTGACGCAGGCGACGCGGTTGGTCTCAACTGTGCTCCCAGGACCAAGAGTGGGTTGTGGGATCGGTCACTGAATTTTCTGCGTTTTATGGCCCTACTCAACACTAATGGTGGCCGCTGCATTGACTCTAACTTCATCTCTTCTTGTAGGGACACTTGGACTAATACAGACACTACAACCACCACTGCAGCAGCAATGACTTCAGAAACAGACCACAACAACTGGTCTTATATATTTCTAGCAGGATTAACTCCACGGAGTTAATCTGCAGAGTAGGCTATATTCGCTGAATTAAATATACAAAAGAAGCTTGATAAGCTCTTTACATGCAGAAGGAAATTCCGGTTTAATTCTGTGGTCAAGATGTTTTCAAGTGTTGGAGAGTGGAGTTGGGATCAGTCGTATATCCAGGGATTGTAACCTCAAGTTCCAGGTTCGAGTCTCCACTCTGATCGGAGTTTTTCCAGTAACATCGCTCTACTCTCTCTAAGAGAGAGAGTGGTTTGTTTTACCTCTGAGTTGCACTTTTGTGCATATAATGGGCTAAACGACCGGGTCACAAGGATACCAAAAGCTCAGAGTTCAGATTAGAAGTGGACTCACTGGACAATTGTTAGGAGACAATTGAAGCCTCCTGTCAAAGCCATCCAGCGTGTTCTTTAATCTGCACAAGGTATGGCTCTTCTGCACACGAAATCACGGTTTCACGTCCCATTAGCGTCAACTTACATAAATCTTAACTTCTTAAAGCAGTCACAGTTGGGCTCGAACCTAGGAACTATGGATTACGAGAGTGGCGCACCACCGGCTGAGGATGTCCTCCCCCCTCCACCACCACCCCCTTTCTAAGAAACGGGAATGGATTTAAAATGAGAGGCTGTAACAGCTATCCAAGGATTCCCCAGTCAGTGCTGAGTCCTTGAGATCTACCTTCTGGCCTATTGGAGGGTACAAAAGTACTGCTCAGAGATAAAATAATCAAATGTGTTTGAAGGTGCATACTTTGTTGTTGTAGAGTTTCTTTACCTCTGAGTGGTCCATTTTTTCACACAATGAGCTAAATGGCGAGGTCGCAAGGACCCCAATGGCTCAGAGGAGGTTGGGGGAAGGGGACTCCAAGGTCAGCTGCTAGGAGACAGGTGTAAACTTCTCATCAAAGTCATCCAGAATGTTTTTTAGCATATACAGGTTAAGTTTCTCATGTACACTGAACCACGGTGTAATACCCCATCTGAAGAAATATGGCGTTTCCAAATCCATCTATGTCCCCTTTCCATTCGAGGACAGAACGAGGGTTAATGGAGATAAAGGCACCGTTGAGACTCGAACCTGGGAACATCAGATTAAGAGCCTGGCACGCTACCGACTGAGCCCCCCCCCCCCCCCCCCCCGAAAGTAGTGTAGCAAAGGGATTTGGAAGTTTTTCCCGCACAAGCCCGAGTTATTTTTAAGAAATCATTATCGAAAATCATTTTTAAAACGTTACTGAGAAATAATTGTATCGTTGTTAATTTACGCTAACGAAAACATGAATCCTATTTATCAAACTCACATCTTCAAATTCTTTGCTACGTCACTGAGCGTTTTTGAAAAGAAAGAATTGGCTACGAATTTCAGCATTTGTAATATAATCGCGATTCGCTTTTGAATTAGAAATCAAAGTAAGACGTAAAATGAATCAAATAGCTTTCAGATTTTGCTTTTAGTTTTTTTCTTCGGATTCTAGTAATAATCTTTCTACCCTAGAGATTAAAATTCTTCGACTCGAGTAAGCTCGAGTTTGTAATTTCAACGAAGGTATTGAATTTATATTTAGCAAAAAGGATCAAACACTTTAATGTAATGAAAAGCTCGAAGGATGAGACAGAATATTAAAATTCATAATTTTGTGCCGCATTATCTGCATCCGATGACGTTAAAGGAAAATTCCCATGTGAAATGGTTTTGAATAAACGTTGTTGGGTTGAAAGGCACTCAAGATTCGGTATGCAATGGCCATCTTACATTACATGATGCGATCTCACATTTTGTGATGTTTGATCTAGAATTTATTGTCACAAGCAGTCAGCGTTGGCTTCTTTAACAAAGAAGAAAGTTCGTCGAAGTTACCTAAACAAATACCTATAAACTATATATCATACTGTAAATTTTGTTACAATAAAAAATATTACTGCAAGGTTACATTATATTGATTTTGTTACAGCTTAACCTAGAGCTCCTAAAAGATAATTATTTTTATTTTCTTGTCTTGGCGAAAACTGCATCAAATATTTATTTTTTAAGAGTTTGTTTATTTCAAAATTTACCTATGAAAACCGTCATTCAGTGTTTGGTTCTGGATTCAATTATGCAACACATTTTAAGCAAAGCAACATTTCTAAAATATTGTGAGTTAAGTATTTCTTTAGTTAATAAGCCAACCACATAGCTATTGTCGGTTTAAAAAAAAATCTGAAATGTTCAAAGAAAAAACATCTTTTCTGAACATTAGAGAGAAGATTCAAATTAAATTAATATGCAAATATTAATTCAACTTGTGATTTCCATGCATAACTGGCTACGAATACCAGTAAGAGTAATGAAGACTAAAAATTATTAAACCTGTAAATATTTCATGCATTTTTCAATTTATGTTTTTAAACCTTTTATAACTTTGCTTTAAAAATTCGTTAAAACGAAGTAGAAACGTTAATTTAACCCATTCTCTTACTCCCCCCCCCCCTCACACACACATTGTTTTCTGGTTTGGGGCGTGCCCAAAAAATACAATATCATCTACGAAAATAATCCATATAGTAACATATGTTACCGCTAAAGCTCGAAAGCCGTTAATGTGCACATTACCTAGCTAATCTGCAGATTAACTGATTTGCTCCGTTAACGTGCGGAATCAAGAGTTTTCCGCATTTTACCTAGGTAATGTGCACATTAACGGCTTCCGTATCGTTAAAGTTCAAAAGTTTGTTTCTCTCATAGTGGTGAATCTCTTGAATATGAATCTTCGTGTCACGTGATTCACTCGTCCGCATTATAAAAAACGCCCCTGATGAGCGGAGGCCAAGTGAGAACGAATAGGTAAAGTGATTCATTCTTGATAACGAATCACTAAAATGATTCGTTCTCACTTGGCCTGCTCATTTTGGGGGCGTTTTTTATAATTCGGACGACTGATTCATGTTGACAGAGGGATGACCCTGGTTTCAACTCTACTCTCGGACACTAGATAAATAACATTATGTTAATTTAAGCGTACAGAAACGTTCCTGTTGTTCCAGCAAAGATCTTATTTTAACTTTAACGAGTGCCTAGTAGGTAATGTGCAGATTATCCAGGTAATTTGCAGATTACCTAGGTAATTTGAGAAATGAAACAATTTTCCGCACGTTAACGGATCACCCTAGTTAATCTGCACAATACCTAGATAATCTGTAGAATAACTGATTTCTGCACTTTAGCGGTAACATGTAAAATAATATCCATTCTAAATAAAGCCTAGTACATATAGCCTTTTATTCACAAAAATCCCCTTAACAGAACGTTGCGTTTCAGATATGGTAAAAACAATTTAGTTGAGTTATTTTACTTTTTCGGAAGCTTTATACATACAATGGTTAAATAGGCAGGCCACAAGGACTCCAAAGGAGCAAGGGTCAATAGTAAAGGAAGATACGATGAAGAGCTCATAGCAGACAAATGTCGAATCCAGACAACTGTTCTTAGCGGTAGCGCGCCAGACTCGTAATCTGATGCCCCAAACAGTTCGAGTACCTCACTCCAGCGTTAATATTTATCTCCACTAAACTCACCATGCCATCAGTGAGGAATGACACCATCGATTGGATTGGACAAAACACTGTCCATTGGATCAAAGAACACACTGGATGTCCTTGAATGGACTGCTTCTATCCGTTTCGTAGTCGCTTACTTTTACATAACTTTGATCCCTTAGGATCTTTATCACTCAGAAATTTCACCTATTTTGTGCGTCGGTAGCGCGCCAGGCTTGTAATCTGTAGTTCCCAGGTTCGAGTCCCAGCTGGGTAAGTGTTTAGATTTTTCTCCTCCCTGCCCACGGTCAGTAGGGGACACCGATGGGCTTGTAAAGGCCGCCGTTCGTAGGATAGGACGTTAAGCCGTGGCCCCGTGTGCGGGAGAGCCATATCTGTGCACGTTAAAGAACACGCTGGATGACCTTGACGGGAGGCTACCATCTGTCTCCCAACAGCTGTTCCAGTGGGTCCCCTCCCCCAACCTTCTCTGAGCCTTCGGGGTCCATGTGACCTGGCCATTTAGCCCATGGTGTTCCAAAAAGTGCCGCTCAGAGGTAAAACAACCCAACTCTATTCTTTTGATAGGTCACTGTATAACACTGTAAGTATGATAAGGGGAGCGGCAGACGACCACTTTACTGAGAGTTGGAAAGATTGATAAATTCCAAATCTCAGTAAACGGTCGTCTGGGTCTTCCCTGTTCTATTTTATAACTTCTGCAGCAATCCTCAATGCATGAATGACGTCATACAACGCATGTTCCAGGCTGCTAAACAATCAGAGTTCTTATTGAATGGAGGTAACGCAGATACTGCTTCCTTTAATGGCGGCCATTGATAATTAAAATTGCGATCATTTTAAAAATTAAACCTATTTTGCTTCATGCTTAAAAGTTCGTAGAAATTTTGGGAAAAAGTAGGGAACGTATAGTATATTTACTTTTAAGATTTATAACATCTAAAATATGCATTTAATGGTAAAATGACTGAATGTTGATTACAGATCATTCTAAAAATCTATTCAAATCTCGATTTTTTTAAACAATATTGGTTCAGCATTTCACAACAGTAGTGCGTCATAAGAATTTTCCTCAGAAATTAATCGCAACTGAAATAATTTTTAAACCACTTAATTGAATAAATAGATATTTAGAAGTTTGTGTAATGATTATTTCAATATTAGACAATTCTAAATGATTTTTACAAAACAAAATAATTTGTTGTTAAATATTCCAACTTCCGTAACTCTTTACATACTGAACGATTATTGTTGAAAATGGATATTTAAGTAAATTTGATTATGAAAAAAAAAATGTGAGTTTCTTCACTCACATTTTTCCATTAAAGGCATATTTTGGCAGTTATAGAGCTTCGAAGTTAGATTCCCATTTCACATAACATTAAAAATTCTCTAATATTTCGGTATGACAGTGTTGAGTGGATTTATAGGTTGAGTTGGGTTGGGTTGTTTTACCTCTGAGCGGCACTTTTTTTGCACACCATGGGTTAAATGGCCAGGTCACATGGACCCCGAAGGCTCAGAGAAGGTTGGGGGAGGGGACCCACTGGAACAGCTGTTGGGAGACAGATTGAAGCCTCCCGTCAAGGCCATCCAGCGTGTTCTTTAACGTGCACATGGTATGTCTCTCCCGCACACGGGGCCACGGCTTAACGTCCCATCCGACGGACGGTGGCCTTTCCAAGCCCATCGGTGTCCCCTACTGACCGTGGGCAGGGCGGGGAATTTTGCGGAGATAAATCTCAACGCTGACCCAGCTGGGACTCGAACCTGAGAACTACAGATTACGAGCCTGGCACGCTACCGACTGAGCCACCCCCGCCCCGGATTTATAGGACTAACATATAAACCTCTTTAAATGGGAGGAGATGTGTGTGATTGAGTTGTTTGCGCTCCAGGTTCGTAATCCGTAGTTCCCAGGTTCGGGTCCCACCTAGGCGAGCGTTGAGATTTTATCTCTGCCAAACTCCCCTCTGCCCTCGCTCAATGGGGGACACCGATGGGCTTGCAAAGGCCGCCATCAGTCGAATAGAACGTTAAGCCGTGACCCGTGTGTAGGAAAGCTATACCCTGTGCACGTTGAACAACACGTCTTGACAGGAGTCTACCATCTGTATACTAAAAGCTGTCCAGTGGTCTCCTCCCCCAACCTTCTCTTAGCCATCGGCATCTCTTTGACCTGATCATTTAGCCCACTGTGTGCAAAAAAGTGCCCCTAAGAGGTGAAAGAACAAAACCCTCTTTAACCTCATTTCAAATGGTAAAAATAAATTATAACAATGCTGCTTCTACCATGAAAACTTCTATCAGATAGACTGGTGTAGTTAAATTATTTACAGATGATGTTTCTAATAATACGCCCCCACATGGCATAGCCTAATAAAAGTGTGTGGAGTTAGTGCCCCAGAAATTTTGCCCCACTGTATGTCTTAATTGACCCAATGGTTAAACCAACATTGCATTACATGGTCTCAAAACAATTTCTCACTTTCTCTTAATATCAGGGGAAAAGAATTCTTCATACGATGTGGCCGAGTGGTTATCGCGTTTGGCTACTTATAAAGGTCCCTGGGTTCGAGTCCCGAATGAGGCATGGATGTTGGTGTTGTCTTTCTGCTGAGGTCCGTCCATCCTCACAGACCTTCTACTGTGGCGTATAAACTGACAGGCTCCTGTCAGACCTCTGTGGCAAGCAGCTGCTTGAGGGAGTATTTATCTTTTTATAATGTATAAAAAAAATCCCTTTCTATAACCATATAAAGATCTCTAATACAACCGATTTCAATCTTCTATTGAAACTCTTACAGAGGAAACAACACACTGCGATGCTTATATAAGGTTCTATGATAAACAATCAATTGAACATGCTTCTGTGAAACTCATAAAGAAGGAACCGCCCAGCGTGATTTCTTTTGCAATGCTCTTCAAACTCTTCTTAGGCTACCTTTTTTCCACAGTACAATGGCCAATGTGGGCGAATGAATAACAACACTAAATCCACGGCGAACGTCTGGAGATTCAAACCTCTTATCCCCCAACACATAGAAAGACTACTTTTTTTTCGAATCATTCAAGCAACAGCTGCTACTCAGCGATCTGTTCAGAGATGTCAGCCGTTTTTGAAACCTGAAGAGAACGGGTTCTTATAGCTCTGGGTTCCAACGATTGCGTAATAAAAGTTTATCGAGGGAGGATTTCGAAAGACTGGATTTTCTCGTATTTTTGTTAAAAAAGAGAATTATGAACATCAGGACCGGTCTATAAAAAGTCCATATTTCAATGGGAGAAGCACATATTCATGGCTACTTTTAATTGACATTTTTTTCGAATCAATTGCAAATTGGGTTTCTTTACAATAAAGAGCAACTCTCTGCTCACTTAAAAGAGCAACTCTCAACTCTCTGCTCACCGCTTAAGACTCGCCGAACACAGTAACTTATCATATACCGCTGCTCGGTTTCCAGATCAGCCATAGCCTGCAAAAAAAATCATTCACACAAAAATGAATACCTTTCAAAAGCTAAAAAGCGATAGAGACTATCTGCTTAGGGGCGGGGGTGGCTCAGTCGGTAGCGCGCCAGACTCATAATCTGTAGTTCCCAGGTTCGAGTCCCAGCTGGGTCAGCGTTGAGATTAATCTCCGCAAAATTCCCCGCCCTGCCCACGGTCAGTAAGGGGACACCGATGGGCTTGGAAAGGCCGCCGTCCGTCGGATGGGACGTTAAGCCGTGGCCCCGTGTGCGGGAGAGCCATACCCTGTGCACGTTAAAGAACACGCTGGATGGCCTTGACGGGAGACTACCATCTGTCTCCCAACAGCTGTTCCAGTGGGTCCCCTCCCCCAATGTTCTCTGAGCCTTCGGGGTCCATGTGACCTGGCCATTTAGCCCATGGTGTGCAAAAAAGTGCCGCTCAGAGGTAAAACAACCCAACCCAACTATCTGCTTACACTTCTGCTATTACTTGAGACCATATCAGAAACGTGTTCAACTTGCACACACTTCTCCGTGCCCTTCAAAAGTCGTTGAGTTGCTAAATATTATAATTCACGAAAAGATGCAATGTAGATGTCAGTCTACAAATTAAATGATCTGCCCTCGTTATATGTACACGGAATACCGTAAGTCCATGAACAAATTGAAAAGAAGTTAAAAATAATTATATATGACATAAACAATGGTTTTCCTTATTTCTTATAGTAATCGAAACATTTAGTACACAATATATTTTTATTGTACAGTAAAATTACACATCACTGTAAGCACTCTTTTTGCACCGATCACGATCGTTTAGTACACGGTTTCTTTACATACCTGGGTCAATCATTGTCATAATAAGTCATCTGTTCTCGTTGGCGTCTTAAGGGATTGATAGTTAAAGGAACGGGGTCGCCACAAAATAGGCACATGTTTGCCGATCCGTTTAACATGGAAAGTTATATTAAAATAAGCGAGTAAAATACTAGGAACAAGTGGATTTCTCTCATACACGTTTTGAGATTTTGTTTGTTAAACGAAGTAACCATGTGTAGTTATTTTTCCATTTCACGTCTTATAGTTTAAGGTATCTGGTCCACATGGTACATATTTATAGTATTTTTGACAACCCTGATTATTAGAAGTTTTTTTCCGAAATTGTAATCTTTTCAGATCGTACAAAGAACAACATATAAATCTAGTATATAAGACTTTGAATTAGAATATATTATGCAATTTATGCAATTTTGTAATAATTCTAGGTACAGTATACAATTAAATATTATTTTTTCAATAGTTCAGTCAAGTTAGAGTGAACTAGTGGTTCGCTTAGGTTACTGTTTAACCAGTTTAAGAACGCCTTATTTTTTCTGCAATAACTAATTGAATTTGATAAATAAACTAAAGCTTTAATCTATGATTATTTTAAAAGATTGTGGATTCTGTTCAATAAAATAAATAACAAATACTCCCTCAAACAGCTGCTTGCCACAGAGGTCTGACAGGAGCCTGTCAGTTTATACGTCATAGTAGAAGGTCTGTGAGAATGACGGGACCTCAGTAGAAAAACAACACAAACATCCATGCCTTACCCGGGGCTCGAACCCAAATCCCTTAGATTAGTAGCCAAGCGCGCTAAAGGGATGGCTCTGTTCAATATGGTGATTATATTATTAGTTAACCAAATTAACGTTTTAAAAAACTCACACTATCGTGCTAGTTATTTAGCTCTTAGAACATGAATGATCCTCCATTGCTCATACAGTTCATCGTCGAAATCATTCGATTCCAGTTATTCTTCACTCAAGTTGGAATGAATTTAGATTCATATGGGCCTACTTAGTTTCTAAATCAATGGCGTACCCAGAAATGTTTAATGAAGAGTGTTGGATTTAATGACTAGTGTTTTGCCTCTGAGCAGCATTTTTCGCACAGGTTGCGCTAAATGGCCAGGTCACAAGCATCCCAAGGGCTCAGTTGAGTAGAGGATATACTGGGCAGGTATTAGGAGACGGAAGTCTCTCCTCAAGATCATCCATCGTATTCTTTAACGTGCACACGGGGCGCCGGGTTAACGTCCCATACGATGGATGGCCCATCGGTATCCCCTTTGTCACCAACGGCGGAACTACATATTTTGACCCTCATACTCTTAGAGACTGAGCCAACCCACTCTCTCTCTCTAATGGGAGGGGGGGGGAGTCTTAAGTTTATGATTTTTAGGGCCTTCCATAGAAAATATAGTAATTCAAGCTCTTACTATGCTGTTATAACCTCCTTGGATACACCTGTAATTTAAATTATTCTAATCTCACATTGTTCAGATATGTTTTTTTATAATTTTTTTTAATTTTACTTCTGTTATCTATCGGCAACAATTGAAATATTCCATCTCAAATAATTACTGTGTGGGATGTTTTACTTCTGAGCGGCACTTTTTTGCACACAATGAGGTAAATTGTCTGGTGACAAGAACCTTCAAGGGGTCAGAGAAGGTTGAGGGAGGAAACCCACATGGAACAGCTGTTGGGAGACAGATGGTAACCTTCCGTCAAGGCCATCCAGCGTGTTCTTTAACGTGCACAGGATATTCTCCGCAAAAGTCTTAACGTCCCATCCGACGGTCAGCGGACTTTCTAAGCCCATTGGTGTCCCCCACAGACCGGGGGCAGGGCGGGGAGTTTTGCAGAGATAAATCTCAACGCTGGCTCAGCTGGGACTCGAAACTGAGAACTGAAGATTACGAGCCTGGCGCGCTACGACTGAACCACCCCCGCCTATATTGTGTGGGGATGAACAAAGTGCACGAGCACATTGTGTCCAGACCAGTGAGCAATAAACAAGATTTTATTAAGACTACACCATTTGAAATCGTTCAAGTTTTGTCGATATAAGCATTTACTTCCTCAATTCTGCAACTTACCCGTGAAGAACTATTATCTACTGTAGTTTAATAAGATTTCTAGGATAACTTTTGCGAAAAACTATATCATTGATGGATTTAGTTACGGGCGATTCACCCGGCTGCAACTCAACACAACTCAGTATCAGTCTCTCAAATCCTAGATCTGGTGATGAATGATAAGTACTTCTATTTCGTTCTGGTAACTGCAGAGATATTTATACCGTAGGTAGTACTCAAGGGAAGAAGTAAGCCTTCAGAAATCCATTTATCAGTGCAGAGTAGACAAAAGGGGAAATGTACGATGCAGAAATGCATTTCAGCTCAGCCGCTGCTGTTAAAAGTGGATCACTTTCCACGGTACGGTTAGTACAATGTTTCCGTGGCTGTCACGCGGTAATCGAAGCGGAAGATGCCGTCAACTGATTTAATGCTATTGCGTTGTAGTTTTGGATTGCAAAATGAGATTTGGTTTCTAAACAGTAAGTTGGAAAACTTTTAAGCGTTTAGAATACTGAAGCTAAGAGATTTAAAAGACTGCACTCCTAGTGGTCAGTGGAACAAAGACAAAATTAAAACTAATTGATTCAACAAGAAGTCAACGAAAAGATTTCGAAACCGTAAATGTGAAATTATCTCGTTTTGTCTATATACGGAATAAATAAATAGTATATTTTCTGAGTTTCAATCCAAAAGGTAAATTGCAGTCTCTTATACTAGAGTGTATTTCGTTATCTTGGAGGATTTAAAGAAAATTAGGGAGACGGGGGGGGGGGAAGGAACAAGACACAAGATTACCATTAACGCATAAAATTCTTCATTCCATTTTAGTGGTCTTTAAAACTTTTCTTGTAAAGTGAGTGTAATATATATATGTTAAATAGTTTTTCTCCACTATTCCACTTACTAGCATTCTCAAAGGGGTGGCCCACTTTACCCCCACCATGAGAATACCGGGGGGAGGGGAGATTCTTTGAAAAAAGATCTCGACCTGTTTGATAGTAACCACCGCCAGGAGAGTTGAGTTGAGTTGTTTTACCTCTGAACGGCACTTTTTTTTTGCACACCATGGGCTAAATGGCCAGATCACATGGACCCCGAAGGCTCAGAGAAGGTTGGGGGAGGAGACCCACTGGAACAGCTGTTGGGAGACAGATGGTAGCCTCCCGTCAAGGCCATCCAGCGTGTTCTTTAACGTGCATAGGGTATGGCTCTCGTGCACACGGGGCCACGTCTTAACATCCCATCCGACGGACGACGGCCTTTCCAAGCCCATCGGTGTCCCCTATTGACCGTGGGCAGGGCGGAGGATTTTGCGGAGATATCCGCCAGGAGAGTGTGCAGTATTTTCCCAAAAAGGAATAGGCAGACAAGAGGGGGAAGGAACAGACAAAAGAACACTTATGTTTTTTATTAATTAAAATATATCCTCATATTCCAAGGCAAGTACAATATTGATCCTTTCCCTTTGAAAAATTAAACATCAGACTAATGTTCTCACGAAATCGCTGAACTTTATAGTAATTTAAAAAAAAAATAAAAGAAGTTGTAATAAGTAAAACAATTTTTCCGCTCATAAAACTACCATTGCCGACAGTGTATTTTGTGATATAGGGGAAAGCCTTTCTTTGCTTACTCGCTGCCAGCCTTCGATGAAAAAAGGGATGCCAATGCGATGGTAATAATCATCGTCCGATAGAGCAACGTTATAAAAGTTTTTATTAATAGCTATTTGGTACCGGGAATATCTAGCATTCTAACCACTGGAAGTAGCATTGTATACTTTCGAAACCTTACCACAGAGGGGCGGGGGTGGCTCAGTCGGTAGCTCGCCAGGCTCGTAATCTGCAGTTCCCAGGTTCGAGTCCCAGGTGGTTCAGCGTTGAGGCTTATCTCCGCAAAACACCCCCTCCTCTGCCCACAGTCAGTAGGGGACACCGATGGGCTTGGAAAGACCGCTGTCCGTCGGATGGGACGTTAAGCCGTGGCCCCGTGTGCGGGGAGCCATACCATGTGCACGTTAAAGAACACACTTGACGGCCTTCACGGGAGACTGCGATCTGTCTCCTAACAGCTGTTCCAGTGGGTCCCCTCCCCCAACCTTCTCTGAGCCTTCGGGATCCTTGTGACCTGGCCATT
The DNA here is from genome assembly GCA_038380435.1 of Ryuthela nishihirai. Classification (NCBI taxonomy): domain Eukaryota; kingdom Metazoa; phylum Arthropoda; class Arachnida; order Araneae; family Heptathelidae; genus Ryuthela; species Ryuthela nishihirai. Next base: position 44,624,083 of record JAWZYU010000020.1, read on the forward strand.
TAGCCCATGGTTGCAAAAAAGTGCCGTTCAGAGGTAAAACAACCCAAACCCAACCCTTACCACAGATATCATTACAGAAAATGAAGCATATATCTGTCACTTAAGTCTGTCTTTGAAATCATCATAGTTTTAAAGCATAAGCCTTATCTAAGAATTTAAAATATAAAGTCCAAAGAGATAATAACTTTATAATTCATAGGATAGAGAAATCAAGAACCTGTTGTTTCATGACTAGGTGATATAAGGTTTCTAGAGTTTCAGGTGTCTGTACTTCTCTTCTGTTATAAAATTCTGCTAAGTAATAGAAATGTCTACGAACATCCTGATGTCTTGCAACCCGATGGCTGAGCGATTAGCGCTCTTCGCTACTGATCAAAGGGACCTGGGTTCGAGCCCCTTAAGATGGTTGTTCTTTCTGCTGCCAGTTGTTCTTTCTGCTGAGGTCTCGCCTGCCTCACAGATCTTCTCTATGGCTTATTAAACTGACAGATTCCTGTCAGACTTCTGTGGTAAGCACCTGCTTGAGGGGTAATTTATTATTTATGGCCGAGTGGTTATCGCGCTTGGCTACTAATCTAAGGGACCTGGGTTCGAGCCCCCGGTAAGGCATGGACGTTTGTGATGTTTTTCTTCTGAGGTCTCGTTATCCTCTCAGACTTTCTACTCTGGCGTATAAACTGACAGTCTCCTATCAGATCTCTGTGGCAAGCAGCTTCTTTGAGGGGATATTTATTATTATTATTTAGTAGGAGAGACACTCGCAAACCGCAGTTCAACCACTCGAGGATGGAATGCGGCTAGTTGGACAATTCCGGTTTAAGCAGCCAATTTGTTTGTTAAATTATTATATTCTCATTGCAGACAGCAAAGCTTTTACTGATTTAAAAATTATCATAAAGCCCAGGTGACTAAATAGACGTGGAACTGATAAAAGCATCCCTTTAGTTTTCGTTAATTTAAATTCTCTAAACGATAAATTCTGCCATAACCTGCATAAATATTTGTCACGAAGTCGATATTTAACTACAAAGTCTATATATACAATAAATGACACAATAATCCATACAAATACTCATCCCATAAAATGGTCGTATCAGTAGAACAAAAAACCACCTTGGAATTGTTGGCGTGTGAATGTATTGTGCTCCTTTAGAACTGTTTTCGTAGCATACACAGTAAATAAGCAAAGAAGCTGTTATAACCTCAAATGGGATGACAATTAGATGGCTTACAGAATAAACCAATGGGATGACAATTAGATGGCTTACAGAATAAACCAATGGGATGACAATTAGATGGCTTACAGAATAAACCAATGGGATGACAATTAGATGGCTTACAGAATAAACCAATGGGATGACAATTAGATGGCTTACAGAATAAACCAATGGGATGACAATTAGATGGCTTACAGAATAAACCAATGGGATGACAATTAGATGGCTTACAGAATAAACCAATGGGATGACAATTAGATGGCTTACAGAATAAACCAATGGGATGACAATTAGATGGCTTACAGAATAAACCAATGGGATGACAATTAGATGGCTTACAGAATAAACCAATGGGATGACAATTAGATGGCTTACAGAATAAACCAATGGGATGACAATTAGATGGCTTACAGAATAAACCAATGGGATGACAATTAGATGGCTTACAGAATAAACCAATGGCATGAAATCTCAAGAAGTTCTATAAATGCAATGTAAATAATTTCAGCAAATTAGAGTTTCTTTGACAATTAATGCTTTGAAGAAATCCTCCTTTTCAGGAAAATAAAAGTAAGCCAGTTTTGGCAGTTTTTGTTCCATAGTCTATGATCCATCTAATGACTGAGATACTTAATCATATAAAGTAATATTTGAATCTTAAATTATTGTAGTTGATTTCATTTTCCAAAAAGCCCTTTTTTTAAATATGCTGATCTTAATGACCACATGAAGATGCGTTTAATGATTGGTATACTGTGCTCAATTTTATTCCACCATAGTGAACATATATCTCTTCTCATCGGGAAAAACATTTCTAAAGGACATCTAACCAATTAATTATAAGTAAAGATCTCATGTTGATTCAATTGTAAATCGATGAAAATACTTTTTGTTCATCAAATTCAAAAGTAGAGGAGGAATTGTGTTTATCCATGTGGGATACTGACCCAGATGAACGCTTAGCACACACTTATATTCTGCACATGGAACTGTGGTTCCATGTGCAGAAGAACTACACACTGTGCATGTTAAAAACACTCTGGACGGCTTTGATATGAAGTTTAGAGGGGCGGGGTAGCGCGCCAGGCTTGAGTCCCAGCTGAGTCAGCGTTGAGATTTATCTCCGCAAAATTCGCAGTCCTGTCCACGGTCAGTAGGGGATACCGGTGGGCTTGGAAAGGCTGGCGTCCGTCGGATGAGACGTTAAGTCGTGGCCCCGTATGCGGGATAGCCATATCCTGTGCATTTTAAAGAACAGGCTGGATGGTCTTGACGGGAGGCTACCATCTGTCTCCCAACAGCTGTTCCAGTGGGTCCCCTCTCCCAACCTTCTCTGAGCCTTCGGGATCCATGTGACCTGGCCATTTACCCTATGGTGTGCAAAAAAAGTGCTGCTCAGAGGTAAAACAACCCAACCCAATGAGGTTTCGATCTTTCTCTTTAGATCAGTCCAATAGGTGGCCTTTCCCTACCCAACTCTGAGCTCTTGGGGTCTTTGTGAATTGCCATTTAGTCTGATATGTGCACAAAAGTGCTGCTCAGAGGTGAAACAACCCAACTCTATTCATCCTTTAAAGGGCCTACTGATCATCTCATCATCCTTCACCCAACAAGTTGAACAAACGCAGACCCAGATCTAGATCTGGGTCTGCCTTTGGACAGATCGCAGTCGAGCCGGAAAAAGAGTAAAAGAAATCGAGCCGGAAAAACAGTAAAAGAAATCGAGCTGTAAAAAGAGTAAAAGCAATCGAGCTGAAAAAAAAGAGAAGGCCAGGAGACTATATTTCCTTTGCAATATAACATGTTTCCCTCCATTTTAAGTCTTTAAAATGTTTTTTGAAAAATGCGCACGTTTAATGACATTTTCCCGATGTTACTTTTACTAGTATTCACAAGGGGGGATGGCCCCTCCTTGCCTCTTCCCCGCCGCTTGACCTGACCCTAAACAAATGTGCTTCGCAAGTGGTTGGTTAAACATCCCTTGCATAATACAATTCAGAAAAATATACTTGTTACGCCTAATAAACATAATTCGCAGGTCTGGTTTGAAGATTCACTGAAAATTTTCATTATGAGGTTGCGCTTTGTGTTGATTAATGATACTATGAAAATGTTTGTACACTCTTGCTTCTAAGAAATATTATTTTGCCATTCGTAGTAACACACATGATGTGACACAAACATGTTCACTCGTAGTAACACCACTGATGTGAAGAGAAACAGAATAAGCAGCACTTAGTATACCTCTATGCTATCTACTGTTACATACAGTTGATAATACCATCAACTCTTCCACTAATAGGGGCGGGGGTGGCTCAGTCGGCAGCGCGCCAGGCTCGTAATCTGCAGTTCCCAGGTTCGAGTCCCAGCTGGGTCAGCGTTGAGATTTATCTCCGCAAAATTCCCCGCCCTGCCAACGGTCAGTAGGGGACACCGATGGGCTTGGAAAGGCCGCCGTCCGTCGGATGGGACGTTAAGCCGTGGTCCCGTGTGTGGGAGAGCCATACCCTGCGCACGTTAAAGAACACGCTGGATGGCCTTGACGGGAGGCTACCATCTGTCTCCCAACAGCTGTTCCAGTGGGTCCCCTCCCCCAACCTACTCTGAGCCTTCGGGGTCCTTGTGACCTGGCCATTTAGCCCATTGTGTGCAAAATAGTGCCGCTAAAACAACCCAACTTCCACTTATTAGTGGAAGTTGGGTTGTTTGACCCAACCAAACCTTTTTTTTTACCTCAATCGCAGCGCTAATAGCTCAAGACTTTTACAATAACTCTGTGAGGTTATTGATTTGAATCCCTCCTCCTGATTCAATATTCCACCTTGCATGTATTGTCCCGTCAAAGGAGTGTTGTTCGATAAAATTCGTAACCACCTCCCACTAAGTTATTTTCTGCATCCCATTCCCCACCCACTCTATGATATATGGTCAAGTAAGTGTTACTAAAGAAAGGTTTATTCCTCGATGAACGCACTGCATTGTGACATTCGTTCAGTAATGTTACGACTCCGTAACAGGAGGTTAGTGCCGAATAAAGGGAAAAATGTGGCCAAAAATAGAAGAATCCATCCATCGCTTCTGGAGAACATGGAATGATGTTTTCAAAGAGAATGATGTTTTCAAAGAGAATGAAGTTTTTTACTTTCCTATTTTAACACATTATAAGAGTGGAAATTGAAACTAATGTATGGGAGGAAAACTGCAAATAGTAAAAAAAAATTGTTGGTATTTATACAACAGAATTTTTTTTTTTCATTCATCTTTTTTGAAAAAAAAATGTTGCATTTTACTACTCCCCTAGGAATAAGGGAGACTGCCAATGCAAAACTTGGGACAATCACAACCTAACACCTAAACTTCACATTTCTAGCGTAACTAGATCGCATAGATAGCATACATTTCCAGCATAAATGGATAGCATAAACTCTAACATTAAACCAAATTTTCTTTTGGAGAACTCTGGTGACTTTGATTTTCGAAAGAGTCTCTAGAGGTCACCTGATTTTGGGAGAGTTTCTGAAAGCCTCCTGTTTTTGAGGGGTTTCTGGAGGATTCTTAGTTTTGGAGGCAATCTCTAGAGTTTTTGGCGACCACAGATTTTGAGGTAGTTCTAGAGGCTTTCTGAATTTTAAAGAGTCTCTGGAATATCTCCTGAGTTTTTGATGGAATTTCTGAGGGCTTTATTTTCGAGAGAGTTTCTCGGGGTCAGATTTTGAAAGGATCTCTGTGGTCTTTCTGTTTTTTACAGGAGAGTAACATTCAAGTTTCCCTTTTCATAGACAGATACGTCTTGAGATCACCAGACTGAGAAAACTAATTCAAAAGCTGCGAACTCTAACAGGACTTTTCAATTCAAATAAAAAAATCAATCCTCTTAAATAAACATCTGCATGAAACACAATTCCGTTTCTTACTTTTCTATGCAGGTTAAAACCATTTCGAAACAAAAATTCAAACAAAACGTTGGGGCGGGGGTGGCTCAGTCGGTAGCGCGCCAGGCTCGTAATCTGTAGTTCCCAGGTTCGAGTCCCATCTGGGTCAGCGTTGAGATTTATCTCCGCAAAATTCCCCGCCTTGTCCACGGTCAGTAGGGGACACCGATGGGCTTGGAAAGGCCGCCGTCCGTCGGATGGGACGTTAAGCCGTGGTCCCGTGTGCGGGAGAGCCATTCCCTGTGCACTTTAAAGAACACGCTGGATGGTCTTGACGGGAGGCTACCATCTGTCTCCCAACAGCTGTTCCAGTGGGTCCCCTCTCCCAACCTTCTCTGAGCCTTCGGGGTCCATGTGACCTGGCCATTTAGCCCATGGTGTGCAAAAAAGTGCCGCTCAGAGGTAAAACAACCCAACCCAAACTAAATGTTCCCTTCTCAAACAACATTTCATTCAAAACTTTCGGCGATTTCTACTATCTTGCAAGTTCCAACGACCTTTTCACATTACTGAAGAAAAAACTCATTCGCCAACAAGAAAATAACGCGAAATAAAAATCCAAAGCAATAGTGAAATAAAAAGAAATCTGAACTAAAAAATAAAACTTTAGCATTTCCAAAAATTTATCGATAAAAGCCTGCATTCTAACTTTTTGCATTCTATTGGAATTTCGGTAATGCCATTTCCTTAACCGTTCAAAGGAAAAGTTATAATCAACGTAAACTAAAAAAAGTTCGTGGTGTGTATTTCCTTTCTTTTTCTCCGCGGCATCTTCATCTGTGTGAGACTCACCTCCGTCCTCGTCAACCGTCGTCCTTCCTCACTGGGTGCTTCCTAGGCATCGATCCCACTCAATCCGTTTCCGATAGTTCTCTTGATCTCCTCTTCTGCTCAGCAGCAGGAAGTCATCAGTCAAGAATAAAACAGCTTTCTCTCGTCGCTGTTCGACATCAAAGACACCCAACCGGCCGAGACTTGTCCTTGTTTTCACCCTTTTCTCTCTACTTTCTCTGTCTTCTCGATGTTTTGGAGAGAAAGTACAAAAAGAAAATCTCAAGATTACTACTGAAAAGAAGATGGAAAGGAAAAAAAATTCTTTTCTTCAGTACAACACAGAAATAAATAGCGAAGGAAATTTCGCAGGATTTTGTTTTTTTCCTTTTTGTTTCAAAAAGGTGAAATTAGTGGGAATTGTTGGGAATGCGATGAAGCAAAGAAAGATGAAATAGAAAAGTGGTAAATCAGGATTTGGTTTTTATTTCTCAGTATAGTGCGCTATATTTAACCGTCCTCTGAATAAGACCAAAATACAAAGTAGAATTTGATTCTCTTAATCTCGATTTTTCGGATCATAAATTGGCGCAATATTCACAGAAGCTCTTTTTTCTCGCTCCTTTAACTTGAGTTGTTTTACCTCTGAACGGCACTTTTTTTGCACACCATGGACTAAATGTTCAGGTCACAAGGGCCCCAGGGGCGGGGGTGGCTCAGTCGGTAGTGCGCCAGGCTCGTAATCTGTAGTTCCCAGGTTCGAGTCCCAGCTGGGTCAGCGTTGAAATTTATCTCCGCAAAGTTTCCCGCCCTGCCCACGGTCAGTAGGGGACACCGATGGGCTTGGAAAGGCCGCCGTCCGTCGGATGGGACGTTAAGCCGCTGCTCCGTGTGCGGGAGAGCCATACCCTGTGCACGTTAAAGAACACGCTGGATGGCCTTGACGGGAGGCTATCATCTGTCTCCTAACAGCTGTTCCAGTGGGTCCCCTCCCCCAACCTTCTCTGAGCCTTCGGGGTCCATGTGACCTGGCCATTAACCCATGGTGTGCAAAAAAGTGCCGCTCAGAGGTAAAACAACCCAACCCAACCCACAAGGGCCCCAAGGGCTCAGAGTTAATTAGGGTAAGGGAACCCACTGGACAGATGCTAGGAGACAGATGATAGTCTCCCGTCAAGGAAATCCAGCATGTTCTTTACCATATAGAGGATGTCTCTCCCTCATGCGGTGACACGGTTTAACGTCCCATCCGACGGATAACTGCCTCTTCAAATCATCGGTGTACCCTTTCTGACCGAGGCCAGAATGGGGGTTAGTAGATATAAATCTTAACGTCTGCATAAGTGGGACTCGAACCAGTGAACTGCAGAGTCTGACGCGCCACCAATTGAGCCAGCCCTCTCTCATTCAGTGAGATGTGACTCGACACTCATAAAGTTCCTCACACAGTCCCTGTAGATGTTTCCACTCACCAGTAGCACAGCAGATGTCGTTGTTTGGGTTGTTTTAACGCTGAACAGAGTCGGCCTAAAATATTTTGTCTCCCCAAACCTAACTTGCTTTTTTGCAGCCCTCGATGAATTAATATTTTCCCTTTCCTGAAAAAAACTTCAAGTGAATTTACTTTCTTTTTTTGACGAAACAAATGCCATGCAGCCGCTTAAAATGCCTGTCCTATTGGGCCAATTTTTGAAAAATACTTTTCTTCACAAAATGAGCTAAATGGCCAGGTCGCAAGAACCGCAGGGGATTAGGGTTGCGTAGGGAAAGGGATCACTGGGCAACTATTAGAAGAAAGATTAAAGCTTCTTGTCAAACCCATCCACAATGCTCTTTAACGTGTATAGCGTATGACTCTCCTGCACACCAGGCTACATCTTTACATCCCATCCGATAGACAGTGGAATGCGATGTTCAAGCTCATCGTCCTTTGAGACAGTGGAATGCGATGTTCAAGCTCATCGTCCAGGTGAGCAAGGGGCGTCCCCTTGCTCACCTGAAACAGGGTAAGGAATAGCAGAGGAAATTAGCACTCGAACCTAGGAACATCAGATTACGAGCTTGAAGCCCTGCGTACTAACCCAATTCAACCTTCACAGCAGCTGTGAGCTGCTGCTTGAGTTGCTACAATATAGTCGCTCACGGGCTTCTACATGATATTTTACGAAGCCCCCACATTAAAAATGTTGAGGGTTGTCAGTCGGCAGATCTCGTGCCCAACAAGAGATGGATGACGACACCTTATACGTAATGTGAGAGGAATCTGATTTTCGTTTGGCTCGAGCCACAAGTAGGAACGATATTAAAACTATGCAAATTGTATTAGAACATAAATCGAAATTGCAGTTTAAACTTTATGAGTTCTGCCGTCTTTAATGCACTCAGCCATTCTTTTCGCATTTGTTTATCAGAGTGTTGTGATTTTTTAAGTTGTATAGATGGTCCAATATTTAAATAAGAGTATTTGTGTGTTTGTCTGTCTGGTAGATTGTATATTCCGCTTAGAGATGTACAGTCGCTCAAAAAAGTATCCGAACACTATGGTGGATTACAGAATTTAGAAAAAATATCTGACAACGATTTTTTCAGAAATTAGTGATCTGGCAACCTTCGTGTCACGTGACACGAAGGTTGCCAGATCACTAATTTCTGAAAAAATCGTTGCCAGATATTTTTTCTAAATTCTGTAATCCACCATAGTGTTCGGATACTTTTTTGAGCGACTGTACCCCGGAGGAAAATGATCCGTACATGCATACACACACGAAAAAAAACTAGTATCTTTTTTGAAATCCCAAACTTGTCTAATTGCCTTGAAATCCAAAACAGGTCTCTGTGCATAATTTTATTTTAAAATAAAAATAAATCAATACCATCTAATTAGCCCCATAGTACATGTCTGATACACAAAAATATAGATTTAAAAAAAAGACTATGAAATTTTATTCCCCATAGTACATGTCTGATACACAAAAATATAGATTTAAAAAAAAGACTATGAAATTTTATTCCACATAGAACATTATTTTAATCATTCCTGTTCGATCGAATATTTTCGTAATTGGGAAACCCTACTCCAGTCTTATTCTCAGACTCACCCACCCCAACTCCCACCGAAACAAAATCCTGAATACATGCCTGACTCCTCTCTCTAAAGAGCTAGGAGCATCAAACTTCGCATGAGCATTTCCTTCATCCAGATGAAAATTATAAACTAGAGTCACACCCAACGGAACAAATCGACATCTGTGTAGGCCGGGTTGAATTTCTCTAGATTCCCATAGACTTAACATTAGCCTGTTATTGAAAACGATAGTCACCAGGAAACATTTCAAAGAATTAGTTCAATTCATTTCTTTCTGCTTTCGCGTGATAAAGTCATTTTTCAGAAATGGGTAGAAAAAAAAATATTTTAAGGGAGGAAAGACGTCCCTTCCGACGGACGACATCCTTTCCAACCTCATTGGCGTCCCCTTTCTAGCCGAAGGAAGTTGGGTTGGGTTGTTTTACCTCTGAGCGGCACTTTTTTGCACACCATGGGCTAAATGGCCAGGTCACATGGACACCGAAGGCTCAGAGAAGGTTGGAGGAGGGGACCCACTGGAACAGCTGTTGGGAGACAGATGGCAGTCTCCCGTCAAGGCCCTCCAGCGTGTTCTTTAACGTGCACAGGGTATGGCTCTCCCGTACACGGGGCCACGATTTAACGTCCCATCCGACGGACGGCGGCCTTTCCAAGCCCATCGGTGTCCCCTACTGACCGTGGGCAGGGTGGAGAATTTTGCGGAGATAAATCTCAACGCTGACCCAGCTGGGACTCGAACCTGGGAACTACAGATTACGAGTCTGGCGCGCTACCGACTGAGCCACCCCCGCCCCAGCCGAAGGAAGATGAAGGTTTAACGGAGATAAATCTCAACACTGCCACAGGTTGGTGGGAATCGAACCTGGGCACTCAGATTCCGAGCCTGGTGTTCTACCGAATAAGACAACCTCCTCCCAACTTCCCTATCAAAATGGGGCTGGGGTGGCTCAGTCGGTAGCGCGCCAGGCTCGTAATCTGTAGTTCCCAGGTTCGAGTCCCAGCTGGGTCAGCGTTGAGATTTATCTCCGCAAAAATTCCCCGCCCTGCCCACGGTCAGTAGGGGACACCGATGGGCTTGGGAAGGCCGCCGTCCGTCGGATGGGACGTTAAGCCGTAGAACCGTGTGCGGAAGAGCCATACCCTGTGCACGTTAAAGAACACGCTGGATGGCCTTGACGGGAGGCTACCATTTGTCTCCCAACAGCTGGTCCAGTGGGTCCCCTCCCCCAACCTTCTCTGAGCCTTCGGGGTCCATGTGACCTGGCCATTTAGCCCATGGTGTGCAAAAAAGTGCCGCTCAGAGGTAAACAACCCAAAGATACTTAATTCATCTTCAGTCACATTTTCCCATGAAATACGTATTTTAGGAGCGCTTCGAAGTTGTATTCCCATTGACATAACATATAAATTCTCTAATATTTTAATGGGGCAGTTTTTCAGATGCATGTTATTTCTGAACAATCGCTATACACTATGTTGCAAAAAGTGTCCGGACACTTTCATGTTAAGGGAACAAATAGCCACATTCAAATCTACCTAAGCTTTTTACGGAAAAAAGTCACAAGACATAAATTGAAGATCTCGGTCAGAGCTCTCTAAATCTGTATTTTCTATAATATTAATCTAATATTTAAAGAGTTATGGAAACTATACTCTTTAACAACAGATATCACACACCACACTTCCAAAACATTTCCCCGCCCCCCCCCCCCCCCAATTGATGAAAACTTCAAAACTCCTTACACAAAATTCAAATATCGCATTTATATTGCGAACGACTTGTTATAACAGTTGTGATTTAACTTTTTGAAGTAAATTTTCAAAACTAGCAAAAGTTTCATTTAAATGCTTCAGTTTCCATAACTCTTTAAGTATTAAATTAATATTATAGAAAATATAAATTTAGAGAGCTCTGATCGAGATTTTCAATTTATGTCTAGTAATTTTTTTCCGTAAAAAGCTTATTTTCAAAGTTAGGTAGATTTGAATGTGGCTATTCGTTCACTTAACATGAAAGTGTCCGAACACTTTTTGCAATACAGTGTATGTAATTAAGCAATAAATCTCTGCAGTTTCGTTTCCTGTGTAGCATCTTAGTCTGGTGCATAAGTTGCTCATTTTACATTCATAAATAACTGACGTCACCGAGAGAGCCTAGAAGCAGCCGATACGCTGCAGAATGAATGGCAAATCCAAGATCTCTGCTGACGTCATAGACTACGTAAACACCTACGTAGATCACCGGAGTCTGCGCTGATATCGAAGAGACCTGATCTTGTTTTTTAAAGAAGAAGAGAAAACCTTTGTTTGTCTCAGCTTAAACGACACTCGATTCCATTAAAATTCGGTATTTTTAAAACATTCTATTTCAAATGGCAATTTCACGCCTGTTCCACGCATGCGCCCGCCTCGATTTGGCGTCAAGAGTGGAACTGATCTCGCTTCTTCTCTCTAAACAAGAAGTGGAACTCGCCGCTAGACGCTATTTCGAGACGCTAAATATAAATAAATGGGTGTAAGGCTTCGCGCGCTCTCCGAGTTATTAAAGACGCTTTACATAACGTATGAAATTTTCGGAAAAGTGTAACTGTGGAAATTATTCGTAATGTATTTTAAAACAAGGAAGGAATTTATTTTGGAGCGGAGGAATACAAGGAATGATGGAAGTGTCAGAAATGTCAATTGCCTGTTCCATGAAATTCGGGTTGGGTTGGGTTGTTTTACCTCTGAGCGACACTTTTTTGCACACCATCGGCTAAATGGCCAGGTCACATGGACCCCGAAGGCTCAGAGAAGCTTGGGGGAGGGAACCCACTGGAACAGCTGTTGGGAGACAGATGGTAGCCTCCCGTCAAGGCCATCCACACACGGGGCCACGGCTTAACGTCCCATCCGACGGACGGCGGCCTTTCCAAGCCCATCGGTGTCCCCTATTGACCGTGGGCAGGGCGGGGAATTTTGCGGAGATAAATCTCAACGCTGACCCAGCTGGGACTCGAACCTGGGAACTACAGATTACGAGCCTGGCGAGCTCCCGACTGAGCCACCCCCGCCCCCATTAAATTCGAAAAAAAAAGAGATAATTAATATTCATTAATCAATGAAAAGCATGACCTGCGACCGTGCTCATCAGTTTTATGCCCACACATTTGCTAAAATTAGTTTTTACAATCTTTTTTACTCCCATTTAAAAAAAAATCATTATTTTATTTTGTTTTTTCACATCCTCCTGGCAATAATCATAATAATAATTTTCCCTCTCCTGATTATTTTTATTATTGTCTCAGAACAAAATATCTTTTTTTAATTATTTTGCCTTTTCACTCAAACCAAAAAAACAAAACCGACTAATTTATTTCCTTGTTTTTTACGATCTCCAAACTTACTAAAAAAATCCATTCTTTCATTTAATATTATTATTATTCTCTTTTCTTGGACAAAATAGAATCCATTCTTCAATAATTTTTTTGCTACTAATTTCCTGTGAGTTGGAAGTAAATAAGAAATTCCTTTCCTAACTGTTTACAAAGTGTTGATGAAATCTCCAGCTCTTGTTTTTATCGCTTTTCCTCTCAAAATCTGATCTTTAAATTTCATTTCCCAGCCCAATTATTTGAACAAAACGCATTGTTTAATTTTGATGCTTCTCAGTAATTCGATTCCGTATTTTTTATTTTGATTTTAAATCTCATTTAAAAAATTCAAATGTATTTATTTTCATATTTTTACCACCCAAACCTTGGACGAAATTCATTCTTTTATTTTCATCTCTTAAGATTAAATCCATTATTTTTTTTCTCTAATAAAGATCCCTCTGGAAAAAAAAGGTTTTGTTTTTCCATTCCTTACCTCTGTGACCAAAATCCATTTTGTTTTACTTGTCCTTCTTGAATTTATTTTAACCCCATCTCATCCACCATTCACCCAAGGATACAAATCCTTTGAATGGCATAAATATTTCTAAAACAGGAACTTATTCTTAGGATTGAGACGAATTGTTTTTACTCTCAACACAATTGTTCTCCTGAACAATGGAGGCGGGTGGCTAGCGCTCCTGGGTTACTGTAGTTCTCAGAATCGTGTCCCAACTATGCCAGCATTGAGAATTTGAACATATCAATCTTTATTATCTATATTTATCATAGACAATCTATATTTATCATAGAGGTCAAGAAGAACCCTCACCTTGACCTCTATGATAAAGGGACCTCCGCTGGGCTTGGAAAGGACGCATCGTCGTGTGGAACGTCAAACCGTGACCTCGTGTACAAGAGGGGCATATCTGAAGCGAAGGAGAAGGTAGGAAACCATCTATATAGTCGGATCCTTCTCTGAGCCCTTGGAATTCTGGCGACCTGGCCATTTAGCCCATGATATGCAAAAAACGTGCCGTTTGGAGGATAGGCAACTCAACCCAACCGTGTACAATGTCACAAACACTCCCATTCTCGGGGCTCGATTGAGGAAGAAAACTCGGTAGACTTTTTTCTGTTAAGGGCAGGTTTGAGCATCTCGCCAAAGTCGTTCAGTGTGCTCTCCTGGCATGCCTGAAATACGGCGAGGTCATGGCACACTTTATTCGTGCTAGAAGCCTAAAATATGTCGGAAGTCATAGTTAATGTACACCTCATGCAACGGCAATATTTACAGCATAAATTCTAAGACTCTGAATTTGTATATAGTTTGCGTATGAATGGTTTGGTTCCTAAACATCTCTGGTCGCTCGATGGTAAACGTTTTTTTTTTTTTTTTTGAAATTTATTACATTTTCATTGGGGACAGAAATTCTGGAATGCGAAACTAAAGTAATTATAACTTATATTCTTTTCTTTAAAAAAAACCATGGACTTCGCATTTTATACATCAGACTAAAAGACAGGTAGTTAGGAAGTACCTGTTACTAAAACTGCAGCCAGATTATTTTTAATCTTTTTAAAGCTTTATAAACATGAAGCTCACTACAGAAACCCCGAAACAAGCTCAAAACAACAGATGGACTATTGCAATCATGGGGTGCTATGGCATTTGTAGGGGAGCTAATCAAAGAATTTTTAAAGAAATAAGTACCTCGGAGACTATGACAAAATATATGCCATGGCAAAATATTTTGCGTGAGCATCCCTAAGGTACAGGAATCCTTGTATTATAAAGAAGCAAATTTTAAAATTTCGAAAATTAGAACTAAATAGCTTGCCAGGGGGGGGGGGGGTTCAGTCCCCCACCCCTGTTATGGGTCTGCTTTACAGTGGCGAAGAGTCCATTGATAAATGTCCTTGTTTGCATTGGCGAAGAGTCCCTCATAATTCTTATAATAAGGAAAGGGAAGACGAATATACAGGTACTGGACACAAAAATAGAAACTCTTCCATGTTATCTCAATAGAAAATTAGCTTTGAACTTAGTAACTTCTTCAATACGATTTTTAATGAAAAATATGTTTAAGGATATATTAATGATCTCAATAAAATCTGTCTAAATCTCGATTTTTAAACAATATTTGTTCAGTATTCAAAGAGTTGCAACCGCTGGAATATTTAACAGGCTACAAAAAATTGACCCAAAAATTAAATTAAAACATTAAACCATGTTAAAAGACAGATTAAGAAATTCATAAAAATTTTATAGTCAATATTATAGCCTGTTAAATATTCCAGCGTTCATACCTCTTTGAATAGTGAACAAATATTGTTTAAAAAATCGAGATTTAAATAGATTTGATTGATAACTTAAAAATATCCTTAAACATATTTTCATTAAAAATCATATTGAATAAGTTATTAAGCTCTAAATGTGATTTTCTATTCAGATAAAATCAAACTGTTTCCATTTTTCTGTCCAGTATCTTTATTAATACGCAATTATTAATCACGTGAAATTTAAATCTTATGATATAAAATATATTTTCATAAGTTTCACAGTGGCATTTATAAACCACCTTTTTAGTGGTATAAAAAGTCCTTGATTTTTTTTCTGTTGCTATATAACAGCTGAGCAGGAGCTACTGTAG
This sequence comes from Ryuthela nishihirai, assembly GCA_038380435.1. Lineage (NCBI taxonomy): Eukaryota > Metazoa > Arthropoda > Arachnida > Araneae > Heptathelidae > Ryuthela > Ryuthela nishihirai. Next base: position 44,639,095 of record JAWZYU010000020.1, read on the forward strand.
CTAGAGGCTGGGGGGGGGGGGGCACGTGACCCTCCCTTTTTATAATGCTAGTACCCAGAATGGAGGCAAAAAATATTAAACGTGTATAAATTGCTCGTATTTTTAGCAAAATTTGCTAAAGACCACTGAAACGTAGGGAAAACGTTTATACAGGAACGGCGTTCCGGTACATTCCGATTCGATTATGGACCACCTCTTATTCGGGTTACTTGCATACCAGTCCCCCAACCTTTGATTTTATAGATCCCGGTCTGTATAGCAGTGTAAATAAATATTGTTACGACAGAAGGAATCTGGCAACCGAAAGCAAAAAGTTTCAGCCAACGAATAAGAACGTTGGGAGAATTTGGAGAAGAAGAGTGGAGCGTTAACGGTCGTTTTTGTATTGTAACGGTCGTTGTATTGTAACGGTCGGAGAGTTCGAAAATGGACGGTGAGCTGTTCTGAGACAGTGCGCGTAAGTATCAAGAAGTAACTTGATGTGTTGGGTATACGCGGAAGGATAAAAGTGGGATCTTTTATCGTTAAGTATCAAGAAGTAACTTGATGTGTTGCGTATACGCGGAAGTATAAAAGTGGGAACTTTTATGGCTAACTTCGAATGTCTACACGGACTGTCTTTTTGTTCGGCTAGTGTGTGAAAAGTTATTAGCACAGGACGAGAATTGGTTTACGAGTGAAGATCTTCGGGTGACCTGGTAAATCAAGTAAAAGGTAGTATTTTAGTAAAATACACAGAGCTGATATTGTGTGCTCTACGCAGGAAGATTGATGACTTGTGCATGTTAATAGTTGATTTGTTAATAAGATACTTCATCCATATTTCCTTTGTAACAATTTACCTTGTATTGAATTTGGTTTTGAAATATAGCTTTTAATACTCACGCTCAGCGGCTATCCATTTTTGTGATCCGCAACATTTGGTGTCAGAAGTGGGATAATTTATTGAATGCCGTTAACTAGAAGTATGGATGAATTAGTAAAGTTGATAAATAGCTTGAAAGCCGATATGGCTACACAAATGAATGACATTAAAAATCAAAATAATGACTTGAAAGCCGATATGGCTACACAAATGAATGACATTAAAAGTCAAAATAATGACTTGAAAGCCGATATGGCTACACAGATGAATGACATTAAAAGTCAAAGTAATGACTTGAAAGCCGAAATGGCCGCACAAAATAATGAGTTGAGAACGGAGATAGTTTCTCAAAAAGATGATTTGAAAGCCGAAATAGCGGCACAAAATACTGAGATGAGAGCTGAAGTGGCTTCTCAAATTGATAAGATTTCTGATAAGTGTAAGGACATTATGACCGAACTAAATAGTGTAAAAGATGATCTTGATAGTGTTAAGTTAGATTATAAACATGAAATTGAAATTGTAAAAACTGATTGTGAACGCCAGTTTCAGATTTTGAGAAATGAAATGTTACCTTCTGCCTGTGATAATAATAATTCTAGTGGAAATAATGTTATTACACATATCGCTAAAAATACAACTAAACCTTCTACATATGATGGTCAATCATCTTGGACAGTATTTAAAACACAATTCGAAGTTATCGCTACAGCCAATGAGTGGAATGAATTCCAAAAGGCCAGTTTTCTTGCAGCTTCCTTAAGAAATTCTGCTGCGGAAGTTTTGCAGTCTGTTCCAGAAGAAAAACGACTTGATTATCAAAGTCTAGTTTCTGCATTAGAACTAAGGTTTGGTGATAGTTATTTAAAACAATATTACGTGACTCAATTTAAACATCGCATGCAGAAAAATGGTGAAACTTTGCAAGAGCTTGCTAGTGATATTGAGCGTCTAGCTAGATTGGCTTATAGTAACTGTCCACCAGAAATTCAAGATAATTTAGCTCAATTACAATTTATTGATGCTATTGCTGACCCTGACACTCAGCAATCTCTGAGGATGTTGGAAGGTGAATCCTTAAAGTCAGCTGTGGTACATGCTATGAAATACGAGTGCTCCAGGCTTTCCTCCCGAGCGAACAAACGTGCAGTGAGATTTGTGAGTGCAGAAGAAACTGCAGAAAAGGATAATGAAATGAAAGAACTAACCAAAGCCATACTATCCGTTTTGAAAGATATAAAAGGTTCTTCAAAACCTACAACAGACCTCCAGTGTTGGAATTGTGGCAAGACCGGACACATTCGTACCAACTGCACTAGGAAACGAATGAGGAGTCCAAGTCCATCAACTAGACAACAAGATCAGGGAAACAGAAAATTAGTCAATCTTGCGAGGCAAAGGCTGGTTGTTGATTGGTTGGCCCCAGGGGAAGTCGCCCACGTTTCAACATTACATGGCGATAATAATGGATTAGTAGCTGATGGAGCCATAAATGGAATGCCTTGCCGTATGATAGTCGACACTGGTGCAAATGTAACTTTACTCAGAACGGATATAATAAAGAAAATAATACCTCACCCAAACTTGAATACTACACAGTCTAGAATAAGCCTACAAACGGCCACTGGAGATCGTGCAAAAGTTCATGGAAAAATAGAACTTAATATTCGAGTTGGTAGCTGTCTGGTTCGCCATCCTGTTTACATCGCTGACATCTACGACGAATGCATATTAGGCCTTGATTTTCTTAAGAAACATGGATTCAACATTAGACCCAGTGATAACCTACTCATCTATGAGACAGAAGAGATTCCTCTGCTTAGCCGGACGTCTGATTCTTTATCAAGCGTAACTCCAATATTAGTGACGGAAGACACAGAGATCCCAGCACAAAGTGAAGTTATAGTCCGTGGACATCGGGCGGAGACTTCTGGGGCCTTCCGATTGACAGTTACTGATGCCTCTGGTAAAGGAGCTTTGGCTCATAATATCCTGGTTGCAAGGACTTTAGTCAGAATAGATAAAGAACAGATCCCTATCAGAGTGATGAACTGTAACAAATCCAGCAGAATGTTAAAAAAAGGTGAGGAATTAGCAATATGTGAAGCTGTTACCTGTGTAACAAGTATAAATAAAATAGAAGTTACCGATTCACATCAAAATCATACAGACATCCCATCTCATCTTACTGAATTATGGAGAGAAACAAGACAAATATTAACTGAAAACCAAGCTGTTAAGGCCGAGAACTTATTAAAAGAATTTTCTGACATTTTTTCTGCCACATCAAATGATTATGGTCGTACTAACCTGACAGAACATAAAATCAACACTGGTGATTCTCCTCCAGTCCATCTGCCGGCAAGAAGGCTTCCATTGGCAAAAAGAGAGGAGACGGAACAACTCATAAAGGACATGGAAGCTCAGGGCATTATAGAACCATCACAGAGTCCCTGGACATCACCAGTAGTTCTTGTCAAGAAAAAGGATGGATCTACACGATTTTGTGTAGATTATCGCAGATTAAATGACGTAACAAAGAAAGATTCCTTTCCTTTACCCAGGATTGACGATACACTAGACACTTTATCTGGGTCAGAATGGTTCTCAACATTAGATTTAAAGAGCGGCTATTGGCAAGTTGGTATACGTCCTGAAGACCGTGAGAAAACAGCTTTCAGTACAGGGAATGGACTTTGGCAGTTTAAGGTGATGCCATTTGGACTTTGTAATGCACCTGCCACATTTGAGCGACTAATGGAGTCAGTGCTCAAAGGTTTGTCTTTGGAGGTCTGCCTGGTTTACTTGGACGACATCATAGTTCTTGGAAGAACTTTTGAAGAACATTTGAGAAATCTTCGTCAAGTATTTGAAAAACTTAAGGCAGCCAAGTTAAAATTGGGACCGACAAAGTGTAAACTGTTCCAGCAAGAAGTTCATTACCTTGGTCATGTGATCACTACAGCAGGGATTAAGACTGATCCTAGTAAGATAGAAGCTGTAAGAGACTGGCCTCCACCACAAGATGTTCATCAACTTCGTAGTTTTATTGGACTTTGCACCTACTATAGAAGATTTGTCAAAGGTTTCTCCAACATCGCAAGGCCATTACATCGTCTGACAGAAGAGGGCCAGCGGTTTATGTGGACCACCGAATGCGATATAGCCTTTCAACAGCTAAAGAAAACTCTTTCCACAGCACCAGTGCTAGCGTACCCACAAACTGGAAAACAATTCGTGATAGATACTGACGCAAGTAACACAGGAGTTGGTGCTGTGCTTTCACAAGAACAAGACGGACAAGAGAGAGTTATTGCATACTTTAGTAAAACTTTATCCAAACCAGAGCGGAATTACTGTGTAACACGCAAAGAACTGTTAGCAATAGTAAAAGCAATAGAACATTTTCATCATTATCTCTATGGCCAGAAATTCCTTATACGTACTGATCATGCTGCACTTAGATGGTTATTAAACTTCAAAAACCCTGAAGGACAAATCGCTAGGTGGATACAACGGTTACAAGAATACGATTTCTCCATCGAACATCGAAGTGGTAAAATGCATAAGAATGCAGATGCTCTTTCCAGGCGCCCATGCATTGACTACTGTAAACATTGCTATAATGCAGAACTGAAATTTGGAACTAAAGAGATAATGCCCATAAGACAAATAGTATCGACACAAACAAACAATGACACCCCTAACATCTGGAATCCAATTGAAATCAGGAAGGCTCAACTAGATGATGAAGACATAAAACCAATATTAGAATTGATTGAAAAATCTGATGTAAGACCTAATTGGGAGCAAATCTCGAGGTATAGTCCAACTACTAAAAGTTACTGGGCACAGTGGGACTCCTTAAAAATGAAAGACGGAGTATTATACAGAAGATGGGAGAATCCCACTGGACGGCTGATCCGTTGGCAGATAATCCTTCCTCGATCCCGAGTGGAACTTGTGATGAAAGATGTACATGATAGTGCCACTGGAGGACACTTCGGTGTTAATAAGACATTAGCCAAAGCCAGGGAACGATTTCATTGGTTGAAAAGTAGGGCAGACGTTGAGAGATGGTGTAGGCATTGTTACTGTGCAGCAAAGAAAGGCCCTAAGACTAGGAGTCGGGGTAAGCTGCAGACGTATAACGTTGGTGCCCCTTTTGAAAGAATAGCCATTGATGTAATGGGTCCGTTTCCTAGAACTGATGATGGAAATCGATATTTATTAGTGGTAATGGATTATTTCACAAAGTGGCCTGAGGTATATCCCATCCAAGACCAGGAAGCAACAACAGTGGCTGAGATGATAGTTAATAACTTCATTAGTAGGTATGGAGTACCTTTACAACTCCACTCTGATCAAGGACGGAATTTTGAATCCAATGTGTTTAAAGGCATCTGTCAACTATTAGGCATTCAGAAAACCAGAACAACTCCCTTACACCCTCAGTCGGATGGTATGGTTGAAAGGTTCAATAGAACAATTGCTCAGCATTTAGCATTATTTGTGAACGACCACCAACGTGACTGGGATCGCCATGTACCACTCCTTTTGCTGGCATATAGAACGGCAGTGCATGAGACAACTGGACAGACACCTTCCATGATGATTTTTGGAAGAGAGTTACGTCTTCCCTGTGACCTTTTATATGGTCGGCCCGAAACAATGCCTGTGTCCACTCCACAATACGTACAAGAATTGCAACAACGACTAGAAGAAATCCATCACTCCGTTAGACATAACATCGACATAACAAGTGACAGAACCAAAACAAGATATGACAGTAAAATAAATGGAACTATTTTCAATCAAGGAGATCTTGTCTGGCTATACAGTCCACATAGAAAGAAAGGACTATCTCCAAAACTTCAGAAACCTTGGGAAGGTCCATATACAATAGTTAACAGGATTAATGACGTGGTATATCGCATTCGTCGACGTCCAGCTACAAAGTGCAAGGTGGTTCACGTGGATCGTTTGGCCCCGTTTCATCGAAGAACTGAAGAAACTTTGGAATCCAGAATTGTTCGGGACGAACAAGACCTAGGAAGGGGGCAGTGTTACGACAGAAGGAATCTGGCAACCGAAAGCAAAAAGTTTCAGCCAACGAATAAGAACGTTGGGAGAATTTGGAGAAGAAGAGTGGAGCGTTAACGGTCGTTTTTGTATTGTAACGGTCGTTGTATTGTAACGGTCGGAGAGTTCGAAAATGGACGGTGAGCTGTTCTGAGACAGTGCGCGTAAGTATCAAGAAGTAACTTGATGTGTTGTGTATACGCGGAAGGATAAAAGTGGGATCTTTTATCGTTAAGTATCAAGAAGTAACTTGATGTGTTGTGTATACGCGGAAGTATAAAAGTGGGAACTTTTATGGCTAACTTCGAATGTCTACACGGACTGTCTTTTTGTTCGGCTAGTGTGTGAAAAGTTATTAGCACAGGACGAGAATTGGTTTACGAGTGAAGATCTTCGGGTGACCTGGTAAATCAAGTAAAAGGTAGTATTTTAGTAAAATACACAGAGCTGATATTGTGTGCTCTACGCAGGAAGATTGATGACTTGTGCATGTTAATAGTTGATTTGTTAATAAGATACTTCATCCATATTTCCTTTGTAACAATTTACCTTGTATTGAATTTGGTTTTGAAATATAGCTTTTAATACTCACGCTCAGCGGCTATCCATTTTTGTGATCCGCAACAATATCATAAAAAAACTCCAAGTTACCAGTACATTGCATTATTTTATTTGTAGAGTACTACATTATTACTACCGAAATCATAAAAACAATAATTATTACAAGAAAACTCAATCAATATATTAAATAAAAATAATATTTTGGCATGTTTTTGTGACTCTCGAATTCAACCTTTATTCCTACCATCGTGGATTCATGGAAAACGAGGTTTACCACAAACGTACTTTCACATTACACGAAGCATTATTGTATGATACTATAATAAGTAAAATGCGATCGTGTCATAAAATATACCGACGACTGGCAATTATGAATTAACGCTTATCATTAATAACCCACTATTAATCTCGTGGCCGAGTGGTTAGCGCGCTTGGTTTCTGATTTACGGGACCTGGGTTCGAGCCCCGGGTAAGACATGGATGTGTGTGTTGTTTTTCTGATGAGGTCCCGCCATCCTCACTAACCTTCTTCTATGGCGTATTAAACTGACAGGCTCCTGTCAGACCTCTGTGGCAAGCAGCTGCTTGAGGGGGTATTTATTTTATTATTATATATTATAATTTTCACATGAGCTGATACAGCTTGATTTATTTCTAAATATTGATCTATAACAAAGCTGATTATTTCATAGGATTTATCTCCGCAAAATTCCCCCGCCCTGCCCACGGCCTGTAGGGGACACCGATGGGCTTGGAAAGGCCGCCGTCCGTCGGATGGGACGTTAAGCCGTGGCCTCGTGTGAGGGAGAGACATATCCTGTGCACGTTAAAGAACACGCTGGATGGCCTTGACGGAAGGCTACCATCTGTCTCCCAACATCTGTTCCAGTGGGTCCCCTCCCCCAACCTTCTCTGAGCCCTTCGGGGTCCATGTGACCTGGCCATTTAGCCCATGGTGTGCAAAAAAGTGCCGCTCAGAGGTAAAACAACCCAAAATCCATTCTAATGTACACTTCTTCCTACAAGTGTCTACTAGTTACATATTTATGTAGACATAATTTTTAATAATATATTAGAACAAACTGATGATATAGACAGTTCTCTTAAAATCTTATGTTCTTTCTCTTAATACTCTGACAATACATTACTCATTATTTTTTTTTACTGTGGTGAAATACAGTAGTCTCTACCAAACTACTCGTTATAATAAACTAAGTAATGAACAGGCCCCCATCTAGAAGAAAATAAGTGGGCGGGTCAATAATTTCATTCGAGCCTAGAAAAACGAAGGGGGGGGGGGGACAAGAGACTAGATTTCCATTATACTGTAGTATAACATTTCTCCTCCGTTTTAGATGCCTTTAAAAAAAGTTTGAAAAATGTACGTTTAATAATTTTATGTCTGTATTAATCTTACCAACATTCTAAATTTAATGGCCCCCTTGCTCCCCTCCCTAGATCAGGCCTTGTTAATGGACATGTCTTGTCCAACTACCGACAACTTTAATTTCATTTAGCTAAAAAAACATTCATCAGTAAAAAGAGTAATGCTAATTTTGCTAATTCACTCTCTAATTCTCTTCATTTATCTTGAGCCAAGTTCTTGCAAGTTGAATTTTTGAGCATCCCCAAGAATCAATAGTATCGATCGAAATATTAATAAAAGCGGTTAGTTCATCCGTCCCTTAGATCATTCGCCTTCGCACAGGAAATCCGGTGCTCGAGACAGATGATGTCAACAGTTATTCATTCTCATAACGCTCCGAGAGAGGAATTATTAACTCTGTAGCAGCATGAGCAATCGATAACGGAGATCTACGCTAAAAAATGAGGTTATTCGGGTCGAAGGCGAATGAAAGAATGAGGGCGCTACTTAAATTATGCACCACGTGCATGACGTAAGATGAATGCAAGACTTCTCGCAGCCTGGTAGCTCATTCTGCCTCAATTCGATGTGCCAAGAGATGTTAATGTCAACCAAAACGCCTGCTAAGTAATTGCTGGGGATTTTCCAAAACAGCAGCGAATTTGTTTCTATTTTTTGAGCGAAGACTCAGGCTTAAAGCGAAATCTAACACAAAATACGACAAGGAATGAAGAAAATAAGAATCAAACGCTTTAGTTACGGGCGGTTGGGTTGTCTTACCTATGAGCGGCACTGTTTTGCACACCCTGGGTTAAATGGCCAGGTCATAAGGACTCCGAAGGTTGAGAGGGTTGGGGGAGGAGACCCACTGCAACAGCTATTGCGAGACAGATGATAGCTTCCCGTCAAGGCCATTCAGTGTGTTCTTTAACGTGCACAGGTTGGGTTTTTTTACATCTGAGCGGCACTTTTTTGCACACCATGGGCTAAATGGCCAGGTCACATGGACCCCGAAGGCTCAAAGAAGGTTGGGGGAGGGAACCCACTGGAACAGCTGTTGGTAGACAGATGGTAGCCTCCCGTCAAGGCCATCCAGTATGTTCTTTAACGTTGGGTTGTTTTACCTCTGAGCGGCACTTTTTTGCACACCATGGGCTAAATGGCCAGGTCACATGGACCCCGAAGGCTCAGAAAAAGTTGGGGGAGGGGACCCACTGGAACAGCTGTTGGGAGACAGATGGTAGCCTTCCGTCAAGGCTATCCAGCGTGTTCTTTAACGTCTTCTTAACAGGGTATGTCTCTCCGGCATACGGGGCCACGGCTTAACGTCCCATCCGACGGACGGCGGCCTTTTCAAGCCCATCGGTGTCCCCTACTGATCGTGGGCAGGGCGGGAAATTTCGCGGAGATAAATCTCAAAGCTGACCCAGCTGGGACTCGAACCTGGGAACTACAGATTACGAGCCTGGCGCGCTACCGACTGAGCCACCCCAGCCCCAACGAGCACAGGGTATGGCTCTCCCGCACACGAGCCCACGACTTAACGTTTCATCCGATGGACGCCAGCCTTTCCAAGCTCATCGGTGTCCCCTACTGACCGTGGGCAGGGAGTTTTGCGGAGATAAATCTCAACGCTGACCCAGCTGGGACTCGAACCTGGGAACTACAGATTACGAGCCTGGTACGTTACCGACTGAGCCACCCCCGCCCCAGGTGTTGTTGGGGTGTTTTACCTCTGAACAGCACTTTTTTTTTTGCACACAATGTGCTAACTGGCAAAGCCATAAAAACTGAGGGATCAGAGAAGGTTGGGGGGGGAAGGACTGAACAGCTGTTAGAAGACAAATGGTAGCCTGCCGTCAAGGTCATCCAGCGTGATCTTTAACGTGTACAGGGTGGGCTCTCCCGCACACGAGTCGCACTTTTACGTCCCATCCGATCGACGGCGGCCATTCCAAGCCCATCAGTGTCCCTTACTAATGTAGCGTGCCAGGTTCGCAATCTTCAGTTCCCAGATTCGAGTCCCAGCTGGGCCAGCGTTGCCCATTTATCTTTTCAAAACTTCGGCCCTACTCTCGCCAGTAAGGGCACCGATAAGCTTCGAAAGGCTCCACTTGTCGTATGGGACGTTAATATGTTAAGAACACGTTAAAGAACACTCTGGATGGCCTTAACGGGAGGCTACCATCTATTTCCTAACAGCTATCCAGTGTGTCCCCTTCCCCAAACCTTCTCTGAGCCCTCGGGGTCCTTGTGGCCTGGGCATTTAGCTCAGTGTGTGCAAAGAAAATGCCACAATCAGAGGTGAAACAACAACAACAACCAAATAGAAGTAAGAAGTCCGTGCTTAGAAATGCCACGGGAGTTGGTAGCCCATGCATAGGAAACCCTTAAAGGGTAGAGGTCCATGCCCGAGAATATCACGAAGATCGGAAGCCCATTCTTGGGAAAGCCCTGAAGGATGGAGGCCTGTTCTTGGGAATATCTCAGATGTTGGAAGCCCATGCCTAGGAAAGTCTTGGAGAGAGGAGGCTCGTATTTTGGAAAATCCTGGCAGTTTCCTACCCATGACTAGTAACGGCTCGGAGGGAGAAGGCCCATGTTTGGAGAATGTCACGGAGGTCGGAAATTCATGCTTGGGAGTGCCTCTGGATTGCAGATCATTCGTCGGATGCTGCAAGCAGAAAAATGTTGAGAATTATTGTTCTCACCGAATTTTGACCCACTTTATGAAACAGACACATTGTGGCTGAGATCCTCGTGAGCCAACTGGGAAGCTTAAAGAGTTTTTTTTAAATCAGAGGTTTTTCCAGACTCATTTAAAAAAAGGTGAGCTCTTTCCTTCAATTCTTTTAGAGTTTTAGGGTCGTATTCTTCTACCTCTCGGCAGCATTTTTTCTCTCATATTGGGCTAAAATAATACAATTTTAGATAACCGATTGGAAACTAACAAATAAAAGATATTAAAAGAACACTAACTAGTATAACCATAAGTTTACAACTCGGGACATCCATGGGCCCTTTTGTTGTGCTTTGAATAAATGAATACTCCAAAACAAGAACATACATTTTAAAGAAACAATGCTGAACGCATGTAATTTCCTAACAGCTACATCATTCAAAATATTTCAGAAACAACTTATATCTGCATTTTAGACACCTCAGTTTAACTTCTAAGCCAGTAGCGGTCAAAATATTAGTATTCCAAACATTCAAGGCAAGTGGATTTATTGCGTGATCTTACACTCAGAATTCTATTAACTTGCCAGGTCTGTCGCCATTCTAATCAATATGAGTTAGATGGGCTGGCGCTGCTTTGACACGCGAACCTCTTCGCCTAGAACTGAGATCAAACGCTGTCCTGTCTCCTAAGACATGTATCCATCTGGGAAACATCTCCTGCGAGTTATATCCGAAAGCACACTTCCCTTTCTAATTGATGCTCTGTGGTCCGTTTTGAAGCCTCGACAGGCTTCGAACAACTCTATTCGATAATCCTTTACCTCTTGTTCACAGTCACGATAGTTTCCTTGTGCGGAGCGTTCCTGTCACTAGGACTAACTACAAAGTAATAATTTGATAGCAATCGTAATTTTAAATATTTTAATAGAACTCCAGTGTGAAACGAAGTCACTGATTATTTTATATTCATTATATCTCGATAATGAAAATTAAGTGTTTTCACTTTAAGAAATAGGGGCGGGGATGGCTCAGTCGGTAGCGCGCCAGGCTCGTAATTTGTAGTTCCCAGGTTCGAGTCCCAGCTGGGTCAGAGTTGAAATTTATCTCCGCAAAATTCCCCGCCCTGCCCACGGTCAGTAGAGGACACCGATGGGCTTGGAAAGACCGCCGTCCGTCGGATGGGACGTTAAGCCGTGGCGCCGTGTGCGGGAGAGCCATACCCTGTGCACGTTAAAGAACACGCTGGATGGCCTTGACGAGAGGCTACCATCTGTCTCCCAAAAGCTGTTCCAGTGGGTTCCCTCCCCCAACCTTCTCTGAGCCTTTGGGGTCCATGTGACCTGGCCATTTAGCCCATGGTGTGCAAAAAAGTGCCGCTCAGAGGTAAAACAACCCAACCCTTTAAGAAATAATAAATTTCCCCAAACATCTGCTTTCCACAGAGATCGGACAGGAGCCTGTCAGTTTATTAAGCCATAGTAGAAGGTCTGTGAGGAAGGCGAGACCTTAGCAGAAAGACAAACATCCATGACTTACCGGGGCTCGAATCCAGGTCCCTCTGATCTGTAGCCAAGCGCGCTACCCACTCGGTCACCAGAAAGGCAATCAACACATGCACCCTTAAGAAGCATGTGATGATGGTACTGGAAAAATAAATTTCAATATTGGGAGAATCCTTAAATTTGGAATGCAGGGATGTACGGACTCATAAACTCCAGTTCTCAGGTCCTTAGTCATCTATTTATTTATTTATTTAACATTACACGCTTCTGGGGTGTTTAGCTGTACAGTCGCTCAAAAAAGTATCCGAACACTATGGTTGATTAAAAGAAATCAGAAAAAATATCTGGCAACAATTTCTAAAAAAATTGTTGCCAGATATTTTTTTGATTTTTTTTAATCAACCATAGTGTTCGGATACTTTTTTGAGCGACTGTACACTTCTATCAAAAGCAATTAAAAAAATGAAATACTTAGAATGTGATAATTCAATAATAATACTATCACATATATATACTTAGAAGAATACACAATGTAAAAAAAAATGCTAATATATATAACAAAGATATAGGAAGGAAGAAATTTAGAGAATGTTCTTTGGCTGAATGAGATATTTAGGATCCCTTAGACGTAAAAAAGAAATAGAAATCCAGGTTTATAATCTATTATATAGCAATGATTCTCGAAGGAAATCAATTAAAAGTTCATCATCATCATCATCATCCTCAAGCAGCCATGGGCTACGGAGGTCCAACCAGACCGTGCAATTTAGTTCTCCAAGCAAGTCTATCCTGAGTTACATCTACTGCATCTGGCCACTGCACACCAATTCTAACAAGGTCCTGTTTGACATTGTCTGCCCACCGCTTCCTAGGTCTCCCCTTCTTTCTGAGAGTAGATAACCAATTCAGAAGAAACCCTCGGCCATCGTTGAGATTTATCTCTGCAAAACTCCCCTCCCTTGCCTCGGTGAGTAGAGGACACCGATGGTTTTGGAAAGGCCATCGTCCTTCTCATGAGACGTTAAGCCATGCCTCCGTGATCAGGAGAGGCATACCCTGTGCTCGTTAAAGAACACGCATTATGGCCTTGACGGGAGGCTACCATCTGTCTCCTAACAGATGTTCCAGTGGGTCTCCTCCCCCAGCCTTCTCTGAGCCCTCGGAGTCTTTGTGACCTGGCCATTTAGCCCATGGTGTGCAAAAAAGTGCCGCTCAAAAATAAAACATCCCAAAAAATCTGAGTTACTATTGCCCTAACGTAAAACTGTACCTAATCAAGTGGCGGTTAAGTGTGTGTAACGTTCTATCAGTTTTTGGTATGAGATGAACTAGAAATGTATCGAAAAAATTAAACAAAATATATCTACCAGCTGTGTGGGATTGAAATCATTGGAGGCTTGTATGTTGGACAACCTGTCTACCCACTCAGGCCTCAGCGACTAAATGCATTTCCTAGTTTTCCTTCTTCAAAATTTCCAGCCGTAAATTGGATATTTGCCCACACATCCCCGTTGAGGCGTGGTTCTCATCACATCCCCCTCTCTGTGAATCGCTGGTGCTTCAATGGCACGTATACGGGAAAACTGTGACTTTTTTTCCCGAATGAATCCACAGAGATGTTTTATTATTAACAACAAAAGAACAAAGACCGTACGCGGAAACTCCCCATAGTTTGCAAGGCACACCCATGAATAAGACACTTCCTTTCCGAGCGATATGCCTTCCTCCACCAAAAAGACAGTTAATGGCCAACCATCTTTGGCTAAAGCAGCAGCTTTAATAATTTGAATGATTCTTTTGGAAAGTACTAAAATCCACTTACAACTGACTACGCTGTTGCAATAAAAGAAGTCTTCCATTTCTAGAGTATACGGGATTGAATGTCAGTGGATTAAAACATCTCTTTCAAGCAATTATGAAGGTGGTTCATTTTGAAATTCACCCAGTGATTAGAAGCTGCGTGATTCGACTTTTACGTATTTTCCCTTTCTTTCGTTGTTGTTTGTTTTTTCATTTGCTCGGCAAATATCTTATGTGTAGACTTGTGTTATTTTACCTCTGAGCGCCACTTTTATCCACACAATGGTCTAAATGGCCAGGTCACAAGGGTTGGGTTGTTTTACCTCTGAGCGGCACTTTTTTGCACACCATGGGCTAAATGGCCAGGTCACATGGACCCCGAAGGCTCAGAGAAGGTTGGGGGAGGGGACCCACTGGAACAGCTGTTGGGAGACAGATGGTAGCCTCCCGTCAAGGCCATCCAGCGTGTTCTTTAACGTGCACAGGGTATGGCTCTCCCGCACACGGGGCCACGGCTTAACGTCCCATCCGACGGACGGCGGCCTTTCCAAGCCCATCGGTGTCCCCTACTGACCGTGGGCAGGGCAGGGAATCTTGCGGAGATAAATCTCAACGCTGACCCAGCTGGGACTCGAACCTGGGAACTACAGATTACGAGCCTGGCGCGCTACCGACTGAGCCACCCCCGCCCCAGTCACAAGGACCCAAAAGTCTCAGAAAAGGTTGGAGCTGAGGACCCACTGCGCAGTTGTTAGGAGACAGATGGTAGCTTCCCTTCAAGGCCATCCGGCGTGTTCTTTAAAGTGCACAGGGTATGGCTGTCCCGCACACGGGCTACGGTTTAATGTCCTATTCGACGGACGGCGGTCTTTCTAAGCCCATCGATGTCCCCTTTTACACCTAGGGCAGTAGTTTAACGTAGATAAATCTCAGTATTGTCAAAAGTGGAATTCGAACCAAGGAAGTGAAGATGACAATTCTCGTGCTGCTCTACCAGCTGAGCAAATAGAAAATGTTTCAAATTACGATTGCTATCGAATTATTCCCCGCCTCCGTTTGTTCGGTATTAGAAAGTTTCGGAAATTGGAATGTTGAACAGCAGCAATGCCAGTTTAAATAATTTCTCTGAAAGGCTAATTAAAAACAATTTAAAATGAAAGCAATAACAGTTATACTAACTTTACTAAAACGTGAAAGAGTATTTTTTTTAATTTCGCATAATAATTACGATTATTTTCGCCAATCTTGACTGATTTTTTTCTGAACGAGATATCTTGCTAAGTGTTTCACCTTCGATAACTCATTTTCTTCAACTTATTTTGTCCACCACACAAAGATAAATCGACGAAAAAAATGCATAAAGGAGAAACTGCAACTTGTTTAAAGAAATAAATATATCAGACATACTCAATAATTAACTATCACAGGAAAATGTTCTGTATACAGGAAACATTTCAAATAATTAACTGAAAAAAATTTAGTTTTTCCCTGAGTGGGATTCGAATTTACGTCTCCCAGAAAGAAGTTTCTGTGAGACATTAAATTTCATTTTCTGCATTAGAAACTATTGCTCGTATTATTTGTGAGAACAACAAACTTTGTCGCTAAATGAGGCTATATTGCTATTCTATAAGTTCTATTTTAATACCAAGGGGAGGGGGTGGCTCAGTTTTGAAACGAGTCAGGCTCGTAATCTGCAGTTCCCAGATGGGTCAGCGTTGAGATTTATCTCCGCAAAACTCCCCGCCCTGCCCACTGTCAGTAGGATACACCGATGGACTTGGAAAGGCCGCCGTCCGTCGGAATGGACGTTAAGCCGTGGCCTCGGGTGCGGGAGAGCCATACCCTGTGCACGTTAAAGAACACGCTGGATGGCCTTGACGGGAGGCTACCATCTGTCTCCCAACAGCCGTTCCAGTTAGTCTTCACCCCTAACTTTTTCTGAGCCTTCGGCGTCCTTGTAAAATGGCCATTTAGACCATTGTGTGCAAAAAAGTCAGCTCAGACAGAAAAGTCGCTCAGAGGTAAAACAACCAACCAATTTTAATACCAATTAAAATACTCCTGTCCCTTGATTTACATAGCACTTAATTTGCACGGTCAAAAAAATGCAACCAGTTTTGATTAGACGGTGATAGACTCGGTTTTACACGGTATTGATTGAGATTTCCATTTTATTTGTATAGTTAAATGCATATTATGAAGTAGTAGTGGTATAGCTTCAAGGGAGATTATTAGACTCATTTCAAAGTAAAAATCAACTAAATGGTTTCAATTGATATTTATTTTTAAGAATAAATAGAAAATAGTAAATTCGTATATTAATAAAAATTGTCATCTGAAATAACTTTTATTTAAATTCTTTCGACAAAATTATATTTTTGCGAATCGAGACATCTCAATGAAATGAAGTCTGCCTTTAATCGACGGCGAGATCTGACTTTTCTTGACTTAATTTTTCAGACTGGAAAAAATCGTGTTTTATCTCATTTTTAGCAATACATTGAACTTTAAAGACTGTGTCATAGGCTAAATACAGCTGATTCTTAAGTACACTGTTTCATAAAATATCACGTAAAACTAATTTTACAAAATAAAGCATTAAGCATTGGTACAAATGCTTAATATCTAATTTATATTCATCTCATAAATATCTTTACATTTCGGCTTCAAATTCAATAGAGTACAGTCGCTCAAAAAAGTATCCGAACACCAAGGTTGATTACAGAACTCAGAAAGAATATCTGGCAACGATTTTTTTAGAAATTAGTGATCTGGCAACCTTCGTGTCACGTGATTACAGAATTCAGGAAAAATATCTGGAGCGTGTACAGCAACTGTACACGCTCCAGTTACCGTTCACAGCAAACTGGAGCGTGTGCAGTTACTGCACACGCTCCAGTTCTGTGAACGGTAACTGCACACGTTCAATATTTCTACGAGTGGGCCCACACGATCCAGGTTTGGAGCGTGTGCAGTTACTGCACACGCTCCAGTTTGCTGTGAACGGTAACTGGAGCGTGTACAGTTGCTGTACACGCTCCAGATATTTTTCCTGAATTCTGTAATCACGTGACACGAAGGTTGCCAGATCACTGATTTCTAAAAAAATCGTTGCAAGATATTTTTTCTGAATTCTGTAATCAACCGTAGTGTTCGGATACTTTTTTGAGCGACTGTACAAAATAACACTACGTTGAAGTTTATTTTTACTGCTGAACTGACATTTGAAATAAATATCCATAAATGAAATTTAACTAATACGTAATAATAATAAATAAAGTACGTTTTATTTATAACAAGGAGTTTTGCGGAATCTATCCTCTTATTCTTTTTTCCTAAGTTGTTGGTTTCGATTTGCACGGTTTTGATTCACATGGTGATTTCCCGGAACCAATCAACCGTGTAAACAGAGGGATGGGTGTATTCGAAATTTAATTAAAGAATGATTTTTCAAATATATCGAAATCATATATAAAAATTTTTAGTTCAAGAAAATATGTTTGATAAATTGAGTTTTTTGGTGTACGATGAATGTTTTGGTGTACCAAGCATTGCCATGCCCTGTTCTAGCACTTTCCTGCGCAATCCGAGGTGAGGGTGGTTTCTCAGCCAATAGCCCACCAGGCCTTTAATCTGTGGTTCCCAGGTTCGAGTCCCACCTGTGCCAGCGTTGAGATTTATCTCTGCAAAATTCCCCGCCCTGTCTTCAGTCAATAGGGGGCATTGATTGTGCTTGGAAAAGCGGCCGTCAGTCGGAAGGAACGTTAAGCCGTAGCCCCATGTGCAGGAGAGCCATACTCTGTGCACTGAAAGAACACGCTGGGTGGTCTTGACGGGAGGCTTCCATCTGTCTCCTAACAGATCTCCAAGTAGTTTTCTTCCCTCAACCATCTCTGAGCCTTCGGGGGCCTTGTGACCTGGCCATCTAGCTTACTGTGTTCAAAAATAGTATCGTTCAAAGGTTAAATAACCCAACTGCTCAATCCACTCACTTGACCCCTCGGCAACTACTATCACCAATATTTTTTCCAATTCAATGCTTGTCCACCTCTTCCAGAAAGACATCCTGCATCTCCCAGTTGCAGAAGTATAACGATATTTCATCTCACTTCAATTCCCTCTCTGAGTTGTGTTCATAAACAGAATTCCCGGCGTACTAAAGCGTGAAATCTTCCTCCTCCACATTTCCATCTCGAATCTCCAAATAGTCAGTTTCCTTGAGAAGCTCTCTACGTGCTGAGCGCGAGGTGCGCAACCGTGTACTAGATTAACGGCAACGACAGACTTTGTTATGTGTCAAACGTTGTAATCACCCAAGGCCTGCTCGTCTTACTGGAGACAAATGAGCAGGGATTCAGGTAAAGCGCTGCTCTTATTGAATCAACTTCCTACCTCCCTTTCCTGTGAAGATCAATAGAGAGGCTGATCGATAGGGAGAGCATCCCTTGTTTCTTCTTTTTCTTCTTCCCTTGCCATTATAGCTCCAACTTTCTCTGAAAACCGAAATGGAGAGTTACGGTAAGTATCGCTGCTGTCTGCTCAATAGTCAAGCTTTCGTGCACAAAAGAAAGACGGATGATTCGGTGATTCGCGTGCCACATTCTTAATCGGAAAGTCGAATTGGCACCCTAATGGTGGCTCTGCATGGGACACTGAGGAGGCAAACGAATTTTTTTTAGTTCTTAAAACAAGTCGTTTTAATACAGGTAATGGAAAAATATATCAATAAAAAATATACACATTCTAGTTATTCAAATTTTTTCAAAATCAGAGAAATGCAAAAAACAAATAAACAAAACTAGAAATAAAGCTGGAATCAAGTAGCATGCATCCCGTACTGATTCCAGACAGAAATAAATAAATTTTAGAGCTTTAACAACAGCGGTAAGTAAAAAAAAGTCGATTATCACAAGAAAGAAGAGCTCCACTTCACAAAGGGGGAGATACCTAGAAGCATTCGCCAGTTTCCTCATACAAACACATACAACAGGGACATAACGGCGGTTTAGTAAGCAAACACAAGACCACGTAAGGGCTATAAGCTACACTGGCGGAAATTGAAAAAAGAACACCATTAACAATTGAAGCGTAATCTATAAGTTTTATTAATAGAAACAACCTGTTGAGAAAGGAAAGTGATTACACTTGTGAAGTGATTCAATGTTTGCTTTACCTTTTAATGAGTATTACATTTTACAGAGGCACATTTTAATAAGGTGTTGAACCTCCTCGAGCAGCAATAAAAGCTTTCAATCTGGCATGCAATCGGTCGTACAAATGCTGGATATCACGCTGGGGGATACCATTCCATGCGCTTTCCAATTGGACGCGTAATTCAGCGATGGTCTTTGCCTACCGCGGTCCGTGGAAGAGCTTTTGTCCGATCCAGTCCCAGACATGCTCGATTGGAGACAATTCCGGAGAGCGTGCTGGCCAAGGGAGTTGGTGCACCGTCTGAAAAGCATGTTGAGTTGCCCGGGCGGAGTGTGGGCGGGCGTTATCCTGTTGGAATATCGTATTTGGGATTACACTCAAATATGGAAGGACGACCGGCTGTACGATGTCGCTGACATACGTATTGCTATTCAGTGTATTCCGTACAAACACCAGACACGTACGAGAGTGATAGCTAATCGCTCCCCACACCATGATGACTGGCGTGGGCCTTATGTGTCGCTGGCGGATCACAATGGAAGGAGCAGCTCATCTTGTATCCTTCGGACGCCTAAACGACCATCAGATGATTCTAAGCAGACTCGGCTTTCATCACTGAAGACCACACAGACTGCCATTCTTCCCACCAATGAACTCGTTCTTGACACCACTGCAAATTTGCTCGACAGTGACGAGGTGACAGTGGCAACCGTGTCAATAGTCCTGCTTCCAAAAGACGATTGCCTATCGTTTTTGAAGACACCCTTGGTACGACAGAAGATCGAATTTGTGACGCCGTAGCTGTCTGCTTTGCCACCGTCACCTTCCTGATACACCGATCTTCTCATGCGTCCATAACTCTGTGTTGTCCGGACCCACGTCTGGGAGTGTGCGAATGCTCTTCGGACCATCGACGCCACCATCGTACCACTGCCGATACCTCTTGTCCAACGCGGTGTGCAATTTGACGAAAAGACCAACCTGCTTCCCGAAGACCCACTATACGACCTCGCTCAAACTCCGTTAACTGAACAAATGTTGCGTGCCTGCGTCATCTAAGCATGGTAGCTTCTTCAGAGAGCACTGAACAACACGACCCAAGACGAATAACTTCTTTCTTCACGCTATAGTCCTTAAATACGCGCTGCATACATGTGCATGTTGTCGTCCTCAGTGACGTCATTATTTCATCCAATGACTTTCAATCTTGGATTACGGTTTCTGCTGCCATTAACTATTAACATATAATAATAATAATATGTCGTTCCAAAAGGAATTCCTACTGGGTGTTCTTTTTTCAATTTCCGCCAGTGTATGTATACTTTCTATTGAACAAAAAAGAAGTTTGAAATATCGAGATTTCATCATAAAAGGGTTATGGCTAAGCTTGTACGATTACGTTTATGACTTTCATTTTTAGGATACTCACTATAATATCATTTTGCCACTATAATATCACATGGTAAAAAGTTAAAAAATTTCAGTGCGTTGTACACAAAATGCATTCGAAAAAATAGATTTCATAACCAATGGCACCTCAAATAATAAACCTTTTTTTTCTCGTATTATAATCGATTATTTTTTTAGTTTTTTAGTTAAACTAATGAACAGATTTAAATAAAAATAACAACATTTTATCCGCATAAAACTGAATAGTATTATAAAATGAGTATATAGTATCAATATAATGAAATCTGAGTCTGATAATTTTTCTATGCATAATGATATTATACTAGAAGCATTATGCCCTCAATCACAAATTGAACATTAATTTTGTTCATGTTATAGAGCATGTTAATATTACGTTCACTCCAGTAGTTTTTGGATAATTTTTAGTAACTAAATATTTTTGATGGATCTTTCATGATTAGGGGGCGGGGGTGGCTCCGTCGGTAGTGCGCCAGGTTCGTAATCTGTAGTTCCCAGGTTCGAGTCCTAGCTGGGTCAGCGTTGAGAATTATCTCCGCAAAATTCCCCGCCCTGCCCATGGTCAGTAGGGGACACCGATGGGCTTCGAAAGTCCGCCGTCCATCGGATGGGACGTTAAGTCGTGGTCCTGTGTGCGGGAAATCCATACCCTGTGCACGTTAAAGAACACGCTGGATGGCCTTGACGGGAGGCTACCATCTGTCTCCTAACAGCTGTTCCACTGGGTCCCTCCCCCAACCTTCTCTGAGCCTTCGAGGTCCATGTGACCTGGCCATTTAGCCCATGGTGTACAAAAAAGTGCCGCTCAGAGGTAAAATAACCCAACCCAAATCTTTCATGCTTGCTTCATTCATGTTTCTGCTGAGCCACAGTTAACAGATCTTGCCAGATTAGAAAAGTCTACAAATCTCTTTGAGGAAGAAGACATCACATGGTTCTCAAAGTCCATTATTCTTAATAGTTCTTTGCAGCTTTAAGTATTGATAAAAATAAGGGACCGATTAAGACAAAATTTTGTTTTCTTCTCAAAATCGAGTTGTACTAGTAAGACAAAGTTTAATAACGAGAGGTTGATTCCGATTCAATGCACAACTCCTGATAAAAGAGATTAGCACTGTCTACTGAAATGACAATGGCCAGGGGATGGCTCAGTCTGTAACACCCCGGACTCGTAATTTATACGAGTCTGGGATGTTATAGACTGTAATTTATAGTAATTTATAGTTCTCTTATAGTAGACTCGTAATTTATAGTTCCCAAGTTGGAGTCCCAACTTTGAGATTTAGAAGGGCAGTGCGTGGGGTATCTCTGCTACCCAACTGCCCTCGGTCAAAACAGAGGACACTGATCGGTTTGAAAATTCCGCGCCCCTCGGATTAACGTTAAGCAGTGTTCCATGTGCAAGATGGCCATACCTTGTACATGCTAAAGAACGCTCTGAAAGATCTTAACGGGAGGCTGTCCAGTGCAAAAAAAAGTCCGCTCAGAAATCAAACAAACCAACTCAGAATATGGGTGATTTACCCACATAACGAAAGTCTTGAGAGTAACTTCACTGATGATTATGCACCCTTACACAGCTGAGAATGAGATTAAGTTTTATCTCTTCAATTGCTTCAAAAGTTTATCAACAACTAGCAATGCTAAATTCCTAGTTTTCAGTCCAGTTGGGATTTTTACAACTTTCAGTCGTATGAAGATTCCTTACGTAATCATCGTAATATGGGGTCACATGGCCGAATCTAGGGGGGGGAGGTTAAGGAGGAAAATGCTCCTACCCCACCGCCTTGAGAATATTGAAATTGAGCCAATTTCAAGCATTTTTCAAGGAATTTTCTAAAGAAGGAAAAATATTACACTGCAATAGAAATCCAGTTTGTCTCCCATCTTAATCTAGTCTCTTGCCATCCCTTTTATTTTCTTACGGTCAGTTGTCCCTCCCCTTTAATATTTTTCCAGATCCGGGCCTTCAGGGTCAGTGCAAAAAAGTACCCATGTTTTAAACTACTATATTTTATTAAATAAATAAGTAACAAAAGTAATTTTCTATCCAAAATGTCAAGCAACTCTCAAAATTTCCTTGCTTTGACGGTTGGGAGTTAGTCCCTCGTGATGGCGCTAGTATCACATGAAATATCTTAAATACCAAATTTCGAAAACGTTGGATTGGTAGATGTGAACCAAACTTTAGTCCCGATTTGACAACTTTTGGACTTTATTTTGGCGGATGCATTGAAAACATCGTTTATTTTGAAAAAAAAATCACAAATTTTTTAGCATTTAAAGAGGGGGGCGAATCACTGCAACTGTTAACCAGATATGATGATCTGAATATGAACAGAAGTTGAACATCAAGCCACCAATGGTACAGTAAATGGTATTAGTAACACCAATGGTATTAGTAATCTGGCAACCTTCGTGTCACGTGACACGAAGGTTGCCAGATTACTATTTTCTAAAAAAATCGTTGCCAGATATTTTTTCTGAATTATGTTATCAACCATAGTGTTTGGATACTTTTTTGAGCGACTGTACCCCACCAAAGCCAGGACACGAAACGAAACTTGGAGAGTTTCTTGACACGAAACGAAACTTGGAGAGTTTCTTGACATTTTGTACACTTTTTTTTCACTTAACTGTTTAATAAAATATGGGTCATCTTTTATAATGACCCTGTATTTTAAAAAAATCATTGTCGAGTTTCTTATGTCCTCCCTGAGAAATTTTCAATATTTTCTTTCTATCTACTTTTTTAAGATTTAATAAACTTTAGATAAATTGTCAAGTTTTTAAAAAGAAACTGAATAGCCTCTCTTCGCTCTTTCTAAATATTGATGCCAAGTTTCTGCGTCGTAAACTAAATTGATGGCTTTAAGTGACACTTAGACCTAGACAAACAAGGACAAACTGAGACGTATTTGGCCTTCCGCCAAATATAGACAATGGTTTGCAAGATTTTTTTTGGAACTTATTCTGATAAAAAGGAACACCAGCGTGTTTTACAGTTGGGTTGTTGGTTTGGATTGTTTTATCTCTGAGCGGCACTTTTCTGCATATAATGGGCTAAATATCCAGGTCACAAGGACCCCGAAGGCACCTCAGAGAAGGTTGGGGAGAGACCCAACTGGACAGCTTTTAGGAAACAGATCTCTAGTCAAGGCCATCCAGCATGTTCTTTAACGTGCACACGGTATGGCTCTCCCACACAGATGGGGACCCAGGTCAACATCCCATCCGACGGACGACGGACTTTCCAAACCCATCGGTATCCCCTACTGGCCAAGGGTAGGGCGGGGAGTTTTGCGGAGACAAATGTCAAATGGCGCGCCAAGGCGGGACTCGAACCTGGGAACTGAAGATTACGAGCCTAATGTGCTACCGACTGAGCAACCCTCGCCCCTGTTTTACAGTTAGACTCCTGTTGGTCGGCAACTGATTCAATTGATGTGGACAGGAATTTTCTCCCGGGGGCAGTATGTGCTTTAGGGAGGGACAACATATTTTCAGGGGGGACAGAAAAATATATCAATGCTACAAGATAGAAATATTTTAGAGTCAACACACTTCATTAATGGATTGTTTTACGTCTGAACGGCACTTGTTTGCACACAATGGGCTAAATGCCCAAGCTACAAGGACTCTGACGACTCAGAGAAAGGGGCCCACTGAACAGCTGTTAGGAGACAGATGGGTACCCTTCCGTCAAGGCCATCCAGCATATTCTTTAACTTGCACAGGGTATAGTTCTCCTTCATATTCCTCAAACGGAGTCACTGCCAAACATGCCATCCGATGGACGGCGGTCTTTCCAAGCCCATCAGTGTCCCCTACTAACCGAGAGCACGGTGGGGATTTCGCGGGATAAATCTCGACGTTGGCCCAGGTGGGATTCGAACTAGGAACTGCAGATTAGAAGCCACCTCCGCCCCACTTCATTAATGAGCGAAGTTATTTTTTAAGTTTTGAATGCCTACATCCAGGCCAGATCTACAGAAAATAAGGAGGGGGGTGGGGGGGGTGAGAGAGGAGGGAAGTGATCCGTGTGAAAAGTGGGGGGGAGAGCATGATAGAGTCGGAAAATGAATCGGAACGCTCCGATATAAACGTTTTCCTTCCGTTTTATTCTGGTATAAACGTTTTCCTTCCGTTTTATTGGGGTTTAAGAACTTCTTTTTGAGACTATTGAAGGTGTGAAAGATGAGTTGAAAACGGACCAAAAAGGGATATTCTTGGCGTTAGAGATGATGTAAAAGAAATTAAGAAATCATTAGACTTCAACTGTGAATGTATGCAAGATTTTGTGAGGACTTTGAAAGAGATGAAACACCAAATATCTGTTCTGAAACAAAAAAATCCTAATCTGATTAAAGAGAGAGAGATTTTGCGGAAAAAATAAAGGAAGTCAAATATGATTTAAATGAATTGGAAAATCGATCCTAGAGTTGCAATATAGAAATTATTGGCATCCCTGAGGAACCTCAGGAACAAATACCACACTTACTGGACAAGATTGGAAATGCTATTGGTATAGCGGAGAGAAATGAAATCATTGTAGCGCATAAGTGCCTACTGTAAATAAAAATGAAACTAAACCAACAATAGTAAAATTTAAAGACAGCTCCATTCGAAATAAATGGGTTCGCAAAGGAAAATAAAAGTTAGAAGCTAATATAATAAATAGCAAATTTGGATAAATAATGGAGAATAATTATAAATGAATAATTTGGATAATTTGGATATTTTTTAGAATAATTTGGAATTATCCAGAATAATTTGGATTGGATTGTTTTACCTCTGAGCGGCACTTTTTTGCACACCATGGGCTAAATGGCCAGGCCACAAGGACCCCGAAGGCTCAGAGAAGGTTGGGGAAGGGGACCCACTGGAAGAGCTGTTGGGAGACAGATGGTAGCCTCCCGTCAAGGCCATCCAGCGTGTTCTTTAACGTGCACAGGGAATGGCTCTCCCGCACACGGGGCCACGGCTTAACGTCCCATCCGACGGACGGCGGCCTTTCCAAGCCCATCGGTGTCCCCTACTGACCGTGGGCAGGGCGGGGAAATTTTGCGGAGATAAATCTCAACGCTGATCCAGCTGGGACTCGAACCTGGGAACTACAGATTACGAGCCTGGCGCGCTACCGACTGAGCCACCCCCGCCCCAGAATAATTTGGATAATGGAGAATTTTTATAAATGAACATGTTTCTAGGTTTTCGAAGCGATTGTTTTACAAGGCTAAAAGATTTAAATTAGAAAATAACTTTAAATTTGCCTGGATCAGAGAGGGGAAAATATTTTTAAGGAAGCATCCAAACAATAAAATATTCAGAATCAGACATGAAGAGGATTTGGCGTGCACAAGGTATGGTCTCGTGCACATTTAGCTTCACTCGAATCATTTCCTTTGTGACAACAAGAAATATTCAATCATTTAATATGCGATATCAGGGTTTGTTTGAAATTTAAGTAAGTGCCATCCAAGTGGCCAAATGATTAGCATACTTCACTGTGGATAAAAATCAAAGGGATCTGCGCTTGAGCCCGGATAAGACTCTTACGTTTGATTCCGAATAGGCATGGGTGACTGTTTTCTGGCATTTGATTCCGGATAGGCAGGGATGACTCTTTTCTTGAGTTTGATCCCGGATAAGATATGGATAGCTCTTTTCTTGTGTTGGCTTTCTGCTGAGATCTCGCCTTTTCTAACAGACCTTCTCTATGGCATATTACACTGAGAAGTTACCCTCAGATCTCTGTAAAAAAACAGCTGATTAAAATGGAATTTATTTTCTGTTTCATTTTAAAAAATCGAAATTTATTTTAAGTGTTTAGAAGAAGCCATTTCACTAATCAAGTTTTATTTTGTTGAAGGTATAAATGGAGCAAATCGTAATAAATAGCGTAATATTATATTTTATTGTTTGCTTTCTAAATGTATAGATGTGATGTCTCTAAAATATACTATCGTTAACCTCGCTACTAGGGGCGGGTGTGGCTCAGTCGATAGCGCGCCAGGCTAGTAATCTATAGTTCCCAGGTTCGAGTTCCAGCTGGGTCAGCGTTGAGATTTATCTCCGCAAAATTCCCCGCCCTGCCCACGGTCAGTAGGGGACACCGATGGGCTTGTAAAGGCCGCCGTCCGTCGGATGGGACATTAAGCCGTGGCCCCGTGTGCGGGAGAGCCATACCCTGTGCACGTTAAAGAATACGCTGGATGGCCTTGACGGGAGGCTACCATCTGTCTCCCAACAGCTGTTCCAGTGGGTCCCCTCCCCCAACCTTCTCTGAGCCTTCGGGGTCCATGTGACCTGGCCATTTAGCCCATGGTGTGCAAAAAAGTGCCGCTCAGAGGTAAAACAACCCAACCTAAAATATACTATCGCTAACCTCGCTACTGCTTAATGCGAATGTCACTTGAAGCACCCAGAATTCCTTTAAAATGATGGAAACCATCTCAACAGTCGAGTGGTTGAAATATATTATATATGGTTGTCTTATGTCTTAGGGTCCTTCTGTCTATGGGCTAAATAACCCCATTACAAAGACCTCAAGGGAAAGACGACACATGGCGAGTTGGGAAGATGGCGGCTTTTCCGATCCCACTGGTGTCACCTTTCTCACCGAGGACTCAGAGGGGATTAGCGGAGAAAATCTCTATGCAGAGGATTGGAATTAGCTGGTGTCTGTCATAACAGTCGGGTGGGGGTGCCAATGATAAAGTGGTTTATGGGGAAGGATGGTCCTCCAATGAATTCAAATAGGATCCCTTCCATTACCCGAAAATTAAAGGAGAGATAGAGGAAAAGTAAATGCATGAATTATAGTATTCTTTTAAAAACCTGTTAAATACTCAATCCTGACTCTTAATAAATTGTTTGACATCAAACTTTCATCACTTAAAAATGCCACAATTATTAAAATATTATGTAAGTAGTGGAAGGAATGCTGCGTAATGAATGACGACGAATCCCTCACGCACGAAAACACATTTAATTATTAAGAATTGTTCAGACTCCCTGGACTGCAATCACCATCCTCATCCCACTCCCATACACATACTCATCTCCTTGTGTATGGCCTGAAAGTAATAACACCTGTTTTCAAATTTCATTTTATTCCCCCTCCAAAACGAGAACTCATACAGCGCAACATCTGCTGTGGAAAAATCTATATCAAGACAATACGTACAATTCCTTTGTCAACCCCTACCAGCTTGAAAGATCTGCCCTTGTCTGTCCCATCTGTCCCGACACAAAGCGAATTGCGAAAAAAAAAACACGAATTAGTCCATAAGACGCATTGGCCGTCGAGAACAGCCACCGATATCGAGGTTCCGTGCATGTTTCTTCTCTCTATCCATCTTCCTCTGTCGCTTTCTCTCCATCACTTGCAGAGCACTTCTGAGCATGCAGACATGTTGCCTAAGCAAAGGCGTTGGCGTTCAGTCTACCATTTACTGTCTTGTTGTTCGTTGTGCCGTTTCTGGTACCGTAAAGAGCACATCATTAGAGCGTCAAGACAAGCCCCGTTAGTCTTCCGGCTACAAAGCCCACGAAGCCACCACCAGCCAACGATCCAAACATTAAGGTTGACTGAGACCAGTAATAATGGGACGCGGTGTGCTCATCTTATAACGGACACGCAGAAGGTGTGGTTTTCGCCTGGCCTGCAGTTTGCGTGTTTATTTAATGCAGAGCTTTTGTCTTGTAGTCGACATCGTAGCTTCCTTGCTTTCCAATTGAATTGACGCAGAACTTGTCCTGAGGCACTTTCAAAAAGCGCCTTTCATTGTCCTCGGTGTTTCTCTTCTGCAACTGAAGATAAAACGAAAGCTTTCATTCTTTTTTTAGATGTAACGTCATCAACACACGAAACGCTTCAGCGAAACGCAATTGGCACGTTGATTGTTGACTTCATGTTGCGTGAATGTTACGAAGGTTTAAAAATCAGGTTTCACTGATACATGGTATCCGTAATTATGAATCACGTGTTGGTTTTTCGCTATCATTATTTTGTACAGTTGCTGCCCGATCAGTTCTCCTTTCATAAACATCCATAATGTTTTATGAGTTGTCCTTTCATGAATATCCATTGTGAGCGATGAGTTCACCTTTCATTAGCATATATTGTGCTTTATAATTTCTCCATTAATAAACATCCATCGTGCTTTGTGAGATCTCCTTTCATGAATATCTCTCATAGCTTTAAGTTCTACTTTTCAGGAAAAAAGTTTTACCTCTGACTTCTTGCACACTTATACACACTTTCTTGCACACCATAGGCTAAATGGCCAGGTCACATGGACCCCGAAGGCTCAGAGAAGGTTGGGGGAGGGGACCCACTGGAACAGCTGTTGGAAGACAGATGGTAGCCTCTCGTCAAGGCCATCCAGCGTGTTCTTTAACGTGCACAGGGTATGGCTCTCCCGCACACGGGGCCAAGGCTTAGCGTCCCGTCCGACGGACGGTGGCCTTTCCAAGCCCATCGGTGTCCCCTACTGACCGTGGGCAGGGCGGGGAATTTTGCGGAGATAAATCTCAACACCTGACCCAGCTGGGACTCGAACCTGGGAACTACAGATTACGAGCCTGGCGCGCTACCGACTGAGCCACCCCCGCCCCTCTTCATAGTTGTTATTACATTGATGTACAAGAGTTAAGCAAAATATACAAACTCTGGAAGATCTGAAAAACGCGACAGACAATGGAACGCTATGAGATTTAGATCGATAATGTATCATGATATGACGGAATAAGTGATATATAAAGCAAACCAACAGCATGATTTCCATGAGTTATGAAAATGAATTCAGGAATGCCCATAGATAAGGGATCTATCTCAGCAGAACAGAAGGTTGATACAGAGTATGATGATCCCTAACAGCTATACGAACACAACAAAGATCTCTCATATTGCTTACCAGGCTGGTCAAGAGGTGTGGCAGTAATATATCCCACTCTTTCTGAGGAGCAGAATGGGGCGGAGTGGCTCAGTCAGTAGAGCACCAGGCTCATAATCTCCAGTTCCCAGGTTCAAGTCCCGTCTTGGCGCGCCTTTTGAGATTTATCTCCGCAAAATTCCCTCGCCCTGCCCTCAGTCAGTAGGGGATACCTATAGGTTTGGACAGTCCGTCGTCCGTCGGATGGGATGTTAATCTGTAGAACCATGTACGGGAGAGCCATACCCTGTGCACGTTAAAGAACACGTTGGATGGCCTTGACTGGGGGGCTTCTATCTGTCTCCTAAAAGCTGTCCAGTGGGGTCCCTCCCCAACCTTCTCAGGGTCTTCGTGACCTGGATATTTAACCCATTGTATGCTGAAAAATGCCACTCAGAGATAAAACAATCCAAACCTACAAACCAACTGTAAAACATGCTGGTGTTCCTTTTTATCAGAATAAGTTCCAAAAAAAATCTTGCAAACCACTGTCTATATTTGGCGGAAGGCCAAATACGTCTCAGTTTGTCCTTGTTTGTCTAGGTCTAAGTGTCACTTAAAGCCATCAATTTAGTTTACGACGCAGAAACTTGGCATCAATATTTAGAAAGAGCGAAGAGAGGCTATTCAGTTTCTTTTCAAAAACTTGACAATTTATCTAAAGTTTATTAAATCTTAAAAAAGTAGATAGAAAGAAAATTATTGAAAATTTCTCAGGGAGGACATAAGAAACTCGACAATAATTTTTTTGGAATACAGGGTCATTATAAAAGATGACCCATATTTTATTAAATAATTAAGTGAAAAAAGAATTGTGTAATTTGCATTGGCGAGCCTTTTGAGATTGATCTCCTCGAAACTCCCCGCCTTGCCCTCGGTCAGTAGGGGACAGCGATAGGTTTGGAAAGTCCGTCGTCCGTCGGATCGGACATGGAGCTGTGGCTCCATGTCCGGAAGAGCCATACCATATGCACTTAAAGAACATGCTGGATGGCCTTGACGGAAGTCTACCATCTCTCTCCTAACAGCTCTCTAGTGATCCCCTCCCAGCCCTTTACGAGCCGTCAGCGTCCTTGTGACCTGGCCATTTAGCATATTGTGTACAAAAACGTGCA
Organism: Ryuthela nishihirai; assembly: GCA_038380435.1. Lineage (NCBI taxonomy): Eukaryota > Metazoa > Arthropoda > Arachnida > Araneae > Heptathelidae > Ryuthela > Ryuthela nishihirai. The sequence continues at coordinate 44,669,592 of JAWZYU010000020.1, forward strand.
GCTCAGAGATAAAAACACCCCAATTCAACTGGGGAACAGATGTGAGCTCATATAAGGTTCTTGGAAGGGGTTGACGACATCCAATGCGTCTCCCCAAAGTATTTTATAAGTGCTCTACAGTTGGCGTACACAAACTCCGGCCTTCTAGCTGGTCAGTGTAAAAATTTAAAAATTGAAAATAATTCTTTAATGTGGCTCTGCTAAAATGACTAGTGTTTTGATGGAACGAAAGACGAAAATTTGAATAACATCATACAACTAGCTACAAAGTGATTAAAACCTAATTTTCTGCAGTTTTATTTCTGGTATCGAGCCCCATCATCCGCATACAGCTGCGACAAGACAAGTTCAATTTTGACGTTAAATTTTACATGAATATTTTATTATTTTTCTTACTATTTTGCAGCCCACAGCAAACATAACATTCTTCTATTCGTCCCGATGCCAAAACGGTTTTGTGAACCTTTGCTCTATAGGTTCAGGTCCTGAGAATAGGCATGTCCCTCCGTTCTGAATACCCTCAACTTCGAGGAATAGGCTTGTCCCTCCGTTCTCTGAATATCTTCAATTTCGAGGAATAGGCTTGTCCCTCCATTCTCTGAATATTCTCAGTTTCGAGGAATAGGCTTGTCCCTTCATTCTCTGAATATCTTCAATTTCGAGGAATAGGCTTGTCCCTCCATTCTCTGAATATCCTCAATTTCGAGGAATAGGCTTGTCCCTCCATTCTCTGAATATCTTCAATTTCGAGGAATAGGCTTGTCCCTCCATTCTCTGAATATCCTCAATTTCGAGGAATAGGCTTATCCCTCCGTTCTCTGAATATCTTCAATTTCGAGGAATAGGCTTGTCCCTCATTCTCTGAATATCCTCAATTTCGAGAAATAGGCTTGTCCCTCCGTTCTCTGAATGTCCTCAATTTCGAGGAATAGGCTTGTCCCTCCATTCTCTGAATATTCTCAATTTCGAGGAATAGGCTTGCTGAACAGGAAATAAATGGTGCAGAATCAGAGCTGGCTTTGATAGCATTTCGAATTACCTTTTCGAATCACGTATGCAAATTTTGTCCGGTCATGTGAGTTTCGGGTGGCATACGCCCTTGCATTTATAATATTTCATTGACACATAAAATGCACTGTTAATGATTTCCGTCGTTGTGAGATATTTAACAGTTCGATAATTCTTTTTAACTTTTAGTAAGATGTAAACTCCTCTTTAAGGCGGTTCTTCTTCATCACAAATGTTATCTCCAGAATAATACCCTGTAGCTGTCCCATGGCCGAGTGGTTAGCGCGCTTGGATACTGATCTAAGGGACTTGGGTTCGAATCCCGGAGCCACTGATCTAAGGGACCTGGGTTCGAATCCCGGTAAGGCATGGACGTTTGTGATGTTTTTCTACTGAGGTCCCGCCATCCTCTCAGATCTTCTACTGTGGCGTTATTAACTGACAGGCTCCTGTTCGATTTCTGTGGCAAGCAGCTGCTTGAGGGGGTATTTATTTTTTTTTTTTTTAAATAATATAGTTTTTACAGCTTCTAGGGCAGAATTCTCCCTTTGGAACATGTAGTCCAACGTATTTTAGCATGCACCTCTTAGGAGTGGGGTTAGCTCAGTCCGTAGCGTGCAAGACTCGTAATCTGCAGCTCTCAGTTTTGCGTTCTAACTCCACCAACGTTGAGCTTTATCCCCACTAACCCGTACTCTGCCCTCGATGAAAAAGGGGACATCGATGAATTTAGTACGGCCGTTGTCCGTCGGATGGAACATTAAGCCGTGTTCCGTGTGGCCTTGATGGAAGCTACCATCTGTCTCCTAACAGCTGTCCAGTGAGTCCCCTTCTCTGATCCCTCGGGTCCTTGTGGCCTGGACTTTTAGTTTATTGTGTCAAAAAAGCGCCTCTCGAAGGTAAAACAATCCAACTCAACCCTTCGCGCACATTCAGCAGAATATAACAACTCCTTTCACGAACATTCAGCAGAATATAATGACTTCTTCACGAACATTCAGCAAAATGTAATGATTCCTACTGAATGTAAACATTCAGTAGAATGTAATGACTCCTTCACGAACATTCAGTAGAATGTAATGACTCCTTTCACGAACATTCAGTAGAATGTAATGACTCCTTTCACGAACATTCAGTAGAATGTAATGACTCCTTTCACGAACATTCAGTAGAATGTAATGACTCCTTTCACGAACATTCAGTAGAATGTAATGACTCCTTTCACGAGCATTCAGTAGAATGTAATGACTCCTTTCACGAACATTCAGTAGAATGTAATGACTCCTTTCACGAGCATTCAGTAGAATGTAATGACTCCTTTCACGAGCATTCAGTAGAATGTAATGACTCCTTTCACGAGCATTCAGTAGAATGTAATGACTCCTTTCACGAACATTCAGTAGAATGTAATGACTCCTTTCACGAGCATTCAGTAGAATGTAATGACTCCTTTCACGAACATTCAGTAGAATGTAATGACTCCTTTCACGAGCATTCAGTAGAATGTAATGACTCCTTTCACGAGCATTCAGTAGAATGTAATGACTCCTTTCACGAGCATTCAGTAGAATGTAATGACTCCTTCACGAACATTCAGTAGAATGTAATGACTCCTTCACGAACATTCAGTAGAATGTAATGACTCCTTTCACGAACATTCAGTAGAATGTAATGACTCCTTTCACGAACATTCAGTAGAATGTAATGACTCCTTCACGAACATTCAGTAGAATGTAATGACTCCTTTCACGAACATTCAGTAGAATGTAATGACTCCTTTCACGAACATTCAGTAGAATGTAATGACTCCTTTCACGAACATTCAGTAGAATGTAATGACTCCTTTCACGAACATTCAGTAGAATGTAATGACTCCTTTCACGAACATTCAGTAGAATGTAATGACTCCTTTCACGAGCATTCAGTAGAATGTAATGACTCCTTTCACGAACATTCAGTAGAATGTAATGACTCCTTTCACGAGCATTCAGTAGAATGTAATGACTCCTTTCACGAACATTCAGTAGAATGTAATGACTCCTTTCACGAGCATTCAGTAGAATGTAATGACTCCTTTCACGAGCATTCAGTAGAATGTAATGACTCCTTTCACGAGCATTCAGTAGAATGTAATGACTCCTTCACGAACATTCAGTAGAATGTAATGACTCCTTCACGAACATTCAGTAGAATGTAATGACTCCTTTCACGAGCATTCAGTAGAATGTAATGACTCCTTTCACGAACATTCAGTAGAATGTAATGACTCCTTTCACGAGCATTCAGTAGAATGTAATGACTCCTTTCACGAGCATTCAGTAGAATGTAATGACTCCTTTCACGAGCATTCAGTAGAATGTAATGACTCCTTTCACGAGCATTCAGTAGAATGTAATGACTCCTTCACGAACATTCAGTAGAATGTAATGACTCCTTTCACGAACATTCAGTAGAATGTAATGACTCCTTTCACGAGCATTCAGTAGAATGTAATGACTCCTTTCACGAACATTCAGTAGAATGTAATGACTCCTTTCACGAGCATTCAGTAGAATGTAATGACTCCTTTCACGAGCATTCAGTAGAATGTAATGACTCCTTTCACGAGCATTCAGTAGAATGTAATGACTCCTTTCACGAGCATTCAGTAGAATGTAATGACTCCTTTCACGAGCATTCAGTAGAATGTAATGACTCCTTTCACGAGCATTCAGTAGAATGTAATGACTCCTTTCACGAGCATTCAGTAGAATGTAATGACTCCTTTCACGAACATTCAGTAGAATGTAATGACTCCTTCACGAACATTCAGTAGAATGTAATGACTCCTTTCACGAACATTCAGTAGAATGTAATGACTCCTTTCACGAGCATTCAGTAGAATGTAATGACTCCTTTCACGAGCATTCAGTAGAATGTAATGACTCCTTTCACGAACATTCAGTAGAATGTAATGACTCCTTTCACGAGCATTCAGTAGAATGTAATGACTCCTTTCACGAACATTCAGTAGAATGTAATGACTCCTTCACGAACATTCAGTAGAATGTAATGACTCCTTTCACGAACATTCAGTAGAATGTAATGACTCCTTCACGAACATTCAGTAGAATGTAATGACTCCTTCACGAACATTCAGCAGAATGCAACAACAGCTTCACGCACATTCGGTATATATTTTACCATGACATGTATTCCTTGAGTTACCCGCCACTTACTCTTGGCTGTATTATAAAAATGGTTTATTAGACACTTGAAATAAAAATGATACTTAAAAAATACGTCGTCCATCAGATGGGACGTTGAGTCGCAGTTCCATGTGCGTATTAAAGCGTAAGTTGGATAGCTTGGCATCCATTCATTCTTCTGATCCTGCAAGGGCTCATTCGTTTCGTAATCTGATGTTCAGAGGTTCGAGTGTCAGCTGTTCTTGCACTGAAAATTTTCCCATTGCACTCGTTCTGGCCTCAGTGAAAAAGGGAACACTGATGGCTTGGAAAGGTCGACGTCCGTCATATGGGACGTTAAGCCTTGTATCTTGTGGAGGAAAACCTGTGCCAAAGCACATTCTAGTATATGAACAAGACAGGAGGCTTCCTTCTGTAGTGTAGAAAGGATTATCGATCGTACAATTTCTGTTCACAACTCTTCTCTATCTATACCTTTTGGGAGCGGGGGTGGCTCAGTCGGTAGCGCGCCAGGCTCGTAATCTGTAGTTCCCAGGTTCGAGTCCCTGCTGGTTCAGCGTTGAGATTTATCTCCGCAAAATTCCCCGCCCTGCCCACGGTCAGTAGGGGACACCGATGGGCTTGGAAAGGCCGCGTCCGTCGGATGGGACGTTAAGCCGTGGCTCCGTGTGCGGGAGAGACATACCCTGTGCACGTTAAAGAACACGCTGGATGGCCTTGACGGGAGACTACCATCTGTCTCCCAACAGCTGTTCCAGTGGGTCCCCTCCCCCAACCTTCTCTGAGCCTTCGGGGTCCATGTGACCTGGCTATTTAGCCCATGGTGTGCAAAAAAGTGCCGCTCAGAGGTAAAACAACAACCCAACTGCCAATTTAGCCCACTGAACGCAAAATTGCCTTTCAGACGTAAAACAGCCAAATCTTACTTTACCAGCAGCCAAATAAATCACTTTAACCAACTGTTCAGTATTGAAAAAACACAACCCAATTGCACTCTTTAAAGCAAAAAAGTTAACCATTGAGACCATCCTGTTCCCTGTTTTTTTCTCTCTCAGCAAAGGATGCTCACCAGAGGACTTGCTGCGTCTTCAAATCGGAAATGCGAGACGAAGGACAAACTTCTCTTCATGGATGGCAAGTGAAAAATGACCTCTGCGAACTTGAGTGTGACCTTCTGTCAATGAATTCGAAAGGCGACGACGAACACGAAAGAAGCGGCAGTGTGATAAAGAGGCTTGCCAGAAGTTTTCCATTTTGTCTAAGCAGAGCAGAAGGGCGTCGTGACCGAAATGCGAAAACATGTTGAAGGAGAACTCGACAGGAAAACGTTCAAGACAGCAATCGTTTATATTAGAAAGAGAAGAAGAAATGGCCACACATTTTCTTTGCTTGCCATGGCTGAAATCCAGGCAGATTAAGGTACACTGATTTCACTTGCAATGAATACACGTGAACTTATATCGGACCTGAAATTATTTTATTTCTAATGGATACACTCGCATTTACATCAGGCATGAAAATAATTTCATTTTCAATTAATGCATTTGGACGTAAATCATACCTCAAAAGAATTTCATTTCTAATGGAAACAGACGTAAATCAGACCTCAAAAGAATTTCATTTCTAATGGAATACACTTGTGCAAAAATTAGGCCACAAAATAATTTCATTTCTAACGAATATATCTGGAAGAATATCAGGCTTCAGAATAATTTTATTTCTAATGAATACATTCGGACAAATATTATGTCATGAAATAATTTAATTTCTAACGAATAATTTTAGACAAAAATTAGGCCACAAAACAATTTCATTTTTAACGCATTACATTTGAACCAAAATCATGCCACAAAATAATATCATTTCTAGCGAATATATTTGGATAAAAATTGGCCACAAAACAATTTCATTTCTAAAAAATGCACTTGGACGAAAATCAAGCCTGACGACAATTATGTTTCACTTTCACATTTTAATTCAAAAATTATATTTTCAGACTCCAAATTCAACATTATTGTGTTCCCATATGTTTCTGTTTATTTACATTACTTACCTTTTAATGCACGAGAAAATAAACAATTTGACTAAATAAAATATAATCTCTAAAACATTTCTTGATTTGGTAGTTAAGTTTTAGGTTATCTCAGTGAACTCCATTTCAGTTTCGGAACTATGAGATATCTAACTTTTCCATTGGTGCCTAAAAGCTGTCCAGTGAATCTCCTACTCATATCTTAGCCTTTAGTTGTATTCTTTGTGACAAACTCTGTTCACAGATCGGGGCGGGGGTGGCTCAGTCGGTAGCGCGCCAGGCTCGTAATCTGTAGTTCCCAGGTTCGAGTCTCAGCTGGGTCAGCGTTGAGATTTATCTCCGCAAAAATTCCCCGCCCTGCCCTCGGTCAGTAGGGGACACCGATGGGCTTGGAAAGGCCACCGTCCGTCGGATGGGACGTTAAGCCGTAGCCCCGTGTGCGGGAGAGCCATACCCTGTGCACGTTAAAGAACACGCTGGATGGCTTTGACGGGAGGCTACCATCTGTCTCCCAACAGCTGTTCCAGTGGCTGTTTCCAACAGCTGTTCCCCCAACCTTCTCTGAGCCTTCGGGGTCCATGTGACCTGGCCATTTAGCCCATGGTGTGCAAAAAAGTGCCGCTCAGAGGTAAAACAACCCAACCCAAATCCACATAATTATCTTAAAAAATACCTTCTTGGCGCCGAGTAGTAAGTTGTTTCGCTAATGATAAAAGTGCTCCGAATTAAAACATGGATGTTTTCTTTCGTGTGATCTTTCTATTGAAGTTTCGCCTTCCTTACAGATCTTCCCTATGGCCTATTACATTGACAGGTCCTGTCAGACTTTTATGGCAAGCAGTTGTGAGAGGGGTTATACTTGTAATGTTTTGATATTAGTAGGGATTCACTGTGGAGTAAATCACTCGGGACTTTTCGTTAAAATGTTATGATATTCTGAATTTTTTTTCGATTTCATGGTTTCTGAAAATGGAAGAATGCCTTATATTCGAGATCGCCTATAGTCAAACCAATACGGCATTTGCTATTTACTCTATGAGTAGGATATAATCGTGCGAAGGAGTGCCATTCGGAAAAAAGTTACTTCACTAAATTTTGGTTCCATGTAAAAAAAAGAGCGTCACTCACCAACAACTGGTGATCCCGAAAAACATATATTTGCTGCCGAACATATCAAACTTGATCTGATGAAAATGTTTATGAAAGATGTGAAAAAATGGTGGGGGAAGGGTTCTTTTATTTAAACCAAAAGTTTTCAAGAAAAAATAACTGCGAAAGCATTATGAAAATTTCATTTTCAAAACATTGTTAGCTCATCAATTTTAATCAATAAAATTCTTCAAAAAAATTCATTTCCTTCCAAGAATCCTCCATACGATATTCCGGTGGCTTGGGTTGGGGGCTCGTAAAAGGTTGGGGAGGGGACCTACTGGACACCTATTAGTTGACAGATGGGAGCCACTCATCAAAGACGTCCAGCGTGTTGTCTAATGACCGGTTCTGGCACCCCTGCACAGGGGACCACTGCCTAAAGCTCCATCCGACGGACAGCGGCCTTTCAAACCCTGTAAGTGGCCCCTTTTTGACGGAGGGTAGAACAGAGCATACTCTACAATGCATACAGAATAAAATAAACTTTATACTTAACGGAAAAATAAAGTTTCAGAATTTTCAGACGAAAAACTATAATATCATTTTAATCTACAGACCCACTGAGCTTCATAGAAGTCAAAAACAGCTCACCAAATGTGCTTCAAACCTCTCCTCAAATTTCACAATTATATGATTCTGAACATTCTTCATTTAAAAAGTCCCTGATATCCAAAAACCGAAATCCTTACGATGCACTATTTTCTAACAACACTCCTTGCAGAATCTTACATCTTCTTCATCTTCGGAGACCGAAGAGCGTAAAGATCGGTGTGACTGCAGAAGGGGAGAGGGAACAAAGGCGAGGTCAACTGGAAAATAGAGACCTGACGATTTCGCGGGTGTCAAGACAAGCTGTCGCTGGGGCCTCTCTCCTACCAATAAACAAAGAGACGAGCGACCCCAAGACAGCGCCGAAAGTCCGCAAATGCTCCTCCTTCTGGACCCACCCGTCATTAGATGGTCGTTATCACGTCCCTAACACCCATGTTCCTCCATTTTTTTTCACTGCCTCCCTCTCCCTGCTAGACTAGTAGAGCTTTCCCGCGATCTTGAAGATCACCGAGGATCAGTGTATTGATCCGAGGAAGGAGCCGATGCCAGAAAAGGATGGAGAGAAGAAAAGAGAGAAAGAGACTGAGAGTTGCATGTTTACCAGCTCCATCTTCGTGTCTGCAAGTGTGCCAGTATGCTCTACTTACCTACTCGGCACTCACCAATTACAGTCCGTGTTCGACACGATGATTACTGCAGACTCTTTCTTTCTTAAGCTGGTTTTATTTTCTTCTCTCTTTCACATTGGATAAGGAGGAGGAGAAGGAATAGGGGAAGATGAGGAGGAAGTTTTTGGATGGTGATAAGATGGGCGAATAACGGACGCAACAGAGCTATTTTTAGAGAATAGAGCATCATATAAAGAACAGTGGGAGAGAGTGCAGATTGAAATTTCGGGAAATTAGTAGTGGCAGTCATAAGCAGGATTATCATGCTAGCTCCATTCCTATGGATGAAGATGAAAGTTTTTGGACAGTTGCTTAGGTTAGAAACAAATGCAGACCTTTTTTTTTATGCGATCGTTAATCAAGAGACTGATGTTTTATGTGCATTTCTATAAGAGAATTCTCTTCGAGAGTCTTTGCAGGAATATTCATGGATTGATTTGGATGATGATGATGATGATCTCTTCTTCGAGAGAGAGATATGAGTTTAATATATTCATTCATAATTGTATCGTGGAATTTGTGTTCCTGTTTTATTATTAATGAACAATTTTTCATTTCTGTCACAATGACCAAAACTGGCAAAAATCGAGAACCGAGCCCAGGTTACCTATTCTCTGGATTTGAATATTGGATTGATTAGGCTATTAATGTTACTTCCTAAAAAAAAGTAAACTTCGACAGCATAAATAATATAAAACCAGAAAATCCAATCAACTCATAAAAATATGGAGTGCTACTTTTCATGGAGAAAACAAATTGCATATTCCTCTTTCCCTCTATTAATCTTCACATCTCCCTTTCTATTAATCTTCACATCATTTAATTTTCAGATTTTGAACTTAAATACACTCTGCTCGTCAGACGTTAAGCACCGATCACCAAAATGTGAATGAAAAATAATAGAGATAAGTGACAGATTATTGATGCACCATGGTGAGCTAACGTGTAGTTTGAAAAAAAAATCAGCATTTAAATCCCGTGTAACATCACGGAATATGCAAAACATATATACCTTAAAAATGAAATACTTCCATAGATACTCGATCATTTAAAGTGTAAATGCTATATTGTCAGTCTGCAATAACCAGTTACTTCATGATACCTCAAGGAAACTTTTAGGTGGCTCTAAACAATGGAGAACATTGAAAGATTGGAGATTGGTCAAACAATTATAGAGGCCGCCATAGTCTTTGGTTTCATCATTTCATTCTGTTGTCTCAAGGCTACGACAGCAATCACAAACAACTCGAACAGTTGTCAGAAGACCTGTTCAAGGGCGTCATAGGGGTAATGTGCTCAAGATGATTACTATATTAGACTAGTGTCCCGACAGCAACAGGAGAGCAACAGCATCATATTTGCCTTGAGGCCTCATTGTAGCCACAGAAAGCAGGTACCTGTCTGACATCTTTAACAAGAAGACTTCACAAGGCCGGATTCTATGCCTGTCGACTCATTCTATGAATTCCTTTAAGCTCCAGACACAGAAAGGCCAGCTTCAAATGGTTTCACGATCATAGAGCACAGTGAACAATGGAGTCACGTCCTGTCCACGAACGAGTCTAGACTGAGGTGGGAAACTGCCACAGGTCCTATAACATCGTCGAGAGAAGTGCTTTTGGAGGGTGATATCTGACTGTGTGGGAAGGTTTTTTTATGTGACGTCCGCATCGACCTCCATGTGTTTGATGGAGATCCTCCTCTGAGATATCAGGATGAGATCATTGATCCCTATGTCAAGCCTTATTCTGCTTATAGTAAATGAAGATTTCCTTCTAATGGACGACAGAGCAAATATGATCAACCAAAATCTTGAAAGAAGAGTATCCAATAAATGGCCTGGCATATATTTCAACCCGACAGAATATCTTTGAAATGCCCTCGGGAGATCTATTGCCGTCTTTCAAATTCTCCAGGATCTCAAGACTGCTCTTAAAGTTCTCCCATTATCTGGATTATCTTATTGAGGGCTTATTGAATCGACGTTGTCTGACCTATATTGGTGATGTTGCGCATTCCCTACTGGTTATACATTTCTTATTCAAAACCACCTTCAATTTTTCACGTACTTTCGCTTATTCGTTTTTCTTTAGGGCATAAATAAATCATTTTGCTCGAAATCTTCACGACTTATCGTAAAGTTATCTTTGAATCTTTGTGTAAAATTCGATTGAATTTTCCTAAATATATTTAGAGATATGCTCATTTTATTGTTCAGGGCTAAGCTTTCAACAAGCAATGTACATATATTATGTGCAATATTAAAATCTTGCCATTTTACAGCTTTAGCTCTCTTTAACTGTGGAAATTTAAACTAACGAAAGGTTCTAAAAATGCGAATAATGATGTTTTATTCTTATTCCAATGAAGAAGTATTTTATATTTCTTTTTTTTTTCAGTTGATTGTCTACAGATGGGCATAGGTGGGAAGACGACAAAGCAAAAATAATGCCTCCTGAAAAACATGCAAAATTCACGAATATTGAAAGAATTATTTGCATCAAAATTCTCAACTGTACGTATATTTCATTAGATGGTTTGAAATAATGCTTAATATATAAGTTTTAATTACTTTATGAGGTAAATTCCTATGACTGTGATGGTTATTTTTCATTGTTCCAGCTTCCATAACTCTTCTCGTAGTCTATTATTTGTGTATCATAGTGAACTACTATTATAGCATAAAATTATTGCTGTTGCTTGTAATCTTAACTGTGATATACTTTTAATCATAGGAATAAACCGTAATGTGCCAAGCTTTTATTTCTTAAGACTCAACTTCAGAATCATATTTTAAAGTAATAAATGAACAAAATCATACTGTATACCAAAGTGAAAAATCGCTTAATGCTGATGAACAAAATACAGAAATTCTACAAGAGGAAAAAATTAAATAAGCACATAAAAACCGCTTTTCAATGAGCCATAAGACGTGTGGAAACACTTCCTAAGTTGTAATACTAACTTCATTGGGCAACAAAAAAAATTCCCATTCTAAAAAACTACGTAATTGTTTACTACTATAACATGACACCATACATAAGTTTTCTTCATTTTCACCATACATAAGTTTCTACATACATAAGTTTCCAATAAATAAGAAGAGTATCCAATAAATGGCCTGGCATATATTTCAACCCGACAGAATATCTTTGAAATGCCCTCGGGAGATCTATTGCCGCCTTTAAAATTCTCCAGGATCTCAAGACTACTCTTAAAGTTCTCCCATTATCTGGATTCATTTCACCATACATAAGTTTCTACATTTTAACTATTTTCTATTACTTTTTTTCTTTATTTTTAACGATAGGTTCCGAGACTAACAATGTTTTTAACAGTCGGTTTAACCAAAAGAGAAAACTGAATAAGCCGTGGACTTCATGCTTTGCATTAAATAACAAAATTGGATAAGGCATGCACTTCATGCTATGATTTCAAGAAGGATATTGAATAATTCATGCGCTTCATGCTTTGCATTGAATATTGAATGCATTGCATAAAGAATATTGAATGAGGTATGCAGATCATGCTTTGCATTCAAGAAGGAAAGTGAACAAAGCAATGCAGTTCATGTTTTATATTCAAGAAGGCTACATCACTGGCAAAAGCAGATTTAAATAAATGACCCCAACTAAGTTAGATTAACGAACCACTGGTTAAATATTCCAGTTTATTAAATTCAAATATCTTCCCAAAAGGCAGATTTGAAAAAAAAAACCACTGACAGCCTTAAAATTATTAATGCGGTTTACATTATCGCCCATAAGAGATTGGAATCTCAATCCCTTTCCGATATTAAATGCTGCAATCAATATTGAATGCTGTACCTCTTACTTTCGCTTCATGATGCCAAAACATGAAAGAAAATAACGACCAAATTTCATAAATTCCGAAGCATAAATACTTGAGTGCCACGACGGAAAAATGATAAAAATGATCCAAATGAAACATCAAATAAAAAAGAAGAAACGATAAAAAAAAGCTATTAAGTCGAAAGGTCATATAAAATAATTACCCTGCATAAACTCGAAGATAACAATTGCAGAAAGCCTTTTATGAAAAGCTATTATACCACATTCCTTTCCTTCTTTGCTACATTACAGATGAGCTGCAAAATGACCTTTCTGGGCACTCAGATGAAATAACCTTTTATTTTACCCTCATAAGAAACTTTGGAAAGCGTGCCACTGAAATGCAGTTGTATGAATACGAATGAGGAACCATAAGAACATAGAGCCGTATAAATAAAGGCAAGGTAAAAACATTTCTCTGCGTTACTTTATTTTGCTTTATACTCTTGAGTAAATAATGTTCTCTTTGGGATCTAATAAGACTTACATTTGTAGTGACCTAGACTTCACTATTATATATTGGAATACGTTCTCCAATAGAAACGTTTATATCACGTGAATTATGTAAACGGCTGAAGGAATCGAAAAAAAATGTTTTTTTGAATGCGTAAAACTTGCTAGTCGATGAAATGTGATGTGCATTTTAAGTGGTGTATTTATCTCCAGCAAGAGCCCTTTTATTCCGTCTTCTCTTCTTTATCGACTGTGACACACATTTTCGCTGAATTCTGGCAATTAGCCATGAAGGTTTTACAGACGACGATGCTGAAAGAAACTGGTCGTCGATGAACAATGTTCAAAGTATAAGAATGTCACTTTGAAAAGCAGCTTGGCGTTAGTGAGGAAGGTATGTGGAGAGACATAGCTGCGTCAGATAAGCGAAGAGCCGGGGAATCTGGCTGTCAACAAATGGCTTGAATTTAGACGACGGCAACGTGGGGCAAGGGGGAGAGAGAGTGAAATTTCATTTTGCTGAACCTCGTCGACGAGGTCCAGCAAAACGAAATTTCACTCTCTAGCAGGTCCAGTCCCTCTCTAGGTCTAGCAGGTCTTCCTTTCTCTAGCAGACTCTGCTAGAGAGGACAGTTTCCTCTCTAGCAAGTCAAACTAGGATCAAGAAGAGGCGTTTATTCCTCCAAGAAGCCTTTGCTGTGATCCAAAGATCCATTTGACGTTGAGCGACTGTCGGTTGCGCCCTGTGATGACCTAACTAATGAAATATATATATTATTTGAATTTAATACACTGGAATATTTAAAATTCCAAAACAATTCCAAAATATTTAACAGCGAATCGGGTTTCAAGCCGCAGGTTCTAAACAGAAAATTATATTGGTACTTCACCTAATATTTTAAACGATTCACGGGGCGGGGGTGGCTCAGTCGGTAGCGCGCCAGGCTCGTAATCTGTACTTCCCAGGTTCGAGTCCCTGCTTGGTCAGCGTTGAGATTTATCTCCGCAAAATTCCCCGCCCTGCCCACGGTCAGTAGGGGACACCGATGTGCTTGGAAAGGCCGCCGTCCGTCGGATGGGACGTTAAGCCGTGGCCCCGTGTGCGGGAGAGCCATACCCTGTGCACGTTAAAGAACACGCTGGATGGCCTTGACGGGAGGCTACCATCTGTCTCCCAACAGCTTGTTCCAGTGGGTCCCCTACCCCAACCTTCTCTGAGCCTTCGGGGTCCATGTGACCTGGCCATTTAGCCCATGGTGTGCAAAAAAGTGCCGCTCAGAGGTAAAACAACCCAACCCTTAAACGATTCACAGAAGATATATTGTTATAGACGACGCGCTGTAGGATAAAAATAGTTATAATTCGATGAATACATTTTGTACCCAGAGTTCTTCTGCATCACAAGGTTTTTAAGGAAGAGCTACATATTCACCAAATTACAGATTGAAATGATGTTCAAGATCAGAGAAATGTCCATTTTGAACTGTGATTTATCAATCGTAAAAAACAAATTTCGCTTCGACACCTATCAATATCAAAACAGATTTCAAAATGTTTATTAAATTCATGCTACGATAAATTCTTCACGGCCAAATGGATGTTACTTTAATATTATTTACTCAATACAGGATATCCGACAAATAATGACTGGGTTTCGGGTTGGGTTGGGTTGTTTTACCTCTGAGCGGCACTTTTTTGCACACCATGGGCTAAATGGCCAGGTCACATGGACCCCTAAGGCTCAGAGAATTTTGGGGGAGGGGACCCACTGGAACAGCTGTTGGGAGACAGATGGTAGCCTCCCGTCAAGGCCATCCAGCGTGTTCTTTAACGTGCACAGGGTATGGCTCTCCCGCACACGGGGCCACGGCTTAACGTCCCATCCGACGGACGGCGGCCTTTCCAAGCCCATCGGTGTCCCCTACTGACCGTGGGCAGGGCGGAGAATTTTGCGGAGATAAATCTCAACGCTGACCTAGCTGGGACTCGAACCTGGGAACTACAGATTACGAGCCTGGCGCGCTACCGACTGAGCCCCTCTGGGTTTCGGGAAATGCTGTCCCCAAATATACAAAAGGGATCACATTGAATGTTGTACCTGTACATTTCCCCACTCAAACAGTTTCATGGGCGGCCACAAGCAAGATGGCGCACCGCAACATTTCTCAAGAGATGGGTTCTTAGTGCAACATTTGCTAACAAATGGATTGGTAGCGGTGGTTTAATTCTATCGCCACCAAGGAACCCTGATTTTACACCTCTTGATTTTTTTCTTGTGGAGCTTTGTAAAGAATTATGCTGACATGCACAAAATTCGATAAATGAATCATTTGAAAGTCAGAATAAGAGAAGAAACTGAGCATGTAACAAGAGATATGCTACAGCGTATATGGTAAGAAATGGAATACCGATTGGACATATTTACGGTCACTAAATATTTTTTAAAACTACTTCATGTAACTTTTCAATTGCTGAACGAAAGTAGGGTGTTGCCACTCAACGGGAAAGGGTTTCCCGACGGTCATTTGGTAGGAATTCCGATGTCACCGGGGAGACGATGTTAAACGAAATCTATAAAAAGAGTATAAGAGATTTTACGTTGAAAGAAAATGGTGAAAAAGTGCAGTTTCAGTTTAAACTCAAAAATTTGCTTCAATCGTATGTAGCTATCAGGGACTATTTAATATTCCCATTTATACTCAGCGGCCACTTTATTTAGATACAGTTATGTCAATAGTAACTTACATGCAGAACTCAGTGACATCTTAAGTAAGCTTTTTATGAAAAAAATGTGAGGAAATAATTTCAAAATCTAAATCAAATCTATATAAATCGAGATTTGCAAAAAGATTCGTCCAACATTTGAAGAGTTACGAAAAAATCCAACATTTGTAGAATTAACGACCACATTTAGTTGGGTTGTTTTACCTCTGAGCGGCACTTTTTTGCACACCATGGGCTAAATGGCCAGGTCACATGGACCCCGAAGGCTCAGAGAAGATTGGGGGAGGGGACCCACTGGAACAGCTGTTGGGAGACAGATGGTATCCTCCCGTCAAGGCCATCCAGCGTGTTCTTTAACGTGCACAGGGTATGGCTCTCCCGCACACGGGGCCAAGGCTTAACGTCCCATCCGACGGACAGCGGCCTTTCCAAGTCCATCGGTGTCCCCTACTGACCGTGGGCAGGGCGGGGAATTTTGCGGAGATAAATCTCAACGCTGACCCAGCTGGGACTCGAACCTGGGAACTACAGATTACGAGCTTGGCGCGCTACCGACTGAGCCACCCCCGCCCCACCACATTTAGTAATTTAAATAATTGTTCCGAAAAGTTAATAAAAGAAATTGAAACGAAAACAATAACCGTTATACGAAACTTGACTAACATGTATTAGAGTATTTTTAGCAGTTCGTTTAATAATTGTGTTAAGTTTGGCTAATTTTGAAATATATTTTGCAGAACGAGTTAATCTGCTAATGTTTCAGCTCCCATACCTCTTAAACATCAGAAGCATATTGATGGAAATCGAGATTTGATTGAGATCTTTATGTTGACTTCAGAATATTTTTTTTCATAAAAAAACTTATTTAAGAAGTTACTGAAATTCTGTATTTGAGTTACTATTGAAGTAACATGGAATTGTACCTAATAAAATGATCACATTTTATTAGGATGATATTTTGATAGAATATTTTGGATTACGATATTTAGGATAAAACAGATATTTAGGATGATATTAGAGATGATATTTTGATATTACGGATCATAATTGTATCATATGTACTACTTCATATCAAATTACTACAAGATATATATTAGATGATTCTGAGTAATTATTTTGCTCTCAAATTTAATTCATTAGAATTTAAGTCATATCTCAATTTATTTCAACTTATTTCGAACTATGCTAATAATCATGATGAAGATCTAAAATAATAACTCTTTACAGCCTCATTTACGGTTTTAGATCTTTTCTATTCCAAAAGAAATTTCATCTGACCTATTTTAAATACAGTTTTCATTTCAAGAAATATTTCCCTGGAGTTATTCAATGAAACGCTTTCTGTATGTTGTTTTCTTGAATTTTTAAGTTGTTATTCTGCTGTATCAAACTGTATTTATGTGAATTCCGCTGCTTTTGCTTTGATCTTACTTTGCATGGGCATTTCAACACAGAGATTTTCCTCGTGGCTTTACACTCAGCTCTCTATTTAAATAGATTTCATTAATGCGTTTTTGAAATAACGCTACCAATGTGTTCACACCATTTTTTTAACGTCGTTGTTTTCAATTTGTGATCAGACCCCCAAAGCTACTATGATGGTTAACTGCAGGCTACTGTGCTACTATGATGCCAAAAGCTACTATGACTTCCCAAAGCTACTATGATTGTAATTGCAATGTCACCGAGTGCCATCGAGGCAGCGAGAGTTTCATAATATCGCCATCGAGGCTACTTTTACCTAGGTCAAACGGGTGCAAATAGATGAACAGACAACTGCACGTTCCCTTGCTTAGTCATCTGACCCAGATGAACCCCCTAACGCTGTAATTCTCATCTCCTTCCAATTCCATCACAACCAGTAAGCCATCGGAGACCGCGCGCAGCTTGGGTTATAAAAATATTTCATAAACAATCACTATATTGTTATTGTAGCTAGGTTTTTTTTGTTGTTGTGTTTTGTTTCCGGATCGGTTGTATTTTTCGTTTTAGCGTTACTGTAATGTACTATGATGGGTTTATTATTGTATCAACCAAATACTCTAGAGTGAAAGATAAATCAGTGGAGGTAATAGACGTATGACTTTTGAGGCAGGGTCTCCCCATAAAACCGTTGTGACTGACCCCTGTTTTGAACCCCCGTAACCCTTCTCAGCGAAGCTGGAACAAAGAAGTTGAAGGGTCATTCCATATTTTTTGTCTGACATGACCTTGGTAAAACATAGTTGTTAGATGCCATCCTTATCTATATTCATTCTGACAATACGACGTTCCTAGGGGTTCCTTAGTATTTCGGTTCAGCCCCGAATCTAGAAAAAAAAATTAAGGGAGTGGGGTGAGAATCAAGAAACACAATCGACCTAGAATAAAAAACGTAAGAGATCGGATTTCCAATTCGGTATAACATTTCCCTCTCCGTTTTAGTACTCTTAAAAAAATTCTTGAAAAATGCATGAAATATAAATAGTATGAATATAAATAAATTAATGCTAGTAAACATTCTAAAATGGGGGAGGGCCCGGCCCCCTTTCCCCTCCCCCCCACACACAGTGTCTTATATAAAGACCAGTCTTGGTACGTTGAATAATATTCGTTTTATATTATTCAGAAAGTAGGCAATGAATCAAAATAAAAATAAAAATGTTCATCGTTAATAAAAAAATAAAAATAATAAATAAAAATAAAAATGTTATATCTTGAAAAATGCATGAAATATAAATAGTATGAATATAAATAAATTAATGCTAGTAAACATTCTAAAATGGAGGAGGGCCCGGCCCCCTTTCCCCTCCCCCCCACACACAGTGTCTTATATAAAGACCAGTCTTGGTACGTTGAATAATATTCGTTTTATATTATTCAGAAAGTAGGCAATGAATCAAAATAAAAATAAAAATGTTCATCGTTAATAAAAAAATAAAAATAATAAATAAAAATAAAAATGTTATATCTTGAAAAATGCATGAAATATAAATAGTATGAATATAAATAAATTAATGCTAGTAAACATTCTAAAATGGAGGAGGGCCCGGCCCCCTTTCCCCTCCCCCCCACACACAGTGTCTTATATAAAGACCAGTCTTGGTACGTTGAATAATATTCGTTTTATATTATTCAGAAAGTAGGCAATGAATCAAAATAAAAATAAAAATGTTCATCGTTAATAAAAAAATAAAAATAATAAATAAAAATAAAAATGTTATATCTTGAAAAATGCATGAAATATAAATAGTATGAATATAAATAAATTAATGCTAGTAAACATTCTAAAATGGAGGAGGGCCCGGCCCCCTTTCCCCTCCCCCCCACACACAGTGTCTTATATAAAGACCAGTCTTGGTACGTTGAATAATATTCGTTTTATATTATTCAGAAAGTAGGCAATGAATCAAAATAAAAATAAAAATGTTCATCGTTAATAAAAAAATAAAAATAATAAATAAAAATAAAAATGTTATATCTTGAAAAATGCATGAAATATAAATAGTATGAATATAAATAAATTAATGCTAGTAAACATTCTAAAATGGGGGAGGGCCCGGCCCCCTTTCCCCTCCCCTCCACACACAGTGTCTTATATAAAGACCAGTCTTGGTACGTTGAATAATATTCGTTTTATATTATTCAGAAAGTAGGCAATGAATCAAAATAAAAATAAAAATGTTCATCGTTAATAAAAAAATAAAAATAATAAATAAAAATAAAAATGTTATATCTTGAAAAATGCATGAAATATAAATAGTATGAATATAAATAAATTAATGCTAGTAAACATTCTAAAATGGAGGAGGGCCCGGCCCCCTTTCCCCTCCCCCCCACACACAGTGTCTTATATAAAGACCAGTCTTGGTACGTTGAATAATATTTGTTTTATATTATTCAGAAAGTAGGCAATGAATCAAAATAAAAATAAAAATGTTCATCGTTAATAAAAAAATAAAAATAATAAATAAAAATAAAAATGTTATATCTTGAAAAATGCATGAAATATAAATAGTATGAATATAAATAAATTAATGCTAGTAAACATTCTAAAATGGAGGAGGGCCCGGCCCCCTTTCCCCTCCCCCCCACACACAGTGTCTTATATAAAGACCAGTCTTGGTACGTTGAATAATATTCGTTTTATATTATTCAGAAAGTAGGCAATGAATCAAAATAAAAATAAAAATGTTCATCGTTAATAAAAAAATAAAAATAATAAATAAAAATAAAAATGTTATATCTTGAAAAATGCATGAAATATAAATAGTATGAATATAAATAAATTAATGCTAGTAAACATTCTAAAATGGAGGAGGGCCCGGCCCCCTTTCCCCTCCCCCCCACACACAGTGTCTTATATAAAGACCAGTCTTGGTACGTTGAATAATATTCGTTTTATATTATTCAGAAAGTAGGCAATGAATCAAAATAAAAATAAAAATGTTCATCGTTAATAAAAAAATAAAAATAATAAATAAAAATAAAAATGTTATATCTTGAAAAATGCATGAAATATAAATAGTATGAATATAAATAAATTAATGCTAGTAAACATTCTAAAATGGGGGAGGGCCCGGCCCCCTTTCCCCTCCCCTCCACACACAGTGTCTTATATAAAGACCAGTCTTGGTACGTTGAATAATATTCGTTTTATATTATTCAGAAAGTAGGCAATGAATCAAAATAAAAATAAAAATGTTCATCGTTAATAAAAAAATAAAAATAATAAATAAAAATAAAAATGTTATATCTTGAAAAATGCATGAAATATAAATAGTATGAATATAAATAAATTAATGCTAGTAAACATTCTAAAATGGAGGAGGGCCCGGCCCCCTTTCCCCTCCCCCCCACACACAGTGTCTTATATAAAGACCAGTCTTGGTACGTTGAATAATATTCGTTTTATATTATTCAGAAAGTAGGCAATGAATCAAAATAAAAATAAAAATGTTCATCGTTAATAAAAAAATAAAAATAATAAATAAAAATAAAAATGTTATATCTTGAAAAATGCATGAAATATAAATAGTATGAATATAAATAAATTAATGCTAGTAAACATTCTAAAATGGGGGAGGGCCCGGCCCCCTTTCCCCTCCCCTCCACACACAGTGTCTTATATAAAGACCAGTCTTGGTACGTTGAATAATATTCGTTTTATATTATTCAGAAAGTAGGCAATGAATCAAAATAAAAATAAAAATGTCCATCGTTAAAATTTCCCCCCCCCCACCAAAAAAAAACGTTTTATCTTTATTTAAAGAAAATATCATCATTGAATTTCCTTCGGTTCGTAACTTGACTGTTCGATTCCACAGCAAATCGGCGAATGTTTAATTTATGGGTTTTTTTTGTGCTAAGTGAAGATTTATAGCTTTCTAAAACACAAAAGAAATGTCTAGGCTTTCCCTCAAGCATCGATTGCCAAACTGAAATCAACTGTGGAAAAAAGAAATTCATGATAAAGTGTGTTATTGTGGGATTTCTGATGAAGCACATTTCAAAAGAATCGACTTTTGTTCTTCTTTCGAAATATAGTCTTAATGCAGGAAATATTTTTTTCGTGCTTTGTTCAGAAAAAGCAAGAGTAGCTGCAATATTGTGATTTGTTAGATCTTTGAGTTAAATTTCGCAACTCCTATTAGTCTGCCATTTTAACCGATTTGTTTTCATCTCACAAACAAGGAAGCAAGCAGGGGATGGGTTGAGGTGAGTTGTTTCACCTCTGAGCGGCCACAAGGATCCCAATGGCTCCAAGAAGGTTTGGTGAAGGGGACCCATTGGACAGCTGTTAGGGAAAGATGGTGTCTCCCGTCAGGGCCATCCAGTGTGTTCCTTAACGTGCACAATGCATGGTTATCCTTCACAAGGGGTCACGGCTTTAGGCCCATCCAATGGAGATGAACTTTACAAGCCCATCGGTGTCCCTTTACTGACCAAGGGCAGGGTGCGGTTTTGCGAAAATAGATGCAAGCAGAGGATTGGATTGTTTTACCTTTGAGCGGCACTTTTTTGCACTCAATGGGCTAAATGGTCAGGCCACATGGACCCCGAAGGCTCAGAGAAGGTTGGGGGAGAGGACCCACTGGAACAGCTGTTGGGAGATAGATGGTAGCCTCCCGTCAAGGCCATCCAGTGTGTTCTTTAACGTTGGGTGGTTTTACCTCTGAACGGCACTTTTTTGCACACAATGGGCTAAATGGCCAGGCCACAAGGACCCCGAAGGCTCAGAGAAGGTTGGGGGAGAGGACCCACTGGAACAGCTGTTGGGAGATAGATGGTAGCCTCCCATCAAGGCCATCCAGTGTGTTCTTTAACGTTGGGTTGTTTTACATCTGAGAGGCACTTTTTTGCACACCATGGGCTAAATGGCCAGGTCACATGGACCCCGAAGGCTAAGAGAAGGTTGGGGGAGAGGACATACTGGAACAGCTGTTGGGAGATAGATGGTAGCCTCCCTTCAAGGCCATCCAGCTTGTTCTTTAACGTTGGGTTGTTTTACCTCTGAGAGGCACTTTTTTGCACACAATGGGCTAAATGGCCAGGTCACATGGACCCCGAAGGCTCAGAGAAGGTTGGGGGAGAGGACCCACTGGAACAGCTGTTGGGAGATAGATGGTAGCCTCCCTTCAAGGCCATCCAGCTTGTTCTTTAACGTTGGGTTGTTTTACCTCTGAGAGGCACTTTTTTGCACACAATGGGCTAAATGGCCAGGTCACATGGACCCCGAAGGCTCAGAGAAGGTTGGGGGAGGGGATCCACTGGAACAGCTGTTGGGAGATAGATGGTAGCCTCCCGTCAAAGCCATCCAGTGTGTTCTTTAACGTTGGGTTGTTTTACCTCTGAGAGGCACTTTTTTGCACACCATGGGCTAAATGGCCAGGTCACATGGACCCCGAAGGCTCAGAGAAGGTTGGGCGAGGGGACCCACTGGAACAGCTGTTGGGAGATAGATGGTAGCCTCCCGTCAAGGCCATCCAGTGTGTTCTTTAACGTTGGGTTGTTTTACCTCTGAGAGGCACTTTTTTGCACACCATTGGCTAAATGGCCAGGTCACATGGACCCCGAAGGCTCAGAGAAGGTTGGGGGAGGGGACCCACTGGAACAGCTGTTGGGAGATAGATGGTAGCCTCCCGTCAAGGCCATCCAGTGTGTTCTTTAACGTTGGGTTGTTTTACCTCTGAGAGGCACTTTTTTTGCACACCATGGGCTAAATGGCCAGGTCACATGGACCCCGAAGGCTCAGAGAAGGTTGGGGGAGGGGACCCACTGGAACAGCTGTTGGGAGACAGATGGTAGCCTCCCGTCAAGGCCATCCAGCGTGTTCTTTAACGTGCACAGGATATGGCTCTCCCGCACACGGGGCCACGGCTTAACGTCCCATCCGACGGGCGGCGGCCTTTTCAAGCCCATCGGTGTCCCCTACTGACCGTTGGCAGGGCGGGGAGTTTTGCGAAGATAAATCTCAAAGCTGGCCGAGCTGGGACTCGAACCTGGGAACTACAGATTACGAGCCTGGCGCGCTACCGACTGAGCCACCCCCGCCCCTGCAAGCAGAGGGAGTGGTGAGAAATGCCGATAGAAAATTAGTTGGATTTGTATGCACATATTTAATATATTATAAATCATATTATTCAGATTTTTATTTTCAAACTTAAAACTATTCTCTGTTTTACTACTAAGCAAAGAAACTATTAAAGGTAAAAACTATTACATTTTGTAACTATGGCACTGCATTGAATAATAACAATTTATATATTTGATATGTTATGTATAATATTTAAAATTTTCTTTTGTTTTTCCTTACTTTTGTACTATTTTTAAATGAACTTGGTATAGAAATGTCCGGTTCTAACCTCACTATGTTTGTTAGGTGTATAAATAATAATTAAATAAATAAATGTTTTACATCTGAGCTGCACTTTTATCCAACAATGGTCTAAAGGACTGGCAAAATGGTCTAAAGAACTGGACAAGCCAGGTCACAAGGACTCCAAAAGGACTCAGAGTTACCTTAAGGGTAGGAATCCCGCTGGACAACTTTTAAGAGGTATAAGAAAGACTCCCGTCAAGACCACCCAGTGTGTTCTTTGACGTTAACAGAATATGGCTATCCTTCACAAGGAACAACGGCTTTACGTCCCATCTGACGGAAGGCCCCACAGAAAAATCATGGATTTAAATATTGATGTAGCTTAAGAGACAACAGGAAGCCTCTATAACGAAGGGTCAGTTTAATACGCCATAGAGAAGAATTCTGTCCATTGCGAAGAAAGCGAGATCACGGCAGAAAGACAACACACAAGAAAATTAAACATCAATACCATATCCGAGGGGGGGGCGGAGGGGGGGGGGCTCAGTCGGTTGCGCGCCAGGCTCGTAATCTGTAGTTCCCAGGTTCGAGTCCCAGCTGGGTCAGCGTTGAGATTTATCACCGCAAAATTCCCGCCCTGCCCACGGTCAGTAGGCTACACCGATAGGCTTGGAAAGGCAGCCGTCCGTCGGATGGGACGTTAAGCCGTGGCCCCGTTTGCGGGAGAGCCATACCCTGTGCACGTCAAAGAACACGCTGGATGGCCTTGACGGGAGGCTACCATCTGTCTCCCAACAGCTGTTCCAGTGGGTCCCCTCCCCCAACCTTCTCTGAGCCTTCGGGGTCCATGTGACCTGGCCATTTAGCCCATGGTGTGCGAAAAAGTGCCGCTCAGAGGTAAAACAACCGAACCCAATCTCTATATACGAGGCTTCAATACGGGTTCCTTTGACCATGTGACAAGCACGGAAACCACTCTTCTACTGCAACAGACCAACGGAAGTAAAAACTGTACTTCTTAACGACAAGACTAAAACTAATTTCTAAAAATATCTATTTATATTCTTTCGTTGATTAATTACTGTCCTTTCGCTATATTTTAAATATAGACTTCGATCGAAAGCAGTATTGTACAGAAAAATGGAAACAGTTCCATGTCATTTCAATAAAATATGAAATAATAACTTTCTCAATAACTTTCTTCAATATTATTTTAAATGAAAAATACTTTAAAGGCAAACTAAGATCTCAATCAAATCTATCTAAATCTCGATTTTAAAAAACATCTGTTCAGTTTTCAAGGACTTATGAACGATGGAAGATATAACAGTCTGCAAAAAATTGACCCCAAATTTTAATTAAAACAGGTTAAGGGATCTGGGTTCGAGCCCCGGGTAAGACATGGATGTGTGTGTCGTTTTTCTGCTGAGGTCCTGCCATCCTCTTAGACCTTCTACTATGGCATATAAACTGACAGTCTCCTGTCAGACCTCTGTGGCAAGCAGCTGCTTGAGGGGGTATTTATTATTTATTTATTTATTTATTAAGAGATAGGTACCAGGTACTCTGTACTAAATTACCCGGTACTCTACTAGTACTTTTAATAATTTACCGGTACTCTACTAGAGTCGACTCTGATGATCTCTTAACCTGTTTTAACTAAATTTTGGGGTCAATTTTTGTAGACCATTAAATATTCCAGCGTTATTGCCGATTGATTGGGTCATTCAATCGTTACCAATTATTTCTGATTTCTGGGTCCCACATTATAGTCTCCAACTTTCTCCTTCCAGTGACGGGGCGAGGGTGGCTCAGTCGGTAGTGCGCCAGGCTCGTAATCTATAGTTCCCAGGTTCGAGTCCCAGCTGGGTCAGCGTTAAGATTTATCTCCGCAAAATTCCCCGCCCTGCCCACGGTCAGTAGGGGACACCGATGGGCTTGGAAAGGCCGCCGTCCGTCGAATAGGACGTTAAGCCGTGGCCCCGTGTGCGGGAGAGACATACCCTGTGCACGTTAAAGAACACGCTGGATGGCCTTGACGGGAGGCTACCATCTGTCTCCCAACAGCTGTTCCAGTGGGTCTCCTCCCCCAACCTTCTCTGAGCCTTCGGGGTCCATGTGGCCTGGCCATTTAGTCCATGGTGTGCAAAAAAGTGCCGCTCAGAGGTAAAACAACCCAACCCTTCCAGTGACAATGGGAATAAAAATGGTCTTGAAAAGGACGTCCCCCTTCGGATGGAATGTTAAGCATGGGTCAGAAAATCAATACCCCGTGAACATTAAAGAAGTTGGATGGCATTGACGGAAGTATTACATCTGTCTCCTAAGAGGTCTTCAGTGGATCCCCTTACCCTACCCAATTCTCAGCTCTTGGGATCCTTGTGACTGGCTATTTAGCCCGCTTTAGGAATAGGAGTAAAATGAAACAACGTTGACTAGACTTTTAACAGAAAAGAAATGAAAGATTTTCAAATTCTAACCCAGACAACGAAAGTCACACAAACACTAGTATGAAATAAAATCATGAGATTGCTTTAAATATAATAAAATAAATACCTCCTCAAGCAGCTGCTTGCCACAGAGGTCTGACAGGAGCCTGTCAGTTTATATGCCATAGTAGGAGATCTGAGAGGATGGCAGGACCTCAGCAGAAAAACGACACACACATCCATGCCTTACCCGGGGCTCGAATCCAGGTCCCTTAGATCAGTAGCCAAGCGTGCTAACCACTCGGCCATACCGAATATAATTCAAATCAAACTGAATTTATTGAACAACAATTGCAAATACATCAATCCAAAAAGTATGCACATAGCTGAAACTTGTGCACAGGATTCAAAATGATGAAATAATACACTGCGGTGCCAAAATATTAGAGAATTCCCATGCTATTTCAATGGGAAACTAGCTTTGAAGCTCTATAACTGCTAAAATATCATTTAATGGGAATATGTGACTGAAGATAAATTAAAAATCATAAGTCTATTTAAATCTCAATTTGTCAGCAATATTTGTTCAGAATTTAAAGTTATAGAACCTGTAATATTTGACAATACATTTTTATTAAAAAAAATATTCATAATTGTCTAACATTGAAATAATCACTACGAAAACTTCTAAAACGTATACTAATTTTAATTAATCATTTTAAACAATATTGATTAACTTTTTAATTAATTTTTAAAGCAAAATCTTATTACGTTACTATTGTGAAATATTCCAGTTTTCGTAACTCTTTGAAGACTGAAAGAATAGTTTTGAAATTCGAAATTTAAACAGGTTTGATTGCGATCTTTATAATTTATCTTCAGTCATATTTTTCCATTAAATGCATAATTTAGAAATTATAGAGCTTTGAGTTTGATTCCTAATTGAAATCGGGCGGGGGTGGCTCAGTCGGTAGCGCGCCAGGCTCGTAATCTGTAGTTCCCAGGTTCGAGTCCCAGCTGGGTCAGCGTTGAGATTTATCTCCGCAAAATTCCCCGCCGTGCCCATGGTCAGCAGGGGACACCGATGGGCTTGGAAAGGCCGCCGTTCGTCGGATGGGACGTTAAGCCGTGGCCCCGTGTGCGGGAGAGCCATACCCTGTGCACGTTAAAGAACACGCTGGATGGCCTTGACGGGAGGCTACCATCTGTCTCCCAACAGCTATTCCAGTGGGTCCCCTCCCCCAACCTTCTCTGAGCCTTCGGGGTCCATGTGACCTGGCCATTTAGCCCATGGTGTGCAAAAAAGTGCCGCTCAGAGGTAAAACAACCCAACCTAATTGACATCGCATTGAAATTCTCTTAATATTTTAATAGGGAAGTGTATGATAAAACAAAAGTAGCTATTTCTGACAGCAAAAACCGAAATATCTATACAGTATTCCGCTGCAATCCATTTACACAGTTCTCTCTTGAAGATGTGTAGCGGATGAATTATGTTCAATTATGGAATATCGTTCATAATCTCGGTCTATTATAAATAGTGATACTAACATCGGCTCCGATTCCATGGGGACAGTAGCCGTTGGGAATATTTAAGCACGGGAGCAAAAGTATTTTTTTTTCACTTCCGTGTTATTTTATAATTTAGAAAACGCAAATTATATTTTGCATCTTCTATCGTGCAAAACAAAATCCAAATCGACATGCATAGAATAGTAAACTGTGAAAGATAATATTTTTTGCGTCAAGGTACGATATTTGTATTAGTTCAGATTGGCAACTGGCTCCTGCACTGATATAGTTTAAGAGGGATCCGGGGGTGGCTCAGTCTGTAGCGCGCCAGGCTCGTAATCTGTAGTTCCCAGGTTCGAGTCCCAGATGGGTCAGCGTTGAGATTTATCTCCGCAAAATTCCCCGCCCTGCCCACTGTCAGTAGGGGACACCGATGGACTTGGAAAGGCCGCCGTCCGTCGGATGGGACGTTAAGCCGTGGTCCCCTGTGTGGGAGAGCCATACTCTGTGCACGTTAAAGAACACGCTGGATGGCCTTGACGGGAGGCTACCATCTGTCTCCCAGCAGCTGTTCCAGTGGGTCCCCTCCCCAACCTTCTCTGAGCCTTCGGGATCCATGTGACCTAGCCATTTAGCCCATGGTGTGCAAAAAAGTGCCGCTCAGAGGTAAAACAACCCAACCCAACTTAAGAGGGTCCTTCACTGGCTCGCTTGTGTTTCGTTAATGCAATGAGAGCGCCAGGTAAAAGCAAACGCATTTCTCAAACAACTGGAAAAAGCTGACCCCTTTGTTTACATCGAAAATTATAAGCATTATTTTTAAAAGTTTAGAAGAGAGAAATAGTGCCATTCGGTGAAAAAGCATATTGTGCGTTGACGTGTATAAACATTATTATTAACTTGCGAGATACAATTTTGAACGTGAAAGATCTAGTTCAATATATTTTGCCTGATTTTTCTTCGTCACAGTCCTCATCAAAACGAAAGGTCATTTTTTTCATCATTTTTCACAAAAAGCGATATAAATATTTTTATATAACCAGGTCCGGATGTAGAAATAAATTAATGGGGAGCAAGGGAGTCGACAAAAGTGGGGGCACGGTCCTTTCCCCCCCCCCCCCAGATCTGGCCCTGGATACAACTATCCTGCCCCCATTGTAAAAGTTATAAGTGTGCACCTATGGTTACTAATAGTATTTCTTTTATTTATTCGTGGAACTAACACCCTTATGTTCGCAACATCGCAACGCAATATAAGATTTCTTTATCTGCAACTGATCCATTTTGCAAAATAGAGCCTCTATTAATTTAAAAAAAAGTATAATTCTTGAAACTGACAAACCTCTTAATTCATCATAAGAATAAACAAACACTCTACAGACAACCCCTGCTTATACCTTATCGCCGCCATATCTCAATCCTGCCCGACAAAACATCAGAAGTCTTTTCTCCAGCTGAAAATAGCCTCACCTCTACACGCTCCTCAGCAGCTAACAGATTTTGCCCACATTCAAGATGGATTTTGTCAGCAGGTTATTAGTTATGCGGGTAATTTAAAGCTGAACTCAAACAGAGACTGCACCTCGAATGCGCGATAATCAATCTCTTTACTTCATCATCATCTCAGCCGAACCATCCGTCGAGTTGTAATTCCAATTACATCAGCCTCCATCTAATCATAATGGAAGAGGTTGACGCTGAGGATAATTTTTTACTTGTTAATTATTCAATGGCACTAAATTGTATAATGTCATCAGATTACATCCAGAGATTGGGCTTAAGAGTTCAACGTTGATGTGATCTCTTAAGTAGAAAAATTACAGTTAGCCACACACAACTCCTAGTTCAAGTCCTAGCTGTGCCAGTTTTGAGACTTATCTCAGATTACCCTCTCTCTGCCCTCTGTGAGAAAGAGTTCACGGATGGACTAGGAAAGGCCTCCGTCCATCCGATGGAACGTTAAGCCGTTGTTCCGTGTGTGGAAGAACCATACTCCGTGCACGTTAAAGATCACGCTGGATGGCCTTGACGGAAAGTTTCCATCTGTCAATTAACAATTGTCCAGTAGTTTCCCTTTCCCCAACCATCTCTGTGTCTTAGTGACCTGGATATTTAGGCCATTTTATGCAAAGAATTGCTCATATCAAAACAAACTAACAAAGCAACTCGCAATATTTAATTTTTTAATTTATTTTTTCCTGAGAGAAAAAAGTTCGATTTCATAATTTGGGTTGAGTTGTTTTTAACTTCCTTTGTCACTTTGTTCCGCCCATTATCGGGGCGGGGGTGGCTCAGTCGGTAGCGCGCCAGGCTCGTAATCTGTAGTTCCCAGGTTCGAGTCCCAGCTGGGTCAGCGTTGAGATTTATCTCCGCAAAATTCCCCGCCCTGCCCATGGTCAGTAGGGGACACCGATGGGCTTGGAAAGGCCGCCGTCCGTCGGATGGGACGTTAAGCCGTGGCCTCTTGTGTGGGAGAGACATACCCTGTGCACGTTAAAGAACACGCTGGATGGCCTTGACGGGAGGCTACCATCTGTCTCCCAACAGCTGTTCCAGTGGGTCCCCTCCCCCAACCTTCTCTGAGCTTCGGGGTCCATGTGACCTGGCCATTTAGCCCATGGTGTGCAAAAAAGTGCCGCTCAGAGGTAAAACAACCCAACAACCCGCCCAATATCTTAAACGATCATATATTGCCTGGACTATAAACCATATTTTGGTTGGTGTTTTCAAATCAAAATGCGATGCTAGCAGGCCATGGACAAAGAATCTTCATCCAGTTTTATTTATTTGTGTTAAGTACTCAACACTTTAAGCCTTTGAATGTTATTGCAGCCTATTAACCAGTATCTTCAGAATGTTCAGTAGAATTAAATTTAAGAAGTTACCCCTCAAGCAGCTGCTTCTTACACGTCTGACACGAACCTATCAGTATAATATTGCCCTAGAGAAGATCTGCGAAGAAAGCGAGACCACAACATAAAAACAACAAAAATAAAGAAATATTGATACCTTGTCCGGAGATCAAACCCAGGTCCCGTTGATCAGTAGCCAAGCGTGCTAACTATTCGACCACAGGCGGAATTTCGGTCTGGAAGGACAAACAATACCGTACTTGAACTTAGTCATATGCTTCATGCTATTCCAATCGCGCCAAATTAATCGCTCGGTGAATTAATTAAAGTTAGTAAGGTAGCATATAATCGAAGAATGGCAAAGAACCTGAAAGGAAAAATTTGCAAAACCTTAATAAGCCTTTTCCAGTCTGTGGGGTCTGAATGCCGGATCTCTAAAAAATAACAAGGTATTTTAATTTACACACGAGAAGAGAAAGCACGCTAAGATTAAGGCGAGGTGGAAAAGTCACTTCATTAGGATGAACCACATGCAAAACGAATACAAGTGGGTAAGTTTAAATGTCATTACACTTTCATGAGTTGTTGTTGTTTTACCTCTGAGCGGCACTTTTTTGCACTCCATGGGCTAAATGGCCAGGTCACATGGACCCCGAAGGCTCAGAGAAGGTTGGGAGAGGGGACCAACTGGAACAGCTGTTGGGAGGCAGATGGTAGCCTCCCGTCAAGGCCATCCAGCGTGTTCTTTAACGTGCACAGGGTATGGCTCTCCCGCACACGGGGCCACGGCTTAACGTCCCATCCGATGGGCTGCGCCTTTCCAAGCCCATCGGTGTCCCCTACTGACCGAGGGCAGGGAGGGGAATTTTGCGGAGATAAATCTCAACGCTGACCCAGCTGGGACTCGAACCTGGGAACTACAGATTACGAGCGCTATTATTGCGCTACCGACTGAGCCACCCCCGCCCCACACTTTCATGTTTAGGTAACGTTTCAAGGTACCGTCTGATGGTATGAGCACAAACAAATAACTATCTACAATAGAATACGCACTGTATATTTTTAATAATTTTATTATTTTCACACTTTTCAAAATTTTCACAAATTTATTCTCCTCTCACTTTAAATACGTTTTATTGTCCTCACACTTTTCAAAATTTAATTATATTTTCTCACATTTTTCAAATTTGTAATAAATTTATTCTCCCGTCAGTTTTAATAAATTTTATGCTCCTAAATAAATTTAGTAAATTTATTGTTTTTACATTTTTCAAGATTTTAATAAATTTTTTGTTCTCCCATACTTTTTAGAGGCGAGGAATAGATCAGTCGGTAGAGCGCCAGGCTCGTAATCTGTAGTTCCCAAGTTCAAGTCCCGCTGCGTCAGCGTTGGACTTAAATCCATAAAAATTCCCTGCCCACGGTCAGTAGGGGACACTGAAGGGTTTTGAAAACCCGCCGTCCAACGAATGGGACGTTAAATCGTGGCCCCGTGTGCGGGAGACTCATAACCTGTGAATGTTAAAAAAATACGCTCAATGTCCTTGACTGGAAGCTACCATTTGCAACGGGAAATTTCTGATTAGGATTTTTCCTGTTCATATATTAGAGTGAGCGCATTTCAGAATTATTTTGCCTTAGATACTAATTGAGGAGACATCTAACACCAAAACTCAAAGGGGCGGGGGTGGCTCAGTCGGTAGCGCGCCAGGCTCGTAATCTGTACTTCCCAGGTTCGAGTCCCAGCTGAGTCAGCGTTGAGATTTATCTCCGCAAAATTCCCCGCCCTGCCCACGGTCAGTAGGGGACACCGATGGGCTTGGAAAGGTCGCCGTCCGTCGGATGGGACGTTAAGCCGTGGCCCCGTGTGCGGGAGAGCCATACCCTGTGCACGTTAAAGAACACGCTGGATGGCCTTGACGGGAGACTACCATCTGTCTCCCAACAGCTGTTCCAGTGGGTCCCCTCTCCCAACCTTCTCTGAGCCTTCGGGGTCCGGGGCGGGGATGGCTCAGTCGGTAGCGCGCCAGGCTCGTAATCTGTAGTTCCCAGGTTCGAGTCCCAGCTGGGTCAGCGTTGAGATTTATCTCCGCAAAATTCCCGTCCCGCCCACGGTCAGTAGGGGACACCGATGGTCTTGGAAAGGCCGCCGTCCGTCGGATGGGACGTTAAGCCGTGGCCCCGTGTGCGGGAGAGCCATACCCTGTGCACGTTAAAGAACACGCTGGATGGCCTTGACGGGAGGCTACCATCTGTCTCCCAACAGCTGTTCCAGTGGGTCCCCTCCCCCAACCTTCTCTGAGCTTCGGGGTCCTTGTGACCTGGCCATTTAGCCCATGGTGTGCAAAAAAGTGCCGCTCAGAGGTAAAACAACCCAACCCAACCCTTCGGGGTCCATGTGACCTGGCCATTTAGCCCATGGTGTGCAAAAAAGTGCCGCTCAGAGGTAAAACAACCCAACCAAAACTCAAAATTTATTGGACATCTCCTTAATAAAAGTTGCAATCAGCAATCTCCGACGCTATCCATTTCTTAGAATCGAGGTTTCTGTTACGATTTTAAGACAATTACAAAATGGGCCTTTGATCAAAAACGTTTTTCCAAATATTTTTTGAAATTTTGATTTTAGGTTAGAGTTGACAATAATAAATGCACAAACTATATATGGAACAAATTAAATATTTGTCAGAATATACATATTCTAAAGCATTAAAGGAAATGAAATCCATAATTCGCTCTTAAAGAAATGTAAAATGTCTTTTATTATTTGATACATATTAGCAGGAAATCTCTTCCGTACATATTTTTCGCCTACAAAATTAAGAATCATAGCGCTTAAACTTAATTACTCTCATTGCAGACTTTTTGACCAAATATCAAGAAAATATTATCATTCAGTATAAATCAATTCTCAAGGAACTTATGAATTATAAAAAATTTTATTTTAATACCTCATTCCTCCCAAACAAGAAACAGACTGAGGCGATGTCACAATGACCTTTGGTCATGTATATTCTTGATATTATCAGGGATAATTGGGAGATTTCTGATCAGGATAAGAATTTGGCACCTTGCTTTCAGTTGATTTTATTTCAATAGGATGGTAAAATATCCAAGGAATGAATTCATATTTCTACTTCTTTCACATTTCATTTCTCTGGGCTTGTAGGGAAACTACATATGGCGTTGGTGTAGTTTTTCTCGTACAGCCCCTTTTATAAACGCATTCTGTCGCATTGAAATGAATGACCCTTCTCTACGATATGCTCCCAGCTGGGTCAGCGTTGAGATTTATCTCCGCAAAATTCTCCGCCCTGCCCTCGGTCAGTAGGGGACACCGATGGGCTTGGAAAGGCCGCCGTCCGTCGGATGGGACGTTAAGCCGTGGCCCCGTGTGTGGGAGAGCCATACCCTGTGCACGTTAAAGAACACGCTGGATGGCCTTGACGGGAGGCTACCATCTGTCTCCCAACAGCTGTTCCAGTGGGTCCCCTCCCCCAACCTTCTCTGAGCCTTCGGGGTCCATGTGACCTGGCCATTTAGCCCATGGTGTGCAAAAAAGTGCCGCTCAGAGGTAAAACAACCCAACCCTACGATATGCATTCATGCTGACACAATATTATTGTTGCTGAAACTGACATAACGTCCTATTTCAAATATAGCTATGTCATTTAGAAAATGCTGTGTTAGAGTGTTAACTTTTTGCATATGTCGGAAACTTGAAACGTTTTAAAATATACCCCTCCAGAGTTTCTGGAAACATTATAGGTGCGTTCGGATTTTTATCAGGAATACGTGGATAATCGTCCAAGTGAATCGTTGATCAGAAATCTCTTAAATTAAAAATAGAGAATAATAGGATTTTTTTATTATTCGTTTCATTAATGTATTTTTCGAGATATCCATTGTAAATTGAGTATAATCAATATCAAGATGACATGAAACCGAATTGTAGCAAAGCCCTGTGAGTGCCTTTTAAAATTCATCCAAGGCCCTAAATAAAAAAATGTAATAATATATCATATGGAAAAAATTTATTTCTTACATTAAACAATCCCATATACGGTTGGGTTGTTTTACCCCTGAGCGGCACTTTTTTGCACACAATGGGCTAAATGGCCAGGTCACATGGACCCCGAAGGCTCAGAGAAGTTGGGGGAGGGGACCCACTGGAACAGCTGTTGGGAGACAGATGGTAGCCTCCCGTCAAGGCCATCCAGCGTGTTCTTTAACGTGCACAGGGTATGACTCTCCCGCACACGGGGCCACGGCTTAACGTCCCATCCAACGGACGGCGGCCTTTCCAAGCCCATCGGTGTCCCCTACTGACCGTGGGCAGAGCGGGGAATCCCATATACGACCGACACTAATGATGTAAGATAACGTATATGCAATTTCAGATAACAATTGTTATATTATTTATAAAATAATTGCATAATAATATTATAAATAATTTTAACTCGCGAAACTTTTTCCCTGTTGATACATAAGAGTGAGCGCATTTGGGAATTCATTTAGGATTTAGATCTAATTTATGAGACATCTAGCACTGGGTTGGGTTGTTTTACCTCTGAGCGGCACTTTTTTGCACACATGGGCTAAATGGCCAGGTCACATGGACCCCGAAGGCTCAGGGAAGGTTGGGGACCCACTGGAACAGCTGTTGGGAGACAGATGGTAGTCTCCCGTCAAGGCCATCCAGCGTGTTCTTTAACGTGCACAGGGTATGGCTCTCCCGCACACGGCGCCACGGCTTAACGTCCCATCCGACGGACGGCGGCCTTTCCAAGCCCATCGGTGTCCCCTACTGACCGTGGGCAGGACGGGGAATTTTGCGGAGATAAATCTCAACGCTGACCCAGCTGGGACTCGAACCTGGGAACTACAGATTACGAGCCTGGCGCGCTACCGACTGAGCCACCCCCGCCCCACATCTAGCACTGAAACTAAACACTTTTTGAGGTCATCATTTCTAATAAAAATGTAATCAGCCATCTCCGAATCTATCCATAGCTCTAGAATTGAATTTTCGGTTACCTTATTAAGGCGTTTTCAATCTAAACTTAAAAAAGTTACTGTATTAGAAAATTTATTCCTAATATTTTATTAAATTTTGATTTTAGATTAGAGTCGACAATAATAAATTCACAAACTGCCTATGGCACAAATTAGTTATTATATTCATTTGGCAGAATACACCTATCCCTCGATTTACACGGTACTCAGTTCACACAATTTTGGCTTTGCACGGTCAAAAAATGCAACCCGTTTCGATTTACACGGTACTGACTGAGACGTACCTAGAAAGGAAATCTCAGTCAGTACCGTGTAAATCGAAACGGGTTGCATTTTTTGACCGTGCAAAACCCAAAATTGTGTGAACTGAGTACCGTGTAAATCGAGGGATGGGTGTATACATATTCTAAAGTATTAAAGGTAATGAAATATTTTCGTAAATGTCTTTTATTATTTGATGGATATTAGCAGAAATTCTGCCAAATGAATATAACTAATTTGTGCCATAGGCAGTTTTTTTGCAGACATTACGACCAAATATGACGAGAGTAGTAATTATAATTCAGTATATCTTTTCCGTGTAATTTATGAAATAAAAAATTTAGTTTTAATACTTTATCCCTCCTGAACAGGAAACACCTTCAGATGATGTCACATTGGCCTGTGGTCATGTTCATTATTCATATTTCAGGGATACTTGGGAATTTCTAGTTAGGATAATAATTTGGCACCCTGCTCTCAGTTGTGCTTATTTCAGCAGGGTGGTAAAATATCCAAGGAATGAAATCACATTCCTAGACTTGGAACCAAACGTATATTGCGCAAAATTCTTATTAAAACACGAATTGATGGCTCTGTGAGAGGCATTGCTCTTTAAATAAATACAGAAGCTATAAGGGCAAAAGGTAGATCCTACGCACAGTAAGACATAAGACGGAGATCATAAAAGGAAATTGGGGTGGCATACAATTTGATGTCTTTTTCAAATTTAGATAGTGGTAAAGGTGGGGGGGGGGGACTTTCAGACCGGTGTCCTTTTCTGACCGAGGGGTTAGCAGAGATAATTCTCAAAGCTGGCACAAGTGGAACTACAGATTACGAGCTTGGCGCTCTACCGACGAAGCCACTTCCCATCCTCAGGGGGCGGGGGGGGCTCAGTCGGTTGCGCGCCAGGCTCGTAATCTGTAGTTCCCAGGTTCGAGTCCCAGCTGGGTCAGCGTTGAGATTTATCACCGCAAAATTCCCCGCCCTGCCCACGGTCAGTAGGGGACACCGATGGGCTTGGAAAGGCCACCGTCAGTCGGATGGGACGTTAAGCCGTGGTCGCGTGTGCGGGAGACCCATATCCTGTGCACGTTAAAGAACACGCTGGATGGCCTTGACGGGAGACTACCATCTGTCTCCCAACAGCTGTTCCAGTGGGTCCCCTCCCCCAACCTTCTCTGAGCCTTCGGGGTCCATGTGACCTGGCCATTTAGCCCATGGTGTGCAAAAAAGTGCCACTCAGAGGTAAAACAACCCAAAAATCCCATCCTCAGAATGTGACATACCTTTCAAACGATGTTGGAGGTTGTGAATTGACATCTAGTAAAATATAAAACAAGTCCCTTAAAAAGTTACGAGAACAACACAATATGCAAACGATATTACTTCAAAGAAGAAACGAAATATGAAGAGATCGATCAAAGCATTAACAACGCCAAGAGGATTCTTCCTGGAGGAATGGTGGCGATGGAGAGCCATTGATGAAATGAGAGCAGGAAACTGAGATTGCCGGAAGAGAACAAATTACTGAATGTAAATAGAAGTGTGGTCTTCATGCTTTCGAAGAGAGTTCCATGAGACCGGTGTTATTGATCGCAAGTCTCAGCAGTGTCGTTATATGGTAGAATCGTATCTAAAGAGAGTATTACTCTGCATTAATCGCTCAACTTCGAGAAACTCTACGTCACGCCACCTCTCCTTTAAACATCGCAAATCCAGAGAAAGGCGAATATCACTCAGGACTGCTCTAAGAAGTTTGAAATAAAGAGATCTGTTGCTAAGCCTAGTGAAGTTATGTGCATTTTGCAACTTCCAGATCTTTGGCAGAACTTTTTGCAAAATGGCAACTGTCATACCCCATGGGTGGAGTAATAGTACTTCAAGATTCCACTGGCGAGTCGAGATTAAATCTGTAAAGTGATTATCATCTAAGATTTCGGAATTTCATATGTCGAGTGAGATAATCGAAGTCCTGATAGTGTCTGTTGTATATTGAATTGCTTAATGTAAGAAATAAATTAATTCTAAATTTTTTCGTTGCAGACATTTCGACCAAATATTAAGAGTTGGTTCTTCAGTATATCATTTCCATGGAATTCATGGATGGGACCCGCTTAGCAGCTGTTACCAGATAGATGGTCGCCTCCCGTCAAGGGGCGGGGGTGGCTCAGTCGGTAGCGCGCCAGGCTCGTAATCTGTAGTTCCCAGGTTCGAGTCCCACTGGGTCAGCGTTGAGATTTATCTCCGCAAAATTCCCCGCCCTGCCCACGGTCAGTAGGGGACACCGATGGGCTTGGAAAGGCGCAGTCCATCGGATGGGACGTTAAGCCGTGGCCCCGTGTACGGGAGAGCCATACCCTGTGCACGTTAAAGAACACTCTGGATGGCCTTGACGGGAGGCTACCATCTGTCTCCCAACAGCTGTTCCAGTGGGTCCCCTCCCCCAACCTTCTCTGAGCCTTCGGGGTCCATGTGACCTGGCCATTTAGCCCATGGTGTGCAAAAAAGTGTCACTCAGAGGTAAAACAACCCAACATCCCAAAGCCTCCCGTCAAAGCCATCCAGCTTTTCCTTTAGCATGCTCACAGTGTGGCTATCCCGTACACTGGACAACGGCTGTACGTCCCATCCGACGGACGGCGGCCTTTCAGAGGCCCTCGGTGTCTCCTACTGACTGAGAGAGGAGTGTTTTGCGCAGATAAATCTCAATGCTGGCCGAGGTGAGACTAGAACCTGGAAACTACAGATTACGAGTCTGGCGCACTTCCAATTGAGTCACCCCGCTCCAATAAGGTTAGGTATATACACGGCCATTATAAAGGGAAAAAAACCCCATATTTTAAAGTATTATCTTTTATTTAATAATTAAGTAGCAAAAGTAATTTTGTCCCCACAATGCAGTAACTGAAATGATTATAGCTGAAAAGTCCACGAAGCAAAAAAAAAAGAGCTATTATATCTCTCAATAATTCCTGTTTTTCTTTCCACACATTGGGCTAAATAGCCAAATCACAAGAATATCATGGGTATGGAATGGGATCCGCTAGCAGCTATTAGGAGACAGAAGAATCTCCCGTCAAGGCCATCATCTCTTTAAGGTGAAGACAGAAGACATAGCTTAGCACGGACGACACACAGCTTAACTTCTCATCAAATGGCCTTTCCAATCCTAATTGTGTCTCCTTTCTCACAGAGAGCAGAATGAGCGATCAGTGGATAATATCTTTGAAAAAGGTACAGTGGGAATTCGAACAAGAACATCAACTTCCACAACTGGTGTGCTACCAAATGAGCCATCCCCACCCCAGCAGCAGAGGATAGATACTCAATTGTTGCTGTATAGTTTCTCAACAGTTTTCGAGCGAATAATAAATACTACTGGAAATGCGATTTCGCATTTAAGGTGGAAGTCCACGAAGATTTTATGTCTTATACCAGTCAACTTAAAATACAAGGTCATTATAAAGGAATCTTAAATTGCGAAGGAAAAATTATGAAGTACTATATTTTATTAAAAAATTAAGTTGGAAAAGTACTTAATTGTACAAAATGTCAAGAAATTATCAACGTTTATGTTCTACATATTTCATTCAATGTAGGCACCATTGGTAAGGCGATATTTAAATTTCATCCATACTCGGCTGAGTATGTCAAGTGTAACACTTATATCATCTTCGCTGATTCTCTCGTATAAATGCCGTAATTTGAGAATTGCTTCCCAATATGTTTCAAATGTATCCCCATAAACAGAAGTCCAATGGTACCAAATTCGGACTTATCGGGCCGAAGATCAGTCTACCTCTACCAATCCAGTGATTTGGAATTTAACATTTAAGACATTGCATGTGATATTAGCCTCACCATGTGATACTAACTCCTAGAGGTTATAACAAGGAAACATTTGAGATAACTTTTAAAAAATGTTTTTTTTTTATAATCACCCTGTATATCCCTAACCTTAGTTCTTTCCTAAGTATTTGATCTCCTGGATAGCACATTTGCCTTTATCTGTGATCTTCAGAATCGTGAACGCCGAGAGCACGTGCATTTGATACTTTCGTAAATTCTGTTCTCTTGCTGTTCTAAAGAAACTGTTTGAAAAGTTACTTCAGCAGAAATGTTTCTTACCGCAAATAATAGATGAAATACCATCGTACAAAGCCCTAAAAATACTCTAGTCGCAGATAATTCTTGTCTGTTGAAACAGTCTTGCCAGTTTTTCGCGCTTTGTGCTGCACGAAAAATCGACGTTAAGGAAAAGTAATTGCTGTGCGGTGTTGTCTGTTGGTCCCCAGCCCCTCCCCCCCCCCCGAGCTTCCTTCCTGGAAAAGATATTTCAAGAGGTAGAAGTAAGATCTTGTACATCTGCTCTGTTCATTAAACATCTGGTGTTGCCTCCTTCATGTTTGTTTTCTTTCTACAAACTTTCACCTCTTCAATGGGATACAAAGATCGTTGTTCAATTGTTCCGTTCCGATCTCGTCGTTGAATATTTCCCGGGCCAGGAAGTGAGCACAGATTGTTCAGCAGCCCAAAAATGCGAAGCCACAATGAGGAGAGTTGGTTCTTTTTTTCTTAGCTACTTTTTTATGTTTAATAACAAATTTTGCTAATTTTTTAAATTAAAAGTTCGAGTTTTAGCTTGTTTTCAAAATAAAAACCGAGTTATTATTTATCGCATGTCTCTACGCTTTTTTGCACATTCCTTGCATATTTTTTTTGTTTTAAGAGATAAATGGAGATCTGTTGGATAGGTATTAATAAGTTATTACGGGATTTCTTATTCTTTGAATTTCTTTCGTTAGACATAGATGATGTAAGAAAATGGCAAAGTTTTAAATGAATACGTTAAAGAATATTTCCATACTGCAAATATCACGCTTAGTAGAATGTGGTGATCGATAGGCTGTATTAATAAGAGCAATTTGCCCTGGTGGTTGGGGGCTTTGGTTTGGTTTGTTGTACCTCTGAGCGGCACATTTTTGCACACAATGGGCTAAATGGGCAGATCACAAGGACCCCGAAGGCTCAGAGAAGGTTGGGGGAGAGGACCCAGTGAAACAGCTGTTGGGTGACAGATGGTAGTCTCCGGTCTAGGCCATCCACCGTGTTCTTTAATGTGCAAAGGGTATGGTTCTCCCGAACACGGTGCCACGGCTTAACGTCCCATCCGAAGGACAGCGGCCTTTCCAAGCCCATCGGTGTCCCCTACTGACCGTGGGCAGGGCGGGGAGTTTTGCGGAGGTAAATCTCAACTCTGACCCAGCTGGGACTCGAACCTGGGAACTGCAGATTACGAGCCTGGAAGTTAATTTGGGAAAGTGTTAATTTTGGAAAATGGGAAAACCTTTTTTTACAATTGAAAATATTCTATATTCACTTCCTCTCCTCCCACCCCAGGATTATATATAAATATATTCCATAGGCTCCAACTGATCTACTAGTTAGCGACGAGCCTGACTACTAAACTACTATTTCTATTAAATGGTAGTTTACGACCGCTATTAAATACATAACCCTCCGTATTCCTGTAACAGTTACATCAAAAGAAGGAATGGAAATATTGATATAGATCAAATACAGTAACACGATTCAAATTCACGATTAATGAATAAAGTGTTATAGGTAAAATGCAGAAACACGAGTCTACATTTTGAGAGTATCTTCTGGTTTTAGAGGAGCTTGAATAGTTTCCCCTCTGTGTGATGCTCTTTCAAACCCAAAGTACAAATAGCCAGGTCACAAACACCTAAGCGATTGGAGCTGGGCAGAGGAAGGGAATCCACTGAACGTCAATTATAGAGGGTTGGAAACCTCCCATCAAGGCCACCTATTGTGTTCTTCAACGTACCCTGAGTGTGACTCTCTCGCCCACACATGACCTCGTCTTAACGTTTCATCTGACGGACTACGGCCTTTCCATCGACATCTCCTCTCCCATCGAGGAAGAAATTTTCAACACAGTCGGGATTTGAACCTGTGAACATCTTAATACGAGCTTGATGTTACGACTAAGCCAACTGCAACTCTTTAATTGGGACACGATGGACTTCCTCCAGATACCATTTCGCCTTTTTTCCGAGGAGGTATCTTGATCTTTGCTTGGCCTGGGCAAATTACTATGAACACCTAACTAATACTTCGTGGTCTGTATCGATAATGTATCATGATACAGCTCCCAATTTTCAAAGTTTTCAATTCTCTGCTCATAATTCTTGTTCGAATGGATTTTGAAGCACTGCTAGAGGTTATCTTTTTCAGCTTTTGAACTATCAGCTCCGTTTCCTCTTACAGTTCGTGTCAACAAATGCCTGTCCCAGCCTATCAGATCCTTTTTCCTCTAGAATTTTCCACGCTTGATGGACGTGCCCGTGATTGTGCCTCGTGATTTGACTTCGAGTTCTATCACCTTGCTCCTGCCTCACATTGCGCTCCAATGGTCATCATTGGAGCGCAATGTGAGCAATTGCACTCCAATGATGACCCCCCTTTCGAAGTCACTCAGATCAGTCTTTTTCACTCATGCCGCACTTGACTTTTCTTTGAGGATTTTATAGGACTTCGTACTGACATAGAACACTTAATGTCAGTAAGTACTTTTACATACGTTGGCATGTTTCATGATCCTTCGCGAACGAGACAGTGTTCATAATAATTTAGCCAGTTAGTGTACTTATTAATATTTTTCTAAACGAAAAGGGCAACTAATTTGTGTCTTTGCCCGGGAAGTTTAAATACCCTGATCCGTTCCTGATTACATCTGGTAACCAGGAACGGATCATCTCGTACCCTTAAGCTTCCGGTGGAAGAAGGACAATCCTGCATGCATGGGCATAATATATATTCCTAACTAATTTCGCTTTGGTCAGATATTCAAAATTATTATCACTTATGAATCATACAGAGTCGTTAACACGGTAACTTCAGATTGATTTTGAAAAAATAAAAGTGAAATTGTTCCTCGTACGAACGAAAACTCCCATCAAGATCACATTTTTGTGAAATTCGGTTTCCTGTCCTCGTGAACGAAGGCCCATTCCCTAACTGTTAGAACTTCCTCGGAGCTTCCGTGACTGCAAAAGGAAGGAAGTTGTAGCCGTGCGTAGGTAATTGTATACTGTGTGGTTGTGACTTTCTGTTGCAAACCTTTTATTGGGAAAAGGGCAGACCTAATCCTTCTGGTCACGTAAGGCGAGATACTCTTGCATGGAGGCACGCGTCTACACGCACGCTCAGAAAGAGATCGGGAGAAGAATAAGATGAGGTGAACACAAGGACGGAGCAGTCTCAATGGAACTTTGTCCCTGACCTCAGGCGGGTCAGCATCCAAATTATCGGATCTCCTCTAACAAAAGGTTGATTACAGCGTTCGCTCTCCGTTAATAAATCATGTCGTTACACTTATGTCAGACAAACAAAGAGAGAAGATTCTTCAGATCAACAACAAAACTATTGCAGATGTCGTTCGCCAAAATCGAAAACAAAGGGAAAACACGGAATGTTCAGATACAAGGAAGACTTTGCACCATCACCTTTCGGCTAGGAAAGTCTCCGATGATTAAATAAAGGCCTAATCCTAAGATCGTGAGTTTTTTCTTTCGCTCGTGTCGAAAAGAAATCTAACGAAATTGGATTCAGGTCTTTGCAAAGGAAGACGTTACGTCAAAGCAGACGCGCGGAAAAGCTCCGCTCATTTATAGATGTAAAAATAACAAAATAAATTCCCCCTCAAGCAGCTGCTTGCCACCGAGGTCTGACAGGAGCCTATCAGTTTATATGCCATAATAGAAGATCTGAGAGGATGGCAGGACCTCAGCAGAAAAACGATACATACATCCATGCCTGACCCGGGGCTCGAACCCAGATACCGTAGATCAGTAGCCAAGCGCGCTAACCACTCGGCCACAGCGCGCCAAAAAAAAAGAGTTCTCGTGATGCAATTTGTTTTTCTGCCTTTTTAGTTGATTCATTCTGCTTCAGAATTTCCAGAGGTCAAACCACACGAAGTCGAACTCTAGAAGAGAGATTTCTTCGTGCCGACGTTGCTAATAAACAAACTGATGTTCACATGACTAACAGTGGCTTTATAACGCTTAGTAGCATTCTGTTGAGTGCCCCTGCCTAAATCGCAGCAGCTGCAGGAACCTGAATAATCGATTCATTACTTACAACATAGGTGCATGATTCATTACTAATAACAGATGCCTACCAAAAAACAGAAGCGTGACTCTTTTAAGGAGTTCATAT
Source organism: Ryuthela nishihirai (assembly GCA_038380435.1). Taxonomy (NCBI): domain Eukaryota; kingdom Metazoa; phylum Arthropoda; class Arachnida; order Araneae; family Heptathelidae; genus Ryuthela; species Ryuthela nishihirai. The sequence continues at coordinate 44,713,341 of JAWZYU010000020.1, forward strand.
TTAATAAAGCGATTTCGTCGACGGTATTGAATTAAGAATCACGACTAAGCCTAACGCTAGTTAGATAAGTACATTAGGTAGTCATCCGTAGGTACAGCAGCTGCCCCTGCGTTCAAAAATCAATCCATTTATTTATTCAATTTGAAATATACAGGACAGAAAAGGGTCCTAGAAACTACTACTAGTTTGCGCGGGTCAACCTATAGCCTATTTTTCGAGACAGAGAAGGTTCCTAGCAACTACTCCCAGTTTGTATAGATCAAACCAGAGTTTATGTTTTAGAGACAGAGAAGGGTCCTGGCAACTACTCCTAGTTTGGTTTAGGAAAAGCCAGAGCCACTTTTTCACAGGCGGAGAACAGTCCTACTCCTAATTTGTATAGGCCATGCCAGAGCTTATTTTTTCAATGGCGAAAAAGATCCTACTCCTAGTATATTCAGGCTAAACCATAGCCTATCTATTTTTTCACAGGAGGAGAAAAGTCCTACTCCTAATTGCCATGACAGAACCTATTTTTTCAGAGGCGAAAAAGGTCCTACTTCTAGTTTATACAGGTTAAGACAGTGCCTATCTATTTTTTTCACAGGAGGAGAAGGGTCTTATTCCTAATTTGTATAGGCCATGTCAGAGCCTATTTTTTCAGAGGGGGAGAAGGGTCCTACTCCTAGTTTATGCAGACCATATTAGAGCATATTTTTCAGAGAAGGAGAATAATTCTACTCCTAATTTATACAGGCCAAGAGAGAGCTTATTTTCTCACAGGCGAGAAGAGTCGTACTCAGGATTTTTACAGACCATGACAGCATATTTTTACAGGCAAAGAAGGATTCTATCCCTAGTGTACAGGCCAACCCAGAACCTATTTTTTCGCAGGGAGAAAGGTCATACCCCCCAATTTGTACAAGCTAAGGCAGAGTATTTATCCTAGTCATACTTAGACCGAATTCACTACTGATCATTGCCTCAGATAGATCCTATACAACACCAAAGTTTTACTTCTAGAACAGTGGCTAGCTCCCTAACGACTATTCTAATCAAGGCCTAGTGATCCACTTTCTATTTTAAATGGATTCAGAACACATTGAAAGTTATTTAGTATGTCAAAAAATATGATAACAACATGACTATAATATCGAAGTTGATTTTTATTTAGTATCCTTTCTGGTTTCTACTTTCTACACCTTTCTGAACGATTCATCACACTCTTTAAACCCAAGAAAATCACGTTTGCGGAAAAGCTCAGTGCAACTCTGCTTTCACTTGGACTGTTATATCTCTGAATGTCACCTTTCTCTCTTTTTGTAGAGTAGCCTAAATGGCCATCACTAGGATCCCAGGATTGACTGAAGGTGATCCACGAGACAGCTGTTAGGAGAGAGAGGAAAGCAATCCGTCAAGGCTATCTGGAGTGTTCGTAAGGGAACTTCGGGATTAACCTCGCATCCGACGGGTGGGGCGTTAAGTATGACTTATGGACGTAGTGGAAAAAAGGGACAAATCCGGTGTATGGAGGTCTTTCGAAGCCAATCGGTGTCTCTTTTTTTATCGAGGGACGAGCAAAGGTTAGCGGGTAAAACCGCAATGAAAGCACAGTGGGATTCGAAATTGGTAGCATCAGACTATGAACCTAGGGCGTTACTTATTGAAACTTTGGCTCTAAAGGTTCTTTTTGTTGTTGTTGTTGTTGTTGTTGTTTTGTTGGAAGAGCCCGTAGTTACATTAGTAAGACTTTGCAATAGTGATCGAGGTTGCTCTTCTGATAATGAATCTTTTATTTCGAGAGATAAAGGATTGATTTCAAAAACGAAAAGGTTGATTTCTCAAGACACCTTTTGATTTCGAAAAATAAAAGATGGAGTTCTGATGAAGATATTTTTTTATTTCGAAAAATAAAAGATGGAGTTACTGATGAAGATATCTTTTGATTTCGAAAAATAAAAGATGGAGTTCTGATGAAAATATCTTTTGATTTCAAAAAATAAAAGAACGATTTCTGATAATGAACGCTCTCCATCGTCATATAAACATTCGTATTTAACAGGAAGCTAGGGTAGGCTCAGTCGGTAGAGCGCCATTCTCGTAATCAGCAATTCCCAGATTTCAGTCCCAACTGTACCAGTTTGAGACTTGCCCTCAGGGACAAAGGAGACATCGATAGTGTGGAAAGACCACCGTCCATCGGACTGAATGCCGAACGGCCTCGATGAGAGACTTCCATCTGTTTCCTAGCAGCTGTCTTGCTGATTGCCTTCTTCAACCTTCTGGAATCCTGGTCATAGCTATTGTGTGTGCAAAAAAGTAAGGGCAGCAGTTCAGATATGAAATAGTCCAAAGCAGAGAAGCGTTGCACTCAGCTTTTCGGCAAACATCATTTTCTTGGGTTTAAAGAGTGTGATGAATCAGTAATTGTGTGAACATCATACAAAAATGTGAATAAAAAAAAATCATGTGTTATCATACGATCCTCTATGTTCAGAGATGAAACATACGATCCTCTGAGTTCAGAGATGAAAAAAAACAGAGTATATTCGTCAAGCAATTTCCTTGCTGGTATCTTTCAATATTTCGTTTTCTTTACATTCATTTTTCTCTTTCTCTCAATACAAGTTTTAGTAAAAATAATGTTTCGTAAAAAATAACATATTCGTGTGCCATTTCTAGAAATAATATACAGAGCTTGAAGAAATAATATACAGAACTTGAAGAAATATATAGAACTTCCCACTTGAGTTGTACTCTTCTATAAGTTATTTGTTCGCTAGAGATAAAAACTCCTTTGATATCTACTGACAACTCATTCTAAATATTAAACTGCATTTCTTTTCTGAACACAAATTTAAAATCGAATAATTCAAGGACCACATTAAAAAAAAGCAACAAAGGATGAATAACAAATCGCTGATTAACCGAGAACACATAAAAATCTCGAAATCACGCGTGTTTGTAATTAATGTTCAATTCTGTAGTTAAAATCATATTCTCCGATTCATATTTCCAATTCCTGTCATGAAGATAGCAATCGTTCACTTTTAACAAAATTTTGGATCGTTTTTTTGCAATCAAATGAAAAACCTTACGAGAGACCATTTACACAACACAGACAACAACATCATCAATTTTTTAACACGTATCAAGTCACACGAAGGTACTTAGCGATGGTTACGTATGCAAAATCTCCATCAGAACTTTTATTATGATCAAATCATTTGTCCTCTCCCAGCATTCATTGGACACGCACTTCTGATCCTATTAACAGCTGTCCGCAATTATTGACCCAAATATTCCCCAGTTTTTTCTCTCATCTGTCGGATTTAATAAAAAAAAATGGAGGAAATATAGATTCATAATTCTTTTTGTTATCTTGCAGAAAATTATCAAGCCTATCAGCCGTAAACCCTGTCTACTTAGAAAATTAAAAAGAAAAGCGGTGTGGTAAGGGAAAGAACCAAAAAAATGGAATGAAGATTTGATCAAATGGCTCGATCCCAGGTGCTAGTCTTAATGACATTAAAGTGGCAAATCGTGAAGAAGAGAAATTCCATTTCTCCTGAGTAAAAATCTGAGGAATATTTTAAGACCATAATGAACGGTTGCACAATGGAACCACAAGGCGAAGGAATGATGGGGAGAGCAGAGGAATGTGGGATCGATCTTCCCGGGTGTGATAAATGAGCAGATGATGGTTTGAGGCAGCTGAGCTATGACACCCACCCCTCTACTTCGTTTTCGCTTCCCCCTTCCTAGCTCTCCTCAAGAACCAGCTTCCTTGCTCTCCTGATTTTAACTGTACGAAGAAAGGATAAATATTTTAACCTCTTTTCTTTGTTAGGCATTTAAAGAACAGAAATGTTTTTTGTTTACATTTAAAAAAATAATAATTAGCTTTCTGCACTTAGCAATTTCGCTAATATGTCAATGGGGCGGAGATGGCTTAGTCATTAGCGCGCCAGGCTCAAAATCTGTAGTTCCCTGGTTCGAGTCGCACCTGGGCCAGCGTTGAGATTTATCTCAGCTCAACCTCCCCCCCTCTTCCCTCGGTCAGTAGGGACACCGATGGGCTTGGAAAGTCCGCCATCCGTCAGATGGGACATTAAGTCATGGCCCCTTGTGCGGGAGAGCCACACCCTGTGCATGCTAAAGAACACTCTTGATGGACATGATGGAAGGCTACCATCTGTGTCCTAACTGCTCTCCAGTGGGTACCCTCCCCCAACGTTTTCTGAGCCTTCGCGGTCCTCGTGATCTGGCCATTTAGCTCATTGTGTACAAAAAGGTGCCGCTGAGAGGTACAACAACCTAACATGTCATAAAAATTATATATTGACATTAATTCATCACATATTAACACTTCTTTTTAGTTATTTGTTTAGCGTTTTTTTTTCTTTCGTCTCACTTTCTCTTTAGCTGAAACTGATTAATCCAGAATTTCTCAAACTGATTATTATTGGGACCCCCTATAGAGTGGCAGGGCTTTGTTATCCAATTGCCATAATAGGGCTTATGAGAACAATTTTGATCATGTATTACTCTTTTGCACAATAAAACAGCGAAAAAGATTTCCTAAATAAATAGCGATTAAATCTGCCGTTAAGGCATGTTGCCATACTGTTTTGCTGTCGAAAAAAACTTTTTAGGACAATTTTGATCACCCATCTACCCACTGAAAGCGATACACTCATAAAAATGCATTCGCCAAAGGGTTGGGTTCTTTCACCTCTGAGCGGCACTTTTTTGCACACAATGGGCTAAATGGCCAGGTCACATGGACCCCGAAGGCTCAGAGAAGGTTGGGGAAGGGGACCCACTGGAACAGCTGTTGGGAGACAGATGGTAGCTTCCCGTCAAGGCCATCCAGCGCGTTCTTTAATGTGCACAGGGTATGGCTCTCCCGCACACGGGGCCACGGCTTAACGTCCCATCCGACGGACGGCGGCCTTTCCAAGCCCATCGGTGTCCCCTACTGACAGTGGGCAGGGCGGGGAATTTTGCGGAGATAAATCTCAACGCTGACCCAGCTGGGACTCGAACCTGGGAACTACAGATTACGAGCCTGGCGCGCTACCGACTGAGCCACCCCCGCCCCATTCGCCAAAGGGACTACGAAACAAAGGTACGTAGGGGCCTATGAAGGTACGTAGAAACAAAGGTACGTAGGGGCCTATGAAGCAATAGTGCCAGGGCCTACGAAACAGAAGTCCTAGGACTTATGAAACAAAAGTGCTTAGGGCCTTAATTCGACCCCGTAGCATGGTAGATAAATTTATGAGGACTCTTCTCACTTTCAAGCAATGTAAAACCTACGAATATCTGATGATTTATTTTTGTTCTTCAGAGTTTTGCGACTACCTCATAAGCTGCTCGCGAACCCCGAATGCAGCTACCCACACTTTTGGAACCATTGCATTAGTCACATTCGAAATATTCAAGTACGCATTTTTTTTTAATGATACTTAATAAATATTCGTTTCATATATAAAAATTTACCATTTCGTAAATATTTCGTTTCTTATTCGGTCACTATCATCAGATTTGTCTTCAGGTCACTTTTAAACATCGATATGAAATTTAGAGAAAAATTGTCTTGTGCCGAGTGAGATACGAACCCCTGACCTTCTACTGACATGGGATAGGGAATGGCTTTAATTGGTAGCTCGCCTGACTTGTAAACTGTAGTTTACAGGTTCGATTCCCACCTGAGCCAGCGTTGTGTATCTGCGCTAAACCTCAACCCTGCCCTAGGCGTTGTGTACCTGCGCTAAACCTCCACACTGCACTAAACCTCCACCCCCACCCTGCCCCCTAAACCTCCACCCCACCTTGCCCCTAAACCTCCACCCTGTACTAAACCTCCACCCCACCCTGGCCCTAAACCTCTACCCTGCACTAAACCTCCACCCCACCCTGGCCCTAAACCTCCACCCTGCACTAAACCTCCACCCCACCCTTCCCTTAAACCTCCACCCTGCCCCTAAACCTACACCCCACCCTGCCCCTAAACCTCTACCCCACCCTTCCCTTAAACCTCCACCCTGCCCCTAAACCTACACCCTGCACTAAACCTACACCCCACCCTGCCCCTAAACCTACACCCTGCACTAAACCTCCACCCCACCCTTCCCTTAAACCTACACCCTGCACTAAACCTCCACCCCACCCTTCCCCTAAACCTACACCCTTCACCCCACCCTGACCCTAAACCTCCACCCTTCACTAAACCTCCACCCCACCCTGCCCCTAAACCTCCACCCTGCACCAAACCTCCACTCACCCTGCCCCTAAACCACCACCCTGCGCTAAACCTCCACCCACCCTGCCTCCTAAACCTCCACCCTGCACTAAACCTCCACCCACCCTGCCCCTAAACCTTCACTCCGCGCTAAACCTCCACGCTGCCCTCGGTCAGAAAGAGGGCATCGATGGGCTTGGAAAGACCATCGCCCATCGGATGGGATGTTAATCCGTGGCACTGACTTTAAAGAACACGCTGGATTGCCACGACAGGTTTCTATCTGTCTCCTAGGAGCTGTCCAGTGGGTTTCCTTCCCCAAACTTTGACAACAAAACAAAAACAGAAGTTGCGGTCCTTGTGACCTGGCCATTTAGTCCATTTTGTGCAAAAAGGTAAAACAATCCAACTCTAATGACGTGTCAGGTAAAGCATCTGACAGCTCTCTGTAAACCAGGAATCTGTAATGAAGAAGAGGACACCTCATTAGCATTTTTGGCAAAATATCTCCCACGTTGTTAGTGACATTTATGCGCAGATGAACTTTCTCGATAACAATTGTTGAAAACGCAGAACACATGTAGAATCTAATGGAGAGTTCAGCAAAAATTATCTAATGCAATATTTGCTGTGTTTTCTCTATTAAGGTGTATATATTTGATGTAAAAAAATAATAATGATTATTTAGCGAATGCTTTATCTCGTTGCTAACATTTTCATTCTAAGAAGAGAATACAATTGACCTTTGCACCTATGATGCACAATGTATTACTAAAAGTACTGGGGTGGGAGTGGCTCAGTCGGTAGAACGCCAGGCTGGTAATCTGTAATTCCCAGGTTCGAGTCCCGGCTGGGTCAGCGTTGAGATTTATCTCCGCAAAATTCCCCGCCCTGTTCACGGTCAGTAGGGGACACCGATGGGCTTGGATAAGTCCGGGACGTCTCTGTCTCCTCGGAGCCATTCTAAAAAAAAATCGTTGCCAGATATTTTTTCTGAATTCTGCAATCAACCATAGTGTTCGGATATTTTTTAATATATATAATGCGTATGAATATATAATGCAATGAATATGGAGCGTGTGCAGTTACCGGTTCACAGCAAACTGGAGCGGTTGCGGTTAATGTTCACAGCACATTGGATCGTGTTAGCTCACAAAGACCTAGATCATGTGGGCTCACTCACGGAAATATTGACCGTATGCAGTTACCGTTCACAGCAAACTGGAGCGTGTGCAGTAAGTGCACACGCTCCAGTTTGCTGTGAACGGTAACTGGAGTGTGTACAGTTGCTGTACACGCTCCAGATATTTTTTCTGAATTCTGCAATCAATCAAAGTGTTCGGATATTTTTTTGAGCGACTGTACCATGTGCAAGATAGATATATCCATACACTGTGCACGTTAAAAAATAAGCTAGATAGCCTTCACGTGAGATTTCCATTTGCCTCTTAACAGCTATCCAATGGATGCTTCATTTTTCTGTTTCAGTTTATTCAATAATACACAAATGTATTTGCATTGCATTAGCTATTACATTTCATATAATATTTATAAGATCTTAAAATAAAATTGGAAGAGAAACAATATCCTAAACACTAATATTACAATACATCCCACTCGAGGGAGCACTAGGGGGTGGCTCAGTCGTTAGCTTACCAGGCCCGTAATCTGCATTTCCCAGGTTCGAGTCTGAGCTCGGCCAGCTTTGAGATTTATCTTCGCAAAACTCCCCGCCCTGCCCACGGTCAGTAGAGGATACCGATGGTCTTGGAAAGGCGCTGTCCGTCGGATGAAACGTTAAAGCCGTGTCTCCGTGTGAGGAGAACCATATCCTGTGCACGTTAAAGAATACACTGGATGTCCTTGACGGGAGGTTACCATATATCTCCCAACAGCTGTACAATGAGCGCCCTCCAACAACCTCTGAGCCTTCGGGGTCCTTGTGATCTGGCCATTTAGCCCATGTGCTGCTCAGAGGTAAAACAACCCAATTAGGAGTCACTCGTATGTGGTATCAGTGAATAGTAATAAACATTTGTAAATCTCTTCGAAGCCCATTAAGCCTTATCCGCAGGGAATATAATCTATATTTAGAAAGTGCGTGTCGTTGTGTTTGTTCTGTTATTTCATTTTTATTTCCTTTGTAGAAACCAAATTTTTATAGTTTCTACAACTTTCTCTAAGCCCTTAGGGTTTTTATCTAGTCATTTAGCCCATTGTGTACAGGAGTCCCTTTCAAAGAAGAACGAACTCAACCAAATACTTTTAGTAATATACTGCACTTCTACATGGACAATTTATTTATTAAAAGTTAGAAAGATTCATGCGAAACCGTTGGAGAATAATTAAAAGCCAAAAAACAAACGCTAAATGGTCCATCCACCAAAATTGATAAACTCACTATCAGTCGTTCGATCCATTAAATTAAATCTAATCTGAGTGCATTAAAAATTTGTAAACATTTCTCTGTCTTTATCGCTTCCGGGTTTCGAATGAAAGAAGAAGAAAAAAATCCTCTCTTCGTTTGTTTGCAGAGAAGTTCATCAGTTCCTAAAGAATGTTTCCCCTCTTAATCAGGCGATTTCGGATCTTTTATGATTGCTTATCGCTAACACAATAGCGCAGAACCCAACCAATAAGACAGCGGACGAGAATCGCCTTGAAAACCTCCTCAATGGGAACAAGTCAGCCGAATGCTTTGTTTGAAATGTTATTTCATTAGCGAGGTTAATGAGCTATGAAACATTAAATGCACAAAAGCATGTCTTATCTTCTTTTCCGATGGTACTCGCAAGAGTTTATTTCCTATTTTCCGAAACAAGTGCGTACGACTTTCAGTTAATGATAAGAATCAACGAAGGTTTTGAATTAATGACGTGGGAATGGTTGCGAAGTCTTTTGTTTCCTATAAACGAATGTATTGACTGTTTTCACCTTCATGTTATTTTCTGATGAATGTGATTTTTTTCCCCTCTTTAATAAAATCCGATGTGTGAATAAGTTGTTGGTTTATTTTTTTTCAAGTTGAAATTCACGTTTGAATTTTTGTTACTGGAACGGGAACAATTATTTATGCTTGGATTATGCTTTATCGATATTTCGAAGAAATGGAAAATGGTTTCATCTTTATCTGGATCGGTTTCATGTTGTAGGAAAATTAGGCGTTTGTTATGATATTGAAATAATAAAATACACGATCATTAACTTTTAATGATGCTTTATTAACTTTTAAACTGGTTTTAAGTATTTTTTGTGTGTTTCACTTTGTAACAATATCAATTAATTATTGTCTTTTTTGCCAAATTTGTCTTTCACAAACAGCAGTTTTATTTTCAATTATTTTAAAGATCGCAGTGCTGCTTATTTGAGATAAATCAGCTTTGTAATGTGTTTCGAAATCTAATTAATATCAAAGGGGTGAATTATGTTAATCTGCAATGCATATTTTCCGCAACTACCGTCATTCTAATAAATCCATGTTTATACCCATATCGTTAGCAATGCAGAAGCTTATATCTGACTCCAGCATAACGTCTAATTCCGTGTAATTGACTCCAATAATCCTCGTCCAACGTATATTATTTAAACCGTGTGTAGAGATCATAGAATAGAGTTAATACAACACAGATGCACAGTAATGGGCGGGGGTGGCTCAGTCGGTAGCGCGCCAGGCTCGTAATCTGTAGTTCCAAGGTTCGAGTCCCAGCTGGATCAGCGTTGAGATTTATCTCCGCAAAATTCCCCGCCCTGCCCACTGTTAGTAGGGGACACCGATGGGCTTGTCCGGCCTTGGAAAGACCGCCGTCCGTCGGATGGAACGATAAGCCGTGGCCCCGTGTGCGGGAGAGACATACCCTGTGCACGTTAAAGAACACGCTGGATGGTCTTGACGGGAGGCTACCATCTGTCTCTCAACAGCTGTTCCAGTGGGTCCCCTCCCCCAACCTTCTCTGAGCCTTCGGGGTCCATGTGACCTGGCCATTTAGCCCATGGTGTGCAAAAAAGTGCCGCTCAGAGGTAAAACAACCCACAACGCACAGTAATACATTGGTATACAAATTAAGGACAACCCACATGTTACGTCAAAATAAAGCCACATTCAAAGCTTCTAGCTTCGATATAAGCTTTTACGGAAAAAAAATAGAACTCCATTCGAAACTTTTCAAAAATCAGCTTTTCATTTAGAGAAATAAAGCAATATTCGAGGTTTTTTCTAGCCTTGAAAATAAGCTTTTTACGATAAAATAAAGCCACAATCGATGCTTTCTTACTTTCAAATAACCTTTCTATGAAATAAATAGAGCCACATTCGGCATTTTGTAGCTTTAAAAATAAGCTTTTTATGGGAGGAAAATGAAGCCATATTCGGCGCTTTCTAGACGTAAAAATAAGCTTTTATTATAAAGGCCACCACAATCTATGCTTTCTAGCTTTGAAAATAAGATCTCTCTCAAGGAAATAGAGCCACATTTTGAAAAGGAGCTTTTTTTAATGAAACAATAAAACCGCATACAAAGAGTTCTACCGTTGAAATTAATCTTTTAATGAAAAAAACGACTTGAAGCGTTATTGATCTCAATCTAATCCATTTCAATCACAAATTTCACAAATATTTGTTCAGTACTTAAAGAGATTTTATCATCCGATTTTCATCTGGCAAATCACAGTTATTCAGCGAAATGTCTTATTTCCTACCCAAAAAGGTTTTAAATTTGGCGAATGTTCTATAAAACAACAAAAGTTATTTAAAACAACTTATATTTCTTACATTATCGAAAAATCTATAATTTCCTACATCATAGGGGCGGGGGTGGCTCAATCGGTAGCGCGCCAGGCTCGTAATCTGTAGTTCCCAGGTTCGAGTCCCAGCTGGGTCAGCATTGAGATTTATCTCCGCAAAATTCCCCGCCCTGCCCACGGTCAGTAAGGGACACCGATGGGCTTGGAAAGGCCGCCGTCCGTCGGATGGGACGTTAAGCCGTGGCCCCGTGTGCGGGAGAGCCATACCCTGTGCACGTTAAAGAACACGTTAAAGAACACGCTGGATGACCTTGACGGGAGGTTACCATCTGTCTCCCAACAGCTGTTCCAGTGGGTGCCCTCCCCCAACCTTCTCTGAGCCTTCGGGGTCCATGTGACCTAGCCATTTAGCCCATGGTGTGCAAAAAAGTGCCGCTCAGAGGTAAAACAACCCAAAATCCTACATCATATACACCGAAGAGCCAAAACATTATAATCAGCGCGTCTTTATGCAAATCGAAGCAACTGCAGGTAAACGACGGCGCGCATGAAACGGTACAAATAACACCTGATACTGAGCTCTCTTAATCAATGTTATTCTTGTTCTTCAGATGGGAATGGCAGCGGACCTAAGTGAGTTTCACAAAGGTCAAATTGTAATGCCCAGACGACTGGGTCAGAGCATTTCCGAGACGGCAAGGCTTGTGGGGTACTCACGGACAGCCGTGTTTAGTACCTTCAAAAAGTGATCCGAGGAGGGAAAAACGACAAACCGCCGGCAAGGTGTGGGCCGACTCATTGATGCTAGAGGTGAGCGAAGTCTATCCCGTATGGTACGAGTCAACAGAAGGGATACTGTGGCGCAACTCACCTGCAATTTGAATGCTGCTGATGGGAGTAATGTGTACAACACACATCCATCGAACCCTACTGAAAATTGGGTTGCGTAGCCGCAGGTCGCTCCGAGCTATGCTAACCTCTGTTTACCGTCGAAAGCGCCTACAATGGGCACGCGAGCATCAAAACTGGACCTTGAATGATTGGCAGAAGGTCGTCTGGTCCGATGAATCTCGTTTCCTGCTGCACCATGTGGACGGCTGGTTACGTGTGCGTCGTTTACCTGGGGAAGTGTTGGCACCAGGATGCACCGTAGGACGAAAACAAGCCAGTAGAGGAAGTGTAATGCTTTGGGCAATGTTCTGCTGGGAATCCCTGGGTCCCGTCATTCATGTGCAGGAAACTATGACCACCTACCTAAATATCATTGCAGACCTGGTACATCGTTTCATGTCAATGGTATGCCTCTCTAGCAGTGCCTTCTTTCAGCAGGATAATGCGCCATGCCACACTGCCCGGATTGTTCGAGAATGGTTCGCGGAACATGAGAAAGACTTCCAGGTATTGCCCTGGCCTCTAAATTCCCCAGACATCTGTGATTTGTGTTCTAACAGCATATCCGATCTGCGGCGGCTCAACCACGTAACTTACAAAAGTTAAAGGATCTGCTGGTAACGTGTTGGGCCACATACTACAAGACACCATTAGAAATCTTGTAGCGTCTATGCCTCGTCGGCTAATAGCTGTTTTGGCGTCATGTGGAGAACCAACATCATATTAAGCTGGTGGTCATAATGTTTTGGCTCTTCTGTGTAGATTTTTTGTAACAAAATAAGGCAAACTTCACTGCTCAACCAAATATTTCATTACTATCAAGCGTTCCATCACTGAAGAAAAATTTTAAAGAAATTAATTCAAAAAGTTACTGAAAGTAATTTTCGAAAGTTTAGGATCAAGGAGATATAAATAGCACTTGGTTGTTTTACCTGTGAGCGGCACTGTTTTGCGCACAATGAGTTAAATGGCCAGGTCACAAGAACCCCAAGGGCTCAGAAAAGGTTGGGGAGAAGGGGACCCATTCAGTGTTAAAATTTTTGTGTCCATGGGTGTGTTTTGAATTGAAAGTTTTATTGTCAACATTACTGTTTATTCAATTTTATTTCATCCAAGGGCAAAGTTAGCCAGCAATTTTTATCCTGAAACCCGAATCCCACGAAATATAAAAAGTTCATAACTTGAGTTTAAAGATACATGATTGTTTTTCTCTGGTGTTATAAAATAAACCCCGTGGTATGGGATAACAGAACAGATGAAATTTGGCTCACTCACGGAAATAAGCACTCTGCCTCTATATTAACATTCATAGATGATTTCTGTTAGTTATGCGGAAAGTAAATAAGTACTGGTAACTTTAGGCTATTTATATGGATTTTCAAAAATCAAATTATTGAGGAGAATTTAAAAGTTATGTCAATGTGTAACTAACCTCGAAAAATCTATAACTTATAAACTATGCTTTGCAGGAAAAAATGTGACTGAAGATAAAGATCTTAATCCTGATTTTCAACAATTTCATTATTTCTAGAGTTAGAGAATTTTAAGTGTATTCTTATGAGTGGCATTGCTGTTTTTAAAAATTCCAACTTTCATAACTCTAAATAGTGAACGGATATTGATTGAAAATCGAGATTTAGATTGATTTGATTTAGAGCATTAATTTATCTTCCCTCTTATTTTCCCAAAAAGGTGAATATTTTAAAAGTTATAGAGCTTCGTAGTTAAATTCCCATTGGCATAAAGGGAAAATCCTCTAACAATTTTTTTTTTAAGTTTGGCAATACAAACTTCCAATAGGCTACCTACTTCATAAGGGCGGGGGTGGCTCAGTCGGTAGCGCGCCAGACTCGTAATCTGTAGTTCCCAGGTTCGAGTCCCAGCTGGGTCAGCGTTGAGATTTATCTCCGCAAAATTCCCCGCCCTGCCCACGGTCAGTAGGGGACACCGATGGGCTTGGAAAGGCCGCCGTCCGTCGGATGGGACGTTAAGCCGTGGCCCCGGGTGTGGGAGAGCCATACCCTGTGCACGTTAAAGAACACGCTGGATGGCCTTGACGGGAGGCTACCATCTGTCTCCCAACAGCTGTTCCAGTGGGTCCCTTCCCCCAACCTTCTCTGAGCCTTCGGGGTCCTTGTGACCTGGCCATTTAGCCCATTGTGTGCAAAAAAAAGTGCCGCTCAGAGGTAAAACAACCCAACCCTACTTCATAAGGAGAGAAATGATGTGAGTTCCTTACGTAGATGGCAATCATTTGTGTAAAAGTCTCAAAACTGTTCAACTTCTGAAATTGGAAAACCGAGCTTAATTTCCCATATTTCTCTAACCCTGAGTGCTTCCTTTTGGGTCTGAGACCTCTCCCTTTTCCCTTGACTTCCACATCAGAAGCGTTCAATTACTCAGAGATGACGAAACGCAACTCTCTGTGCTGTCAGCTTTAATCAGGGTACCCCAGCAGTTGTATTACTAATGACGGTAACATTCCGTCCTTTCGAAACCCTCATTACAAATAAAGGATTTCTGAAGCATGGAGCGATGGCATTTCATCAGCTTCATTATTATACCCGTTACTGTCGACATATCTACGTCGGCTCAAACAAAACACTTCCATCTTTCGCAATGGGCTCGACGTGTGACCTTCTTCCAGATGCAAATCCTAGCCCCCCCATCCCCCGTCATTTGCCCTCTCTCGAGTACTGAGACAATGATTTCTTTGGTTTATAAACTTCATCGCTTCATAACACATAATTTGATGAAAACCTCAAGCGTGATTAAAACCTCAAGCTAGTATCTCCAAACACTTTATCCTTTGATCCGGTAAAGCCTTATTCCTTTCTTTTATTACATCCATTATTCGCAGCTTTTTGTTTCGGTTTTTGTTTTTTTTTTGTAGGATAATTTACCCGAGATATTGAAGAGATTATGGTGCGATGTATTCTTGTTCGTTCTAATGATCTGATTTTTGCTTCTTCCTTCTTACGTGCGGTCCTCGCTTTTTTCCTTCAACTTTGACGTCATGTAAATGAAGCATTTTCCCCTCTTTGAAACTAAACAAATCATCTTTAAGTTTTAAAGTTCTGGTGATTTTCTAATTGAAAAATACACGACTACAGGATGGATGGGTTTATTGATTGATTTATTGATTGGATGGCTTCTTGTTTTTTGATTTCAAAAGTATTCCGTTTCCTACTAATTAATAAAATTGGAACTGGGTCGGGTTGTTTTACCTCTGAGCGGAACTTTTTTGCACACCATGGGCTAAATGGCCAGGTCACACGGACCCCGAAGGCTCAGAGAAGGTTGGGGGAGGAGACCCACTGGAACAGTTGTTGGGAGACAGATGGTAGCCTCCCATCAAGGCCATCCAGCGTGTTCTTTAATGTGCACAGGGTATGGCTCTCCCGCACACGGAGCCACGGCTTAACGTCCCATCCGATGAACGGCGGCCTTTCCAAGCTCTTCGATGTCCCCTACTGACCGTGGGCAGGGCGGGGAATTTTGCGGAGATAAATCTCAAATCTCAACGCTGACCCAGCTGGGACTCGAACCTGAGAACTACAGATTACGAGCCTGGCGCGCTACCGACTGAGCCACCCCCGCCCCAAATAATAAATAAATACCCCTCAAGCAGCTGCTTGCCACAGAGGTCTGACAGGAACCTGTCAGTTTATGTGCCAAAGTAGGTCTGAGAGGATGGCAGGACCTCAGCAGAAAAACTACACATACATCCATGCCTTACCCGGGGCTCGAACCCAGGTCCCTTAGATTAGTAGCCAAGCGCGCTAACCACTCGGCCATGGGACGGCTAAATTGGAACTGACTAATATAGGTCCAAGGTTCTAAAGCACTGATTATCATACTTTTTGGCATCACGCCCTTGCGCTCTCTTTGTAATGTCTTCATGCCCCCCACTTTCGGAATCAGTGGTCTCCAAAGCGTGGTGCGCAAAGGAAATTTCTTTTTTTCCAATTTATCATTTTAAATTTGCAGAAAAAAATGTGATGGAAAATTAAAAATAAAAAGAAATGGTTAATATATTTAAATTTTGCGATCATTTTACGTATTTAGTTTCATAAAGATGTTGGGCACTTAGTGGGAAGCCAGATTTGGTTATCCAGAGATCGATGCACTGCTTCTAATTCAGTGTCTCGCAAACTGTGTGCCGCGAGAAATTCCAAGTGTGCCGCGCGAGATTTTCAAATTGACACTAGATATTCCAAAGATTTCATTTTGACTTGACTTGTGTTATCGAAGTGCTTTAATAAAAATCTTTCAGATTTTATCAACTGGGATCTTGTAAGTATTTATCAAGCTTTTTCCACATTTTAGTATTAATTTTTGATTATTTCAAGCCATAGAATGGACAAATATTTAAAACAAACACCGAGTTATGATTAATTGTATTTATTATTATATTTATTTTAAATAAAATGCATTTAACGAAACTTCAATTTTTCTCTTTTTACGTAACCATCAAAAATTCTTTTTTAGGTGTGCCGCGTAAAAAAAATTAGATTCAGTGTGCCGCAGAGTAAAAACGTTTGCGAGACACTGTTCTAATTGGATCTATCTCTCTGTGTGAAGTGTCTCTTTCTGCTATGATAGGTCGATCTTTATTTCGAAATCAAATAACAAAATAAACCGAACTTAGAACCGGACCTTCGAATCGTTGTATCACATGGGGTAAAACCAAGATTTTTAGAACCTCTGAAACATCTTCTGTCACACTATTCTGATTAAATTATATTTTTATGTTTATTTTCATCTTACGTTGTATACTTCTAAATAAATATATTTAGGTCATACAAATTGGGAATGCGTGCTATTTTTGTTTCTTTTTTACTGACATAGGAGTGCATAATCAAAAAACGTTGGAGAGATCATTGTTCTGAAGGACAGTATAAGATATATATATATATTATATACATATATATAGGCAAAATGAGGAAATTACAATTCTAAAGAGTTGATATAGAGAATGGATAAAGTAAGCGGATTATGAGACTCACAATGGGCAAAGTAGCCAGGTTACGGGATCGATCTACAGTGGACAAACTAGACAGGTTATGTGACTTACAGTGGGCAAAGTAGCCAGATTATGAGCCCCACAATGCGCAAAATAGTCAGATTACGGTTACCAGAGTTGTCGAAAATTGCCCACTGAACATCCACCAGACTGGATAATCTTGAAGATTATCCATTCTGGTCATCAAGATTATCCAACGATTTTTTTAACTCTTCACTGCAGTTTGGAGTATACTGTACATTGAGCAGTTACGAACCCTATGTGTGATTTGACGTAGAATATCAATTGGCTAATTATTCAGATACAGTACCTCCTGCACCAGGGTAATTAGCTTGTTCGCTAGGACTCCACATTGAACATTTTTGAGCAGGAGACTCATCAGATATTTGTTAGGATCAGTTGGAAGACTCCCGTCAACTAAAGATTCGGGATTAAACAACAGCCTCTCCAATCCCAACTGTGTGTCATCCCTACCAATGACTGGGATAAATATAATCGAAGAGAACTGAGCACTCTTATTATTGAATCTCATGTTAGAAGCTTGGAGCATTACAGAACCCCGATCAAAGAGTCTAAATGGGAGGTCCGATTAACTGTGTGAAAATGGTGCGCACGTGGAGCCCAGGATTTGCTAAAAACGATACAGAAAGAATTAAATTATTAAAAACAGCTCTGCTGAATATGAAACTAGCTGTAACATATCAACACGAAAACGCCAATAAATATTTTAGAGATATCGAAACAACGTTTCTTTTTCACTAACCATAAACTCAACACTCAGAAGTCAAGCTCGATTCAAACATCCTATTAAAAAGTGGTGCTCTTTAAAAGCCTGCTCTTTAAAAGCAGTAACAATAAACCTAGGATTGTTCTTTGAAACGGTAATTTTCGGTTTTAAAACAGTAATTCGGTATCTGACGTTTCTTAGGGGATTTTTTGTTGTTGATGTTGCTGCCTTTTTATTATTTGTTTGTTTTTTAAAGGGAAGAAGGTTCTTCCTTTCACAAAGGACGGAGATAACTTAGAAGCTCCATTGGGCTTGTTTTTGTTTCTCATAAAACATATACAAACACGTACAGTCGCTCAAAAAAGTATCAGAACGCTATGGTTGATTACAGAATTCAGAGAAAATATCTGGCAACGATTTTTTTAGAAATTCGTGATCTGGCAACCTTCATGTCACGTAACACGAAGGTTGTCAGATCACTAATTTCTAAAAAAAACGTGGCCAGATATTTTTTCTCAATTCTGTAATCAATCATAGTGTTCGGATACTTTTTTGAGCGACTGTACACTGGTATAGGGCCGGAACTAAGGGAAAGGGGGGAAAGGGAGCCATCCCCCCTTCAGAATGCTAGTAAAGGTAATAGAGGCAAAAATTATTAAGCATTTATATTTCATACATTTTCAATAATTTTTTTAAATACCTGCAAAATGGAGAGGAAATGTTTTACTGCATTGGAAATCCAGTTCCTTGCATACAGACATCACTTTTTTTATTTTTCGGGCTGGATTGTGTTTCTTGCCCCCCACTCCCGATTTTTTTCCTAGATCCTGCCTGATTTAGTAGTCAGGTACGCTAACCACTAGACCAAGTATGGTTCAATTCATACACGGAAATGTAATGTAAAAATGTAATGTAAGTAAAAATGTAATGTAAAAATGTAATGTAAAAGTGCAGAAACAAAATCAGCTTTCGCAATGACGAGAAACAGCGAAGGAAATTTGAGATTTGGCAAAGAGAAATAACGCGCTCAACCCGCGAAAATTGTTTACCCAACAATCTCGTTTCACCTAGAGTAGGCGCTTTGAGGATTGAGAGCAATCTTCGCCATCGCTGGTGTTAAATTCGAACAATCTGAAAGTGTCTTCCTTGATGATAGAGTGTCTCCCCCTGCTCTGTTGAGGATAGAGGATCTTCTTTCTGTGAGTCTCCCTGTACCGACATCTTATCAAGCCCTTCTCTAGCACAGGGGAGATCAAAAAGAGATATAAGATTTCTTGAAAGAAAATAGGTAGCCCGAAGAGCTGTTGAAAACAGCGAATATGTGCTAGAACGAATGATTGCATTATATATGTATTTTCCCTTTCCAATTTACATTGTTAATGTTTATCTTATTCTCCCAAGAACTGACATTTTAGCTACATGTTTGGAATGGAAGGTTGGGTTGGGTTGTTTTACCTCTGAGCGGCACTTTTTTGCACACCATAGGCTAAATGACAAGGTCACATGGACCCCGAAGGCTCAGAGAAGGTTGGGGGAGGGGACCTACTGGAACAGCTGTTGGGAGACAGATGGTAGCCTCCCGTCAAGGCATCCAGCGTGTTCTTTAACGTGCACAGGGTATGGCTATCCATAACACGGGGCCACGGCTTAACGTCCCATCCGACGGACGGCGGCCTTTCCAAGCCCATCGGTGTCCCCTACTGACCGTGGGCAGGGCGGGGAATTTTGCGGAGATAAATCTGAAATTGGAATGGAAGGAAAAGAATAGTTGAATGGGCATGAGCTCAGAAATGTTTTGTAAAAATATCCCACACTTCGTCGACATTACAGTTTCTGGTGAATAGATAGACTATTCAACAAATAGTACAAGAAAAGGGGATGACGCTTGGCAAAGGAACATTCAGGAGGAACATACACTACGTTACAACAAGTCTTGGGATTCTCCATGTTGTGTGAATGCCACATTCTAAACTTCCTGGGGAGAGGGTTGGATCATTGGGTATTGTGCCAGGTTCGCTTGTAGAAAGAACAAGTAACACTCGCTCATGGAACCACGTGTTCAAAACAATATTGGGTGCATAGCGAAATCGTAAATACCGTTGAAAATACAAAACATGTGACATGCACGTGTCAACCAAACACGTGACATGACTGCAGTAGTCACTCATGTTATTTTTGCATTCAAATCTCAGCCATTTAAGACTGAGTCATCCACGTGATTTTGCATTCGAATGTCAGCCATTTACGACATTTGATTGTCATAATCAAATGTCTTAAATTGTCATCAGGGTCATTCCCCTGATTTTAAATTAACGTGTGTGTATATGAATGTGGGGATTAACCTTATTGCTTTTCTTCAGCATGAATAAAATAATACTCAATTGCAGTGGGCTTAGCAAGACTGCCATCGCTGGATGAGACGTTAAGCCACGTGCTCTAAATATATGCATGGCTTCAGAACACGTGGCAATTAATCCTTTTATCCTAAGGTGCTGGTCCGTCGGATGAGATGTTGAGCCATGACGTTATGTGCAGGAGACCCATACACTGTGTCATTGATACACTGTTGTTAAAGAGCACGCTGGATGACGTTGACTGGAGATTTTCATCTGTTGTGTTGTTTTACATCTGAGCAGCATTTTTTGCATACAATGGGCTAAATGACTAGGTCACAAGGACCCTAACTGCTCAAAGAAAGCTGTGGAAGAGGATCTACTGAACAGCCATTAGAAGACAAATGGTAGCTACCCATTAAGGTCATCCAGGTGTTCTTTAATGTCATAGGGTATGGCTCTCCTGCACACAGCGCCACGGCGGACGTTTACCTTTCCAAATCCATTGGTGCCCCTTTGCTGACTGTGGGATGAATGATTAGTGGAGATAAATCTGAACAGAGGTAGAGGAGGGACTCCAACCTGGGAACTGCAGACTATGAGATGGCACGCTATCGACTGAATGGAGCTATGATGGTGCTATCATAAAATCTAAAACCCGAATAGACGAAGTCTTTGCATTTGCCTACACTGCAAAATATATGAGAAAACTGGACAAAAGTAACCTGTTCTTCAGCAGATAAGAGACAAATTTCAGGATCCAAACCCAATTCTTCGTAAGCTTGACACAATAATTCCCAAAGCACTCAACAATGTCTACGTATGACACTGACTTAGATAAGTTTTGAAAAAGAAACTGGCGGAGGCATTGCAATCAACGAGTGCCTCCAAAACTCCTCACTTTTGCTTTCAAGAAAAAGCAAACACCAAAAAAGAAATTCCACCTCACTGCTCTTACAAGCCACAAGAAAAAACAATCGTTGTTTGGAGCGATGTCTAAAGCGATGACACATTTCTTTTACCCCTGCTGTACGTGCAGGGCATGTCCTAGCCTAGAACGAGCGAATCAGGTATTACCGGCCATGCGCTATTAACCAGCACGCTTCTTTGCCATGGAGCCGCTTGAACGCCATTAAGTCAAACAAGCCCAGCGTACGACAGCAGCCGGATGACAGTCATAACACCATCTGTCAAAACGTGTGTTCACGCGCCGTGATCCCACTCCCCTATTAGTTTGGTGAGCTCTTCGGGATGCCGTTAGATCCGACGGCATATGTAGATGCTAATGCCTATACTGCGGCTCCTACATTTTTACTTGTTGTTCTGCTTCGGCGGTAACGAGTACATGTAAGTATGCATGGAGTACCGCTAATGTCTTTTCTGTTTTGGACAGGTCATGTTGCCAAAGTCACGGTTTGCTGCTTTTGTGAGCTATAATATTTATTTGCAGTTGGGTTTTATCTTTGGAGACTGTCTCATAATTGGAGCATATGCAGGTCAATAATGAGCGTCTCATAAAGGCAAATGGGGTGAAATACATATTCAGATTTCCATTTAGGGTTTTATTTTCTCTTAAAGGAGGAATGTGAAGAAATGAATGCTTTGCAGTTTTCTTATCAGTGCGTAGAAATGCAAAATGGCCAGAAATGATGTTGTAAATCACCTGATATGACGCACCAGTGTTTGATATAACTACTGAGCATGTTCACATTAATGCTATTCAAATGCAAAGAGGACAAAAGGCGTAAAAATATTTTAAACATTTAATAAATCACGAGAAACGCAGGATTCGACCGTTACTTACGAAATAGTAGTTTTGTTGCCAGTGAAGTTGTTAATAGCTCTTAATGGCTACTACGATTTGCAATCATTTCTAGTTAAAATCATTCGGACTATGCCAAATTTGAACAGTGGGAAACCAATTCAAAAATCTCTAGCTTCTCAAATGTGCTTCTTATGCAAAACTAGAGATTTAAATAAAGGCTGCTTATAACATTCATTTCAAAATCGGTGCTTCTCTGTTTAAAGTAGCAATTTTCGAGTTCTTTTCCCTCACGAAACACCTATGATCTTCAAAATTGTTCCGCGGCATATCTGTGAACATCAATATTCTTTCTCAATATTGGTGCAAATATTCTCTCGCTGCACACATGTGATCCTCAGCATTCTCTTCTGGTACAACTCTGATACTCCATATTGTCTCATTGCGCATTTGCGTTTCATCTCGTTTTCTTTGAAAACGAGATAACAGTTTTAAATAGAGGGGGGAGGCACGAAATACAATCGATCCTAAAAAATGCAAAAGGACAGATGGTCTGTTTGTCTGTCCGTCAGTAGACAACAAACTTTTTTGTTTACAGATATAAATTAAAAATTCTTTTTGTGTTGGATAGGTATTGATGAAATATTACAATATGCACTTTCAGAATCTCACTAAAGCTATAATTACGCCCTCTAACGATGAAAAAAGTTTAAAATTTCAAAATTTCAAACGAATATGCAAACGATGTATTTATGCTAGAAATTTTAAATTTTGGTTGTGGATAATTGTATGTGTGTGTTTTTTCTTGGCATCAACTAGTGATTATAACCAGGCCCGGATTTAGAAAAAAATAGAGGGGGGGGGGGGGGGGGGGCGGAGCACGAAATACAATCGAGCCGAAAAAATGACAAAAAGGACAGATGGTAAGAGAATGGATTTCCAATGCATTAAAATATTTCCCCCATCCGTTTTACAGGTCTTTAAAAGTTTTCTTGAAAAATCCATGAAATATAAATAAGTTTCATATTTTTTTGCTTCTTTAACCATTATTAGTATTCTGAAAGGGGGGGACAATGGGCCCTTTGCCCCCTCCCCCTCGATCCGCCACAGACTATAATGAATAGGATGAATTTCAAGAGAAAAATGTAGAGAAAAACACACAATAAAGTACTTTAAATAAAGCGAAAATGATATTACAGATTTTAGTTGCATTTGACTATTGGACAAACGAGCGTGAATTCGTAATAAATAAAGAGAATGTAAACGAACTGATTTAATAACTACGGCAATAAGTTTACTTTAATCATAAACAAATTTCAGTACGAGTCACACTGAACACCATTATCCTATTCATCTGTACTAAATGATTCTAACGATCATTATTACTACACTAACTGATAAACATTTAAAAACCGATTCACAAATCAAAGGTGGAACGTTTATCGGATTCCTTACCGCTTGTTATACATGAGAAATGAAATAAATGACGTTCTTTCTACTGATATTGATGCATGGTTATTTATTTTTGTTACGAAATAAAACTCCTTTACCGCCATAAATCAATTCCGCACACACACCAACGGAAAACATTTCCTCTACACCCTAAGTTCCAACTTTCAACTGTATTCTCCTGCTTTTTAAAATCAATCGTGTTCCAATACATTTATGTCGTAATTACACTATGTGCGATATCTGGTGTCTCGCAGAAAACGCTCACGATTTCACTGTTGCACATTAACAGACCGCTTCGATATATTGAAATCTTATTTTTTCCTTTGCATGGAAAAATATAGTTTTACGCCCTACTGCTTTTGCAAAATCGGACTGATATCTTATTGAGTGGCATTCTCCAACATTGGAGTGGGTATATTGTTTAGTGGTTTTATTATTTGGTGTCTGAATAAAAACAAGTAAGAAATTTCAATTCTTATTGATGGATAAGCGATGTGAATAAGATGTCAATGAGTTGAGTTTTGAGAGGCACTTTTTTGAACACAATGACTAAATGGCTTGGCCGAAAGGACCCAACCTGTTCAAATAATATTGGGGACTTATTAACAGCGCTTAGGAGACAGATGGTAGCTTCTCATCAAGACAGCTGGTAGGAGACAGATGGTAGCTTCTCATCAATACAGCTGTTAGCAAACAGATGGTAGCTTCTCATCAAGACAGCTAGTGGGAGACAAATGGTAGCTTCTCATCAAGACAGCTAGTAGGAGACAGATGGTAGCTTCTCAACAAGACAGCTGGTAAGAGACAGGTGGTAGCTTCTCATCAATACAGCTGTTAGCAAACAGATGGTAGCTGTTAGCAAACAGATGGTAGAAGACAGATGGTAGCTTCTCATCAAGACAGCTGGTAGGAGAAGGATGATAGCTTCTCATCAAGACAGCTAGTAGGAGATGATGGTAGCTTCTCATCATAGCTGTTAGCAAACAGATGATAGCTCCTCATCAAGACAGCTAGTGGGAGACAGATGGTAGCTTCTCATCAAGACAGCTGGTAGGAGACGGATGGTAGCGTCTCATCAATACAGCTGTTAGCAAACAGATGGTAGCTTCTCATCAAGACAGCTGGTAGAAGACAGACGGTAGTTTATCATCAAGACAGTTGGTAGAAGACAGATGGTAGTTTATCATCAAGACAGTTGGTAGAAGACAGATGGTAGCTTCTCATCAAGACAGCTGGTAGAAGAAAAATGGTAGCTTCTCATCAAGACAGCTGGTAGGAGACGGATGGTAGCTTCTCATCAAGACAGCTGGTGGGAGACAGATGGTAGCTTCTCATCAAGACAGCTGGTAGGAGACAGATGGTAGCTTCTCATCAAGACAGCTGGTGGGAGACAGATGATAGTTTCTCATCAAGACAGATGGTAGGAGACAGGTGATAGCTTCTCATCAAGACCATCAACCGTGTTCTTTTAACGTGCACAGGGATGACTTTTTTGAACAAGTCCCAAGGGCGGCAGCTTTTCCAAGCCCAGTAATGCAGCCTTTGTGACAGAAAGCAGATTGGAGATTTAGCAGAGATAAATATCAACGTTGGCCCAGGTGGGACTCGATGCTGGTTACTACAGAATACGAACCTGGCACGCTATCGACTGAGCCAACCCTCGCTCCAGATCTGAACTAAAAGGTACGGAAATTTCAAATCATGTTGACGGATGTGAATGAGATGTGAATGAAAAGTTACCGATATTTCCATTATCATTATGAGATATGTGGTGTGTTAAGAAATTTTCAACTCTGAAGAAATGTGAGTGAATGAAAAAAAAAAGAAATCAAAATTCTTCGACAGAAATGTGATGCGTGAATAAAAATATACTGTAATTTTGATTCTTATTGAAGGACATATACCGTCAGGTGAATAAAAAAATCACAGGAAATTTCTTTCAATGGTGTTTTCGCCAATAAAGTGAATCTCATCACCAAAAAGAAAAAAGACTTTCATATAAGGCAATGCTGCAGCAGATGTAATCGAATATCGCTGCAGATGTTGAGTCCCACTGGAAGCAATTAACAAATGGATCTGTTAAGTGTTCCTCTCTTGGGAGCTCTAGAGAACTACTCCTTCTCCACAGATTCTCTTCTGATCTTTTCCACTCTCTCAGTTGTTTAAGAATTTGCGGGAAAAAGCAACAAGGGAAGAGGCTTTCTTCTACGATGATTGTTAACCGCAACTCGAAACAAGATCCTTCTGTTGAAAGGTAGAACATTATAAAAGTGATGCTAAAAACATTCTTTTTTTGTCAATGGGAAAGGAAGGATGCTGACGTTCAATGTAGACATTTTGGTTTATTCAATTGTTTGAGCATCATCAAAAAATGTTTCACTTCAAGAAATAATACTCTGATTTCCATAAATTAAGGAACGATCTTATGTTAAATGGGATGCTAACGTCGAAGTTCTACAACTTCTAAAATAAGCCTTTTTGTTAGAAAATTGTTCTAGCAGATAAAGATCTCAATCAAATATATCAATATCTCGATTTTTATTAATATTTATTCAGTATTCATTTAAGTATGGTAGTTTGAATATTTAACAATAGTCACAAAAAATTAACTACAGAAGTGTATTGAAACTTAGCAATAAGTATTGTTATCAAAGTGTTTAATAAAGTAAGTGTGTATTTCAGAAGTTTCTGTAAAGAATTATTTCCCTATTCATAACTTTTGTATAAGTTTCTTAAGACTGGCATTGCTGTTGTTAAATATTCATACTTCCATAACTCATTAAATACTGAACGAATAATGTTGAAATTCGAGATATTGGCATTGCTACGGATTTTTTGTTATATTTGAATATTTAACAACTTTAGCAACAGCGGGAATTCGTAGCAAATTAACAGACCGTAAATGAACAGATTTCAATAGTACAAATAGTTTACATCAGAAATGAAATAAAGCACGCTCTCTACAGTGGTATACGTCCATGTACTTTTGCTACGAAAGTCAACGTCGTAGTCACTTTTGCTACGAAATAAAACTTCTTTACCATCATAATTCGACAATTCTTTTATCGTTCCGCGCACATACCAAGGGAAAACTTCCTTTATACACTAATTTCAACTTTTTCCTGTATTCTTCTGCTTTGAAATCAATCGTGTTCCAATACATTTATGACGTAATTACACTCTGTGTGATATCTCGTGTGTCTTCGCAATAAGAGATCACGCCTTCATTGCTGCGCGTTCATAGTGTCCGCTTCCGTATATTTGATTGAGATCTTTATCTGTGCTTACACTTTTCAAAACTAAACTTATTCTAGAAGTTTTAGAGCTTAGACGTTAGCTTCCCATTGACATGACATAGGGTTGTTCCTTAATATATGGAAACCTATATAGTTGTTGATGCATCAATAAACTCCAAACAATCACAAGTGAAGAAACTTTTTTTTCTTGAAGAGGGATGTAAATTCATTGAAATTCTTAAAGCAAATACTTGACTCTTATTACATACTTTGCTACCTCTTTTTTTTCCTTAATCTTTACATTTCCATTTTTTTACCTTCTTAAATGAACAATTCAAAAGATATATGATCCCAAACTAAAATCTATTTTGAATTTTTAAAAGCCTTTCATAAGCTCGAAAAAAAACAACGTTTTCGCAATATCTCTTTATCAGTCAGACATTTCAATCGTCTATTATCTGAGTGACTCAAGATATTGAATAAAATTTCGCGTTTAAGCCCTGGGCGTCGGCAAAATTTTTCCAGGGGGAGGCGGGAAAAAAATGTTTCAAGGTAGATAAATACAGATCGAACCATTCATTGATGAGTGCAATTGCGAATACAAATCCTTCAAAGAATAAGAGAAAACGAAACGAAGAAAAAAAGAAATTTACTTGTTAAAATACGCTAATTTTTTCTTCAGTCTTCCAAAACAAAAACGGGAAAAATAAACAATATTTACTTATAAGAAAAACAAGATTTTTTTTTTACACTTGATATTATTCAGCATAAATTAAGTTTACGATAAATTTTCCATAGAGGATGGAACTACCCCTCTTGTTCATGTTTCTCTTGTTCCACCTCTTTGTTCTTGTTCCATCCATGATTTAGGCTAACTTTTCTTCGGACGATAGCCACGCGGATATATTACCTCTTAACCCTTGCATATATTCCTCACTTAACCCTTACATCAATGACGAAACTTTCATGAAAAAACTGAGACAATCAGACTGCTGATTGACTGATGCAGATGTTGACTGAATTACCAATCAGTCACTTGTTATTCAATCAATGATCTCATGTATCAAAACTGATTGTTTATTCCATAGTAATTGAGAAATGATTGATCGCTCAGTCAACGTATGACTGATGAGGCGTTCTATGCATCAACTGCGCAGTCTCATTGTCTCAGTTGCATCTAGTCACGCTTCGCCATTGCCTTATAGCTAACACTATCAGGAACTGCACGTTTATTCCGATGATCGCGGCTCACTGTATATTTTTATGTTGCATATTTTTTTGACAAAAATTTGTCAAAGCTATGAATTTCTACAGAATAAAATTGATTTAAATCTTATATATAAAAATTATGTACTAGAAAGAGTAAGGTTGTTTTTAATCAGGCAAATTACACAACTTTGAGATTCACCGCAGTCCTTGGCTGCAGGGCCAGATTTTCCATAAGGTACAGTCACTCAAAAAAGTATCCGAACACTATGGTTGAGTACAGAATTCAGAAAAAATATCTGGCAACGACTTTTTTTAGAAATTAGCGATCTGGCAACTTCGTGTCACGTGATACGAAGTTGCCAGATCACTGATTTCTAAAAAAAATCGTTGCCAGATATTTTTTCTGAATTCTGTAATCAACCATGGTGTTCGGATACTTTTTTGAGCGACTGTACTCTTAGACACTTGCCCAGGGGTGACAACAAAATATGAGTTCCAACATTTAAGTGTTACACTTTTCTTTGCTTAAACTGTAGCAATTTCATTTCTTAGAAGGAATAAAAAACTAGTTGCAAATATCCTTGATACAAATAGTTAGCTACTAAAACTTCCAAATTAATATAGTTTTCCAGTTTAATATACGTCGTTTACCATTCAGAACTGCCACAATACTTTTGATAGTTTATTGTAATTTTTTAATTCTTAGAGCAAAAAACAAAATGAAAAAAATGCTTTATTAAAATGAATATTTTGATTTTTAAATGTGGCTGCATATTGGAAATTACAAATTATATGTTATGTATAATATTGATTAATTACATTAATTTCGGCAGTGTTTGATAATGAAATAGTTTTTCTTAACATTAAAATTCTTAAATCCATTTCGATTTCTTGGTTGCATAAATAAAAAGTACCACTCATAAGGATGCACTACCACTTCGTGTGCCTAGGGGTGGATGACGAGAAAATCCGGCCCTGCTGCGTTTGCACGGGCACGGCGAGAAAACATTCAAATGTGTGGGGTCCAAAGTTGGCAGACTCTTTCAAGCTATTCATTATACTTTTATATGGCGCATCTATAACCTTTCTACTGTTTACACGACGCGACTTTAGAAACTGAATGCTACTTACAAAGTTTCAAAAAAAGAGTTGCGCCCTCAACAACTGTTGTTTCATTATTCAATTGTGTTTCATGAATTGTATCTTGTATTAACACGGTGGGCTGCGGCAATGCTAAAGAAATAAGGTTCCCCCACGACACGACTTTAGAAACTGAATGCTACTTACAAAGTTTCAAAAAAAAGAGTTGCGCCCTCAACAACTGTTGTTTCATTATTCAATTGTGTTTCATGAATTGTATCTTGCATTAACATGGTGGGCTGCGGCAATGCTAAAGAAATAAGGTTCCCCCACGACACGACTTTAGAAACTGAATGCTACTTACAAAGTTTCAAAAAAAAGAGTTGCGCCCTCAACAACTGTTGTTTCATTATTCAATTGTGTTTCATGAATTGTATCTTGTATTAACACGGTGGGCTGCGGCAATGCTAAAGAAATAAGGTTCCCCCACGACGCGACTTTAGAAACTGAATGCTACTTAAAAAGTTTCAAAAAAAAGAGTTGCGCCCTCAACAACTGTTGTTTCATTATTCAATTGTGTTTCATGAATTGTATCTTGTATTAACACGGTGGGCTGCGGCAATGCTAAAGAAATAAGGTTCCCCCACGACGCGACTTTAGAAACTGAATGATACTTAAAAAGTTTCAAAAAAAAGAGTTGCGCCCTCAACAACTGTTGTTTCATTATTCAATTGTGTTTCATGAATTGTATCTTGTATTAATACGGTGGGCTGCGGCAATGCTAAAGAAATAAGGTTCCCCCACGACGCGACTTTAGAAACTGAATGCTACTTAAAAAGTTTCAAAAAAAAGAGTTGCGCCCTCAACAACTGTTGTTTCATTATTCAATTGTGTTTCATGAATTGTATCTTGTATTAACACGGTGGGCTGCGGCAATGCTAAAGAAATAAGGTTCCCCCACGACGCGACTTTAGAAACTGAATGCTACTTAAAAAGTTTCAAAAAAAAGAGTTGCGCCCTCAACAACTGTTGTTTCATTATTCAATTGTGTTTCATGAATTGTATCTTGTATTAACACGGTGGGCTGCGGCAATGCTAAAGAAATAAGGTTCCCCCACGACGCGACTTTAGAAACTGAATGCTACTTAAAAAGTTTCAAAAAAAAGAGTTGCGCCCTCAACAACTGTTGTTTCATTATTCAATTGTGTTTCATGAATTGTATCTTGTATTAACACGGTGGGCTGCGGCAATGCTAAAGAAATAAGGTTCCCCCACGACGCGACTTTAGAAACTGAATGCTACTTAAAAAGTTTCAAAAAAAAGAGTTGCGCCCTCAACAACTGTTGTTTCATTATTCAATTGTGTTTCATGAATTGTATCTTGTATTAACACGGTGGGCTGCGGCAATGCTAAAGAAATAAGGTTCCCCCACGACGCGACTTTAGAAACTGAATGCTACTTAAAAAGTTTCAAAAAAAAGAGTTGCGCCCTCAACAACTGTTGTTTCATTATTCAATTGTGTTTCATGAATTGTATCTTGTATTAACACGGTGGGCTGCGGCAATGCTAAAGAAATAAGGTTCCCCCACGACGCGACTTTAGAAACTGAATGCTACTTAAAAAGTTTCAAAAAAAAGAGTTGCGCCCTCAACAACTGTTGTTTCATTATTCAATTGTGTTTCATGAATTGTATCTTGTATTAACACGGTGGGCTGCGGCAATGCTAAAGAAATAAGGTTCCCCCACGACACGACTTTAGAAACTGAATGCTACTTAAAAAGTTTCAAAAAAAAAGTTGCGCCCTCAACAACTGTTGTTTCATTATTCAATTGTGTTTCATGAATTGTATCTTGTATTAACACGGTGGGCTGCGGCAATGCTAAAGAAATAAGGTTCCCCCACGACGCGACTTTAGAAACTGAATGCTACTTAAAAAGTTTCAAAAAAAAGAGTTGCGCCCTCAACAACTGTTGTTTCATTATTCAATTGTGTTTCATGAATTGTATCTTGTATTAACACGGTGGGCTGCGGCAATGCTAAAGAAATAAGGTTCCCCCACGACGCGACTTTAGAAACTGAATGCTACTTAAAAAGTTTCAAAAAAAAGAGTTGCGCCCTCAACAACTGTTGTTTCATTATTCAATTGTGTTTCATGAATTGTATCTTGTATTAACGCGGTGGGCTGCGGCAATGCTAAAGAAATAAGGTTCCCCCACGACACGACTTTAGAAACTGAATGCTACTTAAAAAGTTTCAAAAAAAAAGTTGCGCCCTCAACAACTGTTGTTTCATTATTCAATTGTGTTTCATGAATTGTATCTTGTATTAACACGGTGGGCTGCGGCAATGCTAAAGAAATAAGGTTCCCCCACGACGCGACTTTAGAAACTGAATGCTACTTAAAAAGTTTCAAAAAAAAGAGTTGCGCCCTCAACAACTGTTGTTTCATTATTCAATTGTGTTTCATGAATTGTATCTTGTATTAACACGGTGGGCTGCGGCAATGCTAAAGAAATAAGGTTCCCCCACGACGCGACTTTAGAAACTGAATGCTACTTAAAAAGTTTCAAAAAAAAGAGTTGCGCCCTCAACAACTGTTGTTTCATTATTCAATTGTGTTTCATGAATTGTATCTTGTATTAACACGGTGGGCTGCGGCAATGCTAAAGAAATAAGGTTCCCCCACGACGCGACTTTAGAAACTGAATGCTACTTAAAAAGTTTCAAAAAAAGAGTTGCGCCCTCAACAACTGTTGTTTCATTATTCAATTGTGTTTCATGAATTGTATCTTGTATTAACACGGTGGACTGCGGCAATGCTAAAGAAATAAGGTTCCCCCACGACGCGACTTTAGAAACTGAATGCTACTTAAAAAGTTTCAAAAAAAAGAGTTGCGCCCTCAACAACTGTTGTTTCATTATTCAATTGTGTTTCATGAATTGTATCTTGTATTAACACAGTGGGCTGCGGCAATGCTAAAGAAATAAGGTTCCCCCACGACGCGACTTTAGAAACTGAATGCTACTTAAAAAGTTTCAAAAAAAAGAGTTGCGCCCTCAACAACTGTTGTTTCATTATTCAATTGTGTTTCATGAATTGTATCTTGTATTAACACGGTGGGCTGCGGCAATGCTAAAGAAATAAGGTTCCCCCACGACGCGACTTTAGAAACTGAATGCTACTTAAAAAGTTTCAAAAAAAAGAGTTGCGCCCTCAACAACTGTTGTTTCAT
The DNA here is from genome assembly GCA_038380435.1 of Ryuthela nishihirai. Taxonomy (NCBI): domain Eukaryota; kingdom Metazoa; phylum Arthropoda; class Arachnida; order Araneae; family Heptathelidae; genus Ryuthela; species Ryuthela nishihirai. Next base: position 44,745,256 of record JAWZYU010000020.1, read on the forward strand.
TATTCAATTGTGTTTCATGAATTGTATCTTGTATTAACACGGTGGGCTGCGGCAATGCTAAAGAAATAAGGTTCCCCCACGACGCGACTTTAGAAACTGAATGCTACTTAAAAAGTTTCAAAAAAAAGAGTTGCGCCCTCAACAACTGTTGTTTCATTATTCAATTGTGTTTCATGAATTGTATCTTGTATTAACACGGTGGGCTGCGGCAATGCTAAAGAAATAAGGTTCCCCCACGACACGACTTTAGAAACTGAATGCTACTTAAAAAGTTTCAAAAAAAAGAGTTGCGCCCTCAACAACTGTTGTTTCATTATTCAATTGTGTTTCATGAATTGTATCTTGTATTAACACGGTGGGCTGCGGCAATGCTAAAGAAATAAGGTTCCCCCACGACACGACTTTAGAAACTGAATGCTACTTAAAAAGTTTCAAAAAAAAGAGTTGCGCCCTCAACAACTGTTGTTTCATTATTCAATTGTGTTTCATGAATTGTATCTTGTATTAACACGGTGAGCTGCGGCAATGCTAAAGAAATAAGGTTCCCCCACGACGCGACTTTAGAAACTGAATGCTACTTAAAAAGTTTCAAAAAAAAGAGTTGCGCCCTCAACAACTGTTGTTTCATTATTCAATTGTGTTTCATGAATTGTATCTTGTATTAACACGGTGGGCTGCGGCAATGCTAAAGAAATAAGGTTCCCCCACGACGCGACTTTAGAAACTGAATGCTACTTAAAAAGTTTCAAAAAAAAGAGTTGCGCCCTCAACAACTGTTGTTTCATTATTCAATTGTGTTTCATGAATTGTATCTTGTATTAACACGGTGGGCTGCGGCAATGCTAAAGAAATAAGGTTCCCCCACGACACGACTTTAGAAACTGAATGCTACTTAAAAAGTTTCAAAAAAAAAGTTGCGCCCTCAACAACTGTTGTTTCATTATTCAATTGTGTTTCATGAATTGTATCTTGTATTAACACGGTGGGCTGCGGCAATGCTAAAGAAATAAGGTTCCCCCACGACGCGACTTTAGAAACTGAATGCTACTTAAAAAGTTTCAAAAAAAAGAGTTGCGCCCTCAACAACTGTTGTTTCATTATTCAATTGTGTTTCATGAATTGTATCTTGTATTAACACGGTGGGCTGCGGCAATGCTAAAGAAATAAGGTTCCCCCACGACGCGACTTTAGAAACTGAATGCTACTTAAAAAGTTTCAAAAAAAAGAGTTGCGCCCTCAACAACTGTTGTTTCATTATTCAATTGTGTTTCATGAATTGTATCTTGTATTAACACGGTGGGCTGCGGCAATGCTAAAGAAATAAGGTTCCCCCACGACGCGACTTTAGAAACTGAATGCTACTTAAAAAGTTTCAAAAAAAGAGTTGCGCCCTCAACAACTGTTGTTTCATTATTCAATTGTGTTTCATGAATTGTATCTTGTATTAACACGGTGGACTGCGGCAATGCTAAAGAAATAAGGTTCCCCCACGACGCGACTTTAGAAACTGAATGCTACTTAAAAAGTTTCAAAAAAAAGAGTTGCGCCCTCAACAACTGTTGTTTCATTATTCAATTGTGTTTCATGAATTGTATCTTGTATTAACACAGTGGGCTGCGGCAATGCTAAAGAAATAAGGTTCCCCCACGACGCGACTTTAGAAACTGAATGCTACTTAAAAAGTTTCAAAAAAAAGAGTTGCGCCCTCAACAACTGTTGTTTCATTATTCAATTGTGTTTCATGAATTGTATCTTGTATTAACACGGTGGGCTGCGGCAATGCTAAAGAAATAAGGTTAACCCACGACGCGACTTTAGAAACTGAATGCTACTTAAAAAGTTTCAAAAAAAAAGAGTTGCGCCCTCAACAACTGTTGTTTCATTATTCAATTGTGTTTCATGAATTGTATCTTGTATTAACACGGTGGGCTGCGGCAATGCTAAAGAAATAAGGTTCCCCCACGACGCGACTTTAGAAACTGAATGCTACTTACAAAGTTTCAAAAAAAAGAGTTGCACCTTCAACAACTGTTGTTTCATTATTCAATTGTGTTTCATGAATTGTATCTTGTATTAACACGGTGGGCTGCGGCAATGCTAAAGAAATAAGGTTCCCCCACGACGCGACTTTAGAAACTGAATGCTACTTAAAAAGTTTCAAAAAAAAAGAGTTGCGCCCTCAACAACTATTGTTTCATTATTCAATTGTGTTTCATATATTGTATCTTGTATTAACACGGTGGGCTGCGGCAATGCTAAAGAAATAAGGTTCCCCCACGACGCGACTTTAGAAACTGAATGCTACTTAAAAAGTTTCAAAAAAAAAGAGTTGCGCCCTCAACAACTGTTGTTTTATTATTCAATTGTGTTTCATGAATTGTATCTTGTATTAACACGGTGGGCTGCGGCAATGCTAAAGAAATAAGGTTCCCCCACGACGCGACTTTAGAAACTGAATGCTACTTAAAAAGTTTCAAAAAAAAGAGTTGCGCCCTCAACAACTGTTGTTTCATTATTCAATTGTGTTTCATGAATTGTATCTTGTATTAACACGGTGGGCTGCGGCAATGCTAAAGAAATAAGGTTCCCCCACGACGCGACTTTAGAAACTGAATGCTACTTAAAAAGTTTCAAAAAAAAGAGTTGCGCCCTCAACAACTGTTGTTTCATTATTCAATTGTGTTTCATGAATTGTATCTTGTATTAACACGGTGGGCTGCGGCAATGCTAAAGAAATAAGGTTCCCCCACGACACGCTATTTTTTGTTTTGCATTTGGCTCAAAATGCATACACAGGCCACTGAATTTAGAAACCTTTATGCAGATGTACATAAACGTCACTTGCGCAGCGTATATGCAAAATATGTGGTCACGTGATCTAGGCAACTATTTAAGACTGCTGCTCGACAGTAATCGTCAGTAGTGTTGATCACAATGGGAAAAACAAAGGATCTTTCGGGTTTCGATAAAGGGCTTATTGTGGGTGCCCGTCTGGCTGGGGCGATGATTTTAAAAACAGCAGAGCTGACTGGTTTCTCAGAAGGAGAGATATGTCAGGTCATTGAAAAATAACCCACATTGCTTGTCTAAGAGGCGTAAGTGTGGCGCGATAACAATCTGTCAGGAACGAGATCCCCGTCGTCTGAGAAAGCTTGTACGGAGACACAGGACTTCCTATGTTCAGTAATTGATCGAAGCATTCAATGAAGGCTGTTTCCGACCCATATCTCAGCGAATTATGTGCAAGGAATTGGAGAGGATCGGTATTAGCAGTCGCATGCCTGAAATCAGGAAACCACTGATTTCTGCGAAGAACGGAAATTTCGTCTACAGTGGTATCAGGAACATCGTGACTGGATACTGGAAGACTGGAAAAAAGTCATGTGGTCTGACGAGTCGCGGTACATCTTGTTCTGTACCGATGATAGGCAGAGAGTTTGGCGGGAGCCCCATGAAGCAATGGACCCAGCTTGCCTTGTAAAACACAATTCAAGGTTCTGAAGGCGGTGTCATGGTGTGCGCCACGTTCTGTTGATACGGAACGTGTTCTCTGATATTTCTGTAAGGTCGGGTGTCCTCCAAGGATTATTTGAACATTGTTGCCGATCATGTCCATCCCGCAATGTTGACTTTTTATCCAGTAGGTGACGGCTATTTCATGGACGACAATGCTACTGTCCATCGCGCAAGATGTGTTCAGCAATGGTTCAGCGAGCATGACAGTCACTTCCACCATCCTCCTTGGCCACCATAAAGCCCGGATCCGACCTCATTGAGAATGTATGGAACATATTAGAAAAACAGATACGGGAACAAAGTCCTCTTCCGTCAAATCTGAGCCAGTTAAAGGATTGTTTGGTGAACGTCTAGTATGCTGTAGGTGTAAAGGCAATCCACACCTTGTGGAATCTATACTTGCTGTAATTCGGGCTAAAGAGTATTTAATAAAGGTTTTTAATTCAGTGGCTGGTGTGTGTACAGTCGCTCAAAAAGGTATCCGAACGCTATTGTTGCATACAAAATTCAGAAAAAAATCGTTGCCAGTTGTTTTTTCTGAACTTTGTATACAGCCATAGCGTTCGGATACTTTTTTGACCGACTGTACCATGGATGACTATTTACGATGAAATTATTTCAAAAAACGCTTTTGCACTGTTTTTTAAGTGGGAATCACGTGAGCACCTCGCAGCCTATAAGACAAAAATTGTTATACTGGGCCTCGCGGTGTATGCATGATTCGAGGGTTTGCAAGTTTATACAGGATTTTTCACAAGTTTATGCGTGTAGTTTTCTAGTGTGTAACTAAATCTATTCATTGTTCAGTACTGTCTGTGCTGTTTCACCTCTGAACGGAACTTTTTTGCACAGGTATGGTTTCTCCGTACACGGCTTAACGTCCCATCCGACGGACGGCGGCCTTTCCAAGCCTATCGGTTTTCCCTACTGGCCAAGGGCAGAGCGGGGAATTTGCGGAGATAAATCTCAACTCTGGCCCAGCTGAGACTCGAATCTGGGAACTGCAGATTACGAGCCTGGTGCGCTACCAACTGAGTCACCACCGCCTCGTGCTGTTCAATATTGTCTGCACTAAACATGTTGACTTGTTCATGGGGCCACATTTTTCCTATCGCTCATAAGCAATTCATTATACCACGATCATGGATGAGCTAGGCGGCCCGAACTAAAAACCTAGATGCGAAGCAATATGATTCGCGCGGCGTAGCAGTAGCAAGTGCGAATCATATACGATTCATACGGCAGTCAACATGTTAAATAAAAATGTAATATTATATAAATGTTTATCTCCATTTCAGTTTGCATTTTAATCATATGATTAAAGATTTAACGTGTGAAGCGTGAGTCCTATATACCTTAAATACATGAAACTAGCCCCAATCTTGAAAAATATTGAGAGGGCCAAGAAATCCAATGGAACCGGAACAAAGTAAAAGTGGGGGGTTGGGTTGTTTTACCTCTGAGCGGCACTTTTTTGCACACCATGGGCTAAATGGCCAGGTCACATGGACCCCGTAGGCTCAGAGAAGGTTGGGGGAGGGGACCCACTGGAACAGCTGTTGGGAGACAGATGGTAGCCTCCCGTCAAGGCCATCCAGCGTGTTCTTTAACGTGCACAGGGTATGGCTCTCCCGCACACGGGGCAACGGCTTAACGTCCCATCCGACGGACGGCGGCCTTTCCAAGCCCATCGGTGTCCCCTACTGACCGTGGGCAGGGCGGGGAATTTTAAAAGTGGGGGGAAGCGAGAGACTGGATTTTCATTACAATATAGCATTTGCCCCTCCACTTTACAGGTCTTTAAAAATGCATGAAATACAAGGCCGAATCTAGGGTGGGGGCAAGATGGCCATAGCTCCCCTTTTCCATAATGTTAATAAAGGTACTAAAGGCAAATAATTATTAACCTTATTTATATTTCATACATTTTTCAAAACAATTTTAAGACCTGTGCAACGTAAGGGGAAATGTTATGGTTCATTGGAAATCGATTGTGTTCCTTGCCCCCCCCGCAACCTCGATTTTTTTTTCTAGATCCATTCCTGATGAAACATGAAAAATGTTAATAATTTTTGCCTCTATTACCCTTATTAGCATTCTCAAAAGGGGGAAGCATGGCCCCTTGCTCCTTCCTCCATAGGGGCGGGGGTGGCTCAGTCGGTAGCGCGTCAGGCTCGTAATCTGTAGTTCCCAGGTTCGAGTCCCAGCTGGGTCAGCGTTGAGATTTATCTCCGCAAATAATTCCCCGCCCTGCCCACGGTCAGTAGGGGACACCGATGGGCTTGGAAAGGCCGCCGTCCGTCGGATGGGACGTGTGCGGGAGAGCCATACCCTGTGCACGTTAAAGAACACGCTGGATGGCCTTGACGGGAGGCTACCATCTGTCTCCCAACAGCTGTTCCAGTGGGTCCCCTCCCCCAACCTTCTCTGAGCCTTCGGGGTCCATGTGACCTGGCCATTTAGCCCATGGTGTGCAAAAAAGTGCCGCTCAGAGGTAAAACAACCCAACCCAACCTTCCTCCATAGATCTGGTCCTGCATGATACTCATGGTCTCGTGCATTTGTTTTTCTTTTATTTTCATATCCTCAGCTGTATAAATTTGTGCAAACAAACACGGAGCAGACAATCAAGTGCCCAATGAAATGTGCTTCATTTTCGCAAGCATTTTGCTAATTAATATTATACACTAATTTTAGAGAACGTTTATTTTTTTTTATTTTATTTTGCCAATTTTAAACGTTTGAAAATTGCGAAAAACAAAGTTCGGAGGCTAAATGAGGCCTACCTCCCACGCAGGGACGTACCCGGATGGAAGCGTTCCTGCATGGGAGGACCTACTACCCTCCCGAAAATCTGGTTCGGTCATTTTGTACGAAATCCCAAACTTGTCTACTTTGAATCCAAAGTAGTTGTCTTTGTATAATTTTATTTTAGCTCATAGTACAAGTCCGAAAATAAAAATAGATTTAAGAAAACTATAAAATTTTATTCCATATGAAATGTAGAACATATAGAATATCATTTTAACCATTTCATTTTGATTTTTCCTTTCTTTCGGTCCGGTGGAATATTTGAGTAATTGAGAAACCCTGCTCAAGTCTTATTCTCAGACACCTCCCCGAAGCTAAATTCGCAACCCCTCCCCAAACCAAAACTAAATTCTCGAACCATCCCCAACACTAAATTATCGAACCCTCCCCCCCCCCCACGAAACAAAATCCTGGGTACTTCATAGCTCCCACGCACTCGTTATTAACAATAACGTCACGCTTATAACTCTAGATACAGATATCCTTTTAACGTCATGAAGTCTTCCACATTAAATCATTTATTAGAACACCTCGAACTACTTTATAACTACCAAGCAACTTCAAATAATTTAAGAAGCAATGGAAATAGTTTCTTAGAACAATCCGAACAGAGATCGCAATCCAGAATAGTTATTTACCAACAAAAGGGAAAAAAAATCTATTCAACATCTTTTGTATAAATTTAAGGTCGTTTAAAAGGAGCCGGAAGTGGCAGCAGCAGTTTCCTTTTCAATTAGAGAGACAGACGATCCTGCTTTTTTATTGTCATTAACGTCCGTTTCACTACTAACACTACACAAAAGCAAGCTCCAAAGTAACGAGTTTTATCATAGTTGAAAAAACTGATGAGCTTTAACTTAATTTAAAAAACACTGAATGTGTTATCTTATTTTAGAAGCACCACTGGTAAATTCCTGTTGTAAATATGCTGTAAATTATGTTTGATAAAATGGCTGGGGATTTTATTAAGACACTGTGAGTTTTATTTTCAGGAAACCACTGGTGGTTTTATTTGAGGAAACCACTAGTGAATTTTATTTCATTTGAGGAAACAACTGATGAGTTTATTTCATTCGGGAAAGCCACCGGTGAGTTTTATCTCAAAAAACCACTGACTAATTTCATCTTCAGAAAACCACTGGTGGGTCTCATTTTCTTTCGGAAAACTATTGATAGATTTTAAAATTTCGCTTAACTTCAGTAAACTACTGGTGAATTTTATTTACTTTTGAAAGAATTGCTAATGAATTTCATATTGAAGGCAAAAAAAAAACACTGGGAGTTCGTTTTTTTACACTTTGAGTCTAAATTTATTTCAGGAAACAACTGTTGATTTTATCTCGCAAAAACCACTTAGATTTTTATTTATTTGAGAAAACTTCTGTTAATTTTTATCTCATTTGAAAAAGCTACTGCTAAGTTTCATTTTATTAACCCATTGGCGAATTTCGTCCCACTTCAGAATAGCACTGGAAATTTTATATTATTTAAGACGTATTTGAGGAATCCATATCGAATTTTATTGGTAAAAAGGTAAACTTGTACTTTAGCTGACTGCAAGTTATGTTCAAAATGTATGACGAAGTCTTTGCAATGCATATTTTTATCCTAGTTAGTTCTTTATGCTTCAAACTGCTCTCTTCCACTTCGAATTAGGGGCGATTCCATTCTCTTATTGATAAGATTCAATTCATCATAACGTCTTCCATATGACGAATAATAATATCTCATGGTTTTCCTGCTGTACTTAAATTCGATGGGATAATGCCGCACAACTTACGTTAAATATTGCTATAAATAAACCATTTTTGGCACAATTAATGTCTCCTGTTCGAAGTTGAGTTGAGTTGTTTTACCTCTGAGCGGCACTTTTTTCCACACAATGGGCTAAATGGCCAGGTCACATGGACCCCGAAGGCTCAGAGAAGGTTGGGGGAGGGGATCCACTGGAACAGCTGTTGGGAGACAGATGGTAGCCTCCCGTCAAGGCCATCCAGCGTGTTCTTTAACGTGCACAGGGTATGGCTCTCCCGCACACGGAGCCACGGCTTAACGGACGGCGGTCTTTCCAAGCCCATCGGTGTCCCCTACTGACCGTGGGCAGGGCGGGGAATTTTGCGGAGATAAATCTCAACGCTAACCCAGCTGGGACTCGAACCTGGGAACTACAGATTACGAGCCTGACGCGCTACCGACTGAGCCACCCCCGCCCCCTGTTGGAAGTGTATAATTAGGACTGTGCAGGGAAAACCAAAAATTCCTACTCTAACAGTCTTTTTTTTTATGTCACTCATTATAATCCATCTCATTTTTGTTCAGGTCAAATAATCTTTTTTAGAAACAAAATAATCAATTTTATTTTTATTATTAAAACAATGTACGTATTATCTTAAATCAGGAAAATCACTGGTAAATTCCCATCTGTTTTGAGCAAACCACTGATGAATTCTCATCTCTTTCTGAGGAAACCACTGGTGAACAAATGAAACCATCATAGCCTATGTTAAATCACATACCTTCTAACGATGACAATGCCTCGAAGTAGTATTTAGCTCCGTTTTGTAGCTGTTGGAGTAATTGCGATTAGTTGTGCGACGCAAAAGTCTTTAATAGCGGCGAAAACACAAAAATGTGACAACGTCAAACTTCGCCAAAAGTGGGACAATCGTTTCAAGCTGTCGTGGTATCGGAAACTTGAGTCGTGTCGATGTCTTTGAATACGAGAAGTTGTGAAATTTGTATTCCGCCACAGCCGTCATCGTTCCGATGTTCTATAGACGTGACAAGATTTATCCGGATGGTCCTACAGCCGTGAATGGCATTTGCTCTTCGGGTCGTCGTGGCGATGCGCTTCAACTCGTGTGGACTTATCTCGCCTCGAAATGAAGCGAGACATTCCATCTTCTCGCAAATAGAAAACGAATTTGTAGCACCACAAAACTTTAAATAATCTGATTACAAAAAATGAAATGTCACCAGAGAACAAGGCCGGATCTAGGGGAGCCTTCCTCACCCTTGAGAATGCTAGGAAAAGAAACGGAGGCGAAAAACGTTAAACGTAAACACTGCCTGGCCAAAACTCAATATTTCATCAGGCCTCTCTGGACAGACAGGGAAATTTTTAATTCTCTCAGCATAGTTCCCGTTGAAATGGATTTTGAAGCACTGCTAGATATCATCTTTCTCAGCTGACGAACTGTAACAGCTCTGCTTTCCGTACTGTTCGTGCCAACGAACGCCTGTTAAAATTAGAGAACGTTTTTGGAGCCTTCATCCAGAGACTAGGGATATTATGCTCCGTAATTTTCCTCCGAGTTCCATCACCTCCGCTACGGATGCTCTTGCCCATCGCGTTCCAGCGATGACTCCCCCTACACGAATACCTTTCGAAGTCAGTCAAATCAACCTTTTTACACATCTCGCACTTGACTTTCCCCACTTTTTTTTCATATTGGTTGATGAGATTTATAGCCAATGATCGCTTTATATAAAAATGTGAGAACATAGATTTTTATGACATATTTCGAACTGAACAATTCCTTTACTGAAATACAGTCACAACTTATATTACAGAACAAACGACTATGCCATACCAGGGACTCGAACCCGCCAGTCGCAGTGTCACCGCGAGTCAACGCAATACCACTGAGCCACCGAGTTTGCAAACTTTACTCAGTTAATCTGAATGGTTGCAGTCTTGAGCAGGTGTCACAGTTTAATTATCTTGGGAGCTATGTAACAGATAATGGTGATGTGCGGCATGAGATTAACAGACGAATAGGGATTGCTGCCGGGACTTTTAAGAACCTATGGAGAGTGTGGAGAAATAGGTGTATACACCTAAAGACTAAAATTAGACTGTATAATAGTTTGGTTCTTTCTAGGGTTAGTTATGGTAGTGAAACTTGGACACTTTGTAAACAAGATAACAGGAAACTAGATGCTTTTGATTCCAGATGCTTACGCAGTATCTTGGGCATTAGGTGGTTCAACTTTGTAACTAATGATGAGATTAGGCAAAGGAGTTTGCAACCTCCTTTAAGCAGCATATTGTGCAGAGAGAGACTCCGTTGGTTTGGCCATGTTGCCCGTATGAATAATTATAGATTGGCAAATAGGGTTATGAACAGTGTGCCTAAAGGCCTCAGAAAGAAGGGGAGACCTAGGATGCGGTGGGCAGACAATGTCAAACAGGACCTTGTTAGAATTGGTGTGCAGTGGCCAGATGCAGTAGATGTAGCTCAGGATAGACTTGCTTGGAGAACTAAATTGCACGGTCTGGTTGGACCTCCGTAGCCCATGGCTGCTTGAGGATGATGATGATGATAGTTTTACGGCTGTTATAGGACTTCGTAGTGAGTAGCATACTAACGTCATTAAGAAATTTTTTATACACTGGCATGTTTCATGGTAATTTATTGGTATTTAACTATTAATAATTTCATAATAATTTGTGCCAGTATTTTTCAGCCTTCAGTTTTCAGCTTGTATCACCAGTATTTTATAAGAAAATTTTTAAAAACCACTAAAACGGAGGGGAAAATACACTGTGACAGCGTTCCGGGTCATTTTGGATCGATCTTACCCCCCTCCCACTTATATTCAGACCACTAAAACGGAGGGAAAAATACACTGTGACAGCGTTCCGGGTCATTTTGGATCGATCTTACCCCCCTCCCACTTTTATTCAGACCACTTACACCCCTTTATTTTTATCTAAATCCGGGCTTTCCAGAAAATCCTACGAACACAGATCCAATCCATTTGAAAAGTGGTATTTAAGAAATATTATAATCTGAGTTGGTTAAATATTTTTTGGATCCAAATTATACAAATATGCATATAAACTGAAGCTTTGCGGGGTTATTTGTAATATAAGTTAATGCTGAAAAGAAAGGTGTTTTGTTTTTTTTTACTTATAAAAAGATTTTTAAGCGGCTTAAAGATGTTGAACTCAAGGGCGTCGACAAGCATTATTCCGTGGGAGAAAGGATTGAGTCGCTTTTATCTCCGAATGGCACTTTTTGAACACAATAGACTAAATGAGCAGGTCATAAGGACCTCAAGGGCTCAGAAGACTTAGGGGGAAGTCGACCCACTCTACAGCTGCTAAGAGACAGATCGAAATCTCCCGTCAAGATTATTTAACGTGCACAGGGTATGTCTCTCCTGCACACAGGCCACGATTTAACGTCCCATCCCACCGACGGCGACGTTTCCAAACCTGCCGTTGGTGACCTTGCCCCCTTTGCGACCGAGAATAGAGTAATTTTAACGGAAATAACTCTCAACGCTGGCATAGGTAGGACTCGAACCTGGGAACTGAAAATTACGAGCCTGGCGCGCTATCAACTGAGCCCGGAGGATAGGGTTAAGTTGTTTTACCTCTATGCGGCACTTTTTTTTTACACACAATGGGCTAAAATACCAGGTCACAAGGTCCGAAGGCTCAGAGAAGTTGTGGGGGAGGGGACCCATTAGAGAGCTGTTGGGAGACAAATGGTAGCCTCCCGTCAAGACCATCCAACGTGTTCTATAACTTTCACAGGGTATGGCTCTCTCCCGCACACCGAACCATGGCTTAACGTCCCATCCGACGCCCATCGGTGTCCCCTACTAACCATGGACAGGGCGAGAAAGTTTGCGGAGATAAATCTCAATGCTGACCCAGCTGGGGCTCTAACCTGAAAACTCCAGATTACGAGCCTGGAGCGCTACCCATTGAGCCACCCCCGGAGGAGAGGGGCACACCTTCTAATTGATATAAATTTTAGTGATCGTGGAGAGCAAACTTATTAATCCTATATAGAATTTAACGGCTAAATAGAGAATTTTTAATATTTTTACAAATCGGAGGAGTAGGGTAAATATTCCACTTGTTCCCCCCTGCAGGCGCTAATGGCTGGATTATTTAACAATAGGGTGCAGTTAAAACGAAAATAATTTCTGATATCTGCAAATGTTTCTAAGTTATTTTCAGCAATTTTTAATTATTTAATAAAACATAACACCCTAAAATATGTGCATTCTTTTGCAATGACCTTTATTTGAGATAATGATCTCTGCCATTAGTCTTTTTCTTGGCCAAAAAAAAATATCTGAGTGACATTCCTATGCATTGTTTCAAGGAGCCTCAGAAATCGACGCCTGACCAAAATAACTCGGAAAGGCAGACACCCTTTAGCTTAATGAATTGGAAGCAGACCAGTGATCGTTTCTTTGTCTTCTCTTGAAAGAACCAGAGCAGCAAATGCAGTTTCTCCGACATTGAAGGCTACAGAAAGATGTCGTCTCCTTCGATGCTTTGTGAAAGTAAGTCGCACAGTGACGTTTGCGTTCAAAAATAATCTAACTTACAAGATTACACTCTCTGTGCACAGTGTCTTTTTACTGGCAGAACAAATATCTATCTTTATGTTGGAGTTTTGGAAAATTACAACTTTCTGTGCACAACGTCTTCGTACAGAACAGAGCAATGATCTATTTTCTGTTGGGATTTCTGAAAATTACAACTCATAGTACATAGTCTTGTTATTGACAAAGGAAGAATTTCTTTTTCTGTTGGAGCTTATGAAGATTATGACTCTCTGTGCAAAATGTCTTCTTACTGACCGAGGAATAATCTAATTTCTGTTGCAATCTTTGAAGGTTACAACTGTCTGTGCATAGTGTCTTCTTAATGACAGAAGAAGAATCTATTTTTCTGTTGTAACTTTTTAAAGATTACAACTCTCTCTCTCTGCAAGTGTCTTCTTAATGACAGACACCGATGGGCTTGAAAAGGCCGCCGTCCGTCGGATGGGACGTTAAGCCGTGGCCCCGTGTGCGGGAGAGCCATACCCTGTGCACGTTAAAGAACACGCTGGATGGCCTTGACGGGAGGCTACCATCTGTCTCCCAACAGCTGTTCCAGTGGGTCCCCTCCCCCAACCTTCTCTGAGCCTTCGGGGTCCTTGTGGCCTGGCCATTTAGCCCATGGTGTGCAAAAAAGTGCCGCTCAGAGGTAAAACAATCCAATCCAATCTTATTGAGAGAAAAAGGATGGAGCGGAGGTGGCTCAGTCGGTAGCGTGCCAGGCTCGTAATCTGTAGTTCCCAGGTTCGAGTCCCAGCTGGGTCAGCGTTGAGATTTATCTCCGCAAAATTCTCCGTCCTGCCCACGGTCAGTAGGATACACCGATTATCTTGGAAAGGCCATCGGATGGGACGTTAAGCCGTGGCCCCGTTTGCGGGAGAGCCATACCCTGTGCACGTTAAAGAACACGCTGGATGGCCTTGACGGGAGGCTACCTTCTGTCTCCCAACAGCTGTTCCAGTGGGTCCCCTCCTCCAACCTTCTCTGAGCCTTCGGGGTCCATGTGACCTGGCCATTTAGCCCATGGTGTGCAAAAAAGTGCCGCTCAGAGGTGAAACAACCAACAGAAAAAGGATCTATGTTTTCTGTTGAAGTTTTCAAGTATAGAACTCTGTGTACAGTTTTCTTACTAATAGAGCAAGGATTTTTTTCTGTTGGGTTTTTTGGCATTTCTTGCTTTTTGCATAAGTGTGCACAGAAGTTCCGCTCAGAAATACCTCTGAGCGGCACTTCTGTGCACACGATGGGCTAAATGACCAGGTCATAAGGACCCCAGAGGTTCAGAGTTTGGAAGGGAGTTCTTTTCTATGTTCAATATTTCAATTCTAATTATTGCATCTTCATCGTCACCTTCGGCAATCTAATATTTTCTACAATTGTAGTCAAACTGTGATTTTTTACCCTCGACTCCAAGATCAAGATGGTTGTTTAGGTATTGTGGTGTTCACTGAATTTATGTCTTTAAATTCAATGGATTTTTATATTGCATTTCTGGAATCCTTAAACAAACTGATGATATAATTATTTCATATAATTGTTTCATAAAAACATATATCCTTCTCTTCCACCTTTTCTGTTAATCAAATGCATCCTTCGCCGAATTTCTATTGGTTCGTTATTCTAAGATTTTTTTTATTACATTATTCTTTTTCAACTTTAACTCAATAGGTTTTATCTACCCCTTTTAATATACTGTATATATATTACAAAAAAAGTAACGGGAAGCTTCTATGTTATGCGAATGTAAATTCAAAGCTCTCTAACTTGGAAAACAAGCCTTTTACGGAAAACTTTCATTAACGATAAATTGAATATCTCGCTCAAATCTCTATAAATCTCAATTTTTTTTCAACCATATTCGCTTAATATTTAAATAGTTATTTAAAGATGGAATATTTTAGACGCCGCTGTCCCACTCTTTTTAAACATTTTTCCCCCAAATGAATAAAAACTGAAAAATTATTCCAAAAACTTCAAATATTACATTTAAGTTGGGTTGGGTTGTTTTACCTCTGAGCGGCACTTTTTTGCACACCATGGGCTAAATGGCCAGGTCACATGGACCCCGAAGGCTCAGAGAAGGTTAGTGGAGGGGACCCACTGGAAGAGCTGTTGGGAGACAGATGGTAGCCTCCCGTCAAGGCCATCCAGCGTGTTCTTTAACGTGCACAGGGTATGGCTCTCCCGCACACGGGGCCACGGCTTAACGTCCCATCCGACGGACGGCGGTCTTTACAAGCCCATCGGTGTCCCCTACTGACCTTGGGCAGGGCGGGGAATTTTGCGGAGATAAATCTCAACGCTGACCCAGCTGGGACTCGAACCTGGGAACTGCAGATTACGAGCCTGGCGCGAACATTTAAGTTAATGAACGATTTGTTACAAGAGTTGTGTTTTTTCTTTTGAAGTAAATTTTCATAAGTATCAAAAGTTACCGTTTAATGTTTCTGCTTCCATAATTCTTAAAATATTAAACAAAAATTGTATAATAGATATTTAGAGAAATATGAGTAAGATTTTCAATTAATATCCCATTTTACATTTTGTCATAAAAAAGCAGTAATTTTCGGAGTTGTGACTGCGTAATAGAAGCTTCCATTCACCTCCCATAGAAAAGTACTCTAAAGCATTGCTTAACAACAGTTTCTATAACTCAATATTCTTGGCATACGTAAGATTATAAGCCCTGGGCAATAGTGCATTATTCCGCAGCGTCTCGTCACCTTCTCGAATCTAACATTTTTCTGCAGTAGTAATCAAACTTTGTTTTCAACCCTCGACTCCAAGATCATTGGTTGTTTAGGTATTGTGGTTTTTGACTGAATTTATGTCAATAATGT
Organism: Ryuthela nishihirai; assembly: GCA_038380435.1. Classification (NCBI taxonomy): domain Eukaryota; kingdom Metazoa; phylum Arthropoda; class Arachnida; order Araneae; family Heptathelidae; genus Ryuthela; species Ryuthela nishihirai. The sequence goes on from JAWZYU010000020.1 coordinate 44,760,777, forward strand.
AGAGTATAATACCTGTAAAGAATTATACACTATGGCTGGGATATCGTTGCAGTCTTGAGCAAGTGTCACAGTTTAATTACATTAGGAGCTATGTAACAGATACTGGTGATGTGCGGCATGAGATTAATAGACGAATAGGGTTTGCTACTGGGACTTTTAAGGCGTAAGGTTTTATCTTACATGCACTATACCCGCTACATGTGATACTGAGGACACTAACGATATTGAGTTATAAGAAGCTTCTTTGAGTTATAGATATAGCTAAGCTAAAAGTTATGGAAGTTGTTGTTGTTGTTGTTTAAACAGGGAAAAAAATCTGGCCTTACTGTAAGGCCTCCCCACACAGGGGGGCCTATTCAAACAGGCCATATCTCTGGTTTGGGGGTAAAATTTATGATCAATAATTGAATATGAGAATTGAGTAAATTAAAGTACCTAAAATAAGTTTTGTGAATTGAAGAGGGGAGGTTTGGGTTGGAATTTAGAAATTCGCCACATCCCGATCGAAAGCTGCTTAAAATTTAGAATCTCAAGCTTTAAGAGCAAGAGAAAAAGGCCTAAAGGAAGAAAAGTCAGCAAAAGAAAGAAATAAAATAAATGGCACCGTACATAAAATGGGGGAGAGAGAGAGGAAGAGAGTCTAAAAGAAGAGGTTAAAAGTAAAACATAAGCCTAATCGAAGAAAGCATTCAATTTGGACAGGATTCAGACAGAAAATGTCTCAGCCAATCAGAAGAGAGAAATTTTGGGATTGGCTGAGACGGAAGAAGAAGTGAAGCAGCATAAAAACAATTAAATAACTGATAAAACTATAATAAAAAAGTTTTAATTAAACTATAATTAGAATAAAAATAGAAGAAAAGTAATAATAAACAATAAAACCACTTTTAAAATTTTAAAAGTTCGGTGACAATATTAAGGTAGTCCCAAACAGAGAATGCGTCTGGAAGTTCTTTAGAAAGTAAAGCTCTTTTGTAAAATTTGCGAAATTTAGTTCTAATTTTGCCTTCGACAGTCACTGTTCTCTTCAAAGTGTTGAAGGTGGAAGGAATTTCCCACTCAGAGGCTGCAGAAGTAGGTTGAGCAAGGAATTTAAGAACATCTACAAAGTCTTCATAAGTTTCCTGTGAATCAGAGTCTTCAAGAAAACAGTCTTCTCGGTCGTCGGGAAGCCGATCTGAAATGAAGTCTGATATGGCAAAGCAAAGAAGTGACTTGAGTTGATTTCTAGGCACAATAATTTCAGAAGGTTCTTGTTCAAAAAGAATTTGTGAACTAGAAATTGTTAACACTGGAGTGCGTCTGGGAGTTACATTTTGCACTTTATCCTCAGAAATTAATTCTGGATTTAGCGGTAAACAAACATCAGAAGTAGACATTTCAACAGAGTCATTAACTGGTATCACAGTAATGGGAGTGGTGGGCATATTGATCGAATTAGATTTTTTAGACAAAAGGACTTTGGCATAAGAATCACATTGCTCGATGAGGTGATTTTGTTTTTTACAGCATTTGCAAAGCTTGATCATGCCTTTATACCAAACGGTAGCTGTAAAAAGTCCAATCTTGACAAAGTTGGGAATGGGTTTTGACATTCTAAAAGAAAGAATTCGAGTACCTGTTTTTATCGAATCCAGCCCGTTAGAAGTGAGGTATTCTTCCTTAATATCCAAGATGGTTCCAAAGTCCTCCAAGGCACTCTTAATTTCATGATCCGAGATGAAGAACGGTAGTTTTGAAAGGAACACAGTCTTGGCAGGAGTGGCAAGACGAACAGAAGAAACCGAATGGCCGTGTATACTGAAGCCTGGTGAAGCTGCCATCAAATCAGCACTATGTTCGTTTTTGAAGGTTAACACAGTTGAGACATTAGACAGTTTCTGTGCATATTCAACATTTGCTGCACCAAATTTTGAAGCGAAGTGAAGAACAACTTCTTCATATGTAACATTTTCATGGCGTATTTTAAAGCTCCAATTTAGCCTTTCATCTTTGTAGACATCGGAAGCAATCATGGTCGACACCGGGCAACCTCAGGAGCGTTCAATAAACACGTCCGCACCCTTCAAAGGCTGGAGAGAGACCTATGGAAGTTTATTCCCTATAATAAGCTAGTTTAAGAAAAAAGTTATATTTACTGTAAAGAGAGGTTGAGTTAGAGTAAATACCATACTGAATTATAGAAAAGAATGTGCATAATTTTTTTGCAACAGATAGGACAGATAATGATCCTAGAAACTACTCCTAATTTGTACAGTTCTTCTCCTAGAAGGGTTGGGTTGTTTTACCTCTGAGCGGCACTTTTTTGCACACCATGGGCTAAATGACCAAGTCACATGGACCCCGAAGGCTCAGAGAAGGTTAGTGGAGGGGACCCACTGGAATAGCTGTTGGGAGACAGATGGTAGCCTCCCGTCAAGGCCATCCAGCGTGTTCTTTAACATGCACAGGGTATGGCTCTCCCACACACGGAACCACGGCTTAACGTCCCCATCCGACGGACGGCGGCCTTTCCAAGCCCATCGGTGTCCCCTACTGACCGTGGGCAGGGCGGGAAATTTTGCGGAGATAAATCTCAACGCTGACCCAGCTGGGACTCGAACCTGGGAACTACAGATTACGAGCCTGACGCGCGACCGACTGAGCCACCCCCGCCCCTCTCCTAGAAGGACATGTTCTACTAAGTCATTACTTCAGTTAGAGCTAACACAAGTGTGATTGCTGGAACAGTAGGCACTATAGAGGCGCTATACTCGAAGTGTTAAAGCAAAAAAAAATCCGTATGTTCCATGTTGTTGTTTCATGATATTTACACTATTTTCTTACTTAACCTCACAATTCTCTTTGATTTAATATTTGTATAGCATGGTATATTCATCCCATTACTTTAAAGTAAACAGTAATCTTTATTGATTTCTAAATGGATTTTTTAAATCTGATATGGGTGGCAAAAGTTATTTCTGTGCATCCCTCTTTCAAGGGGCGGAAGACCTGCTGAGCATAACGTTTTCTAACTTCATAGCTAAAAGTTTTTTATCTCTCCAGTCTCTTGTTTATCTTGACAATGCAGAAAACCGCATTTCCATCATTTTTTTATGAATACATCCAACTTTTTAAAGAATAATTCTACGCATTGTCGGACAAATAGCTCATCTTTTAAATACAGAAAAAAAACTATTTAAATACAATTTAAACAATTTATGTTGGATGGTAGCCAGAACTGGCTTCCCATCCATATTAATTACAGCCTTGAAGTTTATCTGAACAGAGGGAAGGAATGATGGGTTAATGAAGTTTTGCTTCAGCTGCCAATCTTATGATGGCCGCAGTAAAATAGACTTCATTTAGGTATTTAATAATTTACTCAAATCATAAATTGGAACCTACTGACGTACATTGATGATGCAGTCATTGCGACAGCAGTTGTTGTGAACAAAAAAGAAATACTGCTCTTTTTAAAAACTGCTGGAAGGATTTCATATATTGCCTCTAATGAATATAGGATGCTCTTTCAAATTTTCTGCCTTTAACACCTTCTAACAGTTGAAATTCGAAATGATCTATGATTGCAAAAATGTAAATAGTAATATTTTATTAGTATTTATAAAACACAAAAAGAATTTTGCATTTATCTCTTAAAACAGAAAGTGTTGTATTTTTCCTGACATCAATGTAATGAATTTATGTTTTTCCCTCTAAAATGGGTGATAAGTTAGGTTGCCTCTGAGCAGCACTTTTTTTTTGCACGGAATGGGCTAAATTGCCAGTCACGAAGACCCGAGGGCTCAGAAAAGGTTGGGGGAGAGGACCCACTGGAGAAGCTGTTGGAAAACAGATGATAATCTCCCACCAAGGCCATCCACTGTGTTCTTTAATGTGCACAGTGTATGGCTATCTCTCACACGGGACTACGTCTTAACGTCCCACTCGACGAACGGCGGCCTTTTCACCCTTTACGGCCCTGTACCGAACTCAGTCAGACTTTAATCTTTCTCTATTCCCTTCCGGTGCCACTAGGGGATTGGGGTTAACTCAGTTGATAGCGAGGAAAACTCGTAATTTGCAGTTATCAGGTTCGAGTCCGACATGTGTCAGCGTTGAGATTTATCTTCACTAAACTCTCCACCCTGAACTAGGTCAGAAAGGGGGAACCATGATGGGCTTGGAAAGGCCACCATCCGTCAGATGGATACTAAGCCGTGACAGCGTGTGTAGCAGAGTCATACTCTAAGTACGTTAAAGACCACACTGGATGGTCTTGACGGGAGGTTGTTGTTTCCTAACAGCTGTTCAGTGGTCCGCCAACCTTCCCTAAGCCCTTGGGTTACTTGTGACCTAGCCATGCGTCCCATTATCTGCAGGGGAGCTCAACTCAGAGGTAAAACATTCGAACCCAGTGTCGGACTGTAGCCGAAATTGTAGCCCAAAAGGTTAAAATTAGTTGGACATGTAGGAATGGGCAGGAGAATAAATTGGACAACCAAATGTTTAAAAATGTCACACTCTACAAATGTTTACTATAAAAATGTAGAGCTCAAGCTGCAACGATTGAACATTCCTACATAATTTTATTGATACTCTTTTAGGATGCAGCAGAATGCATTCCGTTGCATTTTTCTTGCCCTTATCCCTGACCTACGTCGGATGCCTTCTGTGCCTGGTTGCTATAAACTATCCTATACAGGGTGAATCTGAAAAAGTGGGCAAAACTTTACGGGGTGGTAGAACGCAGCTATACGAGCAATATTCGTCATAGAAAGTATGGGCGGAACGCAAACGGCGAGCCGCTAGGTGGCGTTGGAAATGGTATAAAAGGGTCGATTCTCGCACCCAACGGCATTTCTACCGTGGATTGCCGAGAGGATGGCTGGTTATACTAACCACGAAATGACGGATATGCACTTGAAAAGCCTAATCTACGAGTGCCCCATTGAAACCGATATGGATCTAGTCGCCAGGATCGCCGTTGTTGCCGGCGATATTCGGGAAATGCCTGGTGTCTTCGCAAATGTGCGTCGGTCCCTATCCCGCAGGTGTGAAGCCTGCATTACAGCTGGCGGCAGCTCTTTTGAGCAATTTCTTTGAGCATGTACCTCAATTACATTCCTGTTAATAAAATGTTTTCTGAAGTATCTCCTCTCCTTCTTGTGTTCATTCTTTAAATGTGACAGTGGAAAACTACCTTTTAACTTCTCACTGCTTGCGTTCCGACCATACATTCTATGACGAATATTGCTCGTATAGCTGCGTTCTACCACCCCGTAAAGTTTTGCCCACTTTTTCAGATTCACCCTGTATACACCCCCATCCGCTCAAATGCATCGGATTATTGCCTCAAAAGATCTTAATTCAAATTTTACGAGTCTAGAGATCCAAACCTCATTGCTATTTAAATAGCTAAGATAATGGCTTTTAAAGAGAACGTTACCGCCCCCTAGGAGGAGGTGTTTTAGAAATTTTTGGCGTCGTTTTCTTCAGTTTTTCTGTGACATATAATTAAACAGAACATGAGTACTTCTTTGATTAACACATTAACACAGTTGTGTCTGTTTTATTTTCACAGAAAAATCTTGATTTATTGATCAACATACTCGTTAATTTGCAAAGAGGATAAATATTTTTTCGACTAATTTTATGTACGATAAACTATTTCATTTCCGTATCGGGGCGTTACAAAAATAATAGTTGCTTAGACTCAAAAAGGGGGCATTACAGCATATTTAATTAATAACGAACTATTTGGTTACTGCAGATTGAGGTGGAGCTTTTTCACCTCTCCTTACATTGAAGATTAAGCAACATACCAATGAGAAATCACATTAAATCACTGACTTGGCCAAAACCCTGTAATCATTTTCCCACACTTAATCGCGAACAGGGTTTATGACACTTAATTTCGCTAAATCTCATTTCCAAAATGTAGTGAATGCCTACAGAGACTTATTATTTTTTTTTTAATATTATATTTTTTATTTTATTTCTGTGGCATGCCAATGCGCCGAAAATGCATTAGGTGTCGATCGAGTGAATAGGAGACCTCCACCACATGTGCAGTCGCTCCCATAACGAGCAGCACGTTCAACAGCATTCCTTTGACGAAGAGACCGATGACGTCACACTTTCACAACCCTATATCTCCCTCATACTCGGGCTGCATGTGGTAAGAGTCTGGAGGCTTCGGTACACACGCAAACATGAAAGCAAAGTCGGTGTTATTGGAAGAGACGAGTACCGAAAAGATGAGACGTTGGGGGGGGGGGCAGTTGGAATATGTTTTGCTCGCCTCTGATTAAAAGCTTGCTTCATTTAGATTTTTTTTTTCATTGATCTAATGGACACTAAAAGCACGTTTCAGAAACAATCCATTCGGCGTGTTTAGTGGAAAGTTAGGCCATAGTTATTGGGTCGAGAGCTGTTGCTGGTTAATGATGTTGATCAAATCGTTCAAGCAAATGCGTAGTAGACACGGTTACGGTTCTGCTGCCGAGTAATTGAAACCGATATCTGGCTTTTGGTTTTTAAATGGCGGGAAAATTATATTGGAAAAAGACTTGGCCGATTACTTTTACATTTCCACAAATTGTTTATTTTAAATTATTTCAATGAGATTTTACATTAGAGTTCAAACGTCTTCAACGGAAAACTTTAATGCGTTTAAATTGTCTTTAACAGTGCATGAAAAAAGTAATAAAATCTTATAAATAGAGGTTTTACCTCCTGGCTAAGCCATCCGACTAAGTAATTTTTACTCCCAATTGCCAAATAATTTGATTACATTCAAGCAGAAATATTTGCGAGGTGAATCAAAAGAAAGCAAAAAATATCATCTACACTTAAAACATGTCGATAATGGAATTTCATTGATCAAATAATGTCTTCGCTAAATACTTATTCACATACTTTTTTTTATCTTCTGCGAATTCATAAACAAATTACACAATGTAGGGTGCATATGTATATCAGAAAGGTATAAAAGATTATTTAGCTTGCCGGGTGACTAGCATGCTTGGCTGTTGAGTAAAGAGACAAAGGTTCGAGGCCCGGATACGGTACGGATATTTTACTTTTGCTGAGAGCACGCCTTTCTCATATTTCTTCTGTATCGTGGGGCGGGGGTGGCTCAGTCGGTAGTGCGCCAGGCTCGTAATCTGTAGTTCCCAGGTTCGAGTCCCAGCTGGGTCAGCGTTGAGATTTATCTCCGCAAAATTCCCCGCCCTGCCCACGGTCAGTAGGGGACACCGATGGGCTTGGAAAGGCTGCCGTCCGTCGGATGGGACATTAAGCCGTGGCCCCGTGTGCGGGAGAGCCATACCCTGTACACATTAAAGAACACGCTGGATGGCCTTGACGGGAGGCTACCATTTGTCTCCCAACAGCTGTTCCAGTGGGTCCCCTCCCCCAACCTTCCTGAGCATTCGGGGTCCATGTGACCTGGCCATTTAGCCCATGGTGTGCAAAAAAGTACCGCTCAGAGGTAAAACAACCCAACCCAACTTCTGTATCGTGTATCACACTGGAAGGATCCTGTCAAACCGCTTAGGGTAGATTATTTAAAGCGCTTTTTTCCCATTTAAAAGAACTCGTTTCTTGGACTACATGAAAAACGAATTTTTTTAAAAACTACTTCCGAAAAAAATTAGTAGAAACCTATTCAATTTTCTGAAATACATTTAAGTAGTTTCTTAAAGATGGTTTATGAATCCTTACTCTTCTGTAAGAGAGGGGAGGAGGCTTAGTTGGTAATGCTACAGGCTCATAATCTGCAGTTCACAAGTTCGAGCACCAACTAGGCCAGAATTGATATTTATTTCCGTTAAACACATGCCTCTGCTCTCGGTCAAAATGTGGACACCGATAGACTTGCAATGGGACCGTCTGATGGAACATAAAGCTGTGGCCCGGTTTGCAGAAGAGCTATACCCTCTGTACGTTAAAGAACACGCTGGATGGCCTTGACGAGAGACTACCATCTGTCTCCTAAGAGCTGTCCAGTATGTTCCCTTCCTCCAACTTTCTCTCATCCCTTCTGATCCTTATAACTTGGCCATTTAGCCCATTTTGCGCAGGAAAGTGCCATTCAGAGGTAAATCTACACAACCTTCTTCAGTACTTGTAAAAGAAAGAAAGATGGAATTGGAAAGTCTACAGCTCTCGATGTAGGACTTTATTCAGAATATCATACACCTTAAACTTCTAACCATAATAACCTCGCTAGGTGACCTTAGAGAAAAGCGCTGATCTGCGCCTAATACCTTCAACCATGACATGAGAATGTACCTTAACATCGTTACTGTTAATGTAAAACCTTAGTCTAAATTTCAGGGCTTTCAAAGGCCAGTGTCCGTCAGATGGGACGTTAAGCTGTGATCCCGTTTGCGGGACAGCCATACTCTGTGCACGTTAAAGAACAGCTGGATGGCCTTGACGGGAGGCTATCATCTGTCTCCCAACAGCTATCCAGTGGGTACTCTCCCCCTAATATTCCCTAAGCCTTTGGGGTCTTTATGACCTGTTTATTTAGCCATTGCATTCAAAAAGTACCGTTCAGAGGTAAAACAACCCAACCTAAATTTTAGACTTCTAGCTTAAATAACTGTTAGCAATTTTCATTTAAAATTCTGCCCTTTTCCAACTTGAATGCCATTTAACTGTAGCAATTCAAAAATCATTAAAAAATTCAGTAAATGCGAATCTTAATAGTTACATAGCCAAGCCCCCTCCTCCTCCCCCAAAAAACACATTTTTCATATTTTTCTTAAAACATAAAATGTTGACTATTTGCAGACAAAAAAATAAAAACGATAGCTCATGTTTTGAAAACGAGCTGAAAACGAACTAATCGGAACAGAGAATAAATGAAAAAAAAATCGTTAGTTACTTAAATTGCATTTCTAAGCTTTTGTCCTGAAATTCGCGAAATATTTTGGCAGAATTCAACTTATATTCGTATTTTAAATAGCCTGCTAAACATTTTTGAGTTGATATTTTGAAAACGCCTTATTTGAGCAGGCTGCTGTAGTATTGATTCAGAAGTATCTTTTATAAAATTGTTTAGAAGCAGGGCCGAATCACGTAAGAGTGCCAAGAGGCCTCCCCCCCCCTGCTCCTTCCCCGTCCCTTTGAGAATGCTAATAACCAAAATGGGGGCGAAAAAAATATTCAAACACGTACATTAGGCGTATTTTTCAATAAATTAACTAAAAACCACTGAAACGGTGGGCAAAACTTAATATCAGATGAGAGTTCCGGTTAATTTCTGTTCGATCTTGCCCCACCCTCCCGCAACAGCTGTTCCAGTGGGTCCCCTCCCCCAACCTTTTCTGAGCCTTCGGGGTCTTTGTGACCTGGCCATTTAGTCCATAGTGTGCAAAAAAGTGTCGCTCAGAGGTAGAACAACCCAACCCTCTCCTTTCACTCGGGTTGCTTGCCTGCATCCCCATCTTTTTTGTTTACCTAGCTCCGAGACTGTTTCCAAGATAAAAATCTGTACACGTGAAAAAGCATCTGTTATATTTTCTATACAAATGTGCTTCGCGTTTTCTTAATTATTAATATTATATTACTACAAGAGGCAAGGTTCTAGAAAATAAATCAGAAGGGCTAGTCAGTATAATTGTGCATAACGAACTAGAACGTTGCTTCGGTATGTATTTCTCATTTCGTTTTCAGAGATCATTAAAAACATTTTTGAAAAAAAACGTCTGATGTACACCGAAGAGCCAAAATATTATGACAAACGTGTCTTAATACAAATCGAAACAACTACAGATAAACGACTGCGCATGTGAAGGTCATGAAACGGTATAAATAACACCTGATACTGAGCTCTGTTAATCAGTGTTATTCTTGTTCTTCAGATGGGAAAGGCAGAGGACTTAAGTGAGTTTGACAAAGGCCAAATTGTAATGGCCAGACGACTGGGTCAGAGTTTTTACGAGACGGCAATGCTTGTGGGGTTTTTACCTCCCAACTAAGCCATCCGACTAAGTAATTTTTACTCCCAATCGCCAAATAATTTAATTACATTCAACATTTACAGCCATTCTTAGTACCTTCAAAAAGTGATCCGAGGACAGAAAAACCACGAACCGCCGGCAAGGTATGGGACGACCACGGCTCATCAGTGCTAGAGGTGAGCGAAGGCTATCCCGTATGGTTTGAGTGGTTGTGGTTGTTTTACCTCTGAGCGGCACTTTTTTGCACACCATGGGCTAAATGGCCAGGTCACAAGGACCCCGAAGGCTCAGAGTAGGTTGGGTGAGGCGACCCACTGGAACAGCTGTTGGGAGACAGATGGTAGCCTCCCGTCAAGGCCATCCAGCGTGTTCTTTAACGTGCACAGGGTATGACTCTCCCGCACACGGGACCACGGCTTAACGTCCCATCCGATGGACGGCGGTCTTTCCAAGCCCATCGGTGTCCCCTACTGACCGTGGGCAGGGTGGGGAATTTTGCGGAGATAAATCTCAACGCTGACCCAGCTGGGACTCGAACCTGGGAACTACAGATTACGAGCCTGGCGCGCTACCGACTGAGCCACCCCCGCCTCCCGTATGGTTTGAGACAACGGAAGGGATACTGTGACGCAACTCGCCCATAATTTGAATGCTGGTAACGGGAGTAATGTCACAATACGCAGTGCATCGAATCCTGCTGAAAATGGGGTTGTTAAAATTTTAAATGAGGGGAGGGGCAAACTTACGTACTCCCTTGAAAACTGATTTAATTAAGAAACTTATAGAGGCCGAATACGCGAAATGTTGTTAAAGAGGATGCCGCTTATTGTTAAAGAGAATCTCGCTTTGGGTCATTAAAACAAATATGCAAAATAAAGCTTAACAAAATCAAAACTTAATGGGCCAAAAATATCGTGAAAGCTCTGGACACATTTTCTAATTTACAACTACTGAAAAGAAGACATACTACCGAGCATACCTCGGTAAAGATATAATTTCTTTACAGCATATGGGTGCCTTATGGGATTTCTTTTGGCTTTTAAATCTTAGCAACATTTTGATCTTTATTAATTGTTACATCAAATGAGAGAAATGTGGAAAAAGGTTCTTATTATGTATTTTAAACAGGCATAAACAAAACTGCATTATTAATCCTTATATAATATATGTATGTATACGTAAAACCTACGAAAATGCGATGTAAAAAAATGCAAAAGAATTATAAAAAATAAATAATATAAAATAATAATATAAAAAATAAAAAAGAATAAAAAAATAAAAAGTCTGATAAATGTTAAGGAAAAAATTTCAGCTCATTTTTTACAAATATAGAAGTTGTGTTCAGCAGACAAACTTTTAGAGCACTTCGTGTAATTAGGTTGGCCTTTTCTGTCTTGCTCGGGGGCGGGGGTGACTCAGTCGGTAGCGGGCCAGGCTCGTAATCTGTAGTTCCCAGGTTCGAGTCCCAGCTGGGTCAGCGTTGAGATTTATCTCCGCAAAATTTCCCCGCTCTGCCCATGGTCAGTAGGGGACACCGATGGGCTTGGAAAGGCAGCCGTCCGTCGGATGGGACGTTAAGCCGTGGCCCCGTGTGCGGGAGAGCCATACCCTGTGCACGTTAAAGAACACGCTGGATGGCCTTGACGGGAGGCTACCATCTGTCTCCCAACAGCTGTTCCAGTGGGTCCCCTCCCCCAACCTTCTCTGAGCCTTCGGGGTCCATGTGACCTGGCCATTTAGCCCGTTGTGTGCAAAAAAGTGCCGCTCAGAGGTAAAACAACCCAACAACCCAACTGTCTTGCTCTTGGACAATAAGCACAGAAACGTTCCAGTTTTTCCACAGTTGGAGTCTTTGAATACTAAAAATTTCCCTATTAGGGATTATCAGTTTTTTATTAATCCGTTCACACCCTAATCTTATTTTCATACGATCTTCATCAAAGGAAGAATTTTTGGGAACGTTTTTTTTTTTGTTTTGTTTTTTTTCAGAAAATCGTTTTGCACGACTCTTCTTTTTCATACTCGTACATAAAACAAACGAAATAATTTCTTTATTAGCAAGCATACGATAAAAAAAAACTCATAATGGCCATCTGCTAACCATAGCAACGTTTTCTAACAATTTCAGAATGGGTTACCTCTGAGCGGCAATTTTTTTTTGCACGCCATAGGCTAAATGGCCAGGTCACATGGACCCCACAGGCTCAGAGAAGGTTGGGGACCCACTGGAACAGCTGTTTGGAGACAGATGGTAGCCTCCCGTCAAGGCCATCCAGCATGTTCTTTAACGTGCACAGGGTGTGGCTCTCCCGCACACGGAACCACGGCTTAACGTCCCATCCGACTGGCGGCGGCCTTTCCAAGCCCACCTGTGTTCCCTACCGACTGTGGGCAGGGCGGGGAATTTTGCGGAGATAAATCTCAATGCTGACCCAACTGGGACTCGAACCTGGGAACTACAGATTACGAGCCTGTCGCGCTACCGATTCGGACTTTTCCACTTATTCCAGACTTCCATTATTTCAGACTTTTCCACCACCGTCCCTTTCAGAATGGCAAAGCTGATCAAAGAATCACCTTTTGGTCCTAGTAATCGCAGCCGAATTCTTTTTCAGTCTGCACATTTTCAGAATCGTTAAGTGCATCATTCTTGCCCATTTTTTCCATAACTCTCCGTTTGGCTCATCAAATTGATCATGTACTTGATCATCACTTTCTTCTGCGTCATCAACTTAACCGTCCTGAGATTTCATCACAGTGTGCTTGATTCTCTTCTTCACTGTCTCCTAGAGCACGTCTAACTTCCTCCGAAAGTAATGGTCCTCTGTCTTTAAATCCCAATAAGGTTTACTAACTGCAAAATCCAATAAATATAAGTAAGCGTGCGAAAACACCTGAAATGTATACGCTTTAAAAATAAAAATTTTTAAATATATCAATCGATGGGGTCATATTGATTTTTGCTAAAACTTCGTAGTTAAAAATTGCAAGAATAGTGATTAGTCAATACAAGACCTTTAAAACACTAAAGGTACTCAAAAGCTTCGATCTGTGAATAAAATGTTTGCATGTGCATTCAGAATTTTATACTGAATGGGGTCACCTGCGACCCCACAGAGTGGTTCGAGGGTTAAGAGTAATAACAGAAGTGCTTAAAACCGATATAAGAATAATGATTAAAAACCTTCAAGACTGAAATAGATGTCACTACATGAAACAATATCAGCTGTTTAAAACAATGTAAAGGTCTGAAAGCAAATGACTACTTCAAATACATTCAGTCAGAGACGTAGAAAAAAATAACGTTAGAGCAACTAAATTGAACATGAATGCACTTCTGTTTCATTTATTTATTTATTTTTTTAGAAGTTAATTTCGTCAAAAGGAGAAATTAGTATATTTAACCTATTTTCTAATATCATTTTAAGATACTGTTCTTCAAAATACATGCACTATAAAATTTTAGTGCTTTTTTTCGCCTCTGTTCGTATATTAAAATTTGCCCTCAGTTCCTAGATCCAGCTTACCCCCCATTTGAGTGAAGTTGGGTTGGGTTGTTTTACCTCTGAGCGGCACTTTTTGCACACCATGGGCTAAATGGCCAGGTCACAAGGACCCCGAAAGCTCAGAGAAGGTTGGAGGAGGGGACCCACTGGAACAGCTGTTGGGAGACAGATGGTAGCCTCCCGTCAAGGCCATCCAGTGTGTTCTTTAACGTGCACAGAGTATGACTCTCCCACACACGGGGTCACGGCTTAACGTCCCATCCGACGGACGGCGGCCTTTCCAAGCACATCGGTGTCCCCTACTGACCGTGGGCAGGGCGGGGAATTTTGCGGAGATAAATCTCAACGCTGACCCAGTTGGGACTCGAACCTGGGAACTACAGATTACGAGCCTGGCGTGCTACCGACTGAGCCACCCCCACCTCCACCCCCATTTGAGTGAAGACAAATCCTGTTTCCTTAAAATCCCCATGCAAATGTGAATGCCAGATGGACCATCTGATACATGGAAGTTAAAATCAATGTTCTGCAGAGTCTTGAAGTATGAGTCACAAAGCAATACCCTGTTCTGTTCGAGAAACGCAGATCGCTATCGCTTGCTAAGAGAAGAGAAAATCAAAGAGATTTACAAACGTTCCTATTCCTCTTGCTTTTCGTTTCCTATATTTTTATTTGCTTTTACTTCCAAAGTCAGCTTTTGCGAAGAGAAATCTGTCTTCATAAACGACACATAAGGAGACTGGGATCGGTTTCAAGCGAGGCGCACTCTTTGAATCAAAACCTGAAGTGGAATAGAATTAACTGGAATATATGAAGTGAACTGAAGAAGAAGTCGCTAAAGAATCAAAATTAATACAAGTTTCAATGCACCTCTCACATAAACTTACATGTATATGTTACGTTAAATGTAGGACGGGGGTTGGCTCAGTCGGCAGATCGCCAAGCTCGTAAATGAAGTTCTCAGGTTCGAATCTCACCTAGACCAGCGTTGAGATTTTATCTCCGCAACCCTCCCTCTCGATCGCGATGAGAAAGGAAATACCGATGAGCTTCGAAAGGCTGCCGTCCATCAGATGGGATGTAAAACCGTATCTCTGTGTTCATGTCAGCCATGTTCTTTAGAGTGCACTCTAAAGAACACGCTGATGGCCTTGACCGGATGCTTCCATCCGTCTCCCAACAGCTCTCTAGTGAGTCCTTATCCCCAAAGTTTCACGCCCGGGTGGCTTAGTCGGTAACGCGCCAGGCTCGTAATCTGTAGTTCTCAGGTTCGAGTCCCAGCTGGGTCAGCGTTGAGATTTATCTCCGCAAAATTCCCCGCCCTGCCCACGGTCAGTAGGGGACACCGATGGGCTTGGAAAGGTCGCCGTCCGTCGGATGGGACGTTAAGCCGTGGCCCCGTGTGCGGGAGAGCCATACCCTGTGCACGTTAAAGAACACGCTGGATGGCCTTGACGGGAGGCTACCATCTGTCTCCCAACAGCTGTTCCAGTGGGTTCCCTCCCCAACCTTCTCTGAGCCTTTGGGGTCCATGTGACCTGGCCATTTAGCCCATGGTATGCAAAAAAGTGCCGCTCAGAGGTAAAACAACCCAACCCAACTCTGAACCTTGAGGTCCTTGTGACCTGGCCATTTAGCCCATTGTATGCAAAAAAGTGCCGCTCAGAGGTAAAACAACCCACTCATAACGGTTGGCCATACTTGTATTAAGAGAACAGCAATCAAGTACAATAATGACATATCCAGATCTTGACGCCAGAACCATTCATTGCTATTCTCCTTTTTCATCACCAATTTCTCAGAATCAATTTATTTTTTAACCAATTTGCGAGTAAAACTTCAAATTAACTTTCAACTTCATTTAAATCCGTAAAAGCATTCGGTCTTGTTTGGGTTTTTTTTTCTACAGTGTTTTAAACATATGTTTCATTTTCTCATTAAAAACAAAACTCCTTCCTCATCACGAGTTCCGGACGTCTTCGATCCATTTACTCGAAAAATAACTCGATATTCCCTGTGCCTCATCCATCAAACACGATTGTTCCTAAGTGACTTAAGCCTTAGTTGGTGGTAGCGTATCAATATTTCCAGCAAACAAAATCCTTCGTAGTTAACAAATGAAGTTTCCGCCCAGCAGATAATGAAATGGGACCACTCTCGTGAGCAAGTGAGTTATTCGTTGGAAAGATGGATGACTTGGAGGAAACCACTAATCGAGGAAGGGAGGGGTGGGGATAGAGGTTCGGCTTTAGACTATAGCTGGAATTTTGGTTAATAGTTCTAAAATAAGAAAGTTAACATCAAATGTTTCATTGTACTTTTACGAGAAACCTTCCAGATTGTTTTAGGTTCGATGGTTTCGCCTTTGAGAAGCACTTTTGTCTATTCCCTTAACTAATTGGTCGGATCACAAAGACCTCAAAGAATCACGGTTAGTAGGAAAAAAACATCTACTGGAGAGCGGGTAGGAGAAACACGAAAGCGTCTTGTAAGGTCATCCAGCGTGTTCTCTTAATGTACAGAGTATAGCTATCAGTAACACGGTCCAGAGAGCCTTATCCTGGAACGACGGCCTTTCCAAATTAATAGGTGTTCATCTTCCTCACCAAGAAAGAGCACGTTTAGGGAGGAAATATCAATCGTACAGAATGGTTAGGTTTTGGTTATTTTACCCCTGAATGGAGCTTTTTTGCACACCGTGGACTAAATGATCAGGTCACAAGGACCCCAAGTGTTCAGAGAAGGTTGGGAGAAAGGTACTCACTGGGCAGCTGTTAGGGGACAGATGGAAGCCTCCCGTCAAGGCCATTCAGTGTGTTCTTTAACATGTATGGGCTAATGCTCTCTTGGTGTTTTTAGCCATGGTATAAATCCTAGTATATCGGAAAGTATTTTATTTCCCCCAAAAAATGCTTCAAATTTCACAATATTTGATAAAATAATGAAAGCTAATGAAAAACAACTTATTATATTTACGATATTGAAAATCTATAGTTGATTACATTATTTACAGTTTCTTTGTTATATCGAAATACATCACCCTCACCGTTTCGCCAAATTCTTCGCTATTTATTGTTTGGTCACTAGAAAAAAAAGGCATGAAAAGAAACTGGTATAACGTATTTTGTACAGTAAAACTTTAGATAGATATTTTTTATTTCAGATAATGTTTAACAGTACACAAAACGCTTTTTAGATCTCACAAGAGTGGACTCGTTCGTGAGATCTCCATACAGAAACAATTTAAATTGAAAACATCAGATCATATATGTAATTATACCGTTAACTATCAGCAAAGCGGGGTGGCTCAGTCGGTAGCGCGCCAGGCTCGTAATCTGTAGTTCCCAGGTTTGAGTCCCAGCTGGGTCAGCGTTGAGATTTATCTCCGCAAAATTCCCCTCCCTGCCCTCGGTCAGTAGGGGACACCGATGGGCTTGGAATAGGCCGCCGTCCGTCGGATGGGACGTTAAGCCGTGGCCCCGTGTGTGGATGAGCCATACCCTGTGCACGTTAAAGAACACGCTGGATGGCCTTGACGGGAGGCTACCATCTGTCTCCCAACAGCTGTTCCAGTGGGTCCCCTCCCCCAACCTTCTCTGAGCCTTCGGGGTCCATGTGACCTGGCCATTTAGCCCATGATGTGCAAAAAAGTGCCGCTCAGAGGTAAAACAACCCTATCAGCAAAGCCACTTGTACGTACAAAGCGCTGATTTCATTCTAAAGTTTCTTACAGTTTTTTATAAGAATGAACAAATCATAAATTTAATGTCAGTCTCAGCAAGATAAAAATATTAATTCCAATTTATTATAGCCTCAAAATGTGGGCAACAAAGCGTGTACTACAGACTTCAAAAAAATTTAGATTAAGACTGTTGAAATGGCGGCCGCCACTTCGCTAGCTGACCTCTAGACTAGATGTTTGATCAAGGAACACCTAGAGGGTGAAACCTACGCCACAGAAATCGGTTATACACTTTCATCTTATCATAACTCAAGCAACGTAAAGATTTGGCTGTTCCAGAATAATGGGATTGCTTCTCATAAAACCAAACAGAAAATAAATAGAATCGAGAAATGAGTTACATTTGACATAACTGAGCGAATTTTGAAAGAGACTGAACCAATACGAGGCAGCAAAATAAGATGAACCCGGAATAGGATCGCTTCCCAATAAACCTTACAGAAAAAGAGATAAAACTGCGGAATTGGGAGTAATGCTTTTCTTTGACACAACTAAATCATCGCTTAAGGTGCGAAAAACAAAAACTTATTGAAACCAAATCGGCTACTACTCTTTTTGGTTAAAACCTAACGAATGATAAGAGTTTACAGCAGGACCTGATCTAGAGGGAATCAAAAGGGCCATACCCTCTCCCTCTTTGAGGATGTTATAGGAAAGGTAACAGAAGCAAAACAAATTATTAAACTTAGGCAGCGCCGAATCTAAGAGGGGCCAAGAGGCAAAAATTATTAAACTTATGCAAGGCTGGATCTATGAGGGACCAAGAGGCAAAACATTGCTAAACTTATTCAAGGTTGGATCTAGGAGGGGCTAGGAGGTTTTGGGTTGGGTTGTTGTTTTACCTCTGAGCGGCACTTTTTTGCACACCATGGGCTAAATGGCCAGGTCACATGGACCCAAAAGGCTCAGAGAAGGTTGGGGGAGGGGACCCACTGGAACAGCTGTTGGGAGACAGATGGTAGCCTCCCGTCAAGGCCATCCAGCGTGTTCTTTAACGTGCACAGGGTATGGCTCTCCTGCACACGGGGCCACGGCTTAACGTCCCATCCGACGGACGGCGGCCTTTCCAAGTCCATCGGTGTCCCCTACTGACCATGGGCAGGGCGGGGAATTTTGCGGAGATAAATCTCAACGCTGACCCAGCTGGGACTCGAACCTAGGAACTACAGATTACGAACCTGATGCGCTACCGACTGAGCCACCCCCGCCCCAGGGCCAGGAGGCAAAAGATTATTAAACTTATATATATTTTATACATTTTTCAAGAAATTTTTGGAGACCTATAAAACGGATCGCGAAATGTTATACTGCACTGGAAATACATCTCTTGCCCCCCCCCTCCCTTTTTATATTCTTTTGGCTCAATTGTGTTCCCCCCCCCGACTTTCATTTAAATCCAGGCGTGATTTATAGGTATTATGAAAAAAATGCATTTGATAAAATTATTATTTAAAATTTTACTAAAAAATCTTAAACCGAAAAATATTTGAAATCTCTTTTTATAAAAGAAATCAGACCTAAAATTATCAAAATGTACTTTGTATATTAGAGGACTTGTATTTTTAATTTGTTATTTGAGTAACAAATTTGCAATTTAGTTTTCAAAAAATAAATCTAATGCACCCGAGCAGGAAATCTGCTAGTTACATATAAAGAAATTATTTAACGAAGAAAAGAATATAAAATATTATTAAAATAAGTTTTAGAAATCCCAAAGGGGACGATCTTTTCTTTTAAAGGGTTACGTTTCAAATTGTAAGTATCCCACGATCATCATTAATATGTAAAGGCTCAAAAATATGTAACCACTATACAGTTTTAAGCCATAGCTGTTGAGTTAACTTTAGTACATTATCCCAGGTTTGTTTTATTATTGTTTATATTTGTTACCACATAGCTACAATAGGTTAATCGTAATCTATTAATTTTGTTTGTTTTTTTATTGATATGCGACATATAGGACAGAGAAGAATCCTACAAGCTACTCTAGCTTTTACAGGCCTTCTAATACAAGGACATGCCCTACTAAGACCGAAGTCACTGCTGACCACTGCCTTAGTTACAGCTAACACAACACACAAAATTTTCCTTGCTGGAACAGTCGCTAGCTCCCAACCACTATGCCAGTTAAGGCTGGAATATTGCCTGAAAATTAGAATTTTAATAAAACGTCATTTAAAATACATTAAAACAAACATTACTGTGTAGCGTCATCAAATGGTGTTTGTTGCTCATTACTTTCAGGAAATCCTGAGTCAAACTAGTTGATACCATGCATCACTTATAGCAGAGCACAATTTCTTATGCATTTCCTCCCAAATTTATTTTACCTTTCTCCCTCCGCTAAAAAATAATGTGACCATCCCACCAAGCCCGGATCTATAGAAAAATAAGGGCCGAATTTAAACGAAACGTCTTTGGCTATATATTTTTTCCCTCCGTTTTAGTGGTTTTTCTTGAAAAATATGGGAAATATATATATATGCGTTTAATATTTCTTTCGCTTCCGTTCCGGTTACTAACATTCTCAAGGGGGAAGCAAAGCCCCCTTTATCCCCTCCCTTAGGAGAAACTAAATTTAGGGGAGGGAAATTAATTTAGAAGCTAAATTTAGCCCTGCGTCCTAGTGTCCTAGTGTTTAGCACGCTTGGCTAATGGTGTAATGGACCTCGGTTTCGAGTCCTGGATATGGTATGGGTTGGGGTGCTTTACCTCTGAGAGGCATGTTTTGCGCACAAAGGGCTAAATGGAGAGGTCAAAAGGATTCCGAGGGCTCAGAGAACGTCGGGGGGGGGGAGACTCTCTGGACAGCTTTAGGAGACAGATAGTAGCCTCCTGTCAAGGCCATTCAGGATATTCTTTAACGTGCACAGGGAACTCTCCCGCACACTGAGCAGTTATTGGGAGTCAGATAGTAGCTTCCCGTCAAGGCCATCCAGCGTGTTCTTCAACATCCACAGTAAACTCTCCAGCACACTGAGCCACGTTTTAACTTCTCATCCGACGGACAGCGATCTTACCAAGCCCATTGGTGTCCGCTACTGATTGAGGCCAGGGGGAAAAGCTTTGCGGAGATAAATCTCAACGCTGGTCGTATATATGATATGGCTGTGTCCCTTCTGGTGTTGTCTTTCTGCTCAATTCTCACCTTCGTCTCATACGCCCTCTATTCCATATTATACCGACAGATCCTGTCAGATCTCTGTGGCAAATAGATGCTTGAGAAGAAATCAAAAACTTTAAAACTGTGAATGCGTTCTTAAGTTCTAATATCCTCATCTTGGATTCCATTTCAGTGCCGATCTAAGATTTAAGTTCTCCATCTTCTATTCTAAAGGGAAAAATTCTCATTTCCGAATACATCTCATTCAATGAATAACAAGAAAACTCCTGAACTAAGAGAGAGTACAACTCAGCATATGTCCTATTAATCAAATACTGCAATAAAGCAGAGTCCACTTTCACTACATTCAAGTGCCAAGCAAACAAAAGACTCTTTCAATAGCCAGCCTGCAGATAACACAGCTGATAAGAGCTGTTGATACAAGTAGCTCTCGATCCACTTACCAATAGAATAAAGGAGAAGTAAGTATTTTGAAACACTTTGTCTGTGTAGAGATAACATTTTCGGACTGATTTAAGGTGTTTTTTTTGATAATATTTCAGTGAGTGTCGTGACATGGCATAAAATACAGAATACTTCTTCAAGAAGGATGTCTCAATTACACTATGTAGAATCCAATTGTGTTAAGCACAATCAGATATCTAACACATCACTATCAACGCTAGTGCTAAAATAAGCTGCTTAGATGCTGCAGTGGTATTGCGTCGGTTCGTGATTACCCTGCAAATACTGGGGTTCGGGTTCGAATCCCGGCTGATGGCATCATCGTTTGTTCTTTCACAACCTGCAGATAAGCCAGTAGTTTTGCGGGTCTGATTATAAAATCGAAAAATTAAAATCATATTTTATCTACTTAATGGTGTGATGAGTGGGTACTGATTTCTTACACATTTCTATCGAAATCAACACTTCAGTTTTTCTACATAGTACCAAATGGGTGTTGTTAGTACACTTGGTCAGATTTCTGAAACATATGAATCGTAACTTACATCTCAATTATACTCTATGATTTCTAACGATGAGGCACACAAGTTCAGTTTTCTCACACATATGAATCGACATTTACATCTCAATTATATTGTATGATGTCAAATGATGTGGTACACAAGGTTAGATTTCTCGCAGAAATGAGTCTACAGTTACATCTCAGTTATATTGTATGATGTATACTGTTGTGGTACACAAGATCAGAGTTCTCGCACATATGAATCTACAGGTACATCTTAGTTGTATTGTATGATGTCTAATGATGCGGTACACAAGATCAGATTTCTCACACATATGAATCTACAGGTACATCTCAGTTGTATTGTATGATGTCTAATGATGCGGTACACAAGATCAGAGTTCTCGCATATATGAATCTACAGGTACATCTCAGTTGTATTGTATGACATCTAATGATGTGGTACATAAGTTCAGATTTCTCATACATGTGAATCGACCCTTACAACACAGTTATACTATATAGTGTCTAATGATGTGGTACACAAAGTCAGATTTCTCACACATGAATCGAAACTTGCATCTCATTTAAACTGTTTAATGTCTAATGATGTTGTGAACAAAAAAAATGCGAAATTTTTTATTATAATTTCATCCTTTTAATTGTTCTTTAGAAATTAAAAATGAGCACCATACAGCTTTGATTCTTTTTTTTAATTTATTTTCTATTTTTCATAAATGAATGATCATCAGTATTTCTAATATTTTTCGTTCCAAATAGCCTTAATATTTTAATTTTGATGATTATTTTTAAATGATTTATAATTAGTAATATTTAAAAATTTATTTTTGAAATTTTATATGTAACAATGATTATACAATTAGTAATGTAAGAATGAAATAAATGATTAGAGACGTGCATTTCTGTACATATGACATGTGATGCGTCAGAGATATTTTTTTTTTTCAAATCGGTCTCCGGCTCAATAATTGCCGAAATGGTTCGGGTTCGGAAGGATTCGTCTCAATAACTTCGGGGTTCGTGTAGGCGCTTGCTCGGAAACATAAGCCCGAACTCATCTCTAGTCACTACATATACATACTTGGACTATTTGTTTATACCACTGTGCGGTGGGGGGGGGGGGCTTAGTCAGTAAGCACGCCAGGTTCGCGTCTTACCTGAGCCAACGTTGAAATTTATCTCTGAAAACTCCCCGCCTTCTCCTCGGTGAGTAGGGGACACTGATGGGCTTACAAAAGCCGTGGTCCTTCGCATAGGACATTAAGCCGTGACCTTGTGTGCGGTAAAGTCATATATTGGGCACGTTAAAGAACACCCTTGATGGCCTTGACGGGAGGCAACTATCTGTCTCCTAGCAGCTGTCCAGTGCATCCCCCTCCTCCAACATTCTGTGTGCCCTCGTGGCTCTTGTGACCTGGTCATTTAGCCCATTGTGTGCAAAAAAGTGCTGCTCAGAGGTAAAACAACCCAATTCTTTATACCATTTCTTGCACACATTAAGCCGTCCCATGGCCGAGTGGTTAGCACGCTTGGCAACTGATCTAAGGGACCTGGGTTCGAGCCCCGGGTAAGGCATGGATGTGTGTGTTGTTTTTCTGCTGAGATCCTGCCATCCTCACAGACCTTCTACTATGGCATATAAACTGACAGGCTCCTGTCAGACCTCTGTGGCAAGCAGCTGCTTGAGGGGGTATTTATTATTTTGCACACATTATGTTTACGTAAAATATAGTTGTTTGATCCATCCTAAAACTTAGAAATCTATGCAAGTTTTTATTATAATCAAATATAGACCTTAAAAATCCTAAACTTCGGGATTTGGAATCTATGAAAACCAGGATTTTTAGAGGCAGTGGCATCTAAAATGGTCTGAGAACTTCTACGCTGTCCAATCTATCAGGTGCTTGACCTACTTTAAAAATTCCACACTCAAACATTGCTAACTACATAAAACAGTTATCGATTTTGAAGTATGTTTATAAAGTCATTAGAAGGTAAAGTTCAGTGGTCATTAACAAGAGATGCAATAAATCTTCAATATAACAAATTACTTTTCCAGACCGTGTCGTAAATGTTCCTTGCTTTCAGGCGTGATACGTATACAGTTAAGAACAAGGATACGTACACAGAGACTTGTCCTAAATAAATAGACGTGTTACCTGATTGCAATAGAAGTTTATTTATTTAGACCGAGACAGCTTTCAAATGGAAAGTGAGTAAAGTTCACGAGTTTAGTTTCGAGGCGTATTATCCGTTTATAGCACACTAAACGCGAAGTTTATTTTACTCTTTAGGAGTGAAGGTGCTTTAGAGTTCATTTCCACAGATCTCTGTTTTCCTCAGTAAAAGCTTCTGGTAAGTATTCAATTCGATCTCAATTTAAGCTTTCGTTTGCTCTGCTCTTAGTTCTACAACAGAAATGTTGGTTTAGAAAGGTTCAACATCTCTTATTGTGAAAATAGCAGAGATTCTTAGCTTTTGAAAAGGGATAGCAATATAACATTAGCACAGATTATTCAATCTCTTATAATATAAATAGAAATTTTGGCTACCGAATTTTAAACCTGTTGGGACCTAGAAATCTGCGTCATCTTGCAAAGTTCCCAAGAGACGGCGCTACATAGATGCAAATTACATACTTCCAAAGGAACATCTATGTCTCTTTCGGGTATTTGTAAGTGGTATCCACGTCATTTTTGTTATTTAAAGGTATTATTAGCTTAATCAATAATCGAACCACGCATGTTCATCATTTTTCATTTAATGTGATCAGGGCCGTATCGGGGGGTGGGGCGGAATGTATATATTTTACATTCACATACATATATGTACACTCTGGGAATGCGCTTGATTGTGTGGCTTTAGCTGAGCTCAACACTTCGCTGAATGAAATAACTTAATTGCTGTACTAGAAGACTTTCTCCCATCAGTTTAACATCGCTTGAATGTTGCTTTACTTTTACAAGCATACACTTAATGAAGTGGGAATCTACACTTTTCCGTATAGAATGCACTTTACAGACCTCAGAACTTGGCGAGAGGATGTCCTAATGCCTGCCTAAAAACTCTGGTTCTCCATAGAACCGAATTCTGCTCCTTTGGGGTTTCCGAGAAAGAGCTACAGCAATTTCGGCGCGCTAAACGAACATGAACTCCTGAGTTCTTCGGCTACTCTCTTTCTGCTTCAGCTACTTCCACATGTCACCATTCCCTCTCTCCGTGATTCACACCCCTACTCCTCCGACTACAAGTGGGGTAGTGTCAAACAGTACCAAAGACAGAGGTGCCATAAAACAATTTGCCTGCGCTTACTTCCGCAAGCATTTGGAGAATTATACTGTCTGGTCACGAATGACATCTGATGAGCAAATTCCAATTTAAGACACTATAACAGAGCTGTTAAATAACAAATGAGAGCCTCTTGCTTATGCCATCCAGCGAGATCTATAATTTTAACAAGGGCTCTCCTGAATATAGGGACATGGCTTAACATCTCATCCGACGGAGCGTGGTTTTTTTTATCAGTGTCACCTTCCTAAACGAGGGCAGGATTTGGGTTAGGAGAGATAAATTTCAGTGCTGGCACAGTTCATAGCAAAAGGGGAAGGTTCAGTTTTTTCATATAATATTGAGGTCTGCATATCTTGTAATGTTCACAAGGTATGACTGTTACACACCAGCCCAGAAGTCAAAGTCACATCCAAAGGGCAAATGTCTTTCCAAGCTCATCGGTATCTCCTTTCTCAACGAAAGTCATCGGAGTAAATCTCAATCTGTCACAATTTGAGCCGACTCTGAAAAAAGTATTTCATCCTTCAGTAGGGGATCGGCAGTTCATATTTTAATTTCAGTCTAAAAGGTTGGAGATGCTTAAAACTGAATTCGGTTTACTTCCTTTTGGTTGCTCTCCCAGTCAATCTAAACGGAATTCTTCTAACATAGACGTTTCGATGTTAACACAAATTCCACGGTTTACATAATCAATCCTTTCCGCATTCAATCGGGCCACGTTCTTGAGACGTCGAACTCCAAACTCAGTTCCTCATCAAATATGACGATGGAAATTCTCCTTCAATTACAAGATGCGAGAAGACTCTGCTGGGGAAAACTGAAAACGTGTCTTTTTTTTTGAGTCAGGTTTCTTTATATGGGAAGAAAAGATTTAGTACCTTATACTTTCTTGCCAGAGGAAAGATTTTTTTGTCTTCGAAGCTCATAAAAAACATTTGTTTCTTTCCTGACAGCTCGAAATACACCATTTTCTTCATCTGCTCGCTTTGAAATATTTATCACTAAAGTTTTCGCGTATCAAATCTTTTTCAGCAAGATCAAAATCATCATTCAGAAAAATTTTAGCTGAAACAGATGCATTTGTGAGTGCTTCGTCATTCCTGACGGTGAATAATAAGACGCAGTCATTTCAAGAGAGCCGACTTTGTCTTTACAAACAACACTAAATCATGCTGCATCTTTGTGAATAATAGGCATTCACTTCGAAACTAGAGAGCTAAAAGTAGAAGGAATTTTATATTCACATTTCATTTTATTTTTATGCGTTGCGCATGTTACAGAAATTTCAGCTCTTCCGTACGATATTAAATTTCAATATAGTCATTATTTTTCTTCATTATTGTAAGATAATATTTTTTAATGAAACGAAATTACTCTTATAAATATATTTTTAGGAGTGGAGATTACCTCAGTCGGCAGAAATCCAGGTTTGTAGTCTGACTGACTTGTAATCTTTATTAGTAGCATGTCTAATGTTTCCAAATTTGAATTCGCATTTTGCCTGTATTGTGATTTTTCTGCTAACTTTCGTTCTGAAGAAAACCTTCGTTCCTTTCGTCTGAGAAAGGGAATACGGATGGGCTTGGAAATTTCGCCGTCTGTTGCGTGGGACATTAAGCCGTGATCCTCGTGCAGTAGGGGCATACTCTATGCATGCTGAACACGCTGGATGGCCTTGCCGAAAAACTGCCATCTGTTTCCAAACAAATGTTCAGTAGATCCCCTTCTCCAATTCGGTTCTGAGCTCTTAGATTCTAGGGACCTGATCATTTAGCACATTATTAGGAAAATAATACTTCTCATATATAACAATTAAATACCAATCATACAGTTTCGATCACAGAAACAAAACTCACTCATACGAGATTCCTCATCGCAATACCCAGATATAGGTGTTGCCCATTTTTCATTTAAACAATCTTCAAAATTAAAGAGTATTATTAACTCACAGAGTATTATTTGAGGTGACATTTCTCAAGAGAAAATATTTTATTACAAAAATTCATTTTCAAAGCATCTTATTTACAAGTTTTTCAGTCCATACCCTACTTTACATGAAACATGTATGAGAAAAGAAGTTACAACCCCACTTACCCCAATTGAAGAATAATAAAACGAGGAAAAACTTACCCTTCTGAGAAGGAGTAAATATCGTACGACTGCAATTTGCTGCGAAATGTTCATGAAAGCCATTCGTACCATTGAATAACTCTGAATCAATTCCGAATGATAAAGAGAGCAAAATGGGATCAATAACCGATGCCATGGTCTGCTATGATCTGCTATGATTAATAAATTCTGCATCCCTACCAGAATTGTATTGAAATGGAACACGATAAAGTGCAAGAACCTTTATCTTGATCGCTTCAGTCAATACAGTAATGTGATCTCTCTTTTTTAATGCTACTTATACTAATCTCTCTTTTTAAATGCTACTTATACTAACAATGTTTGAATATAATCCTGAAAAATGAAATAAATATACTGATGATTTTCATTTATTTCTTGAAGGCTTAAAAAGTCTTTATGTGAAATTTACTCATTTTTTGTATGACTTTTCACTGCCCTACCAAAATGTTGAGGATTCCGGTGTTATATTGATGGGAATCTAACTTCGAAACTCTATAAATTCTAAAATATTCATTTAATGGAAATCTGCGACTGAAGATAAACCATACATACATACAAAATCTTCATGCAGTCATGGACTACGGAGGTCCTACCAGATTGTGTAATTTTCCTCTCCAGACATGTCTGTCTTGAGCTACAGCTACTGCATTCGGCCACTCTAGACCAATTCTAGCAAGGTCCTGTTTGACATTGTCTGTCCATCGCATCCTAGGTCTCCCCCTTTTTCTGATACCCTTAGGCACACTGTTCCTAATCCTGTTTGCCAATCTGCAACTATGCATACGAGCAACATGGCCAAACCAATGCAGTTTTTTCCTGATAAACATCTGGAATAACATTATTCCTGATTAACATATTTTCATATTTATTAATTAACATATTAATAAATATGAAATTATTAACATATTTTCCTGATAAACATCATTATTAACATATTTTCCTGATAAACATCGTTATAGCGAGCAGCGCTATAACGAAGGTCCACTGTACAGTCGCTCAAAAAAGTATCCGAAAGCTATGGTTGATTACAGAATTCAGAAATTCACTTATTTAAAATTCGCTTTAAAATAAAATCATTTATTGTAAAGAAATTAGTGATTTGACCACCTTCGTGTACTCTACACAAAAGTTGCCAGATCATTAATTTCTTAAAAAATCGGTTGCCAGATATTTTTCTGAATTCTGTAGTCAACCATAGCGTTCGGATACTTTTTTGAGCGACTGTACCATAATGACCAGAATGAAATAGCGTGAAAGTTCTGATATTAGCACGAACATATCCTTGCTACAAGTATTTTCAATTAATTTATAAACTTGTGATTAAATAAAAAAATGCACATGAAACTCTTCTTGTTTTTATGCATTTTTTTAATCTTTCCATGTCAATTCGCTTTCCTAAAGTAAATGTACAATTTTGTTTCACGAAAAAGAACTCCGAAGATCCAAACAAACGTCTGCCATCCCTATCTGAGATCTGGTGCACTATTTACAAATTCTGCGCTATTACCCTGCTACAATTTAGACATGGCGTTTAATATGTAATACACGGTATATAAAATTTATTCGTTTTTCCAAAAACATGATTATGCATTTCAAATAAGAAATGAATAATAGTTCGTACACATTTTCAGTAATAGTAAGTAAGCAACAAGCTTTTATACATTTACAATAAACAGCAAATTGCCATTAAGTTTCTATACATTTTACAGTAAGCAATAAGATCGTACACATTTAAAGTAATAACGAGGAAGTAATAAGTTCCTACACATTTACATTAACAAATAAGTAAGTAATAAGTTCCCACACATTTATAGTAATTAATACGCGAGCAACAAGTTCTTGCAGATTTACGGTAAACAATAAGAAGCAATAAGTTCCTATACATTTGCAGTAATAAGTAAGCAATAAGTTCCTACACATTTACAATAAGTAGGCAATAATTTCCTGTATATTTAGAATAAGAAATAAGAAATATGTTCCTGTATATTTACAGTAATAAGTAAGCAATACGTTCCTACGCATTTGCAGTAATAATAAGTAAACAATAAGTTCCTACACATTTACACTACCTAATACATAAAAAACAAGTTCCTTTCATTTTCTCCTACATTTTCTAATAAGTAATAGGTAAGCACTAAGTTCCTACACCTTTACAATAGGCAATAGACAAGGACTAACTCCCCTATACATTGATATTGTTCTTACCAGTTTTTCTTTTTTGTTGCAAAGATATCTATCATTAGCGGTTTATGTTCCATTCACCGCACATGTAAAGCAAAGAAAACAACACCAAATGCCGATATTTTTTATACGCGTAATTAAACCAACTCATGGGTGGTTGGATCAGGATATCGAGTTTTCACTATAGATATATAGATTTTTTTTAGACATCATTATCTTTTCCAACGACAACTGTAATTGATACTGTCATCCATCAAGTCTGCGTGAATCTTCAAGGTTTCAGATACTCCGCCCTCACAACGTCAACAACCGGTCACTAAGTATTCGGTTTTAAAGCCAATAATAATGTGAGCTAAGACCAGATATAAGAAACGTTTTCTCACAGCGACTTCGACTAACAATCTCATACATTTTGCATGTTTAGTAACCTCATCAGAGTTTGTCTCATTAAGAGAGGCATTAATCAGGATCTTTTGTCTTCTAAACTGAAATTTCTTTTTGCAAACAATCTCATTACCATTTTCAATTTATCTCATTTCTCATTAAGGTCAGTTTCCATTTCTTCTAACAACTCATTGTAAACTCATTTTAGATTTCTGAGAAATCTGTTTTAAAATATGCTTTGATCCATTTAACGGTCGTTGCATTTTCTTTAAAATTCTCAACGTCTACAAAAATAACACTGCATGGAACAAATTCAAAATGTACTAAATCTCCTTTTATTGTACGAGTCAATAATCAATCATTTTTCAATTTGTGAAACTTTTAGAGAACATCTGGAATCTTTAAAAAGTGGAGACTTATAAAAGTAATACATTTCCTCACAACTTATTAATGGTCAGATTTATTTTCTAAGAAGCATCTATTCCAACTCTTTATTTTCCAGGCCAAAATATTCTTTAGCACCCTGCTATACACCATAGCAAAATGCTAAATTATTTTGTAGAGTGCTAGTAGGTTTTGTAGGGTGCTTGTACAGTCACTCAAAAAAATATCTGAACACCATTGTTGATTACAGAATTCAGAAAAAATATCTGGCAACGATTTTTTTTTAGAAATTAGTGATCTGGCAACCTTCGTGTCACGTGACAATTCTGGCTCAATATTTCGAGCACGCACCCTACCTAGTCCAATTTCTGGGGAGTGGGATTCTCTGACATATCATAAGGCATCTAAACACAAATGCATGCCACATAAACATAATTTACCTAGTCAGAAAACATTCTTACGGTTCTCAACTTTTTTGTGTGTTGGCGTCACTCCGTTTTTGTTTCGTTTCCTTCACGCCAATTTTTGAAATAAATTGAGCTGCACTCTTCCCACCCAAGTATAAATTCAAAAACTCATACATTGAAAGTCTTATTTATGTGAGTATAGCCCGAATAAT
The DNA here is from genome assembly GCA_038380435.1 of Ryuthela nishihirai. Classification (NCBI taxonomy): domain Eukaryota; kingdom Metazoa; phylum Arthropoda; class Arachnida; order Araneae; family Heptathelidae; genus Ryuthela; species Ryuthela nishihirai. Next base: position 44,791,061 of record JAWZYU010000020.1, read on the forward strand.
AAAATCGAAGCTAATTTTTAAGCTGAAAATATCGTTAACAAATCTGCTGCATTTTAAAAATGTGTATATTTATTCTTTCAAATTTACGTCTCACTCCTTTCGAGAAACAGTGGTGATATTAGTTACAACCAGGTGTGAAAATGCATAAGACCAGGAATGGTTCTGCAAAGACAAGCCAAGGAGGAGAAGGACTATAATTTGAGAGGATTACTAACCGGAAGGGTTGGGTTGGGTTGTTTTACCTCTGAGCGGCACTTTTTTGCACACCATGAGCTAAATGGCCAGGTCACATGGACCTCGAAGACTCAGAGAAGGTTGGGGGAGGGGACCCACTGGAACAGCTGTTGGGAGACAGATGGTAGCCTCCCGTCAAGGCCATCCAGCGTGTTCTTTAACGTGCACAGGGTATGGCTCTCCCGCACACGGCTTAACGTTCCATCCGACGGACGGCTGCCTTTCCAAGCCCATCGGTGTCCCCTACTGACCGTGGAGAGGGCGGGGAATAACCGGAAGGGAAGCGAAAAGATTATTAAAGTGATATATACAGAACTTTTGCAAGAAATGTTTCTAAAAAGCACTGAAACGAAACGGAAAACTACTTGCAGGAGGGGCGTTTCGATCCGGTCGTGAACTCCCTTTTTTTCTAGATCTAGGTCATCATAAGGCCCCATGTTTTTGTAATCAATGTGCAACTTGAAAGTTATTCCCAAAAGTTAACGTTTGTTAGTAACAGTAATCCATGGCTGTCTCAGATTAATAAATTTTTCAAATTCTACCATGAAACTCAGCCAGGAATTTCATTTTATTGTGATTTATAAAGTTCTAAGGCTTTCGATCGTGTCCTAAGATCATCATCAGAGACTGCTGGGATTGGATTCAAATGCCAACAGCACATAATGACGCATATGAGATAATGACCAAAATATTAAAACTTTAGTAATCATAAATGAACTTTTTGTAAAGTTTAAAAGTATAATTTAGAATATTAACATATGCGTTTTTTAACATATGCCTTAACAAAGGGTTTTGCAATGCAGAAAAAAATATAAAAGTGTTCCATAAAAAAAATTAAAGGTGTTCAGCTAATCAGAAAACTTAGTACCTTTGGTACAGTCGCTCAAAAAAGTATCCGAACACTGTGGTTGATTACAGAATTCAGAAAAAAATATCTGCCAACGATTTTTTAGAAATTAGTGATCTGGCAACCTTCGTGTCACGTGACACGAAGGTTGCCAGATCACTAATTTCTAAAAAATCGTTGGCAGATATTTTTTCTGAATTCTGTAATCAACCACAGTGTTCGGATACTTTTTTGAGCGACTGTACGTACTAAGGCTATTCAGATTAATTTTATTACGGGGTATTTCTCTTTTTTTTCAGCTTCGAATTTTTGGAGAAGAATTAATAATAATGAAAACCACACAATTACTTTTGCATAGAATGTTTTATATTCTATGTAATGATGAATAGTTTTTTACCCTTTCGGTAAATAACTATTCATTATTACCTTTTCGTTTTCCCTTTCGTTTTCGTATTTTTTTTAATAAAACAAAAAAATTACATTAGCACTATCGCGTGGTATTTCATATTTCTTTCAGTAAAAAAGATTACCTCCTTTAATTCATTACTTTACCACTATCGCGCTGTATTTCGATATGAAATCATGAAGGTATGATTACCAATAAATCTTTGGACACCCTTTTGCACAAATTTTAAAGTATCTACATCGCGATCACACGACGGAGGTCTTTGTGATCTTGACCTGATATTAGGCCATAAGATTGTCCACAGTTTGAATTTCGTATTTCCTGAGGTGGCAGATTGCAGCGCCGTCTTTAATTGGGATGACATACATGCGCACCTTGTGCACAGTATTAGAAAAACTTGATCTACTTTTCAGTGCTATAATTATCATCCCCCAAGCAAATATTGCTTAATTTAATATCTTGTTCCAATGAGACTGGAATGCTTGAACGTTATCAATTGAATCGCTAAGGAAATTTTCTCATTTTAAATAATTTTTGCTCCAAATCGTTTTTTTTTTTTTATCATTTTAATACCGTCCGTTTGCTCAGTTTTTTTACTTGAAAACCCTAAATTTAACCTCAGGTAACAAAATTTATATTAGTGATCAGAATATATTTGGCTTTTTTTTTAAATTTAAACTAGTCTAACTTTAACAAACTAATTTTATAAAAACTGTTAGTTAACATTACTAGACACCAAAAAGACTTCCCTACCACATGTGAATTTTATAACACAAAATGATCATTGATAAAAATCAGATGATTTTAACAGCAAATTCGATTCTAAGACAAGAAGAAATTTCCAAATTGTCTCTGTTAGAGGTGATTTCAGAGTAAAACGTTTGAGCCGAACCCGATTAGACTTTAAAAATTCTGACAAATTACAACTTAGAAATACTGCTACTAAATAATTTTTAAATTCTTCGCATCATAGGCTAATACAATTTATTTAAAATAATTATAATTAATACGATTTTAAATGATTATAAAAATTGTAAGATAAAATTACAATGTTATTCAGAGTGAAAAATCCTAAAAAATATTCGTAGAATAGTTGACTAGTTTACTGAAACTTCTTGCGAAATATCTTTGCAAATAAGAAAATTTTTGCATATGATAAGAAAGATTCTTTATTGAGAAAGATTCGATGAAAAATAATTTTACGAAAAGGACTTATTAATTTTAATTACTAAACACTGATTAAAAGTTTAAATTATAATCCAAACGAATTATGTACGTTATTTTTTCTTATTTTTGGCAATAATAAGCAAATGGAATACTGAATTATTACTAAGGTAAAGACATAACTATCTATTTGGTCCCAGCCCTAGGCCTATTTCACATCTATTGTCTATAGATTGGTAAATATTTTCTACCCTTTACAAAAGATTATTTAAAAGATAAAAACATGAATCGAAACGTTTTTGACATAAAATAAACTGAAAAAAAATCTAAAATATTTACGTGAAAGCCCAACAGAACAAATGATGAGCAATTCTTAAATCAATTCCTAAAACGTCAATATCCTAATAATTTATTATTATAATTAATCTATAGTTGATTATTTTTTGGCTAATGACAAATCAAATCAAATTTTTTGGCTAATGCCAAAAAATAACGTATATGATTCGTTTGGATTATAATTTTAAACTTTAAATGACCTTGGCAAAGACTAAATTAATTGATTGCACGGAAATAACTTTTGGAGAAAGATGCATCTTTGTAAACAGTTTCTCTGTATATTTTACGGTGAAAATATCTTTAAGTCAACACTTCAATAAGGGATTACACTATTTCGAAGAAACATTTATATCGTGCAAGCCGAATCAGAGGATGATTTATAATCTTGATAAAAAATGCCTCACCATACATATATCAATTATATTACATCCCCTAATTTATATTATTAAGCGCTAACCTCTAATAACAAAAACAAAATAGCATTTCCATGAAAATCAGTTTTAATTGGCGTATTATTTTGAAAGCGAAATATCCTAAAATGAACAACAAATTCTTAAGCGTAAAATCAATCCAAAACAAATTCATTCGACAGCTATAAAACCTCGACTCTTTTGCAAACTAAAGTTCAACCTAATCAAAACATCAATTTCTGCTCGGGTTAGAGTCAAAAACATTGATGAAAAGCAACTGCTAATAAATTTTGCATTTACACATCTCTACTACATTGCACAATACAGTTTTTTAAACATTACCTGCAAATATTTAGCGAGGAACGCCTCTACACGATGCTCGATATCACTGATTATGAGCAGCAAGTGATCCGAACTTTATCAATCTCAACAAATGCCAGCAAAATGCAGCGAGACTGGAGATTCGCCGTCTTGATCGGAGAGAGGCAGTCAGTCTCTCTCTCTTACTCAATTTCATCTCTACTCCATAACATCATCACCGGATCGCAGCGAGATATGATTCTGAAGATACAAAACCTTCCTAATCACAGCATCATCATTATCAAATGAGAAGCAAAAATAGGAGAAAACATCTCTCTCACCAATCCACAGACGTCAGAGCCACGAGAGCGCTACGTGTCCTCCTCGATCTCCATTTCCTGAAGGAAACCGGAGCGATGCCGGACAACGGAACGCTATTCCACGCGCACATCCACAGGCACGAAGATACGTACTGCTGGCCGCCGCTAACGCAGAGGGCGGCTCTAAGCCTAGTCACCAGGGGAGAGAGAGGAGGCTGAGCCGTTCGCATCCCGACTGCAAACACCTGGCTGACCTGAACACGCAAAGAAAGCACCAAAATCCATCATCTACCATACTAAACGATGGACTAAGTGCTACTCACCAGCCGCCGGCGCTGCCATAGTAAGTAGTATCCACAAAAACACCGTATACTCCACAGTTTGCGCTCTACGTCTTCCCCATCTCAGCCATACTCGCTACTGTCATCCGGGTGACCGCACGAGGAGGGAAACTCCTGGAGAGAGCAATAGATCATCTGTCAGTGGACAAGCCGGTGCCTGACTCGACGAGGAGCAGGAAGGAGAGACTCTGCGAGGTGGTTCTCCCTCAAGATTGTAGAACCAGTGGAGAAAAATTTAAATTGTGTTTGTAAGATGAAGTTTTATCCGATCATTTTTCTGCATTTCGTTCGGATATTTAGAATGGTTTCTATTATTACACGGTGACTGGGTTTTATGACGAATAGGACTAGTGCAAGGGAGACGACAGGGATTGAGAGAGGCAGGGGATATAAATGATAAGTTATGAAGAGAATTGGAGAAAAATATGAGAAGAGTTCTAAAATAACTTTAAGCAAATAGAGTTATATTGGTAAGGAACCGAAAGAAATAGAAAGATTGCTATTCTAAAAAGAAAATTGGTGGAAGAGGAATTATGGTGACAGATGTTGAATTAAAAGAAGATGGAAGAGCAGCTGAACAGTTTTAAAAGGGAAATAACAGAAAGAGTACGTTAGGAAAAGTTAACGAATTGGATTCAGAATAAAAGAGGTGAATGGGTTGAATTGTTTTGAACTTCAGTGGCGCTTTCTTGAACAAAATGAGCTATTTCGGCAGGTCTCGAGGATCCCCAAAGCTCAGAGCAGGGTAGGACGAAGTTGATCTATTCAACAGTTGTTAAGACATAGATGGAAGCCTCCCGTCAAAGTCATCCAGCATGTTTTTAAACGTTCTCAGGGTATGGCTCTCACACACAGAGCTATACTCAAAGGGGGACTGAAGTTAAAAAAAATTCAAATCCCTCCCCTTTTAAGAGGTCAAATAATATATATTGCTAACAAAGTTCCAAATGTCAGAGACTCTAAACGTCAATTCTTGCTACACCATTCTCCACACAGATTCGCGGCTTAATGTCGTATCCTCAGAAGGCTACCTTTCCAATACCTTTGCTGTCCCCTTTCTCGCACAGAGAGGATTTTTATAGGGTTAACTATCAATGCCGGCAAAGTGCGGACTCGAACCTAGAAACAACAAGTTGCGAGACTGGCGAGTTACCCACTGAACCAATCCTACCGCAAAAGTAAATGAAAACATTTACAGAGAAAAACGTCCAAATTTCAAACAATTTTTGGTGTGAAAATCAACCTAAATTTGAGAAAAAAAAGATTATTAATTGAAAAATTCGTAGAAAATAGAAATTCATACAAACGATTGTTAATCTTTTGATGAACTTTGTAAATCGCTAACCATCTTTTAACTTCTAAGGGATCCGAAAAAGAAAATCAGTTATTTGTTGAGTTTAAAGAAAACGTGACAAGTTCTTCAATGCCATGCAAAATAAACAATCTACATCTTCTGCTTCGATGGTGTTAATTGACTTCGCTTCCTCAAAACATCCCATACATGTCTGCATGTGTTTCTCCATCCTCCGATGATCTTTGGACAGTCATCGATTAGTCGAAAATCGGAAATGTAATGCTCGAACAGACACGCGAAGGGTGGAACGAAAACGGTAATTTGAAGTTTCAGAAATGCGCATTGAAAGGGAGAACAGAGAATAAGGGAAAGAAAACAAATGCGTAAATGAAACATGGGAAAATAAACAAGAGGTTTGCAGTGAATGATTAATGAAGTGGATCGCGTGTATGTTTAGGAATAAAAATGAATTTCTCACATGAAGCCCACTTTTCAGGGGTTATGACTGGAGTCTGTCAGTAAAATGCACCACAGAAATCTGTAAGCAAGGCAAGACTGCAGCAGAAGGACTATCTAGGTCGTATTTCCCATAAGGCACGTTAGGCACTTGCCTAGTGGCTCCAGAATTCTACCTTATTTATGCAAGTGGAAAAGGTACCTCCTTTTCAAACTCCAGATGGATAAAAACCACTTGCAGGATCTATGTTTCAAGAACGGTTAAATGCGCGCTCTCTTTCTCCCCACAATAGAAGTGACCTCTTAAAAAATATGGATTGTGAGAATATAATTTGTTCATCTGCAGAGCTAAAAACGAGATAGGGAAATATTTAAAAATGAACAGTTTGATTTATATGTGCTCCTCTATATAGAATGCTTTAAGTTACACACTGCCTACCAAGATATTAGAGAATTTCCAAGTTATATCAATAGGAATCTAATTTCCAAGCTCTATAATCTCTAAAATATGCATTTAACGGAAAACTGGGATTGAAGATAAAGCACATGATCAAATCTATTTAAATCTCGATTTTCAACAATATTCCTTTAGTACTTAAGGAATCATGGAAAATAGAATATTTCGCAACACTAATACATCAAATTTTTAACTCATTAATTAATTAAAGCTTAAATAATAAGTATTATTTCAAACCATTTAATAAATCAAATATATATTTTAGAATATCGACTTTTTTAACACTATTATGCTGTAGGTCAACGTGAGTATAGAGGAAAATTGTCTTGAGCTGGTGGGATCTGAACCCATGACCTCCAGAGGACATATCTGTTACTAATGTAACAGATAATATACAATATATTAGATATATTTTAGAAGTTTACGTAAAGAGGTTTTTCAGTGAATGATTTTCATGAAGGATTATTATTTACTGTTAAATATTCCAGCTTCCATAATTCTAAATGCTCAGTCATATTTTTCCATATTTTAGAAGTTATAAACCTTCGATATAAGATTCCCCTTGACATAACATGAAAATGTTGTAATTTTTTGGTAGGGCGTGTAAAAAAAATATAATCATTCATTTTAATGGGATTTAGTAACCAAAGAGTATTGTTTATTATTCATTAAAATCCGTACACCGACGTCCCATCCGACGGACGGCTGCCTTTGCCAATCCCATCGATGTCCCCTACTGACCGTGGGCAGGGTAGGGAATTTCGCAGAGATAAATCTCAACGGCGGCCCAGGCAGGGCTCGAACCTGGGAACAACAGATCACGAGCCTGGCGCGCTACCGACTGAGCCACCCTCACCCCTCTAAAACTATGTGTTTTTAGAACAACGTTTCTGCAAACTATGTGTTGTTTAAAACAATGTATGTGCAAACTTGTGCTGTATGAGACGGAATGTATGTATTAAGGCATGCGTAGGTAACTTTTGAATTATTCATGGCAGAATTGAATTTGTTGCAGTAACCAAGGATCGGAATCTTATAAATTATAAGAACACATTCTTGATTTATAAATACCGAACAGATTATACTTAATTTATATATATATCAACGAAATAAACTTACGGTAAACAAATCCGATAGCTCGGATTTGTTTACCGTAAGTTATCCATGCATGTTTTAAGACAAGGTGTAAGCAAACTAAATGCCACACATCTTGGAGTGAGGGAAAGGGCGAAACGTTCTCTATTCTTTCAACCTCCGGGAAAATAGTTTCCAAAAATGCAGAGAATATTTTTAAAAACATGTACAGTCGAAAAAAGGCTCTGACAGACAGGGACAGGCGTTTGTTGTAGCTAACTGTACGGTAAAACTGAGCTCCTACGTTCATCAGTTGAAAGAGATGATAGCTAGCAATACTTTAAAACCCATTTCAACGAGAAATATGTGCAGAGAATTGAAAACTTTGAAATTTGGGAACTATATCATGATACATACGACGAAGCATTAGGCAGGTGTTCATCGTAATTTGGTCAAGCAGTGTATATTAATACGACGATTCAACTTATGTTATCGAAGAAATATGCCAACCTCATTATTCAGAGAACTTTTTCACTATTTGTTAAGTGCTCCGTCACTGAAAACCTAATGTAAGTATTGTTTCAATCGCCCAAATTCCGCTACTGTGGTTATTGCTCAATTAATTACAAAGAACAATAAACTATAAGATGGTTAATCTGTGAATTTGAATTTTGAAGTCTTAAGCTGAGATATGTTTCAAACTCTAATTCTACTTTACAAGCCATTTAATAGTTATTAAAGAACCTGATCGTAACCATAAATATGGGACACCTTGTAGACAGAAGTCTGTAAATAATTAAATCAATAGAAAAACTGAAGCTTAGTGTCTTATAATTAAAGAAGATATCTCTGGAAATATTAAGGATTTTAATTTTAACTATCAGAAATGTTCGTCACCATTTAAAGATTTATGGAAGTTGCTTTCAACACCGAAGCTCAAAATCCCAAGGCATTTCTCAGAGTTAATTGTAACACAAGAAATAAAAGTGTTTATTATAATAAGTAGAGTTTTTTTCAATAATTCATTCAGTTTGAACCATTTTGAAAGAAACGCTCCTTAGGGCTAGCAAACATTGGTGTAAATATACTGCTCACAAAAATTAGGGGATATTTTTATCGCTTCATATTCATTTTGAAATATCCCCTAATTTTTGTGAGCAGTATATATCAGCTTCAGCAACTCTGTAAATAAAATATTGTTCAAAAGTTCATTAAAGAATTTTTCAGAAGGCAAAGTTTACACCTTGAACATGTGAGAAACGGTATCTCTTGAGACATTTATTAAACGAACTTTGAAATTACCTACAGAAGGCAACCACGAACATAAATAGATGATGAATTATTGCTGAACGTCAACATTTCTATCAAGCATTGCAGAATAATTTAGTTTGCATTAGCTAAGTTGTAACTTATTTAATACAAACTGTATTCTACAGAGATCTTGACTGAAAAACTTTGGACGTGGGATTCATTTATGTAGGCATTGAAAGAGAAAAGAAACCCATCACGTCGCTAGCGAGCACCACGGTCCTCGTAGAGTTGTTAAAAGTGCTCGTTGATACATTCTGTATTAGTGTTCGCGAGCACGATCATAACGCAAAATTTCGTCTGCTGTTTCCGACGATGATATATGAATACAAACAGGTATTAGACAGAAAAATGAAATATTTCTATATTATTTCAGTAGAAAATCACATTTAGAACTCAATAACTTCTTCAATGTGATCGGGACGGAGGTGGCTCAGTCGGTAGCACGCCAGGCTCGTAATCTGTAGTTCTCAGGTTCGAGTCCCAGTTGGGTCAGCGTTGAGATCCATCTCCGCAAAACTCCCCGCCCTGCCCATCGGTCAGTAGGGGACACCGATGGGCTTGGAAAGACCGACATCCATCGGATGGGACGTTAAGCCGTGGCCCCGTGTGCGGGAGAGCACATACCCTGTGCACGTTAAAGAACACGCTGGATGGCCTTGACGGGAGGCTGCCATCTGTCTCCCAACAGCTGTTCCAGTGAGGGTCCCCTCCCCAACCGTCTCTGTTTTGCACATCAGGTCATATGGATCCCGATGTGACCTGGTGTGCAAAAAAGTGCCGCTCAGAGATAAAACAAACCAACTCTTCAATGTGATTTTTAATGAAAAGCATGTCTAATGATAAATTAAAGATCTCAATCAAATCTATCTGAATCTTGATTATAAAAATATTTGTTAGGTATTCAAGAAGGTTTAAAAGCTGGAATATTTAACAGGCTACAAAAAAATTGACTCCAAAATTTAATTTAAACCAGTTTAAGAGATCAGTACCAGGTGCAGTGCACCCATTACTCTACTACAGTCAACTATGATCTATGATCTCTTAGCCTGTTTTAATGTTTTAATTAAATATTGGGGTCAATTTTTTGTAGCCTGTTAAATATTCCAGCGTTCAAAACTCCTTGAATACCTAAAAAATATTATTTAAAATCGAGACTTAGATATATTTGATTGATATTTTTAATTTACCTTTAGATATGTTTTTCATTAAAAATCATATTGAAGAAGTTATTGAGCTTTGAATGTGATTTTCTATTGAGATAACATGGAACTATTTCCATTTTTCTGTGTAGTACAGTCGCTCAAAAAAGTATCCGAACACTACGGTTGATTGCAAAGTTCAGAAAAAATATCTGTCAACGATTTTTTTTAGAAATTAGTGATCTGGCAACCGTCGTGTACAGTACACAAAAGTTGGCAGATCATTAATTTCTAAAACAATCGTTGACAGATATTTTTTCTAAATTCTGTAATCAACCGTAGCGTTCGGATACTTTTTTGAGCGACTGTACCTGTATATTTTTATGGGGAAAAAATTATTCTACACAGCACATCTCTAAAGTTCAAAATTCTTACATAATCAGTATAATGCAAAATTATATTAATACAACACTCCATATTTCTGTTTTGCTCACAATCTCAATACAAAATCTTAAATTCATTTGATTCATTTAGTAATTTTAAAATAAACATAATACGAAAACTAGTCGTACTGCAGGCACATACCCAGGATTAGTTTCGTGGAGGGGGGGGGGGAGTCTGAGAATAAGACCTGAGTAGGGTTTCACAATTAGTAAAATATTCTACCGTACAGGAAAACGAAGAAAATATTCTATATGGAATAAAATTTTATAGTTGCTTTTTAAATCTATTGTTAGTGTCCGATATTTACTATGGAGCTAAAATAATATTCTTTCAAAGACATCTGTTTTGGATATCAAAGCAGGTAGACAAGTCTGAGATTTCGTATAAGACGATCGGATTTCAGGGGGATTTGGACCCCTGGTCACCCCCGTTGTCTACGTCCCTGTCGTACTGTAATAATTTTGTTATCTATTTAACAGAATCTGATATCACACGCGAGTTAACAGTAGTCTGTAGAATAATAACACTAACATTTTAATAGTTAAAAGGATTGCATTTACAAAACGAACATTTTAATTTAAAGTTAGATCGTCTTCAGTTTTAGATATTAATAATTATCTAAGATAGATAGAAAAAAGGGCATTTTGATGTCATTCACATTGAAATCCTGAATATTCTCTAAAATTATATTCTTTTGCTTAAAGAAATTTTATCATTCAGGATTTCAATGTGTAGGACTACCAAAAACTTTTTGTCTATCTTAGATGATTATTAATGTTTAGCGCTGTAAAGAAAAAAGAAAGTCTTGTAATTGTAGAAAAAATACTCATTATTTTACATCATCATCATCATCATCATCCTCAAGCAGCCATGGGCTACGGAGGTCCAACCAGAGCGTGCAATTTAGTTCTCCAAGCAAGTCTATCCTGAGCTACATCTACTGCATCTGGCCACTGCACACCAATTCCAACAAGGTCCTGTTTGACATTGTCTGCCCACCGCATCCTAGGTCTCCCCTTCTTTCTGCGGCCTTTAGGCACACTGTTCATAACCCTATTCACCATTCTATAATTATTCATACGGGCAACATGGCCAAACCAACGGAGTCTCTCTCTGCACAATATGCTGCTTAAAGGAGGTTGCAAACTCCTTTGCCTAATCTCATCATTAGTTACAAAGTTGAACCACCTAATGCCCAAGATACTGCGTAAGCATCTGGAATCAAAAGCATCTAGTTTCCTGTTATCTTGTTTACAAAGTGTCCAAGTTTCACTACCATAACTAACCCTAGAAAGAACCAAACTATTATACAGTCTAATTTTAGTCTTTAGGTGTATACGCCTATTTCTCCACACTCTCCATAGATTCTTAAAAGTCCCGGCAGCAATCCCTATTCGTCTGTTAATCTCATGCCGCACATCACCATTATCTGTTACATAGCTCCCAAGATAATTAAACTGTGACACCTGCTCAAGACTGCAACCATTCAGATTAACTGAATCACAGCCTGCCTGACCAATTTTACATTATTCATTAAAATAACGAATTTTATGTTTCAAATTTCCTGCAGGAAAGAGTTTAAAAATATTTAAACATTTTAAAATAAAATATTGTGCTGTCGCAGCTGGCAAATGCTGAAATAAACAGTAATAAATGCAAAAAATGTAATTATATTTTTCGTTTTTTAGATGAAGGTGTCGTTGAAAATAGTCCTCAGCCGATACAAGGGGAGGTGGAAGTGGCAATCATCCGGGGGAACTTAAGCTCCCATACCATTCATTATATATGTATTTAAAATAAATATATATATATATAAATGTTTGAAACAGACAAGCTAATTTTTGTAATATAATAGACCATTGGTTCTCAACGTAGGGTACACCATGAGAGCTCAAAAGTCGTATTTGTATATATATATATGTTTTATTTTATTCCCATTGTTATACTATAACTATAGTTTTATCTATCTATACAAGAGGTACGCCAATTACATACACATTTCCAGGGGGTACGTGAAGCATAAAAGGTTGAGAACCACTGTAATAGATAATAATAGGCAGCCAATTTTTTTTACAATTAAAAGGAGTATCGGCGAAATTTCATTTCGCCTGATATCTACATATGCTATCGCACCGTTGATATGGTCACCAAGACTGTCCTTGGGCGTCTTGGTTCTTCCGAAGCACCTCCTTGGCGTCTTAGTGTTTGACAAGTCCATCTTTGTAGTCCTTGTTGCACTCCTCTCAAAAAATGCTGCTGACTCATTTATTAGGAAAGTGCGTTTGTATAAGATTGCAAAAAAAAATACTCCATGTGCTTGCCATTTTAATCATGAATAGGTATACAAAATAAATATGCATAGAAATACAAAGCTATGATTATTAAATGCAGCCATATTAAATCAATATTTGAAACTTGAAAATTAGCATTATATTAATACGTCTGTTGGCGTATGAGGGGATAGAGGTACGATTCACTTTAACGATTCACTTTAAAATATTATTTACCATTAGCGCTATTAAATTCGGAATATTTAATAATTTAAAGCAATTAATAGTATAATAAGAAATATAGATGAATAATATAGAATTACTTATGGACAGGCATCACTAACGATTCACGGTGCCAAGTTTGGAATTATTTTTGAATACAAGCTAATTTGAAAGAAGTTTATATTTATCTTGCATTCAAACGTAATTTATTAGCTACGTTTATTAATAACATTTTAAAATGCTTAGGTATTAAAATGTTGCATAGTCAAATTATTATTTAGCACATGTTTATGATTTATGTAATTTAGTTATGGTGCTGAGTCCTGTTAAATTCATTATTGAGTTCTTTAACTAGGTGTTCCTCTTTTCGTTTTATGCAAATTGTATTTAACTAAAAATTGCTTATTTCTTTGCACTATGAAATAAAATGAAAAGAAATATTATTTTTATTATAAGGCTAAATTAAGTGAGGTTAAATTAACTACTTGCCAGATCTGTTTACTTCTGAAATAAAATCACCAAAGGCAAAGTTACTCTGGTTTCTTTAGTGAATTAGTTTTCTGGTTGGAGGAGAATTATGTATAACTATATGAAAAATGAATAATCCAGAACACCAAATAATCTGGTTTATACTACATTAAAAGCCGTGAAAATAATTATGCATTAAGAAAAATAGCAAAATAATCGTTCTGTTAACGGATTTCGGTTCTACTTGGAGCAGAAGCTTAGCGAAGAAGCACTAGAGAAAAACTGTGTTCTAAAAGTGACAGAAGAAACGTTTTCTGCTTAAAAACGGAAAAGTACATTTCTAATGAATAATAAATTAGAAAAGAAATTATATTTTTAAGAAATCAAGAAAATATCTTCATTGAAAAGCAAAAATATACATTTTTTTGAATGTTATGAATTGGACAAATCATATAGTTATGCACCAAAAAATGTTTGGTCAAAAAATTGTAAGAAATGAGTCAGATTAAGTAGAGTTATGATTTGTTTTTTAAGCGCAAAGTTTTTTGAAACGAGCCGTTGTTTGGACAAAAGCTCCCTATATCACATCAGGCCTGCACCGTGAAATAACAGAAGAATTCATTTACAAAAATATAGCTGTTTCAATTAAATTTTAATTTATTACAATTCAACTAATAACTATTAATTTTTAATAATCTGGTAACCAATTTTAAAATATTTGTAAATATTTTATTATAGTTATAATGAGTAAATTATTTCATTTTATGTGGTTTAAATATATAGATTTTTTTGTTTCATTTTAGACAAATTAAATCGCTTCAATTTATTTGCATATTTAATTTCCCTCCTTTCTTCTTTCCTTTTGTTTAATGATTGTCCAGGCGTCGTGAATCAAGATGGCCTTGGTTGGATAATCCTGTTCCAAAAATAAAAAGTTAAATAATCAGTAAAGCAAGAAATTTCTAGTAGATAAAAAAAGAAATGAGGAGTCAGTTGAAAACAAAAGACAGTAGCCTTCAGCTACGTAGAAAAATAAGACTCTGAATACTCTGCAAAAGTTGAAGAAAAGAAATTTTCAGAAAAGGGCCAGAAAGTGATGGACTAGAAAAGTCTGGTGAAGGAAGTCGAGAATGACGAAAATATGAGGAATAAAGTGAAAAAAAGAGAGGAAGACGAAAGATGAAAAAGTGAAATAGGTAGAGCAAGGGATGAGAAGATGGATAATGAGAAAGGCGCGGGATAATGCTCCTTGGAAAAAGAAAATGTAGAGAAGAAGCATCTGCCAACGAGGAAAGGAGTTCCTCAGTGGGACAGCAATGAACTGAAGCGAGAACGAAAGTGCGAAAAGAATTCAAAGAGAGAACACGAAAAAAATATGTAACACTAAATGCGTTTCAGGAAAAAGTTTTAACGTATAAGGTAACATAACGCGAAAATTTAAATGAGAGGAGCATAAACTTATACACTATGTTGGATATGCATTATATGTGTTTAATCTGCATAAAAATTATATGTATAAACAAGTGCCAATCATAACCCAATTCAGTTTTTATTAAATTTTGGATTTAGTGTTTTGGATTTTTTTGGTCCTAAATAAAAAATTATATCCGGGATTTATATGTATACTTATTCGCATTTTTGTATACCGACAAATATTTTAAATGCAATTATGTACAAATTCAGTCCAGATTTCCGATGTAAAGGGGACAAAAATAAGGAATGAAAATTTGACAAAAAAATAAGGAATGGAAAGAGGGCAAAAAAATAAGGAACGGAGAAGGGGCAAAAAATAAGGAATGGAAAGAGGGCAAAAAAATAAGGAACGGAGAAGGGACAAAAAATAAGGAATGAAAATATGTCAAAAATATAAGGAATGGAAAGGGGACGAAACAAAGGAATGGAAAGGAGACAAAATATAAGGAGTGGAAACGGGACAAAAAAAATGGAAATGGGACAAAAAATAAGGAAATGGGACAAAAAATAAGGAATGGAAAGGTAACTAAAATAAGAAATGGAAACCAGACAATAGAATAAACGGTCGATGTAAATTATTCTACTTTTAATGAAAGCTTCTAAAAAAAATATTAGTTAAATAGTAATTTAAAAAATGGAATACTATGAAAATATAACGTGTAGAAATTTAGCAGATTTTTATAATCAAATGTGATAAATTTAGCAGATTTTAAAATCAAGCATTGATAAATGTTTTTACAGAAAGTGAATAATTTGATTTTAATAAGGATTAATAAAAGCACATTTCTATTAACTTACAATTATAAAAGATTTTTGTGTTACATACATAGACACCTTTTCATAAACAAAAAGGACATTTTGTTTTATGATATTTTAAAACAGGTAACCGACTAATCCACCAAAAAAGAAAAAACCGTCCTGGGCTTCAAGGTATCGAAACTAGTACGCTTATCATTGCTAATAATTTCAATTTTTCATTAAAACTAAAACGGGAATTAATATTTATTCTTGAACTTGACAGTTAGTTTGAATTCTGAGATATTGTGGAGAACAGGTTGCTTTGGAAATCTTAAAATTTCATTCTTTTACCAGCATCACTCGGGAATTATGTTTCAATTAAGATTCTAAAAATATTCCTTAGCTGGTAATCGGACATTGCATTCACCGTCCACACGATAGAATAAAAACCTTTATCAAAATTATGGCAACGGTGTCGAAACTAGGTACTCTCGCGCCAGGAACAAAAGAGCAAAAACCCTGGTCCGGCCCAAGGATGAGGAGGGCTAGACTCCTCCCCCCCCCCCCCCCCCCCCCCGCAAAGGCTAAGAGTCAGAGAGAGCCATTGCGCAGTTCCACTGAGTGGTTTAGTTCCACCTACAAATGATTTAAATCGAAATTTCACGCGAAGCATATAATATACATAGCAAAATTTATCTATATAACGATATAGATATCGCAAAAAGAAGATCACAAATAACAGTAGTTATGAAATATAATATGATTTTTATATAGATTCTGAATATATATTTAATTAGGAATAAATTTGGATTACTTCTAATGTATTTCAAATAACTTGAAAAGTTTAAAAGACAGTTTTTAAGTAATTTAATTTTTCGTAAACAATATACTGTTTTGTGCTCCCCTTATTATCATAGACTCATTTAACATGCCCCCCTTATTATCATAGACACATTTATCATGCTCCCCTT
Organism: Ryuthela nishihirai; assembly: GCA_038380435.1. Taxonomy (NCBI): domain Eukaryota; kingdom Metazoa; phylum Arthropoda; class Arachnida; order Araneae; family Heptathelidae; genus Ryuthela; species Ryuthela nishihirai. The sequence continues at coordinate 44,807,736 of JAWZYU010000020.1, forward strand.
ATTATCATAGACTCATTTAACATGCCCCCCTTATTATCATAGACTCATTTATCATGCTCCCCTTATTATCATAGATGCTTCTCCACTGGTGCCAGGATTTAAAGACAAGAATCTGAGTTCGATCCTGAACTCTCTTGAGGCTAAATTGGGCACGGAAGCACTGCACCAGTGATTCAATGCTCATTATTTTGAAACTTTGACCATTTACTTGGGGCGGGGGTTGACTCAGTACCCTCGACAAAGATGCTCGTTGCTTCACCCTTGTTACGCTGCTGATTTCCAGCCATATTAAGAAACGGAAATATGTTTTAAATTCATTGTGCTGAATAAAGCAGCACCATTAATTAAACTAAAATATTTAAAAAACTTCTAGATTATTAGTGAGTGTCAAATCAGCGCAAAAATAGTAACTGAGAAATAGTGATAAGTAGCTCACTATATTCATAATGCAATTTCTAAACAAAGATATAATAAAACCATAGGTACTTTTATGTATGATTCTTATATAAGAGCCATAAATACTTATAAAGATTAGTATAACATTTACAAATGTAGAAAATAACTTCAGACATAATACACCGAGTATTAACTATTACAGCACTTGAATAGATATATTCCCACTTATCTAAAGTCTGATGAAAACGTGTCCTTTTCTTAAGACACAATATTCTCTTAGCATTAATCTTAGGATTAAAACCTTGTTTTTTGCATTACACCTAGGCCGTAGAAGATAAAACATTACTTAGTATTATGAAATCATATAAGACGGTGTATTCAAAGCATTTCATAACAAAGACTGTGCTAATTCTGCTTTCGTCAATAACTTCCGATCAGCAGCAATGGTGCACCAAAGCTAACAGAACAACGAAATTAAAGGCGAGTTGAATTTGTTGTTTTCCCATTTTATTTAATCTGATTTCTGCGTGCAGTATGTGCCAGAAACTCAGTAATGAGATTTGTGCAATGGCACTATTTAATTACGTTATTGGAGACAATTAATTAGTCTGTTTAGTCAGAAGAAAGCAAAAAAAACACCATTTCAAATGAGGAGCATGGTGCCTACCACAGATCGATATGCCAGTTAATTCTGAAATGATAAAAATCAATCGATTTTAAGAAAGAAAATGAAATGGAGTGAGTCTTTTAGTCTAATTAAATACGCCAGTGGGTTTATGGGCTATATTTTCAATAAGTAATGGAGTAAGCAATCATGATAACAGTTCGTTCTTGGTTTCTTAGTAAAGGAATTAATCAGTGATGCTAACAGTTCGTTCTTAGTAACGGAATTAATCAATGATGATAAAAGTTCGCTCATAGCAATGAAATTAATCAATGATGATAAGAGTTCATTTTAGTAATGAAATTATTCAATGATGATAAGAGTTCGTTCTTAGTAATGAAATTAATCAATGATTATAACAGTTCGTTCTCAGTAATGGAATTAATAAATGATGATAAGAGTTAGTTCTTAGTAATTGATTTAATCATTGATGATAACAGTTCGTTCTTAGCAATGGAATTAATCAATGATAACAGTTCGTTCTTATTAATGGAATCAATGATGATAAGTTCTTTCTTAGTAATGGGGTTATTCAATGATGATAACAGTTCGTTCTTAGTAATGAGGTATTCAATGATGATAACAGTTCGTTCTTAGTAATGGAGTAATCAATGATGATAACAGTTCATTCTTACTAATAGAATTAATCAATGATAACAGATCGTTCTTAGTTTCTTAGCAATGGAGTAATCAATAAACGAAAATAATAATTTTTAGTTTGTTTGTGATGGCAATGATAGGGAAGCAAAATAATCCGTTCTTAATAATGGAATAGTCAATGATAAAAACAGTTCGTTTTTAAGTTCTTACCAATGGAAAAATCAATGATGATAGAAACACTTTAATGGATTTTTAGTAATAAGGTAAACAATAGCGACAACAGTTCGTTGTTAGTCTCTTATTAATGCAGTAATCACTGACGATAAAAGTTTATTCTCCCTTTTTTAGTAATGAAGTAATCAATGATGTGTTGATTTTCTATTAGTGATGAAGAAATGGATCATGACAACATTTTGTTCTTAATATCTTAGTAAGGGTGTAATCAATGATGAGGGGCGAGGGTGGCTGAGTCGGTAGCGCGCCAGGCTCGTAATCTGTAGTTCCCAGGTTCGAGTCCCAGCTGGATCAGCGTTGAGATTTATCTCCGCAAAATTCCCCGCCCTGCCCACGGTCAGTAGGGGACACCGATGGACTTGGAAAGGCCGCCGTCCGTCGGATGGGACGTTAAGCCGTTGCCCCGTGTGCGGGAGAGCCATACCCTGTGCACGTTAAAGAACACGCTGGATAGCCTTGACGGAAGGCTATCATCTGTCTCCCAACAGCTATTCCAGTGGGTCCCCTCCCCCAACCTTCTCTGAGCCTTCGGGGGTCCATGTGACCTGGCCATTTAGCCCATGGTGTGCAAAAAAAGTGCCGCTCAGAGGTTAAACTACCCAACCCAAGTAATCAATGATGATAAAACTTGGTTTTAATTTCTTAGAAAAAAAAAGTAATCAACAATGATAGCAACAGATATTAATTGTTTAGTAATAGGGTAGTGAACAGTGACAACAGTTCGTTGTTATTCTCTTATTAAAGGTGTAATCGATGATGATAAATGTTCGATTTTAGTACCGGAGTAATCTATGACGATCAAGTTCGTTCTTAGCAATAACATAATCAATTAGAATAAAGTTTATTTCACAGTTTTTTTGTAACACCAGATTTAACCAATAACGATCGAGCTGGTGACCATTGTGCTCAGCAGTTGTAAAGCACTGATGAAAGCAATAAATAAAAGTATGCATCATAGTCGATTTTAATGCATCACGATTAATTGAGCTAATAATGACTTACGAATCAACCAATGACATACAGAGCTTATTGGCTGAGTAACAAGTGATTGATAGCTCAATCAACCAATGACCCCTGAGAACCATCAATGCGTCAACTGCTTCCATAGATGCTTCTCGACAGGTGCCAGGATTTAAAGACAAGAATCTGAGTTCGTCCTGAACTCTCTTGAGGCTAAATTGGGCACGGAAGCACTGCACCAGTGATTCAATGCTCATTATTTTGAAACTTTGACCATTTACTTGGGGCGGGGGTTGACTCAGTCGGTAGCGCGACAGGCTCGTAATCTGCAGTTCCCAGGAGAGAGTTCGCTCTGTTCTTAGGTTACGGTTTATCTCCGCTAACCCTCACCCTGCATTTGGGCAGAAAGGTGGACACCGATGTGCTTGGAAAGGCCGTCGTCCATAGGATGGATCCCCGTGATCCGTGCGCAGATCCCCGTGATCCGTACCCGTGATCCATGCGCAGAAGAGTCATACCCTGTGCACGTTAAACAACACCCTGGATGGCCTTGAGGTAGCTTCCATCGGTATCCTAACACCAATTCAGTGGGTCCCCTTTTCTCTCCTCTGAGCCCTTAGGATCCTTGTGACCTGGACATTAAGCCCTACGTATAAGCAAAAGCGTAAATCAACCCAATCCCTGATCATTTATTTTTAATTTTCAGAAAGCCTCATTCACAGATAATCAAGTTCAGTATTGACAGAAACTGGGACTGACACTAAATGATGTTTCCCCACAAGATGAAATTTAGGTGACATTCACTTCACTCGTTCATTACAGTTGTATCAGCGTCTATTATCCATGATATGCTACTACTACTTACGGAAATTTCATTTTTTGATTATCAATCAAGAAAATCATGAGATGTCACTCCATATTACTCACTAACATATTATTTACAGATTCAATGATTTAATTAAAGATAGAGGAATCCATCAAGTAATTGCTATTATTGAAGTCAAGATATATTTGGACTGCTTCCAGTGGAAAAAAATATTTAAATTCATCAATCAAACGTATCCGCCACAGGGAAATAATGCAAAATTAGTATTTTGCGAGGAAATCTATCTGCTGGCGCTGTTAAAATCTTCCGATCTTAAATTATTAAATAAGAGCATATTTAGCTACCTTTGCTCAAGTAAATAACCTCTAACATAATGAAGTTAAACTCTCTGAAATATATATAGTAGATGACACTCTCAACGTTGCAAGCTTTCATTTGACATACAACTCGCTATGATCTACCTTAGTGAAATCTCCCCCATTTTTGGATGGTAGGGATGATTAGAAAAGATAGGATCTGATCAGTACAGGATTAAGGAACAGGACACCTAGGGGGTAACTAGGGCCCCGATCATATATGAGCCCTACTGATTACATAAGGAGAATGATCATCGTGTTTTGTAGACTATGAGAGCCCCAATTATGTTCCACAGCACCATCTTAATTCGGTGCTGGATATAAACTCGGTAGTCCGTGACACTCCCCATGTCCAACGGGACCCCATGTCACAAATTTTCATTTGAGGTATAAACCTTTATACTCGGCAATAGTTTATGCATTCACATCTTTTTTTGGAGGGGGAAGGGGTAGAAAATATCTGGGAGCCAAACCTTTGCGTTGGTTTAAGTTATGGTAATATGAAACTGTAATAATGAATTTAGTATTCCTGGCTCTTACAATTTTCGAGTGGTTCTTGATCAGACAGATAAACAGACAAATCTTTAAAATGCATAATAGATGACGCTTGAGTTGGGTTGTTTTGCATCTGAGAAGCTATTTTGCGTACATAATAGGCTAAATGGCCAGATCATAAGGACCCTAACGACTCAGAAACGTTTGGGGAAAAGGGGATCCACTGGACAGCTGTCAAGAGACAGATGGGAGCCTCCCATCAAGGCTATCCAGCTTGTTCTTCAACGTGCACAGGGTATGGCTCTCCTGCACATGGGGTCACAGCTTAATGTCCCATCCGAAGGACCACTTTCCAATCCCATCCGCCAGGCTCGTAATCTGTAGTTCCCAGGTTCGAGTCCCAGCTGGGTCAGCGTTGAGACTTATCTCCGCAAAACTCCCCGCCCTGCCAACGGTCAGTAGGGGACACCGAAGGGCTTGGAAAGGCCGCCGTCAGTCGGATGGGACGTTAAGCCGTGGCCCCGTGTGCGGGAGAGACATACCCTGTGCACGTTAAAGAACACGCTGGGTGGCCTTGACGGGAGGCTACCATCTGTCTCCCAACAGCTGTTCCAGTAGGTCCCCTCCCCCAACCTCCTCTGAGCCTTCGGGGTCCATGTGACCTGGCCATTTAGCCCATGGTGTGCAAAAAAGTGCAACTCAGAGGTAAAACAACCCAACCCAACCCAATCCTATCTGTGTCCCCTTTCTAACCGACAAGAGGATAGGGGTTTGGCGGAGATAAATCTGAACGCTGACACAGGTGAGACTCAAACCTGGGAACTGCAATTTACGAGACTGGCCCGCTAACGACTGAGTCCCCTTCCCCCCATCCCTGGTTGAAGAGAAAAGAGAATTCTTCACATTTAGCGTGAATTGAGCGTTTCCAATACTAGCATCGCTCCCAACATCATCCTGAGTTAAAAAAGGGCTCTTTTAACGGACCACACTTAAAATGTCTTTTAATAGTTAACAAAGTTTCATTTATTGCTCATTCTATGTTAAGGTTCTCTTTAATGTTTTGCGAAGACAATTGCAATATTATCCGTCACGCGATGGTAAGAATCCAAATACTTCTTTAAGAAAAGAATCACGCGCTAAATTATTACAGATTCCTTTCTCCTTAACGGGATACCAATGCCAATTTTAAATTTATGCAACGACAAGATAAGGCCCGAATCAGAGAAAAAAATTGGGGTAGGCAAAAAACTGAATTAGCATTGCAATGTAGCATTTTCCCCTTTGTTTTAGAAGTTGTTAAACAATTTCATGAAAAATCGTGAAATAGGCACAAGTTTAATAATTTTTGGTTTCCATTACTCTTATTACCATTCTCAAAGGAAGGTCTAAATTCAAAACTCTAGAAAAAGAACTGGGATGAGTAAGAAGGAATAAGTAAAATATACGAAACATTCACCCAACTAGAAGAATATGAACTCAGTGTTCATAGAATTGTGGGTTATAACTATTCATGGAAATTATATCATATTCATGGAAATTATTTATTCCGTGATAAGCCTTCTGTCAGATGGATCATTAATCGGATGAACTTGTACAGGAAAGCCATGCATTACGCATTTAAGAAAAACGGCTGTAAGGGTTTGACATATATCTCCTAACAAATATCCAATGGATCCCCACCCTGCTCTGAGCCCCTGGAGTCCTTATGATCTGTCCATTTAGCCCATTGTGTCCAAACAAATTGCTGTGGCGGAGATTGGCTCAGTCGGTAGCGGTCAGGACTTGTAATATGCAGTTCCTAGGTTCGAGTCCTAATTGTGCCAGCGTTGAGATTTCTCTCCGCTAAACGCTCTCCCTGTCCTCAGTCAGTAGGGGAAACCGATGGGTTTGAAAGGCTCGCATCCGTCGGATGGGACGTAAAACCGTGGTCCCGTGTGCGGGAGAGCCATCACTATGCGCGTTAAAGAACACTGTGAATGGCCTTGACAGAATCTACCATCTGTCTCTTAACAGCTGCCCAGTGAGTCCACTTCCCACAGCTTTCTCTGAGCCCTCGGGGTCCTTGCGACCTGGCCATTTAGCCCATTGTGTACAAAAAAGTACCACTCAGATTCAGAACAACCAACCCAAAAAAATTGCTGCTTAGAGGTAAAACAACCCAACGCATTACAAATATATTAAAGCTTTTTAGTTACTACTACAATTATAAAGAAAGCATTACTTCTCTGCTTCCATAGACGCTTCACCATTGATTTTAAGTGAACAGATATGGTCTGCACAATGAAATTTATTTGACTCATAGAAGTGCATATCGCGAAACTTTCGTCTCCTTTCAGCTCACCATGGTTGTCACGAAACCCTTGAACCGTTTCCTTGCATGCAATGATTTACAGCTGTTCCCTGGCCATTTCTCGCAATGCAGTGTTTATATTCCAGCCATGTGTGCTTAGGCAGCGGATACTTTGCTTAAGTATTGCGGATGTGGAAGCGTCCTTCAAACACGGGACAGCAAAATGCAAAATAGCGACTTCCCGGCTTTCTACAGTTCTCCTGCGGATTAAAGTAAATTGAACTGTAAAAGAAACAAACTCATATTGGGTTTGAGATATTCAAGGCATGTACTATGAAAGAAATTGCGAAACATTTCTAATAAATATTTGTCATGTATATTTTTTTAAATTAACTTGATCGATGTATAAGTTTTTATTTTTTCGCTGTGAAAATTTACTTTTTTATGCATTTAATTTTTTATTATTTATTCAAAAAAATTACGCATCGACAAATTTAGTTTAGAATTTAAAACTGGAATAGTCTCCATTTAGCTAAACTTTGTAGCTTTTTAATTGTCTCTTTTGCCGTTGTGTGTCGGACGTTAAGCCGTGGCCCCGTGTGCGGGAGAGCCATACCCTGTGCACGTTAAAGAACACGCTGGATGGCCTTGACGGGAGGCTACCATCTGTCTCCCAACAGGTTCCAGTGGGTCCCTGCCCCCAACCTTCTCTGAGCCTTTGGGGTCCTTGTGGCCTGGCCATTTAGCCCATGGTGTGCAAAAAAGTGCCGCTCAGAGGTAAAACAATCCAATCCAATCCGTTGTGTGACCTGAATGGCAACTCGGGGTGACTATGAGATTGCGCAGTTGATTCTTCAGCAGTTGGAGCGGGGTGGCTCAGTCGGTAGAGCGCCAGCCTCGTAATCTGCTGTTCTCAAGTTCGAGCCCCACGTGGGCCACCGTTGACATTTATCTCCGCCAAAGCCCACCCTGCCCTCGGTACAAAAGGGGACACCGATGCGCTTGTAAAAGCCGCCATCCGTCAGTTGGGACCTATAACTGTGGTCCGAATATAAGAGAGATCCATACCCTGTGCACGTTAAAGAACACGCTGGATGGCTTCGACGGAGGTTAAAAACCCTCCAGCGGGTCTCCTCTCCCCAACCTTCTCTGAACCCCCTGGGCCCATGTGATCTGGCCATTTAGCCCATTGCGTGCAAAAAAAGGGCCGCTAAGAAATTAAACAGCAACCAGCCACAACAGTCCCAGGACTCGAACCTCAACAACTGCAGTGTTAACGCGATCTCTCACCTCCGAGATAGTGGGAATGAGAGAAGAAAATCTCAAACGCAGACAAGATAGAGATTCAAAACTGAAAACTACAAATTGCGAACCTATCGAAATACCCATTGAGTCAACCTCACCTTATTTCACGTAGGACACTTGGCTATACAAAGTGTTTTTACCCCGAGTGCCTGGCTTTACTTAGCACTTTTCTCGAGCTCCAAATATAATTTCCGAGAAAAACCACTAATAATTTGAAATCGCAAACACTCCAATCACCTTCTTAGCTCCCTTCGAAAGTTATTATTCCGTCATTGGATTATGATAAAAAACATAAAAATTTGTTAATATTGTTACAACAGATGAACGTGCTGCAGTGAGTTTATGATAAACGTGAAAAGAACGCTCGTGTATGCTTCTGCGAGAGATTTATTTTAACCAACGAATTGGAATACAGAACCGATCTAAAAAAATAGAAGAGATAGAGTTGTTGGAATTGTGGAGATCTGAAAGGGGGCATGAATAGCCTTAGACTGTGACGATAGTCTAAAGCAGTGGTTCTTAACCTTTTATGCTTCACGTACCCCCCCCCCCCCTGTAAATGTGTATGTAACTGGCTAACGAAACGTGTATAAAACATATATATATATAACATATATCTAGCGACTTTTGAGCTCTCAATGCGTACCCCAAAAAATTTTACCGCTTTAGACTAGGGGTTGAGGACCCCTAGTCTAAAAATAAATGTTTTTATTTGGTGTGTGCGTGGGAGGTCGATTAGTTTATTGGTGTGGATCGTGTTGTTAAACTGGTAAAGATAAAGAATAATTTGTCGTCTCGTGTATGGTGATCAACGCCTGAAAAAATTGGTTCTGAGAAACCAGTATACTTAGACACAGTTTTGGAGTACTTGAGGACTAAAAAAGGAAATCATTTTTGTGTATAGCTATTTAGTTATTTAGGAATTGGTAAGATTATTCTTGAGATATTGCAAGCATTCAGATATATGAATCTGGTTAGATTGAATATTTATTGATCAACATGATTTTATTGTTCATTAAATGATTTTAGTCTTGTTTCGTGAATTGGATGTGAATAGAACTGAGATCATGGATTCTTCTGAAAGTTGATCTTTGTATTATTATAGAGTTTCGTGCCGGTTGACTTAGTTTGTTTATAAATAATTTCATCCATGCCTTTGCAATAAATTGCATTGTATTGTAATTTTCATTGACCAATTTTTACTTGAACTCATCCATTTTAAATTGCAACAATATTGTTACGACAGACGAGCGTGCTACAATGAACTCGTGATATGATGTATCGTTTTGAATCTCTTGTGTGCTTCAGCGTGTGAATTACAGCAAAAACGACTTGGAACCCTGATTTGACTAAAAGGATATTCAGTTGTGAGTTCGGTGAATTAAAAAGAAGAAAAGAATTGATTTTGTGTTGTGAGCGATTAGTCGGTTTGAGTGTTGTTTTACAATTACTGTTGTGTGTTTATCTTGAAGGAGATGTTTCTAGTCAGTGTCAAATAGTGAATTGAGTGTATTCAAATATAGAAGACAGAAGTTATGTTCTTTCTTACAAAGTTGTACCACTACATAATAGAAGCAAAGGTGGTATGAATAAGACATGAGGTCGTAATATAATTTAAAGAAAATACTTGGTATTCTTGTAAACAAAGTAAAGTAAGTTTTACTAATAATTGATTTTATGTAATTGTTGCTAAGTAGAGATTTGTTCGATAATCTGCTTGCTACTCAATTAAGATAATTCTACTCTTAAGACTTGTTAATTTGAATGTCATGTTAAGGATATTGGAATGTTCTGTTCTATTAACATTTGTCAATAGAAGATGTGAATAATTAGTCATAAGCACATTTAGTTCAATATTTAAATTACCATACTTCTTGTATAAATAATTATTAAAAAAATGCTATATATTGTTTTGAACTCACGCTCAGTGCTCATCTGTTTAAATTCTTATCAATATATATTCTATTGATTCATTTATCTAGGACAATGTTTCTCAGCCTGTGGCACGTCTACCCTTTGGCAGGAACGTACACAGGGAGGGAGGACCAGGGAGACTTAACCCCCTGTCCTCCTTCCCCCAAAGACAAGTGTTCTATACAAACACTTATATTTGTATAATTTTAGTTTAACTTCATATTTTATGTTCGACACTAAAAATAGATTTAAAATAGCAACTGTAAAATCTAATTCTATATTGAATAACATTTCAACCTTTCTCATTTGGTGGAATATTTTAGTAACTGGGAAATCCTACTCAAGTTTTATTCTCAGAATAGAAAGTCCCATCCCCGAAACTAAACTCTCGGAGCCATCCCACCCACCCCGAACTCCTGGGTATGTGCTTGCCCTTTGTGGTACTTGGGGTATGCGAGAGAATGTCTGGGGGCTACGAGAGAAAACGAGGGGTGTAAATGGTTGAAAATCATTAATACAGTTGTTTTCTCGCATTTAGAGTAGAATATACAATTCAATAAATATCGAATCAAAGCAGGGAAATCTGAAAGGAAAAACTTTAGTTAAAATAAAACTGAAAAAATTCAACTTAAAATATCGTTGTTGTTGTTTTTTTCAAACGCTTCGACAGAACTGAAAAGTTAGAATTTTAGTTTTAGGTTTGACAGCGCTTTATTATTTTTGTACTTTTCACATTCAAAAACAGCCAGTTAAGATTAAATTGTTTAGACGAATTTGTTGCAATTTAAGAAAAAAATCTGTTTAAAAAGTTTAAGTACTTGTGATACTTCAAAAAACGATTTTTAAAAAAAGGGTACTTTATGAAGCAAATGTGAGCAATACTAACCTAGACAATTGTGGGGGGGGGGGTTTAAGGGTTGAAAAACACTTATCTATCTACATTATCGTATTTAGGGTGGAACACATTATATAAATAATTATAAGAATATTAATATATAAGAATATTTATTATAAGAATATTAAAGCAAGGAGTGAATGTAAATAGATTAAAATAAAACTGAAAAAATTAGACCTAAAATTTCTTTTTTAATAAATCATTTCGACGCGAAATTTGAAAATTTTAAATTACCGACAAAAAACTTCGAGTAGGTTTTATGTTTGAAAACAGCTGTTATGAAGCATGGACATTAGCAAATGTGATATAAGAGAAACTCATACTCCTACCTCCAGCAATAGAACATTTCAGATCTCTTAGAAGCTTCATTGGCGTTGACTCCGAAAACTCACAACAGCGATAAAGCGATAAAAAAATGCACCAGCGATAAAAAATGCTTCCAGTGGCATGGCTGTCGTGAATATCTGAATTTATCCCATCTGTACAGCTATATGTGTGTCTCTTGTCCATTTCAGTATTTTGGTTGTATTTCTGAGAAAGGATACTTAAAATATTCTACAGTTGACGTGAATATCTAATCTAAATTTAATCTTTTAAAAGCTAATTCAAATTTGTTTCATTCTAAAATGTATTTATATTCTCAGCTACGGAAGATTCACCAACTTTTTATTCGATAAAGGATTCTAATGTCTTCCCGACCTTACGATATAAAATCTTGAGTTTAAAACCGTTACATTTGATAAAAATAATTCCTCTTTTCAATTTTGAAAAGTCTCACAGAGCATTATATGGCGTCACAAACCCGTTTCTTTAGTTAGATTTCATTGATAGCTGACAAAATGCCATGCTTTTATATCTATCAGAATCACGGACAAGAGACAATTTGTACGAAGACAAGAGCTTGGCGATCTGCCAAGAGCTTTAACAGCTAAGTGCTCGAAACTGCTCACTAAATTTCAGTCTCCGAAACTTATTCCGAAGAGTAGATTCTACTGTGCATAGGGAAATTCCGTAGAGAATAATTTAGTAACAGGTTCTTGATGCTTCACGGCTCCGCCTTTTGCCTAACTGATAAACAGATTATTCGTTGTTGATCAGTTGTTGCTTGACTAATGATGTCAGTGGAGACGAGAAACTTTTAGATCGAACAGTCTATTGCACTTTAGAGCGATCGAATCGCTTAAACATGCACACTACAATGCGATATCTCTAAGTCCTCGCTGAATTATGCAGATGACATTATGTTCACTTAGTAAGTTAACTCCAAAAACTAAGAGAGCCATTTCGAAGGGGACGAAGATTGGCTCAACTGGTAACGCGCTGGAATCGTAACGCGCCAGGTTCGGAGACCCGTTAATCCATGGATCAGTGTGCCGGCGAGCGTATAATGTACAAGTTAAAAAAATGACAGATGATCTTTTCGGGAGGTTTCCACATGTCTCTTAACAGCTACTCGGTGAATCACCTTCCCTTGCCCAAAGCTAATCCTTTGGAACCATTGGGACCTCGTCCTTTAGCCAATGTCAGTGAAAAAAGTGCGGCTCAGAGGTACAAACAACAAAAAATTTCATTCAAAAACAATGAGGGATGTAGGAAGACAGAGATATAACTACGAAGACTGTTTTGGGGTTAAAATTTTCCCCGTCAATATCTGACAACTAACATTTTTGGGGGAAAAATATGAATCTTCCTTCCGACTTCCTTTCTGATACTCTTTGCGCCCCCTTTTTCTTTTTATTTTTTATTTTTTTTTTGATACTCTTCGTTTTCTCTCTCTCCCTTTTTTCTCTCTCTCTCCCTTTTCTCTCTCTCTCTCTTTAATATATATATATATACTCTTCGTGTTCTTTTTTTTCTTCCTTTTTGATGCTTTTCGTTTACTCTTTTTTGGTTCTCTGTATTCATTCGCGTCCTCCTTTCTGAAGAAATACAGTTGATCGAATTATAGGTACTATCAGGAATGTGCTTAAAACCTGGTAAAGATTTCGTAAGGGATGACATCTTCCTTCGTGATAAATTTTATAATTATGCGCTGCGTAACACTGCTGGGTACTTCTTGGTCCGACATATTGATTACAATTGACTGGTGAAGTGGAGGGGGTGCACAACTACTGATGTTCACAAGTTTGAACATGTCTTGTCAATGAATGCCTTGCAGTTGATTTGTGCTCGAACGATAACTAAATTCTCTGTTACATTTGAACTCCCTACATAAATATAAATTAAAAACAAAGGGCTTCCATTTTAAGAAATTTAAGGAAAAATGCCAATGTACACTGGTGGAAATTGAAAAAAGGACTCCATTAAAAATTGAAGCGTAATCAATGAGATTTATTTAGTAGAAACAACTTGTTGAGAAAGGACAGTGATCACACGTGTGAAGTGATTCAAGGTTTATTGTACCTTTTAATGAGTATTACATTTTACAGAAGGCACATTTTAATAAGGTGTTGAACCTCCTCGAGCAGCAATAAAAGCTTCCAATCTGGTATGCAATCGGTCGTACAAATCCTGGATATCACGCTGGGGGATACCATTCCATGCACTTTCCAATTGGACGCGTAATTCAGCGATGGTCGTTGCCTGCCGAGGTCAGTGGAAGAGCTTTTGTCCGATCCAGTCCGAGACATGCTCGATTGGAGACAAGTCCGGAGAGCGTGCTGGCCAAGGGAGTTGGTGCACCGTCTGAAGAGCATGTTGAGTTGTCTGGGCGGAGTGTCTCCTGGAACCACGTCTGCGAGCTCGGAACCACGTCTGCGACGGGCGTTATCCTGCTGGAATATCGTATTTGGGATTACACTCAAATATGGTAGAACAACCGGCTGTACGATGTCGCTGACGTACGTATTACTATTCAATGCACCCTGTACAAACCCCAGACACTTACGAGAGTGATAGCTAATCGCACCCCACAACATGATGATTGGCGTGGGCCCTGTGTATCGCTGGCGGATGCACGATGGAAGAAGCCGCTCACTTTGATGCCTTCGGAGGCTTAAACGACCATCAGACGCTCCTAAGCAGAATCAGCTTTCATCATTGAAGACCACAGACTGCCATTCTTCCCTCCAATGAATTCGTTCTTGACATCACTTCAAACGTGCTCAACAGTGACGATGTGACAGTGGACATGCCAGCGGCACGAGTGCCGCAGTCCTGCTTCCAAAAGACGATTGCATATCGTTCTTGTAGACACCCTTAGCATGACAGAAGATCGAATTCTTGGCGCCGTAGCCGTCCGCTCTGCCACCGCCGCCCTCCTGATACGCCGATCCTCTCTTGTGTCCGTAACTCTGTGTTGCCCGGAACCACGTCTGCGAGTGTGCAAATGCTCTTCTGACCATCGACGCCACCATCGTTCCACTGCCGATACCTCTCGTCCAAACGCGATGTGCAATTTGACGAAAAGACCAACCTGCTTCCCGAAGACCCACTATACGACCTCGCTCAAACTCCGCTAACTGAACGAATGTTGTGCCTGCGTCGTCCAGGCATGGTAGCTTCTTCAAAGAGCATTGAACAACACGACACAAGACGGATAACTTCTTTTATCACGTCCTAGTCCTTAAATACGCGCTGCGTACATTTGCATGTTGTCGTCCTCAGTGACATCATTATTTTATTCAATGGCTTTCAATCTTGAATAACGGTTTCTGCTGCCATTAACTATTAAAATATTATAATATGGCGTTCCTAAAGAATTTCCTTCTGGGTGTTCTTTTTTTTTCAATTTCTCCAGTGTATTTGCAAAACCTGATAGTTGCATCTGCAAATTTCTTTTTGTGAAAACTACTGGACTCGACGGGGCGGGGGTGGCTCAGTCGGTAGCGCGCCAGGCTCGTAATCTGTAGTTCCCAGGTTCGAGTCCTAGCTGGGTCAGCGTTGAGATTTATCTCCGCAAAATTCCCCGCCCTGCCCACGGTCAGTAGGGGACACCGATGGGCTTGGAAAGGCCGCCGTCCGTCGGATGGGACGTTAAGCCGTGGCCCCGTGTACGGGAGAGCCATACCCTGTGCACGTTAAAGAACACGCTAGATGGCCTTGACGGGAGGCTACCATCTGTCTCCCAACAGCTGTTCCAGTGGGTCCCCTCCCCCAACCTTCTCTGAGCCTTCCGGGTCCATGTGACCTGGCCATTTAGCCCATGGTGTGCAAAAAAGTGCCGCTCAGAGGTAAAACAACCCAACCCAACCCAACTGGACTCGACAGCATAAATGCAATAGTTTAGACTTGTGAAGTGTTAAAACCCTCAGCAAAAATACAGAATACAAACATCCAAGTCACACTCTGGATCCGAATCACCTTTAATCTTTTTCAAGTGCGCCAATTTGCCTTTACATATGTCTGTAGCGTTGAGCAACCGAGCTGTACAGTGAAGTGACTTCAAAGGTGCGACCCTCTTCAAGCCAGATAGGTTTAAACAGGGAATGATGTTGGCAGTTTTGCTATTTTAAAGTTTTTATCGCTAAATTTAACGGTAATTTCTTCATCTACCTATTTCGACTTTGATTTTTAGCGATATAACGTAAATTTGGCAATTAAATAACTCTATTATTTGGCTTTATAATATTAAGTCAAGACTTTAGAATTCTTGACGGTTATTCTCCATTTGATTGTTTTGAAATTATGTAAAATCTATTGTTTACTATTCTGCTTTGACTTTCTTGCAAATTGAATTTGCCACATACATGGACGTTGGTAAAAGGGGCAGTACCCATCCCCCCCCCCTCCTTCTGTTAGAAAATTAATTTAAGTTAAATAATATCAGGTGTACCAAAAATTTATATTTTTTTTTTCTTTACCGAAATGTAAATTTAGCCCTTCTTTTTTTAACGTTTTTTTTATTCTATTTATTATTATAAAAAAAGATCTTTTTACGTGTATTTTCAACAATAAGTTTCCTTTCTCCCGTTTTCTTTTCAGGCATCATCAAGTGTGTTCCGATATGATGTATTGATGAATGCACGACTGCTGTATTTGCAATTATACTCATTAATGAGCTGCTTTGCCTTAAATATTTCTATCTTGAAACATTGATTCGCCCCCCCCCCCCCATGTTGCTTGCTTTGATATTTTCCCGCTAATCCCCGCCATGCTTTCTTTTAAAATTAACAGAATTGCACTTAAAGGTCGCCGAATCAATGTTAAATATTTACCCTCCTTCGATAAAAAGTCTAATTCAATGCAAATAGCATTCCTATATATTTGAAAATAAATTAGCTTTCCTACAGTACAAATTCGAAGAGCGCACAGAAATATTGCAGGCGATCCGTACGCTCTCTCTGATGTTTCGGATGTTTTATAAATCGAAAGTCGAAAAGGGCAGAACAATAAAGTGAGGAAGTGACTGTATCTGATGCAGAAGTAGACTTTTGATTGATAGCACTGTCAACAAAAACTGGTCTGTTGAATAATATACGAATATCGTATTTGTGCTAGACTTGTTCACTGTGAGGAGAATAGTTCCGAAGTTGAACAGCTGTGAAGATTACGGAATAAAATATCAAAGAAATGCGAGATACTTTCATTACATACATTCCAGTAACCGTTGTTGTTGTTTTTATTGGAAAACAGTTTTGAACTGGAAGAATAATAAATTCCCTCTGCTGAATTTCTTGCTCGTTTTCAAGGAGAACGAAATTTCCCACATTCCTATATTTTTGCACCTCAATGGATAGTCCAATTAATGGAAGATTGGTAAAATGCAAATAGTAATATTTCACTATTACCAATCCAACTCTCTCTTATATCTCTCAAAATGAAAAGTTCCGCTTTGCCATCACCACCGTGGTTGGACTGGGATTGGCTCATTTGGTAGAGTGACAGGTTCTGCAGTTCCTAGGATCGAGTCCCAATTGCGCCAATGTAGAGATTAATTTCGCTAACCACTACACTGCCCTCGGTAAAAATATGGCTACCAATGGACGTGGAAAGGCCGCCGCCCATCGAATGGGATGTTAAACCGTGAGCCCATGTGCAGGAGACCCAAAACCTGTGCACGTTAAAGAACACGCTGGTGGTCTTGACAGGAGACTTCCATCTGTCTCCTAACAACTGTTCAGTGGGTCTCCTTTCTTCAGCTTTTTATAAGCCCCTGGGGTACTGGTGACCTGGTCATTTAGCCCAGTGTGTTGACAAAAGTGCTGCTAAGAAACAAAGCAACCTAATAACCTAGGGACTAAGAAGTTAAAATCTCTGCTATTAATGTAAGCCCCTTGATCGCCACACTCTACCACGAAATTTGCAAATTTCTAACATGAAAAGGTCGTTTATAATAGTTTAAAGTTTTGCCATTTTCCAACGTTAGCACTCTAACAGCAGAAATAAAAACTTTTGTGAAATTCGAAAACTTCTAATCTAATATTTCACTAGTATCTATCTAACCAAAACGAATTATCCATTTATCTCTAAAAAATATTGAATGTTTACTGAAGGACAGACGACAAAGTAAAAACAATAGCTCCCATTTGAAAAGCTAATAATCAATGACAAACAGAGTCAAATATGCTATTCTGAGCCACAAAAATTGAACTTTCCGATTAATAAAGAGAGATATATTTCCATTAAAAAGAGTATAGAAAACATATATCTTGAAATATTGTTTTTAATCAAATAAAATGAAGCCTGTGATTAAATGTAGTTCTGCTTATGAAGAATCTTGAAAAAGTGGACTTTTTCTTTGATTTGCCAACTGCAATTCCAAAAGCCCAGAAATGTTTTCGTCGGTTGCAAAATTGCTGCCTGACTGCTTGACTTGATAAATTTAACGTTTTCACTTTACCAAATCCTTCTGCAACATAACAGAATGTAATGTTTCTAAAATCAATATATTCTCCGAATTGCCTACAGTAAAAAGAAATACGTATGAAAATAGTAATAAATCTATATAAAAAATTAATGGTTATTGATTTTTTTCGTAACCCAATTACAGGCTAACAAATAAAGTCAACGTCAGGTTATCATCGTCTAAAAAGAAATTGAGATGAAATATCTAGGGAGTTGTTTTTTTTTTTTTCTTGAACAGACATTTTAAATTCCATCATTTTTTTTTACTAAATAAATATCTTATCCATAAATCAAATGATTTCTGTTATTCAGCAGTAAAGCTTGCCCAATGTAATCTAATATAGAATAGTTCGTAATTTACAACCGTCTAGATGAACCATGACCTAATTTTGTTTCTTAAGGGTTTATTGCAATTACAATTCGATTTAATGAAAATTAAAAGAAATTAAAATATTTTATACGAATGTGAAAAATCAATATTATTTTTATATTATTCCCATATTATTATGAATACCTCGTGCAAATTAAATTTAATGATATTAAGTTTGGTTGTTTTACGTTTGAGTGGCATTTTTGTGTAAGCAACAATTGTGTAAGTGGCAATTTTTGTGTACGTTTGAGTGGCATTTAACCCATACAATGGGTTAAATGATTAGGTAACAAAGACCCCAAGGACACAAAGGAGTACAAAGAAGGAAACCCACTGGACAGCTTTAAGGCTTCCGTAAAGGCCATCCAGCGTTTTCTTTAACGTGCACAGAGTATGGCTCTCCTGCACATGGAGCCACTGCTGACGTGCCATATCATGGTACGAGGCCAGTAGCATGCACTAGCGTGTCACGCTACTGGCCTCGTACCATGATTCAATTACACTAATTCAAACAAATAGCATGAATATTAAAATTTTGCTTCATATTTAGGGCAACTATGCTGTTATTACAGATTTTTCAAAATCTACGGGTCTCAAAAAATGCTATTCTTTTTCCATTTGAACCACCAAGAAAAAGTTTGAAAAACTCAGCTGCATAGAATATCCGTAAAAATATCCTGTGTTCTAATCTCCACGAAATCAATGCCAGAAAATTGCCTCTAATTTCTACCCTTGGCAGAAGAGTAGCAGTATTGTCAAACAACAGTTATTAGAGTAGAAACATTAGAGAGTTAATGGTAGCATTGGGCCCTGCATTTTCGAAAAAAAATACAATGTTCCATTTTTGGAGCAAATTTTATTAAAACCAATATTTACTATTAGTGCTCATAATATGTCCATATTATGATATGAAGATTATCAATAGCTTTTTATTATTGACAGTCCACAATATTTTGCTGCAGTTTCCGAAAAATACTGGTTTCTCTGCATTATCAGAAATATTCGGCATCATTTACAGTGATTCGTGTGTCTTGAAAGTGTCGTTGCTGTTGCCATTGACAGCTCGCGAAACAGTTGCCTTCCTTTTAAAGACATTGGTCGTCCTGAGTAACTGTGATCCTGGGACAACTTTCTCCAGGTGTTTATGACTATTCTCTCCCTTTACTTGAAATTGCCCCCAAAGCTTTGATAGGATATTTTTTGGCACCTTTAAGTCACTAGATACCTAAGCATGATTCGTATTCCTTGAAAAACGCAAAATTCTCCGCCCTGCCCACGGTCAGTAGGGGACACCGATGGGCTTGGAAAGGCCGCCGTCCGTCGGATGGACGTTAAGCCGTGGCCCCGTGTGCGGGAGAGCCATACTCTGTGCACGTTAAAGAACACGCTGGATGGCCTTGACGGGAGGCTACCATCTGTCTCCCAACAGCTGTTCCAGTGGGTCCCCTCCCCCAACCTTCTCTGAGCCTTCGGGGTCCATGTGACCTGGCCATTTAGCCCATTGTGTGCAAAAAAGTGCCGCTCAGAGATAAAACAACCCAACCCAACCTTGAAAAACTGAACGTATATTGATATAACAAATTATAAATTTAGAGAACTATGCGTCATACTATGATGCTAGTCCTCTAAATTTATCATTTGAAATGCTTCGCTTTCTAGGCAAATGTAAAAGAGATATTATTTGGTTCATGCGAAACACTTAAAGGTATCAACTGCTCTATGTGACATGCCTGATGAAAAGTTCCTCAAAAGCATTTGGAATATAGCGTTGTAATGTTCGTAATATTTGCATAATATATATTTCTGCGAAAACGATTCAGGAAACCGAATTAAATCGGTGTCCTCAAATTAAATGCAATTTTTCTCCAGTGTAACAAACGTATATTTCTAAAGTAAAAACACGTATAATGGTTATAAACATAAAATTTAAGCCTTTATTAGTTTAGTTTAATGGTAGTGTTGGACCTTCATTTTCAAGCAAACGTTCTTCTGTTTTTCGAGTAAATTTCATTTTAAAAAGTATTCACAGCCAGTATTTATAATTAGTACTTCTCCCTCTTCCCCTAAATATACACATGACCTGTCTAATCCGCAAAGCTCTTTGTCTGCCCATATTTTGACTTTTTCCCCTAGTGTATGCCTATACAATCGACGACTAAGTTTAGCCATATTGTTTTCAAGGTAAGCCTAATCTTTTCTGTATGTCGTATCCATTTGCTTAGTATTGAATTTACTTATGTTTCTGTACGCTTAATAGCTTTGCAATATTTCGTCTTTTTTTTTAATTCCTTAATTATTCTCATTACCTGTTCGTTCTTGTTTATTCATATCACTGTATATGCATATACACAGCATTATCTCGATTAATGCAAACTAGATATAATGCAATTTGTTCTGAAAGCCTTTTTTTTAACTTTGCATAAGTAATATAAATTACAGAAATTAGACTAATTATTATAATCGAAAAAATTCTTGCGTTTCTGTAATCCCACTAGTTTGCATCGTATTAAAAGTTTGTGTAATACAATTTCCTTTAATAACAAATCCTATGCGTTAATGAATCCATTACTGTACAAATTTTTCCATTGTCGATTAGATGTTTGTTATTTTGTATCTTACGTAGACAAAAATATTTAAAATAATATTATTTCTACACAACGAATGTTTCTTTTTTTTAGATTAACATTTAATTTTTTGCCAATGGAATGACCTTGTATTTTGTGTTTTAAAGTTCTTAGTGTTAATTAGTTTTAAGAAAATATGTACACTCGCTCAAAAAAGTATCCGAACACTATGTTTGATTACAGAATTCTGAAAAAATATCTGCCAACGATTTTTTTAGAAATTAGCGATCTGGCAACCTTCGTGTCACGTGACACGAAGGTTGCCAGATCGCTAATTTCTAAAACAAATCGTTGCCAGATATTTTTTCAGAATTCTGTAATCAAACATAGTGTTCGGATACTTTTTTGAGCGACTGTACAGAAGCAAAATTTTAGTAAAGTAGCAGAAAAGACACTTTCAAGTAATAATCGGATAAGCTTTTTTTGCGATGAAGCGGAAAATATATTAATTTTTCCCCTCTTCATATCTTGCAATATATTCGTGTTTACTTATTTTTCATTTAATGCATACTAGAAAGAATTTCATCAGATGAATTTAATTTCTATAATAATCTGTGCTCTGTATAATAATGTCATAAGACAATTTAATAAATCCATAAATTGTCTTATCACATCTTGAAGTCTGACTACATATTTTTTACGCATATAAAGGCAAAAAACAATAGTTTGAAAGAGTGTTTTGTATCTGGAACGTTAGGAGTTTTTCTTTACTTTTCATTAGCCAAACAATTGGAAACAATTCAATTAGATACTCCAAACATTCCGTTGAAACGCGAAAAATAATCTGCAGTTGCGTAAAACTTCCAAAAACGATTTCCGCTCTTTAGGGGGAAAATCATCGGCAAGAGTACACTTGTTTCCGTAAAGACATTGCAATCGGACAGGTCGATCGGAAATCTCGACTGAAATACATTAGGTTTGTATTTATTAACTGAGAAGAATTCATGGAAGCACTTGAGACTGCGCAGTTGACAAATCGACGTTTCTGATACTGCTTGACTGAGGTTCAATCACTTCATATCATTGGTTGATCGAGAAGTGTTTAATAGCTCAATCAGCAATGAGATAAATCGAATTTCTTTATGCTTAAATATTTTTGTTTTAAGAACGATGTGATGTTTTCAGTTCTGCCTTTAAATACATGTTTGTATTTATCAATTTGCCCCTTTTTGTACTTTTTCGTTTTTAAACCCCATTTTATTAGCTTGACTCTTCTTGCTTCTCTCTTTTTACCGAGAAAAGAAACGAAAGTATTTTACTACTCTAAGAATTTGATTTTGCAACATTTCTTTCTCCCGTTTAAGTTTTTTATTTGGAACTGAGATAGAAGAAAGCCAATCAAGCTTCCAGTTTTTCCTTATATCTTCTCTCCACTATCCTGCCACTTAGCACTCCGGTGAGTCCTCTTTTGTGAGATGAATCTCTTCTTGCAATTCCGACATCACTGATTGAGACAAAAATAAATTCGTTCCAAAGATAACAACCAATTACCCAATCGAGCCCAGCTATCGAACTAAACTAGATTGACTGGATGGTAGAATTTGAAGGACATTTCTGCTACTAAGGATCCTGTTTTAGAGGAAATACCGAAATAATTATCGTGTCTCTTTAATCGAGAAATGAACATATACACATATATGGAATGAAAAACACATATATGGAGGAAAGAGTTTAGTGGTGATTAAAATTTTTGGTGAAGCACTTTGACTAGAGCAGTGAGGCCCGGATGTATGGGAAAAAATCTCGATCGATGCGTAGTATTGAATTGTATCGAACTGGAACGATTTCCGTAATATATATATTATATTTTTCAGCTGTTCTCCAAATTCATTATTTAACTAAAAAATTTTGCTTAAAAGCAAAGAACTGCCCTTCCAGCTAAATTCAGTGTTTTGTCCCTCCCAAAAAAAATTGCTTACATATGTGTGTGCGTGCGTGTGTGTATGTTTTACCTCTCCTTTATATATTCCAGGGTACTTTTATTAAAAAATTCGTATAAAATATGTGTAATACAGTATATACGTTTACTATTTTGGCGACTCCATTCCAATTATAAATTTTAACTTTATTATATTGAACTGAATTACTCGTCGTAAATGATCACTTGGACAGTTGTCGTTTTCGTTTGCCATAATTTGTTTACAATATTAATTGACTCAACTAGCATAAAGTACAAAAAATGCATAAAAGCAAACACTAAAAAAATATACACCATTATCATCACTGCAGCCAAGGTGTCCCCAGACCCGTCCAGGTTTAAAGCACATTTGTATAAGACATAGCTTGGTATCTTCATAACATAAATCAACAAAGTTACGTGCTATTCGCATATATTGAAACAGAAATTGTATCTTCCTCTGTTATTAAGTATAATATGATAATGCAACTGAAAACTAAAAAAAGAGCTAATATTAAATATATATATTAATTTATTGTGCAATGAGTTGTATGTAGACGGTCATATTATTTTGATACTAGATCGTGTGGGCTCACTCACGGAAATATTGAGCGTGTACAGTTACCGTTCACAGCAAACTGGAGCGTGTGCAGTAACTGCACACGCTCCAGTTTGCTGTGAACGGTAACTGGAGCGTGTACAGTTGCTGTACACGCTCCAGATATTTTTCCTGAATTCTGTGATCACGTGACACGATGGTTGCCAGATCACTAATTTCCAAAAAAATCATTGCCAGATATTTTTCCTGAATTCTGCAATCAACCATAGTGTTCGGATACTTTTTTGAGCGACTGTACAAGAGGTGATAATAATATGCAATGAATTATAAAAGGAAAAAAAGGTGAGCATTGGTCTTGAACTGAGATCTAGCCAATCAAATGGCATCACACTCAGTTAAGCAACTAATGATGAAGCACTTTGTAAAAAGTTTTATTAATATTACATTGTAGACCAAATGTTCAATACATTATATTGTCATATTTAAATGTTCTTACTAAACTATTCATACCAAAATGTCCTTCCTTCGCAAAATAAATAGTTTGCAACTCTACTGGTAGAGTCAAATGGAGATTTTGGCTAGGTAACCGTGGCCAAGTGGTTAGCCCGCTTGGTTACTTATCTAAGGGACCTGGGTTCGAACCCCGGGAAAGGCATGGATGTGTGTCATTTTTCTGCTGAGGCCTGCCATACTCTCAGACCCTCTATGCTATGGCATATAAACTAACAGCCTCCTGTAAGACCTCTGTGGCAAGCAGGTGCTTGAGGGAAGGATTTATTTTTTTCCTAACAAGATCTTCGACTATTCGTTGAATCAGCCAATGAAGTGTAACGGACCACACTAATTAGAAAGGTATGTCTTCTAGTTAACTGCTATTGTATTTCAGAGCATGCACATATGTGCAATCGCTATAATAAATATTCCGGTAACTTTTTTGTTGTTTTTGATTCTGAAAAAGAAAATAGTATACTGTCGATTTGTTTGGGTTTGTCATTTGCCAGCACTACATAGGCATAGACAAAGGTATGGAGGGCATTCTAAAAGTTCTTGACACATGTCTGTAGATTTGCATTCTTTCCTCCGAAGTTAACGAGCTACGACTTGTTCGAAAGCTTGTCTAAACTTTTTACGTTACGTGTTAAAAACAAAGGCCTTAATATAATTTCTCTCTTTGCTGGCGGCGCGTAAAGTCAACATCTCCTATTACAAGGTCAATGTACCAAATTTTTGACGTCACTAAGTAGTCCTACTGTATAGACAATTCTTATATTTTTTATTCTAATATTTTTACTGGTGGATTCTTATGCTAATCTTTATACTAATGTTTATCTATAAATATATTTTATTTAAGAAGAAA
Organism: Ryuthela nishihirai; assembly: GCA_038380435.1. Lineage (NCBI taxonomy): Eukaryota > Metazoa > Arthropoda > Arachnida > Araneae > Heptathelidae > Ryuthela > Ryuthela nishihirai. The sequence goes on from JAWZYU010000020.1 coordinate 44,832,264, forward strand.
ATTATTCGCATTTATTATCAAATATAATAATGCTATCTAATACAAATAAATTTTCTTCTAAATAAAATATATTTATAGATAAACATTAGTATAAAGATTAGCATAGAATCCACCAGCAATAATATTAAAATCAAAAGTATAAGAAGTGGCTATATGGTAGGACTACTTAAGATGACGTCATAAATATTGTCCTTTGGCTTTCTTTATAGGAGGTGTTGGTAAAGTTCGGTCTGCGAAATTTGTGCGTTGTTGTCATGGAGAGTACTAAAGACGGGAAAGATTTTCAATTTTCACAAGATAGTTTGGGAACGACGGGAAAAAATTGATACCGATTTATCATAAGTATGTATATGGGGGTCATGCCTGTTTATATAGTACTGCTAGGGGATAGATGCGCAAATTCTGAAAAGGATGGCAGATATTCGAAGACCTCCCTCTTGCAGGAAAACCGAAGAAGGCGGTGAACAGGAGAACCATCGCTGCTGTTTGTGAACTCATTAAAGAAAACCTACACATCACCATTCAGGTAGTAAGTTTAGATGTCAGTGTATCGACTGGCAGAATGGAAACAATTATTCATCAGCATTTAAAGTTCCGAACGATCTGTGCCAAATGGGTACCCCACAAACTGACAGAACAACAAAAAGCGGCTTGAATTGGCTTGTGCAAGGACATGCTGCCAATGTTTGAACCTAGTGGCCCCAAACGGTTAATAGACATTGTTTGTCACAGGTAATGAGACGTAGTTTTATTCCTATACAACTCCCAGAAAGATCGACAACTATGTTTGGGTTGCAGAAGATGAACTTCGTCCCCAAATCCTCCGACAAGACTTTCACTCAAGGAACAAGATCACTCCGACAAGACTTTCACTCAAGGAACATTTTATTTTTCTCAGTTTCCAAGGAGTGGTAGCCGTGGACACCTTACCTGAAAAAATGACTATAAATAGCCAATACTACACCAACAACATTTTTCCCAAGATAGTTAAGGAAATGAAGGAGCAGCATCCAACAACAGGCGTGTCAAAGGTTCTCCTTCTCCGTGACAATGCTCACAAACCTCGGCAACTTACGGCATGTCTGGAGCAGGAAAAATCAAGCTACCCATCCTACAGAGTCATTCGATCTTGCACCATGCAATTTTTTTTTGCTACCAAAAATTAAAAATGAACTTGCTTGGAAGCCTTTTTCAAGATTGTAGGACCTTGCAAAATGGGTTCATTCAGATTTGCGGAGGATTCCCCAACAGGAGTACAGTGTGACACGAAGGTTGCCAGATGACTAATTTCTAAAAAAAATCAATGCCAGATATTTTTTCTGAATTTTGCAATCAACCATAGTATTCGGATACTTTTTTAAGCGACTCTACCACTAAGCTTTCCTGAAGTGGCGTAGACGTCTACAACTTTGCCTAGATGCCGGAGAGAAGTATTTTGAATGACAGTAAAAGTTTTGTTCGGCTAAGTGCGATGTTTTTTGTTCTGCAGATGCATGTCAAGAATTTTTTGAGTGCCACTCGTAATAGAATGAATTATTATTAATAATTATTTTGTTATGTGGCAGTGCATGAGCACTACTGATACAAGATGAGGAACGCCATATTACATTAGAATAATATATATAATAATACCGTAGGATATATAATTATCGTTATTTCTAACAGAATTTGAGAAACAAAAATTATTATTTTTTTCTCACAGATTTCAACTCGAATTTGAAAAAAAAAATTGTCCGTTAATTAATACCCCTGAATGGAGTTTTCTTTTCTTACCTAAAAAAATTCAGGCCCCATTTATAAAAAAGAGCATTTTCCGAAACGCTCGGTCATTTCAAATTAAAAGGTTACATTGTTAATTTGGAATAGCCGATTATTTTATAATACTCAAAGGAAACATTCAGATTACTCAAAACGATGGAGAGCCGTTGGAAAGTTGGATGTTTGTCAAACAATCACGGAACTGGCCATATGTTTCGAAATCCAGCATTCTGTTTTCTGAATACTATGGCAGTAATTCTCAAAACCCAAACAGTTATCAGAGGACCTGTGCAAAGTGTTTTAAAATTACAGCCTTCAAAAATAGTTATATTAGACTACTGCGCCGACAGAAAAGGAGAGCAATAGCATTATCTCTCTCTGCCTTCAGACTCCATTGCAATCACAGGAAGGAAGATATCTGTCTCAACTGGGACCACAACGCTTCCAAGGTGAGAATCTATGGTTTTACCGGTTGGAGAAGGGAACCCACTGGAACAGCTGTTGGGAGACAGATGGTAGCCTCCCGTCAAAGTCATCCAGCGTGTTCTTTAACGTGCACAGGTTATGATTCTCCCGCACACGGGGCCACGGCTTAACGTCCCATCCAATGGACGGCGGTCTTCCCAAACCCTTCGGTGTCCCCTACTGACCGTTGGCAGGGCGGGGAGTTTTGCGGAGATAAGTCTCACCTTAATATATATGTAAACGAACAGAGGAAATTAGGTAAAATGCTACTTGTTTTTTCAAACCTCCTTTTTCTTTCACATACTTCCTTTAATCTTTTTCTAAGGTATTGTTACGACAGAAGGAATCTGGCAACCGAAAGCAAAAAGTTTCAGCCAACGAATAAGAACGTTGGGAGAATTTGGAGAAGAAGAGTGGAGCGTTAACGGTCGTTTTGTATTGTAACGGTCGTTGTGTGTTGTAACGGTCGTGAGTTCGAAAATGGACGGTGAGCTGTTCTGAGACAGTGCGCGTAAGTATCAAGAAGTAACTTGATGTGTTGTGTATACGCGGAAGGATAAAAGTGGGATCTTTTATCGTTAAGTATCAAGAAGTAACTTGATGTGTTGTGTATACACGGAAGTATAAAAGTGGGAACTTTTATGGCTAACTTCGAATGTCTACACGGACTGTCTTTTTGTTCGGCTAGTGTGTGAAAAGTTATTAGCACAGGACGAGAATTGGTTTACGAGTGAAGATCTTCGGGTGACCTGGTAAATCAAGTAAAAGGTAGTATTTAGTAAAATACACAGAGCTGATATTGTGTGCTCTACGCAGGAAGATTGATGACTTGTGCATGTTAATAGTTGATTTGTTAATAAGATACTTCATCCATATTTCCTTTGTAACAATTTACCTTGTATTGAATTTGGTTTTGAAATATAGCTTTTAATACTCACGCTCAGTGGCTATCCATTTTTGTGATCCGCAACATTTGGTGTCAGAAGTGGGATTAATTTAATTGAATGCCTTTCACTAGAAGTATGGATGAGTTAATAAAGCTGATGACTGATATGAAAGCCAATATGGCCGCACAATATAATGAGTTGAGAACTGAGATAGTTTCTCAAAAAGATGACTTGAAAGCCGAAATGGCCGCACAAAATACTGAGATGAGAGCTGAAGTGGCTTCTCAAGTTGGTAAGTTTATTGATCACTTCAAGGATCATAAAACCGAACTCAATAGACAATGCAATAGTTTAAATGTTGAATTTGTCAGTGAAAAAGATGATCTTGATAGTGTTAAGTTAGATTGTAAACATGGAAAAGAAAAAGAGAAAGGCAACGCATATAAAAATGTGGATCTGCTACTGGAAATCAAGAATCGTAGAGATAGCGCAGAAAATGCCTTTGACCACGCAACTACTGGTAATGCATGGCAGAGTGTCTATGTCGCTGGTGACATGTCTAGGAACTGTGAAGAACAATCACACAGATCAGAGAGCTGCGAGACTATACAGTACGCTTTGCACTTCAAAATACCTAGGTATACAAGTCTGGCACGATCTGAAGAGAGATCCACACGAAAGGTATTCTATTCCTCGCTCTCAGCAAAATGCGTCATGGACAATTATCGCAAAGGCAGAGTAACGAGTGGTAATGAAGGGGAACGAAACAGAGTTTACGTTTCGCAGAGTGGTCCGAGTAAAGAAGAGGCGTCCATTCATCATAGATACAAAGTGCCATTCGACTTTACCGCGGAAGTCGGAGAGATTTTTCCGAAGCATATAGCCACACTCGAATCGTTTATAGAAAGTGGGGATTTAAGGAAGAGGAATTCCGAAGGATGGCTTAGAAGCATAACAGGTGATGCTAGTAAAAGAGCTTCAGGCAGAGACAGTACTTCAAAGACTAACTTTCTGGATGAAACTAAGCCTCAGAGTTACGATCAGAGAGAAGTAAAGCCCTCAGACAATCTCAACGAAACCATACTGAATTTCTTTTCTGAACAGTCAATGTGCAGATTTGGACATTATAACCATTTAGATTATAAGGATATAGAAAAGTTTTATCACGACTACAAGAGCTCTAAAGTGGACAATATCATGTTACAGAACTCGTCGCTGATCTCCAGAATGAACAATTTGGCAATCATGACTGATATTTCCCTGGCTAATTACAATGAGAGCTCCAAGAAAGTGAATTCGGAAGAAACAGCAAATATGACCTCCTCGGGTCATGTGTTTTGCTGGAGACCCGAGTGGCGCCATCGGATGGTAGATAAAAACAGCACAGGAGGTGTCGGCAACAAAGTGAGTCTTGTCTTGGCTCCTGCACTTGCTGCTTTAGGTCTCAAGGTCCCTATGATCTCCGGTCGTGCTCTCCAATTGACGGGAGATACTCTGGACAAATTGGAATCCATCCCTGGCTTCACAGTCGACTGCACTAAAGATAAAATCGAGCAGATGATGGAAGACGTCGGATGCTGCATCGTAGGACAGACAGAGGAGCTGGTGCCAACAGATAAGGAGATTTACCGCTGCAAGGATCTGACGGCTACCGTAGATAGCGTTCCTCTAAGGAGATGCTCAATTGTGTCCAAAAAGCTGGCTGAAGGAGTGTGCGCTTTGGTTTATGATGTTGAATTCGGAAAAGGAGCTATTGATCTCATCAGTACAGAAGATGTTGCTGTTGATTTAGTTAAGAAAATGGTTGCAGCATCACAAGCTCGTGGAATGAAGAGTTTGAGTTGTTCAGCTGTTATCAGCAACATGGATTCACCTCTTGAAAACTCTGTTGACAACTCTCTGGAAGTGATGGAAGCTGTTCAGTGTTTCCTTGGTAACGGATCCTTAGAACTGCAAGAGCTCGTCGAAGAGTTAGGAGAACTTCTGCGTTTTGTGAACATTGTGGATAATAGGGTAGATGAAGCATCACGTGTCCGCAAGGTTCTGCATAACGGCAATGCTTTGAACAAGTTTCGTAACATGTTAATAGAACAAGGAGTATCTGAAGATGTTGCAAGCTGGCTATGTGAAGATAAAACAGAAAAAATATTGCTAGCAGCCCGACACATCACTGATTTCACTTATACAGGAGAAACAGGTAAGGTTGTCGGATTAGAAGCTGCAGTCCTAGCAAGAGTATGGAAGGAGGAGATGGACCGAAGCGCTAAAAAGAATTATGGAGCTGATATAATTGTGAAGCACCTTGGGGATCAAATTGAATCAGGTGAAATATGGCTGAAGGTTCATCACGACAGTTCTGAATTAAGTGAAAGTCAACTGACAAAAGGGTCAGATTGCAGGATGAAAATTCTCCCTAGATTTTATGTCACTAATGACTTTCATTCCTTGTTACTGTTGATAGAAGTAAAAATCCAAAGAAGAAAACTTTCGACAAAGAAGAAAACTTTTTACAGGTTTTGCACGAAAACTCTTAGTCGATTCTTCTCCCTGCAGAGACATAAATGTGTTCACAAGGGCTATAGGCCTTACACGTATTATGTTTGTGGACGAGGCTTCAGTCAGAAAAGAAATCTACGTCATAATGAGATTCGCTTTCATTTTGACACAGACGTGGTATATCGCATTCGTCGACGTCCAGCTACAAAGTGCAAGGTGGTTCACGTGGATCGTTTGGCCCCGTTTCATCGAAGAACTGAAGAAACTTTGGAATCCAGAATTGTTCGGGACGAACAAGACCTAGGGAGGGGGCAGTGTTACGACAGAAGGAATCTGGCAACCGAAAGCAAAAAGTTTCAGCCAACGAATAAGAACGTTGGGAGAATTTGGAGAAGAAGAGTGGAGCGTTAACGGTCGTTTTGTATTGTAACGGTCGTTGTGTGTTGTAACGGTCGTGAGTTCGAAAATGGACGGTGAGCTGTTCTGAGACAGTGCGCGTAAGTATCAAGAAGTAACTTGATGTGTTGTGTATACGCGGAAGGATAAAAGTGGGATCTTTTATCGTTAAGTATCAAGAAGTAACTTGATGTGTTGTGTATACACGGAAGTATAAAAGTGGGAACTTTTATGGCTAACTTCGAATGTCTACACGGACTGTCTTTTTGTTCGGCTAGTGTGTGAAAAGTTATTAGCACAGGACGAGAATTGGTTTACGAGTGAAGATCTTCGGGTGACCTGGTAAATCAAGTAAAAGGTAGTATTTAGTAAAATACACAGAGCTGATATTGTGTGCTCTACGCAGGAAGATTGATGACTTGTGCATGTTAATAGTTGATTTGTTAATAAGATACTTCATCCATATTTCCTTTGTAACAATTTACCTTGTATTGAATTTGGTTTTGAAATATAGCTTTTAATACTCACGCTCAGTGGCTATCCATTTTTGTGATCCGCAACAGTATGTATATAAATCATTTTCGCCTCGATTTTCATGACTAATCACAACATCTTTATATCTTTCTGTGAAATTTGATTAAATTTGTTCAAATACAGTATTTCCAGATATGTGCATTATAGTATATCTCAAAACCAGAATTTCTGTGAATCCTCTGAATGTAATATTTCTGGAATATAAATTTAATATATTTTTAGAATTTGAAAATTAAACACTTTACGTAGTAGAATTTTTATTTTTTTTTATCTGAAGGAAATCTAACAGCATTTTGAAAACATAATTATTAGTAATCCAGTAACGTAATATTCCGTTGCTGATAAAGTAATCTAACAATTATTACAGTATTTTTTTCCTGTTAATTTCGTTTTTAATTCGATTTTTATAGCAGTTAAATTTCGTTTCTAATTTGATTTTTACAGTAGTTATATTTCGTTTTAATCTGATTTTTATAGCAGTTATATTCCTCCAAACAAATTATCCTGTATGTGTATGGAGAGCTCAAGCAAGAAGAATAATACTCTTGTGAACGCTCAAAATTGTTTATGGAAATTTACATAAGAAAAATAAAAGGATGAATAGTAATAACGTATGCATGTAGAGCAGAAACATATTTTTCCCACACTCTGCTCAGCTGCTTGAAACGTACAATAAAAACCCACAGAAAAGGAACAGTTTTATTGTAGTTGGTTATTTGTTTTGGAGATCTGAATACTCTCGATTTTTTTTAAAAGACGCTGGAAAGAATGGTGTTTTCTTCCGAATTTGCTGTGATCCTTAATGTTATAAATTCTAGTAGTCTTTCCGTTTATTTGTAGCAATATCTTTTATTTAGTTTTTATTGTGTGTCTATAATTTTTCTAAGTTTAGTTACTTATTATCAAATTTCAGTTATCCCAGCGATCCCTCGACTCTTTGTTTTCTCCTGTAGCCTCGGCATAGCCAACCAGGAAACGATATATTGCAGCGGCCGGCCTTACTAGCAATTCAATTGCAGAAGTTCTTGCAGAGTGAGCGACTGACTCTAGATCCAGTAGTGCCATCTGGTGGACTGGACACCTCTGCAGTCTAATGCAGTCTATCTCCATCGTGTATTCTTGGTTATAAATGCTTTTTACTGCAGAATTCGAGAGTTAATATAGTTTTAAAAGTTCCATTAAAGGGTAAATTGGGTTTATTCACTTTCCTAGTCTTTATCATGTTTTGCTGCGTATTACTCTTTCCTTTCGCTTTTGATGAACACTAGTGTTTTTTTTGTGTGTGTGGACGTGTCAGGCATAGTGTGCATGCAAAGATAATGAATAATATCCGGGACTTAGCTGGTGCTACAAATGACGAGGTGGAATAAAGTGAGAAACCACTGTGTTAGAGAACACAGCTCGGTAACTCCGATAGACCCCATGGTTATAATGAAGCGATTGCAACGCCTCTATGAAAGAGGTCTGGAAGCTCCAAAGGTTTAAAAACGGCCACGAAAAAACTGTAGCTACGGCTGGTTTCGAACCAAGTCCTCTGTATCACGAGTCAAGTGGCATTGGAAGATACCAGGGTTGTTTGCGATTTTTTTTTAAGTACGCTATTAGTATTTTATTGTAAGTTAACTGTTCAATACATTATTATATTTTCATATGCAGTTTGTTTTCGTAGTATAGTGAGACTGAGATTGTACGAGCCAATGTAAAAAAATAGACAAAGTACTTTGACCAGATGCTTTTCCTACTATTTCAATACTTAACGGCACTTAACGGCACAATACTAAGTACATTTTCGGTCTTTTCCTAATATATTAAGACTGTGATTCGCATATTCATTTGTACAGGTTAGTCAAGTAACTAGATTATTTTTTTTCCTTTCCTATTGTTTTACGTCATCTCAACACACCTTTCCATCTTCTATTGAAAGCTACAAAACAGGGCAGATTAATGGTGGTCTTAACAAGACGACAGCTGAGAGAAAATGAGTAATTCGAGTTATTAGGTTAGCGATCTTTTAATCTATAAGTATTTTTTTTATTAAATACAATATTTTTATAGGATATTAAAGGTTTTACTACGACGACTGATTAATTTTACTCTGAAAATGAAAGAAACGTTTTCCTACTTAAGCTTACTGTGTTACTTTAGATCAGTGGTTCCCAAACTTACTATGCCCATGGACCCCTTCTTATAGCAAAAACCTGACCATGAACCCCCGAGTGAAATAACTCTACATAACTGCATAATAGAAAAATTACAAATTTAATTTGATGTCTTGAATGGCAAATGGTGACGTAAAAAGAAAATATAAATAAAACATTTTGATATTTAAAGTAGTATTTATTGAAATTATAACTTTTGTTTTAAAATATAAAAACACATTATTTTTTTTTTCAATGAGATGGGTGAACCTGATGGGATGATATGAGATTATCTATGTTCGGCTCTATGTTTGTGAGTAACATTCGTAAATCTCCACGAGCACTAATTTCCAGTCGGTTTCTTTTTTTAGTGATGAGGCTGATAACTGCACTAAATCCACGTTCTACTAAATAGGAAGACGGGAAAGCAATCTGCTTCTGTACAGTGACCCATAATGCAGGATATAAAATTGGCATCTGTTTTTGTAACCAGAATTTGTGGTATCCTTGTTCAAACATTGGTTTCAGCCTTCATTTGTGGATAATTCAATAAATTGCTCCTGTATTAGTATGGATTCATCTGAGTTTGTGGGTCTACTTGCAAAAGGGTCCAACACCCAATCGGGGATAACCAAGTGAAGAATGTCTTCAAATCTTTGGCTGAGGTCACAATGAAGAGCCGTTAAGTGTTGACAAGAAGAAGACGTTAAGTTGAAGAGCCGTTAAGTGAGTGACAATAAGCAAGCAAATCTTTATCTCGTTTTTGCAATTTTGAAAGATTTGGAAACTGAGAGCATTCTCCTCTCCCCAAGTGTTGTTTGTATAGAAAAAGTTTTGCAACAAACGCAGATATTAAACTTTTAGTTTTGATTAAATTTAATTGATCACCTTGTAGCTTCAAAGTGGTTTCGTTAAATTTGTCAAATAAGTCAGTAATATAAGCTATGCCATTTTTTGAAATAATTAAATTGAGCCGCAAATCATTGTCTTTACTTACCAGGAATTCCAACACTGAATCAAAGAGTGCATAAAATCGATCCAAACATGCACTTTTAGATAACCAACGAACTTCCGTGTTAAGTAGTAAACGATTATAATCTTCATCATTTTCCAAACAAAGTTGAGGAAATAATCTCTCATTTAAGGCATTCCTTTTGATTTTATTAACTGCTCTAATGACATAATCTAGTGAGCCATATAAGCGTTTACTAAGATTTTTGGCGACTAAATGTTGTCGATGAATGACGCAATGTACAGATAATACATTCGGTATAGCTTGTTTTAAGTATGCCAGAAAGCCTCGATGGCGTCCTACCATTGCCGGAGCACCGTCAGTAGCAACGGAGAGGATATTATTCAAGGGTATAGCTTTTTACATCCAAAAATCTTTTTAATTCATTAAATATTGTTTCACCTTTCGTATCAGTTTCCAAACATTTGACAAATAACAATTCTTGGGAATTTTTTTCTTCTTTTACAAATCTCACATAAGGTAAAAGTAAAGCTTCGTTTCCTGGCAAAGTTGACTCGTCAAGCTGTATAGAGAATTCAGATGTTTTTAAGTACTCACATAAAGAATTTTCTACGCACTGAGCCATTTCGTCAATCCTTCTTTGACGTATGTGTTTGTATTGTTACTCAGTGGAATTCTTCTTATAATATCGAAAGCTAGTTTATGCATCACGGTGAGTATTACCTCACTTACAGCTGGTAGAATAAGTTCTTCACCAATGGTGTGCGGCTTTCCGGACTTTGCAATCAGTAAAGAAATGTTATAAGAAGCACGCAGTCCATCGTCATCTCGCTCAGATGTTGTCGCAATGACGGTGTTTCAAAATATTGTTCTTTGACTGTTTTAAAAAAAGTTAAATCTTTATCTTTTTTTGTTGCTTTGGACTTTTGTCAAATGTTTCTTAAGCTTAGAAGGTTTCATTGAATCGTTTGTAAAAAATAAAAAAATAAATACCCCCTCAAGCAGTTGCTTGCCACAGAGGTCTGATAGGAGCCTGTCAGTTTATATGCCAAAGTAGAAGGTCTGAGAGGATGACAATGTTTTATTGCATAGAAGGCACATACGTAAAGTACTATTTCCTGGTAACGGAATAAAGCCATATTTTAAATATTCAACACTATATTGTCTGCATTTTTTCTTCGGCTCACTCATACTGTTATCTGTAAAAAAAAGGCCACAAATTTAAGATATAAGAAAATAAAACAAATTATTTCTTTGCAAAAAACAACTATTTATTAATATTTTGTTTTATTTTGAAAATGGAATGCCACAAAGTAACGCTCGCATCAATTAATTATTTAAGATATAAGGATAAAATTTTAAGTAAGTGTCACATATTGTATAAGTACGCATTTTTTACTAATTTAATTATTTATTTTTCTTGAAAAATAAATAATTCAATTATTATCAAATAAATTAATAAATAACAATATGTAATATTGATAAATATTATATAATAAAACTATTTTATAAATTAACTTTAACAAAAGTATAACTTTGCTTAAAAATAAATTTAATATACAAGAAGATATCAATTGTATTAAAAATTATTTAAGTAACGTACGCTATCTTCGTAACAATACAAAAAATGATACTGCTTTTTGTTCAAAACTAGGAAAATTTGTTGCATGCACTTCACATCACGCACAAAACAGAACTAAATTGTTGATTAGATGCACGACTCTTTTACAGTGCCATATTTTAGACAAGTTATTGCATGTAGCGGCAAGATACCGTTCCTGTTTAGACCTGCATAGATATATAGATAGACGGACCCTACTCCCACCGTGCGATGCTTGACATTACTTGTATTTTATGTACCTATCTATACTTATATTTTACTCAGGACGTAAAAATCGCTACCAATTTATTTATTGCTATTTATTTTAACTTTCATTACGATGATAACTTTCATTATATTTTATTTCTACGACCTGCACAATTACATTTTGCACAACCTTCTACTTCTACTATGGACATCAATGTTCCACAAGACCCTGATGATCCCATCAATAACTTTTCCGCTGTGGATTTTCTTGATAGTCCTTATATTCCTCAAAAAGGAAAACAAGTCTAAAGGGAAAAAATAAATTTTTCCTTCCACCGTTTTTCCTTTTTTGTTTTTCTTGATATGTTTACAAATTCTTCAATGGAATGCCAGAAGCCTTCGAGCTAATTCCTCTCTCCTGTTGCCTGAAATTTCTTCTTTTTGCCCGGATGTCATTTTGTTGCAGGAAACTTGGTTTGATTCTGTTTGTCTTTATAATATCCCAAATTATGTCATTTATCGGAAAGATCGTGTTAATGGACGTGGTGGTGGCCTTATGATTGCTGTTAAAGCTTCTTTTTCCAGCCGCTTTATCAACATTCCAGATGATCCATCTTGTTTCTCAGGAGAATTCATGGCAATTCAATTATTTTTCCATCACATATCATTCATAATTGTTAACGTCTATATCCTGGATGCCAATTATGGTCTAAACATTCTCAAATATCTGGAATCTGCGCTACCTCGGATCTCATTGATTGGCGGTGACTTTAATGCACATCATCCACTATGGGGTTCATCTTTTTCTTCCACTCCCGGAATTCACATTGCCTCATGGCTTCAAGATACATCTATGTGCTTATTGAATTCTGGTGCAATCACTAGACGAAGTTTCTGAACTTCGTCATGTATCGACTTAACCTTCTGTTCTGACAATATATTTTTAGATAGCTCCTGGTGTGTCATCCCTTCGTCATGGGTAAGTGACCATCATCTTATTCTCATACAGATTTTCCATCATAATACTTCTTCTTTGCAGAATGTTGATTCCTTCCTTTTTATCAAACACATTGATTACAGTTCTTTTCAACGATTCTTGGAGAACACTGATTTACATGCTATTACTTGCTACGACGATTTTGAAAAGCAAATCCTTTCGGCAGCGGAAGCCGCCATTATAACTCGCAGAAATTATAAAAAATCATTGACTCCATGGTGGAATTCAAAATGCCAAAAAGCGTTGGCAAAAAAAATCGAAAATTTTTCATCGTTCGATCATCATTGCTCAGGTCTGACTGGATAAAATATAAACACAGTGTAGCTAAACTTAAATCTACCATTTCACGTGAAAAACAGAGATACTGGAATCGCATATCCATCATTATTCGATCATCTACCAACATCTTCTCACACTATCGTCGACTTCAACATTTTCTAGGATCTCCTTCTTTAACATCCACGAATCTCCTCATTCATAATTCCACCATTTGTGTCCAAGCTCAGGAACACGCTAATTTATTTGCCACTCAATGGGCGACTACTAGTCCTGTATTACAGCATCCGGAAATCTCTCCTTCTGGATTTGATTTCTCCTCAATCCTGGATTTGCCTTTTAATATATCGGAATTAAAACACGCTATACAACGACCACGAAAAACATCTCCGAGTTCAGACAACATTTCGGCAACCATGATTAAGAAGATTCCTGGCAACCATTTTGAACAATTACTGATCACTTTTAATCAAATATGGTAAATTTGCATTATTCCTCAATCCTTGATGATGTCCACTCTTATTCCCATCAAAAAACCAGGTAAAGATGGAACTGATATTCAGTCATATAGACCTATCGCATTAACGTCAATCATGGTCAAGATTTTCGAACGTATAATTTGATCATGCCTATCATGGATTCTAATTAACACTTCACTTCTTCCAACTGAGATTTATGGTTCAGTTCCTTTTAAAGGTACAGGGCATGCATTATCTCCTTTAATACTCAATATTAATGAAACTCTCCAACGTAAGCATGTTGCGATTATTTTGCATTTAGATATTCAACGAGCATATTATTCTGTGTCCATTCCTGCTCTTCTTCATAAACTTCTTCAAATTGGAATTAAAGGTAATTGCCACAAATGGTTTACGAATTACCTGATGAATCGAAGATTTCGGACTCGTTGGCGTGGAAGCTTTTCGGACATACAGTATCCAACTATTGGCATTCCTCAAGGTAGCGTGCTCTCACCTTTCTTGTTTAATGTTTTTTTATCTGATCTACCGAGCCGAATATCCAATAATTTCACCATATCCATTAATGCTGATGACATCACCTCTTTGGCTCGGGTGCCAACTTTCATTCTCTTTTCAAAAGATGTCAGGAAAATCTTTTGCTTATTGCTGAGTGGTCTAAATCTTGGGGTTTGTCCTTTTCAGCTCTAAAGAGTTCGGCCATGCTTGTAACTCGGAGAAAGAAGAAAATAAGATCTCTGTAGCTGCATAATTTACCCATTCCATGGGTGAATACAATAAAAATCCTAGGAGTTCATCTTCAGGAAACATGTTCCTCGAAGAATCATTTTTTAAATCTCCGTAAATCTGGCCAAAACGTTCTCAACGTCATACGAGGTATTGCCGCTAAGAAATATAATGTTCCTGGTGCCACACTCCTTGCAATTACAAACGCCACTTTACGTGCAAAGTTTTTATACTGTGGTCATTTTCTGTCTTCTGCTTCATTATTAATCCAATTTATCACGCTGCCTTACGAGCAGCCACTGGACTTCCCCGAGCTACACCTCTCCCAATTCTCTATGCACTAACATCAACTACACCTTTGAATATATCTGCTCGCCTGATGGCAACCAAAATATATTTGAAAGAACGTTGCTCCCCGTATGCCTCATCTTTTCGCAATGCATGTCAAGCACCGCATTATCTCAAACATTATAAATGGAAGACTTCGCAAAGACCATTCTTGTTCGTAGCTATGACAGCCTCTCAGATCCCTGACAAGCCCTCTTCCAGAATGCTAAACTACTCTCCTTGGTCTACTCCTCAGATACTGATTACAACTAATAAGTTCCTGTTTCAACAGTCCTATGATAATCCTCTTTGTACCATTTTGCATGATTTCAACCTGATCCGAAGTAATCAATGGCATAAGAACATAATTATTGGAACAGACGCATCCAAATCCCTCAATGGCGTTGGATTAGGCGTCATATGTCCACAACTACAAGTGAATGTGGCTATCAATCGTCATCATATTTTCTCCACTTTCAGCGCGGAAGCTGAAGCTATTCGAATTGCTTTAAAAAATACTCAACCGAGGCTAAAGATTACATCATTTTAACCGACAGCAAAGCGGTTCTCTTCGGACTACTCAATATCTCCTCTCATTCTCATTAAGCAATTCTAGCTCTCCATAATCAAATTATGGAAACGTCTAGGATTGTTACTAATATACAAGTTATCTGGGTTCCTGGACATCATGGTATCGACATCAATGAAGAGGCAGACAAACAAGCTAAAATTGCAGCTTCAATTCCTCAAGCAGCTAGTCCTTCCTCTTTTTATTTAGAAGATGCTTTAGCAGCTGCTTCCAAATATATTCGCCGAACTCTAGGATCTGTGTGGAATTCTTCAAATTATGGCACACGATTATCACATCTCCAGAGATTTCAACCCAAAAGGTCGATCATGTATACCTCACTTTCCTCAGAAATACTCATTTGTTGTCTTCGAGGTGAAGTTGCTCCTCTCAACGCTTTTCAAGTGTAAACTTTCCGAGACACCTCTTTGTCCTTTCTGCCAAAACGTTGAATCAACTTTTCACTATATTATTCAATGCAATCATTATGAACTGGAACGACAGAATATTTACCTTTCCTATAGAATAAATCACAATTTTTCTCATGCTCCCTGGTCTCTTAGTGATATTCTTGCTCTCCAAAATCTTGCTCTGGTTCTTATTCTGGAAACTTTCCTTTTTGCCTCTGGACGATTTTCTTCGTTTTTTCTTCATTAGACATCTTTTCTAATTGTCTTTTCTTTACCTAGAGATAAAAGGCATATAGGCCAAAAATCCCAGTATTTGGTCCGCTTCACATGGACACTCACTCACTCACCCCTCAAGATTAGCTGATGTAAAAGGTTCGCAAGGAGATTATTTTCTGTTCGCCTCTGGCATCGTTCTTGACATTGATTAAGATGGCTGAATGTGGAGAAGGTCGAATGAATCTCACAGCTCTTCAAAGGGTCGATGGAAGTATAACTTCAATTGTAGATAATGCTAGTCAAGTTGCTTTATACAAGTTTAATCCCAAACCGAATGAATGGGTATATATTCAAATTTTTCTATTTATGTTATTATGCACTAATTTTGCTGAATATGATGTTAAAGTGTTGCACTAACTACATCGAGTCAAAACTGCTGATTAAGGATCATTTTTAGTTTCGTTTCACCGCTCAAAAATTTAGAATGCTGAAAAGACTAAATTATAAAAAATACAAGCAAAATAGGCTCAGTGATTTTAAGGAAATATTCTTTCACTAATAATAAAACTGCCCTCGCAGCAAAAGTACAAAATATTTTCAGTTTATGGCATAATAATTTTAAAAGAAAGTTTCTTGGAAGTATAAACTTCTAGTATTACTGTTGAGAGACTGAACTTTATATTAGAACTTCTTTAATGAGGGAAACAGATTTGTTTATATTCTGTGTGTTGTAGTGTAGCAGCTAATAATAATATTTGGAGAACAACTAAAAATTGATACCTGGAGAGGCCTAAAATATATATAGAAGAATAACAGAACTTAACTAATATAAATTAATTTATACTTGGTTTCACATGCTCTTAAAAGCTAATTTGCAATTAAGAAAACCTTAAACTATGTGAAGTCACATTTAAAACCATGGCACTTTGCTATTACAAGGTATTTAGCCACAATTAAGCTATTGAAGTAACAATATTATGCAATTGTACTCCATTAGTGCAATAGTGGCTAAATACCTTGTTACTATGAGAAGCATTTAAAAATGTGTTAAAAAATAATATAAAAGTTTAACATCTTTACTGATACTTAATGCACTTTGTTAGGTACTACATGATGCATATGTGTTTCATGATGGTGCTTCATCAAGTATCAGCAGTCTCCTTTCTGAACCAATTGACGCTAGCAGGACTGTCGCCAGATTAGATCGCGCCCTGAGGCAAACAATTAAATATCGCCCCTGATGGATTATAAGACAAAAATATAAGAAAATCTCCAATTGCTCTTTTTGTTTTTATTACAAGAGAAACATTAATACAATAAGGATTGCAATGTCCACAAAATGAAATAATAATCTCCAAAATGATAAATATAACATAGATTAAGCAAAACTGGTTAAGGAAAAGTAAAAGTGAATGGGTGGACCAGTTCAGGCACCGTGAGGCTCACTGCCTCTATGCTACACCCTGTCAATGGTACTGGACACTAGCCACGTTTTCCCTCACTTTAGTAGTATTCAGATTGAAATAAAAATTAGTATGTGAGGCTGCCCCTCATCCCAGCGGTCTTCCAATTATGGATATGAATGCACAGTGAATATGTTAATAGAATAAGTGCCAGCACTCATGCTGCATTATCATTATATGAAGTTGCAATCAAAACTTAAATATAATTTTCGCCAATATATATTATAATTTAAGTAATAAAATTTAGAAGTTACCACTTTTTTAATTAAGTCAAAACAGAATGTTGAAACCTCATATTCACAGGCAGGGACTAGCTTGTCCCATTTTTTATGCTGGGGTAATTCTGAATCACTACTTGGGGTGCTTAAAATGTACTTAAATATAATTTTCGCCAATATATATTATAATTTAAGTAATAAAATTTAGAAGTTACCACTTTTTTAATTAAGTCAAAACAGAATGTTGAAACCTCATATTCACAGGCAGGGACTAGCTTGTCCCATTTTTTATGCTGGGGTAATTCTGAATCACTACTTGGGGTGCTTAAAATGTTTTATTTAGTATTAATGTGTTTAAATTTAATATAAAGCATTATTTGTAGTCTTTTTTTTTAAATTCAACTGTGCTTTTGTTATCTTTGCTAACCCTCACCAAGAAAGGGGGCACTGTTGGGCTTGAAAAGTCTGCTGTCTGTCAAATGTGACATTAAGCCATGGTGTGCAGGAAAGCCTTACCTCTGCACGTTAAGGAACACAATGGATGGTCTTTACAGAAAGCTTCCATCTGCCACCTAACAGCTTTCTAGTGGATCCCCTTCCTCAATCTTTTGAGGCCATAGGTCTTTATGATGTGGTCATTTATCCCAACATGTGTTTAAAGAAAAAGGTGTCACTTGGAGGGAAGCAGGTTCAGTCAGTAACATGCCAGGTTCAAGTCCCACTTGTGCCAGCATTATTTATCTCCACTAAACCCATGCCCTGCTCTCATTCAGAAAAGGGACTCTGTCTTGGAAAGGCTGCTGTCTCTTAGATGAGTTGTAGGGATGTGGTACTGTGTGCTGAGGAGCATATCCTGTGCCTGTTAAAGAGCACACTGAATGATCTCGACAGGAGACTACCATCTGTCTCCTAACAACTGCCCAGTGGATCCTCTTCCCCAACTTCTGAGTCAGGGGTCCTTGTGACCTGGCCATTTAGCCCATTGTGTATAAAAAAGTGCCACTCAGAGGTACAACAACTCAATCCATCTCAAAAAAGCATAAAATGCTACATTTATATGGCTGCTACTTTTTGAACAGATATTGCTGTTAATTAAAGCAACATGGCCAACAGCATAATGAAATAATGGCATTATTAAAGAAAAAGGACAATAAAGTAGCCCTGTATTTTTCAACATAATGCAGTTGGTAGTTTCTTAGAAAATCTGGGCCACTATTGTTGTCTGAAGGCACTCAAAATTGAAAAAATTTATTTGCCATCTACCAATACTCTAGTAGTTCACAGTATTAAAAAAAATTGTAATTACTAACCCACCAAAATAGTAAATTAAAAATTGCTAATATTACCTTAATAATTGCC
This sequence comes from Ryuthela nishihirai, assembly GCA_038380435.1. Lineage (NCBI taxonomy): Eukaryota > Metazoa > Arthropoda > Arachnida > Araneae > Heptathelidae > Ryuthela > Ryuthela nishihirai. Next base: position 44,850,757 of record JAWZYU010000020.1, read on the forward strand.
TAAAATAATATTCATTAAATAGTTTCGTTGAAAAAACATTTTGCCAACATGTGGGATTTAAACCAACATCCAGGGCCGGCATGAACTTTTGTGGGGCCAAAAAAAATGCATTTATATATACTCCTAAATTTTATAATAAATTATTTATTATAAGTACAAAGTGTGGTATATATCTATATACAACTTATAGGAACACCAAGTATAATATGCACCAGGCTCATAATCTGTAGTTCCCAGGTTCGAGTCCCAACTGGGTCAGTGTTAAGATTTATCTCCACAAAACTCCCCTCCCTGCCCCAAGGTCAATAGGGGACACCGATGGGCTTGAAAAGGCCGTCGTCCGTCGGATGGGACGTTAAGCTGTGGCCCCGTGTGCGGGAGAGCCATACCCTGAGCACGTTAAAGAACACGCTGGATGGCCTTGACGGGAGGCTACCATCTGTCTCCCAACAGCTGTTCCAGTGGGTCCCCTCCCCCAAACCTCTGAGCCTTCGGGGTCCATGTGACCTGGCCATTTATCCCATGGTGTGCAAAAAAGTGCCATTCAAAGGTGAAACAACCCAACCCAAGTATATTATAAATATTACATAATTTTTTGCCACAAAATCTTTAATTATGTCATCAAAATTGACCAATTGTGCTTTCTATTGAATGAATAATCATCGATTAGCGGATTCTGCAATTGGATTTACTATTAGGCTTGGAAAATAACTGACATGTGCGCTGGTGGTGGGACTTGTAGCTAGAGGAATGAGGATACGTTGTGTTGGCTGCTGTGTTAAAAATGGTGTCATTTTTTACGGGTTTCGGGAGAACGTGCTGAACTTGCCTTGTGCCAGCCCTGCCCGCATCCCTCTAGATACATGCCAGAGTGTTCTAAGACCACTCAACTAACATCGGCTCCATTCTTTTTTTTCCACTAAAATGACTTATTAATCTTTCTGTACCAGGACTTGATGCCATCTATGATCAGAAACAGCAACTATTTCCTTTAATGTTGCACTGAGTAAGATATGAATAAATAAGTTAAGTCATGCAATTAGTGTTGTTAATAATTTAATCAATAAATAATATCCACAAAATTACCTGTTGTCTTTAGCATCAATAAATACTTTTGTAGAAAAAAGCTTTGTTGACGTGGAATTTGAACCCATGTCACTCTAGATGCATGCAGAGTATTCTGAGACCGTTAAACTAACATTGCCTCAGTCTTTTTTCCACTAATATGACTTACCAATCTTCCCTTGTTTTCTGCACCTGGCGTCATCTATGATAGGCACGGCAACTATTTTTTTTATGTCTCTGGCATGTATCTAGAGAGGCAAGGGTTCAAATCCTGCACGTCAGTAAAACTTTTCTACAAAACTATTGCTTTCTTGACATTAACGTCAACAAGTAATTCTGTGGATGTTATTTATTGATTAAATATTCATTATTCAGTACATTACAACATAGAAGAAAAGCTACTCTTTGTATTTGGTCTTTGCTCTAAATATAACCCTACGGTGCTCAGTGCAGCTTTTATGGTAAACTCATCTTGACATACAATAAATTCTTTGGTGTAGCAGTTTTTCACTGAAAAATTAGCAATTATTCCTTATGTTCCTTATACAGGGTGATTCAAAACTTATCGTTCAAATTTCGTGGGGAGGTAGGGAATACGTCAGGAAACCGATTTCACATAGGAAAGTATGTCCGCAAACGTCATCTACATGAACAAAATGAACAAGTAAAGTGAACACTAGGAAACAGTACAGTTAAGTGGTAACGAATGTGACTTTTATTCCAACAAGGTAAAGTACAGGTTCACAGTAGGTGCTCAAAATTGCGACTATTTACACAGACACAGGATTCACAGTGCCGTTGCGTTGACTGCCGAACATTTTCAAAAACGCCTGGCATATCACGGACAATGCTTGCGGCGGCCACTATTCGTGCAACAAGGTCCATTTCACTGTCGACGGGGGTCTTGTACACATGGTCTTTCATGGCCCCCCACAAAAAGAAATCCATGGGTGATAAATCAGGTGACCTGGGTGGCCAAGCGATCGGTCCACCTCTAACAATCCATCGAGCTCTGAATGTTCGGTTCAGGTAATCACGCACAAAAATTGTGCTATGGGCTGGAGCCCCGTCATGATACCACATATCTTGGCGGATATGCGCAGGAACAGCGCCCAGAAAAGTCGGTAACACTGTCTCGAGAAATATTAGGTATTTCCGGCCGTCCAATCGGGACGGTAGCAAGTAAGGTCCCAACAAACAGTCACCAATGATTCCAGCCCACACATTTACGGCAAAACGATGTTGCGCAGCGTGACTTCTCGTACCATGCGGGTTGTCGTAAGCCCACACGTGAATTGTGTGTATTGAACACACCTTCACGAGTGAATGAAGCTTCATCTGTAAAAAGGACAGAAGCTGGAAAACTGGGGTCCACGGCACCTTTCTGCATGAACCATTGTGCAATCCTATCTCCAGCAGTACTAGTTGCCAAAAGTTTTTTCACAAAATATTCTATGAACAGCCACAAGTACCCAATACTCAGTAAATACATAAATGCAACACCATGCCAAAAACACATTCTTGGTTCCAAAAGCCACCAAGAAACAAAAGTAAGCACAACATAACACAAATTGAAACAATGTACTGTCAATCTACACCTAAAAAAAGAGCAAGACTAACCCAGTCATAAATAATTATCTCCAAATATGAAAAATATAAAAAAAATGCATCACCATCTACACTTAATTCCTAAAAATAATCCAGTCAGTGAATCCCAAAATACAAAAAATTCATAAGCAATATTTCACTAATCCAAGCATATAAAAAGCCCATGAGACTAAATAATCCAATAAGAGATAGTCCCAAAATGCATAAACTGTATATGATGCACTGCTGATCCACACTGGGGGTGGGGGTGACTCAGTCAGTAGTGTGCCAGGCATAATCTGTAATTCCCAGGTTCGAGTCCCAGCAGGGCCAGCATTGAGGCTTATCTCCACAAAACTTCCCACCCTACCCATGGTCAGTAAGGGACACCAATGGGCTTGGAAAGGCCACCGTCTGTTGTATGTGACATTAAGCTATGGCCCCATGTGTGGAAAGCCATACCCTGTGCATGTTAAAGAACACCCTGGATGGCCTTGACAGAGGACTATCATCTATCCTCCAACAGCTGTTTCAGTGAGTCCCCCCAACCTTCTTGGAGGCCTTGTGACCTGGCTATTTATCCCATTGTGTGTGAAATAGTGCCGCTCAGCAGTAAAACAATCCAACTGATCCGCACTTTTAAAAATAGCCTGTGAGACTAATCCAGTCACAGATGACTGGTCCTGAAGCACAAAAGTTATAGGCAATGCATTGCTGATCCATATGTAAAAAAAAAAATAATAAATACCCCCTCAAGCAGCTGCTTGCCACAGAGGTCTGACAGGAGCCTGTCAGTTTATATGCCATAGTAAAAAGTCAGCTTCAAAAATAAATAATTCAATCACAGACTAGTCCAAAAATGGAAATTGTTATGCATCACAGATTCACACTTAAAAACAGCCCCCAAGAATAAATATCCAATCACAGACAACTAGCCCTAAAACACAAACATCATATGCAATCCACGCTTTAAAAAAAAGCCCCCAGAGGTAAATAGGCCAATCAGAGACAACTAGTTCCAAAATATGAAAATCCTAAACAGTGTATCAATGATCCACTTTTTAAATAAAGGCAGTAATCCAATCAGAAACAGCTACCCCCAAAACATAAATATCTTATAGATTGAACCAGGAATTTGCTGTTAAAAAACCCAAAGACTAAATAATCTGATTAGTTCTGAACAAGACTTAATTTCATATGTGAAAAATGACAAAAGCAGCCACTTGTAAAGTCAAGTTTAGTAACTCTCCAAGCATGTATAACATCTCAATAAATAATAAAACCATCAAAAGTGAGGAAACAAAACCTGTAAAAAGAGACCTCAATAACAAAAAAATTTTAAACAATGGCATTATTGCTGAATACCTTATTTTCATTTCTAGCTGACAGCTTTGCACTGAATTCCTTTGAGAGGAACTTTTGTTCACACAATGGGCTAAATGGTCAGGTCATAAAGACCCCCAAGGGCTCGGGGTTGGGTAGGAGAAGGGAACCTGCTGAGCTGCTGTCAGGAGCAAAAAATCAAATTAAAGGCTAAGAGTTAAGCATATTTTTAAAAAGTACTGAACTGGCTTTGGACACTTACCACTGATCTAAATGGCAGCTCATCACGGCATACTTAGGTAAGGTATAAATGCATTCACATACTGATACATTGTTTGGGGGACAGTTTTTTAAAAGCATGTAAGAAGTTGTACTGCATCCTTTCCCTACCCTTGTGTAACTTTGAGTCAAGTTCGTATTAATTCTCTTTGAAGATTAATATAATTTGATGTCCATTTGTTTGGAGATTTTTCTGTGTAAAAAAAATACTGCCATATGGTGGGCAAAATGGAATGACCATTTTTGCATTTTGTTTCACTTCAAGTTGCATTTCCCAAAAATTGTTGTAGAATGCATTCATTTTTACCTCCTTGCTCTTATTTGTAGTTTCCATCCTCTGCCTATAGGCAAGGCATTGAAACATAAATACAGTAAATCCACTGTTCTATTTTTCTTCATTAATTCATCTTTTGAATTTTTTTAATAGTCATTGATCAACATAATATGCTCTCTTGACAATGGCCCTGTCACAAACAAGTCATGACGCTACAGGCTGTGCAGGTTCACGCAGTCATATTGCTGTTAAATCAGTTGGGATTTGTGTTAAGTTTGCTTTTATAAGCAATGGAAACATCCTGTTTACCTCATATCTGTGATTTTTTTTTTTTACTATTGATACCCTGTTTAATTGTGTCATCTAAATGACCAACAACAAGTACATTATTTGGCAGTAAAAAAAGTTCTTTTTTTATTTGACTTAGCATAGATGACTGAAAGCCTGAACCCTTTTCTCATTTTAAGGGAAAAAATTTCTGTTTAATAACAGGAACTGAATAAAAAGAAACTTTCTTTCTATTCACATGCATTATAATTATTTTGGTCCATTAGTTGCTTTTAGTAAATTTTTATTTGCTTTGCCAGATCCTTTTTTAAATATACTGTTCTGAAAAAGTCATTGAAATTAATACTAGCCTCATTTTTATCAAATATTTTCATAAAATTCAGAATTTGATGTGACTTATTTTTCATTTGTTTTTTCCCAAAAAAAGTTCTAAAATTCTTATTTTTGAGCATGGTGAAAAAATAGCTGGCCTATGGATATAATCCAGTTTTTCAGTCTGGAACCTGGAAGGAAAGTTGAACATTATTCATATGTTTTCAGGCCAATGAATATGCAGTGTGTACATTGCATGAGATTTATCCATGCTGAATAATTATGGTAAGATCTGTTTGTAAAAAAAACAGAAGTATTTCGATGTTTTGCATGAAATATTACTTCCAGGGGTTCAACTAAAGTAACAAGAACAGAAAGCAATGTTAAAGAATGGCAAAAAAAAAAATCTCTGTGGATCAAGGATCAGAATCAACAACATATGCACTTAATTATGAGAATAATTATGGACAAGATAATGAGATTACATGTAAAGCAAGAATGGGTTGAAAGTGTAAGTGAAGAAGCTTTAAAATATAAGATTTCTCACAATGCAGCTAAAGTAATTTGTAACTTTCAGCAGAAAAACAGCTGAACTTTTGAACTGTATCCTACAGTAACTAACATCTGTATATAGGTATGTTCCATGCTAAATGAAAGAGCATTTCATTCTGAATAGTAAAATAACAGAAATCAAGATTATGATAAAAGCTACTGAAGCCCAATTTTTAAAAAACAGTTAGCTTTTTAGGGTCCTAAAGCCAGTTTGCACTGAATGTTTGAACACTTTAAATGCCAAAGCAACTTACTTAGCATCATAATTTCTGGAGAGCAGCAGGTGCAAAATATTCTGGAACTTTTTAAGCCCACAACAGAAAAGGACCAATCATCAATGATTGGTCTTTAATGTGGATGGAACAAGCCTATTTTTGAAATTAGTACATTAATTGCCTGCAATGAACGCTCCGCTTAGGTCATTCGTTTCTAACACATTCATTTCTTCTTAAGGCAGACGATGAACCTAAGTGTGAGTTTTTGACACCATTTTAACTATTAAACATGTTTTACTTTATTGCCCCGCTTTTAACTTTGAACGTAAATTGTATTTTAATTTTCACGATTTTATGTCCGAGCCCCTTACACTCGGACACCTTTTATCAATCATTGCATTTTATCATCAGTTTTTTCCTTTTTAAAACATTGTGGTTATTTTACTAGAATTTGATTTTTACCTTGTATTTTCTATATATCACCCAGGTCTCTTACACCTGGGATTATTTGCGCCAGGCTCGTAATCTGTAGTTCCCAGGTTCGAGTCCCAGCTGGGTCAACATTGAGATTTATCTCTGCAAAATTCCCCGCCTTGCTCACGGTCAGTAGGGGACACCGATGGGCTTGGAAAGGTCGCCGTCCGTCGGATGGGACGTTAAGCCGTGGCCCCGTGTGCGGGAGAGTCATACCCTGTGCACGTTAAAGAACATGCTGGATGGCCTTGACGGGAGACTACCATCTATCTCCCAACAACTGTTCCAGTGGGTCCCCTCCCCCAACCTTCTTTGAGCCTTCGGGGTCCATGTGACCTGGCCATTTAGCCCATGGTGTGCAAAAAAGTGCCGCTCAGAGGTAAAACAACCCAACAACCTGGGATTATTTTATTCTGTGTTTATCCTGTTGTTTTAAATTGTACTTTTACACTTGTTCTTTGTTGTTTTACTATTTTATATTGTAGTGTTCTCATTTTAACTTTGGTTGTGGGTATGCACGGCTTTTGTCTATTATGTTATCATTTGTTTGGCGCATTATGGCCTAGTTGCCCATGCACCATAAAACCCGAAACAATTTACGTTCCAACCAACCAGCCTGCAATGAAAGATCTGTGCAAGGCTTTAAGCTAGCCAAAGACTAACTCTTCTGCATGTGAAGGAAATTTATTAGGGATTATAATTTGTAAACACTTGTATATCATACAGAAAATCCTAGAGTACTGAAGGGTTACAACAAAGCAAGTCTAACAGCTGTCTAGTGGGTCCCCTCCCTCCAACCTTCTCTGAGCCCTCAGGGTCCTTGTGACCTGGCCATTTAGCCAATTGTGTGCAAAATAAGTGCTCAGAGGTAAAACAACCCAGCAAAGCAAGCCTGCATGGGTTACTCAAGATATTTTTAGAGTGGTTTATGTGGGATTTTATTTCAAGTGTGTTCAGTGTTACTAGTGAAAGGAATGACTTTCCAAAACAATTATTGCAATTCTGCAATAAAGTCTTTGTTCACTCAATTCTTTGGCAACATATAATGAAAAATTTCCTGTCTTCCACCCAATAAAACATAGTTGAAGCCCATGGATCAAGGAATGATTGCTGCATTTAAAGCGTGGGGCGTACATTTTCATAGCTTATCAAAGTAATTGATGGGGATTCTATTGGGGAATTTTACCTCAATCATAACATTCAGAATGCTGCAAAAATAAGGGAAACATTGGAAGGAGTGTACTATCAACTGCATGTGAACAATCTGGTAAAAAGTTTGACCTGAATGTGTTAATGATTTCTATAATACATAATCTGATTTATTCACAATAGCATTGCTCAGCAAACTAGTTTTAGTGAAGTTACTTGAAGATAGAAAGAGTTGTTAAACTTTTATGGTGAACTCTTACCATTCCCAGAGAAAATTTTGAATCGCATGACTCGACTCTTATTTAGCTGTGTTCAGTAAAACAAATAAAAATGGGCTTTAGAACTTTTTCTTGGTTATTGTCAAACACAATATATCATGTTGTATACAAATTAATAATAATCAATTTATTCTACATAATAAAATGATAAACAGAAATTCTAAAGTTAAAATGTTCACATGTTGTATTGGTCTGGGGAGATTAACAAGTGACAATCTTTTAGAATGGAACCAACAAACAAAAGATGTGTTTTCTAATGACAGATGAAGAGGCTCCTGAAAATATAACATATAAATGCTGTTGGAGATTTGTAATAAGGGTTTCATTAAAATGGCATGAAAAACCTAAAAAACATTAAATGGCATGAAACCATTAAAATGATATGAAAACAACACTAACCTAAAAAATCACAGTGCTGTGGCAAAGAAGATGCAATTGTTTTGCTACACAGAGAAAAATAAAATCAAACAACCTAAAATGTGTTCTTATGAAAAGTAAGGCAACAGAATTTGAAACTATTTTTTTTTAATTTATATTTTTGTTATATAAAGTTTATAGCCGTCCCGTGGTCGAGTGGTTAGCACGCTTGGCTACTGATCTACGGGACCTGGGTTCGAACCCGTGTAAGGCATGGATGTATGTGTCATTTTTCTGCTGAGGTCCTGCCATCCTCTCAGACCTACTATAGCATATAAACTGGCAGGCTCCTGTCAGACCTCTGTGGCAAGCAGCTGCTTGAGGGGGTATAAAGTTTATTGTAGAATTTTATTATAAATTTGATTCCAGAGAACACATTTTCTACATAAGTAAATGAAATATTTGCAACTTTGCAATATACCTTTTATGCATCAAATATAAGTGAATAGTCAGTTGTTCACTAGACCATTTTTTGTTACAATCTGAGTAAAGAATTCACAACAAACAGTAGGGAATTACTGTTCAAGAAACTTTCCCAGAAATCCCCTTATATATTTTGAAAAATCGGCAGGCAGAACAAACAAGGTGAATAAAATCATGAATAGTTGGCTGAAAAAATTGAGTTTCACCCAGAATAGAACTTGAACCAATCTCCTGAATATATATCAGGTGCTCTAACCACTAAACTATCAGCAGCTAACTCTTTTTCGACTAATTGGCGACTAAAAACTTTTTTTTTTACCATTTATGTCAGGAACAGAGAACCAAGTTGCCTTCATTATCTTAATAGTCAGTTAACATAAATCAGTGTTTGGCATATGGTGGTAGTGGATATAATTTCACTCATTGCTGCTTGGTCTGATCGTAGTTTAAATTGTGTTGACATCCAACTCCTCTGGGTGTAACAGTCCTCCTTGGAGTTGTTGTCCACTACTGAATTGTTGGGATGTGCTGTCTGTTCAAATCTCTGCCCAAGTCTGTGCACCGCTGAATAACTCACATTAAGCCATCTGGCAACAAGGAGCAGAGGAGGCAGAATTATTTAAGTGATAAGACACTTGAGCTTATTTCAGAAAGAAGGAACTGCAGGAATGTCCTTAATCAGTACCCTACTAGTCCTAATAGAAAGCATTACAAAGAACTTAATAAACGTGTAAAGGATCAGTTAGCTACTGATAAGAATCTTTGGCTTGATGGCCTGGCTGACAAAGCTGAGGAAGCAGTTAGACAGCACAACAGCAGAGAGCTGTACCAGATAGTTAATGTTTTGTGTGGTAGAAAACGAACAGGTATACAGGGATTGAAGGATAAACAAGGTAAGGTTATAGAAGATGAGGATTCTGTCATGGCTAGGTGGGCTGAGCATTTCAGTGATGTTCTAAACAATGTGGTTAATTCTACTCCCATTGTTTGCAATGATGATAAATGCATTGTTGGCTTTAATGTTGCCCCTATAACACAATCTGAAGTTAGTTTGGCTATTTCTAAACTTAAACTTCATAAATCCCCAGGGGTGGATGAAATTACTACGGAAATGCTTAGAGCTGGGAATGTTTCAGTTACCACTTGGATGACTGAAATTTTGAATAGCTTTTATGATAAAGGCATGGTTCCTAAAGATTTTACCAGAGCTATTATTATCCCTATTTTCAAAAAAGGTGATCGCAGTTCTTGTGATAACTATAGGGGTATCAGCCTACTCTCTGTTCCAGGTAAAGTTCTTTCCATGATTGTGCTTAAAAGAATTAAGAATCTGGTTGACAGGCAATTGCGTGATGAGCAATGTGGATTCAGTAGTGGTAGGGGATGTGTGGATCAGATATTTTCACTTAGGCAGATTCTTGAGAAATGTTTAGAGTTTCAGAAACCTTTGGTTGCTAGCTTTGTTGATTTCAAAAAGGCTTTCGACTCTGTTGATCGTCATAATTTGTGGTTGATTGTGAGATCATATGGTATACCAGACAAGTTAGTTAACATAATGAAAGCTCTCTATAATAACACTGAGTCATGTGTGAGAGTTGTTAAGTCTTGTAGCAATTGGTTTAGCATTACATCTGGTGTTCGACAAGGGTGCATTTTGTCTCCTTTTCTCTTTAGTTTGGTTATTGATTATGTTATGCGAAATTCAATTCAAGGGAAAGCTTTTGGCCTTAAATGGGCTGGAGATTCAAAAATTTCTGATTTAGATTATGCTGATGATTTAGCCCTTTTGGCAAATGATGTTGATGAGATGAACTCTTTCATTCGAGCTGTTGATGAGACTGGTAGTAGAGTAGGTTTGGTTATAAACAGAGAGAAAACTAAAGTGATGAAAATTGATCAGGCAGGTTGTGATTCAGTTAATCTGAATGGTTGCAGTCTTGAGCAGGTGTCACAGTTTAATTACCTTGGGAGCTACGTAACAGATACTGGTGATGTGCGGCATGAGATTAACAGACGAATAGGTATTGCTGCTGGGACTTTTAAGAATCTATGGAGATTGTGGAGAAATAGGCGTATACACCTAAAGACTAAAATTAGACTGTATAATAGTTTGGTTCTTTCTAGGGTTAGTTATGGTAGTGAAACTTGGACCCTGTGTAAACAAGATAACAGGAAACTAAATGCTTTTGATTCTAGATACTTACGCAGTATCTTGGGTATTAGGTGGTTTAACTTTGTAACTAATGATGAGGTTAGGCAAAGGAGTCTGAAACCTCCTTTAAGCAGCATATTCTGCAGAGAGAGACTCCGCTGGTTTGGCCATGTTGCCCGTATGGATAATTATAGATTGGCAAATATGGTTATGAACAGTGTGCCTAGAGGCCTCAGAAGGAGGGGGAGACCTAGGATGCAGTGGGCAGACAATGTCAAACAGGACCTTGTTAGAATTGGTGTACAGTGGCCGGATGCAGCAGGTGTAGCTCAGGACAGATGTGCTTGGAGAATTAAACTGCGTGGTCTGGTTGGACCTCCGTAGCCCATGGCTGCTTGAGGATGATGGTAGAATATACCCAAGAAATCTGCTATCTCAACAACTCCACATTGTGCTTAACTGGAGAACAGCTTTGAAACACCCACTTTTAATACTTGACTCATTTGTATATATCACTGCCAGTGCCATTCATTTGCATACCATACCTTAATTTTGCATTATATTTTACAAACTTACATGGCTTTCATGCATTTCTGATACTGGAATTTTGTTAGGTCTTTTTTTTTTAAACTTTTGGAAACCAGTGTAATAACTGATGGATACAGTCTACTCGATATTATGGGCTACTTAACTATGGAGGTACTTGTATATCAATTCAATTAATCTACAAAATAAAACAAAAAACTTATAACAAGATGTGAAGATACTCTACACAAGGTGGAGTCTAGGAGGCATCCACCCCTCTTGAGAATGTAACTGAAATGGATGCAGAAAATATATAAAACATGTATATTACCCATATTTTTCAAGCAATTTGTTTAAGACCACTAAAGCAGAGGGAGGGGGGGGATTTTATACTATGCCATTCCAGTTTAATCTGGCCCTGATTACACATAATACATACATTGACTTCAACATATTTTTGTTACACTTGTATGCTTATAAAATTTTATATATCTTTCTATAATCGGAAAGAGATAGCTATTATCTGCAATCATATTGAGGGAAAATTAAATTCCCCTAGTAAATAAAAAAAAGGAACCTCATTGGTTTAACCCCTAAGATGATTAATCATTTACCACTTGAACTAAGAAATCATGAGGAATGTTTTTGCACAAAGGTAGATTAAATTACTACTTTATAAAATAAGTAATATTGAACATATGTTTGCTTTTCCCTAGATAATGTAATTTTGGATTCAATCTACATTATATATATACTGCATACTTGAGACATTTCACATTGATTTGTGCTAGATTGTATTTTTTGTATGTTGATTATTTATTGCTGTTAATTAACTGAATAATTGATCCATTAAGTAATTATTTTTTTTCGTTTTTATTGGAAACTGATTTTGAATATACTGGTTTCCATAAATTAAGGAAAACTCGAAAAATTATGATGAACAGAAAACTATGAATGATTTTAATGAAATTTGATGAAAACATGAATTACAATGCTAGTTTCAGAATGGCATAAAATATTTTACACTAGAAACATTTTTCATCAAAAAATAGCACAGGAACTTGTCCAAAAATGAGGTGTCAGAATGCAATGGGCAAAGTTGTTTAATAAGGAGTGTGGTCACCCCTTACAGCAATGCAGGCACGACAGCGATGTTCCATGCTGTTTATGATGTTGTGAATCAGCTCAGTAGGGAGTGTAATGACCATTATTCCTTTAAAGCAGTAATAAGCTTCCCCTTTGTTTCAGGTGGCGCATTGAGGGCAGCAACATGTCTCCCTATAGCATCCCACTCATGCTCAATCAGATTTAGGTCAGGAGACTGAGCTCGCCACTCCATGTGCATAATGATGAACAATCATTACTGCTACTTGAGACATTTCACATTGATTTGTGCTAGATCATATTTTTTTGTATGTTGATCATGCATAGAACCGGCCAGGCCTAGCACCTAATGTCCGACCCCGCCTTCTCGTGGTGCGGACCGTTAGTAACTTTCAAAAGAGATACTCTCTTGTGGAAGTGAACGGAAGGGGAGGGCTGCCAGATTAGTGTGGCCTACTGATCTGGTCAACTATGGCTACTTTTCTTTTTTTTTTCTACCCTGCTGAGGAGTGGTCAACCACACAGGGTCCTGGTGCTGACCATATAAACCCACTGGACTAGACAGATATATGGCTCTGAGCTTGATTATGGATCCTGATTTTGCTGCACTGGTGGGCTTCTGTGGAGGGAAAATCTTCCGCTGTGTTTTCTGTTTGTTTGTGGGTTGACAGCCCCAAGTGAATAGATTCACAGGATATGTTTATCAGCTGGTGGATAATCCTGAGCAGAGGTCATCGCAGGCACCTGAACTCTTTGCTTCTATTGGCATCGTCAAATTCTACATTGGAGGAAGTCTTCCAGTGTAGATGGCTTCAGCCTTTAGTGGTGGGGGAACGGGTCTTTGCCCCATGTCTGCGATTAGGGGGCTGTTTGATATTGTCGGCATTCCCTCTCTCAATAAACATAGTTTCTTTAAACATCCTACTAACCATTTTCTCTCCATAGGTAGTTGGAATGTGAGGACTCTGCACAGAGCTTTTTCTCTTGATGTCCTCACACAAGAATTCCACCATTATAATTTAGATATTCTCGGCTTGCAAGAGACCAGATGGACAGATAAAGGTCAGATTCTTAAAAATAATCTTAAATTTCTCTTTTCAGGGAGGGACGACAACAAGCATCACCAAGGCGTGGGTCTGCTTCTCAGCAGACACGCTAGCGATGCTCTTCTAGGATATGAGTGCATTAACGAAAGGTTTCTTACAGCAAAATTTCAGACAAGCGTTAAAGACCTGAATGTTATCTGCTGTTATGCCCCCACTGAGGATGCCGATAAGAATGAGAAGGATAGGTTTTATGAACAACTTCAGGATATTTTGAATTCTGTCAAGAAAGGAGATATTACCCTTGTTCTTGGTGACTTCAATGCCAAAGTTGGTACTGACTCTGACCTTTGGGGAGGGGTGATTGGCCCTTTTGGTATTGGTAGCTGCAATGGCAATGGGCAACGTCTCCTACAGGTAAGTAAACTCAATGGTTTCAGAATAACTAACACATATTACAAACACCGCGACATACATAAGTACACATGGGTTTCACCTGATGGGCTGCATAGGAATATGATTGATTATATATTAATTAACAGCAAATGGGCTAGTTCTCTTAGAAATACCAGGGCATATAGGGGAGCTGAAATTGGATCTGACCATTACCTAGTTAAAAGTGTCTTGCAACTTAAACTTAAAAAGTGTTGTGCTAGGGTTAAAAAATTTGCTTTTAATATTGAAGCTCTGAAAGACCCAGTTATAGCCAAAGCTTACCATGATAGGTTACTTAGTCATTATGACAGTCATGGTATGCTTACCACTGAAGTTGAGGAAGAATGGGATCATTTTAAACAGGCTTTTTTGGACACTAGCAGTACTCTTTTAGGAAAAAAGGAGCAGAAGAGGCAAAATTATCTGAGTGATAAGGCACTTGAGCTTATTTCGGAAAGAAAGAACTGCAGGAATGTCCTTAATCAATACCCTACTAGTCCTAATAGAAAGCATTACAGAGAACTTAATAAACGTGTAAAAGATCAGTTAGCTGCTGATAAGAATCTTTGGCTTGATGGTTTGGCTGACAAAGCCGAGGAAGCAGTTAGACAGCACAACAGCAGAGAGCTGTACCAGATAGTTAATGTTTTGTGTGGTAGAAAACGGACAGGTATACAGGGATTGAAGGATAAACAAGGTAAGGTTATAGAAGGTGAGGATTCTGTCATGGCTAGGTGGGCTGAGCATTTCAGTGATGTACTAAACAATGCGGTTAGTTCTATTCCCATTGTTTGCAATGATGATAGGTGCATTGGTGGCTTTAATGTTGGCCCTATAACACAATCCGAAGTTATTTTGGCTGTTTCTAAACTTAAGCTTCATAAATCCCCAGGGGTAGATGAAATTACTACAGAAATGCTTAGAGCTGGAAATGTTTCGGTTACCATTTGGATGACTGAAATTCTGAATATCTTTTATGATAAAGGCATGGTTCCTAAGGATTTTACCAGAGCTATTGTTATCCCTATTTTCAAAAAAGGTGATCGCAGTTCTTGTGATAACTATAGGGGTATTAGCCTACTCTCTGTTCCAGGTAAAGTTCTTTCCATGATTGTGCTTAATAGAATTAAGAATCTGGTTTGACAGTCAATTGCGTGATGAGCAATGTGGATTCAGAAGTGGTAGGGGATGTGTGGATCAGATATTTTCACTTAGGCAGATTCTTGAGAAATGTTTAGAGTTTCAGAAACCTTTGGTTGCTAGCTTTGTTGATTTCAAAAAGGCTTTCGACTCTGTTGATCGTCATAATTTGTGGTTGATTGTGAGATCATATGGTATACCAGACAAGTTAGTTAACATAATGAAAGCTCTCTATAATAACACTGAGTCGTGTGTGAGAGTTGGTAAGGCTTGTAGCAATTGGTTTAGCATTACTTCTGGTGTTCGACAAAGGTGCATTTTGTCTCCTTTTCTCTTTAGTTTGGTTATTGATTATGTTATGCGAAATTCACTTCAAGGGAAAGATTTTGGCCTTAAATGGGCTGGAGATACGAAAATTTCTGATTTAGATTATGCTGATGATTTAGCCCTTTTGGCAAATGATGTTGATGAGATGAACTCTTTCATTCGAGCTGTTGATGAGACTGGTAGTAGAGTAGGTTTGGTTATAAACAGAGAGAAAACTAAAGTGATGAAAATTGGTCAGGCAGGCTGTGATTCAGTTAATCTGAATGGTTGCCGTCTTGAGCAGGTGTCACAGTTTAATTATCTTGGGAGCTATGTAACCGATAGTGGTGATGTGCGGCATGAGATTAACAGACGAATAGGGATTGCTGCCGGGACTTTTAAGAATCTATGGAGAGTGTGGAGAAATAGGTGTATACACCTAAACACTAAAATTAGACTGTATAATAGTTTGGTTCTTTCTAGGGTTAGTTATGGTAGTGAAACTTGGACACTTTGTAAACAAGATAACAGGAAACTAGATGCTTTTGATTCCAGATGCTTACGCAGTATCTTGGGCATTAGGTGGTTCAACTTTGTAACTAATGATGAGGTTAGGCAAAGGAGTTTGCAACCTCCTTTAAGCAGCATATTGTGCAGTGAGAGACTCCGTTGGTTTGGCCATGTTGCCCGTATGAATAATTATAGATTGGCGAATAGGGTTATGAACAGTGTGCCTAAAGGCCTCAGAAAGAAGGGGAGACCTAGGATGCGGTGGGCAGACAATGTCAAACAGGACCTTGTTAAAATTGGTGTGCAGTGGCCAGATGCAGTAGATGTAGCTCAGGATAGACTTGCTTGGAGAACTAAATTGCACGGTCTGGTTGGACCTCCGTAGCCCATGGCTGCTTGAGGTTGATGATGATGATGATGAAGTAATTATTTTTTTCATTTTTATTGCAAACTGATTTTAAATACACTGGTTTCCATAAATTAAGGAAAACTCGAAAAATTATGATAAACAGAAAACTTTATGAATGATATCATTATGCACATGATTACTCTTGAAGGTATTATTCCATTAGTCGAGCTCTGTGTGAATGAGCGTTATAGTCTTATAAGATGAACGTTTCACCTATTGCACCAGCATCAGGATGTACATAAGTGTCCAGGAGGTCATCTCTGTTCCTTTGAGCATTGAGGTTCCCACTCTTCAACCATTGGAGGTCAGTGCATCCACCTAAGGAAATGCAACCCAAACACACACGCTACCTCCGCTATAACTGTCTCTTTGATGGATGTTACTGAGCTGATAGCGGGTACCTTGTTCTCTCCATATCAAACAATGTTCAGAATCACTCTGCAAGCAATATCTGGACTCATCTGTGAAGAGTACAGGTCTCCATTGCTCTTCTGTCCAGTTAACATGCGTGCATGCCCAATTCAACCGCTCTCTCCTGTGACATGATGTGAGGGGTATACAAATTACTGGCCTTCTAGCATACAGACCTCCTTATGAAGCTTTGTACGCACAGTAGAAGCTGATACAACCCTCCCAATGGCTGCTGCAAGAGAGGATCATAGCTGAAAGGGAATAGACATCCTGCTCCTTCGTGCTGTTAATCACAGATATTGGTCTTGTATAGCGGTTGTAACTCTAGCCCTTCCTCGGCTAAATCTCTGAGACGTGGAATCCATGCTAAGAAATTGATTCCACAGTCTATGGACCACAGAAGGACTCGCATTCAGCCATCGTGCCATGTCTCACTTTAGCCTGCTTCGAGCTGGACAATAGTTCTCCACCACAGTTCATTTGGCAAATAATGTCTCAGATCGTTCCTACAAAAATGACTATTTTGAATTTCTTTACTCGCATTTACAATGCAAAATAACGATCCACTCCAAAACGCCTGTTTTTATGCCGCTATCCAATTATGCCAATTGATGCAACCTAGACTAATTTGCATATGATATGCTCACTTGGTATTACTGGTTACATGAACAAGTACTGTGAGGATCACACAATTTTTTTTATGAATTATCATGGTTTTTCTCATTTTTCTTTAATTTATGGAAACCAGTGTATACTGTTTTTATTAATGTAATATCTTAAATTTAATTCACAATATCATTGTAAATTAACTGTGATAATTGCAGATTAATTTGCACTTATATTGTGTATTTAATTTAATGTTAATGTAATATGTAATCTAACAGCACAGCCAAGCTTGTGAGTTGTTTGTGTTGATTAAATTTATTGTAAAATTTCTGGTGATATTGGGCTGTCTGGGGGGAAATTTTTTTGCATTGTGTTCGTTTGTGTCACAAATTTGATAGTTTCAGCAAGATGCATTTTCGATGTTGCAGATTATATAAAAGCTCATTGCATGCCATCATGCTCCACAGGTTTTAGGTTGTACAGGTATTGTACACAGGTTTTGAAACATGTATATTTGTGCAAAATATATATTCATTTTCAATTCGAATCATTTTCATTCGTTTATTGAAATTGTTCAAAATATATATCACATTGTGCATATATATTTTTGCAAAAACATTTATCACATTGTTCAAAATGGCTACTAAATTTTAAAAGTCTGTTCTGTTGCACCATTGCTGGAAGCAAGGTTTAAAGTGGCTGATGCAATCTGAAAAATAAACAATGGCGAAGGTGTTGCTGTCACTCAGACAGTGCAAATCTGGTTCAAGAAGTTTCTGGCTGGTGACATGAACTTGGAGAGGAAAAAAGGTTCAGGAAGGATTTCTATAGTTGATTCAGATGACCTGCTCATGGTATTGAAGCAAATCCAACAGCCACCACCCATAAATCATCAGTTGAATTGGGAGTTTACAAATCCACCATCACTGACCACCTGCACAAGCTCAGAAAGGTCTGCAGACAATGATTCATGGTGTGATATTAATTGACCCCAGGTCAGGCTCAACAACGCATTGAGGTCTGCAAGGAACTGCTCAAGAATCTATGTGATACTCGGTTCATCAAGCAAATAGTTACTGGGGATGAGAACCTGCATAATTCAGACACCCCCAGCGAGTGGTTGGACCCAAATGAATCAGCTTTACCATCCCCAAATGTGGCTGTTTCAAGAAAAGGGTTATGCTGTGTGTCTGGTGGAATTTTGAGGTGTGATCCAATTTGGGCTCATTCCAGATGGCTGAGCTAGGCAACACTGAACTGTATTCCGAGCAACTGGATTGGATATATGACAAACTGAAGCAATGGTACCCTGCTTTAGTCAACTGAAAGAGAGTGCTCCTTCAACAGAATAATGCAAGGCCTTATGAACTTGATGGAATCGAGCTACTGTCCTGACCTCACCCCTTCTGATTATCATCTGTTTTGAGCAATGGCACATTTTCTCCATGGTAGGCAATTCCCTGATTCAGACAAGGTCACACATGGGTATCAAGAGTTCTTTGCAAGTAAGTCAAATGCATGGTACTGTGCCAGTATTTGAACATCTTGCAGAAAGGTGGGTGCATACTTTGAAATATAAACATTGATTGTTACAAGGTTCTGAGTAAATACATTTTATATCAGAAATGCATTTTTTTTATTCTGAACACCCCAATAGCAAACTTTTGAACACCACGGTCCTTTGTAATGCCAGTAATTTTGATCACCACATCAAAATGCTTTATTCAAATGGAAAAATGTTTGTATGTCCAGTTAGTTTATTGTTGACACGCTGTCCCGTGGCCGAGTGGTTAGCACGCTTGGCCACTGATCTAAGGGACCTGGGTTCGAGCCCCGGATAAGGCATGGATGTGTGTATCGTTTTTCTGCTGAGATCCTGCCATCTTCTCAGACCTTCTACTTTGGCATATAAACTGACAGGTTCCTGTCAGACCTCTGTGGCAAGCAGCTGCTTGAGGGGGTATTTATTTTATTTTTTAATAATGCAAATTGGGCAGCCAACAAATCAAAGGCACTTTCAGTTGAGTGTGGGGATATTCAACACATCCCTTCATCCCATGGAATGATTTGTATATTTAGTATCCAGAGAGGCTGTCATTGCGTGGGAATATAATGTATACACAAAAAAAAATTTTTTTTTCGTGAAATCTGTATGTTAATAAAGAAAACATCTAATGTTCTACTGAGATATATTCCCATGCAATGACAGCCAATCTTATTACTAAATATGCAAAGTCATTCCTTGAGGGAACTTAGTCTGTAGCCTACCAGACTCATAATCTGCAATTCCCAGGTTTGACACCTGCCTGGGCCAGCATTGAGATTTATCTCCATAAAACTCCCTACCCTAGATCATTATCGGACACTGATGGGCTTGGAAAGGCCACTGTCTGTCAGATGGAACTTAAGCCGTGGCTCCACAGGCAGGAGAGCCATATCCTGTGCACATTAAAGAACACATTGGATGACCTTGACGGGAGTCTACCATCTCCTAACAGTTGTCCAGTAGGTCCCCTCCCCCAACCTTCTCTGAGCCTTTGGGGGTCCTTGTGACCTGGCCATTTAGCCTATTGTGTAAAAAAAGTGCTGCTCAGGGATAAAATAGTTATCCATTGGATATTATTGTTGCAACCCATTCCATGGGGTGAAGTGTTGAATATCCCACATTCATCTAATTTAAGCTAAAGCTTCCAGATTAAATAGCCTCCTTTGTTTATATTTGAGCAATAATTTTGCATAAATTTAGCAATCCCAGCAAAATAATTGCTCAGTTGCACCATTCTCAACAGTGCCTAGATCTTAAGGTACCTTGAGCTATAATGAATCATATAACCAAACCGTAGTTTTCATAAATTAATGTTTTAATTTTAAAAAAATTAATTTATATTAACATAAAATGTCACACATGAAATGTGTATACGTTATGCCAATATTAATATCCTGAAGTGTTATACATGCTTTAATTTTGTTTCAATTAAAAGTAATATAGTACCATATACTGAAATTATTCTTTTTTTTTAGGAGAAGACAGAAGTAGAAGGCACACTCTTTGTATATATGAGGTAATGCTTTTTTGGCTCGAAACAAAAAATATTTGTAAACCATAAAAAAAATGCAAAAATCTATTTCATGTTTAAGAAATAGAGTATCAAACTAAATGCAGTAAAATTATAATTTAATTATTTTGAAAATCAATAGTAATTTGGATAAGATACTCTTTCTTGATTAAACTTTAGGTGCATTGCAGCTGTAAATACTAGTATGCCATAAAACTCCAAACCAAATGCAACAAGAATAGCTTTATTCAGATAAAATATCTTTTGCTTAGTTTTATCATCAAATAAGTTTTGGTTATTTATGATGATGTTAATAGTTATTTTGAAAATATTTTTCTAATATTTGTAGATATGTCATCACTCTCCTTTGTAAAATAGTTATTGTTCAGATAAGGACCTTGAAACGTGATTTTTAAAAATTAAGTATTCTTTTTTATTGGAGAAAGTTCAGCTTCTAATGAAATGCATTATGAAAATTTGTAATGATTCCCAATGAGTTCTGATTTGACCTGTTGGTCCAATGAGTTCTGATTGGACCTATGAAAAGGACCTATTGGTTATCTGATGTTCCTGTCAGCTTGGTGACCTAAGCTTATAGTGGATGGGGAAACAAGTCTTTGCCTGTGATTAAGAGGCTATTTGATATTGTTGTCATTACATTTCCCAATAAATGTTTCTTTAACCCTTCCAGTGTCCAGCCAAAAAAACAGATTTCCATCCAGAGGCCAAGCTATTTTCTCCATATGCTCAGCCAAAAAAAACTTTAGAATGTTTTTGCCAAGTAACTAAAGTTCATGAAAGGAATTTTGGCATGTTGTATGCCAAATTAATCAACATTTCTGGGATTTTCTGAAAATAAAGTATTTAACAAAAAAGACGATATGTTTTATTTTAATAGGGACTTTTTTTAGAGTCATGTAGTAAAAAAATACATCTGGCAATTCAAATAAAAATTTATTTAAAAAAAAACTAATAGACAGAAATGATTACAATGCACATGAATAGAATGGCTATATATTTCTGAATAACAAAAAAATTTTTGGTTTTAAGTAAATATTTCTCTCGTTTCATAATTTTTTTTTCTCTATACCATACTTTGAGAAAATTCCAGGCTTTTAGCCAATTGTGCCGAGTCAAATAAACAAGTCAACTTTAGAATTTTATTTTAAAAAAACCAACGGAAATAGCTCCTGTTATATATCAAATCAAACAGAATTTAATTACAAATTTTAGGAATATGAAATAATATAAACAAATTTGCAAGCATATTGATTTTAAAAGTCTTTTTCAATGTGATATGGTATACTATAAAATTAAGGCTTCATTTTGAAAAATTTGATGAATAAAAATAGTTAAATTATAAATAAATAAAATAAAATAAATACCCCCTCAAGCAGCTGCTTGCCACAGAGGTCTGACAGGAGCCTGTCAGTTTATATGCCACAGTAGGAGATCTGAGAGGATGGCAGGACCTCAGCAGAAAAACGACACACATCCATGCCTAAATCCAGGGCTCGAACCCAGGTCCCTTAGATCAGTAGCCAAGCGTGCTAACCACTTGGCCACGGGACGGCAATTAAATTATATATTTATTAAAAGGAAATTTCCTCCCAAATAATATAATATTCAACCTGAAATGTTATTTTTATTTCTTTTAATGATTCTTTTCAGTATCGTATATTTTAAACAATCTCCATAGATTCTTAAAAGTCCCGGCAGCAATACCTATTCGTCTGTTAATCTCATGCCGCACATCACCAGTATCAGTTACGCAGCTCCCAAGGTAATTAAACTGTGACACCTGCTCAAGACTGCAACCATTCAGATTAACTGAATCACAACCTGCCTGACCAATTTTCATCACTTTAGTTTTCTCTCTGTTTATAACCAAACCTACTGTACTACCAGTCTCATTAACAGTTCGAATGAAAGAGTCCCGGCATCTCATCAACATCATTTGCCAAAAGGGCTAAATCATCAGCATAATCTAAATCAGAAATTTTCGTATCTCCAGCCCATTTAAGGCCAAAAGCTTTCCCTTGAAGTGAATTTCGCATAACATAATCAACAACCAAACTAAAGAGAAAAGGAGACAAAATGCACCCTTGTCGAATACCAGATGTAATGCTAAACCAATTGCTACAAGACTTACCAACCCTCACACATGACTCAGTGTTATTATAGAGAGCTTTCATTATGTTAACTAACTTGTCAGGTATACCATATGATTTCACAATCAACCACAAATTATGACGATCAACAGAGTCGAAAGCCTTTTTGAAATCAACAAAGCTAGCAACCAAGGTTTCTGAAACTCTAAACATTTCTCAAGAATCTGCCTAAGTGAAAATATCTGATCTACACATCCCCTACCACTTCTGAATCCACATTGCTCATCACGCAATTGCCTGTCAACCAGATTCTTAATTCTATTAAGCACAATCATGGAAAGAACTTTACCAGGAACGGAGAGTAGGCTGATACCCCTATAGTTATCACAAGAATTGCGATCACCTTTTTTGAAAATAGGGATAATAATAGCTCTGGTAAAATCTTTAGGAACCATGCCTTTATCATAAAAGTTATTCAAAATTTCAGTCATCCAAATGGTAACTGAAACATTCCCAGCTCTAAGCATTTCCGTAGTAATTTCATCCACCCCTGGGGATTTATGAAGTTTAAGTTTAGAAATAGCCAAACTAACTTCAGATTGTGTTATAGGGCCAACATTAAAGCCAACAATGCATCTATCATCATTGCAAACAATGGGAGTAGAACTAACCACATTGTTTAGAACATCACTGAAATGCTCAGCCCACCTAGCCATGACAGAATCCTCACCTTCTATAACCTTGCCTTGTTTATCCTTCAATCCCTGTATACCTATTCGTTTTCTACCACACAAAACATTAACTATCTGGTACAGCTCTCTGCTGTTGTGCTGTCTAACTGCTTCCTCAGCTTTGTCAGCAAGGCCATCAAGCCAAAGATTCTTATCAGTAGCTAACTGACCCTTTACATGTTTATTAAGTTCTTTGTAATGCTTTCTATTAGGACTAGTAGGGTACTGATTAAGGACATCCCTGCAGTTCCTTCTTTCTGAAATAAGCTCAAGTGCCTTATCACTTAAATAATTCTGCCTCCTCTGCTCCTTTTTCCCTAAAAGAGTACTGTTAGTTTCCAAAAAAGCCTGTTTAAAATGGCCCCATTCGTCCTCAACTTCAGTATTAAGCAAACCATGACTGTCATAATGACTAAGTAACCTATCATGGTAAGCTTTAGCTATAACTGGGTCTTTCAGAGCTTCAGTATTAAAGGTAAATTTTTTAACACTAGCACAACACTTTTTAAGTTTTAAGTTGCAAGACACTTTTAACAAGGTAATGGTCAGATCCAATTTCAGCTCCCCTATATGCCCTGGTATTTCTAACAGAACTAGCCCATTTGCTGTTAATTAATATATAATCAATCATATTCTTATGCAGCCCATCAGGTGAAACCCATGTGTGTTTATGTATGTCGCGGTGTTTGTAATATGTGTTAGTTATTCTGAAACCAAATAGGCGTATACACCTAAAGACTAAAATTAGACTGTATAATAGTTTGATTCTTTCTAGGGTTAGTTATGGTAGTGAAACTTGGACGCTGTGTAAGCAAGATAACAGGAAACTAGATGCTTTTGATTCTAGATGCTTACGCAGTATCTTGGGTATTAGGTGGTTTAACTTTGTAACTAATGATGAGGTTAGGCAAAGGAGTCAGCAACCTCCTTTAAGCAGCATATTCTGCAGAGAGAGACTCCGCTGGTTTGGCCATGTTGCCCGTATGGATAATTATAGATTGGCGAATAGGGTTATGAACAGTGTGCCTAGAGGCCTCAGAAGGAGGGGGAGACCTAGGATGCGGTTGGCAGACAATGTCAAACAGGACCTTGTTAGAATTGGTGTACAGTGGCCGGATGCAGCAGATGTAGCTCAGGACAGATATGCTTGGAGAATTAAACTGCGCGGTCTGGTTGGACCTCCGTAGCCCATGGCTGCTTGAGGATGATGATGATGATGTTGATGATATTTTAAACATAGCCAGTGTTATACAAAATGACTTCTCGCATTCACAGGTTTTTCACTGTTTATGAAATAAAAAAAACTTCCATGGCTGCTTTTTTTTTTAAGCATTATGAATTTTTCTTTTTGTGTTGAAGTTTTTGATCTTGGCTAAGTGCAGAAAGGTTTGTGCACCAAGGCAAAAAAACAGCTTATATCATCTGTGTGGCACAGCCAAGTTGGGGGGGGGGGGGGGGGGTTTGCCTTTAAAAACATTCAATATAAACATAAAAGCTTGTAATTTTAAATATATAGATATGTTTCTAGATGGGGAGGGGTGAAACTTTCACTGTGAGTTTAGCAGATGGAACACCCCGAAATTGCCCTCCCACATGACGACTGATTTCCGTAGCAAGGAAGTCTATTTTGCTTCCTTATCCAGGACATTCATTTTCAGAAAATGGTACGAGCTCAAATTTTTTCACAAAAAACAAATAATAAAATAAAAATTTCATATAACCTAATGGGATGTTAAAATATCTACAAAAACTTTTTAACGGCCTCTGATCTAGCATAACTCGGAAAGATCGATGAATCAGCCAATTGAAAGATCGCTAACTAATGGAAATAAATCTACAGAAATGAATTTGCTTCCATATCCAAGATCTCATTTGCTTTCAGAAAATGATACCAAATCCAAGTTTTATTGGGAAAGTAATAAATAATAAAATAAAAATTAACATATATCCTAATGCAATGTTAAAATATGCATAACAACAAGTTGGAGACAACCATACAATGTAGCATGACTATGAAAAAATCAATACTTATTGATCGACCAAAAGATTGCTAATTTCCGAAAATCTACTGAAATGAAAAGTAAGGTTTAAATGTAAAAAAGTAAATACTAACTCTACAAAGGGTATCCATTATACTGGACCAAATCTGAAAAAAACACATAGCACACAGAACGGAGATAGCATGTATCAGCCATCTGCATCTTGCTTGCCTCAGTGAAGTATAACTAATTAAATGCAGTTGCAACCAGAATTTGTAAGAAGGATGTAGTTAGTGTAGACTTCCAGTTTCGATTTTAAGAGCGGGAAAGATGCATAGAATGCTGGGAAAAATGATAAAAATAACTTGGGAATGCTGAAATAGGTTTATGGCAGAAAAGAGTGTGAAACGGGGAAAAAAATGGTGGTAATTACTTCCAAAATCTATCATTTTTAAAAATAGCAGGGTTTTATGTTAATTTTTTTTTTTTAGCCGTCCCGTGGCCAAGTGGTTAGCGCAATTGGCTACTGATCTAAGGGACCTGGGTTAGAGCCTCGGATAAGGCATGGATGTGTGTGTTGTTTTTCTGCTGAGGTCCTGCCATCCTCTCAGACCTTTTACTATGGCATATAAACTGACAGTCTCCTGTCAGACCTCTGTGGCAAGCAGCTGCTTGAGGGAGTATTTTTTTTTATTTATATGTTAATTTTTAGTTGTTTTTTGAAATTTTAAGGAAAAATTTGTTGATAATAGTTCAAATCAAACTTGTAAGTTTAGATCAGAAGTTGTCTTCAGCAAATAGTCAATACTGTTTAGTGCTTCTAAGAAATGGCAATCAGATGGCTTTATAAAATTGTAGTTTAATAAAATATGCATCAAATTAAACAACAATATATTATTTTTGAAGCCTGGATTATATATTTTTTATAAGATGTAATTTTTTTTATTTATAACGGCAATTTTTATTTTTTATCTATTTTTTTTTCCTGAAAACAGATACATCCTTTGCCTCTCAATTCAGATTCTCCAAATGTATTCAGATGATGTGGACACTGGAAGGGTTTAAATATCCAACTAATCTTTTTTTTTATATCACACACTTTTTTTTTCACATACATTTTCAGTTATTTTAATGATTCTACAGAGATTCTCTAGATTAGAGCTTTCCAAATTTTTATCATGTCATCCTGTATGCACACTGAAAATATTTTTACACATCAGAACTTTTAATTGATAAAAACAATATGAGAATAGGGAAAAATTAAAATTTGAGAGAGAGAGAAAAAAATCAGTGCATTTCCAAATTGAAATTTGACAACACCCACTTTGGAAAGCACTGCTCTAGATGTTATGAGCTTGCAAAAAACCAAATAAAAGTTAGAAAAAAAACCTTGAATTTTTCAGGTTGTGGTGACAGTAATCATTCAGTGTATATAGATTTGCTCCTCAGCAGGAATGTTAGTGATGCTCTTTTTAAAAACAGTTTAATTTATGAAACCAAACTAAAATGAAAAGGTTACCAAACATAGATTTAACTCCAGTTGTAATGCTAAAGTTTACAGTGATTCGTTTAACAACTTTCAGAAATAGTTCGTGTTGTTATAGAGAGAGACCATTATATTAACTATTTTTTCAAACGTTTCATAAGACTAAGATGTACTAAAAATTATGTTGATCATGAGAGAGCACACAAGGAAAATACGTGTCTTAACCAAAAGCTTTTTTAAACTCTTAAGAACCTGGTAACTATAGGTTTTAAACCTCTAAATCTTCTGAAGAATCTGTCTCAACAAAGCAATTTGATCTATGCAACCCCTAACACTTCTGAAGTCACACTGTACATTTCAAAGTAGTCCATAAATAAGGTTTTTTATTGGAGAAAATGATGCAAAGAACTTTATCTGAAATAAAGTAAGTTGATGCCTCTAATTTTTAACAAAATCACCTTTGAAAAATAAGAATAATAATATCTCTAGTAAACTCCCTAAAGACAACTTTATTGATGATTGGAGTGTGCTTAAAATTTTCAGGCATGTGAAAACAGAACCAGCTTCAACTCTGTGTTAATTTCATCTTTCCCTGGTGATATGTATAGCTTTAATTTTGAGACAGCCAAAAAATTAAAACCATTAATAAAAAAATTAAAACCATTAAAATTAAAACCATTAAAACCATTAATAGGTCAATGCTCATTACAAAGAGAGTAGAACTAATCACATTGCTCAGAACATTCCTGAAATGCTGAGCCCAAATTAACATGAGAGAATCTTCACCTTCAATTTGTCATTTGCATTCCTCAAATCCTGTATGTCATTCTGTTGTTGTTTTTTCAGCCATGGGACTCTATGCACTTGTTAGACTTCTGTTTTAATTGTTGAAAGTATTCTTAATTCTTCCAAAGTTATCTCCTTGAACTTGATGGTCACATTCCTTTAAATGTTTTGAATGATATGAAATAGTTTTCCTTGTATCTGCATTTTTAACTTTGGAAAGAGAAAGAAGTCAACTTGAATCAAATCTGGCAAGGAGGGAGGGAGTGCATATTCATTGTCATGTAACGAAAACCAGTTCTTGTTTTCATGAAACTCTGCTCTGACTTTTTGAATTCTTTGCAAAAATCATTCCATCACTTCTAAATAAAATTGGGCATTTATGGTTCTTCCTTCTGTAATAAATTCCTTAATTCTGTTTCAAATTTATTAAGCAAATGGCTAGTTCTATTCAGAACACCAAGTTGTACACAGTTAATCAATTGCATCTGAAAAGTAATGAGATTAATTTTTTTAATCATTTTTCAATTCAAGAAGAATTGTTCATAATGAATTTGTTACAGAGAAAAGGACCATAAATGTCCAATTACATTTAGAAGTGATGAAATGATTTTTGCAAAGAATTTGGCCAATCAGAGCAGAGTTTCATGAAAACAAGAACTGGTTTTCATTAAGACAATGCATTTGCACATTATGTATTAATTCTTTGAAGATTTATTTTGCAAAAAGGATTACTGGGTATTGAGGTCAAACATCTCCCTCCTTGGCAGATTTAGTTCCAGCTGATTTCTTTCTTTTTCCAAAGTTAAAAATGCAAATATAAGGAAAACTATTTCATGCCATCCAAAAGAATGTGACCAACAAGTTCAAGGAGACAACTGTGGAAGAATTTCAAGAATGCTTTCAACAGTTAAAACAGGTGTAACAAGTGCATATAGTCCCATAATGGGGAACAAAATGGCATACAGGATTTGAGGAATGCAGATGGCAAAAGTATTGAAGGTGATGATTCTCGTGTTAATTTGGGCTGAGCATTTTGGAAATGTTCTGAGCAATGTGAATGTAGAACTAATCACATTCCTCAGAACATTCCTGAAATGAACATTGATGTGTTACTGTCTTTCTTGTTAGACCTATTTGACATTCTGGATTTATTTTGACCTTCTCAAAATTAAAGCTATACAAATTGCCAGGTAAAGATTAAATTTACAGAGTTGAAGCTGGTTCTTTTTCCACATGACTGACTGAAGTGCATTGAAATTTTTCATCAATAAAGTTGTTCTTAGGAATTTTACTATAGATTATTATTCTATTTTTTGAAAGGTGATTGTAGATTTTGTAATGAAAGTAGGCTGATGCTGCTAATTTATTTCAGGTAAAATTCTTTGCATTATTTTGCCCAATAATGAACCTAGTTTATGGACTACTTTGAAATGTACATTTGTGGCTTCAGAAGTTTTGGGGACTGCATAGATCAAATTTTTTCATTGAGACAGATTCTTGAGAAGCATTTAGAGTTTTAAGATTCCTAGATTTTAAAAAAGGTTCTTTGGCTCTCATGATCAACATAATCTATAGTACATCTTAGTCTTATGAAATTCTTGAAAGAGTAGTTAATATAATTCTCTCTATAACAACAGTGAAAGTTGGTAAATCTTGCAGCAATTACTAAAATTAATGTTTAATGTTAATCATTTTTGTAACCTTTTTTATTTTAGTTTGGTTATTATGCTATGAAGAAAGTTTTGTGCGGGGGGGAGCAGCTTAAATTGCCTATAGATCTGAAAATATCTTAGGAAGATTATGCTGATATTTTAACTCTCTTGACAAATGATGCTCAAAAGATGAACTCTTATGAGAGCTGTTCATATAGCTCATAAGAGACTGGGTTTAGTAATAAATGTAGAGAAAAAGTGTAGGAAATGTCATGGTGTTCCAGTTCATTTGAATAGTTATGCTTGTGAGCAGGTTTCTCAATTTTAAATATCTGTGCTTGGGTTGTTTTTGCTCTGAGCAGCACTTTGTGCACATAATGCTCTAAGTGACCAGGGTCATAAAGGCTCAGAGAAAGTTAGGGAAGGCAATCCACTGGACAGCTATTAAGAGACAGATTAAGTATCTTGGGTACTATATGCAGATACTGGGGATGTGCAACGTTCAAAAAATACAATTGGAGATGTGCAATGAGGTATATAGGAGAATAGGCATTGCCACTGAATTTTTAAGAATATGGAGAGAGTGAAAGAATAGGTGATACACCTAAAGACTAAACTTATAATAGTTTGGCCTTTTCTAAACTATTCTATAGCAGGAAAACATTTAAACTCTTTGTAAGCAAGGTAACAGAATGATGCTTTTTATACCAGATGCTCATGTAGCATCTTCTAGTATTAGAATGATTTGAGTATGTAAATGATGAAGAGGTTACACAAAGAAATCATCAACCTCTTAAAGCAGAGCTTATGCAGGAAGAGGATGTATTGGTTTTGTTATCTGCATACAGAACTGTAGGTTAGAAACAAGAATTAGGAATAATGTGTGTTAAAGGCTCAAGGAAAAAGGACAGATTAAGAATGAGATGTGCAGATAGTCAAATAGCAGCTTATTAGAATTGGAATGCAGTTTCAAAATTTAATAGGTGTTTCTTTGGACAGATATTTGTGAAGAACTAAATTGCATATTCTGGTTGGCCCTTGGTAGCATATAACTGTTTGAAAATTGTGTGTGTGTGTGTGTATTTTTACATATACTTTCACACTTCATAAATTCAATGTGTCATTCATAGAGTTTAACTCAAGAACCAGTAAGAGAAGAACCACTTTTACACTATGCTACATTACAAGAGATATGGTTTGCTGTGACAAAGTGGTTTATCTGATAACACAGTTTATGGCATTATTTTAATTGTCATGATTAATGCATATTTCAAATATATATTTGAGTTTATATTTCTTTTATGAGAATACTTTGTTATAATGAAAGTTAATTTTGTACTTTGAAAAATTTTGTAATTAATGAATACATTTGAGCAAACTTTAACAGTTTATTAAAGTTTAATACAACAATTTAGGATCATACTTTTCACCTTTTTATTAAACTTAGAATGAATTTTGTAAACTGTTATGGAGTGTTTTGTACCATTACTTGCAGGTCTCATAACCCACAGCATGGGTTCATTATTATGAATAGATTAAATACAACAAATTTGATTGAACCTATTACTCATGAGCTGGAGTTTCAAAATCAGAATCCATTTTTATTATACCGTAATGGTAAAGGTAGGTGTATTTTTTCTAAACTTCATCTTTTTTTTAGAGTTGGTGTAATTTGTTGAATTTTTGCTTTCAACCTAATAGTTCAAAACACCAGTAATTGAATTTGTTAGTTAATGAATAATGGTTAACATTGAAGAAAAGTTTGTATCTTCCTATTGGCTGTTGTTAAAATATATTAACAGTATTTTGAACAAAACAAAGCACATCAACTTGGACATGACAATTTGCATTAAATACAATGAGCAACATGCCTATGCAAATTCTCATGCCAGGATGAATATAACATATATAGTTATTCTTTCTACTGGATTAAATTTCATATGTGCAACTGTCAAATTTAGATCTAGTAATTGCTATGATTTTTGTTAGATGTAGCAATGCCTAAAATTTTAATTTGTTCATATTCAAAAAGGAAACTCAGTGGAATATCTGTTAATAATGACCAATCATATTAAATTTCATTATAATTTTAATCTTTGGAAGACTATAATGAAATTTTACAATCATTAAAACCATGGTCAGTCCAACTTATATCCCAAGTTTAAACATATATAGCTTTTATTGCATAAAATAGTAACACTGATATTGCTGCTTATTGCATTTTACAAAATAATGTAAAAAAATGCAATTATTAAAAAAAAGATTTAGTTGAGAAATGCCATTTAGCAAATAGAATTTGCATCAGCAAAAAAGTGCTTTATATTTTCATCAACACCCAAAATATGATTTTTTTTCTAATATTCATATAAATATGCATTTACATAGTATGATGTATAATGAGGTGCAATGCAAATCGCATCATAAAATTACAGTTTTGCAGCAGTACAATAACAATTATAATTGTACTATGATGATGTCCAAATAAATCCCAAAAATGCTCATAACTTGCATAGGTAAATTCTTGGTAAATCTGGTATTGAAAAGGGAAAAGTCACTTGAAGACACCTTTATTTACTGGCACTATCTAATGATCTTTAAGGATATGTGGCCTAACAATAGTTTTAGACCTTTTACAAAAGAAACTGTTTTCACTTTATCTACAGACAGACATGACAGCATTCAATTTTTTTTTGTGTGTGTTTTTAGAGTTAAAAATTATTTTGAGGTATATTACTGCCTGGCCAAATTATTATGAACAGCTACCTAATACTTCATATGTATCATGGTCCAGTTACCAAATTTCAAATTCTCTGCACATACAGGGGTTTATCAAAATAATGGAAACACCAACAGTGACTGGAGTACATTATCCATTAGCCTACTAGCATGTTTTTGTTGTATTCAGAAATGTAATTATAATAGGAGCCAGTATGTTTAGTTCCACATTTGAACCTTTATTAATAATTGAAAATAACTTGTTTTAGTTAAATATTTTTTCTCAAATGTTTTTTTACATATAGGTCATATCTATGGGATATGGTTTTATGAGAAAGAAGGTTGTGCAAGAATTAGCAAACTTTTGACAGGGTAAGTAACAAATATGGGATTTTTTTTTGTGTGTGTGTGATACATTCATAATTGTGCCAATGAAAGGAGAGTGAGCTAACTCAATAATAGTTTTCATTAGTAAAGAAATATATGAAGAATTTCATGAGCATGTTACTATTAAACATTATTGGTTTATATATCCTAATACAAGGAAAAAAGTAAATATGCTTTTATTTAAATTTCTATTCAAATAAAAAGATCCATTTATCTCACTGTATTCTCTTTTTACTGTAGTTCATACATAAGTATTGAGGAATTCCATAAGTTTAATCAGTCAAGTGATTCAGATGAAATATAGCTTTAATACATGTAAGAAAGTATTCTCTTCAGACACTCATCCCAGATAACTACTAGTGAATTTAACCTTTTGTAAACATATATATATAATTAAAATACTCGGTTATTACAAAATTGTTTGGCTTATAGTCTTTGCAAAAGAACTTGCTTCTCTGTTATTATTTAAGACTGGATTTTGAAAAAAAAATGGTATGAAAGAACAAATGACAAAAAGAAAACTTGCAGGGGAAAATGAGTTTTGCTTATGCTTGGGACCCATAACTGGGAGACATGGGTTCATGCCAGATATTCTAATCTAAATTAACACCAGTTCTGTCATTTATCTGCTATTGTGACTTATAAGTCTTTCCAACCTTTGTCACTCATGGTGCCATCTGTGATCGAAAGAGGCAACTTTATCCAATATTGCTTTTAATATGATGTAAATTAGGAAGTCACTCAAGCTAAAACATTATTCATAAAACAGTAAATACACAGATTACTTGTTCAAAAAGAATTTGAGAAAAAATTTTACAGAAAAGGTTTTTTTTTATCTATGTCAACAGGTAATCTGTGAGTTGAAATGACAAGATATTTATATATATAACAAAGCAATGTGTGATATGCCAAACATACAGCAATATAATTTTTCAAAAACTTGACACTGTAATAAATAAATAAATACCCCGCTCAAGCAGCTGCTTGCCACAGAGGTCTGACAGGAGCCTGTCAGTTTATATGCCACAGTAGGAGATCTGATGAACAATAAAATTTCCTCTTTAATGAACCTTAATTCTATCACTTGAAACCCTTATTTTTCACCTTTTGATATCGTACACTACTTACCAGTGAAACTACACCATTTAAAGATCCGATAAGCTTAAGCGATTCAATTTCAGTAGTGTACAGTGTATGTATGCTTAGTATTGGTTGGAATTCCCATCAAGAATAAGGATTGTACCATTAGAAAAAGATGTAAACCTAATATTTCACTATATTCCAAATTGAACTATCTGACAAGCACATTGTTTGCATGATATTTTCTGTCTTGTCATTTATACATTAGATGAACTGGCTGTTAAAATTTTGCATGCATTTGTAGGCTTTTGTCAGTTACATTTTCCCAGTAGGTCAGAGCATAATTGTCCTTTTGCTTTCTTATTCAGTGTTTTACTTTATTCTAATTAGTTACTAGTTCTGGTTAATGTTTTTAAGGAAGGCTTGTACCAAACACAAATTCAAAATACCATATGTGTAAGAGAAAAAAAATTTCAAAAAAAATAAACTATTTTATTAATTTTTGGGTAAATTTTGACTAACCTTTCAAGGAGTGTAATATCTTTTCTCTTGGAACTTGAACAATTTTTTTCATGAATAATTGTGTATTAATAGGTTATGGTTAATTTGAGGAAACATTTTCTTCATATCAAAAGTTTCAGTTGATAAATGAGAAGCTGTTTATTGTTCAGTAAACTGTCAACAAAATATTCAATTTTCTCATTAATTCTGCATAACATTCATTCTGTAATACAATGCACTAAATGATGAATGTTATATTTTAAATGAATAAAATAAAAAAGTAATGTACAACTAATTACCACTTTGTAAGTCGATTTTCATTTTAGAGGAAAAATTGTCTTGAACCGGGTGGGATACGAACCCACGACCTCCTGATAACATGTCAGGTGCTCTGGACCACTCTGCCAATCAAGATCTCCTCTAATAGATATGAACATTTTCAACTTACAGTACATATTCTATTATGTCACATATAGGTGCTGTTCGGGCAATTTTAGCAGCAATTGGTAGATAAATGCCTTATAGATGGAAAGTATATCTTACATTATTATAATTGATAAATTGAGAATGTTCTTATCATCTATTAGAGGAGATCTTGATCGGCAGCCGGTAGCTCAATAGTCCAGAGCACCTGATATGTTATCAGGAGGTCAAGGGTTCATATCCCACCCGGCTCAAGACAATTTTTTCTCTAAAATGAAAATCAACTTCCAAAGTGGTAATTAGTTGTATATACCAAGAAAGTCGTTTATTCAATATTTAAAAAAAGTAATGTATTCTGTTTTTTCATAATGTATTAATATACACAATTGACCACCCACGGAATCATAATGTACCTGTCCAGGCACGTCACAGAGTGCACGTGACAAGGTCGACCACATGGAGATGTAAGCGGTCTGCCAGGACAGTGAGTCATAATGCGTAATGTGAGCACAGTGGGCAGAGGTATTGATTTGACGGACATTGAAAAAGGAATGATCATCGGCTACCATGCCAAGGGTGGAAACATCTCGGAAACAACAGACTTCGTGGGCTGTTCATGAGGTGCTGTAGTAAGGGTGTACCAAGAATGGATCGCTGGCACACTGAGTACCTCCAGATGTCATAACTGTGGAGCCCCAAAGGTCATCGATCCCAGAGAATGTTGACTGGTAAAGGGCAATCAACACACAACAGTGCAGCAATTGACCACTCGAATGCTGGGGCACCCAGGTACATGTCCCCAATAACAGTACAGTGAACCTTGTTACGCATGGGTCCTCAGAATTGCACTGCATAAAAGCACCCATGTTAACCAAGGCCCATCGGCAGCAACACCTGAAGTTCGCACAGCACTGGACAGTGAAAGAGTGGTCTTTGGACAGTGGAAGAGTGGGAAAAGGTTGCCTTCTCCCACGAATCAAGGTTTCTACTCCACAGAAATGACGGGTGGTGGCGGATATGGCGTCAGACACACAGGAACCAACACCCGGACACGCTTATCAGTCAAGTGCAGGCCAGCAGTGGCAGTGTGCATGTCTGAGGGGTGTTTTCCTGGTATGACCTGAGACCGCTGGCACCACTGAATGGGTCCCTGAACACCAATGGCTACCTGTCCATCCACGCTGACCACATGCATCCCTTCATGTTGGACGTTTACCCTGGTGGTGATGGTGTCTAGCAACAAGACAGGGCACCCTGCCATGTCGCTAAGGTGGTGAGTGACTGGTTCCAGGAACACGACAGCGATGTCTCATTCTCCCTTGGCTGACGAAATTGCCCGACCTCAATCCCATAGAGCACTTGTGAGACCATTTGGATCGACAGGTTCAGTGTGCAGACCCACAACCACATCATCTCTGGAACCTCTGTGCTCTGCTGGAGTCCGAATGGGCACATGTGCTTCTGGCAACCTTCCAGGGCCTCATTACATCCATGCCACACTGTCTCGCACTGTCATCCAGACCAAAGGGTGGTTATTCCCATTATTAGGTAGGTGGTCATATTATTCTGATACAACTGTGTACATCACCCTACCAAAGTAGGGGCTGAGGTGACTCAGTTGGTAGCATGCCAGGCTTATAATCTGCAGTTTCCAGGTTGAGTTCCACCTGGGCCAGTGTTGAGATTTATCTCTGCAAAACTCCCTGCCCTTGATTAGTAGGGGAAACTGATAGGTTTGGAAAAGCCATTGTCCATCAGATGGAATGTTAAGCAATGGCTCCATGGGCAGGAGAGCTATTTCTGTGCACATTAAACAACACATTGGCTGGACTTGGTGGGAGGCTACCATCTGTCTCCCAACAGCTGTCCAATGGGTGCTCTCCTCCTAACATTCTCTGAGCCCTCAGGATCCTTGTGACCTGGCCATTTTCCTCATTGTGTACAAAAAAGTGATGCTCAGAGGTAAAACAGCCCAATCAAAATGTTACAGAATTCCAATGAAATGTCAATAGGAATCTAGGTTCAAAGCTCTAACTCCTAAAATATGAATTTCATGGGAAAAGTGACTGAAGATAAAGGTCCATAATCAAATTTATTTAAATCTTTAATTTTCAGCACTATTCATTCAGTAAAGAGTTATGGAAGGTAGAATATATCAAAATAAATTTCCTCGTTTTATAAAAAAAAATCAAACGTTTGGATTTTCCATGCTGCACATGAAACTTGCTAAAGCTGACCATAAAAGCACTGCACGAAAAAAACCATTGGAGAAAGGGGCATGATAATTGTCGCTATTATCTCTCTGTATTGTGAATGAACTTTTGCAATATATCTTTTGCTGATTATTAGCAATTAAGCCAAATTTCATTAATATGAAGAAGCATGCATGACATAAATGTAAAACTAAATTGATTTAAGCTTTTGTTGTATGTTTAATTCATAATCAGCTACTGGTAAGATAAAATGATCATCGCTAAAATCAGACTACTTTAATGGGTAGGCAAATTTGTTTTCGCCCGTAACCAACCAGGGCTCACAAGGAGCCGAGAATTTTTTTTGTGTTACGTAAATATATTTTAAAGGCCAATAACTAGTAACTAATAATCAGTTTGCAGGTACCTCCTGCAGTTTACGGCACTAGCTCACTAGATGGTGCCACGAGTAGTAACATAAAATTTTTTTTACAATAATTCATATTTTTAAGGCTTGTTTTTTCTGTGGGATTACTTGGTTTTAGGGGCCTTTTTTTATACTGCAGATTGGTGGTGAATTGTTTACAATTCTGTTTCTTAGGCTTGTTATAGGATTAGTGTGTTCTTGGGGTGTGGGTGGAAAGGCAGTTTGTTGTTCAGCAGTATGCTCAGGTTAAAATGGTTATCTGTGATGCCCCCTCATTCACTTTTACTTTACCTTATCCAGTTGTGCTAAATTTACGTTATATTTATCATTTTGGGGATTTTTAATTTTATTTTTGGCATCACAGCACTCGTTTCCGAGAGCATAGGAGTTGCGCATGCGCAACTCAGAACTTTCGATTGTCACCCGCTAAAGCGTGCGTGTTCACGGACAGGCCATCTCTTGCATCATAGCTTGTGCACTCGTCACTTTATGTAAATGTCTTTCACGACGTGCAACATGACACGTGCGGACCTTTTTGAATAACGCATGATATAACCGTGACATGTAGTCACAGAAGGCAGAAGTAAGTTGGAGTAGAGTTGGAGTAAGGTGGAAGTTGGTGGTAGTTCACAGTGTGGAGTTGTAGTGAGATAGTGATGATGTAGTCGACATTTTCATTGACGTTGGTGAGTGTTTAAAATAATTTTGGAAATAAATTTGTTTGTTATAGAAACTTGAATCTTTGCTGTTTTTTTTTCTCTTGAGCAATGTTAGGTGATAAGTTTTGATTGTAGGTTAAATTAGTTTGACAATCATTTAATTTATTTTGAATTCTTACTCGCTAAATAACGCCTGCTGGTAATTAATAAGAACCCTAATTTCAACTTATTTGACAATTTATTATTATTGCCTGGCGCCCAAAATTAAGCTATCCGGAGCTTGAATAAATATTGGATCAGACAAAGAGTCCAAAACTTTAAAAGTATTTAAATCTTTGGAGCGTTACATGTCTCTGATAATTTTCTTAAATTTTGGAATGGCAATTCATTGTTTAGTGATATTCACTTGTTAGAATAGCAGTCTCCGATGAGATTGTTTATTTTTTGTGAGTTTTTCTAATTATGAAATGAACATTTGTTAGTGATAATAGGCTGTTGAAACAAGTAACCTCAGTAAATCAGCAATTTGAAGTTGATTCAAATTGCTGATTTATTATTGGATGTTGAATATGTCGAGTTTATTTCATTGTTTAAGTAACTTCAGATGGTACTGACAGACATTCATCATATAACGATATGCACAGTTAAGAAAATATGTCTTAGATACTATTACTTCTGGTGATTTTATTTGCAAAAGCAAAATTTTATTCTTAGGAATAAGTCTTTATCATTATATTCTTTGCTCAGCATATTCCCCTATGGCCTCTTCACTGCTAGTAATACGATTGTTTAGGTTATTGTTTGTAGAACTTTCCAAGAAGGTGGATATTCTTTCTAATGTGATATTGAAATGCATTTTTCATTAATTTAAATCGCACATTTTAGTGGATTTTTTTTACAGAATGAATTTTAAGAAACTTGATATAATTCTGGAAGAATTAAATTTCTAGTCTCTTCTAGAAGTCCGGAAGTTGAGTGTTCCATTAAGACATAATGCATTATTGCATTTAAAAAAAAGGGCGTAGGAGCACCATAAACTGCAGAACTGTTGTGCTTCAATTTTTCATTCTTCCAGATCATAATTTTCATCGTACAAGGTTGGCAGCTCTGCCGATGCACAATTATTTATGCAAATGTGGCTCGTGGACATATACTTGCCGGTATTTGCCTTAAGACAGTGTATGGCTAGTTATGTTATAGATGAGTAGACTTTTTGTGAGGAGCTCAAGTTAGGAGCTTACTCTTTGAGGAGCTCAAGTTGGGAGCTTACTCTTTTTGTATGTAATTTAGCCTGTGTGTATTTGGGTGAAAATAATTATTTTTTATTGATATTGCTTTTGACTTTAATTTTTTCTCTTGAGCAAAGAGTAGATTTACTGCAAGTTAGTAGTACTTTATATTGGACGAGTTTAAGGGAAATTTTGCCATTCATGTTCCAGAACAAAAATATCCTAATTTTTTTGGCAAGTTAATTATTGTCTGGCATTTAAGATCGTATTATTTGGAAGTGTTACAGAGTGGTTCTAAAGTAAACTTCTATAAGTTTCCCTATTCCCGAGTGTCTGGAGCAGTGATGAACACATAGTGCCGCAAAAATTGGTAGTTAATGAGAACATGCAGAAGGGATTTAACATGATTAGCACCATTTCTGACCAAAAAGACTTCATGTAAAAGTGAGAATGCCCACAGTGCAAGCAAATGGCATTTTCAGTGCCTGTTTTCCCTCTTGTGGCAGTTGGAACTAATTTTGTTCTTTGCTTTATCTCTTCTGCATGTTCTTAGTGAGCTATCTATAATTTTCACAGTGCTATCTCTGTTCATCACTACTCCAGAGACTTGGAGAAATGGGGAAACTTATAGCCACCCTGTATATTCAGTGACAGTGCACCATTCATCAGTTTATTGTGCAGCAAAGTTTGCAGAACATTCAGATAAAAAGCATATGAGCATAATCATTTTTAGAAGATACACCAGTGATCTTTTATTCAGTTGTGATATACTTTACAGTCAGCTTGGCTGAGCATGTCTTCAAAGATGTATTGTAATTTAGTAACATCCATGCTTTATGTTCAAATAGTTATTTGGATCTAATGAAGCCCCATTTAGTAGTCATAAGTCTCTGGTCACTGGGTGTACAGGCAGAAGTACTAATTCAAACCTTTCACTACTAAAGGATAGAGAGATGCTGCAGCCTGATATCCTCTTGAATTTTTCATAAAATTGCAGCATTTTTCATTCACAGATAAAAAAAAAAAATTCAGCTCTCCACCTTCTCCCTTTCTATTTTTTTGCATATCCAGTTGGAAGGAGTAGCAAGTTGCTATCTTGCTAGTCAACTATAATGGCACAGGTGAAAAGGATTGTTAAACCATATCATTCTTTTTCCTACAGTAGTTATATATTTTGACTACAGAATGAATGTTTGCAAGGTTTATTTTGCTTATAAGATGTGGGTTTAGGAAGGAACATCAGGGTTCAGAACTTAAATTTTATAACTGTTTGATTTTTTTTACTCTATACTGCCGTATATTGATACCAAAACCATGGCAATATTAGAATTGCTGACTTGCACCATTGTATAGGGTGTCCCATAAGTCTTAATACATAGGCACAAGTCTCCCATACATTTGTATACAAACACAAATAAAAATAACTAACACATTCTCTTTTGTTTCAGATGAGTCAACACATTGTTGAATGAGAGTAAAAAAGTGGAATTGCTACTTATTTACTTTGCTGGAAAAAGTCAGCAAGAGTCATTCAAGGAATTTCAGACTACATCCAGACAAGCCATGTTACATGTCCAATAATGTTCTAAAGAAACTGAATGAGACTGGTTCGATGATAATGTAACACTTCAAAGATTATTAACTTTTTAAAGTTTGGACCTTTTATCTGATCCAATTTATTCAAATTCCGGATAGCTCTATCGAGCACTATCTGGAATCCAATAATAACTTGCCAAATAAAGTTGAAATAGGGTTCGTTGAGGTATACCAGCAGGCATTACTTATCGAGTAAGAATTCAAAAATGATTGTCAAGTTTAATTAAAGTTTAAATCTAATCACAATATCAATTTACGTTGCTCAAGAGAAAAAAATAGCAAAGATTCAAATGTTTTTAATACAAAGTTTATTTCTAAAAATTCAACTCGCCAAACTCAAAGTGAAAATCTTGACTACATCTCGAACAAAAATTCTGTGTGCACTAATTCACAAAAACTCTGCTACTACATCTCTATTTCATCACTTCTCACTGCAATCTCAATACTACATCACTTCACTACTTCACACTAACTCTGTGACCTAACATCACCAAGTTATAACAAGCGGTGTACAAAGTGGGCACGTGGCTGTTGCACACCGGGAAAGACATTTGCATAAACTGATGAGCACGCAAGCTATGACGCAAGATTGCGCATGCGCAACTCCTGCAGTTCAAACGACATTTTGGGACAGTCCACAAAATGAATTAAAATCCCCAAAATGATAAATTTAACGTAAATAAAGCAAAACTGGTTAGGGAAAAGCAAAAGTGAATGGGTGGACCATCACAATAATAAAGCCTAGACCTGGTCATCCAAGTAGTGCCACAGATGATGACCACACTGTGAATATTCTGTCTAAAGTTGAAGTTAGCCCTCACTGGTCTGTAAGGAAAATTGCACAGGAGGTGGGAATTGGAAAATCATCTGTATCCAGAATCCTGAGCAGAAGTATGTTCTACCCATAAAAAAAAAATAAAAAAAAAGTACAAGTACAAAAAGCAAATGGTACAGGAATTTGATGGGGATGACATGGACTGCAGAGAGCAGTTCTCTGATTGGGTACTAGAAAAACTTCAGGAATGACTATTTCTCTTGGCTGACATAATCCTCAGCAATGAAGTAAACTTTCACTTGAATGGGGACAGTCAAACACCAAAATTGTCATTACTGGGCTGCAACACAATCACATTGGGTTGAAGATGCATGTGTGCAGAATGATCCGAGGGTATCTGTTTGGTGTGCAATTCATGGTGACAACATCATAGGACCTTACTTTTATACCAACACAGTCACTGGTGACTCTTATTTGCAAATGTTAAATGTCCTTTTGGGACCCTACTTAGAGAACATAACCCTTAGCACATTTACTGCATGGTTTCCTTTCAAAAGGATGGGGCACTGCCCCATTATGGCAAAAGTATCAGAACTTGGTTGGATGAAACACTACCCCACAAATGGATAGGCAAATGTGGGGCAATGCAATAGCGACCTTGAAGCCCAGATTTGATTCCCATGGATTTATTGTGGTGCCACCTAAAATCTTGGATGTACCAAAATTGCTTTTGAACACTGGATGAGTTAAAGGAGAGCATCTGCACTAAATGTCGCTAGATTATAACTGTCCATTCTCCATAACATGCAGTTACTCAGACAAGATTGACATGTGCCAAGCAATACAGTGGAATTACTACTTATTCACATTGAGCGCCAATCAAATGCTGAGTTTGAGCATTTGATGCTGAGTATGGATTCAGTACAGTTTAACAAAGTGAATATAGAAATTGAATACATGATCAATTGAATATTATTATTTTGCCTGCATATAAGGACATAAAAGAATGCATAGAGGTAAGGGTAGAAATAATATTTTAACAAAGATTTTTTGTGTTCTATAACTAATTTTGTATAATAATACAACTCTGTGAGTAGTTTGTATAAAATCATTTTTACACTGACAAGCATCATCCACTAGTACAATCCAGGAAGATTTTGTTGCCACCTTTACACATAAAATTGGGCTTAATGAAGAATTTTGTCAAGGCTATGGATCAGATGCAAACTGCCTTTCTGTACCTTTGACAAAAATTTACAGGACTTAGTGATGCAAAAATAAAGTGTTTTTACTGGTCCAGATATTCACTCATTGCTATTTATTAAGTATTTGATCATATCATCACTTGAATGGAGAGCATGGCATACCTTTCGATAGGTGGCAATGGTCTTAGGGAATAAAAAAGCAGAAAATTACAAGGACCTTGTGGAAGAATTGCTGTCCTCATATCACAAACTGGGATGTTGTATTCTTTGAAGGAACATTTCTTAAGTTCTCATTTGGATTTCTTTCTGGAAAACTGTGGTGCTGTGAGTGATGATCATGAGTGAACATTTTCATCAGGAAATTGTTACAACAGAAAAGATATCGAGGAAGATGGAGTCCATAAATGTCAATAGATTAGTGCTGGAATGTGATGCGAGATTCTCAAAATTTCGTATATATAAATGGCAGACAAAGGCAATGGTTGCTGTAGACCAATATACAACCTTCAACGAATGATGTGATACAGGTTAGTGATTGTATCTCAAAAATTATAGCTAATCAAACATTTTTGTTGTCAGACCAAAAGTCAAATTTGTTGTTCAGTGTAATCATCTAAAATGAAGCACCTTGGGAAATCCCAGTTTTATATTTACTTGTGATATAAAGTATGTTAATTACAAGTAAATAGTTTAAAAGTAAAGTAGTACAAAAAAATCATTTCTAAAATCTTAATCAAATTTTTTTTACTGACCAGAAGTTTGGGAGGCACACCACTGGGTTGCTTCCTTGTCTACATGTCTGCCCCAAAATACCAAAAGCTTGTATATTGAAAAGTCGCTTATTTTTATCCAAAGAATTTTAATAAATTGTTAGCTTGTTTTAGTGGAATAAATTATGTAAATATATATATAATGCATGAACTCATAGCAATTGCAGACTAACCTAGTCATTGTAGCTAATGAAGATCTTAATTTGTTGGTTCAAGTTATGCAAATAATGTGATATGTGGCAGATAATTAATATGTAATTTGTATTCCAAGATATTTTAGAAATCAGACTTTTACCATGAATGAAAACTGACCTGAGTAAAACAAGTACCTTGTCATGCCATAAATACTGTTCTCATTGGAATGCTTGCCAAGAGTACAAAGATATGCTGGAATTGGACAATTATGTGATGCATGACCCCTCATTCTTGAGTATGTACAGATTGGTAATTGAGCTGTTAAGTAGCCAATGTAGAGAGGACAATAAAAAGAATCTTATCTCTATTATTGCTCTGCATGAAGTCAGTAAGGTGCTAGATTATTTTTTAAACCTTGCAGCCATTGGGAGAAATCACTAGTTTGTTCATCGAGCTATGAACCATTACAGTACTACCCAAGAAATGCAAGATTATTCTTGTTATCCATACTATGCAGGTCATCGAAGTAGAGTAACAGAATTCAGCAAAATCTGCTTCAGAAAACAAAGGTAATGGTGAGAGATAGATATCACCAAACAGCCTGACTTGACCAATTAACCTTAGATAAGTAATGTTTTTATACGGACATTGTGAATAATATGGGGTATCCAATCACTCCACTAAAGTAACACCAAATGGAGTTATATTTTTATTGGCAAAAATTAGTGATTATACTTTTGGGTTCCAACATAGAGATATGTTAAAAGCCCTAAAAGAACTAAAAATTCTCAGTCTCAAAGCAAATAATGTTATTTTAAAACAGTGCATGATTTATCTTTAACTTGTAAGACATTTAAAAAATGTGTGATGAAAAAGATTCCATTAGAAGTAACAGTCAAATCTCTTTGCTGCATCCATTCAGGTATTTCTACATCAGTTTCGAAATGTCAGGATGAACATCTATTGTGAAACAAAAATTTACTGCACTTTCATTTGCTTGCTACAATTTTTTATAGTGGTGTGAAAGAAATTTTTATTTTTATTGCTTAAAGGTTAAGAAAAGGGTAAATTTTTATTACATCTATAAAGATATGTTTAAAAAGACAAATGAAACAATTGATATATAAAGATACAAATCATACTAATAGTAAAAAAATTATTACATTAATAAAGAAAAGCTGCATACAGAGCTATCAAAATAATCCTCATCATTTCCTGCATTGAGAGATTTGAAACCATTGTTTT
This sequence comes from Ryuthela nishihirai, assembly GCA_038380435.1. NCBI lineage: Eukaryota > Metazoa > Arthropoda > Arachnida > Araneae > Heptathelidae > Ryuthela > Ryuthela nishihirai. The sequence continues at coordinate 44,895,174 of JAWZYU010000020.1, forward strand.
ATCTGCATTAAGTCACTATTCCGGATATTGTCCTTTGTAGCATTCATTATGCAAAAGAGAATTATTTTCTTTTGCTTAGGTGTCCATTTCATGTCATCTTGTAATAATCTTTCACTCTTGGACTTCAGCTCTCATGGAGTAAAAACAATGCACAATTACTAATGTATCTAAATTCAAAATAACACTCTCAAATGAATCGTATTATGTGGTGTGATAATAATGATACAAAGTAAACTTGCTAATATTGCTTATCATTTCACTTTCATGGCAACAAAAACACTATCACTGGAGATTATTTTAACATTCACCACCAGACAGCCATCTATTGCCTGAATCTAGTCTATTTCACTTAAATGAGCTTTTCAATTTTGACTTGCACTAAGTGTATGTAACTCTGAAATAGCCAAGATACATTGCTTAATAATGTATATTTTCCCAGGTTGTCTCAATTGGCTGTAACCAAAAGAGATAAAAGTGTTTCTGGAAGGCAGAGATGTGCTTCAGAAAATGAACATCATAAGCACCCAAAACAAGGATCCCTTCATTCTAAAGAGATTGATATTATGTCATTGCTGACTCGTGCACAAGATGAGTATGATAAAGTATGTCTAAAATGGCATCGATTTGCTTTGAAATGTAATTTATAGTGGCTCATCAAATATTCTACTGCCTATTAATAAATTTTTCAAATAATCTTATGTTCATGTAAAAATTTTGCTGCACAGAAATTTGCTCATTTATTATAAAATGCTGAAATCTCAGTATTATCAGTAAATAGTAATTACATGTTTATGTACATATATTATAAGTGCTGGTGTGAGTTCCAATATTGATTACAAATGAGATATATTTCTGTTATATAACAGAATATTTAGTTAATATGACTCAAAAGTTGTACAAAGGTACTTTTAAGGCTTTAATTTTAAATGGGTAATATTAGATCAGATTATAAAAGAATACTAGACTGCAAATATCAAAGTAGTTATTTGTACAGTGTTCTAGATAGAGAAATATTCTAATGCATAATAAAGAAAAAACCATCCACTAAAATTTAATTGTATATCAGATAAATTCTCTTTTTGGTTAACTATTTTGTGTGTGTGGAATTAAAACATACAACCACAATATTTTGTGCAAAATTATCCATAAGTACTGATATAAAGCTTAAAATATTAACTACTAAGAATTAGTTGAAAGATTTCCTTTCTGTATTCATTGGAGGCAAAATTTAATAATATATATATAATAATCAGATAAGCCAAATCTTACGTTGCTTAACACCATGAGAGAAAGCTGTAAATCAAACATTTTAAGGGGGTGAGGGAATAAAGATTGGGTCCAAATACTCGAAAAATTTCTGAGAGGAGGCTGTATACTGAATTCAGTTATCATAGGTCATAAGTGTATGAAAGAAATCCAGTTCTTTCCAGGGGGAAATATTAGGGGCCAAAATGTAGATTAGATTTCTTTAAGTTAAGGTTTGAGAACAACAAAATTTGATGGTCCTAGCTCTTATTACACTGCTGGCCATTAAAAGTGCAACGCCAGGAAGAACTCGTCAAATTGCCCCGAAATATGCAAGATGGGTAGCCCATGGGAGAACATGTAAATGTTCTCCCATGGCTATCCATCTACATGGCATTTGTCTGCCAGTTGTGGCTAGATTGCCCAAACAGCACCTATGGAATATGTACTGTAGATAGAAATGTTCATGTCATCAATTGGAGGAGACCTTGATTGGTGGCTGGTAGCTAAATGGTCCAGGCACCTGATGTTATCAGGAAGTCTTGGGTTCGTATCCCACTTGGCTCAAGACAATTTTTAATCTAAAAATTTGAATCGACTTAAAAAGTGGAAATTCCTTAGTGTATACTAAATAAGTCGAGTTTATTCAATATTTAAACATGTAAATGATTCAAAGCGCAGTACATATGCACATCATGTATGACAACATCCCCTGGAAGTGGTATAAGAGGAGATTACAAAGAGCCAGTGTAAAGCACTGGAATTGTCTATAAATATTTTGTGGAAAAAATTCCGTCGACATACGGGACTCGAACCCACATCTCTCCAGAAAAATGCCAGAGTATTCTTACCGATTGAACTGATGCTGGCTCATCTTTTTCCCATTAATTTAAGACTTAATTCTTTCTCCAATGATTTCAGCACAAACCATTGGTGCCATCTGTGATCAATGGGTGGCAACAATTCCTTTTTATTTTGCACTGAGTGAGATAGAAATAGTAAAGTTACATCACACTATTTAGCATTATTAATGATTTAAACATAGGTGATAATCACAGCGTTACCTGGGTTCTGCTTATTTACAGTTGTATGCTCGCAGTTCATGCACACTAAAGGATCAAGTATGCCCCATCAAAGAACACTACATCCATACAACCAAGTTTCTGACTTTGATCGAGGAAGAATTGTGGGATTACAGGAAGGCGGATTATCATACCAAAACATCGATCCTCGTGTTGGACGGAATGCTGCCACAATGATGAGAATATGGCGTCAGTGAGTAGATGAACAAATTTGCAGATGTGAGGGATCTCAATGGCCCTGTCACACAAACGAACGAGAGGACAAACATCTCGTGTGCATAGCTTTGGGTGATCATACAGTCACATCAAATACCTTACCTCAACAGGTAGAATGTGTTGCACATCAACCAGTGTCTTACATATGGTTCAACATCGTCTGCAGCATCAGGGCATCTTTACTAGGCAGCCATTGCTCTGGCTACCATTGACTCTACAGCATAGGTGTATGTGACTGCAATAGTGCCAAGAACATGGCTCATGGATGTGCAAATGTCATCACATTGTCTTTTCAGATGAATCCTGTTTCAGTATGCAGCACCATGATGGACAAATCCGTATCTGACAGTACCGTGGCAACAGGCTCAGTGAGACATGCATGATGTAGCACCATACAGGTCTGGCTCCTGGGGCCATTGGATGCCATTGGACTTCACTCATGCACCGCGGTACTGTCATGGTAGCTCACTCATGCACGTGCCTCGCACACATTACTGGTACTTTGAACAGACAGCCAGCATTACATCACTGAGATGTTGGAGCCTGTGATCGTACTTTATCTTCAATGGCTCTCTGGTGCCATTTACCAACAGAACAATGTCTGACCACATGTGGCATGCATCGTCCAACAATTCCTGGATAGCCACCATGTGACACTTCTGCCGTGGCCTGCACATTCACCAGATCTGTCTCCAGTTGCGCATGTCTGGTCCATGATCTCACGATGACTAGCACATCAGACACTAGCTATGACAGGGGAACTTTGGCTACGTCTCAAAACTGCGTTTACTGACATTCCCCACACACACGTCCAACGTCTCGTCCTCTCAATGCCCGGACCGTATAGTAGTGGTTATTGCCGCTCATGGTAGCTACCCAAGATGCTGATTTCTTTGTATTCCACAAGTCTAACCAAGTTGTATTTGTAATCATTTGATCCTTTTAACATAAACTATGTATTCACTAAATATGGCTCTAATATCTCTTGTCTTTCCTGGTGTTGCACTTTTAATGGCCAGCAGTGTATTTAGGAGCACTCCTACCCTTTTTTCAGGGGAGGGGGGAAATAAATATTTGAGATCAAAACTCTTATGTTGAAAAGAAGCTGTTTACTGAATTTGGTGGTGTTAGATCTTGCCATTTAGGAGCAGCGAAATTAAAGCTGTTGCACACTAGTTTTTAACCACTAATGTTAAATCTATGGAAATCTTGAGAAATTCAACCCAATCCACATCTATTTTGGTTAAACCCAGAGGTTTGCACAGAGCACGATTTTTCCTTTCACCCAGGGAAAGATTATATACTATGTTTGGAGCCTCTAGCTTTTTAGAGGACTAAGTGCATAAACATACAAACACCTTTATATATAAAAGATTATTGCTTCATCAATGCAGTTTCCTGTCTGTAATATAAACTGTTGAATCTCTATGATTTTGGAGAACAGCTCTTTTAATTTAGCTAAAGGATCATATCCATGTTCTTTTTTTTGTCCTGTGCTGTTTGCCACTAATATGTAAGCATTGATGCAATAGTATAAACTTATTTCTGGACATTTGGAAGGGAAAAAAATGGTGATATGCATAACCAGGATTGAAGAAATTTGGAAATATCGAACCAGCCAGCAGTTTTTACCACAAGTCAAAACAAGGACATTTATGAACATGGTAGGGAAATGCAAGGCATTTTTCTTACCTTTTATGTGTGTTAGAAGCGCATGTTGTAAAATAAATATGCTGCATTCAATGGTGAAAGTTGTTCTTTCCCTGGAAATATTTCACTCTTGCAATTTTTCCTAGCTTTGAAACTAGCAATCCATGCTAGGAAATTCATTCTCATTTCTTGAGTGCATTACCCCAGCCCTGTGCATAGCCACTCTTGACCAGTGCTCAGTCAAGGATTGCTTCTAAATAATTTTTTTGCTTGAATTCTAACTAGTTTTTCCTCAGCCATTGTTTTTTTATTGAGCCTGTTTATCTTTACAGTGGGGTGATTGTAACTAGCTTCCTGCTTTTCAAGCAAGGTGAAACCATTTTGGTTAGTTTGCTCAGCAGTTTTATTCTTTTTCAGTGCTACCCATAAACTCCTCTATGATAAAGTTTTCTTTGAGCTTAGCCCACTGCAAGAAAGTTCTTGTTTTGGAATTGGAAGATTCTTTTTCTGAATGACTGCAATTTTCGCTGAAGGAATCAAGTAAATCAAAAAACTTCACCCCCATCTGAATTTAAAAACAAGTTTCCTTGAGCATCAGGAAAATCTTCAAATTCATCCTAGTCTAATTCTCCAAAAATATTTCAAAAAATTCAATTCTTAATGACAATGCAGCTTTTTCCAATTAATTAAATAAGTATATGTAATAATTTGCAATTTTGTTTTACATATTTGCTAAAAAGTAACTATTTTAATATTTTAATTTGTGAAAAATATCTTGTGCAATAGCAGTAATCCTAGTACAGCTGGTAGTAGCAATTCCAGAACTAAAACCATTTGGTTGTCTTTGATGCACCAATTTGGCTGTTATATTTTTTTTTAATTGTCATCTACATCTTATATATTTAGTAACTGATAAAAAATAAAGAAATGTTAAAATAAGTATAATGCAGGAAAGATAGATGGAAACTAAAAGTAGTATATGCTTGGTAAATTTAAAAAATATATGATGCAGTGTAAAAGGTCAAATAATTTTACTGTAGCCCTGCTTTTAAAGGTTAATTAGGTCCCCTTAAAATTAAAGCACTAAATGCTCAAGAGACAGACTACTATTAAAAGTGGATAGCACTATTCATTGTTTGACTCAATGGTACAATCTAAGTTGATATTTAGCGGTATGTCCATTAACTCTTAAAAGTGCCAGAAGATACTATAGTTCCCAGAGAATTTTGTTGCAAGTTTTTCTATTTTTACTAAAAGAATTTTCCTTTATATAAAAGTTCTTTCAAACTAAACATGAAAATTAACAATTGCATTTGTGTACAATAATATAACCAAGTTTTGTCAGTTACTTCAGAATGAAATTCGCAGCTCTTTTAAATTCAACAGAAATGATATATATATAATCCAGCACTCCAAGGGTTAATAGATGAAAGTAAACTGGTTGTTTTTCAGAAAAAGCAAAGTGCAGACACCTGCTTCATCATAGTTATTATACATATTATAAAAAAATTAGCTTAAGATTAATATCAGAGCAAAAAGGAGGTATTACTCCTATACACAAGGGTCTGTACACAGCTATAAATCCAGTTAAGTATTTAATGATAAATGATATGGAGCTGTAAAAACTATTGTAAGTCGCTCTTTCTTGATGTGAAGAATAATCATAATAAAAAATTGTTGAAACCAAAAACGTAAATAAGAACAGAATTTATTGATGGACAACATAATTAAAATGCTGAAATCAACAAAATGTTTCAGTAAAAAAAGTAATTTTTTTAAGGAAAGTAGATTTCTTAAAAAACACTCAACTAGAAATTAAGGAAACTGTTGTGGAAAAGTTAGTGCTTTTAGGTAAGATTAAAATACACTGCCTGTCATTGAAATTGTTCCACGTAGAAGGAATGCTTGCATGTAAACCAAATTAATTGTGGTGGTAACTGTGCACATAAAGAAGCAATGATTACAGAGGCAAACATTTTTACCAATATTTAATGACAAATTGAGAGGTATATCGGCAGATATGGCTGCTATGAGCTGCAATACACAAGGCAAGACGTCAAGAAGGAGTCAAACAGATGCTGAATGTGATCCTGTGTAATATGTAGCCATGTTTTGTGCACCCTTGCCAAGTTTGCTGATAGTCTTAGTCAGCTGAGCACTGGATGTAATGTACTGCCCCATTGTATCCCATATGTGTTCGATGGACAACAAATCTGGGGAACAAGCAGGCCAAGGAAAGAGAGCCACATAGGCACTGCAGGGAGACACATGCAGCATGTGGCCATGCATTATCCTGCTCAAAAACACTGTATAATAATCATGGAATATACTACCTCATTGAGTGTGCTAATTTATATCATGTAATAAATTATCGAAGCCACTTTTTTTTATGTATGTTTGGTGTAGCTTCCATTATTTTATTCAAAACGTTTGGGTTTCAGGATATTCATAATGTCATTTTTTTTTTAGTTTTCAAAATGAAATCAGATGCATTAGCATATATTCTCTAACATACTATCCTATCAACTGTTCTACATATAATTTGGCCAACTTTACATTAACAAAGCAGATACTTATTACTTACAGGTAGCAACTTAACAATGATTTATTACAAACCTTATGATTATAACATAAATTATCTACTATACTGACTGTACACTTTCAGCATACAGATCTGTCTAATGTCATATAACAAGTATAAATAAACTGTTTGTCTTTATGGTTATAAAAAGCAGGTACCTAATTGGTAGTACATCTGATATTTGTTGAATTAATATTAAATGATCATATAATGTTGAAAGCAGCTTGAAGGAATGTACATTGGCATTAGTAATGTACCAGTTGTTACCATCTGCTGTAAGATGGTTGATGAAGACTATGCAGTCTTGGAATATTTATGACTGCAACTTAGCACCTACATCTGGTATCATCCTAAGGGCTCGCTACAGTCCCACATTAATTTGGTTGCTTTACGACAGGTCATATATGAACTCTATTTGAATTCTGTATGTTTTACTTGTTGATTAATATTATCAATATCTACTGCTTATGATGCTAGCTGACTCTGCAAGAAGCTCTTGGCCAGATGGTAGGACAAGTTTCCAAACTGAACATATATGTCAACATTTAAAATTAATACAATCCAACTTAAAGGCTAAAAGTTTAAAAATGAATATAATGTGGTAGTGTATCCCTTGACTATTATACAGTGTTAACTGTTAAATTTATACACTGATTATAGTCATTTTTTTAGCAGCACAGGTTGTAGCATAGTTTCAGGTACCACATAACTGTCAAACTTCCATCAGTAACAATCAAAGGTGACTGACTGGCTGTTGTAACTAATGGCTCCCCACATGATGATGACCGGTGTTGGTCCCATATGGGGCTTCCGGATACACTCTGCATTAACCTCTGTCATCTAGTTGTGTCCTACACACACATGGCCATCACTGGCACCTAAACAAAAACTGGTTTCATCACTGAATACTACATAATGTCCTCCTGTCCCCAGAATCTTCTCTTCCTGCACCACTACAGACATGCATGACAGTGGGATGGAGTGAGAAAGACGACTAAGAGATGGCATACATACAAGCCCATGTCTTCGGATTGTGCTGGCAAATATAGGAACTGGCAGGGATGGTGCTAGTAATCTGCTGTACCATCTAGGTTCTGTCACATATAGCTTTTCACCAGATCTGACATTCTGCCCACTCTGGCATTCTCCTATAGGCACCTGAATCTGGCCACTGTGTTGCCGAATATTCTGTTATCCATTGTTGTGTGCAAGTCAACAGTGTCCAAGTATTCCAATATATTCCAATAATCCAGCCCCTTTCAAAGTCCCTGAAGTGCACATAACATCTTTGTGAAGGCATGGCTACTACACCAGAGGTCTGTCTCACAAGCTTCTTTTGCTAGCAGTCATTCACACTGCTTTTTATAGCACCCGACAATACTTAGGTCACGGAAACAACTGTCTATTGGCTGTATTTTGTGTGTATTGGCATCATGTGCAAATCAGTGACATAGGTATACATTGTCTAATGACTGTAGTGAAACAGCTTTTCACTAAAACGCTGAAAATTTGTGTCATGTATGCAAATTTTCAGCATTTTCTGGTTATTCTTTCCTGGTGGTGAAATTTTAGTGGTGGGTAGTGTGTAAAGTGATAATTTCTGAAATAGGTACATATATAATTATAAAGGTAAAAAGTTTGCTATTTGTATCATATAATAAATTATCAAAGCCACTTTTTTTTTACTGTCAATTTTTTTTCCATTCTATGGAAAAATATTTTTTTCTCTAATGACTGGTTTCCATTCTGAGTAACAACCCCAAGGTAGCAACACTTGCTTCTCATAGAATGGAAACCGGTCTTAGAAACAAAATTGTCCATTTCACTTTTAATCAATTTTAACTATAATATGCTTGTACTATTCCAAAGTTACAGTAGCTTTACTCTGTAAAGTTTTAACATAAAATATTCACATTCTTTTATTCTCATTAACGTACTGAATTTTATTCCAACGTTATTCTTTCTAAAATTCTTTTTATTCAAAAAATAAATTTAGTAATGATTGATACCATTTCCTGTTAAATGATAAATGTATCTTTTAAATGCTCTTATCAAAGTGATAATGGGGTTGGGATAAAAGTAGTTGAATTTTTAATTTTATATTCATGTAGGTGGAAAGATGAGAATAATGCATTTGTGTGAAAAATACAATACTGCATACAGCATTTTGTTTACTTCAAGTAATCATATTTTTATCCAACTAATTCATAATATTATTATTTTTCTGAAAGCATATTCATCTATAAACTTTAAATTTCCTTATTTATAGAGGTCAGCAAGCAATCATGCTGTGTACTCCCAAACTTCCAGAAACAAAGCTTCTGATCGTAGAAGTAGAGATATTGTGAAACCTACTCCTGTGCGAGCTAATGGTGTAGTATCAAAGAATGCAGGTGTACCTCTTACTGTAGATACGTTGTTTGCACATGCTGGAGATGGGAAATGGCAATTGTACAAGGACACTGAGGTGATAAATCCCCGTGATATTCCCCTTCGTACCAGATCTTTATCTACAGTTAGTCCTCGTGAACTGGCTAAAAATTGTTCTACAGAAAATGCAGAGGCTATTCTGCAGAGACTGCTGTCAAACCCAGCACATACTGTAGAACATATAGAAAAGAACCAAAAGGAAGGTACTGAAAGAATACAAAGAGCTCGGTCAGCAACTTGTTCTGCAGGATCAGGTGTATCCACCACTACTCATAGACTGGCATCTATAGAAATTATGGAGCAAGATTTAAAAGAAAAGCTTAATATTGTTCCTAAATCTTGTAATGAAGTGCAAGATTCAATTGAGCTACAGTTTGCATCACCTAATGTGCATACTAGTCAGGCATTGACTGACCCTGCCAGAAGCCAAAATAGTGGTGATATTCCTATTCTAACTCCTGCCATGTTAGAATCCACTGCCACATTTTCATCTTCTCTTGGATGTCCTGGGGGATCAGCTATTGATCATTCAGAAAATTCATTTAGTGATACATTTGCAGCTGCAACATCTGTGCCCTTAGTAAGTATTCCCTTGGAATAATTTTAGTTCATCAATTTAATGATTTTGTTTCAATCAATTTAATGTTCAGCAGATCTGTTCATCATAAGTTTCCCAAATGAATGTGTTGTCTAATGACTGTAGTGAAATACCTTTTGGTATTTTTTCCAAGTGCAACAAATTATCTGTGAACCATTGCATTATGCATGCTTTATACTATAATTTTTCATTATAGCAGAACTCAAAGTTATGAATTATTAATTCTGCTATCTTGAATATCTACTTTAAGCCATTAAATTTTAAGTGAATTGTTTCAAAATTGGGTCCAAAGGGGGGAAAACACTATATTAATGTATAAATATATATAATGTAACAAAAAATCAGAAAAGCATACCTGAAGGTTTCATTTCAAACAGAATTTACTGCCTGTTGGATCATTTCAGGGTCCATAAAGCAACACAAAAGTTCCTCTCTTGTCTGTATTTTTGTCTTGTAGACCATCTCTTTCATAAGACTCCATAAAAAGTAATCTAGCAGGGTTAGATCTGGAGATCTCTGCAGCCAGAATATTGAACTATAATAATCCATCCACTGAAAGTACCATTTATTATACACCACATCCTTCCACAAACCTTCCCTACTTCACCACAATAATGTGGCCAGCCGAAATACCTTGATATAGGGTATTCCTATTGATATAGGGAAATACCTTGATATAGGTAATAATAGATTCCTACCTGCTGTATAGTGCATATGCGATTATTATGATGAGTAAACACTCCAACATGAGCGAGTTCAATCATAGGCAAATAGTCAGTCTAAGGAAAATGTGGGTGCTTCATTTCTGCAACTACAGAACATCTGGAATTTCCATGTGTGACCATCGTGTACCAGGACTATATCAAACTTGCAAAACCTACAACTGCTGGAAAAAATGTGGTCATAACCAGGCTGTTGATGTTTGAGGTGAGTGCTGCTTCTCCCATATCATAACATTGGAACAGAGGGCCACAGTGCAGATGATAATGCCTGTATTCAACAATGGGGCAACTATGAAGGTTTGTACAAAGACCATTTGATGTATGATTGCATGAATAGGCTATGTCAGCCAACGGCCACATCAAGTACCCTTGTTGACAAAATGTCAGAAGGCTATGAGGCTGCAGTGGGCGAAGGAACATTGCAAATGGACTGTGGAAGAATGGAAATGAGTAGCTTGGTCCAAGGAATCAAGGTTCTAACTACAACCAGCAATGGGAGGTTGCATATGTGGCATAGACAACACAGAGCCATAGACCCTAACTATTAAGTCAGGGTGTTACAGTTGGTGTAATGTTCTGGGGTATGTTTATGTGAACCACCTTGGTGGCCCCTTGTAACTATTGAGACCACCACATAAGGTTATGTTTATGTACTCCACTGACCATCTACACTCTTTCATGACTATTCATTTCCCACAGCAAGATGCCATCTTTCAATAAACCAATGCTCCTTCTTGTTGCTCCCATTTGGCAAAGGACTGGTTGGTGGAGCATCTCAATGAGTTCACAAACCTCAAATGGCCTTTTCTCTGGTTTTTGAACACTATTGAGTATGTGTGTGACAATGTGGAGCAATGCATTCGAGTCTGTAATCCACCACTGGCAACTCTCACCACTTTATAGATGGTTGTCCTGGAATCATGGGCCACAATACCACCAAACATTTCCAGTACCTGGTAGTCCATGCCACATGTTAGGTGTATGTAAATGATAAATTGTCCTTTCAGTGTATAATTTTATGACCAAAACAGGAATCTCCAGAGGCACATCCTCCATTAAAAGTGGCATTCATTTGTCAAAAAGTTCGAATAATTAGCAGCATTTAAATGTTTCAATGTTTAAATGTTCAATGAATGATTCAATCAACAAATCTCCAGTCAGACATACCATTCACTGAGAATCGATGATGGAAGTTGCTTTTAATGGTACCATAAAAATTATCAGTGAACCACAATGTGTATTGTTAATTCCATCCAGATTGTGCTTTATCACTGAACAATGTGCAATTAAGACTCCAGCAATGCAACAGTGCCCTGGGGCAGGGGTGGCTCAGTCGGTAGCGCGCCAGGCTCGTAATCTGTAGTTCCCAGGTTCGAGTCCCAGCTGGGTCAGCGTTGAGATTTATCTCCACAAAATTCCCCACCTTGCCCACGGTCAGTAGGGGACACCAATGGGCTTGGAAAGGCCGCCGTCCATTGGATGGGACATTAAGACGTGGTCCTGTGTACGGGAGAGAGCCATACCCTGTGCACGTTAAAGAACACACTGGATGGCCTTGACGGGAGGCTACCATCTGTCTCCCAACAGCTGTTCTAGTGGGTCCCCTCCCCCAACCTTCTCTGAGCCTTCGGGGTCAATATGACCTGGCCATTTAGCCCATGGTGTGCAAAAAAGTGCCGCTCAGAGGTAAAACAACCCAACCCAAAGCAACAGTGCCCACTCAAAGGCAAACACAATTTTAATCATCCAGTTGAAGAGCCTGAATCCATTGCAAATGAAAAGGATGCAAATCTTCATCTTGTATGGTTTGCTATACTAGAATGTGGATTCACCAATTTGAAATTCAGATTCTTGTCATTGAGCTACATTGTACTAGGTCCAATATGTACTCTTCCACAGCAATGGGCCTTTGTGCTACATGTTTGTAGTTCTATGGAACTACATGTCCCTGTTTCCCATATTCTCTGGTGTGTATCACTAGGCACTTGCTCCTTTTGGATTTGATGGTTTGAAAAACATCTACACTATTCAATTGCTTCTCTGCTGTTACCATCGCAGAATTATAAATATAATGAATATCAGTGTATTCATTGGGTGTGAAATGATGAAAAACAAAAACTACAATTTTAACTTTATCATAAAACAGTCTTGTATAGCTCAGCACAGATCAGAAGCAACTAAGAATTAGTTGTGGTTACAGTGCAACTCAAGTTATCACTGTTGGCATTGCACATCTTAAAATGTCCTTGACTCCTCAATGTTTGGAAAAAGGAACATGTATTAACTTTTTTCTACTCGAAATTTTCTCCTGAATCACTTCCCGAAATAGGGCAGACTAGTCGTGAAATACATTGTATAAACAGTATTCTGAGAGCTCTTACCATAGCAATGCAAGAGTTTCACCTAACTAGTTACAATTACATCCTCTAACTTGTTTGTATCATTGGAACAAAACTAAGAGGGACTAATAATAAATAATTTCTATTTCATAAATTGTTTTTATTTATGGAAATATTTTAAAATTTTTCGAAATGAAGTGAATACAACAGTTTAGATTGTAATCATAATTAATAAAGTTTAGTTTGGAGTGTAATACAAGATAAAGAATCTAACGGCAAACCATATATGAGCACTATTAATGGTTGCCAAAAATGGTGGCTTTGGTTGTTTGAGTAACTTTCTCTTTTAAGCTTCTATTCATTGAAATTTCAAATCAGTTGAAATAGAAAATAGTATTTTCTTTTAAAACTGTTTTGATTAAAAAATATATAATTTCAATCAGGTTTCACAATTTAAAAAAAATAGTTTCTGTTGTTTTACTACAGATGTTTACTGACACCAATACATGGTCACCATTTTGAATGCAAACTAGTGCTGATGGCATGGGAAGGAAGGGCTTATAGCAAAAGAAATACTTTCTAAATTATGAAATCAATTGATATTGCTCTGAGGATAAATCCACTCATTAATGCTTATTTAAACATTGCACATTATGTAATTATTAATTTCTAGCCCATGATGATAATACTGTTGCAAATTTTTAGTGGTTTACCAAGCATGAATTAAAAATGAACAATCAAATTTTAAATGAACTAATTTAACAGCAAAGATAATGAAATTGCATAAATAACAATTTCAACTAAACACCAATATACTCTCTATCAGTATAAAGTGATCCTGATAATCACAATTACCAGACTAATTGTTTAACCAAACACATTTTTTTTAACCGATCTTTTTACCAAAATCAAGTGCAAAGAAATATAATTAGTGATTCAGGTATATTGCTTTCTATTTTTAATTTACCTATTCTTACAAATTCACTAATGAGGGTTAAATTATTAAACACTTTTAACTTTCTCATGCACAATCTAAATAAAATATTTCATGGACTAGTGTGCACAAACCAAATATAACTTGATACTATTTCTTCCCAAAATAACTGTCAACTATCCCAAGTAAGCTGAGAACAAACTACTAGAATTCTTTCTCATTTTCAAAGTTAACTCCTCATTCGATCAAGTAAGTGACATAAATTAGCACTCTGTGGCATATCTTGAGCATCAGAAGATATCACAGTCACAGCTTCATGTTTTCCTTTCGTAGCAATACCTATAGCCCATGATTCATTTTATCTGTGATTAAGCAATATGGAAATCACTAATCCCTCCTCACGTGATGACCAGTCTTAAAATCACAACTCTCTTTGAAAGTTTAATGTACTAGAATATGATTTATGGGCACACAGTCAATTATCTTCATAATTGAGAAAACGGGAAGTTGTATTGATACTTGAATAAAAAAAATCCATCTTTTAGACACTTGTAAAATAATGTGAGGCTATTATCAAGGCTCATGGAGGACAAGCAGTGTATAATTTGTAATTCACTTTTTTTAAATTATGTAGTGCTCATAATTTTGGGTGTTCTGAAAATGTTCATATTTAATTGTAATTTTTCTTCTAAGCATATGTACCTTGTAAGAGCAATAAAATTATGCCTATTTTTTTTCCCATTGCATCAAATATCAGCCTGGAATTCCATCCAGATCATGTCCTGTCCCACTTTTATCTCCAATGGCCTTTACAGTTCCAGCTGGAAACAGTAAGAATGATGCATCTCCACATCTCACAGAATCAGCATCGCCTGTTTCTGGAATTCTCCCAAATGAAGGACCAAAATGCTTTGGTATGTATAATTTCTTTACCATAATTAAGGTCAGTGTTAGTTTTTTTTTCAAGCTTTTAAAGTTAACATATTTTTTTATAAGACCTTTAGAATAAATGAAAAAAAAGTATTATATTTTCTGCTTGTATGTTTTATTGTCTTTGGCAGTAGTATTCTAAATTATACCTATTTTGAGTTATAATACCATAGGTTGTCACCTCTTTTAAAAAAATTATTCAAATATGCAGATAGATGAACTGATGTACTGAATTTTGCATACAAAGCATAGACTCAAGTACCATTGAAATATAAACAGTCCCATGTTAAGTAAATGGAAAACCAAAATTGAAGTTCCATAACTTGTAAAATAAACTTTTACAGGAAGACAGATGAAAATGAAAAAAAAATCTTAGTTTTTCAGCAATTTTTGTTTAGTATTAAAAGAGATAGAATATTAAATAGCATTATCACAGTCATAATAATGATCTGAAACATCAAAATAATCTCTAATGTCAAATGTTCTTCCAAATCTTTGGATTGAGGAGTAACAAACATTAAATTGGCCAAACTCTGAACCATGCAAATTCTCAGCCATTTAGATTCAGCTAAACAGACAAAAGATTTAGCTGAGCTCTCATACTAAAATATATTGAAATAATGTGCTTGGTTGATGACTTGTGTGGGATGTGCACTTCGTCAAACAATCCCTTTCACTGTAACCATCATTTATATCATAAGGAAAATCTGAATTTATCTGTATCAGAGATCTCCAATTAAAATACCCATTTTGTTTCAAATGGAAGATGTTCATCTTGGGCAGATTTTATTGAATATTAAGGCTAATATTTCACTGATACAATCCACAAGATTATTTTGCAGCTCAATATTTAGGCATAGTACATAACATAATGATACTCTAAAAGTGTAGAATTCTGACTACTCAAAAAAACTCGGACTAACTGAATATTCAACTAAAGTTTGGTACCCTTTGTCTAAACAAATATTTGCTGAAGACAAAATTATTCCAGAATTCAGCTTTCGTTGAATTTTTATCATTTGAATTGTTTTAAGTATCTTATGGTGTGAATTTGAATATATCAGTTAATAAAGAAAAATTATTAATTTCTGTCAATGAAACCCAAATTGTCCACTATATCAGGTTTTAAAAACTCAAAAAAAAAACTATTAACACATAACATTTGAGCTACAAGAACAAAAAAAATCTTATAGAATTATTGTGTACTCACAGGAGAAATGCATATTTTTGTAAAATTTACTCTTAATTTAAAATATTTATCAGTATCTTTCATTTGTGCAAAGTAAGCATGCCTTTGTTAACATGTTTTAACAATTTTCATTGATATACATTTATTGATGCCAATAAAAACAGTTTGTTTTATTTACTTATGTGTATAAAACATGTAGAATATTAGATTTCATCTTCACATAGGCCACATATAAATGTATGTGTAAAAAAACCTTGTGTTTTTCAATTAATGGATCTTTAAATTATTTTTTTTAACATTTTGCATCTTTTTAGTATTAACAGGTTACTAATGAATCTTGAGAATTGCCTGCTTACTACTGGTCTGGTATTTTGCCCACTATATACAGATGCTGTATACCAGTTTTCTTTTGATCAGTTATTATCACGTCACTATTATTCCTTGGCAGAAGGAGACTTCAAAAAGTCACCGACATGTTTGGGGCAGAAGTTGGCTCAGTCTGTAGCATGGCAGACTTGTAATCTTTAGTTCCCAAGTTTGAGTCCCACCCTACCCTTAATCAGGAAGGAGACACCAGTGGACTTGGAAAGGCCACCATCCGTAAGATAGGACATAAAGCCATGGCCCTGTATGCAGGAGATCTATACTGTGTTTGCATTAAAGAATGCACTGGGTGGCCTTGACAGGAGGCTTCCGTCTCCTAACAGCTATCCAGTGGGTCCCCTCCCTCCAACCTTCTCTGAGCCCTCTGGGTCTTTGCGACCTGGCCATTATGTCCAAAAAATGCCACTCAGAGGTAAAACAACCCAAAATATCTTTGGGGATTTTTACTTTATGCTGGTTGTTTGTTATTATCTTTATTGGCTTTTTTTTTAGTGCCACCTCTCCATACTTCTGATTTTCCTGCTGGTTATCTGTATTTTCCATGGGTTTGGCTGAGTATCATATATTTCCTCTTTGTAACTATTGTTTCTTTTCTAATAAATGGTAAGTAATTGAACTGTGTTGGCAGAGAGGTCATAGTTTACCTTTTTTCTTTAAAACAGTGAATATCAATATTGTATTGCTCCTTCAAGGAATGTATTCTGAGTTTTAAATCATTTTTGTAAAAAGAACTATTGTTTTCGTTTTGTCATCCATCTGTAGACATTTAATTATTTTAACAAATAAGTGAAAAATTCATTTTTGATTGGATAGATAATAGCATATTTTAACTCACATTTTTTAAAGCATCCAATAGTTTTAATTTTTTTCAACCTTTAAGAACCTAAAGTTGAAAAATTACAAAATTTTAAATGAATATTGCTAAATAGTTTATTCTTGCTAAAACTTAAACTTTTGGCAATAGAGTGTGGTGGTCAAGAGGTATTGTTGACAGCAGCACTTGCATCCCTTACCCTGGGGGATGAGAAAATTGAACTTTTTTTTCGTTTTTATAGGTAACTGAAAAATTATTTTTGGATTGGATAGGTACAATAAAATAATTCTGTTCATATTTTCCTAATCTTCCATTAGTTTCAATTCCCAGTGTTAAAAAAATTATCCCTCATGCAGCTGCTTGCCACAGAGGCCTGACAGGAGCTTATCGGTATAATGTGCCATATAGAATGTCTGCGAGGAAGGCGACTTCAGCAGAAAGAGCAAAAAAAGAATATTCATGCCCTCTATGGGGCTCAAATCCAGGTTCCTTTAATCTGTAGTCAAACATGTTAACTACTAGGTTGCAGATATGCCATTTATAGAGGATGCTAATAGAAATAATAGCAAAAAAATTGTTTTAAAGTGAGCACTGTTTATTTACCAGAAGTGGCCTGACTCTCTAGTTCTGTATTTTAAAATCCTTTCAGTGCTCTTTAATATCAATCATCAAACTGCATCCTTTTCTTGGTTTTCCAAAGTATAATTTTTCCTGCTGCTGCTATTTTTTTTCTGTATTAATGATTACTAAATTTTTAAAGGGCAGAAGGTGTGTTTCTACGCAAAAGATAGATAACCTAAAAGCTCTATAAAGCTTGTCCTGGTCATACAATATATGGGACAAAACAGGAATTTTAAATTGAGGGTCACTGCTGTGGTTTAATGCAAATTTTCCTTGTGAATTCTAGTTGCTGCAAATCAGACAGGTAGTCAATGAAGTACATTATTTGAATCTATTTAAGTAAGAAAGCTCATCTAAACTTTTTGCCCATTCATTTCAACCTTAGTAGCTGAACATTTGCATTGTTCAAAATTTGGCAGTTTTAGTGTTCAAACTCCTCAATTGAAGCCCCTTCATTGAAGAGTGCATAAAATAAGAAAGATATTATTCCTAGAGTAAAACAAGTTACAATTAATTCACAGGAATACTAAGTAATAGCTGTATTATTTAACATAAAATTGTGTATGTCCAATGTATAGTTGAAAGTTAGTGTTTGTTTGCTTTTTTTTTTTGTAGAACTGCACAATAATAATTCCTTTTTCAACAGGTAATGATAAAAACGTACAAGATTTACTCCTCCCACAGCATTTAATAGAAGTTGCTGACAACAGTCAAGAATCAACAATGAATCCAGTTGGTATAACGCCTTTGAATAAAAATCAACTACGAGAAGCACTTACTTATATGTTACAGGTATGTATTTCTTGAAAATCTCGTATGAAAAATGTGATAAAGGAAGATATTTTACATTTCTGCCCTTAGTTAAATACATTTGACTAGCTGTCAGACAACAAAGGAAAAAAAAGTAGCATTTATTAACTTATTGAAGGTATTACAAAGCATGAAAAAAGGTCATTTTTGCTAAAATATATTAATTCTTTAGGAAAGGTGCAAAAATGATTGACTTAAAGCTTGGTAAAAAATGTACATGGGTTCTTGACCATTTATCTCATTGTGCAATGAAAAGATAAAAATAATTCAAAATGATTAAACAAATGTAAAAAGGTTATTCTATTGAAAATGTTAAATCTAGGCCAGGGTGTCAACATAAGAGGTGGATGTTGCCCATAAGACCATTTTATTAGATCCACAGTAATTTTTATAATGCAGAAAGTAAGCATGGAGTTTGTTAACTAAGAATTTGAAATTAAAAAATTGGAAACTAAATTTCAGATAGCCTTAGTAATGAGTACTACTTCAAATTTATACATAATTGTGATAAACACCAGGTAATGGTATAACATATTACCAGGGTGAATGAAAGAAGAGTGGTGCCACTCTATGAGGAAGCAATTCTTGATGGTAATTGGCTAGGCATTTTGACATCACAGTGGGGAGACCACAATAACAAAGCTTATAATAAGCATATGGTAAGATAGATTTCTGTTGGCAGAAAAAGTGTAAAATTGCAATTTCATTTTTTTTTTAACTGTTTGAGGTGGTCTATCTAGCTATCAGAGAAATATTTATTGTTAGGGAGAGCACACACTGCCGCAATTTGCAACAATGATTGTGAAACCAAGTGGTCGTGTCAACCTCCTATTTTGGTCTTGGATTATTCTGCAAGTTTTATTTCATCGTTAACAAGAAAATTGTGTGAAACTTCTGGTATTTATTTTATAGGAATATATATGTATTGCTTATTTTAAACAATTGAATCTTGACCGTGATATCAAGCTAGACTTGGTGAATGTCAATATGAATTTCATTTGTTTTAAAACTGTGGAGTCTGGTAAGTAATCATTTATTATGCAGTGATTAATATGTGACAGAATTACATTAGAATATTAAAGGATAATATACTATGGCATATATTTCTGCTCAGTTTATATAAGCTATTGCTACTATGCAGTTAAATAATCTGAAATTGAAATAATGGTGGCAAGCCATAGCATAGGCATTTAGTAATGCTAATATGGCTAGTGCACAAGCTATCTAATATGGTATATATTATATACTAGTACAATATTAATAAAACTCTTGTGGTTATTAAAACAGTATTGTGTTTAGTTGAAATGAACTCTGATATTTTAATGTTTGGGAGATTAAGTTTCAATATTTTGGATAGCAGCTCTAATAAAACTAGCATGGCAGCTATTGTTTTGTGGTGTGAAGAGAATATGGTGCCAGTATCACTTTTATTTTGACTGCAAAATCATAATAAAAGTGATAGGAATTTTTAAAGTAATTTTGCTAATGAAATAAACACTGACTACTAGATGAGTAAAATATTTCAATATCAAATTTTAGTAAAAATATGAACTCATCAATCATGTCACGTGTTAACATTTGTTTTTTCGTTACGATCTCGGAAATGATGACTTTTTTAACTTCAAATTTGCCGATAGGAAAAATTCCGTCATATTCATGTATTCTAATATAATGCACAGAACTTTCGAAGAATTTAACAAATGTTATTCTTGATTTAAAGTGGGCTTTATTTTGCTGTAGAAATTATTTTGTCTCCCATTCGTTCAGAAGTATTCAAATAAATATTTTTTTTTCCTTAACAAATAAGTGAGTAATTCCAATGTAGATAACATGTTATTAATTTAAATAAAATATTTCAGTGTCTATAGCCATATTAAAAATAGATTTTTTTTTATATTAAACAATTTCACTGGTAGATTATTTTCTAACTGCATACAGTTTCTAACTGCATACAGTCAATTTTTATTTATTCCACTGATTTTACTTGATCGTAATCTTGTTTGCAAAGCAGAGATTTTCCTCCTCAGCATTAGTTTTTAATAGCAATTTCAAACTGCTGCTGTAAATTTCTAATGCATAGACTGTGATGCAATGGTATGAGTTTTTATTCCCATGAATCAGTGCTGTATAACCCAAGGTATTTAAATTATCCGTTAAAATCTTTTTATTTAAAAATTTGTAAGTAAAACCTAGTAAAAAAAAGTAGCATAAAGTATGAGATAATGCTACTTTTTTATCGAGTACACTGTTGTGGTTTTCAGAGCTATCAGTTTCTGAAATTTTTATGGGACAAGTTTTTTTTTTTTCAATCTGGAATGGCATTATCATTTAGTTTACATTTAATAGTTAGTCCTAAGAGTTCACTTTATAAATCTTACAGGTGATTGATCTTAACAGGCATCTGAAAAATATTTACCTCATATCTTAGCACGTGCACATTGAATTTATTTTCATACTGACATTGCAACACCCACTTTATACTAATTTTTGCTTCTAATTCAATTGTGTATGAAACATTGTTTTTCTTATTCTTCAAAGGATTACTCATGTTGTTTGCTACTGCACTGTTCAGCATGATAAAAAGGAGCAAAAATTACCTGAAAGACTTTACAGAGAGAGAAATTCACCAAGCGAAGAGCAAATAAAGATACGAAAAAATGTACGATTATGTAAGCACATTAGCTGAGCTCTCCCTGCTGTGACGTCATGGGACACGCCACCTCAGCGACACTCAAATGACCTTGATAAAATGGAGCCTTGTGGCACCACCTTCTATATACTCATCTTGCATATTACCATGGTTGTGTCGATGGGCTTGGAAAAGCTTACTTGTGCAGAAGAGCCATACTCTCTGCAGGTTAAAGAACATGCTAAATGACCTTGATGGGAGGCTATTACTGTCTTCTAACAGCTGTCCAGTGGGTCCCTTTCCTCCAACCTTCTCTGATCCCTTGGGATCCTTGTGACCTTGCATTAGCTCATGTATGCAGCTCATAGGTAAAGCAACCCAATCGTGGTTGTGTGTTTATAACTAGGCTACTTCTAAAACTGATTTATTAGTTTAAAAAAAGTGTCTATAATCACTGTTAGGAAAGTAAGTTTTTTGAGCTTGTAACCTATAGAAATGTAAATTTATAAGTTCATTTTTTAAGTTTAAAAATGGTTTTTAAATGTAAAATTTAATTTTTTATGAAACAATTGGAACAGAAACTTTTAAAGTATTAAGGTGTATGACAAATGGTTATATTGAATATAATACATATATAGATTTGCTTAGTAATGTACAAATACAATAAAAGTTCTACCTTATTTTTTTTCCTATTTTTTTGTGTAAAAGGTTTCTATCTTTTACACAAAGTTTTTTCAAAAAAAATTTTCTAGTATGCAAAACTATTTTCTAGTAAAGATGTGAAAATAATTTGAATGCAGTGTCATTTTCACATTTGTAGCTGATGAACTTTTATTTGTCAGATATTTTATGAAAGAAGTTAAATTCTTACCTTGGTGTAAGAGATAATCTGGCTCAGTGTTCCTACATTTTTTTGAGCAAATATATATATACCCATTGGTTAAAAATATATATTCACATATATATAAATGTTTTTTAACCCTATGGTCCAATTTTTTTTTCTCCTGCCCACCCCTACAATTTCAATTAAAAAAAATACATGCTAAATGCACTGTACTACTAATTGAATGATCTTAGCTCTACAATACAAATAATTTATAATATTAACCATAATTTTTATTATATACATCTACTGATTCATCTTCATAGTATTGTGCATAGCAGAGCACTTGTTTAAGTGCAGTTGAGGCTTTCATGGTAAAGTATCACAATAAAATGAAGTCTATCGTGCCACCTTTAACAGTTCTATCAGAACAAACTGCAGTCTTTGGCTTTGTTTTCACAGGCTACAGTGAGGTACAGCTTCCCATTCATATGATCATCAATGATATACTCTTACAGTGAACCTCACATAGCAGACACGTGTAGCCACAGGAAAGTTTCAACAGACAAAATGAGTGTAAAGAATAATTTTTATCTTTACTAGAGATCAACAAAAACATTTTGGAGATAACACCATCGTTTTGTGTCAAACTATGGTAAGAAAAAAGTTGCTTCAAACTGAATCCTGCACAGGACCCAAAGGGCTAATGTTATTGTGAGTTTCCCAAATGGGGATGGGGTACTCTCCTCCAATTATATACACCTCTATGCAGTTACCAGGATTACATCACTGCTAGACATATTTCATAATATCTTGCAAGAAGTGTGAAAAAAAAATTGAAGATTTATTACCTTTTTTTTATTCATTTGTATTTTATAATAATAAAGCAGAATGTATTCTAAAATACTTATTTTTCAGCTTTAAAACTCTGCCAAAGCACATCACTGATAATTAAAGTTATTTTTGCATTAATTTTCTTTATATTATAATGGAAAATTACTGTTCTGTGTATAAATTGATCCCTCAAATAAGTTTTTTTCTTTACATGCCTTTTATCTTTAATGTAATAACTAATTTATTAACAATGTTAGACCAAAATTTATCTTTAAGGAAAATGTTTAACTATCTTTTCATCAAAACATTCAAATAAGCTCACCGGACAAAAAATTAGTCACCCCTAGCTGAATGTCACCTAATAGCATGTAACGCCTCCGTGCGACCGAAGAATAGCCAAAATCCTGTCTGGCATGGATGCCACCAGTGTGCAGATGTAGTGCACATCAATATTCATCCACTCTTCCAGCAGCAAATGCCACAGTTTGGCCAGATGGCTGGGACAGCACTTCACTCGTTGCCCCAAATAGTCCCGCAAGTTTTCTATGGGATTCAAATCCGGAGATTTGGCAGGCCAGTCAAGATGTTCGAAGGCTTCAGAATTCTCATCGTTTCAATCCAACACACTTCGGGCCCTGTGCATGCGACAATTGTCGTCTTGGAAGACTGAGGTATCCTTCTGGTGTTCACTGTGGAGATGCTGCACAAAAGGCAACATGTGGTCATCCAGTAGTTCCATTTAGCCCTTCTGGTTCAAGTGTGACGTCACTGCAACCAAAGGACCCATTTCCTCATATGTGGAACACCCCCAGAGCATCACAGAGCCTCCTCCAGCTTGAACAGAACCTTACACACAATCCACCTGAAAGGCTTAATGCGGCTTACGATTTACCCGTCACCTCGCATCATTTGAGTACAAGCAAAAATGTGACTCATCCGACCAGATCACATGCTTCCAAGAGTCAATAGCCCAGTCTGTGGGGGGCGGGGGGGCTCAGTCGGTAGCGCGCCAGGCTCGTAATCTGTAGTTCCCAGGTTCGAGTCCCAACTGGGTCAGCGTTGAGATTTATCTCCGCAAAATTCCCCGCCCCGCCCACGGTCAGTAGGGGACACCGATGGGCTTGGAAAGGCCGCCGTCCGTCGGATGGGATGTTAAGCCGTGGCCCTGTGTGTGGGAGAGCCATACCCTGTGCATGTTAAAGAACACGCTGGATGGCCTTGACGGGAGGCTACCATCTGTCTCCCAACAGCTGTTCCAGTGGGTCCCCTCCCCCAACCTTCTCTGAGCCTTCGGGGTCCATGTGACCTGGCCATTTAGCCCATGGTGTGCCAAAAAGTGCCGCTCAGAGGTAAAACAACCCAACCCAGTCTGTGGTGCCACGCCTAATGTAGTCTTGTGCAGAGCTGTTAATATGGGTCTTGTTAACGCAGTGTTCGTTCGGAAACAGTTTGTTGTAGGCCTGCTTTGACTGACTGGAGCATTTCCTGCCTCGTTGCAAAGCGGTTTGACCTAACAGTGTGTGACACACTGCGGTGGTCCCTATTGGTAAACAGTCTTTCTGCCACAGTTCTGATTACGATTAGCAGTGGACTGCGATGTACGCCACTGCTGGAAGACACTTTGAACAGTACGTTTCAACATACCTGCAAAGGCAGAAACTTCTTGTACACTATGCCCTTTGGCTCGGACAAATGCAATAACACCTTTTTCCACTCATTCACATCTTTGGCGCTACCCATGTTTCATGGAGCAACTAACACATGCGTGGCACCCAACCACTTCTTGTCACTGTGAACCCCGTAGTGCATGGCACAGCTATTTGTAGGACGCATTTATTACTGTTGCACCCTCTGTTGCTGTCAAATGGACATAACACTCTTACGACAGGAGATGACTGATTTTTTTTCCAGTGACCTCATTTGCCAGTAATAATATAATCAGAATGACAACTTAAGGATTTAGTATGAATATGTAATAATCTGTCTTATTTAAACATTAATAAATTGACAAAAAAATACTGACTTTGGATGTTCTAAACTGTAAAATGATATGCATTAAACCTGACTGAAGCCTTAAATCTTTACGCTGCATTTCTGAAATGTAAATTCATAATTTTGTGTGAAAAAACTGAATTGTGTTGCACAGGTCAACTAATATTGAAAGATCTAGAGGGTTGGGGGTGAAGCTTTAAAATGCTTTTTTATTCAAGAATGCTTTTACATGAAAAATATAATGTATGTCATATGAGAATGCTTTCTTCAAAACTGATATCATGAGTCAGTGTTAGTGATTAACATATCAGAGCAAATGTTTTGAATGCAAGAACTTCCATATAAGATTATTTTCAGTACCAGGATAGCAGCATTACCTCCAAAATACTTTCTTTTGCACTTGATGAAAATTTTGTAGCAAACCCTTCGTTGCTGCAGTACTTGAAAGGCAGGGGTAGCTCAGTTGGAGTGTGCCAGGCTCGTAATCTGCAGTTCTCAGGTTTGAGTGCCACCTGTGCCAGTGTTAAGATTTATCTCAGCAAAAAAAAACCACCCTACCCTTCATCAGTAGGGGACACCAATAGACTTGGAATGGCCATTGTCCATAGGATAGGATGTAAAACAATGGACCCATGTACAGGAAAGTCATACCTTGTGTACACTAAAGGTAAAGAATACACTGGATTGTCTTGACAGGAGGCTACCTGTCTCCTAACAATAACAGGAGACTACCTGTTCCTTAATGGGTCCTCTCCCTCCAACCTTCTTGGGGTCCTTATGGCCTGGCCATTTAGACCATTGTATGCAAAAATGTGGCATTCAGGCGTAAAACAACCCAACATAAAAGGAAAATAATGTCGAGTTTTTATGCTAACCGCAAACGTTTTTATTTTTTCTATAATGATTGCCTTCTTTTTATAATAAAGAATTTGTTACAAGATATAAGAAATTTCATTCAGTATTATGTAAAGAGTTTCATTTTACCACAGGACTTAGTATTTCTAAATTAGTGTGTTTTGTTGTTAAATGTGTTCTGAAAACGTTTCTATAATTTTTTTTTTAGAATGATGAAGAGTTTGTTACCAAGATACATGACTGCTATATAAAAAGCCTCAGAAGTCATCTGAATTGTTTCAAGTTATGACAAGAAAATGTTTTCAGAAATGAATATGTTAATGGTGATTGAGAGAGTAGAATATATCTGTTCCTGCATCACCCACTGGTGTCCAGGTGATGTTTATTTACCTTGTTTATAGCAAGATTTTATTTCTGAGTATTATTCATTGACTAAATATCATAGGCAGAGAAAACTTTTGTCACAAATAGTAGGAAAAAGTAAAGAAATATGAGCAGTAAGTTAAGTATCACATAAACCTGCAGATTGTGAATATCAGACTAATGTTACAATACCATGTCAAAATACATTTACAGTTTTCAAGCATTAGTGTGCTTCAAAAAAAATATATGTAAATTGATTGCTGGTATGTACATGTAACATTATTTGACAAAAATCTAGTCGATATATTTGTTTTTAGGTGGTTAGTATTATGAAATATGTGTATGGATAGAAAATTTCTGTTTTGGGCAAAATGTGCCTGCTTTTCTTCAGAGTTATGTTGCATGATCAATGCAATCTTAATAGCATTATGTAAGTGCTTATTTATTATTGTTTTCTTTTTTCTTTTTGCTTAAATATGCAGCTGCTAGCAAGTACTAATTAAAACATGTGAAAATTTCTCACAAGATATGTTGCAATTTAATTTCCTATGAACTTATACTAATATTTTTTTCTGAGGAAAGCTGCATCTTTAATAATTTTTCTTTTACTGCTTAATTATGTGCCATTATGAGCATTTGGCTCCTTTATTAACTATTTATTCTCTATACTAATTTTATCAAACTTAGGTTTTTATGTTGTTGGTTTTGAGTGCCAGCATCCTAGTATCATATATTAATTTTAAAAAACATGTATCCAAATTAAAAGCTGCATAATTAATATAATATTAGACTTTATTTGCAAGTTATTAATATTTTGCAATATTCATATAATGAACAGTTTCTGTATAATGAATGGCAAGTAGCATTTGTACTTCATGCCCTTTTAAATATTTTTTTTAATTTTTTTTTCTAATTGTGCTTTTCTGAAAAGCTTAAAGTATACAGTTTCAAAGGTAATAAATTTTTCTTAGCAACATTATTAATTACTCTTTTGCATTGTTCTTTGTATATGTATATATATCCTGTCATAATTATTTTAATTTTTCATTGTTAAAATTTTTTTTAAAAAATTGAAAAAGTGAGGAAAAGCCAAGTAGTATTTTTATTTGTATTTTCTGTAACAAAAAAAAATCACATTGCTGTGTTTGTAAATATTTCATTGTGCTGTTTTAAACATTTAAAGTTTTTATAATAATAAAAAAACTACTTGATTCTATTGTATGAGCATAAATGTAGTCTTAAGCCTACTCATAAATTTTAATATTGGTTTTTGAAACAGTGCATTGAAACCTCAATAAGAATAGTATGTTTATGAGTAAGTAGCTTTATTGTAGAAATTGTGTACACATCTATATATGCTGTAATTGTTCTTTTTTGTATGTAAACAGTTTTGTGTCAAAATTAGGAATTGAAAAACTCCTTACTTCACTGTGTTTAGTTTTAATCTTTGATTTATTCATATTTTAAGGTAGTTTTAACAAAGGAAATGAAAAGTATTAGCCATGTATATATCTTGTGCAACATAATTATTTTGTCATATTTTCAATGTTTGCTTTCATATATTTTTGATTATTTGATGTTAAACCAGAAGCTACAAAATAATCAAAAAATAATGATGGAGTTGAAAATTTTCTGGTATTAGAGTATATGAAATATTTTAATATATATTTATTTCATGTATCTAAAGTTCTTAAACTTGTGTAATATCTAAAGTTCTAAATAAATATAGGTGTGGGATTAGCTCATTTTGATTATCCACCTATGCCAAATCCTTTATTAGACTAGTAGAAAATTTTACTTAGTAATTTTATGAAATTAATGTGATAGTTTTCAAATCCATATTAATTATTTTTAAACTATTAAACCTTTAGTTAACAGATAACTCTTATACCTTCACATTGGTTGACAAGTGTCCATTTAGTGTAATAATCATTGTCAGTTTAACAATGAGCTACATAATTAAATCTTAAATATTTTAGAGAAACCTCACCTAGTTGCATTCAGTATCACAGAGAGCCAACTTTCATTTTGCTTCTTCATATGTATGAATTGCCTAGTTGATTCTAAATGTATATATGTAAATAAAATTTATTCTGTAAAGTAAAATTTGCTGTATTCAAAAATCTAAATATAATTTAAGACCACTATTCTAAGAACATATTAACCTTTAATAAGTTTTAAAATAACAAAAAATTATCATTTGATTTTAATTTCATTCTGTTTTATCTTAACAGTATCCTTTTAGGTCATATATAGGAAATTGAAAACACTTTTGTTTTTTCTTATGATTCTTAATGTTTTCTGAGTTCTGAGAAAACCCCATGATAAACGCTTCTTAGAAGAACAATTTTTAAGCTAATTTTTATAAATAAAACATAGGCAAAATTTTATTGTTGAAAGTGCTATCTTTTATCTCCAAGCTTTTTTTTACTAGCTTTCTCAGGCCAGTGCTGCCATTTTTCATTCAAATAACACGCACCTTCCTTTCAAAACCTGAAGAAAAATGTACAGAGATGAAAAGTAAGAACTTCTTACTTTTATGCATGTTAGAATCAGCATTTAGTAAAATATAGTTAACATTACAATCAATAAAAAAAAATTACAAAATGATATATATGCACAGAGAAATCTGTCTTATAATACAGAAAAGTTTGAAAACTGGTTCTGAAGAACTCTCAGTAATTCTTGTGTTCTAGTAATTTAACCATTATTTTTTTTTACTTGGTGAAGTAGGGCTTTATATTGTCTAGGAAAAAAGAAATTGGAGAATTTTTATGATATACCAGTGGAAAGCCAAATTTTTTGCTTCAAAACTTCTAAAATGAGCTTTTTATTAAAAAATGTTAATGTTGGTGAAAATTCGGCCAAATATAAGTTTTTTTGGAATATTTAGCAACTAAAGGCATCATAAGAATTTACCTAAGAAAATTAAAACTTAATGAATATTCGTGCCATTTAATAATAAAATGATCGACATTTTAGAAGTTCGGTAGCCGTCCCATGGCCGAGTGGTTAGCGCGCTTGGCTACTGATCTAAGGGACCTGGGTTCGAGTCCCGGGTAAGGCATGGCTGTCTGTCGTTTTTCTGCTGAGGTCCTGCCATCCTCTCAGACCTTCTACTGTGGCATATAAACTGACAGGCTCCTGTCAGACCTCTGTGGCAAGCAGCTGCTTGAGGAGGTATTTTTTTTATGTAAATAATATTTTCAATGTTTAGCAATTTTTGTATGTTTCCTAGGGCTGGCATTGTTCCTGTTTTGTATCCAAGCCTCCATAACTCTTTAAATACTGTCTGAATATTTTTGAAATTCAGGATTTAGATAATTACTTCATATTTTTCTCAAAAAATTTTATTTTTAGAAGTTATCAAGCATTGAATTTGGTTTACTGGTGACATAACAAGGAATTTCCCTAATTTTCTTGTCTAGGCAATGTATTGATAACAGTGCATTTTGTATATTTTTATCTACAATTAGAAGGGTTCTTTTTAGAGAATGTAAATTTTTGATTTAAGTATCTGAAGGGAAAATCTTAGCATAAAATACTTAATGTATATAAAATACCAAATCATTAAATACCTCCTGTGGTTTTTTTGACTTAGGAATGTAATAAAATGTAGGTGTATTATATAATGTTTAAAAATCTGGTAAAATATTAAAGTTGCATTTTAACATTAGTGTTTGCACTGAAGTTTGTTTTCAAATGCACATTATCCTTATGCCATATGTTTAGAGTTAGATATAGAGAATTGGTTTAAACTGAACTTCTTACGAGAATTGGGTATATGACAATAAGCAATGTAGCTATTATCTCAATATAATTTTTAGTCAATGCTTTATCAGGTATTAACAATAACTAGTGTACTTTAATAAATCCTAAATAATTTAATTTCAGAAGCTATGTCATAATGGTATCAGATAGACATATAAAAAGTTACTTTCCAATGTTCATTAGTAGAATTTTCAGTTTTCCAATCAGTGTTCAAAAAGTGAAATGTACTTGTAGCATCTCATATTTTCTTGAAATCCTCATTCTTTTTTGGCATTTTTTTTTCTCCTGCATTGAGATACCCCTCAGATACCAAAATCCTTTTTCCACTTTTCCTTTTCCAAAATCCTTTTAAAAATCCTTTTTTCCTTTTCCAAAATCCTTTTTATCAATTCATAAAACGTTTGGAAGAAAATATTGCTTCTGAAAGAACCTCCCAATGATCATCCCCAGATATATTTTAAATATAGAAGTGTTACTCAAATCACGGTCTTTAGGCTACATATGATCAGTGAAACAAGAATTGCATTTTTGGAAAAACAAAGGGTGAAAAATGCAAAATGTATCTGTAATACTGTGTGGATTTTATTTTCACTTCTTTATCCAAATATGTTATTGCCATCAATCTTGGCCTCTAAAAAAGATACAAAAGTAAAATCTACTCAACTATGTAATTGATTAGTCCTCTTTTAAAATTGCATAACTTTACAACATTCATGTTATTTTCACGAAAGATTTTTGTTTATAATGAATGAGAATGAATAAAATGATTTTGTTAAATATAACTTTTTTTATATCCATTTGAAAAACCAATAAGTAACTAGCCATAATCATAAAATATCAGTGCCGAACTTCATGAAACAAACGTGTTCCAGCTTATTTTAATTATTCTTTGGATTTCTTTCATTTGTATCTTCAAGCATTCATTTCTTTTTTTTTTCCATAGTACTGATACTTAAGCTCACAATGAAGAAAACTAAATATTAATTGAGGTAAAGTAATACATTGACACTTATGAATATTGCTTTTTTTGACTGCATATTATGCAGTTCTTTAAAATGCAAACAAATTGTAACACTTTTTTGTTGTTTAGATTAACCAAGTGAAACATACAATTTAATATAATGTGTCTCTGAAGTCTGTGTTTGGTATTTTCTTTTTGTATGTATTTCAGAAGTGTTTAAAGTTTCAAGATTATTTTGCTCTGAATTTACCCAAGGTGATGTAATTCTGTTTTAAAAAAAATGGTGTATAATAGTTTCTTTTAATGAAGAAAGATTAGATAATAATGTCCTTTTAAAAATAACTTGTGGATACCCACTTACTACAAGGAAGATAACATAATATGGGAAACAGGAAGAATTTTGCATAGTTGATTTATAAAATCAAAATCTTGTGTTACAAATTCAGATAATATTTTGTTTGGTATTGGATTAGTATATTTCTTCATTTGTAATGTAACACTTCTGCTCTTTAAGATGTATCAAGTGGCCCAAAACGTTAATGAGAATTAGTTTTCAAAACAGCTGTAATTTTTTTAAGCTACAGCATTATATTGCTGTTAACTCTGTGAGCTGCATTATTTTCACCTGAAATAATGCTAAAATTTTTTTACAGGAAGAGTTTGAAAGTTAAACTATTGTCAAGTCTTTAAGTGTTGTGATATGAAAAAATTAAATTACTATATTACTACCTATAATATATACTACATCAAATTAAAGTTTACTATTTAGAAAATACTTTTAACATACTTTCAATGCCATTTCTCCAATATACAAATAGCATTCATGTGAGTAATTGTAGTATTTACAGTATGTCATTCTGCAGAGTTGGAAGCCTAATTTTTTAGGAAACTTTTAACTTTTTAGGTGGTTTTTCCTCCTCTTCCAATTGTTTTCAAGAATACATAATAGCTTGACAAATCAAGTCAAGCAAACCCAGTATGTAACTCCATAAATTCCCTTTTTGGAGAGAGAATTTATTTTCTTAATAAAAGCTACAGCTATATATCACAAAAAAGCATTAATTCAGACAATGTGTAGGAGTGGGAGTGACTGTCAGCAGCATGCCAGGCTCCATAACCTGCAGTTCCCTGGTTAGAGTCCTACCTGAGCATTTTCTGCAAAATTCCCCATCTTGCCCTTGATCAGTAGGAGACAAAATTGGGCTTGGAAAGACTGCCATCCATCATATGGTGCATTAAGTTGTGATCTGTTTATGGTAAAACTACACCCTGTGCATGTTAAAGAACATGCATAGGTTATGGTTTTACCATACACAGATACATGGTGGATGGCGTTGATGAGAGGGTACCATCTGTCTCAACAGCTGCTCAATGGGTCTCCTCTCTGTAACCTTCTCTGAGCCCTCAGGGTTCTTGTGACCTGGCCATTTAGCCCACTGTGTGCAAAAAAGTGCCACTCAGAGGTAAGAAGTAAAACAACCCAACTCACAAAATGTGTGTAAAAACACACTTGTCCATCCTTGTCTTTATAGCACATTTTATCATGTGTCTATTATCACTTTTTATTTTATACCATTATAAAATGTTACAAATTTAGGTTTTTTATTCTGTGACTGCTCCATTGAAAAAAAAAATGACTTGTTTTATGGCTAGTATAAAATACTTTTTTTTTGTTATTTTTATTAAAATTAAATATTGATCATTTTCATTCTTTATGACAGATTATTCAAGTGAAATCTGCCATAGTTTTTACTGATCTTGATGGAAAGTTTAGACTGATGTAAATCAGTTATCTGTATTTTTTATCATCATTTACAAAAGGAATCGGAAAGCATTTATCTTGCAGTATATATATTTTTCCTAAATATGGTGTGGCATATATATTTCATGTTCGCATTACAGAACATAACCAACTTGATGTCATGATAGTTTTCATTTGGAATATATATTCAAAATGGACATCGGTTCCAAGAAGTTACTCCTTATATAGTGACACGTGTGAGCACTATTAATTTGAGAATAAATTGATTCCAAATTTCCTCATGCTGCAATACAGGGTGTCTGGGAAAAAATCTACCAATAAAAAGGTTACACAATTCACTGTTTAATGCAGTGATGATGAGCATGCAGCTTGTGGTAAAGACAGAGAAACACCAAGTTTTAGGGGACTTCAATCAATTTCCATATGAGCACCCTTAGTGGCACGACAGATATCTAAACAGTACTCCATTTCTCGCCAGATATTTTCAAAGTCATTTGTTGCACAAGCAGCAGTGATCCTGTGATACAAGTCTGCCTAATGCGTTACTTGTGTTTTTGGACAGTATCTTTAATGTATCCCCAATGAAAGAAATCAAGAAGGGTAAATCTGGGGATCTAGGAGACCATTCTGTGGGACCTCCCCACCCAATACAACATTCAGTAACTGAATGTTGGATTGTGGAATTTAGAAAAACAACTGCCTCATGGCCAGTTTGCAGGACAGTGGTGCCACACTTCTACCAATGAAATCGTGGATTGTGTTGCTTTTTATTAGTAGATTTTGCCCAAGACACCCTGTATATTAAATTTCTTCCCTGTATTATTAACTTATCACTGAAGAACAAAAATTCTAGAAATTTATTAGAACTCAGATGCTTCATGATTAGATCCACTTAATTTGTAATGAAACATGCCCCTTGTTGTAATATGAGTATTTGTTACTTAAACTCATAAGATAGCGAATCAAATATTTTAATCTCGTTGCTTGCTTGTTTCTGAAATCTTCACAATCCTATATGTACATTTTTGCTTTTTCAATTAAAGGTTGTTTTATTTTCCATAGAATTCCTTTGTAAATATATTATCTGTAAAACTGGAAAATGCTTGCTAATTATGATAAAACTTCTTTGCAAACTCTTGGAACCTTAAGCCCTATACTAAATGTGTAATATTTCTGTTTTTCCTCTGGATATACCAACAGAGTTGGATCTTTGAGTTTTATTCACAGAGGCATTATATTAATGCTGATTCTGTAAATATTTGACCTGTTTTTAATTTCTGTGACAAGATTTGTATGTCCATGTATTCTTTTTAGTTGCAGTAAATTTTTTGGTGTACAATCAGATTCATTATCTGTTCTAATAACTCTACAAAATCAACTGTCACTTTTTAACAAGTCATACTCTTACTAAACTTTTACAGCTACTATACTACTATTTTAAATATTTTAAGAAAAAATTTAAACATGTAAAAAATAACTTAGTGAACCAATATACATTAAAAGTAGCATAAGTATGAATTCAATCGTATTAGTAACCTTGTGTTAAAAATTTTCCCCCCCTTGCATTATCTACATTTTACATTAATTTCCTCATGTTATAGCTATTGCAATGGGTTAGGATATCTTCACACTAATTTATCCTGCTGTAAAAAATGCTCAGCATATATAAAGCTTAGCACATATAACAGATTGTAAACAAAACACTAGATTTTTCCCTTCCCCTTTGTTCATAATTGAGCTTCATGCACTTTAGCAAATACATAGAAATACACAGTCAGTTACTATGTTCATTGTAATCTGTAGAAGCTGGTTTCAAAAAAACTTCTTGTTATTGCATAACTTTAAACTAAAGACTTGTGCAAATATGTAATACACTTACATTATTTAATTAAACTAAAGTGAAAAAACACCTTTACATAAACATTCATGGCTCAGTCAGTAGTGCACCAAGCTTGTAATCTGCAATTCCTAGGTTCAAGTCCCAGCTGGGCCAGTGTTGAGATTTATCTCTGCAAAACCTCCCACCCTACCCACAGTCAATAGGGGATGGGCTTGGGAAGACCATCATCCATCAGAAGGGATGTTAGGCAATGTTCCCATTTGTGGGAGAGCCATACCCTGGTCACGTTAAAGAACATGTTGGATAGCCATGATTGGTAACCATCAAGTGCACATTAAAGAACATGTTGGTAGCCATCTGTCTCCAAACAGCTGTTCCAGTGGATTCCCTCCCCCAACCTTCTCTGAGCCTTCAGGGTCCTTGTGACCTGGCCATTTATCCCATTGTGTGCAACAAAGTGCCACTCAGAGGTAAAACAACCCATACCCCTCTAAATTTAATATCTCAGTAAATTTCATGATTTTTCCCTTTAAGCTTTTGGATGAAGATGTGGCTTTAATTTTATATTAATATACGAAATTTTGATATTTTTCTTTTGAACATGGAAAAAATCATCAAAAAGATATTCGAAGTGCATGAAACATTGGAGTGGGCAATGAACTAAAGAAATACAAAACGTTTAAAAAAATATTAATCATTTCCAAAAAAATTGCTTTTTTTCTTTTAGTGGAAATTTCTAAACTAGGTATCAGCAACTTGTGACATGCAAAGATATTTTGATTTGCAAATGCAATACATAATGCAAAAAATATTGGGAAGTGGCATGCTGCTGCTTAAAAAAAACACTTATAAAGGTCCAGTTTCTGTTTTAAATGATAATCAAACTGATGAAACTGAATCAATGGCTTTAATAATTTAAGCCTAATCTTTATCATTAGGCATAGTAAATGCATTTCATAAAATAATGTAAATATTTTTTCTTTTACATTTCATTTTTAATTCAGATAACTTGATTTAAAATGTAATGATTTTAGGATATAGTAAGTGGTCATAAGTATGTAATTTAGCGTGTATCAATGATTATAATTCAAACTGTTTAAAGCTTATAATTCCTTTATTTTAGGATTTTCATTTAAATATAAAAATAGTTTAAAAATTATCAATTTTTCCTTAATATAATTATAGGTTTTACAAAAGTGTTTTAATTAAAAATAATGCTGTGCTATTATCTGTGTGTATAATTCAGAAGAGTTGTTTTCATATCTTTTACAACTGTGATATTTCTCAAAGTAGTGAAAAGTATATGTAATTCATGGTCTACTGAACAAAGTAGTCCTTGTCATTGCAGTACATTTTATATACTTAAAACAATCGTTTAGGATAAAGAATGGGGTGCCATTTTTTTGGAACTTATAACAATAACTTTTTACCACAATCTTAACATAGAAATTTATGGGAAATAAAGTTCCATTTTAATATTCTGATTTAAGATTCATTTTGAAGTTTCTTGCTGTATGTTCTCTCTGCTTAACAATCCAATCGAGAGATTTTGCAATAGCCAAGAAGATTCGTAAATTATATTAAATATTTGCTTGTAACATTTGTGTTTTGATATTCTTTCTTTTGGCCAATGATCATTTTTATATTTTTAGCAATATTTTTAATATCAAAAGCAAAATGGTTTTTAAGCATTTTTTAATATAGTTCCAAGATTAAAAGCAAATATCATGTTTTTAATGTTGATACAGATTTGTTTCAACCTGATTTCTGAATATTCATATTAGAATTCATAATTGATCTGTTTAATGTTTTTATTCCTTCATTTTGTGTAAATTTTCCTTAAAAGCATTGTTATTGTTCCAAATTTTATAGGGTAGTGAACTTCAAATCGATATTTGTAATGTGACCATTCCCAGAAATAAGTATCCTAGTAAACTTCAGTTGTTTGGCACAATTTAATTGATGTACATGATTTACATTAAATAATTGTAAATTATATAATTGTACTGACGGACAACTTTTTGAGTTGTGCTTTTTAATGTCTAAAAAACTGGTATGGCTGTACCCTCAAAAATAAAAAATTTGGTG
The DNA here is from genome assembly GCA_038380435.1 of Ryuthela nishihirai. NCBI lineage: Eukaryota > Metazoa > Arthropoda > Arachnida > Araneae > Heptathelidae > Ryuthela > Ryuthela nishihirai. Next base: position 44,931,637 of record JAWZYU010000020.1, read on the forward strand.
CCCTGCACAAAGGTGGTCAACTTCAATGCATTCATTGCTAGTTTGAGGTGACAAATTAATAAATCTTGTTTTGTACAAGGTTGCCAAACACCAAGGATATTGAAGGATAGTGTTGCATCAGGTTAGATTTTTACAGTAAAATGCAGCTATATAGATTTATAAACAGTTAAAGCCATTTATAATTAGAAGATCATAAAAATAATGTAAAAACGAGTTGAGTAATGTTTAAAATATCTATCTTATTTTTAAGAACGTGGTCTATCATTAATAGAAATAATTCAACCATAAAAATCTTAACCCACAATTAAGTTCTTGCTTTAAGAGACTGCATAATTGATTGTGAATGAAGGAAGTTCGATTAATTCTCATTATTCTAGTACAATTAAGTGTTAGAAATTTAATAGGCCCACTATGATTTGTAGTCTTGATTAGAATGTGTAAATTAATAAATAATATGCTTTTCCTACTAAATTTTGCATACTTCAAAGAAGTAGTTAACAAATTGTAAGATCTACAGTAAACTCGTCATTAAATAAATATATATATTTTTTTTAATTCAGGGAGATCTTTTGAATTGGTGACTTCAGTTTTAAGATTGTTTTTGATGCTAATGATGTGCTAAGTGCTATCTAACTTTATAGCAATGAAGTTATTAGCCATGAGAAAAAGTGGATTTTTGCCATTGATATCCACACTCAAACCAAGTGGCATTGTTTTACCCATTACCATACCTGCCATTTGACCTAAACTAAGCTTTTTAAACTTAAAGTAGCTCACTGTCCAAAAACGTATTAATTAATAACCTATAATACCTTGAATAAGGCCAGCTCCAGGTTGCAAATGCTTTCCAAAGGAGTGAAATTCCTTCTCTTAGCTTAAGAAATTAGTGTTTTAGTACTTAAGTATTGTAACTAAATTTTACCAAAAAGAAACAAATTTGATTAATTTTGCAAGCAGAGTTAAAGCATAATTCTTGTTATATAAAACAGTAATCAACTTATTGACCAGTAGGGAACTTTGTCATCAAAAATTTATGTAATTTTTTGTTGCCCTGCAAGTAATTGTATGATTTATATATTTTATGAAGGAATAATAGGTATTTTGTTCAGGTTGAAAATGTTTTTTTCCTACAAAAATTCTGCATCTTTCAAATGCCAACTTAACCCAGTGTAAAAAAAATCTGGTTTTAGTAAATATAATCAGATAATTAGCTTTATTAATTATGCAACTCATTTTAAATGAAACTAAGTAAATATCACATGTCATGGAAAATGCTAATTTGTTATATAAGGGATTTTCAACTGAGAAACTTGTTATAAAGCTCTATAGAGGCTGTCTAGTTTTCAGTTCAATTTTCCTGTAAAAATATTTTTAAACATCAACTGGTTGCAATATAATAACACTTTAAACTGGGTGTAAACTGCAGAAAATACTAATTGTACTGCTCTGTAGAACTAATATTGAAAACATTGTTGAAAAGGTTAGAGAATATACATTGTAGCCAAAAACTTCGCTTCTTAAGCATTGCAGTATTTGCTTTTTGTCTGAAGTTTGCAGATCAAATCACAAAGGATATTTTGTAAAAGAGCTAAGATACACTTTAAAACCAATAAAAACGAAATTAATATTTTTAAAAGCAATTTTGTATCTGAAGCAACACTAGTCATGCTGCAATTTTGAGCTAGACAATGAACATTTGGTACCTGTATGTGCTTTAATACAAAGATATCATTGTCTGAATTGAAAACTGAATTGAAATTTATATATGAAAGTTTTTACTATTATGTAGTTTTTAGTTATGACTAAATTTTTTTTTGTATGATTGTATTTAAAAAACTGCAACTTGGAATTTGTGCATGGCAGTTTTTATTGGTTTTACAATGTTTAGGCTCTAAGGAAAGTTTTAATTAAAATTTCTTTTCTGTAACAAATTTTTGATCATACATTTGTTGCAAACGTTTCATTCTTGATGTAGCATAAAAACTTTTCTCAATTTCAGCATTAAATTTAAAGACCAGTGAACTGTCTATTTGTTACATTAATAGAATTTTGTTCTTCATTCATCTTTAGATCCTGAATATGTATTGTTTTAATTGCTTTAGTTATGCGGATGTATGGTCAAAAGTTTTTATTTACTGATATTTTAAATAAGTCATTCTGGTTGTAAGATAGATTTGAAGTTATTTTCAATATAGTAGCCCATTCTCTCCATAAGGGCTTCTTTTATTCAAATAATATATGAATTTAAAATACCATTTTGATAGCGTGGCATAATAAGGAAAGTACATAACTTTAATTTTTAAGAGACTTGAGACAAGAAATATGCAACTTGATTCTGTGGGAAATTCACGAATTTGAAAATTTTTACAGTTAAAATATGCATTAAAATTAAAATTCAACACTTCTCTTTGTACTTTGAACTTCAATATGATACAGATCAAATCATGTCCTCCAAAATAAATACAACAGTATTTGATTTTATAAACATTAATGGGGGATATTTCATAACCTAACAAGAGCATTGCCCATATGCCTTAGAAGTAGGTATACAACAGAAGGTACAACCAGTTGTGAGGCCATGACAAATGTGAAATGGTGCAATTGCTGGATTGATTCTCACGATGTTTCTCAAACATTTGATATTACATTCACCTTAATCTAATAGTTTTTAGGCTCGGTTACCATCTATGAGGAACCAGGTATATCAGTACATTCCTTCATAACCAGTGTAGAAATTCCCTACCCCTATGTAAGAAAACAAAAAGGAATGTATTTATTAAATGACATAATGTTCCAATTTTTAGTGAAAAATACATTCTCTGCTATTACCATATTTTTCTTGCATACCCTAATGAGATTTACTGTACCACAAGTAGATCACCACTGTAGATCACCCATCGTTATTTCTCTATTCTACAGGCATTTCTTTATAACCAGTAGGGGTTAATGTAGTGGTTGCAAAGAACAGCATGTACAATTGAAGAATAAAGTAGACATCATACCGAGTGAAATATTAATTCAAAATCATTTTATTTCGGGAATAGTGTGTTCCATAGGAAACGAAGGATGTAGGAAAATTGTTGATTACCTAGATTAGTACATGGTAATCTGTTATTAGTAGCTGGCCAGACTGAAGTAAAGCAGCAAGTCCATTAACAAGAGTTGCTGCTAAAAGAAATTATAAGGTTTTACCATTATGCGAAAAAGTTTTTCTCGTGCTTAAATTGTGGATTGAATAAAGCAGTCTTACTGGTTCAAATAAGAGGAATTCAGCATAAATGATCAGTAGCCAATAAGAGCATAAAGCTATAATTCTGTTTCCACTGAATTCCAAAGATTTGATGGTCTGATTGTGTTCAGAACGTACGACAAACACTTATACAAAATTCAAGTTTTATTCCTAACTTAGATGAGACTAATGAAAACAAAATAAAAATTCCTTCAGTGTTTTGGGGGGGGGGGGGATTGTACGGTTGTTAGCGCACAGACTTAATCTGCAGTTCCCCGGTTCGAGTAACAATTGTGCCATCATTAATCTCATCTAAATCCACCCTGCCCTTGGTCAGAAAGAAGACACCCATGCGCTTGGAAAGACCTTCAGATGGAGGCACTAAACCGTGTGCACGTTAAAGAACATGCTGTGGATGCCTTGACACCATCTGTCTCATAATAGCTGCTAGTCCCCTTCTCTGAGCTCTTGGGATCTTTGTGACATGGCCATTTAGCCCATTGTGTGCAAAATGTGCGCTAAGAGGTAAAAGAACCCACAATCTTCACTGTTTCCATTTGATGAAAATTAATTTTAAAGCACCTATGGATGGCTTAATGACATTTCACGGACCCAATATTGTTGGTCTGTGATGTAGATGATCACATTTTTAGTGGCGATTACACACGATTTAGTGGCGATGCAACATGAATGAGGATTTCTACACACACAATACATCATAAATTGACCAAACACTTCTGCAGAATGTTCTAGAGAAATTGGTAAGGCATGAATTTTATAAGATATGTTAAATTTTGATATATATTTAAAATGTTTCAAAATTCCATTTGAAAGCAAATGCCCTCTTTAATTTCTAATTGTCCGTCTTTTTGAAGGACTAGATTTTTCTTTTACCCAGAGATTCCTATTTGAGACCAATGAATTTTGAAGATCATTATATTAGAGACGTTTTAAAGAGATTAATGCAGCTTTCTGTTTGTAATTTTCTCATTTGCTACATAAATCCCTAATAAACGTGTTAATTTCTCTGTTACTGAAACGAAAAGTTGATTTATTTTGTTATCTGTATTTTATATATATTTAGTAGCCAAAGCCCATTGAAGAGCGAGAATGTGATGTTAGTCCTCCACGTGCCGCCAAAACAGTTCTTACCTGGTGAGGCATGGACGCCACAAGATTTCTAAAGGTGTCTTGTGGTATCTGGTACCAACATGTTACCAGCAGATCCTTTAACTCTTCTAAGTTACGTGGTTGAGGCACTGCAGATCATATAGGCTGTTCCAACACAAGCCACATATGCTCGATTGGATTGATGTCTGGGGAATGTGGAGGCCAGGGCAATACCTGGAAGCCTTCCTCATGTTCTGCGAACCATTCTAGAGCAATGTGGCATTGGCGCATTATCCTGCTGAACGAGGGCATTGCCATGATAGGATGTACTGGTCTGATGTTTAGGTAGGAGGTAGACATCATAGTTTCCTGCACATGAATGACTGGACCCAGGGTTTTCCAGAAGAATATTGCTCAAAACATTACACTTCCTTCACTGGCTTGTTTTTGTCCCATGGTGCATCCTGGTATCAACACTCCCTCAGGTAAACGATGCACATATACCTGGCCATCTATATGGTGCAACAGGAAATGAGATTCATTGGACCATAATCTTCCAATCATTCAAGGTCCAGTTTTGATGCTCGCATGCCTATTGTAGGCACTTTCGACGGTGAACCAAGGTTAGCATGGGCACTCGGAGCAACCTGTGGCTATGCAGCACCATTTTCAGCAGGGTTTAATGTACTCTGTATTGTGGCACATTACCCCTGTCACCAGTATTCAAACTAAAGGTGAGTTGCACCACAGTATCCCTTCTATTATCTCGTACATATGGGGATAGCCCTCACTCACCTTTAACATTGACGAGCTGTGGTTGGCCCTTACTTTGCCAGCGGTTCATGGTTTTTCCCTCCTCACCACTTTTTGAAAGTACTAACCACGGCTGACTGTGAGCACCCCACAAGCCTTGCCGTCTCAGAAATACTCACCCAGTTGTCTGGCCAATTTGGACTTTGTCAAACTCGCTTAAGCCTATGCCTTTCCCATCTGAAGAACAAGAATAACACTGATTAAAAGAGCTTGGTATCAGGTGTTATTTATACTGTTTCATGACCCTCACACGCACTGTTGTTTACCTGCAGTTTCGATTTGCATAAAGACTCCCTGGTCATAATGTTTTGGCTATTTGGTGTATGTCGAGGGAACTCTGAGCGAGAAAAAAATTCGAGGTCCCTACAATAACTGACAAAATGTACTTTATTAATTTTTAATGTTAGATATGAATACATTCAAGTTAACAAAAGAAACAATTTTAAACGCGAAATTTGTGAATTGCTTAGTAGCATCTTTAAAAAGTATTTATCACTAACAAAAATTTCTATTTGAAATTCTGAGTTCGTTCAAAGTGTCAGTATGCAGAAATTGTGTGTTAAAAATTTGAAACATTTAAATTCCTTATGCTTCTGCTATAATTCTGCATTTTAGTTGCATGTGTAAGAGGTCGTTAGTTGTCTGCATAACAACTAGTTACCCTAAAAAATGGAGACAACTTTGAGTGAAATTCTATCGACTTATAAAGCAAATTTTTAATATGAAGCGGCCATTGGGCTTGCTTACAGCAGGAAATATCTTCGTCCCTGTGCTCTCTTTAGTGTCGAATTTCAATTAACTATACGTATTATACAGACCCCTCAATTCACACTTTTTAACAAAGAGTAATCGCTGTCTTGCTTTGTCTATGCTTATGAGCATAATCATTGAGTAATTTTATATAATTTGGAATTCTGGTGATCATTCCTTCGGATTTTGCTTTTACATTTATTAATTTAAACATTGAAATTTGCAAAATTATTCTAAATATATCTGTTACCAGAATGGCTTATATATTCATTTTTAAATAATTCATATCGAATATTCATTTTTAATGTAAGATTGTGAATGTGTTTACTTATTTTACATTGTTTTTAAAGATCAAAAGCGTACATCAAAAAAAAACAGCCTAGTACGGTTTCGTTTTCTTGTCTCTACGCTTTGTACCACTTATCATAATTCTGAGTAATGTATCATAATGAACATGGAAACAAAGCCCAGTGAAAATTATGTAAATTTGAAATTATTTTTTTAATAAATTTTGGTGCTTTTTAGCATCAACTTATTGTTTTGTTTGTTACTCATTTTAGGCATGTTTTCTTGCTGAAAATAAGCGTGAAATTGTGTATCTGCGGAAGGAGTTCACATTTCAGTTTCTAGAAGAATGTCTAAAGAAATCCTACGAGAACCAGGGAGTCGGAGACTCCTCTGAAATCCCGTAGTATTATACGAAAGTTAAAACTTCTCCACCTTCTTTGAAAACCGAAACGGGTGTCTTTACAATTTTATCCCCATATGTTGGACACTAAAAATGGATTTATGGAAGCTATAAATCATATATAGAATATTTTAGCTCTTCCTGTTCGGTGGAATAATATTGTAATTAGGAAACCCTACCTCTTATTCTTCTCGTCACCCCCCCCCCCTCCCAAATGGGCGGGAGTAGCTCAGTCGGTAGCGCGCACCAGACTTGTAATCTAGTTCCCACATTCGAGTCCCAGCTGGGTCAGCATTGAGATATCTCCGCAAAATTCCCCGCCATGCCCACGGTCAGTAGAGGACACCGGTGGGCTTGGAAAGGCCGCCGTCCGTCTGATGGGACGTTAAGTGGCCCCGTGTGCCGGAGAGCCATAACCTGTGCACGTTAAAAAACGTGCTGGATGACCTTGACGAGAGACTACCATCTCTCCCAACAGCTGTTGCAGTGGGTCCCCTCCCCCAACCTTCTCTGAGCCTATGGAGTCCTTGTGACCTGGCCATTTAGCCCATTGTGTGCAAAAAGGTGCCGTTCACAGGTAAAACAACCCAACCCCCTCCCAAAAAAAATTTCAATCCATGGTACGTGCCTGGTATTGGCCCGTGGCGTCAAGTGACACGGACCCACGAGTTCTTCCTCTAGTAAATATATAGAACTCTGGCTTGCAGGCACAATGTTTCGACGCAGATTCACTTGTTCAGTTAAGCTCGTAATTTAGGATCTCGACATTATATATTTCAAACGAGCACGTAACATTTCTAAACTTACTCGCTATGTTGTCTATGCTTATGAGCAACTTCAAAGTGTACAAAACAACCAAAATACGCAGCAATAGGCATGTAAAGTGTTAATACGACGACCACAAGTAAATGAATGATCTCAGCTCATGCCCAGATGTACAAGGATGGATCATTGACTTTATAGACTACCGTCGCCAACAATTAGTAACCTTTCGTTAGAGTTACAGCATATGTAGAAACAACAATTCTTCAAAGCTCAAAAACAGTGCAAAATGAAAACACGTTGCGATACGGTCGGAAATAATAAACAAGTATCATTTTCTCAGAAAGGTTCATCTTTGATTTTGTTTTTGCAGGCTGTGACTATTCTGAAAACTGAACAGGTATGTTACTGTGTTCGGCAAGACATGGTACACAGACTACTAGAAATGACAGGTGGGTGAACAGTATTTGGTTGCTCACATCTTAGGTCGTCCACGGAATCGCGACCGTTTTTACCACTTTCAAATTGCTTTCGTTTGAAGCAGTGTTCTCCATACACTTAGTCATTTCTGACACTCGAGTATCAGTTAAGCATCGCCAAACATATAAATACCCAGGTTGCATAGCGAAGGACTGGTTGTAGGGGGGTAGAAAATTTTCCAACGAAAATCAAATTTTGCCAACTGAGAAAATGTCTCGGGTTCGTACCTAGATTTTCGCTCTGCTGGTGGGGGGAGGTTTGAAGCAATTTTCACAACTGCATTGCCATTTGACTTCCAATTTTGCCAACTAGCCATAATTTCACAGAAATAATCCCAATATTTACATCTCGCCTGAATTGTAGCAAGTCGATGTGAATTTTCCCAGGGGCGGGGGTGGCTCAGTTGGTAGCGCGCCAGGCTCGTAATCTGTAGTTCCCAGGTTCGAGTCCCAGCTGGGTCAGCGTTGAGATTTATCTCCGCAAAATTCCCCGCCTTGCCCACGGTCGGTAGGGGACACCGATGGGTTTGGAAAGGTCGCCGTCCGTCGGATGGGACGTTAAGCCGTGGCCCAGTGTGTGGGAGAGCCATACCTTGTGCACGTTAAAGAACACGCTGGATGGCCTTAACGGGAGGCTACCATCTGTCTCCCAACAGCTTTTCCAGTGTGTCCCCTCCCCCAACCTTCTCTGAGCCTTCGGGGTCCATGTGACCTGGCCATTTAGCCCATGGTGTGCAAAAAAGTGCCGCTCAGAGGTAAAACAACCCAATGAATTTTCCCATATCTTCATTTGACCTAATCTTAATTTCATAAAACCAATCGCAATCTTTACAGCTCTCCTGAATTTGCCAAGTCACTTCAAGTTTTTCAAACTCCCCAAGATTTTGCAAAGCTTTCTGGATTTTTGTCAACTCCTTCACAAACCTAATCCCAATTTTCACAACTCGCCTATATTTTACCAAGTAAATTCGAATTTTTCCAACTACCCTCGATTTTGCCGACTCGCCATAATTTTAGAGATAAAATCGCAATTTTTTACATCATCCCTGAATTTGCCAAGTCACTTCGAATTTTATCAACTCTCCTTAATTGCACAAGAAAAGCACAATTTTCACATCTGTTTTCATCATAACGCATGTTAGTCCTTTGCCTAGGGGTGCCAACATACAAGGTGTTTCATTTTAAGTAGCGATAAGATTAGACCTTTATCAATTTTTGAGGAATTTAAAATTGTACAAATGGATTAAATAATCTCTCAGGTGACTTCGAATTTTGCCAACTCAACTAGATTTTTCAAACTCTTTAATTTCATAAAATCGATCCCAATTTTTACAACTCTACTTTATAAAGTGGTTTCCAGTTTCGCGAAGTTGCCCCAATTTTGCCAACTCAACTTCACAAAATACCAATTTTCACAACTTGCCTGTATTTTACCTAATGGATTCGAATTTTGCAAACCGCCTAGTTTTTGCCAACTCGCTATAATTTTACAGAAAAAAATCCCAATTTTTACATCTCACCTGAATTTGGCCAACTTTCCAAGATTTTACCAAATTACTCCGAATTTTGCTAGGGGCGAGGGTGGCTCAGTCGGTAGCGCACCAGGCTTGTAATCTGTAGTTCCCAGGTTCGAGTCCCAGCTGGGTCAGCGTTGAGATTTATCTCCGCAAAATTCTCCGCTCTGCCCACGGTCAGTAGGGGACACCGATGGGCTTGGAAAGGCCGCCGTCCGTCGGATGGGACGTTAAGCCGTGTGCGGGAGAGCCATACCCTGTGCACGTTAAAGAACACGCTGGATGGCCTTGACAGGAGGCTACCATCTGTCTCCCAACAGCTGTTCCAGTGGGTCCCCTTCCCCAACCTTCTTTGAGCCTTCGGGGTCCATGTGACCTGGCCATTTAGCCCATGGTGTGCAAAAAAAGTGCCGCTCAGAGGTAAAACAACACAACACAACCGAATTTTGCTAAGTGCCCCTAGATTTTGCCAACTCGCCATAATTTTACAAAAAAAAATCTCGATTTTTTTTTTCTCGCCTGAATTTTGCCAACTCTTCTGTATTTTACTAAGTGGCTTCGAATTTTGCAGTCTCTCCAGTTTCCAAACTGCCCTAGATTTGCCAAGTTGCCTCGATTTTGACAACTTCCCTTAATATTACAAAAAAAATTACAAATTTTCACAAACCCAGATTTTACGAAGTTGCTTCGAATTTTGCCAACTCCGAGTTACTTTGGGGGGAGCCTCTCCCCATAGCGCCCCTGTACACACCGCTGTTCAGTTTCTAGATGAGCCATAGCGAGCAAAAATGACACCAAAACAAACATGTTTCCAAAGTGAGAAGTTCTGAATACAGTTCGTTACTTTAGACCGTATCGCAGCGTCAAATATCTTGGACAGTAGATAGAGAGTTCAGCCTTCACACATCCTTCCATGGCCTAAAAGAATTATTTTCGTACGAGTTGAAATATGTGGAAACCCAAGAATAAACGAATTTAGTCATTATTTGTCATATCTATATCATATCGAGTTTCCAAAAACAAGCGTCATGTGTTCACGCTGTCATTTGTAGACATCGAGCTTTTAGGAAGAAAAAATTTGTTTTTGTATTTAATAGATATTGATGAAATACTATTTGCACACTCCAAATCACTCAAGAGTTCTAATTGCACTCTCTAATGGTAGAAAAAGTCATAAATCGCAAAACTTTAAATGATTTATGATAGGAATTCGAAATTTTCGTAATGGAATATGAAGATCATGACATTTTCATTCACAACAATGAGATATCCAAGGGTGGTCGAAAAATGCGTTTTTTTTTTGTTTGGTTTTCTTTTCAGATATACAACACAAAAGGAATTTTTTATAAGTATAGATGAAAATTTGTAATTTCCCATTTTGAATCCTCCAAAAGTTTAAACTGCGCCCTCTAACGGTGGAACATTTTGAAAATTGCTAACTTTTAAACGCATATTGAAAGCGATGTATTTATGGTAGAATGTGAAGGTCATAATAAGGCGTCCTCCTCCGCCCCCAGACATAACGGGAAACTGTTTTAGGAGAAAACTGGGGAAAAAATTTAGTTTGATTTGTACTAACAAAATATAATGCGCATATTTTAAATCCTTGGGAATGCATAAGTAGAGAGCACTAAACATGGAAAAGGTGAAACTTTTAAAAGTATTGCACGTGATTTATTAATGATAGAAATTTCGATGGTAGAGTGTGAAGAGAGATTCCACTGATAGCAACAATGTTTCCTTTTCTCAGAGAGACAAAGCAGTTTTTACCATAACACGTTAGCCATTTGCCTAGGGGCGCCAACATCCAAGGTGTTTCATTTTTAAGTATTAATAACATTACACCTTTATAAATTTTTGATGAATTTAAAATCGTACAAATGGATTAAAGAATCTCTCCTGCTAATCCAAAGAACTTTTACAGGATATGGATTGTGAGAATGCAATGGCATATCGTGAAATGTATTGAGACACCTGCAAGTTATATGAATGGGAAACCACATTTAAAGCTCCATAAATTTAAAAATAAGTTTTATCTCTCTTCTTTTCTCTCGAACTTTGTCAGTTTCACGAAAGAATTTTTCCACCATATCTTTCAAACGCGATGAAAAACCAGGCCGCTTTGATCAGGGATGTGTGTTGTCTTTCTGCTGAGGGTCTTGCTTTAATTGCAGAACTTCTATTATGATGTATTAGACAGGCTCCTGTCAGAACTTTGTGGCAGGCAGCTGCTTGAGGGAGTATTTATTTTTGCCATATGGAGAACGAGAGGTTAGCATGCTTGGCTACTGATCAAATGGACCTGGGTTAAAGCCCAGGGTAAGACATGGATGTTTTTGTTGTCTTTCTGCTGTGGTCTCGCCTTCTTCACAGATCTCTATCATGTATGTCTCTATCATGCTGCTTGAGGAGGAATTTTTTCGTTTAGCATTCAATATTTTGATAAAAATTATAACTTTTTAAAACCTTGTGAAACATGATAATCATATATAAGTTGTTTATGAATGAAGACTACTTTCATATACATTAATGGGTTATTTGATTAAAATTTGAACTTTAGTTTCTAATTTGAGAACTAAAAGACAAATACTTTTTATGTTCTATAATATACTGCTTGCCATAGAAGTCAGGCAGAAAAACAACACGAACATCCATAATTAAAACTTTTAAGGAATGAAAAAGTAGGAAATGAAAACGAGATTCCCATATGCTCACAAACGATATGCGTTCTTCTAGTTATTTTGAGGTCCTGTATAGTTAGGGACTGGCCATCTCGGTGACTGTCATTGATGGATTATGGGCTCCATGTTTTGTCGTACCGTGAGACGAAAGCCTACCGACACGACATACTTACCTTTAATGGAGATGCAGAAGATATCCGCAAAATGTTTATGGATATTCAGGAAATATCCAAATTTTAGAAGTTGTTTTATAGACATATATGAGATTTCAAGTTTCGACCTGCTTACATCCTAAATATATCCCTGGCATGTCTATTTTGGTCATTTTTGATATGGTATTTACATCCATAGATATCCTATACGTCTAAAAGATATTTTGTGGCTATTTGAGACAATCTGCTTTGCCTCAAACGTCTTATGGACGTTACTGCCAGAATTTTTACCATCTTATAGATATCTCACGAATGTCTTTTTTTTTGCACTTCCTAACTTTTTCTTCCATTCGTTAGATATCCATAAGAGATCCTGTGGCTTGAAAGCTGTCGTCCAAATGGATATCTTATGCTAAATTTTATTTCCACCACGTGTATTACATAACCCAAACCAGATCTAGGACCATAACCTCCCCTTCCGAATGCCACGAAGGTATGAATGAGGAGACGCCCTAACGCGTTTTCCCTGTCGAAGGTCATTATGCTGACGCAGCAGGGTGGTAGCCATGTTGTTGCTTCCAAAAAAATCGTCTGCCGCTGCAATCAAGCCTACTTTTTACGTGCGATACTCAGTTTTACTGTGCATTATATACCGAAACATTGTTTTTTTACGACTAAGAGAAAGCCCATTTAAGCCATTTGGAATTTATATTGCTTTTTTCAATGCAATGAATATTTCCATACAGAATTACTGTATAGCAGAACTATTTATGTATTTCGTTGAATACGACAATAACAAACAATTCAAGATTTTAAAAGTTTATTTATACTGCACTGATAACAGCAGAAAACATTTTATGGATAAAACATAAAAGTTATATGCAATACCAGCATTTAAACCGCAAAATATCACATTTGTAATATTCAGAAAATAGTTATTTTACATTTAAAAAATTCTGATTCCACAAAAATAAAAAAATTTGCCTAACAAAACTAAGTAAAGCCAATAGTGTAGGAGCAAAAATGACAGATTTTAAAAACACTTTAAACATTGGTGGAGAAATCATGTATAACACACCTACATTAAAATGCTTTCCAGTGATTTTTCACAATAGTAAAGATTCAACTCCAAAAATATGTTAAAAAGTTATGACACTCACTATTAAAGCAATTATGAGTGTACTGAATTTTCATTTTGACTTCAAAGTCAACAGGTAGCTCTAGATTTACTATTTATTGATAAATTAATTCTACTGTTTTATTTGGAGAATTTTTCTGTTAACTGTTTCCTTCTCTGACAACAAAGTGCAGAAAGCGATGCAAATCAGCTTAAAATTGTGATACAACATTTAGTTATAACTTTTTAATTTTAACTGCTGGAAGTCACTTGTAACCTAGTTTGTATTATATCATTATTAAAAACCTTAAATTGCAGTTCTGATTGTAGCAATATGTGTGTTCTTTTGATTGAAGCCCCAAGATCTCAGGGCTTCATCTATACCACATAAGTAACCTTTAAGTATTAATTAGACATTTTTAAAACTTTGTACTGACTTTGTTTAAAATTTTCCAATATTTCATATAATGGATAAAGGTACAATCACATCTATCCAAGGTATTTTTTGATAGATGTGGAACTTAACATCTTCTACAGACAAAGTGTGTCATCATCAAAATTCTTTGTTTTGTGATATAGTCAAAAATTCGTGAAACTAATCAAACAGAAACATTAGCAAAACTATTACCTATAATGCTTCTCATCTCTCTTTAATGGAAAGCTGAAATAAAAGAATTTCTATGTATTGGCCATAAGCTGACAGTGCATTTTAGTTTACAGTGGAAAAATTAAAGCATCTTTTCAAGAAATTTATTAAAATAAAACAGTACCGAACAATAAACCATAGAATTAAGTTTGAAATAAATATGTAAAATTCTAACCTTGTAAAATAAAAACCTCTAAACTCGTAAAAGGAAAAAAAACTCTGTTGTGATGACACTCCAAATTTTTTGAGGTAGACCCCTGAATTTGTGCTTATTTAGAAATATATTGTTGTTGCTAATATAAATAAAAAAACCTAAAATAAAATAAAAAACAAAACGAAAAAGAAACTCCCTGATATTTTAATCACCTCTATTTAAAAGTATGTAAATTCATCATCCATTAAATAGAATACATACTAATATTCAATTAGAGCCAACAAAATTTTTTAACTGAGGAAGCCTGCAGAAGGATTTCTCAAATAAGCGTAACGTAAAATCAATCAATCAATCAATCAATATAAGAAGTACATCTTGACAATTATCATTGAGTACAATCCTAAGAAAATAAAAAAAATCTGTTGAAGAATTGAGGTTTGTGTTCTAAGTACACACAAAAGCTTATTAAAGGCATATGAATTATAGCATTATCAATAGCCCAAGCAGCGAGTTCTGTTGCAAAAATGGGATTACGTTTTTGAACGCTACTACAGTCTGTATGAAAATCATCTACAGTTACATTAAATTCGCTTTCCGCAATAGGATCATGTTTCTACTCTACAACTAGAAGTTTGCGTATTGTTATGTGTGCCAAGTTCATTACGAATATATCTTATCGGTCCTTCATTATCAGTACCATGTAAACTATTATTATCGCATGAACTACTATCATCTACTGCACTTAATATACACATTTTGCTCTTAACTGATATTTCAATATTTTTGTTGAATTGCTGCTTCGTTATTTTACCTACCTTACCATAGTAGGTTGTAGTGAAAAGCAGTGAATATTACTTACTTAATCTTGTACCGTTTACACACTTCTGGACACAGAGCTAACAGGTACAAAATGGCGCAGTTTCCCGATCACACACGAGGATGTGTCCGCACTTAAGCAGAACAAAAAAAAAGGTTTGGGTAAGTATTTAAAGTGAATATATGTCAATAAAAATAAATCTTATTTTTCCTCGGATGTAGATTTTTGCTTCATTCCTATTCTATTTCATATTTTACATAATTTCAAAATACATACGAGATATTCGTAGACGTGCACGAGATATTGAATCATTAAATGTCCAAAACATATCTCTGAAGGTTTTCTGCACATCTTCTTAATGTTATGCTGATTGACGTCTAATAGATATCACATATATCTTCAGGAGATTCTGCACATTTTGAGGATATCCATAAGTTATCGATGGCTGTGTGGGTATGAGTTAGTATGTATACCTAGTTAAAACTTCTCAGTTTTTAAAAATTTATACCGCTTTTTTTTGCCTATAAAAGCTTTCATATTTTAACAATGCGTTACTGAGCTGCAGTTGGGTGTGAAAATTCCACTCATAGAAATAGATAAATAAATTAATGAATATTTTTTCCAAGAACTCCGCCAGGAAACAGTAATTGACTGGCAAAAGTGAAAGGAGCTAACTGAAAACCAAAAAATAATTTCTTTTAAGGTTCGTTTGAAAAACGAGCTAATGTTTCCACTTTGCCAATATTTATTCGTCTGTCTGTCCGTCTGTCTTTCCACCTGTCTGTCCGTCTATAGACAATCAACTTTTTTACTTTTAGAGATAAATGAAAAATTCTTTTTGGGTTGGATAGATTTCGAAGAAATATTGCGATTTGCAAATTTAAAATCTTTCCATAGCTTTAATAGCGCCTCTAGCGATGGAAAATGATGGAAAATGTAAAATTTCAAAAGAATATTGAAAACTATTTACACTAGTAATCCGAAATTTTGGTAGTACATTGTTATGGTCAGAAGGTTCACAACGGCAGCAAGGCTTTATCCTCTTAGCCAAAATGAGGTGCGAAAATGAAACTTTTTTTATTTTAAGAGATAAACGAAACAATCCTTTTTTTTTGGGGGGGGGGGGGGGGTAGGATACTAACAAAATATTAATATTTAAATTTTTCGAATCCCCATCAGTTGGAATTTCCACTGTTAGAAAATAATAAAGATGGTAAATAAAAACTCGAAAGGCGGCCTCTAGTGGTTGCAAAATGCTGGAAATACCCATTGAGGTAGTAATACTAAAGACAGGACTTTGATTCCCGTAGCATTGACCGCCATGATCACAGACGGCTGTCTGCCGACTGTTTAGTGAGGAAAGATATCCATGATGCCTTGCGAATTGACTGCGAACTACGATGAAGGCTATTTAAAAATGTTTAACAAATGATTTAAATGAGGCAGAACTTTGCTGTTTTTTGTTTTTTATTTCAATGAGGTTATTCCAGTGTAGTAATTAAAGCAAAATAGATTTAATTAATGCACACTTGCTGATTTATATTGGATAAAAAACGAAGACGCTGGAAACTGCTTCTCTTTCAAAACGAGGTTTTGTATGAAAATTAAAAAAAATTCGATATTTTCTTAACATGTGATTAAAGTTGAACTAAATTGACTGTAAACTTAGCAGACTTTAATTTGAGCCCGTTTAAAATAGGAACAACGGTAAACACATTTTAAAATCTAATACATGATCAAATCATTCAGCTTAAGCGAAAGCTCTCAAAATTTATAGACCTTAATAGTGCAAATCCGCGCCTTATTTAAAGAAACATGAAAAGTCACATTTATTTTCTTCTTTCATTAAAAAATATTAATTTTTATTAAAAATTGAAAGAAATAATCTGAGAGTGTAAACATTTTTTTAATTCAGCTGAGGCAGGAAATCAAATCTCCTCCAAATAAATGACAGAATTTAATTTCATGCTGTAAAAAAAACCAAATATTATAAGCTTGCACAATATATAATATGTTATCTAAATAATAATACACTTTGGCAAAATAAAAAAATGCAAAGTAGACGTCTCATAAATTTAATGCCATATGCTTAATATTTCTTATTGTAATAAAATGTACGAAAACATTCTTTTAATTTCATGTTAATTCAGGCTTTAAATCACCTACTTTACATATGCAAATATTATTAGTTTCATACATTAAAAAATTCGTGAACTACATTCGACTTAGAAAGGTATATTGAAAAGTTGACAACCCTTTATTTTTAAATCCCTTAGTTTAACAATTTCAATTTTTAATTTATCATAAAGAACACATCTCGTAATTTTCGTAAAGTACTAACCTATGATGTGTCAAATTACTTCCTTTACAGCATTTATTTTTGCATCCGTATGCGGAGCATGAAGTAGGCATTTCACTGTTGATTTATTAAAAGCACCCGACTTTCTCCTCACTATCGACTAGGCTTAATATCTGTACGTGTTCATGGCGTCCGTTGCTAGTCCTGTCTCTAGTAATATTACCTCAATGGAAATACCAGATCTTTTAACGAATATTGCAAACACCTCAATGATTGCAAACGATCTATTTATGCTAGAAGTTTAAATTTTTGGTCAAAGCGTGTAATGGTCAAATGGTTTACACTAACAGTAATAATTTCTCCCATTATGGCAAGAGGGTGTTGGTAAAATGTAGCTTTTCTACCTTAAGAGATAAATGAAAAACATTTTTTGTGCTTATAAGTACTAATAAAATATTAATAGTGTATTTTACCAATTATGCAGTAGTTCGAATTTCCACTCCCAGAGGGTACTGAATACGTAAAATAACTAGAAGAACGCATATTGCCTCTGGTGCATATGGGAATCTCGTTTAGAGAATGAAGTTCTTCCTTTGCCTACTTTTTCATTCCTTAAAAGTTTTAATTATAGGTGTTCGTGTTATTTCTCTGCTGAGGTCCTGCCATCCTGATGGACCTTCAACTATGGTGTATAAACTGAAAGGCTCCTGTCAGACCTCTGTGACAAGCAGCTGCTTGCTGCTTGAGGGCTTATTTATTTATTTTTTTTTCATATATGATGAGGGAAAAATGCATATAGTAGTATTTTATTAATAATTATACAACATAAAAAGCATTTGTTTCTTAGTTCTCAAATTAGAAAAGTTACTTTTCACTCACTCCTCTGAAAATAATGGGCAGATCATTGCTCTCAGGGGAATTTCTATCAAACCACAACGCTACCGCCGAAATTTCTACCATAAAGTGATCGTTTGGAGTATTCGTTAAAAGTTTTGCCATTTGGATATTTAGTGATCTCTAATGATATAAATTAAATCCTCCTTTAAAAATGCGAATTATATTCCATTAGTACCAATATTCATTTTAAAATTTGGAATTTTTTTATTTTTTTCCACCGTTAGAGGGCGCAATTATAGCTTTTGGGAGATTCCCAAAATGCAAATTGTAATATTTCATCAATGCCTGTCTAACCGAAAAAGAATTTTTAATTTATCTCTAAAAACACAAAATTTTCTGTTAAAAAAAGTTGCATTCAATATTAATTTTTACACCTTTAGACCCCATGGGTCCATATCGAATATTCACTGTCAGAGGGTACAGAAAGTGTAAAATAGCTAGAAGAACGCATATCGCCTCTGGCGCATATGGGAATCTCATTTTCAAAGAGAATGAAGTTCTTCCTTTGCCTACTTTTAACTCCTTAAAAGTTTTAATTATGGATGTTCGTGTTGTTTTTCTGCTGAGGTCCCGCCATCTTCATGGACCTTCTACTATGGCGTTTAAATTGACAGGCTCCTGTCAGACCTCTGTACAAGCAGCTGCTTGAGGCGTTATTATTTATTTCTTAATATATGATAGGGGAAATGCACATAGTAGTATTTTATTAATTATAAAACATAAAATGTATTTGTCTTTTAGTTCTTAAATTTAAAATGTTGCTTTTATCCCATTTCTCTGAAAATAGTGGGCAGATCATTGCTGTCAGTGGAATTTCTACCATACCAGAACTCTACACGCCGAAATTTCTACCATAAACAGATCACTTGAAGCATTCGTTCAAAGTTTTGCGGTTTTGATATTTAGTGATCTCTAATGATATAAATAAAAACTCCCTTTGAAAATGCGAATTACATTTAATTAGCAACCAACTAAAAAAAGAGATTTCCAATTATCTCTTAAAACAAGGCCGTTCCGTTTCTTACCTAACTTGGGCTTAGTGTCAACTCATTGTTGTCAATGGAATTTTCAAAACTGTCACATTCCACGACCAAAATTTCAAATTTCTAACATAACTACATCGTTTGCAATATTCGTTTTAAATTTTGGAATTCTTACAATTTTATTCTACCGTTAGAGGGTGCAATTATAGCTTTCGAGCAATTGCATAGGCCTGTAGTCTATCATCTTTGGCCAAGGTAAAGTATATTATTCAAGCAATGGCGGAGATTTGTACTGTACGTTAACCTGCCGGACTCCTTGGCTCAAAAAATGATGATTGGTGATTTTTCTGTTTTGTAATGTAATGTTAAATAACGCAGAGGAAGAAATATTGTTTTAAGCCCAATAAGAAATACTACAAGTTTACTCACTAATTTATCGATTCATTTATCATAACTTGTATTAGCCTGTAAACTCATTTACATCGTTTTAAACTGAAAGGAATATAGTAATTTAAAAATGAATGTGTTGTTACAAAAGCTAAAGACAAAAAAAGACATTGATGAAGCAATTAAAACTACCGAAGAAAAAGTTCTTGTCCTTCGTTTTGGAAAAGATGATGAAATAGGATGCATGCAGATGGATAACATAGTAAGAAAAATTTATTAAAGTATTTAAGAACCATAACAAAAGGGAGATTCAGCCGCTCCGCTTCCCCTGTGCAAGCCCCCTCTATCGAATTCTAATAGGTTTGAATCTTTTACTAGCAAGGATTAATTGACAATTGGGAAGCCGACATAAAAAGTACCATAGGCTGACACGAAAGCTTTAAATTTCTAAAAAAACGCCGACTTCGATGACGAGCAACAAAAAAAATTTAACCCGTCCTCAAAAGTTATTGTTCTGTGCATAAAACAATAAATTTGCCTGTATGATAACAAGTTTTTAATATGATATAGTTCAGATGCAAAAAAATCCTTATTATTCAGCAATACAAATATCTATCCAAATTGTATTTAAATATATATATATCCTTTACTGAAATGCCAGTTTATTAGGTACACCTAGTGGTCCTAGACGTGGGTGTTTCAAAACTACAAATTTCAATGGGAGATACGGAACACAGACAAACCTTTTTTGTCTATGAATGTATGTCTGTAGATGTAACCCTTTGGTGCTAGAGGGCACAGACAGAAGTATTGATGTAGCTGGCACATAAATGGAAACAAGTGTGAACAAGTTTATTTAAAGATGCATGTCAGCCATCTCTGCAGTCATGAAACACTTCATGTTACACATAATGTGTCTGATTTACGAATGCCGAAGGCAAACACAAGTCCATTCTCCGTTCCCACCTTGGCCTTCTAGACAATTGCAGCGCTACCAAACAGCATCCTGTAGCACCGAAGGCTTATGTCAGTGGATATGCATTCATAGATGAAAAAAGGTTTGTCTTGATGTTCCCTATCTCCCATTGAAATTTCTACAGAGAGTTTTGAAATACCCAGTGTAGTAAGAGGTTGGCAAACAGAGTGAAGAGGTGTCATGTTTGTGCTCTTTAATATCATTGGAGGCTAATTTCACCATGATCTTAAACCTTGATCATTAACGTTTTTAGAAGGATTGATTATCTTGTTTCTCTAATTCCCATGTGGGAAGAATATAGTCCTAGTAGCTTTTTCAGAGTAATAATTTGATATTGAAAAAAAATTTTATTGAAATATGCCCCTTACCCTTATTGTCACTGAGGGCAAACATGGCATCCATGGAAGCCATTTGCCAACCTGTCATCTAGGCCACTTTTTTCTTTTTTTTCAACCCTGCTGAGGAGTGGTCAACTTCACAGGGTCCTGGTGCTGACCATTTATACCTACTAGACTGGACTTGTTTATGGATTTGAGCTTGATTATGGATCCTGGACTTGCTGCACTGGTGGGCCTCTGTTGAGGGAGAGTCTGCCGCTGTGTTTTCTGTTTGCTTCTGGGTTGCCAGCTCTAAGTGAACAGAGGCATGGGATACCTTATATCAGCTGGTGGATAATCCTAATCAGAGGCTATCGCAGGTACCTGAACCTTACTTAGCTATTTGGGCATCGTCAAGCCTAAACTGGAGTAATGTGTCTCAGGCAGGCCATATGGTTCTTGAAAAAGTCCACTTGAAAAGGTGGTGCCTGAAGTTCCTACCAGCATCGGTGACTTCAGCCTTTAGTGGAGGAGGAACAGGTCTTTGCCCCATGCCTGCGATCAGGGGGCTGTTTGATATTGTTGGCCCTACCAATCTCAATAAACCTAATTTCTTTAAAAATCCTACTAATCATTTTCTCTCTGCAGGAACGTGAGGACATTACATAGAGATTATTCTCTTGATGTCCTCATGCAGGAATTCCAGCACTATAACCTAGATATTCTAGACTTGCAAAGAGACCAGATGGACAGGTCAAGATGAGATATTTAAAAATAACTTTAAATTTCTCTTTACAGGGAGGGAGGATGGAAAGCATCTCCAAGGCGTGGGTCTGCTGCTCAACAGACATGCTAGTGATGCTCTTCTAGGATATGAGTGCATTAATGAAAGGTTTCTTACAGCAAAATTTCAGACAAGCATTAAAGACTTGAATGTTATCTGCTGTTATGCCCCCATTGAGGATTCTGATGAGGATGAGAAGGATAGGTTTTACAGACAACTTCAGGATATTTTGAATTCTGTCAAGAAAGGAGATATTACCCTTGTTCTTGGTGACTTCAGTGCCAAAGTTGGTACCGACTCTGACCTTTGGGGAGGAGTAATAGGTCCTTTTGGTATTGGTAGCTGCAATGGCAATGGGCAACGTCTCCTACAGGTAAGTAAACTCAATGGTTTCAGAATAACTAACACATATTACAAACACCGTGACATACATAAATACACATGGGTTTCACCTGATGGGCTGCATAAGAATATGATTGATTATATATTAATTAATAACAAATGGGCTAGTTCTGTTAGAAATACCAGGGCATATAGGGGAGCTGAAATTGGATCTGACCATTACCTTGTTAAAAGTGTCTTGAAACTTAAACTTAAAAAGTGTTGTGCTAGGGTTAAAAAATTTACCTTTAATACTGAAGCTCTGAAAGACCCAGTTATAGCTAAAGCTTACCATGATAGGTTACTTAGTCATTATGACAGTCATGGTTTGCTTAATACTGAAGTTGAGGAAGAATGGGGCCATTTTAAACAGGCTTTTTTGGAAACTAACAGTACTCTTTTAGGGAAAAAGGAGCAGAGGAGGCAGAATTATTTAAGTGATAAGGCACTTGAGCTTATTTCAGAAAGAAGGAACTGCAGGAATGTCCTTAATCAGTACCCTACTAGTCCTAATAGAAAGCATTACAAAGAACTTAATAAATGTGTAAAGGATCAGTTAGCTACTGATAAGAATCTTTGGCTTGATGGCCTTGCTGACAAAGCTGAGGAAGCAGTTAGACAGCACAACAGCAGAGAGCTGTACCAGATAGTTAATGTTTTGTGTGGTAGAAAATGAACAGGTATACAGGGATTGAAGGATAAACAAGGCAAGGTTATAGAAGGTGAGGATTCTGTCATGGCTATGTGGGCTGAGCATTTCAGTGATGTTCTAAACAATGTGGTTAATTCTACTCCCATTGTTTGCAATGATGATAGATGCATTGTTGGCTTTAATGTTGGCCCTATAACACAATCTCAAGTTAGTTTGGCTATTTCTAAACTTAAACTTCATAAATCCCCAGGGGTGGATGAAATTACTGCAGAAATGCTTAGAGCTGGGAATGTTTCAGTTACCATTTGGATGACTGAAATTTTGAATAACTTTTATGATAAAGGCATGGTTCCTAAAGATTTTACCAGAGCTATTATTATCCCTATTTTCAAAAAAGGTGATCGCAGTTCTTGTGATAACTATAGGGGTATCAGCCTACTCTCCGTTCCAGGTAAAGTTCTTTCCATGATTGTGCTTAATAGAATTAAGAATCTGGTTGACAGGCAATTGCGTGATGAGCAATGTGGATTCAGAAGTGGTAGGGGATGTGTAGATCAGATATTTTCACTTAGGCAGATTCTTGAGAAATGTTTCGAGTTTCAGAAACCTTTGGTTGCTAGCTTTGTTGATTTCAAAAAGGCTTTCGACTCTGTTGACCGTCATAATTTGTGGTTGATTGTGAGATCATATTGTATACCAGACAAGTTAGTTAACATAATGAAAGCTCTCTATAATAATACTGAGTCATGTGTGAGAGTTGGTAAGTCTTGTAGCAACTGGTTTAGCATTACTTCTAGTGTTCGACAAGGGTGCATTTTGTCTCCTTTTCTCTTTAGTTTGGTTGTTGATTATGTTATGCGAAATTCACTTCAAGGGAAAGCTTTTGGCCTTAAATGGGCTGGAGATACGAAAATTTCTGATTTAGATTATGCTGATGATTTAGCCCTTTTGGCAAATGATGTTGATGAGATGAACTCTTTCATTCGAGCTGTTGATGAGACTGGTAGTAGAGTAGGTTTGGTTATAAACAGAGAGAAAACTAAAGTGATGATAATTGGTCAGGCAGGTTGTGATTCAGTTAATCTGAATGGTTGCAGTCTTGAGCAGGTGTCACAGTTTAATTACCTTGGGAGCTGCGTAACTGATACTGGTGATATGCGGCATGAGATTAACAGACGAATAGGTATTGCTGCCGGGACTTTTAAGAATCTATGGAGATTGTGGAAAAATAGGCGTATACACCTAAAGACTAAAATTAGACTGTATAATAGTTTGGTTCTTTCTAGGGTTAGTTATGGTAGTGAAACTTGGACGCTGTGTAAGCAAGATAACAGGAAACTAGATGCTTTTGATTCTAGATGCTTACGCAGTATCTTGGGTATTAGGTGGTTTAACTTTGCAACTAATGATGAGGTTAGGCAAAGGAGTCTGCAACCTCCTTTAAGCAGCATATTGTGGAGACAGGCCTCAAGAGAGATATTTAATCAGCATATTGTGCAGACAGGGCTCAAGAGAGAGACTCCACTGGTTTAGCCATGTTGCACGTATGGATAATTATAGATTGGCAAATAGGGTTATGAACAGTGTGCCTAGAGGCCTCAGAAGGAGGGGGAGACCTAGGATGCGGTGGGCAGACAATGTCAAACAGGACCTTGTTAGAATTGGTGTACAGTGGCCAGATGCAGCAGATGTAGCTCAGGACAGATATGCTTGGAGAATTAAACTGCGTGGTCTGGTTGGACCTCCCTAGCCCATGGCTGCTTGAGGATGAGGATGATGATGAGGTACATCTACCTAGTAGCATGTTGCACCTCCTTTGGCCTTCAGAACAGCCTGAATTCGTTGGGACATGGAACTTGCAAGATGTTGGATACATTGTGCAAGAATGTTGTACCTAGCAGAACTGATTCTGTGCCATAGTTGCTGCAAATTGGATGATAGCACAGTCTAGCTGTGAACAGCCCTTACCACCTCATCGCAAAGATGCTCAATAGGGTTTAGATCTGGGGACTGTGCAGGCCTATAAAGCAAGGAAATTTTGTTGGGAATGTTACTTGAACCTTTTGGTGACTATATGCAATGTGAGCAGGTGCATTTTCATGCTGAACATGTCCATCTGAGTAAGGATTAATTAGCCATGAAAGGATAAACTTGGTCAAGACAAGATGGCTCCATGGCCTTATGTTGTTTGCACCAAATTCTGATCCATTAACATGATTCAGAAGAAACCTTGATTTGTCCGACCAGGCTACATTTTTCCAGTCCTCAACTGTCAGTGCTCCTGCCCCACTGGATGTGCTTTCATATTCTTCGCTAACAACATTGGCACTCAACATAGTCAACCGCTGTTTAGTCCAATCACAAGGTCCGATACACAGTGAGATGGCCTGCACACCAATATTTAATTTTGCTGTGATTTGCCTGATTGAGGCCTGTCTGTTCCGTTCTGAGGTTAGGCTCAGTGATTCTTGCCAGTCTTCTTTGACCTTCTGATCCACAGATCAGTGATCACTGGTAGTTTTTTGCTTTTTGCACCATTCTCGATAAACCCTTGAAACGTGTGTGAAAAACACAAGAGGATAGCTGTTTGGTAGATGCCAGAACCAACATGCCTAGCACCAAATGTTGCCACATTCCAAGTCACTCAGACGTCTTGGGGGTGGCTCAGTCAATGGTGTGCCAGGCTCATAATCTTCAGTTCTCAGGTTCGAGTCCCAGCTTGGTCAGTGTTGAGATTTATCTCTACAAAAAACTCCCTGCCCACGGTCACTAGGGGAACACTGATGGGCTTGGAAAGGCCGCGTCCATCGGTTGGGATGTTAAGACATGGCCCCATGTATGGGAGAGCCATACCCTGTGCATGTTAAAGAACACATTGGATGGCCTTGACAGGAAGCTACCATCTATCTCCCAAGAGCTGTTGCAGTGGGTCCCCTCCCCCAAACTTTGAGCCTTTGGGTCCTTGTGACCTGAACATTTAGCCCATGGAGTGCAAAAAGTGCCCTCAGAGGTAAAACAACTCAACCAACCCAGGTGGCTCGTTTTGCCCATTCTAACACTCAGTCCAACTCTGATGTTTGAAGAGCTGGTCTACCTGATTTATACCACACACCATGGCCACATGATGTATTACATGTTGGAATGAACCATTTATTTGATGGTGGTGTACCTAATATACTGGCATCTCAGTATATTTGACCTAAAGAGCTTAATTTTTCTTCTTAACATCACATAACATCTATGAAGTCCCTCAATATAATGAATTCTTATATTAGCATCAAGCCAGTGATTCAAAGCCAGAATTGGGCCAAAATTATTCAATATTATACTATTTGAATTTTTTTCCCTAATTACATTCAATGTTTCTTGTGCCTTGCAAGTATAGACTAGTACTGGGAGGAAAACAAATCTTTTACTTAATGGATGAATTAAATATAGATTAAGTTAATTCTATAAACACTCTAAGGAGAATAGAAAAACGAACAAGGATGTAAATAAATTCTTAAGAAAAATGGGAAAATGATGGTTTAAAATTAAAAAGAAATTATTTTTCTATCAGTGTCAATATCAATCATTATTATTCACTTGCCCTCTAGTAAAATATCATGGGAAGGCAATTTTCAAACCCTGGCTCACTTTTGTCATAGGCTCAGCCATTATTTATAAAGATTCTGTTATCAGCCACCCACCACCACTACTTTAAACTGGTTCATGCTTTTGCTTTCTGTATAATATGGAAAATAGAAATAAAGGATGAAATAAATATCTCCTCAAGTAGCTGCTTGCCGTAGAGGTCTGACAGGAGCCTATCAGTTTATACGTCATAGTAGGAAGGTCTATGAGGATGGTTGGATCTCAGCTGAAAGACAATACAAACATCCATGCCTTACCCAGGGCTCAAACCCAGTTCCCTTTGATCAATAGCCAATTGCTAACCACTCAGCAGAAAGTAGTAATTCCTTTTTTGTATAAAGTATTTTTAGATATGCAAAGTTTCTTAGATAAATGGGGGGGAAAATAGGCTGTTTCATGTGAATTACATTTCTATGTATTCTTTATGACTGGGATGTCATCTCACAATATGATACTAAATCATAATTGTAGACAATGCCCTTTACATGTATAAGTAAACATGGCAGTACTGCATTTTATGATACAAAGTTGCATTGTTTTACCTTAGAGCAACATTTTTTGCACACGAACTAAGTGATCAGCCCATTTTTACACAATATAATGGATAAATATTTTGTGGAAAAAACTAATATATTGACATTAAAATGTCACCCAGGTAACGCTGTGGTTGTCACCTATGTTTACAATATAATGATATGTTGTTTATGATGAAACATCCTCCAGATCCCTTAATGGTAACTGATTAGAATGAAAAAGAGAAAGTTTTTCTTAAAAAATATATGAATGCCTTTTTCTAAATTATTTCTATAAAAGAAATACTATATGTCATAAGCTAATAAAGATGCATACAAATTTCAGCTTCATAAAATTTCTACCAATTATGGGCTAAAATACTATATTACTAGGCAGTAAAGAGACCATACAACAAAAATATGCAATATATATGTGTGTTTTGAGCCCTGGGTAAGGAATGAATGTATGTGTCGTTTTTTCTGCTGAGGTCCTGCCATCCTCTCAGATCTTCTACTATGGCATATAAACTGATAGGCTCCTGTCAGAGCTCTGTAGCAAGCAGCTGCTTGAGGGGGTATATATTTTATTTTTATAATGATGAGCATTTATTGCTAAATTGCATAGATTTTTGTTTCCATACATAAAAGAAAACCAGCAGTAATGAATAATGGGACATAAAGTAATTTTTCTAAACTGCAGATATCACTAAACTACAAACATCAGTTAAGCACTTATATACACTGGCTTCCATAAATTAAGGAAAATCCCTATGTTAAGTCAACGGGAAGCTAATGTCAAAGCTCTATAACTTCTAAAATAAGTTTTTTTTTTGTTTTGAAAAATGTGATTGCAGATAAAGATTTCAATCAAATAAATCAATATCTCGGTTTTCAACAATATTTGTTCAGTATTTAATGAGTTCTGGAAGTTTGAATATTTAGCGATAACAATGCCAGCCACAAAAAATGACTTCAGAAGTTAATTAAAACTTAGTAATAAGTATTGTATCAAAGTATTTAATAAAATAAGTTTGTATTTTAGAACTTTGTGTAAAGAATTTTTTCACTATTTCTTCACTATTCTTCAGTTAAGTTTCTTACTATTGTTAAATATTCAAATTTCCATAACTTGTTAAATACTGAACATATATTGTTGAAAAACGAGATATTGATTTATTTGATTGAGATCTTTATCTGCTATCACATTTTTCAAAATGAAAAAACTTGTTTTAGAAGTTATAGAGCTTTGACATTAGCTTCCCACTGACTTAACATAGGAATTTTCCTTAATTTATGGAAACCAGTGTATAAACAGTGATATCCAAGGCCACTTCTTTCAATAGGTGCATATCACTGAGCGAACAAAATTTCATTCCACACTAAAAAAAAACCGATATTTTCATCAGAGACAACTATTTTAAGCAGAGCATATTGTTAAACAACATATTATCTGAAATAATAGTATTTCTCAGATATACCTGGTATTAATTTGTTAGATAAATATAGAGGAAAAATTGTCATTAGCCGAGTGGGATCTGAACCCATGAAAGAACCACACATAAAGCCACTAATAGAGGATGATTGTTTGGCAGCTGGTAGCTCAGTGGTCAGAGCACCTGACATGTTATCAGGAGGTAATGGATTCAGGTCCCACTCGGCTAATGACAATTTTTCCTCTATATTTATCTAACATGTTATCTTTTTGCAATTGAAAAAAATCAAAAACTAAATATTCTCATCAGTAATAGCTATTGAAAATGCATTTTACTAAAAGACACATTTTTCTTCTATACATAAAATAACATAACTAAATAATCTCATTGGGAACAATTATTTTAACCATAACTTATTGCTAAACAACACATATTACACCATTTAAAAAATTCCAAAACTAAATAATCTCATTGGAGACAACTATTTTACCCAGAAAATACTGCTTAATTACTTCATACCAATATGTTCTGAGTAAAATTCCCATATTGCTTACTATTTCACTTTTAAGTACAGATTGAATCTAAACTTTCATATACTTAAAATAAAAACATATTCTCATTGTAAACATATAGAAAAATTAAAAAGTACTCATCTTGGCACAAAGTTCACCTTGCATCATAAAGCTAACATATGTAAATTACCCGTTTGTAGGCCCAGATCTAGAAAAAAAGGGGAGGGGGAGGGCAAGACTAGATTTCCATTGCAGTATAACATTTTTCCTCCATTTTACAGATCTTTAAAAAAAAAATGAAAAATGAGTGAAATTATGCATCAATTTAATAATGCTTTCATTCCCTTACAAGCATTTTCAAAGGGGGGTTTTATTAAAATAAAATTTCTAACCAAAATGTGGGACTGGGGTGACTCAGTTAGTAGTGTGCCAGGCTTGTAATCTGCAGTTCCCAGGTTTGAGCCCCAGCTGGGCCAGTGTTGAGATTTAACTCTGCAAAAATTTCCCACCCTGCCCTCAGTCAGTAGGGGACACGGATGGGCTTGGAAAGGCCACTACTTATCAGATGGGATGTAAAGCCATGGTTTCATATGCAGGAAACTCATATCTTGTGCATACTAAAGAACACTTGGATTGCCTTGATGGAAGGCTACCATCTCTCTCTTAACAGTGGTCAAGTGAGTCCCCTCTCCCCAATCTTCTCTGAGACCTGGGGTCCTTGTGACCTGACCATTTAGCCCATTGTGTGCAAAAAAGTTGCTCAGAGGTAAAAAACTCAACTCTAACCAAAATGTAAAACATTAAATAAGACATTTTTAGAGTGGTTAAGTGAAAAAATTATCTGGCAAGGCAATTGATTTTGGAGGTTTTGCACTGTTCACATTCATGAATTCTCTGACCTATTTGTAACTATGGAATACAAAACACTTCTTGGCTGGTGTTTCTTTTTTTGCAAATCACACCACACATTTTCTCCTAGGCTGTTGCACTTTAGGGCTCCTCCTGGCAAAGTATTTACAATAGATGCACAAAGGCTAAAATATTTTCATTAGTTTTTTTTAAATTCAATGTTAAACAGTATAGTTGCAAAGAAAGATGAAAAAACTGCAATGATATGTTGTCATCTCCCTACACTCTCTCTGGTCCCAGCTGGGTCAGCGTTGAGATTTATCTCTGCACAACTCCCTGCCTGTCCATGGTCAGTAGGGGACACTGATGGGCTTGGAAAGGCCACTGTCCATCAGATGGGATGTTAAGTCATGGCCCCGTGTGTGGGAGAGCAATTCCCTGTGCACGTTAAAGAACACGCTGGATGGCCTTGACGGGAGGCTTCCATTTGTCTTTCAACAGCTGTTCCAGTGGGTCCCCTCCCCCAACCTTCTCTGAGGCTTTGGGGTCCTTGTGACCTGGCCATTTAGCCCATGGTGTGTAAAAAAGTGCCTCTCAGAGGTAAAATAATCCAACCTTACACTCTCTCCTATTACTGTGATAAAAGATTGGAGTTTTTTGTTGGAAAAGCAAGAAACGATGCCAACTCTGACACCTCCCTACCCTGTGTAACATATGTAACAAAATCATTAATCTTTCCTTGAGGTATTAATTTGTGGATGATATCTCACCATTTTGTTTGTACCAGACCCACCCATCCTTAAATCATCAAAAGTGTGTGAAAAAAATTGTATGTATAAATAAGTATTAGAATAACTATTTGTATTGCTTGTTTTCATATCTGTTATTCAAATAATCCAATATAAAATATTAACAACACTGTTATAATAAATATTTGTATTTATTTATTTATTTAACATTGCACACAACTGAGCTCATTGGTCCCTAGACCACTTGCTCATAAAAATTTTTAATCAATGTGTTTTGTTATTGCATTGAAAAATATTACCAAATGTTTTTATATCTTGAATACTTTTCCATAGTTAGCAAAAACAGCTCCTTTGTTGGCTAAAATGGCTGAAATATATACGGTGGATATTGGTGATGCTCCTATATATACACAATACTTTGATATCTCCTTTATTCCTGCTACAGTTTTCTTTTTCAATGGACAGCATATCAAAGTTGATTATGGGTAAGTATATTTTTAGCACATAATTTAACAAAATAGAAATAGATTTTACTGAAATATAAACTTTTCAGTTATATTAACTAATCAAAATAAATTTTTCATTTTTAGTGCTCTAACATGTTTATTTTTGTGTTATGTGTTTGTTTTCATTATTTTAAATTACATTTTGTCACCAAATGGTTAGCATGCTGAGCTACTGTTTCAAAGAGATCTGAGTTCGAACCCCAGGTAAGAAGTTTATGTTGTTTTTCTGCTGAGGTCCCGCTTTCCTCATATAGTCTATTATAGCCTATAAACTGATAGGCTCCTATCAGACCTCTATAGCAAGCAACTGCTTGAGGAGGTATTTATTTATTTATTTCAATTGACTGTAACACTATATTTTAAGACCATTATGTTTTAAGAGATATATTTTATTACAAGAAAAGCATACCTAAAAGAATTTTAGAAAATTATTTGAAATATCTTGTACATAGATGACAGACATACACAACTTGCGCTAGGGCTTATGCTTTCCAATAAATCAAATTAGTAGTGGTGTATTAGTGACATTGGCATTGTATACAAGCTGAAGACTGATGAGCTCTGTAATTTGCACAGATAAATCTCGAACATCAAAAATAGATGGTAAGTTAATTCAGCCAGTATCCTGGAGTGTAGTTATCATTTGCCTTCATATACCATGTGAAGTAGTCCTCATTACCTTTACACTGGTGTTGCCAGATTTACGTTTCGCTTGCCCCCTAGACATATGAAATGGTAGTGCATTCTCTTGTGGTTAAATTTCTTTTCGTTTTTCCAAGCATGAATAAAGAATTACTCTAATGGAAGGGGTGAGGGATTTTAATGATGAATAATAGTTTTGTTATGGAACACTACAGAATTCGTATTTATAGCATTCAATATGTGGTATTTATAAACTATTCATTTTTCTGCAGAGTACTTTTACAGTGCTTGGGCTGCATTTTTTTATGCAACATAACTGGTTTGTACAAAAATATTTTTTTTTTCATTACCATGGTAACAGTAATTTGGGTTTACATCAAACACAACATACCGTTATCACAGTATTAATAATTTGTGTTTTAAACAAATGCAATATAACAAGTTAATCCAAGAATTCCCCTCTAAAAATTCACTAATTACTAAAAAAAATACCATCAAACAACCAATAAACACAAAAACCATTAACAAAACAGTGTCTTTCCTCATACTACAAATTGCTCCGATCCTCTTCCCTCCCCCTCTTTTCCCAATATTTAAAACACTCTATAAAATTGCTTTTTAAATTTTTAACATCAGGATATTGATTTTTTTTTTTACTACTGGAAATCCAGTAATATCAGACTTTCGATTTTAAAGACTTATTTTCTGAAATGCTTCTAAATTTGTTTTTAATTGTTTCTCAAATGGATACTGCAATTATAAACAATAATTAATTAGAGACATTCGAAAGTGAAACTGCTAGCGATCTATAATGGTGGCAGTCAGAACAAGCATTAGGATTACTCAGAGGTTTTTTTAAATGTTAGAACTTTATTTATCAATATTTTTAATTACATTTAAAGCATATCAACAAGTTAAGGTCAGGATCAGTGTATTGTTCACAGTCCTCAGCCAACAGATGACACTGCTCAAGAAGCGTATGACATCAAAGTGTAACATAGAAACATAACCATTGGTTGTTGGTGGCCTATAGTTCTATGATTTATTTATTTTCTGAAAACACTTTAAAATAAATCCAGCCACCATAATGAGTTCAGTTTCAGAAACCCGACACTGTAAGGAACCCCTTACAGGGTCGTTAATCATATCTGGAGTCTGCTTGTGTTTTCTCCTTTTCAAAGTGTTCCCCATTAAAAGTTATGCACTTCACCATTGTCTAACCCAGGCATCAAATACTTCCTTCAAGCCATTGTGTAAAATTTTTAAGAGCACCATCATCGTGGCCACTCTAGCCTTCTCATTATTTCCAATGACATTTTAATGTTGATTTCAGCTTTGGAAACAACAAATCACAATATACAAGATTGGGGGAATAAGAGGAATGATCTCACATCTCAGCACTGATCTTGGTGACAACAGTTTGAACTGAAACAGCAGACCTCATATTGTCATGGCATATATAAGACCTCATATTGTCATGGCACAGAAACCATTATCCCCTTTGAAATTCTTTCATCAAAAATGTTTGGAACATTTTTCACCAGCCACATGATGAAGTTCTGTTCAAAGGACTTCTTCATAAGCTTCCTTATTCATTATTGACCCTAGTGGTGTAAAATGTGTTACAAAGAATGAATATTTATCAAAGTTTCTAATGTTAAAAAGGACTAGATGAAATTATGCTCTTAATGAGTTCCACTATCTGGCCAATAAAAGCAATACTAGCCATCTTTGGGAAGAGTGAATTATTTGGTATATAGCCCATAACCCAAGAATTTTAAAAGGTATCTAGCTCATTGAAGGAGCTTATTTCAATTTTCAGTCATCTTTATTGTTTCTATGATTCAGTTTTATCGGTGTGCAAATTATTTTAAACATCTTTATATTAAAAATATAACTAATTTTTCTGCTGCTGTACTCTACTATAAAGCTATTTAATTTTTCAAATGCAAAAATGAAATACATTGCTAACAGACACAAGCTTCAGGTAATTCACACTTCAAGGTAAATTGCTAATGACTAACAATCAAGAATAAATTGCAAAACCTAAAACTGTTTAAATCGAATTTTATCCCTTACATTATATTAACTCTCACAACTAATTAATATATTTGACTAAGAAAACAAAAACATTAAACAACTGATAGTATGAAATTTTTCATAGTATCAATTGATATTATACTGATAGTATGAAAACTAATAGTATGAAATTTTGATGATATGAAACTGATAGTATGAAATATTTTCAAAGTGGAATTTATAAATAGTTAGATATAACTTGCATTTCAACTTGAAAAATTTGCACTCTGCTCATACACACTACCTTCAAAATATACTGCCTGTAAAATAAGTTCCATCAGTGTTTTTCTTTAGTATACTACTACTAGTTGCCTACTAATTTTAACAACTTAATATGGAACCTGGGTTCGAGCCCCGAGTAAGGCATAGATGTTCGTGTTGTTTTTCTGCTGAGGTCCTGCCAGCCTCACAGACCTTCTACTATGGCATATAAACTGACAGGTTCCTGTCAGACCTCTGTGGCAAGCAGCTGCTTGAGGGGGTATTTATTTTTATTATAATCCTAGTTACACTTCACAATAAATAATAGCCATATCACTTATGAAAAGATTTTGCTGTTGTCTAAATGTGTAGGCTAATGCCATCTAAATTCTTGTGAAACTTTTATGGAATAAAAAAAATGCAATGAGCAACACTTGTATAGCTACCTGAACTTATAAGTGAACCATAAGCTAGGCTTATTTGTATTCAAAAGATTATTTAAATATTTTAATTTTTTATATAATGTTCTAAACTAATAATAATAATCAACAGAGAAATGGTGGAAATTAGTTTAATGTAAACTCCAATTTTGTTTAGTTATATATCTTTTGCCAGCAAACTAGTTTTATCATTCTTTTAGCCCATAAAAATTTTTTGGAGCCAATCTGAGAGAGGATCATCATATGTATTGGGCCTTGATTAATCATATAAAAAAAAGTAAATTTCTAGATACAAATTTTCAAGGTTTTTTTATGGTATACTTTATAATAATTTATCTCTCTTTTTTTGTATTTACATTATTTTGTTATTGTTATAGGAGCCCTGATCATACCAAATTAATTGGACCTTTGAAAGATAAACAGGATTTTATTGATCTAATTGAAGTTATCTACAGAGGTGCTATGAGAGGAAAACTTATTGTTACATCTCCTATTGATAAAAATAGACTGCCTAAATATGATCTTATTTACCAAGATATATAAGTTTCTTCACGGTATCAAATTGCAAGATTATATCTGCTGCATATTTTATGATTGACTCATTTCAAAAAATGTAATTTTCATCGAAATTTGTTCAATGTTTCACAAGCAACTAACATTTTTATGATTCATGTGCAAAAAAAAACTATATAATACAACTGTGTAAATATATGTAAATAGATACAATAAATTTTTGTGTACAGGTTAATGAATATGTATACATATTTATATGGTTTTTCTAGTAACAGCTTCAATATTTTCCCAACAAAGCTATATATTTAACAGTTTTGGTTATAAAAGATACATTCCAAAAGGTAAAGCTACTTGATGACTTCACAGGAAAATGATAACCACATACAAGCCAACAATTCAGTATTTAAGTGTGTCTACACAGATCTTTGATGAATGCATATTGAGAGTAAAATTCCCTGATATCAAAAGTTGAATTTTAACCCCATGTTATGTTAATGAAATGCCAGCTTCAAAGTTATGTAACTTCTGAAACGATCTTTTTGTGGAAAAATGTGACAGAAGGTAAAAAAAAACAAATTTGCTTCAGTCAAGATTTTCAATAAATATGCATTCAGTATCAAATGAGTTATATCAGTTTGAATATTTAACACTAGAAATGACAGTTGTGAGAATTTTCCTCAAAAGTTAGTTAAAACTTAACAATTATTATATGAAACCATTAACTATATTTTACAATTTTGTATAAATTTCTTAAAGAAGTATTGCTGTTTAATATTCCAGCTTCCATAACTATAAATCCTGAATGAATATTAAAAATCAAAATTTAGATAGATTTGATCGAAATTTTTAATATATCTTCAAGTATATTTTTCCATAAGGAGTTTTTGAAAGTTATAAAAACTTGTTGTATATGAGGCATTTTTGTGTTCCAACCACGGGTTTGTTTGGCAATCAATAAATTGGCTTGTTATATGTAATCAAAAATGGGTGGAGGTAAAATATGGATTTTATGTGATGCGTTTATATTTGATTGAGAGTCTATTCATATTTTATTTCAATTTTTATTGAACAGTATTATTACACAACATTTTAACAAAAATTTATTTTTAATTAAATGAAATTATTTCTGGTTTTAACAATGGATTTGTGTTAACCCACTGCAACAACTGAATTCCAGCTTTTTCAGGGATAACAGGACCAGGCAGTGAAATATGCTATGCCTGGCAACCCTGATCTTACCAAAATTTGATTACTAAGTGCATAGGGGACGGGGGTGGCTCAGTTGGTAGCGTGGCAGGCTCGTAATCTGTAGTTCCCAGGTTCGAGTCCCAGCTGGGTCAGCGTTGAGATTTATCTCCGTAAAATTTCCCCACCCTGCCCACGGTCAGTAGGGGACACCGATGGGCTTGAAAAGGCCGCCGTCCGTCGGATGGGACGTTAAGCCATGGCCCCGTGTGCGGGAGAGCCATACCCTGTGCACGTTAAAGAACACACTGGATGGCCTTGACGGGAGGCTACCATCTGTCTCCCAACAGCTGTTCCAGTGGGTCCCCTCCCCCAACCTTCTCTGAGCCTTCGGGGTCCATGTGACCTGGCCATTTAGCCCATGGTGTGCAAAAAAGTGCCGCTCAGAGGTAAAACAATCCAATCCAAACTAAATGCATAGGTAAATCGGTGATTCTTCATAAGTAGAGTTCTCTTTTCCATGTAGATTAATGGGTTGGTCTGAAATGCCAGACGTTTGCTTTCATTTTTAAGTTCGTGGTAATGAAAAATAGGTTTTGTTGATGATATTATTAGCAGTTGTAAATATCAGCTAAACAAGCCAAAAGACATTCCACAGTATATAGTTTTGCCTAAACTCTTTTACTTTCAATAATCAGACTGTCAATAGTATGTAACTTCAGAAGTGTAAGATTAGAAAGTCTGGGCATTCTGCTTTTAGCTGCATCTATTTAAGATTTTAGATTCGTTGCATATTTCTCTTTCAGAATTTTTAACAGTTGAAATACCTTCTGTATATTTTAGTAGAATCTTTTATTTTTTCTGTAACAACCTATTCCCCCGACAAATAAGTTTCCCCTGAATTCTGTTTTAGATGTTTTAAATATTGGCTGTACAGCTTGAGCAAATCTTAATAATTTAATAGGATAATAGTGGCAACACATAAAAAAAAATTCGGTTGTAATGCAGATGACTAAAAAATTGAATCACC
Organism: Ryuthela nishihirai; assembly: GCA_038380435.1. NCBI lineage: Eukaryota > Metazoa > Arthropoda > Arachnida > Araneae > Heptathelidae > Ryuthela > Ryuthela nishihirai. The sequence goes on from JAWZYU010000020.1 coordinate 44,968,509, forward strand.
TATCTAGAATCGTCATCATAATGGTGGTATGCATGCGAACATCAGTAGAGAAGGCGTCTTCTTGCTGACACCATCTCTTGCGTAATAATTGTCAATGTCTTAATTACTATGCAAGTTGTTAAGTTTTATCTCTGTTTTAACAGGCTTCGGTGCCCTATAGTTCCCCAGTTACTTGGCCGACAGGTTCCCCTTATGTTGGGTTAAAAAATTAAGTCCCAACTTGCAATGGAAAGGTTTAGAATCTCGAACGGCTTTGCGAATGTGAGAGATCTGGCACGGTCTGCCGCCACTTTCTCAGCTTCTGAACGAAGTAATCAGAAGAAAACTACCGGAGGAGAATTTCCCTTTCAATCTAATGGAAAGAATTTTTTCCATCATTAATAGGGACGATTGAGAAGTGGAGACATTTTTTCGTATCTCTTGAGAAATCTTTAGTGCAAAATTTGTCGAAACCGAAAATATTTTGCAGAAAATCCATTTGTATGGAAAATAAGTACGATAATAGTGATTTTTATTAACCTACATCGGTCAATTTTTTATTTTGCGCTACTAGATATTAAGGTTATTATAATGTGCAATAATGTAGATTCTAAATAAAAATTGTTACTTTTTAACATAATTTCATCAAAACTCAATCTTTTGGATTGAATTTTCAGAAATCCCGAATCTTTTTTTTAAATCGTCACCTTAAAAAAAGTCAATCCTATAGAATTTTCAAAAGTTCCCGGATCTTCTTTAAATCTGGTCTAATCTTCCTTTAAATCTAAACTCTACGTTGCTTTTTATGAAAAGTTTCTTTTTGTAGTAATTTGAAACATATTACTATTGATTATACTAATCCATTTTACGCTATAAGTAATAGTCCTATTTTGCATTTTTCATTAATCAGTGTTTAATAGTTTTATACTTGTGAATGACATCAAAGATCGAAATGGCTTAAACTGAATTGGATAATGTTATACAGATCACAACGTTTCTAAATGCCAGAGAAAAAGAGAATCTATATTTGAGAGAGTGCCTATGTATGATTTTCTTTCTATCTATCTCTGACCAAGAACTTTTCTTAAACAGAAAGAGGTAGGACCTCTAAACTCTGCATACAGCTTCTAATCGTATCAATGGAAGGGTTCGGATTTCTAAACCTCGCACAAAAAATAGTGGTCGGAACTTCTGAATAGTAAGAGATTTCTCTTTAAAAAGTTGTGTACCGAATTCAGTATGCAATATATTCTTTAAAGAAACGTGAAGATTTAACCACCCCTCCCCAACCTTTCTTCCCTGCCCCAAAAAATCTCTCACATAATACCGGGAAGAATTTCTTAAATTGTAAGGGATAGGACACCGAAATTGGTACACAGCTTCCTCTCATCATGGCTTTAATGCGAGTATTTGATCTCTAAACATTTTCTCGCCCCCCCCCCCTCTCCCACCACTACAATACCGGGAAAGAATTCCTTCTAAACTGTAGGAGCAAGGATCACTTAATTTTATACACAGCTGCTTATCATGCTCTAAGCTAGCTCTTTTGCTGCCTGGAGCAAAACAGTATATGTCACTCCCTTTCTCCAGCTCTGATCTTAGCTATTAAAGATAAATTTAGCTAAAATTAATTAAAACCAACTGAAGAATATTTTATTGAAAAATAGGTCATACTAATCCGGATCAACCTTATTTCAGCCATGGTCTTCAGTTTAATTGTCAAATTTGCAGCCTGTGCAATTGCACCTGCAGTAGCTCCTCTCCCCCGTCTCTAAGCAATGTGTTTTCTTCCCAGGTTCGAATCCCAGCTGGGTCAGTGTTGAGATTTAGCTCCGCAAAACTCCCTATTCTGCCCACCGTCAGTAGGTGATCAATGCTGGGCTCCGATGGGCTTGGAAAGAGCGCCATCAGTCAGATGGGACGTTAAGCCGTTGCCCCGTGTGCAGGAGAACCAAACCCTGTGCACGTTAAAGAACATACTGGATGGCTTTGAAAGGAGGCTACCATCTGTCTCCCAACAGCTGTTCGAATGGGCAACCTTCTCTGAGCCTACGGAGGCCTTGCGACCTGGCCATTTAGCTCATTGTGTGCAAAAAAAATGCCTCTCAGAGGTAAAAACAACCCAACTCGCCCACAGAGGTATACTGTCTAACGAGCTACATCTCAAATGACGCCTAGATTTATCTGTATAATTTATAATAATATCTGTACAAGAAAGAGAAATTTTCATTCATCTTTTAAAAGCAAAAATGTTGATTCCCTCTCCTGTTGGTAAGGGGCAAATAGCTGCTGAGTGCGTTTAGAAGGATTGACATCAATCAGGCCCGAATCAAGGAAAAAAAATGAGACGCAAGAGACTGGATTTCCAATGCAGCTCTTGCCTTTACATCGGTTTTACAGGTTTTAAAAATTTTTCTTGAAAATGCATGTAATATGTTTAATAATGTTTCTGTTACCCTTTTCTACCATCCTGAAGGGGGGGGGGGGATCCATATCCGGCACCCTGGTTGATATCAACCTAATTCTCATATGGGATAGAAAGTAGTCAACTTCAGAGTAATATTTTTGCTACTTTAAAAAAAAATAATTGGAAACCATTTGAACTAGTGGATGTGTAGGTAAATTAAACTGATAAAATGGTATATTTTACTAATACCTATTTAGCCCGAAGAGAATTTTTCTTTAATCTTTTGAAAAAGAAAGTTGTATCACCCCCACTGAAGTTAAGGAGCAAATCATTGCTGCCAGTGTAGCCCTCTTGACTACCACCAGTTGTCATATCTCTGGCATAAATAGATCGTTTGTAATATTGGATTGTTTTACCTCTGAGCTGTACCTTTTTTAGACACAATGGGCTAAATGTCCAGGTCACAATGACTCTGAGGGCTCAGGGTAGAGGACCCATTGGACAACTGTTAGGAGATAGATGATAGCCTCCTGCCAAGGCCATCCAGTGTGTTCTTAACGTGCACAGGGTATGGTTCTCCCACACACAGAACCACGACCTAATGTTCTATATAATGGAAAACGGCCTTTCCAAGCCTATGGATGTCCCTTACTGACTGAGGGCAGGTTGGGAGTTTTGTGGAGATAAATCAATGCTGGCCAAGGTGGGATTTGAACCTGGAACTGCAGATTACAAGTCTGGCATGCTACCAACTGAGAACGCCCCCCCCCCCATGTAATATTTGTTGAAAATTTTGTCATTTTTCACTATTAGAAGGCTATTAAAACTATCGAGAGATTCGGAAAATACGAGTCGTAAAATTTCATCAAAACCTATCTTAATTCGCTAAGAATTTTTAATTTTTTTCTAAAAACAAAAAGTTGCCCACAGGTGTCAGTTAAACAAAAGCCGAAATAATGGTTCCTACATATCTTTATTACATTTGATTCATCAGATCTGAATATTTTTCTGCTTATTCAATAAATAATTATTTTTACAATAATAGCCAAAAATGGAGCTATTGAAATAAATTTCATTTCCTAAAATTGTGACACTGATGGTCGCACTGGTCTGCGAGACCTATTGGTTACAATTATCTATTATGTCAAGTATGGAATGGGAAGACTAAATCAGGGGTTTCCAAAACTTGTGCAACACGCCTCCTTTCTCATTTGAGCTTCTCAGAAATCAAACTGATCAACTCCATAAAATAAAAAGTGGAAAAAAATTGATTCTCTAAGATTTAATTTTAAAACTTTGCTTGAAATATCATCATCATCCTCAAGCAGCCATGGGCTACGGAGGTCCAACCAGACCGTGCAATTTAGTTCTCCAAGCAAGTCTATCCTGAGCTACATCTACTGCATCTGGCCACTGCACACCAATTCTAACAAGGTCCTGTTTGACATTGTCTGCCCACCGCATCCTAGGTCTCCCCTTCTTTCTGAGGCCTTTAGGCACACTGTTCATAACCCTATTCGCCAATCTATAATTATTCATACGGGCAACATGGCCAAACCAACGGAGTCTCTCTCTGCACAATATGCTGCTTAAAGGAGGTTGCAAACTCCTTTGCCTAATCTCATCATTAGTTACAAAGTTGAACCACCTAATGCCCAAGATACTGCGTAAGCATCTGGAATCAAAAGCATCTAGTTTCCTGTTGTTTACAAAGTGTCCAAGTTTCACTACCATAATTAACCCTAGAAAGAACCAAACTATTATACAGTCTAATTTTAGTCTTTAGGTGTATACGCCTATTTCTCCACACTCTCCATAGATTCTTAAAAGTCCCGGCAGCAATCCCTATTCGTCTGTTAATCTCATGCTGCACATCACCATTATATGTTACATAGCTCCCAAGATAATTAAACTGTGACACCTGCTGAAGACTGCAACCATTCAGGTTAACTGAATCACAGCCTGCCTGACCAATTTTCATCACTTTAGTTTTCTCTCTGTTTATAACCAAACCTACTCTACTACCAGTCTCATCAACAGCTCGAATGAAAGAGTTCATCTCATCAACATCATTTGCCAAAAGGGCTAAATCATCAGCATAATCTAAATCAGAAATTTTCGTATCTCCAGCCCATTTAAGGTCAAAATCTTTCCCTTGAAGTGAATTTCGCATAACATAATCAATAACCAAGCTAAAGAGAAAAGGAGACAAAATGCACCCTTGTCGAACACCAGAAGTAATGCTAAACCAATTGCTAAAAGCCTTACCAACTCTCACACACGACTCAGTGTTATTATAGAGAGCTTTCATTATGGTAACTAACTTCTCAGGTATACCATATGATTTCACAATCAACCACAAATTATGACGATCAACAGAGTCGAAAGCCTTTTTGAAATCCAGAAAGCTAGCAACCAAAGGTTTCTGAAACACTAAACATTTCTCAAGAATCTGCCTAAGTGAAAATATCTGATCCACACATCCCCTACCACTTCTGAATCCACATTGCTCATCACGCAATTGATTGTCAACCAGATTCTTAATTCTATTAAGCACAATCATGGAAAGAACTTTACCTGGAACAGAGAGTAGGCTGATACCCCTATAGTTATCACAAGAACTGCGATCACCTTTTTTGAAAATAGGGATAATAGCTCTGGTAAAATCCTTAGGAACCATGCCTTTATCATAAATGAGATTCAGAATTTCAGTCATCCAAGTGGTAACCGAAACATTCCCAGCTCTAAAAGCATTTCCGTAGTAATTTCATCTACCCCTGGGGATTTATGAAGTTTAAGTTTAGAAACAGCCAAAATAACTTCAGATTGTGTTATAGGGCCAACATTAAAGCCACCAATGCATCTATCATCATTGCAAACAATGGGAGTAGAACTAACTACATTGTTTAGAACATCACTGAAATGCTCAGCCCACCTAGCCATGACAGAATCCTCCCCTTCTATAACCTTACCTTGTTTATCCTTCAATCCTTGTATGCCTGTCCGTTTTCTACCACACAAAACATTAACTATCTGGTACAGCTCTCTGCTGTTGTGCTGTCTAACTGCTTCCTTGGCTTTGTCAGCCAAACCATCAAGCCAAAGATTCTTATCAGCAGCTAACTGATCCTTTACAAGTTTATTAAGGTCTCTGTAATGCTTTCTATTAGGACTAATAGGTTATTGATTAAGGGCATTCCTGCAGTTCTTTCTTTCCGAAATAAGCTCAAGTGCCTTATCACTCGGATAATTTTGCCTCTTCTGCTCCTTTTTTCCTAAAAGAGTACTGTTAGTTTCCAAAAAAGCCTGTTTAAAATGATCCCATTCTTCCTCAACTTCTAGTAAGCAAACCATGATTGTCATAATGACTAAGTAACCTATCATGGTAAGCTTTAGCTATAACTGGGTCTTTCAGAGCTTTGGAATTGAAGGTAAAATTTTTAACCCTAGCACAACACTTTTTAAGTTTAAGTTGCAAGACACTTTTAACAAGGTAATTGTCCGATCCAATTTCAGCTCCCCTATATGACCTGGTATTCCTAACAGAACTAGCCCATTTGCTATTAATTAATATATAATCAATCATATTCTTATGCTGCCCATCAGGTGAAACCCATGTGTACTTATGTATGTCGCGGTGTTTGTAATAAGTGTAAGTTATTCTGAAACCATTGAGTTTCCTTATCTGTAGGAGACATTGCCCATTGCCATTGCAGCTACCACTACCAAAAGGGCCTATCACTCCTCCCCAAAAGTCAGAGTCAGTACCAACTTTGGCATTGAAGTCACCTAGAACAAGGGTAATATCTCCTTTCTTGACAGAATTCAAAATATCCTGAAGTTGTTCATAAAACCTATCCTTTTCATCCTCATCGGCATCCTCAGTGGGAGCATAACAGCAGATAACAGCTTGAAATATATGAACAAAGAAATGTTATGTTAAATAATATTATAGATATAGGTTCTATATTACAAGATGTAAAAATACATAAAAATAGCGTACTTGGGTACCAAAATTTACAAAAAGTGGAGTTGATCATTTTGGCTTCTGAAAGGCTCATTTATCACGTCAACCCACTTTTAACAATTTCCATTTATAATTAAAAATAAAAAATTTCACAACCTCGCACCCCTCCCCCTTTCGGAATGTCTTCAGCTCCACTTTCCACCACGTCCAGCACCACACGTCTTCAGCTCCACTTTCCACACGTTCAGCACCCTGATCTAAAAAAATTTAAAGCTATGGTAAAGGAGTGGAATGCAAGGTGCTGAGAAGGAATGGGTGCTAGCTGGCATCGTTTAGAAAAATTTTGATACAAAAACCTCTGCGATACCAGTGCGATCGACAGTGGCTTAGAAAGAGTTTGGCAACACCTATATTCTGTTATAAATGACACAATATTGTTTTGAAATCTGATGGAAAAGTTTGCCTTGCACTTACTTCGGAGGTACTTTTGTGGACATATTACGTGAAATGGTCAGGTCACAGAAATCAGGATGGGTAGGGAACCCAATGGACAGTTAGAAGACAGATGGAAGCCTCATGAACGCTATAGTTGTTTAATGTGCACTCTATGGCTGTCCCGCGCAAAGAACAATGGCTAAGTCCTATCACACAGCAGGCTTTCTAAACCATTAGTATCTCGTTTTTCACCGACGGCAGTGTTGAGATAAATCTCTAACTTAAGAGCATCAAATTACAAGCCTGGTATACTATCACTGAGCAAATCTTTACCCCAGTTGAGAGGAGGAACCAGTTAATTTTAAACAGGAGTTGAAGAAATATACAAATATTCTCCGATAGTTGCAAAATTAATCTTTTATTGCTATTTACTATGATCAAGAATAATCTTCGATTGACATCAAACTAGTTTTCATTGATTAGCTAATTTTTTTTCCAATTTCTGATGAGACCCATGAAGCTAGTAGCTTATCTGCAGGTAACAGAATTAACCATTGCCAACCCAGATCCAAACAACTATACTGTCACAGCGAGCTAATGCAATACTACTACGTCACTGAAAAGCTCATTTCACAATAGCAGGGTCATTAAACTCGTTACTCTTGGGTCCCTGGTAAATTATTTTACTATTAGAACTCCCAATAAAAATCCATTTTTACAATTTGTTTCCATTTTTCCTCAGGTTTATTTGCTTATTAAAAAATATGTACAACTAGCAGTATTCAGGAAACCAAAAAATTTGGACGACAATCTTTTCGTGGCCGAAATATATCACTAACAACGGAAAATACACACACATAAGATGTCCTCCCCCTCCAAACGAGTTCGTGTTGTAATGCGGTCCTCCTAAATAAGACTCGAAATTGGACAGCCCTGTACTAAGCCACTTTTTTGTACTGCAATGCTACCTAATACTGCAACTCTAAGTACAGATTATATCTGTACTTATTTTCCGTTTGTACAAGGCTTTTTTAAAGACTTAATATCATGTAATTATTGCTCATGTAATATGCTCCTAATCAGGGTTATAAACACGAAAATCTTGCGCATCACAAAAATATGCCCAAGCATGTAACTCCATTTCTGCTTATGAGCATAAATTAGCACATTCGAGGAAAGTGGTGGAATACGAATAAAAATTACACTACTATGCTTTATTTCAAATAAAAACAAAAAAAGAAATCCAATGCAAACTTTGCATTTATATTTATGAATACATATTACAGAGTATATACATTGTTTTTGCATAAAACATAAAATTACAAGGATTCTTAAATTACAGTTTAATTTTTGGGACAAAAGTTGCTGCTTCAGGCCCACTTTAATTTAACCCTTAATCACTGCAATTGGTCTTAGCTTAATACATTTTTTACTGATACCAGCTTCATGGCATGTGTTGACAACATCAGTTACGTTTTTGTACGACTCTGGTGCCTCTTCCATTACTAGCTTTGGTGATGCAACTCTAATAGAAATTCCCATGTCAGCTAACTGATTTAACACATCTTGATAATCCAAGTTACGACGGGACTTGGCTCGAGATAGAGCACGTCCAGCACCATGACAAGTTGTACCAAATGTTTCTTCCATTCCTTTCTCTGTGCCAGTTAACACATAACTGCAAGTACCCATTGTCCCTCCAATTAATACAGGCTGTCCAGTGAGCTGAAAAAAGTAAATATAAAACATTTAAATTCACTAGTAATTAAAAAATAAATTTTTTTTAACAAAAGAGGTTAAAAAAAGTATACTTTAAATTTCATTTTAAATAGAAATTAGTGGTGCTAACCAAATGTTGAGACAAAAATTTCATTGCTTCAAGCGATTTTTTTTTCTATAGCATCATATTTTGATTTTTAAGAAAAGTAGTGTAAGCAGCCATTTTCAGTTGAAAAACTACTTTTTGTAAAAATCAAAATGCAAAAATCTTCAGCATTACATCAATAAAAAACAGTGATATAGTTGTATACTAGAAAATAATTATTAAAGAAACTTGCCATATATTAGTTTACTTAAAAAAAGTGTATTTTAATCCTCTTTTATGCCTAGAAAATGTGGCAACAGTGCTTTAAAACATTATGCCAGCATGTATAGAGAGCATGAATGCAGTGAGTTCGGCAGAGAAAAAAAATGCACGCCATGCAATAGTACATGATTCTTATCAATGTGATTAGATATTCACAGCATTTAAATAATTGCAGCATTGCATATGCTAATACCAAAGCACACAAGATGGATAAATGTACTTGGTACATATTTAAGCATTTTCTTTTATTCTGCTATACTGGCCTTTGTTAAAGTGAAACTTTTTTACATTGAGATACATAGTAAATTGGCTGGGGTCATAAAAAAATTTCGTTATACTTAATATTTCATTATTCTGGTGTTCATTAAATTGACAGTTCAACTGAGTACTGCTTGATAAGCAATTCTGTAGTAATAGTAATAATGCAGTTCTCGGTAACAGCTAGAGCAAAATCGAGTTACAGTGAAATCGCATCAGCAGGTAAGGTGAAAATCACATACAGTCAAAATTACCCTTGAAAATCCCTTAAATTGCCCATAAAGTACAGGATATCTAGTTTTGTGTATACAACCCTGTACAATAATATACAGTATATAATAAAATGTACATATGTAAAATATAATTTCACAATATTTTTAATTGTATAAGTAGAGATAGTCCGAAGAATGAAAGAATATATAAAGACATTTCTGAGGTTGAAGCAATTCCTAAAACTGTTAAACCAATCTTGGTTGGCTTTGAATTCCTTCTCACATCACTCTCTCCCCCAAATCTGGATGGCACAGATGCTAGATTTCCCATATCCATATTTACATGCCATGTTGGAGACTGACAGTATCTCAATAAGCCCATTACAGAAAGTTTTTCATCCAGCATTAGAACAGATTTCTATTTCTTCAGTTGAGCACTAGATGAAGCAGTTGACTTCATTTAGGAGCCATGTTGCACAAAAATATGTATCTTTAGATAGATTGAGTTAAAAATGGAGCAATGATGAAATTAGTCTCTTTAGGTGGGGCTCCCTACACCATTATCTTTAAATACCAATATCACTCAGTGCAGCTATGTTCACACTATTAGAGGCATGCAGGAACTAAGAACAATTGAGAGAACAGTGGGAAACAGAGAACCTGAGACAGACTGAGGGAAAAGAAGATTCACGTCCCTCATCTATCCCTCATCTCACGCTCACTCCAGTGCCGTTGATTGAGTGGAATGTCTAACATAATCGTTCAGACTAAATTGTTACTTTTCTCTTTTGCTGAGTGCATATAGTTGAATTTGCGTAAGTTAAATGTGTATATGATGTGGATTCAATGTATAATGAACCTGGTAGACATATGAAATGTGCTCATTATAAACAAGGTGCATAATAACAAAACTAGACATGAAATATTTGTGCAAAATTTAAACAGCACTCATTAAAATTATACCACACAAAGAATGAGCTATACAGCAAGATATATGGGAACCTAAACTTTATTGCTTTAATCATATTGCATCTACATCCACAAATTACTTCATCATGATTACTCCATATTGTGCCAATAACAGATTTTTATAACTATACTCCATTTATCAAGATATGAAGCAATGACGTTATCATTTATTTCTGTAAATTTAGTCTGGTAATTGGCTAGTTACATTGTACACCTAATTACACAACAAAATAGTTCCTAAAATAAACTCATCTCATGATGAGTTATATATATATAGTATTTAAAAGATGAAAATTTTAATACTTTCCTCTTTCACAAAAATCGGGAAATAGTTTAATATAGGATTATAAATAGCATAATGCAATTCTAAATCTATCAGAAAGATTTTGCTGCTCTTTGGTTAATGTAGTATGATTAAGTGGTTTTGGTTTCATTTCTATGTTTTTTGTACTCATATATATACTTAAAGTTAAATTTGCTGAATACCTCCATCCAAAATTTCATTAAGACAAACCATTTTCACAAAATTTGTTTTTTAAGCTTGTAAATATCTTTTAAGTAAACGGTGATACTGTTGTAATTGCATTCACACAGATGTATTCCAACATAAAAATAATTTTTTTATTTGTAATTAAATCGGATTTAATTGCATAAATAGAGTTACCAACTTCTAAATATCCAATTTAGAGGATTTATATAAACTTAATGTCCAGTATACTGAAGGCTAAACAAAAATTTCCAAAATAATTTGAATAAAATATGATTCATTTTAAGAAATAACTAATTTTTCACAATGTAAATTGTAATTCATATTGTAAATTGTTCAAAGTGTAAAACAGAAATTCTTAATGTTGCCACTTGAAAAACATTGCTGAAGACTTAAGTTAATAAAAGTTATCAGTAAGAAATGGTTTAATACAAATAAAAGTGAAGCCTCTGAAAAATTTAATGAAATAAATCGTAATATATATGTGGAAAATTCAATTCATGGGCTGCCTAATATCACCAATAATTAGCAGCTTTTTAACAATAACATCAATACAATATAATATCACAAATAATATATAATAATATAACAAATAATATCAGTAACAATACATGATATGTGGTAACACAGTGACTCTTCAAGGACACAGAGCAGTGTGTGCAAGTTGAAGCATATTGTGATACAGTCGCAAGTAACAGCAGAGCAGTATGTTGTCAACCTCGGTTGCTTTCTTACTTCAGAAAAGTGTTCGTTTTCAAATGCACGATTTTTTTGCAGGCTATGGTTCATCTGAAAACTGATCAGAGGTATGTGATATATTACTGTGTTCAGCAAGGCTCAAATGGTGCACAGAGAGTTGCAGAAATGATACAAATGTAAGGAGAATAGTTTTTGGTTAAGCAGGATCATCATTCAAGGAATCGCCTGGAATTGGCCTCGAGAGATTCAAGTTAAATTTTTAGAATTTAACTTGAATCTTATACAGCTTAGAATGCTTATACAGATAAGTAAAAAGTTCATTGTCCATGATAATATTTTAACTTTTTATTTATCTATGTAAATTAGTTGTTACAGATTTTAATCATTTAACTTGAATCTCTCAAGACTGAGTGACCTGCAGAGCCATGGAATCGCTGGATTTGCTCCATGGAATTGCAGAGGCTACTATGTCACCTCTGCAAAGGTCACATTTGGCGTAACATCAGAACTATCAATTACAGCAGAAAGAAGTTCATGTTCACTTAATATCTGAACTGCTCAGCAGTAAAAGAAGTCCATTTGGTATGTAATATCAAACTATACTACAGTGATATCTTGTAGATGCAATCACTGGTGTTGCAATTATAATTCCCATTCAAAAGCTTTTCCCTCTTTGGACTGACTTCAAATGAACATCTCCAGTACCTACTGCATTTTTCAATAGACAATTCATTTGTAACAATATTCTACTCAGTTGCTATTCTAAAGTAAGCCAATATACTTTAGCATTTAAAGGTAGTCTGTAAAGTTAAAACTACTTCCATTACCAATGATAAAATATTATGTTAGTATAAAGAATTTGGTACATATGTCACTCCATCCTGTTAATATGCACTGTCAGCTGTTTAAATGATTACATACTGCAAACTGTGTATTTTAACATGCTATATTACTTCACTGTATACTAAATTACAGTGCATGATATAAACAGTAGAGAACTAATAACAGAAAAAAAAAAGCCTCAATCATAAAACTGTTCTGGGCAGCTCTTCCTTTTATAATATAACTTGCAGAATCAAGGTTTTACTAATTATCATTTATCATACAGTATTAACATTGAAAATATGCCCATACCTGATAATCAACAGGAATCAATGGGTGGTGAGGTGGAAAAGCTCGTGTTGATCCTTTCCTGTGCACTAGAAGAGTTCTCTGCTTTCCTTCAATATAGTGTTGCTCTATCTTAGCAATATTATGGGAGACATCATAAATCACATGCATATCCAGATCATCAGGTGTAGTATTGAATGCTTTGGCAAAAGCCTGCAATTAATTTAGTCAGTTACCAAATAATGTTTAAAATAATTGAAATTGATTAAATGGTAATATGGAAACAATATAGTCAACTAGGTAATATCAGGTAAACTGAATTTGTTATATCTTTATAGCAGTAACAGCTGAAATATTTTTGCAACTTACATAAATAAGCATTAACCCTTCCTGAGCTCGTTTTTTTAAATATAAGTTGACAGAATCTGAAATGAGAGACCGACAACACCAATATCAGTTTTTTAGTACAACACATGAAACTTCGATTTTTTTTTACTGCCGTATGAAATTTTTCTTATATCTTATAAAAATACATTAATAATGCTTGATAAATAATACTTTCCTTTTCCATTTCATACATATTTTATTAAATTATGATATAAATAATTTGTTTAAGTCATCTGATCGGCATTTTTAGACCCGATATACAGTAACACTGATTTTTTTTTCTTAACTTCACTCCATGCTGAAGCAATGATTTTATTTTTAAGCTTACAAGTTTGATTTGAACTATTATCAACAAAGTTTTGAAAATTTCTCGAAAATTAACAAAAAACTGCTCTTTTTAAAAACAGAAGATTTTGGAAGTAATTGCAAAATACTTACCTTTCCCTCCCACTTTACACTCTTTTCTGCCATAACCCTATTTCAGTATTCACAAAATTAGTTTTATCATTTATTTGAGCATTCTATGTGTCGTTCCACCTTCTCAAATTCAAACTATAACTAAAAAAATCTTCTACGCCAAAGCTTGTTGTTTAACTGGCTGCAGTGCATGACATCAGATCAGAGGAAGACTCAGATGTTCCTAACTGCTTGCTCACACATTGAGAGGTCTATTAAGTGGCTGCATGGTAGTTGTTTATGTGGTTGATTTAAATCTAAATACTTCCTCCCTACACATTGGATATCATCTCCATTAATAAAGTTGGTATGTTATTTTCTTTTTTATACTTAAACCTTAGTTTTCATTTTCGCAGATTTATTTTACTTCTGTAAATTGACTATCTTTCAGTCAATCGATTATTATCAATTTTTTACAATTATGCTACATTGGATGGCCAGTTTACAACTTGTTGCTGTGGATATTTGATTTAACATCGCATTAGGTTATATGTTAATTTTTCTTTTATTATTTCATTTTTCAGTAAAAACTTTGATCTAGTATCATACCTGAAAATGAATGTCATGGGCACAGAAGCAACACGGACTTCTGTGACAGAAATCAGTCCTTATGCAAGAGGACAATTTTAGTAAATATTTTACCCCCACCACATTGAAGCCATTTTACTTTCTCCTTGGATTTTTTTTTAATTACAAGTTTTTAAGTTTATATTGAATATTTTAAAAGATTCCTCCCCCCTCCTCAATATCTTGGCTGTACTACTCTGATGATAGACAATTTTTAAAATTTTTTCGCTTTGGTGCACTAACTTTTCGGAAATTAGCCAAGATCCCCAAAATTCAACACCCAAAGAAATATTACAGTGTTCGTAAAAAAAAAGGCAGCCAAGAAAGTATTTTTTCATTTTACAAATAGGACAGAAAATTCCATTAGTGTAATCTTGTAAAACCCTGCCCATGTTTTAAAATATACCATGCTGAAAAGAATCATAAAAAAATAAAAATCAGGTTTCAGGTACATATTTTTATTGATCATGTTTTCTAAAATTATGCATTACTGGTATAGTCTGATCTATTTTTTCACTAAATCACTGTAAAAAGGTTTCATTAAAATTAGTATGTTTATAAATTTTTTTATTTTCATAATATTCAGAATTAAATTCTGTTTAATTTGGTGTATAATATGACCTATTTCAGTTGAGGCATTTTTTACTTCTAAAGTTGACTTTTTATATGACTCAGCAGAGTTGGCAAAGAGCCTGGACTTTTCTCAAAACATGGCACTGAGAAAAAAATATCACAAAATGAGTTGGGTTGTTTTACCTCCGAGCAGCACTTTTTTTGCACACAGTGGACTAAGTTTACTAAGGGCTCAGAGAAGGTTGGGGGAGGGACCCATTGGACAGCTTTTAGGAGATAGATGGTAGCTTCCCATCAAGGCCATCCAGCATGATTTTTAACGTGCACAGGGTATGGCTGGCCAAACATGGGGCCACGGCTTTACGTCTCATCTAAGCCCATTGGTGTCACCTACTGATAGAGAGCAGAGTGGGAAGCTTTGTGGAGATAAATCACTGCCCAGCTAGGACTGAGCCACCCTTGCCCCTACAAAACGCAAGTACTTCTCGTTTCAAGTAATTGTTTTTTGTTATTTAGAAAAAATAGTCTTTCTATTCATATGCATTATAATCATTTCCATTAGTTTTTTAAAACATTTATTTGCATTGCCAGATGCATTTTATTCACTACATTACCCTAAAAATGCCCTATTAAAACAAACTAGTTTTTAGATATTTTATTTTCAGAAAATCCAGAATTTAATGCTGATTAATTTGGATATAACATGCTATAATTCCTTTCATTAGTTATTTGGCAGAAAAGTTCTAAAGTTAATTTTTTTTAGCTGAGCATAGTGAAAAAAAAATAGCTTGGCCTCACTACACCCAAAAATAATATTTGTTCAAGATGCCAGATTAGGAACTTTTAATTTAGTACTTTTGTATATATATTGTGTTCAGATTACCATTTCTACATTACTATCACATATATGTTTAATGTGTTGACAACAGTAATTACAAAATACTAAGAGTTAAAAAAAAAGAACTTCTTGTTAATCCATATTTTTGGTGTATAAGCAACTTACCTCTATTTTAATTAGTTTTATTTCAGTCATTTCTTAAAAATACTAATTGTTAAATACCTTGCTATTATTATTTTTATTATATTTTTATTATATGCATACGAATAGAAAGACTGTATATTATTATATTTATTATATACCTAATAGTTCAGTGATGTAATGAGGTTTGTAAGAGATCAGGTGCAATTTAGTATAACAGGCCATCCTTACGCACACACAACTCATTGTACATCTCAAGTACAACCAAATATTATTATATTTGGCTGTACTTGTTTGGGGTTTTGTGGGCAAGGGAAAACTAAGGCCATGTTGTGCCCTATTTGAAAAAGGGTCAGTGGCACCTCTTTGCTCTAGTAGGTATGCCCTGGTTGATAACATTCTTAAGGTGATATTGATTGAAATCAATGTAGGGATTACACTTAACAATTTAAGAAAAATAGAAAGGAATTCAGGAGTCTTATCATTAGTTGGGTTGGGTTGTTTTACCTCTGAGTGGCACTTTTTTGCACACCATGGGCTAAATGGCCAGGTCACATGGACCCCGAAGGCTCAGAGAAGATTGGGGGAGGGGACCCACTGGAACAGCTGTTGGGAGACAGATGGTAGCCTCCCGTCAAGGCCATTCAGCGTGTTCTTTAACGTGCACAGGGTATGGCTCTCCCGCACACGGGGCCACGGCTTGACATCCCATCCGACGGACGGCAGCCTTTCCAAGCCCATCGGTGTCCCCTACTGACCATGGGCAGGGTGGGGAATTTTGCGGAGATAAATCTCAACGCTGACCCAGCTGGGACTCGAACCTGGGAACTACAGATTACAAGCCTGGCACGCTACCGACTGAGCCACCCCCGCCCCCTTATCATTAGTAACAATCTTACTATAATACCAACAAGTGAATTTGTTTGAAGAGAATTACGATTAGTTGTAGAGAAAACTTGTTAAGGCATAAACTGATAAAAGAGGAAAAAGAAGTGGACCATATGGGCCTTGATGCTGTCGCTCCTTCTGCACCATTACAGTTATGCCACTGACACTGTTACTTATATTAATACACATTTTATTACTACTACCCCTAAACTGCATGCAGTGGAATGTTTCATTGCCATGGACCAATCACAGTGTCAGGGCAGATTAATACTTAAATCTTCTAGGTCCTGTCCATACAGGAACCTCACTGACTGTAACTTTATTAATTATATAGCTTTGTGTAAGAAGCTCCACATGTAATCCTGGAATCAAAGAACTAATAACCTGCCACCGACTTGCTATCCTTTAAATCCATAAGGTTTTAATGCCTATTTGAAAGTAACTGTCAATACCCTTAATGTACTGGGAATTATGTTAGAAAATCTACATTTAGTTACCATGGTACACTTTCAAATTAAATTAAAAACATAATGATATATAAAACAATATCCCAAGCTTTAAAAACATCTAAACACCAGCATTTATTGCACCCAAGAGTTGTATAAAACAACCAACACCTACCTGCCTACTAAGAAATGTCATACTACTTCTATTCACCCATGCAAAATTTGCAGCTGCAGCCATAGACTTCAAATAATCCTGACCTTCTTGAGACTTAATGTGAGCACAGGCCAGTTGCCTGTCATTTACTTCGATCTTGTCACGCTTCATTGCTTTTTCCATGGCTACTAAAGCATCTAAAAATTTAAATAGCAACATAAATTCTACCATACAGAAACAGATATTTAACAGAGTGCATGAAAAGTATTCAAACAAAACATTTCATTTTAAATTACTGCTACAAAAAATACCTGAAATAAATCTTTTAGATAATTATGAATACTATAAGAATTTAAATGACTTCAAAAATTAACATTAATTAATTAAATGGAACATTTGATAGCTGGCTTAATATTTTGGCTGTGCAGTAAGCACTATATGTATGGTTTTGTATTGTGTTTAATTACATATTTAAGCCAAAAGTCTCACTTTAGAGCAGTGGTACACAACCTTTGTTATCAACTAACCATACAAAAGATATTTTCTGAGCCTGCAGGTCTAAGTAAAAAAAAACTTAACATGTAGAAAACACTAAAGGCATAACTTTACACATAAACACAATAATTCATTGAAAACATTACAGAAGTGCATTACTTAAATATGTAACAATAACAATGAGAACAAACAATGTCAAATAGCTTTAAATGTTTGACATCAACATACCAGTTGCAACCATATGGGCTAACAAAAGCAGTGCCACAGCCCATGGCTCATTGGCTGTGCATCACTGCTTTAGGGTGTCATAAAAGATACGTTTTTTAATATAAAATAAAAATCACAGCTAGTTTAATAAAATTTAATTTTCATGATTAATAGCTGTATATTATCATTTAAACATTATAAGTTCAGAGGAGTGCTATAACATATAGACTTTGCAACACAAAGATTCCACCCATTCCTGCGGTGTGGAATCTCCTGTTGCGCAAGCAAATGTGCAAACAGAATGAACAACAAACAGATGACGTCAATGAAAAACATGTTTAAGAGATGTAACATCTACAGTCAGGAGCTTGATGAAGCCAAAAACCAAGGAGGGTTGGTGAAACACATAGCTCTGGGAAAGGGAAGTTGTATTTTAAACCAAATTTAATGCATGATTTATGCTGTTTTTAAGGGAGTGAGCTTAAGAGCAATCACATTTACATACTGACTACATCGAAAATAGTCAAGGTAAGAGTTGTTACAGTTCTTATGACAAAGCTTAAAGCAATCTTTAACACGTTAAAGGTTCAAAGTAATTGTCATAACTTTACCATTTATCATAGAAAGTCCTGCTGGCTACAGCAGGTTGAGTGACGACATAATCTCTTTGGTGCTATCTTTGTCATAGATGTATGGCACATGTCATAGATGTATGCTCCATTTAGAAATAAATTAAAGGTTTGGTACAAAGTTTTTGCCTAGTGATATAAGGCAAATACAATGAAAATTTATATTCATTCATTAAATGAATAATAAATACCCACCTCAAGCAGCTGCTTGCCATAGAGGTCTGACAGGAGCCTGCCAGTTTATACACCATAGAGTACACTTGTGAGGAAGGTGAGACCTCAGCAGAAAGACATGAAAACCCATGCCTTACCCAGGGCTCAAACCTAGGTCCCTTTGATCAGTAGCCAAGAACACTAACCACTCACCATGGGACAGCCCAATCATTAAGGGTCTTACTAATTTCATCTTTCAATTAACAAAATTATTTACCAAGAATGCTGACTGCATAAATTGTAACATATTTCTTAGACCATTTGGAGTGAAATGATGGCACATTGATTCTAAATACGTTAAAATATTTTGAGTAGCTGCAGACTTCATGATATAGCACTGAATATTTACACAAAGGGGAGAAGAAATGGTCATTTCTATAGCCCCTACTTTTCTATAATAAATGCATTATAAGTACCCTAATGTAGATTGCCAAGCATAAATGGGATATTAAAATCAAAACTCCATTTTGCTCACTCCACTGCCCTTGCTAAATTTGTCTTTGAAGGCCAACCACTCCCAAAGTTTGACTCTGCATTCATCTCTCTAAATCCAAAACTCAAATTTATTTTCAAGAATCCTCCAAACACCTAAGAATTTTTCTCTTTCAGAGACAAGTGTTGCATCTTTAACACTCTTCTTCCTGCTGCATGAGTTCTCACCAGCCAACTGAGCTCACTCCTCTTCCCTGCTACATATGCTTAGTCGATACCTCGGCAGAGCAGTTACTTCTTTTGTATCTCTTCATTCAAATGCAGTTTCTGTCATTGTGGAAATGGCTTCCTGTTCTTCACACCCTTCTGCTCGAATGACTATTTTGATACCCCTTCTAAGTGCTTCCACAAAAGGACTAATATCTCAAGCATCCAGGAACTTTGAATCCAAGTGCTCAAGATCAGTGTTAAATATGACTATGTTTTTCCTTTTCTCCACTAAGTGAACTGCAGTTCCAAGAAATGTATGCTACTCTCAAGTGACTGCCAAAAGCAGTTGAAAGAACTCAGCACCTACCATTCTCCTACAAGCACACTTTTGGGTTTAAGTTGTTAACCCTTGTGTTAATAATTTTAACCAGTAAAATAAAGTACTTATTTTTATATACACAGATCATCTAGTTGCTTCACTTTTTTTTGGTTAACTTGTTTGATAGAATAGTTTATACATGCACATTTATTTTGTTGTTAAATATTACCTGTAGCAACTTGATGTCCAAAACCTCGACTTCCACTATGAATCATGACACAAACTTGTCCTTTGGAATCAATACCCATTCTGCTGGCACTGTTTTTGTCATAAATGTCATCCACAACCTGAATTTCAGCATAATGATTACCAGCACCTAGAGTCCCTAGCTGCAGGAAATAAAAACATTCTTATTCAAACACTCAAAAATAACTGTTTATTCTTTAGATAGTGAGATAACTGACAGGCTTCTGTCACTAACTTTAGATAAGTGATTTAACACATAATTTATACAATAAAATGTTAAACTATAGTAGAATAAAAACAGTAACTTAGTTTAGTCGAATATAACACACTTAACTGTTTGAACAGTTAGAAAGTTTTGTGCAATGTATGGTTAGAATGCTTGGTTACTGATCAAAGGGATCTGGGTTTGAGCCATGGTTGAAGGTATGGATGTTTGTGTTATCTTTCTGCTGAGGTCCTGCCATCCTCACAGACCTTCTACTTTGGCATATAAACCGAGACTCCTGTCAGACCTCTGTGGCAAGCAACTGTTAAAGAAGGTGTGATGCCCCCTCATTCACTTTTACTTTACCTTAACCAGTTTTGCTTAATTTACATTATATTTATCATTTTGGGGATTTTTATTTCCTTTTTGGCATCACAGCGCTTGTTTCCAAGAGTTAGGAGTTGCACATGCTCAACTCCGAACTTCCGACTGTCAGCCGCTAAAAGCGCATGCACAAGGACACGCCCCCTCTTGCATCATAGCTTGCGTTGTCTTTCCCGGCATGCAACATGACACATGCGGGCTTTGTACCTCTTGTTATAATCTGGTGACATGTTGTCACAGTAGACAGACAGAAGAGAGTGTGGTAGTAAGCACGGAGGAGCACAGTTAGTGCAGTGTGTGTAGTCAAAGTTGAGAAATGATGTATCTTCTTCATTGAAGCTTTGGTGAGTGTTTTTTGGAAATAAATTTGTTTGTTATTTAAACCTTTTGAATCTTTACTAATTTTTTTCTCTTGAGCAACATTAATTGTTTGATTAGAATTTATCTTTACATTTTGACAATCATTTAATATTTTTTGAATTCTTACTCATTAATGCTCGCTGGTATTTTGAACCCTAATTTAACTTTATTTTTTTGGCTATTTGTTAATTAATTGCCTGGCGCCCGACTCAACTATCCGGAGCATAAAAATAATTGGATCAGACAAAGGGTCCAAACTTTAAAAAGTAATTCACTTCTTTGGAGTGTTACAGAGGTATTTATTTAATCATTTAATCCACTTGGACTCCTTTGCTGGACTCACTTTTACTACAACTTTTGTCCCTTTTGCCCTAATACTACAGCCCAACATAATATGTTACTCTAGCAAGATGTATAAATTCAACACCTGCATTGAGATAAAATGGAACTAAAATATTTGAAGATAAAGGGTATGAAACAAGATAGAGAAAAAGGGTAAAAATAAAGTGACCCAAAACCAAAGTAAGAGAGAGATGTTATTAACATAAAAGAAGTTATAAATAAATAAGGATATTAAAAACTCATATAAAATAAATAATAAATTCAGAAGCAATAAAATTAAATTGTGTTAAAATATCCACAAAAGGATTAAAATCAAACTTAGGTTTAAAAGTAAGTAATCATATAGATTTCCAAATGTATAGGACCCATATACAAATGGTACAAATTGAAATCAGTGTTCAGCACTGAATCATAGTCATTCAATTACAGTTAAAAAATATCAAAGATAGGGGTAAAAATGAAAGATCAGATCAGGATATCCAAATGTCAAGGGTCCAGACAAAAATGATATAAGTTCAAATAAATACAATGCTGAGCAATGGAAATGGGCATTCAATTAAAATGGTGTTACAAAGCTCGTATAAAAGTTGGTTGTCTGCCTGAAGAATACATTTAAACACAATGACCTATGTGGAACTGAACAAGTACAACTCCTTCCTTGCAATTTCTGGAAAGATCTCATGGAGGAAAATTTTCCACATGACAACAGCACGGTATACAGCTGTAAATTCCCTGATGAAGAAGCATATAACCATAATGCTTCATATGCACTAGGATAAGATTTTCATCTAATAATGGGATCCTTGCACATAATTTATTGTCATCCTTTCAAAGATCATAAACATTTTATGCATGAGAGCACAAAAGACTACTGTCAGGTAACACAATTCACCACCTTCATGCTTATATTTCACTCTAAAACATTTTGCATAGTGTTATCCATACTACCAGGCCCAGATCTGAAAGAAAATAAGGAGCAGGGGGGAGGGGACAGTGGCAAGTGACTTGAGTTAAAAGGGGGAAGCAAGATTGAGTTGGAATGAAATGGAGCACCATTCTGGTAAGCTATAAAATTTTCCATGTTTTAATGGTTTTTAGCAAATGTTTTGAAAATTAGGCATAATATACTGAAATTGATTTAAGTTACATGTTCCTGATTTCATATGAAAAATTTATCTTGCTGAAATGCGGCCAATGATGAATAAATTGTGACAAGTGTATGTTGGGTTGTTTTACCTCTGAGCAGCACTTTTTTGCACACAGTGGACTAAATGACTTGGTCACAAGGACTCCAAAGACTCAAAGTTGGGGGAAGAGACCCAATGGACAGCTGTTGGGGGACAGATGGTAGCCTTCCACATACCAGGGTCATAGCTTAATATCCCATCCAATGGATGGCAGCCTTTCCAAGCTCATTAGTGTTCCCTACTGACCAAGGGCGTGGGTTTTGTGGAGATAAATATGAATAAAAACACAGGTAGGACTTGAACCTGGGAACTACAGATTATGAACCTAGGAATTACAGATATAAGCCTGATGCACTACCAGCTGAGCCACCCTTACCCTAACAGTGCATGTGGCTCAATAGTTATACACAACATTTCTGTGAGAATGAACCATATGATATGCCACCAAGGATGAACAGGTTTTGGGAAGGGTACATGATTACCCTTTCTGATACCCAATATTCCAAGTCACAAATTATAAAGATATGCAAAGCTAGAGGATTTTTTCTCAAAAAGCATCTATGTGGTGAAGCAGCACACAAATCAACCCCTGAAAGCAGTTGCAGGTACACCAAAAATGCATAGAGTGCCCAGCTGCACACCAGATATTATCAAGGTCTGCACACATTGGTCAGTGGAC
Source organism: Ryuthela nishihirai (assembly GCA_038380435.1). Classification (NCBI taxonomy): domain Eukaryota; kingdom Metazoa; phylum Arthropoda; class Arachnida; order Araneae; family Heptathelidae; genus Ryuthela; species Ryuthela nishihirai. The sequence goes on from JAWZYU010000020.1 coordinate 44,991,476, forward strand.
AAAACCCTCCAATGCAGAGAATGGTTGCGAAAACAACAAAAGTGACCAAGTTGACTGACCACAATATCATCCAAGACAATCTTCATTTACAGCACAGGTATATCTCATATCCACAAGTTGCTGCCTTTCCTTATAAGCTGAGCAACAATCTAGTAAATTCAAGCATTAAGCAAATTAACAGCAAAAGCATCTTTTCATTCTCTAGGAATAGTAAAATCCACATCATGACTATAAAATGAAATTTGAATACTTCCAAACTGTGAAAAACAATAAAAAGGGTTACCTGCAACCCCATGTGCAACACAGTTACATGCTGTGATGTTAAAGAACATATTGGATGGCCTCAATGGGTAGATTTCATCTCCTAAAATCTATTTGGTGGTTTCTTTTTGGAACTTTCTCTAAGCCCTTGTGACCAGATCATTTAATCCATGGATCTCCAGCTTTGAGTACATGTGCAATACCTTGCCAGGTTCACTCCGACAGTGATGTACACATTGTGCACCTCACTGCACAATGTGTAACAGTGATGACAGCTGCCACCTAGTGACACTATTTGGTACAAGCATGTGTTGGTGGTGGTAGTGGCATTGCCCCAAATGTTACTTAGTTTGGCAAGGAACAAACTGGGAACCTAACTTTCCAGCCTACACTGGAATCGTCAAATAAATATTTCACAAATAATTTTATGTCTAGAAAAGATTACTTTGCACCTATCTGACTATAGGTACAAAGCAATCATTTCAGATAAGTTTACTTTTTAATTGTTAGAAAATATCTACCTGTGGTTGGTTGGTTTAGGTTTTTTTGGTGCATTAGCAACTCAGGCTATAATGTATCAAACAAGATAAAAAAAAGAGGTGATCAAACACAACTAAATTAAAAGCATAAAATAAAGGAACAAAAGGCAATAACAATTAAAAAAGTCAATAATGGTGTAAAGAACTCATGTAAAAAAAAAAACAACCATTGTAAAACAATGGTAGTAATCTACCTGTGGAAGACCTCGTTTCTTTGCCTTGGATGAAACTTTAGCAGAATCAGCATTTAGCATTCTGCCATATTCCTCACAATGCTCTTTATCTTCAGCCCATGCATAGCCTATGAAAGAAAATCAAGATGATTAATTATACTACCATTGCTGTTTCATTATTGCATAATAAAGTTTTCAAATTTAACAAAGGAACTGAGAACTAACTTTAATGAACTTTCAAGGAACTGAAAGCTGAACTTTACTATTAAAAGAATTTTTCATCCTTAATATGCATTCTAACAATAAAAAATAATGGAACTTGCATTAGGAATAGTCATAACAGCTATAGAACTCGCATTAGGGTTAAATAAAATAAATACCCCCTCAGGCAGCTGCTGGCCACAGAGGTCTGACAGAAGCCTGTCAGTTTAATACACCATAGTAGGTCTGTGAGGAAAGCAAAGACCTCAGCAGAAAAACAACACAAACATCCATGAGTCATAAGACAATTAGCTTCAACAATTAGGCAAGTGTGAAAATACAAAACTAAAATATCTCCTGGATTCAAATACAGGATTACTTTACCAGTTGAGCTAAGGAGGTAACAATTCACACTCACTTCAATAAGGAGAGAATTCAAGTTGTCAGAATACAATTCAAAATGTATTTAAACTGCAAATGAACTGACTTTTTAAATTACCACTAAGTTATTTAAAACCTGGAATTTATTAGTTGGAAGTTTTATAACCTTTTCAACCGAGGTGGATTCCATCTTCTGATAATTTAGAAGTGTGTTGATGACTTTTTCTTTTCACAACTGACTAAATGAAGTAACTATCCTTATACTATCAATAATGGAGTCCATTGCTTCATATCAAATGTTTGTTGTCCAAGGTTAATGAGGTTATAAAATAAACATTTGAGTAATCAATGCCATATTTTGAATAACCCACTCATTATTTAAAATACTTATTTATTGTTGGTTTAAATTGTATACTGAATTGCACCTTGACAACCTGAAATTCTTTCATTTTTAACCATACTTGAGAAAATGTGAATACCACAACCAGGTGGTCCCTGTTAGAATTTAGGAGGTAGATTGGTGGAGCTTTTTTTTTTTGCACTTGCTTGATTCATTTTCTGAATTAAAAAAAAAATTCTAATAGCACACCCATTCTAAGTGTGCTGATCAATGTGATTATTATGTTGCTCTTATTTGCATTGTTTTATAATGTGGTCAGGAACAGCACTGGGTCTTCCTGTTGTCCAGAAGTTACCTATGTGGATCATATAGGACATTTTCTATATAAATATTTGTATTTGCTTCCATATGGATTCTGGGTTCAGGATTCTTTCCAACAATGCAAGTTGGAAAAAAGAACACTTGACCATTTTTGCATGGAATATGCCCATTAGGACCCTACTTAACTGATTGTTGAAAAGTTGCTGTCATTTTAAGTTTTGAATCCTCAATAAATTCCCATACACTTGACTGCTTTGTTCTAAATTTCTCATATGGCTTTCCCCAAACAGGGAATATTTCCCTGAACGAGCCACCCCTGCCCCTAATACTTGGATTGAAATCTCTGTCTTTTTACTGTGTTGTTACATATTATGGTATGTGTACTAGAGTTTGATTAAGAGATGTTCAAGTGATTTCTTGAATTTCAATAAAATAAATGCTAGTATAATACACTGGTTTCCACAAATTAAGAAATAAAAATAGGCAGCCAATGCCCATTTATATAAGTTTTCAATACATAAACCCAACCTTACAACCTTAATATTAATATTCAAGTACCTACCTATGAAGAAACTGACTGAGTTTAAAATCATTTTTAATTTTCTGTTCTTATATTTTTCTGTTTTCATTTTAAATTTAACAGATTTGGAACTCCATAACTTCCAAAATACTTAATTGGTCTCAAATATCTTGTGCAGGTTTCCCCCATGCCCATCTGTGTTGTGCTGGGGGTGAAAAAATCAAATCCGTATCTACAACAGAACTAAGTTAAAATAGCTTTTATTTTTTATCATGGTTTTCTGTTTTGGACTTTACCAGAATTTGGACTCCCTGTAACTTCCTGAATACTTAACCATCCGGTTCCAGAGTTTTTACATATTGAGTCCCCATTGCCATCCCCCGTTATGTTAAAATTTAAGTGCCTGCCAATAATAGACTATTGCTTTGATCTTGAAACTACTTTCTGCTATGGAACTGCGTAAATAACAGCCAGAGTTGTTGATGGGTTGTGTTGCTTATGTTAATATTTGGATTGGATTGGTTGGGTTGTTTTACCTCTGAGCGGCACTTCTTTGCACACCATGGGCTAAATGGCCAGGTCACAAGGACCCCGAAGGCTCAGAGAAGGTTGAGGGAGGGAACCCACTGCAACAGCTGTTGGGACAGATGGTAGCCTCCCGTCAAGGCCATCCAGTGTGTTCTTTAACGTGCACAGGGTATGGCTCTCCCGCACATGGGGCCACGGCTTAACATCCCTCCAACAGACGGCGGCATTTCCAAGTCCAGCGGTGTCCCCTACTGGCTGTGGGCAGGGTGGAGAATTTTGCGAGAGATAAATCTTGACGCTGTCCCAGCTGGGTCGAACCTGAGTACTACAGAATATGAGCCTGGGTGCACTACCGGCTGAGCCACCCCTGCCGATAATACTTGGATTGAAATCTCTGTCTTTTTACTGTGTTGTTACATATTATGGTATGTGTACTAAAGTTTGATTAAGGGATGTTCAAGGGATTTTTTTGAATTTCAATAAAATAAATGCTAGTATAATACACTGGTTTCCACAAATTAAGAAATAAGAAAAAGGCAGCCAATGCCCATTTATATAAATTTTCAATACATAAACCCAACCTTACAACCTTAAATTCTATCATTTACTCATTATCATTTTATTCTCACATAAAATTCCACATAGGAAGAAAGATGACTTTTAAAGTGCTAAGCAAGAATTTCCCTTCTTGTTGTGACTCTTGAACTTTAGTCACATGTTCTCTCAACAGCGGATCATATTGAGTGAGCAACTCAATAATCCCGAGGAAGTTACCATTATCCGATGACCCTATTTTGCTGGAAGAACCTCTAAATGCGAGACCCCTCTCACCAAGAAATAATGTAACAGACAGAATCCTGTGAAATAAATCCCTCCAATATTTCACTTTAGAGGCAATTTCAGAGTTAATTTGAGAATAAATATCAGTTCCATGACGAAGTCTTCTTTCCAATCCTCTCCATTCAATATAGCATTTTTTGTGATTAGCACTCATTTCATGAACTGGCAATTTGTTATATAGTTTACGCCAAGAATAATCTTTTTTCCAGCCTTCATCACTAACTAAAACGGATTTGTGGGATTCAGGGTTGCGACCAAATAATCTGCAAGGAAAACAGTATAACGACTGATTTGTTTGACTCCACACTAACCAGTCTCTAGGAACACATTCTCCATTCTTGAGTTTTGAAAAAAAACTGTTTTCGGAAAGGCTCTTGTTCCGTCACTTGGAAGGTTATTAGGGATAGAAGGGAGACCTTTTCGAACTATACCTTCAATTACACTTACACCTGGGCTGCCACTTTTTAATTTTCCAAGATCACACGATACTTGCCATGACTCAGAGTTCAGAACTGGAGCGGGTAAGTTCACTTCACTTTCATAGTTTATAGAACGCGCATCATTTTCACTGCTGTTTGGTTGTTTCATTTCAATACTGCTGTCGTCATAATTATAAAAAAAACAGAACCATCATCATTCCCCTCTGAACTTGAGATTTCTTTATTTTTGAGAGCGGGAACAGACGAGCTTCAAATTGGGATTAGTTCATTTTTTGCACCTTCACTGTCCACATTCACTTTTACACCGACTTCAAACAAAGTTCTACTCCCTTTCTTAATAACTTCCAATTTTTTATTTCTCTCCTTGCGCTTCTCAGCTCCTGACTTATGCTTATACTTGTCCATTGTTCAGTTAGACTATAGCACCATGAATATATCATTTTACTAAACAAATGACAACGAAATGGTGAAACAAATGTGCCGACAAGAGACTTTTAAACTGTTATAATTTGTAACACTGACACACAGACTACAGACGATGTTACTGGAACTCGAAACATGAACAATGTAATATACCTGATCACACGGGTTGGGGTTTGGGAGAGTCCAACTGTTGCTACTGCTGCAGGGGTGGGGTGGTTAACAGGGAAAATACAAGCAAATGCTGTAAGTTAATGCGGACAAAAGAAGATGTTAAGAAATGGTTTGTTCAACTACTATTAATGAGGTAATATGTCATAATCCAACTAGTGTTTCTTTTTAAAAGCATATTATAACAAATAATGTTCTTATGGAATTTTATAGGATCAATATATAGCCTAACTAAGAATAATTTTTGTAAGAAAAAGTAAAGAGTCACTTAATCTGATGGGCCCCTATGCACTAGCCCCCCTTGCCCCCCCCTCCTGTCGGCGGCCCTGCACATTGCCCATATGTAGCATGATAGATTAACAAATAGATTTTAAATGGTGTTTCTTAAAGGCAAAATAAAGAGCTGAGAAAGAGATTGGGACAGCATTACACATATTATTGTCACAAATGGTCTTCGGTACCCAAATATGGCAACTCAGCATATGTGTTTGGGAAACAATGTCTCAGTCTTGTTGAGTTTCTGAAATGCTAACATTTCTTCAAGCAATTACATAACTTTGTTGATAAAAGGTTAAACAAAATTATTTATAAGACACCTGAATATTATTCCATGTATATATTATACATAATACAATACAAAATAACCTAATGGAAAGAGAACTCACAACTTATGACACACTGAATAAATTTAATAATAAAAAAAAATACCAGTTCTATAGTAATGTTTCAATTATTATATCAAAAATAAAATGAAACTAAAAAATTATAAAACATAAACAGAAAATTTTAAACAAACCTTCTCGGAGAGACCAGTCCATTCCCATCTCCAAAGCTTCTTCAAGATCTCTGGAAAAAAATAAACATGTGAACTGGAAACACTACTTTTTTAGATTTTAAAACATATTTAACTGAAACTAGAAAGCCCATTCAGTGTTAGAAATTATCAAATGCTCATTTTAAAAGGAGCTTCTCAATCAGTAGTATGCCAGACCATAATCTGATATCTCTCTGCTAATCTACACTCTGCCTTCAGTGAGAAAAAGGATGCCAATGAGCTTAGAAAAGGGTCAGATGAAATGTGCAGGAGAGCCATATCCAGTGTATCTAAAGAACACACTGGGTTGGGTTGTTTTACCTCTGAGCAGCACTTTTTTGCATACAATGGGCTAAATGGCCAAATCACAAGAACCTCGAAGGCTCAGAGAAGGATGGGGAAGGGGACCCACTGCAACAGCTGTTGGGAAACAGATGGCAGCCTCCAGTCAAGGCCATCCAACATGTTCTTTAACGTGCACAGGGTATGGCTTTTCCACACAAGAACACAAAGGATAGCCTTCATAGAATGCTTGTCCCTAGTAGCTGTCCACTGATCCCTTTCCCCACCCAACTCCTCTGAGTCATTTGGGTATTTGTGTCACATCACTTTATGTGTTCATCATCAAAGAAAATTTTTTTTGTCATTTTACAACTTTAGTGACCACTAACAGTGGATTCAAACTAATGGAATAATCAGAAAATGTAAATAGTAATATTTTATTAGAACCTATTAAACACAGAAAACATTTTCCATTTAACTTTTAAAGCAAAAGAAGTTGTACCACCTCCCCCAATCTAGGGGGTAAGTAGTTGCTACTGTCAACGTAAACCATTTGGCCATTTCACTCTATCACCTAAATATCAAATGTGTAGCACAACTGTGACTGTTTATATTAGTTTAGGTCTTGCCCTTTTCCAACCTTAGAGCTCTCTAATGGTGGGAATTCAAAGTACTGAAAATGTGAATTGTAATATCACAGTTGGATCAGCAAATATTTAACTAAAAAGAATTTTTTGTTCATCTCTTTGGACAGCTAGATGACAAACCAGAAACAACAGATTTTTTCTTTTGAATGAGCTAATTAGCTCACATCAAATTTATCAGACATATCTAATAAATATATAATTTCACAAAAACCAGTCTAGGATATTAATACTGCTTTTTAAAGCATTCATTTTATGAAACATGGATTTTTAAAGGTCAAATCTATTTTCAAAATAATAGAATGTGGTTAAAATTTTCCAGCAAGAAACTAAATCTGAAAACTGTCCTATAATAGTAACAATAGTACTTATTTTTAAAGCCAATAATGCCATACATGCTCACATTATATAAGCAGTTGAAAAACTATCACAACAGTTGTAATGTAGTTAATTAAATATGTTTTCAAACTGGAATTCTTTCTCATTCTTTCAGCAATGTTAATTACATACTGTTTGCTCATAAGGTTGTGGAAAAACAATTATAGCTAAAACCAGAAGAACACTAAAAAGTTAATTATTAGAAAACAAATATTGACTAGTTACTGAATAACTAATTAATTTATATACTTCAGAAGCAAGATATCCAAAGGCTTAGAGAAGATTGGGGAAGGGGAGTCATTGGACAGTTGTTAGGAGAGAGATGGAAGTCTAATATCAAGGCCATTCACTTAAACAGTTCTTTAATGTGCACATGGTATGGCTCTCTTGCATACGGGGTCATACCCATTGGTGTACCCTATTTCACTGACACATACAATTCAAACTCGAACTTGGGAATTACAGATTATTAGCCTGGTGCACTACTGACTAAGACAACATCTATACAATGGAATGAAAACATTGTTAAGATGTTATAGAAACTTCTATTAAGAAAATATTTATTAACTCTTCATATAAGTGTTTTTACTATTCATTATTCTCGCTTTAGTGGTTATAATAATAGTATTAATTGTAACATAGTAAAATGTTGTAATTTTATTTCTTCCAATAAGAAATTCAACTGTGTAATACTATTCTAAAATCTGAAAGCTTACATAAAATCTGAAATTTAAATTTTTGCTGTAAATTTCTGCATGAAAAACTAATATAAAAACCAGAAGTTTCTATTCTTACATTCATCCATCGGCCATATACTGTTTCCATAGACATTTAGTGGTAGCAAGCAATGTCACAGTTATTTATTTCTGTATTGAAACATTCCACAAATTGACAATTTACTTCTTGAACTGTTGTCACACTTTTGCATCTGCAGTGTTTTTTTTTAAAAAAATATTCAAAAGACAAGAGTATTATGATTAAAGGAAGTTGAATTATCCACACCTAAGACAAATTTTAGCTTATTTTCATAACCATTTGTACACATTTAACCTTTTCATTTTAAGAGAGATATAATTCTTTTGGGTTGCATATATACTAAAAATAATTATGATTTGCATTTTCCAAATCTCCCAATAATGCAAATTTCCATTAATAGTGACAGCTGAAGTTGGGAAACATCAAAACTTTAATGAATATTATAAACAGTTCTCATACTACAATTTTAAGTGATGCAGTGTACTAAGGATTTTAAGTTTGTAAATGCAAGAATTTTATACTTGCTGTGATTTAAATTTTGAACTGTAATTTTAAAATTCAATAGTAATCTAAGACAGTATTCTTGAAAACATACATCAGACCTAATTTTAAACAAATCAATTCATTCGAAAGCTTTCCACTTCTATAAATTCATTCAAAGGCTTGTTTAAAAAAAAATTCTACTGAGAATTTAATACCTTAGGTATTATTCATGCATTTCAGACAATATGATTCTAATAATACAAAATGGCTATTTAATAATCTTGCTTATTACATTATTATTAAATATAAATCCAAATTATTTATTCTATTCTAAATTTTTTTAGGTTTCTATTTTGAAGAATATATAAGCTTTGAATTAATATACAGATATTGATACTATATATTACAAAAGCTTCCAGTGAAGATAACCATACTGAAAAAAATGTAAGACAGGCAAACTTTTGGCAAAGAACAACAAAAATATCTATGCAGTGATGCAACTAGCTTCTCCAAAAGTCCGTGAATCAAACATACATGACTAGAATACGTTTTATTTTATAATGTATGAGCTCCAGTATAGCAGTTATTTCCTTGATAATCACAAATGAATCAATTTTTTCTTAATTGTCCAGATCCTTTTTTGCAGTATAGCCTTTCAGCTCACTAACACTCAACCTGTGTGAATGGAATATAAATTAACCCTTGACATGTTGCAACTACAAACAGGAATTCCAGTAGCCTTACCACTAGTTGGAATTTTGTTTCACGATTTCTCCCCTATTATTAGTACTGGAAAGGCACATTAAAGCATAATAAAGAGCAGTTTTTAAATGAGATAGGAAAGATCAAAACCCATATAAATGCCAAAGTTTAGAAGATAGACATGGGTATTAGCAGAAAGAATAAATAATCCATTGGGAATTTGTGATAACATTAAAATCACAACTGTTTATATTTTTGCTCCCTCTTGAAGTATGTTAAGTAGCATTTTGACACATTTTAAACAGTACTTCTTCCCTACCTGAAAACCATAAATTGGCACTTTGCCATACCCATGAAAATTTTTCTGCTGTGAAAATGTGTTCATGGATATAGGAACAAAACATTAATGTGAGAGAGGACTGCACAGGCAATATCACAGGAACTACAGTTTGTCTAAATTTATCCCAAATCTTCCTTAATATGAATATTGCAAGGAAATTATGCATTGTCTTAACAAAACAAGCTTTTTAACCACTATGCTTAAGTGGCATAGTGGTTAAAAAGTTTGCAACTGTTTCAACAAACTTTGTGTGATGTGTTAGCTGTAATTGAGGCTATGACATGATTTTTTTTATATATCTAAGACTAAAGTCACAACTGATCTAAATGATCAGTTGTAACTTTAGTCTTAGAATGGCATGTCCTTGTATGAAAAAGCCTGTAGAAGCTAGGTGTCATTTACTTCTAGATTTCCTCTTTGTTCGAAATATTGCAAATGAAAAAAAAATTAATGAAAAAAATTGAAAATAACAATCCTATAAATTATACACCACATAAAAAATGTTACCTAGCATTCATTGGAATTATTCCTTTAGATCCCACACCTACTGGAATGTGATCAAACATACTCTGGGCCAACTGTTCTTTTATTGGTAGAACATCCTTTTCCATCAAATTTGTCCTCAGCAGTCTGACACCACAGTTGATATCAAAGCCCACACCACCTGTTAACAGAGTGCTAACCATTAATAAACACATTTTGAGGTTTACCATCTAAAAAGTAAAAATATTATTTGCACAATCATTCCATCTCTATGAACTTCCACTTCAATCTCTGTTAATAGCAGAAATTTTGAAGCATGAATTTTATGTACTTTACCTAAAAAAATATATTACTAACAATCTCAAATAATGTATTACTAGCAATACAGTAAAATACTCATATACAGCAAACTCCAGATTATCTGTGGGCAGATTATCTGAAGTGTGGATTACCCATGGATAGGTGACACACAGTTTGAAGGGTTGAAAAAACACAAAATTCAATATATTTTGAACAAAAGTAAAAAAATACAGTATAATTTCACATATACTATGTGCACATAGTTTCTGCTCTTATAAATCACTATTATTAAATTTAAGATATTAAATCAGTTCATGAGTTCCAGCTTTACTACTTCATCTGCTTGCAGTAACACTAAAATGAAAAACAACTAATTCTAAAAATTTTCATCATTCATAGTTACTTTCACAGTAACTGCTATATGTCAAAACTGTAAAAACATCAGATAATTTGATAATTTGAAGTTGGGTTGTTTTATCTCTGAGTTGTACTTGTTTTTCCAATGGGCTAAACAGCTAGTTCATAACAACCCATGATTCAGAAAAAGTTGGGAAAGGGAATTTACTAAACAGCTGTTAGAAATGAAAGCCTCCCATGAAAACTATTCAGCATATTCTTTAATATGCACTATGTATGGTTCTTCTGCACAAGGAACAGAGTTTAATGTACCATCTGAGGTGTGGTAGTCTTTCCAAATCCATTGGTGTCCTCTTTCTTATGAGAGTGAAATATGGTTTAACGAGGAAAATCTAAACCCAAGCACAGTTGGCACTTGAAACATCAAATTATGATCCTTACATTACCAAGTCCACTCTCACCCCGACTCCCAATAAGTTGAGTACTATCTACTATATCGAAAAGACCACTTTGGGTGTGGACATTTCTAAAAGATACTAATACAGTTAAACTTGGTTACAATGAGCACCAGGAGACCGACAAAATTTCCTCGTTATTATAACCATTGCTCACTATATCAGTGATGAGTTAAACTACCTCTTTTTTTTTAAACTCAATATATCGATAAATGATAGATTCAAAAAATAAAATAAATATTAGAGAGTAAAAATAATATAATTACATACCTACATATTATTTGTAGTAATATACTTGTATAAACTACAATACACTTAATATTAAACACAATTTATTTGTCCATAATTTTAAAACCATACATTTAATACTAAACACAATTTATTTCTCCATAATTAAAAACAAATATGATTAATAATAAATACGATTTCAATTAGTCTTTTTATTTATGAATCTTAAAATTGACGTTTGTTTTAAAGATTTCACTTTGATAGTTCTCAAATTTCCCCTTAAAACACTCATGTTAAAAGTCTCATTATTTGCCTCAGTTCCTTAAAAAAATGACTAATGTGCAATACTTCACTGACATTTTTAAGCTTGAACTTTCTAAATTTTTTTGTTTTGGTTATGTAGTTTTCCAATGCCAATAAGTAAACTACTTTATTCTTCCACAATTTCGATACTGTTTAAGAGGACAAAGAAAACTTTTTACACACCTCAACATTTTTCACATCACATTCTACCTCGCGAATAATTTCAAATTTTTCATGAATTGAGAGACTTTCTTTTATTAGTAGACATGTTTCTGATGGGTTTGTTCCTAACTGATTTTATAATTGATGTGGTGTTTGGGTAGGTAGAGTGGGGATGGTCTTCAAGGACAAGGTTAGGTCATAAATGGGCCCATAATCTGATGCAGCTGGTCATAAAAGCTAAGCCACCAATTTCATTTTTGTCTATTACAAGAATTGGGTACTATTTCTGACTACCTGACCAATTAAGAATATTTGCATGTTTCCATAGTTACCAAAATTTGTATGGTATATCCATGTAGTATGCTTGTTATAAAAGTGAGCAATTGTATGGGAATAGGCATAAATTAAAATCATTATACGGCTTTTTGCTCATTACAGCTGCAATCTCATTATAACCAAGTTCAACTGTAATTAGTTTGATACTAATAATTAGTTGATATGACTCTTGCTTAAATGTCTCTTCAATAACACGTGCTTTTACCTTAAAAATCTCTACAAATGGCATGAAATGAAAATCATTTTAACTATTAAGGAAAAAAACTACAATTTATTCAAAAGACTGAAAGGTGAACTAAACTTCAAAACTTGCCCATGACATGTTATTTTGCTTACCTGCTTTTCAGTTATTCATATACTTATTGGTCCCTATTAATACAGATAATCGGGAATTTACTATACTTAATAAGAAGTGTTCACTTTTAATTGAAAAAATATGATTAAGGATCAGATATATCCATTATGCATATATAAATATAATCCATAATGCATAGCAAGTGGGTAGGTAGAAACCTATATAATTTCAAAGTTGGTTGATTTGGAATTTTATAGCACAAGAGCAGCTATGGCTATATTGTGACAAACAAGATAAAATTAAAAAGATAAAAGTCACTGAATCCACAACCAAAGTTAAAATCAAAAGATACATATATTACACATTAAAATTATATACAAAGAGCAACAAAGGGTTATACGATCCATGTATAAAAAAATTAACTAATAAAAAAAGTAAACAACAGATGTATAAGACATGTATAGAAAGTAAAAGTGCCCAAGACTAAAATTCAAAATATGACGGTAAAGCATTAAAATGATTGAAATAACCAGTTTTAAAAACAAGTGATCAGATAAAAGGTGTCCAAGTCTAAATGGCTCAAACAGCAAATGAAGAGATAAAATTTGACATTCACAATTAAAAGCTGAACTATTGATTAAAATATGATGAATAGTTAAAATAGTGTTACAAAATGATAACTCCAAAGATAAAAATAACATGGAAAGAGGCAAGAGTGAGAAAAAAAGGACACAAAAAAAAGCCACTAAGCCTCCTGACTCACACACAGAATCTTACTTGGTGATGAGCCAGCTGTTCTACCAGTTAAATTAAGGTAGGGGTGATTCACAGTTGATTAAGCCATGATGTTGGTTGGTTGTTTTAATGCTGAGTGGAAACTTTTACTTTTCTTTTTTGCACTTTTTAAATTTTTTTTTTTGCTTACTTGTTTTGCACACAATGCGCTAAATGGCTGGGTCACAAGGACCCCGAGGGCTCTGAGGTTTCAGGGAGAGGACCCACTGGACAGCTTTTGGGAGATAGATGGTAGCCTCTTGTCAAGAACATCCAGCATGTTCTTTAATGAGCACAGAGTATGGTTCTCCCACACACAGTGCATGGCTTAATGTCCCATCTGATGGTGGCCAGTATTTTTTAACCAACTTTTGAGGTGAAAAAAACATTACAAATATTCCCTATTCCTTAAAACAACACAAAGAATATTAATCCTTCTCATGCTAAAATCCTAGATAAAGAAATATTATAATACAGTCTTCTAGTTGAAAACATGAAATAATTTTTTTTAAAAGAAAAATATTAGGTGTCTGGTTTCTTGTAAACACTAAAGCTGGGATACATAAGGTAGCTTTTAATACTTTTGTCTACTCTACGTATAAAAATGGCAGCAAAATTAATGAATGTTGACTATACGCAGTTGGTTTTTTGAATACGTGAAATATAGGAAAAAATCTCTCTTTACGAACAGATTTAAACACTCTTCTCAGGGAAATATAATTACTCAGTTGTAAGACAAAATTGCAAACCTATTCCCTTATCTTGCACTCATTAAGAGTATTCTAATATCATTAGAAAAGAGAATGGAAAAATGTGTCAAAATTAACTGTATTTGGTTTCAATATTTACTGTAGATATTATCATAATATATGTACATTGATTTCTGCACCAGATTTGCAACTTATTAATATTACATATTGTGTGTATATGTTATGTAGTTTTTTATGTGAATGAGAGATTTTATTATATAGTTTTTATATGAATGAGAAGTAATATAAAACAATATTCTTTATAAATAATAGTAATTATATATCATATAGCAATCAATCAATATATACAACAATAGTAATTATATATATCAAATATACTGACTGACCTGGAGATACAATAGACTCAGGATTGCTCATATCAAAAGCTGCCATATTACCAATAGCAAAACCATAACCAGAATGAACATCAGGAAGACCTACAGAACGCTAAAAATATTTAAAACAATTTAAAACTATTGCCATGCTTGCAAAAATTGATATATGAACAAACAAAACATAATTCTAACATACTTTATTAAGATTGTTTTATACACAATCATTTATTCTACACATTGAAACAGAATCTCATACACACAGTCTATAACAGGACTGGACATCTCCTACTAATTAAAATGTGTATCATATCATTTTGCTTACAAGCAAACAAGTGCTTGTAGCAAGTTGCATACAAGTAGTTTTTTTTTGTGTGTGCTAATTAACCATGATTTGAAGATATAATTATGGAAATAAATCAAACATAAAGTAAAATTATTACACTTTGCAATATGGGTATTATGTTATAATGACCAATATTGCAAAGGGTTAACACTTTTTTTTACAAGGGTTAACACTTTTTGCAGGTTTCATATATAAGAAACAAAGGATCCATGTTCAAGTTGGGTTGTTTTACCTCTGAGTGGTACTTTTTTACTGAGCGCACAATGGCTAAATGGCTAGGGCAGAAGGACCAGATGGCTCATAGGTTGGGGGGAGGGGACCCACTGGACAGCTGTTAGGAGACAGATGGTAGCCTCCTGTCAAGGCCATCCAACATGTTTTTAATGTGCACAGTGTCTCTCCCACACACTGAGCCATGGCTTAATGCCCCATCTGATGAATGGCAGCTTTTCCAAGTCCATTGGTGTCCCCTGCTGACTAAGGGCAGAGAGTTTTGTGGAGATAAATCTCAATGCTGGCCCAGGTGGGACTTAAACCTGGGAACTGCTGAATACAAGCCTGGCACACTACAGACTATGACATTCCCATTTCTTCATGTTCAGCACTGTATGTTTGTTACAATTATTTGTGGTGAAATTACTTAACTCTGGTGGCTTTTTTAAGCATGGAGGTTCATCATTTAGTGATATGCACTCTACACAGAATTGTCTGTGATAAGATTTAGATCAGCTTTTTAAAATATGGAACAGAGATTCATTATGTAACAATATGGTTTGTTCATAATAGTCATCTACAAAGTTTTTTTCCATATGCTGAACTTAAATTTGTTATTGAGTAATATGTGATGTTTAGAATAGGTGTCTCAGATGAGTTTTTTTCCTCTGGTAGTCTTTAAAAAGTGCAGAACCAAGGTTCTATAATCTCAAATAATGCTATTTATCATTATCCCTTTTTAACTCTGCTTGATATACAATGCTTTAAGCAATGTTCATCACATGATGTTTCAGCATATTGTGAAACTTCCTGAGTTGGCTGTTAGTCATAATTTAAGTTATTTATGTGACAAATTTCCCTTATATCATATTTACCATTATTTTTTTTCTACTGTGTGGCAGATTGATCACTTTTAAACAATTATTTTTAAAAAAAAAAACTTTTTGCTGTTGACAATCATTTTTAGGAGTCTGGAGATTGGCATTTTATCAAAATACAATACATTATGTTACAAAAAAAAAAGTTACTTAAATACTATAAACTGCTGCTCAGCCCACCATTATTTTATAAATATTGCGTTTATGCAAATTCAACTTCTACCATTGAATATAGTTTCACTAGGAAAAAGGAAGCAGGTTTCAAACCATTATACAAAGAATGAATAAAGAAAGGAATATTACTTTATTGCATATATGCTTTGAATTATTTTTCTTCATGTATTTTACAAACTATTATTAGAACTTGGAAAAGTATTAATATTCAATTACACAAATAAACTTACTCCAATGATACCAGGCAAAGCTGCTACATTCCCTATCTGTTTCATGCCTGGTAAAAAGCCTCCAACCATTCCAGGACGACAGGAATTTCTAAGTTCATCAAACATTAATTTTTCAAGCAAATCATTTACAAAAAATATGCCTTCTACCTGAAAACAAATATTGAAACATCATGTACACTGTTCTATAAAACAAAGAGTGACTCTTACAAAATATTGATTACAAAATATTTGGAGAGAATAATTGTTACAAAACATTAAAAAAAAAACGTTCCTTGCACATTACTTTTTAAACTTTTTCCAACACACTGTTTCAGTCTGCTGTATCTATAATCTGGAATTGTCAGACTACATATACTAAAAAAATGACAGAATGATTTTGATCTGTATTAAGTCTACCACTTAATAAAATTTTATTCTTAAAACAAATAAGCTTTTTCTATGGTACAATAAATGGTAGCTAGACATACATTCAAATTAATACATATAGAACCAAACATGCATAGTACCTAAAGTTTTGACTCTATTCTCATGGTACCTTTGAAAGGATATATTCTCACCACTGAAAAGGGGAGACTGAGGGCCTACATTGCATTGTGGTAGTCTCCTAAATGTACATAATGCAATTTGATAAAAACACTCTTGAACATTAAATTACAGGTAAACTGTCTTGAGCTAGGTGGAATATGAACCATGACCTCCTGATAATATGTTTGATTTTATAACCACAGAGCTTCAGCTATCAATCAAAATTTCCTCAGTTAATAATAGTAACCTTCTACCAGCAGTACACAATATATATATATATTAATTTTGTACTATTGACAGCAGGTTCATATCATCCTAAAATTAACTGGTTTTCAACACTTTAATGTCCAATGCTAGTTAACTGTTTTTTTTTTTTTAAATTAGCTTAAATAGCCTTCATTTTAGTTTCTGTTACAACATTCAGAATGAAATGCTCTTAAATTTGACATATAACATGACCTAATATCTGTCATATAGTGTAATTATATCTGTTACACTATATATCTGTTATATAGTTGTCAGTCACTACAAAATAAAGTTAAAGTTCAATTGTTTTTCTTTAGAAAAATGTAAAAAATTATCTTGTCCACAACTGCATTCATCACAAAAAAACTGACAATTTAAGGTATAATAAAAAATTTTTTGATCACTGCCCATTAGCTCAGTGAGAGCACCTGGCATTTTACAAGAAGGTATCTACGGGACCTGGGTTCAAGCCCCGGATAAGGCATGGCTGTTCGTGTTGTTTTTCTGCTGAGGTCCTGCCATCCTCTCAGACCTTCTACTTTGGCATATAAACTGACAGGCTCCTGTCAGACCTCTGTGGCAAGCAGCTGCTTGAGGGGGTATCTATCATCTATCTATCTATCTAGCAGTTCATATCCCATCCAACTCAAAACAAGTTTCCTTCTTTTGAGTTTGATGTTCAAGAGTGCTTTCATTAAATTTTTAATAAATCAACATGTTTTTTATCTGTAACTACAACTTAATATACATAAACAAATCATTTACTTCAACAAATTTCTATTCTCATTTAAATTCTTTAAAAAATTTAACTCTAAATTATTTTAACTTTAATATTAATTTGATGAAGTTTAACAACATTCACAGATCTTTTTCTACATCATACTTACAGGCACCTGACATTCATGAAAAGTAGTCTGCTTGACACTTCTAAAAATTATTTAAAAAAAGAGAGAGAAAGAATATTATTCTTATGCTAACTTTTTATCTTCTCCCATTTTGTATTTTTTTTTTGTTAACGTTTTATCCATATTTAAAGCACTGAATATTTTTACAAGTAAAATCTCTTCCTTAATTTTGTGTTGACCTTTTTTCTACTTTTCAGAATGTAATTTACTATACATTGTGTAGAACCTGCTGCTTTAATAGGAAGAGCAAAGGCTGATTTTAGAAATGACAAAGAAAATGGAAAGGAAAATCTAAAAAGACAAATATTTTATCAGTTCTACACAAATATTACTTTGTTACAACTCTCCCATACACATATATAGAAATGCCACACATTTTTATATAGAATACTATACATATACATATAAATTATATATTTGTATGTTTTGTCACTTTTGGCTTGATCCTAGTATTTTAATAATTAGCTAAATTTGGCTTCTTGTTACTCTTACTAAGAGAAGCATCTACACTCAGTCCACTTTATTTTGTACAGTTCCATGTTATGTCAATAGTAACTGAGGCACAGAGCTCAATAAATTCTTAACCCTTTGAAGCACGAATTTCGATTTTATTTCCGGTTTTAATGACATTTGGTATGGGCCGTCTTTATGTGTAGAAAAATGATGGAGTATACTTCCTTTTTGCAAAACCAATATTTATTTTAACTTTTGTACTAATACCCATGTAGGAAGTGTGGTTTCACTGTAAAACCAGTCTGCATATAGAAATAACAATTTAAGTAAGTGGTTTCTGTGTGGAACCACTATGCTTCAAAGGGTTAAATGAACTTTTTACTAAAATATGCGACTGAAAATAACTTAAAGCTTCCAATCAAATCTTTTTAAACCCTGATTTCCAACAATATGTGTTCAATATTTAAAAACCTATGAAAGCTGAAACATTTTGCAAGTTAGTTTGTTCTGCAAAAAATATTTAAAATTTGTGGAAATTAACATAATAAATACACAAAGTGCTAAAAATACTCTTACACGTGTTAGTAATGTTTATATAATAGTTATTACTTTTATCAATTTGTTTTTATTAACTTTTCAGGGCAATTATTTAAACCAGCATTGTTACTGTTAAATATTCCAATTTTCACAACTCTAAATATCATACGGATATTATTGAAAATCAAGGTTGAAAAATAGATTCAATTTAGATCTTTAAATTATCTTCAGTCACATTTTTTCATAAAAAGCTCAGTGAAGAAGTTAGAGTTTGCGAGTTAGTATTGTCATAACATGGAACTGTACCAAATCAAGAGCCACTGAGTGCAGATGCTTATCTTGGTAAAACTCTTAGTACAAAGAAGTCAAATTTAGCCAATTATTAAAATACCAGGATCAAATCATAAATGATACCTGAAGAACATTATATAACAATTCATTTTTTGCATTTAGCACTTTCCTTGATAGGTTAGACTCATGATCTTCAAACAAATGAGAAATCACAGCTTTACTGTACACAACATACAATTATTAGAGAGAAACCAAGTTTAGCAATACAAAAATATTGAATCAGAGATCGGTCACCTTCATATTTGGAACAAATCCTTTTTTTATCCTCCAAGAAACAGGGGAAATTTTTTCCAAATACTGAAGTTCATCATTATAACTACGAACACCCATTATTCTTCACAACAGTACCTAAGAAATAAGACTAAATTAAAATGACAGTTAAAATTAATAAAAATTTTGGAACACAATTTTATGAACAAAAAGTTTACATAAAGTTTAGATTACCAGCAGTAATGGAGAGTTAGGATGAGCCTACTGCAAGTTAAAAATAATATTACCAGTTTTCAGCATATAAAAAATATTTTAATTGCTTAAGTTCTTGCACCACCTTATGCAATTATGTTATCTCAGAATGACGCATCACATTGTTGAAAACCCACACGTCTACAGAGTCATTACCTAAAGGCACCAATAACAAAACATTCACAGGAATATAATGTTTAGCAAAATTTCAAACCTGTAAAATACTGGGATCTGTCAACTAAAATTGTATATAAACACGTAACAGCCGATAGCAATTTTATATTTTTCATCATGCCTTTCTTTGGTCAAATAAAATCGAAATCTGCTAGTGAACAAACAGCTAAATTATTGTTTAGTTCTCTAATTAATACAAAGCCATGAAAACTGTAAAACAATTTTGTTGTAATTTAAATCATAACGAAATAGGATTCGAGAACGAAGCCTTTATAAATGTGCCGCACACACCGAACGGAACGCACCACGTGAATATATTGTCAGACCTGAGGAAAAAATATTCCAAGACACTACAAGTTTTGCAAACTATAAGTTTGTTTACATTTAATTTAAAACGCTATATGGTAACTTACTAAATTTTCTATGAATCACAGTATCACTAAAATTACACATTACTCACCTAAACAAGTTTCAGCCAGGTTCCAATTTTCGTTGAAGTGTTGCCCGTTTCTCTAAACAAATTCTGTGCAAAATGTAGAATATTTTCATTTTCTTTTGGAATAATTGGAAAATCAGATATTTTTGACGCAACCAAGATTTCTCTGGAAGGTGTGTAATTTTGTGGGTTCAGTGCATCGAATGTTTTTTGGCAGTATAAATTGAACCTAAAATCATCGTTTATTTTAGAATTGTAAAGTTACATATATGTGGCAAGCAGCTGCTTGAAGGGATTTTTTTTAACGTTATAACTGTCGTCATCCCAATGAATTATTCTTTTCGTCCAGAAAGCCAAAAAGCAAACAACAGACGTAAAAAGCAATCAAACTTTTCGTTATGTAAAGAGTAAAACTAGTATTTATTATGTTCATCATTAAAGGAAAATAGACTATGCCATTTACTAGAGTTACATTTAGAACTAAAAAGAGTTCATGGAAATATTAGTTGCCATCAAAAGGACGGATTGTTATCGCATAGTTATTTGGGGGTCAATAAAAGAAATCCACAGAACTACATGTGTGCAATATTCAATTGGTTGCAACTTAATTTTAAAACAAAAGCCCATGATATTCAATAAGCAATTTTTCTTCTTCCATTTTCTCCTCTAAACAAAGGATTAAAGCATTCGTTGTAAAAAGAAACGTAGTAATTCAGTGGTAAAGTATCACAGCAGATATCTTGTAGACATGGAACACATGAAATAATAAGCTGAAAAACGGCAAAACCAATTTTTCTCAGCTTATTATTTCATGTGAGACGTGGTAATGTTTGTGTAGTTCAGTGGTTCTCAATCTTTTTCAGCACAATACCCCCATTTCCAAAGTCTTATTTTCTAACTCCCTCTTTTACCGAGAAATATTTTTTAACGCCCCTTAGTGGTTAGCACGCTTGGCTATTGATCTAAGGGACCTGGGTTCGAGCCCCGGGTAAGGCATGGATGTATGTGTCGTTTTTCTGCTGAGGTCCTGCCATCCTCTCAGACCTTCTACTGTGGCATATAAACTGACAGGCTCCTGTCAGACCTCTGTGGCAAGCAGCTGCTTGAGGGGGTATTTATTTATTTATTTTTTTTTATTAATGGAAACAAAAGAAATTTTTCCTAAATAAAAACTTACTGTAAACTAAATGGTAGTAGCGTCGCTGATATGTATTTGACAACCCCCAAATCCACACATATTTCTAGCATGCCCCAGTTCAGTGGAAGCAGAGGTTGTCTCAGTTGGTAGCTTGACAGGCCGGTAATCTGCACTTCCCAGATTCGAGGTCCACCTATGTCAGCTTGAAGATTTTTCTCCACTACCCAACCCTGCCCTTAGTCAAAAGGGGATACCGATTCGTCTCATGAGGTCACCGTCCATCGGATAGGACATAAAGCCATAGTCTTGTGTGTAGCAGAGTCATACCATGTTTCAGGGACATAGCCAGAAAAATTTCTTCTGGGGTGCTCGCAGTTGCTGACAAAAAGTGAGACCTCGATTAACCGACCACCGATTATCCGATTATTGGTTTAATCGGTCAAAGTCCGTTGTGTCGAATTTTGTACAGTTACTACTGAGTAATAGGGCTACGATTATGGTCACTAAATTTTCGAATTTTAGCGTTAATTTCTTTCAGTAAGCTTTAAAATAACGTATTTACTTGCACAATGGTGCCCTCCTCCTTTTTTCCTGATGTACTCAAAACATTTTTTTAAAAGCTTTCATCATGGAAGGAAATTTTTTGAGAATATTTACAGCTGAAATCACTGTTTCATAAAGAGAGAAGATTTGATTAAATTAAGTCGCATTATATTATACTTCTTTGTAGCAGCTTCTTTACAGTGTTAAGATGATGTTACCCTCTTTGACAGCTATTCACTGTGTGAAGTAATTCTCTCGATATAGTTTTGCATTTATCATTATGATTTTTGTTTCCATATCCTTTATTACTCATAATTAAGCTGCATTTTAATTTTTTTACGTTTCTCCTCAAATATCTGATATTTTGACATATCTGATCCGTATACAGGCAGAGTAATGAACAGGACCATGGAAATGAAATTCTGCTCATGAATAGAGATGAAGAAATGAATAGTGTACTAGCAGGCGAAGGCATTGAGGGCAAAAGCACGGAGGCATGAATGAGAGGAGACGCCCTAACGCGCTTTCCCTGTCGAAGGTCATGATGCTGAAGCAGCAGGGTGGTAGCCATGTTGTAGCTTCCAAAACAAACCGTCTGCCGCTGCAATCAAGCCTACTTTTCACGTGCTGTACTCAGTTTTACTGTGCGTTATGTACGGGAAGATTATTTTTTTACGACTAAGAGAAAGCCCATTTAAGCTATTTGGAATATACATTGCTTTTTTTTAATGCAATGAATATTTCCATACAGAATTACTGTATAGCAGAACTATTTATGTATTTCGTTGAATACGACAATAACAAACAATTACAAGATTTTAAAAGTTTATTACTGTACTGATAACAGCAGAAAACATTTTATGGATAAAACATAAAAGTTATATGCAATAGCAGCATTTAAACCGCAAAAAATCACATTTGTAAGATTCAGAAAAATAGTTATTTTATGTTAAAAAAAATTCAGATTCCACAAAAATAAAAAAAATTTGCCTAACAAAACTAAATAAAGCCAATAGTGTAGTAGCCAAAATGGTAGATTTTAAAAACACTTTAAACATTGGTGGAGAAATCATGTATAACACACCTACATTAAAATGCTTTCCAGTGATTTTTCACAATAGTAAAGATTCAACTCCAAAAATATGTTAATAAGTTATGACACCCACTATTAAAGCAATTATGAGTGTACTGAATTTTCATTTTGACTTCAAAGTCAACAGGTAGCTCTGGATTTACTATTTATTGATTAATTAATTCTACTGTTTTATTTGGAGAATTTTTCGGTTGTTTCCTTTTCTGAAAACGAAGTGCAGAAAGTGATGCAAATCAGCTTAAAATTATGATTTATAACATTTAGTTATAACTTTTTAAATTTTAACTGCTGGAAGTCACTTGTAACCTAGTTTGCATTACATCATTATTGAAAACTTTAAATTGCAGTTATACTATTCATATTCACTGTTCTGATTGTAGCAATATGTGTGTTGTTTTGATATGAAGCCCCAAGATCTCAGGGTTTCATCTATACCACATAAGTAACCTTTAAGTATTGATTAGATATTTTTAAATCTTTGTACTGACTTTGTTTAAAACTTTCCAATATTTCAGATAATGGATAAAGGTAGAATCACATCTATCCAAGATATTTTTTGATAGATGAGGAACTTAACATCTTCTACAGACAAAGTGTGTCATCATCAAAATTCTTTGTTTTGTGATAAAGTCAAAAATTCATGAAACTAATCAAACAGAAACGTTAGCAAAATTATTATCTATAATGCTTCTCGTCTCTCTTTATTTAATGGAAAGCTGAAATAAAAGATAATTTCTATGTATTGGCCATAAGCTGACACTGCATTTTAGTTTACAGTGCAAAAAATAAAGCATCTTTTCAAGAAATTTATTTAAATAAAACAATACCGAACAGTAAACCATAGAATTAAGTTTAAAATAAA
Organism: Ryuthela nishihirai; assembly: GCA_038380435.1. Classification (NCBI taxonomy): domain Eukaryota; kingdom Metazoa; phylum Arthropoda; class Arachnida; order Araneae; family Heptathelidae; genus Ryuthela; species Ryuthela nishihirai. The sequence continues at coordinate 45,015,350 of JAWZYU010000020.1, forward strand.
TATGTAAAATTTGTAACACACCTCTAAACTCGTAAAAGGAAAAAAAATCTCTGGTGTGATGACACTCCTGATTTTTAGAGGTAGCTACACCCCTGAATTTTTGGTTTTTTATAAATATATTGCTGTTGCTAATATAAGATGTAAAAAAAGAACTTAAAAAAAAGCCCCAGATGATGGCTCGAACCCACAAACTCTGTGTCTGTACCCTCAGCTTCACATCTCTCCTCCATCTCATCCTCATTCTCCTCCCTCAACCAGAGATAACAATCAATACAAAATACACAATTATTACAATCTCTAAAAAAAATCCCATAAGGTTTGAAATACATCCTTCCTCAGCCACAAAGGAAAAATTCGAAATAATATCTAAAAAACTACATAAAAAAAGCAACTAAAATTATACTAAGCAAAAATAATAAAAATTAAAAAAGTATAAAAAAAAAATAAGGAAAAGATATATACACAGGGTGTAAGGGAATATAATATCCATTTAAAAAAAATGAAATAAAAAAAAGGCAACTTCCAGACAGTGGCTCGAATTGAACCTCTCAGTGCCTGACTCCTCAGTCTCTCATACCTCCCTTTATGTACGCCTAACCTGCCCCTCAAATAAATAAATATATACCCCCTCAAGCAGCTGCTTGCTACAAACCATTTGAAAAATTTCACCCTAACTAATGATCGCTGTCACTCACCTATGACAATTTACACCAGACACATTAAATTAATCTAAAAAGAAATTCAAAAACATAAGACTCCAATTTCAAAAAAAGGGGGGTATTTAAACAAAACCCTTAAATGCTACCCAAATAAAAAAAGAAATATTATATTTCTCACCTTATGAAAATACTTTATTGTAATTTACTTTTCCCTTTTTACACTGAACTTATTAAATCAGGAAGAGAGAGGAAAATAAATAATTGACTTAAAAGCTACCTATTTCAAAGACCAGCTGTTGTACAAGTCAATAGGACTATATCTGAACAAATCAAATTCAATAGGGGAGTGCCACAGGGTTCTGTGCTAGGACCTTTATTATTCCTTTTGTATATAAATGATATTCAATCACAAAAGGGAGCAGCTAAACTAGTAATGTATGCAGATGATATAAATGTCATTTCTTTCCATACTGATGTAAGAATTTTAGTAGAAGAAACAAATACTCTAATTGGAAATATGCATAAATGGATCACATATAATAAACTAGCTATAAATATTTCTAAAACAAAGTGTATGGTCTTTAAGAACAAGAATAAAAAACTGAATTATAATGAAATAAATATTTTGATGAATTATCAATATGTGAATATATAAAATATCTTGGACTCTGGGTAGATGCTAATTTAACTTGGAATTATCATATTAACCAGCTAAGAGCTACTATTTCAAAACATATCGGATCGATTGGGAGGATTAAAAATTATGTAAATCAACAAACTTTGATAAATTTATATTATGCATTAGTGTACCCACATTTAATATATGGAATTAATGTTTGGGGAGATACTAGTTCAGCCAATTTGAATAGTTTATTTTGTCTGCAAAAGAGAATTATGAGATATATTCTAAGATTAAATTACAGAAATCCGGTACAACACTTGATGGCAGAAAATGGAATACTAAATATATATAATATTTACAAGTATGTTATGGGGAATTTTGTGTACAGAGTGAAGAATAAAATGATAGAGTACTCTGAACTTTACTGCTGCTTAGAGAGAACGAAGACTTTCAGCTATGATACTCGACTTAAGAACAAGATCATGTTGCCCCTTTATGAGAAATCTATAGGCCAGATATCAATATGGTACATTGGCATTAAGATTTGAAATGACGAGATTCCAGAGGATACTGCTGCAATGGAACATTATAGAACTTTTAAATATAAATATAAACTATACTTATTATCAAGTCAATGATAGAGTCAGACCACAAAAATTCATGTATAAATGTATAAATAATAATAATAATTGTATAAATGCATAAATTAAGGTCACCTGTAATGTTTTAAATTTAAGTGTATTTCAGGAAACATTTATTCAATGTACCAATATATGTATGTTTGGGTGAAATAAATTTATTCAATTCAATTCAATTCAACTTCCTCTGTCAATAAGCATAGTTTCTTTAAACATCCCACTAACCATTTTCTCTCCATAGGTAGTTGGAATGTGAGGACTCTGCACACGGTTTGATTCTCTTGATGTACTCATAAAAGAATTCCACCGTTATAATTTAGATATTCTTGGCTTGCAAGAGACCAGATGGACAGATAAAGGTCAGATTCTTAAAAATATTCTCAAATTTCACTTTTCAGGGAGGGAAGATAAAAATCATCTCCAAGACGTCAGTTTACTTCTCAGCAAACTCACTAGTGATGCTCTTCTAAGATATGAGTGCATTAATGAAAGGTTTCTCACAGCTAAATTTCAGACAAGCATTAAAGATTTGAATGTTATCTTTTATTATGCCCCCACTGAGGATGCCGATGATGATGAGAAAGATATGTTTTAGAGACCACTTCGGAATATCTTGATTTCTGCCAACAAAGGATATATTACCGATGTTCTAGGCGACTTATAATGCCAAAGTTGGTACCAACTCTTAACTTTGGGGAGGGATGATAGGTCCCTTTTGGTATTGGTAGCTGCAATGCCAATGAGAAAGCCCCCTACAGGTAAGTAAACCTAATGGTTTGAGAATAACTAACACTTATTACAAACATTGCGAGATGCTTAAGCACACATGGGTTTCACCCGATGAGCTACACAAGAATATGATTGAGGGAAACGATGAACACGCATGACCTGAGCCAAGCAGGCACAGTAAAAAATTAAGAGCAAACGGGCTAGTTCTGTTAGAAATACCAGATCATATAGGGATCTGAAATTACCTTGCTAAAAGTGTCTTGCAACTTAAACTTAAGAAGTGTTGTGCTAAGGTTAAAAGAGTTACCTTTAACACTGAAGCTCTGAAAGACCCAGTTATACTGTAGCTAAAGCTTACCATGATAGGTTACTTAACCATTTTGACAGTCAGGGCTTTTTTTACTAATGGAGTTGAGAAAGAATGGGACCATTTTAAACAGGTTTTTCTTGAAATTTACAACTCATCAAAAATCTCTTTTTGATGAGAGGGAGCAAAGAAGGCAAAATTATTTGAGTGATGAGGCACTTGAAATTATTTCGGAAAGAAAGAACTGCAGGAATGTTCTTAATCAATACCCTACTACTTCAAATAGAAAGCGTTACAAAGAGCTTAATAAACGTGTAAAGGATCAGTTAGCAGCTGATAAGAATCTTTGGCTTGATGGCTTGGCCAACAAAGCTGAGGAAGCAGTTAAGCAACACAACAGCAGAGAACTGTACCAGATAGTTAATGTTTTGTGTGGTAAAAAACGGATAAATATACATAGATTGAAGGAAAAGCAAGGTGGGTTATAGAAGGTGAAAATTCTGCCATGGCTAGGTGGGCTGAGCATTTTAGTGATGCTTTAAGCAATGTGGTTAGTTCTACTCCCATTGTTTGTAATGATGACATATGCCTTACTAGCTTTAATGTTGGCCCTATATCACAGTCTGAAATTATTTCGGCTATTTCTAAACGTAAACTACATAAATCCCCAGGAGCAGTTAAAATTACTTCTTAAACGCTTAGAGCTGGGAATGTTTTTGTTACCACATGGATGACTGAAATTTTGAATATATTTTATGATAAAGGCATTGTTCCTATGGATTTTACCAGAGCTATTATTGTCCCTATTTGTAAAGAAGGTGATCGCAGTTCTTGTTGTAACTGTAGGGGTATCGGGTATCAATCTGCTTTCTGTTCCAGGTAAAATTCTTTGCATGATTTTGCTTAATAGAATGAAGAATCTGGTTTATTGATAATTGCGTGATGAGCAGTGCGGATTCAGAAGTTGTAGGGGATGTATAGATCAGATTTTTTCACTTAGGCAGATTCTTGAGAAATGTGTGGTTACTAACTTTGTAGATTTCAAAAAGGCTTTCGACTCTGTTGATCGTCATAATTTGTGGTTGATCGTGAAATCGTATGGCATACCGAACAAGTTAGTTAACAGAATGAAAGCTCTGTATAATAACATTGAGTCATGTGTGAGAATTGGTTAGGCTTGTAGTAATTGGTTTAGAATTGCTTCTGGTGTTCCACAAGGGTGCAATTCGGCTCCTTTTATCTTTAGTTTGGTTATTGATTATTTTATGCGAAATTCACTGCAAGGGGAAGATTTTGGGTTTAAATGGTGTAGAGATCTGAAAATTTCTGATTTAGATTATGTTGATGATTTAGCCCTATCGGCAAATGATGTTGATGACATGAAATCTTTCATTCGAGCTGTTGATGATAAACAGAGAGGTTTGGTGATAAACAGAGAGAAAACTAAAGTGATGAAAATTGGTTAGATAGGCTGTGCTTCAGTTAATCTGAATGTTTCCACTCTTGAGCAGATATCTCAGTTTAATTAGCTTGGGAACTATATAAAGATACTGGTGATGTGCAGCATGAGATTAATAGATGAATAGGAATTGCTGCTGGGACTTTTAAGAATCTATGGAGGTGTGGAGAAATAGGCATCACTTAAAGACTAAAATTAGACTGTATAAGAGTTTGGTTCTTTCTAGAATTAGTTATGATAATGAAACGTGTACCGTTTGTAAACAAGATAGTAGGAAACTTTATACTTTTGATTCTGTGTGTTTATGCAGTATCTTGGGCATTAAAAGATTCAACTTTGTAAGTAATTATGTAGGTTAGGCAAAGGAGTAGTCAACCTCCTTTAAGCAACATGTTGTGCTGAGAGAGACTGTTGATTTGGCCATGTTGCCCTTATACATAATTATAGATTACCGAATAGGGTTATGAACTGTGTGCCTGAAGGCCTCAGAAAGAGGGGGAATCTAGAATGCAATAAGCAGACTATGTCAAACAGTACCTTGTTAGAATTGGTGGATGGTGGCCAGATGCAACAGATGTAGCTCAGGATAAATATATTTAAAGAACTAAATTGTACAATCTGGTTGGACCCCCATAGCCCATGGCTGCTTGAGGATGAGGATGATGATTCATATAAAATAAACTAATTTAACTGTGAAATATACAGATAGGTATAATTTCATTAATTTTACTGCTTTTTTACATGCTACAACATTACCTTAGTTCCAGCAAAATAAATAACGAATATGGTGTGTATGCTATGAGTAATGGTAGAAGAAAAAATTATATGCAGCAGGAATATTTTTATTTACTACTAGTAAAATTTTTACCCTGCCCTATCTAAATTTTAGAGAATTTCCATGTCGGTCTAATTTAATAATAATAATAATAATTTATTTCATGCAGGGGGTTACAGTAAAGTCAAGGTACAGGTTAGAAGGGGTATAACTTCTAAAATAAATATTTAATTGAAAAATGTGACTGAAGATAAAATAAAGATTGAAATAAAATCTATTTAAATCTCAAGTTTCAACAATATTCGCTTAGCACTTAAAAAGTTATGTACATTTTTGAATTTTGCATAATGATTATTTCATATTAGATATTCATGAACGATTTTTTATAGAACAAGATAATCTATTGGTAGTATTATAGGTCCCATTACTCTTTAAATACTGAACGAATATTGTTTAAAATCCGAATTTAAGTAGATTTAATTATGATCTTTAATTTATCTTCAGAGTCATTTTTTCATTCAATGCATATATTAGAGTGGAGGAGCAACTGGCTTAAAAGTAATGTTGCATTACTCTAAGTAGGTTCGATATGCAAAGGCTAATATCATGGAGAATAAATATAGGAGTATTTTGAAAGGTAATTGATGGAATGATTATTGTAACATATTGCGGCAAAAAGATATTTAATCAATTCATTCATATCTTTAACTTGCATTTCTACTGAATGAATAAGATCCAGCAACCTTCAGTTTATGTCGCTCTGGGGCCATATTTTATATCGCACAACAGTAATGCATTCATATGAAATAATAATGAGTAATATAATAATCATATAATGCAGTAATAAGATCGCTCAGTTACACTCGTGACGCCATCTAGTGAGCTGAGTGATTTAAACTGCAGATGTACCCAGGTTCCTTAACATTAAATTAGTACTCTGAAAAAAAAATTTAATCGTTAAAGGTATAAATTACTTAAATTATATATATATTATAAATTATATATATAATATTACATAATACTGTATATATTTACATAACATTATAATATAACATAATATTATATATATATATTATAAATTTCCTATAATTACTTAATAAAATGTAAAAACAATGTATTAATATATCGATGCAATAATTTTACTTTCATTAGACTACCGCTAATGAGGTAAAATACTTTGCCACTTACCTATGAAAACTGATGCCTTTATCCACTTTGCTGTTTATTCCGATAATTAAATGCTACGCAATTAGCAACCATGTTGTTATTCGATCACAAACTACTCAAATAAAAAAAAATATATATGGAAGATATAAAAAGTAAAACTTTAGGAATGTATTAGGTATTCAATACCACATAGGTTTAACATCAGCTCAGTGCGACACTGTACCCCCAGTGGCAACACAAACTTTTTACAACCAGCAGGATTTCTTATTGACTGTATTGGGAGTAGCGCAATCCAGTTCTCCATCTATATCCAAAGTTCTACTCTAGTCTACTCGGATACCTATATTATCAATAACCACTTGAGGGATTTCGTCGCCATGGCAGTGTTGCTAAGCAACTCTCTTCTTTTTCTTTTTTTAAGGGTAAAAAGGAATGTAAAAATGTTTAATTTGTTTTAAAAACCTCGAAGCAGAAATTTTTTATTGTGTACCAGTGTAACATTAACCAGTGTTGTCAGAAATGCGCTTCATTATCAGAATAGTAGATAAAGAACTAAATGCCTCTGATTTCAGGAAAAGAAAAAGATTCGATCTGTTTTATGCTACATTGCCATCAGAAATGAAAACCCCTAACAATATGATATAAAATAAACCTAAATCTTTATAAATTTAATCAAAACTTCAATTTTGAGTATTTTCAATAGAATTTTTTTTCCTGTCTTTAAATGAAAAGAATTAATACAGAAAACAATTTGTTTAGAAACTGATCTATGTATTCTAAATTAAGCCGTATGTATCATATCTGTCAGTATAATACAGTGAAGATCTGTAAAGAAAGCAAGACTTCAGCAAAAAGACAACGTATGAAAAGAAACGTCCAATCCTTATCGGATTCCTTATACATATTTTTGTTCGTAGTTTGAAAAAACTACGAACAATAATATAAACTAAAATCATCCACCAAAGGAATTTTAGAGAGCAGACAGATTACGCTCAGCCTTTTGTACTTCAACGCCTGTAAAGATATACCGCTGCAAAAGTCCAGATGGTAGACAGGACTTCTACTACTTCAAAACCTACAAACTCCATGTTATTCCCTTCACTTTCCTACTAATACAGTATTTTACTTCCTAATCTTTCCAAATTCTGTTCGTAGTTCCCAATTAATTTTTTCTATTTGTTTGCAGAATCGTTAACTTCCATTAAGCACTCTCACAGGTCCAGAGAGGCCTGGGACACTTTACAATTTTGAGGCACCTAGCTAATATAAAAACTGATTGTTGTTAATATTTTCCAAAGGTTTTTATTATAATTTCCCAAAATATATATAAAAAAATAGTACAGTCGCTCAAAAAAGTATCCGAACACTGACACGTGACACGAAGTGTGCCAGATCACTAATTTCTAAAAAAATCGTTGCCAGATATTTCTCCTGAATTCTGTAATCAACCATAGTGTTCGGTACTTTTTTGAGCAACTGTACCTTGTTAGTTTAATACGACATAGAGACGGTGTGTGAGTAATGCGAGACCTCATCAGGAAGACAACCCCGGAAAAGAAACATCCACGTCTTAGCCGATGGGTGTCGTAAGTAAATACATTTTTTACTGTTGATATCAGAGGTGGGGGTGGGCTCAGTCGGTAGTTCACCAGGGTTGTAATCTGTAGCTCTCAGGTTCGAATCTTATCTGGGCCAGAGTTCAGATTTATATCTTAAAACCCTCACACTGCTCTCAGTTGGAAAGGGAACACCAATGAGCATTGAAAGGCCACCTTCCATCAGATGTTATCCTGTACACGTTGAAGAACATGCTGAATGGCTTTGACAGGTTTCCATCTGTCTCCTAACTGCTGTACAGTGGGTCCTTCCCCCAAACTTCTCTGAGCCCTTGGTTCCTTATGACCTGGCCATTTAGCCCATTGTTTTCAAAAAGTGCCACTCAATGGTAAAACAACCCAACCTAACTTTAATATAAAAATAAATTAAAAAGGTTTTTAATTTAAGTCTTCCTTTTGAAGCTGAGGACCAGACAAAATGACCCTTCCTTTTCTTGAAAGTTCCTTACTATTCAGATGTTCCTGGAATGAGTGTTAGAGAGAAAAATTGTTCTCCCACTCTTTCTTATGTTTCTGATGAGATATTTGTATCATTGAGCAATTTCAACCGCACGTCTGATTCCCGAGAACCACTGATATAAAATGGTTTAATTTTGAACTGATTTAATCGAAAGACAGCTGAAATTTCGTACTGTGTTAGAGTTACAACTGGTCTTTAGTTGTTAGCTAATTTTTGCAACCCACTTTGTTTTCCTTTGCTGCAAGAACTGCACAAAACGCCCCTTAAATGGAATGTCACCTTATATTCCACGATGTGGAAAAAACTCAGATTAATGAGTATAACCATTACTTTGGCAACATTTTTGTAACAAGTCCTGTTACTATTCTGTGATATTTCGGGTTACCTAACCGTCTATTATATATTTGCACTAAACGGCTCTTGAAGAGCCTGGCCCAATGGGCTCGTACTTGGATATATTCCTACTGCTTAGTATAATAATCGAAATCAAGTTTGTAAGACCTATGAACAAAAATGACTAAGAACATCAACTAAGAAATATTAAAGAAAAAGAGCTACATGGCCCCAGCCTCTTATACTCCTTTTCTTGTAGAGATGCACCACTGCAAAATCGACTTGATAGAGAAAGCTACTATTAGTTCAAGACCTACTAGTTTAATACTTCCTATTAAACTTTTCTTTCCAAATCTTTACAAATTAATTTCGTGGTCCCCAAGAAAAATTTCACTGGCTTTGTTGACAGAATCAATAGCTCTCAGATGGGTTCGGAACGAGTGTTTTTTGTTCTATTTTTTATTTATATATATGTAAAGAGACCTTTTACTCTTTTGTGATATTTCCGGTTACTTTTAAACAATTGCACTTATCTGTGTAAAAAGAAAACCTACATTGATTCGCATTAACAGATTCTTGTGGGGAGGGCGGAGGAGACACGGGCCCGTTGGGCCTGTACCTTCCTACACCACTGTGCCTGTTCACGTTAAAGCAAAGTCAAAGAACATGGTGGCTGGTCTTGACAGCATCTGTCTCTTAATTGGGTCCTCTTTCCTCAATCTTCTCTGATGACTTGGGGTCTCTGTGATCTGATATTTAGCCCATTTTTTTTTGCAAAATAGTGTTGCTCAGAGGTGAAACAACCCAACCTATTGGTCAGCAAATCTGACTTCAAAGCAAGATATGTCCTTGTGTAAGAAGGTCTGTACAAAATAATACAAACTAGGAGTAGATTTGTTTATTGATATAATTTGCTAACGGCTATTCTGACAAAAGAAAACAAACAAATTTAAGTATAGTTGACACATTTCTGAAAGACATTTGCAGGCCATCATGAATGTTATAACTGCAGCACTTGAAACAAAGCAGAACAGCGCTAACTAATTTTAATTACTAAACACTGATTACATTGGTAAAACCGCAATAAAAGGAAATTATATAATCTACTAATTTTTCACAAAATTATAAGTAAATTGGCATTTCCCCTTATTATTGATTGAACCGAAAGCATTCACAACTCATTTCCATTTATATTTGTTTTTATATAAATTATTCTCGCGAAATGGTGCAATATACGTTGTTCCCTTTGTTCTACTGGTGTTACTAAAAAATATTGCTTTAAAATATGCGCACTATTTATGTCTATTGAGTTTTCTCCTCCATTCTAAAAATAAAATAAATACCCCCTCAAGCAGCTGCTTGCCACAGAGGTCTGACAGGAGCCTGTCAGTTTATATGCCAGAGTAGGTCTGAGAAGATGGCAGGACCTCAGCAGAAAAACACTAGTTGGTACATATATTTGTTCGTTTTGACGATTATGCCGATAGATGGCACTACCGAACTATGGTAAAGCAAGGTAAAGATAAAGGCGATAAATGAAGGAGATGGAAGTAGCATTAGTTATATGGGATTATACAAAATAGGTATACTTCAGGGGCGTCATAAGTCCCAGGTCTGCAGGGACATCATTTAGGGAAGTATGAAAGGTTTTGCAGTCAAAAAAATTACACTCTTAACTTTAACAATGGGTTGTTTAGTAATAGAGGTTTTTTTTTTGTAGCAGCTTTCCATTCGGCCTCTGGGGGGTAATGATGCGTAAAGGTTTTTTTTCTGGAAAACTAAAACCAACCTCAAATCTCTTCAGGAATGCATAAATTGCTGCCTATTGGAATGAACGAAAAACACACACTCATAAATGTCTTGTTGGTTGGTTGGTTGGTTTTTATGGCGCATGGGCGACTAGGCCATAATAATAAATAATAAATACCCCCTCAAGCAGCTGCTTGCCACAGAGGTCTGACAGGAGCCTATCAGTTTATATGCCACAGTAGAAGGTCTGAGAGGATGGCAGGACCTCAGCAGAAAAACGACACAAACATCCATGCCTAATCCGGGGCTCGAACCCAGGTCCCTTAGATCAGTAGCCAAGCGTGCTAACCACTCGGCCACGGGACGGCATAGGCCATAATACGCCAAACAAAAGACAATATAAAAGATAAAAGACGTGTAACCCGCAACCAAATTTAAAAGAAATTAGCTAAATTGTAAAATGGTAAAACAACAAAAAACAAGTAAAACGAAAGAAAACCAAAGTAAAACAAAACAAACAAAGTAAAACAAAAGAATACCAGGTGTAAGTGACCTGGGATATACACACAATGTATAAGGTGGTAAAATCAAAGTCGAGTAAAATATCCACTTGAAAAATATAAGTTATAACAATCCCAGGTGTAAAAGACCTGGGCTATACAAAATATTAGGTAAAATCAAAATCTATTAAAATAACCACAATATTTTAAAAAGGAAAAAACTAAGGGTAAAAAGCAATGATCGGTTAAAAGATGTCCGAGTGTAAGAGGCTCGGGCGCAAAATCATGAAAGTTAAAATACAATTTTCGTTCAATATTAAAAGCTTCACATTCAATTAAAACATGTTTAACGGTTAAAACGGTGTCACAAAACTCGCACTTAGGTACGTCGTCCGCCCGTAGAAGAAACGAATGACCTAAGCGGAGCCGAGCAAGGACAACTTCCTCCTTGCGATTCCTCATAAATGTCTTGTAACCACCCCCCACCCCTGTCCTTTATGACTGCCACTGGTAAACTATAAACAATACTTTTGCAATGAAAGAACTATAAATGGAAAATTTGAACTGTATTGAAAAACCTATATTTAAGGTTAATTCAATGTAAATTAAATGAAATAGGGTTTCAAAGAAGGAAAATTAATGAAGAAAAAAAATCTTATAGGCAGAAGAGATTGGGGAAAAAATCACAGATAATCGCTTGCAGTGCGAACTAAGTGTTTGAATTTCATTTCTATTTCAATGTTACAACAGATTATCTTTTTTTTTCTTTTTTTTTCAGTTATCTTTAAACAAAAAATTTCAATATAATTTTTCATTTACAAACTTTTTTTTTAAAAAAAATCGTTGTTCAGCGTATGCTTTGTTTCCCTTATAATTATAATAATACCAAGGTAATTTTCAGAATTCTTAACATTTTTGACACATATTTACTTTTTTTTGTTTATTTTTTTCAATAAGGTAAGCCATTTAAAATATTGGTATTCGTTTTTAATTACCCTGTACTCTCTGATTGCTATATTTCTGAAACCACAGTGTAACCGAAAGGCCATACTGAGGTTCGTTAGCTCCTTTTCTTATACATAAAGAAGAATGTGTGTCTGTCTCTCTGATTATGCACTCAGCTCTCTAATGAGCTACAGGTTTGGGAAAAGGAAGTGTAATTTACCTTTAAACTTGACGCATCTATAGGCACCACACTTTGCTTCAGCTTTTCCTTCACCCAAAGGAAGATAGTAGGCGAATATAATCGTGCGAATCTGCTGGGTTCAACTAAATCCATTGTGAAAAGGGTTAATTCCTCGAAATCCTCACAAACTTGAGGTTAAAACTGGTGTGAACAGGGTTGAATTTCTCTGCTCATAAACGGAAAGAACTAGGATATGGGTTCTCAAAGTAGGATACGCGATAAAAATTTTTGGGGTACGCCGTGAGAGCTCAAAAGTCGCTAGATCTAGTAACAAAATAAAAATAAACACTGTTATACTATAACTATAGTTTTATTTATCTATACAAGGGGTACGCCAGTTACATATACATTTCCAGGGGGTACGTGAAGCGTAAAAGGTTGAGAACCACTGAACTAGGAACACCAAATTCGATATACAGCTTCCTCTCATCGTAAAAATAAAACAATGTAATTGCCAAAAATAATCTTTAGGAATAAATCTCTGGGATTGAAAGCCAAACATTTTTTCTTGCTCGCCCTTCTCTCCCACATACAATAAAGACTACCAAATTTGGTACACAGCTTCCTCCGATTTTAACTTGAAGAAACGTAAGAATCGCTCCCTTACCCCCCATTTCTCTACCTGCACAATAAAGAAACACGTAAACGATTGCTGCGCCGATCGAATTATATTTGAAACGAATGCTACTGATGTAGGAAGTATTATGGAGTACTTCAGATTATGTACCCTTCTTTCTGTTCCTTGTTGTTAGATTTTCTTCCCCCAAAGGGGGCAGGAAAATTAATGAGAGTCGATCGATCTTAATGAGTTTCATGTCAAATGAAATTTTGTAACGTGGGTGGGTGTCATCTGTTGTACATTTTAGAGAATTTAAAACTTCAGCAATTAGTTAGCATTTAGTTATTTTAGTTTCGGGGGGGGGGGAGCCAAGTTATAAAAGATGGGACATTGGAGCCAGTTTATGAATTGGAGAGACCTGGAGTCAGGTTCTAAATTGGTGGTGGAGGTGGTAACCAAGTGCTGATGGAATGGAGGCCTCGGAGCCAAACTTTAAATTCGGTCCCTATGCGTTGCAGGGCCACTGTACATTTTTCTCTAAGACGTAACAAAATATAATGAAAATTGCACTACTTTATGTAGAAGAGTTAGAGTGAGGCAATGTGGCCGAGTGTTTAGCACGCTTGGTTAGCGATCAAAGAGAGCTGGGTTCGAGCCACGGATAAGGCATGATGTTTCTGTTTTATTTCTGCTGAGGCCCCGCCATCCTTACAGACCTACTGTGGCTGAGAGGCTTCTGTGGCAAACACCCGCTTGAAGGGATTGTTCATTATTTTAATTAACTAGAGCAATGACATGTCTCCTCTGGGGAATATGGGATGCTCCTTTTCTAAGAAAATGAAATTTTTCAATTTTGCCCTCTTTAACAGTAGTAATTCGTACTAATGGGTGATTGCGAAATGTAAATACTAATGTACACCATATTGCAAAAAGTGTCCGGACACTTTCATGTTAAGTGAATGAATAAGCCACATTCAAATCGACCAAACTTTGAAAATAAGCATTTTACGGAAAAAAGTGATTAGATATAAATTGAAGATCTCGGTCAGAGCTCTCTAAATCTCTATTTTCTATAACATTAATCTAATATTTAAAGAGTTACGAAAGCTGAAACATTTAAGTGAAACTTTTGCTAGTTTTGAAAATTTACTTCAAAAAGGTAAATCACAACTGTTATAACAAATTGTTCGCAATATAAAAGCAATATCTGAATTTTGTGTAAAGATTTTTGAAGTTTTCACCAATTTTTTTTTTTTGGGGGGGGGGGATATTTTCGAAGTGTGATGTGTGATAACATCTGTTGTTAAATAGTATAGCTTCCATAACTCTTTAAATATTAGATTAATATTATAGAAAATAGAGATTTAGAGAGCTCTGACCGAGATCTTCAATTTATGTCTAGTGACTTTTTCCCGTAAAAAACTTATTTTCAAAGTTAGGTAGATTTAAATGTGGATATTCGTTCACTTAACATGAAAGTGTCGACACTTTTTGCAATATAGTGCATTATTAGTCCTGTATATGCAAAACGAATTTCTCATTTATCTCTTAAAATGAAAAAGTTGCATTTTCTCATTCCCTAGAGTTAAGAGGCAAATCAATCAGTGTATTAAAATATTAATGCAAGTTGAAAATTAATTGCCAAGTTTTTAAAAATAAAAAGTAAATGGTTGGATTTTAAGCAATAGTAATATAATTTAAATGCAAATATAAATTTTATTTCTCTTAGTAAGTTACCTGGGTATTGTTCTTGATCACATATTCTACCACCAAAATTTCTAATTTTAGCATAAATATATCGTATGCAATGTTAGTTGTAGTTTTATATTTTCTACATTTAGCGGTCTCTAATAATGCAAATTAAAGCCTTTTGTAAGATTGGAAAATTTTATCGTAATATTAGGTTAGTACCTATTCAACTCTAAAAGAGTTTTTCTAAAGAGTACATATTCAATTCTAAAATAATTAATCATTTTTTTTTAAATATGTGATCAGACCTGTGAACCAGTATCTTATCTGCAGGTTATAACAGAACAAACGATCATGCCATCACTGGGACTCAAACCCAGACCCTAGCAGTTGCAGTGTAATAGCGAGATAACATTAGGTCACTGAGACGGCAATAAATAATAATTTTAATCAAAATTTTCAATTTTCCTACCCCCTGGGGTGAAGGGGCCAATTGTTGCTGTCAACACAACATACCACCAAAATATAAAATTTCTAGCCCAAATAGATCGTTTGAAATATTCCTGAAGAATTGCGAAGTTTTCAAAAAATTTCCACCGTTAGAAGTCGCAATTGAAATTGTTCGAAGATTCGAAAAGTGTGAATTGTAATATTTCATCAATACCTATCCAACCCAAAAAGAATTTTCAATTTATCAAGAAAGATATCATTCTGAATTTAACGTCGATCAGTTTTAGAGGAAAAATTGTCTTGAGCCGGGTGGGATAAGAATACACGACTTCCTGATAACATGTCAGATTCTCTGCCCGCTGAGTTACTAGCCACCGATCAAAAACTCCGCTAATTGATGCTATGAACTTTCGACATTAAATGATTGACGTTAAATTCAGAGTGATATTTTTCTTGATGGTTGAGCAAATACGTTGAAAAATCTCTTCAATTTAAACAATTGTCTACTCAGAATATGTTTGCCATCTTCATGACATACTTGTCATTGTTTCTTGAGGTTCAGAGCAGCTGGAACAATACCTTCATGAGAATTGTGTACTCTTTGTAGAAAGTTCATGGCATCAGTTAGAGGTCTTGATCGGCGGCCGGTACCTCAGCGGTCAGAGCACCTGACACCTTATCGGGAGGTCGTGGGTTCGTATCCCACCCAGCTCAAAACAATTTTCCTCTAAAACTGATCGACGTTAAAATCAGACTATATCTTCAATGATAGTTGACGAAAAAGTTGAAAGTCGGATTGAAAGGATTAAAGCTGGATGAGATGGCGAAAGTTGATATGTCCTTTTTTTATCCTTTGAGCTTCATTAAAAAATAACGAGTTCCCATCTTTCAGAGACAAATGCTACGAATACTCAGATCTTTAACCCAGCTATGAAAGGAAAAATAATCATACACATTTAAATCCTTATTTTTAAAGAACGTAACCAACTTTCAATAGTGATTTCTGAAACAGTAAAGAAAATAGACATATCTACTTCCTTCTCTTCACAACCTGTGCACAAAATTTTCAAGAGTAACACATCCTCTCTTTATTTAAGTGCTTTTTAAAGTATCAGTTATCCAGATATGATCAAATACATGTTCTATAAGTTTGTGCTAGTAAAAGCTTGCATTGTGTGATCACAAACACAGTACACCAAGTAATATCACCAAATTTTCCGTTTTCTGCATTTGCACTGTATTAATAAACTGAATAATGATGACAATGCACATGAAACTGATAATTAATATTGCAACTAATGTATTACATGCTAATTTAAATTGCTTTGTACAGATCTAAACATTTTACAATCACACAACAAAGATGCATAAATATATCTAATGTGCTTGATACTGCAGTTCTAATAGTGGTTCAACGATAATAAAATGAACTGCTAAGCAGTAATGAAAATAAAACCCGATACTTACGAAAGCACTACCAGCTGAGATCGTTATTGATAAGCAAAGTGCTAAGTAATGCGGTAAACAGGAAGAATCATCATGTATAGGCCACACGCCGTGATTTTGAAACGTTTACATACGAGATAAGAATAATTGAAGGTCATTCACACCAAAACTGTTGAGGATTTGTTCAAAATTACATTATTAAGGCTGAGGATGAACATCCATCTAGCTAATCAGCTGCAAATTAAACACAAACAAGTGTTTCATTTTTCTGCTTCAAGACTCATGGTATTCAATGAACGAATGCTAACATAAAACAACTGCAATACAATCAACATTTAGTTGTGGTTGAAAAACAAGATTTCAAAGAGAGTGAAACACAGAATTAATGGGAAGAAATATGTACACACGTGTATATGAAGCTTGTAAAAGAGGAAACAGAAATTCTCGAGTTTCTCAACAGAGGACCTCGTTTAAAAACAGTAAATACATTTTTATATCACAGAGAGAAATTTGCAACGAAAAAATTACTTGTAATTATCCATTGATAATCTTGCTCATTGCATTGGGATTCAGCTGAATAATGATAATAATGTATGAGATGAGGATGCCTAATACAGTCAACATGTAACTCCGATTCAGATGGAAGAATCTCCATCCTGTGAGGATGACAGGACTAGAAGCTAAGTGCTCTCCCATTAGCTGAACATTGTGGAGGAGGGAGAGATCACTCCAAGTGTCCGCCGATGTAACTTTATAAAATAATGATAAACAGTTCTGAGATTCTTCCATCACCGAAGAAGCTGACAGACAAACCATAACAAATCCCATGAAAAGTAGGCTCAGTTTCTGGATGCTAGATATCAGCGACAAATTATCTAATTTGTTGACCAGTGTTAAGTCGAAAGTTATGTCGACGCATACGCTCAAGATGAAATTGGTGTACCACAAGAACACTGCCGGGGAAAATATATCTTCCATCTCAGACACCAATTTAGTCAGAAAGACGTATTGACGACGAAGATTCAGAACAGATGGTACATCTAGTGTTCTTGGACTTCGAAAAACATTTCTCAACGTTTCTGAAAAGGCCAGTATGCTGTATCTCAAACACCTGCAGAGGGAGATATACAACGTAACGAGGAAAGAAAGCGTTCCCCACATAATGCCGTCTTGCAAGGTAAGTAGAAAACTGACAATGACATATTGTACGGATTGGGGGACGAATTTTATACGTATGCCGAAAAAGTGGACGTTCATAAATTCGTCTACTCCAAGTTTATGAACTTTCACCAGAGTCAACGTAATACTGATGATAAGAACACACCAGATGATAACAGTCATAATAATGATGCATCGTTCCAGTTTCTTCTGCTGCATTTTTCTTAAATGACGATAGCGATAGTTCAAATGTCTTAATAACGAAGTCATTCTCTTTTGCTTAAATGCATAAATGTCGGCTGTCATAGAGGCTGAGAGTGATCGCAACAAGGTCGTGACCTGCATCCAAAATTGAAGCCCGCCTTTAGAGAAAAGTACAGTCACAAGAGCCTTCAGGCTGAAGAGGTGGAGATAAATCAAAGCGAGTACATTCCACCATCTCATTAGTCTCTTGCGATTTCTATTTTTTCCGGAGATCTCGGTGGAAATGGGAGGTTGAATTCCGACCACACTCAGCGAGCTCAGAATTGGCTTTAGCACTGCCACAAACTGGTTTTTCTCGTCAGCTTTAATGGTTTGCATTCTGGTTATCTTCGTCACTGCAGTCCTTACGTCGAAGATTATTTTAGGATTCCTGACGTTTGCAGGAAATGTCGATCGCAAATTGGTCATTACCAGGTATGCAATTAAGTTCACAGTTGCTTTTTAAGACAGCAAAGGGTGTGAATTTTAATACTTTGAAGCTGGAAACTAGTTAAAACTCCTCCTTTGCTCCTTCTTTAATGATGGTCAGACGCGTTAAAAGCAATGCCTTTCGGTAACAGATAAAAGCTACTGACTGTGCTTCTTCAAACACTTTAGTTACTCGCCAGCTCAAGAAAAAGATTTTCCTGTAGTTTAGTATGTTGATATTGGCAACAGGCTGAAGCAAGGGTAATACGTAAAATCCGAGAATGTCGCAATGTTTTCTAAATTTGACGACAGTGGAACAGGTGCAAATATGCATCCTACAACTCACAAGGTTATGACAACTAAATAATGCATGATGACAAGGTTATGTCAACTAAATAATGCATCTACATGCAATTTTTTTGAAATACAGTAGACCGGTTAACGCAGAATCGGTCTTCAGAATTAGCTTCGCCTAACAAAAGTAGCAAAACTTCGCGGGATTTTCGATTTTCTGTCAGTTGATAAAAGAACGTTATCATGGCAGAAAGAGGCAGCGAAGACCACCAACTGATCCTCTGGAAGTGGCTTTTAGCACTGAATGGCCAATTATTGAAATGGCTATGAAATTAATGGATGCTGAACGCAATTTACCGATAGTTCTCTAAGTAAATATTCATGCACAAAGTATCCTTTTGTAAGACTGCGAATTATGAAAGACTCAAAAGAAAGGGAAAAAGAAGAAAGGTAATAGTGAGCTCAACAGACCTAAAACTTTTATATTAAATTGTATTTTCAGGGAAAAAGAAATTGTCATTAAACGAGTGGAAAACCTTTATCAAAATTATTAATAGGCAGAATAGAATGTGAAGAAATAGTTCGGTGGAAAAACATTAATATAATCATCAATTCACTTTTCAAAA
This sequence comes from Ryuthela nishihirai, assembly GCA_038380435.1. Classification (NCBI taxonomy): domain Eukaryota; kingdom Metazoa; phylum Arthropoda; class Arachnida; order Araneae; family Heptathelidae; genus Ryuthela; species Ryuthela nishihirai. Next base: position 45,034,444 of record JAWZYU010000020.1, read on the forward strand.
TAATGATTTTTTTTAAAAGAGATTTTAATAATATCTGCTAACTCTCATCTAAAATTATTTAAAAAGTTATATAAATAACTGTGTAGAAACGGCATTTTATTCTTTTACTCCAGATGGTCATAAAGTTTTATCCTCTAGAATCTTAGATAAATTTATTCGGCCCTTACCATTTCTTTACAATGCAAAAGTTAAATCCACTGATTTCATTATGTTTTTTAGAGCTTTGCGATCCCTTCCAACTGTTCCAGACTCACATTTTGGGAATCTCTGCTTTATTCGATAGAAATGTTTATCGATAAAATATCACATTGAGTAGAGCGTTTAGATTTCGATTGATGAAAACGAGGACATTTTCAGTAAATGTTACGCTTTCAAAAAGCTGAAATTGGGACAATTTAGTTGCGATTTCTATTTCAGTTTACTGAAACTCAGACCTTCTCCAAAGTGTAACCCCAAAGATAATTAACTTTAACTAAGGCAGTTGCACAACGGAGTAATGTGCATGACGTACAATTCACGGTAGACAGAAGGTGCAATAATTTGTCCCTCCATTTACTGCGATCTGATTGATCCATCTAATGCGACTTATTATATCAATTCCTTAAGGCAGTCTAGCTCCTCGAGGGCAGATTTATAGTTATGCTGCATAGACTGACGGTAAGCCTATGTCCCAGAGGTGTGACTTTTATTATTGCTGGGAGCATGTTGTAGAAGTGTGACCACTCTCGTGGCCAGAGACTGCTCAAGACGGTAAGCGAGATACCGAGCACCGCATTGGGCCCTTCTCTGAGAGGGCACCTTAGAACGCGAGACATTTGTAATATGTCTGAAAAGGGACGCCGAGAAGGGACTTTGCATCGGGGAGTAACCAAAAAATACTTGCTTGATCTGATTCTGCTCGTGGCATGGCTAATTCAAAGTCCAAATGTACGATTAAGGTCATACCTCGCCAACAACACTCAAATACGTCACAGGCGTGCACTGACTGTTTGGTGCTCAATGCAAACGTATTATTCCACAAAACAATCTTCACTATATTTAAAAAAATGCGTAAATATAGGTGTTGAGGGATGTATCCGGAGTCCCCATATATATTCGTTGCCGCAAAAATCCCACACACATTCTCACCCATCCTGTCCAAAAATTTGCCTCATTGGTCCTATGAATCATACTCCTTTAATATTCTGTTACCAGGTTACCTTTACTCTTGGCTGTAATAGATCGCTAAGGTGATTTACATTGAATGTATCATTCACATATACTGGTAAGTCGATGCTTGAATATTTTAAATTTTTAACTATTTCTCGAATAGAGAAAAATATTTTGTTTTACTATTTTTGGAGAGGAGAATGGATTTTAGTAAATGGTTCCAGCTGAAGTGAATTATTAGGGTCGGTCCCTGAATTCCTTTCTTTCCGAAAGGCAATATTATTCCTTTCCATAATTCAATAGTAGAGCATCACAGGAGATCAACTGAAAAAAATTGAGCTTCGGGTAAGTAGGACATTAACCCAGGCCTCCCTGTTACATGCCAGGTATTCTTTATATTAAGAAATCGAATTCTTATATCGGGATAGTTTAGTGCTCTGAATACGACGAATATTCCAAAGCTGCATCTTTGTGAAATATAAAATCTTTCCCCGTCTTTAGTAGGCTCCATAGCAACAACGCACAGATTTCGCAGATAGAACTTTATGCGATACCAGCAAAGAAATAAATGATGATAAGGCCTTTGTTTTTAAGAGCAATGACAAGTTCAGCAAGCTTTCAAACAAGTCGTAACTCGTTAACCTTGGAGGAACGACTGCAAATCTACAGACACGTGTCAAGAACTTTTTGAACGCCCTCCGTACCTGGCAAGTAAATGGGAGGCCATTACTTTCCTCTGTTCCCACAACTTACCGCAAAACTAAATTTTTTCCAGCTAATTATTCCTTTCAGTTCTTACCGACAGATGAATCATTTTCATTCTCAGAATGGTTGTTGGCAGCAGCAAAAAGAGAACATACTCCCCCAAATCTAGTAATAATACTAAGAATGTTTCTATTGAGGTGAATCCCTTCACTTGAATCAGATTAAATAGGCATGTTCTTCCCAATTGTGGACACTGAATAAGGCGTGTCACTGAATACAAGTGGTTTCAAAAAACTTCTCTCACCAGTTTAAAGTCTAAAAAACGCATATTATTCAAGATAATCATGAAAAACCCAAGTCATGTTAACTCTAACCACACAACCCATTTGATTATTTTTTTCACTGTCACGCTACAGTTGTCTTCTCTGGAAATGTAGCTGCGTCGCCACCTATTCTGAACCGAAAACGAGGAAATCTTCCCAGACGCTTTCGCTTGCTCATTCACTTTTCTTCTTATCCATTCACTTGATGCTCATAACAGAATGTGTCAACAACAGCGTATGCTACGAAAGCAGTTTACTCAAACGTCGCTTAGTTGCTTGGTGACGTCATGAACTTGTAGAGATACGTAGGAAATGTTTACGCACAACTTGGCCATTTGCCAAAGTACTCAGACCTTAAACACGTATCTAGTACAGAACGATGAGCTGAACGATGAAATCTGCGTCTGAAATGCGATTAAGGTCACCGCCTTGTATTAAGGTCACACTTCATTGCATTAAACAAATGGGATAGCATTTAGATCAGACACGTGGACAGAAAAAAATTCCGGGGTAGAGGATCAGATTTACATTTCCTGAGGGGAAGAATGCAAAGTAAAGGAAATTGGATGGAATGAAAACTTAAAATAGAGGTGCAGTATATTTACTTCTTGTGACATAGTAAAATTTATAATTACATTTGAAGGTTGGGTTGTTTTGCCTTCGAGCTGCGCTGTTTTGCATACATTGAGCTGAATGGCAGGGTCACAAAGACTCCCAAAGACTCAGAGAAGGTTAGGGGAAGCGGAACCATTGGACAGCCGTTAGGAAACAGATGGTAGCATCCCGCCAAACCATCTAGCGTGTTGTTTAACATGCACATGATATGGTTCTCTTGCATATGGAGAAACACACGGCATAATGGACGTACCTTAACGGACGGCGGCCTTTACAAGCTTAACATTGTCCCTTTTATCACAGAGAACAGAATGGGGTTAGTGGATAAAATTCTCAACGCAGGCACAGTTGGGACTCGAAACAGGGAACATCAAATTGCAAGCCTGATGTGCTACCGAATAGACACCCCCCTCCCCCTCACCACTACAACCACCTTCTCCTATAAGAGTAGAAATTCAAATTAATAGAAGATTAGGTAAATACAAATCGTATGTCTTATAAATGTCTAGTATTATCATCGTATTATATAATAGCCGTAATCGGACGAACCTACGGGCTGAAACGCATTTATTTTACGTCCAAGGTGTGAGGTCTTTGGTGGTGGGAATTTTCGGTTGCCTTTAATTCTGCGGGTACTTGACCGATCTTTCCCAAATTTAGTGTCGTGGTTCCATTTAGGTCAAACTATGTTGGGTTCAGAGCTCAGGTTCGTAGCTGCCGTGGGCATGTAGTAAACGTTCTGCAAGTGTTTAAAATTTCTACGGGCGCTGCCGTCGCCTACCTTATGAATGGAATAGTACGTTGTGTTATGGGAAAAGTTATGAATGGACTGACGTTTCGAGTTAAACTTTTGGACTACTACTAGAGGCTCTATATAGGTAGAGGTTGGCCATCTCAAATTTGGACGCCATGTTTTGTCGTCGCTCGGATTGTTTAGCTTGCATAGCTGAATGGTATTGCAGGGTTGGGTTGGGGTGTTTTACCCCTGAGCTGCACTTTTTTGCACACCATGGGCTAAATGGCCAGGTCACATGGACCCCGAAGGCTCAGAGAAGGTTGGGGGAGGGGACCCACTGGAACAGCTGTTGGGAGACAGATGGTAGCCTCCCGTCAAGGCCATCCAGCGTGTTCTTTAACGTGCACAGGGTATGGCTCTCCCGCACACGGGGCCACGGCTTAATATCCCATCCGACGGACTGCGGCCTTTCCAAGCCCATCGGTGTCCCCTACTGACCGTGGGCAGGGCGGGGAATTTTTGCGGAGATAAATCTCAACGCTGACCCAGCTGGGACTCGAACCTGGGAACTACAGATTACGAGCCTGGCGCGCTACCGACTGAGCCACCCCCGCCCCTGGTATTGCAGGAATACTTATGGATTCATGAAAAGGTAGAGTAACATTTGATACAGATTTCAGTATTCACGATTGGAAGCACTTTAGAAAACGGCTAAAAAAAGGAAAAGTAAATTTTACGGCTTTTTTTTCTTAAAAAAAAAGATATAATTTCGTTTGTTGTCTTGTCCGTCTGTAGACATCAAACTTTTTTGTTTATACAGATAAATAAAAAAATTCTTTTTGTGTTAGATAGGAATTAATGACATATTACGATTTGCATTTTTCGAATCTCCCAAAAGTTATAACTGCGCCCTCTAACGATGGAAAATTTTGAAAATTCCAAAATATCAAACGAATATTCCATTTGATGTAGTTGTGTTAGAAGTTTTAAATTTTAGTATTGAAATGTGAAGGTTACGAAGTTACCATTGGCAACAATCATTTGACTCTTTAGACCCAGGGGGGGGGGGGGAAGGTGAATGCAACTTTTTTTTCTTTTAACAGAAAACTGTATGTTTTTAGAGAGAAATTAAAAATTCTTTTTGGGTTGGACAGGTATTGATGAAATATTACAATTTGCATTTTGCGAATTTCCCAAAAGCTATAATTGCGCTCTCTAGCGGTGGAAAAAATCGAAAAATTTAAAACGAATATTGCAAACGATGTAGTTATGCTAGAAATTTGAAATTTTGGTCGTAGAATGTGACAGTCTTGAAAATTCCACTGACAACAATTAGTTGACCCTAATCCCAAGGTAGGTAAGAAACGGAATGGTTTTGTTTTAAGAGATAATTGAAAATCTATTTTTTAGTTGTTTACTAATAAAATGTAATTCGCATTTTCAAAGGTAGTTTAAATTTATATCATTAGAGATCACTAAATATCGAAACTGCAAAACTTTTAGTGAATGTTTCAAGTGATCTGCTTATTGTAGAAATTTCGGCGTGTAGAGTTCTGTTATGGTGGAAATTCTACTGACAGCAATGATCTGCCCCTTATTTTCAGAGGAGCGAGAGGAAAGCAACTTTTTGAATTTAAAAGACAAAGACATTTTATGCTTTATACTTACTAATGAAATACTACTATGTGCATTTCCCCTATCATACATTAAAAATAAATAAATAACCATTCAAGCAGCTGCTTGTACAGAGGTCTGACAGGAACCTGTCAGTTTATATGCCATAGTAGAAGGTTCATGAGGATGGCGGGACCTCAGCAGATATACAACACTAAAATCCATAATTAAAACTTTTAAGGGGTGAAAAAGTAGGCAAAGGAAGAACTTTATTCTCTATGAAAGTGAGATTCCCATATGCGCCAGAGGCGATATGAGTTCTAGTTATTTTACACTTTCAGTACCCTCTGACAGTGGAAATTCGAACTACTGTATAATTGAGAAAATAAACTATTAATATTTGATTAGTACTTATAATGTGCAAAAAAGTTTTTCATTTACCTCTTAAAGCAGAAAAGTTTCATTTTACCAATGGGACAAATCATTACTATTAGGGTAAACCACTTGATCATTACACTCGATGGCCAAAAATTTAAGTTTCTAGCAAAAATATATCGTTTGCAATATTTATTTAAAGAATTTATATTTTCCAGCTTTTTTCCGCCGCTGGAGGTCGCCTTTTCGAGTTTTTATTTACCCTCCTTAGCACTCTCTAACACTGGAAATTGCAGCTGATGGGGATTCCAAAAACGTGAATATTAATATTTTTGTGGAAAAAAAATTCGCCGACATACGGGATTCGAACCCGCAGTTCTTCAGAAATATGCCAGAACATTCTAACCTCTTCAACTAAAGCCGGCTTTTTTCACAAAAAACATTTATTGATTTAGAGACGTTTAATCGTCTACAGGTAATGCTGAAATTAACAAATATTGTTTAAATCATTAATATTTTTTTAGTGTCTGTAAAACAAAAAATCGTTGTTTCGTTTATCTCTTTAAAAGAGTTTCATTTTCGCACCCACTATTGGCTAAGACGGAAAAGTCTTGTCATTTTAAACCTTCTGACCATAACCTCTACTACCAAAACCTCAGATTTCCAGTGTAAATAGTTTGCTTGTAATATTCATTTGAAATTTTAGCATTTTCATCTTTTCCCACCGCTAGAGGGCGCTATTAAAGTTATTGAAAATTTTCAAAATTGCTAATCACAATATTTGTTCGACACCTATCCAACCCAAAAAGAATTTTACATTTAGCTCTAAAAGTAAAAAAAAAATGATTGTCTATAGACGGACAGACAGGTGGAAAGACAGATGGACAGACAACAGTCAACAGAGAGACGGACAGACAGACGAACAAATACTGGCATAGGCAGACGATAAAGTGAAAACATTAGCTCGTTTTTCAAACGAACCTTAAAAGAAATAATTTGTTGGTTTTCAGTTAGCTCGTTTCACTTTTACAGCCGTTTGCCGTCTTCTGATAGTGTTTCTTGGGGAAAAATATTCATTAAATTATTTCTTTGTGTGGAATTTTTACACCCAAGTGCATCGCAATGAGGCATTCATAAAATATAAACAGCTTTTATAGATAAAAAAAGTGGCAGAAATACAGGGTGAATCTGAAAAAGTGGGCATAACTTTATGGGGTGGTAGAACGCAGCTATACGAGCAATATTCGTCATAGAATGTATGGTCGGAACGCAAGCGGTAAGTTAAAAGGTAGTTTTCCACTGTCACATTTAAAGAATGAACACAAGAAGGAGAGGAGATACTTCAGAAAACATTTTATTAACAGGAATGTAATTGAGGTACATGCTCAAAAAATTGCTCAAAAGAGCTGCCGCCAGCTGTAATGCAGGCTTCACACCTGCGGGATAGGGACCGACGCACATTTGCGAAGACACCGGCATTTCCCGAATATCGCCGGCAACAACGGTCGCGGCAACGTCTCTGTGCCTCACTTGCATTCCCGTCCGCCGCACCGTACACAAAGTGCATATCCGCCATTTCGTGGTTAGTATAACCAGCCATCCTCTCGGCAATCCACGGTAGAAATGCCGTTGGGTGCGAGGACCGACCCTTTTATACCATTTCCAACGCCACCTAGCGGCTCGCCGTTTGCGTTCCGCCCATACATTCTATGACGAATATTGCTCGTATAGCTGCGTTCTACCACCCCGTAAAGTTTTTATTTCTCATATATATTTTCATATATAAATTTTATTCATCATATATAAATTGCCCACAAAAAGGGGGGGCGGGGTGGCTCAGTCGGTAGCGCACCAGGCTCGTAATCTGTAGTTCCCAGGTTCGAGTCCCAGCTGGGTCAGCGTTGAGATTTATCTCCGCAAAATTCCCCGCCCTGCCCACGGTCAGTAGGGGACACCAATGGGCTTGGGAAAGGCCGCTGTCTGTCGGATGGGACGTTAAGCCGTGGCCCCGTGTGCGGGAGAGCCATACCCTGTGCACGTTAAAGAACACGCTGGATGGCCTTGACGGGAGGCTACCATCTGTCTCCCAACAGCTGTTCCAGTGGGTCCCCTCCCCCAACCTTCTCTGAGCCTTCGGGGTCCATGTGACCTGGCCATTTAGCCCATGGTGTGCAAAAAAGTGCCGCTCAGAGGTAAAACAACCCAACCCAAAGCCCACAAAAAGAACATTTTGAAACAAGCGCATCAATATATTCAAATTTTTAGCATTCTTTATTTATTAAAAACCTCTCCTTAAATCAAAGCCGTAAAAGCGTGGTGGCCGTACACAGTCTGCACATATTTATGATGATTGACCAATTATACGTAAAAAACAAAAGCTTTTATATTCTCAAAACAATTCTTTTTCTATTTCAAGTTTACTTTACAAAAACTATACATAGATATTTAAAATTTCATTTTATTTAATTTTTCTTAATGCGGCCACAGAGAATTTCTTGTGGCGGTAAAGCGATCGCTGCGAATTGCTCGTGAACAGCGATTCTGCTACGGGAAAATATCTCCTAAGAACTAGCGCTATATATGTACAGAAAAACAATGAAATGAAAACTACAGCACGTTTTTTTTTCCTTTTCAAAACGGGCTAAAAAATTGGTCTCAAAGTAGAGTAGAAACAACTAATCGCTTATGCAAAGTCCAAGTACGTTAACCCAATTATAATAATTCTTATAGAAACATCAATAACTAACAATGTATGCTCCCGTCTTCTTTTCTATATAGTTAACTAGCAGATTTACCCGGCGTTGCTCGAAACTGAATAAAATGAAAACTTTCATAAAAAAAAAAACTTTCTAAACACCTAACTGAACTTCTAAATCTTTCTAAAATGTAGAGTAGATGCACCCACGACGTAAGCTTTCATTTGTCATAAATATCATTACACTCGATCTCATCCTCCTCCGGTGATGGGGGTGGGGGCTCAGTCGGTAGCCCGCCACACACGTAATCTGTAGTTCCCAGGTTCGAGTCCCGCCTGGGTCAGCGTTGAGATTTATCTCCACGAAACTCCCACCCTGCCCACTGTCAGTAGGGGACAGCGATGGGCTTGGATTGGCCGTCGTCCGTCTGATGGGACGTTTAGCCATGGCTCCGTGCACGGGAGAGCCATACCCTGTGCACGTTAAAGAACACATTGGATGGCCTTGACGGGCGACTACCATCTTTCTCCCAACAGCTGCTCCAATGGGTCCCCTCCTCCAACTTCCTCTGAGCCTTCGGGGTCCTTGTGACCTGGTCATTTAGCACATTACGTAAAAAAAGTGCAGCTCAGAGGTAAAACAACCCAACACCTCCGGTTAAAAAAGTTTCCCTCTATATTAGGAGAGAAAAAGAAATGGACATGGTTCGAGGTACCCATTATTCTTCCCACATCAAAAATTTCTACACCAAAAACAGGGAATTTACTCTCTCAGATATGGAACTTTTCAAATCACTTCGTACCCATCAGAGTTCCTCGGATACAATTTCCCACGCATATGTAACTTTAGAGCAAAAGAAAATTAACTATGGTCCGAGGTGCAAAAAAAAAATGTAAAGGTATAAAGAAATTATTATTTAACAAAATTCTTTATTAACATAATATTTAAAACATTTATTAATTATTTATATATACTTTTATTAGCTTTCGCATATTTTTCAAATTAAGTTAATGATTTTAACTTCCGATACGAACTTAGTTTATGAATCTCGTGTTTTGCGTTACCTCTGAGCGGCACTTTTTTGCACATCATGGGCTAAATGGCCAGGTCACATGGACCCCGAAGGCTCAGAGAAGGTTGGGGGAGTGGACCCACTGGAACAGCTGTTGGGAGATGGATGGTAACATCCCTTCAAAGCCATCCAGCGTGTTCTTTAACGTGCACATGGTATGGGGTCTCCCACACAGGGACCACGGCTTAACGTCCCATCCGATGGATGACGGTCTTTCCAAGCCCATCGGTGTCTCCTACTGACCGTGGGCATGGCGGGAAATTTTGCGGAGATAAATCCGACGCTGACCCAGCTAGGACTCGAACCTGGGAACTGTAGATATGAGTCTGGCGCACTACCGACTGAGCCACCCCCAGTGGCAAGAGTAATTTTTGAATTTACGCTAATCCTTAGTCACAAGAAAAGTAAAATTATACAAATTAAAAAAAAAATCATGTTTCGTAATATGTGCTCTAAAAAGTCAAAAGCAAATTTGAAACATTCCAGTGATGAAACCACATTAATGGGCTGTGTTTTTAGGTTGTTTTATCTCTGAGTGGCACTTTTTTTTGCACACAATGGACTAAATGTCCAGGTGACAGACACCAGAGAAGGTTGTGGAAGGGAATTCGCTCACTAGCTGAGACAGATGTAACCTCCCGTCAGACCATCCAATATGTTTTGACGGGAGTATCAAAGTTGTGGGGAGGATCAAAAAAATATTCATAAATATTCTACGGTATTCTTCACGTCATAAGTTTAAATTTGGTGTGTAATTCTCTGTGATCTGTCAACAGATTGGAAAGATACGAAACCGATTTAAGAAACACACAAACCGAGAAATGTGAAAATATCGTCTGCTGTAAGTGTCCATATCCGTTTCTTCCCATCTGATTTCCGTTTGCGCAAAGGTCGAAGCTTGTCAAGTCACCTGATTCTTGGGCTGGTTGGTCCATAACCTTTACACTTTGGTATGCAGATCATTCTATCGATAGTTTCCCAGACAGCTACTTATTTGGCTTGCAGCTTTCTAGCAAGAAAAGAAAAATTCACAGGACATCCGATAACACTATTACGAAACCAGAGAAAATACTTCATCAACTGTAAGAAGTCGCCAAGGTCATGAAGATAAAACTGTTTCCCAAGGAACGGACAAAACTGTCCTCCTAAACTGAAATAAATTTCGAAATGGTGTATGATGAAGAAAATTCTTTAGCCTTTTCAGATGGCAAGGTTATTGAATAGCGTAATAGTTTTGTTTATTGAGTTAAATTCATCGTGAAGCAATCTTATTTTGATAAAATCATGAAATTAAATATTTTTCGCTAACTCTCAGTTACGTCAGGTGGCAATCGCTGGACGAGACCATGCCAGAAACAATGCAGTTATGACTCTCTTAGACAATTAGATGTTTTCTATCGCTCATATCGATTATTAATTAGTTGATTGGTCGATGATTGACGCAACCTTGATCTTAATAAAGCTTCCACTATATTAACCTTGCATATCGTTGGCCGATATGCAAATTTTTTTGTCGATGCGGAAAGGAAGTTAGAGAGGAAAATCGAAATAAAAATTATATGGAGAGTGCGAATTTCCTTTGTTCACGAAAATCCGGTCTTATACGACTGATACTTGTCTAACTGCTTTGAAATCCAAAACAGTTGTCTTTGTATAATTTTATCCCCATATTTTATGTCCGACATTAAAAACAAATAAAAAACACTATAAAATCTTATTCCATGTAGAATATCTTTTTAACCTTTCTTGTTCGGGGGAAAATTTTAGTAATTGGGAAACCATTATTTTTAAAGCAATACATTAAAACAATATGCTATTTGGTAATCTTAAAAAGAAACGCCAGCCGTCCCATGGCCGAGTGGTTAGCACGCTTGGCTACTGATCTAAGGGACCTGGGTTCGAGCCCCGGGTAAGGCATGGATGTGTGTGTGTATTGTTTTTCTGCTGAGGTCCTGCCATCCTCACAGACCTTCTACTATGGCATATAAACTGACAGGCTCCTGTCAGACCTCTGTGGCAAGCAGCTGCTTGAGGGGTATTTATTTTTTTTTATATAGTAGAAGGATCTGTGAGAAAGAAGGCCTACGACGGTTAGATTGCTTTATCTACCAAAGAATTGTGTAATCGGCAAAAAAAAACACTGATCAGAGAGTTCTCTGAGCGGCACTTTTCTCACTCAGTTGGCTGTACGGCCAGGTGGGCCAGGTCACAAGGACCTCAAAGGCCCAGAGAAGGTTGAGGGAAGGAGATCCACTGAACAACTGTTAAGAGACAGATGGAAGCCTCCCGCCAAGGCTATCTAGCTTTTACTTTCATGTGCACAGGGTATGTCTTTCCTGTGCATTGACCACGCTTAACGTCCCATTTAAAGAACGGCGGACTATATAAGTTTATTGGTGCCTCCTTTCTCACCTCGACTACCCTAAGAACTGAGGTGAAAGGAGGGGAAATTTCGACTGCCATAAAAGCTCAGATGGAGGAGGGGAATCAGGATTTCTCACATAGGCCTCCCACCGAAGAAAAGAAAAATTCACAGGACATCCGATAACACTATTACGAAACCAGAGAAAATACTTCATCAACTGTAAGAAGTCGCCAAGGTCATGAAGATAAAACTGTTTCCCAAGGAACGGACAAAACTGTCCTCCTAAACTGAGAAGTTGTTCAGCGACTTCTTACAGTTGATGAAGTATTTTCTCTGGAACTTTTATAACGAAAGAAATTTTTCATTATAACATAACAATTATGAGTTGTATACATATATATATATATGGCAAATGGGGACTGTCCCACAAATCAAAGCATATCCTACAACACTCCACCACCAATTTAAAAAAAAAAAATAAATACCCCCTCAAGCAGCTGCTTGCCACAGAGGTCTGACAGGAGCCTATCAGTTTATATGCCACAGTAGAAGGTCTGAGAGGATGGCAGGACCTCAGCAGAAAAACGACACAAAGATCCATGCCTAATCCGGGGCTCGAACCCAGGTCCCTTAGATCAGTAGCCAAGCGTGCTAACCACTCGGCCACGGGACGGGGAGGATTAAAAATTTAACATGGATATGATTATTTAAAATTAAGATTCATAGGTATAAAAATGTATATGCAATATGATTTGCCTTTTTTTATACCTAGCATCTTTTACACCCTTTCGGGGTTGGGGGTGGGTCAGTTGGTAGCGAGCCAAGCTCATAATCCGCAGTTCCTATGTTCGAGTCCTAATTGGGCTAAGCATTAAGGTTTATCCCCCTAAAACTCACTGCCCTCGGTCAGTAGGAGACACCGATGGGTTTAGAAAGAGCGCGATTTGTCAGATGGGATGTTAAGCCGTCCCCCCGTGTGGGGAGAGCCATACCATGTGAACGTTAAAGAACATGTTGGATAGCCGTGATGGAGGCTATTATCTGTCTCCTAACAGCTTTCCAGTGGGTCCCCTCCCCATCAACCTTCTCTGAGCTATTGTGATCCTTGTGACCTGGCCTTTTAACCCATTGTGTGCAAAAAGGTGCCGCTCAGAGGTAAAACAACCTATCCTACACCCTTTCTCTCTTCGTGGCACTCCTACGCACAATCTGCAATTTCTGCAGTATCTCCACATCCTCCTATTCTGTGGGTACGCCTAAAACAGGTCTGCAGACAGCCTTAACTGGCATAGTGGTTAGGTAGCTAGCGACTGTTCCAGCAAGGCAAACTTTGTGTGTTGTGTTAGCTCTAACTAAGGCAGTGGTCAGCAGTGACTTCGGTCGTAGTAGGGCATGTCCTCGTATGAGAAGACCTGTAAAAGCTAGGAGTAGCTTCTAGGATTCTTCTCTGTCCTATGTGTCGCAAATAAAAAAAAATCTCCCAGCAATCCTAAGAGTGAAGTACTCAAGCAGCATAGTAATTCTCAAATCTTTTTGTTCTGGTTGTCTGAGTTATCCTAGTTAGTTTCATTCTTTTCTCATCACCCTTAAAATCTGAGCTTCCCATTTAAACCCAAATACAGAATTCACAAACCTGTACTTAATTTTCAAAAACATGTTCAAAATCTTATACGAGTGTAATTTGCAGCGCCGACGATATCCATTTTGCCTTCTGGAGCAAACTGCAAAATATATCTGATTATACAGTATTATATTTGCCATCCTTTGAGAACGTGGATAATGCCACGCGGAGAGGACTTGGATATATACCACCCGGAGAGAACTTGGATATATGCCACCCGGAGAGGACTTGGATATATGCCACTCGAAGCGAACTTGGATATGCCATCCTGAGTGAACAAACTAAGCTAAAAATAATGTCACCGAATTCTGAAATAATTTGAAAAAACAGCTTTTCAAACTATAATTTCAAAAATTTTACTTGAAAGCTAAGAATTTTTCCAGAAACACAGTTTATTAAAGCAATACTTTTAAAATGTTATAAACATAAATATGCCTTTGTAATATTAAGATTTGTAGTGGAAAGCGGTAAATTTCTGTGAGACTTTCCACATGTTTTTGAATGTTGTTTGTAGAATTTTTGTCACTTTTCTTTAAATATTACACAGTACAACCTCATAAATCTGCCTCCCTCGGAAACTAGCATTAGCCTAATTTTAGAATATTCAGTTTTTTTAGAGTACTGCTTAACACCTTGTATCTCTTAACTCTGTGTTCCGTAATTTGATCAGCTGACAATCGAATGTGTCTTGATAGGCTGTCTGCAAATTAGCTCTGGCATTCGTGAATTTTGATGTGAGTCATGGTGCCAACAAAAAATTTTAAGCACTATATTTAGCATCGCGAAACTGTCCTCCCGCGTAAATGGGAGAGGGAGGGGATTTTCTGGGAATGTTGAGCTCCGTGCTTTTTTTTAGAAACACAACCTTTGTTGCAATCAGTTCAATTAAAAGTTTTCCTTAGCTATTGCATCTCTTGTACGGTTTGAAGTTGAACGTCACAAACCGTAACTGTTTTCTTAATATTTGGCATTAACCGGCATTTCAAGTATCTTTGCTTTCTCACTTCATCTCAACAATTGGCTTTCTATGTATTGATGAATTTAAATGCCCAAGCATTACTGTATAGGTTTTGATGAGCTGTTTTACTTCTGAGCGGTATATTTTTAAGCACAGTGGGCTAAAAAGCCAACCCAAAGGGATCTTTAGGACTCACAGATGGTTGGAGAAGAAGATGCACTGGACAGCTGTTAAGAAGTAGATGGAAGCCTCCCATCAATTCATCCAGTTTTTTTTACGTGCACTATGTAGAATAAGCAATAGCTCTCCTGCACATGGGCATCGGCTTAACTCCTATCAAATGGAATAAACTAAATTTCAAGCCATTCGGTGAAAGTGCTCAGAGAAGGTTTGGGGAAGGGGATTCACTGAACAACTGTTAAGAGTTGTTTCACCTTTTCATGCTTAAGTTGTTAAATCCGCTGTGTACTTAGAAAATACCGATGATGCGGGATGCCGATCATGTTGTAGTCTAATGAGCGGAGAGTGTGATTTCAGGGATTGCCTTAGAAAATATGATATTCAAGTCCTCAGGGGGATGGAGTTTATTCCCCCTCTGAGTACGCTACTGATTCAATAAAATAAATAATCACTCAAGCAGCTGCTTGCTATAGAGGTCTGACAGGAGTATACCAGTTTTCCAGAAACACAGGTTCGTTAAAGCAATACATTAAAACAATATGCTATTTGGTAATCTTAAAAAGAAACGCCATAGTAGAAGGATCTGTGAGGAAGGCGAGGCCTCAACAGATAAACAACACAAACATCCGTGCCTTACCCGGGGTTCGAGCCCAGGTCCCTTTGATCAGTAGCCAAGTGCGTTAACCATTCAGCCACGGGACAGATTAAACCATATTTAAAATAACTGAACTAAGCTTCAAGACGGTAATTCTAATTACAGTTCCATCCAAGAATGGAACTGTGATTTGTTTATTTGGTGCTGGAATACATATCTGACTTTATCAGGAAGGTGATAAAGGGAATTTAAATGATCAAGAACATTCGGATTACCTTTCATCTGAGACTACTCCTTACCCAGATACCTTAATCCACCGCTACTGCACACAATACCATAGTACTGTAGTTTTAGTTGATAGTAGTATTCAGAGTGCAAGGTAACATATATTTTTTATAAGAGA
Organism: Ryuthela nishihirai; assembly: GCA_038380435.1. NCBI lineage: Eukaryota > Metazoa > Arthropoda > Arachnida > Araneae > Heptathelidae > Ryuthela > Ryuthela nishihirai. The sequence goes on from JAWZYU010000020.1 coordinate 45,049,851, forward strand.
GTCTATGAAAATCAAAGGATTAGTCACGTCAAATCCCCTCCTCTCATTGTATTCAAACATGTGAAATCTACGTCCATTGGAAATTTCTGGGTATGCCACTGGACACAGTAAAACGTATGCAACAATTTCTCTTATTTATGTCGGTAGCGCGCCAGGCTCTTAATGTGGAGTTCTCAGGTTCGAGTTCTAACTGTTCCAGCTTTGAGATTTATCTGGGCTAAACCCTATCCTGCAGTCTGTAAGAAAGAGGACACCGATGGGCTTTAAAAGGCCGCCGTCCGTCGGATGGTACGTTAAGCCGTAGCTCCTTGTGCAAGAGAGCCATACCCTGTGCCTATTAAAGAATACCATGGAAAGTCTTATTGGGAACCTACCATCTGTCTTCTAACAACTGTCCAATGGATCTCCTTCCACAACCTTCTCTGGGCCAGGTTCAATGGCATAAGGATCTTGGGATTCATATGACCTGGCCCTTTGGCTCACTGTATGCAAAAAAAATGCCGCTCAGAGATAAAACAACGAACCCACTGATTTGGCATTGTTTGATAATCCTACTTTATCATTCGTTTTATTTTTTTATTTTAAGATTGCCTGTGGAATAATAGTTTTATTAATATATAATTCTTATCTGATCCATAAAATCTAAGAATGGAACTGTGATTTGTTTATTTGGTGCGGGAATACATATCTGACCTTATTACACTTGGTGAAATTGTCATGCCACAGTGTAAAGATATGACTGATTTCACTTTAAATGCTATTCATAAAAATACCTTTATAAGACAAAAACGTACGTTATGCAGCAAGAGTCGTTTTATTTTTCATAGTGACGTGTGAGCCCTACAGCCTTGGGCAAAGAAAAGCAAGGTCAATGTGTTAACAGCTGCTCCAAAGCTAAGTGTACTCAGTCAGGCAAGGCCTTGGACCTTGAAGTTGAGTTCCCGGTATCAATGACGCTCGGAGGTTCCATGATTGGCTTAAGCTGAATGTTTTACAGTTTAGTGATTAAATCTTACAGCCTTAAAATGAAAGAGGTGATAGTTGCATTTACCAATATTTATTGATCGTTGGACTGATACATGACTAGCACCTAATCTAACACTCCGGAGATTTAATCCAATGGCAAACAGCAAATGCTTTAGTTTTTCGTCCTCTGAATAATAGCGGTAAAGTCTGTAGTTCGTTGCGCCATCTGTACGTCAAAGGGACATTCAACGTGCATCGTTCTTTTCGTTTAACGCCGGTTACGGTGCCGTAAGATCAGATGATGGCTGCAAGGAAAAAGTATAGCAATGGAACGAAGCCGTTTCCTATTCGAGGTAAGATATTTTTTATCAATACCGATAATCTACAAGGAAAGGAATACACCCTTTGAAAATATGCGGCTTAGGTTATTAATAAGTAAAGATGCTAAATTTCTTAAGCTTATGTAATGTGTTCCAGTATTGCACATTGTTAATAGTTGATGTGCTTGAAGTCATTTAACGAATGGTAAATTTCAGTGAATTGAACACTAGGTAAAACAATTTTTCAATGCATCACAATTAAGGGATCTTTAACAGATATATGAAGTCAATTGCAAGTGCTGAAATGATATAAAAAGTATAAATGAAAAATCACAATAACCATTATCAAGAGCTGGGTTATTTTTAAGTATTGTATGCAGCTTCCTTTTTTCCTTTTGTGAAGCAGAGAAACATTTCAAAGCTGTCAAGACGAAACAAAAAATTTATAAGTCTAGCTTTTCATTTTTATGCACTTGGATAATTATTTGGTTTTTCACTTTTTAATTTTTTCTAATATATTATTGCACTTATCCAAGTAGATATGTAAATGGACAAGTCTTCATGCATTATAAAGAGTATTGAGAATGAAATGAATGTATTTTTCATTATTGTACTCGATTCTGTTATAACGTTTAGAAGCTTATATGATTACGTACAAACTACCAACTCAAATCCGAGTTCATTAGTTATAGTACACAATAACCTCATTAGTTGAGGTTATTGTGTACTATAATATAATTTTCTGAAGAACAGAATAATTCAGTTCTATACTTTTTTTATCTGTTAGAATGCAGATATAAAACTTTTCTGTCAATTCAAATCCAGCATTTTGGTTTGCAAACTTTGAAAATCTTTCAGTAACATGCTTTGTCAGCTAACTTTGAAAATTTTCAGAAATAAGTCGCAAAAAACTGTTATTGAAACATTTTTTGTCGGTAAATATAATAAATTAATATTTGCCAGTTGTATTGTCCTGTGGCCGAGTGGGTTAGCATGCCAGGCTACTGACCTAAAGGACTTGGGTTCGAGCCCCGGGTAAGGCATGGATGTTTGTGATGTTTTTCGGCTGACGTCCTGCCATCCTCACAGACCTACTATGGCATATAAACTGACAGGCTCCTGTCAGACCTCTGTGGCAAGCAGCTGCTTGAGGGGGTATTTATTTTTTTATTTGCCAGTTTTGGTGACAGAGTAATGCTTTTTCAAGCTTTTTTTTTATTTCCCTCCCTAAAAATGGAAATTAGTAATTTTAATTATTTTGCTTCGGTTCAAATTCCAGAGAGGGCATGCAATTTTTAAAGTATTCTTAATGCCTTCCAATTAACTGTTTATTTTAACCATGTAACTGAAAACAGGAAATATTTATTTACATTGAACTTAATGTTGCAAGCTCAAAATTGTAAGATTATATTGTTATTTGTATAATTTGTAAGTAACCGATAATTGAAATTAGAATGAAATGATCATAAGATTGGTCTGTTAAGTATTGCAAGAATTATCAATTTCATATAGATATTAACTTAGTTTGATCTTTTTGCCATGATATGTTTCTAACATATAAATTTGGGAGAGAGTTTTAAAACTTTGTACTAGAAATGACAGCTAAAAAAATTAAATAAGGCAATGGACTAACATATCATTTTAAAAAAATGTTTTGTATTACTAATAAATCAGTAAATCATTACTTAAAATATTTTCATGCTTTTGAGATTAGCCTATTAATAATATGGTGATTTCAGTGCTTATCTATTATGAGATAAGGCAGCTTTAACGAAGGATTATCAGCCCAGTAAGTGGCATTCCAGGCTTATAGATTTAAAATCAGCATCATGTGGCATACTTGAAATTCCATCTGTGGCTGATTGAGTTTTTTGCTGCATAAGTTGTGAGCATCACAATTATGTACAGGAATGAGCTTGGAAAATTATGGGTCCCACTGCAAAGCTGTATGTATGCAAGATTCTTACATTTCAAAACTTTTCATTATACAATAATTAAAAATAACTTAAAATTCTCTGTCATTGAGCAATAAAATTTTAAAGTTTACCCTTCAAACTATTTGCATGTTAAAAATTTTTAGGAGAAAACTCGGAAGCTTTTCGGAGCAAGGACAGCACTCCATCTTCAGTGAAGTGACATTATGGCTGTTTAGAGCTCAAAAGCTCTAAACAGCAGTAATGTTAAACAGCCTGAAGTATAATGAACTTTTCTGGAGACTGCAGGACCTATTAAAGCTCAGGTCCCATGCAGTTGCACAGTTTGTATTTATGGTCAAGACAGCACTGATCATGCACAAATGGTAAAGCACCTGAACAGTTAACTTGGAGATTAGTGTTTCTGTCACCAAAACTATTCATTATTTTTTTTTCAATTTATACATAATCTTTCACTTTTTTGTTTAATGTAAATTGTTATGGTAGTTTAGTATTAAGTGATATATATATATATGAAGGTTTGGTTACAGTGTACATTCATTGTGGGTTGGGCTGACCCTTTGGTATAAGAATTCCAAGCAGTAGCTTAGGGTTGCATATTTTTAAGGGCAGCATGTAATGTTCGGATGGGCTTACCCTAATCACAACTCAAAATGTGAAGTTCTTTTATGTGATTTTGTTAGCGTAAAAGCTGAGAAATAAGTGTTTTGTGAATTAAAGAGATCTGTGGTTCATTTTGTGTTTTTAAATATGATGTTAATAATGACAATTTTCAAATCCCGTTAATTTTAATGAGTCAGAATTTAATCTAGAGCTATAAAAGAACAAATTCAGCAATAGTAAAGTGGTAATGTGTCTAAAATAAAATAAATTATCCCTCAAATCTGTATGTCATGGATACATTTTTAATCCATAGCACTGTTGAAGTACAAGATATTGCCACTATTATTCTGTTATTTGTATGTTAAGTGTGATTGTCAGTTGGGTACAGATGAAAAATAGTATCTCTGTACCCAATTGACATCATACTTCAACAACATAATAGTAGCTATATCTTGTAATTGGACAGTGTTGTGGATTAAGAACTCCTGATTACTAATAACTCATTCCAACAACAGTGCCTTTATGTGAGATCTGCTTAAAATAGAAAAAAAACCAGTTGAAGTCGCAGTTGTACTGTAGTTAGTCTTATCTGCATCAGAGTGCTCTGTGAATGGAGTCTTCAACAGCAGTTAATGTGTGGCTGACCTATGGTATGGGCTTAACATCTTCAACAGAGGAGAGGTTGATCAGTGGTCAGTAGCTCAGCAGACAGAGCATCTGATGTCATCAGGAGGTCATGGGTCCACCTGGCTCAAGACAACTTTTCTTCTATACCCAATTGACAGCATCATACTTCAATAGTGTAATAGTGGCTATATCTTGTAAATGTGTCGCAGAAGTCTGGCAGTAGCCTGTCAGTATAATATGTCATACAGAAGATCTGTGGGACAGGTGAGACCTCAACAGAAAGACTGCACAGCAAAGAAATATACTTTGTCTAGGAATTGAACCCTAGTCTCTTTGATCAGTAGCCAAGTTCACTAACCACTTGACCACTGGGATGGTAAATATGTACAGAGTAGCAAAAATAAGTTTACTTGGGACAAACAAAACTAAATTGTTGTAAGATCGCAAAATGTCTTGGGTCAGGCACTATCTATAGGCTAATCAGTAACACTTAGTACCAGTGCAAGGGTAATAGGTACTCTAGGCAAATTATTCACTTACCACCCTCTCTCTTTATGTCACAACAAATCTCGGACAGTAACTAGTCACTAGCCACAAATCTCCTAGTACTTTGAATATAAAGAGGGGAACATCTTTAGTGTAATATTGTATATACTGATATGTTTTAAACTTTATATGTGATACAGACTTAAATATTTTGTAGTTTTAATATGTAAATTATGTATTAAAAGGTGCTGTTTTCAATTTTTAAAGAATTATGCTGAAAAGAATGATTGTTTTTGACACTTGCAGTGGAGTATTCCCAACCTGTACAATATTAAATTTGTAATACAATTCAAATTGCAGTTTTACTTACTGAAATTCTATTTTATAATAAATTTGTATTTTTGCAACCCAAACTTTTGGGTCTCGGTGTGACTGCCTAATTCACCCAATGGCTAGAGCAGGGGTAGCCCAGTTGGTAGCAATCATTCACCAGGCTCCTGATCTGCAATTTCCAGGCTCGAGTCCCACCTGGGTCAGCGTCGAGATTTATCTGCCAAACATTCCGCCCTCAGTCAGTAGGGGACACTTATGGGCTTCGAAAGGCTGCTGTCCATTAAATGGGATGTAAAACTGTGACCCTATGTGTGGGAGAGCCATACTCTGTGCATGTTGGATGGGAGGAACACTCTGAACATGCTGGATGGGAGGCTACCATCTGTCTCCTAACAGTTGTCCAGTAGGTTCTCTCCAACCTTGGTGGAGTCCTTCTGACCTGGCCATTTAGCCCATTGTATTGTAAAAAAAAAAACTCGGAAGTAAAACAACTGAACTTGTTTAATGATTGCCATGGTCCTGCTCATACTAGTGTTAACTCTCTTTTGAAATAAAGTATTAAATCGTATGGTAGAGGATCCCAAAGTAAATTAATAGCTATGCTTTATCATAACATATAATGTTGCAAAAAAAGAAATTTGAAATAATAACAAAAGGGCAAACTTTGAATTTATTTTCTAATAGGTCTGCAAGAAAAGTTATGTGATATATGAAATAAGTACAAATTTTACGTATTGTGTATGTGCAAAAGGTTTGTAGAGTCAAAAAAATTTCCAGATGCTTGTTTAAATGTTAGACCCAGACTATACAACATAACTACTTCCGAGTCCATTAGTACACCACGCTCATAACCTGCAGTTCTGAAGTTTGAGCCCCAACTGTGCCAATATCGTGATTTATCTCTATACTGAATACTTAACCCCCACACTGAATACTTGACTGCTAGGCTTGAAAAGGTTGCCATTTGTTGCTTGGAATGTCAATCCAGACTGTGCGTGCAGGAGAGCCATAGTCTGTGTATGCTGCTAAAGAACAAGTTGGGAGGCTACAATCTGTCTCCTAACAGCCATAGTAGTCAGTCACTTTCCCCCAACCTTTTCTGAGCCCTTGGAGTCCTTGTGACTTAGCCATTAACTCATTGTGTTAAAAAAAAAAGTGTCACTCAGTGGATAAACAACCCAACCCTGAGTCGATAATTTAGTGCTCTGGTTGTAAACATACATGGCATTTTATGGTCAATCTCATAGGTTTGAGGGACACACACAAATCCATAAGCACACAAATTCTTGGTGTGGTAGGAAATAACTAGCACAAATAAAGAATGCAGAAAGCAACAGACAAAATATTCCAATAGGTATTGATCCAGGTAATTAAAATCTGAATATAGTTAGTTTCTATTTTTTTTCCAGGTCATGCTTGTTGTGCATTCATTCATCTGAAAACACTTTAAAAATTTTTTTTAACAAGGTTGTACACAAAAACTCAGTAGGTATGCAAAGTCATCTAAGAATGCAATAGATACATGGGCATTTTTCAAAAAAAAGCACAAAATATAAAAGGTGTACACAGCTGTATATCCACCAATACAGCCCTGATAGTAACTTAGCCATGTTATCTATTCAGACGGCTTGAAATATATTATACTGATTTGTGAATAATGTATCCATTATGTTCCAATTTTCACTCAAAGCACGTAAAATTCTGACTATGAGTTTGTAAGCATTTTTCTTGTAAAATGTATATCACAGGAGAAGCGAAAAAGGTTTTTTTAAATTTATTTATTTATTTTTCGTTATTACTGAAAACACCTATTTTCAGAAACTTGCATTTGATATATGACTCGTAAACATTGACCACATTTTTCCTCCTCTTTTTGGAGTCATGTTTGAGGTAGCCCATAACGTTGGAGACGTCACTAGCTTTAATTTGAGATGTAACTCATTAAGGTCAACCCCATGAAATTTCGATCCTCTTTTGAGGGGAGGGGAGGGGAGAATGGTGGGAGGCTTAATTCGAAGTCTACAATTTTCCATATGTGAGCTTTTGACATCTAATTCGTAACTATATAATAAATTCGGAAATATAGTAAAATAATGACTTTCCAATTTCCTCTTTTTTTATGGGGGAAGAAAGCAAGGGGGTATATTTTTATTTTTCACAACGTTCCCCTTGTCACAAACTTCCATTTGGCATACAACTTTTTCATTCGTCCCTCGCTTTCGAAAAATAGAGTAAAACAATTTGCATATCCCCCCCCTCCCTTTTATGGAGAAAGAAGGCACGGTGGAAAATTCACCTGTCACTCCCAATATCAGAGGCTTTCATTTTGTGCATAGTCTGTTACTTTCGGCCCACACGTTCCAAAGATATAGCGGAATTCATTATTTTCATACTTCACCTTTTTTTAGAGAGGAAACGGCATTTGGGTAAATATTTTATAGGCTATGACACCTCCAATTCATAAACTTTCATTTTACACATAAATCATTTTGTTCGTTACATTCGAAACTTATGGTGGAACAACTGTTTTGACAAATCCACAAATCGATAAATGTCAAAGCTAAAAGCAATAGATAAAAAAATGGGAGTCAATTTTTTTACCTATCCTTTCTTCCTCCCTGAAAAAGGTGAAATATTAAAACGATTGTTCGGAATGGGAGTGTTGAAAGTAATAAGCTATGTATCAAATGAAAGCTTCTGACGAGGGATTGTCATAAGCTGTAAAAAAAAAATTACCTTCCGTGCTTTCTTCTCCCCTAAAAAAAGGGAAATGTTAAAGTCGTTCTTCTGTAGTTTTCGAACGCAAGGGCCTACAGTTACGAATAGGTGTCAAATAAAAGCTCATATAATGACCGTCGTAAACTATTTCGAAATTTGTTCCCACTAATATCTTTCTTTGATAAAAGAGTGGGGGGGGGGTTGCGGTGTTAGACTTCAATGAGTCATATCTGAAATTAAAGCTTGTGACGTCTCTAATATCATGGGCTGCCTCAAAAAGACTACAAAAGTTGTAGGAAAATGTGGTCGATGTTTGAGTCCATATATCAAATGAAAGTTTTTGAAGGTAGGTGTTTTTACTGACAGAAAATATATATATATAAATGCAAAAATTGAAAAAATAGCTATCATTCTATATGGGCCCAAAAAAGTAGAAAATAAACATTATCGGTGGTAAAATCAGTCACTGAGTTCGTATTCACTTCAAAGGAAAATAGGGCGCCGATTTACGTACACAAGATTGCCGGCGCCCTATCTTCCCCTGAAGTGAATACGAATTCAGTGACTGATTATTACACCATCGTTATGTTATAGGTTTATTTTCTACTTTTTAGGGCCCATATAGGAAGGTAGGTATTTTTCCAATTTATATTGTTTTCTTTGTTTTTCAATGGCAGCATCAAACACAATTAGTGACAGAGATAATTTCTTACAGAAAACTTTTGAAATGAATTTCACAAATCTTTTTCAAAAGAATTTTATTGAGAAATGCGCCAAAAAAAAGTTTTGGCTAAATGTGATTAAAAAATAGTTTTTTGCATGAGATTAAAATACTTTGGTTAATACGAGAACCATAGCTTGCACAGTTAGATAATTAATTACTCGTTAAACGATGCCCCATTATAACGCATTTGACTTTATTTGGGCATGTACCATCCAAATCACCTCATCAGCTTGTGTTTACCTACTTTTAGTCGTGGTTACTCATTTTATATAATTGGAGATTTATTGCTTTACTAGTTTAAATGTTTGAAAATGAAGTGTTAGTTTGTTCATTGAAACTTTGTGTTTTTTAAATCTCGGTTGTATTCAACAATTATTAAATCATTAAATTTACAATCATGTGAAACTTCGTCATATCACTCTTCAGATATTTCATGATATAAATATCTTGCCCTTCAAAATACTATTCTGTTAAAATCTGTTAAATTGATCGCCGTTTCTGTTTAGTCGACCTACAGAGTGTCAAACGATTACAGAGGTGCTATGGCTTCAACCGGCCATAGCCTCATGCAATTTCCTCATGTAATTTCCGTGTTTGAATGTTTTTTTCCTTAGCGGGGGTGGCTCAGCTATGGCTTCAACCGGCCATAGCCTCATGCAATTTCTTCATATAATTTCCGCGTTTGAATGTTTTTTCCCTATTGGCGGGGGTGGCTCAGTCGGTAGCGCGCCAGGCTCGTAATCTGTAGTTCCCAGGTTCGAGTCCCAGCTGGGTCAGCGTTGAGATTTATCTCCGCAAATTTCCCCGCCCTGCCCACGGTCAGTAGGGGACACCGATGGGCTTGGATAAGGCCGCCGTCCGTCGGATGGCCTTATCCAAGCCCATCGGTGTGTGGGAGAGCCGTACCCTGCGCACGTTTAAAGAACACGCTGGATGGCCTTGACGGGAGGCTACCATCTGTCTCCCAACAGCTGTTCCAGTGGGTCCCCTCCCACAACCTTCTCTGAGCCTTCGGGGTCCATGTGACCTGGCCATTTAGCCCATGGTCTGCAAAAAAGTGCCGCTCAGAGGTAAAACAATCCAACCCTATTGGGGAAAACTGAATTCAGGTAGAATGTAGAGGAACCTCTGTACGAATGGTCACAACAGATTTCACTATATCTGTATAATACCATCTGTGCCAAATAACAGTATGGTCAAATGTCGTGAAAATGTGCAAAATGTCATGCGACCTTTATACTTCAGGCAAAATTAGCCCTAATAAAGCGAGCAACATTTGTACTCTTAGAGTTATCAGATACCAAAGTTCTAAAACGAGGACAAAAATGTTAGAAATGGAGTTAACGGAGGGCGTGTTTTAAATTTGTGAAATAAAATTTAAATTAATTTTTTGTCAGTAAAATTTCATCTTCAGAAAATTTTATTTGATATGTGACTTATAAATATGGACTATGGCTCTCTTCCTTTTTTTTGGGGGGGGGGATGATGAGGGGAGACATAATTCGAAGTAGTCTACGTCGGCCCTCGTAAGCTTCCATTTGACACCTAACTCAACTCTAGGTCCTCTCGTACGGATTATATAGTATAAGAAGGACTCAAATTTCCCCCTCCTGCTCTCTGTAAGTAGGGCACACCAATGGGCTTAGGAAGGCCGCCGTCTGTTGGATGGAACGTTAAGTCGCGGCCCATGTGCGTGAGGGCTATACCCTGTGCACGTTAAAGAACACACTGGATGGCCTTGACGGGAGGCTACAATCCATCTCCTAACAGTTGTCCAGTGGGGGTTCCTTCGCCCCAGTCTTCTCTGAGCTCTCGGGGTCCTTGTGAGTAGTTAATGTGGGCAGCACAATAGGCTAAATGGCAGCATACCTGGCCATTCGGTAGCGCGCCAGGCTACCGAATACCAGTGGCTCAGTCGGTAGCGCGCCAGGCTCGTAATCTGCAGTTTTCCAGGTTCGAGTCTCCAGCTGGTTCAGCGTTGAGCCGTCTGTCGGATGGGATGTTAAGTCTTGGCCCCGTCTGCGGGAGAAGCATACCCTGTACACGTTAAAGAACACGCTGGATAACCTTGATGGGAGGGTGAGTCCCTTCCCCAACCTTCTCAGCCCCACAAGGAGTCCTTGTGACCTGGCCAATTATCTCATTGTGTGCAAAAAAAGTGCCACTCAGAGGTAAAACAACCCTGGTCATTTAGCCTATTGTCTGCAAAAAGTGCAACCCAACCCATATTTCTCCATTTTTAGTGGGGAAGATATTTTTATTTCCCACAATACACCCACGCCACAAAGTTTCTTTTGTCTTTCACTCCTCTCGTTCGACTCGCGTTCCGAAAATATAGCGGAACAATCGTTTTCATATTTCCCCTTTTTTTAGGGGGGGAGGGGAGGAGAAAGCATGGGGGTAATTTTTTTATAGTTTAGGACACTCCCCGCATCACAAACTTTCACTTGACATACAAATCATTAAGTTTAGACGCCGCATTCCAAAGATATGATGGAACAACTGTTTTGACAAACTGGCAAACCGTCAAATGACAAGCGAAAAGCAATAGGAAGATAGTAAAAAAACCTTTTAAATTTTTTCAAGTACCGATTTACAATTAAGCCAGAAAAAGGCTTAATACATATTCATCACACTATACTGGATAAACTTTTATTATATAGTAATATGAATAAATATTATTATTCATTTGGCCTTAACTGGTATAGTAGTTAGGGAGCTAGCTACTGTTCCAACAGGTAAACTTGCTGTGCTTTTGTTAACTCCGGTTGAGTTAGTGGTCAGAAGTGACTAGAGTTTGTGTTAAAGTAAAATTTACCAAAGCATTTTTCATATTTCGAGGAATTTCTGAAAAACTTCGTCAATTTGTTTTTCCTTCTATGTTATTTGATTATTGCATAATTCAATCGAACTTATTAATAATAAACACGGTATCGGAATATCAATAAATTTCTAAAGAAGCAGTATAATAAAGTATTAACTAGAACTTGACCTGTCTGATAAGTGCTGCTTTCACTTTTCATCTGTGCTTTATGTTGGTTTATCCCAGTTTCTAATTTTTTATCTTCATTATAAACTGTCCGATTTGTCATGTTCCCATAATATGTCAGTTGACGGGCACCTTACTTCAAACAGCTGTTTTCCGCAGTCCCGTGGTTTCTTTGCTTTTATGTAAACTTTCGACTTAAGCTGCCCGCAGATCAGTGGCGGCTAGTCATTAGGGGCCAGAGGGCCCGGCCCCACCAGCATTTCTGTAATATATATATACTAAAACAATAAACTCCGTATTGAAATAAATAATAAAAGTAATATTATTGCCTACGCGCCGACATTGTGAGTCAACCGCCCCTGCCTAGTTGGTTTCTCTGTATACAATATTATGCAGGCCCCCACCTATTTAGAAACTCGCGAGTCGCCACTGCTGCAGATAATTGACCTTTTGATATAAAAGCAAGTTGGTGGAAAACGTTTCGAATTGTACATAGTGAGAGTGGCGCCATCTATTGATAGGCCGATAATCTGACTACTGTGGACTGAAAATAAAGGTCAGTACGTAGGCAGTGGTGTATTTTTAAAATGTTTGGGGAGGAGTGATTTGATTTTTTTCAAAAAAAAAGATGAAAAAATATGTAAATATAAAAAAAATGAAAACCAGTCGTATATTTTCCATCGATGCTTAGGAGTTATTAAACGGTTTAAAAACAAAAATGCAAAAAAAAGAAATTTAAAACGTAATTTTTTTTTGGGGGGGGGGGGAGTGGAGTTTGAATCCTAAACGCCCCTAAACCTCCTCCTTAAATATGCCCTTGTGCAAAGGTTTCAACGTAAATTTTTCTAGAAAAACTTGGAAGAGTCGGATTGGAAGTGCGAAGGCCCTATAAGAATTGCTATTTTATTTAAAATTGCTACCATAGGTAGAGTTAGCTGTATTAGCTTGGAAGCAGGTGCGTATTTTAGGTTTGGGAGGTTGTAACCTCCTCCCCCCAAATGTAATATGTTGCAATTTTTTATGCGTTTTAAACAGTAACTCTTAAGCATTGATGCAAAATATAACATTGATTTTCATTTACCTATTGGTTGCCTTTTTTTTTAATATTTACAGGCATACTCTGTTTAACGTGGGGAATACGTACCTCAAAATGGGAAGAGCTAACTGAATCAATACTACACGGAGTGGTTATCGCATAATCGTTATGAGATGCGTTTCCAAAATCGAACTTTTACCTACCATCAACATATTAAGCGTTACATTGGGTTACTTAAAAATAATACAATTGATAAATGTAATTTTATAAATACATTCTATATTGCCATGTGAATAATAATGGAAGAAAATTTTAATAATGTAAGTTAAAGTGTACCGTACTTGCCAGTGCATGGCGCAACGCCGAACGAACATGGTCGAATCGGGGCAGTGTTGGGAGACAAGATGGGCGTTACTAGCGATAAGATAGGCAAGGTTGTTGTGGCCCATCTTGAAGAAGACGTGGTTTGATTGCCTTACTCGAAGCTTCTTTACCTAGAGCATTTCTTTTTAGCAGGAGTTTGCATCGACAACAATTCTCTTCATTGCAGCACTGTGGTCAAAATTTATCATTTTCGGCGAAGAGATCCAGGGTGGGCCGGACTTTGACTTCCAAGGCCCTAAGCTACAGTAAGTTTGAGGCCCCAATAATTCAAAAGTCGAAATATATGAATCAATTGTAAATACACAGATTACCTGTTGACATAGAATACAACCTGTCATGTAACTGGAAGGCATAGGTTCGAGTCCGACTCATCGGCGAAACTCAAGCTTGTCAAAATATATATTGTATTTTTTATTCTGACTGAAGAAAGATTTTTGCCCAGTGATTGGGGGGGGGGAGGCTTCCTCTACTGAGTGAAGGGAAGATTAAAAAATAAATACGAAATAGATGCGATGAAAACGTTATACTAGCATTGATATACAGTAATGACTATAAAGCTGAGATGAACAGTCTTTGCATAATAGATTAATTTAAATTAAAATAATTCGTGACACAAAAACATCAAACTTGATTTTGGAGGCCTTTCATAACCGTGAGACCCAAAGCTGTAGCTTAGCTTATGCATAAGTCCAGCCCTGGATCCAGGCCATTCATGATCTTATTGCAATAAGTATTTACAAACTAGGAGTAGCTACTAGGATCATTCGCTGCCCTTTATTTTGCAAATCAAAAAGAAAAATCGGAATTCAACTTTCATAGTGCTATCTTATCCATGGGGGTGGAAAATCTTGCCTAGGGTTTAGAGATCTGTTTCCTAGCTGCGATGCGTCGAGATTAAACCCGCTATAAATATCCGAAACCGCTAGTGGCGCTTATGAATGGAGAATTGAATGTTTAAGAGTGTAATAGAACGTTATCGGTGGGCAGAGTTTATTAATCGACATATGTTTCGCCGCCAACTTTTTGAGGGGGGGCCTAATTTTCCGGGGTCGAAACCTTACAGTGCACTAAGTGAGATGAAGTTGTAGAAGAAGTTTGGCGACCCTAGCTCCTAGATTTTCTAGGAGGAGATTTGGAACAGACAGATATCTAAAATATATAATAGATAAAAAAAAGGAATTTCTACATGTATTTGCAATAATATATTTTCTTTTTTTTCTTGTTTTTTGGCGTCTTTTATTGTATTATGGTTGTGTATGCATGATTGTTGTATTCTAACTGCACTCACTGATGACGGTACGACAAAAAATTTTCTTTAAACCAGGGCAGCTTGTTCTTTAGGCCACCTAGGGCACTTCCCCACAAAATAATAAAGAATTTTATATTCATAATTTGTTATATCTAAATCGACATATCATTTTTATATTTGTTTTGTGATCATTATTTGCTGTGTCACGTAGACAGTCACAGCATTTACTTTGCGAATTATTTTCCGTCGACTGCTTACATATTGTCAATGCGAATTTTAACGATACGTCCACCATCCAGAATGCGCTGAACTGCAGGAACAGGGCCGCACTAAGCGAGCATGCTTCGCACGCTGGCGGCCAAACAATGAGGCGGCTGGATGGTCGAATAAAAAATCCTTAAAAGTCTAAAAAATACATTTTTGTGTTCAAACTTCACAGAAAGTACTTTTTTTTGTATTAAAATGTATCATTTTCCGGCTTATTAAAATTTCCTGTAAAATTTTTGTTAAATAACTATTTTCTTTTTTTATTTTCGTCTTCATAAAACGTGCACATATTTTAAGTTTTCTTTCAACAACAAACAACGCAGCCCAGAATTTTATGTATATTATTATATATATTTTATGTCCAAAAAAGTACATTGGCCATAAATCTTGAAACATACCAGATCAAACTCATTTTTTAGTGAGTTCGTTTTTCTAACTCTGAGACAGCAGAAGATGAGAGCTTCGAAATTGTAGGATGGCTAAAAACAGATTAAATTTCAATGATTTGTGTGTAATGATTTATTTTCATCTTTGTTATTCTGTTTGCATGTGGTTTTAAACTTTATTGGTAGTAAATAAGGATATTAAATTTATTGGATATAAAGGGAAATTGCGCCTATATTTTTCACATCCGTTGCCATTTATTTTATATCTTGCTGTATGCCTGTTCTGAGTTTTATCTTTTGATGTACAGGTAGGGAAGAAATACGAAGAACCGGTTTTTTAATTTTTTTACGAACTTGGTTCGTCCAGAGCTTGATCTTGTTTTATTTAAATAGTGTGATTCCAATTCTTTCTGGGTAAAAAAACGTCCCTAGTTGAAAAAAAAATAACCATTTTCATATTCTAATCCTAATAAGAGAATTAAATGTCAACTTTTTGAACGCCCCTCGTATTTCGAAATTTTTTTCTTCAAGTAGTGTGCTTCATCATAAATGATAGAGAAAATTTTGAGCTTCGTAATTGGTTTTTGAATGCTCTCATTATCTCTTATATTTAAAAAGTTACGGATAATAGCGAATCGGTTTGTCACAAAAACAAGATGTTTCTGTTCGTAGGCTACAAGGCTAGAGGGTCTTCCATACATTGCGTAACACTTCGAGAAGATAGTGATTATATCGTGTTACATGAGGACCTCAGATGGCCATAGTCCGGTTCTGTATTCGTAATGCAACTAAGGATACATAATAATATATTAAAATATTTCCGACAGCAAAAATAACGTGAAGTAAAAAGTAGTAGTAACCCTCCCCACCCCCCAAAAAAACTTCTTTAAAGAAAAAACATAAATTTTCTCAGGTGTTCCGAAAATTAACATAAATTAATTTTTTGATCAATTTTTCCAGAGCGGGGGGAGAGAACTTTATCTAGAGAGTTAGAGCATTTGCTGTATTTGTGGATTGACGGTGACTAGAGGACCGGTTTAGAGCGACTGATTAAAACCAGTTTTGCTTTCCAGAAGTAGTGGGAACAAAAATAATGGAATGTTTCAGTGAACATGTTCTGCAGAAAGTATCGGAACAACTTTGATAAGCATTCTAAGCTATAGAGTAAATAGAAATTTTGCTTTCTCTTTCTCTCCACTAAAAACTCTTCAGGATAAACCCCTGATGAACCATTGTGAAGCACCTAAGCGTTATGCGTTTCTTGCATATTTTTAGAAACATACTGAAGATACGTAGATTAATCCAAGTAGAGGAGGAAGTTCCCCCTTCCCCTAGAGGACTTGAATAACATTTTCTAAAGCAGCCCCCGAAAAACAGATTCAAACATGTCATCATCCTCTCATTGCAAATTTTGGGTACCAGGGGTAAATCTAGACATTACAAGGTGTAGGCCATAAAAATTTAAATTTACAAAAAATGAAATTGTTTATTGTACTTTTATATTATAAATTTAACTTTTATACTATACACAACAAATTTTTTCAGCTATACCTCTGTGGCAAGCAGCTGCTTGAGGGGGTATTTATTTTTTTATTTTATTTACATTGCTTCATTAGCTTCAGTCAACCAATCAGGGACTCGCAACTGTCCTATGTCTCCCATAGTCCTCACCATGACGCAGTATGGCAATTTTGGTGTAACCAAGGGCAAAAGATTATTTTCACACAAATAGAGGGAAAAATACAAACCTGATAATAGGCTCAGTAAGGGCTGCTCCCATTTGTATTCGCCCCTGCAGCGTACGTAAATAGCTCGCGAACTTCCGGAAAATTCTTTTAATGCTCAAATTACCCACTATGAACAGAAAAGGAAATTTTTGATTTTTTTCTGAATTTTGATAGCTCTGAGATCCACAGCAACCAGACTGGGTATTTATTTATAAAAATTTCTGTTAAATTTGATTTAAAATGAAAGCAGCAACTAACTAGAAGTTCGTTTGTATGTTTTGTTTCAATTTTAATTCTTTTAGTTTTGTAATATTTGTCTTATGTACTTCCTTTAAAATTTCTATACTTCTGTTCATTTCAGACTGAATATTTAAAACCTATGAAATAATCAGAAATATGCAGCTTGATGATATAAGTATTTACGTTATTTACAGCGATACTTCCTATAAATATATGATCAAGACATGTCTTTGATTCCTCCTTAGTAATCTCCTCATGACATTACTTAAAACGGTTAGACAGAACTATAAAATATTCATGTCTAACACTATTATTACCTCAAGTCAATATTAATATCTCCTAATAATACAGGGTGTTTCAAAAAGGACGCAACCCAAAATATAAGAGTAGAACTTATGCGCATATGCATTTTATGTCATAATATTAGTCAGCTGGCGTTACTATACTCAAGGTTAACAGCCGTTAGCAGTTGAAATGACCTTGTCACGCGCTAGTCTCACTCAAGCATTAATTCCTTTGTGTTATGTCAGCTATGTCGTTTTCCAAAAACGAACGTGTATTTATTGTTGAGATTTATTGTGCGTACAAATCTTACAAACGTGTGAGAGAGGAGTTTGAGTTGAAGTCTGCAGTTCCCAACAAGTCGACAATATCACGTTTGATAAATTTCGCGACACGGCCAGTACAGGATTGAAAGAGCCCAGGTCGGCCATCACTGTTAACTGCTGAAGTTCTTGATGATGTGTCTCAGTATTTAACTCGCTCACCCAGAAAATCTCTTAGAAAGTTATCTTCACATGTTGGACTGTCACCAGCCACTATTTTTAGGCTATAGAGAAGTTACAATTTCTTGCCTACTGCATTGGTGTCGTTCATGAACTTGAAAGAACCAGACCATGAAAAACGTATTTACGGTTCTGTCGTTGGACCGTGTTTATTTCAGTGATAAGGCTTGGTTTCACTTAGATGGGTATGTGAACAGTCGAATGTGGAGCAATGAAAATCCTCACACTTTTCACGAACGACCATTACACGCACGAAAAATTGGGGTTTGGTGTGCAATTTATCGTCGTCTTGTGATAGGGCCTTTATTTTTTGACTCGACTGTAAACTGGTGAAGTTTATCGTCCCTCATCCAACAGTTTGTTGCACTATTGTATGTGAATGAACAAGAGTGTTGGTTTCAACAAGATGGTACGACTGCTCATACTGCAAATGATAATGGTCATGTTGCAGGAATTTTTTGGTGATGATTTGATTTAAAAAAATTGTGGCCCCCAAGATCCCCAGATCTTACTCCTCCAGATTTTTTCCTTTGGGGATATCCCAAAATTGTAGTGTTTCAAACATTCCTCATACACTTGAAGACTTGAAAGCTAACATTGAGAGATTTTAAACAAAAGAAAACAAACATTACGAAAGGTGGCTGCAAATGTCATGAAACGAGTACGAACCTGCATCCAGGTTGCAGGAAATCGCTTTTAACATCTGTTGTAAAGGTAGTCCAATTTGCATCTTTTGAAATGTCTTTTGTCAAGTTTAAATAGAAAAATACAATAGAGGGTTGCGTCCTTTTTGAAACACCCTGTATAGCATTATTATTGACAGTTTCTAACTTATTTTAGTTCATTAATAAAATTTTGTTTAGTTATGAATGTAATCTATAAAATGCCATTAAAATAAATACTAAATTATTGAGTTTGAATTTAATTTCCAGCATATCACACTAACAAAATTTGTATTGATTTCATATACTGTAAATACCGTCTTTCAGAAAAATAATTGCCCCCTCAAGATCTCATTTGATTTTGACATATTTTATAACCAGGTATCGTATATGACTAATACATCATCAGTTGTCCAGATTTCTGTTAGGACTATTATTTTAGGGGTAAAATTTACTTGGTTTAAATAGAGTAAGAAATGGTCAATATTTTTTCTCATAGTTCTTTATATTGCCCATTATCAATTGTAATCTCCCACCCAAATAATATAATTCTTTTTCATAAACTTTCTCTATTTTATGAACTTTTATGCCTATGATTTGAGATATTAGTATTGAGATGGAAATGCGCCTGCGTATCTAAACTGAAAATTTGATTAGTAATATTGTTACACATTAAATATTACTTAAATGTATTAATTTCCAGTATTAACCATTCAATAAA
This sequence comes from Ryuthela nishihirai, assembly GCA_038380435.1. Classification (NCBI taxonomy): domain Eukaryota; kingdom Metazoa; phylum Arthropoda; class Arachnida; order Araneae; family Heptathelidae; genus Ryuthela; species Ryuthela nishihirai. Next base: position 45,069,008 of record JAWZYU010000020.1, read on the forward strand.
TTGAAATCATCAGCATTTCTAATTCTCAATATTCTTGAGCTTTTATTTTGGCGAATATAAAGTGTAGAATCTTTTTTTTAACTCATACATATTTATATCCCTTTTCTCTCTGTATTTTCTTTAGTTCATAAAGTAACTTACATTAAATGTTCATTTATAAACACTCTGCTGTCTGGTAGAGAATGATGTATTTCTTTAGTATTTAAAACCTTCATTGCTTTCCAGCAATTCATCCAATTGTCTTTCATTGATCGGGAAGCTAATTGTACAATAATTGGTTTAATCTTTTACTTATTCCTAATGAGCATTCTGTATAGCTTGTATCAAAATCCTTTTTTTCAACTTATAGTGTCTGAGCAGAAGAGGTTATTATTTCTGATACATTTTTGTTTGGTATTTCTGGTATTCCTACTATTTCTAGGTTAGTATTTCTACTATATTGTTCCAAATCATTTACCTTTCCTTTTAAGTTCCTTTATTTCAATATGCATTATTTTATTTTCAGCTGAAAGTTTTTCATTCTGATGATGTATTTTCCTTCAACTGTTTAGTCATTTCAGACATAATTTTCAAATAGTCATAAAGTTTGTCTGAACAATATAAAGCACATTTTTTATACTCAGCTAATTCTTCTAATAACTCATTTTTTTCTGCTCATTTCATATATCATGTCTTTCCTAAGTGTATTCATCTGTTCACTAAACATTTCAGTGACACGCTTAATTACTTCCTTAGTCAATAATTTTTCCTCAGAGTTTAGTAATGTATCTATATGAGATTCATTAACATCATATATTTCAGTCTCACATTTTTTCCTGTTACTACCACATCTGTTTTACATTTATTACATTCCCATTTATTCTTATTTTCAATGCTCATTTTTCTGAAGTTTACTTTTTTCATACCTACGCAATAAAAATGGGATCGTGCTCCACATTTGCCTGTACATTGCAATGTCTTCGAAGCATCAAGAATTTCTTTTTTACATTGAACACAAGAGTTAACCGTCTTTGCGTAGTCTTGATAATCTGTACACCTTGAAATATAAAGAATAGAGAAGATAGAAGTTATTTCTTCTTACAACCTTAGTGCGAAACAATAGATGATGCTATACATGCAGCAAGAGATAATACTCCGCGTGAAAACACAGATGATATTCTAAAACCTCTCCCGAGCAGTTCACCCTATCCGAAGAGCTGCGTAGCAAAATAGCAGCTTTTGTTCTTTTTATCAACTTCTGACTTTCAATTAAAATAGAAATAACACCTTTTCATACAAAAAACAAGACTTACTCATTTTATTCACCTATAATTCACATAAAAAATCAACAAAAACTAAAGACCATTCAAAATGACACACCCATATGCTATTTTTTAATTAAAAAAATTTTTTTTTAACCTAGTTCGATCATAACTATTGGTAATGAACATGTCATTCTCAAGATAGGTGTGGGGCAGCTTTTCAGCTACTCTTGTTTAAATGCTGCTCTCTCTTGCTTCAAAAATCTTTTATGCGCATCTCTGCATTTGATGTTTGGCCAAACCTAGTGCACAGGATATGGAATAGAAATTGGTAACAAATTGTTGGTCCCACAGCCAACTTCATGTACATCTTATTCTGATCATTTAAATCTGTTATGGTATGATTATGTGTATGCAAATTTCTTAATGTTAGCTTTTGAAGTTGGTGTATACGTAATGGGAGACTATTTCTGCTGTATTGTTTGGGTTTATGCCAGTGTTAGCATCCTCTTTGATTCATAGCCAGATTTCTAATCCAAAAATAATTGCCTTTCATTTCTCCTCGTCCTGTCGTGACTCTTACAGTATTTCTTAGACAATTTCTTACAATTTCTATGCTGAGATTAGTAACTTCACTTGTTTTTTATCTAAATGTTTTTGTTACAGTATGTTGATACTTTAATGCGAAACAGAAAATTATATGACTAGAGATGTAAGGTGGAAAAATTTTCCGCTACTGTATTTTTCCGCGAAATATTTTCAGTTTCTAAAAATAAATTATATGAAAAATGGGAATTATAACGTAATGAATGGATAAACTGCTAATAGTCGGGCAATTGTAAAGTCGTAATTAACTTTTACTAGTGACTATTCCTAGGAGATGTATGGACCATATATTGTAAGCAGTACGTCTATTTGTCCGCAGTGAGGCTGGAAAGGTTAGAGGAAAACAGAAATGAAATATAAAACCGTTTGCCGCCCGGAGTGAGTTTGGACTCTACTGCCCCTTTCTCCAAGTCCGATCTTAGCTATTAATGATTAATTTAGCATATAAATTTTAATATCAATTGAAAAAAAAAATCATTGTTTAAAAATGGATCATACTTACTCGAGTTAATTTGTCGCCCCTATCCGGGTGCTGTCGAATTTGCCGCACGTACTGTAGCGCCGCCCCTGCCGAAGGTACATTTAATCCACATAATAACGAAAAAAAAATAAATTTCAATTCGTCTGAATTGAAAATCCACTAAAATATTGCTCAAAAGTTCACCGAAAAGTTAACTTTCAATCTGCAGTTGCTACTGTTTTTATCTTAGTATGAAATCTGACTGAAGTATCGCAATACGTATTACATCCTGTTTCATAGCTGATAAGATGATTAATGTTTATAGTTTTTCCCCTCCTGGATAGCATTTCTGAAAACAACTTTGCTCATATCCTTTATCCGCTGGGAGCCTTGTAATACCTTTCACATCCGTACTCAATGTTATGGTAAAAAAATTTTTACATTCGTGTTTTTTGTTATTTTGTGTAAACGATCGCAACACGATAATTTAAAATTTTTCGTTTTTATAGATCTATCGTTAAACGCTTAAAATATTTTATAAGTAAACATTCTTTTCTACTGTAGAATATATGAAAAACATCATTACATTTAAAAATAAATGTGCTAGGCACAGTACCGTAACCTAGCCATTCTTTCTACCTGCGCACGATTTTCTTTTTACGCCCCGACATTTTCACGAAAATAAGGCAAAGATACAGGTATCAGCCATTATATTAATATTGCAAATATACAAAAAAAAAAGACACGTAATCTAATTATAATAATGTTTTCTGGCTTTTATATGGGCAAATTTGTCAATGATATAATTCAAAAGTTTCGATCTCGTACTCTATTGAAATAATAGCTAGATTTCACAAACTTTCTTGGCCCATACTCGATCTCAGGTAATTTTAATTTACTAAAAATAAAATAATAAAAATACATACCCCCCTCAAGCAGCTGCTTGCCACAGAGGTCTGACAGGAGCCTGTCAGTTTATATGCCACAGTAGAAGGTCTGAGAGGATGGCAGGCCCTGAGCAGAAAAACCACACATACATCCATGCCTTACCCTGGGTTCCCAGGTCCCTTAGATCAGTAGCGAAGCGCGCTAACCACTCGGCCATGGGACGGCTAAGGTACTAAAATTAGAACGTTATAGAGAATATTAGCATGGTCCCTGCGCAAGGATAACACGCAAAATCATGAAGCTTTCCACATTTTTTTAGCCATCCTTATGACCGAGTGATTAGCGCTCTTTGCTACTGATCATATAACATTTTTTTTTCTTCAAGATATTTTAATAGTAATGCGATAAAGTATTTTTGGAGGCCTATGATATTTTTATGCTTTTAAAAGTTTTGAAAACAGAAATCCATACATTTTTAGTACTACATAAAGATTAATAAAAAAAAAAAAACCTCAAGCAGCTGCTTGAAGAATGAAAAAAAGAAAACGCCTACTAATAAACCATCTTCAATTATTAAAAAAATTAATTTTTAAAGAATTCGAGATGGATATTCGGTTTTTAAGCTTAATTTCTATTAATCGGCTTTAAATACAGAAATAAAATCGTGCGTTCTGCAATTATTTCAATTGTAGTGTATCTTTCGTTTTTTTTTTTGCGTAATCTTCCGGTTGTGTGACTAGGTTCGAAGGAACCAAATGCAGCAAAAACCTGTACGCATAAGAAATCCAAGAAATGTTAGAACGTCAAGGACACAACAAACGCCCACGAGCTGTCAGTGTAATCTAAACTGCCTTTGGTGATCGCTTTCTCCGCGTATTGTTTGCATTGTACTGGTTGCAGTCTGGTTTAAGCAGCGTACTTAATGATATAAGTCCTATTTTCAATTCTTTTAATGTATAGTTTCAGTAAAAGCTTTGTTGCTAATGAACAGACTACGAGACCTAACCCAATGTAGAGGCTCTCGTTACTGAGTTGGCTGAATGACCCACATGCTCCAGCAGCTGTTTATTTCCTTCTTGCACTGTTTCACTTGATGTTTGGCGGGCACGTTCGTGTTAGTCGTGTGGATAAACGTTTATTAGTGGGATTCTAACAATCAGATATCGTGAGTTAGACTTTTTTTAGATGTAACTATTATTTGTTGATCGGAAAAATGTTTGTGGATTGGAAAGTTGTTAATGACCATTCCTTAATGAAAAAAGAGAGTAGTAATAAAGGTATGTACATTCATGTTCATACTGTTGGTATGTACTTTTATTTACTAAGACATATATGGCAATTAAAATAAGTATTCCATAGTTCTGTGTAACATATCGTTTTGGCTCTAATATTAAGTCTTCAACAAATTAAGTCTATTAATTCAGAATTATCAAGAAAGAGTTTTTATTCAATTTGGCAAAATTATTTCAAATTTGGAAGATTATTGCTTTTAATATTGTTAAGAATTGCATTGTTTCAAGCTTTAATTTTTTTCCAAGGTTTCTAAATTTTTGTAATGAATTTTCACTGAGAAACCAGATAGTTTTAAATGGTTAATACTGTTGAAAACTATGTGTTTAAATTTTACCACTAAGTATACATCTGCCTCAACTATAGCTGAGTTTAAGCTAAGGCTTTGTTGGGGCTGCCATAATTTAAATTTTTAAATTTTAATGTAATTGTTAGCAAAAAGCACGTGAAATAATTTCTTTTGATATAATTTCACTCTTTTAATCAGTCTTTAGTAATTAAAAGTGAACACCATTCGGCATTTTTTTTTAGGTATTTCCTCTTTTTAGTTAATGAATTACTCTTAGTAATTACGTTATCCAAGAATTTTTGGTTTCTACAAATTCCAGCATGTTTTTGTCCCAAATAGCATTAAGATTTGAATTTTGCCTCTGAATAATTCTCTTTTAAAGTTTGTAATAGTCTACAATATGAAGAATTAAAAAATGGTTTAGTCACATGCATTTCTGTACATATATATCTTAAAATATGTCAGAGAAATGTTTTCTCATCAGGTTTGGGCGACTCAATAATTTTTAGTTTGGACAGGCATAAAAATTTTAGCCCCAACTCTAGTCTCAACCATTAACTCTTACATTATTACCAAGCTCTCTCGGTTTCTGTGTTGTCTAAAGAAAAGTGTGTGTGTGTGGGGGGGGGGGAGTCATTTTTGGCCACTGCAGGGAGCACTTTGTGAGACCCAGCAGTAGAGTTTACTATAATAGGTTAGTCATTACTGCAAACATGGATTTTTTTTTTTACTTTTTTTAAGGTCAAGGAAGAATGGTTCTCTTTTGAACTGCCTAAATTCAAGGTAGGAAGAGACTTGATCAAACCTATTAGTCTTAATAGACAATCATACAGAGCTTAATAAAGTTTAATAAGGCTTTTATTGTCTGCAACAAATTAAAAAAGTATTTCTTGCTTTAATGATGGCCTTCTTTCATAATCCGAAGTTACTTAGGTGCTTTCAAAGTTAAAACTACACAAATCACCAGGGATAAGTGAAATTGCTGCTGAAAGCTGATACTGTGATGGACAAACATTTCTTCTTCCATGCCATTCTCAGTGCCAGATGCAGTACTAAGTTCTACTTAAGTGCTAAGCAACAGGTGGCCTGCCAAACCCTATCCATATTATCAACATACTGATTTAGTAATGTACAATAGGGAAAAAAATCGGTTAGAAACGTAATCACTCATGTTTATTTTTGAAATGCAACAAACTCCTGATTATATGTGTAAACAGGGATTGATGAGTATACAAATAAATGAAAAATATGGATAATTGGAACAACATAATGTTAAACAATTCACTTGCATTTCTCTGCCTTTTTTTAAGACTGTTAAAAATTGTTAAAAGGGATATTTAAGTAATTCAAATTAATTAATTGTCAGTATTTTTTTGAAACAGCCATATTAATCAGAAATAACTAATGAGTTTTTGGAATAGTTTTATACTGTTCTTGAAGCAAATTTAGGTGTCATATGCTTTCTGATTTGTCTCTTTGACATAGTAAATATATATTACTTCAATATATCAATCAAGGTATCTGAAATTTTTAGAATTTTAATGTATATGCAATTACTGTGAAATTAACTTCAAATTAGTGGAAGAATTTTACAATCACTTGCTTTTCATTTTAATATTACAGTAAAGCTAGAACTAGAGAATTGATTGAAATTTTTAAATTGAGTTAATAAAATGTTTATAAGAGTGGAAAGTGTATGTATAAGGAATGTATAATTATAAAATGGCATTTTTATATTTGTTCAAAATGTATAATGAATTTTTTTCTTTTGTCAATCCTTCAAGCCATGTTGTGCCACATGAGCATGGATAATTTTAGTCATTTTAGCAACCAATCTTTCAGCTACCCTGGAGTGGGGGAGGTATTTGTGCTTTATTAAATATTTATTATATGACAAAAAAGAAAAAAAAATACATTTTTAGATAATTAAAAATGTGTTTGCAATGCATAGTTGAAATATATGAAATCTATTATCTTAAATTATACTGTACAACACAAAATGTGTTACTAATTTTGAGCCACCAAACATGATTGGCATTAAAAAATGGTGATTAGCTCTTGTTTTGAAAATACAAGAGGCTGTATCCATATACAGTGTATACTGATTTGTCTTTCACGCACTCTACAAAGTGCTAAGGTGACACATTACCAGGGAGCTATTGCATCATTCGGAAGGTACCCTTCCTCAATTATCATCCATTCATGATTGTATGTGGATGCTGTATGTGAGCAATATGCCTCGTTCTTGTGTGAGTGATGCAGACCATTTTTGTTACTCTGTGGTGAAGCTACTTTTGCATCACAGAAGTGTAAAATAACATCTGTCATCGAAAAGGTCTACCACCTTTAATTCGGGTGTAAGATTGGAGAATAACAGAGGAGCTAGGATCTGCATATAGTGTGTAATAGTTGTACAGCACATCTTTGTTATTATGCAACACATCGTTGCTAAATGGCAAGAGGTAGTCAATGCCATTCCTATGATTGGTGGGAACCATTCAACCATGTGAGTGACTTACTTTTATATGACACCTCTGCTGGAAAGTGGTATTACTAAAAAGAAAAAACAGACACCTGCCTGTCCTGGAACTACCAGAATGTTGCGATGTGGACCCAGAGGGGGAAGAAACAGGAACACAGGAAATGCATCTGTAGATCCAGACATCACACCCACAACATTGGATTCACCACACAAGATCATTCAAAATGAGTTGACTGATCTTATTAGAGATCTGGAGCTGTCACACAGCAGGACAGGACTCCTAGAACCTAAACTGCAGCAGTGGAATCTCTTCAATAGAAATGTGAAAGTAAGTGCATATCACAGCCAACAAAAAGATCTGGTATTGTTCTTTACCATAGTAGGTAACTTGGTTGCTTGCAAAGCTGTTGATGGTTTATTCACATCCCTACATATGACACATACTCCAGAATAATGGAAATTATTTATAGATTTCTTGAAATTAAGTATAAAAGCTGTTCTTTTACACAGTTATGTAAAGATAAAAGAGGGTGTTTTTACAGATCCAGAAAATTGCTTACTTGTGAGGATGAGGTATTTGATTGTATCATCACTGACAATGAATGGAGAGTATGGCATGCCTTCGGACAGGTGGTAATGGGCTTCTTAGGGAATAAAAAGCAGAAAATTACAAGGACTTTGTGGAAGAACTACTGTCCTCATATCACAAACTGGGGTATAGTATGCCTTTGAAAGTATATTTGTTAAATTCTCATTTATATTTCTTTCCGGAAAACTGGCACTGTGAGTGATGAGCATAGGGAATGTTTTCATCAGGAAACTGTTACAATGGATAAGAGATATCAAGAAGATGGGAGCCATCAATGTTAGCAGATAGTAAATAAATAATGTGATGCAAAATTTCTCAGGAATTGATATAAAATTGGCAGGCAAAGAGGTGGTGGTTGCTGTAGATCGATATGCAATCTTCAGTGAATGTAATACAGGTAAGTGATTGTACCTCGAAAACCATAGCCAATCAAACATTTTTGTTTCAGCACCTCAATTTACACAAGAAACGGCTGTTTGCATTTCTGAAACACACTAAATGTCAAAATTTGTTGTTCGGCGTTAATAAAATTAAATTAATATCTTCAATACTCTATGACAGTGTTAAATGTTTTAAAGCATTTCAACAAAAAATTATATTCTACCTAGTATCAAAAGTAGTGAATGGGATTTTACATACTGGAGAGGTGAGTAGTGAGGAACTTCACAGATGAAAGTTGGTAGTGAGTGACAAGTTCATTTTACAAAGCTCTTGTCAGCAAGTAATGAATCGCATCAAATCTGAAGTGGAGAAGGTGATGCAGTATGCTGACGAGTTGGTTTTATAATGAAATTTCCTTCTGATTGAAGTTTCATGACTGCAGTAGAATCAAAAGCTAATGATACTTATGATAGTGTAGAGTGCTTAAAAGCGTTAAAATCCATGACTCGCATTTTGTGCCCTTATTTTGGGTGCATTGTCCGGTGGTAAGTGAGCAGCTTAAGGTGATGCTTAGGAGCAGTTGTTTGTTGTGAGAAGGTGGGGGTGCAATAAATTGCATTGTCAGTGAAAGAACATTCTGTAGTCTAAGTTGCTCTTAAACATCTATATGTAACTCAGGAAAAATTGTCTTGATCTAGGATGGATATTATATAGTAATATCAATTATTTCAATCATAATAATTAATTATGATTAATTAATCATTTTGTCTACATCCATGAACTGTAGACAACACGTACATGCTCTAAACACTTAACTAACAGCTGCCAATCAAGGCCACTATTATTGTTATCAACATTACTACCTGAACTACACAACTCATATGTGTGTCACTATAAGGGCAGTGGCTTCACTTCCAAATAGTATCAAGATCTTTAATGTTGATTCATTTTAAAAAAGGTTCCTCTTAAACATCAATTAAAATTATTTAATGTTTATTAATAATTTAATTGTATTTCATCAACTGAAAGGAAAAATTGTCTTGAGATTTTCTCCATCGTTGCAATGTCCTGATGAAAACGTTCACCGTGCTCATCACTAACATGCCACAGTTGTCGGGGAAGAAATCGTAATCTGTAGTTCCCAGGTTCGAGTCCCAGCTGGGTCAGCATTGAGATTTATCTCCGCAAAATTCCCCCACCCTGCCCACGGTCAGTAGGGGACACCGATGGGCTTGGAAAGGCCGCCATCTGTCGGATGGGACGTTAAGCCGTGGCCCCGTGTGCGGGAGAGCCATCCCTGTGCACGTTAAAGAACACGCTGGATGTCCTTGACGGGAGGCTACCATCTGTCTCCCAACAGCTGTTCCAGTGGGTCCCCTCCCCCAACCTTCTCTGATCCTTCGGGGTCCTCCATGTGACCTGGCCATTTAGCCCATGGTGTGCAAAAAAGTGCCGCTCAGAGGTTAAACAACCCAACCCAACTCGGGGAAGATATCTAAGTGGGAATGGAGAAAGTGGATCTTTAACAACATATTGAAGCCAAGTTTGTGATACAGAGACAACATGTCCTTAACCAGTTTATTGTAGTTTGTCCTGACCATTCCTGAGGAATTTAGTTGACACCAGATGAACACGTCCCAAGCCATTTTCTTGTCACCCTGAAGCAGGCTGTTGAACATCTGGTCTCTAAACAGCTTCTGGATCTGAGGACTTACAAAAATTCCCTCTTCAATTTTCGCTTCGCTGAGTTGAGGGAATTTGTCAGCCAAGTACTTGAAAGCTGATGCAGTCAGGTCCATAGCTTTTACGAAATTTTTCATCACACCAAGTTTGATGTGTAGTGAGGTAGCAGGATATTGTGCATTTCTGCTAGTGCAGGGTATTCCACATACTTCTCTCTGACATTCAGAAATTTCCTTCGAGACCAGTTTCTCTTTATGTAGTGCAATCTTGGCTCAGCTGTCCCATTCACATAAGAAACAGCAGTACTTTGTATATCCCAGCTGCAGACCCATCAACAGTCACTACCTTCAAGTCGCAGCAGAGATGCCAGCCATACTTGCTGTATTGAAGACAGTTCAGTGGCTGTTTTAGGTTGTTGTAGGCTTCTTTCACGTAGACAGCATGTCTGACTGGAATGAGTGGAAGTTGATTTCCATTATGCAGCAACACCGCCTTGAGACTCAATTTCGAGGAGTCTATGAATAGTCGCCATTCTTGAGTCGTGTGATTCTGAGGGCATTCATCAGGCCATCTACATCAGAGCACAACACAAGGTCATCTTCCTTTCTGAAGTACGGCACAAACTGCTCATGATGAGTTCGAAACGAAGTCACTCGGACATTTTCTTTGAGAAGATTCTGTTGTTTAAGTCTTGATCCAAGTAATTCTGCTTTGGCCTTGGACAGCTCCAGATCTCAAACCAGATCGTTCATTTCTTCTTTGGTAAGAATGTGTGGTGCAGATGACGCACCGTGGTAGACGTATGGATCATCATTAGACACCGAAGACTGCGAAGAACCCGACGTCAGTTCGCCTCCCTTCTCATCTGAATCGATGGAAAATTCTTTTGGAGGTTCGAGAACAAGACTGTCTTTACCATGCGGAACTGGCCGGAGAGTAGATTGTATTTTGGGTGTGCTATTTTCCACTTCTTTTTCCTTGTGATGCCTTCAGAAACGGGTGAAACCACGTAGAAGTAACAGTCATTTGTGTGATTGCTTGGCTCTCTCCAAACCATAGGAACAGCAAATGGCATAGTCACTTTTTCACCTTTCAGTCACTTCGGAAGATTTCTTGTACATGTACTGCAGCATATGTGTGGGACCCAGACCTTGTCCTGGTCCCCAATCTTGCATCCAAAATAAAACTCGTACGCCACTTTCACTATTGGAGTAATGGTCTCTGAACAGCTTCTGGAACATCTGGTCTAACATCACTTCCCCGCAAATGTAACAAAATGCGTCTGCACACAGTTACTACTGCTGGATTAAAACTGCAAGGATCTCTTGTGTTGTACTTATGACTCGGGGATAAATGGGAGTTGCTCAAAAGACTTGCTCACCCTACGAGACATTGCTTACAACTAACGATTGCATTATCTTTTATCTGTGATCGTAAAGCTGCAATGTCATGACAACTATATTACATCAGACAATCATGTAATACCTCTGGGGGTTGTATGTATAGTGGGCTGATGCAATATGTTGCAAATCTGGAGTTTAAAATACAGCATTGCAAAATGGTTAATGCAGACTGATGCAGACCGAGTCGTTTATACATGACCATCTGTCTCTCCTAAACAAGAGCCAATCGACAAATTTTATAGTCATTTTCGTGTTCAGCACCTCAAAATTAGTAAAGATTGTTTGTTTTCATTTCAAAGCCTTTTTGTGTTTTGCCCAGTGTTATTGATGTTTAAGAGTGATTTTCTGGTGTACTTTGTATAAGAATGGTGTTTTGAAGTTCATATGTTCAAAAAACCTTTTTTGTGTACCCCAAATGCTTAGAATGTTTTTTTGTACCAGTACTAGGTAGATACGAGCTTATAAAACAGACATTTATGGAAAAAATGAGTTTTGTCCATGAGTGAGACTTGAACCCATGTCTCCCAGTTTCGTGCCAGGTGTTCTAGACTACTAAACTGTCACCAACTCATTCGTTTCTCCACTAATGAATGAGCTGGTGATAGTGTAATGGTCTAGAACACCTGGTATGAAACTAGAAGATGTGGGTTCAAGTCTCACTCATGGACAAAACTCATTTTTTTTCACAAAATATATTAGTTGAATTCTACATCAACAAGTAATTCTGTGTATTTTACTATTGATTACAAAACATTGGTTTACTAACAAAAAAACAACAACATTTAAAATAGCTTAAAATAACCTAAAGTTCTTTGTTGTTGAGCAATAAAATTTTGAAGTTTATCCTTCAAACTATTTGCATTTTAAAAAAATTTTTAGGAACAAGCTTGGAAGCTTTTTGGAGCAAGGACAATTTTTATCTGCTCCAACTTCAGTGAAACATTTGCAAAAAGGTATATAAATAAGTAGTACTGAAAAATTATTTTCTTCATTTATCATGCTAGAATGTTATGCAAATTCATGTGTGAATGAATGCTGAAACTAAACTTGCATACTACTGGCAAAAGCTTTTGTGTACCACTAGTGGTAAGCATACCACAGTTTGGAATTCAATGGTCTACATCATGTGAAGGTGGATAAGGTGCTACACCTAGCTGGTTTCATGCATTATTTATTACCTAGGGAAATGGTGATTTACAACGTTTTCCCTTCCAGTTACTATCAGACTTTTTTAATTGTAATCCCAAACAGAAGAATTTTTTTAGAATATATTAATTAATATTATGTATAAATGTGTAAAATTATACACATATAAATGTATATAAATAGAATTCTCTCTGTAAAGTGTACATGTATATTGGTAGGGAGTTGTTTTAATAAAGTTTTTACAGTGTGGGGGACTCATACTGCTAACTAGATGTACACTGAAATTTATTGTTTACCCTCTTCTTCCAGTGATTTTATTTTTATTAACTAATAGCTAACACTTGTTTCATTTATAGCTGACAGAACAAACTATGTTAATTTACCACATGTCATTGCAATGGTGGGTTTACCAGCAAGAGGTAAAACCTACATCTCCAAAAAGCTGACACATTATTTGAATTGGATTGGAATAAAGACTAGAGGTAAAGAAAGCAAAGTTTCATTATTGTGTAATTTTGTGTGAAATCTTTATCATACTTCCTACATTTTTAACACCTAAGTCTATGAGAGTACATTAACTGTGAGGAACCAAGCAACATATAATAATTGTATAAATTACAAATTTATTCAGGTGTTACTTATATAATAACGTAAATCATAGAAAATATACGTGGTTGAAGAAAAAATATCTAGTTTATGATTTTGTATCATATGTCACTGCCTTTGATGCTAACAAATTTGTTGTCTGTGGCAGCTGTGTGAAGGAGCTCTGAGCATGCTTATAAAATGACTGAAAATTAAGCTCTCCAAGCTTTTCCATAAAATAAAGTTCTAACCTATGATTTCTATGAACACTGCATCATCCCCTACCTTATTTCTTTGATAAAAAATCTTTGTAACCACCACCAAATTACCTCATTTTTATTCTCAGCTGATGTTAATAACCCTTTAAGTGTTGGAAACTGTGTTTCTTGTCTAAGTGATGTTTTCCTGTGATAATTTATTGCTGATTAATCAGTTTTCAAAAACTACTACAAATGAACTTTCAGCATATTTTTTATGTTTACAATTTTTTTCCTTTTTTTTGTTCATAATTAAATGTTTTTTTCTTTTAGTATGCACTATAAACTATTTCATTCATTAGTTATTTCATAATGAGGCTCAGAACTCGGGTTGTATTTTCAGAGAAAAAAAAAACCCTGACACTAGTAAGGGTTAATCTATAGGCAAAGACCACAGCTACAGTTTCCTAATTGTAGTTTTTGATTTTTGTTACATTTCCCAAGTATTTATCATAACATTTTTACAGCACAGAGCAATATATTATAATAAATTTTTATATACAGCTAGCCTTTTTTTACTTGAGGGATGTGTGCCTGAACCATGCAAGGATGTCTTTAAATGGAGATAATTTTATCATAGAAATATGTGTAAAGGGGCTGGGAGTTGTTTTGTTCAAGATTCAGACATCAAACATATAACACCATAAGTGCATGCAAATTAGGTTGGGCCATTTTATCTCTGAGTGGTACTTGCACACCTGTTAAATGCTCAGGTCATAAGAACTTGAAGGCTCAGGAAGGTTGGGGGAAAAAGATCCACTAGACAGCTGTTAGCAGAAAGAGTACAAATTAGGTACTTAATAGTCTTAATTTCAAGATGTACATTAAATAGTATTAAAATGAAAAGAAACAAACTAGTTAGGAAAAAAACATTAAATCACTGTTTTTGATGCAAGTGCACTAGCTCAAAAGATTATAATAAAATGAAACTATGCACTACTTAGATGATTGGCAAAACCCAGATTGTGAACAGGTTGTGTTGGTGCTGTTCTTAACTTTAGGATCATGTCGGAAGGTTGAATTGCAAAAAAAAATTAGTAATGGACAAAAATTTACGTATTGACGACATGTTCTGAACTGTTTTAAGAGTAAAATAACTCTTAGAGTAATAATAACTCTTAAGATCAACTTTCTTTGGCTGTTATATTATTGTTGCTTATTTGTAATAAATAGTTTTCTTATTTCTGTCCCATACTTTTGCTTTATCAGTGAGTAACTAGGACATCTGTATTTTTAAGTGGTAGAAGGTAGCAAATTTTTGAGCATCTGTAGAAGATAATTTCCCTTTCATGCTTTGGAACAACCAGATTTCCTTTATAACAGTTTGTTTTATTTTTATTTGAATCCTCTTTCAAAACAAGTTTCAAGATATTTAAAATATGTTTTTAAAGTTGAAGCCAAATATTTTAGGAAAATTTAGCAAGTTTCTGAAAAGGTATTTTTAATGAATTTTTTTTAGTAAAAGCCATGTTTTTACACCATATTTCTGAATTTGTTTCACCTTCTTTAGACATTTATACTAAGCACATCTCCATGACATAATGACATAAATAATTTTTAATAGCTAACAGTATATAGTATTGTTTAAAATTTCATTTTCACTAAATTTTAACATTAACTCAGTGTATTGAGTTTACCTAACAAGCACTCTGCTGGATGGTTGAATTTATTTTGAAGTACTTTTTAGCAGTTAATGAAATTAACAACCTTTTCCTGAAGTAACTAACAAACAGAAATTGAAGAACAAAAAAAAATGAACAATAAAATTGTAAATATTCAAATAAAATGAAAGATAGATGAAGTTTTCTCAAATGAAAACTTTTACTGTAATTTTTTGTAAATTTGCTCCTTTTTTCAAATTATTTCAAAATTTAATAAGTGAAAGATTTAGGTAACACTAAGAACATATCTTTGTATGTTCTTAGTGTTTTCTAAATCTTTCACTTATAAAATTTTTTAAAACTTTTTTGGTTATATAAACACTTAAAGTATAATTTTTATCTCTCAGATATTTAGTCAGGGTTTGTCTGAGTCTATAATAACATACCAGCCTCACAATGTAATGTTCACAGGTTCAAGTCCCCACTGTCCTGCATTGAGATTTTCTCTTAATTCCTGCACTGCCCTTAGTGGGAAATGGGACACTAACTTGCTTGAAGATGGCCCATGAGATGATATGTAATCCATGATTCTGTGATCAAGAGATCTATATCTTCTTCACATTAATGCTTTGAGTGCTAAATTTAAGATTGTATAAAGTTTTCCTAGGATTGAGTACTACATTGAGCAATGTATTTTTTAAATGACAGATAGCAGTACATATTTATGTTCATAAGAGTCACAGAGAGAACAGTGTCTCCATATGCAAATTGTAAATTAATGAAATTGCACATGTGCAGCCATAGCACTTTGAAGAATAATAATAATCACCATATATGCTGTAGCACTGCAAGGGTTGAAGAACGCATTTGGATGACTTTCATGGGAAGCTTCAACTTGCATCCTGTAAAAGCTATCTAGTGGACCCCCTTCCTAACCCTGAACCCTTGGGATCCTTATGTCATAGCCATTTAACCATTTGTGTGGTTACATTTTCTCACTTTTTTGGTTAGATTATTTGTGAGATTTCATCTACTGTATGGACTTATATAGATATTATTTTAAATAATAAATAAAGTTGTATTTTGAACTACCATTTGTAAATATTTGGACAGCAACTGAAATTCTTCCATATTCAAAAAGGAACATTTATTCCCTACATAGGATATATGTAAAATAATTTTTTCCCCTCACCAAGGAATCATGAAAGATAATTTTCATGCACCTCCAGAAATGTTTCTGCTTTTGAGTTCCATGCTTCAATAGAAACACATTATGCTGCATTAGTAGCTTAATGAAGTATAGTTTACCACACACTAGAAAAAAGTTTTATGGAATTTATTAAATATGATTCTGCATATAAGTGTATTTTATATTACTTTTATAAGTAATTGCTAATTTTCTGTTGTTCATGTGACATATATATCTGAATCTAAAATGTGGAAAGCATATAATTGATTTTAATTTCTATTTCCATTTTTAAGTGTTTAATGTAGGTGAATACCGTAGACAAGCTACAGAAGCTTATAGAAGCCATGATTTTTTCCGTCCAGACAATAAAGAAGCAATGGCTATCAGAAAGTAAGAATAATGAATTGTATGTTTTTAATGGTCAATTTAAATATCAATTTTTTTTTGGCCAAGTTTTTCATAATGCAATAATAGAGTGAAAAATGGCAAATTAAAGCTAAATATATATATATATACTTTATTCTCAATATTTAATTTTTGATATATTTTTTTAGCAAATCTTAGATGATGCTAAAATGCTATACAAAATATCATAAAATTATTTTAAAATGTTTATGTAATGTATTTTACATTGGTGTTGGTACTGCTATAAATCCCTCTTTAGATTTCTACAACCTATTCATAAGTTACATGCTCAATTGAAAATATTTACATGTTTCTATAAGTTACTTATTATATGTTATAAATATAGCACATTTATAATTTTCTGTAAACTAATTAAGATTTGAATTAGTTTTTTGTGTGCACTCCATTATCACTTCTTCAAGCAAGTGTGCTTACAGAAGTTTCTTTAAATCTTGAAATTTATTGTTTAGTGAAGCAGTGGCATACTAAGTAGTTTCCAGGTTTGATTCCCACCAGGGCCAGTGTTGAGATTTATTTCTGAAAAACTCCCCACCCTACATCAGTCAGTAGAGGATACAAATGGGCTTGGAAAGGCTGTTGTCTGTCAGATGGGACATTGTCATGGTCCCATGTGCAAATAAAAAAATATAGAGAGCCATACCTTGTGCATGTTGAAAAATTTGCCGGATTGACTGGAGGCTACCATCAGTAAGTATCCTAACAGCTTTCCCATAGGTTCCCTTCCCCGAACCTTCTCTGAGCTCTTGGGGATCCTAGTGACCTGGCCATTTAGCCTATTGTGTGCAAAAAAAAGTTCTCTTAAGTAAAACAACCCAATCCACCTTGGTGGTGTTATCACATTGATTTTGGGACACCAATTATTGGGGTCTGAATTTAAGTCTTGGAATGGCATGTTGTTTGTTCTGTCATAACCTGCAAATAAGCTAGCAGCTTTGCAGGTCTGATCACAAATAGGAGAAAAAAAGGTCATAAAGGCACAGCTGTTGTTATGCATATTACAACCCTATAGGCGTTATTTTCTGTGCGACTCTAAACTTAAGACTTTTAACAACCTTTTTTTTGTAAATGTGACAGGAACATTTAAACAATGTGATTGGTAATTTTTCCATTTTTCATTCTTTCCCTGTGGGTTAATCTTCACTTTTAATAATAAATTTTCATATCTTACTACTAGGGTGATTTATAAGTCTGCATTTTTCGCCACACAATTTATGTTTGGTGACACATCACTGTTGCATTTGCATACTTCTGAGTGTAGTAGTAAGAGAAAGTATAACGTCTACTTTGTCAGTCCATAACTGTTACAAGTATTGGTGTTTTGATATCCATCTTGGAAATGTTTTACAGTGAGTGAGTTAAGCATTGAAATTATTTTTTGTAATTGCTGAAAAAAGGATTAAAGCAACTGAAGTGACTTGAGAAATATGTGAAGGGTAAGGTGAACCTCGAAAGTAAGCCATGATCAGGATGACCAATATTGGTAGATCACAGCATTTTGTGCCATGCTGTTGAAGTTGATTCATCAGCAAGCACTTGCAGGCTCTTGTGTGAACTTGGTTGCTCACAAGAAACTATTAGAGCTGCATTTGAAATGCATCTGTAAGATAACTAGGAGTTACTGAAGTGTGATGAACTGACTACTGAAAAGCAAACATCATATCAAAGTATGAGTATGTTGGAAACTCCTTGCTAATCCATATGCAGCTACCATTTTGTCAAGTATTTTGCTTGATGAAATGGTTACTGCATTGCACATAACATTTCGTTATGTACAATGAAAAATGGATCTTTTTCAACACTCTGAACACCCAAAGGCAATGGCTTAACCCAGCCTGCACTTCCTGTCCCAAAGAGGGGATGATTTGAAAGTAAAGTTTGTCTCAGTAAAGTTTGTTATTTATGTTGTAATAATCATTTCTCAATAGATAATAAAATGCACTGACTTATGAATCTCCTAGTACTTTCAAAGTGCGTAATTATTAGTCAAGTGATTATTAGCACTCTATTAGAAATGCATAAACCTGATTCCTTGGACCTGTATATTAATCTTGTATATGGGAGTAAATAATTTTGTTCTATTAAGCACTACTTTGCACTGACCAACAAACATTTTGCATGACTAACAACAATTCTTGTTGATTGAATAATTAAAAATCATTGGAAACAACTGTGTAGTAAAATAAAAAGTGTTATATTTGTTGAATATTGATTTTATTTTTTTAGCAAGTGTGCTCTTGATGCCTTAGAAGACATGTGCAAGTGGTTAGAGGAAGAAGGAGAAGTTGCTGTAAGTTCAGAATTTGAAATTGTTACCATTAAATATGCAACTATTATACAGTTTGTATTGAAAAAGATTTTTCGTATGCAGATCAAAACTTTGAAAGATTTTGTTGTAATCTTACCATAAAGTTTAACAGAAGCTATTTTACAGGTTTATGATGCAACAAACACCACAAGAGAAAGGCGCAAACTAATACACAATATTGTCTGTGAAAAATTTGGTTTCAAATTATTTTTCATTGAATCTGTATGCAATGATCCTAATATTATTGAAGTCAACATTAGGGTAAGTAATTTAATGAAAAACATAGATTGTGTATAAGAATATCCCGATTCATGTATTAAATATCATAAGCTTAGCAAGGGGGGAGGGGGGTTGAGGTAGCATTTTCCTCCTCCATGGTATTTAATATATGAATTAGTATAAATTTGCAAATTTTATATTTAGCCATTAAAACTTATGAGATTTAGAGAGTAGCATTTTTTTTATTGTGATTAATAAAAGAACTTTAATTTGTGTCATAAAAATGTCTTCTGCCTTTTTTTATCCCACAGACACAATTTTAACTAATTCAATTTCAGCTTTTTTGTATTTAAAAAAATTTCCCCTTCAATAATTCCAGTTGATGCTCATGTTTACTTCTTTAAGCATTTGAAAATGAGGTAACCATTTTAAAAAGTAGATTTAAATGGCCTTCATTTTTAATTTTTGTTATTCAGAATGAAATGCTCTTTCATTAAGTATACTTGATGTTTATTTATATATATGCCACTGTAAGATAAATTTCTAAAGTTCAGTTGATTTCTACTGAAAAATCAAAAATTTTCTTTACCATAATTGCATGCATTGTAAGAAATCTGACACTTTTAAGGGTTGATACAGTATTCTTTCTTATCGTATTCTTTTAAAACAAAAGTTTACCATTTGCACACATTTTGCTTTCTGGTGTTTTCATTCAAAGACTGAAGTAGAACATTTGATTTTGACTGTTTATATTTTTGAATATTAAATATATATAGTTAATGTTAGCATTTTGAAAGCAGAATTAAAAGGCTACATGAAATTTACTATGATTTGTAGATAATTTTAAAATTGCTTAATAAAACTTGAGACTTTTCTAGCTGCATCAGAAGTGAGAATAAATATAAATTTAAAATGTCTACAGTGGTGGAACTAAAATTTTGTGCTATTTTAAATTTTGTAATAATTCTATTTTTTAAATAGTGAAGTAACATTGTTCCATTGAATGTTTTAAAAAAAGATCTTCGTTGATATGACTGAGAATTTTGTGAAATTATATCAGATAGTATTCTTCAGCTTTCAGAAAATTGTGCATTTATTTACTTGGTGTTAAGTTCAACCTTCTAGAATCAAACCTTTAAAAGTTGGTGACCCTTTTACCACTGTTTTCTTAAGTATTCCTTAATTGCAATGTAGAATTTTAAATTAATCATTGTGATTAATTCATCCAAGTTAGCTTTAATTTGAATTAAACTTTGACACCCTTATTTTGAAGTATAAACATTCGAATTTTAATTTTGAAATTAGCATGTTTTTAATTGTAAAAGTTAGCACTGTTTTATTTCCAGGAAGTTAAAGTTCACAGTCCTGACTATAAAGGTAGCAACAAAGATGAAGCCCTTTATGATTTTGTGCAAAGAATAGAGCATTATCAAAAAGCCTATCAGAGTTTAGATGAAGATTTAGAAGGAAACTACTCCTTCATGAAGATCTTTAATGCTGGAGAAAAAGTTTTAGTTCATAGGCATGAAGGTATTTTTTTTAAATTGCGTATATAATAGTTATATAAAGCAATGTATTTTGACTTCTAACAGCTAGTTGTATATTTAACTTAAGATTTGAAACTAATTGTTCCTGCTGACATACATCTGCAGGATTTTTTTTTTTTTGCATGTGTATAGGGGGAGAGAAAGCTAACAAGTATGATTTTGAAATTCACAGCTGATATTTGTTATTGATTAATGTATAAAAATATAATTGGTAATATCGGTGGGGAAACTTATTTGCACTTCCCTTCCCTCTCCAGGATGTTCATATTTGGCAGCTTACTTAAATGCAAATTTATTATGCTTTATTATGGAGAAGTTTTACTCTTAAAATGTGCAATTCATTTTATATAATTTAATTTTTAAGCCATAACTGGTAAATGATTACAGAACTCTGCTAATATTTAATCACAGGTGCATATCCAAGATTTTTTTCAGGGGTGTGTGTGCTGAATCTAAGGAGTTTTTGAATAGCTTCAAAAGAAATCTTGGTGTACCACAAGAAGTAGCATGCTCAAGATATTTGTTGTGGGGGGTAGTTTTTTCTATGTATGCATTTATGCATTTGAAGCAGTTTATGTACAATAAACTTGTTCTCTTCTTTTAATCATAAAAGGTGATTTTTCCTTGTTGAAAGCAATGATGATGTGTTGTTGAATCAGAGAAACAAATTTCCCAAATTAACTGATAATTCATTGCTTATTGATTTGTATTTTACTTCATGTTTATTCTTTTGTGGTTGCAGATTAAAAATAAGAGGAAACCCCCAATTTCTACACTTTGATTGGAACTGTTTTAATATTATTTTACTCAATTTCAGTTAACACCATTTTCTTCAAATCATTGAACCTCTGAATAGATTTAATCATTTTCCAACTTGGAGCTTACAAAGGGTTAAGGGAAATTTAGCATCTTCCCCCCCAAATATGCACCTGTTTCATTGGACATGTTTTTCGTGTTGTGTTTGTAACTAGTCAAGTCTTAAGAGAACCCTATTGTTTTAAGCAAGTATGTCATTATATGAGTAAACATATATAGGCTAGAGTAGAATCTAAAATTTTCAGTTTTATGTGTAGCATTCAAAATGGGTTGGGTTGTTTTACCTCTGAGCTGCACTTTTTTGCACACAATGGGCTAAATGGCCAGGTCAAATGGACCCTGAAGGCTCAGAGAAGGTTGGGGGAGGGGACCCACTGGAATAGCTGTTAGGAGACAGATGGTAGCCTCCTGTCAAGGCCATCCAGCGTGTTCTTTAATGTGCACAGGGTATGGCTCTCCCACACATGGGGCCACGGCTTAATGTCCCATCTGACGGACGGCGGCCTTTCCAACAAGCCCATCGGTGTCCCCTACTAACCGTGGGCAGGGCGGGGAATTTTGTGGAGATAAATCTCAACGCTGACCCAGCTGGGACTTGAACCTGGGAATTACAGATTACGAGCCTGACGTGCTACCGACTGAGCCACCCCAGCCCCATATTCAAAATGGAAAACTTATAACTACATTAATTCTTGTCAGAAGTTTCAAGTTTTACATTAAAAGTAAATGAATCAATTGAAATTATAATTAAGTATTTTACCACTGTAAATAAATAGGCAAAAATTTGTGTAATTGGTTTCAATGTATTTGTTTTCAAAGTCTGTAACTATGTAAACTTTTACTATCCATATCAAATGTTGAGGAACAATTGTATCACTTTAAAAGTGTGCACATTATATATGCTAAATTAGATATTTATTATTGTAGGATAGCAGAAGCTTATACTTGTCTAAGGTCTGTACAGCAAGTCCCCAACTTAACAGGTTTGATCCATAGATACACAAAAAAAGATTTTTTAAATTTTTATTCGAACAGTTTAGGTACTTTTAGTACTATGGTCATTAATATCGAATATACAGGGTATATATATTTTTTCAGTTGTGATTAGACCTGCAAAGCTGCTAGCACATCTAAAGATTATGACAGAACAAATGATATGTCTTCCCTGTACTCAAATCCAGATCCCAGCAATTGCAGTGTTGCCATGAATCAATGAGATCCCATTGCATCACCGAGGTGGCATATATTATAATGCATTATAATATACCTTTTTATTGTGCACTTATATAAATGGGAAAGATCTTGTGCCATCAAAATCTTCAGAATCAGCCAAAATGACTGAATATTAAATACATATTAGTTTTCTTACAATTATTTTCCTATATATGTACTACCAATCAAATGGACCTTGGTTCAAGCTCTGGGTAAAGAAGGCATGGATGTTTGCATTGTTTTTCTGCTGAGGTCCCACCAACCTCATAGACCTTGGTGAATAAGCTGACAGACCCCTGTTAGACCTGTGTGGCAAGGAGCTGCTTGAGGGGGCATTTATTATTTATTACCGTGAATATATACTGAATAAATTTTAATTGTATTAACATTTTGTTTTAATAAGCATTTTTTTAGCTTTAACTATCCATTGAAACAAATATATAGTTAAAAAAAATGTGTTTAAACATTGTTGGACTTGCATGGTTTTTCAGCTTATACAGAAATCATCAGAGCGAATTACCATTAAGTCAGGAACTTACTGTATTTATTATGTAATCAACCAAAAATCTTTTCATAATATACCTTATAACAATATTAAGCATATGATGATTTGAAAAATTTTCTTGCATACATCCTAGTCGTGCTAGTGATTATGTGCCCAAATTTTTGTTTTATGATTGGGAATTTTGAGGCATACAACCAATTTTTATGCAATGTTTTTGAAGTACAGAAAGTTTAATTATTGAAATCCACTATTTCTTATTTACTTTATTGGTTTGATAAAGCCTTAATTTATATTTCTTATATTAAGTAATGTCATAGATATGTTTGTGTAAGCTACAAATGGCTTATAGATTTATCTGTTCTATGAGTAGCAACAAAATAAAAACTGACTTTTTTTTTTAGACTATCTGATTTCACTTTTCCATTATTAAATGAGGCAATTGAGGTCTGTCCAATTGCAAGTTTTTTATCCAAATATAGATTTCATATTTGTTTTATGACAAATCAAAACCAAGCTTTCATTGTGTGTTTTTTTTTAAGTTGACTGAAATTGCAACTTTCGTTGCAGTTCCCTGAAGATAAGGTTATTGATATGAATTCATTGAGATGAAGACTTAGCGTGAGTTCATAAATAGCATATATGTATACCACTAAAGTATGAATGATATAATTTATTACAATGACACAAAATTATTACAAATTAATCAATTTTACCTAAACTCAAGTATTTCTATTCCTCTTAGCATAAAGACAAACCACTTTGTATTGAATCTCATTCGTGACACTAATTAACCTTAACAATACTTTATACCTTATACAAGTGAAATGTTTAACATTGATCTCCTCTGATAGGACCCAATAACAAACTTTACTGTTGATTCCTTTTCTCCACTGGAACTAGGCTTCATCTTAAATCGAATAAGAGCAGTCTTTTTACATAGCATTACACAACACTAATACACTATATCCTTCTTCCTTTTACTACTCCACTATATCTTTTTCTTTCATCGCAATTCTTACTATTTCAAAGCATCCTCGTTCTAAACAGTTAATAACTTAAATTGTCTCGCTAAGCATAGGCGAGCATTCATGATACACCTGTCACAAGCCATTGTCGCACAATCATCTGTCGTAATATTATTATAAATTGAATAAGAAAATTAGAGTAAAAGCAAGCTCTTTTATGAGATAGCTATTTTAATACAGAGCTGTAACAGAATTGCTGCCATAGAAAAATGTTCGAAGGAGGAGAGACCTAGTCATAAAACTAAGGCCAGTGTTTAAACATAGGTGCCTTGACAGAGCCCTTAGTGTTGATGAATAGGCTAACAATTACCTGTATAGCTATAATGAATCCCACTTTAAAAATCCCAATCCTTGGATTTGAGGAATGTTTGGGAGTCATATGGGCCTCTTTATTACTAGTTGATCAGGCAGTTTGTTCTTTTATCATGCATGATATAAACTTCAAATCATTTTTGTTCAGTAGACTTATTACATGTAATAAATTTGTTTTAAATGCCAGATGTTTTGTGTACAGATTTTTACACTCTGTATTTCAGTTTCATAAGCAGCAGTAAAAGGGTAATAAGAATAAAATTGTGATGTTGGTATTTTGATATAAAGTTTAAAAACTTTAGAAATGTGCTACATAGAAAATTATTTTTCTTTTTCTTTTGTTTTTAGGGCACATCCAAAGTAGAGTTGTATATTATCTGATGAATATTCACATCCTTCCACGTTCCATATATTTAACACGGGTAATGTTTCTTTTTTTGTTTCGTGTAGTTTGAAAGCATATTTGTTTAGATTAATATTAAAGAATTAAATACAGTAGAACCCCAACTATCTGGATTTTCAGATTATATGGTGACCTTTTGTAGATAATTTTCAAATTTGTTAAGTCTTAATAATAGTAATATAATATTATATATTGAGTGATTCAGTAATAAATCTAAAGTAACATATACATCACATATGCATATTATTAGGTGAGGGCTGACAAGATAACATTTAAGATCATACAGTAAGAAAAAAATTCTAGCTTTGAACCAGAAAAGTAAGACATTTTTTGAAATGCATTGTAACAATATATGGAAGCAAACTCTTATTTTTAAATTCTACAACTTTCCTAAAACTAAGATTTATAGTGAATATAATTATTTGTGGTTTGTTATTCTTGAAAATGATTTGCATTTTTTTATAGTTCAAGTTTACTTTAGCCCTGTCTAGTTAAAATAATCAGGTTCTATTGTCTATTTTGCTTTTACTTTAGAAAATTTGTATATTTGCATGAATTTGCTCTTATGCATTTGTCTTTATTACATGAATTTACTTTTTTACCAATGAATGTATTACTATAAACAATATGCTGTTCCCAATTTAGGAAAAGTTGAAAAGCATTGATTTAGAAGCAAGAAATTTGCAAACAATATATATACAAAAATAATAAATGATGTTTGAGTTAGTAGTTTGGAATTTTTAGCCATTTGGATCAGATTCACAGCTCTTGATTAGGGTTTGCAGGAACAGCCAAGTTATTTATAATTTTTTTTCACAAAACTATTTATTGACTTTTGCATCAAGAGAAACACTGTATTTATTTTGATTATTTCATTAATAACACTTTAGCATGAGTGACTCTTATTTACATCTTAGAGCAATATTGGAGAAAAATTGCCTTCCTCTATCATAGATGGCACCATATGCCACAAGTTCAGGAAGATTTATAAGTCATTAGTCAATTAATAAACTAAAATCATTGATATGCTAGAATTGTTGCTTTATTAGAATTGATGGTGATTAGAACCAGATAATTGTTTGACTTTGCACCTCATATTTTGATCTCTGTGAGAAATGAATTGAATAAAACATAATATTCAGATTGGTTATTTGCAGAAGCAATAAATTTTTATATCTATTCTTTAGAAGTTGAGAAAAATTCACCTGTTACCATTATTTTTCTTGTTCATTTTTCCAACATATATTCTTATGTACATCACGTGGAATGTACAGTCAAAAGTATTGGAACACTTCCAAGTTATGTGAATCAAAATCTACGTTCAAAGCTTCCTAACTTTAAAAAAAAAGCTTTTTATAGTGATTATGAATAAAAAAAATCTAAATTCACTGGTGGTAAATTGAAGATCTTATTCAAATCTCTCCAACTCTCAGTTTTCAATACTACTCATTTAATGTTTAAAGAGTTATTGAAGCAAAACATTTAATAGCAGATGCTGCTGTTTACACTTTTCTTAAACTCTTTCTTTCAAACTTAAAAACTGAAAAAATTATTACATAAACTTCTAAAATTGCATTTATTTTAGTAAATGTTATTGTACATAAGTTATCATTAGTGTTTTAATTTACTTTTGAGGTAAATTCTTATGATTAGCTTGCTAATGTAAAATGTATTGGCTTCAATAACTTTTTTTTCTTTTTTAGCAAAATCAAGATTTGGATAAGCTTCATTGAGATTTTCAATTTATCTCCATGGCATTTTCGCTTCTATCCTTTCAATGCTGCAGCAATACATGTATGGTGACTTTTATTATTCTTCATAGTGTTGCAGCCACACACATGTATTTCATTAATTTGAATGCATTGTTTTCTGTGGAAATCAATCTATCTTCAATGGAATTATATTGCTACTTGTTTGTCATTTAGAAAACTCAGTAATCCCAGCAGACATTTAGTAATTTTGAAGTCAGACTGAAAGGATTGAAAAACTAATTTTCAAAATTTTGGAGCTTTGAATAGGGCTTTTCACATAACATGAAAGTGTCCCATTATTTTTAGTAATAAAATATATATCAAAATATCACTAAAAATAATGTTCCTTTGAAACAGCTAAATCTCACAAATGTCTCAAGTAAAGAATTAAAGAAATATAATAAAGTGCCAAAGGAAAATAAAGTTGAAAGCAAACATCATTGGTTTTTAGAGAACTTTAATGTGGTTTCATTGAACAAATTATATAAATAAAATTGCTTAGCATTTTGTACTATCCTAGCAGACAAAAGTAGCATGAAAGATGTTGGTCTGTAGAATTGTTTGGATAGTTTTGCATTATCTCTTTTAATACTTGAAATAATTTTGCAAACATAAGTGTGAGCCTTGTACAGAATGCTTAATGTATTATTGCTTGTTATTTATTTTTCTCAATACTTGTAACAATATTTTTTTTCTTTCATTACAGCATGGTGAAAGTGTCTTAAACTTAAAAGGAAGGATTGGTGGTGATGCTGATCTTTCTGATAGGGGATGGGAGGTAAAGTATTGTTAACATATTGAGTACTGATGTTTTCATTTTGGGAGAATTTATTTTTATTTTTCAAAAACCTTTGCTTTAAATCTGTTTTTTTTTTTGCTATACTTGAATAAGAATTAATATCCTATTTTGTTTGCTTTGTTTACATTTAGCCTTTTATGTTAAAAACTGTTTTGTGAAATTCATGGAAAACTAGTTTGTAGATATGTTTAAAAACTATTATTTAGAAAAAGACATTTTTGAAGCAATTGTTTGTAAGTTGAAATTAGAAAACAAACAGTTTTCATGCTTTTTAAATATTATACATCTCCCAAAGTGGGAGTATTGATGTTTAATTATATTAATTCTTACATGGTGCTTTATATATGTCTTCTGTTAGTTAAATTGTATCAAATCAGTTTTTTGTATTGTTTCTAACCCTTAGTTTATAACGGTAACTAGCAAAGGTGGTTTGAAATGAAAGTCTGTAGTGAAGAAGTAATCAAATAATTATAAGTTCACAGCATTAAAGTTAAAACAAATTTAATACACGAATAAATGACTCCTGTGGCAATCTGTGGACCATTCATGGCACAGCAGTTGAAAATTGCTGCTCTAGATACATGCCAGAAATAATAATAAGGGAGGAAACTCATATATGCTGCAATTTCTAAATGTGGAATTGCATTTTTACATGCTAACAAAGTCTTTTAATGCATGAAACATTTAAATACTCTTGATCTATGCATGTTAGTATATATGTATTTAAGAGCAGAAATGCAATTAGATTTATAATAAATGAAAAAAAAATTAATATCGAAATGGGATAAGTTACTATTGAGAGTTTTGTAATGTTTATTATTTGCAGTATGCTCAAGCTTTGCAACGTTTTATTAAAGAACAAAAAATTCCACGTCTTCGAGTATGGACAAGCCAGCTCCAAAGGACTATACAGACAGCAGCAGGACTTGATGCCCCACAAGAACGCTGGAAAGCACTGAATGAAATAGATGCTGTAAGGTTCATAATTTTACATAGTTATTAACTCTTGGCACTAAAAAGGCAACCCTCAGTCACCACTTGGTTTGATGCAGCAACTTGAATGGTGACTGAGAGGCAACAATAACTGTTTTATAAATATCTTTCCTCTTTACATTTTAGATTTATAAATCTATTGTCTGTGTGCACTTCATCGTACAGCATTGTGTTTAATTAAAATTATTATTTTAAACTTAGTCTGTTTTTAATGGTTATAAAAATGGAGCCAAATTGTGAAATTAGTAGCAGTGAAGATGAGTTTGATTTTATGTTGTTTATGATTTATTTTTATGTTAGCTATAAAAATTTCCATCAACTTTTTAACAAGAAAACTTTGAGTTGGTACTTCCCTTAGCAAAAAAACCTTAGAGTGCAAAGGGTTAAATTTTTTCAATAAGTATATTTTTAATTACTGTATTATAAAGGTATATGCATATATAGGGTGTCTCAAAAATGGAGGTACAAACTTTTAGGGGAGGTAGATAACATCTAAAGGAATGAGAATTGCATAGGAACCGGAAACGTCATGGGAAAGTGGTAGCAGAGGTACAAGAACTGAAAGGACACAAGACCGTGATTAATGGGAAAACATTTATTGTATACAATTATTACAAATGGCATGCTAGATGATACATTTCATAATGTTACAGCTCTTAATGACCCATAATCGCACAAATTTTGATGCGCACGCGCAAACAAACGGTGGCCCGGTACATGTCTGTGTGGGAAGCGTTCTTGATACATTCATTGATCGGCTCGTCTGTTGCTTTCAGCTATTCCATACACTAAGTGCATGTCTGCCAGCTCCCTGTTCGAATACATTTGCATGCTCTTCATCAGCCGACTACTGCTCGAATGAGGAAATCCGAAATTTCCCCTCTAGTGCACTGATGAACAGCACCGCCTATTGACTTACAGTGACATTTCCAGTTAGGGTTCCTATGCAATTCTCATTCCTTTAGATGTTATCTACCTCACCTAAAAGTTTGTACCTATATTTTTGAGACACCCTGTATATATTGTAGAAGTAGGAAAGGTCTTTGAAAAGCACACATAGAAGCCAAAAATTAGAAATCTCAGCTGTTTCTTGCACTGCATTGGCATATTGAAACAGGTGCTGTAAGACATTGTATGGTGCAACAATACATGTTGTAGATACTGCCTGATAAAACTTGTAATTTTATGGTGTCTGCTATCCAAGATTTGAAGAAAAAAAGTAAAAAAAAACAGCTCCAGAGAGAGTTAATTGTTACAATTCAACTGCAATATTAGTTACTATAGATGTCAAACTGCCATATTAGTTACTATAGATGTCAAAGGCTGGCTCAAAAGTGTATAATGCATGGAAGGGCAATGAATATTTTACAAACATCATGTGATTCAGTAAAGGGACCACAGAACATTGATTAAGACTATATGTAAAAGCAGTGTGCTGCAACTTGCTGCCACTTTCATTAAATGTAAAGGAATTCCATATTTAGTCACAATATGTGGTTTGGTATTTGATGCTGCATACAAACATATGTATGCACACATTCCTCAAGACAGTTATAGGCTGTGGAAGCCCAAGGTTGGAGTCCCAACTGTGCCTGTGTTGAGAATTTGCTAACCCCCATTCTGTTCTTGGTGAAAAAGGGAACACTGATGAGCTTGGAAAGGCCACCATCCATTAGATGGGATATTAAGCTGTGGCCTTGTGTTCAGAAGAGCTATATCCTGTGAAAGTCAAAGAACATGCTGAATGGTCTTAACAGGAGGCTCCTATATGTTTACCAATAGCTGCCCAGTGTATCCCCTTCCCCAGCCTTCTCCAAGCCCTTGGGGTTCTTGTCACTTGGCCATTTATTTAACCCATTGTGTGAAAAAAATGTGTTGCTCAGAGATGAAACAATTCAACCCAAAGCTGTGGAAGTCCAACCAGACTGGGAAATTTAGTTCTCCATGTAGTATTTTTTAGATCTCAGTGATAAAGGTAATTCTTGAATTACTTTTGCTGTATTTAGCCATTGCAGGCCAATTCTAAAAAGATCTTGACATTGCCTACCTACTGCATTCTAGATCTTTCTTTTTCTGACCTTAAGGTATACTATTCATAAAGCTACTAGCTAATATATAGTTCTACTTGTAAGTGACATTGCCGAAACAATACAGTCTCTCTCTACAGAAGCTGCTCAAAGGTGGTTTTGACACCATCTAACCTCATCATTTCTTATGCAGTCAAACCATCTAATATGCAAAATACTGTGTAAACACCTAGAATTGGAAAAAGAAAGCAAGTTTATTGTTATCTTACTTACAAATGATACAGGTTTTGCTACTATGGCAAATTTAAAAAGGACTAAACCATTATATAGCCTAATTTTAGTCTTTAGATGTATATGCGTATTTTTTCACAATTGCCACAGATTCTTAAAAGTCACAATAGCAATGCATATTCTCCTCTTTATCTCGCATTGCATATTACCAGTATTTGTCACACAATTTCTGAGATAATTTTGGGCAGAGGTTGGCTCAGTCACTAATGCTCTGGTGCTTGTAAACTTGCTGTTCCCAGGTTTGAGTCATAACTATACCAGCATTGATATCAATTTTCAGAAACTCCCATCCTGCTCTGTGTGAAATGCTACATTTGATGGGCTTGGGAAGGCTTTGCACAAGACAATAGTTTAACAACCCATCTGATAGATCAGAGAGAGTCATACCCTGTGCACATTAAAGAACACACTTGATGGCTCTGACTTCAGTCACTTTTCTGTCTGAGCTATCCAGTGGATACCCTTCCCAGCTGTTCAGGTCCTTGCAATCTAGCCATTTAGTCCATTGTGTGCAAAAAGAAATTGCTTCTCAGAGATGAAATAACCCAATCCCTGATAATTAAACTGAGAAACTTGCTCAAGAGCAAACCATTCAAAAGAACTGAAGTAAAAACACGACCAATTTTCATCACTTTAGTTTTGTTTCAGTCACCAAATTTATCCTATTACCAATCTCACCAGTAGCTTTAATAAAAAAAAGGTTTATCTCATCAACATCATTTGCCAAAAGAATCAAATTGCCAGGATAATATAAATTACATATTAACAAATCTCTAGACCTGGGCTTATTCAAATGGCCACATCTAGCCTAAGGAAGTAAATTTATGGCTTTTAGAGAATGCAAGAAATACTTTGGTTTCCCAAAAGAAATGTGGAAAACAATAATAAATTACAACTATTAAATGCTTTATTAGTGTACTTTTCTGTGTTTCTTCTCTCTGCTTTGCCTTCTTTTTGTCTACACCCATGGCTCCTATAAAGACCTTAAATTCAAAATATTTGGGCCACTTGAAAATATTAGCATCCCTGCTCTAGGCAATCTAAGGCCCCATCTTTCCTTTACAATGAAACCCTCTTAACATAATCAGTAATCAAACTAAAAAGGAAAAGTGACAAATTACAGCCTTGTCTAAGCATCAGTAATAATACTAAATAAATCATTGCAAGCTCTACCAACTCTCACATGCAACTCAGTATTATTATAGAGATCCATTATTCTATTAACTTGCTTTTCTGGTATGCCATACTATCTCACAATCAGTCACAAATTATGTCGATCAATAGAATCAAAAGCCATTTTGAAATTTGCAAAGCAAATATTCATAGGTTTTGTAATTCTAAACATTTCTCAAGGAATGTTTGAGTGAAAAGTTTTAATCTCTGTACCCCCTACCACTTCTGAACACACAGTATTCATTCCAAAGTAGTCCATAAACTAAGTGTTTACTACTATTAAGCATAATAATGGTATGAACAAAACTTTCCTCATAAAAATTATTTAACACTACAGACAATCTTGTGACAACAGAATCATTCCTAGTTCTAAGTGTTTTCAACAGTAATTTCATTTCATTCCAATTCCATGGTGACACATGAAATTTTAATTTAGAGAAAACCAAAGTAACTTCAAATCATGGAATAAGGCCAACATTAAAGCCATCTATCTTCATTACAAACAATGGGAGTAGAGCTAACCACATTGTTCAGAATATTGGATATCCTCAGACCATCTACTGTGACAGAAACTTTACTATACCTTGCAGGGCTGGGGTGGCTCAGTCAGTAGTGTGCCAGGCTCATAAGCTGCAGTTCCCAGGTTCGAGTCACAGCTGGGTCACTTAGAGGGCTTCTTTCCATGCCAAGGAAGTCCACTTTGCATCCGTATCCAAGACCTCGATCATTTTCAGTAAACTGTACAAGTTCAAAGTTTTTTTTTTTTACTAAAAACCCAAGAAATAAAAGAAAAATTGCATATAATCTAATGTGATGTTAAATAAAATATCCACAGCAACAAGTTGCAGGCTGACCATCTGATGTAGCACGACTATGAAAAATCGGTACTTATTGATATGCAAAAAGATCGATAATTTACAAAAATAAATCTACTGAAATGAAAATTAAGGTTTAAATATAAAAAAGTAAATTCTAACTTTATAAAGGGTATCCAATATGCTGGACCAGAACTGTAAACAATTCATTATGGAGCCATTTATAACATACTGAACAGAGATAGCATGTGTGTCACCTGCCTCTGCCCTGCAGTGAACCATAACATAATTAAGTGCAGCTGCACCCAGTCTTGGAACCTAAGAAGGATTTTTCACTTCCAGTTTCGATTTTAAGAGCGGGAAAAACGATAAAAATAATTCTGGGAATACTGAAATAGAAAATGCAGAAATGAATGGAAAATGGAAAAAGAGTGGTGATACCTACTTTGTAATTACTTCCAAAATCTGCCGTTTTTCAAAATAGCGTTTTTTTTGTTAATTTTTAAGAAATTTTCAAAAATTTAAGGAAAAATTTATTGATAATAGTTTAGATCAAACTTGTGAGCTTAATTAAATCAGAAGGTTGCTTCCACAAAGAGGAATGCTAACAAGCAAATCAGTAATACTGTTTAATGCTTCTAAGAAATGTCAATCAGATGGCTTTATCAAATTATTTATATTATAGTTTAATAAAATATGCATCATATTAAAGAACAAAATATTTTTCAAATTTATTACACATTTTTAAAAGATATATCTAAGAATTTTCAAAAGGCAGATAAAAAAAAAATAGAAGTTTCATGTGTTGTACAAAAGACGTCTAGTAATGTCCTTGACCTCTCATTTCGGATTCTGTCGACGTCTATGTTTGTTGGGTTAATGCTGATTCTTTGTTACATAACTGAAGTTACATTGGCTATCTTTAAATTAAAATTGCATAAATACCCAGGTGTAGATTAAATTACTACTTAAATGCTTAGAGCAGGAATGTTTCTGTGGTTATATGGCTGATTGACTTGTTGATTTTTTTTTTTTATGATAAAGGTGTTACTAGAGCTACTAGTATTCCTAGTTTTATAAAAGGGTATTGCAATTATTGTATACTACCTATCCCAGGTCATACTACCTTGCATAATTATACTTAATAGAATTAAGAATTTGGTTGATGGACAATTGCATGATGAGCAATGTAGTGGATGTCTTGATCAGATATTTTCACTTAGGCAGATTCTTCAGAAATATTTAGTTTCCAAAACCTGTAGTTACTAGGTTTATAGGTTTGAAAAAGGCTTTTTGACTCTGTTGATCATGATCATTTGTGGTTGATCATATGGCATACCTGACAAGTTAGCATCATGGTGGCCTTTTATACTAAGTTATGTGAGAGTTGTTAAGGCTTTTACAGATTGGTTTAGCATTTCAACTAGAGTTCAAGAAAGGGGCATTGTGTCACATTTTCTCTTTACTTATTGATTATTTTATATAGAATTCACTGCAAAGGAAGATTTTGGTCTTAAATGGTCTAGAGGTGAAAATTTCTGGTTTAGATTATGCTGATAATTTGGTGTTGAAGAGAGAAACTCTTTTATTAAGGCTGTTAATGATACTGCTAATAGAGTAAGTTTGGTGATAAACAGAAAGAAAACTAAAGTGATAAAATGGTTGGGCAGATTGTGCTTCAGTTGCTTTAATGGTTGCACATCTGAGAATATCTGTTTAATTTTCATGGGAGTTGTGTAACAGATGCTGGTGATGTTGCAGCATGAGATTACCAGAAAAATTGGGATTGTTTCTGGGACTTTTAAGAATCTTTAGAGATTATAGAGAAATAGGCATATATAAGTAAAAACTAAAATTAGGCTATTTAAATAGTTGTCTTTTCTAAAGTTTGTTATGGTAGTGAAACTTGGGTTCCATAAGTAAGATGACAGAAACTTGATACCTTTAAGATGACTTCAAAAACTTGATGTTTTGTTCACCTAATAGTTCATTTAATTCACCTATTACTCACTTATTTTGGATCAGTGACCTTAAATTCCACAGCAAGAAAGTGAGTATGTAAAAAGTCCATAAATTGAAAAGACGAAAACTTAATGATATAGTGTTTAGAAAGGTTTGACTGGCACGTATAGTATAAGTATACTCTTGAGATAAGGGAAAACAGCCCATAATATTTTTTCTTTCATTCAAAGGGAATATGTGAAGAAATGACCTATGAAGAAATACAAGAAAAATACCCAGAAGAATTTGCAGCTCGGGACCAAAGTAAATTTCACTACAGATATCCCAGAGGAGAGGTGAAACAGTTATTATTTTTCATGTCTGATATCTACTTTGTACAGTTATGACTATTTTTGCAAATGAATTATTGCAAATCTCATGTGATTGAGTGCAATATTATGCAGTGTTTTTAATACAGGGTACCCAAACTATTATCATTCAAAAATGAAATGCATTAAAATATAACTAGTTACCAGAATTTAATCAAACTATGAACACATGAGATCAACTCAATGCTCAGCTGAAAAAAAAAATGGTTTTGCCACGAGTGGGATTTGAACCCACATCTTCCAGTAACATGCCAGTAAAATACTAACCACTACGTCAATGGTTAGCATTTTTTCTTCAGCTAGTGTGACATAAACTTTCCTGCTTTTTTTTTTGGTGTAGTGGTTAGCATGCCTGGCATGCTACTGGGAGACATGGATTCACATTCCACTCACAGCAAAATCACTTTTTTTCACCTGAATGTTTCATGAGTCCCATGTCTACAGAACATCTCCTTGTGATACTTTACTACTCAACTCAGTATTTCAGTATCTGACACACTAAACTTCAATTTAGCCTTAAAACCAAAAGAATTGCATTTTTTCACCCTCTGGGAGTATTGAGTCAGTTTGCTGATGTTACTGTAAACCTCCACTGACTGCCACACTCTACCACCAAAATCTAAATTTCCAGCATGAAGGTCATTTACCATAGACATTTAAAATGTATGCTGCCAAAGCCATAAAAAATGTGGTTCACCAAGCCTGAATATATGGTTGAAAACACTTAATGAGGCATTAGATGATAAAAGAAATTGAAATATTTGAAATTAAATATGCAAATTTAAAATACACATTTCAGAGCATCTAAATAATGCTAGGTTTTTTTACTTATTCTTAATTTGAATGATCAGAAAGTAATAAACATTAGCAATCCTTCAGACTGCCATTTGCACAGTCCAGATGACACTATTGTCTTCAAGATAGTTCTTATATTAAGTTAGCTTTTTTTAAAGGAATAGTTATTGTTTTCCCTTTATCACTGGTCTCTCCATCTGTAGACATTTTTGTTTGTAGAATGAAATGAAAAATTCGTTTTGGGTTGGATTGTTATTAATGAAATATTAAGATTTGTGTTTTCTGAATCTCGCAGTAGTTCAAGTTTTTACTTTTAGAGGGCTAAATATGGAAAATGTCAAAGTTTTAATCCTTAAAGTGCGAGTCCTGAAAAACTGAACTGTACCAGGCAGCTAGAATTTTTTAAAACAGTATTCATTAAAAAAATGTGAAACATTTTTTGTGAAATAACTAACAAAAGGAAATGCTATATACCAAATTAAACAGTGCTTAGTTTTGGATATCATGAAAATAAAATATTTGACAAAAATATGAAAAATTATGGTAAAATTTTATTTTTAATGAAGCTTTTTCAGAGTAATAGTAGACAAAAAAAAGTATCTAGCATTACAAATAAAATAAAAAATTAACTGATAGATCAAAATAATTATATCTATAAATTTTACTTAAAATTGGATAAGTACTCTTTTTTTGTATATTTTTTTTCCTCAATGCTTTGAGAAAAATCTTGACTTATAGTCAATCTTATAGTCAGTCAAATAAACTGAAATTTAGAATTTTTTGCCATACAACCAGTCAACATAAATAAGCCATGTAATTGAAAGAGGTAATGCTGTGATTTGTCATTTATTTTACTCTTGTTTTCCATTTGGATAGAAAAAAAATTGCTTGTCTTTTCTAAAGTATTCCATTATTTGAATATGAATAATATTTTTATTATTACTTAAATCTTTTATTTTTTTCTAAATTTTTCATTCATGCAAACAATTTCAAAAATCCAAATTATATTATCAATCAGCAAACTTTAAGACTATTGAAGTGCCACAAAAAATTTATTTTGCTTAAAAATAAGCTAATTTAAATAAAAAAAAATATATAAATAAAAAGAGGTAAAGAGCTGTTAAAAAAAATTAAAAATATTTCAAAGCATATAAAATTCAACTGCTAAAATTGAGAGTGAATCATTTCTAGATCAAATTGCAATAAGAACAGCTAAGCAAAAGTTCAATTTCCAAATGAAGGCAAAAATTTTATTGGAAAAATAACTATTTTTTAATTCTAGTTATGAAATTACTTCAATTTATTAAAAAATTGTATTAAAATAAGTCTTTTAAAAATTTAATTTTCGTTATAATGTACTGATCAGATATCTCCAAGGTAGGTAGTTACCATTTGAGGTCATATATAATTATTAATTACATTTTCAGTCACATTTCAAATTAATTATTCTTTCTAATTGAAATATATATTTCTGGAACAATGTAAATATAGCAAATGTAAATATAGCAATCTAAAATAGCAAAGTAAAAACAATTTATGTCACTAATATTATGTTCTATTCGGAATCGATATCCTGTATCACAGAAGCCTAAAAATTTATCAAATTCACTATTGGAATCAACAAAATATTTTTGGAATAGAACCATGATTTTTCTAGATCAACTTTATCTTTAACATTTTCGGAAGATTTCATGAAAACATTTTAATTACAGTTAAAAAAAAACAAATAAAATGTGCAAAAAATCAAATCTG
The DNA here is from genome assembly GCA_038380435.1 of Ryuthela nishihirai. NCBI lineage: Eukaryota > Metazoa > Arthropoda > Arachnida > Araneae > Heptathelidae > Ryuthela > Ryuthela nishihirai. The sequence goes on from JAWZYU010000020.1 coordinate 45,106,594, forward strand.
CCAATACTTGCACAAGTTACTGTCAAGAAATATCCATTAGTTGCTTCTATGCACTAAAATCTTCAAAGGAAAACCAAATCTTCATCGCTATTACATAACTTATCATGTGATCAAAGAAATTATAAATTTTTTCATTGGTATGCTGTTTGTAAGATATGCTGATAAATAAAATACCCCCTCAAGCAGCTGCTTGCCACAGAGGTCTGACAGGAGCCTGTCAGTTTATATGCCATAGTAGAAGGTCTGTGAGGATGGCAGGACCTCAGCAGAAAAACAATACAAACATCCATGCCTTACCTGGGGCTCGAACCCAGGTCCCTTAGATCAGTAGCCAAGTGCGCTAACCACTCGGCCACAGGACGGCCAATTAAATGATTTAAATAAGAAAATATACTTAAAGGAAAAACACCTATATTTTTGTATGAATCACCAATTAAAAGAAATATTCCCTCAGCATCTGACTTTGTTTGACTGAGAGCATGAGTGTGTGAATCTAACATAAACAAGTTAATTAACATTTTTCCAATTATTACAGATGGCTGGGGTTGTGATAGATAAAACCAGAACTATCCTGGAGGCAGTAGCATCATCTGAACTATGCAAATGCAGTTTTTGAAGGATCACAAAGATTTATTACTTTCTGATGCATCAAATTAAGGAATAAATCAAAAAGATTAGCATTATTTAGAAGCTGTGAAATGTGTTTTCAATGTATATGTTAGTTCAAAATTTTGTAATTCTAAAACATCGAAATTTTTTATCATACTAATTGCCTCATTATCATGGCTTTGGGAGCATACATTTTAAATGCCTATTGTAAATGATCTATTCTAGAAATTTTAATTTTGGTGGTAGAATGTGGTAGTCGATGGGTTTACAGTAATAGCAGCAAATTGCAGTCAATGGAATTACAGTAATAGCAGCAAATTTCCTCAATATCCCAGGGAAGGGAGGAATTGCAATTTTTTTTTTAAGGCAATGGCCAGTCATTTTAGCATCTGTGAGGGCATGGGAAGATGGCCATGTTGAGGTTTAAGTTGATCTCGTGTTCACAGTTTGGGTAATTTCTGGTAATTAGTTATTTTTTATTACATTTAATTTTTGGATAATAGGTTTTGGTACCCTGTGTTTTATTAATTTAATATGATATGCATGGTTTTAGTTTTACACGGTTAAGAAAATGCAACCAATTTCATATTACATGATGATAGACTCTGTTTTATATGGTATAGATTTAATTCTTTTTTTGTAGTATGTGCAAGTATAATACATAATATGAAGTAGCAGTGGCTTAGCATCAAGAGAGACTCTTATCAATTAGACTTAGTCTTCCCAAAGTAAAATCAACTAAATGGTTTTAGCTGATATCATTTATTTTTAAGAATAATATATCAGATGGTTTCAGTATCACTTGTCAACATGTCATAAATGAAATTTTTGAGACCAATTTAGACTAATGAATGTGAGACCAATATTTGTCTAGCTTGTAACATCAGAATTGACCATCTTTTAATCATTGTTAAACAACACATATGTAGTTAGTTGACCTTTACATTCCAGTATGTGCAATGAAGTACTAGGGCCATGTAGTGAGAAGTGCCACATCGGTAGTGCAATAGTATCAGATTGGTTCTCAGTGATACTCTAACTGTTGTGGTCCAGGTTTGAGTCTCAAGATGGCATGGTGGTTTGTTCTGTCATAGCCTGCAGATAAAGCTAGTAGCTTTGTGGGTTGATCACAAATTAAAAAAATATTACCATTTGGAGAATTGCCCAGCATTGCTCGGGTCTTAATATTCACTGAGATATCAGTTTATTAGGTACACCTATATTATTAGGTATTAGTTGTATTGAGCATCAGATGGGCAAAACGAGTGACCTGAACGACTTTGAACATCGCATAATAGTTGGTGCTAGGTGTGCCAGTCTAGCATCTCCCAAACAGCCTTCCTGTGCTTCTCACGCAAAATTACTTCAAGGTTTACAAAGAATGGTGCAAAAGATTACCAGTGATTGACGATCCTGTGGATGAAAATAGCTTGTGGATCAGAGGGGTCAAAGGAGACTGACAAGAATTGTGCAAGTGAACAGATGGGTCACAACTAGGCAGATCACAGCAGAATTAAACATTGGTATGCAGAAGGTAATCTCTGAATGCACCATGTATCGAACCTTGTCGCGAATGGTTTACAACAGCTGCCAACTACATCGAGTGCCAATGTTAGCAAAGAACATGAAAGCACATCTCCAATGGACACAGGAGCATTAACACTGGACTTGTTGAAGACTGAAAAAGGAGCCTGATTGGACAAATTAAGGTTCCTTTTTCATCATGCTGAAGGGAAGGATCAGAATTTGGTGCAAGCAATATGAAACCATCTGGTCTGGTGTCAACAGTACAGGCTGGTGGTGGTGTGTGATGGTGTAGGGAATGTATTCCTGACACACATTAGGCCCCTAGCTGTATCCTGACAAACTGTCCAGAAGGCTTCATGCAGATCATCTTTATGCAAGACAACCAGCTGTGTGTGTTCCTTTGACCTATGGCCAGAACTGAGTTTTGGTACAAAATTCTTAGCCTCTGCCCCATGCGCGCGTGCACACACACACACACACACAATGAAATCCTCATATGACTCCTTAGGGAGGGATGCCTCACAGCTTAAGAGCCAGTAGAATGAACTGTTCTGCATAATTGAAAATACTTTTTACTTGTTTGTCATGAACTTTATTAATATAATGAACTGCATGTTACAACAGACATTTCCAATCATGAAGGGGGCGGGGGTGGCTCAGTCGGTAGCACGCCAGGCTCGTAATCTGTAGTTCCCAGGTTCGAGTCCCAGCTGGGTCAGCGTTGAGATTTATCTCCGCAAATTTCCCCGCCCTGCCCACGGTCAGTAGGGGACACCGATGGGCTTGGAAAGGCCGCCGTCCGTCGGATGGGACGTTAAGCCGTGGTCCCGTGTGCGGGAGAGCCATACCCTGTGCACGTTAAAGAACACACTGGATGGCCTTGACGGGAGGCTACCATCTGTCTCCCAACAGCTGTTCCAGTGGGTCTCTTCCCCCAACCTTCTCTGAGCCTTCGGGGTCCATGTGGCCTGGCCATTTAGCCCATGGTGTGCAAAAAAGTGCCGCTCAGAGGTAAAACAACCCAACCCAAATCCAATCATGAAGACATATACAGAAATTGAAAAAAATATTAAAGTGTCTTTTGCTGCAGTGCATGTAGTAAATTTTTTGGCACTTTGCTTGTAAATGTTTTAAATTGCTATGGTAGGAGAAGATTATTACATCAAGAAAGTACTTTTTAAATTTTAATATCAAACTTACTACAATAAAAAAAATGTAAAATTGGAAAAATTTCATCTTGTTTTTTTAATCTTTTTTCAATTTTTTCCAGTATTTTTTCCTTGATAATATAAAAGTTAAACACTTGCATTTTATAACAAAATGTATTTAAAAAAGCAATTTTTCTTTTTAGTCATATGAAGATCTTGTGTCTAGACTAGAGCCTGTGATAATGGTAAGTTATATTTTTAACCTAGCATCTATGTAAAACAAATGTCAATGTTGGAAGTAATGTAAAATAGCTTTTTTTGTGGTCAATGTGACTAATTTTTAGATAGTAAAAAGCAAAAAGAACTCTTCCATGTTGCCAGGTGGGATGTTAAGTATGGTCCCTGCGTGCAAGAGAGTTTGTTAAAAATGTACCAGATCATCTTGACAGAATGCCTCTCTCACCTAACAGTTGTCCAGTAGATCTGCTTCCCTTATCTCCAGTTTTGAATAGCCATTTAACTCATTGTTAAATGACTGCTGCTTAGAGCAAAAAAAAAAGCTTAGAGATAAAACAATCCAACCCTCATTTTTGTATTTCCTGGAGTTTGGTAATTTTACACCTGGGCAGTAGTTGGCTCGGTAGCAATTTCCAGCTTATAATCTGCCATTCCAAGGTTTGAATATAATCTATACTTTGAAAATTTTCTCCACTAACCCTTGGTGAGAAAAGGGATACTAATGGGCTTGGAAAGACCACCATTCATCAGAAAGGGCATTAAGCCAGGGTTCCTTGTGCAGAAAAGCCATGTGCACATTAAATAACACACTGTATTTCTTTAATGGGAGGTTTCCATCTGTCTCCTAATAGCTGTCTAGTGGATCTTGCCTCCTCTGAGCCTTCGATTTTGAGGTCCTTGTTACCTGGTCATTTAGCTCACTGTCTGTAAGAGAGTGCTGCTTAGAGGTAAAATACCCATCACCTGTGTGGCATTTTTTTTTTGTTGCACAATGCTCATATCAGCTTAGAAAGAATAGCTATTAAGATGGATGGAACACTCCCTATCCCCTAAATTCAGATTTGTGTTTTTTCTTTGTACATGGAATAAAGCTCTCATGTGAAGCTCATTAGATGTATTTCTTAATGTTGCATGTGATATTTTTTACTAATTATATGCATGATAAAATATCCCTAATCACTGCAGTATTTTTGCTAAGAAAATCTCACTTTTGTTTATTTTGCATTTATACAATGTGTGTAATGAGTGCATTTAAAGTTCACTATCTGACCCATGACCTGTAAGAAGTTGCCATACCTCATGTAACATTTCCATGACTGTCCGTTAATTATTTTTTGCCATTTGCAGGACAGGAAAACGGCAAAAATCTCAGTTTTGGTATCTGAAACTGACTGTCACTTCATCCCCCATTTCCCCATGTGACTTGTTATGATTCTGTAAATATTATGTGTGGCAAAACTAATGTTTAGGCTTACACACATAATCTTCATACAGCTATAGATTTTGATTGTCCAGCATGATTGTGAAACTTAGTTCTTCAAATATACAATGATTATCAGCAATAGCTGCTACATTTGGTCACTGCAGGCCCATTCTAATAAGATCCTGTTTGACATTACCTGTTTAATTCTAGGTTTTCTCTTTTCCTTAACTCTTTGCATTCTTCACTTGTAAAACTGAAGTTGTTAGAAAGTGCCATAGTTTAAATGCTTTCAACAAAAAAAATAAAAATAAAACAAACAAAACAATTTTAAAATCTTATCGTGAAACATTTATTATTACTAACACTTATTACAATCACTGTGATATTTTGTAAACACACGTGGATTTCACCTGATGGATTTCATAGGAATATATCATGTATCAAAAAAAAAGTGCCATTGGTGCTGGGGCATGAGTGGCTCAGTTGGTAGCATGCTAAGCTCATAATCTGCAGTTTTTAGATTCAAGTCGCAGCTGGGTCAGCATTGAGATTTATCTCTGCAAAAATCCCCACCTTGCCCTCAGTCAGTAGGGGGACACTGATGGGCTTGATGAAAGGCTACTATCTGTTTCCTAACAGCTGTCCAGTGGTTCCCTTCCCCAATCTTTGAGCTCTTGGGATCTTTGTGACCTGACCATTTAGCCCATTGTGCATTCAAAAAAGTGCCACTCAGAGGTGAAACAACCCTGCTAATGGTACTGTAATGCAAAACAAGATTGGCTTTCCTAGAGAGCATTTAAGAGAAAAGTTAAAATAAAAAGGACAGATTATTTCATTCTGAGAAAGTTTCATTCAGTTTTGAAGTGGTGTGAGAAGAAAGATGTTATCATATTTTCTTCTTTTCATGGTGCTGAAATGACAGTGATTCAGTGAAGAAGACAGAACACTCCTGAAGAAGCAGCAGTGCAGACTGTTTACAAACCCAAATGTATTTTGGACTATGATGCTCAAATGGAAAGTGTTGATCATGCTGACTAGTTTTTGCAGTATTACACTATAAAATGGAAGTGCATGAAATGGTGGAAAAAGTTATTTTTTCACCTAATCAATTTGGCTATAGTTTATGCATATCTTTTATCCAAAGAAACAAACCCAAAAGTTAGTCATTACCAATTTATGACTGCTTTGGTCAAAGAGCTACTTGAAGAAGATACACCTGTTCACTAGGATTTGAGATACCATACCCAAGGCACTTCACTCTAAACTTTCCACTTAGCTGGTCAGCATTTCTCTTGAGGAATCCTCAAATCACACCAGAAGCTAGAGTCAAGAAGATGTGTGTTCAACAAGAAGTTGCAGAACAGAAAGTGTCTATGTATGCAAACAATGTGGAGTGACCATGTGCAAAAGTGCACCATGCTTCAAAGCATTTCACACAGAGAAGAAATACAAAAAGTAATTCAGGTAAAAGAAGACATGTTGTTTAGAAATTTATTTTCCATTTTCTATTATATTTATATTAATAATTATAATATTATAATTATTATTTTGGCAAATTAAAATTTTTTTATTGATACATTTTTTACTACATTACCCTGAAGAATTCTTATTGAAATGAAAACACTTCTCATTTTTCTTTTATTTTAATAAATTTCAGAATTAAATGCTGTTAAATTTGTTTTATAACATGACCTATTGCTGTTGATTGGTTATTTGGCAAAAAAAAAAATTCTAAAGTTAGCTCTTTTATTTGACAACACAGTTGACAGAATGCCTTGACATTTCTGAAATTCCTGTTAATATGATTCAATTCAGTTATCAAGGATAATCCAATCATAAATATATAAGTGACACAAAATCTTTACAACTAAAAGGCTATGGGAATGTCAGTAGTGTATGATCCATAAATGTTATAAATGGCTATTAAGTTTTATAAATATGTTTATTAATTTATTAATAATTGCATAAATATATGTCAAAAGTTAGTAAATAACATTTAATGATCAAAGTTAATAAATACTTTTATCAATTAATAGTCATAAATTGCTTTTACTTTAATAGAGACTTTTCTTATGCAAAATTTGTTTTTGCAATGCACATATTACAATACACATACATAATTCTCAAGCAGTCATAGACTGCAGAAGTCCAGCCCAGACTATGTAATTCAGTTCTTCATAAACATCTATCATCTAACAGCTACTGCACTTATCCATTGAATCCCAATTTTAATAAGTCCTATTTGACATTGTCAACCCACTTCATCGTGAGTCTACCCCTTTTCCTTGAGCCTTTAGAACATGCTCATAATTCAATTTTTAATCCACAATTAAGGAAAATCTAGTCAAGATTTTTATTTCCTTACAAAATTTAGTTGTGTCAACTGTTACCAGAAGATGAAATGGTGTTAGGCTTTTGAAAATTAATACTGAGTACTACTTTAAGCAAATTTGAATATCTTGAATTTCACATGGTTTTCAGATAGATGGCTCTGTTAACAAACAAAATGTCAGTTTTTGAACCACAGAGAATCCAAGACTTACTGTTGTTAAGCCACTACACCCACAGAATGGTGTGCATTATCAAGCATTGTAATATTCAGTCCTGTGTTCATTAATTGTATTGTCAACTCTACTCCATTGTTTCAACGTTAGAATTTGCCCTTTTTCTTCAGGAAGCACCACTGCCATAAATATGGCTTGGCTTCATCACTCTGGTGCCAGACCTCACCAATGTCACGCTTGAGTTTCTGCACGATACCCTTCAGAGGGAAAGTACTATTGAACACATATCTTGTGTGCTTTTGTTATAGAGTGTTTCATAAAATCCACATGTAATTCCAGAACTCAAAATAGCCACTAAGAAATTGAGCACATTTATGTAGATACAAGGTTCTGTGTAATTTCATTTGTTTGCATAAAGTTCATGAGCTTATAAGGAATGTCACATAGAGCATGCAAAAAGAACAATTTTCTCAAATGTGTAGGAAGTTTTGCATCATATTTTGCTCATCAATACATTATATCAAATTTAAGTGAAATGATTTAAAAAAATTCTCCTTTGTATGGTCTCATTTTTAGGTGTTTGAACAGTGTGGCCTTTCTTGAAAAATAAGTGATCCTCATTCAATCTTTGATGTCACACTAAACTTAATCAAGTTTTGTCATAATTTGACTTCTTTGGAGTGTATGTTTTGTAGTTGGTAATCCATATTATTGAATATATAGAATGCTTATTGAATATTAGCAATCTGAATATGATATAGAACATAGTCATTGTAAATGCATACCCAAATCTTATGATATATAGATCAACAAAGGCTTCAACTGGAATAGTGGTTAGGGAGCTAGATACAAGGGGTGTTCACAAAGTTCTTGACATGCATCTGTTGAACAAAAATTATTGCTCTTTTTGCTGTTCTTCAAAGTACTCCCCTCCAGCATCTATGCAAAGTTGCAGACATCTACGCCAATTCTGGAACACTTGGGGAGTATTCCTGTTGGGGAATACTCTGCAACTCTGAATGAACCCATTTTGCATGGTCTTGAACACTTAAAAAAAAGGCTTCCCAGCAAGTTCCTTTTTAATTTTTGTAAACAACCAAATATCGCATGGTGCAAGACTGGGGGAATATGCAAGATGGGATATTTCATTTTTTTCTGCTCCTGATAGGCCATAACTTGCAGGGTTTTGTGAGCACTGGAATTGTCATAAAGGAGAGCCCTTGACCTGCCTGTTGTTGGACACTGCTCATTCATCTCCTTAACCATTTTGAGCAAAACAATGTTAATGCAGTATTGGCCATTTATAGTAATTTTTTCAGGTCAGGTGTCCTCAGCTACCACTACTAGGGAATTGAAATAATTGTAAACATCCTCTTCTTTATGTGAAAGTTTCGTTGGAGGATTTGGGGATGCAGTTCATCTTCCACAACCCAAGCATAGTTGTCTATCTTTCTAGCTTGAATTGACTCTAGCCCTTTTTTGCTGTTTGTCAGTTTGGTGGGTACCCATTTGGCACAGATCTTTTGGAACTTTAAATGCTGATATATAATTGTTTCTACACTGCCAATTGATACACTGACATCTGAACTTATTACCTGAATAGTGATGTGTGGGATTAATGACTACACAAACAGCAGTGACGGTTCTCTCATTCACAGCCTCCTTTGGTCTCCCTGCATGAGGGGGGTCTTCGAAGTTGTACTATCCTTCTCTGAATTTGCACACCCATCTTGTGTCATTAGAACAGGCACGATTCCCACATACTTGTGATAAATCGGCATGTTTTTATTTTTCACGTCGTCCCCAAGCTGCATCCTTGTGAAAATGTAAAATCTTCCCCATCTCTAGTAGGTTCCATAGGAACAATGCAGATTTTGCAGACCAAACTTTACACACCATTAGCAAAGATAGAATGATGATATATGAAATGATGCCTTTGTTTTTAACACATAATGAAATGTTTAGACAAGCTTTCAAACAAGTTGTAGCTCATTAACTTCGGAGGAACAAGAGCATATCTACAGACATGTCAAGAACCTTTTGAGCACCTTCTGTACTATTATAACAGATAAACTTTGTATGTTGTGTTAGCTCTAACTGAGGGAGTTGTCAATAGTGACTTCAGTCTTAGCAGGGTCCTTGTATGAGACTGCCTATACAAATGAGTAGTAGTTTATATGACCCTTCTCTGTCCTATGTGTTGAGAAAAAAAAATATACGAAAATGAACTCCATTATTTTCAACCCAGTTTCAGCACAGTTGTATTCTAAAGGCTTAAAGTAGTTAGGCTGGAGTATAGTACTTTGAAGGACAGTGAAGGTTTTGTTAAGAGCAATAGTTTTTGTTCCAAAGATGCGTCAAGAACTTTTTTAAAGTAGCAAACCACTGTTTAGTGTGTGTATGCAATGTGATTTTGTAAATTCTGCAAACTTATAATGGAACAAAAACATATGAAGTAACAGTTTGTTTTTATTAATTGTAAAATAGTTAAAAATGTAATTATTTAAATTGCATTTATATTTGTAATTCATAAGCAAATTAGGATGCAATGGAAATAGCACAAAGCTTTTCCTGTAAATTTTTCATATTTGTATGTACATACAATATTATGGACAAGATGTAATATTAAATTTACTATATTTTTAATTTTAATGCATTTCAGGAATTAGAGAGACAAGAAAATGTTTTAGTAGTTGGCCATCAAGCTGTATTGAGATGTCTTCTTGCTTATTTTTTGGACAAAAATGCTGGTAATATTTATATATTCATTGTAAAATGTCAAAATCTCGTGCATTTTCTTATGACAAAGATCTGTGTATGTTATATATAGTACATATAAATAGTGCACAATCCCTGCAAAGTTGCTTATAGCTTACCTGCAATATTGTCTGCTAAACCTCCCACTCTACTCTCTGTCGGAAAAAGTCTGATGGTCTTGGAAAGGCCACCATTCATCATATGGTACATAAAGCCTGTCCCTTTGTGCAAGAGAGCCACAAACTGTGCCCATTAAAGAACACACTTGATGGAAGGTTACCATTTGGCTCTTAACACTGTCCAGTGGGTCTCTTTCCATACCCAACACTGAGCCACTGAAGTCCTTGTTACCTGGTCATTTAGCCTGTTGTGTGTGTAAAAGTGCCACTCAGAAGAGAAACAACCCAATATAACCTTACAATTAAACGAATACTGTAATTTTCACCAGTCATCTTTTACATACCAATATCATCATCCTCAAGCAGCCATGGGCTACGGAGGTCCAACCAGACTGCACAGTTTAATTCTCCAAACATATCTGTCCTGAGCTACATCTGCTGCATCCGTCCACTGCACACCAATTCTAACAAGGTCCTGTTTGACATTGTCTGCCCACTGCATCCTAGGTCTCCCCCTCCTTCTGAGGCCTCTAGGCACACTGTTCATAACCCTATTCGCCAATCTATAATTATTCATACGGGAAACATGGCCAAACCAACGGGAATCTCTCTCTGCACAATATGCTGCTTAAAGGAGGTTGCAGACTCCTTTGCCTAACCTCATCATTAGTTGCAAAGTTAAACCACCTAATGCCCAAGATACTGTGTAAGCATCTAGAATCAAAAGCATCTAGTTTCCTGTTATCTTGTTTACACAGCGTTCAAGTTTCACTACCATAACTAACCCTAAAAAGAACCAAACTATTATACAGTCTAATTTTAGTCTTTAGGTGTATATGCCTATTTCTCCACACTCTCCATAGATTCTTAAAAGTCCCGGCAGTAATCCCTGTTCATCTGTTAATCTCGTGCTGCACATCACCAGTATCTGTTACATAGCTCCCAAGGTAATTAAACTGTGACACTTGCTCAAGACTGCAACCATTCAGATGAACTGAATCACAACCTGCCTGATCAATTTTCATCACTTTAGTTTTCTCTCTGTTCTCGAACTTGGGAACTTTTGCGGAGATTTATCTCTGCAAAATTCCCCGCCCTGCCCACAGTCAGTAGAGGATACCGATGGACTTGGAAAGGCTGCCATCCGTCGGATGGGACGTTAAGCCGTGGCCCCGTGTGTGGGAGAGCCATACCCTGTGCACACTGTTAAAGAACATGCTGGATGGCCTTGACGGGAGACTACCATCTGTCTCCCAACAGCTGTTATCTCCGCAAAATTCCCCGCCCTGCCCATGGTCAGTAGGGGACACCGATGGGCTTGGAAAGGCCGCCGTCCATCGGATGGGACGTTAAGCCGTGGCCCGTGTGTGGGAGAGCCATACTCTGTGCACACTGTTAAAGAACATGCTGGATTGCCTTGACGGGAGACTACCATCTGTCTCCCAACAGCTGTTCCAGTGGGTCCCCTCCCCCAACCTTCTCTGAGCCTTCGGGGTCCATGTGACCTGGCCATTTAGCCCATGGTGTGCAAAAAAGTGCCGCTCAGAGGTAAAACAATCCAACCCAACAGCTGTTCCAGTGGGTCCCCTCCCCCAACCTTCTCTGAGTCTTCGGGGTCCATGTGACCTGGTCATTTAGCCCATGGTGTGCAAAAAAGTGCCGCTCAGAGGTAAAACAACCCAACCTGAAATAAGCTCAAGTGCCTTATCACTTAAATAATTCTGCCTCCTCTGCTTCTTTTTTCCTAAAAGAGTACTATTAGTTTCCAAAAAAGCCTGTTTAAAATAGCCCCATTCTTCCTCAACTTCAGTATTAAGCAAACCATGACTGTCATAATGACTAAGTAACCTATCATGGTAAGCTTTAGCTATAACTGGGTCTTTCAGAGCTTCAGTATTAAAGGTAAAATTATTAACCCTAGCACTGTCATAATGACTAAATAACCTATCATGGTAAGCTTTAGCTATAACTGGGTCTTTCAGAGCTTCAGTATTAAAGGTAAAATTATTAACCCTAGCACAACACTTTTTAAGTTTAAGTTGCAAGACACTTTTAACAAGGTAATGGTCAGATCCAATTTCAGCTCCCCTATATGCCCTGGTATTTCTAACAGAACTAGCCCATTTGCTGTTAATTAATATATAATCAATCATATTCCTATGCAGCCCATCAGGTGAAACCCATGTGTATTTATGTATGTCACGGTGTTTGTAATATGTGTTAGTTATTCTGAAACCATTGAGTTTACTTACCTGTAGGAGACATTGCCCATTGCCATTGCAGCTACCAATACCAAAAGGGCCTATCGCCCCTCCCCAAAGATCAGAGTCAGTACCAACTTTGGCATTGAAGTCACCTAGAACAAGGGTAATATCTCCTTTCTTGACAGAATTCAAAATATCCTGAAGTTGTCTGTAAAACCTATTCTTCTCATCCTCATCGGCATCCTCAGTGGGGGCATAACAGCAGATAATATTCAAGTCTTTAATGCTTGTCTGAAATTTTGCTGTAAGAAACCTTTCATTAATGCACTCATATCCTAGAAGAGCATCACTAGCATGTCTGCTGAGCAGCAGACCCACGCCTTGGTGATGCTTTCCATCCTCCCTCCCTGTAAAGAGAAATTTAAAGTTATTTTTAATTATCTCACTTTTACCTGTCCATCTGGTCTCTTGCAAGCCTAGAATATCTAGGTTATAGCGCTGGAATTCCTGCATGAGGACATCAAGAGAATAATCTCCATGTAATGTCCTCACGTTCCACATTCCTGCAGAGAGAAAATGATTAGTAGGATTTTTAAAGAAATTAGGTTTATTGAGATTAGTAGGGCCAACAATATCAAACAGCCTCCTGATCACAGGCATGGGGCAAAGACCTGTTCCTCCTCCGCTAAAGGCTGAAGTCACCGATGCTGGTAGGAACTTCAGGCACTACCTTTTCAAGTGGACTTTTTCTAAGTAAGGTTCAGGTACCTGCAATGGCTCTGATATAAAGTATCCCATGCCTCTGTTCACTTAGGGCTGGCAACCCAGAAACAAACAGAAAACACAGCAGCAGATTCTCCCACAACAGAGGCTCACCAGTGCAGCAAGTCCAGGATCCATAATCAAACTCAAATCCATAAACAAGTCCAGTCTAGTAGGTATAAATGGTCAGCACCAGGACCCTGTGAAGTTGACCACTCCTCAGCAGGTTTGAAAAAAAAGAAAAAAGTGGCCATAGATGACCAGATCAGTAGGCCATACTGAACTGGCAGCCCTCCCCTTCCGTTCCCTTCCAAAAGAGAATATCTCTTTTGAAAGGTACTAATGGCCTGCACCACGAGAAGGCGGGGTCGGACATTAGGTGCTAGACCTGGCTGGTTCTGTGCATCATCACTAGGGATTGGTACACAGCTCTCCTTCCAGTTTAAGCCTAGCTACCATTTACAGGTCCGTACTAATATCCACTTGCATATGTTTTAACGTACATGTGAAGTTTTATGTACTTGAAACAAATACACAATTGGGCTTGGAAAGGCTGCTGTCTGTCAGATGAGATGTTAAGTCATGGCATCATGTGCAGGAGAGCCATACTCTGTGTGCATTAAAGAACATGATGGATGACCTTTTCGATGATTTTTTATTTTTAAATGTGATAAAAATGAATTTTATTAATCTGTAAGTTGAATTGTTAGTTTAAAGATTTCACGATACCCTTATGGGTAGTCATAGTGATCATAGCAATTTTTTTTCAAACATCATAATATATGGCTTTGATTTCAGGTGTAATCTGATTTAATTATTTGAGCATTATTTTATTAGTATCCATTCTTAATAAGGTGCCATCTAATAATAATTTTAAATTTTCAGCTCATACTAATAAAGTTATATGTTTATATCACTATATTTTGAGCTAAAGTAAGTTTATTACTTTGAGTGTTATTCTTGATGGTAATGGTGATCAGTGGTTATCTATCAGATTTTATTAGTAAATATTTTAGTGGAAAAAATTTTCGCCAACATATGGGAATCGAACCTGCATCTCTCCAGAAACATGCCAGTGTTCTTACCAGTTGAACTAATGCCAACTCGTCTTTTTTCCACTTATTTTAAGACTGTACTCTATCACCGAGCCAACCATTGGTGCCATCTGTGGTCTCGGGTGGCAACTATTATCTTTATATTGCACAGAGTGAGGATGGAAATAAATAAGTCTCTTCACGCTATTTAGTATTATTAATGATTTAAACATAGCTGAAAATCGCAGCATGACTTAATGCTCTTTTGGCATTGATAAATCAATAAATATTTTAGCGGAAAAATTTTCACCGACATACGGGAATCGAACCTGCATCTCTCCAGAAACATGCCAGAGTGTTCTTATTTCTTAACCCTTCCAGTGTCCAGCCTGAAAAACTGATTTCTATCCAGATGCCAAGCTATTTTCTCCCTATGCTCAGCCAAAAAAAAAATGAACTTTTAAACTTTTGCCAAATAACTAAAGGAAGGAATTATGGCATGTTATATGCAAAATTAATCAGCATTTAATTCTGGATTTTCTGAAAATAAAATATTTAACAAAAAAATGTTTTATTTTAATATGACTTTTTATTTAAAGTCGTAATAAAAAAGCATCTGGCAACTTAAATAAAAATTTATTTGAAAAAAACTAATAGACAGAAATGATTATAATGCACATGAATAAAAAGGCTATTTCTGAATAACAAAAAAAATATTTACTTGACGCTTGAAAATTTTACCCCCTTTTTGTCATTTTTTTCTTGGTACCATAGTTTGAGAAAATTCCAGGCTTTTAGCCAATTGTGCTGAGTCAGATAAACAAGTCAACTTTAGAATTAAAAAAAAACAATCAACAGAAGTAGGTCATGTTATATATCAAATTAAACAGAATTTATTTACTAATTTTATAAAAATAAAATAAAAAAAAAAATGACAAACATTTTGATATTAATAAGCATTTTTCATTTCAATGTGATAAGCTGAAAAAAAAGATTGCACTATGCAATAGAATTATTAATAATAATGCTAAGATTGTCTTGAAATTGACATTCATAATCTTCCGACAAATTTTTCTCTCATTATTGCATTTTCATAATTAAGAAGAAAATCTGCAAGACAAAGAAATACTGAACTCCATTACCATTGAGACCAACACCCAGAATAACCTGTATATTTCAGCTTTTTTGGCACATTATAGTCTAAGTTGCTGATGTACCATAAAATCCCAAACAACCAACCAAACAACTTAGCTCCAAACAGAACAATATAAATTCAAGATAAAGAAGTACCGATAATGCCATTGGTAGCACTTGAAGTAATCGTATAAATTTATAATTAAAGGTGTCTAATAATGTTGAAATCAATTTGTGTAAAGCTGTTTTATAATATAAATTTGTTTTTCAGAATATCATCATATAAACTCTTCTTAAAATATTTATTGTAGTTAATAATATATTAAAGAATAGATCCAAGGACTAAATGCTAGGGGCTCACAAATGTAATTTCTGATAAATTAATTATTTATTCCAGTTAGGGTGTGGGTTGACACAGTGAGTAGTGTAACAGGCTTATAATCTGGTGTTCTTAGGTTTGAGTCCCGGCTGTTGAAATATATCTCTGTTCACTACCATTCTGCCTTTGATAAGGGGACGGGGATGGCTCAATTGGTGGCTTGTAATCTGCAGTTCCCAGGTTTGAGTCTCAGTTGAATCAGCATTGAGATTTATCTCCACAAAACTCCACACCCTGTCGAGTCATTAGGGGACACCGATGGGCTTGGAAAGGGCGCCATCTGTCAGATGGATGTTAAGCCATGGCACTGTGTATGGGAGAGCCATACCCTGCGCATGTTAAAGAACATGCTGTGGATGGTCTTGACAAGAGGCTATCATCCCAACAGTGGGTCCCCTCCCCTAAGCTTCTCTGAGCCTTTGGGGTCTTTGTGACCTGGCCATTTAACCCATTGTGTGCAAAAAAGTGCCCTCAGAGGTAAAACAACACAATGTCTTTGATAAGAAAGGGGTTACTGATGAATTTGGATAGGATGTTAAGCCGTGGCCTAAAATTCAGGAGTGTCATAACTTTTGCATGTTAAAGAACATGATGGCCTTGACTTGAGGCTTCCATTTGT
This sequence comes from Ryuthela nishihirai, assembly GCA_038380435.1. Classification (NCBI taxonomy): domain Eukaryota; kingdom Metazoa; phylum Arthropoda; class Arachnida; order Araneae; family Heptathelidae; genus Ryuthela; species Ryuthela nishihirai. The sequence continues at coordinate 45,122,831 of JAWZYU010000020.1, forward strand.
ATCCTAACAGCTCTCCATTGGGTCCTCTTCCCCAATCTTCTCTGAGCCTTTGGGGTGGTTCCCAGGTTCGAGTCCCAGCTGGGTGAGTGTTGAGATTTATCTCCACAAAATTCCCCGCCCTGCCCACGGTCAGTAGGGGACACCGATGGGCATGGAAAGGCCGCCATCTGTTGGATGGGACGTTAAGCTGTGGCCCCGTGTGTGGGAGAGCCATACCCTGTGCACATTAAAGAACACGCTGGATGGCCTTGACGGGAGGCTACCATCTGTCTCCCAACAGCTGTTCCAGTGGGTCCCCTCCCCCAACCTTCTCTGAGCCTTCGGGGTCCATGTGACCTGGCCATTTAGCCCATGGTGTGCACAAAAGTGCTACTCGTAGGTAAAACATCCCAAGTCTACTCAAGATTAATATATTAGATAAACAATATTTGTTATAAATTGTTTATCTAATTAATTGCACCAGTTATAAATTTTCTCTTTGCTTCCAATACTCTAGTTAATATTTTATGAAGGTTGTTCTTTTTGTTTCTCTTTCTAATAAGTTTTTTTTGTCTTTCTGAGTTGAAGATATATATATATACTTTTTAATTTGACACATTATTTCATAGTTTTCTCACCTAATGATAAAATATCACTAGGTCTGTAATTTTTGTTGTTTTTTTTAATCAAATTTTTAAATAGGATCAATAATTGAAATCTTCATTTTTTTTTACTTTATACAGGTCATATGGAAGGTTAGGTTGATTATTACTACATCAGTGGAGACAATTCAAATTGCAGTGTTTTTAATGTTTGACATGTAACCTGTCAATTCTCATAAGATTTGCTATCCTGAAGGCTCTCATTTATATAAACTTGGTGGTGGTGATATTAGGAAAGACTTTGAGTAGTAAAGATTAGGATTTGTTGTATATCTCTAATTGAGTAGAGAAAGTTAAGATTTGATGTGTACCTTAATAATTATTAGTACATTATGTAGTTGCTAGATTATTTACCTTCAATTAATTTACAAATTACTTTTAAAGTTTACAGTTTGGAATAGATCTATCTGTATTTCAGTATTTTGTTTCACTTTTTTTACCAAGAATATTTAGATGTTAATTGTCATTCTCATATTGTCTTTCGCATCTGTGAATGAATTGTGATATTATTTTTTTAAATTTCTTATGTGTTTAGTAACTTTATTTCTGATATGCAATTTTGTGGACAGTGTTATGTTTTTATATAATATTCATAATTTATCTCTTACTTTTATGGCATTTTTGATTTTATTAATTATCGATTTTATTCTATCACATTGGGTTGTTTTACATCTGAATGGCACTTTTTTTTTGTACACAGTGAACTAAAAGGCCAAATCACAAGAACCCTAAGAGCCCAGAGAAGGTTGGGGGAAGGGAACCCACTAGACACTTAAGAGATAGAACTTCCCACCAAGTTGATCCAGCATGTTTTTATAAGTGCACAGGGTGTATCTCTCCTGCACATGGGGCCATGGCTTTACATCCCATCCAATGAATGGTGGCCTTTCCAAGCTCATCGGTGCCCCCTTTTTTACACAGGGCAGGGATTTAATAGAGATAAATCTCAATGCTGGCTCAGGAGGGACTTGAACCTGGGAGCTGCAGATTATCAGCCTTGTGCACTACTGACCCCCTTTATCCCTTTAACTTGTTTTTATGTTTTCTGATACTAGTTTTAAGTTCTATACCATTACTAAAATCATTCATCACTTTATTGATGATCAAATAAATTCTTTGGCTTGCTTGCATTAAATAAAAATGAAGTAAATATAGATTATTAAATTTATTAATGCCAATGAAATGTAAGTCTTTTGAATATGAACATTCTCAGGTTCAGAATAGTGTAATGAATGACTGCTTTGTGAACTATCACATAGTTTAATGCCCCCCTCCTCTCACATACTTGTAAACTTGCAATAATGTTAAAAACTGGCCACTGGCATTTTTGCCCCTAGAGTAATGCCCTTCCACTGTCTTGGAAATCGAAATTGGCAGTTAGATTCACTGAAAAAATGTTTGTCTGCCAATGTATGAAAAGATGTGTTATATACCAAAGTATAAATGTTGTTTTGATATGTAGGCATTTTATAATAACATATCCACAAGTGGTATTTTAATATCAGTTGTGGATCTTATCTACTAATATCTTAGTGATGTGATCGTTTTTAAATTGGTAAAATGATATGTTGATTTTAATATTTTGTTTTTATAGAAGAATTACCATATTTGAGGGTGCCACTTCATACTGTTATCAAATTAACTCCTGTAGCTTATGGATGTGAAATGGAACATTTTAGCTTGCCTGTTGAAGCTGTAGATACACACAGAGATAGACCTGTGGTGAGTATGAAATACATTGATAAATTTTCTTTTATTTAATGAGCTATAAAATTTGATATGTATACTACTTTCAAACTACCCATAAATATGAGTGTGTGCTCCTTTCTTTTCTTGGAAATTTTAGAAATCTAGTAGAATTTTTTTTATATTAGATATGCTTATGTAATATATATTTTATAAGAAAATTTACATTAACCAATTATTCCTGAATTAAATATTAAATTCTTGTATGTTTATCACTTATAATAGTATAATTTCTAAAAAACAAAAAAAAAAAAAAAAAAAAAAAAAAAAGGGAGGGGGGTGAAATTTATAAATTTGGCTATTAGTTTGCTCTCCACATTACTAACTCATGATATTGGAAATATTATATTGTCAAAATATATATTTCTCATGTTTAACTTTTGAAATGTAAGATTATGGTATCACTGTATTGTTATTCATACTATATATATATGGTCATTTCTGTTTTAATGTGTGTGTTCATTATGCAATTTCTACCTATATATATACTGGGGAACAGAGCTTGAAAAATTGTCCATCCTCTTATCTATGAAGACTACATTTTACTGGAGGATGACTGAAGATTAAAGATAGATGTTTGCATGGACATGTGGATAATTAAAAAAAAAATTCAAACTTTCCTCATTTACTGCTTTTTTATGAAAGAAGTTAGGGCTTAGGTTATATTCCCAATGAAGTTAGTCCGTACTTGCATGGCACCAGAAATGCTAATATAATTAGGGAGATAAATTTAAATGGTATGCATTTGAATAACTTTGACCCAATTTCAACTATGAATCCTGGCTTCATGCTTGGGTAGGAATTGATGAATATCATATGGATGGTACACCATAGATACATATTATGTAATGTTAAGAAGGATAATTAAGGACATTAAGAACCTTAATTATCTTTCTTAACATAAAGGAGGAGAATAATTAAGATATTAAGCCAAATAAGTGAAAAAATATATATGTTGTAACGCTCCAAAGAAATGAAATACTTTTAATGTTTGGACCCTTTGTCTGATCCAATTATTTTTATGCTCCGGATAGCTGAGTCGGGCGCCAGGCAATAATTGACAAATTGCCAAAAATAAAGTTTAATTAGGGTTTGAAATACCAGCGAGCGTTAATGAGTAAGAATTCAAAAATATTAAATGATTGTCAAAATTTTATGTTAATGCTAATCAAAACAAACTAACGTTGCTCAAGAGAAAAAATTAGTAAAGATTCAAAAGGTTTAAATAACAAACAATTTATTTTCAAAAAACACACACCAAAGCTTCAATAAAGAAGATACTACAGCATTTCTTACTACAAACATCTTCAACAAACTTCAAACTAAAACTAATCTCTAAACTGTGCTGTGCTCTACTACTCTCTCTACTAAGCTCTTCTGTGCTACTGTGACAACATGTCACCAGGTTATAACAAGAGGTACAAAGCCCACACGTGTCATGTTGCACTCCGGGAAAGACATTTGCATAAATTGATGAGTGATGCAAGATATGATGCAAGAGTGGGCTTGTCCTTGTACATGTGCTTTAGTAGCAGGTGACAATCGAAAGTTCGGAGTTGTGCATGCACAACTCCTAACTCTTGGAAATGAGCATTGTGATGCCAAAAAGGAAATAAAAATCCCCAAAATGATAAATATAACGTAAATTAAGCAAAACTGGTTAAGGTAAAGTAAAAGTGAAAGAGGGGATATCACAATGTTTGTATATTTTTAAAGATAATTTGTATAAAATTTAATTTGCATTGCCATTTAATGATTGAATAATAAGGAATTTTGAGTCTGACTTGGGAGTTTGAGAGTAGTTTGTTTGCAATTGAACTGCAAATAAGTATATTAGAAACTAGTCATCATACAGGAAAATTTATTGGTTTTATATGGAGGATGAGTAAGTTTTTTGAAAATTTTAAGCCCTGCTGGGAAACATTCCACCCACAACTTCAGACTTTGCTAGATATAATAGACATGTTAGCAGAAGTAGAGATTTGGTGTAAGAAGAAATGGTTGTGCATATGTTCATGTTGGATCCTGTTATGCTTCATAGCCTCTACCTCAGCTTTTGATATTCCTGATAATGATAAGGAATGTAATAATGTTCAGTGCCTTACTGCAATGGTTCTCACCTTTTCTAAGCAATGGACCACTTTCTATATTTTTCTGCATTTTTTGTGTTCTGTGGACACCACAGGTTGAGAATCACTGCATTACTGGACTCTGTTTCCTTGTGTTTTCGTAAACTTATTTAATAAAACAATGAGCGGCAAAAGTGTGAAAAATTTGGTTTGGTATAATTTGTTTGATGGAATTTTGTTCAATGGAAATTTGTTTGAAATGGAAATTTGTCCGATGAAATTTGTTCACCCGAAATGTGTTGGAAATGGAAATTTTTTTGATTAACATTTTATTGAAAGTTTGAAAATATTGAGAGGCAGCTAGGGCCTCTGCTTGATGGGGGTGTACTCTTTGATAAGGTCTCTTCTAAGCTTTAGGTTGAATGGAATTTAGAGTCCTTGCATTTTAACTTTCTTTGAACCAACTTTGGCTGTTGAGAAGTAAACAACATGGATGTTTAATTTTTTCCTTCTATTTTTAATTTTTGATTGATATTTTTCCTACTACAACTATACACTGAGTGATCATTGAAATATGATCACCCCATCCTATGCCAATGGGACTCTAATTTCGAAGTTCTATGACTTTTAAATTATACGTTTTATGGGAAAATGTGATAAAGGTAAATTAAAGTTCTAAATCATTTCTATCTAAATATCCATTTTCAACAATATTCATTCAGTATTTAAAAAGTAATGGAAGTTTGAAAATATAACAATAGCACTGCTAGACATTGGAAGTTAATTGAAACTTAAATAGGAAATATAATTTCAAACCAGTTCATATATAAATACATATTTTAAAAATGTATGCAAATAATTTCTTAAAATTTTATATAAATTTCTTAGAGCAGATTAATGCTCTGAAAGGTTTAAACTTCAGTTCCTGCTTAAAGACTGAGAATATTGTTAACAATTTAAATTTAGATAGATTTGATTTAGACTTTTAGATTTTCTACTGCCACATTTTTTCACAAAACACTGAGTTTAAAAGTTATAGAGCTTCAAAGTTAGGTCCCCATTGACATAACATGATGGGGTGGTCATGTTACATCAACATGATGCTAATTTTGAACAATTACACTGACTTCAATGGTTATTCAGCATATGTCTTCTCTAATAATCTAGATCTTGTGAATACACGAGTAGATATTTTGGATTTTGGGAGAGGGCCAAATGGTCAGATCGAGAATATAAAAGTAAGAAACTACCTTACTGCCATTCAGCACTCCATTGAAAAACACCTAAAATCTTTCGCACTGGAGTGATATAATAATCCCACATTTTTCCTAAAATAACCTTGATTCCATTTCGAACAAAATTCTGTTGGAACGAATTTCAGTTTTAAACAAAATTCTGGTGAGCAAAATTCAGGCAAACAAATTTCTGTCGAACAAATGTTTCCGAATACCGAAAAGTTTGCTAAAAAAGGCTAAAAATTGAAAAAAAAAAATTTTTTTTTAAGATTAAATGATAATTTTAAATATGGTAGTTAAAGTATTTTGGTTTAAAAACTTGTTAATATAAAAATTGTCAAAATGAAGTTAGCTCTTATCAGATGGTTCCCTCCTCCCCCATCACCAGCACTGTCTATCTCTTGCTCATGGTGAACAGTTGTATAGGAACAAAATGCATAAATTTCTCTAAATTTTTCTTAAATAATCGATAATTTTTATCATTAACTAGGTAAAAAAAAAACAAAGGTTAAAAATAATTTAGCAGTAATCTCTTCATATAGTATGTATTTTCTCTGATCCTCCCCTCCTGTACCATACCATATTTTGACATCATTTTTCGATTTTGTTCTTTGATTTTTCACTTAATACCATTTTGTCAGAACAAATAATACATAAAAGTAAATAGTAATTTATGTCAAAAAATGTTTATTATGGTTATTAAAGATTAAAGGGTATCTAAACCATCTACCATTTAACCTATCAATTTCTTTAAATCAACGGATATTAACTAGAATGCAGTTTTCCCATAGCAAAAGATTCTTTAAGAACACAATTATCATGTTATAGTAGGAATGACTGTATTATGAAATATGTAGTGCTCTGTAATTAATTTCACTTTCCTAATTCAAGTACACACACACACACACACAATTATTTGTGCACAAATTAGCATTTTGTAAAGCACCTTCAGAAAATAGGCAGGATGATATGTAGGAAATATTTTGTAAATGGTTAAGATGCTTATCATAAATTATATATATTTATACAGTATTTTAAATTTAATATAAAACATACTTCTTCTCAAATAAAAATTAGCATTGCAATTTTCATGTGTTTGTAGATTTGTAAAATTGAATTTTTAATACATCTGTTTTTCAAAAGAGGGATGAAGCGATAGTTTTTTTTTTTTTGTTTATGTGTTGTTTTTTCCAGTAACTATAGAACACTAATTCAGATGCATAAGACTATGATTCTAATTGAGTTCATATTGTTTCGTGTTTTACACACATATGTCTCTATGACATTTGTTTCTTTTCATCAACTCTGATACCAGTGGATAGGTATAATTAATGTTAATGTTTATTGTCCTATGGTATATAAATAATGGGAAATTGTAGTAAATGTCAATGTCTAGAACTATAATGTAGAATTTGAAAAATTGTTTAGTGTACAAGAAAAATGGACTCACAAAATTAACTATTTGTGTGCAAAACAAAATTACTGAGATAATCAACATTAAATAATACTGAATATTATAAGAATATTATTTTTAATATTACCCGAGCTGTCCATAAATTAACATTAAATAATACTGAATATTTGGCTCCTGTCAGACCTCTGTGGCAAGCAGCTGCTTGAGGGGGTATTTATTTATTTTTATTTTTATTATTTTTAATATTACCCGAGCTGTCCATAAATTAACATTAAATAATACTGAATATTATAAGAAAGCTACTCTGAGTCAGAGTTTTCATATTGCTATGATATTGATGCTTCTGAAGTCCATTATTGTGCTAATTTGTAATTTTATATGTTAGTGTATACCAAGTTTCCAACTAATGAATTCTACCAACATGATTTTGGTTTAATGCATTTTTTAAAGTAGGGCTGATTTTTGATTAACACAACTGGCCATTTGATTTAACCCAATCTTTCCATTATTTCTCTTCAGTTTATATTATTTGTATTTGCCATATAAGAAGATGCCTTTGATGTTTTCCTAGATTCTTTATTTTCAATATTTCCAAAAAGATATTTCATATTTGTCTATACAAATTAGTGTGTTTAAACAGCTATAATATACATTCGTAAACAATGAAGAGTATTTTAATTGTTGCAAATTAATAACAAATCTTCATCTAATTGGTTAAAGATTATAACTTGTCACATGTAGAGTAAAAATGCTTGTAAACATTCAAATTTAGTCGTTTTAGATATTCGTCATTTTAGTTAAGACAGCACTTTTTGAAAATCAATTTCTCATTTTTAATCTTCATTGCTCAACATATATCTGTAATACCACATGTTAAAAGTACCATATATTAAAATTAAAATGCATTTAACTCTATTTTTTGTTTTTACCTTTATTATTATTTCTTTCTGTAAAAATGGTTATATATAAAATATGCATAAGAAAAGAAAGCCTTAACCAAAGTATAGCCATAATAATAATAAAAAAATTGAAAATATATCAATCAGATTATGATTTTGAAATGAATCTTTCACTATTAACATTATTTTCATAAGAGAAATCCTTATCCGACTAACATGATTTAATAATACAATGTTTTTTAAGAACTTGTCTATCTTGTTAGTTTGATACTATTGTCAGTGACATTGTTTAGTAAGATTCCCCTCAGAATATTTTTTCTCTATTTCAGTTGCTCAGGCAATAATTTTCAGGAAACAAATAAATGGTTATAGCTTATCTGCACTCCCTTGAAGATAAGTTATAACCATTTATTTTCTGCAAGACTAGAGAGGGTCAGAAACATACAACCTGTGGGCTGCATGTGTCTCGTAGATCTTTTGGGCTTTCTAATGAAAAATTTTCCCACCAGTAATATTGGTAGTGAATAAATTTTTAAGCAACAATTTAAAATTATTTTATTTCCCAACAGTCTAATACTGTTATGTTTTGGGCAGGACATGATGATATTTTGAAACATAGTTGTACGCTGAAGTGCCATTGAATATTGGGATAGCAACCTAGTATCATGTTGGACCCCCTCTGGCTCTGATAACAGCTGCCACACAATGAGGCAAGGACTCCATAAGCTTGCATAAATGTTCCACAGGTATGGCGACCCATGCATCCCCCCAGAGCTGTCCACAATTCTCTCAAGGTCGTGGGGCATGGGCCCGAACACTCTGCTCGATAGTATTCCACAGATTTTCGATGGGATTTAAATCTGGGCTTCTAGGTGGCCAGTTCATTATTTCAAAGTCCGCATATGCTCCTACAACCATGCAGTACCTGGACCTGTCAGATGAACAGTTGTCTTGCTGGTAGACACCATCTCCATTGGGATGCATGATTACCATAAATGGGTGTAAATGGTCAGCCATGAGTTCTACGTACCAGGATGCTTTGAGAGTTGTTGGTACACGTACCAAAGGTCCCACAAACATCCAACTGAAGACATCCCAGGCCATCACTGAGCCACCACTAGCTTGTACTGTTCTGACCTGACATGCAGGATCTATGGCTTCATGGGGTTGGTGCCATACCCTCAGTCTCCCATCAACTTGTTGAAGTTTAAATCGGGATTCATCACTCCAGGCTATCCATTGCCAATTTTTGATGGTCCAGTTTCGATGTTCTTTAGCCCAAGCAAGGCGTTGAGTCCAGTGTCCTGCTATTAGAAGTGGGACTCTCATAGGTCTGCAGTTCCCGAAGCTGAGATGATGAAGTGAGCATTGCATGATCCATACACTAACTTCCTGGCTGGAGCAAATGTTCTGATGGGATGTAATTTCAGGTAATATCTGGCCTCTATCAGCCCGTACGATGTGGGTCAGATGGTGAAACCCACAATCACTCACTGGTTGTCCTTTGCTGTTTGTCCGGGTGCTTGTTTTTTTGCCGGAAGTTTCATTTTCTCGAAACACACTTGAAACTGTTGTATGAGAAAATCCAAATTCGTTGACAATTTCGGAGATCGGTTGTCCCATCTGTCGGGCACCTACTATCTGCCCTCAGTCAAATGCATCAATCTCATCAAATGCGGGACTTGCAGTACTGAATTTGGATAACATCTCTATTCCTAATTCACTGCACTTCAGTTTGTGATATGCTCTTGCATGAACTCATTGATGCTAATGGCTGCATTTATTTCACAAGGATTTACTGACTGCTCCTGTGCATGACACAACTGTGTAACAGCACTCAGTACATCCACCTTGGTGTAGGGCTATGTAAAGGTAACACACTAAAGAGATTTTCACTTTCTACATTTCCTCCTTTCAAATTATTCTTGGCCAAAATGATAACTGTTGTTCTTCATTTGCTCAAATGAATTTTATCAAAAGCAAGTTTCGATTAAATAACAAACATTTGCATTCAACAGTAAGAATTAATACTACTAGTTTTAAAATTAATTTTGCTAAATTGGCAAAAAATAATTTTATAGATCAAATTTTCATGAATATTTTTAGATTAAATTTTTATATTTGTTGTTTATTTTCATTTATTCAAATATTACTTGAGATATAAATAAATCATAAAGATATGCATATATACACAGGCATATCAGAATAATATGACCACCTTCCTAATAATGGGATAACCACCCTTGGTCCAGATGACAGCGGTGAGACGGCGTGGCATGGACGCAATGAGGGCCTGGAAGGTTGCCAGAGGCACACGTGCCCATTCGGACTCCAGCAGAGTACAGAGGTTCCGGAGATGTGATTGTGGGTCTGCATGCCGAACCTATCGATCCAAATGGTCTCACAAGTGCTCTATGGGATTGAGGTCGGATGATTTTGCTGGCCAAGGGAGAATGGAGACATCGTTGTCGCATTCCTGGAACCAGTCACTCACCTCCTTAACGATATGGCAGTTCATATTGTTCTGTTGCTAGACACCATCACCACCAGGGTAAATGTCCAACATGAAGGGATGCATGTGGTCAGCAAGGATGGACAGGTAACCATTGACATTCAGTGACTCATCCAGTGGTACCAGCAGTCCCAGGTCATACCAGGAAACATCTCCCAGACATGCACACTGCCACCATTGGCCTGTACTTGACCAACAAGCATGTCCGGGTGTTGGTTCTTGTGTGTCTGATGTATTCGCCTCCAACCATCACTTCTGTGGAATAGAAACCTTGATTCGTCAGAGAAGGCAACCTTTTTCCATTGTCCAATGACGGTAGTCCTGTGCGAACTGTAGGCATCACCGATGAACCGTGGTTAACATCCGCGCCTTTACGCAGCATCGACTCTGGAGACCCACGCGTATTAGGGTTTTCTCTACTGTTATCAGGGACATGTACCTAGGTGTCCCAGAGTTCATTTGAGTGGTCAATTGCCCTTTACCACTCGATGGAGGCGACGTTCTCCTCTGCGGTCGATGGCCTTTGGGGCTCCACAGTTATGACATCTGGAGGTACTCGGTGTGCCAGCGGTTCATTCTTGGTACACCTTTACTACAGCACCTCGTGAACAGCCCACAAAGTATGTTGTTTCCAAGATGCTTCCACCCTTGGCACGGTAGCCAATGATCATTCCTTTTTGAATGTCTGTCAAATCAGTACCTCTACTCATTGTGCTCATGTTACGCACTATAGCTGTCGTGGCCGGACTGTCGTGGCCGGATTCTCGGGGTAGTCATATTATTCTGATACAACTGTGTATATATATACGCATATAAATATTTTTGTAATAATAAATTGACATGAAAAACCAAACTTTTATTTTTGTTCATATTGTACCTCCTCCTAATCCCTCCCGGATCTGTCGTGGCCGGACGCTTATATCTCCATGTGGTCGACCTTGTCATGTGCACTCTGTGATATGCCTGGGTGGTACACTGTGATTCTGTGGGTAGTCATATTATTCTGATACAACTGTGTATATATATACGCATATAAATATTTTTGTAATAATAAATTGACATGAAAAACCAAACTTTTATTTTTGTTCATATTGTACCTCCTCCTAATCCCTCGGGGCAGGGGTGGCTCAATCTGTAGTGCGCCAGGCTCGTAATCTGCAGTTCCCAGGTTTGAGTCCCAGCTGGGCCTGTGTTGAGATTTATCTCCACAAATTTCCCTGCCCTGCCCACAGTCAGTAGGTGACACTGATGGGCTTGGAAAGGCCGGTCCATTGGATGGGACGTTAAGCTCTGGCCCCATGTGCAGGAGAGCCATACCCTGTGCACGTTAAAGAACATGCTGGATGGTATTGACGGGAGGCTACCATCTGTCTCCCAACAGCTGTTCCAGGGGGTTCCCTCCCCCAACCTTCTCTGAGCCTTTGGTGTCCATGTGACCTGGCCATTTAGCCATAGTGCCACTCAGAGGTAAAGCAACCCAACAACCGTAATCCCTCTAGTGCAGCTCTCCTATAATTCCACAGTTCTGATATAACCTACATTAACAAAAGACTGCTGATCCCTGCTGTAGAATAATTGAAGAAAAAAGCTTCAAGTTCATTCTTGTGTTGTTAAATTTGCTAATAGAGATATCAGCATTGAAACTAAAAAAAAAGGTTCCCAGGTTGCAGCATTAACATTTTCTCTGATTGTCTGTACCTTATCTTCGGTGAGAGAATGAACACTAATGAACTTAAAAATAATTTTATCAGATGGCATTAATCCATATTTCTGTGTACTAGAGAACTATATCCTATGCATGTTAAATAGCATGGTTGATGGCCCTGACCAGATATTTGTCTCTAAGCAGTTGCTGGTGGTCAACTTATAAGTGACCACCAGCAACTACTTAGAGACAAATATCTGGTATATATCTAAAAAAAATTAGCCTATGGTGTGTAAAAAAGTGCCGCTCAGAGTTAAAACAACCTAACCCAAGCCGATTTGCTTGTTAATGGTTCCTATTTGCTGAAGCAACCTTCTGATTTAAGCTCACAAGTTTGATTTGAACTATTATCAACAAATTTTTCCTTAAATTTTCGAAAATCTAAAAATTAACAAAAAACTACTATTTTTAAAAAAATAGATTTTGGAAGTATTTACAAAATAAGTACTGCCATTTCCCCCCCCCCCCCCCATTTCACACTCTTTTCTGTCATAAACCTATTTCAGTATTACCAAGTTATTTTTATCATTTTTCCCAGCATTCAATGCATCTTTCCCACTCTTAAAATCAAAACTAGAAGTAAATACATCATTCTTAGAAATTCTGATTGCAGCTGCATTTAATTAATTATGCTTTACTGAAGTAAAAAGAGGCAGATGGCTGACACATGCTATCTCTGTTCTGTGTGCTATAAGTGCTTTTTATAGTTTGGTTCCACTACATTGGATACCCTTTGTAAAGTTAGTATTTACTTTTTTAAATTTAAACTTTAGTTTTCATTTCAGTAGATTTATTTTCGGAAATTAGTGATCCTTTGACTGATTGATAAGTATTGTTTTTTCATAGTTATGTTACATCGTATGGCCAGCCTACAACTTGTTGCTGTGTATATTTTAACATCGCATTAAGCTATATGTTAATTTTTATTTTATTATTTATTACTTTTCCAGTAAAACTTTGATCTGGTATCATTTTCTGAAAGTAAATTAGGTCTTTGAATATAGAAGCAAATTCATTTCTGTAGATTTATTTCCATTAGTTAGCGATCTTTCGATTGGCTGATTTATCAATCTTTCCGAGTTATGCTAGATCGGAGGCCAGTTAAAAGTTGTTGCAGATATTTTATTTAACATCCCATTAGGTTATATGTAATTTTTCTTTCATTTCTTGTTTTTTGTAAAAAAAACTTTGAGCTTGTATCGTTTTTTGAAAATGAATGTCTTGGATATGGATCGGACTTCCTTGCTACGGAAATCGGTCGTCGTGGGAGAGCAATTTCAGGAAGGTGTCCCCTCCGCTAAACTCATAGTGAAAGTTTCACCCCCCCATCTAGAAAAATGTATTTTTAATTACGAGTTTTTATGTTTATATTGAATGATTTTAAAGGCACCCCCCCCCCCCCCCTCTACCTTGACTGTGCTACACAGATGATATAAGCTCTTTTTTTGCTTTGGTGCACTAACCTTTCTGCACTTAGCCAAGATCATTAAACTTCAACACTCAAAGAAAAAATTTCATAATTTTTAGCAAAACTAGTAAACTTAGTTTACTTCATAACCAGTTCAGAAAATTCCACGAATGTGAGAAGGCCAAGTCACTTTGTATAATACTGGCCTTGTTTAAAATATGATAATGAAAAAAAAAATCATTAAAAGAAATAAAAATCATATTTCAGGTTGAATATTATATTATTCGGGAGGAAATTTCCTTTTGATAAATGTATAATTTAACAATTTTTATTTTAGGTTTTCCAAAATGAAGCCTTAATTGTATAGTGCGATCTTTTTTTTCACCATATCACATTGAAAAAGGCTTATTAAAATCAATATGCTTGTCAATTGGTTTATATTATTTATTTTAACAAAATTCGTAATTAAATTCTGCTTAATTTGATATATAGACCTATTTCTGTTGATTGGTTATTTTTTAAAAAATTCTAAAGCTGACTTGTTTATTTGACTCGGCCCAATTGGCTAAAAGCCTGAAATTTTCTCAAAGTATGGTACCGAGAAAAAAATTGCAAAATGAGAGAAATGTTTACTTAAAACCAAAAAAATATTTTTGTTATTCAGAAATGTATAGCCATTCTATTCATGTGCATTGTAATCATTTCTGTCTATTAGTTTTTTTTAAATAAATTTTTATTTGCATTGCCAGATGCATTTTTTTACTACTTGACTCTAAAAAAGTCCTATTAAAATAAAACATAATTTTTTTTGTTAAATACTTTATTTTCAGAAAATCCAGAATTAAATGCTGATTAATTTTTAATTTGGCGTACAACATGCCATAATTCCTTTCATTAGTTATTTGGCAAAAAAGTTCTAAAGTTAAAGTTTTTTTTGACTGAGCATAGGGAGAAAATAGCTTGGCCTCTGGATGGAAACCTGTTTTTCAGGCTGGACATTGGAAGGATTAAAGATCTTTTATTACATAAAATAAAGATATTGATCTATGTAGGATACTTCCTTTTTGAGCAATAATAATGTTAAGAAATTCAAATATTTCTGTTATGCAAATCAAAAGTATGATTTAAATGTGTTAAGCAATTCTGGAATGTAATTAGTGTTTGCACAACAGATTTAAGAGACAAGTAATACTATGCTGATCTTACTAATGTACTGAAGAAAAAGAATGTTCCTTTACAGAGGATGTTCAAAAAGTTCTTGACACTTGTCTGTAGATTTGTACTAATTCCTACAAATTTAATGAGTTATGACTTGTTTGAAAGCTTTATAATAAATTCTAAAAAGTATTAAATATTCTTCCACTAAGAAAATTGTTTTTAGTATCTTGATGAATGCTAGTAAAAAGTGGTCTGATCAAATATTTTCGATAACACAATTTATAATGCAAGACAAAGTGAAAGTCTTGATGTTTGTTATAATAATATATTTATGTTATAATAATTGAAAAACATTACATTTATTTGGCACTAAAAAGTTTCAGCTCATTTCCAGTTACTATTAAAAATGAAAAAAGTATTTTCAAATATTCAAAAAGTCTACAAATATATTGATGAAATAGAAAATATTGAAATCATTTTATGAAGAAATAATTATTATAAAGCTATTATTTTTAAACAAAGCATTGTACACAATTATTATTGGGTTCACATTACTGTTGCTAATGTTTAACTAACGTATAATTTAAATTTTTATTTTACTAACACCACTGGTGAGTGTCTTTACTCTTGTGGTGTAATTAGTTTTGTAAAAAAATTTGTATGCTAATATTTCAGGGTATATGTAACTGTATACCATGTATTCATATCTATGGAAATGATTGATTGACTGATTGTTTAAACTTGTCATTATATGTCAAAAACAAAGGCCATATCATCTTTTCTCTCTTTGCTGGTTGTAAAGTTCGGTCTGTGAAATTTATTTATTGTTGCTATGGAGCCTACTTAAAGACTGAAAGATTTTATGTTTTTACAAGAATGCAACTTGGGGACAATGCAAAAAAAAATTCATGCCAACTTATCACAGGTATTTCAGGATCATGCCTGTTCATATGGCACTGTTATGGGATGAATGCGCAAATTCAGAGAAGGAAATCCTTGTACAGTACGACTGAAGGGGACTGTGAATGAGAGAACCATTGCTGCTGTTCTTGAACTCGTAAAGAAACCACACATCACCATTCAGGTAATAAGTTGTAATGCTCCAAAGATTATTAACTTTTCAAGTTGGACCTTTTGCCTGATCCTAATTTATTCAAAATTCCAAATAGCTTTGTCGGGCACCCGGCAATATTAACTTGCCAAAAAATTTTTTGTTGAAATAGGGTTCGTTAGATATTTGTCTAGCATTACTTATCGAGTAAGAATTCAAAAATGATTGTCATATTTAATTAAAGTTTAAATCTAATAAAAAAAATCAATTTATGTTGCTCAAGAGAAAAATATTAAAAAATGAAAAGTTTCTAAAACAAAGTTTATTTCCAAAAAATTCAAAAATTCATCATCAATTGATGAATGCAAAAGTTGGAGTACTAACAACTCGCATCTATCTAAATCTCTACTAACAACTCGCATCTATCTAAATATCTACTAACAACTCCTATCTACATAACACATACTGATTCAACATATTTCAGCTCCTCCTACATCTACTAACAATTCCACATCTCTACTCACAAAACCTCATTCTAACTACACTGACTCTGTAACCTAACGCCACTTAGTTATAGTGGTATATGCTGGCAATGTTTGAACCTAGTGGCCCCCATACAGTTAATAGACATTGTCACAGATGATATGTGGTTTTATTACTATACAACTCCCAGAAAGATCGACAACTATGTTTGGGTTGCAAAAGATGAACTGCATCCCCAAATCCTCCAAAAAGGCTTTCACTCAAGGAAGATGTTCACAATTTTTTTTTCGAATCCCAAAGATTGGTAGCTGTGGACACCTTACCTGAAAAAATGACTATAAATGACCAATACTACATTAACATTATTTTGTCCAAATTGGTTAAGGAGACGAAGGAGCAGCATCCAACAAACAGATGTGTCAAGGGTTCTTCATGACAAGGCCAGTTTCACAAAACCTGGTAAATTATGGCTTATCTGGAGCAGGAAAAAGTCAAACAGCTATCCCATTCTGAATATTCCCTGAATCTTGCACCATGTGATATTTGGTTATTTACAAAAATTTAAAAGGAACTTGCTGGGAAGCCTTTTTTAAGTGTTCAAGATCATACAAAATGAGTTCATTCAGAGTTGCAGAGTGTTGCCCAACTGGAGTACCACCACTCATTTCAGAATTGGCATAGATGTCTGCAACTTTGCATAGATGCTGGAAGGGAGTATTTTGAAGGACAGTGAAAGTTTTGTTAAGATGCATGTCAAGAACTTTTTGAATGTCCTTCATATTGAACTTAATATTTGTGAATACTTAGAGAATTTATGGCAAAATGTTTCTTAATTGCAGAAATAAATGTACATCCAGTTTCCAACTAATATGATTAAAAAAAAAAACTGTGAGGTGAAATTGTAGTGTTAGATACCTTTTTTTGTAAGAAATAATGTAAACAAGATGGGGTGTTGATACATTACAAAATCCTAACATGACATATATATATTATTTCTGTATTATGGCTATGGTTAATTCTTTGAGTTTTTTAATTTATGTATAAAAGGTGTGATCAAAATGTCGAGGACTGAACTAATATTTGAGAAATAAGCTTGTGAGCTATTTGGAAGTATATATTTCAAGGCAGTCTCTTGACACATACACAATTTGAATGCTTCTGCAACTTCAGAGAGCATTCTTGATAGGATTTTTTTGCAATTGCTAATAATTCCTGTGTTATATTCTGAATAATATCCTTTCAAGGGAACTTGAAGGTGGGTAGCAGCAACAACAAAAATCACAGGGAGATAAATTTGGTGAGTATAATGTATGGGGAATCACAGTGATGAAGTGCTTCATAAGAAATTCCTGAATGGAAAGTGCTGTGTGTAAAGACATTGTCATGATGCAAGTAAGAACTTGCACTGTCTCTGATCATCAGGGAGGATGTGAGGCAGAAACTTGGCTAAAACATGTCACATTTACAAATATTGTGTTAAAATTGATGGACATGTCCAATAAGAAATGCCAGTTTCACTAGAAACTTTGCAAATAGTTAACATTGATCACTCCTGATCAGATTTTAAACACAGGTGATTGAATCATTGGTTTTTGAAGTTGAAAAACATCCAGAGTTAGAATCATCTTTGACATACACATGACCCTCTTTAACTTTTGCAAACAATTGCTATGGGTTATTCAAAGACTTTTCATCTTCTCCAAAAGTCGTTTTTTAACATTTTGTGGGTTTCTGTTTCACTTTTCCATAATCTGAAACAAAATTTAATGCAGTTTCACAGTTTAGTGAAATCACTCATACTTAGTGAATCATTCATCATAAAATGCATAAAACATCTCCCATTCAATGAGTTAATTCAGACTGACTACAGTTAATGGGTGATTCTTGAGTTACAATGTCTAGATGAGTCACCAAAAATGTTGTGACAAGTCACAACTTTTTATAACAATGCATTTTTGAGATATAGAGTTGGTCTCTGAAATTTTTTATCACTCTATGTATTTTATACAAGTAACTCATTTTTTTTTCCAGAAAAGAATGATAAAGGTACAAGCAAAATATGGTTAAATTAAGTTCTGTTTTGATACATGGTACATATAGATGATGGTTGAGTAATAAAGATCGAAAATTATAAATTGATTATAAAAATTGTTGAGTAATGAAGATGACTATGTTTACAAGCATTTCTACTGTACACGAGATAAATTGTAATCTAAACAATCAGGGTGAATTTGTATATAATGTATGTTATCATAGGGCAGTGATAATTTACATGTTATTCTTGTTTACAAATACATGTGGTATGTGTTTAAGCCCTAATTTGTATATACAAATGTGAAAAATCTTTTGGAAGTGCTGAAATTATGAACAAGGATGAGGCAGAGAAGTGAGACAAGGAAAGCATCCAAAGTGTCTTCTTATATGGTAAATACAATGATATAAATGGGATCTTAGAGAAGTAGTTGAGAAATTATGTTAAATCAAGTGACCAGTCATGTTAGTTGAAAACCAGCCCTATTTTAATAGCCTATTTGTAAAACCCACTGAAATCATGTTAGTACAATTCATAGTAGTTGGGGACTGGGTGTATACCCAGTCTCCAATTAATAATTTAATTTTTTAAATTCTGAGTGTATACCCCCCCCCCCACACACACACACACAAAAAGCAACATAAAACAGATTACTTTATTAGAAGTTTTAGCTATCATACTTATAATCCAATATGTTTAATAATGTATGGTTAAAATATATAGTGAATATTTTAGGAGTGGATCTCTAAAATATTTTACTACATTTGTTGTTGTGGTTCTAGAAGATACTTATATTTTGTTTCAGAACAGATTGTATAGAAAAATTGTATGTGGATTTGAAAATTTTTGATCATTGTTACTGCCTCCAGATTACCCTGAATTTTTTTTTCTGTTAGTCACTATACAGTATAAATTGAACAGCAAGATAAACACTTTTTAAAAGATTTCATTGCTTTTTTTTTACTGATATAGTTATGTTTTTTATTTTACTGCTAAAATATGTATGCATCTGTATTATTTACTTTTGTAAAAAGTGTTATAGCAAAAATATTCTAGTGATATGCTATCAAGACAATTTGTATCACATGTAGGTGACACAAATTATCACATGCATGTGATCAATCAATCAATGTATATGTGCATAGTAATTTGTGCCTTTAATTTCTGCACCTTAAACCACCTTCCTGAAAACAAGGAGAACATTTTAAACTGGAAAAATAATTGTCATGAAAGCTATTAACTTCCAGAACATTTATAAAAGGTTATAGATATCAAGTTATCTAAGATTGTATGCGTTTTGTTGTGTTTACAAATCTTCATACCTATAACAAATTTGCTGTACAAATGGGGTAGCTGTATTGACTACCAGTGGCCAAGTGATTAGTGCATTTGGCTACTGATCAAAGGGACCCAGATTTGGGCCCCAGATAGTATAGAAGCCCAATGAATGTTTCTTTTCTGTGTTGCCCTTCAGCAGGCCTCTCTCCTTCCTCACAGATATCTATGACATATTAAACTGATAGGCTCCAGTCAGACCTCTGTGGCAAGCAGTTCCCTGAGTGGTAATTTTTTTACTTTACTCAATGTACATATAAGATTCTATAAGAATATAATCATGAAATATGACTGTATTCAGTAACCTTTCCTAAAATTTTCATAATATTATAATGTATATTTGTCTGTAGTACCACTAATATTCCTGCGCTGTGCAAATGATATTCAACGTATTTCATCTTTTCAATTTCAGAAACAAATTCACTAGAACTCTAGTAAAACTCTGAATACATACTCTATTCATTATTGCATCATATGTAATTCTGAAGCTCTTATTTCATAAATATTCATAATGAATCTATATTAAATGGATGACTTTGTTTAATTATTTCAGTCCAAGTATTATAGTACCTCTTGATTGTTTTTGAAGGTGCCACACCTTTTGCATATTAACCAAAAGTATTTTTTTGTGCCATATATATACTCTGGCATTTCATTTCACTATGCTAGGCTTCAGCTACTTGACTAGTTAGTTTTTTCTTTGCACATTTTGAAAGCTACTTGTTCCACTTATTTCTACTTTGAAGACTTCACTTTTGCTCAAATAAGGTTTTTTTTCTTGTGCATTATTTGGTAAATAAATTGACCTTTAATATTTTAAAATATTTGGATTAAATTTTGTAATATTGTTATTTAAATTAGGAGCAAGTATGATATACTTATGTCCTATTCTTTTAAAAGCAGTTAATACAGATGAAGTTTTAATCATCCATAAAGTAAGTGTTATGAACCATATTCAGAGTTTTACAATTTCCAAATGAAAATAGCACCAAATACAATAGTACATTTGCTTTATTCTGGTTTTCTTTTAATGTGAAAGAATATAAATTGTGTAATCAAGTTTAAGATTAAATCCAAACATACCACAAAATTTTTACCTTTTATATAGTGCATTGGTAACCCTAAAAATCCACAGTTTTAGCAGGGGAGGAGAGGGCAGGGAGCAGAAGTATTAATAAGATGATATACTTGATTTTGTGCAATTCTTATTTAACATTACATTTAAAGTATGAGATATATGAATTTAATGACTTGAAATTTCATTTTTGATTGATCAATATATACATCAAAAATATACTTTCATATTTCATGGCAGATAGCAAATTCCACTTTTGTTTCTTCCTGGGGATGCACATATTGATAATATAGTACAGTAAAATTTAAAAGAAAAAATTAATTAATTATCTGAACTTTTAAAGTTTTTTTTAACTACAAAAACAGAAAAAATCAAAACATTGGCAAAAATGAATCTTATGAACAATTAGACAGTTACAAATTTCATACACAGCAATTTCAAAAAATGGCAACAAAAGTAATTTACAATTACTTTTGGTATATAATGACCTATGTTTTATTAGTCATTTATATCAAAGTAAGGTTTAAATTCTCTTTTATGTCGAAAAACATTTCATATTAACTCTGTCACCACACTGAGTTCAGTTTTTTTCACTTTAAGCATTAAAAGATGATTAATGAAATAAATTTATATCCTTCAGTTAATCCAAGATAAAATTAATTTCATTTGCTGTTGTTATCAGAATAATTAGAGATGGCCTTTTAATTTATGCCTCCCATGTCGGAGGTTTATTGTACACAGATTTGTATGTGCACAATATGTCAAGCTGTCATGAAAAAGTTTTCACGATTCTGTGGGAAAATTTTGTTTTAAGTACCTGCAACTTGCAAAAATGAAGTAGTGACTACATAACTGTATTACAGTAGTTCATACAAGACAAATAATCAAAATGAATATAAAACTACAGTTGAGTCACTGATGATGATACATTGTACTAAATAGGAAGCTAAAAAAGTTTGAGTAAATTTCTATGCATCAATCAATATAATAAAAATGTAGTAAATTACACCTGAAGCAGCCCACTTGGTTTTACAGGTGGCTATCAGTATATTACATCATAGAAAAGATTTGGGAAGGTGAGACCTCAGCAAAGAAGGCAACATAAAAATTATTCTCATTTATGATTTGAACCCAGGTCACCAATCACTCTGTTACTGACCCTATGCTCCCATGGTTTCTTGTATCATTTACCCATCTATCTTACATCAAGTTTAGTAACTGCTAAGTTTATACAAATCAACTAGCATAGCAAAGATATTAGTATGTTTTTTTTTGTAAAATGGCATATATATATATTTTTTCATTATTCAATGATTTACCAGGTTACTTAATGATCAAACTATTAGGTTGGTGCAAAAATAATTGCAGACTTTATTTTGTTCTTGTCCTTATTGTTAAATGTGAAATAAAATATTTATATTTTTGGTCCATGTATATTTTTCATTCTATGTATCGTTTTAAAGCTTATTTTTTGCTTTGTCTATGCTAACAATGTTTTCAGAAAGTTTCAGCTTTATTTTCAGTCATCTCAAAATTATGTTGGAGAAAAAAGGAATTGCTTATAATTTTGTTGCACAAGTTCAAAGTTGCCACATCGTTACCCAAACAACTCATAATGTTGTTGGAGAATGGGACAAGGGAAGTATTTCTGAACATACAGTGTGGCATTGGTTTGAACACTTTTGTAGTGGAGATATGAGCCTTGAAGATGAGGAGGATAGAGGACATCCTGCTGCCATTAACAATGAATAATTGAAAACAATTATTGAAGCAGACCCATGCAAAACCACACAAGATATTATGGAAGAGCTAAACATTGATTTCACAACTGTTGTTCAGCATTTGAATCAAATTGAAAAAGTGAAGAAAGGTGATTAGTGGATTCTGCATGATTTGAATGAAATAAAAAAAACTGTCATTATGAAATGTGTTCTTCACTGCTTTTGCACAATAGAAATTATCATTTCTCCATTGGATTGTGATGTATGATGAAAAATGGATTCTGTACAACAACTGGTGATGATCAGCACAATGGCTCGAATACGAAGAAGCGCCAAAACATTTTCCCAAACCTAAGTTGTGCCAAAAGAAAGGTTATGATGACTGTTTGGTGGTCTGGCATCATTCCTACACTTTCTTGAATCCAGGTGAAATCACCACTGTAGAGAAGTATTGTCATGAACTGGATGAAATACATCAGAATTTGGGCGATAAACATCCAGCATTGGTCAATCGAAGAGGTCCCATTCTTCTCCATGACAATGCTCAGACACATATTGCATAAATAACTCTCCAGAAGTTGAATGAATTGGACTATCCACCACCTCCTACCACTCTGCCCCATCCACCATATTCATCTGATCAATATATGTCACCAACAGATTACCACTACATTTGGACAACTTTCTCCAAGGAAAAAATCTTCGATAATAGTGAGGCAGCAGAAAATGCCTTCTAAGAATTTATCAACTCCAGAGCCCTGAAAGTTGATCGAAATGGCATAGATAAACTTGTTTCTAATTGGCAAAATTGTGTAGATTCTGATGGTTTTATTTTGATTAATAAAGTTCATTATGAGCTGAGTTATATGTTGAGGTTTAAAAACTGCCATTATTTTTGCACCAACCTAATATCACTATTGCACTGTAAGATGTTTTTAGCACCATCCAAAATCAAATTGTTGAATTTTATTTAGAACAGAGAATAGTTGCTTTATTTTTATACTACCCCTAATAATAAGGCCCATTTACTGTATTCTACATGATCATTGCATTAGAAGCATTTTATGTTTTTTGCTAACTGGCCAACCTTTATGAACTTGTGCATCCCACTAATATGAAACACTGCTTTAAAGTGACCAGTCAATTCCAAACTCCAGATGTCATGACTGTCACTTGGGTTGAATTGTTTTAACCTCTGAATGGCACTTTTTTTTTGCACGCAATGGACATAATGGCCAGGTCACAAAGACCCCGAAAGCTCAAATGGTTGGGGGAGGAGACCCACTGGACAGCTGTTGGAAGATGGATGGTAGCCTTCCATCAAAGGCATCCAGTGCGTTCTGTAACATGCACAGGGTACGGCTCTCCCACACATGGCCATTGCTTAACATCCCATCCAATAGATGGTAGCCTTTTCAAGCCCATTGGTGTCCCCTACTGACAGAGGGTAAGGTGGAGAGTTTTGTGGAGATAAATATTGATTACATAATTAAAAAGACCTTGCTTAGAAATTAATTAAAAATAGCTTAAAATTCTCTGTCCCAGCTGGGACTCAAACCTGGGAACTAGATTATGAGCCTGGCACACTACCAACTGAGCCACCCCTGCTCTAGCCATTGGGTGAATTAGGCAGTCACATTGAGCAATCGAAATATTGGGGTGCAAAAATAAAGATATATTATCAAATAACATTTTAATAAATAAAAATGCAATATGAATTCTATTATAGATTTAATATTGTACAAGTTGTGGAAGTACTCCACTGCAAGTGTCAAAAACAATCGTTATTTTCAGCATAATTCTTTAAAACTTTGAAACAGCACCTTTTAATACATAATTTATGTTACAGCGTTAATGAAAAATGCAAAACATTAATAGTCTATTACTTATGTAAAGTTTTAAATATATCAGTACATATAAGAATATGCTTAAGATTCCCCCCCCCCCCCCCCTCTTTATATTCAAAGTAATAGAGATTTTTTTGTCATGTAAATAGTGAGGGTGGTAGGTGAACAATTTGCTGTATCTGCTAATATTCCATTTTTGGATTTTACCTCTGATAGGTGCTTTTTTTTTACATAATGGACTAAATCAGCAGGTTACAAGGACCCCAAAGATATGGTGAAAGTTGGGGAAGGGACTAGACAGCTTTTAGGAGATAGATGGAATTTCCCATCAAGGCCATTCAGCAACCATCTTTAATGTGCACAGGATGTGGGCTCTTCTGCACAAGAGGCCATAGCTCACCATCTCAACTGATGGACGTGACCTTTCTAAGCCAATTGGGCCTGTTGTTGGGACTATGTACATTTTTCTGGAATATATGTAGGTAGCAAATATGTCTTGCTTGCCTATACTTGACTTCCTTGATGAAAAAAAATAGTTACTTAAATTTGGCACCAGGAGTACATCTAGCAATAGTTTTTTTTGCATTCCTATGGTTGATAACACGATACATAAAATACGTTTTCTGCTGTATAGTGTCCATACAATTTTGGTGTATTTTTATTCGTTATAAATGTTTTGGGACTTCAAAAAATGCTTCCTAAATATGCATCGTAGCATGAATTGCTAATGTGCATAACACTCCTATCATCCACCTTCTTGTCCGATAAACCTTGTAAAAACAAAGCAACATCTTTTGTCAGTGTTCCATTATTGGAGCATTTTCTTAATGTAGTAGTTTTACTATTCAGGTTATCATAATATATTTGATTGTTAGCTTGTGAAATTTAATGGAGTTTTATTAGCTTTTTTAAAAAAAATTCTTTCTCTGAAACAACCTCCCTGTTTTTAATTTGGGAGAATATGCTGCATGGAACAATTCAGCTAACTTCTACAAGAGAACATTTCAAGATTCTTTTTTGCTAACTCTAAAGCTAATTTAAATGGATTAAAAGCTTAGACTCCATCTTCAAATAACCAGCTTATTCCTAATTGCATTCAGACATCATTCAAATGATATCTTCCTTTTAAGGTAGATAAAATACATGATGTAAACAGTTCTAGTCTTCATAAATCACTTAAAAACTAGAACTGTTGTTGAGAACTATTTAAACTAATATTTGTAATTATATGTATATATCTAGTAATTAAACCTTGTAATGTAGCAGCATTATTTTCTTTTCAACTTTGTGCTCTTATTGAATTATAAATTTTTTTATTAAAATGAAAATAAAATGGTGCAATTGGTTTAGGATATATTAAATAAATGATTACATCCTAGCAATTTTTCATGGGCATCTGCTATAGAGTCATGTTTCTGCCTTGTAGATACCTGGAACTTTGGAAGATAAATTCAAGTTCAGAAAACATATGAATTGCAAGAATAATAGTATACAAGAGTATGAAGATGGGAAATTGTTCCTTTATGATTCAACAAGTGTTATACGTTAAATGAAAACTGACAATATAAAGTCAGTTATGTGTAAACTACATATGTAAACTATTCTGTTTGAGCTACTCTTGTGTAAAGAATATAAACATTGTAAACTTCTGTTGTGATATTAATCTTATGTTTTACCACAGGGTTTTTGTAAATATTTTTGAATGTCACCTCGTTTAAGTTGCCTTCCATTATTTGTTACACTGATTAAGAAAATAGTCAAGGCATTTTATTTTAATGCTTTAATAATCTCTAAGATATAATTTTTCAAACAACATATTGCACTTTTTGTTAACAAAATTGTATTTGTTTGTAGTTTCACTTTAAATTGTGTAGACTGTTTCTAGTTTCACTCTTTAAATTAAAATGTTTGTATTTTGGTTGCAGTGAAATTACAACTTACTTTTTGCATTTAATATGGAGAGATGTTTACAAAACTGATAACACACAAATCCGGATCTAGAAAAAAAAAGAGGGGTGGACAAGAGACTATTTCCAATGCAGTATAATATTTTGCCCCTCTGTTTTACAGGTCTTTTAAGAAAATTCTTAAAAAATGCATGAAATATAAATTTCATAATTATTTGCCTCTTTTGCTTCATTATTAGCATTCTGAAAGGGGGTGGGGCATAGTCCCCTTTCCCACCACACTATATCCATCCCTATACACTTATCATCCCAAACAAAATAATTGAGTTGCATGCAAAAATATGAATAACTTTATAAATTTTATCATGTGTATAAACTATCTACTCTTGAAACTAAACTTCAAATTTTCCTCATACTTATGTATATTGAAGAGAGCAAATATTTCTGAAATATGCATTAAAGTATAGATGCTGGTAGCTGAACAATGTAAAACAGTACATTGTTTTCTTCCAATTTTTACTGAATTATTTCCTGCACTTACCGAATTGTTTACAATTTTACAAAAATAAAAATGATGCATTGGATTTAGAATATTTTGAAACAGTTTAATTGAATCCTGGTGCATTTGTGTCTTAAAATATTTTCAGAAATTCCAGTTTAAATATTTGAATATAAACCCTTTTGGTGCGAATAAGGTTTAAATATGCACTGTAGCATAATAATTGCCCAGTCATGAAGGATGATGGATTAATCTGAAAACGAACACATTTATGGATGGTCAACAGTATTAAAAGTGTTTCACAAATTAGATAAATGTAATTCAATTTCATTGCAGAAAGCAATGCATATTGGTAAATAACACTTCTAACTACTCCATTCCAGACATGCTGAACTAGTAGCAAATCATATCTAATTCCATGTCAGTCAGACACTCTCTCTTGAGTTGTTTGTAGTATGTGAACAAGCAGTGTATCACTAAAGATAGCATATTGCACATCAGGGTTATTTATGTCATAAAATATTTTGTGAATTGAAGTTTAAATTTTGCTTGAAAAATAAAGTTTTATAATGAGAATAAGATTTAAGCATGCTCAGTGCCTTAATGTATCAGTGAAGATCAAGGATGAACTGATGATATCCCAATACTGTATGATGTTCATAAATGCAGAATGGAGTAGCTTAGGTTTCATGGCATCTTTGAAAACATTTTTTTTTTCAATCTTTTACTCCAAAACAGAAATGAGACTCATCATTATAGACGAAAATTTCGGGGCCTGGTTGATAGCTTACAGCTTCTTACTGCACCTACTGCTGCCAGCATTAACTAACTGTCCATGCATCTTGGTCAGTACGAATGGCAATGTTGTGAGTTGACCAACAGTTTCAATCAAATTTGATCACTGGTGATTCGTTTCTATTATACATTTTCTAAGTACTCAAAAGATATTTTTG
This sequence comes from Ryuthela nishihirai, assembly GCA_038380435.1. NCBI lineage: Eukaryota > Metazoa > Arthropoda > Arachnida > Araneae > Heptathelidae > Ryuthela > Ryuthela nishihirai. Next base: position 45,150,521 of record JAWZYU010000020.1, read on the forward strand.
ATTTTTCTAACCACTTTGAATGTATCATTCTGCACTCATTGATGAACATTTACTGCATTTCGGATTCTGTTGCATTCTCATGTTTACTGCAATTTTTGGGATAATTTGATCATCTGCATTTTTCATCTTGACATACATGCTACTTTTCATACATTGATCCATGTTTTCGGAGTAGGGTAATTATGCAATATAATATGTAAATTAGTGGCATATTCCTTTGTGACTACAAAGGTTGCACTGCATGCTTAATTCAGTGTACCAAATATATTTATTGATTTATTACTGTAATAAATCAGTATTTAAATTAGTAAATAATATTTATTTTTAGTTGCTTAATAATTCATCAGTTCTCAGTAAAGCCTTTTTTTTCAAAGTTATGAAGATTTCAATGTGACAACAATCACAAAAGTAATATATATATATGATAGTTTGCAATGTTCCTTTTCATAAATTTGTGTTCATATAGGTGCAAAAGGTGTTATTTTTAGTATTCACTTTGCATGAGACATAAAATTACCCAAATTTTACCAGTTTAATAACCCTATTGCATAATTAACATTCAATGAAGTTTTATAAAAAATTGTTTCACTTGTTGGAAATAAGAATAATCTACTCTTATGGTACATAATTTAGTAGTACAATAACTACTGCTTGAATTCTGCATAATTTTAACATATAGCATTTTAGTGTAAGTGAAATTATCTTTTAGGCAATTTGCAATTAATTTGATGGAATAATTTTTCCATTATTGTTTTATCTGATATTAATGCTAATATTTTTTAATATTTCAGCCAGTTTGGAACTGAATATTTTAGTTAATATTTTGACATAAATCAGTTGTCTATATTAAAAATAATACTTGCACTCAGTAGCCTCTTTATTAGGAATAGGCCTATATTATGCCAAAAGGAGCTAAATTCATAGGTTAGTGACTTCTTAAACTTTTTTAATGTGACTAGAGATAAAGATCTTAATTTAGTCTAGAACTTGTATTTCAACAATATTTTTTTCAGTATTTAAAGCATTATGGATGCTGAAACATTTAACAACTTCTGAAAAAATCATTGAAAAATTGGCAAAAAGTTTAAATAATCGTTTATACAAACTGCTTACAAAATATGTATATATGTTTTAGTAAAATTTAAAGAATGATTTATTTCTTTTGTTTTAAGCTGTTTTAATTACTTTTTGGATCGACATTTTATTTTTAAAATATTTAAGTTTCCATAACCTTTAAATACAGAATGAATATTGTTGAGATTTTGATAGATTTGCTTATTTATCTTCAGTCATATTTTTCATAAAAATATTTAGGCAATTACTGAGCTAGAATCTGACTCTATTTGTGTAACATGGGTCTGTGCCTAAAACAAAAATGACCAATGAATGATATTCATAAATATTTCATATATATTTGCAGATATATATATATATAAATTGTTTTCTTGAGAAGTATGTTGGTTTGAAATAATTTTATGATTGTCTAAGAACGAAAAGAAAAAGGAAGGACTTTACAGAATGAATTTTATTATTTTTCTTCTATCATGGGACCAGTATATCATTATTCTTTTAGAATTCCATTCCATTCTATGCATATATTCTTATGTTACCTGTAGCTAAATCACTGTTAAGTGACAATGTAATTGTATCACTGACATGTACACTATGTAGTAGCATATGCTTTATTTTACATGTTACTTTCATTATGATTTTATTATCTAAGCATGACTACAAGTAAAGACGTTACTTTTTTTTTAAGTCGCATTTGTTATGCTCGTATTAGAATGTCTGATTGATAAATTTTTAGGTTTGAAATATTTTTATTATTTTAAGATGCATAAATATTTTTGGAAAAAGTTGCTATTTAAGCACTTAATTCTTGTTATAAACTTACTGAATGATTTTTTTGTGGTTAATTTAGCATATTAATATATCAATTAAAATATACATATATATTTTAAATTACGCATGAAATAACTAACAATACACATGATATATATAAAATAGTTATATAGTGACAGTTGTAAAGGATTGCATGTATGCATATATATATAATATATGCCACCATAGTCAAGGGGATAATTTAAGTTTTAAACCTTTCCATGGGGATTTTTGATTAAATTGTTATTTCATCAATTTATATTAACAAAAACATAAATGAAATTTCTCATCCCCAGTCCCTTCAAAATTCCTGGGTACACCACTGAATCACAGCATGTTATAATTTTTGTATAAATGTAATTATGTTGCAGTCATATGATTGAAAGTTTGAAAATGATTTCTATTTTCAAACTTTCAATCATAGATATCCTTATACATATGTAAGTATGCATTTTTGTGAAATGGAAACATAATCAGAATGGTTTGCAGGGATGTGCACAGAATTTTTGCCAGTGGGTGTAAAATAAAAGATTTTGTGTGTTGGGATTGAGGGATGCAAAAGCATAATTTTTTAGTTATAACTTGCATTCTTCATTAACATATATATAATAAGCTTTTCAAATTCTAGGAAGGGCAAATACCCATTTGGACTTGGGATTTGGTTGTATTTTGCTGGTTTGTATAGGAATTTTTTTAAATATTAGTAGACTATAGTTAGTTTTTCTAACCAAGTAACTAAGATATGAAAACCAAATGTGTAATATTTTTGAAGTTATATATTCCTGCAGATTTTAACAGTGAGAATGGAGCAAAGCAGATTATCAGAGAATTCAGTTGTACTTAATTGTAGAATTAGAAACTTTCATTGTGTAACTTCAGAAATTGCATAGATGGTTATAGTTATGTGCATTTCTCTTTTGTATATTTTCTTATGGAAGGATATTTTAATTCATTGGATTATAATCCTGTTTCATTTTCTGTAAATTGACTTGATTTTTTATGTATATATATTTTTTTTATGGAAAAAAATATATATTTGTTGGGTTGCTCATCTTATTTGCTTCTTATACATAAAGTTTGCTCTCCTTATTCAATAGCCAAGCCTAAAATTAAAAAATATATATATGTATAGGTAGTAACAACTATGTGATAATCAGCTGCATTGCTAATATTCTATGATGCATCTCTACTATTGTGTTTATGTTGAGAAATAACATTGGAAAATTGATAGATTTTGTAGTATACCAGAAAAAGCTAGGAATAGATTAAACTTTAAGCAACTTAGTCCATCCATATAGAACATGAAAATAAAAGTGGCTTCTCTTTTAAGTTTTTCATAAAATTTCTCTCATCTTTATATCAGTTAAAGGTAATTCACTTTAATTTGTGTAACACATGAATTGAATCTTTTATTTCATAGAGAGACCTAAAGGTTATAGCTTATGCAGGTTTTTTCATATGAAATACACAATCCAAATGTCCATAACACCACCCAGGAAGTGAACCCTCAGCTGCTCTGATGTTATGGCATACCGATATAATATTACTATACACCTTTTTATATGTGCACAGTAACATAACCCACATTAGTGGGCGTTATTTTTTAATGCACACTTGTGTACAATGAAATCACTTTATTTTGTGGGAAATAAAAGATGAGAATCAGCAAATAGATTGGTAAAAATGAAGCAAAGTATTTCATTTAGTTGCTTTTTGTTCTTGAACTATTTAATGATCAAAAGTAATGTAAATAACTTTGCATCATTTTGTTAGGAAGTAAATTTTTGAATAATGCACACATATCTAAAACTGTAGAAGTAATAAATTAGCTAATCAATAGTGATTTGCAATGTTTACAATATTAGTTAATTTTTGCGTATGTTAAACATAGAATTTGGATTGTTGGTTTTTTTACCTATGAGCAGCACTTTTTTGCACACAATGGGCTAAATGCCAGGTCATATAAAGTATTTAAGACTCGGAGAAGATTGGGGATAGGGGACCCACTGGACAGCTGATGGGAGACAGTAGCCTCCCATCAAGGCTATTCAGAATGTTCTTTAACATGCCCAGGTTATGGCTCTCCTGCACACATGAGTCGTGGCTTAATGTCCCATCTGAAGGATGATGGCCTTTCCAAGCCCATTGGTTTCCCCTACTGACCGAAGACAGCACTACTTCTATCTTTGATTTTGAAGCCTAAAAGTTTGTAATTCGGTATATAATTTTTTGATGAAAGTAAAAAAATAGCCAAAGATGAAGTATAGTGATTTGTGATGCCACTGATTATTAATTGTTAATCTTCATAATGATAATATAGTTAATGAAATAAACAGAAATGCAGCTCAAAAAACTTCACAATTGAATTCAAAATATGGAAAAGTGTGAATGCAGCTAAAATGAGGGTTTTCTTGATATCATTTATGAACATGAGAATAATCCCTATTGTCTCATATAAATGAATATTTGTCCTTCTAATAGTTTGCAAAAATTTATGTCTAAGAAATTGATTATTAAAACATTCATTAGAGTTTTCCCATGCACGGGGAAAGAAATAGGAACAGAAAATATTCTACTCTAGTGTACACTGTGTTTAATTGGATTTCCATAAACATTATGTCCCTGGCTAGTCTGTGTGTGTGTGTGTATATATATATAGAATAATAAAAATTTGCTTCCAGGGAAAATATGTGTAAGAAAATACAATCCAAAGAAATCTTAACCTTGTACTTTCTGTATGTGACTAATGCTGTATTTACCTATGATCAAAAAAGATTAATGCTTTAATAATTAGCAATTTCATCAAATATTAATTTATATCAACACCATGTATAGTACCAAATTTTTTCTGTCATTCCTGTACACCACTCTGTCAGATCAGAATTTGCAGAGGTACAGACTGTCTTTTGGTATCCTTTCTCGTTAAAAGCAGAACACTTTGGGTTTAACCTGAAGTGTCCTGACTTGAATATGCCATCTCCAGGCTGTGGGGTTCATCATGAATTATCCATGTCTTAAATAGTTTTCCCACCTCTCGACTTTTTATTCGAAGTGTCCAGTGTTAGGAAAGTGATCTCCAGGTCCATGGTTGAGTTAATAATTCTCTGTATCAGTTACAGCATATTGCATAGGAATATAAATTATGTTTGTATGGCTGAGTGGTTAACATGCTTGGCTACTGATCTAAGGGACCTGGGTTCGAGTCTCTGGTAAGGCATGGATTATATGTCATTTTTCTGCTGAGGTCCTGCCATCCTCTCAGACCTTCTACTATGGCATATAAACTGACAGGCTCCTGTCAGACCTCTGTGGCAAGCAGCTGCTTGAGGGGATATTTATTTTTTTATTTAATGTCATTTTATGTCAGATACTTAAATATTATGTTTGCAAAATCGATCCAAAAACTTATAAAGATAGAAATCGTTTTAAAATTAAACATTATAATTAATTCTATACTAAAATATAGAATAACAATAAACTGAAGTAGGAATTGCCATTCAGCTAATCATTATAAACTCGGTTTCCAAGAAAGGCTTCTTGATTGAAGTATTTTTATTTTGCAAATAATGATTGATACATGTGTCAACTTATTGCTTGGGGGGTTTGATTAGAAAACTGTTGTCCAGACTAGGAAATGTAATTCAGTCTTCTTATAATGATGCAAGTAATACAACTTGAAAAAAGAGCATCATAAAGACAATAATTTTTCATAATTTGAATAGTATTATTCATTATGTATAATACTGTGAATTTGTCACTAAGCATAATTTTTTGAAAAGTAATGGAATTGCATGACCAATGTGGGACTTGGATAGGCAAAATCCTTTTTGCAGAAACTTTAAAATATATTGCCTTCCCCCCAAAAAATTAAAGTTGTTCAACATTAAAAAACTTGAATGCATGGTGGCATTGCTCTGATCCATCTGATTGATAAATGAAATCAGTAGTAAGTAACAGTTGTCTTAACATCCATTCTCATAACCAAAAATTAAAGTTTCCAAGTTGTTAAATGGGAATCTATTTTTTTTTTGCATGCTTTCTACTCCATATTTCACTGATCATATAGTACTATTCTTTCTCAAAAAGCTTAGGTGTATCCTATTTTTGATTATAATAAGTACTAATTCTAGCTTTAATCTTCTTTTGCTAATTGTGATATTTTTATAAGTAAAGGTTATAAAACATTTTATAAGCAATAGTTGCAAATTAAAAAAAACTTTTTGTAGATATTTACATCACTAATGGCATAAATCCATAATTTTTAGTTTTAAATTTTGTCTTTACACTTCGTGTTATGAAAAATATATAGAATTAAAAGTAAATATCCGATTAAAAATAGTACATTACGCACGGTGTCTCCCTGTGGATTTATCCGTCATCAAAAAGTATATACCAAATGTTCTAATGTAAATAGTTTTAGCAATAGTAGAGAATAGAGGTAATTTTGCATCTGAATCTTAGGTATCAAGAAAAATGGCCATAAAGATGTGGGTGGTAGCTGTGGGTACCCATTACTATGGAAAAAATGCTACAGAGACATTTGACAGTTTGTATTTACTGTCCAGAGTATTAACAAAGCACTTTTGAAGCAAGTGTGTTTTTACTTCTCTGGACTGGAAAGGCTGCCATCCGTCAGATGGGGATGGCCTTGATGGGAAGCTTCCATCTGTCTCCTAACAGCTGTCCGGTGGATTCCTTGCCTCTACCCAACTATAAAGCCTTGGGATACTTGTGACCTGGCCATTTAGCCCTTTCTGAGTGTACTGAGTACACTCAGAAAGACTTAGTACAATAATAGTAGTAATAGTCTCTCATTATTTCAATGTTGAACATGAACTACCTACCTAGTTTGAATAATTACTACATAATGGTTATTATTCGTTTTGTTACTAGCAATGTTTAAAATCTGGAGGAACATAAGGGGAGGTACAGCTTACGCTTTACTGTTAAATAGCATTTTAATTTCGGAAATGGGACTGAGAATGTTTTTTCTTTCAATTGCTCTTGTATCTGAAAAAACCTGCACTCAAAACAATCTGTCAAAGTAACGAGCGACAATGTAAACTATTACTTTTAACAGCCATATAAGAAGGAAATATCTAGTCATATACGTATATTTAAATGGATTATGAGAAGTAATTTTGATAAATATAAGTAAATAGTTCTTTTATTAATAAGAATATTCATGTGTGTTGATTAAATGTTTTTTATTTATGGACTTGCGTATTTAACGTCGAAATATGCTGTTGTAGAAATTACTATGCTATTTGCATAATTTACGTGATATAAAGCTATGTACGTAATTATATATAAAATTTGTAGTTCTGAATTAAGATATTGTAATATTCAGATAGCCCTTAAAAATTGATAAAAGTATTGAAATTTGTTTAAATGCTTATTACATGTCAATTTTTAGTAAGAACTTTGCAGACTGCTTGTAACAAGCATGAAATTCGAAAAGCGTTGATTGTCATTTGGACATAATTTTAACTTTTATCTTTTTTATACAACTTTTGAATTTTATAATGTCTAAATTTAACATGAGTTTGGTATACATGATATGCGCATTACGTTATGTAGTAAATGAAAGTTAATGTTGTGCTAAGTCAGAGGAAACTTTTGAATTCGAAGCAAGTGCTTAAATTCGGTTTTACCTTCTATAGATGTACAGTCTGAAAATATTAATGCTTATTTTCCATGTGTAGCTCTTTCAGATTTTCGTATTGTTAATAATACTAATATATTTATATATCTCTCTGGATGACGTTTTGAATTCAGCTTTAAGCTTTAGATAAAATATGTCTGGTACCAGTAATCAAACTAATTGTACTTAAAATTTGTAATGACTATAACGAAAATAAATTGACCAACTTTCAGTTCAGTTTTGTCTTTTGTTGCTACCACAGATAATATACATATAGTTAAAACTCCATTATCCAGCATGGGTGGAGAATAGGGTCTTTATATTTAATGTTTTTTGAGTTTTTCACAATAATAATTAATAAATTAGCCTTAATAAATTATTTCAATAACCAAATCATGATGTGTATCCATCTAGATTCTAGACTAAAATAATACTATAACATTCATGGGTATTATAGGTATATATTTGCAGAGAAGTCTCGATTGGAAATCCAAATGGTTAAAAATTTTCTGCCTGATGAATGAACATATTATAATGGAAAAACAGGAAATGTGCCAATTTGTAGTAATTTGGAAAGTGTGAAAAATATCCGCTTCCCGGACTCGAACGCGGGATTTGCGCGAGATGATTTTCACTTAATGAAGTTTATGATGGTTGATCATGCTATGAAGCTCTACCATGTATTAATGGTTCAAAATGTTGAGGCACCCATGCGCTGTTCATACTGACGGTGAACCAAGCTTATATAACCCATATGTCAAGTATTGATATACCTTGGATTATTTAGGTGCATCGAAGCACTGGATGGAAATAACCGTATACGACTTAGGCCGGTAACCCTACTTGATAAGAAGGAATATAATTTATTGTGACAGTCATTTTGCAGTAATAAGGTAAGTGTGAAAAAACACCCATCCGCATGACTATCGCAGTAAGAATAATTCCTTCCTAACAAATTGGTTGCCACCCTGCGGAATATAAGGCTGTTTTCATTCGATGCTGTGGATCTGAATAACTCGGGTATATCGGTACTTGATGTGCAGTTATAAAGATTTGGTTCACCGTCGGTACAAATAGACGTACGATTCATATACCGTATCTATAATCACCGTATAATTCATATAAGCAAGGAATCGCAAATATATGTCGCATTTGGCATGCCAAAAAATATCGGCATAATCTCCTCATGATCTCGACCTCTCCAATTTTAAGACAATATGGTGTACTTCTTGTATGTAGATGTAAACAGAAGAGTTAATTTTGTCTTTATGGTGGTTTTCAAGCAATCAACATTCGAATGTGCCAAAAAAACTTCAAAATTAGAAGTATATGGGGCTTTATTTTAATATTTATAACCCACATTCTGCTAGTGCTATAATATTAAAATTGGTCTCATTTTAATGGTCTTGAAGTATGCTTTAAAATTGGATAATTCTTATTTATTTAAAAGTAAAATTCGAAATTTTTAAACTAGCGGTTATGACGCCCGATATCCTTTTTGGGAGACCTGGGTTCGAATCCCAGCCAGGATAACCAATTTTTATCAACTCATTACAAGTGTTTCTTGTTTATAGGACGTTTTCTTGTGATAATTTATTACTGAATTAGTCAAGGTTGTCTAAAATAATTGGTATCATTACAAAGTAGTATAATGGAGTAAGGAAATATACTTTTCAAATGATGCAAAGGTAAATTTGACGAAAAAGTTTTTTAATAACTTTTGAGAATGTTATTTATTAATGAAATAAATGTAAACTACTCATAATGTCATTTTGAATAAGATAACCTTTTGTGGCATTCAAGTTACTTTGTGTGTGTCTTCCAGTAACAGCGTACGAGTTCAGCTTCAAACTTGTATCCATTGTACTAGTAAAATATCAGTTTTTGCTGTGTAACAATTAGAAGCAGGTAGATCATAGTCGTGTAAAAATTTATTTCCAAAGTTAGGCAAGTTTTCGGCAGTTAGCAACAGATGAAATAGCTCCTGTAATAAACTTCTCTCGCAGAAAGTGATATATATTATCTGTGACGGCAGTAACAATTCCTGAAACATATTTTTATGACGTATTCATCAGTTTAGGGACAATATGAGGACACTAGGTAGTCTTGCTATTAACGTCAGGATAAGCTTTCTACTTTTCATTATTGCATTGTTGAGTACATGATGAGGTGTGTGTGTGTGGGAATTCATGCACCTATTCACTCTTCGGTGCATCTAGAAAGCTGGTGTAAATTATTAGACCATTTTGTTTCATATTTTATTTTTCAAAATGGGATTCTAATTTTCTGTAAATGCAGCAATCCATTAGAGAAGCAAATCATACATAGAAAAAGTTAAGGCCTGTCTGGACCGTGAAACTAAGAATAGAAATAATTATACAAAATAAAATCTCTAAGTGTCGAAAAATATTCCATTATTGAACAGCGTGTCTTTAGAAGTAGGAAAACAGAACCTTAAGAACTGAAAATACTCTAGAACAATGATGAGGAAATACGGGTCCGCAGAGACATTTTACCCGGCCCGCTAAGACTTTCGTAGGAATAACTTCAGAGTTGAAGTATTTTTTTTTGAAATATTTATAGAATAGTGAAGTCGAGCCGCGATTTGATTGCCGTTTCTCTTGTTGCCAACTGCTGCAAGTCAGACCTGATATTGTTTTATTGTCGTTTCTTGTGATGACCGACAGGTGGCAGCGCAAATAGACAACTTCGATATATGCGCACAAAAGCGATGCTAGCGCTCCTGCCGAGCAGCGGCTTAACTACTTTTGTTCCAAATAGCATTTTTTTAAGCAAAAAAGTATTTTTAGATTATTCTATAGTAGTCATGTAATAATATATTTCGTATTTTTTTTTGCAAAAGGCAATAATAAAGCAAATAATAGAGAACTGCAAAGCAAGATGTTCACACACTTGGAAAGTTAGTTGGAAAATGAGAATTGCTGCGGACTGCTTAAAGGTTGCACTGCAAATAGTGATATTGAGTCCTCCCATCTATGTCAGCTGGTTATTCTGTGGACCCACCGAACTTCAGAGTTTAACCCAAGGGGCCTACATTCGAAAACGTTTCCCTAAACTGCTCAGAAATCGAAAATGCATTATCTGCAGCCGGGAATATTTGTAATGTGTTCGTTTACGGCATACCTTACAAAACGTGAAGACAAAAAGAAAAATTGCATAATATAGAGGAGACAGAAATCAGGTCGAACATTGGGCGTCTGACCCCTCTCCCATTTACTTGTGTAAATTTATTAATGGGGGAGGGGGGTCAATTTCGAATGAAACAGCGATTCGTGGACTTCAACTATTGAAAAAAATCACAAACTGGAGAGCCTATAGTCGTATCAAGAATATTTTATGTGTTTTTTAATATGCATTGTCATTCAACTCCATGTTTTGGGGGATGCTCAGTCGGTAGCGAGCCAGGCTCATAATCTGCAGTTCCCAGGTTTTAGTCCCAGCTGGCCAAGCATTGGGATTCATCTCCACGAAACTCCCCACCCAGTTCTCGGTCAATAGGAGATACCAATGGGCTTGAAAAGGCCACCGCCATCTGTCGGGATGTTAAGCAGTGGCCTGTGCACGTTAAAGAACACGCTGATGGCCTTGACGGGAGGCTACCATCTGTCCCCCAACAGCTGTTCCAGTGGGTCCCCTCTTCAACCTTCTCTGAGCCTTCGGGGTCCTTGTGACCTGTCCATTGCGTAAAAAAAAGTGCACTTAGAGGTAAAATAATCCAACTCCATTTGTCAAAAGTTTTTGCATAAGCAGGACAAGCGTAGCAAATTTCACAAAAAAAATAATCGGGTTGAAAATAGGCATTTTTGCTTGTTTTTGTTTTGTCATTTATCCTTCTGTAGACATTAAACTTTTTTGTTTTTGGGTTGGATAGGTATTAATAAATATTAGAATTCGCATTTTCCTAATCTCGATAGTTTTTATTTCCACTGTGCTAAAAACACTATGCATCCCAAGGTGGTAAATTACGAAGTTTAAATGATATTGTAATGCTAGAAAGCTGAAATAAAAGTGGTAGAGTATGGTGGGAAAAAGTTTCCCTGCCATTACTCTTAGAGTTCGAAATTGGTGAAAATGTATGTGCAGCTGGGAACATTTGTAAAGGGTAACAGAATAAATTGTTGTCTCTGGATAATGGGGCAAATTAACAGTAACGATTTGACACCAAATCCCGAGGGGAATGAGAAGATGTAACTTTTGTTTTAAGTTACAAATGAAAATTTTTGGGGAGGTCCTAGTTTGGATAGGTCCTAATAAGATATTATTTTGCATTTTCCAAATCATGTATATTTTCGAATTTCCACTGTTAAAGAATGTAAATCGTAAAATGGCAGACTTCATTCCCTTTGAAAACGAGCTTTCCATATTCGCCAGAGGGAAAATTCTTGATTTTTATGTTGATTTGACATGGAATCACTCTCTAGACATTTGTTATTAAACTACCATTTTCTGCTTATAATGATAATATCAGAGAATATGAAAGTCTGATACAATTAAGATATTTGCTTTGTGGTGACATATTTTATCGATTGCATGGTGATTAACATTCACCATCGGACTGAAATTTTTAAAGAACTTTATAATAGCAATTCTTGCAAACTAAGAATTGTTGCTCTTTAACTGTTGTATTAATACCCAACACCAAGGGGGCGGGGGTGGCTCAGTCGGTAGTGCGCCAGGCTCGTAATCTGTAGTTCCCAGGTTCGAGTCCCAGCTGGGTCAGCGTTGAGATTTATCTCCGCAAAATTCCCTGCCCTGCCCACGGTCAGTAGGGGACACCGATGGGCTTGGAAAGCCGCCGTCCATCGGATGGGACGTTAAGCCGTGGCCCCGTGTGCAAGAGAGCCATACCCTGTGCACGTTAAAGAACACACTGGATGGCCTTGACGGGAGGCTACCATCTGTCTCCCAACAGCTTGTTCCAGTGGGTCCCCTACCCCAACCTTCTCTGAGCCTTCGGGGTCCATGTGACCTGGCCATTTAGCCCATGGTGTGCAAAAAAAGTGCCGCTCAGAGGTAAAACAACCCAACACTAAGCTGAACAATATAAAAATTTCAGTCTTACCATGTCTGCGTCAGATTTTCTTTGCTGCATCCTACTCAATGTGAGAACATTTTGAGTTGCAATATTCTTTATATATATATATATTGCAGGTGAAGTATACAATTACATATAATAGAACTATGGGTTAAAATAGTTTATACACAATAGATTAGTTTCTTAAATCTAAAATTCTTTACCATCCAATAATTTAGGGGGAGGGGTTCCATGTGCCACCCACATGCAACAAATTAATTTTTTTAATTTTAAGATTTAAAAAAGAAAGATTAATTTGTATCTGTTTTTAAATTTCAGAATTGCGACCTTCATCGTTCGACAGAAGAAGCCCTTATGACAGTCCCTGATCACCAATAACGCATGTTAAAGACTAATTGGTAAAGGTAGATTATTCTTTTAGTGCCAATAGTGATGTTTCCCTATCTGGAAGACAACTTCAGGAATTGCAATGAAATGCAGAAATCCATGTTTATAGTTGTAGCTGATGTTAAAGAAAATTATAGAATAGATCCTTTAAATACATCAGTAAATATTATAGTGACCTGTGCTGTAAACATTAGAACATACTTTAACAGCAAAGTTTCATTTGTAATCATTTTAATTTTTCTAGAGATTATTTTTATATGTACTGTTACGAATTTTAAGAGATGTTTTAAAAAGAGAAAACATTTAATTTCCTAATACCAAATAAAATGGTCTTATCATACAAGTGAATAATTTCACCCTTTATAGAAAGTCATATAAGTGATTAAAAGTTTCGATTTTTATCAATATGTGTATAAAATTCCTCAGGAGCACCCAACCATGGAAACAATCCATTAAATTAATAGTCTTGAAACAGTTCTTTAGTAACATTTTATACAATTTGTATCAATCAGACTGGGATATAAAGAATTTTTGTTTTATAAAAATTGGAAATCTTATCAGTATATCGATATAAGCTTTAAATTCTGTAATAAATTAAAATGTTTTTAGCAAAGCGATGTAAAACTTTCTAAAATTCCTCTAATCTCCCAGTCAGGCGTTATTCAGATAGAACATTAATTTTAGAACCTGAAAGTATAAAGTTTTGAATCACTTGCATTAAATGTCTCATTTTTGTAACATAAGAATTTTATTAAAACCGATTTATTTTTTATTGTTTGGCAATATAAATTTCAGCAGTATGAATTGTTCGGTATTAAAACACTATTTCTTTACATTATATAATTATTACCAGTATTGTCTAAATGGGTGTAAGGATTAAGTATTATGGGTAAGGGTGGTCTTTTTTAACAACCAATATCATTTATTAGGATATTTCTTCTCGCATATAAGGTTGGACTTTCTTGAAAAGAAACTATTTTTCCAGAAATTACTCCGGGTCTTTCGCCTCTCTCGTCCGGAAATTCTGTTAAGGTCAGTGAACTATGTGGGGTTACAATTTGTTGTATGAATTAGCTTTTGGTGAAACTGTACCAACCTAGAACAAATTAACCCCAACTAGATTGGAACAATTTCATTCAAAAACCGATATATCTATTATACCAGTGTTTATATTAATTATAACTGATTCAGTGACAACAATTTGAATGAACATCTGTGTATATTCATAGTGCTGCCATATAACACGGCTCACGCTACTTTAAACTCAAAGTATATTTTTATCTTATGTGATCCATTAAAAGAGATTAAAACACTTTTAAATGTTGTTGTAAAACCATTTAAGCGTTGATATGTGATATTTTTAAATTTCAAAATATTAGAAAATTTATAATCACTAATTCAGGCCAACGTTCTGTATAGATATCAGAATTTTTAATATTTAATATATATATTTCAAATGGAGAAATGCAAATGACAAAAACGCGTAAATACGACTGATCGAATAAAACAGTAAAATGAGCGTTGAAATAATGCTTCTTAAGGAACAAAATGTTTTTTGACGCATGATTGTTATGAAAGATTAGACAAGACCTGTTATAAATACGTTCAAAACTTGTTACATATTTTCTTGTGAATATAACTAATTGGATTCGTTTAGGTGGAAAGGCCTGAGTTTTTCTGTTTTCAATTTTACTTTGTTTTATCTGTTTTATATCTCTCATATCTATTAAATGGCATCTTACACATTTCCTTTTAGAATCGTGTATTCATTGGTAATCTGCGAAATAATGAAAATGCGATTTGTTGTTTTAAGTGTTTTGAATAAATTTTAATAATTTGGGTGTATTATGCATTGCATTTTCAGAAATCTGTATAATTAACCTTATTTATCATTAAAAATTTTATCGTCACAAATTTACGTGGGGAAAAAATCAGCAGAAAGGAGTTAAATATTTTGCATTGTGATCGATTTAGCAGTCTATGATCTCAATTTTGAATGCTTCAAGTCATTCGTATGAAATTACATAAACTGTTAATTTCAATAAGTAATGACTACCACAGACAACATTGATGCGAAATAATATATAGTAGGTGGCATGTAACGAAAATATAAATTTCGATTTTGATTATTGGCACTTTATCAGGTTTGGAAAATAGGCTGTATCTGTGTTATGCTACATTTTTAACAATTTCAAATTATGGAACAATACTCAAACATTTCGCATCATTCATATGAAGCGAAAAGTGATGCTAAATTTGAATCGCACAGTTGAAATTGTTCATCATTGAAACATGCATGCTCTTACAAAATGTGTGTTCATTCCATTTTTTGTGATATTCCTTAACCAGTACTTACGTTATCATTTACATCATTTTTGGTGTCATCTGATATTCAAATACCTATCGAATTATGTGAAATTATATGAATAGTAATATTTTTTATTATTCCGACATGCAATCATATTCGTTATAATGTTAGTAACTGTTTCTTAGAAAAGTATCTCAACTAAAAAATTATATATTTTATTGTGCTAAAATTCTATAGTTATTGTTATACACTATGTTACATTTGTACCTGTTGGACTTTAAATGCGTACTTAGTAACCATTGTAGCTGTTTATGTAAATCTTACTGTATTAAAAATGAAGTATTTTAACCGGGTTTCGGAAACACTCATTGCTAAAGTTAAGTCAGTACTGTACTATATTTACTTGCTCATATAGTTTTTGGACTTTTTACGGAAAAATGAAAGTGCAAAATTTGAAATAAAACTTTTTCTCTATGCTATTTGTCGCGACTTTTTTATTACTTGTTGAATTAGCTCAACTTAAAAGTCATGACATAGCAAGCGAAGAATAAAGCAATACCGACACAGTTTTCTTACAAATAATTTATTTATCCTTATACGGTATCCAGAGCAAAATTTTCGAACATTTTTTCTGATTTTTATGTAAACTTTAACGACTGAAATTTTTGCATGCATATACGCGCTCTACGCAATTAAAACAAGTAGGTCGCGTGTTATTTGTTTAAGAGCCCATAAAAATTGGGCTAGTTGAAACGGATTTCTCCGGTAGCACAAGAAGTAAAAATTAATGCTGCATTATATTCGGCTCTATTGCAGCCAGAAACTCGAAATTTTAACTCAATATTGGGTAGCACGGAAGAATTCTCAACAAGAAAATTTGGGACCGGGAACTAAGTATATGGGTATTTAGGAAAAGTCCCTGCCAGTTCTGTTAACGAAAAGAAATATGCAAAAATATAAGTACGGTAAGAAAAATTACTTTTAAAAATTTATCTCAGATTCTGTTGTAGGTCGAATCTCGATTTTTCGCAGGCTCGTAATCTGTAGTTCCCAGGTTCGAGTCCCAGCTGGGTCAGCGTTGAGATTTATCTCCGCAAAATTCCCCGCCCTGCCCACGGTCAGTAGGGGACACCGATGGGCTTGGAAAGGCCGCCGTCCGTCGGATGGGACGTTAAGCCGTGGCCCCGTGTGCGGGAGAGACATACCCTGTGCACGTTAAAGAACACGCTGGATGGCCTTGACGGGAGGCTACCATCTGTCTCCCAACAGCTGTTCCAGTGGGTCCCCTCCCCCAACCTTCTCTGAGCCTTCGGGGTCCATGTGACCTGGCCATTTAGCCCATGGTGTGCAAAAAAGTGCCGCTCAGAGGTAAAACAACCCAACCTCGATTTTTCGAACGCAATGCGGGGTGGTCCGAGGGACCACAATAGAAACATTTCAAGAGAGATCGGATAATTTTTTAAGGAATTACGGTGAGAGTGAAAAAAAAGGTGTCATAAAATTTGTCTAAGGATCTAATAATTCTCAGACATCGCTAGTAGCGACAACTGAGTAAATATATTTTTTTATTGGATTGTTAGTGATGGAATAAATTTTTTTTTAAATTCTTTTAACGGTTCACCGATATTTTCCAGATATCAAAATTTCCTCTCCGAATACCGCGATTATCAAAAATCCGGATATTTGAAAACCTAAAGGCTAATTTTGCATGAATTACTGGGCGCCAATAAGCTGGGACTTTCCATCTTTAATTTTCTATACATGCATAGATCGGTTCGACGTTTACATTGAACCCCAAGTTCACCTGTCGGTTATTGGCACTAGTAATCCATGGCAGTGTATAAGCTAGCCTTTAGTGTGAACTATTCAGAGGACTCTGAGAAAGTATGCAATGACGACGATATATGTTTTGCGACTGCTTTATTAGGAACAACCAATGTCAATAAGGAGTCTCGTTAGGAATTCTGTAATTTCTTAAAATAAGTTTTCTTATCGAAAAATATGACTGAAGTTAATTTCAAAAAGTTAATTTCAAATTCATTCTACGTAAATCTTGAATTTCAACAGTCATTGGGCATTAAATTTAAGAAGTTATGGAAGCTAGAAGATTTAAGAACTTGGTACGTTCTGTAAAAATCATTGGAAATTTAAGAATATTTAAATTATTACAGAAATTGTTAAAAGTACACGTAGCATCGTAGTAAAATGGTTATTGCTTTCATTTTAACCTGTTTGAATGAACTTTTAAGATCAGTTATTTTAACTGATATGTTTTAGCTTCCATGACTGAACGAATATTGAAAATCGATATTTAGATTGATTTGATTGAAATCGGTAAACAAGACAAAATATTAAATCAACTGAAATTTTGATTTGTAGATTAATAATTTCTTATTACGTGAATATTGAACATAACGACTCGCATGCTAATATAAGATAAAGTTGGGTTGGGTTGTTTTACCTCTGAGCGGCAATTTTTGCGCACAATTGGCTAAATGGCCAGCTGTCCAGGCTCGCTGGTCAGCTGTTGGAAGACAGATGGTAGCCTCCCGTCAAGGTCATCCAGCGTGTTCTTTAACGTGTACAGCGGGCTTTCCAAGCCCATCATTGTCCCTTACTGACTGTGGGCAGGGCGGGAAGTTTTTCGGAGATAAATCTCGATTATGGTCCAGCTGGGACTGGGAACAGCATGTTCGAGCTTGGTGCGCCACCGATTGAGTCGGCCCCGCTCCAATATAAGACGACACGACAATTTGGGAAAAGTTTATTTTGAGCCGGGTTGCATGTAACACACATCTCGTGCTAGCAGGTCATCAAAGCACTTTTTCTTTGTAGTTCTTATGAACTACAAGCATAATTATTTCCTAAAATTTAACATCTCGATTTTGAAAAAGTGGCCAGGAATAACACCATGGTTTTAAAATGTTGAAAGAACAACATCAGTAAAGGATCAGAAACCAGATTTTGGCATAATATTTGATGTTTAATGGTTATTGCAATTAAATTCCCAGCCCAGTAACGTAAAAAATGATTCATCGAAAAGCAATAATATCAGCTTATGTTGCTATTACCTTTTCAAGCATATGCTACTGTTCTGCAATGACTATATATGTATAGACGATTGTGAGTGATTGATGGCTGACTGACAGTGGATCACGCTAATTCTAACTATGATGCAGAAATGGTAGAGCTCTGAAATTCTGTACCTAGGGATAATCGAGTTGTAGATCTCGTGAAAAAACCGAAATCTGATTTATGCCTTGCTTCATGGTTAAATAGAAGTCATGTAGAAGTCAAACAATGATATACGAGTGCTAGAAAAATGAAAATTGGGGTCTGGGAATGTTTCGGGTTGTAGATGTCGGAAACGTTACGAAATTTCGGATCAGGAGGGTCCTTCAGGTCGAAGTTCAAATTCAGATATGTTGGTGCTAGAATTGATTCCTGGGGGCATTTTGAGTCGTAGCTATTAGATATGTTGTAAAATTTGGATGTGATGGGTCCTATGATGTCGAAGATCAAATATAGATCTACCAGTGTTAGGTCTGAACCTTGGTTCCTGTGGGTATTTTGAGTTATAGATCTCAGAAATTATGTTAAATTTTGGATGTGATGTGTCCTTCGAGTTCAAATTCGATATACTGGTGCTGGAAAACTAAAACAATTGATAAATAGGACTATTTCAGGAGGTAGAACTCGGAAATAAGAGGAATTTTCAGATCCGTTGTCGCATTCAAGGTCAAATACGGATCGGAGTGACGGGAATCAACAGGTACCGGGGTATTTATTATTTTTTTTTAACAGAGGTATTGTAGAACTGTTTTGGTTACAAAGATGTACTGTTACGTTAGAAGATAATAATGTTATTCAGGCCCTTGGGTTAATGATACCAAAGATAGTCGGGAGAGGGGGAGATTATGGGTTATAAACCCTTGTGGGTTTAAATAACATATTTTGCAAGACAGCCCCCGAAAATCGAAGATTAAAGCATGCAAAAACTTTCTTCCCTATCCCACATAGTATGCCAGTGGCTTGGTATATACAGTATTGTGCAAATTAGTTGGGACAATAGGAAAATGCAGTAACAAAGACAACTAAAATATTTATTTGTTTAATAGTATAGTTAATAGTGAATGTGACCCCCCTTAGATTTAATTACTTCTTTCACCCTCTCAACCATTGATGCCACTAGCTTTCCACACATCTCCTTCACTTCAGGGTCGTGGTACCACATTTTCATGATTTTCTAGACACTCTATCATTTTGGTTTTCGTCGTGCAATCCATCTTAGATATGCGCGCTTTAATAATGGCCCACAAATTTTCAATGGGGTTTAGATTGGGTGAATTTCCTGGCCACTTAAATACCTTCAAATGTTGCTGGGTAAAGAAGTTCTTAGCAACCTTAGAATTGTGGCATGGAGCCAGATCCTGTTGAAATACCCCATCGCCGTTAGGAAACAACTACAGTGTTGGGACCATTTTCGCCTCCAGAACGCCTATGTACTTTTTGCTGTCCATCATTCCTTCAATGGGGTGAAGCGTCTTTAGCCCGGAAGCTGCATGCGCAAGTTTAGACGTGCAGAAGCAGCTTACGAACAAGTTCAGACTTGCAGCAGTTTAGACTCTGCAGCAGAAGGGACAGCGTTCCTTCGCTTGTCCCAACTAATTCGCACAGTACTCTAAGTTCTAATTTTTTTCTGGTACATATACTTAGCATATCTTTCTGTATGCCATGTCTGCCGTTCCCAGGTTCGAGTCCCAGTTGGGTCAGCATTGAGACATCTCCGCAAAACTCCCCGCCCTGTCCGCGGTCAGTAGGGGATACTGATGGGCTTGGAAAGGCAGCCATCCGTCGGATGGGACGTTAAGCAGTGGCCTCGTGTGCGCGAGAGCCATACCCTCTGCACGTTAAAGAACATGCTGGATGACCTTGACGGAAGGCTACCATCTGTCTCCCAACAGCTGTTCCAGTGGGTCCCCTCCCCCAACCTTCTCTGAGCCTTTGGGGTCCTTGTGACCTGATCATTTAGCACATGGTGTGCAAAAAAGTGCCGCTCAGAGGTAAAATAACCCAACTGTAAGCCATGTGTGTGTATAAGTATTAATCAGGATATTAAAATAATTTCATTTGGGAAGAGGTCTCTTTTTCGGGGGAGTGGGCAAACTACCCCTTTAACCGTTTCTAATATTCTTCCTCGATGTTTTGGTTGCAATGGAAGTATAGCCTCAATTACTTTACATACGAAAGAGTCCAAGTAAATTTTGCTTATTATATTAGTCCTGTAGCTACTTCTTCAATAGTTTTAACAGTGGATTCCTTCTTTGTTAGAGAGATATTGATTCCAGCTAAAGATGGACAGAAATTGAAGCGTGAATCCAGATTAATATAAGAATGAAAAGGATTTAGCTTGCCCAATAGTGTTTTAAACCTTAAGGTCTTTGTTACTTTGCAATTTAGCACGTTATGCAAGCAGATATGTGCTGCTCATGGGTAAAATAACATATATAAAGTAAAAAAAATATGAAAAGTTCATCATAGATAACAAACTGCAGCTAGATTAAAATGTGTACACTCTTATGCGAGCAAAGTACAGAATATTGTTTGAAACAAACATTTTTATTAACCATACATAATTCAGCTGTTGGGCGTGAGAATGGTATATGACGGGAGGCAGTGGCATACACAAGGAAATGGGATTATACGCCCTCCGAGGACTTCTTTTTTTTTGGGGGGGGAGGGTAGGACTGCCTAATTAGGTACATAGATATTTATTTAGACTCGAGCATGTCAAAACAACTCCCATTAGAGATTAGATTTCCTGGTCTACCACCACTTGGGAGAAGAGTCGTGTGCACTTTTTGTAATATGCAATGAAAATATGTTTATTTCCCTTTTGAGAGAAATATAAGGAATAATGTTTTTCATTCTCTGGAGAGACAGCTGCCAAAATTGTCATATATACATAAAAGCTACTCAATAATAGAAGTAACCAGGCCTGGATCTAGAAAAATTCGACAGAGACTGGATTTGTATTGCAGTATATAACATTTCGCCCTCCGGTTTGGTCTTTAAAAAAATTATTGAAATATGCTTGAATAAGTAATAATAAATATGAATGAATAAATAAGTTTTATAATTTTTGCCTATATTACTCTTACTATCATTTTCCGAAGGCCCCCTCCCCCCAGATCCGGCCCTAGAAGTAACCACTTGTACACTCAAATTAGTATTTCACAAACATTTCTACAGAATGCAATAAGTAAACTAATTTTATTGTTCTTCGCTTAAGTACATTTTTTATGGAATAGGTGTAGCAGCCACGGCGAGACTTTCTAAGCCACATTCGTTGGTTCCTCGTCTGATTTTAAAGTATCCATCTTCTCCCCAGTCTGATCCCCAGCTGTTCTTCACGATCCAGTATTTCTCTCCGCTTTTCTCATCCACACCGTAGCCTACGGCCAGTACCGCATGGTTTACGAGCACAAACGGATTAAATCTTGTCCTCGTGGACGTCAGACTTGTATGATGATAAATGCCACTATTATAGTAATTAAAGTCAGAATATACCTCAAAGGCTACTGCTATTGGACCGTTCTTCACCAATTCAAGTTTCATCAAGTCTTCATTGCATCTGTAGAAAAAATGAATAAATTTCGTCTGAGTGAAAACGAAAAAATGCGTATATACTCCAATGCTATATATTAGGTTATTACAAATGAAATGGCCGAATTATTAGTGAACCATTCAACAGCTATAACTTTGTTAAAAATAATTCATCAAAATTCACAACAGATTCAGTACACTTCTGCTACCGCGAAACAAGTGCATTTATGTCATTGGTAAAAAAAATCTGAGTTCGTAGAAGCGATGAATTTTTCGAAGTTGTTTTGTACTGCTGTCTCTTTGCTGAATGTTTTCCCCACTACAAATTGGTCGAGATGCTTGAAAAAGTGGTAGTTAGTTGGTGACAGGTCTGGTGAATACGCTGGGTGAGCAACAGTTCATACTGTAGCTGATGGAGTTTCCGGACCGTTATTTGTGAGATGTGAGATCGAGCGTTATCATGGAGCAGTAGGACGCATGTCTATTGACCAATGCAGGCTGCTTCTTGCATGATTTGTCATACATTTTTTGGAGTACTGCACAACATTTCTCTCCATTTATTGTTTCACCTGGTTTTAGGAATCAATAATTGATAACACTGGCTGCAGATCACAAACCGTCACCATAATCTTTGGGTGGAGATTAGTCTTGGGCACGTGTTTGGGTGAATAGTAAATACACAGATTACCTGTAGAAACAGACTTCAACAATAGTTAAAAACGTCTGAAAAAAATTATCGCTGACGCTGCGGGAATCGCAACTCTCTAGATACATGTCAGTTTTAACTACGTGTTTGGGTTGTTCCGTGACGTCCAGCCATTGAGCAGAATGTTGACGATTGTGACATAGGATCCATTCTTCATCACACGTTACAACCTTATGCAAAACCGGATCCCTTTGGTTCCGTGTGAGTAGGAAAGTGCGCACTTCAAATCGACCTGAATTGTAAATGTCCGTTAATTCGTGGCGAATCTATTTATCCAACTTCTTCACTTTGCCAATGACTTCTAAGTGCCTGGAAACTGTTGAATATCGCACGCCTAATTTGCCTGCGATGTCTCGTATAGTTTCGCATATGTCGAATTCAGTTAAAGCTTTCAATCGATCATTATCAATTGCTTCTTCGGGTCGACTACGTGGCTTATTTTGGAAGCTGATGTCGCCTAATCGAATTTTTCAAACTAACGTCGTGTTATCCGTTCACTAGCTATGCCTACTCCAAATACTGCATTGATGTTGAGAGTTTCCTCCACAGCGTTGTGTTCCAGTTTAAACTAGTATAAGAAAAGAAAAAGAATTTGACTCTGATCCATTGTTCCCTTTAAGTTCTTACAATCCACTTACCAGAAAACCTTATGAAATGGCTACTGTTTTATCTAACAGGCTTCATGATTTAATGTAACATATCATTTTCTGGTAACATTTCCAGTCCTCAAAACATCGAAAACTTCATATATCTGCGAAATCGGACATTTGATATGAATATGATATTGAATCTAGGAGGTGGCAACCCTCCCTTCCTAAGGAATTTAATTAAATAAAATAAAAAAAATAAATACCCCCTCAAGCAGCTGCTTGCCACAGAGGTCTGACAGGAGCCTGTCAGTTTATATGCCAAAGTAAAAGATCTGAGAGGATGGCAGGACCTCAGCAGAAAAACAACACATGCATCCATGCCTTACCCGGGGCTCGAACCCAGGTCCCGTAGATCAGTAGCCAAGCGTGCTAATCACCTCGGCCACGGGACGGCCTATTTAATTAAAAGGAGACAAAAATAAAGTACATATATATTTCCCATATTTTTTTTTTAAAGAGCACTAGATCATAGTGTAAAAGGATACCGTCGGGTCTCGATTTAAGTGGGGGATTGTATTGTTAAAAATGGCCGCTTAAATCGAAACACGTAAATCAAGCATAATTTTTCCATAAATAGTGCAAATGGTAGGGATAGGAGAAAATGCTGTCTCAAAACTTATATATGCATATATTTCCTCCCCTATTTTATTTTTCACTACGCAATATTTATTGTTACAATAATAAAAACATTAAAGTGCGTTACAGAACACCAAAAACGAGATAATATAGCTTACCTAAAAAAATAACCAATACATGTACAATAAGAATATAATGTTTATGGAAATATTTTCTAACACATGTTGGCTTAGAATTGGATTTTGAGGGTCATCTGGTTCCAGGTTCAAGGTGTTGTAAGATCATAGTGAAATTAGCCTACAATTTGCCTGACCCAACTTTAAATAGTTGTCTGAAATTGTTGACGCGCCTCTCTGGAATAGCAGCATATAGACAGATTTTTTTCTGATAAAATTTCATGAATATCCTAATCAGTGATTTCTGATAGAAACTGCAATTAAAGGACAAATTGGCTAACGCGAAACAAGTAAATTTTTCTTCAAATATGTTTTTTTATACAAGAAACAAGAAAACTTTAAAAACTTACGCTCCAAAAAATCCTCCGACGTAATAATAGTCGGCGACATAATATCTTTTACGTTTCTTCTTCACACATGCTCCGTCCTTCCCGGTGTAAGGATTACATTCCTCAGACACAACCACACCAAAGTCTTGGGCATATTTGCCAGCAATAAGATAAGGGAATCCTCCTTCGCAACCTGTGAAAAATGCAGACCATTATATATTAGCATATATGGAAAACAACAGAAATTAAAGTTTTTGTTCCACTTGAGAATAGCATAAACTTACAAAGAATGTAAGAGTCTGGAAGCAATGAAAGTGTGCAAAAGTTGGGTTGTTTTACCTCTGAGCGGCACTTTTTTTGCACACCATGTGCTAAATGATCAGGTCACAAGGACCCTAAAGGCTCAGAGAAGGTTGGGGGAGGGGACCCACTGGAACAGCTGTTGGGAGACAGATGGTAGCCTTCCGTCAAGGTCATTCAGCATGTTCTTTAACGTGCAGAGGGTATGGCTCTCTCGCACACGGGACCACGGCTTAACGTCCCATCCGACTGACGGCGGCCTTTCCAAGCCCATCGGTGTCCCCTACTGACCGTGGGCAAGGCGGGTAATTTTGCGGAGATGAATCTCAACGCTGACCCAGCTGGGACTCGAACCTGGGAACTACAGATTACGAGCCTGGCGCGCTACCGACTGAGCCACCCCCGCCCCACATAATTTATGACTACCGCACACCTAATAACCTAATTTAGGACTATCGCACATCTAATAACGCAACTGCGATTCCAATAAATTTATTCGGACATTGTCCAAATAATTTTTGTTGGATAAGCAGTTGCGTTATTACGAGGCCACAGAGCCTTTAATCAGGAATCGATCTTTGACCCCTTAATACTAAATCTCTTCTTTTTTTTTTCTTTTGGAAAAATTGAATTTGCTAAATATGACTATTACTTTAGATAGGAAATCAAACATTAGATTACCTTGTGAATATTCTGAGCAAGTGACAATGTCTTGTTCTGAAAACTTGAGCTCAAGTTTATTTCTTGTTGCAATCCTCAAACGTGATTCAAGCATGGCTAAAGAAGCAAAAGCATAACAACTCCCACAGTTACCTGAAAAAGAAAAAAGAAAATATCTATCAAGCACTTTGTTTATTCCATGTTTTCTATATCCTTCAATTACCTGAAAAATAGAATGGAAAATATACACTGAGATGCCAGTTTATTAGGTACAGTCGCTCAAAAAAGATCGTTGCCAGATATGTTTTCTGAATTCTGTAATCAACCATAGTGTTCGGATACTTTTTTGAGCGACTGTAGGTGGTCATATTATTTTGATACTAGATCGTGTGGGCTCACTCACGGAAATATTGAGCGTGTGCAGTTACCGTTCACAGCAAACTGGAGCGTGTGCAGTAACTGCACACGCTCCAGTTTGCTGTGAACGGTAACTGGAGCGTGTACAGTTGCTGTACACGCTCCAGATATTTTTCCTGAATTCTGTAATCACGTGACACAAAGGTTGCCAGATCACTAATTTCTAAAAAAATCGTTGCCAGATATTTTTTCTGAATTCTGTAACCAACCATAATGTTCGAATACTTTTTTGAGCGACTGTACAACACCCCTCGTCAAATAAATGGTTCATTTCAACAGGTAATACGTGTTGTGACTCCGGTGTGCGGTAGATCATAAATTAGATTTGGATTGAACGTCAGAATGGGCCAAACGAGCGATCTGCCCGACTCTGAACGTGGCATGATAGTTGGTGCTAAACGTGCCGGTTCTAGCATCACTCACACGGCTGTCTTCCTGGGCATTTCGCACACAACCATTTCAAGGGTTTATCGAGAATGGTGCGAAAAGCAAAAAACTACCAGTAATCGGCGATATTATGGATGAAAACAGCTTGTGGATCAGAGAGGTCAAAGGAGACTGGCCAGAATCGTGCAAGCGAACAGATTGGCTACAACCAGGCAAATTACAGCAGAATTAAACATTGGTGTGCAGAAGATCATCTCTGAATGCACCACATATCTGACCTTGTCGCGAATGAGCTGCAACAGGTGCCAGCCGTCGAGTGCCGGTGCTGTCATCGAAGAGCACGAAAGTGCGTCTCCAGTGGGCGCATTAGAATCAATACTGGACCATTGCGGACCGGAAAAAATGTAGCCTGGTCGGACGAAGCGAGGTTCCTTTTGCATCATGCTGATGGAAGTATCAGAATTTCGCACAAGCAAAATGTGGTCATGTAGGTGTAATCATTCACCATTTTGTCTGGTGTGAACAGTATAGGTCGGTGGGGAGGTTTGATGGTCTTGGGAATTTTTCCTGGCATATTAGTTCCCCTGATACCCATCGATGGACATCTGACTGCAACAGCGTATTTGAACATCGTTGCTGGCCAAGTTCATCTCTTCATGGATACAGTTTATCCTCACTCAGATGGAAACATTCAACATGATAATGCCCCTGCTCACAAGGCACCTATCAAGACCTCTATCGTCACCGAATGGTTCAAGGAAATGCCGACGAGCTTTCCTTGCTCCATTGGCCTGCATAGTCCTGACCTAAATCCTATCGAGCATCTTCGAGATGAGGTGGTAAGGACTGTTCGCAGCGAGACTGTACCGCCATCCAATTTGCAGCAACTGCACGACAGAGTCATTTATTTACACATGGTAGAACATTCCTACACAACCCATCCAGCATGTTGTAAGTTCCACGCCCCAAGGAATTCGGGCTGCTCGGAAGACCAAAGGAGGTGCAACACCTATAGTTAGGTGTACCTAACTATAGGTGGAGACTGGCATCTCAAGGTATATTTCAATAACTGTGTTTCTTCCCTGCTTTCTACATTCTTCAGTTGCTTGAAAAATGGAAAGGAAAATATATATATTAAGCACTTTGTTTCAGTATAATTAAGGCTAAAATTAAAAAAATGTTAGAGAAAAAATTCAAAATTTGGCAAAAATTGAAAGATGTTAGGAATTGAAATTTTGGTGGAATGAAAGTCTCTTGCCATTGTCATTGCCGTCTCACAGACCACATGACGATGGTTAAAGGTCAAGTTAAAGTTGGTAATATAGATAAAGGGCCGTCTGTCGGTTTGTACACAATGTAAAATAGGCTAAATGGCCAGGTTACAAAGACTCCAAGGGCAGAGAGCTGAGGTAGAAGATGGGGATCTATGGATATCTGTTAGAAGACTGATGTTACCTGACCATTTTGTGTGCACAAAAGTTTTGCTCAGAAGGAACGCAACCCAATCAATCTGAGCTACCTACTATTCTCTGAGGGGCGGGGGTGGCTCAGTCGGTAGCGCGCCAGGCTCGTAATCTGTAGTTCCCAGGTTCGAGTCCCAGCTGGGTCAGCGTTGAGATTTATCTCCGCAAAATTCCCCGCCCTGCCCACGGTCAGTAGGGGACACCGATGGGCTTGGAAAGGCCGCCGTCCGTCGGATGGGACGTTAAGCCGTGGCCCCGTGTGCGGGAGAGACATACCCTGTGCACGTTAAAGAACACGCTGGATGGCCTTGACGGGAGGCTACCATCTGTCTCCCAACAGCTATTCCAGTGGGTCCCCTCCCCCAACCTTCTCTGAGCCTTCGGGGTCCATGTGACCTGGCCATTTAGCCCATGGTGTGCAAAAAAGTGCCGCTCAGAGGTAAAACAACCCAACCCAACTATTCTCTGCTTGCGCCATTGGGGAAAAAATGTTTAAATCGGTCCCACTTTTGAATTGCTGTTTCCTGGATAACTTACGGCCATTTGTTATTTCGCAGCAAAGCAATCAATTCCTTAGCTTTTTTATTACCAGAGCAGATGCCTAGCCAATTTCGCGCCAGTGGCGAGCGAAGATTGTTGTTCTCTCGTTGACCCTATTGAACAGGTTTTGAAGATAGTAAGAAAAGCTGATTACATGAAGATTTCAAACTGCGTTCTAAGTGTGATTTGCACCCGGGCCTGATGCCCCACTCGCCCCTGCTTTGGCACGGCCCTTTTTTTAACTAAACTATTCATCAAAATATTGTCAAAAATGTTTGACAGTGAACACAAATCTCACAGTATTCTATAGACTAACACAATGTAAAATATTACTATGAAAAATATTTAATTCAATAATAAACACTAATACAGGAGATATTATGCACCGTTTGAGGGTTGGGTTGTTTTACCTCTGAGCAAGGCGCAGAGAAGGTTGGGGGAGGGGACCCACTGGAACAGCTGTTGGAAGACAGATGGTAATCTCCCGTCAAGGCCATCCAGCGTGTTCTTTAACGTGCACAAGATATGGCTCTCCCACACACGGGGCCACGGCTGAACGTCCCATCCGACGGACGGCGGCCTTTACCAAGCCCATCGGTGTTCCCTACTGACCGTGGGCAGGGCGGGGAATTTTGCGGAGATAAATCTCAACGCTAACCCAGCTGGGACTCGAACCTGGGAACTACAGATTGCGAACCTGGCGCGCTACCAACTGAGCCACCCCCTCCCACCGTTTGAGGATGGTGAAGGATAGCACTATTAACTTCAGTTAAATCAAAAGTATACAACATTAAAATAATATAACAAAGGCAGCAATTCTACTAATGCAGTGATGAATTGTCTTCTTTGCTGCATTGGCAAGGCCAAACATCGTTTATTATGGAGTCACCGAATGTCAGTTGAGTTTTCAGATAATCAGTCTAACAGAGTCAGAAATTGTTAATCTTTAATAAACACCAAACGGCGTTTTCATGAAGATGAATTGATGAACAGGGAACGACTTCCGCATTAATCAGCTGTGTCGAAACTGTAACTCTGTTGAATGTCACAACAATTGATGATGAATGTCGTTTGGTAAAGCAGACGAAGCAGATATTCATTTCTGCTATTGCTGGATCTAGTAATTACTGATGCGTGAACAGGTGATGGTAAGTATATGTAAGTTGAAACTGTTCGGTTGGTTTTTATCTCTGAGCGGCACTTTTGTGCACATAGTGGGCTAAATGGCCAGGTCACATGGGCCACGAAGGTTCAGAAAAGGTTGGGGGAGGGGACCCACTGGAACAGCTGTTGGGAGACAGATGGTAGCCTCCCGTCAAGGCCATCCAGCGTCTTCTTTAACGTGCACAGGGTATGGCTCTCCCACACACGGGGCCACGGCTTAACGTCCCATCCGATGGACGGCGGCCTTTTCAAGCACCATCGGTGTCCCCTACTGACCGTGGGCAGGGCGGGGAAATTTTGCGGAGATAAATCTCAACGCTGACCCAGCTGGGACTCGACCTGGGAACTGCAGATTACGAGCCTGGCGCGCCATCGACTGAGCAAACTCCGCCCCATGCTAAATGGCCAGGTCGCAAGAATTCCAAGGGCTCGGAGAAAAAAAATCGGGAAGGGGATTTACTGGGCAGCTGTTGGGAGACAGATGGAAGCCTCCCGTCAAAGACATCCGACGTGTTCTTTAACTTTCAGAGTGTATGCCTTGCTTGCACACGGGGCCACGACTTAACGTCCCATCTAATAGACGGCTGTCTTTCCAAACTCAAATGTATTCTTTCTCACCGAGAGAAGAATGGAAGTTACAGATAAAATTCTCAATGCAGATATAGTTGGGACTCGAACCTAGGAACTGCAGATCACGAATCTGGCGTACTAGTGACCGAGCCAACTTCCTGCCAGAGTTTGGACGGAAGTTGTCTCGGTCACTAGCGCGCATACTGGAGGCACTGTTTTTCCACACAATGGCCAGGTCACAAGGACTTCCAAGGACTTAGAGAAGATTGGGGAAGGATTTTGGGTTGTGGGTTGTTTTACCTCTGAGCGGCACTTTTTTGCACACCGTGGGCTAAATGGCCAGGTCACAAGGACCCCGAAGGCTCAGAGAAGGTTGGGGGAGGGGACCCACTGGAACAGCTGTTGGGAGACAGATGGCAGCCTCCCGTCAAGGCTATCCAGTGTGTTCTTTAACGTGCACAGGGTATGGCTCTCCCGCACACGGGGCCACGGCTTAACGTCCCATCCGACGGACGGCGGCCTTTCCAAGCCCATCGGTGTCCCCTACTGACCGTGGGCAGGGCGGGGAATTTTGCGGAGATAAATCTCAACGCTGACCCATCTGGAACTCGAACCTGGGAACTACAGATTACGAGCCTGGCGCGTTACCGACTGAGCCACCCCCACCCCTTGGGGAAGGAGATCCACTGTATAGCTGTTAGGAAATTGATGACAGTCTCAAGTCAACGTAACACGTTGTGTTTCCGTAACAACGTTTCATTTCCAAGTAACGTGCAGAGGGTTCAATTCAACAGATGGTATCTTTTCCAAGTCCATTGGTGTTCTCTTTCTCACCGAGGGCAGGGTGAGATTATAATAATAAAATAAATAATACCCCCTCAAGCAGCTGCTTGCCACAGAGGTCTGACAGGAGCCTGTCAGTTTATATGCCATACTAGAAGGTCTGAGAGGATGGCAGGTCCTAGCGGAGATAAATCTCAATGTTGTTTCATCAATTTGGAGGCAATGTGAAAGTGTCGTCTGCTGTTAAATGGTCCCGCTTCAATGATTCTTTAAATATTAATTCGAAGATTGTCGAAAACTGACACTGTCATATTGCCTCCAAATTGATGAAATCTTAAAAAATCGTCATACAAACTTCAGATATTTAATTTATGTTAGTGAACAAATTGTTACAAGAGTTTGTTTTATCTATTGAAGTATTTTTTCACAACTGTCAAAAGTTGAAGATAAATGCTTGAGGTTCCATTCATTCTTTAAATATTAAACGAATATTGCGGAAAATATATTTAAAGAGATTTGAGTGAATACAATTTATCGCCAATAACAGTTTTGGCGTAAAAGGTTTAGTTTCATTGTAAGTGGTTTCTATTCACATAACATGGAAGTGTCCGGACACTTTTCTCAACATAGTGTAAATGTAGGGTGAGCATTTTTTTCAAAACCTGTTCTGCATTCAGTATAATGAGTTTTTAGTGCTTAGATTTTAACAGAAAATGCAAAGCGCAATATTAAGCGAGAAAAAAATTAATGCCTTTTGAAAAAATTTTCTACCGAATACGATTCTTACCTTGGTTACGTACCGGAGACACGTAATTGACTCCACTGACATTTCTCCAGTCAAATTGTTCGGGATAATTTCCGTAAGATTTCCCTTTGGAAAATGAAACAGGTGAAGGCTTTGGTCGACTGTTGGTAAAGAAAGGCATTAATAATCGCAATGGAAGAAAAAGTTTAGAAAAAAATATTATTTAAATCTTTATTGTAAGCACCGTGTTAACAATATTATCTATATTTTAAACAAAAATATTGCAAATTAACCTTTTATTTATTCACCAAGCTGTATCCATGTCGTACACAGCTGACCGCACCATTATTTTACAGCAAGAGCCGTGTGTGTTGGTATTCACAGGTGTTGTAAGTAACGCCGGCTCTTGTGACTTTCTTAGGGGTGGCGCAGTCGGTAACCCGCCAGGCTCGTAATCTGTAGTTCCCAGGTTCGAGTCCCAGCTGGGTCAGCGTTGGGATTTATCTCCGCAAAACTCCCCGCCCTGCCCACGGTCAGTAGGGAACACCGATTGGCTTGGAAAGGTCGCCATCCGTCGGATGGGACGCTAAGCCGTGGCCCTGTGTGTGGTAGAGCCACACCATGCGTACGTTAAAGAACGTGAATGGCCTTGCCGGGAGGCTACCATCTCTCTCCCAACAGCTGTTCCAGTGGGTCCCCTCCCCCAACCTTCTCTGAGCCTTCGGGGTCCATGTGACCTGGCCATTTAGCCCATGGTGTGCAAAAAAGTGCCGCTCAGAGGTAAAACAACCCAACCCTGTAAACAGAACACGCGGCGACTTGCTTCCGCTTCTTGGAACGACCGGTTAAAGCGGAGCCGATTGAGCCGAGACCGGATAAGAGAGAGTCTGCTGTATGGATATCAAATGCCATTCTAGAAAAACACACACTTGCCTTTAAAACTTGATGCACCAAGTTTTAAAGGCAAGTATTTGCCAACAAGTCGATTGAAAATAAGCAGAGTCGGATTAAGAATTTTTTAGTCCCCAGCCAAATCTAATCAGTGGTACATGAGCAATTATCTGTAACAATATTGAAATATTAAGTTAAAAATTTTGTTACGAGAGTGAGAAAGAGTTTTAAGTGATTTACTAAATGTAATATTTTTCTTATTATTATTTTTCTTCAGTTTTTTTTTTCTAAATTGCATCTACAATTTCACTCAAGAAATTCAAAAACCAAATCGATATTTTTATTGGTTAAAAATATTAATTAAATTATGAGTTGCAAATGCTTCGAAGCTAGTCTTATTTACAGTCGCGCGAATATGAGATCGCTGCGATTATCTACAGTCAATGCGATATGAGAATAATATTAGATGTATTACAGAGATAAGAGAGATCGTTAGAGGGGAAGAGGGGAAGAGGAGCTTTCAATACCTTCAGATTTATCATTCTTTCTTCTTTCCACTCCTTTCTCTTATTGGAATCTTTCTCAAAAATTTAAAAATATCCTCCTTAAAAGTGATGAGATCTTAAAATATCTACAATTGTATGATGTTGGGTTGTTTTACCTCTGAGCGGCACTTTTTTGCACACCATGGGCTAAATGGCCAGGTCACATGGACCCCGAAGGCTCAGAGAAGGTTGGGGGAGGGGACCCACTGGAACAGCTGTTGGGAGACAGATGGTAGCCTCCCATCAAGGCCATCCAGCGTGTTCTTTAACGTGCACAGAGTATGGCTCTCCCGCATACGGAGCCACGGCTTAGTCTCATCCGACGGGCGGCGGCCATTTCAAGCCCATCGGTGTCAGCTACTGACCGTGGGCAGGGCGGGGAATTTTGCGGAGATAAATCTCAACGCTGACCCAGCTGGGACTCGAACTGGGAACTACAGATTACGAGCATGGTGCGCTACCGACTGAGCCACCACCGCCCCAACTATATGATGCGAAGTCCTATTAAGTATCCTATGTTATTATTTCGACTTCGAAAATCATTTTAGCGAAATTAAATGGTTGTATTTGTATTAATGTTTAATTAATTGCATCTTTTGCAGATGACACTTTTTATCATCCCCAAGCCCATGATGTGGTTTGACGTTCGAAGCAGATCAGATCCCTTTCGCTTTTGCGATTTAACAAATACGCAAGATAGCACAACATTTGAATTCCCTCACCCATGTAAAGCAACCTAACAAAGAAACTAACCCCATCATGAGTGGTCGGGTGTTAGCTCAGTCGGTAGCGCTCTAGGCTCATAAAGTGCATTTCCAAGTCTAGAGCCCCAATTGTGCGTCCGTTGTTCCGCTAACCCCTCACCCTGCCCTCGGTGAGAAAAGGGACACCAATGTACTTAGAAAGGCCACCACGCATCTGATGGGACGTTAAGCCATGGGGCGGATGGCTCATCCGCCCATGGATAATCGAGTTCTTTATTGTGCACAGGGTATGCCCTGTGCACAGTAAAGAACACAATTGATTGTCTTTGACGGGGGGGGGGGGAGGGAGGGTGCTTCCACCTGTCTTTTAACAGCAGTCCAGTGTATCCCCTTCTCCAATCTTCTATGAACCGTTGGGGTCCTTGTGTCCTGGCCATTTAGCTTGTTCTGTGAAAAAAGTTCCAGATCGAGGATTGTTTTTTTTGCACACAATGGACTAAATGACCAGGTCAAAAGGGCCCGAGGGCGCAGAAAGGCCCGAGGGAGCAGAGAAGTTTGGGAAAGGGGTTCACTGGAGAGCTATTAGGAGACAGATGGTCAAGAACAACCAGCATGTCCTTTAACATGTGCAGGGTATGGCTCACTCACACAAGGAGCCATGGCTTAACGCTCCATTAAACGGGTGGCGGCCTTTCCAAGCCCATCTATGTCCGCTTTCTGGCCAAGGGCTTTTTTTTTTTTGGGGGGGGGGGTTTCTGAGCAGCGCTTTTTGCATACAATGGACTAAACGGCAAGGTCACAAGGCACCAAGGGCTTAGAGAAATTTATGGAAGGAGACCCACTGCCTTTCTAAGCCCATTAAAGTCCCCTACTGATCTAGGGCAGCGCAGGGAATTTTGGATAGATAAACCTCAATACTGTCTCAGAAGTGACTCGAATCTGGGAACTTTATATTACGAGCCTGTCGCACTACCAAATGAACCATCCTGGCTCCACTCAGAGGTTTCAAATAAAACAAACTCAGATGCCAACTGTCCTGCAAGTTGGGTTGTTTTACTTCTCAGCGATTTCAGTTCAATTTATGAACGACTCCATCCGTCGCTTTTCCATTTTTTTCCGTGGTCGCTTCAAAAACAACAGATAATTTTTTGCTATACCTAAGTATATATTTTTAGACTTACTTGTGTATTTTCGATTTTATTCCTCCTGATCTGCGGACCATATCTTCCAAAGACATTCCATCCAAATATGGATAATGAGTTGCTGTCCAAGAATTTTGTATCTTGTTTATGGACTCGATTAACTTCTTGTCCAATTTGTAAAAATTGTGACCCATCAACCTGTAGAAAGAAAAGCACCAATTGTATAAAGCATATAGGTAGCCAAGACGTCAGGGGACGCCCTCTTGGAAGAGGCGCAAAAAATTACTGCTGGAAAGGAAAATAGGCAGTATTATTTTTCAGCTGGAACACACTGGATCAAGGGCATTGTTTTCTTTAATATTTTTGAAAAAAAATGTCATAGATCTATTCGTTATTTATAAATTAAAGCGAGAGATATTGGTCAAGTGAAAGACAGATACTCAGAGGATTTCGCGAATATCTGCAGGAAAGCCTTGAATAGTTTAGATTTTGGCCAGTTCCTGAAAAAAAAAAAAAAGAAATCCTATCCTACCCACTTACCCCTCACCAGGCGCATTTTTGGCCATTCTGTGAGTTCCGGGGGGCTAACTTTTTAATTATAAAACAGCAATGAATAAAGGGTAACCTATTATTGTTGTCTTTCTACTGAGGTCCCGCCACTCTCATAGACCTTCTACTACTGACAAGCTTCTGTCAGATCTCTGTGTTAACCAGCTGCGTGAGGAGATTGTTTTTAATTTTCAAGAATTCTGTGGGTTTTAACCACAGCAGACTTGCAGAATCTTTAAAATGAGTTCATATTAATATCATTTAAGGATAATTATTGATATTAAAAGATAAATGTATTGAATAGCGATGCCAATAGTGATAGAGGAATGGAACGCGGCTGGAAAACTTGGCTCACTTCTGGTACAGCTTGAATGTTCAAAATGAGTACAACGGCAGAACTGTTAAATCCTATTGCAACCACCATTTCTTTCCCAAGACATTTTTATATAAGACATCAGAATTCGATTAAAATGAAATTTAAAATTTTTTCTAGGATTGGATTGTTTTACCTCTGAGCGGCACTTTTTTGCACACCATGGGCTAAATGGCCAGGCCACAAGGACCCCGAAGGCTCAGAGAAGGTTGGGGGAGGGGACCCACTGGAACAGCTGTTGGGAGACAGATGGTAGCCTCCCGTCAAGGCCATCCAGCGTGTTCTTTAACGTGCACAGGGTATGGCTCTCCCGCACACGGGACCACGGCTTAACGTCCCATTCCGACGGACGGCGGCCTTTTCAAGCCCATCGGTGTCCCCTACTGACCGTGGGCAGGGCGGGGAAATTTTGCGGAATTTTTTTTTTTTTCCTAGTGTCTGCTATAAGTATCTATGTGCAATCTTAAAGTGTCCTTGGAAAGATAGCCTTCCGTCGAATGGAACATAAAGCCATGGCCCCGTGTTCAAGAGAGCCATATGCTGTGTATGTTAAAGAACACGCTGGAAGGCCTTAATGGAAGGCTTTTATATGTTTACTGTCCAGTGGTTCCCTACACATTCTGAGCCATTGTGATCTGGCCATTTAGCCCACTGTGTGCACAAAAGGGCAACCCAGATAAAAATTAATCGAACCAAACAACTGTTAAGTAGGTTATTTCTTTTTATCGAGCTTCGAGTCCTTTGTGGCATGCCTTTTAATACTATTGTGTACCGTACAAAACACCGCTTTTTCTTCTTACTTAAAAACAAACTGTTGCAGGCCCCAATCTAGAAAAAAACTGGGAGGGGAGGGGAGGGGAGGGATAAAAAACACAATCGACAAGGAAAATGTAAAAGGGGGAGCCAAGAGACTGGCTTTATAATGCAGTATATAACATTTTCCCCTCCGTTTTACAGGTCTGTAAAAATATTTTGAAAAATGCATAAAATACAAATAAGTTTAATATTTTTTTACCTCTATTACCCTTACTAGTATTTTGAAAGGGGGCCCATGGACCGCCTCCCCTTTCTAGAGCCGGCCCACGTTCTGCAATATAATCCCTATATACATAATAAACCGTTATTGCTGTTTCTCTGCATCTTCATCTCATATCGGCAGCGTTTAAGAGCTACATAAAATTCAGCAAAGTCAGATATACCAAATCTATAAAGCAACAAAGATAGCTTTATGTTTACCTACACATCTACTTCGGGAAATATTTAATGCATTCACCTTGTAACCCATTATATCAAGGGCATATAAGCATCCAGAACTTAAAAAATAAGAGAAGGACTGGTAAAATCCGAGGGACATATACAGTGGACCCCCGATATAACGCGCATGTCGGGCGGGAAACAACACCCGCGTTATAAGATGAACCGCGTTATACCGAGCGGCGCGGTGGCGACACAATAAATTTCACACTGTAAGCTTTTCTTTTGCTCATCATGCATACAATAATTAAACACTATTCAAAATACATGCAGTAACTCAATACATACACAATTACTCAATACGCAGTAACAATAAAATGCGATACTCACTAACGCCGCACGGACCTGTATAAACATGTTTGAACTTATCGCGAACATCGCCCGCGCTATAACCGAGTGCGCGGTATAGCGAGCAGCGCTATAACGAAGGTCCACTGTATTTCGTAAATAAAGTCTAGCTGTTTCTTATCTTAAAAGTAGAACAAATCCATAGCCGAAAGAACAATCAAATCATACTTACTCCGATGATCCCTCAGAATACGACTTCGGTTTCACAGTCTTCTCTTTGATGGCATTGTAGCAAGCCCAATTTTTTCCCAGCACATCATGGCTCCATCCTGGAATCACTTCGCCACAATAGCTGGTCACATTTCCTCCTGCATCCTTCGTATATTTCGAAAACGCAAAATATTTTCGGTAGTTGATGACCACTTCGAATCCTTGGTTGTAGATGATGGTCCAGAAACCTTTGTTACCGAATTCATCGATTACTACGTTCGGGAACAACAGGTCTAACTTAATGGTGTACAATGTTGGACCTACAAAAAAAGGTATAAACTTATTTAAAACTTAGCATTGGACAACTTAAAAAGATCGTGATAACTTCAACAGCGTTTTCTACATTGAAACTAAATCTATTTCGATGACACAATTCTTTGGAACAGCATTTGTTTCTTTAAAAAATATAAATAATAAATCTCAATGGTAAACAAAATAAAATTTTAATGATTTGTGGTTGGATTGCTTTACTCCTGAGAGGCACCTTCTTTTGCATGCAATCAGCAAATCACTACTGCCCAAAAAGATCAGAGATGGAGATTGTGAAGGGATGCAGCAGACAGCTGTCAGGGTTGGGTTGTTTTACCTCTGAGCGGCACTTTTTTGCACACCATGGGCTAAATGGCCAGGTCACATGGACCCCGAAGGCTCAGAGAAGGTTGGGGGAGGGGACCCACTGGAACAGCTGTTGGGAAACAGATGGTAGCCCCCCGTCAAGGCCATCCAGCGTGTTCTTTAACGTGCACAGGGTATGGCTTTCCCGCACACGGGGCCACGGCTTAACGTTCCATCCGACGGACAGCCGCCTTTCCAAGCCCATCGGTGTCCCCTACTGACCGTGGGCAGGGCGGGGAATTTTGCGGAGATAAATCTCAACGCTGACCCAGCTGGGACTCGAACCTGGGAACTACAGATTACGAGCCTGGCGCGCTACCGACTGAGCCACCCCCGCCCCGCCCCGCCAGCTGTCAGGAGATCATGTAATGATAGCAGTGTTACGCTATATGTGTGCAAACCTTTGTTTAATGTAATAATAATGCTTTAACTTCTGAAAATTAACATATTTTGTATTTACATAAGGGAAGGAAAATTTTGATTTTCGTAATGAGAAAGAAAGGGAAATTTTCACTTCAACAAGGCACCTTAAAGAACACACTGAATGATATTGACAGACAACTTCCATCTCTCTCCTAACAGCTGTCCAGTGGATCCCCTGCACCAACCTTCTCTCAGTCCTAAGAGTTCTTGTGACCTGGACGTTTAGCCCATTGTGTGCACAAAATTACCTCTCAGAGGTAAAACAAATCAATCCAACTCGGTATCCAGTGGAGTACCAAGTGTTTGGAGAAATGACCATACTCTTGAAGGTTTGAATAACGTATATTTCCTGCAGAAGTCGCAAAAATCATGCTCGATCATCAGGAGCAATGACTTCCCAGATGCTGCTACCAAATCGGTGACGCCCCTGTACAGCTCCATACCTGGACTTCCTGCAGTGTTTTTCCATCGAGTCCGAGTATTGTGGCAAAGATCGTAGTCAGAACATATTGGAAACAAACTCTTTGAGATCAAGCCTGTAGTCGAACCGTGGCAGGCATGTATTGGCAGGAATCTCAAGGAGGAATTTGTACTTGGTAGGCTCTGCTTAGGTCATTCGTTTATTACCCATTCTTTTCTTTTAAGGGTAGACGACGAACCTAAGTGCAAGTTTCGCAACATCATTTTAACAATCAAACTGATTTTACTCAACTGTACAGCTTGAATTGTGAACGTCGTTTGCATTTGAGTTCAATGCATTTACTTTTGGAGCCCCATATACTTTTTGGAGCCCCATATACTTGGGTGTATTTTGTCCGATGATTCAGTTTTAGCCCCAGTTTTTTAGTTTTTACGCTATTGTTGTTAACCTTTTACAAACTTTTACATTATTTTTTATATGGGCTATTTACACCTATTATTGGTTTCCACGTTTTACCCTTGTTTCTTCTTTTTTTTTTTGCATTGTCCATTTTATTGACTTTTGTAATATTTTTTACTACTATTTGCATCTTGCTTTTACTTTGGTTGTGGGTTTCAATGATTTTTATGTTTATACTTTTACCAGTAATCTTGTTTCACACAATATAGCCTTAGTTGCCTTTGTACCATAAAACCCCAAACAACCAACCAACCCTAAAAATCAGAGACTGAAGCACATCAATCCTTCCCTCACTATACATTCAAACTCTTAATACTTTCCTCATTTAAAGTCTCTGGGTACACCACTGTTAACGCTTCGTTTTGAAACCAAGCTCAATCCATATGACTTTGCTTTCACAACGTCTTGCAAAGTAGTACCACTTGTTCTAGTGTTGATATTTACTGTATCTTCGCTGACTCTGCCCTGAATCAGAAAAGGGACACCTATGGGCTTGGAAAGACCACCATCCGTCGGAGGGGACGTAAAGCCGTGGTTCCGTGTGCATGAATCATACACTGTATGCGTTAAAGAATGGATGGCATTGACTGGATGCCTTGGCATGTCTTTTAGGTTTCCTTCCCTCAACTTTCGCTGAATCCTTCGGGTCCTTGTAACCTGTCCATTTTGCCCACTGTGTGCAAAAAATGTCACTCAGAGATAAAACAACCCAACAGAAATCTCGCAGAGAAAGCATTTCTTTTCTGCAATGAAAGAAACGAATGAATAGCTGAATTACAAGAAAAGCGAAATAAATATTCCTGGAACTTTCAGCCATTTCTAAATCCGATTCACAGAATAGTAAATACTGAAATAAAATTTCTAGATCAACTTTAACTCAAGCCTATTTTATGGAAATTATAAATCTCACAAACACATACAAATATATGTCAGAGAAAGTAAACACATATTTTTATTAGGAAAAAATAATGCTTCACATATAAAAAAAATGACAATTTTTTTTATATGTGAAAATACCATTCACATTATTTTGATACCAAAGAGGAAAATATTAAATTTTAAATTATATAATGGACGGAGACATTACGTGCACAAAATTAAATAAAAAGTAAAATTATAGAAATTAAAAGAAATATTATTAAAACATTTTAATTTTCTTCTTTGTCTGCTGTTTGCTCTTGTAATTTAGCTAATTCTGAAAAGACACCTTTACAATATTGCTGCTTTGCTGTTTAATTTGTGAAACAATAATGCATAAATTTCCAACTGCAAAAGGGACTTCTAGAATTGCACAAACACGTTAGAATTGCACTTTAAAAAAGACTGCGTTAACCCTTAGCAATTCTCGTGTAGTTTCCATTCCGCCGTAATTTCAAAAACAACTTCTGTCATCTTTCAGTTTTTACCCTCTAATTTTTTTTAAGTTGTAGGAGCTATTATTTTATGTTGGTGATGCATTTATCATGTTTCCTAGTCGATAACAAAGGCTGTAACCTATAACCGTGGTTAATAATGAAAAACTTAAGGGCCCCATCCACTTATCAGAATGCATGTCAAGTAAGGCAAGGATAGGTTTTACTCAAGTTTACTCCAGTCCAAATTTCGCGTGATTGGGTTGGATTGTTTTACCTCTGAGCTGCACTTTTTTGCACACCATGGGCTAAATGGCCAGGTCACATGGACCCCGAAGGTTCAGAGAAGGTTGGGGGAGGGGACCCACTGGAACAGCTGTTGGGAGACAGATGGTAGCCTCCCGTCAAGGCCATCCAGCGTGTTCTTTAACGTGCACAGGGTATGGCTCTCCCGCACACGGGGCCACGGCTTAACGTCCCATCCGACGGACGGCGGCCTTTCCAAGCCCATCGGTGTCCCCTACTGACCGTGGGCAGGGCGGGGAATTTTGCGGAGATAAATCTCAACGCTAACCCAGCTGAGACTCGAACCTGGGAACTACAGATTACGAGCCTGGCGCGCTACCGACTGAGCCACCCCCGCCCCCAAATTTCGCGTGAATAACAACAAGAACAAGTTCTATCGTGAACACAAGTCCCTAATCATGCAAGTTCTCGGCGAGCAGCACTGAGCGAACTTGTTCTTGTTGCCATTCACGCGAAGATTGGTTTGGAATTTTGTATTTACAGTGCACATGAATTTCCAAACTCTTCCAAACGGACATTTCTGATCAGAGGGCCTAACCTAGGAGGGGGGGGGGAGGCAAAGGGGGCCATGCCTCCACCCTTTCAGAATGTTAATAAAGATAATAGAAGCACAAAATTATTAAACTCATTTATGTTTCACGCATTTTTCAAGAAATA
Organism: Ryuthela nishihirai; assembly: GCA_038380435.1. Lineage (NCBI taxonomy): Eukaryota > Metazoa > Arthropoda > Arachnida > Araneae > Heptathelidae > Ryuthela > Ryuthela nishihirai. The sequence goes on from JAWZYU010000020.1 coordinate 45,192,118, forward strand.
TTTTAAAGACTTCCAAAAAGGAGGAGGAAGTGTTATTCAACATTGGAAATCCAGTCTTCCCCCTCCCCCGTTCTTTTTTTACATTTTCCCGGATCGATTGGTTTTCTTGGCCCGCCGTCGATTTTTTTTTTTTTTTCAGATTCGAGCAAGCTCCTGATTCTAATTTTTCAATCAATTCTAACTTTGGTTTTACACTCCAATTTACTCCCTTTCTTTTTACGTCTACCTTTGAAGTCATGATTGATTCAAATCTCAACTTTCTATTACAAAATATTCCAAACACTAACACTGAAAAAAGTCAAATTATGCGGATGCAAGATGGCGCTTTATACACAGAGCGACACTCATTCAGCTGTTAGGTGGTAGATGGAAGCCTCTCGTCAAGGTCGTACGTATTCTTTAACGTGCGCAGTCCCTGTATCTCTTCTGCACACGGTGCCACGGCTTAACATCCCATCCGACGGACTTACCAAATCCTTCGATGTCCCCTTTCTCCCCGAGGGAAGAGTAGTTAGCGGAGTTGGGTTGGGTTGTTTTACCTCTGAGTGGCACTTTTTTGCACACCATGGGCTAAATGGCCAGGTCACATGGACCTCGAAGGCTCAGAGAAGGTTGGGGGAGGGGACCCACTGGAACAGCTGTTGGCAGACAGATGGTAGCCTCCCGTCAAGGCCATCCAGAGTGTTCTTTATCGTGCATAGGGTATGGCTCTCCCGCACACGGGGTCATGGCTTAACGTCCCATCCGACGGACGGCGGTCTTTCCAAGCCCATCGGTGTCCCCTACTGACCGTGGGCAGGGTGGGGAGTTTTGCGGAGATAAATCTCAACGCTGACCCAGCTGGGACTCGAACCTGGGAACTACAGATTACGAGCCTGGCGCGCTAAGTTAGCGGAGATAAATATCAATGATGGCACAGTTGTGAATCGAATCTCAAAATTGCACATTACGAGCCTTACGCGCTTCCGACTGAGTCACCTCTCCCCGCTTGAGGAGTAATTTATTTCTGATTCGTTGATTTAAGAGCCCCAAAAAATGGGATCTCCGTCTAAATCTAAAGCCTTCAGTGACTGAATCCGCATCAGAACAATTGTAGCCAGCGCCTGACCTAGAGAGATGTGGATTGTAAGGATCCAATGACCCTTTACCCTCTAAATCTGGAATATGGGACAGGGGTGGCTCGGCAGGTTGCGCGTCAGGCTCGTAATCTGCAGTTCCCAAGCTCAAGTCCCAACTGTGCCTGCATTGAGATTTATCTTCCCTAAACCCCTTCCTGCTCTCGATTAGAAAGGAAACACGGATGGGCTTGAAAAAGCCACCGGTCGTCGTGGGGTGGGAGTGGCTCAGTCGGTAGCGCGCCAGGCTTGTAATCTGTAGTTCCAGGTTCGAGTCCCAGCTGGGTCAGCGTTGAGATTTATCTCCGCAAAATTCTCCGCCCTGCCCACGGTCAGTAGGGGACACCAATGGGCTTGGAAAGGCCGCCGTCCGTCGGATGGGACGTTAAGCCGTGGCCCCGTGTGCGGGAGAGCCATACCCTGTGCCCATTAAAGAACACGCTGGATAACCTTAATGGGAGGCTACTATCTGTCTCCTAACAACTGTCCAGTGGGTCCCCTACTCCCAACCTTCTCTAAGCCCTCGGGGGCTTGTGACCTGGCCATTTAGCCCACTGGGTAAAAAAATGCCGCTCAGAGGTAAAACAATCCAACCGGTCGTCGTATGGGACGTTAAGCCGTGGTTCCGTGTGCAGTAGAGCAAACTCCTGTGCACGCTAAAGAACATACGGGATGATCTTGATGGGAGGCTACTATCTGTCTCTTAACAGCTGTCCGGTGGGTTCCTTTCCTCCAACCTTCTCTGAACCTTCGGGGTCCTTGTGAGCTGGCCGTTTAGCCCATTGTGTGCAAAACGTCAGAGATAAAACAACCCAACCAGGTTCCGGAATGCTAATGACACAGTAACGGATGCGGAAAAAATGTTAAACGTATTTATATTTATATTGCATGAAATTTTCAAGACAAGTTTTGGGGCGGAGGGTGGGGGTGGGGGGGTGGGGGGGGGGGGTCTCAGTTGGTAGGAGCCCAGGTTCGTAATCTGCAGTTTCAAGCTTCGAGTCCTGCCTGTGAGAGCGTTGAGATCAATCGCCGTCAAACGCCCAGTCTGCCCTCCGTTAGGTAGGGGACACCAACGAACTTGGAAAATGCCGCCGCCTGTCGGATGGGAGGTTAAGCCGTGGGTGCAAGAGAGTCATATCTTACGCGCGTTACAGAACACTATGGATGGCCTTGACTGGAGGCTACCATCTGTCTCATAATAGTTGTGCAGTGGGTCACCTTGCTTTCTCTGAGCCCTTGGGATCCTTGTGACCTGGACATTTAGCCCATTGTGCGCAAAAAAGTTCCTCTCAGAGGTCAAACAATCTAATCTTGTAAGTGTTTTAAATATCACTAAAACGAGGGGAGAAGTTTTATACCAAAACAGTGTTTCGTCTCTATCAGGTCATTTGGGTCCATCCCTTATATTTTTCACTGTAGTTATGGAGACAAAGAAATACATTTAAGCTTTACAAGAAGTTCCATTACTAACCTGTGAAATTTTCACAGGAAATGCTGGAATCGGAATTTCTTTTTCCCTCGTTGACAATCCACGATCCTTCGATATCTTCAAATGTACAATTGGCAGGGGTATCGGCCCCTACAGCAGTCAATGCTGCAGCCAAAATAACGCATAGATGAACACTCCTCTGCATCGTAAAGAAATGAAAGTTGATTATTGCGAATTCTATCCACAAGTGCGAAATCTCTCTTCTTTCTACGTGACGGACTGCCAAAGGTAGAAGAGTTGAAGATCGCTTCAGATCATTTGGATCCCTTGGCAGAATGCCATGTCTCGTCCCGTTATGTTCGCTTTTATGAGACATATGAGCGGTTGATAACGTCATTGCACTTTCGATGTGGTTTTTTTTCTTATCTGTGAGCAAAGATCAGGCTGGCTTCTTAATCTTTATGTCTGCAGAAATCAAGAAGAAGCTTATGTGCATAGTTTATGAACTTGTTGGTTTGAATATTGCGATGATCGAATCATAAAATAATGAAAGTGGATTATTCGAAGTACAGTAATAGTAATATGTTGTGAAATCATAAGGCATGGCGCATAGGGGATCATAAAGATTAAAGTTGTTTGCTTATGGGAGGAAAAGGAGAAATGTATTTTTCATTAAATGTTTAAAAGCTAATTGTGAAAGAAAGAGATAATGGAAATTGCAAGTCAAATATATAAAATCGTAATATTTAAAAAGGTCAATAAAACCTTTCATATTGCAACCAAATGGCATTTGCATCATCTAAGTAAGAATTTCTCAAATTATTTGGAAACTCTGTCTTGGAGATGCCAAAATTCAAAATTGCCATTCAAAAACTGCCATTCAAGGGCCAAATAATAGTGGTACCAAGAATCTAACAGCCTGGATTAATTTTTTTATATATGTTGGCGGGGGGAGATGTCATGGAATCGATGTATCTTGCAATATCCTATTTCAAAATTCCCATTTATAGCTCTGATTAGTAAGTCTAAGTGGGTGTAGGGATTAAGTAGACTAACCACTCGGCCACTGAAACGCCGATGAACACTTATAATAAATTTTCTCAATGAGGGGAGATTGTATATACAATTGACTAGACAATATATATATAATATTAATATTGAAATAACATTTAAAAAGTATAGAACTACTTTCTCTCAACGATTCGTAAACATCAGATATAGGTACGGCGTTCCGGCTTAATAATTCAGTAACATCGAGTACCGGAACGGCGTTCCGATTTAGTTCCACACTACTATTCTAATTGCTTCCACTACGAAAAACATTACCCTTCGCCACTGATTTTTGGAATAACTCGGTAACTGTATTTAAGCTTTTTTTTTTTATGTACGTGGACATTTTTTTTGTGGAAGAGCGCAGTTTAAACTGCGCACTATACAGTCGATCCACGATGGTGACGGAATTGAGCATTGTCGGCGAGGTAAACTTTACCCCAAACCTTGCAGATGAGGGCTTCGAATTAGCCGTGCCACGAGAAAAGTCACACACCTCAAACACGCTCCCGGAAATATTAAAAGTCACACCTCTGGGAGAAGAAAGCTTACCGTCAACCTGTGCAGAGTAACTGCGCAATCTGCAATAGACGCACTTAGAGTGAACGAATAAAATTCCTTCACCTGTTGCGAATTTTCCGTCATGTTTATTGCCCTATTAAATTTAGTTAAATTTTTTGTGGGGTTATGTAAAATGTCCGAATTTCAGGAAATTGAAATCGATAAATAAATAAATACCCCCTCAAGCAGCTGCTTGCCACAGAGGTCTGACAGGAGCCTGTCAGTTTATATGTCATAGTAGAAGGTCTGTGAGGATGGCAGGACGTCAGCAGAAAAACAACACACACATCCATGCCTTACCCGGGGCTCGAACCTGGTCCCTTAGCTCAGTAGCCAAGCGTGCTAACCACTCGGCCATGGAAAATCGATATCATAATGAAACTATCCCGGTTTCAGCTTTCTGAAGCTCATATTTACTGAAATTCCCAATTATCAATAGAAATCGAAACAGCCTAGTTACAGAGAATCGTTCATCCTACAGTCTTTGCACTTAAATGTTTAACATGAGTACAATGGCCAAACTGCGGAATTCGATTGCAACCCACCATTTCGTTTCCAAGACATTTTTAAGAGACATTAGAATTATATAAAAGTGAAATTTGAATTTTTTTCGGAAGTTCTCATGTCAGGATGCCAGAAATTCTTTTGTGTCATTTTAAAATATCCTTGGAAAGGCGGCGTCTGCCGGATGGGACGTAAAGCCGTGGTTTTTTGTGCACGAGAACTATACGCTGTGCAAGTTAAAGAACACGCTGGATGGCCTTAATGAGAAGCTTCTATATGTCTCGTAACAGATGTCAAGTGGTTTCTTACACACTCTGAGACACTGGGACCTGGCCATTTAGCCCATTGTGTGAACAAAAGTGTAGCTCAGAGAAAAAACAATGAATCCAAAAATTATGGAGTAGTTGAAACAGCAATAATATTATCTTTCTCTTATCGAGAATTGGGCTCTGGTGACATGTCCGTTTACACTATGGTGTACAAAAAAATTACCTTTCAGAGGTAAAAAAACAACCGGAAACTGTCAACATTTTCTTTGTTACTTAGAAACAAATTGTTCTCTAACGCAATCCATATATATTTCCCCCCTTTTCTTTTTCATTTGAACATATAGGGCAGAGAAGAGCCGTAGAAGTTACTGTTAACTTTTACAGACCTTCTCATACAAGGACATGCCTCACTAAGACCGAAGTCACTGCTGAATACTGCCTCAGTTAGAGCTAACACAACACACAAAGTTTGCCTTTCTGGAACAGTCGTATACATAGATAAAACTTCTACTGCTTTTTCTCCGAATCTTCATCTCTTATCGGCAGCTTTTAAGAACTACATAAAATTCGCCAAGGTCAGATATCCCATAGCTATAAAGCAAAAAATATCGCTTTATGTTTCTCTACGTGTCCATTTAGGGAAATATTCAATACATTTACCTTGAAACCTATTGTATCAAAGGCATCTAAACATCCAGAACTGAATAAATAAGAGAAGGACTGGTAAAATCCGAGGAACATATATTTCGTAAATAAATTCTAGCTGTTTCTTATCTTAAAAGTAGAACAAATCCATAGCCGAAAGAACAATCAAATCATACTTACTCCGATGATCCCTCAGAATACGACTTCGGTTTCACAGTCTTCTCTTTGATGGCATTGTAGCAAGCCCAATTTTTTCCCAGCACATCATGGCTCCATCCTGGAATCACTTCGCCACAATAGCTGGTCACATTTCCTCTTGCATCCTTCGTATATTTCGAAAACGCAAAATATTTTCGGTAGTTGATGACCACTTCGAATCCTTGGTTGTAGATGATGGTCCAGAAACCTTTGTTACCGAATTCATCGATTACTACGTTCGGGAACAACAGGTCTAACTTAATGGTGTACAATGTTGTACCTACAAAAAAAGGTATAAACTTATTTAAAACTTAGCATTGGACAACTTAAAAAGATCGTGATAACTCCAACAGCGTTTTTTACATTGAAACTAAATCTATTTTGGTACTATTGTCTGGAACAAGATTTGCGTCTTTAAAAAAAATAGATATTAATTCTCAATGATAAAGTAAACAAAATGAAACTTTCATGATCTATGATTGGGCTGTTTTACTTCTGAGAAGCAATCGGCAGATCACCAAGGTCCAAAAGGTTCAGAGAAGGAAGTTGCGAAAAGGATCCCTTGGACAGCTGTCATGAGATCACGTAACGATAGCAATCTTACTCTTTGCAAACCTTCGTTTAGTGTAATAATAAAGCTTTAAATAATAAGTACCCACTCAAGCAGCTGCTTGCCATAGAGGTCTGACAGGAGCCTGTCTTGTCAGTTTATATGACATAGTTGAAAGTCTGTGAGTGATGACAGGACCTAAGCAGAAAAGCAACACAAACTTAATTCGGGGCTCGAACCCAGGTCCCTTAGATCAGTGGCGAAGCGTGCTAACCACTCGGCCATGGGACGGCATCTCAAAATTAACTTATCTTGTATTTGCATATTGGAAGGAAAATTTCAATATTCGTAATGAGAAAAAAAGAAATTTTTTACCTTAACAAAGGGAAACTAACCAGCATATAATTTTTCGCAGCATATAATAATAACATCGCAGTACTCGGGATTCGTTTAAACTACAGGAACCACATAATAATCATGTAATTATATTGTCAATGGTGAATATGTACGATTTTATAAGCTAACGTAATTCTGTCTGATTATATCATTCATAATAAATAATTATTGCTCGACACCTTTGGGAGAGAGGTTAGATCTGGCAATAGCACCCCAGGTTCTTAATATTCAATTTCCAACTCTGCTTTGAGATGCATCTCTGCTAACCCAAAGCTGTCTCTTTCTTCTGGTGAAAAAGGGGACACCAATGGATTTAGAAAGGCCGCTATCCATCAGATGGGACTTTAAGCGACGCCTTAGTGTGCAGGAAAAAGCCGCACTCTGGGCACGTTGAAGAAAACGCTGCATGACCTTGACGATAGATTCCCATCCATCTCTTAATAACTGATCAGTGAGTCCTCTTCCCTCAATTTTCTCTGAGCCCTTGGGGTCATTGTGACCTGACCATTTTGTCCATTGCGCACTGAAAAGTTCCTCTCAGAGGTAAAATAATTCAATCCTATAAGTGTTTTAAGTATCACTAAAACGGAGGGAAAAGTTTTATACCAAAATGGTGTTTCGGCACTATCAAGTCATTTGGGCCCCATCTCTTATTTTGTTTTCTAGATTCTGACCTGTTTGTAGCTATGGAGACAAAGAACAACGTTGAAATTTTACAAGTTTTAAAAGTTTCATACTAGCCTGTGTAATTTTCTCACGAATCGGAGCTCCTCTCTTCCTCGTGGACCATCCACGATCCTCTGATATCTTCAAATGTACAATTGGCAGGGGTCTTGCCCACTACAGCGGTCAGCGCTGCAGACAAAACAATGCATAGATGAACACTTCTCTGCATCGGGAGGGAATGGAAGTTGATTATTGCGAATTCTATTCACAAGTGCCAAATCTCACCTCTATGAAGAGACCCACGTGACTCTCAATGGCAGGACAGTTGTAGATCGTTTGAGGTCATTTGGACTTGGGACGTACCAGGTCGTCTTATACGAAATCTTAAACTTGTCTACCTGCTCTGAAATCCAAAACAGTTGTCTCTTTATAATTTTATTTTAGCCCCATATTTTATGTCCGACACTAAAAACAGATGAAAAAAACAACAACTATACGTCTTATTCCATGAAGAATAGCACTTAACCTTTTCTGTTCGGAAGAATATTTTTGTAATTGGGAAAGCCTACTTCAGTCTTATTTCCTCCCCCCCCCCGACCTAAACTAAATCTTGGATAATGGTGCCTGATTTGGATCCCTTGACAGGATGCCATGTCTCATTGTGTTCGCTTTTTGGAGACAGGTTAGCGGTTGATAAAGCCATTGCACTTTCGATGGGATTTTTTCTTATCTGTGGGAAACGATCAGGGTGGCGTCTTAATCTGTATGTGACTCTTTTTCTCTAGCCTCATTATTACTTTCAAAGACAAGTCACCTAATGCCCAAGATACTGGATAAGCAACTAGAATCAAATGTATCAAAATCATCATAAACGTTTGTAAAAGGAATTGTTGTTGCTGCTCCCTTTTTTATACTGACTTTTAAAAAGGCAATTTCCCAACGAGTCAATGGTAGAAATAATAGTCAGATAAGATTTACAATTGAAGGGAACCAATAGTTAACAAATTGTGACGCCACTAATGAGTATGAGGAAGCATATTTATTCTTTCCCTAGAATCAACAGAGTCCTAACTACTCGAATAGTAACCCTGCCCTGAAGGAACCAATTGTTAACAAATTGTGACGACACTAATGAGTATGAGGAAGCATATTTATTCTTTCCCTAGAATCAACAGAGTCCTAACTACTCGAATAGTAACCCTGCCCTGAAGGAACCAATTGTTAACAAATTGTGACGACACTAATGAGTATGAGGAAGCATATTTATTCTTTCCCTAGAATCAACAGAGTCCTAACTACTCGAATAGTAACCTTGCCCTGAAGGGAAGCAATTGTTAACAAATTGTGACGACACTAATGAGTATGAGGAAGCATATTTATTCTTTCCCTAGAATCAACAGAGTCCTAACTACTCGAATAGTAACCTTGCCCTGAAGGGAAGCAATTGTTAACAAATTGTGACGACACTAATGAGTATGAGGAAGCATATTTATTCTTTCCCTAGAATCAACAGAGTCCTAACTACTCGAATAGTAACCCTGCCATGAAGGGAACCAATTGTTAACAAATTGTGACGACACTAATGAGTATGAGGAAGCATATTTATTCTTTCCCTAGAATCAACAGAGTCCTAACTACTCGAATAGTAACCCTGCCCTGAAGGAACCAATTGTTAACAAATTGTGACGACACTAATGAGTATGAGGAAGCATATTTATTCTTTCCCTAGAATCAACAGAGTCCTAACTACTCGAATAGTAACCCTGCCCTGAAGGAACCAATTGTTAACAAATTGTGACGACACTAATGAGTATGAGGAAGCATATTTATTCTTTCCCTAGAATCAACAGAGTCCTAACTACTCGAATAGTAACCTTGCCCTGAAGGGAAGCAATTGTTAACAAATTGTGACGACACTAATGAGTATGAGGAAGCATATTTATTCTTTCCCTAGAATCAACAGAGTCCTAACTACTCGAATAGTAACCCTGCCATGAAGGGAACCAATTGTTAACAAATTGTGACGACACTAATGAGTATGAGGAAGCATATTTATTCTTTCCCTAGAATCAACAGAGTCCTAACTACTCGAATAGTAACCCTGCCCTGAAGGAACCAATTGTTAACAAATTGTGACGACACTAATGAGTATGAGGAAGCATATTTATTCTTTCCCTAGAATCAACAGAGTCCTAACTACTCGAATAGTAACCTTGCCCTGAAGGGAAGCAATTGTTAACAAATTGTGACGACACTAATGAGTATGAGGAAGCATATTTATTCTTTCCCTAGAATCAACAGAGTCCTAACTACTCGAATAGTAACCCTGCCATGAAGGGAACCAATTGTTAACAAATTGTGACGACACTAATGAGTATGAGGAAGCATATTTATTCTTTCCCTAGAATCAACAGAGTCCTAACTACTCGAATAGTAACCCTGCCATGAAGGGAACCAATTGTTAACAAATTGTGACGACACTAATGAGTATGAGGAAGCATATTTATTCTTTCCCTAGAATCAACAGAGTCCTAACTACTCGAATAGTAACCCTGCCCTGAAGGGAACCAATTGTTAACAAATTGTGACGACACTAATGAGTATGAGGAAGCATACTTATTCTTTCCCTAGAATCAACAGAGTCCTAACTACTGGAATAGTAACCCTGCCATGAAGGGAACCAATTGTTAACAAATTGTGACGACACTAATGAGTATGAGGAAGCATATTTATTCTTTCCCTAGAATCAACAGAGTCCTAACTACTCGAATAGTAACCCTGCCCTGAAGGGAACCAATTGTTAATAAATTGTGACGACACTAATGAGTATGAGGAAGCATATTTATTCTTTCCCTAGAATCAACAGAGTCCTAACTACTCGAATAGTAACCCTGCCCTGAAGGGAACCAATGGTTAATAAATTGTGACGACACTAATGAGTATGAGGAAGCATATTTATTCTTTCCCTAGAATCAACAGAGTCCTAACTACTCGAATAGTAACCCTGCCCTGAAGGGAACCAATTGTTAATAAATTGTGACGACACTAATGAGTATGAGGAAGCATATTTATTCTTTCCCTAGAATCAACAGAGTCCTAACTACTCGAATAGTAACCCTGCCCTGAAGGGAACCAATGGTTAATAAATTGTGACGACACTAATGAGTATGAGGAAGCATATTTATTCTTTCCCTAGAATCAACATGGTCCTAACTACTCGAATAGTAACCCTGCCAATAAATTTCATTATAAGCAGTCAGTGGTAACTGTCTCAATTTTTGGGTATATTGAACTTCATATTAATAATTTAACTTTTGCTAAGTTTAATTTGCACTTAGCATGTTATAAACCTAAATTCATTAATATTTATGTGGGATTTTATTTATTAGTGAATAAAAACTAAGGAAAAATTGTCGTGATTCAAATTTCAACTGAAAAACAATCTCTTCTATAAAATTGTCATTCCTCCCTTCTGCGGGGTTTGGAGATTCGGATAAGAACGATATATATACTCCACTATCAAAAATATTAGACGATATTCCTGTTCTCTATAAAATGTCAATGGGAATCTAACTTCAAAACTCTATAAGTTCTAAAATATGCATTTAATAGAAAAATGGGATTGAACATAAATTCAAAATCATAATGAAATTTTCTTGAATCTCGATTTTCAACAATATTCGTTCAGTATTTAAGGAGTTATGGAAGCTGTAATATTCAAAAATAAATTATCTTGTTTTATAAATATCATTCATAATTGTTAAATATTGAAATAATCATTATTATTCAAACGTCTAAAATATATGCTTGTTTTATTGAATGATTTCAACAAGATTTTATTAATTTCATATGACGCATTATGGTTGTTAACTATTTCAGTTACCATAATTCTTTAAATACTGAACGAATATTGTTGTAAATCGAGACTTAAATAGATTTGATAATGATTTTTAATTTATCGTCAATCACATTTTTTCATTAAATGCATAATCTAGAAATTATAGAGTTTCGGAGTTAGATTCTCATTGACATAACATGGAAATTCTCTAGTATTTTTGTAGGGCAATGTGTGATAGAAATAACAACGAAAATTGCGTTAGAAGTGAAATCCGTTTCATTATATCCGTATAATTCATCAGCCTGTTGATTGAATATCACGCCTTAGATATGTTGTATTAATTTTCTGACCAGTGCATTTGGCTGGTGATGTCTGACTGTTATACAGAGCAGTGTTTCCTAAACTGTGAGCTGCAATCCTTCACTGGGCGGTGAAGCTTTTTTGCTGGGCGGTAGCGGCAAAGCTTTCTCCTAAATTTTCCTATTTAAATCATTTTAGATCAATTACTTCGCTTATATTTATTTTAACTATTCTATTGGGTTTCTTGATAAGCTGTCTATGGTCGTGATTTATAGAAAACTTTAGGGTTAAGATTGCGATTGAGTTTGAAGACTGGATTTAAGGGAAGCAACAGAACTTGATTTGGTTTTTTGGGATATCAAGCCAATTGAATATTTTAACCATCCTTTAAAATTAATTGTATATTGTCTTTATTGCAACTTTCTAATGTGGAAAATATTATTGTTATTATTGAAATCCTCAGAACTTGAAGGGTGAGCAAAAAGGGCGCTGCAAACAGAAATGTTTTGGAAACTCTACTAGAAAATATAAATTCATTCATTCACAGTTTCAGTCGAGCAGATGCATAGTATGGGGACTTTCAGGGATAGTTGCCTCCTCTTCTCCAGTGGAAAAATTGCTCGAAAATTAATTTGTGTTAAATAATATCAGGTGGCCCAAAAATGAAATAAAATCGTATTTTCCTTAACCAAATGTAATCTTGAATTTTTATTTCTTTTGTTTTTGAAATAATATAATTTATTTTTTATTTATTACAATGAAAAAATATATTTTAGGTATATTTCTAATTTGTAAAAATTTACGTAATTTTAATAATTTTGTAAAAATTTATGTAAAACAATAGGTTCGTAATTTTTTACAAAATTACGTATATTGTTTGTAATAACAAGATGTTTTCATTTGCTCTCTGGCATCCTTAGTAGTATTATTGTATGGATAGATTTATGATTGCTCCGTCCGCAGCTGTGTTCAATAATGAATGGCCCAACCAAAATATTTTTATATTGAAACATTGATTTGCTACTTGCCCCCAATCTCCTGTTTGAAATTTTCCCATTCCTCTATGAAAATGTTCTTCCAACGCCCATGGGCAAATGTTTCATTTCTAAGAATTTCGGCTATTTATGCGGGCCTAAAGTTAAGACAGAAAACTACTAAAATTTAATCAGGAGATAAAAAGAACACATTTTTTTCTGCGTTGCGTTTCTTTTGGAAAAATCGTCTTCTTTTATAACTTTGATTCACGCTCCAGAGTAAATAAATTATTTTTTTCTTCAGATTTCTTCTGAGTAGTTTGGTCTAAATGAAAGTAATCTCGATAATTGCTATTATTAAACATTTGGGAATCATATTTAAAACAAAATCGTGTAAAAATCTCCTTACACGATTTACTTTCTCGCACATTGCAAATTACTTATTACATAGGAACAATACACAAGAAGCAAAAGTGATATGATTTATTATCGCTAAAACTTTTTTCTGTATACTCAGAAATCAGGATTCCGTAACCGAATATCTGATTGATAGGTAACTTTGAGGATATAGAGTGTTTATATAATATATTCGCTATACAAATACTAGAAATAAATCGATTCTTTCGTCACTTTTTAATTTCTAACCCACCACTTCGACCCCTATTTGACCTTGATGTGACGCCGGTTTTGAAAATTCCTTATTCCTAATTTCTACTGCCTGAAATAGCGCTATTCAACAAATTCAAGCACTGGTTTGAAATTTGACCTTTGACATCGAAGGGCCCATCGCATCCAAAATTTTGTAAACTCACTGAGATCTACGACTCAAAATTCCCCTAGGCCCTGATTTTTAACACTCTAGCACCGGAAGATAACACTTGACCTTCTATCATTCTCAAAGGACCCATAGCAACCAGATTGCCACTTCATTTCCGAGATCTACGACCCAAACTATTCACAGGAACTAGTTTTCAGCTCTCTAGAACCCATAGATTTGAATTTGACCTTTGACCTCGAAGGACCCTCTGTGTCCGAAATTTCGAAACGGTTTCCGACATCTACAACCCAAAACACCTGCAGACACCAATTTTCATATTTGTAACTCTCGTAGATTTGGCCTGAATGTAACCTTTGTTTTGACATTAAGGGACTCATTGGAGGTCAAATTTCGAATTTTTCTGGAGATCTACGACCTAGATTATCCCTAGGTGAAAATTTTCAGAGCTCTACATTTCCGCATCATAGTTCGAATTAGCGTGATATCCAGCTTATCACAATCGTAGGAACGATTGTGAGTGACTGATTTTACAGGGGATCACGCTACTTCTAATTATGACGCAAAAAATGTTACGATTGAGTTAGAAGATTGGATTTAAGGGAAGCAACAGAACTTGACGATTGGGATTTTTCTGATCTGAAAATTTGAACCTAGGGATAATCGAGGTGCTAGATCTCGAGAAAAATCCTAAATCCATCTCCGACGTGTCCTTCAAAGTTAAGTAGCTGTCCCGTAAAGGTCAAACCTTGATCTACAAGCATTAGAAACGTGAAAATTGGTGTCTAGAGTTTTTTCGGGTTGTAGATATTGAACATCCTTTGAGTCAAAGGCCAAATTTAGATCTATTTGGCTAGAGAGCTAAAAATTGTCTTCTGGGGGTATTTTGGGCGGTAGATCTTGGAAATGTTGTGGAATTTGGGTTGCAAGAGTCCTTCGATGCCGAAGGTCTAATTTTGATATACTGATGCTGGAGAGCTAAAAAACGGTAAACATGGCTATTTCAGTCAGTAGAACTCATAAATAAGAGGAATTTTCAAATCCGGTGCCACATTCAAGATCAAATAGGGCTCAGCGCGACAATCTAGAAATGAAAAGGTACTGACCGATTTCTGGTGTTTATATATAGAGGATATAGAGTTAGTCTATCAGGCTTACAGGGTACAGAGTTTAAACTGATAGAACAATAGATAAACTGTACAGAACTTAAACTGACTTTCGATAAATTTCTTTGACTCTATCACTCTAAAAGAAATAGTTTAGCTCCTTTTTCTCATGATGACACCTGTTGTGTAATTAGCAGGGTGAAACAAACATATTATTTTGGTAATTGACATGATTAATAAAACACAACAGACGTTGTTTTTAATATATGCGTTTCCCATTAAGGAATGGGCGTGGCAGCCAGAGCAATGCTCTCAATGCTGCACTCATTGGTTCCTCGTCGGATTCTAAAGTATCCATCTTCTCCCCAATCTTCTCCCCAGCTGTTCTTTACGATCCAATATTTCTCTCCGCTGCTCTGATCCACTCCGTATCCTACAGCCAGCACAGCATGATTCAGAGTCGTGAAGGGATTGAATTCATCCGTCAGCCCCGTGTGGTGATAAATTCCTCCGGTGTACTGCTGAAAGTCAGGATACACTTCAAAAGCAACTGCGATCGGTCCGTTCTTGACAAGCTCCAGCAGCATCAATTCTGCGTTGCATCTGTGGGTAAAAAGAAGTTCATTTGTAACATTTTCTCGAAATTTATGCAGTTCTTATACAGAGTTATTATTTGAAAAATGATATTTTAAGGTGTTATATTTTATTGAATATTTAAGTAACAAAGGTAACTGTTTCCAAAATGTGAAGTATCAAAATTTCGTTGTTACTGTCATGCCCACGTAATTTTACACGTGGACACGACTGGTGAAGTGAAGGATAGCAGGCTCCCTCGTCTTCCATTTAACAGTGACATTTTTACATTGCACTCCCTCAGGTATCAAAGCATGGTCGACGTGACCCGTCGCTCTCAACATCAAAACAACAGATGGGTGCATGTTTCGCACCTCGGCTAGATCAACCAACCAGCAACGTCCACGCAGGGCCAGCAAGGTGACCTCCACCAGGGGGCCAGGAGATGAACAACCGAAAAGGTAGAGAAACAAACTTTGGATTTTTTTCTTCTTGTCTGAGTTGTGGGCAGCGATGGTCTTATCAAGTGAGAGCTGCAGATTCTCAAAGTGTGAGATGAGTAGCTGGCAAGAGCGATGAACAGTACGTGCTCACAGCTAGTGCCGGCGGAGGACGCGGTGCCTTCTCCCTAAGGACGACTAAATGAGGTAGGGGGAACATTTTGTCGAATCTGATTTCGTTTTTCCCGCACGAATGTATTCTGTGTACTGCCGTCACATTGTCCCGAGAGGGACCACAGACTGTTTAAGGACTGTTCATCTTTAGTACGAGTGACTCGCTTTTAATATTTATATATTTATATTTATTATTAAAATATAAATATATAAATATAAAAATATAATATATATTATATTTTTATATTTATTATTTTTATATCTCTTTTAAGACTTTTAGCCTCCACCAATAAGAATGATTCCCTTGATTGCAAAGGGTCGTACCAGGAGTACTAGTTGAAATTGTCCCAAAAGTGGGAACTAGTTTGTAAAATGTCTAAACGTCAATTTGTTAATAAATGTTGTGTTTTTTTAACTGTAAAATTATCTCAGTTCTCACTATTGCAAATGTCTGTTAATTTGAATATTGGGTCCGGGAACTGCCTAGATTTGGCCGCCAGTAAACGAATCACGGCCTAAGTGCGTGTGCCGCCCTAAATATACTCAGGGGTGATCACCATATTACGACGATGGGATTACATGCTGGTGTTAGTATGACCATGTTTAACGACCATTATTTAAAAGGTGACAATGGCATAATCATATTGACATGCTGCATAAGGATCTTACACAGGCAGGCCGTGATGATCCCCAAGGCATAAAACTGCGTAGGGATCTTAGAAGAAATATTTTCATAAATTGCAATAAGTAAATGGTAATAATTTTGAACAAAATGTATATTAAAGTACTAAAAATAATTAATTTATTTTACCAGCGATTCCCAAATTTGTCTAAGTTATCGCCCACTTTTAATCTCAGAAAACCTCTAAATCTCAGTGTCACGTGTCACGAAGGTTGCCAGATCACTAATTTCAAAAAAATCGTTGCCAGTTTTTTTTTTCTGAATTCTCTAATCAACCCTAGTGTTTGGATACTTTTTTGAGCGACTGTACACACTGGACTAAATGGCCAGGTCACAAGAGCCCCAAGGATCAGAGAAGGTTGGGGAAAGAGATTCACCTTCAGCAAACAGATGGAATCCTCCCGTTAAGGCTATCAAACGTGTTCTTTAACGTGTACAATGTATTGTATTCTTGCCCATAGGAATCACGGCTTGAGAGGGAATTAACGAAGAAATCTCAACACAAGAACAGTAAGGACGTTCACTTTGCCCACTATACAGTTACCCATATTACTATAGAGTTTGTTTCACCTTTGCGTGTATATATTTGGAGAGGTTTTCCTCTTTGCTGTTCATGGACTCATTTTAAACTTATAAAGAGAGTTGCTTCACAAGGATCTTGATCGGAGAATTAAATGTTGGCAAATATAACAAAGAACTTTTCGACTTACGCTCCATAGAATCCACCGACGTAATGATAGTCAGCAACATAAAATCTTTTGCACTTCTTCTCCACACATGTTCCGTCCTTCCCGGTGTAAGGATCGCATTCTTCCGGCACAACACCGAAGTCTTGGGCATATTTGCCAGCAATAAGGTATGGAAATCCTCCATCGCAACCTGAGGGAATAGAAATTTAGAAATATTTCTATAAATGGCACTTGAGAGAAGACAAAATCAAGTATATTTTATTCCCCTTATATTTGAAATTTATGTTAATTTTCGCCTTTCTGTGTTTTGATTGATTTTGGTTGTGTGTTTGAGGCCTTTTATCTTTTTCTATTTAACTGATTTAATGCAATAGGACCTTAACTACTCTCGCGCTATAAATCCCCTAAACAACCAACTATTCTTCCTAAAGTTTTCTTTCCGAATTCTTTTTCAAAATTATATCCATTCCAGTTATTAAATTTATACACGGGAGGGAAATCCCCCCCACCTTCAGTAGATTCGGTTTTCTGTTACTATGATTTTCGTATGATAGCGCAGAAATCCTCAACTTATTTTTTGATGACATGGATTCAGAGAACACTAATTGTGTTTAACGACTTCAATAATATTAAATTTCGCTGGGAGTAGGATTCGAGCCCACAGTCTCCGTAAACATATCAGGTGCGTTATCAGTAATCCAGCCTAAGCTTAGTTCAACTCAATGTAAAGGGATACAATAAAGTTTGATTCTTTGATAGGTAGTTGTTCAAGGCGCCATCTATAGATCAGGAACGCTAATAATCAGCAATTTAAATTTTACAGTGTAACTGTTATTCAGTGGTTACCAACAGGGATGACCAAGAGGAATATTTTAATTGAAAACGTTATCCATTCTATGTATTTTTTAAACATCGTTATAAATAATGTGGTGCTTATTATTATTTTAAAGAAACTATATAAACTTGTCCAAAGTTACGATTCATATCATTCAGTCTACACCACCTGTGAACAATACACTTACTTGCGAATATCCCTAACAGCTGGGGGAGGGGGTGGCTCAGTCGGTAGCACGCCAGGATCGTAATCTGTAGTTCCCAGGTTCGAGTCCCAGCTGGGTCAGCGTTGAGATTTATCTCCGCAAAAATTCTCCGCCCTGCCCACGGTCAGTAGGGGACACCGATGGGCTTGGAAAGGCAGCCGTCCGTCGGATGGGACGTTAAGCTGTGGCCCGTGTGCGGGAGAGCCATACCCTGTGCAGTTAAAGAACACGCTGGATGGCCTTGACGGGAGGCTATCATCTGTCTCCCAACAGCTGTTGCAGTGGGTCCCCTCCCCCAACCTTCTCTGAGCCTTCGGGGTCCATGTGACCTGGCCATTTAGCCCATGGTGTGCAAAAAAGTGCCGCTCAGAGATAAAACAACCCAACCCAACCCTAACAGCTGACGTAAATAACAAACTTACCTTGTGAATACTCCGAACAACTGACGACGTCTTGAGGTGCAAGTTGAACCTGAACTGCATTATTAGTGAGGATCCTCAAACGAGCTTCCAGCATACCCATCGAAGAGAAAGAATAACAGCTTCCGCAGCCACCTGGAAGAGAAATGGAATATCAACCACGAAAAAAATCGTTTCTTTCTCTATGTTTTATACATCCAGAACTCTGATGCATTCTCTGCTAATTATTAATTCTACATTTTTTAGCATCTTTGATGAGATGTTTTCAACTGTTTCGTCGTCCACAATATGTATACTATACGTTACCTGCAAAGTGTGAAATTAGGCATTCTATAGAATGCCGAAAGTGGGACGTCAAAGTATGAAACGCTTAGATTTTCACACATTTCCTAGGCATTCTATAGAATGCCAAAAGGCAAATCGGCAAAGTATAAAATACTCCCGGCAGTGACGTTTAATGTCTCAAGGCGTGTCACGTGACTTTCGACAACACCTCTGGTTAATACGGGGTGGGGAGTGGGTCCCGAAGGACCCACTCCCCAGAGAACCAGAGCACTCAGTCCAATCCGATGTGACCAGTAGATGTCTCCCTGGGTCCGCTATAGGCCCACCCCATTTTCCAGATCCGCCAGTCCCTAGTTTCGGTAAAAAAAGAGCGCCGCAGTTGGTCATTTTGGACACCAAAAAGACACCCTCCAGTCCCTAGCGTTGGAAGAGTGTAAAAGAGGATTGCCCCAATGGGACTCTAAACTTTGAGAGTTAAGGTCAAAAATGTCATCAAAAAACGACATGTCACAAGCATCTCGGAACTCCACTGAAATAGATTTGACAAGTAGTAAAGTGAAATACTAGTATCCTAACTCGAATTGCAAACTTCGAATATTCAACACTTTACTGATTCGTTCTCACTTGGCTTCACCTCATTTGGGGCGTTTTTTATAATGCGGACGACAGATTCATTACAGGTTATGATGTTAATATTTGGTGTACTCTTAGAAAAATCCCGTATCTTACATTTTGTACTTCTTACATTTTCATATGCATCTTTTCAATAAAAGCCTTTTACATACTTTGCCGAAATAGTATTTGTCATTCTATATAATGCCTAGGTATTCTATACAATGCCTAGAGAAAGAATGTAAAATATTAAAATAAAACAGACATTTCATACTTTGCCTAAAAACGTCACGCATTCCATAGAATGCCTAGACATGCCTGCTTCTCACACTTTGCCAGTAACATATATATAAAATATATATAAATTAAAATTTCTAACAAATATCTAAGAAATAAACCAAAAACATATCGATTGCGCAATCGGTCACTGAATTCATATTTATTTCAAAGGAAGTTAGTGCACCGACATGCTTGTTCAGTAAAAAATAGGGCGCCGATTCACAATCGGCGCCCTATTTTCCTTTGAAGTGAATGCGAATTCAGTGACTGACTGCGCCATCAATACGTTTTAGGTTTATTTTCGATTTTTTTAGGGCGCAAAGAGGAAGTTGTGTATTTTTTTAATTTTTATAACCGGGAAACAATGGGTTTGGAAAAGCAGTCGGATGGAATGTAAGGCCGTGGCTTCATGTGCATGAGATTCGTACGTTGTGCACGTTGAAGAAGACTCTGGATTCCTTTGACTGGAGACTTCCATCTGTTTAAGGGGACTTCCATTTCCTAATAGTTCTTAAATGGGTCCTCTCTCACTTCTGAGCATTGGGATTCTTGTGACCTGGCCATTTAGCCAATTAAGTGCAAAAAAATGCTGCTCAGAGGTAAAGCAGCGAAACTACAGCAAACCTAGAAGTGGTGGGAAAATGCTTGGAGAAGGAACACCTCCGTACAACATCCCGGCATCTCCAAGCTGTACACTATTCAATAATTAGACCAACGCTCGTCTTTAGTGGGGTTTAAATTTATGTCCGACTGTAAACATTCGACGTTTTTAGAGAAAAATGAAAATTTTATTCGGTTTGAATGGACACTAATGCAATATCAGGATTTGCATTTCGCAAATCCTTAACAGTTTTAATATTCAATTTTAAAGGGCTCTAAAGTTGGAAAAGAACAGAATCTGAAACATCTGTTACAAACGATCTATTCATAGTAGATATTTTGGAATTTTGGTGGTAGAGTCTGCTAATATTGATGGCTGCGAAATGATCCCTTACTTCAGTGGCGAGGTGGTACAACGCAGTTTTTTCTTTTTCGCTTTAAGAGATAAAACTAACCTTTATGGGGTTGGAGAAGTAATGAAATATTAGCATTTACATTTTACGAAGCATTCATAAACTCGAATTTCTACCTTTAGAAGGTGCTAATGTCGGAAAATGAAAAATTAATTCACTTTTAATACGAGGTTCATACATTCCGATTCTGCGATTTTCTTTCTGTTTGACGATTTTTATAATTCCTTTAAAACGGATTTATTTAAGAGGACTCGACATAGATCTTTAATTTCCTGCAAATTCCTTTAAGAACATCTAAATAATTTTTCAGAATTTTACAGTTAGGTTGTTTTAATCCGAACGCAATTTAATGCATACAGCGGGCTAATGGTCATACCACAAGGACCTGAAATAGTTGGGGCAGGGAAATTGCAACTCTAATAGGGTTGGAACTCGAACCTGGGAACTGAAGATTACGAACCTGGCGAGCTACCCATGAGTCAAATCCCATTTCTCTACATATTTACAGATGTGTCCAATATTTAATCTTTTATACAGATTTAATATTTAGACAGTAATTTGTAATCCATTGGCGACTTGTCGCATTTCAGTTTTTAAAGATCATTGACTTTAATAATTGGAAATATGTCAGTTTAAACTTATTCTGAAAAGAAATTGTATTGAAACTGATATTGACCAGAAACACCTAAGGAAGAGTTTGATAATAATTGATAGGATAATATAAAGGTGATCTTCTGGCTTTACCTTGATTTCTCACGGGAGACACAAAATTGACTCCGCTCACATTTCTCCAATCAAATTCTTCTGGAAGCTCTTCGACGAGTCGAGCAATATAAGGTGAAACAGGAGCTGGTTTCGGAATGCTGTTGGAAGAAGGCAAAGTTAGATTTTAAATCATAGGTGGAATTTTCAGAAATTAATATATTCTTTGACCTAATAAAATATTGGCGAATTCCTATGTTATGTCAATGGAATTCTAATTTCCAAGTTCTGTAACTTCTAAAATATGCATTTAATGGAAAACTGTGACTGAAGACAAATTAAAGATCATAACCAAATTTATTTCAATTTCGATCTTTAACAACAATATTTAAGAATAAATTACCTTGTTTTACAGAAACCATTGAAAATCGTCTAATATTGAAATAATCATTGCGCAAACATATACTTTTTATGAACATGAATTTAAATTTAAATAAAAAGTATGAAACAATACTTTTTATTTAAATTTAAATTAATTTCTAAGTTAAATTCTTACGACTCATTACCGTTGTGAAAATTTAGCTTCCATAGCTCTTTAAATATTGAACGAATGTTGTTGAAAATCGAGATTTAAATAGATTTGGTTATTGACTTCCATCTTCAGTCACATTTTGCCATTAAATGCATGTTTTAGAAATTATAGAGCTTTGAAGTTGCAATCCCATTGACGTAACACGAAATTCTCTTAGTAGAGCGATGTCTAACGTTATGCATATTTAAACATTTATATTCATAATAATCTAATCTATATTCACGAAAAGAAATGGCAGTCACGTAAAAAACCTTTTCTCTTACTTTCCTCGTTTTACGTTTCAAAATGAGGAAAAGAAAAATGGCTTTGACGAGAAAGTCCTATCTGCTCCAGAAAGCCGTCTCCTAAATCCTTTTCTCGAAATAGAAAGTCTTGTGACCTTGTCAGTTAATCCATTGAGAACGAAAACACGTACAGCTCAATGATAAAGAAACGATCGATGCAGATAGTGTGGAGAAAAAAAAACAATGTACCTTGCATCACTTAATACTTACTAGAAAGCATTTGATATCACGCTTAACATGTTCATTGTCAAAAACTCAGAAATGGCAATTCTCTCTCTACACCAAAAAATGGGTTGTGTTACATCTGAACGGCACTTTTGCACACACAATGGGCTAATGTTCTTTAACGTGAGCAGCGTATGGCTCTCTTCTGTACATGGTGCCGCGGCTTAACATCTCATGCGACAGACGACGGCCTTTGAAAGTCCATTGACGTCCCCTTTCTCATAGAGGGCAAAGTGGGGATAACTCTTAACGCTGGAACATTTGGGACTCGAACCTGGTAACTGCAGATTACGAATATGGTGCGCTACGAACCCCGGTCCCTTAAATGAAAGGTACTTTGGTATTTACGTTAACCTTTGCACTATCATAAAAATCCGTATAGGAAAGAAATTTTGCTTACATTGGAATACGTGATTTCTTTCCTCCTGATCGACGCTCGATATCGCGTAGTGTCATATCATTCAGTTCAGGATAAGCTGTTGCCCTCCAAGAGTTCTGCGCAGCATTGATGGCTTTGATAAAATACTTGTTCTGTTTGTAGAAATTGTTGCCAATGAATCTAAATACAAGGAGAAAGAAATATTGAAAACATTACAAATACATTTTAAGCATAATATTTCTTAAGAAATAGTGATCAAGTTCTTCGATAATATTTACACATTTCAATACACTATTCAATAATCATATGATTTGGGGTAAGAAAAAAATTAATAATATTAGACTTCCGATGAAATGCTTCTGTGATGAATAACGTGAAATCATGAACTTAAAGATGAATTTCAATTGAAGGATGAGAATATGAGCTATTTCCGCTGTTTTATGCAAATATTACGGTCGTTCGTGTTACCTACAGATTTTATGATTAGCAATAAAGGGTTTTGGACGCTAATCTAAAACCAAGGATTTGAAGTGGTCATCAACTACCGAAAATATATTGCATTTTCGGTAATCTTCTGAAATATGAAAAATTAGCTGATATTGTTAAACAAAAATGTAATCTCCGAGTTTCAAGAACAACGCTTTCGTAAATGCTTTTTTATTGTTGTTGTGGTTTAAGGTGATTTTTTTGACGAAATACATTTTCCGCAAGTAAACGAGTTGTTAAAAAATGCTTTTTTCTTTAAATTTCAATATTTATTAGAGTTAAGAAATTGAAATAAACTATTAGTGAAAATGATATTGCTGCATTTGTGTTGAAATGGAGGATTTATTGTCAGCAAGATGCCAAGACACCATATATAACGGATGTTTTCCCTAAACTGTCGATAACTGTCGATCCCTTATGTGACGGTCACTTCAGAAATTTCATTAGAAATGAGAAAATATCCTGAAATGACAAAGATTAATTAATATGTAATTCATAGAAATAAATGTATTTTGTTAGTCTTAAAACAAAAGGAAATTTTTCAAAAATACTTGCAAAAACTACGTTTTAATGAAAAAAATGAGGGCCAAATGAGAAAAATAGATATGCCACTGGGTAAAATTGATCAGTATCACTGATACCTCTTTTCTACTTTGATAGAAAATTTCCCGGCTACAGTAAACGTATATAGAGAGTTCAGAATTTCTTTATCCCACTGGTTGAGATTATTACGATTCATATTTAAGCAATTGCTCTGAAACACTAATATCAAAATTGCAAGATAATATTTTTTTAAAAGGATAAGCGAAATTGTTTTACTTACATGTTCTGTTTCTCATAGTTCACTTTCGGTGCCACAGCAGTCTGTTTCTTGGCCGTGTAACAAGCCCAGTTCTTTCCCAGCACATCATGACTCCAACCCGGAAGGACTTCGTCGCAGTAACTGGTCACATTCCCATAAGGATCTTGTTCGTATTTGGAAAATGCAAAATACTTTCGGTAATTGATGACCACTTCAAATCCTTGGTTGTAGATTAACGTCCAAAACCCTTTATTGCCGAACTCGTCCACTGCAACGTCGGGAAACAAGAGCTCGAACTGGAGAGTGTAGATTGCTGCACCTGAAGAAATGGAAATTAGATTATTTCCTTCATTAAAATAGTAATTTTAATTAATCTGAAACTCTAAAAGCTCAGTTAGATTAATTTCGAACCAGTGATTGGGGGAGTGGGTTACTAGTTGTCAGCATTAACAGCCACTTTTTATTCTTCGTAATGATTTTCATCAACCTACAATTATCGCAGTTAGAGCCGAATCTAGAGGGTAGGGTAAGGGGGCTTCCATCCCCCACTTCCTTTTATGAATGCTAGTAAGGATAACGAAGAGAAAAGTTATTAAATTACTATTTATTTTGCGATTTTTTTAAATCTCTAAAACGAGGAAAAAATTTATGCTGCAATTGAATTGAGGTCTCTCCCCCCCACTTAATTGTTTTCTAGATCCTAACATGCACACAGCTAAAATCAGAGAGAATATGTAATAGGAAAAAAATTAGAAACAAATTCATTTTGACTTAAACCGCATCTCTCAGATATCGGTATTGAGTGCACTTCCTTCTTAATCAGATACTACTCCTATTGGCTTCGTATCCTATTCGGCAGAATTTTCTATTCATTTAGTAACAGCGAAACATGGATCCTTTGTAAACAGAATAACAAGAAGCTTGATGCCTTTGATTCTAGATGCTTGAGCAGTGTCTTAGGCATTAGGTGGTTTGAATTTGAAAGTAATGATGAAGTTGGAAGAAAGAGTCATCAACCTCCTTTGAGCAACATTTTGTGCAAGGAGAGACTGCGTTGGTTTGGCCATGTTGCTCGTATGCATAGTTGTAGATTGACAAACAGTATTATGTACAGTGTGTTTAAAGACTTCAGGAAAAAGGGAAACCTAGGATGCGATGGACAGACAATGTGAAACAGGACCCTGCTAGAATTGGCATACAGCGTCCAAATATAGCAGCTGTAGCTCAAGAAGACCGGTCTGGAGAACAAATTTACACAATCTGGTAGGGCCTCCGTAGCCCAAGGCTGCATGAGGATTTTCTATGTTAAGTATGTATGTGAATTGTCATTGTTCTGCAACAGTTCAAAATATTCTTTATTGTTCACAAAAAAAATTATGTTTTTAGAGCTATTTAAGTGCCTTACTTTCTACACGCAAATGGGAAATATATTTTTGGAGGTGCTGATATTATAAACAAGGATAGGTAGATATGTCAGACAATGAAATCATTCAAGGTGTCTTCTGATATGGTGAGTACAATAATATAAATGATCACAGAGAAGTGGAGGAGAAATCGTGTTAAATCGAACGACTATTAATGTTAATCGAAAACCAGCCATACTATAAAAATCGTGTTAGAAGAATTCGCGTTTGTCAGGGAATGGGTGTATATGTGAATATATATATATTACATCAAAATATTCGATATTTATTATACAAGTAATATCGTATATATATATCAAGTTCTTGATATTTATCATAACATTTTTAAAAAATGTGATGGACTCTTTTTCTGATAACTGATTTGTAATTCGAATTAGGTTCAGAGAGAAATATGTTCACAATGAAATATTTGTCACACATTCAGTAAATGTTAAGCAATACAAAATGCTCAGATTATATCTTTTTTAAAGATTTTGAACGTAATAACTCACCTGAAAAATTGGCACAATTAATGTCCGACTCACTACTCCTTTCTCCTTCATAGAATGTCCATTTCCCTCGGATGTCTTCGTAGGAGCAGTTGGCTGGAGTGTCAGCCACCACAGAGCTCAAAACTGCAGACAAAATAACACACAGCTGGACACTCGTTTGCATCGTGAGTCAGACTGTGTTTCGAACTGATGAAGTTTTATATTTATTTCCTGTAAGCAACTGGTACCATCTACCAGGAACGAATGTTAAAAGTCTTTAGTAAGTTATTGGCAACTAGTGTGCAATACTGATCAGATATCTATTCCTCGACTTATCAAGAAACCGAGCTGCTAATAAATTTCAAATGCCTGTTCTTTTATCTAATGTCGAAAGTCACCGATGAAGTTCAATCTTCAAAATCCTTTTCAGACGATCACAAGGAACAAAATGTACAAATCTTCTCCCCGGCTTCGTGACATGCGTCTGACAACCACTCTTCTGATCCAATCGTTTTCGTTTATAAAAACTGGTTCCGAAGCTTAGAACAGAATATCATCCTTCAGACGCGGAAATTACATTCAAAGCAAGGATTCTAAAATAATAGCTCTCCTACAAAATTATCTTGTTTCCTTAAACAATAGTGTTAGTTTACTAATATGCATGCTGAAGCATCAATACAGACAACTTGACTTCTTTGATGTTTCAGAAGCATTATTTTGCAGGAGTTCCAGGAAATTCATTATGCCCTTTTAGAAGGTTATCTCAAAACTTATGATAATGTTTCTAATTCTTTCTGAAAGGAAAAAAAACAAACTAACGCGTTTATTGCTTTGTTGGCCTTTTTCTTTTCAGTCTGTCTGACGGGTTTTCAAGGTCTTCATATAAAGCTTCGCTCGTACAAAGTACACTAAATTGCCACAAGCATTCGAACACTTTTATGTCAGTTGGAAAAGCACGATTGAGAAGGAATTCAGTCATACGAAATCAAAATTAATGGGAGATTTGGAAAGTGCTAACGTTGATATTTTTAATACCTGTGCAATCCAAACAAAAAAATCTAATTTTCCTGTCAAGGTAGGTAACACTCTTAGTTTAACGTCGATATCAAGTTTTCTTCTGAAACTGATATCGACGTTAAATTAAGAGTGATACCTTCCTTGACAGTTGAACAAAAAAATTCAAGAAATTTCTTCAATTTATCTAATTTTACGCTTAAAACAATAAGCTTACCCCATCCACGGAATTATGTCACATCTTAAGGCCTTTCCAAACCCATAGATGTCACATTCATGACGAGGGCAGGGTGTAGATTCAGAGGAGATAATTTCCCAAAGAAAAACACCACATATGGATTTGGGTTGGTTGCTTTACCTATGAGAGACACTTTGTTCCACCATTAGGCTAAAACAACGGGTCGCAAGGGCACCACGGGCTCAGAGAAGGTGGGAGGGGGATGAGAATCCACAAAGCAGCTATTAGTAGACAAGTTTCCCGTGAAAACCATCCAGCGTGTTTTTAACTTCACAAGGTATGGCGTCTCCTATACACGATGCCACAGCTTAATGTCTCATCCGACGGACGGTGTACTTTCCAAAAAAGTCAATATCCCTTTTTTCACCACGGTAGACCCGTAATTAGCTGAGAATTCTCAACGCAGAAACAGTTGTGATTAGAATCTGACAACTACGGATTATGAGCCTGACGTGTTATTGATTGATTGACCCTCTCCCCACAAAAAATTGTATTCTGGTAGTATCTCAACCTCAGTATTCACTTCATCTTGGTCCGTGTGCCGTTTTCATCTTCTCAAAATTCAAATTGACACTGATGGACGAAGGATGTCATTCCAACCACCGAACAGAATGCGAAAGCGGAACTCAATTAGTTCACAGATGAAAACTTTCAGTCAGTCAACTTATCAAAAAAAAAAAATGGGAGAGTCCAAGAATATCAATCGTGCAGGAAAAAAAAGTTAAAGTGAGGGGGGGGGGTGTTAAGAGAATGTGTTTCTATTATAGCATAACCTTTCCCCTCCGTTTTGGAGATCTTTAAAAAAGTTCTTGAAAAATGCATGAAAAATAAAACATGGTTTAATAATATCTAATCTTTTACCGAGCCAACGGCAGTACCAATCTAAAAACATCGGTTCTCGTCCGATCACCGAAGTTAAGCAGCTTTGGGCGTGGTCTAGTACGTGGGAGGCGATCACCGAAGTTAAGCAGCTTTGGGCGTGGTCTAGTACCTGGGAGGAGGGTCACCTGGGAACACCGCCTGCAGTTGGAAAAAATCTGCTGAGGACTCGCCATCCTCACAGATCCCTCTACTATGACGTATTAAACTCACAGGCTCCTGTCAGACCTCTGTGGCAAGCAGCTGCTTGAAGAGGTATTTATTATTATTTTATAATCTTTTGCCTTTATTCCTCCTATCACCATTCTCAAACCAGAAGTTGCAGGAATTCTCAATCCTACTTCCCGAAGTTACATGAATGTTGCAACACTTGAATATCATCAATCATCAGGCGGAGATTACTTTGAAGGATACCATTTATAAAAATGTTGATAACTCTATTTTTTCTTTATTTTAAGAAAAAAATCATACTTAGTATTTTTGTCTTATCTTTAGCCCTTTTTTGTCTTTCCTTAACTCTTGGTTTGCAAGAGACCGTTGGTCTGTAAAATGGTAGCTAGGTAGTCACTGGAAGGAAAGCTATGCAGCAATCCGCTGTGATGATGCATAGAACCGACCAGACCTAGCACCTAATGTCCGACACCACCTTCTCGTGTGCAGACTGTTAGTGCCTTTCAAAAGAGATACTTGTGGAAGTGAACGGAAGCGGATGGCTGCCAGATTAGTGTGGCCTACTGATCTGGACAACTATGGCTACTTTTCTTTTTGTTTCTACCCTGCTGAGGAGTGGTCAACCACACAGGGTCCTGACCATATAAACCCACTGGACTGGACAGATATATGGCTCTGAGCTTGATTATGGATCCTGATTTTGCTGCACTGGTGGGCTTCTGTGGAGGGAAAATCTTCCGCTGTGTTTTCTGTTTGTTTGTGGGTTGACAGCCCCAAGTGAATAGATTCACAGGATATGTTTATCAGCTGGTGGATAATCCTGAGCAGAGGTCATCGCAGGCACCTGAACTCTTTGCTTCTGCTGGCATCGTCAAATTCTACATTGAAGGAAGTCTTCCAGTGTAGATGGCTTCAGCTTTCGAGTATTGTTACATAACTCTGTATTATTGGGCTGTCTCACTGGCCCACACCCTTTGGTAGTTTGTGAACCACATTTGAATTTCAAATTATCTGGCGAGCAACATTGTAAAATATACACTGAATGGACAAATTATTATATAAACCCTGATAACAGTATGCAAAGCAGAAGTATCGCGCTCAGTCACGTGGGACGCGTAACTAGCAATGCCTATAAATAGAGCAGGTCATGAAACCAGTCACGGAGAAGTAATCATGATTAAAGGCAGCGACGTAAGTGAGTTTGACCGTAGGTGCGAGGAAGGCCGGTTGTTCAATCACCGCAACTGCCGAAATGTTGGGATTTCCATGTCAGACCGTTGCAGAAGTATACCAAGACTACGTGAAATGCGACAAAACTTCCAACCAGCGGGAGAAATGCGGATGTAAACATCTCTCGAGGTGATGACTCTCGAGGTGAGCACAGACTGTTCAACATCGTTACACGGAATCGCAACGTCAGAATTGAATGAGGTCACGTCCACAACTTATGCACAAAGACTCTCTGTCGAACCATGGAAAAAGTAGGCTATGGCAGTTGACGTCCATGTTATGTCCCCTTGTTGACTGCAAGGCACCGAAAGATTAGGCTGCTGCAGTTTGCAAAGGCCTATTGCAACTGGAGTGCGCAGAACTCGAAACACGTCATCTGGTCTGAG
This sequence comes from Ryuthela nishihirai, assembly GCA_038380435.1. NCBI lineage: Eukaryota > Metazoa > Arthropoda > Arachnida > Araneae > Heptathelidae > Ryuthela > Ryuthela nishihirai. The sequence goes on from JAWZYU010000020.1 coordinate 45,221,982, forward strand.
AATCACTGTTTCAATTCTATCACGCGCATGAGAGGGTGCATGTGTGGCGTAAACCACACAAAGCGATGGACCCAGCTTGCCAAGTTGGGGTCATACAGGCAGGTAGAGACGGTGTAACAGTTTGTGTTGTATTTACATGGCTTCCTCGGGGGTCCCCTTGTACCCGTCGAGACCTCCGTCATCGGCAGAAGAAATATGAATATCTTCGCCTACCATCTACACCCATTCGTAACGATTCTCTTTCTGAACCATGATACCATCTTCCAACAAGACAACGCCATACCGGATACTTCCCAAGTGGCGACCAATTGGCTCCAGAAGCATTGAAGTGAGTTCACCGCCTCGATCGCCGGACTTAACACTATTGAGAATTTGTGGGACAAATTTGAAAGATATGTTCGAGCCTGCCATCTCCCACTGCCAAGAGTGGATGCTCTACGACAGACGATCCTTGTTTCATGGGAGGCAATACCACTTCCCTGTTTTCAACTTGAGTCCTTACCAAGACGTCTGCCTGCTGTTGTGGGGGCAAAAGGTCGACCAACAGGTTAGGCCACAGGATAGGTAGGTGCATATAATAATTTGTTCATTCAGTGTATATGAAAGGAATGAGATTGGAAATAACACACACTATATATAATTCTGAAACGTTTATTAAAAAATAATTTTCAAAATCTGAATGAATACAATTACGAAATTTCCCGTTAATAAAACAGTCACATGACTCTTGACACTTCAGTGTCATCGGGCATTCATTCCTATTTTGAAATGTAAAGCGAATGTGATTCTGATTATGAGCTGCATTGATAGCCACCTGAGTCACGTGTCTATATTATCAAGTACGTGACTTAGCATTACGTAGAATTCATGCCTCTTGTATCAATTTCACTGATAAAAAAAGGAATGCAACTTGCTTCGCAAAAGGTTTTCCTCGTTAGTTTGTTCTACCCACATGTACTTGAATAGTGTTTCCCAATCGCTGGGGGGATAAGCCGTAGCGTGCCAGGCTCGTAATCTGCAGTCTCACCTTTTCTGCTAAACTCCCTCAGTCAGAAAAGAGGCACCGATGAGCTTGTAAAATTCGCGGTCCGTCGGATGGGGCGCAAAGTCGCGTGCAGGAGATTTTGGGCTGTTTTACCTCTCAGCGGCATTTGTTTTGCCATAATGGGCTAAATGGCCAGGTTACAAGGACTCCCAAGGTTCAAAGAAGGTTGGGGATAAGGGACACCCTAAACAGCCCTTAAGTGACAGGTAATAGCCTATCGTCAAGGGCATCAATCATGTTCTTTAACGTGCACAGGGTATTGCTCTTCTGCATACGGGATCATCCGACGACCGGTGGCCTTTCCAAGCTCACAAATGTTTCTTTCTTTGTTCTTCACTTTTCTATCCGAGGAGAGGGAGGGGATTTGAACAAGATAAATCTCAATCCGGTCTCAAATCGTGTTCTACAGAAATATTTAGGGGTAGGATTGCGGTTCAGTTTGAAGATTGGATTTAAGGGAAGCAACAGAACTTGACGATTTGGTTTTTTGGGATATAAAGCTAATTGAACAATTTAACTATCCTTTAAAATTAACTGTATATTGTCTTTACTGCAACACCCGAATACGAAAAATATTATGGTTATTACTGAAAGCCTCAGAACTTGAAGAGTGGGATTAAAGGGCTCTGCAAACAAAAATATTTGAGATATTATACTATAGAATATAAATTTATTCATTCAAAGTTTGTCGAGCAGATGTATAGTATGGGGACTTTCGGGGATAGTCCCCCCCACCCTTGTCCCCTGGAAAAATTGCTCGAAAATTAATTTATGCTAAATATAATTATATTAAATAATATCAAGTTTACCAAAAAAATTATATTTTTTCGTCTTAACAAAATGTAATCTTGAATTTTTGTGTTTTCGTTCGTTTTTGGACGAATGTTATTTATTTTTATTACGAAAAATATTTTCCCGTGCATTTTTAATAAAAGATTCCCCTTTTTTTCTATTTGCTCTCCGGCATCCTTAGTTGCATTATGGTATGGATGTATGCATAATTGCTGTATCCGCAATGAACATTCAGAACGGCCTAATCAGAATGTTTCTATCTTGAACTGATTTGCTATTTGACCCCCCCGTCCCCTGTTTGAAATGCTCCCCTTCCTCCCTGAAACATTTCTGTCAACACCCATTGGCAAATTTTTCATTTTCTACGAATTTCGGCTATTTTTGTGGGCTTGAAGTTAAGACAGAAAACTACTAAAATACTAGCTAGAGATAAAAAGGAACATTTTCTTCTTCGTTGCGTTTCTTTTGACAAAACAGTCTTCTTTTATAATTTTGTTTCACGTTCCGGGGGAGATAAATTATTTTTTCCTCAGGTTTCTTCTTTGTAGTTTGGTCTAAACGAAAGTATCTTGATAATTGCTATCATTAGACTATTGGTAATGATATTTAGAACTTTCAATCTTATACGACTTACTTTTTCGCACATTACAAACTTCCTATTACACAGAAACAAAACACAAGAAGCAAAAGTGATACGATTTATTATCGCTAAAACTTTTTTCTGTATACTCAGAAATCAGGATTCCGTAACCGAATATCTGATTGATAGGTAGCTTTGAGGATATAGAGTGTATATATAATATATTCGCTATAAAAATACTAGAAATAAATCGATTCTTTCGTCACTTTTTAATTTCTAACCCACCACTTCGACCCCTATTTGACCTTGAATGTGACGCCGGTTCTGAAAATTCCTTATTCCTAATTTATACTGCCTGAAATAGCGCTATTCAACAATTTTCATTTGGGTTGCAATGATTCCTCCGATGTCGAAGTTCAAATTTTGATATACTGGCGCTGGAGAGCTAAAAATTGGAAAATATGGCTATTTCAGTCAGTAGAACTCAGAAATAAGAGGAATTTTCAAATCCGGTGTCACATTCAAGATCAAATAGGGCTCAGCGCGACAGTTTAGAAATCAAAAGGTGCCGGTGGCAGTGACCGATTTCTGGTGTTTATATATAGAGGACATAGAGTTAGTCTATGAGGCTTTGAGGGTACAGAGTTTAAACTGACGCCACATATTTCGAAAAATTTCAATAACTCTATGCCGCTAAAAGAAATAGATTAGCTCTTTTTTCTCATGATGACTCCTATTGTGTAAAAAACAGAGTGAAACAAACACATATTTTGGTAACTGACATGATTAATGATACACAATAGACGTTGGTTTTAACATATGTATTTTCCATTTAAGGAATGGGAGTGGCAGCCACAGCTGTGCTCTCAATGTTGCACTCGTCGGTTCCTCGTCGGATTCTAAAGTATCCATCTTCTCCCCAGTCTTCTCCCCAACTGTTCTTCACGATCCAATATTTCTCTCCGCTGCTCTGATCCACCCCGTAGCCTACGGCCAGCACAGCATGATTCGTAATCATGAAGGGATTGAATCCATCCATCAACCCCGTGTGGTGATAAATTCCTCCGGTGTACTGCTGAAAGTCAGGATACACTTCAAAGGAAACTGCGATCGGTCCGTTCTTGACAAGCTCCAGCTGCATCAACTCTTCGTTGCATCTGTGAGGAAAAGTAGTTGGTTTCTAACATATTCTCGAAATTTATGCAGTCCTTATAGAGTTATTATTTAAAAAAATAAGTTTTAAGGTGTTATATTTTATTAAATAATTAAAGTATCATAATTATCAGTATTTCCAAAATATTAAGATTCAAATTTTCATTGTTACTAATGTTCACACATTAGTAACAATGAAAGTTAGAATCACCATGCCTAACGACCTTTCTTCAAAGGAAGATTTCTCAGGTGGAAAACTCTCATAAATTGCAATAATGTAAACGCTAAGAATAATTTTGAATAGATTACGTATTAAATACTAACAATAATTAATTTCTTTTACCAGGGGTTCCCAAATTTGTCTGGTTTGTCGCCCACTGTAAATCTCAGAAGACCTCTAAATCTCAGAGACCCACCTGTTCCGTTATACAGGAACAAGTCTTCTAGCAGTTTGTAGAAATCGAATTCTAGTCGCAATATCTGACTGAAATGTGGCTTTCAGTATATAGTGTTTGTATATATCTAATATATAAAGACGATTACGAGTAATTGTGTGACAGTAGATTACGCTAATTCTAACTATGAGGGAGAAATGTTAGAGTTCTGAAAATTTGTACCTAAGGGTAATCACCTAGGAGCCGTTGAGTACAAATTTTGACCACCCCTGAAATAGTGTATCCTCCTCAATAGAGTTTCATCTCTTAGGGGAAATTTTATTCGCAATGGGTTACACAGGCAGGTCACAATAATCCGAAGGGCATAAAGCTGGGCAGGGATCGATTCGGCAGCTGTTACGCGGGAAAGATAAGCCTCCTTTCAAGGCCATCCATCGTGTTCTTTAACATGCCCAACGCATAAGTCTTCTGCACACGGATCTACGGCTTAACGGATGTTAAGACATTACACCCGATGAATTTGAAAAGTTAGCCATCTATCGGCGTCCCCTTTTTCGAAAGCAGAGAGGGTTGGGTTTATTAATTCTGAGCTGTACTCTTTTTGCACACACTGGGCTCAATGGCCAGGTCACAAGTACCCCTAGGCTCAGAGAAGGTTGGGGAAGAAGATTCACTGGACAGCCATCAGGAGACAGATGTAAACTTCCGTTCAAGGCCATCCAGCATGTTCTTTCACGTGTACAGGATATGGCTTTCTTGCCTGTGAGACCTATGAGCTTCAGAGGGAAATAACAAAGGAATCTCAACGCAAGAACAGAAAGGGCGTTAACGTTGCACTCTATATAATAACCTTTGCCTGTAGGTTTAGAAAGAAAAAGGTTTTCCTTTTTGTTGTTCAAGGACTCTTTTAAACTTATGAAGAAAGTTACTGCATAAGGATCTTGAACGGAGAATTAGATTTTGGCAAGTATAACAAAGACTTTTTGTCTTACGCTCCATAGAATCCACCGACGTAATGATAGTCAGCAACATAAAATCTTTTACATTTCTTCTCCACACATGGTCCGTCCTTCCCGGTGTAAGGATTGCATTTCTCCGGCACAACACCAAAGTCTTGGGCATATTTGCCAGCAATAAGATAAGGGAATCCTCCTAAGCAACCTGAGAGAATAGAAATTTAGAAATCATTCTGTAAATGGCACTTGAGAGATGACAAAAACAAGTATATTTTATCCCCCTTATATTTGAACTGTACGTAAAAATCTTTCATTAAAATCTTTCTGTGTTTTGAGTGTTTGGTTGTGCGTTCGATGCCTTTTGTCTTTTTCTATTCAGCTGGTTTAATGCAATATGGCCCCTGTTACTCTTGCACTGTAACACCTCCTAAACAACCAGCTATTTTTCTAAAGTTTTCTTTTTTAATACTGTTTCAAAACTATATCCATTACATTATTAAAATTATCCACGGGAGGGCAATTCCCTCCACGTTCAGGAGATTCGGTTTCCTGATAATATGTTGTTCTTATGATAGTGAAGAAGTCCTCAACTGTTTTTAAGAGGAGAGCAATCGAAACATGGATTCAGACAGCACCAATTGTGTTTAATGACTCCACTCCCCTATCGAAATTAAAAAAAAAACGCTGGGAGTAGTGTCCGAAACTACAACCTCCCGAAAATTTAGATGCTTTATCACTAATCCAGCCTAAGCCCAGTTAAAATCCATCTAAATGAAGACTATAAACTTTGATTCTTGGTTGGTTGGTTGGTTCGTGGCGCCATCTATAGACCACGAACGCTAGTAATAATCAGCATTTAAATAATACAGTTTAACTATTATTTCAGTGGTTACCAACAGGGACGACCACGAGGAATATTTTAATTCAAAACATTTTCCATTAGATGTATTTTTTAAATATTCGTTATAAATAATGGGGCATTTATTATTATTATGAAGAAACTATGTGAATTTGTCTAAAATTAGGATTGATATCTCATTCAGTCAACACCGCCTGTGAACAATATACTTACTTGTGAATATCCCTAACAGCTGACGTAAATAACTAACTTACCTTGTGAATACTCCGAACAACTGACGACGTCTTGAGGTGCAAGTTGAACCTGAACTTTATTATTAGTGAGGATCCTCAAACGAGCTTCCAGCATACCCATCGCGGAGAAAGAATAACAGCTTCCGCAGCCACCTGGAAGTGAAAAGGAATATCAACCACGAAAAAAATCGTTTCTTTCTCTATGTTTTATACATCCAGACCTCTGATACATGTTCTGCCAATTATTAATTCTACATTTTTAGTATATTTAGTATAAGATGTTTTCAACAGTTTTTTTCGTCCACAACATATATAATGTATATATAAAATAAAAAAATTAAAACTTTTAAAAATTAGCTTTCTTCATAAATGCGCTCTAAAAATAAAAAAAAGCCTGAAGCATAAAGATTGTGCAATCAGTCACTGAATTCACTTCAAAGGAAGATAGGGCGCCAACAATCCTATTCAGTTGCTGAATCGGCGTCATATCTTCCTTTGAAGTGAATACGAATTCAGTGACTGGTTGCACCATCGATATGATTTAGGCTTATTTTCCACTCTTTAGGGCGCGTAGAGGAAAACAAGTATTTTTTTTAATTTTCTAATCGGGAAAAAATGGATGTGGAAAAGCAGTCGGATGGAATGTAAGGCAGTGGTTCCATGTGCAGAGAGCCGTACGCTGTGCACGTTGAAGATCTGGATTCCCTTGGCTGGAGATTTTCATCTGTTTAAGGAGACTTCCTTTTTCCTAATAGTTGTTCAATGGGTCCTTTCCCATCTCTGAGCCTTGGGGTCCTTAGAACCTGGCCATTTAGCCAATTAACTGCAAAAAAAAAATGCTTCTCAGAGGTAAAACAACGAAAGTACAGAAACCTAGAAGTAGTGGGTAAATGGTGATGGAGTGGGGAACACCTTTGTACACTCCAGCATCTCCGAGTTGTGCTCTATTCCATAAATAGATGAACGCTCCTCTTTAGTTGGTTTTCTTTTCATGTCCGACTGTAAATATTCGACTTTTTTAAGAAAAAAATTAAAATATCTTTTCGGGTTAAGTAAACACTAATGAAATGTCACGATTCTCATTTCCCAAATTCTATAACAGTTTCAGTTTTTATCGTTAACGAACCCTAAATTTGGAATTAGCAGAATCTGAAACGACTCTTGCGAACGATCTATTCATGATAGATATTTTGGAATTTTGGTGGTACAATGAGTTAATATTGACGGCTGCGACTCCCTCCTTACTCCAGTGGCGAAGTGGTAAAACGGAACTTTTCTTTTTTCACTTTAAGAGATAAAAATCAATCTTTTTGGAATTGGAGTAGTAGTAATGAATTATTATCATTTACATTTCCCGAAACATCATAAGCTCTAATTTCCAACGTTAGAGGATGCTCGGAAAATATAAAAAAAACTTCTTTAAAAAACAGAAAATAAAAAATTTCATTTTCTTCTAATACGAGCGCTATATACATTCCGATATTCTTCGATTACTGTTTTTCTTCACTATTTTTAAAATTTCTTTAAAAAGGGATTATTTAATAATAATAATAATAATAATAATAATAATAATAATAATAATAATAATAATAATAATAATAATAATAATAATGATGATGATGATAATAATAATACATAGATTCCTTATTTCCCTGCAAATTGCTTTAAGGACATCTAAATAATTTTGGAGATAATTGCAATTGACTAGTTTTAACCAGAACGCATTTTTATGCCTCCGGTGAGCTAAATGGTCGTGTCACAAAGACACTAAAAAAGTTGGGGAAGAGAAATTTCAATTCTAATACAGTTGGGAATCGAACCTGTGAACTGCATATTACGAGCGTGTCGGGCTACCTAAGAGCCAAATCCCGTTGTACAGATTTACAGATGTGTTCAATATTTGAACTTTTACACAGATTTAACAACTAGACAATAACTTTTAAACGGTTGGCGACTTGCTGCCTTTGAACCTTTCAAGATCATTGACTTTAATATTTGGAAATACGTTAGTTCAAATTTATTTTGAAAAGAAATTGTATTGAAACAGATATTGACCAGATACACCTAAGGAAGAGTTTGATAATAATTGATAGGATAATATAAAGTTTTCTTCTGACTTTACCTTGATTTCTCACGGGAGACACAAAATTGACTCCGCTCACATTTCTCCAATCAAATTCTTCTGGAAGCTCTTCGACGAGTCGAGCAATATAAGGTGAAACAGGAGCTGGTTTCGGACGGCTGTTGGAAGAAGGCAAAGTTAGATTTTAAATCATAGGTGAAATTTTCAGAAATTAATATATTCTTTGACCTAACAAAATATTAGCGAATTCCCATGTTATGTCAATGGAATTCTAATTTCGGAGCTCTGTAACTTCTAAAATATGCATTTAATGGAAAACTGTGAATGAAGACAAATTAAAGATCAGAACCAAATTTATTTCAATTTCGATTTTTAACAACAATATTTAAGAATAAATTACCTTGTTTTACAGAAACCATTGAAAATCGTCTAATATTGAAATAATCATCGTGCAAACCTTCTGAAATTCACATTTACTTTATAAAATGGTTTGGAACAATACCTATTATTTAAATTTTAATCAATTTCTGAGGAACATTCTTACGACTCATTACCATTGTAAAAATTCCAGCTTCCATAACTCTTTAAATATTGAAAAATTATGTTTTGGAGCCGTCCCATGGCCGAGTGGTTAGCGAAAGAATCCCTTTCTCGGAATAGAGATTCTTTTGAACTTCTCAGTTAGTCCATTGATCACAAAAAGACATACAGCTCAATGCTAAACAAATGATTATTGTCATAATATGGGGGTGGGAGGGAAAAATAACCAACGTACCTTGCATTAAATAATTCTTAGTAGAAAGGATTTGAAATCACCCTTAATAAAATGGTCTTGTCGTAAACTCAGAAGCGGCAATTCTTTCTCTCTAGAGTAAAAGTCGGGTTGTATTTTATCTCTAAGCGGCACTTTCGTGCACAATGGGCTAAAAGGCCAGCCACAAGGACCCAGAGGGCTCAGAGAATGTTGGAGAAGGAGATCCACTGGACAGCTCTTAGGAGGCATACGGCAGCCTCCTATCAAGGCAATCCAGTATATTCTTTAAAGTGTACAGCGTATGGCTGTCCTGTATGCAGAACCACGGCTTAACATCCCATGCGACGGACGACAGTCTTCCGTAGCCCATAAGTGTCCCCTTTCTCATCGACAGCGAAGAGGGGTGTTAGCGGAGATAAATCGCAAAGCTGGAATAGTTGGGACTCGAACCTGGTAACTGCAGAATACGAGTCTGGGCCCTACGAACCCCCTCGCCTTAAATGAAAGGTACTTTGGTATTTACGTTAATCTTTGCACTATCGTAAAAAATCATATAGGAAAAAAATTTTGCTTACATGGGAATGCGTGACTTCTTTCCTCCTGATCGACGCTCCATATCGCGTAGTGTCATTCCATTCAGCTCAGGATAAGCTGTCGCCCTCCAAGAGTTCTGCGCAGCATTGATGGCTTTGATAAAATGCTTTGTTCTGTTTGTAGAAATTGTTGCCAATGAATCTAAAAACAAGGAAAAAAGAAATATTCAAAATATTACAAATATATTTTAAGCATAATATTTTTAAGTAATAACGAATATCGTTCGTCTTACTATGAAATGATTCTGTGATAAGAAATAATGAACATATCATTAGAGTTTCGATGAAATGATTTTCTAATAAGAAATGATGCATACATAGTTAGACTTTTGATAAAATGATTCTGTGATAAGAAATAGTGAAAATCGTTAGTATTTCGATGAAATGATTCTCTGATAAATTACAAGAAATCATGAATTCAATTGAAGGACGAGAATGTGAGCTATATCCGCAACATTATTCAGTGGTTAATTTTATGCAAATATTACTATCATTCATATCCCCTGTGGACTTTACGGATCCTCCTGGAATTTGAAAAATAAGCTGATATTGTTAAACAAAAATGTTCTCCGATTTTCAAAAATCGCCCTTTTCGCACACGCTTTTTTTTTTATGTTTATAGTGATTTTTAGGACGAAAAACTTTTGCGCAAGTAAATGTGTTATTAAACCAAATGTTTCTAATTTATATATTTGTAAAAGTTTAAAAATTAAAATAAACTATTAGTGAAAGTGATATTACAGCATTTGTGTTGAAATTGAGGAGTTATTGTGAAGAAAATGTCAAGACGCCATATATAATGGATATTTTCTCTACTTTATCTATACTTTTAAATTAATCCCATATGCGACGGTCACTTCAGAAATTTCATTAGAAATGGGAATAGAGTGAAATGACCAAGATTAGAGAATATGTAATTCATGAAAATATTAAGGTATTTTCTTAGTCTTAAGACAAAAAGAAATTTTTTCCCAAAATTCATGCAAAAATATAAGTTTTAATTAAAAATTGTAGGCCAAATGAAAAAAAAAAGGAAGATATGCCACTGGGTAAATTCTATCAGTATTCCTGATATTCCGTTCCCACTTTGATCGAAAATATTCCTGCTAAAGTCAACGTATGTAGTAAATGCAGAGTTTCTTTAACCAAATGTATCATATTTAATATAATGAAAATGCTTCAATGTGAACTAATATCAAAATTGCAAGATAATATTTTTTTAAAAGGATAAGCGAAATAGTTTTACTTACATGTTCTGTTTCTCATAGTTCACTTTCGGTGCCACAGCAGTCTGTTTCTTGGCCGTGTAACAAGCCCAGTTCTTTCCCAGCACATCATGACTCCAACCCGGAAGCACTTCGTCGCAGTAACTGGTCACATTCCCATAAGGATCTTGTTCGTATTTGGAAAATGCAAAATACTTTCGGTAATTGATGACCACTTCAAATCATTGGTTGTAGATTAACGTCCAAAACCCTTTATTGCCGAACTCGTCCACTGCAACGTCGGGAAACAAGAGCTCGAACTGCAGAGTGTAGATTGCTGCACCTGAAGAAATGGAAATTAGATTATTTCCTTCATTAAAATAATAATTTTAATTAATCTAAATTAATTTAAATTAAAAGCTCAGTTAGATTATGTTTTATTTCGAACAACTGACTAGGGGTGGGTGGGGAGAAAGTAGTTGGCAATATCACTTTTCAAACAGGCACTTTTTATTCTCTGTAATGAATTTCTTCATTAACCCACAATTCTCACAGCTGGGGCCGGATCTAAAGGGCGGGGTAAGGGGCTCCCCCCCCTCCGTTTGACAATATTAGTAAGGATAATGAAGGCAAAAATTATTAACCATATTGTATATATACACCGTCGTATCAGAATAATATGCCCACCTACCATACATGTAGTATGGTAGGTGGTCATATTATTCTGATACGACTGTGTATATGTATATTGTGACGTTTCCAAACCTCTAAAAAGGCTATTTTTTATATTGCATTTTAATTCCGGTTGGTTGCCTCTCCCCCTTATTGTTTTCCAAATCCAAACTTGCTCACAACTAGAATTAGTGGGAATATTTACTCCGAAAAAAATTGAAATAAATTCCTTTTGACTTACTACCGCGTCTTTCAGATATCATTACTGACTGAATTTTCTTATTAATCAGATACTCCTATTGGTTTCGTATCCCATTCAGCAGATTTTTCTATTCATTTATTTGGCCTTATTTGGCGGATATTTCCTTGTCTTAATCTTCTGTTTCATGTCTGAATGTATGTTTCTTCAAGATGGGAGAGGAGCAAAATAATATCTGAAGATCTATGAATAATTCTGTTAATTATCATGTTAAAAATTTTTAACACAAAGAACATCCAATAACAATAGAAATATAACTGCAATATTCTCTGTCAGGGACTATGAGAATAAATCGTTTCCAAAGGAAAATGGACAAAATCATTTTAATTAATATTTATTTTAAAAAAATTATATAAATCCTTTTATTAAAAGTGCTTATTACAATAATCTATTATATATTTTAGAGAGTTTGTTTGTCTATGTGTTCGACATTTCCTCCTAGAAAGTCAGAGCTAGGACCGCCAAACTTGGTTTACAGCGTTACCTCACTGTATTTAATGCATTGTAAGGTTTTCAACCCCTGGAATTTAGAACCCTCTCCCAAACGTTGGCAGAGAAACGTTTGTCCATTGATGAATATGCGCATCAATAACGTGCTCATAATTCATCCATTCCTAACTTTCAACTCTCCATTCATAGGGTAGGGGACTTCAGAGCCCCATAAAATTTTGTACACATTGCGGCAGGTTTAATTTCCGCGAGAGCAGCTAAGAACCCTATCTCTAAATCCTATGTCGCAAGACGCAAGTGAGACCATCACACCAAATTCGGGACCGATCGGTCGAGTACCTGCGGAATTACCGGAAGCTGAAAATTTCTGCCACCGGTGATTTCATCCCGGACGTGAATGAACGTCTGTGCACTCGTTACGAATGCGGCTACCCTTAGTAATTATAACGAGACCCGAACGACCTTGAGGAATTCCGCTAGCAAATTTTATTTGCATTCTTTCGCTACAACTGTTTTCTTACCATTGATATCAGTCTTCGAAACACTAGTAGAATAATAGTGGCTAAGGGTCTAGAATAGAAGTCTATGTCACACTGGGTGCACGCAGAGGTGACAAACGTACACCTAAGTGCGATGCTAGGTGTAATTTGAAGAAAAATGTCGGCTATTCCTGGTTACAATCATCTTTTCGTCTTAACGAATTTATTCAAAATGAACGAATACTGAACGAATTAAATAAATAAATAAAAATCTCCTCAACCAGCTGCTTGCGACAGAAGTCTGACAGGAGTCTGTCAATTTATACGCCATAGTAGAGGGTCTGAGAGGATGGCGGGACCTCAGCAGAAAAGCAACATAAATATCCATGCCTTACCCGTGGCTCGAACCCAGGTCCCTTAGATCAGTATCCAACTGTGCTAACCATTCGGCCACGGCATGGCATTGAACGAATTATTTACACAAAATCCAAAAATCACACTTACTATATTAATGATTGCAAAAATTACTTATTTAAGATTAAAGTAATATCTTAAATTAATTTTGATAACTGTTATTTCTGATGTTAAATATTTAAACTTCTAAACTGAGTTGGCTTCGCATTAACAACAACCTAATACTTCGTGGGACCAATATTTGCCCGTAAGACAGTCTGTACTCGTTGGGACATGGACTCCACAAGGTGTTGCAGAGTATCCTGTGAAAGTACTACTAATTCCGTAATGGGCCCTGTAATGCCTGCATATTGTCATGGTTCCGTAATGTGCCCTGTAATGTCTGGATATTGCCAGGACGTGGGTCGGAGCATATAATCGCTTTTTCCAATAGGTCCCAAACATGCCCAATTGGGATAAGATCCGGTGAGTAGACCGTTGAGCGACCATAGAAGGATGGAGAATTCATCATCATGTTCCTGAAACTAGTTTGAAACCTGCATGGACCTGTGACATGGCACGGTATCTTGTTCATAGATGCTTGAGTTGTCTGGACACATTGTCATCATGAAAAGGTGTACTTGGTCGTCAATAATCGAATAGTAGGCGGTCCCGTCAAGGCGTTGATTCACTGTGATCAGTGGACCCAAAGGCATACCATGAAAACAGTCCTCAAACCATAACACCACTGCCTTCAGCTTGCAGAACACTGATGATTATCCTGGTACCATGGCCTCATGTTGCTTTCTCCAAATGCAGCATCACACCCATCAGCATGATGGAATTGGAAACGGGATTCATCTGACCAGGTGATAGATTTCCACATGTCAGTGGTCTGATGTCGGTGCTGATGCCCCCATGCAAGTACAGTTTCTTGTGTCTCGGAGTGAGCATTAGTACTGTGACTGCTGTTGACTGTCATAGCCCATACGAGACATTGTCCTGAACATCGTCCACGTGGGTATTGGTCTTGCCATTCCAAAGTTGTACTAGGTGGTTAAGGACCAGTGTGCTGCATCGCTGCTGTGTTACGAGACGTGATACACTTAGCTCACCATGGTAGTTGGCCATATGTGACTGTCCCATGTGTGTGTGACCTTTGGCTGGTTATTCAACCGCTGTTGGACCAGTTCACCATGACCGTTGTTGTTGAGATACTGCCACCTGAACGCCATTCCTCACAATTATACAATCCTATCACGTTCGAAATTGGGAAGATCATGACGCTGATCCATTCTTCCTCGAAGTAATACGAAAACTGATTGCCATGTGTGCGCTCTACAATCGAATATCGGGTGTTCCTGACCTTGAGCCATCAACAGCGCCACATTCCCACACAAGGGATGTTGCTAATGCAGAACCAATTCAGCGCGCAACTCTTCAAATACAAAACGAATATTATTGCAATTCAAGATTTGGTTACTCTTGATGACAATCTTTAATTTATCATCTGTAGCATTCTTCCATAAAAAAGCCAAAAAGCCCGATTTTAGTACTCATAGAGCATCGAAGTTAGTTTCCGATTTACACAGCATGAAAATTTCGTAATTTTTTGATTGGGTTGTTTTATATACCCTTCACTTTCATCAGCCAACGAACTATTGGAGTCACCTGGTCACAAAATATATGTGTATATACTGAAATCAGAAGAAAAGTTATCCATACAGCAAAATATAAATTTTTCATCAAAACTCAGCCCGAGGCATATGATCGAACAGACATAATCGCTGACATATGATTTGCAGATAAAAAAAATCTCTGAGAAGCGCTTTTTGCATACAGTGGACTAAATATCCAGGCCAAGAGGACCTCATGGGCTCAAAGAAGGTTGGTATTAGGGAATTCAGTGAACGGCTATTAGGAAACAGTCGGTAGCCTCCCTTTAATGCTACAGAGTGTGTTCTTTAACGTGCACAAGGTATGGTTCTCCTTCACTTGGGACCACGTCTCATGCAATGGACAGCGGCATGTCCATCGCATCCCCTTCCTGACATAGAGAAGGGTGGGGACTTATTGGAGATAAAACTGAACCCTGGCAGTTGCGACTTGAACCTGGAAACTGCAAATTACGAGCATACCGACTGAGCGAACCTCACCCCGAAAATGTTATGAAAAACAGGTTAATTTCTTAGTTCGTTTTTTAAACAAAGCCATTACATTACAGATTACAATTAACATATTACAATTCATCCATTACACATTTCTTATCATATAAAATATAAAATCAAAGAATTATGTTATCCAGATTTAGCAATCACAATTCAAGTCCTTTGTCAAACTTTCAACCCATTAAAACATCGCCATTTGATTCTGTAGAATAGCATTAAAAATTTGTTAAGCAAGTAATATAATGTCGCTGAATGATTTTTTTCATAATAGCCAGAGGGGACTAAATCCTCTGCTTTTTATTGAATTTGAATAGTGAAGAATAAAATAATGAAAAGCAGAGAGATGTGAATTCGAATAACCTTTTATGGGTAATAAATTCTGCCCCCCCCCATACACATTGCAACTTGCAGCCCTGGGTACAATTTAATTAAAACACCCCCAATTACTGAAAGCTTCAAAATAAGTCGTATGACCACATGTTACTTCCCATGTGTGACCTTCAAATTTATTCAAAACTTTAAAATAATGGCATGAACCGAGCTACAACATAAAAATGGTTTTCACGCCATTCCGTGCCTCCACCCACAGTCTTCAAATCCTCACATCTTGTTCGATTAACATCAGAAGAATAATCCTATTCCAATCGGTTCAATCTTTAGTAGTGAAGCACAATTGGTTAATGCTGTAATTGCAGCGCTAAGTACATTCTGGCCTCTTTTTGCTAACGCTCGTTATGAGTTTTCTCTACAGTGTTAAAAAATATCACGACGTAGACACAGTCCTCGATTACATGAGAGATGAATTCTTAAAAAAGTTCGTGTAAGGTAAAATCGTCGAATTGGAATTTCTCTTGAGAAATAATGTAAATTGGAAGATGCTTCAAGAATCCTAAGCTGATTGATGTACTTCTACCTTTGTTCCTTTATTGCGACTATCCTTTCGTTAATGTTTTATATTTTTTGCTTTTTATTTACGTTTCATACATATATAACTCACTTTTCAAAAGGGGAAAATGATAAAGAGAGAAACAACAACAACAACAGAAGAAAAGAAACAGTTAAATGCAATTTTATTTTATTATCTGATGCTTATAGATGATTATCGAGTAATGAGGACAGAAAATTAAATTTTGTGGAGTAATATAAGATGATTAACTGTTATCCTTCCAAATGTTCTACAGGATAAGTAATAATATTTAACCAGTCAATGGGAATTTTACATGCTTACATTGTCATCGTTCAGCGATAGTTCAAAATATTCTTTATTGTTCACATGCGAAATATATTTTTGGAAGTGCTGATATTATAAACAAGGATCGGTCAGATAAGTGAGACAAGAGAACCATCCAAAGTGCCTTATATGGAAAATAAAATAATATAAATGATCACAGAGAAGTAGTGAAGCAATTGTGTTTAAATCAAATGACCAGTCGTGCTAGTTTCCAAAAAATTCAAATTTTTGAAGAATGTGATAAACTCTTTTTTCTGATAACTGATATGTAATTCGAAGTAGGTACAGAGAGAAATATGTTCACAATGAAATATTTGTCACACATTCAGTAACTGTTAAGCAATACAAAATGCTCAGATTATATCTTTTTTAAAGATTTTGAACGTAATAACTCACCTGAAAAATTGGCACAATTAATGTCCGACTCACTACTCCTTTCTCCTTCATAGAATGTCCATTTCCCTCTGATGTCTTCGTAGGTGCAGTTGGCTGGAGTGTCAGCCACCACAGAGCTCAAAACTGCAGACAAAATAACACACAGCTGGACACTCGTCTGCATCATGAGTCAGACTGTGTTTCGAACTGATGAAGTTTTATATTTATTTCCTTGCAAGCAACTGGTACTATCTGCGAGGAACGAATGTTACAAGTCTTATGTGAGTTATTGGCAACTAGTGTGCAATACTGATGAAATACTGATGAGATATCTATTCCTCGACTTATCAAGAAACCGAGTTGCTAATAAATTTCAGATGCTTGTTAGTCACTTTTATCTGAGGTTGAAGGTCGCTGATGAAGTTCAATCTTCAAGACCCTTTTCAGACGATCACAAGGAATATAGTGTACAAATCTTTTTCCCCAGCTTCGTGATACACATCTGATAACCACTCTTCTCACCCAATCGTTTTTGTTTGTAAAAACTGGCTCCGAAGTTTAGGGCAAACTGTAATCTTTCAGATGCGGAAATTACATTCGAGGCAAGGATTCACAATACTGGCCCTCCTATAAAATTATCTTGCATAATTAAATAATATTATTCGCTTACTAATATGCATGCTAAAACATCAATACAAGCAGCTTGACTTCTTTACGTTTCAGAAGCATTATTTTGAATGAGTTCTCGTAAATTCATTATGAATTTTTAGAAGTTTATCTCAAAACTTATGATAATGTTTCTAATTCTTTTTGAAAAGAAAAAAAAACTCGTTTATTGTTTCGTTGTAGTTCAAACTCGTTTATTGTTTCTTCAGTCTGTCTGACAGGTTTTCAAGATCTTCATATAAAGCTTCGCCCATGCATAGTACATTAAATTGCCAAAATATTCCAACATTTTTATATCAGTTGGAAAAACACGAATGAGGAAAAATTCAGTCATGTGAAATTAAAATTCAAAATTTAATTTCAAAATTAATGGGAGATTTCAAAAATTATAATGCTGATATTTTTAGTACCTATCTAATCCAATGATCCGGTCAAACGGATTTGCTAAAATTCCTATGAAGGAAGGAATCATTCTTAGTTTAACGTCGACATCAATTTCAGACGAAAAATTGTCTTGAACCCGATGGTACACAAACCTACGGATACGAACGTACGAACCTGCAAGACAATTTTTCTCCTAAAATTGATATCGACGTTAAACTAAGAATGATACCTTCCTTGGCAATTGAACGAAAACAACGAGAAGTGTTTTCAATTTATTTTTTACTTAAAGCAAAAAGCTTATCCCCACCCTGCAATTACGTCACATCTAAGAATGGCGGCCTTCTCAAGCCCATAGGTGTCCCATTCTTGACCGAGGGCAGAGTGTGGATTCATTTGAGATTATCTTCCAAACAAAAACCCCACCCATGGATTTAGGTTGGTTGCTTTACCTCTGAGAGACACTTTTTTCCACCACTGTGCTAAAAGGACAGGTCACAAAAACCCCACGGGCTCAGAGAAGGTTGGGGGAAGAGGATTCACAGGACAGCTGGTAATAGAGATACAAGCCTCTAGTCAATATCATCAGCATGTGTTTTTAACTTTACAAGGTATGGCCTCTCCTGTACATGATGTCACGGCTTAATGTCCCATCTGACGGATGGTGGACTTTCTAGACGAAAAATAACGTAACGACGAAAAATAACGAAAAATAACGTAATAAGGAACGTAAGTGTTCCCTTTCTCATCGAGGGCAGAACTGCAATTAGCGGAGGGAATTCTCAATGCAGACACAGTTGGAAGTAAAAAATGACAACTATAGATTATGAGACAACCCCCCCCCCCGTAACCGTCGAGACTCAAGGCCATTTTACTGATGACGTCATATGTTCTGACGTCAGCATTCGTGGATCTAGCATCTTGATATCCCGTAGATATTTGTATGCTTGTTGGCGGGATTTTTTAATATTGCGTTATTTTCGAAGTGGCGCTTTATTTTTCTGTGATTAAGTTTTTACTTGTGAATCATAGTTTTTGAAGAAATGCCTCATCCTTGTTATGTTCCTGGCTGTAGACAAAACTATGAAAGTTCAAGAAATGTGCGCATTTACAGTTTTACCCAGGATGAAGAGTTGTGCAGAAAATTGCTTCTAGCAATAAGGAGAGAAAACTTCACAGTAACAAAATTCAGCAAGGTATGTCATTTTTTTAGCAAGTATGTTTGTGATAAAATTTTGAGATTGCTGAAATCGTAGCAAAATTGCAGTATTTGGCAAGAGTATATAAAATGGTTTGAATGATAATTGTGAAGAGTATATTGTGCCATACATTCATATAACTTAACTGCTATACGTTTAGTCACAATTAGTTGTTTATTTATCCTTTTCTATTTGCATCGTGGTTGTTTTTGCTGAGGGAGGGTATTGAATATTAGATTTTTATATAGTTATGTGAAATAAGATTTAAGAAATAATGATCACAAAACAACACATATATATAAATAGAGTACAGAGTATTAGTCACTCATTAATAGTTTGGATGACCTTGGGAAATATCAGGAATAAACTATGCATCTAGAAACCCATATCTCTTAACTTTTACTTGAAAGTGTTAACTTTTACTTGAAAGTGTGTCAGGTTTGTGTAAATCTGATTTTTACATTTTCCTCAGAGTTTTAATGTGTTAGTTTTAATCATTTTCAAGAGAACAGGTTATATACCATTCATTACTTAATGTTTGAATCAGGCAAAATTTGTGCATTATGAATAAATAATGAATGCCTGTGTAACACAAATTATATAGTGATTGATCATTTCACCCTACAAATATACATAGCATAACAGAATTGTTTGTATACAAAAATCATAGAGTTGAAAAAGGCAAATTTTTATTGCCCACGAAATGTTTTACTGGATCATTATAAGTCAAATGTAAAATATGTCTCAAATTAGGTTTTTGCAAGATATAGAAAATTTCTAGTATTGGTGTTTCATTAAACAGATATCATAAATACTGTAGGAATGAACTAATGCATAATGCAAATTCATCATTCCTTATATTTGTAATTGAAGATATATTTTAATGCGTCTAATATCTTTTGCAATTATTCTACTCACTTGAACAATATAATTCAAGTTTGCATCTCTCGAAACACAGAGAAACTTGATTTGTTGACGTATTTGGACTTTTGACCATTTACAATAATTTTTACTTTTCTTACTATTTTTATAAAGCATATATAACTGGAATAACACAACAGTGTTGTAAATTAAGCTTAATTGATCAGTAACAATCAGACAAAAAAAACTTTAACGTATAAAGCACAACACACTTAATGGTGTTCATCTTTCTGTCTAGGTTTGTGAATTACACTTCAAAGAGAGTGATTTTCAAAGGTGTTCAAGTGCATTCGATGAGAAAACTGGTAAGACGGTTACTGTGCAATTGAAAGTCCCCAGACTAATTCCTGGTTTCCATCAAAACTGCAGTTCCTATAGTAAAATTTTATGTTGTTAATTCTGAGCTTATGGGAGAGCATATGAAAAAGATAATGAGCAATCCAAAGTTGGAAAATATACTTTTCTTCTGAAACATCAGTCATATTGATGTTTTAAATGATCTTTTAAATTGTTTAATAAGGGTTAAAACTCCTGAAAGTAATATTAGTCATAGTATTTATTAATGTGTAATATTTTGAAAGTACTTTGCACATCTGATGAAAGTAATAATCATTTAAAATTCATTGAGAACAGTTGATACTATTTAGGTTAAATAAGTGTGGTTCAAGGTATTCATCAGATATGATGATTTTTGCATCACTTTTTTTAGCATGGCTCCTCATGCATATAATTTTGTTAGAGAGAGTGGAAGCATTAGATTACCACATCCTAATACAATTCGACGCATTTGTCTTCGGTTTAATGTCAATCCTGTTATAAAGTAGATTCAAATTTTTTATCATATGTCAGGCAAAAATATTCTTTTTTGAATGATACAGATAAAAAGGTGATTTTAATGCTTGATGAAATTCATCTTAAACAGTATTTGGATTACAAATGTGGTAACCTTGTTGGTCTGTCATTTGACACACAAAACATGGCAACCAGTGCCCATGTATTTATGATAACTAGTCTGCTTTCCAACTGTAAAGATGTAGTTCATATATTACCAGCCAAAGCAATAAATGCCGATATTCTTTACAGTATTATTTAAAAAATTATCATTGGTTTGGAAGAAATTGGTTTTTTTATATGTGTGGCAGCTCACAATAATTCTATCAATCGTAAGAGTATGTCATTGTCTTTCTCCCCCTAAAGTTCAAATTGTATGTCCTCATCCATCAGATAGATCAAGACCTTTATTTTTTTCTTACTGACCCAGTTCATTTGTTGAAGTGTATCAGAAATAACTGGCTAAATCAAAAACATACTGAAAAATGTATGTACTATCCACATTTTGTAAATAATGGATAAAGTATTTCATCGTTCAAAATTGCATCCTTATCAACCCTTAAAGAACTGCATAAAATTGAAGCAAACTCATTGTTAAAATATGGATTTAATCTCTCGTATAGAGCCTTGAACCCAAGTAACCTTGAGAGACAAAATGTTAAATTATTCTTAAATATTTTTAATGACTTTGTAGTTAATGGACTTTTAGAAATAGGAGAAAAGCACAAATTGTCACATTACCATGATACATCAGATTTCATTAAGATTATTTTAACATGGTGGCATATTGTAAATGTACAATCACCTTTTAAAGGTGAACGCTGGAATAACAAACACCAAATGCCATTAACGTGTTCAGAGTCAGATGAAAATGTCTCATTTCTGAATTCTTGAATAAATGTAAGCGTCATTTTTCTGCTGAGGTCCTGCCATCCTCTCAGACCTTCTAATATGGCATATAAACTAACGAGCTCCTGTCAGACCTCTGTGGCAAGCAGCTGCTTGAGGGGGTATTTATTTTCTTTATTGTTGGCTAGACAAATGGGAACAGATGAGTTGCACAACTGGTATACTAACGAAAGAAACCCATTCTGCGTTAAGACTTAGTACATATCGATTTCTGGAAATTGCTTCATATTTTACCTCTGAACTCAAAATATATTTTACCTGGTATATCAAACTGTTCAAACTGAAAATTTAGAGTCGTTTCAAACTGATAATTTAGTGAGTCATTTCAGCCTCTACAGGCAGTTAGCTGAAAGCCAATATAATATAAGTATGTCAATTATTTGAATGTGAAACAAAATTAGAGTGCAGTCAACTGTTGAAACTTCCCACTAAGTCAAGTGGTAAAATTAAAAAAACCGATTTGGATTTTAAAGATGATTTTAAGGAAATGAATTTTATGTCTATTAGCTTAAAATTTAACATTGCAGTGCTTCCTTCAGATTTGTCTGATTGTGATAACTCTCTTCTTGTAATTGCATATGTAGCAGGTTATTGTGTATTTTCAGTTTTGAAAAGTTTGAAATGTGATCATTATAAACGTAAAAAAATAAAAAGGGAGAATTGGATGTAAAATTTAAGTATTTACAAAAATTTGATAGAGGCATTCTTTTTTTTGCTCAAATGAGATAATAATTAATGTTGTATTACTAAATTACATTACTATGAAAAGATTGTGTACTGAATTTAAACAAGAATTTATGCAAATGGCAAATCAAAGAAATGTTACTTTAATCACAATCAGTCTTTTATGTGATGCAGAATTACTTGATTATCATACAAGTTGTAAATTTGGCCACTGTATTGGAAAAACTCTAGAACTCTTTGGTGTCCAACAAATATATTTTTTAAAAAATGATTGTTTGTTAGAGAATTTCGGAAATAAGAAAAAATGTCTTAGTGCCAAAAAAAAAAGTTGTCTACACTCAATAATAGTAACCACAGAGTTGGACTCCACTGTTGGCTTTGAAATTAATAGTTTTGTTGGCATGTGGGATTTGAACCATATCTCTCCAGGTACAGGCTACAGTGTTCTAAGACCACTAAACTAATAAGTTCTATTAGTGGAAAAAATGCAGTCTGTTAGTTTAGTGGTTTTACACCACTGGCTTATATCTGGAAAGATGTATACCTAAATGATTTAATCTTTCTTTACCAGACTGCATAGAAGATTGATTAGAGACTATTTTCTTTACATTTGGGAGGATAGTTGAGTGATATATTGTCAAATCATAAGTCTATAGATTTACAGGTAGCTTTGTAAACCAAAATATATATGTTTGTGCTTGCAGTAAATTGTAGTATGTAAAGTTTAGATGCGCTTTTCCTGCTAGTTTTTGAATATGTATTCCATCGAAAGGTTGTATCCAGTCCTATAAATTCAGTCTAATTACTAAGAAAAAGTATTTCAATTAAATCATAACTGCAATTGTTACAGTTAAAGCTATTACGGTATATCATTAATTTGTAGTTCACATTTGTCAATAAAATTGTTCTGAAGAATTTTTGCGTGTTTTTTTTTTTCCTTTTAATATAACACACTAGTTTTCCATAACAATTTATGTCATGATTACATTATCAATGGTATTAAAAACGATCAATTATTGGCAGCATTTATCAGGAAAAATATGTGAAGGAAATGATTTTATTTTTGTTAATATATAACCGAGTAATTATTCGCATTTTACTTTATTTTTAAACATATTGTGTCATTGTAATTATATGTAGAACCGATTATGACACTCCTGGTAATTTTTATATGATTATACATGGTCAGAGAACGTTAAACGACGATTACTCTGCATTTTCAGTCATCAATTTAGCACAATTACAAATCAAGATATATTTTAGTTTCAACGTCTTCCTTATTTTAAAGTTTGCCATAGAAATATTACATTAATGTACATATATACAATATAATCATACTATGTCAATCAGTTTTTGAGCACAGTATCAAACAAAAATGCCCACCAAACTTATAAAAAAAGTTGCTCGATTTGCGACGGTAGTATTACGTGCGCAGGAAGCACTGTAGATCCACCGAATGTGACGTCAATTTAGACTTCAAAGGCCTTGAGTCTCGAAGGTTACGCCCCCCCCCCTCCCCGGAGAAAGGAAATCACGACTATCAGTGGAAATTCCTTGACCACCATTTTGTATCAAAATTTTCAAATTCCTGCCATAAATATAATCCGTGCAATATTCTTTAAAATTTAACCATTTTTACAGATTTAGGATCTTTTAAGGATGAAAAATTCAAAATATTGAGAGATGCGAAAAAATGCGAATAGTAATATTTTATTAGTAATGGCTATAAGAGATTTATCTGTGCTAAATCCACACCCTGGCATATGTTAGATACTGGACACTGTTGGGTTTGGAAAGATCGTCGTCCATCGGATGGGACGTTCAGCCGTGACCCTTGTGCAGGAGAGAGCCATTATCACTGCACGTTAAAGAAGAAGCTGAATGGCCTTGACGGGGAGACTTCCATCTGTCTTCTAATTGCTGTCCAGTGGATTCCTTCCTCCAACATTCTCTGAACCCTTATGGTCCTTGCGACCTACTCATTTATCCCTCCAGTGCAAAAAAAAAGTGCCTTTCAAAGGAAAAATATCCCAACTCAAATAAAAAGATGAACTAGATTCAATACTTTCAAAAAAAAAAAACGTGGCTGCCACATGGGTGGAATGTCATGTTTAGATCATAACAAAAGTTTCATCTGAATTCTTAACTAGTTCGAACAATTATAACAAAGGCTATATGTGAATCCTTAATCAGTACGGACAATCATAACGGAGGTTACATCTGAATCCTTAACCAGTTAAGATTATTTTCAAACAGCATCCACTCAAATGACTGTCGGGGGAGCATATTCGTTCCCCGAAAAGTAATCTTTGGGCTGCGGGGAGTATATGAGAAATACGAAAATAAATATAAGCATGAAATGTATTTGTACGAGCAAATAAAATACTGTATGAATAAGAAATGAATGATCGGGTGAAAAATATATAAAAGAGCATATGTAAATTCAATTCCATTTACGAGATATCTGTGAAAAATATCCACGTCTTTACTTGTTATGAAAAAGCGGTGGAGGTAATGGACCAAAATAATGAGTAAGCAAAGGGGATGTGTCCCAACATTACTGTATCGAGCTCAATTATTTAGTCGATTCCAAACCAGTACCAACGAGCGCGTGTTCAAGTTTAGAAATGTCACAATCGTAATGGACACTCCTACAGCTACTACCCACGCCATTGAAAAGTCCCCTCCTCCCCCCCCCCAAAAAAAAAATTGCATTCCGATAGTATCGCATTCTCAATATTCACTTCATCTTGCTTCGTGTATCGTTTTCATCTTCTCAAAATTCAAAATGGAGCTGAAAGGATGCTATTCCAACCACCGAACAGAATGTGAAAGCGGAACTCAATCAGTTCACAAATGGGAACTTTTAGCAAGACCCTTATGAATAAAAAAATAAAGAGGAGGGGCCAAGAAATTCAATCGAGCAAGAAAAATGTAAGAGAGAAAAATCTATGGAGAGACTGGAATCCTCTTGTAGCATAACCTTTCCCCCTCCGTTTTAAAGCTTTTAAAAAACATTTTGGAAGATCCATTAAAAAATGTCATTATCATCATCATCCTCAAGCAGCCATGGGCTACGGAGGTCCAACCAGACCGTGCAATTTAGTTCTCCAAACAAGTCTGTCTTGAACTACATCTACTGCATCTGGCCAGTGCACACCAATTCTAACAAGGTCCTGTTTGATATTGTCTGCCCACCGCATCCTAGGTGTCCCCTTCTTTCTGAGGTCTTTATGTACACTGTTCAGAACCCTATTAGCCAATCTATAATTATTCATACGGGCAACATGGCCAAACCAATGGTGTTTCTCTCTGCACAATATGCTTAAAGGAGGTTGCCAACTCCTTTGCCTAACCTCATCATTAGTTACAAAGTTGAACCACCTACTGCCCAAGATACTGCGTAAGCATCTGGAATCAAAAGCATCTAGTTTCCTGTTATCTTGTTTACAAAGTGTCCAAGTTTCACTACCATAACTAACCCTAGAAGGAACCAAACTATTATACAGTCTAATTTTAGTCTTTAGGTGTATACGCCTATTTCTCCACACTCTCCATAGATTCTTAAAAGTCCCGGCAGCAATCCCTAATCGTCTGTTAATCTCATGCCGCACATCACCATTATCTGTTACATAGCTCCCAAGATAATTAAAATGTGTGTAAACGTTCCGGGGGAAATAAATTATTTTTTCCTCAGGTTTCTTCTGAGTAGTTTGGTCTAAACGAAAGTATCTTGATAATTGCTATTATTAGACCATTGGGAATGATATTTAGAACTTTCAATCTTATACGACTTACTTTTTCGCACATTACAAACTTCTTATTACACAGAAACAAAACACAAGAAGCAAATGTGATATCATTTATTATCGCTAAAATTTTTTTCTGTATACTCAGAGATCAGGATTCCATAACCGAATATCTGATTGATAGGTAGCTTTAAGGATATAGAGGGTATATATAATATATTCGCTATAAAAATACTAGAAATAAATCGATTCTTTCGTCACTTTTTAATTTCTAACCCACCACTTCGACCCCTATTTGACCTTGAATGTGACGCCGGTTCTGAAAATTCCTTATTCCTAATTTATACTGCCTGAAACAGCGCTATTCAACAATTTTCATTTGGGTTGCAATGATTCCTCCGATGTCGAAATTCAAATTTTGATACACTGGCGCTGGAGAGCTAAAAATTGGAAAATATGGCTATTTCAGTCAGTAGAACTCAGAAATAAGAGGAATTTTCAAATCCGGTGTCACATTCAAGATCAAATAGGGCTCAGCGCGACAGTTTAGAAGTCAAAAGGTGCCGGTGGCAGTGACCGATTTCTGGTTTTTCTATATAGAGGTCATAGAGTTAGTCTAACAGGCTTTGAGGGTACAGAGTTTAAACTGACGCCACATATTTCGAAGAATGTCAATGACTCTATGCCGCTAAAAGAAATAGATTAGCTCTTTTTTCTCATGATGACTTCTATTGTGTAAAAAACAGAGTGAAACAAACACATATTTTGGTAACTGACGTGATTATTGATACACAATAGACGTTGGTTTTAACATATGTATTTTCCATTTAAGGAATGGGCTTGGCAGCCACAGCTATGCTCTCAATGCTGCACTCGTCGGTTCCTCGTCGGATTCTAAAGTATCCATCTTCTCCCCAGTCTTCTCCCCAGCTGTTCTTCACGATCCAATATTTCTCTCCGCTGCTCTGATCCACCCCGTAGCCTACGGCCAGCACAGCATGATTCGTAATCATGAAGGGATTGAATCCATCCATCAACCCCGTGTGGTGATAAATTCCTCCGGTGTACTGCTGAAAGTCAGGATACACTTCAAAGGAAACTGCGATCGGTCCGTTCTTGACAAGCTCCAGCTGCATCAACTCTTCGTTGCATCTGTGAGGAAAAGTAGTTGGTTTCTAACATATTATCGAAATTTATGCCGTCCTTATAGAGTTATTATTTAAAAAAAAATTTTAAGGTTTTATATTTTATTAAATAATTAAAGTATCATAATTATCAATATTTCCAAAATATTAAGATTCAAACTTTCATTGTTACTAATGTGTGATAACACGGTAATGTTAGAATCACCATGTCTAACGACCTTTCTTCAAAGGAAGATTTCTCAGGAGGAAAACTCTCATAAATTGCAATAATGTAAACGCTAAGAATAATTTTGAATAGATTACGTATTAAATACTAACAATAATTAATTTCTTTTACCAGGTGTTCCCAAATTTGTCTGGTTTGTCGCCCACTGTAAATCTCAGAGACCCACCTGTTCCGTTATATAGGCATAAGTCTTCTAGCAGTCTGTAGAAATCGAATTCTAGTCGCAATATCTGACTGAAATGCGGCTTTCAGTATATAGTGTTTGTATATATCTAATATATAAAGACGATTACGAGTAATTGTGTGACAGTAGATTACGCTAATTCTAACTATGATTGAGAAATGTTAGAGTTCTGAAAATTTGTACCTAAGGGTAATACCCGAGGAGACCTCGAGTACAAATTTTGACCACCCGTGAAATAGTGTATCCTCCTCAATAGAGTTTCATCCCTGAGGGGAAATTTTATTCGCAATGCACACAGGCAGGTCGCAATGATCCGAAGGGCATAAAGCTGGGCAGATCGATTCGGCAGCTGTTAAGGGGGAAAGATAAGCCTCCTTTCAAGGCCATCCATCGAGTTCTTTAACATGCCCAACGCACAAGTCTTCTGCACACGGATCTACGGCTTAACGGATGTTAAGACATTACACCCGATGAATTTGAAAAGTTTGCCATCTACCGGCGTCCCCTTTTTCGAAAGCAGAGAGGGTTTGGTTTATTACCTCTGAGCTGTACTTTTTTTGCACACACTGGGCTCAATGGCCAGGTCACAAGTACCCCAAGGCTCAGAGAAGGTTGGGGAAGAAGATTCACTGGACAGCCATCAGGAGACAGATGTAAACTTCCGTTCAAGGCCATCCAGCATGTTCTTTCACGTGTACAGTATGTGGCTTTCTTGCCTATGAGACCTATGAGCTTCAGAGGGAAATAACAAAGAAGACTCAACGCAAGAACAGAAAGGGCGTTAACGTTGCACTCTATCCATTCTGCCATTCTTGTAGAGTATGTTTCACCTTTGCCTGTATGTTTAGAAAGAAAAAGGTTTTCCTTTTTGCTGTTCAAGGACTCTTTTAAACTTATGAAGAAAGTTACTGCATAAGGATCTTGAACGGAGAATTAGATTTTGGCAAGTATAACAAAGACTTTTCGACTTACGCTCCATAGAATCCACCGACGTAATGATAGTCAGCAACATAAAATCTTTTACATTTCTTCTCCACACATGCTCCGTCCTTCCCGGTGTAAGGATTGCATTTCTCCGGCACAACACCAAAGTCTTGGGCATATTTGCCAGCAATAAGATAAGGGAATCCTCCTTCGCAACCTGAGGGAATAGAAATTTAGAAATCATTCTATAAATGGCACTTGAGAGATGACAAAAACAAGTATATTTTATCCCCCTTATATTTGAACTGTACGTAAAATTCTTTCATTAAAATCTTTCTGTGTTTTGAGTGTTTGGTTGTGCGTTCGATGCATTTTGTCTTTTTCTATTCAGCTGGTTTAATGCAATATGACCTCAGTTACTCTTGCACTGTAACACCTCCTAAACAACCAGCTATTTTTCTAAAGTTTTCTTTTTTAATACTGTTTCAACACTATATCCATTCCATTATTAAAATTATCCACGGGAGGGCAATTCCATCCACGTTCAGCAGATTCGGTTTTCTGGTAATATGTTGTTCATATGATAGAGCGGAAGTCCTCAACTGTTTTTAAGAGGAGAGCAATCGAAACATGGATTCAGACAGCACCAATTGTGTTTAATGAATCCCCTCCCCTATCGAAATTAAAAAAAAATCGCTGGGAGTAGTGTCCGAAACTACACCCTCCTGAAAACGTAGATGCTTTATCCCTAATCCAGCCTAAGCCCAGTTAAAATCCATCTAAATGAAGACTATAAACTTTGATTCTTGGTTGGTTGGTTCGTGGCGCCATCATAGACCACGAACGCTAGTAATAATCAGCATTTAAATAATACACTTTAACTATTATTTCAGTGGTTACCAACAGGGACGACCAAGAGGAATATTTTAATTGAAAACATTTTCCATTAGATGTATTTTTTAAATATTCGTTATAAATAATGTGGCATTTATTATTATTATGAAGAAACTATGTGAATTTGTCCAAAATTAGGATTGATATCTCATTCAGTCAACACCGCCTGTGAACAATATACTTACTTGTGAATATCCCTAACAGCTGACGTAAATAACTAACTTACCTTGTGAATACTCCGAACAACTGACGACGTCTTGAGGTGCAAGTTGAACCTGAACTTTATTATTAGTGAGGATCCTCAAACGAGCTTCCAGCATACCCATCGCGGAGAAAGAATAACAGCTTCCGCAGCCACCTGGAAGTGAAAAGGAATATCAACCACGAAAAAAATCGTTTCTTTCTCTATGTTTTATACATCCAGACCTCTGATACATGTTCTGCCAATTATTAATTCTACATTTTTAGTATATTTAGTATAAGACGTTTTCAACAGTTTTTTCGTCCACAACATTTATATATATAAAATAAAAAAATTAAAACTTTTAAAAATTAGCTTTCTTCATAGATGCGCTCTAAAAATAAAAAAAAAGCCTGAAGCATAAAGATTGTGCAATCAGTCATGAATTCACTTCAAAGGAAGATAGGGCGCCAACAATCCTATTCAGTTGCTGAATCGGCGTCATATCTTCCTTTGAAGTGAATACGAATTCAGTGACTGGTTGCACCATCGATATGATTTAGGCTTATTTTCCACTGTTTAGGGCGCGTAGAGGAAAATAAGTATTTTTTTAATTTTCTAATCGGGAAACAATGGATTTGGAAAAGCAGTCGGATGGAATGTAAGGCAGTGGTTCCATGTGCATGAGAGCCGTACGCTGTGCACGTTGAAGATCTGGATTCCCTTGGCTGAAGATTTTCATCTGTTTAAGGAGACTTCCATTTCCTAATAGTTGTTCAATGGGTCCTTTCCCATCTCTGAGCCTTGGGGTCCTTAGAACCTGGCCATTTAGCCAATTAACTGCAAAACAAAATTCTTCTCAGAGGTAAAACAACGAAAGTACAGAAACCTAGAAGTAGTGGGAAAATGGTGATGGAGTGGGGAACACCTTTGTACACTCCAGCATCTCCGAGTTGTGCTCTATTCCATAAATAGATGAACGCTCCTCTTTAGTTGGTTTTCTTTTCATGTCCGACTGTAAATATTCGACTTTTTTAAGAGAAAAATAAAAATATCTTTTCGGGTTAAGTAAACACTAATGAAATGTCACGATTCTCATTTCCCAAATTCTATAACAGTTTCAGTTTTTATCGTTAACGAACCCTAAATTTTTAAATAGCAGAATCTAAAACGACTCTTGCGAACGATCTATTCATGACATATATTTTGGAATTTTGGTGGTAGAATGAGTTAATATTGACGGCTGCGACTCCCTCCTTACTCCAGTGGCGAAGTGGTAAAACGGAACTTTTCTTTTTTCACTTTAAGAGATAAAAATCAATCTTTTTGGAATTGGAGTAGTAGTAATGAATTATTATCATTTACATTTCCCGAAACATCATGAGCTCTAATTTCCAACGTTAGAGGATGCTCGGAAAATATAAAAAAAAACTCCTTTAAAAAACAGAAAATAAAAAATTTTATTTTCTTCTAATACGAGCGCTTCATACATTCCGATATTCTTCGATTACTGTTTTTCTTCACGATTTTTAAAATTTCTTTAAAAAGGGATTATTTAATAATAATAATAATAATAATAATAATAATACATAGATTCCTTATTTCCCTGCAAATTGCTTTAAGGACATCTAAATAATTTTGGAGATAATTGAAATTGAGTTGTTTTAACCAGAACGCATTATTATGCCCCCAGCGAGCAAAATGGTCGTGTCACAAAGACACTAAAAAAGTTGGGGAAGAGAAATTTCAATCCTAATAGAGTTGGGAATCGAACCTGGGAACTGCATATTACGAGCGTGTCGGGCTACCTCCCAAAAGTGCCAAATCCCGTTCCTCTACAGATTTACAGATGTGTTCAATATTTGAACTTTTACACAGATTTAACAACTAGACAATAACTTTTAAACTGTTGGCGACTTGCTGCCTTTGAACCTTTCAAGATCATTGACTTAATTTATTTTGAAAAGAAATTGTATTGAAACAGATATTGACCAGATACACCTAAGGAAGAGTTTGATAATAATTGATAGGATAATATAAAGTTTTCTCCTGACTTTACCTTGATTTCTCACGGGAGAAACAAAATTGACTCCGCTCACATTTCTCCAATCAAATTCTTCTGGAAGCTCTTCGACGAGTCGAACAATATAAGGTGAAACAGGAGCTGGTTTCGGACGGCTGTTGGAAGAAGGCAAAGTTTGATTTTAAATCATAGATGAAATTTTCAGAAATTAATATATTCTTTGACCTAACAAAATATTAGCGAATTCCCATGTTATGTCAATGGAATTCTAATTTCGAAGCTCTGTAACTTCTAAAATATTCATTTAATGGAAAACTGTGAATGAAGACAAATTAAAGATCAGAACCAAATTTATTTCAATTTCGATTTTTAACAACAATATTTAAGAATAAATTACCTTGTTTTACAGAAACCATTGAAAATCATCTAATATTAAAATAATCATTGTGCAAACCTTCTGAAATTCACATTTACTTTATAAAATGGTTTGAAAGAATACCTATTATTTAAATTTTAATCAATTCTGAGGAAAATTCTTACGACTCATTACCATTGTGAAAATTCCAGCTTCCATAACTCTTTAAATATTGAAAAATTATGTTTTGGAGACGTCCCATGGCCGAGTGGTTAGCGCGCTTGGCTACTGATTTACCCGGACCTGGGTTCGAGCCCCGGGTTAAGTCATGGCTGTTTGTGTCGTTTTTCTACTAAGGGCCTGCCATCCTCTCAGACCTTCTACTATGGCATGTAAACTGACAGTGTGGCAAGCAGCTGCTTCAGGGGGTATTTTTTTATGTGTTGACATTAAAGGTAACACATTTCTATATTAAATGCATACTTCAGAGGTTACAGAGCTTCCAAATTGCATCCAATTGACATAACAGGGAAATTATTTTATAAAGCGATGTCATGTATTATTATGCATGTTGAAACATTTTTATTCATAATAATAAAAGCCTTATACCCGAAAAGAAACGGCAATATTTCCCTTGTTCGTCTTTTCAAAATGAGAGAAAGAAAAATGGCTTTGATGAGAAAGTCTTATCTGCTCTTAAACGCTGTCTCCGGAATCCCTTTCTCGGAATAGAGATTCTTCTGATCTTCTCAGTTAATTCATTGATCACAAAAAGAAATACAGCTCAATGCTAAAGAAACGATTGTTGTCATAATATGGGTGTGGGAGGGAAAAATAACCAACGTACCTTGCATTAAACAATTCTTAGTAGAAAGGATTTGAAATCACCCTTAATAAAATGGTCATTTTCGTAAACTCAGAAGCGGCAATTCTTTCTCTCTAGACCAAACGTCGGGTTGTATTTTATCTGTGAACGGCACTTTTGTGCACAATGGGCTAAAAGGCCAGCCACAAGGACCCAGAGGGCTCACAGAATGTTGGAGAAGGAGATCCACTGGACAGCTGTTACGAGGCATATGGCAGCCTCCCATCAAGGCAATCCAGTATACTCTTTAAAGTGTACAGCGTATGGCTGTCCTGTATACAGCACCATGGCTTAACACCCCATGCGACGGACGGCAGTCTTCCGTAGCCCCTAAGTGTCCCCTTTCTCAGCGAGAGCGAAGTGGGGTGTTAGTGAAGATAAATCACAAAGCTGGAATAGTTGGGACTCGAACCTGGTAACTGCAGAATACGAGTCTGGGCCCTACGAACCCCCTCGCCTTAAATGAAAGGTACTTTGGTATTTACGTTAATCTTTGCACTATCGTAAAAAATCGTATAGGAAAAAAATTTTGCTTACATGGGAATGCGTGACTTCTTTCCTCCTGATCGACGCTCGATATCGCGTAGTGTCATTCCATTCAGCTCAGGATAAGCTGTCGCCCTCCAAGAGTTCTGCGCAGCATTGATGGCTTTGATAAAATACTTGTTCTGTTTGTAGAAATTGTTGCCAATGAATCTAAAAACAAGGAAAAAAGAAATATTGAAAATATTGCAAATATATTTTAAGCATAATATTTTTAAGTAATAACGAATATCGTTCGTCTTACTATGAAATGATTCTGTGATGAGAAATAATGTATATATCATTAGAGTTTCGATGAAATGATTTTCTAATAAGAAATGATGCATATATAGTTAGACTTTTGATAAAATGATTCTGTGATAAGAAATAGTGAAAATCGTTAGTATTTCGATGAAATGATTCTGTGATCAATTACAAGAAATCATGAATTCAATTGAAGGACGAGAATGTGAGCTATATCCGCAACATTATTCAGTGGTTAATTTTAAGCAAATATTACTATCATTCATATCCCCTGTGGACTTTACGGATCCTCCTGGAATTTGAGAAATAAGCTGATATTGTTAAACAAAAATATTCTCCGATTTTCAAAAAACGCCCTTTTCGCATACGCTTTTTTTTTTTATGTTTATAGTGATTTTTAGGGCGAAAAACTTCTGCGCAAGTAAATGTGTTATGAAACCAAATGTTTCTAATTTATATATTTGTAAAAGTTTAAAAATTAAAATAAACTATTAGTGAAAGTGATATTACAGCATTTGTGTTGAAATTGAGGAGTTATTGGGAAGAAAATGCCAAGACGCTATATATAACGGATATTTTCTCTACTCTATCTATACTTTTAAATTAATCCCATATGCGACGGTCACTTCAGAAATTTCATTAAAAATGGGAATATAGTGAAATGACCAAGATTAGAGAATATGTAATTCATGAAAATATTAAGGTATTTTCTTAGTCTTAAGACAAAAAGAAATTTTTTCCCAAAATTCATGCAAAAATATAAGTTTTAATTAAAAATTGTAGGCCCAAATGAAAGAAAAAGAAAGATATGCCACTGGGTAAAATCTGTCCGTATTCCTGATATTCCGTTCCCACTTTGATCGAAAATATTCCTGCTAAAGTCAACGTATGTAGTAAATGCAGAGTTTCTTTAACCAAATATATCATATTTAATATAATGAAAATGCTTCAATGTGAACTAATATCAAAATTGGAAGATAATATTTTTTAAAAGGATAAGCAAAATAGTTTTACTTACATGTTCTGTTTCTCATAGTTCACTTTCGGTGCCACAGCAGTCTGTTTCTTGGCCGTGTAACAAGCCCAGTTCTTTCCCAGCACATCATGACTCCAACCCGGAAGCACTTCGTCGCAGTAGCTGGTCACATTCCCATACTGACCTTGTTCGTATTTGGAAAATGCAAAATACTTTCGGTAATTGATGACCACTTCAAATCCTTGGTTGTAGATTAACGTCCAAAACCCTTTATTGCCGAACTCGTCCACTGCAAGGTCGGGAAACAAGAGCTCGAACTGGAGAGTGTAGATTGCTGCACCTGAAAAAATGGAAATTAGATTTTTTCCTTCATTAAAATAACAATTTTAATTAATCTAAAACTCTGGAAGCTCAGTTAGATTATGTTTTATTTCGAACAACTGACTAGGGGTGGGTGGGGAGAAAGTAGTTGGCAACATCACTTTTCAAACAGGCACTTTTTATTCTCTGTAATGAATTTTTTATTAACCCACAATTCTCACAGCTGGGGCCGGATCTAGAGGGCCGGGTAAGGGGCTCCCCCCCTCCGCTTGACAATACTAGTAAGGATAATGAAGGCAAAAATTATTAACCATATTGTATATATACACCGTCGTATCAGAATAGTATGCCCACCTACCATACATGTAGTATGGTAGGTGGTCATATTATTCTGATACGACTGTGTATATGTATATTGTGACGTTTCCAAACCTCTAAAAAGGATATTTTTTATATTGCAATTTAATTCCGGTTGGTTGCCTCTCCCCCTTATTGTTTTCGAAATCCGAACTTGCTCACAACTAGAATTAGTGGGAATATTTATTCTGAAAAAAATTGAAATAAATTCTTTGTGACTTTAATACCGCGTCTTTCAGATATCGTTACTGATTGAATTTTCTTATTAATCAGATACTCCTATTGGCTTCGTATCCCATTCAGCAGAATTTTCTATTCATTTATTTGGCGGATATTTCCTTGTCTTAATCTTCTGTTTCATGTCTGAATGTATGTTTCTTCAAGATGGGAGAGGAGCAAAATAATATCTGAAGATCTATGAATAATTCTGTTAATTATCATGTTAAAAATTTTTAACACAAAGAACATCCAATAACAATAGAAATATAACTGCAATATCCTCTGTCAGGGACTATGAGAATAAATCGTTTCCAAAGGAAAATGGACAAAATCATTTTAATTAATATTTATTTTAAAAAATTATATAAATCCTTTTATTAAAAGTGCTTATTACAATAATCTATTATATATTTTAGAGAGTTTGTTTGTCTATGTGTTCGACATTTCCTCCTAGAAAGTCAGAGCTAGGACCGCCAAACTTGGTTTATAGCTTTACCTCACTGTAATTTAATGCATTGTAAGGTTTTCAACCCCTGGAATTTAGAACCCTCTCCCAAACGTTGGCAGAGAAACGTTTGTCCATTGATGAATATGCGCATCAATAACGTGCTCATAATTCATCCATTCCTAACTTTCAACTCTCCATTCATAGGGTAGGGGACTTCAGAGCCCCATAAAATTTTGTACACATTGCGGCAGGTGTAATTTCCGCGAGAGCAGCTAAGAACCCTATCTCTAAATCCTATGTAGCAAGACGCAAGTGAGACCATCACACCAAATTCGGGACCGATCGGTCGAGTACCTGCGGAATTACCGGAAGTTGAAAATTTCTGCCACCGGTGATTTCATCCCGGACGTGAATGAACGTCTGTGCACTCGTTACGAATGCGGCTACCCTTAGTAATTATAACGAGACCCGAACGACCTTGAGGAATTCTGCTAGGAAATTTTATTTGCATTCTTTCGCTGGAACTGTTTTTTTACCATTGATATCTGTCTTCGAAACACTAGTAGAATAATAGTGGCTAAGGGTCTAGAACAGAAGTCTATGTCACACTGGATGCACGCAGAGGTGACAAACTTACCCCTAAGTGCGATGCTAGGTGTAATTTGAAGAAAAATGTCGACTACTCCTGGTTACAATCATCTTTTCGTCTTAACGAATTTATTCAAAATGAACGAATACTGAACGAATTAAATAAATAAATAAAAATCTCCTCAACCAGCTGCTTGCGACAGAAGTCTGACAGGAGTCTGTCAATTTATACGCCATAGTAGAGGGTCTGAAAGGATGGCGGGACCTCAGCAGAAAAGCAACATAAATATCCATGCCTTACCCGTGGCTCGAACCCAGGTCCCTTAGATCAGTAGCCAAGTGTGTTAACCATTCGGCCACGGCATGGCATTGAACGAATTATTTACACAAAATCCAAAAATCACACTTATTATATTAATGATTGCAAAAATTACTTATTTAAGTTTAAAATAATATCTTAAATTAATTTTGATAACTGTTATTTCTGATGTTAAATATTTAAACTTCTACACTGAGTTGGCTTCGCATTAACAACAACAACCTAATACTTCGTGGGACCAATATTTGCCCGTAAGACAGTCTGTACTCGTTGGGACATGGACTCCACAAGGTGTTGCAGAGTATCCTGTGAAAGTGCTACCAATTCCGTAATGGGCCCTGTAATGCTGCCCTGTAATGCCTGCATATTGTCATGGTTCCGTAATGTGCCCTGTAATGTCTGGATATTGCCAGGACGAGGGTCGGAGCATCGAATCGCTTTTTCCGATAGGTCCCAAACATGCCCAATTGGGATAAGATCCGGTGAGTAGACCGTTGAGCGACCATAGAAGGATGGAGAATTCATCATCATGTTCCTGAAACTAGTTTGAAACCTGCATGGACCTGTGACATGGCACGGTATCTTGTTCACAGATGCTTGAGTTGTCTGGACACATTGTCATCATGAAAAGGTGTACTTGGTCGTCAACAATCGAATAGTAGGCGGTCCCGTCAAGCCGTTGATTCACTGTGATCAGTGGACCCAAAGGCATACCATGAAAACAGTCCTCAAACCATAACACCACTGCCTTCAGCTTGCAGAACACTGATGATTATCCTGGTACCATGGCCTCATGTTGCTTTCTCCAAATGCAGCATCACACCCATCAGCATGATGGAATTGGAAACGGGATTCATCTGACCAGGTGATAGATTTCCACATGTCAGTGGTCTGATGTCGGTGCTGATGCCCCCATGCAAGTACAGTTTCTTGTGTCTCGGAGTGAGCATTAGTACTGTGACTGCTGTTGACTGTCATAGCCCATACGAGATATTGTCCTGAACATCGTCCACGTGGGTATTGTCTTGCCATTCCAAAGTTGTACTAGGTGGTTAAGGACCAGTGTGCTGCATCGCTGCTGTGTTACGAGACGTGATACACTTAGCTCACCATGGTAGTTGGCCATATGTGGCTGTCCCATGTGTGTGTGACCTTTGGCTGGTTATTCAACCGCTGTTGGACCAGTTCACCATGACCGTTGTTGAGATACTGCCACCTGAACGCCGTTCCTCACAATTATACAATCCTATCACGTTCGAAATTGGGAAGATCATGACGCTGATCCATTCTTCCTCGAAGTAATACGAAAACTGATTGCCATGTGTGCGCTCTACAATCGAATATCGGGTGTTCCTGACCTTGAGCAATCAACAGCGCCACATTCCCACACAAGGGGATGTTGCTAATGCAGAACCAATTCAGCGCGCAACTCTTCAAATACAAAACGAATATTATTGCAATTCACGATTTGGTTACTCTTGATGACAATCTTTAATTTATCATCTGTAGCATTCTTCCATAAAAAAGCCAAAAAGCCCGATTTTAGTACTTATAGAGCATCGAGGTTAGTTTCCGATTTACACAGCATGAAAATTTCGTAATTTTTTGATTGGGATGTTTTATATACCCTTCACTTTCATCAGCCAACGAACTATTGGACTCACCTGGTCACAAAATATATGTGTATATACTGAAATCAGAAGAAAAGTTATCCATACGGCAAAATATAAATTTTTCATCAAAACTCAGCCCGAGGCATATGATCGAACAGACCTAATCACTGACATATGATTTGCAGATGAAAAAAAATCTCTGAGAAGCTCTTTTTGCATACAGTGGTCTAAATATCCAGGCCAAGAGGACCTCATGGGCTCAAAGAAGGTTGGGATTAGGGAATTCAGTGAACGGCTATTAGGAAACAGTCGGTAGCCTCCCTTTAATGCTATACAGTGTGTTCTTTAACGTGCACAAGGTATGGTTCTCCTTCACTTGGGACCACGTCTCATGCGATGGACAGCGGCATGTCCATCGCATCCCCTTCCTGACATAGAGAAGGGTGGGGACTTATTGGAGATAAAACTGAACCCTGGCAGTTGCGACTTGAACCTGGAAACTGCAAATTACGAGCATACCGACTGAGAGAACCTCACCCCGAAAATGTTATGAAAAACAGGTTAATTTCTTAGTTCGTTTTTTAAACAAAGCAATTATTTTCGCTTTGTTGTCCATCCATCTTTCGATATTCAACTTCTATAAAGAGATGAATGAAAATTCTTTTCCGGTTGAATTTATTCGTCTTTTCTTTTTTGGTGCTAATGAAATACTTATTCTCTGTTGTCGAACCTTCCGTTAGTTTGAATTTCCATCATTCGAAAGCCCTAAGAGCAGAAAAAGACAAAAAATGATAACATTTATTTCATTCATAGTAGTTACGAATGTGAATTCGCATATGGACAAATTTAACTACTATAATATGTTATTATCGTTTAAATTATTGTCAACAGCAGGTGGTAACAAAATGTCAAAAAAATTAAATGTTCTAAAATTAATACACTTTTGAAATTCATCCATTACACATTTCTTATCATATAAAACATAAAATCAAAGATTTATGTTATACAGATTTAGCAATCACAATTCAAGTCGTTTGTCAAATTTTCAACCCATAAAAACATCGCGATTTGATCCTGTAGAATAGCATTAAAAATTTGTTAAGCAAATAATATAATGTCGCTGAATGATTTTTTTCATAATAGCCAGAGGGGACTAAATCCTCTGCTTTTTATTGAATTTGAATAGTGAAGAATAAAAGAATGAAAAGCAGAGAGATGTGAATTCGAATAACCTTTTATGGGTAATAAATTCTGCGCCCCCCCATACACATTGCAACTTGCACCCCTGGGTACAATTTAATTATAACACCCCCAATTGCTGAAAGCTTCAAAATAAGTCGTATGACCACATGTGACTTCCCATGTGTGACCTTCAAATTTATTCAAAACTTAAAAATAATGGCATGAACCGAGCTACAACATAAAAATGGTTTTCACGCCATTCCGTGCCTCCACCCACAGACATCAAATCCTCACATCTTATTCGATTAACATCAGAAGAATAATCCTATTCCAATCGGTTCAATCTTTAGTAGTGAAGTAATATAGCACAATTGATTAATGCTGTAATTGCAGCGCTAAGTACATTCTGTCTTCTTTTTGCTAAAGATCGTTATGATTTTGTTCTACAATGTTAAAAAATATCACGACGTAGACACAGTCCTCGATTACATGAGAGATGAATTCTTAAAAAATTTCGTGTAAGGTGGAATCGTCGAATTGGAATTTCTCTTGAGAAATAATGTAAATTGGAAGATGCTTCAAGAATCCTAAGCTGATTGATGTACTTCTACCTTTGTTCCTTTATTGCGACTATACTTTCGTTAATGTTTTATATTTTTTGCTTCTTATTTACGTTTCATACATATATAACTCACTTTTCAAAAGGGGAAAATGAGGGGCGGGGGTGGCTCAGTCGGTAGGGCGCCAGGCTCGTAATCTGTAGTTCCCAGGTTCGAGTCCCAGCTGGGTCAGCGTTGAGATTTATCTCCGCAAAATTCCCGCCCTGCCCACGGTCAGTAGGGGACGCCGATGGGCTTGGAAAGGCCGCCGTCCGTCGGATGGGACGTTAAGCCGTGGCCCCGTGTGTGGGAGAGCCATACCCTGTGCACGTTAAGGAACACGCTGGATGGCCTTGACGGGAGGCTACCATCTGTCTCTCAACATCTGTTCCAGTAGGTCCCCTCCCCCAACCTTCTCTGAGCCTTCGGGGTCCATGTGACCTGGCCATTTAGCCCATGGTGTGCAAAAAAATGCCGCTCAGAGGTAAAACAACCCAACAGAAAGGGAAAATAATAAAGAGAGAGACAACAACAACAACAGAAGAAAAGAAAACAGTTAAATGCAATTTTATTTTATTATCTGATGCTTATAGATGATTATCGAGTAATGAAGACAGAAAATTAAATTTTGTGGAGTGATATAAGATGATTAACTGTTATCCTTCCAAATGTTCTACAGGACAAGTTATAATATTTAACCAGTCAGTGTGAATTTCACATGCTTACATTGTCATCGTTCAGCGATAGTTCAAAATATTCTTTATTGTTCACATGCGAAATATATTTTTGGAAGTGCTGATATTATAAACAAGGATCGGTCAGATAAGTGAGACAAGAGAACCATCCAAAGTGCCTTATATGGAAAATAAAATAATATAAATGATCACAGAGAAGTAGTGAAGCAATTGTGTTTAAATCAAATGACCAGTCGTGCTAGTTTCCAAAAAATTCAAATTTTTGAAGAATGTGATAAACTCTTTTTTCTGATAACTGATATGTAATTCGAAGTAGGTACAGAGAGAAATATGTTCACAATGAAATATTTGTCACACATTCAGTAAATGTTAAGCAATACAAAATGCTCAGATTATATCTTTTTAAAGATTTTGAACGTAATAACTCACCTGAAAAATTGGCACAATTAATGTCCGACTCACTACTCCTTTCTCCTTCATAGAATGTCCATTTCCCTCTGATGTCTTCGTAGGTGCAGTTGGCTGGAGTGTCAGCCACCACAGAGCTCAAAACTGCAGACAAAATAACACACAGCTGGACACTCGTCTGCATCATGAGTCAGACTGTGTTTCGAACTGATGAAGTTTTATATTTATTTCCTGCAAGCAACTGGTACTATCTGCGAGGAACGAATGTTACAAGTCTTATGTGAGTTATTGGCAACTAGTGCGCAATACTGATCAGATACTGATGAGATATCTATTCCTCGACTTATCAAGAAACCGAGCTGCTAATAAATTTCAGATGCCTGTTAGTCACTTTTATCTGAGGTTGAAGGTCGCTGATGAAGTTCAATCTTCAAGACCCTTTTCAGACGATCACAAGGAACAAAGTGTACAAATCTTCTCCCCAGCTTCGTGATACACATCTGACAACCACTCTTTTCACCCAATCGTTTTTGTTTATAAAAACTGGTTCCGAAGTCTAGGACAGACTGCAATCTTTCAGATGCGGAAATTACATTCGAGGCAAGGATTCACAATACTGGCCCTCCTATAAAATTATCTTGCGTAATTAAATAATATCATTCGCTTACTAATATGCATGCTAAAGCATCAATAGAAGCAACTTGACTTCTTTAAGTTTCAGAAGCATTATTTTGAATGAGTTCTAGTAAATTCATTATGAATTTTTAGAAGTTTATCTGAAAACTTATGATAATGTTTCTAATTCTTTTTGAAAAGAAAAAAAAAACTCGTTTATTGTTTTGTTGGAGTTCAAACTCGTTTGTTGTTTCTTCAGTCTGTCTGACAGGTTTTCAAGGTCTTCATATAAAGCTTCGCCCATGCATAATACACTAAATTGCAAAAATATTCGAACATTTTTATATCAGTTGGAAAAACACGAATGAGGAAAATTCAGTCATGTGAAATCAAAATTAATGGGAGATTTCAAAATTTATATTGCTGATATTTTTAGTACCTATCTAATCCAATGATCCGGTCAAACGGATTTGCTAAAATTCCTATGAAGGAAGGAATCATTCTTACTTTAACGTCGACATCAATTTTAGACGAAAAATTATCTTGAACCCGGTGGTACACAAACCTACGGATACAAACGTACGAACCTGAAAGACAATTTTTCTCCTAAAATTGATATCGACGTTAAACTAAGAATGATACCTTCCTTGGCAATTGAACAAAAACAACGAGAAGATTTTTTCAATTTATTTTTTGCTTAAAGCAAAAAGCTTATCCCCACCCTGCAATTACGTCACATCTAAGAAAGGCGGCCTTCTCAAGCCCATTGGTGTCCCATTCTTGACCGAGGGCAGAGTGTGGATTTATTTGAGATTATCTTCCAAACGAAAACCCCACCCATGGATTTAGATTGGTTGCTTTACCTCTGAGAGGCACTTTTTTCCACCATTGTGTTAAAAGGAGAGGTCACAAGGACCCCACGGGCTCAGAGAAAGTTGGGGGAAGAGGATTCACAGGATAGCTGCTAATAGAGATGCAAGCCTCTAGTCAATACCATCTGCATGTGTTTTTAACTTTACAAGGTATGGCCTCTCCTGTACACGATGTCACGGCTTAATGTCCCATCTGACGGATGGTGGACTTCTAAACCCGTAAGTGTTCCCTTTCTCATCGAGGGAGAACTGGAATTAGCGGAGAGAATTCTCAATGCAGACACAGTTGGAAGTAGAAAATGACACTGTAGATTATGAGACTGACCCCCACCCTCCCCGGAGAAAGGAAATTGCGACTATCAGTGGAAATTCCTTGACCACCATTTTGTATCCAAATTTTCAAATTCCTGCCATGAATATAGTCCGTGCAATATTCTTTAAAATTTAACCATTTTTACAGCTTTAGGATCTTTTAAGGATGAAAAATACAAAATATTGAGAGATGCGAAAAAATGCGAATAGTAATATTTTATTAGTAATGGCTATAAGAGATTTATCTGTGCTAAATCCACACCCTGGCATATGTTAGATACTGGACACTGTTGGGTTTGGAAAGATCGTCGTCCATCGGATGGGACGTTCAGCCGTGACCCTTGTGCAGGAGAGAGCCATTATCACTGCACGTTAAAGAAGAAGCTGAATGGCCTTGACGGGGAGACTTCCATCTGTCTTCTAATTGCTGTCCAGTGGATTCCTTCCTCCAACCTTCTCTGAACCCTTATGGTCCTTGCGATCTAATCATTTAACCCACCAGTGCAAAACAAAAAAGTGCCTTTCAAAGGAAAAATATCCCAACTCAAATAAAAAGATGAACTAGATTCAATACTTTCGAAAAAAAAAACGTGACTGCCACATGGGTGGAATGTCCTGTTTAGATCATAACAAAAGTTTCATCTGAATTCTTAACTAGTTCGAACAATTATAACAAAGGTTACATGTGAATCCTTAATCAGAACGGACAATCAGAACGGAGGTTACATCTGAATCCTTAACCAGTTAAGATTATTTTCAAACAGCATCCACTCAAATGACTGTCGGGGGAGCATATTCGTTCCCCGAAAAGTAATCTTTGGTCTGCAGGGAGTATATGAGAAATAGGAAAATAAATATAAGCATGAAATGTATTTGTACGAGCAAATAAAATACTGTATGAATAAGAAATGAACGATTGGGTGAGAAATATAAAACAGCCTACGTAAATTCAATTCAATTTACGAGATATCTGTGAAAAATATCCACGTCTTTATTTGTTATGTAAAAAGCGGTGGAGGTAATGGACAAGATAATGAGTAAGCAAAGGGGATATGTCCC
The DNA here is from genome assembly GCA_038380435.1 of Ryuthela nishihirai. Lineage (NCBI taxonomy): Eukaryota > Metazoa > Arthropoda > Arachnida > Araneae > Heptathelidae > Ryuthela > Ryuthela nishihirai. Next base: position 45,266,162 of record JAWZYU010000020.1, read on the forward strand.
AACATTACTGTATCGAGCCCGATTATTTAGCCGATTCCAAATCAGTACCAAAGAGCGCGTGTTCGAGTTTAGAAATGTCACAATCGTAATGGACACTCCTACACCTACTTCCCACGCCATTGAAAAGTCCCCTCCTCCCCCCCCCAAAAAAAACAATTGCATTCCGATAGTATCGCATTCTCAATATTCACTTCATCTTGCTTCGTGTATCGTTTTCATCTTCTCAAAATTCAAAATGAAGCTGAAAGGACGAACGATATTATTCCAACCACCGAACAGAATGTGAAAGCGGAACTCAATCAGTTCACAAATGGAAACTTTTAGCAAGACCCTTATCAATAAAAAAATAAAGTGGAGGGGCCAAGAAATTCAATCGAGCAAGAAAAATGTAAGAGAGACTGGAATCGTCTTGTAGCATAACCTTTCCCCCTCCGTTTTAAAGGTTTTAAAAAACATTTTCGAAGATCCATAAAACAAAGTCATCATCATCATCCTCAAGCAGCCATGGGCTACGGAGGTCCAACCAGACCGTGCAATTTAGTTCTCCAAGCAAGTCTATCCTGAGCTACATCTGCTGCATCTGGCCACTGCACACCAATTTTAACAAGGTCCTGTTTGACATTGTCTGCCCACCGCATCCTAGGTCTCCCCTTCTTTCTGAGGCCTTTAGGCACACTGTTCATAACCCTATTCGCCAGTCTATAATTATCCATACGGGCAACATGGCCAAACCAACGGATTCTCTCTCTGCACAATATGCCACTTAAAGGAGGCTGCCGACTCCTTTGCCTAACCTCTTCATTGCTTACAGTGTTGAACCACCTAATACCCAAGATACTACGTAAACATCTAGAATCAAAAGCATCTAGTTTCCTGTTATCTTGTTTACACAGCGTCCAAGTTTTACTACCATAACTAACCCCAGAAAGAACCAAATTATTATACAGTCTAATTTTAGTCTTTAGGTGTATACTCCTATTTCTCCACAATCTCCATAGATTCTTAAAAGTCCCGGCAGCAATCCCTATTCCTCTGTTAATCTCATGCTGCACATCACCATTATCTGTTACATAGCTCCCAAGATAATTAAACTGTGACACCTGCTCAAGACTGCAACCATTCAGATTAACTGAATCACAGCCTGCCAGACCAATTTTCATCACTTTAGTTTTCTCTCTGTTTATAACCAAACCTAACATAAGTTTAATACTTTTGTTTTTGCTTCTATTGCATTTACCAGCATTGTCAACACAGAAGTTATAGGAATTCTTAATCCTACGTCCAGAAATTACAGGAATGTTGGGACACTTGCATGTCATGAGGTGGGGACTATTTTTGAAGGATACCCTTTATAAAAATATACCCTATTTTTTTCTTTTTTTGTGAGAAAAAAATTCATACTTAGCGTTTTTGTCTTAATATTTAGTCCTATTTCATGTTGGTTTGCAAGAAATCGTAAGTTCTGAAATTAAATTAAGTCCATTTCCAGTATTGTTACGTAACTCTATATTATTTTGCTATTTATTTTCCCACATCCTTTGATAGTTTGTGAGCCACATTTGAATTTCAAATTATCTGGCAAACAACATGCAAAATATATACCAAAAGTCTGAGATTCTAAATAATGCACAGACACTATATATAATTCTGAAACATCTTTTATCAAATCATTTTCAAAATATGAATGAATATCATTAGGAAATTTTCCATTAATAATAAAGAGATCATACGACTTTTGACATTGCAGTGTTATCGGGTATTTATTTTTAGTCTGATATGTAAGGTGAATGTGATTCTGATTGTTGCATTGAGGGCACCTGAGTCACGTGTCTATATTATCAAGTACGTGACTTAGCAATTGATATAATTCAGACCTCTTTTATCAGTTCCGCTGATAAAAACGAATACAACTTGCTTCGCATAATATTTTCCTCGTTAGTTTGCCAGCATTGAGATTTATCTCGATTTAACTCCCTCAGTCAGTAAAAGAGGCACCCATGAGCTTATAAAAATCGCCATTGTCGGATGGGGCGTAAAGCCGCGTGCAGGAGAGGTTGAGTTGTTTTACCTCTCAGCGGCATTTGTTTTGTCCATAATGGGCTAAATGGCCAGGTTACAAGGACCCTCCAAGGTTCAAGGAAGGTTGGGGATAGGGGACACCCTAAACAGCTGTTAAGTGACAGATAGTAGCCTCCCTCAAGGGCATCAAGCATGTTGTTTGAGGTGTATAGGGTATTGCACTCTTGAAAAAGGGTTTAACGTTCCGTCTGACGACAGGTGGCTTTTCCAAGCCCATCGGTGTTTCTTTTCTATCCGAGGAGAGGGAGGGGATTTGAACAAGATAAATCTCAATGCGGTCACAATGCGGTGAAACTTGAGCCTGGGAACTGCAGATTAGGAGCCTGGCGGGCTAATGGATGAGCAAATTTCTGCGCCAATTTATATATGCGACTGTATCTAATTCTTTGCGGATGAAAAGGAAAGGATTCAGCATAGTTTCTTTTAGTATCGAGAGTGAAAAGTTCTGCTTTAAGCCGCAATGTACTCAGAATAGTCGTAATTTTAAAAAAATATTTTGCATTTAAACTTTATTATAAGCTGTATATGATCGTGTTCTACAGAAAAATTTAGGGTTAGGATGCGGTTCAGTTTGAAGATTGGATTTAAAGGAAGCAACAGAACTTGACGATTTGGTTTTTTGGGATATAATGCTAATTGAACAATTTAACTATCCTTTAAAATTAACTGTATATTGTCTTTACTGCAACACCCGAATACGAAAAATATTATTGTTATTATTGAAAGCCTCAGAACTTGAAGAGTGGGATTAAAGGGCTCTGCAAACAAAAATATTTGGGATATTATATTATAGAATATAAATTTATTCATTCAAAGTTTGTCGAGCAGATGTATAATATGGGGACTTTCGGGGATAGTCCCCCCCACCCTTCTCCCCTGGTAAAAATGCTCGAAAATTAATTTATGCTAAATATAATTATATTAAATAATATCAAGTTTACCAAAAAAATTGTCTTTTTTTGTCTTAACAAAATGTAATCTTGAATTTTTATGTTTTCGTTCGTTTTTGGACGAATGTTATTTATTTTTATTACGAAAAATATTTTTCTGTGCATTTTTAATAAAAAGATTCCCATTTTTTTCTATTTGCTCTCCGGCATTCTTAGTTGCATTATGGTACGGATGTATGCATAATTGATAATATGATAAATCCGCAATGAACATTCAGAACGGCCTAACCAGAATGTTTCTATCTTGAACTGCTTTGCTATTTGACCCCCCCCCCCCGTCCCCTGTTTGAAATTTTCCCCTTCCTCCCTGAAACATTTCTGCCAACACCCATGGGCAAATTTTTCATTTTCTACGAATTTCGGCTATTTTTGTGGGCTTGAAGTTAAGACAGAAAACTATTAAAATACTAGCTAGAGATTAAAAGAAACATTTTCTTCTTCGTTGCGTTTCTTTTGACAAAATAGTCTTCTTTTATAATTTTGTTTCACGTTCCTGGGGGAAATAAATTATTTTTTCCTCAGGTTTCTTCTGAGTAGTTTGGTCTAAACGAAAGTATCTTGATAATTGCTATTATTAGACTATTGGTAATGATATTTAGAACTTTCAATCTTATACGACTTACTTTTTCGCACATTACAAACTATTTATTACATAGAAACAATACACAAGAAGCAAAAGTGATATGATTTATTATCGCTAAAACTTTTTTCTGTATACTCAGAGATCAGGATTCCATAACCGAATATCTGATTGATAGGTAGCTTTAGGGATATAGAGTGTTTATATAATATATTCGCTATACAAATACTAGAAATAAATCGATTCTTTCGTCACTTTTTAATTTCTAACCCACCACTTCGACCCCTATTTGACCTTGAATGTGACGCCGGTTCTGAAAATTCCTTATTCCTAATTTCTACTGCATGAAATAGCGCTATTCAACAAATTTCAGCTCTCAAGCACTGGTATATTGAAATTTGACCTTTGACCTCGAAGGGCCCATCGAATGCAAACTTTTATAAACTCACTAAGATCTACAACTCAAAATTCCTCCAGGCCACAATTTTTAACGCTCTAGCATCGGTAGATATATATTTGACAGTCACCCTCAAAGGACTCATAGCAACCAAAATCCTACAACATTTCCGAGATCTAGGACTCAAATTATCCATAGGTTTTTCAGCTGTCTAGCACCGATATATTAAATTTGACCTTTGACCGCGAACGACCTTCTGTATCCGAAATTTCGAAACGGGTTCCTACATCTACAACTCAAAACACTAATTTTCACATTTTTTCATTTGTAACTCTAATTTTTTAATTTGTAATTTGTATTTTCACATTTGTAACTCTCGTAGATTTGGCCTGAATGTAACCTTTGTTTTGACATTAAGGGACACATTGGAGGTCAAATTTCGAATTTTTTTCGAGATCTACGACCTAGATTATCCCTAGGTGCAAATTTTCAGAGCTCTACATTTCCGCATCATAGTTCGAATTAGCGTGATATCCAACTTATCACAATCGTAGGAACGATTGTGAGTGACTGATTTTACAAGGGATCACGCTACTTCTAATTATGACGCAGAAATGTTACGATTGAGTTAGAAGACTGGATTTAAGGGAAGCAACAGAACTTGACGATTGGGATTTTTCGGATCTGAAAATTTGAACCTAGGGATAATCGGGGTGGTATATATCGAGAAAAATCCTAAATCCATCTCCGACGTGTCCTTCAAAGTTAAGTAGCTATCCCGTAAAGGTCGAACCTTGATCTACAAGCATTAGAAACGTGAAAATTGGTGTCTAGAGTTTTTTCGGGTTGTAGATATCGAACATCCTTCGACTTCAAAGGTCAAAGTTAGATCTGTTGCTGCTAGAGAGCTAAATATTGTTTCCTGGCGGTATTTTAGGTCCTAAATCTAGGAAATGTTGCGAAATTTGGGAATTTTGGTCGAAATCAAAAGTCAAATTTAGATCTATTGTTGCTAGAGAGCAAAAAAATGGTTTCTATGGGTATTTTGTGTCGGAGATCTCGAAAACGTAGAATTTGGGTTGCAATTCCTTCGATGTCGGAGATCAAATTTTGATATACTGGTGCTGGAGAGCGAAAAATTTGAAAAGAAGGCTATTTCATTCAGTAGAACTCAGAAATAAGAGGAATTTGCAAATCCGGTGTCACACTCAAGATGAAATAGAGGTCAGCGCTACAGTCTGGAAATCAAAAGATGTCGACGACACTGACCGATTTCTAGGGTTTATATATATTTGAGGATATAGAGTTTATATATATATATAAAGGATGTAGAGTTACTATCAAGCTTTGAGAGTACAGAGTTTAAAATGATGCCACTTGTTTCCGATGGATTTTAATGACACTATGCTGCTAAAAGGAATACTTTAGCTCTTTTTTCTCCTGATGACACCTATTGAGTAACAAACAGAGTGAAACAAACATATATTTTTGTAATTGACATGATTAATGAAACACAATAGAAGTTTGGTTTAATATATGCATTTTCCATTTAAAGAATGGGCGTGGCAGCCACAGCAATACTCTCAATGCTGCACTCATTAGTTCCTCGTCGGATTCTAAAGTATCCATCTTCTCCCCACTCTTCTCCCCAGCTGTTCTTCACGATCCAATATTTCTCTCCGCTGCTCTGATCCACCCCGTAGCCTACGACTAATACAACATGATCCGTAATCATGAAGGGATTGAATCCATCCATCAGCCCCGTGTGGTGATAAATTCCTCCGGTGTACTGCTGAAAGTCATTATACACTTCAAAGGAAACTGCGATCGGTCCGTTCTTGACAAGCTCCAGCTGCATCAACTCTTCGTTGCATCTGTGAGGAAAAGTAGTTGGTTTGTAACATATTTTAGAAATTTATGCAGCTCCTTATACACCATCAGGATAAAAAGTACTCCTATTTTGAGGTGTTCTATTTTATTAAATGTTTAAATAAAAGGGGAAGTTTTCTCAGAAAGAAAAATTTCCTAAATTGCAATAATATAAATGCTAATAATAATTTTTAACAAAATGTATATTAAAGTATTAAAAGCAATTAATTTCCTTTACCATCATTCACTTTAAATCTCAGAAAACCTCTAAATCTCGGCACCCACCTGTTTCGTTTCATACGACCACGTCTTCCAGTAATCCGTAGAAATCGAATTCCAGTCCCAATATCTGATTGAAAGATGGCTTTCAGTATACAGAGTTTGTATATATCTAATATATATACGTAGATAATTGTGAGTGACTGAGTGACAGGGGATCACGCTAACTCTAACTATGATGCAAACATGGTAGAGCTCTGAAAATTTTCACCTACGGATAATCCCCTAGTGACCACCGATGAAAAAGTTTGCTCACTCCTGCAATAGAGTATCCTCCTCAATAGAATTCATCTGTGCGGGGAAATTTTTATTCACAATGGTTTACATCCGCCATGATGATCAAAAAGGTATAAAGCTGGGAAGCGAACGATACGACAGTTGTTAGGAGGGAGATATATAAGCCTCCTTCTTTAACATGCACAGCGTATGACTTTTCTGCACAGAAGTCTACGGCTTAACGTACCATCCTATGGACGTTAACCGTTACGCGCGATGAACTTTAAAAGTCTGCCATCTATCAGCGTCCCCTTTTTTGGGGGGCAGAGAAGATTGGGTTGTATTACCTCGGAGTGGCACTTTTTTGCATACACTGGGCTAAATGCCAGGTCAGAAGGACCACAAGGGCTCAGAGAAGGTTGAGGAAGAGGATTCACTGGACAGCTGTTAGGAAAGAGATGGAAGTTTCCGTTGAACGATATCCAGGATGTATGGTTTTCTTGCACATGAGAACCATAGCTTGAGAGGGAATTAAAGGAGAAATCTCAAAACCGGAACAGTGAGAACTTTAACGTTTGCCTGCTATACAGTTACCCATATTACCATAGAGTTTGTTTCACCTTTGCGTGTATATATTTGGAGAGGTTTTCCTCTTTGCTGTTCACGGACTCATTTTAAACTTATAAAGAGAGTTGCTTCACAAGGATCTTGATCGGAGAATTAAATTTTGACAATTATAACAAAGAACTTTTCGACTTACGCTCCATAGAATCCACCGACGTAATGATAGTCAGCAACATAAAATCTTTTGCACTTCTTCTCCACACATGTTCCGTCCTTCCCGGTGTAAGGATCGCATTCCTCCGGCACAACACCGAAGTCTTGGGCATATTTGCCAGCAACAAGGTATGGGAATCCTCCATCGCAACCTGAGGGAATAGAAATTTAGAAATCGTTCTATAAATGGCACTTGAGGGAAGACAAAAACAAGTATATTTTATCCCCCTTATATTTGAAATTTACGTAAATTTTCGCCTTTCTGCGTTTTGATTAAATTTAGTTGTGTGTTTGGGGCCTTTTATCTTTTTCCGTTTAGCTGGTTAATGCAATATGACCTTAGTTACTCTTGCGCCAGAAAACCCCCTAAACAACCAACTATTCTTTCTAGCGTTTTCTTTTTTAATACTTTTTCAAAATTATATACATTCCTGTTATGAAAATTATCCACTGGACGGGAATTCTCTCCCCTCCCCCACTTTCAGTAGATTCGGTTTTCTGTTTCACATGATATGTTCATACGATAGAGCAGAAGTCCGCAATATTTTTTGAGAGGAGAGAAATCAAAACATAGATTCAGAGAGCACCAATTTTGTTTAAAGACTCTCTCTCTCCCTCATCCAAATCAAAACGAAAATTCAATTTCGCTTGAAGTGAAATCCGAGCCCACAGCCTACTGAAAACGTATTAAGTGCTTTTCTGTAATCGATCCTAAACCTAGTTCAACTCGAGCTTAAGGGAGATTATAAACTTTGATTCTTCGATCGGTAGTTGCTTGAGGCGCCATCTATTGATCAGTAACGCTGGTAATAATGTGAAATTAAATTTTACAGTTTAACTGTTGTTCCAAAGGTTACCCACAGGAATGACGCAAGAGGAATGTTTTAATTCAAAACATTTTCCATCTATGTATTTTTTTTAAATCTCATTATAAATAATGTGACGTTTATTATTATATTATTATTATAAACAAACTATATGAACATGTCCAAAATTAGGATTGGCACCTCATTCACTCAACATCTCCTGTGAACAATACACTTACTTGCGAATATCCCTAATAGCTGACGTAAATAATAAACCTACCTTGTGAATACTCCGAACAACTGACGGCGTCTTGAGGTGCAAGTTGAACCTGAACTGCATTATTAGTGAGGATCCTCAAACGAGCTTCCAGCATACCCATCGAAGCGAAAGAATAACAGCTTCCGCAGCTACCTGGAAGAGAAATGGAATATCAACCACGAAAAAATCGTTTCTTTCTCAATAATGCTCTCTTTCGGTAACTTTTACACATCCAGATCTCTGATGCAAGTTCCGACAATTATTAATTCTACGCTTTTAGCATATTTGAAGAGATGCTTTCATCTGTTTTGTTGTCCAAAGTATATATATAAAAATACAAAAATTAAAAAAAAGTTTCACAAAAAGCTTTCTCCTAAATGCGCCCTAAAAATTAGTAAATAAACCCAAAGCATATCGATGGTGCAATCGGTCGTTAAATTCATATTCACTTCAAAGGAAGAAAAGGCACCAGCAATTTTTTTCAGTAGGTGAATCAGCGCCCTATCTTCCTTTAAAGTGAATACGAATTCAGTGACACATTGCACCATCAATGTTCTTCAGTTTTATTTTATACTTTTTAGGCCGCATATAGGAAGATAGGTATTTTTTTAATTTTGTAATCGGTAAACGATGGTTTGGAAAAGCAGTCGAATAGAATATAAGGCCATGGTTTCATGTGCATGAGAGCCGTATGCTATGTACGTTGAAGAAGACTCCTGTTGTCCTTGGCTGGAGCCTTCCATATGTTTAAGGAGACTTCCATTTCCTAATAGTTGTTCAATGGGTCCTTTCCCACCTCTGAGCCTTGAGTCCTTGGAACATGGCTCAGAGGTAAAACAACGAAACTAAACATAACTAGAAGTAGTGGGTAAATGGTGACGGAAGGGGTGGAATACCTCTGTACACTTCAGCACCTCCGAGTTGTATACGATTCAATAATTAGACCACCTATCGTCTTTAGTTAGTTTTCAATTTATGTCCGACTTTTTATGTCAATTTATATTCGACTTTTTTAAGAGAAAAATTAATATTGCGTTTCGGGTTGAAATATCAAGATTCGCATTTCCCAAATCCTTAACAGCTTTAATTTTCCACATTAAAGGTCGCTAAAGTCGGAAAACAGCAGAAACATAAACGGCTGTTGCGAACGATCTATTCATGGTAGATATTTTGGAATTTTGGTGGTAAAGTGGCTAATATTGATGGCTGCGAAATGACCCCTTACTCCAGTGGCGAGGTGGTACAACGCAGCTTTTTCTTTTTCGCTATAAGAGATAAAACTAACCTTTATGGAGTTGGTGTAGTAATGAAATATTGCTATTTACATCTTCCTAAATATTCATAAGCTCGAATTTCCATCGTTAGAGGTTACTAAATTCGGAATACGAAAAATTCATTCTCATTTAATACAAACGTTCCATACATTACAATATTCTTCTATTATCAATATGTTTCACCGTTTTTAAAATTTCGTTATAAAGGGATTATTTGCGAAGACTAAACGCAGATTCCTTAATTGCCTGCAAATTGCTTTTTCAGTCTTTAGAGACTTTTACAGTTGAGTTGTTATAACCCGAGCGCATTTTTATGCCTAATATCTAATGAGCTAAATGGTCATGTCGCAAGAACGCTATAAAAAAGTTGGGGAAGGGAAATTTGAACCATAATACAGTTGGAATTCGAAAATGGGAACTGCAGATTACAGCCTAGTGCGCAACCTAGCTGCCAAATCCCGTCCCTCTACAGTTTTACAGATGTGTTCAATATTTGAACTTTTACACAGATTTAACAACTAGACAATAACTTTTAAACGGTTGGCGACTTGCTGCCTTTGAACCTTTCAAGATCATTGACTTTAATATTTAGAAATACGTTAGTTCAAATTTATTTTGAAAAGAAATTGTGTTGAAACAGATATTGACCAGAAACACCTTAGGAAGAGTTTGATAATAATTGATAGGATAATATAAAGGTGATCTTCTGGCTTTACCTTGATTTCTCACGGGAGACACAAAATTGACTCCGCTCACATTTCTCCAATCAAAATCTTCTGGAAGCTCTTCGACGAGTCGAGCAATATAAGGTGAAACAGGAGCTGGTTTCGGAATGCTGTTGGAAGAAGGCAAGGTCAAATTTTAAGTCATAGGTTAAAACAAATAAATAATAAATACCCGCTCAAGCAGCTGTTTGCCACAGAGGTCTGACAGGAGCCTGTCAGGTTATATGCCATAGTAGAAGGTCTGTGAGGATGGCAGGACCTCAGCAGAAAAACAATACAAACATCCATGCCTTACCCGGGACTCGAACCCAGGTCCCTTAGATCAGTAGCCAAGCGTAAGGGAATTCCAATGCTATGTCAACGGAATTCTAAATTCGAAGCTCTGTAACTTTTAAAATATGCGTTTAATGAAAAAATGTGACTGAAGATAAATTAAAGCTCACAACGAAATTTAATTACTTTTTTAACAACAATATTCATTCAATATTTAAAGAGTAAGAGAAAGTGGAATATTTAAGAATAAATTACATTGTTTCATAAAAACTATTCAAAAATAATGTATATAATGATAATTATTATGCCTTTCAATATTACACTGAGAAGAAAAATGTATTTAAATATTAGATCACTGAAAAAATATTGGGATAATTTACTAGTTCATATTGAACTTCTTGAATTCCAGTTGGATTTGATTATTTTGGTTGAAACTATGGTAACTGAACAGGAATCAGCTGCATTTAATATTGAAGGGTATAACAAGCTTATTTTAACGGCAAAAGGAAATAAACAACGTGGGATCATTATTTTTTATCTAAACAAAATTAATTTAATACAACTGGATGAAACTATTGGAGAATCAGCAGAAGCAATAATCACTAAATTATTAATTAATAATATTAAAATTAATATCATCGCTATATATAGATCTCTTAGTAAAAATATTGACTGGTTCCTAAAAGAAATTTCTGAATATATTGTTGGTGATATTAATATTGATGTGGCAAATACTAATAAATAGGGTTGTGATACGTATTTAAATACTTTGATTGAATTTGGTTTAGAACAAATCGTTAAGGGTTTTACTAGAGAGGACGAAACATTAATTAAATTTACAAGGACGTTAATTGATCATGTTTTGGTTAAAGCAAGCTCTATTGATGTTTAAAGTAAAACATATAGAAATAATTTGCAGACCAATATGGTATCTTAATTAAGATTTTGAAAAAAGAATTTTAGCTCGAATGATGTTACATTTTTGAAAGAGGATTCAACCCTAGGTTTTAAAAAAAATTTATAATGATACTCTTATTATTCAAAAATTGCAAATGACACAGTGGAATTATATATTTGATGCAGACATGAGTACAGAATTAGTACATCAGAAAATATTAAGTAAAATTGGGGAAATTCGGAAAAAATTCTTGTTGTAGTAAACAAATTAATAATTATAAAACTAAGAGAATAAGGAAAGAATGGATTACAGATGACATTATTTTAGCAATTAAAATAGAGATAAATTATGGAAAAGATATAAGGATAATGTTAATAATAAACAAAATTATGACTTGTATAAAATGGAAAGAAATAGGATAAACATCATTATAAGGAACCAAAAACGCATATTTTATTCAAATAAATTAGCAATTAATAAAGGTAATAATACGAGAATGTGGGAATTAATGATATTGATGATAAAAAAAAGGATGTCAATCGACGAAAATGTGAAAGACACTTGATTAGAGATTACACTCCAAAAGAAATTCTAAATAGTTTTGTTAAGTTTTTTGTAACAAATATTAGTGAGATGCAAACAGAATTTGCGACGATGAATACTAGGTAAGATAAGGTTTACGAATTATGTTACATAAATAAGAATTCTATGCATTTTCCTGTAGCTAGTAACTTCGATGTTGTCAATATTATAGATTACTTAAAATATAATACATCTCCTGGATTTGACAATATTAAACCAAAATACATAGAGGAAAGTAAATGCAATTTTGTTCATGTATTAAAATTTTTGAAAATTCGCAAATCTCAACAGCTATGAAAATTGGAATTATTCGTCCGGTATATAACAGTGGATCAAAAAAGAATTTTAATAATTATAGACCAATCACTCTATTAACAATTTTTGACAAGATAATGAAAAAATACGTTGGAGATCGTTTGCAAAATTTTTTGAATAAAATAAATTTTCTGCCAAGTCAGCAATTTGGGTTCCGTAAAGGTATGGGAACGCAAAGTCTTTTGGAAGATCTTATTAATAATATTAATATTAATTTAAATATAGGAAAGAAATGCGTTGCGGTATTTATGGACTTAAATAAAGCATTTGATTCAGTTGACATTGACATCTTGCTACAGAAATTATATTTACTTGGTATAAGAGGGAATATTTTTGAATGGTTTAAAAGCTACTTATTACGTAGAGAAATAGTTACGAAAATAAATGATAATTTTAGCGATAAATTTCAGATCAATTTTAGAGTTCCACAAGAATCTATTCTCGGCTCTATGGTATTCCAAATATACATAAATGATTTAGCTAATACTAATTTCGATAGTAAATTATATATGTATGCTGATGATACAGTGCTAATCAACTTCCACTATGATTTAGAATACGCTATTTGCAATCTGCAAAATGATTTTAATAAAGCAGTTAAATCGTCTGCTCTTAACAAACTGAGTGTAAACGAGAAAAAAACTAAATTTATGTGTATTGGTTCTCAACAACCTACACTTAACAGAAGAATTACTAAGCATCGAATAAGTTGTACTATGCTGGGTGGTTTATCACCTGGTATATGCAATTGTCCTAAAATAGAAGAAGTAAACGAAATAATTTACCTAGGCTTGAAAATGAATTCGAAAATGAAATGGAATAAACATATTGATTGGATGTGTTCGAGACTACGATTTGTAGCATTTAAAATTAGGAAACTTAACTTGTTTGTTGATACACAGATAACTATTTTAGTGTATAAAGCACTTTTTGAATCTATAATTAGATATGGGGTAACAGTTTATGGGACAGCCTATAAGACAGAATTAAATAAAATTAAAAGAATACAAATTAGTCTGCTAAAAGGATTGTGTAATTCAGAAGTTAAAAATTCCCTTACAACGAAAGATGATATATTTAGTTTCTTCAAAATTTTACCTATTGAAAGTTTATATGTGTTTGTTTCTGTTATCAATAACTTCTTTGATGATACCTATAAGCAAAATATTTGCCACAATAAGTTTACTAGAAAAAAGGCTATGGGTTTTTTGAAACAACCAAAATTTTATAATAATTACGGTCGAAATTCCAAAGAATATCAAATTCCCTACCTATTTAACTTGCTTCCTAGAGAAATTGTTAACTTAAAAAAAATTGTGATATTAAAGAAAAATTATTTTCAGTGGTTGATGAAAAAGTGATGTTTTTATTTGGAAACTTTCATCATTTTGTCGGTTTTCTTTTTCATTTATTCTTTTTTTTTCTCTCCTTCATTTTATGTACTACTGATGTAATCTAGATCATATCTGTAAAACCATATATGTACATTCCCGCTGATAAGCTTCGGCTTAGTGGGATTTTTTTTTTTACGTAAAATAATTATAGATAATACTTATTGAATGGGGGCGGGGGTGGCTCAGTCGGTAGCGCGCCAGGCTTGTAATCTGTAGTTCCCAGGTTTGAGTCCCACCTTGGTCAGCGTTAGATTTATCTCCGCAAAATTCCCCGCCCTGCCCACGGTCAGTGGGGAACACCGATGGGCTTGGAAAGGCCGCCGTCCGTCGGATGGGACGTTAAGCCGTGGCCCTGTGTGCGGGAGAGCCATACTCTGTGCACGTTAAAGAACACGCTTGATTGCCTTGGCGGGAGACTACCATCTGTCTCCCAACAGCTGTTCCAGTGGGTCCCCTTCCCCAACCTTCTCTGAGCCTTCGGGGTCCATGTGACCTGGCCATTTAGCCCATGGTGCGCAAAAAAGTGCCTCTCAGAGGTTAACCAACCCCTCCCCCAACCTTCTCTGAGCCTTCGGGGTCCATGTGACCTGGCCATTTAGCCCATGGTGTGCAAAAAAAGTGTCGCTCAGAGGTAAAACAACCCAACTCATACTTATTGAAAATAAATTTGAATTTGAAAAATATAGGAAATGAAGAAGTTATGACTGAGTAGTAGATAAGAACAGAAATACTAAAAGTTATTAGGATTAGGAAGGAGATTATTAGAAATGGATATATTGAAATAATCGTTACACAAATTTCTGAAATTCATATTTACTTTATGAAATGGTTTGGAACAATACCTATTATTTAAATTTTAATTAATTACTGATGTAAATTCTTACGACTCATTACTCTTGTGAAATATTCCAGCATTCATATCTCTTTAAATATTGAACAAATGTTGTTTTGACATTTGACATTAAACGTAACACATTTTCATATTAAATGCATACTTCACAAGTTAAGAGCTTTCAAATTGGATCCCATTGATGTAACACAGAAATTATCTTAGTAAAGCGATGTCTTATATTATTATGCATATTAAAACATTGTTATTCATAATAATCGTATCCTTATCCCTGATTATCCGGAATCCGCTTCTCGGAATAGAGAGTCTTCTGATCTTCTCAGTTAATCCATTGATCACAAAAAGACATACAGCTCAATGCTAAAGAAACGATTGTTGTCGTAGTATGGGGGGAAATGGAACCAACGTACCTTGCATTAAACAATTCTTAGTAGAAAGGATTTAAAATCACCCTTAATAAAATGTTCATTGTCATAAACTCAGAAGTGACAATTCTTTCTCTCTAGACCCAAAGTCGGGTTGTATTTTATCTCTGAGCGGCATTTTTGTGCACAATGGGCTAAAAGGCCAGCCACAAGGACCCAGAGGGCTCAGAGAATGTTGGAGAAGGAGATCCACTGGACAGCTGTTAGGAGGCATACGGCAGCCTCCCATCAAGGCAATCCAGTATATTCTTTAAAGTGTACAGCATATGGCTGTCCTGTATACAGAACCACGGCTTAACATCCCATGCGACGGACGATAGCCTTCCCTAGCCCACAAGTTCCCACTTCCCTAGCACCACACCCTTTCTGATCGACAGCGAAGTGGGATGTTAGCGGAGATAAATCGCAGAGCTGGAATAGTTGGGACTTGAACCTGGTAACTGCAGAATACGAGTCTGGGCCCTACGAACCCTTGCCCCTTAAATGAAAGGTACTTTGGTATTTACGTTAATCTTTGCGCAATCATAAAAATTCGTATAGGAATGAAATTCTACTCACATTGGAATACGTGATTTCTTTCCTCCTGATCGACGCTCGATATCGCGTAGTGTCATTCCATTCAGCTCAGGATAAGCTGTCGCCCTCCAAGAGTTTTGCGCAGCATTGATGGCTTTGATAAAATACTTCTTCTGTTTGTAGAAATTGTTGCCAATGAATCTAAAAACAAGGAAAAAAGAAATATTGAAAATATTGCAAATATATTTTAAACATAATATTTCTTGAAAAATAATGAATATCTTAGTCTATGGATGGAATGGTTCTGTGATAAGTAGCACAAAATCATGAATTTAAAGATGAATTTCAATTGAGGGATGAGAATGTCAGATACTTCCGCAACATCATTGGCTTGATTTACGGAAATATTACGGTCGTTCATATCCCCTGTGGACTTTATGGACTCTCCTGGAATTTGAAATATTAACTATTATTGTTAAACAAAAATTATATTCTCCGAGTTCCAAAAATCACGTTTTTTGCTTATTTATATTGATTTTTATGACGAAAAATTCTTCCCCAAGGTAAACGAGTTGTTAAACAAAATATTTTTAAGTCATTAAATTATAAAAGTTAAAAAAGTAAAAATCAATTATTAGTCAAAGTGATATTACAACAATTCCCTAAACTGTCGATAATTTTAAATTAATCTCTTATGTGATGGTCACTTCAGAAATTTCATTGGAAATGAGAAAATATCCTGAAATGACAAAGATTAGGGAAGATGTAATTCATGAAAATAAATGTATTTTCTTAATCTTAAGACAAAAGGAAATTTTTTTGCAAATACATGCAAAAACTACGTTTTAATGAAAAAAAATTGCACGCCCAAATGAAAAAAATAGATATGCCACTAGGGAAAACTAATCAGTACCACTGATACCTCTTTTCTACTTTGATAGAAAATTTCCCGGCTACAGTAAACGTATATAGAGAGTTCAGAATTTCTTTATCCCACTGGTTGAGATTATTACGATTCATATTTAAGCAATTGCTCTGAAACACTAATATCAAAATTGCAAGATAATATTTTTTTAAAAGGATAAGCGAAATAGTTTTACTTACATGTTCTGTTTCTCATAGTTCACTTTCGGTGCCACAGCAGTCTGTTTCTTGGCCGTGTAACAAGCCCAGTTCTTTCCCAGCACATCATGACTCCAACCCGGAAGCACTTCGTCGCAGTAACTGGTCACATTCCCATAAGGATCTTGTTCGTATTTGGAAAATGCAAAATACTTTCGGTAATTGATGACCACTTCAAATCCTTGGTTGTAGATTAACGTCCAAAACCCTTTATTGCCGAACTCGTCCACTGCAACGTCGGGAAACAAGAGATCGAACTGGAGAGTGTAGATTGCTGCACCTGAAGAAATGGAAAATAAATATTTCCTTTATTGAAACAGTAATTTTAATTCTTCTAAAACTCTAGAAACTCAATTAGATGATGTTTAATTTTGAACCACTGACTGGGGGGAGCGGTTATTAGTTGCAATCATTAACAGCCACTTTCCGTTCTTCATAATGATTTTCTTCATCAACCCACAATTCTCGCAGTCAGAGCCGAATCTAGCGGGCAGGGTAAGGAGGCTCCTCCCCCCCCCCACTATCGTTTTATAATGCTAGTCTGTATAATGAACACAAAAATTATTAAACTTATAATAGGGGGGCAAAAGTCACGAAGGGGTTTCAATATTTAATAACTCCTTTGTTTTTTTGTTTTAAATTTACAATATCATAGCATCATATACATTACACAAAGGAAATAAATTTACACTAGGTGTGAAAAATCAAATCTCGTAAATGGCGTCCATTTTCTGCTTTACACAAACGTACCCTTTCTAAGGCGTTTTCCATGACACCTCTTGGTGTTTTAGGTTCCAGTGCTCTGATTGCGACCCGAATATTTTTCTTCAGTTGGAGTGTCTGAGACTTGTGCTTCATCTGACATTATCAGCTTGCGGAGAAATTCGGGATCTTTCCTTGTTATTTCTTGGAATCTGAATTGCATATTGCAATCTGTGGGCATAATCTGGTGGCTTCAGCTGTTGCACCAACTGGATTTTATACGGAAACAGGTTCAAGGTTTTCAGAATACGCCGGAGCGAGGTCCGAGAGACTTCAACCTTACCAGACCGCCTTCGAGTGGCTGTGCTGGGGTCTTCTGCAACACTCTTCCTTACATGCTCAACTGTGGCTTCGTTCCTAACCGAGCGCGGTCTGCCTGTTCGTGAAAGGTTGCTTAATGAACCCTGTTCTTCAAAACGACCAATCAAACGTCTAATCATTGAGTCACTTGGGGAATCTCTCACGCCGTAATGGCGACGATATGCTCGTTGGGTCAGAATTATTGATTCTTGGTTTTGATAACGAAATTTCACAATTTGTGTTCGCTGTTCCGTCGTGAAATTTTCCATGGTTAATCTCCAAAGTCTGTGTTATAAAATTTAAAAAGAAAAATAAAAAAAATTAATTAGAAAAAAAGTTATTAAAACTTCAGATTCCTTCGTGACTTTTTGCCCACCCTGTATATATATATATTTTGCAAATTTTTCGAACCTTTAAAATGAGGAAAAAAATTTATACCGCAATTGAATTCCAGGCTTTTGTCCCCCCCCCCCCTTTATTGTTTCTAGATCCGAGCTTGTTCGCAGCTCAAATCAGAAGGAATATATAATAGGAAAAAATATTAAGTAAAAAATATATATAAAAAAAGTATTAAGTAAAACAAATTAAATTTACTTAATACCGCATCTCAGATATAGTTATTCATTAAACTTTCTTATTAATCAGATACTTCTATTGACTTCGTATCCTATTCGGCAGGTTTTTCTATTCGTTTAGTAACAGCGAAACATGGATCCTTTGTAAGCAGGACAACAAGAAACTTAATACCTTTGATTCTAGATGCTTGCGTAGTATCTTGGGCATTAGGTGGTTTGACGTTGTAAATAATGCTGAGGTTAGAAGGAGTCACTAACCTCCTTTGAGCAACATTTTGAGCAGAGAGAGATTGCGTTGATGTGGCCGTGTTGTCCGTATGCATAGCTGCAGATTGGCAAACGGGATTATGAACAGTGTTTCCAAAGGCTTCAGGAAAAGGGAAAGACCTAGGATGCGATGGGCAGACAATGTGTATCGGTGGTTAGTACTTTGAAAAAGTGGTCGGAGGAAGGAAAAACCACCTTGCTAGAATTGGCCTACAGCGTCCAAATACAGCAGGTGTAGCTCAGGACAGATCGGTCTGGAAAACAAATTTAGACAATCTGGTAGGACCTCAGTAGCCCATGCTGCATGAGGATTTTCCATGTTAAGTATGTATGTGCATTGTCATCGTTTAGCAACAGTTCAAAACGTTCTTCATTTTTCAGAAAAAAATTGTTTTTACAGCTGTTTAAACACCTTACTTTCTACACGCAAATGAGAAATATTGTTTTGGAGGTGCTGATATTATAAACAAGGATAGGCCAGATAGGTCAGACAACGAAAGCATCCAAGGTGTCTTCTGATGTGGTAAATACAATAATATAAATGATCACAGAGAAGTGGAGGAGAAATCGTGTTAAATCGAACGACCAGTCATATTAATCGACAAGTTGTCCTGCTTTAAAAATCGTGTTAGAAGAATTCGCATCTGTCAGGTTGTGCGTTGACTGTGTGTGTGTATACACCGAAGAAATAAAATAAATAAATACCCCCTCAAGCAGTTGCTTGCCACAGAGGTCTGATAGGAGCCTGTCAGTTTACATGCCATAGTAGAAGGTCTGAGAGGATGGCAGGACCTCAGCAGAAAAACAACGCACACAGCCATGCCTTACCCGGGACTCGAACCCAGGTCCCTTAGATCAGTAGCCAAGCGTGCTAACCACTCGGCCATGGGACAGGCCAAAATATTATGACCAGCGCGTCTTTATGCAAATCGAACTGCAAGTAAACAGCGGTACGTGTGAAGGTCATCAAACGGTGTAAATAACACCTGATACTGATCTCTGTTAATCAGTGTTATTCTTGTTCTTCAGATGGGAAAGGCAACGCACTTAAGTGAGTTTGATAAAGGCCAAATTGTAATGGCCAGATGACTGGGTCAGAGGATTTCCGAGACGGCAATGTTTGTGGGGTGCTCACGGTCAGCCGTGGTTAGTACCTTGGAAAAATGGTCGGAGGAAGGAAAAACCACGAACCGCCGGCAAGGTGTGGGCCGACCATCGATGCTAGAGATGAGCGTAGGTTATCTTGTATGGTACGAGCCATCAGAAGGGATACTGTGGCGTAACTCGCCCGTAATTTAAATGTTGGTGACGAGAGTAATGTATTGTTATGACCCCCCTAGAGTATTTTTAGGGCGGCACAACTTTTTGGCCGTGATGCGTTCTTTGCTGCAAAAATCAAGGCAAATTCCTAGACCCACAACCAAGTTAACAGACATTTGCAATAATGAGAACTGAGATAATTTTTCAGTTAACAATAAAATACACATTTATTAACAAAATTACCTTCAAACATTCTACACATATGTGGTTTCCACTTTTTTTTTTGGGGGGGGGGGGACAGATTCAACAATGCCTCTAGTATGGCCCTTTTCAATTAAGGGAACTTTGTAAGTTTACTAATCAACCGTCATTAATCAACCGTTCATGATGAAGAGCTACTTGCTCGTGACTCTAACAGTCCTTAACAGTTAAGACGGTTCCACTATACACACCTTGATGGCCGTTCACAGAAATACACTCGAGTGAAAAAAGAAAAGCGGAGCCAGATTTCCCCCTTACCTCGTCAAGTCAGGAGTCCCTCGGGAAGGCAATCACTGGGCCGCTGCGCTCCAAGTTGCTGCGAGCCCGGGCTGTTTAGCACTTCCCCCGCACATACACTGTTCGCACTTCAGGGCTCTGCTCACTGGAGAGGATCATTGCTGTCGACCACACAGCCCGGACACGAAGAAAAGACTGCCTGTTTTCGCCAAATTCTTTCTTGTCCTTTTTCACTGGCTCTCTTTGTGGAGGTCACCTGCGCTCATGCATGGCTGTACGGTATTGGCCAGAGTAGCCGAGGTGCAAATCTCAGCTCCCCTCGTCCAACGTTGTTTACCAGGCATGTCACGTATTTCCTCTGCCATCTGGGGTTACAGGCTCAATCTGGAAAGTTCGGGGCCTGCGGCCGAGTTCCTCTTCATTGAACTGGACACAAAAATGGAGGCAGTCGAAAATGTCACTATTAAAATGGAGCCTAACCTAATGTCGTCCCGAAGCCTATGAAGTCTTGGCCACGTAATAAAATTACGTGGGCATGACAGTATCACAACACACAGTACATCGAACCCTGCTAAAAATGGGGCTGCATAGCCGCAGGCCACTCCGAATGTCCATGCTAATCTCTCTTCACCGTCGAAAGCACATACAATGGTATGCGAGCATCCAAACTGGACCTTGAATGATTGGAAGAAGGTCTCTGGTCCGATGATTCTAATTTCCTATTGCAGCATGTGGATGGCCTGGTACGTGTGCGTCGTTTAACTGGGGAAGTGTTGGCACCAGGATGCACAATTGGGAAAAACAAGCCGGTGGAGGAAGTGTAGTGATTTGAGCAACGTTCTGCTGGGAAACCATGGGTCCAGTCATTCATGTACAGGAAACTATGATGTCTACCACCTACCTAAACATTGCAGACCAGATACATCCTTTCATGCAACGGTATATCCCTATAGTAGTGCCTTCTTTCAACAGGACAATGAGCCATGCCACACTGCCCGGATTGTTCGAGAATAGTTCGTGGAACATGAGGAAGACTTTCTGGTATTGCCCTGACCTCCAAATCCCACAGACATCAATCCAATCGAGCATCTGTGGTTTGTGTTGGAACAGTATATCCGATCTGCGGCAGCTCAACCACGTAACTTAAAAGAGTGAAATGTTCTGTTGTTAACGTGTTGGTACCAGATAGACACCTTTAGAAACCTTGTAGTGTCCAGGCCTTGCCGGGTGAAAGCTGTTTTGGCGGCACGTGGATGACCAACATAATACTAGGCAGGGGGTCATTATGTT
Source organism: Ryuthela nishihirai (assembly GCA_038380435.1). Lineage (NCBI taxonomy): Eukaryota > Metazoa > Arthropoda > Arachnida > Araneae > Heptathelidae > Ryuthela > Ryuthela nishihirai. The sequence continues at coordinate 45,287,700 of JAWZYU010000020.1, forward strand.
TTGGCTCTTTGGTGTACATATATCAAAATATCCGACATTTATTATAAGAGTATATATTTTATATATACATATATACATATCAAGTTCTTGATTTTTATCATAACATTTTTGAGAAATGTGATGGACTCTTTTTTCTGATAACTGATTTGTAATTCGAAGAAGGTACAGAGAGAAATATGTTCACAATGAAATATTTGTCACACATTCAGTAAATGTTAAGCAATACAAAATGCTCAGATTATATCTTTTTTAAAGATTTTGAACGTAATAACTCACCTGAAAAATTGGCACAATTAATGTCCGACTCACTACTCCTTTCTCCTTCATAGAATGTCCATTTCCCTCTGATGTCTTCGTAGGAGCAGTTGGCTGGAGTGTCAGCCACCACAGAGCTCAAAACTGCAGACAAAATAACACACAGCTGGACACTCGTTTGCATCGTGAGTCAGACTGTGTTTCGAACTGATGAAGTTTTATATTTATTTCCTGTAAGCAACTGGTACCATCTACCAGGAACGAATGTTACAAGTCTTTAGTAAGTTATTGGCAACTAGTGTGCAATACTGATCAGATATCTATTCCTCGACTTATCAAGAAACCGAGCTGCTAATAAATTTCAAATGCCTGTTCGTCACTTTCGTATGTTCGATATGTCACTTTCGACACATATCTAATGTCGAAAGTCACCGATGAAGTTCAATCTTCAAAATCCTTTTCAGACGATCACAAGGAACAAAATGTACAAATCTTCTCCCCGGCTTCGTGACATGCGTCTGACAACCACTCTTGTGATCCAATCGTTTTCGTTTATAAAAACTGGTTCCGAAGGTTAGAACAGACTCTCATCCTTCAGACGCGGAAATTACATTCAAAGCAAGGATTCTAAAATAATAGCTCTCCTACAAAATTATCTTGTTTCCTTAAACAATAGTGTTAGTTTACTAATATGCATGCTGAAACATCAATACAGACAACTTGACTTCTTTGATGTTTCAGATGCATTATTTTGCAGGAGTTGCAGGAAATTCATTATGCGTTTTTTTTTCAACGTTATCTCAATACTTATGATAATGTTTCTAATACGTTTTGAAAAGAAAAAAACAACAAACTCGTTTTTTACTTTTTTAGTCTTTTCTTCAATCTGTCTGACAAGTTTTCAAGGTTATTAAAAGAGTTATTCAAGGTAATAAAGTTCGCTCGTACAAAGTACACTGAATTGCCAAAAATATTCGCACACTCTTATATCAGTTGGAAAAGCAAGAAGGAATTCAGTCATACGAAATCAAAATTAATGGGAGATTTGGAAAATGCTAGTGGTGATATTTTTAGTACCTGTGTAATCCAAACGGTAAATCTTATTTTCCTGTTAAGAAAGGTAATACTCTAGATTTAACGTCGGTATCAAATTTTCCTTATAGTCGTTAAACAAAGAGTGATACCTTTCTTGACAGTTGTACAAAAATGTCGGAAAATTTCTTTAATTTGTCTAATTTTCCTCTTAAAACAGGAACTTACTACACCACTTGAATTACGTCACATCTGAAGAACGGCGGCCTTTTCAAGCCCATAGGTGTCCCATTCCTGACCGAGGGCAGGGTGTGGATTTAGGGCAGATAATTTCCCAAACAAAAGCTCCAAGCATGGATTTAGGTTGGTTGCTTTATTTTTGAGAGACCCTTTTTTCTCACCATTGGGCTAAAAGGACAGGTCGCAAGGACCCCACCGACTTAGAGAAGGTTGGGGAAAGTGGATCCATAAGATAGCTGTTAGGAGAGGTGCAAGCCTCCGGTCAATACCACCACCATGTGTTTTTAACTTTACAAGGCATGGCCTCTCCTGTATACGATGCCACGGCTTAATGTCCCATCTGACGGATGGTGGACTTTCTAAGCCCGTAAGTGTTCCCTTTCTCACCGAGGGCAGAACTGGAATTAACGGAGAGAAATCTCAACGCAGACACAGTTGGAAATACAATCGGACAACTATAGATTGTGAGACTGCCCCCCCCCCTCCTTGGAGAAAGGAAATCGAAGCGATGAATGAAAATTCCTTGACCACCATTTAGTGTCCAAATTTTCAAAAACCTGCCATAAATATAATGCTCGCAGTATTAGTTTAAAATTTTACCATTTTTATAGTTTAGAATCTTTTAAGGGTGAAAAATTAAAAATATTGAGAGATGCGAAAAAATGCTAATAGTAATATTTCATTAGTAATGGCTATAAGAGATTTATCTGTGCTAAATCCGCATCCTGGCATTTGTCAGATATTGGACACTGTTGGGTTTGGAAAGTTGCCGTCCGTCGGATGGGAGTTCAGCCGTGACCCGTTGTTCGGGAGAGAGCCATATTCACTGAACGTTAAAGAAGAAGCTGAAGGCTTCTTCTGTCTTCTAACAGCTGTCCAGTGGGTTCCTTCCCCCAACTTTCTCTGAACCCTTGGGGTCCTTGCGAACTAGCCATTTAGCCCATCAGTGCAGAAAAAGGGCCGTTCAAAGGTAAAATATCCCAACTCAAATAAAAAGATGAACTAGATCCATGACTTTCGAAAAAAAAAGCATTGTTGCCACATGTGTGGAGTGTCATGATACGATCACAATAAAAGTTGCATCTGTACCCTTAACTAGTACGAACAATTATAACAAAGGTTACGTGTGAATCCTTAATCAGTACGGTTGGGTTGGGTTGTTTAACCTCTGAGCGGCACTTTTTTGCACACCATGGGCTAAATGGCCAGGTCACATGGATCCCGAAGGCTCAGAGAAGGTTGGGGGAGGGGACCCACTAGAACAGCTGTTGGGAGATAGATGGTAGCCTCCCGTCAAGGCCATCCAGCGTGTTCTTTAACGTGCACAGGGTATGGCTCTTCCAGACACGGGGCCACGGTTTAACGTCCCATCCGACGGACGGCGGCCTTTCCAAGCCACCGGTGTCCCCTACTGACCTTGGGCAGGGCGGGGAATTTTGCGGAGATAAATCTCAACGCTGACCCAGCTGGGACTCGAACCTGGGAACTACAGATTACGAGCCTGGCGCGCTACCGACTGAGCAACCCCCGCCCCCCTTAATCAGTACGGACAATCATAACGGAGGTTACATCTGAATCCTTAACCAGTTAAGATTATTTTCAAACAGTATCCACTCAAATGACTGTCGGGGGAGCATATTCGTTCCCCGAAAAGTAATCTTTGGACTGAAGGGAGTATATGAGAAATAGGAAAATAAATATAAGCATGAAATGTATTTGTACGAGCAAATAAAATACTGTATGAATAAGAAATGAATGATCGGGTGAGAAATATAAAACAGCCTATGTAAATGCAATTCTATTTACGAGATATCTGTGAAAAATATCCACGTCTTTACTTGTTATGAAAAAGCGGTGGAGGTAATGGACCATGATAATGAGTAAGCAAAGGGGATGTGTCCCAACATTACTGTATCGAGCCCGATTATTTAGCCGATTCCAAACCAGTACCGAGCGGCGCGTGTTCAAGTTTAGAAATGTCACAATCGTAATGGACACTCCAACCACACTTACCGTCCCATGGCCGAGTGGTTAGAGCGCTTGGCTACCGATCTAAGGAACCTGGGTTCGAACCTCGGGTAAGGCATGGCTGTTTGTGTCGTTTTTCTGCTGAGGGCCTGCCATCCTCTCAGACCTTCTACTATGGCATATAAACTGAAAGGCTCCTGTCAGACCTATGTGGCAAGCAGCTGCTTGAGGGAGTATTTATTTATTTATTTTATTATGGTTGATTACAAAATTCAGAAATAATATCTGGCAACGATTTTTTTTAGAAATTAGTGATCTGGCAACCTCCGTGTCACGTGATTACAGAATTCAGGAAAAATATCTGGAGTGTGTACAGCAACTGTACACGTTCCAGTTACCGTTCACAGCAAACTGGAGCGTGTGCAGTTACTGCACACGTTCCAGCTTGCTGTGAACGGTAACTGCACACGCTCAATATATCCGTGAGTGAACCCATACGATCCAGGTCTTTGTGAGCTCACACAATCCAATGTGCTGTGAACATTAACCGCAACCGCTCCAGTTTGCTGTAAAAATCCTCCACCCCCTAAAAAAAATGTATTCCGGTAGTACTGCATCCTCAATATTCACTTGATCTTGCTCCGTGTGTCATTTTCATCTTCTCAAAATTGAAAATGAAGCTGAAAGGAAGGACGATGTTGACATGACAACCATCGAATGGAATGCGAAAGCGGAACTCAATCAGTTCACATATGAAAGCTTTCATCCAGGCTCCTTTTCAAAAAAAAAAAGGGGGGGAGCGGGGGTGGCTCAGTCGGTAGCGCGCCAGGCTCGTAATCTGTAGTTCCCAGGTTCGAGTCCCAGCTGGGTCAGCGTTGATATTTATTCCGCAAAATTCCCCGCCCTGCCCACGGTCAGTAGGGGACACCGATGGGCTTGGAAAAGCCGCCGTCCGTCGGATGGGACGTTAAGCCGTGGCCCCGTGTGCGGGAGAGCCATACCCTGTGCACGTTAAAGAACACGCTGGATGGCCTTGACGGGAGGCTACCATCTGTCTCCCAACAGCTGTTCCAGTGGGTCCCCTCCCCCAACCTTCTCTGAGCCTTCGGGGTCCATGTGACCTGGCCATTTAGCCCATGGTGTGCAAAAAAGTGCCGCTCAGAGGTAAAACAACCCAACCCAACCCAAAAAAAAAGGGGGGGCGTGTGGCAATAAACTCAATCGAGCAGGAAAAAAGTAAAAGGGGAGGGGGGAAGCCTTAAGAGACTGAATTTCTGTTATCGCATAACCTTTCCACCTCCGTTTTAGAGATCTTAAAAGAGTTCTTGAAAAATACAACTTAGGTTTAATAACTTTTTGTTTCTATTACCCTTACCAGTATTCTCAAGTCAGAAGTTACACGAACTCTCAACCCTTCTTCCAGAAGTTAAAGAATGTTGCGTATCATCAGGTGGAGACTACTTTGAAAGTTACCCTTTAAAAAAGTTTTCAATACACGCAGAGTTAGAACTGTAGATTACGAGCCTGGCCCGCTACTGGCTGAGTAAATCTCTGCCCCAGTTTATATATATATCGGATTGGAGGGACTGTCTCTAATGCTTTGCGAATGGAAAAGGCAAAGTTTCAGCTTAGTTTCTTCTAGTACGGAGGGTAAGAAAGTTTGCTTTAAGCCCCAGTGTACGCAGAACAGTCGTAATTTATTTTAAAATTGTTCGGATTTAAATTTTATTGTAGGGGCAAAGTTCCATTGCATTCGATTGCATCAATCGTTAAAAAAGGCTGCAAGGAAATTCACAGATAGTGCGCAGATAATTGCAGAATAATTGCAGAATACGGTGAAAGGTCAGTATAGGGTCATTTCACCGTGAAGTGATCCAATGTAATTTAACTTTTGAACCTTGATCTCTTGGATTTGCACGAAATTTTGCATACTTACTGTACCATCATAGATAGTTAAAAATCTTCAATTTTAAAATTTCCTGCCAAATACGATTTGCTATACATAGACTTGAGTTTGAGAGAATTTCGCAATTTTGACCCTATCGGTGATCATATTATTGCTAATAATTGAGTTAGAGATGAAATAGAATAATAAAAAAAGCTTCGTTTTCTTCTTTTTCAATGGGCTTTGAACCGATATGTGACTACTTTCCGACAAGGTCACATCTCAAGGTCACTGTTCCAAAAAAATTGACCTTGAAATTCTCAAAACACATGTGCTTTAAAATTTTGAAAAAAATTCCTGTTCGTTCTTTCATATCTGAAGAATATGTATACGAATTTTGAACTTGGAACATAGATGAGATTCTATTTTAACTGATTTTTTATTTGCATTGATGACTTTGTAATGTTTTCCAAAAATTAGTTTCTTACTATAAATATTGATAAATTTAAATCTCAAATAAAAGAAATTTATTTTGCTAACTTAGAAGGCAATTCTAATACTAAAAACTTACTAAAACGATGATTGATGAAAATATAGTGAAAACTGACTTTATTTTTCACTTTAGAAGTTTATTTAAAGATTTCGTTGTGAATTCCATCTCCTTTTTAGACAAATTGTAGGTGTGGCCAGTTGCAGTTTACTATTGAGATTCAGGAGGGTCCAAGTACAAAGGTTTTGTATTTATTTCAGAAAATCTTCAGCACAACACAGTTGCTGTTCATTTATTTCAGAAAAAACTCATTGCTTACCTTTGTTCTCATATATAATCCCAACTTTATATTTATTTATTTCTCCATGAAATCAGTTGCAGAGTATGAAAAATGGAAATTTTTTTTGTCTTTGTCACCATGCAGAAGACTGTGATATAAATGCAGAATGACATTTCTATGCCACTGCTCACAGCAAAAGAGGATGTCAAAGGAGTCTGACTAGGAGGGACTGTGAAAAGACTTGCTGCTAAGGCAAGCCTCCAAGTTAAATAACTGAAGAGAGAACATCAAATCATGACCCCTCTTCAGTTATTTAACTTGGAGTCAAGGTAATATATCATCAGTTCATCTCTTGTATTGTACAAATGAATGGCGCAACGAAGAAGAAAAGTTGGTTATGAAATGTTTCCTTGAAGCAAACCTGTTCCTGGCACGCAGATATTTCGTAGCATCATTCCTCTTTAAAAAAATGAAATATTAGATAAAATCTATTAAAAAATGACGAGACGCGATGTTCTTTATCTGATACAGGATTTTGTGACTTGTGAATGTGACAAACAGTGGTGGTCAGCCCATGCAGTGTCTATGGATAATACAAGTTAGGAAGTGTCACTAACATTTTTACATACCCCCTTTTTTTATGTACCCCTGACCGTGGAACATTCTTTGTTTTTTTCGAACAAAACCTGACAATCTGACTGTATCTTCAAGACAAATATTAACGAAATTGAAACCAAAAACTGCAACTGGCCACACGTGCAATTTATCTAAAGAGGGAATGTACAACGATTTTTTAAAGAAACTTGTAAAGTGAAAAATAAAAGTCTGTTTCCACTGTATTTTCGTCAATCATCATTTTAGTAAATATTTAGTACTAGAATACTTTCTAAATTAGCAAAATAAATTTCCCTAATTTTTGGAAAGGCATTTCAAAGATATCAATGCAATTAAAAATCTGTTGAAATATAATCCCATTTAGATCTCAAGTTCAAAATTCGTATACATATTTTTCATATGTGAGGGAACGAAAGAAGGAATGAAATCGGCATTTTACTGTACAATTTTTTTCCCAAATAAAATACAGTAGTTATAGTCCAATTGGTGTTTCCAGAAGTATTACGATTCAGATTGAAGACTATAAAAAAACGATATAAAAGCTTAATTGCAATGCTTTGTGTAATACAGGGGTAAAAATTTTGAATTTTAGTAAAATAAAAATTCGTCAGGAGAAAAAGAAATTCATCTCCAATCAATTGAGACGGTTACGGTTATTCTTTCAATTGCCAATGATTACGAAAAGTGAGGTCAATAGTTCTTTTATCCGAGAATAGAAATTGTAGTAATAATAGTATTAGCTTATTACAGTGAGGAACACCTAGCCTTTTCGCCACCAGAGTACGTTCTTTTTCAAACTTTTTAAGTGCTGTAATTTTCAGCATATTGGTTTATCAGCAAGCTTTCTGAGCTATGCAATAGATGGCGCCACCATTAAGTCCATTCTCGTTTAACATTAAAGAACTCAGTAAAGGGAATGGCTTTGTTAAAAGTTATCTGTAACATGACGAAATAATTTTTAAATAAAGTAAAGAAAACCGCTAAGGGAATTTCAAAATATCTCTAACAGTAAGCGTAACAAAAATGAGAAGCATATTTTCTTTTTCATGCTTATATTAGTCCATTTAGCTTTTTTCCTCAGAAGAGAATTGGCAACATCATTTGTTATTCATGAAAAATATATAATTATTTTTCCTAATTGTCACGCATCATCGGTCAATTTCGATTTTTTTCAGTTGATTAGAATTGGCAACACTAAATTCCGTTTCAGATAAGGAATGGGGAGACAAAATTTAAAGATGAAAGAAGGCAATAATCAATGAAACAAATGCCACACTAGCTTGAGTTCTTGCAAGAACAACCCGCAGATGTAATTCCATCACAGCAAATGGTTCCGCAACTTATGCCAACCTGCAAAACCCCTCTCCTTACCCTCGGTCAGTAGAGGACACCGATGGGCTTGAAAAAGCCGCCGTTCATCGGATGGACGTTAAGCCGTGGCCTCTGTGAACGATCAAGAACACGCTGGACAGCCTTGACGGAAGGCTACCATCTGTCTCCCAACAGCTATCCAGCGAATCTCATCCCCCCAACCTTTTCTGAGCCCTCGGGGTCCTTGTGACCTGGCCATTTAGACCATTGCGTGAAAAAAAGGTGCCGCTCAGAGGTAAAACAACCCAGCCCATTTATGACAAATGCAAAAAGTTAAGGCTATTTGGAACGAAAAATATTAGAAGCCGAATAGCCGTAGAACCTTGAACTGCCGAAACATAGAATAGAAACCTTGAACTGCCGTGACAATTTAGGAAAGAAGTCCATGGTATGTTTGAAAATTTGTGTTTTTTAGAAAAGGATTTCTCAGGGTTAGTCAACTCGCGTTCCTGCAAAAACTGGGTATCCCCTTCCTCCTAAGGGGCTCAGCATTCAAGTGTTGCATTTTAAGTATCATAAATTAATTTAAAAAAGAAAACAACGGAGAACAAATAACGTTTGTTTAAAAAGAAAACAACGGATAACAACCTAGAAGTTTTATTAGCTTGTCTTGATTCTCAAACAACATCTAAATGAACACATAACCATACCGTCTGGGGAATCGAACCCAGAGACAGCTGCCTTTCACTCGAAGCCAATGTGAAACCATTGAAACATCGCGACGGCTTTTAATTTTAAAATTAGCCCGTTTGATTTCGTAGAAGAAAAAAAAAAATTAGCAAATATCCATGGTTTCAAGAGCGGTTCAAAGAGCTATTTCCCCTGACAATCGTAAGTGAACTTTAAAGGATATGGATTATGAATCAAAAGTAATGGGACTTATTTATGTTATGTGAATGGAAAACCACATTTAAAGCTCCGTAATTCCTAAAAATAAAACTTTTGCGAAAACTAACATGGAAAATAAATTGTAAATCTCAATAAAATTTATCCACATTTTGATTTTAAACAATATTGGTTTAATATTTAAAGAGTTAGAAAGGCTGAAATATTTGACAGCAGATGGTGCTGTCAAACTCTTATTTTAGCAAACGATTTATTTGGGGTGAATTCTTAACACTAACGACACTGCTGCGAAATGTTGCAGCTTCCAGAACTCGATAATATTTTCACAAATATAGCTAAAAACGAAATTCTAAAAATTTTTCAGATATTGTTTTTTCTTTGACATTTTGCTACATAATTCTTACTTGAAATTTAGGAAGACATGAGTATAGCTATCCATTCCACACAACATGATAGTGTCCCAATGCTTTTGATAATGTAATTTGTCCATTTCCCAAGCAAAAAAAATAAACTGAACAAAAAATGTTTAAATATGAAAATGAATAATTTGTTTTTTAAATGTTACAGAATAATGAATATTATAAATTATACCTATCTATAATATTTACTACACTGATTTTTGCATTAGTTAAAAATCAGTAGTATCATCCAAATTCCCACAATTATTTCCCTTACAATGCTTAATTTTTTTTTTCATGGCTCTGAAATAAAAAATTGAAAAACCCGATCCAACATAATTGGGCCCTACAGCTTTGTGCGTAGAGGCGGTTTATCACGATGCCCACTTCTTTACAAAATTTTGATTTTTAGAATGAAGTACAACATTGTTTTTTATTCCTTTGATTTAATTGTTTTTCCGTTGTCAGTTTTCTCGACCCTGTGTTTGCTGCGTTGCGATTCGGAAACATTGTAAAAAACAAAGGTGTGACTGTATCAGTGTAGTGATATACCCTGTACTCTAGGCCCAAATAGAAAAGAGGCCAGCAGGGCCATTTGGCCCAGGCCCCTATCCGCAAAATTCTCCGCCCTGCCCACGGTCAGTAGGGGACACCGATGGGCTTGGAAAGGTCACCGTCCGTCGGATGGGACGTTAAGCCGTGACCCCGTGTGCGGGAGAGCCATACCCTGTGCACGTTAAAGAACACACTGGATGGCCTTGACGGGAGGCTACCATCTGTCTCCCAACAGCTGTTCCAGTGGGTCCCCTCCCCCAACCTTCTCTGAGCCTTCGGGGTCCATGTGACCTGGCCATTTAGCCCTAGTATGCAAAAAAGTGCCGCTCAGAGGTAAAACAACACAACCCAAAACAGGCCCCTAGCCTATTGGACTTAAAATATACATGTCATTATCTTTCCACACCCTTCTGCAAAAGTGATATTTTAACATCTAAGAAAGCTGACTAAAGGATTGCTTTGTTTTCCGGTTTTTATTATGAGGGTTTTACATGATAAAATTTTTATTCACAAAGTTGTATTTAAATTAAAAAAAATCTATTTGAAACATGAAAATTATCCGATTTGGACGAAGGTAAACATTTCTATGTTTTAATTTTTCATCGCGTAAGTGAAGTTTATGGACAAAATCCTTGGAGACTGTTAATTGTGTTAAAGACTACTAAAATCTGTGCGCTTAAAAAAATTGTTTTCTGTTAAATGTTTTTTCCTTAATTTCTCTAGAATTTTCACATTGGTTATTGTATTTTCCAAAGAAACAACTTTTTTTTCCTTTTGTATTATTTCAAAATTAGTTTAAAAATTGAAAATGTTGCCTAAAATTTCCATTTTTTGTAACCAACATTTAATAAAAATGAACCTTGATATGAGTAAACGCATTCTTAGCCCATTATCTGAAAAAACAGCAATGATGCTCTTTCAAAGATTCTTGCCCTCTCCAGGAGAAGTTTCTGCTGACGCCGCTAATCCTATTCAGAAAATTTCCCTAGAATATTTATAATTTATAATTCAAACGTTCAAGAAATTCTGAATATGGTAAATAGCTAGAATGATCCTTAGCCTCTAGTTAAGCCTATCTTCTTCAAATCCAAAACCAAATTCGTACAGCGATGTAAAAGGGAAAAAAAAACCCCTCAAAACTGTTTAATTCCCGTGATGTCTTTTCCTAGAAAGTTACGCTCTAATAAACAAGAGACCTGTTAACTACAACAGTTGCACGAGAGCAATTTCCTGCGAATTCATGTCTCTCCAACCTGCTTTACAAAATGCAACGGGGAATAATTACTTTTTCTGTTTTAGAAGAGAGAGAGAAAAACTTCGTCATTGCACTCCCATTTACAAATCTGTGTTTCAAATCTTTCCTTTATGGAAATCCCAGAGTTTGTTTTCGGTAATGATAATTCCCTAATGAATCACTTTAAAATCTTTTCTTTCTTAGCTCGAGCCAGGCGAGCTTATTTCCGGCACATGTATCAATGGTAATCAAGGTTATTTGTGTTCTTCTGTTGGCAACAAACAGCGAGCAGAAGGGAGTACGATAAAACGATCAAGGCTTTGAATTCGTCGCTTACACTTCTTCGAACTTGTAAAGGAAGTCTTTGTGGAATAACGCAATAGAGATATTTTTGATTTTTGATATAATAAAAAATTCTTTTTCGTATTATGTGATATATTTTCAAAAATTATTTTCATATGCATATAGAGGGTCGATTTAGGATATTGAAGACACCAAATGACTGCTAAGGGCATCAAGATTTAAGACATTTTTATGGCAATCCTTTTGTTATGTATACAAAGGTTTAGAAATGTTTTTACTAAGTTTTGAAGGGAAAAAAAAGCACCACTCTTCCTCATTGCCCAAGGCGCCAAAACAGTTCGTACCGTTACTGGATTTATATATATATATAAATTGGTGACAAAAAGTTAAGCATAATTCTGAAATTGTTAACTATCTCACAAACGACTGAAATTATTAACATTACATTTTGTGTGACAATGAAATATTACATAGGTCTAATAATCGCTTGACAGGACAAAATTTGCATACGTGACTAGAAAAGCAAATCCCGGTTGCTAGAATTCTGCATTACTCATTTCCTGTTGAACAGGCATTGTGGTCATGTTGGTAGGACTTTTCGTAACAACAATAGCACAGAGACATTATATGGATGCTTTTACACGGTACAGAACAATTGGTATGTTAGAGTTGGGGAAATCCCAGGTAGATGTGGATAGGACAATTGGATAAATTGAGATGGCACCACCTGATACTCCGTCAAGTAGAAGACATAAGGTCCACACAGACTTTTCAAGCCACACCATCATAGGGATGCCATTATTTAGAGTCGGGCATTGGACCCAGGATTTAGAGTCGGGCATTGGGGGCAGGGATAGAGGTTCTAGAATTTAGTTTAATAATCACTAATTTAATAATTAACTAAATTAGTGATATGGCATCCTTCGTGTCATGTGACACGAAGGATGCCAGATCACTAATTTCTAAAAAAATCATTGTCAGATATTTTTTCTGAATTTTGTAATCAACCATAGTGTTCGGATACTTTTTTGAGCGACTGTACATTGTATGGGTGATGCCATATAACCCATCTACTGCTATTCCAATCTACTATCTATTCTAATACCTTTTGTTAGTTATATCATTCGTGCTCTGGGACAGCAGAGAAAGCACCTCTTATTTTGAGCTTAACTGTTGCTAATAAATCAGTATAAGTGTGGGTTTTTGATCATCGAGGTGCTCAGGGAGATCTTTCCGAATTTTGAGCTTTTTTTATGAATATAATAGCGAAAAAAAAACAGAGATAATTTCGGTCTAGCAATATGCCAATGCTTTGAAAATGAACTTATGAAAAAGTTCCTAAATTCTGAAGTCAGAACGAGTAGAAAGTAACTTTTAATAATAATTGCGTTCGTAAAAGAAAGGGAAAAGTGTAGAGATTAGTCAGAAACAAAAATTGCTAGCGGGTAATTATAGCTCATGTAACCATGCCGACCGTAGAGAATAGGAAATGGTCACGTGGGTCCAGGAACCATCCAGACCGTCGCGAGCATCCGAGGGCCAATGTGTAGGAAAATCAGCCATGGGAAGGGACAAAGCCCAATCCCCCTATTAGGATGGAAGAGAAGCCTGCCGGAAGCAAGTCATAGAGAGTCCAGACTCCATTTCGCCCTTGGGTGAAGGGACGAGCTAACGTTTTACTCTGAAACTGCATGACACGGCATCAGAAAGGCGAGTTCAGAATGAGAAGAATTGGGGGTAGTGGAGAGGGAGGTGGCGAATGTGAGAAAAATCAGAGAACTCAGTCTTGGAAAAGAAGAAAAGGCAGGGAGATCGGCAGAGAATGTTAACAATTCAATTCAAAGGTTGTATTGTAATATAGTCAGTCATAAAAGAATGTGTAGTTATTTTATTATTCATATTAGATTGAAATAAAACTTTTTGTCAAGTAATAATATTTAAATTCTTGTTTGATAGCAGAAAGTTTCTTAAGAAGGATATTTAGTTTAGATGTTGAGTTTACGAAGGACGTTAAAAAAGTTCTTGGCATGAATCTGAGAACAAAATCCGTTGCACTTACCTCAACAAAACTTTTATTGTCCTTCAAGGTACTTCCCTTCAGCATCTAGGCAAAGTTGCAGACGTCTACGCCAATCTGGAACTCCTGTTCGGGAACATGTTTAAAAAGAAACAACTATAAAATCTTATTCCAAATAAAATATTTTAATCTTTTCTGTCCGGTGGAATATTTTAATAATTGCGAAATACTACTCAAGTCTTTTCTCAAACCACCCCCTTCCCTGAAACTAAATTCTCAGAGCCTTCCGAAACTGAATTCTCTGACTCCTCAAAAGCAAAATTCTCAACCCCCCCTCCCCGAAACTAAATTCTAGAACCCCTATCCCCTGCCCCCAATGCCCGACTCTAAATCCTGGGTACATGCCTGCATCAGATAATGGCATCCCTATGATGGTGTGGCTTGAAAGTCTGTGTGGACCTTATGTCTTCTACTTCAGTGGGTTGGGTTGTTTTACCTCTGAGCGGCACTTTTTTGCACCCATGGGCTAAATGGCCAGGTCACATGGACCCCGAAGGCTCAGAGAAGGTTGGGGGAGGGGACCCACTGGAACAGCTGTTGGGAGACAGACAGATGGTTGCCTCCCGTCAAGGCCATCCAGCGTGTTCTTTAACGTGCACAGGGTATGGCTCTCCCACACACGGAGCCACGGCTTAACGTCCCATCCGACGGACGGCGGCCTTTCTAAGCCCATCGGTGTCCCCTACTGACCATGGGCAGGGCGGGGAATTTTGCAGAGATAAATCTCAACGCTGACCCAGCTGGGACTCGAACCTGGGAACTACAGATTACGAGCCTGGCGCGCTACCGACTGAGCAACCCCCGCCCCCTACTTCAGTGAAGACTGAGCTTTGTCCTTGCTCTGCAAAGCTATTGAGTTTGCTCCTGAAAACTGTTTAATATGCAAATGGTTTCAAGGATAAACTTTCAATGACTGAGTTTATTGATCAACGATAGAAAACTTTTAGTTAATTTAATTATTTTCAGAGCAAGGTTTTTTAATTGTGGTGTTCGACATATTTGTGTCTAATGGGGAGGGCGGGTTGACATCTTGAATATCGGATATTTAGGAATTTCTTTAGGAAATATGCTTTATTCAAGTCATCAAAGGAAAGGTTATAACCTCCTCCCCCCCAACTCCCTTCGGTACGCCACTGGAAGCATGCATAAGAGATTCCAGCTTGCTAAACTCAGCTAAGGACATCGAACCACCGACTTGGCTATCTGCAAAGGTGATGGTGATTGTGGTGGAAAGGATTAAAATTCATCTGAATCTGAATTTCTTCGGCCATTTTTATTGCCGTCTTTCGACGTATATATATTTTTAATTATTACAAGAATCAGCCTCTGGTCTCGACCCAACGAATCCGTCATTGACCGTGACGGGCTTCACTTTGCTGATATTTTCACATCTTAGTTACTATTCCCTACGAACGACCTCCTCAGGAGAGCCATTAAACGAAATGATTCTATTGACCAACCCTTTCTGCCCGTGACTAGCAGAAATTACTAAGCTACTGGGCTTTTTTTATGAGGCCCACACCATTGACTGCTCCTTGGAATAGACGGAAACACGATATCGGGACACGCCAGCTTTCTTAGAGATCGGCCGTTTTGTAAACCACAATCGTCATTAGCAAGCGGGCGCATTGTTATGTCTGACATTAACCTTGAAGTTCTCCTCTATGCCTTCAGGTGCGGTTGGAAAACACGTGCGATATCATTGCACCACATTTAGCTTCCAGGGCCTCGGTTCGCTCATATCGTGGGTTCCGGGATATCTAGCAAGCACTAAACACCATTGGCACTGGTAGCAGAATTGACATCCGCTTCAGTGAGGTAAACACAGCTCTCCCTTTCACTTCCTTCAAGGTAAGGGATAATTGCGACAAATGTTGAATAAAGGATTCGATGTTATGCATAGAAAAGGGGAGAGTGTTTTCTGTCTTGTAATTGCAGAGAAGAAGGCTTCGGTCCGTTCTTGCCACACAATGATGCTGTTGTTTGCAATGTCGCTCAATTGACTCGCTTATTAATCATTATTATTTTGCATTATGAGTGTACGGCAATGGAGCAATCCAGCAAATATTACTTTATTACTTCTCGAACATCTGTATGGGGGTTGGATTCAGTGGGGTATCATTGCTAACTGAGCATTGAACGAAATTGCTAGATGTTGAGGAAGATTTGAAATGCTTCGCAAAAAGGCTGATAGATATTTTTGCTTCTTTAACCGATTCTTAGGAAAGTAATTTCGCAAAATGCTTTTCGTATCGTTTTATGTTAAAAAAAAAATAAAATAAAAAATAAATACCCCTTCAAGCAGCTGCTTGCCACAGAGGTCTGACAGGAGCCTGTCAGTTTAAATGCCATAGTAGAAGGATCTGAGAGGATGGCAGGGCCTCAGCAGAAAATTAAAAAAATAGTGACATGAAAATTGCGCTTGAAGAGAACCGGTTGTTCATTCGTTGGGATTTCACCACTAATGTAAATTACGATACTATTTTAAAAGACATTTATCTCCACAAATCTCCACTGATCTGCACAGTGCCGTCTCCTTAATCCAGCTTTCTCTGCGCCCTTGTGACCTGGCCATTTAGCCCATTGATGGTTCGGTTGTTTTTCCTCTGAGCGGCATTTTGTGCACACAATGGACTAAATGGCTAGAGTAAAAAAACCCCAAGAGTTGAGAAAAGATTGGGAAAAGGGAACCCAATGAACAGCTGTTAGGAGACAGATACAAGCCTCCCATCAAGGCCATCCAGCGTGTTCTTTAACCTGTGGGGCGGGGGTGGCTCAGTCGGTAGCGCGCCAGGCTCGTAATCTGTAGTTCCCAGGTTCGAGTCCCAGCTGGGTCAGCGTTGAGATTTATCTCCGCAAAATTCCCCGCCCTGCCCACGGTCAGTAGGGGACACCGATGGGCTTAGATAAGGCCGCCGTCTGTCGGATGGGACGTTAAGCCGTGGCCCCGTGTGCGTGAGAGACATACCCTGTGCACGTTAAAGAACACGCTGGATGGCCTTGACGGGGGGCTACCATCTGTCTCCCAACAGTTGTTCCAGTGGATCCCCTCCCCCAGCCTTCTCTGAGCTTGGCCATTTAGCCCATGGTGTGCAAAAAAAGTGCCGCTCAGACGTGAAACAACCCAACCCTTTAACCTACACTCAGGGCCACGGCTTTATGTCCCATACAACAGACAGCGTCCTTTCCAAACGCATTGGTGTCCCCTTTCTGACCGAGGGCAGCGTGGTGTTTTAGTGGAGATAAATCTCAACGCTGGCAAAGGGTGAGACTCCAACCTGGTAACTGCAGATTACGAGGAGCTTGTTGCACTATCGGCTGATCCAACCCCCAGATCGTCATAGGTCCTGGTGCAAAAAGATTCCAGTGGATCATCTAGTAATGAAATGGGGCCCGATGCATTTTACCTCTTACACCAATGGTAGTTTCGTCCCTGGTGAAGAGGTAAAGTAACATAATTTTTAAAATGCTGTTGAATTCGCAATCCAGCTTCGTAGGAAAACTTCTTAATAGCATTATGATGCTACATATCGAAATTAAGAAAATAATATGAGATTAGTGGAAGCATAGAACCGAGTTTGCTGCGTGAAGTTAATTTTTCATACACTATACTGAAATACATGTCCATTATAAAAGAAGGGGCGAGGGTGGCTCAATCGGTAGTGTGCCAGGCTCGTAATCTGCAGTTCCCAGGTTCGAGTCCCAGGTGGGTCAGTGTTGAGATTTATCTCCGCTGAAACCTCACCCCTGCCCTCAGTGAGAAAGGGGGAACCACTGGGTTTGGGAAGACAGCCGTCAGTCAGATGAGACCTTAAGCCATGGCCCCGTGTCCAGGAGAGCCACCCTGTGCACGTTAAAAAACATGCTGGATGGCCTTAAAAAAGGGCTGTCATCTGTCTCCCAACAGCTGTCCAGTGGGTTTCCTTCCCCCTACCTTCTTTGAGATCTCGCAGTCAGTGCAGTATGGCGCATTAGCCCATTGTCATTAAAAAGAGCCTCAGAGGTAAAACGACCCAACTCATTATAAAAGAATACCTATATTTTAAAGTGTTATATTTTATTAAATAATTAGGTAGCAATAGTAACTATGTGTATAAAATATTGTTGCGGATCACAAAAATGGATAGCCACTGAGCGTGAGTATTAAAAGCTATATTTCAAAACCAAATTCAATACAAGGTAAATTGTTACAAAGGAAATATGAAGTATCTTATTAACAAATCAACTATTAACATGCACAAGTCATCAATCTTCCTGCGTAGAGCACACAATATCAGCTCTGTGTATTTTACTAAATACTACCTTTTACTTGATTTACCAGGTCACCCGAAGATCTTCACTCGTAAACCAATTCTCGTCCTGTGCTAATAACTTTTCACACACTAGCCGAACAAAAAGACAGTCCGTGTAGACATTCGAAGTTAGCCATAAAAGTTCCCACTTTTATACTTCCGCGTATACACAACACATCAAGTTACTTCTTGATACTTAACGATAAAAGATCCCACTTTTATCCTTCCGCGTATACACAACACATCAAGTTACTTCTTGACACTTACGCGCACTGTCTCAGAACAGCTCACCGTCCATTTTCGAACTCACCGACCGTTACAACACACAACGACCGTTACAATACAAAACGACCGTTAACGCTCCACTCTTCTTCTCCAAATTCTCCCAACGTTCTTATTCGTTGGCTGAAACTTTGCTTTCGGTTGCCAGATTCTTCTGTCGTAACACTGCCCCCTTCCTAGGTATTGTTCGTCCCGAACAATTCTGGATTCCAAAGTTTCTTCAGTTCTTCGATGAAACGGGGCCAAACGATCCACGTGAACCACCTTGCACTTTGTAGCTGGACGTCGACGAATGCGATATACCACGTCTGTGTCAAAATGAAAGCGAATCTCATTATGACGTAGATTTCTTTTCTGACTGAAACCTCGTCCACAAACATAATACGTGTAAGGCCTATAGCCCTTGTGAACACGTTTATGTCTCTGCAGGGAGAAGAATCGACTAAGAGTTTTCGTGCAAAACCTGTAAAAAGTTTTCTTCTTTGTCGAAAGTTTTCTTCTTTGGATTTTTACTTCTATCAAGAGTAACAAGGAATGAAAGTCATTAGTGACATAAAATCTAGGGAGAAGTTTCATCCTCCAGTCTGACCCTTTTGTCAGTTGACTTTCCCTTAATTCAGAACTGTCGTGATGAACCTTCAGCCATATTTCACCTGATTCCATTTGATCCCCAAGGTGCTTCACAAATATAATATCAGCTCCATAATTCTTTTTAGCTCTTCGGTCCATCTCCTCCTTCCATACTCTTGCTAGAACTGCAGCTTCTAATCCGACAACCTTACCTGTTTCTCCTGTATAAGTGAAATCAGTGATGTGTCGGGCTGCTAGCAATATTTTTTCTGTTTTATCTTCACATAGCCAGCTTGCAACATCTTCAGATACTCCTTGTTCTATTAACATGTTACGAAACTTGTTCAAAGCATTGCCGTTATGCAGAACCTTACGGACACGTGATGCTTCATCTACCCTATTATCCACAATGTTCACCAAACGCAGTTCTCCTCCTAACTCTTCGACGAGCTCTTGCAGTTCCAAGGATCCGTTACCAAGGAAACACTGAACAGCTTCCATCACTTCCAGAGAGTTGTCAACAGAGTTTTCAAGAGGTGAATCCATGTTGCTGATAACAGCTGAACAACTCAAACTCTCCATTCCACGAGCTTGTGATGCTGCAACCACTTTCTTAACTAAATCAACAGCAACATCTTCTGTACTGATGAGATCAATAGCTCCTTTTCCGAATTCAACATCATAAACCAAAGCACACACTCCTTCAGCCAGCTTTTTGGACACAATTGAGCATATCATTAGAGGAACGCTATCTATGGTAGCCATCAGATCCTTGCAGCGGTAAATCTCCTTATCTGTTGGCACCAGCTCCTCTGTCTGTCCTACGATGCAGCACCCGACGTCTTCCATCATCTGCTCGATTTTATCTTTAGTGCAGTCGACTGTGAAGCCAAGGATGGATTCCAATTTGTCCAGAGTATCTCCCGTCAATTGGAGAGCACGACCGGAGATCATAGGGACCTTGAGACCTAAAGCAGCAAGTGCAGGAGCCAAGACAAGACTCACTTTGTTGCCGACACCTCCTGTGCTGTTTTCATCTACCATCCGATGGCGCCACTCGGGTCTCCAGCAAAACACATGACCCGAGGAGGTCATATTTGCTGTTTCTTCCGAATTCACTTTCTTGGAGCTCTCATTGTAATTAGCCAGGGAAACATCAGTCATGATTGCCAAATTGTTCATTCTGGAGATCAGCGACGAGTTTTGTAACATGATATTGTCCACTTTAGAGCTCTTGTAGTCGTGATAAAACTTTTCTATATCCTTATAATCTAAATGGTTATAATGTCCAAATCTGCACATTGACTGTTCAGAAAAGAAATTCAGCATGGTTTCGTTGAGATTGTCTGAGGGCTTTACTTCTCTCTGATCGTAACTCTGAGGCTTAGTTTCATCCAGAAAGTTAGTCTTTGAAGTACTGTCTCTGCCTGAAGCTCTTTTACTAGCATCACCTGTTATGCTTCTAAGCCATCCTTCGGAATTCCTCTTCCTTAAATCCCCACTTTCTATAAACGATTCGAGTGTGGCTATATGTTTCGGAAAAATCTCTCCGACTTCCCCAGTAACGTCGAATGGCACTTTGTATCTATGATGAATGGACGCCTCTTCTTTACTCGGACCACTCTGCGAAACGTAAACTCTGTTTCGTTCCCCCTCATTACCACTCGTTACTCTGCCTTTGCGATAATTGTCCATGACGCATTTTGCTGATGGCGAGGAATAGAATACCTTTCGTGTGGATCTCTCTTCAGATCGTGCCAGACTTGTATACCTAGGTATTTTGAAGTGCAAAGCGTACTGTATAGTCTCACAGCTCTCTGATCTGTGTGATTGTTCTTCACAGTTCCTAGACATGTCACCAGCGACATAGACACTCTGCCATGCATCACCAGTAGTTGCGTGGTCAAAGGCATTATCTGCGCTATCTCTACGATTCTTGATTTCCAGTAGCAGATCCACATTTTTATATGCGTTGCCTTTCTCTTTTTCTTTTCCATGTTTACAATCTAACTTAACACTATCAAGATCATCTTTTTCACTGACAAATTCAACATTTAAACTATTGCATTGTCTATTGAGTTCGGTTTTATGATCCTTGAAGTGATCAATAATCTTACCAACTCGAGAAGCCACTTCAGCTCTCATCTCAGTATTTTGTGCGGCCATTTCGGCTTTCAAGTCATCTATTTTATCGCTTTGGGCGGCTATATCACCTTTAATCTCAGTTTTTTGTGCGGCCAGGTCACCTATTTTGTTAGCCATATCGGCTTTCAAGTCATTATTTTGACTTTTAATGTCATTCATCTGTGTAGCCATATCGGCTTTCATATCAGTCATCAGCGTAGTCATATCGGCTTTGAAGCTATTTATCAACTTTACTAATTCATCCATACTTCTAGTTAACGGCATTCAATTAATTAATCCCACTTCTGACACCAAATGTTGCGGATCACAAAAATGGATAGCCACTGAGCGTGAGTATTAAAAGCTATATTTCAAAACCAAATTCAATACAAGGTAAATTGTTACAAAGGAAATATGAAGTATCTTATTAACAAATCAACTATTAACATGCACAAGTCATCAATCTTCCTGCGTAGAGCACACAATATCAGCTCTGTGTATTTTACTAAATACTACCTTTTACTTGATTTACCAGGTCACCCGAAGATCTTCACTCGTAAACCAATTCTCGTCCTGTGCTAATAACTTTTCACACACTAGCCGAACAAAAAGACAGTCCGTGTAGACATTCGAAGTTAGCCATAAAAGTTCCCACTTTTATACTTCCGCGTATACACAACACATCAAGTTACTTCTTGATACTTAACGATAAAAGATCCCACTTTTATCCTTCCGCGTATACACAACACATCAAGTTACTTCTTGACACTTACGCGCACTGTCTCAGAACAGCTCACCGTCCATTTTCGAACTCACCGACCGTTACAACACACAACGACCGTTACAATACAAAACGACCGTTAACGCTCCACTCTTCTTCTCCAAATTCTCCCAACGTTCTTATTCGTTGGCTGAAACTTTGCTTTCGGTTGCCAGATTCTTCTGTCGTAACAATATCAAGAAACTCTCAGTTTCCTTATTATGACGGCGTGGAGAAATTAGCATCACAGGGTAGAGCTCATAACGAAAATGAGGTCACCCCCCTTAAGAATTCTAGTAAGAGTAATGGAGGCAAAATATTATTGTGCCTAATTCGCGCATTTTTTAAAATAATTTAAAGACCTCTAAAACGAAGGGAAAAATGTTATACTGAAATGGAAATCCAATCTCTTATAACCATCCCCCCCTACTTTATTTATTCTAGATTCGGGCTTGGTGGCGCTATTATCACCCATAATGTCGTCTCGAGTCAAATTTCTAAATCACCTATTTTGTAGAGAGTTGGGTTGTGTTGTTTTACCTCTGAGCGGCACTTTTTTGCACAGCATAGGCTAAATGGCCAGGTCACATGGACCCCGAAGGCTCAGAGAAGGTTGGGGGAGGGAACCCACTGGAACAGCTGTTGGGAGACAGATGGTAGCCTCCGTCAAGGCCATCCAGCGTGTTCTTTAACGTGCACAGAGTATGGCTCTCCCGCACACGGGGCCACGGCTTAACGTCCCATCCGACGGACGGCGGCCTTTCCAAGCCCATCGGTGTCCCCTACTGAACGTGGACAGGGCGGGGAATTTTGCGGAGATAAATCTCAACGCTGACCTAGCTGGGACTCGAACCTGGGAACTACAGATTACGAGCCTGGCGCGCTACCGACTGATCCACCCCCGCCCCTAATTTTGTAGAGAAGGAGCGCTCTGGTGGCCTCTGAGAAGTCTCGATTTGATATCGTTTACTCTGAAAGAATTCGTAAGTTAAGTATTTAAGGAAAGAATCACTGCAGCTGTGTTACACCAGACATGGTGAAGCGGGTATGGATGGGGAAGTGGTGGCTAGTCGGTAGCGCACCAGGCTCGTAATCGACAGTTCCCAGGTTCGAGTCCCACCTGAGCCAAAGATGAGATTTGCCCCAGAAAACTTCTTCTCGGTCAGTGGGGGACACCCATGGACTTGAAAAGGCCACCGTCCGTCCGATGGAATGTTAAAGCAGTGGCTCTGCGTGCGGGAAAGCCATACCTTGTGCATGCTAAAGAATACGTTGGATGACCTTGACGGGAGACTACCATCTGTCTTCTAACAGCTGTACAATGTGTCCCCTTCCTCCAATCTACACTGAGCCCTGTAGGTCCTTGTGGCCTAATCATTTAGCCCATTGAGTGCAAAGAAGTGCCGGTGAGAGATAAAACAACGCAACCCGAGTATGGACGAAAGTTGAATGTTGCATGGATCGATCCATACATTGAAGTCTGTTGAACACAAATGAAACTTTGAGAGTTTCTTGACAATTTGCACACACTAATACTGGGGTGGCTCAGTCGGTAACGCGCCAGGCTCGTAATCTGCAGTTCCCAGGTTCGAGTCCCAGCTGGGTCTGCGTTGAGACTTATCTCCGCAAAATTCCCCGCCCTGCCCACAGTCAGTAGGGGTCACCGATGGGTTGGAAAGGCCGCCGTCCGTCGGATGGGATGTTATACCGTGGCCCCGTGTGCGGGCAGAGCCATACCCTGTGCACGTTAAAGAACACACTGGATGGCCTTGACGGGAGGCTACCATCTGTCTCCCAACAGCTGTTCCAGTGGGTCCCCTCCTACAATCTTCTCTGAACCTTCGCGGTCTTTGTGACGTGTCCATTTAACCCATTGTGTGCAAAAAAGTGTTGCTCAGAGGTAAAACAACCCAACACACTATTACTTTTGTTAAAGAATCGTTTAATAAAATATATTAGACTATAGGTATTCTCATTGATAATGACTCCATACACTTTATTATTATGAAAATGCTAATTGACACGAGGGAATTGAATCCTTTTCTTCGCAACCTACGTTTCACGTAAATGATTCTGAAAACGCGTAAAACGATAATGCTCTCTCACTGAAAATAGTATTGGGTATAAATCAGTGAAATACGAAGAAACCTTTTATAAATAGCTCTCAATGGAAGGAAAGGAACTAATTACTATCTAAGTTGTAACTACGCAAGAAATGATATCCTGCAAAATCAAAGTAGATTTTTTTCCCCCAAACTAAAAAAAAAATCACAATTCCGTGACATTTGGCTGCTGAAAAGTGCAGTAAACAGAGTTCTATTTGCTTGGTCGTGCTGCCGGGTGACAAGTACTTCAAGGCTTAAGGCAAATTAGAGGAAAGAGACATACTGGGCAGATATTAAAACAATATCTCTCTCGTAATGGCCATCCAAATTGTTATTTAACAATGCATTACAGTGACGTCCGATCCCAAGAAGCTCATGATCACGTAAAACCGGTGGATTATTAGAAAATAAGGGGGTACAGATTTAAAAAAAAATAATGATTTTCACCCTTTATAAATTATTTATTTTTTACTCGAATGTGTACAGTCGCTCAAAAAAGTATCCGAACGCTAGGTTCGATTTCAGAATTAAGAAAAAATATCTGGCAACGTGTTTTTAAGAAATTAGTGATCTGGCAACCTTCGTGTCACGTGACACGAAGGTTGCCAGATCACTAATTTCTAAAAAAATCGTTGCCAGATATTTTTTCTGAATTCTGAAATCGACCCTAGCGTTCGGATACTTTTTTGAGCGACTGTACTTGTTAGTTATTCAACAGAGGTTTCTCCATTATGTCGAAGGGACAGTGCAAAGAGAAATTAACTTTCGCGGCTGTGTTGCATTTATGGAGCATGCACCAACATTTAATGTAACTTAATTATCGATGAAAGGCGTCTCGTGAAAGTAATTGAATTTACGACAAGATTAACATTCGCTGTTGCCGTCTGATATAAACTCTTTCAAATGCGAATTGTGCTGAAAATGTGATTGCTAATCGAAGGCATCGAGCACCTTAATCAAAACTTTAATGTCAAAATAGATACGAAATCGAGCGTTTAATCGATACACGTTTACAGCTTTCTTGCAATACCAGTTACTAAATTAATGAAACCCTTTAAAGGAACACGAAATGCTTTGAAAGCAAAATCGATGAGAAAGCACATCTAATCCGAAATTATCATTTCCTGTGGAAACAGAAAAGCTACTCTCTGTTGAGACATCGGCGTTGGCAGTAATTCATCCAAGAGATTGGAAGGGGACAAAAAAGTCGATGTTTCAAAATAGAAATATTTAAGTCGAACCGTTCATACAGTTGCAAATACAGCAATCATGCATACGTCATAAGGGCGGGGGTGGCTAAGTCGGTAGCGCGCCAGGCTCGTAATCTGTCAGTTCCCAGGTTCGAGTCCCAGCTGGGTTGAGCGTTAAGATTTATCTCCGTAAAATTCCCCGCCCTGCCCACGGTAAGTAGGGGACACCGATGGGCTTGGAAAGGCCGCCGTCCGTCGGATGGCACGTTAAGCCGTGGCCCCGTGTGTGAGAGAGCTATACCCTGTGCACGTTAAAGAACACACTGGATGGCCTTGACGGGAGGCTACCATCTGTCTCCCAACAGCTGTTCCAGTGGGTCCCCACCCTCAACCTTCTCTGAGCCTTCGGGGTCCATGTGACCTGGCCATTTAGCCATTGTGTGCAAACAAAGTGCCGCTCAGAGGTAAAACAACCCAACGCATACGTCATATGCGGAACGGATAAAGGAGGGGGGGGGGTAGTCAAGGGCGCCTTTCCCTCCTTCTATAATGCTAATAAGGGTAATAGGGACAAAAAAAATTTCTAACTTATTTATATTTCATGCATTTTTCAAGAAATTGCATTGGAAATCCAGCCTCTTTTTTTTATTTTTTCGACTCGATTTTTTTTCTTGACCAAGCCCCCTCGATTTATTTCTAGCTCGGGGCCTGCATCATATCATAACGAAACTAAGGATACTCGGGAACAAAGCTAAAAACGGGAAAACATGTTATTGAAAATGCGTGTAAAAAATGATGAACTGCGTCCCGAAATCTTCGGGCAAGACTTTTGCTCAAGGAAGAGGATGTTCACAATTTTTTTTAAAAATTCCCAAAGAGTGGTAGGCGTGGACACCTTACCTGAAAAAATAACTCTAAATGGTCAATACTACACCAATCATTGTTTTGCCCAAAATGGTTAAGGAGACAAAGGAGCTGCGTCCAACAGCAGGCGGGTCAAGGATTCTCTTCCTTCAGGACAATGACAATACTCACAAAACCTGACAAATTACGGCCTATTGTGAGCAGGAAAAAGTAAAACAGCTGCTCCATTGTGCTTATTCACCCGATCTTGCACCATGCGATATTTGGTTGTTTCCAAAAATTTAAAAGGAACTTGCTGGGAAAACCATTTTCAGGGGTGCAAGACCTTGTAAAATGAGTTTATTCAGAGTTGCGGATTATCCTCCAACAGGAATACCGTTAAGAGTATTAATGTAGACATCTGCAACTTTGCATAGATGCTAGAGTGCAGGACTTTGAAGGAGAGTAAAAGTTTTGTTGAGGTAAGTGTAATGGTTTTCGTTCTGCAGTGCATGTCAAGAGTGGGGCGGGGGTGGCTCAGTCGGTAGCGCGCCAGGCTCGTAATCTGTAGTTCCCAGGTTCGAGTCCCAGCTGGGTCAGCGTTGAGATTTATCTCCGCAAAATTCCCCCGCCCTGCCCACGGTCAGTAGGGGACACCGATGGGCTTGGAAAGGCCGCCGTCCGTCGGATGGAACGTTAAGCCGTGGCCCCGTGTGAGGGAGAGCCATACCCTGTGCACGTTAAAGAACACGCTGGATGGCCTTGACGGGAGGCTACCATCTGTCTCCCAACAGTTGTTCCAGTGGGTCCCCTCCCCCAACCTTCTCTGAGCCTTCGGGGTCCATGTGACCTGGCCATTTAGCCCATGGTGTGCAAAAAAGTGCCGCTCAGAGGTAAAACAACCCAACCCATGTCAAGAGCTTTTTGAATGCCCCTCCGCATGGATGCAACTCTGAATAAACTCGTTTTGCAAGGTGTTGCTCCCTTGAAAATGGTTTTCCCAGCAAGTTCCTTTTAAATTTTTGGAAACAACCAAAGATTGTGTGGTGGAAGATCGGGTGAATATGCAAGATAGGTAGCTGTTTGATATTTTCCTGCTCCAGATATTTTTGAACGCCCCCCGGTATACCTCTGTAGACCATGACTGCAATGATTTTCTGTGTGGATGGATGGATGAATAACCCCCAGAGAGACGTTTTTTACTCCGTTATTAAACTTGACAGCTGTAATTAACAAATAAACTGCTCTAAAAATATTAACTAAGTAAACTGCCATAGGCTTACAAAAATTAAAATGCCCATAAAAAAAGCCTTGCATACGAATGGAATCAGGGAAGGGGAGAGGATGGAGATAAATGTTGTTGCCTTGAAAACTGCTACAACATTAAAAACACGTTCGCTCACATATCCACCACTTCAAGGTGTGTTTAAAATACAATCTTGTCTCTCCTCAGGGAAATTATAAAATGTTTTTTCCCCACTTGGATATATTATAATATTCTCTCCCCACACACCCTTAGATTTGCCCGAACTGATATTTGTGCAATCTCATTGCTCATCCACCTCCTCCTCATTTACCTGAAAATTACGAGATGTCACTATCCCCCCCCCCGCTACATCATACACCAAAAGATTGTGAACTGCCATGTTGTACACACACACCTTCCAGAGGAGGGGGGAGCTCACTTGGTAACACTCCAAGCTCGTAATCTGCAGTTCCCAGGATCGAATCGCACTGGGCCAGCTTTGAAATTTTAGTCTTCTTCCTACTTGGAAATCGTAAAATGTCATTTTAATCTCCTTCCTACCCGAGGGGAGGGTGTGGCTCAGTCGGTAGCGCGCCAGGCTCGTAATCTGTAGTTCCAAGGTTCGAGTCCCAGCTGGGTCATCGTTGAGATTTATCTCCGCAAAATTTCCCCGCCCTGCCCACGGTCAGTAGGGGACACCGATGGGCTTGAAAAGGCCGCCGTCCGTCGGATGGGACGTTAAGCCGTGGCCCAGTGTGCGGGAGAGCCATACCCTGTGCACGTTAAAGAACACGCTGGATGGCCTTGACGGGAGGCTACCATCTGTCTCCCAACAGCTGTTCCAGTGGGTCCCCTCCCCCAACCTTCTCTGAGCCTTCGGGGTCCTTGTGGCCTGGCCATTTAGCCCATTGTGTGCAAAAAAGTGCCGCTCAGAGGTAAAACAACCCAACGTTAAAGAACACGCTGGATGGTCTTGACGGGAGGCTACCATCTGTCTCCCAACAGCTGTTCCAATGGGTCCCCTCCCCCAACCTTCTCTGAGACTTCGGGGTCCTTGTGGCCTGGCCATTTAGCCCATGGTGTGCAAAAAAGTGCCGCTTAGAGGTAAAACAATCCAATCCGATCTTCCTACCCGTAAATAGCAAAATGTCACCTTGCTATCCCTCCTACTCGGAAATCACAAAATGTTTTCCATCCCCACCTTTCCGAAGCTGCTTCTGTTTGCGCTAATGCCTACGAAGTCCTTTCTCGTAAATGGTTCGACAACTCATTAGCGTGTTCAGCAATTCGAAGTTTCCCATCAACGAGAATTGAACGCAGATCTCTCTGCAAAACGTCTGTATCATTTCCCTCGCCAACAAAGTCCGCGTGTCACGAGGTGTTCTTGTTGCGGCTCCTCCGTGCAAGTGGCCTTGTGAGCATGGCAGTGAATGCCGGCGCTGTCTTCGAATGACGTGACTTGCATGCTGATGCATTACACAGCTTAGGGATGTGGAACGATCACTCAGAAGAGAAAGCGACACGCAATGGGGCTGAACTGTAAAGATATGGACCAGCACACTTTTGTTCGGATGGTTACGACGGATTGGACTGAAAGGAAGGTCCACTGGATGTTGAGTCATGATTCGATGATTCTACAAATAATAAGCTTGTGATAACGATCAGATAACGATTTCTTATTTTTCTTTCGTGCATGTTAAGTCTTTAATGTTTTTTTTTCCTTCCCTCTTCCAAACGATACTTTCTATAAAGATGAACATTTTTACACGGGTGCTAATTTATCTTTTGAACAATTTATTTTTTCCGAAATATTGCAAAACATTTTTTGGTCCTCACTAGAGTTTGTTTCTTCAGCACTTTCTGATTTTAAGTTCAAACTTTTAGACTGTAATTTTCAGGACTGATCTTTTTTTTTATATCTGAATGGAAGATATATGAATAAATATCGCATTAAGTCCTCTCTTAAGCATTGGGTTTGTAATTTATTCAGTTCTTATACTGTATATCGTAGAGGTATTTCGATTAGCATACACGAGTCTACAAATATCATAAGTTTAAAAAATGAGCAGAAGTACTAAGATTTCTCTGTCATTTTTTATCTTATATTTCAGCATGTTAATGAGATAAATTTATTCCTTTCCTCCCCAATGCATCATCTATCTTATCGGCTGTGTTTGTCCAAGATTTTTAACCACCAAGTGGTGCAATGAACTGACGAAACCCAAACCCTTAGTGAGAAATGTCGTCCACTATATTTCTATATCTTTATAGAAGATTTTAACTTCCATATTAGTGACTTTTGATGTTTTAATCATTGATTACTTTTATTTAAACGTTGCCATTTGAAAGAATTGCAATTTGTGACATTTGTTCAAATGTTCACACGACTGCATACGATAGCTACAATTTTTTGTAAACTATTTTATGATCGTACATACATAGAGATACAGGTCCGCATCTAGAAAAAGTAAAGGGGGTGGTCAAGTGATACAATCGAGTGGTCCTAGAAATGCTGGAATTACCATTATAGTCTAAGGAGAAGGGGCATAGCCATCTTTCCCCCCTCCCAGATCCAGCCCTACATACATACATGGGAGGGGTGGAGGCTCAGTTGGTAGTGTTCCAGGCTCGAAATCTGTAGCTCCGAGGTTCGAGTCCTACCTACTATGCCAGCGTTGAGATTTATCTCCATTAAACTGACACCGAATAACGTAGGAAGACTGCCGTCCATCGGGTGGGACGTTAACACGTGGTTCCTTGTGCAGAGAGCCATACGCAGCTCACGTTAAATAACTCGCTAGATGGCCTTGACGGCAGATTTTACCTACTCCTAACAGCTGTCCAGTGGATCCTTCCGACCGGAAAGTCCTAATGAAGAAACTAAACGTTCCAAGATTTTTAGCTGTTCAATTGACATACCCCAAGGGAGAGTTTTAATCTTAGTTCTTTTCAACATCATCATGCTTCAAGATTTATCGCAAATTCGAAATAAAACTCTCTGGCGTTGCTTGCAGATGATAATGTCATCTGCAGAGAATCCTGCAATAGAGGAAGAGATTTGCAAATTGATATGATGAGCTGATTTTCTTGAATGTTGGTGCTTAACCATTGTTCTTCTGATAAACGCAAAGAAACGTTTGTCGTAAGAACAGATTTAAGCGCAAACCTTTAATTCTTAAACTAAAGCTTTGAATCAGCCATTGAGAGTAAATTTCTTAGTGTATATTTAAATCAAACTCTATAAAAGAAATTCAAAGAAATTTCATTTTGCAACACATAGCACAGAGAAGAATCCTAGAAGATACTCCTAGCTTTAACGGGGCGGGGGTGGCTCAGTCGGTAGCGCGCCAGGCTCGTAATCTGTAGTTCCCAGGTTCGAGTCCCAGCTGGGTCAGCGTTGAGATTTATCTCCGCAAAATTCCCCGCCCTGCCCACGGTCAGTAGGGGGCACCGATGGGCTTGGAAAGGCCGCCGTCCGTCGGATGGGACGTTAAGCCGTGGCCCCGTGTGCGGGAGAGAGCCATACCCTGTGCACTTAAAGAACACGCTGGATGGCCTTGACGGGAGGCTACCATCTGTCTCCCAACAGCTCTTCCAGTGGGTCCCCTTCTCTGAGCCTTCGGGGTCCATGTGACCTGGCCATTTAGCCCATGGTGTGCAAAAAAAGTGCCGCTCAGAGGTAAAACAACCCAACCTAGCTTTAACAGGCCTTCTCAAAGAAGGACATTCCCTACAAAAACCGAAGTCACTGCTGACAACTGTCTCAGTTACAGCTAACACAGATACAAAGTTTGCCTTGCTAGATAACAACCAAAAATAACCTGTTGATGTTTCAATCATCAATTACTTTTGCTTCAATGGTGCTAATTTGGATGGTAGCCTCTCCCATCAAGACCATCTAGCGTGTTCTTTAACGTGCACAGGGTATGACTCTCCCGCATAATGGTCCACGGTTCTACGTTCCATTCGACAGACGGCGGCCTTTCCAAGCCCATTGGTGTCCCACCGTAGGCAGGGCGGGGAGATCTGAGGAGATAAATCTCTACAGCCGACTCAGCTGGGATTCGAACCTGGGAACTTCAGATTACGAACCTGGCAGGCTACCGACTGAGCCCCCCCCCCACACACACACCAACCCCTTATATAAATAGGAAAATTCATGCAAATAACCTATGTGTTAAGCGCAGTATATGACAAAACATTCCATTTAAAACAAATAACGGGGAACAAATTTCCCGACTTGAAAATTTATTTGCGCTAATCCCTCACCCTGCGTTCGATGATAAAGGGGACATCAATCGTCTTAGAAGGCCGCGGTCCACCCGGATAGGGCGTTAAGCCGTGACCCCGTGTGCAGAAGATCCGTACTCCGTGCATGTTAAAGAACATGCTGGATTACCTTAACATGTGGCTTCAACCTGTCTTTTAACAACTATCCAGTTGATCCTCTTCCTCAACCTTCTCTCAGCCCTTAAGTCCTTGTGCCTGGCCATTTAGCTCGTTGTGTGAAAAAAGCTCCATTCAGGGATAAAGTAACCCAACTTATCTTTTCTTGAAAAGGGAGTCTTGAGTTGAAAAAAACTTAAAGTCGTTTCAAACAGGCGTGGAACTGCGCAGATGGGACAGGTCAATAAGCGCACCAGGCTCATAACCTGCAGTTCCCAGATTCGAATCCCATCTGAACCAGCATTGAGACTTATCTCCTCAAAACCCTCCGCACTGCCTTTGGTAGTAGGCTTACCGATGGGCTTGGAAAGGTCGACGTCCATCAGATGCAATGTTAAACCGTGGCACCGTGTGCGGGAAAATCATACCCTGTGCACGTTAAATAACCGCTGGATGGCCTTGATTGGAAGCTAACATTTGTCTTCCAATAGCTATCTAGAGGGTCACCTGCCTCCAACCCTCTCTGAGCCCTCGGGATCCTTGTGACCTGGCCATTTAGCCAATTGTGTGCAAAAAATGGCCGCTCAGAGATAAAACAACCCAACAACAACCTAAGAATGAACGCTTTGTCTAATCTTCTTTGTCATTGGATATTTAATGTTAAAGTAAGCTACCAGAGTGGTTCATAAGTCTGTGCGTTTTATCACCTATCCTCTCAGACCTTCTACTTTGGCATATAAACTGACAGAGGTACCAGAGGTCTGACAGGCTCCTGTCAGACCTTTGTGGCAAGCAGCTGCTTGAGGGGGTATTTATTTTTTTAAGAAATCATTATTCCAATATAAATAACAACCTTACTTAATGAAATATAAATCATCATTTCCAATATTTCGTAGCCATCTGTCGGCAAGTTGTTCGATTCCTATTCGATACCATGATTGGTCCTTGGGAGTGAAAAACTCCCGACATCGATTCCTGAAATGTTTGAAACCGCCTACGTCAAACAAATGAATCATGGAGCGAAGGAGGTGGTGGACGGAAAGAGCTGGTTCCGACTAAACTCTGGGTGAAGAAGAAGCTCAAATGTCAGTTCTCGAAGTTTTTCTTTCGTCCTAAGTGCGATGTGCGGTTTTCAGTTGTCTTGTTGGCAGAGTACCTGATGCCTATTTCTCAATCCCGGGTAGCATTGACATATCACAGATTTCACGCTGTCCAGTTGTGCTGAACAGAGGTCGGCATTGATGGCGCGTCCATCAGGAACCGGTTCGCAGTGCACTATACTCTTAAAATTCCAGCAAACAAACAACACTGATTTCGTTTCGAATTGTCCCCTCTTTGGGACAGGAAATGCGGGCTGGTGTGGGTCAAGCCACTTCTTTTGGTGTTCGGATTGTTGAAAAAGATCCTATTTTCATCGCACGTAACAATTTTCTTGATTAAATGTTGATCACGGGGATTAACGAGAAGTTTCCTTCAGACTTCGATACGATGGTTTGCTTGTTCAGCAGCCAGTTCAAGAAGCACATTTCGGCAGCTCCTGTCTACCTTACCGATTGGGTTGTTTTACCTCTGAGCGGCACTTTTTTGCACACCATGGGCTAAATGGCCAGGTCACATGGACCCCGAAGGCTCAGAGAAGGTTGGGGGAGGGGACCCACTGGAACAGCTGTTGGGAGACAGATGGTAGCCTCCCGTCAAGGCCATCCAGCGTGTTCTTTAACGTGCACAGGGTATGGCTCTCCCGCACACGGAGCCACGGCCTAATGTCCCATCCGACGGACGGCGGCCTTTCCAAGCCCATCGGTATCCCCTACTGACCGTGGGCAGGGCGGGGAATTTTGCGGAGATAAATCTCAACGCTGACCCAGCTGGGACTCGAACCTGGGAACTACAGATTACGAGCCTGGCGCGCTACCGACTGAGCCACCCCCGCCTTACCGATGTGTTGCAGATGACGCACTATTGTTAATTGCGAACAACAAATTCGGACGAGAACCTGCGAGTGCTTGTCGATGAATCAGTTCAAATCTACCAATATTAGCCGTCCCGATCGCGGCTTACTTTCGAGGCTCGTGCCACCACTTTTGAATTTCTTGAACCGAGCTTCAGCACCCCGAATGGAGACTGCCCCCTCACCTTCCACTCCGCATGTTTCTTGAGTCGCTTCGGTAGCTTTAAATTCCTTTCTACAGTAATGACGTAAAATTGCACGAATTTCAATAAACTCACTCATTGCTCAACGTTTCTAACTATGGAAACCAAAACTCCCGTACGTGATAGTTATGGACTGAAGTAGTAGGCTTTATGCTTTCCTTTAATACTTCGTTCAGAGTAAATGCAACACTGTAATGTGTGACTTTACACATTTTGCATGGTGATAAACGCACAGATATGAATCACCTTAAGCATTAGAATTTCAGCAGAGGACAAGAGTGCAATATTTCCATCAGATACTTTCATATTGATATTCTGAAAATCTTGTGCTTAAAATTATTCCATTATAAACTGATATAATGATCTTTTTCTCTTGCTATATTTCAGTTCCTCGACACAGAGAGCTTTTCCGTCTCTCAGAGAAAAATTTCAAACTGTGGTCTGCAATTGATTATGATTTGAAAGCATCCTCTCTTCACTTCAAATGACTTTATTAGATTAATTAACTGTAGTTGCGAGGAAGTCATAAAACTTGTATGTATTTGTTACTGTTTTTCCTCCATATTGAGTCACTTTGAGAACAGGTTTTGGTCACGCCCACATTTTGACCCAACCAATCAACAATCAGTTTATTTTACTGCATGCGCACTTGAGCTCTGATTCAAGTATACTTGTACTCAAATCGTATGTTATATCTTAAGTCATGTGTCATGCAATGCCTATCTTATAATAAAAATACTAGATGTTGGGGTGCACCTTCAACAGTGCATTAAGAGTGAAATGTTGCCTCTCTGTTTATATCGGTTCCTCGGCTTACAGTTGGGTTGTTTTATCTCTGAGTGGCACTTTTTTGCACACCATGGGCTAAATGGCCAGGTCATACGGACCCCGAAGACTCAGAGAAAATTGGGGGAGGGGACCAACTGGAACAGCCTCCCGTCAAGGTCATCCAGCGTGTTCTTTAATGTGCACAGGGTATGGCTCTCCGGCACACGGGGTCAGGGCTTTAACGTCCCATCCGACGGACGGTGGCCTTTCCAAGCCATCGGTGTCCCCTACTGACCGTGGGCAGGGCGGAAAATTTTGCGGAGATAAATTTCAACGCTGATGCAGCTGGGACTCGAACCTGGGAACTACAGATTACGTGCCTGGCGCGCTACCGACTGAGCCACCCAGCCCCCTCTCGTCTTAGAGGGAATATATGTCACATCGGCTGTGTCATGTAAATGTGCGAAATAAATAATAAGCTTAATAATAAATAATTTCCGAATAGGAATAGCCATCACCGTTTCAAGGCTGTTTGCTTTTGTTGAATCGATGTATTTTCGATAGGATTACATCACTAAAGCGTCTCTTTAGAGCGTAGTGTGCATATTATGTATCGAGGGTGACCTTTAGAACGAACATAACACGGTTCGCAGGCGATTCAGGAGGGAGATTTAATTAGGAACTTTACAAAATGCGTTTCGATGCTGACCTTCGCTTTCGAGGAAGGTTATTGATGGGTGTGAATTGGCGAGCTTTGTTCAACTGACAATGAGGTTGTCGTGTCTTTGTTGGTAGGGTGCCTGGGAAACAAACAAGAAAAGGCAAACGGACCGACTCGTTAGTCGTTCAAATGAAACAAATCGTGCAAGTGTCACATACGTGCATGGCAAGGAAAATGGGAACTCTTCAATTAAACATTTCTCGTATTATCACACTTACAGTGTTATCAGTCTCGTCAACAGCTCTAATGAAAGCGCTGTTGTTACCACCTCATTATAAAAACGGGTTAAATCATCAGCCTAATCTAAAGCAGAAATTTTCAAATCTCTAGACCTGGGGTTCTCAACGTGGTGTACGCGGTAAAAATTTTTTAGGGTACGCCGTGAGAGCTCAAAAGTCGCTAGATCTAGTAACAAAGTCGCTAAGTTGGCATTATTATACTATAACTATAGTTTTATCTGTCTATATAAGGGGTACGTCAGTTACATACACATTTCCAGGGGTTACGCGAAGCATAAAAGGTCGAGAACCACTGCTCTAGACCGTTTAAGGTCTCAATTTTATCATTGAAGTGAATTTCGTATAACTCATAATCA
This sequence comes from Ryuthela nishihirai, assembly GCA_038380435.1. Classification (NCBI taxonomy): domain Eukaryota; kingdom Metazoa; phylum Arthropoda; class Arachnida; order Araneae; family Heptathelidae; genus Ryuthela; species Ryuthela nishihirai. Next base: position 45,323,285 of record JAWZYU010000020.1, read on the forward strand.
ATAACCAAAATAAAACGAGAGATAGAATACACCCTTGTCAAACTCCAGTAACAATTCTAAACCAATTGCTACAAGCCTTATGAACTCTAATAACACTGAATCTTTTGTGATAGAGAGTAATTATGTTAACTAACTTGTCAAGTATGTGAAAACTACTTGTCAGGTAAATCAAGCACAAATATGACGATGAAACGATTCAAAAAAGTTTTTCGAAATCTACAAAGCTAGTAACCACAGATATTTCAAACTCTAAACATTTCTCAATAATATGACTAAGTGAAAATATTTGGTCTATGCATTCCCTACCGCTTTTTTTTTGCGACATATAGGACAGAGAAGAATCCTAGAAGCTACTCCTAGCTTAATGCAGGCCTTCTCATACAAGGACATGCCCTACTAAGACCGAAGTCACTGCTGACCACTGCCTTAGTTAGAGCTAACACAACACACAAAGTTTGCCTTGCTGGAACAGTCGCTAGCTGCCTAACCACTATGCTAGTTAAGAATAATATAAGAAATGAGTTCGCTTTAAGATGAACATGTGACGATTAATAGTGGAAGAGATTAATTTTTGTAACGTTGTGGTTAGCGTGCTTCACTACTGATCAAAGGGATCTAGGTTCGAGCCTCGGGTAAGGGACCGATGTTTGTGTTGTCTTTTTGCTGAAGTCCCGCTTTCCTTACAGACCTCTATGGCGTATAAACTGACATGCTCCAGTAGTGTCATCACATTATAGCTCATCCCCACGGGCAGTACTTTCCCTCCATATCACCACAGGCCACGCCCAAGGCCGGTAAAGTCATAGGAGGAAGTCACTTTCTGTAGGGTGGCCAATAATGCAATGACACTATTGGCTCCTGTCAAGCAGCTGCTTGAGGGAATATTTGTTATTTTATTTATTGTTAATCGAGTCTAGTTAGAACAACCCTGTAACCTAGTGGATTGGTCCTATTATGGCAGTGAACAGGCTGTTATCTAGAAAAAATTAAAGGGAGAGTGGGGGGGTAAGAAACTCAATCGAGCCAGAAGAGAGTAAATGGGGGAAAGAGATTTTCATTGCAATGTAACTTTCCCCCCTCCCTTTTAGAAGGTTTTAAAATTTCTTGAAAACTGCGCAAAAATAAATAAGTTTGAAATTTTTTTTCACCTCTGTTACCCTTACTAGCATTTTCAAAGGGGTGGGGGACATGGTCCCCTTGCCTCCCCATCTCCCTAGCCCTGCCAATGAACAATCTTAGAACATATTGTGGATGATGGTCGTCATAAATATCAATTGCTTTGGTAGACACACTGCATGGCCATAGAATTAGAAACCTTACCTCACTATTATGTAATATCCCATGTGCAGCTTTTGACATCAATTCAACTAATGCTTAGAAGACGAGTGTCTTCCTCGATGTGAAGCGATTCCTGTTGCAATCCAGTTTGCAGTTCCTTCATGGTCGTTCATGTTCCACTAACTCCTACAAATTTCAGTCGGACCGAAATCAAGCGACTGGGGTCTTAAGGAAAGATAAATGAATTTTCCGTAACGTTCCTCACACCATTCACAGATAGATTTCGCCCAATGGACTACTGAATTATCATCGTGAAACCGTGCGTCTCCATCAGGGAAGGAATAAAGCATAGAAGGATGTAATACATGATCGGACAGGTTGTTTAAATATGCTGCGGGATTTCGTCGACTCATCAGATATACTAGAAAGTAATCCATGCCACATAAACATTGCTCATACAGTGACTCCTTCCAGCACCTTGTGCAATGAATGTGACAAATGAGGGATCCACTGCCTCATCGGTTGGCGGAGAACTCTAGCTCTGTCATCTGTGCAAAAGAGAGTATGTTACAATTTATTTGATCATTTACACTATTTCCTAATCCTCTACAGTTCACTCATGCCTCTCTCAGTGCCATTGAAGCCTCGCTTTCCGAAATCCTCTACAGTCCACTCATGCCTTTCTCAGTGCCATTGGAGCCTCGCTTTCCGAAATCTTCTACAGTCCACTCATGCCTCTCTCAGTGCCAATGAAGACTCGCTTTCCGAAATCCTCTACAGTCCACTCATGCCTCTCTCAGTGCCATTGAAGCCTCGCTTTCCGAAATCCTCTACAGTCCACTCATGCCTCTCTCAGTGCCATTGAAGCCTCGCTTTCCGAAATCCTCTACAGTCCGCTCATGCCTCTCTCAGTGCCATTGAAGCCTCGCTATCCGAAATCCTCTACAGTCCACTCATGCCTCTCTCAGTGCCATTGAAGCCTCGCTTTCCGAAATCCTCTACAGTCCACTCATGCCTCTCTCAGTGCCATTGAAGCCTCGCTTTCCGAAATCCTCTACAGTCCGCTCATGCCTCTCTCAGTGCCATTGAAGCCTCGCTATCCGAAATCCTCTACAGTCCACTCATGCCTCTCTCAGTGCCAATGAAGCCTCGCTTTCCGAAATCCTCTACAGTCCACTCATGCCTCTCTCAGTGCCATTGAAGCCTCGCTTTCCGAGTTTGGTGGGCATCCCGACCTCTTGATGAAAAACAGGACACCGGTGGGCTTAGAAAGGCCGCCGTCCGTCGGTTGGGACGATGGTGCCGTTTTCAAAAGAATTTCTATGCGTTAAAAGAACATGCTGATGGTGTTGGCAGAAGGCTACCATCTGTTTCCTAACAGCTGTCCAATGAATCCTTTTCTCCAACTTTCTCTGAGCCATTGAGGTCTTTGTGACTTCACTATTTAGCCAACTGTATGCAAAAAAAAAGTGAAGCTCAGTGGAAAAACAACGGAACCCTACAGTTTCTTTTTCACAATGAGATGTCAAGAAGCACGTGCTAATGGCAGCTTTACTGGAGTTTTTTAAAATTCAGAGAGGAAAGATCTCATCATGCTAAGAATCTGCAATCTTAACACGATGCTATTCTAAGTACAGTCGCTCAAAAAAATATCCGAACACTATGGTTGATTACAGAATTCAAAAAAAATATCTGACAACGATTTTTTTAGAAATTAATGATCTGGCAACCTTCGTGTCACGTGATTACAGAATTCAGGAAAAATACAGCAACTGTAACACGCTCCAGTTACCGTTCACAGCAAACTGGAGCGTGTGCAGTTACTGCACACGCTCCAGTTTGCTGTGAACGGTAACTGCACACGCTCAATATTTCCGTGAGTGAGCCCACACGATCTAGTATCAAAATAATATGACCACCTACAGTCGCTCAAAAAAGTATCCGAACACCATGGTTGATTACAGAATTCAGAAAAAATATCTGACAACGATTTTTTTAGAAATTAGTGATCTGGCAACCTTCGTGTCACGTTAACAAACATCCCTGTTTTGACATTTAGTTACTTCGATGACAAAACGGTAAATGTTACGAGTTGACATTTTTGAAATCTGCTGGAAAATTATTCATGTGGAGTTGATCTTAGGCTCACAAAGTTCATTCCTCTTGCAATTTATGATGGTTGAATGTATAACTTAAAAAAATTTAGGATTTAAAAGATACATATACGTAGCATTTGACTTTAATTTAGAATATTGATAAAATGATCAGGCTGATTACTTAATTGCATTTTCAAAGTAGATCAGTTTTTTCAATTCGTTTTAAAGTGAAACTGAGTTGAATTTTTTTCTTGTGATATCTCGTCACTAAAGTAAATTCTGTTTAAATAGTAAAATGCTATACAGTTTATAGATTAATGGAATCTGACTGTTAAAGGATAAAAATTGTTCATAGTGGCTTAAAATAGATAAAATGTCAAAAAAAAAAGCTTCAATCCATCTACCGGTTTGGAGGTAAAATAAAAAAAAAAGATCTGGCGCATAACCAAAAAAAAATCCGTGTTCGACCGATTTCTATATTTGTGTTTTTATATTTTTTGTTCTAACATATTTATTTCTCTTTGTGCATAATTTGATTTTTGTGTTCAGTTATTGGTGAGACATTTCCAACTGTTCAATTTAGAGTGGGGCGAGGGTGGCTCAGTCGGCAGCGCGCCAGGCTCGTAATCTGTAGTTCCCAGGTTCGAGTCCCAGCTGGGTCAGCGTTGAGATTTATCTCCGCAAAATTCCCCGCCTTGCCCACGGTCAGTAGGGAACACCGATGGGCTTGGAAAGGCCGCCGTCCGTCGTATGGGACGTTAAGCCGTGGCTTCGTGTGCGGGAGAGCCATACCCTGTGCACGTTAAAGAACACGCTGGATGGCCTTGACGGGAGGCTACCATCTGTCTCCCAACAGCTGTTCCAGTGGGTCCCCTCACCCAACCTTCTCTGGGCCTTCGGGGTCCATGTGACCTGGCATTTAGCCCATGGTGTGCAAAAAAGTGCCGCTCAGAGGTAAAACAACCCAACCCAAATGTTCAATTTAGATGTCATATGAGATATTGACCTTTTAGACGTCTGTCATGAAGATTTATGTATGGTACATAATGATCATCAATATTTTATGCAGATAAGCTATTATTATTATGTGTTACGTTAGATGGTGATGAAGATGACGATTAAAAATATAAATCTGTCTAAAAATTTTACCTTAACGGGTCAAATTTCGAAAATTTATTGAATCTCTGTTATGGGAGATAATGATAATGACGAATAAAAATATCGATCTATTAAAAAAAATCCGAGAGCAGATTTGTTTAATGGAATTTTTATCACATTTGTCTAATATTGAATCTATCTATATAATAAAAGATGTCTGTCTGTGTGAAGTAGCATTAACTCATGGGGAAATCATAATAGACACTTCAAATTTTCACAGAATGTTTTTAGTTGTCTCCCTGATGGCAGTGCCAAATTTCAAGTCGAGAGTCCAAAAGGAGAGCTTGCTGGAAACAAGAATATTGCCATTTCTATTCCTGAGGTAAACGGTAATAGCTGCCAAATTTATTATTGCCAGTTACTGCTCCTAACCGTGAATGTAAGAGTCTTAATAACATTTACTTGATTTTTTTTCTTTTTTCTTCTCGGGAGTAAACGACTATCGATAATTAATATCTTACGTTCTATCAAATCTTTCTCTATGTGAGAACCATTCCTTAAGGAGGAGCCTGGTCTCCAAGATTTTCCTGTCCAATAACTTCACCCATTAAGGGGAAGCCAGGCTTCGAACTCAATTTTTCGTGTTGTGTCATTGCCAGTCACATCGAAGATGCTCTAGCAGCGCTGTCCAACAAGGATTTTTGTGGCCCGCGAACAAAATCAAGTTTTTACTTGAAATTTTAAATAATATCTGTAATCTACCTTAAAATTTTTCATCAACTTATATTACTTTACTTGATATGCAGTCTTCAACTTACTCATTCTATTTGCAATTATTATTGCATTATTTCAACTTACTCATTCTATTTTTATTGCCAAACAACTACGGCCACAATGATCCCATTAAATTTATTAAACATTTGATAAGGTTTAGAAAATTTATATTGGTTAATTATTACTTATTGTTTTTCATATAAATAAAACAATTTTTTGAGGTTTTTGAGATTTATTATTACTTATTATTTTTCGTATAAATAGAATAATTTTTTGAGGTGACATGAACCGATTTTTCAATTACCTATCCTGTTTTATTGTTTTTTTTTTAGCCCGCGAAATATTAGCGAAAGAAAAAATGGCCCGCGGTTTTAGAGAAGTTGGACAGCACTACGTCATGAGAATCACATTCCAGTACAATGTGCATGATTGTTTCAATGGCTTTAGGACATAGAGTACATTTTTCAGAACAATTTAGGAATTTACTGAGTCTTTTTTCGTTTCCAATGAACCAGTTCTAGCCTTACAGAGAAGTGAATTACCAATGCGATTATCTACGTAAGTTTCTTTGGTATCCACAGTCTTCCTATCATAGACCTGGCTTAGGCTAGGAATCTTAGTTATTTCTCTTCTCCATAAATCATGTGAGGATCTCTTTACATCTTTAATAATCCTATTTTTCCATCCCACGGCACTTTTAGAATTCCAAGAACCTGATTTAGGATCGAATTTTCTATCTACTCCTCCAGTTCTTCTAAACCACGTGGAATTGCGCACTCGAGAAACAGGTGTCATACAATTTTCAAATCTGCTGCCATTCGCAGATTCAGTAGTTCAAATTCAAGTTTATTTTCGTAGAGATTCTACATTAAAATCAACGACATATAAACAACCCAAAAGCAAAAGCTTGACTGGATGTTGCAGTACACATTGCATTTGAGAGCACAATAAGGTAATTAAAAATCAGTTTTACAAATGAAAAAACAAAAGATAATTAGTTGAAAGACAATAACGATAATTAATCAACAGATGAAGTAATTAGTTAACGACAACAACGATAAGTATAACAGCAACAAGCTAATTAACATGAAACGTTCTAAAGGAATTATTATTTAAAGAGGTCTCTTTGCAGCTAGGAACGTGATTTTTTTTAACCCAGCACGAGGTCAGGCAAAGAAAACCAGACTACGAAATTTGGGACCTCTCGACCAAGTAGATCGAGAACCACAGAGTATCAAAATACTATCTCGAAATAAAGAACTGAAAATCTCGTTAGTGTGCAACGAAGTCACGAGCGATGAGAGAGCGCGCTGACGTCAGCAACTACCTGAGCAACGCAGGACAATATTTTCGTGTTGAATCCGTTCTGAAGGGTTGGGTTGTTTTACCTCTGAGCGGCACTTTTTTGCACACCATGGGCTAAATGGCCAGGTCACATGGACCCCGAAGGCTCAGAGAAGGTTGGGGGAGGGGACCCACTGGAACAGCTGTTGGGAGACGGATGGTAGCCTCCCGTAAAGGCCATCCAGCGTGTTCTTTAACGTGCACAGGATATGGCTCTCTCGCGCACACGGTGCCACGGCTTAACCTTCCATCCGACGGACGGCGGCCTTTACCAAGCCCATCGGTGTCCCCTACTGACCGTGGGCAGGGCGGGGAATTTTGCGGAGATAAATCTCAACGCTGACCCAGCTGGGACTCGAACCTGAGAACTACAGATTACGAGCCTGGCGCGCTACCGACTGAGCCACCCCCGCCCCTGTTCTAAAGGGTATGTATTCGGTACAGTGTTCACAAAATTAACCTTTAGTACAAAACAGAATCAAGAGACTAAAAATGTACCTTTCAGCTAGTACCACACAAATGTTGCTGTGTGTTTTGTCTCTGGCTCGCAAAATGATCAATATTTATTATACAAAGGAAACCTCATAAATGCGCAAAATGTATTGTTAAAAATAAAACATTTTTATGCTACGTGTTCAGGGAACGTACTTCAAGACACCGATCTAAGTTGACCACGTGACAGCCGAGGATCGTTTCTCGTTAACCACGTGGCCTTTCTCCGTTCGAAAACGATAGTCTCCGAGCTGCATCGCTCCTGCTCGTGACCTTGGCCGAGTGCAGTGAAAGCCGTTTTGCTGCAGCGCAGGTGCTGCCGCAGCAGTTTATAGCTCTTGGAGTACACAACTTCAGTTAGTCGTGCTCTCCAGCATCAACGGATGGTTACCATGGAGCTGCTCTTGCTTATCGTTGGCGTTCTTCTTGGAACTGGTGAGTTGTGACGATGCTTTACATATATTTAGAGCGTGGAAGTTGGCGTTAAGTGTGGATAAACAGTTCCGCTTGCTTATTTTAGTATTTTTTCTTTTATACAGTAACGCTTATTTGGCATAATCGGTAGAGTCTTGATTGTGTAATTTATCTCCGCAAAATTCTCCGCCCTACCCACGGTCAGTAGGGGACACCGATGGGCTTGGAAAGGCCGCCGTCCGTCGGATGGGACTTTAAGCCGTGGTCCCGTGTGCGGGAGAGCCATACCCTGTGCACGTTAAAGAACACGCTGGATGGCCTTGACGGGAGGCTACCATCTGTCTCCCAACAGCTGTTCCAGTGGGTCCCCTCCCCCAACCTTCTCTGAGCCTTCGGGGTCCATGTGACCTGGCCATTTAGCCCATGGTGTGCAAAAAAGTGCCGCTCAGAGGTAAAACATCCCAAAAACAACTTGATTGTGAATTTACAAGAAATGTTTTTAAACCATAGGAGTGGGTAAAATATTATTTTTGGGTTGTTATCGGGTTATTTTACCTCTGAAAAACGCCTCCCCCCCCCCTTTTTTTTTGGCACGGAATGGGCGGGTCACAAGTACCCCAAGGCTCAGAAAAGGTTGGAGAAAGGGGACCTACTGGTCAGATGTTAGGAAATATGGAAGCCTCCCATTAAGTCATCGATTGTGTTCTTTAACACGCACATTGCATGATTCTCCAAAACACTGTGCCATGCATGCCATTTGACGCTTGGGGCCTTTTCATTTACATCGTATTGTTTCTGTTAAAGGAAACAAAAGGTTGCTTATTTTATAAATGATACGAAAAATAAAATTTTATTCTTTGGGGAAACCTTATTGCTGAAAAATCCATTAACATATGATTCTGATTCATGATGTATGTCAATGCAATTTAAATTGGCTAATTACCGTTAGGAGGTATTATTACTTAAATATTCTTTTAAGTGTTGCTTTTATTATTTCTGTAAAATATTTTTTTTTCAAAATCAGGGAACAATATTTTGGAAATAATTATAAAGCTCAAACTTTCTGGAATGTTTTTAATTCTGAGAAGGAACATATTTAACCTATTATTTATTCCATTAAAATTTTCAGTTAATTTGGAATTCTTTTGAAATTAAACCAATGATACAATTCAATTTCTTTTCAAAACAAAAAGTATATAAGAGGTATGGGCACATAGCTAAGGAAGCAGCTTATGAAGCACAGAGACCCCAAAAATTCTGGGACTATAAAAAAAGACAAATGAAAGATTTAAAAAAAAATTTTTATATTAAGTTGTTTTTAATCTATTTGTTATTCTATTGTATATAATTTTATATTTTCCCATTGGTAAATAAGATGTAATTTTTTTTCTGTTTATCGCGATTTCTTTCATTTCGCCTCCCTACCCTGGGAAAATACTTTATGCAGGTGGACACATGACTTGAAGAAACTGTGATTCTTTATAAGTATTTGTGAACACTAAACATCACTGAAATCTAAAATTATCTTCACTAGACGGAATTTTAAATTTTCTTCTTTAAAAACTACTTTAATTTATTCTCGCAATGGACAATTTTAAATTATTCTCACGAAATTCAATTTATAATTAGTCGGATAAATACAGTTTTAAATTATTTTTTGGAAATGCAATTTTATGTTATCCACAGTACAGTAAATTTTAAATTAGCTTCACTAAATGTAATTTTTAATCATTACTGAAAGCAATTTAAAATTATTCTTAGTAAGCGAATTTTAAATTATTCTTATTAAGATAATTTCAAATTATTTTCGCTTAATGAATTTCGCTGAATTAATTTCAAATTATTTTCGCTGAATGAAAGGTGGTACAACTGACTTTGCACATGCTTCTATGATCACAGCAAAGAAATATAAGAGTCAGAAGGATTTGATTCTTTTGGTATTTATGCATCGAAATGGGAAGGAAATTAATTCCCGAATCATTGAATGAAAATGACGATTTCAGGAAAATTTTCTTTCTTCTACAAGAGAAAAATCGTCGACATTCCTTAGAGATTATAAGGAATAATAATATGATTGAATAAATATGATTAATATGATTCTTAAAGATTCTTATTTCAAACAGTATCTCCAGTGATCAGTATTGCAGTTGGTTTACCTCTGAGCGGCATTTTTTTGCACACCATGGGCTAAATGACCAGGTCACATGGACCCCGAAGGCTCAGAGAAGGTTGGGGGAGGGGACCTACTGGAACAGCTGTTGGGAGACAGATGGTAGCCTCCCGTGAAGGCCATCCAGCGTGTTCTTTAACGTGCACAAGTTATGGCTCTCCCGCACATGGGGCCACGGCTTAACGTCCCATCCGACGGACGGCGACCTTTCCAAGCCCATCGGTGTCCCCTACTGACCGTGGGCAGGGCGGGGAAATTTGCGGAGATAAATCTCAACGCTGACCCAGCTGGGACTCGAACCTGGGAACTACAGATTACGAGCCTGGCGCGCTACCGACTGAGCCAACCCTGCCCCCCCAGTATTGCAGTAGGGTTATTGTGGCACCACTCAAAAACCGAGGTTTGATTATTTTTAATCAGAATTCATTGTATTTGATTCAGATGAAGTGCCCTTTTTCAATTTTTGAAATTGTGCTGGTTTTGGTAAAAAGAATAGTTTTTCATTAATTTTTTCCCTAATTAGTGTTTGAAATTTCATCGAATGTTTAAAAGATTAAATTTAAGAGAAAGTAGACTTATTACCAGGTAGAGTATTTTTCTTTAAACTGATGACTTAATTTTTTTACTTTTGATAAACGCTTGCAAATTTATTAGATTCATAAACTTCGTCAATTGTTTTGTTTCGGGTCCAACACAAATTATCTGTTTGAATGAATTTGAAAATATCTTTCCATTTGATTTCCAGTAGAGGGCGCATCGCCATCGATTGCTTGGAGGGAAATCTCACGAAGAAATCTGGCATCATTTGCTGCTCTGATGTATTCCATAATGGAGATGGTTTTGTAACATTTCCTATACAGAGTAACAAAAATTGAAACGTTTTTAAATTGTAGGCTTTTTCGTCTTTCTTTATAGGACGAGATCCAATAATGAGTAGAGAAATCTTCCTGCAGATATTCCAAAGCAAAACGAAAGATTTATGTGTGTGTTTGTTAAAAACAAAAATAGCTGAGACGGCGACAGCGGAGTTCAATAACCTTTCTCTTTGATGTTGTGCCAAAGGGGACAGACATAGAGAGACCAGTCGCCTCTCGAGAATATGGAAGAGCACGCTTTCAAAGGGAAGAAAGTTTTCCAACTACAAAGCTCTCTATCTGTGGGGGGAGGAGTATTTGAAAACCCTTAGTTTCAAATTTAGCTGGAATAATGATTAATTTGAAATAATATTTAGCGCCAAAATCATTATTTTAACATTGTCTTCAGTGAGACTAACTTGCTGCGGGTGTGATGTTATAGAGCGTGTTGAGAGCCATAAATATCTTAGAATTTAGATGGACACAACCTTTACACACATATTCAAAAGTTAGCAGGGTAATTGCGTCTATGTGCATCTAAACCTTACAAACTACAATTTGCTGCAAGCACACATACATGCATTTTGGTTCACAAAGCTATCTGTGAATCTATATTGATTTATGGTTCGACAATATACGGCTCAACTAACCTCACAAATATAAAGAAAATAGAAACTATTGAATCATCCATTGCTGAAAATATAATCCCATACAACTTAAGAAATTCATTTTATCATAGCGAAGAAAGACTAAATTATCTAGGCATACATTCTTTTCACAACCTTTACAAATACAGCATCACTTTAAAATATCTTTTGACAATTAATTTAAATCTCAAATCTCTCATGGGAAAAACACAAGGTTACAATCCAAAAATTATTTCAACCTTCCAAAAATATTAAACAATTACGGGAAATGTACAAGGGCATGTACAGTACCTTACGTATTCAATCAATTACCAAGGGAGATTATTTTATTAAACAAATTTAAAGAAATCAAAAATAAGACTAAAAATTTTCTTCTAGGCACTAAATTTTAAACAAAAATTTGAACCACCACAATGGAGCTTCCACTGAAATTCACATAATTCGATGACATTGTTTTAAACTATCGTATATCTTATTTATTTTCATGTAACGTTATTATTCTTCTTTCCTGCAGATAAGCAGATGCTTTGCGGGTCATTTGTTTAAACTCTTATATAACTAATACGAATATGAATAAAGATTATTATTATTATTAAAAAATGTGTTTAGTATGGTATAGTGTTAGTTAGGGACACAAATTGAGTGTGTGATCGTCTCTTAAAACGGAGCCTCATACGATATATGAAGTTATTCAAAAGTCTAGTAGGACTGAGGGCAACACACATTTCTGGAGTATCCCAAACACAATCCATGGCAGAGATTTCAAAGTATGGGCCACGAGTTGGGTTGGGTTGTTTTTCTCTTATTTATTCATTTATTTATTTAACATTACACGCCTTTGGGGTGTTTAGTTGTACACTTCTACCCCAAGTTGTTTTTCCCTCAAAAACTCTTTTATGCACACAATGGGTAAAATGGCCACGTCACAAAGACCCCGAGGGCTCAGAGAAGGGTGGAGAAGAGGATCCACTGGACAGCTATTAGAAGACAGATGGGAGTCTGCCGTGAAGGTCATCCAGAGTGTTCTTCAAAGTGCACAAGGTATGGCTCTCCTACCAAGGGGCTACGGTTTAACGTCCCATATGCCGGACAGCGGCCTTTCCAAGCCCATCGGTGTCTCCTTTCTGTCCGAGGACAGGGCGTGGAGTTTTGTGAAGATAAATCTCAACGCTGTCACAGTGGGACTCGAACCTGGGAACAACAGAATAAGAGCCTGGCGCACTACCGACTGAGCCAATCCCTGCTAATCCCCTCTACTCGAAATATTCATCTGTAGTAAGAGACATTTATTTAATTGATTAAGAAATGGCCTCTTTCTTCACGTGGCAAAATCATTTCAGAAAAAAATTCATTTCCGTCTTAATAACAATTAGCTTACAAGAGCTTCTCTTGATAAAGAGAGATTACTTTATCAAGAGCAGTAACAGCAAAATAAAAACACGAAAAAAATCTGAGAGCCGAAAAATTATTATATTTTATTAAGAAAAATAATATCGTAACGTATTTTACAATTTTGAAAATAGGTATAAAATATAAAAATAAAACTGTTGATAAAAATTACATACATAAAGTTGAAATTCATCATTGTGACTTTTGAGTCATCTCATCCAGCTTATTCAACTTTGGAGTGTACAGTCGCTCAAAAAAGTATCCGAACACTATGGTTGATTACAAAATTCAGAAAAAATATCTGACAATGTTTTTTTTAGAAATTAGTGATCTGGCATCCTTCGTGTCACGTGACAAGAAGGATGCCAGATTACTAATTTCTAAAAAAATCATTGTCAGATATTTTTTCTGAATTTTGTAATCAACCATAGTGTTCGGATACTTTTTTGAGCGACTGTACACTCCCTGGGTTACGCAAGACTCGACTTATGTAATCCGGTTTACGTTAAAACCACCGAAAATAAATTTTAAAATCCGAAAATTTCTCGTCGTTAAATTTATGTTGTCAGGAAGCGAATTTCTTGCATGTACTAGACAACTTCTAATTACATTACCCTTAAGAAGTTCAACTAGAAGGTTGAACTGTGATTATAACCTTCAACTTTGCCACTACCTTCAATGGAGGACCTTGGAGTCTCATCCTCATCTTCGTTCAATAATCATCTTATAATTAAGCCAGCAAGTTATCATTACCTCATACCCTTCACATGAGCAAGCCAACACTAAAAATTAAGATAAGTGAAGTTCAATTGTGAACTATTTTTAGCAATTTATTACACGTTCTTTAAGAATAATATTATTTACTGACGAGTCATTTTTTTTTCACTTTGCAGAAGCTACCACTACGAATTATATTTAGAGTATACTAGATACATTTTGGTGATCAGGCTACGAATTTTCCTTGACTCTCGTTATCCTGTTATAATCTTTATTAGTTTATATCATGATTTTTTTAATGGAATTATTTATTGTATATAGCAATATTTTTAACAAGTTACCATTAAGAATTAAGGTACATTAGGTGCACGTTAATTAATGAACCTTAGTTAATAATTAATTTAATTAATTAACAAGAATTAAGGTACATTAGCTGCCTGTTGTCCTACTATCCTACTACATTAGGCGCACGTTGCTGTTAAATTATTTCTACTGCGTGTCCCACTACAGACTTTTCATAATAAATGCGTAAGATCAGCTACTGACGCCCCGTATACGTAAGAAACAGCAGTATACACAAAGACCAGAAAACTGAACATATGATCAAAATATGTATTCATCAAAAAATACATTCATCAAAATAAATGCTACCGATTTCTTCAAAATTATTGGAAACTATCCCATATGAGTTTATTCAAAAAATTACTGACTATGATCACACCTTTCATCCGTTAGTCAAGCGACCCAAGGATATTTTGGATAATGAGACATAAGTCTCTTTTTCTTCTGATTAAGATATTTTTTATTAGTGCTTTTTGACCCATTCATGTTTGTATTAGTCAGTAAACAGTCAGCGCCCTTTGGGTCCACAAAAATGTGGTTTAGTCATTGTCATTCATCACAGAACAAACACTTTAAAGTCTCATTAGCGGGTGAAGTAAGACGGATGAGGTTAAGATTCTGTCACATCAAGATATCAGATATTCTACTATCTGTATAGTACCTCAAAGTATATAATATAGTAGAAAAATGCTTCTCAACGTTCTCAAGCTCACAGCACCTCAACTCAACGGTCAAAAAAATTAGTGGCACGTCCGTAGTGAAAATTTTAAAAATTATATTATTAAATTTGTGTCTCAGACAAAAAACTTTTAATTGTGACATTATTTCTAGTTTTATTTTATAGGATAATAGGATTTACACTGAGAAAAACATTCCGCTGGCTGCATCTTTCGAAGATCCTAGGGTGACGCGGTCTTTATTTAGAATCACTTCAGTAGACTCTCGATTATCCGGGTTTGGATTAACCGAAATGTTGAACAAAATATTACATGCTCGAATATAATATGAGATACACGAAAGCACCCGCTAAAATGAGATGTGACAGTAAAAGGTTTCTCGTAGCACAATGATTTCAGCAGAATTCGTCTAAAAGAGGACGAAGAGGAGAAGCCAACTTCCTTGCTCTCCTATTTCAAATGAATAAAATAAGTTCATGATACGATATTTTCTAAAACTTTTAAAGTTTTTGTGCGTTTTATATGGATGGCTGATTAACCTGAAATTCAATTATCAGGGATTGTTTTCCCCGCATTCATTCTGGATAATCGAGAGCATAAGAAATGTACAGTCGCTCAAAAAAATATCCGTACACTATGGTTGATTACAGAACTCAGAAAAAATATCTGGCAACGATTTTTTTTTAGAAATTAGTAATCTGGCAACCTTCGTGTCACGTGATTACAGAATTCAGGAAAAATATCTGGAGCGTGTACAGCAACTGTACGCTCTCCAGTTACCGTTCACAGCAAACTGGAGCGTGTGCAGTAACTGCACACGCTCCAGTTTGCTGTGAACGGTAACTGCACACGCTCAATATTTCCGTGAGTGAGCCCACACGATCTAGTATCAAAATAATATGACCACCTACAGTCGCTCAAAAAAAAGTATCCGAACACTACGGTTAATTACAGAATTCAGAAAAAATATCTGCCAACGATTTTTTTTTAGAAACTAGTAATCTGGCAACCTTCGTGTCATGTGACACGAAGGTACAGTCGCTCAAAAAAATATCCAGATCACTAATTTCTAAAAGAAAACCGTTGCCAGATATTTTTTCTGAATTCTGTAATCAACCATAGTGTCGGATATTTTTTTGAGCGACTGTACATAGGTAATTTCCGTCATTCGTAAGGTTTTGCGGAACCTTTCGTAAGTCTGGAATTCTCTGCATTTAGAGCAATTTTGTTGCATCAGTTCGTCCAAAGTATCGTCTATCATATCTGTTGTGCATGTTTTTGTTGTGATATTTTTAATGTAAAATAATAAGTTTGAGAGCAAATATTTTATTTATTTCGTTTTTCTGAGCCTATGAAATGGCTGACATGTTTTAGCTTTTTCTCGCAGCCATTTCCGGTTCAGTGCAAAGACCTGACGTGTGTAGGTTGTGGAAGCGAGGAGTGTGTGTATGTGGGGAGGACAAAAAGGGCCACACAATCGAAGCTCATTTTGTGTGTCAAAATTCGCATAGATAAGTTCACATAGTTGTCGTCCATATTGAAAATGGAGCTGCTTTTCATGGTTAACAAGGATTTTCAGAGGTGACAGCAATTTTTCAGACCTTGTATACCATCTGATACAGTCCGACTCTCTGTTACTCTGAGGCCTGAATATTTTTTCAAGTTTCGCATTGCTCAGATTTTGAAACAGAGAATGCTGCTTGCGATAGTGGCAACTCTACTGACTTCTCTGTTTTGGTTTAGGAGTTGTGAATGCCCAGGAATGCAGCCGAGAGGATCTGAGGCGGTGTCGAGCCGACATCATCACTTCCATGGAGACTCAGAACAGAAACAATGATAAACTGCAACTCGAAGAGCAGTGCAAGTAAGTGGTTGTCGTCATGGTATGTATTTTTACTGTAGAAATTGTAAATTACCATTATTTTCCTTCTTAGTGTTTGGTGACCGTATTCTGACGCAAAGTTAACTACTACAAATAAGTTTAGTACAGTCGGTCAAAAAAGTATCCGAACACTACGGTTGATTACAGAATTAAAAAAAATATATCTGGCAACTTTTTCTCATAAATTAGTGATCTGGCAACCTTCGTGTCACGTGACACGAAAGTTGCCGATCACTAATTTATGAAAATATCGTTGCCAGATATTTTTTCTGAATTCTGTAATCAACCATAGCATTCGGATACTTTTTTGAGCGACTGTACAGTGACCAAACACAGATGAAAAATCCTGCTTTGGCTGCCATCGAAAACTAAAGAAAATATTTACGGAGGAAAGAAGTAATATAATTTTCGCAAAAGAAAGGAGTGAAAATATGAAAACTTCATTTTGGATTTCTTTTCTTACGATATTCTTTTTGCTTCACTTCTTTCCTTTTCCTTAATTCAAGTTTATTATCTTTAGAAATTTTTCATTAATTTCAATCAACGTGTAAACAACCCAAAAGCAAAAGCTGACCAAGTTGTTATAGTACATATAATATTATATATATCATACTATATATAACATATATATAGTGTAGGTACAAAAAGTAAATTTGAAATCAATTTTTAGAATGAGAAAAAAAAGAAGAAAATTAATAGAAAAATGACGATAATTAGTTTACAGACTATAATGATTATTAATTAACAAATCAATTAATCAGTTAACGACAACGATCAGTATAAGACCAATTATCGATATAAAGTAATTATTTTCACCTTACATTTGCTTATTTTTAACATTGCCGTATTTTTTTCTTTTGCTTTTTGACAAATTAAAACGAAAACAGTATCTACATATACACTGCTCGCATTGAAATTGTACCAACAACAAGAGAGTGTGTAGAGCAGTGATTCTCCTATAAAATAAATGATTACGTTCTCAGTACCTTTTTCTTTTATAATTCCATTATATTTGATCATTTTAATTCTCAATGATTTGGCAACTAGCATCTCAGCGACTCTTAAATTTAATCTGGTTGTTTCATCCGTCTATCAGATAGGTTTAAATTTAGTTTCTATTTCCATCTGAATAGATCAAATTGAACCATTGAATGAATAAATGTCCATTCTATAAGAAAATAATTAAATAAGACTAATGAAACCAGGGACGTATACAGGGAGAGGGGAACCAGGAGGTCCGGACCCTCCTCCTCCAAAAATCCTATCGTTTTATATGAAATCTCAAACTTGTCTACCTGTTTTGAAATCCAAAGCAGTTATCCTTGTACAGTCGCTCAAAAAAATATCCGAACACTATGGTTGATTACAGAATTCAGAAAAAATATCTGGCAACTTTTTTTAGAAATTAGTGATCTCGCAACCTTCGTGTTACGTGACACGAAGGTTGCGAGATCGCTAATTTCTAAAAAAAGTTGCCAGATATTTTTTCTGAATTCTGTAATCAACCATAGTGTTCGGATATTTTTTGAGCGACTGTACAATTCTATTTTAGCCCCGTACTTCATATCAGATACTGAAAGTGTATTAAAAACAACTGTAAAATCTTTTTGCATAGAGAATATCATTTTGACCTTTCCTGTTAGATGGAATATTTTAGCAATTGAGAAACCCTACTCAAGTCTTATTCTCAGACCCTCCCCCCAAGAAACTGAATTTTTGGATCCCCTCAAAACTAAATACTAAATTCTCGCCCATTCCCTCCCCTCCCCGAAACTAAATTCTTCCTGCGCGAAGTCATGCCACCAAAAAAGTTTCAACGTTTGTGTTGATTGTGACGAAATTTCCGCTTGACTCTACTCAGTTTCTTGACCAAGAAGCAATTCGAATTCTTTCACGCTCGCACTAGAAACACCAGAAGTGGGTAGCATTATTCCTCTACTTCCTGTGTGACGATAGACCACCAAGGTGACCTTCAATCACGCAAAGCAGCGATGGACCTTTCGGTTCTTATTGCGCGAGTAATTCGCTATTGATTAGCCCGCAGAATAATGTCTCTTCCGGTTCCTCTGTAACCACGGTAACAGATAGACTGAACAGTCTCCTCACTCTCAGAAAGGAAAAGCAAAACTGAAACAATAGATGACTTGATTGCTGATTCGTATCATCGGCGAAGGGCTAGCGTTACTCTAACAGGATCACTTCCACTAATGACCGACAGTTAATCTCAGAACTGTTACAGCCCAAAACACAGTGATGCAACGGTGAGCAGGAAGAGAATGTTAGTCACGTGGTCGACTTTCTTTTATTGCCAGTCACTGAGTGTTTCCTCTGATGGTTTAAGTAGCAGACTGATGGGAATAAAAAGAGAAATTAAGTTGGGTTATTAATAGATATAATATAAAGAGAATTTAGTTGGTTAAGTTACTCCCATTAAGATATTCAGCGCGTTCTTTAACGTGCACAAGGAATGGCTCATCTGTACGTGAGACCACAGCTTAAAGCCCCACCCGAGTCATAATGAGCACTCGAACCTGGAAACTGCAGATTACAAGCCTGGGTGGCTACAGACTGAGCCATCTCTCACCACGGGTAACTCGAGACATTTTTATAGAATGGCGGGCTAAGGGGTCTTGCATAAATTACCTCAATGGTGGTGGGGATAATGTTACGTCCACGATAAAAGAGAGATGGGGATTCGAAGGTAGGGTTATACTATAACGATAAAAACTTCTTTCGTAAAGACTCGATTCTACAGACTCCGGATTTTACGGACTTCGGATAATATGGACAGCATCCATACACCTCGCACCAAACTGCTTTAATATGCTTTTGTTCAGTAAAAGTTACAGTTCGCTCTTAAAATTTTCAATACCTGTGGCTGCTTCTCCTAAGCCTTCCTCATCACAATCCTCTACTATATAGTAGGAGGCAACAAGAGGATTCTAGCTCCTCACCACAACCCTCTACTTGTAAGGGACAACAGGAGGATTCTAGCTTCTCACCACAACATTCAACTAGTAGGAGGCAACAGGAAGATTCTAGCTCCTCACCACAACCCTCTACTGGTAAGGGACAACAGCAGTATTGTAGCTCCTCACCACAACATTCAACTAGTAGGAGGCAACAGGAGGATTCTAGCTCCTCACCACAACCCTCTACTGGTAAGGGACAACAGGAGTATTGTAGCTCCTCACCACAACATTCAACTAGTAAGAGACAATAGGAGGATTCTTGCTCCTCACCACAACCTCTCTACTGGTAAGGGACAACAGGAGTATTGTAGCTCCTCACCACAACATTCAACTAGTAAAAGACAATAGAAGGATTCTAGCTCCTCACCACAACCCTCTACTGGTAAGGGACAACAGCAGTATTGTAGCTCCTCACCACAACATTCAACTAGTAGGAGGCAACAGGAGGATTCTAGCTCCTCACCACAACCCTCTACTGCTAAGGGACAACAGCAGTATTGTAGCTCCTCACCACAACCCTCTACTGCTAAGGGACAACAGCAGTATTGTAGCTCCTCACCACAACATTCAACTAGTAGGAGGCAACAGGAGGATTCTAGCTCCTCACCACAACCCTCTACTGGTAAGGGACAACAGGAGTATTGTAGCTCCTCACCACAATATTCAACTAGTAGGAGGCAACAGGAGGATTCTAGCTCCTCACCACAACCCTCTACTGGTAAGGGACAACAGGAGTATTGTAGCTCCTCACCACAACATTCAACTAGTAGGAGGCAACAGGAGGATTCTAGCTCCTCACCACAACCCTCTACTGGTAAGGGACAACATGAGTATTGTAGCTCCTCACCACAATATTCAACTAGTAAGAGACAATAGGAGGATTCTAGCTCCTCACCAGAGCCTTCTTCTAGTAAGAGACAACTTGTACTCATTTTACGTAAACACTCAGTCCCGATTAGCGCGACCTCTTCTTCAAACATTTCGTGTAAGGTGAAATCGTGTTAGTCGGACACGAATTTCTCTTAAGAAACAATATAAATAGTGAGAGATATTTCTAGAATCTTTATGTGATCAACATTTTTTTTTTATTTTATTCCTTTTTATGACTAAACATTAGTTTATGTAAAATTTAATTTATGTACACAAAAACGTAAATTAAACGCAACATTTGAAAAAAAAATCAAAATTATAATAAAAAAATTCAAAATGTAAAATTGAAAAATGTACTGAATTACAAATTTTCATTTTAATACATGACATGCATAAATGGTTGCCAAATAATGAAAACTGAAACTGAAAAATTGATTACTACAAAAATATTCGAGTATTAAATGTGACTAATTGTGTGTTTAAAGGCGTTTCTACTTTACATGTGACCAATAATCAGGGTGATTACTAAATTATTCCTTTTCTCTTGCAAATATATTACTTGTTAAAGCTATTTAAATTCACCAATTTGTGTGGGAAAATGAACAACATCGTTTTGGAAGTGCTGAAATTAGGAACAAGGTAGGTCAGATATTGGAAAGCAAGGAAATCATCATCCAAGGTATCTTCTTGTATGGTAAATACAATAATATTAACGATCGAAGAAAAGAAATCGTGTTGAATGAACGACCAATCGTATTAGTTCAAAACCAGCCCTATATTAAAAAGCTGTTAAACCGAACTCGTTTTGCAGAATTCATCATAGTTGAGGTCTAGGTCTAGGTGTATATGCACTCCCTAAGGATATAAAGTATATAACGCTTTCGGGTGAAGTTCACAATCCTTCTCTTCGCAGAATCACTGAGAGCAGTCCCCCCCTTTGGCGTGAAGCCAGCGCGTCGCTCTGCACTCGCTCTTTTGGTGCTTCTCAATTGGTTGCCAGAACTCGTACCTCACAGTCCCCTGCTCTTTCTGCTGTTCTTGCAACTCACGTAGACGTATCACAAACACATTTACACTTCCAGACAGATTTTCTTTTACTACTACATACTATACTTATCACAACATAACAAACACTTATATTTTAAACACATTGATCTACAGTTTTCGCTAACATAATAAGCATCTTCGGGGCTAATTGCTATATACATATAAATTCCCAATTATACATATTATTAACATCGTAGCAACACCGAGTAGCACCACATGATATGAAGTTCAGCTAAGTCGTGCCTGTCTATAAATTTAGTTGGATGGGGAATCATTTTCAGTGTTTTTACGTCTACTCTTAGTTTGTTGATAAAATATAAATATTGTCGAAAATATTTTATGCTCGCAAAGTCTCCTTTAAAACCTTCTAGTGTTAGTCAAATCTGCCTCTGCTGTTAAAGAATTCGATCCTTGGATGCCTTGGTGCTCGCCAAGTGTGTCTTAGAACCCTCTGATAATAGACAAATCTGTCCCTGGACGCATTGGTGCTTGCCAAGTCTGCATTTTGACCCTCTGATGTTAGAAAACCATCCTTGGGCTCGCCAAATTTCTGCCTTAGGACCTCGTTAGGAGTTCGTTTCTGCCTTAGGACAAATCTGTCCTTGGATGTCTTGGTGCTATCCAAGTCTGCCTTAGGATCCTCCGGTGCTTACCAAGAGATCTCCGTTAGACAAATCAGTCCTTGGCCACCTTAGTGCTAGTCAAATATGTCCTAGGACCTTCTGGTGTGCCAGGCTCGTAATCTGCAGTTCCCAGGTTCGAGTTCCAGCTGGGTCAGCATCGAGATATATATCCGCAAAACTCCCCGTCCTGCCCACGGTCAGTAGGGGACACCTATGGGCTTGGAAAGGCCGCCGTCCGTCGAATGGGACGTTAAGTCGTGACCCCTTGTGCGGGAGAGCCATACCCTGTGCAAGTTAAAGAACACGCTGGATAGCCCTGACGGGAGGCTACCATCTGTCTCCCAACAGCTGCTCCAGTGGGTCCCCTCCCCCAACCTTCTCTGAGCCTTCGGGGTCCATGTAGCCTGGCCATTTAGCCCATGGTGTGCCTCTGTGATCAGAGGTAAAACTACCCAACCCAACCTTCTGGTGTTATACAATCCGGCCGTGGTGCTCGCCACGTTCGTCTTTGGATGTTTTAGTGCTCTCCTTTTGAATAGTTTGCGGACCCCAGGTGTAGAATATGTATATGAAACACCAGTAGGTGTAGGGAAATCTTCTGATTGAAAGGCAGGGAATATGCGCATCGTTTTTGAAAAAGCAGAGGTATGAGACATATACATGCCTTCTAATTCAACCCTGCCAAATTAGTATATGTGCTTGTATCCGAAAGAGTTACAAGTGTCATTGAATAGTGCGTATGTATATGTATATTATCACAAACTGTACAGTTATAAGCAATCGATAACTTATTTTAAGTATTATAGAATAGTTTGCTTCAAATGTTTGCGATAATAAACACCTAGTGAATAGGATAACGTTCAATACGGAAATGAAGAATGAACTCGTTCAATTCATCTCTAATTTTTGTTGCAATTTCCTTTATGGTGATAAATTAGCGTTCACTTTCAAATTATTTTTAGTAGATCAAGTTTACTCCACTAAAAGTTTTCATTTTCGTTTCTCTTCTCTAGAACCCTCAGAGAAAATATGGATTGTGTGGTGGGGCAGACGGCGATGTGCTTGAGAGAGGACGAGCAAGACTCAAACAGCGACATCATCTGGAAGACATGGAGATATCTAGGGAGCTTCTGTGATAAATTTGGAAGTTAGTATCCGTTAATTATTGAAATTAATTCTTTATATCTCTACTTCACGTACGGTTTTTTGGCATTTAGTGCAGAAAAAACTGATACCCTGCACCGGATTAAAATGAGGTAAACGTGTGATGAAATTAAGTGGTTACAGTCCTTTAAATTCTGTGTGGTTATAAAATAAGTTTCACTATTCCAGGATCCCTGGAGCTGTGACGAGCGAGGAATTGGTAGGTAGCTTAGTGAGAAATGCAGAAACGATTTAGCGAAGAAAAAAAGTTAGTTTCAGTTGTCGTCACCAGGGGAGAAAACGGATGCATCAGGTATATGTTAATCCCGTTTGTTTGCACTATAATACGTTTCCAATGCCAAAGATGTCGCATTAAAGTGGGGATGCCCACACCACAAGCAAAAGGCCATATGGCGCTCACGATGAAAGAACGCACAGCGTCGATCAACTCACTCTACCAGAATCAGTGCAACGCAAATGTGACACTTTAAGAGAATCAGCGTCTGCGGAAAGGACTCTTGATATGAGTGGCGTTAAGGAAGATGGTGAAGAAGTTTGAGGCAACTGGGGAGTTGGGAGTGGTACCAGGAAGAAGACGGCCACTCATTACAGAAGGGGGCGGGGGTGGCTCAGTCGGTAGCACGCCAGGCTCGTAATCTGTAGTTCCCAGGTTCGAGACCCAGCTGGGTCAGCGTTGAGATTTATCTCCGCAAAATTCCCCGCCCTGCCCACGGTCAGTAGGGAACACCTATGGGCTTGTAAAGGCCGCCGTCCGTCGGATGGGACGTTAAGCCGTGGCCCGTGTGCGGGAGAGCCATACCCTGTACATGTTAAAGAACACGCTGGATGGCCTTTACGGGAGGCTACCATCTGTCTCCTAACAGCTGTTCCGGTGGGTCCCCTCCCCCAACCTTCTCTGAGCCTTCGGGGTCCTTGTGACCTGGCCATTTAGGCCATTGTGTGCAAAAAAGTGCCGCTCAGAGGTAAAACAACCCAACCCAACCCATTACAGAAGACGTGATGGATGAGGTAATGGTTGCCATGACAGCCCGTGTCAGAGAAGTGTCATAACAGTTGGAACTTCCATTGGTAAAGGTTCACAAAATGCGTAGAGAAACGCCATGTTGTGTAATGATACCCATACAGGATCCATATGATGCAGGAACTACTACTTCCTGACTTATAATATCGCTCTCCAATTTCTGACGCAGTGGAGGTGGGTGACATATGGCAGCGAGTAGTCCTGTGGACTGACGAGACGGAATTAACCCTCACTGGTCAGGTGAAACGATGTTTAATTTCTGGCGGTGTTCCATTATTCACAGAAATCGATTGAAGTGAGGTATCTTCGTAGCGGTCTTGTTATGCGCATTTTTTTCTGACTGTTTCTTTCTAACTTTTATGTTATGGATATCAAAATTGAACAGCGTTGTGTCATAAAACTTTGTGCGCAACTTGGTAAAAGTGTTTCGGAAACTGCAATTATTAAAAGACTGGTCCCGCAGTTCCCGCCACTTGTTAAAAGTTTTCTGGAACTCGTTGTTTGGGAATGACCTTCAAAATCGCCTGCATTTTTGAAACCACCTCCAAATCCTTGCAGAATTTTCGTCCTTTTTTTTTTAAATGGAAATAACCAGAAGTCACATGGTGACAGATCTGCATTGCATAATACTGTTCAGTTTTGATATTCACAGCGTCCCATGGCCGAGTGGTTAGCGCGCTTGGCTACGGATCTAAGGAACCTGGGTTCGAGTCCCGGGTAAGGTATGGATGTATGTGTCGTTTTCCTGCTGAGGTCCTGCCATCCTCTCAGACCTTCAACTGGGGCATATAAACTGACAGGCTACTGTCAGACCTCTGTGTCAAGCAGCTGCTTGAGGGGGTATTTATTTTTTTTATTTTAAAAAAACTTGAAACTCTCACAAAAAGGTGTTTTTAGCAGGCGACTACGAAGATACCTCACTTCAAACGATTTCTTTACGTAATAGAACACCACGAGGGGCGGGGGTGGCTCAGTCGGTAGCGCGCCAGGCTCGTAATCTGCAGTTCCCAGGTTCGAGTCTCAGCTGGGTCAGCATTGAGATTTATCACCACAAAATTCCCCGCCCTGCCCACGTTCAGTAGGGGACACCGATGGGCTTGGAAAGGCCGCCGTCCGTCGGATGGGAGGTTAAGCCATGGCCCCGTGTGCGGGAGAGCCATACCCTGTGCACGTTAAAGAACACGCTGGATGGCCTTGACGGGAGGCTACCATCTGTCTCCCAACAGCTGTTCCAGTGAGTCCCCTCCCCCAACCTTCTCTGAGCCTTCGGGGTCCTTGTGCCCTGGCCATTTAGCCCATTGTGTGCAAAAAAGTGCCGTTCAGAGGTAAACCAACCAACACCACGAGAAAATAAACGACGGTTGTCAAGGTTACGGGCAGTGTTATTAACCAATAGGTACACTCGAACGGCTTTTAAACAGTGTCGGCAATTTGAAGTAAAAATATAACTCAATAGTTTTGGGACGCCCTTTCTATAAAACAAACATCGATACGAAACGGAAGAAATTTCCTGACCTTTCATTTCTAGTTTTAAATTTTTTGACTCTCATGTATATAACACTTGATTATTTTATATGAAATTATTTACGGATTTTTAACGAACGATTTTGGCGAAAAGTAAATATTTTTCTTTTCTTGTTTTTCAGACTGGTGGGCCAATGCATGTTTCCAGAGAGAGGATCTGAAAAGATGCGAAACCCAGTTGCCTAGCAACAGCCGATCTCTGGACAATGTGGCCTGCAGGTTGGTTTTGTAGATTTTTCAATTTTAAGCATGGAAGTTTGAAACTGTAATTCAATTAACTGACAAATATCTTGGAGTACGAAACCTACATACATTTTCAATTTCCTTGGTCAAAATCTATTAAGCAAATATTAGGAGAATGAAAAAATGGTATTAGAAGTTTTAGACATAAGTAAATTCTGATCTTGGGTTGGGTTGTTTTACCTCTGAGCGGCACTTTTTTGCACACCATGGGCTAAATGGCCAGGTCACATGGACCCCGAAGGCTCAGAGAAGGTTGGGGGAGGGGACCCACTGGAACAGCTGTTGGGAGATAGATGGTAGCCTCCCATCAGGGCCATCCAGTGTGTTCTTTAACGTGAACAGGGTATGGCTCTCCCGCACAAGGGGTCACGACTTAACGTCCCATCCGACGGATGGCGGCCTTTCCAAGCCCATCGGTGTCCCCTACTGAACGTGGGCAGGACGGAGAATTTTGCGGTGATAAATCTCAATGCTGACCCAGCTGGGACTCGAACCTGGGAACTGCAGATTACGAGTCTGGCGCGCTACCGACTGAGCCACCCCAGCCCCACTGATCTTGTCAAAAACAGTCCTTGATAATATATAAAAATCTATCTGAAATTTACTAGTCGCAATGGAATGGACGAGAAATAGTTGAATAGAAAGACATTAATCACTCTGAGATGCTCATCTACATATTCTTATAAAATTTATGTCTGAAGCGATTTTAATAAGGGGATCTTTTTACTTGCGGAAAGATGTACAAAGACTGTTCGCTCAGAACAGTTTGGTTAAGTTAGCGCACAGTGGGCTAACTGGACAAGTCACAAAGCCCCCTAGGACTCAGAGATGGTTGGGGGAAGAAACCCACTGAACAGCTGTTGGAGAACAGATGGACATCTCCCGTGAAGGTCATCCTTCTCTTTATAGGTTGGTGTCAAGAACAAAAATGTTTTTTAAATATGGTATCAAGAAAGAGAATGAAGATACTCTTGTGAAAGAATTTTTTGGTTATAAAAAAGCTTCAAAAATAGTTAAGCAAACAGAAATAGAATTAAAAAACTTTAACCGAGTGCAGCATAAAAAATAAAAAGCTCTAACATCCAGTCTCGTCTGAGAAAAAGAACTTTAAAGTTTGGACATGAGTGTGAATTTTAAAAGCACGGAAATTCGATTGTGTTACTTCTTTGTGTACAGAATGAACTAAATCGACAAGTCACAAGAACCCCCAAGGACTCTGAGCCGGATATGAGAAGAGGTACAGCTGTTAGGAGACATGATAAACTTCCGTCAAGGTAATCGAGCGTGTTTCTAATGGTCATAGATTATGACTACTATGAATAAGAAGTCACGGCGTAACCTCTCTTGCGAAGGATGGCGGTCTTTTAAACCCCTTCACTCAACGAGACAAAGTGTGATTAATGGAGAAAGTCTCATTAAAACTACGTTGAAGATTCGATTGTGGGAACATCGGTTTCAAGATTGACAAAACTACCGTCTGAACCATCTGTCTTCCTCTCCCCTCCAAGTCGATAGCGCGCCAGCCTCGTAATCTGCAGCTACCTGGTTCGAGTCACAACTATTCTAGCATTGAGATTTATCTCCGCTAAATCCCTACTATGTTCTCAAGGATAAAAGGACACCGATCTGCCATGGCCTCCCTTTGAGAATGCTAGTAAGGGTAACAGAGGCAAAAAATCTTAAACTAAAAATTATTTCACGCAATTTTGAAGACTGTTTTAAAGACCGCTAAATTGAATGGAAAATATCGCAGGGCAATGGAAATCCAGTCTCTTGGCACCCCCCTTTTACTTTTTCCAGTTAGACTGCGTCACTTGCCCCTCCCGCCACTCCTCTTCGTTTTTATTTATTTTTTTTCTTTATATGGGACTGCTTGTGCACATTTAAGAACCCACTAGATGGGCTTGACCGGAGGCTTCCATCTGCCTCCTAGCAACTATTCGGTGGTTCCCCTTCCCCAGCCTTCTCTGAGCCTTCTGATGAGATCCTTGTGACCTGGCCATTTAGCCCATTATGTGCAAAAAGTGACGTTCAGAGGTAAAACAACACAACATAACCCTCTTCCCCAAAAGCACAAAGCAAAATTAAGTTCTGTTTCATGAATCTACATATATCCATCTTAAAAATAATGACTTTTCTGATCAAAATGTCCATAAATATCTTCACTAATACCTTATACCAATTACTTTAACATTTAATGCCCTAAATCTCAAACATATTTAGATGACACTAGGCCTGGATTTAGAAAAAAAAGAGGTGGGAGAAGAGTTAGAATGTTGCCCTTCGTTTTAGAGGTTTTAAAAGAAAATTCTTTATAAATGCGCGAAATAGACCCAAGTTTAATCATTTTTGGCTCCCATTACCCTTACTAGTATTCTCAAAAGAGGGTAGGAGTGGTCCCCCCCCCCCTACATCCGGCCCTTAGTGACACCTAAGTGCGAAACCACAGAAGAACCACGTAAGAAGTAATCAAAAAAGGATAGAAAGAAATTCAGTAAGTCCCTTTCATAAAACATTCAATTACATGAGTTCACTGTTAAGTATACTGCTTTATTGGCATAAGAAAGCAAGGGGTGGTTGCGGAAAGTATTGTGGCTGCGGAAATGATTGCTGCAATAAAGCTTTCATTGATAGGACCATAAAGACCAGGAAGGAGCTGACACTTCATTCAGAGGAAACAGCAAAGTCATGAAGCGACTGTCAGTTATTGTGTGTGGTGTAATAGTCTTTTCTTTGGCCTCGAATCGCAAAGTCTACTTCAATTTGGGAAAGTTTTCTTTTCTTCACTTTTAAACAGAAGAACTTTCTGAAGGAGAAGTAAAAGCAACAAAAGTTTGCTTTAGAAATTTACGGACCTACCCATTGTTGAAGAACAGTATGATATTGCAATCGTCCAGGTATGTCTGACAGGAAGAATATAGACCACGAAAACATCTTCTGGTTGAGTTGGATTTGGTGAACATAAATGAATTCAAACGTAGCCGTTGCTTCCTTCTTGTGAAACTGTTTCAATGGAGGAAGAGACTGATTGGGTAGATATCATGGAAGCAAATTACAGATCCTCTTTTGAAAAGTGAGGATTAATCGAAGGTTTGAAAAGTAGGTAAATCTCTCTTAATAGTATGAGATAATAAAAGTAGTAATCTGATATATATGTATATATAAAAATAAAAAATAAATAAATACCCCCTCAAGCAGCTGCTTGCCACAGAGGTCTGACAGGAGCCTGTCAGTTTATATGCCAGAGTAGAAGGTCTGTGAGGATGGCAGGACCTCAGCAGAAAAACAACACATACATCCACGCCTTACCCGGGGCTCGAACCCAGGTCCCTTAGATCACTAGCCAAGCGTGCTAACCACTCGGCCAAGGGACGGCTACATGTATATATAGAAGGATAGAAAAGTCGAACAACCCTTTGGAGTACTGTTTTTTTTTTTCGGAAGAACTATTTTTTTTTTATACAATTGGTAAATGTCAAGGTCACATGGGCTCCTAGAGCTCAGAGAAGGTTGGGGAGGGGACCCACTGGACAGCTGGTAGGAGACAGATGTTAGCCTCCCGTCAAGGTCCTCCAGCGTGTTCTTTAACGTGCGGAGAGTATGGCTCTCTCCTGTAAACGGAGTCATGTTTAACGTCCAATATGATGGTTTTTCAAAGTCCAAAGATTTCCCCTTTTTCACCGAGGGCAGGGTGGGTGTTTAGTGGACATAAAGCTCAACGTGGTACTCGAACCTGGGAACTGCAGATTACGAGTTTGGCGCGCTATCGACTATGTTATGGAACTCATCTCTGTCTTTTCACTATATCGCGAAAGCAAGCCAAAAGGAAAAAAGAAACTCTCCCATTAGCAACCCTTCCACACACAAATTATTTTTTATATCTCAAAGAGCAGAAAATGCATTTTCGAAATCTTTTAGAACAATTTCGCATAGTTGAAAATAAAGATATTGAAATTAACCTAGAAACAACGTTGTTTTTAGTCGGAAAAACTGTATTTTTTCAATACCTCAACTTTAGGAGTATAGGAAATGGGGTTAATATTATTTAAAAGTAAAAAAGAAAAAGCCATTTCAGAAACACCGGAAAATTAGCTTCAGTATGACGTATAATTTGTATGATTTGCATAAAAAGTCGATTTTCGACTTTTTCTGAAATCAAATCATATTACATTTACATATTCATTTGTACATTTAATAAAAATAAAAAATAATAAGAAATAAAAATAAAAAATAATAATAAATATAAAAAATAATAAATAAAGTATTCATATATTTGTTTGTGAAGTGATATTTATAACTCAAGGGCAATAGCTCGTCTAAAATTAAAATTAAAATAGTTGGTATCAAGTTTTATCTTTAGTGCAACAGTAAATATATATATAGATTTTATTTATTGAGACAAAAAAAAATAAAAATTAGACGATTTTTATATCATTGTAAAATAGAGAGAAAGTTGTCCCAATATTTTTTCGTTTTGCAATTATGTACAACTCAGCCAATTCTGCCATCAATGAAATGTAAAAAAATATAAAACGTAGCTGAAAATTAGATGTAAGAAATGACCACTGCTGTATTTACCATTGTGCATTCATAGTGTGTTTCTAGATTAAGGGTTGGATTGTTTTACCTCTGAGCGGCACTTTTCTGCACACCATGGACTAAATGGCCAGGTCACAAGGACCCCGAAGGCTCAGAGAAGGTTGGGGGAGGGGACCCACTGGAACAGCTGTTGGGAGACAGATGGTAGCGTTGATTGGGAGACAGATCCAGCGTGTTCTTTAACGTGCACAGGGTATGGCTCTCCCGCACACGGCGCCACGGCTTAACGTCCCATCCGACGGACGGCGGCCTTTCCAAGCCCATCGGTGTCCCCTACTGACCGTGGGCAGGGTGGGGAATTTTGCGGAGATAAATCTCAACGCTGACCCAGCTAGGACTCGAACCTGGGAACTACAGATTACGAGCCTGGTGCGCTACCGACTGAGCCACCCCCGCCCCGCTAGATTAAGGGCAAAAGTTTCGAAATCCTAAACCGAAGATTCTGGATGGATTGCCTAAATGCATTATGGTAGTGAATATATGAAGGAATCTTTGGGTAACGTTCAACGATATATGCACATTTTACGTTTGAAAGCAGACATCCTCTCACTTGAACTGTTCTAAAACAATTACCGTTAACTGAAGGGAAAAAAGAGTGAACCGATTACGCACTGTGGACTGCGTTGCCTTAAAGACTGTTGTATGCGATGTTGACATATTTTGAGCATAGCCGAGTGAACCTTTGCAAATGCAAGGTCACCCAGAAAGTAATGCCCCACAGATTTTTTACAGATCAATATTTATTCTACAGTATTGTTACTTGTACAATATGTGGTATAGTAGATCACCTCGGAACATAATTCTATTTCTCTTTACGATTACCGTCACTCTCAGCTGGAGCTTGTCTTCACGGTAGTGCAGTTCTGAAGGATCAGCGTGTCTATTTTTTCCAGATATCTTCTTGACCCACCTACCGACCAACTGTACTAAGGTCAAGAGCATCGACTGCAAACACATTGTACAGTCGCTTGTGAATGTTCGAAACATTCACAAGCGACAAGAATTCATTAACAGCACATTTTTTCGACTGATGCTGCATGTTTCGTTAACGCTACAACAGCATTGCATGTGGGATGGCGATGTACAATCGCTCAAAAAAGTATCCGAACACTATGGTTCATTACAGAATTCAGAAAAAATATCTGGCAACGATTTTTTTTAGAAATTAGTGATCTGGCAACCTTCGTGTCACGTGACACGAAGGTTGCCAGATCACTAATTTCTAAAAAAAATCGTTGCCAGATATTTTTTTGAGCGACTGTACTTATTAAAAGAAGAGGAAAGAATATACATTTACAGTGTATAAAGAAAATTGCTGTAAAATAAATACTGATCTGTAAAAAATATTCGGAGTATTGCTTTCTGAATGACCCTAGTACATGAATGCATTTTTTTTTTCTTTCAGGAAATAAATTTTTTTTGGTGAATAACGCTTTTTTTACTCTGTAATTTTTAGTGTTTCTCTTATAGGTTTCTTCATTGATTGTTACAAGATGTTGATAATCTCAATTGATTTTGATTTCATTTCCTATAGGAGCTTCGTGAATTTCCGTGACTGTGTGACATCAATCGTGTATTCAAAGTGCCGCAGTGAAGCTCGAAGCTTCGTCGTTACCTACCTGGTGGACAGGGGTCAGGAGAAGGCCTGGAGGTGTCCCAAGAATCCTCAAGTATCCCTCACACGATTCGACAGCGCTCCTTTGGCAGCTGATTCAAGGCAAACATCCAACAGATATCCAATGATGATGGCAGACAATCCTTTTTCTTCTGGTAAGAAAAATTGCCTTGAAATACTCAAATAAGAATGGGAGGCGTTGTACATACCTTTTAGTGTCATTCAATTCATTTTGAAGTGCGCCAGATTTTTCAAATTTCTTGTCTCTTTTATACTGGTCACATGTGAAGATAAAAATTACATTTATATTCACTGTTTGTGAAAACACACTTCTCCCCTGTTGTGTTTTTTGCATCACATTTGCATTTGATGTTTTCTCTTTTTTCGCTTTCCTCGCACATTTTTTAGGCAGTCCCGTAACAAGAGCGGGGGAAGGGATCACTGGAAAGTTCGTGATCCCTCTCTAGGAAGCTTTTCAATCTGTTTAAATTTTCGAAACTATTGACTTTTATTATTTTACAATGTAAGGATTCCTTTATAATTGGAATATCAGCGCAAAAATTTGAAACTGCTAAGATTTTTTGAATTTCCAGTTCTTGTTTTTATAAAAATTCTGTAATTATAACCTCACCACCACCATCAACCATATACCTGTATAGCTGGTTAATAATAATAATAATTTATTTCATGCAGGGGGTTACAGTAAAGCCAAGCTACAGGTAATTTTGTATATTACTTTAAACGTTCAAGTGGCTTGATGCCCCAGGAAAAAAGTGGCTTGTCTACAGGAGACGCCTTTTTTTTGCTAATCATCGTTTGAGTAACGGTAATTTAAATAAAATGTTTTACCAAAAATTCAGACAATGATGCCTTCCACAAAAATGCAGACAATGATGCCGTTGATAAAAAAAAAACAGAGAATGATGCCGTTGATAAAAAAAAACACAGAGAATGATGCCGTTGATAAAAAAAAACACAGAGAACGATGCCGTTGTTAAAAATTTAGATCATCATACTTTTAACAAAATTCCAGGCAATCATGCTTTTGAAACAGCATCTAACCAGTTTGAATCAATTTTATTTTTTATTAACTATATTTTTATTATAAATTGTTTGTAAATTATCTCTGATATATTTTATGTACAAATTGGAATTATTCAGCCTCCTGCAGGTAAGCTTATAGCTTTGAGGTTACCATGTTTAAAATATGTACACTGTGTCAATTACTTGAATACAGAATAATATCTTTTCAAAAAAAAATTATACTTTCAACGCAAACTTAAAGGGCATTATTAAATTAGTTAACTGGTGCTATGAAGAAATCAAAAACTTGCATCTATTAACCTTAATCTCCATAGGTTACGAATCATTACTCGAATTTTCCTCCATATTGAATCTTTAAGAACAACTCACGTCCTCAGGTTGAAGCATCCAATCAACAATCAGTTTATCTTGGCATATGCGCACTAGAGCTGTTTGGTAGCATAATTCTGCACCCATCCTGTGTAAAATAGGGCGGAGGTGGCTCAGTCGGTAGCGCGCCAGGCTCGTAATCTGTAGTTCCCAGGTTCGAGTCCCAGCTGGGTCAGCGTTGAGATTTATCTTCGCAAAATTCCCCGCTCTGCCCACGGTCAGTAGGGGACACCGATGGGCTTGGAAAGGCCGCCGTCCGTCGGATGGGACGTTAAGCCGTGGCCCCGTGTGCGGGAGAGCCATACCCTGTGCACGTTAAAGAACACGCTGGATGGCCTAGACGGGAGGCTACCATCTGTCTCCCAACAGCTGTTCCAGTGGGTCCCCTCCCCCAACCTTCTCTGAGCCTTCAGGGTCCATGTGACCTGGCCATTTAGCCCATGGTGTGCAAAAAGTGCCGCTCAGAGGTAAAACAACCCAACCCTGTGTAAAATCGCCATAGACAGCTCTATGTCACGTGATGCCCCTCGTATAATAAACTTACTAAACGTCGGTGCACGTGTCCACTTTGCACTGACAGTGAAGTATCCTACACGCCTCGATGATTGCGTCGGTTCGTTGGTCAAGAAACCACCCTGTGAAGGCTATGCGTCTTCGATTGCCTTCGAATAGTCCTAAATCACACCCGCATGAGTGTTTGCCATGCTCTGCGGACCTCTTGAAAGGAAGTTGCATAAGTGTCTTTATCTTTCCACTGTTGTTTATAACTGCTGGAACTTCTGCCGGCTTTGCAGTTGAGGAACTTGAGACAGAGTGTTATTTGGAAATCGTGCAAACATTTGTGGAAACTTAATCACCACTCTGAAACATGATTTCAACAAGAAAATGCGACTTCCTTGTCATATTTGAAATGCATGTATCATGAGCACCT
The DNA here is from genome assembly GCA_038380435.1 of Ryuthela nishihirai. Lineage (NCBI taxonomy): Eukaryota > Metazoa > Arthropoda > Arachnida > Araneae > Heptathelidae > Ryuthela > Ryuthela nishihirai. The sequence continues at coordinate 45,357,481 of JAWZYU010000020.1, forward strand.
GTTTTCAAAAGGATTTACCCACCAAGAAACTCAGTCTTGCCCAAAAAAATTTCATTTTATAGGGATCTTTAGACGCCCTATTGAGGTTTACAAGTGTCCCTTAACATGATTCGCCTTTGTGATAAATTTTATGTGTGGAATATAAAGAACACCACTTTCAACAATGGGCGGGGGTGGCTCAGTCGGTAGCGCGCCAGGCTCGTAATCTCTAGTTCCCAGGTTCGAGTCCCAGCTGGGTCAGCGTTGAGATTTATCTCCGCAAAATTACCTGCCCACGGTCAGTAGGGGACACCGATGGGCTTGGAAAGGCCGCCGCCCGTCGGATGGGACGTTAAGCCGTGGCCCCGTGTGCGGAAGAGCCATACCCTGTGCACGTTAAAGAACACGCTGGATGGCCTTGACGGGAGGCTACCATCTGTCTCCCAACAGCTGTTCCAGTGGGTCCCCTCCCCCAACCTTCTCTGAGCCTTCGGTGTCCATGTGACCTGGCCATTTAGCCCATGGTGTGCAAAAAAGTGCCGCTCAGAGGTTGGGTTGTTTTACCTCTGAGCGGCACTTTTTTGCACACCATGGGCTAAATGGCCAGGTCACAAAGACCCCGAAGGCTCAGAGAAGGTTGTGGGAGGGGACCCACTAGAACAGCTGTTGGGAGACAGATGGTAGCCTCCCGTCAAGGCCATCCAGCGTGTTCTTTAACGTGCACAGGGTATGGCTCTCCCGCACACGGGGCCACGGCTTAACGTCCCATCCGACGGACGGCGGTCTTTCCAAGCCCATCGGTGTCCCCTACTGACCGTGGGCAGGGTGGGGAGTTTTGCGGAGATAAATCTCAACGCTGACCCAGCTGGGACTCGAACCTGGGAACTACAGATTACGAGCCTGGCGCGCTACCGACTGAGCCACCCCGCCCCCCGCCCTCCGCTCAGAGGTAAAACAACCCAACCCAACTTTCAACAATATCTGTAATTTAAGGTTAAATGCATGTTAAATTTCTTCTATGGATTGTGTTTTTTTCCTTGCACGGATTCTTTAATCACGTGCTTACAGATTTGTCTTCATTGCGCCCACTACATATAATCTGGTATATCTTGAATGGAAGTTTCTTATTAAGTGACTTGATACAATCAACGGCCTATTTAGTTACATATATTAAATTTACGCATCATTGGCAAAAAGTGTTCCACAGATTTAGATATGTTAAATTGATGTTTATATTTTGACTGATCAAAATAAATTTAAATGATAACTCCAAACAATTTGAAACTAACAAAAATATCTTCCTTGACAGAAAATACTTGCATCTTGGGACTAATGAACAAAGAGAACAGATGTGTAAAGATTATGAGGACTGCTGTGGCCGACGCCAGAAAAGAAGATGACACCGATATGAGGAAGCACAAGATGTGTTGGTGAGTTAGAATCGTATCGAGGTATGCAGTCGGGGGGGGGGGGGAGGAAGAGAGGGGCAACTGAGAATACCAAATTGGTGCCATCAACGGAGAAAGTGTTGCCCCAATTGGTTCACTACACACTCGCAAGCTGATAACAATGTTTAAAAACACACTCGCAAGCTGATAACAATGCGCGTGTTTTATCTCGCATAAGTTAAAATCTCGCAAAAGTTAAATTCGCAAAAGTTTAGAGAGTTAACTGGTGCTATGAAGAAATTCAATTACATATATTAAATAATATATTAATTCAATTACATATATTATTCCATACATTTTAACTCGCAAAATTTTTAAAACACACTCGCAAGCTGATAACAATTTAGGAAATCTGTTCGTGTCTATTGTTGCTGATGGAACCGAGGCGCATTGACTTGGGTTGTTTTAACTCTGTTGTGCACATTTTTCTGCATAGTGAGAAAAATGGCCAGGTCAGAAGGACCCCGATGCTCAGAGAAGGTTGGGGGGAGACGTCCCACTGGAAAGTTGTTAGGAGACAGATGGTAGCCTCCCGTCAAGGCGATCCAATGTGTTTTTTAACGTGCACAGGGTATGACTCTCTCGCACACGTAGCCATGGCTTAACGTTCCACCCAACGGACGGCGGTCTTTCCAAGCCCATCGATGTCCCCTATTGTCCGAGGGCAGGTGGGGAGTTTTGCGGAGATAAATCTCAACGCTTGCACAGGTAGGACTCGAACCTGAGAATTGCAGATTACAGTCTGGTGAGCTGCCGACTGAGTCGCCCTCCCCCCAAAACTCATTGATGTTTTTTCCCAAGCCGCACGAGGATGTGGGTGGCTCAGCCAGTGGCACGCCAGGCTCGTAATCTACAGTTTTCAGGTTCAAGTACCTGGCTCGAGATTTATATCCACTAAACCCACCGTGTCCTCCTTCACAAATTGGACACTGATGGGCTCGCAAAGGCCGCCGCCAGCTGGATGGGACGTAAAGCCGTGGCCCGTGTGCAGGAGAGCCATATCCCGTGCACATCACAAAACAACCTGGATGACCTTGAAGGGAGACTTCCATCCTTCTCTTAACAGCTATCCAGTGGATACCCTTTCTGCAACCTTCTCTGAGCCCTCGGGGTTCTTGTGACCTGGCCATTTAGCCTATTGTGTGCAAATAAAGTGCCGCCCAGAAGTAAAACAACCCAAACCGTTGAAATATTGAAAGAACACTTGGGAAAAACAAATCATTAGCTTAATTTATGTGCGTGTTTTGTGAAATATTTATTATGCAAACCATTATTGTTACTGAATGACCTATGTTGAATTTATTCACCTTCCTGCAGATAAGCTATCTTTCCTGGTCAAATGGTAAATATATCCTTTACCTTTGTGAGTAGAATTTAATTCAAAAAAACAATCAGCCATGTACTCAGAAAGTGATGGTGTAATCCTTTCCCTTGAGGGCTTGTTTCAGTCAAAGAGATCAAGCCGAAGGTTCGATATGCATTAGAGACATTTCCTCACAGTGCAAGTAGATTAAGTCGCAAGGCAAATGAATGGAATCAATATACTGTAAGTGAAGTGAGAGCTGGTTAAGTGAAAGCAGTACAGAAATATTGAAGCAGAGGCACTGAGATGAAATCAGGAAGAGGACAAACAAATGAAAATAAAAATCATTAGATAGATGAACAAAGGATTAAAAGCGTTGAATCACAGTACACAGCGCTAAAATGAGAACATATTGAGATTTGTCTTACCTCTCAACTTTTTTGCACACAATGGGCTAAATGGCCAGGTCACAAGGACCCTGAGAGGTTGGATGAAGGGGACCCATTAGACAACTATTGGGAAACAGAGGTAGCCTTTCATCAAAGCCATCTACCGTGTTCTTCAACATGCACAGGGTATGCCTCTTCGGATTTATCGTCCCATCTGACGGATCGCGGTCTTTTCATGGCCGTCGGTGACCCTTTACTGACCGAGGGCGGGATGATAAATCTCAATGCTGTCCCAGGTGGGATTCGAACCTGAAAACTGCAGATTGCGAGCCTGGCGCGCTAACGACTGAACCAACCCTTACCCCAAGAATTTCGGATGTGGATAGAACTTTTGCCATCCGGACTGAGCTCTATTTATAAGCGGAGATATCAGCTATAAAAGAAGTTGTTGAGGGTTGGGTTGTTTTACCTCTGAGCGGCACTTTTTTGCACACCATGGGCTAAATGGCCAGGTCACATGGACCCCGAAGGCTCAGAGAAGGTTCGGGGAGGGGACCCACTGGAACAGCTGTTGGGAGACAGATGGTAGCCTCCCGTCAAGGCCATCCAGCGTGTTCTTTAACGTACACAGGGTATGGCTCTCCCGCACACGGGACCACGGCTTAACGTCTCATCCGACGGACGGCGGCCTTTCCAAGCCCATCGGTGTCCCCTACTGACCGTGGGCAGGGCGGGGAATTTTGCGGAGATAAATCTCAACGCTGACCCAGCTGGGACTCGAACCTGGGAACTACAGATTACGAGCCTGGCGCGCTACCGACTGAGCCACCCCCGCCCCCAAGTTGTTGAGGATTCAAATGTGATCTGATACTTTGATCTGAATTTCATTTTCTTTGAGATGTTAAAAGGCATAAACTATGTAGTTCTTAATATAATTCCATGTTCTGAGATTCGTATTTTTCTATTGCAGCGCCTCGGTGCATTTCATCGACTGCCTACGTGACTTTCTCAGGGAAGAATGCGGCGTAGAGGCATCAAAACAAGCCGAAAACTTCGCCTCTCAATTACAGTCCTTAACTGGTGGCCTTAATATCTGCAAAGATCACACAAGAGACATGTGTTCCGGAGCCTTTGTTGGAAGGGTTTCTCTTTTGTCTCTGATCCTTACAGTGATATCCGCCATCTTTGTCGGAAGGCTTTGAAAGTTTTTTTAACTCTCACTTCACATAAATAGGTTTACGTTAAACTGTGTGCGATAATATACCGATGCAGTTGTGTTGCGTCTCATTACCAACATTAAAGGATATCCAGGATTGTGGAGTTTTCGTTGAGAGTGAAAATTCTTAATGCTGCGCTTGGATTATTCTGTGGAGAAAAACGTCGAAATCGATTCAAGGTCAGTTGGGCTTCATTCTGAGAGAATAAAGGAAGCTTTGAAGTAGATGTCCTTAATTATATTTCTTTGAATGCTGTGCAGGAGAAACTCGTTTCTTCAGTGTTTGATAAAAAAAATTCTACTCTGCCTTTTAAAGTTAACTATGAAAGTGAAATTTTTATGTGTTTCTGACCTTTTGGGAACTCAAGTGAACTCTCAACCGTTAATTCTTCTATATTTAAAGAGTTTTAAAATGACATTAATCTGAACAGTTTTTCTGCTACACTCGGCATCTTTATATTCCTGTATTTTTCTAATTCGGTATTATTTAAGAAATTTTAAAAGACATGTTTTTCCTCTATATTCAATGACTCAACAGCGTACTTTTACTTTCTGATAGAGGAAATAAATCTAGGTTAGGAAAAATACATAATCAAGTTTAGTTTACATCCAATTCTGCCGATTTATAGAAGCTGGAGTGTATATTTAAATTTAGAGATAATACTTCTTTAACACTCTGTATTTACGACAGAGAAATCATTGAGAAAAATTTCTAAGAGGATATTAAGGGAATCATGCCCCCACCCCTTCTCGCACTTTCTCTCTCCTTTTAAGAATGTTCATAAGCAGAAATGGGGGGAAAGCAATAATAGGAACAGATATTACACATATTTTGAAAGAGTATTCTTTTTAAAGACCACTGAAACGGTGAGGGAAATTATATACCAGAACGTCATTATGGTTGGTTAGGTTCAATTCACTGCTTGAATTCCCCCCTCCCTCAATTCAATTAATTTTATAGATTTTTATTTTCGGTTTTCCTGCAGTTTAATTGAAAACAGTCACAGAAGATTTGCTGGGTTTTTTCAGTGATAAACATTATTTCAATTATAGTTTTTTAAATAAAAGCCTATCTTAAAAATAAATACTTGATGAAAATGCGATGAAAAGTAAGGTACACCTTTACTTTGTAGTAAAGCATCACTGGAGATGTTCCGTAGACTACATCTTGAAACTTTAAACCAGCAAACATTTTGGAGTAACACAACTGCACTACAGCGGTTTTGTACACTTGTATTTACCTATGTAAATAGTTTATAACCACTCTGTGATTTGTTATTTCATACCTTATTAGTACATATATCATACCTATATGTGATATTTGATGTTTGTCCATGAGAGTCTGATTTATAATTCGTTATAACATGTAACGTTGTAGTTTACTTACAACTTAGTAGTACAGTCGCTCAAAAAAGTATCCGAACACTACAGTTGATTACAGAATTCAGAAAAAATACCTGGCAACGTTTGCGCCTGGAAAAAATACCTGGTCACGTGACACGAAAGTTGCCAGATCACTATTTCTAAAACAAAACGTTGCCAGGTATTTTTTCTGAATTCTGTAATCAACTGTAGTGTTCGGATACTTTTTTGAGCGACTGTACTTAGGTAGTTATAAAAATGAATATCGCTTTTTGTACTTCGCATATCGTTTTCATGGCATTATAAGGTGTCATTACGTTGTAAGAGGTCACAGCAAAGTGAGTTGGTATCGAGTTTTAATTTCTGTTGTATTTATCCCAAGAGGCAAGCAATTGATCCGAAGTGCATTTGTTACGTGTAGTTGTTGTGCTGTTATTAGGTCCGGATCTAGGAGGGACAAAATTGAAATGTAAAAAATAATATATATATAAATTAAAATAAAGATATTTATGTATACGAGAGATAAAACTAAGAGGGTCATGCCTGCCTCCCAGAGACAGGGGCGGTCCCTGGAACCCAACCCGATTTAGGGTGGGAGGACAGTAAGCAACTCTCAAAACTGGTGAGCAGTAGTTCCTTCCGAACCCATACCCCCCTCATACCCATTTTGACCATCACTACCCCACAGGAGAATTGGTGAATTTTAATAACCGCAACAGAGGGCAAAAAACTAGTAAATTTGTAAAAATTCTGCATATTTTGCAAGACTATTTTAAAGACCCAGTAGAATGGAGCGAATCACATTTATTGCACTAAGAGGGTGAATAATATATCGGGGGAAAAAATATTGGAGTGTATTTTTAGTCCGTTCTGGTTAAATCTAATCATCTTCCTGCCCCCCTAAAAATGTCTTTAGATCCGTATCTATTCTATACTAAACTTAATACAGCCGGAATTGCTAAAACAAATCTAAATGCTCTCAAAGCCTTTTTCGTCATATTCCTAAGTAAAAGTTAAATGCCCTTCAAGCTGGTACCAACTAAGTCTCAGTTTTTTTTTGTTTTTACTCTGATATATCAAATTATTAATTTCCTTTTTTCAGTGTTAAACGGGAATGTAGTAGCTCTTTATGGAGACTGAATCGAAGGGAGCGTATTAACTTTCGTTATGCACAACAAATTGTTTATGACCAAGAGTTTAGCTGCGTTCTTTTTTTGATGGAGTTGGTCTCGTACTCTCGGGTTTAATTCTGGTCTTCATAGTTCCTCTGATCTGTTTAAAACTGAGAGACCGTCTTCGTCTGTGTTGCTCATCATACATTTCATTTTCCATCCGCGTCTCGCTCTTGTATGTCACATGATCAAACCACCGAAAGTGCATTTAGTCCCCTTCATCCGAGAGCGCCGAATGGCTAGTCGGTTCATGCCGTGTACTTATATTCTGAAATGTCTTAACCTTTGACGTCTTGTCTCAGATTCGAAAACCGATATTTTGATTTCGGAATTAACTCGGTAATGATCACGGCTCTCAATCTTGTGTTCTCAGGTGTTCAACTGCGCCTAATTTGAGATTTTCTTCTCTAACTCGCGATTTGAGATAGGTGAGAAGAGAGATATCGATAAGCTTGGTCCGACGTCCATTCTGATGTGGAAAATATCCGTTAAGCTGTGGTAGTGTGTACAGGAGAACCATACCTCCTACCACGTTACAGAAGTCGCTGAAGGGCCCAGACGAAAGACTTCCATCTGTCCCCTAAAAGATATCCAGTTAATATCCTTCCTCCTATCCAACTCTGAGTGCTAGAAATCCTTTTAGCATTCTTACTTAGCCCGTTTAGAGAAATGGAGTGCTGAAAAATGAAGAACTCAACCTAGCTGGTTTACATATTACCCGTCGTCTCTTCCACCAGGAGCGGGGGTGGCTCAGTCGCCAGGCTCGTAGTCTGTAGTTATCAGGTTCGACTCCCAGCTGGGTCAACATTGAGATTTATCTCTGCAAAACTCCCCACCCTCAGTAGGGGACACCGATGGGTTTGGAAAGCCGTCGTCAGTCGAATGGGACGTTAAACCGTGGCTCCGTGTGCAGGAGGGCCATACCCTATGCACCCTAAAGATTTCGGTTGGGTTGTTTTACTTCTGAGTAGAGATTTTTTGCACACCATGGGCTAAATGGCCAGGTCACATTGACCCCGAGGGCTCAGAGAAGGTTGGGGGAGGGGACCCACTGGAACAGCTGTTGGGAGACAGATGGTAGCCTCCCGTTAAGGCCATCCAACGTGTTCTTTATCGTGCACAGCGTATGGCTCTCCCGTAGACGGGGCCACGGCTTAACGTCTCATCCGACGGACGGTGGTCTTTCCAAACCCATCGGTGTCCCCTACTGACAGTGGGTAGGGCGGGTAATTTTGCGGAGATAAATTGCTCAACGCTGACCCAGCTGAGACTCGAACCTGGGAACTACAGATTACGAGCCTGGCGCGCTACCGACTGAGCCAACCCCGCCCCGCACCCTAAAGAACTCTCTGGATGGCCTTGACGGGAGGCTCCTACTTGTCTCTTAGCAGCTGTGCAGTGGGTCCCCTCCCGCAATCTTCTCTGAGCCCTCGGGGTCCTTGTGACCTGGCCATGTAGTCCATTGTGACATAAACTGTCAGATTTCTGAAGTGTGCAGGAGGATGAACTGAGCTCCGTTCGTCGGATCATGTTCTCCGTTCGTTCGGATGAACAGAAAAAATTAAATGTGAGCAAAAAAAGTGCTCAGAAGCGAATCAACCCAACCGTTATGTTTTCTGGTATAATGAAAAGACAACTGAGAGCGCTCTGGCATGTATCTAGAGAGTTGCGGGTACGATTCACATCAGCGACAAATTTTTTTTCAGACGTTTTTATAACTCTTTGCATTCATTTATCTTCTTTAGTAGTCATCTATGAAAAACTTTTGTTTTTGTTCTTTGAAAGAATGGCAGTTGAGTTGCCGACTGTAAGAATATTTTTGGCTCAAAAGAAAACAATGTTGAAGAAAAATATTATTTGAAGCCAAATGAACAGACTGTAGACAGTTTATCTTAATAAAAGGATAAAATAAAATGTTTGGAAACCAAAAGTCTAGGTTTTATTGTTTGTAAGTTATAACTTTCTTCTACAGTGAGGATTCTTACAAATCTCTGTTCGAAAAATCACATCAAATATCTCAATACAAACTCACGCAACTGAAACTTTGAATTATGCAAAGAAAAGCCAACCGACTCAGCGAATAGCTCGTTTCCGAAGAGAATAAAGTTTGTCACTTTCAGACTTTAGTTCTCTCTAACAGCGTAAATTCGAATTAATGTAGCATTCAAAAAAAAATGTGCGTAGCAATTAATCATTAGTAACTATCGAACCCAAAAAAGATTTTGATTTATCACTTACACACAAAAGAAATTTATGTCTACCGCCAGACACAGATGAGCATTCAGGAATTGAATTTGTTTTTAAATAACCTCTAAAAAAGATATCTTGTTACGCCATTTGCAGTTACGTGGTCAAGATGTTTGTAAGCTTATATATATTTTTTTTCAAAGTGATATCATCATTGAAATTTCAAATCAGGTTTCTTCTTCCATCGTCTCAAGTGTTTTTTTATTCACTGATGCAGCCAACGATTCATTAATATTGCCATCAATAATAAATAAATGCCTATCTTATCAAATCCGAGATTTTATCTGCGTTAACATCAATTTTTTTTAATCCGCGGTTTCATCTCCTATCCGCATTAATTTTAATCTTTTATACGTCGAGAGCTCTTAAATGCGGATAAAACTGCAATATCCGCATCCGCGCGGGGCTCTACGGATATATATAATTTTTTACGCTCATCCTATTCATTCGGAAGATGCAAATGAAATTATTCTATCATTTAAATCCAATGTACAGAAGTCATTTATATAAAGCAAAAAACATAAAGGTCCCAAAATAGAACCCTGAGGGACACCAACCTGCACATTGGTTTCTTCACTAATGCAATTTTCTCTTTTTGCTTCCTATTTATTAAATAACTCCTAATCCATAAAAACAAATTTCTCCTAACACCACAGGTTTTTAACTTCTCTAATAATATCTCACCATTCACGGAATCAAAAGCTTTTTTTCAAATCCAAAAATAAAAAACAACTGTTTTTACATTATGATTTAAATTCCTGTAGATTTGTGTGGTCATTTCTAAATACGCACTTTGAGTTTTCAAACCTTTTCGAAATCCAAATTGATTTGGGCAAATAAATTATTCATATCCCAAAAGTTGAGTTTTTTTTTTAAGAAATTTTTTCAAGAGTCTTAGAAACAACTGATAGACGCAAAATTGGTCTGTAATTTTCAATTGACTTAGAGTCACCATTTTTAAACACCGGAATAATTAAAGTAGTTTTTAAAATTTCAGGAAAAACACCTTCTATAAAAGAAAATTTAAAAGTTTCCAAAATGTAGATCCAATTTCCGGGAAAAAATTTTTAATAGTAGTAACTGTAATTTCGTCTACACCAGGTGATTTTCCCTCCTTCAGTTCCTTGATAGTATCAAAAATTTCTTGTTCTTGTATACAAGGAAAAAATATGGAATTAGATATTTTACACTTTAAATTGCTTATTACCTCTTCTATTCGGGTTTGATTACGTAGATTTTGTTGAAATAATGAAGAAATTATCCTAGTAAAATAATTGTTAAATTTATTGACAAATTCCTGCGGCTTTTCATCGAACAGAAGCAAATGATTTTTATCCGTGATAATTCGAGGAGGATTGCTCTTTACCTTTCTTCCGTCAGACATTTCATTCATAGCTTCCCAATTTTTTCTAGTATCATTTCCGTTTTTTATAAAACTATTTTTATAACAATCATTTTTAGCTTATCTGATTACATTAGTTAGCATAGTTTTATATCTTTTAAAATATTCATGTTCAGTTTCATCCAATTTTTTGGTTTTAGATCTTTTATATAAATTTCTTTTAAAATTGATTGAATTAATAATAGCTTCTGTTATCCGTGGTTTTAGTTTTTTAATTTTCTTTTTAGAGTACGTAATCTGCGCATCTTTAATTAGTAAAGTTAATACCCGCAGAAAAGTATCAAATGCCAAATTCACATTTACCTGTCTCGCGACATGATCCAATGATTTTTCTGAAAATAAATTTTCAATTTACTGTATTGAATCTTGGTAAAATTTGCAGAAAGCTTTTCTCTAGAAACGTCTCTATAAAAACCGCACATTATATTGCTTCCAATAAAAATTGATCTGATGTCAATTTTAACAATACATGTAGTTACAGTATCTAATCTAAAATTTTTATTGTAAAGATGATCTAGGCAGGTTTGAGTACTTTCCCTAGTAACAGAAGCATTGTATCATTAGGAAAAAAAATATTCTGTTATGATCATTAGATAATATCTCCAAATTAAAAATCTTCCCATTTCATCACATTCATGCTATTTCGTTCAACGCAGTTCAGCCATGTTGCCAATTCATCAATAAATTCCGATTTAATGACTTCATGAGTTCTGTAAATTGCAACAAGGCCAAGTTCGTAATTGAATGCTTTTATATGCAATTCTACTAAGTCAGCAGTTTTAAAATCAGAATATATCTGGTTTACTTCCCATTTTCCTTCTTTAATGTAAACAATTACTCCTCCTGACCTTTTTTTCCTCCCTACATTTATAGTATTCTTTATATCCATCTATTTTATATATGGCTATTTCCCTTTCTTTTACCCAAATCACAGTAAGTACTATAATTTCTGGTTTTAATTCAGTTAAATTAAGCAATACCACAAAATGATCAAAAATTTTTCTCAGACTTCTAATATTTCCCTGTAAAATGTTTATTCCACAACTCCAACAAAAATAATTTTTATCATAAACATATTTTTTATCAATTTCAATTACGTTGGAATAATTATCATTTATCATATACAATTCTTCATCATAATCTGTAACATTCTAAATATCATCAGAACCAAAATCAGAAGCAGTAACATCATTCTGCAGGTCATACGACAAAAAATTAGCCATTGTAAATACATTTCACAATTTGTAAGTATTATAAAAAACTAAATACCCCCTCAAGCAGCTGCTTGCCACAGAGGTCTGACAGGAGCCTGTCAGTTTATATGCCATAGTAGAAGGTCTGAGAGGATGGCAGGATCTCAAGCAGAAAAACGACACACACACATCCATGCCTAAATCCGGGGCTCGAACCCAGGTCCCTTAGATCAGTAGCCCAGCGTTCTAACCACTCGGCAACGGGACGGCTACATTCATACTAATTAACTATCTCAGTTTATCTAGATTTTGAGAGTTCTTAATTCTAACCGAACCAGAACCTTCCTCTTTTCTCACAAAAATCTTAAAGTCTCTGACCCAGACGCATTTGTAGCCCAATTCGCGCTGTTTTTCCTTTGCCTTAAATAATAGCTGTTTGTTTTCTTGCTTCAGGAGATCATTAATATAAACTCTTCCATCTTCATATCCATCATCAATTTCTTTCGCTTTAGTTCCTTTTTTTTCTTTCCAGGACCTAATCCAGAGTTCTTTAGTCTTCCTTGATCCAAATTGTACGATGATAGTTTTTATTTTACTTTTGTTTGAAACTGACACTCTATGAGCAGCCTCCACATCCAGATGTTTTGTCTCAATTTTCATTTCCGAACGAATGATTCAACAATTTTCTGAACATTTTCTTGCTCTCTCTCATGTTCTTATTTCTGCTATATTGCTCCATTTCATTTCCATTTCAATTTAAAAACCTCTCTTTCCAGTACTGAATTAGTCTCTCGAAATTTTTTTGTCTGACACTGTACTTCGGAAATTTGCTTAGTAATTTACATGATCATTTTGATGTGTTCCATCCAGCTTATTGGAACAAAAGGAAGCACTTTTATTAAATTCTTCAATTTCCTGCATGAGCTCCTTCGGAAAATTTTCATTTGTTGCCATAATTTCATCTCTAAAAATACTAAATTTTTCCTTCCTCATATCCTCGAAAAACTTCTTTGTATCTGCATTGATTCTGAAGTTACCATTCTCCGTCATTTCCATCTCTTTCCTGGGTTGAAGTCTCAACGTGTCCCTTTCCGTTGTTACACATTTCAGTTTCTTTTTACAATCTTGTGGCATTTTTCGGAAGTTAAGAGTCTTTCAGATTGAGACAATAAGAAATGGAAATTATTTCCACAAGAATTATTTCCACAGAATTCGACACAATCGGAGATTCCGAGAATTTCCTTTTCACAAGAATAGCAATTCATTTTTCTGTCTAAAGCACTCTTATAACCACAGCTATAAATAGTTTTTGTAAAATAGACTATCGACTCCATCAGTCATTTTCGCAATGTGACTTATCACTTTTCCGAACTTGGCGCCATCTATGATCAGGTGAGGCAATTTATTTTCCAATGTTGCCTTTTGAATAAAATGTAAATAGGAACATCTTCCGACCTAAAAGCATTATCAATGATGCCGGTCGGAAAAACGCTATCCACAAAACTCATTTTTCCCATAAGTAATGATTGAATTCTATATTAGCAAGTAATCTATGTGGTTGTTAATGACAGAGTGTTACAGTTTTCTCTTAAAACCAAAACGTTGTAATTTTCCTCAGCTAAGAGAGCAAGTCCATGTTGTCAATGTAAACCTCTTAACAACCCACAGACCTAAATTTCAAATTTCTACCATGAATGTACTATTTGCATTATTCGCTTAAAATTTTGACAGGTCAACCTATTCTATCAAACGAAACAAAATCTATTCTATCAAAAAAAAAATTAAACAACTTTTTCCTTTTAATCAAACAAATATTTAAACAAACGAACTAGTGAAAATGCAAATTATGACCTATCAAAGCAATTTTGCGTTTAAATTTTCTTCATTTTTCTCCCGAGATCGAATCCTCCACAATGTCTACATCGATTCTCCACTGAACTCTGATCTGTCTTTGGGGAGAAACAGGACCCCGATGCGGATGTAAACACTGTCGCCCGTCACAAAGGACATTAAGCAGCGACTCCATCTACATCAGAGGTTCTCAAAACTTATTTGTCCTACCGCCCCCTTTTCAGGAAAAAATTACTCAGCGCCCCCCTGGAAATCTACCTTCTTTAAGCGAACAAACAGAAAGATGCAGTGACAAATTTGCGTTCTTTTATGTACCTATATTTCTACCTACGTCTTACAACATAATAAAGAAAGATGTTGTTGTAAATAAGACACCTTGAAGCTTGAAATTATAAAATTATTTATTAAAATCAACCATAGTGACATTCGCATTACACACAGAAAATTAAGATAACGAAGGATAATTTTATATGTTTATTTGGAAAATAAAGTAATCACTACGACTTTAACTCTACGTTACACAGATGAAACTGTACGAACGGTTTTTCAAAATTTTCTTATCTTCCCTTCTTTCTTTATGCTTCCACCCCACCCACCCCCAATTGCACCCGAGGCTACTACCGACCTCCTGAATTGTTCCAGCGCCCCCCAGGGGGCGGCATCTCCCACTTTGGGAAACACTGATCTACATGAAATAACTCAATGGATATTTTGACTGGAGGTTTCCATCTGCATCCCAATAGCTGTCCAGCTTATCCTTTCTCCTATCCAACTGCGAGATCTTGGGGTCCTTGTGACCTGTCTATTTAATACATTGTTCACACAGAAATGCCTGTCAAAGGCAAATCGGGCGGGGGTGCTCAGTCGGTAGCGCGCCAGGCTCGCAATCTGCAGTTCCCAGGTTCGAGTCCCAGCTGGGTAAGCGTTGAGATTTATCTCCGCAAAATTCCCCGCCCTGCCCACGGTCAGTAGGGGACACCGATGGGTTTGGAAAGGCCGCCGTCCGTTGGATGGGACGTTAAGCCGTGGCTCCGTGTGCGGGAGAGCCATACCCTGTGCACGTTAAAGAACACGCTGGATGTCCTTGACGGGAGGCTACCATCTGTCTCCTAACAGCTGTTCCAGTGGGTCCCCTTCCCCAAACTGAGCCTTCGGGGTCCATGTGACCTGGCCATTTAGCCCATGGTGTGCAAAAAAGTGCCGCTCAGAGATAAAACAACCCAACCCAAAGGCAAATCAATTCAGATTCACATCTGTCCCAGATAAAATTTCCGCATCTAGATTATCTGCTAAAGTATTTTTGTGTGTGTGTGTTTATCTCTGATCCACAGACATGCCAAAATTCAATAAATCAAACTCTGCGAACCCGGTTGAATACGTAATTAAATAGTCCTTCTCTAATACGATTCCGTCATCTAACGATGCGTGCGTACGTCATAGCTGTCCAAACTTCCTCCCTTTGTGTACTGATGTTGAGCCACCATTCAGGCGCCGCCGAGGCGCCTAACTCTGCGGCGCTGTGACCTTGGTGGCGTGCAACGCGGCTGCTGCCGCAGTTTATAGCTCTTGGAGTAGAGGACCTCGCTAGTCTTGCTCTTCAGCATCAACGGATGGTTACCATGGAGCTGGTCTTGTTCATCGTTGGTGCTCTTCTCGGAACTGGTGAGTCGTAAAATGTTTCAGATACATTTGAGGCGCGCAAAATGGGCGCGACCTGTGAAGAAATAGTTTCCCTTATCTGCTTAAGTAATTTTTCCTCTTATGTAGAAAATCTTAATTGGCATAATTGGTAAAGAAGAGAAAACGAATGTTCGTGGTATGGTTACAAGGAATAATTTTTTTATAGGACTGAGGGGAAATATTATTTTTGTTAAAGAAACTAAGTTTTGGTGGATTGTTTTACCTCTGCGCTGCGGGTACTTTTTTTGCCCATAGTGGGCTAAGTGGCCAGGTCAAAAGACATCGAGGACTCAGGGAAGGTTGGGAAAGGGGATCCACTGGACAGCGGCTACGAGACAGACGGAGTCTGTCGTCGAGGCAATCCAGCGCGTTTTTAATGTGCTCAGGGTGTGGCTCTCGCACACACGGCACCACGACTTAAGAGTTTGTTCGTTTTTAAATTCGAAACGAAACCTATTCAATTCATTCAATAGTAAAAGGAGGGCGGGAGGGTCAGTTGGTAGCGCTCCAGGCTCGTAATCTGCAGTTCCCAGGTTCGAGTTCCAGCTGGGTCAGCGTTGAGATTTATCTCCGCAAAACTCCCCGCCCTGTACATCGCCGTCGTTAGGGGACACCAATGGGCTTGGAAAGGCCACCTTCCATCAGATGGAACGTTAAGCCGTGGCCCCGTGTGCGGGAGAGCCACACCCTGTGCACGTTAAATAACACGCTATATGGATTTGACGGGAGGTTACCATCTGTCTCCCAACATCTGTCCAGTGGGTTCCCTCCCCAAATCTTCTTTAAGCCCTCCGGGCCCTTGTGACCTGGCCATTTAGCTCACTATCGGCAAAAAATTGCTGCTCAGAGGTAAAACAACCGAACAAGAACAACTCGTTAGTAAATGCACAGATTTCAAGTTACATGCTAGGTGTTCCGGGAGGCTTGGGTTCGAATCCCACTCATCGACGAAATTCATTTTTTCCACAAAAGTATTTCTATTCAACTGATTTCCCAATCAAAATCAATTTGAAATATTTTTGGCATAAATCCAGTGGTTAAATTATAAGGGCTAGTAGGAATTGTCTTGCAAGTGAAATAAAATGGGGGATGCATAATTAAAAAACAATTCTTTTCTCGATAGAAAATTATTTTCTAAAATAAACTTCTAGAAAATTCTTTTTTTGTATACAAGTTATGTTTTAATCGTTGTCAGATGACCTCTGAGTGGCACTTTTTTAGCACACAATAGGCTAAATGACCAGGCCACAAGGATCCCGAGGGCTCAGAGAAGGTTGTGGGAAGGGGGCCCAATGGACAGTTGTTAGACCTCCCATTCAATGTGTTCTTTAACGTGCACAGAATATGGTTCTCTCACACACCGAGACACGGCTTAATGTCCCATCCAACAGACGGCAGCCTTTCTAAAGCCCATCGGCAGCCCCTGCTGACTAAGGGCAGGAAATTTTCGGGAGATAAATGTCTATGCTGGCCAACGTGGAACTCGAACTTGGGAATTGCACATTACAAATCTGGCGCGCTACCGACTGAGCCTCCCCCCCCCCAACCTGACATTACTTCTTAGTTGCAGTTACTTTGTCACATGCGAAACTATTTGGTTTTTAAAACTCACTCCTGTTTAGTGATCTAGAGCAGAGGTTCTCAACGTGGGGCACGCGGTAAAAATTTTTGGGGTACGTTGTGAGAGCACAAAAGTCGCTAGATCTAGTAACAAAGTAACTAAATTGTCATTATTATGCATTAGGCGGCACCGTAGACCCTCCAGGGAAGGGGGCGGCATAAACAGCGAAATCAAAATACAATTTGAACCATTCAATAATTAAAAATCTTTATGCAACGCTTTTCTATATTGGTCTATGTTATTCCGATATTGATGTATACGATTTATGATTTATCGTACGCCTCTGCCTAAGCGCTTTCGGTGCCCTTTGACCTCGGTTTCTGGTGCAGGTGCATCGTTGGCGAGCGCTCGCCGAAAGACTTTTGATCTGACAGCGCGAAGCTATTATTTTTGTTTGTAATATACCGCGCGGCCGCTCCTAAAAGCTGAGGCGGCAATTATCACAAAAGACAATTGCACGTGTTACGTGTTGATAGTTCTGCTTTGAGCTTACAATTATTGACAATATTTGATTTTAATGTTGGTTTGTCACGAGAAGTGGCAAGTGGTTGTGCTGTATTTAAATCAGACATACCTGTATCAGTATAATATTTGTGCATTTATACTAATTCAGTTTTTGTGTTTGAAAAGTAGATCAGGTAAGAGAATTATTGTTTTTTACAGCAATTGTTGTTACTTATTATCATTGAAAATGATTATTTTCTGACAATAGGGACTCGAAATAAAAAGTAGCATTTGCATGGACTGGGTATATCTCAGGTGCGGAACGTGTGCCTCTGTGTGATAGATAGAGTTATTTAGGTAATATTGGGCTACTTTTGCGTTCTGTGTGTGATAGAGAGAGTTGCTTGGGAAATATTTGCCAACTTTTGCGTTCGTTATTTATTGCTCTATTTTTACCAAATTCAAATACGTTGAAGTGGAGACAATACAATAACAAGTTAAAGAAAGGCTTATGTCGAAACGGCTGCTAGCTGTCAATTTGACAGGTATTCGTTTTCTATTTATTATGTTCTGTTACCTACAAATCTTACTAGCTTTGCAACTCATTTCTATCGTTATTTTATCTACCCTATTTTAATAGCATGATAAGCATCATCATATTTAATCATTTTCAATGACCCCCTCCCCCCTCGGTTGCATCTTTGCGAAGGACTGTGAATTTTTATTTAATATTTTTATTACAGTATGGAACAGAAAAGGAAAAAATTGTCTGGAAGTCAATATAAAAAGAAACGCTTAAAGAAAGAGGAACAAGGAAGAAAGCTAAGCTATGTTATGAAGGAATTCTTAGTACAAAAGTCCTGTTTAGATGAGTCGTCCACATCAACAGCGACTGCTTTGGATTTGGCAAATAAAAACTGTGCCGCCCAATCACTTCCAGAAGAAGTTGTTGAAAAGAGCCAACGAAATTCATTCTGACCTGCATTATGGAATGCTTTCTGCATGTCATCTGAAACTCGTCAAATACTGGTTGAGAGGGGTCCACATCAAATTAAAGAATTCGAGTTTCCTATTAATAAAGGAAGGCGTAGATTTTCGCCCTCGCATTATTTGAAAGTGTTGAGCAATAGTGAAGTCGTTGAGAGAAGTTGGTTGATTTACTCTGTTACAAATGATGCCGTTTTTTGCTTTTGTTGTATATTATTTGATAATTCGTCTGCTATTAATGACTGGCCCAAAAAAGGTTATTCTGACTGGGGAAATCTCATAAGAGCCCTCACAATGCACGAAAAGTCTGTAAATCACAGAAATGCTTTTAGGGCATGGAAAGAATTGGACATTCGATTAAAGTAGAAAAAAAACTATTGACGCTGAATATCAACGAATTATGGATATGGAAATTCAGCATTGGAAAGGAGTTCTAAAAAGAATTATGTCAATAATTAGACTATTGGCCTCACAATGCTTAGCTTTTCGTGGAACAACTGAACATTTGTTTCAGCCTAATAACGGAAACTTCCTAAAGTTGGTAGAATTGCTTTCTGAGTTTGATCCAGTTATGGAAGAATATATCAGGAGAGTTCAACGCGAGTCTGACAAATGGTCTGTGACTTATCTAAGCAATAATATACAAGATGAATTGATAAATTTGATGGGAAATGCAATTTTAAGCAAATTTGTCGAAATAACAAAAATCGCTAAATATTTTTCGATAATTGCCGATTGTACCCCAGACGTAAGTCATATTGAACAGCTCTCATCAACAATAAGAGTTGTCGCTTTAAACTCCATTCAAAATAAATATGAAATTGAAGAATTCTTTATTGATTTTTTTTTTGAAGCCAGTGTTTCAACCGGAGAGGGTTTGACAGAACTTATTCTGACACATTTGGAAAAGTTAGGTTTTGAGTTAAAGTGGCTTAGAGGACAAGGCTATGACAACGGAGCTAATATGAAAGGAGTAAGAAAGGGTGTACAAAATAAAATACTAGAAAAATATCCAAGGGCGTTTTATGTGCCCTGCGCATGTCATTCTTTAAACCTAGTTGTGAATGATGCAGCGTCTTCTTCTACAGAAACAACTACTTTTTTTTCTATTGTACAAGAACTTTACACTTTTTTTTTCTGGTTCTACAAAACGTTGGGAAGTGCTAAAAAAATATGTTTCACAATTAACTCTAAAACCATTGAGTGCTACTAGGTGGTCAAGCACAGTAGATGCGTTAAAACCTTTACGATTTCAACTTTGCGAAATCTATGATGCATTATTCCAAATAATAGAAGACATCAACAGAGATGCAGATACTAAAGTTAAAGCAAGAGGGTTAGCAAAAAATATTAAAAATTACAAATTTATATGCGGTGTAATTCTTTGGTGTGATATTTTATTTGAAATAAATTCAGTCTCGAAGCTATTGCAATCTGTAACTATAAATTTGTCAGATTGTGTAAGGATGTTATCAGAAACCGTACAAAAAGTGAAAAGTTATAGACAATCTGGATATGATCAGATGAAAACTGTTGCTAATGAGATTGCAGAGAATCTTGAATGCAGTGCAGAATTTCCTGCCGAAACTGAAGTTAGAGCCAGAAGGAAAAAGCGTCAATTTTGACTATGAAGAAGCTGTCGAACAACCCTTAACAGAGGAGAATAAATTTAAAATAAACTTTTTCAATTATATTCTGGACATTACCCATAATTCTCTGAATGAACAATTCACGCTTCTGGAAACCCATAGCAAAAATTTCAGTTTTTATATGACATTTTAAAACTCAAGGATATAGATGACAAAACGCTAGAAAATTATTGTACCAGTCTCCAGTCAATACTTTCGGTCGAAAATGAATCAGATATAAATGCAAATGATCTTCAAGAAGAATTACGTGATGTATCCCGAATGCTACCCTATTCTATGAAACCTTTGGATGTTTCAAATTATTTGTGCCAAAATAACTTAATTACTTTGTATCCGAATGCTGTTGTAGCTCTGAGAATTTTATTAACACTCCCTGTCTCTGTAGTTAGTGGGGAAAGAAGTTTTTCCAAATTAAAATTAATAAAACACTACTTAAGAAGTTCAATAAGCCAAACAAAACTTAGAAATCTGTCATTAATTTCTATTGAATCTACATTGGTTGCCACTCTAGACTACATATCCCTAATTAACGAATTTGCTAAAGGGTTGGGTTGTTTTACCTCTGAGCGGCACTTTTTTGCACACCATGGGCTAAATGGCCAGGTCACATGGACCCCGAAGGCTCAGAGAAGGTTGGGGGAGGGGACCCACTGGAACAGCTGTTGGGAGACAGATGGTAGCCTCCCGTCAAGGCCATCCAGCGTGTTCTTTAACGAGCACAGGGTATGGCTCTCCCGCACACGGGACCACGGCTTAACGTCCCATCCGACGGACGGCGGCCTTTCCAAGCCCATCGGTGTCCCCTACTGACCGTGGGTAGGGCGGGGAATTTTGCGGAGATAAATCTCAACGCTGACCCAGCTGGGACTCGAACCTGGGAACTACAGATTACGAGCCTGGTGCGCTACCGACTGAGCCACCCCGCCCCCGAATTTGCTAAAGTTAAAGTTAGAAGGGTAAAACTGTGGTAGTTGATATCATTATTTTAAAGTAGTTTATATTTTCAAAATAAAAATAGTATTCGTACATTTTGTGCAGTTTTTTTTTAAATCACAATCGATGGTTATTTTAAAGTAAAAACATTTAAAGGGCGGCATTTCGAAGACTTGCATCATAATGAGAAAATCTACCGCACGGCCCTGCAGGTGCCTGTAGGCAGCGAGCTGCTAGGAAAGAAATGAGTTTTCTGAACTTGTTTTCTAATACTATTCTGACTAGATGATTTCTGAACTAGTTTTACTATGCATTAATATGCCATAGCTCCACACTTCTTATTTTCCAACACTCCATAGGGCGTCATGTGGTGTGGAGTGAGGAAAGGATCATGCGCATAAATATATCTTGTTTCTTGAGGCTACATATGTCCAGATGCTGCAGGCGCATCAGCAACCAACGGATCTCAAAAACGCAGTTCCTGCTGCCAGTCCGCTACATCAGGCAGTTTAACTTTTGAAAATCCTAAATAATGATACTGTCTATTTACTGAATCAAAAAGAAATTTAAACTTCAACACGAGTTTAAAATCAGAAAAAAAAAAGAAAAATATGATTTGAAAAAAATTATGCGTTGGAAAAAAATGGATGTAATTTTACTAATGATTTACGAATTATGCAGTAGTCCGCTGAAAATATTAGAAGCCAGGCCCAGCTCTGAAAATAATAATAAGAGCAGGTAAGCGACGCAATGGGGCCGGAAAAAGGTAAAAAGATTCCAGTGCAGTGTATCATTTTTAGAGGTTTTAGAGGTTTTTTAAATTTTCATAAGACGTGCGTGAATGTGCACAAGTTGAATCAGTTTTGGCTTCCATCAACCTTACTAGTGTTCACAAAGGGGGGGGAGTCCTTTCCCCCCTCTCCCTCCCAGATCGGGATCTGTTCAGAAAACCTGGGCTACTTACTATAAGTGCAGTGCAAAAAGATATGCAAGTAAGAAAGTAACATCTCACGGTCACGTGATCACTGAGTTGTCCAACACAAGCATCACAGCCAATGGTCAGCACTCGGCAAAGAAATGGAAACATTTCCGAAAAGGTTGTGTTGGTACTTTATGGATTGGTACAGCCATAGCGAAAATTAAGAAAATCACAACATTGTCGAAGGCTACCATCTCTAAAGTGTAGTATACAAGATGGTTAACAAATGGAATCATCGACCTCTGGTAGACGTTATTGTGTCAGACGTCCAATAATTGCAGAAGGGAGACCATGGAGGTTTATAGAGGAACGCGAGATCAAATCGACGTTCAAATGTGAACCAAATGACCACTGATTTCGATATGGGTTTAGCTCCACCCATATCAACTCGAATATGCAGGAAACACAGATTTTTGTGTGTCGGTATCGCATTCGGTAACCTTTAATATCTGTCAAAAATCAGAAAGCGAGGCGTCATTGTTCCCGGGAGAGGAGTAATCAGATGAATTGCAACATGCGCTCTTTTGTTCACATGGTAGAGTGTGGTAACAAACGCATGAGGCAGTGTCCCTCATACGTTACATTCATTCTACAAGATGCCGGAGGGAGTCCTGGTGTGCAGAATGTTCACATAAAATGGACTTGGAACAATGGCCAATGGACTAGATCATTGATCTAGTCAGAGATCATGAGTATGATCTCTGACTAGTTTGTCTGTAGACATTCTGAAGAAAAATGATAGATTTTGTGTATGTTAAAAGCAAAATATGTCGAGTCGGCGACAGCGGAGTTCAACAACCTTTCTCTTTGGCAGTGCGCCAAAAGAGACAGAGAAATTCCAATCATGTCTGACGAATATGGAATTTCCTTTTCAAAGAGAAAGGAATTTCCTTTTCAAAGAGAAAGGAATTTCCTTTTCAAAGAGAATGGAATTTCCTTTTCAAAGAGAATGGAGTTTGCTATTTTTCAGTTTTAGCGCTCTCTAACGGAAAATGTTTAACTATAAGAAAATTCGAAATTTCAATGAGAATAATATTATTACTTATCCAAATTGGTAATACCATTTAATTATCACCTATCCAAAATGGCATTACCATTTAATTACTACCTATCCCAAACTGTTTTACTATTTTATTATAACCTATCCAAAATGGTATTACCATTTTCTTTATTACTTTTCCATAATGGTATTAAGCCGTCCCATGGCCGAGTGATTAGCACGCCTGGCTACTGATATACCGAGCCTGGATAGAGCCTGGGTTCGACTCCGGGTAAGGCATGGATGTTTGTATTGTTTTTCAGCTGGGGTCTTGCCATCCTTACAGACCTTCTACTATGGCATTATAAACTGACAGGTTTCTGTCAGACCTCTATGACAAGCAGCTGCTTGAACGGTGTTTATTTTTTATTAATGGTATTAAATAAAAATAAAATAAATACCCCCTCAAGCAGCTGCTTGCCACAGAGGTCTGACAGGAGCCTGTCAGTTTATATGCCATAATAGAAGGTCTGAGAGGATGGCAGGACCTCAGTAGAAAAACGCACATACATCCATGCCTTATCCGGGGCTCGAACCCAGGTCCCTTTGATCAGCAGCTAAGCGCGCCAACCACTCGGCCACGGGACGGTATTAATGGTATTACCATTTAATTATTATCCAAAATGGTATTATTATCAGATGTTCTGACTGCTGAGCTATCGGCCCTAATCAGTCAACTCTCAGAGCATTTGGCATGTCATCAGGACAGGTTGGGTTGGATTGTTTTACCTCTGAGCGGCACTTTTTTGCACACCATGGGCTAAATGGCCAGGTCACACGGACCCCGAAGGCTCAGAGAAGGTTGGGGGAGGGGACCCACTGGAACAGCTGTTGGGAGACAGATGGTAGCCTCCCGTCAAGGCCATCCAGCATGTTCTTTAACGTGCACAGGGTATGGCTCTCCCGCACAGGGGGCCACGGCTTAACGTCCCATCTGACGGACGGCGGCCTTTCCAAGCCCATCGGTGTCCCCTACTGACCGTGGGCAGGGCGGGGAATATCAGGACAGGAGTTCGTGGGTTCAGATCCCACGCCGCTCAAGACAATTTTTTCGTCTTCATTCTGTTATTTAAACAACTTAATAGTGATTAAACAGTCAGTAAATCATTGATGAGCTGTGAATTCATTTGTGTAAATACCGAAAACGTTTTCCTCAATTAACTTAGGTCTTTCATCTCCAAATGTTATGAAACTTTTGAAATTGTTTTTTTTAGGTTTTTTACATTTTTAATTTTTGCAAAGTTTTTGAACTCTAGTATTTAATATGTTTAAGCAATATTTATTGTATTGGAACTATGACTATGTATACTACTTAAGGTATGAACTGTATCATGGGCAAGAAATGAAGAAAAAAGTTTAATTTTTTTCACCTTTGACTATTTTTCATAAAATTCCCCTTCAGAATAACAGAATTAAAAAATTAAATAAAATTCCTTTGTACGTGAGAAACGGAGGGGGGGGGGTTAAGAAAATATAGTATGGATGCATTTCCCTCATCTTCCAAAGCGGGGATGCAGAGAAGTTCCGATGACTAACTACAGAGGTGTATGATCTCTGACTATTTATAGCAGATGGATTCTTCCAGATATAATTCAACTTTGAAATCATCCATCCAGGGTCATACACAAAAGGGGGGGGGGGGGGGGGTACGCGAGCTAATTTTAATATTGCAAATAGCTCTAACGGATATTGTATATTTACCATTTTTACGTAACAGTCCGTGATTACATAACAGCGTCAAGTTGTGCTGCTTTTCGCTCGAATTATGTTCATTCAGTATGGCAGTGCTGGTTATTTATGCTGATCACAACCTGTGATTGGATGTTGATGACCAAATTTCGACGTATCAAATTTCTCCATTCAAATGTTTACATTAAAATTCAAAAATAACCAATAAATGAACAGCAGATAAAGAACTAGAAGAGATGTTGCTCATTCTTGGAACTTTTAAGGAAACCTCGTTGCGGGTGCTTGTAGAAGACTCCGAGCTCTGTAAAGACCTTTAGTTCAAAGGTAAGATAAGGCGGAGCGTCTTAACACAAAGCTCCCGCATTGGTTCGTTAAAGAATTGCTTCGCAATGTTTTAACGATGAACACTGGGGCCATTTCATTTAAATTACCTCCTTTAACCTTAAATCGAGATCCTCTTTGCGAGGATCTATGTTTCAGTTAAGCAAAAAATATAAGATAACGATCAAAAGAGGATATGCAGAAAGAGTAAGATTTCGTAGGAAGGGGAGAAGGAATCCTGCAGAAACAATGAGACTTTGCAGAAGTTAGTGGCGGTGAAAAAAGATTCCTAAAGAAATAAATCAAGTGGTGTAACGAATAATTGGGTAACGTACCAAAGAGATCAATCCTTGATATGAATTTTCTACATTAAAGAACACTCTGAATGAACCTGAAGTGAGGCTTCCATCTGTCTCCTTCCAGTTATCCAGAGGATTCCTTTCTCCTGCCTGGCCATTTAGTCCACTATACATACAAAAGTGTCTCTAAAAGGTACACAACCCCAGCCTTTGTCACGAAGCTATAATTTTATCTCCATGCCCCCTTAAATGCCTGTTGCATCAACATATTATCAAAAAAAAAAAAGATTTCAGATTCGAATTGGGGCTTGTCATATTCTAGCAAAGTCGTCAAACCAGTGAAATAATTGAAGGCCAGGGAATTTCCTTTTCTTTTCACCGAAAGCATTAGCAAAGCGTTTATTTTTGGTTCACTAAAATGGTTTATAATCAAAAATAGTTGAGGACTATAATAAACAAGAAGTTATTATATTAGTGAATACGAATGCTAAGCAATGATTTCTCTAGATCAGAATTTTATCAACTTCTTTTAAGTGACGGAGCATATCAAGTCATAAATTGCTACAGAATATTGAAAATATTGAGTTGCATTCTTTGTAAAATAAAATATTTTTGATTGCTGTTCAAATTTTTTTGTTTTAATTGCTTTAAAAGTATACTAAATACGTTTGGTTATTGTTGCTAAAGCTGATTGATCAGATGCTTAGAGGTTTAATAAAATCCACAGACGAGTTCTTAAACTCAGACACTTTCAGAAATTTCCAATTCAAATATTTGTGGGATCACCAAATGTAACCAAATATATCATCTATTGAAGAAATAAATATCATATATATTCTACGATGTACCCTAGGCAAGAAATGGAGAAAAAATATAAATTTTTCGGCGTTATTTAATGATTTTTAATAAAATTCCTCTTGACGATGAAAAAACCAAATATTCATTTGAACGTGAATAACCAAACGAGAGATGTGTTGGGGGAGGGGGAGTCGCTGATAAATTTCAGGGAGGGTCTATTCCCCCTTCCGTAAAAAAAGTTCCGACCTAAAGAAGTTTTGCCAAAACATAATTTGCATTTTAAAGCATATTTTGCAATAAGAGCAAAAAAGCTCTGTAATATAAGGAACTGAAGATTTTTCAATATTATAATAGATGTAAGTTGCTTTCAATAGCTGTTGTTATTTTGTGAAACATTCCAGAAATATGAAACATATTTTGGCGGAAAAATACTATTGTATAATTGGTGTTTGACCCCCTTTAATTTTTAATATCTTTAATATCCTCTGCCGTCCAGGTGGCCGAAAGGTTAGTGCTTTTTAGCAACACTTTGACTCGATCCCTAGATAAAAGATCAACACTTTTGTATGTGTTACTTTTTGTATGTCTTCGCCATCCTTTCGGGTTTTCTCTATTGTTACTTTACTGACAGGCTTCTGTCAGACTGGGATGGAGGTTGTCTCAGTCTGGGATGGAGGTTGTCTCAGTCAGTAGCGTGCCAGGCTCGTAATCTTCATTTCCCACGTTCGAGTTCTACCTGTGCCAGCGTTGAGATTTGTCTCTGCTAAACCCCACCCTGCCCTCGAATGTAAAGCCGTGGTTCCGTGTGCGGGAAAGCCATACATTGCGAACGTTAAAGAACACGCAGTATGGCCTCGACGGAAGACTCTGTCTTTCAACAGCAGTCCAGAGGGTACTCTCCACCCCAACATTCTCTGAGCTCTTGAGATCCTTGTGACCTGCAATTTAACCCATAGTGTAAAAAAAGTGACGCTCAGAGGGAAAAAAACCAAATCCTATCCAAGCTGTCCGGTGGCAACCAGCTGCTTGATGGGTAATTTTTTCCCTCTTCATGCACACATATATGCATACAAAATCCCCATGCAGACATGGGCTAACTAGGACCTATCAGACTGCGTAATTTTATTCTCCAGAGATGTCTGTCCTGCGCTACAGCTAGTACATTTCGCCACTGTACGCTAACTATAGCAAAGTCCTGTTTGACGTTGTCTGCCCATCATATGTTAGGTCTCCCCCTTTTACTGAGGCCTTTACGGGGCGGGGGTGGCTCAGTCGGTAGCGCGCCAGGCTCGTAATCTGTAGTTCCCAGGTTCGAGTCCCAGCTGGGTCAGCGTTGAGATTTATCTCCCTCAAAATTCCCCGCCCTGCCCACGGTCAGTAGGGGACACCGATGAGCTTGGAAAGGCCGCCGTCCATCGGATGGGACGTTAAGCCGTGGGCCGTGTGCGGGAGAGCCATACCCTGTGCACGTTAAAGAACACGCTGGATAGCCTTGACGGGAGGCTACCATCTGTCTCCCAACAGCTGTTCCAGTGGGTCCCCTCCCCCAACCTTCTCTGAGTCTTCGGGGTCCATGTGACCTGGCCATTTAGCCCATGGTGTGCAAAAAAGTGCCGCTCAGAGGTAAAACAACCCAACCCTGAGGCCTTTACAGTGTTCTAAGCACACTGTTCATAATCCTGTTTCCAATCTACAGTTATGTATATGAGCAGCATGGCCAAACCAAAGCAGTCTCTCTCTGCACACTATGCTGCTCAAAGGAGGTTGCTGACCCCTTCTCCTAACCTCATCATTACTTACAAAGTCAAACCACCTGAAAAAATACCTCAAGCAGCTGCTTACCACAGAGGTCTGACAGGAGCCTGTTAATGCCAAGATACTGCGTAAACTTCTAGAATCAAAGCCATCAAATTTCCTGTTATCCTGCTTACAAAGGGTCCATGTTTCGTTACTATAACTAACCATAGAAAGAATCAAACTATTATACAGCCTAATTTTAATCTTTAGGTGTATACGCCTATTTCTCCACACTCTACATAGGTTCTTAAAAATCCCAGTATGCTTATGAGTATCCTTATGTTTATCTCATGCAGCACATCACCAGTATCTACTACATAGCTCCATATATAATTAAACTGAGACATTTGCTCAAGAGTGCAACTGTTCAAAGCAACTGAAGCACCATCTGCTTCATCAATTTTCATCCCTTTAGTTTTCTCTCTGTTTATCACCAAACTTACTCTATTACCAGTCCTAATTACTCATCGACAGCCGGAGGCGGGAGTGGCTCAGTCGGTAGCGGGCCAGGCTTGTAATCTGTAGTTCCCAGGTTCGAGTCCTAGCTGGGTCAGCGTTGAGATTTATCTCCGCAAAACTTCCCGCCCTGCCCACGGTCAATAGGGGACACCGATTGGCTTGGAAAGGCCGCGTCCATCAGATGGGACGTTAAGCCATGGCCCCGTGTGTGGGAAAGCCATACCCTGTGCACGTTAAAGAACACGTTGGATGGCCTTGACGGGAGGCTACCATCTGTCTCCCAACAGCTGTTCCAGTGGGTCCCCTCCCCCAACCTTCTCTGAGTCTTCGGGGTCCTTGTGACCTGGCCATTTAGCCCATGGTGTGCAAAAAATGCCACTCAGAGGTAAAACAACCCAACCCATCGACAGCCGTAATCAAAGATTTCATCTCATCAACATCATTAGCCAACAAGGCCAAATCATCTCCATAATCTAAATCAGAAATTTTCAAATCTTTCTGCTTACCGTTTCTTAAGGTACTTAGGGAACGGAAATACGTTCTTAAGCTTTATTTGTAAAACACTTTTGACTAGGTAATGGTCAGATCCAATTTCTTTTCCCCCTCTATGATCTGGTATTCCTAACAGAACTAGCCCATTTGTTATTAGTGTATAATCGCTCATATTCGTAAGCAATCCATCAGATGAAGCCCATATGTATTTAAAAATGCCCCGGTGTTTATAGTAAGTGTTACTTATTCTCAAACCGTTAAGTTTACTTATCTGTAGGAGACGTTCCCCATTTCCATTGGAACTACCAATACCAAAGGAACCTAACACCGTGCCCAAAGGTCAGAAATAGCAACCAACTTTAGCACTGAAGTCACCTAGCACAAGAGGAATATCCCCGTCCTTAACAGAATTGAAAATATCCTGAAATTTTCTGTACAATCTGTCTTTCTCTTCCTTATTAGAATACTCTGTGGGAACTAACTTGACAACAGATAACATTCAAATCTTTAAAATTTTTCATCATAATAAAAAAATGTAAACGAGAAATAAGATGAAATTCGGCGTGCGGGAATTGATAAAATGCCAAAATATCCCCATTATTGTCCTGATAAGCCATTCAATCGTGTTGCCTTCATTGCAGTGAAGTTTCCTTCTATACTTTAAAAATCTTTAATGTCAGTAGTGTGAGTTTTTTCAAAATCTTCTGTGTATAGAGGGCAACTGTTAATCTTTAGCTTGTTATTTTTGAAGCTCTTCATTCGCATTTTTTTTATCTGCCTGAAAGCAGTGCTCCAGTATAGCTAGCTAGTAGTAGTTCTAGCAGAACGTGAGTGGGAACTAGGAAGATTATGGGGAGTCTGTGAGTCTGCGCAGTTCGTATCATGGCTTGAAGGCAGATGATTGATAGGTCATTGGCCTATGGTATAGAACAAGGGTCTGAAACTGAAACCTTTGGGTGGTCAAAAAAGTTACTTTTCAATATTTTGCATCGAAAAGCGGCATTTTATTCTAAGCAATAATGAACAAAGTATAATTACTTATAACGTTGCTTTCTTACTTAAATGTTGGGTTGGGTTATCTCTGAGTGGCACTTTTCTGCACACCATGGGCTAAATGGCCAGGTCACATGGACCCCGAAGGCTCAGAGAAGGTTGGGGCAGGGGACCCACTGGAACAGCTGTTGGGAGACAGATGGTAGCCTCCCGTCAAGGCCATCCAGCGTGTTCTTTAACATGCACAGGGTATGGCTCTCCCGCACACGGGGCCAAGGCTTAACGTCCCATCCGACGGACGGAGGGCTTTCCAAGCTCATCGGTGTCCCCTACTGACCGTGGGCAGGGCGGGGAATTTTTGCGGAGATAAATCTCAACGCTGACCCAGCTGGGACTCGAACCTGGGAACTACAGATTACGAGCCTGGCGCGCTACCGACTGCGCTACCCCCGCTCCATACTTAAATGTTACACACTTTTAATATGAAAACATAAACCAAAATTTTATTTCTAATACTTTTATCTTCGGCTGAACGCGATCATATTCTCCATACTAACATCAGGACATGAGTCGAGTCAAGCTAGTAAATCATAGTTCTCCGCCATGATTATGATAAATCATGAATATAACTGCTTGCGAGCCTGACAAAACGATTCTGCGAGTCGCGAGTTTTACACCTCTGATCTATAAGAATGATTCAAACGGCATTTGCGAAGATTGATTGTTCAGTTGCCATTCAGACCACTCCACTGCAACTTAATAATAATTTTTTTTAATATGTGCTCTTTTTAATATATGCTTTTTAACGCACAACATTGCGTTGCTTTTGACGATGTCTTTTAACGTAAAAATGTTGCTCCATTTAACTGCGTCTGCAATGCTTTTTAACATGAAAATTATGCTCCATCTAACGGTGCTTTTTAATGCACAACATTGCGTTGCTTTTGACGATGTTTTTTAACGTAAAATATTGTGCTCCATTTAACGATGCTACTTTTATCACACAAAATTTTACTCCTTTTAACTCCATTTTCTAAAGCACATGTGCTTCTTTTAACGACGTTTCCATTAACGTGCCAAATTATGCTCCTTTTAAAAGGTGACCCCTGTAGGCCTCTCTCCTTAAGCATATTCCACAAGCTATTCCGTCGATGTAAACCAGTACACACCTGTGGATTTCCCAATCCGTTAATGTTCTTTGAAGCTTCGAAAAGTGATTTCTCTTTCATCAGTTATAATGGATGATATATTCCCACGCTGACAGTTTATGTTCTCTTAGTTTTGCGCAACTACTGTTGGCAACAGTTTTGCTTCGTAACAGGAAACAACAAGGTTAACGGCGAGTCAACGAGTGCGACATGCCGGGATTGCACGGTTTTTAACCTCCGTTGACAAAGCACCGTTGGTGGCTGTGCCATTCGAGAGGAAAAGTATTTTTACCTTCGTTTCGACTGTTGGCTCTTTGCCATTTCGGGGTCAGCTTTTCACCATGCCGTACTCTGAGACACACGTGCACATGAGTCAGAGAATGAAATGGGGAACCACCTACAAAGATGCATTAATAAATTGGCTTCACCAAAATTTCCAAAATGCATTTAATTCATGAAACATTCGAGTATAATCATAACTAGATTTTTTTTTCAAATTCAGTTTAGAAATAATTTCCTGGAAAATTTACACCGAAGAGCCAAAACATTATGACCACCTACCGAATAGGATGGTCCTCCGCTTGCCGTCAAAGCAGCTCTAACCCGGAGAGGCATGGACGCTACAAGAATTCTAAAGATGCCTTGTGGATTCTGGAACCAACACGTTACCAGTAGATCCTTTAACTCTTGTAAGTTACGTGGTTGACCGCCGCAGATCGGATATGCTGCTTCAACACAAACCACAGATGCTCGATTGGATTGATGTCTGGGGAATTTGGAGGCCATGGCAATACCTGGAAGTCTTCCTCATGTTCTGCGAACCATTCTACAAATAAATAGGGCAGTGTGGAAGGACACATTATCCTGCTGAAAGAAGGCACTTCTAGAGCGATATACCATTGCCATGAAAGGATGTACCTGATCTGCAAGGGTGTTTAGGTAGGTGGTAGACGTCATAGTTTCCTGCACATGAATGATTGGACCCAGGGTTTCCCAGCAGAATATTGCTCAAAGCACTGCACTTCCTCCACTGGCTTATTTTCGTCCCATGGTGCATCCTGGTGCCAATACTTCCGTAGGTAAACGATGCACACGCACCCGGCCGTCCACATGCTGCAACAGGAAACGAGATTCATCGAATTTTGGGTTGTTTTACCTCTGAGCGGCGCTTTTTTGCACACAATGGGCTAAATGTCCAGGTCACATGGACCCCGAAGGCTCAGAGAAGGTTGGGGGAGGGGACCCACTGGAATAGCTGTTGGGAGACAGATGGTAGCTTCCCGTCAAGGCCATCCAGCGTGTTCTTTAACGTGCACAGGGTATGGTTCTCCCGCACACGGAGCCACGGCTTAACGTCTCATCCGACGGACGTCGGCCTTTCCAAGCCCATCGGTGTCCCCTACTAACAGTGGGCAGGGCGGGGAATTTTGCGGAGATAAATCTCAACGCTGACCCAGCTGGGACTCGAACCTGGGAATTACAGATTATGAGCCTGACGCGCTACCGACTGAGCCCCCCCCCCGCCCCCCAGAGAGATTCATCGGACCAGACGATCTTCTAATTATTCAAGGTCCAGTCTTGATGCTCGCGGTACCCATTCACACGCACCATCGTTTACCTGCAGTTGCTTGGATTTGCATGAAGACGCGCTGGCCAACGGTGTATTTATTTAATGTTTCTGCTTCCATAACTCTTTTAAATACCGAGCGAATATTGTTGAAACCAATCAATATTTAAAGTATTTAAATTTAATAGATTAAATAATAATTTGAAGAATTATAATGATAAGTGATTCAGTTTTATTATCAAATACTGTAGAGATCAATGTAGAGATATATTTAGCATATAATTTGTAGCTTTCAATATCCAGTAGCATTTAAAAATCAAACTATTCCTTTTAATATTACACTGAATTATCGAAAGCATTCTTCTCACACAACATGGAAAAGCTCTATTTAAAATCTTCTGATTCTGAAGAAATAAGCGTTTTCGTATCGAAATGTGACAGGAAATTGAAAATCTCGAAAAAT
Source organism: Ryuthela nishihirai (assembly GCA_038380435.1). Taxonomy (NCBI): domain Eukaryota; kingdom Metazoa; phylum Arthropoda; class Arachnida; order Araneae; family Heptathelidae; genus Ryuthela; species Ryuthela nishihirai. The sequence continues at coordinate 45,390,401 of JAWZYU010000020.1, forward strand.
TTCCCGAAATCTCGATTTTTGAGCAATATTTGTTTACTATTTAAAGAGTTTCGGAAGCTTATAAAATTTAAGTAACATTGCCAGTAATAAGAATTTACCGTAAAATTAAAAACACATCATTTATTGAAATAAAGGTAATTTTCAGAAATTGTCAAAATGCTTTTTCAATTTCTGTTAATTTTGAAACAGTATATTGGACGAGGGAACAGCAGTTTCCGTTGTCAAATATTTTAATCTCAATAACTCTTTTAATACTCAACGAAACCTTGTTTCAAATCGAGATTCTGATAGTTTCGATTGAGATCTATAATTCTGCGATATCTATAATCTTACAATATTTTTTCTATGAAAAAAAAAAGCTCATTTTTAAAAATAGAGAGTTTTAAATGTGGTTTTCTAGTCGCATAATATGGAAGTATCCCAATACCTTTGTTAATATAGTATTATCTTCATACTTCATAAGGGGCGGGAGTGGCTCAGTCGGTAGCGCGCCAGGCTCGTAATCTGTAGTTCCAAGGTTCAAGTCCCAGCTGGGTCAGCGTTGAGATTTATCTCCGCAAAAATTCCCCGCCCTGCCTACGGTCAGTAGGGGACACCGATGGTCTTGGAAAGGCAGCCGTCCGTCGGATGGGACGTTAAGCCGTGGTCCCGTGTATGGGAGAGAGCTATACCCTGTGCAAGTTAAAGAACCCACTGGATGGCCTTGACGGGAGGCTACCATCTGTCTCCCAACAGCTGTTCCAGTGGGTCCCCTGCCCGAACCTTCTCTGAGCCCTTGGGGTCCATGTGACCTGGCCATTTAGCCCATGGTGTGCGAAAAGTGCCGCTCAGAGGTAAAACAACCCAACTCATACTCCATAATCTGTTAAAAGTTCACTTTCAAATATCGAAGGGGAGAGTTCTTTGAAGAAAACGCAATCGCTGTTTTTATTGCAATTATTTATTAACTCCTCCTACGAAACGAAAAGAGATTAATTTTGTTCTAACATTGAAATGTTGGTGCCCGTAATCAAGTGCCTAAATCGTCTTATGGGAAATCCGTTTCTACTGTGCACGTTAAAAAACACGACGGATGACATTGAGAGGGTCTTCCATCCGTCTCCTAACAACTTACAAGTGAATTTCTTTTCCCTAGTCGACTCTGATCCCTTGAGTTGGTCTTTAACCCACTGTGTGCATAGAAGTGTCCTCACAAGTAAAATAGCCAGAGCCAACTCTCTAGTAAGTGATACGATCAATGAGTTCCACAAATGAATTGTTGCAAGAGAAAAGTGGCTGCGAGATTAACCATAACGTAATCAAGCTTAAACCTAAAACTTGTTTTCGACATGGCATTGAGATTTGCATTGAGTGTAAAGGCATTATTTTCAGTCAAGCTTGTTACGGGTTTTAGAAAACAGGGACAACTAGCTATACGGTTGAAAGAGTCTTGCAGCAAACAGAGATTATTAACTAGTGTGTGTTTAAGTAAGTACGCTGATAGACAACTTCTGTTAGAGAAAGAGAAATATGCGATAGAAAATTAGAAGGATAAGATATCCCGTCTGATGAATATGAAAAGCTCGTTTTCAGAGAAAATGAATTTTGCACCCGTTAAGCAGTAGTTATTCATACTAATTGGTGATTGGAAAATGTAAATAGAAAAATATAAAATGGCATATCCCCTTTAAACGTTGAAATGGAAAAGTTGGATTTACTTATCTCTAAGGTTAACTGTCAGATAACCCAGTGGATGTAAAATAAAAAAATTATATATTATTGCTATATTGAAATATTATTGAAATTTTAAAATTAAGTTCTAAATTTGTGAAAGTAAGGGGAGCGGGGGTGGTGGCTCAGTCGGTAGCGCGCCAGGCTCGTAATCTGTAGTTCCCAGGTTCGAGTCCCAGCTGGGTCAGCGTTGAGATTTATCTCCGCAAAAATTTCCCCGCCTTGCCCCCGGTCAGTAGGGGACACCGATGGGCTTGAAAAGGCCGCCGTCCGTCGGATGGGACGTTAAGCCGTGGCCCCGTGTGCGGGATAGCCATACCCTGTGCACGTTAAAGAACACGCTGGATGGCCTTGACGGGAGGCTACCATCTGTCTCCCAACAGTTGTTCCAGTGGGTCCCCTCCCCCAACCTTATCTGAGCCTTCGGGGTCCTTGTGGCCTGGCCATTTAGCCCATGGTGTTCAAAAAAGTGCCGCTCAGAGGTAAAACAATCCAATCCAATGTGAAAGTAAGGAGCAAAGTATCGAATTTTAGCCAAATACAATTTAATTAAAACACAGCTGACTATCAAATACTCTTTTATTGATGACGAAATCTCTCCTCAGTAGAAACTAGAGTAAAAATCACTGATACAAAATTCAAACTCTGCTTCTCCGATTCCTCGAGAAAAGTTCTGTAATAAACAGAATCTAAAATCACCCTTTGCTATGAATTTCGTTTTTGGAATTAAGAAAAGAATCCTACAATATGCAATATTGATTTTCAAAGAGAAGTACTAGAAGAAGCAAATGCATAATAATCACGACATTAACGAAACGCCACTTTTAATCATTAAATTGTGTACTTTAATTAACCTAAAAAACATCACATCACTAGGCACAAATTAAAGTAATAAAATTTCGGAGTTTGTAAATAGGAACATTTGGGAACTTTCCACTGAATGAGCCTTGCTTAAGCAGTTGACTGGAAAAACTCATTAACAAGTCTCTCCAATCAATTGAAAATTTTGGTAGACCGTTGATCATATTTCGGCGAGGAATCAAAGTTGATGGCAGAAAGTTTTTACTCATGTACAGTCGCTCAAAAAAGTATCCGAACGCTACGGTTGATTGCAGAATTCAGAAAAAATATATGGCAAGGAATTTTTTAGAAATTAGTGACTGGCAACCTTCGTGTCACGTGACACGAAGGTCACGTGACACGCCCCTAGATCCCTGCCCCTAGATCCGACCCTGCTCTTGTAACTTTTCATTTAAAATGCACACTAAAAAACAGAATCGATTGCTTGATTAAAAAATTAAAAATTGAAATATAATTAACGGTTAAAATTAAGCTTTATTAATCAGCTTAAAAACTAAACGCTATAATCAGTTAAAAATGGAAGTTTATTAGTCAATTAAAATTTATATTTTGCCATTAGTTAAAACGGAAAATTGTTTAAAATGCATTAATCAAAAGAAATTAATACGTATTTATCGTTTAAAAGTATAATGCTTTAATTAGAATTTATTGATTAGATGAAATGGCCAAGTAATATTTATTTCGTAGTTTAAACTATAATGTACAATACAATATATACAATTTAAATATAATAACGAATAAAAATGTAAAAAATTAAGGATCAAAAGGCATTAATCGGTTAAAATTTAAATCTATCAATAAGTTAAAATTTAAATTACCAATTAAAAAATTCTGGTCTCTGCTTTTTATACTTGATTTGACTCTTTCCGAAAATTTCTGGCTATGAAGAAAAAACGCAGAAAGTAAAGCATTAACTGATAATACTCAATGATTATTTGCATAAGATTGTTTTTCCAAGACCATTTAACACCACTTAACGAAGTAGTACTACAAATCATTCGAAATGCAATGTGCTTTATTCTTTCCAATTCACGAGCATATGTTACAACGCACATGCATTCAGTTGTGTATCCTATTTCGTCATATCGAAGTCCGCAAGTTCCCCCAAAAAGGTCTCATCGAGCTGTGCATTGTGAGGCAACCGTTTCCTTTTGACTTGTGGCCTCTGATGACGTACTTGAATTAAGAAGCGAAACAATGGCTTGCCTTTGTCTCCTTTTAATGGTCAAATTCACCCGAGCAGCAACAGAAGGTAAAACTTGAAGACATTAATTCGTATTATTCCAGTGCGTGTAGCGGAGCTTAATAATTTTCTGACGACTCATTGCTGCATCCTGTGGGTAAAGGCAAGTGGCTAGAAATGGGGTCAGAACGCAGAGAGTGGACCAGCAATGACCAACAGGTCATTGCCAGGGTAACGGCCTGCCAATGACTTGCTGGTAAAAGAGAATGGAGATCATTGTAAGCACAGAAACATATTCGGTTGGGTTGTTTTACCTCTGAGCGGCACTTTTTTGCACACCATGGGCTAAATGGCCAGGTCACAAGGACCCCGAAGGCTCAGAGAAGGTTGGGGGAGGGGACCCACTGGAACAGCTGTTGAAAGACAGATGGTAGCCTCCCGTCAAGGCCATCCAGTGTGTTCTTTAACGTGCACAAGGTAGGCTCTTCCGCACACGGGACCACGGCTTAACGTCCCATCCGACGGACGGCGGTCTTTCCAAGCCCATCGGTGTCCCCTACTGACCGCGGGCAGGGCGGGAATTTTGCGGAGATAAATCTCAACGCTGACCCAGCTGGGACTCGAACATGGGAACTACAGATTACGAGCCTGGCGCGCTACCGAATGAGCCACCCCCGCCCCCGAAACATGTTCGTAAATGATCAGTAATTAAGGATTAAAATGGCTATTTGGATATTATCTTACAAAGGGCAGGTTTGCTCAGGTTTCTGTTGAGCATACAATGTCATTATAAGCAGATTTTAGCATTTTCAGTGCCAACTATGATTAATGAAATATTCGTCCTCTTTGGGGAATTTGAATCACATCATCGGAGGTGAATAATTACAAACATATGTATATATACTCAGTGGTATTTAATTATGACCCCATCCCCCACAGGTATGTGAGTGGAAATTAACTACGAAGCTCTGTAATTTCTAAAACAAAGTTTTGTGAGAAAATGATACTACATAAAATAATGATCTCAATCAAGTCTATCTAAATCTCGACTTTTAAAAATATTCGCTTTATATTTAAAATATTCGCTTTATATTTAAAGAGTTATGAAGTTTTGATATTTAACAGAAACAATGCGTCTTAAAGAAACTGAAAAATATCGAAAGAATTATTTACACAAACTTTTAAAATACACATCTATCGTATTAATTGGTTTGAATTTCTACGTTTTATTCAAATTGCAATTAACTACTGAGGTAAATTCTGTTTGTTTTTGCTACTGTTAATTATTTAAACCTCCATACCTCTTTAAATATCGAACGAATATGATTTAAAATCGATTAGATAGATTTGACTGAGGGATTTAATTAATCTTCAGCCGCAATTTCTCATAAAATGCTTAATTTAGAATTTATAGTTTCGAATTTCGCTTTCACTGACATAACATAGAGAGGCGGTGGTCATAGTTCAATGACTACTGAGTCTATAAGTATTATTTACAAAAAAAATACCACTAAAATGGACAGGAACTCTAAGAATTAACATTAGAAGTTGGAGGAAACGTCCAGAGGCATTTTAAAACATTTGACCTCCCAAAAAACAAATATCTGTCAGCGTCCCTCTAACTTCAGTTTTCGACAAAAAAAAAGGCAAAACATTCTTTCTCTAAGACGTTTCGCGTTCGTAAATAGCCGTTCTTTGGATGGGACGTTAAGCGTGGTCTATGTACATGAGAGCTATATCCTGTGCTCGTTAAAGAACACGATGGATGGCTTGACGAGAGTGCCATCTGTCTCCTAAATAGCTCCCTCTAGAGCCCTCGGTGTCCTTGAGACCTGGCCATTTAACCCATTGTGGGCAAAAAAGTGCCTCTCAGAGGTAGGTCTCAAAATAGCCCAACCCAACCCTGTAAAAAATCCACTTTTCTTCGCTATAACTTTATTTTATTATTAGATATAACAAAAGATGGTTTTCGCATTGTCTGAAATTGCCCTGAAAACGTCTTTTGCCCTTGCTCGTTCCTGTTACTTCAATTGGAGTTCCTAAAAATTAAAAAATTAAATAAAGAGTACGTTAAATGTATAAAAAAATAAATAAGGCCAAGAGCCTGGAACCATGGGTTGGTTTGTTTTACTTCTGGCAGACACTATTTTGCACAAAACTGGCTAAATGGCTTGGTCATAAGGACCCCAGGATTTCAGAGAAGATTGAGTATGGGGACCCACTGGACAACTGTTAGGAGACAGATGGAAACCTCCAGTCAAGATCATCCAGCGTGTTCTTTAGCATAACTGGAAATGGCTCTCCTACACAAGGGTCATGGCTGAATGTCCCAACCGACGGACGGCGACCTTTCCAACCTTGAGCCATGATTACTCCATTTATTCAAACCAGAGATACGATTAGCAAAGCTGCTGTTAAATGTTTCATGTTAATCATTTCAGTTTCCGTAACTATTTAAACATTTAACGAATATTGTTGAAAATCAAGATCTGCGTAAATATGATTGAGGATTGAATTCAGAGAGAGATTCAACCTTCAATGATATTTTTCCATAAAAACCTTATTTTTAAAGTAACTTTGAATGCGGCTTTCCATTCATATGGCATGGACGTGTCCCAACATTTTTGATAATGTAGTGTATATTACACACGTGCAAGGTATTCAGTCTTTATTACTTAAGAGGAAGTGACAGCCCTTCATGTGAACTGCACTTTGCCACAGCAGCTATAAAGCTTAGCTGACCTTCACAAGCCATAGAGTCAGACGTCTATTACGAACTTCGGATTTCTTAAAAGCAAGAAGACAATCCAGTTGGTAACATCTGCCTCTTTAATATGAAGACACTCTGTTGAAGAGGATAATTTACGATCATTCCTTTAAATCTAGTCATTGTGAAAAGAGCGGAATGCCATGACCATCCTGACACAAACATTCCAAGTTGGGTGTTTTACCTCTGAGCAGGGGCCGAGGTGGCTCAGTCGGTAGCATGCCAGGCTCGTAATATGCAGTTTGAGTCCCAGCTGGGTCACCGTTGAGATTTATCTCCGCAAAACTTCCCGCCCTGCCGACGTTCAGTAGGGAACACCGATAAGCTTGGAAAGGCCGCCATCCGTCGGATGGGACGTTAAGCCGTGACACTTTGTTAGGGAGAGCCATACCGTGTGCATGTTGAAGAACACACTAGATGGCCTTGAAGGTAGACTACCATCTGTCTCCAAACAGCTGTTCCAGTGGGTCCCCTCCTCCTTCCCCAACCTTATCTGAGTTTTCGAGGTCCTTGTGGCCTGCCATTTAGCCCATTATGTGCAAAAAAAGTGCCGGTAAGAGAAAAAGCAACCCAACCTTCTGAGTGGCACTTTCTTTGCATGCAATGGACTAAATGGCGAGGTCACAAGGATCCCATGGTCCCAGAGAAGGTTAGAAGAAGAGGATCCACTGGGCAGATCTTAGGAGACAGATGGTAACCTCTCGTCAGAGTGGCGAGTTGGCAAAATCTAGGGACAGTTGGCAAAATTCGGAGTGACTTGACAAAATCTTGGGGAGTTGTCACAATTCAGCTGAGATGTAAAAATTGGGATTTTTTCTGTAAAATTATGGCGAGTTGGCAAAATCAGGGGCAGTTGGTAAAATTCGGAGTGACTTGGCAAAATTCAGATGAGATGTAAAAATTGGGATTTTTTTCTGTAAAATTATGGCGAGTTGACAAAATTCGGAGTGACTTGGCAAAATCGTGGGGAGTTGGCAAAATTCAGCTGAGATGTAAAAATTGGGATTTTTTCTGTAAAATTATGGCGAGTTGGCAAAATCAGGGGCAGTTGGTAAAATTCGGAGTGACTTGGCAAAATTCAGATGAGATGTAAAAATTGGGATTTTTTCTGTAAAATTATGGCGAGTTGGCAAAATTCGGAGTGACTTGGCAAAATCGTGGGGAGTTGTCAAAATTCAGTTGAGATGTAAAAATTGGGATTTTTTTCTGTAAAATTATGGCGAGTTGGCAAAATTCAGATGAGATGAAAAATTGGGATTTTTTTTCTGTAAAATTATGGCGAGTTGGCAAAATTCGGAGTGACTTGGCAAAATCGTGTGGTGTTGGCAAAATTCACTTGAGATGTAAAAATTGGGATTTTTTTCTGTAAAATTATGGCGAGTTGGCAAAACTTAGGGAGTTGGCAAAATCAGGGGCAGTTGGTAAAATTCGGAGTGACTTGGCAAAATTCAGATGAGATGTAAAAATTGGGGTTTTTTTCTGTAAAATTATGGCGAGTTGGCAAAATTCGGAGTGACTTGGCAAAATCGTGGGGAATTGGCAAAATTCAGGTGAGATGTAAAAATTTGGGTTTTTTTTCTGTAAAATTATGGCGAGTTGGCAAAATCAGGGGCAGTTGGTAAAATTCGGAGTGACTTGGCAAAATTCAGATGAGATGTAAAAATTGGGATTTTTTTCTGTAAAATTATGGCGAGTTGGCAAAACTTAGGGAGTTGGCAAAATCAGGGGCAGTTGGTAAAATTCGGAGTGACTTGGCAAAATTCAGATGAGATGTAAAAATTGGGATTTTTTTCTTTAAAATTATGGCGAGTTGGCAAAACTTAGGGAGTTGGCAAAATCTAGGGACAGTTGGTAAAATTCGGAGTGACTTGGCAAAATTCAGATGAGATGTAAAAATTGGGATTTTTTTCTTTAAAATTATGGCGAGTTGACAAAACTTAGGGAATTGGCAAAATCTAGGGACAGTTGGCAAAATTCGGAGTGACTTGACAAAATCTTGGGGAGTTGTCAAAATTCAGTTGAGATGTAAAAATTGGGATTTTTTCTGTAAAATTATGGCGAGTTGGCAAAATTCGGAGTGACTTGGCAAAATCGTGGGGAGTTGTCAAAATTCAGTTGAGATGTAAAAATTGGGATTTTTTTCTGTAAAATTATGGCGAGTTGGCAAAATTCAGATGAGATGAAAAATTGGGATTTTTTTCTGTAAAATTATGGCGAGTTGGCAAAATTCGGAGTGACTTGGCAAAATCGTGTGGTGTTGGCAAAATTCACTTGAGATGTAAAAATTGGGATTTTTTTCTGTAAAATTATGGCGAGTTGGCAAAACTTAGGGAGTTGGCAAAATCAGGGGCAGTTGGTAAAATTCGGAGTGACTTGGCAAAATTCAGATGAGATGTAAAAATTGGGGTTTTTTTCTGTAAAATTATGGCGAGTTGGCAAAATTCGGAGTGACTTGGCAAAATCGTGGGGAGTTGGCAAAATTCAGGTGAGATGTAAAAATTTGGGTTTTTTTTCTGTAAAATTATGGCGAGTTGGCAAAATCAGGGGCAGTTCGTAAAATTCGGAGTGACTTGGCAAAATTCAGATGAGATGTAAAAATTGGGATTTTTTTCTGTAAAATTATGGCGAGTTGGCAAAACTTAGGGAGTTGGCAAAATCTAGGGACAGTTGGTAAAATTCGGAGTGACTTGCCAAAATTCAGATGAGATGTAAAAATTGGGATTTTTTTCTTTAAAATTATGGCGAGTTGACAAAACTTAGGGAATTGGCAAAATCTAGGGACAGTTGGCAAAATTCGGAGTGACTTGACAAAATCTTGGGGAGTTGTCAAAATTCAGCTGAGATGTAAAAATTGGGATTTTTTTCTGTAAAATTATGGCGAGTTGACAAAATTCGGAGTGACTTGGCAAAATCGTGGGGAGTTGGCAAAATTCAGTTGAGATGCAAAAATTGGGATTTTTTTCTGTAAAATTATGGCGAGTTGGCAAAACTTAGGGAATTGGCAAAATGAGGGGCAGTTGGTAAAATTCGGAGTGACTTGGCAAAATTCAGATGAGATGTAAAAATTGGGATTTTTTTCTGTAAAATTATGGCGAGTTGGCAAAATTCGGAGTGACTTGGCAAAATCGTGGGGAGTTGGCAAAATTCAGTTGAGATGTAAAAATTGGGATTTTTTTCTGTAAAATTATGGCGAGTTGGCAAAACTTAGGGAGTTGGCAAAATCTAGGGACAGTTGGTAAAATTCGGAGTGGCTTGGCAAAATTCAGATGAGATGTAAAAATTGGGATTTTTTTCTGTAAAATTATGGCGAGTTGGCAAAATTCGGAGTGACTTGGCAAAATCGTGGGGAGTTGTCAAAATTCAGTTGAGATGTAAAAATTGGGATTTTTTTCTGTAAAATTATGGCGAGTTGGCAAAACTTAGGGAGTTGGCAAAATCTAGGGACAGTTGGTAAAATTCGGATGAGATGTAAAAATTGGGATTTTTTTCTGTAAAATTATGGCGAGTTGGCAAAACTTAGGGAGTTGGCAAAATCTAGGGACAGTTGGTAAAATTCGGAGTGGCTTGGCAAAATTCAGATGAGATGTAAAAATTGGGATTTTTTTCTGTAAAATTATGGCGAGTTGGCAAAATTCGGAGTGACTTGGCAAAATCGTGTGGAGTTGGCAAAATTCACTTGAGATGTAAAAATTGGGATTTTTTTCTGTAAAATTATGGCGAGTTGGCAAAACTTAGGGAATTGGCAAAATGAGGGGCAGTTGGTAAAATTCGGAGTGACTTGGCAAAATTCAGATGAGATGTAAAAATTGGGATTGTTTTCTGTAAAATTATGGCGAGTTGGCAAAATTCGGAGTGACTTGGCAAAATCGTGGGGAGTTGTCAAAATTCAGTTGAGATGTAAAAATTGGGATTTTTTTCTGTAAAATTATGGCGAGTTGGCAAAATTCGGAGTGACTTGGCAAAATCGTGGGGAGTTGGCAAAATTCAGTTGAGATGTAAAAATTGGGATTTTTTTCTGTAAAATTATGGCGAGTTGGCAAAACTTAGGGAGTTGGCAAAATCTAGGGACAGTTGGTAAAATTCGGAGTGGCTTGGCAAAATTCAGATGAGATGTAAAAATTGGGATTTTTTTCTGTAAAATTATGGCGAGTTGGCAAAATTCGGAGTGACTTGGCAAAATCGTGTGGAGTTGGCAAAATTCAGTTGAGATGTAAAAATTGGGATTTTTTTCTGTAAAATTATGGCGAGTTGGCAAAACTTAGGGAATTGGCAAAATCAGGGACAGTTGGTAAAATTCGGAGTGACTTGGCAAAATTCAGATGAGATGTAAAAATTGGGATTTTTTTCTGTAAAATTATGGCGAGTTGGCAAAATTCGGAGTGACTTGGCAAAATCGTGGGGAGTTGTCAAAATTCAGTTGAGATGTAAAAATTGGGATTTTTTTCTGTAAAATTATGGCGAGTTGGCAAAACTTAGGGAGTTGGCAAAATCTAGGGACAGTTGGTAAAATTCGGATGAGATGTAAAAATTGGGATTTTTTTCTGTAAAATTATGGCGAGTTGGCAAAACTTAGGGAGTTGGCAAAATCTAGGGACAGTTGGTAAAATTCGGAGTGGCTTGGCAAAATTCAGATGAGATGTAAAAATTGGGATTTTTTTCTGTAAAATTATGGCGAGTTGGCAAAATTCGGAGTGACTTGGCAAAATCGTGTGGAGTTGGCAAAATTCACTTGAGATGTAAAAATTGGGATTTTTTTCTGTAAAATTATGGCGAGTTGGCAAAACTTAGGGAATTGGCAAAATGAGGGGCAGTTGGTAAAATTCGGAGTGACTTGGCAAAATTCAGATGAGATGTAAAAATTGGGATTGTTTTCTGTAAAATTATGGCGAGTTGGCAAAATTCGGAGTGACTTGGCAAAATCGTGGGGAGTTGTCAAAATTCAGTTGAGATGTAAAAATTGGGATTTTTTTCTGTAAAATTATGGCGAGTTGGCAAAACTTAGGGAGTTGGCAAAATCTAGGGACAGTTGGTAAAATTCGGAGTGGCTTGGCAAAATTCAGATGAGATGTAAAAATTGGGATTTTTTTCTGTAAAATTATGGCGAGTTGGCAAAACTTAGGGAATTGGCAAAATGAGGGGCAGTTGGTAAAATTCGGAGTGACTTGGCAAAATTCAGATGAGATGTAAAAATTGGGATTTTTTTCTGTAAAATTATGGCGAGTTGGCAAAATTCGGAGTGACTTGGCAAAATCGTGGGGAGTTGTCAAAATTCAGTTGAGATGTAAAAATTGGGATTTTTTTCTGTAAAATTATGGCGAGTTGGCAAAACTTAGGGAGTTGGCAAAATCTAGGGACAGTTGGTAAAATTCGGAGTGGCTTGGCAAAATTCAGATGAGATGTAAAAATTGGGATTTTTTTCTGTAAAATTATGGCGAGTTGGCAAAATTCGGAGTGACGGCAAAATCGTGGGGAGTTGTCAAAATTCAGTTGAGATGTAAAAATTGGGATTTTTTTCTGTAAAATTATGGCGAGTTGGCAAAACTTAGGGAGTTGGCAAAATCTAGGGACAGTTGGTAAAATTCGGAGTGGCTTGGCAAAATTCAGATGAGATGTAAAAATTGGGATTTTTTTCTGTAAAATTATGGCGAGTTGGCAAAATTCGGAGTGACTTGGCAAAATCGTGTGGAGTTGGCAAAATCGTGTGGAGTTGGCAAAATTCACTTGAGATGTAAAAATTGGGATTTTTTTCTGTAAAATTATGGCGAGTTGGCAAAACTTAGGGAGTTGGCAAAATCAGGGGCAGTTGGTAAAATTCGGAGTGACTTGGCAAAATTCAGATGAGATGTAAAAATTGGGATTTTTTTCTGTAAAATTATGGCGAGTTGGCAAAATTCGGAGTGACTTGGCAAAATCGTGGGGAGTTGTCAAAATTCAGTTGAGATGTAAAAATTGGGATTTTTTTCTGTAAAATTATGGCGAGTTGGCAAAACTTAGGGAGTTGGCAAAATCTAGGGACAGTTGGTAAAATTCGGAGTGGCTTGGCAAAATTCAGATGAGATGTAAAAATTGGGATTTTTTTCTGTAAAATTATGGCGAGTTGGCAAAATTCGGAGTGATTTGGCAAAATCGTGTGGAGTTGGCAAAATTCACTTGAGATGTAAAAATTGGGATTTTTTTCTGTAAAATTATGGCGAGTTGGCAAAACTTAGGGAGTTGGCAAAATCAGGGGCAGTTGGTAAAATTCGGAGTGACTTGGCAAAATTCAGATGAGATGTAAAAATTGGGATTTTTTTCTGTAAAATTATGGCGAGTTGGCAAAATTCGGAGTGACTTGGCAAAATCGTGTGGAGTTGGCAAAATTCAGTTGAGATGTAAAAATTGGGATTTTTTTTCTGTAAAATTATGGCGAGTTGGCAAAACTTAGGGAGTTGGCAAAATCTAGGGACAGTTGGTAAAATTCGGAGTGGCTTGGCAAAATTCAGATGAGATGTAAAAATTGGGATTTTTTTCTGTAAAATTATGGCGAGTTGGCAAAATTCGGAGTGACTTGGCAAAATCGTGTGGAGTTGGCAAAATTCAGTTGAGATGTAAAAATTGGGATTTTTTTTCTGTAAAATTATGGCGAGTTGGCAAAACTTAGGGAGTTGGCAAAATCTAGGGGCAGTTGGTAAAATTCGGAGTGGCTTGGCAAAATTCAGATGAGATGTAAAAATTGGGATTTTTTTCTGTAAAATTATGGCGAGTTGGCAAAATTCGGAGTGACTTGGCAAAATCGTGGGGAGTTGTCAAAATTCAGTTGAGATGTAAAAATTGGGATTTTTTTCTGTAAAATTATGGCGAGTTGGCAAAACTTAGGGAGTTGGCAAAATCTAGGGACAGTTGGTAAAATTCGGAGTGGCTTGGCAAAATTCAGATGAGATCTAAAAATTGGGATTTTTTTCTGTAAAATTATGGCGAGTTGGCAAAATTCGGAGTGACTTGGCAAAATCGTGTGGAGTTGGCAAAATTCACTTGAGATGTAAAAATTGGGATTTTTTTCTGTAAAATTATGGCGAGTTGGCAAAACTTAGGGAGTTGGCAAAATCAGGGGCAGTTGGTAAAATTCGGAGTGACTTGGCAAAATTCAGATGAGATGTAAAAATTGGGATTTTTTTCTGTAAAATTATGGCGAGTTGGCAAAATTCGGAGTGACTTGGCAAAATCGTGGGGAGTTGTCAAAATTCACTTGAGATGTAAAAATTGGGATTTTTTTCTGTAAAATTATGGCGAGTTGGCAAAACTTAGGGAGTTGGCAAAATCAGGGGCAGTTGGTAAAATTCGGAGTGACTTGGCAAAATTCAGATGAGATGTAAAAATTGGGATTTTTTTCTGTAAAATTATGGCGAGTTGGCAAAATTCGGAGTGACTTGGCAAAATCGTGGGGAGTTGTCAAAATTCAGTTGAGATGTAAAAATTGGGATTTTTTTCTGTAAAATTATGGCGAGTTGGCAAAACTTAGGGAGTTGGCAAAATCTAGGGACAGTTGGTAAAATTCGGAGTGGCTTGGCAAAATTCAGATGAGATGTAAAAATTGGGATTTTTTTCTGTAAAATTATGGCGAGTTGGCAAAATTCGGAGTGACTTGGCAAAATCGTGTGGAGTTGGCAAAATTCACTTGAGATGTAAAAATTGGGATTTTTTTCTGTAAAATTATGGCGAGTTGGCAAAACTTAGGGAGTTGGCAAAATCAGGGGCAGTTGGTAAAATTCGGAGTGACTTGGCAAAATTCAGATGAGATGTAAAAATTGGGATTTTTTTCTGTAAAATTATGGCGAGTTGGCAAAATTCGGAGTGACTTGGCAAAATCGTGTGGAGTTGGCAAAATTCAGTTGAGATGTAAAAATTGGGATTTTTTTTCTGTAAAATTATGGCGAGTTGGCAAAACTTAGGGAGTTGGCAAAATCTAGGGACAGTTGGTAAAATTCGGAGTGGCTTGGCAAAATTCAGATGAGATGTAAAAATTGGGATTTTTTTCTGTAAAATTATGGCGAGTTGGCAAAATTCGGAGTGACTTGGCAAAATCGTGTGGAGTTGGCAAAATTCAGTTGAGATGTAAAAATTGGGATTTTTTTTCTGTAAAATTATGGCGAGTTGGCAAAACTTAGGGAGTTGGCAAAATCTAGGGGCAGTTGGTAAAATTCGGAGTGGCTTGGCAAAATTCAGATGAGATGTAAAAATTGGGATTTTTTTCTGTAAAATTATGGCGAGTTGACAAAATTCGGAGTGACTTGGCAAAATCGTGTGGAGTTGGCAAAATTCAGTTGAGATGTAAAAATTGGGATTTTTTTTCTGTAAAATTATGGCGAGTTGGCAAAACTTAGGGAGTTGGCAAAATCTAGGGACAGTTGGTAAAATTCGGAGTGGCTTGGCAAAATTCAGATGAGATGTAAAAATTGGGGTTTTTTTTCTGTAAAATTATGGCGAGTTGACAAAATTCGGAGTGACTTGGCAAAATCGTGGGGAGTTGGCAAAATTCAGGTGAGATGTAAAAATTTGGGTTTTTGTCTGTAAAATTATGGCGAGTTGGCAAAATCTAGGGGCAGTTGACAAAATTCGGAGTGACTTGGCAAAATCGTGGAGAGTTGACAAAATTCAGGTGAGATGTAAAAATTGCAATCTTTTTTCTGTAAAATTGTGGCGTGTTGGCAAAATCGAGGCAACTTCGCAATATTTAGGAGAGTTGGCAAATCTTGGGGGAGTTGGCAAAGTTCAGAGTGGCTCTGCAAGAATCAGGTGAGATGCAAAAATTTTGATTTTTTTTTTCTGTAAAATTGTGGCGAGATGGCAAAATCGAGAAAACTTGGCAAAATCTAGGGCAGTTGACAAAATTTGAATCCACTTGGTAAAATACGGGCGAGTTGTGAAAATTGGGATTGTTTTCGTAAAATTAAGGAGAGTTGACAAAATCGAAAATACTTGGCAAATTTTTGAGAGTTTCAAAAATTTGAAGTGATTTGGCAAATTCACGAAGGATGTAAAAATTGGGATTGTTTTGCAAAATTAAGGAGAGGTGGTAAAATCGAGGCAACTTGGCAAAATCGAAGGAAGTTGGCAAAACGGAAACCACTTGGTAAAGCACAGGCGAGTTGCAAAAATTGGGATTGGTTTTGTGAAATTAAGGTGAGTTGGAAAAACCGAGAACTCTTGGCAAAATTCGAATCCACTTAGTAAAATATAGGCGATTTGTGAAAATCGGGATTTATTTTGTGAAATTAAGGAGTGTTGGATAAATCGAGGAAACTTAACAAAATGTATGTCAGTTTGCAAAATTCGAAGCCACTTGGTAAAATAGAGGGGAGTTGGGAAAATTGTGCCTTTATTGTGCAATTAAGGAGAGTTGATAAAATTCGAAGAGACTTGGCAAATTCAGGAAAAATGTAAAAATTGCGATTTTTTTCTGTAAATATTATGGCGAGTTGGCAAAATGTAGGGGAGTTGGCAAAATTCGAATTCACTTGGTTAAATATAGGCTAGGCGTGATAATTGGAATTGGGTTTGTGAAATAAAGGATAGTTGAAAAAATGGAGAAAACTTGGCACAATATTGGGGAGTTCGAAAATTTTGAAGTGACTTGACAAATAAGGAGAGATGTAAAGATTGGATTGGGAATGGTTTTGTGAAATTAAGGAGAGTTGGCTAAATGAAGGGAAAATTCACACTTACTTGCTACAATTCAGAGAAGATGAAAATATTGGGATAATTCTGTGAAATTATAGTTAGTTGGAAAAACGTAAGTGAAATGGCAAAATGGAAGAAGTGAATTGTGAAAAATTGCCTCCTCCCCACGGAACGAAAATCTAGACATTATTTGTGCTCAGTTAGCAAAATTTGATTTTCGAGATTTGATTTCTCCCCCCCCCCAACAACCATAGTCCTTCGCTACGCCTCTGTATTCAGGTTACGGCTCTCTGTACACCGGGCCACGGCGTAATATCCTATGTCACAGACAGCGGATTTTCTAAAACCAACGGTGTTCGCAGGGAGTTAGCGAAGATAAATCTGAAAGCTGACACAAATGACAGTCGAACTTAAGAAGTGCAGATTACCAGCTTTGCATGATACCTGGAAGAGAGAAACTTGCAGATTCCTTACCTCTGTCTGGAACCACATATTTTGAACATCTAAAATATTAGAAAATGAGTGCGATTTCTCTCATCTTAATGTACCTGTCAATATATAAGTTAATCTCTATCTTATCATATGCACATGAAATAATAACATATTGTGTTGTTAAATAGTTTGGAGGGTTTCTTATGAAATAGAAATGTTTTGGTCACGAATATCAACAGATGTGAACTTGCCATCTTATTTCAATATATAATATTATTCCTTGGAATTGGAGCAGGGGTTGACTCGGTCTGCAGCATCTGATTCAGTTTTTTTTTTTACAAATAATGAGCACTTTTTTTTTGCCACAAAATGGGAAATGGGTTAAACATCGGTTTGGCTAGTCAATCAAAATGTAATACAGCTCGTATGGTCAAAATTTTAGAATTGGACAGTTGGTCGATTGACCATTCGAAAATATCTTTACAATCCTCATGGTTAAAAACTATGCTAATATCAGTGTTGGCGAGACGAATATGTTTATTCTCCACTTTCTGGTTCTACTCTTAATCAGATTTCACAGGTCATCAAATAACTTGCCATGATGGTCTTAACCAAAGTAAACCTCTGCCTGCTTTAAGAATTTTCTCCCCTAACTCTCGTTCTCTTCTTGGAGAGAAGGAAGGCATAGATGGATCTGGAAATGCCGCCGTCCGTAGGATGGGTTATAAAACCGTGGCCTGTGTGCGGAAGACCCATATGTTGGGTTGGGTTGTTTTACCTCTGAGCGGCACTTTTTTGCACACCACGGGCTAAATGGCTAGGTCACATGGACCCCGAAGGCTCAGAGAAGGTTGGGGGAGGGGACCCACTGGAACAGTGTTGGGAGACAGATGATAGCCTCCCGTCAAGGCCATCCAGCGTGTTCTTTAACGTGCATAGGGTATGGCTCTCCCGCACACGGAGCCACGGCTTAACGTCCCATCCGACGGACGGTGACCTTTCCAAGCCCATCGGTGTCCCCTACTGACCGTGGGCAGGGCGGGGAATTTTTTGCGGAGATAAATCTCAACGCTGACCCAGCTGGGACTCGAACCTGGGAACTACAGATTACGATCCTGGCGCGCTACCGACTGAGCCACCCCCGCCCCAAAGACCCATACACTGTACACGTTAAATAACACGCTGGATGGCTTTAAAGAGAGGCTTACATCTGTCTCCTAATAGCTGTCTAGTAGATTCCCTTCCCCAACCTTCTCTAAGCCTTTAGGGTCCTTGTGACTTGACACGTTGAGTCCATTATGTGCAAAAAAGTGCTGTCCAGAGGTAAATCAACCCAAAGCTAATTTCCTTCTCTTACAAATTCGCATCAGTGGAACCTTCACTTCGTGAATTCCAAACATTCACTGCGTGATTTTTTCGACTAGAAAAGGAAACAGATAAGCTTACAAAAGCGGTAAACATTGGGTGGGAAATTAAGCCGTGGTTCATGGTACAAAGAGACCTCCCTGTGCACGTTAAATGGCTTAACAACTAGGCTTCCAATGTCTCATAAAAGCTTACCCATAATACCTTACCCATAACAAATAAATTAGTAAACAGCATTTATTATCAAATATCAGTTCTTCGCAGACAAAAATTTCAAAGATAAAGTCTTTTCCGTCGTCGTTTTTAATAAGAAATTTACTTTTACAAATACGTTGTAGGTTATTTTAAAGCAGCATTATTTTCAAACGCCGTCCCGTGGCCGAATGATTAGCGCACTTGACTACTGATCTAATAGACCTGGGTTCGATCCCTGAGTAAAACTGGATGCTTGTAACAAAAAGCATCCATGTTTTACCCGGGTGAATCATCCATGTTTCTGCTGAGGTCCCGCCATCCTCTCAGACCTTCTACTGTGGCATACACACTATCGTATCAGAATAATTTGACCACCTACCATAGTATATGTATTGTAGGTGGTCATATTATTATGATAAGATTGTGTAAACTGACAGACTCCTCTCAGACTTCTGTGGCAAGCAGCTGCTTGAGGAGGTATTTGTTTTCAATATATCATGTTCTTTTATTAATCTAAATTTTTAAAGATGTAAAGAAATATGTATCATATTTATTTACATGATACTGAATTTTCTTTGAGCTTGATATACGATTTTATTCGTTTAAGAGTAAGCTATAATACATTGTTTGCAAGGCAGGATTAAAGATAGAGCCGAGCCACTGCTCCGGACTAAATTTTAAAATTTATTTAAGGTGTTCATTGTTTAATTTTTTTAATCGCTTCAATCGATGACTTTACAAAGAGTAGTGAGTTTTTCTTTAATTTAAATGTAGAAAGATAGAGGGAGCTCATTTGGAACTTATCTTTAGGGGTCGTAATGGCTTAATCCGTTTTTTACTCTTTGGCTTTAAGAGGATTAATTAGTTTAAAGCTCAGCCTTGATTTAACAAGTTTTGCAAGACCTTCTTGTAATTGATTAAGTTCAGCAAATTTTCTGCACTTAAAAGGCAGCCAAATCATTGATGTGCTTTATGCATTCAGTTGACAGGTTTACAAGGTTAGGACCAAAGCCATTGAGCAGTAAGTGGTCTGGTGAAGCTGAAACCTTCATGGTCGAGTAACTTGACTCAGCGTTATAATTCCATTTCAGAGAGCGCTAATGGAAAAAGCTCCAAAGTCTTTATTTGTTTTTTATAAATATCGTTCTCGTAATTACATCGTAATTTTCCGGAATTTGCAACTAACGCATCATTTGCATAGCGCTGACGTTGCAAACATGGATCAGTTTTGCACAGACAAGACTTTCAAAGACGAAAAAAAAAGACTTTTTCATCGTTGTGCTGTTCTATTGCGCCAAGCAGTCGCCGTGGTTTCTATGACGACAGACTTATGGATGCTCCACTGAGCAATCGTGGCTCCAAATGTCTGCAGCTATTTGGGAAAGTCTGTTGACTTCTGTGGATCTAAATGCTCAGATACAGCTTTAAAATGATGGTAAAGAGTCTTCTTAGACAAAGAGTCGAAAATGTCGGTAGCATTTTTATTTTCTTGAAAGTTGTAAAATTTAACTGCTAGATGATAATAGAGGAGGAATTGAAAATATTTCCCAGATATTCGTACTTTAACCACATACGATTTCTATCCAAGACCCTTTAACTTTTGTTTGCTGTAACTCTCTACCTATCCACATTTAGGATTTAATTTGGACTTTTTAGCAAGCATCACAAGCATTTAACTTTTGTTTGTACACTTTCCATGCTTGTTTCTGAATTCAGATAATTTATAACATTTTGTTTATAATATTGTACTTTTATTATGCCCTATTTTCTTTTTAAATATGTTATCAAAAATATTTTATTGATTTTATTCAAATATTCAAGTATGGTAATCTGTCTGTTAAAGTTAAATAATTTTAAGTTAACTTGGTTATTATAGATTATTGTCGTTTTTTATATTTATATATTGAAATTTTTAAAATTTCTTTCCAGTTTTAAAATTTTTTATGGATTTATAATTTTTTTATAATAGTGATTCCCCCTTAATTTCCTTTTATAATATCATTTGTTATTTTTCAAAACATTTTAATTGTGTAAACTATTTTTTTGAAATATTTGCAATTGTTTCTGTTAATACCAATGGTTAGATGTGTTCAAAATATTTTTCACTAATACTTTTAAACAAATCCAATATTTCCTTTGATTCTTTATATATAAAAATGGAAGAATCTTAATTAATTTCAATAGTTAATATTTTACATTTATTATGAACATAAGTACCTGTCTCTTGTACCTGTGGTAAAGTATAAATTATTTAAATCATTCGCAAATTCTTTAATCAATATCAAACATTAGTAAAAAAAAGTTCTGTTTATTCAGTATCTTGTTTTATAAATATCGCAGAATATTAATTTCTGTCAGCGTATTGATATTATTAATTTTTTCACCACGTTTTCTCGGAGTCGGGGGTTGGTTGGCTCATTGGTAGTAGTGCACCAGGCTCGTAATCGGTTCCCAGCTTCGAGTCCCAATTGTTCCAACATTGAGATTTATCTTCGCTAACCCCCATTCTGCAGTCGGTAAGAAAAGGGACACTGATGGGCTTGAAAAGGCCGCCGTCCGTCACATGGGACGTTACGGCGGAGCTCCTTCTGCAGGTGAGCCATATCATGTACACGTTAAAGAGCACGCTGGATAGCCTTGATGTGAGACTCCCATCTGTCTCCTAACAGCTGTTCAGTAGATCCCCTTCCCAAACGTTCTCTGACCCCTTGGAGTCTTTGTGACCTTGCTATTTAGCCCATTGTGGGCAAAAAAGTACCGCCGAGAAGTAAAACAACATAACCCATTTTTTTTTTTACCACACATTTATATTTTTTCATTTTAGCAAACATTTTTGCGCTCTAATATAGTTCTCTGTTAATTGCTGTAAATTTTCATTCATGTAAAATGCTGTGTCCAAATCATTTATGTGAACACTAGTTCTTGTAATATCTTTTTTTCTGCTATTTATCCAAAGGTTTCTTTATTTTTCATGAAATAGAACCGAGCAACGAAAATTGAGATTTTATCTTTATTTAGAGTTGGGATTTTATGAAAACTTCAAAGTGAATTATATGTTAAAACATCGGTATTTAATCTTTTAATTTATTAATACTGATTCAGCGTATTTACGTAGAACATTTAAGCAAGTTTTTTTCTATCTTAGTTACCAGGTCTTTTTCTTCTTTATTGTTCATCGCAACTACATATACGTCGATATTTTTCCCCTCTACTGTTCAAGGTCATTGTGTTGATCTTTATCTGATTTAATTTTCACGTCAAATTCTTATTCTGAATCTCATCATTCTTCTCGCATCGCTTCATATTCTTCTCGCATCATTGAATTCCCTTCATCATTTTCATTGATTCAGCGTAAATATTATATGCAAAAAACTTAATTTCTTAAGCAAAGTGTCCCAAATGTTCTGTAGAGCTAAACTTTTTTTGATACCTGTTTAAAAAATACATTTTCGGGAATTTATAAATCTTGTGTTCCATAATATACAGTATGTTCCATAAGTTGCTGCGAACCTCTTTCAGCAACTTATGTGTCACCTTCTTTATTAGCTGGTGCATTCTAATTTCCTGTTCCTTTCTGACCTGGAGATTTTTTAAAATTTCGTTCGAGATCGAGAGTGTTGATTGCAATAGCAGCAACTCGACTGACTTTTATATTTTGATCCAGGAGCTGTGAATGCCCAGGAATGCAGCAGAGAGGACTTGAGGCGGTGCCGACAAGACATCATCATCTCCTTGGAGAGTCAGAACAGCAACACTGACAAATTTCAATTCGAAGAGCAATGCAGGTAAGTGGAGATTAATGATCTCTCAAATAGAGGTGTCCTCGGCCAGAAAGGAGACACCTATGGATTTGAAGATTCCGTCTACACAAATTGCGACTGGAATTATTTCCTTTCTCAGTGTTTATAATCTTCTTGTGACTGAAGTTAGTTACCAAAGATTGATTTAAATCGGACATGGCCAGCATTAATTTATACAGATTTAAGAGCGCGTTTTGATATATATATAAGAGCGAATTAGATAAAATAAATATACATATTACCTGATATATATATAGAGAGAGAGTCGATTGTGACTGATTGACTGTTATTGACTTGATTGGGGATCAGGTAATTCTAACTGCGATGTAGAAATGGTAGAGCTCTGAAAATTTGCACCTAGGGGTAATTCGGGTCTTAAATCTCGAAAAAAAAAAAAAAAAAAAAAAACAGAACTTTGACCTCTGAAATGTCCTTCAAGGTCAAATAGAGGTCAAGCAGAAGTCAAACCTTGATCCGGAAGTGCTAGAGAAGTGAAAGTTTAGGTCTAGGGATGTTACTTGTTGTAGATCTCAGAAACAACGAACTCTTGGATCCTGTTGCTCTTTCTGAGTCAAAACTTCAAATTTTGATCTACCGGAGTTATAGTGCTACAAATTGGTGCCCAGGGGTATTTCGAGTTTGAAAATGAAAAAACTAAGTCAAGTAAACGAAATGTTAAGAAATTTCAGATGAGTGTCGCATTCAAAGTCAAATAAGTATATAAGTGACGATGGAGAAATCAAGAGTCGATGATTGATTTCTCGTATTAGACATTAACTCAATTCATCAAGTTCATTTCCTTTGCGGACTCTTAGTCTCATCGATTATCCTGGAGCTACTCTTGTTCCCATGAACTTCTCCCATTTTTCGGAATGAAGAATGTTAACGAGAGTATCTCCCCCCACCCACCCCCACTGAATTTATCCTTTCCTTAATCTCCGGAACCATCATTCAAAATTTCGTTACGTTCTTCTTAAGAAGTGTGCAAATGCATATAAATATCCCCCTCAAGTAGTCACTTGCCACGGAGGTCTGACAGGAACCTGCCAGTTTAATTAGCATCAGAGAAGATTTATGAGGAAGGAGGGACCTCAGCAGATAGACAACACAGCATCCAAGCCTCACGAAGGGATCGAACCCAGGTCTCTTTCAACGGTTGCCAAGCACGCTAACCACCCTAAACAGTCTTCTTTGACTACCGCTTGCAGCTTCATCTGTCGAGGTGTCCCATCACTATTGGCTCGCATTATAAACATAATATTCAGTGCAAATTGATTAACCGGAAACTCAGAGGATCAGTGTAAATATTTCGGGTTAATAGCATATTGATGAATAGATTATTCCATTGTTGACTCCTAACCCTATTCATACCAAACGCCGTATTTTGAGAGTGAAGATAAAAAAATTGAATGAGACCTTTTTCCTTAAAGATCTGAGTCTATCCGGTCTTAAATTATTTCCGATCAAGGACTAACAAAATCGACAATCTGATGGAGCGCAGGAAATAACCGTCAAAATCAGGCGATGGCAGGAATTGTTCCAGAAAGTGGGTGGAGGGGTGGGGGCAAAAAAATTGATGATTCAAGATAGAAATATTTAGGTCGAGCCATTGATATATGGTAGGGGACACAGATGGGCTTGGAAAGGCCGCCGTCTGTCGGAAGGGATGTTAAGCCATGGCACAGTGCATACCCTCTGCACAGGCCATTGATATGGTAGGGGACACAGATGGGCTTGAAAAGGCCGCCGTCTGTCGGAAGAGATGTTAAGCCATGGCACAGTGCATACCCTCTGCACAGGCCATTGATATATGGTAGGGGACACAGATGGGCTTGAAAAGGCCGCCGTCTGTCGGAAGGGATGTTAAGCCATGGCACAGTGCATACCCTCTGCACAGGCCCGGATATAGAAAACAAACGAAGATGGGGGGAGGAGGGTAAGAAACACAATCGAGCAGAAAAAATTTAAATGGGGGGGCAAGAAAAGTGATTTATAATGCACTGTAACATTTCCCCCTCCGTTTAGTGGGATTTTAAAAAATTACTTGAAAAATGCATAAATATAAATAAGTTTAGCTTTTTTTGCCTTTTTTGTCCTTACTCGGATTATGAAAAGGGGAGGCATGTGTCCCTACCTCTCCTAGATCCGGCCTTGTCTATGCACGTTACAGAACATGCTGGATGGTCTTGACGGGGGCTACCCTCTGTCCCCTAACAGCTGTCCAGTTAGTTCCCGCCCCAGTCTTCTCTGAACCTTCGGGTCCATGTGACCTGGCCAATTAGCCCATTGTGCGCAAAAAAAGTGCCGCTTAGAGGTAAAACAGCCCAATCCATTCATAAACGAGTGCAGTTGGAAATCATTATATTGTAATACAACTAAAGATGCCCGAATGGGGCTGACGGAGGGAAATTGGAAACTGATTATTGAAAATGCTACATGTAAAAAAAATGCTTTTCATATTAATAAAATATAGAATATTTTTCTGAAAACAAAAGGAAAAGAAAAAGTGTAAACAAAATAAAGATTGCATTTCTGTAAAGCAAAAATACTAATTTTTTTGTGATATTAATGAACCTGAATTAATTTTTTATCAAATTTCCCAAGAGTGACAGCTACTTCCAATCCCGACTAAGCAATGTACTACTCATAGTATAAAATATATTATTACTCGTTTATTGTGTGATTCATCATCATCATCATCCTCAAACACCCACGGAGGTCCAACCAGACCGTGCAATTCAGTTCTCCAAGCATATCTGTCCTGAGCTACATCTGCTACATCTGGCCACTGCACACCAATTCTAACAAGGTCCTGTTTGACATTGTCTGCCCACCGCATCCTAGGTCTCCCCTTCTTTCTGAGGCCTTTAGGCACACTGTTCATAACCCTATTCGCCAATCTATAATTATTCATACGGGCAAAATAGCCAAACAAACGAAGTCTCTCTCTACACAATATGCTGCTTAAAGGAGGTTGCAGACTCCTTTGCCTAACCTCATCATTAGTTACAAAGGTAAACCACCTAATACCCAAGATACTGCGTAAGCATCTAGTTTCCTGTTATATTGTTTACAAAGTGTCCAAGTTTCACTACCATAACTAATCCTAGAAAGAGCCAAATTATTATACAGTCTAATTTTAGTCTTTAGGTGTATACGCCTATTTCTCCACACTCTCCATAGATTCTTAAAAAACCCAGCAGCAATCTCTATTCGTCTGTTAATCTCGTGCTGCACATCACCAGTATCTGTTCCATAGCTCCCAAGATAATTACACTATGAACCAACCATTTAGATTAACTGAACCAATTTTCATCACTTAGCCCCGGGTAAGGCATGGATGTATGTGTCGTTTTTCTGCTGAGGTCCTGCCATCCTCTCAGACCTTCTACTTTGGCATATAAATTGACAGGCTCCTGTCAGACCTCTGTGGCAAGCAGCTGCTTGAGGGGGTATTTATTTATTTATTTAGTTTTCTCTCTGTTTATAATCAAACCTACTCTACTACCAGTCTTATCAACAGCTCTATGAAAGAGTTCATCTCATCAACATCATTTGCGAAATGGGATAAATGATCAGAAATTTTCGTATCTCCAGACCATTTAAGGCCAAAAGCTTTCCCTTGCAATGAATTTCGCATAACATAATCAATAACCAAGCTAAAGAGAAAAGGAGACAAAATGCACCCTTGTCGAACACCAGAAGTAATGCTAAACCAATTGCTACAAGACTTACCAATTCTCACACACGACTCAGTATTATTATACAGAGCTTTCATTATGTTAACTAACTTGTTTGGTATGCCATACGATCTCACAATCAACCACAATTTATAACGATCAACAGAGTCAAAAGCCTTTTTGAAATCAACAAAGCTAATAACCAAAGGTTTCTGAAACTCTAAACATTTCTCAAGAATCTGCCTGAGTGAAAATATCTGATCTACACATTCCCTACCACTTCTAAATCCACATTGCTCATCACGCAATTGACTGTCAACCAGATTCTTAATTCTATTAAGCACAATCATGGAAAGAACTTTCCCTGGAACAGAAAGTAGGCTGATATCCCTATAGTTATCACAAGAACTGCGATCACCTTTTTTGAAAATAGGTAAAATCCTTAGGAACCATGCCTTTATCATAAAAGATATTCAAAATTTCAGTCATCCAAGTGGTAACCGAAACATTCCCAGCTCTAAGCATTTCCGTAGTAATTTCATCTACCCCTGGGTTTTATGTAATTTAGAAATAACCAAAATAGCTTCAAACAATGGGAGTAGAACTAACCACATTGTTTAGAACATCACTGAAATGCTCAGCCCACCTAGCCATGACAGAATCCTCACCTTCTATAACCTTACCTTGTTCATCCTTCAATCCCTGTACATCTGTTCGTTTTCTACCACAAAAAACATTAACTATCTGGTACAGCTCTCTGCTGTTGTGCTGCCTAACTGCTTTCTCGACTTTGTCAGTCAAGCCATCAAGCCAAAGATTCTTATCAGCAGCTAACTGATCCTTTACACGTTTATTAAGTTCTCTGTAATGCTTTCTATTAGGACTAGTAGGGTGTTGATTAAGGACATTCCTGCAGTTCATTCTTTCTGAAATAAGCTCAAGTGCCTTATCACTCAGATAATTCTATCTCCTCTGCTCCTTTTTTCCTAAAACAGTACTGTTAGTTTCCAAAAAAGCCTGTTTCAAATGGCCTCATTCTTCCTCAACTTCAGTAGTAAGCAAACCATGACTGTCATAATGACTAAGTAACCTATCATGGTAAGCTTTATCTATAACTCGGTCTTTCAGAAATTCAGAATTAAAAGTAAATGTTTTAACCTTAGCAGAACACTTCTTGATTAGCAAACAGAATAATGTCTCTTTCAGTTCCTCTGTCGCCACGGCAACCACTGGACAAAACACTCTCCCAAGTCTAAGAAAGGAAAAGCGAAAGAAAACAGATGACTTGATTGCTAATTCGAATCATCGGCGGGCGGAGATGTAGCTAGCACTAATAGGTTCGTTTGCTCTTACTGCCTTAATGACAGACGGTTAACCTCAGAATTGTTACAGCCCAACAGGAAGTGATGTAATGGTGCGTAGGAAGAGGATATTAGTCATATAAAAACGCCGCTGTTATTTAATTGGCTCTCCTCCTTCATACTTTTCTTTTTCCTGGTGATTTAAAGAACAGACTAAGAAGATCACCAAAGTCTAATGTTATTATGGAGTGACGGACCAAGGGATCGACCGTAAATTACGTAACTTCTCAATGCGCAGAAGAGGGCTTAGTGATTTCGTAACTTCTCAAAGCCAGAAAAGGGCTTAGTGATTTCATAACTTCTCAATGCGCAGAAGAGGGCTTAGTGATTTCGTAACTTCTCAATGCGCATAAGATGGCTTAGTGATTGCGTAACTTCTCAATGCGCAGAAGAGGGCTTAGTGATTTCGTAACTTCTCAATGCGCAGAAGAGGGCTTAGTGATTTCGTAACTTCTCAGTGCGCAGAAGAGGGCTTAGTGATTTCGTAACTTCTCAATGCGCAGAAGAGGGCTTAGTGATTTCGTAACTTCTCAATGCGCAGAAGAGGGCTTAGTGATTTCGTAACTTCTCAATGCGCAGAAGAGGGCTTAGTGATTTCGTAACTTCTCAATGCGCAGAAGAGGGCTTAGTGATTTCGTAACTTGTCAATGCGCAGAAGAGGGCTTAGTGATTTCGTAACTTGTCAATGCGCAGAAGAGGGCTTAGTGATTTCGTAACTTGTCAATGCGCAGAAGAGGGCTTAGTGATTTCGTAACTTCTGAATGCGCAAAAGACATCACTTGGGAGAGATTTTGGTTCGGAGGTGGCGTTAATTGACGCAAAAATGTTACATTTGTATCTGAAATTAGTAACTTTTCCTTTTTCTGATTGAGTGAAATATCAGTGTAACGAAGTCGTGCGGAAGACTATATTTCTTACAATGAAATTTATTTCCAGTGAAATGCGATTAAAATTGTCAGAACGATAGTTACATATCAGAAAATAACGAAAGCTAAAGAAACTTACTATAAATTAGTGTTCAGACGCTAAAAACCAAATTCAATTTGCAACTATTTATGTATTATAACTAGACAGTGATTTCATTTCTCTTCTCCAGAACCCTCCGAGAAGACATGGACTGTGTGGTGGAGCAAACAGTGATGTGCTTGAGAGAGGAAGAGAAAGATGCGAACAGCGACATCATCTGGAAGACATGGAGATATCTAGGAAGCTTCTGTGATAAGTTTGGAAGTTAGTATTTCATAGAGTTCTGTATGTACTAGAGACCGTTTTGGCAACAGTAGCATAGGCCAAAATGGAGCAGAGTTACGCTAGTTTCCGTAAATTAAGGGTTGGGTTGAGTTGTCCGACCTCTGAGCGACACTTCTTTCTACACAATGGAATAAATAGCCAGGTCATAAGGACCCCGAGGGCTCAGAGAAGATTAGGGGAAGGGGGCCCACTGAATAGCTGTTAGAAGACAGATAGTAGCCTTCCGTCAAGGCCATCCAGAGTGTTCTTTAACGGGCACATGGTCTCTTCTGACACGAGGGCACCGAGTTACGTCCCATCTAATGGACGGCGGCATTTCAAAGCCCAACGCTGTCCCCTGCTGACCGAGGGCAGGTTGGGAGTTTTGTATAAATGAAAGAAAATTCCTTTTATGCTGAGTCAATGGGAAGTTAACGTCACAACTCTTTAACTTCTAAAATAAGCTTCTTTTTGTTTTGTGAAAAATGGGATTGCAGATAAAGATCTCAATCAAATAAATCAATATCTCGATTTTCAATAATATTCGTTCAGTATTTAACGAGTTATGGAAGTTTGAATATTTAACAACAGCAATGCCAGTCTTAAGAAACTTATACAAAACTGAAGAATAGTGAAAGAATTCTTTACACAAAGTTCTAAAATACAAACTTATTTTATTAAACACTTTGATGCAATACTTAGTACTAAGTTTTAATTAACTTCTGAATTTTTGTTGCTGGCATTGTTATTATCGCTAAAAATTCAAACTTCCATAACTCGTTAAATACTGAACGAATATTGTTGAAAATCGAGATATTGATTTATTTGATTGAGATCTTTATCTGCAATCACATTTTTCAAAACAAAAAAAAAACTTATTTTAGAAGTTGTAGAGCTTTGACGTTAGTTTTATTTTAGTGACATCCGAGTTTTTTCTACTTGTTATAGAACATAGTACAATCGTTTTCCTCCGTAGGATACAAAAATTGGTACAAAAAATATTTTATTTATTCAAGCAAGTTTATTTAATTTCCTTTTTAAAGCAAAATTAACCTTGTAGTTAATCATTAGGGTTATTCTGTTCTCAACCTAGCTTCGTTCATTCGTGATATTCGTTTAGTTGCCCATTTCGAAATCATCAAGGAATATTTGAATATACATCTTTCCCAGTTTTTATTCTCTGAATGTCTTTCATAACATTTGATTATTTATACCTAATTATTCGCTGAGTTTTGGCGAACGTTTTGGGGGAAAACTGAATTATTTTGTGTTCTTGTTTTTCAGATTGGTGGGCCAATGCGTGTTTCCAGAGGGAGGATCTGAAAAGATGTGAAACCCTGTTACCTAGCAACAGCAGATCTATCGACAACGTGGCCTGTAGGTTGGTGTCCTTCATTTCCATTATTTCGCCGGGAAATCTTCATTCCATTTTCATATATAAAATCACAAACAATTGACAATTAAATTTTCTGATGAAAACTACAAGAAAATAAAAAAAGTTGCGGTCTCTAACAAATATTCAAGGAGGTCTACAAACCCATCCAGGAAAGTGAATAATTTACATACAAACAAATAAGCAAGCAACCTAGAGCCGGATTTAGACGGATCTAAAGAGGTCAAGGCTGACATGGTCCTCTTAGAATGCTAGAAAGGAAAATAGACGGGAAAAAAATATTACACTTCTGTACCGAGTTGTTAGCGCGCTTGGCTACTGATCTACAGGACCTGGGTTCGAGCCCCCGGGTAAGGCATGGATGTTCGTGTTGTTTTTCTGCTGAGGTCCTGCCATCCTCTCAGACCTTCTACTCTGGCATATAAACTGACAGGCTCCTGTCAGACCTCTATGGCAAGCAGCTGCTTGAGGGGGTATTTATTTATTTCATTATATTTCATGCGTTTTTCAAGAACAAGTTTAAACGCTTCTGAAACGAAAGGGAAATGTTATACTGCAATGGAAATTTTATACTGCAATGGAAATCCAGCCCCCCCCCCCCCCCCGCCTCCCACCTTTTCTTTTTCTCTTTTTTCCGGCTCGATTGAGTTTTTTGGTTCCCCATCTAATTTTTTTCTAGATCTCAGTCCGGTTAGAATAGCAAAAAAATTACTGCTTAATTATATTAAACGAAAATTTAAAATCATCCCTCTTATTTTAATAATCCTTCAGTTTATGCTCGAATGTAATTTGGTTGTTTAGGTTTCTGTTATCATCAGAAAATTAAACTGTTTTGGAGCTAGATAAAAAATATGTTTTTGACAGATATTTTTGTTAACCTTCTTCGGGACAACATCTGAATATATACATATATGTATATTAATTTGGAAATGTAGTGGAAAAACTATATTAAATTTATCATTTTCTATGGTTAAAATCTATGAAATAGAAATTAGGACAAGAACAGTTTTTTGGTGACAACAGATTTTTCTTATAGCTTAATATTTTTAATCTATCTTTTTATTGTCCTAATTCCTGTTTAACAGATTTTAACCACAGAAAATAATAAATTTAATATAGCTTTTTTCATTTTGTGAGAAGTGGGCTTGAAAATGATACTGCTACATACTCTCCTGAGGGCGGATTGTCTGAATTATAGAAAAAACTTGTCTAGTGGCAAAGTTTCCGTTGTGCATCCCAACGCCAAAAACCAGAACATATGGCTTCTGCGTTGGGTGGAGAAAAATGCATTCTGCTCCCTTCCCTTTGCGAGCATTCAAACAATTCTAATTACTTGGTTTCTTAAATACTACAGCAATCAACACTGAACAAGTTGAAAGAAATTCAAAAATCTCTCGCTCTTAATGTTGCTTTTAAATTGTCCTTAGAAGGAATTATGTTAATGTGCTTTTCCACAGTCGGGCAGCCTTAAATTATCACTACCAGCTCTGTCCTGGACCATGAGAATGCAACTTGGCATTAAGGCCATGGACCATGAGAATGCAACTTGGCATTAAGGCCATGGTCATGGCCTTAATGTTGTTTTTCCACAGTCGGGCAGCCTTAAATTATCACTACCAGCTCTGTCCTGTGTGCTAAGAAAACGAAATTTCGAACCACTCGTCAAGGTAATTCAGTATCGGTCAAATAACTCAATACCTCTTTGCGTAAAAGTACTCAAGTCTGACATTCGGAAATGAAAACAGAATGAGTCTATTAAGGCTAATAAAATATCAGATTGCCGTCCATTAATGGCTGTAGTTTGGTACGTTGGTCCTTCTAAGGACAGTTCTAACAATCATAAAAGAAGACTTTTTTAGCACATATAAATCAGACACTTTGACATGTATGCACTTCTCGACTGAAAAAAGAACTTAACTCTAAGTGATACATCATGTAATGCAACTTAACTATGTAAGGTCATCCAGCGTATTCTTTAGCGTACAAAGGGTATGCTCTCCTGCACACGGATTAACGTTCCTCTATCCGACGGTATTTTAAAATGTCTCTTTCTCATCTGGTACAGTCACTCAAAAAAGTATCCGAACACTAGGGTTGATTACAGAATTCAGAAAAAATATCTGGCAGCGATTTTTTTTAGAAATTAGTGATCTGGCAACCTTCGTGTCACGTGACACGAAGGTTGCCAGATCACTAATTTCTAAAAAAAATCGCTGCCAGATATTTTTTCTGAATTCTGTAATCAACCCTAGTGTTCGGATATTTTTTTGAGTGACTGTACAGTTGGAACTCAAAAGTTAGAATTGCAGATTACGAGCCTGCCGTGCTACCGACTGAAACCACCTCTGTTCTAAGTGACAGCTGTCAAAGTGCTGTTATGCACGATCCAGTGGTGTAAGAAAGTACGAGTTGGCCCAGGTGCTGATTAAAACAATGAGCTCCCAATAAACTCTTATTTCAAATCTAAAAATTATTACATACCTTACAAACTCTTCGTTAAAACAAAAGAATCTATCGCCTTTAGATGCAGTTGCATTCTCATGGTGGTAGTGATTGAAATTAGAGCTATAGATATTTAAAAATAATAAATAAATATGGAATTCAGAAGTCTTATAACTAGTAGTATGCTACTAAAGCAATGACGAGTGCATTTGTTTGACCACAGAATTATGAGTGATGGATCATAGGACTACCTATTGTGACGTCACATATGGGAAATTATATAAAAAAACTTCATAAAGGATGGAATATCTCGAAATGCGGTAAAGACCGGTATAAAGAGGGAAAAGTGGTGAGCCGTGCACGAGCCCCTATCTTACCTGAGCCCGGATGCGATCGCACTCTGTACACCATTCTAGTTAAGCCACTATTAAGCTCAAACAATATCTATCTCATTACTAGCTATGTTCGTAATTACCGATCAGAATCCTTCATGGGAAAAATTTAGAGATGTCAATATTTACACACTCTGTTCTATTAGAGATGTGCAAATCTTCTGTGATAATAGCCTGATATTATGTCATAGGTGCAGCAAATTATTCTTCTGCTCTCAAAGTGATTATTCATTCTGGGTTGCATGGGGGGCGGGGGCGGGGGTGGCTCAGTCGGTAGCGCGCCAGGCTCGTAATCTGTAGTTCCCAGGTTCGAGTCCCAGCTGGGTCAGCGTTGAGATTTATCTCCGCAAAATTTCCCCCTCCTGCCCACGGTCAGTAGGGGACATCGATGGGCTTGGAAAGGCCGCCGTCCGTCGGATGGGACGTTAAGCCGTGGTCCCGTGTGCGGGAGAGCCATACCCTGTGCACGTTAAAGAACACGCTGGATGGCCTTGACGGGAGGCTACCATCTGTCTCCCAACAGCTGTTCCAGTGGGTCCCCTCCCCCAATCTTCTCTGAACCTTCGGGGTCCTTGTGGCCTGGCCATTTAGCCCATGGTGTGCAAAAAAGTGCCGCTCAGAGGTAAAACAATCCAATCCAAAAACTGGGTTACATGCCCTTAAACGTTGTTGTAATAGTATGCGATGTTTACATATTTTGCGCTTAGCTAGAAAAAGATATTGACAACTACATGAGTACATGATTTTATCGTTCGGCCTTTATTTCTTTCGGATAAACGTAATCTTGTTGTGAATCACGATTTCTTATTTCGTAACAATTAGTCTTTCTCTTCTAGGTTCACTTCATTGATTGTTACAAGATGATAACTTCGATTGATTTGGATTTCATTTTCTGTAGGGGCTTCGTGAATTTCCGCGACTGCGTGACATCAATCATGGATTCAAAGTGCAGCAGCGAAGATCGAAGCCTCCTCGTCACTTACCTGGTGGACAGGGGTCAGGAGAAAGCGTGGAGGTGTCCCAAGAAACCTCAAGTATTCCTCACACGATACGACAGCGCTCCTTTGGCAGCTGATTCAAGGCAAACAATGATGATGGCAGATTTTCCTTCTCTTTCAGGTAAAAGCAATTACGTTGCAAAACACAATCATTGTTTCTTAGTATTAGCCATCTCGGGGACAGACAAGTTAGACAAAAATATTTTCTCTTCCAGATGAGAACTCTCTCTTACTATAGAAGGGGGCGGGAAGTGGCTCAGTCGGTAGCGCGCCAGACTCGTAATCTGCAGTTCCCAGGTTCGAGTCCCAGCTGGATCAGCGTTGAGATTTATCTCCGCAAAATTCCCGCCCTGCCCACGTCAGTAGGGGACACCGATGGGTTTGGAAAGGCCTCCGTCCGTCGGATGGGACGTTAATCCGTGGCCCCGTGTGCGGGAGAGCCATACTCTGTGCAATTAAAGAACACGCTGGATGGCCTTGACGAGAGGCTACCATCTGTCTCCCAACAGCTGTTCCAGTGGGTCCCCTCCCCCAACCTTCTCTGAGCCTTCGGGGTCCTTGTGACCTGGCCATTTAGTCCATGGTGTGCAAAGAAATGCCTCTCAGAAGTAAAACAACCCAACTTTACTATAGAGGCGGGATTGGGATCGTAATCTGCAGTTCTCGGGTTCGATATCTTCACTAACCCTGCCCTGCTCTTTTCTCTGAGCCTTCGGGGTCCATGTGACCTGGCCATTTAGCCCATTGTGTGCAAAAAAGTGCCGCTCAGAGGTAAAACAACCCAACCCTGCCCTGCTCTCTGTCAGAATGGGAACACCGATGGGCTTCGAAAAGCCGCCGTCGTCCGATGAGACATAAAGCAGTTGCTCCATATGCGGGATAGCCATACATGTGCACATTAAACACACTGGATGACCTTGACAGGTGGCTCCCATCTGTCATGTGACTCATCCTAACAGCTGTCCAATGGGTCCCTTTCCCCAATCTCCTCTGTGCTGTTGGAGTCCTTGTGACCTGACCATTTAGCCCATTGTGTGCAAAAATGTGTCACTCAGAGGAAAACAACACAATCAACAACTTTTACTAACTTATTCCCGGGCCTTTACGAAACCTCGTTACATCCTTGGATAAAGTTATGCAACGCTGGTAAAATGAAGATGCTCTGCAGACATGTTACTTAAAAATTTAAGTTAATGTTAACTTTCTTACTGTCCTAAATAAGTTTAAACACTTAGCCCAAAACTATTTGATAACGAAAATATTTCTTCTTACAGAAAGTACTTGCCTCGCCGGTCTACTGGCTAAGGATAACAGATGTAAAAGGAAGTTACAGTCAGATATTGAGGAGGCCAAAAACGAGAATGACGCAGCCGTAAAGAAACAAAAGATTTGTTGGTAAGTTAGAGTCACATGCAATGGATGCAGTCAAGACGATTATGCGATTCATTACAAGCTTTCTTCCACGAAGTTGAATAAAATCTTGGTTCAAAATCTCGTATGACAGAAGGCTTATGGACCAAATTGTGACGTTACCATATCAAGGAGTGTCTAATTGAAAAGAGTAAATGCTTTCATAGACTCAATGTAAACTATGAAACTGCATCGCTCTCTAAACGGGGCGGGGGTGGCTCAGTCGGTAGCGAGCCAGGTTCGTAATCTGTAGTTCCCAAGTTCGAGTCCCAGCTGGGTCAGCGTTGAGATTTATCTCCGCAAAATTCCCCGCCCTGCCCACGGTCAGTAGGCAGGGCGGGGAATTTTGCTTGAATGATCGCCGTCCGTCGGATGGGACGTTAAGCCGTGACCCCGTGTGCGGGAGAGCCATATCCTGTGCACGTTAAAGAACACGCTGGATGGCCTTGACGGGAGGCTACCATCTGTCTCCCAACAGCTGTTCCAGTGGGTCCCCTCCCCCAACCTTCTCTGAGCCTTCGGGGTCCTTGTGACCTGGCCATTTAGCCCATGGTGTGCAAAAAAGTGCCGCTCAGAGGTAAAACAACCCAACCCAAAAGCTCTCTAAACTTGAGAAATTACTGCATTTTGCAGCGAAGCCATCGTGTCATAATACAGGAGTAAACTGTCTTTATTTGCTGAATCAACTTTTTGGTCCATAGGAGCAACACTTTCAAAGGAAAGAAATCTAATCTCTGAACTTTGAAATTTAATTACTTTTTTAACTTTAAAATTAGGTTATAAAAGTATTGCGACACCTTGTAATATAATTATTAAATGATTTTTATATTTAAATGGGAGTTTCCAGTTTATATACTAATATATTTCTATAAAACAGTCTAATATTACTAAATTATATAAATCATATATTATATAAATATATGATAATATCATAATAATATTACAACAGCTTTTTTTTTGCAAAACTTAAATTTGTCACGATAGGTTCGCCAAATATATGACAGACGATGCCACTTAGTCTATCTGAAACTTTTCTTTTTCTTCTTATGTGTTCTTTGACCATATCCTCTGACCAATCACTGCATATATTTTTCGCAATTTTTTTGTTATTATTATTACAGGTATGTTTTTCTAGCTCGTGCTAGAAAACCCGTTCAGCAGCGCCAAAATACAGTCAAAAATCTCTCTCTCGACATAATCCGTTATATAGACTTTTATCAATATTGGCAGGCATGAAAATCACCTAATCAAGGGCAGTCACAAATATTATGATTATGATAATAATTCTAAAATAATTTTCCTCCAAAATAAGGTATATTTATAAACAAAACAGTATAAAGATTGGTACAAATTATGTTAATGATAATAATAGAAATAAATGAATAAGAATTGTCTACTCTAGATCATAAGGTTAGTTATGGTGATGTCACAACTTCATCCACGGGCCATCTGTTATAAGAGGTATTGCTTCGCTTCAATGAGAGAGCGTATCAGTTGGAACTGAAGTAGTATTTTATTTTTGGGAATTTTAAAAATGTGGTGGGGAAATAGCAAACGAAGACTTTGACGAACTGCTTCAAGTTTGAAACTGTGTTGTTCTATTGTCATTTCTTGCCACCACCGACAGATGGCAGCACCTACTTCTGGTCCTTCCAGCTTCAGAGTTTATCGCAAGTGGCAACACTCAGAAAAGTTTCCCTACCACTGGTTTAACACAAAATTGTTACAATTCTTTTTTTATTCCCAATTATATTCATGAAGTGCATACGCTTCTTACAGATTGGAAGGCAGTAAATTTTCCTGCTTTTGCAGTCAAAAACGGTGGTTTGTTAGAAATTTATTACAGTGGGTTGGGTTGGATTGTTTTACCTCTGAGCGGCACTTTTTTGCACACCATGGGCTAAATGGCCAGGTCACATGGACCCCGAAGGCTCAGAGAAGGTTGAGGGAGGGGACCCACTGGAACAGCTGTTGGGAGACAGATGGTAGCCTCCCGTCAAGGCCATCCGGCGTGTTCTTTAACGTGCATAGGGTATGGCTCTCCCGCACACGGGGCCACGGCTTAACGTCCCATCCGACGGACGGCGGCCTTTCCAAGCCCATCGGTGTCCCCTACTGCCCGTGGGCAGGGCGGGGAATTATTTGCGGAGATAAATCTAAACGCTGATCCAGCTGGGACTCGAACCTGGGAATTACAGATTATGAGCCTGGCGCGCTACCGACTGAGCCACCCCGCCCTATTACAGCGACTCTCAGTACCAAATTGGCAGATAAAGTAAGACGAAGCTGATAGATTAATTCATTCCCGATGCAACATCAAAAGCCATAAATGATTTCTGATGACCATGAAGTACATATAGCTGGCAATCCTATAAATTATAATTATTGAGGGTCAGAAGTTGACTCATTCATACTTTTTATATTTCAAACTGCGTCTGTTGTATCCATAAAAGATACAGATGATTTGCAATTAATTAAAAAGAAGTTCAATTGTTCAACTTATATAAATAAAATCAGCGGCGGATCATCCTCTACGTAGCCTGGGTCACTTCCTCACTAAACAACAAAAGAAATAACTTTGTGTTTCTTAACACGTGATCCTGTGCACATCATACTTATAATTAAATAAACAATTGTGTTTCAGCTTTCTTATTCAAATGTATATTGCACTTAAGCATTAGGGAGTGGAGTTTGGCTATTTCGGTAGTGCGCCAGACTCGTAATCAGCAGTTCTCAGGTTCGAGTCCCAACTGTGCCCGTGTTGACATTTTCCTCCACTAGCCTCCGTCCTCCCACCGGTCAGAAAGGGAACACGGATGGGTTTTAGAAATCTGCCTGCTATCGGATCCTTGTGCAGGAGAGCCATACCATGTGCACTTTAAAGAACACGTTGGATGACCTAGACAGGAGACTACCATATCCCTGATTCTCTGTTTCTTGGAAGAAAGTTCCTTAATAAACAGAATCTGAATTCGCCTTTTTCTGGGGATTTCGCTCTTGATAAAAAAAAGAGAAATTTATTCTACAATGTGCAAAATTGACTGTTCAAGAAAAATGTGTTTCATACAAACTTTCTGTAGTGGCAAGCATTTCTGGTGGTAGAACTGAAGAAAAAACTGTGACTCTGTTATTTTTTATACTTTGTTAAATCTATCGATTTTTGTTTTTGAAGTCTATTTTGGTGCAGAAAAGAAAGAAAATTGGGGTCCAAGAGTATTGGACCATAGAAAGGTTTACTCTTCACAAGTGGGAACTTTTAAAAATTCAACAAAAAAGTAATTTATCATTTCATTTTCCTTCATTGTTATTTACACGTCCTATTCTTTGTTTGTGAAGCAGGAAGCCCAGTGTTGAAGGGTTTCTAACCTTCCCACCACATTTTATGTATCTATCTATCGATATCACGTGCTCAGGAGCCTTTGTGAGACGTGTGTCTCTCTGCTGTTTCATATTTAGTAATCTGTTAAGATCTACTAAGCATTTGAAAAATGCGAATTATATTTCATAAGTACCAATCAACTAAAAAGAGTTTTCTAATTATCATTTTTATTGTTCCCAATGGAAACTTCATAGCATTCACATTCCACCACCAAAATTTGGAATTGAATTTTTGAAAATTCAACATTTTCACCGTTAGAGGGCGCAATTATAATGTTCGAAAGATTCCAAAAGTGCGAATCATAATATTTTACCAATTCATATCTACCCCTAAAAAGATTTTTCCATTTATCCCTAAATACAAAAAATTATGTGCTGAAACAAAAAATCGTCTTTTTCCACCCCCACCCCCTGGGTCTAAGAAGTCAATTCATTATTGCCAATGGAAACATCATGGCATTCACATTCCACCAACAAAATTTAAAATTTCTAGCTTAAATACATCGTTTGCAATATTTGTTTGAAATTTTGGAATTTTCAACTTTTTCCACCGTTAGAGGACATAATTATAGCTTTAGAGATATTATCTGGTTTTCAAAGAAAACTAGATGATAAAAGAATAAAATTTAAAAAAATTTCACTCAGGTTAGGATTCTGGAACTTATCTCGCCCCTATTTACCTTATTTCCTATGAGAAATTCATGTCCGGCTAACACTTTACAGGAATTTTTTTAAGAACGCAGTCGGGGGCTAGATGAATTATTTATGGATGGTAATTCCTTTTTATGAGATTCTCATTTTTTTCTGTTTCAGCGCCCCGGTGCAGTTGGACGAGTGCGTCCCTGATCTCATCAAAGAAGAATGTGGCGAAGCAGCAGCAAAGGAATCGAGGAACATCGCCTCTCAGCTGCGGTCCTCATTTACTTTGGAGAGCGGCGACTGCAAAGATTACACCAAAGACACGTGCTCAGGAGCCTTTGTGAGAAGTGTGTCCATCACCTCACTGATGCTCACACTAATATCCGCCATCTTTGTTGGACGATTCTGAGAGAGATTTTTTTTTTAAACTCTCAGCTTGCATAAATAGGTTCATCTTAATCTGCATACGACTTATGCAGATGTAGTTGTGCTTGCGTGTATCTTCCACCATTAATGAACGCCCAAAATGTGGAGCCTTTGTTGAGAGCGTGCATTGATTATTGCTACGTTTGGAGTAAATATTCTGTACAAGGTTGGTTGGTTGGTTGTTTTAGGTTTATTGGCGCATCGGCAACTAAGGCCATAATGCGCCAGACAAAGACAGATAGTAAATAACTCTGTACAAGTAACGTCGAAATTAATTCTGTTTCTGGGATCGGTTTGTTGGACGACAGGTCATTTAGAGAAAGTGAAACAAGAGTTCGAATCAAGACCATTAAGGATGTTTCTTTGAATAATGTGTACGAAACCTTTCTTCTTCATCTTCTCAAGAAAAATAATAATAAAACCTTTAAACAACTTGAATAAAGGGCAAAAAATATCCAATATCGTCGTACAGATTTCATAGGCAGAATATAAGTTAAATCTTCGCATACTCATAGCATTAAAAATAAAATTTGCGTGTCATAACATACAAACAAAGGACGTCCCAAAAGAATTAAAAAAATTATTAAAAATACAAAAGTGTATTAAGCATTTTGAATCAACGTTGTCGCATTCAAAATATCTCCCACTTATGATGCCCTGGTCTCAGCGTTCCTGCTACTTGTTAAACGTTTTCAGGAACTCTGTTTGGAACGACCTTCAAAATCGACTGCGTGTTTGAAATTACTTCTGAATCCATGCAGATTTTTTTTTAATGGAAATAACCAGAAATCACATGGCGAGAGATCGGGACTGTACGGCGGCTGCCACACATCAGAAGCATTTTTTTTCCTCAAGGAAAATTCAGCGACTATCTCAACGGTATGTGGTCGAGCGTTATCATGGTGAAGAATCCAAACATGTTAAAATTCTGGTCTTTCTGTTCCAATCTGAGTCGAAAGTCTTTTGAGGACAGGTTACCTCATTGGCTAATCACACTGTCTCGTGATAATATTGAGGATTCACAGTAGTTTTTGACAGCACAATATGCTGAGAACTAATTAGCTCGACTGTCAAAAAAAGCGATCAGCATTACTTGCATGTTGATTTGGATTGACGAGGTGTTTTCTCTTGAGTTGAGTGAGTCACTTTCCGAATGAGACTTTCTTGTTCGGGTCGTGATGGTGACGCCACATCTCGTGTCCGATGATGACCTTCTCCAGGTAGTGGGAATCTCCAGGTCTTTCCACTGCAGACGACGGTTGTGTTGCTCATCGGATAACGAGAGAGGAAACCATTTCGAACACACTAATCTCATTTCCTGTTGTTTCGTCAGTAATCGGTGAACCGATGCTTTCTGTATTCCTGTTAATTCTTCTATTGCTCTAACAAACAAAATTCTGTCCTCTTGAATAACAACAGAAATTGTGTTGAAAGATACTTCATCAGTGCACGTGGACAGTCTGCCTCAATGCGGAATCAAAGCGACTGTTTCTGAACCATTTTCGAAATTTCTGTACCATCTGTATATTTTATTGCGCTAAATATTCTTTCTTGTACGCTTTTTTCAATAACTGCAATTTCCGAAACACTTCCTCCAAGTCACATACAAAATTTTATGGTCCAACGCTATTCAGTTTTTATATCCCTAACATAAGAAACTTGAAAGAAATAGCCACAGAAAGCGTTTAACAGGAGGCTACGAAGATACCTTACTTCAAACGATTTCTATTCCTAATAGAACACTGCGAGAAACTAAACGACGGTTGTCATGGTTACGAGACAATATGATTAGCCATGAGTCTACTAAGGAGTTTTGTAAACAGTGTTGCCAATTTAGAGAAAAAATATAACTCATTTGTTTTGGTACGCTCTTGGTACAGTATATTGAAATTGAGATTTTATTTACATCTGTCTCTGACAAATAAAATGCAACGAAGAATTAATATATTTGTGACGTTTAAAAAGAATTAATATATTTTTGTTTTGTTACTGAATTATAAAAGTGAAACTTTTTTTATGAATCGAAAGCCTCGTTTAATTTACCTTTGGCAACCGAGATATTTAGACAGAGCGAGAATTTTGCAATGAATAACTTCTTGTTGGAGTAGATCTAGGATATTGCGGGGGGGGGGGGGGGTGCATATTTGCTCCCACCTCTTAATTTTTTTTTCGAAATCCTTTCCGGTGTTCTTGTAATTTAATTTGCAGTCATAAAAACTTACGGCAAATAATAAATGTTATTTATGCTCAATAGAACATTTGCTTTCAAACAAAAAATTGCTGAAAATATTTTGGTCATTTTCAATAAAATTGAACTAGTTAAATAAGTGAATAATATTTGAGGTGTATTTTATCTCGTTTTCAACAAAACAGTTACTGTTTTCTTTATTTATCGTCCATATATCTGTGGAAATTCAACTTCTGTTTTAGGATATAATGGAAACAATTTCTTTTAGATTAGAACAGGTGCCAAAGAAATATCGCTTTATTCTGATCTCCCGGTAGATTTAGTTTCTACTTTTATAAAGTTTTAAAGTGGGAAAATGGAAAATGTTTCAAGGGACTATTGGAACTGATCCCTCCATGCTTGAAGTTTAGAATGGTAGGTGGGGTCAATGTTGTATCTAGAGTTCCTGTCGCCTATGGAAAAATGTCAGAAATGTACCTTTTTTATAGCTAAAACACTGCTTTTTGAAATTAAAAATGCATGTTTTTTTATAGAAGGAAAACTTAGAAGTAAAGGTATGGTATACAATAACAATAAATAAAAAATAGTCAAAAATAGCGATTATTTTTTACATATATAAAACAAATCATTGCACCAAAATTCATGTATTTTTAAGTTAATTTTATTGCCTATATTTTGGTAAAATTGTTAATGACATCATAAAAAGTTGTTTCCTGAAATGAATATTTTTCAAAAGATAAAAAAAATGATACAACTTTTTTTTTCTACTTTTTTAATAAATAATTTTTATTTATTTTGCTTTTATTTGCAATGTATAGGACGAAGAAGGATCCTAGAAACTACTTCTAGCTTTTACAGGCCTTCTCATACAATGATATACCCCTCTGAGACGAAGTCACTGCTGACAACTAATCTCAGAGCTAACAGCACACAAAAAACAACCATTCCATCCCAGTACTCGAACCCGGACCCTGCAGTTGCAGTGTTACTGTCAACTAATAAATT
The DNA here is from genome assembly GCA_038380435.1 of Ryuthela nishihirai. Classification (NCBI taxonomy): domain Eukaryota; kingdom Metazoa; phylum Arthropoda; class Arachnida; order Araneae; family Heptathelidae; genus Ryuthela; species Ryuthela nishihirai. The sequence goes on from JAWZYU010000020.1 coordinate 45,432,913, forward strand.
TTTATATACAATGATGATAATATGTGAAATTTTACCCGTATATACGAAATTATCATATTGGCCTTAGTCTAGCTACGGAGCTGGGTGAGATGGTCAAATGGTATACATTGACAGCAATGATTAGGTCTTTTACTCTCAGCGGAATGGAAAAAAAAGGAAATGTTTGTTTTAAAAGAAAAATAAAAAATTCATTTTCTGTGAAATAGGTACAGTCGCTCATATTATTTTGATACTAGATCGTGTGGGCTCACTCACGGAAATATTGAGCGTGTGCAGTTACCGTTCACAGCAAACTGGAGCGTGTGCAGTAACTGCATACGCTCCAGTTTGCTGTGAACGGTAACTGGAGCGTATACAGTTGCTGTACACGCTCCAGATATTTTTCCTGAATTCTGTAATCACGTGACACGAAGGTTGCCAGACCACTAATTTTCTAAAAAAACTCGTTGCCAGATATTTTTTCTGAATTCTGTAATCAACCATGGTGTTCGGATACTTTTTTGAGCGACTGTACAAATGAAATATTACTATTTGCACTTTCTGACTTGTCCGTTAGTTCCAATTTTTTTCCATTAGAAGGTGTAAAAGTCAGAAAATGACTAATTTCTTTACCATTGAAATTGAGCATTCCACATTCGCCAGAGGTGATCTGTTATTATTTTGGTTTTATATTCCATTATGACAATTTTAACCAGCGGACATTTTTGAGTGTTACAAATATACTGTTTTTACACTTTTTACCTATGTAAATAAATAAGTATCTACTTTCTCATTTTCTATTTCATGTATTATTAGTATATTTATGTTACAGTTAAAACCTGATATCGGTTGATTCTAATTTTACCTAGTCAATTCTAGAAATGACGAAAGCTGTTTGGGAACACCCGAATTCTATTTAGGAATTCTAAGATTCACTAAAATTTCAGTTAAAACTAATGTTTCTCACAGGGATTATTAGTCAATAGTAGTTTAAGCTGGATTAAAATTAAATTTAGAAATAAATTGTGATTTTATTAATCAAAACTACACATAACGGCAAGAATTATAAGAAAAATAACATTAGGTCGATGATCATTACATAGAATAAAAACATGAGAAATATTTCGTTCTAATAATGACTACTATTAATTATTTCAGAAAGCAAAATGGTCGTATTTCAAAAACTATACAAAGAATTAATAATAATTTTATTGCATATTTTTGCATAATAAAGCACTATGGCATTTTGAGTTGCATAATCTGATTAATTTGACGAGTGACACGAAAATTCTTCTGACTTGAGTTTAGAACTGGAAGGAAAATTCTATTGAATGGACTTCGATTTGACAACAAAAATGAAATTTCAAAAAGAGGTACGCAGATTGCACAAGCGAAGAGACGAGAATTCCAGTAATCGTAAGATTCCACACTTTACTGATTCATTGCCTTTGTGACCCCAGCAAAGAGGTACACAGATTGCACAAGCGAAGAGACGAGAATTCCAGTAATCGTAAGATTCCACACTTTACTGATTCATTGCCTTTGTGACCCCAGCAAAGAGGTACACAGATTGCACAAGCGAAGAGACGAGAATTCCAGTAATCGTAAGATTCCACACTTTACTGATTAATTGCCTTTGTGACCCCAGCAAAGAGGTACACAGATTGCACAAGCGAAGAGACGAGAATTCCAGTAATCGTAAGATTCCACACTTTACTGATTCATTGCCTTTGTGACTCCAGCTCCTTTAAGATTCTTTTCATAAACTGACCGACGTATTCATAAGAGACGAAGATTCAGATTTAAAGCGATTCCATACTTAACGGATTCATAGGAAATGAAGATTCAAACTTGATAGATTCCATACCTGATGGATTCACTGAAAACGAAGATTCAAATCTAAGAGATTCCATACTTGATGGATCACGCGGTTTCACACCCTCTATAGCAGTGTCTGGAATTGATAAACATACATGTCAGCTAAGCGTGTTAAAACTTGACCGAAATAATATGGACTAAAAATGACTGTGAGAAAACTAGTTTCAACTGAAATTTTAGTGAATACTAGAATACCTAAAGAGAATTTGGGTTTTCCCAAACAGCTTTCGTCATTTCCAGTAAAACTAGAAATAGTTGTATTTTAATTACAATCTTCCATTCGAGTACTATTTATATGAACATCATTGTATGCAAATCATACATTGTTTCTAAAGCTATTTTAATGTGTCATTATGTTGTAAGAGTTAAAACAAAGTGAGTTGGTGTCGCTTTATAGTTTCTTTTGCGCTCAAGTGTCATCCCAATTCAACAACAAACCAGTTCTCTTCAATTATTTTTCCTTTTACCATTGTTTTTAATGCAACTATATGAAGCGCATTTAGGGGAATACTTTTTATCAGGGTCAGTAGGAGAAAAAGCAATCACAACGTATATCTTCAAAAGTGTTCGGGAAATTCGATATTATATGAATGGAAAGACACATTCAAGGTTCCTAACTCTGAAAATAAGCTGCCAACGGGAAATTATTACTCGAGATAAATTGACCATCTTACTCAAATCCCTTTAAATCTTAGTCTCCATGGCAGGAGTGGCTCAGTCGGTAACGCGACAGGCGCTTAATCTGTAGTTCTCATGTTCGAGTCCCACCTGTAATTACAGTTCAGATTTATCGCCGCTTCAGTCAGAAAGGGGACACCGATAGACTTGAAAATTCCGCCGTCCGTCGGATGGGATGTTAAGCTGTGGTTCCATGTACTGGAGGAAAAAAATGTGCACGTAATAGAGCACCTGGATGGACTTGACGGGAGGCTACCATCTGTCTCCTAACAACTGTTCAGTGAGTTCCCTTCCCCCAACCTTCTCTGAGCCTTCGAGGTTCTTGTGACCTGGCCATTTAGCGCATTGTGTGCAAAAAAAAGTGCGCTCAGAGGTAAAAACAACCCAACCCAAATTCTAAGCACTTTTGGTAATATAGTGTGCTTATAAACTGTTTATTGTTATTACTTTGTTGTATTTTTATTACTTTGCTCAGTTTTAATTATTTCCATTATTTATGTTTTTTAATAACCAATTCGTGATTAATAATATTTTTAATAGCCAATATGCCTTAACTGGTGAGAAACGGATGGATGACATCATTGGCTATATTTATCCCAAAACAACTGATTTCTTTCACCGCTTAATTTGCTACTAATGCCAGATCTAAAAAAGATTGGGGAGGGAGGGGATAATTGCTGCCCCACAGGAGGACTGGAGAATTTTAATGATCAACACGGAGGCGAAAAAAAAATTAATTTATATATATTTTGTACGATTTTTTAAGAAAAAAAGAGCACTAAATCGTAAGAAACACATCTGTTTGCATTATCGGCAGGAATGTTTTTCAAAGAGAAATTATTCTGGAGCAACGTTCTGGTCCTTTCCGGTTCAATCCTGTCACTTCCCCCCCCCTCCCACCAGTTGTTTTTAGATCTTTGCCTATTCGATACCAAACTCAATGTATTCTAAATGTTAAAATGAATTGAAATGCATGAACTAATCTGAATAAAATGACATTTTTCGTTCCGTCTCTAATATAGCAATTAAATTCTCTTCAGCCGAACGAAAACGATAATAACTAAGTCACAGTTATTATCGTTTTCGTTCGGCTACATCAAATTATTTATTTACTTTTTAAACAGTCTTCAACCGGAAAGCAATAGCTCTTTATGAAAAATGGGTTGGAGTTCATTTCTGAGTGTCACTTTTTGCCACACAATGGGTTAAATGGCAATGTCATAAGGACCCCCAAGGGTTCAGAAAAGCCTGGGGGAAGGGAATCCCTGGACAACTGTTAGCAAACAAATAGTAGCTCTTTATGCCAAGGTCATCCAGTATATTCTTTAGCGTGCACAGGAACAGCACACGAGGCGAGCTACCGACTCAAATCTTTGCCTCAGTTACTCAGAATCAGACGCTTTGTTCACGAGCGAAGGTCACTCGCATGGGTCTAACTAGGATGACGTCAGCATTATTCTGTGCCGTAATTGTATGGCCTTGCCTTGTAGGAGGTGTTGGCACAGGTGTGTATATATCTCTCCTACACACGTGACCACAGCTGAAGGACACATTCGGTGGATTTCGGCTTTTTCAAGACCATGGATGTCTTCTTTCTGATCCAAGGGCAGGGTGCAGGTTTAACGGAGACAAATCTCAACTCTTGTACAGTCGCTCAAAAAAGTATCCGAACACTATCGTTGATTACAGAATTCAGAAAAAATATCTGGCAACGATTTTTTTAGAAATTAGTGGTCTTCGTGTCACGTGACACAAAGATCTTGCCAGATCACTAATTTCTAAAAAAATCGATGCCAGATATTTTTTCTGAATTCTGTAATCAACGATAGTGTTCGGATACTTTTTTGAGCGACTGTACAGTCGGTCAAAAAAGTATCCGAACGCTATGGTTGATTACAGAATTCAGAAAAAATATCTGGCATCGATTTTTTTAGAAATTAGAGATCTGGCTACCTTCGTGTACAATACACAAAGGTTGCCAGATCATTAATTTCTAAAAAAAATCGTTGCCATATATTTTTTCTGAATTCTTTAATCAACCATAGCGTTCGGATACTTTTTTTGAGCGACTGTACAGCTGGGACTTGAACCTGGGATCTGCAGAATAGTTTAATTTCTTCAATTTTCACAGAATAATGGCTTAAAAATATCTGTTCCGGATCCAATGGACCTCAGATACTTGAGGGTTAAAAAAAACAATGTATTCATTCCACTTACTTCTGTCTGGCGTTGATTTTCACATTCTCATAATTCCGTTCCTAACATATTCTAGTCTAAGAAGCGAATGAATTAAAAAATATAGTTACCCGATCGCAGTTTTTATTGCATTGAAGGAGATTTTCAACCTATTTGCGTTTCATTAAATCGTTTATGATCACCGTTATGTTCCGGGTGTGAAACCCATCGCCCTGATGTAATAAAAAGATGACCCACTCTCAGTGTTATGACTTTTTTTCTCTAGTCATGTATTTATGTGTTTTTTTACTAAATTTAGCAATGTCGAAGCAACAAAGGACTTGAAGCGAAAACAACAGAGACCACTGAACGTTTGTCTTTAATAAAAAAAAGACTAATAAAGTATTTAGAAACCGAATACAAATGTCTAAGTTTTATTGTTCCTAAATTACCAATTTCTAAAATTACTCTCTTCTTCCCAGCAGAATATTCTGTTCGAAGGGGGAGCGGTGGGGGTGCTCAGTCGGTAGCGCGCCAGGCTCGTAATCTGTAGTTCCCAGGTTCGAGTCCCAGCTGGGTCAGCGTTGAGATTTATCCGCAAAATTCCCTGCCCTGCCCACGGTCGGTAGGGGACACCGATGGGCTTGGAAAGGCCGCCGTCCGTCGGATGGGACGTTAAGCCGTGGCCCCGTGTGCGGGAGAGCCATACCCTGTGCACGTTAAAGAACACGCTGGATGGCCTTGACGGGAGGCTACCATCTGTCTCCCAACAGCTGTTCCAGTGGGTCCCCTCATCCAACCTTCTCTGAGCCTTCGGGGTCCATGTGACCTGGCCATTTAGCCCATGGTGTGCAAAAAAGTGCCGCTCAGAGGTAAAACAACGAATCTAAAATCTGTTCGAAGAAAATGCATAGATTTCTTCAGTTGCAAAAATCTTAAATTTATTTTTGCAACTGAAACTTTAGATTATGAATAGAAAGTTGGGTGCTTTACCTCTGAGCTGCACTCTTTTGCACACAATGGGCTAAATGGCCAGGTCACAAGAAACCTAATGATTCAGAGAAGGTTGGGGTATTGAGACAGTCAGCTCACATGTGGAACTAATACAGCTGGAGAGTTGTTTCGAGCTGTATTAGTTCCACATGATAGTTTACTCGATACAACTGGAGAGTTGTTTCGTGACAGATGTACAGTCGGTCAAAACAGTATCCGAACACTATGGTTGATTACAGAATTCAAAAAAAATATCTGACAATGATGTTTTTAGAAATTAGTTATTTTCCCACTGACATTTACCTCCCTTTTATAGTTCCTTCAGATTCCTACTCAGTGTGGTACAGTCGCACAAAAAAGTATCCGAACACTATGGTTGATTACAGAATTCAGAAAAAATATCTGGCAAGGATTTTTTTAGAAATTAGTGATCTGGCAACCTTCGTGTCACGTGACACGAAGGTTGCCAGATCAGTGAAGGTAGTGATCTGGCATCCTTCGTGTCACGTGACACGAAGGATGCCAGATCACTACACGAAGCCCCAGTCGAGGCTTCGTGTCACGTGACACGAAGGATGCCAGATTACTAATTTCTAAAAAAATCGTTGCCATCAGTGAAGGTAGTGATCTGGCATCCTTCGTGTCACGTGACACGAAGGATGCCAGATCACTAATTTCTAAAAAAATCGTTGCCAGATATTTTTTCTGAATTCTGTAATCAACCATAGTGTTCGGATACTTTTTTGAGCGACTGTAGGTGGTCATATTATTTTGATACTAGATCGTGTGGGCTCACTCACGGAAATATTGAGCGTGTGCAGTTACCGTTCACAGCAAACTGGAGCGTGTGCAGTAACTGCACACGCTCCAGTTTGCTGTGAACGGTAACTGGAGCGTGTACAGTTGCTGTACACGCTCCAGATATTTTTCCTAAATTCTGTAATCACGTGACACGAAGGTTGCCAGATCACTAATTTCTAAAAAAATCGCTGCCAGATATTTTTTCTGAATTCTGTAATCAACCGTAGTGTTCGAATACTTTTTTGAGCGACTGTACTGAACGAGCTATTGGACGCTCTACTGCTCCGTTCGGTTGGATATGCAAATCGTTTATGTCCATTTTGCATCTTCGTGCAAATTGTCATTTGATTCAAGTGACAGTTCAAATACTGACGTCTACATACATTGCGGTTTTGCATCTAAGGCTTGCCATTCCCTCTCTTATTATAAGATGCTTATAATTTTCATAATGGTGCAAATATAAAAATTCTAACATACACTCTGTGACATTAAAATTGCACCACCCAGTAAGAAGTTGTTGACGATCACCAACAAAACAGGTTGGGAAATGAGTAAAACAGTTACGGTTACAGAGCAAAGCACAAATTTATTTCACACACAGACGGATTATATGGCAGTAATCAATACCCCATGGTTCGCAACATTTGCAGTTACTTGTCATGGCACGTAATCATACAAGCATTGAATTGTGGTCTGAGGCACGCTCATGCCTGTTGGCGGTCTCTCAAGGCATCTACAGTCTGCACTGATTGAGTGAATATGAGTAATAATAATGAGTCTGCAGATGACATCCTACCAAGTCCCAAGCATTTTCTATGGCAACAAATCCGGGGATCTGGCTAGTCTGGAAGAGTCTTAACAAGTTGTAGACATTCCTAGGTGAAGTTGTTGATAAATGCCTGGTGTTGTCTTGCTGAAATAAGGCACCAAGTAGCACAGCACAGTCAAAGTGCCTGGGAGACACACCAGAGAAGACAGCTCTCATGACTTATTGTACCCGAGACTATAACACCTGATGCTTAGGCAGTGTGTCATTCGAAGGTGGCAGCAGGATAGGAGCAGTGCCCACATTGTCTCCACACATGTATCTTCACGCACCTAGCTGTTGTGATCATCAGCGTGGGTGAGACATCATCATCATCATCATCATCATCATCATCATCATCATCATCATCATCATCATCATCATCATCATCATCAAGCAGCCATGGGCTATGGAGGTCCAACCAGACCGAGCAATTTAGTTCTCCAAGCATGTCTGTCCTGTGCTACATCTGCTGCATCTGGCCACTGCACACCAATTCTAACAAGGTCCTGTTTGACATTGTCTGCCCACCGCATCCTAGGTCTCCCCCTCTTTCTGAGGCTTTTAGGCACACTGTTCAGAATCCTATTCGCCAGTCTATAATTATCCATACTGGCAACATGGCCAAACCAACGGATTCTCTCTCTGCACAATATGCCACTTAAAGGAGGTTGCCGACTCCTTTGCCTAACCTCTTCATTGCTTACAGTGTTGAACCACCTAATACCCAAGATACTACGTAAGCATCTAGTTTCCTGTTATCTTGTTTACACAGCGTCCAAGTTTCACTACCATAACTAACCCCAGAAAGAACCAAATTATTATACAGTTTAATTTTAGTCTTCATGTGTATACGCCTATTTCTCCACACTCTCCATAGATTCTTAAAAGTCCCGGCAACAATCCCTATTCCTCTGTTAATCTCATGCTGCACATCACCAGTATCTGTTACATAGCTCCCAAGATAATTAAACTGTGACACCTGCTCAAGACTGCAACCATTCAGATTAACTGAATCACAGCCTGCCTGACCAATTTTCATCACTTTAGTTTTCTCTCTGTTTATAACCAAACCTACTCTATTACCAGTCTCATCAACAGCTCGAATGAAAGAGTTCATCTCATCAACATCATTTGCCAAAAGGGCTAAATCATCAGCATAATCTAAATCAGAAATTTTCGTATCTCCAACCCATTTAAGGCCAAAATCTTTCCCTTGAAGTGAATTTTGCATAACATAATCAATAACCAAACTAAAGAGAAAAGAGTCAAAATTCACCCTTGTCGAACACCAGAAAACACGAGATTCTGGGTGAGACACTATACACTATAACTAACGCACAATCACTAATGTTTCTCATTAACTCAAATACACCTGCATTGCTATTTACATGTCTATTACTATACAGTACATCTATTATCATTAAGACTGCGCATGCTCTGTACTCTCAGGGTCATAATATTCTCCTTGTGCAGCTACACATTGTTACAAACAATACTCAGCTGATCTTATATCACGGGCCCAGCTAAGATGCAGTTCGCATTCAACTAGCTCTCTCTTGAGCCGAGACACAAGCGTCCCTTTCTCAAGACATTCAGAGAGGGACTCTTCTTTCCCACCCTTTTCATCAGTCAGGAAAAACATCACATTGGAAGGTTCAGTCTTCACCCCTTGCCGCAATGACGCTATGTGTGGTCCAATAGCTCAAACTTGGAGGGGAACACACGGGAACACCGTCCACACCACTGGACCGCAAAACTGTCAGCTCTCCCACTTTGTGGACGGAGCTGAACGTTCATGCTGTTGCAGATGGGAAAAGGACCAGAATCCATATGCCATCCCCAAGAATCGATGGTCTGAGAGATGGGGTGGGGGGGAAATCCATGTCTGAAGCATTCGACCACATAACTGTGATTCATAACTAAAGATGACACAATGCCATTCTGCAGCTGAAGTTGTTCGAGGTCAGCACCATTCTAGTTACCTTCGACCAGGGCCACATCATCCCATGTAACTAATCAAATGCTTCACCATTCTGTCCAAGAATTTTCTTATGTCTTTCCACAAATGCGAGTTAATTGGCCAACTCCTGTGCCTTAAAGGGACAGGGTGGCTCAGTCGGTAGCACACCAGGCTCGTAATCTGTAGTTCCCAGGTTCGAGTCCCAACTGGGTCAGCATTGAGATTTATCTACGCAAAATTCCCCGTCCTGCCCACGGTCAGTAGGGGACACCGATGGACTTGGAAAGGCCGCCGTCTGTCGGATGGGACGTTAAGTCGTGGCCCATGTGCGGGAGAGCCATACCCTGTGTACATTAAAGTACAAGCTGGATGGCCTTGACGAGAGGCTACCATCTGTCTCCCAGTAGCTGTTCCATTGAGCCTCCTCCCCCAACCTTCTCTGAGCCTTCGGGGTCCATGTGACCTGGCCATTTAGCACATAGTGTGCAAAAAAGTGCCTCTCAGAGGTAAAACAACCCAACCCTATGCCTTAAAGAGTCTGCTACTGGATGTCAGGGAGTATAGCATTTAAGATCAAGAACTGTGAGTTACAGTCATTAAGTTCATTGCAGAATATAACTGTTAGGGAAATGAAGAGTTCCAATATTGTCAGTTATAGCAAATCGATCTATCCTCTCCATGCAGCTTCAGTGGGTCGATCTTATCTGCTTGAACCCGAGGTGATGAGGTAAACAATGCAAACCCTAACGGTTCGCCTATATGATGCCTGTTCTAATCAACCTCAAATAGAAACTTTACAACAATAAGACCTGCCAAAGACTTAAAATCGCCCGTTTGCTTCATTGGGCTCGGCTGTTTTACCTCTAAGCACGACTTTTTCCCGCACAATATACTAAATGGCCAGGTCACAAGGACTCCAAGGGCTCAAAGAAGGTTGAGGAAGGGGACCACTGGACAGCTGTTGGGAGATAGGTTGGTAACCGCCCATCAAAGCCATCCAGGACGTTCTTTAGCATGTACAGAGTATAGCTCACCGACACGACCTCAATGCTTAACGTATCATCTGACGGATGGCGGTCTTTCCAGGCCCATTGGTGCCCCTTTTCTGAGACCAGGACAGGGTTTAGCGGAGATAAATCTCAAACTGTAAAAGGTAGGTCTCCATCCTTGGAAACTGCAGATTATGAGACTGGCGAGTTGCTGGAATTATGATCCCCTCCTCGGCTGGTATTTTTCTGTTATTATTCAGAGCCATCAATTTCTAACGACGTCTCTCACCAGAAACGGCCAATGTATAACAGTATCTAATATACGTATATAGACGATTGTGAGTGATTGGCTTCTTGATTGAGTGACCGAGTTATTGAGTGATTTGGGATGACCCTAATTCTATGATACAGAAATGGTAGAGCTATGAAAATTTGCACCTAGGAGTAATCCGAGTTGTAGCTATAGGGAAAAATTTGAAATTTAACCTTCGAGTGTGCTTCATGGTCAAAAAGAGGTCACTTAGAGCTCAAACATTGATCTACGACTGCTAGGGAGGTAAATATGGGTGTCCGAGGGTATTTTGGGTTCTTGATCTCAGAAACGTGAAATTCGGGATCCAGCGAGTCCTTTGAGGTCAAAGGTCAAATTTTATCTACCGGTACTAGAGAGCTAAAATTTGATGACTAGGGTTATTGTGGGCCTTAGATCTTAGAAACGTTGCGAACATTTGGATCCGAATGGTCATTCGGGATCAAAGGTAAACTTTCAATATACTGATGCTACAGAGCTAAAAATTGGTCCATAGAGGTGTTTCGGATCGTGGATCACAGAAATGTTGGGAACTTTGAGATCTGGTATCGCGCTCAAGGTCACACAGGGGTCGGAGTAACAGTATAGAAATTAAGAGGCATCGACTGATTACTTATATAGCATGCGATTCTTTCATATTTTATAAGCATATATTGTTGGTAAGGGACCAATTTATAGCTGTGGCCTGTAATGAAAACAATGGTCAGATAACCCTAGTCTAGTCCATTTTCAGTAATAAAATATCGCTAAAAATGTCCTGTAGACAACAAACACTTAAAATAATTAGCTGGAGAAAAAATTAATTGCCTTGAGTGGACAAGCAATTTTTGTCAGCTAATTATTTCAAGTAGCCCATTTTCCCTTGGAGAGGCTTAGCATCAAAGCTTTTGTTGCTACATTCAGGAAAATCCAGAGACAGGATATGTAGTTTTACCAACTTTGGAAAGTAGAAAAATCCCAATTTTTAACGAACGTTTGTCGAAGACTTTAATTCCTTATTTTATGAAGTTGTTCCTAAGGATTCTTTTTTCCTACTTCTGTTATACTTACAATAATTCGAAACCTATGTTTCTGTGCATAATTTTCTGCAAATAACTCGGTTAGAATGCTTGGCTACTGATCAAAGGGCCTCGGATAAGGTATGAATGTTTCTTTTCTGTGTTGTGTTTCTACTGAGATCTCACAGATCGTTTCTATGGCGTATAAACTGACAGGAGTTTGTCAAACCTCTGTGGCAAACAGAGCCGGATCTAGGAGGGGGCGAGCAAGGGGCCCTTTGAGAATGCTAGTAAGGGTAATAGAGGCAAAAATTATTGAACTTATGAATTTTTCATGCGTTTTCAAGAAATTTTTTAAAGATCTCTGAAAAGGATAAGGGAAATGTTATACAATAATGAAAATGCAGTCTCTTGCCCCCATCCTCTCCATACTCTTTCACGGCTCGATTGAGTTTCCTGCCCCGCCCCCACCTCACCACCCTCTTTTATTTCTTTGCTGTTCGATTGAGTTTCCTGCCCCGCCCCCACCACCCTCTTTTATTTCTTTCCTGTTCGATTGAGTTTCCTGTCCCGCCCCCACCTCACCACCCTTTTATTTCTTTCCTGTTCGATTGAGTTTCCTGCCCCGCCCCCACCACCCTCTTTTATTTCTTTCCTGTTCGATTGCGTTTTCTGCCCCGCCCCCACCACCCTCTTTTATTTCTTTCCTGTTCGATTGAGTTTTCTGCCCCGCCCCCACCACCCTCTTTTATTTCTTTCCTGTTCGATTGAGAATCCTGCCCCGCCCCCACCACCCTCTTTTATTTCTTTCCTGCTCGATTGAGTTTCTTGTGCCTTATTTTTTTTCTAGATCAGAATCTGGTGAGAAGCATTTATTTGAGAAGTTATTCATTTTTTTAATTTAAAGTTTCTGTTGAAGAAGTATCATAGATACTAAGCAGGATTTATTTTCTTCGAACAGAATATTCTCAAGATCCCAATTGCAGTGACGTACTCCAGCAGTTGCAATTGGAGATTGGAGGCGGAGGGGGATGTTTGAGCGTAAGGGGTCTCTGTTTTTCGACGACTGCCTTAAAATTATGTTTTTCAAGCAGTGAAGACTATGGGGGTTATAACCCCATAAATTCTCCTTTTCGGTGCACCACTGCCTAAATATATCAAAGCTATAAGCCATAACAACTAGGCATTTGGTTTATAAACATTTTATTAATCTTTTCTGTTACAAACTTTCAGAAGTCTCTGTTCCTTTGGCTTCAAGTCCTCTGTTGCTCCAACACTGTTTTATTTCAAACCAAAATATAAAACATAAAGTTTACTTACATGACTACGGGAGAAAGTCATAACACTGAGAGTTGGTCTTTTTATTATACCAGAATGGTGAGTTTCACACACAAAATGCAACGGCAGGAGAGCCACACCCTATGCACGTTAAAAACACAGTCGAAAGCCTTGACGAGAGGCTTCCATCTGCGTCGTAATAGCTATTCAGCGGGCCCCCTTACTCCAACGGTCTCTTGGGATCCTTGGAGTAAAGACATTTAACTCTTTGTATACAAAAAAGTATAAAAGTTTGGGCATGGACGTTTAAAAAAAAAACAGATTGAAAACCTTCTTCGCACTTATAAATGCTCGGATTCGATCCGCAAAACATTAAACTGAATTTATTAATTTCTTTCACTTCGTAGACTAGAGTATTTGAGGAACAGTGTTATGAGAATGCGAAATGGCAAAGCGAGACAAATAAACGATTAATAGATCTAAGAAAATCACATAGGTTAGATGGTCAAAACAAGGACCCCATATCTCAATTAGAACGAGTTTAAAGTCGATGAAGTGGGATTAAATGTAAGAGGTGAGAATGCTAAATACAAATGAGACCAGGTGTATTTGTTTTAATTTTAAAATCAGTTTGCGTTAAAAGGTTCGGTGAGTAATTGGATTATCGAACATCTTGATAATTCAGATGCAAAAAAAGTTGGATTACGTCACTCTGCATAAATGTAAATAAATTAAAATATTCGTTTCTTTAAAATCATCCCAGTGAATTCTCTGTATCAAAATTATGCACAGCACTGGGGGGGGGAGAAGACAAAAACCCGATTATCCAGATTCGTATAATCTTATTTCTACTGTAATTTTTATTTTCCAAGTTTGCTTATATAGGAAAATATATATATATGGAAACAAGGAGAGAACTAAGTTTTTTTTTATCGCATTCCTTTACCCTTGGTGAAGAATCCCCGTTCCTGATGAGAAGAGATAATCTCAACGCAGGTATAGTGGGGACTCGAACCTGGAAACATCATATTTCGAGCCTAGTCTGTTACACACTCATCAACCTTCTCAGAAGAAAGGAATACGAATTTCACAGTTGAATTATTATTATCTCAGAGCGGCACTTTTTCGTATACAAAGAGTTAAATGTCTAACTCCTAAGGATCCCAAGAGTCCGGAGAATGCTGGAGGCTATTAGAATGCTGAATAACTATTACGTCGCAGATGGAAGCCTCTCGTCAAGGCTTTCTAGTGTGTTCTTTAACGTGCATAGGGTGTGGCTCTCCTGCACATGGAACCTCATCCAATCTGATGGACGGCGCCCTTTGCAAGACAACTGGTGACGAGTTTCAGGCAAGAAGTCAAGGATTAAGGATCTCAGGATAAAAATATGTTATCAATAAGTCATTACTCATTCTTGAGCGTTGAGATTTACCTCCGCAAAACTCCCCGCTCTACCCACGGTCAGTAGGGGACACCGATGGGCTTGGAAAGACCGCCGTCCGTCGGATGGGACGTTAAGCCGTGGTCTTGGTGGGAGGCTATCATCTGTCTCCCAATAGCTGTTCCAGTGGGTCCCCTCCCTCAACCTTCACTGATCCTTCGGGGTCCTTGTGACCTAGCCATTTAGCCCATTGTGTTCAAAAAAGTGCCGCTCAGAGGTAAAACAACCAACCAACTCACTCTTGGGATGAAGATGAATAAATACACTTCCGGTGGTTTGATCGTATGACAGAGATGAATGAGACATAGATATAAAATGAAATGCATGATGAACAAGAATCCCTGGTGAGTTTTAAACTGATCAGGTGAAGAATGTGGAACAGGGTCGAATCCGAGAATGTCATGACCACTCCATCAAAGCAAAAATTTTGATCTTAAATTCTTAATACGTTTTTGCACGTAATTACAACAAAAGACAATAATATATCTTCTTTTCTACTCAGTTTCTATAAAAATTGATTGATTTGTCGTTTCACAACAATTTTTAATTTTGAAAAAGGGAAGATTTGATTCATATTATGCGAAACTTAATTGGTAATAAGACAATGTTAAAACACGCAACGATAAGGCCTTGATATTTAGAGAATAGAATGATTTAGCATTTAGAATGCATTCAATTTAGTGCGAAATAGGCACAGATTTGGAAAAGAATTTGCTACGAGGGGATTGTTGGGTCGAGTTGTTTTGCCTCTGAGCGGCACTTTCCTTTTTTATGCAATGAAGCCTTTCATTTTCTATCTGTGTAATTTACACAATGAGCTAAATGGGCAGGTCACAAGGACCCAGAGGAATCAGAGAAGGTTGGGGGAAGAAGACGCACTGGAATGCTTTTAGATAGACCAGAATACCTTTTCAGCATTTCATTTACAGAAATTAATTTTCCTAATAGTGCAATTACATACTTTCCCATCTGTACAATTGATCTCTAAAAAAATATTCTTGCAAAAAATTTGTAGTGTATATATATAAAGTCATTTTTTTCACTTCCTTCCATTCCAGTTACTGAAATTTTACAAAATGCTATGTCCTCCTTGAGAACTTTAGTTTCCCCCTTGCTTCCTTATCCCTCAGATGCGTCACTTTTATCGAATTATGCAATGAAGAAAATGCAGTTGCTCCGGGCTGAACAGAAATTATAACGCGGTACCAACTCAATTTGTTGACGTACCTCTTAATAACATAATGACACATTATAATGCCATTGGAAACAATACACGATGTTCACATAATGACTACTTGAAGAAGAGATTGAAACAAAACATAAATTACATACTATTACTGAATATAAATCACGTTCACAAAACATCAATATCTCACCTATGAATAATGTCTAGTAATGGGATATGACATCTCAAATCACACAAGGGATATAAATGTATTCACATAAGCTATATATAAGTATGCAAAACATTTAAAATTTGTGGCACTTTAATACGTCCGTTGGTTTAAATTTTTATGATGGAAGAAAAGAGACACTTTAAATATTTTTATTTCGTTTAACGAGTTAGTTTTTGTTAAAAATGAACAACATATTGCTATGTGCGCTTTTTTTTACTATTTATCACATTTGCATAAAATATTCTGTTTAAAGAAAATTGCTATCGAATCACTATCATGTTATGTAGCTGAGGCTTCAAAGTTTTTGTTACTGCAGACAACAAATGGAGTACCCAAGTTTGTTTGTTTGTTTTGGGGGTAATTTGTCGAACTAGAATAGAAATTTACAAGGAGAGGGTCGATGTGTTGGGTTGTCCTTAACCCTCAAAAGCCCACCATTCTTTTTAACGCAGTCCCCGAAAATCAAAATCTTAAGAACTTCAAACCCCGTCTACCATGATATTCAAACATGTCAAGCCCTGGCACTAATATTTAAGAAGTTTTTTTCTGGGTACACCACTGACATTTAAGTAATAATAAAACAAAACCGAACTTCATTTTAATAATATATGATTTTTACTAACTAAAAATAAATTGTGCCAAAGAGCTGAAAAGTCTACATATATTTTAAATTGTATGAAGGCAAAAACGATTTTGAAAACAAATATCATAAATAACATTACAACTGAAGAGAAAGTTGTGAATGTTCTGCAATGGGGAGAGTAAAAAATTTTCAACTATTTAGGTATATGCAAAGGAAGCAATTTATAACGAAAGATTCATGCTAATATTAATAGATTAATACGAAAACATATATATTGTATATTTTTTTTTAATTTCCCTCATGCACTTAATTCAGAAACCTGACAAGAGTCTCGGAAAAATTCTGAGGTTCTGCGAGGAAGTCGAGCTTCAGCAGAAAGACAACAGAAGAAAAGAAACACTATTCCTTATCAAAGGAATCGAACCCATATCCCTTTGATCAGAAGCCAAGCGCTTTAGAACTGTCATTAAAATATATACTATGTAAATCCTGTCGCAAAAAAAAGTAACCCGTTTTTTCTCCAATGTTTGTTCATTTTCCTGTATTTTTTCAAATATACACCACGGATTTGTTGCTAGGTGTGTTTGTATGTCTGTGTGTTCGGGAGTTTATTAATTAAACCTAATTAATTTGAACAATATTTTAAATATACGTATATGAATTCTCATATGAAAAGTTATAATAGTTTATAATTATTAAAATTATATTATTTTTGAGAGCTAAATTTATATTTAAAAAACACTTTTGCTCTTGTATTCGAGCAAAGATTGGTTAATCAATGAAACTGTGTTATTGTTATTGATATTTGATACATTTTAAAAATATAACTGACATAATATTTATAATTTTGGGAGAAGCAAATTGTTTACGATCATGTTTACGGTTAATTACAAAAATATTCCATTACAAAATGACTTCGTGTCTGGAGTATCAAAAAGTTAATGACTTCAAAGTTTAGGTTTATTGAGAAGAATTTGTGTCTGATTAATCCTAAATGATATTTCCAATTTCGGTTACGACTGGAAAAGTACAATGTTAAATAAAAATCAAAGTAATTTATTTTTATCATGACGTTCAGTGCTTAGTAATTAAATTTTAATGGGGGGCATAGATCTTTAGATTACTAACTTTTCAGGGATGCTCCTTGTGTGTCATTAATGGAATCGTCCTTAGCGTTGTGGTGTTATTAATGAAGAATTTTTAAACTTCTAATGAATTATAATCTGGTATTTTTCATTCCCAAACACAATGCGATTTTTATTCTCTTTTCAAATAGAATTATTTAAAAACCTGTAACTGTCGATTGATTATAGGTTATTAACTATAAGTTAATGCCTAATGATTGTAGGTTATTAACTATGGATTATGCCTAACTATAGGTATATAGTGGATTATGCCTAACTATAGGTATATAGTTATCTCCAGTCAATTTCTTATATGTGATGTTGTATGTACTCATTCAAATCGTTTTGTGTTTGTAATGCTATATCTGTTTCTTAATTCTCCCCAATGCATTCGGTGTAAACAATATTTACTTTCCATTTACTGCTATTTAATTAAAATCAAAGTGGCCTGGGTTCTAGCTGTGGATAAAACTTGGATGTTTCTTTTCTTGTGTTGTCTCTCTTTCCGCTGGGATCTCACAGTCCCTGAAGACCTTCTCTATGGCATATTACACTTGACAGGCTCTAGTTAAATCTCTGTGACAAGCAGCTGTTTATAAGGTAATTATTTCTCATAATTATTGGCTATTAGTGGCGTAGTCAAGTTGGCTATTAGTGGCGTAGATTGGGTATTTAGATTTAACTCCCTTCCCAGTAAAAAATATTTGAAAAAAAAAACATTGATTCATTAATTCACATTAATAGAAACATTGAAAACAAATTAACCCCGTCCATTTATAAAAATTCTATCTAATTCTGACTACTTCATTGCTATGTATCAAAGTTTCACTTTCATAATTAGATTATAAAAACAGATTGGAAACACGTTTTTCAAAGCTGAAAAAATAAACTTTTCTTCATATTATTCAAAGAAATATAATTGACTCTCTACTCCAAAGCTTTCTTGATTCTTTGAGAATGAGTTCTCCTCCAACTGATCTTGACGAGAGAATGAATTAATTTTAACAGAGTAATCCATTTGTAGCAATAAGAGATTCCCACTCTGAACGAAAGTTCTACCATTCTGGACGTTCATTAATGGCTGAAACTAGAGACAAGCACATAGATTAAGTTGAATCGACATATGTCGAAGACAAACTAAGGCATTTATACAAGCTGAGAGTTAAGAATTCTCTCAAAATCGTCCGACAAAGATGGCGAACATTAAAGTAAGGATCAAGCAGACTATCGAGACACTGCCCACAATGGCTCCGGAGCACATGTCCGCATCTTTTCCTTTGCAAAACTGATCGCGACCACCGCCGGGCATGACCATAGCAGCGGCCTCATCCGCTTTTCTTGCTGCCTGTTCGCCGCATCCATCTCTGATGACACCACGGATGCAGTCGATGAGATGTATAATGACGCTGAAACAGAAATATTCAAATCTCGTCATATGAGTTCATCATAAATACTACAAAGTTGTATTTTAAGAATCAGATCAATAAGACAAATTCACATATTTCGCTAATATAATTTTATGGTTAAATCCAAATAAAATCTATTTAAATAAGAGAACACAAAATGGGTGATTACACATTCACCAGGATTTGATATACATCATAACTTTATCAAAACCAATAAGATAAATTGCAAAAAAACAAAACATTTCTAATTGTGAATTAGTATGTAATTGCCCACATGTTGAACAAATTTATCAAAGAAAATACCTAAGGATTTTTTTACGATTTTTTTTACGTGGAATGCTCATGTATCTCACATTTCATAAAGCTCGAGAATATCGATGATAAAAAAGTACTAAATACGGATACTTGGATGTTATTTTACAAATCAATATGCGAATCGATTTAAAATTATATAACGCAAATATTATGGAATTATGGAAAACAAATTAGATGGTTATTATATATGTGGTGTTTTATGTACACGGAATATCAAATTTAACTAATGTAAGTAAAATCGAAAAACTGAAATCTATAAGAACTGAAACTAGTATTCTTTTACATTCAAAAAACATTATAAAGCAATAATAAATATATTATAATTTTTATGCTTTTCATTCCACTGTAATTTGTTCGGAGATCTAAATCGAGTGGGGCGGGGGTGGCTCAGTCGGTAGCGCGCCAGGCTCGTAATCTGTACTTCCCAGGTTCGAGTCCCAGCTGGGTCAGCGTTGAGATTTATCTCCGCAAAATTCCCCGCCCTGCCCACGGTCAGTAGGGGACACCGATGGACGTGGAAAGGCCGCCGTCCGTCGGATGGGACGTTAAGCCATGGCCCCGGAGAGCCATACCCTTGCACGTTAAAGAACACGCTGGGTGGCCTTGACGGGAGGCTACCATCTGTCTCCCAACAGCTGTTCCAGTGGGTTCCCTCCCCCAACCTTCTCTGAGCCTTCGGGGTCCTTGTGACCTGGCCATTTAGCCCATGGTGTGCAAAAAAGTGCCGCTCAGAGGTAAAACAACCCAACCCTAAATCGAGTTCTATTTTTAATCCACCAATTTGAAAAATGTGTGGCAAGCAGGTGCTTGAGGGGACATTTATTTTTTTTTTATTATTTGAAGTATTGATACTGGAAAGAGAAATCGAAACTTTTAAATGTTTTGTAAATGGAAAGTAAAATTCTGCGTTCAGCTAACTGATTAAATATGCTTTTTATGAAAAAATGTTATTGAATTAAAAAAACTGAATAAAATTTGGCGAAATTGTGATTTCTGACACTATTCATTCAACATAAAGAGGTAAAAAGTCTGAATATTTAACACTAATAAATTCTTTCCACAAAAAATCTTTAAAAATTGGAATCATAATTACACAAACTGCTTGAAAAGGTTCATATACTTTAATAAAGTTTAATATAAGTAAATTTTTTTTCTCGCATTCGGGCACATTTCGAGAATAACAAAATTTACGAATTTAAAATTAAAAGAAATATTGCACTTCCGGGTGAGCCAACCCCTGACGCTCCTCACTTACTATTCAGGTATTCTTTAGCACGTCTTTCTGGCGCGGATTTTTGTGGAGCAGAGTGCGATTTGTCCCCATAGGGCTTCCTTATCATGTGACGAAGCCTGAAAAGGTTAGAGTAAATTGCAATATTTCAGGCGGCTTTTTCTGCCCCGCAAGATTTAGTCACTTTGATTGGTATTGAACAAAAAACAAAACAGGCCTCCCTTTCGGGAAAATGGTGGGAATTTCGGGACATCGCAAGCCTTTTTTTTTTGGAGAGGATTTTGAGGATTTGAAGCACTGAGATTTTTTGAACTTTAGGACATATCGGGTCACTTCCGTTGGGCTTTTTGGGTCACTTCCAGGTCATTCTGCAGCTATTGAAAAGTTCGCTGGAATGACACTCATTTCGCTCGGAAAACCTATTCTGCAGAACAATGTATGGGTAGTTTTCCTTCAAGCCAGGGACCTGTGACTGCGAGAGGAAGTCCGTAAAACCGGCTTTGGGTTTTCTTCTACTAGGAACATGGTTTAATACCCCATCCGGTACAAGACGCACTTTCCAAACCCACTCTTGTGCAAATTCTTATTAAAGCTAGAGCACAGTTGGGATTTTTTACCTCTGAGTGTCACTTCATTTTTTTCACACAATGAATAAAATGGCCAGATCACAAACACTTCAAGGATTTAAAGAAGGTTGGGGAAGGGAACCCACTGAACACTGTTCAGTGGGTTCCCTTCCCCAACCTTCTTTAACAACCTTTGGCGACAACCTTTGGCGACCTTTTTCTAACAACCTTTGGCGAAGGGAACCCACTGAACACTGTTCAGTGGGTTCCCTTCGCCAAAGGTTGTTAGGAGACACATGAAAGTCTCCCATCAAGGCCATCCAGGATGTTCTTTAACATGCACAGGGTATGGCTCTTCTGTACACCATACCACTGCTTTGGGTCCCATACGATGACCTTACTAAGTTCATCGGTGTTCCCTTTCTGACCAAGAGCAGAGTGGAGATTTTGCAGAGAGAAATCTCAACATTGGCATAGCACTGGTTAGCGGAAAAAATCTCAATATAAGCATAGCAGGGATTTGGAACATCAGTAATAGGAAGTTAGCGAATACCGATTGAGCCAATCACGCTCCTGTGAAAAAGAGCAGTCAAGTATACCAACTGGTCCCTTGGATTTATCCTTTACATGTGGTTCCAACTTACCAACACATCTTCTGATTCTTTTTGTCCATATTATTCTCGTTTTGGACTTCATTCAATTCTGGCTGCAACTTCTTCGCACATTCCATTATTTCAGGCATGTGCCTATTCGCACACTCTTCATCTATATAAAAGAAAGATATATTTTTGTTAGTTTCAAACAATTTCGGTTATCGTTTAAAGTTACTTAGGAGAATCGAAAAATAAACATTAACATATCTAAGTCAAGTTTTAAATGCAAGCATCATCTTTTGATCAACATAAATAATAAAAGTTACTAATATCCAGTGATGTTGACAAGGATCTTTCGTTCAAGTATAAGAGGTTATACCCTGAAGAGCCAAAACATTATGACCAGCGCATCTTTATGAAAATCGAAGCAACTGCAGGTAAATGACGGCAGGTCTGAAGGTGATGAAACGGTGTAAATAACACATGATACTGAGTTCTGTTAATCAGTGTTATTCTTGTTCTTCAGATAGGAAAGGCAGCGGACCTAAGTGAGTTTGACAAAGGCCAAATTGTAATGGCCAGACGACTGATTCAGAGCATTTCCGAGACGGCAATGCTTGTGGGGTGCTCACGGTCAGCCGCGGTTAGTACCTTCAACGAGTGGTCCGAGGAAGGAAAAGTCACGAACCGTCGGCAAGGTGTCACGTGACACGAAGGTTGCCAGATCACTAATTTCTAAAAAAATCGTTGCCAGATATTTTTTCTGAATTCTGTAATCAACCACAATGTTCGGATATTTTTTGAGCGACTGTACGGGCTTCCAAAACGGTACGCGTATAACTATTGAGCCACATGAGCTTTCGCCACAATTTATTCTTCGTGGGTTGCATGTCAGCGAGGACATTTGCATATTAAACCTCGCTGATAATTAATATATAACCTCGCTGATAAAAATTCAGTTGTGTTTTTATATGAAATCAACACCATGTAATCAATCCTAGTACAACTATATTTTATTTCTACTAATTCAAATTCGAGATCCAAATAAACATTTTACAAACTTTCATACTGAAAGCGTGAAACATAATCTTAAATAATACTGCTTATGATTTATGCATATTGACACTGGTTAGAGGCTATTTCACCTCCAAAAGCATCACTGACTGAATTTTACTTCAAATGGATTGGATTGTTTTACCTCTGAGCGGCACTTTTTTGCACACCATGGGCTAAATGGCCAGGTCACATGGACCCCGAAGGCTCAGAGAAGTTTGGGGAAGGGGACCCACTGGAACAGCTGTTAGGAGACAGATGGTAGCCTCCCGTCAAGGCCATCCAGCGTGTTCTTTAACGTGCACAGGGTATGGTTCTCCCGCACACAGGGCCACGGCTTAACGTCCCATCCGACGGACGGCGGCCTTTCCAAGCCCATCGGTGTCCCCTACTGACCGTGGGCAGGGCGGAGAAATTTTGCGGAGATAAATCTCAACGCTGACCCAGCTGGGACTCGAACCTGGGAACTACAGATTACGAGCCTGGCGCGCTACCGACTGAGCCACCCCCGCCCCTTACTTCAAATGGAAAACCGAGGATTACTCAACTGGTGAATCGGAGAAAATGTTTTGTAAGCAGCGAAAAATGTGCAAAAAAATACGAAAATGAAATAACGCATTATTTCTTTTTCAAACGCAAGAACAAAGTTTGTGATAGAATCAAATGTTGCACATAAATATAATTCTGTCTTCATCTCTGGGCTATGTAAAAAACGGAATTTTAAAAACCCAAGGAAATCAAGATCACTTGAAAACGTAATTGAATAGCTCTCCCTCGATTAAAAGCCCTCGTAATCTGCTGCGTCCACTTTCCCGTTACATGGATTATGTGTAAAGAGTTTTTTAAAAGCAATTTCCTTTACCTGCATCAGAAGAGTCTGCCATCATCATTGGGTATCTATCGGATGTTTGCCTTGAATCAGCTGCCAAAGGAGCGCTGTCGTATCGTGTGGAAAATACTTGTGGGTTCTTGGGACACCTCCAGGCCTTCTCCTGACCCCTGTCCACCAGGTAAGTGACGAGGAGGCTTCGATCTTCGCTGCTGCACTTTGAATTCACGATCGATGTCACGCAGTCACGGAAATTCACGTAGCCCCTACAAAAATAAAAAAGCAATTGAGATTATCAACGTCCTCTACAATCAGTGAAGTGAACATACAAAAAGGAATCTAAAATGTTACGCAGTAGCAAAACTTCACATAAAGAATGCTAATTATGAATAGCTTTGCTTCACATAAAGAATGGAGCAGCAAGTCTCCCTCAAAGAGTTTTTTCACCCGTTGTGGCTTATTACACTTAACCACGAAAACCAAGATTCTAGGCCTGAAAATGTATCAATCCACAACTCGTTAAGGAACTTCTCGGCAAGTGTTTTGTATCTGAAATAATAAACTATGTCTATGATCGCGAAACCTCTTCACATAAAGGGGCTAGGAACCTGGAATTTCGGCAGTAGATTAAGAGTAGCATGTGAATGTACAATGAAAAATATAAACTCGATTGGTGGTTAGAAATCGCTGTCTTGGATAAAAAGTCTTTCTACTCCGTTCGTAGATTCTACTCATTCGCAAATTCTAATCGTGAAAGCTACCAACCATTGCCCCATCTCCCCATTTCCAAAGAATTATTTTATTGAGACGTCTCATTACAAGTAGGAACCTTAGTTTTTTCACCTAACATGTGACTGCAAATGGTGAACCCGCGTGTGAAATTGTAGTTGCTAATGTCCCGCTATAAAATAAATTATGCTTCATTGTGTAATTTGCAATATTCCGAAATTAAAAACAGTATTTGTAATTGCTCACCTCCATAAAGTGCACATATTAATAATGTACATTGTAAATAGTCCTTATTTCTCGCATAAGGTGTGGAACTATTTGCTGCGGCGGAATTACATTTTCGAGTTGTTCTTGAAAGAATTCATGTGGGTGTGGCCTCTTTTCATTGGTTGATTTATTTCTTTGATCTTCAGATAATGCCGTTCCATTCTTTATCTGGAACGGAGTATATTCATAAAATGGCTGGATTTCGGATGTGCCAATGTTGGCTGCGAATGTGTGGATAATTCAAGGCGATCATTTGAGTGGCGATTAATTTCCATTCTGCAAATCTCTTGGATTATTAATGTCCTAAATGGGTAAAAGTAAAAAATCCAGTTCAAAACTTAAAAAGACAGCTGGAATCCCAATAAAGTCCAACGACAATCAGCAAATAAACAAACTGGGAAAGCACATTAAAAAAAATGGAAATGTCCAATTTGCGTAGAAGTCGTTCCTCTAATGATATAAGCAATTATATGGCAAATAATGAAATATTTCTGAACTTTGACAAAATCAAAAAAAGAAGAAAAATAAGCAAAAAAACAATAATGAGACCAAATCTACTGAACTTGAACAACACTCGGATAATTCTGAACATTCATTGAATGAAGATGAAAATTCCATCATTTCTGAACATAGTAATAATTCTCAAGATGAAGATAACATAACACCTATAATATTCTTCAACAACCATTTCAAGCTTGTGGACTTAGACGACACAAAAGTGACGGACTATTTCTTTAACTTGTTGAAAAAAGATATCAGAGGCCATTTCACAAGAAAAGGCGACCTCATTTTATTTCCTGACTCAGAACAAGATTTACAAAAGCTCATGGAAGTGACTGAAATCCTGAAAACAAGAGTTGAATTTAGATTCCCACAAAAAGATTATTTCCTCGGAATTCTAGAAGGTGTGAACGTAAAATATTCTGACAGCTACCTATTTAAAGAGCTTGACAATGTCAAAATTAATAATTGTTTTTCAAAATCTTTTGATATGCAATAAGGATTAACTCAAGGCTCAATTTTGAGCCCAATTCTCTTTAATTTATACATTTATGACTTATTCAAAAATCATGACCCTAAAATTAAATTTGCAACTTTTGCAGATAATATTGTCATCTGGAGTTGTGATAAAAATATAAATAAACTCGAACATAGACTACAAATACAAATAAATAAAACTCTAGATTTTTATAAACTTTGGCACCTCTCAATTAATTTTGAGAAAACTTTTTGTATACCTTTCATTAAATTTAAATCTGTCCCACCCGAAATTATTTTACATTTAGAACAAAAACAACTTAAACAAGTTAATTCAGTCAAATATCTGGCATATACTTGGATTCGTGGCTTAACTGAAAAACCCATTTACTACAACAACATAGTAAAGGATGCAAGTTATTAAATTTTTTTTAAATGTTTATCAGCTACAAACTGGAGAACTCCTCCCAATTTTTTAATTTATCTATATAAAAATCTTATTCGTTCAAAGCTTGAATATGGTCTAGAATTTACGGTCGGAACTAGCGATCAAAATTTAAAGAAATTTAATGTCCTTCAAAACGAATTAATCAAATCTGCATTAAAATAAATACCTCCTCAAGCAGCTGCTTGCCATAGAGGTCTGACAGGAGCCTGTCAGTTTAAATGCCATAGCAGATGTCTATGAGGATGGCAGGGCCTCAGCAGAAAAATAACACACACAACCATGCCTTACCCGGGGCTCGAACCCAGGTCCCGTAGATCAGTAGCCAAGCGCGCTAACCATCGGCCACGGGACGGCAGTAAATCTGCATTAGGCCTTCATAAAAGAACTTTAACTATTGCTTTAATAGGAGAAACAGATATTGCCCCATTCCAAATCAGAATCAAAATTCTTTTAATTAAATATTTAACTAGACTTTTCTTAAAAATCCCTTCGCATCTTTTTATACAAAATTATCTTAATAACCCAAAAATATTCAAATAATATCACAATAAACTTGACGAAGATATTTTATTAAAAGTTATTTTTAATCTCTCCACTTCAAGAGAAACATTTAATCCTGTAGCTGATTGGAGCTTTCATCGCCCCAATATTCAAATTAATTTACCGGGCATTTTTTCAAAAAAAGACTTTTTAACAAATTCTTTAAAAATTCTCACAACTTTATTTTGTAATATAAAGTATAAAAAACACATCAGTATATACTGATGGGTCACTTCAAAAAAATTGTAATGCAGCTTCGGCTGCCTTTTATATTCCAGCAATTAATTTTTCTAAATCTTTCAAATTACCTTCCATTATATCAATCACTCAAGCTGAACTTATAGATTATATTAGAAGCTTTTATTTACATTACACAAAATTTTCATAAAAATTTTTTATTATTTACACAGATTCTAAATGTGCACTAGATATTTTTTAAAACAAGACCTCTATTATACAGACTATTCTCAATTTATATATCAACTCTTAACATTAACAGACTTCAATGTAAGATATCTAAAAAATCACATCTCATTGCAGTGGGTACAGTCGGTCAAAAAAGTATCCGAACGCTACAGCTGAACTCACGTGTCACGTGACACGAAGGTTGCCACATCACTAATTTCTAAAAAAATCGTTGCCAGATATTTTTTCTGAATTCTGTAATCAACCGTAGCGTTCGGATACTTTTTTGAGCGACTGTACCTGCCCACTGTAATATTGAAGGAAATGAAAAAGCTGATGAACTCGCGAAAAATGCAATTACTATAATATCACACAAACTATATATTTCTATTCTCATTTCAAAAAAATTATTAATTTTCATGAATTTTACTTAACAAATAATTATTTTAAAATTAATGGTAATTTACATAATAATTTTAGGTATGGCCTTTCTTCTAACATTCAATTTACCTGCAATTTTAATTTACCTAGACCACTATTAATAAAAAATTTTAAACTAAGAACAGGAGCTACTGCGCTTAATCGGTACTTATATTCAATTAAAAAAATTGCGACTCAAAATTGCACTTTTTGTCATGATCTTGAAACTATTAACCACGTAATATTAAAGTGTCCAAAATATACTTTGGCACGTCGAACTTTTTTTAAAGAATTAGAATCACTTGGTATTAATGAATTTACAATTTTTAATATTCTAAATTATTCAAATTTAAATATAAGGAAAATTTTTATTCTAGTTGGACAATTTCTACACGAAGCTGAATTATGGAAAAAAGTATAAAACTCTAAAGATTAACTACATTCCAATATTTACTTTATTTTCACAAGCTTTCGTCATTCTTCAAAACATCTTTAAAATATTCCTGTTTTTTGATTGGAGCTTTGAGAAAGCCGGAAACGGACCTCTCAATGAGCTGTTACGTTTTACGATGCGATATTCATAAAATGACTTTGTTTTAACTTTGATTGTGTTACCGGAAGGAAATAAAGGCCGATCAAAAAATCATGTATTTATACAGTTGCGCAAAATATATTGAGTGATAACTGAATTTTGATTACCCCACCCCACCCCATGCGAGAGATTTTTATCTTTTAAATTACAATGTTTTTCTATCGTGAACATCATTTCATGTTGACCACTCATTTTGATTACCACACCCGTGTTATATCAATGGGATTCTAAGTCCGAAGCTCTAAAGCTTTTAAAATAATCGTTTTGTGGTAAAATATGACAAAATTTATAAAGGCCTCAGTCCAGTCTGTCAAAATATCCCTTTTTTTTCAACAACATTCCTTCACTATTTGAAGAGTTACGAAAGTTGGAACGTTTAACAACAGCAATGCTAGAGAGAAGAATTCACCTTTGCATCACATAGCGCTCTTGGCTACTGATCAAAAGGGTCCTGGGTTCGAGCCCGGGTACAGCATGCATGTTTGTGTTGTTTTCCTGCTAAGATATCGTTTTCCTCAGAGACCTTTTCTATGACGTATTAAACTAACAGGTTCCTGTCAGACCTCTGTAGCCAACAGCTGCTTGATGGGTAACTTATTTTTTTATGAATCTGCAATGAGTTATCCGTTCACCGTTTTGCTCCCCCCTGGTAAACACAGTTTCGCAACAGTCGAAGCGAGAGTTTTTTATCTTTTAAATTACAACGTTTTTCTATCGTGAACATCATTTCATGTTTTGTTCCTACGTAGCTTGTTAGAATGCATTTAAACAATCACATTCGGATTAATATATTGTTCCGGATAATTATATTGTTCATAGCATGTTTTGAAACAGGCTGAAAAGAATTCATGCTTATTATGAAGGCAGTGGTCATTTATTACATCTCTTATATAATTTTAATTATCTCACTTTATATCTTTCATCGAATAAAACCTGTCTGTTTAATAGAGTAGTTTCCATCTTTTTCTCAGATTCCGACCTGGGTATCTACATCTGAGTTCATGGAGAATAGCGACCCACCTTTCAAAATTTCAACCCGTTCATCATGATGGTCTGAACTTCTTTGTTATGATATTATAATAAAAAAATATAATAAATACCCCCTCAAGCAGCTGCTTGCCACAGAGGTCTGACAGGAGCCTGTCAGTTTATATGCCACAGTAGAAGATCTGAGAGGATGGCAGGACCTCAGCAGAAAACAACACGAACATCCATGCCTTACCCGGGCTCGAACCCAGGTCCCGTTGATCAGTAGCCAAGCGCGCTAACCACTCGGCCACGGGACGGCTGTTATGATATTCTGGAGGAGAAACGATTTTATTAATAATGATCAGTTAATATAAAATATGTTATTATATTAACTGCTCATTATTAATAAAATCGTTTCTCCTCCAGAATGATTAATTATTGATCATTTTTAGTTTCATGCATTGCGAAACGACATTGGATAAAAGAATTTACATGAAAATCCAGAATGGAATCCAGAGCTCTACCCCTTAGTGTAATCAAGGCTTTGGATGCATCAATGGTTGCCACTAATGTATCGAAGGTCTTGGTAGGTTGCCACTAATGTATCGAAGGTCTTGGTCGGTGGTAGAGACATGATAGCGACACCTCTAATCTGATCTTTACTAGCTCCCAAAGACTTAAAAAAAACACTAATATTCTCATATCTAATAAAATCCCTGTAAGAAACTAATTTATTCATCGAATTTAAATACTCAGTGAATCTCCCATTTCAAATTATCATCATTACTAATACAAAAATAAATTAAATTTATTTTGATTATACCCCCTCAAGCAGCTGCTTGCCACAGAGGTCTGACAGGAGCCTGTCAGTTTATATGCCACAGTAGGAGATCTGAGAGGATGGCAGGACCTCAGCAGAAAAACGACACACACATCCATGCCTAATCCGGGGCTCGAACCCAGGTCCCTTAGATCAGTAGCCAAGCGTGCTAACCACTCGGCCACGGGACGGCAAATAAATACCCCCTCAAGCAGCTGCTTGCCACAGAGGTCTGACAGGAGCCTGTCAGTTTATATGCCACAGTAGAAGATCTGAGAGGATGGCAGGACCTCTGCAGAAAAACGACACATACATCCATGCCTTACCCTGGGCTCGAACCCAGGTCCCGTAGATCAGTAGACAAGCGCGCTAACCACTCGGCCACGGGACGGCTATTTTGATTATATATGTTAATAATTTTTTTGAACTTTTCCTGCACAGAAGACTTCTCTGCAAGATTTTCCTAAACTCGGCGAAATGCACCAGAAGTTGCCTGATAAACATCCAGCATTGGTCAATCGAAAAGATCCTATTCTTCATGACAATGCTCGACTGCACGTTGCACAAATAACGCTCCAGAAGTTGAACGAATTAGGTTACGAATCCCTGCTCCATTCACCATATTCATATGATGCCAAAGATTAACCATTTATTCAAGCATTTTGATAACTTTCTCCAGGAAAAAATCTTCAATAAAAGTGAGGCAGTAGAAAACGCCTTCAAAGAATTTATCAACTCCGAATTTTTATCAGAAATGGTATAGATAACCTTGTTTCTAACTGGCAGAAATGTGTAGATTCTTATGATTTTTATTTTGATTAATGAAGTTTATTATGAGTATGATTTGTTGAAGTTGAGGTTTAAAAATGGCCATTATTTTTGCACCAACCAAATACCAACAATTAATCCTCTTTTCTCATAAAGGGATCTACAATTTGCTTCCATGATGGGGCGGGGGTGGCTCAGTTGGTAGCGCGCCAGTCTCGTAATCTGCAGTTCCCAGGTTCGAGTCCCAGCTGGGTCAGCATTGAGATTTATCACCGCAAAATTCCCCGCCCTGCCTACGTTCAGTAAGGGACACCGATGGGCTTGGAAAGGCCGCCGTCCGTCGGATGGGAGGTTAAGCCGTGGCCCCGTGTGCGGGAGAGCCATACCCTGTGCACGTTAAAGAACACGCTGGATGGCCTTGACGGGAGGCTACCATCTGTCTCCCAACAGCTGTTCCAGTGGGTCCCCTCTTCCAACCTCCTCTGAGCCTTCGGGGTCCATGTGACCAGACCATTTAGCCCATGGTGTGCAAAAAAGTGCCGCTCAGAGGTAAAACAACCCAACGTTAAAGAACACGCTTGATGGCCTTGACGGGAGGCTACCATCTGTCTCCCAACAGCTGTTCCAGTGGGTCCCCTCTCCCATCCTTCTCTGAGCCTTCGGGGTCCATGTGACCTGGCCATTTAGCCCATGGTGTGCAAAAAAGTGCCGCTCAGAGGTAAAACAACCCAACCCAAAGCTTCCATGATTATCGATCCAATCTATTTCTTCCTCCATTAAAACATCTGCTTTGCCTTTGCACAAAGAAAGCAAAGCCTACACTTGAATGCATTTGCATTTATGAAACAGAACTCCACCAAACACGTTTCGCAATTGATTCTCTCCATGTTAGGCATGCCGCGTCGATTGCACCATTCTATTGTTCTTCCATAATCGGCATATCCGTAACATCACAAAGCAAATTTTTGCTGCTTTTACTTCACCTTCTGAAAGAAAGTTCTCCTGCATATTTGAACCGCAAAAAAAACTTCTCAGAGTGTGCGATGCGAGGCCAAAGCAAAAAAAAAACTTCCAAACCACACACAATAACTGGCTGTGGCCTAAAAATGACCTTGTTATTTTCTTTGAATAAAATGACAGCTGCTTCCTGGTACCGCCTTCATGGTCCAAGCAATTGTTACTCTCTTTTCATTCTCTACTTCCCTTATACCAGTGAAGCAGCACATTTAAAAGTGATCTCACGTAATTGAATGTTTTCCAAAAGGCGCCTACACAATTCCTTTCTATCGCCTGGAGATGCCTTCGCGTTTGGGAATCACCTAATATGTCAGTTTTCAGACATCAAGTTGGGTTGTTTTGTGGGCAAAATATGGACTAAATGGACAGATCACAAGGACCCCGAGGGCTCAGAGAAGGTTGGAGGAAAGAGGACGGACACTCGACAGCTGTTAGCTGGAAGTATTCCATCAAGACCATCTTGCGTGTTCTTTAACGTGAACAGGGTAAGTCTTTTGGCACACGGTGCCGCAGCATAACGTCCAATCTGATGGACGACTGTCTTTCCAAGCCCGTTGGTGTCCCCTGCTGAGCAAGAGCATGATGGGGGTTTAACGGAGATAAAATCTCAAAGCTGGAACAGGTGGGATTCGAACCTGGGAACTGTAGATTTCGAGCCTTGCTCGCTACTGACTGAGCTATTCATTATTCTATTCAAAATTTCTTATTAATATACCACTCACTTTAATTCAGCAATATTTTTAAAAAATTATTTTAAAATTTCACAATTTCAAACTAAGAGGACAAAATTATTAAAAGGGCCGGAGTACAACCTCATTTTCGGATCGGCATGTGCTGATTTGCATATTTCGTGACAAATATACGTTACTCATATTTCTTTTGCACTTTTTTTTACTATTGCGTCATATTCTAATGTACTACCATACCAAATAATCATTGTTTTTCAACTCCCAGTTTGCATAATATTACAAAATATATTTCGCAGTTTCTACTTTAGCATAGGAGTGTGTTTTTCCATTGGCAAGGGGGTGGCTCAGTCGGTAGCGCGCCAGGCTCGTAATCTGTAGTTCCCAGGTTCGAGTCCCAGCTGGGTCAGCGTTGAGCTTTATCTCCGCAAAATTCCCTGCCCTGCCCACGGTCAGTAGCGGACACCGATGGGCTTGGAAAGGCCGCCGTCCGTCGGATGGGACGTTAAGCCGTACCCCGTGTGCGGGAAAGCCATACCCTGTGCACATTAAAGAACACGCTGGATGGCCTTGACGGGATACCATCTGTCTCCCAACAGCTGTTCCAGTGGGTCCCCTCCCACAACCTTCTCTGAGCCTTCGGGATCCATGTGACCTGGCCATTTAGCCCATGGTGTGCAAAAAAGTGCCGCTCAGAGGTAAAAACAACCCATTGTCATTCTATTGTAGTTGATAAATGAGAAACCAGTCGTCGTTGTTGAGTCAGTGTCTACTGCTACAGTCAACAGCTTCCTTCCGCAACTCTGCAGTCTGATATACGTACAAACTTTTCAAGTTTCGTTTCATAATATTCTTCCTTTTTTCTGAATGTTTAATAGATTTTAATTAGAGAAAAATGATAGTCTTAATAAAAGTTTCATGTTCCAAGACATTTCCTGCAATCAATTCATACCTTCAGAATTCCTGCGGAATAATGGAATTACAACAAAACCAACCTGCACGCCACATTGTCGAGAGACCTGCTGTTGCTAGGCAACTGAGTTTCGCATCTTTTCAAATCCTCCCTCTGGAAACATGCATTGGCCCACCAGTCTGAAAAACAGAAACAGAAAATAATTCACTCTTGATGAAAATCGCACGTTAAAACTTTACAAATAACATTCCATTACAATAGAGTAGTAGATATACCAACTTAAAAGGTTACAAAAAAAAAGTAAAAGTTAGGTTGTTTTTATCTCTGAAGTGTACTTTTTTGCACACAGTGATCTAAACGGCAACATCACAAGGTCTTCAAAAGCTCAGAGAAGGTTCGGGTAGGGGACCCACTGGGTAGCTATTAGGAGACAGTTGGTAGCTTCCCGTCAAAGCTATCCAGTGTGTCTTTAATGTGCGCAGGGTTATGGATCTCCCGCACCCCCGGGACCACAGCCTTACGTTCCATCCCACGGATGGTGGCCTTTCCAAGCTCATCGATGTCCGCTAGTGACCGAGGCCAAAGTGGAGGTTTAGCGAATAAAAATCTCTAGCACAGTTGAGACTCAAACCTGGGAAATGAAGATTACGAGCCTGATGCGCACCGATTAAGACATCTCCGTTCCAAAAATAAAAATAATATACATACATTAAGAACTTTGTATTTATTACAAAATGAAAAAATATTGTTTAGCTCTAAGTTTGTCGGAAATTCTTTCTTACTAACCGTAACCTAATGGTTAGCGCGCTTGCTGCTGATCTAAGGGACCTGGAGTCGAGCCCCGGGTAGGGCATGGATGTATGTGTCGTTTTTCTGCTGAGGTCTCGCCATCCTCACAGACCTTCTACTATGGCATATAAACTGACAGGCTCCTGTCAGACCTCTGTGGCAAGCAGCTGCTTGATGGGGTATTTATTTATTTATTTTATTAACCTTAACATTCAAGGCATTGAAACCTGAGGATTGTCTACATAATTTACTTATCCTGAAGCACTTACGTATGCATGGCCCTCCATGATCCACGTACGTCAACAAATCCTGAGACAACTAAAAACAACGAAGTCGGCCAATTTGTTCTCCAGACATCTCTATCATGGGCAATGATTGTTACTTTTGGCCACTGAAGAACAAGGATTTCAGATATCTTTCAGAGGAAAGAAGGCATCCTGCCAACTGAACCAAGTCTGTCAGTAATGCTGTTCTTCCCACAAGAACATCAGGATTTGCAATTGCATGTATTGCAATTACAATGCACAACCACTATCGAAGGTGCGGTAGTAATATTCTACAGCATCTTGAATACAGTCCACAGCTTTCCAGTTGGAGTCACATTGAGATAGTCACATCACTTCACTGACTTGTATGTCTCTAATTAGTGATCTGGCAACCTTCGTGTCACGTGACACGAAGGTTGCCAGATCACTAATTTCTAAAACAAATCGTTGCCAGATATTTTTTCTGAATTCTGTAATCAACCATAGCGTTTGGATACTTTTTTGAGCAACTGTAGGTGGTCATATTATTTTGATACTAGATCGTGTGGTCTCACTCACGGAAATATTGAGCGTGTGCAGTTACCGTTCACAGCAAACTGGAGCGTGTGCAGTAACTGCACACGCTCCAGTTGCTGTGAACGGTAACTGGAGCGTGTACAGTTGCTGTACACGCTCCAGATATTTTTCCTGAATTCTGTAATCACGTGACACGAAGGTTGCCAGATCACTGATTTCTAAAAAAAATCGTTGCCAGATATTTTTTCTGAATTCTGCAATCAACCCTAGTGTTCGGATACTTTTTTGAGCGACTGTACTCTTAAACATTACTCCTTAATTTATTGTCTTCGTCAGAAGCAATTTAACCCACTATTGCATCAAGGATTTCAATTGCAGTCCTCCGAGGTTCTCCTCAGAAGTAAATGAAAATATTCCGTTTGTTGTGTTGGAATGAAAAACAATTGTCCTCAATAATAGCCACATACTAACTTCCAAACTTATCACAGAAGCTCCCTAGATATCTCCATGTCTTCCAGATGATGTCGCTGTTTGAGTCTTGCTCGTCCTCTCTCAAGCACATCGCCGTCTGCCCCACCACACAGTCCATATCTTCTCGGAGGGTTCTAGAAAGCGGAAATGAAAAAATCAATTACCGTTTTGCTTTAGGAGATAACTGAAAAGAATTTTTTTTTAGTCATTTTGGTACAGTCGCTCAAAAAAGTATCCGAACACTATGGCTGATTACAGAATTGAGAAAAAATACCTGGCACAGAAAAAATATCTGGCAACCTCCGTGTCACGTGACACGGAGGTTGCCAGATCAGTAATTTCTAAAGAAATCGTTGCCAGATATTTTTTCTGAATTCTGTAATCATCCATAGTGTTCGGATACTTTTTTGAGCGACTGTATTAATGTAATATTATTATTCGCATTTTTCATATCCTAGGGTAATTTGAATTTACATCGCTGGAGGGCACTAAATATGAAAAAGGCGAAACATTTAAAAATATTGAAAGTGATCTGTTTACAAAAGAGTGTCAAAAGAAATTGCACTGACAGCAACAATCCGTCCCTTTTGTTACCGGGATATGAGAAAAGCATCTTTTTCGTTTTAAGGAATAAAACGGAAATACTTTCTATGTTGTATAAATGTTACCGCTTTTGCTCGAAAGCCGTTAATGTGCACATTACCTAGCTAATCTGCAGATTAACTGATTTGCTCCGTTAACGTGCGGAATCAAGAGTTTTCCGCATTTTACCTAGGTAATGTGCACATTAACGGCTTCCGTATCGTTAAAGTTCAAAAGTTTGTTTCTCTCATAGTGGTGAATCTCTTAAATATGAATCTTCGTGTCACGTGATTCACTCGTCCGCATTATAAAAAACGCCCCGGATGAGCGGAGGCCAAGTGAGAACGAATCGGTAAAGTGATTTATTCTTGATAACGAATCACTAAAATGATTCGTTCTCACTTGGCCTGCTCATTTTGGGGGCGTTTTTTATAATTCGGACGACTGATTCATGTTGACAGAGGGATGACCCTGGTTTCAACTCTACTCTCGGACACTAGATAAATAACATTATGTTAATTTAAGCGTACAGAAACGTTCCTGTTGTTCCAGCAAAGACCTTATTTTCACTTTAACGAGTGCCTAGTAGGTAATGTGCAGATTATCCAGGTAATTTGCAGATTACCTAGGTAATTTGAGAAATGAAACAATTTTCCGCACGTTAACGGATCACCCTAGTTAATCTGCACAATACCTAGATAATCTGTAGAATAACTGATTTCTCCACTTTAGCGGTAATATAAATACAGTTACGACAAATGAACGTGCAACAATGGCTTGTGACAGATGCATCATAAAACGCTCGCCTATGCTTAGCGTGACGATTTACGTTATCAACTGTTGAGAACGAGGATGCTTTGAAATAATAAGAATTGTGAAAGAAAGCAAAAAGATATAGTGGAGTAGTAAAAAGAAGAAGGATATAGTGTATTAAATTAGTGTTGTGTAATGCTATGTAAAAAGACTGCTCTTATTCGATTTAAGATGAAGTCTAGTTTCGGTGGAGAAAAAGGAATTAACCGTAAAGTTTGTTATTGGGTCCTATCAGAGGAGATCAATGTTAAACATTTCACTTGTATAAGGTATAAAGTATTGTTAAGGTTAATTAGTGTCACAATTGAGATTCAATACAAAGGTTGGGTTGGGTTGTTTTACCTCTGAGCGGCACTTTTTTGCACACAATGGGCTAAATGGCCAGGTCACATGGACCCCGAAGGCTCAGAGAAGGTTGGGGGAGGGGACCCACTGGAACAGCTATTGGGAGACAGATGGTAGCCTCCCGTCAAGGCCATCCAGCGTGTTCTTTAACGTGCACAGGGTATGGCTCTCCCGCACATGGGGCCACGGCTTAACGTCCCATCCGACGGACGGCGGTCTTTCCAAGCCCATCGGTGTCCCCTACTGACCATGGGCAGGGCGGAGAATTTTTGTCTTTATGCTAAGAGGAATAGAAATATTTTTGTTTAGATAAAATTGATTAATTTATAATAATTTTGTGTCATTGTAATAAATCACATCATTCATACTTTAGTAGTATACATATATGCTATTTATGAACTCACGCTAAGCTTTCATCTCTTTGAATTCATATCAATACTAATAAAATATTGCTTGTTTGCATTTTCTTATCAACTATTTCTTGGAATAAAAACTTTCAAAAAGTGCTAAAGGCGTAAAAGGAAAACTTTCTTTTTCTGTTTGAAAAAGAGATTCCGACATGCGCCAGAGTCGATAAACAGGTTCAAGTTTAACCACCCATTTCGTGCACTCAACAAATTATTTCAAAGCAAATAGACCTTAAAAACAATTCTGTTTTATTGATGGGTAGCTGTTTCAGCAAAATTCTTAGATGTTCAAAACAGTGAACTAGAGTAACGACTCACTTTAAGAAAGGTAATAATCCTCTAACACAGTGGTTCTCAAACTTTTATGCTTCACTTACCCCCTGGAAACGTGCATGTAACTGGCGTATACCCCTTATATAGATAGATAAAACTATAGTTATAATATAATAATGCCAACTTTGCTACTTTGTTACTAGATATTGCGACTTTTGAGCTGTCACAGCGTACTCCAAAAATTTTTCCGCGTACCCCACGTTGAGAACCCCTGCTCTAACAGATAAATTAATTATTTTTTTTTAAATGCTAAAAAAGCAGAACAGAAATGTCTAATTTATCCGAACCTTCCAATATGATTTCTGCATAAAATCACTGGAGAACAATGCTGTCCTTAAGTATCTTACGGAGGAAAACAAAAGTGTTTTGATGGCGATAGTGTGAAAAAAAAAGATAAAAATAACTGAAAATAATAAAAAAAATTCAAATTTCGTGAAATGATAATAAAGAAAATTAAGAATTGTCCAATTTTGTCGTATATAGTCATTTTATTTTATAGCAAAAATGTATCCAAAAAGTATTCAGCGATCAATAAATGTTTTCCTCCTGGTCGGAAACAAAAGGTCTCTAAAGTTGACAACATGTTCCTCAATATCTGCACCTAACTCACAGAATCGTGAATCTCGCTATTTTTAATCCTC
Organism: Ryuthela nishihirai; assembly: GCA_038380435.1. Classification (NCBI taxonomy): domain Eukaryota; kingdom Metazoa; phylum Arthropoda; class Arachnida; order Araneae; family Heptathelidae; genus Ryuthela; species Ryuthela nishihirai. The sequence goes on from JAWZYU010000020.1 coordinate 45,471,013, forward strand.
ATTAGTTTGCCACTTAAACCGCTAAAAGACACTTAAAATCTTCATAAAATAAATGACACTACATGAAGAAATAATGATCGAAAATTAAATAAATAACGGCAGCGTTTACAAGGGACTTACGCCCTCCTACACACCGTTACATCACTTCCTGTTGATCTGTAAGCAACAATTCTGAGGTTCACCGTTTGTTATGACCGTACATATGAAAGCAAACGTTTCTGTTAGTGTTACGTTATCACTCCACCGACGATATGAATCAGCAATCGGAGTCATCTATTGTTTAACTTTCGCTTTTCCTGTTTCGTCTACCGGTTGCCGTGATGACAGAGAAACCGGAAGAGACATTATTTTATTTATCAATAGCGAAGTACTCGCACAATAAGAAGAGAAATGTTAATCGCTGCTTTGTGTGATTGAAGGTCACCTTGGATGTCTATCGCCACACAGGAAGTAGAGAAATAATGCTGCTTCTGGTGTTTGTAGAGCAAGTGTGAAAGAATTCGAATTGCTTTTTGGTAAATATAAATCAGAGTTGGGTTGTTTTACCTCTGAGCGGCACTTTTTTCACACCATGAGCTAAATGGCCAGGTTACATGGACCCCGAAGGCTCAGAGAAGGTTGGGGGAGAGCTACTACTTGGAAGCATTGGAACAGCTGTTGGGAGACAGATGGTAGCCCCCGTCAAGGCCATCCAGCGTGTTCTTTAACGTGCACAGGGTATGTCTCTCCCGGACACGGGCCACGGTTTAACTTCCCATCCGACGGACGGCGGCCTTTCCAAGCCCATCGGTGTCCCCTACTGACCGTGGAATTGTTATTAAAATTAATATGTTACTACAGAGTTCAAATTTTTTACTACAATAAAATTCAGAATTAAATTCTTTTTAATTTGGTATATAACATGAAACCTTTCATTAATGCACTCATATCCTAGAAGAGCATCACTAGCATGTCTGCTGAGCAGCAGACCCACGCCTTGGTGATGCTTTAAATCCTCCCTCCCTGTAAAGAGAAATTTAAAGTTATTTTTAAGTATCTCACCTTTACCTATCCATCTGGTCTCTTGCAAGCCTAGAATATCTAGGTTATAGTGCTGGAATTCCTGCGTGAGGACATCAAAAGAATAATCTCTATGTACTGTCCTCAGACCTAATAGGAAGGATACAGAGAGCTTAATAAACGTGTAAAGGATCAGTTAACTACTAATAAGAATCTTTGGCTTGATGGCTTGGCTGACAAAGCTAAGGAAGCAGTTAGACAGCACAACCGCAGAGAGCTGGTACCAGATAGTTAATGTTTTATGTGTTAGAAAACGGGCAGGCATACAAGGATTGAAGGATAAACAAGGTAAGGTTATAGAAGGTGAGGATTCTGTCATGGCTAGGTGGGCTGAGCATTTCAGTGATGTTCTAAACAATGTGGTTAGTTCTACTCCCATTGTTTGCAATGATGATAGATGCATTGGTGGATTTAATGTTGGCCCTATAACACAATCTGAAGTTAGTCTGGCTATTTCTAAACTTAAACTTCATAAATCCCCAGGGGTAGATGAAATTACTACAGAAATGCTCAGAGCTGGGAATGTTTCGGTTACCACTTTGATGACTGAAATTTTGAATATCTTTTATAATAAAGGCATGGTTCCTAAGGATTTTACCAGAGCTATTATTATCCCTATTTTTAAAAAAGGTGATCGCAGTTCTTGTGATAACTATAGGGGTATCAGCCTACTCTCTGTTCCAGGTAAAGTTCTTTCCATGATTGTGCTTAATAGAATTAAGAATCTGGTTGACAGTCAATTGCGTGATGAGAAATGTAGATTCAGAAGTGGTAGCGGATGTGTGGATCAGATATTTTCACTTAGGTAGATTCTTGAGAGATGTTTAGAGTTTCAGAAACCTTTGGTTGGTAGCTTTGTTGATTTCAAAAAGGTTTTCGACTCTGTTGATCGTCATAATTTGCAGTTGATTGTGAGATCATATGGTATACCAGACAAGTTAGTTAACATAATGAAAGCTCTCTATAATAACACTGAGTCGTGTGTGAGAGTTGGTAAGTCTTGTAGCAATTGGTTTAGCATTACTTCTGGTGTTCGACAAGGGTGCATTTTGTCTCCTTTTCTCTTTAGTTTGGTTGTTGATTATGTTATGCGAAATTCACTTCAAGGGAAAGATTTTGGCCTTAAATGGGCTGGAGATACGAAAACTTCTGATTTAGATTATGCTGATGATTTAGAACTTTTGGCAAATGATGTTGATGAGATGAACTCTTTCATTCGAACTGTTGATGAGGGAGTAGAGTAGGTTTGATTATAAGCAGAGAGAAAACTAAAGTGATGAAAATTGGTCAGGCAGGTTGTGATTCTGTTCATCTGAATGGTTGCAGTCTTGAGCAGGTGTCACAGTTTAATTATCTTGGGAGCTATGTAACAGATACTGGTGATGTGCGGCATGAGATTAACAGACTAATATTGATTGCTGCCGGGACTTTTAAGAATCTATGGAGATTGTGGAGAAATAGGCGTATACACCTAAAGACTAAAATTAGACTGTATAATAGTTTGGTTCTTTCTAGGGTTAGTTATGGTAGTGAACGTTTGACGCTGTGTAAACAAGATAACAGGAAACTAGATGCTTTTGATTCCAGATGCTTACGCAGTATCTTGGGCATTAGGTGGTTTAACTTTGTAACTAATGATGAGGTTACGTTAGGCAAAGGAGTCTGCAACCTCCTTTAAGAAGCATATTGTGCAGTGAGAGATTCCGTTGGTTTGGCCATGTTTCCCGTATGAATAATTATAGATTGTCGAATAGGGTTATGAACAGTGTGCCTAGAGGCCTCAGAAGGAGGGGGAGACCTAGGATGCGGTGGGCAGACAATGTCAAACAGGACCTTATTAGAATTGATGTACAGTGGCCGGATGCAGCAGATGTAGCTCAGGACAGATATGCTTGGAGAATTAAACTGCACGGTCTGGTTGGACCTCCGTATCCCATGGCTGCATGATGATGATGATGATATAACATGAGCTATTTCTGTTGATATCAAAAATATTCTAAATGTGACTTGTTTATTGGACTGCAACAAGCCTGGACTTTTTCTCAAAGCATAGTATGGAGAAAAAAATTTCAAAATGGAAGAAATGTTTACTTTAAACAAGAATTTTTTTTTTATTTAGAAATAAATAGCTTTATTATTCATGTGCATGATAAACATTTCTGTCTATTAGCTTTTTTTTTATAAATTTTTATTTGTGTTGCCAGATGCATTTTTTTACATGTCCTATTAAAATGAAACATATGGTCTTTTATGTTAAATATTTTATTTTCATTAAATCCAGAATTAAATGCTGATTAATTTGGCATATAACATGCCATAATTCCTTTCACTAATTATTTGGCAAAAAGTTCTAAAGTTAAATTTGGCCTCTGGATGTAAACCAGTTTTTTAAGCTGGACACTGGAAGGGTTAAGTAACGGTGTTGTTGGGTAGTTTTACCTCTGAGCGGCACTTTTTTGCACACCATGAGCTAAATGGCCAGGTCACATGGACCCCGATGGCTCAGAGAAGGTTGGGGACCCACTGGAACAGCTGTTGGGAGACAGATGGTAGCCTCCCGTCTAGGCCATCCAGCGTGTTCTTTAACGTGCACAGGGTATGGCTCTCCCGCACACGGGGCCACGGCTTAACGTCCCATCCGACGGATGGCGGCCTTTCCAAGCCCATCGGTGTCCCCTACTGACCGTGGGCAAGGCGGGGAATTTTGCGGAGATAAATCTCAACGCTGACCCAGCTGGGACTCGAACCTGGGAACTACAGATTACGAGCCTGGCGCGCTACCGACTGAGCCACCCCCGCCCCTAAGTAACGGTGAATTTAAGTAAGGGACTAGTTGATCGTCCTCTACTATAGAGTGGATAATCGTTCGCCATCGCTGCCCATGACACACATCATGGGTACGGACACCGAGAAATGAAATAACTAATCACAATTTGTGCAGTGAGACTGACAACTTAAAACTAAGAATCTATTAACGACAACCACTTACTTGCATTGCTCTTGGAGCTGAAGTTTGTCACTGTTACTGTTCTGTGTTTCCATGGAAGTGATGATGTCTGCTCGACACCGCCTCAGATCCTCTCGGCTGCATTCCTGGGCATTCACAATTCCTAGATCAAATTAAAAGTGTCAAAAGATATCTCTCTACTTCAAAAAGCATGATTCTGCTACTGCAACGCACATTATCTATTTACTTTTACAATCAGCGTTACTATGGTAATGAACATTATTATTTTACTATTGCAATCAGTATTCTCTATATTGCAACCACCAATTCTTTACTGTAACTAGAATTATGCCAAAAGTTTGACTCTAAACATCAGTCCATGAATAACTTTTCCTTCCACAATGTGAATTCTGAATTCTGTAATCAACCATAGCGTTCGGATACTTTTTTGAGCGACTGTAGGTGGTCATATTATTTTGATACTAGATCGTGTGGGCTCACTCACGGAAATATTGAACGTGTGCAGTTACCGTTCACAGCAAACTGGAGCGTGTGCAGTAACTGCACACGCTCCAGTTTGCTGTGAACGGTAACTGGAGCGTGTACAGTTGCTGTACATGCTCCAGATATTTTTCCTGAATTCTGTAATCACGTGACACGAAGGTTGCCAGATCACTAATTTCTAAAAAAAGTCGTTGCCAGATATTTTTTCTGAATTCTGTAATCAACCATAGTGTTCGGATATTTTTTTGAGCGACTGTACTACTCCACTCACAAGGTAAACAACAGCAGTGCCCCCTGAAATGTCGATTTTTTTTTCCGAGGGATTTCTCCCCACCCACGGCAGCTAGGAACACGATCTCTTTATCCAACACGGTTACACCCAAGTGGGACCATCACAATAAATTCTGGCCGATCAGTCAAATACCCGGATGATTATAATTAGCATTACTCTACTACACTGCGCTACTTGAAATATTAGAGACTATCCTTGTTATATCAATGGGAATCTAACTTCGAATGTAACTCTTTATAACTTCCAAAAAACGCGTTTAATGAAAAAATGTGAATGAAGATCAATTAAAGATCATCATCAAATATTATCCCTACTGAATAAGGAATTGGATATCTAGGAATTGGATATCTAGGAATTGGATATCTAGGAATTGGATATCTAGGAATTGGATATCTAGGGGAATAAGGAATTGGATATCTAGGAATGGATATCTAGGGGAATAAGGAATTGGATATCTAGGAATGGATATCTAGGGGAATAAGGAATTGGATATCTAGGAATTGGATATCTAGGGGAATAAGGAATTGGATATCTAGGAATTGGATATCTAGGGGAATAAGGAATTGGATATCTAGGAATTGGATATCTAGGGGAATAAGGAATTGGATATCTAGGAATTGGATATCTAGGGGAATAAGGAATTGGATATCTAGGAATTGGATATCTAGGGGAATAAGGAATTGGATATCTAGGAATTGGATATCTAGGAGAATAAGGAATTGGATATCTAGGAATTGGATATCTAGGGGAATAAGGAATTGGATATCTAGGGGAATAAGGAATTGGATATCTAGGAATTGGATATCTAGGGGAATAAGGAATTGGATATCTAGGAATTGGATATCTAGGGGAATAAGGAATTGGATATCTAGGAATTGGATATCTAGGGGAATAAGGAATTGGATATCTAGGAATTGGATATCTAGGGGAATAAGGAATTGGATATCTAGGAATTGGATATCTAGGGGAATAAGGAATTGGATATCTAGGGGAATAAGGAATTGGATATCTAGGAATTGGATATCTAGGGGAATAAGGAATTGGATATCTAGGAATTGGATATCTAGGGGAATAAGGAATTGGATATCTAGGAATTGGATATCTAGGGGAATAAGGAATTGGATATCTAGGAATTGGATATCTAGGGGAATAAGGAATTGGATATCTAGGAATTGGATATCTAGGGGAATAAGGAATTGGATATCTAGGAATTGGATATCTAGGAGAATAAGGAATTGGATATCTAGGAATTGGATATCTAGGGGAATAAGGAATTGGATATCTAGGGGAATAAGGAATTGGATATCTAGGAATTGGATATCTAGGGGAATAAGGAATTGGATATCTAGGAATTGGATATCTAGGGGAATAAGGAATTGGATATCTAGGAATTGGATATCTAGGGGAATAAGGAATTGGATATCTAGGAATTGGATATCTAGGGGAATAAGGAATTGGATATCTAGGAATTGGATATCTAGGGGAATAAGGAATTGGATATCTAGGAATTGGATATCTAGGGTAATAAGGAATTGGATATCTAGGAATTGGATATCTAGGAATTGGATATCTAGGGGAATAAGGAATTGGATATCTAGGGGAATAAGGAATTGGATATCTAGGAATTGGATATCTAGGGGAATAAGGAATTGGATATCTAGGAATTGGATATCTAGGGGAATAAGGAATTGGATATCTAGGAATTGGATATCTAGGGTAATAAGGAATTGGATATCTAGGAATTGGATATCTAGGGGAATAAGGAATTGGATATCTAGGAATTGGATATCTAGGGGAATAAGGAATTGGATATCTAGGGGAATAAGGAATTGGATATCTAGGAATTGGATATCTAGGAGAATAAGGAATTGGATATCTAGGGGAATAAGGAATTGGATATCTAGGAATTGGATATCTAGGGTAATAAGGAATTGGATATCTAGGAATTGGATATCTAGGGGAATAAGGAATTGGATATCTAGACATCTGTTAGGAGATAGAATTAGGCTTTCCTATGGTCATCGAGCCTCAATTTTCCCTCGTGCCTTCTCCCCCTCCGCCCCCCCCCCAAAAAAAAAAAATAGGGGAGGGAATATGAAAAGAATTGTTCTCTATCATCATTCGAGAGCGAGGGCAGAAAGTAACAAGATGAATATTAGATGAAAATTTGTGACTTTGGTAATGTTATGGGCAATAAAAACATACCTCCTTGCTTTCTTCCCCCCCCCCCTAAAAAGAGAAATTGGAAGTCGTTCTTTTACTATATCTTCCGAACGTGAGGGAACTACATTTAATGTGAATTAAATGTAGTTACATTTAATGTGAATAATGAAAGCTTATACGAAGACGGTCGTAGATTACTTCGAATTATGCCCCCCCCCCCTCCCAAAACGGGCACGGATATTTCACGGGGTCGAATTAAAGCTTCTAACGTCAACCAATGTCAAGGGCTACCTTAAACACGACCCCAGAAAAAAGGGAGGGGGAAAAAATGTGGTCGATATTTATGACTCATATATCAAATGAAAGTTTCTGAAGATAGGAATTTTAGCGACACATAAATTTAAAAATTTCAAAAATACCTATTTTCTTGTATGCGACCTAAAAAGTAGGAAATAAATCTAAAGCGTATTGATGGAGCTGTCAGTGAATTCGTATTCACTTCAAAGGAAGACAGGGCGCCAATTTACCTATTCAACAAAATCTTCCGTTGACGCGAATACGAATTCAGTTACTGATTTTACCATCAGAAAGTATGCTATAGGTTTATTTCCTACTTTTTAGGACACATATAGAAAGAAAAGTATTTTTTGATTTATTTTTTTTAATCTAACCCTTTGTGTCACCTACTTTTCAGAGAGCTTCTCCACAGTATTTCTGGGGCGGGGGTGGCTCAGTCGGTAGCGCGCCAGGCTCGTAATCGTAGTTCCCAGGTTCGAGTCCTAGCTGGGTCAGCGTTGAGATTTATCTCCGCAAAAATTTCCCCGCCCTGCACACGGCCCGTAGGGGACACCGATGGGCTTGAAAATGCCGCCGTCCGTCGGATGGGACGTTAAGCCGTGGCCCCGTGTGTGAGAGAGCCATACCCTGTGCACGTTAAAGAACACGCTGGATGGCCTTGACGTGAGGCTATCATCTGTCTCCCAACAGCTGTTCAAGTGGGTCCCAACCTTCTCTGAGCCTTCGGGGTCCTTGTGGCCTGGTCATTTAGCCCATGGTGTGCAAAAAAGTGCCGCTCAGAGGTAAAACAACCCAGCCTTATTACTTATTGATAAGTACGATACACTAAGATCACAAAAATCACAGTCAATTCCTAGCATTTTAAATTTCGTGTTTAAAATATGTCATTCCCGACAGGCAAGAATCTGTAAGCTCTCTTTCAGGTTTCTACAAAGCAACGATGTCTTCCTAAACTGATCTATTCATGACAAAAGTCTCTTAAATGTGTCTTGATTTACATTCAGATCTCTCAAAACTTTATCATTCATTTCTTCTGAAGCTTCTCTTCTCTCCTCATATCAAATCTGTCGATTCTGACCTTGACACTGATTCTGTTTTGATCTGTACAGTCGCTCAAAAAAGTATCCGAACACTATCGTTGATTACAGAATTCAGAAAAAATATCTGGCAACGATTTGTTTTAGAAATTAGTGATCTGGCAACCTTCGTGTCACGTGTTACAGAATTCAGGAAAAATATCTGGAGCGTGTACAGCAACTGTACACGCTCCAGTTACCGTTCACAGCAAACTGGAGCGTGCGCTCCAGTTTGCTGTGAACGGTAACTGCACACGCTCAATATTTCCGTGAGTGAGCCCACACGATCTAGTATCAAAATAATATGACCACCTACAGTCGCTCAAAAAAGTATCCGAACACTATGGTTGATTGCAAAATTCAGAAAAAAATATCTGGCATTGATTTTTTTTAGAAATTAGTGATCTGGCAACCTTCATGTCACGTGACACGAAGGTTGCCAGATCACTGATTTCTAAAAAAATCGTTGCCAGATATTTTTCATTTTCCTTCGTGTCACGTGACACGAAGGTTGCCAGATCACTAATTTCTAAACAAAATCGTTGCCAGATATTTTTCCTGAATTCTGTAATCAACCATAGTGTTCGGATATTTTTTTGAGCGACTGTAGGTGGTCATATTACTTTGATACTAGATCGTGTGGGCTCACTCACGGAAATATTGAGCGTGTGCAGTTACCGTTCACAGCAAACTGGAGCGTGTGCAGTAACTGCACACGCTCCAGTTTGCTGTGAGCGGCAACTGGAGCGTGTACAGTTGCTGTACACGCTCCAGATATTTTTCCTGAATTCTGTAATCACGTGACACGAAGGTTGCCAGATCACTAATTTCTAAAAAAAATCGTTGCCAGATATTTTTTCTGAATTCTGTAATCAACGATAGTGTTCGGATACTTTTTTGAGCGACTGTACGCCTTTCAGTTTGTGAAAACTTTTTGAAACCATTCAGTGCATCCTAATTTTCGAATATCCTATTAGCTTTAATAGGACCCTCTAAAGAAGGAAAAAGTTCAAAACGGCAAAAGTTTAAATGAATATTGCAAAAGATATATAACCGTAATTAACTGTAATTTTTCAGGAATTTCGTTTAGCTGAAGCAACTAAAATGGATAAAATAAAAAATGGGAGCAAAACCACTTTCCTTTTTTACCTTTAGAAAATAATTCTTATATATCGTGGTATCTGCACTTTTTGCAGCAACAGACGGTTTAAAATAACGTGAATAAATTACGCTCCTCGCAAGTGGCTTCATAAAGAACAAGCAGATGCCACTGAGTGGAGTTTATCAGAAGTTTATCAGACGTCCGAAGTTAGTAACGGGAGTCTGACTCTGCGGCATGCGAAGGTCAACTGAGCTTTAATGCCTGGTGGCGAAATATGCAGTTCAGATAAACTATTGGTAACGATCACATTACTTTTCCTCATCAGCAATAAAGACTTTGCTCTTGTTTAACATGCAAGGTCTCTTTACACTTACACCTGTTAAACGAAGTCGAGGGTTGGCTCAGTCGGTAGCGGTGTCAGTCCCCAACTGAGCCTGCATTGAGATTTATCCCCATTTATCCCCTTCTGACCTCGGTGAGACACCGTTCGTCTTAGAAAAAGGCCATCGTTCGTCTTAGAAAAAGGCCACCGTTCGTCTTAGAAAAGGGCCACCGTTCGTCTTAGAAAAAGGTCACCTTTCGTCTTAGAAAAGGGCCACCGTTCGTCGCGTGCAGGAGACTATTATTAAAAAATCAAGATTTAAAGAGTTTTAGTGAGCCTTTCAATATATCTCCAGTGGCAATTTTCTGCAAAAGACCTGGTAATAGTGTAATCAGTGGAATACCCAGAAATTTCCAATAAACGGATTTAGCATGTTTGAGTAAAATGGGATTTTTTTTCAGTCAATTTTTAGTCCGTATTTTTTTTCATCAAATCTATTGTACGCATTTTTTTAGTACAATGGATTTGATGAGGTGCCGAGTCTCTATTTTTCGAGTACTATCTTTGAAATATATGTTATTGAAGAATTCATGGAGGAAATATAATTCCCGCCCCTTCGATGAACCACAGTGTAACTTTTATATAATGATAAAATAACTTAGTTTTGTTTTCAGTTTACATTTTTATACAATTAATATAATAATACAATAGAGTAATCATTCGCAAAATAAATGTATTATATTATAGAAATCATTTCCCGTAGAAATGTGTTTGGCAATATCCCAATACGTCGTTTTTACCGAAAAAGATGAACTCAAGAATTTTTCATTAAATTTAATTTTCTTACAAGGCACAATTAGGACTGGAGTCTAAGATGATCATAATACGAAGAAATTAATGCAAAAAAAGAGGTTTAGCGGAAGAGGAATGGAAATATAACGAGAAAGGGAAGAAAATGATGTTTAATGTGATGGAAACTTTAGATGGAAAATATCTTAGAAGGAAGATAAAGTTAAAAAAATGTTTAATTCATGGAAAAACATTTTAATTTCCTTCTGCATTATGAAAAGCAATTATTCCCTTCCTGCTTGGTTAATACTTCACTTGGTTTCCCTTCCTGCTTGGTTCATACTGACTCAAAACTGTCAGTGATCAAGATTTGTATCTAGTGTATTGTGGATATTTTTTCAATGATGCTGCAGCGAATTGTTCGTAGCTGAAATTCGGCCACCAAAAAATACCTCCTGAGAAGCCCCTGCGTTAGAGGATGCTCAAGTTTTAAAATGACCAATTCATTCTCTTTGAAAAGGAGCATTAATTCTTTGTTATTCTTCTAGTTACTGCTTAATTACAAGTCATTTACGAATATATTTATGTGCTTACAATTTCTTCTCCAATTTTCTTTTACCACCAGGTCATTGCCAGGCCAAAGGTAAGCTTCCAAAGTTCCTGCTATTCTCTGCACTCTGACCCCATTTCCAGACGCTTCCATTTAGCCACAGCATGAAGCATGAGTCGCCAGAATATTAAGTCACGCTGCCCGCACCAGAATAATACAAGCCGACGTTTGCAAGTTTTACTGTCTGTTGCTGCTCGGGTGAATTTGACCATCAAAAGGAGACAAAGGCAAGCCATTGTTTCGCTTCTTAATTCAAGTACGTCATCAGAGGCCACAAGTCAAAAGGAAACGGTTGCCTCACAATGCACAGCTTGATGAGACCTTTTTGGGGGGAACTTGCGGACTTCGAATATGTTGAAACAGGATGTACTACTCTGTAACACGCATTCGTGAATAGGAAGCGATAAAAGCAATTTGAAGTGAAAAAAAGGGAACTAGAAGAATAAGAAATCGCCTCTGACGACTCAGTAGTCATTTACGATCACCTCCTGCCATGTTATGTCAATGTAGCAAAATTCAAAATTCTAACTTCTGAAATAAGCGTTTTATGAGAAAATATGACTGAAGATAAATTAAAGATCGCAATCTAATCTCTTAGTGTCTAGATTTTCAGCAATTTCCTTCGTATTTAAAGAGTTATAGTAATTTGACTACTTAAATGACCATATTACCGGCGAATGTTTTTTAAAATAAATACATTGTTTGAAGTATTCGTGATGCCAACCTATTAAGGCAAAGTTGAAATCTGTAGGTAGTTTTAATGCAATGTGTGTAGCGGAAATTATAATTGTAAATGTAAAGAAATTGAACAAGTTAATAGCATTAAAACGTTTTGGAGTGCAGTCGAATTCTAATTTAAAGAGGAACACTAGTCATATATCTCATCTGGTAAAAAGATATTTCGTTTGTATAAATCAGGTGTACTCAACGTGGAGTACGCGTAAAATTTTTTGCGGTACGACGTGAGATCTGTTTCACTGTTTACCCTGTAAAATGTTTATAATTTTATAAGATTCGTTAAATTGTTTATGTCATTTTTTATGTTTATCTATATATGCAATTTATGAATACAAAATTTAATGTGTGTGCATATTGCATGTGTTTCATTTTATTTCGATTGCATGTATAACTACAATTTTATCTATCTATACAAGAGGTACGCCAGTTACATACACATTTCTAGGGGGTACGTGAAGCATAAAAGGTTGTGAAACACTAGTGTAAATGACAAGAAATCAAACGGGGCCTTCGACATTTCTTGATTTCTAATCCTTCATTCCGACCTCTATTTGACTTCGAATGGCACCGGATCTGAAAATCCTTCTCATTCCTGAGTTCTACTACCGGAAATAGCTCTATTCGCCAATTTTCAGCTCTCCAGTGCCGATATGTCGGGATCTTTACTTTTGCCCTCGAAGGACCCACTGCATCAAAAATTGGGCAAAATTTCTGAGACCTACGACTCAAAATACCACTGGGCACCAATTTTTAGCACTCCACCACGAATAAATCTATATTGGACCTCGACCATCACAAACAAAATTCAACAGCATTTCCGAGAAATAAGACCCAAAATATGCTTCTCCTAGGAACCAATTTTTAGCTCTGTAGCATCGATAGATCTAAAGTTGACCTTTGGCCTCGAAGGATCCTCCGAATCCGAAATTTCTTAACGTTCCCTGCATCTAAAGTCCGAAACACCTCCAGACATCAATTTTCACGTTTCTAGCACTGGAAGATCAAGGTTTGACCTCTATTTGACCTTGAGAGACATGTCGGAGGTCAAAGTTCGGTTTTTGTCGAGATCTACAATCCGGATTACCCCTAAGTGTTAAATTTCAGAGCTCTACTATTTCTGCATCATAGCTTTATATATATAATGATTTCCCTATAAGTGAGCTGTCGATCATTCGCAATCGTCTATACACAATGTATATTAAGATTCTCTCTCAGAACACATCGGATTACTTGATTAAATTCTACATTGCATGAATTTACTTCTGTAAAAGGGCCGGATCTAAAGGGGGGCAAAGGGGTATCCCCCCTTTGAGAATACTAGTAAGGGTAACGGAGGCCAAAAATTATTAAACTTGCTAATATTTCCCGAATTTTTTCGTGAATTTTTTTGAAAATGTCTGAAACCAAAGAGATGTTACACTTCAATGGAAATTCCGTCTCCTACCTTCTCGCCCCCCCCCCAACCTTATTCTTTTTTTCTAATCCCAAGTCTGCTTCAGTACATATTGGCTTATAAATTGGGGGATATGTATTCACTTTCTCTATATAAATCAGTTTATAAAACAAATATTTGAACATTATGACTTTCTGTAACGAAAGATAAAAAAAAATTATTTGAGAGTGACATAATGCCATTTGGAATGCTTTTTATTCTGTTTAACAAGATTTTATACTTATAAAAATCCTATGATAATCCATCTGAAAATTTCTGGGTAAAATATGCGCAGACATAGATTATAGAGATCTTGTACAGTCGCTCAAAAAAGTATCCGAACACAATGGTTGATTATATAATTAAGAAAAAATATCTGGCAACGATTTTTTTTAGAAATTTGTGATCTGGCAACCTTCGTGTCACGTGACACGAAGGTTGCCGATCACTAACTTCTAAAAATATCGTTGCCAGATTTTTTCCTTAATTCTGTAGTCAACCATAGTGTTCGGATACTTTTTTGAGCGACTGTACCAGCAACTAGAAAAGAAATTCTCACCACCGCTTTGGTGGTGAAAGTTAAAAAAATTGCAATTTACTTTCCATTAGGATAAGAAAAAAAAAACATTTTAAGAAAAAGTTAATATAATTTCTGGTGTTTTATGATGTTGCTATCATATGACAAAATCTTCAAATCTTTTGAATATGGTAGTTAAAAATATCTACAAATACAAATTTGTGGTTTGATTTTTATATTTATTTCCTTTGCATAAATTTTATGTTATACTCCGCTCCAGATAAAGAATGGAGCAGTGAATCTGAAGATCAAAGAAAGCAATCAACCAATGAAAAGAGGTCAGATCCACGTGAGTTCTTGCATGAACATGAATCTGAAGATCAAAGAAAGCAATCAACCAATGAAAAGAGGTCAGATCCACGTGAGTTCTTGCATGAACATGAATCTGAAGATCAAAGAAAGCAATCAACCAATGAAAAGAGGTCAGATCCACGTGAGTTCTTGCATGAACATGAATCTGAAGATCAAAGAAAGCAATCAACCAATGAAAAGAGGTCAGACCCACGTGAGTTCTTGCATGAACAACTTGCAGATGTACATAATTCCGTCACAGCTGATCACTGTCGTTATATATTGAAAAGGTTGGGTTGCTTTACCTCTGAGCAGCACTTTTTTGCACACCATGGGCTAAATGGCCAGGTCACATGGACCCCGAAGGCTCAGAGAAGGTTGGGGGAGGGGACCCACTGAAACAGCTGTTTGGAGACAGATGGTAGCCTCCTGTCAAGGCCATCCAGAGTGTTCTTTAATGTGCACAGGGTATGGCTCTCCCACACAAGGGGTCAAGGCTTAACGTCCCATCCGACGGACGGCGGCCTTTCCAAGCCCATCGGTGTCCCCTACTGACCGTGGGCAGGGCGGGGAATTTTGCGGAGATAAATCTCAACGCTGACCCAGCTGGGACTCGAACCTGGGAACTACAGATTGCGAGCCTGGTGCGCTACCAACTGGGCCACCCCCGCCCCATATTGAAAAGGTGTACTGTAAGAAATTTCCCGTACTTTGCTCGAACTTGTATACGTATCTTTCAGCGTGTGGTCAAAAGACAACCCCGAAAGGTTTCTGAAATGGTTAAGAACCTGCAAACTAAACGAAGGAAAATGAAACGTTTACACACTCGAATGGCAGAGCCAACAACAGTGTTTTTATCAACTGAGGTTTAAATTTGCACTTCCGGTTTCTTATACTCATCGTTAACTTTCCGTTTTCCTGTTGGAGATCTCGATAGCCTCGTCTAGTCGACAGACAAGGCATTCACGTCTCGCTGTTTCAAGTGTTTTTTTCATTTTCTCACACATATGTCTTTACATTCGATTGCATGTATCAACCATTTGCCAGTCTCGCACTGCACCGGAACTTCGTGCATGCATTCACTGAAGTCTGGGAACTCAGGGCTGTGTTGCGGTGTTATCATAGCAGACCAGATCTTCACTCCAAAGTTACACACTCTCTCCTTTCCCTGGGGCGGGGGTGGCTCAGTCGGTAGCGTACCAGGCTCGTAATCTGTAGTTCCCAGGTTCGAGTCCCAGCTGGGTCAGCGTTGAGATTTATCTCCGCAAAACTCCCCGCCCTGCCCACGGTCAGTAGGGGACACCGATGGGCTTGGAAAGACCGCCGTCCGTCAGATGGGACGTTAAGCCGTGGCCCCGTGTGCGGGAGAGCCATACACTGTGCACGTTAAAGAACACGCTGGATGGCCTTGACGGGAGGCTACCATCTGTCTCCCAACAGCTGTTCCAGTGGGTCCCCTCCCACAACCTTCTCTGAGCCTTCGGGGTACATGTGACCTGGCCATTTAGCCCATGGTGTGCAAAAAGGTGCCGCTCAGAGGTAAAACAACCCAACCCAACTCTCCTTTCCCCTTGCTTGACACTGCTGCAAAGCATCGTCCTCGGCGTGTAATCGACACTACCTCGCTGCAAATTTTGATTTCTGTGAGGCCTGCAATTCTCATTCTGTTCTTTCCAAGATTCGCAGGCAGTTGTATTGTCTGGTTTCACCTTTACCTCTGTCGTCGGCTGCCCTGGCACATCACAGAGACCAAGAGTTCATCACTTGGCAGATGTTGCTGCCAAGTCGGTTTGTCTGATGTCCCACTTTCAGCGCCGTACAAGAACTACTGGCAGTGTTTCACCATTGAGCTTCGGGCACGATAGCAAATATCTTGATCAGAACAGACTAACAACAAATTATTACGCAACAAACTTAGTGTCAAACCAAGACTGTCTTCTGTTGCGCGTGCACAGCTAGTTGGGCTGGGTTGTTTTACCCCTGAGCAGCACTTTTTTGCACACCATGAGCTAAATGGCCAGGTCACAAGGACCCCGAAGGCTCAGAGAATGTTGGGGGAGGGGACCCACTGGAACAGCTGTTGGGAGACAGATGGTAGCCTCCCGTCAAGGCCATCCAGCGTGTTCTCCCGCACACGGGGCCACGGCTTAACGTCCTATCCGACGGACGGCGGCCTTTCCAAGCCCATCGGTGTCCCCTACTGACAGTGGGCAGGGCGGGGAATTTTGCGGAGATAAATATCAACGCTGACCCAGCTGGGACTCGAACTTGGGAACTACAGATTACGAGCCTGGCGCGCTACCGACTGAGCCAGCCCCGCCCTACGTGCACAGCTAAGGATCGCAAGGAAGCAGAACTGAGTTACGGTAGATATTTCACTATATATTTTAATACTATTCGATTTTAATACAATTTCTCTGTTTTGCAGATTGTTTGTCTTTATTGTTTTTACAAGTGTTCTTTATATACATCGGTGTTTCCTTACATAGGTAGTGCTTTTTTTTGTTTATTATGGTTTTTTAGCGTTTAACTATATTCTTTTCGCTTTATTTATCGGATAGTAGCTGATACGAGTTAAACTCCCCCCAAAAGTTTGGCGCGAAACGCATGTCCACTGATAAATTTTCCCGCCAATAACTTGCGACTTCGTTTCCATCGTTTTCCACCGTTAACGTACTGCTCCATTCACAATTCTGTCGGACACTTTCAGAGCGTTTACTCCAGACCCACGGCAGCTAGGAGCCGATATCTTAATCCAAGAGGGATAGAACTAAGCGGTACCATCACACCAAATTTGGGACCGATCGCTCAAGTACCCGCACAACCACGGTTAACCATAACTTTCTGCCTCCGATATGACGTCATACTACTGACGTAGAAGAAAAGTATGTCCGCCCGGAATTTCTTCTATTATATAATGGTTTTTATTTTCACTTATAGATATTTTTTTCACTTAGGCATTAAAATTAATTTAATTTTAATATTGCATATTTTGCAAACGATACAAATTTTTGAGATTGGAAGTGCGAACTTTTGGAAGAAGTTGATTTTGGAGTTGGATTGGAAGAGCTTTTTTTATAAAATTGGAAGAAGACCAAATTTTAAAATGAACCAAGCCCAGATGCACAAAACAATTAGGAGAGAAAAAAATTTTTGGCTCGAACAGTAATGTCGTTCTGGAATATAATTTTTTCATGATTTTAGTGCTCTTTAAAAAGAAGATTGCAAAATTTGGTTGTCCAACATATATGTTTAATATTTCCTCCTCCGTTCCGGTTATTAACATTCTCAAACAGGAACCACAGTCCCCTCCTCTCACTTGAGATTTCCACTCTCTTAAATCAGATCCTCTAATCAACAGCTATTCAAAATTCAGCGTAGGAATACAAAACTGCCATTGATAAACTCAGCATCGATAGAGAAGGATACTAATAAAAAAAATGGCTTCTTCTCTTAATGAGGCTTTGACTAGCACGAGGATTGTTTTATTCCTCATCAGTGGAATGATCTTAAGTTTCCTCATCAGTGGAATGATCATAGTTTCCTCATCAGTGGAATGATCATAGTTTCCTCATCAGTGGAATGATCATAGTTTCCTCATCAGTGGAATGATCACAGTTTCCTCATCAATGGAATGATCTTAAGTTTCTTCATCAGTGGAATGATCTTAAGTTTCCTCATCAGTGGAATGATCTTAAGTTTCCTCATCAGTGGAATGATCATAGTTTCCTCATCAGTGGAATGATCATAGTTTCCTCATCAGTGGAATGATCATAGTTTCCTCATCAGTGGAATGATCTTAAGTTTCCTCATCAGTTGAATGATCATAGTTTCCTCATCAGTGGAATGATCATAGTTTCCTCATCAGTGGAATGATCACAGTTTCCTCATCAGTGGAATGATCTTAAGTTTCTTCATCAGTGGAATGATGTTAAGTTTCCTCATCAGTGGAATGATCTTAAGTTTCCTCATCAGTGGAATGATCATAGTTTCCTCATCAGTGGAATGATCATAGTTTCCTCATCAGTGGAATGATCTTAAGTTTCCTCATCAGTGGAATGATCTTAAGTTTCCTCATCAGTGGAATAATCTTAAGTTTCCTCATCAGTGGAATGATCATAGTTTCCTCATCAGTGGAATGATCTTAAGTTTCCTCATCAGTGGAATGATCTTAAGTTTCCTCATCAGTGGAATGATCTTAAGTTTCCTCATCAGTGGAATGATCTTAAGTTTCCTCACCAGTGGAATGATCATAGTTTCCTCATCAGTGGAATGATCTTAAGTTTCCTCATCAGTTGAATGATCTTAAGTTTCCTCATCAGTGGAATGATCTTAAGTTCCCTCATCAGTGGAATGATCTTAAGTTTCCTCATCAGTGGAATGATCATAGTTTCTTCATCAGTGGAATGATCTTAAGTTTCCTCATCAGTGGAATGATCTTAAGTTTCCTCATCAGTGGAATGATCTTAAGTTTCCTCATCAGTGGAATGATCTTAAGTTTCCTCATCAGTGGAATGATCTTAAGTTTCCTCATCAGTGGAATGATCTTAAGTTTCCTCATCAGTGGTATGATTTTAAGTTATCTCTGTCCTGGAACTCTCTTGTGGCTGATTCAATGAATCACACTCAGCTATGGCTTCGTCTGCTCTTGAACCAATCAGAACATTTTTAATAACAATTAATAATCAAATCCCAATAACGTAATATTAGTGTTTGCTCGGTGTTGATAGAGTTTATATGATACTGTACTACATTAACACATAGAGATACAGTACATTTGACGAAATTTCTTTTTTTTTTCATGGTGGAGAACAGTTTTCAGTATGAGTGTCATTAAGGAATACTAAGATTCACAAATAATATGTGAAGGAGTTTATAATATTCTACACATGGCGTAGTATTGATTTTTGATTTTGATTTCCAACATGTAGGAGCCACAAGTTTCGATTTTTAGCTTTTATCACCCAGACAAAATAGTTATATCTAGGGCCACATATGGGGAGGGTGCGTCCTTGTCCCTTTCAGAATCATATTAAGGGTGGCGGAGATAAAAAAAAAAATATTAAACTTATGATTCCACGAATATTTCAAATTTTTTTTTAAAAAACCTCTGAAAATAAAATAAAAATCTTATGCTGCAAGACAAATTCAGTCTCTTCCTCCCCCCCCTCCCCTTTATTTTTTTCCCACCTCTATTGCGTCACTTGTTACATCCGAATATTTATATCCGAATATATTGCTTTTAACGAAAAAAGATGGAAAGGTAACTCTTCGTTTTGATGAGGATTGTGAAGAGGGAAAATCAGGCAAAATATTTACCTAAATATTTATCTCCTGTTTAAAACTGTATCTCGCAAGTTATTAATAATGTTTATGCACATCTTCAACTAAAGGCATTTCCACTGAATGACAATATTGGCCCTTTCTAAGCTTTTTGAAACGCTGATTATAATTTTCAACATAAAACAAATATATCAGCTTTCCCCAGTTGTTTCAGAAATATACTAGCTTTTACCTGGCGCTTGCACTGCTTTAACTGAAGACACGCGAACCTGTCAAGAAGTTGGGTTGGGTTGTTTTACCTCTGAGCGGCACTTTTTTGCACACCATGGGCTAAATGGCCAGGTCACATGGACCCGGAAGGCTCAGAGAAGGTTGGGGGAGGGAACCCACTGGAGCAGCTGTTGGGAGACAGATGGTAGCCTCCCGTCAAGGCCATCCAGCGTGTTCTTTAACGTGCACAGGGTATGGCTCTCCCGCACACAGGGCCACGGCTTAACATCCCATCCGACGGACGCAGGCCTTTTCAAGCCCATCGGTGTCCCTACTGACCATGGGCAGGGCGGGGAGTTAAATCTCAACACTGATCCAGCTGGGACTCGAACCTGGGAACTACAGATTACGAGCCTGGCGCGCTACCGACTGAGCAACCCCCTCCCCCCTGTTAAGAAGACCTCAGACACTTCCTTGGTGCTCCCAAAGCTCAGACCACAGCTTCTGCCTCTGTTCGGAGTTCCAAACTTCAAGTGAAACATGAAACGTACCTTGACGTAAAAAATATCGTCTTTCAATCTCACTATTGTACGAGTGTCGATTTTGTTTTGCACGATACAAAAAAAAATATTCCCTCAAGCAGCTGCTTGCCAGAGAGGTCCTGACAGGAGCCTGTCAGTTTATACGCCACAGTAGAAGTTACGAGATGAAAAATATAATTTATGCTTTTTAAATTATAAAAATGACATCGGGGCGAAAAGATACTTTTACTGGAGAAACCGTTGACCAAAAAACTGCCCGCATTGAAAATTCCTGAGTTCAGCTATGTTCCTCACATTATCTTTCCTACAGTTCTAAAATCAGCAACATTGCTTAACAATGAACATTTAGAAACTTTTAAGAAGAGAAATTTATGCAATTTTATCTCCCTGCTGATTGGTCAAGGGGGAAGTAGTGAAATATAGCTCAACGCAGGCGCAGTTGCAGCTCGAACAGTGGAGCATTGAGCAGTAGTAAAATTATGAATTTAGTTAAATTATGCTCTTTCTGTTGTAATTTTTATTTTAATCTTATTTCTAATGGTACAAAATATATTAAAAGGAATCACTAAAAGAAGGAATAATGATGGTTTTATTTTCTGATTATTTCAGGAAGAAGTTCAAGCAGCCCGGATCCAAAAAAAAATAAGGGTTGGGTTATGTTGTTTTACCTCTGAGCGGCACTTTTTTGCACACCATGGGCTAAATGGCCAGGTCACATGGACCCCGAAGGCTCAGAGAAGGTTGGGGGAGGGGACCCACTGGAACAGCTGTTGGGAGACAGATGGTAGCCTCTCGCCAAGGCCATCCAGCGTGTTCTTTAACGTGAACAGGGTATGGCTCTCCCGCACACGGGGCCACGGCTTAACGTCCCATCCGACGGACGGCGGCCTTTCCAAGCCCATCGGTGTCCCCTACTGACCGTGAGCAGGGCGGGGAATTTTGCGGAGATAAATCTCAACGCTGACCCAGCTGGGACTCGAACCTGGTAACTACAGATTACGAGCCTGGCGCGCTACCGACTGAGCCACCCCCGCCCCCAAGAGAATGAGGAATCTATATAATAACCCCCACGATAAGTTACAGATAGTGTTTGTTTTTACATATTTTCAAGCGTACCTTATGTACGTAAATATAATAATAAATATATGTACTTATTAAGATGTATAACTATGTTATGTGAATTTCAATAAAACACTTAATAAATAAATTGTTTTTTTTTATTAAAATACATAATATATATAGTTGATGGGATGTTTCAGTATATAGCTCAAATCGTTCTGAGTAAATTTATTGTGTCGCCACCGCGCCGCTCGGTATAACGCGTTTCACCTTATAACGCGGGTGTTGTTTACCGCCCGACATGCGCGTTATATCGGGGATCCACTGTATTTGTTTCATTATTAAAAATTGCTTTGGCTTGGTTTTGTTTCTTAGATAACCTTTCTACTTTTTTAACTAATGTTTCGGCCATCACTATTATTTTTAGCAATCGGTTAAACCAGGCTGAATCTAGGTGTTGAGTTAATAAAAATATCAGTGAATGACCATGGCCCTCCCTTTCAGAATGCTAGTAAGGGTAATGGAGGCTAAAAATTAACTTCTGCGCAATTTCACGCATTTTTCAAGTTTTTTAAAAACATAAAAGGGAGGAGAGCAAATGCTACACTGCAACGGAAATCCAGTCTCTTCCTCCTTCTTATCTTTCTCTCGCTTGCTTATGTCACTTCCTCCCCTCCCCCCTTAACTTTTTCTGGATTTACAGAAATCATTCAGCACGTTATCTCACGTTTAATGAGATTGCAAAAAGGAAAGAACTCTTTCAAGAATCGCAGCAGAAGTTGCGCCACATACCAAGAATTCTAAACGAGGAAAGTCAAGGTCAAATGTTCATATCAACATCGCATATATCAATCTCTCTGGATGGAAAGGAAGGTTTGCCAACTCTACTTAAGAGACAGAACTACTTTGGCAAGCGCAACGACCAAAAACAGAGGGCAGGTTCAAACTGTACAGTAACAAGTTGTTCTTATTTCGTAAGGCAGTGCTCTCCTACTCTTTAGAGTTCATGGCACACTTTTGAGAATCCCCAGTTATCGCGGCACACCAAAAAAAACATATAGATAGCCTTTTTTAAAAAATAATATTTTTGTTAGTTAATAACATAGGATATTATCTTACAATCAATAAATAAATATTTTTATATGTATATTGGTCGTCCCGTGTCCGACTGGTTAGCTTGCTTGTCTAGTGATCAAAAGGACCTGGGTTCGAGCCCGGGTAAGGCTTGGATGTTGGTGTTTTTTTTTTGCTGAGGTCACGGCATCCTCACATACCTTCTACTATGGCGTATAAACTAACAGGCTCCTGTCAGACCTCTGTGGCAAGCAGCTGCTTGAGGGAGGTATTTATATTAATATATTTATGTTAATAACGATACCCAGGCACAGCCGGATATAGTTCAACAAGCCTTTGTTGCTGTACAGTTTATGACTTTTGTTTTCATTCCACTTTTTTTGATTTTCCAAAAACAGTTTTAAAAATGGTTTTTAAATTGAAAATGAAAAAAAAAACATTTTTTTTTTTGTTTAAATTGCATCAACTACACTATTCTGTCATTTATTAAGGCTCTTTCATTTAAATAAGGGTAAAAAAATATTGTTCTAGGGAAATCATTTCTTTGGCATCAGTATTCAGTCATTTCAGCAAATCTTGATTCAAACAGTTCTCAACAATATTTGATTATAAACAATTTCAGTGAACTAAAAATAACGCTCCTTACGCATGATAA
The DNA here is from genome assembly GCA_038380435.1 of Ryuthela nishihirai. Classification (NCBI taxonomy): domain Eukaryota; kingdom Metazoa; phylum Arthropoda; class Arachnida; order Araneae; family Heptathelidae; genus Ryuthela; species Ryuthela nishihirai. Next base: position 45,494,035 of record JAWZYU010000020.1, read on the forward strand.
TAAACAGACCACATATCTGAAATCAGCAAGAACTACCGTTGTGAGTTTCTTCCATTTTCTTTTTACTTTCGCACCCATATTCCGAACCATTCCCATTTTATTGTGTGTTTAAGACTCGAGGGGTTGATTCGAAGAGTTCTCACCCTCCCGTCGTAGAGCGACGCGAATAGAGTGGAGGGGAGTGCCTTGTAAAAGGCTCTGTGCTCCGACAAGACCCTTAGTTCAGAGGCAATAGTGGGTCCAGACGTGTGCAGCGGAGCGCCTCAACACAAAAAAAGCTCCCGCATTGGTTGGTAAAGAATGGCTTCGCAGTGTCGTAACGATGAATACTGGGGGCTTTTCATTTTTTGGTTTTCCATCGTTGTTATCGCCGTTTTGACAGTTAATAGGCTTTGCTAATGCTTTCGGTGAAAAGAAAAGGAAATTCCCTGGCCTTCAATTATTTCATTGGTTTGACGACTTTGCTAGAATATGACAAACCCCAATTCGAATCTGAAATCTTTTTTTTTGATAATATGTTGATGCAACAGGCATTTAAGGGGGCATGGAGATAAAATTATAGCTTCGTGACAAAGGCTGGGGTTGTGTACCTTTTAGAGACACTTTTGTATGTATAGTGGACTAAATGGCCAGGCAGGAGAAAGGAATCCTCTGGATAACGAGAAGGAGACAGATGGAAGCCTCACTTCAGGTTCATTCAGAGTGTTCTTTAATGTAGAAAATTCATATCAAGGATTGATCTCTTTGGTACGTTACCCAATTATTCGCTACACCACTTGATTTATTTCTTTAGGAATAGCAGCTGAGAATGAGAGATTGCATTCGAAACTTTTGTAGGGATTAGGCTGCAAAAAACCTTTATTGACACAAAAAAACATTTTATTATTCATTTCAAACTTTATATGGGATCATGTGCTTCGTAAAACTCACGATATGGATGCCCATGGAGTTGAGCTAAAAGAATACAATAGAACAATTTACACTGACATACGACTTAATTACCCAATGAAATATATTCCTCATTTCGGGTTTTTTTCGGAGTTTGGATTAATCGGACAAAAGGACGACTCCCAAAACAGTTTTTTTTTTCTCAATATATGTATGCATATATTTCCCTTGGGATTTCATTCGGAAAAGTTCAAGTTCTTGGAACTAAAGAACTCTCTAGGGGGTCTGTAATGGGGAAGGGTAAAGATTTTGAACTTCAAATCTTTCATTCGATACTTGCGCAAAATGCAATTATTATAAAGTAAAGCATTTACATTTTGATGTTGGGTTGTTTTACCTCTGAGTGGCACTTTTTTTGCACACCATGGGCTAAATGGCCAGGTCACATGGACCCCGAAGGCTCAGAGAAGGTTGGGGGAGGGGACCCACTGGAACAGCTGTTGGGAGACAGATGGTAGCCTCCCGTCAAGGCCATCCAGTGTGTTCTTTAACTTGCACAGGGTATGGCTCTCCCGCACACGGGGACACGGCTTAACGTCCCATCCGACGGACGGCGGCCTTTCCAAGCCCATCGGTGTCCCCTACTGATCGTGGACAGGGCGGGGAATTTTGCGGAGATAAATCTCAACGCTGACCCAGCTGGGACTCGAACCTGGGAACTACAGATTATGAGCCTGGCGCGCTACCGACTGAGCCACCCCCGCCCCTAGCTATTGATGAAATATTACGATTGCGGAAATACCCTGGGTATGGGTTTCCCGCACACGGGGCCACGGCTTAACGTCCCATCCGACGGACGGCGGCCTTTCCAAGCCCATCGGTGTCCCCTACTGACCGTGGGCAGGGCGGGGAATTTTGCGGAGATAAATCTCAACGCTGACCCAGCTGGGACTCGAACCTGACATTTCAATGAATGATGAATCAAAGAGAATAGAGATAATTGTTTTCGAAGAAAAAAAAAGAGTGAATTCGCTAAAACGTTAAGTAATACCTCTTAACAGATCTTGGAATGCAACTGATCTTTTGAATGCCTCAGGGTTAAGAAATCGTGAAGTATGCAACAAAAAATTAATTAGATTTTTGAAAAAATCCAGTCGTTTTAAATGGTCACATACGTCTGAGATTGATCACTAAGAATTTCCATACAAACATGGAGGGTATAAACTCACTTTAAATTTATTTAAAAAAGACTCACACATCCTAGTAAGTAAAAGTTAAGATCTGACCAACTGGTAACCTGTGGTCAGCATGCAATCTTCCAGTGATTAAAACGGGGGCCCGTAAATAACCTTCCATTAAATGTTTATCTGCGAATTTTTTTTCGTTTTCATTTTTCTTACTTCTTTTTACATAATAGGATTCTCGACACATAAAATAGAGAATGCTGAAATTATTGAGACAAATGTTTTGAAGTTGCAAAATGGTATCTTCTTAATTTCTTTGACGTTTAGTAGCACCCACAAGCAAAAAATACCATCATTCAAAACATACATCATTGCAATGGTATTACATAATCTTTAGGGCTTACGTGTTAAACTCTTAGTTGTGGGCTTGGGCATGGGCACACTCCTAGATGCTGCCACTGCAGGACGGGTGTTGGCTTAGGTGTTAAACTCTTAGTTGTGGGCTTGGGCACACTCCTAGATGCTGCCACTGCAGGGCGGGTGTTGGCTTAGATGTTAAACTCTTAGTTGTGGGCTTGGGCATGGGCACACTCCTAGATGCTGCCACTGCAGGGCGGGTGTTGGCTTAGGTGTTAAACTCTTAGTTGTGGGCTTGGGCATGGGCACACTCCTAGATGCTGCCACTGCAGGGCGGGTGTTGGCTTAGGTGTTAAACTCTTAGTTGTGGGCTTGAGCATGGGCACACTCCTAGATGCTACCACTGCAGGAGGGTGTTGGCTTAGGTGTTAAACTCTTAGTTGTGGGCTTGGGCATGGTCACACTCCTAGATGCTGCCACTGCAGGGCGGGTGTTGGCTTAGGTGTTAAACTCTTAGTTGTGGGCTTGGGCACACTCCTAGATGCTACCACTGCAGGGCGGGTGTTGGCTTAGATGTTAAACTCTTAGTTGTGGGCATGGGCACACTCCTAGATGCTACCACTGCAGGGCGGGTGTTGGCTTAGGTGTTAAACTCTTAGTTGTGGGCTTGGGCATGGGCACACTCCTAGATGCTGCTACTGCAGGGCGGGTGTTGGCTTAGGTGTTAAACTCTTAGTTGTCGGCTTGGGCACACTCCTAGATGCTGCCACTGCAGGGCGGGAGTTGGCTTAGATGTTAAACTCTTAGTTGTGGGCTTGGACATGGGCACACTCCTAGATGCTACCACTGCAGGGCGGGTGTTGGCTTAGGTGTTAAACTCTTAGTTGTGGGCATGGGCACACTCCTAGATGCTGCCACTGCAGGGCGGGTGTTGGCTTAGTCCGTCGGATGGGACTTTAAACCGTGATCATATGTGCAGGAGAATCATACCTGTACACGCTGAAGAGCACACTAGATGGCTTTGACAGGAGGCTACCATTTTTCCTAACAGCTAGTCTACATATATATTACAGCATATTTCCTAATAGCTAGTCCAGTAGGACCTCTTCTCTCAATATTCTCTGAGCTCTTGGTTCCTTGTGACCTGGTCATTTAGGGGCGGGGATGACTCAGCCGGTAGGGCACATGACTCGTAATCTTCAGTTCCCAGGTTCGAGTCATCTCCGAAAAATCCCTACCCTCGGTCAGTAGTGGACACCGATGGGCTCAGAGAGGCAGCCGTCCGTCGGATGAAACGTTAAGCCTTGGGCCCGTGTACGGAAGAATCATGTTCTGTGCACGTTAAAGAACACGCTGGATGGCCTTGACGGGCGGCTACCATCTGTCTCCCAAAAGCTGTCCAGTGGGTCCCATTCCTCAACCTTCTCTGAGCCTTCGGGATCTTGTGAGCTGACCATTTAATCCATTGTATGCAAAAAAAGTGCCGCTCAGAGGTAAAAGAATTCTAACAATAACAAACCTCCCTTCATCAGACAAATGATGGCTTTCATACCGCCAACAAACGTTTACAAGTTTCTCAACCAGGAAGGCAATTCTGATCATCATCGAGGCCGATGATGGAACCTGAGAACCTCAACTAACTTGCCCTTCACACTGCCGACGTCCACTTACTCTTCCCTGAAGCATTACTTCCGTACTTCAGTGTACACACAGACAGAGTGCTAATCAATACTGATCTCGAAATACTTGAAATGTATTTTGCACTCTTTCCAACTCCCTCGTAATCTCGTTTAGAGAACACTTGTGACTCTCAAAAGCTGGAGACTCGGGATGATTATGTAATAAGAGAGCAACTCGGCCTTCTCGGTGGGAGTTATTTTTCTCCTTCTTTTCTTCTCCTTGTTTCCTGCATGCAGCCTGACGAAGTTGGCGGAGTCACCGACAGAAATAGAAGGTGTTTAAAAAAAGACTAACTGCTTCTCAAGGGAAAAGCTTTAACGGAGCGAGATAGTCAGAGAAAGAAAATCACCAATTGCAGTTAAGAATGAGAAGAAATCGGGACACATTAACAGTGAGAGAAAACACCAGATTCTTCATACATATTCGAAACAAGGGGCGGGGGTGGCTCAGTCGGTAGCGCGCCAGGCTCGTAATCTGTAGTTCCCAGGTTCGAGTCCCAGCTGGGTCAGCGTTGAGATTTATCTCCGCAAAATTTCCCCGCCCTGCCCACGGTCAGTAGGGGACACCGATGGGCTTGGAAAGGCCGCCGTCCGTCGGATGGGACGTTTAGCCGTGGCCCCGTGTGCGGGAGAGTCATACCCTGTTCACGTTAAAGAACACGCTGGATGGTCTTGACGGGAGGCTACCATCTGTCTCCCAGTGGGTCCCCAACCTTCTCTGAACCTTCGGGGTCCTTGTGGCCTGGCCATTTAGCCCATGGCGTGCAAAAGCGTGCCGCTCAGAGATAAAACAATCCAATATTCGAAACTGTGAAGTATTCGAAACGAAAACTTCGCAGTTTCTTTTAGTTCGTTTTCAAGAAAACGTTTCCTGTCTCTCGGTTTGTAGATATTCAACTTTTTTTTTTCTATACAGAGATAAGTAAAAAATTTTATTTCTTTCCGATAGGTATTTCAGTGAAGTATTACGATTCTTTTTTAAAGAATCCCCCAATTATTTTAATAGTTCTCTCTAACGCTGGGAAAAGCTGAAATAATGTAAAATTTGAAACGGATATTGCAAACAATCTACTTGTGTTAAAAATTCGAAATTTTGGTGGTAAAGTGTCAGTCACACATGGCCATAGTCAAGAGGTTTACATTAGCTGCAGGGACGTACCCAGTGGGGGGGGGGGAACTCTCCTTCCTCGAAAATTTCGCCTTCTTATATGAATCTTAGTATTATTTCCAGCTCCATATGTTATGTATGATACTAAAAATAGATTTACACAAAAACTCTAAAATTTTATTCCACATAGAATAATATCATTTTAACCTTTCCTGTCTGGAATATTTTAGTTCTTATTTTCATAATACCATCCCCCGAAACTTAAATTCTGTGTCCGTGCCTAATTGGCTGCAATAATTTTTCCACTTAACCGCAGAGGGTGAGAAAACGGATCTTTTTCGTTTCGAGAGATAAATACAAAATTATCTTTATGTTGTTTAGGTACTAATAAAATATTAATCTTTGCATTTTCTCAACCATCCATTAGTTCTAATTTCCAATGTCACAGAGAAGTAAAGGCAGAAAATAGAAATAAATTCGTTCTATTTGGAAACGAGCATCTGATATTCCCCACAGAATACGGTGATTCTCTATTTTTACGGTTATTCTCCTATTTAGCTGAATTTTTACACGTTTAGAGATATTAAGCTTCAGTTCCGAAATATGGTATCAGTTTGTGAAGATTAAACACCAGAAAAATAATTTCCTTTTTGACTATAGTTAATATTTTTGCTTACTTAAACATGCCCTATTTCACTGATCACCAAAGTTCATTCAAAACAAAAATAATTGAGACTTGGATAGATCTATTCCATTAAAGCCCATCACAAGCCACGCGCCTGAAATTTTATTTTTGGTGTTCTATTATTAAAAATATATATTTCGGTTCACAAGCCACGCGCCTGAAATTTTATTTTTGGTGTTCTATTATTAAAAATATATATTTCGGTTTAATTCTCAGAGTTACATTCTAAGAAAGTAAATAGTGTCATCAGTCAGCATGAGTAAAATATCTCCATTCAATAAACCGCAATTAAATCTAAAATTCAAATTCTTTACGGTTCAAATTGATAATTGAAATTCTTCATCAATTTGCCTCCGACAGTAACTAGAATGAAAACACCTGAAGAAATACTACATTTGAATATCAAATACATTTTATATAGAAATTTCTCTGTGACAATATACAGTCGCTCAAAATAATATACGAACACTATGGTTGATTACAGAATTCAAAAAAATTCTGGCAACGACTTTTTTAGAAATTAGTGATCTGGCAACCTTCGTGTCACGTGACGCGAAGGTTAAATAATAATAAATAATTCGTATTAAAAATATTAAATTATTCCGTCCAACACATTTTATTATAAATATTTTAATCTTTACAATCTAAATTTTGTTTCCAATTTGTTCATTCTTCCAGCTAAATTCCTTTAAAAATTAATTTCTTTTTGCAGATAAAATGATAAATAATCCCAGTGATCACAAAACTACAAGAAAAATGCTTCTTGATTATATTTTAGAATGGAGTCCTATGAAATGCAAGAATCCAGCCTTCTTATATTTACGAAATATATGCAAAGCATCAAATGAAATTCCAATTCCTTCGATCATTCGTTACATTTTTCCCTATTTTGGAAATATTTTTTCAAAGAGACCGGTTGTTAATCTCCGCTGTAGCCTATTGGGCATATTTTGCTCTTATTACATGCAAGAAATTTTCTTTTCTTTTCAATATCCACAGACTACCTCGTTCATCTCTGGCACTTGCTGTTTCTATAAAGCCAAAGACTTGCTCTAAATAAGCGCTGAATGTTGCCACTGCAATGTCAGAAATGCTACAAAACTAATCGATTACGGAATACGTCAGAGCAGCAAATGACGACAGATTTCTTCGTGGGATTTTCCCCAAGCAATCGATGGCGATGCGCCCTCTACTGGAAAGCAGATGGAAAGAGTTTTCCAAATTCATTCCGGGAATTTATGTTGGATCCAAAACAAAACAACTAACGAGGTTTATGAATCTAATAAATTTGCAAGCGTTTATCAAAAGTAAAAAAATTAAGTCATCGACTCTCTTCTTAAATTTAATCTGTTCAAACGTTCGACGAAATTTCAAACACTAATTGGGTCAAAATAAAAATGAAAACTAATTTTTTGCCAAAACCAGAATTAGTTTAAAAATGAAAAGAAAGGCTTTTCATCCGAATCAGTATAAAATAAATTCTGATTAAAAATTAAACCTCGGTTTGTGAGTGGCACCACAATAACTCTACTTACTGCAATACTCATCATGGTAGGGGACACTGAGGGGCTTGGAAAAACCGCCGCCCATCGGATGGAACGTTAAGTCGTGGCCTTGTGCGCGGGAAAGCCATACCCTGTACACGGTAAATAACACGCTGGAGGCTACCATCTGTCTCCCAGTGGGCTCCCTCTCACTCCCAACCTTCTCTGAGCCTTCGGGGTCCTTTTCGCCTTTTTGCCCATTGTGTGCAAAAAAGTGCCGCTCAGAGATAAAACAATCCAACCCAACTGATCAGTGGAGCTGTTATTCGAAATAAGAATCTCTAAGAAGAAACCATATAAACTCGAAAGATCGTCTACGAATTTTTCTCTTGTAGGAAAAGGAAAGAATTTCCTGAATAGCTCATTTTCATCGAGTCCTTCTCATTTCAATGCATAAATAGGGTGATCAGACTATCAAAAGAGGATCCGGGACTCTTGAAAATTTAGTTGCGAGCTGTCAACTAGGATGATCAGATGTTACCCTTCTTTCCGCGTCATCTGGTAACCCTAGTTTGACAGCTAGCAAATAATGATTTTCATTTTCACGCTACCGACAAATTTTTTTTTTTATAAGTGTTGCCACTACTACTCTATTATTAAAACATCTGCTCATGCTGTACGGTTAATTTAATATTTATAATAATAATATCCAAAAATAAATTCTGGAGACATTTTCAGGGACTTTTATTCGTCGGGGGCAGAGTTTTTCATCTAGGGACTATCCCAGGAAAACGGAGACGTCTAGGCACCCTATGTATAAATGCCAACAAGAATTAAATTCCTCATTCTCTTGGGGGCGGGGGTGGCTCAGTCGGTAGCGCGCCAGGCTCGTAATCTGTAATTACCAGGTTCGAGTCCCAGCTGGGTCAGCGTTGAGATTTATCTCCGCAAAATTCCCCGCCCTGCTCACGGTCAGTAGGGGACACCGATGGGCTTGGAAGGGCCGCCGTCCGTCGGATGGGACGTTAAGCCATGGCCCCGTGTGTGGGAGAGCCATACCCTGTGCACGTTAAAGAACACGCTGGATGGCCTTGACGGGAGGCTACCATCTGTCTTCCAACAGCTGTTCCAGTGGGTCCCCTCCCCCAACCTTCTCTGAGCCTTCGGGGTCCATGTGACCTGGCCATTTAGCCCACGGTGTGCAAAAAAGTGCCGCTCAGAGGTAAAACAACCCAACCTCATTCTCTTGCATCCCTGTCTGTGATTGTAAAAGTGTGGGAAAAATGTTGCATTGCATTGAACTGAACGGAAACATTCTCAAATTGTTTTACTGAAAATATCTATTTAGTAAAAATAATTTAAAATCGCGTTTAGCGAGAGCAATTTAAAATTTCGTGTAAAAAGAATACACTAATTTAAAATCGCATTTAATGAAGATGATTTAAAATATCTAAAGTGAGGAACATTTAAAATTGCTTTTAGTAAAGGTCATTTCAAATTGCATTTAGGGAAGACAATTTCAAATTACGTTGCCAGTTTTGTGTTAACTGAAACTCAAGAAAACAAATTAAGATACTTTTTTTTTCAGCGCAAAAAACCATCTTTTCAAATATTAGGTCCTCCCCTCCCTCAACGCCCCAAATCAAGCAACTAATAAATACTTTCAGGGATAAAAGGGCCCAAATGGAAGAAAAAGAAAACCTTCACTATTTACTGCTACTAAAATATATATTTACATGTCAATGTAAAAAAAAGAAGTAAAAAATGAGTTAAACTAATATAATACGCAAAAAAATCGTTTCTTTAAAATTTAATGCGAATTTTTGGCGGCCTTAAAAATTTTGCGGAATCCCTGGCTTCACTCTGGATATATGGTATCCTCTTCTCTTAAGTTGTTTCTTTTACAAAAAAAAAGAAGCAGCATTAACCTTTGCCATGTATGCACTGCTTTCACTTCAAAATATTTCCAAATTTGATCAATTTGAGAAGTAATCAAAGAATTTGATTAAACGTTAGAAATTGGGTTTCAATTTTTTTTCCAGTAATCTCCGTTCTGCCTTCGTTGAGAGAGAGAACACCGATGGCTTAGAAATTCAGCCGACCATCGGATGAGACATTAAGACGTGGTTTCTTTGTAAAAGAGAGCCATACACTGTGCACTTTAAAGAACACGCCGGATGGCCCAGACGGAAGGCGTTCTTCTGTCTCTTAGAAGTTATTCATTGTATCCTTTTCTTCCAACCTTCTCTCAGCCCTTGGAGACTTTATGATCTCGCTCTTTATCCCAATGTGCGCATCAAAAAAGAGCCGTTCAGAGGTAAAACTACCCAACCTAGTCCAATCAATAGAAGGGGCGCGGCCACATAGAAAACGGTGTGAGCTCGTGTTTATCTCTGCGCATTACGTGAATTTAGTTTTTCCATATAAAATAAAAAGCATAACAACTTAACGCTCTGAATGTATTAAAAGCATCATTACAACATACCGGTTCCGAGAAGTGCGCCAATGATAAGCAAGAGCAGCTCCATGGTAACCATCCGTTGATGTAGGAAGCAAGACTAACTGAAGTTCTCTCTCTACACCAAGAACTATAAACTGCGCGAACAGCTGCGCTCCACGCGGCCAAGGTCACAAACCGGAACGACGCACCTAGTGGCCTCGATCGTGTTCAAAAGGAGAAAGGACACGTGCAGGGATAGAGAGCTAAGGCAATCCTCAGCCTCAAAAGTCCCTAGTCACCCTTTCTTCAGTCCTTAGCGTCGAAATGGGTTTTTTTGATCATGTTTTTGTATGTTCTTCGAGATTAATTCCCATGAAAATGGATTTGTAAAGGGCAAAGCGAAAACACAAAAACAAAAAAAAAACTTTAATGCTCACTTATTAGGAAAGTGTATTCAATTTTGCATTCATTATTGGACAATTGTACAGTCGCTCAAAAAATTATCCGAACACTATGGTTGAATACAGAATTCAGAAAAAAATATCTGGCAACGATTTTTTTTTAGAAATTAGTGATCTGGCAACCTTCGTGTCACGTGATTACAGAATTCAGGAAAAATATCTGGCAACGATTTTTTTTTAGAAATTAGTGATCTGGCAACCTTCGTGTCACGTGATTACAGAATTCAGGAAAAACATCTGGCAACGATTTTTTTTTAGAAATTAGTGATCTGGCAACCTTCGTGTCACGTGATTACAGAATTCAGGAAAAATATCTGGCAACGATTTTTTTAGAAATTAGTGATCTGGCAACCTTCGTGTCACGTGATTACAGAATTCAGGGAAAACATCTGGCAACGATTTTTCTTTTAGAAATTAGTGATCTGGCAACCTTCGTGTCACGTGATTACAGAATTCAGGAAAAATATCTGGAGCGTGTACAGCAACTGTACACGCTCCAGTTACCGTTCACAGCAAACTGGAGCGTGTACAGTTACTGCACACGCTCCAGTTTGCTGTGAACGGTAACTGCACACGCTCAATATTTCCGTGAGTGAGCCCACACGATCTAGGTCTTTGCGAGCTCACACGATCCAATGTGCTGTGATCCAATGTCACGTGATAATCACGTAACACGAAGGTTGCCAGATCACTAATTTCTAAAAAAAATTGTTGCCAGATATTTTTTCTGAATTCTGCAATCAAACCATAGTGTTCGGATATTTTTTTTTGAGCGACTGCATTCAATTTTGTATTCAACATTAGACAAATGTATTCAAATTTGTATTAAGTGTAGGCAAGTATATTCAATTTTTTATCAATTTTAGATAAGTGTAATCAATTTTTTATTCAATAATGGGCAAGTGCGACAAAAAAACATCAATCCGTCTCCCGGATTCGAACACGGAATCAACGAATCCTGGTGACAATTTTTTTTTACATATTGTTTATTTGTTGTGCACAGGCCCGGATCTAGAAAATGATAAAAAAAAATAATGAAAAAAGACGGAGGGATTGGATTGGATTGTTTTACCTCTGAGCCGCACTTTTTTGCACACCATGGGCTAAATGGCCAGGCCACAAGGACCCCGAAGGCTCAGAGAAGGTTGGGGGAGGGGACCCACTGGAACAGCTGTTGGGAGACAGATGGTAGCCTCCCGTCAGGGCCATCCAGCGTGTTCTTTAACGTGCACAGGGTATGGCTCTCTCGCACACGGGGCCACGGCTTAACGTCCCATCAGACGGACGGCGGCCTTTTCAAGCCCATCGGTATCCCCTACTGACCATGGGCAGGGCGGGGAAATTTTGCGGAGATAAATCTCAACGCTGACCCAGCTGGGACTCGAACCTGGGAACTACAGATTACGAGCCTGGCGCGCTACCGATTGAGCCACCCCCGCCCCAAAAGACGGAGGGGGGGGGGGGGGATAAGATCGAGTCGGAATAAACCGGGACGCCGTTCCGGTATAAACCTTTTCACACTGTTTTAGTGATCATTGAACAGATTTCTCGATTTTTTTTTCGCCACCACTCCGATTGGTGACATTCTCAAGGGGGACCTCATGCCCCCTTTGCCTCCCTCCTACCCCCTACATGCAGCCTTGATTGTGCATCACCATGAACAACTTCTAGCTCTTCATGCAAAGATTTCATTAATACATAAATTTTCTAGCATTTTGCGATTTCAACAAAATTTACTTTTTATTTATAATTATGAATGCCACAAAATATTAGGATAAAACTTGAAGAATAACGTCTTCTCTAGGCGAATATGGAATGATCGATTTCAAAGAAAATGAAGTTTTTCATTTTTCGAATTTCGCACCCTTTAACAATAGTAATTCGTACTAATGGGTGATCGCGAAATCAATTCCTATCCAACTCCAAAAATTTTTAATTTATCTCTAAAAACAAAGAAGTTGAATGTCTACAGAAAACAAGGTGAAATCATCAGCTCGTTTTTTCTAAAAAGAAACTAAAAAACTAGATAATGATATATAACTCACAGGAGTAAAAATCATAGGAAATAGAGGACGAAGATTGACTCCCCTTGCTTGTACACAGGCTCGTAATTTGCAGATTCCCAGGTTCGAGTCCCAACTTTTTCAGTTTTCAACCTTCTCTGAGTTTTCAGAATCCCCCCCCCCCCCAACTCACGTTCTAACTTTGATGGGAGAGAGTGCACTATTGGGCTTGGAAAGCCGCCGTCCATTGGATGGGACATTAACCAGTGGTTCCGTGTGCAGTAGAACCATTCCTGTGCACGTTAAAAAACACGCTTGTGTGGCTTTGACGGGAGGCAACCATCTGTCTCCTCTAACGGTTGTGCAGTATATCCCTTCTCACAACCTTCTCTGAGTTCTTGGGGTCCTTATGACCTGGACCATTACGCCCTTTGTGTGCATAAAAGTGCCGCTCAGAGTCCCTCTAACCTAACCAACTACGATCAACATCAATTTAATCTGATGATAGGGGACATATTCAGAATTAAGAGACTTTGAACTTTATCTAAATTTGGTAAAAACCTGAAAATTGGTGCCCGGGGGTATTTCTTCATCTTAAAAACGTTACATAAGAGGTCAGATTTTTATATTCATATGCTAGAAAGGTGAAAATTGGTACGTAGGGATATTTCGGGTCGTTCGTCTCAAAAAAGTTTCAGATCCGGTGTCAACATCAAACAGGAATCGAAGTGACATTCGCGAATCAAAACTGATTTCTCGTAATAAATACAAATGAAAAATTTCTGTAATACAATCACCAGAAACTATGTCATGATTCATAAGTTCTCCAATCATTCACAAAATGTTCTAAGTTTCGTTCTTCGGTACAATAGGACCAGTTTATTTACCAGTGTATAGTGAGTGGTGTTCGCAGCTGACCTTGGCCAATGGCGAAACAAGAATCAAATCCCTTCCCCTTCTGGGCATCACAGAATCATCTTAGAGCAAATTCATTTTCGTCTTCGCTGAAGAAATGTTAAGCGGAAAACAAGCCAAGGTTATGACCCTTGCATGACTTGTTTCACTTGAAAGACTAACGAGTGGGTCCATTTGACTTTTCTTCTTTTTACTCCCAGGCACCCTACCAACAAAAACACAATCTCATACGTCAGTTGAACAAAGGCTCGCCAATTCACACCCATCAATAACCTTCCTCGAAAGCGAAGGTCAGCATCGAAATGGATTTTGTAAAGTTCCTAATTAAATCTCCCTCCTGAATCGTCTGTGAACCATGTTATGTTGTCCTAAAGGTCACCTTCGATGCATATTATGCACTCCACTCTCCAAAATGACGTATTGGTGATGGACCCTGTTGAAAATACACTGATCGAACAAAAGTAAAAAAACATAGCCTTGAAGTAAGAAACTTCGCAACGCAAACACAATTTCAGAATAACTTTTGAACTATGGCAAATTTAACTAAAGGCAGCTTACATAGACTACCATATTGTTCTGAAGCCCATACCTGATATAGTGGTTAGTGTATCTAACTATTAAACAAACCAGCATCCCCATGTGTATGTGCTGTATATTGCATGAGAAACCAGGACGAGTTCAATAAATCTTTCAGGTAATCTTCGTCCTATTTAAAATATTTATATAAAATGAGTGTTTTTTTATTTAACATGGAATGAAGCTGAGTAGTTTTACTTCTGAGCGGAGCTTCATTTTGCACACAGTGGGCTTAATAGCCAGGTCATAATGACCCCAAAGCTCAGAGAAGGTTGATGAATGGAATCCATTGGACAGCTGTTAGGAGACAGACGACAGCCTTTCTAAGTTGATCGGCATCCCCTTTCTCACTGAGGGCAGGGCCGAGATTAGCGGAGATAAATCTCAACGCAGGCGCAGTTGGTATTTGAACCTGAGAACTGCAGATACAATCCAGTGAATCCCCTTTCCCTATTTGTCTCTGATGGCACACCGGTCCTATTTTGGACCTCAATATCCTAATTTTTTAAGGGTAATCTCTGTGCTCAGTATTTTTTGCTGCAGATTACAATCCAGTGAATCCCCTTTCCCTATTTGTCTCTGAACCTTTGGTATTCTTGTGACCTATTCATTTACTCCATTTTGCACAAATAATTGTAATTCTAAGGTAAAACAATCCAACCTGTATGCTGCTGCTGTTACCCAGAATATAAGTGTATGGAGAACAAAATTACATTCTGGTTAGAGCTCCATAGCTTGTGTCTCCTTGATGGTTATGTATGTGTGTACAGTATATATGTGGCTTGACTGCTCTAGCAGTTAGCAAATTTGACTCATAAACCAATAGGCATGTCCTTAGGTAAGTGTTTGCATATGGTATAAGAAACGAGAAAATTTTTAAGGGTAATCTCTGTGCTCAGTATTTTTTTAAAAGTATGCAGGTGATGATAAAATAGTTGTCTTTTTTTAACTCTGAGCTGCACTTTTTTGCACACCATGGGCTAAATGGCCATGTCACATGGACCCCGAAGGCTCAGAGAAGGTTGGGGGAGGGGACCCACTGGAACAGCTGTTGGGAGACAGATGGTAGCCTCCCGTCAAGGCCATCCAGCGTGTTCTTTAACGTGCACAGGGTATGGCTCTCCCGCACACGGTGCCACACTTAACGTCCCATCCGACGGACGGTGGCCTTTCCAAGCCCATCGGTGTCCCTCTACTGACCGTGGGCAGGGCGGAGAATTTTGCGGAGATAAATCTCAATGCTGACCCAGCTGGGACTCGAACCTGGGAACTACAGATTACGAGCCTGGCGCGCTACCGACTGAGCCACCCCCGCCCCGAAATGTCGAAGATAGGCTACCATTGTTAGAAGGACAAAAAATATTTTGTGTCTTTGTTTTTTAGAAAAGAGTTCAACATAGCGCGCTTGGCTGTTGATCTAAGGAACCTGGGTTCGATCCCCGGATAAGGCATGGATGTTCGTGTTGTTTTTCTGCTGAGATCCTGCCATCCTCTCACATCTTCTACTGTGGCATATAAACTGACAGGCTCCTGTCAGACCTCTGTAGCAAGCAGCTGCTTGAGGGGGTATTTATTTTATTTTATTTTATAAACCTAAATTGTGCTAGGTCATTTGCCTCTAAGTGCTCTTTTTTTTAGCACAATGGACTAAATGTCGAGGTTACAAGAACCTCAACAGAAAGTTGGTGAAACGGATCTACTATATAGATATTACAGAGACAGACTGAAACCTTTCGTCAAGGCCATCCAGCGTGTTCTTTAAACTTATTCAGCGAATTGCTCCCCTGTAGACGGTCCATGACGAACGGTGACCTTTAAATGCCCTCCAGTGTCTCTTTCTCAGTGAAGGTGTAATCTGCAGTTTCCAAGTTCCATCCACAAATGTGTCGAGATTTATCTCTGTTAATCTTAACACTCCCCTCGGCCCATCCGACAGACGGTCAGTCTGTCAGATGGGACGTTAAGTCGGACCCCCGTGTGCAGGAGAGCTATATCCTGTTTCCACTAAAGAAATTTATGTGAAAAAAAAAAATTGCATCTGTTTCTTAACAGCAGTCCAGTGCATCCCTTCCGCCAACTTCTTTTGAAAACTTGTAGTTTTGTAATTTGGCAACCCAAGCTGGCCATTTAACCCGTTGTGCGCAAAAAAAGTGTATCTCGGAGGCAAAGCAACCCAAACTGGCCATTTAGCGCATTGTGCGCAAAAAAAGTGTATCTCGGAGGCAAAGCAACCCAAACTGGCCATTTAGCCCATTGTGCGCAAAAAAAGTGTATCTCGGAGGCAAAGCAACCCAAACTGGCCATTTAGCCCATTGTGCGCAAAAAAAGTGTATCTCGGAGGCAAAGCAACCCAAACTGGCCATTTAGCCCATTGTGCGCAAAAAAAGTGTATCTCGGAGGCAAAGCAACCCAAACTGGCCATTTAGCCCATTGTGCGCAAAAAAAGTGTATCTCGGAGGCAAAGCAACCCAAACTGGCCATTTAGCCCATTGTGCGCAAAAAAAGTGTATCTCGGAGGCAAAGCAACCCAAACTGGCCATTTAGCCCATTGTGCGCAAAAAAAGTGTATCTCGGAGGCAAAGCAACCCAAACTGGCCATTTAGCCCATTGTGCGCAAAAAAAGTGTATCTCGGAGGCAAAGCAACCCAAACTGGCCATTTAGCCCATTGTGCGCAAAAAAAGTGTATCTCGGAGGCAAAGCAACCCAAACTGGCCATTTAGCCCATTGTGCGCAAAAAAGTGTATCTCGGAGGCAAAGCAACCCAAACTGGCCATTTAGCCCATTGTGCGCAGAAAAAGTGTATCTCGGAGGCAAAGCAACCCAAACTGGCCATTTAGCCCATTGTGCGCAGAAAAAGTGTATCTCGGAGGCAAAGCAACCCAAACTGGCCATTTAGCCCATTGTGCGCAAAAAAAGTGTATCTCGGAGGCAAAGCAACCCAAACTGGCCATTTAGCCCATTGTGCGCAAAAAAAGTGTATCTCGGAGGCAAAGCAACCCAAACTGGCCATTTAGCCCATTGTGCGCAAAAAAGTGTATCTCGGAGGCAAAGCAACCCAAACTGGCCATTTAGCCCATTGTGCGCAAAAAAGTGTATCTCGGAGGCAAAGCAACCCAAACTGGCCATTTAGCCCATTGTGCGCAAAAAAAGTGTATCTCGGAGGCAAAGCAACCCAAACTGGCCATTTAGCC
Organism: Ryuthela nishihirai; assembly: GCA_038380435.1. Taxonomy (NCBI): domain Eukaryota; kingdom Metazoa; phylum Arthropoda; class Arachnida; order Araneae; family Heptathelidae; genus Ryuthela; species Ryuthela nishihirai. The sequence goes on from JAWZYU010000020.1 coordinate 45,511,007, forward strand.
CATTGTGCGCAAAAAAGTGTATCTCGGAGGCAAAGCAACCCAAACTGGCCATTTAGCCCATTGTGCGCAAAAAAGTGTATCTCGGAGGCAAAGCAACCCAAACTGGCCATTTAGCCCATTGTGCGCAAAAAAAGTGTATCTCGGAGGCAAAGCAACCCAAACTGGCCATTTAGCCCATTGTGCGCAAAAAAAGTGTATCTCGGAGGCAAAGCAACCCAAACTGGCCATTTAGCCCATTGTGCGCAAAAAAAGTGTATCTCGGAGGCAAAGCAACCCAAACTGGCCATTTAGCCCATTGTGCGCAAAAAAAGTGTATCTCGGAGGCAAAGCAACCCAAACTGGCCATTTAGCCCATTGTGCGCAAAAAAAGTGTATCTCGGAGGCAAAGCAACCCAAACTGGCCATTTAGCCCATTGTGCGCAAAAAAAGTGTATCTCGGAGGCAAAGCAACCCAAACTGGCCATTTAGCCCATTGTGCGCAAAAAAAGTGTATCTCGGAGGCAAAGCAACCCAAACTGGCCATTTAGCCCATTGTGCGCAAAAAAAGTGTATCTCGGAGGCAAAGCAACCCAAACTGGCCATTTAGCCCATTGTGCGCAAAAAAGTGTATCTCAGAGGCAAAGCAACCCAAACTGGCCATTTAGCCCATTGTGCGCAAAAAAGTGTATCTCAGAGACAAAGCAACCCAAACTGGCCATTTAGCCCATTGTGCGCAAAAAAAGTGTATCTCAGAGGCAAAGCAACCCAAACTGGCCATTTAGCCCATTGTGCGCAAAAAAGTGTATCTCAGAGACAAAGCAACCCAAACTGGCCATTTAGCCCATTGTGCGCAAAAAAAGTGTATCTCAGAGGCAAAGCAACCCAAACTGGCCATTTAGCCCATTGTGCGCAAAAAAGTGTATCTCAGAGACAAAGCAACCCAAACTGGCCATTTAGCCCATTGTGCGCAAAAAAAGTGTATCTCAGAGGCAAAGCAACCCAAACTGGCCATTTAGCCCATTGTGCGCAAAAAAGTGTATCTCAGAGGCAAAGCAACCCAAACTGGCCATTTAGCCCATTGTGCGCAAAAAAGTGTATCTCAGAGACAAAGCAACCCAAACTGGCCATTTAGCCCATTGTGCGCAAAAAAAGTGTATCTCAGAGGCAAAGCAACCCAAACTGGCCATTTAGCCCATTGTGTGCAAAAAAATACCGCTCAGAGGTAAAACTGTCTTAATCCAATCCATAGCAGAAAGGGCGTTGCCACAGAGCAAACGGTATCAGCAGTTTAGCTTTATCAATATTTCAAAATTATTTGTCTTCTTAAAACCATTTCCAACAGTGGAGATCACCACACAGTAAACTGACACATGCGCAGTAAGTGGAAGTTGAGGCGAAAGCGTTTGCAAATGCTAATAGCGTTAAACCTCTTACTCCGTTCTCCATAACCAAAGACTGATGTTGTTCCACATCTTTACAGATCATCCCGTTGCATGAGCTTGTCCTTATGAATGATGATTCCACATCCGTAAACAAAACGCCAGGTGACTCTGACACATTAGCATGCAACTCACGTTGACGGAAGAAGACTGACGAGTGTTGCACGCCCTGTACATGTGTTAGAGAGGTCCCTCCTTGAAAGTGCTGGCTGCAGCCCCCTCCATGCAAGTGGCCTTGCCTACAAGGCCACTTTTTTAAAAAGTAAACGAGGAAAGTTTTCACTTTCTCGTCTGTCTATCCATCTTTAGACGTTCAACTTTTTTTTTTCCTTTGAGAAATAAAATAAAAATTCTTTCTGAGTTGGATAGCTATTGATGAGTTGGGTTGGGTTGTTTTACTTCTGAGCGGCACTTTTTTGCACACCATGGGCTAAATGGCCAGGTCACATGGACCCCGAAGGCTCAGAGAAGGTTGGGGGAGGGGACCCACTGGAACAGCTGCTGGGAGACATATGGTAGCCTCCCGTCAAGGCCATTTAGTGTGTTCTTTAACGTGCACAGGTTATGGCTCTCCCGCACACGGGGCCACGGCTTAACGTCCCATCCGACGGATGGCGGCCTTTCCAAGCACATCGGTGTCCCCTACTGACCGTGGGCAGGGCGGGGAATTTTTGCGGAGATAAATCTCAACGCTCACCCAGCTGGGACTCGAACCTGGGAACTGATAGATTACGAGCCTGGCGCGCTACCGACTGAGCCACCCCCGCCCCTAGCTATTGATGAAATATTACGATTCGCACTTTCTGAATCTCCCAAGCTTAAACTCTGCCATCTAATGGTGAAAAAAGTTGGAAAATGCCAAAAGTTTTAACCAACCCTGGGCAAACGTTTTAGCTGAATGGCCGGATGGAAAACGTAAATGGAAAAGAAATACGTAATTTGTACTATATGTATAACCAACGAGAAAAAAAAAACTAAAATGAAACATAAACAATACAATTTTATTAAAATTACTTCTTTTAATGAGATTTGCTTTCCCGAAGTTGAAAGTCTTGTCCTCTGTACGTTCTCTCCTTTACAAACAAAACTTATTTGTCATCACTAGCTGGAGGCCTCACAGAAAGTGGTGGCCGATCGTAAAGGTTTAATCACACCTGATTTAAACGACATTGAGAACGAGCTATTTATGCAACAAATTTGAAATTTTAATGAGAGACTACTACGGTGGTCAAAAGGTTTGCATTGGCAAATATGATTTATCTCTTAATTTGTTCGTTTGATATTTTCTCTCAAAATTGCAACAATGGTTTATCTCTTAATTTGTTCGTTTGATATTTTCTCTCAAAATTGCAACAATGGTTTATCTCTTAATTTGTTCGTTTGATATTATCTCTCAAAATTGCAACAATGGTTTATCTCTTAATTTGTTCGTTTGATATTTTCTCTCAAAATTGCAACAATGGTTTATCTCTTAATTTGTTCGTTTGATATTTTCTCTCAAAATTGCAACAATGGTTTATCTCTTGATTTGTTAGTTTGATATTTTCTCTCAAAATTGCAACAATGGTTTATCTCTTGATTTGTTCCTTTGATATTTTCTCTCAAAATTGCAACAATGGTTTATCTCTTGATTTGTTCCTTTGATATTTTCTCTCAAAATTGCAACAATGGTTTATCTCTTAATTTGTTCGTTTGATATTTTCTCTCAAAATTGCAACAATGGTTTATCTCTTAATTTGTTCGTTTGATATTATCTCTCAAAATTGCAACAATGGTTTATCTCTTAATTTGTTCGTTTGATATTTTCTCTCAAAATTGCAACAATGGTTTATCTCTTAATTTGTTCGTTTGATATTTTCTCTCAAAATTGCAACAATGGTTTATCTCTTAATTTGTTCGTTTGATATTTTCTCTCAAAATTGCAACAATGGTTTATCTCTTAATTTGTTCGTTTGATATTATCTCTCAAAATTGCAACAATGGTTTATCTCTTAATTTGTTCGTTTGATATTTTCTCTCAAAATTGCAACAATGGTTTATCTCTTAATTTGTTCGTTTGATATTTTCTCCCAAAATTGCAACAATGGTTTATCTCTTAATTTGTTCGTTTGATATTTTCTCCCAAAATTGCAACAATGGTTTATCTCTTAATTTGTTCGTTTGATATTTTCTCTCAAAATTGCAACAATGGTTTATCTCTTGATTTGTTCGTTTGATATTTTCTCTCAAAATTGCAACAATGGTTTATCTCTTGATTTGTTCGTTTGATATTTTCTCTCAAAATTGCAACAATGGTTTATCTCTTAATTTGTTCGTTTGATATTTTCTCTCAAAATTGCAACAATGGTTTATCTCTTAATTTGTTCGTTTGATATTTTCTCTCAAAATTGCAACAATGGTTTATCTCTTAATTTGTTCGTCTGATATTATCTCTCAAAATTGCAACAATGGTTTATCTCTTAATTTGTTCGTTTGATATTTTCTCTCAAAATTGCAACAATGGTTTATCTCTTAATTTGTTCGTTTGATATTATCTCTCAAAATTGCAACAATGGTTTATCTCTTAATTTGTTCGTTTGATATTTTCTCTCAAAATTGCAACAATGGTTTATCTCTTAATTTGTTCGTTTGATATTATCTCTCAAAATTGCAACAATGGTTTATCTCTTAATTTGTTCGTTTGATATTTTCTCTCAAAATTGCAACAATGGTTTATCTCTTAATTTGTTCGTTTGATATTTTCTCCCAAAATTGCAACAATGGTTTATCTCTTAATTTGTTCGTTTGATATTTTCTCTCAAAATTGCAACAATGGTTTATCTCTTAATTTGTTCGTTTGATATTTTCTCCCAAAATTGCAACAATGGTTTATCTCTTAATTTGTTCGTTTGATATTTTCTCTCAAAATTGCAACAATGGTTTATCTCTTAATTTGTTCGTTTGATATTTTCTCTCAAAATTGCAACAATGGTTTATCTCTTAATTTGTTCGTTTGATATTTTCTCTCAAAATTGCAACAATGGTTTATCTCTTAATTTGTTCGTTTGATATTTTCTCTCAAAATTGCAACAATGGTTTATCTCTTAATTTGTTCGTTTGATATTTTCTCTCAAAATTGCAACAATGGTTTATCTCTTAATTTGTTCGTTTGATATTTTCTCTCAAAATTGCAACAATGGTTTATCTCTTAATTTGTTCGTTTGATATTTTCTCTCAAAATTGCAACAATGTTTATCTCTTAATTTGTTCGTTTGATATTTTCTCTCAAAATTGCAACAATGGTTTATCTCTTAATTTGTTCGTTTGATATTTTCTCTCAAAATTGCAACAATGGTTTATCTCTTAATTTGTTCGTTTGATATTTTCTCTCAAAATTGCAACAATGGTTTATATCTTAATTTGTTCGTTTGATATTTTCTCTCAAAATTGCAACAATGGTTTATCTCTTAATTTGTTCGTTTGATATTTTCTCTCAAAATTGCAACAATGGTTTATCTCTTAATTTGTTCGTTTGATATTTTCTCTCAAAATTGCAACAATGGTTTATCTCTTAATTTGTTCGTTTGATATTTTCTCTCAAAATTGCAACAATGGTTTATCTCTTAATTTGTTCGTTTGATATTTTCTCTCAAAATTGCAACAATGGTTTATCTCTTAATTTGTTCGTTTGATATTATCTCTCAAAATTGCAACAATGGTTTATCTCTTAATTTGTTCGTTTGATATTTTCTCTCAAAATTGCAACAATGGTTTATCTCTTAATTTGTTCGTTTGATATTATCTCTCAAAATTGCAACAATGGTTTATCTCTTAATTTGCTCGTTTGATATTATCTCTTAAAATTGCAACAATGGTTTATCTCTTAATTTGTTCGTTTGATATTTTCTCTCAAAATTGCAACAATGATTTATCTCTTAATTGTTCGATTCAACCTCAAAACTGAAGTTGCCTTATCGATGCAATATGTGAAGAAATCGACAGAATCCCAGAAATGGGCTGCTTAACATTCGGCTAATGATATGCGACGTTATTCAAATTTTCGTCTTCCGTCTTATTAAAACACCATTCACTTGAGTGGAGAAAGATTTAAAAATAAATTATTATATATTTTCCAATTTTCACGCCGGTCGGATTTTTTTTTTAAAGAACCGGATTTTCTGCTCCCCTCTTTCAGACAAAGCAAAGTTGCTGGGGAATGGACCGCTTGGTCATGTCTATTGCATTGCCCTGATTCAGGCTATTGCTTTAAACACGCGAATGAGATGGGTTTATAACTAAAAACTGTAAGATAATTTCTATTCCTTCTTTATCAGTGTAAATGTTGATAAGGTCAATTTTTGGGCAAATATTGGACTAGGTGATCTGTTCAAAGCTACAACGACTTTGCTTACAAACGTTACACTGATTAGATAACACAAGTCTCGATTTGTTTGGGTGACAAAAGTTTTGTTTACATATGTAATCACCTTGAGTTCTGTCTAACAATTCCTCGGAACATTGAAAGATTTTGATTGGCTGTTTGAAAGGTTATCTATGTGGAGAACTTCTGGACAAAAGCGATTGGTATATAAACTTGTATTTAGGTCAGAGTGCATATATAATGTAAAAATATATGAAAAATATATAATATATATAAACTAATATGGGTTGTGCGAATTTTAAATCACTCTGTTGTTTGCCAAGAGGGCGGTAACGCTCCAGCTCGTAATCTATAGTTACAAGTTCGAATTCCCACTCTGTACTGCGTTAAGATTTATCATCGCTAACTGACGTTCTGCCAGTTCTACCCTCGGTGAGAGAGGTGAACCCGATGTCCTTGCAAAGGGGGGGCGGGGGTGACTCAGTCGGTAGCGCGCCAGGCTCATAATCTGTTCCCAGGTTCGAGTCCCAGCTGGGTCAGCGTTGAGATTTATCTCAGCAAAATTCCCCGCCCTGCCCACGGTCAGTAGGGAACACCGATGGGCTTGGAAAGGCCGCCGTCCGTCGGATGTGGCGTTAAGCCGTGGCCCCGTGTGCGGGAGAGCCACCCTGTGCACGTTAAAGAACACGCTGGATGGCCTTGACGGGAGGCTACCATCTGTCTCCCAACAGCTATTCCAGTGGGTCCCCTCCCCCAACCTTCTCTGAGCTTTCGGGGTCCATGTGACCTGGCCATTTAGTCCATGGTGTGCAAAAAAGTGCCGCTCAGAGGTAAAACAACCTTGCAAAGGCCACCATACATCGGATGGGCCGCAGCCCTTGTGCAAGAGAGCCATACCCTGTCATACACACTGGATGGTTTTGACAGAAGACTTTTATTCTGGTTCCCTTCCGTGAACCTACACTAAGACCTTGGGTTTTTGTGACCTGGCCATTTCGCTCATTGTGTGCAAAAACGCGCCGCTAAGAGGTGAAACAAACCAGCAACCCAAGCAGTTGCCAAAGTCCTGAATTTAAGGAAAAGTGGACTTCCAGATAAGAAGAAGGAGAGAATGGACCAAGAAATACGGATTTCTATTAGTCCATCTGGTCAACATGAGATCCAAATGGTTCACCATCATCTCTCTACTGATTATCGCATTGTCATGTACTCTGCAGAAGACAAATTTGCACTCATTATTGTAGATGTACCCCAAACCCGGTTCCGATCATTCCATATTCGCCTGGGGCTGTTCTTCTATTTACAATAAAGTACTGTCCCTGACTGTTAACAATATACTGGGCAATTTGAAAGGAAAGAGATTTTAGTCGGACTTTCTCCATAAAACTCGGAGACATTAATGTCCTGGCAGCAAGGTAACAAGCCTGAAAAACACATCAGAGTGTTTGAGTTTTGCAACTAATCATTAGGCAACTCAGACAATACCTTTTTTTTTATTAACATTTTTATTTGCAGGCAACCAACGAGCATAAGTGATGTTTAAGAAACGGTTTTTTCCTCTGCTGGCATAACAAAAATATCAGACACGGTTCCCATAGAGTATATCTAAGGATGAGATGAGAAATGCATCAGTGCCCTCCATCAGCTCATCCGTGGCCTCATTTGATCTCCTGCTTTATGAGCATCCTCCTCGTTTGCTCGGTGCAAATGCGTATCCTATTCAACTGTGACCACACCAGGAGGAAGCTGAGACTCCCGCCGCCTTTTCTTTGACCTCCCGTGAGGTCACGTGTCGTGTGCAATGCAGAGAATTCTTTTCGGCCTTCATGCGTTTGAAATGCGTCATTCAAAGACGTAAAAAACAAGCCAGACATAAACGTGACTCGAATGGCAAAGAACCAAAATGCAAGCTTTCTCTGTAATTGAAAGGAAGTTATAAATCAGTATACAGATATAATGTTTAAAAACCCTTATTTTAGACAACCTCTAAAGATTTTGCAATTTTGTTATCTATGTGCTATGGGCATTGACACTGCCCGAGTATTTAGCTTTCTTTGGAAAGGAAATAACCGTATCTTATCTGGGATTCGAACCTGGGTACCAATCCTGGCTACGACGTGGGTGTTAAATTTCTTTTTATTGCACTGGAAAAGAAAATTTCGCAAAATATCCATATTATATGTATTAGGGTAAGTTATTTTATCCGTATTATTGTTGGTTGTTTTACTTGTGAACTACACTTGGCCAGGTCGCAAAGACCCCAAGGGCTCGGTGAAGGTTAGGGGAAGGTGACCCATTGGACAGCTGTTAAGAAACAGATAGAAGCCTCCCGTCAAAGCTATTGAGCGTGTTCTTTAACATGCACAGGGAAAAGTTTTCTTCACACAGAACCACCGCTTAACGTCCCATCCGACGGACGGTGGAATTTCCAAGCTCGTCGGTATCCCCTTTCTCACCGAGGGCAGGATAGGGTTTTTGCGGAGATAAATTTTAACCTTGATGCAGTTGGGACACAAACCTGGGACCTGCAGATTGCGAGCCAACCTCCTATCCATGTAACATGTTTATCAAAACTGAGAGAGTTAGATAGTATCCATGTAACATGTTTATTAAAATTAACTGAGAGAGTAAATCAAGGTCCATTACTTTTCAAATGGATGATTTGTAAAATGTAAATGGTAATATAAAGGCCTGTGTCTCAGAAAAATTATTTTTATTTGTCTCTTAAAACGGAAAATTACCGACTGAGTTGACTTAGTTGCAGAATTTGACAGGTCACAAGGGCATTAAATATGAGAGCAAGATTAGCGAAGGATGCCGTTTCGCAAAACTGGATAGGCGTTGCAACAGGGAAGAACCAGATGTTAAATTGAATCGGGTGTGCTTTTAACATGCATGGAGTGTGAAGTCTGTTGGTCACGTGGGACCAGCAGCGTAATTAGGATTTAAATTATAGAGTGATCGTCTCATTTAATAGAGAGGCTTCCATTATCCCAGACTACACAACTTGTCCGGCGTTGTTCTATAACTATCGTAGAATAGTTGACACCATGTCGCAAGATTTCATTAGACATACAACGCGTTATGAGCTACCTAGGTGAAATATCCATCTCTCATTTCTATAGACGAAGGGTCGGAGAGAAGGGAGTATAATTTCAGAAATCACATGATACTATCGACGTCAAAAGCTTTCGTTTGAGACGAAACGCATTACGATCACGTATTTCTTCCTATTTCGGAGGGAGATTTCCCTAGGAGGGATTTGCTAGTTCTAACTCTTATCATTTAAAAGTTCAATCCCCGCCTCTTTTTTTCTTTGGGGGGGGGGGGCAAACTCTTATGCCAAACTTATAAATGAAACTTTGATCTCAGGAAACAATCAGAAATATTTAATTATGTACTTTACCTGAAGATATCTCCAAATGCATTGCAAACAACTTTTCGCATATATACACTGATGCGCAAAAGTTAAGTTACAAGTGCGTTTTGCCTTAATAGGAAACTAACTTCGAAACTCTGTAACTTCTTAAATAAGCCTTTTATGATGAAATGTGACTGAATATATCTCTTGTACATATTAACAATAATTTTGCAGATCCAATTTAGGTTGATTTAAAAAACACTTCAATGGCACGTCCCCTTACAAATAAATTTTTTTTTTTGCAGTTTATCCCTCTTTAGGAAGTCACTGTTTAAAATCCTTTTTGCAGACCATAGACTTTTCACATTCACTAGTTATCTTGATTCTAACTGGGTTTCAGTCGGTAGTGTGCCAGGTTCGTAATCTGCAGTTCCCAGGTTCGAGTCTCAGCTGGGTCAGCATTGAGATTTATCTCCGCAAAATTTCCCGCCCTGCCCACTGTAAGTAGGGGACACCGATGGACTTCGAAAGGCCGTCGTCCGTCGGACGGGACGTTAAGCAATGGCTCCGTGTGTTGGAGAGCCATACCCTGTGCACGTTAAAGAACACGCTGGTTGGCCTTGAAGGGAAGCTACCATCTGTCTCCCAACAGCTGCTCCAGTGGGTCCCCTCCCCCAACCTTCTTTAAACCTTTGGGGTCATTGTGACCTTGCCATTTAGCGCATGGTGTGCAAAAAAGTGCCGCTCAGAGGTAAAACAACCCAACTGCGCTTCGTTTCGGGGGGTGGGGGAAGGGTCTGAGAATTTAGCTTCGGGGGAGGGGGAGGTCTTCTGAGAATAAGACCTGAGTGGGGTTTCCCAATTACTAAATATTCCAACGAACAGGAAAGGTTAAAATTATATTCTCTATGGAAGGAGACTTTAGAGTTGCTGTTTTTTAATCTATTTTTAGTGTCGGACATAAAAAAATGGAGCTAAAATAAAATTATACGAAGACAGTTGTTTTGGTTTTCAAAGCAGGTAGACAAATTTCAAATTTAGTATAAGACGGTCTTCAGAGGAGGACTCTTTTCTACATACCAGCTATTTAAATAAGTCCATTCATCATCCCTAGCTCATTCTTTGTTTTCAGACTTTAGGTTTTATGAATTTGTCATGTCGTCCTTGCTCGTGAAATAAAAATCATCCTCAAGGTCCAATCAGAAGTAGATCACCATGTTCATTTTGCTTATCATTTTCACCACATTCTACTGGGTGTACCCCACTAGGTATCTCTATGGGCATCCATAGAAACAGAGAGGGGGGGAGATGTAATTTGATAACATATATACTATATATTAATAACTGACGAAGCAGCCGTGGAAGCAAGAAATGCTTCCCTTAATTCCTTATAACTCTGAAAATGTAAACAAAATTATTGAAAATATATTTAATGACCGTAAAATATAAGTCTATTGAATTAACTTTGAATTCATTTCATAATTGGTAACGGAACGGCATTCATCCATTTTTAGCGTTGTTCCTTCCTCTGTTTTATGAGTCATGCTACACCAATGACCTAAGCCGTGCCTAAGCGAGCCAAAAAGAGTCCAATGGTGAGGTAGGAGAGTTTACCTGCTTCACTCTTATTTTCGAGAACTCCCATATAAAAAGCCCCCCCCCCCACCTCCCCATGTACGCCACGATTGTGGACTGCCCAATGGGTGAGGTGTGATATAAAGTATGTATTTATATAGTAACACTAAGAATCCCCATGTATCAAGCAATTCAAGGGAGGGGAATGCATGCATCTCCCTCTTTTCTGATGCCCCTATTCAAGGTTAAAATAACCAATTTGTCCACCGACAGTTATTGACGTTTTTTAACAATCATATGCCCCATGTTCTTAGAATTATTTCATTTTCGTCAATAGCATCTTATGATAAGTAACAGTTAAAGGAAAAGGAGGAAAAAGCGCTTATTTTCGTGACTTGAAGAGTTGACCTCTTTAACCTCTGTTTGCACTCCCTACTGTTGCTTAAGTGAGATAAAGGCCTTTAAGTACTAAGGGGTATTTAAGAAATCGCTTAATTGTCAAACTAGAGAATAGCTTTATAATAGACCCCAGTTGCAATCATGGAAGAATGGATTTTTTGTGACAAACTTCCTGTTTTTGATTTCTTATCAAAGTGTCATTCTCCGTTTAAATATAATTTGTTTCGCCTATAAATGTTGCGGACGTCAGGTGAAAATAAAAAGCACTAAATAATGAACAAAGAGGTTTTCACAATGCTTTATAATATATTAAGCAAAATTCTTCAATTTCGCTAGAATGTTCTGTAATGCAACTTTATATGTTGTGAAAGTTCATTGTTTATGACCAATAAAAAATTACCTAACCTTAGCAAAAAAAGTAAAGTTCCATACCACAAGAATGAAACGAATCATTAGGTTAGCAATGATGTTTTGACCAAATAGATTTGTACTTTTAAGCAAGTTTTTTATTCATATGGAGAATTTTTTTTTCAAGAAGATAAGGTCAAAGCATAAGAAACATTTACTTGCAGACTACATTCTATCGCTATCTTTGTAATTTTCTCAACCTTTTGTGCTTCACGTACCCCCTGGAAATATGTATGTAACTGGCGTACTCCTTGTATAGATAGATAAAACTATAGTTATAGTATATCAATGGGAATAAAATAAAACATATATATATATCAGTGGTTCTCAACCTTTTATGCTTCACGTACTCCCTGGAAATGTGTATGTAACTGGCGTACCCCGTGTATAGATATATAAAATTCTACTTATAGTATAACAATGGGAATAAAATAAAACATATATATCAGTGGTTTTCAATCTTTTATGCTTCACGTATCTCCTGGAAATGTGTATGTAACTGGTGTACCCCGTGTATAGATAGATAAAACTCTACTTATAGTATAACAATGGGAATAAAATAAAACACATATATCAGTGGTTCTCAACCTTTTATGCTTCACGTACCCCCTGGAAATGTGTATGTAACTGGCGTACCCCTTGTATAGATAGATAAAACTATAGTTATAGTATATCAATGGGAATAAAATAAAACATATATATCAGTGGTTCTCAACCTTTTATGCTTCACGTACCCGCTGGAAATGTGCATGTAACTGGCGTACCCCTTGTATAGATAGATAAAACTATAGTTATAGTATAACAATGGGAATAAAATAAAACATATATATCAGTGGTTCTCAACCTTTTATGCTTCACGTACCCCCTGGAAATGTGTATGTAACTGGCGTACCCCTTGTATAGATAGAAAAAACTATAGTTTTAGTATAACAATGGGAATAAAATAAAACATATATATATATCAGTGGTTCTCAACCTTTTATGCTTCACGTACCCCCTGGAAATGTGTATGTAACTGGCGTACCCCGTGTATAGATAGATAAAATTCTACTTATAGTATAACAATGGGAATAAAATAAAACATATATATCAGTGGTTTTCAATCTTTTATGCTTCACGTATCCCCTGGAAATGTGTATGTAACTGGCGTACCCCGTGTATAGATAGATAAAACTCTACTTATAGTATAACAATGGGAATAAAATAAAACACATATACGCCAGTTACATACACATTTCCAGGGTATAGATAGTATATAACTCTACTTATAGTACCCCGTGTATAGATAGATAAAACTCTACTTTACGTACCCCGTGTATACCCCTTTTAGCGTACCCCGTGTATAGATAGATAAAACTCTACTTATAGTATAACAATGGGAATAAAATAAAACACATATACGCCAGTTACATACACATTTCCAGGGTATAGATAGTATATAACTCTACTTATAGTACCCCGTGTATAGATAGATAAAACTCTACTTTACGTACCCCGTGTATACCCCTTTTAGCGTACCCCGTGTATAGATAGATAAAACTCTACTTATAGTATAACAATGGGAATAAAATAAAACACATATACGCCAGTTACATACACATATACTGGTGTATATATCAACATATATCAGTGGTTCTCAACCTTTTATGCTTCACGTACCCCCTGGAAATGTGTATGTAACTGGCGTACCCCTTGTATAGATAGAAAAAACTATAGTTTTAGTATAACAATGGGAATAAAATAAAACATATATATATATCAGTGGTTCTCAACCTTTTATGCTTCACGTACCCCCTGGAAATGTGTATGTAACTGGCGTACCCCGTGTATAGATAGATAAAATTCTACTTATAGTATAACAATGGGAATAAAATAAAACATATATATCAGTGGTTTTCAATCTTTTATGCTTCACGTATCCCCTGGAAATGTGTATGTAACTGGCGTACCCCGTGTATAGATAGATAAAACTCTACTTATAGTATAACAATGGGAATAAAATAAAACACATATATCAGTGGTTCTCAACCTTTTATGCTTCACGTACCCCCTGGAAATGTGTATATAACTGGCGTACCCCTTGTATAGATAGATAAAACTATAGTTATAGTATATCAATGGGAATAAAATAAAACATATATATCAGTGGTTCTCAACCTTTTATGCTTCACGTACCCGCTGGAAATGTGCATGTAACTGGCGTACCCCTTGTATAGATAGATAAAACTATAGTTATAGTATAACAATGGGAATAAAATAAAACATATATATCAGTGGTTCTCAACCTTTTATGCTTCACGTACCCCCTGGAAATGTGTATGTAACTGGCGTACCCCTTGTATAGTTAGAAAAAACTATAGTTTTAGTATAACAATGGGAATAAAATAAAACATATATATCAGTGGTTCTCAAACCTTTTATGCTTCACGTACCCCCTGGAAATGTGTATGTAACTGGCGTACCCCTTGTATAGATAGATAAAACTATAGTTATAGTAAATCAATGGGAATAAAATAAAACATATATATCAGTGGTTCTCAACCTTTTATGCTTCACGCACCCCCTGGAAATGTGTATGTAACTGGCGTACCCCTTGTATAGTTAGAAAAAACTATAGTTTTAGTATAACAATGGGAATAAAATAAAACATTATATCAGTGGTTCTCAACCTTTTATGCTTCACGTACCCCCTGGAAATGTGTATGTAACTGGCGTACCCCTTGTATAGATAGATAAAACTATAGTTATAGTAAATCAATGGGAATAAAATAAAACATATATATCAGTGGTTCTCAACCTTTTATGCTTCACGCACCCCCTGGAAATGTGTATGTAACTGGCGTACCCCTTGTATAGATAGATAAAACTATAGTTATAGTATAACAATGGAAATAAAACTTTGTTACTAGATCTTGAGACTTTTGAGCTCTCACGGCGTACTCCAAAAACTTTTAGCGCGTATCCCACGTTGAGAATCCCTATTGTAAACAATTTTCGCCCAAGAAATTGTCACCTTATCCCAATGATGCAGCTGGGATCTATATTTGATGAGAGGTCTATTAAATATAAATAGAGCCCTGCTGGGATGTCGATATGCATTTAAAAGCTCTCTTCGGCGAATAAAAAGATCGTTAACGCGGATAAATCTCGGATTTGATAAGATATGCAGGAACATGAGTGAACATTACTACTTCATTGATGGTTGATATGATGAAAAATACTACACCTGATAATGGAAAAAGATATCTGATTTGAAAATTTAGTGATGATAATTACTTTAAAGAGAAAAAAATAAATGCATTGGGATAAAGAGCCACAAAACAACTTATTCTGTATGAAAGAAGCGATCTTTTTGCTGGCTTTTGCTGGAAGTTTAATTCAAAAATTACCAGAGTGTTACATAGGAAACTGGAAATAAATATGTGAAAATTTCAGTAGTGGAGAGATCACGAAGTTTGCTCTCAACTTTAATAAATTTTTGTCGAATATTTAGCAACTAATATTTTTTCCGAACTATAAACTTTTTTTTTAATCACAGTATATATTTTTCACTTAATTATTAGTCATTAATAAACCATTAGAAATAGTTTCGTTTACTCGCAAACATACATCAAACCTCAAGCATTTGCAAAATCTCTGTGGTTTTTAAATAGCCAATATACGTGAATGCTGATCAAGTTTTGTGGATGCGGATAAGATCTTACGAATAGAACTTTTAGGCAAATGCAACTTTTCTCTTCCCTCAGGGCTATAAATATAACCTCCTTCGAAATTTATCTCTAGGCCCCTCCCAAAAATATTTTCTACCTTTGAGTCTGCCAGAACCATTCTTTTAATACAAAAGAAATCAAATGGGACAAAGCAATTTACCACCAAATATGATTTTAGCAATAAAGCCAGTCACTATCCGGCAAGTCTCATTCAAGGCTACATCCACTTAGCTTTGAATGAGACTTGCCGGATAGTGACTCGCTGCATGAAACCAACGTCATTAAAGCTACTGTATAGAGCTGCTGGTTTTGCAGAACCGAAAACCCTCCGTGCCTCACACGAGTACACAGAACGTTTTAAGCAAACCTTCGATGAGAGACACGTTATGTTTGGAGTGCCAGACCCCCCCCCCCCACCTAGTAGACTGATCTCTAGGTCCTCCTTTCTATCTCGCACAAGTGTCGATCCGCCAGACTGGTATCCAATCTCTGAGTTGGGTTTTTGTTGGGTTGTTTTACCTCTGAGCGGCACTTTTTTGCACACCATGGGCTAAATAGCCAGGTCACATGGACCCCGAAGGCTCAGAGAAGGTTGGGGGAGGGGACCCACTGGAACAGCTGTTGGGAGACAGATGGTAGTCTCCCGTCAAGGCCATCCAGCGTGTTCTTTAACGTGCACAGGGTATGGTTCTCCCGCACACGGGGCCACGGCTTAACGTCCCATCCGACGGACGGCGGCCTTTCCAAGCCCATCGGTGTCCCCTACTGACCGTGGGCAGGGCGGGGAATTTTGTGGAGATAAATCTCAACGCTGACCCAGCTGGGACTCGAACCTGGGAACTACAGATTACGAGCCTGGCGCGCTACCGACTGAGCCACCCCCCGCCCCCCAATCTCTGAGGAAGAACCTTCTGACGTGGGGATGGACTGGGTGACCTGGAAAACCCTAAACCGTATAAGAACGGGGGTGGCCCCTGTGAAGGCTAACATGCACAAATGGGGTTTGACAACGGACGACCGATGGGAGTGTGGAGAACGACGGACTATGGACCACATCTATGCTTGCACGCAATGTCAATTTTTAACTACTCTAGACGACCTATGGATGGGGAGAGACATGGACGACTTTGTCCATTTCTGGACAAAACGATTATGATGCCCGGATACGAGAGAGAAAGAAAGAAGCAATAAACACTTCAAATTCTAGTAAAAAATAATCGATTCGTGATCCGACTTCTTCGGTACTAGAGATGAGTTCAGTTCCCAGGTTTTAGTTCCCAACTGTGACAGCTTTAAGATTTATCTCCACCAACCCCCCACTCTGCCCTCGAGGGGAAAGGGACACCGATGAGCTTGGAAAGGCTGCCGTCCGTCGGATGGGATATTAAACACGGTCCTTATGTCTATGAGAGAGCCATACCTTGTGTACGCTAAGAATACTTTCATCTGATCAGTGAGTCTTCTTTCCTGATCTTCATGTTCTAGTTCCATCTGGGTTAAGACTTGGCCCTCTTGTTCAAGAGAACCATACCTTATGCACGTGAAAGAACACACTGGATGGCCTCGACGGGACGCTTCCATCTGTCTTCTAACAGCTGTTCAGTGAGCTTCTCTGAGCCCTTGGGGTCCTTGTGATCTGACCATTTAGCCATTGTGTGCAAAAAACAGTACCCCTCAGAAGTAAAAAGAACCCAAAGAAATCCCTAAGCTTCTCTGAGCCATTGGGATCCTTGTGACCTGGTCATTTTGTCACTGTATGCAAAAAAGGGTACTTTTCGGTTAACGGGGCGGATTAATTACGGGGCGAAATTTGTTAGCGGGGCGAAAATAATCTTATTTTTTCGGTTTTCGGTTTACATTTTGGAATACGACTGGCGGGACGCCAGTCGTATTCCGAAAAGTACCGAGAAAACTTAAATTTTGCCACAAAAATTTAAAAAGACACTCTCATTGCCTAGAGGAATCAGAGTAAGACACGAATCAGTCGTCCGAATTATAAAAAAATGCCCCAAAAAATTTTAAGCCAAGTGAGAACGAATCAGTAAAGACTGCCATGTTAAACCTATGAGAAGTCTTTACTGATTCGTTCTCACTTGACTTAAAATATTTTGGGGCGTTTTTTATAATTCGGACGACTGATTCGTGTCTTACTCTGATTCCTCTACGCACTGTCTCAGTCTTTTTAAATTTTTGTGGCAAAAGTACCAAAAAAAGTGTCGTTCCGAGGTAAAACAACCCAAAAAGAAATATCTAACCTTCTTTGAACCCTTGAGGTCCTTGTGATTTGTCCATTTAGTCCATCGTGAGCGCAAAAGCATTGCTCAGAGGTAAAAATATCCCATTCTCTCATGCACAAAAAGTGCACAGAAACTTGAAAATGGTAACGGACAGATTATTTTCGAAATATTTTTCATGGGATGAAAAGTTATTATGTATTTTCACAAACTAATCCTTTTTTTATAGATGGCAGCAGTGTAATAAAAAAAAAGTTTACTGAGAGCTTTGCTTCATATAGTGCTGCCATCTTTTGAACAAAAAGTAATACAGACAGTCCCCATTTAAGTAAGTGTTCAGTTCTCCAAAACTTTATATAAATCAAAAATTATGTAGGCAGGAAATTACCGCAAATATGTACATTTCTCATATTATATTCTTTGATGGTACTATACAGGTAGTAAAGATAATTTAATAGTAACTTGCACCTTACCTTAATTCTTAGCGGAAGCTTGTTAAAAAATATTGATGTATGCAATAAATAATATTATTTTTAAAAAACGTAAAATAAAATATTAAAAATTTTATAATACCAACATGTGTCTAACATACTCTAAACCTAAATCGTTTAAAAAAAAACCGAGCTAATTGTTACCGTTTATCTGTCCGTCTGTAGACATCAAACTATTTTGTTTATAAAACTAACTTAATTTTTTTCTGTTAGATAGGCATTGAATAAATATTACGATTTGAACTTTCCAAATCGCCCTAAAACTATAATCGCGCCCTCTAACGGTGGTAATTTTTGAAAATTACAAGCGCATATTGCAAACGATGTATTTATGCTAAAAGTTTTAAATTTTGGTGGTGCAATGTGACGTCACGAAGTTTCAATGCCAACAATGTGTTGGCAAAGAGCACAGTTGTTAAATAACAGTGCTATTTAATTGCCTTCTCAATGACTGAAGAAATGTCTCTCCTCAAAATGTCACACCACACGACACCACAAAGTAGTCAGTGATAATCCAGAATGAAGTTCTGGTCCAATCTCCCTCCTGGAAACAGCTGTTGTTTCACTTTTCCGTCTGTCTTTGTCTCTCTTTAAACATTCATTTCTCTTTTCCTTTCAAAGAAAAATAAAAAAAAATCTGTTTTGTGTTCGATAGGTATTAATGAAACATTGGAATTCACATTTTACGAGTTGGATAGATTGTTTTACCTCTGAGCGGCAATTTTACTCACAAAGGGCTAAATGACCAAGTCACAAGGATCCAAGGACTCGGAGAAGATTGGAGAAGGGAAAAAATTCATTATTATGATTATTTGTTACTCTGATATTCGTTATAATCAGGCCCGGATCTAGAGGAGGGCATTTGGTCTCCCCTTATTTATATTTCATACATTTTTGTTTCAAGAAATTTTTTAAAGACTTGTAAAACGGAGTAGGAAATGCTATACTTTGGAAATCCAGTCTCTTGGACCCCCCCCCCCCCCCCCCACTGCATTTTTCCAGCTCGATTGCGTTTTCTGCTTCCCCCCCCCCCTCCTCCCTTGATTTATTTTCTAGATCCGGGCTGATTGTAGCATTTTGCTGTATATTCTTTCATTAACACAAAGTCTAAGAAATACACAAGGAAACATCAAATGGCGAAGTTACCTATTTATTAAAATCTGTTAAAATCTCATGAAATTTGCTAATGTAAAAAATTCAGTTTGTGATTGCTGAGGAGTTTCCTAATGAATTACTAGTGTTTGAAAAATCGTTACAAAATGGATAAACACAAATAAGAATAATCAAACTGTTAAATGCATCTGTTGCATAAATTCTAATGACAATATTTTAAACAATGAGAAAAACAAATTCTGCCTCTTTCAGAAAGTAGACATAGTTTTTCTATCTCTATTTTCTGAAACATGCAATATCGAACAAATTAGCATGATAAGAATTGGAAAATATTGATTTCTCATTTTCCTTTATACGATGCTTTGTTGCTCATATGTCTTTAGATCCGATGGCACAATTTCCACATGTAAATATGAAAAGAAGCAAATTTCCTCAACGAAAACCTCAGATAACATTAGGATAAATGACTTCCACTCCCAAATACATATCATATCACTATCCCTCCTGCAAACTGACCACTCAAAATGAAAGGGAACAGCAGGACCTTTGGACAACAATCAGTGATCACTGAATAGTCTGAGGTTAGGGTGGGGGGTGCATGCTTTGTCTACTCTAGTCTCTACATGGGTAAAGGTGCAGTTAGCTTTAAGGAAACAACCTACAACTACGCAGCAAATGCAGTGATCAGTTAGTAGTTGAATCAAGGAAGATACATTGTCTGGTTGAATAGTCCTTAAAGAACAATCTATTAATAAAGTTCAAAGTAAAAGAGACAACACTTGTTAAGTCAGTTTCGTGCTAAATCATCATCTAAGAATTCTCTTCGATGTTTACCCTAGAAATTTGGGGAAAGTAAAGTACATTAATCAAGTTTACATTATCTGTTACATTAGTAACAGTTCAAAGCACATCATTTTATAGCATAATAACAACTTTTTGAACCCTATTATGATGTAGGTCAACGAGAACGTTGTCTTGAGCAAGATAGATATGAATCTACGACCTCGTGATGACATGTCAGGTGCTCTGACTACTGAGCTACTGGCTGCCGAACAATTATCTTCATATCCCATCTTATTCAAGACAATTTTCTTTCATCCCCACGTTAACCTACAGAATAATAGTGTTCAAAAAGTTGCAATAACAATAATAACTTTATTATGCCTTAGTATGGTTATTTACATAGATTATCCCGCTAAGCCTTATGGCTTCTCAGCAGGATTCCAGATCACATGACAGGTTAATTAAAGAATAAGACATGTATAATGGAAAATAAACACATAATTAAAGACAAAAAATAAAACAATAACAACAACAAAAACACATTTATAAAATAAACCTATAAAATTACGGATTATAGCACACATTGCACAAAAATATCACCTATTGTACAAGTCAACATTTCACATTAATATTGCAGTTGCTTAAAACGATACCAGATACAGGATATGACTTTTTAAACATTACTTTTCAAACGTTTACATCTAATAACCATTTCGAAACTTTAGTTTAATTTCTGAATAAGTACTCAGGCATATGTATCTGTAATTTTTTTGCATTTGTCTAAAAAAATTATTAACATATTTGTATATATATTTTTCTAAAACTTTTTCAATAACTGGTAAAATTATGATCGGTTTATAATTACTATATATTTTTTTTTATTCCTTTTTAAATATAGGACGCACAATTGCAGTTTTGAGTGTGTTAGAACAATGCCAGTGTTCAAACTCAAATTAATCAAGCGTTTCAGGATCTCAGAAAGACATGTGCAATGCTTTTTATATATAAAGTTTTCACCATATCATAAGTCCACTGCATTACTAGCTTTTTAAATTGCTGATGATCTGTATTACCTCATCTTTATTTGCTTCAGGTATAAAAATAGAATGTGAATTAGAAGGTGTAATAATCTCATTGACAGCTATATTTATATTTTTTAAATATTTAAAGATTAAATTTTCTGTAAACACTAGAAAAGTAATTGTTAAAATCATCCACTATCAACTCCATTGCCCTATTTTTACCAAAATGGCGTTTTATTTGCATGTCAATAAATAATTTCTTTTTGTCATTAATAATATCTTTTACCAGCTCCCAAATTTTCTTTGTTATTTTTATTTAAACTGATTTTATTGTATAATAAAAACATTTTTGTTTCCTTATCAAACTATTTACAGTGTTCCTTACTTTTTATATTCATCACATAATATCGTACTTTGCATATTATTCGTATATTTAACCCACAATAGATCTCTTTCTTCAATAGCTTTAATTATCCCTTCAGTTATCCATTCTTTCGGTTTCCTTTTGAAGTTTTTAATCTAGATGGCTTGAAATAACACTGATTCCTAATTTCGTTAATTTTATCTAATATCAATTTTAACAAGTCTTGCGGATTAATAACCTTATTTCCAATAACATCCCAATCTATTAAGCCTAGTTTTTGGGAAAATTTTTTTTATCATCGACATATGCAACTAAGTAAGCGTTATTACTATGAGCACTGATCTTATTTGTAGGATTTCTATCTCTATAAATTAAGGATTTTATTTTTGTTCCAATTAATATTCCATAGTGATCAGCAATCTTTTCTATAGGCTCTTACATCTGCTTCAAAGTTTTTAATTTTATGAACCACATGATCAATTTGAGATTGTTGCAAAGTTTGCATAACGACTACTTCTCTAGTAAAACCTAATACCTTCTGTCCCATACCATATATTCCAATAACAGATTCAAGTATTGGTCGCTACCATATTTGTCCATATTTGCAGTATCAATATTAAAATCTTCAACCAAGAAAATATCATTTAGCTTTAAATTTAAGTCGTCTAAGTTCATCTAAAATTATGATATTATAGTTATATTTTAAGTAGAATTCCCCTAATCTAAATTTTAATTTAATTATTCTAATTTTAATATTTAAAATTTATTCTAATTTTAATTTTAAGTTTTATTCTATTCTAAGTAAAATCCCCTAATCTGACATGCAGAGGACCAATGAGGTGCAAATTTTTAAACACGGAATGTCCTTGCTTAATACAGTGCTGCCATCTCTTGCGCAGAATGTGATACTAAGTTCCACATTTCATGTTTCGAATTTCCATTTCTTAACAGGTAAATTAGGTCACCGTGCAAATGTTTCCCTTTCAGCGCTTGCTGTTTGAGTAAACAAGCTAGCGAAAATAAATGTTGCATAATGCTATTTTTGTAACTGCAGTTAAGATAACTCGAGCGTTTAAGACTTTCTATTTTCTATCTTTTTTTCCTTTATAAAGAAAAAGTACCATAAATAGCCACCATAGCGAAGAAACTATGCTTGGTGTGAAGAAACAATCATACGTTTCAATTCGACAGTCACATTTCTCCAGTTCATGAAAAAAAAATGAACAAAAAAATGAACATTATTGCGCACTTTCCAGAGCTCGCCTGTTTTAACATTGCTGTTTAGAGATTTTATTATTTACTGAAAATTAAACAAATCGCAGAGAAGATATTCTACGGTTTTACAATAGAACAGAATCTCATATCATGCTGGTTTTTCTTTGGATTATCTAAATCTTCAATTGCCGTAATTTTCGCTTACTTAATTATTTTAATAAAAAAACTTCATTCATATTTTAAAATATTCTATGTCTTAAGATTATAACAGAAACCTATAATATGTCCTCAGACTATGGTAGGGTGTTAGCAAACGTTTCTGTTTGTCCAGCTGAAATGTAGTTTGTGCAACGTTATAATGTTTTTGGCTCAATATATTTTTCTAAGTTGTATTTATAGCGTTGTGTTTAACGACTTCAGTTGTGAGCTTCATATTGGAACTTTTTTTCTAATTCATTTCTTTAGATTTTGAACGCCCTGATCTAAGGGACCTGAGTTCAAACCCATGGATGCTACTGATCTAAGGGACCTGGGTTCAAACCCATGGATGCTACTGATCTAAGGGACCTGGGTTCAAACCCCGGATGCTAATGATCTAAGGGACCTGGGTTCAAACCCATGGATGCTACTGATCTAAGGGACCTGGGTTCAAACCCCGGATGCTACTGATCTAAGGGACCTGGGTTCAAACCCCGGATGCTAATGATCTAAGGGACCTGGGTTCAAACCCATGGATGCTACTGATCTAAGGGACCTGGGTTCAAACCCCGGATGCTAATGATCTAAGGGACCTGGGTTCAAACCCATGGATGCTACTGATCTAAGGGACCTGGGTTCAAACCCCGGATGCTACTGATCTAAGGGACCTGGGTTCAAACCCCGGATAAGGCATGGATGTATGTGTCGTTTTCTGCTGAGGTCCTGCCATCCTCTCAGACCTTCTACTTTAGCATATAAACTGACAGGTTCCTGTCAGACCTCTGTGGCAAGCAGCTGCTTGAGGGGATATTTATTTATTAATAAGGTTTAGGTTTCCATCATTGCTAGCTACAGAAACTAACTTACGATTACGTGACTTATAAGAGTCGAATTTTGTGTTGTCAGACTGTTTTACCTCTAAGAATCCCTTTTTCTTTGCACAAAATAGACTAAATGACCGGGTCATAAGGACCCAGGAGGGACAGAGCTGAACTTCAGTCAAAAAGCTTCAGTGGATAGCTGTTTAGAGACAGATGGAAGCCTCCCATCAAAATAATTCAGTATGTTCTCAACGTACCACCTTGAAGGACGGCGGCCATTCCAAACCCTTCAA
This sequence comes from Ryuthela nishihirai, assembly GCA_038380435.1. Lineage (NCBI taxonomy): Eukaryota > Metazoa > Arthropoda > Arachnida > Araneae > Heptathelidae > Ryuthela > Ryuthela nishihirai. Next base: position 45,534,772 of record JAWZYU010000020.1, read on the forward strand.
TGCCTCTTTTCTCATCTGTTAATCTACGAAACCTCGGTGAATGCACAGTGAGGACTCTACCCACTTGTTATATTTGTGCGAATTTAAACATGTTGATTTTATTATTTTTCTTACATTTGTATACGAATTTAATTTTAGACTATTCTTGTTTGTTTGAGCGGGGGGGGGGGGGGGAGCTTCTTACAAACATAAATTCAACCAGAAGGAATTTTTTTTTTCTGTCTGCCATTGTCGTAGCTTGTGCCTTGCGATCAGTATGAAACTGCAGCAGATTAATAAGGGTTGTTTTTTTTGCACACCATGGGCTAAATGGCCAGGTCACATGGACCCCGAAGGCTCAGAGAAGGTTGGGGGAGGGGACCCACTGGAACAGCTGTTGGGAGACAGATGGTAGCCTCCCGTCAAGGCCATCCAGCGTGTGCTTTAACGTGCACAGGGTATGGCTCCCCCGCACACGGGGCCACGGCTTAACGTCCCATCCGACGGACGGCGGCCTTTCTAAGCCCATCGGTGTATTGACTACTGACCGTGGGCAGGGCGGGAAATTTTGCGGAAATAAACCTCAACGCTGACCCAGCTGGGACTTGAACACGAGCCTGGTGCGCTACCGACTGAGCACCCCCGCCTAGATTAATAAGGAATGAAAAAATAAAAGTGACTTCACTATAGGCAAAAGTGCAGTTCTGAGCAATTTCAATCGTCATTCTGATTTTGTGAACTAGCTTGCTTACCTGCCTACCTACCACCACAAAATGAAATTTTTACTGTCATATTACGATATTACTTTTGCATTTGATAACTAAAGAAAATGCATGATAATTGGCTACCAGAGAGATCAGGAAGTCTCGCAAAATTTAATTAACGTTAGCCATGCATTTTGTTTTATCCAGTTCTAAAGTTTGGCGTCCTTGTGCTTTAACCATTAGCTATTGTGGAGCAAAAGTATAGTTTAAGAGATAAACAGTGACATCGACCAGGGGGGACGGATCTTTATTTCAGCTCCATATTTTATATCCGACACTAAAACTGGATTAAAAAAACATAAAATCTTATTCCATATATAATATCATTTTAACCTGCATAGTAAATATGCAGATTACCTATAGAAATAGTCTTCAACAATTATTCATCTGGGGGGAAAAAAATTATCGCTAATCGAATCCGCAACACTCGAGTTGCATGCCAGAACGCTCTACCGTTAAACCACAGATCAGACGATAACATTCCAGTAGAGGTAGTGTAGAGCGCTCTGTCATGTATTTAGAAAGTTGCGGGCTCGATTCCCGCCGCGTGAGCGATAATTTTTTTAAGAAGTTTTCAGATGAATAATTTTTGAAATCATTTTAACCTTACCTGTTCGGTAGCATATTTCAGCAATTTGGAAACCATACTCAAGTCTTATTCTCAGACAACCCTCCCCCTTCCCACCCCCACCCCCGCCCCCGAAACAAAATCCTGTGTAAATGACTGCAGTAAAGTAGCCTATATTCTAGAGCTACAATGGTGTATACACGATGAATGGAGGTTATGGATTTCTTTTACCCCTTAGAATTAATGTATGAAACAGAGATAGGCACCCGCAATGAGGAACAAAGGGAACAGTTGCCTTTCTCTACATTGTATAAAAGGTTCCGAATATCCTATTTTCCTCTTTTAGTGAATGGCGCAAGCATGACCTTAGTTGCCCTTGTCGATGAACCCCAAACAACGAATCGCATTTTCCTGGTTATTGTTATTTGAATGGTGAATAGCTTTTTCAGCTGACAAGGATATCCAAAAATAAATTTCTTTAAACATATTAAAAACAAAATATTTCGTTTCAGAAATCTTCCACCTTTTTTGTTTAACTGGATAAGTTGGTATTAAAAATGCTTCTGGTTTTGTGATAGATAAAACTCGCTTTTATCTTTATACTAGCTGAACATACCCCTGGGGCGGGGGTTGCTCAGTCGGTAGCGCGCCAGGCTCGTAATCTGTAGTTCCCAGGTTCGAGTCCCAGCTGGGTCAGCGTTGAGATTTATCTCCGCGAAATTCCCCGCCCTGCCCACGGTCAGTAGGGGACACCGATGGGCTTGGAAAGGCCGCCGTCCGTCGGATGGGACGTTAAGCCGTGGTTCCGTCTGCGGGAGAGCCATACCCTGTGCACGTTAAAGAACACGCTGGATGGCCTTGACGGGAGGCTACCATCTGTCTCCCAACAGCTGTTCCAGTGGGTCTCCTCCCCCAACCTTCTCTGAGCCTTCGGGGTCCATGTGACCTGGCCATTTAGCCCATGGTGTGCAAAAAAGTGCCGCTCAGAGGTAAAACAACCCAACCCAACAACTGAACATACCCGGCGCTGCTCACTTTTAAACCGTATGTTATTATTTTCACTGCATAAAAGGTAAATTACCCGACACTTTAGCACAGATTTTCAACAGGAAGAAATTTGCCCCGATCGTTGTTGACGTCAGCGAGCACTCCTCATAGCTCGTGGCTTAGTTTCTGCTTAAGCTATCGAGATTTTATTTCCGTTAGCACAGATTTGTCGCCCTATGGCTCCCATGATATTCGTTCGCACTGTCCAAATTTTCTGCACAGCGTCCCCTGTGTGGCCCGGTGATTGGTTTGAAAATCAGGTTCTCACTTAGCCCGTGAGCCCTGGCAAACGATTGAAATATTTATTTCGTCAGATTTTGTCATTCTGTGATTCCCGACGTATTTCACAGAAAGGTCCCAAATTTCGCAGTCGGGTTCCTACTCCCCTACTCCATGTGTGGTTAGGAAATCAGGTTAGGAAATCAGGTAAATGGCAATAATAGATTGGACAGCGATTATCGTTTATCGTAGGAATAGCATGGTAAATATTTTTGCTTTTAGCAAGCCCCCCTTTTGGACTTTCGACCTGAAATTTGGCACTGCAATCCGGACCACAACATGAAGCATTCTCTGAAAATTTGGAGCCTGGACTTTCATTTCTTGATGAATTATGACTGCCACAGACAGACAGACATCTTCTTTTATTATATAGATTCATATTTTAATTTACTGGAATAATTCTTTTTATTTTTAAGTTTTTTTTCTGATAACTTGCACTGATGAAAAATGAAATACGGGTTAAGTTGTTTTAGCTCTGAGCGGCACTTGTTTTGCACGCAATGGGCTAAATGTCCAGATCACAAGAATCCAAAGGCTCAGAGAAGGGTGGGGGAAAGGAACACTGGATAGCTATTAGAGGATATATCGTAGCCTCCCGTCAAGGCCATCCAGCGTTTTCTTTAACGTGCACAGGGTATAGCTATCCCATACACAGACAACTGCTTAGCGCCCCATCCGACGGACGGCGACCTTTCCGAGACCATCGGTGTTCCCTACGACCAAGGACAGAGCAGGGAGTTTTGATGAAATAAATCTCAACACTAGCGCAGGTGGGACTCGAACCTGGGAACTGAGAAAATTCCTCATTTTTATAAGTTCTGTATATATATCAAGTTTGGTCTTGGATTTTTTTATTCTAACTGCAAGATTTTGCAATTGCATGCGATGTTCTCAGAAATGACTGCAATTTTTATTTCTTTGCTCATATTTCGCTTTTTTTGCGAGAAACAAGAATCTCTTTTCCATTGATAGCTAAGGTTGTGGCCGAAATCAAAAGATTTGCTTTAGTAATCAACAGAAAGCTACCGGCCTAAACTGAAAATTTATACTTCTATTTTCCTCGGCACGCAATGGGTTAACTACATTAAAGATATTCTAAAGAGGATTTTCTTGCTGCTCTACATGCATTGTTTCAGTAATAACAAAATAAACATATAAAGTTAGTCCTCCATTGCGATACACATGTTTTGTCAGTGGCAGACAGCAGAAATCATTCAGCGGAAAGTTTTTTGCTATAAAAAAACAAAACTGAAATGACTAAAATAGGGTGCATTACTTATGTAGATTACTGTTTCCACTTTTAAAGTTTAAAGGATTTTTTTGGGCCCTAACTCAGCTTTTACCGACTAATCGCAAATAAAATTTAATAAATAATAATAAATACCCCCTCAAGCAGCTGCTTGCCACAGAGGTCTGACAGGAGACTGTCAGTTTATATGCCATAGTAGAAGGTCTGTGAGGATGGCAGAACCTCAGCAGAAAAACAACATATACATCCATGCCTTACCCGGGACTCGAACCCAGGTACGCACAGAAAAAAATCGAAATATTTTTACAAATCCAAATGATGTCAAAAACATTCATAGTTGCTCTTTCTTTTACTGACTTCAATGCGATTTACCAAAACGCTTTTCGTATAGCTGTGTGCATGCCATTCTCACTCCCCCCCTCCCCCCCGGCAACGTGTGTCGGCTTGAGTCCTTCCGAGAAAATTCTATCGGTATCCATGGCGACCCCAAAAATCCACCGTACTTGATCGCGCAAACTACTCCTATTTTATTGGCACACTGCTGTAGAGATCATTTTAATAATGGGTGAATAATAAACAGAAATTGAAACAATGCTTATTTTTCTGCCAGATTTAATGTGTTAAAGATTAGAATAAAACACAATCATTATTGATTATATCATTTACACAAGTCATATTAATTTCAAAGGAAGATGAGAAGCTAGACATATTTTTCTCAATGGCTAAAACCCGTTTTGGCTAACACCCTCAATGGCTAACACCCTTTCTTCTTTTGAAAGGCTACGAAACGGTGTTTGATGGACACCTAATATCAGGGCCCAGAATTTAATTTTTTGTAAATCAATGTTTCAAGACCAAGATAGAAATATTTAGATCGTGCCCGTTAATTAATGAGCTCGATAATCACGCATTCGTTATTACATTAATACAACCAAAGATACCCGAAAACAAACCGAAAAAACGAGAAACATTTTTGAAAATGCATGTAAAAAATATTATTTTCCATATTAATTAATAAAAATCAAAAATGTGGTTCAGAAAAAATAAAAGAAAAAGTAAAAAAGAAATCAAGATTATATGTTGTTTAACGAAGAAACATTAATATTTGGGACACCTAATATCAGGGCCCAGATGTAGAAAGAAAATTAGGGAGGGGGGGGGGGGGGATCAAGATGCGATCGAGCCAAATAAACGTAAAAGTGGGGGGGGGGGCAAGAGACAGGATTTCCATTGCAATGAAACATTTTCCCCTTCGGTTTAGAGATTTTAAAAAAATTATTCTTTAAAAACGCTTGAAATATGCAAAAGTTTCATTTTTTTTTTGGCATTCTCAAGGGGGAGCATGCCCCCCAATCCTGCCGTGCCTAATATTATTCTACACAAATTTAATTTTTTTTGGGTGGGGGGCAACTGTCTTTCCCCTCCCCTTTCGACGTCCAGTATGTGATAAATTTTGTTCCCAATTATTAAGAATGTTCTCAATTTTTGTATCATTTTCCTGTCTTAACATTTTAGAATACATTACTGGAATAGAGCTTTTTCTTTCTTTTTCAATTTATTCATCGTTAGAGGCAATATCTTTGCATTGTTGTCATTAAAACGTTTATTTATTACCCTTTTTTCAGAAGAAGAGAAATCTTGTTTATTCTTCCAACGTCATAAGCTTTCACAGACATAAAACTCGTCGCATTTACATCGAGTTAGGGAGATTTGGTGGAAAAACTGTTTTGACAAAACAGTAAACAAATAACAAGCAGAAAAGCAGTAAGAAGATCGGCAAAAAAAAACAGCTTCTTCAAAAAAAAAACAGCCCTTTCTTCCTTTTCCTTTCGTCAATTTCGATATCTTAACGATGCGTTTGCCTATTAATCAGTTTCCGTTCGTCAATCTCTCTTCTCCCGAGTAAGAATAGAAATAAGTGGCGAGGAAAAGTTCCTCCACGTGGATTACCGTCTGCATGAGTGTGTCTGTCAAGAGCGAAGGTGGAGAGCTGTTAAAGATATTTATAAACACAGCATAACGAATACCTCTGGGACGCAATTACCTTCGGCTCGGCAGAAAAATAACGCTAAAGCCTTTTGAAATGCGCCTTTACTAAGCAGCTGAAAGCTCACCATTCCAGTGACTGAGATTTAGGTTTCTTATCCTCTGAGTGGCACTATTTTGCACAATCGGATTCATCAACAAAATTTTTTTTATGTTACACATAGAACCTCTCACTAACGAAAATCAAGTCAGTGCTATATGAAAAATTCTATTCAATTTATATTTTATCAAAATATGGATTAAAGAATAAACTACGACCGTTAAATGAATGAAATTCACATGCACCCCCTGTGGTGGGTGGAGGAACGCAGATTCTTACTTCGTCACGTGTATTTACGTATGCTGCGCCGAATGTCGTATTGGGCTAGATGACGTAAATTTCGCTCTTTAGCAAAGGAGATCAACTAGTCCCTTAATTACCTTCACCCTTATTATGTGAAATCAGAGGTTCGTGGGTTTTTACACCCGTACCGACCTATGCCTCAGACTTGCTGTGCCAAGTGGTGTGTAGAGAAGTGTCCAACAATTCAAGCACGAGAGTAGTATATGGACGACACAGTTTATTATATACATACATATAATATACATACATATTTATATATAATTACGTGCTGGGGATGCGCTCGATTCCGTGGACCTTTGCTGCTTTACTACTGCAAACCTTCATACAATGAGGTGGAAAACTGCGCTTCACAGATTCTCATTTCGTGGTGGGAGGTGACCAACTGCACAGCTGTTGAGAGACATGGTAACCTCCCGTCAAGTCCATCCAGCGTGTTCTTTAACGTACACAGGGTGTAGCTCTATCACACAAGGAGCGCGTTTTAACGTTCCATCCGAGGGATGGCGGCCTTTCCATGGCCCATCAGTGACCCTACTGACCGAGGAGTTTTGCGGAGATAAATCTCAATGCTGGCCCAAGTGGGGCTCGAGCCTGGGAACTGCAGAACTGTCGCGCTACAGACTGAGCCCTCACCCACACACACACAACGGGAAAGCACTGACTACTGTTGTAAGAAGCAAAAGCTTCTGAAAAAGAAACGTAGAGAGAATTGAATGTCATCATCACGAACGATTGATTTCTCGACCACTTTTGCTACAAGACGACTCTTTGAATCAACGGGTGGGAAAACAATACAGCCATTCGACATACATACATATGAGCAAAGTTGCATATTCCTGATTTACATTGCTAAGTTCTTGTGGTTGATTCTGAATTAAATGAGAACTATTACTGTATTAGCCGATCGTAGATGAGTTTTATGGGCAGTAGCTAATCTCATCAAAGTTTTGCAAAAGTGTATACCTGTCATCAATATCCTCAGCTTAGCGTCCTCATAGACAAACTCCTTTTTCTAACAGGGATTCAGCAGACTTTTTTGGATAAAATAGACCACATGTCGCCTCTGGTGAGTATGGAAACTCGTTTTCAAAGAGAATGAAGTTTATCATTTTCCAACTTTTAGCATCTTTTAAGAGCGAAAATTTCAACTAAGAATCGTTCTGAAAATTGAAAGAGTGAATATTTCATCAGTCCTATCCAACCTAAAAAAACTGTTTTTATCAATCTTATAAAATATTGCATTTTCCGCATTTAGCTCCTCTAATGATAAAAATTAAAACCTTTCCGAAAGATTCGAAAAATATGAATCACAATATTTCATTAGCACAATCGAACTCGAAAAGAATTTTTTCATTTATCACTTTGACACAAAATGTTTTCACCCCCCCACCCCCACCCTATTCCCAGGAGAGGTAGGAAAAAACAATTTCTCTTTACTAACTTTATCTTATCATCCTTCTTTGATTATAACTTGCAATTTTTTCACACACTAGGAAATCATTTAATAATTTCTATAAACCCGAATTTATCATTCTCATTGTTTTTTGCCTGTTCTATTATTGACACAAAATATTTGCCCCCCCCCCCCCCCACTTATTCCCAGGAGAGGTACGAAAAAACAATTTTTTTTAATGTAAATCTCTTGATCATCCCACTACAACAACAAAATTTCAGCCTTCTGGTATAAAGAAATCATTTCAATATTCGTTTCACGTTTTCCAATTTTGAATATTTTCCCACCGTCTGATGGCGCAATTAAAACTTTCAGGAGATTCCGTAAATGCGAATCCTAATGCTTCATCAATACCTAATCACCCCCAAAACATTTTTTTTTTAATTTGTCTCTAAAAGCAAAGAAGTTGAATGTCTACAGAAGTGCAAACGACAAAGTGAAATTGTATAATAATGTATAAATAATGACAATAATAATGACAAAGTATAATCAAATAATATGTCAAATATAATAATGACTTTGTCATTATTATATTTGACATATAATAATGACAAAGTGAAATTGTATAAATAGTTCGTTGTTTTAAAATAAGCTCGAAACTGCCCAGCGTCCAGTTGTAACCACAAGAAACAGGACAAAGGTTTTTTTCTGCCCAGTAATGAGAATTCTAATGCCTAGTGTGATAACTCCTCTAATGTTCACTAGAAATGTAAATGTCACATTGTTAACAAAGCCTCTGAAGACCTTTATCCAATGCCAATGGCCGAGTGGTTAGCGCGCTTGGCTACTGATCTAAGGGACCTGGGTTCGAACCCCGGATAAGGCATGGATGTATGTGTCGTTTTTCTGCTGAGGGCCTGCCATCCTCTCTGACCTTCTACTGTGGCATATAAACTGACAGGCTCCTGTCAGACCTCTGTGGCAAGCAGCTGCTTGAGGGGGTATATTTTTATATCAGTAGTCGCAAGTGGCTAGTTTCGGTTCAACAAACAAAATAATACTGAAACCGATGCGTTTCAATTTCGTGTCAAGCATAAACTTGCTTTGCTCCAAATGATGTATAAACTAATGCAGAGTATAAAAAAAAACACTTTCTAGACACAACACTTCAAGGCTTGGTATAAGTGAATCTCACTGTACTGCAAGAACTGTTCCACTTAATATTTCCCTTTTTTTCAGTGAAAGAACTGTTCCATTTAATAGTTCTCATTTTTTTTTGTTAGCTAATGTTAAAGCGTGCCACGAACTACCTAGCCCTACATACGACTCTGGGTCAAGGCGGAACCCATTAGAAGGTCTTCGAAACGAATCGCTAGTTTCGTATGTCTGGTGTGCAACTGGGCGAGCATGCCACATCAAGTGATCACGAATACAGGAAGTGCGCTAACTTACGTCATCAAGCGGAAAGCCAGGTAACACGACAGACAACGCAAAGGAAACTGCAAAGTGCTAAAGGAATTGAGCTTGAAAAAGTCAAATACTCACTTCTGGTCACTGGTAATTTTTACAATTTTACGAAACAAGATAGAACTCTGTGAGAACTGTAAAAACAGATGATACAGTTTTGAATCTCACTTGATTATGCTTCAATAGATTCGAGGTTTTTTTACAGTACGTTATTGGTTTTTGCCTTATCAGAGAAGTTATGCTCTTACACAGAGGTATGCTGACAATAAATTAAAAACGGGTGTTAGCCCATCGCTTTAAGAGCAGAAGTATATAAGTAAAAACGGGTGTAGATAAAAAAAAAATGTACTCATATAGCATGGGTTGGGTTGTTTTACCTCTGAGCGGCACTTTTTTGCACACTATGGGCTAAATGGCCAGGTCACATGGACCCCGAAGGCTCAGAGAAGGTTGGGGGAGGGGACCAACTGGAATAGCTGTTGGGAGACAGATGGTAGCCTCCCGTCAAGGCCATCCAGCGTATTCTTTAACGTGCACAGGGTATGGCTCTCCCGCAGACGGGACCACGGCTTAACGTCCCATCCGATAGACTGCGGCCTTTCCAAGCCCATCGGTGTCCCCTACTGACCGTGGGCAGGGCGGGGAATTTTGCGGAGATAAATATCAACGCTGACCCAGCTGGGACTCGAACCTGGGAACTACAGATTACGAGCCTGGCGCGCTACCGACTGAGCCACCCCCGCCCCTCATATAGCATGTTTTTATTGGGTCGACTGTGGGTTATAATGTACGTTATTCTTCATTTCATATTAAGTTATTTTATTTTTCATATATAAGTATACATTTCATACTCTTCATATCATTTTAATAAAAATTAGCCAATTTTTAGTAACCTGAACTCATTTTGGTTAGGGTTCATTTGAAAGGGTTCGCTGGCGAAGCTGGATTAAGGAAATTTGGACTCCTCCTTTGAGTGTACATCCTTCTTTGATTATAACTTGTAATTTTTTCACACACTAGAAAATCATTAAATAATTTTTATAAACCCGAATTATCATTGCTTTTTTCCTGTTCTCTTCTTCCTCACACTTCTTATATGGAAATGGCTTTTTCGGGAAAAGAACAACCACAGGTATTTAAACTTGTGCACCGCTCTCATATTTTTCCCAATTAGTTCAAGTTGTTCTCTCTTACATAATTTCCTTCTCCCAGAATATTTTTTTTAAATTACATTCATCCCCAATTTTGAATATTTTTCTTTTTTCTTCGTCATATATTTTAAGTCACCTTTATCTTATACAATTATCACCTGACCATTTACATAAAAAATAAAGAGAATACTCTTTACAGTATACATTAAATGCATTTGATTCAAAATAGTTTTTCATTTCAATGTAATGTGCCTTTAATATTATAAAAGACCTATAAAATCTTCATAATAGCAGTTTAAAAAAATTGTGTTTATGATTTGTGTTGAAGATGTATATCCAATATCAAGTTTAATTTTTTGGTAATAAGCCTTTTATATAATCCAGTGAATGAGGGTATATCCTCTGTTGGGTAGGAAATCAGTCAGTTCTAAAAATTGTATTTTCTTGTAATAATCAATATGAGTAGTATTTATATGTAACTATCATGTGTCAAGAGGATAAAATGCGGTTTTTGAATTATATCGTTTTTTGTACATATGTTTTAAGTGGTAATAAAATTATTTATAATTATTAGAATTGTTTTTTCTATTTGAAATGGTAACATTTAGAAGTGGTGATAACTTTAAAAAAAGGGAAAATATTTATTTAAGGTGATAAAATCTGTTAATAGTAGCATAATATTTAAATTTTATTATGATTAAAATTGGTTTTCCCAATAGAAGAAAATTTTATCATATAGGCAATTTAAGAAAAGTGCTGAAATCGGTTATATACTAATTGTTCAGCAGGAAATTTTCGGAGTAAAGCTTTAAAACAAAAACTTAAAAGTTAACGATATATTAAATCATCAAGTACAATAATAAAAAATGTTAAAGTAAACTTCGCGTTATATGGTTTAAAAAAAATCCGGTGAGAGTCACTATCATACAGTTAACAAGCGAAGTGCTCCTGACGAGACGAACGTGGGTCTAACTAGCGTGACGTCATGGAGTCTGTTGGATGGCCAGAGGGCCCCTCGGCTCCCCCAAGATTAAATCATGAGTGCGCCACTGTATGGAAATTTATCTTTTGTTTCTTCTTCCCCGACGTTTGCTGAGCTCTTGGGGTCCTTGTGACCTGGCTACTTAGACTATTGTGTGCAAAAAAAGTGCTGCTCAAACATAAAGCAACCCAATCCAAAGCGCCCAGTCTTCTAAATTCATAATTGTTTTGTGTTGGATAGAACTGATGAAATATTGCCATTGTCTTGCGCCTCGCGGTTGCAAGCACTTTCCTATTTGTGTGGAGGATTATGAAAATGTTTGTTTTGCGTTGTGTTCCCAACATTAACCAATTAAAGATCATTAACTTAATCAGATAATGAAGGCAGCTAACCCGTCTTCTTAAGAGAAGTCGTTTTTACAGCACCAATCTGATGGGTTGTTTTATCTCTGAGAGGCACTTTTTTTTTTTTGCACACAATGAGCTAAATGACCAGGTTACAAGAATTCCGAAGGCTTAGAGAAGGTTGGGGAAGGGTACCCACTGGAGCAGCTGTTGGGAGACAGATGGTAGCCTCTCGTCAAGGCCATCCGGCGTGTTCTTTAATGTGCACAGAGTATAGCTCTCCCGCACATGGTGCCACGGCTTAACGTCCCATCCGACGGAGAGCGGCCTTTCCAAGCCCATCGGTGTCCCCTACATCGACTACATCGATCGAGGACAGGGCGGGGAGTTTTTCGGAGATAAATCTCAACGCTGACACAGCTGTGACTCGAACCTGGGAACTGCAGGTTATGAGTCTAGCGCGCTACCGACTGAGCCACCCCCGCTCCACCAATCTGTTGTCACCTCCTTAAGGGAATACTTTTTTTGATAAATTTCAACAACTATACTAACTCGGTTTATGAGAAACAATAATAAAACACTTAATGGAAAAAAAATAACATAAAAGTACAAGCAGAGAACAAATAATCTTAGCAACCAAATTATTGACATTGTCTTAAAATAACTTAAAATTAGAACTCTTACAACTGAATCATTTACGGAACCCCTTTCAAATTTAAATGTAAATTTTAATGATGGCAACTTTTAAATCAAAGGAAGGATAATTAAGCGTATTGTATTTTGTTCCTGAGTTGATCCAGCAGCGGGCACCAGGTTGTTGTCAGAGGCCCTCTTCAATTCGTCACTCCAGCTTCTGGGTGGGGTCATCTCCTTATGGCGCCCTTTTTCCAAAGATGGGGAAGATAGCTACGTCAGACTTGGGCAGATGTGGGGATGGACCCTCAGTTGACCGTCACATAAGAACTCTCTCCTCGGGTTGGGTAATTGGTTGTAGGAAGGGAGGCGGCTGCATTATCCATTACTGTTACATGTGAAAGTTTGCTCTCCACTGGTCAAACGATGAGAAATCATAAACTCTGTTTCTCTGCATCAAAGTTCAGAAACCATTCATTGGCAGAGATGCCCTTGCTTTGATACATTAAGTGATCATCAAAATCGATTTGTGCACTAATCAGTTTCAAATTGGTCACATTCACTACAGTTCCATTCACTTACTAAATAAAAAAAAATAAATACCCCCTCAAGCAGCTGCTTGCCACAGAGGTCTGACAGGAGCCTGTCAGTTTATTATGCCACAGTAGAAGATCTGAGAGGATGGCAGGACCTCAGCAGAAAACAACACGAAGATCCATGCCTTACCCAGGGCTCGAACCCAGGTCCCGTAGATTAGTAGCCAAGCGCGCTAACCACTCGGCCACGGGACGGCTGACCCTCTGAAATAAACTTCGTTCACTATACTTGTATGCAATTGCTTATCACTACACTTACTTCTGATACTTCCTATATTTCGATACTTCATTTCTGATACTCAATCTACCTGGGGCAGACCCCAGCTCTGGCCGCCCCGTGTTTCTGCTTCCTGCTCGACGGTAGTCTAATTGCTCTCTACCAGATCTCAAATCTATCTCCTCCTGATCCTCGACAGGCATTTCAAGTGCTACTTCCCCCCCCCCCTTTGTTTGCCACTAATATGTGCTTTGTGCAGCAACTATCTGTAGCTTCTGCAGACGAACTCAAGAATCTTAAATTCAACCCAGGGAGTCTGCGTTAGACGTTGACACACTGTTGTGACATCACTGTCTAGGAAAAAGGGATTTGTCGTTGCTGAATATCAACAGTGGATAATGTTGTTTAGCTCTATTTCTGCAGCTGGCCACGATTTCATGGCAGTGCTTTCTGGGTGAAGTCGCATTTCTTCTGTATGCATATATTAGCACCACCAGACAATTTGGTGTCTGACCTTACATTCTAAGGGAAAAAATTGGGGTTCTGCTTGTCATTTTGTCCGGTGCTAGTTTCGAGGAGTATCGTGTTGTTTATCGGAAGAGGTTTGCTGGATGCGAAGAATGACCACCTGGTGTCATGTATGTTTGGGTTTTCGGCTTAAGCTGTGGATTCCTTGTCCTTCCCTCTTTAAGTAAACACCAATGTGGCACCCTGTTTATCTGTTCCCTCTGTATTGGTAAAAATCTCAGTTAAGTAAGAAATAAAAAGAGAATCGTTATACGAGATGCAAATCAGAGCATAAAACTATTTCTATTTTCGGAATCATTCATTAGTTAGTTTTTCTACCATTTAGAAGGTGATAGCAGCTGCTTGAGGGGATATTTTTTATTTAAAGTCAGGGAATAACCAACTTCATTCTCTTTATAAATGAGAATGCTAAATTCTTCAGAGGCGATAAGTAGTATAGTGAGAGATGAGACCAGTGGACGCGACTGGATTTTGCTACATGTGCTACATGCAGGTAAGATCAAAGGCCCGCTCGCACTGTAATAGACAAGATTCGCTTGATTCTAATAGTTTCCAGTCATTGAATTCTTTTTGAAGTTTATAGACAACAATAATAAATGACTAACTAAAAATAAATTTGTTAATGTCGCTTTTCACACAAGAACTTCAAAGGAATAAACAATAATAGCAAAGTTTATTTCAAGTCATAACTTTTCCCGATTTACTGAACGTGTTATTGTCATGGTTGGGTTGTTTTTACCTCTGAGCGTCACTTTTTTGCACACCAAGTCACATGGACCCCGAAGGCTCAGAGAAGGTTGGGTGGGGGAGGGGACCCACTGGATGAACTGTTGGGAGACAGATGGTACCCTTCCGTCAAGGCCATCCAGTGTGTTTCATTAACGTGCACAGGGTATGGCTCTCCCGCATACGAGCCCACGGCTTAACGTCCCATCCGATGGACGGCGGCCTGTCCAAGCCCATCAGTGTCCCCTACTGACCATGGGCAGGGTGGGGAATTTTGCGGAGATAAATCTCAACGCTGACCCAGCTGACACGAAACTGGGAACCACAGATTACGAGCCTGGCACGCTACCGACTGAGCCACTCCCGCCCCTTGGTTGCTTGGTTCCACGAATTTAAATTACCTTCATAGGTACTAGTATGATCGTTTCAGTTGTTTTCTCAGGGTTACCAGCAATATCTACGGTGACATTGTCTGAAACGATGCTAATAAAAGAGAGAAATAACACATATAACGGCAGAGGAATATTGAATATCAGTTTCTCTTTAATATAATTTATTCACAGACTATAGGCTCTTTTTTTCATTTCCTCCCCAACTTCTCCTCAACCTGTAGGGAAAAGTTGCATCAATACGTGATAGTACTGAGCATAAATAATCACTCCTTAGGCAACCAAATTATTATGGAGATCTGACAGGAGCTTCTCACTATAATATGCAGAAGCCTGCTGATAGGCCAGTCGTGGTGCAGTCGGTATGATGAGTGGAAGTGCCACGCCACCTTCCACCATAAAGTTCCCCGATCTGCAGCCGATCTGGTGGGAAGAACTGCCACACCACCTTCCACCATAAAGTTCCCCGATCTAGTGGGAAGAATTACCACGCACATCTGTCAAAAGCCTCTCGAATTTTGCTTACAGTGCCACCTGTCAAAAGTCCCTCGAATTTTGTTTACAGTGCCATCTGTCAAAAGTTCCTGATTTTTGTTTAGAGTGCAACGCCACCTGTCTAAAGACCCCTGGTTTACCACCCCTCATCTGTCATCCGAAGTAAAGGTTCCAAATAATTAGAAGTCTCAGCCCGCCATCTTGGATTCTAACATCATCACCTTCGCGCCACAAACTCCTCTGATATTGCCGTTCGTCCACAATTTTGAATTCTAATGTCATCTCCTTCCATAGTAAACAACCCTCTACGAAATATTCTCACGATTGCATCATCGCCCAAACCCATTGGCAAATAATTCTGAAATTTACAAAGTCCAACTAAACTTTCGGTGGCATCATTCATTTACCTCACATCACCACAAACCTTTTTAAAAAAAAAAGCTATCTTAGACGGTTGGACTCGATTCCACAACTCACGCTTTTCAGCAGACGATACTCTTATCAACTATGGGTACTTATTTGGGTACTTATTTGTTTATTACCCTTTAGAGTGGTTGATCTCGAAAAAAAGGAATAAACGATTATTTTTATTCCTGGAAAATCAGATTTAACTTGCGAATAAATAATTTGAATAAAAGTATTATTCCTTGTAAATCGCAATAAAAATATATTTATAACCTCTTCGCACATTTTTATTCTCAGACTTCACATTTTATTGAAGAACATCACAAAAATAAATGTTTAGAAACATCATATAGGGTACTACATTTCTGCCTCGGACAGAGGTTAATTTTTTGGTAAAATATTTTGGGGTACGCCGTGATCTAGTAACAAAGTCACTAAGTTGACAACACTGCTGTGCAAAAATGCCATTTTTTGTGTTTATCGATATATGTAATTTATGAATACAAAATTTAATGTGTTTATATATATGTGTGTGTGTTTTATTTTATTCCCATTGTTATATAATAAATATAGTTTTATCTATCTATACAAGGGGTATGCCAGTTACATGTACATTTCCAGGGGGTGCGTGAAGCATAAAAGGTTGAGAACCACTGATCTGCATAGTCATTACTTGAAATCTTTGGGTTTCATTTACTGAAAAAAAAAATATTAATATGATGTCTTATGCCTTCCTGACAAGTGTAGGGACCTAAACAGATTCTTGAAAACATAAGAAAAGTTCCTACTTAAGCTATGATTCTAATGCAGTAGAGTTCCATAAATAGACTTGAGGGGGAAAGAGGATGATTAAAAAAAAAAACCTTTTTTATTGTTGGGACTCCGAAGAACGTGACAATACTGTTGAAAGGTTTGGCACTGTTAAATGGTTGGAAGACACTAATTTAGTGTTTTGCCCAATCATTCACCATGACATTAGCTGAAAAATGAACTAGCTGCTGATAATTTAGTGGTTAGAACACCTGGTATTTATTCAAAATAGAGGGGGTCGCAGATAGTATTCAAAATAGAGGGGGTAGATAGTTTCGCTCTGAGTGGGAACTCAGAGCGAAACTCAATTTTTGAGCAAAATATTTCATGACACTATCTTTTATTGGTCTATGGCATTTAAGGTGCAGTCATACGAATTCTTCCTTTAGTATATATATATAACTATATGGGTGAAGTATATGTTTATGAACTCATAACCTTCAAGGACGAATGTTGATGATTTTCATTCCTACTTGATACGTAATCAACAGTTATTTTGCCTTAAGTGGAATAATGGTTACTATCTGCTGTTGCAGAAGGCAAACTTTCTGTTTCTATGAACTGTGACTGAGGTAGTGGTTAGCGGTGATTTCAATGTTGCTAGAGCATATTCTAATATGAGAAAGCCCCTACAAACTAGGAGTAGTCCTTAATTCCTTCACTGTCTTTCATGTTGCAAAAAAACTGCTCTCAACACTCATAGCTCCATCTATCTATGGGCGGGAGCAAATTTTTTGCAGTTTTCTACTTTTTAATGTTACTGCAAGAAAAAAAGGGGAGACATTTCCTGCACCAATAAGCTCTGGTACTCATGTTAAATCTCACAAAAGTTTTGGATTCAAATATTATTACATTTTCTATAAATCAAAACCTGTAACACTATTTTAAAAGTAAGAAAAAATATGTTGTGAAAAATGTTTCAGTCTGTTTTCGACTTATAAATTAAATTCTGAACTATATCTGAATGTTTTTTCGTTACGTTTCAAAATATTTGAATTATTTGCAATAGTTTCGTAATGAATGCAGACAAAAAAATATTTGATGATGAAACATTTACCACTGCGGACTCAAACGATGATAAGTAATATTTTGTGCAAGTGAACTTTAACCGTACCTTTCCCATAATTCCTTGACCTGATCTGATTTTGTTTTTCTGTGAAATTGCTGTTCTTTGAAAATTCGTATTATGCTTTTTGTTCTGCAGTGAAAAATCTGTTTCTTTAATCCAGAGAACTTAACGTGTTAGTTTTATCGAATTATAAATCCAAGGACTCCACTTAGGTCTCAAAAACAAATAATTATAAAGACAACCGGAGCATTCATCGATATTGAAACGTCGAGTCTTTCAAAGCAAGATTGTAAGTAGCACAGTAAACAATTTTGATACTCTATGATCCTTCGATTTTCATTACCTTTAAGACGGAAATATGTATTGTGTTTTACCTAATTTTGTAGCGAATTTCTAAAACTTAAAAATGAAAGTAATGACGTATTAAATGAAAGTAACGGTTCCAAATCTTAATTATGGTATTTACTCATCAGCTGTAAATTAATTAGTATTTAGTTTTAATTCTAACACTTACTAGTAATATACCAAAGGTGTTATACCAAAATATGGGCAGTAGTGCACATCACGACCCTCGGCCTCCATTTTTTTGACGCAACGTAAGAAAACGATCCTTTTCGTTGATCCCCACAGCCCCCAGACCCTAACCCAAACGGGTTCCTAGAAAAATGATTATTTTTTCCGTTACCATGGTAATGATAACTCGAGTTTACGGAAATAATAATACCAAAAAGCATAAAAATTGGAAACAGGTCACTGCTGACCAAATTATAAGAAGTCCCAAAACTAAATAATGCCCTATGGATGTATGTGTCGTTTTTCTGCTGAGGTCCTGCCATCCCCTCAGACCTTCTACTCTGGCATATAAACTGACAGGCTCCTGTCAGACCTCTGTGGCAAGCAGCTGCTTGAAGGGGTATTTATTATTTTTTATTTTTAGACAGCACAAACTGAAAAACATGAAAATTGAAAACAATGCACCATTGATCAAATAATAAAAAAGCCACTGAAATTAAATAATGTCTTGCAAGCAGCCCAAACCGAAAAACATGAAAATTGGAAATAGTGCACTGACAACTGAATCATAAAAAAAGCCCCAGAAACCAAATAATTTCATCAGAGAAAAAAAAACCTTCCCCTAAATTATTGGTTAACTTTCCTGACTCCATCAGAAACTGCCATTTTTTGCCACACCGACAATTTTACAATACCCATAATTTCTACATTAAAAGGCCGCCAAACACTTCCACATATCAACAATAAATCATATAAGTAACTTTAAAAGACTCCTAAATATATAACAAAATTAATAAATCACTATAATACACTAATAATTACATACTACACATAACTACTACAAATCACTCGATTTATCCCAAACTATTGTAACGAAATACACGTGTTCATTACTACTGCTATGTTCAGTCCCATACAAAAAACTTCCAACATTCTTTCCAGAATCCTTCATTCTTCAGAATCTTCCTATTCCAAAATATCTTAAATAGCATTATTTATCGTATCGTAACAAAATTTTGAAAAAACAACAGGAACATATTAATTATTCCAATTCTGGATATCATTAAAAATGCTTTGTTAAATATATTATACATATGTGCTTACCTCTAGCTGCATAGGCATGTTATTCCAAGGATTTATCAAACAAAAATGGCAAAAAAAAAACAACGTAACTTCACATTCCCGTCAAATCATGCACGACACTTGTGACTTTTCATTACCCACCCCAAAGAAACAAATCAAAGAACCATAAGCCAACAGCAACCAACAGTTACGTTTCTACGTCATACTTTACACCTCGATGTCATATGTTGGCTGAGAACTATGAACAACAAACCGACCAAAGTATGTGTATGTAAACCAAGATCCAGACATTTACAGTAATGAAGTAATAGCAGGAAGGAGGTAAAACTTGAATGATACTGTCCCATTATGAATATGTAAGGAGAATTAAATTTCTACACATATTTTTATCTAATCAGAGTACAGTAACTATTTTGATTTATTGAACAATTCTACTTGCCTGTCATGTGAATAATGAACGAAGTTCATAAAATTTATGTCTTCTGGAAGGATATATTACTTCCAACTACCATTTGTTACCATACTATAGAACTTCGTATTACACAACAATTATTAACACACAAAATTAAAAACAATACTCAACTTATCCATAATTTAAAAAGTTTCATGATGTAAATAATCCAGTTTTAAAAAATGAGGCCCAAATACAAAATCTTCAACCTTTGTTTTATGATGGGTTTTCTAAACTAGGATCAGTGCCTACATAATGAGAATACCTGACAATTTCCATTTTGGCAAGCCTGAATAGGAAGCTTCAGAACTTGCCACATGAGGGCAGCACCATTCTGTGGTAAATATATAATCCAGTCGAAGTCATATGGTAAAGAATCAGACAGATGGTTAATCAAATACAATAAACTAGAATCTTTCTTGGAGATACAATAGGAATGATGATTTAAACTGTCCATAACGAAAAATATGTTTAAAAATGACCGTGTTACAATTGAAAATTATTTTTCATTAAAATCCAAAATTTTCAAGTGTTTACCCAATAACATTATTTAATGCTAATTCTTTAAAGAACAAAATTTAATTTTTTTCCAAAGCAATTCTTTATGTAATTTAATAATTTTAATTACTATTGCAATAGTAAGCAAGATTTAAGCAAGATTATTTTGATTATTTAGTACTTTATATATAGTTTTTAAATGCAATAGGTGCAAAGTTTATGTGCATTACAGAATTGACTCTTTGTATGTTAGTCTTTTTATATCAGTTACTTCTCCCGACCTATAGGGTCCCTCCATTTTTTTGCTTGTTTTAAAGTAATGTCATTTTTTATCACGTCAATTGACAATTTTATATAAAGTAGTTCAATTTTCATTATTTTTCAGTTTAGAAGGATAAAGAGGCTTCATTTAAAATATAGCTCTAATGCTCCTGTTTAGAACTTTGTTCCAGGGCACCCATTTAGAACTTGTCTCCAGGTCTTCCAATTGCTTAATCCACTCGGATTCATATATGTGTTTGCTCTGTTACAAATGACAAAATGTTATAAACTTCTACATTCCATTAGTCATGTACAGGACTGGTTTAAGGACGGTGGGGGGGGGGGAGATGAACAAGATTGTTCAGGTCCCAAGAAAATGAGCGACATTTTTACTACTATACCCAGCATTATATTTTTTATGTAACACATTATTTGAATTGCTGAAAATTTTTAAATTGATAATAACAATATTTTGCTCAAAGAAAGCTATATCATTATCTTTTCATGTTTTTTCAATGGGAATCTAACTATGAAGTTCTATAACAGAGAGGGCCAAACTTTTGGACTCTGTGATCAACTTTTAAGATATAAAATCTTTTGCGATTGACCATAGTACATTAATCATAATAATGATTTAACACTGCTTGACCTGCTAAGCATAAAATAACAATTTAGTATCAAACATATTAACGTGACATTGTTACATTAATTAAAATACAGTCTTTTCCACCAAAAACTGGCAGCTACATGATCGACCAAACAGTTGATCATGATCAACTATTTGGCCATCTCTGCTCTATAACATCCAAAATATGCATTTAGTAAAGAAATGTGATAAAGATTGTAGACTGGTAATTGTAGACCTCTCAGGGCTAGATTCTTTTCGAGTCACTGGTGTGCGCAGAAAGGTACTTGTCTCTATCTTTTCAGGTTGCTTCTGCTATCTAGGTGGCCAATAAACACAAACTCAGATTTTACATATACGCACGATGCATTTAATGAAAAGCTGTGACTGAAGTTAAAGATAATCCAATTTATTTAAATCTTGATTTATCATCCGTATTCATTCAGTATTTAAAGAGTTATGGAAGTCAGAAAATTTTATGATAATTATCATGTTTTATAAAAATCATTCATAATTATCTACCATTGAAATAATCATTATGCAACTTTTAAAATTTTATTTAATGATTTGAAAAAATACTTATTATTTATGTTTTAATTAATATCTGAAATACATTCTTATAACCCATTACTGTGACTGAAGTTAAAGATAATCCAATTTATTTAAATTTAGATTTATCATCCGTATTCGTCAGTATTTAAAGAGTTATGGAAGCCAGAAAATTTCGTGATAATTATCAAGTTTTATAAAAATCATTCATAATTATCTAACATCAAAATAATCATTATGCAACTTTTAAAATTTTATTTAATGATTTGAAAAAATACTTATTATTTAAGTTTTAATTAATATCTGAAATACATTCTTATAACCCATTACTGTTGTGAAATATTCTAGCTTCCATAATGCCTTAAATATTGTACAAATGCTGTTGAAAATTGAGATTTAAATAAATAAGATTATGATCTTTAATTTATTCTCAGTAACATTTTTTCATCAAATGCATATTTTAGAAGTTATAGAGCTTCGAAGTTAGATTCTCATTCACATAACACGGAAATTCTCTAATATTTTGTTAGGGCAGTGTAACTCCATTCTGTGCATTGCAACAATATTTATCATTTTGAGATAATGGGAATAACTTTCCCTCGCTTACAATTCCTGTGATTCCATGATGTTATTTATTCGAAAGTGACCTCTGAAATTTTTTCTAATTTCTCATGCCAATGTTACATTGCCGACATATTACTGTAGCCACCTGTCCCGCAGATCCAGTTTGGAAGAGATTCGATAGAAACTGAGTTTTGTTTCATAAGTTTTGCTTTTGCAAAACATCTCACAATACTGCATCATCATTCAGATCTTCTAGTTAAAGACGACAGAAAGTAGACAGAACCGTAAATCAATTGCATATGAACAAATCTGTATCAGAATGCTGTTTTGAAACTAGCAGTAAACAACATAATAACCTATACTGCTACAAGTAAATAGCAAGCAAAACAGCAGATTGCCAACACCATAGCGGATGAAAATGTAATTAGCACTGCTGTCGCTTCACGTTTTGAAATCAGCAGTCATTCCCATTATGTAGGCACTGCTAGGATATTCTCATTCTGACATCACAATTCATGTGTTGAGATGAATAAAGTTTGTTGTCTGTGATCATGAATATTTTTTGTCTGTTTTGTTTTTAGTATATTTTCTTTTGTGAAAATCTCTATCTCTCTTTTCAGATTGTACTTGTTGGGGTTAAATACTTTGGTTTTGGATATTGATGGAGAAATAAAGGGACTACTTTTGTGAAAAGAATGGCAGCACCAGTATGCTTTCTGAATAATTTCCTTCCATACATAGTCCCTTTTTCTCCATCACAATCTCAAAACCAAAGTACTATTCACACCAGTACCACCTGCAAAAATGGGTGTGGTTTTTTTTTTTCCAGAAAATAAAATAAGCTACCTAAAACAAAGAAAAAAGAAAGTGCCATACCAAGATTTTAATGGCACTACCACAGATACCCTACTCCCTTATATTTAATGCATGAAATGTGATTTCACAGAAGATAACTTCATCTACAGGGCATATAAACAATGGTAAACATGCTACAACCAGATAAAAAATTCACACTTAAAATTAATCTCAGAGACTTAAAAAAAAAACTCCTTAATACTAATTAATACAATTAGAAAAAACTAGTCTCAAAATCACAAAATTGTGAACAAGGTGCTGCCAGTCCATGCTTTAAAAGTCCAGCCAAGACTAAATAATCCAGTCAAAAACACCAAGAATCATGCATAATGCACTGTCAGTTCACACTTAAATGAGACTAAATAATCTAGTTAAAATATTAATCCCCCCAAACTTATGAACTCCCTCCTGCAATAATTACTCCTAAAGTGTCCAAAGAGGGTTAACCATTTTCTTAATTTAAGCTTAAGTAGCCTTCATTTTAGTTTCATTTCTTGTTATTTTATTATTCAGAATAAAATGCTCTCTCATTTGGTATGTAATGATCTATCTATATCAATATATATATATATTTGTTAGTCACTGTACAAAAAAGTTCAGTTAGTTTTTAACTGCTTCCAGCAGAAATGTATCTTTGCCACAATTGCATTCAATGTGAAAAACCTTACTTTTAATAATAATAGGTATAAGGGTTAATAAAGTAATAAAAAAACCTCCAAAATATTTAAATAGTGCTAAAGACAATATATTTTTTCTTAAAACAATGGTGTAATAGCAAATACATAACTTAGTGGTTGTCTTAACAAAGGGGCTATGACCCCCTACAAAGAGATATGCAAGTGTTTTCCCATTCCAACAGCAAGCCATTTTTGCATTCCTAATTAATTATTCTGGTTCAGTTGACATAACTGCCACATTCAGAGAAAGATTTATAGCTCACATCATGGAAGTAAATTATCATCTGATGTGTGGTTTAACGATAGATTGCTTTTTCAATGAACATTTTAAAATTATTTTAAAATTATCAATTTAATAAGAGGAATAATAAACTCCTAGAAGTGTATTTGTGGTTGTAGATGAATATTTGAAAAATAAATTAGCAAGTTTCAGTAAAACTGAAGATCAGACCGTGGGAAATGAACATATAATGATTTTAAATATAGACATATTTACCAAGAACCAGTAGGAGTATTAGTAATGAAAATTCACCAAATGGTAAAACTGTAGACTCGAGACTATACTAGTTTTGGTTTCCTATGGACTGGGGAACAAAATGAAACAAACATAGATGATAATCACAGTGTTACCTGTTGCTCATTTGGCGTTGATAAATCAATAAATATTCAGCGGAAAAAATTTTCACCGACATACAGGATTTGAACCCACATCTCTCCAGAAACATACCAGAGTATTCTTCCAGTTGAACTAATGCCAGTTCATATTTTTTCCGCTAATTTTAAGACTTAACTCTATCACAGAGATTTTACCCATATGTCAGCGAAAATTTTTTCCGCTGGATATTTATTGATTTATCAATGCCAAATGAGCAACAGGTAACACTGTGATTATCATCTATGTTTAAATCATTAATAACACTAAATAGCATGATGAGACTTATTTATTTCCATCTCACTCTGTGCAATATTAAGGTAATAATTGCCACCAGAGATCATAGATGGTGCCATTGGTTGGCCTGAAAAACTCCGTGATAGAGTTAAGTTTTAAAATTAGTGGAAAAAAGACAAGCTGGCATTAGTTCAACTGGAAGAATACTCTGGCATGTTTCCGGAGAGATGTGGGTTCAAATCCCGTATGTCGGCAAAAAATTTTTCCGCTGAATATTTATTGATTTATCAGCGCCAAATGAGCAACAGGCAATGCTATTATTATCATCTATGTTTAAATCATTAATAATGCTAAATAGCATGATGAGACTTATTTATTTCCATCTCACTCTGTGCAATATTAAGGTAATAATTGCCACCAGAGATCATAGATGGCGCCAATGGTTGGCCTGAAAAACTCCGTGATAGAGTCTTGAAATTAGTTATCAATGCAAAATGAAATAGACAAATACTATGCTTAAGATCCCAAATTTCTTCCCCCTCAAAGCAAACACATTCATTATATTAATAGTATTTCAATTATATGAATTTAGTTATTCTAATTTAAATTATTATTTCCATGCTATTTTTAGTGCACTGTAGTTTACAATAGTTAGTCATGTGAAAAAATCATTAAGTGCTTTGTCAAGATCTTCATCAATTTTTAATTTGCAATTAAACAATTGCAGAACCTCTGCTCTTGACTAGTGATTCTCAAAAGATTGAAAACGTTTCATGGAGAGCTGTGAGGTTACTGCAATAATATATAGTTTAATATTTCCTGGATTAATATCATAAATAATATTTTGTCATTCATTTGATTGTTAGAGTACTCTAATTGCAAGAGTGTCTGTTAGGACTTATGATATCTATGTGCTCTTTAGATATAATCAGTGTAAAAATAAAATCCCATCTAATGACTGTATACTCTGCATTTCTTTTTTTATTTTTAATCTTTCAGTTTCTGATTAATATTAGATCACCAGTTTACTGTCAGTTGGAAGTGAATCAAAATTCCTTCCTCAATTGTTAATAAGTGCAGCAGTAGTGTTTAATGCATATGACATACTCAGACATGCCCTAAACCATTAGACATTCACCAGATGATAAGAACAAAATAATTTTCCTGATGGCAGCCATCATTGAAAGAAATTCTAAGCATCAAATACTCTATAATTGTTCTATTTGTAAAATATTCTAAAACACTTGGACAAAAGCCACTGAATGCTAAATTGTGTGATTAATATTACACACTAACCTTTAAAACACAAAGAATCCAGAAAAGGTATCAAAATTAGTCTTAAGCAACCATTTTTCCTTGAATTTATGTCCCTTTTCAGAATTAAATATTCCTTTGTGTGGTATTTAAAATTACATATATTTCTTTGTTAGTTGTTTCAGCATAAGATTTTAATGTGTATTTCTGTTGAAAAAAAGTTGAAAATTTACTCTGCTCAAGATTTATTTATTGTTAAAAATTCAGCACTGTAAAAAGCTAAGTGATTTTAACTCTAATGATGTTGGGTTTTTGAAACTGAACTCTCTCTGCTGGCCAGATTAAAGTGTTTTCAGCTAGCAACTTTAAATATGATAAACTACTTTAAAACTTCATCCTGAAGTAATTAACAAAAAGAAAAAGTAATGTTATAGATCAAAAGAAAGAACATGAATTGTGTGATTAATGAAATTGAAATATTTAAAGAATAATAAAACTTATGTTTTATATGCATTTCAAAAATATTTCATTTATAATTTTTATATGCATTTCGGAAAAATTAATTCTGCAAACTGTTTTTAGTTTTTTTATTGCTTTAAGTAGTTTTAAAAATTCACTGAAACCTAAAATTACACTTAATTATTGTTCTGACTGATTACTATTTTTAAGGAGACCATCTGTACTGCTTTCTTTACAGAAATGTTTTTAACTCCATAAGCAATCATTATTCAGGAAAGCACTTTCTCATACGTATTTTCCTATCAAAAACTCTATTTACCATAATCTAAGATGGGGGCTAAGGGCTGTACATTGCAACATAACCCAACTGATTACAGAAATGGAAACATATGGTATGTTATGTGAGTGTGTATTTCTTTGTATTGCTTTCAACAACTAAATTCCTTTTTTTGCTATTTCTTATTGATTGATTAAGGGCTGGGTTGCACAAAATGGCTGTTTTTGCAACCCAAATAAAAAATTGTTTTTGATTGATAAAAAAAAATTTCAGCATTAAATGGAGTTAATCTAATATGTATTTCAATGTACTTTTTTTTACCAAATGACTAAAAATTACTTGCAATAGATGAAACAAGTATTTATTGAGTTTAATAAAGGACAAGCTGAAAATAGGACACAAAAATGTATCAAAGCAGTTCCACGAAAAGACTGGCTAATTCTCACCCTAAAGTTTCTTGTCAGTTGTCAATATTATAATATTGTTTGTGTTTCTTGGTAATTACTGATAATGTGATACCTTATATGAAACATGCCAGATGTTGTTTTTGCCCCATTGCCCAGCACAAAAGAAGAAGGGAATGCAAGATGACTGTTCTCATGGAATAAGTATTTTACTCCATGAATTTCTGGAGCGAGGATTGCTCAGCTCAGTTGGTAGCATGCCAGGCTCATAATATGTAGTTCCGAGGTTCAAGCCCCATCTGGGCCAGGGTTGAGATTTATCTCCTCAAAATTCCCCTCCCTAACTTCAGTCAGTAAGGGACCGATGGGCTTAGAAAAGCTGCTGTCCATCAGATGAGACATTAAGCCATGGCATTGTTGTGCAGGAGATCCATACCCTGTGATTGTTAAAGAACATACTGGATGGCCTTGACAGGTGGCTACAATCTGTCTCCTAACTGTTGTCCATTAGGTCCTCTCAGGGTACTTGTGACCTGGCCATGGTGTGCAAAAAAGTGCCACTGAGAAGTAAAACAACCCAATGGGAAAATACTGAAGGCATGGCATAGTTTCACAACTGTCATGATGTGACTATTTGCAAGTATTATACATGTTGAGACATGATTAATTTTCATTATGAACAATTTGCATGGATGATTATATGTTAGTAGTGGTACAATATACTACATATATATTTGCTGAAAGTTTCCATTTCTGTAATAAGTTAAGTTGCAGTGTGCAATCCTTAGCCCCCATCTTAGATTATGATAAATAGGGTTTTCGATAGGAAAATACGTATGAGAAAGTGCTTTCCTGAATAATGGTTGCTTATGGAGTTAAAAACATTTCTGTAAACTGAATGATTAGTGTCCTTGGCTACTGATTAAAGGAACCCGATTAAGGTATGAATGTTATGATTTCCTCACATATCTCTTCTATGGCATATTAAACTGATAGGTTCCTGTCAGACCTCTGTAGTAAACATTTGCTTGAGGTGTTATTGCCCCATTAAACCATTTTTGGACTAATACTGGGATTGGGGATGGTCCAGTCAGTAGGCATACCATGCTCGTAATCTGCAGATCCAAAGTTCGAGTCCCACCTGGGCTAGCATTAAGATTTATAGCTCAAAACTCCCTGCCCTGCCTTTGGTCAGTAGGGGACACTGATGGACTTGGAAAGGCTGCTGTCCATCGGATAGGACATAAAATCATGGTTCCATGTGTGGGAGAGTTCATACCCTGTGCACAATAAAGAACATGCTGGATGGTCTTGATGGGAGGAGACTACCATCTGTCTCCCAAAAGCTGCCCAGTGGATCCCCTAACATTTTCAGAGTCCTTGTGACCTGGCTATTTAAATCCATTTTGTACAAAAAAAGTAACATTCAATGGTAAAACAACCCAGCCCTTAGAAATGTGAACTGTATTATGGCTATATACAGTTCTCATTAGTGTGTGGCATTCTAATGTATAATGAATATATATTGGGAATAATGATCAAGATAAAAGGACACTTCCTAGTGTAGTATAAATAAAAAAAATACCCTACCTAAGCAGCCCCTCAAGCAGCTGCTTGCCACAGAGGGCTGATAGGGACCTATCAGTTTAATACACCATAGAGATCTGTGAGGAAGGTGAGATGTCAGCAGAAAGGCAACACAAACATCCATGTCTTACCTGGGGCTCGAATATATATATTTATCAAACTTAAAAGATTTTAATTATTTAATCACACCCAAAAATACATATGTTGGTCTTCCTGGTGATTAAGTGATTACTGCACTTAACTACTGATTAAAGGACCTGATATAAAGTATGATTATTTCTTTTCATATGTTGTCTTTCTGCTGAGATCTCACTGTAATTACAGATATTCATTATATTTTATTATACTGACAAACTGCTTGAAAGATATTTTTTTATATGTATAAAACATACTAGCCATTTTACCTAAGATTATCTGAGCATAAAGCACATCAACTTAAGCATCATCCTTTCCAATATATAAGTGGCAACTTAATACATGGATTAGTAACATCCATCCTTTGAGCATGAGAATTGATTTAGTTGGTTTTACAACAACAGCTTATATTCGTGTTTTATTAAATCTATGGATTAGTAAACTTTAGTATAACAGATAAAACACACTAAACATTAACTTTAGTATAATGGTTATTGCTTTTATTTTTAACTTAGAAAAGTGCTAATGAACTTGGTCATTATTACTTCAGCCTGTATTTTTAATGTGGGCAATACAATGTCATCTCTGATTGTGTATCAAAAAATTGTTCAAGCCCCTGCCCTAACTTCAAATAAAATATAATATATGGTATGTTATGAGAGTGAGCATATTTCATTAACTTATATCTTTTATGTACAGCCACATAGTTATTTTTTTATTTTTAAAGTAATGCACTGTGATAACTTTGAAGATAATTGTGTATATATATGATGTTAATATTAATAATATGTTTTGGATCTGATTTGTGAAAAAATTGATTACCTAGATGTCTGCAGCTGATTCAGATGTGGAATTAGATGAGGAAAGTGATGATGGTTATGATGACTACTATAATAATGCAGATGATGCTGAAATGGATCAGACTGATCCAAGGAAGACTGACCCTGAGTTCTTTGAGTATGAATGCCTGACTATTGAAGATGTGGAAAGACTTTTAAATGACTGTGTTGAAGCCTTATGTGCAAGCCTTCAGGTATGACAATGTTTGCACTATGATTCCATTTTTCCTTTCATTTAGTTCAAGAGAATTATAAATCTATGTATAACTGGTGATCAAGAAGTGCCTGTCCACTTTGTAACTCTGCCAGCTTATGGGAAAAACAAGCATAAGGGGTTCTTAATCATGCATTGTAATGAAAGGTGTTATAAAACAGTTATAATAATCTAGTACCTGCTGCAAACATTGCAGATTAAATTTTTAGTTCATATTAGGTCCAAAGTTTTTCCTTTAATATTTTACATAAGAGACAAAAAATGCTAAACTCATAACTTTTCAGATTTGCAGTGAATGCAAAATAAGAAATCTTGGGAAATAATATGTAAATTTTAATTCAATAAATAAAACTTGTTTCTACACACCTATTTAAACTATAGGCCAACATACATTGCACAAACTTTCTCATGTGTGCTTTGCAATATGCAGTCTCATATTTGAAACTTTCACTGAGTCCATTTGCCCTGGGCACTATGACTGAGGATTTATAAAAATTATACTTCTATATAGGAAGGTGCTTAATTGAAGATAAATACAGGAGGAAATTATTATTGATTTCTCAAAAAAAAAATATAGAAATTAGGTTTCCCTTATTAAGAAATATTCCTTTTACTTCTAAAAATGAGTTCACTTTGTCATCTGCTGTCCATCTGCATTCAACGTTTTTTTTTTTGTTTTAAAAGCTGAAATAGTCCTTTTCGATTGGATAGATACCAATAAAATATTAGGATTTGCATTTTCCACATCTTACAATAGTTTAAATTTCTACTGTTAGAGGATCCTATAGTTGAAAAACATCAAAATGAATATTGTAAACAACCTATCCATGTGAGAAATATCAAATTTTGTTTGCTAGAGTATGGTGGTCAAGGAGTTTAGAATTGCAATAGTGGCTTACCCTAAGGAGTGAGTGGGCAAATGCAACTTTTTTATTTTAGAAGATAAAATATTCTGGGTTGGATAGGTACTAATAAAAGATTACTATTTGCAGTTTTTAAACCTTAAACCATTAATTTGAATTCCCATCATATTTTTTTCTGAATACTAAATTTGGGAAATGTAAAACTTTTTGTGTTAGGAGATGAGCATTCCATGTTCACCAGAGATAATTGGGCTTGCTATATTGATACTTAAAATTAAAGGCTATTAGATCTATATAAGGGAATGACATGAAATATGATGTATGTGTAAATTTTTACAGTGCAGAAGAAGAAAATGCATGCACATTTAACTAACATGATTGCACATATAAACCTAATCCTCCAACAGCTATGGTCTGTGGATGTGCAATTTAATTTTTTCCACTACAATATAATAATTTATTCAAAGTCAACATTTGGCAGTACATATTTAAGTCAATTCACCACAAGTAATTAACTTGCTAGTGGATTAATTATTAATTAAATTATTATCAAAATGAGTAATTAATTAAATTCTCCATACACATCTATCCAGAGTTATAGCTGTTGCACTTGGCCCACTGCAGTCTAATTTTAACAACATGCTGTTTCACTTTCACATTATCTGTCCACCATAGGTTTCCCCCTTTTTCTGAGCCTTTAGACACTGTTCATAACACTACTCACACTCACTAATCTGTAGTTCATGTTCTAGATGTACTAATGAAAGGGTTCATTTCAACATTATTTAAAAATAGCCAAATCATCAGCATAATCTGATTCAGAAATATTCAGATCTCTAGACTAGTGAATAGCAAATCATAGAAAAGATCTATGAGGAAGGTGATACCTCAGATTTTTAGTCTGTTTAAAATTAAATCTTTTTGTATCCTTAACATGACTCAAATAATAACAAAAAAGTAGCAAATTTTTTATGGTACAGTATCTAAAATTTTGGCCTATGTTAATAATGCACATTTACTACTGACCCAGAGATAAAAAAGTTCAACCACCATTGCTCTAAACCATTTAAAGACCCAATATACCCTTTGCAATAAATTCTACATAACATAGTCAATAACCAAACTAAAAAATGGAGGTAATATGTAGCCTTGTCTAATTGCCATAGTAATGCTAAGCCAATAACTACAAGACTCAGTGTTGTTATGAAGAGCCATCATTATGTTAACTAACTAATCAGGTGTGCCATATGATCTCATGACCAGCCACAAATTATGACAATCAACAGAGCCAAAAGTGTATTTGAAATCTAGGAAGCTTTGAAACCACAATATTGAAACTAAATATTTCTGAAGATGCTTTCTAATGAAAATATTTAATCTATATATTTCCTTATCACTTTTTGAACCTAAACTGTTCTCTATGTTGTCCATCAACCAAATTCTGTTAAACACGATGATGTGAAGAATTTAATCATGAATATAAAGTAGACTGATACCCTTGTAATAATGACCAGAACTGTGATCACCTCTACTTTTGAAAATAACCATAATAATATCTAGCAAAATCCTTAGGAACAACAGCTTTAAGTTTTTTTTTAACATTTCAGCCAATGTGACAAAGAAATATTCCCAATTGTAAGTATTTTAGCAGTAATTTCATGTACTCTTGGGGATTTCGATAGTTTTAATTTTGATATAGCCCCCTACAAAGAGCCAGTGTAAAGCACTGAAATTATATTTGCCCACAGTTCTTGTGCATTAAAGGATCAAGTATGCCCCGTCGAAGAACACAGCTTCCATACGACCAGGTTTCCGACTTTGATCGAGGGGGAACTGTGGGATTATGGGAAAGCAGATTATCTTACCGAGGCATTGGTGCTCATGTTGGGTGGAATGTTGCCACAGTGATGAGAATATGGCATCAGTGGGTAGAGGACGAATTAACTCGCCGACGTAAGGGATCTCAATGGCCTTGTCACACAAACTAAAGAGAGGACAGATATCTTGTGCACATGGCTTTGAATGATCCATACAGCCACATCAAACACCTTAGCTCAACAGTTAGGGTGTGTTGCACATCAACCAGTGTCTGCACATACGGTTCAACATCGTCTGCAGCATTGGAGTATCTTTGCTAGGCAGCATTGCTTCAGCTACCATTGACTCTACAACACAGACATATGCAACTGCAATGGTGCCAAGAACGTCACACATGGATGTGCAAATGGCATCACATCTTTTCAGATGGATCCCACTTCAGTATGCAGCACCATGATGGATGAATCCGTATCTGGCAGTATCGTGGCAACAGGCTCAGTGAGACATGCATGATGCTGCGCCATACAGGCTCAGCCCCAGGTGTTATGGTATGGGATGCCCTTGAACTCCTTTCACGCATGCGCCTTGTATGCATTACCAGTACTTTGAACAGCCAACGTTACATCACTGAGGTGTTGGAGCCTATGGTCATACCTTATATTAAGGGGCTCTCTGTCCATTTACCAACAGGACAATGCCTGACCACATGTGGCATGCATCGTCCAACAATTCTTGGATAGCCACCATGTGACACTTCTGCATGTTCACCTGATCTGTTCCCAATTGAACATATCTGGTCCATGATCTCACAACTACTAGCACAGCAGACACCAGCAGCTGCTATAACAGATGAACTTTGGCTACATATCGAAACTGCATGGAGTGACATTCCCCACACATCTGACATCTCATCCTCTCAATGCTGGACCATGTAGCAGCAGTTATTGCCACTCGTGATGGCTACAAAAGATACTAATTTCTTTATATTCCACAAGTCTAACCGAGTTGTATTTGTAATCATTTGTTCCTTGTAACGTAAACTATGTATTCACCAAATATGGCTTTGATATCTCTTGTCTTTCCTGGTGTTGCACTTTTAATAGTCAGCAGTGTATAATGTTTAGTAAAAAAAGCAGCCAAGAAACTGTTACTCAGTTTCATAACAGGACAGAAAATCCCATTAATGTGAGCAATTCAAGTCTTCTTTTTACCATTACCAAAAACATTGCTCTGTGTTTTAAACTAATCCATACTGATAAGAATCATTAACAACAGAAATAAAAATCATGGGTTAGGTAAATATTATCGTATTTGGGAAGAAATTTCCTTTCAATTTATGCATAATGTAACTGTTTTTAGTCATCACATTTTCCAACATTAAGCCTTAATTGCATAATATGATTTTTTTTCTTTCCTATATCACTGTAAAAAATGTCTTTTTTAAAATTAATATGTTTTGAAAGTCAGAGTTTAAATTTTTTATTTTCATAAAATTTGGAATTTAATTATGTTTACTTTGGTATATAACATGACCTATTTTGGTTGATTGGTTATTTTTTTAATAATTTTTTTAGTTGACTTGTTTATTTGATTCCAGCACAGTTAGCAAAAAGCCTAG
Source organism: Ryuthela nishihirai (assembly GCA_038380435.1). Lineage (NCBI taxonomy): Eukaryota > Metazoa > Arthropoda > Arachnida > Araneae > Heptathelidae > Ryuthela > Ryuthela nishihirai. The sequence goes on from JAWZYU010000020.1 coordinate 45,568,685, forward strand.
ATTTTTCTCAAAATATGGAAACAAGAAAATTATTTTTTTTGTTATTCAAAAATAACCTTTTTGATTTTTAATATAATTTTTATTTGCATTGCCAGATATATTTTTTTACTATATGCTTATATGTGGTATAATCAATAATATTGTGGACAAATTCATGTGCATTATAACTATTTATGTCTATTAGCAGTTGTTTTTTTTTAATAAATTTTTATTTGCATTGCCAATGCATTTTTTTTACTACATGACTAAATAAAGCTCTATTAATATAAGGTATTTTTTGTTAAATATTTTATTTTCAGAAAATCTAGAATTAAATGCTGATTAATTTTTTATGTAACATGTCATAATTCCTTTCATTAGTTATCTGGCAAAAAAATTCTAAAGTTAATTTTTTTTGGCTGAGCATATATGAAAAAATAGCATGGCCTCTGGATCTGGATGTAAGCCAGTTTTTCAGGCTGGGCCCTGGAAGGGTTAAGAATAGTAGGGTGTTTATTTATTTGTAAGCAAACCACAATTACCATAGTGATTAAGTAACCTGTAATGGTACGCTTTGGCTATATCTTAAGTTCAGTGTAAAAGCTAAATTTTTTTAATCCTAGCATATTTCTTAAGCTTCAGTGCAAGACACTTTTAACATGTTAATGGTAGACTCGATTTATATGACCTGGTGTTGCCAACAGAGCTAGCCCATTTGCTGTTGATATGTAATCAGTCATATTCCTATGAATCCATCAGGTGAAAACAAGTGTATTTATAAATATCCTGATTTTGTTATTCTCAATTCATTAAGTTTACTTACCTGTAGGAGACATTTCCCATTGTGGCTGCCAGTGCCAAAAGATCTTTTGCTCCTGCCCGAAGGTTAAAGTCAATACCAAACTCATGCTCTCATAGACAACTCTCTTGCATACTGAATGTTTTCATCATTATCCCACATGTTGTTGCTTGCAATCTATGTTTGCATTCAATTGTATTTGCTGAAAATCATTTTGAGTTATGTAACATTTTTTTCCATCATTCTTTACTTTTGATCACCACTATAATTTGTTATTAGATTTACATCAAATGAATAATAATTTTATGTGTAAACCCCAGAAATATTCCCTGTTGGCAAGCTATATGTTTGTCATACTTTTCAGAAATTAAGAAACAAATTTAATTAATATTAACAAAATACAAAAAAAAAAAAATTCAGTCACATTTCTAATAATTCACAATTTCTTGGTTAATAATGATAGATACTTCAACAATTAGCCTTATATAACTGTTATATACAGAGTAACTTAAAATTTTTAAGAATAAATAACTTTCAAATAATAATATTTGAACTCCCCATTTTTTATAGTAAGCTCTTTATGGTTTTTAAAGCTGAATTAGCTAATAAAAAAATCTAATTTTGAAGTAATTTGATTAATATTTAATTTGTGATGTAAATTAATGATTGCATTCTATTGAAAGCAAAAGAAAAAAAAAATTATTTTTCCCAATTATTGATAGTTTTTTTTCTTGCTTCAAAACTAAAAAATAATATCGTAATAAAATGTTCTGAAAAGGACAAGTACATTCATAAGTCAAAATTTGCATTCAGAAAAAAAGTTTAACTGTTTAGCAATTTGATCTATAGCATCTTGCTCACAGACATCCTGTTGTGAAAAATTCATGCATAAAATCAGTTTTTAAACCCAATGGTTAAGTATGAACTAAATTTGGTAGTAAACTAAATCTCCATTAAAAATAATAATATGATTAAATCTCCATAATAAATATAAATAAATACCCCCCTCAAGCAGCTGCTTGATAATTACTAAATCTCCATTAAAAATAATAATGGAATAAAGTTTTTTAATTTTTCTTTGTTCACTATTGATTTGCTCATAATCATATAAATGGTTGAGTTTCGAATTTGTCCCTTGAACTCACTTTAGCTTCAGGTGCACTTCTTCTGTCACCTAATATTAACTTTCTGATTGGGAATTATTAAAAATATGATTGACAAAATTTTTATATTTTGTTGATATTGATCAGATTTGTATCTTATTCCTCAGGAGTATGACATACAACTTATCAACAGTGCATATTTCTGTGGCAGGATCTTAAACATTTTGTTCAAAACATTGGTATTTTCATGAGTATTGTTTGAAATTACATCAGCTGGTTTTAATCCAGTTGGTAAAATTTATTAACGGCATAGTATCACTGACTGGCATTTAAGGTGGCCTTTCATTCCTTACAATGTTAATCAAAGTTTATTGAATATCTGAATAGTGTTGTTGATAATCAATAAACACAAAATTGCAAGGAAACTTATCTCTGAAGAACTCTGGCATATTATAGTTATATGTCTAATTGTTAAAGTATCTATCATTATTAATCAGGAAATTAATGTAAGAATAATATTTTTTAAATAAAACATTTATTTATTGTACTTGAGTTTGTATATAAAGTGTATATATGTGTTTGTATATATGTGTTTGTTTTGCTAATTATGAAAATAAATGCTTTTAATATAATAATATACACAGTCGTAACAGAATAATGTGACCACCTACCTAATAATGGGAATAACCACCCTTGGCCCGGTTGACGGTGGCCAGACGGTGTGACATGGACACAATGAGGCCCTGGAAGGTCACCAGAGGCACACATGCCCATTTGGACTCCAGCAGAGCACAGAGGTTCCAGAGAGAGCATGGTTGTGGGTCTGCACGCTGATCCAAATGGTCCCACAAGTGCTCTATGGGATTGAGGTCGGACAATTTCGTCAGCCAAGGGAGAATGGAGACATGGCTATCGTGTTCCTGGAACCAGTCACACACCACCTTAGTGACATGGCAGGGCACATTGTCCTAGTGATAGACACCATCACCACCAGGGTAAACATCCAACATGAAGGGATGCATGTGGTCAGCGAGGATGGACAGGTAGCCATTGATATTTCAGGGACCCATCCAGTGGTACCAGCAGTCCCAGGTCATACCAGGAAAACATCCCCCAGACATGTACACTGCCACCGCCAGCCTGTACTTGACCAACAAGCGTGTCCAGGTGTTGGTTCTCATGTGTCTGAAGCCATATCCACCACCACCCGTCACTTCTGTGGAGTAGAAACCTCGATTCATCGGAAAAGGCAACAACCTTTTTCCATTCTTCCACTGTCCAATGACGGTAGTCCCATGCGAACTGCAGGCATCATTGTCGATGGACCTTAGTTAACTTGGACGCCTTGACACAGCATCAACTCCGGAGACCCAAGCGTAAAGGGTTCACTCTAATGTTATCAAAGACATGTACCTGGGTGCCCCAGCGTTCATTTGAGTGGTCAATTGCTGCACTATTGTGCATCAATTGCCCTTTACCAGTGACAGAGGCGACATTCTCCTCTGGGGTCAATGGCCTTTTTGGGGCTCCACAGTTATGACGTCTGGAAGTACTCGGTGTGCCAGCGGTCTATTCTTGGTACACTCTTACTACAGCACCTTGCGAACAGCCCACGAAGTCTGCAGTTTCCGAGATGCTTCCATCCTTGGCACGGTAGCCAATGATCATTCCTTTTTGAACGTCCATCAAATCAATACCTCTGCCCATTGTGGTCATGTTACACACTATGGCTCATCTGTCCTGGCCAGCCGCTTATATCTCCATGTGGTCGACCTTGTCATGTGCACTCTGTAATGTGCCTGGGCAGGTACACTGTGATTCCGTGGGTGGTCATATTAGTATGATATGACTCTGTATGTTGATAATGTTTAAAATGTATACCTTTTTAAAACTTCTTTAAGTGAAAACTATTCTTGTTTTCGTGGATTTCTATTTTAAAGAAGTCTCACTGTATATCCAATAGAAAGGAGACTGATACATTTGAACTAACTCTATTATACACATTATTACCACAGGAATTGGAACACTTCCATTATGTGACTAGATACCACATTTAAAACCTTCCAACTTTTATAGTAAACATTTTGTAGGTAAAACATTTTTTATTGTTTTAGAAGATGAAATTTTAATAGAATAAGTGCAAAGAAGTTTGTCTTAAATGTTTTCTGCAAAATTTGCAAAAACTGGGATCATTATTCAAATATATAAAATTATTTTAGTCAATTATTTGTCATAATGGTTATTATATGTGTTTTAAGTAACTTTAGAATTGAATTCTTGATTAGCAGTGTTGTTGTTAAATGCTCTAGCTTCCATAACTCTTAAGTATTAATGAATACTGTTGAAATTGAGATTAAGATAATTTTGAGATCTTCAGTTTATCTCCAGTGATATTTTTCCAAAAAAAAAAAAAAAAAAAATCCACATAACATAGTAATGTCCTAATACATTTGATAATATAGTATATATGCTAAAATATTTTACTTGCAGCTTTTATTCTTTTTGAACTCGGTAATTTTTTTTTTTTTTTAAAGATGAAAATGAGCTGTTTCCTGGATATTTTTCTATTTTAACTCTTTGTTCCAAATTGAATTAAAATGTTTCTTTCTTCCAGGTAATGCCTTCATTAGCCAAGGTTTTATTACATACACACAACTGGGCCATTGGTGAAATAATTGTAAAATATAGGCATGATGCCAGCCGGGTGCTTTCAGAATCTAGAATTAAACCATCAAGGCCACCAGAAACAGATATGCAGGTATTTATTTATTTATTTATTTTTAGGCATAACTGTAGAAATATGATTGCTCCCTGAACAGTGATAATTACCAATTTTTCTACAGCTGTTTATGCCTTGACAAGTTCCTGTTAGACTTCTGTGGCAAACAAGTTGGTTGGGGTTTTTTTTTTGGATGTGATAAAACTAATTATTATAAAAGGGCTTTTAAAAATAAATTTTATTTTTTCCTGAATGCTTTGTCCTTCCTTGCTTGTTGTTTCTGAAAGAAAGTCCTGACAGCTTTTAATAGCAGCTTTTAATAGCTGTCAGGACTTTCAGTGAAATTCATTAAATTGTAATGTTTATGAGTTGTAGAAAGTCTGATTTTATTGCTGCTGCTTTTGATAAAATCTGCTGATAGGAGGCAGAGAAGGCTAAGTTTTGAGTTCAATTTTAAATATTGTTGTGACAGATGAACATGCTGCAGTGAGTATGTGATGGGTGTGTCATGAATGCTTGAGTGTGCTTCTGCATGAGGATTATGTAGCCAATGAATTGGAACATAGAACCGATCTAAAAAAAAGATAGAATGGTTATGTTGGAATTGTGGATATCTGAAAGGAGGCATAATTGGTTTCAGTATGTACGCGATGGATGTAAAAAGTGAAGAAACATTTTATATGATTAGTGGGCAGAAGGTTGATTAGTTTATTGGTGTGGATCATGTTGTTAAGCTGGTAAAGGAAGAGAAGAACTTGTCGTCTTGTGTATGGTGATCAATGTCTGAAAAGAATTGGTTCTGAGAAACCAGTATACTTAGCCACAGTTTTGGAGTACTTGGACTAAAACCTAAGAAGGAAGTCCTTTAGTGTATAGTTATTTAGTTGGTTTAGGAATTGGTAAGGATATTCTCGTTAGATTGAATATTTATTTACCAACATGATTTTATTTTTCATCGAATGATATTAGACTTGTTATTAAATAATGAAATAAACTCGACGTATTCCATATCAACTAATAAATCGGCACTTTAGCGTCGATTTAAATTTTAGAGGAAAAATTGTCTTGAGCCGGGTGGGATACAAACCCACGACCTCCTGATAACATGTCAGGTGCTCTGGACCACTGAGCTACTGGCCGCCGATCAAGATCTCCTCTAATTAGCACTATGAACATTTCTTTTATGTCACATATATACGCTATTCTGGGCAGTTTAGCCACAAGCGGCCTTCAATTTGCCAATAGATGGAAGCATATGATTACAAGTGTGCAGATAATAAATAATGAAATAAACTCGACGTATTCCATATCAACTAATAAATCAGCACTTTAGCGTCAATTTAAATTTTAGAGGAAAAATTGTCTTGAGCCGGGTGGGATACGAACCCACAATCTCCTGATAACATGTCAGGTGCTCTGGACCACTGAGCTACTGGCTGCCGATCAAGATCTCCTCTAATTAGCACTATGAACATTTCTTTTATGTCACATATATACGCTATTCTAGGCAGTTTAGCCACAAGCAACCTTCAATTTGCCAATAGATGGAAACATATGATTACAAGTATGCAGAGCACCTGACGTTATCATGAGGTCGTGGGTTCGTATCCCACCCGGCTCAAGGCAATTTTTCCTCTAAAATTTAAAAAGATGCTAAAGTGCTGATTTATTAGTTAATATGGAATATGTCGAGTTTATTTCATTATTTATTTTCTGCATACTTGTAATAATATGCTTCCATCTATTGGCAAATTGAAGGCCGCTTGTGGCTAACTGCCCAGAATAGCGTATATATGTGACATAAAAGAAATGTTCATAGCGCTAATTAGAGGAGATCTTGATCGGCGGGTGGTAGCTCAGTGGTCCAGAGCACCTGACATGTTATCAGGAGGTCATGGGTTCATATCCTACCTGGCTCAAGATAATTTTTTCTCTAAAATTTAAATTGACGCTAAAGTGCTGATGTATTAGTTGACTAGACTTGTTTTGTGAATTGGATGTGAATAGAATTGAGATAATGGATTCTTCTGAAAGTTTATCTTTGTTTTATTTTGCCGGTTGACTTAGTTTGTTTATAAATAATTTAGTTCATACTTTTGTAATAAATTGTATTGTTCTGTAATTTTTATTGCAATATTTTTATTTGAACTCACGCTCAGTGCTCATCCATTTTAATTTGCAGCATTTTAAGTCTGATTTTATTGCTGTTGCTTTGATAAAATCTGCTGATAGGAGGCAGGAGGAGGTTAAGTTTTTAGTTCAATTTTAAATATTATTTTTAAGTAATTTTGCTTTGTTATGGTTGAAGCTACAGAAAGTATGAAAATAAAATATTTCAGTTTTCAATTTTAGAAATTTCATTTTGTTACATTTTTATTGCAGCAAAGGAAATGTAATGCCATTTATGGCTGGTTGTGGTTATTCTGAAGAAATATTCTATAATTAATTTAAAATCAAATATAATTATGTACTATGATATAGAAATAATAAGTTGAATTTTTGAAAAAATATAACATTATTTGCTTACGTATGTCAGAAAGAAGGGTTAATATTTCTTACTAAAAAAATTTGTACTTGCATATTTCTTAACCAAAAACAAGAGGAACTATGAATTTCCATGATGATCTGCAAAGAAACATTCAAAACAGAAACAAATAGTACACGAAGTTACATTTCAGTCTATAAAGGTTAAACAAAAAAAGGGTTGATACTATATTGAATGAAACTGGCTCAGTTTCATTCAATATAATATCAACCATTGATGTAACTAGAGGGGGGTAATTCAAGATTCCCCTTTCCACGCTCACAAATTATCTTGATAAATGCTTAAAACATGAATATATTGGATGGCAATGAGGAGTAAAGATTAATAAAGTAATCGCCTTGATTTTTCCAAAAACTGATGTAAAATTCTCCACTTTGAAATAAACTTCTCGGTAAACTAGTGATATCCCAAATAGCACCATATTCACATGTAAAACAAGTTTTTTTGCTAGACAGTTAAGCAATTCATTAATCACAGATGAGTTAAATGAAATTTAATAAAATTAAAAAAAAATTCATTACAATGTTAATAATGAACAGATGTCTAAAAAAAAATTTTGTTTTTTCAATTAGCATTAAATTGTAAGTGCCAGTATTTTTTCACGGGAATTGAAATCAGGATAGGAGGTTCAGATTTTTTGGGTTGTGGGTTCTATTTTTAAGGAAATAAAATGCATGGTAAAAGTGACTGAACTGGCAATGTTATTTGTAACTAGTTGGTTACCAAAGAGGAGAGAAGGTTAGATATTTTAGAGCAAACTTTGTAGAATTTTTTAGAGAAATCTTTGATAAGTGTATAAAAATGATTCTACTTTGATATCTTTAAGTGATGAAATGTCATGCAGGTAATTAAAATTTCATCAGTCTGTCACTAAAGATGATAACCCATATCCTTTGAAACATGCTCAGAAAATAAGACAATGTGAGCACTTAAAAATGCGTCAGATTTCTGTACATGCTTCCTTTTATTAAGCTTCTCAAATTCAAAACAGAAAAAGATGAATTTGTTAAGTAGAATTTTATTGAACTGGGAAACGTTTTATGATGTGTTTAGCATGTCTGGCTACTAATCAAAAGAACCTCAGTTAGGCCCTGGATAACATATGAATTTTCTTTTGTATGTTGTCTTTCTGCTCAAGTCTCTCCTTCCTCACAGATTGCCTCTATGGTGTATTATACTGGCAGGTCCCTGTCAGACATTTGTGGCAAGTGGCTGCTGGAGGGATAATTATTTTTTTACTGTTAACACTGGCGTAGTGGTTAGTGTGCTTGGCTGGTTTGAGTCCTGAAATAGGTATAAATGTTTCTTTTCTGTATTGTCTTTCTGCTGAGGTCTCCTTCTTCACAGATTGGTAATTTATGTTTTATGCAATCAGTAGGCTACAATCACATGTGGTGTTGCTAAACAAGAGCCGACTTGGGAGACTACACCATTCTTCAATCAAAGTTGTCCAAGGGTAAAGACATCATGAAAATAAAAGCTGGGTGTCTGCTAAAGTAATGCAAGCTATGAAAGGACACTCTTGAGTTTGTGATTTATAGACATACTTTACAGAAGTTGTTCTTTTCATAAGGCATTTTCATTTCAGAAACATCACAATTTTTTGCATTAATGTCATTCTTTCCATGTATTTTAGTTGCAGAAACAGTAATTTTGCATCAATTTTTGCCAATAATCACAAATGTGTAATTTCTATACCTCTATTATCAATATGTAAAAAAAAGTTCATAAATTAAAAGGTAGTTTATAGTTATTTAAAATTACTGAGTTTACTTTGCATGATATAAAATGTATCTGGTAGTATTCACTAGAAAACAGTGGCATGTAATAAAATATTCATATATTTTCTTTATTATATTTTTAGACTATACGCAATAGTCGAGCTGTTTCATGCTCTATTTGCCTTCAGTGTTACCAAGGAGATTATTTTCGTGGCCTTGCCTGTGGCCATCACTTTTGTAAAGAGTGCTGGACAATGCATTTTGAAGTTCAGATTTTACAAGGAATTTCAACAGGTAATCATAAAAGAATAAAACTTATCTTTACTCACATGCAAAGAGAATTTTTTATTATTATTGTGTATGATTATGATATATCAAATATATATAAAAATTCTGGAATTCAAATGAATATTTTTCTATATTTGCATCAGTACAACAGAACAATTAATCATTTAAATTTATTTGTAAATTAGTTTTTTTCCTAAATTCTTAGAACTTTATATTTTAAGTGTTTGTGTTAACACCATAAAGGTCAACCAAAGCATTAAAATCTAAAAACTAATCAGTTTTAAAGATATATTGCAAACTGACTCTCATACATACTAACAGACAGTAAGGGCAATATTCATTATGCTGTACTAGGTATAAATCATTTTGGTTGTAGGATGAACTGTTTTTTTAAGGAGATAAGACATCATCATTTGCAGATGACATACCTTAAGCAGAATCTAAAGACAACCCTGGAACAGTAAGTGAGGAGATGCCAATTTGAAAGTTGCACTGATAGCTTGATGAAATCGAGTGAATGAGCACAAGAATAGATGGAAGCAGAAAAGGATCATATTTTAACTGTTAATTGAATGAATGAGAAACAGCTGGCATAGATGTATATATGCAAGGTGATAAGACAACAAGTTGTTAAAACATTCACTTGCAGATGAACAGTCTAGGTTCTATTCATATAGAGCTTCAAGAACACATTGAAATATTACTCATTAAAATTATTTGTTTACACAAGGTTAAGCATAACTATGACAGTTACAATATTACCAAATTTAAAAATGTTAAAAGACTGAAATCCAGGCATTTTTGTAAGACTATGTACATGTCTGTATTATTGGGTAACTAAAGATGCAAAAGTGTGGAAATTTAAAGGCTAATTTTACCAAATATTAAGATAAGAATTTATATTTTATATAAAGGAAAACAATTATGGAAGAGAAATTTCCGTGCTGTGTGTAAAAGGGTGATATCAGCATTGCACAATTGGTCTTAAATTTTGGCATCATTTAATTGATATTTGGTTGGTGGTGTGGCAATTATATTGATTATTTCAAATTCAAGAACTAATTTACTTTTTAGTTTGTGCTACTAAGTCAGTATACTTAATTTTTTATTTATGTCTGATGTTCATGTAATCTAATCAGTAACTCTGGATAAGTTCCTATCATATCATTAGGATAGATTATATGTTGTGGGTCTCATAATTTTATACAATAAATTCTACGCGAGATGGAAATACAATCTCATTTTTTACAATCTCATTTTTTACAAACTCATTTAGAGTGCAAATCATAGTTATTGTAAGTTGTGTATAATATTCTTTTAATGTACTTCTAGGATATAAGTTGAATTATCAGTTTGTGGAAATGAGATGGGGTATTTAGACTCTAATTGTACATTGAGCAAGAGTTGTGTGTGTGTGTGGGGGGGTTGTGAATTATGATAAGTGTTATATTGGGTTGAACCAAAAGTACATTCAGAGTTTTCCTAAGAAATGTCTGATCTGCACAACCACATGCATTAGCAGCTATAAATAGTGTGTGCTTTAGATGGGACAGTTGCTAGCATGTTCTGAAAAGCAAATTGTGCAGACTGAAATTGTATTCTTACCATTGTAATGTGGTCTGTCTTTGCAACTCTTAATAAAATAAAACCTACTTTGGCAACAAAATCTATCTACTATCAGCAGCAAAATCTGACTTTTCTAGACTGAATTCTTTCAGACTAATGAAAATTGTGTTTTATCACATTTTTAGAATGTTTAACTTTGTAGGCCAAAGTACATTTGGAGTTTTCCTAAGAAATGTCGCTGAGTGATCTGCACAACCGGCTATATTATATAGGCAAAATATTGCTGATTCATTTCATAAAATATTGCATAATGGTTTATTTTGTAAAGTAAGTTTTTAAGTGTTGGTACAAATGCTAATTTCTAATTTATATTTAATTTATATTCAGTTCATGAACAACCTTCTTTCAAATTGCATCTTCAAATTTGCTAGTATATGCCTATGTTAACAATAAGAGTTATTCATGATGAAAAAGAAATGCACTAGAAATTTGTTTAAAATTATTTGAATTAGTACAAATAAAATACAAAATAATGTTACATGTACAAAATACTGCTGAGCTGAAATTTGACATAAATGTGTGCAAATAAAACTTTCAATGTACATATTATTAGAACAAGGACTTTTTTACCCATAAGTTGTTCTGGAATTGCACAGTTTTGATTAACACGGTAGTTTTACAGAATCTGTGTACTGTGTAAACTGAGGTATGAGTGTATATTCTAAGAAGGTAGTTTTTAAAGTTAATAAACAAAACATCTTCCGAATGCAACTGAAAAGTGGTGAGCTTTCAGAGTGTTTGAAGGCTGAACTTGGGAAGAAATAGTAAAACAACCCAATTCAATGTAGAAAATGAAGAAATGGAGATTATAAGTATATGCATTTATATAATGGAAATTAAAAAAAATTAATATTCATTCTTTATTTACACTGAATGTTTTTCAAACTACTATTATCCAGGTGTAGAATGTATGGCTCAAGGCTGCAATATTTTAGTACCAGAAGATTTTGTGCTTAATATACTCAGTAAGTCTTCTCTTCGAGAAAGATACCAACAGTTTTCTTTTTCAGATTATGTGAAGGTAAGTGATTTACAAAGCCTGCATCTACTTTATGTTAAAATTAAATAATGTAACATTTTAACATACTTATCATTGAAATGTATTATGCATTTTTAATATTTATTTTCTTTTAATCTGTGATTATCTTTGAGTTGTGTGAAAAAAATAATATGTTAAGTTTAATATACTGGAATAAAAAAAAAATGCTTCAATCAGAAAGCATTCAAATTTAGTTTGAAACTTGCTATAAAATACAGTATGTATGGTCTTGATTGATATATAAATGTGTTTAAATTTTAATAAAATTTCTCTTATATTTTAAGTTTTAACTCTAGAAATTGATGTCTTTTAACCATTATAACGAATACAATAAATTTATTTAAAAAAATTGTAATTTTCATTACCAAAGGTAAATATGAAAAAAATACAATATTAGAATCATTTAACCTATCAAATGTAAATGATCCTTTGTGCATTGTGATTGGAAGTGTTACTTTCATATGTAGCAAAACACAATTGATGCAATCAGGGGCATAGGGAAGGAATTATAATCTGGGGTGGGGGGGAGAACAAAGAGTTTCCAACTTGGAAATCAAATTTCACCAACTGAGAAAATAAGTACTTGTACACATTTTTAATTATGTTTCTATTCCAACACCATAAATTATTGATATAATAATAAAGTATCAGAATTAATTTATATCAATTAAGCTTTAATAACTAATAATATTTTAATTTATATTCAGTTTAATACTTTGATATAAATTTTATTGTTATTATTACAAACATATATCCTTTGATATGTGAAGGTTTAATTTAAGAATTTTTTGCTAATGTGAAGCTAATAAATTATACAAAATTCTATACCAAAAGCATAAAATTCATTACAGCAAAGTTCTTATTCAGAATTACATAAGATAATTCAATATTTGCCTGCTCTGAAGCATAGAAAAATGTTTTAACTCTTTTTATTCACCATTCATAATTTTATCTTTTAATGAGAAATCATCCTTTGGAATGATATAGATAGGTTTTACACAACGTTATGGTATGTCACTGTATGGACTGAAAATGCTACTAAATGTGTAATTTATCTCATGAGTTTAATAATTGGTCATTGAGTTTGATTATGGATTGTTCATAAAATTTTGTATGGGTGTTAAAGACTGAGTATATTTGTATGGGTGTTAAAGTTTGTATTTGGTGTTATTTTGTTATGTCCTATGGTCATAATCATGACCATAGGACATAACAAAATAACACCAAAGAGTGCAATAAATAGTTTAATATATATTTATTTTTTTAATAAAATTTTACTTTTTAAAATAATATTTTCAGTTTATAACATTAAGTCAATAGTAAAACTGTTTTTGATATGCAAAAGCTTATATTGCAAAATATTTATCAGGACCTTTCCTGTACACATTTTATTGATATTTTATGTTTTAAGTAATACATAATATTTAAGCTTAATGTTATGTATTTTATTTTTATATTCTTTAAATAATATTATAATTAAAAGGAAGAAAAAATCATTAGTGTATCCAAAATTTTTGATATGATATTATAGCCACACCTAAATTGAAGCAACTTGGTATAACAGAGCAAGTTTTAATTGATAAAATCAAATGTTTTTTATGCAATTTTAATGAAGAAGAAAGAATGCACATATGGAAATTTTTGATAGAGGTAACTGTGAAGAAATTCTTACAAGCCAGGATTAAGACTTTGAAGCTTTGCATTCTTCTGGGGGAAAAGCCAACAATCTTCAACAGCCTTATTCTAAAACTTGATGCCTTGATCTATTGATTATTTCATAAACACAAACACGTTCATGCCATGTATACACTACAGGGCAACATTAATTCAGCTGAATAATTTTGTATGCAAAGAAAACTGGTGATAAATAAGACTGGCATTTTAAGTTTTACATTGAAGAGTATATGCAAGTAAATAAACTATTTAATCACAGTGCTTTTAAAGCACATAAATATAATTCAAACTGATTCATCTCACTGAATTGTAAGGAAATATAAACTATATTTGAGTTTAAATGATTGTATTGCGATTGATTAACGATACAGTATTTGACAAACTTGTCAATAATTAAAGGCTCAAACTGCTCGGGATTTTTTGCTGATTGTGGTTCTTAAACTGGGGCAATCTTAGTTAATTTCCAGGTCATATATTGGGGGTTATTCATAGATCAATGATTATTCATATTATAGAGCTGCAGTCCCCAAATTATTTTTATCATGAGATCCTATGGCAATTGCCTAAAGTCTTGTGGGCCTAAATGTCATTTTATGGAATCTTTTTTTCATTTCAAGACTTTATGTGACTTATATCAAAGGTATACAACATTTTCATTATATCAAGGGTTTCTTATATCAAGGGTATACAACATTTTCATGAAAACGATATTATGCAGCATTAAAAGTCTCTCCCTTAACCCATTCTCTACAGTCAAACAATTCTATACTGACTGCTGCAATGACTCCACAGTTGGAGCCATCATATTAAGTTGCTTTTGGAAAACGTATATATAATTCAAAATGCTCACTTATGAGTTCTTGGAAGCTTTCATAATGCTTATCACTGATGACATCATATATATTTTTCAACCAATCCAAATTTACCACACCATATAAGGCCTGAGGGAGGGCGGCTAAAAATCAGTTGCCAATGGGCATTCAGCAAATGTGATATGTGTTAATTTGCAGCTAATCGCAATTTGATTTTCATATTTGAATGAAAATACAATAAATATGTCGTTTGAAAAGGAATTTAGTGATAGTGAAAGTGAATATATTCATGATGAAAGTGATATGGATTGGAGTGGTACTGATTTTTCTGGCCTTACTGATAATGAATTTGAGTATGGAGAGCGAGAACCCCGTGAAATGGTGGGAGGCTGGAAGCATATTTGATGATGTAGACCTAAACAAGAGCCACAATTACCAGATATGCTATTTGTTAAAAGTCCAATAAAATTCATGTTTTGTGGCATCGCACTAATATCAAGACTCGTATGGAAGGGGTAAGCAACCCTTAATTCACCACTACTCCTCAATCAGCTACTTGTAATATTTCTGCCTCAGACCAGTTTACAGCCCTTTCACAGCTTTAGGAGAATAACAACAGCAACTTGCAGTGGCATATCATAAAAGCACCACTGCAAGAAATACCTTAGGTGCCCTTTTGTTTCATTTAATATGTTCGTCGTATACTTGAATTTTGGCTTTTTGGAAATGTACATAATAAATATCTAACATATATTTCCGTTTTCATAATGTATAATTCATCATTTCAAAATGAGTTTTTGCACAACTTGGCAAGCAGCTGCTTGAGGGGGTATTTATTTATTTTTATTTTTTCTTCATAAAATATTGCTTTAGCCAAAACTGTCTGAAAGCAAGCTGAAATTGTTAATAAATAGGTATTAAATTTTATTTCCTTTGAAGAACTTTGGGAAACTGCTGTTTATCATTTCTATAATTGTATGATATTTTCAATAATTTAATAACATTAATAAATATATGCAATATCTGAAGTAACATTGGATTGTGTATAAATACTCATTCAAGTACAAAAAGAGACGTTCTGTGAAAAAAGGAGCAAATTTAATGATATTTGGAATTATCAAAAACTGAGATCTGTCAACTCAGAATAAGTACAGAATTTACAGATACTCTCATAGAAAAGACAATTTGATGAAACTTTTGAGGTTGAATCATTAGCAAATGCAGAGGAAAACTTTAAAGTGTCATTTTATTTAAAGTTAGTTAATACTTAATAAGTCAGATTAATGTTTTTATTATGCACTTAACATGGGTGACAAATTTTAGTTTTTGATAAAGATTAAAAACATTACTGTTACAGAGCTAGCAAAGAGTGTAAAAGATTTCCACTCGGAATATTCTAATGACATTTCTGATGAAATTTGCTCAAAAGTATCATTCCTACAAGCTACATTAAAAACCAAAAGTGACTTAAATCTTATAGATATATTAAGATATATAATAAGAAGTGACTTGGAAAAAATGTTTCCAAATATGGTAATAGCTCAGGAAATAGTCAAAAAAATTTAGTTTTGCACTGAATGGAATTCAAACCTACACTTCCTAATTACATGCCAGAAAATAATACATAATATGAAACAATCATACATAATTATTCCACAGTATGAGTGTGGGCCAAATATTCAAATGTTCTTGTGTTGAAACTTTCATAAGAAACTGATAAACTGACATAAAATTGAATTTCTACCAGTGTCTTGGGAGCACTTCCTAAATTATACTCTGGCTAACTGAGTCACCCCCTCATGTAAGATGTGTGGATAGTTAAAACTGAACATTTATGTGATTCTCACTTCATGAAGTATATAGTTCTAGTACTAAAGAATTTTTATTATTCCTTACAATACTCTGAAACAAATGGTAAACTCTGAGCAACCTTTCACTAAATTGAAATTAATCAAGGCATACTTGCTTTCAACCATGTTACAACAAAAGTTTAAATGCTTTTGCCATATTATCAATTGAGAAACAGTTCAAACGTGTTCATTTCAAGTGTAATTCAGAATTAGGTAGATTTTACTAATGTAAATAAATCAACAAAAATATTATTGTATAAGCTTACCTATAGTACTCAAATTCTATTTTATATATCTAAAGTCTACTAAAACTCATATTTGCATTGTGAACTTTGTGTTTTACCAAAATACCATTCTTTAATAAATCAAAATGAGAATTTAGAAATACAGATAATTTTATTCTAATTTCATAGCAGTTTTTAAACAAAAAATTTATCTAAAATATTGTATAGGGACCCCTTATGAAGTATTGCCGCTGGGTCCCCAGATACCTTTGCACAGTCCTGCCTAGTTCCAACTAAATTATTTTGAATATAATTAATGCAAAAAATTATATAAGAGCAGCAGTTCTAGTCTGATTGAAAAAATAACCACATATGGCTGTCATGTCCAAATGATACTAATTGTTCACTGTCTGTTATTATTTTATTTACAGCAAAAAACTGCGGGCCATTCCTTTAAATAGTTGTATATCAAGTTTCCCCATAAATTTTATAAACATTCTTTGTGAAAGGTGTGTGCAAGGTGGGTTCTATATACATTAATGAAGGACAATTCACAATAAATGGTGGCCAGTCTCACATTGCTGCAACATTATGCAATACAGAGAACCAACTTTCTTCATCAAGTGGTGACAGGCAATGAAGCATGGGTCCAACTATTACACACCAAGCAGTAAGCATGCGTCAATGGAGTGGAAATGCCAAACATCACCAACCTGAAAGAAGTTCAAAGTGGCACTTTCTGCTGGAGAGGAGTTTACTACAGTCTTTTGGGATGCCTGTGGTGTGCTGTTGGTGGAATTTGCGAAACACAGATACACCATTATCGCTGAATGACACTGTGACACACTGAAATGCTTATGAGATGCCATTAAGAGGAAATGCCCTGACTCCTTAGCCAAGGCATTGTTCTTGTTCATGATAATGCCCATTCACACACAGGGAACAGAACTCAGGACTTACTGCAGTAGTTTCAGTGGGTGGTTCTTGGTCATCTTGTATTCAGTCTCAATCTGGCTCCATGCAATTTCCACCTCTTTTCACACTTAAAAAACACTTGTGAGGATGTTGTTTCACATTAGAAGAGGTGCAATATGCCATCACTGAATGGCTGAATCACCAGGGACAGGACTTTTATGCTGATGGAATGGATAAGGTCATTCCACATAGTGACAAATGTTTGAATATTTGTGGTAATAGTTGAAAAATAGTGTATTGGTTGAGGTTTTGCTTCGTATGGTTGGTTGTGTATTTTAAAGATAATGGATATGACATGTTGGTCTTGTAATCTTACTTTCTGATCCACCCATGAATATATTATATAAATAAAATAAATACCCCCTCAAGCAGCTGCTTGCCACAGAGGTCTGACAGGAGCCTGTCAGTTTATATGCCACAGTAGGAGCTCTGAGAGGATGGCAGGAAGTTACTGATAATACAATGTAGTTATATAATTATAATGAGACTCATTGAAGATGTAAAAAAAGAATTTTATTTCATACATAAATAAAAAAATTACTTTCTATTTCCTGAATAAACAAAAAGCAATTTAAAGATTAGAATTTTGAAAAAGATATAGAGTAGCCTAAATTTGTTTTGCTAATAATTTTATAAGAAGTTATACTTGATTTCTGCATTATTTTAATATCCCATATTTACAGAGTCATCCAGAATTGAGATATTGTCCTGGGCCAAACTGTAATTTAGTTGTACATGCAAAAGAACTTCAGAGTAAACGAGTTATATGTAAGCACTGCAAAACTACATTTTGGTAAGTATAGCAATATAAAAGTCAATTTGGTTTGTACTTTCATTTAGGATAAAATATATGCAACTTTTTTTTTTTGGGGGGGGGGGGGGGATTTTATATGCATTTTTTTTTGAATGAATCTTCTTATGCAGTAGGAGATAATTGGAAGGAGAGCTTGTACCAATCCCCAGTGTGATGCACAGAACCAACCAGGCCTAGCACCTAATGTCTGAACCTGCCTTCTGTGTTGCAGGCTGTTAGTACCTTTTGAGAGTCCTTCCAGAAGAGAGTATCTCTTCTGGAAGGGAATGGAAAGGGAGTGCTGCCAGATCAGTGTGGCCTACTGAGGTGGTCATCTATGGCTATATTTTATTTTTTTCTATATTGCTGAGGAGTGGTCAACTTCACAGGATCCTTGTGATCAACACTACTTTATATGGCTTTGAGAGTGATTACTGGTCCTGGACTTGATGCACTGGTGGGCCTCTGTTGAAGGAAAATCTACTGATTTTCTGTTTGCCTAGGGTTGCCAGCCCAAAGTAAACAGAGGCACAGGATGCCTTATATCAACTGGTGAATAATCCTAATTAGAGGCCATCACAGGTACCTTGAGCCCTTTAGCTAGTTGGGCCACCTTGGACCACATGGTGGCTAAGCATTATCATCGGTGTATGTTTTACACCAACTTGCTTAGCTCACTACAGGCTTTGATCTCAGTGAAGCATTGACCTCACCTTGTTTTTTCCAAGATCTGCTAGCAGCTACATCATCTGGCAGCCACCACCATTCTCTTCTGGTTCTCCCAGTCACATCAGCATCAGAGGCAGTGATTTGGAAGACACTGTTGCCAAGTTGGCCATTCCCCTGTCCAGTTCTCCATTGCTGTTTCCATATCTGGATTTCCGGCAGCATATTGCCATCGAGCTCTGGGTACAGTGGCGGAGATCTTGGTCGGAACAAGTTATGAACAAATGCTTTGAGATCAAACCTATTATCAAACTGTGATCAACTGTGTGACTAGTATCAAACTGTGTGGCAGTCATGTTTTTGCAAGAATCACAAAGAAGTTGTACTTGCTCAGCTCCGCTTAGGTCATTTGTTTCTTCTACAGGTGGATGATGAACCTAAGTGTGAGTTTTGCTACACTGTTTTAATCCTTTCACTACCATACCGGCCCAAAATGGCCAAGATTTAAATGTACTTACCCATCCAATGCTATTCCTTCCTCTTCACTATCTCCTACCTGCAGCTTGGGTCATTATGGTAGTGAAAAGGTTAAAAGTCTTTTAGTCAAATACATTTCTTGTAACACTGAATGACATTGGTATTTTAGCTTTCCCAATTTTTATCTGAGCCACTTAACATTAGGAACCTTTTATTGTATCATTCATTTTTAGCCCCTGTTTTGACATTTTTATGGTATACTGGTTATTGTACCAAAATAATTTTACTCCTTTTTTATTTATATTCTTTCTGACCTGGTCTTTTATACTTGGGGGGGGGGGGGTATCTTTTGTATTAAATATGCGTAGTAAGGTCCAAAAGTTTCTGGTCCAAACATGTTAGAACAAGAATTAACAGGTCTAACTCTGTCAACCCCCCCCCCCCCCACCACCACCACCCATGTTTTGTTGCACTGCAGTTAAAATTTTGCAGCTCTAGCATCAGTAGCACTCCAGCTAGTGTCACAGATAAAAGTACTGTTGCCCAATATTTTAAAATGTTTAAACTTGAGTATTGTGCGGTCATTAAATTTTTAATGAAAGAAGGCGAAAGCCTGGCAGAAATTAAACAACATTTAGATGTTGTGTACAGCGAATCTTCCCAGTCATATTTGACAGTTAAAGAATGGACAAGCAGTTTCACTTAGGGAGAGATTCAATTGGAGATGAACCTCATCAAGGCAAACCTGCAGAAACACTCACTCTGGAAACAATTGCGCTGATGCAAGAAGAGGTGCAAAAGGATAGGCAACTGAAAACTAAAGAATTATTAGCAAGGTGTGGACTTTCAAAAACCATGGTGCTTCGAATTTTACACAACCATCTTAGTATGAACAAAGTGAGTACAAAACGGGTCCCAAAACTTTTGAGTGTTGTCCAAAAGCAATGACATGTAGAATGCTGTACTGAATTTTTAGCACTCTGTGAGGGGCAAGATAAAGAAGTGATTGATTCAGTTGTCATGAGAGATGAAACTGTAAGTGCTGTACCATGATTCCCTGTCTAAATGGGAAACTATGGAGTGGCGGCATCCTGGATCCCCATGACCAAAAAAAAGAAAAAGTGACACAATCCCCCAAAAAAATCATGGCCACCATCTTTTGGGATTCTCAGGGGATTCTGCTAGTCGACTTTAAGGAACGAAATACTACAGTTACTGGTGAATATTATGTGTTCATCAAAGAGAAACACTGAGGAAAGCTGTCCCAGAGAGAGGTTATTGCACAACAGTGTGCAGTGCACACTTCAGTTGCTGCAAAGGCTGCTATTCAGCAATGTGTTTTCCAGGAATTAAATCCCCCACCTTGCAGCCCCAACCTAGCCCCTAGGAACTATTTTTTGTTTACAAAACTGAAGTTGGATCTGCATGGGAAAAAATTTACAGGTGATGAAGAAGTCATTTCTGCAGTTTTAGACCATTTAAGGACAAAAATTTGGATTATTTTTTCAGTGATATAGAAAAGTTAATTAGCTGTTCTAAAAAATGTATTGATATAAAGGGTGATTATATTGAAAAATAAAAATTGTTGTTTGATTCTTTTACCTCTTTAATACCCTTGGACCAGAAACTTTTGGACCTTACTACGTACCTGATCACCATAGAAATTGTTCAGTCAAAACAGAATGAACATAATCTAAAAGATGCAACCAAAAGCAATAAAAAAATTTAAATGCTGTAAATTGTAACTAAATTTATTAAAAGTAGCTTTTATATGCAAATATTACTTTTATACTTGGTTAATAAACTTGCAAGTTTAATCCCTTCAAACTCTGTGTAATCTTGTGCATAGATATTGTAAATAATTTTGTTCTGAGTTACATAAATAATACAAACTTTCTGAAAATTTGGCCATTTCTATAAGCATACTTAATGTTATTTTAAATTTTTTTAAATTGGATATAACATGTTACTCCCTTTGTATCTTAAATGAAAGCATTTTGAATGAAGAAACCTAAGTATATCCAGATATATTCTGGTCTGAAAGGGAGTAATTATGATTGTAATAAAATTGCAAAAGATACCTGCTAATTTCATTTTTTTTTTGTTTTCAGTTTCAAGTGTGGAACTGATTATCATGCACCTACTGATTGTGAAACTATTAAAAAGTGGCTTACTAAGTGTGCTGATGATTCAGAAACAGCAAATTACATTTCAGCGCATACCAAAGATGTAAGTATTTTGATTTTATAGAATACATTTTTCAGTCTCTACAAGCCTGGATTTCAAATTCAGATCATTATGTGTTAGATTTTTTTATAAATACACAGTCGTATCAGAATAATATGACCACCTACCATAGTATATGTCTGGTAGGTGGTCATATTATTCTGATTCAACTGCGTATATATTAAATACTTTACCCAATTTAATATTTTGCATTTGGGAAAATTCTTGACTTGTAGCTAAGCAGTTAGTATCTGTGACTGTAGGAGCAAAGATTCTAAATAGTAGGATTAACATACTTTAGTAAGGTATGTTAATCATACTCCCAAAGCTAAAAAAACAGGAAATTTTAGTAAATGTCAAGGTTTTAGCTTCCTAAAACTGATACATTTCAGTTAAATCAGCATGAATGGTTAAAAAAAAATTATTAATATATTTCAAAAATTTATTTTGATTTTTTCATACAAACTTTAAAGGCATTGTTGAAGAAATGGTTAGCCTCTGGTGGTCTAATGGTTATGATGCCCAGCATGCTTCTGGGAGACATGGGTCCCACTCAGGGCAACCAATTTTTTTCAACTAATTATTTCAAAACTTTAAAGTGATCAGATTTTGAAAGCCAAAATGCAGGACAATTGTAAAAATTCCAAAAATAATATTTGCTTCTCTATTGGGATGCTACAAAAATAACAGAAATGGGATAAAATATTTTCTGAGAAAGTAAGAGAATTCATTATAGACTTTGGTTTGATCAATCATTTCTAAAAGTTTTAAAGACACAATCATTTCTAAAAGTTTTAAAGTAAATTGTTGGATTTTGTTTTGTTTCTTAGAACTGATAGCAATAGCATTTCATGTGAGCAAAATTATTCTATATTCAGTTAATTAAGCAAAATTGGTTAAGGAAATTAAAAGTGAATGAGTAGACCATCACAGCTTATTGACTACAAAGTCAACAGATAGCTCTATGGAATTACTATTTATTAATTTGTTATTAAAGCTTTTCGAGTGATTGACTTATTTATTTAATCTTACTGCAACATTAAGAAGAAATAGCTTTCCTTGATCATAGATGTCACCAAGGTCAGTGCAACATAGATAGGAGATTGATAGGTCACTTTAGTAGAAAAAAGACAGCTGGCATTAGTTTAGTGGTCTTGCAACATTCTAGCATGTATCTGGAGAGACAGGTTTGAATCCCACACATCAGCAAAACTTTTTTCCACGAAATATATATTTACAAAGAACAACACTAACAATCTGAGAGCATATTACAGAATACATTTTCAGATAAACAACTTAGTTTGTGACTATCTTAGAATAGATATTTGTTTGCATTTCACTGTAGAAATAAACTAAAGAGTCGTTTATTGTGATTAGTAACTCCTAATATTTCAACCCCTCCCTAGGATTATTTTCAAAGGATGCAGTCCCGATGTAGCATTGATCTTTGTCACAAAAAGATAAAGAACAATGTTTCAACCGTACTGCACCCTTTGAAAATGATTTTAAGGAGGAATTGAACTATTTGGCATTTCTAAAATAAATACCCCCTCAAGCAGCTGCTTGCCACAGAGGTCTGACAGGGACCTATCAGTTTAATATGCCATAGAGAATATCTGTGAGGATGGTGGAACCTCAGCAGAAAAACAAGACACACATCCATGCCTTATCTGGGGCTTGAACCCAGGTCCCTTAGATCAGTAGCCAAGTGTGCTAACCACTCGGCCACAGGTAACTACAAGTAAACAACTCTGTCTGTAGTTTATGAAATGTAAATAATATTTGCACTTATGTATTTATGTGTGGTGCAAAGCAGGAAATTCTAGATGACTACAAGAATAAATTGCTCACTAATGAAGAAATTTCTTTCTTATAGCAAAAATCTTCTTTGCAAATTGAAATCAAAGGTAATAAAATACTTTCTTATAGCGAAAATTCCTAAATCTGGTGTTCATAAATTAAGAGATGGATATATATAACATTTAAGTATGCTTATAATTTAAGGAGAATTTTAGTATTTTTGTATATTTTCAAAGTATGAATAGGTTTTTTATAATAAATATTAAACTTTTATTTTGGGTATATGTATAATATGCTTTATATTAATGCAGATTCTTTATTCCAGTGCCCAAAGTGTCACATATGCATTGAAAAAAATGGTGGTTGTAATCACATGGTGAGTAACTAAATATTCTAAAACATGTTTCAACAATTGATTGCATATAGGGTGCTGAGATAAGTTAGATTGGCTTTTCAATTTGCTTTTTTCAGATGTTTATTAATGTTTTACTAATGTGTGTCCAGTTGCAGTGGAAAGGTATTAAAGTTCTGATTCTAAACAGTGTGAGTGTTTGTCTTGACATATTGAGTACTTATGATACACACAGGTCTTTTCAATGCAATTAATATTGTATCTGTAAAAAGTGATTATGATATAGTTTCATTCAAATTTCATGATATTACACTTTAACTCTTTAGCCAGTTGGCAGTTGTTTTGAAAGCAGTATATTCAGTTTTGATTATTTTAAAGGTACAAATATATGAATAAGCAAGTAAAGTATTTTCCTCTCCAGTTTATTTTGTTTATAAGACAACGTAATTTTTTTTCCTATGGAAAGAACAAATATGATGTGCAAATTGGTATCAAAAATTACCATCATAAAACCACACTAAATTGTACAGTAGCATTATATACTTATATCATCCTTAATGGAATAATGAATTTTGATATTGATAGAAAAATATATCAAAAATTGCCTATATTATGAATTGTAAAAAATATGCATAATAGTGAATCATTTGTTACATAAAGATTGACAAGCTTTTAGAATTATCATATACAATTTATACTCAGTAGCCACTTTATTAGGAACAGAGTGTGATATCAGTAGGTAGTCAAATTCATGGTTCTACATTTTCTTAATCTTTCTATGAATAAATATGACTAAAGATTTTAATCAAATCTATCTATACTTTGTTCTACTTAAGCTGAGACCTAGTATAAACAAAAATATATTACAAGCATTCTCCTAAATTTTTGCACAAAGGAAGGGGGGTTATCTACCTGTTATCTATTGTATAGTTCGTTTTTGGTTCAAATACTAAATGTTAAGACCAAATTCAGTATAGAGCTTCATGTCATTGTAACTTAATGTCATAAGAGTTTGCATCCACTAAATTTAACATCCCCCACTAACAAACTGATTAATTATCATAATAGGCATATTGGCATGGACATCGGTATTTGTGTGTTTCTTTTATGACATGCTTGCATCAACAGGTGCAATAGCTTAAATTCAAATTATGGAGAAACTTTTATCAACAGATTTTGGTATCTTGTAAATTCCCAGATAATTAATCATTTGGCTGCGAATTTTGTATGCTGGTTCCCATTAGGTAAAAAAAAAATGGATCTCTGCTTGCTGTAGGATGGAACGTTAATTCCTGGGATCTGGCAATGGTTAGAGGGAGGGAGGTGGGCTGTTGTTATCTTGGCTACATTATAAATTTAGCAGGAAAAGTTATCAATGAAGAGGAGAAATAAGTGCCTATGTACATTTGACTCTTAGTGGTGTAGAATATGCTGTTCTCTGATTACTCAGTATAAATATTGCAGAGTCATACATAATTCATTATGATAGCAATGATGTATTCATTTAGTACTTCAACCATAACAGCCAGCTGAGATTTTAAATGGATTCATCTAAACAATGCTATTCCTTCTTCACTACCTTCTATCACCAGATTTAGATACTTTGGGCTGTTATGGTAGTAAAAAGATTAAAGAATCTGGAAAGCAAAATATATCAACTGTACTTTGAATTAATAAGAGTAATGTATTTTTTTTTATTTTATTTTGCATTAATTGTTTCTCAATGCCAAAAAGAAATGGATCACTTTTGAATTCAAATAGATCAAATATTGTCTACAAATAAGTTGTATGTAATATTTAAATAAATTCATTTCCTTTCCTAACAAATTTTGTTTAATCCTCAAAATTTAAAATCATTTTGATAAAGCATATATATATAATTTAAAAGATAAACATAATTTATTCATGAACAGTGTCAGGTAAATCTGCTAGTTAGCTATATTTCTGAGATACTTTAAGCATGTGGGAATGAAAACAGCAACGATGGAGTCTTAATTTGACAGCAGTATTTAATATCAGTGTGATATATCAACTAAATGTTAATCGTTTTAATTTTTGTTAGAAATATTGATTTTATTGTACATTTTAATGAAATAAAATGTAAATTCTTTAAATTAGCCAACATTAAATCCTGTACAGGGAACTAATTTTTATATTCCGATATTATTCTGAGTATACTTTTGTTTTATAAAAGAAAAACACATTAAAAAATAATATTCAGGACCAACAAATATATAAAGATATGAAATAGCTAAAATGTATCAGCTCTGAACCTACATTGACAACATAAATTTGTTTACCTTTTTAAGCAAAACAGTTTTTAAATCAAGCATCTATCATATTTAGACAAATTTCAATCATTTTTCATTATTATTTTTCATTTGTAAGTTTTTTGAGTTTGAGTGGTATTTGCTTTCATTCACAATTATTGTTGAGAAAATGCCATGTTGGTATTAATGCATTACAGAATAACTATACAAGAATACAGCAGATGTAAAGCATTTTAAAAACGAAACAAATAAAATTCAAACAATATAGCATTGAAATTTTTTAGGTGGGAATCTCAATACATTCATCTGTAATTTATTATATAGTCCTTTTAATTTTTATTTTATTCAAATATATTCCTAAGTAGTTATTGAAAAATATTAGTATAAAACATTATCTACTTTTGAAATATTACTTTCAGTAATCAGCTAATATAGAATAAGTCTGAAACAAAATGAGTCTAAAAGTTGGAACATATCTTGTGCTAAAATAAATTATATGCACTTAATGTTCTCTCTTTCTCCATAACTTCAGTCAATAATTGTCAGATTGTCCAGAGAAATATTAGAATGAAGCTGCCTTTGTTTTGCATTCCTTGTTGAAATTTACAGTTCTCTTATTGCTAATATCATCACAATTTTATACATTTTCTGAAACTAGGTAATGCATACAATGCAAAGAGAATAAACATTGTTTTATTAATATCTATATTTAAAAAACTTCATGCTGTTTTTCATATGCAAGTATACAAAGTATATAGTGATGGACATAATCTTGATTTTCAACAGTATCTGTTTCTTTAACCATTAAGATGCCAGGTTTGAAGAGCAGAATTTGTTCTGGTGGCCAGGTTAATTTTGAAGTGCTTTCAGCAGAAGAAAAGAACAATTTGAAATCTTATACTGAAATAAAATAGTCAGAGATGATACTGAAATAAGATAGTCAGAAATGGTGTATGCTATATACCCCAAAAGCACAATTTATTCCACAAACCTGCCCTACTCTGCCATAATAAGTAGCCAGCCAAAACTCCTTGTAGGCTAAAAATTGGTCAGATACATACCTGCTGTATAGAATACTTGTGACTGTTATGATAGGTAAACACAGCAACCTGAGCAAGTTGAATCATAGACAGATAGTTAGTGTTAGGAAGATTGGGTGCTCCATATCCATGACTACAGAACATCTCAGGTTTCTGCATCTACTGTTGCACATGTGTACCAGAACTACATCAAAACCTACAACTGCCGGCAGAAATGTGGCTGTAACTGCGCCATTGATTTTCACAGTGAGTGCTGCCTCTCCCATGTGTGAACAGAAGGCCAGTCAGATGATAACTTTGTCATTCAATGATGGGAAAGCTAGGAGGGTTTGTGCACAGACCATTCAACATATGATGGCTTGACTGGACTATGGTAGTTGACAGTTTTAATTAATTTAAAGAATTTACAGTGACCTGAGCAAATTCAGTCATGGGCAGATAGTCAGTGCGAAAAAGATGGGGTGTTCCATATCCGTGGCTGCAGAACATCTGGAATTTCCGCATGCTACCTTTGTATGTGTATATCAAAATTATCTGGTTGCTGCAAAAGTTTATCCCTTTTTTTTACCAAAATTCACAAACAGAATTTATTTATATTGACATACCATTAATCAATAAAGTATGTGCTTTTTGTTCAATGACTTTCTGCCATCTCTCTGGTAATTGCATGATCCTGTGCTCATAGAAATTGTTGGATTTCTAGGCAAAGAACTGATCCAGATTTTTGCATGCTTCCAAAGAAGTGAAATTCATACCATTTAAACTATTCTGTGAGATCTGAATAAATGGTAAATCAGAGGGTGCAAGATCCAGTGAATCGGGTGGATGTCACTAGCCAGCCAAGTCGTAGAAGTTTTTGCTGAGTCGCCAAAGATACATGTGGTCTAGCATTGCCATGATGGAATACAACACCTTTTCTGTTCACCAATTCTGGTCATTTCTGATTGATTGCTTGCTCCAGTTTGCTCAGTTGTGAGCAGTATTTGCCTGAATTAATAGTATGGTTTTCTGGTAGGTAGCAGCTCATAATATGATTCCCTTCCAGTTCCACCAGATACACAACATGACCTTCTTCAGTTGTAAACTGGCTTTTGATGTGTTAAAGGAGCTTCACTGCACTTAGACCATGATCTCTTTCATTTTATATTGTTGCATAAAATCCATTTTTCATTGCCCATGATCATTCAAGCCCATCGGTGTCCCCTACTGACCGATGGTGTGGCAGGGCAGGGAATTTTGCAGAGATAAATCTCAATGCTGACCCAGCTGGGACTCGAACCTGGGAACTGCAGATTACAAGCTTGGCATGCTACCAATTGAGCCACCCCCGCCCAAAGAAGGAAGGAAACAACCAAAATGCTTGGGTGCAAAAAAAAATTTTTTTTACAGTAATGGCTGCTGCAGCAGCATAATGCCTTCTTTCATAATTTTTGTGACTTTATTGGCTATATAAATCATTAGGTTTTTATTAATTACCAAACTTAGTTGATAGACTTTTAGGGTTGATTAAAAAAGGTATTTGAAATGGCCAATTTTTGTGCATTTAAAAAAAATCCTTACAGCATATTTTCTTGGGAACTATAGTGTCTTCCATCCCTTTAAGGGTTAAAAAGTTATGAAATCAAGCATTAACAGTAGCAGTGCCAAAAAAATAATCAATTTGAACAGGTTAAAAAGAAAGCAATAACATTATACGTTTCTAAAATATTAAGCATATTTTTTATCAATTTATGTAACAAAGTTCAAAATAATTAGATCCACCATTAGGAAAAATGTCGAATGACTAAGTAATGTACAAAAATATGAGGGATGTTCAAAAAGTTCTTGACATGCATCTGCAGGAAAAAAATGCACTTAAACTTTTACTGTCCTTCAAAGTACTCCTCCCAGCATCTATACAAAGTTGCAGACATCTATGCCATTTCTGGAAGGCTTAGTGGTGCTCCTGTTGGAGAATACTCAGCAACTCTGAATGAACACATTTTACAAGGTCTTGCTACCTTGAAAAAGGCTTCCAGCAAATTCCTTTTTTAAGTTTTGGAAACAACCAAAAATCTCATTTTTGTGTAATGAGATTAATGACATGAGTTATGCCAATTAAAATAATAAATTTGAAAATTTGAACAGGTTAAAAAGAAAGCAATAACATTAAACGTTTCTAAAATATTAAGCATATTTTTATCACAGCACTGCCAAATTTTTTGCACAAATTTTGCATATTGATTACCAAACTTAGTTCATAAACTTTTAGGGTTGATTAAAAAAAACATTTGAAATGGCCAATTTTTGTGCATTAAAAAAACAACCTTACAGCATATTTTCTTGGGAACTACAATTCCCAATAGATATGAGACTGAAATTGGCTCTGGGAACTATAGTGTCTTCCAGCCCTTTAAGAGTTAAAAAGTTATGAAATCAAGCATTTAACAATAGCAGTGCCAAACTACTCCCGCCTGCAAATACTAGCGGGAGTGCGTTGAAGGACAATAAAAGTTTTGTTAAGGTAAGTGCAACACAACTTTTATTTCTTGTCATAACTCATGCTCAGTCCTGTGTTTGGAAGATATAAGAAATCATTTACATATTCTCATTTTTAGGAAAAAGGGTAATTTTTGTATTAAAATTTTATTTTAAATAAAAGAAGTTTATTTAAAAATTTATTAAAAAGAAAGTAGCTTATGATGCTCTCTACAGGGTGATTCAAAACTTATCGTTCAAATTTCGTGGGGAGGTAGGGAATACATCAGGAAACCGATTTCACATAGGAAAGAATGTCCGCAAATGTATGCATGCATATGTAGAGGGCGCTGTGTGTACCCAACCAGTGTACAGCTCGCCCGACCACTCCCGCTGTCATCAGTGTACGAGCTGACTTACTAGTGATAAGATGAATCGTTTTACGCATCGAGAGCTAGCGGATATGCATCTCACATATGGGGCAGCTGGCGAAAGTGGCCGCCGAGCTAGGCAAGTTTACGAAGACCGATACCCCAACAGAAGAATATCGCAGCATCAAATGTTTGCACGTGTGCATCGCAATCTGCACGAACATGGTTCACTGCGCAGCAACATGCAGGATACGGGGAGAAGACGACTGACACGGACTGTCAACGTCGCAGAACAAGTCCTACAGTCCATCGAAGATAATCCGAATACCAGCACACGAGCTATTGCTCAGCAACTTGGGGTCTCTCAGTCAGCAGTGTGGCGGATACTGCATGAGGAACGTGTGCATCCTTACCATCTGCAAATGGTGCAGTTACTGCATCCTGACGATTATCCGAAGTGTGTGGAATTTGCACAATGGTTCATGCAGAAAGGTGCCGTGGACCCCAGTTTTCCAGCTTCTGTCCTTTTTACAGATGAAGCTTCATTCACTCATGAAGGTGTGTTCAATACACACAATTAACATGTGTGGGCTTACGACAACCTGCATGGTACGAGAAGTCATGCTGCACAACATCTTTTTGCCGTAAATGTGTGGACTGGAATCATTGGTGACTGTTTGTTGGGACCTTACTTGCTACCGCCCCGATTGGACGGCCGGAAATACCTAATATTTCTCGAGACAGTGTTACCGACTTTTCTGGGCGCTGTTCCTGCGCACATCCGCCAAGATATGTGGTATCAACATGACGGGGCTCCAGCCCATAGCACAATTGTTGCGCGTGATTACCTGAACCGAACATTCGGAGCTTGATGGATCGGTAGAGGTGGACCGATCGTTTGGCCACCCAGGTCACCTGATTTATCGCCCATGGATTTCTTTTTGTGGGGGGCCGTGAAAGACCATGTGTACGAGACCCCCGTCAACAGTGCAATGGACCTTGTTGCACGAATAGTGGCCGCCGCAGGCATTGTCCGTGATATGCCAGGCGTTTTTGAAAATGTTCGGCGGTCAATGGCAACGGCTCTGTGAATCCTGTGTCCGTGTAAATGGTCGCAATTTTGAGCACCAACTGTGAACCTGTACTTTACCTTGTTGGAATAAAAGTCACATTCGTTACCACTTTCCTTGTGTTCACTTTACTTGTCCATTTTGTTCATGTAGATGACGTTTGTGGACATACTTTCCTATGTGAAATCGGTTTCCTGACGTATTCCCTACCTCCCCATGAAATCTGAACGATAAGTTTTGAATCACCCTGTATATCAGAAGCTTTCTTTTGCTATGTAACTAATAACAATTAGCCATCGAGATAGGAAGATATGGAGAACAGCTGTTTTGAAAATTATGTAAGCCAACAGATGACAAGAGTTCTTGATAAATGTCAAGTGAAAAACAATATGAAGATAAGTAAATTACTTAATGTACTATTCAGTATGTACTTTTTCATAGAAAAACATATCATGTTAATTTGAAAACAGCTTCCAAAATGGGGTATAGTCATAATGGAAACCATGGAATTGCCTATTAATGTTTGCTGCATTTGGAAAGTAGGCTCAGATGTGGTAAGCCAATAGGATAATGCATAATCAAATAGCACTGATTACTATCACATGATGCAAATGACAGTATTTTTTTAAATAAGTTTATATATTCTGATGCATACTTTATCAATACTAAGTTAAATACTTTGTTTCCAATATTTATAGTTATATTAAATCTCTTGTTGACTAATATTTTATGTAAAAACTAAAACAAACAGTAATAGGAATGTTATTTTACAGCAATGTTATGGTTGCAAGTTTGACTTTTGCTGGATGTGTTTAGGAGGTAGGTTGAGGTTTCTGTAACTTTTTTTTTATCTCATTTAAAAAAAAACTAGGTAATCTTGTATGAGATAGATTGGACCTTTTTTTTTGTTTATAAAGATAAAAAATTCTTTTTATGTTGGTAGGTATTAAAGAAATATTGCGATTTGCAATTTCCAAATCTCCAAAAAGCTATATATTTCATCCTCTGATGGTGGAAAAAGTTCAAAATTTCAGATGAATATTGCAAGCAACGTAATTATGCTAGAAATTTAAAATTTTGGTTGGGGAATATGAAGGTCGTGAAGTTCCCATTGGCACAATGAGTTGATCCCTAAGACCCTTGGGGATGCAAATTTTTCTTTTATATGAGATAAGTATTAATTAAATATTAAAATTCACACTTTTCAAATCTCCAAAAAGCAATATTGCACTTTTTAATGGTTGAAAATTGTAAAATTTCAAACTAATATTGCAAACAATATAATTATGCTAGAAATTTGAAATTTTAGTGGTAGAATATGACGGGTCATGAAATTTCCATTGACAGCAATGAGTTGACCCATTATTCCCAGAGTGGGTGGGAAATGCAGTTGTTTTGTTTTAAGAGATAATTGGAAAGAAATTTTTTAGTTGGATTGTTATTGATGAAGTATTATAAGTTGCATTTTTCCACTACTTGGTTTTAATTTATATCATTAGAGATCACTAAATATGGAAACAGTGAAATTTTTAACGAAATTTGCAAGTGATATCTTTATTGTAGAAATTTGAAATTTCAGTGATAGTCTCAATAGATATTCCACTGTTAGCAATAAACTACCCACTTTTCTCAGAGGAGTGTGAGAAATGCAACTTTTTAAATTTATGAAATAAAAGCCAAATACTTTTAATGAATATAATTTCTAATAAAATACTATTATTTTCACCCCCATAATCCATAGTTCAAATTAAAACTTTAAAGAGTGAAAAAGTAGGTAAATAAAAAACTTCATTCTCTTTGAAAATAAGATTCCCATATGTGCCAGAGGTGATATTCGTTCTTCTAATTAATACATGGTATATTCACTATGTAATATACCATGTATTAACTAGAACCAAACTAGACTAGAACCTGCATTAACTAGAACCAATCATTGAAAGTATGTATTAAATTTTCCCAAGAAAGGAATAAAACCAGTAAAATAAATTTATAGAAGTATTAATTTTATAAAAATTGTCATTGTCGTTATTTTGTATATAAATAATTTTCCCTAAAAAAAGTATTAAAGTGGACTTTTTCCAATAGGGTGTAATTGGACTAAAATCTAAAAATAATACTTTATGTAACAGTCAGATGATGCAAGTCTGTTCCCACCACCCAAAGCAAAGATCAAAGGACCCTCAGACCAGATGTAATGGTGCTCAAAGGTGTCAATCATTTACTGACAGACACTGGGATCGGCATATGGCCCACTATCGGCCCTGTCACATGGAAAAGACTCACATGACCACCCTGAGAAAAGTAGCAAAGAAAATACTTTGTTCCTGTGTCCTTCTGCTTGAGAGTGCTGCAGGTCAAAGGTCAGGCTCTGACCAAGATAAGAATTTGGCTTGGGGGATATCCCAGCTGGAGCTAGTGTTTTTTGGCCAATGTTTTTGGGTGCGGCTAGGCGAAGTTGCCAGCCATGGTTTACTGTCAAGTGCAAGGCCTTAGTGAAAGGCTGATCTTGTATTATTGTAAATACTAGTGTTAATAAATGTGTTGTACATATCTGTGCAACCATCTGTTATTCCATGCAGCCACCCAGCTCACCAAATTTCCTGACAAGCTTAGTAGAATATATTAGGTACCTTTTGAATCAAATGCTCGGGGCCCATGCTAGTTCATAAAGATTTATGATCCAAGAAAACACTTCTTATACTTTGTTTTTAGTTTCTTGTTAGATAATGCTAGTTATGTGCAATCATTAAAACATGTATTTTGCAATGCCTTATTTCAGACTGGAAAACTCATGGTAGTGAGTACTATGAATGTAGTCGTTATAAAGAAAATCCAAATATTGCAAATGAATCTGCCCATGCTCAAGCAAGAGAAGCATTAAAGAAATACTTATTTTATTTTGAAAGGGTAAGTTTTTTAGCATTTCATAACAATAAATTATGAAGCCGAGTTGTATTATTTGTTAATGGTATAATTTTAGAGTCATTTAAAATTGTTAGTGTGTTGAGTTGTGACTAATGCCATAGAGATATGAATAATTTGTAACATTTTGACTAAAATGTTTTACACACAACTCTTAATGAAAAATTATTAACAGTAAATTTTGAAATTTTTATGTAATCACACCTTTTATATAATATTTTAATGATTACATTTTCTGTACCAGTTACTATTTCAAACTCTTTATGTTAATGCAAAAATCTCTGATGTCTATTTTAAATGAACATTCTGCCTACAGATGTGTGAATGACACTTTTAAGAAAAAATTAAATTTGAAAATACCGTTGAGGAAATCTTGGCAGGATGAAAATTTAAGATGCTATTTGTGGGAAACTATTGCACAGAGAAACATGTAGGAAACAATGACCATCCCTGTGTGGAGAGCAATATCCTGGGCATGTTAAAGTACACTTTGGATGGCCTTGATAGAAGGCTTCCATCTGTCTCTTGACAGCTGCTTAGTGGATCCTCTTCACCACCTTCTCTGAGTCCTCATGATCTTACCATTTAGCCCAATGTGAGCAAAAAAAAAGTGCTGCTTAGAGGTAAAGCATTCCACTGTTAACAGTGCCAGCAGTGAAATATATTTTTTCTAAACTCCCACTCTACCCTTGGTTGGAAATGTGACAGTAGTAGTCTGGAAAAGCTGCCATCAGTTGGATGAGATGTTAAAGAGCCACATACCGTGCACAGTAAAGAACACCCTGGATGGCTTTGAAGGGAAGCTACCATTTATCTCCTAACTGCTGTCAAGTGGATTCCCTTCCCCTAACCAACTCTGAGTCCTTGGGTCCTTGTGTCATGGCCATTAGCCCATTATGTGCTCAAAAGTGCTGTTCAGGGCTAACACAACACAATTCAGCCAATGAATAAGCTTATCACCTATCATTTTTCCTTTATAGCATGAAAATTGACACTGTATGCAGGAATGTAAAAGTTTACTATAAATTGAAAAAGGTTTCTGTTATATAAAATAATGTTACAATGCTTGTGTTAAACTTGAATGTAATCATAGGTGGCTCATTTTCTACTTGAGTAAAAGAATTTGTTGGTCATAGAGAGACTGTGTCAGTAAATGAATGCTAATATTTTAAATTTCTCTTATACTCTCAGTGGGAAAACCATGCGAAAAGTCTCCGGCTAGAAGAACAGACCCTTCAGAAAATAAAAGATAGAATTAATGAGAAAGTTATGGCTAATGAGGGAACGTGGATAGATTGGCAATATCTACAAAATGCTGCTGCTTTGCTTGCAAAGGTAATTGTTTCAAGGCATTTTGATTACTGAAATATAACTTTTGATTTGGTTGAAGAATGCTTAATGCTAATTTTTCAGTTATTAACAGTTTAGATGAAATGACATTTATTCTAAGAAATGTGCAATGCTCGTAATAATTAGACTTTATATGGTAGTAAAAATATATATTTTCATAGCTTTACAGTTATTTTTCACTGTGTAAAATTCCATACTTTGAAATATTCCAAGAAATGTGAAGTTTTTAATATATATTTAAGGGGGTAAAAAATCAAGATTAATTCTGTGTAATAATAGATTGTAGAACTTGCCACAATGCTTTGATGGGAAAATATCTTACAGCAGGCCTCCTTTGTGCAACAGTCATTAGTATTATTCCTAACAAGCTCATTGATGTTATTTCTATTTCACTTTAGTAAGAAAAATTGATCTTACCACCTTGAAGGGTTAGCTGTCTTTTTATTGTTCTGTTGATTTCAAAATATATTTAAATCATCAGTTTCAAAAGAAAAAGATGTACTTATCAGAGAAGTACTAGACTGCAAAATGTCATCCATGATTCTGTTTCTTTAATCATTAATTTTTATTTTTCAAACTGAACAAAGGATGAAATATGGAAAACTCTTTAAAGCAGTAACAAATTTTTCTCACCTATTAAAATAGACAGCAATGAGCTTGCTAGAAACAATACTTATGACTGTTGCATAGAGCTACTCCACCATTTCAGATGTGGCCTTTTTCTGGCAAAGCAGCCACAAGCTTATAGTGATTTAACCAGTGTTATAAATATACAGAGTGAATCACAATAAAATGTCATAACTTCAGGAGCTTAAAGTTGAGGTCATTCAAAATCAAAAACTTTATATGAACTTTAAGTTCAGTTCTTAATTGTTATGGATGTTTTAAATTTTATGTGCAGATGAGTTAACTTGAACCAAACTGACAGTTACTAACCAAACTTAACTATGCAGTTGTTTCTCATAGTACATAGTTGATGTTTTGTGTGTTCAGTATGTCTTGTGTGGTTTCATGTGTCAATATGGTGCATGTGTGCAGATTTGTACAGTTGCTGAAATCCAATGATAATTTGAAATCAAAGCATTTCACATCAATGTGTGTTTAGCAATGTTTTCCAGAGATTGTGAGAGAATTGTTCATTTCCTAGCATTTCTATTTCATATGAGTATCCAGTACAAGATATGGCTGAACAAGGAAACATTCAAATGATACAGCAGAGTCCTGGTGAATCATCTGAATCATGAAAGATTTCCATACATGATAGGGTTCAATTTGCCCATTATGGTGTCAACAACACTCGTGTTTTACATACA
This sequence comes from Ryuthela nishihirai, assembly GCA_038380435.1. Classification (NCBI taxonomy): domain Eukaryota; kingdom Metazoa; phylum Arthropoda; class Arachnida; order Araneae; family Heptathelidae; genus Ryuthela; species Ryuthela nishihirai. Next base: position 45,605,146 of record JAWZYU010000020.1, read on the forward strand.
TGATTCAGAAATTAATCTTCATGCTACTGTGAAAAGTAATTTTCATAAATGTTATGGTATTCTGTATGATCAGCTGATTGGTCCATTTTTCTTTGAATAATTAAAGTGGCATTTATGATTTCTGGAAGACAAACTGTCACCATTGTTAGTTGATGCATCTTTGGCAGCATGATTTCACATGTACTTCCATAATGGAGTTCCTCCACATTTTAACCATGCAGTGAAATCATATTTTGATGATCACTTCTCTGGTCAATGGATCAGTTGTGATAGTGCACAAAATTGGGCAAAAAGGTCTCTATGTCTAAACCCTTTTGATTTTCACCTTTTGGGGGGCATATGAAAGAGCTGATGTATCAGAGAAAAGTTGAAAATCAGATTCAATGCTCCATCTCATTTTGGATCTCATCCTGCAATATAGGGCATTCGCAATGAGCTACTATAAGTCATATGCATGATTCATGGATGAGTTGGTGTGTATTCAGGCCAAGGGCAGTAATTTTGAATGGTTGTTGTAAATTCATGACTAAACATTTTACTAAGTACTTCTTCACTTATTCATATTCTTTAACATTCAAACATCCACAGCTCCACAACTGTTAAGAATCAGACCTATGTTTGTACAAAGTTTTTGGCAGAGAATGGCCTAGCTATAAGTTACCATACAGCAGGCCTCGAAAGGAGGCCTGCTGTATGGTAACGGATTTTGGAAGATGGAAAGTTCAAAATTTTTCGTAATGATTTTGTCCATGTAAATTGTTGAACTAGTGTTTCTTAAGAAAATAATTCTTTTTTTATATATATATTTTTTTCAATTTGCTATTATGTGATAATCTTTCACTTAACTGAAAATTGATAATTATCAGAGTTTTTCAGATTTTTAGATTATCAGATTTTTATCAGAGTTTCGTACTTTACTCACATATATAAAAAAAATTATGAATTCTCTATCAAGAAAAATGCTATTCTCCAGTGAGTTTAATAAGTTATATGCAATACTAGAAATTGTATTAATTGTATATAAATATATTTTGCATTTTGATAGTCCTAAATAGTTAAATCATTCAAAATGCTTTTAATTGTATTTTTCTTAGTGCCGTTATACCCTCCAGTACACCTATCCTTATGCTTACTATATGGAAGGAGGTCCTAGAAAAGAACTTGTGAGTAAATGTTCAGATATTATTCTTATGAGTAAATTTTTAAGGTGTATAAGTGGCCGAGTGGTTAGCACGCTTGGCTACTGATCTAAGGGACCTGGGTTCGAGCCCCGGAATTTAGGCATGGATGTGTGTGTCGTTTTTCTGCTGAGGTCCTGCCATCCTCTCAGATCTCCTACTATGGCATATAAACTGACAGGCTCCTGTCAGACCTCTGTGGCAAGCAGCTACTTGAGGGGGTATTTATTTTATTTATTATAATCATTAATTCATTATACAGGATGTATGGAAATTTTAGAAACAGGAGAAAAGCATACTGAAACAGTTTAACCTCCTCCATAGCTGTGGTTTTAGTTATTTTGTGTATTGTTTATTCCTTAGCTACATTTAATATACCTGAAATTTATTATTTATATATTTTACTTGATATTTAATAGGTATTTTTACACAATATTATAAATAAATAAATATCCCCTCAAGCAGCTTCATGCTACAAAGGTCAGGCAGCCACAGAGGCACAGCTGTGATTTTTTTTCTGTGAGGAAGGCAAGACCTTAGCAGAAAGACAACAAACATTGATGCCTTATCTGAGGCTCGAACCCAGATTTGATTCAGTATCCAAGTGCACTAACCACTCTGCCCAATATTATTTAGGTATTATTATCACCTGAAAGAGCATGTGTATGAATAATGTAGATTTTACATTAGAAAACTCCCACATTTAAACATTAAAAAATTATTAAATAAAATATTTGTTTGACAATTTTTCTGTATTATAAGTATTTTAAAAGCATTTATAATGTTAATGAATAAAAATGTTTTTGTATATTAAATGTAACTATCTGAAACATTAAAGAATATCACATAAAGTAGAATAACAGACAATCCTCGTGAATAATTTTGTACAAAGTTCTATGAAAAGTAGCATCTATAATTTAATCTTTTGTATGACATGCATTTGTTTTAGTGTATAACAGATTAATGTGAGATTACGTGGAATGAAGGCTTTAAGAATATTTAAAAAAAATTATTTGTTCTGAAAAAGTTTCTTCCCCTGCCTTTAAGAAAGATGGGGGAAGGAGCTTACTCCCTTATACAAAAAACTGAGATAACCTAGAACATTAATTCTCAAAAGATATTTTCTGGTGACTTCATTAACAGCCATAAACAATTTGCTGTGGCTATATTTAAGAAAATTTAAATAAATTAACTTTTAGGTGTGTATTTTTTTACTATAAAAGCTTTCAGTTTTAACACACAATAATTGGTCATCGTGAAATCTGCATGGACTACATACACCATCATATTTTTATAGCTTTGGACCAAGGAAAGGTTTTATGATAAAATAACAAATGCCTTGAATATGGTGTTTTGGATTTTAGTGTACAGGTGTGCCGTTTTTTCATGTAGCTCTGTGACCAAAGGAAGCCTAAATTGATAATGGCTAACTTTTGGGTTGTTTTTTGAACAAAAGATATGCATTAACAATAGCCATATTGACTATGTGAGAAAGTAACTTTTTCCACCATTTCATGCACTTCCACTTTTTTGGGGTAATGTTGCAAAAAATCCCCCATTTGAGCATTATAATCCAAAACACACTTAGGTTTGTAAACAGTCTGCACTGTTGCTTCTTCATGAGTGTCCTGTCTTTTTCGATTAACGTCTGTCATTTCAACACCATAAAAAGAAGAGAACATGCAAAAAAAAACCCCCACTTATTTATTTAAAAAAATCCCACCACTTCAAAACTAAAGGAAATTTTTTCGTAATGAAATCCATGCCCCTTTTACAATTTTTTTCCTAAATGCTCTCTGGGAAGGCCAATCCTATTTGGCATTACAGTACCAGTGGTATGAGGTTTTTTTTTTTTTCCATACAGTTATTGGTACAAAGCTAGAAAGGAATAATAGTGATCCATATATATGATATCCCTGGTTGAATAAACTGTCCATCAAGTTTATAGCAACTTTATGACCAATATTTGTGGCCTGTGTCTGAACAGTTCCTTCACCAGTATAGACAAGGACATTACAAGCATATTCATTAATGCTATGACACAGAACATATAATTTTATGAATTGATTATAGACTCTGAAATGTATTCTACCTTTATAGCTAACTATTGCTTCATCAATACATATTTCCTTGTTTGGAATGTAAGTTGTTTTGAAGCATTCTATAATGTCAGGAAACAGCTGGCTTAGTTTGGTTAAAGGGTCATAGCCAGGTTTGCCTTTCTGTGGCCTGACAGTGCTGTTATCACTTAAATGTAGGTACTGCAGCAATAGCTGAAATCTATTTCTGGGAACCACCTTTGAAAGAAAATCAGTGTTAACAGCAAAGTGTGTAGACCAGTATTCGGGTAATGATTGTTTATGAATAAGTTCAGTTGTTATGACTAAAGCTAAAAAACTTACAATTTCTTTTACTGTAGTAGATTTTTCCCAAAATTGGTTTATCCATGCATAAGTATATCCAAGAGCAGCTTCCTGGTTATAAGGAAGCTGCTCTTGGATATATCAAGGCTTCAATCAATCAAATCAATCTTCAATCAATCAATCAATCAAGGCTTGGCCATACAAATTTGTCTTCTCTGTTATGAGTGCTATATTTTTATTGCTAATAAAACTTTTAAGGAAATTAATGCTGTTTAAGCAAGAACCTACAAAATCATGCTGTATTGACAAAGCAGAGTGATCTGCTAATGTAATCTCACCCATCTTGTAATGCCACCATTGCTTACATCAATCTCTTCCTCAGAATCACTTGAACTTTCACTTGAAAGGTCAAGAAAACCCAAGAATTTCTCTTCCCCTCAGAATCTAAAAAGTGCTGTTCAATATTTTCATGATTTAAATCAATAATATGCTCTGAATCTGCAAAACCAAGAAATTCTTCTGAACCACTATCAGAGTTCATGAAATATTTTAGAAAAAAAAAACATGATTTTCCAGTTTAACTTCATGTAAAATATTTATTGCACTAGTTCAAAAGTATTTTATTAGTGAATTCCTAATTAATCCTTTTCATCAGCAAAAAAAATTCTTCAGTACTTTCTGAGTGCAGTATAAAATTCAATCTGTACAGTCTAAGGTGTACACACTAAAACTTAAAACGAAACGTGGTATATGCTGATTGATAACACATTGCTATGACATTGCTGATCACATGATCAAAGAAATGTCGATTTTTTTTTTCTCTTTGTATTCCTTTCATAAAAGATATCAGATAATAGATAAAAAAAATTAGAAACACTAAAATGGTTTTCAATTGTAAAATATATTAAAATGAGGCAAAAATGTATACAGCTGTATTTTTGTGCCATATCACTGAAATCCTTTAATTACAAAAAATGTTTCCTTGGCATCTGGCTTCATTTTGTTGAGAACACATAAGGTCAGATCTTTATAAACAAATCAGTTAACTCACTGGAGCTCTCTGTCAGCTAATGGGGGAATGGTAGGAGAGGAAACTTAATCTGCTACAATCCTGTTGGTTAAGTTTCAAGTGGGATTTTGGAGCCTAATATAGCATCTAGGGTTATCTCTATTAATTGTGTCCTGCACTGTGTTAATGGCAGTTTGAGCAAGAGAAAAGTCTTTATATTTTCTGATATATTAAATTGAGAAATGAATTGAAAAAATTGGCATTATTTAGGAGCTCTGAAATGTATATTTTAAAAATATATAAAAAATGAAAAGTTAATTCAGACTTTAATTTTTTTTATGGTACTAAAAATTAAGTTTATGGTTCATGGCCATATATGCAGTCTTCATGAACTGGATTTTCAAGGTTGTGGCAGCATAAGGTTTAAAGGATAAAGTATGAATGCTCATATGTATTTACAATGAACAAATAAGTAATATGTATATGTAGATGCTTAATCTGAGGGCAGATATTCTCTTCTACTGTTGCTCAGAAGTATTTGATTTTTGCATTGTAAGAATATAATTTCTTTTGTGCTAACTGATATTGAGGAACAATGAAAAATAATAAAGAAAGTAAAAGAAAAACATGGAGTAAACAGGTTCGGATAAGTATTAAAGAATAAATGTTGGAAACAAATCTCTGTCCTTAAAATAATAAAACAAATTAGGTAGGGTTTATGGTAAGATCTATGGCAAGAATGCTAACATAGACACTACAGTTTAGTGGGTAGCATATCTGACTACTAAGGCCAGTAGGTCATGTCCTTGTGTAAGTGTTTGTATGTTATATAAGAAACCAGAACAAGCCTAATGTAGCTTCTCTGTTATCTCCATCCATTGTGTAGGGAAGTAACTTCTTCGTTTTTTAAAAATTGCTAGATGTTTCACTGATAATTTTGTAAATGTAGCATCTCCTAAACTTGACTAATACTAGATTATTCTTTAACACTTGAGGTTTGAATTAATTCTAAGTTTCATATAGTCGTGAATTCAACAGTATGCATTATTCTTACAACTGCTTATGAAATTTTAAAATTGTTAAATATTGAAAGTTTAAATATTGTATAAATTATATTTATTGGCAGATTTAAGCTGCATAAATCATTCAGAAAGGGTAAAATAACATTAATATAAATAAAATTAACCCTTATATTGCTTAAGATTTAGGAAAAGGTGATCAGTTTGTGTATTCAGTATGATCTTTTTTATATCAAAGTGGATCAGGTGCATTTTTCCCCCATCAGAGGGTGAAATATAATAATACACATAGAATACAATAAATGGCTAAGAACAGGCTATGTATAAATCTATGTTATCTATACCAACACTATGAGAGTACATGGTCAAAGCATTGATGCAGAAAATATTAAATTTATATTGGTCTTTCTACGTTTTTGAGCATTAAATAAATATGATTCTGATTTTTTTTCCCGTAAATATTTCAGTTTGAATATCAACAAGCACAACTCGAAGCAGAAATAGAAAATCTGTCTTGGAAAATAGAACGAGCAGAGACAACAGATAGGGGTGTAAGTGTTAAAAGTATTTTATTTCCTATTTGCTTTTTACTTGATATATATTGGTTTGTCAAAACAGTTGTTCCACCATATCTTTCAAACGCAATGGAGAAGCTTAATGATTTATGTGTCAAATGAAAGCTTGCAACACAGGGAGTGGCATAGGCTATAAAAAATCCCCCATGCTTTCATCCCCCCTTAAAAAGGGGAAATATGAGAATTATTCTTCTGCTATATCTCCAGAATACGAGTGCCAAAAGTAACAAGCTATATGTCAAATGAGAGCTTGTGATGCAGGGAGTGTCATAGGTTATAAAAAATGACCCCCTCCCTACTATGAAAGGGGGAAATATAAAAACAATTGTTCCCCTATATTTCTTGAACATTAGTGTGGGGAGTATCATGGGCTATTAAAAAATGGCTCTCATGCTTTCTTCCCCCCCCCCCAAAAAAAAGCTGGAAGTATGAAAGTTGTTCTACTATATCTTCTGAACACAAAGGCCTAGTTATAAGTTAGGTGAGTGATGCTCACCTAACTTTAGTCAAATGAAAGCTCATATGATGACTTGTAAACTATTTCGAATCCCCCTCCATAAAAGAGGGAGGGCAGATTTTTGTGGAATTCTACCTTAATGAGTCATATCTCAAATTAAAGTTGTGACGTCTCAATGAATAGGTTACCTCAAACACTACTTCAAAATGGAGAGAAAATGGGGTCGATATTTATGGGTCATATCAAATGGAAGTTTCTGAAAGTAGATGCTTTTAGTGACTAAAGAAAAAAATATATAAATAAATTAAACATCTCAATAGTAAATATCACAGGTGATGTCCTGTAGACATGGGACTTGTGAAATATTCAACTGAAAAAAATAGTTTTCTCGTATGCACCCTAAAAAGTAGAAAATGAAATTAAAGCATATCCATGGTGCAATCAGTCACTGAATTTGTATTCACATCAAAGGAAGATAGGGCACTGATTTACCTGCTTAACAAGATTTTTGGTGCTCTATCTTCCTTTGAAGTGAATACGAACGCAGTGACTGATTGCACTATTGATAGCTTTAGGTTTATTTTCTACTTTTTAGGGCACATAGATGAAGATAGGTTTTTTTTTTTAATTTATATTTTATCTGCTTATATTTGTGAAAGATTCCAGTAGGTTTTAAACAATTTGCCATTTAGAAATTAAAGATGAAAACACTGTCTTCCACTATTGCACTGTACTAAAAATTATTAAACAATCTAAAATAATTGAAGCATAGAATTTCCTCTTATAACAATACACTTTTTCTTCACAATTACTATTGTTTTGTTGTTGCTAGCCAATATTTGCTTTAAATGTGCAATTAGAAAGCTAGTAGATGGAAATTTTATGCATTATTTAAAGGGATTATTTATATTTTAGTTTATCGGTAAATAGAAAAGTTTAGATACATTACATGACCATAAAATATTGAGACACTTCCATGTCATGTGAATGAAAAGCCCACATTCAAAATGCTTTTTGGCTTTGAAATTAATTTTCAAAATAAATTTTTTACGAAAAGAACTTCGAAAATGAAGATCTTACTCAAATCTCAACATTCAACAATATTTGCTAAATATTTGACCCTTTAATGCCCATAATGACTCAAAAATAGCTGAAGTTTGAAATGGACTGGTTTGACTAATACTATTCCTTTGTCTTTACTACCCTATACCTTTTTTGGGGGGGGCACCTTTGGACATTAAGGGATTAAAGCATAATTGAAGTTAGAACATTGAACAGCAGAAGTTGCTCTCATGCCTGTCTTAAACGTTTTTTTTTTTAATTTCTGGAAAGTTAACAAATTTACAAAATATTATATTGTTTTAGTAAATGATTTGTTGCAACATTTAGTATTTGTGTTTAACTTCTGAGTAAATTCTTATTATTAAAAACGATGCTGTTAAATATTTCATTTTACAAAATTAATGAGGCTTGATTGTTTTCAAAAAATGTATGAGTGATTACTTTTCTTTGTTACTATGATTATGCTATGATTTATAATGATTCCATGATTATTAATGACTTGTATCAAGGCAATGTCTGAGAAGGATAAGAAACAGTCAACAAAAAAAGAGTATTCGGGTTTGCTAAGTATTCAATCACTATTAAGCTGTTTTTAAGTAACAGGATGAAGATGAGTGTAGAAGAAAAACCATTCTGAGGCAGGTGGGACTTGAACCCATGGCCTCCTGTTGACAGAAAACTCTGACTTCAGATCACTGACATGTCATCTGGAGGTCATAGGTTCGGTTCAACCCAGCTCAAGATGGTTTTTTCCTCTACACCCATCTTCATCCTGTTGCTTAAAAACAGCTTAATATTGATTAAATACTTAGTAAATCAGTGATAAGATGTGGATTCATTTGTCTAAAGATTATTGGAGTTTAAGTAAGGGAGATAAATAGTGCCAGATTGTACTGAAGGAAGTCAACCTGAAGAAGGTGAAGGATTTTTTTTTTAATTAGGCCATAAATATTATTGATAGAGAGGTTAAATCGCAGTGCAAATGTTAAAAGAAGTTGAAACTTGAATCATTTATATCACCATGAAACTTGTTTCCTTTAAATATTAAACGAATACTGCTTATTATTTTATTTTTACATGAAAAGCTTTTTTGCAAAGTTAGACAGCTTTTAATACTGTTTTCTATTCACGTAGCACAGAAGCAATACATTACTTTTGGCAATATGGTTTTTGCAGTTTGTCAAAATAATAATTATATCAGGAAAATGTTTTTGTATTGTGGAATGGATTATTTTGAAATAAACATTGTATATAATTTATTTGCATATTTTTCCCCACAGGAATTAGAAAATCAAATGGATGTTGCTGAGAAAAGGAGAACTACACTTCTTAAAGACTTCTTAGCAGTATGATGTTTGCCTCAGACTTCTACTGTTAGTAGGAGTGAGCATATGTATATTTGCTGTATATTAATTGCTGTCATATCCTGTGTTTATGACTCTGTATAGAGCCATCTTACAGGGTAAATTGCAGAAACTTTTTAAGCTTGTATAAACATTTTTCAGCTGATATGCAGTTGCCAAGTAATATGAAGTTAGCTCTGCAGGTTATTGCAGAGTCCAGATGAAAATGATTTCCATAGTGTGTATTTTGTAATGGTGCATATAAAACAGATCCAAGGGAAAAAAATGTTGTAATTTGTAAATATGCTGTACATTATTTAACCCTTTTTTATTAAATTTGAAATAAAACTGGCATCTTCTTCTGTGTTTTCTTATTTCAGTGCCAATTTCTTATAAAATCTATTTGAAAGTATGTAACATGTATTATTGAGATTTTTTAGAGCATGCTTACCATTTCTGGTGAGATATGAGGTTGTAATGTAATTATAATTAGCTAAGAAGTCTCGATTTTGAGGCTGTTTACTCTAAATTTTGCAGGGGTATTTTTATTATTAAAAGTAGAATTTTTGGAGAACCTGAGAGGTATGCAATGGTGTAACAGCTGTATTTTCTGTGACCTTTATTCAGCATTATGAGTTAGCCAAAAAAAAAAATGGGTTATTTTGATTTGTGTAATAAACTTGTGAGCCGTCCCATGGCCGAGGGTTAGCGTGCTTGGCAACTGATCTAAGGGACCTGGGTTCGAGCCCCAGGTAAGGCATGGATGTACGTGTCGTTTCTCTGCTGAGGTCCTGCCATCCTCACAGACCTTCTACTATGGCATATAAACTGACAGGCTCCTGTCAGACCTCTGTGGCAAGCAGCTGCTTGAGGGGGTATTTATTTTTTTTTTATATTTAATAAACTTGTAAATAAAATTGTGTAATATCATTTTTAAAATCAAAGGAAATAGGATGTTTCCTTTGATTTTGGGGCAATAATCAAATGATATGATTCTGATATAATTATTATCTTTCTTTTATATAATCATTTACTATAATTGAAAAGTCAATGGTCTTTTAAATCTAAAGAAATTGCACAATATACAGTTACTGGACAGAAAAATCGAAACATCTCCATATTAATATCAATGGAAAGTCAAGTTCAAAGCTGTATAACTTCCTTAAAAAAAAAGTTTTTTTAAATGTGACTTAAGATTACATTCAATTCTACCTAAATCTCATATTTTCACCAATATTTCTTCAGTATTTAAAGAGTTATGGAATATCAAGTAGCAGCAGTAATCCTAAGAAAATTATGCAGAATTTACTCCTATTTAAATAATTATCTGTCCAAACTTTTAATATACGCATTTATTAAATGGTTACATATAAAACATTCAAGCAGATATGAGCTATAAAGGGCCAACCCGACTGTATAATATAGTCATCCAAACATCTGTCCTGATATTATTTATGCATTTTTCCACTGTATGCCAATTCTAGCAAGCCCCTTTTCATTGATATAATGGGGATGTTTTTATTTTTTCCTCCCATACCTATATACACGCACTGTGGGCTGCGTTGGCTCAATCGGTAGCATCCCAGCTTGTAATCTGTAGTTTCTAGGTTCGAGTTCCAATTGGGTCAGCATTGAGATTGAACTCTACAAAACTCCCCTCCCTGCCCATGGTCAATAAGGGACACCAATGGATTTGGAAAGGCTGCCATCCGTCGGATGGAACATTAACCATCACCCTGTGCACATTAAACTGGATGTGCACAGGGTATGAAAAACACTGGATCGCCTTGACTGGAAGCTACCATGTCTCCCAACAGCTGTTCTAGTGGGTCCCCTCCCCCAACTTCTCTGAACCTTTGGGGTCCTCCTGATCTGGCCATTTAGCCCATTGTGTGCAAAAAATGCCACTCTGAAAATTATTTTAATCAAGGAAAATGATAATTATACAGTTCGATGTCTTCAGATAAACGAATTTTTTAAATATTTTTTCAATTAGCATCTGATGGCATGTGGCAAAATGTGTAAATGAAGCTAGTACATTTGAATCTCCTGCCTATGAGGTTTTGCTCAGCGATGTAGAGGGTATTAAAAAGTTGGCCAAGTTCTTGGTGTGCTTATCCACTGATCGAAAGGAGCTAGGTTGGAGCCCATGATAAGGTATGGATGTTTCCTTTCATGCCTTACAGATCTCTGGCCAGGGCCAAGCCTATATGTCTGACCTTAGCCAACGTAGTTGGGCAGAGGTTGGGCTTATTACTAATCTTCTTTTGGGAGCAAAGAAAAAAACACTGCAGCATACACACAAGTTGATGGTTAAAAGCATTCTTGGCAGTGGCCACTAAGCTGGTGTGCGAGATGTGCACAGCACACATTCCTTCTGCTTTAAGGGCGACAGTAGAATAACAGTTTTAAACCTTGAGTGGAAAGACACGAATCAAATCTTTGAAGTAATATACACACAAAAACCCTGACTGAAAACCAATAAAATGACAAATGTAATCTACGTCATCGGATATTTTTGTACTAGTTAAACTAATGCCAAAAGTTTAGTGCAAAATGTATGTCCATTGATAACTGTTGCTTCATTCCCAGCTTTCCACCGTACTCCATTCACAAAATAGGCAATGGCAGCTGCCCCAAATTTCGGGCATTTTCTGATGGTTTACTCCTTACCCACTGCAGGTAGCAATCAATCTGTTACCCCAACAGGACTAAAACTAAGTGGGACCACCCCACCAAATTAGGGACCAATAGCTCGGGTAGCCGCGAACCACAGGGAAACCCGACAATATCTGTCGCCAGTGACATCACAAGTTCTGCCCATTCATTCGCAAGGAATTATGGCCATTATATATGACGATTCATTATAGTTGGTTGAAATACATTTTGAATTTATTCGCCAAAAAAGGCATATTTTTTGCATAACACTCAATATTATCTCATTATTAGTATAAGTTTACACCAGGTAAGTAGCCAGAAAATATTTTTTGGAGTTGGGGCGGGGGGAATTGGTGATAGAAGTATTTTTGATCTAGGTACAAAATATTTTACTGTTGGTAAAATATAAAAATATATATTTACATATAATTAGGCATACAAGGTATAATAAATACTCCCTCAAACAGCTGCTTGCCACAGAGGTCTGACAGGAGCCTGTCAGTTCATATGCCATATTAAGTCTGTGAGGATGGCGGGACCTCAGCAGAAAAACGACACTGACGTCCATGACTTATCCGGGGCTCGAACCCAGGTCCCTTAGATCAGTAGCCAAGCGCTAATATTTTACTTATTGTTGGTAAAACATATATTTACATATCATTAGGTATACACTAGGTTATTTATTTTTGTTAATTGTTTTGTGAATTCACTTTTTATAATGATGAAATTACAAGAATTCCATATGAACGAAAATTTTCATATGGAATTCTTGTAATTTCAACTGTTATAAATAGGTGTGTGAAAATTTCGTTTTTCATTCTTTATATTGTTACCAAACTATTATAGAGTGGATTTTTGCATTAATATGGTTATATGCTCTCAACAGTTTCTGTAACTGTATGTTTCTGATATTTCATCATGGAGAGTCATATTCAGAGCTCAATAAGTAATTTTTTAATGGAAAGCATGATTGAAGATAAAGATTTAAATCAAATCTATCTAATCTGAATTTTCAATCAATACGTTGAAACTTTGAGAGTTAAAGAAGTTGAAACATTTAGAAACTTAGCTGATGCTGCAAAAATCATTCAGAACTGGCGAATATTGATATAATAATTATTCAAAGTGCATAAAATACACATATATTTTAGTGAAGTATAACATTTACTTCTCTAGTTTTACATGTTTAACTTCTCATATCAATACCAAAGAATATGTAAGGAGAAGAATGAAAGCTTCCATAGGCGTAATCAAAGAATATGTAAGGAGAAAAATGAAAGGCTTCTTGAATCCGGAGCCGAGTCGCTACTACCGCCACTCAGCTCCAGATAAACGCTCTGCTGTGAAATGTGCTTAGAGACGCAATGCAGCAAACCGGTTGCTCAATACTTCAGCTAGTATTGCTACGGTTAAATATTCCAGCGTCCATATCAATTTAAATACCAAAAACAGTTGTTGAAAATCAAGATGTTTTGATTCATATCTTTAAGTTATCCTGTCACATTTTCCTTCAAAAATCTTATTTGAAAAGTTTGAGTTCTAAATTTAATGTTCTATTTACATAGCATGAACTTTCTGTGGATTCGGTTGTTTTCCTCTGAGCGGCACTTTTTTGCACACCATGGACTAAATAACCAGTCGCAAGGACCCCAAAGGCTCAGAGAAGGTTGGGGGAAGGGACCCACTGGAACAGCTGTTGGGAGACAGATGGTAGCTCCCGTCAAGGCCATCCAGTGTGTTCTTTAACCAGCGCAGGGTGTAGCTCTCCCACACACGGGACCACGGCTTAACGTCCCATCCGGCGGACTGCGGTCTTTCCTATCCCATCGGTGTCCCCTACTGACAGTGGGCAGGGCGGAGACTTTCTGTGGGAGGGGAGAGACTAGATCAGACCAGAAAACCATTTCGGTACACAATTTTTTCCTCCATTTTAGCCCATTTTTTGGACTAGACTTATTGATACTCAGTAACTTCTTAAATAAGTTTTTTTATGGAACAATGTGACTGACTAAAAATAAAGAACTCATTTAAGTCCTTTCAAATTTAGATTTCTGTAATCATCCAGTATTTAAAGAGATTGAAGTTTTAACAATTAACAACAAGCTCAGACATAAAAATTTACAAGTTAATTAAAATTTAATGCAAATTTTTTTATAACCATTTAATAAAATAAATACATTTTAGGAGCTTGTGTAAATGATTCGAATCGTCATCAATTCTGTTAAAGTTTCTTAGAATAATATTATAATTTTCAAGTAAATCCCATTCATAACGCATTTTTTAATCTTGCAGCAGTGTGCCGTTTTGTTTAAAATTTAAATGGGATGACATATCATCAATGTTTGGAATTGAAATAATAAGGTACTTTTCGGTTAACAGGGCGCCAATCGTATTCCGAAAAGTACCGAGAAAACTTACATTTTGCCACAAAAATTTAAAAAGACTCTCAGTGCCTAGAGGAATCAGAGTAAGGCACGAATCAGTCGTCCGAATTATAAAAAAAGCCCCAAAAGTTTTTAAACCAAAGGAGAACGAATCAGTAAAGACTTCTCATAGGTTTAACATGGCAGTCTTTACTGATTCGTTCTCACTTGGCTTAAAATTTTTTGGGGCGTTTTTTATAATTCGGACGACTGATTCGTGTCTTACTCTGATTCCTCTAGGCACTGAGGGTGTCTTTAAAATTTTTGTGGCAAAATGTAAGTTTTCTCGGTACTTTTCGGAATACGACTGGCGCCCCCGTTAACCGAAAAGTACCAATAATAATTCTAAACTAATTGTTGTAATTGTTTTTCTTTAAATTAATACATTGATAGCTATTCAATTATCATTCCGCATTTTAGGACAGGCGAAATAATTTTTTTCGTGCTAATACTTCTGAGACAACTTTGATATTTCCACGAGAACTCGTTATTGTTTGAGACTAAAAAATATTTTTCATTAAAAAAAAATGTCCATTCCCATAAATTTCAAATGTTTTATAGCCTGGTACACCAGTAAATTTTACAATTTTGTTTTTATAATGATGAAATTACAAGAATGGAATATCAATTAAAATACTAAATGGTAGCTCCCGTAAGGCCATCCAGTGTGTTCTTTAACCAGCGCAGGGTTTAGCTCTCCCACACACGGGACCACGGCTTAACGTCCCATCCGGCGGACTGCGGTCTTTCCAATCCCATCGGTGTCCCCTACTGACAGTGGGCAGGGCGGAGACTTAAAGCTGGATTTATTCTATTTCCCCTTTTAGATTCTTCTTGAAATTTTCCTTTCGAATAGCATTAGCGCTTGTATTTCATAATTATTTGAAAAAATGTATTTCCCACCATTTTTAAGTACGTTATAAAGTCCCAGTAATTCCACTATAATCGGATTTTTTCTCGTTATTTTATTTTCTCTTCAAACTTTTCCTGGAATGGGTTGGGTTGTTTTACATGCTGAGCGGCACTTTTTTGCACACAATGAACTAATTGGCCAGGTCACAAGAACCCCTAGAGCTCAGAGATTTGAGGAAGGAGATCTGATTTACAGCTGTTAATTTATATGGAATCCTTTCATCAAAGTCATTCAGCATGTTATTTAACGTGCACGATATGGCTCTCCCACACATGGGGGCCACTGCTCAACGCTAGATCCGACAGACGGCGGCATTTCGAAGCCATCTTACCCAGCTGGGACTCGAACCTAGGAACTGCAGATTACGAGCCCTGATGCGCTACCGACTGAGCCACTCCCACCCCCTTTCCTGGAATGGAATTAGCACTTTTATATATAAAATATGTATTAATTATTTATCAAATATTTAATCTATTCCCAAAAATTTCCAACATGTCACTTGCAAATCAATTTTTCTGTTTCAACAAGTCAACTTGTACATCAATTCGTATTCCAAATTTAAAAAATTTTATACAAATGATTTTCTCCAATTACATACTTAAAAACAGTACTCCCGTCACCAGCATTCAAATTACGGGCGAATTGCGCCATAGTATCCCTTGTGTTGACTCGTACCATACGGCATAGCCTTCGCTTACCTCTAGCATCGATGAGCCATGGTCGGCCTACACCTTGCTGGCGGTTCGTGGTTTTCCCTCCTCGGACCACTTGAAGGTTATTCCACGGCCGTGGGCAATCCACAAGCATTGCCGTCTTGGAAATGCTGACCCAGTCGTCTGGCCATTACAATTTGGCCTTTGTCAAACTCGCTTAAATCCGTTGCCTTTCCCTTCTGAAGAACAAGAATAACACTGATTAACAGAGTTCAGTATCAGGTGTTATTTATACCATTTCATGACCTTCACATGCGCCATCGTTTACCTGTAGTTGCTTCGATTTACATAAAGACGCACTGGTCATGTTTTGGCTCTTCAGTGTATATGTATACACTAAACTAAGTGTCACGAAATAATACCTGCTCCTACTACATATAAAAGTAACGTAACAAATTTAATATCAAATGTGATTTTATTAACATTTAAAAATAACATGGAATCAAAACAAAAATAGAAATTAGGAAATTTCATTTTATACGACGGGTGTGCTTGCCTGTTCATTCCAACCTGGAACACACGAGGGCGCTGTTATGCGCTTATCTAATGCACAGTTCAGGTTGGATTACCTCTGAGCTGCACTTTTTTTGCACACAATGGGCTAAATAGCCAGGTCACAAGGACCCCAAAGGTTCAGAGATTGGAGAAGACCCACTGGACAGCTATTAGAAGACAGATGGTAGCCTCCCGTCAAGGCCATCCAACATATTCTTTAACGTGCACAGGGTATGGCTCTCCTGCATACGGAACACGGCTTAACGTCCCATCCGAAGGACGGCGGTCTTTCCAAGCCCATCTAATCTAATCGATATCCCCTACTGTGGGTAGGTCAGGGAGTTTTGCAGAGATAAATCTCAACGTAGACCCAACTGCTACTCAAATCAAGAAACTGCAAATTACAAGTCTGGCACGCTACTGAGCACTATTCAGCACGTTTGTTTTCAATTGGTTCAAGGCTAAAAATCTTAGTTCACACAAACAGGTTGTTGTGAATGGTAACATCAATACACTCGACTAAGCAACAGAAATTCTTTAATCCTAATCCAAAATGAAGATAAACTCAATATCTTGTAATCATTCTTAAGTGCAAATGAAGAACTAAGCTGTTAATAGTTTTTTTTTTGTTTTATAGTTAGATTTCAATACTTGAACAAAACCAGTGTTTTAAAAACTACGAAATCCGAGATCCACTGATATTTTCTATTTCATTAAAAAAAAAAATACTAGTCACGACCCACAGTTTGAAAACGCTTTCCTAAAGCATATCGATGGTGCCGTCAGTCACTGAATTCGCATTCACTTTAAAGGAAGATAGGATGCCGGTAATCTTGTTGAATATGTCCGGTGCCTAGTATGTTAATCGGAGCACTAGCTTCCTTTAAAGTGAATAAGAATTCATTGATTGCACCATCGATATGCTTTAGGGGTTTTTTTCCCACTTTTTAAGAAGCATACTGGAATTTAAATATATTTTACGTTTTGTTATATTTTTTTCTTCGTCACTAAAAACCTTCAGAAACTTTCATATGAAATGACTCAAACATCGGCCACATTTTTCTTCCCAGTTTTTGGAGTCGTGTTTAAAGCATCCCTTGACATATTTAATATTGCCGTTAAATATAATTTTTTGAATTTTAATTTGAAATATAACATTAAGGTTCATCCCAGCAAAAATCTGTCACCTTTTTGGGGAGAGAGGGAGTCAATTTGCAACAGTCTACGACGGTCCTCGTATGAGCTTTCATTTCACACAACTCGTAATTGTAGACCGTATCTTTCCGAAGACATAGCGGAACAATCATTTTCATATTTCCCCTTTTTAATGGGGAAAGAAATGGGGGTTGGATTTTTTAAAGTTGTAACCCTCTCCATGTCACAAGTTTTCATTTGATGCACAGCTTGTTACTTTCGGCAATCGCGTTCTATAGATAGCGGAAGAATAGTTTTCATATTTCCCCTATTTTTTTTAGTGGGGAAGAATGAGGGGTCAATTTGTTGTAGCCTATGACGCTACCCGCGTCATAAACTTTCATTTGACACACAAATCATGTTTGATCGTCACGTTCGAAAGATAATGTGGAACTACTTTGACAAATCCAAAAACCGGCAAATGTAGCAGCGAAAAGCAATAAGACAGGTGAAAACACCGTGTTATACTAGGCCATATTTTTCACCTAATATATTTCTAATGGGTCAAGGATTGGGTTGGGTTGTTTTACCACTGAGCGGCACTTTTTTGCACACCATGGGCTAAATGGCCAGGTCACATGGACCCCGAAGGCTCAGAGAAGGTTGGGGGAGCGGACCCACTGGAACAGCTGTTGGGAGACAGATGGTAGCCTCCCGTCAAGGCCATCCAGCGTGATCTTTAACGTGCACAGGGTATGGCTCTCCCGCACACGGGGCCACGGCTTAACGTCCCATTCGACGGACGGCGGCCTTTCCAAGCCCATCGGTGTCCCCTACTGACCGTGGGCAGGGCGGGAATTTTTGCGGAGATAAATCTCAATGCTGACCCAGCTGGGACTCGAACCTGGGAACTACAGATTAGGAACCTGGCACGCTACCGACTGAGCCACCCCCGCCCCATCAAGGATTGGGAAAATACGTTTTTAGTCAAGAAAATATCTTGATTAAAATGCAGAAATATGTATTTTAAAATACTACTATTAATCAGCAAAATCAATATTTATGCACCTAAAAATGTTGGGTAAGGCCATTATTAAGAAAGAAAAAAAAGTTCTTTAACCAAAAAGTCACTTACGTTTGAAGCTCTAAATATATTATTTGCAAACTATCCAATAAATGCAGAATAGTAGACAACTTGTGTACAAGTTTTAAGTGCTTATTAGAAAACTACTTCAAATATTAAATGAGTGGTTCTAGAAATAATTTCTAAAACAATCCAATGTTTATTCACAAATCTGAAAATTAAAGCTTTCAATTAGGCAATTACACTTGATTGTACTTGATGGAGTTGGGACAAAAGCATTAATACTCAGTATCTATCATTAGTAATGAATGAATTACAAAAATAGTTCACAAAAAACAGTTTACATTTCATTCACTACTTTCTTCTAAAATTTACAATTATTAAAATATATAAAGTTGCATTAAAAAAGTCGAGGAAATCAAAACAAAGTCCGTGAATACACTATTGTTAATATCAATGAGTCTCCCTCTGGGAATATTTTCATTGTGCCAGGCCATCAAAGTCCCATTCTTTAATCAAGCAAATACACTCAAGAACAGTGTTTTATAAAAAGTCATTTCACAAAACTTGTCAATGTTCTAGTTATGTTATGATCACTTGGTCTGCCTACTGTCAGATCTGAAGTTATTACTTTAATGCAATACTTAAGATAAAAAAAAAGGACCATACAGTTTTATAAAATTTGCTAATATATCATAAAAAAATTTACAATGCTAACGTCTGAAGTGCATCAAAGTCAGTACAATGGCAAATATTCAATCATTACTTGAAATTATTGTTTAGCAAACGGAACTTCATTTCCCCCCCCCTTTTTTTTTCATTGCACATTATGCTGATTGCAAAGTTTGAAGAATGTTGAAACCAAATAGTTTGTAAGAGATAAATGCATAATAATTTAAAACTGTACACTGCAAATGGCTCTGAGGCCAATGTAGATTTTTTTTCAATATGAATAAACTTATTTTTTTCACTATTTATTAGTTATATTTAATGAAGCAAATGGGCTAAAAAATAGTTCTTGCAAAAAACAAAAACTTATGATTTATTTAACAATTGCTATTAGTGTACTGGTTATCTTCTTCGTCTTCCTTTTTTAACTTCAGTCCAACCTTCCTCTAAAGGCTCTGTGCCATGTGAGCTCCCTTCATCAACTTCACTGTTAATTGCCAGCTGCTGAAGCTGTGAAGTCAGGGGTGAATCGTTTTTTTCTATCTGTTGGGAAACAATTTAAAATACAATGTTCAGAATTTCACTTAAACAGAGTATAACATCTACTACTTCATTAAGTATACTTAAAAACAATAGGAAATACATAAACTAACGGTTATTGCTTTGTAAACTGTAACTCAGGTTACAGTACAAAATTTTAAAAGTCGATTTTGTGCTGAATGTAGCAAGGAGGAGGCTGAGAAAATGGTGCACCAACATATTAGTTGGCTGAAAGTGTTTCTTACAGTCATATCAGAATATGACCACCCACGGAATCACAGTGTACCCGCCCAGGTGCGTCAGAGTGCACACGACAAGATCAACCACAAGGAGATATAAGTGGGCAGCCAGGACAGATGAGCCATAGTGCGTATTGTGAGCACAATGGGAAGAGGTACCGATTTGACAGGCATTCAAAAAGAAATGATCATCAGCTACCACACCAAAGGTGGAAGCATCTCAGAAACAGCAGATTTTGTGGGCTGTTCATGAGGTACTGTAGTAAGAGTGTACCAAGAATGGACCGCTGGCACACCGAGTACCTCCAGACGTCACAACTGTGGAGCCCCAAAGGCCATTGACCCTAGAGGAGAATGTCACCTCCGTCAACTGGTAAAGGGCAATCAATGTGCAACAGTGCAGCAATTGACCACTCAAACGAATGCTGGGGCACCCAGGTACATACCCCCCGATAACAGTAGAGCGAACCCTGTTAGGCATGGGTCTCCAGAGTCGATGCTGCGTAAAGACACCCATGTTAACCAAGGTCCATTGGCAATGATGCCTGCAGTTCACACGGGACTACTGTCATTCGACAGTGGAAGAGTGGAAAAAGGTTGCCTTCTCTGAAGAATCGAGGTTTCTACTCCACAGAAGTGATGGGCGGTGGCGGATACGGCATCAGACACACGAGAACCAGCACTTGGACACACTTGTCAGTCAAGTACAGACCGGCAATGGCAGTGTGCATGTCTGGGGGATGGATGTTTTCCTGGTATGACCTGGGACTACTGGTACCACTGGATGGGGGACCCTGAACACCAATGGCTACCTGTCCATCCTCGCTGACCATATGCATCCCTTCATGTTGGACGTTTACCCTGGTGGTGGTGTCTACCAACCACCAAATTAATGCACCCTGCCATGTCACTAAGGTGGTGCGTGACTGGTTCCAGGAACACAACAGCGATGTCTCCATTCTCCCTTGGCTGGCGAAATCGACAGACCTCAATCCCATAGAGCACTTGTGGGACCATTTTGATGGACAGATTCAGCATGTGGACCCACAACCCCGTCATCTCTGGAACCTCTGTGCTCTGCTGGAGTCTGAATGGGCATGTATGCCTCTGTCAACCTTCCAGGGCTTCATTGTGTCCATGCCATCTCACCACTGTCATCCGGGCCAAGGGTGGTTATTCCCATTATTAGGTAGGTGGTCATATTATTCTGATACGACTGTGTAATCTTGATATTTGTATTACTGGCAATAAGAACCATGTAATTCTCAACTCACAAGCAAATTTTGAAAACATCCTTACTTTTGAAATATTTTCAGCATCTTTTAACAAAGGACAGGAAAGTTCACTAAATGATATTTGAAATCAAACATACATTAAAATAAAGTCATCAAACATCCCATTTTTCCACAAAGTATCCCTTTCAATTCTTAACAGGATGCCCTTCATCATTCACTTTTAATGATTAGTTTGAAAAATAATTTTGCTTTGGAGAAAATTGTAAATTTATGTTATGTATCAGTAATAAATTATTATTGTAAAATAACACAACTTAAAAATGCAATATATCAGGCACCCCAGAATTTCATTTCCATTTCCACTTTGTTGGAGTTGTAAATTTAAGAGATCTAATAGAAGGCAGTATTTATGTATGTCATTCAAAAAAATTCTTATGTTTGATATTAGCTACTACACTTTTCTTAATCAAAGTAGCGTTGGTTGTTTTACCTCTGAGCGGCACTTTTTTGCACACTATGGGCTAAATGGCCAGGTCACATGGACCCCGAAGGCTCAGAGAAGGTTGGGGGAGGGGACCCACTGGAACAGCTGTTGGGAGACAGATGGTAGCCTCCCGTCAAGGACATCCAGCGTGTTCTTTAACGTGCACAGGGTATGGCTCTCCCGCACACGGGGCCACGGCTTAACGTCCCATCCGACGGACGGCGGCCTTTCCAAGCTCATCGGTTCCCCTACTGACCGTGGGCAGGGCGGGGAATTTTGCGGAGATAAATCTCAACGCTGACCCAGCTGGGACTCGAACCTGGGAACTACAGATTACGAGCCTGGCGTGCTACCGACTGAGCCACCCCCGCCCCTAATCAAAGTAGCATTTGTAATTATTGTACATCAGCAAAACCATGTCCCAACTAGTGTTATTCGCATGTATTTGTTTTATGAATTTAAACTCTGCAGAGAAGCATGACAGGCCATTCAAAACTTTTGTATGCATTTTGGGAGAGCACAGCAAATAAATGTACAGCATGAAATTAGTTTCTGAAGTTCAAGTCTGGTGATGAAACACTGCAAGAGGAGCCCCAGAAAGAAAAGCATCTGTCATTAATGATGATTTGAAAGCATTAAATGAGTCCAACTCAAACTTACCTCAAGCTTTCACAAAGGAACATGATCACCCTTATAATGACATTGCAAAAGTGCAGAAGCTAAGAATGTGGATACCTCATAAATTGTCTGCTAGAAAACACAAATGGCTCACAATCTGTTTATTGCTCCTTTCTCAATGTAACTGGGCCATTTTTTTAAATCAAATTTTAACTTACAACAAGAAATGGGTTATGTACTGCAACAATAAATACTTGTACAAATGGTTGTCACCTAATAATCTGGTAAAATACATTTTGAAGCCAGATCTTCATGACTGCAAGAAAATGCTTCACATTTAGTGGACAACTGCTGGAATCATCCAATTTGAGATGTTGGAAAGTGGCAAACCATTATAGCATATATCCATTTAGAACAAATTCAGAGAGCTCACAATGAATTACTAAAAAAAGAAAGCAGTCATCGATGTCCAATCAAAAGTGAGTTGCATGTCTACACATGACAAGTTACCTCAAAAAAAAAAAATCCTCGAATATTTTACCATTTTTTTTTTTGCACCTTAAAAATTATGTGCAACAGGCAGTTTAATACTCGAGAGGGCTTACAAAAGGAGTTATAAATTCTTCAGAGGCAAAAAAGTGGATATCTGCCAAGTATATACAAGATTGTTTCTTGTTGGAAGTGATAAGACTAATGGGATTTTTACAAATAAAATTCATTTAACACCATTTTAAAATAATCTGAAGCTGCATTCACAAACTTTTTTGGACCCAACAGTATAAATTATGTTTTTCTTTTCCTGCGGTGATTTTTTTTTTTTTTTTTCAAACATTTGGAGCTTTCTTTTTTAACGATAAATTCAAAATGTCACTTTTATCATTTTAAAAATCTGGTCACTCTAATATTTTCTGTTTGGAACAATTAAAAAGTTCCTGCAATCATGAGTTTGAGCTTCACCCAGACTAAGAATTTTTCATGTTTACTAAAACCTGCAATGCTAACTGAAGTGAGAATTTTAAACAAAAATTCACAAATGACTGTGGGTTGTTTATTGTGCAAATTATAGTACAATAGTCATAAATTACTGAATGATAGCCATACAGCCAACAAATGTGTAAACTTACACGTTTGTTTTTTTATGAAGCAAACTTTCAAAAGTCAATCAAAGCTGTTATTTCAATCCTACTCAAAAGAATAATAATAGCTTAATTGGGACAATGAATAAAGAGTTACTGGTTCAGCAGGTATATCCTTGGGTATTGTTAGCTGTAACTGATGCAGTGGTCAGAGAACCAGAGTCATTTCAATGTGCATGTTCCTTTGATGGGCTAAATGACTCTTGGGAGATCATTCCCTGTTCAGTCAAAAGTCTTCATTCAAATGAATTTTCAGGCATCCCGTTATTCCTTTGCTAGATGCTATTCTCTAGAAAACATGGTTTTCAATGGCTCACTCAAATTGTAGATTTCATTCATTGGATTCTATTGTTGTTTCTCATTAACCATTCCAGGGCCAACATCCATTATACAAGTTGGCAGAATCCAAACAGAGACCAAAAATGCCCATATCAGTTTTTAGTAAAACACATGAAACTTCGTTTTTCACTTATACTTTAATAATTAGAATTTTTGCTTTTATTTCCTTAAATACATTTTGATTTTATTTCCATAGATTTATATACCAATTGAACTTTTGTAATTATACTAACCATCAGTTTCTTTTATAATGAGGAAGTCTTCAATTTGCTGTTGCAGGATTTTTTTTGTTTTTACAGTAAAAAAAATTGATCTTATCATTTTATATGAATAAATTATTGTTACAGGAACATTACCTGCAATTTCATCTAGGTAGCAAAATTAGTATTCTTTTTCAAACAGAAATCAGCACTTTTTTAATTTAATAATATACTTTTAAAACTTTTTTTAATTCCTTTTGAAAAAAAAAATGAAATCAATCTGTGCATATAGCATTGACTGACATGATAGTCACCATATAAGGAGTGCTGCTAATGGCAAATACATTATTATGTTCACACTATTCTTTTCTGTACATTATTGATCAGTTTTGGTTTCAAGATTGACATCGTTTTACATCTAACAAAGTTGCAATGCTTTCTAAGCTTTTGGAATATCGATTTTTACATACTAGCAGAAGTTGTTTTCTCCAACAACTACATACATAGCTTTTGGTCAATAATTTAGTAATCTTTTGGTTTTAAAACAGGGTTTTTTACTCTACTGCAATCTAGAATAATTTTTTATTGCTCCTCAAATATATACTGTGATTAACATTAACTGTTTCAAAACTACTAAAAAAACCAATACTATGTTATACATTACAGCGACAGAATTGGACTATGGAATTACATCTTAAAACTTGCTTCTTAAAAGGAAGGACTAGTTATATTTATAATTACAAGAAATTTGATAACTGGCAATTAGAAATTAAGCTTTTATACGAAATTTTACAAATCCATAGCAGCAATTATATAATGCAACTTAATCATTAATATATAAAAATATATAATTCTTTTTGTGAGTTTGCCTTGTGCATTAAAAGAGAACTGATGACTTTGCAATCCATGATAAATAAGAACTAGAATGAAAAATACATATAAAACCTTAAAATTAAGCAAAATAATTTTCCTTCTTATAGCCACAAAACATAATTTACACCAAGAATTAAAATTTAAAAAACTATTTTATATCCTTTTTACCTAAACCAAAATGATGTTATCAGTCCACATTTGTTATCTCTCAATTACAGAAATAATGTTATTCACTATTGTATACATTCACAAATATGATCACAGGTTTTACCAAGTTCTTATATTGCAATAATAACAATGCAATTATATAACATTTTTAAAACACATGTTTACATAAAATATTTAATATTAAGAAACACTTGCAGTTCCTGTCATATAAATGTCAATAATAGCATACAAGCATCACAAAACATTAGAATGGGGGTTTGGGGGATACTAGCCACATGATATTGCAAAGTTTTCATATGTAATACCAAATACTTGCATATCAAAAATACATAGAGTAACAAAGTTAGTTAAAACTAAAAAGTTGCAAAAATTTTCAATTTTACAACTTTTAAGTGTTTCCTGCAAAAATATCATTTAACCCTTAAATGGTCCCAATGTTATATACAATTATAAACAAACAGATTGGAAAAAAAAACATTTTTTTTCAAATACAAGATCCATATTAAATTTAAGTAAAATAAAATATTTGGATGGTACAATGACAGAATTTTTTAAAGAAACATGGTAAAAGCATTTAATTTTTGTGAATAATATTTACCAGAAGTGCACATATACATACATTCATGGGCCAGATCATTATGGTCACCTGTCTCCATGAGTCGACACATCCCACAGCACACAACAGTGATGTCACTGACTCACATGGAATATAAACATGATGGGCAGGGTATGTTCATTTGTTAGTACAGAGCCTGTGAAATGGGGAATGGGCTTTGTACTGACGAGTACAAAGGAAGGACTAGTTTTATATAACTTCCTTCCTTCGGAGTTTGAACAGGAAATGATTATTGGTGCAAGGAAGGTGGGAGCCAGCATCTCAGCAACAGCAGGTATTGTTGGCTACTCGAGGGCCACTGTAATGGATGTGTGGTGGGAATGATCTGAAGAGGAACACACTTCCACCCAGGTGCCAGAAATGGGAAGACCATCACTTGTTGATGGTGAACACTAGTTGGGACGTACTGAACAGGACAACAAAAGTTTATGATCCCTCAATTAATGGCAGATTATAACTAGGATGAACAGAGAAACATTTTTGAGCACATATCCAGTAGATGCTCTTGTGAATGGGCATACAAAATAGTGGCTTGCTCATGTGCCCATGTTGACCAACCATCATTGACAGCTCCACCAGGGGCGGGGGTGGCTCAGTTGGTAGCGGGCCAGGCTTGTAATCTGTAGTTCCCAGGTTCGAGTCCCAGCTGGGTCAGCATTGAGATTTATCTCTGCAAACTCTCTGTCCTGCCCACGGTCAGTAGGGGACACCGATGGGCTTGAAAAGTCGCCGTCCGTCAGATAGGATGTTAAGCCGTGGCCCCATGTGCGGGAAAGCCATACCCTGTGCACGATAAAGAACACGCTGGATAGCCTTGACGGGATGCTACCATCTGTCTCCCAACAGCTGTTTCAGCGGGTCCCGTCCCCCAACCTTCAGGGTCCATGTGACTTGGCCATTTATCCCATGGTGTGCAAAAAAGTGACACTCAGAGGTAAAACAACCCAACAGCTCCACCAGCAGTGGGCACAGAAACATTGTGACTGGACAATGGATGACTGAAAAGGGTCGAAAGAGTCCAGGTTTCAGCTCCATCATGCTGATGGATTGGTCTATATTTGACACAACACAGGCGAATAGCTGCAACCAGGCTGCATAGATGGAAACAGGCTGGTGGCAGTGGTATCATGTTACAGGAATTGTTCTCATGGACATCACTGGGTCTCCTCATACTTGAACACACCCTCACAAGCATCCTAGCTAGGCATTGTTTTGAACCATGTGGTGCCCTACGTGATGACTGTGTATCAGTAAGGCACTGGACTTCAAGACAATGCCCGTATTGTGCAGGAATGGTTTTCAAGTCCTAACATTTCGTGTGTTCCCCTGGCTGCCAAATTCCTGACATGAATCCCATCAAACATTTATAGGATGCAGTGGAATACAGCAATCACAGGTCCAGATCAGTGCTCACTCTGGAATGTCATTCCATCTAGCTGGTATAAAATATAGGACACTTTCGACAGTTCAGTGGAGTCGATGCCACACCAGGTGCAAGTGGTTAGGCAGCTTAATACACTATTAGGCAGGTGGTCATAATGTTATGGCTCATGAGTGTATATTAAAAATCAATATCCAAGACCATTTAAGAGTTAACAGAAAAGTAAAAGTAACATACCTGTATTCATTTTCTAGATGCACCATTGAAAGTGGAAGTGATGCACACGTCCTCACAAGACATGAATTAAAACTGCCATATCATATGTTTGCTAAAAAAACCAAATTGTCCATTCAAAAAGTTAGGTGTGCAATTTGTTTCAGAAAGGAAATGAGCAAAAAAAAATAGGCACTGTATGGTTACGACTGTTGCAAAAATAACAATTTGTTTCATATAAGATGCTTCCGAGGTTTCAAAGAACATTTCTGCGAATTTTAGTCAGCAGTACTTATTTCACAAAAGGTTATCACAAATTTTAAATAGTACTGTTCTAGCAATTAATATCATTAGGCTGCCATCTTCTTGCTAATTTGATATACATCTGCTCTGACTCTACTTGCATTACTGTATCATCCTTTTACTTAGAATTTTAAAGGGTTTTTTACTTGTCTTTCTGAAGTAATCTTTTATTCTCATATTTTAGCAATAATCAAAATAAAAAAATGTTGTGCTTATATTGTGTATTATATCAGCAATAAAAAATAAAGAATAAAAGAGTCAAAGTAAATTATCCCATTAGCATGAAGTTGGGGCAAAACGGAAAACAATATGATGTTTGCAGTCACTGCAAACAGGTATGCTTCATGGTTGTTTATTTACAGTAATGATTATAAAATTGATAATAATTTAAAATTATCTCATAAAGCTTCAAAAAAACTTAATGGGTAACCTATAATGAGGTTATAATAAAGTACTAGCAGTTCATATATGTTACATAAAGAAACCTGCACCCAAGATTTAATACAAATAACAAGATCTCTAACCAGCGTAGTGGAATCTCATTACTTTTTAACAAAAATGAATAGTTCAAAAAGGAAAAGAGCTTGATTTAACACCTGTAGCAATCAATATCCATAAAAGCTATTTTTGGAAAAATGTTACAAAAATTATTTGCTTTGTTAACAGTATTATGAAATATTTTTATAATTTAAATAACTGTTTTCGTTACATTTAAATATTTTAATTGATTTCTATTAAAGTTAATAGAAAATAAAAAAGCAATGGCAAAATTTAAGCTTATTAACACTATAAATGCATCATTGTGATTATGCTCATGAAAGTTTCATATTTTAAATAACAGATACGATAAAAAAAAAAAGATAGGGGTGAACCGAAAAGTATACAATGCCTATTATAAATCAGATCTCTAAAAATACGTTTGTGTGCATGCATACTAATATAGTAAAATAAACAGCAAAAACAGATTATTTTGACATTATTTTTACCTCTGTAGTACTGTTGTGTTCATCTTCTGAAGGCAAGGCCACACATGCATTGACTGCAGGAGATATTCTATGCCGTACAAATTGAAGAACTTCATCTTCTGATCCAGCCTGACACAATTCAAAGAATTTGCAAAACTTCTCTGACACCTAATAATTGAGACAATAACAAGACATTTGAATATCTTCCAAATTTTCAGTTTTCACAATTGTTAATTTCTTCCTACTAGACCAAAAGAATTTCCTCATCTCAGTTACACTTCAAATTAAATAAAAATCATTTACCGAAATTCACTCTAAGTCTGAGTAACATTAAGTGGCATTATCTCTGAGAGGTCAAAGTTTGCTCCATAATAATCACCAATTTACAAGTACCCCAATCGTCAAGACATACACGAGGAGACCCATTGGATAGAGTCAGATGTGCATACAAATATATGTAGACAACTCTGCACATAAGATGACTTAATATCTTATCCAATGGATGGCAACTTTTCCATGTTCTTCAATGTCCCTTACTGAAAGCAAGGCAGGAAAGGTTTTTTTAAAAAAATCACAACTTTCACATCTCTAGCTAAGGCTTTATGCAAAATTCTCAGAATTCAAGTCTACCATATTACCAACAGTCACTTTGCCTTGTTATGTTAGGGGTTTTCAACTCAGGATCCATTTACATCCTAAAGAAATTAGAAAATAAATATACAGGGTGATTGTAAACTCTTTCAATAACAAAAAAAAAAGGGGTGATAGTACACATCATGCCGACCAATTTTTGCAATGGAACCTAGGGTCGCATTCCACTCCTTCCGTCAGAAAACAGTACTTTCGAAAAATTCCACGCTTGCACAAGTATTTACAACCGGTGCATGAAAATCACAATACAACGATTCGGAAATCTCTCACGGTACAATCTTTGCGCTTCATGTCTATTACCACCTGCTTGGCCGTACATCAGATGCATGTCCGCTAATTCCTCGTATGTGTAGTCTTCCATGTCCTTCACGAATACATCACTTATCATGTGACGTTATCACGGTAATGTCGATGAACGGGTTCAGCTGCATTTTTAAATGTTTGTTCTTAATCGTCTACGCACTTGCTCAATACACCTGATTTGCATCTTGTGATTTTCATGCAATTTTTGCAAATACACCTGAAAAAATTGTGCATCCTGATGTGCAATTTTTGCAAATACTCCTGAAAATACACCTTGCTCAATACACCTGATTTGCATCTTGTGATTTTCATGCACTGGTTGTAAATACTTGTACATGCGTGGCATTTTTCAAAAGTACTCTTTTCTGGCGGAAGGAGTGGAATGCGACCCTAGGTTCCATTGCAAAAATTGTGCATCTTGATGTGTACTATCCCCCCTCTTTTTTTGTTGAAAGAGTTTACAATCACCCTGTATATATAAATGCTTGGCTGCAGAATAAGAGAACCTCGGTTAAGTCCCAGACAAAGATTTTTTTTTTTGCTGTCTTTCTGCTATCTTATCTTCTTCACAGTTCTTGTGGGATATTATACCAAGAGGCTCTTGTCAGAACTATTTGGAAAATGGGCTGCTTAAAGAGTATTTTTTTAAAGCAGAAAATAAATATCCCCTCAAGCAGCTACTTGCCACAGAGCTGACAAGAGCCTGTCAGTTTATATGCCATAGTAGAAGGTCTGTGAGGATGGCAGGACCTCAGCAGAAAAACAACAACATTCATGCCTTACCTGGGGCCCAAACCCAGGTCTTGTAGATCAGTAGCCTAGCATGCTAACCACTCAGCCACAGGACAGCCTCAACACTGTTCAATTTAACAATTTTGAGGTTTCTGCCTAAGGTTATCTACAACTTAAGATTTAACCATAGATATACTTGTCTTTCTGAAAATAAATTATCTGTAAAATTATAATGCAATTATAAAATTGAGCTTTCTAAAACTACATACTTACTGATTTGTCTTAGTTTTCAAGTTTAAGCCTTCATGCTTCAAATTAATCACTTATCTTCTATGAACGGGGAAAAGATTGGGCAGAAATGTGAAATAAAATATAAGTCAGGTGGTCCTCAGCTCCAAATTTTAATAGGAGCCTTTGGCCTTACAATTTTGACAGTACCTGATATACACAATGCAAAACTAATGGTTGTTTTATATTGTCAAGCTATGAAATTAGGCTACAATATTTCATAAACAATCATTCTTGAAATGTTAACTTTAATTACAACATTCAGATGTGAACATTCCAGAATTATATTACAACCTTTTTCATTTCCATACATTTCTCAAAGGAACTTTAAAAACTGATAAGAAAATACATGTTAATTATTTAATTCATTAACCAATGAAATTGGGTTGGCACAATAGTGGTTTAAATATGCTTTTTTCAAATTATCAAGTGTTTTCGTTAACCCTTCCAGTGTTCGGCCTGAAAAATGGTTTCCATCCAAAGACCAAGATATTTTCTCCCTATGCTCAGCCAAAAAAATTAACTTTAGAACTTTTTTTCCAAATAACTAACAATAGGAATTATGGCATGTTATATGCCAAATTAATCAGCATTTAATTTCGGATTTTCTGAAAACACTTAACAAAAAAAGACAAGTTTTATTTTAATAGAACTTTTTTAGAGTCATGTAGCCCAAATCCTCAGTGATGAGTTTAGAGTCTTAAAATTAGTGGAAAAAAGATGAGCTGGCATTAATTCAATGGTAAAATAATCTGGCATGTTTCTGGAGAGATGCGGGTTCACGTCCCATATGTCAGCAAAAAATTTTTCCACAAAATATTTAAAATGCATCTGGCAACACAAAAATTAAAAAAAAAAAACTAATGGGCAGAAATGAGTATAATGCACATGAATAGAAAGACTTTCTGAATAACAAAAAAATTCTTTGGTTTCAAGTAAATATTTCTTGTTCTGTAACTTTTTTTCTTGGTACCATACTTTGAGAAAATTCCAGGCTTTTAGCCAATTGTGCCTTGTTAGATAAACAAGTCAAATTTAGAATTTAAAAAAAAAAACAATCAATGGAAACAGGTCACATTATATACCAAATTAAACAGAATTTAATTATGAATTTTATGAAAATAAATAATACAAAAAAATTTACAAGCACATTACTTTTAATAAGCCTTTTTTAATGTGACATGGGAAAAAAAAAGATCGCACTATATAATTAAGGCTTTATTTTGGAAAACCTGAAGAATAAAAATAGCTAAATTGTATATTAATCGAAAGGAAATCTCCTACAGAATAATAAAATATTTAACCTCAAATATGATTTTTATTTCTTTTAATGATTCTTTTCAGTATCATATATTTTAAGCACAGTCAGTGTTATACAAAGTGACTTGGACTTCTCACATTCATAGGATTTTCTCAACTGGTTATGAAATAGAAAAAACTTCCTTGGCTGCTTTTTTTACTAAACATTATGAATTTTTCCTTTGGGTTTTGAAGTTTAGCAATCTTGGCTAAGTGCAGAAGGATTTGTGTACCAAACCAAAAAAAAAACAGCATTATATCATCTGTGTGGCCCCAAGGTACTGAGGGGGGGGGGGGGTGCCTTTAAAATCATTCAATATAAACATAAAAACTCATAATTTAAAAAAAAATTATTTTTCTAGAGGGGTGAATTAACTTTTACAGTGAGTTTAGCAGAGGGGATGCCTTCCCGAAATTGCCCTCCCACGTGATGGCTGTTTTCCGTAGCAAGGAAGTCTATTTTGCTTCTGTATCCAAGACATTCATTTTCAGAAAATAGTACAAGCTCAAAGTTTTTTTACTAAAAAAAAGAAATAATAAAAGAAAAATTGCATATAACCTAATGGGATGTTAAATAAAATATCCGTAACAACTTTTAAGCTGACCTCTGATCTTCCATACTCAGAAAGATCGATAAATCAGCAGACTGAAGATTGCTAATTAACAGAAATAAATATACAGAAATGAATTTGCTTTCATATCCAAGACCTCGTTTATTTTCAGAATATACTATATCAAAATTTTACAGGAAAAGTAAAAAAAATAATAAAATAAACATATAGCCTGATGTGATGTTAAAATATCCACAGCAACAAGTTGTAGGCCGACCATCCGATGCAGAATAACTATGAAAAATCAATACTTATTGATTGGCAAAAAGATAGTTTTCATTTCAGTAGATTTATTTTCAGAAATTAACTAAGGTTTACATATGAAAAAGTAAATACTAGCTTTACAAAGGGTATTCAATATGCTGGACCAAATATGGGAGTCACTTATAGCACACAGAATGGAGATAGCATGTGTCAGCCATCTGCCTCTCGTTTGCCTCAATGAGCTATAATGTAAATAAGTGCAGCTGCAACCAGAATTTCTAAGAAGGATGTGTTTATTTCCAGTTTCGATTTTAAGAGCAAGATGCATAGAATGCTGGGAAAAAATGATAAAAATAATTTGGGAACACTGAAATAGGTTTATGACAGAAAGGGGTGTGAAACGAAAAAAAAAAAATAATATGATAGTATGTACTTTGTAATTACTTGCAAAATCTACAGTTTTTAAAAATAGTAGTTTTTTTGCTAATTTTTAGAGTTTCGAAAATTTAAGGAAAAATTTGTTGATAATAGTTCAAATCAAACTTGTGAGCTTAATTAAATCAGAAGGTTGCTTCAGCAAATAGAAATGTTAACAAGCAAATCGGCAATACTGTTGCTTCTAAGAAATGGCAATCAGATGACTTTATCAAATTATTTAACCGTCCCGTGGCCGAGTGGTTAGCATGCTTGGCTTGTGATCTACGGGACCTGGGTTCGAGCCCGGGTAAGGCATGGTATGTGTGTGTGGTTTTTCTGCTGAGGTCCTGCCATCCTCTCAGACCTTCTACTATGGCATATAAACTGACAGGCTCCTGTCAGACCTCTGTAGCAAGCAGCTACTTGAGGGGGTATTTATTTATTATTTATTTTTAGTTTAATAAAATATACTTCAAATTAGAAAACAAAATATTTTAAAGCATGAATTATATATTTTTATAAGATATATATATATAAAATAAATTACAATGTCAATTTTTATTTTTTAAAAATTGATCTTTTTTGTTGTTGTACTAAAAATGTATACACATCCTTGACCTCTCATTTTGGATTCTGCGAATGTATACAGATGACGTGGACACCGGAAGGGTTGAAAATGTTATAGTACGTAGAAAAGGTCTTGTTTTTCAATATAAAAAAAATACATATATTTTCCATTTTTTACTTCAAATCAGAGACATTGACATGAATAAAATTAGCAGACTCAAACACATGCGAGCATTTTTGTTTCTGCTGGCAACACTGTTTGTCCAAAGATGATTAAATATAGCAGCCAACCTACCAGAATAAAATAATAACATCTTAATGGATTGGAATATATCTTTTAGTTTTAAAACTTCATATTGCATTTACACAGCATTAGCATAAAAGGAGTATCACCCTACTGTATGCAAAAACACATTTACAAAAGAAGACTTTGAAATATTCAGTTTTTCAAAATTACTCATTTCTTTTGAATCATGAAACATATTTTGATAACTTTTCACGTTGTTTTCTATTCTAAGTCACCTCAAAAAATTAATATCTTTTTTTTTACAAATGTGGCCGAGTGGTTATTGGGCATAGTTACTGATCAAAAAGACCTGAGATTGATCCCCAGATAGGTATGGATGTTTCTTTTCATGTGTTGTCTTCTCTGCTAAGGTCTGTTGATCTGTTTCCCTTACAGATCTTCTCTATAGCATATTATGCTGAGAAGTTCTTGTCAGACCTCTGTAGCAAGCAACTACTTGAAGGGCAATTTACTGTCCAGTGGCAGAGAGCATGCTTGGCTACTAATCTAAAGGGTCTGGGTTCGAGCCCTAAGAAATGGGTAGTTCCTTTTTTTGTGGTCCTTCTGCTAAGGTCCTGCCTTCCTCATAAATCTTCTCTATGGTATATTATACTGGCAGGATACTGTTAAGTTTCTTAGCCTCAGGCAGTGCTTGAGGAGTAATTTATGTATTTATTATGAGAGAATAGGATCCAACAATGTTTAATAGAATCAACAAAATATGTTGCAAGAGGGTACACTTGATTTCAGACATAAAAATATATGAATTAAAAATTTTAAAAATACCTATTTTCTTCTCATATTACCCAGAAAAAGAAACAGAAAACCAAGCCAATGATGAAATCACTTAATGAATTCATATTAACTTCAAAGGAAGGTAGTGGACACCAGTGTTCAATATTATTAACTTGCATCCTATACCTTTCTTTGAAATTAATATGAATCTAGTGATTTCATCACTGGCATCATTTACTTTTTGGTGTTATCTTGCTTTCCTCACAGATCTATGGCATATTAAACTGAAAGGCTTCTGTAAGATCTCTGTGACAAGTGGCTGCTTGAGGGGTAATTAGCTTTTTATATAGCACAAATAGGTATTTTGAAATATGTATTTTTTTCATATTTCAATAGCAACTTTGCAGAGAATTTAGTCACTAAAAGTTACTACTGTCCTCTGCTTCAGAGAAGAAAATTCATATTCCATATTTTCCAAATGTGGAATATATGGATGCATGTTTTCTATCAAGATGAAGTTACTCCCTTTTCTGACAATTTTAGGTGACCTATAACATTCTTTATTGCAAGGTCTCATTTAACCTATAACATATTATATGCTCAGCTTTTATTCCCAGATATATAGTGGAACAATGTTTTACACATTTCCCTCTTTATTTGAGGACAGTAAATTTTTATAGTCTATGACACTCCTCACACTGCAAGCTTCCATTTGATACATAACTTGTGATGCTCACCTGGTTTGACAAACACATAAATTGACATATGACAAGTGAAAGGCAATAGGAAGACAGATAAAAAATAAATGGAACATTGAATACTAGATGTAATAATTGTGTTGTTAGACTCAATATTTTGAAATATTCATCTATTTAATATTTTTCATCCACAAAAAAATATATATTTCTACCAGCCAACCCAAGCTGATAAAACAAGTATAAAAAAGGAGTGCGTAGATTTTGCTAATTAGTATTGATTTACAGTGTCAGTATTCATGGAAAAAATTGGTGGTGGGTCATTTTGTGAACTATGTAGAAATGGTAAATGCTTGGCAAATATAGCATGTAATAAATTCCCAAAAATCAGATGACTCTTCTTTTCACTGAGAAGTGACAACCACATACCTGCAAACATCATTGGAATCCAAAGATTATACGTGAAAATCAACAGGCAACTTTAATCATGCCATGATTGCAAAAAATTAATACTTAACCATTTTCTAACCAATGCTCTTGACAACTTTGTTGCAGAAGTTTGATTTTCCCATATCATTGTAAAGCTTATAAAGTGCCCTTAGATCGTGGATGCAATAAAGCTTACTATAAAGTATTGATTACTTTCAGACAAAAATATATGCATTGCATTTTCACTCAAGAGACAAATATCTGCTGCATTTGTAACTTTCCATGTAGCAAAACTATAATTCTGACACTTTTTTCTGCTGATATTGTGCCAATGCAACAGTCATTTTCTAAAAAAAAACTATATTTCATTTTTAATACCCCATAGAGTTCTTAAAGTGTATACAAAAGAAAATAAGTTCAACCGATTTTTTTTTTAACACAATTTCAAGATTTGTCATATAATAGATTAGTTGAATAACAAATATATATGTTAATAAGATATGATTCAAGGTTTATTACATCAAAGCTGAAAAAAAAATCTACTACAACTAAATGAACATCTACTGCTCTAATACAAAATAAGAAAAATGGACAAAAAGGTAAATATAAAAATTAAGTGAAGCAGTATACACCGATCAGCCAATACATTAAAACCACCTCTGCGTTATGCAAAGAAGCATGTATGCAGCCATCAGTGTCACATGCCAAGGTCGTGAATGATATATATAATACCTGAGTCAGAGCTCTAGTAGGCAGTATTTCGTTTCATCTCAACATGGGAAAACCAAAGGGTTTATCTGATTTCAACAAAGGCCAGATTATTATGGCAAGACCCCTTGGTAAGAGCATCTCCGAAACAGTGATGGTGGTAGGTTGCCCACACTATGCAGTAATTAGCACCTATAATAATATGTGAGGTGTGGGTCGACCACATCTCACTGATGCCAGAGGTCAGCGCAGGCTATCACGTCTTGTCCGCAGTAACAGAAAGGCTACTGTGGCTGACATTACCCATAATTTCAATTGTGGTAAAGAGCCCAATGTGTCCAAACATACAGTTCATCATAAGCTCTTGGATATGGGTCTCCGCAGCTGCAGACCCATTTGTGTGCCTATGCTCACAGCCATTCACCACCGTCAACGCTTGCAGTGGGCATATAATCATTGACGTTGGACCATAGAAGACTGGAAGAGGATTCTATGGTCAGACAAATCCCATTTTCTGTTATGCAATGTGGACGGATGAGCTCGTGTGTGACGTTTACCCATGGAAGCCTTCTCACCTGGATGACCTATGGGACGGATCAAGGCAGCTGGAGGGAGTGTGATGGTCTGGGCAATATTTTCTTGGGGAACACTAGGACCAATTATCCCTGTAGAGCAAACTCTGACAGCTGTCACCTACCTGAACATCGTGGCTGACCAAGTACACCCCTTTATGGCGACTGTATTCCCTGGTGGAGATGACGTCTTTCAACAAGACAATGCCCCAGGTCATACTGTGAAGAAGGTTCAGGAATGGTTCCTAGAACATGACGAATTCCATTTATTGCCATGGCCCCCAAATTTGCCAGGCATGAATCCTATCGAGCATTTGTGGTTCGAGTTGGAGAAACGGGTACGAGCAGCATCACAATTACCCAACCACATAATTTACTGGAACTGCTGGATCTTCTGTTGCACTCAAGGTACTAAATATCAAGCAACATCTAGTTGAATTTATGCCTCATCGGGTGAGAGCTCTTTTGGTGGTGAGAGGAGGACCTACATATTAGGTAGGTGGTTTTAATGTTTTGGCTGATCGGCGTATGTGTGCGTTGAATCCAATCAAAAAGTTTAAAATATATTAAAGAATTTTTTATAAACATAAAACATGCAAAAAAAACTTTATTGTCAAGATACTGACCTCAGTTAGGCTACCATCCTCTGCTATCGTATCAAATTCTGAATCCAAAATTTCAGCAATGAAGTCTTCAACTTCATAAGATTGTAAATTATCTGTAGAATAAAATTAAATATTTCAAAATAAGCAGATGATGCATAAAACATATATCAATCAAAACTACTTCTTTATAATACTTCTTCAGCACAGCAATTTTCATGCATA
Organism: Ryuthela nishihirai; assembly: GCA_038380435.1. NCBI lineage: Eukaryota > Metazoa > Arthropoda > Arachnida > Araneae > Heptathelidae > Ryuthela > Ryuthela nishihirai. The sequence goes on from JAWZYU010000020.1 coordinate 45,642,875, forward strand.
CCAAGCAATTAACTGATCATATGGTATGCATTCATTTTTGGTGTAAAGTAGAAAAAGAAATTGTCTTTGGCAAATATGGAATTGGAATGATCATTTTTAAAGATATCATTTCCAAACTATTGTTCTCTGATAGCGAAAATTCAAACCAATTTAAGCTTCAGAAAATGTGAAAGGTAATATATTTAGTACTTATTCAACTAAAATAGAATTTTTATCTTAAAACCAAATAGCTGAGTTTAAGTGGGGGTGGGGGGGAGGGTCATTGCTGTCAATGTAAATATGTGCTACCACCAAAATTTTAACATGAATAGATTGTTTACAATAGCAGCTTTAAATTTTGCCAATCTCCAAATTTTGCACCCTCTTACAGAGGAAATTTAAACTACTGGAAGATTCAGAAAAAGCAGTTTTTAATATTTCATTAGTATTATCCAAACCAAATTTTTCTTTTAAAACAAAGCTAAATGGCTACAGAAACAGTAATAACCAATTTCTAAAAACAAACTAAATTTCAAGAAATTTCACATTCTATGATATACATTTTTCATCCTTTTAGGACAGCAATCACATCAGAGGGAACTGCCCAGAAACTGCAACATTCACAACTTATTTGAACATAAATAGTAATTTTTAATTGAAATTTTCATCTTTACTATACTACTGTATATCATATTACACTCAAACTAGGACACAATTTAAAATAATTTAAAATTCTCTGTCATTGAGCAATAAAATTTTATAGAGTTTATCCTTCAAACTATTTGCATGTTGAAAGTTCTTAGGAGAAAACTCTCAGAAGCTTTTCGGAGCAAAGACAGCGCTCCGTCTTCAGTGAAGTGATGCTATGTAATGAAGTTAGGTCCATTTAGACATAGAGCTTCTTTCCACATGTCGTGAAGGGTGAGACACTGGAATCACCCTTCATGACATGTGGAAAGAAGCTCTTTGTCTAAACGGACCTAACGTCAGTACATAGCATCACTTCACTGAAGATGGAGCGCTGTCTTTGCTCCGAAAAGCTTCTGAGAGTTTTCTCCTAAGAACTTTCACAACATGCAAATAGTTTGAAGGATAAACTCTAAAATTTTATTGCTCAATGACAGAGAATTTTAAATTATTTTAAATTAATTTTTGAGCAAGAAGGTCTTTTTAATTGTATACTAGGACACAATTTTCCCACTACCTTCTTAAAGTGATGCATCCTTTCAATAAAGAAAATATATATATCTATTGTTTTTTTGCAACAAAAGGGGCATGTTGATAACACTTCACAGCAGTGGCCTATCATGTGGGATTTATGAAGCTGTAAAGTTTAAAAATATCAAGTTATGTAGTTACACCAGCCCTTCCTCACTAGTCCACAAAAATTTCTGCTTTTTTTTAAACTGGAAATAGAAGTTATCTATCCTCTGAGTGAAGGTCATTAGTAACACAAATATGAAAACAAACACATTCAACACTAAAATAATGTTATTAAAAGAGCTTACAAGGAATACTTCAGAACATACTTAATGATTAGATTTTATTAGATCATCTAAATTAAATCTAATCATTTAGTAATCTAATGATTAGATTTAAATACTATTTTAATACTTCCTTTGATATTTATACACAATCATCGTTGATATTAAAATGTTTTCTACTATAGCTATTAATCGTAACATTCTCCAAACAAATCATAACATTTCACATATATCCCTATGCCAAAAATCAATAACAACAGCATGGAGTAGCTCTGCAAAATAATTACCTATCCCACATTTATATTTAGTTTGTTATATCTGACCACTTAAATCTAAGCAAGTGGTAAAATTAATATACAATACTTACCATTAGCTTTGAAAAACTTTTCTATTTCTTGCCCAAACCAGATTTCCTTTTCCATGGCATAAGGACCTCCCATACCTTCCTCTATAGCAAGCTATGAAAAAAAAGGTAAAGAATATTTCACTATATTTAGTTTCTGGCTTATAGAACTTTCAAACAAAATATTAAATTCCAGAATGTTTAACACCAGAAACAACTATTGCAAATACACACTCAATACACCAATGCTCAAAACATATAGCTCAGGGCAAAAGACAGCACATGCTCATTAATCCTTTGTCCATTGTTTTCACTTTTCAGAAAGTTTTTCACTTTCTTGAGGCACAGAGTCTGTGTACCATTCCATATTGAAAGATTGTAAATTTTAGTTTGAACAGAAACCAACATTTTTTTTTACTAGTTCTATCAAATCTTGAAAATAACATTTCAATCTATGATACATATTTTTTCCCTGTTGATTCTACTAGAAAAAATTATGGAAAAGTTAAAAATATAAACTTATTTGAGCCTGTAGTGATTGTACACACATGTTGAATCACTGTAAATAGCATCAAGTAGTGATGATTTAGTTTGTGCTTTTTTCTGCCTTACCATAGTAGATTATCGATTGTTTCAATTTCCAGTATATTGACCTACTTACAGCTGTAGCAGAGTTGTAATGTTTTCTAAACTTTTAATATAAGTTATTGAATTTTTTTATTACTGTAAGTTGCATCATCTATAACTTTGCCAAACACTTTCCATCAATATTTTAGCAAGCTTTCGATTTCAAAGACTTTTTTACTCTGATGCTTTTGGAATTATTTTTTACTTGTTTTCAAATGTACAGTATACTGCAATTATAAAGAATATTTTAAAATGACTGAAAATAAAGCTGCTAGTGATCTCTAATGGCCAATATCAGAAGAACAGTAGGATTACATGATTAGCCTAAAAGCATAATTTTTAAAAGGTAGAACATTTTAATGAAAATTTTAATGATATTTCAGCCAAATACATTAACTTTAGGATATCGCAATTTTTAACTGAATTTTTTGCCAAATTTTAAAAGTAAACTTTTCCATAGCAGTAATGCAGCTTTATACTAAACCAATTCATTCTCTACTTCAGTTAAAGATTAAATGCTTTGAAATATTTTTATTCAAGTTTTTTTGGTTTTTTATATTTTTCAGTTTTTATTTAAATTATCTTGTTTTTAAACCAAAATGAATTTTTTATAACACGATTTTCCTTAGGATTAGAATTTGTCAATTGCCAAAAATCTAAGCATACGTGTTATTTGTATGAATAAATATTTCAGAAAAAAACTAAATAAATGAAAGATTTAAGCATTAATGGAAATATTATGAACTTATATATATTAGAATAATAAAATAATTTGGAAAAAATGCAAAATCTTTTAATTTTTACTGAAGTAAAAATAGAAAAAAACAGTAAAACTTTGCAATATTTTAAAAATTAAAAACGTTAGTATATTATTTGTTTTCAAAATTTTGCCATTTTATAATCACAATTAAATACTTTTGCTTTTGGGATATAACAAGAATATTTCCCATTCATTAATAACTTCAGGATGAGGTCCTAAAGTTGTACATTTTATTTTCTGAAAACACTTTAAAATTAACTTGGCCACCAGAGTGAGACAGTTTCAGAAACCTGATACTTTAAGGGTTAATGGTCCCCAACATTTTGATCAATAACTTAAACCACAAGAGAGCAACAATGCCAACAAAGTACAGAAACACCCAGTTTTGAATACAATTTTGAAATACAACCTAAATATATTACTACATTTGCATAACTTATTTTATGGCAGAGATATTCTCTACATATCAGTGTCCCATGATATTAGTTCATAAGTTCAAGCATTTCATCAACATCCATATATTCATGAGATCCCTCCTCCACAGCAACTTTTTGCCAAAAGCCTCTACTGCTTTTAGCAATTCCTAACCTTATAATGCCAAATTCCACCTCATCACCACCTTTCACTTCATTTTCACTTTTACTAAATTCCTTAATGGGAAGCTGTTACATTGTTCTAATATACCATCATCTCCTTAGACTCTTGGAACTTGCACAAACTTCCATCTAGATACACCCAGCCCCTGACTAATATGACAGATGTATTCTTCAAAAACTTCATGTAAGGTGAAGTCATGTTATCACTTAGCCAGACATATATTTCTCATAAGATATAATGCAAATAGGGTTGAATTCCAAAATCTTAACCTGCCTTGACATAATTTTAATTCTATTCTTTCATTTTGCCAATATTTGCGATTTTTATTTGTTTATGAATATTTTATACATACAGGGTGTTTTCAAAAGGTCTAGTCAAACTTTGGAAATGTGTTCTACTGCACATAAAATGAAAAAAGTTACTATGAGCATTGGGCTAGAAACACTTCCATTGCGAGTTATAGCACATTATGAGAGTGCAAGTAAGGAAGTCTGTCAAAAGGCACAATTCTATGTAAATTTGCAGGTCTGATGGCATAGCAGATGTATGCAAATGTTGGAAAAAAAAACACCACTTCTGGGTGATCTCAATCATATATATATATTGCACACTGGATTGATAGATGTGGACCAACTACATGGCCTGCACAATCTCCCAATTTGAATCCACTAAATTTCTTCTTATGGGGACAGTTAAGGTTGATGTTTATGCTATCCCAGTTCCCAATATACAGCTCTCCCCAAAGAGATCATGGATGGCTGTCAAAGAATTCAGAACACTCTGGGGCTTTCCAAGTGTGTTCGACAGTTGATAAGTAGCTGCAACGCATGTATTGCTGCTCAGGGAGGCCATTTTGAAAATTGCTCTGTTGTAGACTTATATAATTGTTCTCATTGATAACTTATAGTGTGCCATAATAGCCTGGAATAAAAAAGAACTTCACAGGCTTTCTTACTTGCACTCTCAAAATGGACTATAACTCGGAAGGGAAGTGTTTTTTGCCCAATATTCACAGGAACTTTTTTCCTCAGTATGCACAGTAAAACACAATCCCAGAGTTTGGCTAAATCTTTTGGAATAACCTTGTATAACTCATTCTATAGAAAAGAAACAATGACAAAGGTAGAAATTAAACACAGCTATATACAGTTTCAGGTATATATTGAATAAAGAGTACAGAGGTAATTGAGGGATTTGGGAGTTTGAAATCATGGTAAATTTGTGTATTTTCGATATCTAAACTTGCATTAGAAGGCACCTTTTTGAAATTAATATTTGATATGGAATAAGAAACATTTTTGTAAGGGATTCTTTTATTGCAGGATACTACTGTTATCATAATGTTAAGTCTATGGAGATGAGAATACACAAATTAGTAGATGTATAGGGATATGAAGTAACAGTATATTGTGGCATATGAATAGAATTTGGTGGTAGATAGGAGTGAGTGGGGTGTTAATGTTGCAAATAAGTGTAGTTGCGGATATGTGGAATTTTATTCATTCGAAAGGTATTGTGGGAAATTTGCCATGTAATTGTAATTTTTCAGTTTTTATGAGTTGGGTTGTTTTATCTCTGAACAGCACTTTTTTGCACACAATAGGCTAAATAGCCAGGTCACAAGGACCCCGGAGAAGGTTGGGGGAGGGGAATGGAACAGCTGTTGGGAGACAGATGGTAGCCTCCCATCAAGGCCATCCAGTGTGTTCTTTAACATACACATAATATGGCTCTCCCATGACTTAATGCCCCACCCAACAGATGATGTCCTTTCCTAGCCCATTGGTGTCCACTACTGACCAAGACGTAAAATTTTTTAGATATAAATCTCAACGCTGGCCGAGCGGAGACTTAACTCGGGGTCTGCAGATTACAAGCCTGGCATGTTATCGACTGAGCCACCCCCAATCCCTTTTTGAAGTGTGCTGGCTGTTGTTATGCTAATAGAAAAAATATAGGCGAGTTTTAAAAATTTTTTTGTACTAGATGTTATTGTTGAATGGATTTATGAATATTGGGGAGAGTGGTGAATGTTCATAAAAGGAAACGTGGTTATTATGTCAAGGGTTTACAGTTAGATACATTGTTCTTGGTGTCTTTTATGCATTGGGTTATTTAAATCCATGAGGATTTTTTCTAAGTGTAGAATGGTCGCTCATTGTTTACAATTTTGGGCTTTTTTTGCACTTATTTTAGCCCGTTGGGTTATTTAATCCATGGGTTTTTTTAGTGCGAAACGGCAGTTCGTTGTTACAATTTGGGTGTTTATGCACTTGTTTTAGCCCATTAGGTTATTTACCCAGTTTTATCTTAATGCATGGTACATACAGATGATTGCCAAATAATGAAGATTGAAAATGAGAAATTGATTGTTATAAACCTTATTGAGTAATTTAGATTACTAACTCTATATTTACAAGCTGTATTCTATGTGTGACAGTTATAATCTTTAACCAAACAAGGTAAATTTGTATATGTGTACATTGTCATCAGCCAGTGAATTTTAATTTCTTTGTTATTTACATACATCTTATGCGTCATCTCTCTTCATGAAAAATATCAGAAGTATGTCAATCTTCATACTTAAACCTCGCCTCTCCCAAGACCATGTTATGCCCCGTGACACTTATGCAGATTGCTGAGAAAACACCTGCCTCACATTAACAACACATCAAGAACACCTTGTCCCTGTCCTCCAGTGTGAACTAAAGCAACTCAGATATCTTCTAATACTACTTATAGCCTAGAACCTCCCTCTAATCCTTTCATACTCAACACTTTCACAACCAGCTGCTTTACTACCACATCGACCTTGTGCAACACTTGCATTCCCTTCTGCTACAATCCACAAAGCTATCCTTTAAACACACTAATCTCTATAGGCAAATGTGAAAAATGCTTTTGGAAATGCTAAAATTATGAACAAGGATAAGTCAGATAGGTGAGACAATGAAAGCATCCTAGGGGTCTTCTTATCTGTTAAATATAGTAATATTAATGATAGCAGAGTAGTAATAGAGAAATTGCATTATATGATATGACCAGTCATGTTAGTTGAGACAAGCCCTACTTTAACAATCATAAATAGAATTTGTGTTAGTCAGGGATGTGTATAAGACTAATACAATAATAATTTATCAATTCATCCACTATTATTTTGGAAAGAAATTTCAACTACAGCACTTGACTTCATAGCCCCATCAGTTCTGACAATAACTAGTTTTCCAAAAAGAAAATCTTTGTATCAAAAGGTTCCAAGAATTTGAACCAGCAATTCAGGAACTGGTACAAAATGAGACAAAGACACACCAATTGTGGTGAAAGAGCAGTTTATAACTGGACCTTAAACACTCAACCTCCTCAACTGTTGCATAAACATGAAATTTAACTTAAGTTTAATTCTTACAAAATGGCAGTATTTCAACAATAGAGCTATAAGTTTACATGAAACATTATAAAACATCATCTGTTACAACTAGTAGTGTGTTGATTTAAATTATTCCTGCACCTCCTCCTTTCAGAAATACTTTCATAGCATATTATTGAAATAAATTGGTGTCCTCTGTTTTTCTTTACCCAAAAGACTATTGTTAGTTTCAAGGAAAGCCTCTTTCAACTGATCCCATTCTTTTTCAATTTCAGCAGTAAACAGTTGTAAGATCACAGTGAAATAGACATAAAAGACATAAATCAATGGTAAACAACAACCACACAATAAACACACCCAACACTATCAAATTGGGACACTACCAATATTTATGCATACAGTCAATTGCAAAATATAAGAGGCACTGATTCTGCTAGAGTTTGGATACATTAAACCATATCTCAATTGGCTATATTAAACCATTCATTGAAGAAAAATGAATGTATTAATTCATTTTTCTATAATGGCTGATATTCTATGCTTAGCAAAATGGATAGAATTATATGCCATTTATTAATGAATCCTTTATTTTGCTTAATCTTTAATTGCAAAGCCCTTAGGAAAAATTATTTCACAGAAATAAATGTAATATACTTACTGGATAGCAGCTCAGTTCTGAATCACTATAAGATTATGAAACCGTACAAAAATTTACACTTCTTTTGCATGCCCTGTACTTAACAGATTTTCAAACTCTAAAGTTTTGTGATGATATGAAATTTAGGTATACAGATTAAAATTATTGCAATTATTAAAAAAAATTGGAAAGTGTAGGGAAAAAATATCACCATAATAAATAAGCTTTATAACAGTAGCTATGATGAAATTTTAGCTCAATGTAACCAAAGCAAGAGCCTTCATGCATTTGATTCCAGATACTTGGAATATAACATGGAAATATGTTGTTCATTTTATGAATTAGATGAGGCCTCAAAACATTTTGTATGATGCTATTTGGGAGCCAAACAATTTTCTGAGACTAAAGGGGATAACAGTTTAGGAGCTCGCAGTTGAAGGTTTTATCTATCAAAAGTGGAATGAAGAGAAAATATTAGGCCTCAAAATAAAATTTCTGGGCATCACTGATACATGGTATTTTCAAACCCTGAATTACAAGGGTACTTACGTATTAACGCCACTGCAGCGTGTAATAAATTAATAATTCCACATTTTAACTAGTTATTCTATGAAATAACTAATGATAGACAATTAAAGTGTAAAATAAACAATCTGACTGAATTATACAGCATACAAAATGTTATTTATACAGACGCAATAAAATCATTTGTTACAACAGGGATTACTAAAATGGCATTTGGAATTGCCCTAATGTGCGAAGGCCAAGTAAGAACGAATCCATAAAGTGGTGAATCTCTTGAATATGAATCTTCGTGTCACGTGATTCACTCGTCCGCATTATAAAAAATGCCCCGGATGAGCGGAGGCCAAGTGAGAACGAATCAGTAAAGTGATTCGTTCTCACTTGGCCTGCTCATTTTGGGGGCGTTTTTTATAATTCGGACGACTGATTCATGTTGACAGAGGGATGACCTGGTTTCAACTCTACTCTCGGACACTAGAAATAGTCTTTTTTTTTACTTTTGAACTTTAACGATATGGAAGCCGTTAATGTGCACATTACCTAGGTAAAATGCAGAAAACTTTTGATTCCGCACTTTAACGGAGCAAATCAGTTAATCTGCAGATTAGCTAGGTAATGTGCACATTAACGGCTTTCGAGCTTTAGCGGTAACATATATATACAGTAGATATCTCAAATTTCAGTTCAGCAGTAAAAATGAACATGGCGTTAATACGTAAGTACCGGTTTGGTCAGCAGTGGCGTTAATACGTAAGTACTATTACAAGTTTCGTAGTCAAGGAGCACTAATTATATAAGAGCTGTATCTTGTTTACGGTGAGATTCATTTATTTAACTGTTACCAACATCCAGACAGTGTGGTGGACAAAAGTAGCAACATTGTTCTTAATGTTTGAGAGTCATGTTACCAAAAAACTGCAGGTGACAATGCCAAACAAGATTTTATTTTAACTGGATTTCAACAGCAACTTTTTGCTCAGAATAGACAGCACATTTTCAGTTCACGTATCCTGAAGTCACTAATTAACACGTGGTTACAAAGATTGCATGCGATACTCAGAGATTTTGGCAGACTGCCATATTTTTTCATTCAAAATTAATCACAAACTTAAAATTCCGGTCATATTAATTTGCGCATTAATTAGACTACAATACAAATGTTCACTAAAATTACAAGTCACCTTCATGCTACACTTTCAATAGGATTTACTGAAAATATCATAAAATAGTAAGTCGTTTTTAAAAAAACATATTTATTTACGGAAAAATTCACAAACAATTAATGTTTTTCCAAATTACAGACCTGCAGGGCTGTCCAATTTTTTAGCACTACCCTAATAGCATTTAAAAATACACTTTCCACGTCCATGTTGTCGTTGCCGTGAAATGTGTGCTCTTGGAGATAGTGTTGCCAGAAAAATATTACTCTTTGGATCCTACGATAAGGTAATCATAAGTGACCTAAAAATATCTGTAACTTTACTTAAAAAAAAACCACTCTAAATACTACTCATCAGTTCACATCTCCATTTCTATTCATAATATTAAGATAAAAATAATTCAGTGAGGGATTAGACATATAAATCAACCCTAATAGGTAAAGAGCAAAAAACCGTATAAAAAAAAATACCTAGCAAGCCTTCTCATTTCCGTTTTTATACTACTCATTTATAATCTTATGACTTCCATATGTTTTATTTATTGAAAGATTAAGAGTATTAATAATCATTTACATATATATATATTACTCTTTGGATCCTACGATACGGAGTGATTAGAGCGCTTGGCTACTGATCAAGAGGACTGGGTTCGAGACCAGGTAAGGCATGGATGTTTGTGTTGTTTTTATGCTGTCTCGTCTTCCTCACAGACCTACCTTATGGCATATATAAACCTTTCTTTCTTTCCCCATAATTATAATTCTATTCCTTTCTCTAACAATAGTAGCAGTAACAAAAATCACTTTTCACAAGGTCTATACCATCCCAAGGGCGGTCATGTCTTGATCCTGGAGGTGGCCACTTCTGGACATACGAAAGATTTATACACTCCTCTTAATATTTTTAGTTCCCTTCTCTCTTTACTTTCCCTTCCTCCTTAGAGATGTAAAAAATTTCATCGAAGTTAAACTTCTAGCATTTTCTTAGCCTTCTAGTAACCCTAATTCATATTCAACCAGGATGATACTTTTTATTTCCAATCCCAAATAAAATAGGTGTAATGGCATTATTTTCCTCTTTATTAATTCTTTCTATTCTCCCAATTACATTCAATTAAAAGTTCCAATCACTCTCATTCTACCATTCCATAATGGTTATATTCTAATGAGTGTTGTGAGTCTCTTTCTACTATTAATATGAATTGGGCACAACCAGTAAAACCACCTTTTGATAATTTAAGCTTATATTTCACTTTACTATACTTCTCATTTTTTCCTCTCTTTATATGTCAACTCACTTTTTCGATGTCAAACATTTATGGTTTTAAATACACTCCAATATTTACATCACTTCCCAATTTGAAGTGTATATAAAACTAAGTTACATTTCTGAACAAAGATAGCGTAGAATTATAGAGATGATTAACAGTTTAAAGGTTTTAAAGAAATGTCAGCAACCGTTGAATGCTTTCTTGACTTTTCATATCATGAAAATTTAAATTTCTTTCTTTCCATATATTTATTCACAAAATGCACTTGTAGACAAAAAAACTTTTTATTAGCTGAATCAAATTAATATAATGAGCCGCTGCTGTTTAAATTAAAGCACATATATACAGTCATATCAGAAAAATATGACCACCCACGGAATTGCAGTGCACTTGCCCAGGCGCATCACAGAGTGCACATGACAACATCGACTACACTGAGAAGTGGCCAGCCAGATGAACCATAGTGCGTAACGCGAGTAGAACGGGCAGAGGCATTGATTTGATGGACGTTCAAAAGGGAATAATCATCAGCTACCGTGCTAAGGGTGGAAGCATCTCTGAAATAGCAGCCTTTGTGGGCTGTTCGCAAGGTGCCGTAGTAAGGGTGTACCAAGAATGGACCACTGGCACACAAAGTACCTCCAGACGTCATAACTGTGGCCATCAACTGGCAAAGGGCAATAGATGCGCAACAGTGCAGCAATTGACCACTCAAATGAACGCTGGGGCACCCAGGTACATGTCCCAAATAACAGTAGAGTGAACCCCGTTATGCATGGGTCTCCCAGAGTCGACGCTGGGTAAAGGCATCCACGTTAACCAAGGTCCATCGGCAATGACGCCTGTAGTTCGCACGGGACTACCCTCATTGGACAGATGAAGGCTTGAAAAAGGTTGCCTTCTCTGACGAATCGAGGTTCCTACTCCACAGAAGTGACAGGCGGTGGCGGATACATCAGATACACGAGAACCAGCACTCAGACACATTTGTCGGTCAAGTACAGGCCGGCAGTGGCAGTGTGCATGTCTGGGGGGATGGATGTTTTCCTGGTATGACCTGGGACTACTGGTACCACTGGAATGGCTACGTGTCCATCCTCGCTGACCACATGCATCCCCTTTATGTTGGGCGTTTACCCTGGTGGTGGTGTCTACCAACAGGATAATGCGCCCTGCCATATCGCAAAGGTGGTGCGTGACTGGTTCCAGGAACACAACAGCGATGTCTACATTCTGCCTTGGCCAGCCAATCATATAGAGTACTTGGGGAACTATTTGAATCGACAGGTTCGGAGTGCAGACCAACAACCATGTCATCTCCAGAACCTCCGTGCTCTGCTGGAGTCCGAATGGGCACATGTGCCTCTGGCAACCTTCTAGGACCTTATTGGTTCATGCCACATCATCTCGCCGATGTCATCTTGGCCAAAGGTGGTTATTACCAGTATTAGGTAGGTGGTCATATTATTATGATACGACTGTGTATATAATGTTATTAACAGTAATATAACTTATGCTTCCCCAACATGGGCGAACACCACCACTAAGAATATACGCAAGATTCAAATCTCGCAAAACAAAATATTCAGATCTACGGTCGATGCCCCTTGGTTTGTTAGACAGACTTCATAAAGATATGGGCATCGACCACAAATTCACTCATTTTAAATCTATTTCAAAAAGGATTTTTGAGGCTGTTAAAAATAAATTTGAGTGAAATGTTATATCACTCAAAATCATCAGAATATGCTTTTCTTATTTTCTACTTTTTAGGCCGCATATAGGAAGTATTTTTGAAATTTTTTTGTCAGTAAAACAGTTACTTTCAGAAACTTTATACGACTCGTAAGCATCGACCATTGGTTTCCTCCTAGTTTTTGTAGTTGTGCTTAAAGTAGCCCATGACATTAGAGACATCACGATTTGAGATATAACTCGATAAGGTCCACCCCCGAGAAAATAAGCTCTTAAAGGGGGAGGAGGGCAAAATTCTCAATGGTATACGACAGTCTTCACATAAGCTTTAACACATAAGTCGTAGTTGTAGGCCGTCGCGTTCGGAAAATATAGCGAAACAATGGTTTTCATATTTCAATTTTTCAGGGAGGGGAGAAAGGAAGGGGGTCAATTTTTTGTAGCCTATGGCATTGCCGTGTTAGCTTTTATTTGACGCATAACTTGTTACTTGCAGCATGGCCAACTATGAGAGACTACTGGCCTGCCCAAATTCGAAAAAAAATTAGCTTTAGGCAGTCTCCAACGTAAAATTTTGCTAGATGGCGTGCAAACTATGCATAAACAAATCTTCCTCTTAAGTCCTTATTAGCAAATAAAACGACTAAAAATAACTTGATTCATCTTAAAAGTGGAGAAAATTCGAAAAACTGTGCTTTAGAAATATAAAAACAATCGCTGTTTAAATTTCGAATGGGGAGAGCATTGTATGCAAATTTTTGCAACGTGGTTGACTATATTTGTAGTGTTTGAGACCCTCTTCCGGCTTATTTTTTACGTAGGGGGCCCCCCGAGAAAACTCGAATTAGGAGGCCTGTACTCTACCATTGTTGGCGAAGCTTTCGGCATTTGCATTCCAACGATATAGCGAAACAATTATTTTAATATTTCCCTCCTTTTTTTAGGAGGGAAGAAAGCAAGAGGTTAATTTTGTATAGCCTATGATACTCCCTACATAATGAGCTTTCATTTGATGCATGGTTTTCAGCATTCGCATCCTGGATATATAAAGGAACAATCGTTTTCGTATTTCCTCTCTTTTAGGAGGGAAGAAATCATGAGGGGTTAATTTTGTATAGCCTACGACACTCCATACATCATGAGCTTTCATTTGATGCATGGCTTTCGGCACTCGCATCCTGGAGATATAAAGGAACAATCGTTTCCATATTTCCTCTTTTTTAGGGGGGGAAGGAAGCATGGGGGTGTCAATTTCTTTATAGCCTGATACTCCCCGTGCCATAATCTTTGATGTGACACATAAATCATTAAGTCTGACCATCGCGTTAGAAAGGATGGTGAAACAATTGTTTTGATAAACACAAAAACCAACAAATGGCGAACAAAAAGCAATCATAAATATGGCTTTACCAGAAATATTTTGAAGGTGACACTAGTTTGTGTCAGCCCTGATTATAAAATAATAATTCACTATACATTATAGTAATCAACTTTGAAAGAATCCTTTTGTTGCTACACATTCTTACAATTACGAATAAATATCTCTTTAATCACATGATTATTCTATAAAGTTTATGTACAAAAAATAGATGTATATACAAATAGTATGTGTGCAAAATTGAAAACAGATCTTATCACAACTGTTTTATGCCGCATTTCATTTTCACAAAACATTTCAAAATAAAATGGGTGCCTTTTCTTTTCAGGACATGGAAAAGTCAGTTTTTCTTCTTCGAATGTGATATCAACCACTTTAGCGTTATATCTGGAAAAAGAAAATTAAGACATTATGAAAAAATATGCATTTGTTTCATTATAACTGATTCTGTTAAAACCGTACTCAATACCTTACATGGAAATCTTAGAATCAGAGTGTGCCTGATTGTGGTATTTTTCGAAATTAAAGTTTAATGACATAATACATATGTGTGATACTTTAAGAAATAAAATGCATTAAAGGTACGAAAATATTTAAGAAAATAAATAGCTTGTTCAATAATTTCTCATTACATCTTTTCTGAGAGCATCTTGAAATTTGGACATTTGGAATTGGATTGGAAAAATTGTCCAAAGATATAGCGAAACAATTATTTTAATATTTCCCTCCTTTTTTTAGGAGGGAAGAAAGCAAGAGAGGTTAATTTTGTATAGCCTATGACACTCCCCACAAAATGAGCTTTCATTTCAATTGGAATTTTGAAATTTCATTTCAATTTGGACACTTGGAAGGTGATTTCCAAGTGTCCAAATTGTAATTTTTGTTCTATTACTGAATTGTATTTTTGCTTTATTGTTTTAAGAGATATATGAAATGTTCTTTTGGGTTAGATACAGGGTTGTCAACCATCTTATATTAGCCAGGATTTCCCATATTATCAACATTTGTCCAGCGTCCCATATGGGATGCTGTTATTCCCAGATAAGGCTGAATCTGTCTGAGTGCACTGCCAATCACTTGCACTAGATCAAATTTACATAGAGATGAACCATGCTGAAGATGTAGTCTGCACATTGCAATACAATGCCAATGTTTAAAAGCAGGACCTTTCTCGATTACATATGCACTCATCCAATCAATTTCAGTTATCCCTACAGCTATTACAGCCACTCAAATATGGCAATTTGTTTTGTACTGCTGCAGTAACACATTAATAATTCCTAATCAAAGTGAAAGTTACTTCTGCTTGATAACATAACCCAAGAGGTTCACAATATGTAACAGTTGGTCGTTATGTATGTTATGTATTGCACTGTAGCAAGATTATATTTTTATGTATACTACATTAAAAATATAATCTCTCTAATGTAATTGTCAGCACACATGAATGTATTACAAACATACTAGTATCCATCCTGGTACATAAATTTTAAAGATAGTTCTTAGATCAGGATCCAATTAATTGAAGCTGTCTAAAATTGTAGAATTGCAAAGTTTGAGCCATAAGAAAGCATGGCACTTTTGCAGAGCCAAGCGAAATTACAACTTTGGAGTCCTTTTTTTTTTCAGATTAGTATTTTTTAGTTATTAGGCAAGTATGAAAAAAATCCTCCTGTCTGCCTCCTGGCCACGAACTTGGGATCTCCTGGTTGGGGATCTCCTAGTTGGGGGAGCAATGGGTAGATTTTTTTCACAATTGCCTAATAACTAAAAATGATTATCACTGTAGCAAGATTCATTCCTATTTTTTTACTTGAAGAACACAATCTCTGCACCTCTAGCAGCATCAGAACTGTGCAGAGTAGAATAACACTCCAGTTGCATTCTTATTTATCACAGAGTCTCTCACCTCCTAAAATTTAAAGCACACTTGTTTAACACAGTCTGTTTGTTTGAACTTGCAGTAAAAGTATTTAGGATGGAATAAGGATGTCAAAGTGTCTCAATCATTATTAGTTAATGCTATATATATATACGTTGGAAGATTACTCCCTATGCATACAGCTTTTATAAGCACTCATATATACCAACTTGTTGCACTGCTGACATAACATAGTAATTCTCATCCAAAATGAGTTGCTTCGTTTGATAATGTAGCAAACACAGGAATTCTGTAATGATATTCACCACAATGACATCATGTAATGAACACAACTGGTAGCACAGTCAGTTGATAAAAGTTTAATATGATAGTAGTTGAAATTAGCTTTAAGTGATGCACTTTGGATATGAATTGCAATATACTATATCAGCAACTGCATAGTTCCTGTAGTAGCTATATGGTTTCCAATACGAACACTATGGACTCTATGACTGAAGGACTTCACTGAGCCCCCCTCCCCTACCACACACCCTTTGTGTAAATTCTTTAAACAAATAAATTTCATTAAAGCAGGCACATTTCCAGTGGCAACAATGCTAGAAATTTTGGGATGACAAAATATGTAAAATATTTTAGATTCTTTGCATTTTAATTAATTAAACTGTTCATTGTTCTATTATATACTTTAGTTAAAGAAACTAAAAACTACTGCACCTACATAAAATTTTGTTCTTCCAAAACCATAAAAAATAAAAAAAAATAAAAAAATACCCCCTCAAGCAGCTGCTTGCCACAGAGGTCTGACAGGAGCCTGTCAGTTTATATGCCAGAGTAGAAGGTCCAAGAGGATGGCAGGACCTCAGCAGAAAAACAACACAAACATCCATGCCTTACCCGGGGCTCGAACCCAGGTTCCTTAGATTAGTAGCCAAGCGTGCTAACCACTCGGCCATACCACTATTTATTACATTCTTCTCCCCCCCCTTCCCTCTTGAAAACATTTTATGGATATATGCCTGAACTTTAGAGCAGTGAATGACATTATGATACAAAAGCCATGGAACTAGTGCACTATTCCACATCAAAACTGTTGTACAATTCTTAAATGTATATCTGTTACTTTGACTCAATAGCAGCAATGCATAATATGAACTAGCAGTAGCACAATACAGTCTTTTATAAACATCATGGTTGTATGTAACAAAATGTTCCCTGAATATACATGAATACATATGAAGTTATTTTACTGCAGTTTTAATGATATGATTTATATAATGCTTTTAGGCTATGTATAATTGCAACTGACTGATGGCACCACATCACCTTATGTGTCAACTGGAAGCAAATGACACATTGAACATCTATGAAAATGGTACAACAATATGGTATCTTTTTAAAAAGATACCATTTTGTTGTACCATTTTCATAGATGATCTAGTACTTTGGATGGGAAACTTACATTGACTCATAGGCAATCACCATGTTTTTTACAGAATATTTAGCAAAATATTATCAGTGGAATACATATTTTCATATGCATCTAAATGATTTATAAACACCTGATATGCAATCAAATTTTGGGTTTCTATTAAACAAAGCTATAAATAAAATTTATGTTAGATATAAAAAGATTCAGCAATAAGTTAACACTAGTAAATTATATATCTCAAAAACAATAAACATAGAAAATTTTACACATGTGAAGAAACTTTTACCTATATTTTCATTTTCTTTGCATGAAACAGAATAACAACAAACTTCTCTATCCTGGATTGCACTGAGATCCCTAAAATTAAATCAAAACCAAATTAATAAATTTCACATTAGGAAAAAAAAATAATATCAGGATAACTTGAGTGCAGGTTGTGCAACCACTTTAGTGCTTTTGACTAATTTCTAGCCCCTTAGCACACAAATAAATATCATAGCCCAATATCAAAAGTGTATGAATACACACTTTTTTTTTTAGTTATATTAGCACAGAAATTGTTTTAGTTATTCATATAGTAATAATATCTTCAAGATAAGCACATCGGAAAATATCAAAATATTCTTTGATAAAATAAAAATTTCAAAAAATTTGGAGTTAAATTCTGTTTAATTTGATATATAACATGGCCGATTTCTGTGGAATGGCTTTTTCAAAAAAAAAATCTAAAGTTGACTTGTTTATCTGACTCAGTACAATTGGCAAAAAGTCTTTGACTTTTCTCAAAGTATGGTAAGAAGAAAAAAAGAGCAATTTTCTTGTTTAAAGTAAAAATTTATTTTTTGTTATTCAGAAATAAATAGCTTTTCTATTCATAGGCATTATGATTATTTCTGTCTATTAGTCTTTTTTAAATAAATTTTTATTTGCATTGTCAGATGCATTTTTTTACTACATGACAAAAAAAAATCCTATTAAAATAAAACTAGTCAACCTTTTCATTAAATATTTTATTTTCTGAAAATAAAGAATTATATGCTGATTAATTTGGCATATAACATGCAATAATTCCTTTCATTAGTTATTTGGCAAAAAAAGTTCTAAAGTTAATTTTTTTTTGGCTGATCATAGGGAGGAAAGTAATGATGAAAGATTTAAGAAAGGTGGCTATTACT
Source organism: Ryuthela nishihirai (assembly GCA_038380435.1). Taxonomy (NCBI): domain Eukaryota; kingdom Metazoa; phylum Arthropoda; class Arachnida; order Araneae; family Heptathelidae; genus Ryuthela; species Ryuthela nishihirai. Next base: position 45,661,183 of record JAWZYU010000020.1, read on the forward strand.
TTATTAATTACTTCATTGGCAAGTGCAGTAGAAAGTTTAAGCTAATGTCATTTTGATGTTCTTTCATTCTTTCTTGTAGCGTTCTTGTTGTCAATAGAGTATGAAATAAATTACCCAAAAAATGTTCCAAAGGAAATTATAATTTTTCCTGACGTATTTGTGTTTATTTTGAAGACATTATTACCTTAGCATACACTTTGGGCTGAAGTCTAGGAGTTTCTGTAGCTCCTATGCCCAGTCAAAACCTGCACAGACATCTAACTTAATTGTATATTTGTTACTTAACACAATTTGGTTATCTACAAATAATTACTAGAAGATATAAGTAACTTCTATGTCACAAGGACTAGGAAAATGCTTATATACACTGAAAATAAGTGTGATAAATATGGAAAAAATCTCTAATAAGGATCTGAACATTGATTAGCAGCTATAAATTCTCAGCTGGTAAAATTGCACTTAATGTTGTTGGTTGGATGTTTTGGGATTTAATGCACAAGAGCAACTAAGTTCATTAAACATTGCATTAACTGGTTATGTGGGTCACACAGATCACCCATAACACCTAAATCTTTAATTTTATTCCCTTTTCAGTACTTGCATGATATTCTATCAATCACTAACCAATCAACCAAAGAAAACCAAATATTAGTAGCATTATCTAAGTCCAGTGACAAAAAGCCAAACTGTTAAATATAGATTCTGTTTTGGAATATATGAACTTCACAAATTTGCATTGCCCCCCACAAACACATTTTTTAAATCAAATGCACAATTCTTATTGAATTCTGGTTTTAAGTATTTAAAGTCTATGGTCTCAAGTTTCTATTACAAGATCATTCTAAAAATAAAATTCAAAACTTACAAAATTTCAATAAGTGCTTTTTCATCCAGAGCATTGTGTAAATCTTTCTTATTGCCCAACACTAAAAGTGGAATATAAGCTAATTGTTCTTTCTCTAAAAGACTATGTAGTTCAGTTTTAGCTAAGTCAAATTGGCTATTATTTGCTGCATCCACCATGTACCTATAAAAAACACAAAAGAAATATATTAAGTAACTTATAGCTTTAAATGTTAACCTATCAGTTACGTTTTATTTCAGTAAAAGTAGTCTAACATAGCATTCATATATGACAAATATAACATAAAAATACCAAGTAATTTTACAGACAATTTTTAATAACCTTTGAAAATAAATGTTTCTTAACCAGTCCTTTTAAATAACCTTTGAAAATATTGGGCACAAATTAAAAGCCACTAAGCAAAATCAAAGGCAGAAAAATGAACTTGTGAGCATTCTGAAGTTTGGTTTCATAGGAGGGTTGATAAACTAAGTTATGCAGTACGTTCAATCCACATAAAAATCATATAATGCTGGTGGCTATTGTGCTTTAAAATTTCCCAAAAAATTCCAAAAGAGTCTGTAAAGAGATGAAAGTGTGAAGTCAAAAAATTCCATCTGAGAATCCAATAGTGGCTTCTGGAGCAGAGTAGAAACAGGGAAATATCTAAAATAGCTGTTCAAATACACAACTTTCTGAAAATTACATATATCTATATCAGATTGTGAAAATTAATATATTATTGGAAAGGATTAAAATATAGTTTCTGCAGGTGCTTTAACACTACAGGTGCTGAAATTTATTTGAATGACAAAAAAAAAATGAATCCAGTGTACATTTTAAACATATCTATTATGAAATAAAAACATAAATACATAAAAACAGCCTATTAAGAAATTTTTTACTCCCCTTTAAAATACAAATATGAAAATGTACTTTTTTTCCTAGAATCCTTTAGCATGCCAACTTTTAGACTATGGAATTATAAAAAATATCAACTATCAACAATGTATGATGAAGCCTCTTTTGGCAGATATGGACGAAGCAAAGTCAGCTGTCCAACAGCATCAATGTCTTAGATGCAATTCTTTGCATTTCATATTTGCTGAAGAATATCTATCCCCACTCTGTGCAAAACTGTTTTTAAAGACATGGTGTGCCAGAAACGAAACTACCCAGACAACTATCATTTCCAGAAACGAAACTATCAATGATGATAATTGACTGTAATCTGTCAATAAGTGATAGTCTCATTTTCAGGAACTAGTGCATCAATTTAGGAAAGTATGAAAGAGTGAAAGAAAAAATACAAACAGAGGATCAATCAACTAACAACACTGAATTGATAGACAAAATACATGGAAAGACTGAAGAAGCAATAAACATTGCAACTGATGACAGTGATGATGATTCCATCAGGAGCAAATAAAAGGAAAAGATGCCACAGAGCACATGAATAATCTGAATGAACATGAATTCCTTCAGAAACATGATTTTGCTGGTTCAAAACTTTCTAGTCAAGATTCCTTTGGAAGAAACAATTTGGAAAAAGCCTAAAAAAACTAAAATAACGAAGATTTTTTCAAATATGGTATGTTGCATATAAATATGTTTATATATGTTACATATAGTTTTATGAATTGAAAAGGTCTGTTCCAACTTATTTCTTTCATCACATTGTGTGAATTTAACAACAAAAGCATCATTTTCGATCTTTCTCATTCCTCTGAATACCAGACACTTCTTAATAGCAGACAAATTCTTATTCCTTGCAAGGAGTTAGTACATTGTTGTCCATTATTGAGAGATTTCACCATACTTATATCTATATGAATTATTGAAATGTTCATTTCTGGTTGTATTCAATGATAATTATTCAGACAGAACAGGTTGATGTACAAAATTCAGAATTATGGTTTTATGCAACTGTTTCAGTTGCATAAGAGTCTGGAGGAGTAGCCCTGAGGAGCAGACTGAAGACATGGGCAAATATCAGTTTAATGACTGGGTAGAAATTGATCATGATTTACAATTGATACAATCTTAAAGATTAGGAAATCACCCAATCTGTCACTGACAATCACCCCAAGGTGAAGAGGAACAAGGAAAATAAAGATGAACCTGAACGTATTCCATTAACAAATGGTAAGCTCATGAAGCTATTGTCACTCCAAGGAAAGCACTGGAAAAAGGTGGAACAAATGACAGACTGCAAACTGTAATATAACACTGAAAACTCTCTCAATAGAATTTATAGGGACAATTTAAAGCAAACTAGAATAAATGACTATTTTAAATTATAATTGCTAGGTGTGAATTATCATTTTTAATTATGTATTTTAGTTTTCTTTCCATTATTAGTCTGCACCCAAAGTTTCACAGGGGAGAAAATTTTCTAAACCTGTTATTTTTATCAAATCTAGTTTTTTTTCCATTGTAATAAATTGTACCTATAATGTTAAGACACTTGATGAATCTATATTACAAGACTTTCCGAATAATAAATAGATCAAAATCTGCTTTTTAGTTATAAAAAAATTACCCCTCAAACAACTGTTTGCCACAAAGAGCCTGTCAGTATAATACACCATAGCAAGGATGCAAGGAAGCAACAGCAACTCAGAAAAATAACATCTGTACCATATCAGGGGCTACAGTTGCTGCATTTAATTAAAAAAGGATACACATTTTATCTTACATGGTATCTGAAGCTAAATTGCAAAAGGGAGGGAGATCATATGTTGAACATATTTTCATGGTGTCATTTCAATTTTTGGAGTGGGGCATATAACTCCCTTGGTCAATTCATTATATTCAAAATCAGAAAAATATTGTTAAAAACTTATTACAAAGATCAATGCTAAGGGAAAAATATTTAAAAAACATCAAGAATAGTTAATAAATAATAGAATGGGTTGCAAATATATATTTCTTTTCAATTTAAATTAATATAACTATTCTTAAAGGTAATAGCATAAATTAAAGATAGCAATTACATTGGGCAATAAATTTTCATAAAAGTCATGCCTCTGAGATAAAAATAACCATTTCTTAAAGATTTCAAGGTGCTGAACACGAATATGACAACGAAAATGCAAAATTGGCTATGATTTCTGAGAAATCTGCAATAGTTTCTTATAAAATAGAGTAATGCGTACATATGACATGTATCAGTGAAACTCCACTTCTACTTAACGATGTCACTTTGCCCATCGCTTGTACAGCTGCTCAGGATCATCTCTGGCAAGTATACAACAGTAATCAGCCAATATTGAAGTGGACTATTTTCCCTGGTATTGTTGCAATGTCCTGGTGAAAATGTTCACCGTGCTCATCATTAACCATGCTGCAGTTGTTGGGGAAGAAATCTAAGTGGGAATGGAGAAAGTGGACCTTTTAAGGACATATTGCAGCCAAGTTTGTGTTACAGAGACATGTCCTTAACCAGTTTCTTGTAGTTGTCTGCCCCGACATTCCTGAGGAATTTAGTTGACACCAGACAAAATTCATCCCAAGCCTTTTTCATCACCCTAAAGCTGGTTGTCGAACATCTGGTCTCTTAACAGCTCACGGATCTGAGGTATGCTATTGTCCACTTCTTTTTCCTTGTGATGCCTCCAGAAACAGGTGAAACCATGCAGAAGTAGCAGTCATTTGCATGATTGCTTGGCTCTCTCCAAACCATAGGAACAGCAAACGACATCGCTATTTCTTCGCCTTTTAGCCACTTTGGAAGATTTCTTGCACACGTACTGCACCATATGTGTGGGACCCAGGCATTGTCCTGGTCCTCGATCTTGTATCCAAAATAAAACTCACATGCCGCTTGGACTATTATTGGAGTGATGGTTCTTTTCTGGCTTGCAAATGCTACTTCCCCACAAATGTAACAATATGTATCTGTACTATTAATACAATTATGAGGCATCGCTACTGCTGGATTAAAACTGCAAGGATCACTTGTGTTGTACTCATGATTCAGGGGTAAATAAGAGTCACTCAAAAGACTTAACCTATGAGATGTTGCTTTCAACTAACGATTGGATCATCTTTTGTCCACAATCATAAAGCTGCGATGTCATGACTCAACTACATTGCATCAGACAATGATGCAATACCTCCAGGGATTGTGTGTATGGCGGGCTAATACAACACAACATGTTGCAATATGGAGTTTAAAATACAGCTTGTGAAATGGTTACCTATGTACTCAATGCAGACTGAGTCATTTATACGACCATCTCTGTTTATCCTAAACAAGAGCCAATTGACAAATTTTATTATCATTTTCGTGTTCAGTACCTCAAAATTAGTAAAGACTGGCTATTTTCATTTCAAAGACTTTTTATGTGTTGCCCAGTGTTATTCATTTCAAAGAAATTTCTGAAAATATATATAGTACTTACACAATAGCATTAGATCCACGGCAGTACCTTTCCCACATAGAACGAAACCTTGGTTGTCCTCCCACATCCCAGACCTAGAATATTCAAAAGGAAACTGTACTGAAGAAAAACAACAGTAATAACAAAAATAAATATGTATTATACATGCAATAGAAGAAAAACAGCTCTGCTCTTTTTTCAGGAAACCTGCTTGTCATAGAGGTCTGATAGCTTGTCGGTATATACATATCACTTGGTTGAAGGGATGGTTAGTTCCTTGGTGGTCTAGTGGTTAAGAAGCTTGGCATGCTTCTGGGAGACTTGGGTTCGAATCCCAGTCAAGACAGACAATTTTTTTCAACTCAATTTTTAAGTGTTCCTTGTCTACAGAACTTTTCCTGTGATAATTTATTACTGAATAGTTTATATAATGCTGTGAGCATGAGTGACAAATATTACCACCATCATAAATGTGGTGATTCAATAGGAAGACGTATATGTCACTTAGTTGAAGGGATGGTTAGTTTCTTGGTGGCCTAGCAGTTAAGATGTCCGGCATGCTTCTGGGAGACCTGGGTTCGAATCCCAATCAGGACAACCAATTTTTTTCAACTCAATTTTTCAAATGTCTTATATATTGACCTGATTGGGAGAGGCAAACCTCATCAGATAGGCAACTGAACTTTGAAAAATAAATTTAAAAAATAGCAATCTTGTTGTGTAGGTAAATCAGCACCCTATCTTCCTTTGAAGTGAATATGAACTCAGTGACACACCATCGATATGCTTTAGGTTTATTTTCTACTTTTCAGAACCCATATAGGAAAAATAGGATTTTTTTAATTTTTTAATTTATATATTTTTCTTGTCACTAAACACACCTACTTTCAGAACTTTCATTTGATATATGGCTCATAATCATCCACCTCAGTTTTCCTCCCTTTCGGAGTCATGTTTGAGGTAGCCCATGATATTGGAGACATCCCAAGCTTTAATTTGAGATATGACTCGTTAAAATCTAACCCAGGAAAAATCTGCTCCCCCCCCCACTTTATCAGGAAGGAGAATAGTGGGGGGAAAAGTTGAAATACTTTACGACAATCATTATATGAGCTTTCATTTGACACCTAACTCATAATTGTAGGCCCTACTGTTCAGAAGATATAGTAGAATAACTTTCACATTCCCCATTTTTTAGGGGGGAAGAAAGCATGGAATAATATTTTTTTTATAGCTTATCACATGCCCCACATCACAGCTATCATTTGAAGCATAGCTTGTTACATTCAGTACTCGCATTCAGGTGATATAGAGGGAAATCATTTTCTTATTTCCCTTCTTTTTTTTTTTTTTTTGGGGGGGGGGGGGAAGAAAGCATGGGGTGGTAAATATTTTTATAGCCTATGACATTCCCCACATCAGAAGCTTTCATTTGATGCACAGCTTATTACTTTCTGCAGTTGCATTCAGGAGATAAGAGGAGAATAATGGTTTTCATATTTCCACCCTTTTTTTACATGAGAAGCATAGGGAGTCAGTATTTTATACCCTTTGATATTCCACGCATCAGAAGCTTTCATTTGACATATAGCTTGTTACTTTCGGAACTAGCATTCTGAAGATATAGCAGAATAATTCTCATATTTCCCCTTTTCTAGGTTGAAATAAAGAAGTGGGGGGAGGTCAATTTTTATAGCCTATGACACTCTCTGGGTCACAAGCTTTCATTTGACACATATCATTTTCTCGTTTGTATTCAAAAGATATGGTGGTACAACTATTTTGACAAATCCACAAACCAACAAATGTCAAACCGAAAAGCAATAGGAAGATAGGTTAAAATAGTAATTATGCCTAGTGGTAATACCAGAAAAAATTTCGCCTGCAAAAAATGTTTCATGGTCCTTTCATGAATTTCTTTCAGCTTCCACTGTTTAAATTTTATTAGATTTCCTATTATAATGCCTTTAAAATTTCTTCTAGTTCTTAATAATTGAAATTTTTAGAGCCCATAGATATTTTATGTAAACCAAAATTATTACACTTTGGTGTATAAAATAGAAAAGTGTGCATTTTTCAATTTAATTATCTTAGATGTATACCTATACTAAATATTTATTAAAAAAAATTACCTAAAAGTTAATCATACATCCCAAATTTTATTCCTTAGAGAACTAGGAAAAGGCTTTCAGACAGTGAGGTCTCTCCTACAGGCAGCAGGAAGAGGAATTTCCAGCAGATCCCACCCTGTCCTCAGTAAGAAAGGAGAAATCACAGGATTGAAAAGACTGTTGTCCCTCAAATGGGATATTAAGCTGTGACTCTGTTTGGGAGACCATACCCTTATGTTAAAGAACATATTGGATGATCTTGACAGGATGCTATTATCTGTCTAATAACAGCTGTCCACTAGGTCCCCCTTCCTGCATTCTTCTCTGAGCTCTTGCAACCTGGCCAATTGTGTGCAAAACCAAAAAGTGCCACCCAACTTCCACAGAAAAACTTTTGAAGGGTATATTCTTTTGCATACAATGTAACAATTTGACTTATATGATAAAGAAAATGACCTCTGTAAGATTTCCTGCTTAATTAATTCCTGTTAATATAATAATTTATTAACAGATTATATTAATTAGCATATAGTAAAAGTAATCTTTTTTTTTTTTCATTTTCTAAAAGCTAGACAGAAACAGTATACTTAATATTACTAATTGTCATTAACATTCAATTTATTACATTACATGCATTTATAAAATTTTACCTTTATGCACACATTCCCTTTAGTTACTTTTTTCACATTAAAGCCAACAGTTGGGATCATATCTTGGTTAAAATGACCAGTCTAAAAAAAAAAACTATATGAATATACATGTAAACTACTTTTTAATCACATAATTAAAAATATTAGTTACATAATTATCTATACAACAAAATGAACAAATTTAAATTCTAATAATTTTCATATTTGATGTTGCATTCAGTGTTACTAACAACATTCTCTAGAACTGTTACCTAATGTATTTTCAAGGTATTCCAACTTTTACACAAAAAATTCAGAGGTATTTGGGCATCTTTGAAAAAATATATATATACTCTATAATACTGACACATTGCAACACCTTGAAGCAGTGAGAAATTCCAAATGATATTCGTGTATGGAGCAGTGTGGGAGACAAGGAAAACTTGATTAAGTTTCAAAACAAATGGACATTTTTATTACCAGAAGAATAAGGCACATCAGGAGTTACAACCACAATATGCAATTACAATGGCAATATATTGAGCAATGCATTGTGGAAGTGTCATATAGACTACTGATAACTCCTGCAGCACTGTCCATCATGCTTCCTGCACCTGGGTCTTGCAGGTTGGCCATTGTCGCATTGGTTGCAGGTGGGTATTGAGAGAGCATCCAACCATGTCCCATACCTCTTTACTGGGGACAGATCTGGGAATCTTTTTGGCTACTCCAGGATGTTGACAGCACGTAGACATACCCTGCCGATGTGTGCTATCTTGCTGAAACATGCTTCCAGGCACCTCTCTTACAAAAGGGATAGCAATAGTATCCAAGATATGCTCCATGTACCACTGAGCTGTCAAACTGCCTGTGAGGAACACTAGGTATTTGGCTGTCAAGCTGATAGCTCTCCAGACCATGACACTGCTATTCACACTGTATGCTACTTGAGAATTACTCTAGAATTAGTCCGTTCTCCGAAACTTTCCAGACTTGAACCTGGCAATCATTGGACCCTAAACAAAAGTGAGATTAATCGCTAAACACCACGTCATTTTGTTTTACAAATCAATTGAACACAGCACCACTCCAGATGCTGGCAACAATGGCCATTGGTTAAGGGTAAGCAACAAAATGGATGACATGCATGAAATCCTGCCTCTTCCAGTCTTCAAGATATGCTTTATCTGATGATAGGATGACTGACAGCAACATTTACCTCTCTTCTGATGGTAGACAGAATGGCTGTAGGGGCAGTGTAAGCATGTCAATGGATCAAAGAGTCCTCCTGTAGTGTGACCATCCTGCATGCTCCATATTCTGACTGACAAGAGGTCATATTCTTTAAAAAAAACAGCTGCCAGCATCAATGCCTGGTTGCATTGTCAATGCCCAAATGCTGCACAATACAGTGAGTCAACACTTCAGCCTCTCAGAAGCCAATAATCTGTCTTCTCCCAAATTCACTCCATTGGTATATGGTTGGTGAATATGTTGCTTTGACATTCCATACAAACTTCATATTTTCCTAAAACTCACAGCTCAAATTTGGAAGACTCTTCTCACAAGGAAACTGATCTTAATTTAAAAGAAATTATCATTACTGTGTTAGTTGTTAAAATTATTTAATTCCAACAATTTCACTGTAAATTTAGAATAAAAATTCTTAAAACATAGATGAGTTCAGATGACACATAATAGTTTCCATTGCTTATTGCAATGAGAACAACTCAACAGCAGGTGAAATGTTCTGAAATTTACAGTTCATCTTTGCCCAGGCAAAGGTATTGAAGTTAGCAGATTTCATTGCAACAATTCATTCCATTGTTCTCAGGTGACATTGCTACATAGTGATATTCTACTTCTCCGCTCATGCTTGTTGCTGGCTCACTCATGTTACTCTTGGATGGTACAGCATGCCTTGTTAACAGCCAAGTTGGACACCAGTCTGTTTTTTAGTAAGATGGGCATAATTCTTTGCAATGGTAACTTTTGTTGTTGTTCTTTATAAGGAGCACTGTGCTGCTGATATTTGCAGGTACAACTGTCTTCTTTCATCATATTAAGAACCCCGGATTGTAACATATAAATGTAACTAAAATGTTAAATTTAGTAACGCTATGGCAGAGGCTTTCTCGCTGATATCAGCAAATGCTGCAGCTGGATTGGTCCCATATTTTAACTATTTGCATGTCTCAACATAACTCAGCCACCTGCTGATTTGCATGCACTTCTAATCATTCCTTCTGGGTGCTGCAATTTCAAGTTATAGTGTATTTAGTATATTGGTCTCTCTAACCCACCTCTTCATATCATAACTGTATCTAATGAAGAGTGCTAAAGATAAATATAAACATTTTCATCAACAAGCAGTTATGGAAATAGTAAACATATATATAAATGAACAAAGTGCTATCATTATTTGCATATAGCAGTGGTGTATTAAGGGAATGTGTAAACTTCAGAAATACCCCCTTGAACAATAAATAAGAATAAATATAATATAATCTTGAAGAAAAATGATACTCAAAATTGATCAGGAAAAAGTAATACTTATAAATAATGTGAGTATTTTCAAAATATCTGTATCAAAATTGATTTGAGTGAACTATATGATGAAATATGAGTGCTTCAGAGAACTCAGACCAACAACAAAGCATCAATAACAGCCATTAGGAGGAATGGCAATGGCATGTGGTCACAACAGAAGGAGATTTGAAGTCAATAATCTTTTATGAAATATTCTTTTTGAATTTTATATTCTAAACATTAAAAGTGGAAATATATTTTGCAATTAATTAGCTGTTTATTATCTTAAAATATAAATGGTACAACAGGATCAGTTTTAGTTGGTTGCTTGTTTAGGATGAATAGCATAATCTACAATGCACTAAACAAGTTATTTGGTAAATGAATTGCAACTAATAGTGTTTACATAGCCATTTTAGTAACATTTGAAGGTCTTGTTGCAATATTTGTACAAAGTTGAAGTGATTGAATTTTTCATTATCTAAACGATATTCTATTTAAAATAACAGTATATATAAAAAAATTGCACCATTAAACCCTACACAACCATATAAATATCCCTGCTACAAGGAAAAACTAGCTAATATCAGTGATATGATTGGAGTTTCAAAACCTGGGGGTCATCAACAGAATGAACAAAATAAATTTAATTACTTCCCATTGTTTCTTTCAGAGTTTGGCTCTGCTGCTCAAGCTCAAACATTAGGCATGAATTGACGAAACTAATACTGTTGTATGACACATTTATAATTTTAAAATGCAAAAGATTCAGAATGCACTACAAAAAATCATAACCAGTCATAGTAATAAATGCATTAAAATATATTTCACCCAATATGGGGTACAACCACAGGGAAACAATATGCACTTTATCCAAAATCGCGTGAAAGGATATTTTGCAAAAGATTACTGTAAAGCATCGGGAACGGAACCACCAATTTTAGGTAATATCTTTGAGATATGAAAATATTAAAACTATTTCACAAAAATGTAACACACACGCGACATCAAGCTGAAGGCTATTCCTAATTCCAATAGTTCTCCCAAGAATCTTTCACCTTTTATAAATCACAGTTAGCAACCTTTCTGATTATGCGGATCAAAATGAAAAAAAAATTATATCTAAAAATTTACCATGGCCTGTATCACACATATATTTAATAGCTTACTCTTCATACTTTGTACTGCAATTCAAATGTAAAAAAATGCAAAATGAACCAAAAAAATTAACGTGACTGCATACTATTTGCAAATTACGTACCGCAACGACATTTACAAAGGTAGTTTTCCCTGATGCCTGTAAACCAATCAAAGTAATTTCCATTTCTTGTTTCCAAAATAAACTTTTAATCCAATCTAAAAATCTATATATAAGAGAACACATTATCACAACATACAAACTAAAGTTGTTCTGAAAGCGAAACTTATCAGAGTTTAGGAACTTGGTTAATTTTAATCTCAGCAAAACCAAAGTTATTATCTGAACCTTACAGTCAAAAGCACGCGAGCCCTCATATGTCTTATTTGTTGACGTTTCACAAATCTTTTGTGGTTACGGTTTCCTTATATTTAGGTTAATATAACCAATTTCGACTAAAGCTGGTTTCCAATAGAGGTCCTGTATAGTTAAAGTATAACATCCTTCTTTAAAAACTGGGCCATTTTGTAAAAGGTACCTTGGCCCCTTTATCATCTGGTCCACGAGAAAAAGTTTTTTTGTGTGCGTCAAAAAGTAGAGACCAGTACAGTGAAGTGCTAGCGACCCTACATGTTGGCGATAGGTTATTGGCCGCAGCCGCCTAATAATGAAGGAGGTGGTTGAAGTTTCGTGCCAAGGAAGGGCTGCGCCATAGTTTTGTGGCAAGGGGGTGGGGAGGGGAGAGAGTTGGAGTAAAATTCTTCTGGGAGTGAAAATTGTAGCGTGTGTGATCACTGTGTGGCCCATGTTAGCCGGAAGTTGGTAAGAAGGGTGCAAGGTAAATATTCAAAATCGCCCCTAATCTCTTACAATTAAGGATGACCTAAAATGGTCTACAGATCTTAAAATTTCTGATTTAGAATATGCTGATGAATTAGCTCTTTTGGCAAATGATGTTGATGAGATGAACTCTTTCATTCGAGCTGTTGATGAGAATGGTAGTATAGTAGATTGGTTATAAACAGAGAGAAAACTAAAGTGATGAAAATTGGTCAGGCAGATGGTTTGCCACCACTAGTAAGCATTTTTGAAAAAGGGTACTTTGGGAGTTGTAGTCTATTGTTACAGAGTATAATTATGCATATATATATATATTTTTTTTTGAAAGCATCAATACAATTGCACTAGGGAAATAAGGTGGTGCAGTAATGTGTCCAAAATGCTTCTTTTTTTGTCCCTGTAATGGATTTTTTTTGTCCCTTTGGATCTTTTGGTGTCCAATGAATCTTTTGAGTACGAGGTGTCTGCAGGGAGGAGAGTCATATTTCACATATTGAGATGGAGAGTCTGCAGGAAGTTGGAAGGTTAAAGGATTTTGCCAGTACTTTGTATGAAATGGGCCAAGGCAATGAAATGTGATTTTGCTTTTGTATGGGTGGGGTTTAGGATGGTCTGTAAGGTGAATGTGGTGACTCCAAGTGTAGCAAGTTTGTGATAGAGGGTGTGTCTTTGTGTGTTGTATATTTGACAGTGTAGTAGGTAGTGGGGGATATCCTCTATCACTTGGCAGTTTGGGCAGAGTGCAGAATGTATTTTTCTAATCATAAATAAGTCTTTGTTGATGTTCGCTCTGCCAGTTCGGAGTCTGTGTGTTGCTGTTTGGGCCCTTCTGGATAGGTAGTTAAGATGTATTGTGTTTGGAGAGGGTGCTATTGTGGCTCAGAATGTGTTTTTATCTGTAGTGTGTTGTGCCCAATTCTGGGTCCATGTCTGATAAAAAACTTTTGTGTATTCTCTTATGTGATGTTTGCATGTAGTGACAGTGTGGTAATTTGGGGTTGTGAGTGTGAGGCCTTGTTTAGCAAGTGAGTCAACAGTCTCATTATGGATGATGTTGCAATGGCAGGGAATCCAGTAAAATGTTAGGGTGTTTCCCTTGTCTATAATGTTGTGTGCTATGTTTTGTATGTGGAAACGGGAATGGTTCTGTGATGGATCTAGTGTTAGTGTGTTAATAAGTTGTAATGCAGGCCTTGAGTCTGTAATTATGTTAATGTTTGTTTGTTGAGGTGGGTGGCCCAGCCTAATACCATATGTATTGCTGCTAGCTCTGAAGAGGTGCTATTTTCAGCATGATTTAATTTTATAACATAAGAGAATTTGGTGGAAGGGGTGTAAAAAGCGGCAGAGCCAGAGGTGGTGTGTGGAATATGAGATCCATCAGTGTAAATTGTATAGTCAGTGTCTGATAGTTGTGTGATTAAGTTGTCTGCAGCAATTTTTAATTCAATGGGGAGATGAGCTTTTTTTTTTGGTGATGTGTGGTAGAGTAAGGTGAGTGTTTGGTTTTTTAAGTAACCAATAGGGAAGTGTTTGTATGGGTTTATAGGGTTTAATTTGTTGCCAAGTGGGGTAAAGTTTTTTTTTATTATTATTTGTGCTGTGGTAGTAGAGTTAGTGGTGGATTCAATTCTAAGTAGGCTGGGTGAGTGGGATTGTAGTGTTTAAGTTTGATGTAGTGTTTGCATGTGAGGTGGTGTCTTTTGATTGTTAGAGGTGGCATGTTAGCTTCTGCCCAAGTGGCGAGGTTTGGGCAGCCAGCTTTAAGACCCAGGGCAAGTCTGATGGCGCGTGTTTGCAGAGTTTCAATTTGATTGATTTGTGTGTTTGAAGCAGTGTTGAGTGCTGGGAGGCCATACTCTACTCTAGAGTTGATAAATGCTTTGATGAAAGTAAGCATTACTTTATCGCTGGCCCCCCATGACACTCTTGTGATGGAATTTAATATGTTGTATGCTCCATGCATGTGGATTTTATGTTATTAATGTGTTGTTTCCAGGTAAGCTTACGGTCTATAGTTAGCCCTAAATATTTGTAATGGGTGACAGTGGGAATGGCGCAATTGTCAATTGTAATATTTGGTGAATTGCTAGGTAAGTGTGTACGTGTAATGGGTAAGACCGCAGATTTAGGTGCTGAGATGGCAAGTTCCCATTTTGTAGTAGAGTCAAGAACCTGGTTGACTGCATTTTGTAATGTGGTTTGTATGCTGTTGATGTTAGTTCCAAAGGTCCAGAGCATTATATCATCTGCAAAGATGGAGCATGTGATTTTATTGTTGAAAATAGTTGGGAGGTCATGTAGTAAGATGTTGAATAATGTGGGGGAAACCACACTGCCCTGTGGTAATCCTCTGTTGAGTTTATGTGGGTCAGATAGGGTAGTCCCCAGCATGACTTTAATTTTTCTGTGTTTGAGGAAATTTTTAAAAAATTCAAAAATGTTTCCTGTGATGCCTAGTTGATGTAATTTCTAGAGTATGTTGGTGTGTGAGGCAGTATCAAAAGCAGAGGTGAGGTCTAGAAAGACACAACAAAGAATTCCTTTTTTATTTAAGGCTAGTTCAGCAGATGTCATAATGTCAAAGAAATTATCTGTGGTTGACCTGTGCTCACTAAAGCCAGTTTGGCAAGTGGGGAGTGTATTTGTTTGTTGGAGGAAGAATTTTAGTCTGGAGAGCACCATTCTTTCTAGAACTTTGAGTATACATGATGTTAATGCAATTGGTCGATAAGAAGAAATTTCTGATGCTGGTTTATGTGGTTCAAAATTGGGATAATGTGTATATCTTCCCATTCAGTGGGGAAGGTGTGAGAGTTCCAGCATTCATTGTATATGTTAAGCAATGTGCTTAATGTTTTTGTGCCAAAGTTTTTTATGGTGTTATAGGTGATGTTGTCAGGGCCAGGTGTGCTTTTTTTATTGGCCTGGTGTATGGCTGTGATAAGTTCGTTGGGGTGCGAAGGGTGTGTTGAGTGTGGGTAGTTTGCATGGTATCCATTGTTTAATTGTGTCATTCATGTGGGTGCAATGCAGCTGGTAGGTAGGTGTGTTGGCATGGGTGGGGGTGGTGGTTAGCTGAATTGCAATGTTGTTAGCCCCTTGTTTAGCAGAAAGTGAATATTTCCATAAATATGAGTGCCAAGGGGCTAAAGGTTGAGCCTGGGTCCTGAGTGTCTTATTGTTGACCAAATTAGGGGAGAGTGTTCTGAGGCTGATGTTGTTACAGAAGTTTCTCCACTCCTTTCTTTTGATGTTTAATCTTATTCTTCTTAGCTTAACATTGGCTTTGTTGAATGTGTTGATGGCAGGTACAGTGGGGTATCTCCTGGCTGTGTCCTCTGTTTTTCTCCTTATTTGCAGTTGGGTGATGATTTCAGGGTGATGTTTGGTGTATCCAGTCATGTGTTTGGTTGTAAATGTGTTTGCTTGCAAGCTTTGTTTAATACATGTATAAAGGGAGGTGGTATTGTGTGGTGTTTGAATATTAATGGAGGTTTCACAAGTGGTGGAGAATTTGTGCCAGTTTATGTGTGTATGTGTTTTGTATGCTGAGGGTTTGATTACTTGTAGTGTGATGAATATGTGGTAATGGTCACTATTCCATGATGAGTGATGTACCTGCCATGTGATGATGGAGGATATGTCAGGAGTGGAGAGTGTGAGGTCAAGAACAGACTCATAGGGAATTCTGGTGAAGGTGGTTGAACCATCATTATGTATAGCCAAGTTGAAATGTTGTGTGAAAATTTCAATGATTGTGCCCGTGAGGTTTGTATGTTTGCTACCCCAGAACAATATTGGGTCCTGGGGAGAGGGAAAAAGTGTGTGTGAAGACATCAATTGTTGTGTTGGAGTTTATGTGTTCATGTGGGTAAAAGTATGTATTGTATATATTAAAGATAGTGTTTTGGATTTTAATATTAACTCCAACTATGTCCATGTAAGTGTATTTAGTGGTGATTGGTATGATGCAGTGTGGGAATTTTTTGTGTGCAAGTGTGGTGGAGTTTGAATGGGTTTTGTCTGTAATGGCTTTGTGTATTATGTAGGGTCTAAATTGAAAGTTATATGGCAATTTAGCCTCATTAATTGCCAGAATGGGAACAATGTGTTGGTCAGTGATTGATTTAATGTCAGGGATTTTGTTTGTGAGGAATCTACAGTGCCATTGGATGCATGTGTAATTAGGTGTAGTGTCAGAGGGGGAAAGTAAAGGAACTGTAGCAAGTGTGTGAGAGAGGGGAAATTAATTAAGTTGGTGGAGCAGGGCCAAGATGACTTGCAGGGCAATGTTTAATTGTGGGGACCTGGCCATCTCGGTGAATCACTGCCATTGGTTGATTGAGTCACGTGATTTATGGACGCAATGTTTTGTAGTACCGTGAGACGAAAGCCAATGAGTTAGTGTGTGTACTAAGTAAAAACTTCTCAATTACTATAGTTTTATATATTTCTACCGCATGTTTTGTTTGTAAAAGGTGTCATATTTTATGAATGCCTCACTGCGCAGCATTTGGGTGTAGAAATTTCAAAGAAATGAATTAATTAATATTTTTTTCCGATAAACTCCACCAGAAGATGGCAATCGGCGGCAAAAGTGAAACGAGCTAATTGAAAACCAACAAACAATTTCTTTTAAAGTTCGTTTGAAAAACGAGCCAATGTTTTCACTTTGTCGTCTGCCTATGCCAGTATTTGTTCGTCTGTCTGTCCGTCTCTCTGTTAACTGTTGTCTGTCTATCTGTCTTTCCACCTGTCTGTCTGTCTATAGATAATCAATTTTTTTACTTTTAGAGCTAAATGAAAACTTCTTTTTGGGTTCGAAAGGTGTCGAAGAAATATTGTGATTAGCAATTTTGAAAATTTCAATAGCTTTAATAGCGCCCTCTAGCGGTGGGAAAAGATGGAAAATGCTAAAATTTCAAACGAATATTACAAGCAAACTTTACACTGGAAATCTGAAATTTTGGTAGTAGTGTTATGGTCAGAAGGTTTACAACGGCAACAAGGCTTTCCCATTTTAACCAAAAGGGGGGGGGGGTGTAAAAATGAAACGTTTTTTAAGAGATAAACGAAACAATACTTTTTTTTGTTTTACAGACACTAACAAAATATTAATGATTTAAAAAATATTTGATAATGTCAGCGTTACCAGTAGACGTTTAAACGTCTACTGGTAACGCTGACATTTAGAGATTTCAAAGTAGAAAGTAGTAGTAGTTCATTAACGCTGACGTTTAAACGTCTACTGGTACACTAATTTTTTGTGAAAAAACCGGCGTTAGTTCAACAGGTTAGAATGCTCTGGCATGTTTCTGGAGAGATGCGGGTTCGAATCCTGTATGTAGGCGAAATTTTTTTCCACAAAAATATTAATATTTACGTTTTTCGAATCCCCATCAGTTGCAATTTCCAATGTAGAGAGTGCTAATGGCGGTAAATAAAAACTCGAAAGGCGACCTCTAGCGGCGGAAAAAAGCTGTAAAATACAAAATCTTTATATAAATATTGCAAATGATCTATTTTTGATAGAAACTTACGTTTTTGGTCATATAGTGTAAGATCAAGTGGTTTACCCTAATAGTAATGAGTTGTCCCGTTGGTAAAATGCAACTTTTCTGCTTTAAGAGATAAATGAAAGACTTTTTTTTTTTGCACATTACGGGTACTAACAAAATAATAATAGTTTATTTTCTCAATTATACAATAGTCTGAATTTTCACTATCAGAGAGTACTGAAAGCGTAAAATAATTAGAATAACGCATATCGCCTTTGGCGCATATGGTAATCTTATTTTCAAAGAGAATGAAGTTCTTCCTTTACCTACTTTTTCACTCCTTAAAAGTTTTAATTATCGATGTTCGTGTTGTTTTTCTGCTGAGGTCCCGCCATCCTCATGGACCTTCTACCACGGCATATAAACTGACAGGCTTCTGTCAGACCTCTGTACAAGCAGTTGCTTGAGGGTTTATTTATTTATTTTTAATGTATGATGGGGGAAATATAGAGTATGTTATTATTAATTTTATTAGTAATTATAATAAATTTAATTATTTTATTAGTATGATTAAAAATTTAATTATTTTATTAGTATTTTATTAGTAATTATAAAACATAAAAGATATTCTTTTAGTTCTTAAATTTAAAAAGTTGCTTTTCTCTCGCTCCTCTGAAAATAGTGGGGAGATAATGGTGTCAGTGGAATTTCTACCATAACAGGACTCTACATGCCAATATTTCTGCCATAAACAGATCGCTTGAAACATTCGTTAAAGTTTGCAGTTTCGATATTTAGTGATCTTTAATGATATAAATTGAAATTGCCTTTGAAAATGCGAATTACATTTCATTAGTAACCAACTAAAAAAGAGATTTCCATTATCTCTTAAAACATAACCGTTTCGTTTCTTACCAACTTTGTGCTTAGGGTCTACTCATTATTGTCAATGGAATTTTCCAGACTGTCATATTCCAATCTTGGGTCCAGTCTGCTATACAGTATGGTATTACAAGTTGGGGAGGAACATACATTTCATCATTAAGGAGTCTAATCTCAATGCAAAATAAATTTATATTTAAAATTTTACCAAATAAATATAAAACTGTTACCATCTTTTGTAAGTATACCATTTCAGGTGTATTTCCACTGAGACATTTATTTGTTTATAGAACATTAAATTACTTCTTTAAAAACAATAATGCAGTGCTGCATTATACAAATTATTCTATGCGAGATAATGGGAAAAGGTTTCTATTACCACTTGCAAATAAAGAAATTATGCACAAACACTTTGATTATTTGGCCCCTAAAATTTTCAATTCTTTACCGATTATAATTCGAAATGAAACTAATTTTATGCATTTCAGATCTAATGACCATTACAAATGCTGACAGCCTGTTTTCAGTGTTAAAGTAAAAAAAATTAATTCGTTTTTATAAATTCTGTGTTATTTTTGTATATATATATATTTTTTTTATGTAAAGTTGAGTGTCAGTGTTGCCAAAATTATGCATTTAAATAATTTGTAAATTAACCTACATGAGCTTAGATGCTCTTGGGTTAATAAAAGTATTACAAATATATGTTTTTTGTAAACTTATTATTATAATAAAAAATAAAACTGAACCAATATTTCAAATTTCTAGCATAACTACATCGTTGACAATATTCGTTTTGAATTTTTGGTATTTTTCGATTTTTTCCACCGTTAGAGGGCGCAGTTATAGCTTTTGGGAAATTCGAAAAATGCAAATTGTAATATTTCATCAATTCCTGTCCAACCCAAAAAGAATTTTTAATTTATCTCTAAAAACATACACTTTTCTGTTAAAACAAAAAAAAGTTGCATTCACTTCCCCCTCCTGGGTCTAATGGGTTAAGTGATTGTTACCAATGGTAACTTCGTAAACTTCACATTTCAACACCAAAATTTTAAACTTCTAACATAACTACATCGTTTGGAATATTCCTCTAATATTTTGGAATTTTCAAATTTTTCCACCGTTAGAGGGCGCAGTTATAACTTTTGGAGATACGAAAAATTTAAATCGTAATATATCATTAATTCCTACAAAAAGAATTTTTTATTTATCTGTATAAACAAAAAAGTTCGATGTCTGCAGACCGACAAGACAACAAAGCGAAATTATATCTTTTTTCAAAAAAAAGCCCTAAAATTTACTTTTCCTTTTTTTAGCCGTTTTCTAAAATGCTTCCAATCATGAACACTGAAATCTGTATCAAATATTACCCTATCTTTTCATGAATTCATAAGTATTCGTGCAATACCATTCAGCTCATTGAGGATTCAGCTATGCACGCTAAACTATCTGAGCGACGACAAAACATGGCGTCTGATTTTGAGATGTCCAACCCAATTACCAACTTTTTTTAATCCGATTGTCGATAGGTGTGAAATAGGTTTGTGTTCGATTTCTGTTCGATAGGTATTGAAGAAATATTACGATATACATTTTCAGAATCTCTTTAAAGCTGTAATTACGCCCTCTAGCGGTGGAAAATTGGTGAAAATTCAAAAAATTCAAACCAATATTGCAAGCGATGCATTTGCAATAGATATTTTAAATTTTGGTGGCGGAATGTGAAGGTCAAAAAGTTTCCATTGTCATCATTGAGTTGACCCTCTTAGATGCAGAGGGAGTGGGAAAACACACTTTTTTAGTTTTATCAGATAATTGTTAGTTTTTTGAGATAAATGAAAAATTCTTTTTCGGTTAGATAGAAATTGATAAAATATTATGATTCACACTTTTCAAATCTTCCGAAAACTATAATTGTTCGATCTAACGGTGGAAATTTTTGAAACAAATATTACAAACGACGTATTTAAAATAGAAATTGTATATTTTGGTGGTGGAATGTGAATGCCATGATGCTTCTATTGGCAACAATGAATTGATCTCTTAGACCCGGGGGGGAGGGAAACACATTTTTTTTTGTTTTAGCAGATAACTGTTTGTATTTAGAGATAAATGAAAATATTTTTGAGGGGTTAGAGAGGAATTGATAAAATATTATGATTCGCACTTTGGAAATCTTTCGGAAACTATAATTGCGTCCTCTAACGGTGAAAAAGATTTGAAAATTCCAAAATTTCAAGCGAATATTTCAACGATGTATTAATGATGGAATTATACAATTTTGATACTGGAATGTGAACGTCATGAAGTTTCGATTGGAAACAAATGAAAATGATAATAGAAAACTCTTTTCTCAGTTTGATTGGTACTAATGAAACATTATACTTCGCAATTTTCAAATACTTAGCAGTTTTAATATATATAAATCTTTACTGGCTTGTAAATGGTAGCTAGGTAGTCACTGGAAGGAGAGCAATGCACTAATCCCCTGTAATAACGCATAAAACCGGCCAGAATTAGGACCTAATGTCCGATCCCGCCATCTCGTGGTGCAAGCCGTTAGTACCTTTCAAAAGAGATACTCTCTTGTGAAAGGGAATGGAAGGGGAGAACTACCAGATTAGTGTGACTTACTGATATTGACAACTATGGTGACTTTTCATTTTTTTCCACCCTGCTGAGGAGTGGTCAACCACACAGGGTCCTGGTGCTGACCATATAAACCTACTGGACTGGTTTGAAATAATGCTCTGAGCTTGATTATGGATCCTGAATTTGCAGCACTGGTGGGCTTCTGTAGAGGGAAAATATTCCACTGTGTTTTCTGTTTGTTTGTGGGTTGACAAAGTGCATAAATTCACGGGATATGTTTCATCAGCTGAGGGATAATCCTGAGCAGAGGTCATCGCAGGCACCTGAACTCTTCTTCTACTGGCATCGTCAAGTTCCACATTGGAGGAAGTATTCCAGTGTAGATGGCTTCAGCCTTTAGTGGTGGGGGAATGGGTCTTTGCCCCACGCCTGCGATTAGGGCGTTGTTTGATATTTTTGGCATTCCTTCTCTCAATAAACATAATTTCTTTAAACATCCCACTAACCATTTTCTCTCCATAGATAGTCGGAATGTGAGGACTCTGCACAAAACTTATTCTCTTGATGTTCTCACACAAGAATTCCACCATTATAATTTAGATATTCTCGGCTTGCAAGAGACCAGATGGACAGATAAAGGTCAGATTCTTAAAAATAATCTTAAATTTCTCTTTTCAGGGAGGGACGACAATAAGCATCACCAAGGCATGGGTCTGCTTCTCAGCAGACACGCTAGTGATGCTCATCTAGGATATGAGGGCATTAATGAAAGGTTTCTTACAGCAAAATTTCAGACAAGCGTTAAAGACTTGAATGTTATCTGCTGTTATGCCCCCACTGAGGATGCCGATGAGGATGAGAAGGATAGCTTTTATGCACAACTTCCGGATATTTTGAATTCTGTCAAGAAAGGAGATATTACCTTTGTTCTTGGTGACTTCAATGCCAAAGTTGGTACTGACTCTGACCTTTGGGGAGGAGTAATAGGCCCTTTTGGTATTGGTAGCTGCAATGGCAAAGGGCAACGTCTCCTACAGGTAAGCAAACTTAATGGCATCAGAATAATTAACACTTATTACAAACATTGCGACATACATAAGTACACATGGGTTTCACCAGATGGGCTGCATAAGAATATGATTGATTATATATTAATTAACAGCAAATGGGCTGGTTCTGTTAGGAATGCCAGGTCATATAGGGGAGCTGAAATTGGATCTGACCATTACATTATTAAAAGTATCTTGCAAATTAAACTTAAGAAATGTTGTGCTAAGGTTAAAAAATTTACTTTTCATTTTGAGGCTCTGAAAAGCCTAGTCATAGCTGAAGCTTACCCTGATAAGTTACTTAGTCACTATGACAGTCATGGTTTGCTTACTACTGAAGCTGAGGAAGAATGGGACAGTTTTAAACAGGCTTTTTTGGAAACTAACAGTACTCTTTTAGGAAAAAAGGAACAGAGGACACAGAATTATTTGAGTGATAAGGCACTTGAGCTTGTTTCAGAAAGAAAGAACTGCAGGAATGTTCTTAATCCATACCTTACTAGTCCTAATAGGAAGCATTACAGAGAGCTTAATAAATATGTAAAGATCAGTTAGCTGCTTATAAGAATCTTTGGCTTGATGGCTTTGCTGACAAAGCCGAGGAACAGTTAGACAGCACAACAGCAGAGAACTGTGCAAGATAGTTAATGTTTTGTGTGGTAGGAAACGTATAGATATACAGTGATTGAATGATAAACAAGGTAAGGTTATAGAAGGTGATGATTCTGTCATGGCTAGGTGGGCTGAGCATTTCAGTGATGTTCTAAACAATGTGGTTAGTTCTCTCTCATTGTTTGTAATGAAGATAAATGCATTACTGGCTTTAATGTTGACCCTATAACACAGTCTGAAGTTATTTTGGCTATTTCTAAACTTAAACTACATAAATCCCCAGGGGTAGATGAAATTACTACGCAAATGCTTAGAGTTGGAAATGTTTCGGTTACGACATGGATGACTGAAATTTTGAATATCTTTTATGATCTAGTCATGATTTCTAAGGATTTTACCAGAACTTTTATTATCCCTATTTTTAAAAAGGGTGATCGCAATTCTTGTGATAACTATAGGGGTATCAGCCTACTTTCTGTTCTAGGTAAAATTCTTTGCATGATTATGCTTAACAGAATTAAGAATCTGGTTGACAGGCAATTGCATGATGAGCAATGTGGATTTAGAAGTGGTAGGGGATGTGTAGATCAGATATTTTCTCATTTTCTCTCAGGCAGATTCTTGAGAAATGTTAGAGTTTCAGAAACCTGTAGCTACAAGTTTTGTTGATTTTAAAAAGACTTTCGTTAAAAAGTTAGTTAATATAATGAAAGCTCTCTATAATAACACTGAGTCTAGTTTGAGAGTTGGTAAGGCTTGTAGCAATTGGTTTAGCATTATTCCTGGTATTCGACAAGGGTGCATTTCTCTCATTTCTCTTTTGTTTGGTTATTGATTACGTTATGTGAAATTCTTTGCAAGGAAAGATTTTGGCCTTAAATGGTCTAAAGATTTCCAAATTTCTGATTTAGATTATGCAGATAATGTTGGCTAATGCTGTTGATGAGATGAACTCTTTCATTAGGGCTGTTAATGAGACTGGTAATATAGTTGGTTTGGTGATAAACAGAGATAAATCTAAAGTGATGAAAATTGGTTAGGCAGATGGTGCTTCAGTCACTTTGAATGATTGAACCCTTGAGAAAGTCAGTTTAATTATCTTGGGAGCTGTGTAACAGATACTGGTAATGTGCGGCATGAGATTAACAGACAAATAGGGATTGCTGCTGGAACTTTTAGGAATCTATGGAGAGGGTGGAGAAATAGGCGTATACACCTAAAGACTAAAATTAGACTGTATAATAGTTTGGTTCTTTCTAGGGTTAGTTATGGTAGTGAAACTTGGACACTTTGTAATTAAGATAACAGGAAACTAGATGCTTACGCAGTATCTTGGGAATTAGGTGGTTCAACTTTGTAACTAATGATGAGGTTAGGCAAAGGAATTGGCAACCTCCTTTAAGCAGCATATTGTGCAGAGAGAGACTCCGTTGGTTTGGCCATGTTGCCCGTGTGGATAATCATAGATTAGCGAATAGGGTTATGAATAGTGCCTAAATGCCTGAGAAAGAGGGGGAGACTTAGGATGCGGTGGACAGACAATGTCAAACAGGACCTTGTTAGAATTGATGTGCTGTCTGTTAGAATTGTTGACTGAGTCAGAATATTGGTGTAAACTGAGTCAGAATATTGGTGATGTGCAGTGCCAGATGCAGTAGATGTAGCTCAGGACAGATATGCTTGGTCTAATATGAGAAGGTTGCACGATCTGGTTGAACTTCTGTAGCCCATGGCTGCTTGAGGATGATGATGATATTTAATTATTAAGTAACCTGTTTCATGATTAATATTGATTTTCAGCAATTAAACAAAACGAACATAGTGATTCAAAAGATGGTTTTATTTGCAATAAAAGTCGGAATTCGAAACACAGCATAAAGGAATAGTGAATAAATAATACATTATTTTTTTTTAAAAAAGGAACTTTATAAGAACCAAGAAATCATAATGCAGGTTCCGTATTTCAAATCTGTCTCTCCAAAATTTAGATTATTTTCTAGAATCTTCCGTTTAAAATACATAAAACTAACTGTGCACACAGTTCAGTAAACCAAGGCAGGCCGAAAGAGTATTGCTTTAAAAAACACACACCAAATGGTGACCCTATGGCTTGAAGTAAACTGAATCAGAATATTGGTGTGGTAACGATTTCATTTCAACATTCTTGTGAGCGTGATTGTGTAAAATTTCCTACTCAATCCTCTCCATCTATAACTGTGGAGTCAATGTAGATTACAAAATCTTTGAATTCTTTTACCCCCCCCCCTCCCCCTAAGAAAAACAACTGGGGAATTTAACGTTCACAATCTTCTTTTTCTTTAGGGAGAGTTCCAAGATTGATGGAAGGGACAGATTTGGAGCAGATTATTGACTCCTTTGAGGTAATCCTGTTTAACGATGATTCACCCACATTTTGGAGAGGGACCACAGAATCCTCTATTGCCTTAACATTTGCAGATCCCATTCTTGCACAGGAACTCTGTTGGTGTGTCCTAAGACAGAGAATGTTCTATGATCACTTCCCTATCCTCTTGGAACTAGTTTTGAGCAACGTGACACTCATTACTCATTGCTGTCCCTGCTGTGGCGAGACTTTAAGCCAGAATTTACCGCTGAAGTAGGTAATTGTGATATTCAGACCCTTTTGAATTTACTTAAAGCCACTAGGGGCAATTGCTCCGAAAATTTAGGGGGGAAATTTTTTTTTTCCTGAATTGATATTTTGCGCTAAGGAAAAGAGCTGAGAAAAGAGCAAAATTGATGATTGATATTGAAATGATATGATATGAAGATATATATCAAAATAAAATTGATATCATTCACGATGCAGAATGAACTCCTTTCCCATTGTGTTAATGTCTGGGGTGGGGGGGGGGGGGGAATGTAGTTAAGATTTACTTTTAATTTTGAATTAATAATGCAGTTTGAACAATTTTATTACATGTATATGTTTAGTATAATTAATGCTCTTGCCTCTTAATATGTATGAAGAATGTATTAATGATTAATATTGAAAAGTCGCAACTTGCGCTTTCAGGAACGTAACCTTTATTATTTCATGTATGTCTATTATGTAAGTCTCCCGATTTACGTGGATACGAATTACGGGTGATTTCCCGATTTTGAGGAAAGTAACTTCCGTGTGAAACGAGAGTCAACTGTACTTGGAAAGCAAAATTCTGGCGATAATTCTGGCGCTGGATCCGAAATTTCGTGATGTTTCTGAGATCTATAACCCGAAATACTCCTAGAAGCAAATTTTTATGTTTCGAGCATTTCTAAATCAAAGTTTGACCTCTATGTGACCTCTATTTGACCTAGAAGGATTCGTCTGAGGTCCTATTTTAGATTTTCCTCGAGATCTACGACCCGGATTACTTCTAAGTGCAAATTTTCAGAGATCTACCATTTCTGCAGCATAGTTAGAATTGGTGTGGTCGCCGTCCAGTCATTCACTTACAATCGTCTGCATATATTAGATAGCAAATGTTCAATTTGGATCTGAAGAAAAATGTTCTTTTAATAATGCAGATGTTCAAGTTGGATCTGAAGAAAAGTGTTCCTTTAACGATGAAAATGAACAGAAGTGAATCTCAAAAGGTATGTGCACTATGCCAACCACTATGCCAGTTAAAGCCTTAACTGGCATAGTGGTTAGGCAGCTAGCGACTGTTCCAGCAAGGCAAACTTGGGTGTTGTGTTAGCTCTAACTAAGGCAGTGGTCAGCAGTGACTTCGGTCTTAATAGGGCATGTCCTTGTATGAGAAGGTCTGTATTAAGCTGGGAGTAGCTTCCGGGATTCTTTTCTGTCCTATATGTCGCAAATAAAAAAAAATGTATGTAAAACCACACATTCACAAAAGTTCAGCAAATTACAGGAATGGCCTTCTAATTATTAAAGGCTTCCACGTAGGCAAGTCGCTTGGCCACATTCCGTCCTTTAGGGCTGAAATCCTTTTTTTCGTATAAATTACTGACATCATAATACTGAAAAGAAAACAAAAAACTCTGAAAGTATGCATTTCAAATCCAATGAACAACATTTAATTCATCTCAGAAACAGTAAGTAAATGCCATTTTAAACAGGCTATTTTTAAAACCATCTGTACAAAAATTCTGTATAAAAAAAGAGCAGATGTGACAGTCGTTTGAGTAATAAGGCATTGAGAATTGCTGGGATAAACTAAATCAACACCCTACTAGTCCTAAGACACGGCATTACAAAGTGTTTAATAAATGTGTAAAGGATCAGTTAACAGCTGATAGGAATCTTTAGCTTGATAGTTTGGCTGACAGAGCAGAAGATTACCCCAAATATTTGGAATTAATGCTAATAACTTTGAAATTTCCAGTTAAAAAACATACAGAAATTCTATAATTCCCATGGAATTACCATATGGTTCGCTAATTTGTAGTGTGTAAATTAATCATACAGTCTAATAATTTTAATTTATTTAATAAAATCATTATAGCCATTGAATATTATTAACCAATATACTGAAATATGCTCAATTACCACTGAAATCATGTTTGTCCTTTTGAAACATTTTGTCTGTTTCACTGTGGGGTAGTGCCTTTAATCATTCAGTGCATAACTACTAACAAAGAACCACAACAAATTTTCTAAATAATAATGACACTTATTTTCTATACCAGTGGGAATATCACAAATTTCTTTGAGTCTTTTTCTTTCATAACAATTCCAGTTAAAACATTTTCTTCGTGCCTTTAACGAACTATTCTCTCTAACTCAAAATAAAATTTATATGTACGTTCTATTCCTTCAGGAAGTTATGATGGAAAAATAATGAATAAAAGTAATAAAAAATGGCGATTTTCAGCAAATTAAACAATAAAACACTAAAATTTAAAAACGTATGGTACGATTGCTACAATAAGTCAAGGAAACAGTATGCCTGTCGTTGTTTAGAAGCCCTGTATAGATAGAGGTTGGCCATCTCAAAATCGGACGCCATGTTTTGTCGTCGCTCGGATTCTTTAGTGTGCATAGCTGAATGGTATTGCAGGGTACTTATGGATTCCGGAAAAGGGAAGGGTAATATTTGATACAGATTTCAGTGTTCATGATTGGAAGCACTTTAGAAAACGGCTACAGAAGGAAAAGTAAATTTTAGGGCTTTTTTTTTAAAAAGATATAATTTCGCTTTGTTGTCTGTCCGTCTGTAGATATCGAACTTTTTCGTTTATACAGATAAATAAAAAATTCTTTTTGTGTCAGATAGGTATTAATGATATATTACGATTTGCATTTTTAGAAACTCCAAAAAGTCCCCTCTAACGGTGGAAATTTTTGAAAATTCCAAAATATCGAACGAATATTCCAAACGATGTAGTTATGTTAGAAATCTGAAATTTTGGTGTTAAAATGTGAAGGTTTTTTATTGGCAACAATCACTTGACCCTTTAGACCCAGGGGGGAGGTGAATGCAATTTTTTTGTTTTAACAGAAAAATGTATGTTTTAGAGATAAATTAAAAATTCTTTTTGGGTTGGACAGGTATTGATGAAATATTACATTCTGCATTTTGCGAATTTCCCAAAAGCTAAAACTGCGCCTTCTAACGGTGGAAAAAAAACGAAAGATACCAAAAATTTAAAAAGAATATTGCAAACGATGTAGTTATGCTAGAAATTTGAAATTTTGGTCGTAGAATGTAACAGTCTTGAAAATTCCATTGACAACAATGAGTCTAAGCCCACTGGTGTCACCTTTCTGACCCCCGAGGAAAGGGTAGGGTTTAGCGGAGATAAATCTCAACACCAGCACAGGTGGGACTCGAACGTGGGAATACAGATTACAAACCTTGGGTGCTAGCAACTGAGCCAAGATCCACGGCGCCTCAATATAATTATATAATTTTACGACTAAAGTCACTTCGTTAGATATTTTTACTCCCCCCTCCTCATCGGCCCCACTCAGAAATTTCATTACTAGTTACATCACCAGCGACGTAGCCAGGATTTTTAGGAGAGAAAATAATGAATAGGAAGGTTTAAAAAAAAAACATTAAAAACATTCTATTTTGTTTTTCATTTTCTATTTTATTCTAATTTTTTAATTACTGTAATTAATTTTAATTAATTTACTTTTATGATAATTTAATGCATGTTTATCTGTAGTACACGCTTACAATTTTTTCTTTTCAATAACACCTCCCCCTCTTATACTGTTCTATTGCAAGTCTTAGTAGTAAAGAATCACAAGATGTGTCCCTGTAGACATGGAACTCATTAATAAAAGTTGACCAATTTTTTTCAGCTTATGAGTACAAAATCTTATATTTGAAATAATAATTAAAAAACTCGGCAACAATACTTACTGCTTATAGGTGTCTGGAAAATACTGCGACCCCAACATCATGATGAGGAATGGCTGATAAGCGATCCATGCTTCGAAAATTCGGTTCACTGTAGCGACTAAAGTCAAATGGGCACAGCGAGCAGAAGTCATTTGGTTGCATTCATAGTGGCCGTAATCTTTTTGAAACAACTAGAACATTTAAAACGAAATGAATTACATTCTGTTCACGAAGTGAGTTACGTTTATGCTACGACAGTGTGCTTATAAAAGTATAAAATGTGTATATTTGTAAAAAAAAAATAGTGCATGTAAAAAATTATTCAAATTTAGAAAAATTCAATAAAATATTTTAAGACTTCTCTTTATGAATGGCCTTCATACATCAACATTGTCCTTTTCCTCTATGGATACAAGTGGAATTTCTTTCTTAAGTTGTGATCGAGTTGTCTTACCTCTGAGCGGCACTTTTTTGTATACAATGGTTTAAATGGTCAGGTTACAAGGACCCAAGGGATCAGAGCTGGGTAAGAGAGCCACACAGGATGGAACACTCCCATCAAAGCCACAATAGGTATTCTCTAATGTACTCAGGGTATGGTTTTCCTGACCACGGCTTAACGTCCCATCCGACGGGTTGTTGTTTGGGTTGTTTTACCTCTGAGCGGCACTTTTTTGCACACCATGGGCTAAATGGCCAGGTCACAAGGACCCCGAAGGCTCAGAGCAAGATGGGGGAGGTGATCTACTGGAACAGCTGTTGGGAGACAGATGGTAGCCTACCGTCAAGGCCATCCACGGCTTAACGTTCTATCCGATGGACGGCGGCCTTTCCAAGTCCATCGGTGTCCCTTCTGACCGTGGGCAGGGCGGGAAATTTTGCGGAGATAAGTCGCAACGCTGATACAACTGGTACCCTAATCTGGGACTGCAGATTACGAGCCTGGCGCGCTACCGACTGAGACCCCCCCACCCACCACCACCACCACCACCACCATCCGACGAGTGGACCGCGTCTCGATATGGTTATTTGTTTCACAGCTAGATCCAGAGAAAAATAAAGAATAAAACTAAACTTATATTGCACGTAGCTATGACTCTGTTTATCAAACTTACTATGAGTCTGTTCATTCAACTTTTTATGACTGTTTCGTATACTCTGCACGTCATAGTCATACTACATAAAAAAATGTTCTTTGGAAGTCGCATATTTTTCACATAGTCATATTATGCATACAAAAATAATTATATAGGTTTCGATTAATATGATTTATCTTTCCTTAAAGGGCTCTTTGAGGTGGGAGATGAGGGTTGGGGGTGGAAGACGGATGGTGGAGGTGGGGACGGCGGCCAACTTATCGTTTCGGTTCTTAAATTCTTGTAGCAAATGAGAATAATTGTGAAACCAATAATAATTATAAATGAGTATATTTTGATAAATTGTAATTAACAAAAATGACTAATGACCAATTGTGATATTTAAAACATATTTTAATGGCCGAGTGGTTAGCGCGCTTGGCTCTGATCTAAGGGACCTGGGTTCGAGCCCCGGGTAAGGCATGGCTGTTTATGTCGTTTTTGTGCTGAGGTCCTGCCATCCTCTCAGACCTTCTACTATGGCATATAAACTGACAGGCTCCTGTCAGATCTCTGTGGCAAGCAGCTGCTTGAGGGGTATTTATTTATTTTTTTTAATTGTAAGAAAATTCAGTTTACTCAAATCGATCTAAACCAAAACATTTCCAAAGTTGTGGGATCACCTTGTCACTTTTTTTCTGCCACTCTTTTTTATTTTTCAGTTTTAGCAATTCACTCTTATTTTACCATATTTTGCTTGATTATATATTTTTCAAAAGCTTGTTTTTTTTTTATACCACACAAAACTACCCACATAAAACATAAAACTGTGCTTTTTGGGGGTTTTTTTTGTCATATTTAGGGTGCCATATTTTACAGAACAAAACTACTACATTTAATGCAAACTTAACACAGCCTTACCTCTCCACTTTTCGCACCCAAAGTGCGACCAAATATGGAAGACTCAAAAATTCCAGGACATACGACAGTTACAGAAATATTATCCTTGTGGTGCTCCATTCTTAGCGTGTCATAATAACCCTAGATGAAATAGAATTATATAGTCATTATTAAAATTCAAGTAGAATAATTCTCTCTTTTTAAAAAAAAACTTATTCCTAACGTAAACTTTATCTCTGCAAAATTCCCCGCCCTGCCTACGGTCAGTAGTGGACACCGAAGGGCTTGGAAAGACCATCGTCCGTCGGATGGGACGTTAAGCCGTGACCGGTGTACGGGAGAGCTATATCCCGTGCACGTTAAAGAACACGCTGAATGGCCTTGACGGGAGGCTACCATCTGTCTCCCAACAGCTGTACAATGAGACCCCTCCCCCAACCTTCTCTGAGCCTTTGGGGTCCTTGTGACCTGGCCATTTAGCCCATTGTGTGCAAAAAAGTGCCGCTCAGAGGTTGGGTTGTTTTACCTCTGAGCGGCATTCTTTTTGCACACCATGGGCTAAATGGCCAGGTCACATGGACCCCGAAGGCTTAGGGAAGGGCACCCACTGGAACAGCTGTTGGGAGACAGATGGTAGCCTCCCGTCAAAGCCATCCAGCGTGTTCTTTAACATGCACGGGGTATGTCTTCCCCGCACATGGACCCACGGCTTAACGTCCCATCCGACGGACGGCAGCCTTTCCAAGCCCATCGGTGTCCCCTACTGACCGTGGGCAGGGAATTTTGCGGAGATAAGTCTCAACGCTGACCCAGCTGGGACTCGAACCTGGGAACTACAGATTACGAGCCTGGCGCGCTACCGACTGCGCCACCCCCGCTCAGAGGTAAAACTACTCAACCCTGACGTAAACATATTTATCTAAAAAAGAGAAATGCAATAAAATGCTAAATTCAAATTTCGTTACTTTCTTATTTTTTTTATTTTTATAGAAAGGTAAATTTTAGCAAAACGGGGAAATTTCAAAGAACCTTTACAAGTTCAAACATTTATAATTACTGTATTTGTCACATGGAAGGGAAACAAATGTCATGGCATTAAAGAGAACTACATCAAATATACAAATGGTCAGTATGGAAGCAGCATGTTATGCGGTAGACACCTCAATGAAATTCAATTTCCTCCCACACTCTATAGACTATATCGAGTTACTTGGGCGATAGTAATTCTATTTTTCAGTTCATTATGGATTATGGTAACTCGAGTGATAAACTGGAACTTCAATGAAACTGAAGCCAATCGAGGGCGCCTCCAGGATCCTGGAATGTGAAGTGACCTGGGAATGTGAAGTGACCAGTGACCTGGGAATTGCTGATTTAGACAATCTCGCTCTTGATGCGGGTAAAGAGGAGACCCCACTGCTTTATGTTTACTCTGCATCTGTATAATTCGCGTGGGGCGGGGGTGGCTCAGTCGGTAGTGCGCCAGGCTCGTAATCTGTAGTTCCCAGGTTCGAGTCCCAGCTGGGTCAGCGTTGAATTTACCCGCAAAATTCTTCGCCCTGCCCACGGTCAGTAGGGGACACCGATGGGCTTGGAAAGGCCGCCGTCCGTCGGATGGGACGCTAAGCCGTGGCCACGTGTGCGGGAGAGCCATACCCTGTGCACGTTAAAGAACACGCTGGATGGCCTTGACGGGAGGCTACCATCTGTCTCCTAACAGTCGTTCCAGTGGGTCCCCTCACCCAACATTCTCTGAGCCTTCGGGGTCCCTGTGACCTGGCCATTTAGCCCATAGTGTGCAAAAAAGTGCTGCTCAGAGGTAAAACAACCCAACCTGTATAATTCGCCATTTCTTGCTTTTCTATAGCAAAGCTTCCTGTAGAAAAAAAAACAACAAACGAGAACCTTTGTAAAAAAAACCTGTTGCATTTCTGTTCATTGTCATGTCATTTGTTTTTCTTTCGCCTGATAAATCGTTGTGTTTGAAGTTCTAAACTCTTTATAATTAAATCATCCCATAAGATCCCTTTTACTATGGCGTATTGAACTGACAAGCTCCTGTCAGACCTCTGTGGCAAGCAGCTGCCTGAGGAGGTATTTATTTATTTTTATTTAATGATGCAAACCGACGTCGGGAAAGCGCTTTTAAAATTTTGATAACCTCGCTCCGATTTTCTTACTTCCCTTATCTCTTAGAGTCGTCCTTGGTTTATAATACTGGGCTGTCGTATTAAATAGATGATTTATCAACAGGTTGACAGTTGTGTTCTAATTTGATATACTTTTGTTTATTTTTACGGTATTGTTCTGTTACGTCACAGCCCTGAATAAGGCACGGATGTTTACTTTCTGGTATTGTCTTTCTGTTGATGTCTCGCCTTCGTCACAGAACTTCTCGATATATCGTACTAATAGGCTCTTGTCATATATCTGTGGCAAACAGCAGCTTGGGGGGTCATGGCCCCTCCCACACACACTTTGAGAATGCTAGTAACTGAAACGGAGGTGAAGAAATATATACACCTATCCCTCGATTTACACGGTACTCAGTTCACACAATTTTGGCTTTGCACGGTCAAAAAATGCAACTAGTTTCGATTTACACGGTACTGACTGAGATTTTGTTTCTATGTACGTCTCAGTCAGTACCGTGTAAATCGAAACTGGTTGCATTTTTGAACCGTGCAAAGCCAAAATTGTGTGAACTGAGTACCGTGTAAATCGAGGGATAGGTTATATTACATACAGTTTTCAAAAAAAATTATAAAGAGCACTAAAAAGATGGAATGGAAACATTTTATACCGGAATCACCCCCCTCCCTTTTACTCAGATCATTTGACACCCCCACTTTTTTAATTTTAATTTCTTTTCTGAATCCAGGCCTGCTTGAAGCTTTTTTCTTATTGTTATTGTCTATTGATTGGTTAGGTGATTCAAAAATATGTTTTTACATAAATGAATCAGATTGCGTATAGTCTATTGGCTGTTAACAGGTCTTACTTAAAATGTACTTAATCAACAGTTAACTTACCTGAAGTGCGTGCTTTGTAGCAACATAGGAAGCAGACGCTGGAACGCCTGAAAATCAAAATCGCAATGAAATGGAACATGAAATATTTGAAATATAAGACTTTAATTAACAATCTGTTTTAGTTTTTAACGAGATAATGAAGAAACTAAAATGCCCAACTTACCGAATTTTCCTGCTATACTAGACACAACAACGATTTGACCTCCTCCTTTGTTCAGAAAGTGTCGCACTACCAACTTGGTAAGGCTGATGCCGCCAAAGAAATTGACGTCAAAGAGATCTCTGTCCACTTCCATCTCGGTGTGGATCAAGGGGCTGATCTGATACCTACCGGCATTGTTGATGAGCACGTCGATCTGCAAGAGGAAAAAATGCAGTAAAAATGCCTATCATCTTATGTGTGCCCTAAAAAGCAAATAAAAGCATACTGGTGATGAAATCACTCGGTGAATTCGTATTCCTTCAAAAGAAGGTAGGGGCGGGGTGGTTCAGTCGGTAGCGCGCCAGACTCGTAATCTGTAGTGTCCAGGTTCGAGTCCCAGCTGGGTCAGCGTTGAGATTTATCTCCGTAAAATACCCTGCCACGGTCAGTAAGGGAGACCGATGGGCTTGGAAAGACCGCCGTCCGTCGGATGGGACGTTAAGCCGTGGCCCCTGTGCGGGAGAGCCATACCCTGTGCACGTTAAAGAACACGCTGGATGGCCTTGACGGGAGGCTACCATCTGTCTCCCAACAGCTGTTCCAGTGGGTCCCCTCCCCCAACTTTCTCTGAGCCTTCGGGGTCCATGTGACCTGGCCATTTAGCCCATGGTGCTTGCATAGTGCAAAAAAGTGCCGCTCAGAGGTAAAACAACCCAACCCAAAAGAAGATGGGGCGCCAGCAATATTGTTCAGTATGTAAGGCATGGACGTTTGCATTGTCTTTCTGCTGAGGCCTCGCCTTCCTCACAGATCTTTTCTATGACGTATTAAACTCAAATGCTACTTACTGTCAGACCTCTGTAGCAAGCAGCTTCTTGAGGGGGGATTTCATATTATTTTTTAATCGGCGCTGTATCTTTCTTTGAATATAAATTACGTGAGTGATTTCACCATAGGTATGTTTTCCTTTTTTTTTTAATTTTGGGGGAGCGCATAGGAAGACAGTGTGTTTAGTGATAAAGTAAGTAAAATGTATAAAAAAAAGGACCCATCTTCAGAGGTTCTCATTTGACATATGATTATTAAAGCTTTTTCCTCCCTCCCTTTTTTGGGGGGGAAGGGAAGAAAAAGGGGCGTGATTTGAGGCAACCCACAATAATGTAGACTTCACAAGCTTCAATTTGAGATATCTCATTGAGTTCCTGAGAAATTTCAGCCCTTTTGTGGGAGAAAGAAAGGTGGGGCGAAAATTCGAAGTAGCCTAGTACACTACAGTCCCCATAGGAGAAGCTTTCATTCGATACCTAACTTATAACTGTAAGCCCTACATTTGCAAGATGTAGAAGAACGGATTTAACATTCCCCCCTTTTTAGGGGGAGAAAGTACAGGGGTTTGATTTTTATAACACTTCCTGTGTCACACGCTTTCATTTGATATGAAACTTATAAGTTCCAGTTCGGAAGATATAGACAATATTTTACGCATTTCCTTCCCCCTCATTTTTTGGAGGGAGGGGCAGGAAAAAATGAGGGCAAATTTTTATAACCTGTGACACTCCCCTCATCACAAGTTTACATTTGAAGCATAGTTCGTTTCTCTTACGCCTCCGCATTCGGAGCATATAATGGAATAATTTTTGAGGGTTCCAATTGCGTTTATTTTCCACCCCACCTCCCCATTGGAAGTTTCTGGGTATTCCACTGTTGTGCAGTAGCCTACTAGTTAGATGTTGATTACTTTCTGGAAAGGGGTGGCTCAGTCGGTAGCGCGCCAGGCTCGTAATCTGTAGTTCCCAGGTTCGAGTCCCAGCTGGGTCAGCGTTGAGATTTATCTCCGCAAAATTCCCCGCCCTTCCCACGGTCAGTAGGGGACACCGATGGGCTTAGAAAGGCCGCCGTCCGTCGGATGGGACGTTAAGCCGTGGCGCCGTCTGCGGGAGACCCATACCCTGTGCACGTTAAAGAACATGCTAGATGGCCTTGACGGGAGGCTACTATCTGTCTCCCAACAGCTGTTCCAGTGGGTCCCCTCCCCCAACCTTCTCTGAGCCTTCGGAGTCCATGTGACCTGGCCATTTAGCCCATGGTGTGCAAAAAAGTGCCGCTCAGAGGTAAAACAACCCAACTTTCTGGAAACATTAACGTAAAAGAAAGAATGAAGCTTTGATTAATCGTACCTAACGTGAATTGATTTCTTTTAGTCATCCCTGAGGATTAAGTGAAATTAGGCCTATGATAATAACTAATTAAAGGCAAGGGGAAATACAATTACATGTAGCGAATTGGATTTTCACTTAATATTTATTTTGTACTCTTACCTGTCCAAAGTGATTGAGGACATCGTTCACTTGAGTTTTGTGGACATCACATTTACCTACGTCAAAAGGAAGGACTAAAACATCTTCGTTGTTTAATTTTCCACAGGAATAATCTGTAAGAAGACAATTGATATGCATTTATAATGTCAAGTATGCTCCTCATAAAAATAGATAAAATAAATTCATACATTCATGATCTTGGAAAGGTTGTCGTCCGTCGGATAGGACGTTAAACCATGGATCCCTGTGCAGGACAGCCATATCATGTGCACGTTAAAGAACATGCTGTATGGCCTTGAAAGGAGGCTACCATCTGTCTCCTAACAACTGCCCAGTGGATTCCCTCTCCCCTCAACCTTCTCTGAATCCTTGGGGTCTTTGTGACCTGGTCATTCTGTGCGAAAAAAATACCGTTCAGAGTAAAACAACCCTATAGCAGTCCGTTATACTATATAATGCTTTTATCTGAATGAGGGAGGTCATCGAGAATATTTAATACTCGCTAACTCTGCCGTTCAACCATCCCTTCGTAGTCGCAACGTCCGTTTTTGGGCGCCTTGGTGTTTCCTCTCAAAAAGGTAAGGTGGGGGGAGGGATTATTTTGTTATAGCTCAACCACCTCCTACCCCCCCCCCTAAATACTCTTTTTTTTATTACGAACAGTGGATAAAGTATACAGGTATAAGCAACCCAAAAGCTCCCATTAATTTCATATAAAATTAATGGGTGCTTTTGGAAAATTAATGGGAAAATTTTCAAAGCAGCTCCCATTAATTTTATATAAAAGTCCTTATTTATTGACCAAACACAATTACTAAAATACTAAACAATGAACTGCTTGTATGCAGGGGCCGGGGTGGCTCAGTCGGTAGCGCGCCAGACTCGTAATCTGCAGTTCCCAGGTTCGAGTCCCGTCTGGGTCAGCGTTGAGATTTATCTCCGCAAAACTCCCCGCCCTGCCCACAGTCAGTAGGGAACACCGATGGGCTTGGAAAGGTCGCCGTCCGTCGAATGGGACGTTAAGCCGTGGCCCCGTGTATGGGAGAGAGCCATATCCCGTGTACGTTAAAGAACACGCTGGATGGCCTTGACGAGAGGCTACCATCTCTCTCCCAACAGCTGTTCCAGTGGGTCCCCTCCCCCAACCATCTCTGAGACATTTGGGATCCTTGTGACCTGGCCATTTAGCCCATGGTGTGCAAAAAAGTGCCTCTCAGAGGTAAAACAACCCAACTTCTCACGTGATTTTGAATAACTGCTAATGCTGAGTCTACGAGAGAGACCTGTTTTTAACCGCTAATGTTAAATCTAGGGGGATTTCTGCTGCCTCTAGTTCTTCTGGGGGCCGAGTACATAAGTGGACAGAGACACTAACTTCCGTTTTTGTATAATTAGATCAATG
The DNA here is from genome assembly GCA_038380435.1 of Ryuthela nishihirai. Taxonomy (NCBI): domain Eukaryota; kingdom Metazoa; phylum Arthropoda; class Arachnida; order Araneae; family Heptathelidae; genus Ryuthela; species Ryuthela nishihirai. The sequence goes on from JAWZYU010000020.1 coordinate 45,699,488, forward strand.
AGCATCTTTATAGAAACGGCGAACAGAAATAGAAATGATCCTCACCTAAACATCTGTTCCTCACTTCCTCTAGAAGATGCTTGCTTCGTGCAGATAAAACCAGCTTCGCTCCTACACTGGCCAGTTCATAAGCAATGGCCTCGCCAAGACCACTGGATGCCCCAGTTATCCATACCACCTTCCCTGATAACTCCTCTGTAACATAAGAAATGAAAATATACAGTTATAACTCTCGTGATTTATTAATGCACTATAACTGAATAGGAAGTACAGTCGCTCAAAAAAATATCCGAACACTATGGTTGATTACAGAATTCAGAAAAAATATCTGGCAACGATTGTTTTAGAAATTAGTGATCTGACAACCTTCGTGTCACGTGATTACAGAATTCAGGAAAAATATTTGGAGCGTGTACAGCAACTGTACACGCCCCAGTTACCGTTCACAGCAAACTGGAGCGTGTGCAGTTGCTGCACACGCTCCAGTTTGCTGTGAACGGTAACTGCACACGCTCAATATTTCCGTGAATGAGCCCACACGATCTAGGTCTTTGTGAGCTCACACGATCCAATGTGCTGTGAACATTAACCGCAACCGCTCCAGTTTGCTGTGAACGGTAACTGCACACGCTCCATATTCATTGCATTATATATTCATACGATTTATATATATATTAAAAAATATCCGAACACTATGGTTGATTACAGAATTCAGAAAAAATATCTGGCAACGATTGTTTAGAAATTAGTGATCTGGCAACCTTTGTGTCACGTGAAACGAAGGTTGCCAGATCACTAATTTCTAAAAAAAAATCAATCCAGATATTTTTTCTGAATTCTGTAATCAACCATAATGTTCGAATATTTTTTTGAGCGACTGTACACCTAAGTGTTTATGGAGGTTAGCAGCGTAAGAATTTGTGTGTGTCTGCGGGTAGGGAGGGGGGGGGGGTCACAGTTCTTACAATTTCACTTAATTAAAAAATAAAATTTTTTAAACATGATTAAAATTCTCTTTTATAAATATTAATTTAATTTATTTTTTCTGCCATTTGAAATAGTAGTTTTAAAAATACAATTTCCCATATTGGTGTTAGCATATATATATATTTGTATTATTCCATTAAATTATTCCATTGCTTAAGAATTAATGAAGGACTGGAGTTGGCTCAGTTGGTAGTGCGCCAGGCTCTAATCTGAAGTTTAGAGTCCCAACTGTTCGAATTTTTTCCGCTAATCCTCCCTCTGTTTCGGTGAGAAAAGGTGCACCGATAGGCTTGGAAAGGCGGCGCCCATCGAATGGGATGTTAAGCCGTGTTCAGGAGAGCCATACCCTGTGCACGTTAAAAAAATACCCTCAGTTCCTTCGACGGAAAGAAAAAAAAAAGCCCTTAAGAATTGTCCAATGATCCACTTCCTCAAACTTCTGGGGCGGGGGTGGCTCAGTCGGTAGCGCGCCAGGCTCGTAATCTGTACTTCCCAGGTTCGAGTCCCAGCTGGGTCAGCGTTGAGATTTATCTCCGCAAAATTCCCCGCCCTGCCCACGGTCAGTAGGGGACACCAATGGGCTTGGACGGTCGCCGTCCGTCGGATGGGACGTTAAGCCATGGCCCCGTGTGCGGGAGAGCCATACCCTGTGCGCGTTAAAGAACACACTGGATGGTCTTGACGGGAGGCTACCATCTGTCTCCCAACAGCTGTTCCAGTGGGTCCCCTCCCACAACCTCCTCTGAACCTTCGGGGTCCGTGTGACCTGGCCATTTAGCCCATGGTGTGCAAAAAAGTGCCGCTCAGAGGTAAAACAACCCAACCCAACTCTCTGATCCTTTGAACTCTTGATTTTTTTTTTCTCTAATCCTTGCGAACTGGTCATTTTAGCTATTTTGAGCAAAATATGCTGCTCAGTGGTAAAAAAAAAACTACGAACAACTAATTTTTCTATAAATTTTGAATTGCTTCATGGAGTAGTTTAATAAGTATTCTTTGAATTATAGAAATTTCTTATACAGCATGTATGAAACACAAAAAGGGTAAATCGCCTGCGTTAAGTTCCATTTTTCAGCACCCTCCATTTTTCCACAAATATTAAGTCCCATTTTTGAGCTTCCCTAAAAATATAAATTGCAACTAGGATAGGGCTCAAAAATGGAATTCATCGGACCTGAGCAATGGTTTCTCTGACTCTGCTTAGTCTTTGGGGGAGGGGGAATCTCTCCGGGACTACTACTAATGGATATAAATTAAATAATAAATACCCCCTCAAGAAGCTGCTTGCCAGAGAGGTCTGACAGGAGCCTGTCAGTTTATATGACACACTAGAAGGTCTGTGATGATGGCAGGACCTCAGCAGAAAAACGACACATACATCCATACCTTACCTGGGGCTCGAACCCAGGTCCCTTAGATCACCCGGGGACCGAACCCAGGTCCCTTAGATCACCCGAGGACCGAACCCAGGTCCCTTAGATCAGTAGCGAAGCGCGCTAACCTCTCGACCATGGGACGGCCATAGTGTTCGGATATTTTTTAATATATAAAATGCATATGAATATATAATGCAATGAATATGGAGCGTGTGCAGTTACAGTTCACAGCAAACTGGAGCGGTTGCGGTTAATGTTCACAGCACATTGGATCGTGTGAGCTCACAAAGACCTGGATCGTGTGGGCTCACTCACGGAAATATTGAGCGTGTGCAGTTACCGTTCACAGCAAACTGGAGCGTGTGCAGTTACTGCACACGCTCCAGTTTGCTGTGAACGGTAACTGGAGCGTGTACAGTTGCTGTACACGTTCCAGATATTTTTCCTGAATTCTGTAATCACGTGATACGAAGGTTGCCAGATCACTAATTTCTAAAAAAAACGTTGCCAGATTTTTTTTCTGAATTCTGTAATCAACCATAATAAAATAAATAAATAAATACCCTCTCAAGCAGCTGCTTGCCACAGAGGTCTGACAGGAGCCTGTCAGTTTATATGCCACAGTAGAAGGTCTGTGATGATGGCAGGACCTCAGCAGAAAAACGACACATACATCCATGCCTTATCCGGGGCTCAAACCTTAGATCAGTGGGGCGGGGGTGGCTTAGTTGGTAGCGCACCAGGCTCGTAATCTGTAGTTCCCAGGTTCGAGTCCAAGCTGGGTCAGCGTTGAGATTTATCTCCGCAAAATTCCCCGCCCTGCCCACGGTCAGTAGGGGACACCGATGGGCTTGGAAAGGCCGCCGTCCGTCGGATGGGACGTTAAGCCGTGGCCCCGTGTGCGGGAAAGCCATACCCTGTGCACATTAAAGAACACGCTGGATGGCCTTGACGGGAGGCTACCATCTGTCTCCCGACAGCTGTTCCAGTGGGTCCCCTCCCCCAACCTTCTCTGAGCCTTCGGGGTCCATGTGACCTGGCCATTTAGCCCATGGTGTGCAAAAAAGTGCCGCTCAGAGGTAAAACAACCCAACGTTAAAGAACACGCTGGATGGCCTTGACGGGAGGCTACCATCTGTCTCCCAACAGCTGTTCCAGTGGGTCCCCTCCCCCAACCTTCTCTGAGCCTTCGGGGTCCATGTGACCTGGCCATTTAGCCCAGGTGTGCAAAAAGTGCCGCTCAGAGGTAAAACAACCCAACCCAAACAACTTAGATCAGTAGCCAAGTGTGCTAACCACTAGGCAGTGTCTCCCAATGGAATTTTATGAGGATGAAGGAGAGTCGCGTCAATATGAACTTATACAATATTAAGATTTTGTCATATTTCCGAGTTAGACCTTCTAACGGTGAAAATTCACTCTACTAGAAGATTCGGAAAATGCAAATAATAAATTCTTTTTGCTGGGATAGGTACTAATAAAATATTACTAATCTCTTAAAACAAAAAGTTTAATGAGACTTGTGAATGAACATGTAACAAAAATATAGTTCGTTTTTTAAAAAACGAGTTAAAAATGGGAATTAAAAAAAAATTAAAAAAATTAAAAAATAATTTAAAAATTTAAATTAAACCTGTATTTGCGACAACTGGGAGAACACGGAAACCTTTTAATTTGGGAAACTTACGGTAGTTACGGGGAACACTTGGAACACAAGAAAAACTTCTTAATTTTCTGGATTTCAGAGCCAAGGGGAAAGCGGAAACTTTTTAATTTGCGTGGCTTGAGAGGTGCCGATAAACACAAGAAAACTTTTCATTTTATTGGAAAACCAGCGGAACATTGGGGGAACAAAATCAAAAATTTGATTTTCTAGAAAGCAGCGGAATATTAGAGAAACTAAGAAAAGCAGCTTAATTTCTGGAAAACGCAGCGAAGTATTGAAAGCACATGAAATATCTTCAATTTTCTCTAACACAATGTGGAGCAGGGTTGGATGTGGGAAAATGTTACACTGCAATTAAAATCCACTCTTTACCCTTTGCCCTCCTCATTTCTCTCTCCCCCTTTGGGGCGGGGTGGCTCGGTAGTGCGCCAGGCTAGTAATCTGTAGTTCCCAGGTTCGAGTCCCAACTGGGTCAGCGTAGAGATCTCCGCAAAATTTCCCGCCCTGCCCACGGTCAGTAGGGGACACCGATGGGCTTGGAAAGGCTGTCGTCCGTCGGATGGGACGTTAAGCCGTGGCTCCGTGTGCACGTTAAAGAACACGCTGGATGGCCTTGACGGGAGACTACCATCTGTCTCCCAACGGCTATTCCAGTGGGTCCCCTCCCCCAACCTTCGGGGTCCTTGTGACCTGGCCATTTAGCCCATGGTGTGCAAAAAAGTGCAGCTCAGAGATAAAACAACCCAACCCAACAACTCTCCCCCCCCCCTTTTTTTTATCTCGTTTTCAAAGAAAACGAGGTGATAGTCTCGCTTTGTAGTCTGTCTGTCCGTCTGTAGACATCGAACTTTTTTGTTTACAGAGATAAAAATTTTTTTGTGTTGAATAGGAACTGATGAAATATTACGATATGCACTTTCCGAATCTTTCTAAAGCCATAAATATGCTTTCTAGCGGTGGAAATTTCAGAAAGTACAAAAGTAGAAATACTTACTCACTGGAGTACCATATCTCTCTGCTAAAGCAAGGTAAAAATCCGAATCCGCTAAGAAGAAATACCAGAAGATATACAAAGGTACGATAACGCATGCGGCAGGAAGAATGAAAACCAATGGATTCATATCGATTGCTAATGGTTAATCTGGGCTTCCTTCATTCGAGAATGTTTATCTGTGAGAGAAGAAAAATACATTTTACAGATGTCGAAAACTGAACAATAAATTCGAAGGTTTTACTCATTACCTAATCATTAGATAACCATTTTCGATTTATTTGATCGTTTGCTTAGTTGATTGTTTTAGTTTATATATAATATATACTGTATACAGTATTTATAAATTTTAAAAAGGTCGGGCATAGTTAGCGCTAAATATAGCAAAAAAGTTCAACGGATCCAGAGATATCAGTCCTTAATTGTCCAGATCATATTGGAAGAGAAAGAAATGGGACTTTATCTGGGACTTCTTAGTTGGCTATGTGGCCCGGTAGTATAGCATTGGTTCGTGGCAACACTGTAACTGATGGGTCCGGGTTTGAGTCCCCTATGGAGTGGTCGTTTATTCTCTCATAACCTGCAGATAAGCTGGTAGCTTTGCGGGTCTGATTACAAATTTAAAAATAGAGGGGGGGGGGGACTTTCCCTGATTCTTTTGGGTTCCTTTGGGAACTAATATTTTGTAACCCTAATTGAGAAAGTGTATACAAAACCTTATTAGTAAACAGTACTACTATATATCTTTGTGGTTTTTGGTAACTACCAAAATAAACAGTTAAACCCCAAATATTTTAACCCTTTGGGTCCCGATTTCATTTGGTTAATCTCATAACACTGGTTTACAAGCTTTTTATAGCATGAATAATTGTAGCTGCCTTTAACTATTTTTCAGGTGCTGATTTCTGATCTGGCCTTAAAAAATGGCTAGCATGTCACTTTTTATGTTATTGGTCATTTTGACTCCTATTAAGATCTCCCTATACCAACACCTCCGGGCAACTGGAAGGATACTAGATATTTTACTTTTTGTGGCTGGCAACAGTGATTGCCAAGTGGGAGAAAACATGGGACAGTAACCGAACTCCAGACCGCCATTCTTGTTTTTATTGTAGGAAGAACACGTGCTGTACGTTGAAGAATGAATTTTGGTGTTTAAATGGCACAAAGGCAGCGTCGCGGATGTGTTAATGTGCCAGATAAGTTTAGTTATGTGTGTGGAAATTATATTTTAAAATCCCAGGGTCGTTCTCTGACAAAAATTGTGAAGAAAGCCTATAACTTGTATTTTGGATGTCATGTTTGGAGATCAGAACAAAACATGGACTCCACATGTGTGCTGCTTGCACATGTGTGCTGCTTGCACATTGCGTGCTTTGTTGGCCTGAGCGAATGGTTGAAAGGTACGACAAAATCCATGCCCTTTACAGTTTCAATGGTTTGGCGTGAGCCAACTAGTCACTTTCATGATTCCTATTTTGGTTTAACTAAAGTGTCGGGCTTTTCAAAAAAGAACAAAAGCGAAATACGATATTCAAATGTGTCTTCAGCCATAAGGCCAGTTCCTCATAGAGAAGATCTTCCTATACCAACACCTCCAACCAACTGGGAAGGAATGAATTCACATATGAAAAGTTAGAAGAGCCTCATCTGATTCAGCAAAATCAACTAAATGATCTTGTTCGAGACCTAGGACTTTCCAAACAAGCTCGGGTTTTAGGTTCAAGACTTCAAGAGTGGAATCTTCTAGCCAAGTGTATCAGAGTTTCTCTGTTCAGAAAGAGAAATTTGCTTTATCTGCTTATTATGTGATGCAAGATGGTTTGTGTTTCTACACAGATATTGGCCAAGTGGTTAGCGCGCTTGGCTACTGATCTAAGGGACCTGGGTTCGAGCCCCGGGTAAAGCATGGATGTATGTGTCGTTTTTCTGCTGAGGTCCTGCCATCCTCTCAGACCTTCTACTATGGCATATAAACTGACAGCCTCCTGTCAGACCTCTGTGGCAAGCAGCTGCTTGAGGGGTATTTATTTATTATTTCAGGACTGATGGAAGAAATTGGGACAACCCTAAGGAATGGCGTCTGTTTATAGATTGGTCAAAATTCAGCTTAAAACTGTCCTTTTGCACAAAGAAAACCAAAAACCTTCCATTCCAGTGACACACACTGTGGGAATGAAGGAAACTTATGAAAGATGGAAATAATACTCACTGCTATAAAATATGACCAGTTTAAGTGGACAATATGTGGTGACCTAAAAGTCATATCTCTCTTCCTCGGGATTCGAGGAGGCTTCACAAAATTTTGCTGTTTTATGTATTTATGGGACAGTAGGGCCAGAAAGGAACACTACAAAACAAGACTGGCCTAAAAGAGATGTTTTTATTCCTAAAAAGAGTAATGTGAGGTTTAAGCCTCTAGTTGACCGCTCTGGTGTACCACTAAACTTTGTAAATGCTATGGGCAAAACTGGTAAAGGGTGTTTGCATTTGAAGGAAAAATTCCCAGAACTAAGTGATGCCCAACTCAAAGAAGGGATCTCTGTTTTTACCTCACACCAGGAAGCTAATGAATGATACTGTCTTCGAAGAAAAACTGAATATGAAGGAACGCGCTGCATGGACATCCTTCACGTCTGTGTTCCAGAGTTTTCTGCGGAACCACAAAGAGGAAAACTACCATCAGCTCATTCAAGATCTTTTCAAAAACTATGAAAATCTTGGCTGTATAATGTCTTTGAAGATACATTTCTTGCACTCGCATCTCGACTTCTTTCCCAAGAACTTAGGAGCTGTCAGTGATGGAGCAAGGGGAAAGATTTCACCAGGATATCCGAACCATGTAGGAGAGATACCAAGCAGGTGGGACCCAGCAATGATGGGTGACTACTGCTGGTTCTTGCAGAAGGAAGATACCTCAGCACATAAAAGACAAAAATGAGTTTCTTGTGAGTATATAAAAAAGATCCTTCCCATGTTTTCTTATTTTGCGTTTCAATATTATGTCATTTGTTACTTTTACATTCAGTGGTCTATAACTATGATATTTCTGATTTTTTTTCACTATAATCATGTAATTAATTAATGAGTTTTAAGTTGCAATTTAATAAAATAGTCATATTTATTTTCATTTCCCAGATATGTGTATTCATTAAAATTTGAAATGCATCAATCCGTAATTTAAAAAAAACTGTATGTACTGCAGATTTTTCACAGTCATATTTGAATTCAGCACCCCAAAATTAGTTAATCATCCTATTTGACCAATACTATAAAAAATGGTTTCAATTTGTTGTCTCGTGTAACATTTGAAGCACAATATTACTGTTATTTGGTCACAAACAAACAACTTTCGTAATAATAATAATTAAATGAAACAATAGGAAATGAAACTAAAATGCAAAATTAAGGAAAAGGAAATAAAAGAAAATACGAAATTAAAAAAGGAAAAAAAAACTAAAATGCAAAATTAAAAGGTAAAAGCAAGCTAAAATGCGAAAATAAAAAAGAAAACTAAATTGCAAAGTAAAAAAACTAAAATGCATAATTGAAAAATAAAACTAAATTTCAAAAATTAAAAGAAAAAAAACTAAAATTAAAAATTAAAATATGAAAGAAACCTAAATTTTAAATATTAAAAAGGAAGAAGAAAGCTAAAATGAGAAAACAAAAGATAAAATGCGAACTTTGAAAAGTAAAAGAAAACTAAAATGCAAAATTTAAAAAAGAAAAGAAAACCTGCGAAATTTAAAAAATATCCTCTTTTAATTGTACGTTTATTACATGTTCTCATATAGGAAACAGTATTCGAAAAAGTATTTTACTCAGTGGCAGAAGAACAAATTTATTTATTCGTATTAGTCCCAGCATCGCAATGGCTTTCACTTTCAGCATTGTTTTTAATCGGCCTTAGAGAAAGATATAGAGAAAGGGAGACAATTAAAAAGAGACCTTACAGAAAGAGAGACAATACTGGTATATCTTGAGATATAAAGGTCCTGTTTACATCACGAACAATTATAACAACTGTGCATTTCTATTACGGAGAAATATCCTATGGGCATTAAAGGTTGATTAATATGATGTTGATAGAACAATGGTCTCAAGTTCCAATGCAAGACGAATAACACTTATTAATTCTTCGGTAACGATCGTAACCTTCAATCTCAACAGAAAGGATCATCGAACTTGGGTAGAAAACAGGTTGTTGAAGAAATTTCTTGATAACTTTAATAACACCATATTATTTACGATAATTTTATATCTTTATTTACACTTTTTCCTTGAAGGTTTTTGTGTGCTGTCAATGGATCAGAGTGAAAACAATCGACAAACAAGGACAGGTTGCGGACCACGTAACCTACATATGAATATGTAGAGTCAGCATGAAGGTGATGCGAGGGGAACAGCAGCACTGGACCCGCCTCAGAGGGATTACTTGAAGTATTACTTATGTCAACCTACTAATTAAGTGCCCTGTTCAGCACACAGTACATTAGAAATTTAATGTTGCTAAATCATCGGTGTTATCAAAACAAGAACGGTTGACAGCAACATAAAAATATAACAAGCAGTGGCATGTTCATCCTCCATGAATGCAAAACATGCTCTATTTTTTTAATATAGAATATAATTTTTATTCATAAGAGTAAAGAATACAAATACATTTACAATTTGACCCGCAAAGCTAAATAGCTTATCTGCAGGAAAATGAATAAATTATATTAAACATAGGTCATTCAGCCACAAAAATGGTGTACATCAAATAAATCCACAAAACACAACACATAAAAATCAGCTAACTAGAAAATACCACATAGTTTTTTAATTCCATTTTAAGTCTTCTAAAAGAATCTATATTTAGTAATTCTTTTGGAATAGCATTAAATATAAGTGGTACTTGATATTCGGAGGTATGTTTCCCGTAATTATTTCGAAAATTTGGCAATTTGTAATAACCTTGGTTTTGAAGTCTTGTATTTTTATTATGTTGAATTTTTAGTTTGTAAGTTTCGTCAAAAAAGTTTTTAATTATTACATTATATTTATATAAATTGCTGTAGGACAAAATATTTAAAAATTTTAATCTATCGGTAGAAGTTTTATAAATTTTTTGCAAATGAAACGGAATAATATTTGTAGCTATTATAGACTGCAGTTTTTCTATTTTATTTATGTTAGTTAAGTTAGTTATTCCATGCACAATTATTCCATAATTTAAAATAGATTCGCATATTGCTTTATAAAATAGTACACATGTTTCCATATTTAATACGTATTTCAATTTTTGAATTTTTATCGCCGATATTCTCAAGCTTTCACATATGTGGGATATATGGGCATTCCACCTAAAATATTCATCAAAAATGATTCCTAAGTAATTTATTTTATTTACTTGCTCAACAAGTGGGCAACTGCATAATGATTCACAATTTGAAGCATCCTTTTTTCTGCATTTTATTTTATGAGTTTTGATAAAGAGGTTTTGATGTATATGAAATCCTGGTGAATGAATAATCATCAGTTTTGTTTTTTTCTCATTTAAATAGATTTTATTATGATTTAACCATCTAATAATATTATTGTAATCTGTTTGAACCTCTGAAATGCTATCATTTAAATATTTCCGACTGTTTATTAAAACAATGTCGTCAGCATATAGATAAATAGCACTATTTAATTTTGTATTGAACAAATCATTTATGTATACTAGGAACAATAAAGGACCTAAAATTGAGCCTTGGGGAATTCCACATCGTGTAATTACTTTTCTGCTGTAGCAGTTTTTCATTTTGGTAATTGTGTACCTGTCTGATAAATAATTTCTAAACCAATCTAACAATATACCGCGAATACCGTAATTTTCCAATTTATTTAGTAAAATGCTATGATCTATTGTATCGAAGGCTTTCTTTAAATCTAAGAACATAGTTACAATTTTTTCCCTATTATTCAATGATTTATTAATATTATTTGCAATTTTGGAAATTAGTTGAATTGTGTTTTTATCTTTTTGAAAGCCAAACTGATTTTCATTAATTATGCTGTGTTTAAGTAAAAAGTTAAAAACAGTATTATAAATATATTTTTCCATTATTTTCGAAAAAATAGGCAGAATTGTTATTGGTCGATAGTTAGAAAAATCCTCCTTTCAGTTTATTAAATACGATTCGTTAGTTTCTAATATTTGCAACAAAATAATTAATTTCAAAATTAATAAGTCACGTGGTTAGCGTGCTCGGATGCTGATCTAAGGAACCTGGGTTCGAGTCTCGGGTAAGGCATGGACGTTTGTGTTGTTTTTCTGCTGAGGTCCTGCCATCCTCTCAGATCTCCTACTGTGGCGTATAAACTGACAGGCTCCTGTCAGACCTCTGTGGCAAGCAGCTGCTTGAGAGGGTATAATCGTTATAGGATATGACATCGAGTCAATCAGTTCACTTTAAGCTTTATGTTAGTTTTCCCCAACTTCTATATTTTTTTTTGTAGTTGGCAGCTATTTTGTATAATTAGTTGCAATATTCTCAATTACAATTTTTTTTCGTACAAAATACGGTAAAGTTTTCTAATTCGTAGCGTATAATAATCGGTTAACATGTAAAAATAGATATTTTATATAGTGCATCTTTCTGCTTGAAAGCATTATATTATTGATAATTTTAGCTACAAACTCATTTCTATAATTTGCAATTTATCACGAACTATTTTTTTTCCAACTCGAATGATGTACATCAGTACAGTGTGTACAGTCGCTCAAAAAAGTGTCCGAACACTACGGTTGATTACAGAATGCAGAAAAAATATCTGGCAAAGATTTTACTAGAACCTAGCACATTTTCTTGACAACCGCCTAGGGACGGCACTTCATACAAATGTAATCAGTTGCATTGTATACCACAGAACTGACAAAGGTCATCCTTGAAACTTGGAAGTTCTTTTATAAAAGCAACACTCCTTCGACTTATTCCCTACTGTACATTCTTAAGCAGCTTTCTTTGACAAGATAACCTTGACTCTCCAAAGAATGGAACCCATTTTTATCTCCTGAACTTTTTCGTTTGTTTCGGAACTAAGGCGTTTATTGACACTCAGTATGCAGAGAGATTTCAGAGCGACCTCTATTACTCATTCTCCTGTGTCGACTTTTGCCACCAGAGAGAGCCACCCAAGGTCGTCGTTTATTCACGATGCGTAGAACTTCCTGTTCGCGACGTCAATCTCATTTGTAATAAATAAATTTCGCAATGGAAATTTCATTGCCTAGAAACAAAGGAACTTGACTGCGTGAAAAACGATAGAACAAGGGTGCAATAAAGTAATAATGGGGGGAAAGAACTGAAATTCTCTCGGATCATTAGTTTGAGTTGTTTTATCTCTGAGCAGCACTTTTGTGCACACCATAGGATAAATGACCAAGTCACAAGGACCTCAAGGACTCAAAGAAGGTTGAGGAAGTTAACCCACTGGATTGATGTTAGGACAGAGGTAGAAATCTCTCGTTAAGGCCATCCAGGTTAAAGTGTTCTATAATGTGCACAGGATATGGCTCTCCTGCACACGGGACCACGGCTTAACGTACCATCCGAAAGACGGTGTCCTTTGCAAGTCCATCGGTGACACCTTCCTCATCGAAGGCATGGAGGGTGTTAAGCGGAGATAAATCTCAATGCTGGCGCAGCTGGGACTCGAACCTGGAACTACAGATCACGAGCCTGGCGCGTTGATAACTGAGCCAATCCCTGATCACTAGAAACTTATGATTTCTTAAAAATATTCCCATTAATGTAGATGTCACTCTGGATCATTTTATTTGATATTTTTTATTGATTTTTTTTTGTTATGAAAGCATCTGAATTTTCTGCATTTTGTGGATCAATGGTGTCATCTAGCCAGTTCGCACCGGTTTTGTCGAATCATTATCAAAAATTAAAAAAAAATCTCTCAGCTGGGTCAGCGTTGAGATTTATCTCCGCAAAACTCCCCGGCCTGCCCACGGTCAGTAGGGGACACTGATGGGCTTGGAAAGGCCGCCGTCCGTCGGATAGGACGTTAAGTAATATGTATGGTCAAGGTCATCCAGCATGTTCTTTAACATGCAGGGTTGTAACCATACCCTGCACGTTAAAGAACGTGCTGGATGACCTTTACAAGGGGAGGGTGTCTTCCATCTGCCTTTTAATAGCTGTCCACTGGTCCCTTTACCAAACTGTGAGCCCTTGGAGTCCTTATAACCTGGCCATTTACCTATTGTATGCAGAGTTCAAAGATAAAACAATCCAGCCCTTGTGACCTACATATCCCTTGCGCACAAAAAAAGTGACGCCTAAAGGTAAATAACAACCTAACATTGATTTAGAAACCACAATAATAAGTTTAGCAGGGACGAAATTATTGTACCACTGGAGTAGGCGGGGCAACGCTCCAGAGTTGGATGGGGCATGATATGCTCTACGATCGATTCCCCATCAGAATATTTTGGATCAGAGCATATGGCAATCTAGTTTCATCACTGAAGCTTAGTCATCCTCAGCACCCTGATTAAGGGGGCGGGGTTGGCTCAGTCGGTAACGCGTCATGCTCGTAATCTGCAGTTCCTAGGTTCGAGTCCCAACTAGGTCAGCGTTCAGATTTATCTCTGTAAAACTCCCTCCCCACCTGTCCACGGTCAGTAGGGGACACCGATGAGCTTCAAAAGGCCGTCGTCGTCGAATAGGACGTTAAGCCGTGGCCCCGTGTACGGGAGAGCCATACCCTCTGCACGTTAAAGAACACACTGAATGGCCTTGACGGGAGACTGCCATCTGTCTCCTAACATCTGTTCCAGTGGGTCCCCTCCCCCAACCTTTTCTGAGCCTTCGGAATCCTTGTGACCTGGCCATTTAGCCCATGGTGGGCAAAAAAGTGCCGCTCAGAGGTAAAACAACCCAACCCAGCAAATATTATTGAAAAGAAAGATTTAGAGAGTTCTGATTAAGATCTGCAATTTTTCTCATGTGACATTTCTCCGTAAAAAGCTTATTTTCAAAGTTAGGAACCATTAAAAATGTGTTCCCGTTTAAATAACATGGAAGTATCCAGTACTTTTGGTCACATAGTGTAACTATCAGTCCATTGATTTAAAAGCGAAAGTTAAATTTGTTTTCTTTATACCTGCAAACACATTTAGAGACGTTGGCTCGAACTCGACTTCAAAATGTAATATTCGAACTCTCTGTTATTCAATATAAGTAGAAATATTACAAATGCTTTTAATTACTCTGCTTATAACATTTCTTTGAATTCATTATACATTGGCATTCTACATGAGTTAATAGTTCTACATGAGTTAATATGCAGTGGTTGCAGCATAGAGATCGGAGCGGGGGGTGGCTCAGTCGGTAGCGCGCCAGGCTCGTAATCTGTAGTTCCCAGGTTCTGCAGTTCTCAGGTTCGAGTCCCAGCTGGGTCAGCGTTGAGATTTATCTCCGCAAAATTCCCCGCCCTGCCCACGGTCAGTAGGGGACACCGATGGGCTTGGAAAGGCCGCCGTCCGTCGGATGGAACGTTAAGCCGTGGCCCCGTGTTCGGGAGAGCCATACCCTGTGCACGTTAAAGAACACGCTGGATGGCCTTGACGGGAGGCTACCATCTGTCTCCCAACAGCAGTTCCAGTGGGTCCCCTCCCCCAACCTTCTCTGAGCCTTCGGGGTCCATGTGACCTGGCCATTTAGCCCATGGTGTGCAAAAAAAGTGCCGCTCAGAGGAAAACCAACCCAACCCAACAACCCATGTGACCTGGCCATTTAGCCCATGGTGTGCAAAAAAAGTGCCGCTCAGAGGTAAAACAATCCAACCCAGCATAGAGATATAACCCTTGTGACCATGAATAGCTTCTTAATGTTACTCGGATATACAATAAGTGATAGTTGAATAGATGCACACATTCAAGTGCTGGCAAAGAATCTACCTGCCGCATCAGGGTGGGGGAGCACCAGAATTAAATAGACCTTTAAGCAAAGTTTCAAATCTTTACATTCACACCTTACTAATTCAAAAGGAGAGGGTATACTTCGTTCTTGTTGGCTCTCTTTTGCATATAACGTACAACACTTTCTATAACACCTCTTTAGGGGTGGCTCATTCGGTAGCGCGACAAGCTCGTAATCTGCAGTTCCCAGGTTCGAGTACCAGCTGGGTCAGCATTGAGATTTGTCTCTGCAAAACTCTCCACCCTGCCCACGGTCAGTAGGGGACACGGATGGGCTTGGAAAGGTCGCCGTCCGTCAGATGGGACGATTAAGATGTGACCCCGTGTGCGGGAGAACCACACCCTGTGCACGTTAAAGAACACGCTGGATGGACTTGATGGGAGGTTACCATCTGCCTCCCAACAGCTGTTCCAGTGGGTCCCCTCCCCCAACCTTCTCTGAGCCTTCGGGGTCCTTATGACCTGGCCATTTAGCCCATGGTGTGCAAAAAAAAGTGCCGCTCAGAGGTAAAACAATCCAACCCAACTATAACACCTCTAACGTCAAAAATAAAGCACTGTGATACATGATTATGGCAAACTATAGCGAGATAAAAAAAAATGGCAAAAAGTTTGTATTTTATACTTTACTGTTGCTAATTATAGAAAATTGAAGGTCCCCATCAACCGTAACAGCTCTCAAGTGAGTTTCCATTTCCAATCTTATTCTTGCTCAATAACTTTTCCAGCCCTTTACCTTATATGATGAAACACACCTCGCAAACGATTAAATTTAATATTTAAAACACCGAACACGTTAAAAAGCTTTTGAACCCCAAATATGAACGTTGCTTTACCAATTCGATTTGCTTACCTGAAGTAGTGAATATTTGTACGACTGATAACCCTTTATCGAATTTGGTGGCTCTTAAAAGAGCCGTTTTGTTCTTCTTCACAAACCCTTAATAAAAAGCAGGACCCCTTGATTTTTTAGCGGGGCTTCTTTGCACATCAGCCACAGAATCACATTCCTCGAAGTCGAAGGGTTTGGGTTCTGGTTGTATGATAGACTCGTTACTTCTTACTAATGAATTACTTCTTGATGAATTACTGCTTTCTGACTTAGATTTTTTCTTTTTCTTTCTGACCTTTCTGGGCAATTTCTGGGATTTCTTCTTTTTCTTTTCATTTTGCTTCTTTGGCTGTTTTCTTACGCCAGTCTTCTTTTTCGTTGGCAGTTTCTGCTTCGTTTTCTTCTTCGCTTTCTCGGCAGCTTTCGTCTTCTGTTTCTTCGTTGGCTCCTTGCCTTTGATGGTCTTGGCTTTCGTTCCTCCTCTCATAGGCAGAGCTTTCTTTGCCATCGCGAAAGAAACGGGAATCTCAACGTAAGATAATTAAAGAAACTCTTGAGGAAAACAAAAACTACTGAACAAAAAATTATCATCACCACTACCAACGATTATCAGAAAGCTTATTCGTTCACACTTTAAACAACAGGTTTCGAAAAGGAATGCCGGTTATTCAAAGAAACAGTTGCCACGAGAATAAGCAATGCCATTCTCGCTGCGCGTTTGGTAGGGCGTGATGTCATTATTCTCTGTCGAACGCGAGATGACTTGAATACTTAATAAGCACGTGGGAGTGGGACCAGAGTGAATTCGTAATTTTGCACGGCGGGTGCAATATGTCATCGAATTTGTGCAATGTGCCTCCTTGTGGTGTGGCACAAGCATCGAGCAAGTGGCGAAATTGAATCTGCC
This sequence comes from Ryuthela nishihirai, assembly GCA_038380435.1. Taxonomy (NCBI): domain Eukaryota; kingdom Metazoa; phylum Arthropoda; class Arachnida; order Araneae; family Heptathelidae; genus Ryuthela; species Ryuthela nishihirai. Next base: position 45,716,214 of record JAWZYU010000020.1, read on the forward strand.
ATAAAATTGCAAAAAAAGTTTTATTTAAAAATTAAAGAACTATTTTTAATAGCGTTGAAAGATAATATCATTGTCGATATACATATTAGTTTGGGTCGTTTTTCTTCTGAGCGTGCGGGGCGGGGGTGGCTCAGTCGGTAGCGCGCCAGGCTCATAATCTGTAGTTCCCAGGTTCGAGTCCCAGCTGGGTCAGCGTTGAGATTTATCTCCGCAAAATTCCCCGCCCTGTCCACGGTCAGTAGGGGACACCGATGGGCTTTGAAAAGCCGCGGTCCGTCGGATGGGACATTAAGCCGTGGCTCCGTGTGCGGGAGAGACATATCCTGTGCACGTTAAAGAACACGCTGGATGGCCTTGACGGGAGGCTACCATTTGTCTCCCAACAGCTGTTCCAGTGGGTCCCCTCCCCCAACCTTCTCTGAGCCTTCGGGGTCCATGTGACCTGGCCATTTAGCCCATGGTGTGCAAAAAAGTGCCGCTAAGAGGTAAAACAATAACAACCTTCTGAGCGAACGTTTTTGCACAAAGGACTAAATGGCCAGGTCACAATAACTCAAACGGCTCAGAAAAGATTGCAAGAAGGTTTTGGACAGTTGCTAGGAGACAGGTGGTAACCTCCCTTCTTCAAGATCATCCAGCATGTTCTTTATTATGCACGGGGGGATAGAGCTCTCTCCTCTACACAGGAGCAAGGCTTAACGCCCATCCGATGGATGGCGGCCTTACCAAACCAATCAGGATACACAAGCTATTTCTCATAAAAAAAATACATTTTAAAATTAACACCCTGTAAGTACAGAAAGTTCACTGAAACGACGGTGATTCCACTGAAAAAAACAAAAACATTTTGGGTTCTATACTGTAAAACAGGGATGGGCAAACGTTATGAGCGTGGGCCTACATTTTATTTGAACTTGCAGAGTATCCCAAAAATTTTGCCCCCACCCATTACAAAATTAGATTTTTTTGCTTAGAAATTTACATTTTAACAAAAAGTTTTTTCGAAGTTGTTGGGTTGTGGGTTGTTTTACCTCTGAGAGGCACTCTTATTGCAGACAATGGGTTAAAAGGCCAGGTCACAAGGACCCTAAAGGTACCCACTGGGCAGATATTAGCAGACAAATGGCAGTCCATCCAGCATGTTCTTGAACATGTAGAAGGATGGCTCTGCTGCACATGAGACCACGGCTTACGTTCCATCCGATGGACGGCGGCCTTTCCAAGCCCATCGGTGTTCCCTCCTAAGGTAGGTATCTAATTGGCCATCTCTGCTGCAAAAACAATGCTTGTGTTGATTGATATCAGTTTCGCTTCCTTCCCTGGGGGTTTTTCGCCTCGAGCTTGTATCCTAGTTTCATTTATCTCTAATTGGGATTGTTCAGAGTCCAAAATATTTGCAACATCACTGGGACAGTACATCCTTTACATCTCTTCTACATTTTCATCTATCTTCCTGTTGCAATTGTTGTTCTCGAAACAATTGGTAGGGTGAGAATTGGCCCAGTCGAAAGCGCGCCAGGCTCGTAATCTATGGTTCATAGGTTCGAGTCTCAACTGTGCTTGCGTTGAGATTTTCTCTCTGTTAACCCTTCTCCCCCCCCCCCCGCTCTCGATGAAAAAGGGAGCTAGGCTTAGAAAGACCGCTGTCCGTCATATGGTATGTTAAGTCGTGGCCCAGTGTGTATTACATATATGCACGTTAAAGAACATGCTGGATGGTCTTGATGGGAGACTACTATCTGTCTTCTAACAGCTGTCCGTGAGTCTCTTTCCCCTAACCAACTCTAAGTTGGGATCCTTGTGATCTGGTCATTTAGCCCATTGTGTGAGTAAAAGTTTCTTAAAACAATAGGTGTTTGGGCTTAAGTTTTCAAGCCAGTTACAGAAAAAAAATTATTTTGACAAAATCTTAAAATATGTAAGGAAAATGAATGCCGTTAATCCATTTTTTTAATTCTACATATTGTTGGCAATTACGATTTTTAAAATAATCGTAACTATTTAAAGGAAAAATAATATAATTGAAATAGCAGTGTCAATTTTAAACATATGCAACTGTAAAACTTAATGCAATAAATTAATATTATATATCATATAATTTTTAATATTCAATATGCAGTGCCATTTAGAAACCAAATTATTCATTTCAAATTAAAGTTTTTTTTTTCAAAGCTTTCATTCTACTGATAATAAACAAATTATTCTAAATTTTAAAAAAAGGAACACTTTCATGTGTGGTCCCAACTTTCAAATAAGTCTTTTGCAGCAAAATTTCATAAAAATTGTAAATTTTAATATTGTTTCTCAAAATCGTCAATCTTTAGAGCAGTGTTTAGTAAGTGTTGTTAATCGTAAGAACCTATCTGAAAATTATAACAATTCTCTTATTAAAACTTAGATTTTATTTCTAATTATCTGTGTTTATGTAAGTGTATTGGATGTGTTCTTTCGAGTGTTGTGGTCGATTGATTTGCGTGATTGGTTACCCATCACAGGGACCTGGGTTCGAGCCCCGGTTAAGAGCAAGGATGTTTGTGTTGTTTTTCTGCTGAGGTCCTGCCATCCTCACAGACCTACTATGCCGTATAAACTGACAAGCTCCTGTCAGACCTCTGTGGCAAGCAGCTGCTAGAGGGAATTTTTTATTTATTTATATGTACTCTTCACTTTTTTTGTACTGATTTGCTTATGTAGTTTTATAAGTACTAATTTCGAATTAATCTCTTTGTATTTGCCCACTGTTATTGGATCATTGATCTGTTGTGAGCACATTAAATAAATAGATAAATAAATAAATAAATGTAATTTTAGAAATTAGCTTAATGGTTTCCATTAATTTTGAAACAACGTTTAGGATGCGCTTAACAGAAGCATCTGCTGTCAAATATTTCAGCTTCATTAACTCTTTAAAATTAAGCGAATATCGTATAAATTTGCAAAGCTCGACCAAGCTAGAGCTCTTGTGACAGACCTCTTCATCTAGCAAGAGCATCGGAGCCAGTTTCGGTGAGGGGGGTGGGGGGTGAGAAATGTGCCTAAGGACTGCGTGTTAGGAGTTTCGGTGGCAGCGCGCACAAGATGTGTACATATCACACTGACCGACGGACCCTTGCTTACCCCGTGGATATCACGTGATCATGCTTGGCAACAATTTCGTCGGAGGAATTCGGAATGGGGAGGGTTGTGACAGAGTTCTAGGCATAGATGTTTGTGTTGTTTTTCTGACAGCTTCCTTACAGAGCCTCTACTATGGCATATAAACTGACAGGCTCCTGTCAGACCTCTGTGGCAAGCAGCTGATTGAGGGGGTATTTTTTTATTAAAGTCTTTGTGTGTGTATGTTCTTTCAACAGAGTTGGAAACTCTGATGTCTTTTGTGACTGGCAGGGAGAATGTCGCCGTTTCTTGTGTTTAAGTACAGTCTCACATTTGTTAGTGAGTTGTTTTACTTCAGAGCGGCACTCTTTGCACACAGTCGACTAAATAGCCAGGTCACAAGGATCCCGAAGGCTCAATGAAGGTTGGGTCCCACTTGACAGCTGTTGGGTGACAGATGATAGCTTCTCTTCAATCCAGTGTGTTCTTTAACGTGCATAAGATATGGCTCTATCGCACACGGGGCCACGGTTTAACGTCCCATCCGAAGAACGGCGGCCTTTTCAACCCCACTAATGTCCTCTAGTGATAGACGGCAGATCGGGGAGTTTTGCGAAGATAAATCTCAACGCTGACCCAGCTTGGACTCGAACTTGGGAACTGCAGATTACGAACCTGGCGCGCAACCAACTGAGTCCCCCTCCCCCATTTGTTGGTGAATAAAGTTGTATATATATAGTGCATATGTATTTGGGTGAGTTATCGGCCACTTGGATAGATTCTGATATATATATTAAAAGTAGTCATCGACGTAAACGCTCACACACACGGGAGACAGAAAAAGAACCCGCGTGGCACCAGCTTATTTTCGATCGTAGGCCGTCCCGTGGCCGAGTGGTTAGCACGCTTGGCTACTGATCTAAGGGACCTGGGTTCGAGCCCCGGATTAGGCATGAATGTGTGTCGTTTTTCTGCTGAGGTACTGCCATCCTCTCAGATCTCCTACTGTGGCATATAAACTGACAAGCTCCTGTCAGACCTCTGTGGCAAGCAGCTGCTTGAGGGGGTATTTATTTTTTATTTATAGAATTAAGATGGTTTTCCATTCACGTGATATGGAAATGTCCCAGTATGTTTGATAATATGTAGTAAGCTGCGCATCCTTATAAAAATCACTTTTTACACTTCAAATTTTAAAAGTTCACTTCGATTAGCAAGAGAATCACGAATATTTGTAAGTTATCTTTTATTCTTTCTAAGGGACCTGGGTTCGAGCCCCGGGTAAGGCATGGATGTATGTGTCGTTTTTCTGCTGAGGTCCTGCCATCCTCTCAGACCTACTATGGCATATAAACTGACAGGCTCCTGTCAGACCTCTGTGGCAAGCAGCTGCTTGAGGGGGTATTTATTTATTATTTTATTATAAAAATTGAAAAAGTTATGTTTTCTGATACTTGACGAAAAATTTGTAACACTTGAACGCTGGGGCCCTCAGGGAAAGGTTCACGGGTATTACAGGAAATCGAGGCCTGACTACATCTCCCAAACATGGTATCCAATAAAATTAAGTTACGTATCAAATAGAAAGTATGACAAGGATGGCAAGGGAGGGGGGTGGTTCACACATTAAAAACACATCCTCTCCATTCTCTCCCTCCAAAACAAGTGACAGATGAGTGATTTCAGCTACAACGCCCTCTCTGTCTGCTCACACACACGAAAAAAAGTACATTCATAAAATAAATTAAAAAACTTATTTACCTCTGTGTTCTTTAAGTAGTAGTCACCAACCGGTGTGTCGCATCCAAGGTCCAGTTGGATTGCAAAAATTTAAAAAGAAGAATACATGTAACTCCCGTTAACACGGTTTCTTCCCCCTCCCCCCCTCCTTTTTTTTTAGCCCTTTTACTGCACAATAGCTGCACGGATTTGTTGGAGGAGCTTGATAATAATTTTCCACGTGTGGATGACGTAAGAAGAAGAGGTTGTGAATACTGAACTTAAATATTATGCATAAAACGGAACTGAACGGAACTGAACGGAATACTGAAGTATAACTGAACGGAACTGAACTTGCTGAACGGAATACTTAAATATTATGCATAAAACGGAGACAAGTTAGATTCTTTCCTTATTAAGCAATAAATTGTTGGGTTTTTTTTTACCTCTAAGCGGCATTTTTTTTGCACACAATGGATTAAGTGGCCAGGCGACAAGGACTCCGAGAAGGTTGGTTTGCGACCTATTTTCTCTGAGAGAAAAAACTTTTCTGTTGGAAAGTATATTCAGCGTTCCGTGAACAAAAAAGGAAATTTTTGAAAAGTATATTCAGAGAAACGTTACAGTGGGGGAAAGAGCCCCACTGAGCAGCTGTTGGAAGACAGATGGTAGCCTCCCTTCAAGGCCATCTTTAACATGCACAAGATATGACAGATGGTAGCCTCCCTTCAAGGCCCTCTTTAACATGCACAGATATGGCCACGATTATAACGTCCCATACGATGGGCTGCGGCCTTGATACCAAGCCCATTGGTGTCCCCTACTGACCGAGGGCAGGGAGTTGTGCGGAGATAAATCTCAACCACAGCCCAGCTGAGACTCGAACCTGGGAACTGCAGATTACTAGCCTAGCGCTCTACCGACTGAGTCATTTCCGCCCTACTGAATAATGAATTCAGACTTCATTGAAATATCTAATGCTTCGGTTAAACAGAAATAAATTTGTAAATTTCTCTTCTCGACATACATAGGCACGCAAATGACATTAACCAATAGGAACCTTTCAGCCATTTCCTTGGATGTATTTAGTGGCGTTTGTGAGCATATATTTGGGGGAGGAGTTTCGATTTTTTTAAAAGATTGAAAAATAGGTACTCAATAAATATTAAGAAAGGCAACCAATAGGTAAACAAAACCAGTGGTATTTTTTGCACCAATGCCGTCAAGTTACTAAATGTTCCAAAAGCATTAAAAATTTTGAAACTATATATTTGGCAGGGGAAACGCAATTTGTTAACCCTCCAAACTTCCACGTTAAACTATGTCGCTGAATATACTGTACAATTAGCACAGACAATGTGACGAGCCCAAAGTTTGTCTTTGTAACCAAAATAAAGCTGACACTTTTTTTAATCAAATCTGTTATGGTTCTCCGTTTCGACTTAATTCTAAACTTCCGAAATACACAACTAAAATCATTCACATCATTAATATATGTTCACCGTATTTTGGATAGGTTAATATGTTCACGTGACTATTAAGAGTAGTGTATTTTGTTGTTCTTCGTACTATTATTTAGTATAAGCCTTGATCGTTAAGCAAATTTCGACTTGCAGAAAAAAAGATAGAAACTTCACAGTGCAAATTTATTTTATACGACAACCTGCAAATCTGTGTCCGATTTGTTCAGTTGCCATATCCCTTAGCCTGAATGAAGTTATTATTTGTTATTTTTTTCCACTCACGCTCATGGCGTTAAATCAAATAAATCAATAGGGCAATAACCATTTTTTTTCAGCTTATTATTTCATGAGTTCCATGTCTACAGGACATATCCTGTGATTCTTTACTACTGATTTATCATTTGTTGTTTTCGTTAGTTAGGAAACCATTATTAGCTCTCTTTGTAAATTTTTAAGGCTTAACTATAAATGTCAATGATTCGTTCTCACTACATATTCAATAGCAAGACACTTAAACACCTTTTTTTATGAGTTTATCAAAATCAGAGGTTGTTAGCGATAGTCTGAGTTTAGATTCGTTTTCTAGTAATAAAAGATACATTGGAACCATGTATTGAAAATTAAGAAACAAAACTTGTGTTTATTGATGTTATCAAGGAAATTAAATTATATCACGCTTTTTAGAATTCATGCATGTATCATTGATAGTGGAGGTATTATCTCTGAAAACTGAAGCCACTATTTCAACATGTGACAATTGCATTAGCATTTAAAAATTCATTTGATTACTATCTTAATTAAATATTAAGAGAATAATGGCTTTTGTGGTTTCAGTTTTTCTCAATTTTGTTTTATAAAAGGCATGAAATAATTTAAGTTTTAATTTTTCGAATTAAAGAATAACAATTTAAAAAAAAAAGCGACCTCTGTTCGAAATAACATCAATTGGAAAGCCGTTTACTGGTAAAGTTTCCAATTACTTGTAAAAGAATAATAAATACTTTATAAACAAGTGAATAAAACAATATATTTCCTCTCTCTCTTACAGAAAAACCAACACATGCTCTTAGTTGAAGAATGCGAGAAACTTCCACTTACCTATGGGCGAGTACAACCACAACCGGGAAGAAGCAATTTCACACTCTCGAAGACAGCTCAGACGTTGGGTTTCAAGCTTTGTTCAAGGATATACGAAGTAGCGTAGAAGCAGGACCAATAGGAAGGTGTCTTACTTCCCTGTGATTGGTGAAGCACTGGCCCATCTTGGCTTGAATGGTATCTGTTGTGATCGTAACCTGTTTACTTAACGTTCCCCCTTCCTAACTTTAACAAAATTTTACTTTGATTATTAAAAACCAGCAGAATTTTTTATCATAATGTTAGATTTTTATAAGGAGAATAAAATTTTGATTAATATTTCTTCTCGAGAAATATACGATTTCCAAAATAATCGTTTCTCAAGAAATAAATTTTTTCCTTTGAAATTTCTATTAAACTGTTATTTTACTACAACAAAAAATTATTTTAAAATATCATGTTTCAACACTTACACATGCCCTTAATTTAATAGTGACAGGATCTAAGAAGTGTATAAAGTAATAGAAAACATAAAAAATATTTTGAACTTTTTTTTAACTAGACCAACATCAGCACAAACCGAAAGAAATTTCTCGACTTTAGGAATTTTTGTTTCAAAACAAACGATAAGATTATCAGATGAAGCGATTGATGCTTTATGCTGTTTTAACTAAAAATTTTGAATTAAAAACAAAACATAAAACAGGGAATAATAATAAAAATATTAGTTTTTGTTGTTGTATTAAAATGAATATAATAAACATGTAAAGGTTTTGCTTCATAGTAAATAAAATAAGAAAACAAATATAGCAAAACAATATAAGTAAGCAAAGCAATTTTATAGTTAGAATTTTGTTGTTTAGTAATAGGCTGTTTTGTTAATAATTACAGTTTTATTATTTTAATAAAAAATTTGAGAAAAATCTAAGAAAAAGCTATTATTTTACATGTAATTTTAATTTTCGAGAATTTTTGAGAATTCAATTATCAGATTCCCCATTCTCGAGAATTTATAAATGTCGAAAAATCAGAAATCCTATTTTCTATCGTATCGCTACTTTTGAATATTGAGCCAAAAAATATTTCTCGAGAGTGGAAAAGAAGAAAGTAAGTAAAATTTAGGAAAAAGGGGACAAAATAAGATAAAATCTAATGGAAGGGGAAGTTTTCAATAAAGTGACAATATTCTTTATTGTTTACTGGCAAAGTTTCCAATTACTTGTAAGAGAATAAATAATAAATACTTTATAAACAAGTAAATAAAATAGCATTCGTTTCTTAAATTATGACCTTTTAACATTTTTCTACCATCCTATAATTTCGGGAGTAGAGGGAGGGCTTGCCTATTTCTTAAGATAACTTTTTCAGTATACGAAAATAAGCTTAATTTCACAGAGCTAAGTGGTTTATTGGAGTGTTGACATATTTTTGGATCTCATGATTGGATGAGCATGTTCTAATCTTCTTTGGGCAAGAGTTGTGTGCCAAGTTCATGATCTGGCATTCCCAGGTTCCCTCTGTGCTTTCGTTGAGAATCTTTGCAGCAACCCGAAGGTGCCCTGAGTAAGAAAGGGGGGGGAGGGTACCAATGTGCTTGGAAAGACCACCTTCCTTCGGATGGAACGATCGCCTAGCTCAGTATGTGGGAGAGTCATACATTAATGCACGTTAAGGAACACGCTGCAAGGAAGGCCTTGATGGAATCACCTAACCCCTATCCAGTAGATCCACTTCCCCTGTCGAATTCTGAGCCTTTGGGATCCTTGTGACTTGATCATTTTTGGCATTATGCACAAAATATAGTTATTAAATTAACGTGATAGCGACGAAAGGCTTTTGATCTCAGTTTTCTTTACTCTTCCTCCCCCTACCCCTAAGAAAAAGAAATGTGTAATCGATTGCTGAGCCTAACGACTTATATCTCAAAAGAAAAATGTGTTCCCTTCCTTCTACCCCATAATAATAAATAAATAAATAATCCCTCAAGCAGCTGCTTGCCACAGATGTCTGACAGGAACCTGCCAGTTTATACGCCATAGTAGAAGGTCTGAGAGGATGGCGGAATCTCGGCAGAAACACATTATTACATCCATGCCTTATCCGGGGCTCGAACGCAGGTCAGTAGCCCAGCATGCTAACCACTCGGCCACGGGACGGACCCCTTCCCAAAGGCGCTGAGGGGTAATAAAAGACGGAACGTAATTTCACGGGTGTCGCATCCTATCGAGTTGTGTATGTCAAACCTTGCGAGATGGAAAATGTCATTTACTATACCTGGTGGTTCTGAACGATTTCAAGAATTTATTTTCAAACAACTAAAAGTTATGAAATGAAATATACACCATTGGAAGGAATAACTCAAAAAGTTTTTTTTTTTTGGTGCCCTTTTGAAGTTTAGTGTGTGTGCTTTATTTCTTACTCTGCAGACATGAAAGTGATATTCACTTCCCCGCCAAATATTTTTCATCTTCTGACGATCAATTTTTCTCAATAGCGAATCTTATAATTGTCCCAAGTTGCAGAAAGTGGGTTGCTTTACCTCTCATCGGCGCAATTTTGCAAACAGAGAAAGATGGGCATCCACTGGACAGTTGTAAGCAGACACATGGGAGCCATCCATCTAGGCTATCCAGTGTGTTCTTTAACGTTCACAAATTACGGTTCTCCTCTAAAGGGAGCCAAGACTGCGCCCCATCCGATGGACGGCGGCCTTTGCAAGCCATTCTTCTTTCTCACCGACTGCAAAGGTGGGGATTTGGCGAAGATAAATCTAACATTTAACACAGTTGGGACTCGAACCTGGGAACTGCAGAGCACGATTTTGGTTCCAACCTCAGCCCCCTTTAATGGTTTAAGTTACTTTTCTATGTGGCAATTAGTTTGTTTTTTCTAAATAAAATTTTTAAAACCTTTCAGATCGTCATCCACTTTGGAGAATAATTTCGACAAAGAATATTCGGAATAAACGGAGCGGATTAAAAACTGCAAACATATAACCATACAAGTCTCGGCTTATGCTAGATATGATTCTAATGTATTGAATAGTTCAGTTCAGTTTTATTATAATAATAAGGTTACAAACAACATATATTTGTAATCCGTCCCGTGGCCGAGTGGTTAGCACGCTTGGCTGCTGATCTACGAGACCTGGGTTCGAGCCCCGGATTAGGCATGGATGTGTGTGTCGTTTTTCTGCTGAGGTCCTGCCATCCTCTCAGATCTCCTACTGTGGCATATAAACTGACAGGCTCCTGTCAGACCTCCGTGGCAAGCAGCTGCTTGAGAGGTATTTATTATTACTCTTATAACCCAAGAGCATCTAAGCTCATGTAGGTTAATTTACAAATTATTTAAATACATAATTTTGGCAACACTGACACTCAACTTTACATAAAGAAAAAAAATATATATATACAAAAACAACACAGAATTTATAAAAACGAATTAATTTTTTTTTTCTTTAACACTGAAAACAGGCTGTCAGCATTTGTAATGGTCATTAGATAATTAGCAGTGAGAGATCTGAAATGCATAAAATTAGTTTCATTTCGAATTATAATCGGTAAAGAATTGAAAATTTTAGGGACCAAATAATCAAAGTGTTTGTGCATAATTTCTTTATTTGCAAGTGGTAACAGAAACCTTTTCCCACTATCTCGCATAGAATAATTTGTATAATGCAGCACTGCATTATTGTTTTTAAAGTAATTTAATGTTCTATAAACAAATAAATGTCTCAGTGGAAGTACACCTGAAATGGTATACTTACAAAAGATGGTAATAGTTTTATATTTATTTGGTAAAATTTGAAATATAAATTTATTTTGCATTGAGGTTAGACTCCTTAATGATGAAATGTAAGTTCCTCCCCAACTTGTAATACCATACTGTATAGCAGACTGGACCCAAGATTTGCATATCATTATTAACATTTTATTGCTGAGGGTTTTTTTTTAAATAATAAAATTTATATAACATCTGTCTAAGTGTGTTTGTAAGTTTTCCAATATGTATTTTCCAACTTAGGGAGCTATCAATATAAACGCCTAGGTATTAGTAGACTTTGAACCTGATCAATTTCTTCACAGCAACAAGCTGAGTAATTATTGCATGAAAATGTATGCAATTTTAATTTGATCAAATTTGGATTGTATGATTTCTTTTTTAGGTTTAATAGAATATACTTAGTCTTTTTCGTATTTAAATGTAATCCATTTAAATCCAACCATTTCATCACACATTTTAGATCAGTGTTCATGTTATAAAGGAGATTTTCCAGAGAATCAGCACATAAAGTTAATGATGTGTCATCTGCAAAAGTGTTAATATAGCAATTTATTTTTAATTTATATAATTTTTTTTGTCCCATGGCCGAGTGGTTAGCGCGCTTGGCTACTGATCTAAGGGACCTGGGTTCGAGCCCCGATAAGGCATGGCTGTTTGTGTCATTTTTCTGCTGAGGTCCTGTCATCCTCTCAGACCTTCTACTGTGGCATATAAACTGACAGGCTCCTGTCAGACCTCTGTGGCAAGCAGCTGCTTGAGGGGGTATTTATTTTATTTTTTATTTTTGAATATCATAAACAATATATCCAGGACTGAACCTTGTGGTATGCCACATGAAATATGTTTTGGGTTACTAAGTGCATTAAAAAGACTAACACATTGCGTTCTGTGCTGTAAGTAGTCTTTAAACCATTTTAATACAACACCACGAATGCCAATATTTTCTAGTTTGCTAATTAAAATTTCGTGATCAACGGTGTCAAAAGCTTTCTCCAAGTCCATAAATACGGATAGAGTAAATTGATTATTGTCTATGGAATGAAACACCTTTGACGTATAATTCAACAATGCAGTTTCTGTACCTCTACCCTTCCTAAACCCAAATTGGTTTTCAGAGAGAAAATTAAAACTATCTAAAAAATTTATCAGTCTATTATTAACTAGTTTTTCTAATATTTTTGAAAATATTGGGAGAAGAGATATCGGTCGATAATTCTTAAAATCGTTTTTATTTCCCTTTTTGTAAACTGGAATTACAATAGCTTTCTTCATTAAATCTGGAAAAGGTGCCAGTTTCGAAGGATAAATTACAAATGTGAACCAATGGTTGAATCAAGTTAAAAGAACATTTTTTAACAGCAATAACGGAAATATTGTCATACCCAGCAGATTTTTTATTTTTAAATCCTTTTATAATGTCAGTCAATTCCTTTCTACAAGTTGGAGCTAAAAACATGGATTTGACATTTTTACTGATATGGCTATTTTGATTTCTTACAATCCTATTCTTTGACAGATTTACTGCTATATTTACAAAGTATTCATTAAATTGGTTTGCCAATAACTTAGCATTTTCAGTTGAATCAGAACCACTTTCTAATTCTGGATATTTATTATCTACCTTCTTCTGATTTATTATCTTTCTTATCAATTTCCACTGCTTTGATATATTTCCATCACAATTTTGAAACTGAGTTGCAAGGAAACTGTTTTTTGCATCTCGTATTTTATAATTTATTTGATTTCTAAAGTTTTTAAAGCTACTTTCGTAAGTTTCATTTAAAGGGTATTTTTTGTGTTTTTTATATAGCTTATCTCTTTCTTTTAATAAGTTCAGAATTTCGGAAGTAATCCATGGCTTTGCTGATTTGTGATTTATTTTGAATTTTTCTTTCTCTAGTTAAATCTTTAATTATGAGATTAAATGTGGTTGAAAATTTACTATAAGCTTCATTGGCATCATTAAGAGTTAATAGCTCGTCCCAGGAACATTCACTTATAAACCTGTTCAATAAAGTATAGTCTATGTAGTGATATATCTGTATAATTATCACACTGAATATTCATATTATTGTTAAAATTAACTGTTAAGGCAATGTGATAATGATCAGTCACTGCTAATTTAACAATACTATTCTTGAATGAACTTTCGATTTTGCTTTTAACAAAAATGTGATCTAAACAAGTAGAAGATATCATACTTTCTCTGGTCGGTGAATTTATGAAACTTTACATTTTTTTTATTAAAACAACTTTTTATTAAAACATTTGATGACAACAAATTTAGATATTCATTTGTGTAGTGATCATTTCCTAGTATATCTATATTTAAATCACCAATTACAACAACTTCGTTTTTATTATCAAATGATAAGAGTAGTTCCTGAAATTCTACTAGGAAGGTGGTAAGTGGGATACAAAGAGATCTATAGATACTGTCAGGCTAGAGGCCTTTTTAAATATTTTTTTTTGTTCGGGTTTTGAATGTTATTTTGGATTTCACCAAAATGGGCATATGCTACGTGGGAGACCCTCTGTCCCAGCATCTGGAGAGTTAATTGAAGTAGCAGTGCCCGGAGGGACGGAGGTCACCCAAAACGGTGGCGTCCGCTGACAAGTACCCGGAGGCTAGCGGACTTCCCAGATGGTCCGGAGCGGAGAGAGAAAGGAAGAAAGGGTTTGGCAACGAGAAAGACAGAGCCAGTTGAGGAACGAGCGGAGAAAGACGCAGATTTGAAAAGCTGGGAAATGCCGACTGGTAATAACGGCATTGGGCTCTGTGAATACAGCTGAACAGGCATAGTAAGCTGGTCTTCTTGTAATGCTATGTAATTGAGCATATGTCCTTGTTCTAGCAAGCATGTTTGGAAGGTTCTATAAATAATTGTTATTTTTAAGTAAAGTCTGAAGTTGAACCAATTTATTGGGGAGGAACCTCAGTATTGAGTTCCAGCAATTGTGATAAAACCGTTGATTTTATCTGAAAAATTCTTTCACCCGTCGCGTATTGCGATCGAACCGAGGGGACATTCCTAAGTTGTCCCAATAGACAAACAAACGAAGAAGCAACATCACAAAGTGGCGCAGCCGCCAGTACGCAACAGAGGTGAAAGTAGCGGCGAAGGTGACGGAAGAGTTCCGACATCCATTGTGAGCTGACCAGAACAAGGCTGATACTGCCAAGAGTGTCCTGCGGTGTGTTTCAGGTGATAGAATAGCTGTGAAGATACCTGAAGAATCGTGCATCACGTTCGAACTGTGGAAAAAGCTGTGAAGGTGACGAAAAAGTTCAACATCCACTGGGAGCTGACCAACGCAAGGCTGACACTGCCAAGAGTGTTCCAACTGTGTGCTTCAGGTGGCAGACTGACGAGGCGGTTCGTTCCTGTCGTCACATCGGAGGTAAGTATCCTCTTACTCTAGGTGTGAGTAGTTAGATACGGCAGAGGCCTGTACGAGCTAAAATGGAGCTTAGGAGCGGTCGTGATAGGGAAAGGGATGAGTTAAGGTGAATCTACACAGTCACAGAAAGGGATAGCACGCAGGGTGGTGCTTCAGGGAGTGACCGGGGAAGCGAGGAGGTGACAATAGACAGAGAGTCTGATGCTGCGGAAGACATGAGAGGGTTGAAGGATTATGGCAATGACAATGATACGGATATGCTGCGGAGCGGGAACAGAAAGCAGAGAGCTAAAGAAAGGATTGGAGATGATTTTGAATTAGAGAGGATGAGGTTAGAGATGCAGCTGAGAAGGGAAGAGAGAGAGGCGGCGGAAAGGGAAAAGGAGAGAGAGTCAGCAAAAAGGGAAAAGGAGAGAGAGCATGAGTACAGAATGCTGGAACTGCAAATGAGGAATACAAACGACGAGAGGGGTGCTGTGCGAACGGTGGCAGTTTCTAGTAATCCAGCAGATGCACGGCTGGCTAGTTATATAAAATTATTGGGAAATATGTTAGCTGGAAGCCCTAAAAACCCAGAAGAGGTGATAAATCTCTTTGAGACAGCAGAAAGGGGATTTAAGATATATGAAGTACCAGAGGAGTTTCAAGGCAAAGTCATCATTTCTTTTTTAGACGGTAAATATGCAAATCACGTTTTTCGAAAATTAAGTGCAGAGGATTTTGTTAATTATAAGAAAGTTAAAGAGGCCGTATTAAAAGAGTTTAAGCTCACTCCCTCTATGTACAAGAGAAAGTTTGACACTATCACGAAAGAACCGAATGAGTCATATAATCAGTTAGCCTCGAGACTCAGAAATAGCTGGGATTATTATGTCCGCAGTAGGAAGGTGACAAAATTTGAGGAGCTTATGGGACCTGATAGTGTTGGATAAGTTACGTGATAGCCTTCCTCAAGACACTCATGGTTACGTAGTACAGAAAGAGGCGGAGTCATGGGCAAAAGCAGATGAAATAGCCACGTGGGTAGAAATCCATCTAGCCAGTGTAAACGAAACGGAAGAGGTCCTAACTTTTAAAGAGGTAAGGCATACACAATATGCAGAACGTGTTGTTTCCCCCCAGCAGAGGATAGACTCAGAGAGAAATTATTCGAGCAGAAGGTATCAACCGGCAAAAGTAAGGAGGTGCCATAAATGTAGATCTGACGAACATTTGATGAAAGATTGTCCACTGAGAACTGTGGACCGTGAGAGCCGAACTCAGGTGTACCAAGTTAGCACCTTGGATCAGAATTCTGAAGATGTTTGTGAGGCAACAATAGGAAGGGTTACGACACATTCAAAGCCAAGTCCAAGCAGTCGAGTAATGGGACAGGGAGAGATACGTATCCCAGTAGATTATGAAGAGGTTCGAATCAGATGTGGCGACCAGACAGCTAGAGCAGTCGTGGATTCGGGGGCAGACCTGACAGTAATCAGAAAGGGGATGCTGAACGAAGAAAAACACCCGGTAAAAGACCATCTGTTGTTGCATGGACCGTTTGGTGATGCCAAAAGGGCAGAGGTAAAAGAGCTGCCTTTAAGTTTGACTGATGGCTCAGACAATAGCACTGGGAGTGGCGGAGAAATTAAAGTGCTATGTGCAGTAGTAGCAAATCTGCGGAAGGAGGTACTTCTGAGTGTGGAAGCATATGGTAAGTTAATTAGAAAGAAGGAGAGAAGGCCTGTAACTGGTAACCCCAGGAGGAAAATCCATGAGCCGTGGGCCAATAGAGGAAGCTACTATGAAAGAGGTAGAGAAATTCCAGTTAGAAAAAGGGAAATGTATGCTCCATGGAGACCGTCCAGTCAACACCATCCTATCTCCCAGCCCAAACATGTGCAGCAATCTGTCAGACTCGATGTCTACGATGATCAAAATTATGCAGGGGAGGGGGCGAACATGGCAATTGGAGGTAACAATGTTTCAGGGCGACGCCAATGTTGACGACTTTCAGCCTGTAGAGTCAGAGGGTACGTATGGGAAGGTGATATCTAGGTAGTCACAAAAGGTGTGCATAGCCTTTCACCCAGGATGTCACCTGTGGACGAATGAACACCGCCAGTACGGCATACCTTCGTCAAAGACAGTTATTAGTGAGATAATTAATTTATAAACTGTTCACTCTTGGACAACTACTTCAGTCACCAGGTTTTTTTTTTGTTTGAAGCAAAAAGACAATATTTAGACTCAGTGCACCGGGATATACCTAGAAGTTCTTTTATATTTAAGTGTAGTGTACATAGATGTGTAAAAGATGTGCCAATTCGCAGAGAATTTATAGAATTCCTAAAGCGATTTCGAACTCTGAATTTTGTGGCATTGAACTCTCAGGTTTACGGGAAAATGAACTCTAATTTTCAGCATTCAACTTGACTTTTTAGTCAGCAGTTAACAGGACTAACTACTGACTTCTGGCAGGGAGGTGTCAGGCTCGAGGCCTTTTAAAACATTTTTTTTTTGTTCGGGTTTCAAATGTTATTTTGGATTTCACCAAAATGGGCATATGCTACGTGGGAGGCCCTCTGTCCCAGCATCTGGAGAGTTAATTGAAGTAGCAGTGCCCAGAGGGACGGAGGTCACCCAAAACGCTGGCGTCCGCTGACAAGTACCCGGAGGCTAGCGGACTTCCCAGATGGTCCGGAGCGGAGAGAGAAAGGAAGAAAGGGTTTGGCAACGAGAAAGACAGAGCCAGTCGAGGAACGAGCGGAGAAAGACGCAGATTTGAAAAGCTGGGAAATGCCGACTGGTAATAACGGCATTGGGCTCTGTGAATACAGCTGAACAGGCATAGTAAGCTGGTGTTGTTGTAATGCTATGTAATTGAGCATATGTCCTTGTTCTAGCAAGCATGTTTGGAAGGTTCTATAAATAATTGTTATTTTTAAGTAAAGTCTGAAGTTGAACCAATTTATTGGGGAGGAGCCTCAGTATTGAGTTCCAGCAATTGTGATAAAACCGTTGATTTTATCTGAAAAACACTTTCACCCGTCGCGTATTGCGATCGAACCGAGGGGACATTCCTAAGTGGTCCCAATAGACAAACTAACGAAGAAGCAACATCACAAAGTATACAAAGAGATATATAGATACATACGAAATATTGCTGATAATTTTCCAGATAAATAGCAATATATGCAGCTGAACTTATATCATTAAATGCAATTTGCTTGACTATTAAAGAACTTTTAACGTAGCAAAGTATCCCACCAGATTTATTGTAATCTCTACAACAATGGAACATATGATAACCATCTATTTGATACAAATTTAACTCATATGGTTTGATCCATATTTCAGAAAGTATTAAAATATCCGTCTTACTATTTAAATATTCAAGAATAGCTTCTAGCTGTTCAAATTTATTTCTTAAACTTCGGATGTTAAAATGTAAAACTTTTAAACTTGAAAAATTTCCAGAATTAAAGAAAGACAGTAATTCTTTAATGTCGTTACAGATCACAGAACATGGCATGGGTTCAACAGAACTAAAAGGTGAAATATTTTCAGCAGCCATCTTGTTCATTTAACATATTTAGGTCATTGTCATCTCTGATCCGCCAAATTTTGTATCTTTCTCTTTTACGGATGAAAACTTTTCCATTTTTCACCCAAACGAATTTATATCTATTTTTTAATTTAAATTGCTTAGCATTATACATTAAATTTTTAGTACTAGGAATTAGATGTTCATTTAAAAATAATTTTAACTCCTTAAAATCAGGATTAATGTCAGTACTTTTTAGAGGGAATTTAGATTTTTTGTTGCATTCTAGCCAATTGTCTCTTATTTCTTTCGTTTTCAGTTTCAAAATAATGGGTTTAATTTTGTCTCTGGAACTCGATGAGCCACCTGAATATCATCATTACTCACCTTTACTTGAATTTTGCTAGCAATTTTCTTAACAATGGCCAGAACATTCTCGCCTGGAATTTCTGGAACATCTAAAATTTCTAAGTTCTGGTTTCGCGAATACTGCTGCAGTTCATGTAAATCATTTCGTAGTTCTTTCAGTTCTGCCTCTTGCTTTGCAGTTCGACACTGCAACTCAAGGTTAAGCACTTTCAGGTCCGAAACTTCTTGAGTAAGTCCCTGCATTACTGTTAAAAAGTCATCTGTTTTGCCTGATGAAAATTCTGTTGAAGATCGAAGTCCAGATATTTCATTTTTCAGCACTTTGATCTCATTCTTTAGGTCTACGATAATATTTCGTAAAGAACCTACCTCTTCTATCATTGACTCCTGTCCACTGTTCTCTGTAGTTTTCTTCGCTCTAGTATTTATATTTACGGGAGCCGCTAACACAACTGCTTCTATGGAATCACGGGAACTTGCCTCGCCGAAGTCACCGTGCCCTCCGATGCCCGATGCACGTGACCCCGGAGATGATAGATTCCTTGCGTGGGGATCCTGGTCGATGTAATCTCCTTTCGATTTCGCATTTTGCTTTTTAAATTTGCTCTGTCCACATCGCCACTTATTTCTGGCCTCCTTCGATAGTTTACGATAATTATTTTCACTGAAACCTCCACAGTAGAAATGCATAGAGCGATTGCAACTGTCAATGCATTTTATTATATCGCTTACGTCGCGAGCTTCTTTAGAACACACTCCACACTTTAAAACCATTTTACCAAATTTCAGCTCACTCTACAATATGTAGACAGTCCCTTATGTTTTTCGACACGTAGTTCAAGGTCAAGGTCACTAGACTGCCACTGGTCAAGCTTTCGCTCGCTTCGCTGTCGCAGTGATTTGGTTGCAAACAAAGGAACAACCAAATTGACTATTTTTTTACTTTTTAACACTTTCCAGTAAATTATTTGGAAAAAACTAAAAACATCTAGCAACTCACCGTCCTTTCATGTATTGCATCACTTGAAATCAGAAGTCTACAATTTGTGGTTTATTAGAAATTTACAGAAAACTATGGAGCTCGTAATCATTTCTCCTGAGTGCCATCTGTCCCATAGGTAACTTGATAATAATCAATAAAATAAAAAAATACATCTTCCATATTTAAATTAGATTAGAATATTCTCAACGTTGGGTTGGGTTGTTTTACCTCTGAGCGGCACTTTTTTTGCACACCATGGGCTAAATGGCCAGGTCACATGGACCCCGAAGGCTCAGAGAAGGTTGGGGGAGGGGACCCACTGGAACAGCTGTTGGGAGACAGATGGTAGCCTCCCGTCAAGGCCATCCAGCGTGTTCTTTAACGTGCACAGGGTATGGCTCTCCCGCACACGGGGCCACGGCTTAACGTCCCATCCGTCGGACGGCGGCTTTTCCAAGCCCATCGGTGTCCCCTACTGACCGTGGGCAGGGCGGGAAATTTTTCGGAGATAAACCTCAACGCTGACCCAGCTGGAACTCGAACCTGGAAACTACAGATTATGAGCCTGGCGCACTACGGACTGAGCCACCCCCGCCCAATATTACAAGGGACTTGTTAATGATAGAAATTGAAATTTCGGTGGTAGAGTGTCAAGAAATATTCCACTGATGGCAACAATGTGCTCTTTTTCTCAGAGGTGATATGAAAATGTTTTTTTTTTAATTTTAAGAAATAAAAGACAAATAATATTTATGTTGTATAATTATTAATAAAACACTACCATTTCCATTTCTCCCATGATCCCTTAGCTCAAATTAAAACTTTTAAGGAGTGAAAAAGTAGGTAAAAGAAAAACTTCTTTCAAAACGAGATTTTTATATGTGCTACAGGTGATATGCGTTATTCTCGTTCACTATCGCAGTTCCAAAAGTATTTGTATTTCACCAGCAATGAATTGATCTCTTTACCCCCAGGGTGGATTGGACACGCAACTGTTTTATTTCAAGAGATAACTGAAAACTCATTTTTAGTTGGATTAGTATTAACAAAATATTATAGTTTGCATTATTTCAAATACTTTGGTAGTTTTAATACATGTATATTGTTAGAGGTTACTGAATATGGAAACGGCGAAACTTTTCGTCAATGTTGCAGGTGATCTTCTTATGGAAGAAATTTGAAATTTCGGTGATAGTGTCAAGAGATATTCCACTGATTGCAACAATCTGTACCTTTTTCTTTCACGATTGGAAGAGTTGGGTTGGGTTGTTTTACCTCTAAGCGGCACTTTTTTGTACACCATGGGCTAAATGACCAGGTCACAAGGACCCCGAAGGCTCAGAGTTGGGTTGGGTTGTTTTACCTCTGAGCGGCACTTTTTTTTTGCACACCATGGGCTAAATGGCCAGGTCACAAGGACCCCGAAGGCTCAGAGAAGGTTGGGAGAGGGGACCCACTGGAACAGCTGTTGGGAGACAGATGGTAGCCTCCCGTCAAGGCCATCCAGCGTGTTCTTTAACGTGCACAGGGTATGGCTCTCCCGTACACGGGGCCACGGCTTAACGTCCCATCCGACGGACGGCGACCTTTCCAAGCCCATCGGTGTCCCCTACTGACCGTGGGCAGGGCGGGGACAATTGGGAGAAAAGCAACTTTTTGAATTTAAGAAACAAAAAACAATAATTTTTATGTTGTATAAGTACTGATAAAATACTACTATACTGCTCACAAAAATTAGGGGATATTTCAAAATGTATATAAAGCGATAAAATATCCCCTAATTTTTGTGAGCAGTATATTTGTTTTTCCAAATCATCCATTAGTTCGAATTAAAACTTTCAAATAGTGCAAAAGAGGAAACGAAAAATGTCATTCTCTTTGAAAACGAGATTCCTCTATTCACGAAAGGCGATTGTGTTCTTCTAGTTCCAGAAGGCGCTCGGAAAAGATTTCTGCCGTGCGTAGAATGTCTGAAATGCGTGGGAGTATCTTAGAAGCAGCGAAGCCTAGAGAACATTAATGGGCACTCCTTACGAAGTTCCGCTCATTCTGCACATCCCCTACTCAAAATTATCTTATACATTTTGAATAGAATATAAACTAACTAAAATATTAATAATACAGATAAGTACAGTTTTTTTCCGCCATGCTTTTTACTTCAATGTGGAAATAAAAAATTGAAATGGATGAAAAAAGTTTAGAAAAGCTTAAAAACTAACATTAGGGCGATAGACTCCTCCCACCCACTCCGGAAGGCTAAAAGAAAGTGTCAGAAACATTGCGCAGTTCCACTGAGTTCCGTTTTTGAGAGTTGTTCATAGTCCCCGCAAAATATATATCGTTCGTGGGACCTCATCAGATTTAAAGTTGAAATATACTTACAAATAACTATAATCATAAAAATATTTATTGAGTCAATACAAAACGCTGTTACAAAAATGGTTAATTTTTCTGACAGTAATGACGAACTAAGATGAGGAAAAAAATGTCTTTCTACTGAATAGAACTACTCAACCCTGACGGACCTCGTTTGAGAAACATTATTCTGACATTATTCTTGTCTAGTCATGTCACACTGTGAAAATAGCTCTCTCATTCTACAGTAATCCAACACTAACCATGGTCAGCAAACGTCCTTTCACTTCATCTACCCAAGGTCTGTTTATTCTTAAGTCACAAATCGGACAGTTCGCCATTTCTTCCTGCTCCACTCCACCTCGTAGGTACATAGGAAGAGAGTTTGCACAGCAGTTTTGCAACGAAGCAGCTGTAAAGCAGGGAAACTTATAACCCTGTGAAAACAATTCTCTTGAATCCTGAACTGCCTGCTGAGTACAACTGGGTAGTTACATCTCAGCTACGTAAATACAACAACACAGCTCGTTTCGAGGACACCCAAAATTAACTGCTTTTAGTCGTTTTTCGACGCTATTAAGAATGAAACAAGGGTGAAGTGGAATTCGTTAAATAAAATGTAAATGCGATAATTCGACTGAATGGCACCCTGAAACATACTCTTACCCAGGTCCGGATCTAGAAATAAATAGATTTTGTGTGTGTGTGTGTGGGGGGGGGGGGTTAAGTGATGCAATCGATCCGGGGAAAGTAAGGGGGGTGGGGCAAGAGCTGCATTTTTCTTTCTGGATTTCCTTTGCAGTACAACATTTTCATCTCCGTTTTAGAGGTCTTTGAATAATTTCCTGAAATCTGCGTGAAATATGCAAAAATTTAATAATTTTTTTTTCCTCTGGGTCCCGCCATCCTCACAGATCCCTCTAATATGGCGTATTAAACAGACAGTCTCCTGTTAGACCTCTGTGGCAAGCAGCTGCTTGAGGGGGTATTTAATTATTTCTTTACTACCTACTAGCATGCCCCCCTCTCCCCCATTCACCCACTCAGTGGCGGATTACTGCATACTGCATAGGCCTTCGCCTAGAGCGTCGATACTCTAGGGCAGTGGCTCTCAACCTTTTATGCTTCACGTACCCCCTGGAAATGTGTATGTAACTGGTTTACCCCTTGTATAGATAGATAAAACTATAGTTGTAGTATAACAATGGGAATAAAATAAAACATATATATCAGTGGTTCTCAACCAAATATGCTTCACGTACCCCCTGGAAATGTGTTTTAACTGGCGTACCCCTTGTATAGATAGATAAAACTATAGTTATAGTATAACAATGGGAATAAAATAAAACATATATATCAGTGGTTCTCAACCTTTTATGCTTCACGTACCCCCTGGAAATGTGTATGTAACTGGCGTACCCCTTGTATAGATAGATAAAACTATAGTTTTAGTATAACAATGGGAATAAAATAAAACATATATATCAGTGGTTCTCAACTTTTTATGCTTCACGTACTCCCTGGAAATGTGTATGTAACTGGCGTACCCCTTGTATAGATAGATAAAACTATAGTTTTAGTATAACAATGGGAATAAAATAAAACATATATATCAGTGGTTCTCAACCTTTTATGCTTCACGTACCCCCTGGAAATGTGTATGTAACTGGCGTACCCCTTGTATAGATAGATAAAACTATAGTTTTAGTATAACAATGGGAATAAAATAAAACATATATATCAGTGGTTCTCAACCTTTTATGCTTCACGTACCCCCTGGAAATGTGTATGTAACTGGCGTACCCCTTGTATAGATAGATAAAACTATAGTTACATTTTAACGATGGGAATAAAATAAAACATATATATCAGTGGTTCTCAACCTTTTATGCTTCACGTACCCCCTGGAAATGTGTATGTAACTGGCGTACCCCTTGTATAGATAGATAAAACTATAGTTACATTTTAACGATGGGAATAAAATAAAACATATATATCAGTGGTTCTCAACCTTTTATGCTTCACGTACCCACTGGAAATGTGTATGTAACTGGCGTACCCCTTGTATAGATAGATAAAACTATAGTTTTAGTATAACAATGGGAATAAAATAAAACATATATATCAGTGGTTCTCAACCTTTTACGCTTCACGTACCCACTGGAAATGTGTATGTAACTGGCGTACCCCGTGTATAGATAGATAAAACTATAGTTATAGTATAACAATGGGAATAAAATAAAACATATATATCAGTGGTTCTCAACCTTTTATGCTTCACGTACCCCCTGGAAATGTGCATGTAACTGGCGTACCCCTTGTATAGATAGATAAAACTATAGTTTTAGTATAACAATGGGAATAAAATAAAACATATATATCAGTGGTTCTCAACCTTTTACGCTTCACGTACCCCCTGGAAATGTGTATGTAACTGGCGTACCCCGTGTATAGATAGATAAAACTATAGTTTTA
This sequence comes from Ryuthela nishihirai, assembly GCA_038380435.1. NCBI lineage: Eukaryota > Metazoa > Arthropoda > Arachnida > Araneae > Heptathelidae > Ryuthela > Ryuthela nishihirai. Next base: position 45,740,464 of record JAWZYU010000020.1, read on the forward strand.
GTATAACAATGGGAATAAAATAAAACATATATATCAGTGGTTCTCAACCTTTTATGCTTCACGTACCCCCTGGAAATGTGCATGTAACTGGCGTACCCCTTGTATAGATAGAAAAAACTATAGTTATGGTATAATAATGGGAATAAAATAAAACATATATATCAGTGGTTCTCAACCGGTTATGCTTCACGTACCCCCTGGAAATGCGCATGTAACTGGCGTACCCCTTGTATAGATAGATAAAACTATAGTTATAGTATAACAATGGGAATAAAATAAAACATATATATCAGTGGTTCTCAACCATTTATGCTTCACGTACCCCCTGGAAATGTGTATGTAACTGGCGTACCCCTTGTATAGATAGATAAAACTATAGTTATGGTATAACAAATGGAATAAAATATATATATATCAATGGTTCTGAACCTGTTATGCTTCACGTACCCCCTGGAAATGTGTATGTAACTGGCGTACCCTTTGTATAGATAGATAAAACTATAGTTATAGTATAACAATGGGAATAAAATAAAACATATATATCAGTGGTTCTCAACCATTTATGCTTCACGTACCCCCTAGAAATGTGTATGTAACTGGCGTACCCCTTGTACAGATAGATAAAACTAGAGTTATAGTATAACAGTGGGAATAAAATAAAACATATATATATATAACATATACCTTTGTGGCAAGCACTGCTTGAGGGGGTATTTATTATTTTTATTTATCTAGCGACTTTTGAGGTCTCATGGCGTACCCCAAAAACTTTTACCGCGTACCCTATATTGAGAACCCGTACTCTAGGGCCTCAAAACAGTCAAAATTCGATTTCTTTCGAGAATTTTATTGAGTGAAATATTTTACAATCGGTATAATGTGGTATTTATGTACACATCTCGTGTTTTTACTTAGGTTAATGTTAGCTTTGATGTGATTTTTGCTAAATACGCTAAAATGAACAGCTATTTATTTTCGTTCACAATTAAATTTTTGTTTTGTTTTTTTCAGTATGTGCAAGTATACTGAATAATCTATTTATGCATTTCAGTAATCCAATTTACTTAACCTCCTATATACATTTTTTTTTCCATTCGTAAGTTGCAAAATTTTTTGTAAAAAATGATCCCAACCCTCTCCGTGCACACACTGGTCACGCACACATACACTCCCGCATAGTTGGAAGCCTCTGGAATCGTTTGCGCCTAGTCCCTTCAAATACTAGACCATTAATCCCCTCTTCAGACCACTAATCTCCTCCTAGATCCAGCTCTGCTCTCGTCCGTTAAAAGATTCATTCATTCATTCATCACGTTACAAAATAAGTGGGAGGTCCTTACTCAGGCTTTCCCAATGGAAGTTTTGAACAAAAGTGAGCATAATCACTCAATAAAACAAGATAATAAGTCCTTATGTAATATATTTTTTTCGTTTTTTTTTTCAATTTTTCAATTTTTCTTCTTTTTTTTAAATTTTTTAATTTTGTTTTCAAGTTTCGTCTTTTTTTTAATTTTATTCCACAATGAAGTGGAAAAGAGGAAGTTGAGAATTTATTTATAGATTGTAATTTTAGTAGCAAAAATAGGATAGTTTAAAAGGTTTTGAATATTAAAATCTAAGATTCCTAATTTGTTTAATTCTGTGAATAAAATTTCTCTTTGTTTAGTATATAAACTGCAGTTTAGAAGTATGTGATTGGTATTTCCTGAAAGATTGCATTCCCTGTAAGTAGCACTGTGAGATTCATATTTCGGAATGCTTTATTGCTTGGGCTTACGAAATAGGGCAAAAATAACCACAATATAAATTCAAATGAACAGTAAAAAGGGAGATCTTGACTCTGGAGTCGGTAGCAGCCATAAAAGGGTGATTAGATGGCATTCTTCCCTCTCCTGGATTAATATAAATCCTCAAATTTTATATTTAGCTATTAAAGTTTATGTGCGATTAAAGTATAAAAACTCTGAGTTAGAGCCTAAAATAAGTTCTGAAACTTTTAAACAGCAATTTCAATGTGAATGAAAGATCCAGTCTCCAATAACGAATGAAAAATCCAGTCTCCAATAACGAATGAAAGATCCAGTCTCCAATAACGAATGAAAGATCCAGTTTCCAATAACGAATGAAAGATCCAGTCTCCAATAACGAATGAAAGATCCAGTCTTCAATAACGAATGAAAGATCCAGTCTCCAATAACGAATGAAAGATCCAGTCTTCAATAACGAAAGAAAGATCCAGTCTTCAATAACGAATGAAAGATCTAGTCTCCAATAACGAATGAAAGATCCAGTCTCCAATAACGAATGAAAGATCCAGTCTCCAATAACGAATGAAAGATCCAGTCTCCAATAACGAATGAAAGATCCAGTTTCCAATAACGAATGAAAGATCCAGTCTCCAATAACGAATGAAAGATCCAGTCTTCAATAACGAATGAAAGATCCAGTTTCCAATAACGAATGAAAGATCCAGTTTCCAATAACGAATGAAAGATCCAGTTTCCAATAACGAATGAAAGATCCAGTCTCCAATAACGAATGAAAGATCCAGTCTTCAATAACGAATGAAAGATCCAGTTTCCAATAACGAATGAAAGATCCAGTTTCCAATAACGAATGAAAGATCCAGTTTCCAATAACGAATGAAAGATCCAGTCTCCAATAACGAATGAAAGATCCAGTCTTCAATAACGAAAGAAAGATCCAGTCTTCAATAACGAATGAAAGATCCAGTTTCCAATAACGAATGAAAGATCCAGTTTCCAATAACGAATGAAAGATCCAGTTTCCAATAACGAATGAAAGATCCAGTCTCCAATAACGAATGAAAGATCCAGTCTTCAATAACGAATGAAAGATCCAGTCTCCAATAACGAATGAAAGATCCAGTTTCCAATAACAAATGAAAGATCCAGTTTCCAATAACGAATGAAAGATCCAGTCTCCAATAACGAATGAAAGATCCAGTCTTCAATAACGAATGAAAGATCCAGTCTCCAATAACGAATGAAAGATCCAGTCTTCAATAACGAATGAAAGATCCAGTTTCCAATAACGAATGAAAGATCCAGTCTCCAATAACGAATGAAAGATCCAGTCTTCAATAACGAATGAAAGATCCAGTCTCCAATAACGAATGAAAGATCCAGTCTCCAATAACGAATGAAAGATCCAGTCTCCAATAACGAATGAAAGATCCAGTCTCCAATAACGAATGAAAGATCCAGTTTCCAATAACGAATGAAAGATCCAGTCTCCAATAACGAATGAAAGATCCAGTCTTCAATAACGAATGAAAGATCCAGTTTCCAATAACGAATGAGAGATTCAGTTTCCAATAACGAATGAAAGATCCAGTTTCCAATAACGAATGAAAGATCCAGTTTCCAATAACGAATGAAAGATCCAGTTTCCAATAACGAATGAAAGATCCAGTCTCCAATAACGAATGAAAGATCCAGTCTCCAATAACGAATGAAAGATCCAGTCTTCAATAACGAATGAAAGATCCAGTCTTCAATAACGAATGAAAGATCCAGTCTCCAATAACGAATGAAAGATCCAGTCTCCAATAACGAATGAAAGATCCAGTCTCCAATAACGAATGAAAGATCCAGTCTTCAATAACGAATGAAAGATCCAGTCTCCAATAACGAATGAAAGATCCAGTCTTCAATAACGAAAGAAAGATCCAGTCTTCAATAACGAATGAAAGATCTAGTCTCCAATAACGAATGAAAGATCCAGTCTCCAATAACGAATGAAAGATCCAGTCTCCAATAACGAATGAAAGATCCAGTCTCCAATAACGAATGAAAGATCCAGTCTTCAATAACGAATGAAAGATCCAGTTTCCAATAACGAATGAAAGATCCAGTTTCCAATAACGAATGAAAGATCCAGTTTCCAATAACGAATGAAAGATCCAGTCTCCAATAACGAATGAAAGATTCAGTCTCCAATAACGAATGAAAGATCCAGTCTCCAATAACGAATGAAAGATCCAGTCTCCAATAACGAATGAAAGATCCAGTTTCCAATAAGGAATGAAAGATCCAGTCTCCAATAACGAATGAAAGATCCAGTCTTCAATAACGAATGAAAGATCCAGTCTCCAATAACGAATGAAAGACCCAGTCTTCAATAACGAAAGAAAGATCCAGTCTTCAATAACGAATGAAAGATCTAGTCTCCAATAACGAATGAAAGATCCAGTCTCCAATAACGAATGAAAGATCCAGTCTCCAATAACGAATGAAAGATCCAGTCTCCAATAACGAATGAAAGATCCAGTCTTCAATAACGAATGAAAGATCCAGTCTTCAATAACGAATGAAAGATCCAGTCTCCAATAACGAATGAAAGATCCAGTCTCCAATAACGAATGAAAGATCCAGTCTCCAATAACGAATGAAAGATCCAGTCTTCAATAACGAATGAAAGATCCAGTCTCCAATAACGAATGAAAGATCCAGTCTCCAATAACGAATGAAAGATCCAGTCTTCAATAACGAATGAAAGATCCAGTCTCCAATAACGAATGAAAGATCCAGTCTTCAATAACGAATGAAAGATCCAGTCTCCAATAACGAATGAAAGATCCAGTCTTCAATAACGAAAGAAAGATCCAGTCTTCAATAACGAATGAAAGATCTAGTCTCCAATAACGAATGAAAGATCCAGTCTCCAATAACGAATGAAAGATCCAGTCTCCAATAACGAATGAAAGATCCAGTCTCCAATAACGAATGAAAGATCCAGTCTTCAATAACGAATGAAAGATCCAGTCTTCAATAACGAATGAAAGATCCAGTCTCCAATAACGAATGAAAGATCCAGTCTCCAATAGCGAATGAAAGATCCAGTCTCCAATAACGAATGAAAGATCCAGTCTTCAATAACGAATGAAAGATCCAGTCTCCAATAACGAATGAAAGATCCAGTCTCCAATAACGAATGAAAGATCCAGTCTCCAATAACGAATGAAAGATCTAGTCTCCAATAACGAATGAAAGATCCAGTCTTCAATAACGAATGAAAGATTCAGTCTCCAATAACGAATGAAAGATCCAGTCTCCAATAACGAATGAAAGATCCAGTCTTCAATAACGAAAGAAAGATCCAGTCTTCAATAACGAATGAAAGATCTAGTCTCCAATAACGAATGAAAGATCCAGTCTCCAATAACGAATGAAAGATCCAGTCTCCAATAACGAATGAAAGATCCAGTCTCCAATAACGAATGAAAGATCCAGTCTTCAATAACGAATGAAAGATCCAGTCTTCAATAACGAATGAAAGATCCAGTCTCCAATAACGAATGAAAGATCCAGTCTCCAATAACGAATGAAAGATCCAGTCTTCAATAACGAAAGAAAGATCCAGTCTTCAATAACGAATGAAAGATCTAGTCTCCAATAACGAATGAAAGATCCAGTCTCCAATAATGAATGAAAGATCCAGTCTCCAATAACGAATGAAAGATCCAGTCTCCAATAACGAATGAAAGATCCAGTCTTCAATAACGAATGAAAGATCCAGTCTTCAATAACGAATGAAAGATCCAGTCTTCAATAACGAATGAAAGATCCAGTCTTCAATAACGAATGAAAGATCCAGTCTCCAATAACGAATGAAAGATCCAGTCTCCAATAACGAATGAAAGATCCAGTCTCCAATAACGAATGAAAGATCCAGTCTTCAATAACGAATGAAAGATCCAGTCTCCAATAACGAATGAAAGATCCAGTCTCCAATAACGAATGAAAGATCCAGTCTCCAATAACGAATGAAAGATCTAGTCTCCAATAACGAATGAAAGATCCAGTCTTCAATAACGAATGAAAGATTCAGTCTCCAATAACGAATGAAAGATCCAGTCTCCAATAACGAATGAAAGATCCAGTCTTCAATAACGAAAGAAAGATCCAGTCTTCAATAACGAATGAAAGATCTAGTCTCCAATAACGAATGAAAGATCCAGTCTCCAATAACGAATGAAAGATCCAGTCTCCAATAACGAATGAAAGATCCAGTCTCCAATAACGAATGAAAGATCCAGTCTCCAATAACGAATGAAAGATCCAGTCTCCAATAACGAATGAAAGATCCAGTCTTCAATAACGAATGAAAGATCCAGTCTCCAATAACGAATGAAAGATCCAGTCTCCAATAACGAATGAAAGATCCAGTCTCCAATAACGAATGAAAGATCCAGTCTCTAGTAAAGAATGGAAGAATCAGTCTTCACTAAAAGAGTCACTTGAAAACAACTGAAGATGACTACTCCTATGCTTCACTGACTTTTTATGACCAGGGCCAAATCCTGACCTTGGATGAACATAGTGGTTGCATATAAAGACCTATTATTGATAGTAATAAGTCGTCTAGTACAACTCACATCAAATCTTGTAAGGCGGTTCTTTACTGTATAAAAAACAGAATTTGAAATATCTTTCTGCTTTTCCTTTTAGGATTTTGTTTTTTTCAAGTATCAAAAGACTCTAATCTTCGTTATTAATCATTCGTTCAGTAATGACATTAGAGATCAAAATAGAGCTTTAGGTTGTGTTGTTTTATCGCTGAGCGGCACTTTTTTGCACACCATGGGCTAAATGGCCAGGTCACATGGACCCCGAAGGCTCAGAGAAGGTTGGGGGAGGGGACCCACTGGAACAGCTGTTGGGAGGCAGATGGTAACATCCCATCAAGTCCATCCAGCGTGTTCTTTAACGTGCACAGGGTGTGGTTCTCCCGCACACGGGGTCACATCTTAATCGTCCCATCTGACGGACGGCGACCTTTCCAAGCCCATTCGTGTCTCCTACTGACCGTGGGCAGGGCGGGGAGTTTTGAGGAGATAAATCTCAACGCTGACCCAGCTGGGACTCGAACCTGGGAACTACAGATTACGAGCCTGGCGCGCTACCGACTGAGCCACCCCCGCCCCATAGAGCTTTAGAACTTTCACTTTAGTTTAAATTCATCGGTCGTTATTTTCTGAATATGTCAGTAAAGAGAAAGATGTTTTCTCTCATTTCTTTCGGGGGAAGAAGTGGGGAAGAGCACCTCAATCGGTAAAGCGCTACGATCGTAGTTGAAAGTTCCCAGGTTCGACTCTTTCTCAACGAGAATAAGGATATCAATAGGCATGGAAAGATTATCATTCGTTAGATATATAAATAGGACGTTGTTAACCTTTTAGTTCGTGCGCAGTAGAGCCATACCCTGTGCACAGCGGCGGAACTAAGCTGGGGCAACCGATGCAGTGCCCCACTGCCCGAGACCCATAGGGGTCCCGTGAGAGGACCCTGACTGGATTTTATAGGTATATTTTATATTTTATGGTTTCTGTTTGGGTGATTTTTAGGGCGATTTTTTACTCTATTCAGTCACTTTGTGTGGTATTAGCTGCAGTGGGACATTTTTTAAAAAGAGGGAGCGAATTTGGGGGAGAGCGAACCGTTTTTTGGGTGGGGTTTATGCTACGTTGGATTAGAGAGGTTACCTGACCTTTGGGTCATTTTGGGTCACTTCGGGTCATCTAGGACATTTTGGGGCATTATACTGCGGATCACTGGGGCATTGTGGGTCACTCTGGGTCGTTTTGGGTCATTTCCGTTTTTTGGACGGGTCACTTCTGGTGTGTCACGTGTATATATACATATATATATAATATTATAATTATAAAAATTAAAGAATTAATTTTTTATATGAGAAATTAGCCTGTAAATGGTAGCTAGGCGTAAACTGGAAGGAGAGCTGTGTACCAATCCCTAGTGATGATGCACAGAACCGGCCAGGTCTAGCACCTAATGTCCGACCCCGCCTTCTCGTGGTGCAGGCCGTTAGTACCTTTCAAAAGAGATATTCTCTTTTGGAGGGGAACGGAAGGGGAGGGCTGCCAGTTCAGTATGGCCTGCTGATCTGGTCATCTACGGCCACTTTTTTCTTTTTTTTCAACCCTGCTGAGGAGTGGTCAACTTCAGAGGGTCCTGGTGCTGACCATTTATACCTACTAGACTGGACTTGTTTATGGATTTGAGCTTGATTATTGATCCTGGACTTGCTGCACTAGTGGGCCTCTGTTGAGGGAGAGTCTGCCACTGTGTTTTCTGTTTGCTTCTGGGTTGCCAGCTCTAAGTGAACAGAGGCATGGGATACCTTATATCAGCTGGTGGATAATCCTAATCAGAGGCCATCGCAGGTACCTGAACCTTACTTAGCTAGTTGGGCATCGTCAAGCCTAAACTGGAGTAATGCGTCTCAGGCAGGCCATGTGGCCACTTGAAAAGGTGGTGCCTGAAGTTCCTACCAGCATCGGTGACTTCAGCCTTTAGCGGAGGAGGAACGGGTCTTTGCCCCATGCCTGCGATCAGGGGGCTGTTTGATATTGTTGGCCCTACCAATCTCAATAAACCTAATTTCTTTAAAAATCCTACTAATCATTTTCTCTCTGCAGGAAAGTGGAACGTGAGGACATTACATAGAGATTATTCTCTTGATGTCCTCATGCAGGAATTCCAGCGCTATAACCTAGATATTCTAGGCTTGCAAGAGACCAGATGGACAGGTAAAGGTGAGATACTTAAAAATAACTTTAAATTTCTCTTTACAGGGAGGGAGGATGGAAAGCATCACCAAGGCGTGGGTCTGCTGCTCAGCAGACATGCTAGTGATGCTCTTCTGGATATGAGTGCATTAATGAAAGGTTTCTTACAGCAAAATTTCAGACAAACATTAAAAACTTGAATGTTATCTGCTGTTATGCCCCCACTGAGGATTCTGATGAGGATGAGAAGGATAGGTTTTACGGACAACTTCAGGATATTTTGAATTCTGTCAAGAAAGGAGATATTACCCTTGTTCTTGGTGACTTCAATGCCAAAGTTGGTACTGACTCTGATCTTTGGGGAGGGGTGATAGGCCCTTTTGGTATTGGTAGCTGCAATGGCAATGGGTAACATCTCCTACAGGTAAGTAAACTCAATGGTTTCAGAATAACTAACACATATTACAAACACCGCGACATACATAAATACACATGGGTTTCACCTGATGGGCTGCATAGGAATATGATTGATTATATATTAATTAACAGCAAATGGGCTAGTTCTGTTAGAAATACCAGGGCATATAGGGGACCTGAAATTGGATCTGACCATTACCTTGTTAAAAGTGTCTTGCAACTTAAACTTAAAAAGTGTTGTGCTAGAGTTAAAAAATTTACCTTTAATACTGAAGCTCTGAATGACCCAGTTATAGCTAAAGCTTACCATGATAGGTTACTTAGTCATTATGTCGGTCATGGTTTGCTTAATACTGAAGTTGAGGAAGAATGGGGCCATTTTAAACAGGCTTTTTTGGAAACTAACAGTACTCTTTTAGGAAAAAAGGAGCAGAGGAGGCAGAATTATTTAAGTGATAAGGCAATTGAGCTTATTTCAGAAAGAAGGAACTGCAGGAATGTCCTTAATCAGTACCCTACTAGTCCTAATAGAAAAGATTACAGAGAGCTTAATAAACGTGTAAAGGATCAGTTAGCTACTGATAAAAATCTTTGGCTTGATAGCTTGGCTGACAAAGCTGAGGAAGCAGTTAGGCAGCACAACAGCAGAGAGCTGTACCAGATAGTTAATGTTTTATGTGGTAGAAAACGGACAGGCATACAGGGATTGAAGGATAAACAAGGTAAGGTTATAGAAGGTGAGGATTCTCTCATGGCTAGGTGGGCTGAGCATTTCAGTGATGTTCTAAACAATGTGGTTAGTTCTACTCCCATTGTGTGTAATGATGATAGATGCATTGGCAGCTTTAATGTTGGCCCTATAACACAATCTGAAGTTAGTTTGGCTATCTCTAAACTGAAACTTCATAAATCCCCAGGGGTAGATGAAATTACTACAGAAATGCTCAGAGCTGGGAATGTTTTGGTTACCATTTGGATGACTGAAATTTTGAATAACTTTTATGATAAAGGCATGGTTCCTAAAGATTTTACCAGAGCTATTATTATCCCTATTTTCAAAAAAGGTGATCGCAGTTCTTGTGATAACTGTAGGGGTATCAGCCTACTCTCTGTTCCAGGTAAAGTTCTTTCCATGATTGTGCTTAATAGAATTAAGAATCTGGTTGACAGGCAATTGCGTGATGAGCAATGTGGATTCAGAAGTGGTAGGGGATGTGTAGATCAGATATTTTCACTTAGGCAGATTCTTGAGAAATGTTTAGAGTTTCAGAAACCTTTGGTTGCTAGCTTTGTTGATTTCAAAAAGGCTTTCGACTCTGTTGATGTCATAATTTGTGGTTGATTGTGAAATCATATGGTATACCTGACAAGTTAGTTAACATAATGAAAGCTCTCTATAATAACACTGAGTCATGTGTGAGTTGGTAAGTCTTGTAGCAATTGGTTTAGCATTACTTCTGGTGTTCGACAAGGGTGCATTTTGTCTCCTTTTCTCTTTAGTTTGGTTGTTGATTATGTTATGCGAAATTCACTTCAAGGGAAAGCTTTTGGCCTTAAATGTGCTGGAGATACGAAAATTTCTGATTTAGATTATGCTGATGATTTAGCCCTTTTGGCAAATGATGTTGATGAGATGAACTCTTTCATTCGAGCTATTGATGAGACTGGTAGTAGAGTAGGTTTGGTTATAAACAGAGAGAAAACTAAAGTGATGAAAATTGGTCAGGCAGGTTGTGATTCAGTTAATCTGAATGGTTGCAGTCTTGAGCAGGTGTCACAGTTTAATTATCTTGGGAGCTATGTAACTGATACTGGTGATGTGCGGCATGAGATTAACAGACGAATAAGTATTGCTGCCGGGACTTTTAAGAATCTATGGAGATTGTGGAGAAATAGGCGTATACACCTAAAGACTAAAATTAGACTGTATAATAGTTTGGTTCTTTCTAGGGTTAGTTATGGTAGTGAAACTTGGACGCTGTGTAAACAAGATAACAGGAAACTAGATGCTTTTGATTCTAGATGCTTACGTAGTATCTTGGGTATTAGGTGATTTAACTTTGTAACTAATGATGAGGTTAGGCAAAGGAGTCTGCAACCTCCTTTAAGCAGCATATTGTGCAGAGAGAGACTCCGCTGGTTTGGCCATGTTGCCCGTATGGATAATTATAGACTGGCGAATAGGGCTATGAACAGTGTGCCTAGAGGCCTCAGAAGGAGGGGGAGGCCTAGGATGCGGTGGGCAGACAATGTCAAACAGGACCTTGTTAGAATTGGTGTGCAGTGGCCGGATGCAGCAGATGTAGCTCAGGACAGATATGCTTGGAGAATTAAACTGCGTGGTCTGGTTGGACCTCCGTAGCCCATGGCTGCTTGAGGATGATGATGATGATGATGATAAGAAAATTAGAAAAAATATTTTATTTTAAATTAATTAGAAAAAATTAAAAAATTATAATTATTAAATTATTATAAGTTATAATTAGAAAAAATGAGTATATTTTTCACCATTTATTCCTTAAAATCATATTTTTTATGGTACCAGATTTTTGATTCCCATCATTGTTTCAATATAATATTATATTTTATATTCAGTCTTCAACAATTACATCTTGACTGAAGAGATTTTGCCACATAATAAATATATGCGTATAGTTAAACCAACATTTACTTTAGATTAATGAAATTTTAAAAAATTGTTAAAAAAAATAGTATATAACTGACAACTTAGATATATACAAAATTACTGCTATTGAAAAATTTGTTGGCCCGAAAAATTATCCTTCCCTAGGGTTTACTTCCCTCCCCCCCATCTTCCCCCTGCCTGTAAAAAAATAAAATAAAATAAACACCCCCTCAAGCAGCTGCTTGCCACAGAGGTCTGACAAAAGCCTGTCAGTTTATATGCCACAGTAGAAGATCTGAGAGGATGGCAGGACCTCAGCAGAAAAACGACACATACATCCATGCCTTACCCGGGGTTCGAACCCAGGTCCCTTAGGTCAGTAGCCAAGCGCGCTAACCACTCGGCCATGGTACACATTAAAAAACACGTCGGATGGCCTTCCTGGGCAACTTCCATCTCCTAACTGCTCTCCAATGGATCCCATTCCCTATCCTTCTCTGAACCCTTGGGGTCCTCGTGACCTGGCCATTAAGTGCAAAAAGGTGCCTCTCAGAGGTGAAACAACCTAGCTCCTTCACTTACCTAGAGCTCTGAGTTCTTGTGACCTAGTCATTCGTCTAATTATGTAACAAAATATGCCACATAGAGGTAAAACAGCCGAACTCTTTCATCTGTCCTTTCACACTGAGATGGGGTTTTCGATGGGCTTCGAAGGCCCTAAGCTATGTCAAGTTCAAGAAGATCCAAAAAAAAAATAAAACGAAATAAATATCTCTCAAGCAGCTGCTTGCCAAACGCAATCTTTATTACTGTGACTGAGGGGAAATACTAAAAATACTACAATTTAAATACTACAAATATTAGACATTAAAAATGCTACAAATTGAAATGCAATTTATAAATAGTAATACAGTCGCTCAAAAAAATATCCGAACACTATGGTTGATTACAGAATTCAGAAAAAAAATCGTTGACAGATATTTTTTCTGAATTCTGTAATCAACCATAGTGTTAGGATATTTTTTTGAGCGACTGTACATATTCACAACTGCTATACAGGTAAAACTTGAAATGCATTTTTGTTTAGACCCCTCATATTGTGAGTTCCTAATCTGTAGCTTAGTTAGCGTATGCGTAAGTCTGGCCCTGGTTAGAGAGATGCACATTTGGCAAAAAAAAAAGGAGAAATAGTGCTAATTTTTTTTTATATATATTATTGTTAAAAATGAAATTGCTGCATCGATCTTTAAACACATTCCACGTAAGAAAATGAATATTCCTAATTATAATATAATTGACTGCGAAATGATGTTGAGAAATTTACTCCTTTATTACGTTACGAAACTAAAATGAAAGAAGCATTGCTTCATTTTCATTGGAATCACTGGTTACCTCTTGCCAGAAGCGAACGTGAATTACGTACCCATCCCCATCTGTTGCGGTCATCACGGCTGCAGATGACGATCCTGCGTCAACACTGTAATGATATGGCCACATACAAAGCGGATGAGCATTGGTTTCAACTTTCTGGCATCTTAAAACCATTACCAACAACGGAGGTGTCTTCACAGCAAACCCCGTTGTTGGTAATGGTTTTTAAGACACCTAGAAGCTCCAGTTTGCTGTGAGGCCACCTTTCAGCAAACTGGAGGGTTTAAAGAGCAACTGGAGCAACCTCTCAGCAAACTGGAGGGTCTCAGCAACTCTGTTGGGTTTAAGACGCCAGAAAGTTCGGAAACGTTAACGATGCTAAATAGCTCAAAGTGTTTTCTGTGTGGCCATGCATTTCTATTGTCAGCGGTTCACTGGCAGCCTCCATTTCTCGTTTCGGGGAAATTTCCCTCTGCGTGGTCAGAATTTCTCTCTACGTGGTCAGAATGTAAAGAGGATGATGAAATCTCCGATAACCTTGCTCGGTCTTTTCTCTTAAAATTTCTACATGCATGGGAAAAAAAAGAAATCCTGTTATTACAGACTTTATTATTTCAAGATAATCTCTCTTTAATATGGAACAAACGTTTAAAAAGCGTCGTTTCCCAACTAAAATGCGAAACATGTCGGCGTCGTGATAATAAGTCGGAAAAAAAAAACGAAGTCTTGTTTCCAGGTGTCATTGTGCAGGGATAGCGAACATATTTTATCGTGTCCGCGTTAATTTTTACAACATGAGTAGTATACGTTCCGGGTTGGGTTGCTTTACCTCTGAGCGGCACTTTTTTGCACACAACCGGCTAAATGGCCAGGTCACAAATACCCCGAAGGCTTAGAGAAGGTTGGGGGGAGGGGACTCACTGGAACGTTGTTGGGGGACATATGGTATATCATATATATATATATGGGATATATATGTCATATATATGTGGGATATATGGGGCGGGGGTGGCTCAGTCGGTAGCGCGCCAGGCTCGTAATCTGTAGTTCCCAGGTTCGAGTCCCAGCTGGGTCAGCGTTGAGATTTATCTCCGCAAAATTCCCCGCCCTGCCCACGGTCAGTAGGAGACACCGATGGGCTTGGAAAGGCCGCCGTCCGTCGGATGGGACGTTAAGCCGTGGCCCCGTGTGCGGGAGAGCCATACCCTGTGCACGTTAAAGAACACGCTGGATGGCCTTGACGGGAGGCTACCATCTGTCTCCCAACAACTGTTCCAGTGAGTCCCCTCCCCCAACCTTCTCTGAGCCTTCGGGGTCCATGTGACCTGGCCATTTAGCCCATGGTGTGCAAAAAAGTGCCGCTCAGTGGTAAAACAACCCAACAACCTATGTGGGATATATATATATATATCCCGTCAAGGCCATCCAGCGTGTTCTTTAACCTGCACAGGATATGGCTCTCCTACGTGGCTTAGAAAGGCCGCCATCCGTCGGATGGGACGTTAAAGCAGTGGTACCGTGTAGAGGAGAGCTACCGGTCAGTAAAGTTGTCCTCTACTGACCGAGGGCAGGGCGGGGAGTTTGGCGGCGATAAATCTCGACACTGTCCCAGGTGGGACTCGAGCCTGGGAACTGCAGATTAGGAGCCTGGCGCGCTACCAACTGAGCCACCCCCGCTCCTATATGTCCCGGAGTTTGTTAACTAAGATTCCCACACTTAATTTCGAGAAGCCTTATGGCTCATTTAATCTAAGTTGACACCTGACATAGCCAATATGACACAAGAAGGCTTCTCTGCTATGACTGCGCATGCAAGTATCTGCTGTTGGTTAATTTTTTGGCACCACATTTTTTAAAACCTGTTAAATATATGGAAAAATAAACTGTAATAGAGATGTATTTTGTTTCAAGATATTTAGCATATTTACTACACCTCTATTTAGCATATTTACTACAAAATTCAGTATTCTTGTGTTTCGTCTCTTGTGCGATATACAGAAACACCGCTGTTCAATTGTTTGTTACGCACCCCCTCGGTTGCAGGTGCAATAACTTGCTGATAATTTGATTGCGTGGTGATTTCTCCTCCCCTCCAACTAATAACGGTTATATCTGTCGGAAGAGAGAAGCCGCATAAACCCAAGCCCTCCCCTTGGCGGAGGAGGTGTAAGAATTTTGTGAAGAGATTGGATACTCACTCTGGTTTTGCATAAACATAAATATGACCTTTAATACTCAATTTAAAGATGGGATAATTTGCCATAATTTTGATTATTCAAAGCACACTAATTCGCTATTGGGAAACACTGCCAAAACTTAATTTAACATCATCTAATTTATTCGTGCGACACTTTTAACCAGAGGGAAAAGGTGATACTTCGTACCTCATATTAGGAGAGTTCTTTCCAGGGCGGCCCACTACTGATAGAACTTCGAAATTAGACTTCCATTGACATAACATAGATATTCTCCAATATTTTAGTAGGGCAGGATATAAGATCAATTTTAATGTAATCATCTCTAATTCAAAAACAACTGAAATAGAGCCCTCCTTGAAATCTGAGGCCACAGGATAGCGCCCAGTCGCCGGGGCCGTGGTGGCTCAGTCGGTAGCGCGCCAGGCTCGCAGTCTGTAGTTCCCAGGTTCGAGTCCCAGCTGGGTCAGCGTTGAGATTTATTTCTGCAAAACTCCCCGCCCTGCCCTCGGTCAGTAGGGGACACCGATGGGCTTAGAAAGGCTGCCGTCCGCCGAATGGGACGTTAAGCCGTGGTTCCTGTGCGGGAGAGTCATACCCTGTGCGCGTTAAAGGACACGCTGGATGGCCTTGACGGGAGGCTACTTTCTGTCCCACAACAGCCGTTCCAGTGGATCCCCTCCCCCAACCTTCTCTGAGCCTTCGGGGTCCTTCTGTAGTCTTCGGGCTCAGTCGGTAGCGCGCCAGGCTCGTAATCTGTAGTTCCCAGGTTCGAGTCCCAGCTGGGTTAGCGTTGAGATTTATCTCCACAAAATTCTCCACACTGCCCACGGTCAGTATGGGACACTGATGGACTTGGAAAGGCCGCCGTCCGTCGGATGGAACGTTAAGCCGTGTGCGGGAGAGCCATACCCTAAGCACGATAAAGAACACTCTGAATGGCCTTGACGGGAGGCTACCATCTGTCTCCCAACAGCTATTCCAGTGAGTCCCCTCCCCCAACCTTCTCTGAGCCTTCGGGATCCTTGTGACCTGGCCATTTAGCCCATGGTGTGCAAAAAAGTGCCGCTCAGAGGTAAACAACCAAGCCCAGTCGGCGATAGGATAATGCGCCCCTGGTTACATAAATGAGACTAATCAGAATGAGAATTAATGAAAATTGAATTATTAAAATTCTGATTATTAAAACTTTGTTTTATAAAATTTTGATGCATAATTTTGTTGATTTTTGATTGAAAAATAACATTTTTGATTATCAAATAACTAACCAATCCCATTCTGCAGGATTATAAAACTGTAATAGCTACTTGTTTTTGAAACTACTGATTCTTTTATCTCTTTTGATGCCTTCATAGAACAGTCAGTTGTTGTCATGATGCAATATGCAAACACTTGCCTTAAAGAATGAAGCGCATTCGTCATTCATATTTAATGAGATGAAATTCATCTTTCTAGACAGAAGGCAATGGTGTTTGGCTTTCACAGGGATGCACTGACCCACTTAACATTGTGTCGCTTGATTGCTGTATATAAATAGAGTTACCAAAAGACGTTCCGCTACGAAGGTTGTCAACGCTGTTGAATGGTATTTAGCATGAATAAACTGCGTCATATTGCAGCTTTCTTAAATAGGTAAGACCTGGGTTCCCTCTACGTCAGTGTCTCGCAAACTTTTTTACTCTGCGGCACACTGAATCTAATCTTTTTTCCGCGGCACACTGAATCTAATCTTTTTTCCGCGGCACACTGAATCTAATCTTTTTTCCGCGACACACCTAAAAAAGAATAAAAGCAAACTCTATATAATCGTCATTATATTTGCGCTTTGTTGAAGTCATCAGCTTGGTTTTACTTGAAGATTTAATATCGTTCTTTAATTCATAACTCTGTGTTTGTTTTAAATATTTGTCCATTCTATGACTTGAAATAATCAAAAATTAATACCAAAATTTGGAAAAAACTTGATAAATACTTACAAGATCCCAGTTGATAAAATCTGAAAGATTTTTATTAAATCACGTCGATAACACAAGTCAAGTCAAAATGAAATCTTTGGAATTTGAAATGAAAAAATTTGAAAAAGTGTCAATTTGAAAATCTCTCGCGGCACACAGTTTGCGAGACACTGCTCTACGTGGTCAGGAGCCCCGGCCCGGGTAAGGCATGAACGTGTGTGTTGTTTTTCTGCTGAGGTCCCGCCATCCTCACAGACCTTCTTCTATGGCGTATTAAACTGACAGGCTCCTGTTAGACCTCTGTGGCAAGCAGCTGCTTGAGGGGGGATTTATTTATTATTTATTTTTATAATATAGAGGAAACTAGCCAAAAAGTATTCGATAAAAGAACCTAAAAATTATGAATTTAAGTTTAGAAAATCTAGTAGTAATAGTATGTCAATGGTTACTGTGACCATTTGCCCTATATTTCACAGGACAGTCCTAAGTTTTAGGGCATTTTCCTATATATGTATTTGTAAAAAAATCAGAAACACGTTTTGGTCCTGTATTTTTTCCTATAATTATATAATAATTAATTAATAGTTTAATTATTTAATAATGTATTTTAGTCCTTTAAAAGTCCTATGTTTCGGATACCAAATAAAAATTCTTCTAATTTTGATAATTGTTTCTTATTATTGTATGGGGAATTAATAACACATAAATATAATATTTATAATTTGGAATTGTTTAATTTTACTAAATTGGTAAATAATTCTTGCAATAGTGTGAATTCTTGATAAATTAAAAGTCATTTTATTGACGTGTTTGTTCTTTTTTACGTTTGTGAATAATTTTTTCATTTTAAATAAAATTAGTGTATGCATATTATTTGTTTCATTTTAGAGCTTTTTTAGTAAATTTACCACTTTTCGAGAATGACTTTGTAGACAGAGCATAAAATTAATAGTATCATGACAAAAAATGCCAATAATATATTTTCCAACAAGTGTCTTATATTTTCCTCGAAAAATAATAGTCACCGTACCTATGGTGATCGTAAAGTCTTTGGATGAATTGGTGCCTTCCTATCAAAAAAAATTGCAGACAATTATTAAAAACTTCTGAAAAAAATTATCGCTAACGCGGAGGGAATCGAACCCGTAACTCTCCAGATATCCTGTCGCGTCAGCGATAATTTTTTTTACATAAGTTTTTAATGATTGTTGAAGTCTATTTCTACAGGTAATCTGTGCATTTACTATGGATGGTTGAAGTCTTCTGATTTTAAGTATGAATGTTTCTACTAAATTAGCGCTGAAAATTATTAAAAAATTAAACATTTAAGAACTGAGTCTGGCATGAAATTTTAAATTCCTATGCAGTGGCTCTCCGATTAATGATCATGATTTGTTACTGGAAAGCGATCATAAATCAAACTTATAGTTCATTAATATGAAATACATATTAACCCTTTAACGCCCAGAAATTTTCAGAAAAGTTTAGGAGGTATTAAATACAAAGGAATAGTACTATTTGGATGAGTCCATTTGAAATTTTTGGCGGTTTGGGCTGTTCTGGGCGTTAAAGGGTTAAAGGCTTAATCCGTTCCAAGATCATTGAAAGTTCCAAGATCATTGTAACTTTTTTTACAGAAAAAGAATACTTCGTAATATACGAATAATTTTTTAGCATCTTATGTTGATAAATAAATATTTATGTTAATGCTGCTAAATGCATACGTAATTAATGCAAATGACAAAAAAAAATCAATTTCTTTAGCGGAAAAGATCGTTGTCTAAGGAGGTTGATGGAGAAGCTGAGGTTGGAAAAACTTTAATTTTTTGGAAGGAGAGTTCCCTAATAATTCTGGAGGTTTAGGTTTCAGAATGCTGTGAGTGGCCAAAAGCGAACACGTGACTTGAAAGTGCTTCGATTGTCTGAAAATGACGTCCGAATGTTACTGTATCAATATCGTCAATTGAGATTCATCGTTAATCAAATGTATAGGATCCTATGAGGAGAATTGTAAACCAAAATATCGTTAATCAAGAGAACAGTGCATTTAAATTTCAGGAATGAGCAAATCAAAATTCGAGTTTATTCACACTTTTTCCCCATTTCATTTCCGTTGACATTCAGCAATTGTTATTCCAATTGCACCAAGTGAAAGAGAAAATTCCTCCTGGTGTGAATGCTAACAATTTTCCCACCCTTTTTCCAACCCACGAAGTGATGGCGTTCATTAGCAGGATGATGGTCAAAACGTGTTCTTAGTTTTAGCTGACCTTTAGCAAATTCACAATGGATCGTTTATATCGAGGCACGAGGTGGATTCTGTTTCGTAAACCGGATAGTTTTGGTGATGATAACGGAAAATCTGTTGAGTGTGAAGGTTCCATAACTCTTTGGGACTGTCAAGTGAACGTTTTTCTTTTTGTTTCTCCTGCGTGCCAACAAAGCAGCGTCCACCAAAACCCACGCCCACCACCACCAGACGCATTCAAACACGCACTCGTAACGCGGTCCCCTATAAACAAAACATCTGCTGAAACTGGACGGGAGATGGACCGTCGGGCAGGTGCGGCTACAATATGACGGAAGTCGCGGATGTGTGCTTCGTTGCTCAGACAACAGCCATCCCGTGTATCAGTCGGACTAGCCAGCAGCATCTGACCCCAGCTGGCATGGCCACCGTCATTGTGCATATTTCCGTCCACCATTCACATAACAGTAAGAGGGAATACATGAAATTTCCTGTGACCCAGGCATACGGTTGAGGTTTTGCAGTCCAACAACAATTCCTCTCTGATATTACGTGAAGGTGGGTGTGACTAACTGAACAAGAGTCTGTGACCGAGAAGTTCATCCGTCGTCGTAGTCATCAGTGGAGTCAGTTCTCAAAAAGCCTGATGTCGCTTCTGTCGTTGACACTGTGGCTAAGGAGATTTTAATTATCCACTACCGAAAGTAAAAGAGCTCTTAATTTAGTCCCAACTGATACGATCACTAGACGTAGCCAATTCTAGTAGTAGCCTTTTATACGTGGTGTCTTATCCATGTGAATCGAAGTGAAACCCTTTTCCTCTATCAATACTAGATGTGAATGCCGAGAAAAGTGCTCATTATAATCATCTTTGGAGTAAGCATCAGTGAAGGGACAGTTAAAGTGAAGAGGATGTGATTACCTCGAATGCTAAGACTGTTTCTAATCTCCACTCTGAGGCGTTGTTGATTTTTTCCCACTTCTGCTTTTCGAACCTCTTTGTTCGGTGGTGCACGACTGACGTTTGTTCGGCCTGATTTTTTTTTTTCCATTGAAGTTTCCCCAGGTGCTCTCGTTGCAATCAAAAGTTGGATGAAATTGTGAATCACAGTACTTCTGCTATTGTTGTCATTTCATCACAGTGGAGTGTTAATACTTTACAGGATACTTTTTTTTTCCCCTGAAGCTTTCTCTTTACCATGATTCTTTTTTGGAAGACAGTGATCCTTTGCTTATCAGGTAAGTATTCTTTATAATAGGATTTATTGCATTTATTGTCTCGTTTGGGTCGTAATTTAATAGAATGGATTCTGAAGATAAAATGGTATGTTGGTAATGTAAAGTTTTTTTTTTTTTTCCTACACTGAAGAGTCTTAAGCTATTTTACTTTTAGAACCCAAAATTAATGATTAGACCAATATCTATAAAAAAATTTAATAGGTAAGTTAAAATGGTAGGTGATAATATTGATACCAAAACAGATGACCATTCCGCTATTTTTTTTTCTCAGAAATTATTCCTGCCAAATAGTGTAATTGGCGTTTTTTTTCTCCTTTGTTCTTGTAATGCTTAAAAAAAATGTTAAAAAATATGTATAATCCAGAGACGTCACCATGAAGAAATAATATTTAAAAAAATAACTGTTTCATTAATTTACAGTCAACAAAAATGCTAATAAATATTTTCAACCCCCCCCCCCCCCCCAACCCACATTTCCCATTCGAAGATTTCTGGAAAATCCTGGTTACACCACTGATGTAATATACGTGCTTATTTTTTTTTCTTCTGCCTCTACAAGCAGTGGGAGGGATTGGTTCCCTCCCTTCATCCTATAGATCTGGCCTTCTTAATTCGTGGAATAATCAGCGAGTTGTTGTTGGGTTGCTTTACTTCTGAGCAGCACTCTTTACACACCATGGGCTAAACGGCCAGGTAACAAATGCTCAGAGAGTGTTGGGCAGGATATCCACTGAACTGTTGATACAAGAGAGATGGAAACTTTTCTTCAAGGCCATCCAGCGTGTTCTTTAACGTGCATAGAGTATGTCTCTCCTGAACCCCAAGGCTAACGTCCCATCCGCGGGACGTCACGGAGCTGTTAGACTTTTCATACAAAATATGAAGGCCAGTGAAATGAAGCTCATTTTTATATATCTAATATATTAATTTTCAAAGTACCCTCCTTAGAAAGAGATTTAACGATTTTCAGTTGGGTGGAGAGACATCAGTTTTAGGATTTTGTGAAATCATTTTCAGAACGTATTATGAACCTAGGCTACTGATCTACGGGACCTGGGTTCGAGCCCCGGGTAAGGCATGGCTGTTCGTGTTGTTTTCTGCTGAGGTCCTGTCATCCTCTCAGATCTTCTACTATGGCAAATAAACTGACAGGCTCCTGTCAGACCTCTGTGGCAAGCAGCTGCTTGAAGGGGTATTTATTTTTTTTTATTTATTATGAATCTATTATTCAATTATACAGATAAGCTATTAACAATGTGGGCACTATGTATTTTGTATTATATGTTTTTATGAATAAAAAGAATTCATTAAATAACAAAAAAAAACGAGGTTTCACCATGTCTAGTCTGCCCATGGGTAGATATTCTTTTTATTTTCTTTTTCCGTTTTAGTAGAAAAATGAAAAATTCTTTTTGAATTGGATAGGAACTATTAAGATATTACCATTCGTATTTTCCGAACTTTCCATTAATTTCAATTTCCACCATTAGAGGGTGCTACTAACATTATAAACAATCTATTCATATTAGAAAGTTGATGAGTAGTTTAAAGATGGTATGATAGAATTGAAGAGGTAAAATGTGGTGATCAAGATAAATTTTCTCCCCCCCCCCCCCCAATTCCTCCCGGAGGGTGGGAGGTGGAAAAAGTTATGTTCTCCCTTTGGAAAAAGGAAAAATTCTTTTTGAGTTATGTAGGCACTATTAAAATATACCATTTGCATTTTCCTTATATTCCATTAGTTTGAATTCTCAATGTTGGAGGACGTTCAAGTTCGAAAACAACAAAATTTCTTCTCTTTGAAAACGAACATCACCAAACTTAAATGAATTTAAAATGAAGAGAACCGATAGTTAATAAATTGATATGGCATCCCTGAATACAATATCATCGTATACAACGTTAACTTTTACGCTAAGTTAAAATGTAATCCGCTAAGAAAATGCTAAATGTTATTTTAAAATTACCCATGTAATTTCAATACATTTAGTAAATCATCGTGCAAGTAATTTATGTCGGAATCTTGAAAAGGACTCCTGCCATTAACTGGGCAGCCCCAGATCTAGAAAAAAATTAGGTGATTTGAAAAAAAAATTTAAAATTCCATAATTTGAAACGAATGTTCCAAAAGATGTTATTTATGCTAGATATTTGAAATTTTGGTGGTGCAATGTGAAGATCACGAAGTTTCCATTGACAAAAATTTGTTGACCCTTTATCCCCAGGTTAGGTCACAAAGTCCCCTAGGGCTCAGAGAGGTTTGGGGACAGCTGTTAGGAGACAGATGGTAGCCTCCCATCGAGGCCATCCAGCGTGTTCTCTAAAGTGAACAACCGAAAATCATCTAAAGTGAACCCATCCGACGGACGGCGGCCTTTCCAAGCCCATCGGTGTCCCTCTACTGACCGACGGCAGGGTTTGGGTTTTGCGGAAATAAATCTGAATGGTGCTCAGGTGGGACTGGAACCTGGGAACTAGAGATTACGAGCCTAGTGGGCTGCCCACTAAGCTATCCCTACCCCCAGGGTAGGCAGGAAATGCAACTGTTGTGCTTTAAGCGATAACTGAAAACTTTTTTCAATTGGATTGGTTCTAATGAAATATTATAATTCGTCTTTTTCAAATCCTTGGGTAATTTTAAATTATTATTGTTAGAGATCACTGAATACGGAAATGACGAAACTTTTAGCGAATGTTGCAGGTGATCTGTCTTTGGTAGAAATTTGCAATTTCGATTGTAAGAGTGTCAAGAGATATTTCTCTAACAAAAACAATCCGTTCCCTTTTCTCAGAGAGATGTGAGAAAAGCAGTATTTAAAACTGAAGGATTAAAAGAAATAGTTTTAAGTACCATTTCTCCATCATCCATTAGTTCGAATTAAAACTTTAAAACTGTGCAAAAATATCAATAAAACAACGAAATTTTTCAGTGTCTTTCCATACGTGATTCCCATATTCGCCAGAAGCGATGTGTTTCCTTCTAGTTGAGGAAAAATGGAACGGATCATAACGTAGGTTCGGTATTTTTTTAATTCATTTATTTTTAGAAATTATTTTCACCAAAGAGTAACCCCCCCCCCTCCTGTTCTACTTGTCTTGTAAAAACCAACATCCTTGCAAAATATGTGTCATATATGTAAGTTCGCTAATTGGTTTCGCCTCCGTTCAGATTGCTAAAACTCTCAAAAAGAATATCCCCCCCCCCCCCCCTCCTTTCGTATAGATCCGGTGTTGCCGTCTATCACTGTCTCTGCAATTAGATCTTATTTTTCTAACATTCATACAAAGACGCAACGAGTCAAGTACGGATCTAGAAAAAAAATAAGGTGGGAGGAAAGATCGAGTCGTAATGAACAGGAACGCCGTTCCGGTATAAATTTTTTTCTCTCCATTCTAGTGGTCTCTAACAAATTTCTCGAAAAAATACGGGTATTATTATACACTGCCTGACCAATTTTTTTTTTTTTTTTTTTTTTCTGAACACCAACCTAATATTTATGCCTTTTATTATTATCAGAGCCTTTTTCCTCTTTCATTTGTCACGACGTTTTTTGAGATGGTTGCCATTCACCATTCTCCACTTGGAATCCTGTGCCTCGTGATTTTCCGCTGAGTTCCAGTGCCTCTAGAATGGATGCTTCTGCCCTTGCGCTCCAACGATGAGCTCTCTTTCGAAGTCTTTTGATTCGTGTCGCACTTCACTTTGCTTTCCAATATGACTTTATGGCCGTCCAATGGCCGAGTGGTTAGCGTGCTCGGCTACTGATCTAAAGGACCTGGGTTCGAGCCCCGGTTTCTAAGAGACTCTGGGTTCGATCCCCGGTTTCTAAGAGACTCTGGGTTCGAGCCCCGGTTTCTAAGGGACCTGGGTTCGAACCCCGGTTTCTAAGAGACTCTGGGTTCGATCCCCGGTTTCTAAGAGACTCTGGGTTCGATCCCCGGTTTCTAAGGGACCTGGGTTCGAACCCCGGTTTCTAAGAGACTCTGGGTTCGATCCCCGGTTTCTAAGGTACCTGGGTTCGAACCCAGGTTTCTAAGGTACCTGGGTTCGATCCCCGGTTTCTAAGAGACTCTGGGTTCGAGCCCCGGTTTCTAAGAGACTCTGGGTTCGAGCCCCGGTTTCTAAGAGACTCTGGGTTCGAGCCCCGGTTTCAAAGACACTCTGGGTTCGATCCCCGGTTTCTAAGGGACCTGGATTCGAACCCCGGTTTCTAAGGGACCTGGGTTCGAACCCCGGTTAAGAGCATGGATTATGTGTCGTTTTTCTGCTGCGGTCCTACCATCCTCTCAGACCTTCTGCTATGGCGTATAAACTGACAGTCCTGTCAAGACCACTGTGGCAAGCAGCTGCTCGAAAGGGTATTTATTGTAAGACTTCCTAGTGGCGTAGAATGCACACTTTAGTAAGAAATTTGGTATTCATTTGCCCCTAGGTGTTGAACTTGTGAAAAAAATATAGTTTCTTTCTTCCGTTTTTCGTTGTTTCTTTTTTTGTGAAATATTGCTATTTTGTGAATATTTCATTTCTATGACTTGTGTATGTACTTTCTTTGAATATTGAGAATAAATCAAATTATTATTATTATTACTTTATGGTTTTATATACACTGGTTTCCATAAACCAAGGAAAATTCCTATGTTAAGTCAATGGGAAGTTAACGTCACAACTCTTTAACTTCTAAAATAAGCTTCTTTTTGTTTTTGAAAAATGGGATTGCAGATAAAGATCTCAATCAAATAAATCAATATCTCGATTTTCAACAATATTCGTTCAGTATTTAATGAGTTATGGAAGTTTGAATATTTAACAACAGCAATGCCAGTCTTAAGAAACTTATACAAAACTGAAGAATAGTGAAAGAATTCTTTTCACAAAGTTCTAAAATACAAGCTTATTTTATTAAACACTTTGATGCAATACTTAGTACTAAGTTTTAATTAACTTCTGAATTTTTGTTGCTGGCATTGTTATTATCGCTAAAAATTCAAACTTCCATAACTCATTAAATACTGAACGAATATTGTTGAAAATCGAGATATTGATTTATTTAATTGAGATCTTTATCTGCAATCACATTTTTCAAAACAAAAAAATTATTTTAGAAGTATAGAGCTTTGACGTTAGCTTCCCATTGACTTAGCATAAGGATTTTCCTTAATATGTGGAAACCAGTGTATATATATATATGTTTTATTTTATTCCTATTTTTACCTCCGTTTCGAATACTGGCATTCTCAAAGGAGAGGGGGAAGGCATCCTCCTACCCCTTCCCTAGATCTGGCGCTGCACCAGATTAACCGACAGGATTATCCCGAATTGTTACCGTTTACAAAACTTATGTCACATTGTTTCCTATTCGCAAAACATTCCCCCACGTCTTCCACCCCCATCGCCTACGAAACTTTTCGCTTAGCTTATCGCACTCTCAGAGTTGAAAAGGACTTTGCAAGGACAGAGAGATCGTACCTCAAGATATATGTACTTTCTTTCGCTTTCTGGAATGAGCTTTCACTAGCCTTCTCTTTCAGAGGCTTACCATTCTCCTGACCAAACAGTTCTTATCTCCCCTACCATTCTCCTGACCAAACAGTTTTTATCTCCCCTACCACACAAACTGATCAGTACGGGTGACCTTAACCCGTTATTTGGCTGTTCCACTGACCGAAGAATAAGATAAGAAACTAAAAATAGGCCCTCTTTAGTGTAAAATGCAGACTCTGCAGAATTTCTCAGCATTCCTTTGCATATGCTGCGAAATTCTGCAGACTCCTTTTCTCAAGTAACCTGAATGGGCTAATTATTATTATTACCTGTTTCAGCAATTTGTTAATAATAGGCTATTTTAATTTTTGCATTGTATCTGCCACCCTATAATGACGTCATTTTTCTTTGCCACTTCAACAACATTTGAGTCGATGCTAATGAAAATCTGACAACATGGCGGTTCTGAGGAAAATCCCCTTGCATGGAATTTGTAAAAAAATTGTAAAAAATTTCAAGCGATTAATGTCAAAGTCACAATTTTACCCATCCTGCCAAGTCCATTCCTCCGTGGAAAGGATTGGTTCAAGCGATAAGTCAACCTGATGTTCTCAGACTGGAGTCCTCTCTGTTGAGATTCTCTTCCCTAACCCCTTCTTTCCTCTTAATGAGAAAAGGGACATCAATGAGTTTGCAAAAGCGACTGTATGTGGATCCTCCCGTGTGCAGGACGGCCAGTGCATTTCAAAGAACACTCTGGATGGCTTAAAGCCCATCCAGAGTTCCATCTTTTTCCTAATAGTTGCCTAGTGATTTCCTTTCCCCTACCCAACTGTGATTAGGTCCTTGTGACCTAGCCATTCAGCCCATTGTGTGCACAAAATGTCGTTCAGAGAAAACAACTACACCTCCCCCTCCCCTTCCTAGCCAAACTGTGCGAGTATATGAACTTCACAGCGAGTGACACTGCTTGACGAAATCCTGCTGAACGGAAATCATCGTACTAACATATAACACTTTTCCTATTAATAATCATGTTATGCTTATGGGCCGATAACAGGTGCTAAAAACACGTTTACGATGACTTTACAAATCTCTTTTTGAATTGGGTTGGGTTGTTTTACCTCTGAGGGGCACTTTTTTGCACACCATGGGCTAAATGGCCAGGTCACAAAGATCCCGAAGGCTCAGAGAAGGTTGGGAGAGGAGACCCACTGGAATAGCTCCTGTGAGACAGATGGTAGCCTCCCGTCAAGGCCATCCAGCGTGTTCTTTAACGTGCACAAGGTATGGCTCTCCCGCACACGGGGACGGCTTAGCGTCCCATCCGACGGACGGCGGTCTTTCCAAGCCCATCGGTGTGTGAGCAGAGCGGAGAGTTGTACGGAGATAGTTCTCAACGCTGAACCATCTGGGACTCGAACCTGGGAACTGCAGATTACGAGCCTGGCGCGCTACCGACTAAGCTACCCCGCCTCCTCCTTTTGAATATTCCAGGGTTCAAAATAAGAGAACTCTGATTCATTGAGGAATATGAAAGAATTATATGAGATTATTTTGCAGCGTTTCATATGAGATTAATATTTCTGAAGAATTTTCTTGTTGGATATATATTTAAAGAGAACTCCCCTCGTAGCTTCTCAGCTCCTTCAAATTTGATGGGAAATAAATGTTAGTATGATTTATATTTTCTATTAATATTTTCCATTTGGTTATCGAAACTATGGGTATTTATAAATTTAGTCCATTTTTCATGTTACAAAATTTATGTTTTCTTGATGTTTCAGAAGTATCATAAAATTCAACTGAATTTCTGTGATACTTATTTCCGTTGGTATTCCTTCCTTACCAAGATATATATTCCTTCCTTACCAAGGACCGTAAAAATGTTTTAAGAGGTTTTGAAACTAAAATCCTAGATTTAGTTTGATATCGACTTTCACATGTAACCGTGAGAGTGAACAGCGAATAATATTTACAATAAACTCTTTTCATTGAAGTTGGGTTGGGTTGTTTTACCTCTGAGCGGCACTTTTTTGCACACCATGGGCTAAATGGCCAGGTCACATGGACCCCGAAGGCTCAGAGAAGGTTGGGGGAGGGGACCCACTGGAATAGCTGTTGGGAGACAGCCTCCCGTCAAGGCCATCCAGCGTGTTCTTTAACGTGCACAGGGTATGGCTCTCCCGCACATGGAGCCACGGCTTAACGTCCCATCCGACGGACGGCGGTCTTTCCAAGCCCATCGATGTCCCCTACTGACCGTGGGCAGGGCGGGGAATTTTGCGGAGATAAATCTCAACACTGACCCAGCTGGGACTCGAACCTGGGAACTACAGATT
Organism: Ryuthela nishihirai; assembly: GCA_038380435.1. NCBI lineage: Eukaryota > Metazoa > Arthropoda > Arachnida > Araneae > Heptathelidae > Ryuthela > Ryuthela nishihirai. The sequence goes on from JAWZYU010000020.1 coordinate 45,768,890, forward strand.
ACGAGCCTGGCGCGCTACCGACTGAGCCACCCCCGCCCCCCTTTCGTTGAAGTGGAATACACTTACCACGAATACTTATCCAAATGACTTTGATGAAGTATCTCTTCAATGCATTCTTTTTCTTATCGTGCTAGGAGAATGGTAAAACGCAATTTTTCGGTGGGCAAAATGGTTTTTCTAAAATCTCTTTTTAATTTCTAAAATCGCTTGGGTTCTTTACTTGGATAAAGGTTAATTTATTTTCGCATTCATTATCAGTAAATAAATATAAAAAAAATGAATACCCCCTTAAGCAGCTGCTTGACCACAGAGGTCTGACAGTTTATATGCCAGAGTAGGAGATCTGAGAAGATGGCAGGACCTCAGCAGAAAAACGACACGCACACATCCATGCCTAATCCGGGGCTCGAACCCAGGTCCCTTAGATCAGTAGCCAAGCGTCCTGACCACTCGGCCACGGGACGGCTCTATCAGTAAAACAATTTCTAAATTGCATGGGTAAAGTGCCACGTATCGAAGGGGAAGGAATATATTTCCAGCTTTTGAGTTTATTGAAGGCGGGACTTCTATTATTATATCTTATTTCTGAAGTTTTGCTTGCTGACTTTAAAAACGATATAAAAGATTTTTGTCTTTTATTCGGGCTTAGCACCATTTTCTTATAGGGCTAACTAAAAATATATGTTTTTTTAAACCAGTAAAAAATACATATGCTTAACAGCCACTTTTTTTTATCATGCAAGAAAAATAGTTTATAGAAAAATACATACCTTTTTGTTCACGAAAAAAGATAGCTAATCCAATAATCATTACACTCGAGGTTGGACTTAAGTAGGGTCGGATCTGGGAAAAGAGGGTAGGGGCAAGAAGGTTACCTCCCCCCTCCCCCCCGTAAGAATGCACGTAACCGAATGAAGGCGAAAAAAGATTTTTAACACACATGTATGTTTTCAAAATATTTATTAAATACCACTAAAACGGATGCAATAATTTTATACCGAAATGGCATTCCTACTCGATCTTGCTCCCCTCCCCCCCCCCCCCACCGCCTATTTTTTTCCAGGTTCCAGCCTGAGTACAAGATGCAAATACTATAATATTACTGTGAAACAAAACAGAGGGTTGTCCATCTCAGACCATGACGCATTATGTCAATCCTGGTGTAGCTAAAGCTAATAGATTATTTTAAACCTCTCAAACAGAGCGGGGAACTGCAAATTGGAAATGCAAATCAATTAACGTTAAGAGGAAAAAGGAATAACTTCGAAAGTATAGGACAACTAAAGACTGCACAAAGTATGATATATTAAAATTTCATTGAGTAAGTTCTCAAAGCCATGGCCTCCCCAACTTTTCTCTCAAGATGTATACAACCTGATTTTATTTTCAAATGTATATGACAATTTTTTCCAAATCTCTGCAGTTTCTTAAATGCCTCAAGAGCAATGTATATTCTCCTGTTTATCTCGGCACCAATGGGCTTAGAAATGCCACCGTCCGTCGGATGGGACGTTAAGCCGTGGCTCCATGTGCACGAGAATCATACCCTGTGCACTTTTAAGAACACGCTGGTTGGTCTTGACGGGAGGCTACCATCTGTCTCCTAACAGCTGTTCAGTGGGTCCCCTCCTCCAACTTTCTCTGAGCCCTCGGAGTCCTCGGATCTGGCCATTTAACCCATTGTGTACAAAATAAGTGCCGCTCAGAGTTAAATGGGGCGGGGGTGGCTCAGTCGGTAGCGCGCCAGGCTCGTAATCTGTAGTTCCCAGGTTCGAGTCCCAGCTGGGTCAGCGTTGAGATTTATCTCCGCAAAAATTCCCCGCCCTGCCCACGGTCAGTAGGGGACACCGATGGGCTTGAAAAGGCCACCGTCCGTCGGATGGGACGTTAAGCCGTGGCTCCATGTGCACGAGAATCATACCCTGTGCACGTTAAAGAACACGCTGGATGGCCTTGACGGGAGGCTACCATCTGTCTCCCAACAGCTGTTCCAGTGGGTCCCCTCCCCCAACCTTCTCTGAGCCTTCGGGGTCCGTGTGACCTGGCCATTTAGCCCATGGTGTGCAAAAAAGTGCCGCTCAGAGGTAAAACAACCCAACCCAACTCAGAGTTAAAACAATCCAACAATCCTGTTATGTCGTCCATTAAGTTAGTAATGTTGTTGTTTAAAGGTACTGCTGGAAGGAAATCTTTATCGCGAATAAAAGCAGTTTTACAACAAAATTTAGCTTTATTATGGTCTCTCAGATCACACGTGGGTAAATAAAGGTAAGAGCATACACAATAATCATTTAATTATGACCCCTCCACCCATGTTTCGTCAATAGGATGCTCACTCCGAAGCTCTTTAAAATAAGCATTTTATGGATATCAAATTTATGGATTTAAAGATCTCAATTAATTCTGTCGAAAAATCGATTTTTAACAATATTCCATCAGTATTTAAAGAGTTATGGGTTGGGTTGTTTTACCTCTGAGCGGCGCTTTTATGCACACCATGGCTAAATGGTCAGATCACAAGGACCCCGAAGGCTCAGAGAAGGTTAGGGACCCACTGGAACAACCGTTAGGTGACAGATGGTAGCTTCCCGTCAAGGCCATCCAGCGTGTTCTTTAACGTGCACAGGGTATGGCTCTCCCACACACGGCGCCATCGCTTAACGTCCCATCCGACGGACGGCAGCCTTTCCAAGCCCATCGGTGTCCCCTACTGACCGTGGAGTTTTGCGGAGATAAATCTCAACGCTGACCCAGCTGGGAACTGCAGATTACGAGCCTGGCGCGCTACCGACTGAGCACCCCCGCCACAAAGCGTTACGGAAGTTTGAACAGTTAACAATAGCGATGCTGGACAAAATAATTTATTTATGTTTCATTTATATATGTTTTAATTCTGAGGAAATGAATTATACCACCTTTCCTTAAGTATAATATTGCTGTTTCCAATTGAAGATTTTGTGCAAATTCAAAAATATACTAATTTTGTTGAAAATAATGCTAGGTATTAGTAGCAAAACGGGTCCCCTTTTTTGGGGTCCTGCCTCCACTAATCCGGCCCCGGCTGTTAGGGATCAGATGAGAGCTTCATTCAACGCAATTCAGGTTAAAAACATCATGTTCTTTAACGTGCATTGTGTGTGAACTTTCTGAATACACGGTGTCCCAGCTTAACGGCACATCCGAAGGTTGGGTTGTTTTACCACTGAGCGGCACTTTTTTGCACACCATGGGCTAAATGGCCAGGTCACATGGACCCCGAAGGTTCAGAGAAGGTTGGGGGAGGGGACCTACTGGAACAGCTGCTGGGAGACAGATGGTAGTCTCCCGTCAAGGCCATCCAGCGTGTTTAACGTGCACAGGGTATGGCTCTCCCGCACACGGGGGCCACGGCTTAACGTCCCATCCGACGGACGGCGGTCTTTCCAAGCCAATCGGTGTCCCCTACTGACCGTGGGCAGGGCGCGCAGGGGGGGACGCTGACCCAGCTGGGACTCGAACCTGGGAACTACAGATTACGAGCCTGGCGCGCTACCGACTGAGCCACCTCCGCCCCTCACTTCCGAAGGACCAAGCTGATCGGTATCCTCTTTCTCACCGAAAGCAGACGTGTGTGTGTAGTGGGGGGGGGGGGGGGGGGGGTAGTCGGAGGTAAGCAAGATAGGCCAAAGTAGGATCTTGCGAATTCTCTCAATTTTTTGACGAAGGAAAAACGTATATGCAGAAACACAGTGGGAACATCATTAAAGTTCACCTACCACAAGGCCTCTGCAGGGAAACCATTTATCGGACAACTTTCAAGGAGAAAAGGGGGGAAAGAATTCTACAAGAAAGGAAATTAACTCCGAAACTCGTCACCAAGTGAAAAAGGACGCTGTATTCACCAGAATAGTCGAAGAAATGACGGAATTCGGTAGAGAACTGAGAACAACATACGTATGAAACACGGTTACGGAAGACTAATCATAGTTGTGATAGATAGTCACTATTAGTGATGCGTTTGCCGGACTGTATAAGAGCACGCTTCACTCTGTCATTCTTGTGAGTTGAGTCACGATAACAGATACGCTATGACTGTTATTAACAGACCGTGCATGACTCGTGAAATTGTTTTATCAGAAAGTTGTCTGCATTAAAAAGTTTCGTAGACTAAAAGGCTTCGAAAAGGCCCACAGACTGCAAATGGCTTGCGTAAAATGTTTCAGAAATATGAAAAAACCGGTATGCTAAACCTTAGGCCTGGACAAGGACGGAAACATGTCTGTTAGCAACAGTAGAGGATTTGATATCCAAACCGTAGAGGACATTGCACAGTGAGGGACTAATGATCACTATCCAGAAGATCAAACAAAAGATTGTATGCTGTTATCCTGGAGTGCAATTTGCTCATTCTCTGCAACCCCCCCCCCCCCACCCCACCCCACGCTGATCCAACTCTGATGAGGACATTTGCACTGCTCGAATGCAGGTGGACAAGAGGGGATCGTGTAACATTTTGTCAATGAACGAATCCCATTGCCATCTCAGACCATGACGCATTGTGTGAATCCTGGTGTAGCTAAAGCTAATAGATTATTTTAAATCTCTCAAATAGAGCGGGGAAATGCAAATTGGAAATGCAAATCAATTAACGTTGAGAAGTAAAAGGAATAATGACACTAATACTTGCATAGTGCCACTAATACCCAGAATTGGAGAATTTGAGCAATCGAAAATCCCCATGTGCTTCAAGAGATTCCATTACACTTCCTGAAAGCTACAGTTGATGTGGGTTTACGGTAGCTTTTATCATTGGCCCTTCTTTTTCGAAGAGCTTCTTCGCATTATTCAAAATAACAGGTCATTTTACGTCTGATGTCAAAGTCCAGCGTTATAAATCTCTTTTGGTTGAACTCCGTCATTCCAGCTTTTCAGCAGCATCCATCCCTCAATACGACTGTGTTCATGCTAGATGGTGCTTCTCCTCACTCTGCTTTGAGCATATTTCACGGACAACAAGATTATTAGTCGACAATTTCCTACAGCATGGTCTCCACGCTTCCCTTATGCGTCCCTATGAATTTTGGTTTTGGGCTTCCTTAAGAACAATATCTATTGCGATAGCATCGCCACTTTAGCGAACCTCAAGGCTAGTACAACATATCATATCCAACACTTCATGTGAAATGCTACGGCCTGAGGTAGAGCATACTTTTCTGCCGTTTCAATAAGCTACATTGAAAATTCCTTAGAATACTTTATGATTTGCGTAACACACTTTTCTTTTGCATAAAGTCTGCAAGTACCAAATTCTATAATTTTTCCGACTATTCTGATGAATTTAACAATTTTTTTTCTCCCTTAAACAATTAACGGCCATTTTCCGGCCACGTCAAAATTGGAAAATATAATATATATATCTATTTCTTTTAATTTGGCTTTACTGAAGTGAATGGTGTTTCGATAAGGCGAAAGACGAAAATTTGAATAATATCATACAACTTGCTACATCATCATTGAAGGGGAATGTCCAGCAGCTCATTTCTAGGATCGAGTCCCATTTCTAGGATCGAGTCCCATGCTTCACATACTGCTTTGACAAAGCCAACTTCAGTTTTGACGTTAAACTTCATATTCATATTTAAATTTTTTCTTTATTATTTTGTGCCTATGCGTATGGCAAGTCAAATATAATGAACAGAGTTTTAGTGGAATAAAAAGAAAAATAAATAAAAAATGGATAAATAACCAAAAATGCCTGTTTTTCTTATTTTAGAAAAATACAGTATAGTTTTCAACGCCTGATGTAACTGCTTTCAAGGCGTCCATATGCAACGCGTCTTATACACCTTTAAAAGTATTTATGAGACTTTTATTATCGCGTTATTTAAAAAAGAAAAGAACTTTTTGATATTTGTAATTGCAATATTGAATAAACATTTTTTATGTGTATATGACCCCATCCTCTCAGATCTTCTACTGTGTCATATAAACTGACAGGCTCCTGTCAGACCTCTGTGGCAAGCAGCTGCTTGAGGGGGTATTTATTTTTTTAATTTATATATGAAGCCATTAGTTATTGTTTGATACATTGTAAATTTCAAGAAAAACCTGCAAAGTCTTGGTTCATTCACTACTTGAGTTTGTTATGGTTTGTCCATTTTGCCAGCATCCAGAACAAATGATTAGAGAACAGAGTATGATGGTGTTCCAGTTCATAACTCTAGTTTGCATTATCTGTATAGTCTCTATACTAAATGTAAATGGTTCAAAAGATTCTTTCCTTTGCAGTGTTTTCTTTCATCGCTGCAGAGAAAGTCTGCGACCAAAAGCTCCACAATTGCACCGACCTCATGCAACCCGTGCTCAGAGAATCCCGCTACATGTTTCCAACCACCCAGCCAGAAATTGAAGGCATGTGCAAGTAAGTGTGTATGTATGTGTGTCTCTCTATGAATGGCAATAACAAGAGATAATACGCAATTCACGCTGAATCAAATATCGTTACTCAAAATTATTATAACGTCTTCATGTTAACTTGAATAAAAATACATTCCCTAGACAAAAAATAGTATAGAAGTTTCATATTATGCCAACTAGTGGAAAACCAAATTCTAAAGATAATTGATTTCAAACCAATTGTAGGTGAAGAAAAAAAAAACTTCCAATGGGAGATGAGATATCACGTTTGACACGTTTCAGTCTAATTGGGATAAGGATGAACAGGCTTGGGTCTTTGAATTTCGGGGACTTCTTGCAAAATGTATGATTTTCGGGGTGGCAAGGGGAGGGGCGAATTCCTTTTTCATTTGAGTTATTTTCCTTGAGTTTTTTTAGCGCGCCAGACTCGTAATCTGTAGTTCCCAGGTTCGAGTTCCAGTTGAGATTTATTCGTTGAGGTTTATCTCCGCGAAACTCCCCCACCCTGCCCACGGTCAGTAGGAGACGCCGATAGACTTGGAAAGGCCGCCGTCCGTCGGATGGGACGTTAAGCCGTGGCCCGTATACGGGAGAGCACCCCGTGCACATTAAAGAACCGCTGGATGGCCTTGACGGGAGGCTACCATCTGTCTCCCAACAGCTGTTCCAGTGGATCCCCTCCCCCAACCTTTAGTTTTTTTTTCTTTTTTTTAATTTTGCTTGCCAAAATTCTAAATGTTTGACAAAGTAATAATTATAATTTGTGATAAAGATAAGTTAATAAAGTCAAAATTTTAATGAAAAATACTATAAATATTGCATTTTATTATTATGCAGCAAAGAATTCAACAAATAAATATAATTTAAAAGATTCGATTTTCCTTCTTGGCAAAAAAGAGAAAAGATGCGAATGGCGATAAAAGATGTTCTTAATTAGTTTTTCTTAATAACTTCTGTAGACTTATCGACTAGACTACAACAAACGCGTAGTCTTATTCTTATCAATTTTTAGATCAATTGCAGTCTGAACTTTAAAAAAAGCTTAAACCTTCATCAACTTTCCGTTTAAAGAATAATGACATAACAGTGTTAGAAATAATCATCCTCTTTTTTTGAACAGGATGTGGAGCCATATAATGGATTGCATCCGAAGATACATGGCAGATTGCTCCACAGATGATCAGCGATCGAAATTCAATAACGCCGTCAGCAATTCTATCGATTCTGTGCATGCCATCTGCAGCTCTGAAAGATACAGACGAGGTAAGTAGTCACATTCAATATTAAACTGCAGCCAAAATTTTATCATAAGCTTAGATCATCACAAAATATTGGGCTTCTAGTGACATTTTAGTACAGTCGCTCAAAATCTATCCGAAAGCTATGGTTGATTACTGAATTCTGAAAAAAATATCTGGCAACGATTTTTTTAGAAATTAGTGATCTGGCAACCTTCGTGTCACGTGATTACAGAATTCAGGAAAAATATCTGGAGCATGTACAGCAACTGTACACGCTCCAGTTACCGTTCACAGCAAACTGGAGCGTGTGCAGTTAATGCACACGCTCCAGTTTGCTGTGAACGGTAACTGCACACGCTCAATATTTCTATGAGTGGGCCCACACGATCCAGGTTTTTGTGAGCTCACACGATCCAATGTACTGTGAACATTAACCGCAACCTCTCCAGTTTGCTGTGAACGGTAACTGCACACGCTCAATATTTAAGTGAGTGAGCCCACACGATCCAGGTCTTTGTGAGCTCACACGATCCAATGTGCTGTGAACATTAACCGCAACCGCTCCAGTTTGCTGTGAACGGTAACTGCACACGCTCCATATTCATTGCATTATATATTCATACGCATTATATATATTAAAAAATATCCGAACACTATGGTTGATTACAGAATTCTTAAAAAATATCTGGAAACGATTTTTTTAGAAATCAGTGATCTGGCAACCTTCGTGTCACGTGACACGAAGGTTGCCAGATCACTAATTTCTAAAAAAAATCGTTGCCAGACATTTTTTCTGAATTCTGTAAACAGCCATAGCCTTCGAATACTTTTTTGAGTTACTGTACACACATTAGTTATCTGAGTTAAGAAAAGAAGAAAATAAATGGCACTTTATTGCTAACTGAAACATTTCTCCCATTTTTTAGTGAAAAAAATATACATTTGTCGCCATTATCGTATACCTCGTACCCGTGATAAACGCTGCACTTTATAACAATTATAAATAATGATATAATCGTTCTGTAGAATAAGGAAGTGCTCTCGATTACATTATAGTTATTTTCCTTTTTTGCTTTTCGCTTTAACGTTATTCACGCCCCTAACCTTAAAGATAGAGGATGCAGGAAAGAGTGAAAAGAAATAATATTTGGCTCGCAACGCAACTAGATAGAAAAATGAAAAAATGATACAGGAAATTTGCATACACGTAAGTTACGTTGCCATTCAACGGCAATTCATTGACGTTTACTTGTCGTAAAAAAAAAAAAGTTATAAGCGACGTGTGATTCTCCGTACATTTGATTTATGGAGCAAAAGAGATGGACTTTTTTAATAGTATGTAACGGAACACATTTGACGCAACAGGTTCCTACATCAGGATTTCGCAAAACGATGATGGCAAAAGGGTGAAAACGAAATTGGAGAAGTAAACGGAATGATGAAAACGAAATTGGGAAAGTGAAAAGAAAGATGAAAACGAAACTAAAGAAGTGAAAGGAAATATGAAAATGAAATTGAGGAAGTGAAAGGAAAGATGAAAACGAAATTGAAGAAGTGAAAGGAAAGATGAAAACGAAATTAAAGAAGTGAAAGGAAAGATGAAAACGAAATTGAAGAAGTGAAAGGAAAGATGAAAACGAAATTGAAGAAGTGAAAGGAAAGATGAAAACGAAATTGAAGAAGTGAAAGGAAAGATGAAAACGAAATTGAAGAAGTGAAAGGAAAGATGAAAACGAAATTGAAGAAGTGAAAGGAAAGATGAAAACGAAATTGAAGAAGTGAAAGGAAAGATGAAAACGAAATTGAAGAAGTGAAAGGAAAGATGAAAACGAAATTGAAGAAGTAAAAGGAAATATGAAAATGAAATTGAAGAAGTGAAAGGAAATATGAAAATGAAATTGAAGAAGTGAAAGGAAAGATGAAAATGAAATTGAAGAAGTGAAAGGAAAGATGAAAATGAAATAGAAGAAGTAAAAGGAAAGATAAAAATGAAATTCGAGAAGAAAAAGGAAAGATAAAAACGAAATTGTGAAATTGAAAAAGAAAAGGTGAGAACTCCAACTAAGGTTTTGGTCAGCAATGATTTCGGTCTTAGTAGGGCATGTCCTTGTATGAGAAAATTTGTAAAATCTAGGAGTAGCTTCTGGGATTCTTCTCTGTCTTATGTGTTGCGAAATGAAAAAAAAAATCAGTACTCAAGAGCGCTAATCACTCGGCCACCGGGACGATAAGATGTTATTATCAAACGATGTAATATAATAATTTTACACTTCAACAGTTTCTTCTGAAAATACCATTGCAAAATATCTGTATAGCTTAGCAATATGCACTGAGGTACAGAAATGCGTTTCATCTCAAAGTACTGATTCCCATTTTTACTTTATCGCTGCAAAAGTCCCCGCCCTGCCCACGGTTAGTAGAGGACACCAATGGGCTTGGAAAGGCCGCCGTCCGTCGGATGGGACGATAAGCCATGGCCCCGTGTGCGGGAGGGTCATACCCTGTGCACGTTAAAGAACACGCTGGATGGTCTTGACGGGAGACTACCATCTGTCTCCTAACAGCTGTTTCAGTGGGTCCCCTCCCCCAACCTTCTCTGAGCCTTCGGGGTCCTTCTGACCTGGCCATTTAGCCCGTGGTGTGCAAAAAAAGTACCGCTCAGAGGTAAAACAACCCAACCCATTTTTACCTTTTAAAGCCACATGTTCATTTTATCTGCAGTTCGCCATTTAATGCAGATTCCCACTCGGATGTCCGGAGAACGCTTAGTTGTTGCTCCACATTATACGAAACGAATCGTTTCCTGTATTTGCAAACCTCCCACATTTGAAGGGTTTTAGAGCCTGGAATGTTGGGATTCATCAGCTAAAGCACGAACATCTGAAGTTTGAACTGGATCAGAGGGAAGCATTTTGACGCATGTTTGTGTTGGCTTATCGGGTGATCAGAAATGCATTCCACTCACATTTGTCGCAGCTCGGATGTCTATAAAAGTGTAAATACAGCTTTCGGTAGTCATATGAGGTCAAAGTCCTTTCATAAATGCAGAATGAACACGCAAAATCATATGCACCTCGCCTTTGCAACGGTTGGATTTTGGTGTCATTATTTCTGCACAAAAGAAGCAGAAATCATCGGTCTCTAAACTGCCTTTTTTTAAATACAGATAGAAATATAAACCAAGCGATAAAAGATAATATTGTGTAATGTTTCTTATTCTCGTGTGTTTACATATAATTCCATTTCGGAACAGTAAATTTAATTGGTATTGTTTCTTAACCAAATAAATTTTTTTACTGTATCGAAGATTAGTCAAAACTTAAACTTTTTTAATGGTAATGACTCACATTTGGAAATAATCTGTATTAGCAAAACTAAGGAAACGTGGAGCATAGGAGAAAGGAAAAAAAATTCGAACAAGTGTAATTTATGTTAAATTTAAAACTCGGATTCACCCACCAACCAAATGTAACCTTTTTCCTTTTGCTGGGGGAGGAGATTAGGTTGCAATTATTACATTACTGTTACTTGCAAGTTTACTGTTGCAATTATTATTTTAACATTTTTGAAAAGAATTATCATTATGTAACGTTTTTTCTCTCAGTCCTGTAGGAAGGGGGGAAACTTTACTTTTTTAAAATTCCGTTTTTTCGTGTATATATATTAATATTTACCATTCTACTAATAACTCAAAGATAAGAAATCGTATCTTTTTAATTATTTTTTAAAAAATTATTAATATTAATTGAAATGTACTTTTGTATTGTAATTTAATTTTCATAATGCACATTTCATCATTTAAAAATTTATTTCCAAAATGCAATTTCGTGTACTATTCTCTGAGCTTAAATAAATATTTATATTATTCCATTATGCTTTTATATTATTTGCGATTATCTAAAATAAACTTTGAAGCTCTTGATGCAGTTTAACTTTTAATTCTTTCCGCAGAAGTGCCACTCCGAGGAAAATACAACCCAATTGTGTCGCGACACACCGGGCAAAAATCACTAAATTTAGGTGGCTGAAATTTATTTTAAAAACGCTTTCTTTCATTCCTCCCCCCCCCCCCCCAAAAAAAAAAATTATAAATTAATGCAGCTGGGGCAAGTTTAAATTTTTAGCCTCAGCAATAAAATCACGAATTTTTAGTTTACTGCAACGTAACCCTGTCACTGTCAGCGTAAACCCCTTCACCACCACACTCTATCAAATTTCTATCAAAAATGAACTGTTTATAATATCAGTTTGAAGTGATATATGGGTTGGGTTGTTTTACCTCTGAGCGGCATTTTTTTTGCACACCATGGGCTAAATGGCCAGGTCACATGGGCCCCGAAGGCTCAGAGAAGGTTGGGGGAGGGGTCCCACTGGAACAGCTGTTGAGAGACAGATGGTAGCCTCCCGTCAAGGCCACCCAGCGTGTTCTTTAACGTGCACAGGGTATGGCTCTCCCGCACACGGGCCACGGCTTATCGTCCCATCGGACGGACTGCGGCCTTTCCAAGCCCATCGGTGTCCCCTACTGACCGTGGGCAGGGCGGGGAATTTTGAAGTGATATAAAAAGTGTATAAAAGACAATGTAAGAGAGTTCCCTTTTAATAATACATTTAAAGAATTCACTATATTGCTGATTTTTTAAATGGTATCAGTTGGAATTAATTGTCCATTAAGAGCATTACGAGAGATCGCTGTTTTTATTCTTACAGATTACCTGGAGAATGCCTCCTGCTTCAAGAAGGTATCCATGGACAGCTGCGGCGCTCAGTTTCGTAAGATGGTGGACAGTGCCTACAACCCTCGCTCCCTTGAAATGCATATCTGTTGGTATGTATAAAACAGAAGCGTAACTATCGAAGTGAAGGTCATTCCCCCCTAAGAAACACCTCTCTGTATATAGTATTACACCAACTTTTTTTACTAAATAACCATTAAACCCCTCGGGGGCTTTAACGGTTATTCACTTGGTTATTGGGGCGGGGGTGGCTCAGTCGGTAGCGCGCCAGGCTCTTAATCTGTAGTTCCCAGGTTCGAGTCCCAGCTGGGTCAGCGTTGAGATTTATCTCCGCAAAATTCTCCGCCTTGCCCACGGTCAGTAGGGGACACTGATGGGCTTGGAAAGGCCGCCGTCCGTCGGATGAGACGTTAAGCCGTGGCCCCCTGTGCGGGAGAGCCATACCCTGTGCACGTTAAAGAACATGCTGGATGGCCTTGACGGGAGGCTACCATCTGTCTCCCAACAGCTGTTCCAGTGGGTCCCCTCCCCCAACCTTCTCTGAGTCTTCGGGGTCCATGTGACCTGGCCATTTAGCCCATGGTGTGCAAAAAAGTGCCGCTCAGAGGTAAAACAACCCAACCCACTTGGTTATTGATTTATATGACAGAGATTTAGAATGCCATGTAGTATATTTAAATATGTTAATACTTAAATATTTAGCATAATGGTGGCGCTTTATAACAACGTTGAATCGTCTGCATTAATGAACTGAATCATGTTTGGTAAAACCTTCAACAATTGGCTTGGCTTTTCGACTGAGGTAGACAAGGTTATATTTTGTGTCCTTTGCCATTACAGTAGTTTGGTTATGAGGAAAATTTTGCAGTTGTGAAAACAACAGTGAACACCGATGGGCTTGGAAAGTCCGCCGCCCATTGGATGGGACATTAAGCCGTGGTTCCGTGTATGGGGCAGCCATACCATGTGCGCGTTAAAGAACATGCTGGATGACCTTGACGGGAGGCTACCATCTATCTGCTAGCATCTTTCCAGTGGGTTTCCTTCCCTCTTGTGATTTAGCGGTTTAGCCCGTTGTGTGCAAAAAACGTTTGTCAGAGGTAAAACAACCCAACCCCACCTATAAAAAAATGAAAAAGAAGAATTTTGGCTCCTCTCTTTGATTTTTGTTAACGTTTTATCAGTTTCGATAACTGATAATTTTTATCAAATTCAAATTGAATAATAACCAATAATTGTAATTGAGTCATCCCAATTTATGAAAGAATAAATTGACTTTCAGAAATTTTTAAAAATTAGTTGTATAATATAATGGCCGAGTGGTTAGCACGCTTGGCTACTGATCTAAGGGACCTGGGTTCTAGCCCCTGGTCAAGGCATGGATGTATGTGTTGTTTTTCTGCTGAGGTCCTGCCATCCTCACAGACCTTCTACTATGGCGTATAAACTGACAGGCTCCTGTCAGACCTCTGTGGCAAGCAGCTGCTTGAGGGGGTATTTATATATTATTATATTTTTTATTAATATAATGTTCATTTCCTTGGGTGTCAGTGTTTTCTTGTTCCATTCCAGTGCCTATAATCAGTACGAGAAATGTGTGTCAGAGCCAATTCAACGTCAATGTGGACCCCAAGCTCTTCATCTTTTAGATCATTCCATGGCCTCCCTCAAGTCCAGATGTGAAGCCATCGCTCGAACGTAAGTCCCTCTGCTATTATTTCTAGCAAAGGATTACTCTCTGTTATCTATGGGTATAAATTCATTTGCATCCAGAAGTAAAATAACTCTGCTTCCTTCTGACGCTATGAGTCAATTATTTTCTCTATGGGGAATCAACTTGTGACTGAATTTTACCTGTGATATTATTAATTATAATTTTATACATTCCTTCCTTAGTTCACTTTAAGTTCAAAATAGGATATATCCATTTTTTGACTCTAAAGTTAATAGATTATGATTTCATCGATTTTTTCGATAACTGATATGTAATCATGAGGAGTTGATCAAATATTTTTGCAAAGGTGAGTGTATATCTTTATCTTTTGACAGTTCTGGGGCGGGGGTTGGCTCGTAATCTGTAATTCCCAGGTTCGAGTCCCCACTTGGACCAGCGTTGAGATTTATCTCCGCAAAACTTCCCGCCCTGTCCTCGGGGACACCAGTAGAGGCACCATCGGGCTTGGAAAGGTCTCTGTCCGTCGAATGGGATGTTAAGCCGTCGCCCCGTGCGGGAGAGCCATACCCTATCCACGTTAAAGAACAGCCTTGACAGGAGTCTGCCATCTATCACCTGTCCAGTGGTTCCCCTCCCTCAGCCTTCTCTGAGCCCTCGAAGTCTTTGTAACCTAGCCATTTAGCCCAGTGTGTGCAAAAAAAACAAAAAAAAAAAAACATGTAGTTCTGAGGTAAAACAACCCAGCCCTCTTCATATTCAATACATAACATAAAAATATTGCTTGTTAATTAAAAATTATGCCAGGGACTAACACTCCCAACTGATAATTTTTTTTAAGCATGAATTTAATATGGATGAGAAATCACTTATGTAAAATAATGCTGTAAACGAGCAGTCTCACGACTGAGGTGCTCAGATGTTTGTAACGTCAAATAAATAAATAAATAAAATCCCTTCTGAAAGTGAGCATCGTGAAGGCACTTTGCTGAAAGGGAAAACAAAGTTCTTGTCTCTTGCGAAATCTTCAGTGGATAACTTGCCGAAAACGAAAATATTTTACAGAATATTCATTTGTATGAAAAATACCTACAATGACTGTCATTTTTTTAATTAACGTATGATATTTGATTTTGCGCTACTACAGTATATATTAAGGTTAATTTTATGTGCAGTAATGTATAAAATATATTCTAAACGAAAAAGATTGTTACTTTTTTTAACATTGCCTCATGAAAAGTCAATCTTTCAGATTGAATTTTTCAAAAGTCCTCGGGATTTTTTTAAAAATTTGGTCACCCTAAAAAAAGTCAATTTTCAAATAAATTTTCAAAAGTCCCCCAATCCTATCCTTTAAAACTGTTCACCCTAAGAGAGCCGTTACAAAATACCACCAACTTATAAGCTAACCAAATAAAAGATTGATTTCTCCATTAATGTTATAAATTGTCAAATATACTTTTAGACTGATGCTAATTTTCGTTTTTCCCTAATTAGCTTGAAGACGCCAGGAAGCAGTTGTCCAGTTTCAGAAACTCAACCTCCTCCACCTCCTGTTCTTCTGGTTCCTCAGTCCCAGGTGACTCCTCGACAGCCCAGAACTATAACTTTCCATCCCCCATCCACATCGGCATACCGACTGAGTCATCCTTTCACTACTCCTCGGCCCTGGACTCCACGGACAGTGATTTATCCTCTGCCAGTCACTCAGTATAGTCGGATCTCTCCCAGCTGGGCTCCTCCGCTTCTCGCATCAGCTGCAACTCTGGGATTTACACTTGCTCTTCACATCATAATTTTCTTTGCAATGTAACTGTTGCGTGTCATTTTAAATGTGTGCTATCAAGTGCAGCATTCGGCATAAAAAATATCTCGTCAGCTACAACATTTGGCTTTGGAAAATTGATCACTTTTTTTGCATTAAGTTTGTAACTTTCTAGTGTCGTAGTTTCTAATCTGTGAGCGGTGGGTGTAAGTGCTAAATGAATAAGTAGGGGGGGGGGGCGTAAAAATAGTTAATTCTCCCTTCTATTGTCTTCTAATTATCAGGTATGTTGTAATCCCAATAAAAGTAACTGCAAATGATGTTGCCACCATAATCTATATTCATGAAGAAAGTTAACTTCATCGTAATTCTGTATTGTATTCTGATATCCAACAATTTTGTTAGATAAAACTAAAAGAAGTGTCTTTAGATTATAAAAAAATATTGAACACGTTTCGAAAAGTATATGTATCATTATGCTTCGTCTGCATATGAAAATCAGATACATTCATTGGTGTATCAAAGGGAGTTGGGTTATAACGCCTTCCTTCTCTTGAGGGCTTCAATAAAATATATTTTTTAAGAATTCATCGAAAATCAGAGAATCAAGCACATCAGAAAACAACAAATTTAACTCAAAAATATCAAATTCTCTATCCCCACCCCTCATTGAAGTTTCTGAGTACGCCACATATCAGAAACAAAAATTAAAACGAACGTTAGAATATTGTGTGCAATGTAAATTTTCATTTAAAATTAATTTTCGTATCAATTAAGTAATTAATATTTTCTGCAGAAACACATTTCCCTCTAAAAAAATAGCAGAAAACGCCATTTTCTTGCTATTTTTAGAGGGAATTTTTTCTCTGCACTCCGTTCCCACGTGCTACAACCCTAGCTGTGAAAGAGCAACAATAAATCATCTCCTTGGTTTTAAAATATTTTTATTAATAACTATTGATTATTATTGCTTACGCTGCGGTGGATCTATTGAGAAGTCGATATCCATCGATCAAAAGTCTTTCACATGTGTATCAAATTCTGCTTTATAAATATTAGAGAAATATTAGAAAATAATAATCATTGCATGCCATTACACTTAGCTGTTTAGCAAAACGCGAATTGTTGAACTTCCTTAATTTTTTTGCTTTATTGTCTTTGAACTTAAATATAAGTACCGAGTGCACCTGAAAAGTAATGAGACAAAAATTCTAAAACAATAGTACATGTTCAAAATATAATAACTTTTTATGAAAATCATTCAAAATAGTCACCAGGGACTTTACACACTTATTACATCTCTCTTTTGATCGTTGAAAGCATTCTTAGCCCTAGGACCACTCTGTAGGATCGGCAATGACCCCAGTCAGGTTAAATTTTAAATATTCATCCACACATTTTGCTTACAGACCGCAGCTCTTGAGAACTTTCAGTGCTTTACAAGTCACTGATGATGTCATATTAATTATTCACTATTCCGTCAGTTTTGACACTTTGCATCACAAAAGGTTAAAGTTCATTGTGATTTTAATATTAACCATGACATGCATAAATTTGGAGGGGTCATATACGACCTCAGGGAGTGGTTTATGTCCATACTTTTCACCGAGAAGTTCTAGTGTTAAAATTCCTCCAAAGTTATCTCCTCTTCAGATGGTTAGTCACATTATTTTGAATGTTATGAAATAATATCTTTTTCATCTTCATTTTTTACTTCAGAAAGAGAAAGAAGTCAGGCAAAGCCAAATCTGGCGAATAGGGGATATAGGTGATCTCAGTAACCCCTTTTTGCGAAAGAAATCTTCGAAAAAATAACTCATCCAAAAGAATGTGAGACCATCTCAAGGAGATAACTTTGGAGGAATTTCAAGAACACTTTCAGAGATTAAAAGAGAGGTGTAAAAATGCATCTAGTGCCATGATGACTATTGCGAATGATTTTCATAATGAATTCTACTTCCGAACATTTGCATTTGTTTCGTAATTTTTGCACCATTACTTTTCAGACGCACCGTGTTTATGGTTGAATCATTTTAATTATGCGTGCTCAATATCCTAACCGTTGAGAATATTCAAATAGAAAGACTGAAAGCAAAAGAATGTTATTCACATCTGAATTATAAAGTCATTTGGGCCAACATAAATGTGGTGCAGCCAAATGTCATTCATGACATAGCAAAAAATGTCAAGTCCCATTAGTGAGCTAACTAAGATGGATGAGGTTAAGGACTGAATGTATATTCAGTCCTTAACCTCATCCATCTCATCTGATGTGATGGTACTCAGTTCTATCACATCACGATATCCTAACCAAGTCTGAATTCCTCTCTTTAACATTACTATGACACACTGGATGATCCCCGAATCTAATACGTCGTGTAAGACCCCAGAATTTAAGCCACATATTATAGAGTCAAAAAGGAACTGCCTTTTCATTTGCATGCATTGACTTCCCTAGGAATTATCATTATCTTTAGAGGATGTTAATATTTTTAAGAATATGAAATGAAAGATGAAAGAATTATATTGAAACATCGTAAGTACTAGTTCATCTCTGTTAGTTGAAGTTGCTTTCAACCAATGGAGATGAACTCTTCTCTGTATATTCTGTTGTACAGAGATGCACAGGATAATTCAGGAAGAGCGCTTCCACCCCCACCTCCGACCCCACCTTTCACACACATACTCCAATCCTACTAGTGCAATGAAATTTCTACATTCCTCTCTTTCACCTAGTATATGGAAAAATATGAAAAGCATATTATTTTCACATTTGCAGAATTGATTCTAATCTTTCACACACCATAGATCAGCGGTGCACAAACTCAGACACTCCGGTTCTTTTAACAATTTTATTCAGACCTCATGACAACAGGAAAATATTAAACATTTTTTTTTTAATCTGGCTCTATTAAAGTGGATAGAGTTTTAAAACACAAAAATTTGAGTAGCATCATACAACTAACTACAACGTCGTTTTGAAACAAAATGTTCAGGAGCTCATTTCTAAGATTCAGTCCAATCCGTCAGAAACCGTTTTAAAGTTAGGATGAACTTTATATTCATATTTTTCTTATTATTTCATACTTAAACATATGGCAGATATAATATAATAAACAAAGTCAAACTTTTTTGCATCTTTCATTGCACTCCCTCTCAACTATTGACCCAAGGTAAACATAATATTTTTCTATTCGTCCCAATGGGAAAAAAGTTTGTACACTCCTGCCGTCCTCCGATAACTTTAGCAATGTGATATCCTACGGAACTGGGGAGGAGTAACTGTGTTAAGAGACAGAATTAGCAAAAAAAGAATATGCAATAATACATGATGATTTCTAAGTGATGCTGAAACCAAATTGGTATCTCCAGTGTTTCCAAACGGGGTATTGTTAAGACCTTTACGAAACTAATACAGTTTTTTATGTACATATATATCACAATGTTCTTTGGGATGCTGTTAACTTGATTTTGTTATTGCTTCAAATTTGTGTTATAAGCTACTGGTGTTTGCGAATTTAACTAATGAGGCATTCCTTTGAAATAAATAAAGAAATGTGGAACGTTGCATGAAATTGTATTTTGTTCAGTGTTAAATATTGAAAAAAGAAACGTTTATTTACTGTATTTGCAATTGCTTTCATGCGCGCTTCGTCACAGTCGTTAAATATAATCATAATCGAAGTATCTCCACAAAATTCCCCGCCATGCCCACGGTCAGTAGGGGACACCGAAGGGCTTGGAAAGACCACCGTCCGTCGGATGGGACGTTAAGCCGTGGCCCCGTATGCGGGAGAGCCATACCTGTGCACGTTAAAGAACAGGCTGGATGGCCTTGACGGGAGGCTACCATCTGTCTCCCAACAGCTGTTTCAGTGGGTCCCCTCTCCCAACCTTCTCTGAGCCTTCGGGGTCCATGTGACCTGGCCATTTAGACCATGGTGTGCAAAAAAGTGCCTCTCGGAAGCAAAACAATCCAACCCAACCCATAATCGAAGACTGGAAAACCTAATTGATTCGCAATCAAGGGGACTAAATGCAGTAAAAAAAATTTTATCCAGAAAAAGCATGCTAACCTGCACCTGCCATGGATAGTAATACAAATCCTTCTTCAAGTAACGGGAAAAAGTAGAGTAGAAACTTCCAGAATTTCAAACAAAATTTTAGCTTATTGGTAGTATTAGAAACTTGGAGAACAATACGTATTGCAGTTTTACAATCTGTAAAAATTCTGATTTTGTTATTAAAAAGTCTCAGTGTTAAAATAATTGCATCAAGTTGGTACAAAAAGTGTTGTGTGTGATCGAATCAAAAAGAACTAACTGTGTTAAACATGTAAGTCTGTGGGAGAGTAATTCTTTATGGTATGGTCCATTGATGAAATGTGTATGCAAATTTGGAAGCAATTGAGACAGTCAGCATCGACATTTCTTAAAGAACATTTGTTGATGAGCTACGAATCACCTGTTCAATCCGTCAGTGATTTCGAAGAAGCGGATGCATTGACATACGAGTTTGACGCGTCTGCAGTTCTCGTGGTCATCGGTTGATTGAGGTCCTAAGTTCTTGTCAATCAACCAATGATCTGTGAGGTCTCGCTGTCTCAACTATTCCAAAGTTGCTACACACGTGTCGCCACTGGTGTATTCAGTTTGAATTTCGTTGTCTTTTGCAGAGACGTACAGATTTTACGCCTCGTCTTATTGCTCCAGATGGAGAAATTGCAGCATTCGACCTCACTCTGGGTAATAATATCGAAGTCATAGCCGTCCCATGGCCGAGTGGTTAGCACGCTTGGCTACTGATCTAAGGGACCTGGGTTCGAGCCCCGGGTAAGGCATGGATGTATGTGTCGTCTTTCTGCTGAGGTCCTGCCATCCTCACAGACCTTCTACTATGGCATATAAACTGACAGGCTCCTGTCAGACCTCTGTGGCAAACAGCTGCTTGAGGGGAGATTATTTATTTTTTTTTATATGCACAGAAGCTGAGTATAACATTTGTTAACGAAAAGTAACAAGAAAATAATTAATATAAATAAATAACTTTCGAGCCGAAAGAAACCTACATAGAGTAACATTTATCTCCAAGATTTTTTGCTTACATAGAGCGATTGACGAGACCGAACAGATTATCAATAAAACCTTGGATGACTGCCTGTTGGCATGTGTTTATTATTATTAAAGGATTTATTTTAGCATTTCCGCAACGATTTTTTTCCCTATTTAATTTGTATCAACAGGTCCTTCTTCGTCATAAGAAGATAATTTTATTTTCAGTGTAATAATTATTAAGGTCATTTTCGGTTTATGTGTTTTTATGAGGGTTTCTATTTATCTGTGCCCTTTACGAGTGGAACATATGGTTTTCTTCATTTTTTAAAGGTACGCGCTAACTGGTTGGCAACGGACGCATGGCATTGCCACTAGGAATTGCCGTTTCCTCTGCTATCTCGCTCAGTTGTGCGAATTTGCCCGCGTAAATTTAAGATTTGGGTTGGATTGTTTTACCTCTGAGCGGCACTTTTTTGCACACCATGGGCTAAATGGCCAGGTCACATGGACCCCGAAGGCTCAGAGAAGGTTGGGGGAGGGGACCCACTTGAACAGCTGTTAGGAAACAGATGGTAGCCTCCCTTCAAGGCCATTCAGCGTGTTCTTTAACGTGCACAGGGTATGGCTCTCCCGGACACGGAGCCACGGCTTAACGCCCCATCCGACGGACGGCGGCCTTTCCAAGTCCATCGGTGTCCCCTATTGACCGTGGGCAGGGCGGGGAATTTTGCGGAGATAAATCTCAACGCTGACCCAGCTGGGACTCGAACCTGGGAACTACAGCTTACGAGCCTGGCGCGCTACCGACTGAGCCATCCCGCCCCGGAAATTTCAGATTCAGCTAGCTGTGCGCGAATCGAAAGCGGTAGTGTGGCAGCTACAACTTCCTCGGTTCATTAAAAGCGTATGACGAGTTGAATGCATGAATTTTTAAGGTCGAGTGAAATAAAGTAACTTAAAGTGAATAGTTCTGATGAAGCATTGTTTTGGCATTACAATGCGTGAAGAAGAAAGGAGGGTCAAAGTGAAGAGAAAAAAATGGTTTTGGAAGCATAAAATATGCCAAAAACGGATGAGGTTTGGGGAATATCACAGTTTGTTCAGAGATTTAGTTTATGATGACTAAAATTTTCAACTACTTCAGAATGATTCATGAAAAATTCAGGAAATTACTTTAAAAAGGGCAAAGGTCGGAAGGATATTTACCTAAATATCTTTCAGGTAAAAATTCAAAGTTTTTCTGCTATTGTAAACAACAAAAAATTCTTTTACTCTCCTTCATTGGTAAATAGTTAAACAAGATCATGGAAAAAAAAATAAATATTAAATATCAAATGCTTTTCAAAGAATAAGCATTTTGGTAATGTTAATATTATTATCATTTAAATATGGGGTTATATCCTACTTCAAAAAAATCAAAATATGAAAAATCATTCACTTGTGATTAATATACCCTAATATTTAGATCCCTAATAGGGGTGGCTCAGTCGGTAGCGCGCCAGGCTCGTAATCTGTAGTTCCCAGGTTCGAGTCCCAGCTGGGTCAGCGTTGAGATTTATCTCCGCAAAATTCCCCGCCTTGCCCACGGTCAGTAGGGGACACCGATGGGCTTGGAAAGGCCGCCGTCCGTCGGATGGGACGTTAAGCCGTGGCCCCGTGTGCGGGAGAGCCATACCCTGTGCACGTTAAAGAACACGCTGGATGGCCTTGATGGGAGGCTACCATCTGTCTCCCAACATCTGTTTCAGTGGGTCCCCTCCCCCAACCTTCTCTGAGCCTTCGGGGTCCATGTGACCTGGCCATTTAGCCCATGGTGTGCAAAAAATTGCCGCTCAGAGGTAAAACAACCCAACCCTAATAGGGCATTCTTTGGGTATGACTCGACTGTGATCTTTGGGGATGACATATGAAAGCAATCCAAAGACCATTCTTCGATTGTATTCCCAGAAACGAATTTTTCGTCTCTTCAGTTTAATAACAACACTGAAACAAGCCATGAACATATATCTTACTCATGATTCACTGTATTATCGTGAAAGTAATATGAATTAAATAAAGGAAAATAGTATGTGAACGCATACCTGGCTGTCCCATAATTTTTCCGATATCTTCCCAAATACTATCTCTGCGCAACTGATTCCATAATTAGCATTTTTAAGGTTATATAGTTTATTGTACTGTTTTACCACTAAAATTAATTTTTTGGCATTCATATTTTTGGTGATCTCGAAAAATAATTGATAGACCAGCAAAATATTTACTGAACAAAATAGTGCACGTGCTGTTACAGAGCGCAGTTTCGATAAAGTGAAACAAGGCTCACCCTCTAGCTGCGCGCGCATCTACTAAACCAAGCAAGAAGGGTGGCGAAGGCCGTGGCAAAAGTGATTTAGTAAATCACTTTTGCCTTCGCCACTTCTACGAAATCATTTCCTGAATAAAAAAAATGCACATACTGTGTTTAGCCTACGCGAGGGACCACTTTGTCCACAGAGCGCAGTTTCGATAAAGTTGGCCTGCCATACGCGTGGCAGTTACCGACTGAGCGCGTATTAAATAAAATAAATAAAATAAATACCCCCTCAAGCAGCTGCTTGCCACAGAGATCTGACAGGAGCCTGTCAGTTTATATGCCACAGCAGAAGATCTGAGAGGATGGCAGGACCTCAGCAGAAAAACAACACGAACATCCATGCCTTACCCGGGGCTCGAACCCAGGTCCCGTATTTCGTCCTTGTGTTTATCTTTTTTTTTTCAGTGAATTTGCCGTTTTGACTGACGAAATAAATCGTGAAAAACTTCAACCTCATTATGTAAAAAAATCCGAAACAGATCCGTATAAAGTAAAAAAGAGAAGGCTGAGATAATAAGTGAAAGAGAAAAATGGTCACTCATGCATAAAATAAAGAATGAACATATGAAAGTTACCATGCATAGAAATGTATTTATCTCACAGTAACATATCAGAGCTGGCCACTGAAAAGTCTTTAGTCTGCGTAGCGAGACGACGATGTCTTCTGTTCTAGCTTTGACATGATTAAGTTGGGTTGCTTTATTTCAGCGCGGCACTTCTTTTTTCACACAATGGGCTAAATGGACAGGTCACAAAAACCCCGAGGGCTCAGAAAAGGTTGAGAGGACCTGCTGGAGAGCTGTTGGAAGACAGATGATACCCTCCCGTCAAGATCATCCATCGCGTTCTTTAACGTGAACATAGCATGGCTCTCCCGCACACGGGGCCATGGCTTTACATTCCATCTGACGGATAATGGCCTTTCCAACCCATCAGTGTCCCTTACTGATCGAGGGCAGGACGGGAAGTTTTTCCCCCATAGATAAATCTCAACGCTGGCCCAGGCGAGACTCGAACCTGAGGGCTGCAGATTACGACATGCTACTGACTGAACCACTCCGCCCCAGACCACTGAGTAATTTCAAAGTAAAGCAAAAGACCAAAAAGACAACGCTCAAAGTTTAAAATTAAAATTTAAGTGTAAACTTCAGGTAAACGAAAAGAGCGAGCACCAGAATCCCGCTCGAAAATCGCAAATGCGAAAAATGGCTCGAAAATAGAAAAACTCTTAGCATGGTGATTTCTTTAGCAAATAAGCGAAAATCATGTTTACGCTCAAAACCACATTTGAAGCTCTTAGTACAATACTTTTAGTCTCATTCTCCATGAATTATTGTTGACGGAGTAATAACCTATAAGAGTTAGAAAAACAGTGTGAAGACTATAGCAGCGATGAACAATTTAGATGAGATTAAGTTAGCAGCAAACACAAGAGTTCCATTGGCTATGGTCCACTCAGGTTTAAAACTTCACCACGGATCGACTAAAGTTTTTGTGCCCACAGGCCAAACAATATTTTGGGTCCCCATTTGCTTTGGTATGAAGCATTTAATATACGCATATAAAACAGTTATTATATCAGACGACATTCAGACACTGCACTGTTTCGCTTTATTATAATTGGACTAAGACATTATTGAAAAATAAGAATAATATAAAAGCGGAAATTTTTAAATATTTTATTATATCACAAAGTCAAACACATGTTAAACAGTTAAACACATGTCAAGATTAGTTAGCCTGTATAAGAACCTTTTCTACTTTTTTTTTTCCTTTACAGTTATTTTCTGGTTTTTTTGTACTCGTGCATATGTGGTATACGAGTCTTTGGTCAAACAAGGCACGCAGCCGTTGCTGGAATGTTAATGACTGTAGTAGGTGGGTGAGGGGGTCCAACCGTTACGGCCCAACCAACACCACCAACCGGCCCAACCCAGCTTGAGGATTCTTTTGTCAGTTGACCTTGACCGTTCTTCTGTCAGTTGACCTTGACCCGAGGTCAGCGACCTATCCCACGATCCGAAGTAGCAGTAGAACAGAGGGGAGACAGCTTGCAATGACCAGGAGTGATGGCCAGTAGAAACGAGAGGACCTTTTTGTTCCGAAGATGCCGACTGGAAATAACAGGGTGTCATATTCCATCCATCTTGAGAATGCTAATAAGGCCAATTTCAGAGCATATTTCACGCATTTCCATGCTAATTTTTAAAACCTCTAAAACGATGGGTAAACCATTACACTGCAATGGAAATTCAGTCTCTTCCCCCCTTTTAGCTCTTTACGACTGGACTACGTCGCTTGCCCCCCCCCCCCCTTTATTTCTGTCTAGATTCGGGCCTGTTATAGAACAAATATCCTACTCTCAGGCAACCATCGCTTATGTTATTAGTTTGTGTGCTCCCAATAAATAATTTATCTCTGCAAAATATGGTCAGTATGGGACACCGATGAGCTTGGAAAGGCAACCATCCGTTACATGGGACGTTAAGCCATGCCTGTGCACATTAAAGAACACGCCAGATGGCCTTGACGGGAGGCTACCATCTGTCTCCCAAGAGCTGTTACAGTGGGTCCCCTCCCCCAACCATCTCTGAGCCTTCGTGGTCCTTGTGACCTGGCCATTTAGCCCATTATGTGCATAAAAGTGTCTCTCGGAGGTAGAAGAATAACAAACAACAGCCCAATAAATTCCCAAAAGCTGGAAGCATATTTATTTAAGGAGCCCTCTGTGATGATCTCACACATCATTTGATTCACAATAACAGTGTAAAAACGGACTCTTTTACCCCGTTGACGTATTGAGATCGAACCAAAAGTCAGTCTCCTTCGTTACAACTAGGGCACATCCTTTTCAATAACAAGAGATTTTCCTTCGTTTCCCCACAAGGATGGTCATAATTCTCAAGTCTGAAGGGAGCCATTTAGGAAAGTATTCCAAAGCAGAGAAGCGAGGACTCAACAAAGTCAGACAACATCTGATTGGACTGCAGAATAGTGTTACTCAGCGCTCTTTAATGATGAATCCAGATTTACTAAGCAGAGTGATTGAAGAGGGATATTGACATGAAGAGAACAATCATCTATCAAACATCGTCGAGAAAGATTTATCATGGTTTGAGCATGCAGTTAACTGGGTAGCGTTGAGTCTCCTACTGGCATGGTAATGACTCATACAGAGATGAGGTCTTCATATGACCTTATTAAGATTCAATAGGAGAAAATATCATTTTGCAGGACCAGAATGTTCCTCTACACAGAGCTCAACTGGTCAACAGTACCTTGAGTTGAACACATTTATTTGCATGGAGTGGCAAAGACTTTATCCTGACCTCATTCCCATAGTACCATAGTTTCTAAGTGTGGACCATGATCAATTGATTGGGGAGGGGTGGCAGTAAATTTTAGCATAGCTTTTTGGTAAAATTAAATTGTTTATAATTCTCAAAATGCCACAATTTGATTATTTAGTTTCAGGCATAGCGTTTAGAAATAATCCTTACAGCAACAAGTTTCTTCAGTCACACGATTTGTAGTTCGACGTCACAAACAGTACCTGCTGATTCTTAACAGTTAGCAAAATTCACAGAGCATGAGATCCCATTGTAAAGCTTGTATTGCTCTAAGAAGTGATCTCGCATCTTGTTAGTCTTACATACCAACTTCGATATCACTCTTGATCTTTTTAATACCATTGTGACATTTTCAGGGATAGTATGATGAAGCCTTTGTTACACTTTCAATATTAATTCAACACTTCTACAGATACTTTTTTCACTAACATTCTTGCAAATTTGTCAAATGATATTTGGTTTTCAAATAAACTTTTTTTTATAAAATTCTCTTTTTAGCATTGTATATTAAAGTGGAAGCAGAAAAGCCAACGTATTTCAGATGAATTGATTTCTTTTGGTGTGGAAATCCACGTTCTAAACCTGTTTTCTCAAAATAAGCATTTTTTTCTACACAGATCAGTCTCGAAAATAGTAGCAATAATTATCTAGATAAGGGAATGACCAATGCCCATAGTCACAAGCATGATTGACATAGGATCAGTGGCGGCTCGCGTATAGGCACTGTGGAACTGCAGCACCCCCAATTTCAACTTGATATTATCGATAACTTTTAATATAATTAGTCTTTTTTCTTTAATTCTTTCTTCACACTTGTACAATATATAATCCTTAAGCTTAATGTCAGTAGCCATCCCCCAGTTTATGAAAAAGATACAAAAATCTTTGTATGGAACTGTGCGCTTCACAGTACTAGCGGCGAGGTGTTTGACTGTTGTGCGCATGCGCACATAGGAAGCTACACGCTAGGCTGCAATGGAGAGAGAGCACTGTCGTTCCCGCAGTGCCGACCCTGGCGTGCTGGTTGAAGGTAGTTTTTTTTTACTCCGCGTGTGTTGTGCTTAAAAACCGTGTACCATATTCTTGAATGTGATAAAGTGTAGAATTAGATGATTATCCTGCTTCCAGCTATTCTATTTGATTCATTTTTTTTCGGTTAAATGAATAGATTAAGCTTGAACTGTAACAATTTAGGTTGAAGTAAGTAAAAAATGTTTGATTTTTGTTCTTTTAGGATTTTATCAAGTTTCTGAATAAATTTTCTTTTTATACATGTTTGTTTCCTTTTACAGAATTTTAAAACAAAGGCTAAAAATTTTCTGGAGCAGCACCCCCACTAATTTTAGCTACGAGCCGCCACTGCATAGGATGTAAGGGTGGCGGGGTAAAAGGGTCAAAGTGAATGACTGAGTTGAGAGCAGGGACGTACAGACGTTTAGAAATAAACGCCCCCCCCCCCGAAAATTCGGTCAGCTTACACGAAATCTCAAACCTGTCTACCTGCTTTGAAATCTAAAATATTGCCTCTACCTAATTTTATTTTAGCTCCATAGTATACACAGTCGTATCAGAATAATTCGACCACCTATCTAATAATGGGAATAACCACCCTTGGTCCAGATGAAAGTGGCGAGATGGTGTAGCATGGACGCAATGAGGCCCTGGAAGGTTACAAGAGGCACACGTGCACATTCGGATTCCAGCAGAGCACGGAGGTTCCGGAGATGACATGGTTGTGGGTCTGCACGCCGAATTTGTTGATCCAAATGGTCCCGCAAGTGCTCTATGGGATTGAGGTCGGGCGATTTCGCTGGCCAAGGAAGAACGGAGACGTTGCTGTTGTGTTCACGCACCACCTTAGCGCCATGGCAAGGTGCATTGTCCTGTTGGTAGACACCATCTCCACCAGGGTAAACATTCAACATGAAGGGATGCATGTGGTCAGCGAAGATGCTGACCACATGCATCCCTTCATGTTGCATCCCTCCACTGGCATTCAGGGACCCATCCAGTGGTACCAGCGGTCCCAGGTCATACCAGGAAAACATCTCCCAGACATGCACACTGCCACCGCTGGCCTGTACTTGACCAACAAGAATGTCTGGGTGTTGGTTCTCGTGTGTCTGACGCCGTATCCGCCACCGCCCATCACTTCTGTGGAGTAGAAACCTCGATTCGTCGGAGAAGGCAACCTTTTTCCACTCTTCCACTGTCCAATGACAGTTGTCCCGTGCGAACTGTAAGGGTCATTGCCGATGGATCTTAGTTAACTTGGGCGCCTTAACGCAGCGTCGACTCCGGAGACCCATGCGTAACAGGGTTCACTGTACTGTTATCGGGGACACGTACGCGCCCAGCGTTCATTTGAGTAGTCAATTGTTGCACTGTTGTGCGTCGATTGCCCTTTACCAGTCGACGGAGGTGACGTTCTTCTGTGGGGTCGATGGCCTTTAGGGTTCCACAGCTATGACATCTGGAGGTATTCGGTATGCCAGTGGTTCATTTTTGATTCACCCTTATTACAGCACCTTGCGAACAGCCCACGAAGTCTGTTGTTTCCGGGATATTTCCACCTTTGGCGCGGTAGCCAATGATCATTCCCTTTGAACGTCCATCAAATGAATATCTCTGCCCATTGCGTTCATGTTACGCATTATGGTTCATCTGTCCTGGCCGGCCACTTATATCTCCATGTGGATTAGAATTAGTGTAAACCTATTATAAGCTTCAAGTGCGAGCTATCAACATAATAAATACCAAAATCTTGGAAAAGCTACTGAATTTTTTGTCGCAACCAGGGCCTTCCTGCTACAGCTGCGTCCCTGCACAGAAGTCCAGTCCGCTCTGCTCAAAAGTATATAAAGGAAGATTGGGTTGTTTTGTTTTCTATCTGTGTTTTATTTGTTAATTAAATATTTATGAAATGTATATTCTCTAGTATACTTCGAAAGCCTCTAGTCTACTACATTACAACAAAAACATTTGAAAGAAGTGAAAATATAATTTTTTTTAAACTAGGAGAGAGAAATTCATTTCTAATATCAATTTTGATGATTTTGATCTAATAATATATCATATTTTAGATGTTTTTAAACATAATTAATTAAAAAATGTTTTTCTATTGCTCTTTATTATTTTGAACAAAATTGCTACTTTATCAAGCTTAGAACGTGATCTAGTGTAAAACATTCCTCGGGTCACCAGTTGTTCACCCCTGACCAAGATTCTTGATAAGGAAAACTTATGAAATGGAATCTTCCACCATAAGTCTAGAGTCGAAAAATGGAATAATCTGTACCTGCTCAAGTTTAGTACAGAGTACAAGTTGCCGGTAGAAATCTTCCTTCGTATCACTTAAGTTGAGAATTTTGTCTGAGATTTTCGAAATAACACTAGGAACTATTATTTTGATAATGATTCATTTGGAAAATAATTCGAATAATTCCATCCCCTGTCATTTTTTACGGTATGTGATATAAATAAGATTCAGTTTTCCAGAAGAGAGAAAGTTGGGGGGGGAGGAGGACTTATCGCATCTGATTAGAAAATTTTCTACAGAGTGTTCTATCTACCGACAATAGATGCAGTTCCATTGCAGACTCAACTAATCTGTGCCTTTGGAGTGTAAAATCAGTTCCCTTCTTCAATTCTGTTCTGAGATTTGGAGTACCTGACATTTAGCCTGTTATGGAACCATGAGAGATCACTCGGCTACCCTTGAACTGTTTTTGACATTTCCTACAAATACAAATGCGCATTGTGTTGCTGACTGTAACCGAAGCAGAAGAAATCGAAAGTTATAGGTAAATAAAGCGACGAACTTCAAGGTTTTAAAGTACAAAGGTCAGCTGCATATATATATTTATGTTATTTTTCAATGCTTTATATATTTATATATGTAGAGTTAGTGATTTTAGATATTTCATATAATCTTTCATTTTCCGCAAAAAAATATATATATAGGAAAAAAATTGCAATGAATTTGGAATCGCAGAGGGCTACAAATAAATCTATATTTCAGAATTGAACATTAATATTTCACGTTTGACACACTGTACATATATGTTTTGACAAGTTAAATGGCGATAGAAATAAAGCTAAGTTTCTTTTGATGAACAACATTCTCTGTAGCAAAAAAAA
This sequence comes from Ryuthela nishihirai, assembly GCA_038380435.1. NCBI lineage: Eukaryota > Metazoa > Arthropoda > Arachnida > Araneae > Heptathelidae > Ryuthela > Ryuthela nishihirai. The sequence goes on from JAWZYU010000020.1 coordinate 45,799,597, forward strand.
CAATTTCGAGTTTTCGGTTACAGTTTCTATGAGATCTTGCCTAATAGATCTCTGACGTATATACTGTAGGTTCCTATCAGACTGCCGTATCAAGCAGATTGCCTTTGAAATAATTTATTCTTATATTTTCAGTTTAAATATTTTTAATTATCTTTACACATTGCAAATTAAACACTAATTCACAAACTAAATCCATGATGCGTAGCATCACATAGTTTGTAGTACAGCTGCAGTGTATGGTGCTCACTAGATGGCGACATGAATGGTAACTAAAAGTAAGGTGTGTGTGAAGTAACGTAAATGAATAACATACAGTATGGTAGCTTTTCATTGTATCAGTGGACTGACATCGTATCCGTGTTCTACAACCGAATCATCCCTGCAAGCTCCACTGCTGGCAATATGCTCTTCCCTGACTTCCCACCCTGGAGGAACAGTGATATTATGATCAATGTCACTGTCCCTTTTCTAGGTTGAAAGAGTGACAGATCCAATGGCCATTAGACTTCTCTCCACCTCCTATATCACTGCACAATATGAGAGATGTACTGAGGTGTACACTGACGGATCTGTTAACCAGGAAAGGCTGCTTGCTTCTCCTACCTTTGCCATCCCCAATATGGGCATCGCCAGAGATTTTCATCTTCCGCATCTCTTTTCTTTCACCTGTGCAGAGCTTCATGCTATCCTTGAAGCTCTACTCTTCCTCAGCCTCAAGAGTGGCAACTTTGTCATCCTCTATTACTTGAAGTCAGCCTTGGAAGCTCTCCAGAAGTGAGACAGCAAGAGCTGCAACCCTCTTCCTCATCCAGTAGATCATGGAGACTTTCTCCAAGGTCACTTCTGCCAGAATCATGGTTCATTTCCAGTGGATTCCCTCCCGTGTAGGGATACCTGGCAATGAGCTCACTGATCGCACCATGAAGGAGGCACTGGAGTCGGAGGTGTGTAATTATTTACCCTCTCTCTCTCAGCGACTGCTAGAGTTCTGTCTCACAACTGATGAGCCAGTATTGTCTTGCCCTGTGGCAGAGGGACACCAGCTTCTCTTCATTTAGGTACCTAGTTGACCTTTCTCTCACTGTTACTAACCTCAGTAACCTTCACCTATCTGAGGAGACCCTTCTTCATCTCCGAGTTGGTGTCATTTACAGCAACTCTACACTTCACACTCTCGGCAGAGCTTACAGTCCTAACTGTGCCACTTGCAGCACACCCGAGACTGTATCCCATGTTCTTCTCAAATGCTCCCACTACAATTCTGAAAGAGAAGCTTTGTTCTGGGAGCTTCATGCTATCAGAACCACCGACTACTCCATCAGCTCCGTACTTGGTAATCACCACATTGTGAAGCTGCAGCGAATGCACTTCCGACTGGTCACTGATTTCTTTCAGAACATTGGCCTCTTCTGCAAGGTCTAATGTTTTCTTTATTTCTTTCTCAAGATTAGTACTCTTATTAGCTTCAAGAGATAGCTGAAAGGCAGTTTCTTCTGCCTCTGCTACCTTGTCCTTCTGTTGTGACTGGTGTAAGGAGCCCCTTATTGGAGGCTAATTTCATCATGAACTTACAACACCTTGAACCTTGGTGGATTTAGTGGATTGTCTGTTGGTATGTTTCATGTGCCTCTAGTTCTTGGTTTTTTTTTCAGAGCTAAATGTTTAAGATGAATAAAAGTTAAGAGTTTATTTTCAGAGAAGAGGTGGGCTATTCATATAATTGTATTTTTTAATGCAATTTGGATTTAATTGCTATATATGTAGCATAGAGGTATAAATTTACTTCAGGTAAGTACTGAAAGTTCCAGACAATTTATGATATTTAGTTAATGCATATTCCATATAATCCTGTTGTGGGAAATGGGAAGATTTCTTCTTTAGTAATATACTCTGCTTAAAATGGTTATCTCTGATGAGATGACCTTGTTTTGGGTATTTTTGTAATAATGAGGATGGCAGTGCATTGTTTATGATAATTTGCTTCAGTGCAGATGGCGGTGTGTTGTTTACAATAATTCGTGTTTTTAGGCTTTTTATCTCTAATGGGATTATTTAGTTCTGGGAGCTTTCTTATACTACAGATCACCGATGAATTGTTTACATTAATTTGTGTTTTTTAAACTTGTTATCTCTGATGGGATTATTTAGTTCTGGGGGCTTTTTTGTACTGCAAATCAGTGGTGAATTGTTTATAATTTTGTTTTTAGGCACATTATAAAATTTGTTTGTTTTAGGGGGAGGTAAAAAGAGTGGAATAGCAGTTTGTTGTTTAGCAGTATGTTTAAGTTTAAAATGGTTATCTCTGATAATTTCGTTCTGGGGTTTTCTTAAATTGCAGAATGACAGTTCATTGTTTAGTGGTTAACTCTTGTTAGAATAGCCATCTCCAATGAGATTATTGATTTTTGCGAGTTTGTTTTTTAACAGAAGCTATTTCCTACACAAAGGATGGAGATAACCTAGAAGCTATATTAGGCTTGTCCTGGTTTCTCATACAAACACATGCAAGGACATGACCTGCTGGTCTTAGTAGTCAGTTACTCTACCACTAGACCAGGCAGGCTTTGTTTTAAATTATGAAATGAACATTAGTTTATTAATGATAAGAGGCTGTTGAATGATAAATAGGCTGTTGAAACAAGTAGCTTCAGATGATACTGACTTGCATTCATTGTATTACTATATGCACAGTTAGGAAAAATTGCTTTAGATACTATTCTGGTAGTTTTTCTTTATTTGCAGAAACAAAATTTTGTGCCTAGGAGTAATTGTTTATCATTATATTTTTTACTCTGTGTATTCTCTTTGTATGGCCTCTTCACTGCTAATAATACAATTGTTGGAATTATTATTTGTAGAACTTTCCAAGAAGTTGAATATTCTTTCTAATGTTATATTGAAACGTGTTTCATTAATTTAAATCGTATATTTAGTGGTGGTGGTGGTGGTAGGTGGTGGTGGTGGTGGGGGGTTATGGAAGTAAATTTAAGAAACTTGGTATAATTCTGGGAAAATGAATTTTTTTCATCACTATCAGTCATTGCTAGGAGTCCAGAAATCAAAATATGGTGCCTGAGTGCTGTAAACTGCAGGTCCACCTCTTTTTGTAAAATTTTTTAAAGGTAAAATGACAGTTCATCCATTTACAACCATCTGTCAGATGGAACATTAAGCCATGACTCTGTGTGCTGGAGAGCCATACCATGTTAACTTTAAAGAACGTGCTGGATGGCCATGACAGGAGGCTACCATCTGTCTTCTAACAACTGCTCAATGAGTCCCCTTCCTCCAACCTTCTCTGAAGTCGTATGACCTGGCCATTTAGCCCATGGTGTGCAGAAAAAGTGCCACTCAGAAAACCACCAAACACTCACCACCAAACAACTTACAACTTCATGGATTTAATTTACTGTCACTACTAAATTGCATTATTTGGAAGAACAAAAAAGTTGAACTCTTGTTCCTAGAATTGACCCACAAATTTTTGATTTCTCTTTTAAATAGAATTTGCTTCAAATATTTGTCCATTGATAAGTTGTGATATAATATTTCTGTATTGTCTATGACTTTCTAGAGTAAAAACTTTTTGCAAAAGTTACATACATACATATGTATATACATATGTATCATACAAAATCACGCATGTACGCTGGTTACGAATGCACGTACATATGTGGATTCGTAACCAGCATACGTGTGTGACCAGGGGTTTGGGGCACCCCAAAATTTTCCTCTAAATACTTTCTATGTTATAGAAAAAAAAAAATTATTACTATTTGCATTTTCCCAATCATTCATTAGTTTGAATTAAAACTTTTAGAGTGCAAAAGTCAGTAAATGAAAATCTTCATTCATTTTAAAAATGAGATTTCCATCTTCACCAGAGGCAGTATGTGATCTAGTTTTAGTCACACCAAGGGAGGAAGTTGCTGCTGGTTATACCTTTGATTTTTGGCTTTCTCCTAAGATTTTAATAATTTTTTATCCCTATAAATTAGCACAGTAAATTAATCACATTTAATGTCTTTTAAAATAAAAGAAATTATATTCATCATTTTGATTTTGTCATTTTTATGAATGAAATATTTAAACTAATGCAAAAGATTTCAGTCACAAATAATACTGATAATAATAATGTCACTGATAATAACATGTTTTTACAGATTTTTGCAATGACACAGACAACAGCATCATGTGGGTGCAGTATGAAATTAGTGCTGCAAGTTATAGACTGTTTGGCATTATTATTGATTCTGGTGCTTCAAGGAAGTATCTTGGACTACTATTTGATTCTGCATAATGGTGGAAGTGCAGGCTGGTATTTCTGGTTTTTGGCAGATTTCCTTGTACTTATTGCATTCATGGCTGCTGCAGTTATTTCATACAGACACTACAAAAAGAAGGTAAGCTTAGACAATGCTGCTTCATATAAAGTATTTTCTTATTAATTCACACGTCTAAAAATGTACAAAAAAAAGTTTTCTTATTAATTCACAGGAACTAGGTTTATATAGCATTTTTGGGATTTTTTTTCTCAGCTATTAAATGTGATGTAATTAAAACAGGGCTATTTCTAAATGTTATCTTTTACTTCCTAAACATAAACAAACTGTAATATATAGTGAATATTATAAAAGTTAAAATTTAAAGTTACAAATCTATGTTACTAGAACAGTAAATATATTTACTAACTTAATCAGTGAATGCACTTTTAGGAAACTTAAAATATGGAATTGCTATGCTTTATAAATGTAGTTGGCCAGATTTTCATAATCTTATCACAAGAAGGTTTAATGATTGTTGACTATCAATGCAATAATTGGAGATGCTTATTGGACAGTAGTGCATTCCATATTATTCAAACACATTAAAAAATAAAAATAATAAATACTCCCTCAAGCAGCTGCTTGCCACAAAGGTTGACTGGGGCCTCTCAGTTTATATGCCATAGTAGAAGGTCTGTGAGGATAGCGGGGCCTCAGCAGAAAAATGACACATATATCCATGCTTTACTCAGGGCTTGAACCCAGGTCCTTTAGATCAGTAGCCAAGCGAGTTAACCACTCAACCACAGGATGGCTTCCAAACAATTATCAGTCTTCTAAATGTTATGTTCTCAAATAGTTATTAATATTAAGTGGGAAGCAAAAACTTTTCACTCTGTATAATAGCAGTGCAACATTGTAATGAAGAAAGCTTGATGCAAGTATAACATGAACTTCAATCACTTGAGTTGATTTCAGGAGTCGATGAAAATAATAATTCATAATGTCATTACAAGCTGAGAATATCTAAATTGTAGCGGTGGAATTCTTGTGAGGACATCAAGAGACTATATTTGTGCAGAGTCCTTGGGTACCATGTCAAATCAACCAAAATTTTGGAAAAAGTTCACCACCCATTACAGATTTCATTCATCTTTGGCATAAATGTTATTACACATATGATGTTAATTGCCCATGGCTGTTGATCTAAGGGACCTGGGTTCGAGCCCGGATTAAGGCATGGATGTTCGTGTTATTTTTCTGCTGAGGTCCTGCCATCCTCTCAGATCTTTTACTGTGGCATATAAACTGACAGGCTCCTGTCAGACCTCTGTGGCAAGCAGCTGCTTGAGGGGGTATTTATTTATTTATTTATTTTTATAATCATTTAACCTAAGGGGAAAATATAGAAATTGCAATTGTGACTAATAGTTTTCTAAGTAGACAAAACTTGATGTTCTGATGTAAATTTTGATTTAGAAATTTTGATAGATAAAAACTGGAACAGGTTATTAAATATTCTGATTTAAGATTACTGAAAGTGGAACATTCTTCTCCCAAGTGTAACTGCACAGAAAATTTAACTAAAGCTGTTGTAGAAAGCACAATGGATATGACAGGTAATTCACAGTATGTAGAAAGTATAATAATTCACCCACTCTAAGCACATCAAGTAAAGATTTCAGTTATACTAAGTAAATTGATGGTAGGCTATGTCTTACAGAGGTCTGACTTTTCTTGTGGCACAACTAATTCAAAACTCACACATACTGTGCTTGCGGCAGTTTGAACTTCATAAGCAAAAAAAATATTCATGTGTTCAAAAATATTCATATTATGTTCAAAAACTGGAACAGGTTATTAAATATTCTGATTTAAGATTACTGAAAGTGGAACATTCTTCTCCCAAGTGTAACTGCACAGAAAATTTAACTAAAGCTGTTGTAGAAAGCACAATGGGTATGACAGGTAATTCACAGTATGTAGAAAGTATAATAATTCACCCACTCTAAGCACATCAAGTGAAGATTTCAGTTATACTAAGTAAATTGATGGTAGGCTATGTCTTACAGAGGTCTGACTTTTCTTGTGGCACAGCTAATTCAAAACTCACACATACTGTGCTTGCGGCAGTTTGAACTTCATAAGCAAAAAAAATATTCATGTAAATTAGAAAAAGACGTAAATACAGTGTTCGTGAAAATTACAAAACTACCACATTATTCAAAAAATGCATTGAATCCATGCAAATGGAGAGTGGAATGTATATATTCAAAAGAAACTGTGTCATTTAGGTGTCCCAAAGAAATTTGTTTTGGGGCACAGGAACAGTTCTCTAAAAACTGGGATATTTGGTTACCCATGTGATACCAAAATAAAACCATATATAGTAACTTTTCAGTAACACGTGTTTTTGCATTGCTTAATTAAAATTAATGCACATTTTAACTGTTGTCATCACTGTATTTCGTCAAAAAATATTTTTTTTCTATGCAATTAATATGACGGTAAAAATATATTTTTTCTCTACAAAAGTAGCGGCTAATGTCCAAAGTACTTTAGCATGGCATTTCCTCTGGAAAGAATATTAATACTTTTATTCTTTATATGCAAATAGATTGCTATAAAAGTGCTCTAAACGTACTGGAGACCCCCAGCAATCACTCTATTCATCTTTTCCTAAACATTGGTATCTCGATCCTGCAGTGCAGCAGTTCCATGATTTACCACTCTTCTGAAAGTGCACCCACTTATTTGGATTACTAAATATATTTATAATAGTAATAACACTTTTTTTAAAAATAATTTTAACTTCTAGAATTTTACATGGTGTATTTTTTAATAATTTGCAATAAATATTATTATAAATACTGTTTTCTGCATTAAAATTATTTTTATTTAAGTTATAACTATTTTCATCTTGCAGGCAAGACTAAGAAAAACTGGTGGAGCCACAGTTGAGCCTGATTCATCTAGACTTCCTTCACTTCCAAAGTTGGGATCATTACCTTTGGTTTATATTGTATGGATCTTTTATTCTATTCTTCTAACAGCTAAAGTTGTATTGCTTTTCAAATTAGAAGTGGCCCAAACACTTGATCAAAACTCTGCATTTGGACCTCAGCTTTTAAAAATAGTTATTGCAGCTGCAGCTGTGGTCTTTCTTCTCCTTGTTGAAACTCACAATGATGCAGAACCACATTCAGATCGCCAGTCATATATATATTTTTTGATAACCTCAACTGTGTTTGAAATTTTTGATAGTGTCACTTTTTTAGGTATTCTCTTTCCAAATCAGTCAAAAGTTATTCTTACATTTAGTCTTGAGAATACTATCTTGGCATTTTCATGTATTAATTTTATTCTCCCCACTTTGGCTCTTTACAAGCTAAGCATTTCAGAATTTGGCATACGTACTCGTCCTCTTGGACTTCATATATTGTATAAAGGACTTCATTTAATCCTAATAAATGTACCATATTTAGCAGTAAGAGTCTATTTATGGACTTTGTATGATCACGATGTTACATTATTCCTGCTCAAAAATGTCCTAGCAATTCTTCTTACTGTAAGGACTTCTGTTCCTGATATCCGTTTATGGTGGCAGCTTTTTCAAGAGAGTCGCAGAAAACATCATGAGCGTCTGGAGGGAGGCATGGAACTTGGAGTAGTTTATGGAAGAACTGATGATCACATGGATGAAATTAATTTAAATGGTGACAGAACTAAAGTTCCAAAAATTTCCCAGCTGTAACTTATTTATATCTTTATTGGACAACATATTTAGATATTGCATCATATTGGTCTGGCAAAATAAACTTATTTTAACTACATTGTTTTTGATAATAAGCATGAATATGTAATTGCTACAAAAAAGCTAACAATTTTATTGATACTTGTGATGTTTTCTGTGAAGCTGTTCCCATTTGTTATAGCAAATTCAGTATTTAATATCTTGTTATCTTCTTTTAGTGTAAACTGTTGTCATTAATAATTGCATTTATAAACAACTATGGTTTTAATAGCTCATTTTTAATTATAATTACTGCTATAGTTTACATATTAAATATAATTATAGATCTGTAAGACTACTTATGCAGTCTTCATATAATTTTTACCCTCTGTAATGGGCATATTCCAGAAGATCTGATAATATCTTTTACTCTGAAGAAATTCTATAAGGTGTGTGTAAATATGTTATGCTTTAAGTATTATGGCTTATTAAATGTATTAGACATAGAATGAGAATATGGGAAAGATGTGAAATATTATTAATGTCTGTTAGATAAATATAGTTATTAGAAATTGCAATGTTTCCAACTAAATTCAATCTAATCATGGTATCTTAATAAAATTATAGAGTATACTTCCAAAGAGCATGAAGTGGAAAATAAAATGGCTTTATGTTTTGTGCTGTGAAATATCCAAAGGTACTAATATTTGTAATTGATCTTTGTGCTATTTTACACATAAACATTGGTATATCTCATTTTGCTTGTAGAAAATATCAACATCCTAAAAATAAGTTGTAATGATAAATGAAGTAGCGATTTGATTTTTAGTACCACAGTACAAATATTTAAAGTAATATACAATTGGCATAATATGGTAGAAGTCTCTGTTATAGTAAATGGTTCTTTGTTTTTATAAAAGGATCTTTTAGCAGCTGGACCTGTTTGTGTTTTTTGTTCACTTGTATAAGCATCATTTTTCTTGTATGTGAACAAATTTTTATAGATACAAATTTTAGATACTAAATTCTAATTTTATTATTTTAATTAACTCTTTAGTAAGCTATAGAAATGAAGAAAATTAATCAGATTTTTTGTTGTACTAAGGGTACAAATATAGTACTTTTTGTAAAAGGTTAGATATAATGAAATAGAGTAAATACATCATAGCGATAAATTCCTGGTGATATTAAAATTCAGGCTATTTTCTTCAAGATTCAAATATAGTATTTTCTAGTTTCATACCTATTTAAATCTAAGAGAGGACTAGTTGGATTTTTTTTTTACATTTTCCACTTTCTTGATTGATCATCAGGACACTTTCAGTAAGTTTCTACCTTTCAGTTTTATAATTACTATCTTATTATTAGTTATTTAAAACAATTTTATGCAAATTTCCATGCAGTGCCATTTAACAGGAAAATCTCTGCATATTCCAAAAATATGAACATTTCTGTAATAAAATATAAGATGTGTGATTCTTGTTGATGAAATTATTTAAGCTTAACCAGCAACAGAACTTTACTAAAAAATAAATTCATTGTCAGCAATTTTATATTAATAAATGATGAAAAGGAATAGGTTATAACCAATACTTCTTCAAACCTTTTAAAGTAATTTTATCCATCTGTGTATACTATATAGCATGTTTGGAAATTTACCAAGATAAACTAGATGTGCAGTTTTTATTATTTTTAACTTAATTTAAATTATTTGATGGTATATAACAGCCAAGATAATCATCTGTGCTACATATATGCAATTTTTATGTGATTTATTGTCAGTGTCATAAAACAAGTAAGACATTAAATGTAGTATATATTGGTAAGTGCAAATTTAATATCATATGTAACATACATTTTATAAAAATTCAGCTATGCATAATGTTTCTAAAAACCAAAATTTGAAATACTGTTGATAGATGGAAGTTATGTACCTTAAATATGTTTAATTCAGGAACTTATAGAGATGCAACATGAATGCTTGAATATATTAAATACATTGCAATTTTTTTTTTCTCTATTATAATAGATCACAACTTTTTTTCCCTATTGTAAAAATGGATAACATTTTTCCAATTGTTAATTTCACGCACATCTGTCTTTTGAGAACAGACTGTTTTAGCCTCTATTGGTTATCAGTTGTCTGTCAAAGCTTTTCAAAGTTCTTTTGACTTCTTCATCAATATAGGGCCTTCCTAGAGAATTTCTCAATGTGGAATTTGTACACAAACCAGCCACTGAATTTGAAACCATTATTCAATACTGAGTTGGACCTCCTTTAGCCTGAATTACAGCATGTATGCAGTTGGCATAGATTCCACAAGATGTTGGAGTGCCTTTACATCTACAACATACCAGGCATTCACCAGACAGTCCTTTAACTGGCTCAGATTTGAAGGAAGAGGACTTTGCTCTCAGATCTGTTTTTCTAATGTCCCACATACATTCTCAATGGGGTTCAGATCCGGGCTTTGTGGTGGCCAGGGAAGATGGTGGAAGTCGCTGTGATGCTTGCTGAACACATTTTATGCGATGGACAATAGCATTGTCGTCCATGAAACAGCCATCACCTGCTGGATAAAAAGTCAACATTACAGGATGGACTTGATTGGCAACAATGTTCAGATAATCCTTGGAGGACACATGACCTTCCAGCAATACCTGAGGACCCGTTCTGTACCAACAGAATGTGCCCCACACCATGACACCGCCTCCAGAACCTTGAGTTGTATTTACAAGGCAAGCTGGGTCCATTACTTCATGGGGTTCCCGCCAAACTCTCTGCCTACTATTGGTACAGAACTAGGTGTACTGTGACTTGTTGGACCACATGACTTTTTTCCAGTGTCCAGTCACAGTGTTCCTAGCACTACTGTAGACAGACTTTCTGGTTTTTCGCAGAAATTGGTGGTTTCTGTATAGGCATGCGACTGCTTACCGATCCTCTTCAATTCCCTGCACATATTTCGCTGAGATATGGGTCAGGAACATCCTTCATTGAATGCTTCAGTCAATTGCTACACACAAGAAGTCCTGTTCTCCATACAAGCCTTCTCAGACAACTGCGATCTCGTTCCTGACAAATTGTCATTGTGCCACACTTATGCCTCTAGACAAGCAATGTGGGTTATTTTGTCACTGATTAAAGACCTGAGGTATCTCACCTTTTGAGAAACCAATGAGCTCCGATGTTTTTAAAATCGTCACTCCAGCCAGATGGGCACCCACAATAAGCCCTTTATCAAACCCCAAAAGATTCTTTGTTTTTCCCATTGTGATCAACACTACTGACAATTGCTGACGAGCAAGTCTTAAATTGTTGCCTAGATCACATGGTAATGCACGTGACCATGTATTTTGCATATATGCTGCGCATACATCTACATAAAGTTTACATACATCTACATAAAGGTTTATAATTCAGTGGCTGGTGTGTGTGTATTAGCAGAGGATTAGACAGATAATAAAATATTATGGAATTTTAGATTTCATAATTTTATTCAATCTGTATAACATTCTGCCAATAAAAAAAAATACTCCCTCAAGCATCTGCTTGCCACAGAGGTCTGACAGGAACCTGTCAGTTTATATGCCATAGAAGATCTGTGAGGATGACAGGACTTCAGCAGAAAAACAACACGAACATCCATGCCTTCCCGGGGCTGGAACCCAGTCCCTTAGATCAGTAGTCAAGTGTGCTAACCACTCGGCCACAGCAATCCTTAATTCTGCTCTGGCATATGTATAAAAAAACTTGGACTGTAAAAGAAGTAAAGAACTTTGAAAAGCTTAGGTAGACAAGAAGATAGGTAACTAATAAAGTTTGTAACAGTCTACTTTCTCAAATGGCAGATGGGAAAAGTGTGTGAAATTAATGATTTTTTTTTCTAATGCAGCCTGCCATTCTGAGCCTACTTTTTGTATATATCTATTTCACTATTAAGACCTGATATAAACAAACAGTTCTTTTCCTATTGGCCAAGGGGGTGTCTCAGTCAGTAGCGTGTCAGGCTCGTAATCTGTAGTTCCCAGATTTGAGGCCAGCATTGAGATTTATCTCTGCAAAACTCCCCACCCTACCCTCATTCAGTAGGGAACACTGATGGGCTTAGAAAGGTCCCCATCCATCGAATGGGATGTTAAGCCGTGGCCACATGTGCAGGAAAGCTGTACTCTGAGTACATTAAAGAACACACTGGATGGCCTTAACAAGAGGCTACCATCTGTCTCAGCTGTCCAATGGGTTAATGCCATCTTGCTTCAATGCTAAATGCGTGACTTTCAACACAGAACTCACTCTAACATTTGTAGGTTAGGAAGCTTTAACAGTTTGTGAATAATTTGTTACATCTAATGTTTAGCCAACAGAAGAAAGCATGGGTAGGGAACTTAAAACTGTTTAATAATTACTATACTAGTCAAACAAGTCTTGACCACCGCTACTCAACTAGTCCATATAGCACAAACTATTTCTTTAGCCCTCTCACAACCTTCTCTGAGCCCTTGGGTTCCTTGTGACCCGGCAATTTAGCCCATTGTATGCCAAAAATTTTCACTCAGAGTTAAAACAACCTCTAACCTATTGGCTAAAGACCTCATTCCTACTTATATGTGTACTTGCCCACATAATTTTTATTTTTCTGATATATTAGTTTCAGCAAAGCAGTAGTCATGAAAAATAATTTACTCTACATTATTTAATTGCTAGATGATGCACTTCAACTCTATTAGTACTTAATACTAATAATCAAGAGATTTATAAATTTAAATAGCAAATATGAAACTACATCTGCCAACTCTTGAAGAAGAGAAGAGGCATCAATGGCATATTTATGTGTATGGTCAAAATGGCAAATACAAGGGAAGCAGCTTACAAAGTCATTATATGTAAAGTTTAAAATCGATTGTTTAGATATCATGTTTGAACACCAATAAAGGGAATTACAAGTGTAATTTCTGAACATATATATAAAATTTGATTCAAGTTGGATGTTCCATACTCTGTGTAAGTAACTGCTAGTAATTAAGGATTATAAAAAATGTGATCCCTTTGCCATGACAACTATCAGGAAAAAAGGTACAAGAATTCTTCATCAGAAATAAACCAAATTTTAACAAAGTATTAATATTGTTAAACTTGGATCTTGATTTACCTAATATCAGTCTAACATTATACAGATACTGCTTTAGATTTTCCACTCACAAACCGAAGTTGCTCTAACTGAATCAAATGATATAATAATGTCAAGAAGAAATTTTTTATATCAAATTAAAGCACATCGTGGAAGTAAAAAAAAAATTACTATTTAGATGAAACTTGGATAAATTCAGTCCACAAAAAAAAAGTGTGTCAATCCATGTAATAAATGTACAAGTTTTTGGAAAACTTGTTTACTTAAAAAGCAGCAGTACTGTAGGCAGTATATTAGAGCAGTGTTTTTCAACTTTTTTTTCCATAAAGTAACCCTTTTAAAGCAATTTTATTTTTAAGTGCCCTAAGTATCTAAAATTTTCAAACACATAATTTTTTTCTACCATTGCAACCCATTTGTTTAAACTATTTAGTCATAACTGGTTGTTTTTGGATGTAAAAAGTACAAAAAAAAAGTGCTGTAAAGCTTAAAACAAAATTTCAGTTATGTCATACTTTCCAGACTTCTCTCATGTACACATCTGAGTGCTTGTACACCAGTTGAAAAATCACTGTTAGAGGTTAGCAATTTCCAGCCAGTCACAGCTGAAATAGCATTTTCATTTTAAATTCATTCAATTGCATATCAATAATATTTGCATTATTTCATATTTTTCCATGAATATTTGCATAATTGAACACTGGCATTTATTTATCATAGAAGATGCAGGGTCATACAGTTCTGATACTGTGTTTTATATCCATGTGTTTAGAACATACTTAAAAATGAGGCCTCAAAATGTAACCAAGAGCAGTTACTTCTATGCACATTGATAGTAGAAAAGGCTTGCTTGTATCACATGGTTTGTTTATGTTAGGTCTCAACTTAGGTGGAATGTAGTATAGGTCTAAATCATATAAACAAACTTTCAAGCATTCTTTCCCATTTTGATTATGGTTCTATTTAAAAAATGCTAAATACCTCCACTGAACATAAAACTCGAATTACATAACAGCTTGTATGAATTTAACTTATTATTTCAACCAATTGTGAGGCTAGATTTTTAACCTTGAGAATTACCCCAATAACAGTGATGAAGTTTTTGTGTATAGTATCAAATGTTATCATTTGGGTTTTTAAAATAGCTCAATTTTTAAAATAAATGCATTTACAAAACAAAGGTAAATATTCTATAAATCAGAAAGCATTTAAACATGCTCGCCTTTTTTTAATCTCTGAGCATTAAACAGTTATATAATTGTATGACTGACAATTTTTATTCACCTGCAAATTTTAATAGAACTTTAAGTGAAAAAATTGTTTTATGGTAATCATAATAATACAGTGATGCCCGAATTTAGTAATTTTTTGGAGGTCACTGATTTGGAACTTAGGGAGGAATAAATGCTAAATACAAAAATAAAATATTTGCTGTATAAAATAAAGTAGTCAAACTTTATTGTACCAGTAAAATAGGAGTTTATTTATTAAATTCTTTAAGCAGAATATTGAAAAGTTTCTTTTAATTTATTCTAAAGATATTGACAAATGCAATTTTTGGATTATTCCACATACTTCAGTTTTATGGAATTTTTCAAGATGAACAGAACTGTTGTGGTGATGAGTCCAATAGCATTAGTCCACTAAGTTTTCAAAATTCACTGGTTGTTGTTTAAATTTGAAATTCATGAACACATACCAGTTGGCTTGAAACATAGTTTAGAGAGGAATTCCAATCATTTTGTTGGGATTACTTGATTACAGTTCTTGAGCTTAAACTAATGAAATCATGGCAAAGTAATCAGATAGCTACTCCCCAAAGGTGTGTTTAAAACAAAATGAAATTTGTTTAAGAATCCTTTATTCAAAAGAAGGTAATTTTGTAAACTTCGGTGAAATAATGTTAAATTGACACACAAAACTTCTGTTTATCGTGCAACAAATCTACAGAGCTGAGTATTGTTTTACAAAAAAATGTGTTGACAACACCTTTCAGTGAATAAAGATGAAGGAACTTTTTAATAATAGTGTGTAAAGAGTTTAATAAATTTCTTAAGGGTTTATTGAATAATTGTTTGATTCACTTGGCAAGATTTACATTTATAATAACAAATTTATAATTCAGGTTTATGTGCTTAAAAAATTTAGATTGAAGTTGCTAAACTAATAGAAGGTGACTAACCATCATGCGTTTCAAGACATTAATCCTGAAAAATCCATAAATTTTAAAGTTTAAACAGGATGTCTGAGTTTCTATTGTTAACTGACATGCTAAGTAAAATACTTATCTAGTTTTCCCAATTTAGTAGATGATGTTCTTTCACAACACAATGTTTCATATTGGCAGTAAAAATATGCTTACCACAAAATGTTGCATTTTTTGTCTTTAAAATGGGATATATGCTCAGTAGTCAGTCAGTACTCATGTGGGATATCCAATAGTCATAATTGCTATAATAATTTTATCGATGTTTTTAGTAGTTTTTCATTAATCTGCAACTTTTGATCATTTGTAAAACTTGTTAGAATTATTTTTACATTCTGATCAATTATAAACAATGAGCATTTGGCAGAAATGCTTTAGTTCTAATATCCTATCTGTTTTAAATGTTCCTCTCCCACAAGTGTAGTTCTCTGACTTAATTCTTTCAGTCACCTTGTATAACATGTTATACACAAACTTTGAACACACCATCTAGTCATCTGTCCATATATTGTAGCTGGAAATCATGTTTTCTGTTTGATTATGTGCATTCTGAAGTATTTATTACTAAGAATCCCTTAATATGTCACTGGTTGTGATTATAAACAGTATCCATTAAAAAAAAGTTTTTCGTCACACAAGAGAAAAAATAATGATTGGAAAGGTTAATTATAGTGACATGTTCCTGGAAGACCTTTATGAGCTGAGTGCAGATAATATTTTTTAAGTTCCTTCTTCATGAAATTCCAACTTAATGAATAATCTTATTATTGACTTTAAAAAAGTGGAAATTCCCCCTTTTTCATTTTCGAAAGTATAATCTACATAGACTAAATGTTTTGATAATAAATTTTGCATTTGATCACAAATAGAAATTGACAAATATTAGGTGTACTAAACTCAACATATATTTTTGTCGAGTTTTGTTTACTCTAAATTGTAGACATGTAGCAGTGTTGAGCCATTCTTCATATCTTTTTTGAATTTTTTACTCTTTTTTTTTTCATTTCTATCTTATATATCATCTATCACATATGTATGTTTCAAAATTATCATCTTGCCATCTAGTAGAACACAAAATTCTAATGACAACAGAATTTTTGTCGATGTTGCTCATTTATGGTCGGTTAAAACAAGCAAGTATGTAAATTAATGTAGGAACAAAAAAATATCTTGCATTAAAAGAACAAACCGTTAAATAAATGTTTAAGCATGAAAAATAATAAATTGGGCCTATGAAGTTCCTAACAAGTCCATGCAAAAAGAGCCAGATTATTTAGCAATGTTAAATTAGGATTTCACTGTAATCCAGTGTTATCAAATACAAATCTTTGCAACGTAACTTGCATTGTATCAGTATTTTTAAATGTGATAATAAAAATGATAAAGATCTTATTTTCAATTAGTAAGATTATTTAAATTTTTAAGGTATGATTATCTGGTATTTAATTTTCATGTTATGTTCTTGAATATAACATATATATTTCATATATATATATTGTTATAATACTATTAACATATTTCATGTTATATACTGTAGTGGTGAATCCTGTATGTTGGCTAAAAAAAATTTCCCCAAAATATTATTTGATTTATCAATGCCAAAAGAGCAGCAGGTAATGCTCTGATTATCATCTGTGGTAAATTTTATACCAGTGATTTGCCACTATGTAATAGTATTTCCACAGTTGTCAGTAATTGTATCAGCAGCTTCTGAAAAAATTGTAAAAAAGATGTAGTAATCTGTGTGTATAAGTGTTTTTAGAGTAGTAATTGTTTGTAATGTAGAAAGATAACATGTTTATTGTATTATTGCTGTAAAGTAGTATTCTTTTTTTTAAATAAGTGGCCCATTTGATAACTGATTATAATGTATTTTTAAAATTTTTATACATAATAGCTGGCAAAAAAAACTGTAGTCTTTGAAAAGTGTTTCATATTTGGGGAACACTTTATTCACACTAAATAAAGCCAAGAAGATTAAAGACCGCCATAAATAAAAAAAAAGTTATCTTCCATTTTTTATTGTGTTCACTGAATAAATGAACTGTTTAAATAATAAATATGGATAAATTCTTATTTTTGTACTTGGCTATTGAAATGAAAAAAAGATGTCCAGTTTCAATCTTAAATTCTAACCCTTCCAGAATCCATTCAGTGAATACTGCAGTATAAATATATCTACTTAAAAATGAGTAAGAATTTATGAAAATTTAATACTGCAATCATTTCTCCACTTATAATAATATTGAAATAAACTTTTGATGAAAAATATCTGATCCTGAGAACATGTAATTTATTTCTGTCTTGAAATAATGGTGGCAATCTTCATTCAAAAGAATAATATAAAATTTTTACCAAATGTTTCCAGTAAAAGATTTCATGTCACCCTATTTGGGGAACACTGAAAATATTTGTTTGAAAGAATCAGTGACATAGCTGGGAGCAGCCTCCCCCCCTCCCCAAGATATTTTTATTTTATTAATAAATTATTTCAGCTTACATTAGCAAAATATAGAAGAAATTCAGTATAATCAAGTACACATTAACAAAAATGTTAAGAAAATTTTTCATCTGTCCATATATTATGGCTGGAAATTGTCCAGCCACAATATATCCTTCCTTTCCAATATCAATTTTTTGGAAAGGACAGGATATATAATCCTATTCTTTCCAAATGCATGGCTATGCCACTGAATTGTAAACAGAATTAATCTGTCAGTATGATGCAAGAGTTAATCCTACATTGGCTTAATGGAATTAGAGACCCATGCAGGCATATTTCAATTTAAGTTTTTAATTGCCTGCAACAGCGTCACCTTTTTAAATAAAAAGCCATAGTCACTTTCTGCTAAGGAAAAGTATTTTAATGTATAAGCACTAAGGGTATGATGCAATTAATCTCTTGATGTTGGAAATGTGTCTATTCACATGGTTGCTTCTCCGCTCTGCCCACGGTCAGTAGGGGACACCGATGGGCTTGGAAAGGCCGCCATTAGGAACTTTCTGCTAAGGAAAAGTATTTTAATGTATAAGCACTAAGGGTAGGAGGCAATTAATCTCTTGATGTTGGAAATGTGTCTATTCACATGGTTGCTTCTCCGCTCTGCCCACGGTCAGTAGGGGTCACCGATGGGCTTGGAAAGGCCGCCGTCCGTCGTATGCGACGTTAAGTCGTGGCCCCGTGTGCGGGAGAGCCATACCCTGTGCACGTTAAAGAACACGCTGGATGGCCTTGACAGGAGGCTACCATCTGTCTCCCAACAGCTGTTCCAGTGGGTCCCCTCCCCCAACCTTCTCTGAGCCTTCGGGGTCCATGTGACCTGGCCATTTAGCCCATGGTGTGCAAAAAAGTGCCACTCAGAGGTTAAACAACCCACAACCCACATGGTTGCTTTGATGCATTATATATGATCCCCATTCTTTGTGTTTAGCATTGCAAATGTCGTTTTGAAAAGAACTTGAGAGATGAAATTACTTTTGTTAATTTACACCTTGCTTTAAAAAGGAGGGATAAGCAAATGGGAACATGAAGCCAATTAATATCTTAACACTTGCTAATGTATTAACTAGATTACTATTGTATGACTATAGCAATGTTATGTAAAGCTGTGAAAAATAGTATTGATGTGTAACAATGTACTCTGAGTTATGTAATGCAAAGAAATGGCTAAAAATTTGAAGACAAGACAATTTATCCTTTTGCTCAGTTTCTGATCTAGTTTTCAATCCTAGCAAGTCAGTATTCAGCTCAATTTGTATTATGAATGAGGAAAGAAACTAATAAGAGTCGCTCTAATCTTTACAATTGAAATCTATTGATGTTGTATTTAGTGCTTGTAAATGATTAAGCATAATTTTTATTACCTGAAACTCATTCAATTGCATTTACCTTTACTATTAAACCATGCTAAAGTGCCAAATATTATAAATGTATATATATATATTTATCTGTGATTATATAATCCATCAGCTGTGCTTTCAAATAACTGTATAAGGAATGAAATACTTAATTTTTTACCAACTTTAATCATATAGACACAAAATAATTTCAAATAGGCTTTTAAATCATCCAGTTTTAAGTGATACAGTAATGAAAATTGTAAATTTTATTTGTCCTTTACATTTGTCAAAACATATAATATTGTGGTCGAAAAACAAAATCAACGAAAGCTTTTAATCTAAAGCATGTGCCTGAAGTTCTTATTAAATAGTAACATCTCACACTACTGCCATAGTATGCTTCAGCTTGATGTCCTTTTTGTTAAATTTTCATTCTAAGAAGTGTATAAATTCTTTACAGTTTGCAGGTTCATTGTTAGTTTTATGTAGTAAAAAAAAGTAAAGTCACCTGAGATAGTTACATGCTGTTGAAATGTGTATGCAGTGATGTCATTAACTGATTTATAGTGGTATCATCAGCTAGTTCACTGTGCAAACTTCAGCATTATCAGTGTAAATGCATAGTAGATAGAAACACCTGACAGTTAACACTGATGTCATTAGCTAATTCTCAGTGGCAGTGCTACCCCAAGAAATTTTATTTTTGCCATCCCAAGCAAACTTACTTTTTTGCCCCCATATTTTACTGTTGTATTGCAAAAAATGGAAAAAAAAGTAAAACCTCAAGAGGTTTTACAATTTTTTGTTTCCAAACAATCCTTGTAATGCTTGCATTTGTTGGACTAGCTCTGCCCAAGTGAACATATGTATTGCTACTTCAAAAACTTTTTTTTCTGCCCCCCCCCCCCCATTTTTTTTTACGTTACAATGTATTTTCCTTCATCCTCAAACAGTATTTCTATTTTTGTCATCTTGAACTATCTAACCATTTTTGTGGCTCTAACTGAGTATATTTTATTTCAAATAAAATGCCATCTAAATCATCAGTTATGAAAGGGTTTTAAAATTACTATGTTCACAAAGTTACCTAATGACTGCAGTATTTTACAGTATTTAAATTTATTTTTCCCATTTTCATTAGGCCAACTGGGCAGACAGCATTATCAGTGTGAATATCATAGTAGATAGGAACATCGGCAATTAATGGATTCATTCCCCTCCTCCCCTCCAACTGTGGCTAAAATTAATTTTCTTCTCATAAAAACTTCTTCCATCAACAGGATAATTGCTTATGGGCAATTTCAAAGAAATTTCTTATCAATATTTCTGAATTTGCACATTTCAGAATCGATGAATTATACATTTTAGCCATTGCCTGCCAAATATATACAACTTCCAAATTACTGCAAAATGGCAACTTCTTCGCTCAATATCAGTGATAAAGGAATGGCAAATCTAATGAATCGTAGCTTCCCTTGGATTTATCCATCATAAAAATTTTACGTGCTTCGTCAAATGAAATAAAGTTATGTGCAGATTCTGAACTGAATTTGTTTTTGTTGCCACAAAGAATTCTGCATTCATGTATTTTATTGGATGGATAAATGGGTTGACTTGGGTATTGATGGATAAATACAGTATTCAGATTGGTACTGGAGTAGGATTCGAGGTGTGTAGTAAAAAATAAATCCATAGTCAATTTATGTTAGTAGTAGTATGAACTTTTAAGAATCTTCAAATATGAAAAATTTCAATAAGAGAAAAATCAGTAAGCTTTTTTTTTTTATCTAATTCTTTGAATCTTGCATTTCCTTTTAGCTTTTATTGGAAACTTTTAAAGCAGAGAAGAAGGATTTCAAGAAGAAGAATTATCTTCTCTCCCTAAAATTGATAGCCTATGTTTAAGCCTGATTTTTCAGCACTTTAATATAGTGCTTTATCATATAAAAATTAGAATTCTTTATAGATTAAAACAGAAATGGGAGACGTAAAACATCTATAAGCACACATATGCTTTAGATGTGAGAAGATTCAAGTTATGGGCAAACTACATTATGGTTAAGTCCATAAAATGATATAGCTTATTGAATCTATATATAATGGATGATAATCAAAATTTCTCACAGTTGTGATCTGCATATCTGTACTTATATTAAGAATTTTTACTCTTTGTAGTTTGCTGCTTATTTTTAATTTTAGAAGTTTAAAAAAATGTGAAAAAATTACTGATTGGAAATCAAATTGTGTAGGCTTTTATTAGTGAGTGATATTTTTTTTGTATATGTTAAGCCAAACAGGAAGAGCATACAGATGTTATGGATGCTCATCTTAAGAATAAACATCTGCTTGCTAGCCAAAAAGTTGGAAATTGCTTTCTAAAATATTGAGACCATTCATTGCAGAGATGATTAGGCAGAGCATGAAAGCAGAAAAAAAAATGCAGAGTTTGTAATAATAGCATGCTCTTGAAATATTTATTGGTTAACTATGCAAATTGTTATGATCTCATTCAAAATTCCTGAGTTTGAGATTTCTTCAGTTAGTTACTCCAGTCTTCATGGCAGTACAATGGGTGTGATCTGAAATTTGTGTAAATGCATTTTCGCTTTTACTGACATTCACCAGAGGTTGAATCTTCTGCAGTTTGGAATGAATAATGATTAATCATTCCTATTATGTAAAATCTAGTCATTGTTAAATTGTTATCATGAAAACAGTGATATGTTTACTTAACTAAATCTTATTTTTTTCATAGACGAAATAATTCTTATATTATTGCATTAGCCAAAGTTGTATGGGCATAAAACTGTATTCAATTTTTTTGGTGAATGCAGTATGCTCATATTTTTTTTTAATAGGGATGATATTAGAGATAGTCCATACTCACAAAGCCATAGGCTTATTTGCAGGTAGTGACAAAGCAACCAAGTATCAAATAGCACTCTCAAGAACATGCTACATATATAAATTCACAAATCCAAAAAGAGGAAAATAAGCAACAAAAATAGATATGAGTTGCTTAACCAGTTCATAAATATTTCAAAGAATCAAACCAGCTTCAATTCTCATTTAATAGTAGCAAAAAAAGAGATGTCACTGGGTGAATTGTTATAAAAATTTGGCATTCAAGTTATTAAATTTTGGGTAATAAAAAGCATTTTGCTTCAGTTAGATCTAGTATTCAAAATGTGAGGGATTTTAGTTCTAAAGTCATCCCAATGATATATAATGGAAACTTTTTTAAATTCAGTCACTTTCAAATATTTACTTAATCGCATGAAGAAATGAAATCTCATGGAATAAGGAATATTTTTAAGAAGAGAAATTTAAATTGTTTTAACTTTGCAAATGTTAGTTGTATAAAACCCACAACAAAAATGCAATGACTGAAAACTAGTGCACGTAAACCTATGTCAGCCAAAAGGACAGTATCTTGTTTAGCATAATATAGAACTCTACACAGTTTGGTGGCAGACTTAAACAATTCGCAAAGTTTTGTTGTATGAGAATTTCATTAGAGTGGAATCAGATACACTGAGATACTAAACACAGTCAGCATAAAGAATCGCAGTAAATTCACATTTCTGTGAAATATTACAGTTAAGAAGAAGAAATTGAAATCAATGTAAACTGTAGTCATATTTATTGGGGGGGGGGGGGGTAGAAGCATATCCGTACTGATTTTGCAGCATTTCAAAAAGAGTTTTTCATTCAGCTATATTGAAGGTATTTTTGTATCCTTTTTTTAAAATTTGAAAAGTCTTGAATAAAGCAACAATTTGTCTTCAGAAGAGCGATATGATCGGCTTAAAGAAAAGTAGCATGGAGTAAATTCTAATTTGATAGATTTGCATGTATTGTTTAGTTATTTTGAGAAGTTTTATTTATGGCTGCTGTTTATGCAGTACTGAATGATTGAAATTGAATAAGGAATGGTTCAGAAATATGTCTGCAAGTGATCGTATTCTTATCAATAATCAGGGCAATTACGTTATTTATGTTGTTAAAAAAAAGGCTATTGTCTATTTTTTGAAAGTGCTAAAATATAAATAATTTAGCATTTTCAAAAACATTTTTCAAAAACGCTTTGGGACACAGGAAACCCTTCAGTCCCAAAGCGAGGATGATTTTTTCAAGTAGTATACCATGGTTCCTGAATCCTAGCCAGGTGCAATAATAATTACGAAAGCCAGTATGTAGGGGCGGGGGTGGCTCAGTCGGTAGCGCGCCAGGCTCGTAATCTGTAGTTCTCAGGTTCGAGTCCCAGCTGGGTCAGCGTTGAGATTTATCTCCGCAAAATTCCCCGCCCTGCCCACGGTCAGTAGGGGACACCGACGGGCTTGGAAAGGCCGCCGTCCGTCGGATGGGACGTTAAGCTGTGGCCCCGTGTGCGGGAGAGACATACCCTGTGCACGTTAAAGAACACGCTGGATGGCCTTGACGGGAGGCTACCATCTGTCTCCCAATAGCTGTTCCAGTGGGTCCCCTCCCCCAACCTTCTCTGAGCCTTCGGGGTCCATGTGACCTGGCCATTTAGCCCATGGTGTGCAAAAAAGTGCCGTTCAGAGGTAAAACAACCTAACAAAAGCCAGTATGTATCATCAAGAAGTTATAGATATAGGCTGAGTTTTGTATGTGAAACTGAACATAAGATCCAATAACAATTAGTTCCAGTTCCATTAATTGGAAAGAGAAAAATAAATGTTTGTAAAATTGAGGTTTCTTTATTTCATTGAAATAATAATATGGATATGAAAAATATAATTAATATGAAATGTTTGTTTCTTATATTAATTAGCCTTTAATTATAAGACTAATAATTGGTAGGCAACTGTATTTCCTAACGCTCTTGCTACATTACATATGATTGTAATACATTATTTTTAACTATTTTTTTTACCCCAAAACCACTTCTCTTATGCTATATAATAAAAGCGAGTATACAGTATAGCTTTTAGTTTGTTAGACAGTATTTTTAATGATAAGTAATTTTTGTTGGTTTGCAACAGTCAAATCGACAAATTTAAGCCAACTTCAGTATTAGTGTAATAATCGCCATCACTTTGCAGTAGCAGTTTGATTAAAACTAGACAGATTTAATAGTATCAATGCTTCAAATAATTTTTGAGGCAGATACTTATGACTGGTAATGCTGTACATAAATATTACAGTTTTTATATCTAAATACTGAACGAATTTTTTTTTTTAACTCTAGATTTAATTTGATGTAATAGGAAGGCTCTCGTATACATATTTAATCTCTAAGAGTGAACAATTCTTATCTGTTCCTAGAATAGGCAAAATGAAACGGTTTCTTAGAAGTATCACAGAGACACCAGGCATTGGATAGTTCATCAGTTTGCTGGTGTTCGGTCTCTCGACATTTTGAAGGCAACTGAAAATAGATCAGATTGTCCGAGATATCGGGTTCTCGAAATCCTAGTGAATTTTTTGGTAAAACGTTTTTTGACAATAGTAAGATTTTTGTGGTCTGAAATACGGATAAGCTAAGTTACATTGTATTGAGCTTTTCAAGGATGTGCACAAATAAATTAAAACGCTATCATTTTTTTAATTTCAGTTCGAGTTTTACATAAAATATTTGTTTTATGAGTTGTTTCGAATGTAACTTATCATTATCATAACCTGCTGTTTATTGTATTTCAGTAATCACGACTATAAAATATTCTTTAAAAAAAATGTTGCCCACGTGTTTTCAATTTCACATTGACTGTGTAAAAATATAGTCGGAGAAATGACCATTGCTTTTTTTTTAATAGAATTGATTTTTAAGGAACTCAAAGAAATATTAGGAAGGATTTTTACCCCTTCTAACTTATTTTTGATAGTGTTTAGAATCTTTTTTTTTTTTCAATAAAATCGTTTTTTATTGTGTATGTGTGTATATATATATTTGGTAAATATATATGTATGTAGTCTAGTTTGTCCACCAAACGAAACTTTAAGGCCTTGTGCTCCTGATTTTTTCGTTTTAAATTTTTACACTTACTGTACTCTGTAATTGAAATTCAATTTAGACAGTACATTTGGTTGCTTTTACCCTTGGGTGATATCTTTTAACCTCATAATAGGCTGAATATCAAGCATGCATGCATTCAATGAATTTCCCTTCAACCATTCCTTGATTTCCTCCATTCAATGACAAGAATAGCTTCAGAAGATGGCACTGTTATCCTTCAGGAAACGATCTTTTGCTAAACAGCATTAATAAAAATTTCCTCAGTGAGTCTCAGTATAATATGCTATGGAAAATATTTGTGAGAAAGGTGAGACCTTGGCCAAAAAGCACCAGATAGAAAATATATATCCCTTATTCAAGATGTTAAAACAATTCACTTTGGTCCACATCCAAACAAACCAACCAGTCAGCTACTCTTTAATAATGGGTGAGGATTGGTTCAGTCGCTAGTGTACTAAGCTTATAATTGAAGTCTTAGTTAATTGCGAAATATTGAACTTGTGATTTAGCAAAATTTTTATTATGAGTTTTAGTATCACTAGCTTGGTGCTAGTAGATTGGTTATTTAAATCTCTACTATTACCTTTTTTTTTACTATGGCTTTCTCTAATCAGAGTCTAGTTTTCCATTCTTTTGTTATCCCCATCTGAGTATTCTTTCAACCTCTTATTCACTCTCATTGTTGTTTTTTTTGTCTTTAATATTAAATAGAAAGATGCTTTAAAAATTCATTCCTATTACATGCCCAAAACCGGTATATTCTTGACTCACTTATATGCTGCAGACCTTATTCTCTTTATTTGAAATTTTGTCATATCATTGTCAGAGAAATTTCATTTATACATCTTTTTTTGTCGCATACGTGAAGTTTAGGTCTCAGCTTTCTTCTGTTAGAATAGCATAAGTCAGAATTTAGGAATAGACTGTGTCCCATAAGTAGGGTTACCAGATGCCAGTATCTTAAAAGGAGGACAAAAAGCTGGAAATGGAGGACAAAGGAGGACATGCTTTCAATTGTGAAGTAAAATAAGTTTTAATGTGAAGTACCGACTAACAGTTGAGTTAGAAAAAGGCATAATACTTATTAAATATGTTTTAAAATATATGATGTGCCGATTTTTATTCCTACTTGATAAGCAATGAAGAGTTATTTTGCCTTTAGTGGCATAACGGATAGTAATATGGGCATCCGCAGAAAATTTTCCAGGGAGGAGGGGGGGAGGTCAAAGCTTGGAGACAAATAATTACATCAATAAATTTTTATTTAATTATTTTTTTTTCACAAGTAGATTATAGAATACAGTATTTCATCAATGCAAAAACACGTACATAATATATATATAAATTACGTTTAAATTGTTACGATTATAATTTGTGGAATTTTTTACTCGATCCGGGGGGGGGGGGGGGGGGTCAAGTGATCCGTTTGCCCCCCTCTGCGGACGCCCATGGATAGTAATTATCTGCTGTTGCAGAAGGCAAAGTTTCTGTTTCTTATGAACTCCAACTGAGGTAGTGGTTAGTAGCGATTTCGATTTGGGTAGGGCATGCGCTGGTATGAGAAGGCTCCTATACATACTAGGAGTAGTCCATAATTCCTTTGCTGTCTTTTATGTTGCAAACAATCTGCTCTCAACTTTCACTGCTTCACCTATCCATGGGCGGGAGCAAAATTTTTCGCAGTTTTCTAAAGAGCATACTTTTTCAGTCTGGCATATAAATTGCTAATATTGAGATTACAGAAAATAGTAACTTTTACAACATTAACAGAAACAATTAGCAATTTACATTTACAGTAAATTATTTCTTAGTTAACAGCTTTAGTTTGAAACATGAATTTATATAAAAAGGAGGACATTTCATGCTTTTTCAAAAAAACTGGGAGGACATGAGATGAAAAAGGAGGACATATGGTAACCCTACCCATAAGTAGTTGATAGCTGCATGCCACTCTGAATTTCATATGCTTTTTTTATACATTGCAATTCCTTTGCGACTTAGTGGCATGCTTGCTGTAGGTGCCAACTCCTGATGTAGAAGAATGTTTCTCAAGGCATCATTCATTGATATGACATAGTCGATAAAGGCAAACGGGACATTTCCCATTACCACTTTTAACTGTAATACATTAGTAAAATACATTTGGTATGAGTTGATATCTTTGTCGTCAGGACCAACCCAATTCATATTCTTTGTGATATGATCATATTGGCAGTATTATCTACACATTCCAAGTTCATCCTCGTATGAGTTCCATTTGGTTAAATTAAATGTTCTTACCAGTAATTCAATAAACCACGAATAGATGTTTTCAGACAACGGTTATTATTAATTCATCACAACGAATACACCAGAACTGTTGGTTATTACGTCAAACATACTATTAATGATTCTTTCAAAGTTTTGGGATACTTTTTACTATTTTCCTTTTGGTATTAGTGTCATCCCCCGTATTCTGTTCTACAAATCAGATTACCTCTCTAAACTAAGAAATCGGCCTTGAGCACTGGACATATTTTTGTGGTGTTCTTAATTTCCTAAGTTGGAGTTAGATATTCCAACTCCCACTCTGTAGATGCACATGGTTCTGCTTCATTATAGCATCTTTATATGGTCAAGAAACAGAAAAGCAAAAAAAAACAGCCGCAAATTATTTTACTAAGAAAAATGAAATTATAACATATATTTTTGAAAAGTGCATACAATAAAACTATTGTAAAAAATACAGTTTTATGCTGTGCTTGTGTGTGTTTTATGCATGCCCATTCCAATCATTTCCACTAAAGATCGTCAGAGTTCATTTGTTCCATAATTTTGTGTAGGTAATGACTTATTCTGTTAATTACACATTCCACAGATTATTTCAGAACTTATTTTTTTTTGTATATGTATATCAATACTTACAATATTATTCATAGATTACTAAAATGTTTTATTGTAGTTGTGGTTATCATACGAGATACATTGATATAGCTATTAATAATTCCTATCCCCATATCTGCAGTTTCAACTTTTTTTTTTCGCTAAATACACCTCGCTTTGGTTATTGTTTTTAAGTCAGCTTAGATTGTGCACAGTGAAACCTGATTTTACAATCACTTGTTTTTCTGCTGATTTATATGCTATGTTGGATACAGCCAGTGGTGTAGCCAAGAGGTTCGAGTTTAACCCCTTCTGGTGAAATTGCACTTTTCACAAATTATTAGTTCGTGAATTTACATTAACAAAAATCTTTTAACTAGTCTCCTACCAAATCCATGGTTTCTACAACTTTTTCAATATTGTATAATATGCAGATTACGATAGAACAAACGTTTGTCATGAACCTGACCCACTTGTTACAGTACAGTGTCACCGTGAGCCAAAGCGATATCACTAATAAGTTTTGGAAAAAAAAATGGGGTTCCGCTGTATATTTTATCCTTTATTTTTCTACCCCCCCTCCCCCCCACCTCTTCATTTTGCTCGTTTATTGAATAATCTGACCAAGATGTTTCTGTTTTTAGTCTTTCCAGCGTTAATTACATGTACTATTAAAATTATTCTCTATTACCCATCCATTTGTACAACTGTTAAATTCAGTTTTTTTTTAAACGAACATAAGCATTTAAAATTACCAATGACCTTTTAAGCTTTGAAAAAGCATTCTTTATTACATTTGCCGTGTCGTTTTTTTCCCCGTTTCAGTTGTTAAGACGTGCATTTTTTTTTTTCAATTTTCACATTATTGATTTGAATCAAAACCGATAGTAAAAGAGTCAAGTTTTTCTTCATTCTAAAAAGATTACCTAGATTTCATTTTTAAATTGTCAGTTGAAAGTATAAGGATAACATTTTATACGCAGTCTGATTTTAATTTGAGTTAAGCATAATATAATATGATGGTTATTTTTTTCCTGAAAAATATTTAAAAATTTCTAATTAAAAAACTAAACCAAAACGAATTAAATCCTTGTTTAATAAGGTTCTTTTCACTATTGTTTTCTTTATTAGTTACTATTTTCCTTTTAGTTTTAGTGTCATCCCCCGTAACAGTGCTTAAATTAAAAATAGTTAATTGGCTGTTAGTCTTACGTTGATATTAAAAGCTTTCCAGAATTGTTAACTCAGCGTTAACAACACAGCATTCAAGTTTTTATATTTTTTCTGTATATCTGTCTATTGCTTTAATGGAATTATATATTTTTATGAATCTTTAATACACAAAGAAAATATAAAGAAATATGTGCAAATTGGGTGCAGTGGTATTGCGTTGGTTCTCAGTGAAACTGAAACTGCTGGTTTCGAGTCTTGGGCTGGCATAGTTTTATGTTTGTATGAGAAGGCCTGTAGAAACTAGGTGTAGTTTCTAAAACTCTTCTCCGTACTAATTGTTGCAAATCAAAAATGGTCATATATTTTTTCTTCTTTTCAAAGAACTATTAGTGAGCAAAGTAAAAAACGTCATTTTCAAAGAACTATTAGTGAGCAAAGTAAAAAACGTCATTATTATTCGTAATTATCCATACTTTTATTAGAAAAAAGGTTTATATAAAATATTAAATACGTAATTTGTTTACTTTGAAAAAACAACAACTCTAATTTGCTTGTTTTGAAAAGCAAACAAATACCATTCCGGAAAAGCGTACTTTTGCATACATCAAGTTTTTTATTGTCATCTGTGAAAAGGAGAAATATTTCTGTTCACATTAAAGGATGAAAAATATTTAAGCAGTACATCACTAAAATTTACAGCATAATGTATGGAAAAATGAATGTCTCAGCACATAAATTTCAGTAATCTAATATTCTTCTAACTTATTAGTGAATGGCAATAATTGTTCCAAATGCTAGTTACTTGTCCTACAGATGTCTTCTCGTTGCCAAAACAAAAAACATCTTATATTTCTGTAAAGATGTTTTTCTTCCATGTCTTGCTCATATTTATGGTGTATATAGTATGCATTCATGTCTGTACATTGGTACGTGCATGCTCAATCCGAATCATTCCTCAACAAAAAAAATACAATTCGAACTATAATTAGTATGTCATTTTAAACGTATTATTAATATATATGTTTGTTTCCCATTGGTATATTCATCCCCTATTTTTCCATGGTCCTATACACCTTTTATTTAAGAGGAACAAATCATAAAAGGGATTATTATCGACATTTATACCTATAAAATTGTATTGTCTTTGTGATGTGTGCAAAGTAAGATGAACAAATTTGTATTCTTTTCAACAGGAATTGTAATAGAAAAATGTTAAAAACGCGATATATTTTCCAGTGCTACTGAGAAATGTCTCAAAGTAACATAAATATAAACAAGCAATGCAGCCAAATGTATTAAAAGCAATGAAAATATGAAACGGTATAGAACGTTTATCTGAAAAATAAATCTTTTTTAAAAACTCAATTTATGTAGTCAAGTGATTTTGATTGTTTTTTCTCATGAATAATCTCTTTATAATGAAATAATAGCTGGCAGTATGTGAACCTTGTATGTATTCTCATTTTCAGTATTAAATGACTTATAGTCAATTTAAGTATTCTTTGTACTTATTGTATATTTTATTCTGTTCGTAACACAGTATTTCTCATCGTGTAATTCCAAACATTATATGTTGTGAAGGAGATAATTAATCATCAACACAGTAGAGCCTCCTATAACGTAGAGTCCTATAGCGCGAGTTCCTTCATGCGATGTTTATAAATGAAATCGGTAGCCACCTTTAGTACCGTCACCCCAATCCCTATTTTACGTTGAACACGACAACAGATCTAAAATCTCTTAATGTTTCTGGATCTACTACCAAGAATACCCTTATGTACCAATTCTCATCTTTCTAATATACGTAGATAGCAAATTTGATCTCTGACCTTGAGGGATCCATCCGATGGGAATTTAGATCAGAAATTTCTTAACTTTTCTAAAAAAAAAAGTCCCTAGGGCTCAGTGAAGGTTGGGGGAGAGAACCCACTGGACAATTGTTGGGAGACATGGTAGCTTCCCGTCAAGGACATCTAGTGTGTTCAGAAAATGTCTCGCACACGGAGCCATGGGTTAACGTCATCTGACGGACGATGACCTTCCCAAGTCCATCTATGCCCCATTCTGATTAAGGGCAGGGATTCTAAAAAGTAGGAATGAAAAAAAAAGCGCACCAATTTTCAGATTCATATATCGATATTTGCCCCCCTCGGATCCTAATTTTTATAACGTTTCTGAGATGTAGGACCCGAAATCCCTTAGACACCAATTTTCACTTTTCTTAACACGTGTAGACCCCAGTCTGGCAGAGAGTTTTAACCTTGAAGCACACTTCGAATTCCAAACTCCTCCCCGAGGTCTATAGGTCCGGATTATACCTAGGTATAAATTTTTAAAACTGCCACTTCTGCATCGTAGTTAGGGTTATTCTTCACTGAGTTACAATGAACTATATATACTTCATTTGCATTTCAAAGTTTTCAATTCTACGCGTAGTTCTCGTTGAAATGTGTATTGGAGTATTGCTAACAGTCATCTCTCTCAGGTAGTGATGAACTGTAGTAGCTCTATTTTGCTGTACAAAACATACAAACAAATGCTTGTCCCTACTGTCGGAGCCTTTTTCCTCCCTCATTTGAAACGATTGCCAAAAATTTTTTGAAACAGTTGTCATTCTCCACAAACTCGAGATAGAATGAGTTCGAGGCCTGCGCCGCCCGAACCATTTGTTGATCCCAATTTTAAAAAAATTATCCGACTCGTCATAAGACGTGCAGAAATTCATGTCGTTAATCCTTTTTTTTAACTATAATCATTTTATGGAAATATTAAAAAGTTAATATTCTTTAGAACTGTTTTCTGTCCGCTAAGTTTTTGCCTTCCTCACAGATCTCTGGAATGCTCCTGTCAAATCTCTGTGCCAAGCAGCTGTTTGAGGAGTAAATTACCGTATTTCTTCGATTGTAAGACGCACCTTTAATTTCAGTACCACCAACAGAAAAAAAAAACGCAAAAATATATCTAACAAATATTTTTATTATAATAGAATTCAATTTACTAATAAGAATAGTACCTATTTATCAGTAGGTATGTTATTCATCACTTCCTTCTGAATCAATATCGTAGTTTACTTCACATTCAGAGTCTGATTCTTCTCAGCAGTCTTTATCTTCATTATCCCATAATATCTTCTTTTGAGCAGTAGGGGACACCGATGGGCTTGGAAAGGACGCCGTCCGTCGGATGGGACGTTAAGCCGTGGCCCGTGTGCGGGAGAGATACCCTGTGCACGTTAAAGAACACGCTGGATGGCCTTGACGGGAGGCTACCATCTGTCTCCCAACAGCTGTTCCAGTGGGTCCCCTCACCCAACCTTCTCTGAGCCTTCGGGGTCCATGTGACCTGGCCATTTAGCCCATGGTGTGCAAAAAAGTGCCACTCAGAGGTAAAACAACCCAACCCTCATCTTCTGAGCCATCGAGAGCGTTGGTGACGCAACATTTTTTAAATGAGTGCTGCACTATTCTTTCTGGGATTAGCTTCCAAGTTGTTGATACCCATTCCGCCAATTTTGATGCCGGCGCTTTCTTAATTTTTCCGTAAGGTTGTCAATCAACAGTCAGGTTCCAATCTCACTATAATTCACTCACAGAGCTCCACTATAATGAAATAACGGTGGCTTCACATTTGGAAAGCGCGGGAAAATACCTACTCCACTTTATTCTCCGATGGACAGTGGCGGCTCGTAGCTAAAATTAGTGGGGGTGCTGCTCCAGAAAATTTTTAGCCTTTGTTTTAAAATTGTGTAAAAGGAAACAAACATGTATAAAAAGAAAATTTATTCAAAAACTTGATAAAATCCTAAAAGAACAAAATCAAACATTTTTTACTTACTTTAACCTAAATTGTTACAGTTCAAGCTTAATCTATTCATTTAAAAATGAAATCCATTCTTGTTTTAATTTGCGCGAAAAAAAAATGAATCAAATAGAATAGCTGGAAGCAGGATAATAATCTAATTCTACACTTTATCACATTCAAGAATATGGTACACGGTTTTTAAGCACAACACACGCGGAGTAAAAAAAAACTACCTTCAACCAGCACGCCAGGGTCGGCACTGCGGGAACGACAGTGCTCTCTCTCCATTGCAGCCTAGCGTGTAGCTTCCTATGTGCGCATGCGCACAACAGTCAAACACCTCGCCGCTAGTACCGTGAAGCGCACAGTTCCATACAAAGATTTTTGTATCTTTTTCATAAACTGGGGGATGGCTACTGACATTAAGCTTAAGGATTATATATTGTACAAGTATAAATAAAGAATTAAAGAAAAAAGGACTCATTATATTAAATGTTATCGATAATATCAAGTTGAAATTGGGGGTGCTGCAGTTCCACAGTGCCTATACGCGAGCCGCCACTGCCAATGGAATTGGAGAATGCGATAACGGTCAAGCTTGGAGGCGGGGTTTGGCGTAAAAACAACGTGTGGTGCCGTGTGCAATGCACGGGAAATTTTGAAAAAAAAAAACGATTTTAAGACACGCCCCGTTTTTAGAGACGTTTATATGGAAAAAAAGTGCGTCTTAGAATCAGAAATACGTTATTTGTTGCTATTATGAAATATAGGTTGGGTTTTACCTCTGAGTTGCACTTTTTTTCCCACAATGGACTAAACGGCCAGGCCACAAGGACCCCGAGGGCTCGGAGAAAGTTGAGAGGAGGGAACCAACTAGACAGCTATTGGGAGATGAATGGTAGCCTCCCGTGAAAGTCATCCAGCATGTTCTTTAACTTTCACAGAGTATGGCTCTCCCACACATGGGGGCATAGTTTAACACCCCGTCTGACTCGTGGCAGGCTTTTGAAACCCATTGGGGACACTACAAGGGCAGGGTGGGGAGTTTTGCGAAAATTATTATAGACATTTAGTATATGTATAAAACAGATAATCGTTTGAATCAAAATGCACATATTTGTATTTTATGCAGCAAGATGTAATTAATCGTTTTGGTTTTATACAAACTTTATATATATATATAAATTTAAGATTAAATTAACTGATTGGGTCCTCTGATTTCTACACGGGCTAGCATCGCTTCCTAGAAGTGTCAAATCATTTTGGACAATCAGGTGTTGACCATGCCGCATCATTTTTATCCCAGTGGAAAGTAGTGGGTTCTGAAATTTTATTATTAAAAAACTACATAAAATCAAAGATATTAATATGAAATATAGTTTCAAAATTGAAAGTTAATGGATTTTCACCCCCCCCCCCACTCCGAGATTTTCCGGTACCATCCGCCATTTATTCGGTGTTAGTAATAGTCAAGGATATATTTCAGATCAAATATTTTAAAGCAACAAAATATTATGCCGAAAAAGCTGTTAATGATATTTTCTCGTAGAATTAAAGGAGCAAGATAATCCTAAAAACATTTCTGTCAAAGAATACAAACATAGCGCCTACCGACTCCTTTCGTCAACTTCTTACTCTACGTAAGATCTCTACTTACTGATGATTGGGGCAGGGGTGGCTCAGTCGGTAGCGCGCCAGGCTCGTAATCTGTAGTTCCCAGGTTCGAGTCCCAGCTGGGTCAGCGTTGAGATTTATCTCCGCAAAATTCCCCGCCCTGACCACGGTCAGTAGGGGACACCGATGGGCTTGGAAAGGCCGCCGTCCGTCGGATGGGACGTTAAGCCGTGGCCCCGTGTGCGGGAGAGCCATACCCTGTGCACGTTAAAGAACACACTGGATGGCCTTGACGGGAGGCTACCATCTGTCTCCCAACAGCTGTTCCGGTGGGTCCCCTCCCCCAACCTTCTCTGAGCCTTCGGGGTCCACGTGACCTGGGGCTAAACCATGGTGTGCAAAAAAGTGCCACTCAGAGGTAAAACAACACAACCCAACCCTACTGATGATTGCTAGCGCAGCCTATTGGATAAAAAAATATAGGAGAACAAGAAGTTTAGTCATACTACCGAGTCGTTAATATCCGTGTGTAGTTGGTTTCACTATCTATATTTACTGCTTGGGCGAAAATAATCCCATTAAGCAATAGATCCATCATGTGTACTTAACTGTTCAAGGCTAGGGGAAGTGCGATGATGTGGGGAGTATTTTCTTCACCAATTGGGTCCTCTGGTTTCTACACGGGTAGCATCATTTCCTGGAAGTGAAATCATTTTGGACAATCAGGTATTGCCCATGGCGCATCATTTTTATTACAGTGGAAATAGCAAATTCCAGAATGATATGGAGTTCACCGCTCTGGAATGTACACGAATGGTGTGAGGAACGTGAGACATCATCTTGCCTGCACGATCACCCGCTCTTAATCCAATCAAAAACATGGGACAATTTGGAAGGCGTTATTCGAATGTACAAACCTCTGCCTTCTTCACTTTCAAATGTTCAAGCCATTTTGCAGGAAGAGTGAACCAAAATCCCTCGTGCTCTATTTACAGAGTACATGGAAAGCAGGCTATCTCTGCTCATAGAGGTAGTATACCTGACTTTATTTTTAACACATAGGACAGAGAAGAACCCTAGAAACTATTCCTACTTTTACAGAGCTTACAAGAACATGCTTTACTTAGACCGAAGTCATTGCTGACTATTGCCTCAGAGCTAATACACCAAGTTTGCCCTGCTGGAACGGGGCGGGGGTGGCGCCAGGCTCGTAATCTGTAGTTCCCAGGTTCGAGTCCCAGCTGGGTCAGCGTTGAGATTTACCTCCGCAAAATTCCCCGCCCTGACCACGGTCAGTAGGGGACACCGATGGGCTTGGAAAGGCCGCCGTCCGTCGGATGGGACGTTAAGCCCTGGCCCCGTGTGCGGGAGAGCCATACCCTGTGCACATTAAAGAACACGCTGGATGGCCTTGACGGGAGGCTACCATCTGTCTCCCAACAGCTGTTCAGTGGGTCCCCTCCCCCAACCTTCTCTGAGCCTACGGGGTCCATGTGACCTGGCCATTTAGCCCATGGTGTGCAAAAAAGTGCCGCTCAGAGGTAAAACAACCCAACCCAACCCTGCTGGAACAGTCATCTCTGTGGAACAGTCTCTCTCCCTAACCACTCTGTTAGTCATGACCTGGAACATTAGGTTGGTGCTCGTAATAATTTGGCCAGGGAGTGTATACTGGCCCCACCGTTTAGCTTATGAGCTGCTACTCATTTACTCTTGAAAGCATTCCAAAACATTGGTACACCCATTTGCCGACTAACATAATAGATGCGTTCTTAAGAAATTCGCATAAGGTGAAATCATAATCAATCCTAATTGACGTATTTCTAATTTCTTTATGATTATACTTTAGTTAATGCTTTTTTTTTTCATGTAAGGCATGGATGTGATGTATGTGTCGTTTTTCTGCTGAGGTCCTGCCATCCTCTCAGACCTTCTACTATGGCATATAAACTGACAGGCTCCTGTCAGACCTCTGTGGCAAGTAGCTGCTTAAGGGGGTATTTATTTATTTATTATTTTTTTATATTCCATACATGTAACTCATTTTTATAGAAAAGTAACAATGATCAAAACAAAACAAATGCAGTTTTATTTTAATACAAAGAATGTATACGTCGAGTAATGAAGACTACTAACTTGACGTTTGCAAGCGTTTATACTCGAAACAAATAACATTTAACCAATCAAGGTGAACTATATGAATGAATATATTATGTGAATATGTATGCTGTCTAGTAGGGGATGTATAGATAAAAATTTTTCTCTGGCAGATTCTTGATAGCCAGTCAATAACATTTAAAATGTTGTTTCAAATATATTACGAATTATAACAATTAAACTACCCTAATTTCTGTAGGAAAATATGAAAAATTGGATGGGACAAGGATCCTAGGTTGGGTTCACTTCTGAACAGCATTTTTTTTTGCACACAATGGACTAAATGACCAGGTTCCAAGGATCCCTAGGGCTGAAAGAAAATTTGGGGGAGGGGCCTGCTGGAACAGCTGCTGGGAGACAGATGGTAACCTCACGTGAAGGCCATCCAAATGTTCTTTAACGTGCACAGGGTATAGGGTATCGCATATATGGGGCCACGACTTAATGTTCTAACTGACGGATGGTGGCCTTTTAAGCCTATCAGTATCCCCTACTGACCCATAGATAAATATAAGTATGTAAAGATTCGGCACTCCCATAGGGTTCATGGTGGCCGAGTATTCAGTGCTAGCATGGTACCAGGTAGTAACATAGTCGCTAATGCTCATGAAGCACCTTAGGCTGTTCCGCTTTCAACTCCATGGACGTAATGTAAAGCAATGGAACCGCAGCGGCTTTGCAATTTCTTTTTGCAGGATAAATGGTTAATACAGTATTTAATAGAATTAAGAATTTGATTAATGGACAACTGCGTAATGAACAGGTGTGGATTCAGAAGTGGTAGGGGATGTATAGATCAAAACTTTTCACTTAGGCAGATTCTGGAGAAAGGTTTATAGAGTTTCAGAAACCTGCAGATACTAGTTTTATAGATTTCAAAAAGGTTTATGACTATGTTTATCGACATAATTTGTGGTTGATCGTTAGATCATATGCAGGGCCGGATTAAGGCCAACTGATGCCCTAAGCACAGCCTAGCAATGGTGCCCCCGTTGGCCGTTCCATTGCTTAATTGAACACGTTTCATCTTGGTGTCTGAAAATACAGAAGCAAAAATTAAAAAAAAAAGAATGTGGATCATATATATTTATAATGATTAGAAAAACACTGAAATTCATGCAGATAAACGTTAGCAAGACAGCCAAACATACTGAACTCTAGGTCTATGTCTGATACCTTAAACTTTTAAAATTATGTCACTCACCGTACAAAAAAAACCGTTTTCTTAACAATTCAGATTAAAGTCGAACACCGCAGATAAGGACAATTTACAAATTTCTATTAAAGTCGAGTGTGGCAGTGAAACAGTTAAGGTTAAGGGTATGATAGCTAGGGAGGAAAACTCTGTGATGGCCCTCTTCCTTGGTGCCCTAAGCACGTGCTTATTTTTACTTAATGGTTAATCTGGCCGTGATCATAGGGAATACCTGACTAGTGTAATGAAAGCTCTCTATAATAACACTGAATCGTGCGCGAGAGTTGGTAAGGCCTGTAGCAATTGGTTTAGCATTGCTAGTAGATTTAGACAAGGGTGCATTTTTCTCTTTGGTTATTGATTATGTTATGCGAAATTCTTTACAAGGGAAAGATTTTGGCCTTAAATGGTCCAGAGATTTCAAAATTTCTGATTTAGATTATACAGATGATTTGGCCCTGTTGGTAAATGAGATAAATTCTTTCTTTAGGGTGTTAATGAGAGTGGTCTCATATAGCAGGTTTGGTGATAAACAGGGAAAAAACTAAAGTGATGAAAATTGGCAGGGCAGATGGTACTTCAGTTGCTTTGAATGGCTGTATTCTTGAGCAAGTATCTCAATTTAATTATCTTGGGAGCAATGTAACAGATACCGGTGATATGTGGCATGAGATAAATAAAAGAATGGGGATTACCGCTGAGACTTTTAAGTATCTATGAAGAGAGTGGAAAAATAGGCATATACACCTAAGGACTAAAATTAGGCTGTAAAATAGTTTAGTTCTTTCTAAAGTTAGTTATGGTAGTGAAACATGGACCCTTTGTAAGCAGGATAA
Organism: Ryuthela nishihirai; assembly: GCA_038380435.1. Classification (NCBI taxonomy): domain Eukaryota; kingdom Metazoa; phylum Arthropoda; class Arachnida; order Araneae; family Heptathelidae; genus Ryuthela; species Ryuthela nishihirai. The sequence continues at coordinate 45,838,391 of JAWZYU010000020.1, forward strand.
CAAGAAATTTGATGCCTTTGATTCTAGATACTTATGCAGTGTCTTGGGCATTAGGTGGTTTGACTTTGTAAGTAATGATGAGGTAGGAGTTGGGTTGTTTTACCTCTGAGCGGCACTTTTTTGCACACCATGGGCTAAATGGCACAAGGACCCCGAAGGCTCAGAGAAGGTTGGGGGAGGGGACCCACTGGAACAACTGTTGGGAGACAGATGGTAGCCTCCCGTCAAGGCCATCTAGCGTGTTCTTTAACGTGCACATGGTATGACTCTCCCGCACACGGGGCCATGTCCCATCCAACGGACGGCGGTCTTTCCAAGCAAAACGATGTCCCCTACTGACCATGGGCAGGGCGGGGAATTTTTGCGGAGATGAATCTCAACGCTGACCCAGCTGGGACTCTAACCTGGGAACTACAGATTACGAGCCTGGCGTGCTACCGACTGAGCCACCTCCACCCCAAGGTAAGAGTCAGCAACCTCCTTTGAGCAGCATTTTATGCAGAAAGAGACTGCATTGGTTTGGCTATGTTGATCGTATGCATAGCTGCAAAGCTTCAGAAAAAAAAAGATCTAGGATGCGATGGGCAATGTCAAACAGGACCTTGCTAGAATTAACCTACAGTAGCCAAATGCAGCAGCTGTAGCTCGCTCAGAACAGACAGGTGTGGAGAACAAAAGCCTCCGTAGCCCATGGCTGCATGAGGATTTTGCATACATGTATGTTTTCAAGTTCTGTAAATAACTTGGTAAAAAACTTGCTAGAATTAACCTACAGTAGCCAAATGCAGCAGCTGTAGCTCGCTCAGAACAGACAGGTGTGGAGAACAAAAGCCTCCGTAGCCCATGGCTGCATGAGGATTTTGCATACATGTATGTTTTCAAGTTCTGTAAAATAACTTGGTAAGTTATGCCACATTCAATATTTACCCATATTTACTCGTTAAAGGGAAAGAAAAACAGAAAAGCATAGTTGAGGGGGGAAAACTATTTACTTCAACCATGGGGATCGAACCGGGAACATTTATTGCTTGTTGATCAGTGTTAAAATGGTATACCAAGATTTTATTATAGGACAAATGTTCAATGCAAATAATCTCATATTGCGTTTGATACTGTACTAAGTTGATTATACATGTAACCGGAAAAGTTTTATAAAACAATTAATTGATAGCATTTTTTTTCTTGATATTTCAGCGCTGAATAACTGCTGCATTTGTTCTTGTTCCCCTCCCTGAAGCTTTTTTTTTGTAACCGTTGCTAGCTTTGTTGATTTCAAAAAGCCTTTCGACTCTGTTGATCGTCATAATATGTGGTTGATTGTGAAATCATATGTATACCTGACAAGTTAGTTAACATAATGAAAGCTCGCTATAATAACACTGAGTCATGTGTGAGAGTTGGTAAGTCTTGTAGCAATTGATTTAGCATTACTTCTGGTGTTCGACAAGGGTGCATTTTGTCTCCTTTTCTCTTTAGTTTGGTTATTGATTACGTTACGCAAAATTCACTTCAAGGGAAAGATTTTGGCCTAAAATGGGCTGGATACGAAACTTTCTGATTTAGATTATGTTGATGATTTAGCCCTTTTGGCAAATGATGTTGATGAGATGAACTCTTTCATTCGAGCTGTTGAGTATTGGATTGGATTGTTTTACCTCTGAGCGGCACTTTTTTGCACACCATGGGCTAAATGGCCAGGTCACATGGACCCCGAAGGCTCAGAGAAAGTTGGGGGAGGGGACCCACTGGAACAGCTGTTGGAAGACAGATGGTAGCCTCCTGTCAAGGCCATCCAGCATGTTCTTTAACGAGCACAGGGTATGTCTCTCCCGCACACGGGGCCACGGCTTAACGTCCCATCCGACAGACGGCGGTCTTTCCAAGCCCATCAGTGTCCTCTACTGACTGTGGACAGGGCGGGGAATTTTGTGGAGATAAATCTCAATGCTGACCCAGCTGGGACTCGAACCTGGGAACTACAGATTACGAGCCTAGCACGCTACCGACTGAGCCACCCCCGCCCCCCAGCTGTTGAGTAGTAGAGTAGGTTTGGTTATAAACAGAGAAAACTAAAGTGATGAAAATTAGTCAGGCAGGCTGTGATTCGGTTAATCTGAAGGGTTGCAATCTTGAACAGGTGTCACAGTTTAATTATCTTGGGAGCTACGTAACAGATACTGGTGATGTGCGGCATGAGATTAACAGACGAATAGGGATTGCTGCCGGGACTTTTAAGAATCTATGGAGAGTGTGGAGAAATAGGCGTATACACCTAAAGACTAAAATTAGACTGTATAATAGTTTGGTTCTTTCTAGGGTTAGTTATGGCAGTGAAACTTGGACACTTTGTAAACAAGATAACAGGAAACTAGATGCTTACGCAGTATCTTGGGCATTAGGTGGTTCAACTTTGTAACTAATGATGAGGTTAGGCAGAGTTGGCAACCTCCTTTAAGCAGCATATTGTGCTGGGTTGGCTATGTTGCCCGTATGAATAATTATAGATTAGCGAATAGGGTTATGAACAGTGTGCCTAAAGGCCTCAGAAAGAGGGGGAGACCTAGGATGCAGTGGGCAGACAATGTCAAACAAGACCTTATTAGAATTGGTGTGCAGTGTCCAGATGCAGCAGATGTAGCTAAGGACAGACTTGCTTGGAGAACTAAAATTGCACGGTCTGGTTGGACCTCCGTAGCCCATGGCTGCTTGAGGATGATGATAAATCTTTTAATCATCTGCTCGTGATACATCGTGACAGTCCTGCATCTACAAAACATTAAAATGCGATTGTGTTGGGGTGGCACAAGTGATTGGATCGATCTGGAATAGTATTCTGGTATATAACCATCCATTCAGTTTTTGTTTTTTTATAAGAATATCCTGAAATTATCCTTTTTTTTTTACTTTTTTCACCACCATTTAAGGGGACGACCTCTCCTTTTCTAGATCGGACTCTGCAACTTGATTAGAGATCATCTCTATAGTTCCAAAACCAGTTCTTTCATATTAACGTTTCAGAATCTTCGGAAGTTCCCGATCTCTATTAACCTTCATAACTCTGAAGTCTAAAGAGTTGAATTTTTAAATAACGTTAGAAATTGCCGAAATTATTTCAACTTAAACAAATGTTTGCAAATTTGTTTAGTACAAGGTCCTTAGTCATTTTCCAAACCTTCTAACAGTAGCGGAACCCCTGAAATTTAGTGTGAAATCCTACAACACCCGTAAACAATATTGCAAGGTCCTAAAACACCAAAAAATATTGTTCATATTATAATCATTGCACTCCAGAACTCTTACGAAACGGCTTTATTAGTGCTTTCCTCCCTTGTCCGTTATAAAATGACTCGTGTTCTTCCACTGGTGTTTTTACTTTTCTCGTTTTCAAATTTCAATTTGTCGTCTGTAGACATCGATCTTTGTTTAGAGAGAAAAATGCTTTTTGTATTGGATATGTATTGAAGAAATATTACGTTTTGCACTTTCTTGATCTCTTAAAAGCTATAATTGTGCCCTTTAGCGGTGCAAAAAAAAACTATTACCAATGGGTTTAAGCTAGAAAATTTTTGTGGTGGACTGTGGTCATGAAGTTTCCATTGGCAGCAATGAGTTGACCCTTACACCCAGGGTGGGTGGAGAAAACAATTAAAAGAATTTGGAACTTTTTTGGATTGTTGGTGCTAATGAACTATTATAATTCGCATTACTTAGTTTTAATTCATATCGTTAGAAATTACCAATATGGAAAAGGCTAAACTCTTAACGAATGTTGCAAGTGATCAGTTTATGGTAGAAAATTTAAGTTTCGGTGTGTCAAGTGATATTCCGCTTACAATTATCGGCCACCTAAGAGATGTAAAAAAAGAAACTTTTTAAATTTAAGAAATAAACTTTTATTTTATTAGTAATGATACATTACTATTCGTCTCCATCATCCATCAGCTCAAAACTTTTGAGGAGTGAAAAAGTAGGCAAACGAAAACCTTCATTCTCTTTGAAAACGAGATTACCATATGCGCCAGAGGCTATATGCGTTCTTCTGCATCATTAGTAAATTCACTTTAATATGCAATTGGAAATTGAAGTAGATGGATTTTGCTTAATTTCAGGATATTAATTTATGGAAAATTCTTACTAGAGATAAACTGAAGATCTCGCTCAGCTCTAAATTTCAATTGAATATTCAGTAATAAAATATCACAGGAAAAGTGCTGTAGACAAGGAGCACTTTAAAAATTGAATTGAAAAAAATTGATTGGACCTGGGATCTCAGCCAGGACAATATTTTTTCCAATTCAATATTCCTTCATTGAAGTTGGAATATTTAAAAAACGTTAAAATGAGCCAACACTTTTTTGCAGTATTCACGAATGTCATTTACTTTTTAGTAAACAATTTATTTGTATTATTTTACGAGTATTAAGGTATATTCTTATAACAAGCAATACTATTGTCAAATGTTCCTGTTTCCATATCTATTTAAATATAAAATGTTCAAAAATTGGGATTTAGGGAGATAAAAAAAAAAAACAAAATTAAGCAACATTTTTCTGTAAATAGCTTAAAAATTGAGGAACTGTCATTTATCATTCATACATGATTATCTGTAAATATTTTTGATAATTTAGCGTATGTAAAATTATCTGGGAAGGGGGGGGGTATCAAAATTATCTGAAGAAAATTCTATTGCTTCTGATGTTAAAAGCGACTGGAAAATCAAGGAAGATATTCTGAATTTGATATCTCAATTTTACAGGAAAAATTGTCTTGAGCTGGGTGGATACATAGCGAGTTCATATTCCAACCAGCTCAATAATTTTTCCTCTAAAATTGATCGACTTTAACTTCAGAGTGATATCTTCCTTGATAGTTGAACAAATTGAATCATTGTTAGAAAATTTTGGGGAAAAAAAAATGTCTGAATATTTCACCATAAGAAAACTAAATTTGTTCCACTTATTTAAGTGATGAATAATAAATAGCACGAGTGTTCGTTATATAATATAGAACAAAAAAAACAAAAATACAGGGTCACCAAGTGCCTTTTAATATGAATTCTGACAACATACAGAGCAGAAGCAGAAGTGTGTAAGCCACGTGGATTTCCCCAATGTGCCACGACATACACAATGTGAATGGACAATAATTATCACACAATACTGGCTAGATTAGGATTTTTTTTTTTTGATGTTTTTACAATTATAACAATGCACAGATGATCTGTAACATCACACACTGAACGTAATGAATACTTATCAATCACCCTTCAGTTGAAAATTAACATTGTGTAGCTTTGGTTATGTTTCTTGAGCGGATAACTAAGATGTTCCTACATAATCTATTACAGTGATGATAACTGTTGCAGTCATTACCCTTTCCTATTCACTGATCTGAAAATACTGGAACTGACTTACTAGCAATCGCTATATGAGAATGGATGAGCAGATGGATATAAACAGCTTTAGATCACTAAGAAACAGCTGTCATAATCAATTATCTTCCTTTCATTCCTATTATACTTGGTCCAACATTTTCCATGACTTCATCAGGAAGCAGATACTTATGCAAGTCACCCAAAAACATATAGAAGCCTACTCTCAGTTCTGCTGCAGATTACATTATCAGGGGAAAACAGCAGCAAGGCAAAGTGACGGCTGATGCTTATTAAACCTTTAATCCTGCTCATCTCCAAGATCATGCTTGACTTTGGAAAAATCAAAATCTTCTCCAGTACCACGTCGGAATATATCCAATACATCTAGACAGGTTGTTTCAAAGTGAGTAGTTGCATCATATGATTCTGAAATGAATATCTGTAAGGAAGAAAAATTTCTTTTATTAATAATTAAAAGAGATTTAAAAATTAAAAATTGAAACTAAGTTGTAGAATATTTTATTTTAAAACACCAATTACCTGTATCTGCTATGATTTAGTCTAAAGATGAGTCTTTAGCAAGAAAAAAATTAAAAAACGACAAATATGAATAATGAGTCAAAATACTATTTTAAAGCAACTTGCAAAAGACTGGTTTGGCCCATATTGCCATCATGAACGAAAACAGATACGATGAATAGTTAGGACATTATTCCAAAAAGCTTGAGGGAGATGGGTTAGGCCAAAAAGGATCTTATTAGAATTAGCATTCCATAACCTAATGTGACAACTACTATTCATCACATGTAAGTTTGGATAACAAGACTACAAATCTGGTTGATATGTAGACCTTGGTTGTTTGAGGATTTTGCATGTATTTTTACCGTGTCAATGTATCAACATTACGAGATTAAAAGGTAAAGAATTCTTTTAAACTCTGAGTAGCACTCTGGTATGTACAGTAGGCCCATGGCTACCTGTAGTGATTACATTCCTGAAGATTGCTCCAAATGAATCTAGAAGAATAAAGGTCAAACGGAGAAGTTCAGAACCAACAACATTAGCTGAACACTGTAGAGCAGTGTCTTGCAAACTTTTTTACTCTGCAGCACAGTGAATCTAATTTTTTTTCCGCGGCACACCTAAAAAAGAATAAAAGCAAACTCTATATAATCGTCATTATATTTGCGCGTTGTTGAAGTCATCAGCCTGGTTTTACTTGAAGATTTGCTCTCGTTCTTTAATTCATAACTCGGTGTTTGTTTGAAATATTTGTCCATTCTATGGCTTGAAATAATCAAAAATTAATACCAAAATTTGGAAAAAGCTTGATGAATACTTACAAGATCCCAGTTGATAAAATCTGAAAGATTTTTATTAAAGCATGTCGATATTAAAACGCGTCGATAACACAAGTCAAGTCAAAATGAAATCTTTGGAATATCTAGTGTCAATTTGAAAATCTCTCGCGGCACACAGTTTGCGAGACACTGCTGTAGAGCATATGAAAATGATATGTTTACTGCACTGTATATTTCAGCTTAATCTGCCCTAAAAAATTAAAAAGGTATTTCTATGAAAATACAGCAATGTTAAAAATGAAATAATACTTGATGTTAGTGATAATGCTGGAGAAAGTTGAGAGCCTTTCTCAACTTGATAACTTCCAATTGAACCTAATGGTTCAGTGTTATCAAGGGTTGGGTTGTTTTACCTCTGAGCGGCACTTTTTTGCACACTATGGGCTAAATGGCCAGGTCACATGGACCCCGAAGGCTCAGAGAAGGTTGGGGGAGGGGACCCACTGGAACAAGCTGTTGGGAGACAGATGGTAGCCTCCCGTCAAGGCCATCCAGCGTGTTCTTTAACATGCACAGGGTATGGCTCTCCCACACACGGGGCCACGGCTTAACGTCCCATCCGACGGACGGCGGCCTTTCCAAGCCCATCGGTGTCCCCTACTGACTGTGGGCAGGGTGGGGAATTTTGCGGAAATAAATCTCAGCGCTGACCCAGCTGGGACTCGAACCTGGGAACTACAGATTACGAGCCTGGCGCGCTACCGACTGAGCCACCCCCGCCCCATTGTTATCAAGGGATGACAAAGAACCTGCAAAGGGTTGCAGAGGTGGTAGCAGTGTGATGCTAGCATGTTTATTAACCATGTCATTTGAGTTATAAATAATAAAATTAAAGGGTAGATGCCTTCCTCGTTTAGCATATAAATCTCACAAGTCATTATATTTCACAAGATTGTGGTGGGACAACCTGTAAAAAGTAAAAATATGTCGCAGCTGTTATTTTTCTACAGGTAAAAAGGATAATTTTGCTGGTGGTACAGACATAAATTATTGAATAACAGTAATGCCATGTAGTGGTGTTTAGCTGTGCAGATCTTCAAAATTGATTAAAGTTATGAATATAAATGTTCAAAGGGGTTTTGGCATCATATTTTATAACTGTATTTTTTAAATCTGATTTCTAGTTAGATCATTGTGTTTATATTCCATTCAGACAGGAACATAGTTGTCTCCAATTATCTTTTATCACAAATGATCCAATCTGATATTTTTATATTGTATTTAATAAGTATGTAATCACAGTAACGTACAGCACTTTTTCCCCCACCTGTGATTTTTAATATATTTAAACTAAAATGAAAAAATATAGTTGCATAGATTTACACCTAGTAATAATGTAAGGTCTGTAAATGATAGCTAGGCATAAACTGGAAGGAGAGCTGTGTGATAATGCACAGAAACGCCAGATCTAGCACCTAATGTCTGACCCCGCCTTCTCGTGGTGCAGGCCATTAGTACCTTTCAAGAGATATTCTCTTTTGGAAGGGAATGGAAGGCTGCCAGCTCAGTGTGGCCTACTGATCTGGTCATCTATGGCCACTTTCTTTTTTTCAACCCTGCTGAGGTGTAGTCAACTTTACAGGATCTTGAACCTGACCATTTATAACCCCCATTGGTTATAAATGGTCAGGTTCACTGGTTTACGAATTTGAGCTTGATTACGGATCCTGGACTCATGCGCTGGTGGGTCTCTGTTGAGGGAGAATCTGCTGCTGTGTTTCCTGTTTGCTATTGGGTTGCCAACCCTAAGTGAACAGAGGCACAGGATATCAGCTGCTGAATAATCCTGATCAGAGGCCATCACAGGTACCTAAATCCTCACTTAGCTAGTTGGGCATCTTCAATCCTAAACTGGAGTAATGTGTCTCAGGCAGGCCACATGGCTCTTGAAAAGGCAATGCCTGAAGTTCCTACCAGCATCAGTGACTTTAGCCTTTAGCGGAGGAGGGACAAGTCTTTGGCCAATGCCTGCAATCAGGGGGTTGTTTGATATTATTGGCCCTACCTTTCTCAATAAACCTAGTTTCTTTGAAAATCCTACTAATCATTTTCTCTCTGTGGGTACGTGGAACATAGGACATTACATAGAGATTATTCTCTTGATAGATATCTTCATGTAGGAATTCCAGCGTTATAACCTAGATATTCTGGGCTTGCAAGAGACCAGATGGACAGGTAAAGGTGAGATATTAAAAAATAACTTTAAATTTCTCTTTTTAGGGACAGAGGATGAAAAGAATCTCCAAAGTGTAGGTTTGCTTCTCAGCAGACATGCAAGTGATACTCTTCTAGGATATGACTGCATTAATGAAAGATTTCTTACAGCCAAATTTAAAACAAAAATTAAAGACTTGAATGTCATCTGTTATGCTCCCACAGAGGACTCATGAGAACTAGAAGGGTACGTTTTACAGCCAGCTTCAGTATATTTTGAATTCTGTGAAGGAGATATTTCTCTTGTGTTAGGTGACTTCAATGGTACTGACTCTGACCTTTGGGGCAGGAGTTTTAGGTCCCTTTGGCATTGGTAGTTTCAATAGCAATGGGGAACGTCTCCTACAGGTAAGTAAACTTAATGGTGTATGAATAATACATACTACAAATACCAGGACATTTATAAATACATATGGGTTTCATCTGATGGGTTGCACAGGAATAGGATAGATTATATTTTAATTAACAGCAAATGGGCTAGTTCAGTTAGGAATACCAGATCATACAGGGGAGCCAAAATTGGGTCTGACCATTACTTGGTCAAAAGTGTCTTGCTGCTGAAGCTTAAGAAAAGTTGTGCTAAGGTTAAGAAAATTACCTTCAACACTGAAGATCCAGATATATCCAAAACATACCATGATAGGCTATTTAGTCATGGTTTGCTTACTGCTGAAGTTGAGAAAGAATGGGATCAGTTTAAACAGGCTTTTCTTGAAACCAACAGTACTCTTTTGGGTAAAAGGGAACATAGGAAACAAAATTGAGTGAAAAGGCTACGGAACTTATTTTTGAAAGAAGAAAGTGCAGGATTAATATGAATCAACATCCTACTGGTCCTAACAGAAGGCATTACAACGAGCTTAATAAACATATAATGGATCAGTTAACAGCTGATAAGAATCTTTGGCTTGATAGTTTGGCTGACAAAGCTGAGAAAGCAGTTAGCACAACAGCAGGGGGTTGTACCAGATTATTAATGTTTTATGCAGGAAGAAACAGACAGGTACACAGGGATTAAGGGATAAACACTGCAGGGTCGGCTGAATGTTTCAGAGAAGTTCTAAATACTGTGATTATTTCTACTCACATTGTTTGAAATAAGGATAGATGCATTACTGGCTTTAATGAAATTCAGAAATCACTGGCTATCTCCAAATTAAAACTGCATAAATTCCCAGAGATGGATGACATCACCACTGAAATGATTAGAACAGGAAACATTTGTGTTGTCACATGGCTGACTAAAATTTTGAATTTTTTTTTATGATAAAGGTGTTGTTCCTAAGGATTTTACTAGAGCTATTATTGTCCCAATTTTCAAAAAAGGTGATTGCAGTTCTTGTGATAATTATAGGGGAATTAGTTTACTTTCTGTCCCAGGTAAAGTTCTTTGCATGATTATACTTAATAGAATTAAGAATTTGGTTGAACTGAGCGATGAACAGTGTGGATTCAGAAGTGGTAGGGAACGTATTGATCAAACATTTTCACTTAAGCAGATTCTTGAGAAATGTTTAGGGTTTCAGAAACCTGCGGTTATTAGTTTTATAGATTTCAAAAAAGGCTTTTGACTCTGTTGATCGCCATAATTTGTGGTCGATTGTGAGATTGTATGGCGTATCAGACAAGTTAGTTAATATAATGAAAGCTCTCTATAATAACAATGAGTCATGTGTGAGAGTTGGTAAGATTTGTAACAATTGGTTTAGCATTGCATCTAGTGTTCGACAAGGGTGTATTTTGAACCCCTTTCTCTTTAGTTTGGTTGTTGATTATGTTATGTAAAATTCTTTGCAAGGGAAAGATTTTGGCCTTAAATGGTCTAGAGATTTGAAAATTTCCGATTTAGATTATGCAGATGATTTGGCCCTGTTGGCTAATGATGTTGAGATTAATTATTTCATTGGGGTTGTTCAGGAGAATGGTAGGTAATAGATTAGGTTTGGTGATAGAGAAAAAGTTTTGAAATAAAAAAAAAAGAACATTCGATTTGAATATATAGTGACATGCTTATTTAAAAATGTTCTGTTATAGATAATCTTTTTCAATTTCAATTATTAAAATTTTTCAGGTAGCTACACTAAATTGTCCAGTGGCCACACTTCAGAACCACTTGTCTAAGTGATTTTTCAATTTACTTTCCTTAAAAGTATTAGTCTTAGTATTGCTTTTCTCACCAAAAGGCAGGATGCAGACAACTAGCATATTTCAGACTGGCAAATCTTAAGCTGATGCAATAAATGCTAAGGAAGAAAGTGTTTTATATATTCAGGCATTCAAATACATACTGCTGAACAATTAAAAAAATAATGCATGTCAAAGTGTAGAGACACATTTGAAACTTCATAATGCTGAAAAGAATCTTTTGATAGAAAAATCAGTGCAGATAGATTTGATAGCAAGTTACTTAATTCTGGATTTTCACTGATATTGAGTCAGTATTAAAAAAAACTATAGAAGCTGGAATACCAAGCAAATGGAATCACCTTCCATACGAATTTTTCCACCCAAATTGACAAGAACTGAAAGAATTCTTATGTAATAATTAGGCATGTGATAGAATATAACGACTATCACAAATGTATAATCCAATGCTTTATATCCTTATTGACACTTAAAAAATACTTCAAAGATGTTCTAGAAATAATATAAGTCTGATAACATAAGGATATAATTCCAGCACTTGAAGTTCTGTGATTTTCAAGTTAACCCCTTTCACAATTAGCAGGACGTGTATTCCAACTCTTGTTCTTCTGCTGGGAAAATATGTCCCACGAGGAATTCATTTTGGACACTGTCCTAGTAGTTTATGTAAGCCTATATTGGTTTTATTCCAAAATGCCTTGAATATGAACACAAAAAGAATTAGAAATCATTTAAAGTTTGATACTGAACATCATCTCTCTCAAGTTCAGATGGCACAATCATTCAGATGCATCTGAAAATGATTTTTCTGTAAACAGTTTTTTCATTAAAAATAAACAAAACGACAAAATCAAAAAGAATATGGAATAGAACAGAACCACAGGGATAGATATCATTTAAAAATTACATTAGTGATGATTACTAAATTTATTAAAAAATTTAATTATTTCAAGTATTCAAAATTACTTTTTAATAAAGAGGAAAAAATTGTTTTAGTCACACAAATGTGAGATTATAAACATATTTATTGTTATAAGAATGGCATGGGATAAATATGCAAGGCTTTATCGTAATACAGTATATAAGCAGTAAACATTCTGACTTTAAAAACAAACATCGATATTTAGCATTATAAAGATCGGTTGCCTCAGTCTAATGAAAGGAATTCAGATAAATCTGGTGATGAGATACAACCTAAATGAATGTTCATCCAAAAATTCAGGCTGTAGATATTTCATATATTACTCACAATAGGAAAGTAAAAATTTAGATTATGCAATTCAGAGAACTGTGAGAAATTCATCGAACACAAGAATAATGCAAAGCAATAAAATGTACATATATTACAGAAGTACTTTTAAAGCTGTAGAAATGGTGAAAAAATTCACTTAAAGCATTTATCCCTTATATAAATTAGTAACTTACTTGACTTTGTTTCCCGTCATCCTTTGGTTTATATACATCGCTAACCCACACAAATCTGGAAAAGAAAAAGGATTTAAAATCATGCAAATATTTACTTTTATTTTAAACATTAATTTTAAAATGTCTTCTTTTAAAATGATGTTCATTCCAGATTACAATGGCTGCATACTGGTCTGGAACAGTCAGTTGTTAGAAAGAATATCAGATTTTGCATACTACAAGAATTATGGCCATTCATTCCAGCCAAATGGAGTTGAGGATACTGAACATAAGAATGCAAGACATTTAGTGGAATTTTTAAAATCCCAGGATATGCAGCAGTGTGTGGGTAAGGAAAAGGGGAGAGAAAAGAAGAAAAATATTGCTCAGTATTTATCAACAAGCTTTGCAAAATCATTGGACCAGTACCACAACTCTGTTTGGCTACTCTACACAGGCTGCTTAAAACATATTCAAAAAACGTTAAAATATTTCATAATTTTTTTAATCAAACTATGAAAAGCTCCAATTATATAAACAGGCTTATTTTTGCCTTGTATTACACTTATCCTTAAATTTAGATATTTACACAGAACTTAAATAACAGAAAAACATAAAATTTGCAGGACCTTGACAAAATCTCATTCTAAATTCACGCAATTCATGCAATATCAGTGCTCTTTATAACAAACTTTCACTGTAATTAAGTGAAAACCAAGGGCTCCATTAGAACAATCCTTTCAACCTCACACTAACAATTTACTGTACACAATTCTACATTTTTATTACTTTCCATGGGTTACTTTATAACATTAAAATTAGTATCAGTTTTGTGATGATAAAAAAAAAGGGTGAATGATATAGTTGGCAAATATCCCAAGAAAACAGCAGTCAAGCTAGTTAACCACTAAGCTAGAATGAGTGCTGAAAAATTCCACTTGATAAATGTACAAAAAGGACTCAATTGAAAAAGATACCTATTAACCAATTTCTGAGATCCCCATGCAGTTGGAGGAATTACAGCATGATTTTTGCAGTTATTGCATAGCAAACTTGAACAAAAAAAATTAAGGCTAACCTTAAAGATGTCATGGTAGGCCAAGAGCTAGTTTCTTCAACCACTCGTGATCAAGTTTTGGTCACAGTTATGAGAATCAAGATTAAATTTGAATACTGATTGAATTATTCCAAGTGAAAATGGTTATTTTATATGCTGCTATATCAGTAGCCATGTGGTTAATGCATTCAACTGCATTACTAATGCAATGCAAATGGACTTAGAGTAGCCCATCTAATAAATACTTATAAGCACTGTGAATCTGAGGTAAAAGAAAATATTCTGTACTAAAAAACAGGACAACCTTATCTTAAGAATGTGAAAACAATTTAAATGTGGAAATAAACTTACTTTTGTTTAATTGGTCCCAGAAGTTCAAGGCCTGGTTTTATCTCCAGCTCTGGGTTATCTGTTTCTACTGTAGTGCTGACCATTGCAATGAACCAGCCTTTTGCAGCTACTTGATGGGTGTAGGACACCAGTGAAACATAAATATCTGAAATGAAAATAAATATTCCAAAATTTGAATAACTCTCAAGAAATTAACTTTTTTTAAGAGTGGCAAGCCACTGCTTGTGGAATAAAATAAGCTTAATTTCTTTAGCTTCGGCAATTTATTTCTAAATATGGCACAAAATGTCACGCAACGAAGAGATCTTTTTTACATCTGTGTAATCACAGCAAGCCTTGCTCTTAAGGTTCACCATTATGATAAAGAACACATATGTACTTAATCATAACACTTTCAGGACTAGCCTCTTAGCATTGTGGATTAAGACACTCCTCTTCAGCAGCTCTTGTCAATTCCCTCAGGGGTCCTCAGTTTGATTCCAGTCAGGGGAACTTCATCTCAGCATGATGCATTCTCTCTGAGAAGAGCTGTCCCAATTTGATTTTGCTGATAAGCAGCGATGTTTGGAGATTCAGGTGGATTTCTCTCATATGCCAATGTTAATTAAACATTAATGACTTTCAAATTACAATGCTGGTTCCTTGCTCTGCCTAGTAGCAACATGGATCAAAAGTAATGAAGAAACTGAAAAGATTGAGGAATATTAAAAGCCAACATATCTGGTGAGTAACTTCTGCTGCCATATCAGAAATATATTTTTCTCCTCACTTTCATTTCTGATATCATGGTGAGTAACTACTTCTGCTGCCATATGTTGGCTTTTAATATTCCTCAATCTTTTCAGTTTCTTCATTACTACATACAACTTCTACATTACTACATACAAGGCACAGTATAAATAATTCAAGGAGTCAATGTTCAAGATGAAATGGAGGAGGTTGGTAGTCACAAGCATGTGACCCAAAATGAAAATGCAGTATGGTTATGGTCTGATGGCTACCCTCCACTTCAGGGCTGTAGAGAGTGGTCTTACTTGTGTTTGCAAGTAACTTCGAGACTAGAATTTACAAAAATGAAGAATATAAAATGGTTACCTGCATTAGATGTTATGCCAGGAGACCATGGAATGTCACATTGCAAATATTGAAGACTAGCTTTGACATTTAACTGCTTTTCCTATAACTTACTAATGTTTTGCAATGCTACATTAAAATATGAGTGATATGGTCAGGCTTAAACTAGATAAAGTGGCAAAAACCTATTTCAAGAGTTAAAAATTACTCTTCAAGCCAACTCCTTGCCACAGAGGTCTGATAAGACTGTCAGTACAATGTACCACAGACATCTGTGATAAAAGGAATACAGCAGAAAGACAACAGAAAAATATCCAGGATTCAAGCCAAAATCCTTTGTTGTTTGCCAAAGTACACTAATCATTCAGCCACAGTTTCAACAGCTCCAAATTTTAAAGTTTGATATCAAATTCTAGAATAAGTATTAACTTTAGCTTAGAGCCTCTAATAAGCTGATTTTTTGCTTTAATGATGAGTTATAGCATCTGATTTATGAAGATATTTTACTGCCAAAATTTAGCATTAGACAGGTTACATATGAAGCTATTTTAGGCATGTCATGAACAGTATTGTTATGCATAGATTTTCACATCCACACAGAATGATATAAAAAATGCCTCACAACTCTTTGTTCAGCATTGTTGGTACCAGGAGTTCAGACTTGTGGCCATTTCCAGCAATTCTGGATGGCCAGCACCTTTGATCACTGTCCTGTAACCATGATGGCAGAAAACATGGCTTTAGTAAGAGCCCCAAATGTTGCTGCTACATATGAAACTTCTGGGAAGCAGTGATACCGTCCCTAGAGAATAAGAAGTTAGCGGCATCTTCTCCTGCCCATGATATGCAGAGGCACTCCTACCCCAGAGGCAATTGGGATTACAGCATTCCTGGGAAAGGAAATATATCCATATGGTACAATATGGAAGATGAAAGAAATTATGAAGTCCCACCATTATTTTGGCTCCTCCTGACCAATGGAAGGATAAGATACCACTTTGTGTCAAAAGAAACCCAGGCCATCAGAGATGGGGGAGAAAACACAAAAAGGTCTGCTGGTGTCTGTCAGAGAGTGTTTGGAGAGATGCCACAGTTGCAACAGTCAAAATTATGAGCCCACAACCACATGAATTGTCCAAAATAAGTCTTGTATTACCGTATTTTAACGTGTATAAGGAACCCTCTGATATTTAATTCGAGTTTCAAGGAATTGAGTAATTTGTTAATATCTATAATATTATCCATGTATAAGAAACCCCCTTATTTTTGGGACCCAATTTTTGGCAAAAAGGGGTTCCTTATACACGTTAAAATACGGTAATTTTCTTGTTGTTAAAAGATAGCAATAAACAGACTTTCTAGATAAAATACTTCAAGTATGCAATTCTTTTCACCTGTATCACGAGTCATGCTGGTATGTAGACCAGCCAAAGAAATTTATAAAATAAATGTTAAGGATTCTGCAGCATGTTAAATCTGTTTCCATTAGTTAAAAAAAAAAACCATAATGCAATGCAAATAAGGGTCCATCATGGGGTAGCTATAAAGATATATTTCACCTAGTATTATGGGTAGTATTAATGCAGATACAAACATATTTAAACCCCCTGGAACAGTATAACTAAAATTATACATGCTTAACAAAGCTTAAAACTAATTTTACTTTATATATTGCTAAAAATCATTTCAGCCAACTGAATTTTAACACAAAACTTATTTAAAATCTGGTGATACCTGACAGCATATACGCAACCTAAACTGGCTTAATTTTTTTTTACAAATTCCATCTGTATCATTAATGAAACTGAAAACCTGACAAATGGACAGTGATTTATAAAGTAATTAAGTTAGCTGTGGTTAATAAAATCAGTGTAACAAGATTTATGCAGTTTTAAATACACTGGTTTCATAAATTAGGAACAAATGAAAAAAAGAACACAATATTGTAAAACTCCAATGCAGGATTGAGATACTGTAAGCAAATGAATGATGGCAACAATATATGCAAATGCAGTGAGCATTAAAAGTGGGTATTTCAAAGCTGTTCTCCTGTGAAGTTTTTGAGATATCTAGATACCCACAAATCTGTTAAAATTTATTGGAAGATGTGCAGTGGCAAGTTACAGGTTGACTCAAGGCAGGCCAAAGCCAAGCAGATGTTGCAGGATGGCATAATATGAACCATTCAGTTGATGCAGAGATGTTGACAGAGATTCCAACAAGGACAGAAGGCATTCAGATGATTCAGTAGTGTACGATAGAAAGCACAAGAAATGACTGCTATCTGATATTATGCTCCCAGAGAAGCAGGATATAACACATCAGCTGAAATTGGACCTCTCAGCAGCTAGTAGAATGACAATATCTGCTACCACTATACACCAGTCTTCATGAAGTGTACCTATATGCTAGGAGGCCAGTGGTGTATGTTCCCCTGACCCAATGCCACAGGAGGGACTTTCTAACTGGTAGAGATATCCTGTCAACTGGACATAGAAGCAATGGCAGTCTGTGCTCTTCACAGATGAATCAACATTTACCTTCCACAGACATTCGAGGTGTCAGTTGATATGGAGGGAACCAAATGCCACAAATATCTGAATGGGACATCTATGGTGGTAGTAGTGTCATAGTTTGGGGAGGGATATCTTTGGGTGGCTGCACAGATCTGTAGGCAGTTCCAATAGATGTAAAACTGCTAAAGTATTGTTAAGATACCAGGAAGGGAAACAATTTTTAAAGTGATTGCAAATCACCAGTTGCAGCACACACTCCTTTGTGCAACCATACATGGGTAAAACATGATATTTGTCTTCTACAGGATAATAACCCCTCCTCCACTATTGTCACCTTGTCGACTGCTAATGTATGGAGTGGCCAGCTCTCAGGAGATGGGTTGCTCCTCATCTTCTTTCTGCATATCTCCTGGAGTAATGGAGATAAAACTATCCAGCAGTGATGTGTGTCCTAATCAACAGCATGACATGTTGCTGCAAGCCCTGCATAGTGCTAAGAGGTAACTACACTCCACATTAAACCACTTAGAGCTATCTCAGTTGACCTTTATCTTTTTACCATGTGTCTGTATTTGTATACAATTTTGGAAAATTAAAGTGTTATTCCCTTTTACAATTGATACCCACAGTGTTTATATACACCATTTATCTTCCAATTCACATGCAACAGTCCAATGGGTCATCAAGAAAAACCAGGTTCTCAGGTTCCTTAAATTATGGACATATTCCAAATTGCCACCAGTATATTTCACCATACAAGGTTGTTAAACTATTACTTTTATAGCAAACTATGCTACTGCTTATTTTAGTAGAGATTAAGAATTGTAATTCCCAACCTTTGCCATATCAATCCTCTCAAAAATTCTTAGGTTAAGTTGGTTGGCTGTTTTGGTTTTTTATGCACACAAGCACTAGAGGTATAATGTAGGAACTAATGTTTTTATTACTTCATAGTGTAAACAAAGTGTAAACTTCATATATATATTTACTTTATAGAATGTGTGCCACTTTTTTACATTTATAACATTACCATATTTGCCACCTATTTAAAAAAATACGTTTCCCTTCCTGGGATTTTAACAATACCTTAGTGTTTTACAGTTTGTAAAACTTTGCTAACATTCAAAATAATTGCAAAGTAAAAACCCAAGTTCAAATGCATGCTTTAGTCATACAAAAAAATTATTAATCATTGCACTTTTATTAGAGTTTAGAAATTACTTGATAGATCTCTCTCACGCCACACAAAATCCCTAGGTATTCTATCTGGTGGAATAAATATCACACAGGCTGTTGATGCCTGATGTAATGCATCAAAAATCAAAAGGGAAACAAAACTAGAAAGTTTAATCACCTCTAATAGGGAATGATTGATTTCAAGGAGAAAATATTTGTCATAATTTTCCAACATTAGGTCCCCTAACTGCAATAGATTTAAAAAATATGAGTCATTTTATTAATACCTACCACTTTTAAAACGGAAAAAGTTGCACAGCTTCCTTTCCCTTGGAGAGTGGGGTCAAGTTGTACCATCAATGTAAACCCTAACAACCACATTCTAAAAGTATTCTAGCATACTATTTATTAGTTTAAATTTCCCCGATTTTCCAACTTTAGAACTCATAACAATGGAAGTTCTAAATATTTCTTGTAAAAGACTAAATCAATATACTACCTAAATATCTAATTTTTAACATACACTGTTTACATATAGGGGAGGTATTGAATACCCTCCCCTATATCAGGTCCCAAAATTCATCATTCACTCAATATTTCAAATAGCTATGGAAGTTGAAATATTTAACAATGTACTTATTTGTTCTGCAAAAATCATTCAAAATTTATGAAGATTGAAATAATCATTACTAAGCTCATAAGTGAGAGGCCCTTAGGCTCTCTGTTCGTTTTAAAGAGGACAAAGACATGGTTTTTCCCCCCCAGAATTCAAGAAATTGTTTGATTTAAAAGTTGGAATTTTATTCTTGCTCCTATGGAATCACCATATTTTGACTGTTCTCACAACAGCTGAATCTTAAAATACATATACTTGGTTCTAAAATTCTTGGTTGTCTCCTATGAATTAGGGTTTTTTTTTCCTCCCTAGTAAAATGGATATCATCTGGCCAATGGAGTAGCAAGTGAAAAATGTAGAGCAAAATGAAACTCCTCTGTCGTGAACTACCTCTTACTGGACACTATCATTTAGTAAGAAGCTTTGCTCTTCAGCCTCAAAGAAAACACCTTAGATTTTCATGTCATAAATGAGAAAATATTTTGTTATAAGTTTTATTCAAAAATAAACAAAATAATTACCAGATTTCCGTCCAACTTGCTTTTGTGGAATGATTATCTGGCACGAAAGTGCATCTTTTGTATTTGGAATGGGATGATTCATCAAACAGATACAGCGAACCACCTATTTAGATATAATATTTTAGAAACAAACAATCAGCTACAATCACTAAACTTGCATTAAATTCAAAATAATATAATTCCAGAAATACTAATCAGCATATTTTTTTACAACTTTAAATCTAAAAATAAACTGAATATAAATAACTGATACTAAAGTTTTTTTTTAGTAACCGGTACTTTTAACACTATCCTAGCTGCATGCAGATTAATTACTTATAATCACTTAATCTATGACTAAACTATTATCCACTTAATTCATACCTTTCCTACATTAAAACCATACACTGCATCTTACCAATGCTTGAAGAAATGGCTATGTTGCCATCTCTTCCTATATAGTACTGCAGCAACAGTAATAATTCACCACTGTTTGATGTGCTGATGGTGTACCATTTATGGTAATATCACAATGCTACCATTTCATTTTTCTTCCCGTGTCTTTTTTGCTTCCCTGCAGATTATCTGTAATTAGTACATTTTGCATTACATATATAATCATTAAGCAGTCATGAAGAGGTACAATCAGACTTTGCAATTTAGTTCTCCATATATATCCATGCTAAGCTTTTGCATTTGGTGTTACATTTGGTAACTGAAGGCCAATTCCAAAACAGGTTACATTTCACACTGTCTGTATACCACATTCTAAGTATAACTTTTTCTGAGGCCTTTAGCAAATAGTTATGAAAAGTACAAAAAGTGCATAATCTGTAATTTCACACTTAGGGACATAAAATTGTGATCTCTCCATATACAAAATGCTGTTCAAAATTTACAATGACTACCTCTAATATTATCATTGCTTGCATAATCCAACCAATTAATATGCAAACTAATCCCAAGGCACCTAGAATCAAAGACTCCAATTTCCTGTTACTTGGTTTAACAGTGTCCAAGGTTCATTATATAGGAAACTTTAAAAAGGACTAATAACACTGTTAAAAAGGACTAATAAATGTTTCGGAAATGAAAACAGCTGTTTCTTACTATTTTTGAGGAGCTAAACACTATTATGACATTAAAAATTGGTGATTGGCCCTTGTTTTGAAAATACAGGAGGCTGCATCCATATATAGTGTATACTGATTTGAGCCTTAAGCAGTTGTACGAGGCACCAAGTGACAATACCAGGGAGCTATTGCATCATTTGTGACTATTTTATATTATTTTGATCAAAGGGATCTGGGTTTGAGCCCCAGGGAAGGTATGGATGTTTGTGTTGTTCTTTCTACCAAGATCTTGCCTTCCTCACACACCTTCAATTATGGCATATAAACTGACAAGCTCCAGTCAGACTTGATGGCAAGCAGCTACTTGATTTATTAATGAAAATTTGTGTTAGCTCTAAATCAGTGGTCAACAGTGACTTCAATCTTAGTAGAGCATGTCCTTGCATAAGAAGACCTGTACAGACTAGGAGTAGTTTCCAACGAACTTCTCTGTCATATATGTTGCAAATAAACTCCTGCCCAAAAAACAGAGTTGGCACCAATTTTGGCAGTGAACTCACTCATAAGAATATCTCCTTTTTCAATACAATTCAAAATACTCTGAAGTCATCTTTTAAAACTATTTTTTTTTTCATTCACATCCTCAGTGGTAGTATAGGATTGCTAGAATAGTTTCAAGGGTTTGTGTATCTATTGTATGTTTATGAAAAACATTCATTCTGTTATTGTCTTTGACGTTCAAACATAGCTTTAAATTTTTTTAAAATCAAGATTCAATATACATGGTTATGTAATTATATGCTGTATTTAAAGTTATAGTTCAGGATTACTCTCTAGTCACCTCATAAGATGAAATGTTCCACAGTTACTTCAAATATCAGTAAACTGTTGGGTATTGTAATTATGAATCAACTGGCATCTTTATGAGTTAGAATGCTGGGTTGGGTTGTTTTACCTCTGAACAGCACTTTTTTTGCACACAATGGGCTAAATGGCCAGTCAAAAGGACCCTGAAGGCTCCGAGAAGATTGGGGGAGGGGACCCACTAGAACAGCTGTTAGTAGACAGGTGGTAGCCTCCCATCAAGGCCATCCAGTGTGTTCTTTAACATGCACAGGGTATAGCTCTCCTGTACACGGGGCCACGGCTTAACGTCCCATCCAATGGACAGCGGCCTTTCCAAGTCCATCAGTGTCCCCTACTGACCGTGGGCAGGGAGTTTTGTGGAGATAATCTTAATGCTGACCCAGCTGGGACTCTAACCTGGGAACTGCAGATTACGAGCCTGGTGCGCTACCGATTGAGCCACCCCCTCTCCCTATCCAATGTGGCACCATTGGATATTTTTCCTATGAGGACATCCTAAATCCAGACACCTAATAAACAACATAAACTTATTTAAATTACAGAGCACTGAGTAGACTAAGAGAACCAACAATAAACAAAAGAATCAATAGGCTACAACTGTAGAGCAGTGAATCATAACAAAATGTTATCCCAAATTAAATTTGTAAAATGCAACCTTTTTTTTCTTACATATATTTAATGATTAAAAAAATTATTATTGTTTTGCCTGTTGAGATAGAGAAATATCCCATCAATATCATTCTGAACGGACATTATCTTAAATATCATCATGTATAATCCTTTCCAGTTTCAATTAATCTAACAAAGGTATTGTCCTACCTCATGACTGTGCAATAATTCACAATCAACCAAATTCTTATCTTAATTAAAAGGCAATATATTGTCCACTAGCAGTGTACCTGAATATTGGCAACCTTCAATCAACTATTCCATCTTCAGCTTAGCATCAGGTTCCATGCTTAATCCTTTGCACTCTAAGTTTATTTTTATAGGTGTTACCAGTTATGCAAAACAATATTAATAAAAAAAAATAGCTTTTTCATATCATAGCTTAAATTTTTTTAAATATAAATATTGTCGAAATACTTGCCTGCAAAAACTTTTTTTATTGATAAGGAGAACCTTTATATATATATTTATGGAACAAAAATAACAGCAATTTACAAAAAATAAAAACAAATACAAAACAAACATTACAAAAAAAATTATACAAAAACTACAACTTATAATTTTTTAACACGATACTGTTCGAAACAGTTGCTGACATGTATGTGAAGTTTTTGCACGCATGTATTACAAAAAGTGGGTTTCATGTCTACCACCCAGCATTTTTCGATTGGAATAAACTAGTCTTTTTTCGGTCCCAGTATGCAATATATGTAATTTATTGCTTAGTATGTCCTCTCCACCCACCGCAAAAATTGGTTTTCTTGAAAAAGAATCAAGTTGATAACTCCCAACTAATTGGTCTACCAACAATTTTACAAATTTAAGGTGACATTGGCTTTTGAGATTTTGTATTGTTTTGTATAATATGTATGAATTTGTAACACATATTTCCACCCCCCCCCCCGCAAAAAAAGGCTTCCTCACCACTTGAGCGATTTCCTCAGGGAACAGTACATCGAAGCATACTGGTCAGCTCGATTTACTCCACACATTTTTAATATAATTTATTATAATTTTTCTCTTTTGGACATCCACAACATTCCCACTATGTTTTCTTCTTTGAATCATGGTGATTTCTGCACCTCCACAGGCAGTGAGTAGCATTAACCCTTTAACGCCCAGAACGGCCCAAAAAGGCAGAGATTTTGAAATGGACTAGTCCGAATAGTGCTATTTCTTTGTCTTTACTACCCTCTACCCTTTTCTCAGATTCCTTGGGCGTTTCACTCTTTCATTCATACATGCAAGGACCACCGTTCTATTTTTTTTTTATATCTTAAAGTCTTCCTTCCTGCAACAAATAGGTTTTTTTTTTGGTAAAAACTTTGTATTTATTGTTCCTGTAAGATGGCATTTTGGTTTTAACAATTCAAGAGCAAGAGGAATGCTTGTGTAGTATCTGTCAGTGTACACGTGATATCTACTTGGATTTAGAATTTTATCCAAAATTCGTTTATATAACTGTAAAGGAATTCTGGAACTGATAGGCAATTCTGGTTTCATGAGGTCTTGTGTTGTAATACTACCATAGTATGGCAAGATTGTATACACATATCCAGTTTCGGAATCACACAACACAAAAACTTTTATTCCCCACTTTGTTGGTTTATTGGGATTATATATTTTAAAACTAATTATTCCCTTGAATTTGACAATCGACTCATCCACACAGATATGTTCACCAGGTATAAAATAGTCTGAAAACCTTGAATCAAGGTACTCCAGGAAATTACTGGCTTTTTGAATTCAAGTTCTTGAACTTAGTCTTCAGTTGTTTGTGTTTTCAAATGGATCACCCCAAAAAAACTGTTGAAATCAATCTCTTGTAAATATATCTGAATAAAATGGTATTTTGCTGTTATGGGCAGTTGACCCTGTATTCTTGTATATTGGCAAGGGACATTGTTCCCATGTTGAGAATTACACTGATGAATGCTAAAGATTCTTTGTGTTTGATGTCAGTCCATGAATTCCACACAGATTTTCTGGATAACTATTTGTTGCATTTTACATTTGGCATATTTGTTTGTCTCTTTTATTACAGAATCAATGAAATTATCGGTGAAAACAATTTGGAAAAATCTAATGACTCCTTCATATTATCAGATATATTTTGAAGATCCGTTTTCTGTGGCCATATAGTAAATGATATCGGACTCAAAAGGTGGAGGAAAGTGTACTTTGGCCAGTAACATCCATCCAATCATCATCATTCGAGTCGCTTACTTGCTCCACTGACTCGTCACCACTTTCTTCGGTGTCACTCTCGATTCTCAGAAGTCCTTCTGACAGGAACGATATCACTTTCATTGGAACAGCTTTCAAAATTTGATTCAAAATCACTACTAACATTTCCACTTTCATCACAGTTGCTGAAAACAAATTATCGTCACTGCTATCAATTGGCACTATAACTTCTATTACTGGTATTTATTTTATCTGCCATGTTTATGGGTAAAAATTATGATCATGAATAAATAATACAGAGCACAGATATGATACACAACCATCTGCTATGGACATTAGCACCAGACTGATCGTAGCATGTCGCTGCTATGGTGCCCTCAGGTGCAAAGGTTTAATGATAAATGGAGCTTATGTGTTATTAATGAACTATCTCCTCAGGTTCTTTCATACTACCTACTGTATTTGAAGTTGGGCCAATTTTCTGTCAGTTAGGTTTTCAGTCATCACCTACCAACTTTTAGTTTAATACCTTAGGAATACTCAACATGTGGTACATTTGTAAGCTGAAACTGCTATATTAAATTTATTACTTTAGCCTATATATTTTGACATAATAAAGCACATGAATTATTTATAAAAACCTAATATTTTAAGTGTTCATAGAGATTAAACTTGTTTAGATTATGAATTTTTATCAAGTTTAACCTCTAATATCTAATTTTATACATCAATGAAAATTTTCAATTAATAAAAAAAGGGGTAAAAAAGGGCACCCTTTCACCCCACCTTTCTTCTTTGTAAAACTAAGCTCTGCATGGCTTAGTAATATACACCAAAGAATCAAAATATTATGACCAGCACATGTGAAGGTCATGAAACGGTATAAATAACAACTGATACTGAGCTCTGTTAATCAGTGTTTTTTTTGTTCTTCAAATGGGAAAGGCAGCAGACTTAGGGAAGTTTGACAAAGGCGAAATTGTAATGGCCAGATAACTGGATCAGAGCATTTCCGAGACGGTAAGGCTTGTGGGGTGCTCACAGTCAGCCGTGGTTAATACCTTCAAAAAGTGATCCAAGGGAAAAACTATGAACCACCAGCAAGGTGTGGCTCATCAATGTTAGAGATGAGCAAAGGTTATCCCATATGGTACAAGCCAACAGAAGGGATTCTGTGGTGCAACTTGCCTGTAATTTGAATTTTGGTTACAGGAGTAATGTGTCACAACACACAGTACATCAAACCTTGCTGGAAATGGGGCTGCATATAGCCCCAAGCTGCTCCAAGTGCCCATACTAACCTCGTTTCATTGTCATAACACAAGCATCAAAACTGGACCTTGAATGATTGGGAGGTTGTCTGGTGTGATGAATCCAGTTTCCTGTTGCACCATCTGGACAGCTGGGTAAGTGTGCGTCATTTACCTGAGGAAGTGTTGGCACTAGGATGCACCGTGGGGCAAAAAACAAGCCGGTGGAGGAAGTGTAATGCTTTGGGCAATGTTCTGTTGGGAAGCCTTGGATTTATTCACTCATGTGCAGGAAATGGACATCTATCACCCAACAAAACATCACTGCAGACTAGGTAAATCCTTTCATGGCAACGGTATTCCCCTCTAGTAGTACCTTCTTTCAGCAGGATAATGCACCATGTCACTCTGCCTGGATTGTTTGAGAATAGTTTATGGAACATGAGGAAGACTTCCAGGCATTGCCCTGGCCTCCAAATTCCCCATAATCAATCCAATCGAGCATCTGTGGTTTGTGTTGGAACAGCATATCTGATCTGGGGCTGCTCAACCACTTAACTTACAAGAGTTAAAGGATCTGCTGGTAACATGTTGGCACCAGATACCACAAGACACATTTAGAAACCTTGTAGTGTCCATGTCACCCCCCAGGTAAGAGCTGTTTTGGTGGCATGTGATGGACCAATATCATATTAGGCAGGTGGTCATAATGGTTTGACTCTTCAGTGTACGATTTAAACAAAAGCAATGACAATGCAATTAAGTACATTTAATATATATATTAATACACATCAAGAGGTGCCTAATCATTTGCTAGGAAACAGTTTTTGCCATGCAGTTCTATTGAAGTAATTATTTGCATATTTGGAAATTTATCTTGTATTTAACCACAAACCATATTAAAAGATCTAACTGCACAAATGATAGAACAAGGGTAATTTCTGGTTAGTTTCTTTTAGTGATTTAGGTTAATAGATATTTTGAAGTCTAAAATTTATTACTGCACCCCCATACACACACACACACACACTGGACATTTTACTCCCCCATGGCATTTTTTAAAGTTTATATTGAATGATTTTAAAAGTATTTACACCCCTTCTCGACTGTGCCCCTCTGACATTTTTTTTATTTGGTGCACTAACTTTTCTTCACTTAACCAAGATCCCCAAAATTCAACACCCAAAGAAAAAAAAAATAACATTCAGTAAAAAAAGCATCTAAGAAAGTGTTTCTCAATTTCATAAACAGGACAGAAAATCCCATTAATGTGAGCAATCCAAGTCACCGTGTATAATACTGGTCCATCTTTTAAAATATACAACACTGAAAAGAATCATTAAAAGAAATAATACATTTACCTGAAACACTATTTTTTATTTCAGAAGAAATTTACTTTCAATTAATATATAATGCAACTGTTTTTATTCATTGCATTTTCTAACATTAAGCCTTAATTGCATATTCTGACCTATTTTTTCAGTATATCAGTGAAAGAAAGTTTTATTAAAAGCAATATGCTTGTAATTTTGTTTAAATTTATTTTCATGAAATTTGGAATTAAATTCTGTTGAATTTGGTAAATAACACAACCTATCTCTATTAAATGGTTTTAAAAAAGAAAATTCGAAAGTTGACCTGTTTATCTGACCAGCACAACTGCGAAAGACTGGACTCTTCTCGAAGTATGGTACTGAGAAGAAAAAAATTATGAAAAGAGTAATTTTTTTGTTTGAAGTAATATTTTTCAGAAATAGCCTTTCTATTCATATGCATTATAATTAATTCTATTAGTTTTCTTTAAATAAATTTTAGTTTGCATTGCCAGGTGCTTTTTTTTTTTACATGACTTTAAAAAAGGTCGAATTAAAATAAAATATTTAACAAAAAAGATTAGTTTTATTTTCAAGAAACCCAGAATTAAATGCTGTTTAATTTGGCATATGTCACAATTCCTTTCATTAGTTATTTGGCAAAAAATTAAAGTTAATTTTTTTTGACTGAGCATAGGAAGAAAATACCAGATTTTCAGGCTGGACACTGGAAGGATTAACAGTAATGTTTATCCCTTCCCATGTCCAGCCTTGCCTTTTAATATCAGTGTCATTCAATGACACTGATATTAAAAGACAAACACAAAAATAATGACAGACACATGAATAGATGGGGATTGGACTGGATATTGATTGAATATGGGAGCAGAGGGACTAGAAAAACTTAAGATATTCCGATTCAAATGACTGAAAGCTTTGTATTTGAGCTTTTACTCTTTTAAACCTTTAATTATCAATGGAATGCATTCAGAGTCAAATATGTAGTTCTGAATAGTTCCCAAATTATATCAAAATTATTAATGTTAAATGTATAATAGTGTATATACTATTGCATATAATTAAAAGTATGTTTCATATCAGTATTGCATATGGGATAAGCTGTTAAAATTTGTTGTTTTAACATTGCTAATTTTTGTCCACTGAAACATTCAAGGGTTATCATTGCCATTACAATACCTCGTAAATTAAAAAATGTATTACTATTATATACTTCAACTAAATTTGCAGTATATATATCTATTATAAATTATTAACATTCAGCATAATATGATAAATATCTTAAAAACTAACTTAATAACACAGTTTGAGATCAGGTAACAACGGTAAACCATGCTAACCACCCTGATTAATATCGTGCAATCAGACAACCATCTAGTACTGAAGGTCCCATGTAGGAAAACCATTACAACATTCACTCTGCCTGACAGCAGCATATTGAAACCAAGCAGTATTCACGTAAATTCTGTAACCCTATAAGGTGAACTCGTTTCAAAGTAGATGAAGGTAAACTCCGGTGTTAACAGGAAACACGACTTTTCAATATTAACAGAGTTTTGATGACCAACTGCAGATTCCAAGTGGTGTATATAAAAAAATAATAATAAATACCCCCTCAAGCAGCTGCTTGCCACAGAGGTCTGACAGGAGCCTGTCAGTTCATATGCCAAAGTAGATCTGAGAGGATGGCAGGACCTCAGCAGAAAAACAACACATACAACCATGCCTTATCCGGGGCTCAAACCCAGGTCCCTTAGATCAGTAGCCAAGCGTTCTAACCACTCGGCCATAGAGAACAATAAATTGTAACATGTTTGAAATATGAAGAATTCTCAACAGTAGGGGGGGGGGGAAGGAAAGCATGATTGAGTAAGTTTAAATTAAAATGAATGTGCCAAATGTTTCCAAAAAATTTGAAACACATACTTATCAAGTAGCATAATTAACCCTTAAGTACTAAAGTAATGCAAAACATTTAGATTCAAATTTCTGGGGCCAGAAAATATTTCACACTGGAACGATATTCCACAGTTAGATACAATCAGTTGTCCCCCCCCCCCCACAAATACCATATGAAAAGTGAAATATCTAACAAGATAAATTTTGCACGTAGGAAACAGAACATGAAAATAGTTTACCTGACCCACTTTCTCAGCTCTGTCAGGAACGTAAGAAGGATCACAATAGACTTGTTTGCACTTTGCAGTTTCACTGCCTGAACGTACCCCAACAACTTGACCATTTTCCAACACTATTTCATCAATAGGTTTATCGAGCATATATGTACCACCATATATTGCACTTAACCTAAAATAAGTAAAACAATAACATCAGGATACTAACAATTTTCTTATTAAAAAACAGTCAAACATAAAAAGTAAAAATGTAGTGAACACCTAACCTAAATATTCATAATAAAAATATTGGTCTCTTAGGATAAAATGAGAAAAATCAAAGACATTCTTCATGCATTAAAAAAAATGCACTGTGCAAACTAATCAGTCTTTTATGAAGGATACTTATCAACTGCACTATCATCATGAGGTTATTCAGCAGACTGGGGATAGCAAAGGTGAATCTCAACACAGGCATAGTTGTGACTAGAGGTTAGAAACGTAGATTACAAACTTGGATGATACAAAACTGAGCCAACCTCCACCCATGTAAACAATTAAGTATTTTCTCTAATGATTGAATTTATATGCAATTTCCCTCAATTTTGGCAAAAAATTATTAGTGTGAATTCATAAGACTACACTGTTCATTGAGATGACAAAAACCACTTCACCTTTGTGTATAGCAGAGCCAGTTTCTTTGCTCTGGCTGGTTCTTTTACTTGGTTTCTTGAATATCATGTCGGCAGTTTTAAGTTAGTAGTAACCTGATTTCGTTTCCATACATTTACATATATTATAGATTATTACAAATCTCTGGTCTTGTATGCATTTTTCATTTAAATTAGTAGAGCAAAATAGTATATAAAATTCCATGAAATGTATATTTACAATTTCTTTTAATTTTCAAAAATTCCACTTTATACATATTAAAGTTTGTGTTAATGATAACTTTTATTAACATTAGTCTGCAACAAATTTTTTTTTTAAAAGCAGCAACACTAAAAAACTATTCCATATCCTGGTTAAAAGAAATTAGTTCTTCCTTAAGTCAGTTTCACAAAATTAGTTAGGAGTATTATTTTAGCCTTGTCTACTGGGTGTTAAGTTTAAATATATCACCTGTTTTTAGACAATTGGGAGTTAGACCTATTTACACAAGTTAAATGCAATTTTAATCACGAGTAAAAAATGATTTTTATACTGGAATATATCTTATGTGAATGTAATTGAAATATTGCTGTGTATTTAAAAAATGATATTTATGAGTCAAAAAGCAAATTTTGACAATTGATTTGTCTAGTGGAATTACTGATTCATATAGAAATTCTAGACATGCATACGAGTTTAAGAAGTAAAATCAAAACAATTTCATACTTTAGCCAAACAGCAACAAAATCTAGGTAGAATAGGCTTAGAATCGTATTAGGCTATTTATAACTCTGAACTCTATTTACATGTAGTGCTTCTTTTCTATTGTTGTACACTATTTTCTTGATTTTTGTGAAACAAGAATAAAACAACCATATTTCTTCAATTCTAAGATGCACTTCCCCTCCCCCCATATAAACGTCTTCAAAAATGGGGCGAGTCTTAGAATCGATGGCGTCTTACAATTGCAGTTTTTTTTTTTTCTGCTCTTTACAACAGGGTACCACATTTTTTGTTTTTATGCAGAAACCCCACCTGCTAGTTACTAACCATTATCGCCATTAACCATTATCACATTCTCCAGTTCCATTGGAGAATAAAGTGGCATGGGTATTTTCCCGCGCTTTCCAAACGTGAAGCCACTGTTATTTCATTATAGTGAAGCTCTGTGAGTGAATTATAGTGAAGCTCTGTGAGTGAATTATAGTGAGCTTGGAACCTGGCTGTTGACTGACAACCTTCCTCTGACACCTTCCGAAAAAATTAAGAAAGCGCCGGCATCAAAATTGGGGGAATGGGTATCAACTGCTTGGAAGTTAATCCAGAAAGAATAGTGCAGTACTCATTTAAAAAATGTTGCATCACCAACACTCTCGATGGCTCAGAAGAATCGGACTCTGAATGTGAAGTAGACTCATATTGATGCAGATATGACGGCTCAGAAGAATCAGACTCTGATATTGATTCAGAAGAAAGTGATGAATAACATACCTACTGATAAATAGGTACTATTGTTGTTAGTAAATTGAATTCTATTATAATAAAAATATTTGTTAGATATACTTAGAATCAAAGCTTTTTTTCTGTTGGTGGTACTGAAATTAATGTGCATCTTACAATCAATGGATCTTAGATTGGAAGAAATATGGTAATAGTATCTTATTAAATATAATAATCAATGGCTTATCTTTGTAAAACTATGAAAACTGAAAAGTTTGTACTTTTCCAAGTCTGCTATCAACTTATTTAATAATCTTAAGAAAAGCGAATGTGATTTTGTCCATTTTAATAATTAGGTTGGTGCAAAAATAATATTTTATTGTTTTCTTTATATATTTTTTTATTTCATAATTAACAATATTTTTGGTTCATTTTAAAGTTTATTCTTTGATTAATCTATCTATGCTAATGTTGCTTTTAGAAAATTTCATTTTTGCCATTTTCTGTAGTCTAAAAGTTATGTTAAGAAAAAAGGAATTGTGTATAATTTTGTTGCACGAGTTCAAACATGGCCATAATGTGACCCAAACAACTTGTAATGTTGTCAAAGTATGGCGTGAGAGAAGAGTTTCTAAACGTATAGTGTGACATTGGTTTGAAAAGTTTCAGAGTGGAGATACAAGCCTTGAATATGAGGAAGGGAAAGGTATATTATTGAAGCAGACCTTCACAAAACCATGAAAGAGATCATGGAAGAGCTAAATAACAACTGTTGTTCAGCACTTGAATAAAATTGGAAAATCAAAGCTTATGGATTCTGCACAATTTAAATGAAATAAAAAAAGTCATTACTAAGTGTTTCTTCATTGCTTTTGTGCAACAAAAATGATCCACTTCTTGATCGGATTGTGATGTATGACAAAAAGTGGATTCTGCTGATGATCAGAACAATGACTCAATCAAGATGAAGCACCAAAATACTTCCCCAAACCAAAGTTGCATCAAAAGAAGGTTATGGTGACTTGTTTGGTGGTCTGAAGTCAGTATTATTCACCACAGCTTCTTGAATCCAGGTGAAACCATCACTGCAGAAAAGTATTGTCATAAACTCGACAAAATGCACCAGAAGTTGCACAATAAACATCCAGAATTGGTCAATTGAAGAGGTCCTATTCTTCTCCGTGACAATGCTTGGCCACACATTGCATAAATGGCACTCCAGAAGTAAAACAAATTGGGCTAAAAAACTCTGCCCCACCCACCATATTCACCTGACTTGTCACCAATAGATTACCACTTATTCAAGAATTTAGACAACTTCCTTCGTGAACAAATCTTCAACAATGGAACAGCAGAAAACACCTTCAAATAATTTATCAACCCCAGAACTCGGAATTTTATCGAATGGCATAAACTTATTTCTAATTGGCATAAATGTGTAGATATTAATAAAAATAAAAACCATCAGAAAGTTTATTATGAGCTAAGATTTGATGAAGTTGAGCTTCAAAAACCAATTATTTTTGCACCAAACAAATAAATTTAAGTCATCCTCACAATTAATAATTATATTATTTCACTTTGAAGAAAGCATACAATAAACTGAACACTATATTTCAATAAAACGCTAGGAATCAGAATTAAAAGTTGGTCTTGCTATTTTTTGCAGATGTAAAATAGAACTTTGATCTCAAAATTTTCAGGAGTGCAACAATTGGGTGGAAAAAAGGAAATGATGAGAAATAATTTGTATTACAAAGACTAATTCTAAAATATCTGCCACAGAGCAAACAAATTCAACACTACTTGGAAGTCTCTTTAACCAGGCACTCTATAAAACAAAATTATTCAAAATAAAATCAACATAGGTGATATTTGCATCTGTTCTCTTTAATCTGACACTGAATACAAAATTTTTTTGACAATATTCTGACCAAAAAAATTCTGAATTGAATGAATGAATCACTATTTTCACATTGTTTTAATCTGACATCACACTATGGCAGTTTTTTTTTATGAAGTCTGCTCCTTCTGAATGTAGCAAATGAAAATGAAAGAAACACTACTGGAACAAAGCAACATAGGATTATCTGCTTTTTCCCTAATACAACCTTCAATAAAGCAAAATTTTTAAACGTCATTCTTTAAAACAAGTAAGAAAATCAATGGAATGTATTACAGGAAATAAAATAGCAGATATTGACAATTATTCTCACAATTCAGACTTTCATCAGAATTTTTTTTTTCTTCTGAATGAAACAATTAGAAATACACAGAAAAATGTAAACAGCCAGCATTACATTATTTTTTTTTTCCTTATTCGATATTCCAAAGAGCAGTTGAATTTATTCTTCCTAATTCGATATATCAGTGCATTTGATATTTTTAAAACATATTTTCTCAATGGAACAATCAGAAACCAAATGAGCGTATTACAAGAAATGGAGATAGATGTTTCACCTGTTGTCTCTAATATAACTTTGGTTTAAACAACTGTTTTAATTTCTACTCCTTTTACACAACACCTGAAATAAAAAAAAAACGTCCAAATAAAAATTGTAAGTTATTACTTACAATTATATTGTAGTGCATCATTAAAATTTATTTAATTTTAGCTGATTATTCCAATGGTTTTAGAATTGTGGAACATTCAC
The DNA here is from genome assembly GCA_038380435.1 of Ryuthela nishihirai. Taxonomy (NCBI): domain Eukaryota; kingdom Metazoa; phylum Arthropoda; class Arachnida; order Araneae; family Heptathelidae; genus Ryuthela; species Ryuthela nishihirai. The sequence continues at coordinate 45,872,415 of JAWZYU010000020.1, forward strand.
TAAGATGCATTAATAAATGACATTGTAAAATTGCTTTTGTCTGGATGTTGGTTGCTGAAAATTCTTTAGTATTTTAACACCAATTATAGCATTTTTGGTAACAGCAGTGGAAAGCTTCTACTTTGATTGTTTCTCATGAGCAGTAAACATTTTATCAGAACTTTTGTCAGCTCCATAGGCAATGCTCGCTAACAACTATGGTAATCTCACTAACCCAACAATTCAATAAAACTGATCATTTCATAATTACAATCCTTCTGAACTACACAATCGAAAATAAAAAGGAACCATCAGAGAAAACTGGCAGATCCGACATTTAAATCCTTTCTCTGTAACCAGATTTTGAAATGATCTTAAAAATGATCCACGCTAAATTTTTTAGCAAACTTTGATTTCCCAAGTGCATTTTACTGTGTTGGTTTCGTGCAGTGTGTTTGCTTGATTTCAGTTTCTTTTGTTCTGAAGGAAACAAGACATTCGTTTTAAGTCTGATTAATGAAGCTACTGATAGACTTTGATTTCAACTTTTTATTCATATGATGCATGAACCAATCATCATCCCTCAATTCTTCTCTTCCGTAGCCCTTGGGCTACGAAAGTCCAACCAGACTGTGCAATTTAGTTCTCCAAGCAAGTCTGTCCTGAGTTATATTTGCTGCATCTGGCCACTACACACCAATTCTAATAAGGTCTTGTTTGACATTGTCTGCCCACTGCATCCTAGGTCCCCCCCCCCCCCTCTTTCTGAGGCCTTTAGGCACATTGTTCATAACCCTATTCGCCAATCTATAATTATTCATATGGGCAACATGGCGAAACCAGCACAATATGCTGCTTAAAGGAGGTTGCCAACTCCTTTGCCTAACCTCATCATTAGTTACAAAGCTGAACTACCTAATGTCCAAGATACTGCGTAAGCATCTAGTTTCCTGTTATCTTGTTTACAAGTTTCACTGCCATAACTAACCCTAGAAAGAACCAAATTATTATACATTCTAATTTTAGTCTTTAGGTGTATACGAATATTTCTCCACACTCTCCATAGATTCTTAAAAGTCCCGGCAGCAATCCCTATCCGTCTGTTAATCTCATGCTGCACATCACCAGTATCTGTTACATAGCTCCCAAGATAATTAACTGTGACACCTGCTCAAGACTGCAACCATTCAGATTAACTGAATCACAGCCTGCCTGACCAATTTTCATCACTTTAGTTTTTTCTCTGTTTATAACCAAACCTACTCTACTACCAGTTTCATCAACAGCCCGAATGAAAGAGTTCATCTCATCAACATCATTTGCCAAGAGGACTAAATTATCAGCATAATCTAAATCAGAAATTTTCATATCTCCAGCCCATTTAAGGCCAAATCTTTCCCCTGAAGTGAATTTCGCATAACAATCAATAACCAAACTAAAGAGAAAAGGGGACAAAATGCACTCTTGTCGAACACCAGAAGTAATGCTAAACCAATTGCTACAAGCCTTACCAACTCTCATACACGACTCAGTGTTATTATAGAGAGCTTTTATTATGTTAACTAACTAATAGTAATATAAAAATCTGTTTCAGCCAAAGTTAGATTAGGAGAATAGATAAAAAAAATATAGGCTGCTTCAGTATATTGTAATTCGGTAACTGTAATCCATTATATTGATTTCATATTGTTTCCTCTGGGAGAAAAGCATGTTTAAAAAAATTCATTTTATTCAAATGTAGGATTAATCAAGATACTGATAGGCTTTTACTGTTTATTTTTCTGTACTGCATTCTATGGTTTCTGTTTGCTTAATTAGAAATATACAGAAGACAATATAAAAACTGTTGTAACCAAAGTCAGATTAGCAACAATAGATTAAAAAACTATGTATTTTGGTAACTGTAATTCGTTACATTGAGTTCCAATTGTTTCTCTTTGAAGGATATTTAAAACATTCATTTTATTGAGTGTTGGATTAGTGAGAATACTAATAATCTTATGCATTTTTGTTTCGTGTATTCTTTTGAGATTGTTTCACTTAGAATTAACAGAATGGAATAGATATACAAGAATAAATTGTAATGAAAGTCAGATTAGCAGGAATAATTGTCAATATTGGCTCTTCCAATTTCCTGTAATATATCAATTGATTTCTTTTAGGAGGATCTTTATATTCATTCTACTGAGTGTGTGATTAGTGAGAATAATAAAAAATTTTATGCATTTTTGTTTCATGTAGTCATCTCTTTTGAGATTTTTTGCTTAGAATAGAATAGAAATGTAAGAATCCATTTTAATGAAAATCAGAATTGTGAGAATAATTGTCAAATTGGCTGTTTTGATTTCCTGTGATTTTCCATTGATTTCCTATTGTTTGTTTTAGAAAAATGACATTTTATTAAAGGTTGTATTAGTGAAAAAACAGATAATCCTATGTTGCTTTATTTCCATTAGTGTGTTAGAATAATAGAAGAAAAATTGTCATTAGCCTGGTGGGATCTGAACCCACGACCTCCTGATAACATGTCAGGTGCTCTGACCACTGAGCTAATGGTGCAGAAAAATTATCCTCTATTAGTCGTTTTAAGCATTATACCATAAAATAATCATTGGAAATAATGTAGTTGACTGTAATTGAAGACTGTCCAGATGGTACCTTCCAGTCTAGTGCACACGGCCAGCCCACATCGTGTTAATTGGCATGGCATTTTTTTTTAATTTTTTTTAAGTCAACACACTGAGAATCGAGCGTAATTTGTTACAGTAATAGCATTGTTGTTAATAATAGAGGAAAAATTGTCATTAACTGGGTGGGATCTACTGATAACATACTATTGTATAATGCTTAAAGCCACTAATAGAGGATGATTGTTTGGCAGCTGGTACCTCAGAGCATCTGACATGTTATCAGGAGGTCCTAGGTTCAGATCCCACCCAACTAATGACAATTTTTCCTCTATTATTCTAATAAACTACTACCAGGTGTATATCTGAGAAATTCTATTATTGTTCCACGAGTATGTTTCATTTTCACTTGCTATGTTTAGAAAGAACAGACTTCGAAAAAATCCACCATAGTATAATGTCAAAGAGAATAGATACAAGCCCTTGATTGAATAATGGATTAAACAGAATGCATTCAAATAGTGCAGTGCATTCAATTTAAAAAATTTTAGGTCTGAAGGAAAAGATTTGTTAAAAAATTCACTGTATTCAAATGTCAGATTAAAGAGAATAGATGCAAATATCACTCTATGGCAGATATTTTAGAATTAGTCTTAGCAATCCAAATTATTTCTTATTTCCTCTTTTCCACCCAACTATCGTATCCACCCAATTGTAATATACAAATTTTCAGAAAACCTGATCATGACAGAGTTAAATTTTACTTACTATTCTCTTGACATCCGTTTCAATTTTTATAATAGCCACATGCATAGAATAATTTTTCTGATTTTCAATAAACACATACATAGAATAATTTTGATTTTCAACAATTACTTTTTAAATTTCTAGTTTATGCAGAACTTGAGATTCTTAACATATTTACACATTATCACTTAAACATATGTATAAAACTGATCCTGATAAGTCTATTTTAGGAACCATTTTGTTGTGAATTGTGTTATTTTGGTAACTAAACAATTACAGACTAGATTTTACAGTAGTGACATCATTGCTGCCATATCTCAATAAATTGAGTATAGCAACACCAATTACTCCTTAACTCTTTAAAATGTTGAACTAACACAATTCTTTAAATCTTTCCATGACATCAGTGCCATACAGCATTTCAAAATGGCAGCTCCACAGACATTAGTGCTGGTGAGCATCACAGGTAAAAATAAAAGGAACTTCACTTTTTTAAATAGCAATTTCTATTTGAAATTTATATATAAAATATAAAGTTAAACTTAACAAAAATGTTTACATTTTAGATTTTGTTGAGAATTTTGAAATGCTATATCATTATGATATCCATTCAAAAATATCATTTAGAAATTTTCAGATCTTCATTGCTATACACTTTATACAATTTTTTTTTCAGACTTTTGATTTCCATTCACAAGTATGACCTGAAATATTGCCAATACATTTTTCTGTAAACTTTTAAATGCTTCCAAAAATTAACTAGTTAGCTTATTTTTAAGCATCCGACTTTGCCTGTCAGTCTCTTGCAAAATTAGAATGTCCAGATCATTTTAGTATTCCTGTGTAAGGAATCAAAATAATCTACAGAGTTCTCACATTCCAGGTACTTCTGGATGTCAATATACTTGAGTATACAAGACAAATAGTTTAAAAGTCACCTGCATAGTGCAGAGAAAATAAATGTATTTGGTATTCTTTTGAGAGTATTGTCAAAAACTTCATAGCTTAGTACAAAATTATTTTACCACATTTTGAATTCATTAAACAATAATTACTAATACACCAATCAAAGAAATAAGCTTCCAATATAAGCCAAAATTTGTGAGCTGGATTTATTACAGTAATGAAATAAACAAACAAGGTGTATTCAGGCACCAAAAAATAAATTATCTGCATTATTTTGTTGCAATCCATTTCTATAGTTCTCTTTTGAAGATATGTAGTGGGAAAATTGTCATTATACATTCTTAGTCTAATAAAGCTGGTGTTAGTAACAGTATTTTTTTTATACGTGGTACTAATAATCTTTCGTTCACTGTATCAAAAGGAATATAGAATTTATCTGAAATTGAGATCCAGTTGACAAAAATACAGCTTCTTTATAAAGAGTATAACTTTAAAATTGGCAAGACTCTTAAATAAGTGAAAATTGGTTGAGAATTTGGAGTTCTTGGTGTATTGGTTAAAATTCTTAATATATACTTTTGTAATACTGTTAACCAATTTAAGATACATTATGGAATCAAGATGTGGGAGATGCTCCAAGTAGAATATAAGGATGAATACAAAATAAAAACATCTAATACTTGAAATATCTAGCATTGGTCATAACACATATGCTTTCAAAATTATTTTTTCATATATTGTATCTATATGCTGTTTCCATGTGAGTGAGTCATGTATTGCATTTCTAAGATATTTTATGGATTGTAATTTTTCTTTTTTTCACAATATACAGTTAACAAAAGAAGAATTTCTGTGATGAGCAATAAAATATCTTTTCATATACATAAATATTTTTCTATAAGAACAAAGTAACCTTTGTCCTCACAGAAAATTCTACATCCGTTTTCTACACAAATACTAAATGTTTACTCTAATTCCACTATTTAAAAATTAAAGCTCTTTTTGCAAGTTACAAAGAAGAACATTCTATCTAGTAATTTCTGTTACAGAAAAATTTAAATTTTCTGTGAACCCATTCAAACTATTCTATTTGCATAACTATCATAATTTAAAAATTGCAGTAGATACTTTGAATATTAAAAATAAACTACCTGCACTAGAAGATATAAGTCAAGATGTTATAAAAATATATTCTCTTTGAATTTTTTACTTCTGCTCTGGACGATTTGACTTACCTTGCAAATCCTTGTGGAAGTTCTCCAAGTCCATAGAGTGGATAAAGATAAGGACTCTTTCCATAACGTGCAAGAGAGTCACTATACAGCTTAATCCTATGAATAGTCTCTAAACATGGCTTGCTGAGGTACCTAGATATTTAAATTACAAATGTACTCACCATTCAAAAGAACAACTTACATTATGATTACATAATGATTAATATGTAAAACGATTAGTAAAGGCATAGTATGGAATAAATACTTTCTAAAAATAAATGGAAAGCTGGCAGGCAAAACATACCTTTCCCAATACAGTTATTCTAAGCTTTAATGTTCTGAATGCCTCAATTATAAAAACTATGATGCCCACCTGTGAGAGAATGTCTAAATGACAGTCTCAAATGATATTTTTTGTTTGGTGTGTCCCAATACTAAAATCTTCAGTAATGTTATATATCTATAAAATTTTGAAGTAATTATGAAATGGGTAAACAAAAAAAATTTTATCATTCACATTACCCTTTGCACTTATCTGGCAGTAATCCCCCATCACGAATATTTGCCTTTGTAGTTATTGGGTGGGAGTCACTAACTACGTATTTTACTTCACCGTTTTTCTTATTGAAGCAAATGTAGGATTTGGTTTCTGCCATCTGGTAATACACTATGAGCAATATACATGAAACACGCAGCACTTGATCATTAAGTACTTATATATACAATTTTACCATTAAAATTATTGAGTGCCTCATTAGTGCAATCCTTAAGTTAAATATGTTAATACCTCTACGGTTCTAATATATTAACATTGCACAAAGAGTTCAGAGTATATTACCCTTTTTGATGTCAATATTTGATTTAAGATTCAGTTTATCCAACTGATGTAAAATCCAGTCAAGGTTGATATTGATATAAAGTCCCAGCCAGGAGCAACTGGTTGTACCCTCAAGTGATTAGAAGAAGTAGTATGTTTAACACTGCTGTTGTTAACTCCAGAAGTTTATCTTTTAAGTTGGGTTGTTTTACCTCTGAGCGGGACTTTTTTCACACCATGGGCTAAATGGCCAGGTCACATGGCCCCCGAAGGCTCAGAAAAGGTTGGGGGAGGGGACCCACTGGAACAGCTGTTGAGACAGATGGTAGCCTCTCATCAAGGCCATCCAGTGTGTTCTTTAACATGCACAAGGTATGGCTCTCCCGCACACACGGTCCACAGCTTAATGTCCCATCTGACGGACGATGGTCTTTATAAGCCCATGGTGTCCCTTACTGACCGTGGGCAGAGCGGGGATAAATCTCAATGCTGACCCAGCTGGGACTCGAACCCGGGAACTACAGATTACGAGCTTGGCACGCTACTGACTGAGCCACCCCCGCCCCTTATCTTTTAAGAGACATCAGATGTGCTTTCTTTATGCTGGTGCACTCGTTATTGATGGTATAAACAGACTTGCCAGTCCTTTTTTAACTCAACACACTGAGTAACACTTTATAGCTGGTGTGACTATACTCAACGCTGACCCAGCTGGGACTCAAACCTGGAAACTACAGATTACGAGCTTGGCACGCTACTGACTGAGCCACTCCCGCCCCTTATCTTTTAACAGATGGCATCAGATGTGTTTTCTTTATGCTGGTGCACTCGTTATTGATGGTATAAACAGACTTGCCAGTCCTTTTTTAGAAGATCCCACACTGAGTAACACTTTATAGCTGGTGTGACTTGTAATCTCCTGAAAGAAGATAGTCACACCAACTATAAAATGTACTATCTTCTTTCAGATTACCAGCTACAAAGTGTTACTCAGTGTATTGAGTTAAAAAAGGACTGGCAAGTATGTTTATACCATCAAAAACGAGTGCACTAGCATAAAGAAAGTACACCTGACAGCTCTTAAAAGATAAAAGTCTTGGGTTAACAATAGCAGTGTAAACATACAGCTTCATTTAATCATTTGAGAGTATAACCAGTGACTCCTGGCTGGGACTTTACATCAATTGGATTACATCTTTTTACTTTAATCAAGGATCAACTGGATCTTGCATTGAATATTGACATCAAAAAGGGTAATATACTCTGAACTCTTTGTGCTATGTTTAATCAGCAGAAACTCAATATATTAGAACTGTAGAGGTTCTAATATATTACATTGCTTTTCTACTAATTATACATTTCACTTAATTAAGAATTGCACTAATGAGGCACTCAATAGTTTTAACAGTAAAATAGTGCATATAAATATTTAACACTATGCACAACACACAATACCTGAGTTTAGATCAGCAGGCTTTAATTTGAATGGAAAATACTAGTAATGTACCAGGTACCTGGGGAAGCAAAGTAAAATTACCCAGTGAGGTAGGTTGAATCCATTTGGTTCAAACAATGAATGTGTTGAACAGAGAGCAACAATTCATGTGCTCATGCTACAGGAATAGTACAATATAAACCAACAATACGTTAGCTTTTTCTACACGAGGCAGTTTTAGTCACCTATAAAAAGCGGTGCTCATTAAAAAAGCCTTATACATTTTGTCTGCTGGATTTTATTCTTCCTCTGATTGGTTAACTACACCACTCAAATAACTGTTCTGCCCATGAGCCAAAACAGCAGTAGAAATTCATGCTAGACATTTTCTTTCCTGAAATTAATTGTACAAAATTATAAAACAAATTCTTTTTTTCCAAAGCTTTTAGAACTTATAAAGTACCTACTGATTTAAAACACTGAGGAATTATAAAGAAGGTTGGTTTTTACAAGCTGAAACATACAGTGTTCATTTTTTTTTTATTTCCCATTATTAAAAATTTTGATTGCACTTTTAAACTTATTCTTTAAGAAGATTTTATATAAAGTTTACAAGCTGATACTGTTAACCAGTCATTAAATATAATTGTGTATTATGTAAAAAATTTTTTCGTGGTTGAGTTTAACTTTTGTAACAATAAGATGTTTTTTTAAACGTTTATTAAAATATAGTTTCTCTGAATGTAGCAGGCTAATAAGCAAAAGCAAAATATTAAGTTCCATTTGTTTTTATCTTTTTTGCTCATAAGGGATCTTACTTAATATCAGGTAATTTCCAGGTACTGAAAATATGACCAGCAAATTGCTGAGTACCCAGTTCATCACTAGAAAATACCATTATTTTAGTTCATCTGCTTCATCCTGTTCCCTAGGATCAGATGAAGATGGTATGCTTAAGTAAATGAATGAACAGGAGATTTTAGTGAGTTTTCAAACAATTTATGGTATCTGTCCGATTTTGTGACACGTGCAAGGCAACCAAGACTGCATCCTGGAGACTTCAGAAATAACACAGGCAGAAAAAAGTTCAAATTGGTATATTAATTTCATTGACATTCTTTGTAAATAATGGTCATATTTTAACTTGTTTAAAAAAAAAATTAATGTTTTCACTTTGTCATCTGTCTATAGACATTCATTTTTTAGAGACTAATGAATTCTTTTTTTGGTTCAGTAGGTATAGATAAAATATTAAGATTTGCATTCTTTAAATATCCAAAGTTCAACAATTTCCATTGTTAGAGGGTGCTAAAGAAGAAAAATATTTAATTCTCTTTGAAAATAAAGATTCCGTATTTGTCAAAGTCAATATGTTATTCTTCTAGATATCCACTAATAAATCAGCACTTTAGCATTGATTCAAATTTTAGAGGAAAAATTGTCTTGAGCCGGGTGGGATATGAACCCACGACCTCCTGATAACATGTCAGGTGCTCTGGACTACTGAGCTACCGGCCGCCAATCAAGATCTCCTCTAGCGCTATGAACATTTCTTTTAATGTCTCATATAGGTGCTATTCAGGCACTCTAGCCACAAGTGGCTTTTTATTTGCCAATAGATGGAAGCATGTAATTACAAGTATGCTAATGATAATAATGAACTCTACGTATTCCATATCCACTAATAAATCAGCACTTAGTTTCAATTCAATTTTTAGAGGAAAAATTGTCTTGAGCCGGGTGGGATACGAACCCAAGACCTCCTGATAACATGTCAGGTGCTCTGGACCACTCAGCTCAAGACAATTTTTCCTCTAAAATTTGAATCGACACTAAAGTGCCGATTTATTAGTGGATATGGAATACGTCGAGTTTATTTCATTATTTATCATTAGAATATTTGTAATCACATGCTTCCATCTATTGGCAAATAAAAAGCCGCTTGTAGCTAGATTGTCTGAATAGCACCTATACGAGACATAAAAAATGTTCATAGTGCTAATTAGAGGAGATCTTAATCGGTGGCTGGTAGCTCAGTGGTCCAGAGCACCTGACATGTTATCAGGAGGTCATGGGTTCATATCCCACCTGGCTCAAGACAATTTTTCCTCTAAAATTTGAATCGACACTAAGTGCCGATTAATTAGTTGATATGGAATACGTCGAGTTTATTTCATTATTTATTCTTCTAGATCATGTTATAGTCATGTATATAACATTGTGTAAATATTTAATTTTGTTACAATTGAAGCTAGCTGAGAAGTACAGGGCATATGAAAGGTGAGTGCAAAGGGTTAACAGTTTGGCATTATGAAGTTTTCTGCTTAATGGTTTCTAGTCCTGACAAAATGAAAAGGATATTTAACCATTTATAAAAATTAATTGGCTTTGGACACTAATTAGATCTAACCTTTATTTTAATTTGAACTTATTTTATTATTCAGAATTAAATGCTCTTTCATTTGATATGTAACAAGACACACATTTTAGCCACTAGAGGATAAATAATAAAACCCCCTCAAGCAGCTGTGTGCCACAGAGGTCTGACAGGAGCCTGTCAGTTTTTATATGCCATAATAGATGATCTCAGAGGATAGCAGGACCTGAGCAGAAAAACTACATATATCCATGCCTTACCAGGGGGGCTTGAATCCAGGTCCCTTAAGTCAGTAGTCAAGTGCACTAACCACATGGCCAAAATTTTTAAAATTATTTTTCTGCTGAAAAAAGTAAATAATAATTAGCTTAGTCACAATTGTTTGCATTGTTAGAAACTTGGCACTAATTGTATATGTCTTATTCAGTCTTTATTGAATCAATACTGAATAAGATAAAATTGAAATAATCTTTATAAATTTTATAAATATCATCTGAAAAACTCAATTGCAGACTAGTTAACTAGTTTTAAGTCCCCACCCCCGAATTTAGTATGTTTGCCTATTTAATATCAGAATCCATGTCACAAATGTATAGAACTACATATTTATCAATGACCTTGATAACTATTCACAAATTCAAATAACTGTTTTTAAGGTTTTGCTACAGCAACTGATAAAAGGCAGCATGAATTTAAAATAAGTTTCACAGCATAAAATATAGATTCAGAAGATTTAAAAACATAGATATCTTCCAATACATGCTCTAAAGTAAAAAATAAAAGCATACCAATTACGAAATCACCTACTAATATTTACTTTAAAAAAATTGCTGGTGTCATACGAAAAATCAGTTTTCTTGTAGGACACTAGCAATTTTTTTTCCAGCAAAATAGGATTCCAGTTGGAATCCTATTTTGCTTTGAAATCAATACAAATTCAGTGATTTCATCATCAGTTTGCTATCTGCTAACAGACATTTACCTGTGAAAAATACCTATCTCAGCAATTCTTCAACTCAGACTGTATCACTCATATGCTCACTATGCAAGTTATTCTTGCAATGTCTGCAGAAGATGCACAACCTTGTAATAAGGTGTGTATTTTTACTGCAGTGTATCTTTGAAGTACCCCCAAGTAAAAATGGCTATATGTTTGTAAAATGTAAATAGTAACTAGTGACACTGTGAAGTAAATTTTATTTTAAGAATTACAGTGTGCTCGTATAATTATCTGTAATTTAAAACTTTATAAACAGTTTATGCATTTGTAAAGCTGAGAACACTGAATGATTGATTAAAAGGATAGTAAAAACTGGGTTTATATTATAGTGGTTATCTATTGCGAATAACGGTAAAAATCAATGCAATAAACTGAAGTGATTTTTAAACAGTTGCATCATAGGTTAATGATATACATGCAAGAAAATAATTTAAGTGCTACTACAAATATTTCAGAAAGGATTGATGATCTTGTTAAAAAGATTAAATCAGAAAATACATTAATAATATAAAATTTTATTTTAACATTTTTAGTAACATATATACCTTAACTGCACCTTGTGTATTACAAAAAAGTTTTCAAATTTTATAAATATATCTTCTTGTGTAAATATTAAATTTGTTTTTATATTATAGGCAATTTTTGTAATAATGAAACTTTATTTTAATATATGATGCTTATGGCACTTGAGCCGTCCCATGGCCGAGTGGTTAGCCCGCTTGGCTACTGATCTAAGGGACCTGGGTTCGAGCCCCGGACAAGGCATGGCTGTTTGTGTCGTTTTTCTGCTGAAGGCCTGCCATCCTCTCAGACCTTCTACTATGGCATATAAACTGACAGGCTCCTGTCAGACCTCTGTGGCAAGCAGCTGTTTGAGGGGGTATTTATTTTTTTATTTATTTATGGCACTTGACAAGCATAGGTTAGTGTTTTAAACAAAATTAAGGATGTGGCCTAGGGCAATTTTAAATTTATTTGGCCCACAAATGAGAAATGGTTATCCACCCTAAAGTAATAAATAGAGCAGAACTTTGTGCAGCCACATTATATTTTCTTATGGCAAAGTTTTTGTCTTTTGTATCTGGCAATGGATTTTAAAATAATGCTGAAAAAGCAAAGCAAACCTTTTGGGGCCCAACTAAAACACCCCAGGAGGTTTTTTTTAGGTTAAATTTCAATAACTAAAACCTGCTTATGAATATGTTGAAAAACTGCTGAAAGTGGTTTAAACTACCTCTAAATTTCTTGGGTTATAAGCCAGGTATAGATAACCTATATTTGTCAAGTTTTATAACTTGAGCAAGTGGTGCAGTCACTAATAGGTCTGTTGCACATAAAACCAACACAAGTGTTCTGTCAACATACATTGTTGGGAGGAATCTGGTCAGCAGGAAATATAGTCTGAATATACAGATTTTTAGTGAAAAATAATATTTTCTCACCACCTACTGAACTTACGAAGTTCGTATCTTGCACTGCACATCCTCAGACTCATCCTTAGCCTCTGTCAAAATTCGAGCTCCCAGCTTTTTTCTCTGAAGAGTTATGGTGACCACAGATAAACCTCTTTTAATTATATAGATAATAAAAAAATAAATACCCCCTCAAGCAGCTTCTTGCCAGAGGTCTGACAGAAGCCTGTCAGTTTATGCCATAGTAGGTCTGAGGATAGCAGGACCTCAGCAGAAAAACAACACGAACATCCATACCTTACCCGGGATCAGTAGATCCATCCCTTAGGATCAGTAGCCAAGCACTCTAACCACTTGGCCACTGGATGGCTTATATAGATAAGCTGAAGTATATTCACCATTTTGCATGCTGTAAATTTCATTTCATTAATAAGATGCATTCTGATACACATTTGGAATTGAAGGTTTCAGATGTAAGCATCAGTTTATCATAAACTACCTTATGTCTCTAATTGATTATTATGGCAGATCAACCATCATCATCATCATCATCCTCAAGCAGCCATAGGCTACAGAGGTCCAACCAGACCGCGCAGTTTAATTCTCCAAGCATATCTGACCTGAGCTACATCTGCTGCATCCGGCCACTGTACACCAATTCTAACAAGGTCCTGTTTGACATTGTCTGCCCACCGCATCCTAGGTCTCCCCCTCCTTCTGAGGCCTCTAGGCACACTGTTCATAACCTTATTCGCCAATCTATAATTATCCATACGGGCAACATGGCCAAACCAGCGGAGTCTCTCTCTGCACAATATGCTGTTTAAAGGAGGTTGCAGACTCCTTTGCCTAACCTCATCGTTAGTTACAAAGTTAAACCACCTAATACCCAAGATACTGCGTAAGCATCTAGAATCAAAAGCATCTAGTTTCCTGTTATCATGTTTACACAGCGTCCAAGTTTCACTACCATAACTAACCCTAGAAAGAACCAAACTATTATACAGTCTAATTTTAGTCTTTAGGTGTATACACCTATTTCTCCACACTCTCCCTAGATTCTTAAAAGTCCCGGCAGCAATCCCTATTCGTCTGTTAATCTCATGCTGCACATCACCATTATCTGTTACATAGCTCCCAAGATAATTAAACTGTGACACCTGCTCAAGACTGCAACCATTCAGATTAACTGAATCACAGCCTGCCTGACCAATTTTCATCACTTTAGTTTTCTCTCTGTTTATAACCAAACCTACTCTACTACAATTTTCAACAGCTCGAATGAAAGAGTTCATCTCATCAACATCATTTGCCAAAAGGGCTAAATCACCAGCATAATCTAAATCAGAAATTTTCTTATCTCCAGCCCATTTAAGGCCAAAAGCTTTCCCTTGAAGTGAATTTCGCATAACATAATCAACAACCAAACTAAAGAGAAAAGGAGACAAAATGCACCCTTGTCGAACACCAGAAGTAATGCTAAACCAATTGCTACAAGACTTACCAACTCTCACACATGACTCAGTGTTATTATAGAGAGCTTTCATTATGTTAACTAACTTGTCAGGTATACCAAATGATCTCACAATCATCCACAAATTATGACGATCAACAGAGTCGAAAGCCTTTTTGAAATCAACAAAGCTAGCAACCAAAGGTTTCTGAAACTCGAAACATTTCTCAAGAATCTGCCTAAGTGAAAATATCTGATCTACACATCCCCTACCACTTCTGAATCCACATTGCTCATCACGCAATTGCCTGTCAACCAGATTCTTAATTCTATTAAGCACAATCATGGGAAGAACTTTACCTGGAACAGAGAGTAGGCTGATACCCCTATAGTTATCACAAGAACTGCGATCACCTTTTTTGAAAATAGGGATAACAATAGCTCTGGTAAAATCTTTAGGAACCATGCCTTTATCATAGAAGTTATTCAAAATTTCAGTCATCCAAGTGGTAACTGAAACATTCCCAGCTCTAAGCATTTCCATAGTAATTTCATCCACCCCTGGGGATTTATGAAGTTTAAGTTTAGAAATAGCCAAACTAACTTCAGATTGTGTTATAGGGCCAACATTAAAGCCAACAATGCATCTATCATCATTGCAAACAATGGGAGTAGAATTAACCACATTGTTTAGAACATCACTGAAATGCTCAGCCCACCTAGCCATGACAGAATCCTCACCTTCTATAACCTTACCTTGTTTATCCTTCAATCCCTGTATACCTGTTCGTTTTCTACCACACAAAACATTAACTATCAGATACAGATCTCTGCTGTTGTGCTGTCTAACTGCTTCCTCAGCTTTGTCAGCCAGGCCATCAAGCCGAAGATTCTTATCAGTAGCTAACTGATCCTTTACACGTTTATTAAGTTCTTTGTAATGCTTTCTATTAGGACTAGCAGGGTACTGATTAAGGACATTCCTGCAGTTCCTTCTTTCTGAAATAAGCTCAAGTGCTTTATCACTTAAATAATTCTGCCTCCTCTGCTCCTTTTTCCCTAAAAGAGTACTGTTAGTTTCCAAAAAAGGCTGTTTAAAATGGCCCCATTCTTCTTCAACTTCAGTATTAAGCAAACCATGACTGTCATAATGACTAAGTAACCTATCATGGTAAGCTTTAGCTATAAATGAGTCTTTTGGAGCTTCAGTATTAAAGGTAAATTTTTTAACCCTAGCACAACACTTTTTAAGTTTAAGTTGCAAGACACTTTTAACAAGGTAATGAATGGTCAGATCCAATTTCAGCTCCCCTATATGCCCTGGTATTTCTAACAGAACTAGCCCATTTGCTGTTAATTAATATATAATCAATCATATTCCTATGCAACCCATCAGGTGAAACCCATGTGTATTTATGTATGTCGCGGTGTTTGTAATATGTGCTAGTTATTCTGAAACCATTGAGTTTACTTACCTGTAGGAGACGTTGCCCATTGCAGCTACCAATACCAAAAGGGCCTATTACTCCTCCCCAAAGGTCAGAGTCAGTACCAACTTTGGCATTGAAGTCACCAAGAACAAGGGTAATATCTCCTTTCTTGACAGAATTCAAAATATCCTGAAGTTGTCCATAAAACCTATCCTTCTCATCCTCATCGGCATCCTCAGTGGGGGCATAACAGCAGATAACATTCAAGTGTTTAATGCTTGTCTGAAATTTTGCTGTGAGAAACCTTTCATTAATGCACTCATATCCTAGAAGAGCATCACTAGCATGTCTGCTGAGCAGCAGACTCATGCCTTGGTGATGCTTTCCATCCTCCCTCCCTGTAAAGAGAAATTTAAAGTTATTTTTAAGTATCTCACCTTTACCTGTCCATCTGGTCTCTTGCAAGCCTAGAATATCTAGGTTATAGCGCTGGAATTCCTGCATGAGGACATCAAGAGAATAATCTCTATGTAATGTCCTCACGTTCCACGTTCCTGCAGAGAGAAAATGATTAGTAGGATTTTTAAAGAAATTAGGTTTATTGAGATTGGTAGGGCCAACAATATCAAACAGCCCCTGATCGCAGGCATGGGGAAAAGACCTGTTCCTCCTCCGCTAAAGTCACCGATGCTGGTAGGAACTTCAGGCACCACCTTTTCAAGTGGACTTTTTCAAGAGCCATATGGCCTGCCTGAGACACATTACTCCAGTTTAGGCTTGACGATGCCCAACTAGCTAAGTAAGGTTCAGGTACCTGCGATGGCCTCTGATTAGGATTATCCACCAGCTGATATAAGGTATCCCATGCCTCTGTTCACTTAGAGCTGGCAACCCAGAAGCAAACAGAAAACACAGCGGCAGACTTTCCCTCAACAGAGGCCCACTAGTGCAGCAAGTCCAGGATCCATAATCAAGCTCAAATTCATAAACAAGTCCAGTCTAGTAGGTATAAATGGTCAGCACCAGGACCCTGTGAAGTTGACCACTCCTCAGCAGGGTTGAAAAAAAAAAGAAAAAAGTGGCCATAGATGACCAGATCAGTAGGCCATACTGAACTGGTAGCCCTCCCCTTCCATTCCCTTCCAAAAGAGTTGGGCTGTTTTACCTCTGAGCGGCACTTTTTTGCACACCATGGGCTAAATGGCCAGGTCACATGGACCCCGAAGGCTCAGAGAAGGTTGGGGGAGGGGACCCACTGGAACAGCTGTTGGGAGACAGATGGTAGCCTCCCGTCAAGGCCATCCAGAGTGTTCTTTAACATGCACAGGGTATGGCTCTCCCGCACACGGGACCACAGCTTAATGTCCCATCCGACGGACAGCGGCCTTTCCAAGCCCATCGGTGTCCCCTACTGACCGTGGGCAGAGCGGGGAATTTTTTCCAAAAGAGAATATCTCTTTTGAAAGGTACTAACGGCCTGCACCACGAGAAGGCGGGGTTGGACATTAGGTGCTAGACCTGGCCAGTTCTGTGCATCAACACTAGGGATTGGTACACAGCTCTCCTTCCAGTTTACGCCTAGCTACCATTTACAGGCCAGGATTTATCAACCACGATGATATAAACATATCTTTGACCTTGTTTGGTATTACAATAAGACTACTGTAATGAAAGCTATTCTGCATTTTCATCTGGAACATCAGAGAAATAAGAGATATTTAAAGCAGCATGCCACAGCATTATTTATGCAATCAATCAACCAAAGATCCTACCTGAACTAGAAAAAAAAAAATTCGCCTACACATCTAAAATTTCAGGCTTCAACCTTACATTGCTACAGGAATTACAATTGCCATATGATTTTTAAAATGGCTAGCTCCTAGGATTCACATAAATATTTCCTACTTGAACATGCAATATAACACACTTGCATGTTTCAACTGCATTGGTTAGAGCAGATTGATACATCTATTTAGAGAAAAGATCTGCACTACAATAACCAAGAAATATGAGCTCGGTAACCAAGTTAGGGGAAATCCATTCACACTCGCCAACATTGAGAGAATTTTCTAATGTGGCTTGTTACTTTTAAAAGCCAAGGAATAATTATAATAGTAAAATATTTGCAGTGGAAAGAACATCAACTTTCACCTTTGAATGAAGTGTCATTAATTTCATTACATATCCTTAGCCAAACTGTTTAGCCAACATGAGTGATAACAAGGATATGAAATAAATATTTAAGCAAGAAGCTGGAGAATTATCAGGTATGTTCTATTCATAAATTATTTATCATAATTCATTCCTGTTTTTATAGACCATGATGTGTGTTTCAATTAATATTATACTAGTGCACATACACACTACACAATTAAATATCAATGATCTAATTTTTTTAATGCATTTAAAAGGCAGGAAATTTTTTGCCCTCTCCCCCTACATTTAGTATATGCTTTTACTTTGGCTTGTGGTAAAAGCAGTCTGTTGGCTTATTTCTGAATTCCCCCCCTGTCCATGACAACTCTATCTGTTTTCTACATGAATGTCTCAACCTTTTAGTAGCAGCTGGAATAGTTTTATAACTGACGAGCAGAATAAAATCTAGACAAATTGTCTCACTCTGTGAGTGGTGAAAGGGAAATATTAATCCTTCCTCTTGGCCACTGAATGCACATGTACCATACAGCTTTCTGATTGTGCCCACTATGTAAGAATTCTGAAAATCACAACCATTGTCAAAAGGTTCAATTCCCCTTTATTATAAAAACTAAAATACAATTTAAATATTAAGATGGTTTTACTTTAAATTTCACACTATTTACACTAAAATAAATTTATTAGTTTAGCATCAAACAGTCATAACACACAGTTGAAGTTCCATTTATCTTGAGGGTGTGACATTAACATCTTTTTTAATCAAAAGGCAATCTTTGTAAAGTTCCAATCCTATATGAATATAACGGTTGCATTTTACAATACAGCCAATATGTTTTAACATTACCTATCCAAATCAAGTTTTAGAGTTAATTTTTTCCTGCTGAAAACATTTCCATATTAATTTATTCATCAGGATCCATTATTAGAAACTCTGCATGTTAATGATTAAATATATTTTTATGGCTTCATGTTAAGATTACATTAATTTTTCTCCTACTAAAAAATAAAACTTATAAAACAGTTCAGATTTTAGTACTGAAAACACAGCCCTGATTGAAGTGCCTAGCTTTCACTTACATTTTTCAAAAATGAATTTTGAAGATAGAGTTTAAACACAAGAAAACTATTTCTAAAATATACTTTAAAATACGAAAAAATCCACACAAAAAATAATTTGTCACTTACTCATCATCTCTATACAAAGCAAGTGCATGGCCAGTAAAGTCAGCTGTGTCTTTATCCAATCCAAATTTTTCATACAACTGAGCTGTTGTTGTAGAATTAGCATCAATATCTTTCCAGGTTCGAGGATCATCTTGCAAAAATTCCTGAACATATACTAAGAAATTTCTAAATCGTCTCTTTTCAAACATCCCCATCAGATCTAAAAATATTAACAAAGAAACCCTTAAGCTTATTATATAGAGCAAATTTTCAAATGCAACCTAACATTTTACACAAATTTCAGGAATATTTTAATAGTCAAAAATAGCATTTTTGAATGTGTTGTATCCCCCCCCACCCAACTCTTACAAAGGAAAAGGGTCCATTGTATGAAAAAGCTAGGTTGACTAACAAACAACATTTATTCTATCAGTACTGTTACATTAATGTTCAATTGGTAAGGGGTGATTCAACACAGCATTCATACAAATGCAAGTGAAAAAAAGAAAAACTACCAGGACAGTTAAGAATTTAAAAAGATACAATGCATTATTTTCTGCATTCAGAAAAATAGTTGTAAAAATGAAAACTAACAAAACTGATGACACATCATACCTGTGGTTTTCATCTAATAACAATGCTTTGATAATATAATTAAAATCACAGAATTAATAAAAATGCACTTTATCACCAAGTCTAAAATGTTGGTAGATATTTTTATTAAATTTCTGCTAAAATACTTTCCATAATGTTATTTTTTAAACATTTATACACTATAGCCTGAAATGTACTTTTGCATAACAAATTTTATTGTTAAAAAGAAACTGTGCTGTTTGATTGTAACAAAAAATTTAATACACATAGAATCAAAAATATATCGCATCATTCCCTTTTGCTGACTGAACAATCTGACGTTAACTAAATCTTTTGGCACCGCCTGTTTGTGTCACATAACCTTGAAATAGTTGTGATGTTCTTTTTTTTTAATGCTTTATATAAAAGTCTAGTTCAGAGGTCTCAAAATCCATGTGTTACAAGAGGAAGAACAATGATAATCACTCAACAAAATCTGCTAACTAATTTTTATGCAACTATTCTGTTTTTCACTATCAAATATTGCTTTCAGCCCTGAGATTTGCTTAGTACTGCCAGTGGAGTATTCGTAAACAATAACACTCATTCTGTTAGTTCCAAGAAGATTGACTCCAAGGGCTTTAAAATTAGGCATTTCTCTAAATAAACTGAATCACACAAAGTATATATGGTCTGCAGTCACTAAATATATGACAAATGTAGAAAAAAAAGCTTTTCAATGCAGCAATTTCCACTCACCCCATGTGATAATCAGTTGACCAATTTTAGCAACCTGTAGGGATATCCATCTGATAATGCCTCTGCTTCACTGCTGAGCAAGTTGGCCACTGTTCATACCATATCTCTGCGCCTCCGTCTCAGACCCTGATGACATGTTTTTATGTCTGCACTGGAAGACAGATATACTGTGTCTTCTCTTGAGGCTCCATTCCCTCCACTTTAACCAAGAGCTTCTCAGGAAGTTGCAAGACAAGACAGACTGTCATCACCATGTCTGCCACTGACTTCTACGACCGAGTCATCCCTGCCAGTTCTTCTGCTGGCAATACGCTCTTCCCTAAACTTCTAACCTGGAGGAAGATCTTATGATCAATGTCACTATCCCTTCTCTAGGTTGAAAGAGCGACTCATATCCAGTGGCCATTAGGCTTCTCTCCACCTCCTATGTCACTGCATGATACGAGATGTACTAAGGTCTACACTGAAGGATCGGTGGACCAGGAGAGGCTACATGCTGCCTCTGCCTTTGCCATCCCCAATAAGGGCATTATCAGAGGTTTCTGTTTCCCGCATCTCGCTTCCTCCACCTGTGCGGAGCTTCATGCTATCCTTGAAACTGTACTTTACATCCTCAGCCTCACGAGTGGCAAATTTGTCATCCTCTGTGACTCCAAGTCAGCCTTGGAAGCTCTCCAGAAGCAAGACAGCAAAGCTCCAACCCCTTCGTCACCCAGAAGATCATGGAGACATGCTCCAAGGTCACTTCTGCCAGAATCGTGGTTCATTTCCAGTGGATCCCCTCCCATGTAGGGATACCTGGCAATGAGCTAGCTAATCGCACCAAGGAGGAGGCGATTGAGAATCAGAGGTATGTATCTAATTACCCTCTCTCTTAGCGACTGCAAGACTTCTGTCTCACAAATGATGCCCCAGTATCATCTTGCCCAGTGGCAGAGGGACACCAGCTGTTCCTCATTCAGGTACCTGGTTGACCCTTCTCTCACTGCTCCTAACCTCAATAACCTCCACAGATCTGAGGAGATCTTCCTTCATTGTGTCCGAGTTGGTGTCATCTACAGCAACTCTACGCTTCACACTATCGGTAGGGCATACAGTCCTAACTGTGCCACATGCAGAACACCTTAAACTGCATCTCACATACTGCTCAACTGCTCCTGCAACAATACTGAAAGAGAAGCTTTGTTTCGAGACTTCATGCTATCGGAACCACCGACTACTCCATCACCACTCTACTTGGTAAACACCATAACATGAAGCTGCAGCAAACATGCTTCTGACTGGTCAATGATTTCTTTCAGAACACTGGCTTTTTCTGCAAGGTCTAAGGTCTCTTTTACTTTAACGAGATTAGTATAGTTAATAGTTTCAAGAGATAGCTGAGAAGTAATTTCTTCTGCCTCTGCTATCTCATCCTCCTGTTGTGACTGGTATAAGGAGCCCCTCATTGGAGGCTAATTTCACCATGATCTTACAACACCTTGAACTATGAACAAAGGCAGCAGCAACATATTGAGCAGATGATGCTACAGATGAAAATGGAACTATTGCAGTGAACCTTCAAGATATGGGCATCAGAAGACTTTGAAAAGTCAATCCAATATGATGAACCATCAACGCCAGTAATATGCTACATGACAAAATTAAACATTCAACTGCTAGTATAAAGATAACCACAAAACTTTTGAAGATTAAAAATCCATTTAACAACTCATGTAAAATCTATTCTTGAAGTTATTTTTAATTAACACTGAAAAGTTTATAAAAGCACCATATAGTAGCTCAATGTGTTTCTAATATATAGACTACAATAAATTAACTTACTCTAATATTACAGCATAAATTTTTGATCAATTTTTAATAAATTTTACTAAGTTTCATCATAAACTTAGGTTAGTGTGCTACATAGATAAAAATTTATATGGCTTTAAGTATGGAATGTAAAACATCTGAGAGAATGGCTTAGATCAGCTTTTTTTTACCCAGAGTTTCAACTCTAAATTGGTTGAGAGCCTTCTATCTAATGTCATGAAAGGCTTTTGGTCTGATTGTTAGCCTGTAGGTACCACTATATTTTGATCATGAGGTGAAAGGCAATTTTGATTTTTGATGGGTTGTTTTATCAGAGTGGCACTTTTTTGCACACCATGGGCTAAATGGCCAGGTCATAAGGACCCCAAAGGCTCAGAGAAGGGACCCACTGGAATAGGTGATAGGAGATGGTAGCCTCCTGTCAAGGACATGCAGCATGTTCTTTAACATGCACAGGGTATGGCTCTCCCGTACACAGGGCCACGGCTTAATATCCCATCCGATGGATGGCGGCCTTTCCAAGCCTATCAGTTTTTGGTGGGTAGTGAGGTTGGCTGGTTGGTTTGGGGTTTTATGGTGCAAGGGCAACTGAGGCCATGCTGTACCAAACACAGGATAATCAGTAAAAGGTAAACAGATAAAAGTCATACATACCTCAAAAGTTAAAAACAGGCTAATTGTAAAAAAATGTAAAATAACAAAGAACAAATGCATAAATAAGTAAAACAAAAGAAGATATGTAGAAAAATAAATCCAAGCCAGATGTAAAAGACCCAAGTCAGACAAAGTATAAACAACAAAGCAATAAAATTATGGTGTTAAAATAATGAAATAAGCTAAACATATTCCATATCAACTAATAAATTGGCCCTTTAGCTGAGCGGCACTTAGTGCCACTCAGATAAAGTAGCCATATCAACTAATAATACAGCTAAAGTGCCGATTTATTAGTTGATATGGAATACGTCGAGCTTATCTCAGTATTTATTATTTGCATACTTGTAATACATGCTTCCATCTATTGGCAAATATAAATGCCACTTGTGGCTAAATTGCCTGAATAGCGCCTATATGAAACATAAAAGGAATGTTCATAGCGCTAATTAGAGGTGATCTTGATCGGCGGCCAGTAGCTCAGTGGTCCAGAGCACCTGACATGTTATCAGGAGGTCGTGGGTTCGTATCCCACCCGGCTCAAGATAATTTTTTCCTCTAAAATTTAAATCGATGCTAAAGTGTTGATTTATTAGTCTGTTAAAATACTCCATAAAATGTAAAAAAAATTAAATACAGGCGCTAGAACAGTAATTGGATAAAAAATGGGTTGCAAGGTGAATACGCATTTGAATTCTGGGTCGTGATCAAAAATGTTATGGAAACACTGGTGTAAATATTAGATAATGGTTATCGTAAAAGGCTCAATAACAGTATATTCAGAGTTTCAAATTTTAAGATTTGAAACTGTAGATCAGGTATGGTTGCATAGGTTTAAAAGCTACATGCACCTATTTATTATATGCAGAAGAACTCCTGATCAGCATTTCAAAACATCAAATCTTCTGAATAAAACACTGTTGAGCCTTTTATGATGAAAATATAGCTCAATAAAACATTATCCACTGATGAAGACATAAAAAATAAATCAAACAGATCCCTGAGAACACACAAATATATGTTATTTCCTGGCAAGCACTTTTTATGTTGCTATATTAGCTACTATAAGAAACATTAACTTTCAGTATTGTGGGGAACAGGTACATTCTAAATACAGTTGATACCATCATTTCTTATAAATTATCAATTTTCTTTAAACAAGTCAAAATAAATGCACATTAATATGTATATTTTATAGTCAATTTTGTTTATCTTTAAAAACTAAGTTAACACAAATAAAATAATTACATACTGGATGCTAAAGCTTCCTTCTCATCAGCGGGTACTTTATAAATTTTTCCTGCTTTGTATACATAACTTCCTTCTACAGATTTGAATTCTAGATACCTAGTGACTCCTGTGTGTATTAGAAGTTTTACCAATTGGCCTGCAAAAAAAGAAAACCACACATATAGAAAATATGCTGCAATACCATTCATTTTCTTCCTGTGTGATCAATTTTCAAGTGCATTGCAGAACTGCTTTGACCCGAAAACTTTGACCTCACAAACTGATTCATTAACCTGAAAACCAATTTTGTGCAATAATAGTTCTAAGAATTCAGATGTTTGAATTAAAAAAAAAACTATCATTTAAAAATTTTACTAAAATTAGGTGGAGATGGATTCAGCTGTTTACCCTAATTGGGATAATTTTTCTGCTGCAAAATTATCTGGAAATATTTACTTACATAACAGCTCGTTTATGGAAAAAAAAATGGATGCTAAATAATATGGTCTGTAGCAGCTTTACAAAGTCATACTTGATGCAACCACATGTGATTGTTCACATTTTAATGTGAACAATCACATTTTAATGTGAACAATCTTCACGTTAAAATTTTACACATTAAATTTTATAGAACTACAGCAATGAAATATAATACTGAACTATAGCCATCTTACTAAAAAATTACCATTCCTACATTAAATGTGCATTGCATTAAAATATATTGTCATTTGGAACAATAAAGGAAAAAGTGGATAATCTGCATTTCATTAAATGTGTGATAAATGAGTTACAATACTATAAATTTATGTAGTCACAGGTAAATAAATATACACTCATAAAATATGTTTTCAGTTTCAGTAAAAAATTCTCAGTTATCTACCCATAGATATGAGGAGTGTTCAAAAAGTTCTTGACATGCATCTGCAGAACAAAAACCATTGCATCCTCAACAAAACTTTCACTGTCCTTCAAAGTACTCCCCTGGCAAAGTTGCAGACATCTACACCAATTCTGGAACGCTTGGTGGTATTCCTGTTGGGGAATACTCCATAACTCTGAATGAATGCATGCATTTTTTGAAGTCGTGCATCCTTGAAAAAGGTTTCCTAGAAAGTTCCTTTTTAATTTTTGGAACCAAAAATCGCCAAAAACCAAAAATCCAACCAAAATCGCTTGGTGTAAGATTGGGTGAATATGCAGTATGAGGTAGCTATTTGATTTTTCCTCCTCCAGACCTGCTGGGTTTTGTGAGCACTGGTATTGTCCTGAAGGAGAATCCTTGATACACCTGTTGTTGGAAGCTGCTCCTTTATCTCCTTAACCATTTCGGACAAAACAATGCCAGTGTAGTATTGGCCACTTATAGTCATTTTTTCAGGTAAGATGTCCACAGCTACCATGTTGCAGGGGTGTGTAAATAATTATTCACCAACATTTCCAAAAGATCTGTGCCAAATGGGTACCTCACCAACTGACAGAACAGCAAAAAAGGGCTAGAGTCAACTTGTGCGATGTTGCAGGGGAGTACTTCGAAAATTTGAGAAAAACTGAACATCCTCTTCCTTGAGCAAAAGTCTTAAGAATTTGGGGTCACAGTTCATCTTCCACAACCCAAACAATTTCTGGGAGTTGTATAGTAAAAAAAAATCACGTCATCTGTGACAATGTTAACTATTTGGGACCACTAGGTTCAAACATGCCAGAATCTTCTTGCACGAGTTGACTCTAGCCCTTTTTTGCTGTTCTGTCAGTTTGTGAGGTACCCATTTGGCACAGATCTTTTGGAAATGTTGATGAATAATTATTTACACACTGCCAACTGAAACACTGATATCTAAACTTATTATCTGACTGGCGATGTGTGGGCTTTCTTTAACGAGTTTACATACAGCAGTGATGGTTCTCTCATTTACAACTTCCTTTGGTCTTCCAGCACGAGAAGTTTTCAAAGCTCTGCTGCCCTTCTCTGAATTTTTGCACCCATCTTGTCACAGTGCCATGTGAACAGGCACGATTCCCATATACTTGTGATAAATTGGCATGAATTTTCCCCCCCCACATTATACCAAAGCTGCATCCTTGTGAAAATATAAAATCTTTCCCCATCTTTATTAAACACCATAGTAACAATGCAGATTTCACAGATCGAACTTTACACATCATCAGTGAAGAGAGAAATGATAATATAAAGTTTGTTTTTAACATGTAATGACAAGTTTAGATAATGAGCTGCAACTTGTGTGGATGCTTAACTTCAGAGGAATGAGTGCAAAATCTGCAGACATGTGTCAAGAACTTCTTGAACGCTCTCTGTATTTAAAAGCATACTAATACTACAAAGTAATTTTCAGATAATTTAAAAAATAATTCAGCATAGCCTGCCATTCAATAACAAGTCGATTCAACCCCACTCTCCATGTTTGGCAATATCACAAATTTGAACTATGATATTTTGAGAACCATACAAATATGGTAGAACTTCCATCACTCAAACATCTAACTGAATTCTTTTTTTTTTAAATCAAAGTAAATATATTTTCCAGAGTTAATTCTATTTATTAATAAATATGAAGGGTAAAACACTGTGTGCCGAATTAAAGATAGATAAGTTAACTCTATAAACAGTGTAGGTGCTGGACTAGTCACATGTTATCCCGACAATCGGCTTATTGACACTAATATGGTAATTGATGGTGGTAGATCAGTGCAGTGAAGTTTAGGTTAAATAGTTATACCTGCATTTTCTTTGTTCTTCTAGAGGTAGCTTTGTTGGTTGTTCAAAGAGGACAATTCCAGGTTGTATGCTGTTCTAGATAGCTGATGTTTTCACTGGTCTGGTATTATTGCTTCTCACTTGGTGCTAGAGTTCTTAAGTGCGGTGTTATTACCCTTTGCTGCCTCTGTGGTATGAGTCACTGGGTGTCATTCTAAACTTCGCGCTCCTATTAGTGTGCTGAGCCAGTTGCTTATACGAGTCAATACCAACATCATCTTGTATAGGCAACAGGTTCAGCACATCCTTATACAGCGTAAAGGTAAATTGGGAAAGAAAAATTGGTATTCCACACAGTACCTTGATAATAAGAGATAAAAAAATTAATAATTTACACAGCGATATTTGAAGGCTTGGGTTGTTCTACCTCTGAGCAGCACTTTTTTGCAAACACTGGGCTAAATGGCCAGGTCACAAGGACCCTGAGGGCTAAGAGAAGAGGACCCATTGAACAGCTGTTGGGAGAGGGTTGCACAGTAACAGCACAAGCACTGTAAAATTCAGAGTAAAGACATCTGTCTACTACATATGTACAAATGGCATTGTGATGACCCTTGTTCACTTTTACTTTACCTTAACCAGTTTTGCTTAATTTACGTTATATTTATCATTTTGGGAATTTTTATTTCCTTTTTGGCATCACAGCGCTCATTTCCAAGAGTTAGGAGTTGCGCATGCGCAACTCCGAACTTTCAATTGTCACCCGCTAAAGCACGTGCTCTTGCGCCACTCGTCAATTTATGCAAATGTCTTTCCCGGCATGCAACATGACACGTGCAGGCTTTGTACCTTTAGTTATAACCTGGTGACATGTCACAGTAGCACAGAAGATAGTAGAGAGAGTAGTAGAGCACAGCACAGTTTAGAGATCAGTTTTAGTTCGGAGTTTGTTGAAGATGTTTGTAGTAAGAAATGATGTAGTATCTTCTTTATTGAAGTTTTGGTGAGTGCTTTTTGGAAATAAATTGTTTGTTATTTAAACCTTTTGAATCTTTACTAATTTTTTTCTCTTGAGCAACATTAGTTTGTTTTGATTAGCATTAACATAAAATTTTGACAATCATTTAATATTTTTGAATTCTTATTCATTAACATAACTCATTGACGAGTATTTTAATGAATATAAATCTTGGTCACTGATGTCCAAAAAACCAATATGCACCCATTAATTTATCCAGAATATGTTGGTGGAGGTGAAGGCTAAAAGGTTACAGTATTCTAACTGTTTCTAAATTTCACTTAACTGTTAATCATCTTTCATTGGCTTTGTTTTTGAATGTGCAATTACATAGCTGGTTCAAGGTTGACCTGGGCTTTTTCTTTTGTACATAAGAAATAGGAATACACTTACCAAATTATGGGTCCTTCTCTAAGTACTCTCCCTTAACATTAACACACTTGTTCCATCTTTGTAGACGACTCTGTATTCCAGCCATGTAGAAGGATTTGGCTTGCTGTCATAGTCACTGTAAGACACACTACTGGAGCTGTTCATCTGTAATGAATTTCTTCCCTCCTAAATGCTCCTCAAGTGGGCCGAAAAAGTGAAAATCACTTGAAGCTGTCAGGATTGTAAGGGAGGATGACCGAGTATTTCCCAGCCCACTGATGCCACATGAACTGTGTGTAGCCTAACATTGTCATTCAACAGAATAACCTGTTTCGACAATTTTTTTGGTCTCTTCTTGCGGATGGCTGGTTGAAGCTTCTCTTTTACAAGGATAGCTTAATAGTGTGTATTCATTGTTGCTCCCATGGAAGAAATCAACCAGGAGTACCCAGTTCGCATCCCAGAATACAGTAGCCATTAGCTTTCCTGCAGAAGGCACTGCCTTGAATTACTTCACCCATGGGGAACCCTTATTGTGCCAGTCACAGCTGGGTCACTTGATTTCTGGAATAAAATAATGAACCCAAGTCTCATCACTGGTCATGATCTGCTGCAGAAATACATCTCCTTCAGACTTACAGCATTACAAAAGCTTTGTGCAAATGCACAGTGTTCATTTCGGTCACAGCAGCAGTCAGCATGTCCATGCAGTTCATTTGCTACTCCTTCTTGGCCTTCAGAAAACTTCTTGCACCAATCAAAGACACTTTCCTTTGACAGCATTTTATCCCTGTACTGTGCTTGCAAGCTTTGCAAAATTTCAGCATGAATTTAATAATACAATGCTATTCCACACTCACTAACTATATGTTACACACTCACTGACTTCTATATACTCCATTCTTCCCACAATGCACCTTGCACATACTGCGTGGACAAAACCACTACTGGTATGAAGAGGGGTTCACATGTGTTACTGTATGGATTCTGTAAGAAATTGTTTCACCAAAAACTCCAGATCAACCTCGAACCACTCTCCTAGTAGGAATTTATCAATACATTCTAGAAATATATCAAGATTGGAAGCACTCTTGTAATATTGCTCAAAGAAAAATAAAATTAAATAATCATTACATAATCAAACCCTTATTAGCCTTTTGAATCTTAGATCTGGAAAAGATGCAATGCTTTTATAGTGCAAGGTTGTTTTTTTTAATTAATAGAAACTGCCAATTTTTTAAATTAGATGTAGAATGTCATTTAAATCTAAGATATAATTTTTTTTTTACCAGTCAATACCACTTCCGTAAATGATAAAGACTAAAATAAATCAATTTGTGCCTGTGTAGCAATGTACTCGCAGAGTCATCTTAAATAGAACCAACAAACCAATGCATTATGTTTATTCAAAGCTTCTTTTCTTCAGTACATAGATTATCAATTGGTTCTAGTTTCCAAGTGCTTGGCTAATTTTAGTACCTAGCAAAAGTCAAAGTTTTCTAAATTTCTAATGCAAGATATTGATTTTTATTACTAGCAGAAACTGAATCGTCCAGAAAGTACATGCATCACTCTCAGTCAATATTTTAATAGACTAATTTTTAAGCCATTTTATTCTGCTGCTTTTAGAACTATTTTTACTGCTTCTCAAATATAAACTGCAACTAAAATGAACAATAATTTTTGGAACTACTAAAAATGAACCTATATTATGTTATATATTAGAAATGCTGCCCTCAAAACATGGCTGTCTCAGATAAAATAGGATTACAGCAAACTATTTTTTTAAAGGCAAGACTTGTTTTAGATCTATTTTTACTTATCTTCCTATT
This sequence comes from Ryuthela nishihirai, assembly GCA_038380435.1. Classification (NCBI taxonomy): domain Eukaryota; kingdom Metazoa; phylum Arthropoda; class Arachnida; order Araneae; family Heptathelidae; genus Ryuthela; species Ryuthela nishihirai. The sequence goes on from JAWZYU010000020.1 coordinate 45,902,096, forward strand.
GCTTTGACATTCATTTCAAAAGGAAGATAGGGTGTCAGTGATCTTGTGTAGGTAAATCGGCACCCTATCTCCCTTTGAAGTGACTGATTGCACCATTGATATGATTTAGATTTATTTTCCACTTTTTAGGCCCATAATGGAAGATAGGTATTTTTTAAAAATTTTAATTTATAGTTTTTAATTAAACTCTAATTTAATAACTAGCATTGAGAAACTACAACTTTAAAATTAAATTTGCCACATTGTTTCCAAAATTAAACTCTTCGAAGTTATGACACTTGGGCGAGATTCGATCCGTAATATAAATGCTTAGGCTTTATGTGCTTCGAAATATTTTAATTTAATAACATACATAGCTGTTTATATATATATATAATTAAAAAGAGGTAAAGTATATTTCAACAAAATTTATATCACCTGGTTTTTAAATCAAATTTATGTGGCACTACTTCTTTAGTCTTGAGTTTGGCAATTACCAAAAATTGAAAAATATATCATTCAATTCAAAAGACAATTTTATTGAAAAAAAAAATTAGTTTCACCGTCAGTGGGACTAAAACCCATCTCCCAGTTGCAATTAGTTTTTTCAACAAAATCATTTCTTGATTCCATGTCAACCAGTAGTTTACTATTGGTTCTTTAATATTTTAGTGTGTGACTATCTAATTTGCACCACTCCTGAGCAATGTCGAAAAATTACCGTTCCCAGTCATAGATTATGAACAAGGTCAGAAAAATTTATTGTCACAATTAGCTATAAATGAACCAGCCATTCACAGTTTAACAGTCGGAATACCCAGCATGCAACTGGAAGACATTGTTCAGGTCCCACTAACAGCAAAGCTAATTTTTTCACCAAACTTATTTCTTGAATTCTGTCAACATCTGTGTTATTTACTATGACATACATAATCTGCATAAATTACAAAAGAATTTAGGAAAAAAGATTTCAATAATAACAGAAATATAAATTATTTATATTAGAAATAACTTTAAAAAACCGAAAAACGGTGGTGTTAAAACTTCATCTATTTTTCTTTTTTCTTTGATTTTTTACCATTGTAATGAAATAATCAGAATTAAATGCTCTTCTTTTGATATATAACATGACTTATTTATGTTTGTTAGTTAACTTCAGACAAGTAAAAAAAAAACAGAAGTTCTAAAATAATTTTATGAAAATGCTTTGCAACTAATTTGGCCACCAGAATGAGTTCAGTTTCAAAAACCAGGAAACTAAGGATTACGCATCACCTATTTTATCACTTATGCTTCCTGTTTAGCATTCCTGAAAAAAAAAAACTTCTACTTTGGAGTAATAATATTCTAAAGAATAACAATTGTCAGATCTGAATTCTTAAAAAATTACCATTTGCCATGAGAAATTTTGGAATGAGGTCCACATTCCAGTCTCTGGATCGACCATATTCATCCAGCTGAGTAGCAGGCATATTAAATTTGGCAAACAGCTCCTCTAAGGGTGTGATGGAAGCACTTTCTCCCCCATAGTACTTATTTCTATCCATATGAAGTACTTTTTTTCCACTTACTGAGAGCATTCCACTTAAAATGCATTCCTAGGGTGAAAACAAAAATATATAAGATATCTGTAATTCAGTGTGTTAATTTTTTCTCATAAATGTTTACATTTAGAATTGAGGGCATAAGGAAAAAAAAGTAGTTCAGGAATTCAAAAATGATTGCTGCACAAGATCAGCTGTGCATAAACTGTATGAACATAATGGCAAGAACAGGTAATAGCACTGTGTTATCAACCATGACAATTCCCACAATGCAGGGCACAGAGCAGGTTTGAACTCTTAGAAAAGGTAGAAGGAATTCACTATTCAGAATCATTCTCAGTAGCAAAAGAGCTGTCTTTGAAAAACAACTGTATTTAGTTGATTAATAAATATCAAAAAATGAAATTAACTCCAAAACATAAAAGTTCATTTAGATGGAAAATTGAACAATTCATTTAAAATTAGCAAATGTTCTCTATTGTTGAGCAATAAAATTCATATACTCATTAACCAGACCAGTATATTGATATGCGATTCAGACAAACAGTACTTCCATAACATTTATTACACAACATTATTACTGACAGCAAATTTTTAACCCCATTAAAAGTACATTTAGTGACAATGTTTTTCTGAATTAGAAGAAATCTGCAACATTGAGGAAAATCAGAGTTATTTTAAAATAATTTAAAAATTCTCTGTCATTGAGCAATAAAATTTCAGAGTTTATCCTTCAAACTATTTGGATGTTGAATGTTCTTTCTCCTAAGAACATTCAACATCCAAATAGTTTGAAGGATAAACTCTGAAATTTTATTGCTCAATGACAGAGAATTTTTAAATTATTTTAAATTAACTTTTGAGCAAGAAGGTCTTTTAATTGTATAATCAGAGTTAACATAAAATTTACAAAAGTGATGTGCTTTGTATGTGAGACAATTGCAAAAAATAACTATTTGAATTAATTATAAACTGGAAAAAAGTCCTATTGGTTTAATATGCTTCAATCCAACTTGAAACTCTGGATAGCATAGTATCAATACAATTGCAACTCTGGTTGGTTCTGAAAAACGTACTGCCTTTTACCATTATGCAAATCAAGACAGTTAACTTCTTGTGCATCAAAACGATATTAAAATTTTTCTTTTATAAGTAAAAATGTTAGAATCTTTTTAAAACGTCAACTACATTGAAAAAAAAATGAAAAATTTATTGGCATTGGAAATTGTCATTACCCTATTGTCACTCATTTTATATCTAATTTGTATGCTTTGTTCTAGTAAGTTTGAAAAGTGAAAAATATTAACCCTTTATGTACCAATGGTTCTCAGAAGTAACACCAAAAGCAGTAGACTGAATATACTGCTTTTGTATATACATAATCTGGACAGTATTTTTAAGGCCCATTCATAATACCACGACTTTGACACCAATGGTTATCTTTTCTTAACCATGACTTTGCTTTTGAAAATATAATAAGATGTAATGTTTTAAAAATTTCACATATAAAAAGGTTAAATTAACAGGCAGTAGATATAGTAAAAAATAAAGAATTGAGAATTCCCATGTTACACCAATAAAAAGCCAAAATTGAAACTATATTGAATACATTTTTATGAGGATAATGCTGAAGGTTTATTAAAGTCTATCTAAATCTTGAATTTCAGCAATATCTGCTCAGTATTTAAGGGCCTGACCCACTCACATATCTAGATGAGTCACAAGAGGTTAATTTGACAGTTACCACCAAATAATCCAGTGTTACTTCCGAGAGGTTTTCTACATTTATTCATCTGTAGGGATACAAGAGGTTACACATTAATTTAGTTTGGACATTTGGAGCTGATTCCATATAAAAATCAGATATTAGATATAATAATAGGTATATTTCAACAAAACCATATTATATAATTGCAATGCCTCACAAAAATTTTATATTTAGACAATATGAAATATTTACATGTACACCGATCAGCCAATGCATTAAAACCACCTCTGCATTATGCAAAGAAGCATGCATGCAGCCAAGGTATGAATGATATAATACCTGGATCAGAACTCTCGCATGCAGTATTTTGTTTTGTCTCAACATGGGAAAAGCAAAGGATTTATATGATTTCAACAAAGGCCAGATTGTTATGGCAAGAAGCCTTGGTAACAGCATCTCCGAAACAGCGATGCTAGTATACTGGTCACGCTATGCAGTAGTTAGTACCTATCAAAGATGGTCTGAAACTGATGACACTTTGAGCATCAACAAGGCGTGGGCTGGCCACGCCTCATTGATGCCAGAGGTCAGCGCAGGCTATCTTATCTTGTCTGCAGCAACAGGAGGGCTACTATGGCTGACATTACCCACAATTTCAATTGTGGTAAAGGGCCCAATGTGTCTGAACACACAGTTCATTGCAAGCTCTTGGATATGGGTCACTACAGATCTATTCGTGTGCCTATGCTCACAGCATTCACCGTCGTCAACACTTGCAGTGGGCACATAATCATCGACATTGGACCATAGAAGACTGGAAGAGGGTCGCACAGTCAGACAAATCCCATTTTCTGTTACACCATGTGGATGGACGAGCTTGTGTGCAATGTTTACCCACAGAAGCCTTCTCACCTGGATGCACTGTAGGACGGATCCAGGCAGCTGGAGGAGTGCGATGGTCTGGGCAATATTTTCTTGGGGAACACTTGGACCAATTATCCCTGTAGAGCAAACTCTAACAGCTGTCACCTACCTCAACTTCGTAGCTGACCAAGTACACCCCTTTATGGTGACTGTATTCCCTGGCGGAGATAGCGTCTTTCAACAAGACAATGCCCCATGTTACACTGTGAAGAAAATTCAGGAATGGTTCCTAGAACACGAGGAATTCCATTTATTGCCATGGCGCCCAAATTTGCCGGACATGAATACTATCGAGCATTTGTGGTTCGAGTTGCAGAAATGGGTACGAGCAGCATCACCCCAACCACGTAATTTACAGGAACTGCGGGATCTTTTGTTGCAGTTATGGTACCAAATATCAAGCGACACCTACCAACATTTCATTGAATCTATGACTCATCAGGTGAGAGCTCTTTTGGTGGCAAGAGGACCTACATAATATCAGAAAGTCAGAAAGGTGGTTTTAATGTTTTGGCTGATCAGTGTATATATATATATTACAATGACCATTCTGACAAGCAATCAGTGCAAATGATTGTTCAAACATTTACTTGAAAATGACTCTGCTGCAGGTAGACCATGTACAGGAAAAAGTTTGCACTTGGAGCCTTTTTGCACTTGGAGAGTACTTGATGTCACTTGCAGTCACTTGGGACAGCCTCATTTTCAGTAATTGTGTAACATTGGAGATTTTTCTTTTATACTCTACCCTTAGCTTTTTTACAAGTTAGAGAATGAAATATTGAAGATACAGAGATGTATGAGAGGTCAAGATAGAGCAAAGATGCAGCACTAGCCTGTGTCATGAGCCTAAAGGGACCCATTTCAATTATCATTTGTTAAGTTACTATTTAACCAAGTGCACAAAATATACACTAAAGATTACAGCAATTGTTATAATAAACACAAACCCAGAGTCATGGAGTGAAATAATACAATTTGAGGACATCAAACACCTGTGATGGACCATGAGAATTGAGTAAATGCCAATAGGGTGAGTTGTGGGTGGGAATGTTTTTTTGTTTTTTTTTGAGGGGTGGGTTATCAACATTTAGGCTGGGTCAAGATTTTAAACCAAGTGTATTTCCAGATCCTATATCTCACTTTCAGAAGTGAAAGGAAACAGATTAACTGGAGATGTAAGATAAACTGAACAATTATTTTTAGCTCTCTATAAAAAATAAAAAAAGAAAAGAAAAAATGAAGGTTTAAATATTTGCACCTTCATGGAACATTAAAAAGTTGCCTCCCCCAAGTACACATGGTGCCAAAGATGGGTAGACTAATGTTAAATTGTCTAAAAACACTGGCACGAACCTAGAGAGATGTGGGTTTCAATTCCACATGTCAGCAAAACTCCTTTTTCACAAAACTACTGAAATTTTGAAGAGAACTTCAAACTTTACATAATGATAAATTACCTGTCAACCTTCTCTATTTCCCTTGATATTTTAGTGTTTATGTGTGTTTTGTGTCTATTTCCAAACTCTTCTTTTTATAGATATGGAGGGCATTCAAAAAAGTTCGATGCACGTCTGTAAATTTGTACTCGTTCTTCCAAAGTTAACGAGCTATGCTTTGTTGAAAACTTGTCTAAACTTGTTATTACACATTAAAAACAAAGACCATATCATCATTTCTCTTCATTTTGTTGTTGGCGAGTAAAGTTTGGTCTGCAAAATCTGTTCGTTGTTGCTATGGAGCCTACTAAAGACAGGGAAAGAGTTTACATTTTCACAAGGATGCCGTTTAGGGATGATGTGAAAAATATTCATTTCTATTTATCACAAGTATATGGTACTCTTAAGGGATGGATGCACAAATTCAGAGGACAGCAGAGCTTTCAAGACTTCCATCATGCACGGAAACTGAAGGAGGCCATGAACGAGTCATACAAGGAGATGCTGTCAATGTTTGAACCTAGTGGGGCCCCAAATGGTTAAAACTATCACAGGTCAAATGGTTTTATTACTATACAACTAGCAGACAGATGGACAACTGTTTGGGTTGCAGAAGATGAACTGCTTCCCCAAATCCTGTGACAAAACTTTTATGCATGGAAGAGGATTTTCACAATTTTTTTTCAATTGCTAAGGAGTGGTAGCTGTGGCCACTTTACCTGAAAACTTTACTGTTAATGGTCAATACTAAACCAACATTGTTTTGCCCAAAATGGTTAAGGAGATGAAGGAGCAGCACCCAACAACAGGCATTTCAAGGATTCACCTACTTCGTGACAATGCCAGTGCTCACAAAATCTGGCAAGTTACCAGCTTATCTGGAGCAGGAAAAAAAAAATTTCAAACAACTACTGCATCCTACATATTCACTTGATCTTGCACTATGCAATTTTTGATTGATTCCTAAATTTAAAAAAGAACTTTCTGGAAAGCCTTTTTCAATGGTGCAAGGCCTTGCAAACTGCATTTCTTTAGAGTTGAGGTGTATTCTCCAACAGGAATACCACCAAGCATCCTGGAATTGGTGTAGACATATGCAACTTTGCATAGATATTGCAGGGGAGTAGTTTGAAGGACAGTAAAAGTTTGGTTGAGGTAAGTGCATTGGTTTTGTTCTGCATATGCATGTCAAGAACTTTCTGAACACCACTCATAACATTTCAATTTATGCCTCAGATATATTTAGTATTCTTGATTCTTATTTACGGTTATCTGTTTTGGCAACTATTTTCAAACAATAACATGAAAAGTACCAACTGACTGCATTTTTTCATTGGGTCATTTCACAAGATTAGTAGATTTCTAAGTAATTTGTCACCATACCAATAATTTATAATAAAGCATATTACTTTCAAGATAAAAATAACCAAGTATATTTTTATTTTTGAAAAAAAGGCAACTCAACTTTTGAACCATACTACAGAGCAACTAAGGAAAGAGTTCACATTACGTATCAAAAGAGCATTTTATTCTGAATGAAAATGCATAAAAAAGGGTAAGGGTAAAACAATCTTCTCTAATAAATTCATTTTGCACCAAAAGCCTTCATTTTTGCATATGGAAAGGAGAGCCTTGAATATATATCGTCTTTGTTGCTCTTGTGCCATAAAACCCTTGAATATAATTTGCATATCAAGCTCATTCTATGATTGTTGTTTCAATATCCACCACTTTATTCAGTAATAAAGTATCACAGGAAAGCATCCTGTAGACAAGAAGCACTTAAAAAAAAATATTTCAACTAATTATTCCGCCACTTTACAAAAATTTTAAATGTTTTCCAAAACTAATACAATATCACAAAACATTTTGCACTGTTTAAAGCACTCTATACTACCATAAGTATCATTAGTTATTAACAACGAAACTTTGGAAGAAAATTTCCCTATAAGCAACCAACTCATCAGCATACCACATCACCTTTTCCACTTCAAACCTGCTGTAACTCATTACTTACTGGCAAGGACTCTATAAAATGAACTTATTATTATCAACTTTGAATGTGGAGGTGAGAAATGAAGTTCCTCTCACTTCTCACCCCCTATAAGGTATATGTAGGTAAAATCTCATTCATTACTTTTGATACTAGTAGCAAAGAATTTTTGTTGAAGTGTTTTAAAACATTTAACAGTGTCAGAAATATATTACTTTAATTTTAATTACTGCACTGTGAAGCTGTACTGCAATTTTTGTTAAAGCTTATCTCTTAAAGCTGTGGCAATACTTAGCTTATCTATAATACAAGCTTCTCTGTTAACTTATCTCTTAGAGTTGTGGGAAACAGTTAAAGCTCCTTATCTCTACTAAAGCAATATTTGTTCTTGATTAATTTGCCAAAATTTTAGAAAAAAAATGCATATGGTAACAACTACTAAACTAGTTACAGCTTCTAAAATCAGTTAACAGTTTAAAAGGCAAATTAAATTGGATTGCAGAAAAGAAACTACAGTAGTTTTAGTGGTGAATAAATTGCATGGGGTTTATCAGCTATTAAAATACATTGAATAAACTTTATTTTTTATATATAAATTGGAAATATAATTTCTTCATATAAAAATAAACTGACATAGTAAAAATAAATCCTTCCTGATGGGAAAACTGCTGAAGGAAAATGGGCCCATAATTTCAGTAGTCCTGGGCTGTAAAAACTCACTTTTCTCACATATAAATCTAGCTCTGACTAAAATGTATAAACCCTGTAGAACAGAAATGTTAGGAGTTTAAAATAAGCTATAATTTCCTTCCATTAATACAGCACTCAGTTGAGGGACTCCTTCCTGCTGTAAATGATTGTTGGTTGTTTGGGATTTAATTGCTACAAGCAACTAAAACTACACGAGCCACACAAGATTTGATGGTGTAACAGAGTTGTTATATCTAATGTGGATTAGCTAAATGTTCTGGCTCTTATCAATCTGTTGCTTGGAAATTTAAATTTTACTTTCTACTAATAACTACAGCTATGTCTATTAAATCTACTTATTTACTTTGCAGAAACAATATTTTTACATTGTTCAATGCTTAACAAATACGAATTATATAATAAAAAAAAATTTAGTACAATTTACAAGCCGTATATTCACAATGGGCAGATGAACACACTAGCACGAGAACATCCCATCTCCTACAACACAGTGCTTTGGGTAATAATGAACATAATGCCATTTCATTATGAACTAATGAATGAAGCTTGAAAGAATTATCTCAGATGCAAGCATTAAGGGTAATTCTCAAATCAAAATTTCTAAAGTATTAATTCAATATTAGTGACCAAAAGTCTGCTGACACAACCACTTCTACATCATGGAATCTAATCTAGCAGAAGCAATCATGAGAGAATTCCATATTTTGGAAAATAAGATAAATTTCCTTATGTTTATAGTGAGATTTTGTAGAAGTTGCATCCTTGTTGCCTAACATTTCACCTGGAAACAGCATTAAATATTAAAAATCTGCTTGTGCAACAGCTAACAAGCCACTGTGTAAGAAAGTCACAAGACAAATTTTTTATTACAGGTCTCAAAAACCATTTTTTTTATTACTCAATACAGACACAGTATGCATTTTCAGTTCATTTAGTTTGCAATACACAAAGTTCTAATTGATGCACATGTGCATCAAGCGGCAGTGAACATGTTAAACTATAGCTTTTGTAACAATTTGTTTTGGAACTTTTTTTCTTGAAAATTTGCAAATCAGCTCTGTACAACAAAAGGATTCAATGTTTATCACTGGGGTAAGCTGAAGCAAACTTTATTGAATTATATAATTTGTTTTCAGAAAATACAATTTGAAAATGTTTACAGTATAGATATGTGTAAGCTATTCAAATATTCCATTTGAAGATATTCCCTATTCCTTGCCTTTTGGGTGTAGTGAGAGAATATATGCAAAAGTTGAGTTGTTGAAAGCTGCTGATTTGGGGTCTAGGTATTTTAACTATTTATTTGACTGAAATAAAACTATAAATTTGAATTATGTTATACATATTCACAATATTTTAGATTTGAACTTTATTTAGGCTTTTTGTGTTATATTTATTGCCATGAAAAAAATTTCAATGTCTTATTTTAACTGGCAAAAGCAGCACATTTATCAAAAGATTTACTACATGCTAGAGACAACTCATCGTATATTCACAGTACAAAGTTAACAGACCCAGATAAGCAAATGTTTTTGGGTTGTTCATACTGTACTATATTTATAGTCTAATGTGCTGAAAATAAAGTATTTTGATTAAATTTAGTTCTATGCATCCTGAAAAATGTTCATTCAATATTCATGAGAATATTTTGATCAAATCCCTTGAATCATGTTCATTATACCATACCAACACTATAAAAATCTTATAAAAATTAAAAGCAAAATATTTCTTTTTTACCGCATTATTTATAGATATAGTCAGCTCTTGAGTTACATAGGTTTGATTAATGTTTTTTTTAATAATGTGGTCACAATTAAAAAGATCTTGCCCAGAAATTAATTAAAAAATTTTATTGCTCAACGACAGAGAATTTTAAGTTTATCCTTCAAACTATTTGCATGTTAAAAATTTTAAATTTTTAGGTGAAAAACTTTTTGGAGCAAGGACAGCATTCTATCTTCAGTGAAGTGACACAATATGGTGACATTAGGACTGTTAAGAGCTTCTTTCCACACATTGTGAATGGCAATTCCAGTATCAGTTGCAGGTGCAGATGGGAGAAGTCATTATTTCAATAGCCTCACAGACTATGGTTCCGTAGTAAGCGGATACATGTGCTAGCAGCATGCTCCCAGTCTATGATTGCTGCATGTTGTATTACAAGCTTGGCAGCAGCAGTCATCAGCTTGTTTTGGCTGACATCTGTTTGATGCTGTCACTTCAATGAAGATTGAGTACTATCCTAGCTCCGAAATGCTTTTGAATGTTCTCTTAAAAACTTTTAATATGCAAATAGTTTGAAGGATAACCTTAGAAATTTTGCAAATAATTATTGCTGATGGTGCAAGACTCGAACCTGCAACTCTCCAGATACATGCTGGAGCACTCTACCAGCTAAACCAACCATCAGATGATAATTTGCTTCTAGAAAATGGCCTTCTATCTTTCACTGCACATGACAGAAATTTTTAAGTTATTTTAAACACAGTCACTATATTTGCACTTTTTTTTCATTTCTTTTTTGTAATAACACTGAACTCAGAAATTTTAAAAAGAAAATTAAACCCTCTCAAACATTGCTTTCCTAACTTAAAAAACCTAAACCTACCTAACCTAAACTTCATCCCTCTACATCAGTCTAACAGATGCCAGCAGGTGAGGAGGCATCTACACCTTAGTCATCTGACCCAGATGATCCCCTAACTTGCGACTTCCAACTATCTCCAATCCAACCACAACCAGCAAAGCCATCAGAGAAAGTACTCAGCTTAAGTTAAAAATATTATATTAATACATTTTCTTATTGGAGACAGGCTGTATTCTTTTTTTTTGCCTTGCTGTAAAGTCTATTATAGTAACAAACAAATGCTGTATAATGAAAAATAAAACAGTGGTGGAAATATTAGTTTTGAGGCAGCACTGCCCCCTATCTCTACCACTTGCTTTAATTCTTATTAGAAAATATTGCTTTAAGTAGTTTTTTAAGAATGTAACTTCTGTGTAAACTGAAAGTAAACTACTCAAATTATACCCCTTATGATATATCCACAAAAATAATTTTTTTTGTGTATTCAAAAAAATAAATAAATGAATAATCCAATACAGATGTCTAGAACAGCCTCACACAATTGGTTATATTGGAATGTGTAGGTTTTTTTTTTTTACACTCTTTAGGTGAATTTTTAAAGATCTATTGATAAATATATGTTTAATTTCTAGGTTCTTGTCATTACACTGAAATACATGCAGGGGCTAGCTGGAATTTCTTTTGCACGAACAGTTAAGGTTTCAATGAAAAAACATTTTGCAATATTTCAATACTTATTCTCTGTTGATAGTTCATACTTACCACTTTTAATAGTCCCCCCCCCCCAATTCCACAGAACTATGGAATTAGGGGAGGGGGGGGGGGCTTTCATCAAACTTCTGCCAACCTCGTTGAATAATTTCCTTCCTGGAAGGCAGTACATAGCCGACATCATTAACCCTTTCAGTACCACATTGGCCTAAAGCAGCAGATTTTAAATGGACTCATTTAATCAGTGCTATTCTTTCCTCCGCACTACCTCCTACCTGCACTTTGGGTCAATATGGTAGATAAATAAACCACAGCTACTAAAATTATCTATTTAATTCACGATTAAACAGATACAATATCATAGAGAAAGGGTTTAATAGCAACTACAGTATTTCTTGGGTCATTGTGATCTCTCACAAACAATACTGATGTCATACTTGTATTACATACAGCATCAAACACAACAATTATACAATGTGGAAAATAAGATTTATTTTAAAAAAAAAACTTGCTCCTATGAAGGGCCTGAGCCACTACAGCATCCCGTTGCCAGTGTGCACCTAAATGCAGGGCATATTCATAGCACTGTAAAAGTGTATGCCACTCTAAATACTGATCTTAAAACATGCAACCTTTCACAAAGGAAATTGCTACATATAGAGGGAAAAAATCCTAGAAACTAAAACAACTAAAATTTTGTGCTGGCAACTAAGGGATAGTTACATGATTTCCATAACATTTAAATCTTGGGAGCCACAAATAAACCTTTTCAATCCTTGCTTAAACTGCTAGTTTCATCAAATTTCCTATATTTTACAAGAGGAAAAGAACATTAGGCATTTTGAAGAATCAGCAGCAATGAGTACTATATAAATATATTATTTTTGACAAGTTTCAAAATATTAACAACCATTATAAATTTCCCCTAAATATGTAAAATTTGCAAACAATCATTAAACCAATAATGCAAATTGTTATGAAATAATGATAAAACTAAAATAGTGCAATTTTTCCCTCTTATCTAGAAAGCAAAAAAGGTTAAAAAAAAAACTTTTTTAACTATACACACACAAATATAATTATTATCGCTTAAAGTATCAGAAGTTAATTTTATTTTACAAAAGAAAATCTGCATATGAAACGATATCTTTTTTATTATATTTTTTGTTCAGAATTAAATGCTCTTTTGGTATGTAACTAACTATTTCATTCATTAGCTGCTTCATAATAAAGCTCAGGTGTAGAGTTTAAAAAGAAACTGCCCTTAAAGAAGTTATTGCTCCAGTTTTATAAAAATATTTTACTAATTAGTTAAAAAGCAATTTTGTCAGTGGGAGAAAAATCAATTCAAACCTAATTTTGGGCTTTTGCAAAACATTTTACCACTATCACTACTTTAATTTAAGCAATACAGTAGGTTTCACATAGCACTGTTATATCTCAGATTCCTCCATTAATGTTCAATCAACTGCTCCCAATCATTAAATTTTAGAGAGCTATGCAATATTCCTTAGTCATCATCTTTCTCACTGGAGTGATAAACAAAGACCATCTTCCTTATTAGCCATCAGCTCTAACCCTCTGTTCTTTCTCATTTATCATCCATTTGAATTTTCTTCAAGCAACCAACATATAAGTAGCATGCAACTTAAGGCAATTTCTGCCTCAGATTGCTTTGTTTCAACTAATAACTAAGATTTCTTGGAGTTTTTTTCTAACTAGATCCTTTATGAAATATTTAAAAAAAATGCACTATAAAAATTTCCTCATCTTTAAACTGGAAATGAGACCATAAATTTTGTATCTCACTCTTTTTAACTCTCCAATATAGGTCATCTGTGGCAGAGTGGTTATTGCACTTGTCTACTGATCTTAGGGACCTGGGTTCGAGCCCCGGTAAGGAATGGATGTACGTGTTGTTTTTCTGATGAGGTCCTGTCATCCTTACAGACCTTCTACTATAGCATATAAACTGACAGCTCCTGTCAGACCTCTGTGGCAAGCAGCTGCTTGAGGTCTGTAGTTTCCCACAATTTTCACTATTTCTGAAAATAATTTTAATTTTATTTTCTGAAAGCAGTATATTTTCATGCAGAATTTCATTAATCATGTTTTGTGATGCTGATTTTTTTTTTTATTCATAAGCAAGTGAACCAATATAATAAAAATCTCAGACGCTGCTTAAAAGCTACTGTTAATCTTTACTTCAAACAATAATGTTCTTAGTAGTAAAGTTAAAATTCTACTATCCTTCATATTATACATACACAAGCAGCCACAGGCTATATAGAGGTCGAACAAGACTAATTTAATCTTCCCAAACATGTCATGAGCTACAGATATTCTAACAAGCTCCTGTTCAATATTCACATCCTAAAGTGCAGGGATTTGATAGCCAGTAGCACACCACACTCACCTTTTACAGTTCCCAGGTTCAAGACTCATGTGTTGAGATTTATCTCCACTAAGCTCCTTTCCAACCTCAGAAAAGGGACACCGATGGCCTTGGAAAGGCCACAGTATATCAGATGAGGCAAAAGCAGTGGACTCATGTAGGAGAGCCATATTCTGAGAATGTTATAGAACATGCTGGATGATCTTGACAGGAGACTTCCATCTGTCTCCCAACAGCTGTCCAATGGGCACCCCTTTCTTCCCCAACCTTATCCAAGTCCAAAAATGCACCACAGAACAAAAATTCAACTACATCCTAGGTCTCATCCTTTTTCTGGAGCCTTTAGACACACTGTTCACTATTTGTGATCTGTCGTTATGTATATAGGTGACATGGCCAAACCAATGCAGTCTTCTCTGTACATAATGTGGCTCAAAGACAGTTGCTGACTCCCTTGCCTAACCATATAATTACTGCAAAGTCAAACAACCTAATGTCCAAAACACAATGTAAGCATCTAAAATCAAAGCTTTGGGTTGCTTTTATCTCTGAGCAACACTTTTTGCACACAATGAGCTAATGACCAGGTAATAAGGACTCCAAGGGTTCATAAAAGTTGGAAAGGGGCTACCGAACAGCTGTTGCGAGAGAATAAAAGCATCAAGTTTGCTCTTATAAAGGGTTGAAGTTTCACTTCAGCTGCTGATAGTTTAGCACTTAAACTCCTGGCATATATTCAGATGTAGGTTCATGTCCCACCCAGGAAGGAACTTGTTTGTCAGCAAAATATTTCCTGAATTCTGCTACCACGAAAAATTGCTTTTAATGTTTTGAACAGAATTCTAACTTTTTCCACTTTTATATAAAATTATTAGACATCACACAGTCTTCGTGTATATAAAAGTAAAAGGTTAATGTTACATCTTAGGTCATATACCTGGTTTTTCGCAATCAATAGAAGTCCTTATTCTTGTTTATTTCATATTGCACATCACTAGATGTTATACATACTAGTATCTCTTACACAGCTCCTGAGATAAATTGAAACACTTGCTGAAGAGTGCTAAACACCCAAAAGAACTTCTATACATTTCAAAATTACAATTTATCTTAACAAAAATTACAGTAGAGGTTCACAGTGCAGTAATTAAAATTAAATTGAAATCTTTAATTCTCTATGAAAACTATTTAAAATTACTACTGTTAAATGTTTTTAGCACTTCAACAAATGTTCTATACTATCAAGTATTAAAAGTTGTCAAGAGGAGAAACCCTTTCTCCAAGAGGAAGGAGACTTTATAGCATAGAACATTTGTTGAAGTGCTTAAAAACATTTTACAGTGTCATAGAGAATTAAAGATTTCAATTTAACTTTAATTTACTTAGCCCTTTACTTTCATATTACATGAAGACTGTGTGATGTCTAATATTTTCTTATAAAAGTATAAAAAGGTTAGATATTCTGCAACATTAGAAACATATGGAACATAATTTCTTGCCTTTATATTCTAAATAGATACTTTACAAAATTACCCAAGATATATTCATGTGGAGTTTTTTTAATGCTTAATGCTCAAAGGCAAATTAAAACAAACATTTTAAATATTTAATTGATATAAAAAAATATTTGAAATATTTGATTTTTACTTTCTCATGCTAAATATTCCCACTAACACAACAAAAAGAGATGCAGTTCTTGCAAGAATAAACAAAAAAACTTGCCTGGCAGGATATTTTGTTGCAAACAATTCTTTTTAATAATATAGTGGCACCTTTTGGTTAAGGAATGCGGAAGTTTTCCAAGTAACTCAATTTCTACACATGGTTAAATACTTCAGTTAATTCACATATATTTGTAGGTTGTCTCTTATTCAACAGAGACTTTCTGCCAGAAATTTTCTATGGCAATGTTTTCTAAACTGGGTTCACAAAGTTCAATTAGATCTGTACTTCAACACATTTCAATTTAAGCAATATCAAAATGCACAGTACTTAAACCTAAAAAATTGACATGCTTGGGGATCCACCAATTTACTGATTAAAAATGAGGATTTGCAGTCAACTAAAGTTTAAGAACTTCTGTTCTATATAGTTCAAATCTGAAGACGGGTCAGTTGAGGCAGCCACCTCTTATGGTGATACCAGTCTCATTATTCTTTCCCCACTGCCATCCTGAAATCTTCATCTGTAACATTTCCTCAGTATTCAGTTATAAACAATTCTAAAAAACAAACATTTTTGTCTTTCCATAGGCCCTCAGCAGCAAACTCCTGACATATACTGGCAACATTATATCATTACAAATTTTGAGTGCTTGATTGTCCATTGTTGGGCTCTCCAATTTTAACTTATTAGGATATAATCTTACATAGACCCATTGTCAGTAATTAAAAAAAGATTATCAATAAAAAATAATTTTTCTCATTCTGCAATAGTTCATTGGCAATATTGCTTTGCCCACTGCAGTCTGTTTTTTCAATATATTTGAGACAGGAGGTTAAAGGATTCAACCACATACTCCACCAAAGCTTTCAGACCATACTTAAAGTAACTGAAGAATTAAACCTTCTATTTTTATGGTAGAGTTTTGCCAAAACCTTGTTTCTCCAAAGTATGGTGTGCTTTGGTCATTCTGCAAATGACACTCTTTGATGCTTTTGGTTTATGTCAATTAATGGTTCTTACAATCTGTCAATTTCTTACAGTTCACTTAACTAACCATAATTCTGCTATACCAGTGTTTTTAAATCTTTTCTAATTCATGATCTGTGTAACATGTTACAAGATCTTGAAAAAACCCTATCTCTCCTATGTATAAACACACACAAAGCATACACAACACATAAAAATACATTTCCTCCTGATAAGAACACTAAGAATATGCCATTATATGTTATGATAGTTATAATGTGATCAAATTTTTGCTTGACAGCATTTTAACCTATCAAAACTATAAGAGTACCTGACAGAACCAGAGATACTGCTAATGCTTTTACAGAAAGATTAAACAAAAGGGTCAACACACTATCTGGCATTGATATCAGAATAACTCATGTGTTGGCTTCACAACCTTAAAGTTGGAAGTGATGGTCACTGTTGTTCAAGTTGCAGAAAGAGCTAGAAGTCATGAAGAGACTGTTCATCACTCAATGGAAGTACATGGTGCAGGGGACATTAAATATGCAAAAAAAGAGGAATCAATTTGAATGACAAATTTCTAGGCAAAAAGTGAGGAGCTACCTAAGGTAGGAAAATGAAGGAAAGCAGGAGAATAGTACAAGGAAATTAAGAGAATGTTAGGTTTGATATCTTGGTTGACAAAAGAAGCTAAACAGCACGACTGAGCTTTACAGAGAAAATATTCTGTTAAAAAAAATCATTTTCACTGTTTTCCACCTTTCCCCCCACATGCACACATAAACACAACAGCACCACACAAAATTTCCCACACTAATGTATAAAGTCCCCAACAATAAAACAAAACTCAAACTATATCCCCAACCTTAAAATTGTACCCTCCCCAACTTCTTAAGAGTGAACCACATGTACTACCACCCATCCCTCCACACAATGTGTTCCAAGCCTAATGTAAACATAGACCAACCACAGCATGCTAACATCTGTGCCTGTCATAAAACAACTATTCCACCTGAAGATGTATTGGAGCAACAATGCAAAATGTTTAGCAAGTATGTATTAAAATATAGTATTCGCACTTCTGGAAAAGTTAGGACATAACTAATTTATTTTTAGATTTCCAGCTAGCTTTAGATTTTCAACTAATCAATGTCAACCTAGCACCAACATTCCTGCAAAGAACAAAAAAAATCATGAACATATGTGAACTTATATCTGGACTGTATATCACCATAGGTCAATAGACCCATTCATCTACCCATTGGATATCAGCACAAGAAAAAAACAAGTTCCTACATAATAATTCCATCTAATTGTCTCAACTTTTCTGACAATACAGTGATAGAGAAAATTCAATAATTATGCTGATAATTTAACTCTGTTGGCAAATGGTATTCACAAGATGAACTCTTATTAAAGTTGTTGATAAGGCTAGTAATAGGATAGAATTTTCTTTACAATTATAATAAGCCTACGATTTACACTTGATAGGTGGTAAAGTATTTCAGTTCCTTTAATGGTTACACTCTTGAAAGTTGCGCAACAGATTTTGGTTCGATTTGTTTGGCTTAATGGCACACCAGCAAGGCTTTATAACAAACAAAATATGCCAGATATTAGCAATGCACAATATGAAGCAAAATAAAAAAATAAATATCCACTCAGCAGCTGCTTGCCACAGAGGTCCAACAGGAGCCTGTCAGTTTACATGCCATAGTAGGTCTGTGAGGATGGTGGGACCTAAACAGAAACACAGCACAAAGATTCGCGTCTTACCAGGAGTTCAAATCCAAGCATGCTAACCACTTTGCCATGGGACACAGGGCAGAAAATATTGCTGCTGGAAATTTTAAGAATCGATGGAGAATTTTAAAAATGGTTATGGAGAATGGAGAATTTTGAAATGGTTAAACAAAAATATATAGTCGAAGTTAGACCTAAAGGCCTAACTTCGACTATATATTTTTGTTCACTCCAGAAAGTTTACTGCGATAGTGAACTTCAGTTCCTTCTTAAGAGAAAAAATAGTGATGTTTATACAATGTTTATGTGACAGAGATTGCATTGGTTTTGCCAGGTTGCTCTCTTGATTAACTATAGATTAGTGGAGAGTTATTAACAGTCTAAAGGCTCAATGAAATGGAAGAACATTTCAAGCAGGATGCATTAGAATTAGGCTGCAGCACTCCTGTCAGACCTCTGTAGCAAGCAGCTGCTTGAAGGCTATTTATTTTATGTTGGTTCAATTGTTTTACTTCTGAACCACCCTTGTTTGCAGACAATGGGCTAAACAGACAGGTTACAAGGACCCTAATAGCTCAGAGGTTGGATCCAATTGGATATCTGTTAGAAGCCAGATGGAAGTCTCCCATCAAGCATGTTCTTAACATACACAGGATACGGCTCTCCTGCACACTGGATACAACATTCCATCCAATGAACAGTGGCTTTTCCAAGCCCATCAGTCTAAAATTTTCGTTTTTCAACTAGGGGTAGGATGGGGAACAGCAGAGATATACCTTAACACCCACTCCTCCATAATCTATGGCTGCTTGAGTATTAATTACACAACTTTTAAGATTTCTTCAAAACTAAATTAAAAAGAAAAATCAAAATAATTGCACTTAACAGGCAATGGTGCAACAGATAACTAGTCTAATGCTGAATCAGAAGATTCCGGTTTGCATCTTGGCTGGCTTGATAATTTTTACCTGTCCCGTTGCCAAGTGGTTAGTGTGCTTGGCTATTGATCAGAGGAGCCGAGTTCAAGCCCCGGGTAAGGAATGGATATTGAGCGTTTTTCTGCTCTGATCTCACCATCCTCAGACTGTCTACTATGGTGTATAAACTGGTAGGTTGCTGTCAGACCTCTGTGGCAAGCAACTGCTTCAGGGGGTATTTATTTTAATTACATTTATGTATCAATATAATTGCGTTTCTTAAAAAGTTGCAACAGCTACTGCCGTTCTACACATTTTACAGTTAATATGTGCAACAATTTGAATACTCTGGCATCTTTGTCACACCCAAAACTCTGGTATCTTTGTCATCCTTCTGTGTTACTGTCCAATGGATGTCAAACTTGCAACTTAAAACGAAATAAGCACTAAAGACAATGACCACTTGCATTACTAAAGACTAACACACAGAGGTCTGACAGGACCTACCTCTGTGTGTTAGAGACACAGAGGTCTGACAGGACCTCTGTGTGTGGAAAACAAACTCACCTGTTTACTGGACTTCATTGTAGAACTATTAAAATTTTTATAGAAATTACTAAAATCAACTAAATGTCTTAGCTTTTTATAACATTACAGTGTTACTGAGTAATTAGAGTAATTTAAAGCTACACATTAATAAGTAAAATAAAAATATGGTGGTTAAATCAAACATACTTATGGAATGCTAAGAAAAGTATGGTGGAACCTCCTATATCAGTTGAAATTTGGTCATTAGAAAATCTTACATCAATATCTGCAGACTATAAATAATATTTCATCTTCATAAGATTAAGTACCATCAGGAGAAACTAAAGAAACTAAAATATATCTGAAAAATACATTAATTTAAATAAAAAACTGTTTTTGTTACATAATTAGTTTAACTTAATCTGGTGAAATTCCTTGAAATACGTATCATGTAGTATGCACTAAAATATTTACTTTCGGAAACTACATAAATATTACTTTTGTTGAATGTTCAACTTATTTCTTATCTATTCCATTTCTTTTTTCTTCCATTTTATGCATTATTCCACACATTACAACTAGAAAGAAATTTGTTTTAGTAACATTAATCATCTTACAAGAACGTTTAAGAAATACACTTTTCTGATTAGTGTACTCCACCCCCATTTTTACTAGCTCGTTTTACTTCTTTTGCTAAATGACAAAGCAGGCTTTGTACAAGTATACTTTTTTTTGTGGATGAAAACTGAAAGGAAATATAAATAATACTGGAATAGCTAATAATGCAAAACACAATTTCAATACCTGCTCATTGAAATGAAAAATAACTCGAATTTAAGAAAGCGAACGATTACAACACAAATTGCTTCTGCAAAATGGGCTGTGGCCGGTATCACTAGTAGATACAGCCTATTAGATTAGGCTTAGTAAAGTGTTGCGAACCCATATCGCGATATAAATATCAATATTAGAAAATATAAAACAATATAGTAGCATAACAAGACTTACTTTAAGCCCTGTACCCAAAACAATTGCATCGTATTCTTCATCCATAGTGAAAATCGGTAGAACTATAACTAAGATCTATTAAAAACGACTGAATAAATCTATTCTCCAAATCACCACACCGCCCGCGGTAGGATGACTACGAGCGCCGTATCACTTCTTAAGGCTTCCATAACTCACTTTGCAAAATTGTAATCATCCGCCAAAAACACATAGTTCTAAATGAAAATTACTCTGTTGTGAAATTGAACAAATACCTTTTAAAGCTGAATCAGTCACGAGTGTATCTTATTATTGATAAAAGCACGTACTTAGAAAAATCAATGCTGCAATCAAAGTATAGATGTATCTATATGTATAAAAAAAAAGTTTTTCGTTCTTTCGCATACATCAATATGTGGCTGACTAAATCTTGGAAATCAAGGAAATGTTTTTATTTTTTTAGATGTTTAATGTAATTAAACTATGAAAACTGAAATATCTTAAATCATGTATGTAATATTGGGACGTGTGATGGAAATTAACGTTTCGTTTATTGCACTGACTTTTTCCAGCCATTGATTGATACGAAAAAAGAATGTGGCCTAACAGTTAGCAGATTACATACATACATACAAACAAATTCCTAATGCAGCTATGGGCTACGGAGGTCCAGATTAGAAAGCTCCAAACCACGCTGTTGGGAAGTCATAGTTACTTATGAGCAGTACTTATGAACCCATATATCATATTACAGGAGTCATAGTTACATATCAACAGTACTTATGAACCATTTTCACTTCCTGACAGAACGCTGCACACATATTATGGGGTCCACTTACTCGCTACAAACCGAATTTAATACGTATTGTCTTTAAATTTAAATAAAGAAGCGCTTCAACTGATAGCATTGAACCGCGCTGAGTTCATCATTCACTCTTATTCATGAATATTAGATGACAACCTCTGCCAAAGAATATCAAGAGAAGGAAACCTTCAACATATGGAGATAGGAAGAGGGGCACATGCCTTATAGTGAGAAACTATGACAGGCGTAACCATATTGCTCTTATAATAATAACGAAATTATTAACCGGTGTCACCAAATTGTTCCTGAACAAATAAGCGTAAAAATTTCATCCTAACGTGCGATGTCTATGTTAACTATTGCGCTATATAGGGAAATGGAATGTACAGGATGCACTAGAGAGGCCGTTTTTCGATTACATTTTCCTAGCCAAGGTGGTAAAAGAAATGTACTTAGTGATAGCCTATGGAGAAACTCAGGTTTAATCAGGAAAATAATAAATCATAATGGCTTTCTTTAGTGTT
This sequence comes from Ryuthela nishihirai, assembly GCA_038380435.1. Taxonomy (NCBI): domain Eukaryota; kingdom Metazoa; phylum Arthropoda; class Arachnida; order Araneae; family Heptathelidae; genus Ryuthela; species Ryuthela nishihirai. Next base: position 45,924,228 of record JAWZYU010000020.1, read on the forward strand.
CCCACTGGCTGCATGAATATAAATATAAAATAAATAAATACCCCCTCAAGCAGCTGCTTGCCACAGAGGTCTGACAGGAGCCTGTCAGTTTATATGCCACAGTAGAAGATCTGAGGATGGCAGGACCTCAGCAGAAAACAACACGAACATCCATGCCTTACCCGGGGCTCGAACCCAGGTCCCGTAGATCAGTAGCCAAGCGCGCTAACCACTCGACCACGGGACAAGGTATATATAAAATAGTCTTCACGGATATTTTACCTAAAACAATTATCAAAAAAAATTTTTTTCGCAATCGAATAACGTTATGTTTTCAGGATCAAAAACTCTCAATAGAACACGCTGATTCAAAGTTTTCAACGCTTAAATATGACTTTTTTTATTTCTGTAAAAACAAAAATATTAGACATTTATACCTCTTCAAAGGTTTATTTTAGATAATTTTATTCTATCTTTTTCATCTGAAGGCTTTTTTTATATTAATAAATTTCTTGAATATAAATTTCTTGAATCATTTTACTGATTTTTTTTCATTTATATATATTAAAACATTTCTATGGAAATGTTTTATACTTAGCTAAAGTTTCGTGCCAAGGAAGTGCTGCGTCGTAGTTTTGTGGCAAGGGGGTGGGGAGGGGAGAGGTTTGGAGTAAAATTCTTCTGGGAGTGAAAATTGTAGCCTGTGTGATCGCTGTGTGGCCCATGTTGGCTGCAAGTTGGTAAAAAGGGTGCAAGGTAAATATTCAAAATCGCCTCGAGTCTAACATCCTTCTTTAAAAACTGGACCATTTTGTAAAAGGGACTTGGCCCCTTTATCATCTGGTCCACGAGAAAACGTTTTTTTGTGTGCGTCAGAAAGTAGGGACCAGTACAGTGAAGTGCTAGCGACCCTACATGTTGGCGATAGACTTTTGGCTGTTGTTATAATTTTATATATTTCTATCACTTTTTTGTCTATAAAAGCTGCCATATTTTATGAATGCCTCACTACACTGCATTGGCGTGTAAAAATTTCACTCAAAGAAATAAATTAATGAATACTTTTTTCCGAGAAATCCATCAGAAGATGCAATCGGCTGCCAAAGTAAAATGAGACAACTGAAAAACAAATAAAATTTTTTTTTAAGGTTCGTTTGAAAAATGAGCTGATGCTTCCATTTTATCGTCTGCCTATGCCAATATTTGTTCATCTGTCGTCCGTGTCTCTGTAAATGTTGTCTGTCTGTCCGTCTACAGGCAATCAATTTTATTTTTTGCTTTTAAAGCTAAATGAAAAATATTTTTGGGGTTGGATAAGTATTAAACAAATATTCGATTAGCAATTTTGAAAATTTTCAGTAGCTTTATTAGCGTCCTCTAGCGATGGAAAAAGATGGGAAAATGTTAAAATTTCAAACGAATATTCCAAAAAACTATTTACACTGGAACTCTGAAATTTTGGAAATAGAGTGTTATGATCAGAAAGTATACAATGGCGACAAGGCTTTGCCGTCTTAGTTAAAAGGGGGTGCGAAAATATATTTTTTTTTATTTTAAGAGATAAACGAAACAATATATATACATATATATTGTTTTACAGGCACTAACAAAATATTAATGAATTAAACAATATTTGATAATCTCAGCGTTGCCTGTAGACGTTTAACGTCTATAAATCGATAAATGTTTGTGAAAAAAGCCGGCATTAGTTCAACAGGTTAGAATCCTGTGGCATGTTTCTGGAGAGATGCAGGTTCGAATTCCGTATGTCGGCGAAATTTTTTTCCAGAAAAATATTAATATTTACATTTTTCGAATGATCATCAGCGGATTTTGCAGTGTTCGAGTAATAAATACAAACTAGAAAGGCGACCTCTGGAGGCGGAAAAAGCTGAAAAATACCAAATCTTTAAATAAATATTTCAAACAATCTATTTTTGCTAGAACCATACATTTTTGGTCATAAATTGTAATAATCGAGTGGTTTACCCTAATAGTAGTGATTTGTCCTGTTGGTAAAATGCAACTTTTCTGCTTTAAAAGATAAATTAAAAGCATTTTTTTTTTAATTTTATAGGTACTAATAAAATATTAATAGTTCATTTTCTTAATTATACAGTAGTAGTTCGAATTTCCACTGTCAGAGGGTACTGAAAATGTAAAAACAACTAGAAGAATGCATATTGCCTCTGGCGCATATGGAAATCTCATTTTCAAAGAGAATGAAGTTCTTCCTTTGCCTACTTTTTCACTCCTTAAAAATTTTAATTATGGATGTTCCTGTTGTTTTCCAGCTGAGATTCCACCATCCTCATGGACCTTCTACTATGGCATAAAATTTGAGAGGCTCCTCTCAAACCTCTGTACAAGCAGCTACTTGAGGGGTTATTTATTTTTTAATGTTTCATGGGGGAAATGCACGTAGTAATATTTTATCAGTAATTATAAAACATAAAAAGTATTTGTCTTTTAGTTCTTAAATTTAAAAAGTTGCTTTTCTCTCGCTCCTCTGAAAATAGCGGACAGATCATTGCTGTCAGTGGAATTTTTACCATAACAGAACTTTACATGCCATAATTTCTACCATAAAGATCTCACTTGAAACATTAGTTAAAAGTTTTGCAGTTTCGATATTTAGTGACCTCTAATGATATAAATTAAAACTACTTTTGAAAATGGGAATTACATTTCATTAGTAACCAACTAAAAAAGAAATTTCCAATTATCTCTTAAAACAAAACGGTTCCTTTTCTTCCTAACCTTGAACTTGGGGTCAACTCATTGTTCTCAACGGAATTTTCAAGACTATCACATTCCACGACCAAAATTTCAAATTTCTAGCCTAACTACATCATTTGCAATATTCGTTTTAAATTTTGGGATTTTCCGATTATTTTCCACCATTAGAGGGCGCAGTTAGGCCCATTAGACCCCCCTGGATCTAAAGGGTCAAGTGACTGTTGCCAATGGTAATTATGCAACCTTCACATTTCAACACCAAAATTTCAAACTTCTAATATAACTGCATCGTTTGGAATATTCGTTTGATATTTCGGAATTTTCAAATTTTTCCACCGTTACAGGCCGCATTTATGACTTTTAGGAGATTCAAAAAATGCAAATCGTAATATATCATTAATACCTATCTAACACAAAAAGAATTTTTTATGAACAAAAAAGTTCGACATCTACAGATGGACAGACAGCAAAGTGAAATTATATAATTTTATATAAAAAGGCTTTTGGATTTTTTGCCCAAAAATTTACTTTTCCTTTTTTAACCATTTTCTAAAGTGCTTCCAATCATGAACACTGAAATCTGTGTGAAATATTACCCTACCCTTTTCTGGAATCCATAAGTATCCTTGCAATACCATTCAAATTGCACGCCAAACAATCCGAGCGATGACAAAACATGGCGTCTAATTTTGCGATGGCCAACTTCTACATATAAGGACCTCTAGATTTTGCGAACTCCCCAAGTTTTGCCAACTGGCCCTAGATTTTGCCAAATCGCCATAATTTTACAGAAAAAAATCCAATTTTTACATCTCATCTGAATTGTGACTACTCCCCAAGATTTTACCAAGTCACTCCGAATTTTGCCAACCCACCTGTATTTTACAAAGTGGCTTCGAATTTTGCCAACTGCTCTAAATCTTGCCGTCTCTCCATTTTCCAAACTGTCTTAGATTTGCCAAGTTGTCTCGACTTTGACAATTCCCCTTAATGTTACAAAAAAGATTAAATTTTTACAACTCAACTAGATTTTACGAAGTCGCATCGAATTTTGTCAACTCCAGATACTTTGGGGGAGGAGCTTCTCCCCATAACTACACCCCTGTGCACAGCACCATCTACTGTTACTTTGGAAAATGGACTATGTACGAGTACTTGTGGCGTCAATCCATAAATTAAACGATCACCCCTCATTGTTCCTTTTCTAAATGTCTAAGTCGATCACAGGGATTTGTAATATACCTGGCATTTTCGCCCTATTGTAATTGCCCTTTGTACTTTCTGCATGAATGCAGACTCTCCCTTTCTTTTCCATTGCAGCATTGTCATGATGGAGAAATCTGGCTATTGCAAATCATTTTCTTCGAGCGCCAACTGCAACGAAGGTGGCTTAGATAGGTGCTTCCTAAATTCCTTTGAAATGTACCAATGAAGGGCTTTCTTCGTTGATCATAAATGTATATTGTACATCTGTCTGTACATCTGTCTGTTTCACACAGGTTTCTAAGTATATCTTATGAAGGAAATATCTGAAATGTATCAAAACACAGAAACTGTGAAAATAACGAAATAATTTTTTTTCCGTTATTTATTACGTTTTATCGTTATAAATATTTTGAAATTCCGCTAACATTTTTCATAACGTTATTCAATAATTATTTCGTTACTCCGTTACAGTAATGTTTTCCAACATTGTGTTTGACTAATGCTTTAGGACTTTAGGTCAGATATTCCACTGGGGGCAAATTCAAGTTTTACAAGGAAAAGCAACTGTTAGGAGCTCTCAGAGATGGATATTAATATTAGATGGTTTTATAGAAATATATCAGTATAAAAACTTGCAACTTCTATTAAAATATAAATTTTATTTAATAATTTTAGTATAAGAAACGGTGTGTTTTTATAATCTAACTTTTCTTTACTTTCAGTACTACCATTATTTTTCTACAATATTTATTATGTTACAAACTAAAACCATATCTATATACTGTATAAGCCTTTACTGGATAGTGGTTAGGGAGCAAGTGACTGTTCCTGCACGGCAAACTTTGTGTGCTGTGTTGGTTCTAACTGAAGAAGTGGTCAGTAGTGACATTGGTCCTAATAGGCCTATACTTCTATGAGAAGGCTTGTAAAGAGTACTTGTAAGTTCTAGGATTCTTCTCTGTCTACATGTCGAAATGAAAAATATATATATATATATATCCACATTACCCTCCACTTAGCATTAGTTCGAGTATAGTGCCTATAAGTATAGTGTGGCATTCGCCTATTAAAACCTGGCAGAAAAAGTGTCACATACCAGTAGAGGGCGCTGGGAACGATATTCTTGCCTTGTTAACATTACCCTCTATGGGCGTTTCGCTTTTCAAAAACTTTCAAACATAAAGGCATTTATGCAATGAATTTACCATTCAAAGGCACATTATTCCTAAGTATTTTAACTGAACTAGTAAAACTTAGAGAACGCTTGAGCAAGTATATTTTTTTAAAACGAAGAAAATTGATGGCCATTCGATCAAAACAAACTGCATTCCTCTTTATGTATCAGAGCGCTGAAGTGATCGTTTTGATTGGCTCTTTGGTAAACTCTCCGAATGACACGTGATGTAACATATGTTCTAACATGTGACATTTGGACTCGCCAATTGTAATAGAAGTCTTATGGCGTAGATATCCTTGTAAACTGCAAAAGAAAATTTAAAACGTTGTAATTGGCTAAATAAGAATGCAAGTTATTAGTATCATGATTATTCTTTCTTGTTTAGCCAATTATAACGTTTTAAATTGCTTTTTGAAATTTACAAGGATATCTATGCCAGGACTTCTATTACAATTGGCGAGTCCAAACGTCACATATTAGTACGTATGTTATTTGTCACATCTTCAAATTATAAAACATACTTCAAGTAATAAAAATTTGAATTAACCGATAGGTTAGATCATTTTAATACTGCAAATTATTACTATCATGATTATTCTGTATTAAAATGCTCTAACCTATCGATTGATTCAAAGTTTCATTACCCCCTGTCAACCCACAACCCCCACTTCACTACTCTGAATACACCAATTGGTCATAAACAGAATCCCAAAACCCCCTTACCCCTCCCTATAAGGAAAAAAAATTATGGTATCAAATATCCTTTAATTCACAAGGAATACAGTTTGCACTGGACCCCTTCGAGTCTACTTCACTGCATTCCACTTCATTATTATCGCTTATCTAACTGGCTAACAACCATCTCCTTATCCCCATATACCTCATTTCACAACCCCATTAAATTAATGGCACATTTTAAAATTTTTAAGGGAATTAATTAAAGGTCCCCCTCCCCCTCTCCCCTAAAAATTCCATTTCTACAGTTAACTTCCTCCAATGCAATGGATTTAAAGAATATAAAAGTTCTATCTTAGCCTCTCCAGGGCACAAATTTCCACCCCTATTCAAGACCCCAGACCCCTCCTTCCCCACATCATTAAAAATTTATAACTATCTCAATCCCATATCTTTAACTACAGTCCATCCCATTTCCTTGGTAGTTACGCTACGTTGTGTAACGACGCAAGTGTCAATTATCGACACCAACTCACGGCATGTCCCACAACAAGCATTATACATTTCACCTTCCATCATGGAAGATATTTTAACTACTCCCCACCACTCTCTAACACTTTTTACGACGTAGCAGCTTCCCTTTGCTTCTTTTTTTTTTCATTTTTCAACGAATCTAGGCGGCCTGTGAGCCATTAAGCCTAATCACCGAAAGTGGGAAAACCAGCACTTTACGGTCCTAGTCCCGTCAGTCGTTGCTTACAGCGCCCAAAATTGAATTTTGCGATTGGACCAGATGATAAAGGGGCGGAAGCCCCTCTTAAAAAGTGGTCCAGGAAAGGATGAAGGATTGTTAAACTCTGTTACCATCTCGTGCTGAATGACACAGCATTTTATTACTGTTAAGTACTGGAACATAGGTCATGGAGTTGACAGGAACCAATAACAGCTTTACTGTACCCACAATGCAAATTAGACTTGAATGTTCTTAAACGTAAAAACAAAACCACAGTAATATATTTATATTTGAGAAGAATCAAAAATTCCATATATTACTCTTAAAAATTCTCGTCTTAACTGCACTGTGCAAAAGAAAGTTGTTATACTGAGAAAAATACTTTTAAAATTGTTCGTTGCAATCGTGAGGCTAGCGGTTCCTATCATTTCAAGATGCCGCATGCAAAGCACACCTTACTACATTAAGAGTACAACGGACGCGATCATGCCTTTTAGCCACGGCGAGCTGAATTTCTTACGCCAACACAGTATTCAGCAAGTTGTATTTGAAATTGTATTAAATGTCACGTGAGGTTAAATACGAGCAAATATAAACTATATAATTCTCTCCTTTCCATAACGTTAAACATAGCAACACTAAAATTTACAACCGCCCTGATACTTCTATAAACGATCAATTATGCTAAATAAATTAATTAAAGGTTTATTCACTTTATACTTACCAAATTAAAATGGATGTACAAATGGGATTTGTGAGGATGCCACCAGAATAAAACAATTTTTTATTATGTAAGCTAATTCTTAATATTTAAATTTCTGGAGGAAACTAACGAAACATTTTAGCTGCTTATAGAGTATCATGTTTTTTGATGCCCATAATGTTTCGCTATTTAATTTTTTATGTAGAACTACTTTTATTCTTATCTAGAACTACTTGAGGCGGAGTAATTTGGCGTAAAACGGTACTATATCAATATCTTTTCACTGCGCATGTACGAAGTTATTATGCTAGTTCCCCTGTCCGTTGGGGACCAATATTTGGACCACTTTTTAATGGCTATGTTATTGAGGATTGCCACACTATTACTTATAGGCACTATAGTTTGGGTAAACCCATTGAGGTAGTATACTAGAGACAGGACTCAATTCCCATAACATTGGCAGCCATGATCACAGTAGGATGTGCGTGCAGATTGTTTAAGAAGGCAAGAATACCCATGAGGCCTTGCGAATGGCTGGTAAACGACGATGAATGAACGACGACAAAATGTTCGAAATGAAGCAGAACTTTGCTGTTTTTCCTTTCTTATTTCAATGAGGTTATTTCAGTGTATAACTAAAACAACAAACTAGATTTAATTAATACACACTTACTGATTTATATCGGATGAAATGCGGAAATGCTGGAAACTGCTTCTCCTTCAAATTGAGGTTTTGTATGAAAATTTAGGAAAAATTCGATATGCTCTTAATATGTGATTAAAGCTGAACTAAATTGACTGTAAACTTAGCAGACTTTGATCCCGTTTAAAACAGGGACAATGGTAAACATATTTTAAAATCTAATACATGATCAAATCTTTTAACTTAAGCAAAACTCCGCAAAATTTAGAGATTTCAACTGTGCACATCCGAGCCTCATTTAAAAAACAACATGAAATAAAAAAATTTTTAATTCAGCTGAGTCAGGATATTATATTTTATTGAGAGGGGGGGATTAACCTGAATTTTTTAATTAGGTATGAAATAGTTGTGTCAAGAATATAAAATTTTCTCCTGGAAGACACTGTTCAGTAATTTTTTGCAATTGCACACACATACTGTGAGAAGAGCGAGAAAATCTCAATTTTTAATATTAACCTTTAAAGTGACAGAAGTTAATTATCAGTTTTCAAAAATCACTACAAATGAATCTCAAACATTCTTTTTTATGTTTCCCTACCATTTTTTTCCCTTTTATTCTTTTTTTCTAGAATTAAATGCTTTTTCTTTTGATATGTAATGTGGATCATTTCATTCATTAGTTTTTCATAATAAGGCTCAAAAGTTGTTTCTTAAAGAAAAAAAAATTGTCTCTGTAAGGGTTAACAAGTGCAGACACAGAAGACTGCATTAGGTCAGAGTCAATGCTAATTTACATTCTATGCAAGAAATCTTTCATAATTCTTTTTTTTGCTATAAAGACAGCATATAATGACATTTTCCAATATCAGAAAAGAGACACAATGACCTTCATTGCTTTATGGTGATTTCTTTGGATTTCCCACAAGCGTGAAACACTCTAAATGTCACTGGGCATTTCATATTTGCTGCCAATGATTTTAATTTCATTCAAATTTAAACAATTGCCATTTTTCATATTAATTATCAGCTGGCTAATTGCTAATTGCATGTGTGCAATTTGGAACTAAAGATCATTAGGTCATTATAGTTTCCCTCTTTTGCTCTTATAGCTTAAAAAAAAAAGTTGAATATCATCCTGGACTGAATTTGCAAGTCAAAAGATATTTTGAGCCAGACGAATCAACTGTTAGAAAAATAACCTATGGGGATTTTCCAGCTATATAAAACAATCATTAAAATTTAGTTTCAGAAGCCACATCTTAATATTTTTCATTAGCGTTATTACCATAATCCACATATCCACAATAGCATTTAACAATATTTGTTTCCTAATCGACTTCTCATCAAATAATAAAGTGAATATCATATGCTTCTGTTTATACCCCCTCAAGCAGCTGCTTGCCACAGAGGTCTGACAGGAGCCTGTCAGTTTATATGCCATAGTAGAAGGTCCGAGAGGATGGCAGGACCTCAGCAGAAAAACGACACATACATCCATGCCTTACCCAGGGCTCGAACCCAGGTCCCTAAGATCAGCAGCCAATTACGCTAACCACTTGGTCACGGGACGGCTTTACCACCAGTAAAATGTTCCATGCAAAAAACTTCAATAAATCCAGGAAGGCCATCTACAGATCTGCACCAAGTTAAAATTGTGGAGCTATTGGGGAAGAAGTTTTTCTCTTACAAATTCATAAGCCTTTTGGACAGTGAAAATATAGTATTATGGTAAACCTATTTACCTCTTGACAATAAAATTTGCCATTGCTTCTTTTAGTATTTTGCTGTGAATTTCTGAACAGGTTTAAAGTTATGTCTAGAAACACAGGCTTTGGTGACTCAATGTCACCTTGAACAGCTTTTGAGCCTTAAACAAATCTAATATTTCTTTTAAAGAAGAGTCTGATTGTTTGGCTCTAAGTTAGTAGTAATATCACCATAGCATTTTCTTTAAGCTATGGATTTCATTTTGCACTGACATCAACTTTCTCAGAAAATTTCTAGGATTCTTCTCTCTTAGACAGCACGAGTGATCATTTTTATAGGCAATATATGTTCTCATTGCGATTTCTGTCATATTGTTACAACAGATGAACGTGTTACAATGGACTTGTGGTAGATGTGTCATGAACACTCGCCCATGCTTCAGCGTGACAATTACGTTGTCAACTGTTTAGAACAATGATGCTTTGAATAATAAGATTTGTGGAGGAAAACCAACAAGTTGTAGTGGAGTAGTGAAGAAATAAGGATATATTGTATTAAATTAGTGTTGTGTGATATTATGTAAGAAGACTGTTATTATTTGACTCAAGATGAGCCTGGTTCCAGTGGCCATGAGCAGCAAAGTTATTTTTGGGCCCTCTATCAGGAGAGATCAACATTAGATGTTTCGCATTTATAATGTATAAAGCATTATTAAGGTAGTCCTCTAACACAAATGAAATTCAATATAAACTGGTTTGTTTGTTGGATGTTGCAAATAGGTTCTATTTTGTCACAGGAATTTAATATTGACAGCACTGTGGTTTAAACAGAAATTAGTTAAACCTAGTAAATCATTCTTTTTATGGTTTGACTTTATACTAAGATGAATAGAAATACTTGTGTTTAGATAAGATTGTTTAATTTGTATAATTTTTGTGCCTTTGTAATAAATTAGAAGCCAACGGCAGTACCAATCTGAAAACACCAGTTCTCGTCCGATCACCAAAGTTAAGCAGCTTTGGGTGTGGTCAGTATGTGGGAGGGTGACCACCTGGGAACACCGTGTGCAGTTGGAAAAAAATCTGCCGAGAACCCGCCATCCTCACAGATTCTTCCACTATGGCATATTGAACTGACAGGCTCCTGTCAGACCTCTGTGGCAAGCAGCTGCTTGAGATATTTTTTTAGTAAATTACTTCATTTATACTTTACTTTGGTATACATATATACTATGTTTGAACTCGGGCTAAGTTTTCATCTCTTTGAATTCATAAAAATTGGTGTCAGGAGTGGGATAATTTATTGAATGCCTTTTCCTAGAAGTATGGATGAGTTAATAAAGTTGACGACTGACATTAAATTTTATATAGCTGCCCAAATCAGCAAAATTGGTGAACTTTCTAGTCAAAATAATGAGATAAACAGTAAAATTGGTGACATGAGAGCTGAGATCGTCTCTGAAAAAGATGACTTGAAAGCGGAAATGGCTATATAAAGTAACGAATTGAGAGCTGAGTTGAGAGCTGAAGCAACTTCTCAAATTGGTAAGATTACTGATCAGAATAATGATCTGAATAAAGAAATCCGTGAAATCACTGATCAGTGTAAGGACATTAAAACCGAACTGAACAGACAGTATTAGTTTAAAAGTTGAAATTTATTGTGTAAAAAATGATATTGATGGGGTCAAGTGTAATGATAATGAAATCACTTTTGATTTTAATGCCAAACTTGACAGTGTTAAGCATCAAATTGAAAATGTAAAAACTGATTATGAACGTAAGTTTGATTTTAGGAAATGAAAGGCTACCTTCTTCTTGTGACAATGGTAATTTTAATGACAATGTTTTTACACATATCGCTAGAAATACAATTAAACCATCCACATATGATGGTCAATCATCTTGGACAGTCTTCAAAACACAGTTTGACGTCATTCCTAGAGCTAATGATTGGAATGAATTCCAGAAGGCCAGTTTTCTTGCAGTCTCCTTAAAAAATTCTTCTGCGGAAGTTTTACAGTCTGTTTCAGAAGAAAAACGACTTGATTATCAAAATCTGGTTTCTGCATTAGAACTCAGGTTTGGCGATAGTTATTTAAAACAATACCATATGACTCAATTTAAATATCGTATGCAGAGGAGTGGCGAAACTTTGCAAGAACTTGCTAGTGATATTGAGCGTCTAGCTAGATTGGCTTATAGTAACTGTCCACCAGAAATTTAAGATAACTTAGCTCAATTACAATTTATTGATGCTATTGCTGACCCTGAAACTCAACAATCTCTGAGGATGTTGGAAGGTGAAACTTCAAAGTCAGCCGTAGTACATGCCATGAACTACGAGTGCTCCAGGCTTTCCTCCTGAGCAAACGCACAGTGAGATTTGTGAATGCAGAAGAAATTATAGAAAAGGATAGTGAAATGAAAGAATTAACCAAAACAATATTATCCATTTTGAAAGATATTAAAGGTTCCTCTCCAATGACTTCTACAAACATACAGTGTTGGAATTGTGGCAAGACTGGACACATTCGAGCCAACTGCAAAAGGTGGTGGGTACAAAGTTCAAGCACGTCTAACAGACAACAGAACCAGCATAAGCAACCTGAAGGGCAAAGGATGGCTGTTGATTGGTTGGCCCCAGGGGAAGTCGCCCACGTTTCAGCACTATATGGTGAAGATAACGGATTGATAGCTGATGAACCCATGAATGGAGTGCCTTGTGGTATGATAACAGACACTGGTGCAAATGCAACTTTACTCAGAACAGACATAATAGAGATAATAGCTCACCCAAACCGGAATGCTACACAGTCTAATATAACCGTATAAACAACCACTGGAGATCGTGCTAAAGTCCATGAAAAGATAGAACTCAACATCAGAGTTGGTAGTTGTCTGGTATGACATCCTGTTTACATTGCTGACATCTACGATGAATGCATTTAGGCCTCGATTTTCTAAAGAAGCATGGGTTCAGCATTAGACCCAGTGACAGCCTATTCATCTATAAGGCAGAAGAGATCCCTCTGCTTAGCAGAATACCCAATTCTTTATCAAGTATAACCACAATATTAGTGATGGAAGACACAGAAATTCCAGCACAATGTGAAATCATATTCCGTGGACATCGGGCAGAGACTTCTGGGGCCTTCCGATTGGCAGTCACTGATGCCCCCTGGTAAAGGAGCTTTGGCTCATGGTATCCTGGTTGCAAGACTTTAATCAATGTAGATAAAGAACAGATTCCTATCAGAGTGATGATCTGTAACAAATCCAATAGAATATTTAAAAAGGGTGAAGAATTAACAACATGTGAACCTGTTACCTGTGTAACAAGTATAAACACAATAGAAGTTACTGGCTCACACTAACACTTTACAGACATCCCATCTCATCTTACTGACTTATGGAGAGAAACAAGAACATTAACTGAAGACCAAGCTGCTAAGGTCCAGAACTTACTGACTTTTCCAACATTTTTTCTGCCACAACAAATGATTATGGCCGTACTAACCTGATAGAACACAAGATAAACACTGGTGATTCTCCTGCAGCCCATCTACCGGCAAGAAGGCTTCCATTGGCAAAACGAGAGGAGACAGAACAACACATAAGGGACATGGAAGCTCAAGGCATTATAGAACCATCAGAGAATCCCTGGACATCACCAGTGGTTCTTGTCAAGAAAAGGATGGATCTACCGATTTTGTGTAGATTACCGCATATTAAATGATATAACAAAGACTGCTTTCCTTTACCCAGGATTGACGACACACTGGACACTATCTGGGTCAGAATGGTTCTCGAGATATGACTTGAAGAGCGGCTATTGGCAAGTTGGTATACATCCTGAAACCGTGAGTAAACAGCTTTCACTACACAAATGGACTTTGGCAGTTTAAAGTGATGCCATTTGGACTTTGCAATGCACCTGCAACGTTTGAACGATTCATGGAGTCGGTGTTCAAAGGTTTGTCTTGGGAAGTCTGCCAGGTTTACTTGGACGATGTCATCGTTCTTGGAAAGACTTCTGAAAAATATTTGAGAAATCTTCGTCAAGTGTTCGAAAAACAAAGGGGAGCCACGCTAAATTTGGGATAGACTAAGTGTAAACTTTGGGTTGGGTTGTTTTACCTCTGAGAGGCACTTTTTTTGCACACCATGGAATAAATGGCCAGGTCACATGGACTCCGAAGGCTCAGAGAAGGTTGAGGGAGCGGACCCACTGGAACAGCTTTTGGGAGACAGATGGTAGCCTGCCATCAAGCGTGTTCTTTAACGTACACGTTATGGCTCTCCCACACACGGCGCCATGGCTTAACTTCCCATCTGACAGACAGCGGTCTTTCCAAGCCCATTGGTGTCCCCTACTGATTGTAAGCAGGGCGGGAAACTAAGTGTAAACTGTTCCAGCAAGAAGTTCATTACGTTGGTCATGTCATCACTACATCAGGGATTAAGAGTATCCTAGTAAGATAGAAGCTGTAAGAGACTGGCCTCTACCACAGGATGGTCATCAACTTCGTAGTGTTATTGGACTTTGCACCTACTATAGATTTGTAAAAGGTTTCTCCATCATAAGGCCATTACATCGTCTGACAGAGTGTTATTTAGCCAAAATAAAAATGCAAAGCAGAAGTCTCATAAAATTAATGTCCAAGTTTAATATTTCTTTTTGAAACAAAATTTATGAAAATATTCTATAAATTCCAAGCTGTTTCAATCTGTAAATAACCTTTTTATACGCAAATATTATTGGTTTCATTTATGAAAAAAATCGTGAACTACATTTGATATTATACTAGGACAGAACGGTATTTTGAAATGCTTTATTTATTTTTAGGCCTCTCTGCTTTAACAATTTCAATTTAAAAGGATTTCAGAATTTTCTTAAATTTCTAAAAAAAATAAATACCCCCTCAGCCGAGTGGGTAGCACGCTTGGCTAGTGATCTAAAGGGACCTGGGTTCGAGCCCCGGGTAACGCATGGATGTATGTGTCGTTTTTCTGCTGAGGTCCCGCCATCCTCACAGACCTTCTGCTATGGCGTATAAACTGACATATTGTTGTGCTGCATCCGAATCAGCAGATGCTCTTTCACCTTTCAATCTTAGATTATGTAAAGAATGTCTTTGTTTAAATCTCTCGAACCAACCATGGCTTGCGGGAAAAGATACCTTCTTTTCATCTAGCGAAGTCGACGGTAACTGATTCTTAAGTGTTTCATAAATCTTTAAAGCCTTATTTGTAATGGCACTGGTATCAACTGGAACCCGCTTTTGAGTTTGGTCTTCTAGCCATATCACTAATGCCTTTTCCATATTTTCCATTGTAACATCTCTTACATATGAAATTGTGCTCATACTCGTGCAAGATCCAGCTGCTACACTTTTTCTAATGGAGTCTGCATTTTTTCTTATTGTCCTTATTGTGGCTTCATTCATGGGGTAAAATTTAGCAACATCTGTTACTCTTTCTCTATTACATAGACAATCTAATATTTTAATTTTTGTTTCTAAAGAAATAACTTTTCTTTTCATTTGATATTTTTAAAAATCTTTTGGCATTATAAAACCTTAAAAAATTTACGTAAATTATAAAAATGCCAGAAAAACTATAAATGTTGGAAACTTACCAGTAGATATTTAAATATAAAATAAAAAAAAACGCACAATGATGTAAAGCTTTGCTGCTAAAATGATACTGCACTACTTCACACGAACCAGATAGCTTTACTATTGTGAAATACTACGGGGATTCCACGTGTTGTAAAATATAGGGGAATCCCCGTCCCCGTTGTTGCCAGTGTTACCAAAGGAATGAGATTAAAAAATGACTTGAAATATATATGCAGCCGAATATACATTTTTATCAGTTTTTTGAAATCCGTTATTTTATCAACCGTGTAAAACCGAAATCGTGTAAAACAAGGACCGTGTAAATCGGGGGATAAGTGTATTTGATTATTTCTTTTAATTTTCAATAAAAATTAATTATATTTTAATGAAATAAGGTGACTTTTCATGTTGATTTCTTAATTGAGGTGCGGATTTGCACAATTAAGACTATAAATTTTGAGGGCTTTTGCTTAAGCTAAAAGATTTGATCATGTATTAGATTTTAAAATATGTCTAGCATTGTCCCTGTTTTAAATGGGATCAAAGTCTGCTAAGTTTACAGTCAATTTAGTTCAACTTTAATTACATATTAAGAGCATATCGAATTTTTTCTAAATTTTCATACAAAACCTCAATTTGAAGGAGAAGCAGTTTCCAGCGTTTCCGCTTTTCATCCGATATATATCAATGTGTATTAATTAAATCCATTTTGTTGCTTTAATTACTACACTGGAATAACCTCATTGAAATAAGAACAAACAGCAAAGTTCTGCTTCATTTCAATCATTTGGTCGTCGTTTACCAGTCATTCGCAAGGCCTCATGGGTATTCTTGCCGCCTTAAGCAGTCTGCAAGCACACCCGCCTGTGAGGGACGAGACTTAGGACTTGGAGCTCTGACTTCGATTATGACGTGTTTACGCATCACTCCTGGATTACTTCAAAGTTTATTTATTAGTTTACTTAAATTTCCTACTAGCCTTGGGCAAGACTGGGTGAAAATCCCAGTGGAGCCCTTGGCAGGAAGGGTAGCTAGTTAAGACTAAATTTTTACTTAAACTTGTAGTATCTTAGCTAGGGTTTATACAGGTTTCAATTTTCTACAATGTTGTGTGAATAAAGTCTACAGTGGATACTACTTTAGATATACATTACTACATTTGATAAGTATTAGTACAGGCCAATAGCCGACCTCAGTTGGCCGCTGTCAGTATAGGAAAAGAACACGCCAATAGCAGACTTCAAGTTGTTGGCTTAAGCGACTTTAAGTTGTTGACCGTTATTGGCTTGGAAATATACTATTTAAGTAAGCTTGCTACTTTAAAAATCCTCCGTTGAGGTATTCTAGCTCTAAGTTTTCGAATTTTATTCGATTCTAGTTGCTACTGAAAAGTAGCTTTTTGTATTTCATTCCTTATTAGTCTTGTAAATTTACACTTATTCTCATATATTTTTACTCATTTTGAGTTTTAATATTGCTTTTGGATTGATTACTGTTAGTTTACAGCATAGATTCCCAACGGGGGCGATACCGCCCCCCAGTGGGCGCTGGAGCCTTCCATGGGGGCGGTAGCGGATCCAGAGGCAAATGCCCCCCCCCCCCCCCAATGGGCGTTGAGGCAATCAATAGGGGCGGTCAAATAAACAAATAAATTTAATGGAATTTTCTGTGACAACCTTTTTATCTCTTCTATTCTGTGGTGTCTTCCTGGTAATTCTGGTCATCCACTACCTCATCCGCCATGTACAGCTTTTCAACTACAGCTTGGACAATAAGTTCCCTGCTACCGCCTACTAGCGTACTGATACGTCTGAAGTCGACTGAGATGCTCTCAAAAGTTCTGTTCAAGATCACCGATTGGATATAAGCTTCAATATGTTTTCCCACTCCAAGTCGCTTTGAGTATGCTTTATGGTACGTAGTTGAATTAGGCTCAACTCATTAGCCAGCAGATCATACTTCCTCTTCTTTTCAACCTCTACTGTCTGCAGTTATCCTGAGATGTTATTCCTACTTCAATAATTGTAATCTCATCCAATACCTTAACATGCACTACTATATCAGGCTTATTATGTTGGACATGTGTGTCCGTCCTGATAGGCAAATCAACCTTGATGCAACAATAATAATAATAAATTTATTATATTTAATATTTTTTTCTATAATTATTTTTTTAATATAATAAAATACTTTGAAAATACCTGTTTTTATGAATAAATATTTTATCTAGCTATGTAAATTATCTTATTGTTATCGCGTTAATAAGCATTTTTAAATTAGCATTAGGTATATCTATACCTAATTTGTTTTAGTTTAGAATAGATTGACGGTGACAAGTCCTTGCAAATTGGTAGGCAAACACGCGGTTCATGCAATTTAACATGTTTCGACAGGAATATGGGAGCTTGAAATGACTTGTTCACGGAGCAAGTGCGCCGGCATCGCAAACATACAAGTTAATGCGTGCACAAAATCAAATCTATGAAAGCGATAGCTATAGGAATGTTTTATTATTTTTATGTGCTTCGCCGTGATAAATAGTCGTGAGTGATAAGTGTTAGAAGTCATTATAAACATTATTTTTATAACTATCTATAAATCTGTTGAGAAGTTAATTTGTATTTGAAAATGTCTGAATCTACATCTAAAAAGAAATGCCGGCAGTACAGTATCGAGTATTTGAAATATGGATTTACGTACTCTCCTACAAACCAATCATTACCTATGTGTTTAATTTGCAGAAAAGTTTTTTCAAATGAAGCTATGAAACCTTATAGGCTACAAGAGCATTTAAATAAAATGCATGCTGATAAGAAGAACAAAGATTTATCCTATTTTCAAGAACTGGAAAAGCAATATTTAAAACAGCCAACTATGTCAAACCTTTTTGCGTCGTCTTCTAAACAAGATGATGATGGACTACGAGCCTCATATAACGTTTCATTGTTAATCGCAAAAGCAGGAAAATCACACACAATTGGCGAGGAATTAATTTTGCCGGCAGTCAAGGAGATATTAAAAACTGTTCTTCATCATAAGACACCGTCAGATATCATCAAAAAATTCCTCTCAGTAATAATTCAGTGCAAAGAATAGATGAAATGGCAAAAGACGTTGAAATATCATTATGTGATTACTTAAAGACTTGCAAATTTTCCATTCAACTCGATGAATCAACTCTACCAAATAACGAAGCTCTACTCTTATCATACCTACGATTTATAAAGAAGAAAAAAATTCACGAAGAGTGATTATTTGCTAAAAATTTGGAATCTGATACAAAGGGAGAATCTATATTTAATACCATGCAAAAGTTTTTTCAAGAGAAAGAAATTCCTATTTGCAATATTTTGTCTGCTGCTACTGATGGTGCTCCAGCAATGACAGGGCGTCATAAGGATTTCATAGCGCATTTGAAACAAGCAGTACCAAATGTACTCGCTGTACATTGTATTATTCATCGTCAGCATTTGGTTGCAAAAAATTTGAATGAACGTCTGCATACGTCGCCCCATTACGTTATTGAAGCAATCAATAAGATTAGAAGCAATTCATTGAATGACCGATTATTTGGTAAGCTTTGTAATGAAAATGATGAAGATTACAATCGCTTGCTGCTGCACACAGAAGTACTTTGGCTCTCTAAGAGTGTTTGTCTGAATCGTTTTTTCAATCTATTTGACTCAGTACTGGACTTTCTTGAAGACAGACGAAAAATTGCGCGAAAACCTGATTACGTCAAAAAATGACATCGCTTATTTGACAGACCTGTTTCAAATATTTAATCAAGTTAATTTACAATTGCAAAGTGATGAGTTGAATTTAATTAAAACGAAAAACGTCATAGCTGCTTTTGCGGGAAAACTTCTATTCAAACGAAATCTAGGTAGAGGTGAATACAACCACTTTCCCACATTATCAGCAGTCTCTGCAAAACCGGAAGATTTACTTACTTACTGCCAACACTTGGAAGTTCTTCATGTTGATTTTACGGAGCGTTTCCAAGATATTTTAAACATGAATATACCGAGTTGAGTTTTAGATCCTTTCCCAAACACAGATACTGAAGAATCATCAAATTTGGAAGAGGAACTCTTAGAACTCACGACTAACGAAGTACTCAAAGTAAAATTCAAACATGGATACAAAGAGTTCTGGCTTCAAAAATCAATACCAGTTCTCTACCCTGAATTGTGGGCAATAGTATAGAAGTTTTTAATCGCATTTCCTTCGTCCTATATGGCTGAGCGTGGATTCAGTGCAGTAGCTAATTTAGTGTCAAAGAAGAGGAACAGATTACACATCACTGAACGTGGCGATCTGCGATTCATGCTAAAGAAATTGGAACCCGACATTAACAAATTGTTAACACTCCACCAGCCTCAACCATCTCATTAATTTTTTTTATTAATTTTGTGTTTATCTCATTATTTTTTTGTTTCTTATTGATTCTGTGTTTATTTTTAAAATTTTAATAAACAATTTTATTGTACATTTGGTTGTCGTTTTATTAATTTCTGCTTTATGATTTTTAATAGATAAAAAAACAGATAAATTAGGTACAAATAATATACAACAATATTTTAATATTTCATATAAAATTAACTATTATGGACTAGGGGGGCGTTGGAATTTTTGTTCTCTTCTAAAGGGGGCGATGGTCCAGAAAAGGTTGGGAATCACTGGTTTACAGTAATCTTATCCTTTTTCAAAACTGGTCTGAGCCGGTTCTTTCAGTTACAGCCGCAACTGTCAATTTTTACAGTTGCAACTGTCAAATTTTACATCTGCAAATGTTCAAAACTTTCAAATTTTTGCATTTTTGTGATATTGTTCTAAGTAATATATATTTACATATATGTATCCTTTAACATTGTTTTACTATCATTCATTGCTTTTCATTTGAAAAATCTCAAATAGTAAAGCTGTATTGAAAATGTCAAAATCTGACAATATGGATTCTCAATCCAAGGATTAATTATCTGCTTTTTTATGCTGATAAGAAGAACAAAGATTTATCCTATTTTCAAGAACTGGAAAAGCAATATTTAAAACAGCCAACTTTGTCAAACCTTTTGCGTCGTCTTCTAAACAAGATGATGATGGACTACGAGCCTCATATAAAGGAAAAATCCCTCCAATCATTATACGTTCACCCAAGAACTGGATGAATACCCATAAGGAATTGACAAAAATCGCTGTAGAGGCATTTACTGCTAAGACCTCTGGCGAAACAGTCGGATTAAATGTTCAGATGACTACAGGTCATTTGCTCGATTCTTTGAAGCCTCAAAACAGCAATTCCATACCTACAAATTGAGGGATGAGAAAAATCTACCCTATGACATAACTTCCGATGACGTCCTTATTGCTCTGGTTGACTTGGGTTTTACAGTCATAAAAATTTCACAGATGAGACGTGGCAAACATAAACGTCCGATCCCTGTTTTCTTGGTAGAATTACCAAAAGACACTGTCAACAAAAAGATATACGATGTCACTGACCTCTTTCATCTGAAGACTCACATTGAGAGCTAGAGGACTAAACACCAACGCAGTGCCATAATTGTCAGCGCTATGGCCATGCACAGAGTGGATGTTTTAATCTTCCACGCTGTGTGAAATGCGCTGTAGTCACGTAACAATGGACTGCCTTAGGAAAAAGGATGAAAGTCCGCCCAAATGTGGCCTTGGCCATACGGTCAACTACAAAGGTTGTTCCTATTATCCTACTAAGGAGGTTGTGACTACTCCAAAGGAAAAATCTAATAGTGCCCCATCTTTAAAGGCTGTTAGTACTCCTGAATTATCTTACGCAAGTGCTGCTGCAAAAAGCACACCTGCTCCCAAATCTCAAACCTTTACCTAAGAGATATCCTATGCTAAATCCTACTGCCGTACCTCCTATGCAAGCTCCTTCTACAAGCGAGCAGTTTGATGCCACCATCTTAAACAATCTGAAGGAAATCTTTTTGATTTTCAAAAATCTTAATGTTGCTAAGATCTTATTAATGGCTAAGTCATTAATAAATATCAGAATATCAACGGCCTTATGGGCAAACTCACAGTTGGGCTGAAAGCGTTCGATTATTTACTCTCTTCGCTGTCCTCAAATGGAGCACAACTGTACGAAGAACTATCTCATGAATTTTTCTTGGAATGCGAATGGCATTCTCACCGATTTATGGGAGTTCAGTAACCTTTTGTCACTCCCAAGCTGATATTGTCCTTTTGGGCGAAACACACCTTAGAGCTTCTGATAAATTGAAGTTTTCGAACTTTGAGGTCTACAGAACGGATCGACAGCATAAGAGGTGGAGGTACCGCTGTTATCAAGAGAACCATCAAACACCATATTTTACTAACTGTAGACTTCAATACGTTGGAGATCACTGCTATTGCAGTCAACGATGTCCTTTTTGGAACTTTGAATATATATGCGGCATATAAACTGCCCGTAGCCGTCCCATGGCCGAGTGGTTAGCACGCTTGGCTACTGCTCTAAGGGACCTGGGTTCGAGCCCCGGATAAGGCATGGTTGTGTGTGTGTGTGTGTGTTTTTCTGCTGAGGTCCTGCCATCCTCTCAGATCTTCTACTTTGGCATATAAACTGACGGGCTCCTGTCAGACCTCTGTGGCAAGCAGCTGCTTGAGGGGGGTATTTTTTTTTATAAACTGCCCAACTCTGATATTATTTTAGATGATTTTAAAATAATTTTTAACACCAATACTCCTACAATTTTAGCAGGAAATTTAAACTCCAAAAATGTTACCTGGAACTCCAGATCCTGCAACAAAAATGGAAATATTCTTTTCAACTATGCCACAGCCAATGGCATTATTGTGGACGCTCCCAGTGAGCCCACCTTCTATCCTTACAACTCCATGCCCAGACCAGATGTATTAGATCTGGTATTGTTAGGAAATTTTTTACCATCCTATGAACTTTGTGTTCATTTTAATCTGAACTCTGACCATTTACCAGTTTGCTTGACTGTTTTTGTCTGTCACCCTTGTCCCAGACAATTTTAGAGTCGTAAACTGGGAACTCTTTAAAACTACAGTCAACGGAAAAGTCTCCGGATCTTGTAATACTCTATCTCGCAGGAAGATTGATGATACATTATCACCTTTACTGATCTTTTGAATCAATCTAGAATTGATGCTACTACCATTCATAAACCTGGTAAGGACTTCTACATCCTTCCAAGATTTCTTTCTAATCTTGTTAAAGAGAAGAATAAAGCCAGACATAAATGGCAGAGATCTAGAGTCATGATAAGAATGCTTATTATGCACTCAAGATCGATGTCAGACAAAAGCTCATAGACCACTGTAGTTTTACATGGAACAGGAAAATTACCTCACTTTCTACAAGTGATGGCTCCATCTTGAAGATGGTTAAAACCTTAAAGAATCCTTATGTTAAGTACCCTCCCATCCAGGGAAAGGATGGATTGTGCTATAATGAGGATGATAAATGTGAAGCTTTTGTGGATACGCTTGAGATTCAATTTCAAGAAAATTCTGATCTCTCCAACGATACACCTGCGATAAAGTGGAGGAAACTTTTCAGTTTCTCAAGTGGACAGATCTAGAATTCGTTTTACATCTCCATCTTAATTGATTCAGGCCATCCGCAAGTTGAAACCCAATAGGCTTCAGGTCCCGATGACAGGATGCTGAAGAACCTCCCGAAAAATGCTATCACGCTGTTGTGCAACATTTTCAATTTCCTCCTCCGGCATCACATCTTTCCGGAGGTATGGAAGAATGCCTATGTTAGGCTCATCCATAAACCGGGTAAGGACCCTTCTTTAGCCGACAGCTATTGCCCAATAAGTCTATTATCTGTTTAGGAAAGTTGTTTGAGCGAATTCTGCTCAACCGACAGGATGAATTCCTTTCAAATCACCCTATTCTGCCTGAGTCACAATTCGGATTCAGACGAAAAAGATAAACTCAGCATCAAGTCTTCAGAGTAGTGGAGAATATTGCTGAGGCAGTCAACAAAAAAGAAACTGTTGCTGCTGTCTTTCTGGACGTGGCCAAAGCTATTGACCGCGTCTGGATGGACGGCCTCATCTATAAACTGATCACGATTGGAATTCCTTCGGGCCTTACTCACAATCTTATCTTTCAGACAGAACCTTCCAGGTTCACATTAAAACCTCTATTTCCATAAAGAGAGTGGTGGCCGCTGGAGTCCCACAAGGCTCTCTTCTCATTGTACCTTTTTGACGTTCCTTCTTTTAACCGGATTGTCATTGCTCAGTATGCTGATATTGCACTCATCTCCCCTTCTTTGGGAGTATGCAATAAGACTTCAAAATTGCTTGAATGAGTTAGACTCGTGGTACGATAAATGGAAGATGAAAATAAACACAGATAAGGGTAACGCCATACTTTTTAGTGGCAGGAGGATTAATAACCCTCAAACCTTACTCTTTATGAATGAAGACATCAGATGGCAAGATACTGTGAAATACCTTGCATAAGAAACTCAAGTGGAATCCCCACAATTCATGGGATCATCACTAAGGTGAACACCGTCAGATGTCAGCTGGGACCTCTTCCGAGACGAAATTCCAACTTGTCCATTGACCACAAGCTTTTGCTGTACGATATGGTCATACGTCCCATCATATGCTTTCCCTATTTGGGCGAACACTACTCCCACCAATATCCATGATTCAGGTCTTGCAGAACAAGATCTTGAGATGTGCGGTCGATGCACTATGGTTTGTAACTAACAGACAAATCCATAAAGATCTGGGCATCGACCATATTTCCCCTTATATTGTTTCTTTCAGGTGGCTTTTTTGTCAGTTCAAAGCAAACCCACATGTTATCTCCTGCTTGTTTGCTTAACTACAACCATGAATAGTTACAAGAGGCCTAAAATGATGGCTTTCAGCAAAGGTAGTCATCCATTTTAGGTCTCTTGTGCATCCTTACTACTTTTATATTAGATTTTTAATGCCCTTTGGGGGACCACCACTGGTGGTTTAATTTTTTGCATTTACACTGATGCCAACTAGGCACATGTTCAGATGGGAGAGGTTAGGGGTACCCAAATACTTGGTACTCTGATAATCATTTACCGATCTACTACCCGCCAGTGATCATGGCTACCAATGGTACTGGAATCGGAGTCCTAGTCTAGTATACTACCTCAATGGGATTTCCTCAATTACTAAAATATATCACAGAACAGGAAAGGTTAAACTAATATTCTAAATGGAATAAAAAACTTTTTTTAAATCTATTTTTAGGTGTAAAATTAGGTCTTTCTAAGGTTAGTTATGGTAGCGAAGCATGGAACTCTTTGTAAGCAGGATAACAAGAAAATGAGCTCGATTCTAGATGTTTGCGCAGTACCTTGTGCATTGTGGACATTGTAAGTAATGATGAGACTAGGAATCATCAACCTCCTTTGAGCAAATTTTATGCAGAGAGACTGACCATGTTGCCCGTATGCACAGCTGCAGATTGACACACAAATTTATAAAGTGGTGTGTCTAAAGGCGTCAGGAAAAGGGGGCGACCTAGGTTGCGATGGGTAATGTCAAACAGGACTTTGCTAGAATTGGATTAGAGGCCAAATGCAACAGCTGAGCTCAGAACATGATTGCAACATATGTATGAAGAGGAAAATTAGTCTGGTAAGACCTCCATAGCCCATGGCTATACGAGGATTTTGTATGTATTTTTAGTCTTGATATATACTAGGAGGCAAAAATTATACAAACTGTTTTGGATTTGAAAGCAGGTAGACAAATTTGTTTTCGTACGACTAGAATTTAGGGAGAGGGCTCCCCTATGTACGTCCCTGGTAGAGACTACTTAATAGTCATCTGTATTAATTGTACGAAGTGCCCAAGATTTCTCATAAGATTACTTAAATTTTGAAAGTAAAAATACGAACTCCCTTACATGCTAGTTTTTGTATGAAATCTTAAAGGCTAGCTTTTCACACTCATCAGTGCCATTCACTATTCTAATGGTACAAAATTAGTTTTACTGATTACTTCTAACCACGATAACGAATTTTTTTTCAGAGCTTAAAACCTTCAACTTGGACATTGGACAAAGAATCCAACATGGAATGCGACAGCTGCCAGCTTTAATACAAATGGATCCGGATTTTAATCTACAGCAAGAGCACAGCACTTAATTTTGCAAGCTAAATTATCATGCTAAGCGTTTGTATCTATCATTTGTCCTTGGTTTCTTCATGATTTCATTCTGTCCTGTGAGTGGGCATGCTTTCATTGGGAATATTATGGAATTATGTATGTTTCAGCTATTGATGTCACAGGGTACAACTTAGTATAAACATGATATTGGGTAGTTTTCCTTATAGGAGGTAAGAGTTTAGTACTTTGCAGAATGGCAGGTTTTCTATCTAAAGAAAAGTATATCATAAACCAAGAAATTCCCAATCAAGGGCATACACTAAGAAAATGTGCGTTTTCTGCTGAGAAACAAAGACATCTCTTGATTGCAATAGATAAATGAAGAAAAAGTACATGAACCACTGCAAATTTGCAATGAATGTTATCAGACTTCATGAAGAATTGGTGAACAATTACTTTAGTGTTACAATAGATATATACTTTTAATGGGACGGAGTAAAAAACAATATTATGGGGTTGTGGAAGTATTCTGTAAACTTCTCTTTTACAGTACAGAAAAAAAGTCTGAGGAACTTTGCAGCACATTACATGGCAAAAGAATCGCTAAAAACAAGCTTTTTTTCTGCTGTAATGTGCTGGAAGTTGTTTTTATGCACAATAGCTTTAAAATCATGAAACTTATATAAAAATTTAAAATGAAAAATGCATTTTTCATTTTAAATTTATACAATGCATAAATGACATCACTAAAAGCTATATAATTTTTTAATGAATATGTGCTTAGGTATGATTGAATGATGCCATCTGATATTCCACTATACAGGACAGTACTACATCTGATGGATGGCCCCACAAGCCACCTTCATGTGTTGATTGAGGCCTAAAAAAACTGACATTAAAGCTGCGAAGCAGAGGGGAAGGTACCTATTGAAATTATCTACACTACTCTGTTATCTGATTCTGTCAGTTTCCGTATCTGGAATATGGAAACTTTTTGAATTTTGAGCTGTGCCAAGGATTTGTTGTCAATATGGTTAGGTAGCATTGTCTAAATTTATACTGTAATTCTGCGAATGAATTGTGCAGTCTTCCATTATTTAAAGGGTAAAATGAGCTTTTCCAAAAAAATAAACGATTTTTTTCTACATAAATATCAGAAAGTTGGGACAAATGTCCAAGCTCTCATGGATGGTTTGGTGAGGGGACCCACTGGACAGCTGTTGAGAAAAGGGTGTGTCTCCCGTCAAGACCATCTAGAATGTTTTTACGTGTGTTGGGTATGGCCACGGCTTAACATATACATTTTTATAATTTTGAAAATATCCAAATATAACACTTTTAAAATGTACAGTAATCTATACCGGCAAAAAATTTTTGCTAGTGACAAATTGCAGTGATGTTTAGCTTCACTTGTTGACAATCATTCTGGCTTTTTTTCCAAAGAAAAAACGTCGAATAAAAGTACATTTACACTGTTTTAGAAGGTAAAAAAAAAAGCAACATTATTAGTAACAAATCAGCACTTTAGCGTCGATTTAAATCTTAGAGGAAAAATGGTCTTGAGCCAGGTGGGATACGAACCCACGAACCCCTGATAACATGTCAGGTGCTCTGGACCACTGAGCTACCGGCAGCCGATCAAGATCTCTAATTAGAACATTCTGGCATGTAAGTAATGTAATTTTTCCTCTAAGATTTAAATCGACGCTAAAGTGCCGATTTATTACTTGAATACGTCGAGCTTATTTCATTAACATTATTAGTGTAATACCACAAGCCTGCTTTCACAGGAAAGAGCCAATTTTTTTATCAGTTGTAATGCATGGAATTCATTTTTGCAGCACACCCAAGGTACTGCCACATCATATACCAGTGTGCATCACTGCTACGCGATGGATTTTCTACCAATAGTGTACCAATTTTCAGTACACCAATTGTAGAAACTGGGTTATGGGTACTCCTCCCTAAAGAATATGGAATAACTCTGCCTATGGCGTGACATGATTTAAATCTTTGTGTTCTTAGGTTTGCGATGGAATCTTCTGAAAAATGATATCAGTACAGTACTCAGCAAACAAAAATTGATCTCCATTCACAAGGTTGGGTTATTTTACCTCTGAGCAGCACTTTTTTTGCACACCATGGGCTAAATGGCCAGGTCACAAGGATCCAGAAGGTTCGGAGAAGGGGACCCACCGGAACAGCTGTTGAGACAGATGGTAGCCTCCCATCAAGGCCATCCAGCGTGTTCTTTAACATGCACAGGGTATGGCTCTCCCACACACAAGACCATGGCTTAATCTCCCATCTGAAGGACAGTGGCTTTTCGAAGCCCATTGGTGTCCCCTATTGACGGTGGGCAGGGCGGGGAATTCTGCAGAGATAAATCTCAACGCTGACCCAGCTGGGACTCAAACTTGGGAACTACACCATTCATGAAGAATTTGATATTATGAAATTTGTAAAACTAATTCAGATCAAGTTTTGTGGAAAAATGTTTTACCGACATGCAGGATTTGAACAGATACATGCCAGAATGTTCTAACCAGACTACTAGTATCTTACCTTTTAAGGCACTAAAAATGAGAAAATAATCACTCACTTTTTTTAGCTATCTTTGTCACACAAATTGCACAAGGTTTGCCATTCCAGAGGTATACACAATGAATTACTTTTTAAAATGGTGCAGTCAAGCAAATTTTTCCTTTGAAGCAACTTCTTGCACAAAAAGTCTGAACCTGTCAGTACAGGATCATTATAGAATACCAGATATTTTAAAGTGCTATATTTGTTAAAAAAATTATATACAAATTATCAAACTCTCCAAGTTTTGTTTTTAAGACTTCACTGTGGGTGCCATAACTTCTGCTAAGCAAGTCTGTTTCAACTTGTAAATGCTAGGTATATTGGGGAGAGGGGTTTGATGTGGGGCTGTTGAGCAGTTCTAAAAATATTCCCCCCCCCCCCAAAAAAAAAATTCCAGTTATTTTATATGAAATCTCAAACTAGTCTACCTGCTTCGAAATCCAAAAAGAAGATAAATAGAATCATACAAAGAAAAACAGTTGCCTTTGTATGATTCTATTTTTGCCCCACAGTATATGCTTGACACTAAAAATAGATTTAAAAAATTAAAATTTTATGCCATATGGAATATTTTAGGTTTTCCTGTCTGATGGTATATTTTAGTAATTGGGAAATCATTCGAATTCTCAGAACCCACAGAAACTAGATTCTTACTCTCCCCCCTCCCCCCACAAAAAACAACTAAATCCTGGGTATGTGGACAGGCAGCAGCTACATATATTTATAGCATTTATAGGAGTGAATCAATTTTTCTTCACATTAAACGTTTTTAATGTATACCCAAAAAAATCCAGTGATGTCAAATTGGGTATATCTAAACAAGTAAACTTTTGAGAATTTTACATTTTGAACATACAATTACTTTTAATTATTTAATCAAATATACTTTCAAATACAAGTATTCCATTATAACAACCTAGTATATTTTGTAGAGATCTGTGAGGAAGGTGAGAATTCAGCAAACACATGAAAAGAAACATTTTATATAAGATCAAACCCTAGTACCAGATATTTTAAAGTCAAACCCTAGAATACCAGATATTTAAAAGTGCTATACCCTAGTCCTTCTGCAATGCAGCTATACGAGTTAACCACACGACAACTGGGATGGCTAGTCCAGCAAAAATTTCATATTGTTTTTCAGATTTCCATATATATAGTATAAAAGGTATTAATTTTGGTTCATGGATAGGTTGTACATATGTCCCAGTTTCTTGAACTGTTCTAAAAAAGTATTCATTTACACTCTTAAATGGTATGGCCTTGAGTAGTTTTCTTGAAAGACTCAATGGCCTAAAAGTAAGGAATTTTACACATTTGCTGAAATATATCCCGAAGTGTGGTAGTTGTTTCCAAGCATGTCTCCACATTAATGGGTTGTTTTACCTCTGAATGGTATTTTTTTGCACACCCTGGGCTAAATGGCCAGGTCACAAGGACCCCAAAGACTCAGAGAAGGTTGGGGGAGGGGACCCACTGGAACAGATGGTTGCCTCCCGTCAAAGTCATCCAGCATGTTAACGTGCACCGTCTGTTGGATGGGACGTTAAGCCGTGGCCCTGTGTATGGCTCTCCCATACACAGGGCCACGGCTTAACGTCCCATACAACAGATGGTGGCCTTTCCAAGCCCATTAACGTCCCCTACTGACCATGGTCAGGGAGGAGAGTTTTGTGGAGATAAGTCTCAACACTAACCCAGCTGGGACTTGAACCTGGGAACTGCAGATTACAAGCCTGGAGTGCTACTGACTGAGCCGCCCCTGCCCCCCACATTAACGAGTCTTGTCTCTAAGCTGAAGTAGTCTCACTCCAAATTGCAGGAAAAGCAGAAATTGCTATTTTTCATTCATAGAACATTTATTAATGAAGTAGAATGTAAAAATGTTAACAGTAAAGCTTTCCCATAACCTGCTCTACCACGACAATCTTTTGGTTAAACTGAAATAATAAGTCAACATAAAATTACTTTGGTTTTGGCATATTTCTATTTTAAATTGTCTATGGATTTAGTCAATCCTATTTGAATCAAAACATTAACATTTTTGGGATAACTGTATATATGCTTTAATATATTAGTATTTTTTGAATTTGTATTGAACACCAATCAGTGCTCAATGGGAAAGTTGATTACTGTTGGGATTTTGCTAAAGCACAAACTTACAGGCTTAGAATTAGCTGTGCCACAAAAAAAGGTTATGCATTTCCAACAGTGAAAATGCCTCTGTCATACACAAGCTTATTAATATATGCAGCATAACTACTTAATGTGTACTCAACATGCTTATAGTGGGCAAATTATTGCTCATCTTGCTACAAATTGTTCATCCATCTTGTCCTCTGATACAATTACCTTTTTTTCAATTTTCTGTGGGGTTACATTTCCAAATGTCCCAGTTTCAGTAAACTGAACATTTACTACTGTCCTGGTTTCAGAAAGCCACAACTAGAACATTTACTGTTATACCCTTTTAACCAAGCATTGAAAACTGTAGTTATGCCATTTTTACGCAGACTACTGTGCAATTTCACCTTTTCCCATATATGTTTAGCAAATTCGCATTTAAAACCAATATTCCATTAAATTTTGTTTATATGCCAATTCAGATTTCAGTGAAGCTTATAGTATAAACATTTTATTTATATTTCTTTGAACAGTCGAACAATATATGCAACAAAACCCAACTTTTAATGTTAGAAAAATTTCACCTTACCATTTGTGAATTAAAGCATACTGGAAGCACAGAACGAGAACTGTCCATGAAGGCATATTCCTTCAATCTTATCTTTTACACACCAAACCTGAGTGCTCTGTTATGAACACTGAAAATGATTGAGTAATTCCTCATGTACAAAAAAAAAACTGCAAGTGAAAATGGATTCCATATATATATATTGTCCAACTATTGTCAAAATAATTTTAATTAAAAATTATTACCAAGAAAGTTTCTGACAAATATGTTAAACAAAAAAATTTAAAAATCATTATTGCACATAAGAGGAATAGAAGTTTATAAAGTACAAATTAACCCTAAATATCAAAGTATTAAAGACATGATAACTGCATCAGTTTTTAATTATGTTTTAACATATGAAATATTATTAGAAGAAAACATTTTAACTCGGTATTCATCAAATAATATTTCTAAGAATATATGTTTTGTAGTCTAGTGTAATTTATCTAGATGATTCAAAACGAAATAATTCCATTTTCATTGAATTGTGTAGTTTGTAAATTCAATTTCTACTTTTCTCAGAACTAGAGAGTGATGCACAAGATGTTACTAGAAACAAGGCACAGGATAGTTTTTCGATCCGAAATAAAATTTGCTTTATTTTCCGGCAAATTATAAATTAACCCTATTTTTTGGGTTATCTCATATCACTGGTTCCAAACGTGAATTAGGCTTCTGGTTTGAATTCCTTTGTTTTTTTTAAGGACCAAGTTTGAGATTTGTCTATGCAACACCGTACTCATGAAATCAAAGTCATGGTGAAATGACCTAATGGCCAAATTCATAATGAAGATCTAAAAGAGTTACTACGTGTTCTGGTTACTCAAAGAACTGTGTGCTAGCACAGAAAAATAGTTACAGTCCACGCACATGGTACAAAACTTTTAATTGAAACCTATGAATATTCAGTTATTTTTCCATTAGAGGTTATTTGCTTTCTATAACAATTTTATAGCCACAGATCACATGGAATCAAAAGGTTGAATTTTTATCATAAAATAAAATGAAAATTTAAAAGTTGGATCAGTTTGGATCTTACCACATAGCAGTCAAGACCATTTTAGAACACGAAAGTGTCCAAGAAATAGTCTGTCTACATCAGATATCCATTCTTTGTCATCATTTCCAACATTAGGCCTAGGAATTATCATCGCTTTCGCTCAAAACTCCCCGTTTATCATCATTTTGGATGGCCACCGCTATTGTGCTTTGCACTACAGCATGAAACACATCCAATCAAATAAGATCAAGGTTGTAGTAGTACTAAATATACAAAGAAAAGTCTCACAATTCACACACTCACCATTCACACGCACACAAAGAACACAGAAGAATGAAACAGAGGGCGAGTTTTCCAAGCCAGGTCCGTAGAAATAAGACGGAAAACGTGATTCATCCTGTTCTGCTAATTAGGATCCTTTTTCCTACTTTTGATATTGAGCGATAAGTAAATTTTAAAAAAATCATTCAGAAAAATAGCGAATATTTACTTTTCGTTAAAAATTTCTAATGAATTTTGCAATGGTTTATGAATATTTCACGTTTTTGTGACGTGGTATTTTACCTTACGTCACCATTTACGGAAGTAAGCAGCCATCGCCCCTCTACGCTAAGAAGTTATCTGTACCGGAGTTTGTCTTTTCTGTGGGGGTTAGTAAAATTTGTTGAATTTCATTAAAGTTTAATTTTTTTTTACTTTTTAGTATCCAGTTATATAAAAGCTTATTTTTATGAAGTCTGTTTTTATAGGTTTACTATAATTCACCAATATTATTATTGAAATATATGTTTCAAATTTAAAGCCTAAATGGCGAGTAAGTTACTTTAGATTACACAAACTTCTGTCAATTTAACCCTAAATATCAAAGTATTAAAGACATGATAACTGCATCAGTTTTTAATTATGTTTTAACATGATATGAAATATTATTAGAAGAAAACATTTTAACTCGGTATTCATCAAATAATATTTCTAAGAATATATGTTTTGTAGTCTAGTGTAATTTATCTAGATGATTCAAAACGAAATAATTCCATTTTCATTGAATTGTGTAGTTTGTAAACTTATGCCTTTATATGAGTAATGAATTTGTATATGTGCATGCTTCATTTAACTTAAAAATTTCAGACATAACACCCTCAATGTACGTGAGTTACTTAACACCATTAATTGGCTTGCTAATATTATGCACCATTTAAGATGTATATGTTTATTTGGAACAGAATAGGTTTACTATATTTTTTTAACTCTTAATGAAGAATTTTTAATTAGGCTAGCATTTTTATGTATTTGATCAGTTTGCAAATATGATGTGCACAGAATATATTACAGGATGTGTGAAGATTTTATCATAATTTTATTTCTGTTGTATTTTTTACCAGATTTTTTAATTAATTTTGTCACGATAAATATGTGCACTGCTAATACTCTTTTTTTTCTCCAAATGCCTAATCATTTTTGAAGTCAATAACATGCCAAAAATAAGCAAACTGTTTTGCTGCATCTGTATTAGTAAATGTGAAAAGAGAAGAGCATAGAATCTAGAGAGGCTTTAAGAACAATGTACATAATTGGTAAACAGTGCTATTTTGGTGGCTGAGTGGTTAGCTGCTTGGGTGCTGATCAAAGAAACATAGATTTAAGCCCTTGATAAGGTATGGCTGTTTTCTTCCTTGTGCCTTTATGTTGAAGTCTTGCCTTCCCACAGATCTCTGGTGCATTAAACCAACACCTATAACAGAATACCAATGGACCAAGCAAGCCATGATGTCACCACATGTAGTTCGAAGCTCGCTCTTTGGCAAACCAGTTTTTTCCCCTTAGTTCTGTTCACAGCACAGATTGTTTTACTCTTATTTCAGTTTTTAGTTTTACTGAGTATATGATATGAATATTTGTAGCAAGTAATTGAATCTGTATCTTTTATGATCACTTTTCTCCTGAAAAATTATTAGAAAACGGAACTTCGAAATTGACTTTTGATAAAAATTAAGAGCATAATTTTGTGCAACTGCTAAAGCATGTGACAACCATAAATGTTAGTATAATACCTTTTCAATCTGAGTAATGTTTTTAGAAACAATTACTCAGAATGAAAAGGTATTATACTAACATTTTTAATCAAATTTAAATTGTTTAAAGAGGCAAAAAAAATTAAAAATGCAACATATATATATATATCTTTTTACAATTTTATTATGTAATAATACATTACAAAAAAAGTATAATTTTGATATAGAATGCTCCAAGCAAGGTTATAACGTGATGCAAATTTCATTTTTGTTAAACTGGTACTTAAATCTGTATAAATATAACTTTAAAATTTAAGATGTGGCCACAGCTTTTAATGTCCCATCCAATGGACGATGGTCTTTCCAAGCCCATCGGTGTCCCCTACTGACCGTGGGCAGGGCGGGAGTTTTGCAGAGATAAATCTCGACACTGACCTGACTGGGACTGAAACCTGAGAACTTCAGATTATGAGTCTGGCACACTACCGATGAGCCATCCCCACCCCTCAGAGTGGGACAGTCAAGATATTGAGGGGAGGGGAGGTTGAAAGTACACAATATATACTCAAAAGCTCATAACTGTTTAAAAGTATATATTTTCCAGGGAGAAGGGGAATGACTGTTTGGATCGATGAATTTGTTGCCAATATAGAAAATATCTTTATAGAGCTTGCACCCAAATTTGAATATTTTTCATTGGCTCTTGATGAAATTAGCAGTATTTTCAATTAGCAGTATTTTTGTGTGGCTTATTAGCTTTGTTGATTTCAAAAAGGCTTTTGACTATGTTGATTGCCATAAGTGTGTTGATTATGAGATCATTTGGCATACCAGACAAGTTAACATAATGAAAGCTTTCTATAATAACACTGAGTGGTGTGTGAGAGTTGGTAAGGCTTTTAGCAATTGGTTTAGCGTTACTTCTTGTGTTTGACAAGGGCGTGTTTTGTCTCCTTTTCTCTTTAGTTTGGTTATTGATTATGTTATGCGAAATTCACTGCAAGGGAAAGATTTTGGCTTTAAATGGTCTGGAGATCTGAAAATTTATGATTTAGATTATGATGATGATTTAATTCTTTTGGCAAACGATGTTGATATGATGAACTCTTTCATTTGAATTGTTGATGAGACTGGTAGTAGAGTAGGTTTGGTTATAAACAGAGAGAAAACTAAAGTGATGAAAATTGGTCAGGCAGGCTGTGGTTCAGATCAACTGAACCACAGCCTGCCTGACCATGCACCTGCAGTGGTTGCACTCTTGAGCAGGTGTCTCAGTTTAATTATCTTGGGCGCTATGTAATAGATACTGGTGATGTGCAGCATGAGATTAACAGAGGAATAGGGATTGCTGCCAAGACTTTTAAGAATCTATGGAGAATGTGGAGAAATACGTGTATTCATCTAAAGACTAAAATTAGGCTGTATAATTGTTTGGTTCTTTCTAGGGTTAGTTATGGTAGTGGAACTTGGATGCTCTGTAAACAAGCTAACAGGAAACTTGATGCTTTTTATTCTAGATGCTTATGCAGTATCTTGGGCTTCAGGTGGTTCATCTTTGTAAGTAATGATGAGGTTAAGCAAAGAGTCTGCAACCTTCTTTGAGCAGCATATTGTGCAGAGAGAGACTCCATTGCAGTAATTCTACTTAGTAGTAAATGTATGGCCATGTTGTCCACATGGATAATAATATGGTAAATGTATGGCCATGTTGCCCATATGGATAATTATAGATTAGCAAATAGGGCTATGAATAGTGTGCCTAATGGCCTCAAAAAGAGAGGGAGACCTAGGATGCCATGGACAGACAATGTCAAACAAGACCTTGTTAGAATTGGCGTGCAGTAGCTCAGGATAGATCTGCTTGGAGAATTAAATTGCACAATCTGGTTGGACCTCCATAGCCTATGGCTGCTTGAGGATGATGATGTGTGGAGTTGATTTTAATTCTGATATAGTTTTGTTTAAGTTTTATCTTAATTATGCTATTTACTTTTAATTTCTTGTATATTTAATACTCATGTTCCTTTTTTATTATAAATATGTGTATATGAACATTTAATTGTTTATATTTTATAATGTAATAAGTATAATTACCTTGATTGTAAAAGTATGTGGTCTACCCAGAGATTAGATGGTTGGGTTGTGTGTGTTTGGGGGGGGGGGGGGGGTAGAGTGCTTAATGCAATAAGTAAGGTTTTGGCCTGTGGTACCCTGAAATGCTCATGCAACACACCAAAGGGAAAAGATTGCCAATATCTGATTTAGGCATTGCCATTTTCTTTCTAGAAATCGTGAAAGTGCCAAAGAAAAATCTGCACATAACCTCAAATAATAAAAAGTTATGTTTTCAAATAATAGGTATGAAGTCATGAGAATATTGTGGAAATCCATGGTGGCTGTAGAAAATCAATTATGGCTTCACTGCCATTTCATTCTCATCAGATCTCTGTAAAATTTGTGGAACAGCACAGATAGTGAAGTGGTCAGTAGATTTGTACTCAAAGCACACCAGTTATACTAGAATATGAGTTAACTCCAAAGATAAAATTTCAAGGGGAAATCGTTTAGAGCACCTTTGAAAGTAGAATGGTCAAAAAGTAAACTCCATTTTTAGTGGTTCTTTTATAAAATGTATGAAAAGAGTAACCAGAAAAGATTTCAAATATTGCAAAGTACTGTCTCCTATTTGCAATTCTACTTAGCAGTAAATAGAAAAAATTTAGTCAAAAATCAAGTTCTTTGAATTCAAAAGTGGCCCCTTGGTGGAAAAATACAGTTATTAAAACATAGTGATCTTCACATGAATTTTGGAAAAGTGACTAAAAATTCCTAGCTTTGTTTGACATGTTCATGATAAGAAGATTGTTTATTCTGAAGTAGTTTACATGAATAATCATATTGGCAGTTCACTTCTCTGAAAAGCAAGAGTTGGTTCACTGGAAACAAAAGGTTTAATAAATTTCTAAATTGTACAGATAAATGTAATCTGCTAATTCTGTTAAATCCGTCAAGCATGTTATACTGGAATATGAATCTCTGGAATAACTTAGATGTGATTATATATATATTATATATAATATATATTATTATATATTTATATTTAATATATTAATTATATGTATAGTATTATGTGAGACTGTGTTTAAGAAAAAATGTTTGTCCCAAATGTATTTGTTTTAAATGCAAAAATATAATTTTGTTTCATTTTATCCTATCTAAATGTAATGAAATTAGATGTAATTACACAGGTCTTACACTGTGGGGAAGAAGTCACAATTTTATTTATTATTCTAGGGGATCACAGTGTTAAAAATGTTTGAGAACCACTGCTTAAGTAGACTTTGTCATAAAATCAGTTTAATAAACTATGGAGAAAGTGTGTGAGGAAGGAGAGAACTAAGCAGAAAGAAACATCCATGCCTTATCCAAAAAATTAACCCAGATCCCTTTGCTTAGCAGCCAAGTATACCAACCACTTGATGCATTTCTGTATTTATAATGCCCAAGTATTGACATATATGTTACGTGTTTTCCATTTTTTTTTTTGTTTCTCCATAATTTTTTTGAATCAGTGTTACACTGAAGAATATAACTTTCATAGTGTTCTCTCAGAAACATCAGTCAACTTGAAAGATGCAGGAACAGCTGCTTGACATTCCCTTACTAGGAACAACAGAGCTTGGTGGATTATAACAGCAAGACTCCTGACTCTAGAGCTACAAGAGGGAATAGCATTGTTTCTGACCACTTATGTTTCAGGACATGATCAGTGATTTGAAGCAAGATTTCAAGGAATTTTGGGAGAATATTCCAAAACTCAGATGATGTGAATCTCAAAGGTA
Source organism: Ryuthela nishihirai (assembly GCA_038380435.1). NCBI lineage: Eukaryota > Metazoa > Arthropoda > Arachnida > Araneae > Heptathelidae > Ryuthela > Ryuthela nishihirai. The sequence goes on from JAWZYU010000020.1 coordinate 45,961,726, forward strand.
TTAGTTTTAATGAGCCAGTGGGCATTAAATGGTTAGTTTTGATGAATGGCTCCCTCAGCCCACCTCCAAGAAAACTTCCCACCCTAAATGGTCTGGGAAATGAAATAGCAATATATATTGGATTTAATCTATGGTTGCCAACAGATTTGTTTATACCATCATCATCCTATTGTGATTGATATGCTTTTCTATTGCACAAATAGCTTTTAGAACCTTTTAGCCTCTTTTAGTCAACACTTGTCAAGTTCGTCATTTTATCCCCTCTTTGCCACTCTTTCCTTGAATGGTAATTACCAGAAGAGTGGGAGAGGAAAAATGTCTTGCTTGCTGAAACTAACCTTTAAATTGTGCATCTGCTGAAGTTAGTGCAGATTTGATTTCAGTTTCTAAACAAAAAATAAATTGACATAACTTGTAAAGAACAATCTTTTCGTAAGGAGGAAAATGTGCTACCCTAAAAGTTTCTTCCCAAGCAATTGCTTGGAATGCTTTTGCTGCATGTTGTTTCTGATTGCCTAACTACAATCCTATATATATCCTGTATCAATAAACAAGAACACTACTAATTGTAATGAGTTCCCTTTCAGAAACATGTAGCAAATAGCAATTATACATATTTCTAGATCAGTGCTGTCCAACTTCTCTAAGACCGCGGGCCATTTTTCCTTTCGCTAATATTTCGTGGGCTATTTTTTTCTTTCGACAATATTTCATGGGCCAAAAAAAAGAGAATAGGACAGGATAGGTAATTGAAAAGTCTGTTCATGTCACCTCAAAAAATTATTTATACGAAAAATAATAAGTAATAATAAACCAATATAAAATTTCTAAACCTTATCAAATATGTAATAAATTTAATGGGAGCATTGTGGCCGTAGTTGTTGGGCAATAAGAATAGAATGAGTAAGTTGAAATAATGCAATAATAATTGCAAATAGAATGAGTAAGTTGAAGATTACATATCAAGTAAAGTAATATAAGTTGACAAAAAATTATAAGGTGGATTATAGATATTTATTTAAAATTTCAAGTAAAAACTTGATTTTGTTCGCGGGTCATAAAAATCCTTGTGCGGGCCATAAAAATCCTTGTGCAGGCCATATGCGGCCTGTGGACTGCTAGTTGGACAGCGCTGTTCTAGATCATAATTTATTAAAATGCCTTTGTGATATGCATATAATAGCAAATTGGACATATAACAATGGAAGTATGCTTCTAAATGTTTAATTTTTTTTTTTATTTTCCAAAAGAAAAAAGTTGGAATTAAGTAAAAATTCTAAAATTTTGCCACCCTCAAATTGTGCCATTTCACCCACATGACTGCCCTGGATATACCTAAAGATTAAAATTAGCATATATAATTATTTGATTCTCTTTAAAGTTTGCAGGTAGTAAAACACACTCTTAATGAGCAAGTTAATAAGAGGCTTGATGCTTTTAATTCTAGATGCTTATATAATATATTTGGTATTAGCACATTTGTTGCTACTTGGATGAGACTAGGATGAGAGGCAGCTTTGCACAGAAATAACTTTTAACTTCAGTTCAGATACTTATTGGGATGAGGGAAAACATGGCTAGTGACTGCTAGTTCAGATAGGTGGGACTACCAATACTTGGTGATGCACATATGTATCAGGTAGCATGATGCACAAGTGTGTGAGAAAGAGTTTTAATGTATAAGTAATGAGGTTGTATCAGCCATTTTTAAGTAGCATCTTATGTAGGAAGAGACTGCATTGGCTTGACATGTTGGCTGAATGAATGATTAATGAATTGAATTTTGAACAGTGTGCCTTGAAGCTTTGAGAAAAAGGGGAAAACTTAGAATAAGGTGGGTGAACAATGTCAATTAGAATTTTTTAAGATTTTCAATTAATGGCCAGATGCAGCAGTTGTTGCTCAAGGGTAATATATTTTACATAGCTCCATAGCTTAGTCACTTAACCTTTAAGTGTGGTAAACTGATTAGTTTTCAAAATCACTACAAACTTTTTTATGCTTTTTTTTTCCTTTTAATTTTTACCTGTTTTCCTATTGCTTTTTTGCTAATCGTTTTGTAGATTTGTCAAAACAGTTGTTACACCATAACTTTCAAACACGATGAGCAAACTTAATGATAAATTTTTCTGATCTACCTTCAGAAAGCATGGGCTACAGAAAGTAAAGGGCTATGCATCAAATGAAAATTTGTGACATGGGGAGTGTTACAGGTTATAAAAATTCTTCCTTCTTTCCACCTTAAAAAACGAGAAATATTAAAACGTTTGTTCCATTATATCTTTGGAATGCAAGGACCAAAAGTTGCAGGCTATGCGTGAAATGAAATCTTGTGACATGGAGAGTATTTACATGTTATAAAAATTTCCCCCTTCTTCCTCTCTCCCTCCCTAAAAAGGGAAATATGAAAACAATTGTTCTGCTATATCTTCAGAACACGAGGGCTGAACATAATGAATTGTATATCAAATGAAAACTTGTGACAGGTAATGTTATGGCCCTTGATTTCTTCTCTTCTAAAAAGGGGGAAATGTGAAAGTCATTCCACTACATCTTCAGAATGCAAGGACCACACTTACGAGTTAGATGCTAATTGGAAGCTCATGTGAGGACTTTCATAGACTGCTTGGAATTATGTCCCCCCATTATTCTCCTCTACCCAAAAAGGGGATGGAACCTTAATGAGCTATATCTCAAAGCTTATGACATCTACAATGTCATGTGCTACCTCATACACAGCTTCAGAAAAAGGGAGCAGAAAAATGTGGCTGATGTTTATTAGTCATATCAATTAAAGGTTTTTTAATGTAAGTGCTTTTAGTGACAAAAATATTAATAAATTTAAAAATACCTCTATATGTTCCCTAAATAGTAGAAATCAGTGGTGTCAGTCATTGAATTTCTATTCACTTCAAAAGAAGATAGGTTGCTGATTTACCAACACCATATCTCTATTGATTGCCAGCATCATATCTTCCTTTGAAGTGAATATGAATTCAGTGGCTTATTACACCATCTATGTGTTTTAGGTTTATTTTCTACTTTTTAGGGCAAAGATTTGTCAAATTTATTATTTGTTTTTTGTTCCGAATGAAATGCTTTTTCTTTTGATGTCTAATATGAATTATTTCATTAGTTGCTTCATAATAAACCTTAGAAATTGAATTTTTAAAGAAAACCTTGGCGTTATAAGAATTATTTAGGGTGTTTTTATTGCATGTGCAGCAGTTTGTTTGAAATTTATAGCTTTGGCAATTTGTTTTTTGATAATACTCCTTATAACGGCTGACTGTTTTTGGAGTTGGAGAATTTTGGTCTCTTTGGGAAAAACTGCTCAGTAATTTCCAGCATTTTGATTAAACTTTGCATTTTTATATGAATTTTTTTGTGTATTTTTTTGTTTAATGCAGTTGCAATGTCTTATTTCAGTGTTTCCATTTCTTTATGTGACTGTCTTAATCATCGAAACATCAGGTTTTTCAAAATGCATGCAATTGTGGCAAAGGTCAAATTTTATTCTTTTCAACAGAAAACAACTGAACTTTAGAACTTTATTTTGCAGTGATTAACAGATATACATGTTACATACCAAATGAAAGAGAATATTATTCTGAATAATAATGCAACAGAAATTCAAATTGAAATGAAGGCTGTTTAAGCCTAATATAAAAAAAAGGGTAAATCCTGCTTTGGATACTTTAAGGATTTAAGATCTCATTTATATATAACTATATAATAATTTAATTTCTAATTAAAATGCATCAATAAATTGGAAAATGATATTTCAATAAATTTGTTGTCGATCAGTTAAAGATTTTACTTTTATTTCTCGTACTGGCCATTTCTGAAATTTGAAGTATTTGTCTCTGATCTGAGATTCAGTTTGGTTGAGTTAACCATTTAACACTGACTACCTGAGATTTGAAATGGATAAAATTCAAATAGTGCTGTATGTCTTTACTGCCATTTGGATCATTTTTGGAATTAAAGGGTTAAAGATGGAATGGATTGTACAATACCCCTGTTAAATATATAAATATATATATTTGATGAATCCATCATAGAGTGTGATTATAAAATGCTTTGAAATGGACATTACTGGTTGAATGGAAGACATTGTGAAGATAGCTAAATTAAAATTAAATATCAGTTTATTTTTATGGATACCTCAAGAACAGTATTGTATTTGTTTCTTGATGTTTGTTGGATTTTAGAATTCATTGTGAAACATAAAAACTTATGTTTTTAATTCATAAGTTTCCATTCACTCAAGTAGTTGTATTGACTTTGAATGACGAATCTAATTTCAAAATATGCTCTTATTTAGAACTTTTAAATTTTTTACTGAGAAATTGCATAACTTTTTATGTATAACTTTATTTTAGGTTCTTAACTTAAATTTGCACCACGCCCGCGATGCGAGAATACAAAATTGTAGTGCTAGGGAGTGGAGGTGTTGGTAAAAGTGCGCTGGTAAGTATTAACTTCTGATTATCAATTCAAAACTTGTTTTAAATTGTTAATGTGAAGTCTTTTTATTTGAAGTACTGAATTAGTTTTCCAGTATTATTATCTGGTGGTGATGCATTTGCCATAAGGTTAATTACTGTCATTGAGGCACATGCTATGAATATTAGTCTACAGTTAAATTATACCACAACTTATATCAATAGTTTGGCTAGTGTAGATAATATCATGATCTGGAGAATGATATATGAAATGTCACAAGTTCTCTTGTTGCAATGCTGCCTTGGTGGTGTAGCGGTATCACATTGGCTCATGGTGGTCTGCCACTGGCCTGGATTTGAGTCCCAGGATGACATGGTTGTATGTTTGTATGTTATATGAGGAACCAGGATGACAAGCATGATAGAGCTAAGTTATATCTATCATTTTTAAATAAAAAATAAAAATTTACTAGCAAAAAAAAAGATAGTAATGTTATTTTTGAAGATAGAGCATCATTACAAGGCAGATACTGTACTTTTGTGAATAGATGTGTAATCTATGATAAAAGATAAAATTTTTAATTTTCTTAAGCCCAAGTAAACATATGGCTTAATGTGATGTTTCTTAGACATTAATAATGCCCAGTTAAAATGCTGTTAAAAACTTGTAGATTTTTGAACTAAATAAACTGAAATTATATAAATATTTTTCAGAATTTTTGTTTCATAAAAATAAAAGGTCTAGTACTAGCAAGTTGGGTTGTTTTACCTCTAAATGGCTTTTTTTTTTTTGCACACAATGGTTTAATTGAGTGATTAATATGAGGGCTCAGAGAAGGTTGGGGGAAAGGGAACCCACTGGACACTGTTAGGAGATAGATGGTAGCCTCCTGTCAAGGCCATCCAGCATGTTCTTTATTGTGCATATAGATGGCTTTCTTGCACATGGGGCCATGGCTTAACATCCCATCTGATGGATAGGACCTTTCCAAGCGTATTGGGGTCCACTTCCTGACCGAGAGCAGGGTGCGGTTTAGTGGAGATAAATCTCAATGCTGGCACAGGTGAGACACAAGCCTGGTGCACTATCAGCTGCACCCCCCCCCCCCCCCCATTAAACCCTTTCCAAGTCTATCTATTTTTTCACTCTGATCAGGCAAAAAAAAATAACTTTACAGCTTTTTTTGCCAAATAACTAATGAAAGGAATTATGGCATGTTATGTGCCAAATTAATCAGGATTTAATTCTGGGTTTTCTGAAAATAAAATATTTAGCAAAAAAGATGAATAGTTTTATTTTAATAAGACTTTTAGAGTCATGTGGTAAAAAAAATGCACTGGCAACACAAATAAAAATTTATTTAAAACACACTAATAGACAGAAATTATTATAATACGCATGAATAGAAGGGCTATTTATTTCTGAATAACAACAAAAAAATTTCTTGTTTAAACATTTCTTCCATTTTGTAATTTTTTCCTTCTTACCATACTTTGAGAAAAGGCCAGGCTTGGTGCAGAGTCCAATAAACAAGTCAATTTTAGAATATTTTTAATAATTAACTAATCTACAGAAATAGGTCATGTTATATACCATATTAAGGAGAATTTAATTGAGGTAAAACAAACATTGTATTAACATATTAATTTTAATAACACTTTTTACAGTGGTATACAGAAAATATAGGTGCATATTTCATAATTACTTCCAAAACCTTCTGTTTTTAAAAATAGAAATTTTTTGTTAAATTTTAGGAGATTTTCGAAAATTCAAGCAAAAATATGGTGATAATAGTTCAGATCAAACTTGTGAGCTTAAATCAGGTGATTGCTTCAATACAGAATAGCGTTAACAAACAAATCAGCAATACCGTATAGCGCTTCTAAAATATGGCAATCAGATGGCTTTATCGAATTATTTATATTGTAGTTTAATAAAATGTGCATCAAATTAAAAAAGAGAATGTTATTTTTCAAGCTTGAATTACGTATTTTTAAAAGATATATGTAAGAAAATTTTCAAATGGCAATTAAAAAAAAAAAATCGAAGTTTCATGTGTTGCACAAAAAATGTCTATAGATGTCCTTGGCCTGGGAAGGGTTAATAGTAGTGATGATTAAGATTAAATATCAGTCTTGACTGAATGTTGAACAGGAGTTTCAAGTGCCTCACAAATGATACCCACATTTGGCTTACTCTGGCAAAAAAAATTAAGATCAAATTTCCCACTAGAAGTTAATTCTAGGTACTGTGAGGAATTTTTTTTTAACCAAACCTCTTTGTATTTTTATTTGTTCTGCTTGACCTAAATGTAAATACATAATATTTTTGCAACATAATTGTAAATCAAATTATATAAAGATTATAAATGCTATATACTGAAAAAGTCTCAATGTAAATAAATTATGTAGATTTCAGATTAAAAGTTTATGATTACTGGAGACTACATATTGAGATTCAGAGAGTAAAGTGAATTGATACTTTGGTTTGCAATTTTTTTGGAGGTGGGTGGGGAAGTGAATTTTTTTCCTTGGAGTCATTATGTTAGGATATGTGTAAATAAAACTTAATGTTCTGTAATTCTTTAGATTATTTCCAGTATTTGCTCCTCTTCAATGCACTTATCATGAATCATTACATTGTCTTAACCTTAATTTTGAGTCATATATAGCATATTCATAGTTACTTTTTGAGGAGCTTGGAATGAAGTTAATTCTTAATATGAGTTTCTTGCAATATTTGTTATTTCTAATTATTTATTCAAACTTTGTCAGAATGCTGTGGTTTTTACCTCTGCCTGGCAAGGGCAGCTGTCATTTCATGTGGAATATAAGCTTTGTTTGTATAGATAATCAAGTTTGATTTTTTTTTATGTGCCATTTCTCATGGAAAGGTCAACCAATGCAGAGCATATTCTACATAATTTCTTTAAAGCTAATGCAACATTCTTCTAGAACTATTGCAGGTTTCCAAAACAGAAAGGCAACACATTACTTATTCCCCTTCCCCACCTGATTTGGACTTTGATCCACTCCTTATTTGAACCCGTAATCCAGCTGCCTGAGTATTGCTAAGCTAGCACAAATACCATTGAAGCATTGGTTTGTATCCATAAAGAAAAAAGTTTTAACCTTTATGGTCTAATCCCCCCTCCCCAATCACACACAAAGGTCCATTTGATATTAACCTTTGCAGCCCACTGTTGGACTCAGTTCAACATTGGACCAGGACAGAGAAATAGCAAGGTCAGATTTAGTCTGACAAGGGATCCCAAAGAGTTTGCAAGAAAAAATTTGCATTCAACTTAAAATTGTCAGTAGGTTATAGAATTGTTTTTTAGACATGTTTCTCAAGTTACGTTTTTGAAACAACTTTGGCATAATTTCAGAGATAATAACAGCTACTTATATTCATTATACAGATTCAGATATAAAATTATAAAGATGTTACCAACACAGAGCTGCCAACTACGATTTTATTGAATTTCCTCTGATTTTTGGTTTAAAATATGATTTAGGGTTTCTTCAGTTTTAACACTGATGGAAATCTGCCTCCAAATTGTACAGCATTTTTGCCCTTTTCCTAAAAATAGAATGTTAATGAAAGGGAAGAATTGTTTTCAATTTAGGTCTTTTACTGTACTAAAGATTCAACTGTGTTCCCACTCCCTAATCTGTGCATGCTTGTGGATCTCACTGTAATGCTCCAAAGTATGTTAACTTTACTTTGCCAGATAGCTTATATTCTCAGGTGCCAGGCAATTAATCTTGCTGATAAATTAAATAAGGGTTTTTTTTAATTGTGTTAGACAAGAAAAGAACTTAAATGATTCTCTTAAAGTTAAAAAAGTAGCTAAATATTTTTAAACAAACTCTGCTCAAGAGAAAAAAAAGATAAATTCCAAACACAAATTTCATAAAATAAATAACTGTTTATTCAAAATCTAATCTCACCAAATAATCAACACTTCTGAACTTAACTTGCTCCTCACTAAGCAGCTTCTACAACTAATCTCCTTCTCCCACTTCACATCACCAACTAACACGTCACCAACTAAAACATCACCCACTGACTAAATCACTGTGACCTAACATCACTTGTTATACAACTTGGTGTGCAAACTGACACATACATTTGCATATGATGATCACACACTCGCACTAGATATGACATAAGCAAGTGTGTCCTGTAGCAGAATTGCACAATCGCAACTCCTTTAATGGAACGAGCAGGAGAATGATGGATCAACTTAAAACTCCAAAATGATAAATAATGTAAATAAAACTAGTTAAGGAAAAGTAAAAGTGAATGGATGAACTATCACATCACCTGCACCATCAATCAGAAGAAATCCTCCAGCTAACCATTTGTAGACAACACATGGCAAAGTCCACACCTAAATTCTTTCACTGATTTCAAGGTAATAGATTGTTGTTAAATTGGTGTTTATTGAACCTATACCCAATTCTCTTGACTCTGGCCAACTAAATGTTAATTAGATTACTTAAAATCGAAAACTTCAGAGTGAAGGAGATAATACAGATTAAAGAATTTCCCTGATCTGTGGGATATGATTGACATTGCAACTGGAATGGGTTTCATTCATGTCTATTGTTATCTGGGTTGGACTATTGGGTTGATGAGGGATTAAAACTTTTTTTTTTCCTAGAGTTGAGGCACTTTTAATTATAATCAATTACGCACTTTATGTTCTTTACTGTTATTTTATTTCCTATTGCATTTTGCTTGTCATTTGTTTGCCAATGTCAGTTTTGGTTTGCCATAACATAGTAACCTGGCAGCTGATCACAAGAGGTATGCATTTGGATTGTTTTAAAACCAAGCTACATGAAAATGCCACTCAGAGACTATTAGTCAATTATTAATAAATGAGTGATATTTACATATTGATTGTTAGTTATTAATAATTAGTTATTAGGCTAACTTTTGTTAATATCAAAAACCTACAGATGTAGTGACTTGGCTGCAGTAAGCCAGTTCTTCCCTTGCCCACATGACAAGCTGCCACTGCCTATGATACAAGCACTTAAAAAAAAGTCACAATGTTATTGTCCCCAATGTTATTGTAATGCCTAACTTTTGAAATATATTAATTTATTTATTATTAATCAGGGAATGATGCCTACATATTGAATATTGATTATTAGTATTTAGGTTAATTTTCTTTAATATCAAAAACTTCTGCTGGTTCCATGGGATTATATATGGGTAAAACATATGGATGCAGTTCAGTAGGCTGCAAACTGCCAACAACCCAAGCACTGTGCAAAGAAAAAAAGCTATTTGGGAGTGGGGTGCAATAATTGTTGTTATTCTCTTTGTATTGCAAATGTTAAATTTTGTAATATATCTATTGTTAATCATTGGTTGATGCACACTATATAATGTTGATTATTAGCGATTGAGTTAAATTTCATTAATATGAAGAAGTACTCATACCAGAAATGTAACTAAACTGATTTAAGCTTTTTATGTTATATTTCATATAAGATAGAAAATTAGATTCATAATCAGTTAATGGGTAAGATAAAAAGATTATCGCTAAACTCAGATTGTTTGAATGTGAAGGTTTTCACCCATAACCACAGGGCACACAAGGTGCTGAGACTTTATGTTATATAAATGTTTTTTTTTTTGCTAATAACTAGTAACTAATATTCAATATGTTGGTACACCTGCAGTTTACTGTACTCACTCAATAAATGGTGTCACAAATGGTTTCAGAAATTTCATCTTATTCATTATTCTCAAGCAGCCATGGGCCACTGAGGTCCAACGAGATTATGTAATTTAGTTCTCCAAACACATCTCTCCTGAGTTACATCTTTTGCATCTCGCCACTGTAGAGAAATTCTAATGAGGTCCTGTTTGACATTGTTTGCACACTGCATTAGAGGTCTTCCTCTCTTTCTGAAGACTTTAGACACTGTTCATAATCATATTTGCTAATGTATAGTTATGCATACGGGCAACATGGCCAAACCAATGGAGTCTCTGCACAATATGCTGCTCAAAAGAGGTTGCTGACTCCTTTGCCTAACCTCATCCTTAATTTACAAAGTTGAACCACCTAATGCTCAAGAGGGGCGGGGGTGGCTCAGTCGGTAGCGCGCCAGGCTCGTAATCTGTAGTTCCCAGGTTCGAGTCCCAGCTGGGTCAGCGTTGAGATTTATCTCCGCAAAATTCCCCGCCCTGTCCACGGTCAGTAGGGGACACCGATGGGCTTGGAAAGGCCGCCGTCCGTCGGATGGGACGTTAAGCCGTGGCCCCGTGTGCGGGAGAGCCATACCCTGTGCACGTTAAAGAACACGCTGGATGGCCTTGACGGGAGGCTACCATCTGTCTCCCAACAGCTGTTCCAGTGGGTCCCCTCCCCCAACCTTCTCTGAGCCTTCGGGGTCCATGTGACCTGGCCATTTAGCCCATGGTGTGCAAAAAAGTGCCGCTCAGAGGTAAAACAACCCAACCTAATGCTCAAGATACTGCATAAGCATCAAGAGTCAAAAGCATCAAGTTTCCTGCTATCTTGTTTACAAAAGGTCCAAATTTCACTACCATAACTAACCTTAGAAAGAACCAAACTATTATACAGTCTAATTTTAATCTTTAGGTGTATACGGCTATTCCTTCACACTCTCCATATATTCTTAAAAGTTCCAGTAGCAATCCCTATTCATCTGTTAATCTCATGCTGCACATCCCCAGTGTCTGTTACATAATTGCCAAGGTAATTAAACTGAGACACTTGCTCAAGGGTGCAACTATTCAAATTAACTGAACCTCATCCTGCCTGACCAATTTTCATCATTTAGGTTTCTCTCTGTTTATCACCAAATCTACTCTGCAACCAATCTCATTAACAGCTCTAATGAAAAGAGTTCATCTTATCAACATCGTTTGCCAAAAGGGCCAAATCATCAACATAATCTAAATTAGAAATTTTCAGATCTCTAGACCTTTTAAGCCAAAAACTTTCCATTGCAGGGAATTTTGCACAACACAATCAATAACCAAACTAAAGAGAATAGGCGATAAAATGCACCCTTGTCGAACACCAGAAGCAGCGCTAAACCAATTGCTAAAAGCCTTACCAACTCTCACACATGACTCAATGTTATTATGTAGATCTTTCCTTATCTAATTTGTGTGGTATGCCATATGATCTCACAATCAATGGAGTCAAAAGCCTTTTTGAAATCTGCAGAACTAGTAACCATAGGTTTCTGAAACTTTAAAAATTTCTCAAGAATCTGTCTAAGCAAAAAAATCTGATCTACACATTCCCTACCACTTCTGAATCCACACTGCTCATCACATAGTTGTCTGTCAACCAGATTCTTAATTCTGTTAAGCACAATCATGCAAATAATTTTACCTGAAACAGAAAGTAGGCTGAGAGGCCACATTTTGTAACCCTCTGGGTCACTTTCTACTTGCAAGCCACAGGTTGGTAGCTACTGCTTTATGTAGTTGTTTTGAATTGTGAAGATGTTCTCAGTTTAAATTAATTGTAAAGTGTTTAGACATTCTCATATGGACTCTGATTAGAATTAACCACATAAAGCATGTTTTAATTTTTTTTTTTACTTTTTACTGCTATTACTAATAGCAGTAAAAAGTAAACCATTTTTCATTACAGGTCAAATTGTTAAGCTGTTTCATTGATAATTAACACTTTCAGCACTCTGGCAGTACATGTATAATGAATTTATTATTCTTCAAAGTTCTATAGCTACACATGTGTGATGTCATTAATTACTTATTTAAATGCTTGGTAGCACTATTTTTTATGACTTGATGGGAAATGTTTGCTCCCACTTGTTTGTAATGGAATGGAAAGCCACTTTCAAAGCTCCCTAATATTGAAAATAAACCTTTTACACAAAAACTGCTATTGGCGATAAATTGTAGATGTCACTAAATCTCTCTAAATATATTTCCCACAATATTTGTTTAATATTTAAAGAATGAATGGGAGCTGAAGCATTTTATCTTCAACTTTTGACACTTGTGAAAAAGATACTTCAATAGATAAAACACAACTCATTGTAACAATTTGTTCACTAACATAAATATCTGAAGTTTGTATGACTTTTTTTAAGTTTTCATCAATTTGGAGGCAATGTGAAAGTGTCGTCTGCTGGTAAATGGCCCCGCTTCAATGACTCTTTAAATATTGATTGAAAATTGTCGAAAATTGCCACTGTCACATTGCTTCCAAATGCTATTTCTTGGGCTGCTTCGGTTACCTTTAATGTTTTTCCAGTAATGATGTAAAATTGCACAATTTCAATACCAAACTCACTCATTTGTACACATTTCTAATGATAAATCTTATTACTAAATTCAGAGGTATGCAAATACAACATGGTGATGTGTCACTGTACACATTTTGCACGGCAAAAAATTCATAGACTTACGAATCACTCTAGTATAATATTGGTAAATTCCCCATTTATATATATATATGTACAAACAAGCAAACAGTTTATTAATGTTTTTTAATCAGTATGTCAATACGTTTTACTAACAAACACCAAACATATTGTCAAGAAATTGTAGGTTTGAATTCCACTCCATTATTTTTCCCCCTAGCTATTGTTTTGTTTACAATTAATACATTTATAATATATTTTTGTTGGCTAATACTACCATCCCAGGGGCCAATTTTAGCTTACTTGGTTACAAATCAAGGAAGACCTAGGTTTGAGCCCATGATATGGATAGACTTTTTTTTTCTTTGCTGTGTTACTGCTGAGGTCTCACCTTTCTCACAGACTTTTTCTATAATATGTTATACTGACAGACTCCTGTTAGACGTCTGCAGCAAACAGTTGCTTGAAGGGTAATTTATTATTTGATTTGATGTTGATTTTTTTAGTTGTATTGATGTTGTTTTTTTTTTATATGATTTTTTTTGTTGTATTTGATAGTTATTTGATGGACTATTTTTTTAACATTTAGACAGTACAGTTTGTTCAAGGAATTTTTGTAGAAAAATATGATCCAACTATAGAAGATAGCTACCGAAAAGTAAGTAAATTCTAACAACTGGTTTGTATTTGTTTTCTGAAAGCCAAAACATCTATTAAGTTGTGCAAACATTGATATGTTACATTTTTCTTTTAAATCCAAATATTAATTTCTTTGTTATAATTAACTCATGTACATATTATAAGAAAATATATATGTGGGAAAAGAGAGCACATGCATCCAGATTTCTGCATCATCTGGGTATCTTTTTTACTCTATATAAAACTTGTATGTCAGGTTATAAGGTGTGAAAATTATACAGGGTAATTGTCAATTAGCTTAGATTTACAACTTCACACATATTTACTAAACTCATCCATCAGTTTTCATATGGTTTTGGTTTAACATAGTAAAAAAAATGCAACTCATATTGTTTTACATTATGATAGATTTGGTTTTAAATGGCTTAGATTTGGATTTTTTTTTATGTATATAGATATAATGCATATTAGGAAACGTAGCAGTGATGTTGTGTCAAGAGATTAGATTGTCTGCCCAAAGTAAAAACTTAATAGTTTTATCTTTTGCTCAAGTTATATTTTTTTCATTGTAAAACAATCTTCTCTCTTAAAAATTTTTCAAGGTAATCAAAGACACCAACTTTTAACTTATACACAGAGACAGAATAGTTATATCTAGGGTTGGATTTATCTTGTTAGGCACAAGAAGTAGTAATGTGCACTTACTTCAGCTTTCTTTTTTTAATTTCTATAAAAAATATAGATATGTTACCAAATATCCTAAAAATTAATGTAATAAATTAATACTGTACATTGCATATGATTTATAATATTTGGTATGCAGTAATGTTTAAAAATCAAATTATTCAATCTGAAATTTGAGCATTTTATTTTCCTTGCTGTTTTTGCTCTGGAAATGAAATTACTCTATTGGGATCCTTCCATGTTGTGTGAAGCAAAAGCTATATTCAAATATCCTTAACTTTAAAATAAGCTTTTGGTGGCAAAATGTCATAAAAAATAAATTGAAAATTAAAAGAAAATTCCTCAAAATCTAATTTTTAACAATATTTGTAAAATATTAAATTGCAGTATTACTAGTCGCAAGAATTTACCTTTGAAGTTACAAGACATTTACTAAAATAAATGCAAGTTTAGAAATTTTTCTAATGTTTCTTTAGTTCCATCAATTTCGAAAATATTTAGAAGGAGCTAACAACAATATATGCTCTCAAATAATTCAACTTCAATAACTCTTTAACTATTAAACAAATATTGTTTAACCCTTTACACTCGAAGTTTTTTTTTTAATAGGTGTTATCAGTTAATTGAAGCAATATTGATAAAAAAAATAGCTTTTTCATATTGTAGTTTAAAATTTTTTAGATATAAATATTATCAAAATACTTACTTGCAAATTTTTTTTTATTGATAAGGACCTTTATACATATTTATGGAACAAAAATAACAGTGATTTGCAAAAAAAAATAAATACAAAACAAACATCACAAAAAACAATAAAAAATATACATATGCAAAAAACTACAATTATAATCTTTTAACGTGATACCATTCGAAACAGTTGCCGACATACATGCGAGGTTTTTGCATTGCATGTGTCACAAAAAAGTGGGTTTCATGTCTGCCAGCCAGCATTTTTTGATTGGAACAAACTACAGTCTTTTTTTGGTCCCATTACACAAGACGTGTAATTTATTGTTTAGTCTGTCCTCTCCATCCATCACAAAGGTTGAAAACAAATTTGTCACTGCTATCAATCATGCTATAACTTCTATTACTGGTATTTATTTTATCTGCCGTGTTTATGGGTAAAAATTATGATCACGAATAATAATATAGAGCACAGATATGACACACAACCATCCGCAATGGACATTAGCGCTAGACTGACCACAGCGTGTCTCTGCTATGGCACCCACAAGTTTTATGATAAAATCAAGATGGCACTGCTGTGGCACCCTCGGGTGCAAAGTGTTAAAACAGAGATTGGGATAAATTTGCTATCTGTCCTCACAGACCTACTGCTATAGCATATAAACTGACAGGCTCCTGTCAGACCTCTGTGGCAAGCAGCTGCTTGAGGGGGTATTTTTTTTATCTCCTGTGGCTCTTTTCTGTAATAGGCTTATTTTTAAAGTTATTTAGCTTTAAATATGACTTTACTTTCTGAATGGTTAGCACGCTTGCTCCTGATCAAAGGGGCCTGGGTTCAAGCCCCAAATAAGGCATGGATGTATGTGTAGTTTTTCTGCTGAGGTCCTGCCATCCTCACAGACCTTCTATCGCATATAAACTGACAGGCTACTGTCAGACCTCTGGCAAGCAACTGCTTGAGGGGGTATTTTTTTTTAATTTATTTATAAAGCATGGAAATGCCCACTTTCAAATTGGCAAGAGAGAGCTCTGAACTGTTCTGGAACCATGGATATTTGCAACATTTTTTATACTTAAAATGTAACACATCAATTCTGCTCCCGTAGGCAAGTGCTTTAACACACCTTATGAGTAATCTGGTCCTTTTCTTAAGTATGCTTTTTTTCCTTAGTATTGAAAATGAATTCTCAGTGGTTAAGTAGTTAGTGGAATAGTCAAAATCAAATGGAGTGATATTTTTAATTCCCTCAAATGGACTATGATGTATGGCTCAGTTTTTCAGATATTTAAAATATCTACAGAGGAAGATACTTGTAAATTTTTGTCTTGAATTATGAAATGTGTCTTTGTGTAATTTTAGTTTATCCATGATGTCTAAATTATCTGTGTAAAAATTGCAAATGGTGTTATATTATTATTAGGTGATTGATGCACTTATATTAACTAAAAAATCTCCCCTAAAAATCTATTTCCCTTCATCATACATATCATTTGTTTTCATTTCATGTGGAAACATATAACAGGCGTAATTCCGAATGGATGGGTAGACACGTGTGACATCATTGGTAGCAGAAATTTTCAGTTTCCCCCATAGTTATGTGTCTACTTGACTGATCGGTCTTGAATTTAGTTGGATGGTCCCACTTAGTTCTAACCCTGTTGGGCTACCAGATCAGGTTCCTAGCTGCCATGGATTGCGAGTGATTTCTCGAAAAGTGTCCACAATTTCTGGGGCATTGCCATTGCCTACCTTGTGAATGGAGTAGTACGTTGTGAGTAGTATGTGTGGAGAGCTGTGAATAAAGTTATCAATGGACATATATTTGGCCCCAAACTTTTGGTGGGATTTAGTTGTGAATGGAGTAATGGAAATCTGTGAATGAACTTATCAATGGCAAGAGGCACCTTCACCATGCCAAACGTTTTGCACCAAACTTTTGGCATGGCTTTAATTAATAGTAATAAATGCTTGAAGTTGTAAGTGTAGTTTATAATTGCTGTTTAATGCATTCTTTTATAGAAAGTAATTTAGGATCAGGTTTTAATTTTCTTTAAAAAAAAAAATGCTCAGTGCACATTTTGCCACAATCATAATCATTATTTCAACCCCAAGCTGAGGCTCAGGAATTCTATCATTTCTGTTGTGGCAGAGACCACATTTCTTAGTCTCCTCTTTTATTTGAAATAGAAAAGATATATCATATTTGTCATTTCAGATCCAAGTGCACATGAGCTTTGAACATTATCAAGGTCCTCTCTTTCCTGGGGGAATGGACCAATCTTTCTGTGTTTTACCTCCAACTCATACTTGTTTAGTCATAACTGGACTAAGGATATCAGGTGTCAACCAGAAGACATTTTGCTTGGGATTCAGTGGTGAGGATGTTGCACCTTCTCCCCCCCCTCCCCCCCGGGCCATTTATACATGGAAGTCTTTTGCACCTCACTGGTCCATTGTCTGATGGACCAGTGAGGTCTAAAAAAAAAAACCTGTTGATATCGAAGAGGTAAAGGTTCATCGGCCAATGGCTGATGAACCTTCTTTATCTTTTTGCTATCAACAATTGTCCAATTGTCCTTACAGTATGTTTGTAAATTGCTGGGAGTATATTTTTCATCCCAAGTAGAAAATACTCTACATCAATTACCAGACTTCTGTTTTTCCTCTTGGTTTGCATATCCAAAGTTGCCTCAGAGACATGAACATAAGTTGACAACTGAGTCACTTCCACCTTAGTTTATTGTTTCCTCTCCCTGCAGTATTTCTCTGTGCAGGATGGGGAACACCATTTTAAAAATTAGACACATTTTAATTGATTGCATTACTTTTAAACATGAATGGCGTATAGGTCTCGTCATTTACTGCTTTAGCACCTTACACTCGGACACCTTTTATCCGATCATTTGTTTCCGACACCTGTGTTTGTACAAATTTACTGGTTATTTTAACTGTATTTAATATTTTACCTTCTTTTTTGAATTTGACTTGTTTTACATGGTCCCTAAACACCCATTTTTATATTTTACATTTGTTCCAATATTGCACAGGTTTTTTGTGCCTATTGTTATACTGTTTTTCTCGTGTCATTTATTGCTTTTAACTTTGGTTGTAGGTTTGCATGAACCTTATGTCTTAATCTGTTATTAAAGGTGTACATTTACTTTCCTCCTTGCTTGGCACAGTATGGCCTTAGTTGTCTTTGTGCCATAAATCTCCAAAGAACCAGCCCTTTTATTAATGCTGTCATTTGTTTAGAAAGGAAAAAATCAGCAGGGCAGTTATGCATATCTGGAAATCAGAAAATTTCAGTCAAAGTAATACAGGGCGTTCTTTTAATGTATAAAATGTAGATAAGGTTATATTCACTCTATAAAGTCACACTAAATGGTTTTATATTTGTGTCCAGTTTATTCTACAATAAAGGGAAAACATCTGCATCTTTAAATATGAATATTTCCAAATGTCTGGCTTTTTGTAAGACTTGATAACCATACTTTTTTCCAGAATTTAGTCACCAGGATACAAACTATACTTCACTTGTCCATCTGTCTTGGAGGAGCAAAAATTAGGTGTGAAAATTGGGTTAAAACAAATATATATGTAAGCAAGTGTAATATTATTTAACTGCTTTTCTTGATGCAGTTGGGGCAGGGGTGGCTCAGTCGGTAGCGTGCCAGACTCGTAATCTGTTGTTCCCAGGTTTGAGTCCCAGCTGGGTCAGCATTGAGATTTATTTCCGCAAAATTCCCCGCCCTTCCCACGGTCAGTAGGGGACACCGATGGGCTTGGAAAGGCTGCTGTCCGTCAGATGGGATGTTAAGCTGTGGCCCCATGTGCGGGAGAGCCATACCCTGTGCATGTTAAAGAACATGCTGGATGGCCTTGACGGGAGACTACCATCTGTCTCCCAACAGCTGTTCCAGTGGGTCCCCCCTCCCCCAACCTTCTCTGAGCCTACGGGGTCCATGTGACCTGGCCATTTAGCCCATGGTGTGCAAAACAGTGCCGCTCAGAGGTAAAACAACCAAACCCTTGATGCAGTTGTCTCTTGCACTCATATTTAAAGAGAATTTCATCATTTAGGCTGTTTGCCATAACAACATTAATTAAGCAAAACACTATGTAACAGTTTAACAATGATAATTACAAAAACAAGACCTGTAATCAGTGTTGCCACAGTATATCTACAATGAACTGATTGATTTTAAACATAAGTTTGGAAATTGATCATACTGCATTCTGTGAAGGTTATAAAATTTTAATCTTATGGGTAGTTTCTTGTGGACTACACTGTTTTTTTTTTGGTTCAGAATTATTGCAGATTTGTTTTCCCAGGTGTCAAATATATTTGTTTGTAATGAGCTAAATCCTTGTCAAAGTACTGTAAATCACTTATATTAATATAAAAATTACTATATTCTATTACACATTAGAGTTAAAGGGAAATATTTTAAACAGGAATATTGATATTTTAATTTTTACATGAGTTTGTGACATTTAAAGTTGGAACTGTTAGACATACCTGCTTTTTAGGGTTAAGTGTTAGAAATATGTTACTTTGATATGCATATATTTTGCTGCTGTTGACTGCTGTCTTTTTTTTAGCAAGTGGAAGTTGATGGACAACAATGTATGCTGGAAATTTTGGATACTGCTGGCACTGTAAGTAATATTCTTTACATCTATGAAGAAATAAAAATTATTACCACTTCTCAAGCAGCTTCTTGCCACAGAGGCCTGACAGGAGCCTGTCAGTTTATATGCCATAGTAGGATCTGTAAGGAAAGCGGGACCTTAGCAGAAAAACAACACAAACATCCGTGCATTACTTAGGGCTATATATTATAGTAATTGTTTAGTTGATATTTGCTTTTATATTTATTTTAACCAATATTACATTTTCAAAATTTTTAATTTTATTGTAACCCATATTACATTTTCAAAGTTGTAAAACATCTTTATTAGGTTAATTTTTTTTAACTTTCAGATTTCAATTAGAGGAGATTCTCAGTATTTTATTAACCAATATCTATTTCAAAAATAATTCCTGTGCATTAATATAATTTTAATACTCATTAGGAAAATGTTATAAATATAACTTTTAATGAGAGCATTGAATTTGTTTTTTCCTGACCAGTTTTTTTTTTTTCATTTTGGCTTAGTGAAAACACACATCAGACATAAGAATCAAGTTGATTTCTATACTTTGTTTTCATTCTATGCAAAGTTTTGAATCTACTCTCACATATTATTGGGAAAAGTTGCAAATGAAATACTATCAGTTATTTGCCATTACCATTTTAAATTCTTTGTGGTTATAGTGAGTAAAGAATTACTTTTTATTTTACTCATTATTAAAGAACTAAATGTCTTATTTGACACTAGGTTGAGAATTACTATAAAAAAAATTGAGTGGAAATATGACATAGTTCATAAGATACTGAAGAAAAAAATGGGGACATCAGTAGCTTCAAAATCTCTATTTCAGACATAAAACAATGGTCAATAATCCCATCAACTAGTAATTGTCAATAATCCCATCAACTGTAAGATACTTGTCCATTTCTGAACTTTACTATAGCTAATAATGAAGCTTGTTAGAACAAAAGTAAATTACACCTCAAGCAGCTGTTTGCCATAAAGCTCTGACAGTGTGAATTGGCAGATAAAAAAAAGCTAGTGAAGTATTATTTTTGAAGCTTGAAACAATAATATTGGCCCAAACTAAAATAAATGCACTTGAATATAAGGTCATGCTTGATATACAGTAGTTTAAAATAATGGCAAAATTTTTAATTTAACCCAGATAGGACTCTTTTATATGGGGTGGCTCAGTTGGTAGTGTGCCAAACTCTGATTCTACAGTTTCCAGGTTCAAGTCTTACCTGGGCCAGCATTGAGATTTCTCTCCTTATGAGGTAACATGGAGATTAAAACTCTCCACACTACCCTCATTCAGTAGAGGATACTGACGGGTTGGAGAGGCTGCCATCCATCAGATGAAATGTTGACCAATGGCCACCTTGTGCAGGAGAGCCATGCCCTGTGCACGTTAAAGAACGCACTGGATTGACAGGAGACTATCATCTGTCTTCCAATAACTGTCCAGTGGGTCCTCTCCCTTCAACCTTCTCTAGCCCTTTTGGGGTCCTTGTGACCTGGCCATTTAGATCACTGTGTGCAAAACAATGCCACTCACAGGTGAAACAACCCAAATCTTTTATACACAGCCTAGCATTCCAACCACTTCATCATACTAAATTCAAATTGCCAAAGTTTAATACACATGAAAGTGAATTAAATTATCAATTGTAGTGGGAAATTTAATGTAGACTCAATTGATAGTGTGCTAGGCTCATAATATTGTTCTCAGAGTTTTAAATCC
Organism: Ryuthela nishihirai; assembly: GCA_038380435.1. Lineage (NCBI taxonomy): Eukaryota > Metazoa > Arthropoda > Arachnida > Araneae > Heptathelidae > Ryuthela > Ryuthela nishihirai. Next base: position 45,982,970 of record JAWZYU010000020.1, read on the forward strand.
AAACCTCAATTTTTTTTTACACTTTATTTTTTGTATAATAAAGAGAGAGTAAACTTAGAAATCCTACTGTCTGATGTATGAACATCTTGCTTTTTCATGGGCAGCAATACTATTCCTAATGTACACTGAAAAATACCACGAGGAATCTTAATTGTAGTTTTTTAGTTTGGAATTTTCTCTCCAAATCTCATTCAAGATATTTTTGTGTCATAGGGGCTTAACTACTGACCTTCTATCCATTCAGAAAAACTCAAATTGTAATTATACCACTTATGTAGCAACAGTGGACTAAAATAAGTTAAAACTATTTGTATATGAACAAAAACAATTAGAATAATTTTCTTGTGTCTTCCTTCAGTACATTTTGCTCAAAAATGTTATTTGGAGGAAATGTAAACTTAAATTTATAGAAGTTTTATTCATAATGTATTTTAAAAAAATTCAGTAGTAAATAATCGCAGGATGTATTCTGTAGACATGAAACTCTTGAAATAATAAACAGAAAAATATTGGTTTTTGCCTTGAGTGGATTCAAACCCACATCTCCTGGAAACATGCCAGTTATGCTAACCACTATACCATCAGTGGCTAATGTTTTTTCTTCAGCTGATGTGACATAAACTTTCTGGAAAAAAATGTTAATCTCTATAAAGGATCTAATTATAATAACTTAAAGGTCATAGTGTACAAAAAAATGCTGCTCAGAAGTAAAACAAGTCGAAGCTTTGAATGATTGAAGGGCATACAAACTAAATGATGGTTGATTGTTATAAATACAGATGGAAAAAATTCATTGCATCATTTCTAAATTTTGAATGTTTTTCTACAATTTGACTTAATATTCACCCAAAAATAACTTGAATTGACACTTATTGGTCTAAAAAGTGTTATAGAGCAACATATGCAAACATAAAGCAAGGTAATATTTTCTAAATTACCGAAAAATAGTACTCACCAGTAATGGAAATTGGCCGATAAAGTGCTGGTCAAGTATTACTTTTGGAGTTTGAAACAATAATATTGGCCCAAACTTAAAGAAATGTGCTTGATATAGCTTGAAATAATGGCAAAATTGTGAATTTAATGTTTTGTTACAGTATGTTATTGATATGCATTCATCCAAATATGATCAATGGTGTTAGCTTGCTTTAATTTTGGTGCAAAACAAATTCATCAAGGGTATTTTGGGAAATACCCTTTAATTGTAAAATAAAGAAAATTAACATATACAGATGTTGTGATAACAGAATAAAAGCAGAATCACTAACTAGCTATTTTGTTCAATGACACAATGTAGTTGTCATCTTAAAAAATGTGGTTTTCACATCTCCAAAATGGTCCTGAAATTGTAGGCAACAGTTTTTGCTGAAGAATGCTACTTCACCCAGAAGCATTTTGCCCATCATAAAGTTGAGTCAATCCACAACTGCTGATTGTCCATGTCATTTGTCCATCTGGATGTTACGCAGTTAGGGAAATATACAGGAAAGGTATAAGTCTTCACTTATATTGTATAGATTTTTCATTGGCTCCTATAAACACTTGCATTGGATCCACACAAATTAAATTTGGAGCCATCTGAAAGTAATAACCTTTTCTCACATTATAGGTGTCTATGTAACATAGTTTTGCCCACTCGAGGCACTTTTGCATTCTTTGTGTCAAAAAGGCCTTTTTCCTGAGAAGTACACAATTGAGTCCTGCCTCTCAAAATATACCTCTGATAGTTTAGTGCTTGCATGCCTTCATATTTTCCCACTTGTGCTTTATGTTGTACAGATTCTAACAAATTTATATCAATATTCTCTCCAGTTTTGCTGAGAGACTCTTTTCTGACCTTACTCCTTGATTTGGTCAACAGTTCCAGTTTCTTTGTATGTTTGCAATAAACACAATATTGTTGATTGGTTGAAACCAATTTTATTGGGTACCGAGACCATCAGGTGACAATAAAATTGCAGTAAAACCTCAATCACATAGACCCTGATTTTAAGACTGTGTTCACCTGCCTTTAAAGTGGTTGATCGGCTTTCATTCAGCACAAGAATGGAGTTGTACCCAAGCCACCTTTTTTTGCATTTTTGCCTTTGATTGCTTTTGATATTGTCTTTATGATTTTGTGCAGATAAGTTGTTTTTGTGTCCAGGAGCTGTTTCGTTTGTGCTAATCTGGTCTAGTGGTTATCGTACTTGACTACCAAGACCAGCAAGGCATGTCCTTGTGTGCTTGTACGTTTTATGAGAAACTGGGACAAGCATAATATAAGTTCTAGGTTATCTCTGACTTTTGTATAGAGAAGTACCTTCTTCCTTTTTAATTTAATTTAAATGTAATAAATAATACAGCCAGAGGGTTTTTTTTTTGTGTGTCTGTTCATAATGGCTTCAAAAAAATGGCAGCAAAAGACAAGTTTGCTCAATTTTAGTGAAAGCATTTTGTTCAATTACAACATTGTAAACAACAGTAGAAATTTACCCAGCCAAAATGGACGTTTCTTAAGCCTGTATCTCCTTCAGGATCACCATCTCTTGGAAGCACCACAGTAGATATTTCAGAGCAATTCAGAATTCCTTGTGCAGTAGTGTATTCAAACGTTACGGGTTAAACCCCCTCTTTGAGGGTATAATAAGTATGCCATTGGACTTGTATTTGCAGCATCTATCATCATCACCATATGGTAAGCATTGTGTCAAAGGGACAGATGGTGTTTTTTAACACCCTCATTATGTTATTGTTTGCCTGTATTATTTTATCTATTATTATTTTTAATATTATTTTGCTTGTATTATTATTACTGTGTTACTTAATTGTATAATACGGTGCATTCATATAAAGAGTGTAGCACTAGACAGAAAGAGCCCAACTCTTATGGACTGTCTGCTTTCCAGATGGCTCTTCTCTATATATAGTCCATAGAATTAAGGTTTTACTGTATTACATTTGTTTTCAGAATGTTAATTTCAATGTCTTTTCCCGGTTTTACACCCATCTTCCATAGTGACTCACTTGTAATTGGTACAATATATGGTTTATGCTACCTATACTGATATATATGGTGGTTCCAAAGAATGTAACAGTTTTAAATATTTATTACACAAAAACTGTAAATTCAACATCAGCAAATCCTACATATTTTGAGAGAACATTTATGATTTGTTTTATATACCAGAAAAAGATTACAATTTTTCATTGTCTACCATGGGTCATCTTACATAAACCCACTTTATATTCCAGTTCATCTGATATTTAGTGTATGCATATCAAAAGGCATAATGATTTGAGGTATCCTTTCAATTTGTCACATTTACAGTTGATGGCAGTGGTGGTGTGTAAACTTTGTCTTTCACATAACCCCAAAAGAACAAGTCTAAATGGTTAAATCAGGTGACCAAGGAAGCCATGATTTTGAACTACCATGCACAATACATCTTCCCTCCAGCTTTTGATAAAAAAATTCTCATACTCATTCTGGAAGTGTGGAGGTGCCATATCTTACTGAGATACATGTCCATCAAGAAAGTTCAAGTTTTGGCATGAGCTGTATATGTAGCCTGCCAAATTGTGTAATTTCTGATTCTACTCGGTAAAGAACAGGCCATATACTTTAGTTCTCAATAGGGTGAAAAACACCTTTATTTAGTGCTGTCTTTCACAAGTTCCAAACTTTCTGTACGATTTTCAGTACCCCAAATTCTAACATTATGATGATTGACCTTGCCACTGATGTGAAAGGTTGTTTCATCAGAGAAGACTCTTTACAGCAAAACTTTAATCATTCTAAGCCATACCTGGAAGTCACAGAAAGAACTGTACAGTTTTTCTTTGTTGGCTTGATAACATGTAGCAATTGCAGTCTGTTACTTTTCATGGTGAGATGCTTATGAAGGATTTTCGAAGCTCTTTATTGTGGTGTACCTAATTCCCTGCTTGCTCTCCTTCTCCAATTAGGTGGACTTCATGATTGATATCCTCATTGATACTAGACCACTTACCTGTACTTTTGCCATTACACAAACATCCAATCAGTCTGTAAATCTCATATCCATGCATGAATTTCCCTCCTACTTGAAGTTTTTTTTTTGTTAAACTTTGTTCTGTAAGAATGCTGCAGAGTAGTCAGAGATTTTATTTCATTGAAAGAGAGAATACCAAACATTTTTCAACAGGTGCTATGCTATTTCATTTTTCAGCCAATGGAAATCTCTTATCTGTTGCTATGACATGCCACTTTATATCAATGGTGGCATATATTAAAATTTGTTAAGACATAAAACAGTCTTTCATATTTCTTCTTCCATAACTTGCATGATTTATTCAATTTGTAGTATAGGCTTTTTATAAGTAATGTTTCAGGTCATTTGCAATCATCCATATTTATGTGACCATGTAAAATGGGCTTTTTAATTTTAGATATCCACCTTCCACAGTTGTCGCACTTCTAACTGGTGCAATGCACAATTTTCATCCCTTTGCATGAATTCTCCCAGTATATGATGCAACTGAAACATTATGATTACTTGTATGTGCACCACACAGCACCATGATGCTATGGTACACATATGAACTGCTGACATTCATTGTAAGTAGTTTTCTGTGCTTCCACAGCACTAAATTATAAGATTCAAATATATATTGGATTATTAAACATTACTTACGCATCTGAAACCTTCTCTTTTAACAGGAACAGTTTACTGCTATGAGAGATCTCTATATGAAGAATGGTCAAGGTTTTGTTCTTGTTTATTCCATCACAGCACAATCTACTTTCAATGATCTACAAGATTTACGAGAGCAGATCCTTAGAGTAAAGGATACTGATGATGTAAGAAAAATTTATTGTAATAAAATAATCTTTAATGTAAAATTTGAAATATCTTGTATTATTAGGAATTGTATCATTACATTGAACCTACTAAAAATGTTTAAATTTTGTAATATTGTGCATGATTACTTAATAGAATATCAGAACACATTAAATTAAATGGGGTGAAAGTGGCTCAGCCGGTAGTGTGCCAGGCTCGTAATCTGTATTTCTCAGGTTCGAGTTCCACCTGGGCCAGCGTTGAGATTTATCTTTTCAAAACTGCTGCCCTGCCCACAGTCAGTAGAGGATGCTGATGGTTTGGAAAGGCTGTCATCCGTCGGATGGAATGTAAGTTGTGGCCCCATGTGTGCAGGAGAGTCATGCCCTGTGCATGTTAAAGAACATACTGGATGGCCTTGGTGGATGTCTGCCATCTCCTAACAGCTGTCCATTGGGTCTTCTCCCCTAACCTTCTCTGAGCCATTGGGTCCTTGTGGCCTGACCATTTAGCCCATTGTGAGCAAAAAAGTACTGCTCAGAGGTAAAACAACCAAATCCATTAAGTTTAAAATTTTAGAATGAGATATAAACATAATTATGTTTTGATATTTTCTGATACCTGCTTTAATTGAAAAATTTTTTTTTACCATGTGCATTTCACCATTCAAAAGAAATTTCTTTTTCCTAAGTAGTGATGTGTTAAAACCTCAAAATATAAAAGGTTGACTTAATGCTTAATTGTACTGTTTGTAAATTCACAATATTTGATATTTTAAAAATCTAGTTGCAATTTAACATTTTTTAAATTATTGTAATTTTAATATATCTGTATAAATCTCTTAAGTAGATACTTGGTTGATTTACTGCTATCTCATTTCAGCATGATTGCTTTATTTGTTATTCTCTTTCAGGTTCCAATGATTCTTGTTGGTAACAAATGTGACTTGGAGGATGAGCGTGTTGTTGGTAAAGATCAAGGGGCTAATCTAGCCAGATCATTCAATAACTGTGCATTTTTGGAGTCATCAGCAAAAGCAAAGATTAATGTAAATGAGGTATGTTGAATTTTTTAAACGTGTCATTTGTCACTTTGTGTGTTTGCAAAATTGATTGTTTCACTATATACAGGGTGAATCTGAAAAAGTGGGCAAAACTTTACGGGGTGGTAGAACGCAGCTATACGAGCAATATTCGTCATAGAAAGTACGGGCGGAACGCAAATGGCGAGCCGCTAGGTGGCGTTGGAAATGGTATAAAAGGGTCGGTCCTCACACCCAACGGCATTTCTACCATGGATTGCCGAGAGGATGGCTGGTTATACTAACCACGAAATGGCGGATATGCACTTTGTGTACGGTGCGGCGGACGGGAATGCAAGTGAGGCACAGAGTATCTCCTTTCCTTCTTGTGTTCATTCTTTAAATGTGACAGTGGAAAACTACCTTTTAACTTCTCACCGCTTGCGTTCCGACCATACATTATATGACGAATATTGCTCGTATAGCTGCGTTCTACCACCCCGTAAAGGTTTGCCCACTTTTTCAGATTCACCCTGTATATATAAACTTGCTGAAACATTTTGATTATTTAATAACTTATCAATTGACTGAAAAACTTTCCAACCTGTTTACCAACCTCAATGAGTCATGCCAAATGAATAGCTGGGAGTGTAATAGGTAATGAAAAATTAACCCTGTGCTTTCTTCTGCCTAAAAAGGGAAACGTGAAATTTATTCCACTATATCTCCCAAATGCGAAGGTTCACAGTTAAGAGTTAGTTGTCAAATGAAAATTTGTGATGTGAGAAATGTCATAGGCTACCACAAGTTTTAACTTCCCCCTTTCTCCAAAAAAGGGACAGAAATTTTATCGAGGTGTATTATGGTGATATACCTCGAGCTTTTATGGCATCTACAATGTTGTGGACTACTGCAAATCATATACTACCATCCCCCCAAAAAAAGGAAGAATGGGGAGGGGTCAATCATTATGAGTCTTATGTTAAATGAAAACCATGTGCACAGTACCAACAGTTCTGAAGATAATTTTTTTTAATTTTCAATTTATACTTTTTTTTACTTTGCACTAAAAATGCCTATTTTCCTTGCCCTAAAAAGTAAAAAAAAAAGAAATTAAAGCTTACCAGTGGTGAAATCACTTAATAAATTTGTATTCACTTCAAAGGAAGATAGGACACCAATTGACTTAATAAAAAGTGCTGGCACTTATTTTTCTTTGAAAGGATTACAAATTCAGTAAGTGATTTTACTATCAGTATGCTGTAGTTTTATTTTTTAATTTTTAGAATGGGGAGGATAAATTTTTTTTAATTTTTCCATTATATATATTTTTTGTATTTTTTAATAATAGATTTTTCTTCTGTTTGATATTCATTTACTTTTAACTTGACTGCCCTACCCACTGTCAGTAAGAGACACCAATGGACTTGGAAAGGCCCCTGTCCATTAGATAGGACGTTAACCTGTGGCCCCCTGTGTGGCAGAGCTATACCCTGAGAATGTTAAAGAACACTGGATGGTCTTAATGGGAGGCTACCATCTGTCTCCCAACAGCTGTTCCAATGGGCCCCCTCCCTCAACCTTCTCTGAGCTTTTGGGGTCCTTGTAACCTGGCCATTTAGCCCATTGTATGCAAAAAAGTGCCACTCAGAGGTAAAACAACTCAAGTTTTGACTTGTAGTGTAACCTTCAAATGTACATTTTATCAGTGTAATATAATGAATTACTGAAAATTGCAAGATGACTTGCAGAAGCTGAATACTGTGTTCACAGTAGCCATTGCATCAGTAACTGCTCACTCTGATCCCTCAATGGCAGTGATCACAGTGATGTTGAAATAGAGTGACAAATTCTATCAACTTGTCTTCAGTAACAAATCTCACTTCTGTTGAGAGATGTTATGGTGTGGATAGGATACACCATGCTGCCATATGATCAGTTATGTTGAGGTGGTATCATAAACATGGTATATCGTATCATATGAGGTTGAGTGGTATAAAGCAGAAGCACTGGCTGGAGTTGTAGTTTAGGATTGCATCAGCTACTGCAACTTACTGTTTAATCACCTTTTATCTTCTTCAGCAAAAGTAGTCTGACTGTTCAATATCACATAGATACTACATTCAGGCCAGTCACACTGCAGTTCCTCTTGTGTGCTGTATATGCTCTATATCTAACTAACAATGTTCATGTTAATCTCTTGAACTTTAGGATATTGAACATATGCAGTGGCCTGCAATATTTCCATTCCTCAATCCTCTTGAGCTTGTTTGGAATTGCCAATCTCAACCTTTCTCCCAGAAGCCTCCATGATCTTGGGACAGCACTTTTGCACCAGTGAACTTGACTGCCTTCAAAATTGAATTGGATATATTGTTGACAATGTGAGGAGTTGTGGCTCCTGCATTGCTGTCAGGGGTATCGCACACCTTATTAACACATGAGTTTTCATTCATCTTTTTTAACTTAACTTTCATATCTTCATTTAAATATGACAAGTTAATCATTCATTTAAAATCTGTTTAATATTTTTTTTATTTAAAATCTGTTTAATATTGTGTATTTAAAATCTGTGTAATATTGTGTATTCATATTAAAATTTAATATCCATCTTAGATGATCTATATTTTTATGAAGAATTATGCTACAATTTATATGTATTTTCCTTAAAATTCATAGGGACCTCTTTGAGCATTCAGCTTTTGGGGTTTATGTAACTTTTGCCCTTGAGTGTATATTAATATTGTTTCAATACATGGCAAAACACATCTTACATGCATGATCATCCATTATGATTTTATAGATTTTTTTTTATCATTTTGGCCATATCCAAGATTTTGTTAGGTGTGAATTCCACTGCTGTATACAGACACATACTTCTTTTTATAAGTGTTAGTTTTGAAGCAGTTGATTTTATTTTATTGTGGTAATCCTGTATTAAATTTATTGCACTTTTCAGTGGCAGATGTTTTTGTTTATATACAGAATGGTTCCAGTTTAATATCAGTCCTTACTTTCTCATAATTCACTAATTTTGAAATACAAGATACATGTTCCTTCATATTTTTTTCCTCTCTACTGCCATATTCTTGAAGATTGATTTTAGTTACTTGATCTTTGAAACCACATACTATAGTAACTAATAGTTTTAATGAGTCTCAAGTGTGATCTGGTAGCACATTAATTGCAAAAATTGATACAACTGTAGCTTTTTTTATCACCTAATACACATTGAATGCTTTTACAGATTTTCTATGATCTTGTGCGACAAATCAATAGAAAAAACCCGGAAAAGAAGCCAAATACCAAAAAGAAGACAAAATGTTCCATTTTGTAAATATGTGAGTATGTACACTATATCACTAATTCATTGAACTTTTTTAGTAATTTGAAAAGTTTTTTTTACCTAGTGGACCATTCTAATCATAAAACAAACATTTGTTCAAAAGATCCGACTTACCAAAAAGCAACTCTTTACAAAAATGCTGCTCATTCTAGCAGCCCAACAACTCACATCTCCTTTCCTACTTCATACACCTAACTCAAAACCACCACTTCACACTTTCTCAAAACCACTACTTCACACTGTCAACTCAAAACCACCATTAACTATGTGACCTAATGTCACTTGTTATATACACTGCTGGCGTGCGAACTGGCACTTGTGACATTTGCATAAATGACGATTGTGTGCTTGCGTTAGCTGTGATGTAAATGGGGTTCATCCTTCCGTGTGCAAATAGTGGCTGTCATTCAAAAAATGGAGTTGCGCGTGGGCAACTTCTCTAGTGTAATATAAGTAATAAAATAATGTAAATAAAGTATAACTGGTTAAGTAAAAGTGAATGGGTGAACATCACAAGTTGATGAATATTGTACTAAAAAGTTAAATATTTTATATAATGCTTTCAGTACATTGTTAACTGAAATGTTGGAATGTAGCTGTAGTGATCATATATTAGAAAAATATACATTTTTTAATATCAATAATTTAAAGTATTGATATTTAAAGCAAATGTATATGATTCTGCACCACAAAATATAGATTATCTTGAATGAATGCAAAAATTATTGCAGTGTTTCCATTAATTATATCCTTTTACATTTCATTTTGCAATATACAAAGAGGAATATGATATGATCAAAATTTCAATATTCTGAATTGTGTTGTATATTCCTTAAAAAGTAATGTAATTACTGTATTTACTCACATAAATTTTTCTTTCCTACTATTGAAAATTTTTTAGTTTTATATTTTACATTAAAAAATGATAAAAATTCCTTTCTTTGAGTATTCCAGCAATGATACACACTTTTATGGTATATTATTTCAGCATTTTATTAATTTTTGAAATGAAAAGCTTATTCACATTGTTAGAATATTAGTACTTTGTAAGTGCATTCATTGCAATTACAGTAATCTCATATTTCTGTAAATATAACTTTCTGTAGAGAATACATGGAGAACATAAAATAATGAAAACATTTGTACCTTATCCAAAATTTGAACTCTGACCCTGTGTGTTTTGAGTTAAAGGGGTGAGAGGGGGTGAAAATATAAATCTTGGTAGATCTAACATGAAACTTGTTAAGGGTCTTAGTTTATTATCTTAAGAGACATTTTAAATATTCATGTTTATTGTAATGTGAGATTTGCTAACTGTTTTTTGTGTGTGTTTTGCATGAAATTAACTTGATTTTGAAAAAAAATAAAATAAACAGTTTCAAATTTGAGGAAAATGGTTGTACATAAGTGTTTTAATTCATTGACTACTATAATTGCTCAAAACAGCTGTATCACTTCCAAATAGTTCAAAGGAAGTATTGCTGATCCCCCAACTTTGATAATCTTCTAATCAGAAATGTAACAATGGTTGGTTAGTTGGACTAATTGTCCTTTTCATTTTTTTACCATTATACAGGCACCCAGAGGACAGTTGACCTTTATGTTGGGAAAAAAAGTTGTATTCAGTCAGTGTTTGAGCTTATATTTCAGCAGAAAGCAAAATGAAGAACTGCGTAATTTCCCTGAATTTGCAGTGGAGATAGAAATAGGGCTTAGAATGGAAAAATGTAGTTACTGGACAGTAAAATGGAAACATCCCTGTATTATTTTACAAGTTAAATTTGAAACCCTGTAGCTTTATAGGTTTTTTTTATAGAATAATCTGACTTAAAGATATCAATAAAATTTAACTAAATCTCTATTTTTAACAATATTTAACAACAGCAATGTGTCAAAAGAATTTGCTTCGGAATTAAAACAATCCTTTCACTACTATTGGGACATAATCAGGGCCCACTCAAGCTGGTAAGTTGGGTAAAGCACTCCATTGGGGTGGCTTCTCCAAAGGGCACCTTCGGCAATGTAAAATTGTCTGAAAGGGAACTCTGAAAAGAGACTTTGCTTTAGAGCACAAGTGCAAACGTACCTTGCTTGAGAGCTGGTCCTGGATATAATGTCTCCATAGTGTTTGAAATTTGTAAAGGTTTAAATAATAAGTATTTCTTCAAATATCAAAGTCAATAAATCAAATGTACATTAAAGAATGGGTGTAAATAATTCAGTTTTCATTCATTTGCTATGTATCTTAGGACTGGCATTTCTACTGTTGCATGTTACAGCTTTCGTAGTTCTTTAAATACTAAACAAATATTGGGGAAAACTCACTGATAGTCCGTGAATAAAAAATTTTATCCTTAGAGAATGTGTGAAAAACAGGAAAAAAAAAAACAAGAATGCATTTGTTCTTACAAAAGAAATATGGAAAAGAATGGGTGAGAGATAATTGGGTAAACTGGAGTTAGTCAATAGTGAAGATCAAAACATATGCTGACATGAGAAGGAAAAGAAACCCAAACAATTACATTTATATAGTATATTTCATACCTCTCACCCATTCTTTTCCATAATTGTTTGGGTTTCTTTTCTTCCTCTTGTCAGCATATGTTTTGATCTTTACTATTAGCCTATTTGAAAATGAGTAGTTGTGGATAAAAAAGGAGGTTTTTTTTTACTTTAAAAATAAAACTTGTTGGTTAATTAGTGTGTAATTATTTGTTTACACTGTATTGGATATAGTGCATGCATATTCATAGTCTTCAGGCTATTTTTAAACAAACATATGAAGGAAATAAAAAAAATTGTATTAAGTGTGCTAGAATATAATATGAATATTTGTGGCAAAAATATTTTGTCTGACATTTCTTCCTGGAAACGTACGAGATTCTGGAACTTTCAAATCATTGATTATAGCCTTTTGCTGTAGGCAGAGACAACAATTGTCCGACAAATATTCTGAGGCAAACCAGAGGTTGGGACAGTTTTATACTCTTAGATTAAGTAGATTATTCACTTTGAATTTGCTACATCCTTAGTATTTAATACCTTGCTACTCTTTGCACTCATTATCATACATGCATTACTAAGGTCACTCCTAATAATTCCCAGGTTCGAGTCCCAGCTGGGTCAACGTTGAGATTTTATCTCCGCAAGATTCCATGTCCATGGTCAGTAGGGGACACCGATGGGCTTGGAAAGGCTGCCATCTGTCGGATAGGACGTTAAGCTGTGGCCCCATGTGTGGGAGAGCCATACCCTGTACAAGTTAAAGAACTTGCTGGATGGCCTTGACGGGAGGCTACCATCTGTCTCCCAACAGCTGTTCTAGTGGGTCCCCTCCCCCAACCTTCTCTGAACCTTTGGGGTCCATGTGACCTGGCCATTTAGCCCATGGTGTGCAAAAAAGTGCCGCTCAGAGGTAAAACAGCCCAACTCATAATGTTCACTGCCAATAAAGCAAACTACCCTTGAATTTTGAACAGATCAGTTGCAATATAAACTTTGAGCATGCAGATTTTTCCTAACTCCAGTTTACCCAATTATTGGAGTTCATTTAAATGCACTCTTATTAGCAGATAACATAACTCTGCACATCAGTTGACAAATACTAATAGTTCTTGTCTGTACTAGAACATATGAAATCCTACAGTATTGATTTTGATAAACCTTATACTAGGAAAAGCATTAAAGTGGTTTTTGTAATTGCTCAAATTTTATGTATTCAGTTCATGAAGTTTTAGTGTTACATTATTCATAAGGATATGTGGGTTTGGATACCACTCAGCTCAAGATAATTTTTCCACTACACCCATTGGGGTGGGAGTGGCTCAGTTGGTAGCTGCCAGGTCATATTCTGCAGGTCCCAGCTGGGCTAACATTTAGATTTATCTCTGCAAAACTCTCCACCCTGCCCTCAGTCAGTAGGAGACACAAATGGGTTTGAAAAGGCTGCCATCCATTGGGTGGGACGTTAAGTCATGTCTGAGAGCCATATCCTGTACATGTTAAAGAACATGCTGAATGGCTTTCCATCTGTCTCCTAATAGCAAACCAGTGGATCCGCTCCCCTAAACTTCTCTGAGCCCTTACGATTCTTGTGCCCTGGCTATTTAGCCTATTGTGTGCAATAAAAGCCTATAGTAAGCTTATTGTGTGCAAAAAAGTGCCACTCAGGAGAGATAAACATCCCAACCCTCTACACCAATTTCACCTCCACCATAAAACCTCCAAACAAACAACCAAATCCATTGTTATCATGATAAGCTCACCAGACAAAAAATTAGTCATCTCCCGCTGTAAGAGGGTTGTGTCCATTCGACAACAACAGAGGGTGCACAAGTAATAAAAGTGTCCTACAAATAGCTGTGCGTATGCTATGGGGTTCATACAGTGACAAGAAGTGGTTGTGTGCCATGTGTGTGTTAGTTGCTCTCTGATACATGGGTCGTATCAAAGATGTGAATGAGTGGCAAAAAAGGTGTTATTGCGTTTGTCTGAGCCAAAGGGCATAGTGTACAAGAAGTTGCTGCCTTTGCAAGTGTGTCGAAACGTACTGTTCAAAGGGTCTTCCAGCAATGGCGTACATCACAGTCCACCACTAATCATCACCAGAACTGTGGTAGAAAGACTGCTCAGCAATAGGGACCGCCACAGTGTTTCATGCACTGTTAGGGCAAACTGCTTTGCTACGAGGCAGGAATTGCTCCAGTCAGTCAATGCAGGCCTACAACAAGCTGTTTTCAAACGAATACTCCGAAGGGAACTGCTGCCATGGATATCTGGAGTAGAGTACCGCAGAAGAGACCCATGTTAACAGCTCTGCACAAGGTTGCACGGCTACAGTGGGGGTGCCACACCCACTGTAGCTGTGCAACCTTGTGCAGAGTTGCTCACCAGTTGCACAAACTCTAATCCCTATCTAACCGAAAATTTCATTTTCAGTTATATTGGTATTGAAGAAATATTATGATTCACACTTTGGAATCTTACAATAGCTATAATTACCCCATGGCCGAGTGGTTAGCTCGCTTGGCTACTGATCTAAGGTACCTGGGTTCGAGCCCGGGTAAGGTATGGATGTATGTGTCGTTTTTCTGCTGAGGTCCTGCCATCCTCTCAGACCTACTATGGCATATAAACTGACAGGCTCCTGTCAGACCTCTGTGGCAAGCAGCTGCTTGAGGGGGTATTTAAAAAAAAATTTTAATGGTGAAAATTGTGAAATTCTAAATGACTATTACAGTGATGTAATTATGTTAGAAAGTTTGTGGTCAAATACAAAGTTTGCATTGATAACAATGATTTTCACCCTTCCCCAGAGGTGGGTGAGAAAATGTAATTTTATTTGTTTTAAGCTATAATTGTTTTTAGATATAAATTAAAAATTCTCTTTGGGTTGGTTAGGTATTGATAACTAATACGACTTGTACATTTTGAATCTCCCAAAAGTTTTAATTTTGCTCTCTGACAGTGAAAAAATTTAAAAGTTTAAAAACTTTAAACAAAGAATGCAGATGATCAGTTTGGGCTAAAAATTTTATATTTTTGTGATGGAGTGTTATGATCAAAGGGGTTTACATTGGCAGCAACAATTTGTACCTTCATCCACAACCTTCATCCACAGAGGGGTGGGAAATGTAGCTTTTTAAGAGATTAAAGAAAAAAAATTTTGAGTTGAATAGGTACTAGCAAAATATGTTTCAAAATCATCCAAAAGGCTTTCATTTACATCATTAGAGAATGCTAAATGCAGAAAATGTAAAACTGGAAGTAATATTGCAAACAAATATAGCTGGTGGTGGTATGTGTTGATCAAGAAGAGATTCCTAGATAACTTACTAACAGAAGTATAATATATATTCATATGTTTTAATTACTGTTGGTTAAAATTCAACCAGTGGCTCATAATTTTTATAAAGTTAGCACTTAAAAAATTTCAATAATATTTTAATATAGCAAATAAATTATTCTATATATACTGATTTGCTCTTAACCATAGGGAATGAGAAAATGCATATTTTTCATTTTAAGGGATAATGAGAAATTATTTTTGTGTTGTATAAGTCTAATAATATAATATATTACTATTTACCTTTTACAGAAATCAAATTATGAATTACTACTGTGAGAGGGTGCAAAATTTCAAAAATTTCATTTTCTTTGAAAACGAGTAACCAATATTCACAGGGGAGATATGCTATTCTTTTAGTTAGCAAAAATACATCGCTTGCTACAACAGGATTTTTTCTCTACACCTTGTAGATATGCATACCACGGGTAGAGAAACTTTGATTCAAGTAATACTCTGTCAATATTGGCAGTTTCTACTTGTTAGTAGTTTTAAAATAACTTCCATGATAAGAAACAAACTTCTTTAATATTGAACATGTGTAAGAAAAGTTTAGATAACCTGACTAATGATTATTATAAAGAAATCTGAAATAAATTTATTTCATCCATCTGCTTTTGGTGGTAAACAATGCATTGATTATTCCTATATACTGACTAAAAGTACAAAGTGTCCCATTCTTGATCACTTGCAAAAAAAAAAAATCACCTAAGTAAACAGCTAATAGCATTTTCACAATGAATTAAATCAACTAGGGTGAAACACTAGATGTACTTCAACTTTTGACCAACAGTTGCACAAACTCTAACTTCACTAAAACATCTTTCAGTCACTGTGGATGGGGTGTTTTACCTCTGAGTGGCACTTTTTTTGCACATGATGGGCTAAAAATCACTAGGTCACAAGGACTTGTAGAAGTTGAAAGGGACCTACTGGTCAGTTGTTAGGAGACCGATGGTAGCCTTCTGTTAATGTCATCCAGCATGCACGGGACCATGGCTTAACATCCCATCTGATGGTCTGTGGCCTTTTCAAGCCCATTGGTGTTCCCTACTGACTGAAAGTAGCATGAGGATTTCGAAGAGATAAATCTCAATGGTGACCCAAGTGGGGCTCAAACCTGGGAACTGCAGATTACGAACCTGGCATGCTACTGACTGAGTCACCCCCACCCCTATTACTGCAGACTCTAGTAAATAGTATTGAGTGGTTAGCGCGCTTGGCTACTGATTTAAGGGATCTGGGTTCGAGCCCCGGGTAAGGCATGGCTGTTTGTGTCGTTTTTCTGCTGAGGGCCTGCCATCCTCTCAGACCTTCTGCTATGGCATATAAACTGACATAATAAATACCCCCTCAAGCAGCTGCTTGAGGGGGTATTTATTATTTTTTATAATATGGTGACAGATCATCCATAGTGCATGTTTCAAAATAAAACATATATGCTTGCTTTCAATCATTGGCATGTATTTTTACAGGAAATTTTCCATACAATTTTCATTCAAAAATGCTTAAAAAGTCATTAAATCATAAAACCGACACTTTTTTAAAAAAAAATCAGGTTTATTGTATTTATAAACGTGAAAAAAATGCTACATAAATGGGAAATTCTGATATCAAAATGTGGAAAATGCTATTTGTACGTACAAGAAAAAAAAATTTACTCTGGACCAAAACTACAATTAATATATATAAAATGCTTTCAATCAATAATGTGTGTATCTTGGAGATTATTTTGCATGTTATTTATAAATGCTTAGAAATTTTTTGAAACGAAATGGTTTTTCAAAGTATTTTACACCTAATTGTATTTTAAAATGCAAAATAAATGTAAAATATTGAGAGAAAAATACTGCATTAATAAATAAAAAATAAAAAATGGCAGAGCTAAAAAATAAAAAAATTTCCCAAAAAGCAAATCCCTAATTGTTAACTATGGTAGTGACTAATTTTTTTTAATCTTAATCTCAGAATGCTATTTATTATTTGTATCCTAGTTTTGGAAAGTAAAATTTTGTAAAAAAAAAAGTGCAAATAATGTAAGAGTAAACATAGTACTTACTAAAAGAAAATGTATTCTGTAAAAGAATTTTCTTATTTTTAGAACTGTTATAATCATATAAAATATTGTAAAATTACAAAAATAATTTTATTTTTATAGGTAATGTGGAAGTTGTACAGACCCCTCATTTTGTCTCCCCAATGTATGCTGACTTCATAAGGTCAAATTATCACGTGTTCAAAGTGTGCACAAAAGTGTGTACATCTGACTCATGTTATTGGGGTCCAGGTTGCACTAACTTAAATGTTTTTGTCATTTAATTGTAATGTTTCTCTCATCACTACCAGTTTTCTAAGGTAAAATGGCTCCAGCCATTATAGCCAACATAACAGTGGAACTAATAAACCAAGAATAACATGAACTGAAATTACGTCAGTAATGTGAATTTGATCTGATATTTTTGTCTAGGTTTGTGAACTTTTCTCACTTCCGTATAATTCTAGGTTGAGTATAATCAGTGTAAAGAGATAATGCTGCAAGATATGATACAGTTAAATAACTAATTATGTCCTGGTTAGGTGCTACCTGCTAGATGTTTTTTGAGAAATTTGTAAGTAAATCTAAACTATTTGACCTAACTGTGGAGGGTGCAATGGTAACAATAAGGCTTTATAGAGTTCCAAACTTACAACGTTTAATAAATAAAAATACAGTGTTATATATTTATTTACTTTTCTAGTTGTTATTTTCTTTGTTTTACTTATTTCTGATTTGCATGAGGAAAAAATATTTTTGCAGCTTATTCTTAGCAAGATAATTTTGTTTTTGTAGTAGAACCTGGTATCTGTGGGCTATAACGTAAAAACCTACGATGTGTGGTACAAAAAAAATTAATATTTGAACTGCATTAAATATTTAGAAAACTCTATCCCATCTAAGTTGATACCTAAACATACAAGTTATTCATTGGCTGAATGATTAATCTCTACAGACTGAGTATTAAACAAAAAATATTGTACTAGTTTCTTTCTGAAATAAAGATATTAATGGAACAATGTTTAAAAATATGAAATCCACTTTGATTTTTAGGCATTACCTATTTCAGAAACTATAAGAGCTTGATAATATTAATAATAAAGATTTGTTAATTTGAACAACAAATGTAAAATTAAGAGTTAGCTCATAGCAACAGCAATTTTTGGGCATACAATATATTTTTAGGGAATAAATACTGTCAAATGGTATATTTGGGCATAAAAAGATATTTGTGATATCTTTAAAATTGATTCCTTTCAAATCTAAGTTAATTCTTATTAGTAACATTTCAAATAAAGGTTGTCACATGCTTATATTTTCCAGTCTTGTTCGAATTACGATTTCCTTTCAATAAAATCTACTATATTTAAAATTTTTGAATGCATTGCTAATAAGAATAATTATATTCCTAATATAATAAATGATATTTGAATATATTGACATTTCCAATGAATGCAAATTGCTCTGTTTCATTTGAAATTTATTAATTTTGCTACCATGAATGAGGCATAACAAAGTTATTGGTGAATAGTATTGCTATATAATGCATTGAATGCAGTGTGGGGGTGATCCAACTAGAGATTGTGAATGCAAGCTGATTTCCATTAAAACTTCGGAAAATGATTAAAATTGCCCACATATAGTGGAACCTATCTGGTTCAAAAATAAAATATATTGAAGAATTTGATTTGCTTAACAAAGTTGTATGTTTACAGCTCACATATGGTTTTTGCTTTAGATCTTCATTATTGTTGCTGTAAGTTTAGTGTTGCTTTAATGAAATTTTTTGCACAAAGGATGTTTTAAGTACAATAATGAAACATTAAAATTAGCTCTCCATATAGAGTTTAAGGAGACCTAATTTAATATTTCCTTTGAAGCTAAATATGTTATAAAATTATTGAAATTTCTAGATTTTGCTGAAACAGAACAGATTAGATAGCATAAACAGTCACTATATTCATTTCAAAGCATGGCACTACAAATTGCATGCTCAAAGTACAAAAGACTTTTTTGTTATGTAATGATGCAGTTCAAATACAGTGTGTCCAAAAAATAATGGTGGAATTTTGAGAACCAATATATATATAGGAAAATAATATACACATTCAAGAAAGTAATATTTTAATTGAATGTATACCTCAAATAGTTTCAAACCATTAGGGAATGTGCACCTTTTGTGGCCCTGCATGTGTCCAATCTGTATTCAACTTCTTGCCATATACAAACTTGTTCAGTTGCTTCTCTTATTCTGAATTTCAAATGGTTGAGGTTTTGAATTTGTGCATGTAAAAATAATTCTTTACAAAGCCCCACAAGGAAAAAAATCAAAGAGTATGAAATAAGGGGTTCTTCCTGGTGGCCATAGAATTCAACCACCCCTGACAATCCATCTGTTAGGAAATGTAAGAACTTCGATAATATCTCTTGAGAAATGTGGTGGTGCACTATCTTGTGGCCACCTGTGAAACTGTTTGATTGGAGGAATGTGCAGGCACAACATTCAATGTGGTACCATTTATGTATTTGGGAACAGTACTTCCAGAAACACCACCATTATTTGTTGGACACCCTTTATAATGAAGGTGAATTTCAGTGGAAGTGAATGAAAGTTAAAAAAAATTCAAATGTAGACTGAGATCATTTAGATTAAGAATGAGTGGTAGCAAAATGATTTGGATCAATCCTCTCTAAAAGTTCTGGTATTTACGCAAAAAATAAGGTTTAGTAATTAAACATGATCAAAAGCTAGTAAATAGAATAACTAAATATTTTATACTCTATGATCTCAAAGTAATTCTCATAAAGATATTTATTTCTCCCAACCAAATATTTGGCTTCTCTGCACTTTTTATGCTAAATCCAAATTCCTTACAAAATTATCTTTGATTGTTAATATCTTTCTTGATATCTTGAAATTCATATCAGTATTATTTAAATACTCTGAACATCATATATTATTTCTAGCAAAATGAAAATACTGTTAAATTTAAATGATTAAAAAAACCAACATTAATCATTAGTACAAATTTTATCTCCAACACTGCTATTACGTATATTATTTTTCCTCATTTTTAACATGAGCTTAAAAAGGATAAAAAAACGTTTAACAAACGGATGTTCTCTCTGTGTTCAGTGATGCCATAGTAGAATGCGCTTGTGTCCCATGGTTTATGCAAGGTGTCAACCGGGTGGAATAGAGTATAATATGAAACTTTCGAACATCACATTTTCCCCTAAAACAGATATTACTGTATTTGAAACATGAAAGCCTCTATAGAATTCCATTAAAAGTGGGGTTTTATGTCGGAATTAAAGATAAAAAAATGAAACGTGAAAATACATACATTGGTTATTTTTCCTCCATAAGAATTAATATAAATAAGGGGATGTATTTTAGAATATCATGAACTTTATGATACAGAACGAAAAATTTATTCGCATAAGATGCAATAGATGATTGAAGCCTAGGACTGCTTCACTTGTTGTAAAGTGAACACTACAAATTTTTTAGTTAATATTTGTATAATGCACATTTTTAACTGTTTCCTCACCTATCGCTCGTTTTAGAAAAAGAGCACATTAAAGACATTTAAGTACGTTTTAAAAAATATTTTTATCTTCCGTTGTGAGTGGGGTTTGGTTGATGAGGATGTTGAAAGGAAGTGAAAGGGCTCAGGTTATTCACGTGACTTTTCTTTGGTCAGTGTTGTGGCATAAGGGGGGAAAGAAATGCACATTTAATACAAGATTGCTGGATATTCCAGCGTGGACAACGTTTTGAGGTATATAGGATTTTGTACCAAATTCCTCAATGACATCAGTATGGATAGTCATATAACAGTGATCCTCTGTATTACATTTTATTCTAAATATAACCAGTGTCAAATTGTTGAAATTTGATAGTGTATATATAATCAGCAAAATGGAAGGAATTAATGTTTCTGCTAAGAATTTATTAGTATATGATGGTGAATAAAACCTTTTAGGTCATAAAATGAGTATCAAGGCTAAAAATGGTGAACTTAAAATGGTAAAATTCAGTTGGATTTTACCTCGATTTTACCTCTGAGTGGCACATTTTTTTGCACACAATGGGCTAATTGGTCAGGTCACAAGGACCCCAAAGACTGAGAAGGTTGGAGGAGGGAACCCACTGGACAGCTGTTGGGGGAGGCATATGGTAGCCTCCTGCAGCTGTATAGATATATGCATTCTAGTTGACATCTATGACCTCGAATACCTCCTAGGCACCAATTCTCAGATTTCTAGTATGCATATTTCTTTATACACTACAGTATTTATTTAATGATTCTGTAATGCACACAATAACCATCAGCACATTTATTGGTAGGTTTTTATGGTCAGATCACAAGGGCTCAGAGAATGTTGGGGGGGACCCCACTGGTCAGCTATTAGGAGATTGATGGTAGCATCCAGTCAAAGCCATCCAGCATGTTCTTTAATGTTCACAGGGTATGGTGCCATGGTTCAACGTCTCATCTGATGGACAATGGCCTTTCCAAGCCCATCATGTCCTCTACTTAGCAAGAGTAGGGTGGGGGAATTTTGCTGAAATAAATTTCAACTCTGGCTCAGATGAGACTCGAACCTAGGAAGTAAAAATTAAAGCTTGGCGTGCTATCAACCGAGTTACCCCTGCCTCGTGTTATAGAAGAGTAAAGCTTGCATTTATATCTAAAGTGAAAAAACTGAACAAATCTTGTCATCTGGCAACTCTTGTTTCCTCGACTATCACCCTGACTAGTATTTGACAGTTAACTCACTCCAGGGCAGGAATTTCATTCTCTAAGGTTTATGATCCAAAATGCTAGTCGACTCCAATTTCCACGTTTCTAGCACTCCTAGAACATGATTTGACTTCCTACAGTGAAGGACCAATCATCTGAAATTCCGTAATTTTTTTTAGTTTTCAAAAAATAGAAAGAGATAACTTTTTCATTCTGTCGTCCGTCTGTAGACATCTAACTTTTTTGCGTTTAGAGATAAAAGTTGGGTTGGTTAAGTATCGATGAAATGCGATTTGCACTTTTCGAATCTCAAAAATTTTAATCGCGCACCTTTAAAGAGGGAATGGTTGAAAATTGCAAAATTTTAAACAAATATTGTAAATGATAAGTTTATGCTAGAAATTTGGACGTTGGAATGTGAAGGTCACGAGGTTTCCATTAACAACAATCAGTTGCCTCTTTATACCTAGGAGTCGGTGGGAAACGCAACCGTTTTGATTTAAGAGAATTGAAAATTTCTTTTTTAGTTGGGAGTGGTACTAAAGAAATATAAATCGCATTTTTGAAATCTTTAGGTGATTTTAATTTACATCCTTACAGAGGAAACTAAATATGGAAAAACTGAACAAATACTGCACGATTTAAAATAGCAAGTTTGTATACTATGCAATACTTCATTATTGGTAGAAATTTCGGTGGTAGGCAATTTCTATTGACAGCCACAATCTGCTCCATATTCTAAGGGTGTGAAAGCAGATTTTGAAATTGAAGGAATAAAGGAAATGCTTTCATATCGTATAAGTACTGATAAAATATTACTATTTGTATTTTTCCAATCAAATTCGAATTAAAACTTTTAAAAGTGAAATATCAACAGAAACCATCGTTCTCTTTAAAAACGAGATTCCCATATTCACCAGAGGCGATAAGCATTCTAGTTGACATCTATGATCTGGAGTACCCCCTAGGCACCACTTATCAGGTTTCTAGTATGCATACAGCATAATTTGATCAAAATGTAAACTCTGAAGAACACTCCTGATCATAAATTTTGTTTCTCCCCACCCCAATCCCGAGAGCAACTGCGAGATCTGGCATCTATAGAGAATGGCGCATTATAGCCGTAGATGCTGATGCGCCATAAAACCCTAAACAACCAACCAACCAACCATCTATAGAGAACAATAGTGCTCGCTATGGTGGCCTTTATTAGTGCGAGAGCACAATACAGTTAAACGAAATCGACTGGGTGATAAAAAGTATATTGACAACACTGAAATGCAATGAAAAGCGTAGTATGATAGTTGCACACTATAAAATAGGAGCGGGGAGTGGCACAGTTGGTAGCGTGCCAGGCTCGTAATCTGCAGTTCACAGGTTCGAGTGCCAGCATTGAGATTTATCTCTGCAAAACTTCCTGCCTTGCCCTCGGTCAGTAGGGGACACAGATGAGCTTGGAAAGGCAATCTGTCGGATAGGACGTTAAGTCCCCCCCCCCCCCGTGCATCTTAAAGAACATGCTGAATGGCCTTGAGGGGGAAGCTGCCATCTGTCTCTTAGCTGTCCAATTGGTCCCCTCACCATTCTCTGAACCCTCGGGGCCTTTGTGACCTGGCGATTTAGCCCATTGGTGCAAAAAAAATGCCCCTCAGAAGTAAACCTACTACAGTTACCATGAAAAATATTTACCGTGTATTAGTTTATCTCACTCCGTGAATTCTTAAACGATTTCACAGCTCTCCAACACGTTCAGAATATCTTTCCTTATCATTAAGAAACGGCGACTTCGCGCTATATTAACTACTAATATCGGAGTTAAATAATGAACAAATATAGCAATAACTTAAATTTAACGAATGATAAAACTCGTCGATTGAACTGTTTTGAAAGAGCCTTTTTGCTAAAATTTTCAAACAATGTTTTATTTAGGAGTATTTTGAATTCTTTCCATGGTGATGCTTATATGAAAAATATCTCTTAATACCTTTTATTCCCATTACTGTGGATGATGTCAATCGGAAGTCGTATTTGGTAGCAGAAACCAATGAGGAGTAATTGATAAAGATGCTTTGTTGAAAAATTCTTATAAAATATTTTTACATTTATTTACAATCTTTATAAACATTTTTGCATATCTAATGTGCAGGGACTGCTTGGACTACGAGTGCTCACCTAAGTGCAGTAGAATTCCGATTAATCAACCTATATATGGGTTATGGGTGGATCGGATACATTTGATTTTGCCCTTTGGGGCCCACCATTGAGTGGTTTACTTTTGTTTGTTTTTTCAAACTGAGCCAATTAGGCATATTTCCAGATGAAGAAGGTTATGGGTACTATTGTACCTGGTACTTCATTTTATGATGTAACGATCTACGGATACATTTGAATGCCAGATATTTGAGAGGAAATGCACATAATTAAAGCAAGGTAGGAAGAAATGAAAATACAGCCTTATAAATAATCCACAGTGTATAGCTGTCGAAGACAGTTAACTAATTTTAACACTAAAGAAGCTTCTTCAAGGGAGCATTATATAATACACTTATCCCATGGTTGGATGGTTAGGGTGCTTGGCTACTTATCCAAGGGATCAAACACGTAGGACATGGATGTCTGTGTTTTTTTCTACCGAGGTCCCACCCACCATCCTCCCAGACATTCTACTATAGCTATAATCTCGTACTCTCAGATCTCCATGGCAAGCAGCTGGTTGAGGGGGATATTTATTTTAATCGTTCTCGTTTTAAAATCCGTAATTTCGTACTTAAATATGTACCATTCATGGTAAAAGCTTCTAAAAAAAGATTTTCAGGTTACAATCAGATGAAAAAGGAAAGTGTAACATTACAAAAGAAAAT
Source organism: Ryuthela nishihirai (assembly GCA_038380435.1). NCBI lineage: Eukaryota > Metazoa > Arthropoda > Arachnida > Araneae > Heptathelidae > Ryuthela > Ryuthela nishihirai. Next base: position 46,007,631 of record JAWZYU010000020.1, read on the forward strand.
GTTAATTGAAATTCGATTGAAAAAATGGGGGAAATTTATCATCGGTTTTCCACTACGAAATTTGTAACACTGTCTTAGCAGGATGCTGGGAAGAGTGGCTTTAGCACCAATGGTATCTATACAAAATTAGACTGTCCAATTAAACTAATAATCGGACAGTTGATGTTTTACTGTATGTCAAACCCCTCTCCCACCCCCAATGTGGAGTAAGCATGTACATTTTGAAAGATACTGGGAGTAAGGAAAGGAGTGCAGCCACAGAATAGCTCATATTGGGCATACTCTGGAAAGAATTTGCATTGGGTAAAGTTTCATACACTTGCAAGTACACTGCGTTGTACTTTCATGTAATATTTTCTAGATTATGAATAAGTTTAAACCATTTGTTGACCATTATCATTGTATAGAATCCCTAATACCAAGCACTTTGAATTTAGGCTCCAGGTAACTCCTGGCACTGGCCAAATTATGAAATATTTAATTATTTTTAATTATTATAAAAATTCATATTTCGTAAGTTTTCAAGAGGACCATCCCCCCAACCCTTTTGAGAATGCTGGTAACGGTAATAGAAGCAAAAAATTATTACTCATGAATTTTTCATGCATTTAAAAAAATAAAGACCTAAATCTGGCGGAGAAATGTATATTACGTGTAATGGAAATCGAGTGTCTTGCTCCTTTTTTACTTTTTTTCTGGCTTGATTGCATTTCTTACGCTCACAATTTTTTTTAGATCCAGGCGTGTTGATAATATTGAATGTCCAGATTTCAAAATTAAATCTCAGCTTTATTTATTTACTTTTTTGTTCAATTATTACAACAAAGAACAACGAGAAATTTCAATTCAGATCAAGGGTTATCTACAAAGAAAAATTATCAAAATATCCTGAGATGAAACAGAACTAGTTTCGCCTAAGATCATATAATTTAAACATTCACTGAAATTTGCAAACATTCAAGAACTGAAAAATTTCAAACTCTTGATTAATATGTACGATGAAAATAGCCTCTAAAAAGATAATTTTCCGTTCAAAATCTGAGGTAATTGAAAATTAACTTCAGAGCTGAAAACAGCCGCTTAACTGGCTTGTGAAATAGATAGATTCAATACAGCTAACAATTATATTTATTTGTGGAATTCATAAAAATTTCGGTCATTAAGTACATACAAATACAAAACTAAGAATGCAATATTTTTATAATTCATCTATAATATGATACGAGAAGCTTTCCAAAGGTTCTTGACATGCATCTGCAGAACAAAAACCATTGCACTTACCTCAACAAAACTTTTACTGTCTTTCAAAGTACTTTCCTCCACCATCTATGCAAAGTTGCAGCCGTCCACGCGAATTCTGGAACGCTTGGTGGTAATCCGGTTCTCTCGTTCATGGCTTCCGTCTCTCTTTGTGATTTCTTTCCCCGTCTTTAGTAGACTCCAATGCAGAAATTTCGCAGACCAAGCATTATGTGCCGCCAGCGAAGAAAGAGACGAAACTGCTTTGGTTTTTGATACATAATGACAAGTTTAGACACGCTTTCAAACAAGTCGTAGCTCGTTGGAGGAACGAATGCAGATGTATACACGTATGATGACATGAGAATCTACCTCTCCAAATGAACCGCATCACTTTGTAGTACACCGAAGCTGTCGCGCCTATTGCCTCTTCAGCAAAGTTCTAAATGGAAGATCACAGTCTCCCATTAACATTCAAAGTTACATTTCGAATAGAAAGGGTGAGATTTAAAGATCTCTTTTATACCTTGACACATCTTGCACAATTAACTCTAATCACTATATGGGAACCAGAAGTAGTGGAATATTTATGTTGATCCGTAATCAAAATTCCAATTAAATTTCTCACCACACAAAGCTTAAATTTGTATGAAATAAACAATATTTTAGTCTTGTTTTTTCTAGATTAATTTTACAATAGCTGATTTGTTATGTTATTACGTACCGACTGCGAGTTAGTTCATAGAATAATTTCGATAATAGATAATGAAGTTAAAAATTAAACATAAGGAAAAATCTTAGAAAAGTTTTATATATATAAATACTAGCAGATTTATCCAACGTGGCTCTAGTCATTAATACGATTAAACTCTATAATATATACAGAGCTGATAACTCCGATTTTATCCAAATTATGTTTTTCAGTTTTCTCTCATTTTTAAAGAAAAATCTGCTAAAATGTTTTTGCAATATTTTCAGGTTTTCCCAAAAAAAATCTAGTGAAAGGAAATAATTATTTTGTTCTTTTACTGCATTAAATAAAGGTGTTGCTCTTTTCCTGCTTCCTAATCAGAGGTTATTTTTCAGTTAGAAAGCTCAGGCAGTAGCGTGCCAGGTGTTCGTTCCCAGGTTCGAGTCATCTGGGTCAGCATCGAGATTTATCCGAACCCCCACATTGCACTTCGTCAGAAGGGGACAATTATGGGATAGGAAAGGTACTCGTCCATTAAATGGGATGTTAAGCAGCAGCCCTAATGTGGAAAAGCCATATCTTGTTCATATTAAAGAACACACTGGATGGTCTATATAGGAGGATACCATCTTTCTCCTAACAGTGGGTCCCCAACCTTGTGACCTGGCCATTTAGCACATTGTGTGTAAAAAAAAAGTTTCTCAGTGGTAAAACCAAACCCAAAACTTCCTAATTGATGCTTGACTGTGTGCTCACTTACCCTAATGTCTGTAGGTCAGATGCAATCCATTTCCTACTGGCTATTATCAGAGAGAGGGAAAGATCGCTTACATTGTTAAGGTCACAGATCACACCTCAATGTGCTTACCAGATGGATATAACTTGAACCTTCCTCTATTCTCGATAAACTAATTGCAAATCGAACTTAAAAACAGGGGGCTATTTTGAAGTTTTGGGATAAAGTGGGGAGGTCATGCTCGTAGATTAAAAAATTTCCATATCTGTAAGAAAAGCTGGTCAACCCTTTACTCAGCTTTGTCTGTAGGTCCTATTTGGAATTGCAATGGGAATGAGATTTGTACATGTCTATAGTTGAATATCTTGACTTCTCTGGTCATGCAATTTTTGCTCATTTTAAGGCTAAAAATTTAAAGTTCAGCTTATCTTTATGATATGGGAAATAAAGGAGTAAAACCTTTCTCATAGGTGTATTACACTGAAGTGCCATTGAATTAGGGATAGTAACGTGTTGGACCACCTCTGGCCCTGATAACGGCCGCCACACGATGAGGCAAGAACTCCACGAGCTTGCGTAAATGTTCCACAGGTATGGCGACCCATGCATCATCCAGAGCTGTCCACAATTCTCTCAAGGTCGTCGCTGATGGGACACGGACCCAAACTCTGCTCGACGGTATACCAAAGACTTTTGATGGGATTTAAATCTGGGCTTCTAGGTGGCCATTATTCCAAAATCAGCAGAATGATCTGCAACCATGCAGTAGCGAAGCTTGCATGTCTTGCTGGTAGATGCCATTTCCATTGGGATGCGCTGAGAGTCGTTGGTACACATACCAAATGTCACACAGACGTCCAACTGAAGACACCCCAGGCCATCACTGAGTCACCACCAACTTGTACTGTTCCGACCTGACATGCAGGATTCATGAAGTTGGCACCATACTCTGTCTCCCATCGGCATGATGAAATTTAAATCGGGATTCATCACTCTAGGCTATCCGTTGCCAATTTTCAATGTTCTTTTGCCCAGGCAAGGCATTGAGCACAGTGTCATGCCATTAGAAGTGGGACTCTCGTAGGTTGGTGGCTCCCGAGACAATGAAATGAGCATTGCATTCCGTGCATTGACTTTCTGGCTGGAACCCGCATTCAGATGGGAGGTGATTTTAGATAATGTTTGGCCCCTATTGGTCCGTATGATGCGGGTCAGATGGCAAAGCCCATGATCATTCAAGGCTGGTTATCCTTTGCAGTTAGTCTGGGTTCGTTTTTCTGCCAGAATTTTCATATTCTCGGAACACTCTTGAAACTGTCGTACGAGAAAGTCCAAGTTCGTTGACAATTTCGGAGATCTGCCCTCTGTCAAATGCATCTAAATCCTGCACCTTTCCCATTACGCTTCTCATGATAAATGCTTGGGGAAACCAAAGCTGACAGCTATGTATGACCAGTTTCAGCCACGCATGCAGGACTGAATTTGGATGTCTCCTATCCCTAATTCAATAGCACTTCAGTGTATTATTATATTTTATGCCCCTAACTGTTCAGAATTCAGCAGGATCTTCGGTTTTCAATTTAATACACGGTATATATATATATATACATTGAAGAGCCAAAACATTATGACCAGTGCGTCTTGATGCAAAACAACTGCAGGTAAATGACGGTGTATGTGGTCACGAAACGGTATAAATAAAACTTGATACTGGGCTCTGTTAATCAGTGTTATTCTTGTTCTTCAGATGGGAAAGGCCAAATTGTAATAGCTGTAAGACTGGGTCAGAGCATTTCAGAGATGGCAAGGCTTGTGGGTGCTGACAGTTGGCCATGGTTAGTACCTTCAAAAAGTGGTCCGCGGGCAAGGTGTGGGTCGACAATGGCTCATTGATGCTAGAGGTGAGTGAAGCTATCCTGTATGATACGACCCAAAAGAAGGGATGCTGTGGTGCAACTCGCCCGTAATTTGAATGCTGGTGATGGGAGTAATGTGTCAAAACACATAGTACATGGAATCCTGTTGAAAATGGGTGCTGTGTAGTTGCAGGCTGATCCAAGTGCCCATGCTAACATCGATTCAAATGTCAAAAGCGCCTACATTGGACATGCAAGGATCAAAACTGGACCTTGATTGATTGGAAGGTCGTCTGGTCCAACGAATCTCATTTCCTGTTACACCATGTGGACGGCCGAGTACGTGTGCATCATTTACCTGGGGAAGTGTTGGCACCAGGATGCATCGTCAGGACCGGATTAAGCTCAACCCAATAATGGTGCTCCCCTCGCCCCTTCGATTGCTTAACTGGAATAGAATTTGCTTGCTTAATTAAGACTCAATAGTGCTGAAGTTATAAGTACGCAGCAATTCAATAAGCATTACTTTGCATCTTTTGATCCATGTGTGCTGATATGCTAATCTTCAAGGTTAGAAAGCAACGGAATAAACGATGTTTTGTTTCGCACAAATAATATTTCTCCATTAGAATGTTTTTTAAAAATTGTCCACCAACATGGATTTCTGTAGAAAGAGGATTTTCAAAATTGAAAAGTATACTCTTGAGATTACTTGAGAGTTGTCATGATAGCTAGGAGAAATACTCTGTTGTGCCCTCCTTCCTTTGGTGCCCTAAGCACGTGCTTATTTTGCTTAATGGTTAATCCAGCGCTGTGCATCGTGAAATGAAAAGCTGATGAAGTGTAATGCTTTGTGCAATGTTCTGCTGAGAAACCCTGGGTCCAGTTATTCATGTGCAGAAAATTATGTCTACTATCTACCTACACATCATTGCAGACCAGGGTACATCCCTTCATTGCAACGGTATACCCCTCTAGTAGTGGCGAGTTTCAGCAGGATAATGCGCAATGCCACACTACCCGGATTATTCGAGAATGGTTCGCAGAGCATGACTTCCAGGTATTGCGCTGGCGTCCAAATTCCCCAGACATGAATCGAGCAAGTTTTGTGTTGAAACAGCATATCCCATCTGCGGCGGCTCACCCACGTTACTTACAAGAGTTAAAGAATCTGCTGGTAACGTATTGGACTAGATGACACCTATAGAAATCTTGTAGCATCCATGCCTCGCGGTGTAAGAGCTGTTTTGGCAGAGGACCAGCATCATATTAGGCAGGTAGTCATGCTTTGGCTATTCAGTGTATATATTTGCAAAAGCGTGTTATTTTTTCATTTTATGAGGATGTTATATATCTATTGTTAAGATTTCTAGACTTGCTAGTGGAACCTCACCTTTTTATGAGCTCACTCCCCGATTTTAGGTGGCGCCTTTTTCATTGTGCCCGCACCCCCGATGCTGATACTTGGCTACGCCATTGACAACATGGGCAAAACCCTTTTCTCGATTTTATGCGTATTAAAAAAAAGAAAGCTGATGTTTATCCGGTGTTTTTTCTTAGTTTCTTATATGGCATGTTTCAAAGCTATGTGTATATAATATGTGGCCTTTGCAGAATTTTGGCCAAAGGCGTTGTGCGGGATGGAGGTAAAAGTATTTGTCTTGGTGGCTGGGGAGGCCAAATATTTATGCATAGTTTTAATATGTTTCTTTATTTGAGATTAAATGACAATACAGTAATTTCATTACTTCAACGCCCACATCTAATGTTTAGAAGTAATATACAGGAAATTCTAAAAGTGTCACTAGAAACTTAAAAATGAAACAAAAAAAAAACATAAATAATAACCATAATCGCAAATAAACTTCTTATAAATACGTTATTTTAAATACCCTTTTATTGTGCATTAAGCCTTACTAGTATAATTATCTGAAATGTGAATGCTGTTTCAGTAACATATCCTTGCATAAGTATATAAACAGAAGTTTTTATGCTTTTGTCTTACGAAGTAATGCAAAAAAATGTTATAACCCTAGATCTGGAAATTTTTATCGTGCATTTCATAATTAAAATCCCAAATGATGAATTTATGATAACAAAATATTAGAAATAACAGTTTATTCACCATACATAGTACAGTTTTTCACCATACACAGTTTTTCACAACACCATGAAATGGCAGTTCCCTGCTACAGGGTAAAGTGACTGAGAGAATCCCCTCTCTAAGGCAGACTACAAATTGTGCTGGTTATTTGATTCTGCATAGTAGTCCTATCCATATTATTAGTGCCAAAAATATTGTATGGCCACTGATGAAAAAATCAGTTGTATAACATATTCTCTCCTAGAAATATTTTTAATTATATGATAAAATTCAGGAAGCTTGATAAACAAAAGCATTTATATAGCAATATAAAAGTACCCAAACTAAAATAACACTCGAAAAAATGACATATATTATAAAAATTATAAATATATTACTTTCAAGATGGCTAACAAAATAGTTAAATATATTTTAAACTATGTCTAACCAATAGTGAATTTCACGAAAAAATTACTGCAAGTAAATAAATGAAAACATTTAAATATAATGATGGTGCTAGCTGTAGTTTCAAAAACAAAAGTAGATTTGAAAAAATTACACGTTTTGAAGTATTGATCACTGATGGGGAAAAATTCTGTATTTACCACACTGCTCAATTTTGATTTTATTTGTTCATTTTTTTCATTAGAGTTCATTATACCACAATGAGAAACACAAAAAAAATTATTTCAATGGAAATTAAAGTTTTACAATGCCAGATCTAGATTTAGCTGATAAATGACTAAGTCAAGTTACTTTTCTTGCTATATTATTTTCAGTTATAACAGTTTGGTGGTCACTGAGGTTTCACTGTTCAATCCACCACTGGTCTGCCAGGTATGTAATACAATAACGAGACATTTTAACTTAAATGTGAATAATATATTACTATATGCAATATGACTTGAGCATAACAAGTTTAGTAATTTCAATGTTACAAAACATAAAATGCTGACTCATTATGGCAAGTTTCTAATATTAAATGACAAAATGCAATTTTTTTTCCTTCACAAAATGGTCCCATGTATTTTAAAGGGAAGAAAACTTTCTTAATACATCCTGTGAAAAGAAGTGGATGGTGGTTGTCTTAATATTATGAAACAGAATAAACTACTCAGGTAGATACATAGTAGATATCTAACAAAATTACAAAAATAATCTTGTTAAACAATAAGATCATTCATAAACCTGTGAGGTTGACTGATGTTAGAGAAGGAGGGCAATGTAAATATTCTTTTTACCCCCTCCTGAATTTCAGTCTAATCCAAAGAACACTAGATTGCAAAATTTAAGAGATTCAACTTACTAAAATAAAATCTTTAAAATACTTAAAACACTTGTATAAAATAATAGCAGCCAAATGAAATCAGTCAGCAAACTTCCATGCATCTGAAAAACTGGTACTAATCAGGTATTGCAAAACAAACCTATTTAATTTTACCCAATAATATTATCTCTGAGGTGCGAATCTGGATTAACAGACCTTATTAATTACCTTATCTGACATTACATAACTTTTGCTCCATATCACACATCCTACTATTCTGAATATATATATATGCACAACAGTTCAATTACATTTAAAAACAGAAAACACAAAAATCAAAGCACATTAACTGTACCCTCATTTAAATTATAATTAGAAGCTACAAGCAGTGAAAAAAAAAACAGAAGTACATATAGTATAATTTTCACTATAGCAGCTTCAAGTATATTTGAAGTCTTATTCACATTTTTATAATTTAGCTGACAAATACATTAAATAATATATAATTTAAGCAAAATAAAATTCCTGTTATAAAGTATGAATGCAAAATCATTTAGTGCAATTTTTTTTTGCATCACAGAATACTTGAAACATTATAATATGCATATATAACATTATAATATGCATATATAATAAACATTATAATTGAAACATTATAATATGCTTCATTTAGTAATTAAAAAAAGTCCAATTGACATTAATATTATAATTAATTAATAGGTCCTTTGTATGCACCTGCATTTGATTTTCCAAATATATTTAACCTCTCATTTGTTTCTTAAAACACGAGTGCTAAATCATTTTCCTTTCAATGCAATGCGCCATTGCATTTCTTTTCTTTCACATATATATAATATATGTAAATAAAGCTACCATAATTGAAAAGCTAAGGTGTTAATATATTATAATATTAAAATACAACTAAAACCAATAAAGTGTGGAAACATAAGTGTAAGAATATGCACAAACTATTTTCATGCAAAATTGGCCATATACCTTTTATTCAATTGAAGTTTATAGTATTTAAGCTTAGATAAAAAAAATTACCAATTTGCTTTTTCAAAGTGCAAATTTCTTTAACTTTTTTAAATACTGTTTTATACAGCAAAATTGGATTTTGCATTTAAATAACATCTACCTTTATGAAAGTTAGATTTTAATTCTATATTTATCCTTAATTATTTTCTTAGAAAATTTAGTAGTATAGTATCACAGGAGATGTCCTGTAGACATCAGACTTGCGAAATAGTAAGCTGAAAATATTTAGTTTTGTTGTGAGTGGGATTAAAACCCATGTTTCCCAGTAATATGCCATTACAAGTGTAGTGGCCTGCATACCTGGCATGTTACTCGGTAGCATGGGTTCAAATCCCACTCATGGGAAAACTAAATTTTCTCAGCTTACTATTAGAAAATTTAAAAGCAAAATATGACATCAAGGTGAAAATCATAAGTTTAATTGAACTTTTGCATTGTAAAACTTTTATAGAATTTAAAACTTACTATAATTTTGTTTTACTTTCATAATTGTGTGACTGCAAACATACAGTGCATTTTAGTAGTCTCGACGCTGGTGGTAATGATTATTGTCGTGACCATGTCTACTGGGGGTAAAGGCACTTGATCCACCTGAAGGTTGATGGCTGTTACTACCACTTGCTCTAGGATATGCCATTCTTCCTCGAGAAGTATGACGCCTCATGTGGCTTCGTTCTCGGTCCATCTCCAGGTCTTCCAGTCGTTGTGTTAATCCTAATTTTTGTTGAATAGCTAAACGCAAAAGAGAATTCAAGGTTTTTTTCTCTTCTTCTGCTGCTGTAAATTGTCGCTGCATTTCATCTAGCTGGGTAACATATTCTTCACAACGTGCTGCAAACATTGCTCGCAAAGAGGCAAATGTAGCAGCATCTTCTTTAAGTGCTTTTAATTCATTTCTTAGTTTCATCATAGTTTCACTTACTATAGCCTTCTCATTTTCATATTTGCTCTTCAAATTTGCAAGTGCTACTTCAGCAGTCTGTTTGTTGGCTTTAAGTACAGTGCGCAAGGTTGCAATCTGTTCTCTCTTAGTAGAGAGCAAAGATTTTAGTTTGATGACTTGTTCTTGAAGGTCTTCTAACTCTGCTAATGAGGAACTATCTTGGTCCCCAGTATGAAGAGTTTTTTGACGATTTGATTCAATTGTGTTTTCTACAGCTTTTCTTAAATGACGTACCTGATCGTGTATAGTATCTAGTAATCGGCTACAAATTCCAGAATCAAGTCGTATATCTGATTTGTGGCCTTCATTTTGCAAAAATTCAATGGAAATATTTGTTTTTAGTTTTTCTTTCAAGGAATCCAATCTGTTATGGCTATCAGAAGTATAACTGTTACTAACAGACTGACTTTTATCTAAATCAGAGACTTGGGAAGATAGAGATGGCAGCTGCACTGAGTTTTGATCATGACCTATAAAGAATAATGAAAAACTTTATCAGTTAAACACTGGCTAATAAATTTACATTTTATATCTTGTATTCTTGCATTAAAATATATATATATAACTACATTGTCATGCATTATATTAGCAAAGGCATGGAATAAAAATGCTGATTTGAATTATTCAACCTAGTAAAGGATAAAACAGTGTAATTACGACTTCTATTAACAATCAAAACGTCATGTATATTTCATTCTTTAAACACTTCTAATATAATACATGCTGATGTGCCAGTTTTTTACTTCCTTTTTAACAATCCATTTAAATTCTATTGTACATCACATACTATTTGTGTACAAAATAGACTAAAGGCCATAGCACATACAACGAGGATGTGTAATTTAGTTTTCTATATATATCTATCCTGAGCTACTGCTGTTCACTTGTCTACCTGATCACCTACCCATCTAATGCACACCATTCTAACACAGTCTTGTTTCACATTGTATAACCATTGCCTTCTAGGTTTTATTCTTTATTTGAGGCCTTTACGTACAATATTAATAATTGTATTTGCTAATCCAGTGATGCAGGCAGGCAACATGGCCCATCAACTAGTGTTATATTCAGGAATATGACTGGTTTCTCAAGGTAATAAATCTGAAATATGACAGGGAAAGATAAAATTTTAGAAAGTAACAATCATTTTGGTGAAAATGAGATGCCAGTATATTTTAAATAAAAACCATAAAAATAATCTCTATTTACAGGGGTTTATCAAAATAATGGAAACGTACTGTTTGTGAAAAACATTTTATTAATAAGCTGTAGTCCCACCTCAAGTATTCATAACAGATGCAATTTGACATGGAATAGATTTATACAAGTCACGCACATACTAATGGAATGTGGGACCATTCTTCCTGCAAAATACGGCCCAACTGTGCCAGTGATGCTGGAAGTGGAAAGTGTAATCTGACCTTGTGCTCCAGATATTCCCACAAATGTTCAATAATATTGAGGTCTGGAGATTGAAGTGGCCAGGGTAGCTGCTGTACCTCATCCTCCTGCTCATGCTCTGCAAACCACAATTTGATAGATTCTGCACAATGCATGGATGCATTATCCACTTGAAACCAGGGATGATCATTAGGGAATAATATGCCTGCAACATTGGGTGCAGGTAGTCCCCGAGAATGGATTCGTACATCGAGAATGGATATGACCCTGCAGAATAAATAATGCCCCTAAGGAATGCCATGATATGGCACCCCACAGCATCAGAAATCCACCCCCATGCTTCACAGTCAGAACCAAACAGTCGGGTGGTATGCTTCTGCAGGTTTTCGCCAGACCTACACTCTACCACTGGTAAGAAACAATGTATAGCACGATTCATCACACAAGATGACACGTTGCCAGTCTTTAGCATCACAGTTTTTATGTGCTTTGCACCATCTTACATGTTTTGTTGCAATGATATTGGTAATCAGAGGTTTTTGGATTGCAGCATGGCCATAAATACTGGCACAATGATGTTCCCAATGAACCGTTATGACAGAAAAGGGATCATTCCAACTGGTGTTCAACTCTGCTTCTATTTGCAGTGCTGTGGCCTTGTGCTTCTGTTATACAATCTGTGCCAATGTTCGTCTTTCCCTATCTGACAACTTCATATAGTGTTCACAATTTGCATGTTTGGAGGCAACGCCCTGTCCTTTTTGATAGGTAGCCATAATCTTCAACACAGTTCCTCATGTTGCACCTACTATTTCTGCTGTTCTGGTTACTGAAGCTTATGAAAGATGCACACCAATGATCATGCCTTTTTGGAGATCACCGAGATCTAACATTGTCGACAATTACACCACAAAAGTTGTGCCTATGCCACTGCTACGTGATAGCCAACATCATACTTCTCCCCTTTATATATCTCACATCGTAGGTGACATCATCCCTGTGATATGCATACAGTGCATAGCATGTACTCCAGCTGCTGTTGGTGTTTCCATTATTTTGATAAACTCCTGTATATCTGGATGAACAGAGTAATCCTTCTTTTGTGCACTTTGGATATTCACTTAACTGTTTCCCCTCATTATCCTGAGAATCTTGGGTTGATAAATTTTGTGAGAAAATATTATCCCAAGTTAACTCTGATACTTTGGGAGGAGGGGGGGGGGTATTCCAATAGTGAAATAAAACACGATTTTTTGGGGCTAAATTTCCAAGCAAAAAATTAATTAGGGAAATGGTTAATGCACTGACTGCCAGCCAATATGTTACTAATTCCACAGAATCTCACAGTGTGCTCTAAGAATGCCTAATCTATAAATGTGCAAAAATGCTCTAAAAATGTGGGATGTTGAACTAGCTAAAATAACTATGTCCAGTTGATATCTACTTGCTTGTTTGCCATTGATGACCATTTAACATCAGTATTCAATATGTTAACCGAGACCATACTGTACAATAAAACTACAGAAGCAGCACAATTTCATTTCCCATTTAGGGGGATAACCATGCAAAATGTACAATACTAGTATGATTTAACTGTAATATTGCATTTAAAGCTATTTTCAACAGAGCAGAAATTCACATTTTTGTGATGTTATATATTATTGCATATAGAAGCAGGAATATACTGAACCACTGCATCTTGCCTTCTTGGCATACATTTACACCAACAAGTGAATGTGGAATTCTGCAGCAAATACTCCAGACAGTTGAAATAAAAGTGCATTATAGGGGGTAAATATTTGGATTCTATAAATTTGGAATCCTGCAAAAGAGAAAGTTGCATATATCTGTATATATTTGGGGTCTTTTACCTCTCAGTGGCACTTTTCTGCACATAATAGCAGGTCACAAAGACCCCAAGGACTCATAAAAGGTGGTGGAAGGGAGACCCATTGGATAGATGTTATGAGGAGCATTCAAAACATTCTTGACATACATCTGCAAAATAAAAACCATTGCACTTACCTCAACAAAACTTTTATTGTCCTTCAAAGTACTCAACTCCAGCATCTATGCAAAGTTGCAGACATCTATGTCAATTCTGGAATGCTTGGTGGTCGCAACTCTGAATGAACGCATTTTGCAAGGTCTTACACACTTAAAAAAGGCTTCCCAGCAAGTTCCTTTTTAATTTTTGGAAACAACCAAAAATTTCATGGTACAAGATTGGATGAATCTGCAGGATGGGGTAGTTGTTTGATTTTTTTCCTGCTCCAGATAGGCCATAACCTGCCAGGTTTTGTGAGCTCTCTTGACATGCCTGTTGTTGGATGCTGCTCCTTCATCATTTTGGGAAAAGCAATGTTGGTATGTTGGTGTAATTGGCCATTTCTAGTAATTTTTTCAGGTAAGGTGTCCATGGCTACTACTTCTCAGGAATTGAAAAAATTGCGAACATCCTCTTCCTTGAGCAAAAGTTGGTTGCTTATCGACAACCAAACATAGCTGTCAATCTTTCTGGAATGTATATGTATAATTTTCTTAAAGGTAATATATGCAATTCACTATAAAAGTGTCTAACACTATCATACCTTCTTTTCTTTAAACTGCATCTAACTATTCTATTTTGAGTTCTAACGATAAGAATTCAATTGAATAGTAATAAAATCACATTTCACACCTGGGACAGTCTGTTAACTGTTTGGGGCCACTAGGTTCAAACATTGCTATCATCTCCTTGCGTTGACTATAGCCCCATTTGGCACAGATTTTTGGAACTTTAAATGTTATGAATAATTGTTTCCACACTGCCAATCGATATACTGACATCTAAACTTATTACCTGAATGGTGATGTGTGGGTTTTCCTTAACGCATTAAAAAACAGCAGTGGTGTTCTCTCGTTCATGGCCTCCTTCTCTCCCTGAATGAGGGAGGTGTTCGAAGCTCAGCCATGCTCTGATTTTGCACATCCATCCGATAACAGTGCCAATTGAATAAGCATGATCCCCATATACTTCTGATAAATCAGCATGTATTTTTTTTCATGTCATTGCCAGCTGTATCCTTGTGAAAATGTAAAAAACTTTCCCCAACTTTAATAGACTCCATAGCAACAATGCACAGATTTTGTGGACTGAATATTACGTGACATCATTGGAGAGAGAAATGATGATATGGCCTTTATTTTTAACATGTAATGACAAGTTTAGACAAGCTTTCAAACAAGTCATAGCTCATTAACTTCAGAGAAATGAGTGCAAATCTACAGACAAGTATCAAGAACTTTTTGAATGCCCTCTGTAGAAGACAGATGGTAGCCTCCTGTCAAGGCCATCAAGTGTATTCTTTGATGAACACATTAACATCATGTATACGGCTCTCCTGTATATGGGGACATGGCTTAATATCCCATCTGACAGATAGCAGCTTTTCCAAACTGACTGGTGTCCCCTTTCTGACCAAGGGCAGCAGGGTGGGATTTGAACTTGGGAATTGCAGATTATGAATACTGAGTCAAGCCCCATCTTATATCTATATAGTATTAAAACAATATACATATCAAAAAATCAATTATCTTCACTAACAAAGTAAGCATATACTGTTAGGTCTTTATGCTACTTTAGTGGCAACTAATTTTGAAGAATATAGCAAGATTTACAATGATGAAAAGTTGAAACCTATTGATGAATATAACATGTTCTGATTCATGATATCATATAGGAAGTCCTATTCATCTAATATTATAATTTTGCTGTTCTTGCCAGAATTCCATGGATTTGGGTTGTATTTTCTAATAAATATAATATATTATGGAAATTCATCAAAGTGGCATTGACTAACTCTTACTGAATATTAGATGCATACTAAAAGAAATAGCTATATTGCTAATATCAAACCTTGGGTACCCTTGACATGATCCAACATCACACGACTTGGAGTTTCTCCATTCACCATGCAAACATGGTGGTAAAGCTGGGCGAGCTCTTCTGACACTGCCACTAAATCTTCCTGCAATAGATACATATTATTTTATAAAAGGAATTCAAAAGAGGCAAAAATTTAGTCTAAAGTACTATCACAAACAGTACTACTACAGAAAAAATATAGAGACTTAGTAAAAATATTGTAATAATGTGTATCACATTCCCTTTTTGCATTTCACCAAAGTATCAATATAAAAAAAATAAAAAAAAATAAATACCCCCTCAAGCAGCTGCTTGCCACAGAGGTCTGACAGGAGACTGTCAGTTTATATGCCAAAGTAGAAGGTCTGAGAGGATGGCAGGACCTCAGCAGATAAACGACATATAGACATAAACATTTATTCCCATTGAATAGACAAGTTATACATTTCATATAAAGAATTTTGCATAACATATTTTCTAAATTTATACATTCAACTTTAGGAATAGTGAAATATCCACAAGAGTTCAAGTAACTCGTACATGGGTTTATACAATTTGGTAAAACATTTTTGAAAAGGAAAAAATTTAATACGAAATCTACAGATGTGATATCATTTTCCATTCTATTTCCAAAATAATGAAAGACAGAAATTTAAAAATACAAAACATATACATACCATAATAATAATGATTATTAATATTTTTTAAAGAAGTTTTTCAATATCATCATATTCAAAAATCCAGATTTTCAACTTCTTTTTAAAAGAGTGAAAGTTAGTTTCCCAGCAAAGTATTACATTTTTTTGGTGCTAAATACATATAATGTTTTTATACAATGGTTTTTTTTTAGGATGAGGTAAAATAAGATTTACATATTAAGGAAATACCACTTTTATGTCCATCTAATTTTTTTAGAGAAAAAATTTGTCTTGAGCCAGGGTGGGATACAAACTAAGATATGTAGAGTTTATTCAAATTTTAGATTTACATGTTTAGCTATTCTTGTATTAATAATTTATATGTCTAATATCACTTTCAATCCAGTGCTTTTTAAGATATACAATGATATTGAATATGTATAATTTTCCTAAAGGTAATATATGCAATTCACTATAAAAGTGTCTAACACTATTATACCCTCTTTTCCTTAAATGCATCTAATTATTTTGAGTTCTAATTAATGGTTTAATATTGCTGTCATATACTCCAACCCAATAAATTAATCCATATGTTAAATGAGATTTAACCTATGCATTATAAA
Organism: Ryuthela nishihirai; assembly: GCA_038380435.1. Classification (NCBI taxonomy): domain Eukaryota; kingdom Metazoa; phylum Arthropoda; class Arachnida; order Araneae; family Heptathelidae; genus Ryuthela; species Ryuthela nishihirai. The sequence goes on from JAWZYU010000020.1 coordinate 46,024,053, forward strand.
TTAGTTTTAAAAGTGTAATATTAACAAAATTTCTGATATAAAATAATTGTGATATTATTGTATTAAGTTTATTTATTAAAGAATCAATGCATTTATTCCAAGTTAGTTTACTATCAATATGTACTCCTAAGTATTTATAGCACTCAACACCTTCTAGTGGCTTGCATGAACAACCATTACCAATGCATTTAAGTGTATGATAAAATAATTTCATTTTCAAATTATCTCTTTGATTTTGTCTCAATCAGAAATATACCTATTTCGTTTCTACATTTAGAACCAACTTATTTTTCATAAACCAATTTCTGATATTCCATAAATCTTGATTTATTTTTTCAATCAAAATATTTTCAGTAGTTGCTATATATATATCAGAGCCAGTATCATCAGCAAATGCTATTAATTCCCCTTTTAGTTTCAGGTTACAAAGATCATTTATAAAAATATTAAATAATATTGAACCTAATACAGGCCCTTTTGTGGAACACCGTATTTAATTTTCTTTTTATTACTGTAATAATTCCCTATTTTAACCTTCTGAATCCTATTTTTTTTAAAAAAATAAGTCTGAAACCACAATAAAATTGTCCCTTGAACTCCTGCTCTCTAGTTTATATAATAATATCTCATGTGAAACTGAGTCAAATGCTTTCTTCATGTCCAAAAATATTATTGCTGTTTTTAATTTTTATTTATTGCATTGTAGATTGAAGATGTTAATTTTAATATAGCATCCTCTGTTCCAGTGTCTTTCCTAAACCCAAACTGATTTTTAGAAAATAATTTCTGTCTAGAAAATTTAAGTCTAATCTTAATTAGCTTTTCAAATGTTTTAGAAAACACAGACAATAAAGCTATTGGTCTGTAATTATTAATATCTAAATGTTTAGCACCTTTGTAAACAGGTACTATAGTTGAATTTTTAAGAATCGTTGGAAAATATCCAGAATGCAAAAATAAATTACAGAGATGACATAAAATAGCTAAAATATTATTTTTTATTTCTTTAATTATCTCTACAGTTATACAATCTGTTCCCATCACCTTTCTTATTTGCAAAGAAGAATTTACTTCATTAATTTCATATTCTGTTAGTTGTTTGGGGTTTTATGGTGCATTGGCAGCTTAGGTTATAATGCACCTTTCATATTCTGTTAATCTATGAAAATCGAATTCATTGAAACAGACAACTTATCCTTTTTTTGTTCAATGTATTCTGGAATTTCGTTTACAAAGTTTTCTATTATTTCTGTAAAATAATTATTAAACTTTTCAGCTAATAGAATCGGATTATCATTAGAATACATAGAATTATTTACTTCTATTTTTTATTGGAATCATTTGCATATATTGCTTCCTTCCAGTGCTGCTTTACACTGCCATATTTGTCTAATATCTTTTGGCGTAATAATTTGCCTTTGTTTCTCTGATTAATTTTAACAATAAATTTGGATACTTTAAAAAAAAATTATTAAATCAGTATTAAAAGGCTGAATTTTTCTGTAACTTGTACAAATTATTTTGTTTTTTAATAGATTGTGTAAGTCCATCCGCCATCCAAGGTTTCAATTTATTTTGTTTCCATTTTAATTGTAGAGTGTATCTTGATTATTCAATTAATATTTGCAATTGTAAAAAAAAAGTTATGAAAGATTTATTGGTATCTTTTTCCATTTCAACCTCATTCCAATCATTGTCTTCCACCAATTCCTTTAGTTTTGTAATATTTGTCTTACATACTTCTTTTAAAATTTCTTTACTTTTGTTCATTTCAGATTGAATGTTTAAACCTATGAAATAATGATCAGTAATACGCAGCTTAATGATATAAGTATTTACATTATTTACAGCAATACTTCTTATAAACACATGATCAAGATATAACACAAAATAACACATAATATAAACATGTAATCTCCTCATGATACTGCTTAAAACCATTAAACAGAATTACTCTAAAATATTCATGTCTAATACTATCATTACCTCTTAAGTCACTATTAATATCTCCTAATAACATTATTATTATTTAGTTTCTAACTTAATTTCCAGTTCATTAATAAAACCGAGTGATTAGCAGGATTGGCTACTGATCTAAGGGACCTGGGTTCGAGCCCCGGGTAAGGCATGGATGTATGTGTCGTTTTTCTGCTGAGGTCCTGCCATCCTCTCAGACCTTCTACTATGGCAATATAAACTGACAGGTTCCTGTCAGACCTCTGTGGCAAGCAGCTGCTTGAGGGGGTATTTATTTTTTTATATTTTTTAATAAAATTTTGCTTAGTGTATAGATCTATAAAATGTCATTAAAATAAATATTAAATCATTAAGTTTAAATTTAATTTCCAGCATATCAGCACTAACAAAATTTGTATTAATTTCATATACTGTAATACAGTCTTTCAGAAAAATAATCAACCCTCCAGATCTCACATGATTTTGATATTTATGATATATTTTATAACCAGGTATCATATATAACTGCAATTCATCATCAGTTATCCAAATTTTTGTTAGGACTATTATTTCAGGGATAAAATCTACTAGGTTTAAATAGAGCAAAAAATGGTCAATTTTTTTTCTCATACTTCTTATATTGCCCATTATTAATTGCAATCCTCCACCCCAATAATATTCTTTTTCATAAACATTCTCTATTTTATGGTATTGAGATCAAAATACACCTCCATAACTAAATTAGAAATTTGATTAATAATATTGTTACACATTAAATTATAATAATTTTCAGTATTAACCATTCAATAAATTTAAGTCATCAGCATTTCTAATTCTGAATATTATTGACCTTTCATTTTAGTGAATATAAAGTATAGAATCTTTAACCCATACATATTTGTATCTTTTTTCTCTCTGTATTTTCTTCAGTTCATAAAGTAACTGCTTGTTATTTTCATTAAATGTTCTTTTACATACACTCTGCTGTCGGGTAAGGAATGATGTATTTCTTTAGCATTTAAAATCTTCTTTGCCTTCCAACAATTTATCCAATTTTCTTTCATTTTTTGGGAAGTTAATTGAACAATAATTGGTTTAATCTTTTTATTCCTAGTTGGCACTTGGTGTATAGGTTGTATATCCAAGTCTTTTTTTTCAACTTGTAGTGTCTGAGGAATAGAGGTTATTATTTCTGATACATTTTCGTTGGGTATTTCTAGGTTAGTATTTCTACTATACTGTTCAAAATCATTTACCTTCCATTTAAATTCTATTTCAATTTGCATGATTTTATTTTCAGCTGAAAGTTTTTCATTCTGATGTTGTATTTCCTTCAACTGTTAAGACATTTCAGTCATAATTTTCAAATAGTCATCAAGTTTATCTGAACAATATAAAGTACACTTTTTATATTCTGCTAATTCTCCTAAAAAGTCATTTTTAGATTTCTCATTTCTCTCTCTCATGTCTTTCCTAAATGTATTCATCTGTTCATTAAACATTTCAGTAACTTAAGTACTTCCACAGTCAACACTTTTTCCTCAGAGTTTAGTAGTAATTTATCTACATGAGATTCACTAGCATCATGCATTTCAGTCATATTTTTTTCCTTTTCCTATCACATCTGTTTTACATTTATTAAATTTCCATTTATTCTTATTTTCAAAATTCATTTTTCTGAAGTTTATTTCTTTCATATCCACACAATAAAAGTGGGATCATAATCCACACTTGCCTGTACATTGCCATGTCTCCGAAGCATCAAGAATTTCTTTTTTTACATTGAATAGAAGAGTTAACCATCATTGTGTAGTACTGATAATCTGTATATCTTGTAATATAAAGAATCAGAAGATAGCAGTTACTACTTCTTACAGCCTTAGTATGAAACAATAGATGACACTATATGCAGCAAGAGACAACACTCCACATGAAGGAACAGATGATATTCTATAACATCTCTCAAGCTGTTCACCTATCCGAAGAGCTGCATAGTAAAATAGCAGTTTTTGTTCTTTTTATCAACTTCTAACTTTCAATTAAAGTAGAAATAACATCCTTTACTTCACATAGAAACATATGACTTGCTCATATTATTCTTCAATCATTCATGCAAAGATCCAACAAGTTTGGAAGAATGCTTTACACAATTCAGAGAAAAAAATCAACAAAAACTGAAGACCATTCAAAATGACACACCTATATGCTATTAGCACTGTTGCCACAATATGTTGATTATGTCTTCTTATTTTATAGTGTTTGAAGAATCCTTGAAGAGCAACCCTTTATACAAAAAAAAAAATGTGCTGGTGTTTTTGTAGCACTATAGAATGATAGCAGAAATCAAATGTTTTAAACATTATCATTTAAAAATACTATTTCTCTCAATCTTTATTTTTAACATACCTGGGTGAAATTCAGACTGCTTTGTGCTTCTCCATTAATTTCACCCATCACATGAAGATCTTCTTCTAACTGTACCATTCGATTCTCATAATTTCGCACCTGAAAAATATCCTTTTATTAATTTCATGCATTATTTAAAGCTTTCAAAAATTTATTTATAATACACTGTCATGTGACTGAAGATAAATTAAATATCATAATCAAATCTATTTAAATCAAAATTTTTGACAATTTGTTTAAGTATTTAAACAGTTATGGGCATAATTATTACTAGAAGCAGAATAAACATTGATATTATTGAAATTCATAAATCTTTGCTGAATAAAGAGTTTATATGCACATGGAGGAGTATAATGGAATGAGAATACAAAATTTACACTCTAAAACAAAGCACAACATGACTTTATAATTTAAAACAAAGTATATAGTATATAATCATCCAGTAATAAATAAAATCTGTGGTTTTCAAATCTTAGTAAAGGTTAATAATTTTTATATTTTTTCTTTACATATTTAAAGGATTAAAATGAGAGTGTAAGCATACAAAAATTTATCACTGAATCAGAAAACATCAACTAAATATTACCTTAGTAAGTAAGCATCAATTAAATATTACCTTAATTTTCAAGTTAGTCACTTCATCTTTCAGTTTACAGAGGGTAACTTCATCATTATCATCAGCAGCAGCTCCCTGTTCTTGCAATCCCCTGACATCATTTTGCAGCTGCTCAACCTGTTGAACAGCAAGCTGATAACGCTGTTCATGCTTCTGAAGTAGACATTTGAGACGAGAGAGTTCAGGAAGGTCCTAAAACAATATTTTATTATTTTTTCAAATTAAAGAAAAAACCTAAAAAAATAAATAAAATAATATAGCTTTCAGGATTTTAGGAATAAAAAATGATTCAACTTTGTTCATGCAACAGTTAAATAATGAACAAAATCTTCATCTTGTTCACTGATGTTTTAGTGTTGGTAACATGAAAGCACCATCATGCCATTGTGACAGTGTGCAATGTGATCTCTGAAGCTTCATAATAACAGGAATTCTTAAAGGCAAATGCATAATAAATCATATAACAATTAACATATTAATTAATGAAAGAGAGAAAAAAAATTCTTGAGTTAGATACAATGGCCAAGTTAATTTTAGGATTAGCACACTTTAGGTGACTGGTATTTATAACAAATACTCTTTTGCCATATCAATAGTCTTTTAACCCTTAAAGTGTCAGGTTTCTCTCACTCTAGTGGCCAAGTTAATTTTAAAGTGTTTTCAGAAAATAAAATGCACAACTTTAGAACCTCATCCTGAAGTATATAATGAAGGGAAATACTCATGTTATACACCAAAAGAAAGAGCATTTTAATTGTGATTAATAAAATTGCAAAAATTCGAAGAAAAATAAAATACTAATTAAAAGTTTTTAAACATTTTTTTAAATATTGCAAAATTTTACTTTATTTTGCCTTTTTTTCCAAATATAAATAAGTTCATAATATTTCCATTAATGATTAAATCTTTCATTTATTTAATTTTTTTTTTCAAATTTTTAATCATTTATACAAATAATACATAATGCACGTGCTTAAATTTTTGGCAATCGCCAAACTCTAAGCCTAAGGAAAGTGGTGTTATAAAAAAAAAATTCATTTTGGTTTAAAAACAAGATAAACCAAGAAATATATCTAAAAAAAAACAAACCTGTGGGAAAAAAAATTGAATAAAAATATTTCAAAGCATTTAAAGCTTAAATGAAGCAATGAAATAGAGAATGAATCATTTTAGTATGATGCTGCATAACTGCTACAGAAAAGTTCATTTTTAAAATTTTGGCAAAAATTTCAGTTAAAAATTGCAATATTCTAATGTTAATTAGTGTATTTGATTAAAACATCATTAAAATTATCACTAAAATAAGTTTTACCTTTTAAAAATCGCACTTTTAGACTAATTGCATAATCCTACGATTCTTCTGATATCGGCCATTAGAGATCATTAGTAGCTTTATTTTCGATCATTTCAAATTATTCTTGATAATCACAGCATACATTTGAAAAGCAGCAAAAAATAATTACAGAAGCACCAAAGTAAAAGAAGTTTTTGAAATCAAAAGTCTGCTAAAATATTGACCAAAAACAGCATCTGGCAAAGTTACAGGATGACGCAACTTCTGGTAGTAATAAAATCAATAACTTATGTTAAAAGTTTAGAAAGCATTACAACTCTGTTACAGCTATAAGTAGGTCAACGTACCAGAAATCAGAAACTGATCAATAATCTATTATGGTAAGCAGAATAAAGGCATAAACTAAATTGTTGCTACTTGATGCTATTTATGGTAATTCAACATATGCATATGATCAGCAGAGGCTCAAATAAGTTTATATTTTTAACTTTTTCATAATTTTTTTAGCAGAATCAACAGGAAAATATATAACAAAAATTAGATTAGAGGTACACAGTGCGGTAATTAAAATTAAAGTAATTAATTCTCTATGACACTGTTAAATGTTTTTAAGCACTTCAACACATGGACTAATTAAGGAGAGATTTACGTACCATGCCGTAGAGGATGGGTAGTAACAGGAAATTTCTTGGGATGCTTTCAGTGAGAAATCTAAAATTCGACGTTCTTGCCGGAAAGTGACGTCTCATTGGAGAATAAAATAAGGTTTACAGCTGCAAATGGTCTACCCGCATTGGCGGATGAAATAATCATTTACACTTTGATAGCATAGAGTGCTTAAAAAGTTTCAGATCCATGAAATGCGTGTCGTGGCTTTTCGGCGCTTCATCAGGTGGGAAGTGAGCTTACTGCAGGAGAGGCAGTTGGTTGTTGAGCACGGGGGAGGGGTGAGGTGCCATAAATTGACATGTCAGTGGCTCAGCTCCGAGGATCGGAGTTGGTCGGCTGATGTGTGGGGTGGCCATAATGTGATCTGGCGGTTGGGAGAGGGTGTGGTATGATGGGAAATCGTCAAGATCTGCATATGTCGAGGGAAGCTTCATTATTTGTGGGTAGTAATTCATAATTATAATGAGTGTGATACGTTTAGTGAATTAATAGATTTCGTAAACTGAAATTTGGAGTTAAGATAATTGTTATTGAGGGTCTGAATATTCGTTTTCATATTGGTATTGCTATTGGGAGTTTTTTTTGTGTGTATGTGGGGGGGGGGGGTGCAATAATCGCCGATTTTCAGAGACATTATGGAAGTGTTCTAAAGGGTATGGTGGGTGTGCCTTAGTGTAGGTGGCTACTGGGGATCGGCGATGAGAGAGTGTTAAGGGGGTGTGGAATTTTCAAGGTGTATGTGATATCCTATAAGTATCAGACGCCAAGCTGGGGGGAGAGCGCGTTTCATGGATCTGAAACTTTTTAAGCACTCTATGCTATCAAAGTGTAAATGATTATTTCATCCGCCAATGCGGGTAGACCATTTGCAGCCGTAAACCTTATTTTATTCTCCAATGAGATGTCACTTTCCGGCAAGAACATCGAATTTCAGATTTCTCACTGAAAGTATCCCAAGAAATTTCCTGTTACTGCCCATCCTCTGCAGCATGGTACGTAAATCTCTTCTTAATAATTATTGATACTTGATAGCATAGTCCATGTGTTGAAGTGCTTAAAAACATTTAACAGTGTCATAGAGAATTAATTACTTTAATGGAAAATACACATATATCACAGATTGAAATGTTATTTTGAAGATCTGATTAGAAACATTTAAAAAATGGCGATTTCTGTTTGAAAAAAAAAAAGTACTATCTTGCATTACGGAATGGTAGGCAGACTCTGTGACTCAAGAATCAGAAAAGTGAAAACACCAAGCTGCAACATGTTAAGGATTAAATATGTGAGTGCAAACTGTAGTTCGTACTTAAACAATTTAATTTAGAAAATTATTGTATAAAACAACATTTTGCACGTTACAAAAGGAATATGACTAAAGATAGCTCAAATAATGAGAAAAAAATAATTCTTAACTTAAAAAAGATTTAATAAAGTAAAAATCAATAATTAAATATTATAAATTTTGTTTGTGCAATGTTGTTGGTGTTTTAATATACCAATAACATTGTTATTAATAATTTTTATAACATTTTTATTAAAGAAAATGTTAAAAACTGTATGATTAGATTGTTTTTATCATTAAAATGCATTAATAATTTCTTCACAAATAATATTTATAAAATAACCAAAATATTCATTACACTGCTGAAACCTGTTGTAATTTATTAATGAAATTGGAATATTTACCTTTTCTGCTTCTTCTATTCCACCCCCTTCTTCAACTCCATCTAACCGACCATGAAGAGCAATAAGAGCATTGATATGTTCAACCATACGGGAGACTCTGCTGTACTGATCATTTAGTTCTGCTTTTGTTTTCTCAAGAAGTTGTTGAGATTCTTGCAATCTAACAGATAACTTGGATTTTTCATTTTCTGCCTATTAAAATATAGATAAGCACAATATTAACGTTCAATGTAAGCTTCTTGTGCATGAAAATGACGGAAAATATTAAACAGGTTTATTTCACTATTTCAGGTGAAAAAACAAAACATATCGTAATATTTATTATCTTAAAAACTGAAAAATAGGGAAATTTTCACTATAATGTATTAAAGTACCAATAGCATTCCATAAAACATTTATTTCTGGGATTTTTATGATTGGGTTAAATGCTTTTAGTACAATTTCTTATACATTGCTTGTTTTACCTCTGAGAGGGAATATTTTGCACACAATGGGCTAAATAACCAAGTTACAAGAGCCTTGAGGGCTCAGACAAGGTTGGGTGATGGGGACCCACTGGACAGTTATTAGTCTCCTGTTAAGGCCATCCAATGTCTTTAATGTTCATAGGACATGGCTCTCCTGCACACAGGGCCACACTTTAATGTCCCATTCAATGAAGAGCAGCATTTCCAAGCCCATTGATGTCCTCTACTGACAGATGGCAGGGCAGAGAATTTTTTAAAGATAAATCTCAATGCTGTCCCAGTTGGAATGGTATTTTAACATGGAGATACACTTTATTAGAACCATTTCCATGGTTATATCAATGGAGAGCCAAATCCAAAGCTCTACATCTTTTTAAATAAACTTTTTATGGAAAAATGTTTAAAACAAAAATCTCATATCAAACTAAATTTCTATTTGCAGCCATATTTATTTGGTATTTACAGAATTATGGCAGCAATAACATTGAAACAGTAGCTACTAGTCCTAAGAAACATACACAATTTACAACTAGTAAAAGACTTACACAAACTATCAAAATATATATTTATTTTATTAAATGATTTAAAAAATACAAGCAATGGTAATTTATTGTAGAAGTTAATAGTGTGTCATTTTATAGCCATTAACAAATGACTTATTTTTACATCACATGATCAGTTTAATGTTGTTGACAAAAATGTGTGTTATCATAAGTTCCTTGAATATCTGTAAAGTTTAGTTTATGCCATACTTTCTATCATTTCAGAGGAAATATTAACATTTTGCAGAGAAGTTATATGAGTTGCATGTTGCTTGTTACAGGTAATGAATGAAAAATGGAAGCAGCAACTTAAAACCACTAATATATGTTGGACTGTCATGCTAGTCCAGTACAGCCTGTATATGTCATGGCATAGAATCTACCAGTGTCTGAAAGTCAGCAGGAGGGATATGACACAATTCATGCATAAGAAATGTGATCAATTCTTGCTTGTTTGATGGAGCTATAAGCACTGTCTGAGACGCCATTCCAGAAGTTCCCATGCCAGTGGGTTGATATCTGGCGACTGCAGTGGCCATGATATGTGAAAAGGTTCAGTAATGCTCCTCAAACCACTGAGTGACTATATGTGTTCTGTGGATGGGTGCATTGTCATCCTGAAAGACAGCCCTCTCTCTTCATGAAAGAAATGTACCATTGGATGAAGATGAATACTCAGGACTGTCAAATAGTGATTGACATTAATCTTGACTTCTAACTGAATGAGTGCAACCAAACCATGTTAGGAGAAGCACACCATTACAGAACCACCAGAACCCTTAACAGTAAGAAACAAGCAATTGGAGTTATAAGCTTACTTTGGTGGTGTCACACAAGCACTCATCCATTTGTCGGAAACAAAGTGTAGGATGATTCATCAAATCATACTGCATTCCTCCATTGCTTGTACTTTTTGTACCACTGGATACTATGTGTGTTAACAGGTGCGATGAGTGGCTTTTGAAGTGTAACTCGACTGTGATATCTAGCTCTATATTCTCAATATACTGTTTTAGATGAAACTGGCCTCTCATGTCCTACATTGAAATCCATGCACAACTGATCAGCTGTATCTCACCAGTTTTGCTTTGCACATCACACTAATGCCAGAATGTCCTGATTATGAAGTAAATACTTTCACCCACTGTTGCCTTTTTGCATATGTTTTCTTTTTAGATTCCCATATAGACATGACTTTGGAAACTGTTCCTCGTGAAACATTAGCGACTTCAGCTCTTAGTGATTGAAGTTTTTGACAAATGTGCTCCAACAATCATGCCCCTTTTGAAATCACTAAGGTCTTCTCTTGACGACGTGGCACTAAAAATTACATGCAGTTTTGCTGGGTTTGCCTTTATAGACATAATGCTACACATGCTGGGATGTCATTTGCATGTTGTATGCCTTCATCAGTGCCACTGCTTAATATAAACCTAAGGCTTTCTGCAAGCTTTGGTGTTTACAATTTTCTATTAATTACATGTATTTCTCTAACATATACTCCCATTTGCAAATGCACTAACTTATTTATTCTTCCATGATTGTGGATAAATACACTGGCAAAAATTGAAAAAAGAACACCATTAACAATTGAAGCATAATCTATGAGATTTATTTAGTAGAAACAACTTGTTAAGAAAGGGCAGTGATCACATGTGTGAAGTTATCCAATGTTTATTTTACCTTTTAATGAGTATTACATTTTACAGAAGGCACATTTTAATAAGGTATTGAACCTATTTTACCATTTTAATAAGGTATTGATGTACTATTTTCATCATTATATTTTTTATTTGTTAAAGGTTTGTATACGAAATACTGGAGTACTAGAATGCACTGCAGCTACTTCAGTTAATTCTTATGGAAATATCCAATCAGTATGTTATATGTTCAAGAAATGTAACCCCCAATGTTAACTAATATGTATTTATGAAATCTTAATTAATTTTTTGAGATAAATTATTACAAATCCAATAATTTTCACAATTTTTCAAATATACACATAAATTTGAACAACTACAGTAGTTAGGTTTGCTAATAACCATGCCATTTGGGCCATATTGCATTTCAGTATTAAAAAAAATTCTACATATACTGCATACTTTCAATATGTACAGTATAAAAAATATATATAAATGTGAAAAAGTTTGAAGCATTTAGTAATAACAAATCTTTGAACAAAGTGTATATTTTCTACACATTTCATGAAAATCATCTGACAGAGTAATAAATCTGATGATCATCATGAGTTTTAAAACTATATAAAAAATTGAATTTTTTAATCTTCTAATAGAAAAATGACAAAATAAATCTAGATTATTAAAAAGTTAAAGTAACTTAATTAAAGAACAACTAATATCAGTTCAATATTAATGCAAAAAGAGATGGAAATATAATTCTCCAAATATAAAATACTGCAAGAGGCAAGAAACTGTCTTTTATTTATTCATACTTCCAAGATTTTTTAAAAACTTAATGAACTCTACTCTACCTGCTCCAACTGTTTTTCCAATTTTCTGATTTCTGACAAGTGAAGTTCACTAAAAAGATCTCCCACAGTTGATGACTGTGATTTGGACACAACACCATCTTCTGAAAAAAGGTTTTTGCCCCTTCAAGACTAATATTCCAAACATGTTTTTTTTAATATATATTCTGCCAATAATATACTAACAATTAAGCTTTCATAATTATTTGCATTTATATCTTATGAATATTTATCTTTAAATATACTACTTAAAAACTGAAGTTTCTGAAAAATAAACAGGGTTATAAAATGTTGCTTTAAAATTAAAACACACTGTTGCCGGATATACTAACTGAGCTATGCAAATAAGTACACTGGTATGACTGAAGATAAATTTAAAGATCTCAATCAAAGATATATAAATCTTGATTTTCAGCAGCAATAACTTGGTATTTAAAGAGTTATGGAAGCTAGAATATTTAAACTAAGTAATGCACTGCTATGAAATTTATACAGTATTAACAAATATTGAAAGAATTACCAACACAAACATCTAAAACATACATTTATTTTATTAAACATCTCAAAATCATACTTACTATTTACTTAACTTTTGAGGTGAAATCTTATGACTGCCATTGCTATTGTTATAATCCAAAATTCCATAACTCTTTAAATATATAATGAATATTGATGAAATTTGAGATATGGATAGTTTGATTGAGATGGTTAATTTATGCCACATTTTATCATGAAAAGCTTATTTTAAAAATAACAGGGTTTTGAAGTTACTGTCCTACTAATATAAAATGGGGTTGTAATTTAACTTTTGTGCACCAGTGTAGTAAACAGTCCATAACTTAAATGCATTATAAAATTCTTGACTTTACATATATTATACATATAGGTATGTGCCACCAATCCTTTGTAGCATGGGATATTGGAATGCACTGATGGTAGAAACATAATTTTTGGACCAATCATTTCAGAATTTTGCATAATTTGGACCAATCATTTCAGAATTTTGCATAATTTGGACCACTTTTTTATTCCAGAAAATTAAAGCTTGCAATAGTGTTTATTCCAGGCAGTATTACAATAATGCATGTTGAGTAATGCTAGGCAGGTTTCCAACAGGATATGCCAAATAGGAGCATGTGCTATTTTAGATTGCTGAAGAGCTGCTATTTTTTTTTGACGGATCTGGATACCCCATAATGCACAAACACTTGACCAACCAGTTGCAAATTTCATAGATGGCTTTCCTCTATGTCATCCCATATTGCATTAAATATACAATTCTTTACCTAAAATAAAACCTGATTTAGAACTTTGAGTAAAAACGTTTTCTCCCATATTTACCTATCTTCCTATCACTTTTTGCTTTGACATTTGTCAGTTTCTCAGTTTGTGGATTTGTCAAAATAGTTGTTCCACCATATCTTCCAAATGCGATGGAGAAACTTAATGATTTATGTGTCAATAAAAGCTTATGATGTGGAAAGTGCCATAGGCTATAAAAAATTGACTCCCATGCTTTCTTTCCCTCTAAAAAAGGGGAAATATGAAAACTATTGTTTAGCTATATCTTCAGAATGAGAGTTCCAAAAGTAACAAGCTATATGTCAAATGAAAGCTTCTTACATGGGTAATGTCATAAGCTATAAAAAAAAACTGACACTTCAAGCTTTCTTACCCACCTAAAAAGGGGGGAAATATAAAAACAATTGTCCCCCTATATCCTCTGAACAGTGTGGAATGTCACAAGCTATAAAAAATGTAATCCCCATGCATTCCCCCCCCCTAAAAATGTGAAATGTGAAAATCATTCTACTATACTATATCTTCTGAATGAGAGGGCCTACAGTTGCGAGTTAGGTGTCTAATGAAAGCTCATATAATGACCATTTGTAAACTATTTCAACTTTTGTCCCCCCCCCCCCTCACTATTCTCCTCTCTCTGATAAAAGGGAAGTGGCAGATTTTTCCAAGGTTAGACTTTAAGAAGACATATCTCAAAAAAGCTCGTGATGTCTCCAATGTCGCGGGCTAACTCAAACACAACTTCAAAAGGGAGGGAAAATGTGCCTAATGTTTATGAGTCATATATCAAATGATAGTTTTTGAAGGTAGGAGCTTTTAATGACAAAGAAAAAATATAAATAAATTAAAAAAAAATTACCAATCTTCCTATATGGGCCCTAAAAAGTAGAAAAAAATCTAAAGCATATTGATGGTGCAATTCACTGAGTTTGTATTCACTTCAAAGGAATACAAAAACTCAAAGGAATATTTGAAAGGAACTCAAAGGAATACAAAAAGGAAGATAGGGCACCAATTTACCTACACAACAAGATTGCCAGCACCTTCTCTTCCTTTGAAGTGAATACGAACTCAGTGACTGATTGCACCATCAATATACTTTAGGTATATTTTCCACTTTTAAGGATGCATATAGGAAGATATGCATTTTTTAAGTTTTTTAATTTATTTTTATAGTTTAATAATGTTTAGAATTTTAACCCTGTAACATTCCAAATAATTGGTCACCCAGTCCTGAATTTTTCACATGGGTTTTTCCACTGCCAACAACCATACTCACTGGATTTAGCTCCCTATGATTTTTTTTCTCAAACTTAAAGCCCCCCCCCCCCCCATGACCCTTGGAAAGCTACAGATTTGCAATGATTGAGGAAATTATTCAGAATGTGACACAGGAACTAATTCATTAAAATTTCAAGTCTCTACTTTACCATCAAATTTTGACAAGTGTATACCAGTACCATATTAGAATACAAAACAGCCCAGAACATTTAATAATAAAACTGTATGTGCCTGTCATCACAGAGGCCGATGACATGCCTTTCCACCTGCATCAGAAGAGAGATCTATTGAGTTATCTTTCCAGTCTCCATACCCTCCACTTTAATCATGAACTACTCAGGAAGCTGCAAGACAGGCCAGACTGCCATCACCATGTCTGCCACTGACTTCTATGACCAAGTCCTATATGCTAGCTCCACAGCTGGCAATATGCTCTTCCCGATCTTCCACCCTAGAGGAACAGTTATCTTATGATCAACATCACTATCCCTTCTCTAAGTCGAAAGAGTGATTCAGATCCTGTGACCATCAGGCTTCTCTCCACCTCCTATGTGACTGCACAATATGAGGATGTACCGAGGTCTACACTGACGGATCTGTTGATTGGGAGACTATGGTCTGCCTCTGCCTTTGCCATCCCAAATACTGACATCACCAGAGGTTTACATTTTCCACATCTCACTTCTTCCACTTATGCTGAGCTCCATGCTATCCTTGAAGCTGTAATTTTCATCCACAGTCTCGGGAGTGGTAACTTTGTCATCCTTTGCAACTCCAAGTCAACCTTGCAAACTCTCCAAAAGTGACACAGCAAGAGCTGCAACCCTTTCCTTATTCAGAAGATCATGAAGATATGCTCCAAGCTCACTTTTGCCAGTATCACAATCCACTTCAGTTGGATCCCCTCCCATGTAGGGATATCCTGGAATGAGCTTGCTGATCAGACCGTGAAAGAGGCACTTGAGAGTCAGAGGTACATTACTAATTTCCCTCTTTATCTCAGCGATTGCAAGATTTTTATCTCACAGTTTATGAGCCAGTATCTTCTTTCCTAGTGGCAGAGGGACTCCAGTTATTCTTCTTTTAGGTCCTGGTATACCCTTCTCTCACTGCTCATAACCTTGGAAACCTCTGCAGATCTGAGGAGATCCTCCTCCATCGTCTCCGAGTTTGTGCGTTCTACAGCAACTCTACACATCACACTCTCAGTAGAGCATCCAGTCCTAACTGTGCTACATGCAGCACACCCGAGACTATCTCACATACTGCTGAACTACTGTTGCTGAAAGAGAAACTTTGTTTTGGGCCCTTCATTGGTATCAGAACCTTTGATTATTCCGTTACCTCCCTTCTTGGTACCCACTGGAACAAGAATCTGCAGCAAACACACGTGTGACTACTTACTGATTTCTTTTCAGAACACTGGCCTCTTCTGCAAGGTTCAATGTCTTTTATTTTTTTCTCTACTAGATTAATGAGATTAGTATAGTTAATAGAACCATGAGATAGTATCTTCTGCCTCTGCTATCTCTTCCTCCTCTTGTGATTGGTGTAGGGAACCCCTCACGGGAGGCTAATTTTGCCATGATCTTACAACACCTTGAACTTGTGGGGGGGAACTGATTTTGCCCCATGCCTGTGATTAGGGGACTTTGATATTGTTGGCATTATTTCTTTCAATAAACATAGTATCTATAAACATCCCACTAACCATTTTCTCTCCACAGGTAATTGGAATGTGAGAACTCTGCACAGAGATTTTTCTCTTGATGTCCTCATACAAGAATTCCACTGTTAAAATTTAGATATTATTGGATTGCAAGATACCAGATGGACAGATAAAAGTCGGATTCCTAAAAATAATCTTAAATTTCTGTTTTCAGGGAGGGAAGATAAAAAGCATCACCAAGGCATGGGTCTGCTTCTCAGCAGACATGCTAGTGATGCTCTTCTAGGATATGAGTGCATTAATGAAAGGTTTCTTACAGCAAAATTCTAAATTTTAGACAAGCATTAAAGACTTGAATGTTATCTGTTGTTATGAACCCATTTGAGGATGTTGATGAGAAAGATAGATTTTATGGAAAACTTTAGGATATTTTGAATTGTATCATGAACGAAAATATAACCCTTGTTCCAGGTGACTTCTATGCTGAAGTTGGTACTGATTCTGACCTTTGTGGAGAGGTGATAGGCCCTTTTCATATTAGTAGCTGCAATGGCAATGTTTCCTACAGGTAAGTAAACTTAATGGTTTGAGAAAAACTAACACTTATTACAAACACCGTGGCATACATAAGTACACATGGGTTTCACCAGATGGGCTGCATAAGAATATGATTATATTTAATTAACAGCAAATGGGTTAGTTCTGTTAGGAATGCCAGGTTTTAGAAGGGAGCTGAAATTGGATCTGACCATTACCTTGTTAAAAGTGTCTTGCAACTTAAACTTAAGAAGTGTTGTGCTAAGGTTAAAAACATTGCCTTTAACACTGAAGCTCTGAAATACCTAGTTATAGTTAAAGCTTACCATGATATGTTATTTAGTCACATGACTGAAGTTGGGGAAGAATGGGTCAGTTTTAAATGGGCTTTTCTGGAAACTAACAGTATTCTTTTATGTAAAAAGGAGGAGGCAAAATTATTTTGAGTGATAAGGCATTGGACCTTATTTCAGAAAGAACTGCAGGAATGTCCTTAATCAATACCCTACTAGTCCTAATAGGAAGCATTAGAAAGAGCTTAATAAACATGTAAAGGATCAGTTAGCAGTTGATAAGGATCTTTGGCTTCATGGCTTGGCTGACAAGCCAAGGAAGCAGTTAGACAGCACAACAGAGAGCTGTACAAGATAGTTGATGTTTTTTTTTGTTAAAAAACTGACAGGTATATAGGTATTGAAGGATAAACAAGGTAAGGTTATAGAAGGTGAGGACTTAGCATTTCAGTGATGTTCCAAACAACATTCTGAAAATTTGATCTGAAAATTTCTGATTTAGATTATACTGATGATTTGGCCCTTTTGGCAAATGATATTGACAAGATGAACTCTTTCATTAGAGCTGTTGATGAGACTTGTAGTAGAGTAGGTTTGGTGATAAATAGAGAGAACACTAAAGTGATTAAATTGGTCAGGCAGGCTGTGGTTCAGGTAATCTGAAGAGTTCCACTCTTGAGCAGGTGTCTCAGTTTAATTATCTTGGAAGCTATTGAATAGATACTGGTGACATGTGGCTTTAGATTAACAGATGAATAGGGATTGCTGCCAAGACTTTTAAAAACCTATGGAGAGTGTGGAGAAATAGGCATATATACCTAAAGACTAAAATTAGACTGTATAATAGTTGATTCTTTCTAGTTAGCTATGGTAGTGAAACTTGGACTCTCTATAAACAAGGTAACAAGAAACTTGATGTTTTTGATTCTAGATGTTTATGCAGTATCTTGGGCATTAGGTAGTTTAACTTTATAAGTAATGATGAGGTTAGGCAAAGGAGTCTGCAACCTCCTTTGAGCAGCATACTGTGCAGAGAGAGACTCCATTGGTTTGGCCATGTTGCACGTATGCTTAATTATAGATTAGCAAATAGGGTTATGAACAGTGTGCCTAAAGGCCTCAGAAAGAGGGGGAGATCTAGGATGTGGTGAGCAGACAATGTCAAACAAGACCTTGTTAGAATTGGTCTACAGTGGCCAGAAGCAGCAGACGTAGCTCAGGACAGATATGTTTGGAGAACTAAATTGAACAATTTGGTTGAACCTCTATAGCCCATGGCTACTTGAGGGTGATGATGTGCTTGCATAAAACCTTGGGAATTAAAGCAGAAAGTGGTTGATGCAGCATGTGACATAACATGGGAAATACAGAGCCAATACCAGCACAATGCTCTTCACTGTGAATGTTACTACCATATTAGTCTATTCAGCTACTGTTCTACAAAATATTAAATTGCAGACTTGTATCTATGCAACCTGTACATATGTCTCTATTGCAACATTTCTATTCATTAACGACTTAAATCTGTATTTGTATACTGGACATATGCTGCTCTGATTATCAATGCTGGATAGACTAAAAATTCAGTAGCGGATTACTTAGCTATACATTCTCCCTGTAAACCAGCATATCTAAATGAATGTTGTGAATTAAACTGGCAGATATTTCACTTGAAGTAATATACACCACATGCTGCAATTCCATCAATAATGCAGTTTTTCATAACACTAACTATTGTATAACTGAGCATACATCATATTATTATACTACGCTGATGAAAAATTTTGGGGATTAAACTAATATTTAGGAAATGATGAAACTTACCAGCTACTTGGATGGATCTACTTCAAAGTAATCTCCTTGATACTGTATACACCAATTATTTAATGCTTCTGCAACTTCTTGAAGCAATCCTCATAAGCTTCTCTTGGAATTTCTAATCCTTCCTGTGTCACATTCTAAATAATTTCCTCAGTTGTTTCAAATCTGAAGCCTTTCAAGGGGGATTTAAACTTGGGGGGGGGGGGGAAATCATAGGGAGCTAAATCTGGTGAATATGACAGATAAGGACTACAGTGACACCTATGATTCATCACCAGTGATGATGCAAGAAGCAAAGTTTGGGTCAGCGTCAAATAATCATTGGTTTTTGAAATTGAAGGATAGCCAGTGGACCACTTTGTAAACCACTGGAAAGTCCCCAAATAACACATATTCTCTGAAAGCTGTTTTTAACATTTTGTGGGTTTCTGTTGAATTTTCCACCCATTTGAAACAAAATTAGTTGTAAATTCACTGCTCAGTAAAATCACTTGATTTAAAATGTGGCAAAGCACATAAAAACTCCTGAAAATAAGCTAATTAAGAATGACTATAGATAAATGGGTGAGTCAGGAATTACTATGTCTAAATGAGTCGCTGAACATGTTGCATAAAGTTGCGACTCACTACAGTGTTGTATTGTCAAGATACAGTCTGTCCCCAAACTTTTTGATCGCACTATGTAAACTGATGTGAAGTCTGATTGAAACATTAGTGTCCATATGATTAGGATTATGAGACATGTGCTTAACTATTCTAATATAGGGTAATAGTTTTTAATGTATCTTTAATATATTATACTGTAAAATAAATATATTTTCTACAGCTATTTGATTTTAATCTATTAACTCTTTACTTTCCTAATTATTCAAACTAAATGACTGACTATCAGAGATCTGAATTCCACATGACTATCAGAGATCCAAATTCCATTGTTTCATATATATAGTATTTTAATATAATTTCTCACAAATTATATTAAAATTCTGAACTTATTACTTTCAGTATTTACACAGAACTCTTTGCAGAGTATCACTTTATACTTTACATCAAGCCTGTCCAACTCAAACTTAGTGAAGAGCCACTAGGAGAAGGATTATGAGACATGTGCTTAACTATTCTAATATAGGGTAATAGTTTTTAATGTATCTTTAATATATTATACTGTAAAATAAATATATTTTCTACAGCTATTTGATTTTAATCTATTGACTTTTTACTTTCCTAATTATTCAAACTAAATGACTGACTATCAGAGATCTGAATTCCACATGACTATCAGAGATCCAAATTCCATTGTTTCATATATATAGTATTTTATATAATTTCTCACAAATTATATTAAAATTCTGAACTTATTACTTTCAGTATTTACACAGAACTCTTTGCAAAGTATCACTTTATACTTTACATCAAGCCTGTCCAACTCAAACTTAGTGAAGAGCCACTAGGAGAAAAACTAAAAAAACGAAAATATACATTTTTAATGAGTATTATGAATTGGCAAAATCATTCAGTTATGCACTGAAAGATGTTCATTAAAATAATTGGGAGAAATTAGCCAGATTCACTATAATATTTATTTTATGAGCTCCAAGTTCTTTTTCAATGAGCTACACGAGGCTCAAGAGACAGGGGTTGGATTGGCCTGCTTTATGTGAAAGATAAAACACACATGCATATTACAATCAAAGTGTAGTTTTCTAGATAGTATTGAAAATTTATGCAATATGGTAGAGAATCATTTATATGAAACATGATCTTCACTCACCATTTCACCAATAAGGTATATGCTCTATGTATAATAAAAGCATCAGTACAAAACAGTGTCAGACAGAATTGCTATATTAGAGATTAATTCAGGCTTCAGCTTTGCAGAAATCAAAATAGCATAGACAGCTGTGGGCTAAGGCTTCAAACATTTCTTTCAATTGTAGAAGATAAAAAAAGGAAAATATTTAATTTCAACTTTTTATCAGTCTTTAGTAATTAAAAATAAGTACTAGGGGGTTTTGATTTTTTCAAACTTATTTTCTATCTTAAATAAATGGCTCTTTGCATTTATAATGATGTTATCCATAGATTTAATGAATATTCATCCACTATCTAGCTTTTTTAAGTGACAAGTGAAGATCGGTGTAGAGGAAAAATTGTCTTGAGCCAGGTGGGATCTGAGCCCATGACCTCCTGATGACATGTCAGGTGCTCTGACCAGTGAACTACCAGCCGCTGATCAATCTCTCCTCTACTGCTGATGCTATGTTATACTCCATCTGGTCAATCACTGTCTTTTGAGTGTATATGGGGACTATTTCTTCAGAGCCATCTCGATCTTGTGCACACAACCACTCACAAGAGCATCCTGGTTGCTATTTTTTTTTGTGAGCAAATCTGAATCTGCCTTACTTGGTTTGATCAGTAGTATCTTGTATTTAGGCATACAAATTCACAGCTCATCATTGATTTAATGAATATTCATCATTATCAAGCTGTTTTTAAGTGACAGAAGAAGATGGGTGCAGAGAGAAAATTGTCTTGAGCCGGATGGGATCTGAACCCACAACCTCCTGATGACACGTCAGGTGCTCTGACCACTGAGCTACTGGTTGCTGATCAATCTCTCCTCTACAGCTGATGTTATGCTATACTCCATCTGGTCAATCACTGGATTTTTGCTGTACTTTCAAGTGCAAAAATTGAGCCTGAACTCATTCATCTCTCTGTTATACCATATTATACTTACAGATAGCCTCTCATGATACCAACAAGGAAAAATAAATAAGATTACCTATTTTACCATGATATAGCAGCTGCAAAAAGACTAAAATTTAAAAAAAAGTAATTTTTTAACTTCTTGTGATAATAAGAATTGGTGAGATAAGCAGTGTATTGTTTTGTATTGTCACTACAGCTGTATAAACAAGACTATATAATATAGTAGAGATTTTAAACATATGCTGTATAGTTCCATTTATTCAATAGATATGTTTTAAAAATTAATACTAATTATCTAGGTGAAAAAAATCATCTATCTGAAATGGCTTAGCCCCAATTGCATAATCAGTGTTTTGCTCTTTGTAATTTAAAATATTTAACTTACTTTCTGCACTACCAGATCCCATAAAAGAAGCCTCTATATGTTTAAGAACAGGTGTATCTGCTTCACCATCATCATCATCTGTCCTATTTCCATCATCTTGTGATACATCTGAAAAAAAAAAATGAGAAATTTCAGTGATAGCATTAATTAAAATTATATCAATATCACTATACTGTGAGCAAATACAGCTCTGAACAAAATACCAGCTTACCTTGCTAGATTGCAAATTGATATACAACACTAAAATTTTTTTGCTATATATTTTTTCTAATCCTAACCCTTCCAGGGTCCATGTTGATTATACAAATTAACAGAATATGAAATGAGAGACTAAGATGGTTATGTCCATTTTTAGTACAACAGTTTTTGAAAATGGAATTGCAGTTTGAAAGTTTTTACATATATCTTATAAAAAATACATCATTAAATTTGAAAAATAATACTTATTTTTTCCATTTGATGAATATTTTAATAAGTGAATTAATAAGCTTGGCCTCTGAATGTAAACCAGTTTTTCAGGCTGGACCATGGAAAGGTTAAGGTTCTCTGACCTTCTTAAATACGTATTAAAAAGAAATTCTCACATACAAAATGTCTGAGAAAAGATAAGATCTGAACACTGAGAATATATTCATATACATTAGCTATTAAACCAAATGTTTATCACTAAAATTTTGCAATTTAAATTAAAAACTGAAAATGGCTGTTGGGACAGCAATCATTATCAATCTAATGATAAATTCAAATCTCTATTGCTTTGGATGTTTCATCTCTGAATGACCAATAATTTACATGTTTGTCCCCATTAAAATTTTAATTGTAATACATGCAATGTATTTATTGTTTGAGAGTCAAAAACGAAAAATTAAAAGATTTCCTTTATTTCTACCATATGACATTTAGGAAGCAAATTCTTAAAAGATTAGATCATCAAACCTGGGCTCATAAGTAAGTGCTTATGGCTGAGATGACTAGAATATAAATATTAGCTGAGACTGTTAAATGAAGGAAGGAAGGAGGGAAGGAAGGAAGGTGGGAAGGAAGACACACATACATACATACAAAATCCTCATGCAGCCATGGGCTATGGAGGTCAAACCAGATTGTGTAATTTTGCTCTTCAAACGTGTCTCTTTTGAACTATAGCTGCTGCATTTGGTCATTCTAGGCCAATTCTAGCAAGGTCCTGTTTGACATTGTCAGCCCATCGCATCCTAGGTCTCCCTCTTTTTCTGAAACTCTTAGGCATACTGTTCATAATCCTCTTTGCCAATCTGCAGCTATGCATACAGGCAACATGGCGAAACCAACACAGTCTCTTTCTGCACAATATGCTGCTCAAAAGAGGTTGATGATTCCTTCTTCTCACCTCATCATTACTTACAAAGAACCACCTAATGCCCAAGATACTGTGTAAGCATCTAGAATAAAAAGCATCAAGTTTCTTGTTATCCTGCTTACAAAGGGTCCATGTTTCACTACCATAATAACCTTAGAAAGAACCAAACTACTATACAGCCTAATTTTAGTCTTTAGGTGTATATGCCTATTTTTCCACACTCTCCATAGATTCTTAAAAGTCCCAGTGGCAATCCCTATTCTTCTATTTATTTCATGCTGCACATCACCAGTATCAGTTACATAACTCCCAAGATAATTAAACTGACACTTGATCAAGAGTGCAGCCATTCAAAGCAACTAAAACACCATCTGCTTGACCAATTTTCATCACTTTAGTTTTTTGTCTGTTAATCATCAAACCTATTCTATTACTAGTCTCATCAACAGCCCTAATCAATGAATTCATCTCATTAACATCAGTAGCTAAAAGGGCGAAATCATTTGCATAATCTAAATCAGAAATTTAAAAATCTCTAGACCATTTAAGGCCAAAATCTTTCCCTTGCAAAGAATTTCGCATTACATAGTCAATAACCAAACTAAAGAGAAAAGGAAACAAAATGCACCCTTGTCTAACTCCACTAGCAGTGCTAAACCAATCGCTGCAAGACATACCAACTCTCTCACACGACTTAGTGTTATTGTAGAGAGTTCTCATTACAGTAACTTATCAGGTATTCCATACGATCATCAGCCACAAATTATGTCGATCAACAGAGTCAAAAGCCGTTTTGAAATCTATAAAGCTAGCAACCAAAGGTTTCTGAAACTCTAAACATTTCTCAAGTATCTGCCTAAGTGAAAATATTTTATCAATACATCCCCTACCACTTCTGAATCCACACTGTTAATCATGCAGTTGTCCATCAACCAAATTCTTAATTCTATTAAGTATAATTATGCAAAGAACTTTGCCTGGAACAGAAAGTAAACTAATTCTCCTATAATTATCACAAGAACTGTGATCACCTTTTTTAAAAATTGGGACAATGATAGCTCTTGTAAAATCCTTAGGAACAACACCTTTATCATAAAAAATATTCAAAATTTCAGTCAGCCATGTGACAACACAAATGTTTCCTGTTCTAATCATTTCAGCGGTGATTTCATCCATCCCTAGGGATTTATGCAGTTTTAATTTAGAGATAGCCAAGTTGGGTTGGGTTGTTTTACCTCTGAGTGGCACTTTTTTGCACACCATGGGCGAAATGGCCAGGTTACATGGACCCAGAAGGCTCAGAGAAGGTTGGGAGAGGGGACCCACTGGAACAGCTGTTGGGAGACAGATGTTAGCCTCCTGTCAAGGCCATCCAGCGTGTTCTTTAACGTGCACAGGGTATGGCTCTCCCGCACACGGGGACACAGCTTAACGTCCCATGTGATGGACGGTGGCCTTTCCTAGCCCATCAGTGTCTCCTACTGACCTTGGGCAGGGCAGGGAAGAGAAGAGATAGCCAATGTGACTCGGAATGTGATATAGGCCATCATAAAAACCAGTAATGCATCTATCCTCATTACAAACAATGGGAGTAGAAATAAGCACATTATTTAGAACATCTCTGAAATACTCAACCCACCTAATCATCACAGAATACTCACCTTCAACCACCTTGCCATATTTATCCCTCAATCCCTGTGTACCTGTCTGTTTCTTCCCACATAAAACAGTAGCAATCTGGTACAACCCCCTGCTGTTGTGCTGTCTAACTGCTTCCTCTGCTTTGTCAGCCAAGCTATCAAGCCAAAGATTCTTATCAGCTGTTAATTACGCTTATTAAGCTCATTATAATGCCTTCTGTTAGGACTAGTAGGGTGTTGATTCATATTAATCCTGCTCTTCCTTCTTTCAGAAATAAGTTTCATAGTCTTATCACTCAAATAATTTTGTTTCCTTTGTTCCCTTTTACACAAAAAAGTACTGTTGGTTTCAAGAAAAGCCTGTTTAAACTACCGTATATTTCCACAGATAAGACGATAGTTGAATCATAAAAAAAGGCCCCCAAAATCCGGGTCGTCTTATAGGACAGATACAGAAAAAATTAGATTGAAATTTATATAAATTGAAACCATTATTACTACAACTTATCGAAAAATCTATCATATTATTTAAATACGCTATATGATAATACATTACATTGTAATAGTAAAACAATACTAAAACAAAATAAATATTAAAAGTTATGTTTATTGAGCTACTGAGGAAAAAACGGACAAACCGTAATTATTTACTAGTACAGAGTAGGGTATGTCCACAAAATAGAATAGCCCATACGACGCTTTTGTGAATAGTCAAGGTCATTACCCAAATGCCTGAATCAGTGCGAATGTTTGTGAACAGGACATAATTCCGTATATGCTATACAGTATTATTATCCAGATGATGATCACCGATCTAAACTAAATTCATAGGCCGTTGATAGTTTGGGGTCGTCTTATAGGACAGATATATGCTAAAAACTATAAAACTTTGACGAAAATTTATACCTCGTCTTATCTGAAGGTCATGTTATCTGCGGAAATATATGGTAATCCCATTCTTTCCCAACTTCAGCAGTAAGCAAACAACGATTGTCATAATGACTAAATAGCCTATCATGGTATGCTTTGGCTATATCTGGATCTTTCAGACCTTCAGTGTTGAAGTTAATTTTCTTAACCTTAGCACAACATTTCTTAAGCTTCAGTAGCAAGATGCTTTTGACCAAGTAATGGTCAGACCCAATTTCGGCTCCCCTGTATGATCTAGTATTCCTAACTGAACTAGCCCATTTGCTGTTAATTAAAATATAATCTATCATATTCCTGTGCAACCCATCAGGTGAAACTTATGTATATTTATAAATGTCCCAGTGTTTGTAGTATGTGTTAGTTATTCATAAACCATTTAGCTTACCTGTAGATGTTCCCTATTGCCATTGGAACTACCAATGCCAAAGGGACCTAAAACTCCTGCCTAAAGGTCGGAGTTAGTACTAACTTTAGTATTGAAGTCACTTAGCACAAGAGAAATATCTCCTTTCTTCACAGAATTCAAAATATCCTGAACCTGTCTGTAAAACGTATCCTTCTTGTTCTCATAAGAGTCCTCTGTGGGGGCATAACAACAGATGACATTAAAGTCTTTATTTTTTGTTTTAAATTTTGTTCTAAGAAATCTTTCATTAATGCAGTCATATCCTAGAAGAGTATCACTGGCATGTCTGCTGAGAAGCAAACCTACACCTTGAAGATGCGTTTTATCCTCCCTCCCTGAAAAGAGAAATTTAAAGTTATTTTTAAGTATCTCACTTTTACCTGTCCATTGGTTTCTTGCAAACTTAGAATATTTAGGTTATAGCACTAGAATTCCTGTGTGAGGACATCAAGAGAATAATCTCTATGTATGTAATGTCCTCACGTTCCACGTTCTGCAGAGAGAAAATGATTAGTAGGATTTTTAAAGAAATTAGGTTTATACAGCAAAGTAATCAATAGAAGGAAATCTTGTGGAAAAAACAATCTCTAAACATGGATAAAACTGTTTTACATTACAGTGTTACCTAAACAAATCATAATCTACAAATAAAAAGCATAATCAAAATGGGAAACATAATATTCTGCACATTATTGCACTGATTATAACTGATCTAGTGGAGTTTATGGTAGGAAATTGAGTACCTGAATGTATCAAAGAGCAAGTCTACATCGGGAAACAAAAACAAATTAAAATAAATTTATTAATTACTCACTTGATTATTAAAAATGTCATACAAAAGTTACCAATGATGAGAAAACTTATAGATTGTCTAATAAATAAAAAAAATAAATACCCCTCAAGCAGCTGCTTGCCACAGAGGTCTGACAGGAGCCTGTCAGTTTATATGCCATAGTAGAAGGTCTGTGAGGATGGCCGGACCTCAATAGAAAAACAACACACACATCCATGCCTTACCCGGGGGTTCGAATCCAGGTCCCTTAGATGAGTAGCCAAGCGTGCTAACCACTTGGCCATGGGACGGCCATAGATTGTCTACTGTTAATTAAAGCAAATTTAATATCTATTTATGGGAATGATGAAATACTTTTTGAAGAGCTCCAAGGTAAACTTCAAAACCTCAAGTAAAAATAGTTGTAGTTCTTAATAAGTTATTGGTTTTGCAAGTTTAGAATTTGGACAAGTTTAAGGAAAACAATTGTAGGCATGGATAAGTGGATGTATAGATTTCTAATAGACATAATGGCATTTTAGTATGATGAAATATATATTAAAGTGCACGATTTGTTTCAACAATTTTAATTTTTTCACTTAGGAGAGTTAACTCCATCCAAGCTTGACATATGCATTTTCATTTGATTGTTTTTATTTTGTTAGTGTGACTTGGAAAATTCAGTAAAAAGGCTTGAAGTCAAGTATACAGAAACAATATGTATGGAAAATGTATTTTAATATTGACATGAATGTTGAATCCTTTTACTACTGCTTTAATTTTCTATAAAAAAATCTACTTTTTATTAAATTTTAAATAAATGAAAACCACAATAGCAAACCAATTTCAGTACAGTAAAATATTTACTTGTTTAATTTGTTGAATTAATAAAGAAGATAATTTCAAAAGTGTCCAGATTGCTGAAGTAAGCAAAGATTCATGTATAGTATATTTATTTTCTTACCATCTTCTATACCATATATATGGTTTGAAAAGTTTTTCTTTTGTTCAATATGCATTTGAAGACCTATGATATTGTAACCAAATTTTGCATGATGGTTCCTGAGATCAAGGAGGTTTTTATCAATGTGAAGTGTTTGGCCACCCCTAAAATGGAAGGACTCCTAAATATTATGAACTAGGGTCACCAAATTCAGTATACTACTTCCTCTTACCATAACTAAGAGCAATGTAAGTGTTTGCCCTTCCCCCATAAAAAAAAAAGCAGAAAATGCTTATCCTTAATAGAGTTAGGTTGGGTTGTAGAGTTTATAGCTTCCTCTTATGAGAACTTAACCCAATATAAGAATTTGGCCTTTAACCTTTTTCCACCTCCTCACAAAAGGTAAAAACTCTTTGTATACAGTAAAAGCTAGGGCTGCCAAATTTAATAAACAATTTTCTATGATCTTCATAACTTAATAAAAATACCTAACAATAAAGAAATGTAATATAATCAATGTATAATCAACATAAGCTCCCAACTTTTCTCCCCCCAAAAAGGGGGGATTATTTCACCTTTGAGCAGCACTTTTTTTTGCATATTATGGCCTAAATGCCCAAGTGACAAGGACCCCAAGGTTTCCGAGAAGGTTGAGAAAAGGGGACTCACTGGACAGCTGTTAAAGGCTGATGGATGCCTCCCATCAAAGCCATATAGCATGTTCTTTAAAATGCACAAGGTATGGCTCTCCTACACATGGGAACATGGCTTAAAATTACATCCAACCGACAGTGGCCTTTTTGAGCTCATCGGTGCCCCCTTTCTGACCAAGGGCAGGTGGGGGTTTAGCAGTGCAAAAAAGTGGAAATTTCATGATTTGTGATATGAAGACTGCCATCTATTATACTGTATATTTTAGAGTTTAATTAAAGTCCCGAGCAACATTGGGTAAACCAGCTATTATAATACAGACTAATAATAATAATTATTGTAAACAGAAAAACTCAGCTTTTAAATAATGCATGCCCATTTCTGATGATTTGTTTCAGAATCACTCCAGCCAAAATTACGTGACTATCATGATATAGTACTTTTTCCAAGTTCAGTCAAATTATGTAATCTGTAGTTCCCAGGTTTGAGTCCCAGCTGGGTCAGCGTTAAGATTTATCTCCGCAAAATTCCCCGCCTTGCCCACGGTCAGTAGGGGACACCGATGGGCTTGGAAAGGCCGCCGTCCGTTGGATGGGACGTTAAGCCATGGCCCCGTGTGTGGGAGAGCCATACTCTGTGCACGTTAAAGAACATGCTGGATGGCCTTGACGGGAGGCTACCATCTGTTTCCCAACAGCTGTTCCAGTGGGTCCCCTCCCCCAACCTTCTCTGAGCCTTCAGGGTCCATGGGGTCCATGTGACCTGGCCATTAGCCCATGGTGTGCAAAAGAGTGCCGCTCAGAGGTAAAACAACCCAACAACCCAACCCAAATTATGTATTAAAATGTAAGAAATAGCAAGTAGCTTTATAATGCAACAAAATAATTCTAATTATTTGTTATACACCATGCCTTTCTTGCAATCAGTATTTAACCCTACAAGTACCAAATTTTCTATCTTATATGACTTTCTGTAATGTTTATGTCAAAACAATCAATATTTATGAAAATCACAAAAGCTGACATTTAATCAGTTATCCATTGGCAAACTATGTTATTATAAGATACATATGTCTGTACAGGATCAATTTTTTTTAATAATAATATACATTATTCAACTTCCTGGTATTTTTGAATCTGACACATATTTAAAGAAGGCACTAGTATGGTTAAAATTATACCTTTTTTTGTTTTGTGCACTGGTGGAGCATTTTGTGGTAGAATGAATGAACTATGCATTAGTACTTCCTTTTATACATTGTTCAAAATGTAAAATTGGCAAAAACTAAATTTCATAAAATATTCATACCATCTAATGTTATGTATGAAAATATGTAATAATAATAAAAAAAAAACTACTAGACGGTCTTTTAGACAAACTTGGGATCTACTGGCTGCTAGCAGTTCTAACTAGTTGAGCTACAAGATAAATGTTTTATATTTGCTTTGCAAGGTTGTATGCTGCAGGTTCATTCTATGACAAGAGGGTGCTGTGTACTTTTGTAGCATTTAAATTCAAGCAGGAATATGTTTAAAATAACCAGTTGTGGATATTCTACCAAAGACAATTATATAATGTCTGAAATCTCCCAGACCTCTCAAAATACGAATTTATTACCTAAAAAGGGCAAATTGATTTAATATGAACCACTTGAGTGTCTATAATCATCCTCTCGGGTGTCCATGTGTCTCTCAAATCTCTTGATCATGAAAAATTAGTTGCTTGCCTTAATACGATCATCACTGATGAATAAACTCATAAATAACACCAAAATAGCATTCCGGTATTATTTATGAGTGGAAAAATTTACACTAACATTCACTTCAAATACATTAATTACTAAGAAACAACATAAGATGTAATATTTGATTGCAGTATATAAGCTATAGGGGTAATTGATGGGTGGGGGTGGGTCAAATTCAGACTTAAATGACAATTTGCAGAAAGGAATGCTTAAGTAAGTCAGGGAGTGTCTGTATATATATATAACTAAAAATCAGGTTTTGTGCATTTCAAGAAATTCAAATAGAATAGTTAGTGATGACACCCTAAGTCAAGAAGAATGGTTAGTGTTAACACTTTCAAGTCATGAGAGTTTTCTAGTGATATATAAAAAAATATGGGTAGGAACTTCTTTAAACTGCAGGAGAATGTATATATACAGGGTGATTGTAAACTCTTTCAACAAAAAAAGAGGGGTGATAGTACACATCAAGAAGCACAATTTTTGCAATGGAACCTAGGGTCGCATTCCGCTCCTTCCGCCAGAAAAGAGTACTTTTGAAAAACGCCACGCATGCACAAGTATTTATAACCACTTCATGAAAATCACAAAATGCAAATCAGGTGCGCTGAGCAAGTGCGTAGACGATTAAGAACAAACATTTAAAATGCATTCGAATCCATTCACCGATATTACCGTGATAACGTCACATGATAAGTGACGTATTCGTGAAGGGCATGGAAGACTACACATACGATGAATTGGTGGATATGCATCTGATGTACAGCCAAGCAGGTGGTAATGGACGTGAAACACAAAGATTGTACCGTGAGAGATTTCCGAATCGTCATATTGCGATTTTCATGCACCGGTTGTAAATACTTGTGCAAGCGAGGAGTTTTTCGAAAGTACTGTTTTCTGATGGAAGGAGTGGAATGCGACCCTAAGTTCCATTGCAAAAATTGATCGTCTTGATGTGTACTATCACCTCTCTTTTTTTGTTGAAAGAGTTTACAATCACCCTGTATATATATTCATATCAAGTATATATAAAGCCAAACATTTCTTTAAGGAGCACAAAGAAAACAGCATAATTAATCTTCACTTTCACTTGTTATACAGCTTTTGGTGTTTTTTTTTTGTAATATAAGTTACAATAAGTGAATAAAAACAGGTTTAATCAAAAATAAATTCACATATTACCTGTTGACATATCATTCAAGAAATAATTTTGTGGAAAAAATGATTCGGCGATGAGTGAGATTCGAACCCATGTCTCCCAGTTACGTGCCAGGTGCTCTAACCATTAAGCTATCATCAGCTCTGTCATTTATCCACTTAATTGTGACTTTTAAATCTCACTGACCTTGTCACTCATGGCACCATGTATGATCAGGAAAGGGAACTGATCCAATATTGCTCAATATAAGGCGATGATCAAATAAAGAACTTGTACGTAGTACTTTCTGTTCTTATGATGTTAAATAAGGAAGTCATTTATGCTAAAATATTATTATATTGAATCCCACTCATCAGCAAATAATTTTTTCCCACAAAATTACATATTGAATTAAATGTCAACAAGTAATCTGTGAATTTATTATTGATCAATTCTTGCATTAATAATGTTTCAGTGTGAGTGACTTCCTTATTTAACATCTATATATATTGAGCATTATTGGATTAGTTGCCTTTCTGATCATAGATGGTGTCATGAGCAACAAAGTCAGTGAGATTTAAAAGTTACAACTAAATGGGATAAATGACAGAGCTGATGATAGTTTAGTGGTTAGAGCCCTGGCATTAACTGGGAGGTGTGGGTTCAAATTCCACTCATTGGTAAATCATTTTTTCCACAAAATTATATCTTAAAAATAAGGTTTTCAATCTAATTTAACCTTTTTCGCTCAGAGTTTTTTTCGCTATAGGGAAGTAGCAACTTGAAGTTTTTTTGCTAAAAAGTTGATGAAATTTTGTACAACTACAGTAGACTCCCTCTTATCCGGCCCCTATGGGACCAGACTCCTGGCTGGATGAATAAAAGGCTGGTTAATCCGAAAATTGTGTCAAAATATAAATAAAAATGTCAAATGACAAAAATACTAACTGTACTGTATTTTAATTAATAATTTGTTGTACAATATTAACAATTTACTCACACTCACTTGAAAAAGTTTGTGAATTTCTTTTGTTTCTTTGAACTTAACACTTTTTTACTTGCAAAGTCTTGCCATTTTTTAATAAGCATTACATCAATTGCAAATGAGGCCTGTTGTTGTTCAATGTATCTTACTGCAGCATCAAAAGCTTCTTTTCCTTCAATATGGCTAACTTTCCCTTCTTCTTCATTCTCTGCTTCTTCTGTGTTCATTTCTTGGCAGACAGCATTGATAATTTTGTCGTCATTCAGTGTTTCATTTTCCAACTGTTCATCACCTTTTAAACGTTTTTCAATGTCATCTTCAAGTGTGTCACATCCAGGCAGCAGTTTAAAGTCACTAAGCAGTGAAATATTGTCATTATCCATCATATCTTCAGCAGGCTCATTCGATACTTTCATGTTGTTTTTTTGGTACTTTCTACACAGTTTCCAACTTCAGGCCAAAGTTTTCTCCATGACTTCACAAATGTTGTACGAGGCATTTCTTCAAAAGCTTTTGCCAACATGTAGATCACATCCTTAATATTTGTTGTTTTCGAAGCATTTAAAAGTCCTATTCTGTCATTTTTCGGTTTGCTGTAGAATTTATGAAAGAAGCTTTCTCCTGTATAGCTTTTTTTAACTTACAAGCATGGCTTGATCCATTGGTTGCACTAAAGATGTTACATTAGGTAGCAAAAACATGGCTTTTATGTTGTCAGAAATGAGTTCACTTGGGTGTGTTGGGGGCATTTTCGAGAATGAGTAAGGCCTTTACAGGCATTTTAAGACTTGTCAAGTAGTTTTTTACTTTTGGAACAAATTCTGTAAAGAATCACTCTTTAAACAAATACGAGTCTATCCAAGCAGATTTTTGAGCTTTGTAGTAAACTGGCAGAGCAGCTAAATTTAAATGCTTGAATGCTTGGGGTTTTGGTGATTTTCCAATTACAAAAAGAGGACATTTGTGTGTACATGCAGCAATTGTACACACACCCACAGTGATTCTTTCTTTGTTTGTTTTAAATCCTGATGCTGAGGTTTCATGAGCTGTCAGAAACATTTTCGTTGGAAGAAGTTTAAAATTTAACCCAGTCTTATCTACATTGTAGATTTGTTCTTCACATAGGCCTTCTTCTTCGATAGGCACTAAAAGTTTTTCTGAAAATTCCTTTGCTGCTAAAGGATCAGCTGACAATTTCTCACCACAAACACCAAGTTAATGAACACCGTTCCATTTTTTCCAGCAAGAAAGCCATTCCTCGCTTGCTGAAAAATCTCCATTATCGATTTTAGAATGAAGGATTAATGCTTTTTCTTTCAAGATTGGCCCACTGATTGGCATTCCTTTCAATACTCTTGCATGAACCATAACCAAAGTGCATCTGGACATTATTGACAACAATGACAACAAAGACAATATTGTAAAAAAAATGACGAAGACCGAGAAAAAATGAAAAAAAACCAAGAAGAAAGCGTTTATTCAGACTCAACTTGAGTGCAAAAATCTTGTAAAGATTTTCCATTCCATCTCCAATAATTCACTATGCTTTTACCAACACCTAGTTCATCACAAATATGCTTTACTTGATCACCTTTATCAATACATTCTAACACTTTTAATTTCATCTCCATTGTAACAACGTTATGCTTATATTTGCACCCACTCATTTTGTATCACACAATAATTAATAGATCACAAAACACACTCCTGTATATGTACAGTACACTGTACACTGTAATATTCACATAGAGAAACTGAAGCAAATATGTACTGTACTATAAACGAAACACGTAGCAACTTGTTTCTGTTTCTTGGAACTGAAGCAAATAAACAAAACAAGCAGCGACTTGCTTCCACTTCTTGGAACAACCAGTAAAGCAGAAGCCGGTTGAGCCAAGACCGGATAAGAGAGAGTCTATTGTAACATAAAAATACAGTAGCCGTCCCTTGGCCAAGTGGTTAGTGTGCTTGGCTACTGATCTAAGGGACCTGGTTTGAGCCCTGGGTAAGGCATGGATGTTTGTGTTGTTTTTCTGCTGAGGTCCTGACATCCACTTAGATCTTCTACTTTGGCATATAAACTGACAGGCTCCTGTCAGACCTCTGTGGCAAGCAGCTGCTTGAGGGGGTATTTATTTTTATTTTAAACATAAACAACGTAAAATCAAATTCATCTTCACTGCTACTAATTTCATCATTTGGCTCCATTTTTATAACCACTAAAAACAGACTAAGTTTAAAATAATAATTTTAATTAAACAAATGCTGTACTATGAAGTGCACATAGACAATAGATTTACACATCTAAAATGTAAAGAGGAAAGATATCTGTTTATAAAAGTTATTGTTGCCTTTGTCACCATTCGAGTGCAAAGGGTTAAATCAAATCACCAATGACATCCTTATATCATGATTTTTTTAAAATTATGTATAAGGGGAGGTAGAGACATGTAACTATAGGGCAAAGCAAAAAACAAAATACAATGCATAAAAATATTTTCATATTAAGTATATGGGCGTTCCTTTGTTGTTTAAATAGTCTAAATATATCTTGACACATCTTTCATCACAAAATACATTATTACTACTACTGCATCATAAAACTTTATTAATGAAGTGAGAGGCAAAACCTTCTTTGCTCAACTGACTGGAACAATTCACTCAGTACCAAGATACAGAATTTGCATCACTGGATAGCTAGGCTTCTTTTTTTTAAGCTGATAATTTCATGCAAATTAGTCACTGGATTTGTCAGCAAGTTTGAATTTACAACTGTGATGTAGGACATAACATAATTTTTTCTGACCTTTAGCAGTTTCTAATGTTTTGTATATGGTTACTCTCTTTGTGATTGAATTCCAAGTCTTTTAGCCTTTCAACTGAATAAAACAATAAAGGAAATACTACTTCTGTAGTTTTTTTCTAAATGAATACCTTTCATAAATGATTCTAATTAAACAGAAAAGTAAAATATATATATAGCTTTTTAATAACTTCAAGAATTTTACATATCTAAAAAAAAATCATAAAACAAAAAATGAATAATGAACAAAATAGAATACAATCAACCATTTTTTCTCAACATTATAAAGCAAGACAAAATATTGCATATAACAGAGACCCAGTGATTACAAATGAGAAAAAAAAACTTCACAAATAATAATTACAAAAAGATAAATCAAACAGATTCAACAGTTGTTCACATCACCTAATTAACAATGCTAATAACATACTGTGAAGTTCTGAAACTTTATAGTATGCTAGATATACCATTAAGACAATTTTTGCAGAAAAAAAAATCTAATATGGTTATTCCTTTCCAAAAGTTCCTTAAAATACTAGGGATAAATATATATTGTTCAATTGTGTTCAACAATAAAATATGTGAGTTTTCTATTACATTTGGATTATTTTATTCTTGGGTAAATATATTCTTGTATAATTAGCTACAAAGCTGTTACTAAGATCTCCACAGCTCATGTTAGGGTGAATTAACACTCAAATTTTCTGTGTTACTCTAATTACGTAAGAATAATTATGAATTAAAAAATAATTTTAAATAATTATTGAAATATCAAAAGATGAGATTT
Organism: Ryuthela nishihirai; assembly: GCA_038380435.1. Lineage (NCBI taxonomy): Eukaryota > Metazoa > Arthropoda > Arachnida > Araneae > Heptathelidae > Ryuthela > Ryuthela nishihirai. Next base: position 46,060,321 of record JAWZYU010000020.1, read on the forward strand.
AAATGAGAGTGTATGCTATTTCTGGCATTTAATGTACAGTTAGGAAAAAATATTCAAATTTAGAGAAGAAAAATAATGGTTAGTAGGCTAAGAGGAAATTTTATTTTCAGTCATGTAAGGTACGAACTCATGAACTCTTGATAAAATGTTAAATGTTCTGACACTGTGTTAATAGATTCTGATCAAATCATTGCTAAAAACAGCTTATGAGGCAGCATATCAACTTGAGGGGCCAGTTGCTATTTCTACATGTCTAGTGTCATTTCAGAGATACAGTAATTTATAGCTAAGAATACTTCCAATGCTATGAAATTTATGTTTTAACATTAACCTACATTATATAATATCAACTTTAGCACAATAAAAAGAACATTCATAAAAAACACTCTTTAAAATGGATATTTTCTTCTTTTCCTGTAAGTTTTCCATTGGTTGAATTCAGGTTTGGTGATGATCACCGAGTGAAACCCATGAAGTTTTCTGTTAATGGGGTTGATGCAGGAGTTGAATAATATAAAAGGGAATACCACTTAGACCCCTCATAGCAAAATGTAGATCAATAATAATAAAATTAGAATGAACACCATATGATATCCAAAACAAACTTCTGCTGCTAGGTATCGAAAGGCTACTTCTTTGTTAAGCTGTCCGTCAAGTTTGACATTGACAGTTGGAACCAAGCCTTCTTTGTGATGCTTTATGTTTTTTTTTTAAACATAAAAGTGGAAGACACAAAAGAACAGTGTGTTTTTTTTGTTTAGTTTCATATTCAGCAAAACAATTTCAGAGACTCACTAAACGTTTAAACAAGCATTCAGTGATGGCACATGGGCTAAATTCAGACTTCTGAGACTTCTTGTATTTTAAATGTGGCAAACAATGGAAGATTTTGAACATTCTGGCTGTCTCTCAACAAGCCAAACAGATGAGAATGTGGAGAAAGTGCATCAGGCCATCCACAGGACTTAAAATATGAATTATGCCAAGGGATCCCGATGGAGGAACATGAGACAGATTGCTACCAAATCTGTGCCTCGACCGCTCACTCAGGACCAAAGATAACATCGCCTCACTGTGTGGAAGGGCTTTCAAGAACAAGTCAAAAATCACTGAAACTTCTTTTATAAAGTCATAACTGATGAAAGCTGGGTTTACAGGTACCCAGAAACAAAGCAGCATATATCCCAGTGGAGGAGTCCTCCTTCACCATGACCAAAGAAAGTGAGGCAGTTAATGAGTGATGTGAAAACATGCTGCTTTGTTTTTCTTTGATGAGGAGGGGAATAGTAAAGAAGAAGTTTGTTCCTACAGGCCAGACAGTGAATCAACACTAATACATCAAGGTCCTGAAGCATTGGAGGCTGAAACGTCCTGGAAAATAACATGCTCAGGACTGGGTGGTACATCATGACAATGTGCTAGGCCACACCACCTGTTCAGCAGTTTCTGGCCAAAATTAAGATGACAGTGATCTCCCAAACACTCCCCACTAACCAGACCTCACCCTCCTGTGACTTCTTCCTGTTTCCTAAGATGAAGTTTCACGTTAAGGGTCAACAATTTGACTGTGTCAAAATGATCCAGGCAGAATCAGAGGTGTTGAACAACATCTCAAAACAGGAGTTCGGTTGTTTTACCTCTGAGAGACACTTTTTTTTGCACACAATGAGCTAAATGGCCAGGTCACAAGGACCCTGACGGCTCAGAAAAGGTTGTGGGAAGGGGACCCACTGGACAGCTGTTAGGAGACAGATGGTAACTTCCTATCAAAGACATACAATGTGTTCTTTAATGTGCACAGGGTATGGCTCTCCTGCACACAGGTCCACAACTTAACATCCCATCTGATGGATGGTGGCCTTTCTAAGTGCACTGGTGTCCCCTACTGACTGAGGGCAGGGTGGGGTTTTCACAGAGATAAATCCCAATGCTGGCCAAGCTGGGATTTGAACCTGGAACTACAGATTATGAGCCTGGCATGCTACTGACTGAGTCACTCCCACCCCAAAACAGGAGTTTCAGATGTGTTTTCAGCAGTGGGAAAAGCTTGCTATCTTAGCTCCCAAGGGGACTATTTTGAAGGGGTTGGGTTGTTTTACCTCTGAGTGGCACTTTTTTGCACACCATGGGCTAAATGGTCAGGCCACATAAACCCCGAAGGCTCAGAGAAGGTTGGGGGAGGGGACCCACTGGAACAGCTGTTGGGAGACAGATGGTAGTCTCCCATCAAGGCCATCCAGTGTGTTCTTTAACGTGAACAAGGTATGGCTCTCCCGCACAAGGGGCTTAACATCCCATCCAATGGACAGCGGCCTTTCCAAGCCCATCGGTGTCCCCTACTGACCGTGGGCATGGCGGGGGATTTTGCAGAGATAAATCTCAATGCTGACCCAGCTGGGACTCGAACCTGGGAACTACAGATTACCAGCCTGGCATGCTACCGACTGAGCTACCCCGACCCTCATATTTTGAAGGGGATAACAGTGATTAAAACCTAAAGTAAACCCACTTTTTTGATCAGTACAGTCCAGGAAGTTTTGGATTGCATCTTGTATTTACACAATGCACTGGTTATATACAATGTTTTCAATACCATAATTTTCATCACTGAATCTCCCATTGCAAAAATTCCATTAGTTGATATATTAAACCAGATGTAAAATTGAATATTGCTCTCTAGCACAAATCATTGAATGGCAAAATATTCAAAAAACCCTCGAAATGCACACTATTCAACAGTCACAACTATACAACTCCAAGAAAAAATATGATATACAAAAAGTGTCCCTAACACCCATTGTTCCAATAACACACATTGCAAACCATAATGAAATCACATAATTATATGGTACCCTTCACCACCTATAATAGAACTCTGCAATTAAAATAGATGACAATAAACAAAATTGTATAGTTTAAAAATTTTGAAGAAACTATAGTTTACCACCAATGGAAAACTTGCCTGATGAAGCCACCAGATGGAAGCAGTGGTGAAACATGACACAGGAAGAACTGTTCTGATTTTAATGTGGTTTTTAAAAGTCTTAAAATTTTCAGTTCTGTAGATTGTTTATTAATTTTTGAGAATTTTTGAGAATTTTTGAGGATTAGCCTGCTAAAGTCAACTTACTGAGTGTAACTGTCCCATCATGAAAACAGAAAACATTTTATAAATAAAAAATTTACTAAATACAACAAAATAGCAGCATGAAACCTCGAAGTTTAATCAAAAAAAGCTCGAAGTTTAATCAAATTAACACCCTGAGCATGGCTCTCATTTGTAAAAGAAGTCTAGGATCAACTACTTCTCTTTTTCTCTAGGTACATATTTGCTTACACACTCAAGTGAGGCATTCTAATTATGTTTTGTGGCACTCTCTTATGTGAAGGGATAGTTGTGCCCCTCCAAAAAAGCTATGCAATGATTACAGAAATAAACTATTATTTCAATGGTTAATACTTCCATAGGACTTGCTGAATTATAACTGTTGCTCAAGACAGCAACTCATTATGGATGAACTGCTTTAACCGCTCTGTGTTGTTTATGCTGTGCATAAGAAATTCTTTGCATGAAAAATAATTTTTCTATTTTTTTTAGCAGTTTGATGTGGAAAAAACAATGTATATTTTACCATGTTAAGAGAATGTGCAATATGTGGGGCCTATACCTATGTGTTTCCATGTACTCAGTAATCAGAACACTTGACATGCTATCAAGAGATCATATCCATCTAAAAATAAAATTTCTGCTAATTTATTAAACACAGATCTTATAAATTAGTTTGTTATTAATGTATGAATGTTCCTTCCATAATGTTGAAAGCCTGTCTAGATATCAATCATAATCCATTTGGTGTCAACATGTTTTTCATCTGCATCTAAAATATTGATATATACAGTACATATAAATCTATATTATCAATGTAGTAAGCACGCTTGGCTACTGATCTAAGGTACCTGGGTTCGAGCCCTGGGTAAGGCATGGATGTTTGTGTTGATTTTCTGCTGAGGTCCCGCCATCCTCACAGACTATGGCGTATAGACTGAGACCTGTCAGACCTCTGTGGCAAGCAGCTGCTTGAGGTTTTTTTTTTAAGTGAGATGATGCTTCAGTCAATCTCCTTGCTTTAGAGTTACTATTAATAATGATTTGACTTGATGTCAGTAGCTCACTAATCAGAGTATCTGATATATTATTAAGAAATGAATATTAATGGTATTAATGGTAACAGGATTTGGAGCTCTTTTTGAAATAAGTGAATGGTTGGTTAAATTGCCAAACAAATAAAGGGTACAGAAATATTTAACAAAATGGCTTAAATCTAGCAGAAAAATTAATTTGGTTTCCTTGCCTCCATCTGTTGCAGATACCTTAATTGAAGAAATATTGGGAAATTCAAAACAATCCTTGATTTTCTTTTCCATAACAACTACATTCAACAGTACAATAGATATCAAAATAACTGTATCACATTTCTTGTAGTAACTATAATTTTCAAATTTATCCAGTTTGAATGCAGTCAAATAAACTGCACGTCTATTATATAACTTCACAGTTAAATAAAAATACACGAAGAACCATCAAAACTGGTGTTTCATAATATACCTAATCTAAATTCACATAAAGTTTCATTTGCAACATTTCATAATATATTACTATTAATATCAAATTTAACATCTGGTCTAATTTTCTGCTGTATTACAAGTGAATTTCAACTAGATGCAAGGCCAGTTTTACATTTCAAACACTCATAGGCACACATAACAGTAGCATCTATTTGTGCAGTCTTTTTTTCCAATTTTCTATAAAAACACATAAATTTGTTTTATTTATTTTGCAACCATAAATAAAGTAAAAATGTAATCAAAAGGGTATAGGAACTTTAATGAAAACTAAATAACGCAATTTTGCTATCGACCTTGATAAAAGTGAAGAATAAATTATTACTACGTATAACAATAATTAAAAATGCTGTATTGGTATATAAATACTTTGTTGGTATACATTTAATAATAAATTAGATAACATTTGGATACATTTAGGTAATTTAATATATAATCTACATTCTCCTTTAATACTGAGATTAGCTATAAAATTCTCTTAATGCAATTCCCAAAACTTGTACTCATATTCCACTAATTAAATTTGGTAATAATTTTATGGAATAAAAAACCTTTATAAATCTAATTTTTCAAATCTGTAAATCTTTATTATCTTAATCTTCTTTACATTTTCCTACCTGAGATCAGCCATAAGAGTTAACTTATTTATCTTTGCATATATACATATTCCTGTAACATATTTTTCTGCATCATGAGTAATCGATCTGCTTTTCAGATCCTAAAAACTCATATAAACCGTAGATGAAAATATTAAGTGCAAATGGATAAATATCTAACAGAAAATCTCAACAACTTTCACCTATCCTAAACTAACACAGCTGCCTAATATGCTTCACCAATATCTATCAGCCCATTCTTTTCCATGTTACAAAAGTTTATCAGTTAGTGCTTAACTAAAGAAAACATAATTCTCATCATAAAAATAAAACAGAAATACAGCGATTATACCATATCAAATGAATACACCTAGAAGCTTTTAGAATATATAATGACATCATAAAACTCTCCTATGCTCACGATACCAAGGAGACTAGTTGCTTCCCTGAGCAATTTTGAAAGCACAAAAGTTACATTACAATTAAAAACAATGAAACTAACTACTACTATTCTTAATGGAGAAATTTACTTACCTTGATATTTGCTAATATCAATTTATTATTTTCTGAGCAGTTTTTAGCTGGTTTTCAAAAACAAAATGAGGTAATATTTTTACTTTGCTGTCTATAAATATTAAACTTTTTTTTTGCTTTTAGAGAAAATTATTTTTTGGGTTGGATAGGTATTGATGCAATATTATGTTTTGCATTTTCTGACTCTTCCACATGCTTTAACCCTTAACACATTTGCTTCCAAACAAATTTCATAAAAATGTCCCCAGGGGTTAACTAAGGTTTTTACTAATTTACCACATTTTGACCATAAAACAATATCCACAGACAATTTTTTATTTTATTTTTTGGCAATTCTGAAGTGCTACATTAATTTTTTAGAATGTTATTCACATATGAATGATGTGTGCCCCTTCCCCACGAAGTTTTGCTCATTTTTCATGTGTTTTGCACATTTTTCATGTGTATGAAGTCATTAAAATATATTGTATTACACAAATTATTTTTTGTTTGTTATTACAGATTGTAAAATGAATAAGTGACAAGCATTACCTTAGGAAGAATTAGAAAAGATTATAGAAGAAATAAATTTAGATGAAAGTCAACCTCATTTTGATTCAATGATTCTCAAAATCCTGGTGGGATCCCTGAAGACTAATCAGGTGAAGAAAATCAATCTGATGATGAAGCAGAAGATATTGGCAATGTTCTTCAAAATTTAGCAATGGAAGATGATGATGAAGACTTGAAGGAACTGCTTCAGTTGTCCCAAGACAATGAACAGTTCGATGATGAAGAAATGAGAAATGGAAGCTATCAGTGGACTGAATATGTGAGAGGACATAAATCGTTTCCATTTATAGGATAACACAGGTCTCAGAAAGTAGTTTGCCCAAGAGCAACCCATTGGAATTTTCCTTCTTGTAGACAACAAAGTCAAAAACTATGCTGTTGAAACTAACAGATTTGCTGACCCAATTATAGCATCAAAACCACAAACAAAATTTGCACGCATTACTAAATAGACACTATAGGAGGCTGAAGAAATAAAGTTTTTCAGGTTTGTGATATGGATGGGTCTAGTGATACCTAGTCCCCTGCCAGATTATTGGGAAAGTCAAAAAATTTACTGGCTGGATATCCCACATTCTATTATGTCTTGGAATTGTTTTCAAAATTGCAACATGCTTAAGCCATATTTTAGTTTTCTAAGAATATATCTTATTAATAAACACACATTAATTTGAAATAAACTGTTTTATATATTTATTGGCTTAAAGAATTTATTTTCAGCAATTAACTTGAACCAAATATACCAAACTTAAACTGCCAGGGACACACTTTCAAACACCTATGTAATTTTCTACTGAGCATCATTCATATTTGTATGGCATGGCTGTATAGTTACATATACCCATCATACACATTTGAATGATGTGGCACTAAAGAAAATACTCATGTCATGCATAGATGTATGACATGGCAGCCAATGTGTCAAAGTATCAAGTTTCTCAAAATGTATGAAATTTTAAGATAATTTTTAACCTTTTTCAGATGAAAAACAACTAAACTTTAGAACTTGGTCCTGCAGTGATGAATCTATATATGTAGGCTATATTACATACCAAATGACAGAGCATTTAACTCTGAATAATAATACATTATCATCATCATCCTCAAACAGCCATGGGCTACGGAGGTCCAACCAGACCGTGCAATTTAGTTCTCCAAGCAAGTCTACCCTGAGCTACATCTACTGCATCTGGCCACTGCACACCAATTCTAACAAGGTCCTGTTTGACATTGTCTGCCCACCGCATCCTAGGTCTCCCCTTCTTTCTGAGGCCTTTAGGAACACTGTTCATAACCCTATTCGCCAATCTATAATTATTCATATGGGCAACATGGCCAAACCAACGGAGTCTCTCTCTGCACAATATGCTGCTTAAAGGAGGTTGCAAACTCCTTTGCCTAACCTCATCATTAGTTACAAAGTTGAACCACCTAATGCCCAAGATACTGCGTAAGCATCTGGAATCAAAAGCATCTAGTTTCCTGTTATCTTGTTTACAAAGTGTCCAAGTTTCACTACCATAACTAACCCTAGAAAGAACCAAACTATTATACAGTCTAATTTTAGTCTTTAGGTGTATACGCCTATTTCTCCACACTCTCCGTAGATTCTTAAAAGTCTCGGCAGTAATCCCTATTCATCTGTTAATCTCATGCCGCACATCACCATTATCTGTTACATAGCTCCCAAGATAATTAAACTGTGACACATGCTCAAGACTGCAACCATTCAGATTAACTGAATCACAGCCTGCCTGACCAATTTTCATCACTTTAGTTTTCTCTCTGTTTATAACCAAACTTACTCTACTACCAGTCTCATCAACAGCCCAAATGAAAGAGTTCATCTCATCAACATCATTTGCCAAAAGGGCTAAATCATCAGCATAATCTAAATCAGAAATTTTTGTATCTCCAGCCCATTTAAGGCCAAAATCTTTCTCTTGAAGTGAATTTCGCATAACATAATCAATAACCAAACTAAAGAGAAAAGGAGACAAATTCACCCTTGTCGGACACCAGAAGTAATGCTAAACCAATTGCTACAAGCCTTACCAACTCTCACACACGACTCAGTGTTATTATAGAGAGCTTTCATTATGTTAACTAACTTGTCAGGTATACCATATGATCTCACACTCAACCACAAATTATGACGATCAACAGAGTCGAAAGCCTTTTTGAAATCTAGAAAGCTAGCAACCAAAGGTTTCTGAAACTCTATACATTTCTCAAGAATCTGCCTAAGTGAAAATATCTGATCCACACATCCCCTACCACTTCTGAATCCACATTGCTCATCACGCAATTGACTGTCAACCAGATTCTTAATTCTATTAAGCACAATCATGGAAAGAACTTTACCTGGAACAGAGAGTAGGCTGATACCCCTATAGTTATCACAAGAACTGCGATCACCTTTTTTGAAAATAGGGATAACAATAGCCCTGGTAAAATCCTTTATCATAAAAGATATTCAGAATTTCAGTCATCCAAGTGGTAACTGAAACATTCCCAGCTCTAAGCATTTCGGTAGTAATTTCATCTACCCCTGGGGATTTATGTAGTTTAAGTTTAGAAACAGCCAAAATAACTTCAGATTGTGTTATAGGGCCAACATTAAAGCCACCAATGCATCTATCATCATTGCAAACAATGGGAGTAGAACTAACTACATTGTTTAGAACATCACTGAAATGCTCAGCCCACCTAGCCATGACAGAATCCTCCCCTTCTATAACCTTACCTTGTTTATCCTTCAATCCCTGTATATCTGTCCGTTTTCTACCACACAAAACATTAACTAACTGGTAAAGCTCTCTGCTGTTGTGCTGACTAACTGCTTCCTCGGCTTTGTCAGCCAAACCATCAAGCCAAAGATTCTTATCAGCAGCTAACTGATCTTTTACACGTTTATTAAGTTCTCTGTAATGCTTTCTATTAGGACTAGTAGGGTATTGATTAAAGACATTCCTGCAGTTCTTTCTTTCTGAAATAAGCTCAAGTGCCTTATCACTCAGATAATTCTGTCTCTTCTGCTCCTTTTTTCCTAAAAGAGTACTATTAGTGTCCAAAAAAGCCTGTTTAAAATGATCCCATTCTTCCTCAACTTCAGTAGTAAGCAAACCATGACTGTCATAATGACTAAGTAACCTATCATTGTAAGCTTTGGCTATAACTGGATCTTTCAGAGCTTCAGTATTAAAAGTAAATTTTTTAACCCTAGCACAACACTTTTTAAGTTTAAGTTTGCAACACACTTTTAACAAGGTAATGGTCAGCTCCCCTATATGCCCTGGTATTCCTAACAGAACTAGCCCATTTGCTGTCAATTAATATGTAATCAATCATATTCTTATGCAGCCCATCATGTGAAACCCATGTGTACTTACGTATGTCGCGGTGTTTGTAATAAATGTTAGTTATTCTGAATCCATTGAGTAGCGTATATGCAAAATATGTGGTCATTTGCATCACCACATGATCTAGGCAACTATTTAAGACTGCTGCTCATCAGTAGATTGATCACAATGGAAAAACAAAGGATCTTTCAGGGTTTGATAAAGGGATTATTGTGGGTGCCTGTCTGGCTGGAGAAACGATTTTAAAAATAGCAGAGCTGACTGGTTTCTCAAAAGGTGAGATATCTTGGGTTTTTAATCAGTGGAAAAATAACCCACGTTGCTTGTCTAAGAGGCGTAAGTGTGACGTGATGACAATCTGTCAGGAACCAGATCGCCATCATCTGAGAAGGCTTGTATGGAGAAACAGGACTTCCTGTGTGCAGCAATTGACTGAAGCATTCAATGAAGGCTGTTCCCAATCCATATCTCAGCGAACTATGCACATGGAATTAAAGAGGATCAGTATTAGCAGTTTCATGCCTATACAGAAACCACTGATTTCTGCAAAGAATCAGAAAGTCCGTCTACAGTGGCATCAGGAACACAGTGACTAAACACTGAAAGACTGGAAAAAAGTCGTGGTCTGATGAGTCACAGTACACCTTGTTCTATACCAATGGTAGGCAGAGACTTTGGCAGGAGCCCCATGAAGCAATGGACCCAGCTTGCCTTGTAAACACAACTCAAGGTTCTGGAGGCGGTGTCATGGTGTGGTACAGAATTGGTCCTCAGGTATTGCTGGAAGGTTGTGTGTCCTCCAAGGATTATCTGAATATTGTTGCCAATCAAGTCCATCCTGCAGTGTTGACTTTTTATCCAGCAGGTGACGGCTGTTTCATGGACGACAATGCTACTGTCCATCACGCAAAATGTGTTCAGCAGTGGTTCAGTGAGCATGACAGCGCCTTCCACCATCTTCCCTGGTCACCACAAAACCATCTGAACTCCATTGGGAATGTATGGCACGAGTTAGAAAAACAGATCCGGGAGCAAAGTCCTCTTCTGTCAAATCTGAGCCAATTAAAGGACTGTCTGGTGAACACCTGGTATGCTGGAGATGTAAAAGCACTCCAACACCTTGTGGAATCTATGCCAAACTGCATACATTCTGCAATTCAGGCTAAAGAAGATCCAACTTGGTATTGAATAAAGGTTTCTAATTCAGTGGCCACTGTGTCTATTTATGTGACAAATTAAAAATTTTGGTGGTAACATGTAAGATTAAGACATTGGCAGCACAGATTTAGCCCTTCACCACCAAAGGTTAGGGTGTGGGAGAAACATAACATTTTTAAAGAGATAAATATAAAAATTCCTTTTGTATTGTATACTGTAAAATACTAATTTAATTTTCATGATATTTAGCTGTACATTACAATCTGAGTCACTAACTGTTTCCCTTGTTGGGTAATTGCAATTCACCTTTCACTCACTCACAGGTATGTTGTGTTTAACACAAGATCCCAGATGGTAATTTCAGTTGGTGTTTGGTTAAAATATTACATTAAACAATATTATATATACACACATACACAGTACAAAAAACAATAAAAAAACTAATAATAAATGATAGGAACAAAAAAGAAACACAGGGGGGAGTTTAATAATATAAATATAATACACCACGATAATAAATTAGAAGGCAAAAATAACTATATTCGTAAAACATTCCGAACCTATGAGCAAAGAATGACTGAACATAAAACAGGACATTAAAAATAAGAAACCAAACACAGCATTGGCTCAAACAATAATTGAAAACAATATTCAAGTTGAAGAAGTAAATTTTAAACCACTAGTTGCACCCCTTACAAAATTTCAACTCCAATACACTGAATCTTTATTGATTAATCTACATAAAAAATCCATATACAATACAGAGATTCCAACCATGTCCTGCGGCTTGGAACCTCCTGCTATGTGAGCACCCAAACACGAGCTGAAATTTTCGCAATCCTCGAGAAACACCGGTATAAATAACCCACAGCCACATCGGTGGTCCACATTAGCACCTGAAGAAGCCCCAGTCCAGGATGGGGTGAAACGCATTGTGCATTGATGTTCTCTTTTTAACGTGTGCATTGATGTCAGTTTTAAACATTCAGTTTTGAAATTTAAACTTTCAATGTTGAAAATGTTTGTGCATTGGTTAGAAGGTTTTATTGAACTTCTTTTTTAAATTTAAGTCATAGACCCCCCCCCCCCCCCCCCCTGTTTGAAACAATTTCCACCTGAAAGTTGAAAGGAGTTGAAACCAACAAATATAATGTGAAAGAGTTGAAACTTAACATCAAAGGACTGGTAGCCTTAAATTGTTGAAGTTAAAGGAGAAACAGTTTTTAATAATACTATAAACTTGCCTATCTTCTCTTAATCATCACAAGGAACATATTTTTAAAAATAACCTCAAAGATTATCCTTGCCTATGAAAACATCAAAAAGTTGCAAGTGAACAAGCAAGTAAACTACTAACATTATCAAAACAGAGGCAGAAAATGATCTGAGTACTTCATTCTGGTATCAATAGGAGCAACACCATTTGCTAGTCAACAGTGTCATATCTTTATGTAGTTATATCTATGACTGAAAACATACTACTAGCATACCCAAAGTCCATAAGGTAGTAGAAACATTGCAGAATGAGACTACATAATTATAAAGTCTATGCAAAGTAGAAAATAAAATATATTTTTAAATGGTAAAAAAAAACAGGCAGAGTTTACAAAATTCTGATTACTATGCCTAATAATGATTCCAGACCATATTATGTTAACATAAAACACTATGCAGCCATCCAAAAACAATTAGGATACTGAACAACAAAATTATAACATTATGCTAATCAAAATTGTACAGCAAAAACAAGCAATCCCAAACTTTCATTCAAAAATTGTATCCCCCTCCCTTCCATGCATGAAGAACTGGATTTATAAGAGCAACAACTGCAACAAGAGAAGACAGGTCCCTTCACCACAACAATATAACCCATTTACATGGCTTTATTTTTCTAGAAAAAAGCTTCTAGAAAATGAAGCTAATGTGCAGTATGTGAAATGCATTAAAAATCCATTGGTGAAAGACAAGTCTCCAAGTGTGGCAATTTGTGGTAACAACAGCAGGAAGTAGGGACGAGCAAGGTAGCTAGCATAAACATAAGTATCACACTGTACAGTGATTTTATGACTATGTGTTTTTTATTCTTTTGTGATTGATGACACTGGTGGTAATTGAACTGTAAACCTTTCAATATAATGGATAGCACCAATTGCATAATGAAGGACAAATATGGTGTAATAGTATCATATTTGTATATTGCTATATATTTTTAGAATTTTTTTGATATTGATAGAAGAAATCTGGCAATACCCAATTTTCCTGTTTCAACAGAGGAAAATAATTGGAGTAGGTGTATCAGACTAAAACAAAACATTACAGATTGATGTTTCCTTTCAAATATTTCATCCTAATAAGCCATGAGTGCATGCTTTTAAAGCTAAAAATTTCTTAAAATTTCACATATTGTAACTGTGATATATATTATATATATATATTTATCCTACTTATGTGAATAATAATAGTGAAGTATATTTTATTTGTTTAATATACTTGTTTAAATATCACATACCTTGCTGCTGGCTTTGTTAGCATATTCATTGGTCTACTTGATTATAATTTATAATAAATTTGATGTCAGTAGTGGAATTCTATGTTAGTAACAAGGAATTGTTAATATTAATGAGATTTAAAGGCAAAATAATGAGATGAGAGCTGAAATGCCTAGTTCACTAAATAATGTTTAAAACAATTCTTTCCCTCTAACTCTTCTACAGATACTTAGTTTATTTTGGTTGATATAAGTTTGCTTGAGAACTATAGGAACCTAAACCCTTATTGTAAGTAAGTAGGGTAATGTTCATTCACACAGTGCTTAAACATATATCTAAGAATGCATTAAGAGTATTAAGCAGGTAACTGACAGAGAATGTAATGAATCAAAAGCTTTAATATTTTGTATAATAAACTGGGTTTTTTTCTGTTGGTTTTGATTTGGAGGCTAAAGCTATCATTTTACTTTCCTTGTTACTGAGAAATCTTCACCACATCAGACCTCAACAACTCAGAGCTGTTCATTTAACTGTTATAGTCATGTTTTACAAACATATTAACATTGTTTAGTGTTAACATTGTTTAGTGTTAAAGGTTTTTAACAATGGTGAATACATTTTATCACTATGATGCAGAACATCTCAATTAGCCACAACAATAATAAATCAACTGTAATTTAAACATATGTCTAATGATCACTGGGATCATCTACTAATTTTTCACTGATAACATCCATAAATACAGTTTGTTCCAACTTCACTGGTGGAAATTTGACACTACCTCAAATTGCACAAATATTTATGGTCAAACTCTACTGTTGCACTATATGATAGATTTGGTAAAATATTAACAAATATCAAATGACTATTCTAAATATTTAGTATTTTTCATGCTACTAAAAGGAACTGAAAATTATTTCATGTACTATATTAATTTTGAAAATGGAAAACTATTGATAAGTAAATCAGATGAAATATATTGATTCACTTAAATTATTTTATCATTACATCAGTTTATGATATTCAGCAATATTTTAAATAACAAAGATAGTGCAAAATACATATATGTAAAAAAAAAAGATTAACAATCAAAGGATTTTATGTTAAAAACATACTTTTGCATTCATGCATTCACATACCTTTGCAGCATGTTGCTATAACAAATCTTAATAAGATACAAAACTAATTCAAAATAGTTAAATTAAGGGGCAAACAAGGAGAGAAAACATGCAATTAGGACTTCCAGAACAAAACAGAAATTCATGCAACAAGATTTCCCTTTGCCTTTTCTAGAAGTAAATTTCTTATGAGTTAATAAAAGACTATTTATGCTACCACGAAATGACACAGTTTGAGAAACAAGGCAACTGTCTATACTGCCATGACAGTATTCCTTACTTCCAAGTCCAAATCCAGCAAAAGCTAGGTTGTTGAGGTTGAAGATAGATTCAGAATTTACTCTCTGATCCAATTCTTTTTTGATGGCATATTTCTGTTCACGTTCTGACTGTAATGCTTCCAGGGCTTCCTCCAGTTGTTTCTCAGCAATACGCTTCAAAGACATAAGTTCCTCCACCTGAGCATTTAAAGCCTCAACATCTTCTTGTAGCCGCCTAACCTCATGTTTAGCACCTTCAAACTCAACCTGTAAAATAGGTACATCTTATTACATGCTAAAAAAAATAGTAGTATGGTAAAGAATTACATAAAATTAACTAAAGATATAATACACAATTGCAAAAAAAAAAACTGAAATTAAACTAACGATGAGCTAAACAAATCAACATAAATGACAAACATTCCAGCAATAAAATTAAGTTATATTCCCTACCACCACATCATATTTTATCTTTTTTGATTTGTAAATGGTAGCTAAATATTCACTGGAAGAAAGGTATACATCAATCTCCTGTGATGGATGCTCAAAATTGGCCAGGCCAGTTATAAAATCTGGCCCCACCTTCTTATGGTGCACACCATTAGCACCTTCCAAAAGAGATACTCTCTTGTGCAAAGGAATGGAAGGGCTGCCAGATCAGTGTGGCCTACTAATCTGGACTATTATGGCTACTCTTTTTCTTCTACCCTGCTAGGAGTGGTCAACCATACAGGGTCCTGATGCTGACCATATGTATCAACATGAATAAAATAATGGCTCTGAGCTTGATTATGGATCCTGAATTTGCTGCACAGGTGGGCTTCTGTTGAAGGAAAAATCTTCCACTGTATTTTCTCTTTGTGGGAAGACAGCCCCAAGTGAATAGATTCACAGTGTGCCTTTTATCAGTTGGTGGCTAATCCTGATCAGAGGCCATCTCAGGTAATGAACCCTTGCATCTACGGGAATTGTCAAACCTACAATGGAGGTTCAGCCTTTAGTAGTGGGGGAACAGGTCTTTGCCCCATGACTGCAATTAGGGGGCTGTTTGATATTGTCAGCACTTCCTCTCTCAACAGTTTCTTGAAACATCCCACTAACCATTTTCTCTACACAGGTTCTTGAAATGTGAGGACTCTGCACAAAGATTATTCTCTTGATGTCCTCAAACAAGAATCCCAACATTACAACTTAGATATCTTGGCTTGCAAGAGACCAGATGGAGAGATAAAGGTCAGATACTTAAAGATTATCTTAAATTTCTCTTTTCAGAGAGAGAAGATGCAGAGCATCTTCAAGACATATGTTTGCTTCTCAGCAAACATGCTAGTGATGCTCCAGAACTTCAGTAGCTTCAGTAGCATGGTATCTTCAGTAGCATCAGTAGCATCTTTTGAGTGTATCAATGAAAGGTTTTTTACGGTTAAATTTAAGACAGGCATTAAAGATTTGAATGTTATCTGTTGTTACGCCCCTGTGATGGATGCTCAAAATTGGCCAGGCCTAGCCTGGCCAGTTATAAAATCTGGCCCCACCTTCCTATGGTGCACACCATTAGCACCTTCCAAAAGAGATACTCTCTTGTGCAAAGGAATGGAAGGGGAGAGCTGCCAGATCAATGTGGCTCTTTTTCTTCTACCCTGCTAGGAGTGGTCAACCATACAGGGTCCTGATGCTGACCATATGTACCAACATGAATAAAATAATGGCTCTGAGCTTGATTATGAATCCTGAATTTGCTGCATTGCACATATGAGGATGAGAAAGATAACGTTTCAGGATATTTCCAATTCTGTCAAGAAAGGAGATATTATGGTTGTTCCAGGCAACTTCAATGCTAAAGTTGGTATCAACTCTGACCTTTGGGGAGGAGTGAAAGGTCCCTTTGGTATTGGTAGCTGCAATGACAGTGGGCAATATTTCCTATAGGCAAGTAAATTTTGAGAATAATTAACACTTATTGCAAACACCATGACATACATAAGTACACATGGGTTTCACCAGCTGGGCTGCATAAGAATGTGATTGATTATGTATCAATTAATAGCAAATGGGCTAGTTCTGTTAGGAATACCAGGCCATATAAAGGAGTTGAAATTGGATCTGACTATACCTTGTTAAAAGTGTTGTGCTAAGGTTAAAAAAAGTTACCTTTACACTGAAGCTCTGAAAGACCCAGTTATTGCCAAAGTTTACCATGATAGGTTACTTAGTCATTATGACAGTCATGGTTTGCTTACTATTGAAGTTGAGGATGCTTAAGCAGTAACTTGGGCATTAGGTGATTCAAATTTATAAGCAACGATAAGGTTAAGCAAAGGTGTTGTCAACCTCCTTTGACCAGCATATTGTGCAGAGAGTGAGAGACACCTTTGGTTTGTTCATGTTGCCTGTATGCATAACTATTATTGCAATAGATAGAGAAGATACCTAAGAAGAGAAAGAGATGGAGACCTAAGAAGCAGCAAGCAATGTCAAACAGAACCTTGTTAGAATTGGTATACAGTGGCCAGATGCAACAGATCTAGCTCAGAACAGTGGTTGGAGAACTAAATTGCACAATCTGGTTGGATCTCTGTAGCCCAAGTTTGCATAAGGATGATGATATGCTTACTACCTATTCCATGCCTGACTTACTGCATTTATTTCAAAATAATAAAGGTCAAATGAAAATTTTTTTTAAAAGCACCCAAAACTGGTAAAAACTAATATTCATAAGAGAAAAACAAATGATTTTTATGTAAATATTTGCTGCACATCTAACAGGTGCTTATGATGCCCCAATACTAAAGCAAGGTTTTCAGTGAACGAGGAAACAGCCATAATGAAAACCTATGAGGCAGGCAAGTCGCTGATAAAAAAGGATAACACATGTATCCCTAACTTGGACTTTTAACTTTTATTTTCTTCTACTGCATCTGAATATGGAAATGACTGATAATGGTATTTACTAATGGACTAATATTGTTTTCTTAAATAGATATATTAGGTTATTCATAAGTCTTGAGTGCTTTCTGCCATGCAAAAACGTGTATAGTGACACATCACTGTGTTGCATTTACATATCTCTGAACATAATACTAATGGAAAGTACAAAGTCCACTGCATCAGTCCATAACCATTATAAGTACCATCAGAGTCTTGGTTTTCATCATTTAAAAACATTGTACAGTGAGTGAATTAAGTATTGAAATTCATGCAATTTCACGTCATTACTGTAAAAAAGGATTAAAAGTTACCAAAGTGGCCCAAGTAATATGTGGAAGGTGAGGAGAAGGCTTCGTTTATGCTGTTCATGCTTGGTTCAAGAAGTTCAAAAGTGGTGTGGTGACATCAGCCTTGAAAGTAAGCCACAATCAGGATGGCCAATATTGGTAGAATCCCTTTTGAAGGATTTCTTCCTTCCCAAGACTGTGCAGTGTTTAATTCAAGAATTAATATTGCAAAATGGGCCCATTATGTTGCAAGTAGTCTTATTTTGCTGGTGACATTCTGGATTTTACTGATTTTAATAACATAATTGCATCTGTGTTAAACATTAGTAACCACATTACAGGAAAAAAATAGACTGGAGAGCATAATGCTAAGCAGTAAAATGGAATATTTTCAAGATGACACAAATCATGCCCTTAATACCACACAATCTTAAGGAGTTAATAAATATTGAATAATTTTTATTTATTTTACATGCCAGCAGAAATTTCAAATTTTGCTAATGTGCTACAGTTTTAAACTCAAGGAAGAAAGAATAAGGTTTAATACTTGTGAATTTTTTTGCATTTAAAGATTGAACACACTACTTATTAAAAATACTAACAATACTCCAAAATTATATACAATGATCCTGTGAAATCATTACCTGTGATGAACGAAGTGATGACACTTGCTTTTGTAATGAAATATTTTCTTCTTCCAGTTCATTATTATCACTAAGCAAACGTGCTTCTCTAAGCTTTAATTCTTTAAGTTCAGCCTTCAGATTCTTTTTTTCCCATTCATTAATGTCACAATGTTTCGTAAGTTCAATATTTTCTTGAAGAATACGCTCCTTTTCTCCATCAACTCGTGCTACTTCCTGACGAGCCTAAGAATACAGAAATAGAATAATTAAATAATGCAATAGTTCATTTACAAATTTTATATGTTAATTTGAAATCTGAAATACAGAGATATATTGTAAATTACTAATTAATATACAGTGTACAATATAATAAATTATTCCACATTTTCTCATCTGGGGTCAACTTATGTGGTAAATATAAATCATTTTAATCTAGAAAAAAAAGAGGTTCTTTCAGCTAGAACAAACATTAAGTTTTTTCTTTGAATACAAACTCTCATTATAACATAATCTTCATGTGACATATTTAAAAATCTACAAAAAGTGCTTTACAAGCTGTAGGCATCCAGATTTATATGGCCCATATTGTGTGTTAATATGTTTTGATAACGATAATATTATCACAATATTTGCAAGATAGACACAAATCATGTCCTTAACACTGCACACATACAGAAGAGCCAAAAGATTATGACCAGAGTGTCCTTATGCAAATTGAAGCAACTACAGGTAAATGATGAAATGTGTGAAGGTCATGACATGCTATAAATAACATCTGACACTGAGCTCTGTTAATCAGTGTTATTCTTGTTCTTCAGATGGGAAAGGCAGTGGACTTAAATGAGTTTGACAAAGGCCAAATTGCAATGGCCAGACGACTGGGTCAGAGCATTTCCGAGACAGCAAGGCTTGTGGGGTGCTCACAGTCAACTGTAGTTAGTACCCTCAAAAAGTAGTCCAAGGAGGGAAAAACCACGAACCACTGGCAAGGTGTGGGCCAACATGGCTCATCGATGCTAGAGATGAGCGAAGGCTATCCGTATGGTACGAGCCAACAGAAGGGATACTGTGGCACAACTCGCCCATAATTTGAATGCTGGTGAAGGGAGTAATGTGCCACAACATACAATACATCAAACCCTGCTGAAAATGGGGCTATGTAGCTGCAGACCACTCCAAGTGCCCATGCTAACCTCGGTTCACAGCCCAAAACACATATAATGGGCACGCAAGCATCAAAACTGGACCTTGATTGGAAGAAGGACGTCTGGTTTGATGAATCTCATTTCCTGTTACACTGGCATTTACTGATGGCAGGGTACATGTGCATCATTTAGCTGGGGAAGTGTTGGCACCAGGATGCATCGTGAGATGAAAACAAGTTGGTGAAGGAAGTGTAATGTTTTGAGCAATATTCTGCTGAGAAACCATGGGTCCAGTCATTCATGTGCAGAAAACTATGATGTCTACTATCTACCTAAACATCACTGCAGACCAGGGTACATCCCTTCATGACAACAGTAGTATTCCCCTCTAGTAGTACCTACTTTCAATAGGAAAATGCACCATGCCACACTACCCGGATTGTTCGAGAATGGTTCATGGAATGTGAAAAGACTTTCAGGTATTGCCCTGGCCTCCAAATTCCCCAGACATCAATCCAATCGAGCATCTGTGGTTTGTGTTGGAACAGCATATCCGATCTGCCGCAGCTCAACCATGTAACTTACTAAAGTTAAAGGATCTGTGAGTAATGTGTTGGTACCAGATACCAGAAGACACCTTTAGAAATATTGTAGCATCCATGGCTCGCAGGGTAAGAGCTGCTTTGGCAGCATGTGGAGGACCAACATCATAATAGGCAGTGGTCATAATGCTTTGGCTCTTCGTTTTATATACCCTTTCACAGTGGTGGAGATAAAAGAGAATATCTTTTTCAAGATAAAAGAGAGCTTAACTAAAACCATTGCTCTACACATATAAATAGGATGTGAAACTTTGGTTCTCTATATGCTCTAGAGAATATGTTTGGGGAAAGTGGAGCTACAAAAGTGCAAATTCCCAAACATGACTAGCAACCAGGGGCAACCAGCCACAAAAATTGACTTCAGAAGTTAATTAAAACTTAGTAATAAGTATCATAACAAAGTGTTTAATAAAATAAGTTTGTATTTTAGAACTTTGTGGAAAGAATTTTTTCACTATTGTTCAGTTTTGTATAAGTTTCTTAAGACTGGCATTGCTGTTGTTAAATATTCCAACTTTCATAACTCATTAAATACTGAAAGAATATTGTTGAAAATCAAGATATTGATTTATTTGATTGGGATCTTTATCTGCAATCACATTTTTTAAAATAGAAAAACTTATTTTAGAAGTTATAGAGCTTTGACATTAGCTTCTCATTGACTTAGAATAGGGATTTTCCTTAATTTATGGAAACTGCTGTAGATTACATCCCTTGTGTAGCTCATTCACTGAACCCATGATGTGGAAAGTTGTGATGGGCATCAAATCTTTTCAGTCTCCTTGAAGTTTACAAGGGGTATTCAAAAAGTTCTTGACATGCATCGGCAGGACAAAAACCATTGCACTTACCTCAAAAAAATTTTGCTATCCTTCAAATTACTCCCCTCCAGCTTATCTATGCAAAGTTGCATACATTTATGCCAATTCTGGAATGCTTGGTGGTACTCCTGTTGGGGAATATTCTGCAACTCTGAATGAATGCATTTTGCAAGATCTCGCACCCTTGATGAAAATGGTTTCTCAGCAAGTTCATTTTTTAATTTTTGGAAACAACCAAAAATTGCATGGTGCACAATTGGGTGAATATGCAGGATGGGGCAGCTGTTTTATTTTTTCCTGCTCCAGATAGGCCATAACTTGCCAGGTTTTGTGAGCACTGGCATTGTCATGAAGAAGAATACTTAATATACCTGTTGTTGGATTCTGCTCCTTCATCTCCTTAACGATTTTGGGCAAAATAATGTTAGTGTAGTATACAGTCATTTTTTCAGGCAAGGTGTCCATGGCTACCATTCCTTGGGAATTGAAAAAAAAAATGCTAATGTCCTCTTCTTTGAGCAAAAGTCTTGTCAGAGGGTTTCAGGACATTGTTCATCTTCCACAACTCAAACACATAGTTGTTGATCTTTCTGAGAGTTGTATAGTAAAAAACCATGTCTCACTGCATGTGACAATGTCTGTTAACCATTTGGGCTACTAGGTTCAAACATTGCCAGCATCTCCTTGCACAGGTTGACCTAGGCCTTTTTTTTACTGTTCTGTCAGTTTGTGGGGGTACCCATTTGGCACAGATATTTTGGAACTTTAAATGCTGATGAATAATTGTTTCCACACTACCAATCAATATACTGACATCTAAACTTATTACACGAATGGTGATGCTTGGGTTTTCCTTAATGAGTCAACAAACAGCAGTGATGGTTCTCTCATTCATGGCCTCCTTCATCTTCCTGTACTAGGTCTGCCACCCTTCTCTGAATTTGTGCATCCATCCCATAACAGTGCCATTGAACAGGCATGATCCTTAAAATTTGTGATAAACTAGCATGATTTTTTTTTTGCCTTGTCCCCCAGCTGCATCTTGTGAAAAGGTAAAAATTTTCTGTCTTTGTTAGGCTCTGTAGCAACAAGGGAATTGTTTAAAAATATATATATATATATAAAAATAATGATAAGTTTAGACAAACTTTCAAACACACTGTAGCTTGTTAGCTTCAGAGAAACAAGTGCAATTCTGTAGACACGTGTCAAGAACTTTTTGAATACCCTTAATAGTATGATTTTCAGCTTTCTCGATATAGCTCACCTGTCAGAATATTTGTGATAGCTTTAACAAGCAGAAAAGCATACCAATTCCCTTTAAAAATACCCAAATTCCAACAACATATTTATAATTCTTTACCAAATATCATAAAAGATATAACTACCATATTTAGCTTAGTGTATTCTATTACATAACATACAAGAATGCTGATTTGATATTAAAATAAATGGATTAAATTTTTGATACATACCTGCTTTAATTCTTTCTCCAACTCTAGCACTATTGATGTAAAAGATGCTTCCTTACTAGCAGTTTCCAACAACAAACTTTCCTCTTGCTCTATTCCACTTGTTGCTGTTGCCTTCTGACTAGTCTGATATTTTGCCAAAGCCTAGAAAAAGTTAAAGTATAGTTACATATATTTTCATTTTTGTTTTGACTATGGATAATTAACGATAACTGCAATGTTACAGCATACGAAGAAACTAATTGCTTTTGATCCAATTTGTTAATTGATCAAATAACCATAGAATCCTATTTTTTCACCTAAATACCAATAAAAATGACACTAAGGGATTAATAAAATTTCTGTTAATCTTTCATGTGTCCAAGCTAGGTTTACCATTTTCCCTTTTATTATTCCAGTGGAACAGAGCATTTACCTTTTACCATTTACACTCCATTTAGCATTCCATAGAGCAAGATAGCAAATATTAATATTTTCTGATCAGAAATCAGAATATTTCAGTTTCTAATTAGATGTGGAAAATGACAGTTCCATTTACAACACATATTTTTACCTGTTTATTCCACTAGAAACATTTCTTCTTCGGGAAGACGACGAATCTAAGTACAAGTTTTGTCACACCATTTTAATCATTAAGCATATTTTAACCACATGCCCAGCTTTTAACTATGAATGTCATTTTTATTTTAGCATCTTGATTTTATGTCTGAGCACCTTACACATGGGCATCTTTTATCTGAGGAATCTTTTTTACCTCCTGTCTTTGCCTTTTTAAGTTATACTGGTTATTTTAACAGACTGTGATTTTATAGCTTTTCATTTATATACTATACAACCTGGTCTTTTATACCTGGGTTGGTTTTACCTTTTGTATCTTTATATTTATGGCTTATATTTATTTCTTGTTTATGTCTTCTTTCTATCTATTGGTTTTGTCCTTTCTTTTTGGTTGTGGGTTCTGCGACTTTTCTCTTTACCTTTTACCATATACATGCATTTGGTGCAATATGGTCTTAGTTGCCATTGTGCCATTAAACCCCAAACAACCAACCACTAGAAACAATTAGGATATAGTTTAAAAATAAATCTATTTGCACCTGCTATAATTGTACCTGCATGTTGGGTCACCATAAGTAGCCACAAGCACTGAAGCATTAGTTTAGTGCTTTCTTCTGCTACACTGAACAGAGCTTATCAATTAATTTGAAAGATCTTGACCTACTTTTTCATTTAGCAAAGTTGTAACAATTCTTAAACTTTTAACACAAAATTTCGATTTTTATTCATACTGAAAGTGTGTCATACAACATACATACAAGAACTACACACATCACTTTCAGCCCATATTTTACTAGACTTTCAATATTTAAAGATGGTTTTTCTGCTTTTAGAATTAATTTTATTGCTTTTCAAATATATACTGCAATTAGGAAGAATACTTAATTTTAAGTTTGATTGCAAATGAAACTGCTATGTAATTTCAAATGGTGGCTTACCCCAAAAATTGTAAGATTAGACAATTAGCATATTTGAAATTTTTTTTCTCAAAAGGTAGGATTTACTTTAGCAATATTTCTAATTACACTTCAAACATACTAATTAAAGTTAGGAAATTGTAATTTTTTTTTACCAAAATTTGTGTGCAATTTTAAAATTAAACTTTTTTTGTAGCAATTATGCAACTTCATACTAAAACAATTCATTTTCAATTTGAGTACTCTGATTAAATTTTAAATACTTTGAGATATTTTTATCATTTTTTTTTTCACTCTTCCTTATCTTCTTTAAGATATATATTTCAGTCTTCATTTAAATTACCTTGTTCTTAAAGAAAAATAATTTTTGCGGCACTACTTCATCCTGAATTTGGTGATCACCAAAAAATTAAAGCATATGCATTATCTATTATTTACATAAATATTTAAAAAGTTTAGAAAAAAAAATGAATGAAAGATTTAAGTACAAATAAAAATATTATGAACATTTATATTAGAATGATGAAATAATTAAAAAAAATACTTATAAAATTTTACTTACTTTTTTCTTCTTTGAATTTTTGACATTTTATTAATTAGAATTAGGTGTTTATATTACAGGTTCTCTAAACATTAATTATCAATAAAGTGTTTATTGGGTAGACAATGTCAAACAGGACCTTATTAGAATTGGTGTGCAGTTGCCAGATGCAGCAGATGTAGCTCAGGACAGACTTGCCTGGAGAACTAAATTCCACGGTCTGGCTGGACCTCCGTAGCCCATGGCTGCTTGAGGAGGAGGATGATGATTATGGGTTCTCTAAACATTAATGAATGGTTCATTATCCTTCCATTGTATTGAAAACTTCCTGTGGGACACTCTTACTTATGCTGTTGCCACCACAGTTTTTGTTTTACAGTGATCACAGATGAAGAGGAATCGGAAATGCATCTGTAAAATTTAATATGAAGTAAAGTTTGTCAACTTTCTCGTGTCTATGGTATATAAGATGACTGTTGTTAACTGATTATAATGTTGAATTGAATGCAGCTGTGCCAATAACCATGACACTCCAACAAAATTCATGAACCATCTGTGCCAGAGAGCAGGGAAGACCTTTAACTCTGGTGGCAACAATGTAAATAAGAGTGTCCCATAGGTAGCAGGTTTTCAATACAAAGGAAGAATACATTAACATTAAATTCTCTTTTGTTTGGTATATATCACATCACATATTTCTGTTTGTTTACTTCATGATGAGGTTGTGAATTTATTTTATGTTCTGAAAACACTTCAAAATTAACTTGGCCACCTGAGTGAGATCAATTTTAGAACCTAACCACTTTAAGGGTTAAACATAAAATGCAATACATAACTTAAAATATTGAATTATTAATAGAAAAATAGTTTTATTTATGAACAAATTACATATCTTTAACAATGGACCATATTCATTTATGAAATTTACAACTCACTTATCTCATTAATTAAAAAAGGTTACTTTTAAATAGTTTGTCCAAGAACCTTTGGATATTCTTCAACCAATATTAAATTAAAAAACAGAATTATAACAATAACATTCTGGTGCTGCAAAGGCCAGCCTGGTCATTAGATCTATTGCTGATTGAGCACATCTGGCACATCACAAATGATATTTAAGAACAGAACTGACTCCAATCTATAAACACAGCCATTTACATGTAACTTGCAATTGCTGTACTAAACAAATTAAATAGTGATTTCCCTCTTTTTTTCATCAGAATAGTAATATCCAGAATATGATTATTAATACCGTGAATATATTTCTTGTGAATTAAAAATACACTAATCAAAAAATTGTCCCACCCAGAAGCTATGTTAATACATATTAGTGTGGAAGGGCGGATCAGTATTAATGCTGACAAAGGGAAAATCGCGGGTCTGGTTACATTTAAAATGCAGTGGATTGATTGAAACATTATGTTAAAAAATATCAGGTATACCAGAAATTACTGTTGTCAACAAAAGGATGGGTTGGTTGGATTGTTTTTCCTCTGAGTGGCACTTTTTTGCACACCATGGGCTAAATGGCCAGGTCACATGGATCCCAAAAGCTCAGAGAAGGTTGGGGGTGAGGACCCACTGGAAAAGCTGTTGGGAGACAGATGGTAGCCTCCCATCAAGGCCATTCAGCGTGTTCTTTAACGTGCACAGGGCATATCTCTACTGCAAACGGGACCATGGCTTAACGTCCCATCCGACGGACAGCAGCCTTTTCAAGTCCATTGGTGTCCTCTACTGACTGTGGGCAGGGTGGGGAATTTTGTGGAGATAAATCTCAACGCTGACCCAGTTGGGACTCAAACCTGGGAACTGCAGATTATGAGCCTAGCGCACTACCAACTGAGCCAACCCCGCCCCACTAAAGGATGGATTCCCTTTCTGCCCATGAAAGAAAAAACTATATACCAAAATGGATTTCTGATATATAGTAATATATACCTAACAATATACTGGAATGGCATTCCGGTATAGAGTTAGGCATATTTTGAAATAAAAATTGTGAAAGCTTTTTACACTCAAAAAAATGTACAATTGTTCAATATGAGCATCATATTTTTCCTTACAAATATCCACCCTATAATTAAACTGATTGCATTTTCTGCAATATAATGTGTCCTTGTCAAATGGCACATATCCTTTCCTATATATATATAGCTATTATAAAAGTGGATATTTCTCATTAACAAACTGAAGGAAGGCATGTAACATGGAATTATGTCTGTTGATGAGGTCACATTTCATGGCAGAATATGGGATGAACTGATTTATAGGATGGATATTTGTAAGATGCTTTTTGAACATTTCTAGTCTATTTCTGGAGTGTTTGGGTGACCAAATCAAGACTAGTAAATACCAGAATATTCTAATAAATGTTCCAATTTCAGTTCATTAAAATTGGAATGTTCTTCTCGAAAGTGTAACCCTACAGAAAAAACCAAGGTAGTGGTATAATGGCAAAATAGACACGATGAAGAATTTGCAGCAGGTGGTAGTATTAATTTGCCTATTCTATTTGAGTCGAGTACAGATTACACAATTATGCTGCATGAATTAAACTTACTATCTGTTACTGTGAGATGTACAGTACTTTAACCTGTACATCTCACAGAGGTATAATTTTTTCCAGGAGCATTTTCAAGAGGTATGATCTCTTACTGTTTCCAATAGCGAGTTTAAGTGATGTGACTTACTGTTTCCAGAAGAGTGTTTGAGATGTTTGACTTTTACCGTTTCTGGGGGTGAGTTATAAAGGTGCAACTTTTCTTGTGGCAAAACTTGTATCTTGCCAACACTCAACTACACTGCCAGCATGCAGACTGAAAAAGCAATCATGTAAATTAAAAAAAAATAAAGGCAGAAATATACTGGCTGTGATATTTAAAATACGTTTTAATTAAAAAACATGTAAGCAAAACCCAACTGTATATCATCAGAAAACAAAAAAAGTTACTTAAAAGTCACAATTTTTTTTTCCAGACACTGGGACAGGTCTTTAAAAACCAATATGTCTAATGAACTAAGGGACCTGGGTTCGAGCCCCGGGTAAGGCATGGATGTGTGTGTCGTTTTTCTGCTGAGGTCTGCCAACCTCACAGACCTACTATGGCACATAAACTGACAGGCTCCTGTCAGACCGCTGTGGCAAGCAGCTGCTTGAGGGGGTATTTATTTTTTATTATTATGTATGAGTAGACAAAAGCTTTCTGTTTTTCATTCCAGCTACACTCCACATAAAAAAAAAATCACCTACCCAGAAGGATATATAAAACAGAATGGACTATAAAATTACCCAATATCACTGTAATGGTCAGAAAAGCTGAGAAAATTTGTTGGAATTATTATCTACAAAATAACCCTGGTATTTTCTTGGGTTAATATCCAATATATAGTTGAGTCCATTTTCCCATGGTGGGCAGTACAGTCTGTGATATTATGAATTCACAAATGTTCTTGACCTGCAGCTGCCTTGGGTGGAGGGGCTGTTGCAAATTTACATCAATTTGGAAGTGGCACAAAGAGATGAAATATGCTGTTTGGAATCCATGATTTTCTGCACACACTAACTGATGTATTTGTAGATTTCCAGCATATCTTGCAACTTTTGAAGAAGAGTAAATAACGTATCTTTTTTTAGGTCACTTTTTTTGACAGAATTCAAAATATCCTGATGTAAAACTTTTTTTTCTCATTCTCACATGTGTCCTCTGTGGGACATAGCAACATCTAACATTTAAGTCTTTAATCACTATTTTAAATTTAGCTGTAAGAAATATTTCATTAATGCATTCGGTCAGTTTGTTGTTCACAGGCCTCAGCCAAGAGATGGTGCTGTTAGGAAACGCATGATGTCAAAGTGTAAAGTATAACACGGATATGTAACATTAGGATAACTATGGGTTGCTGGTGGCAAAAGGTTCTATGATATGTCTTTTGGTGTGAAGTCACATGCCATGTGTGGGATTTGGCTTGAATGCAATGTTTATGTTTGGATATTTTGTCACTCTTGGATAATTTGTGCAAATGGTCACAGGTAAGTGGACCACTCAGCCATGGGACGGCTAGTATTCATAAAAAATAATAATAATAAATACCCCCTCAAGCAGCTGCTTGCCACAGAGGTCTGACAGGAGCCTGTCAGTTTATATGCCACAGTAGAAGATCTGAGAGGATGGCAGGACCTCAGGAGAAAACAACACGAACATCCATGCCTTACCCGGGGCTCGAACGCTTTAAATATTGGGAAAAGAGGGAGGGAGGGGGGAATCAGCACAATTTGTAGTATGTGGTGTGATGCCCCATCATTCACTTTTACTTTACCTTAACCAGTTTTGCTTAATTTACGTTATATTTATCATTTTGGGGATTTTTATTTCCTTTTTGGCATCACAGCGCTCATTTCCAAGAGTTAGGAGTTGCGCATGCGCAACTCCGAACTTCCGAGTGTCACCCGCTAAAGCGCGTGCACAAGGACACACCCCCTCTTGCATCATAGCTTGTGTCGCTCATCAATTTATGCAAATGTATTTCCCGGCATGCAACATGACACGTGCAGGCTTTGTACCTCTTGTTATAACCGATGACATGTTGTCATGACAGTCAGTAGCTTAGCAGCAGTTAGTCAGACAGAAGAGAGTGTGGTGGTAAGCACGGAGGAGCACAGTTAGTGCAGTGTGTGTAGTCAAAGTTGAGAAATGATGTATCTTCTTCATTGAAGTTTTGGTGAGTGTTTTTTGGAAATAAATTTGTTTGTTATTTAAACCTTTTGAATCTTTACTAATTTTTTCTCTTGATCAATGTTAATTGTTTTGGATTAGATATTATCTTTACATTTTGACAATTATTTAATATTTTTGAATTCTTACTCATTAACGCTCACTGGTATTTTGAACCCTAATTTAACTTTATTTATTTTTTTGGCAATTTGTTAATTATTGCCTGGTGCCCGTCTCAGCTATCCGGAGGCATAAAACAAATTGGATCAGAAAAAGGGTCCAAACTTAAAAGTATTTTGCATTTCTTTGGAGCATTACAGTGGGAAAGCAATTGTGTTTTGTTAACATGGTTTGTGTGCTTACGAGTTGTTTTATAATTTTATTCTTTTTATTAGCATTGTGAGTGGTAGGACTTTTGTAGCCAACGACTGCATGCAAATTTTTTATGTATATATTGTGAGTGGTGCTTTTTTCAAGGAAGGGGAGGGGATTCACTGATTTATTTGTTACATTTGTTTAAAATGCAAATTATCATTTACCATGGTAATGTATGTTACATTTGATGTAAACCCAAATTATCGTTACCATGCAACAAAAAATTATTTTTTGTAGAAACCACTGGGTCTGAGTAGTTGAAATAATCAAAAAGTACTGTTTGGTTACACTGCCTAAAAATATGCCACTCAAGGACAGTTAAATCCAGGAAGAGTGCACTTCTGTCATGTATTCTTATAGTAAAAGAGAATCACTGGCGATCCATCTGAGAAGTGTAGTTAGTATGTGTAGGTGTTTGCTAGCAGCCTTTGCTCCGAGAAAAGAAAGATTTTTAGCATCTGAAATTTATTGTCTATCTGATCTCATAAAAGCTCAAGTTATACCACTGGAATTCTTGTGTGAGAATATCTAGAGAAAAATGTCTGTTAAGAGTCATCACATTCCAGGGAGCTATGGTAAGAAAATGACCACTAACCCAAAGATTCTTATTATTATTCAACTGATCATTCAGTTGTTTATTAAGCTATACAGGGTGAATCTGAAAAAGTGGGCAAAACTTTATGGGGTGGTAGAACGCAGCTATACGAGCAATATTTGTCATAGAATGTATGGTCGGAACGCAAACGGCGAGCTGCTAGGTTGCGTTGGAAATGGTATAAAAGGGTCGGTCCTCGCACCCAACGGCATTTCTACCGTGGATTGCCGAGAGGATGGCTGGTTATACTAACCACGAAATGGCGGATATGCACTTTGTGTACGGTGCGGCGGACGGGAATGCAAGTGAGGACCGACCCTTTTATACCATTTCCAACGCCACCTAGCGGCTCGCCGTTTGCGTTCCGACCATACATTCTATGACGAATATTGCTCGTATAGCTGCGTTCTACCACCCCGTAAAGTTTTGCCCACTTTTTCAGATTCACCCTGTATATATATGGTGTCTGTTAAGATCAGTAGAGTACTGATTCAACTTAGCTGTGCATCCCTATAATACATAAGCTACATAGTCTTAATCTAGAGTTACCATGTTTTCAAATCAAGCAACCAAGAAAATTTTCAAACCTGTTTCTCTAGTCTTCCAGCAATATTTCAATAGATTGGCTGTGCTGGCCTGAGCATTAAATCCAGGAAAGGCATTACTAATGGAAAATTACATTTTTTTTAAATAAAAAAAAAACACACACACATCTATCCTTATTTCTGTTTCTAGCAATATAAGTTATTTAATCACAAATAGCTTGGCTAACAAAAGACAGCTATAATAATTAGAGCACCGAGCTGGATTCTTAATTAATTAGACTTCAGGTCTGTAATTCAGCTAACAATTATTGCAATGTTTTTTTGCTGTCTAATCTACCTACAGAGACTGAACTGCCCAAGCTCAATGAATTCAGGAAGTTCCTGACAACTCATATCGAAATCTAGTTCAATGCTTAGCTTTTACAAGCAATTGTTATTCAATTTCTATTACACCATGCTTTACCTATTATGAAGGAAATTCTCTCAAAATATGTATTATTTGTAGGAATTGGAAAAATTTTATCCACAAGTTTCATTAGTTTTTTAAAACTGATCTGTACTTGAGAAATCTCCCTTATGCTTTTACCAGGAAAATTAGTGAAAAAAAAAATTATATGATACATTACAGTGGTATCATCTATTGATCAGGTACAAGGTACCAATATGGGACATCTCAGACAGCAACGGCACCAGACATGTTTTCAGGACAAGAGGATTCTCTCTTTCTCACCCTTCCTCTATGTGTGAAAATCTTGTAAGATTCATGGTCAAAATGCAACACAGACCTTGATAGTGAATACAAAAAAAGACACTCAAGAGTCCTAATTAACAGCTTTACTCTGCTTTATATTGTGAAAAGCAAGTTTTAAAATATTAAAAATGCAATAAATAGTTGCTCCTTTTCACATTTGATCACTGATACATTAAATCCTTACCCATCCTAAATAGCCTGTTTGCAAATCATGATCCATTCATGAATGTATAGTTGCACATTCACGACATGAAATATACATAAGCTCATACACACCACCTTTCACAGAAAAATTGTATTTGTATACATATAATTCTTAGCCGTCCCATGGCCGAGTGGTTAGCGCGCTTGACTACTGACCTAAGGGACCTGGGTTCGAGCCCCGGGTAAGACATGGATGTATGTGTCGTTATTCTGCTGAGGTCCTGCCATCCTCTCAGACCTTCTACTATGGCATATAAACTAACTGACAGGCTCCTGTCAGACCTCTGTGGCAAGCAGCTGCTTGGGGGGGGGGGGGGGGTATAATTCTGATTTCAGTCGCAAAATAAAAATTTAAATTTCTCCACAAGCAGTCCTACTTGCTGCAGAAATATGACAAGTCTGGCAATATACCATAGAGAAGTTCTTTTAGAAAGACCTAGAATTGAATTTATCACAATTAATTGCTGTACATTAATATACAACTAGCAGTGATGATAGCAAGCCCATACCAACCTGGCCATTCTTCAAAGAACAACTGAAGAGATCTAATTGTAAGCTGTACTTGTACCAGCAGACTTCCATCAAGTTCATTGCCAATAACTGGTGAATATTGTTCCTTTTCTCAGGTTCCCTTTCATGTCAGGAGCACATCAATCGTAGTTAAGTAGCTACCATGACAAACTTTAGCTAATCAGATACTACATATGATATGTTGAGCACTCCTCTTGACTTATAATTTTATTATTAATGTACAGCAATTAATCGTGATAAATTAAATTCTATCAAATTAGCTGTGAATTGTAATTTACAGAAAGATCTAAGCAGAAAGCAACATACACAACAAAGGAAATATCCACATTTAAGTGTTCTGAATTCAGGTAGCTTTGTTCTGAAATCGCTCAGCCATCAGGACAACTTTTCAATAATGTGTATATGCACATATTATGATACACAACATAGTATGCAAAAGTTTAAGTTACAACCCCTTGTGAATGAGATGCTAACTTCAAAGATTTATGATTTTCAAAATGGGTTATTCCATGTAAATTCAACCAGGCCAGTTCACCACCCATCACAGATTTCAATGATCTTTGGCATAAATATTAGTACACATAAGATGTTTAATTGTTTGAAATATTTTAAGTTAAAAAAAATTTTTGTAATGAGTTATAATTGTTTAACCTAAGGGGAAAATGTAAATTCGATTGTGACTAAAGGGTTTTCTTTTTTTTTTCTTTGCTTCTATCATAGATGAGGAGACCCAAACTGATGTGCTGATGTAGATTTACCTTATTAATTCATTACAAAAATCAAAATTGAAATATTTAATACAGTTTTGAAAAAAAATTGAAAAAAACTGAAAATTTTAAAATGTGAGAAAACATGATGTGGCCACATATATAAAAAATTAAAACTGACATATGTTTACATTATACTCCATATAAATGTTGTACAAAATTTGGAGTATGGTCATATCTTTGATAACAAGGAAAAAAATATTGAATCTGTACCAATGTTATTGCTAATGATGCACTTCAGGAGACTGCACTGATTCTCTCATGCATGCGGACTGATGCAAGGAGAGGCTACAGATGTGTTTGCTGTTAGCATTCAAGCGTGACTTTGTAACTCCAACCACTCCAACTAGCATTCGGCTGCTATTTACAGCTATAATGCTGCTATTGATAAACTTTCATATCTTTTTTTTTACAGAGGAGCAAATGAAAAAGCCCAATAATTAGAGGGGAACAAATTTAACAATACAAATGTTGTGACCAAGGTTAAGATGACCAGATTGGCTGCTATTTACAGCTATAATGCTGCTATTGATAAACTTTCATATCTTTTTTTACAGAGGAGCAAACAAAAATGCCCAATAATTAGAGAGAACAAATTTAACAATACAAATGTTGTGACCAAGGTTAAGATGACCAGATTGTGATTGGTAAAAACCAGGACATGTTATTAAATGTTTCAACTTCAGTTCGTATAACTTGAAAACAGTAAATTATGCTTTATTTTTGATCAACTGTTCTATAATAATCAAGCAAAAAATAAATATTCTGAAACCTGAAAACTGATGGTGTAATCGTGATGATCTCCATTTTTCAATCATCGAGGAAAAATATTTCTTTGCTGATATTATCTGAAGAACTGTGTAAGGCATAAGCAGGAGCTGGATGGTTTAATCCAATAATAGAAACTAATTGTTTTCATTTACTAGACTTCACAAAATTAATAAATACACTTGGTATTTCTAAAACATATTAAAATATAAAATCAATTATCTTGATCACTATATCGGAAACTTAGCCCTTTTCCGTTTAAATGATTATATATTCTAATTATTTATGACTAAGTCCTTTATTATCAACGTATTTTACAATAACATTTATCTCATCAGCAATGAATGACTTTGTTAAAATGAACTAAATTCAAACTTGTGTATGCACAATTTTTTCTACTCATTAAATTCGAAGGAGCATCTTTGCTTATTTTGACTACATTAAGCGCTTCATTAATTATTATAGAACAATTGATCAAAAATAAAGTGTAATTTACTGCTTTCAAGTTATATGAACTGAAGCTGGAACATTTAATAACATGTCCTCTGTATCGTAATCTGGTCACGATTGTAATCTGGTCACCCTATGTATCACTCAACATTTGTATTGCTAAATTTGTTCTCTCTAAATATTGGGCTTTTTTGTTTGCTCCTCTGTAAAAAAAAGGATATGAACGTTTATCAATAGCAGCATTATAGTTGTAAGTAGCAGCTGAATGCTAGTTGGAGTGGTTGGAATTAGAAAGTCACGCTTGAGTGCAAGCAGCGTTAACCTCGAAGAAGTAAACACATTGGTAAACTCCTCTGTGTGCATGTGCGAGAGTGTTATTGTGGTACCTGAGGTGCATCATTAGTGATACCATTGGTAAAAATTCAATATTTTTTTCTCGTTATCAAAGAAATGACCATACTCCAAATTTTGTACAATGTTTCTATGGTGTATAATGTACAACATGTATCAGTTTCAATTTTTTATGTACGGTGCCACATCACTTTTTTTCACATTTTAAAAATTTGTTATTTTTATTTTTTTTAAACTGTATTAAATTTTTCAAATTTGATTTTTTTAATGAATAAAGCAAATCTACATCAGTACATGAAGTGTAGTCTTCTCATCTACCATAGAAGCAAAGAAAAAAAAAAGAAAAACCTTAAGTCACAATTGCAATTTGTACATATTCCCCTTAGGTTAAATGATTATAACTCCTCACAAAATTTTTTTTTACTCAAAATATTTTGCACAATTAGATATCTTATGTGTACTAACATTTATGCTAAAGACCATTGAAATCTGTGATGGGTGGTGAACTTTTTCTAAAAATTTGGATGATTAGATCTCCAATGCTGGAATGCCAGGCCTTTGAGCCCTCTATGATTCTGTTTTCATTTCCAATGAATCAACATTGCAGCAACTTTCACAGGTTTATTAAATACTAATACACAGGCACCTTAGGAGTGATAATAAAATATCAAGGTATAAAGTTTTAATTGTAATCACAAATCCAGTTTGTTTTTTTCTACCGTATAAATTATATGTATCAACCAAGTGCTCAACTGCAATTTCAGATTCCAAAGTTTATATATAAAAGTCTGAAACTTTTTATGCTACTGGCATGGAATAATACAATCGAAATATATTCAAGGATGAGGAATGTAAATTTAAATAAGTTATTACCTCTCTAACCATCTCCAATTCATGCCTGGTTGTGTCGTAACACATTTCCAGCTCCTCACATCGCTGCTGTAAAGCTTGCTTTTCGTCTAATAAAACTAGTCCATACTCAGCAGATTGTATTTTTTCATGACTTGTTTGCGCAAGTTCACAATTAAGTCTTTCTATCTCTTGTTTTAACTGATCTCTTTCCAATTTTATGATTTCTACCGCTTCTTCCATGTCTGAATTTTAAGACAGGTCAGGAAAAGTGATTATCACAGCATATTAGTTTCAGGCTTTAAAGCTTGCCACTTTTTATTATATGAAGCAAAAGATTGTTATAAAAAATGAGAGGAAACAATAATGTTTTAAATTATCCATAAAATACCAATAAAATAATACAATCACCGATTATTTAGTCCGAAGTCATCTTTCAACCAAATATTTCACCATATTCTCACAGTCTCACGCATACATGATGATGCGATTACGATTACGATAGTAAAATTCGTTTTAAAAAGTAAAATAATACCTCCCTCAAGCAGCTCTTTACTAGAGACCCTCCTGTGTAAGTAGAGGTTGGCCATCTCAAAATAGAACGTCATGTTTTGTCGTCGCTCGGATTGTTTAGTGTGCATAGCTGAATGGTATTGCAGGGTACTTATGGATTCCGGAAAAGAGTAGGGTAATATTTGATACAGATTTCAGTGTTCATGATTGGAAGCACTTTAGAAAACGGCTAAAAAAGGAAAAGTAAATTTTAGGGCTTTTTTTTTTTAAAGATTTATTTCGCTTTGTTATCTGTCCGTCTGTAGACATCGAACTTTTTTGTTTATACAGATAAATAAAAAATTCTTTTTGTGTTAGATAGCTATTAATGATATATTACGATTTGCATTTTTAGAAATTCCCAAAAGTTATAACTGCGTTCTCTAAAGGGGGAAAAATTTGAAAATTCCAAAAAAATCTAACGAATACTCCAAACGATGTAGTTATGTTAGAAATCTGAAATTTTGATGTTGAAATGTGAAGGT
Organism: Ryuthela nishihirai; assembly: GCA_038380435.1. Lineage (NCBI taxonomy): Eukaryota > Metazoa > Arthropoda > Arachnida > Araneae > Heptathelidae > Ryuthela > Ryuthela nishihirai. Next base: position 46,096,848 of record JAWZYU010000020.1, read on the forward strand.
TACGAAGTTATCATTGGCAACAATCACTTGACCCTTTAGAGCCAGGTAAAGGTCCTGTATAGTTAGAGTCTAACATCCTTCTTCAAAAACTGGACCATTTTGTAAAAGGGACTTGGTCCCTTTATCATCTGATCCACGAGAAAAAGTTTTTTGTGTGAGTCAAAAAGTAGGGACCAGTACAGTGAAGTGCTAGCGACCCTACTTTTACATGTTGGCGATAGGCTTTTGCCGCAGGCCGCCTAATAGTGAAGGAGGTTGTTGAAGATTCGTGCCAAGGAAGTGCTGCGTCGTAGTTTTGTGGTAAGGGGGTGGGGAAGGGAGAGATTTGGAATAAACTTTTTCTGGGAATGAATATTGTAGCGTGTGTCATCACTGTGTGGCCCATGTTGGCCGGAAGTTGGTACGAAGGGTGCAAGGTAAATATTCAAATGGCAATCTCGGTGATTCACTGCCATTGGTTGATTGAGTCACGTGGTTTATGGACGCCTAGTTTTGTCGTACCGTGAGACGAAAGCCTATGAGTTAGTGTATGTACCAAGCTAAAACTTCTCAGTTGTTACAGTTTTATTACATTTCTACCACTTTTTTTGTCTATAAAAGCTGTTATATTTTATGAATGCCTCACTGCGCTGCATTTGGGTGTAAAAATTTCACACAAAGAAATAATTTAATGAATATTTTTCCCCAAGAAACACTATCAGAAGACGGCAAACGGCTGCAAAAGTGAAAAAATAATTTCTTTTAAGGTTCGTTTGAAAAACGAGCTAATGTTTTCACTCTATCGTCTGCCTATGCCAGTATTTGTTTGTCTGTCTGTCCGTCTCTCTGTTGACTGTTGTCTGTCCATCTGTCTTTCCACCTGTCTGTCCGTCTATAGACAATCATTTTTTTCTACTTTTAGAGCTAAATGAAAAATTCTTTTTGGGTTGGATAGGTGTTGATCAAATATTGCGATTCGCAATTTTGAAAAATTTTAATAACTTTAATAGCTCTCTCTAGGGGTGCAAAAACACGGAAAATGCTAAAATTTCAAATGAATGTTGCAAAACAAACTATTTATAATGGAAATCTGAAATCTTCGTATTAGAGTGTTATGGTCAGAAGGTTTACTATGGCAACAAGGCTTTGACGTCTTAGCCAAAAGGGATAAGAAAATGAAACTTTTTCTTAAAGAGAAAAACGAAACTATATTTTTTTTGCTTTACAGGCATTAACAAAATATTAATAATTTACACAATATTTGATGATCTCAGTGTTACCTGTAGACGTTTAAACATCTATAAATCAATGAATATTTTTGTGGAAAAAAATTTCGCCGACATACGGGATTCGAACCCACATTTTTCCAGAAACATGCCAGAGTATTCTAACTTGTTGAACTAATACCATTTGTCATTTTCCCACTAATAATGACTATCACTCTTGCCGTGAATTTTGGGCGCCTCCATATGACATCTATGATCTCGGGTGGCAACTATTTCTTTTTCAGTGCTCTGAGTAAGATTGATATAAATAATGAAGTAAAATCACGCTATTTAGCGTTATTAATGATTTAAAGAATATTTTAAAATCTTAGTGTTACCTGTAGACTTTTTGTCTATAAATCAATAAATGTTTTTTGTTTAAAAAAAAAGCGTTAGTTCAACAAGTTAGAATACTCTGGCATGTTTCTGGAGAGATGCGTGTTCGAATCCTGTATGTCAGCAAAGTTTTTTTTCACAAAAATATTAATATTTACATTTTTCGAATACCCATCAGTTGGAATTTCCAATATTTCAGATTGCTAAAGGCGACAAATGAAAACTCGAAAAGCGACCTCTAGCAGCGAAAAAAGCTGGAAAATACAAAATTTTTAAAAAAATATTGAAAACGATCTATTTTTCATAGAAACTTAAATTTTTGGTTATAGAGTGTAATGATCAAGTGGTTTACCCTAATAGTAATGATTTGTGCCGTTGGTAAAATGCAACTTTTCTGCTTTAAGAGATAAAAGAAAAACTTTTTTTGCACATTGCAGCTACTAATAAAATATTAATAATTTATTTTCTCAATTATACAGTAGTTCGAATTTCCACAGTCAGAGGGTACTAAAAGTGTAAAATAACTAGAAGAACGCATATCGCCTCTAGCGCATATGGGAATCTCATTTTCAAAGAGAAGGAAGTTTTTTTGCCTACTTTTTCACTCCTTAAAAGTTTTAATTAAAATGCTTGTGTTGTTTTTCTGCTGAGGTCCCAGCATCCTCATGGACCTTCTACTATGACATATAAATTGACAGGCTCATGTCAGATCTCTGTGGCAAGCATGTGCTTGAGGGGCCATTTATTTATTTTAATATATGATGGCGGAAATGCACGCAGTAGTATTTTATTAGTAATTATAAAGCATAAAAGGTATTGTCTTTTACTTCTTAAATTTAAAAAGTTGCTTTTCTCTCGCTCCTCTGAAAATAGTGGGTAGATCATTGCTATTAGTGGAATTTCTACCATAGCAGAACTATAGTGCCTATAAGTAATAGTGTGGCAATCGTCAATAGCCTAGCTATAGTGCCTATAAGTATATAGTACGGCAATCGTCAATAGCCCATCAATTAAAAATTGGTCCAAATAATGGTTCCCTACCAACAGGGGGACTAGAATCGCATCATAACTTCTAAATGCCCATTGAAAGATATTGATATACACCCAAATTTACACCCGTTTTACACCCAAATTACTCCGTCACAAATAGTTCTAGTTAGGAAAAAAGTAGTTCTACATAAAAAAATGATATCGCAAGATATTATGGGCATGAAAAAACATGATACTCTACAAGCAGCTAAAATGTTTCATTAGTTTCCTCCAGAAATTTGAATATTAAGAATTAGCTTATATAATAAAAAATTGTTTAATTGGGGTGGCATCCTCACAAATCCCATTTGTACACCTGTAGAACGATATTAATTTGGCAAGTGTAAAGTCATTTAGCAAATTAATCCATAAAACTTTGTGAAAAGATAATTAAGGAATAATATATGATAGAATTGATCTATTGTTAAGCTGTCAAACATATCCTGCTGTTATCATAGTGGTTTCGTAAATGGCTGTTTTTATTTTTACTAGTACCACACGAGGATTGGAGTAAGTTGTGCAGTAACGAAATTTGATTTCCTAAAAATAGTTATTTGTATGGCTAACAAATCCATCTACAGATCGCCTGGAAACAAGAAATAGCATTCAATAAGTGAAAAAACCTTTAATTTGTTTGATTTATTTAGCATAATTGAACGTTTATAAAAGTTTCAGGGCAGTTTTAAATTTCAGTGTTGCTATGTTTAACTTTATGAAAAGGAGAGAATTATATAGTTTACATTTGCTCGTATTTAACCTTACATGACATTTAATACAATTTCAAGCACAACTTGCTGAATACTGTGTCGCCGTAAGAAATTCAGCTCGCCGTGGCTAAAATATAAAGCGGCAAGCCATGACCGCGTCCGTTGTACTTTTTACTTAGTAAAGTGTGCTTTGCATGTGGCATCTGGAAGCGATAGTAACCGCTAGCCTCACGATTGCAACGAACCGTTTTAAAGTATTTTTCTCAGTATAACTTTCTTTTGCACAGTGCAGTTAAGACGAGAATTTTTAAGAGTAATATTTAGAATTTTAGATTCTACTCAAATATAAATAAATTACTGAGGTTTTGTTTTTATGCTTAAGAACATTCAAGTCTAATATGCATTGGGGGTACGGTAAAGCTATTATTGGGTCCTGTCAACTCCATGACCTATGTTCCAGTCATTGGTTCCAATACTTAAAATAAATAAAAAACTAATAAATACCCCCTCAAGCAGCTGCTTGCCACAGAGGTCTGACAGGAGCATGTCAGTTTAGCGGTAATAAAATGCTGTGGTATTCAGCACGGGATGGTAACAGCGTTTAACAATCCTTCATCATCTGTCCATTCAGCCCCTTTATCATCTGGTCCATTCGCAAAATTCAATTTTGGGCGCTGTAAGCAATGACTGGCGGGACCAGGGCTGTAAAGTGTTGGCTATCAAACATTTCGGCGACTAGGTTAATGGCTACCAGGCTGCCTAGATTAATTGAAAAATGAAAAAAAAAAGAAGCAAAGGGAAGCTGCTAGGTCGTAAAAAGTGTTAGAGAGTGTTGGGGAGTAGTTAAAATATCTTCCATGATGGAGGGCGGAATGTATAATGCTTTTTGTGGGACATGCTGTGAGTTGGTGTCAATAAGGTAGATTTTAGCGTTTGCTTTGTGTTACACAACGTAGTGTAACTACCTAGGAAATGGGATGGACTGTAGTTAAAGATATGGGATTGAGATAGTTATAAATTTTTAATGGTGTGGGGGAGGAGGGGTCTGGAGTCTCGAATAGGGGTGGAAATTTTTGCCCTGGAGAGGCTAAGATAGAACTTTTATATTCTTTAAATCTAATTGCATTGGAGGCAGTTAACTGTAGAAATGGAATTTTTAGGGGTGAGGGGGAGAGGGGCCTTTAATTAACTTCCCTTAAAAATTTTAAAATGTGCCATTAATTAAAAGGGGATATGAATTGAGGTATATGGGGGATAAGGAGATGGTTGTTAGCCAGTTAGATAAGCAATAATAATGAAGTGGAATGCAGTGAAGTAGACTCGAAGGGGTCCAGTGCAAACTGTATTCCTTGTGAATTAAAGGATATTTGATACCATAATTTTTTTTCCTTATAGTGAGGGGTAAGGGGGTTATGGAGGTCTGTTTATGACCAATTGGTGTATTCAGAGTGGTGAAGTGGAGGTTGTGGGTTGACAGGGGGTAATAAAAATTTGAATTAATCGATAGGTTAGAGCATATTAATAGAGAATAATCATGATACTAATAATTTGCAGTATTAAAATGATCTAACCTATCGGTTAATTCAAATTTTTATTACTTGAAGTATGTTTTGTAATTTGAAGATGTGACAAATAACATACGTACTAATATGTGACGTTTGGACTCGCCAATTGTAATATAAGTCCTGGCATAGCTCTCCTTGTAAATTGCAAACGCAATTTAAAATGTTATAATTGGCTAAACAAGGAAGAATAATCATGATACTTACTTAAGACATAATTTACTGATTGTTATATCTTTCCGTGAACTTCTTATTGAAAGCCATCTATTTCTGCAGAGAACTTCTTCTTTCATAAGTGATTGATCAGTCTATTCAAGATTTTAAATTGCAGGCTTTGTTTTCTGTTCTTAACGTACAGCTGTGTCTTCGATCACTCTGCTTCTGGGAAGTCTATTTTTAGAAACTAAGTGACCTTGACCTACGGAGTCGCCGCCACTGCTTGATCGAGACCTTCCCGACTTGTGTGACCACTAAATCGCACGCTCACGGACTTTGAAGTTTTTCAAGACTGCTTCCTGAAGTGCCTTTTTATCCAATTTATATAGTCTTTTTTAAGATTTCGGATCCTGGTAAACTCTCAACATGAACCAGCAATCTACTGGGGACCCTAGACTGGCTTCCAGAGGACCTTCAAGCAGTATTCCCTCTTCTACTGCTCCTGACAAGACGAGCTGTCAACTGTCATCTCATCAGCCCATGCAGGGTCTGTATGCCGTCTGTGAGTGCGGCCAGTACTAGTGCTAGTGCTGATGGCCAGGCGAATTTATCATCTCACAAACTTACTCTTTCTGATAGAAGTATTTCGGTGCCTAATTTAACTAAATCAACCCACACCACCCATCAGCAAATTTCCACTAGACACGCCCAATTAACCCACACCCAAAATAACCCACAAATTTTAACACAAGAAACTACACAGGAAAACATGCAAACCCATGATAGCGAGAACAACTGGACTGTTATCAAAAACAGAAAACGTTGCAGACGCCCCTCAAATTTTTCTGATAATGATATTGTCTTTGACTGCACTCCAGACCATGATTATGTACCAGTGCTCCTCTTTTCCAACCCCACCTCGTCACTAAAAAATCTCAACATAAATGCGTTAACCAAACAAATAAATTCTCACATCAAAAACCCCTGGATGCCAGATTCACCCACAGGGGGGAGTATCTGGTACATGTCAGAAACCTTGCCCAAGCTAAAACTCTCATGGCTGTCAAATACATAAACAACATCCCCATTAGCACAAAATTCTCGGAGTCATACAATAAACCCTATGGCTCCATAGAAGGAGTAGATAACTATCTTGACAATGAAAGCATCCTAGACGCCTTACAAGAGTATGATGTTCATAAAATCAAAAGGATTACATATGCTCATCACACAATGGAAGGGAACATTATCCGGAGAAATACTGATAAAATTATACTCTATTTTGATTCCCTATCACTCCCAAACTCTGTAGAACTTGGAATTCCTACCTTCCAGGTCACACCCTACACCAACCCTCCCCCACAGTGTTTCAAATGCCAACGTCATGGGCACATGATCAATATTTGTCGAAGTGCAGCACGTTGTAAATATTGTGACCAAGCACATCTCTCACAAGAATGTAAGAGTGACCAACCTCTGCTTTGCTGTAACTGTGGAGGGGCACATGTTGCATCTTATGGAAAGTGCCCAGCTAGATTTAGAGCCATCCAAGTCAAAACAGCTGCCACCACCACCACACCCACCCTAACACAAAAAATCACACCACACCCCAACATAACTCCAACAGAGACAGCCACCTACACAACACCAAAGACTCTCCTCCCAACACCGGTCAACAAACCAAACACAGCTCAGAAAAAATTTTCTGCTCCATCCAGACCCACCACTACACCTACTGTGGTCCTCCCCCCACCCACTATTTCAACTTCAAACTTCCCACCATTTCCCACCAACAAAACGCACAATACCAGCTCATCTGATGAGGACATCCATAAGCAACTCTTAACACAGCAGTCTCTCCCTCCCCCTTCAACCAAATTCTCTACCAGAAGCCAAATTCTCTACCAAACTACTTGAGAAGGACCAAGAGCAAAAAAGAACACCTCACCCAAATCGAAACCCACCTACAACACCCTGGTCTCACATCTCATTCAATTACTTGTTCCCCTTATTGATGCCCTTCTGCCTCCTAAAACCAGGTCCCCACAATTAAACATTGCCCTGCAAGCCATCTTGGCCCTGCTCCACCAACTTAATTAATTTCCCCTCTCTCACACACTTGCTACAGTTCCTTTCCTTTCCCCCCTGACACTACACCTAATTACACATGCATCCAATGGAACTGTAGATCCCTCACAAACAAAATCCCTGACATTAAATCACTCACTGACCAACACATTGTTCCCATTCTGGCAATTAATGAGGCCAAATTGCCAGATAACTTTCAATTTAGACCAGTGTCTCGCAAGCGGCCATCTTGGCCCTGCTCCACCAACTTAATTAATTTCCCCTCTCTCACACACTTGCTACAGTTCCTTTCCTTTCCCCCCTGACACTACACCTAATTACACATGCATCCAATGGAACTGTAGATCCCTCACAAACAAAATCCCTGACATTAAATCACTCACTGACCAACACATTGTTCCCATTCTGGCAATTAATGAGGCCAAATTGCCAGATAACTTTCAATTTAGACCAGTGTCTCGCAAGCTTTTTTACTCTGCGGCACACTGAATGTAATTTTTTTTCGCGGCACACTCAATCTAATTTTTTTTTCCGTGGCACACCTAAAGAAGAATAAAAACAAACTCTATATAATCGTCATTATATTTGCGCTTTGTTGAAGTCATCAGCCTGGTTTTTACTTGAAGATTTGCTCTCGTTCTTTAATTCATAACTCGGTGTTTGCTTCAAATATTTGTCCATTCTATGGCTTGAAATAATCAAAAATTAATACCAAAATTTCGAAAAAGCTTGATAAATACTTACAAGATCACAGTTGATAAAATCTGAAAGATTTTTATTAAAGCATGTCAATAGTCATATATTAAAGCACGTCGATAACACAAGTCAAGTCAAAATGAAATCTTTGGAATATCTAGTGTCAATTTGAAAATCTCTCGCGGCACACAGTTTGCGAGACACTGATTTAGACCCTACATAATACACAAAGCCATTACAGACAAAACCTATTCCAACTCCACCACACTAGTACACAAAAAATTCCCACACTGCATCATACCAATCACCACTAAATACACTTACATGGACATAGTTGGAGTTAATATTAAAATCCAAAACACTATCTTTAACATATACAATACATACTTTTACCCACATGAACACATAAACTCCAACACACTAATTGATGACTTCACACACATTTTTTTCCTCTCCTCAGGACCTAATATTGTTCTGGGAGACTTTAATGCCCACAACATCCTCTGGGGTAGGAAACGTACCAACCTCAGGGGCAGAATCATTGAAACTTTCACACAACATTTCAACTTGGCTATACATAATGATGGTTCACCCACCTTCACCAGAATCCCCTATGAGTCTGTTCTTGACCTCACACTCTCCACCCCTCATATATCCTCCATCATCACATGGCAGGTACATCACTCATCATGGAGTAGTGACCATTACCCCATATTCATCACACTACAAGGAATCAATCCCTCAGCATACAAAACACATACACACAGAAACTGGCACAAATTCTCCACCACTTGTGAAACCTCTATTAATACTCAAACACCACACAATACCACCTCCCTTTACACATGTATTAAACAAAGCTTACAAGCAAACACATTTACAACCAAACACATGACTGGACACACCAAACATCACCCCAAAATCATCACCCAACTGCAAATAAGGAGAAAAACAGAGGACACAGCCAGGAGACACCCCACTGTACCTGCCATCAACACATTCAACAAAGCCAATGCTAAGCTAAGAAGAACAAGATTAAACGTCAAAAGAAAGGAGTGGGGAAACTTCTGTAACAACATCAGCCCCAGAACAGACTCTCCCCTAATTTGATCAACAATAAGAACACTCAGGACCCAGGCTCAACCTTTAGCCCCTTGGCACTCATATTTATGGAAATATTCACTTTCCCCTAAACAAGGGGTTAACAACATTGCAATTCAGCTAACCCCCCCCCCCCCCCCCGCCCATGCCAACACACCTACCTACCAGCTGCATTGCACCCACATGAATGACACAATTAAACAAACGATACCATGCAAACTACCCGGAATCAACACACCCTTCACACCCAACGAACTTATCACAGCCATACATCAGGCCAATAAAGAAAGCACACCTGGCCCTGACAACATCACTTATAACACTATAAAAAACTTTGGCACAAAAACACTAAGCACATTGCTTAACATATACAATGAATGCTGGAACTCTCACACCTTCCCCTCTGAATGGGAAGATATACACATTATCCCAATTTTGAACCACATAAACCAGCATCAGAAATTTCTTCTTATCGACCAATTGCATTAACATCATGTATACTCAAAGTTCTAGAAAGAATGGTGCTCTCCAGACTAAAATTCTTCCTCCAACAAACGAATACACTCCCCACTTGCCAAACTGGCTTTAGAGAGAACAGGTCAACCACAGATAATTTCTTTGACATTATCACATCTGCTGAACTAGCCTTAAATAAAAAAGGAATTCTTTGTTGTGTCTTTCTAGACCTCACCTCTGCTTTTGATACTGCCTCACACACCAACATACTCTAGAAATTACATCAACTAGGCATCACAGAAAACATTTCTGAATTTTTTAAAAATTTCCTCACACACAGAAAAATTAAAGTCAAGCTGGGGACTACCCTATCTGACCCACATAAACTCAACAGAGGATTACCACAGGGCAGTGTGGTTTCCCCCATATTATTCAACATCTTACTACATGACCTCCCAACTATTTTCAACAATAAAATCACATGCTCCATCTTTGCAGATGATACAGTGCTCTGACCTTTGGAACTAACATCAACAGCATACAAACGACATTACAAAATGCAGTCAACCAGGTTCTTGACTTTACTACAAAATGGGGACTTGCCATCTCAGCACCTAAATCTGCGGTCTTACCCATTACACGTAAACACTTACCTACCAATTCACCAAATATTACAATTGACAATTGCACCATTCCCACTGTCATCCATTACAAATATTTAGGGCTAACAATAGACCGTAAGCTTACCTGGAAACAACACATTAATAGCATAAAATCCACATGTATTGGAGCATACAACATATTAAATTCCATCACAAGTGTGTCATGGGGGGCCAGCGATAAAGTAATGCTTACTTTCATCAAAGCATTTATAAACTCTAGACTAGAGTATGGCCTCCCAGCACTCAACACTGCTTCAAACACAGAAATCAATAAAATTGAAACTCTGCAAACACGCGCCATCAGACTTGCCCTGGGTCTTAAAGTTGGCTGCCCAAACCTCGCCACTTGGGCAGAAGCTAACATGCCACCTCTAACAATCAAAAACACCTCCTCACATGCAAACACTACATCAAACTTAAACACTACAATCCCACTCACCCAGCCATACTTAGAATTGAATCCACCACTAACTCTACTACCACAGCACAAATAATAAAAAAAAACACACTTTACCCCACTTGGCAACAAATTAAACCCTATAAACCCACACAAACACTTCCCTATTGGTTACTTAAAAAACCAAACATTCACCTCACTCTACCACACATCACCAAAAAAAAAAAGCTCACCTCCCCATTGAACTAAAAATTACTGCAGACAACTTAATCACACAACTATCAGACACTGACCATAAAATTTACACTGATTATCTCATATTCCACACACCACCTCTGGCTCTGCTGCTTTTTACACCCCTTCCACCAAATTCCCTTATGTTATAAAATTAAATCATGCTGAAAATAGCACCTCTTCATCAATACATATGGCATTAGGCTGGGCCACCCACCTCAACAAACAACACATTAACATAATCACAGACTCAAGGCCTGCATTACAACTCATTAACACACTAACAGTAGATCCATCACAGAACCATTCCCTTTTCCACATACAAAACATAGCACACAACATTATAGACAAGGGAAACACCCTAACCTTTTACTGGATTCCCTCCCATTGCAACATCATCCATAATGAGACTGTTGACTCACTTGCTAAACAAGGCCTCACACTCACAACCCCAAATTACCACACTGTCACTACATGCAAACATCACATAAGAGAATACAGAAAATTTTTTTATCAGACATGGACCCAGAATTGGGTACAACACACTACAGATAAAAAAAAATTCAGAGCCACAATAGCACCCTCTCCAAACACACTACATATCAACTACCTATCCAGAAGGGCCCAAACAGCAATACACAGACTCCGAACTGGCAGAGCGAACATCAACAAAGACTATTTATGATTAGAACAATACATACTGCACTCTGCCCAAACTGCCAAGTGATAGAGGATATCCCCCACTACCTACTACACTGTCAAATATACAACACACAAAGACACACCCTCTATCACAAACTTGCTACACTTGGAGTCACCACATTCACCTTATAGACCATCCTAAACCCCACCCATACAAAGGCAAAATCACATTTCAGGGCTCTGGCCCATTTCATACAAAGTACTGGCAAAATCCTTTAACCTTCCAACTTCCTGCAGACTCTCCATCTCAATATGTGAAATATGACTCTCCTCCCTGCAGACACCTCCTACTCAAAAGATCCATTGGACACCAAAAGATCCAGATGCCAAAAAGATCCAAAGGGGACAAAAAAGAAGCATTTTGGACACATTATTGCACCACCTTATTTCCCTAGTGCAATTGTATTGATGTTTTCAAATATATATATATACATAATTATACTCTGTAGCAATAGACTAGAACTCCCTAATCTTTTTCAAAAATAATTACTAGTGGTGGCAAACCATCTGCCTGACCAATTTTCATCACTTTAGTTTTCTCTCTGTTTATAACCAAACCTACTATACTACCAGTCTCATCAACAGCTCGAATGAAAGAGTTCATCTCATGAACATCATTTGCCAAAAGAGCTAAATCATCAGCATATTCTAAATCAGAAATTTTAAGATCTGCAGACCATTTTAGGCCATCCTTAATTGTAAGAGATTCGGGGCGATTTTGAATATTTTCCTTGAACCTTTCTTACCAACTCCCGGCCAACATGGGCCACACAGTGATCACACACGCCACAATTTTCACTCCCAGAAGAATTTTACTCCAAATCTCTCCCCTCCCCACCCACTTGCCACAAAACTACGACGCAGCACTTCCTTGGCACCAACCTTCACCAAACTTCCTTCGCATCTCCTTCATTATTAGGCGGCCTGCGGCCAAAAGCCTATCGCCAACATGTAGGGTCGCTAGCACTTCACTGTACTGGTCCCTACTTTTTGACGCACACAAAAAATTTTTTCTCGTGGACCAGATGATAAAGGGGCCAAGGTCCCTTTTACAAAATGGTCCAGTTTTTAAAGAAGGATGTTAGACTCCAACTATACTGGATCTCTATCCGAACCCAGGTCTTTTTGATCAGTAGCGAAGCGCGCTAACCACTCGGCCAGGGGACAGCCTCGATGACAAGAATAACTAAAGAATTTTTCTTTCTACCCCGTGAAACTGTGTTTAACGTTAGGATGAGTTTAACACCCACAAAATTGATGGCTGGTTTTCGGTTGACTTGAATGAAACTTTTTATAAAGAGGACTGTACATGGCGATCTGAGATTATGGAAAAGTTATCACCAAATCAGGACATTTCCAAGTGAGTAATATTGACACAAATGAGGAGGGATAGAGTAAAGTGAAATAAATGAAAGAAGCAAAAATCTTAAACTGTTTCCTGGTGGCCGAGTGCTTAGAGTGCTTAGCTACAGAGCAATGAGACCTGGGTTCGAGTTCCGGGTAAAGCGTGGATGTTGTTTATTTCGAATGTCTTTATGCTATGGTCTTGCTTCTTCACAGATCTTCTCTATGGCGTATTAACTGATAAGCTACCGCCTCGGTGGCATTGCGTTGTCTAACGGTTACACTGTAACTGTCCGGGGTCAGGGTTCGAGTCTCGCATATGGCCTCAATAAAAATTAAAATTGTTCACCTATCGACAAGTAAAAAACAAACAAACTATGTTCTCACATTGGGATATAAAGCGAATATGACTATAAGTCCCAGTAACCGAACTAAAAAAATAAATTGAGAAACTGACTGGCTCCTGCCGGACCTGGTCAGACTACTGTGTCTGGATACATAGAAACAAATATGGGTGGTAAACAGTAGAGGGCCTCTAGGTTCGGGACCCGGATAAGACATGGATGCTATGTTGTTTTGACTGGTCTTACCATCTTCACGGGCCTTCTACTATGGCGTATAAGCTGCAAGTTCCTGTCAGACCTGTGTGGCAAACAATTGCTTGAGGGGAAAAATCTTTTTTTTTACCAGTCACACACTCAGAAATATATAGTGGTACCAGGGGTACATATTGTAGCTTTTAGATATTTTCGTGCCCTAGGCGTAAAGGTATATCCTGGCCCTAGGCAACTGCCTAATTTGTCCTGCCAGGAAGCTACAGCGGGGGGCGGGGAGAGTCTGATTTTCGAGGACGTCCACAGAAAATATAAGTTACTGAACCCTCAAGGAACCTTTGACCATGACTTCAACTCCCCATACTTGAATACACCACTCTGAAAGAATTTTGTCAGTGCAAAATCTTTCTCGATGAGGACTCGTAAAAGCAAAAGCAAAAAATCCTTTCCATGTTACAGGTTGTTTGTTTTAAACGTCGCATAACAACCGCGGTTCTCTGTTTTAATTCCAGCTCTCTGGTATAGTATTGCGTAATAGTTTAGGGATAGCTGGAACTGGAGAAGGACGTGTGGAAATGTATCACGCAGCGAAGTAGTGTGTACTGTGTGTTTGTAGCATCCTTGGTAGCATCGTAGTGTTGCTTGTCCTTTGGTGCTTAAATTTGAATGGCTTTTGTAATGTATTGTGCTGTCTAATCCTTTTTTGATTAGCCTAAACGAAGTCGAGAAAAACCGATTTATTTTTGTGTGAGATACTCAAGTTTTCCACATTTGCAAAATATGGATTTACGAATAATATGCAGGATTTTAACCTTGGAAATGTGCTTAATTTGGTAAGGTTTCTTTTTTATGAAATTTATGTTGCAGTTTTTGTTCAAGTGTGATACATAGATCTGTTGCGCGTAACATTTACGTTTTATAAGATTTAAATATGGAAATAAAGTAAAATATATATAGCATCACTGTAGTTGTAATTCACTTTTGAGACATGAATGCTGAATTAATGGTAGGAAGTATCGTGTTTAATTTTATTTTGCAATAATAAAGCTATCACTTTGCAACCCCTAATGTACGAAAAAATTGTGTTCATAATATTGAAAATAATGTGAATGGGAAATATATATATATTTTAAGATTCATCCATTAACTGCTCTGTTATAGTTTATTTTGACCACATGCTATAATTACTTTTACTCAGGTTTACGGATTTGTTTGCTAGATATACCTAATCATTTCCTCCTCCCCCTAAAAAAAGTACTGGTTTTCTTCCTTGATTGCATTTTGTCTTGCTATTATAAATGAATATCCTCTCAAGGAGCTGCTTGCCAAAATGATCTGACAGTGCGGAATACACCATGATAAAAGGTCTGTGAGGATGGTGGAACCTCAGTAGAAAACCAACACATACATCCATGCCTTACCCCGGGTGTGAACCCAAATCACTTTGATCAGTATCCAAGCATGCTAACCACTTGGCATGGGACAGCTATTATAAGCTGTAAAAATTGAACTGGTACTTTTTCAGTTATCTCTGGTCACATTTTCTTGGTGACTTTTTTTGGAAAAATGGCAGTTTTTGATGGAGTCAGGTTTTATAATTTGGTCAGCAGTGCACTGTTTCTGATTTTCATGCTTTTTGGTATGTGTTGTCTCCAATGAGATTTAGTTTTGGGGGCTTTTTTATAATGCCGGTCAGCAATGCATTGTTGATGATGTTCTTGGTTTACTTTGGTGTTTATTTTTCGTTGCTAAGAAACTGTGACCAGAGATAACCAAAAAGTACCATTAAACCTATCATGATTGTAGTCAAGCTGGACTGGCTTTTTTTTTTTCAGGAGGAACATAGTTATTTTGGATGAGTTATTGTACATAGACTTTGATTGAAAACTACCTTTTTTTTTGAAAGATTTTGATACTCTGTTGGCAGTTTGTACCTGGTACAAACGATGGTAAAACAGTTATTTTCCAATGTTTTGGAACTGGGTAAAATAAGAATTATTAAAAAAAAAAGAACTTTGCTCCTACAAAGACATAAGAGTCTGAGACACTAAGGTCAGGGATGTTACAGAAGACTTCAGTGTTATCTGCTGTTATGCCTCCACTGAAGATGCCGAGGAGGATGAGAAGGATAGGTTTTATGGACAACTTCAGAATATTTTGAATTCTGTCAAGAAAACATAGACGATAATCACAGCATTACCTGAATCCTGATACCGGCAAAACTTTTTTCCACAAAATATTTATTGATTCTGTCAAGAAAGAAATTACTTATGGGCTAGTTCTGTTAGGAATACCAGGTCATATAGGGGAGTTGAAATTGGATCTGACCATTATCTTGTTAAACGTGTCATGCAACTTAATCTTAAGAAATGTTGTGCAAAGCCCTAAAAGACAGTATAGCTGAAGCTTAGCATGATAGGTTACTTATTCATTATGACAGTCATGGTTTGCTTACTATTGAAGTTGAATAATGGGACCATTTAAACAGGCCTTTTTGGAAACTAACAGTACTCTTTTAGGAAAAAAGGAGCAGAGGAGGCAGAATTATTTGAGTGATAAGGCACTTGAGCTTATTTCAGAAAGGAAGAACTGCAGGAATGTCCTTAATCAATACCCTACTAATCATAATAGAAAGCATTACAGAGAACTTAATAAACGTGTAGAGGATCAGTTAACATCTGAGAGAATCTTTGGCTTGATGGCTTGGCTGACAAAGCTGAGGAAGCAGTTAGACAGCACAACAGCAGAGAGCTGTACCAGATAGTTAACATTTTCTGTGGTAGAAAACAGGCTATACAGGAATTGAAGGATAAACAAGGTAAGATTATAGAAGGTGAGGATTCTGTCATGGGTAGGTGGGCTGAGCATTCAGTGATATGGGGTGGGGGTGGCTCGGTAGCGCGCCAGGCTTGTAATCTGTAGTTTCCAGATTCGAGTCCCAGCTGGGTCAGCGGTGAGATTTATCTCCACAAAATTACCCGCCCTGCCCACGGTAGTAGGGAACACCAATGGGCTTGTTAAAGGCCCCCATCCGTCGGATGGGACATTAAGCCGTGGCCCCGTGTGTGGGAGAGCCATACCCTGTGCACGCTAAAGAACATGCTGGATGTCCTTGACGGGAGGTTACCGTCTCCCAACAGCTGTTCCAGTGGGTCACCTCCCCCCTCCCCCAACCTTCTCTGAGCCTTCGGGGTCCATGTGACCTGGCCATTTAGCCCATGGTGTGCAAAAAAGTTGGTTTAAAATCAATGGTTTAAAATCCATGAACCTTAAAATATATATTATGTTCTAAATAATGTTCTAGTCCCATTGTTTGTAATGATGATAGATACATTATTGGCTTTAATGTTGGCCCTATAATGCTGTCTGAAATTATTTTGGCTATTTCTAAACTTCAACTACATAAATCCCCAGGGTAGATGGAATTACTATGGAAATGCTTAGAGCTGGGAATGTTTTGGTTACCACATGGCAGATTGAAAATTTGAATATTTTTTATGATGAAGATGTTTTTGGAGATTTTACTAGAGCTATTATTACCACTATATTTTAAAAAAGGTGATCTTAGTTTTGGTAATAATTATAAGGAAATTTGTTCACTTTCTTTTCCAGGTAAAATTCTCTGCATGATAATACTTAATAGAATTAAGAATTTGATTGATGGACAACTGTATGATGAACAGTGTGGATTCAGAAGTGGTAGGGGATATATTGAACGAATACTTTCATTTAGGCAGATTCTTGATAAATGTTTAGAGTTTCAGAAACCTTTGGTTACTAGCTTTGTTAATTTCAAAAAGGCTTTTCACTCTGTTGATTGTCATAATTTGTGAGATCATATGGCATACCAGACAATTTAGTTAACATTGAAGTCTCTCTATAATAACATTAGTCGTGTGTGAGAGTTGGTAAGGCTTGTAGCAATTGGTTTAGCATTGCTTCTGATATTCAACAAGGATACATTTTGTCTTCTTTTCTCTTTAGTTTGGTTATTGATTATGTTATGCAAATTTCTTTACAAAGGAAAGATTTCAGCCTTAAATGGTCTAGAGTAGGGGTTCTCAGCATGGAGTATGCTGTAAAATTTTTTGGGTTACACCATGAGAGCTCAAAAGTCGCTAGGTCTAGTAACAAAGTAAAAATAACTATTGTTATACTATAACTATAGTTTTGTCTATCTATACTAGGGGTATGCCAGTTACATACACATTTCGAGGGGGTTTGAGATAAAAGTTTGAGAACTGCAGGTCTAGATATTTCAAAACTTCTGATTTAGATTATGCAGATGATATGGCCCTGTTGGCTACTGATGTTGATGAGATGAATTCATTCATTAGGGTTGTTGATGAGACTGGTAATAGAGTAGGTTTGGTGATAAACAGAGAAAAAACTAAAGTGAAATTTGGTCAGGCAGATGGTACTTCAGTTGCTTTGAATGGCTGCACTCTTGATCAAATATCTCAGTTTAATTATTTTGGGAGCTATGTAACAGATACTGGTAATGTGTGGCATGAGATAAATAGAATAGGGATTGCTGCTGGGACTTTCAAGAATCTATGGCGAGTGTGGAAAAATAGGCGTATACACCTAAAGATTAAAATCAGGCTTTATAATAGTTTGGTTCTTTCTAAGATTAGTTATGGTAGTGAAACATGGACCCTTTGTAAGCTGGATAACAAGAAACTTGATGCTTTTGATTCTAGATGTTTACACAGTATCTTTGTCATTAGGTGGTTCGACTTTGTAAGTAATGATGAGGTTATAAGAAGGAGTCATCAACCTCTTTTGAGCAGCATATTGTGCAGAGAGAGACTGTTTTGGTTTGACCATGTTGCCCATTTGCATAGCTGCAGGTTGGCAGGGAGGATTATGAACAGTGTGCCTAAGGGTATCAGAAAAAGGGGGAGACCTAAGATGTGATGGGCTGACAATGTCAAACAGGACCTTGCTAGAATTGGCTTAGAGTGACCAAATGCATCAGCTGTAGCTCAAAAGAGACACCTGGAGAGCAAAATTACACAGTCTGGTTGGACCTCCATAGCCCATGGCTGCCTGAGGATGATAACGATATTACCTGGGAGCATTGTAATACTTCCTTGCAGTGCAATCTGGGTTAAGGTACCATGTCCTCCATTTTCAAAATACTAATAACCAGAATCTTTGTTATAAAGGCAAACAAAATATCATACTTTATAATAGCTTTAATTCTGGGTGAATGGGTGGGCAGACAGATGTGACGTCAGCAGCGGCAGAAATTGTCATATTTCTTGTGATTCTGCGGGTTCTTGATTGATAAGTCCTAAATTTGGTGGGGTGGTCCCACTTAGCTCTAGCCCTCTTAAGGAAATAGATTGGGTTCTTAACTGTTGTGGGTTAGGAGTGATCCCCCCAAAAAGTGTCTGAAAATTCTAGGAGGAATTGCCATCGCTAACCTTGAGAATAGAGTAATACATTCTTAATGAAGTAAGAGTTATGAATGTATAGTTGCCAATACAAAACTGCTGTATTGTTTGCATAATTATAATATACAGTTGTATCAGAATAATATGACCCTCTGGGGTTGATGGTCTTTTGGTCTCCATAGTTATGACGACTGGAGGAACTTGGTGTGGCAATAATGGGAATAACCACCCTTGAGTGAGATGGTGTGGCATGGACGCAGTGAGGTCCTGGAAGGTTGCCAGAGGCACACGTGCCCATTCGGATTTCAGCAAAGCACGGAGGTTCCAGAGATGACATGGTTGTGGGTCTGCAAGCTGAACCTGTCAATCCAAATGGTCCCACAAGTGCTCTATGGGATTGAAGTCGGGCGATTTCACTGGCCAAGGGAGAATAGAGACATCGTTGTCGTGTTCCTGGAAGCAGTCATGCACCATCTTACCGACATGGCAGGGCGCATTGTGCTCTTGTTAAACACCATCACCACCAGGGTAAGCATCCAATATGAAGGGATGCATGTGGTCAGTGAGGATGGACAGGAAATATAATTCCATGACACCCCTCCCCCAAACGTTCCACTATTCTAGATAGTACTACATTATACAGATGGTGCCATGATTGACCCATCTACTCTCTATGCATACCTTCACTTAAATAACATTCAATTCAGCACAGAAAAGACCTGTCTTTATGAGTACGACAAATAAAGCTGATAGAATCAGGTTTTGTCTGGTTTTAATCATTGAGGTGTAGGTGCAAACTTCTGAATTTTGCGCAATGCCTAAATCTATAAGCCAAACAAATTATTGTAAATCCTTCGAATATAAAATGTCAAACATGAACAGTACCATATCTTTAGAATTTAAAATTTTGAATTTGGAATGCCATTCATAGATAAGTTAACCTAACTTTTTGAAATGGGAAAACTATTGTGGTGGAGGCTCCCAGAAGGCTTTTCCATTGATGAGCCAGCTTAATAGGGGATCCCACTCCCGTTCAGCGTGGCCCTCGACTTCGTCCTTTCCATCAGGGGTGCCACCCAACAGCACCCCAGCATTACCAGCCAGCTGGGACCCTCAACTCAGAGGCTGCAGCGGAGAGCCCACAAGACTGGGGACCCCAAAGCCAATCTGTGGAACCCTCATACAGACCTTTCCATCGGGGCTGTAGCCTACTGTGGCACACCAGAGACACTAATTGAGCAGGGACACCCACTTCGGGGCTGCAACCTAAGACTTCTCAGATACCAGGATGAGTCTGCCTAATTGGGTGCACTAAGCCCTTTCAACAGGACTCTCCACTGCATCTCAATCGGGTTGCTGGCCCATGTGCACGCCCAGAGAACCACCAGCCAACCCTACTTCTCAGAGGCACTGTAGGCCCCCCCCCCACCCGACAAGGTGGTCCCCAATCGGGGGGGGGGGGGGGGGGAGTGAGGATGGACAGGTAGCCATTGACATTCAGGGACCCATCCAGTGGTACCAGCAGTCCCAGGTCATACAAGGAAAACACCCCCCAGACATGCACACTGCCCTGTACTTGATCGACAAGCGTGTCCGGGTGTTGGTTCTCCTGTGTCTGATACTGTATCCACCACCGCCCGTCACTTCTGTGGAATAGAAATCTCGATTCATCTGAGAAGGCAACCTTTTTCCACTCTTCCACTGTCCGATGACGGTAGTCCCATGTGAACTGCAGGCATCATTGCTGATGGACCTTAGTTAACATGGGCACCTTGACACAGTGTCAACTCCGGAGACCCATGCGTAACAGGGTTCACTCTACTGTTATCGGGGGCATGTACCTGGGTGCCCCAGCATTCATTTGAGTGGCCAATTGCTGCACTGTTGTGCATCGATTGCTCTTTACCAGTCGACAGAGGTGATGTTCTCTGAGGTCGATGGCCTTTGGGGCTCCACAGTTATGACGTCTGGAGGTACTCAGTGTGCCAGTGGTCCATTCCTGGTACACCCTCACTCAGCACCTTGTGAACAGCCCACGAAGTCTGCTGTTTCCGAAATGCTTCCACCTTTGGCGTGGTGGCCGATGATCATTCCTTTTTGAATGTCTGTCAGATCAAAACCTCTGCCCATTATGCTCATGTTACGCACCATGGCTCATCTGTCCTGGCCAGCTGCTTATATCTCCGTGTGGTCGACCTCGTCATGTGCACTCTGTGATACGCCTGGGCGAATACGCTGTGATTCCGTATTATTCTGTTACGACTGTGTATATGCATTGGGAAAACTATAACTTGTAAAGGTCAAGTCTTTGTGGGGTATAAACGTTTAACTCTTCCACTGTCCGATCCAGCCTGAAAAACAGGTTTCCATCCAGAGGGCAAGCCATTTTCTCCCTATGCTCAGCCAAAAAAACTTTTAACCTTAGAACTTTTTTGCCAAATAACTAGTGAAAGGAATTATGGCATGCTGTATGCCAAATTAATTAGCATTTAATTCTGGATTTTCTGAAGATAAAGTATTTAATGAAAAGGACGATATGTTTTATTTTAATAGCACTTTTTTAGAGTCGTAGTAAAAAAAAATGCATCGTGGAACACAAATAAAAAAAACTAATAGACAGAAATGATTACAATGCACATGAAGAGAATGACTATATTTCTGAATAAAAATTTTTTTGGTGTTATGTAAATATTTTTCTCGTTTTGTAATTTTTTTTTCTCAGTTCCATACTTTGAGAAAATTCCAGTCTTTTAGCCAATTGTGCTGAGTCAGATAAACAAGTCAACTTTAGAATTTTTTTTTTTTAAATAACCAATCAACGGAAATAGGTCATGTTAATACCAAATTAAACAGAATTTAATTACGAATTTTATGAAAATAAATAATATAAACAAATTTGCAAGCATATTGATTTTAATAAGCCTTTTTCAATGTTAGCCGTCCCATGGCTGAGTGTGGTTAGCGTGCTTGGCTACTGATCTAAGGGACCTGTGTTCGAGCCCCGGATAAGGCATGGCTGTTTGTATCGTTTTTCTGCTGAGGGCCTGCCATCCTCTCAGACCTTCTACTCTGGCATATAAACTGACAGGCTCCTGTCAGACCTCTGTGGCAAGCAGCTGCTTGAGGGGGTATTTATTTATTTTTTTATTTTATTTTTTTCAATGTGATACGGTGAAAAAAAATCACACTATACAATTAAGGCTTCATTTTGGAAAACCTGCTGAATAAAAATAGTTAAATTATATATTTATCGAAAGGAAATTTTGTCCCGAATAATATAATGTTCAACCTGAAATATGATTATTATTTCTTTTAATAATTCTTTTCAATATCGTATATTTTAAACACGGCCAGTGTTATACAACATGACTTGAACTCACATTCATTGGATTTTCTGAACTGGTTATGAAATAGAAAAAAAAAACTTCTTGGCTGCTTTTTTTGCTAAACATTATGAATTTATTCTTTGGGTGTTGAAGTTTAGCAGTCTTGGCTAAGGGCAGAAAGGTTTGTGCACCAAAGCAAAAAAAAAAAGCATTGTATCATCTGTGTGGCACCCATGGTGCTGAGGGGAGGGGTACCTTTAAAATCATTCAATATAAACATAAAAACTCATAAATTTAAAAAAATTACATTTTTCCGGATTAACTTTTACTGTGAGTTTGGCAGAGGGGATGTTTTCCCGAAATTGCCCTCCCACATGACAGCTGATTACCATAGCAGTCTATTTTGCTTCCGTATCCAAGACATTCATTTTCAGAAAATGATACAAGCTCAAAGTTTTTTTACCAAAAAAAACGAGAAATAAAAGAAAAATTGCATGTAACCTAATGGGATCTTAAAATATCCGCAACAACTTTTAAGCAGGTCTCTGATGTAGCATAACTCAGAAAGATTGATAAATCAGCCGACCGAAAGATCGCTAACTAATGGAAATCTACAGAAATTAATTTGCTTTCATATCCAAGACCTCATTTATTTTCAGAAAATGATACCAGATCAAAGTTTTGCTGGAAAAGTAATAAATAATAAAATAAAAATTAACACATTGCCTAATGCGATGTTAAAATATCCACAGCAACAAGTTGTAGGCCGGCCATACGATGCATCATTATTATGAAAATAACAATACTTATCGATCAGCCAAAAGATCGCTAATTTCCAAAAATAAACTACTGAAATGAAAATCAAGATTTAAATGTAAAAAAAGTAAATACTAACTTTACAAAGGGTATCCAATATGCTGGACCAAAACTGTAAACAACACTTATAGCACACACAACAGAGATTGCATGTGTCAAACACCTGCGTCTTGTTTGCCTCAGTGAAGTATAACTAATTAAATGCAGCTACAACCAGAATTTCTAAGAAGGGTGTGTTTACTTCCAGTTTCGATTTTAAGGTGGGAAAGATGCATAGAATGCTGGGAAAAATGATAAAAATAACTTGGGAATACTGAAATAAGTTTATGACAGAAAAGAGTGTGAAACGGAAAAAAAATGACAGTAAGTATTTTGTAAATAATTCCAAAAAATCTGTCTTTTTTTAAAAATAGTTTTTTTTTGTTAATTTTTAGGAGATTTTCGAAAATTTAAGGAAAAATTTGTTGATAATAGTTCAAATCAAACTTGTGAGCTTAAATCAGAAAGTTGCTTCAGCAAATAGGAACATTAACAAGCAAATCGGCAATACCATTTAGTGCTTCTGAGAAATGGCAATCAGATTGCTTTATAAAATTATATTGTAGTTTAATAAAATATAAATAATAAATACCGCCTCAAGCAGCTGCTTGCCACAGAGGTCTGACAGGAGCCTGTCAGTTGATATGCCAGAGTAGAAGGTCTGTGAGGATGGCAGGACCTCAGCAGAAAAACGACACTTACGTCCATGCCTTAACCGGGGTTCGAACCGAGGTCCCTTAGATCAATAGCCAAGCGTGCTAACCATCGGCCACGGGAAGGCTGCATCAAATTGAAAAACAATTATTTTTGAAGCCTAAATTATGTATTTTTATAAGATATATATATAAATTCCAACGGCAATTTTTATTTTTTAAAAATGAGTTTTTTTGTTGTACTAAAAATGGATATATACGTCCTTGGCCTCTGAATTCAAAATCTTTCCCTTGCAAAGGATTTCGCATAACATAATCAACCAAACTAAAGAGAAAGGAGACAAAATGTCCCATTGTCTAACTCCACTAGCAATGCTAAACCAATCACTACAAGCCTTATCAACTCTCACACATGATTCAGTGTTATTATAGAGAGCTTTCATTACGTTAACTAAATTGTCTGGTATGCCATACGATCTCACAATCAATGACAAATTACAACAATCAACAGAGTCAAAAGCCTTTTTGAAATTTACAAAGCTAATAACCAAAGGTTCTGAATCTCTAAACATTTCTCAAGAATATGCATAAGTTAAAGTATTTGTTCAATATATATCCCCTACCACTTTTGAATTCACACTGTTCATCATACAGTTTTCCATCAACCAGATTCTTAATTCTATTAAGTATTATCATGCAGAGAATTTTACCTGGAACAGAAAGTAAATTAATTCCCCTATAATTATCACAAAAACTACGATTGCTTTTTTTTAAAAATGGTAATAATAGCTCTAGTAAAATCTTTAGAAACAACACCTTTATCATAAAAAATATTCAAAATTTCAATCAGCCATGTGACACCACAAGTGTTCCCAGCTCTAAGAATTTCAGTGGTGACTTCATTTACCCCTGGGGATTTATCCAATTTAATTAGAGATAGCCAAAGTGATTTCAGTATGTGATATAGAGCCAACATTGCTAGTAATACATCTATCCTCATTCTAAACAATGGGAGTAGAAATAATCACATTGTTTAGATCATCTGTGAAATGCTCAGCCCACCTAGCCATCACAAGATCCTCACTTTCAATTACCTTAGTATGTTTATCTCTCAATCCTTGTGTACCTCTATTTCTTCCCACACAAAACGCTTACTATCTGTCACAACCCCCTGATGTGCTGTCTAGCTGCTTCCTCTGCTTTGTCAGCCAAAGGTTCATATCAGCTATTAACTTTACATGTTATTAAGAGATAATTGTGAAGCTCTTGTTTTAGTTGGATTAGTACTAATGAAATATTTTAATTTGTTTTTTTCAAATTTTATGTAGTGTAAATTTATATTGTCAGATATCACTAAATATGAAAATGGCAATACTTGTAACGAATGTTGCAAGTGATCTGTTTCTGGTAAAAATTTGAAATTTTCGTAATATAATGTCAAGAGAGACAGCAATAATCTACCCACTTTTCTCAGAGGGGCGTGAGAAAAGCAACTTTTTTAATTCAAGAAATAAAAGAAATAATTTTTATGTTGTATAATTACTAATATAATATCAGTATTTGCATTTTCTCCATCATGCATTAGCACAAATTAAAACTTTTAAGGAGTAAACTGAACTTTATTTTACGCAAAACACACAGGGAAATGAATTCATATAACTTGCATTTTCTTTTACTTTCTTGAGCTCCTTGCTTCCTTGAAAGTCTCTTTTTAGTCTGCAACAGTAGTCCATCATCATGTTCACAATTCATCTTCCTTGGTAACTCTTTCCATTTATGTCCTGGTGAAATCTTTCTCCCTGTTCTTTGCTAATACTTCCTAAATTTTCTTGGAAATATTACAAATGAGAATGCAAAAAGTACAACTTCACACTCATAATGAAACCCAATTTTCTGATGTTCTGCATCATATCTTCTACAATTGTTTTGCAATTTGGGTCTCTGATGCTTCCCAAAGAACTAAACCACTTGGTCACACTTCTAAAGACAATCCAAGCTTCATTTTCATTCATAGTTTCTTCAAATTCATTGTCCAACATCAGTTTAAAGACTTGAGGATCTACAAAAAATTATTTCCATAATATTCTGTGTAATGGATTTGAAACTTCATGCAGATGTAAAAAAAAATACTGCTCAGAAGTGTAACAACCCAAACCATGACAACAAAATTTCAAATTTCTACCATAAATACAGTGTTTGGAATTTTCAAATATTTTTAACATTAAAGAGCACAATTATAGCTTTTGGGAGATACGGAAAGGGCAAACCATAAGACTTCATCAATACCTATCCAACATAGAAAAAATTGTTAATTTATCTCTATAAACCAAAAAGTTTGATGTCTACAGATGACAAAGTGTAACTATTATCTTGTATTTTTTTTAAACAAGGTAAAGATTGGTCTTAACCATAAAAATATCAGAATACTTTCGTAAAAATGCAAAACTGTGTTATTTATTACATTTAGAATGAATATTATCCATGAAACATGAAGTCTGGCTATTGCAGTTTAGGTTACTATTCTAATCTCTTCGCAGATACTTCACTGCCATGCACCAATATTAAATTTCAGAAGTAGAAACATTATTGCACATTAGGTTAATATGCTGAGATTGCAGTTTAAGTTACTAGGCAAAGCCTTTGCATGTGCTTCACTGCAATGCACCTATTCTAAGCATGACCTCCACAAGAGGTTGGAGCTGACAGGGCTCTAGCCTGGGGGCCCAAGATTAGGTGGGGCCCGGCGTGTCGGTCGGCAAACTGTGAGATGAACAGAAGACAAAAAGTGACTTTATAAAATATTGACTTTTGTTTTGTCCATCCAACAAATTATTTTATTAGGCACATTACATTATCCTCTCATCATATTGACTTTTCATTTCTTCTTTGTGATTTATCGCCATTCATACTCTTATTTATGCCGATGGACAACACGTCTGTTTTGATACATTTAAAAAGAAAATAACAGTACCAGTTACTGTTTCTTCAGCTGAAAGATCGTTCAGCAGACTGGCAAATTCATTGAAAACATGGCAAAGAAGCACAAGTAGTCAAGTGCTACTTAATCATCTAGCAATTTTGTTCATCGAAAATGATTCAGCAAAGCAAGTTGATTTTACTGAAGTTATTGAAAAATTTGCGATGACCAAAGCTAGAAAATATACTTTGAGATAATTTTTGATATTATTGTAAGTTTTTATTATGTAAATCCATATTTTTTTTAATAAATATAACTTTTGTGTCATCATTTAAGCTGACTTATTTTATCCTAAATCCTGTAGAGTAGCACGCTGACCTTAACCTTAGCGGTAGGTAGGGGGTCCTGCCAAAGATCATGGCCTGGGGGCCCCGCTTCAGGATGTGGGGACCCTGATTCTAAGTCTGCACATATATTACTGGCTAAGCCTATGTACATGCCGTCCCGTGGTCGAGTGGTTAGCACGCTTGGCTACTGATCTACGGGACCTGGGTTCGAGCCCCGGGTAAGGCATGGATGTATGTGTCGTTTTTCTGCTGAGGTCCTGCCATCCTCACAGACCTTCTACTATGGCATATAAACTGGCAGGCTCCTGTCAGACCTCTGTGGCAAGCAGCTGCTTGAGGGGGTATTTATTTATTTATTTATTTAAGCCTATGTACATGCTACACTGCAATGTACAAAGGTGATGCAGTGAAGACTGCTAACTGTTAAAGGATGTAGCCCTGACAGAGCCCTATTTCTCCCAAAGTAATCTAAATTGCAAAATAACCATATGTACCTCTTTTTTTTAACCATTTTACACTCTAAACCTATTTCAGTATTCCTAGAATTATTTATGTCATTTATCCTAGCATTCTATGCTTGTTCCCACTCCTCATATCAAAACTATAACTAAAAACGAGCCTTAATAATAAATTCACAGATTGTTTGTTGATGTATAATTCAAGAAATAATTTTATGGAAAAAATAAATTATATGTTTATAGTTATCTGTGAATTTATTATTGATTAATTTTTGCATTAGTAATACTTTAATATGAGTGATTTCCTTATTTAACATCTATATATGTTGAGAAATATTGGATAGATTGCTTTTCCTGATCATAATGTCATGAGCAACAAGGTCAGTGAGATTTAAACATCACAACTAAGTAGATAAATGACAGAGCTGGTGATATCTTAGTTGTTAGACCACCTGGCATGGGTCAAATCCCACTGATTGGTGAATCATTTTTTTCCACAAAATTATTTCTTAAAAAACAGCCTTCTTAACCAGAGCTTGTTGTTCCAAGACTGGTTGTAGCACATGGTGTCATGGCAGAGGTACTAATGAGACTTAATGCATTGAGTATTTTAAGGGGAAATTTGAGAAATATCAAAGTGAAATCTTTAAAACAAACGTCATTTTTAAGATTCATAAATAAAAAGACTAACTGAAATCGTGTTTATTATTTAGTATTGTTTTTAATTACGGAGAAATAAATTGTATATAGTATTAAGTGTACGGCCGTCCCGTGGCTGAGTGGGTAATGCGTTTGGCTACTGATCTAAGGGACCTGGGTTCGAGCCCCAGGTAAGGCATGGATGTTTGTGTTGTTTTTCTGCTGAGGTCCTGCCATCTTCACAGACCTTTGACTATGGCATATAAACTGACAGGCTCCTGTCAGATCTCTGTGGCAAGGAGCTGCTAGAGGGGTATTTATTTTTATTTGTTTAAAATTACAGACAAATTGTGTTTAATATCAAGTGTATTGTAGTTTATACAACCATATTAATACAAATAATATGTAGGTATGTAATAATATTTTTTTTATCTCTCTAATATTTCCTTTGTTTTTGAATCTACCTTTTTATTAAGGTATTGAGAATTAAAAAATAAGAGGTAGATTTAACTCATCACTGATATAGTGAGTAATGGTTATAACAAGGAAATTTTGTTGGTCCCCTTTGGTCATTATAATCAAGTTCGACTTATATACTAGTAATACCCATGCCAAATGTTTGGCGCGAAACTCTTTGATAAACACATTCACAGTTTTTCACTCACAATTACACATCGATCGATAGCTTCATTCACAAGGCAGGTGATGGCAGCACCCCAGAAATCTTGAATACCTTTCAAGGGCTCACTCCCAACCCATGGCAGCTAGGAACCCCATCCATCACACCAAAAGAGTCAAAATTAAGTGGGCCACCCCACCAAATTAGGGACCAATCACTCTTTGCTTTGTATTGACAGTATCAGATTTAATGAATGTTTATTAACCCTTAACAAGCTGGGTTTATATAGTAAAATACACTCTAATGGCTGGTTAATTTTGAAGTGCTTCCAGCAGAAAAAAGGACCACTCTGAAATCTTACACTGAAGTAACCATAGCTGGCATAATTGCAGTTTAGTTAACTCCTGTGTTAAAAGTCTTCATGAAAGAGAGGTACTTTACCAGCTCACAGGCTTCCCAGCATATGGTAATGTGCTATGGTAACTGTTGTGACTTTTTGTTTTCACACCCAAGAGTTTTGGTTTTCTTTACTCTAAACCATTATGTACATTATTTTTGAGGGAATTTTGAAATGTTAAGCAAAGTTTAATGGCAAGAGTTCAAAGAACACTCTCCACAAACTTTAGTATGGAAACGTTATAGGAAGGAAGGAAGAAAGCAACCGAAATTCTGTGGTGAAAAAAAAAGTTATAGTAATGTTTGGCACAGCACTGTAATATTTTCTTTCATAATTTTTTTGTAACTTCATTGGATATAAAATCATCAGGTTTTTAATAATTTTCAAGTTTAGTTACTAAACTTTCAGGATTGAAATTATTTGGTGGTGAAAAATGATTTTCCAGTGAGTGGGATTCAGATCCACACCTTGCATTACATGCTAGGTGTTCTAACCACTAAACTATTACCAGCTATGTTATTTATCAAAGATCATGTGTGATGAAATGAAGTATTGGGCCGTAGGTCCATACCTCCTTCGTATGAATTATTCCATAGGAATGAGAGAGAATTTAGACTAAACTGGTGCAATGGTGGAGCTCAGACAGCTAGGAAGAAAAATTAGTGAATTTTAAAGAAAGGAGTCAGAAAGAAAGTGCTTAATATGACTTCAGATGTCTCAGTAAGTTACCATGATATTTGATGTCTTGGTAAGCTATCTGAATTATTAAGGGAAGTAAAGAGTAAGGAAAAAGAAAGAGAAATGGAAATCAATCCAAAGTGAATGCACAGTATTCCCTGTTAAGATAGACATCAAACATTAATTAATAGATTCTGAAAAAAAATTCATCGCCACCACAGCGGGAATCGAACTCGCATCTCTCCAGATTCATGCCAGAGCGTGCTACCATTGCACCATGCGTCGGACAGCGAACTCTTTCAGAACATGACCTTATAAATCTTCTTCCTGACACGTGACTGAGACAGCGCCATCTATACTCAAGGAGATGCAACTTTTTCAGTCGTTGCATTTGATTATCAGATGATTATCAGATTTATAAGGTCATGTTCTGAAAGAGTTCGTTGTCCGACGCGTGGTGCAATGGTAGCGCGCTCTGGCATGAATCTGGAGAGATGCGGGTTTGATTCCCGCTGTGGCGGTGATTAATTTTTTTCAGAATCTAAGAGAAATGGAATGTAAAAGAAGAAAAGAGAAAGAAAGAAGGGTTATATAGTTACCAGTTTCCAAATATAAAATGCCACTACAATCAGAGGCTTATTCAGAATCATCTTCAGCATATAATTCGTTTTCAACAAAAGGCATGTGTCCTTTTTTAAAAAGTGGATATCAGGGAAACACATTGCTCTATAATGAATTTGGGTTGCATATGTGAGAACTCATTAATTGCAGTGTAGAATTCTTGGTACTTAGTAACTACTTGCATATCTGCAGTAAGAGTTCTTGTGTGGCTTGTAATGTGTTGTTGTAATGACTTGTAATGTGCTTGGAAATCCCTTTGAGATTAGAATTCTTGTTTTCAGCAAGATAAACAAAAAACTTTTTTACTGTTGGGGTAATTTGTGAGTAATTATTGAATTACTCACAAATTACCCCAACCTTGAATAATTCTGAAAGTTGATGGGAGATGCACTCTTTTGTTGCTAGCATTGGCGAGGGTAGTGTAGATGTCTGTGTTGTGATAATCTTTTTTCAACATAGAAGTTGATGCTTTTGCTGGGATTTCTTCCTTTTTCACTGAAGTCATTTGTCAAAATAACTAGATTTTCTTTGGTTTTTGGGGTTGTACATGTATCATTTCTCTCATCTCCTCGGGCACAGTTTTGGATGTTTCAGTTAAACTTTGCTGAGGGAGTCAAAGAAGCAGCAGAAATTTGAGAAACCCCACAATTGGCATCTGAGCTTTTGAATTGTCGAGTTTTGCTGCATTTTCAACCACTGCAGTGAAAGATTGAGGTTTGTTTCCATAATGCAACAGTTGTCTGCAAAATGGCCATCCTGACGACATCTACAGCACAATTTAACTATGTTGTAGTAGAAAATGGTTGCTGTATATTGACGAATTTTCAAGTAATTTGGGATATCCTGCTCAATTTTGATCTTCATAATTCTTGTTCCAGTTAAAACTTTGAAGGAATGTTCATCTGTCTGTAAATATCAGAGATGATTCCATAGATTGAAAGTTCATTCTCAGTCTCCTTGTTTGTGACAGAACAGTAGTTTTGAAATAGACACTATCCTAATTGGAGAACTGAGGTACTGAAGATTGAAGGGGTTATCGCAAACAGTGGGTGAGGTCCAGTTTATAACTTTATCAGTTGTAGGCAGGTCGGAAATGATTAGGATTGAAACTGCATTAGAAACTTCTGCTGCTGCTACTTCAATGTTTTCTTCACCTCAAATTTCTTGTAACTTATCCAGCAATTTTGTGATATTAACTTCTGTGTGGTGTATTCTAAAAGTCCTCTTCATACGTGAGTCAGTTGGAGGAAGCATATTGAAAAATTTGTCTCTTAAAGACAGTTTGAATGAAACTAAGATGTTCACTAAGATGGCAGTGAACAAAGGAGCCAGTATGATCACTTACAGAGCTGCTCTCAGACACGTCTTTCCACTATCACTTACTGCCTCTGCCATCCTGTCATTTATCCACTTGGTGTTGACTTTTATATCTGACTGGCCTTGTCACTCATGGCATCATCTATGATCAGAAAAGGTAACTTATCATCCAATATTGCTCAATATATAAAATAAAATAAATTCTTCAAGCAGCTGCTTGCCACAGAGGACTGACAGGAGCTTGTCAGTTTATATGCCATAGAAGGTTCATAGATACATAGATTCATAGAACTGATCAATAATAAATTCATAGATAATAATAATTCCAAGAAAATATAAATTATGTTCCAACCATGATACAAAGAGTTTTGAAATCTATCTATATACATGAACTCACTGAAAAACAAACTGATGAAATAATTACTTCATTAGACACCAATAAATCACCTGGTTACGATAATGTTTGCATTAAACATATAAAATTTAATAAAGAGACACTACTAAATATTATATCAAAAATTATAAATCAGATTATATTTACTGGGAACATACCTACTGAACTCAAAACAGGTATTTTAAGACCTATTTTTAAAGGTGGTATTAAGGAGGATTTTTCTAACTATCGACCAATAACAATTCTGCCTATTTTTTCGAAAATAATGGAAAAATATATTTATAATACTGTTTTTAACTTTTTACTTAAACACAGCATAATTAATGAAAATCAGTTTGGCTTTCAAAAAGGAAAAAACACAATTCAACTAATTTCCAAAATTGCAAATAATATTAATAAATCATTGAATAATAGGGAAAAAATTGTAACTATGTTCTTAGATTTAAAGAAAGCCTTCGATACAATAGATCATAGCATTTTACTAAATAAATTGGAAAATTACGGTATTCACGGTACATTGTTAGATTGGTTTAGAAATTATTTATCAGACAGATACACAATTACTAAAATAAAAAACTGCTACAGCAGAAAAGTAATTACACGATGTGGAATTCCCCAAGGCTCAATTTTAGGTCCTTTATTGTTCCTAGTATACATAAATGATTTGTTCAATACAAAATTAAATAGTGCTATTTATCTATATGCTGACGACATTGTTTTAATAAACAGTCAGAAATATTTAAATGATAGCATTTCAGAGGTTCAAACAGATTACAATAATATTATTAGATGGTTAAATCATAATAAAATCTATTTAAATGAGAAAAAAACAAAACTGATGATTATTCATTCACCAGGATTTCATATTCATCAAAACCTCTTTATCAAAACTCATAAAATAAATTGCAGAAAAAAGGTTGCTTCGAATTGTGAATCATTATGCAGCTGCCCACTTGTTGAGCAAGTAAATAAAATAAATTACTTAGGAATCATTTTTGATGAATATTTTAGGTGGAATGCCCATATATCCCACATATGTGAAAGCTTGAGAATATCGACGATAAAAATTCAAAAATTGAAATACGTATTAAATATGGAAACATGTGTCCTATTTTATAAAGCAATATGCGAATCTATTTTAAATTATGAAATAATTGGGCATGGAACAACTAACTTAACTAACAAAAATAAAATAGAAAAACTGCAGTCTATAATATCTAAAAATATTATTCCGTTTCATTTGCAAAAAAATTATAAAACTTCTACTGATAGATTAAAATTTTAAAATCTTTTGTCCTACAGTAATTTATATAAATATAATGTAATAATTAAAAAAAATTTTTGACGAAGCTTACAAACTAAAAATTCAATGTAATAAAAATACAAGACTTCAAAACCA
Source organism: Ryuthela nishihirai (assembly GCA_038380435.1). Lineage (NCBI taxonomy): Eukaryota > Metazoa > Arthropoda > Arachnida > Araneae > Heptathelidae > Ryuthela > Ryuthela nishihirai. The sequence continues at coordinate 46,130,138 of JAWZYU010000020.1, forward strand.
GGGTTATTACAAATTGCCAAATTTTAGAAATTGCAGTTTACAAAATTGCCAAATTTTAGAAATAATTACGGGAAACATACCTCCGAATATCAAGTACCACTTATATTTAATGCTATTCCAAAAGAATTATTAAATATAGATTCTTTTAGAAGACTTAAAATGGAATTAAAAAATTATTTGGTATTTTTTAGTTAGCTGATTTTTATGTGTTGTGTAATGTGGATTTATTTGATGTTACACCATTTTTGTGGCTGAATGACCTATGTTAATATAATTTATTCATTTTCCTGCAGATAAGGTATTTAGCTTTGCGGGTCAAAGTGTAAGTGTATTTGTAGTCTTTACTCTTATGAATAAAAATTATATTCTAATTAAAAAAAAAATTACCTGTTGACGTATATGTAATTCAAGAAATTTTTTTGGAAAAAATTATTCACCGATGAGTTGGTCTGTAAATGGTAGCTAGGTAGTCAATGGAAGGAGAGCTATGCACCAATCCCCTGTGGTGATACATAGAACCGGCCAGGCCTAGCACCTAATGTCCAACCCCGCCTTCTCGTGGTGCAGACCGTTAGTACCTTTCAAAAGAGATACTCTTTTGTGGAAGTGAATGGAAGGGGAGGGCTGCCAGATTAGTGTGGCCTACTGATCTGGACAACTATGGCTACTTTTCTTTTTGTTTCTACCCTGCTGAGGAGTGGTCAACCACACAGGGTCCTGACCATATAAACCCACTGGACTGGACAGATATATGACTCTGAGCTTGATTATGGATCCTGATTTTGCTGCACTGGTGGGCTTCTGTGGAGGGAAAAATCTTCCGCTGTGTTTTCTGTTTGTTTGCAGGTTGACAGCCCCAAGTGAATAGATTCACAGGATATGTTTATCAGCTGGTGGATAATCCTGAGCAGAGGTCATTGCAGGCAGCTGAACTCTTTGCTTCTATTGGCATCGTCAAATTCTACATAGGAGGAAGTCTTCCAGTGTAGATGGCTTCAGCCTTTAGTGGTGGGGGAACGGGTCTTTGCCCCATGTCTGCGATTAGGGGGCTGTTTGATATTGTCGGCATTCCCTCTCTCAATAAACATAGTTTCTTTAAACATCCCACTAACCATTTTTTCTCCATAGGTAGTTGGAATGTGAGGACTCTGCACAGAGCTTATTCTCTTGATGTCCTAACATAAGAATTCCACAGTTATAATTTAGATATTCTCGGCTTGCAAGAGACCAGATGGACAGATAAAGGTCAGATTCTTAAAAATAATCTTAAATCTCTCTTTTCAGGGAGGGAAGATAATAATCATCACCAAGGCGTTGGTCTGCTTCTCAGCAGACATGCTAGAAATGCTCTTCTAGAATATGAGTGCATTAATGAAAGGTTTCTTACAGTAAAATTTCAGACAAGCATTAAAGACGAATGTTATCTGCTGTTATGCCCCCACTAAGGATGCTGATGAGGACTTCAGGATATTTTGAATTCTGTCAAGAAAGGAGATACTACCCTTGTTCTAGGTGACTTCAATGCCAAAGTTGGTACTAACTCTGACCTGCGGGGAGTGGTGATAGGTCCTTTTGGTATTGGTAGCTGCAATGGCAATGGGCAACGTCTCCTACAGGTAAGTAAACTCAGAATAAACAGAACTTTAGAATAACACTTTTTACAAACATCGTGACATACATAAGTACACATGGGTTTCACTCGATGGGCTGCATAAGAATATGATTGATTATATTTAACAGCAAATGGGCTAGTTCTGTAGGATTACCAGGTCATATAGGGGAGCTGAAATTGGATCTGACCATTACCTAGTTAAAAGTGTCTTGCAACTTAAACTTAAAAAGTGTTGTGCTAGGATTAAAAAATTTACTTTTAATACTGAAGCTTTGAAAGACCCAGTTATAGCCAAAGCTTACCATGATAGGTTACCTAGTCATTATGACAGTCATGGTATGCTTACTACTGAAGTTGAGGAAGAATGGGATCATTTTAAACAGGATTTTTCAGACACTAACAGTACTTTTAGGAAAAAAGAAGCAGCAGAGGCAGAATTATCTGAGTGATAAGGCACTTGAGCTTATTTCAGAAAGAAAGAACTGCAGGAATGTACTTAATCAATACCCTACTAGTCCTAATAGAGAGCATTACAGAGAACTTGATAAACGTGTAAAGGATCAGTTAGGTGCTGATAATCTTTGGCTTGATGGCTTGGCTGACAAAGCCGAAGAAGCAGTTAGACAGCACAAAAGCAGAGAGCTGTATCAGATAGTTAATGTTTTGTGTGGTAGAAAACAGACAGGTATACAGGGATTGAAGGATAAACAAGGTAAGGTTATAGAAGGTGAGGATTCTGTCATGTCTAGGTGGGCTGAGCATTTCAGTGATATTCTAAACAATGTGGTTAGTTCTACTCCCATTGTTTACAATGATGATAGATGCATTGGTGGCTTTAATGTTGGCCCTATAACACAATCTGAAGTTATTTTGGTTGTTTCTAAACTTAAACTTCATAAATCCCCAGGGGAAGATGAAATTACTATGGAATGCTTATAGCTGGGAATGTTTCGGTTACCACTTGGATAACTGAAATTCTGAATATCTTTTATGATAAAGGCTTGGTTCATAAGGATTTTACCAGAGCTATTGTTATCCCTATTTTCAAAAAAGGTGATCGCAGTTCTTGTGATAACTATAAGGGCATCAGCCTACTCTCTGTTCCAGGGAAAGTTCTTTGCATGATTGTGCTTAATAGAATTAAGAATCTGATTGACAGTCAATTGCGTGATGAGCAACGTGGATTCAGAAGTGGTAGGGGATGTGTGGATCAGATATTTTCACTTAGGCAGATTCTTGAGAAATGTATAGAGTATCAGAAACCTTTGGTTGCTAGCTTTCTAGATTTCAAAAAGGCTTTCGACTCTGTTGATCGTCATAATTTGTGGTTGAGTGTGAGATCATATGGTATACCAGACAAGTTAGTTAACATAATGAAAGCTCTCTATAATAACACTGAGTCGTGTGTGAGAGTTGGTAAGGCTTGTAGCAATTGGTTAAGCATTACTTCTGGTATTCGACAAGGATGCATTTTGTCTCCTTTTCTCTTTAGTTTGGTTATTGATTATGTTATGCGAAATTCACTGGAAGAGAAAGATTTTGGCCTTAAATGGTCTGGAGATACGAAAATTTCTGATTTAGATTATGCTGATGATTTATCCCTTTTGGCAGATGATGTTGATGAGATGAACTCTTTCATTCGAGCTGTTGATGAAACTGGTACTAGTGTAGGTTTGGTTATAAACAGAGAGAAAACTAAAGTGATGAAAATTGGTCAGGCAGGCTGTGATTCAGTTAATCTGAATGGTTGCAGTCTTGAGCAGGTGTCACAATTTAATTATCTTGGGAGCTATATAACAGATAATGGTGATGTGTGGCATGAGATTAACAGATGGATAGGGATTGCTGCCGGGACTTTTAAGAATCTATAGAGAGTGTGGAGAAATAGGCGTATACACTTAAAGACTAAAATAAGACTGTATAATAGTTTGGTTCTTTCTAGGGTTAGTTATGGCAGTGAAACTTGGACACTTTTAAACAAGATAACAGGAAATTAGATGCTTTTGATTCCAGATGCTTACGCAGTATCTTGGGCATTAGGTGATTCAACTTTGTAACTAATGATGAGGTTAGGCAAAGGAGTCGGCAACCTCCTTTAAGTAGCATATTGTGCAGAGAGAGACTTCGTTGGTTTGGCCATGTTGCCTGTATGAATAATTATAGATTGGCAAATAGGGTTATGAACAGTGTGCCTAAAGGCCTCAGAAAGAGGGGAAGACTTAGGATGCAGTGGGCAGACAACGTCAAACAAGACCTTATTAGAATTGGTGTGCAGTGGCCAGATGCAGTAGATGTAGCTCAGGACAGACTTGCTTGGAGAACTAAATTGCTCGGTCTGATTAGCCTCCGTAGCCCATGGCTGCTTGAGGATGATGATGATGATGAGATGGATTCGAATGCCTCCCATTTGCAAGCCAGGTGCTCTAACCACTAAGCTATCACCAGCTCTGTCATTTATCAATTTAGTTGTGCTTTTAAATCTCACTGACATTGATTTAAATGTCACAACTAGGTTTATAAATGACAGAGCTGATGATTGCTTAGTGAGTAGATCACATGGCATGTAACTGGGAGGTGTGGGTTCAAATCCCATTCATTGGTAATCACTTTTTCCAAAAAAATAGTTCTTCAATTATATGTCAACAGCTAATCTGTGAATTCATTATTGATTAATTCATTGTGATAGGATTGATTAAAATTCTTTGAAATGGTCAATATCTCTGAGGGGGAAAAAAACAACTTAGAGCATATTATCAATGGATATGAGAATGCATTTGGCTATGGGAACTACAGTGCTTTCTGGCACTTTTAGGACTAGGTAGTTTCTTTTTTAGTTCCCTAGATGAACCCAGGTTTTTAGTAGATATATTTTTAATCTATTTTTTTAAAAATAATTTTAAAATTCTCTGTCATTGAGCAATAAAATTTTAGAGTTTATCCTTCAAACTATTTGCATGTTGAAAGTTCTTAGGTTGCTCCGAAAAGCTTCTGAGAGTTTTCTCCTAAGAACTTTCAACATGCAAATAGTTTGAAGGATGAACTCTAAAATTTTATTGCTCAATGACAGAGAATTTTAAATTATTTTAAATTAATTTTTGAGCAAGAAGGTCTTTTTAATTGTATATTTTTAATCATTTTGTAAATAGTGCATTTGTAATAGTGAATTGATTAACAAGTTTGTAATATAAAATATACTGTGCTTTAAAACATCAACTTTTTTTTTATAATAGGTGATATACTGTGTATAATGAACTTTGTTCCTACCAAGTTTTAAACACTAATGGGTGTAACAGATGAAACAAAGCCAAGTGATTCCTGTAAGTATTAAAATAATATTAAGTTAAATTTTTTAGATGTTTCACATACAGATGTAAGCATGAGATGATATTGCTTTTTTATGCATTTGCATTTGACATAACTGAAGAGGCCGAGGAGGATGAGAAGGATAGGTTTTATGGACAACTTCAGAATATTTTGAATTCTGTCAAGAAAACATAGATGATAATCACAGCATTACCTGAATCCTGTATGCCGACAAAATTTTTTTCTACAAAATATTTATTGATTCTGTCAAGAAAGAAATTACTAGTGGGCTAGTTCTGTTAGGAATACCAGGTCATATAGGGGAGTTGAAATTGGATCTGACCATTATCTTGTTAAACGTGTCATGCAACTTAATCTTAAGAAATGTTGTGCAAAGCCCTAAAAGACCTAGTATGGCTGAAGCTTAGCATGATAGGTTACTTAGTCATTATGACAGTCATGGTTTGCTTACTACTGAAGTTGAATAATGGGACCATTTAAACAGGCTTTTTTGAAAACTAACAGTACTCTTTTAGGAAAAAAGGAGCAGAGGAGGCAGAATTATTTGAGTGATAAGAATTATTTGAGTGATAAGGCACTTGAGCTTATTTCAGAAAGGAAGAACTGCAGGAATGTCCTTAATCAATACCCTACTAATCATAATAGAAAGCATTACAGAGAGCTTAATAAATGTGTAGAGGATCAGTTAACTGCTGATAAGAATCTTTGGCTTGATGGCTTGGCTGACAAAGCTGAGGAAGCAGTTAGACAGCACAACAGCGGAGAGCTGTACCAGATAGTTAACATTTTCTGTGGTAGAAAAGAGGCTATACAGGAATTGAAGGATAAACAAGGTAAGATTATAGAAGGTGAGGATTTTGTCATGGCTAGGTGGGCTGAGCATTCAGTGATGTGGGGTGGGGGTGGCTCAGTCGGTAGTGCGCCAGGCTTGTAATCGGTAGTTCCCAGGTTCGAGTCCCAGCTGGGTCAGCGGTGAGATTTATCTCCGCAAAATTACCCACCCTGCCCACGGTCAGTAAGGGACACCGATGGGCTTGTTAAAGGCCGCCATCCGTCGGATGGGACATTAAGCCGTGTGCCCCATGTGTGGGAGAGCCATACCCTGTGCACGTTAAAGAACACACTGGATGGCCTTGACGGGGAGGCTATCATCTGTCTCCCAATAGCTGTTCCAGTGGGTCCCCTCCCCCAACCTTCTCTGAGCCTTCAGAGTCCATGTGACCTGGCCATTTAGCCCATGGTGTGGAAAAAAGTGCCGCTCAGAGGTAAAACACCCCAACCTAGATGAAATGCATATATGTTCCCAAAATTTTGGCTGGCACGCGAGAAAATTTTTATCAAAGATTTGCCGATTTTGGCACGCACTCTTAAAAAGGTTGCCCACCCCTGGACTAGGATTTAACTTTGGTACTATTACACAGTAGAGTTACACTGTCACTCTATTGCTTTTTGCTCTCTTGTTGCTTTTATATGATTTCCAGCATTACTCTGGTTACTTTCAGTGTTGTACTTGTGTGATTTAAGGAATATTTTATGTTTTCAGTACTTTATTGTGTAACTAAAAAGTATATATTAATTTTTGAATAATGAAGTATGTAATTTCATTTACCTGCAATTATCACATTATGATCAGTCATGAAGTATAGTGGCTTGTCTTTATGAATAGAGGTTGGGTATTATTCATCAGTAGTGCACCAGACTCATAATATTATATTCCCAGGTTTTGAAGTCCACTGGTCATGTACTGAGTTTTCATACTGTTCTAATGGTGGTGGTAATTTGATTTATACATTTTGAAGTACTTCTTGTTTACATTTTAATAAAAATAACAATAATAAAAATAAATACTCCCTCAAGCAGCTGCTTACCACAGGAGCCTGTCAGTTTATATGCCATAGTAGAAGGTCTGAGAGGATGTCAGGACCTCAGCAGAAAAACAACACACACATCCATGCCTTACCCGGGGCTTAAACCCAGGTCCCTTAGATCAATAACCAAGAGCGCTAACCACTCGGCCATGGGAAGGTGTAGTATAAATGCTAACAAATATGTTAAAAAAATCTTTAAAGCAATTATATGTGATATCAAGGAAACCAATTTTCTAGGTACCTAGTGCATTGTGTTGGTTCATTTGTTTTACTATTTGCTATGTGTACCTTTCAGAGTTTGACCTCTAAAGCTGGAATGGAATACATAATTCATTGTTTTCTAAGTTTACAGAGTTTAAATAATAAAACTTTGTCATTGGTTTTGTATTCCCTGGTGAGCCAAATAAGCATCATTAAAAGACAAGTGTATGGAAGCTAAAACCTGTTACACTTCTTATCAGATGTGGGGGTGGGTGGGTGGTTGGGAGCTACCTGAAAATGTGAATTAAAAAACTGTTGGTAGTAAATAAAATATTTTTAATATCATGACCTAGGTAATTTGGTGTGTAAATAGCCATTGCTACTGTTTTAAGCAAATGAATTTTTCAGGAATTACATTCCACACATTTAGAATTTCATTTTCAGCATTGATCCTTTTAGCCAATTTCATTCATTAGACATAGGTGACAATCACAGTGTTACCTGGTTGACATTTTAATGTCAATATATCAATAAATATTTTGTGGAAAAGATTCCGCCGACATATGGGACTTGAACCTGCATCTCTCCAGATTAGTGGAAAAAAGATGAGCTGGCATTAGTTCAGTCGGCAAGAATACTCTGGCATGTTTCTGGAGAGATGCAAGTTCAAGTCCTGTATGTCGACGAAATTTTTTCCACAAAATATTTATTCATTCATTAGTTTCTAATTTGCCCTTAAGTCAATAAACCAATTGTAATCCATCCAGTTGTATTTCAAATTTAGTTAAATCTGTCATTTAGAGATTTTAAAATTTTGCTATATTTCATTATTAGAATACTTAATAAATTTTGTTGTTTCTTCAAATTCACTAATAAATTTTTTTTTAATGAACGTTCTAGAATTGCAGCGATTAATCTGAAATATCTGAAAATAGTTTTACAGATATATTAGTGTTTAATTCTTCACGAATTTGGAGATATGCAAAATAATTTATTTCAAACAGGAAAGTACACTGTATGTCAGATGTTAAACACAGATCACCCAACTGTGAATAATAATAATAAATTGTTAAAGATAAAAGATTTTTAAAATACTTGAATTATTTAATGTGTAATTCAGAAAACCTGACATGTAAATCCCATATAATACCATGGAAGGAGTGTTTTCATAGATGCTCATTCATTTGAAATTGAAATGCTAATGGAATTGTCGATTGCTTCATAATACCTCAAAGAATATTTTAGATGACTCAAGATAATGGAGAGTCATTGGAAGCTGATCAATCAATTATAAAAATGGCCATATATTTTGGAGTCTAGCACTCTATTTTCTACTATGAGAATTCCAAATTACTCTATCTTGAATCAGAAGATGTGTTCAAGGGCAACATAAGATTACAACACCTCAAGATTATTTTATATAAGATTATTATATAAGATTTATTTTATATAAGATTTATTTATGTAAGATTTATTTTTATATTTGATGAGGAATAAGTTGCATTATACTTCAAAACTTACTTCAAACGACTTATTCTTTAGAACTTACTGCAAAAAGTTGCAAAAGACCATTATTTATAAATCCAATAAGTTTTCATCTCCATTAAATAAAGAAAATGAAAGTCAGAAAAAGGAAACTTTTAAACTGTGTAATAGTTTGGCATATGGATTTACCATTCACCTACACCTTGTCATTTTTGGGATTGTGTCATAGAGCTGGATTGATTCAGATAGTTAAAAGTGTACCTTTGCAAGTCTTTGTGCCTAGTGAACTAACCTCAAACAACAAATAATGCTCTAACCTTTTGATGTGAAAAAAAAAGACACATTCTTGAAGAATTACTTTCAAAAGTTGTTTTACTTTATAATAGGCATAAATTAAATTTAATGAAAAATGTAAAACAAGCATGTTATAAACATTTAGTACTTTGAATGCAAAATCTTGACATTAAATTGCTCTTGTAAAAGTGGATGTCAGAAAGTGATTTGAGATTGTTCCTTCACAAATTAATTTCAATACATGCCTTACTCTGTTATCCAAGATGTGCAACTGTCATAATTTTGAATAAAAGCTTTTCAATTTAGAAATTGGTGTAAAATAAAACCAGTGCTGTTTCTAAATTGCTGTAAAATACCAATAATTTTTAATTAGCTTCAGAAATTTAAATTTTAAAACATTAAATTTTGTGTGTTGTCTAATAAAGGAGTAAAACCACTGCATACGAAAAATATTTCAAGAATATATTATTGCATTATAGGTAAAAACTAATAGTGATATGGGAAAGTAAATGCTCATGACCCAACAATTTTTAAAAGTGATCTATTTTGGTGTTCAATAGCTGGTGGTCCATAGACTACTGCTGGAAATTTATGATAGCTAGAATATTGAGCAGCACATTGTATTATAAAGAAAAAAAATGATGGAAATATCCTTAACTGTTATATTAAATAATTTACTAAATTAATAGAAAAATAATCTTCACTAATTTATTAAGCAAATGGATTGATTTAATTAAACATTTCTGTTTTAATTATATTTTTCAGTTAAATTCCTATATACTCTTTAAATACTGAACAAGCATTGTTGATAATCATGATTGAGATCTTTAATTATCTCCAGTGATTTTTTTGCCATAAACCAGGGTGGATTTTGATCTTCTAAGGCCCTAAGCTGTGACGAGTTTAACCCTTTCTCTACTATACGGGCCCAAACTGCAGGTAGGAGGTAGTGAAGAGGAAAAAAGACAATTGATTGCTTTAAAATCTTGGCAGTTTTGGGCTGGTATGGTACTGAAAGGGTTAAGAGGCCCCAAAAATTCTAAAGTAAAAATCATGGCCTAATCTAGGCGGGCAACATCCCCCCCCCCCCCAACACCACTGCTTTGAGAATGCTAGTAAGAATAATGGAGACAAAATATTATTAAACTTATTCAAATTTCACTATTTTCAATAAATTTTTTAAAGGTTTTAAAAAATAAAGGGAAAATCTGTGTCACAATTTTTTTAATATTTAAATTAATCTATTGTGAAAACACTATTCATCTCCGCTGTGCACAGTCATCATTGTATACAAATGCTAGTATAATGTTTTCACCACATCTATTTCATGTTTACTCTTCGGGAAAATGTAGGAAAAGTAAGGGATGATGCAATTAAGCCAGAAAAAGGCATAAAGGAGACTAAGAGATTAAATTTCCCTTGCAGTATAATGTTTTCCCCTTAGTTTTAAAACCTTTAAAAGATTTGTTTAAAATAATGAAATGTGCACAAGTTTAGTAATGCTTGACTCCATTACCCTTGTTGGCATTCTCAAAGCAGTGGTGTGGGGGGATGGGGATGCTTCCCTCCTAGATCAGGCCCTGATTTCGACTTTAGAGTTTTTGGGGCCTCTTAAACTTACATAGCTTAGTACCTCTTAAACTTGACACAGCTTAGGGTTTAGTTTCTTGGCATCCTTTTATACACTTTTCTGGCTCAATTGCATCATCCCTTACTTTTCCTAGATTTTCCCAAAAAGTAAACCCGAAATAGGTGTGGCGAAAATGTTATACTAGCATTAGTATACAATGATGACTACATACACCTGAGATAATGTTTGCACAATAGATTAATTTAAATATTAAAAAAACTTTGTGACAGAGTAAACTTTAAACTTAGTTTTCAAGGCCCCTCAAAATCATCAGGCCCTAAACTGTTATTTTTAAGGTGGCAAAGTTTCGAATATGACTTTCCATTGACAACATAGGAAATTTATATTATAAAGTCCACTCTCTGTGCAGTGCATATCACTCCATTTTTTTTACCATATGCACAATTGTATTCTACTAAAGATGTGATACACATGTTACCTTAGAAATTGAGGTGAGGGTCATGCCAGACAATGGCATGTTTTAAATATTTTTGGTTTTCACAACCAAAATTATTTTTTTTATAATATATCTGATGTAATGCATTCCTCAGATCTTTGCCTTTATTGGAACTTCATACTCTATGCATAATGATTAACTTGCATAAGTCCATATCTTGCATACCTTCAAATGTGAAAGCTTCTACTAATTAATGTCCCAGAAGATGTATATGAAGTTGCATGATTAGATTGAAATTTAATCTAAATTACATAAATGATTAATTTATCTTTAGGTGTAACTGATAATTGCCTTCTCACTACTGAGAGGTTAGCTTGTTTGGCTACTGATCAAAGGAACCTGGGTTTGGGTTGGGTTGTTTTACCTCTGAGTGGCACTTTTTTGCACACCATGGGCTAAATGGCCAGGTCACATGGACCCCGAAGGCTCAGAGAAGGTTGGGGGAGGGGACCCACTGGAACAACTGTTGGGAGACAGATGGTAGCCTCCCGTCAAGGCCACCCAGCGTGTTCTTTAACGTGCACAGGGTATGGCTCTCCCGCACACGGGGCCACGGCTTAACGTCCCATCCGACGGACGGCGGCCTTTCCAAACCCATCGATATCCCCTACTGACCATGGGCAGGGCGGGGAATTTTGCGGAGATAAATCTCAACGCTGACCCAGCTGGGAATCGAACCTAGGAACTACAGATTACGAGCCTGGCGCGCTACCGACTGAGCCACCCTCGCCCCACCTGGGTTTGAGTTCTGGGTAAGGCATGGATGTTTATGTTGTCTTTCTGCTGAGGTCCTGCCATCCTCACAGACCTTGTACTTTGCATATAAACTGGCAGGCTCCTGTTAGACCTCTGTGGCAAGCAGCTGCTTGAGGATACTTTTTTTTATTGTTTAATAATAATCTGTTGCTATCCATCCTAAGTTGTAGTATTCCTTGGTTAGAGGTAAATGATATGTCATTCTGCATTAATGGCTCAGTAGATTAGTAATACGTACATAATAATTAACTATTAACCATAATAATTTACCACAAGTATTAAAATCTGAAAAATTTATTTGGTTTTGCTTGTATGCCAAAAAAGATGATTTGCCAAATATATGCTTTACTGATAAGATCTGAAAATAAAGAATTTACTGATAAAAATGTTTCATTATGGTTCTTGAAACTTTTTAATTCACAGTCTGCAGGTGGCTCACAAGCATAGAGAAGCCCACTGATAGATGTGAAAATCAAGATGATGAGCACTGAAAATATTTGATTAAAACCCTAATTTAATGATTTTAGTTTCATATGTATGTAAAAACAATATGTCATATGTAATGAAGGATATGTGCATTAACAAGACTCATACTAGTCACTATAACAGACAATTCACATCTCATGCACTTTGGTGTGCTGAAGCATCAAAAGCAGTTTATTATGATTATTACCGCCACCTGAAAAGATATGTTTATTCATAGTTTAATCTTTTGGCTAAGGAGAAGTAGGGAAATTTTTTGTTGCAGAAAGAAAAATATAAATAATTAATTCTTCCTTATTCATCTTTTCATGCTGCTTAACTACGTGTGTGTAAAAAAATAAATATCCCCTCAAGCAGCTGCTTGCCACAGAGGTCTGACAGGAGCCTGTCAGTTTATATGCCATAGTAGAAGGTCTGAGAGGATGGCAGGCCCTCAGCAGAAAAATGACACAAACAGCCATGCCTTACCCGGGGCTTGAACCCAGGTTCCTTAGATCAGTAACCAAGTGCGCTAACCACTCGGCCATGGGACGTGCTACAATTTCTTATACAGCTGATAAAGGTATTGAACAGAAAATGGAAACAGTTCCATGTTATTTAAAAAGAAAATCACATTCAAAGCTTAACAACTTCTTCACTTCAATATGATTTTTAATGAAAAATATATCTAAAGATAGATTTGATTGATTCCCCCTCGAGGGTTGAATAGTGTGTATTTTCTAAGAAATCCTCACAAATTAACAACATAAGCAAGTCAAACTACCCCCCCCCCCCCCAAATTGCAAATTTCTGTGTATGCCACTGTTTTGTATTCTGTGGTTGAACTAGCTACTCTAATTTCAAAAAGTCAGTATGGCAACTTTCTCCATTTTTCTCTGAAGAACTGGTTCTAGACCAGTTGTTCTCAACATTACTCACCTTATGGACAGGGAAATTACATGAATTTGTCAGAGAACAGTAATCCCCTCTGCAATATTTGTATTATTCAGTGCATTATGTTACTAAGAATTGAACACTTGAATAGCAGAACTGTGCAACGAGTATGTTCCACCACAGCATAGAGTATGTACAGATAAGTACGAAAAAAAAACACAAAAAATAAGTATTCTGATAAGTTAATTTCCAACCGTGAAGTCACATAATGTCACCCATTGACTTAATGTTAAACGAAAATCTTGCCTGTAATTGCAATAATGGTAAAGCAATGGGAAACGACACATGGCCATAAAATCCGTTCTAATACAGATAAATGCACGCTTCAAAGACCTAGATATATGTTTTCACACACAATAAAGCCATTCATAACTCTTTGAATATTGAACAACTATTGTTTTAAAACAAGATTTAGATAGATTTGATTGAGATCTTTAGTTTATCCAAATCTTGTTTTTAAACAATAGTTGTTCAATATTCAAAGAGTTATGAATGCTGGGATATTTAACACGCTACAAAACATTGACCCCAAAATTTAATTAAAACAGCTTAAGAGATCAGAGATCATAGTTGACTAGTGATCTCTTATCTTGTTTTAATGCTTTAATTAAACTTTTGGCAATTTTTTGTAGCCTGTTATTCCAGTGTTCATAACTCTTTGAATCTGAATATGATATTTATTGAGATAGCATGGAACTGTTTTCATTTCTCTATTCAGCACCTGTATATACAAGAAGTAATTCTCATAGTAATCACTTGTTTTCTCTGCACTCTCTAGTGAATAATTATTAATGGCATATAAGTTTTTGAGATCTACTGTTTCAAGTATTATTTATGAAAGTGAGATTCTAATTATTTTAACTACATTTTTTATCATAATATATTGTTTAGATTCTGTATTATTTTGCTTTCTTTTAAACTGTGATAATTATATATCATAATACTATAGTTAAATATAGCACTCAAGGTAAAGAATATTAATTTTAAAAGATTCTCAGTAATATGTAAAAGCTATTTTTAGTAACTAGACATATTCTTGCAAATATGTATCTTTGAAAAAAGATGAGTCGGCATTAGTTCAATGGTAGAATATTCTGGCATGTTTCTGGAGAGATGCAGGTTCAAGTCCCATAAAATAAATAAATAAATACCCCCTCGAGCAGCTGCTTGCCACAGAGGTCTGACAGGAGCCTGTCAGTTTATATGCCATATGTCAGCAAAATTTTTTCCACAAAATATTTATTTTGCCAGTCTTTTTGTGTATAGTTTGTATTCATGAGATTAAAGTATATGAGAATTATGCTGATATTTTTATTTGATATTTCTGCAGCATATTTACGTTATTTAAAAATTTAATAATTGAAATCAATAACTAGATCACAGAATTTCTGTAATTTTCTCTATGAAAAAATGTTTTGGTACATGTTTTTTTAGAGCTGAGAAAATTTTACTAATCATTACATATTGTTGTAATAAATTTGAAATTCGTGAAACAATAATTCATTAAAGAAAGCAATTAAATTTAAAATGTTATTTTGCCTGACAAGCATAATTTTTTATGCATGACTAAGCAAATTATAATGAACAGTATAGAAATGAGTTATTAAAAACATAATTTTTATTGCATATTTTTTTTATAATAGTAGAACCTAGTTTGGTTTCCAGTGTTTTTTAATAGTTTCAAGTAAATTTTGTAAAATGATAAGCATTGAAAAATTAGTGTGGGATACACAAAAGCACCAAGACAGCAAGAGAAAGACTGCACTGGTTGAACTTAAAATAGCTTTCAGTCCCACTTCTACAACACTAGTTGGAGTTTTGCCAAAATTAGTGGATCACATGTATGGGTATTAGAATGACCAGTTTTAGACACTAGAATAGTAAATTTTTCTGCTGACCAAATAAAAATATGCTGAAGCAGAGGAATGTAATAGAATGAACAACTAGCACAAAATAAATGAGGGTCCTTAAAATAGTAAATGAAATAACTGTTGATGTTTAAAAATAAATATTTGAGGCTAAGTATCAAAACTTCTACCTAGCACTTGCAATTTTTTGAATAATCTTTAAATACACATAATTTAAAAATGCATCATTTAAATTTTATTATCTGAGACAAATTTTTTAGATTGAAAAAGTAAAGCATTTCTGAATGTATAGTCATAATAGATTATCATACTAGTGTTTTATTTTTTATTTTTTTATTAACATGTTTCAATATATTTGTCATAATTGTGTTTGTGAGGGAAAGTTTTTGCATTAGAGTGAAACTAAAAACAAATGTTTTTAATACACACCTAGAGCATTTGATCCATTAATGCATTTAAATGTCAACTAAATTAACTGTTGACTTCCTTCTGTGTTAATCACTCTCAATGAAAAACAGAAGTGGGAAGTTTTAAAATGTTAACTTAGAAAGATGTTTTTTATTCTGTATAACCTCTTAATGTATATTGCTTGAGCTTGAGCAGATACTAATTTGTGTGTGTGTATTTGTGTAATTTATTACTGAATAGAAATAAGCATAGTAATACCAAAATTTTTCTGTTATTCGTGTAAAGAAATTGGAAAATTTTGTAGGTTTTTATGTTAAATATAAAAAGAAAGTTTGATATATTTTTTGAAAAATTAAAGTTTTAATTGAACATTAATTTTTAATGTTAAGTTCTCTCTGAATATAAGTATTAAAATAATGTTATTAAAATTAGTAGCAGTAATTCAGTGATTCTAATATAGTATTTAACTAAGGTAATTGAGTTATTTTTAATAGATTTTATACTACTTAATTATTCTCTAATCAATTAATCAGATACATATGAAAATTATATTATCATCTTAACTTTGGTAATAAGTTGAGATCTTATATCTGTTAACTTATCAGAGAAAGCAAACAAAAGTAGACTTTGGCTCTTGTCTTAGTTGAGATAAGCCTATTGTATTTCATTCATGTTGACTAGTGTTAGTGCTTGCTAGGTGATATTTGAGTACATCTGTGGGTTGCTCAGTTTTGGGGTAAAATGTGTTTCAAAAAATTTGTGTTTAAACAAGTATAGGTAAGTTCACATAATAATATAATTGTACTATTATATAACAGTTCTATTTAAAACTGTTTACAAACATTTTTCACATTATTAATATTTAAAACCATCCAAAATAAAACTAAAATGAAGAATTTTTTTTATTTTTATTGTTGAAGTATATTTTCTATTACTTAATATGTAAAACTTTTTTCGTAGTTCATTAAACCTTAATATGCTACTTCTTTTCATTTTGTTTAACATTGTTTTCTATCTCTGAGCTATCTAAAAACATACTTAGAATAATTTCCTTGCAGTTAATAAGTTCTAATGAACAAGCTTGAAAATTAGGGTACTTTCTCAGAAGTGAAATAAATTGAAATCTTTAGTCTGTTTATTAATAAAAAAAATGGCATAGTGAAGTTGCAAAAATTGTGAATATTAGAAGTTTTTTAGATTTGACCAAAGAATGTGATTGTGTCACCATCTGTGTATGAAAACGTTGCTATAACAAGATAACTTTCAGATGTTATAATGTTTTCTTATACAGTATATGAGCATTACATGTCAAGTTATTATATAGTTTGTATGTTTTAACCATATAAGGTGCAAGTTGTTTAAATAAGAATAGGAACGGAAGTTTTTTTTTTGTAAGACTTTTTAGATTCATGTTTACAGATTGTACAGCACTCCCCTCATCCAAAAAAGCTTCAGAATATAATCTATAATGTCCATGAACAGAGTTGTCATAAACTTAACCCTGATAAACTTAAATATTTGTTTTCATTGCATCAATTTTGTATCTGTAAAGAGTATTGAATAAGAACTGGACTTCATAACTGGCAATAAGAAGCACAACAGCAGCTGACTACAGTTAGTAAATATAGCTAATAATACTTTTTAATTTGCAAAATGTGTTGAAAAATGATAAACCTTAACTCTTATTGCCTTCCATTATCTCCAGTGCCTATCTGTTTTCAAAATTACCTAAAATTGGCCTTCAGTACATGTCATGTAATTGTATTATATACTGAAAGGACAATTTATTACACCCACCCACCTAATAATGTTTGTATTCACCTATCGCCCTCACAACATGTCACAAACTTTATCAGCTGTGAAAACCATCTGGTGGTAATTTGGTCTATGATTCTATGACAGCTATCCGTAAAATGCCTGCAGTTAATGGTGGTAGACTTCAGGCTCAAATGCATCGCTGCACTTCATCCCACAGATGCTCAATAGGGTTCAGATCTGCAGAGTGAGAGGACCATTTGAGGGTTGTAAACTCACTGGAATACTCCTTCAACCAGTCCTTCCACCAAATGGGGGTATGTCATGGCATTGTTTTGTTGAAAGAAGGTATCCTGCTGTGAGAAATGGATTGCTATGAATGGGTGTAGGTGGTCAGCAAGTATGCCAACCTAGCCTTATATGATGATGGTGTTCTCAATTGGTGCAAGTGGCCCCAAGGTGTCTCACATAAATATGCACCAGAACATTACACTGCCTCCACCACATGTAACATCTTGAATTGACAGTTGTGATCCATAGTTTCTTGTGGTTTATGCCACATATGCAACCTCCCATTGGTTTTTTTGTAGTTGGAACTTTGATTTGTCAGATCAAGCTACCTGTTTCCAGTCTTCCAGTGATTCATTGGCAAAGTTCTTTTGCCCATTACAGCCTCATACCTTGGTAATGTGCTATTAACAAGGGTACTTGAGCTGGGCATTGGATACCTTAGCCCAGTTATGCTATTGTATGTTGAATGGTCTCTGCACAAACTTTTGTAGCTGCCCCATCATTGAATGATATTATTGTCTTCGCTCTGGGCCTCTGTTTCACCACTACAATATGATTTACTTGAACATCAGTGGCCCAGTTATGGCCACATTTTTCCCAGTGGTGCAGGTTTTGCCAGTTTTGATGTAGTCCTGTACAATCTCACACAGAAGTCATAGACGTTCTGTAGTCACAGATATGGAGTATCCCATTTTCCTCACACCGATTATCTACCCACAGTCAAACTCACTCAGGTCACCATGTTTACCCATCATCATATTATTGTGGCAGAGTAGAGCAGTTTTATGGATGTGTTCAGTGTTATAATAAATTGTACTTTTAGTGTATATATCTTTTTGTTTCCTTTGATTTTTCTGCATTTTTTTTTTTCTTTAGAATTTAATGCTCTTTTTTTATGCAACAAGATCTATTTCTGCTGTTAGTTAATTTAAGGATAAGATTGTCAAGTTGAGCAAATGTAAAAGTGAACATGACATTGGAATGCTTATTGTTCTTTAAGCTAATGTTCCTTGATTTTTGCTCCATTCAAATTTTCTCATGATGGTTACCATTTTTCAGTTTTAGAAATGTGGGATCTTTGCTATGGTGTACAATAATGGTGTCCATAATTCTAATTCCTTATCATAAAAAACCATTAATTTGGTAGTAAAGAATCACAAGATATGTCCTGTAGACGATGGAACTCATGAAATAATAAGCTGAAAAAAATTGGTTTGCCACGAGTGGGATTCGAATCCACGTCTCCTGGAAACATGCTGGTTATGCTAACCACTACACCATCAATAGCTAATCTTTTCTCAACTTGTGTGACCATATAAACTTTCCGGATTTTATTTGATTCACAACAGTGGCGTCATCTATCCAGGAAGTGGACAATAGTGTTGTCACTTTAGAGATGGAATTTAATATTTGTCACTCACACTCATGGAATTAAATCAATAAATCAGTAGTAAAGAATCACAGGATATGTCCTGTAGACATGGGGCATGTCTGAGAAAAGGTTAGCCATTGATGGTGTAGTGGTTAGCATAACTGGCATGTTTCCAGGAGATGTGTTCAAATCCCATTCATGGCAAAACCAAATATTTTTCAGCTTATTAATTCATGAGTTCCATGTCTACAGGACATATCCTGTTATTCTTTACTACTGATTTATTGATTTAATATTATGAGTGTGAGTGACAAACATTAAAATTCCATCTCTAAAGTGACAACACTATTGTCCACTTCCTGGATAGATGGTGCCACTGTTGTGAATCAAATAAAATCCGGAAAGTTTATATGGTCACATAAGCTGAGAAAAGGTTAGCCATTGATGGTGTAATGGTTAGCATAACTGGCATGTTTCCAGGAGACATGACTTCGAATCCCACTCATGGCAAAACCAATTTTTTTCAGCTTATTATTTAATGAGAATCATTAATTTGTTTACTAGTCTGTCATGAATTTGTCTGTTCAAAGCATATCCAGGCTTTGCAGAAAATTAAAGATAAATAGAGTATAACTTATAATTTCCATATAAGCATGAACAGAGCTGTCGTAAACTTAACCCTGATAACTGTCTTCATTGCATCAGTTGGGGGTTGTGTGGCTCAGTCAGTAGCACACCAAGCTTGTAATCTGCAGTTCTCAGGTTTGAGCCCCAGCTGGGTCAGCATTGAGATTTATCTCCGCAAAACTCCTCTCCCTGCCCTTGATCAGTAGGAGACACTGATGGGCTTGGAAAGGCTGCTGTCTGTCAGATGGGATGTTAGCCATGGCCCCATGTGCGTGAGAGTCGTACCCATTGCATGTTAAAGAACACGCTGGAGGGCCTTGACAGGAAGCTGACAGCTGTCTAGTGGGTCCTGTCCCTCCAACCTTCTCTGAGCTCTGTGTTCTTCTGACCTGACCATTTAACCCATTGTGTGCAAAAAAGTGCTTCTCAGAGGTAATCCAATTCATTGCATAAATTTTATATTTGTAATTGAGAAAGAACTGTGAATGATTTTAACAATTCTCATAATTATGCTAATAGATGTCAGAACAAACCCTAAACGTTTTAGAGTACTAAAAGCTGCACTTAATTTTCGAGACAGTCGAACGCATGTCACCTGAGTAAACATAGGCATGACATTTTGTGAAATTTCCAACAACCTGAGTGTACTTGGCATGACACTCAAAAGGTTAACAACGAATCAAACAGCAGACACTTTTACGTCGTTTTTAGTTTTTGAGGAAAAATTGTCTTGAGCCCGGGTGGGATACGAACCCACGACCTCCTGATAACATGTCAGGTGCTCTGGACCACTGAGCTACCGGCCATTGGCGCTTTTGCCGACAATATTTCCAGCCACAAGCGGCACTTATATTGCCCAATAGATGAAAGCATATACGATAAGTATGCAGATATAATTAATTAATGAAATGACTTCATTAAGGAAATAACTCATCAGAGTTAACTCGACAGATATTCAAATCAATCAGCAGACACTTTTACGTCGATTTTAGTTTTTGAGGAAAAATTGTCTTGAGCCAGGTGGGATACGAACCCACGACCTCCTGATAACATGTCAGGTGCTCTGGGCCACTGAGCTACCGGCCGCCGATCAAGATTTCCTCTAACTAGCGCTATGAACATTCCTTCTATGTTTCCCATTGGCGCTTTTGCCGACAATATTTCCAGCCACAAGCGGCACTTATATTGCCCAATAGATGAAAGCATATACGATAAGTATGCAGATATAATTAATTAATGAAATGACTTCATTAAGGAAATAACTCATCAGAGTTAACTCGACAGATATTCAAATCAATCAGCAGACTGATATCTGTCGAGTTAACTCTGATGAGTTATTTCCTTAATGAAGTCATTTCATTAATTAATTATATCTGCATACTTATCGTATATGCTTTCATCTATTGGGCAATATAAGTGCCGCTTGTGGCTGGAAATATTGGCTGCAAAAGCGCCAATGGGAAACATAGAAGGGAATGTTCATAGCGCTAGTTAGAGGAAATCTTGATTGGCGGCCGGTAGCTCAGTGGCCCAGAGCACCTGACATGTTATCAGGAGGTCGTGGGTTCGTATCCCACCCGGCTCAAGACAATTTTTCCTCAAAAACTAAAATCGACGTAAAAGTGTCTGCTGATTGATTTGAATATCTGTCGAGTTAACTCTGATGAGTTATTTCCTTAATGAAGTCATTTCATTAATTAATTATATCTGCATACTTATCGTATATGCTTTCATCTATTGGGCAATATAAGTGCCGCTTGTGGCTGGAAATATTGTCGGCAAAAGCGCCAATGGGAAACATAGAAGGAATGTTCATAGCGCTAGTTAGAGGAAATCTTGATCGGCGGCCGGTAGCTCAGTGGTCCAGAGCACCTGACATGTTATCAGGAGGTCGTGGGTTCGTATCCCACCCGGCTCAAGACAATTTTTCCTCAAAAACTAAAATCGACATAAAAGTGTCTGCTGATTGATTTGAATATCTGTCGAGTTAACTCTGATGAGTTATTTCCTTAATGAAGTCATTTCATTAATTAATTATATCTGCATACTTATCGTATATGCTTTCATCTATTGGGCAATGTAAGTGCCGCTTGTGGCTGGAAATATTGTCGGCAAAAGCGCCAATGGGAAACATAGAAGGAATGTTCATAGCGCTAGTTAGAGGAAATCTTGATTGGCGGCCGGTAGCTCAGTAGCCCAGAGCACCTGACATGTTATCAGGAGGTCGTGGGTTTGTATCCCACCCGGCTCAAGACAATTTTTCCTCAAAAACTAAAATCGACGTAAAAGTGTCTGCTGATTGATTTGAATATCTGTCGAGTTAACTCTGATGAGTTATTTCCTTAATGAAGTCATTTCATTAATTAATTATAGGTTAACAATGAAAAATAGTATAATAAATTGTATAGCAAATTATTATGTCATTGAGAAATAAAAATTTTGACACTTCAAATATTTCTACATAATTTTTTAATTTACTGTCATTTTCAATGTTTACAATATTTTTTTCCCCTTGAATAATCCCAAGTGTACAGGATATCTCCTGTGATACTCTACTATTGAATTTGTTTCTCATATACATAATGCTAACATAGAAGAGTAATAGTTTTAGTAAAAAATAACTTTTTTTTGACTGAAGTACTGTAAAATTTATCTCCTCAAAACTCATGCCCTGCCCTTGGGCAATAGGGAAAACCATTGGGCTTGGAAAAGCCGCAGTCCATTTGATGGACATTAAGCTGTGGACCTGTGTACGTTAAAGAACATTTTAGATGGCCTCGACAGGAGGCTACCATCTATCTCCCAACAGTTGTCCAGTGGGTTCTCTCTCTCCAACCTTTTCTGAGTCTTTGGGATCCTTGTAAACTGGCCATTTAGTCCATTGTGTCCAAAAAAGTGCCTCTCAGAGGTAAAACAATAACCCACACATATTTATTATATTTTAAATAATAAAGTTAAGAGAGGTTCCATTGTATTTTATATGATACCTCATTGTATGATATTTTGTAATAGTGTAGGTGGTGTTCTGACTTCAAGGCTGTTATGAAGAAATTTTTTCTTTCATCAGGAATCTTAATTTGAGCATATATCATTGCCTAGTTTTCTTCCTGCATGTATCATCAGTGATAGAAAAGCCTACAAAATGCACCTTATATACTACACAAAAGGTATATTATGTATGGCAAGTGTTGTACATAATGAGGGTTATGGGTCAACATTTCATATTTTCTTTTTAAAAAATTTCAACAAATATTTGTATATCCTGAACATCACCTTTTATATTTTATGTTAAGGCAATAGGTATAACTGTGTTGAATGTAATTTATAGCGTATTTATTTTACAGCAAAACAAAAACCACCACTACTTCCAAAGCCTGCTTTAAGTTCCATAAGGAATGAAGCAGCTGAGTCTTCTGTTCCGCAGATGGTTATCACATCTGCTGAAGAGGTAGCAGAAGAACTCAAGCTTGTGGAAGAAAGGGAAAGTGCTGAAGTAGTGAAGAGTGATATAGGGCAAGCTCCTGTGGAAGAAACTGTAGTTGCACCGTCAGCTTTTCACCGGCCTTTGGTAATTAGGTAAAAGCATTACACTGTACTGCTTAGTTAATATATTTTGGAATTCCTTTAAAATGGTAATATAATGAATTTTAATCAAAAACGTTTTGAATTATTACTGATAAATGTTATTTGTGGTATTGCTTGTACTGAAATGAAATTTAAAAGTCAAGATAATGTTTAATTTTTTTTACATAATAGAGGATGGCATTTGGGTGCAATTTTTAGCCTGCTTTTAAGAAACAAACAAGCTATTGTTTTCACTTTTTTGTTCCTCTGTCTCTGTTCAAAAAAGAAATAAATGAAAAAATTCTTGTGAGTTGGATAGTTATTAACAAAATATTGTTGTTTGCATTTTCTGACCCAATTCTTTAGTTTTAATTTTTTTCTTCTGTTAGTTTTAATTTTTTCTACTATAAAGTGGCGAAGTTAGAAAATGACAAACTTTTCCAATTTAAAAAAAAAAGAATTCATATTCACCAGGGGAAATTAGACTTCCTAGAGTTTTTGCAATATTGGTATTTTTTTTAACTGGTGTAGATTATGGAAAAATTTAGAGGTTAGAATTATTTGATAACCAAAAGTCAAATTTTCACAAATCTTTAGTTTTCTGAGCATTAAATTCATTGGCAGTGATATTTAAGTAAGAATTCTATTTTCTTTGCAAATTGTCCTCTACTGAAAATAGTTTTTCAAAATTTTGTTTTTTCTTGCAGTTTATCATTGATTTTTAAAAATTAATATTATATGCAATGGTAGGGAGATGAAAGAGCAATTGAGTTTGTTCAAATATGGCCAGAAGGAAGGGAATAGGAGGACTTTTTTTTTAATTCACTGTTCAAAAATATATATTATTGAACAGTAATTTATAAAGGATATTCTTTACCTTTATAAATTTGGTAATTGCACTCTTATATATCTGATTCTTAAGAAATAATTCTGAGTATCAAAAATATTTTGTTTTTAGTAAAAGCAACAATTTTTTTACAAGAAGGAGAAATTGGAAGACTTGAGAGTAGTTAGAATGTATAATAACTTGAAAAATGAATTCTTATAAGGGTGTAAGGAGAGAGAAATTCTTGTCAAGACCATTTAACGTATTCTTTAATATGCACAAACTGCGGATCTCTACATGGGGATCATGCACACCTTAGTAATTTGTGAAAGAGATGGATATTACATTGCTATCTCCTATAGAGTAAATAGATGTTCTGCTGACAGTGTTAGAGGAACGTGGACATTTAAAGAGCTGCAAAAGATTCCTTTTATTTATACAAGCCTAAATTTAAAATTGGTAGAAAAATAATACATTAAAAAGTTTTGGGATTTAACCAAACTTAACCACAGTGTAGTCTGTAGCTCTTACAGGCAGTTTCAGGTCATCAGATAAAGACATCTTGTTCAGCAATGCCTGGATGTAGAGGAATAGCTCATAGGTGTCAAATCTGATAGGTACAATTTCTGTGTTTTGATAATGATGTTTCTGTGTTTTGACCCTTGATAAGGAATGGATGTTACTGTATTTTCTTTCTGTCTCGGTTTCACCTTCTCTATGGTGTGTTACACTGAAATACTCCTGCTAGGTCTCTACAGCAAGCAGCAGCTTGTAGGGTAAATTATTCAGTTAAAATTATTAAAATATTTTTGATCATTGATAGGATGAATATCCATCACGAATTCTGCAGCTGTTGTTAGTTTGAACTAATGCACATTAATTATGCCTCTGTTGAGGAATCTGATAAGAACAAGAAAGATAGATTTGTCATATAGCATCAGAATATTGTGAATTTTGTCAAGAAGAGATTTACCCATCTGCTGGATGACTTCAGTGCCAAAATTGATACAGATTCTGACCTTTGGGCAGGAGGGATAGGTCTTTTGACATTGGTAGTGGTATCT
The DNA here is from genome assembly GCA_038380435.1 of Ryuthela nishihirai. Classification (NCBI taxonomy): domain Eukaryota; kingdom Metazoa; phylum Arthropoda; class Arachnida; order Araneae; family Heptathelidae; genus Ryuthela; species Ryuthela nishihirai. The sequence goes on from JAWZYU010000020.1 coordinate 46,154,956, forward strand.
TATAACTGGAGGAACATCTACAGATAAGTAAATTTAATGGTCTGAGAATGGCCATTACAAACACTGGGATATTTATAAACATATTTGAGTTTTGCTTGATGAGTTGCATAAGAATATGATCAATTATATATTAATCAACTGCAAGTAGGTTAGCTCTATTGGGAACACCAAGTTTTATAGGGGAGCTGGAGTTGGGTCTGACCATTACTTTATTAAAAACATCTTATAACTGAAGCTTTAAGAAATCTGCTAAGGTTAAGAGAATTACAATCAATACAAAGTTCTGAAACACCCAGAAATAGCCAAAGCGTACCATGATAGGTTTCTTAGTCATTATTACTTAGAAATTAAGGAAGAATGGGACCATTTTAAACAGGCTATTTTTGAAACCAACTGTTCTCTTTTGAGTAAAAAGGAACAGAGGAGACAAAGTCATTTGAGTGATAAATCACTGGAGCTTATTTGGAATTGCAGGGAGAAATTGAATCAACACTTTACTAGTCCTAACAGACAGCATTACAGAGAGTTTAATAAATGTGTTAAGCATCAGTTGAAGCTGATACGCACTGACTGGACAAATTATTACATACACCTAATAACCTGTTACTCCACCTTTTGCCTCACAATAGCAGCCAGACATCTTGGTAAGGACTCAATGAGGTGTAGAAAACATGGAGGTAGTATTGCTTCCCATGAAGCAAGGATCATCTGTCATACAGCATCCACAGTTGCCAGTGGGGTTTGGCAGGCTCAAAAGATCTTTCCATTCCTCCCACAAATTCCCATGGGGTTGACGTCCAGTAATCGAGAGGGCCATTCAGATGTGGTAAACTCACTTGAATGCTCCTGGAGCCAATTGGTCACCACTTGGGAAGTATATGGTATGTTGTCCTGTTGACAGATGATGTCATGGTGCAGAAAGAGAACCGTTTTGAATGAGTGTAGATGGAGGTGAGGATGTTACATTCCTTGTGTCGGTGATGGAGATCTTGACAGGTATGAGGGGCCTCTAGGAAGCTCATGTAAATGCACTCCAAACTATTACACCACCTCCATCTGCCGGTATGACCACAACTTTGGCAAGCTGGATCCATCGCTTCATGTGGTTTACACCACACACACACCCTCCTATCGGTGTGATAGAGTTGAAACTGATTCGTCAGACCAGATGACATGTTTCCAGTCCTCTGCACTCCAGTTGCAATAGGCCTTTGCATAATACAGCCTAATCTTTTAGTGCCTTGCAGTCAACAAAGGGACATGGTGTAGATGTCAACTGCCATAGCCTATTTTTTTTTCATGGTATGAAGGATAGTCTTTGTGCATAAGCTTGTGGATGTGACCTCATTCAATTCCATGTTATCTGCTCCATGTAGCCATGCTATTCCTTGTAACGATGCTGGACAGTCTGCACTCACCTTAAGAGTCAGTTGCATGTTTACTTCCACATTTCTCCCACTGGATGGAAGTTTGCTATATTTCATGTAATCTTGGTATGCACGTGCAACAGTCTGACACGGAAATCCCAACATTTCAGCAGTTGCGGTGATTGAACAAGTTTCCTTCCTCACACCTCTATCTGGCCACAATCAAATTCACTTATGTCACTGCCTTTACTCATGATTACTTCTCCATGACTGGTTTCCAATGCATAGAGACCTGCTCTATTTATAGGCATTGCCAGTTTTAGCATTCCACATGACTGGATGCAATACTACTGCTATGCATACTGTTATCATGTATATAATAATTTGTCCATTCAGTGTAAATCTGAGACAGCACAACAACATTGTAGCAGATAATAAATGTTTTTTATGGGGAAAAACAGTTAGGTACACCGAGATTGAGGCATAAACATGGTAAAGGTAATTGAAGTCGAGGATTCTGTCATTGCAAAGAAGTCTGAGAATTTCATATATTCCAAACAATGTGTCTAGTTCTTCCATTGTTTGTAATAAAGATAGATGTATTACGACTTTAATGTTGGCCCTATATCACAATCTGAAGTTACTTTAGTGATCTCAAAATTAAAACTACATGTCACCAGGGGTAGTTGAAATTACAAATGAAATGCTTAGAGCTGGGAATGTTTGTTGTCACAATAGCTGACTGAAATTTTGTACATTTTTTATGATAAAAAAGTTATTTCTTAGGATTTTACTAGAGCTGTTGTGATTCCTATTTTCAAAAAAGGTGATCATAGCTCTTTTGATAGCTAGGGAATCAATATTTCTGTTTCTGGTAAAGTTTTATTTTCCCTTTTTGACTCTGTTTAACTATGGATTATTATAATCTTTGGTTGAACATGAGATTGAATGGCATTCCAGATAAATTAAAATTAATTAATTATAATGATTAATTATAATGATGGCTCTATATAATGACACTGATCAGTCAGTTACCTCCAGGCTCATAATCTGCAGTTCTCAGGTTTGAAAATTGAGATTTATCTGTAGAAAACCTCCACCCTGCCCTCAGTCAGTAGGGGGACACCAAAGGGCTGGGAAAGGACACCATCTGTCAGATGGAATTTAAAGCTGTGGCCCTGTGTGCAGGAGAGCAATACCCTGTGCATGTTAATGAACATGCTGGATAGCCTTGATGTGAGACCATCCAGTGTCTGTATCCTAACAGCTGTCAAGTGAGTCCCCTTCCACCAATCTTCCCTGAGCCTTTTGGGGTCTTTGTGACCTGGCCATTTAGCCCATTGTGTGCAAAAAAGTGTCATTCAGAGGTAAAACAGCTCAACCTACTGAGTCATATGTAAGTTGGTACGGCTTGTAGTGATTTGTTTAACATTACTACTGAAGTTCAACAAGGATGTATTTTGCCTGCTTTTCTCTTTAGTTTGATTGTTGATTATGTAATGCAGAGTTCACTACAGTGAGGTGATTGGGGTCTTTCATGGTCTGAACATAAAATTTTTTAAAAAATTTACCTGACCTTGGAAATGGTTAGCAAAAAATACCAGAAATTCCCATTCTGTACATAAAAACTAATCAGTTTGCCTATAACAGTAGTTCTCAAACTTTTTAACACGCTTGCAACCTTACTAGAATTATAATAAATTTATATGACCCCTTAGAATTGTAGATAAAATTGTGCAACCCTCTTCTCTATGTGGTTAAATCTAATTAGTGCATTCTATTTAGATAGGATAAAATAAAACAAAATTACTTTTTGCATTTAACACAATGTGTGTCACTATACATTTTCCTACAAATTATCTTTTTCATATAAACAGTCTCATATAATATTACTAAAAATCTCTAAATATACTAGCAAATATAAAACTATCAGAGCTTTGCAAACCCCTTCCAAGTTACTCACAATTCTTCTGAGGATTGTGAACCCACAGAGACCACTTAGATTTTAATATAATACTTATAGTTCAATTGCAAACAAATATCCTCAAAATTCCTTAGTATTCAATCATTTAAATGACAGTGAAAATTAAATATATACAAATATTTTAAATACAAAAAAGTTGATGAGCTTTTCACAATCAAAGAAAAAAATTATTTTATAAAATTGAGCTTTCACTGCTTTACAAATAATTATCCAAAATGGAAATGCAGGATTTATTATCTGTGAAATATATCAATCTACAATACTGACTTTAGAAAATACATAGGATTAAACATAAATTTAATACTAGGTTTGGGTGGGGGTGGCTTAGTCAGTAGCGTGCCAGTCTCGTAATCTGTAGTTCCCAGGTTTGAGTCTCAGCTGGGTCAGCATTGAGATTTATCTCCGCAAAATTCCCCGCCCTGGCCACGGTCAGTAGGGGACACCGATGGGCTTGGAAAGGCCGCCATCCGTCGAATGGGACGTTAAGCTGTGGCCCCATGTGCGGGAGAGACATACCCTGTGCACATTAAAGAACACGCTGGATGGCCTTGACGGGAGGCTGCCATCTGTCTCCTAACAGCTGTTCCAGTGGGTCCCCTCCCCCAACCTTCTCTGAGCCTTCGGGTCCTTGTAGCCTGGCCATTTAGCCCATGGTGTGCAAAAAAGTGCCGCTCAGAGGTAAAACAACTCAAATACTAGGTTAATCTCCTGAAAATTTAATTACATATTTTAAAACTAGTTCTTGTACTGAATGTATTTTATTTATACTTTATAATAGGAAAATATGTAGCAAAATCTTTTCTCTTTTTTAAGTTTGTACTTAAGCTACATGCTGTAAATTGATTTTTTTAGTGGTCCAGAAGCATCAACTGAAATAGGAGCCCTATCTAAAGAAACTGAAGAGCAAAGAATATCTGAGAGTCCTCCAAAATCTGCAGTTCAAAGACCACTGGTTGTAGAGTATGTGTTTTAATTCCATATGTTTATATTGTTTTAACAAATTGCAATAAGAAACTAAAACCGTTGGTTAGAAATATATTTTATAATTATTGTTTTTTATTTTATTTTTGTATAATACATAAAATAATGATATAGATGCCAGTCAGTGTGTATTAAAGTGGCAGTGCATTAAAGCTATTCATTAATTATGATCTTTAACTGAGCATATCTAATTTCTCGTAATGTGTATGAATCAGAAATGATATAAAAGCATGAATATCAAAGTTTTTATGGAGAGGAGTACTGTATGAATTAAAGTATGTATCCCATATAAAATAGGGTAAAATCATTTCACTTGTGTTAAGAGAAAGCTTATCCAAACAGTTAATAAAATTAAAAGCTAATTAATGCTCTTTAACTGGAAATAAAGGCAAAGAAGTTATATGCAGTTGGGAATAAAAATAATCAAGCCTAGTTTTGTTAGGATTTTACGTAAAGTGTAAAAGTAATTAATATATTTGCTTACTCAAATTTAGTAAGAGGGAAAGGTGAGTAATATCTAACTTGAAATAAATTTAAAATTTGAATTTTTTATAATCTGAAGTACTAAAAGCATACAAATTATTATACTACTGCCATATTGTTTACATAAATATTCATCATAGTACTAATTTCTTTGAATTGCTTCACCAAACTCCAAATCACTTATTTTTATTGTTTATAGCCTCCAAAACAATGCTGAAATTCACCCTGATATATGTAGATTAAATGATCCCTGCTTAATGTGTCACTTAGTAATAAATGCACATTCTGCTTCATTAAATATCATTTTGAAAATAACTAATTTTTCCCCTGGAGTGATATAACAGAATTTAATGTCTGCTACAGCAAGTACAGTATATGTCATGTCTGGCAATGACACTAAAATTAATGATATTGGATACATAAATCTAATTTCATCTTTGGAACACAAAAGTCTGTGGTTGCTATGCAAACTACTGCGTTTGAGTAACTATGTCACTTTATGCAAATTAGCCACCAGTGCCCTAAAGTCAGTCTAATGCTTGCAGTCAATAGGTTTGTATTCACTTCATTAATAGCCCAATTCTTTGTTATTAAAAGATGTGTATAGATAATTTTTCTGTATGCTGCACATGGTCATAATCTTGCTCTATATGAAATGTTGCGAAAATTCATTTTAAAGTGTGTAAACTGATTATGTCAGAAACAGTGAAAAAACTTCGTAAACCACTTTGAAGAGATATTATAGCCTCCAAAACAGTATACTTGTGACAAATTTATCAAGCTGTTATTATTATATTACATCAAAGAGAAGTGTAAATGATAGTCAGCCAACTAGCTACCCCATTTCTGCAGTAAATGAGTCTACTAGCACATCATGTCTTGCTGCAATAGAGACTTGAATGATTAAAAACACCTTTGAATACTATAGAATCGTATATGATGTAGATAAATTTTCTTGTATACAAAAGTGCAGTACAAAGTCAATGAAGATGAAGATTATATAGGAAAAGTCCAATTTAATGTTTTAGAGATGTACTTACAGTTCTGAGTAGCAGAAAATGAAGAGCACCACCTTTGACACACAATTTTAAGAACAAGATTGGTAAGAATCACATCATAAAAAATGTCTGTTATGAGACCAATTGAATTTATTGTACTAACCAGTTTGAAAACATTGAAGTATGTATGATATATATATAATTATTTAGATACATGAATTTTATGTGTTATTATTGAGATGAAGAATAGATAATGCACATATTTATTGTTGTAGGATGTTGTGAGAAAATTGGCGGTATTTGTTGTTGTTTATCATAATAATGGGATTAGGGTAGTCCTTTAAATAACAGTTACCAGGCTGTAGGTAAAATTGGTAAATTCATCATTATAGCAGAATTCTTGGTTGATATGGATAATTAATTTTTCACTGTATGAAAATTAAAATTGAGAATCCATACTGGCAATGATTCTAGCTTCATCAAAGATGGGAGTTTCATTATGGTTCATAACATTGTTGGATAAAGCTGCCACAGGTATTTTTTTCTTGATATCATATTTGTATTCTTTGTTTTATAAAACTAACCTTTATAAACAGCTTAATATTTTATAATTCATTGCATCCCTGTCAGTTCATGTCTTCAAGCTCGAAAAGGTTTATTTAGCAGGGCATTCGAATTATTCAATACCTACTATCATCTACAAAAGGTAATCAAATTCATATACTCCCAAGGAATAAATGCAGGTTGTCCATTTAATATCATAAAAAAAGCCATTCTACTATTATTCAAGGTAATAATCATCAGACCACCAACATAAAAAACTGGCACCATTTTCAAATATACCAACTCTATATTGCATTTATCTGCTCTAAACAATACTGTTAAAAACATCATGAGAGCCTACAACTAAAAAGCACCCTTTAAATCTTCCATCACTTTATTAACATCAATTTTAAAAGAAGAAATCTACAAATTACAACTCACAGCTAATTTGATAGAATTTAATTATCACGATTAATAGCTGTACGTTAACACATTAAAAATTATAAGTCAAGAGGAGTGCTCAACATATCATATGTAGCATCACATTAGCTTAAAGCCATCATGACAGCTTCTTAACTACAATCGATGGACTCCTGAAATTGTACCCGCTGTTGGTACTGTCTGTATGCTTTTCTTTATCTTGTAAAGGTGCTCAAAGGCAAAGGAACAATATTTACCAGTACTGGTGATGAACTTGATGGATGTCCGCTGGTACAGGTATAGCTTGCAATTAGATCTCTTATGTCATTCTTTCTTCTGTTGTTCGTTGAAGAATGGCTAAGTTGGTAGGGGCTTGTTATCATCACCTCTAGTTGTATTCATTTGTGATGCGTTACCATTTCTTGCCAGTTGTTAGATCTTAATTTGATAATTGGTACAAATGTACCAGCCAGTGAAACTTCTGTATACTAGTCCTTGTGAGATTTGCTGTTGTCGTTTACTTTAACAGCCACCTAGATGTTATAAGTCTCATATAAGTTCATCACTTCTTCACTGGTTGATATTATACTGATGTTAAGATATTTGCTTGCACATCCCCAAGACTTACAAAATAACTTCTAAAACAAGTTAAAAGTTTAAAAAAAGTTTGAAAACTACAAGCCCCCCCCCCTCATTTAGCTATGCATTTTGTCAATTCACTTCGAATACTGATATCAAATCACCACTTGGATAAATTTGCATGACCCCAATAAGTGGGGCAGGGGTGGCTCAGGCGGTAGCACGCCAGGCTCGTAATCTGCAGTTCCCAGGTTCGAGTCCGAGCTGGGTCAGTGTTGAGACTTATCTCTGCAAATCTCCCCGCCCTTCCCACAGTCAGTAGAGGACACCGATGGGCTTGGAAAGACTGCTGTCCGTTGGATGGGATGTTAAGCCATGGCCCTGTGTGCGGGAGAGCCATACCTTATGCACATTAAAGAACATGCTGGATGGCCTTGACTGGAGGCTACCATCTGTCTCCCAATGGCTGTTCCAGTGCGTCCCCTCCCCCCAACCTTCTCTGAGCCTTTGGAGTTCTTGTGACCTTGCCATTTAGCCCATGGTGTGCAAAAAAGTGCTGCTCAGAGGTAAAACAACCCAACAACTCCAATAAGATTACAAGAAAGAATCAAAGAACACAAACAATATCAAGAAAAAAAAATACACGTGGCAGCTTTATCCAACCTTGTTACCAACCATAATGCAATGCCCATCTTTGAAGAAGCTAGAATCATTGCCAGTCAGGAATCTCAATTTTAACTTTCATACAGTGAAAAATTAATTATCCATATCAACCAAGAATTCTATTGCAATGATGATTTACGAACTTTACATACAGCCTGGAAACTGCTGTTAAAGGGCCAGATCAGCAATAAGAAAACTGGTAATATATTGAAATATACCAATTCTATATTGCATATACCTTCTCTAAACAATACAATACTCTTAATACCATTATTTTGATCAACAATAACAGATATTGCCATTTTTCTCACAATATGCTAAAATAATAAATATGTGCAGTTACCTATTCATCATCTCAATAATGACACATCAAGCACATGCATCTAAATAATTATATATATATAGTATATTTCATTGTTTTCAAATAAACCTTACCATAGCAGAATTTGATGCAGAACTGACCACCATTTTGCTGCCGAAGAGTGTATAGTACGTTCAAAATCTAGATACTTTGTATTTGTGTGCAATATATTTGTACCACATATATTAGTTTTATATGATGTGATTCTCATCAGTTTTGTTCTTAAAATTGTGTGTAATACAACCATTATGTTATTCTTTGACATTTTACAACAATACCATCAAGTTTTTGTGTCAAAGATGTGCTCTTCATTTTCGGGTTTGAGCCCCGGGTAAGGCATGACTGTTTGTGTCTTTTTTCTGCTGAGGGCCTGCCATCCTCTTAGACCTTCTACTGTGGCATATAAATTGACAGACTCCTGTCAGACCTCTGTGGCCAGCTGCTTGAGGGGGTATTTTTTTAAGTGCATCTCTAATAACATTAAATTGAACTTTTGCCAAATAAACTTCATCTTCATTGACTTTGTACTGCATTTTTGCATGCAAGAAAATTTATCCTCATCATATATGATTCTATATCAGTGTTTAAAGATGTTTTTAATCATTTACATCTCTATTGTATAAACACTGAGATTTTCAAATTAATATGCTTGCTGTGTTCTAAAACACCATATTAGTGGCCAATCAAAAGAAAGTCATCACTGAAGTTGGCACAGGATTGTCAAATCAACAAGAAATCTTTGCATCACATTCTGGAAGCTTGCAAATTCCATCATTAAAAGATTCAATTTGTGTAACAACTCCACTTCAATGATTATGACTGTAGGATGGAGTTCTGTGATTGAGTGCTGCATCATGGGAACAATGTAGGTGAAAGGATTATCTTTTCACACTAGATAGTTTTCCATCTGTCTTGCCATGTTAACCATTAAACCTTTAGGTATTGGTTGGATGCACATTCTCCCTGTTGGACACAGGATAACCTCTTCAAGATCTATGAGTGATGGTGTGGTGAGGTATTCACAAGGATTAAAGTCATCAGGCCCTACTACTTTGATGAAAATGTTAATTTGCAGACCTACCTGGATATTTTAGAAAATTCTCTTTCTTCTTATCTCAATAATTTACCCTGGTTCCTGGTTCTCTCTTTCCAGCTCTTATTTTCAACAAGATGAGGCATCTGCACATTTTTCTGCATATGTTCACCAGTGGTTAGATCATTACCTTCCAGGAAGGTGAATTGGAAGAAGAGATCCCATTGAGTGGCCTTCTTGCTCATCCAATATGGGTTGGGTTGTTTTACCTCTGATTGACACTTTTTTGCACACCATGGGTTAAATGGCCAGATCACAAGGCCCTGAAGGCTCAGAGAAGTTTAGGGGAGGGGACCCACTGGAACAGCTGTTAGGAGACAGATGGTAGTCTCTCAAGGCCATTCAGTGTGTTCTTTAACATGCACAGGGTGTGGCTCTCCCACACACGGGGCCACAGCTTAATGTCTCATCCGACAGACGGCGACCTTTCCAAGCCCAACGGTGTCCCCTATTGACTGTGGGCAGGCCGGGGAGTTTTGTGGAGATAAGTCTCAATGCTGACCCAGCTCAGACTATAACCTGGGAACTGTAGATTACGAGCCTGGTGCGCTACCAACTGAGCCACCCCCGCTCCCTATCCAATGTGGCACCATTGGATATTTTTCCTATGAGGACATCTTAAATCCAGAATTTAGCAGAATCCTCTTCAATCAATGCAGGATTTAAAGGATGCCATCATTGCAGAAGTGGCCAGTGTCACAAAAAAAACTTTAGCTACAGTAATGGATCATGACACAGGCATGTATAAGTGTGTTATGAATACGATGGGGCTTATTTTGAACATTACACTTCATATGTCTTGAACAATATATTTTACCACCATGTAAATGATGACTTTTGACATATACTGTATTAGAGCTAAATATTACACACGTTTTTAAGTTTCTTTGTCATGTATTTATTGATTTATAGCTATTTTTGAGAATTCTGAAGTAAAAAGTACACTCATAAAACACTAGGAAAGAAGGAATAATGAAAGAAATAAAATGTAATTACAAAAAAAAAGTTATCAACAAGTTTACTGTAGTTGATATTCCTAGGTAAAAAAATTCTTTTTATGTATATTTGTTATTATCTTTATATTTAAATTTTCAATGGAATGAGAACCGTATTTAACGTGTCATACATATTTTATGTTGTGTTTGACTAAGCTCAGTGTGCTTATCTAAAAAATATTTTAGTGACCCAGAATCTCTGCATGAAGCATCTAAAGATGTGCAAATAAAGGAAGCTTTTGTGCAAGCCAGAACTTCTGAAAGCCCTCCACAATCTGCAATTCAAAGGCCATTAGTGTTTGAGTAAGTATTTTTGGCATCTTAGGTGGAGTTGGTGTGTTTTTAATTGTTTATATTTATTGACAGTAAACATAATAGAATGATTGAGAGAAAGGTAGTAAACTGACTTAGAGAGTTGAAACCCCAATCTCATGAAATTGTATAAAAATAATGTCTAGTTCATTTTCAATTGCTACATTATTTCGTGCATTCTGTCAACCTTAAAACCAAATTTATTTGCTGTCTTAAAATGATGAAATTTTCCTTCTAAGCATCATAGAAGTTTTCAGTTCAGAAATAGATTTCTTTATCGAACAAAGTACAAAATATTAAATTATGAATTTCATCTCCCCTTCTTTTATTGCACTTGGCATTGATAACTGACAAAACAGGTTGCAGTCCTTATGACATTATATTCTCAGTCTTCTTGTTTTTAGTCAGTTTTTATTTTCTTCCAACATGTATGACACTGGCTTCCTATTGGATATTGTATCATATTTCCATGAGGAAATGCTAACTATTTTTGCTTCTGTTTGTTTGACATGCCAAAATACTGTTTGACTCTAAGCTGCAACAATTCTAGCATGTGTCCACTTCATGTTACACTGTCAATTAATGACAGTCCTAAGCTTTGTGGGCGGGGGTGGCTCAATCAGTAACGCACCAGACCCGTAATCTGTAGTTCCCAGGTTCGAGTCCCAGCAGGGTCAGTGTTGAGATTTATCTCCACAAAATTCCTTGCCCTGCCCATGGTCAGTAGGGAACACCAATGGGCTTGGAAAGGCTGCTGTCTGTCGGATGGGATGTTAAGTCGTGGCCTGTGTGTAGGAGAGCCATACCCTGTGCATGTTAAAAAACATGCTGGATAGTCTTGATGGGAGGCTACCATCTGTCTCCCACCAGCTGTTCCAGTGGGTCCCCTCCCCCAACCTTCTCTGAGCCTTCGGGGTCCTTGTGACCTGGCCAATTAGCCCATGGTGCGCAAAAAAGTGCCGCTCAGAGGTAAAACAACCAACCAACCTAAGCTTTGTATTTATGGTCATTACTTCTGCTGCTGCCTTTCTCAGGCAGGACTTTATAAAGAAAGCTGCAGACTTCCTATTCTACAACATTTATTCTAACTATTTGTTACAAATATTTACTGAGTCTTCTGTTATCAGTGCTTACTATCTGCCCTTTGCATCAAAAGGAGGGGCAGATTGGCTCAGTTGGTAATGCATCATGTTCATAATATGCAATTCCCAGGTTCATCTCTGCTAAATCCCCCACCTGCTCAAGGTGAGTAGGGGGACACTGATGGGCTTGGAATGGCTGCTGTCCATCAGATGGGATGTAAAGACATGGCCCCATGTGGATGGCTTTGATGGGAGGATACCATCTGTCTCCTAGGAGCTGTCCAGTAGGTCCCCTTCTTCCAACTTTCATAAGGACATTGGCCATTTAGTTCATTGTGTGCAAAAAAGTGCCATTGAGAGGTAAAACAACAACCTGATCCAAATAAGCATCAGATGGATTTCTAATTTGATGTATTACTGCAATACAGCACTGAAGATCATCACTGCTGAATACTGCAGCAGAGAATCTATTAGATAACCTCATTGGTTTGCTATCATGTCATCTGACCTGCTGTAACTAAATTCCTAACTCATTATCTCATTTTTAAATAGTTTTAACTAAACTCCTGAAAACATGCTAGACTCTGCCTCTAAGCTGGTCTAAGTCTAGTTCAATTCCATCTAACTGGTACTATAAATATATATTTCACTAATAATACTGTTGTTGCAAGATTGATTATAAAAGTTGTAGCATCCTTCATGTGAACAGCTAAGTTGTTCCTTTTGCAATCAGTAGATGACACCACAAGCAACTGCAAATCGTGGGAAACAAAGTTTATATAATCCCTGTTAACTGCAGTTGAACTAGCCTTGGGATAGCTCAGGTAGAACACCTGACATGTTTTCAAATGGTTTAGGTTTGAATCCCACTCCCAGGGTGGGGATGGCTCAGTCGGTAGCGCGCCAGGCTCTTAATCTGTAGTTCCTAGGTTCGAGTCCAAGCTGGTTCAGCATTGAGATTTATCTCCGCAAAATTCCCCGCCCTGCCCATGGTCAGTAGGGGACACCGAATGACTTGGAAAGGCTGTCGTCCATCGGATGGGACATTAAGCCGTGGCCCTGTGTGCGGGAGAGCCATACCCTGTGCATGTTAAAGAACACACTGGATGGCCTTGATGGGAGGCTATCATCTGTCTTCCAACAGCTGTTCCAGTGGGTCCCCTCCCCCAACCTTCTCTGAGCCTTCGGGGTCCATGTGACCTGGCCATTTAGCCCATGGTGTGCAAAAAAGTGCTGCTCAGAGGTAAAACACCCGAACCCAAATCCCACTCCCAGTGAAACTTAATTTCTTCAGCTAACACTTCAATTTATATTTTTAAATTTACATTACTTTAAACCAATGTAATTTAAAATTAGAAAGTTAAAGTTCTGCATCATCATGCTTGCCTCTCTGGCATTCTTGGGTCCATGTGTAAGACCTTTTTCAAATTTTTTTGGTCTGAGAACTTATAGTTACTAGTTTCATCATTTCCTGGTAGTTTTACAATTTATAGTATTTTTACTTTGATTTGATGCCTGTAGTATTGTGATTGTAATATTTTGGATTGCTTAGCAATAACATGATGTTGATTTATTTGTCATTTGGTGAGAGACCCAAAAGACCAGTGATGAGCAACTTTTGTAATCGAGGGCTGCATTATAAAATCACTCTGCAACCATAGGGCATGCCAAAATATGTATTGGGGATGTGTTTGCAGAATTGTACTCTACTCTAAACATTGCTATTTGTGTTATAATCTTATTTATTATTATTTCATTATCTTTGTATGGTGTAAATCTAAAAGCTTTAATTTTAGATTATAAAATTGAATTTTAGATTATAAAATCACTCTGCAACCATAGGGCATGCCAAAATATGTATTGGGGATGTATTTGCATAATTGTGCTCTACTCTAAACATTGCTATTTGTGTTATAATCTTATTTATTATTATTTCATTACCTTTGTATGGTGTAAATCTAAAAGCTTTAATTTTAGATTTATATTAATAAATAAGAAATGTAAGCTTTCAGATTATTTTCCCATAAATATGATAGCAGTTTCCTTGTTGAAGATATTTTTTGCATTTAAGAGAACAATAGAGAGTACAATGTTATACTATAGAGAAGTTTATAAAGACCTCCAGAAGTCAAAGCAGGCAACCAATACAGTGGTGGGAAATAATTCGATTACCAGTATAACTTTCAATTCCCCTATTATAGATTTCCATATTGAGATATATAACATTAAATTTAACTTAAAGGTCTTGTTTGGCACTGGCCAAATCATTAAATTATTGCAGAAGTAACATTAATATTCTGGCCCAGTAAAGTCAAATTGCTGAACATGAGAAAAGACATTCCACAGCAAGCTTGTTAAATGCTAAAGCTAAATTACCCAAAACTATACTGCTCAGTAATGAAGCTTCTCAACCTAGAAGAAGTAGAAAATTTCATTTGAAAATTTGAATGAATGTTATTCAGGCATAAATAAGTAAATGATTATACTTTGATCTTTAAATCCTGGCCAAACAATCACGTTAGATGCCTACTTGATAAAAATTAAGCAGGTTCAGGAGAAATTTTTCAAAATGCAGTTATTTTTGGTCAGTTGCAAAGCCATTGAGAAAAAAGATCACTTCTGTGGGAAATTTTGCTGAACTTTCTCTTGACCCTTCCCCTTTCAATTACCACTTCTTCCTCTCACTGGATAACCATGTGCAGAATACGCAATTCAAAATACAAGCAGACATTGAAACTGAATTGAAATCTTCACTTTCCAAGACCAAGATTTCTTTCAACATGGCATGCACAATATTGTTTCTTATTGGAAAAAGATGTGGATTGTAATGGCAACTATTTTGTAGAATAAAATATACTGAAATATTTTTTGTTTCATTCAAATTTAAAAACAAAAGATTTTGAGGATCTTATGGCATCAAGAAACTTACTAAGTAAATTTAATTTTGACTTCATGTATGAGCTAATTAGTTAATTTTGTAACTGTGTTTAGAAAATTGCTTTTTTAAGAAAATAAAAGTTAAAATTACTAAGTTTAAGAAAATAAAAGTTAAGTAAAATAAGGTTATTTTTAGAAAAACCATGTTTAAAAGCTTCCCCATCTCTTAATTCCCAAGCTCTCTCTCTCCAAGCTTAAAAAAGTAGATAATAAAATCAGGATTAAAAAAAATGTATTCTATTTAATATGTAGTAATTGAACTAATATACTTAAATTATTTAAAATAATTTTTAAAATAAAATTATTTGTTTTGTTCTGGAATATAGAGTAACTAAAACACTCTTTTTGAACTATTACTTAGTCTTGGACCTGCAGCAGTATTAGTAGAGGGGGAAGTTAGAGAAGAAAAGAAAGAGCGTGAAGAAGTTCAGTCTGCTTCCCAGAGACCACTGATTATTAAGTAAGTAAGCTTTAATAACAGGACAAGATTAAAGCAAATGGTTTTAAAAGTGAATTTGTGCCCTCTTGTTTAATAACTGGTCATATAAATTAGGGGTTCTCAACATGGGGTATGCATGCCCCTTGGGAGTACGTTGTGAGAGCTCAAAAGTCGCTAGATCTTCCATTATCCAATAAAGAAGAGTTGATTGAGATATCTTGTGACAATAGTTTAGAAAGCATTCATTCCAAAAAGCCATTGATTAGTTTTTGGATTGGAGTGGAAAAGGATTATCCAACTTTGCCAAGAATTGCAGTCAAATATTTGTTACCTTTCACAACTTATTTATGTGAAACTGGTTTTTCATCTTTGCCTTAATAAATAGAGGAACAGGCTGGATGTTGAAGATGACTTGCAACTCTACCTTAGCAAGATAACCCCAACCATTGAGAACTGTGCAAGCGTAAACGAGCGCAACCATTTCACTGATTACCCAGTAAAATGTTTATAATTTTATAAGATATGTTAAATTGTTTGTCATTTTTTGTGTTTATTGATATACATAATTTATGAGTACAAAATTTAATGTGTATATATAAAAAAAAGAACACAGTCGTATCAGAATAATATGACCACCTACCTAATAATGGGAATAACCACCCTTGGCCCGGATGACAGCAGCGAGATGGCGTGGCATGGACGCAATGAGGCCCTAGAAAGTTGCCAAAGGCATACGTGCCCATTTGGACTCCAGCATAGCATGGAGGTTCCGGAGATGACGTGGTTGTGGGTCCGCACATTGAACCTGTCGATTCAAATGGTCCTACAAATGCTCTATGAGATTGAGGTCTGCAATTTTGCTGGCCAAGGGAGAACGGAGACATCACTGTCGTGTTCCTGGAACCAGTCACACACCACCTTAGCGACATGGCAGGGCGCATTGTCCTGTTGGTAGACACCATCACCACCAGGGTAAACATCCAACATGAAGGGATGCATGTAGTCAGCGAGGATGGATAGGTAGCCATTGGCATTCAGGGACCCATCCAGTGATGCCAGTTGTCCCAGGTTATACCAGGAAAACATCCCCCAGACATGCACACTGCCACCACTGGCCTTTACTTTACCGATAAGTGTGTCTGGGTGTTGGTTCTCATGTGTCTGATGCCGTATCTGCCGCCCGTCACTTCAGTGGAGTAGAAACCTTGATTCGTAAGAGAAGGCAACCTTTTTCAACTCTTCCACTGTTGAATGACAGTAGTCCCATGCAAACTGCAGGCATCATTGCTGATGGACTTGGATAACATACATGGACGCCTTTACATAATGTCGACTCCAGAGACCTATGCATAACAGGGTTTGCTCTACTATTATCGGGAACATGTACCTGGATGCCCCAACATTCATTTGAGTGGTCGATTGCCCTTTACCAGTTGATGGAAGTGATGTTCTCCTCTGCGGTCGATGGCCTTTGGTTATCTGTAGGTAGTTGGTGTGCCAGCGGTCCATTCTTGGTACACCCTTACTACAACACCTCGCGAACAGCCCACAAAGTCTGCTGTTTCTGAGATGCTTTCACCCTTGGCGTGGTAGCCGATGATCATTCCTTTTTGAAAGTCTATTAAATCATTACCTCTGCCCATTGTGCTCACATTACACAGTATGGCTTATCTGCCCTGTCCGACCACTTATATCTTCATGTGGTCAACCTTGTCATGTGCACTCTGTGATGCGCCTGGGCGGGTACACTTTGATTTCGTGGGTGGTCATATTATTCTGATTCAACTGTGTATGTTTTATTTTATTCCCATTATTATACTATAACTATAGTTTTATCTATCTATACAAGGACTACCCTAGTTACACACACATTTCCAGGGGGTATGTGAAGCATAAAAGATTGAGAATCACCGATAGAAACAATGAGCCATTTCTAGTCAGACTCGCTCGTAGATAAGGATTTAATTTTATTATTTTATAGTCTGAGTATAAAATTAAATTCTTATTCATGATATAATTATTTTACTCTTTAAATTTTTCAATACAAGACTGTGAGACAAACTTTTGTTTTTACTATAAAACAGGCACCAACTGTGAAAGATGAATTACATTTTATAGTCAGACTATAAAAACAGTCTTGTATTAAAAATTTTAAACAAGAGTAAAATAATGAACATATTTTTCTTCAAAGTTCAAACTACATTTGGATCTTATTGAAAAGGATAAATGACATGTTAATGTAAACTCTGTCATGACTCATTAATGTAAAGGTATATAACTGTTTTTTTTTATGTATAAAAATGCTTAAAAATTAGGTGTCCAATCAAGACACAACTTTTAATATTTATGCTTGATACATAATATTTAATAAATTTGAGTTAACCTTCCAAGCATTACACCCTCTCTCTCTGCTTGTCTTGTAAATGTCATAGAAAATTGTAAGTAATAGTAGTGTGGTGGTACTGTCATACCAGGATAAGGACTTGATATATATGTATGAAAGGAAAATATGTTCCACCTGCCTGAAGAGGTAAGAAGAGTTAATATGTATTGTACTGATCTCAGGTTCTTAATTCATACATGAAGTCAAAATTAAATTTACTTAGTAAATTTCTTGATGCTATAATATCCTCAAAATATTTTGTTCTTAAGTTTGAATGAAACAAAAAATTATTTTGGTATATTTTATTCTATAATGCTCTAAAAAATTCTATTAGACTCAAAAAAATATAGTGAATGATACTCCTCATGTTGTAAGCCCTCGTTTTGGCACAACTTGCCAGGAGCAATACTTAAGAAACTTGAGAGTTCTCCCTTTTCTTGAGGGGAAGGAGCTTCTTTTAGGGGGGAAGAAAAATGTCCAAAACATATTGTTTTAAGTTATAAGAAAAAGCTGAATACCAAATTTGATGGCCCTTGCTCTTGCCATTTAGGTGACACTTCCTGCTTTAATAGGCCCTTTTTTTGGGGGGGGGGGGGAGAAGAAAAATGGGTGGACCATACCTTTACATTGCTTTAAGTTAAAATAAGAGAAAACTTTATGTGAATTTGATGATCCTGGTTCTTAAAGGTTTAGGAGTTCTTGAATTTTTTGAGGTATGAGGAAGAATGTATGGGAAGTCAATTCTTATGTTGAGAAGATATATATATTATTCTTATGATAAGAGGAAACTTTTTATGAAATTTAGTGGCTTTATTTTGTGTTTGTGAAAGGGAAAGAGGAGTTTGGGAGGTTGATCTGTTACAAACAAAAATCTTGATCTTAAGAGTCATCATGTAAAATTTGGTTACAATATAAAGAAGTCTTTAAATGCATGTTGATGAACACACAGACAACTTTAAAAAAAATGTATATAATAATGTCATAGCTCAGTGTAAAATTGTCATTAATCACCAAATTAATGTTTGCCATGATAGATGAGCCTGTTTCAACTGTAAAAGGCTCAACATGTAGAATGTGCTTCTGAATCAATGTGTTATCACAAAATTACCTGTGCGCCATCATGCTTTTTCAATTAGTCATACTTAACAAGTTAAAATAATTAAAAAAAAAGTAAAGTGCAAAACATTTCAAAATTCGTACTTTTTGCAGTTGACTAGAAGCAATGCTAACCATCCTGAAGCTCATTATTAACCTGTACCATGCATCACAGGCTTGAAAAACTGAATTGTTCCAGCAATCAAAAAAGAGAACCTTAGAACTTCTTTGCCTAATAAATTTTTTTTGCCTAGCTAATGAAAGGAGGAATTATGGCATATTATATTCCAAATTAATTTAGTTTCAAATTAATCAACATTTAATTCTGGATTTATATGAAAAAATATTTAACAAAAAATACAAATTTAATTTTAATAGGGCTTTTTTTAGAGTCATGTAGTAAAAAAAGCATCTGGCATTGCAAATAAAAAAATTATTTCAAAAACCTCTAATAGACAAAAATAATTATACATATGAATAGTCACTGGACTAGATCTGCAGTATAGTGTTTTGCTCAGAATATTGAAACACTGTGCAATTCGAAAGCTTTGTGATATAGAACAGAACTCTCCAAACTACTGCATGGGCCAGATCCAGTGTATAAAAGTTGCTAATCTGGCCCATGAAGCAAATGATAAACCAGAAAAATTTGTATTAATATGCTGACAAATATACTGCTGGATTTACTGTGAAAAAAAATTTCAACATAGATAAGTAAAGTACTAATTTACTGAATATAATATAAATCCCCCCCCCCCCAAGCAGTTCTTGCCACAGAGGTCACAGGAGCCTGTCAGTTTATATGCCACAGCAGAAGGTCTGTGAGGATGGTGGGGACCCCAGCAGGAAAACAAACATCCATGTTTACTCAAGGCTCTTACCCAGGTCTCTTAGATAAGTAACCAAGCATGCTAATTACTTGTTAGAACCAGAAATCTGTGGGATCTTGCTTTGTTTTGAATGATTATGTTTCCTATTCAACTATTATTTTAAAATAATATTTTTAATATTTTTTGTTGAGTGGTCTATCCAAATAACATTTTTATTAACTTTGCTTAGTGACTTTTAATGCCTCATAATCATCTTTAGAAATTGTTTTGTATTCTTGATGTAAGCCATATTATTTTTCTTTAAATGAGAAAAATCTTGTAAAATTATCTTTCAATCCCTTTAAACCATCATCAGTTTGGCTCACTGATAAAGAAAAGAAGTTTGGGGACCATTGATAAAGAATATTAATATATTCTATGATGGATATGAGGATTTGATTTTAAACTTTTGTCCAAAGCAACACAATATATAAATTCTTGTGAATTATATAGCTTAAGCTTGGTGAATTGTGAGATGTGTATTCATTGAAGAGGGCTATGCTGCTTGTTAACCTCAGTTTTTGGAAAATATTAATATTCACCAGTCATTTTCCATAAGTCCAGATAAGAAAAGTTCTAGTTTACTTATTTTTGTCTATATATATATAACAAAAATAATAATTTTCTGTTTGGCCCGCACAATTGGGCAAATATATTTTTTGATCTCTCCTTATAATTTTTTTTTTCACTGTCAGATCAGTAGCTTGTATATAGATGCATATTGTTTCTGTGGAGGTGAAGTGACCTGACTGCATTTTTATGAAGGCAAAGGATCAATACATGTGAGAAATACTAGAGAAATGAGCTTCAAGTTAATCATGTACACACTATTGCTATAGTGCAAATATCACATTGATTATTTGCACTACACTACCTTCATATGAATGCAGATAGGCCAATTTTTACAAAAATGTTAGGTCACTTCAGCTCTGCAGGAATGATATTCACTGTCATTCTTTGTATATTTTGGGCTTTTGGGTTGGTTTACCTCTGAGCGACTTTTTGTACACAATGGGTTAAATAGCCAGGTCACAAGGACCCCAAGGGCTCAGAGAAGGTTGGGGGAAGATACCCATTGGACAGTTGTTAGGAGACAGTTGGTAACTTCCCATCAAGGCCATCAACATATTCTTCAACATAGACAGGATATGGCTCTCCCAACACTGGGACAGTGCTTTACATACCATCTGATGGACATGGCCTTTCCATCCCCATCAGTGGAATAATAACTGCCCTACTTATCAAGGGAGCAGGGTGAGGCTTTGAAGAGGAGTTTTTTGTGGAGATAAATCTCAACACTGGCCCAGATTTACTTGAACCTGGGAACTGCAGATTACAAGCCTGGCATGCTACTAACTCAGCTCCCCCCCCCCCATGCCATATTTTAGGCAGTCAAAATTGACCACTTTCCTAAGTTGATTTCAGAATCTATAGAACCGTCAAAAGCATATTGCATTGAGATTTATCTCCGCAAAATTCCCCGCCCTGCCCACGGTCAGTAGGGGACACTGATGGGCTTGGAAAGGCCGCCGTCCGTCGGATGGGACGTTAAGCCGTGGTCCCGTGTGTGGGAGAGTCATAACCTGTGCACGTTAAAGAACACGCTGGATGGCCTTGACAGGAGGCTACCATCTGTCTCCCAACAGCTGTTCCAGTGGGTCCCCTCCCCCAACCTTCTCTGAGCCTTCGGGGTCCATATGACCTGGCCATTTAGCCCATGGTGTGCAAAAAAGTGCTGCGCAGAGGTAAAACAACCCAACCTATTGCATTGAAATCTATGAATTGAACCCCTCCTAAATTAAACATAGAACAAAAAAGATTAAAATTTCAAAGATGAAGTCTGGCACTTCAAAATGTAATTGAATTAGCCTGCCAGATGGTGTCATCTGGGAAAATTCTGCTATTGTAAAGCAGGATTAGGATTACTCTTTCAGTAGAACTTTTGTTTACAGCACAAATTTCACTGAGAAAACACTTTTTGTTTGTTTAAAAAACTTTGATACTATGGAGAGCATTCAGTAAATTTAGCCAATTTCTTATGGCATTTCTATTTAATATCATTGTGCAAAGACTCGGTACAAGATTCATTTGATATGGGATTTTGTGTTGGATGAATTATTTGATCTTCTTGATGTTTGCACACAATTCTATGCAAGGTCTGATAGTTTTAGCTAGAAAATGCAATGTATATTGCAACTGACTTCAAATATTGTTCAAATTAAAAAAAAAATTAATTAAAAAGTCTTGAATTTGAATAATTAATATAATATTAAAAATAATTCTAGAAATTATAAAGCAGTTTTAAAACTTAAAGAGTACTAAAATAGAAAGGAGAAAATTAATGCTTGTTAAATGCTTCAGTTTCCATCTATCCTAGAACTGTGACACTAAAATTACATCACCCAGATGTTATCATCCATTGTTAGACAAATCAAACAGAGATGGTCAGCATTATAAGGCAAGACATGTTGCCATTTCGACTAAATGTTCCACAAGTTTGTGGACAGTAGAACTCTGAGTAGTTCCACAAAATGAAGCTCATAGGAATAGCATCACATATTGGAATCCAAGACAACATGTGTAAGCCATATTGCATATGAGAGGGGATGGATTTTTGGACTTTGTGGGGTGGTCCCAACATATAGTGGAACATGTCGGCCACAACCATATGAAGTCATTTGATGCTGGCAGTAGTGGTATGCAAGAAGTCAGATATATACCTCTGTAAGGATCTGGTACACACCAGAGGATGCCACAGGACTGACTGATTTTGTGACAAGCATCCACAAAGGATATAGCATTAAGAAAGAAGTCACTTTTATATAAAGTGCAAAGAAATGCATACAAATAAAAGAGAAAATGTTATTCCATTACCTGTATTTCAATATACACATATGTAGTTATTTTGTACATTTATGTTTAAATAGCAAATAAATGTATCAGTTCGTTAATTATTGATTGTTTAATTAATTTTTCTCTATATTATTGCTGCATGGATAGTGTATACTTTGTTTCCTAAGGTAAGGTTTTTAAAGTAAGCATTTTTCTAATTTTTCTTGGTACATGCCATGTTGAAATTTCATATATATATATAATCTATCATATTAATATCTTTAACATCATTGAATGGAGAAAATATTCTTTTTGTGTTTTAAAAAGATAATAAATAAATAAATAAATAAATAAATAAATAAATAAATAAATAAATATCCCCTCAAGCAGCTGCTTGCCACATAGGTCTCACAGGAGCCTGTCAGTTTATACACCACAGTAGAAGGTTTGTGAGGATGGTGGGACCTCAGCAGAAAAATGACATGAACATCCATGCCTTATCTGGAGCTCGAACCCAGGTCCCTTAGATCAGTAGCCAAGCATGCTAACCATTTGGCCATGGAATGGCATATATAATAGTAATAATTATTTCCAATGATTTATTTTCAAAAGTAATCTATATTGTGTGACCATAATTAAAGTTCTATTGAGAGGCCACTGTAGATCTTACATAAAGTTCGATTGCTTTCACATTTGGTATCAAGATTTTTCAAAAGATATTGAAGTTAGATTCTGAAACATTTTAGTTATAGTAGTCATTACCAAGATTCCAAACAGTTGTTCAATCTCAAGATATCAGTTATGTTGTGCTCTTTGTAGTTTATAAAGTACTGAAAGAAAAGGTAAGAATTTGCAATGGTGAAAATGCAACAATTTCAATTAGTTGGTTGCCACAAGGTTGATGTGATCTTTCAGATAATCACAAAATGAACAGTTGCAGGGATTCAAATCTGGGGATAAAGTTGGAGATCCTTAATAATGATAATGACATGCTGATGGATAAAGCCCTGTATGGATAAGAAAAGTTCTATCTACATCTGCAAGTTCTAAGTGCATTAATGAAAGGTTTCTTACAGCTAAATTTAAGGCAAACATTAAAGACTTGAATGTTATCTATTGTTATGTACCTATTGAGGATGTGATGAGGATGAGAAAGGTTTTGTGGACAACTTCAGGATATTTTGAATTCTGTCAAGAAAGGAGATATTACCCTTGTTCTTGGCAACTTCAATACTAAAGTTGGTACTGACTCTGACGTTTGGGGAGGGTGATAGGTTCCTTTGGTATTGGTAGCTATAATGGCCAACATCTCCTACAGGTAATTAAATGTAATGGTTTGAAAATAATGAACACTTATTACCAACACTGTAACATACATAAATACACATGGACTTCACCAGATGGGCTACATAGGAATGTGATTGATTATATATTAATTAACAGCAAATGTGCTAGTTCTTTTAGGAATACTAGGTCATACAGGGGAGTCGATATTGAATCTGACCATTACCTTGTTAAAAGTGTCATGGAACTTAAACTTAAAAAGTGTTGTGCTAAGTTTAAAAAAGTTACCTTTAAGGTATAGCAAAAATTCACAGTGCTATTATTACAAGTAAGTTTAATTCTCATAAAAATCACTGTTCAAGTTTTAAGTGATTTTTGTGAGAATTAAATTTACTTGTAAGTTACCTTTAACACTGAAGCTCTGAAAGACCTAATTATAGCTAAAGCTTACCATGATAGGTTACTTGGTCATTACAACAGTGGGGCGGGGGTGGCTCAGTCGGTAGTGTGCCAGGCTCGTAATCTGTAGTTCCCAGGTTCGAGTCCCAGTTGGGTCAGCGTTGAGATTTATCTCCGCAAAATTCCCCGCCCTGCCCACGGTCAGTAGGGGACACCGATGGGCTTGGAAAGGCCGCCGTCCGTCGGATGGGACATTAAGCCGTGGCCCCGTGTGCGGGAGAGCCATACCCTGTGCACGTTAAAGAACATGCTGGATGGCCTTGACGGGAGGCTACCATCTGTCTCCCAACAGCTGTTCCAGTGGGTCCCCTCCCCCAACCTTCTCTGAGCCTTCGGGGTCCATGTGACCTGGCCATTTAGCCCATGGTGTGCAAAAAAGTGCCGCTCAGAGGTAAAACAACCCAACCCATTACAACAGTCATGGTTTGCTTATTATTGAAGTTGAGGAAGAATAGGACCATTTTAAACAGACTTCTCTTGAAACTAACAGCATTTTGGGTAAAAAAGAGCAGAGGAGGCAAAATTATTTAAGCAATAAGACACTGGAGCTTAACTTGGAAAGAAAGAACTGTAGGAATATCCTTAATACCTTCTAGTCCAAACAGGAAGCATTGCAAAGAGCTTAATAAAAGGGTAAAGGATCAGTTAACAGATGATTAAGAATCTTTGGCTTGATAGCTAGGTTGTCAAAGCCAAGGAAGCAGCGAGACAGTGTAATGGCAAAGAACTGTACCAGATAGTTAATGTTTTATATGGAAAGAAACGGATAGGTATACAGGGACGGAAGGATAAGCATGGTAAGGTTATTGAAGGTGAGGATTCTGTCATGGCAAGGTGGGCTGAGCGTTTCACAGAGATGTTCTAAACAATTTGGTTAGCTTTACTCCCATTGTTTATAATTATGATAGATGCATTACTGGCCTTAATGTTGGCTCTATATTGGAGTTTGAAGTCATTTTGGCTATTTCTTAACTTAAACTACCATAAATCCCCAGGGGTAGATGAAATTACTTCTGAAATGCTCAGAGCTGGGAATGTTTCAGTTACCATATAGCTGACTGAAATTTTGAATATCTTTTACAATAAAGGTATTTGTTCCTAAGGATTTTACCAGAGCTATTATTATCTCTGTTTTTTAAAAAGAGTGATGACAGTTCTTGTGATAACTATAGGGGTATCAGAAACCAAATTGAGAGATATATAAACCTGTACCACTATTACATTTTAAAGTCCTTCTTTTAGCAATTGATGCTGTCCGTGCAATTGAAAGTTCTACAGTTCAATTTTCACCGGAGTTGTCAATAGCAAAAGAATAAGGCTAATATAGTTATATGTTTCAAAGGTTTAGAGTTGGGTATGGCATCCACTACATGGAAGCAAAAGGTGGTAGCATCCCATTGAGGACATACAGCACGCTCCTTAGTTTGGGGTTTTTCAAAGTATGGATTACGACCCTTTAATGAGTTGTGTAGAGCCACCACATATTAAATTATCTTTGTCTTAAACGAAATAATTAAAATTCATGTTTCAAATCATATTCATATCATATAAAAATCACAGAAGTAAATTTTATATTTGTCTAATGTGAGACTCTTTTTCTAAAAAAGTAAAATTATATTGCCTACTTGGAGAGAACTGAAAGGAACAAGACCATCATTTGTGTTAAATATTACAATAATTGGATTCTTAATGTGTGTCTACCATGTGTATCTCTATGTAATCTCCACTTTATGTGTATCTCCATTCTACTACAATATTAACATTGATATGAATCTAATATTATTTCTGAAAGGTTTATTAAAATTCTATTTATTGAAGTTCAGAGGAACCAAAACATGTTTGTGAATGTTGAAAACAATTTTGCTTTTATTTCATGGGCCTATTCATTCATCATTGTGAATACTTTATTGAAATTAAATCTAATGATATTAAGTAACAAATGCATTGATCATACAAATATTAAAATTTTGTTTCATATTTAATGTAGATACATTGTCATTCTGAATTTTTTAGAATCTAAGGCTCTCAGTAAATGGTATTTTTTGTTGAGAGAGCTGCGAATAAAAGTGTGAAAAACCCTGCTCTAGGGTTGCGAAGAAAAAGAACATTTATTAAACGATCTTTTTCTTTACTGCCACTTAAGAATACTGCCCCAAATTATGCTTCTCAGCAATGCGAAACTTATACCATTTTTTGTAAATTATGTACAGCAGCAGACCATTTTGATGTTACATTAGTAATAGGTGAACCATTGGCAGAGATTTACCCTAGATCCTCGTACCTTTCTTTAGGGTAATATTTTCCTCAAACTTTCACTGTTTTTTTTTTCTAAATATAATTTTTTTTTTGAACAGTGGATGATATATACACATAAAACCACTTTCAGATTTTAAAGACCCCACTCCATATAAAATTTCTGGGAATTCTCTAATTAATGTCCAAAAACGGATTAAAATCCACCAATATTTAACATAAAAAATTGAATGACAAGTCATGTTTCTTATGTATGCATAAATAATGAAATATAAAATAAACAAAAGGTTTTATTTCATTGATACTACTAAATTTGCTTTCATCTACAGACAGGGCTGGATCTAGGTGGGGGGGGGGGTGCATTTTTGTGATGCTAGTGACTGTAATGTAGTGAAAAAAGTATTAAACATACACATATATTATGTATAATTTTTAAGAATTTGTTACACTATTAAAATGGAGAAAAAAAAACAAAACTATATACTGGAATGGCATTACAGTTCATTCCAACTCAAACTTGGGGATCCCCAGTTTGACTCCCACTATTATCACTTGACTACCCCTATTATTTTTTCCTAGATTTGTGCCTGTCTGCAGATAAGTTTTCTTAAGTGGTTCAAACTTATAATGATATTAAGATTGTTGTAAAATTAAATTTTAATTTAAAATAAAATTCATTAAAAGTTTAATGAGAGACCTTTGCTCCAGTACCATTCATTTGTGTTTCTATTCAAAGTCATAATAAGTTCAAAGATAAATTTCATTTGAGTCAATTTTGTTGTTTATATTTTTCACTCTTATTGTTGAAAGTGGCAGACCACTGGCAGAGAAAATATCTTGGTGAAAATGAATTTCTACTGCATATTCATTTTTCAGTTTGAGAAACATCTAGATTGCCTTTACTTTTTCTGTGATTTCAGTGAAGTTGTTAATTTAACAATGTTTCTGTTAATTTCATTACATATTTAACCAAACTGTGCAATGGTTTTGAATTATTTAGAGAACATTAAAAAACTGGATTAAAAATGTCTTGTTTTTAAGTTCTCTTAAATACAAAGTGTATTCAGAGTTGGGTAGTAAATTAATTTTCATTAATAGATTCTGAAAAAGAAATCTATTAATTAACATTTGATGTCTTTCTTAACAGAGGATACTGTCCATTCACTATGGATTGGTTTTTAATTTTTATTATTTAACCCTTTGCACCTGTGGGCACCATAGTGGCGACACGCTATGGTCAGTCTGGCACTAATATCTTGTAGCAGATGGATCTATGCTCCATATTATTATTCGTGATCATAATTTTTACCCATAAACATGGCAGATAAAATAAATACAAGTGATAGAAGTTATAAACTGTAAAAAAAATTTTGAGTGCAAAGGTTTAAATTACTATCATAAGCATATCACAGACCATGGATTGAGGAACATGGAGGTTGGAAAATTGACTATAAACCAGATTAGCCTTAATTATTGTAAGCATTAATTGATTTACTGAATATCAATGGCAGCAATATTTAATACAGATAAAGAAATTTTGATTCATCAATGATGAGTTAAAATTTTTGTTCTTATGATTGGTGAGTCAACTCTAAGAAAAGGACAGATAAATCTAATCTAAAAAGTCTTAAATCAAGTCTAAAAGGAATGAACAGATTATTAAATTCTTATTCTCTAGTGCAGTTTAAAATTATTCAAAATTTTTGACAGACTTGTAGCCATTGTGATGGTGTCACTAGGTCTGAAGCACCCTTCTCTGTCCTATACATTGCAAATAAAAAAAAAATTGAAAAAATATCCGTCTTTCATACTTTGATATCCCTGGTGTTGCTGAATGTTGTTAATAAGCATTATTTAATAGCATTAACTTCATAATAAACATTTATATTTATATATATATATACGAAAAATATCGAAAATAAAATTAATTTTTGAATATATTGTTATTTCTTTTAGGATAATTTGAGTGATTCATGTTACTCTTTTCTTGATTTTGAAAAACTTGCAAAAGTCAAGACAGAAAGAATTGTTTAGAATGCATGAAAAAAAAAAAAGAAAATATGAACAAATAAAAAAATGTAAAAAAAAAGCACATTTGTTTTAATTCTATAATTTAATATTTAAGTGAAACTATAGAGCTAAAAGTTATCTGTTTTCTGATTACTAATGCTCTTGTATCTAATTTTGTATTTTCAAATGTTTCTGTTTAATATATTCATTTCATATATTATACCACAGACGAATGTTAAAATTTTGTAATGCAATGTTATATTTTTATTATTACTTTTCACCAAAATTTATCCTATTTTAGGACAGATGGCAGCCAACAAGATGGAATTTCCCCAGGTGCTAGCTCCCGAGCTCCAGTTTCTTTTATTGATGGAACTCAGCTTTCAGCAACTTCTGAAATATATGAAGATGGGACCACTGATACAGAGTTACAGATTACTCAAACTCAGCCACAGTCAGTTGAAAAAATTGAAGTGAACTTTCAGGAATCAAAAACAGACTCTGCTAAAACAAAAGAATCTTCAGGAAAACCTGAAGGTTCATCACTTTTTACATTTCTTAAGCATGGCCGTGGCACAAAAGGAGATAAATCTCTTGCACAGCATAAAGAATTATTGAATGAACAGAAAGATTCCTCTTGTGAGCATTATACAGCAACAGAAGCAGGAAGTTCTGATTGCAAACATAAAGAATTACCAAAGGAACAGAGAGACTTGAAAAAAGAATTCAAAGAATTCTTTAGTCTTGGTCATACAACAAAAGAGGATAAATCTGTTGGGCAATATAAAGAATCATTAAATGAACAAAACATTTCTACTAATGAGCCTCATAAAATAGCAGAAACAGAAGTTTCTGAATGCAAACCTAAAGAATTACCAAAAGAACAGAGGGACTTGAAAAAAGAAATAAAAGAATTCTTCACTCTTGGTCACACAGTAAAAGAAGACAAATCTGTTGTGCAGCAAAAAGATTTAAATGAACAAAAAGATTTTACCAAAGAGCATCATGCTGTGGCTGAAGCAGAAAGTTCTGAGTACAAACATAAAGATTTACCAAAGGAACAAAGAGATTTGAAAAAAGAAATAAAAGAATTTTTTACTCTTGGTCAAACAACAAAAGATGAGAAATCTGTTGCACAACAAAAAGAATCACTAAATGAACAAAAGGATTTTACTAAAGTGCATTACACAGTTACAGATGAAGAACATTCTGAATGCAAACCTAAAGAATTACCGAAAGAGCAGCGAGACTTAAAAAAAGAATTTAAAGAATTTTTTAGTCTTGGTCATGCAGCAAAAGATGAGAAATCTGTTGCACAACAAAAAGAACCATTAAATGTGAAAAAAGATCATACTGATGAAGATTATACAGTGATAGAAGCAGGAACTTCTGAATTCAAACCTAAAGAATTGCCAAAGGAACAGAGAGATTTGAAAAAAGAATTTAAAGAATTTTTCAGTCTTGGTCATACAGCAAAAGAGGATAAATCTGTAGCACAACAGAAAGAACCACTAAGTGTGCAGAAAGATAGTACTGATGAACATTATACAGTGGCAGAAGCAGAAACTTCTGAATGCAAACCTAAAGAATTGCCAAAGGAACAGAGAGATCTGAAAAAAGAATTTAAAGACTTTTTCAGTCTTAGTCATACAGCTAAAGAAGATAAATCTGTAGCACAACAGAAAGAACCACTAAGTGTGCAGAAAGATAGTACTGATGAACATTATACAGTGGCAGAAGCAGAAACTTCTGAATGCAAACGTAAAGAATTGCCAAAGGAACAGAGAGATCTGAAAAAAGAATTTAAAGAATTTTTCAGTCTTAGTCATACAGCAAAAGAAGATAAATCTGTAGCACAACAGGAAGAACCACTAAGTGTGCAGAAAGATAGTACTGATGAACATTATACAGTGGCAGAAGCAGAAACTTCTGAATGCAAACCTAAAGAATTGCCAAAGGAACAGAGAGATCTGAAAAAAGAATTTAAAGAATTTTTCAGTCTTGGTCATACAGCAAAAGAGGATAAATCTGTAGCACAACAGAAAGAACCACTAAGTGTGCAGAAAGATAGTACTGATGAACATTATACAGTAGCAGAAGCAGAAACTTCTGAATGCAAACCTAAAGAATTGCCAAAGGAACAGAGAGATCTGAAAAAAGAATTTAAAGAATTTTTCAGTCTTGGTCATACAGCAAAAGAGGATAAATCTGTAGCACAACAGAAAGAACCACTAAGTGTGCAGAAAGATAGTACTGATGAACATTATACAGTGGCAGAAGCAGAAACTTCTGAATGCAAACCTAAAGAATTGCCAAAGGAACAGAGAGATCTGAAAAAAGAATTTAAAGAATTTTTCAGTCTTGGTCATACAGCAAAAGAAGATAAATCTGTAGCACAACAGAAAGAACCACTAAGTGTGCAAAAAGATTCTACCGATGAAAATTTTAGTGTGACAAAAGCAGAATGTTCTGAATTCAAACCTGAAGAACTGCCAAAAGAGCAGAAAGACTTAAAAAAGGAATTGAAGGATTTTTTTAGTCTTGGTCATACAACAAAAGATAAACCTGTTACACAACAAAAAGAATCATTGGATGAGAAACAAGAATTGGAAGATTCTGCAAAGGAAATACCAAAAGAATCAAAAGATTTAAAAACAGAATTTAAAGAATTCTTTAAAAGGCAAAAGGATTCAAAAATAGAATTTTCTGAAGAACAGAAAGGTACAAAAGAAACCAAACCTTCAGTAGAAAGGAAGGAGAGTGTGAAAATTAAAGAATCTTTAAAGGAGCAGAAAGTTGTTGTGAAAGAGAAAAATTTTCCAAAGGAACAAACAGACTTCGAAAGCAGTAGAGACTCAAAGGAACAAAAAAGTGATGCAGAAGAACTTCATCCTCCAAAAGAAACTAAAGAAAATGCATCTGAGCCTGAATCTTTATATGAAACATGTTGCATTAGATTAGCTGTATTAATCCGTAACAAAGCAATAGATATAGTTTCTTCAAAGACAAGTCCTCCTACAAAACCTCCCAAGCCATCAGCAGAAACTATTGCCAAAGCACGAGCAGCAGCTGTTGCTAAAAGAGTTCAAGAATATGAAAGTAGGCCACGAAGCTTTGGTGATGATATTCGAGGTGGATATGATGGGTTGAGATATGTTGATGATGATACTGAATCATCTACTGATTATAAAGATGTTGAAGAAGATATGGTATTTATAATGGATCCTCAATATTATGGAATAATGGATAGAGGGAAGAATGAGAGTAAACTGGATACCTTCAGTGTGCCTAGTACTTGCAGTGGAATGACTAGTTATTATACAGCAGATGCTGGTACACTTAAAGATGAAAACATGTCAGATAATACACTTGATACTGTAAGTTTGGGAAGTGAAGATTCTTGGGTAGCATCAAAGCCATTATCATTGACAGGAATTAAAAAGGAGTCTTCTCCACTTATAGTAAGAAAAGATAAATTGAAAACTTCATCTGGGCTTACAGAAAGGCAAGTATCAGGAAAAGAGAAACCACTTGTTCCTGAAAAACCAAAGGCTACACCAGAAATAAAACCAGCAGTTTTTTATAGTGAACAACAAACTGTTGTTAAACGAGTGCCACCTCCTATTCCTCCCAAACCAGCTGTTTTATTAAAATCCAATAAAAATACAGCAAGTAAAATATTTCCTGAAGCATCACAAAGTGAGGTAGCAAAATGTGTAAACTCACTTTCTTTATCACCAAGACCTTCTTCAAGGGCATCAACTGGCTCTCGTGGTACTAGAAAAAGACCTTTAACTATAGCAGGAATAAAAGAGACTGAATTCCCCATTTCTTTAATAAATAAAACTCCAGATATTCAAAGAAAAACTGTTTTAACTACAGTTGTAAAAAATCAACATCTGAAAACAATATCACCATTACCTTCAGTACCTTCTGATTCGCAAAAACCACTTCCATCATGTTTACCATCATCTGTTCAGACTGATCTACCTTTGTTGCAAACAAGTAAGAAATCTCCTCCGCAAAGGCCTCCACCACCAAATTATGTAAAACAAGATGTAATGAAAAGTGAATCTGTTGTATCTGAAAGCACAATTACTTCTTCATTAATTTATCAGTCAGATGATAAAGCTTTGCCACCTTCAAAGCCTGTGCACAAATCAAGACCACATGTTTCTCCACCACGACCACCACCTCCATCCATAAGAGGTGTGGTACGTCCACCTCGTCCACCACCACCAGCACGTCCTACATCAAAAAATTTAGAGACTGTTGTTGACTTATCAGCTACAGTTTCTCCTGAAAGTTGGACAAAAGTTGATGATACTTCTGGAAATGTTGAAAACTTGTCAAGTAGTATATCTCAGAATGATAGTTTTTTAACACCAGCAGAAGTATCATTGTCTAAATTAGATGACAATTTGGTTACTGAAAATAATATACGAGATGCTGATGAAATATCTGAAATTTCTAGTTATTCTCAGGCAGCCACACAAGGAACAGATTCAATTTCTCGACCTTTGAAATTTCCCACAGAAGTAAATGAAACTACATCAGAGGTCAAGCTTCAGTTAGAAGCCATTACTCCTATTGCTCAATCTGAACAAGGAGCTCCAATACAGGAAGAAATTGCTCAATCTGAACAAGGAGCTCCAATACAGGAAGAAAATAAGTTTGCTGATAATAATGTTTTCCAAGAAAGTAAATTAGAAATAGCTGCATTAACTTTAGGGGATACAATATCCTCAGATTTAACGACATTGAGTTTTTTGCCTGATACATCTGATACTATATCTAGATCTTCTAATGTAGAACCTGCATCAGATGTATTGAACAAAACAACTGTGAATGCGTGTGACAGTACACAAAATAGTGTAGAACCTCAACCTCCTCCTCGTTCATGTCACAAAAAACCCAGACCTCCTCCTCGCATAAGGAGAAATAGATCACGAACTGTTGAAGTTGTCCCATTAACGTGGAAACCGGAGGAAAGAAGAAGACGAAGCCAGTCATTGTCAGAAATGGATAGTAAAAGAAAAAGTACTGAACAACAGCAGATATCTTCAGATATAAAACCTGAACTGAAAGTTTTATATACTGCTGTAAGTAAAGACCCAGGAAGAAATAAGACTAAAATTGAAATAACTGAAATTGAATATAGAGAAAAAACCCCAGAAAAAATATCTTCACGTCCATTACCTGCTCCACCTCCACCTCCACGTTCTAGATCAAAAAGTAGTTCAACTAGTCGTAAACCAGCAAATGCTATACCCAGTGCTGTGGTTGTCAAAGAGGAATTGTGCCCTGGTGCAGAACCAGATAAATTGGATGCAGGCAAAGAAATTGATAAAATGCAATCGGAAACGCTACCAGATCTCAAGCAAAGTATTAAGCCTATAGCAAGGAAGCGAAAGGAGGAGAGGTACAGGTTTAGGAGTCTTGATAGTGGATGCAAAACAAGCATTCCATTGAGTTCTGAATCCATTTCAGAGATTAACAAAACTAATGACAAAATACCTGAAAATGCAATTTTGCCAATAAAACCAGAAAGAAAGGCAAAAATACAACATCGTGAGATTCAATATGATGAAAATGCAAATGTTGCTGAGCCTGTGCAAACTAATATTAACATCAAAACTGAAAATATGTCTCAAGATCATACCAAAGCAATTAAGACTGAATCTAATTTTACATCTGATCGGAAAAGGATAATGCATAGTGTAAGTTGTAGTGATTATGATAATAAAGCACTTTCTGAACGAGAGACTGAAAGCCCTTCTCGATCTCAAAGGGCTAAATCTGCTAGTCCAGGACAGAAATCTCGATCAAGCTGGTATGATGAAAGTGACGTATCTGGAGATCTAGGAGATGTAGATACATCGCCTAGCTCTCAAAAAGAATCTTTAGAAAAACTGAATTGCTTACCCATGGGAATAGAAAAATCTGCAGAAGATGATCAGCAGAAGTCCAGACATGGAAAAGGGAAATCTGATTCTCTCAAGAAGCCAAGAGAAACATCAAAGTTTTATGTAGATGTATGTGAACAAGGGACAGATGCTCAAGTGTTACCTGGCAAGGAAGATAAAGAAACTTCTCCTTTGCCTCTGGAATGTTCTGAAAAGTCAGTCCAGACATCGTTAGAAACTTTATCCCATGGGATCCAATCTAGAAGTGAACAGTCTGATGATACTGATGAACTTCTGGATCTTGCTCAGACACTACAAAATGAATTAAAAATAATTATATCTAGACATAAGAAATTTGGAGAAGAATCTAAATCAGAAGGAGAGATCAGCAACGGAAGTAATCTTCCAAGTTCACAAACAGTAGTAACACAAAGTAAATTATCCCCACCCTTATCAGAGAAGAAAAGTGGAAAGAAAGTACCAAGTACTAGATCTTCAACTTCTGAATTATGGCAGATGACATCTTCAGAAGAAAGTGAAGATGAATTTATTGATCAGCAAGAAATGCGAACACCAGAAGAAGCTGCATATGCAAGGAAGAAAAAGAAAGTGTTCTATATTGCACGGGAAATCATGACTTCAGAAGAAGTATTTGTGGATGCTCTGAAATTGTTAAATGTGGTTAGTTATATTGATTTTTGCTTTATTATATTTAATATTAATAAAATAGAAATTTTGGTCTTTTATTTTCATTGAATAAAAACGTAATAACACGTAAAAAATGAGATGTGAAGGATTGTTTTGCATATTTCCATCCTGCATTTTTAATAAAATGAGAGTAAGGGACAAACAAGTGACAATAAATGTTTATTATTTCATAGATTTTAGTGGCATTGTGTGTTTAAGTTGAAAGACAAGTGAAACTGTGCAAAATACATTTTGCTGCGAATTGAGCACATTGTTGTTTACATATAGCTCATTTCCATGCAACAGTGATGTCCAGTTTTTTTCAATACGAAGACCTCAAATTTTTTTTTTCTGAAGAAAATTAAAAGTAAAGAAAAAGCTTTTAAAATAAAGTATGCTATTATTTAAATAAAAAAATATATAACATTGTTAAGAAAATTTAGTGATGTTTAGTATTATTAAAAAATGTATTTAAAAGTTATATTGCTTTTGCTTCTCAGGGAACTTGAAAACTGTCAGTATATTTTGAAGGGCTGCCAGTCACCTATGGGCAACTGGTTGATATGACTACCATAAACATATACATAGTTGCCTATACATTTCTCACAGTTGCAGCCTGTTAAAGTTCAGTGTAAAATTTTTTTATAGATCATTTATTTAAATTTTGTTAATCTTTTTTAAAATATGAAATGCATATTGTAATGCTTCGAAAGTTTTTTAAACTTTTTCTCTTTGGACCTTTTGACTGATCCAAATGAAATAAAAACTCCGGAAGCATATTGGGCACCAGGCAATATTAACTTGCCAAATAAAGTTAAATGAGAGTTCGTTAGTATATTGGTGTTACTAGTCACAAAGAATTCAAAAGACTGTCAAATTTTTAAAGTTATATCTTAATTAAAATCAATTATCGTTGCTCAAGAGAAAAAATAGAAAGTCAAAATATTCATATAACAAACAAACAGTTTATTTCCAAAAAATTCATGACTAGCCATATAAAATGATGAATGCAAAAGTAGTCTGAGCAAATAAAAACTCATTTAAACATCTCCAAAACTGACAAATTTCTGAGCTAACATCTTCTCTCTCACTAACATTTTCTCATTTTGACTCTACTGTCATCACTGAATCATAGCCTACTAACTCCATGACCTAACGCCACTTAGTATATGTGCGGTGTGTGTTGCACACTGGGAAAAACATTTGCATAATCTTACAATCGCACACTAGCTATGATGCAAGAAGAGGCGTATCCCCAAAATGATAAATATAATGTAAATAAAGAAACACTGGTTAAGGAAAAGTAAAAGTGAATGGGTGGACCATCACAATATATTTCCATTAAGCTGATTAGAGAAAAGAAATATCATTCAAGACACAAAGTTTGGGAAGTTGTCTTTCATTTGAATAAGCATATTCAGCTTCTAGGTTGATACACTAGGTAATCATCTAGGTTGATTCACATTGAAATGAACTATTCTGCATGACTTCATTATAGTGGATTTTAGGGTAACAAATAATTATGTTCATATAACTTCTAAGGCAGGGGAAATTGACTTACAATACATAAGCTGTTTTAACCACATTCAGAATCTACAAAATGATACATTCAATACATGCTACAATACAAATGAAGAAGGGACATACCACTTTTCAAATTATTTTCCTGCTGAACAATGAATTTATCTTCACATTCATCTGAAGATGTCATGAAAAGAATGACAAAAAAGAAATTGTTACACTCTATGAAAATGGTTAGCAACCCCTGCTCAAAGTTATATAATTCATATTGTGGAGAATCATTAGTGTGTCATATGCTTTAAATCAACTTAGACTAGTAGATGCAGTAAAGCAACATGACATGTAGATTCAGTTAAAATTAATGTAAATAATGAATAAACATCCCCTCAAGCAGCCTGACAGGAGCTGTTAATTTATATGCCATAGTATGTAGAGTAAAAGTAAAGTTGCATTAACATGTTTCATGTATGAATGCAATGACATGTAGCTGGCACATGTGATAAACAACTATTGTGATAAACAACTATAAAAGTGAACAATAATTAATATGGGCATAGATGTTAATATGTTGTTCCCCAAGCAAATTTATATTAGAATAATAGAATAATGTTGGAGTAAGACAGGAGGAAGAAAAAATTGGAAGAAATTACATATAAAATAGAAAAGAGTGCTGAATTATTTGTTTCAACCCTTTAACTTCCAAAACAGCCAAAATTTTTAAATGAACTCATCTAAATAGCACTTTTCCTTTGTCTTTAATATTCTATATCATTTTCTGAAAATTCCTGGGCATTAAAGGGTTAATGAGAGGGAAAGTTGTAACAATAGTTTGGGTTAAAGGTAACAGTCCAATAAAGTTAAGTAACACATATTGCTGCTCAGAGGATATAAAACATTTGGATAATAAGTAAAGTAATGTTATACTGAAATTAAAATTGCAGAAAATGATTATTTTAACTATTCCTGCAAATAATGCCTTGTATGACAATGTTTACTCACACACATAAATGAAAAGTATCTTCCCTTTATAGTTTTGTCCTTAGAGCTTTTTTAATCCTTTAAAAGATTAATTTTGTGGAATTCTTTTCTCATTTCTCATCTCAACCAGAAATTATCTATTCAACCTACACCAAAGTCAGAACATTATGACCACCTGCCTAATATGATGTTGATCCTCCATGTGCCACCAAAACAGCTCTTACCCAGCAAGGCATGGATGCTACAAGATTTCTGAAGGTGTCTTGTGGTATCTGGTACAAATATGCTACTAGCAGATCCTTTAACTCTTGTAAGTTACATGGTTGAGCTGCCGCAAATCGGATATGTTGTTCCAACACAAACCACAGATGCTTGATTGGATTGATGTCCGGGGAATTTGTAGGCCAGGGCAATACCTACAATTCACTTAGTCTTCCTCATGTTCTGTGAACCATTCTCGAACAATCTGGGCAGTGTGGCATGGCATATTATCCTGCTGAAAGAAGGCACTACTTGAGGGATATACTGTTGCCATGAAAGGATGTACCTGGTTTGCAATGATGTTTGGGTAGGTGGTAGACATCATAGTTTCCTGCACATGAACGACTGGACCCAGGGTTTCCCAGCAGAACATTGCTCAAAGCATTACACTTCTTCTTCCAGCTGTTTTCGTCTCATGGTGCATCCTGGTGGCAACACTTTCCTAGGTAAATGAGCATAAATGCTGTCCACATGGTGTAACAGGAAACGAGATTCATCAGACCAGATGACCTTTCAATCCTTCAAGGTCCAGTTTTGATGCTCAAGTGCCCATTTGTAGGTACTTTCGATGGTGAACCGAGGTTAGCATGGGCACATGGAGTGGCCTGCAGCTACACAGCCCCATTTTCAGCAGGGTTAGATGTACTGTGTGTTGTGACACAACTCCTGTTACCACCATTCAAATTACAGGTGAGTTGTGCCACAGTATCCCTTCTATTAGCTCCTCATACCATATAGGATAGCCTTCGCTCACCTCTAGCATTGATGAGCCATGATTGGCCCAACCTTGCTGGCAGTTCTTGATTTTTCCCTCCTTGGACCAATTTTTGAAGGTACTAACCATGGCTAACCGTGAGCACTCCACAAACCTTGCCATCCCAGAAATGCTCTGACCCAATCATCTGACCATTACAATTTGGCCTTTGTCAAACTCACTTAAGTCTGCTGTCTTTCCCATCTGAAAAACAAGAATAACACTGATTAACAGAGCTCAGTATCAGATGTTATTTATACCATTTCATGACCTTCACATGCGCAGTCATTTATCTGCAGTTGCTTCAATTTGCATAAAGACACGCTGGTCATAATGTTTTGGCTTTTGGTGTATACGACCATTGATTTCATGCATTTTTTATTGTAGTTCATTTATAAAAGAACTTTTATTTGAACTTAAAACATTTCTTTACTACTAAAGGGACGTTTTAGGACTACTGTATATCTGTGTTTACTAAGAATTTTACTCTGATTAAATTGCCATGAAATGCATCTAAAACCAACATATGTATTGCTCAGTGCTGAAATTGCAATACAAATTATTTCTTTGTGCTTATTTTTTTCACAATTGCAAGAAAAATTATTTATTTAAATTGTGACAAACTGTTATTCCTTCTGCATTGTAAATACTACATAAGTTATAATAAACATTTTCTCACTTTTGAAACATGTCTTTGAAACTTTTTATTAATCATTAATCAGACATGTCTAAATACTTCACACAAATAGGTAATGATGTGCTAAATATAAATAATAAAATATAATAATAAATATCCCCTCAAGCAGCTGCTTGCCACAGAGATCTGACAGGAGCCTGTCAATTTAATATGCCACAGTAGAAAGTCTGTGAGGATGGTGGGACCCCATCAGAAAAACAACATAAACATCTGTATG
Source organism: Ryuthela nishihirai (assembly GCA_038380435.1). Lineage (NCBI taxonomy): Eukaryota > Metazoa > Arthropoda > Arachnida > Araneae > Heptathelidae > Ryuthela > Ryuthela nishihirai. The sequence goes on from JAWZYU010000020.1 coordinate 46,194,399, forward strand.
CTACCCGAGGCTCAAACCCAGATCCCTTTGAGCTAGTATGACCAGTATGCTAACCACTCGGCCACTAGATGGCAGTGTGCTAATTATACCATGTACTAATTAACTAGGAGTAAATTTTGGCAGTTTCTATAGAATTGCTAGCCTAACTGATATGAGAAACCCTAACTGATATGAGAACTTTATTCTTAGCAGTGATGAGTTCAAGCCAGAATTTTTTGGCCTGAACTATTTCTAATTACTGAATTTGAGTCCAATTAGCAGAAACCTTTCTTTGAAATGTAATAAAACAATATACCAATGCATACTATTAAACCATTTTTGATGCAGTACTGTAGGTTTTTTGATGCAGTATTTTGGTGCAGTACTGTAGGTTATTACAAGCTATAAAATATTTATCATTATTTGAAAAAGATTTTTTGTATTATTCGGAATGAAAACTGCTAGAAATGATCTGTAGAAACTGAAAAATTCTTCAGTGGCATCATTATAAATGCTAAGAGTGATTCATTAACAAATGAGAGAAAAATACCTAAATATTCAAAAGCTGAGTGGTGCTCATTTTTAATTGCTAACGATTGATTAAGAGGTTGAAATTACAATAAAAAAAATTATTTATTCTACATGTTGCTTTTTTTTCTACAAGAAAAATTATAAATTATGACTGCTTGAGCCAGAACTCATCTCTAATTCGTAAAATAACTTTTTTACTATAAAGAGCTGTGTTTAAAGAAATGTATGCTACAAATTAATAGTTAATATGGTTATGCCTTTTTATTGGACTTTGTTATAAATATAACAGCATTACAGCAATGTAAAAATTCTGCAAAATCTTTTTGTTGCTGTTTTTTTTTCTAATACTTTAATTGCTTCTCAGTGGGAAAAACAGTTCTTAACTTTAACAGGTAAATAGTAAAATCAAGTGATGCAGGTAAATTGACCTACGAAACCTACATCTTGCATTAACCTGTGATACCAGTCAATACTAGCTTAAAATTTTTAAAACTCTATAGCCACTTTCAGTGGCTAAGTTTTCATAATATTTTATTAAGCTTTTTAAATTAAAAATTTCCTTCTGTTTGCTTTCATGAATGTTATACAAGGGTCATTCAAATGAAAAGTGGGCAGCCCCTATATCGGTAATGGACTGAGTGATCTTTGTGCCCTCACACAAGGAAACATATACGTAGAAGGAACTCATCAACACCAGAATCAGTTGCAGGTATCAGCTTGAATATGACAGTTAATGTGTAGAGTCCAGATATATCTCGGAAGCATTCAAAGTTGAACATAGAAATTCAGCTGTCGCTATCAAAGTCCACGCTGATCGAGTTTCTGGACTATGGTGATAGCATCAACTCACAACAATATTGGAAAACTAGAGCAATTGAAGGCAGACAATAAAGTTGAAACATCCATGACTTTTGAGTAAAATGGTTGTTTTGTTGTATGACAATGTCTGTTCCCATACTACCACAGTAACGACAGTTTTGAACAGGTATAGTTGGGAATGCACGGAACATCTCTTAGATTTTCACATTTCTGGATCTCTTAAAAAAAACACCAGGAAAAGAAGGGAGTTGAAGTCAAACGAAGAGGTTCAGTGCCTTATGATAGACTTCCTCATGCAACAGCCAAAGTCACACTAGGAAAAACGGTATGTTGGAACAAATGTCTCAGTTGGCATGGTAAATTTGAACAGATCACTAAATGATATACACTTCATTTCAGCTTGTCCACTTTTCATTTGAATGATGCTTGTATAAATGACCTATATATATAAAAGTTATTGCACATTTTAACTACTTTTCTAGGTTTCAATCAACACTTTTATAGAGACTCAATGTAGGTGTACCATGTTGTATGATATCAGAATATTTTTATCAGTGAACTGGGACAAACAACAGCCCAAAGTATTGCACATGCTATATTCATGTGATCTGTTCAAATTTACCATGCCAACTGAGACATTTGTTCCAACATACCATTCTTGCAGATATACCATAAAATGCTGAATGGCAATGAATGGAATATTGTATAGCATGTGTCACTGAACATACTGTGCAGTGTTCAGTGACTCATGCCACATAACAGTGTTTGGCCAGGATATTTAGATGGGCGATAAAAGCATGATGTAACATTAGGGAGTGACTGTTTAGCTTACTCTGCAGCATTTTGGGTTGAGTTGCAAGATGTTTTGCAAGGTTTTACCATTTTAAATTAATGTAAGCATTACACCCAATTTTATTTTGACATATTCTGCTGAATGTTTACCTTATGCACTGTTATAATAAAATAAATACCCCCTCAAGCAGCTGCTTGCCACAGAGGTTTGACAAACCTGTCAGTTTATATGCCATAGTAAAATGTCTGTGAGGATGACAGTACCTCAGCAGAAAACAAACACAAAACATCCATGCCTTACCCAGGGCTCGAACCCAGGTCCCTTTGGTCACTAGCCAAGTATTTTACTTTTAATATAAAACAAACCTAACCATCACAGTTTTCCTTCAATGAGAAAGCTGTAATCAGAATTTCAGCTGAATATTTGTGCAATATTTTTTATTTTTGCAGTGTACTCACTGAAATGTTTGCGTTGCATGGCTGACTGAAATTTTGAATATTTTTTAGGATAAAGATGTTATTTCTAAGGATTTCACTAGAGATATTTTTTAAAAAGGTGATCTTAGTTCTTGTAATAATCATAGGGGAATTAGTCTACTTTCGGTTCCAGGCAGAGTTCTTTGCATGTTTGTGCATAATGGAATTTAGAAGTAGGTTGATGGACAATTGCGTGATGAACAATGTGGATTCAGAAGTAGTAGGAGTTACATAAATAAAATATTTTCACTTAGGCAGATTCTTGAAAAATATTTAGAGTTTTAGAAACCTGTGGTTTCTAGCTTTATCGATTTCAATAGAGCTTTTGACTTTTTGGTTGATCATTAGATCATATAGAATACCTGATAAGTTAACATAATGAAAGCTCTCTATACTGAGTCATGTGTGAGAGTTGGTAAGACTTGTAGCAATTGGTTTTGCATTACCAGTGGAGTTAGACAAGGGGGCATTTTGTCCGTCTCCTTAGTTTGGTTATTTATTGTGATATGCAGAATTCTTTGCAAGAGGAAGATTTTGACCTAAAATGGTCTAGAGATTTCAAAATTTCTTATTTAGATTATGTTGATTTGGCCCTATTGTGGCTAATGATGTTGATGAGATGAATTCTTTCATTAGTGCTGTTTATGAGACTGGTAGTAAAGTAGGTTTGTTGAAAGCCAGAGAGAAAACTAAAGTGATGAAAGTAGGTCAGGCAGGCTATGGTTCAGTTAATCTGAATGGTTGCAGTCTTGAGTAGGTGTCTCAGTTTAATTATCTTGGGAGTTATGTAGCAGATACTGGTAATGTGCAACATGAGATAAACAGATAAATAGGGATTGCTGCTGGGACTTTAGAATCTATGGAGTGGTGGAGAAATTGGTGTATACACCTAAAGACTAGAATTAGACTACCTTATAATAGTTTGGTTCTCTCTAGAGTTAGTTATGGTACTGAAATGTGGACGCTTTGTAAACAAGATAGCAGAAAACTTGATTATTTTGATTCTAGATGTTTATGTAGTATCTTGGGCATTAGGTGGTTCAACTTTGTAAGTAATGATGATGTTAGGTAAAGGAATTGGCAACCTCCTTTTAGTAGCACATTGTGCAGAGAGAGACTCCATTGGTTTGGCCATGCTGCCAGTATGCATAACTTTAGATTAGTGAATAAGGTTATGAATAGTATGCCTTAAGGCCTCAAAATGAGGGAGAGACATAAGAAGCAGTGGGCAGACAATGTAAAATAGGACCTTGCTAGAATTGGCATTAGAGTTTCCAAATGCAGCAGCAAGTAGGTGGTAGATGGATGTGTAATTTATTTTTTTATTTGCTTGCTGTCTGTTTTGTTCTTGTATTTCTCCTGAAACAATTAATGCATATTTCATGTATATTAAAACTTTGAAGAGGAACAGAAAAGTGCAAAATTTGTGGGCAGTAAGCCAAGACAATTTCACTCTATTTAGATACAGGCAATTGTAGTACTTTGGTTTATCTATTTTGGAGTAGAATTTTATTTCATATATGCTCAAATAATTAAATGTAATAAGTGGGATATGTATTTAAATATTGCATTTTTATATTTGGTCTAATAAATAATTGTGCAACTTGCATTTTTATAAAATATGAAGATTAAGAAGTGTTATAATTGTAGTCAGTATAATAATTATTGTGGCTTACTCTATTGATGATAAGCACAGAGTACAATTTGAAAATAAAGGCTGAATATGTAACCATTTAAGGGTATAAAAATTTTGAAAAGTATAATCAACACAATTTTTTGCTGGTTTCTGTTTTATTGAGTACAGATAATATTCTTAGTAGCATAGAATGGAAGAAAATAATTTTTGCTATTAAATTTAAAGTGCTTATTGTTAAAAGTCTGTGCAGAAATATTTAATATGATCAGAGTAGAACTTTAAAGGACTATCCAACTAGATGACATAGTGATCAAGGTGTAAGTACATGGTGAAATTAGCCTCCAATGAGGAGCTCCCTACACCAGGACATAGTGATTTTAATTGCTTATTGGATTGATTTGCATTGTGCGATTAGCATCCTTGGTTGCATTGACAAATGCTTTGGTTATGCAAAGTGAGATCTGGAAAGACAGCATAAATGAAAGCTTGTTCACACAATAAGTATGTAATGTAATCTATGTAAGTGACTAAAATTACTTAACAAATTGAGATGCTTATTGCAAAGAAAAAAATGTTCTTGGACTAGTTTTTCAGGAGAATTAAAAGAAAAGAATAGCAGTATTTCTTTTTGTGATGAAAGTAGATATTGTTGTTGATGTATGTTATAACCCCTAAACTACACAAATAGGATATTTTATGGAAATATTTTAAATTAATACAGTAAGGATGGAATCTCAACATCTTAGTGTTAACAGAAATTTTGTGAAAATAGTGAAAAATGGAGTTTTCAAAAATAATGCTTCAATTGTTTATGTCTGTGATAATGCAGTGCCCCAAAAGTAATTGTCACCAGACATATATAATACTTGACTGAATTTATGCACCCAGGCTATTTGAAAAATTTTCCAGGGCTGTTTTCTTTTTCAAGGGCTTTAAAATTTAAATAAATGGACAGATAAAGGGGTTCTCAAAACTTTAAATGTAGCCTTGGTAGATCTTCAATTGTGCACTATATACAGGGTGATTCAAAAGGTCTTAGACAAACTGTACAGTTAGGTCAGGAATACAAAAACAAACCATTTTTACATAGGTGCATATAGCCACAAATGCCACCTGAGTGTGCTAGAGGTACAGGAAGAATCAAAAAACCTTTAGAAACAAGTAAGGTATAACAACATGTTTATTAGACATTGTGTTTACAATTTCAGAGTAAATGCTCAAAGTTCTTTCCATCTGCAGCAATACATGCCTCACAACGTCGACACATGGATCGGCAAACGTGTTCAAGAATGCCAGGCCTTTTGCAGACACGTGCTGCTGCTTCAACGACTTTTGCGATCAAGTCAGAGTCGGAGGCTACGGGGGTTTCGTACATAAGGCTTTTGTGGTAACCCCAGAGGAAGAAATCAATGGGGACAAGTTAGGTGATCTTGGTGGCCAAGTTGACAGGTCTGCCCTGACCAATCCATCGCACAGTGAAGGTGCTGTTGAGATACTCGTGCACAACCAAGGTGAAATGTGTGGGCTCCCCATCGTGCTGAAACCACATGCGTCAGCGCACAGATACAGGAACATCATGCAGTAGTTCTGGCAAGACTTCCTCCAGGAATATCCAATAATTATGCCCGTCTAGTCGTGATGGAAGAAGGTATGGCCAAGCAAACCGTCTCCAACAATGCCCGCCCAAACATGGTTAACCGGTGTTGCGCAGCATGGGGGCATTGTAGCTCGTGGGTTGTCGTGCCCACATATGCAAATTATGAACATTAACAACATCCTCATGTGAGAAGGTAGCTTCATTGGTGAAGAGAACCAATGTTGGAAATTCCGGCTGTGCAACACATTTTTGCAAAAATCAATGTGTGAATTCCAGATGCGGGTGGTAATTTTCTTCTTCCAATGACTGGACCCATTGCATGGTGAAAGGGTGTAACAACTCCTCATGTAACACTTGCCACACACTGGGTTGAGGTAATGAATGTTATGCAAAATAGCTCGTATACTTGTACTTGGATTGCATTCAATTTCATTTAAGACCGCTTCTTCCATGACAAGTGTTCAGTCCCGACCACAATGGCTGTTTACTTCAAAATATCCAGTTTCACACAATCTGTGGTTCAAACGCACAAATGTTTGATGATGTGCCATGCGTCTGTTTGGGGACCGTTCACTATATAATTGCACCGTGGCTCGCCCATTTCCATTTGCTGCCCCATAAGCTAAGTGCATATCTGCCATCTCAGTATTACTGTAACGATGCATCCTATTCCCGCAATATCAATGACTCGAATGATGACTCATGCTGCCCAACTCAATTTCTGGCAAATAATGTCCTCTAGCACACTCGGGTGGAGTTTGCGGCTATATGTTCCTATGTAAAAATGGTTTGTTTTTGTATTCCTGACCCACCTTTATGTTTTGTCTAAGACCTTTTGAATTACCCTGTATATAGTACAGATATTTCAACTTTGGGACTTAAGAAGTTCTTTAGCTGCCGTTATTTCCATATGGTATGTGATTAAGTCATAGCAAAAGTATGAGGGTGAATTTTTTTAAAAAGATTTCTTTTGGCATAGAATGGAAAAAATAATTCTTAGATGGAATGAATATACTTTCTTTTGCAGAATATTATTATTATTATCAATATGTTTATAATTTTTTGTTTTCGCATTAGAAATATATCATTTAAATAAATTCTAGGGTAATGCAAACATAATGAATGTTTTGCAAATTCTAAGTTGTAAAATTATTTTTTAGGTATATATCTGAAACTAGCTCTGTGGTTTCAGCTTTTTCCAGAAATTTAATTTACCTAAGCTTTATTTTAATATTTCATTACAGGATTTCAAGCAAGCTGTAGAAAAAGCAAATGAAGAAAAGGGTGCTCCCATAGTTCCAGATGAAGTTTTAAATCAAATTCTAAATCACCTTCCACAACTTCAGCGTCTCAATGAAAATCTACTGATGGACCTAAAAGATAGAATACAACGCTGGTGAATATGCAACTCATTCTGGTTTAATATGCAATGTTTATTTTTTAAACATATTGAAACATATATTTAATACACTATTATTAATTATATCTGTTTTTTATATTTGATATTAATCAATCTGTTTTTTTTCACAGTCCTCTATTTTATGCACTAGACTTTTTTACCTGCTGCAATTAATGGTTGTTAATGCACAAAATCCTGCTACCGTTCCTACACATCCAAACTCGATGTGATGAAAAGGTTTGAAGCCATGGACTAGACTGCATCAGCTTTCAAGTACTTGGCTGACAAATCCCCTTGATTCAGTGAAGCGAAAATTAAAGAAGGAATTTTTGTGGGTCCTCAGATCTGCAAGCTGTTCAGAGACCAGATGTTCAATAACTGCTTCTGGGTGATGAGAAAAAGGCTTGGGACGTGTTTCATCTCGTGTCAACTAAATTCCTCAGGAATGTCAGGGCAGACAACTACAAGAAATTGGTTAAGGACATATTATTTATGTATCACAAACTTGGCTGCAATATGTCCTTAAAGAATCACTTTCTCCATTTCCACTTAGATTTCTTCCCTGACAACTGTGGCATGGTTAGTGATGAGCACAGTGAACATTTTCACCAGGATATTGCAACGATGGAGAAATGATACCAGGGAAACTGGTCCATTTCAAAGTTGGCTGACTTGCAAGAGATGATCCTGAGCAGCTCTGCAAGTGATGGGCAAAGTGACGTTGGAAGTAGAAGCAGTGTTTTACTGATACATATCATATGTACTATTATTCTATTCTATAAGAAACTATTGTGGATTTCTCAGAAATCATAGCCAATTTTGCATTTTCATTGTCATATTCGTGTTCAGCACCTTGAAATCTTTAAGAAATGGCTACTTTTATTTCAGAGGCATGACTTTTATGAAAATTTGTTACCCAGTGTAATTTATAAGAGTAATTTAGTTTGAATACTGTAAATGCTTAGAATAATGTTAATTTTATATTCCAATGCCAAAAATATTGGGAATATGTAAAATTATGCAAAATAAAGTATATTGCAAAAATTGTAAAAATATGGTAGAATGAAGTTGTGACATGTTTAGGTTTATATTGCAGAAACACGTTCATTCTGGGTATAGAGGAAAAATTAGTTTGAGCCAGGTGAGATGTGAACCCATGACCTCCTGGTAACATGTTATCAGAAGATCTTGGGTTCATATCCCACTGCACTCAAGACAACTTTTCTTCTAAACTCAGACTGTTCATAGCATAACAGTTGTGTAGCTGTAATTGCTTCATATTAAACATCTTCATTGTTTAAAAATATGATAGTTAAATTTGGTAGCTGGAAGTTTATAAAATATTATGATTCAGTAAAGAAATATGGCATTTCATAGGAGTGCAGAAGCAGAAAGGCAACTGACTTCCAAAAAGCAATCACTTCCAAAAAGCTCATGAGCATAAATAGCATGAAAAAAAAAACACGCACTTCAAAGTTAGTGATCTCCTCATACTGGGAACAAATATGTCCTTTTTTAAACCTCCCCTGACCAAAATTCTATGGACAGTCCTGTTTCTCACCCTGCTATGAATTAAACAATGCTGCTCATTAACTTTAGGGCTGTGTTATTGTAATATTTATGGTTTTTGGAGTCCAAAATTTGGCATTTGTGGCAATTTACTTACCTCTTAATGTGATATATTTCTTAATTAGTGAAAAAGATGCTATTGAAAAACTATAGAACTTTTATCTTACTTTTGCAACATGAAAGCATCGAATTCCACTCTTTGGTTTAATATCTTGCACTAATTTAATTTATAGATATATACTGTAAGATGTATCTACTGGATTTTGTGTACACTTGGTTTATGAATGACTATTCTGTTTAGAACTAAGAAGATTAGTATCCCAAAGCATTCAGTATCTTCAACTGGAAATTCATATAGCTGTTGATGTCACTAAGTAATTATTTATCAGTTTGATTTTTCAGCATAAATATGTTTATTTTTCTATTTTGTATTTCTGCTGAGGTCTCTCCATCCTCACAGACCTTTTTTATATATATAGTGTATTATACTGACAAAGGGTGAAGTAAGATCAGTATGCTAAAAGCTAGATTTGAAAAAAAAAAATTTTTTTTCTGTAATTTCTTTATTTGTTCACAGAATAGTTTAAATATTTAGCAATATTTCCCCCCCCCCAAAAAAAAAAACAGTTTAAATGATTTAGCTGTTGGTAATTTTTAAGGGGAATTTTGAATTTATTGATTCTGTGTTTATTATATCTACTAACACAAATTAATTATTATTTTGATATTTCTGTTTGAAATTTCTTTCTTTTAATTGCCTAAATAATCTGAGGTTAAATTGCTGAAGTTAAATTTATATAGAATACTTATTTATTAATGCCATCTAACAATGTGAATAAAGGATTTGAAATTACCACTCATTTAATTTTAAATAATCAGATTCTTTTTTGTCTAGTTTTTGTTTTGCAGCAGTTAAAAAGAATTTTTACAATAACATAAATATTTGAAATCCAATGTATGTATTTGATGCTTCACATGAAATTTTTTTTAGGGATGAAGTGGGTAAGATAGCAGATGTTATTGTTAAAATAGGACCTTTCCTAAAACTATATTCCTGGTATATTCAAGATTTTGAATCAACAGCGACACTGTTAGAGGAATCTCGAAGAAAATATCCCATGTTTTGTCAGTTCATTAAGGAATTTGAGGTTTGTTTTGTGTTATAAGTCTAATCCTGAATGACATTTTTATGTTAGAAAGAAATATGTAATTTCCCAAAAATTTATGGTTTACAGATTAAGGGTGTGCCGTATGTGTAATTTTTATAGACATTTAATCTGATAAAGATATTGCTTAAATAAAGTATGTTTTAGCATTTAATGAAATCAGAAGCAAATTATAGTGCAGAATCTTAAGCTGTCTCCAAAAATATCCTACCATCAAAAAAATTCACAAAATGCTTTAAGTCCTTTAAAGAGAATTTTTAAAGTAGTGCTCTACACCTTGAAACATTTGATAGCATTTCATAAATATATGCATGTGGAATAATTAAAATTAAGTTGAATATATTTCTAAATTCAAAATAAACATTCAGATAAATAAATACCCTTAGGTACAATATTTGTGAAAGAAGTTTTTAATCTGATGATTTTGTATCATAAAAATATATTTGAATTTATTGTTTTAAGAATATAATGCAAGTTTGGAGAAAAATTTCTGTATTGAGATTCTGTTGTTAAAATACTGAAAATTTTTGCTGAGGTCAAGAATTAGACAGCATTTTGATCTAGCAGCAATTTTTCCTTTCCATGGACCTTTTTTAGTTATTGAATGTTTTTCATTTTCTTTGTTGTTGTTGTTGTTGTTGTTGTTAAGTTCCATTGAGTAGGCATAGACTCCTGATGACTCTTAAGTACAAATGCTCTCCATTCCTTTCTGTCATTTGCTACTTCTTATAGTTGTTCTAAGGATATCCCTGTAGCTTCTTTTATGTTGTCCATCCACTCGTTCACTGTCTTCTTCCCTTCATCTTTCGAAGCGTGACTGCTTTTTCCAATGAGTTGTCCCATCCGTCGGATGGGACGTTAAGCCATGGCCCCATATGCAGGAGAACTATACACTATGCACGTTGAAGAACACACTGGATGGCCTTGACGGGAAGCTACCATCTGTCTTCCAACAGTTGTTTCAGTGGGTCTCCTCCTCCAACCTTCTCTGAGCCTTCGGGGTCCTTGTGACTTGGCCATTTAGCCCAACGTGTGCAAAAAAAGTGCCACTCAGAGGTAAAACAAACCAAATCCAATGAGTTGTCTGCTTGCATCACCTGTCTAAAATAAGTTAATTTAAGTTTCAGCATCATGGCCTCAAACAAGCAAGTAGGCCTTATCTGCTCCAGAATGTTTTTATTGGTTCTCTTTGCAGTCCATGGAATCCTCAGCAGTCTTCTCTAGCACCACAGCTCAAAAGCATCAATTTTTCTACTTTCACTCTTTTGAAGAGTCCAGCTTTCACATCCATACATCACCACAGGGAACACTACTTTGACTATCCTTATTTTAGTTGTCATACAAATGTCCTCATCTTTCATTATTTTAAATAGGCCTGCCATTGTTGATCTGCCCAAAATTAAACTTCTTACATCTTTTGCACATCCTCCATTGCTATCTAGTCTTAATAAGTCCAAGAGCATAAATCTCTTCACCTCCTCTATTTGTTCATTATCAATCTTAAAATTCATCATATTATCAGTTGACATAACTTTAGTTTTCTTGACTTTAGCATCAGACCTGATTTCGAACTTTCTATCCTGACCTTAATCATCAGTCTCTTCAAGCCTTCCTCACCTTCAGCTAAAAAAAATGGTATCATCTGTGTATTTTGAATTGTTGATTTTATGGCCTCCTATTCTGATTCCAGCTTCCTCCTCTTTAAGTCCTACCATTCTCATTATTTTCTCACTATACAGATTAAATACCCCCTCAAGCAGCTGCTTGCCACAGAGGTCTGACAGGAGCCTGTCAGTTTATATGCCATAGTAGAAGGTCTGTGAAGATGGCAGGACCTCAGCAGAAAAATAACACATACATCTATGCCTTATGGGGACGAAATACATCTCTGTCTCATTCTCTATCTCCAAATTCAATCCTTACTGTGTGTAACTTAGTAAGCCTCTTGTCCAGTGCAGATTCCCTCCATAAGGAGAATCAGGTGTTCAGGTATACCCATTGTTCTCAGTACATTCCATAATCTTTCATGATCTATGCAGTCAAAAGCTTTACTGTAGTCAATAAAGCACAGATAAGTATAATTTTGAAATTCTCTTGATCTCCATAATCCATGGTATATTTGCTATCTGATCCTGTGCTCCTCTTCCCTTTTTAAATCCAGCTTACTCTTTTGGCTATTCCCTTTCCATGTAGAGTTCAAGTCTTCTCTATGGGATCTTAAGTAAAACTTTGCTGGCATGTAGGAACAAAGCAATCGTTCAATTATTAGCACATTCTCTAGAGTCTCCTTTTTTTGGAATGGAATGTAAATCGACCTTTTCCAGTCTTTGGGCCATACTTTCCACACATTATTACAAACTGCCTCTAGGGCCTTGATGGCCTCATCTCCTACCTCCTTAAACATTTCTATTGGTATTCCATCAATACCAGGCACCTTTCCATTTGCCATTGTGTGCTCACTGCCCACCTCATTACACTCTCTGTCACCATCGGTTCTTCGCTGTACTATTTTTTTTCTCAAATGTGCTATCATTCAATGTGCTATCAATTAAATTGGTCATTTAATTACAGAAATTATTAAAATGGTCTATGGTATTTCCTTTATTATTCTCTTCCTCTATTTGTCGACATTCCATGTTAAGAATCATATGCCATTAAACCATCTTCCCAAATATTTTATTTGGGAGATTGCCTTATGTGTATGATATTTAATTTATAATTGCAGTTAGTTAATTGTTTGTTTCTAATGCTAATTACTGTCGTCAACTTTAGCTAATAGCAATTTTAGTGCCAAAATCAGGAAAAATGTTGGCATGAGTGGGACCTGTTAAAAAACCTGGTTACATTTTTGGTACTCTTGCCATCTAAGATATCAAGTGTGTTTAATTTTAGAGTTACATTCCAGTTCTGTGGCTTACATTTTGGAATTAGGAAATTTACAATTAGGAATCCCTGATGTCAAAAGACACTTTGCTCATATTAATCAAACAGACCAATATATTGCCTCCCTATGGAGGTGTTATTTTTAACCATCCACATGTTTCAATGTTAACAGTAAGACATGATGTTACAAATGCAAAGAAAATGTAACAGATATACATTTTTTAGTATGCTAAAAAAGTTTATATTGGTTTGAGTGAGACCTGAACACATGATTGTGTAATAGGAGATCACGAGTCCAGTTTCTGTGGACCTATGTCAGGTTTTCTTCTATATGAGTAATTTCTTGTGTGTTTTTAACATCATTGCAATAGTTAGTAAATTAAATATATGCACTTGTTATTTCATGTTGATAATAATTATTTATTATGTTTATACCAGATGAGTCCAAGGTGCAAAAGATTAGCATTGAATCATTATATGTTAAAGCCAGTTCAGCGAATACCTCAATACCGGTTGTTATTGCAAGAATATTTGCATCACCTACCAGAAAATTCACCTGACTACCAAGATACACAAACAGCTCTACAAATTGTTACTGAGGTTGCGAGCCATGCCAATGAGAGTATGAAACAGGGTGTAAGTATTATCAATAAGAATTTTAATAAAATTTGCTTTATAGTGAAATAAACAAAGTTTACGAGTTCTCATAGCCAAATATTTCACAGGTTTTACAATAGAAAGCCATGTCAATGGGTAGGGTTATTGTTTTGGTTTGCAATAATACTGAAACATCTGGAATCTGGGTTTGAATCCTAAAACACTAATGTGGCTTTCGTCTTGGATGCTTTTTTTTTTATAATGCACATCACATTTTATCTTTTTCTTGAATTTTGGTGACCTTCCTGGCAAAATGCCTGCAAATTAAATCACTAAAGCTATAAAATTATCATTTGGATGACTGAAATTTTGAATAACTTTTATGATAAAGGCATGGTTCCTAAAGATTTTACCAGAGCTATTATTATCCCTATTTTCAAAAAAGGTGATTGCAGTTCTTGTGATAACTATAGGGGTATCAGCCTACTCTCCATTCCAGGTAAAGTTCTTTCCATGATTGTGCTTAATAGAATTAAGAATCTGGTTGACAGGCAATTGCGTGATGAGCAATGTGGATTCAGAAGTGGTAGGGGATGTGTAGATCAGATATTTTCACTTAGGCAGATTCTTGAGAAATGTTTAGAGTTTCAGAAACCTTTGGTTGCTATCTTTGTTGATTTCAAAAAGGCTTTCGACTCTGTTGATCGTCATATTTTGTGGTTGATTGTGAGATCATATGGTATACCAGACAAGTTAGTTAACATAATGAAAGCTCTCTATAATGACACTGAGTCATGTGTGAGGGTTGGTAAGTCTTGTAGCAATTGGTTTAGCATTACTTCTGGTGTTCGATAAGGGTGCATTTTGTCTCCTTTTCTCTTTAGTTTGGTTATTGATTATGTTATGCGAAATTCAGTTCAAGGGAAAGATTTTGGCCTTAAATGGGCTGGAGATACGAAAATTTCTGATTTAGATTATGCTGATGATTTAGCCCTTTTGGCAAATGATGTTGATGAGATGAACTCTTTCATTCGAACTGTTGATGAGACTGGTAGTAGAGTAGGTTTGGTTATAAACAGAGAGAAAACTAAAGTGATGAAAATTGGTCAGGCAGGTTGTGATTCAGTTAATCTGAATGGTTGCAGTCTTGAGCAGGTGTCACAGTTTAATTACCTTGGGAGCTGCGTAACTGATACTGGTGATGTGCGGCATGAGATTAACAGACGAATAGGTATTGCTGCCAGGACTTTTAAGAATCTATGGAGATTGTGGAGAAATAGGCGTATACACCTTAAGACTAAAATTAGACTGTATAATAGTTTGGTTCTTTCTAGGGTTAGTTATGGTAGTGAAACTTGGACGCTGTGTAAGCAAGATAACAGGAAACTAGATGCTTTTGATTCTAGATGCTTACGCAGTATCTTGGGTATTAGGTGGTTTAACTTTGTAACTAATGATGAGGTTAGGCAAAGGAGTCTGCAACCTCCTTTAAGCAGCATATTGTGCAGAGAGAGACTCCGCTGGTTTGGCCATGTTGCCCGTATGGATAGTTATAAATTGGCGAATAAGGTTATGAACAGTGTGCCTAGAGGCCTCAGAAGGAGGGAAATGCACCTAGGATGCAGTGGGCAGACAATGTCAAACAGGACCTTGTTAGAATTGGTGTACAGTGGCCGGATGCAGCAGATGTAGCTCAGGACAGATATGCTTGGAGAATTAAACTGCGCGGTCTGGTTGGACCTCCGTAGCCCATGGCGGCTTGAGGATGATGATGATGATAAAATTTTCAGTGTCTCGTAGACTTTCTTGTAAAAAAAAAAAGCAGCTTTATCTCTGCTGTAATAAGCATGCCCAAAACCAAAGAACTCAATGTTTTTGGTTTCACTTTCAGGAAATATTGCAATGAATGATGTGATGAATGATAAAACAAAATTCTGGAAAGATTAGAATAGGTTTAAACCAGAAAAGAGAGAGTAAAATGAAGAAACAAAATAAAAGAAGGTTTTTAGTTAATTTTCAGGAGCGTTTCAAAATCTTTATGGGGAAATGCATTGGTTACAATTTAGAGCAAATACGTGAACTGAAAATAAAAAAAAATCCCCTCAAGCAGCTGTTTGCTACAGAGGTCTAACAGGAGTTTGTTAATTTAATATGCCACAGTAGAAGGACTATGAGGATGGTGAAAGTTGTTGTTTTATCTCTGAATGGAATTTTTTTTCACACAATGCACTAAATGATCAGGTCACAAGTACTCCAAGGGCTCTGAGATGGTTGGGGAGAAAGAGACCCACTTGATGGTAGTCTCTTGTCTGGGCTGTCTAATGTGTTCTTTAATATGCACAGGTTATGGCTCTCCTGCATATGGGGTCATGGTTTTACATCCCATTCAATGAACAGCAGCCTTTCAAGCCCATTGGTGCCTTCTTTCTCACTGAAGGCAAAATGCATTAGCAGAGATAAATGTCAATGCTGGAACAGTTGGAACTTAGAATTGCAGATTGCAAACCTGGTGTGCTAGTGACTTGGCCACACCCACTCTCTGAAAACAAAGGATCGCTTCACATGTATAATGTAAACAGAACTGATTATATTGAATATGAGTACTAAGAAATGGCAATCTGAGCAGTAACAGGAATTCTTTATTTTGTAGCATATCAAAATATGCATTAAATTGAAGAGGTAAATATTATTTGTTGAGTTAAACTTATTTGTATAAGATTTACATGAAAAAATTTCAAATGAGAATTTCCATTTTGTTAATTTTTCATTTGTTATGTTAGTGGTGGTTACCAATGATGATGGGATGTCTGATATTTTGAAATGCTGTTTAGCACTGATGCAGTATTAAGATTAAAGTGGTCGTCCATAAATTACATAATCCTGTTTTGGCTGAATTAAAACTCCTTCCCCATATGTACCATTTTTTCCCCAAACTTAGGTTAGAACATATTTGAAACTAAATTCTTTTTATTAAATTCTTGGTAAAATTTTATTTAGTGATCATAGATACACACTCAATTGCAGAATTTTGAAAGAAATTAAAATAAATCTGCTTAGATTCACTATTAGCTGGAACTTTTTTTTTGTAGATTAAGAGATAAATGAGAAATTTATCGATAAATTAATTTTAATCAAAGTTTTTAAGCTTCAGGCATTAAGAGCAGATTATAATTTTTAAAGATTCATGTCAAAGTAGCTTTATGAAGTTATACATTTAATTTTTTTTTGAACTAATTATCCAGTTACTGTGAAGACATCAATTAAAATCTGGACAAGGCTGATATGGCTTTCCAACTTTAGTAATTCATAACTCATCATTGCTTTTAAGATATGCATTTTACACATTTATGCTGAATGTCTGCGTCATTAAATTCTCTGTATGTTGTTATGTAATGTACGCATTTATCTACATTTTTTAAAATACTACCTTGAATTTCACAATCTTGTTGAAAATCACTAAATAATGACTGTAGAAAAGATATTCCAACAACTTCCAGCAAAATAGCAATTGTTTTCCCAAAGAAACGGGTAAGAAATAGAATGGCATACCACCATATTTTCATTAGTTAATGTATTTGTGTAAATATATAATATACAGTTTTTTTAGTTAAATTTTCAAATTAAAAGCAGAATTTAAACAGAGTTAAATTATTATTATTATTTTTTTTTCAGGATAACTTCCAAAAGCTTATTTTAATCCAGAGCAGTATTTTGGGTCATAGAGAAATTATTAAACCCGGCAGAGTAAGTGATTTTCATTATTTCTAACATGCAAAAATATTTGTTTGTCTATTTGTTTCATTACAGTGTCATGTTTTACTTCCGAATGGAAATTTTTTTGCTCAATAGTTTAAATGATATGATTATAAGACATAAGAAGCAATTCTCCAAACAGCATTGGGCTTTTGACAAACTGGACAGTTCTTACAGGCTGATGGGAACTTTCCTGTCAAGGCCAGTGTTACAAATTTAGCACTTTTTTTTGTTTTAGCATCAAATTATCTGTTTTACCACCTAACATCTTTCCCCACACTTTTGAATTCCTTTTGGCATTATTGGCATGTTTTCCTTTATCACATCATTGATGACATAACCATGATATTGCTGATTTTGAAATGGGAGCAAAAGAAATACTATGAATATGAATTTTCAAAAGCCACAGTGAAACAGGTAAAATGTTTGGACACATACTAATTAACTTCTGATGCTACCCAGACCTCTCCAATGAAATGTTTAATGACATTAAACTGTGACACCATGTGCAGGAGAGCCATATTCTGTGCATATTAAAGAACTTGCTGGATGGTATTGACGAGAAGCTACCATCTATCTCCTAACATTATCCAGCCCTGTCCTTCTCTGAGCCTTTGAGGTCCTTGTGGCATGGTCATTAAGCCCATTGTGTGCATAAAAATGCTCCTCAGAGGTAAAGCAATCCAAACCAACCATAATAACAGAATATGCTACTCTCAAGACCAGGTAGTTGATATGGATGTAATTTTTTCACTAGCTTATTTTTCTTAAAATGCATATGATAGTGGAGAAAAATAAATCTATACTAAGTTAAAAAAGAACTGTTATACTTATTTAATTGTAATTCACAGATGTGTAAAAAATTAAATTAAATTTTTGGCATATGCTGCAAAAAATTTGTTGTAATTTTAATTTATTTTTAGATGTTGTTTAATGGTTTTAACAAAGTGCATAGAGTATCCTTAAAACTTTGAGATTCAACAGAAAAATTGTGAACAACTCTTTTGCTAAGTAAAACCGAAAGATAACTTTGGTTCGTTTTTTTTTTATAGCAGACAGTGGAACTTCTGAATAAAATAGGGAATAAATTAAAATTCACATTTTAAATATAAAAGCAATACTAAATTAATTTTGAAAACCTAATTCTTAACTCTCACAATGTTATGTTTCTTAAAAGAAGTTAGTAAAAATATTACAACTTTATTTTCTTTGTATGAAAATAAAAAACTTGCCAAAATTATAAGATCCCCCTTAACATCAAGGAAATCAGATGTAGATAATGCTAACAAACATATTTTCAGCTATTTACCAGCTATTTTAGCCCTCTTACACCCTTCTTATTCTTTGGTACTTTACACTAATGAGTAAGCTACAACTAAGGCTAAGTTCTCATTGATATAAGATGATATTAATATTTTATTAGGTTTCCAAATAATTTTTTATGCCTTCTTTTAACCTGTTGCTGCTTGCACTCAAATTACTTCAAAATAGGTGTAATGAGAACTGTCTTATTGCTGTGCAACTCTTTGAGCAAAGTGTTTTAAAATGTTCAGTATTTAAATATAAGGGATACTTTCCAATAGTTAATACTGAACACTATTCAGTATTTAAATCATGACTCAATATAACTAAGAAATATAATTAAAATGGGGAAAATTCTTTACCAGACAGAATATGTTAAATTTTTTTGTACCAAAATGTAAATATTTAATTTTAGATACACTTCACAATTTGACTTCTCCATAAAGTCACTGGAGATAGATTTTATTTTATACATTTTCCCAATGACAGGAAATGATGAAAAATTTAGCAACCATTCCATCACTTTTTGGTGCTTTTCTAGAATACTTGCAGCATTTTTAGCAGAAAGGAATTGGCAACACTAGTCAAAGACTAGTGTTAATGTTACCAATTCCTTTGAAATGAGTTTGAAAAGTTTTTATTTTGTTCACAGGCACTATTTAAATAATGCTTTCTTTCATTGTTGTATGGCCACAGGTTCAGTAATATTTTGACATTGGCATTGAGCAGACTGAAATCATAGTCATGCAACACTTGAAAGTTGCATTTTTGTTACAAGCCACTGATGATGCCTTTTGCTAATGGGCCCAGACAGTAACTCATAAGTGCACATATCATTTCTTTGGAATATTGTACTCACATCAACACCATTGCAGGATACAATCTGTGTCCAACAGTTGGTATGTGTTTATTCCTCATGCACCTCTAGTCACACAAAACAGGTGAATGTATGGTCATTTTTTTTCTCTTATAACCATGAAAAATGAAATACTGTAATCAAAATGAATGTGGAAATTTCAATAAGCAATACAATTTTGTTACCAAATGCTGTGAAAGTGAATGTAATAAATTAATATTATATGCAGCATATAATTTATAACGTTCAATATATAGTAGCATTTAAAAATCATTAGTCATTTTCAAATTCAAACATATTTTTTTCAAAATTATTTGCCCCAGAATATCCAAATTATACTAAATTATTAAAGTATTGGAACATTTCCATGTTGGGTAAATGTAGAGTTATATTCAAAGTTTCCTAACTATGAATTAAGCCTTTTACAGCAAAATATCAAAGGAAATAGAAAAACTTTCCTATTAAAAGAGTTCTGGAAGCAGAAACATTTAACAGCAATGTTGATAGTCATGAGAATTTACCTCAAAAGTTGTAGCAAAATGGCTTGCTAAAGCAAATGTAATTTTAGAAGTTTATGTAATAGTTTTTTAGTTTCTACCAATTTTGTAACACTGTTTAGGACTAGCATAACAGCAGTTGTCAAATATATTAGCTTCGATAACTCTTCAAATATGAAACAAATATCTTTTAAAATAGAGATTTGAATAAATTTTATTAAGATCTATAATTTATTTCATTTTCTATGCAAAGCTTATTTTTAAAGTCACAGAGCTTAAAATGCAGTTTTTCATTCACGTAATGTGGTAGTGTCCCAATATGTCTAATAACATGCTTTGCATCCTTGTAATCCACATTCTTTAAAAGTTTGCTTTCAATTGACAGGAGAGGGAGTTTTTTTCAACTGCTCTTGGAACATGATATTTGCAATGAGTTATTTACTCCTTAGAATTGGAAAGACATAATTTCGTTACCACTTAAATAAACAAAATGTAATACTTGAATGCTGGTGCTCCTAGGCAAGTACAATGCACCTTGTTGGAAATATGACCCTGTGTTTATAGTCAACTTTTGTCTGTACCAATCAGTAAATAGCTATCCTAACACATTCAACTGTTACAAAACTGCCGTGTGAAATATTCAGACAAATTTTTTTTTATTGTGGTAGTGTAAGGGCAGGAATTTAAAATATTCTATATGATTTGTAAATAGGTAGTAAAAATTTGTCAGTTTCAAAACATATAGAAATTAAGTATATAAGAATTATGACAGATACAATTGTTTGTTGATGATTGTGTTGTTGATTTGATATGTAATAATAGAAGCATTTATATATAAATTGCAATGAATTTAGATTTAAAATCTTGCATGTTCAGATTTCTGATTTTATGGATTTGTGCATCCAGTCAAATGTAGTAGGACTCTTAACATTAAGGGGAAGGAGATGCACTAAAAACATATAAAAGGAGCTGCTGAAATGTGTACTTTAAGCATATAGTGCAGTTTTTTTTTTTTTTTTTCAAAAGCTTTATAGATCCCAGTGGCTGAGTTGTTAGCTTACTTGGTAGTGATCTGAGTATGAGCCCCAGGTAAGGAATGGATGCTTATTTTCTGTGTTGTATTTCTGCTGAGCCGTCCCATGGCCGAGTGGTTAGTGCGCATGGCTACTGATCTAAGGGACCTGGGTTCGAGCCCCGGATAAGGCATGGATGTATGTATCGTTTTTCTGCTGAGGTCCTGCCATCCTCTCAGACCTTCTACTATAGCATATAAACTGGCAGGCTCCTGTCAGACCTCTGTGGCAAGCAGCTGCTTGAGGAGGTATTTATTTTTTTTATTATATTTCTGCTGAGTTTTCATCTTCACAGATCTCTTGTGTGGTGCATTTTACTGACAGGCTTCTATTAGACCTATTTATTTCTTTTTATACACACATACCAAGTGATCAATAAATTATGACCACCCCATGTTACATCAATGGGACACTAACTTTGAAGCTCTAGAACTTTTAAAATAAGCATTTTATAAGAGAATATGGCTGAAGATAATTAAAGATCTCAATCCAATCAATCTAAATCTTGATTTTAAATAATATTCTTTTTAGTGTTTAAAAGAGGTATGAAGGTTTAAGCATTTCAGAGCAGAATAGCATCGTGTTTTAAGAAATTTATCAAAAATTTTCATACGTATTCTTTTGAAATTTGTAGTTTTTATAAAATGGTTTGAAATCATACTGATTTCAATTTCAGTTAACATCAAAGGTAAATTCTTTTGTCTAACATTCCTATTGTTAATTGTTCAAACTGTCATAACTCTTTAAATACTGAAGGAATATTGTTGAAAATTAATATTTGATAGAATACATTGAGATTTAGCTTTAGTCATGTTTTCTAAAATTCACATTCATAAAACTGTCATAAATTTTGCATTTAATAAAACTTATTTTTAAACTTGTGGAGCTTGGAAGTTAGCATCCCATTGACATACATGGAGTGAGGTGGTCATAATTCAATGATCACTCAGTCTATATGTGTTATTCAATTTATTAATTATGAGCACTTCGTTTCTTCAGTCATTTTGCATTTTAAAATAAATGCAAAATATGTTTTGGAACAGCTGTGATCTACTTTAAGTTATTCCTCAAAGTATTGGAAAGATTACTGAAAAACCTCACAATTGCAAAAATCCACTACTTCATCAAGAACTGTTATCTACACTGGTGTCCAAAAGTTAAGCATAGTTGAAAAAATTGCTAAAATGAAAAATATGAAATGATAGAATGACATTGGTGATATAGGCAAATGGACTATGGAAGAAAGAAACAAATGTGCAATATAACTGACATAAAATACAGGATAAACTGAAGCTGTTGTTCAATAGAGTGGCAATTAGAGAAGTTACTTGGAGATGCATTTGCTCATGCATGAGATTTCAGTAAGGTGTCTGAAACCCCTTACAGTAATACAAGTGTCACTTAGGTGTTCCATGCTGTTGATAAGGGCAGTGAGAAAGTCCTGGAGCATTTAATCCCACACATGTACAAGAGCAGATCGGGGCTGGGGTGGCTCAGTTGGTAGTGTGCCAGACTCATAATCTGCAGTTCCCAGGTTCAAGTCCCAGCTGGGCTCTGTTTTAGAAGTCTTTAAAAAAAATGCATGAAATATGCACAAATTAATAATTTTTTGCTTCCATTACCCTTACTGGCAATTTCAAATGGGGGAATGCCTCCTTGCTTAGGAGATACCCCTAGATCGAGCCCTGGGGTAAAATCAAGGTGAAATTAGGACTCAAACCCCTCGATGCGAGAGCCTGTCCGTGGTGAGGGGACCACCCTGTGAAGGTTCCGCTGGCTCGGTTACCTTCACAGGGTCCTAAATGCTCGCCCGCGTGTTTGCCGTGCGCGGAGACCCATGTCCCTGGAAAGGAGGATCCTGGCAGTTGCTCAGGGGTCCCCGTCTTCTCTCTCCAGCTCATGACTGTTGGGGTCCCCTTTGGCCTTATTGCCATTGGGGAGCCTGTCTGTGCGACCCGGGGCTGCTGCTATACACTGCTTTGGCCTCTGCTTCAGGTAAACGGGAGGTCCTGGGGCGGCCCCCTCAGGATCAATCGGCTGGTGGGCTGGTCCTGCTAGGGTCAACTATGCAGATTGGTGAGTAACCTTGTCCACCGTCCGGACAACGGTTTGCGAGTTTCCCCACACATTTACTAATTTTGTAGTTTTCTTCCTTTTGTGAGGCCAGCTCTTGCCTCACACTTTATTGCTTTGTTGCTTCTTTCCTTTTGTGGGAACTCTGACAAGTTTTCCCACCATTTCTCTTTTACTTTTCCTTTTTGTTTTGTAGTGAGGGCTTGGCTCACTGGCTGTGTGGGTATGGTGCCCGGGCAGCCCTGGCGCCCAACTGGGCGTCCCCTTGTTGGACTCCATGGTGGGTGGGGACAACGGGCACTGAATCCCTCAAAAACAACCATGAGTACAACTACTCATAATTCATCGATCAATGCTGCGAAGAGGGCTTGCCATGAACCCCCAACTTCTTTGCCTTCGTCTTCGTGTATGTCTCAGTCTCCGAAGTTCCTGATCATCCACTCTACGGGTGATCAGGTTCTTGGGGACATGTCCCCTTTTTTTATAAACAAGGGTATTCAAGGTCTTGCGGGAGAGCCGAAATCTGTCAAGCGCCTAAGATCTGGTGAC
The DNA here is from genome assembly GCA_038380435.1 of Ryuthela nishihirai. NCBI lineage: Eukaryota > Metazoa > Arthropoda > Arachnida > Araneae > Heptathelidae > Ryuthela > Ryuthela nishihirai. The sequence continues at coordinate 46,217,947 of JAWZYU010000020.1, forward strand.
TTGCAGGTGGAGACTGCGTGCTCCAAGCACTCGGAGCTTTTATTAAAGGTTACAGCGATTGGTGGAGTGGCAGTCGAAGTCACTCCACACAAAACGCTCAATTCCTCCCGGGGCGTGATCTCCGAGTGGGGCCTCCTCAAGGTTTCTGAGGAGGAAATCCTCTCGGAGCTTTCAGCCCAGGGGGTGATCGCAGTCCACCGGGTTTCGTCACGCCGTAATGGAAAGTTAGAGCCCACCAGGGTACTAATCCTAACTTTCAATACACCACGCCTGCCTACTTCCATCAAGGCAGGATACTTACACTGTGAGGTGCGGCCATTTATACCCAACCCTCTGCGTTCTTTCAATGCCAGAGGTTTGGCCATGCCCGCACCGCATGCCGGGGCAAGCCCACCTGTGCTCGTTGTGGCAGTCAGGATCATCTCGAACCTGACTGCACAGCAGAAAAGGCATGCTGTGTAAACTGCCGTGGTGAACATCCGGCGTACTCCCGCGACTGTCCGAAGTGGCTGGAGGAGAAAGAGGTACAGCGCCTCAAGACCCTTCATAACATCAGTTATCCAGAGGCGAGAAAGCTCGCTGCACCGCCTGCCCCACCTGGCAAGGTCTCCTATGCCGGTGCGGTTGTCGGAAAGCCCATCGTTAAGATGGCTTCTGTGGCGGTGCAGACCGACATCAGCGTTCCACCAGCTGAATCTTTCTCGCCTGCTGCCAAGTACCTCTTGACGCAGGCGAAGCCGATGTTGGTGTCAACCTCGACATCGACACCGGTTTCTATTCCTGTGTCTGTGCCTTCCACATCCACCTCCGGAAGGCCCCCTCCACCCCGCCTACAGACAGCAAGACCTACAAAACCCAAGGGGCCCCCGCCGGGGCCCAAAAAGAAAATTTTACCTCCTCGTTCGGCGGTCTCTGATCCATGTTGCTCGGACGCCTCCGAGGACATGGACACCGACCGCCCTAATTTTCCAAAACCGTCGCTGGCGACGGTTAAAATAATCGCAAGTCGTCCGCCAATTCTTCTAAGACCTGAGATGGCCACACTCCTTCAATGGAACTGTCGTGGATTCCAGAGGAATATTGACGACATCAAGGTCCTCCTGGGTGCACACCAACCCCTCTGCGTGTGCCTTCAGGAGACATTTTTGCAGACAGCCAACAATCCCACTATCCGGCACTTTTCTCTCGTTCGCCGGGACCGGGATGGAGATGGTCCAGCCCATGGAGGTGTTGCCATCCTCGTGAGCAACCATTCTCCATTCCAGGTCATTCCCCTTACCACAAACTTAGAGGCAGTAGCCATCCGCCTCTTTGTGGGATTTTCGTTGACTGTCTGTTCTGTCTATCTCCCACCCGGAAGCATCGTTTTCCGGGACGACCTTGATGACCTCGTCTCGCAGCTGCTGTCCCCCTTCCTCATCATGGGGGACTTCAATGGACACAGTCCACTTTGGGGCAGTGCTGACACCAATGGGAGGGGCCGGGTCCTGGAGCAGTGGCTCCTGGATCCGTCTCTCTCCCTGTTGAACACCGGTGTCAGTACTTACTTTCATTCCCCAACCTACTCTTTCACTGCCATTGACCTCACCATTTGCTCCTCCTCGATCCTTCCACTCTTTACATGGGAGGTCGAAGACAATCCATATGGAAGCGATCACCTCCCCATGGTGTGCACCATCTCTCGTGGGGGGGCCTTGCTGCCCTTCGCGTGTCTCCCAGTGGAGGCTTGATCGGGCTGACTGGAGTGGCTTCGAGCTCTTGTCTGAGCTTGATGAACACTCTGTCAGCCAGGAGCCCATCAATGTCGCAGTGGCGGAGTTGACGGACTGCATTGTCCATGCAGCTGCCTCTACTATTCCTCAGACCTCGACTCGGTTTACACGGTTCCCAAAACCGTGGTGGAATCCCGACTGCATCGCAGCTCGTAAGGCTCAGAACAAGGCTTGGGGAGTGTTTCGGAGATATCCGACGTCCCCCAACCTCGAAGCATTCAAACGCGCCAGGGCGAAAGCACGTTTCGTTCGGCGCCAGAGTCAGAAGGAATCTTGGATGAAATATACATCTTCTATCACCTGCACGACCAGTTCTAAGGTTGTGTGGGATAAGGTCCAGAAGATGGGTGGGAAGTACACGTCCCACTCATTATCGATTCTGGAGCACAATGGACAGGCAATTGCTGATCCTCGTGCAATTGCCGACACTCTGGGGGAGTCATTCTCCTCCATCTCCTCATCTTCCTCGTACTCCCCCGAGTTTCTGGCCCAGAAGAGCAGGGCTGAACGCTCTCCGCTGTCTTTCCATTCGAATGGCCTGGAGTCTTACAACAGGCCATTCACAGCGGAGGAGCTTCGCCTTGCTCTGCACACTTCTCGTGCATCTGCTGTGGGGCCAGACAATGTCCATTATGCCATGCTCCAACATCTCTCACCATCGAGTAAGGATCGACTGCTCCGACTCTTCAACCGTATTTTCATCGAGGAGCAGTTTCCGGACTCCTGGCGGGAGGCCATCGTCTTGGCCTTCCCTAAGCCAGGAAAAGATCCCAAGATTCCTTCGAATTATCGTCCAATTGCGTTGACGAGCTGCGTCTGCAAGGTGTTGGAAAGGATGGTAAATACCAGGCTGGCCTGGTATTTGGAACATCACGGCCTTCTTTCCAACACCCAGTGTGGCTTTCGCAGGCATCAGTCTACTGTAGACCACCTGATCCGCCTCGAATCGGCGATCAGGAATTCTTTTTTACGTTGAGAGCACCTGGTGTCCATTTTCTTCGACATCGAAAAAGCGTACGACACGGCATGGAGATTCGGCATTCTTCGTGACCTTCACAGCTTCGGCTTGCGAGGTCACATGCCGATCTTCATTGCAAACTTTTTATCTTCTCGTATTTTTCGAGTTCGTGTCGGCAACACTCTGTTGCGGCCTTTCCCCCAAGAACAGGGGGTGCCTCAAGGCTGTGTCCTGAGTGTTACGCTTTTTGCTGTCAAGATAAATTCCATTACACGGCAACTTCCTCCGACTGTAGGCAATGCCCTCTATGTTGATGACTTTAGCATCTTTTGCTCATCGTCCAGCATGAGGGTCATTGAACGACAACTGCAAACTGCCCTGAACAATCTCTCGGTTTGGGCGACGGCCAATGGGTTCCGGTTCTTCCCACAGAAGACCGCTTGCGTGCACTTTTGCCGCAAGCATAATCTTCATCTGGACCCCGAGCTGCGGCTTGGGGGTAACATCATTCCAGTTGTGGCGGAGACCAAGTTTCTCGGTCTCATCTTCGACCGGAAATTGACCTTTTTACCTCATATTCGACATCTCAGGTCCAAGTGCACGCGGGCATTGAACATCATCAAGGTCCTCTCCTCCCTCTCTTGGGGGGCGGACCGATGTTCTTTGCTCCGCCTGTACCGTGCACTTGTCCGGTCGAAACTGGACTACGGATCCCAGGTGTATGACTCTGCCCGGGATTCGGTGGTGAAGGTGCTGGACCCACTCCATCATCAGGCCCTCCGTGTGTGCACGGGGGCCTTCCGCACTTCACCGGTCCAGAGTCTCTACGTTGAGACCGATGAACCATCTTTATCTATTCGCCGTCAGCAGTTGTCCCTGCAGTATGCATCAAAATTGCGATCCCTGCCAGGCCATCCCACTTGGGACTGCGTTTTCAGTCCCAGGTGGGAAATGTTATACCAGAATCGGCCGACTGCCATTCGTCCTTTCGGTTTGCGTGTCCGGGGCTACCTCAGAGACATCAACACCAGTCTCGATAGCATCGCACAGTCGACAGCTGAGCCACTTCCACCTTGGCTCGCTGTTTCCCCTTCCTGCGATTTTTCCCTGTGCAGGACGGGGAAGGCCTTTACACCCGACTGTGTGTACCGGCAACTCTTTGCCAGCCATCGTGCTGCGCACCCGGACTTCTTGCCTGTCTTCGCAGATGGCTCGAAGTCCGGCACTTCAGTGGGATCAGCCATGGTCTGCTGTGATGTAATCATTGCAGACCAGATCCCACAGCAGTGTTCCATCTTCACTGCTGAGTTGCATGCTATCAGCATTGCCTTGGACCATATAGCAGCTAAGCATCATCGTCGGTGTGTGCTTTACACCGACTCGCTTAGCTTGCTACAGGCTTTGATCTCAGTGAGGCATCGGCCTCACCCTGTTCTCTCCAAGATCCGCCAGCAGCTCCATCGTCTGGCAGCCACCACCACGATTCTCTTCTGTTGGGTGCCCGGTCATGTCGGAATCAGGGGCAATGATTTGGCAGATTCTGCTGCCAGGTCAACCACGCCCCTGTCCGACTCTCCGTTGCCGGTTCCATATGTGGATTTCTGGCAGCGTTTCACCATCGAGCTCCGGGCACAGTGGCAGAGATCTTGGTCTGAACAGGTTGCTATAACAAGCTCTTCGAGATCAAGCCCATTGTCAAACCGTGACAGTCTTGTTTTCGCAGGAATCGTAAGGAGGAAGTTGTCCTTGCTCGGCTCCGCTTAGGTCACTCGTTTTTAACACACTCTTTTCTTCTTAAGGCGGACGCAGTACCTAAGTGCGAGTTTTATGACACCGTTTTAACTGTGAAGCATATTTTAATTGACTGTGATTGTTTTAACCTTGAAAGACGTATGTTTTTTAACTTTCACGATTTTACATCCGAGCCCCTTACACTCGGACATCTTTTATCAGATCATTGCTATTTTAACACTGTTTTCGACTTTTTAAAATATACTGGATATTTTACTCGTCTATAGTTTTATTCGAATGTATAACCCAGGTCACTTACACCTGGGTTCTTTTTATATTTATTACAAATTTATACATTTGTTTCTTGTTACCTATGTTTCCTTTTATTGTTTTACCTTTTTTGTGTATGTGTATTGTAAATTTTTTAACTTTGGTTGTGGGCCTTATGACTTTTAGCATTTATTTTGACATTTGTTTGGCGCATTATAGCCTGAGATGCTAATGCGCCATTAAACCCAAAACAACCAACCAACCATTAGGACTCAAACACCCCCTGAATAGTTTTTAAAGCATTGTATATATATATATATAATTAACTAGACTCACAACTATAACTATACAATTTAATATTCATGATTTTTAGCTGTAATTACAAAATTAAAATTCTTGAGGAGAATGTAAATGGCTCTAGTGGAAGGTTATAGTATGAATTTTCACCTAGTGGCATCAGCTTATTGTTTCTACACTTATTCTTTTTTCTTGTACTGATATTTCATACAGTTTCTTGCACACATGCCTTTTCCTTTGTAAAGGCTGTCAAGAATAAAAAAGAAGAATATTTATCAATCCTATGAGCTTGTATACCTGCTGGCATAGTCAATAGCTGATTCAGAGGGGTTGTTTATCCCTGGTTTTCGCTATTTCAGTGTGTTGGATGTTGAACTAACGATAATGTCTTAGCTGCGATTACCAGTTCTGGTTTATTTGTAGAACATTGAAGTCGTGGATATTCCTCACAACCGCCTTTGCTGACATACACTAACTTCTCTTAGTTATTCATTATTCACGCTGTTATGTTCATGGACGATTTTACTCATTGAGCGAGTTGACACTATTTAGCACATCCTCAAGAATTAACACTCTTAAAAACCCAACTGCATATTAAGATTTTAAAAACTTTTAACTTCTCTAAAAAGTTTAAAAAACATTATCCACCTCCCCCCCTCCTAGAGTTATATAAGCTAGTTAAGCCATTTAAGCTCTCCTCAAGAGTTAAAATTTTGGAATTACAGCTAAAATTGTGAACATTTAATTGTATATATTATATATACACTAAATAGGAATAATTTAAAACTCTGCCCGAAAATCATAATCGGAAACCCTCTCCTAGCTAAAATTCTACTTACGCCACTGCTTATATTTATGACAAAATATATACTACAATGAATGATTTGCACCCTTTGACATTAGATGAATTGTCTCCTTACATGAACATCTCCTTTAGACAATCAATTGTAGATGAATTATGCGGTTTGACTGATCATGCCCTTTTATGAATGGGTATTGGATGAATTGTACTATTAGATGAATCGGTATTGGACAATCATATCATTGGAGGATTTGATATTAGACAAATCAGCATTAATCATGTGTCGTCTGTGACCAAAATATTGCACATTTGTACAGGTTAAGATGTTAGTCACGAGCTGTGTTTGTTAATTGAAGTTTTTATTTAAAATAAAACTTTTATAGTCATAGCTCCAAAATATATGTTTTATTTTCTTTAAAAGCAAAAATTGAACAGGAGTAAAATTAAAACAAGCTAATAATAAGCTAATTAGGAAGGCAAATTGCCTCTGACAAATATGAAAAATTTTACCTGATCATCCTTCTTAACAACGGAAATTCAAACTATTAAATAGTTCAGAAAATTTCGATTACTGATATTTTATTAATATCTATCCGAAAATAAAAAAAAATTCTGTATTTTTTAAAACAAAAAAGTTGTATTTTCTTCTTCCCAGGCAAATTGCTGCTGTAAATGTCCCTTGCCCATTACTCTCTACCACCAAAATTTCTAGCATGAGTAGATCACTTATAATATTCATTTCAATTGTTGCCATTTTTCCAAATTAAGTGCCCTCTAACAGTGGAAATTAAAACTATTGGAAAACTTGGAAATTTCAGATTGTAATATTTCATTAATATATACTTAACTGGAAAAGCCTTTTCCATTTATTTTGAAATGATTTCATTATTTACAGATGGATGACAAAGCCAAAACTTGAGCTAATTTTTTGAAAATGAGATAAAAAGAGAGAGAGTACAAATTTTGCTTTCTATTAACACAGCTTGTTCATATTTCAGTATTTTTTTTAAAAATTGTATTTCATTATTTCATATTAGTATTATTTCATCTAACATTTTGTAATGCTTTGTTATGAAATATAATATTTTGTTATACTATTTTTCAAGCTATTTATAAAAGAGGGAGAATTAATGAAGCTTTCCAGGAAGGGTATGCAACCTCGTTGGTTTGTTCTGGTAAGAATTTTTATTTAGCTACATTAAAATACAATAAAATAGTTAGTAAAAAAATTCAGATGTTTATATAAATTTTCTGTATTGCATATTTATATTAGCAAAATGTTTTTTAGATCATAAGTATTCAAATATTTTATGCTGCAACCATTTTTTTCCCCTGCAATTGACTGTACTACTCTTCCTTAGTTATTTTCAAAACTGACAACATTTGGTTGATATAAGAAATAAATAATTCAATCTAGTCCTCCTCAATGTCCTATTGAAACATGTAATAAAATTGTGTAGATTTTTAGAAACTGTATTAAAATAAATATAATTTAGTTTATTAATACTTAGAAAAATGACTGAAAAATATATATTTCTTGATGAAACTGATAATCTGCAGTTCCAAAGTTCGAATCCCAAATATTCTGGTGTCGAGATTTATCTTAGCTAACTGTTTTGCACTCAGTGAGAAAGGTACTGTACTTGGCTTTGGAAGAAGTCAGTGGCCTTGAAAAAGCCCACTGTACTTCTGATGGGATGTTAAGATGTGGCCTTATGTGCCTGAGAGCCATAACTTGTATGTCAAAGAACATACTGAATGGCCTCGATGGGAGGCCATTCATACTGAATAGTTCCTCCTAACAGCTATCAAATGGATCCCTTACTCCAGCCTTCTCTTAGTTCTTGGGATCCTTGTGACCTGGCCATTTAGCCCATTGTGTGCACAAAATCATTGTAAAAACTGATATGTCAGGTGTCTCCACTGAGCTATTGGCACTGAGCAAGATCGCTCTTGATTTTTATAAACTCTAGACCATTGAAGTCATCAGTAGTTTCAACTGTAATTAAAGAGCCTGATTGATGAATCACTCTTTGTTATATGCATTAGATCAGTGAGACATACCTCAAGTGTCACTTGATATATTTTTCCACCTTGCTCAAGACAATTTTTTTCTCTATATTTAAGGTTGTTAATAGTCTACAGGTGCTTGTTTATGATTGTTTGATGTTATGTATCTATCAAATATGTTTCCATAATATATAGTTATATGTATATTTCAAGAATATTTAAAAGAAATATGCAGTTATTCAAAATGTATCTTCTGTAGTTTATTGAAAAATAATACAGAAATTTATGTCACCCACACAGTACCTTTTATGCTCTCTAGTTAGCAACCCCTGCTTTAAATATGTGTACTGTATTTTTTGAATCAATTATTATTTTGCATTATCCATTTACACATAGTGATTTTAGCAAGATCATTTGGTACTACTGGTAATTGAGTTTGTTCCAGCTTTGAGGTAATTGTTTGTGTAGGTCACAATATCTCAATGTTTCACTTAGTTGGACAAAATAGAAAAATATAATTAAAAAAAAATACTCTGTGTGCTCTAAAAAATAGAATGTAGAATGATGAAAAATCAATTAATTCATATTAATTTCAAAGGACGATAAAAGTGCCAGCATCTTTTTCTGAGGGTTTTCATTCACACCTTATCTTCCTTTTGAAATATACATGAATTAAGAATTTCATCACTGACTGTTTTATTTTTTACCCTTTAGGATATAGGAAAAATGAGGTCGTTTTTAGTTACCTTTTTTTTTAAAGTTATATATATATATTGCTTTTTAATGATAGCTTCAGGGGGACATTGTTGCCAAAATTTGTTTTCATTTTTTTGGATGGGAAGTTTATTACTACCTTAGTGGATATTTATCAAGAAAGGTGGGAACTTATGTTATTCTGTGTGTCATTAATATTAAGGACTATAACATATTTGGGCTAGCCCCATGTTGGTGATATGTATGAATATAACTGTTTACAAACTTTCTCTTTTTTTTTAGAGGGTGGGGAATTTTTTTATAGTCTTTGACACTGTCCCTTTCATAAGCTTTTGCTTGACATGTCACTCATTATAATTGGTTCCTATGAAATGTATCTCACTCCTTTTGGAGGGGTGATGGAATGAAGGGCAAAAAGATAGAAATTACCATGATGTCTTCCATATCAAAACTTTCATATGTTACAATTATGCAGCAGAGTGTTTTATGTCAGCCTGAGTATATAGCCTAATTATTGTGTCTGGGGGACAAGATCAGTCCTTGTGGCTTGACTCCATTCTATTTTTAATTTTGTATATTTATTTTTTAATTTTATTGGTATAGTACTTGTTTGGAACAATAATTTACAACTTACCCCATCTGAGAAGTCAAAAGTAGAAGGGTAAATTTTCTGGTAGCCAATGACCACACCATAAGTTTTCATTTGATGTGTAACTTATCTCAAACATGAGAGTGATCTTAATAAGGTAAACAACTAGTTACAAACAGCTATCTGACATTTTTTAATATAAGCTTTCATTTTTTATGTAATTCATTAAGATCATCAGTCGTTGAACATCTGTTTATAAACCATTCCTTTTTTTGCACAAAAAAAATTATCCCTCAAGCAGCTGCTTGCCACAGAGGTCTGACAGGAGCCTGTCAGTTTATATGCCAGAGTAGAAGGTTTGAGAGGATGGCAGGACCTCAGCAGAAAAACGACACAAACATCCATTCCTTATCCAAGGCTCGAACCCAGGTCCCTTAGATCAGCAGCCAAGTGCGCTAACCACTCGGCCATGGGAGTTGTTCAAAATGCAGAAAAGGTTGTCAAAATTAATAACTCGTGGAGAAATGTGTTCCAATCATCCTTAGATTTGAAACAACAATTGCTGTTGTACAAATATATGATATATATGAAAATGGTGGGAATATATCAGATATTTGCTAAATAGTCATCAGATAAACAAATGCTTTCAGTGGAAAAATTTTAAGGATAATTTTTCTAAACTGAATTACTGAAATATAAAATATCTGATCATCTTAAAATTTTGTCTCTAGTATATTTGAAAATGTATGAATATTGAAATATTTGTTAAATTATTATAATTTAAACTTTGAGTATTAATGATATTCAATAGGGGAAATTCTGAGGAGAATCATTATAAATGAAATAACTGGAGCATAAGAATGTGATCATTGGGAAATTTGATATAATAATTGCTGGTGTACCAGTTCATTAGCAATGTGCCTTAGCAGGAAAAGGGGCATGTATGGGAAGTTAATTTTTTTTCTTGAAATCATACCTAAGGAAGTCTAAAGAAATATCCTTGAAAAGTTTTTAGTGGGACTAATAATGCGTTTTTTAAGTCAAATAAAATTTTCTATTTTAGAAACAGGTTATTAATCCTTAATATGTCTGGTTTGTACAGCAGAATTCACTCTGGTGGCCAGGTTAATTTTGAAGTGCTTCCAGCAGAAAAAAGAACAACTTCAAAATCTTATTCTGAAATAACTAGTAGACAGAAATAGTCATGTTATGTACCAAAATAAAGAGCATTTAATTGTAAATATTTAGAAAATAAAATATTTGAGAAAAACAGCAAGCATATTTAATAGTGCTCATTTAAAACAATATGGAAGTTCCATCAGAGTCATTATATTGTGTACTATCACTGTTGGTATCGACATTTACTGTTAACTCATTATACAGGTTATTTATGAGGGAATTTCAAAAGATCAAGAAAAAGTTTAATGGCAAGAGTTCAATGAACATTCTCTATGAAAGCTTAATTGGAAACATTAAAAGAAGGAAGAAAAAAAAACTGAATGCTCTGGTGCAAAATAAAGTACAGTAATGACAGCCACAGCATATATTAGTATAATGGTCTAATTTTTTTATAACTTAATTGAAAATATAAATCATCAGGTTTATATTAATTATCGAATTCAATTCATAAACTTTCAAGACTGATTCAAATGAGCATTTAAAATGGCCAATTTCTGTGTACAAAAAAAAACAACAACAACTTATAACATTATCTTGGGAACTATAGTTCCTAACAGATATCAGACTGCATTTGGCTCTGGGAATATAGTGTCTTTCAGCACTTTAATGATTAATAAAATCGAAATAGTAGGCAAGCAAAGTTATAATAATAATTCGAATATAAACAAAATTACTTAAATCATCTATTAATTTTATTTTGCTCATCTGACAGATATCTGATTTTAAATCATTAATCATTATCATTTCTGTTTGGAAACAATATAGCACGGTTTTTCCATGTTTGCAAACTGCAAAGAAATTTTTTTATCATTTGGCCACTTTGATATAGTGAATAAATGAAACCTTCCATATCATAAGCTTGTATTTCATATATAAATTCTTTTGACTGACCTTTGTGTTGGGGAAATATAGATGAACAACCATTTAGGTACTATGGCATCATTTCTCTTGAAATGAAGAAAAAATGGAAAAAAAAATGGAAATTTACATTTTTTTAGCAGTTATGATTTTTTTTTAATTTTTCTGAAAATGTGGAGTTTTTTTTTATCTTTTGAATTACATATTGCATGTATGAAATAACAATTAGAATAATAAAATTTTTATATATTAAACAGTTTTGCTAATTGTTAAAAGTTCATGAAAATTTTAGTGATCATTTTAAAATTAATATTAAAGGAAAATGATTCAAGGGTCATTTGCAGCAGTATGTTGCTGATAGATGAATGGCCAAGACCCACAGTTGACAAATCAGTATCTTCAAACATTTTCTATAACTAGTTGAATTTGCAAATGACAAACCTGTGACCAGTGAGGTCTTATTATATTTTTTGCTTTTAAAACTTCAAATCTACTAATGTACAATGAAAATATAAACCAAAATTGCATGCCTGGATATCAAACATATAGATGCCCACTTAAAAGTGTCACTGTGATTAAAAACTAGGTGTAAGGATAGGATCTCAATTATGGGATTTTTATTTTTCTTGCATGTATTTAGGTTGATATTAATTTTTGTATATTAGCAAATTCACAGTTCAGCAGTTAAATTAACAATAATTATATGATATATGGGGAATATTTTAAATAATATATCATCTATATATGTATAGAAAAATTGACAAAAAATTGTAGCAAAAATATTTATTGCAAATTTTACTATTTACAATTAGGCAGCAACAAGAGTCAATTGTCTACTCTCTGTCATGTTAAAAAAATTTTATTTTGTGCACCATATAATACCAATAATATATGACATTAAGACAATAATAATAACAATAAGGATCTGTGTCAGGATTGTGCTGTCATATAAAGAAAACTCATGCTCATTATAGAGTATCTTTAAAATGTAAAATTTTGACCTGAACTGCTTTATCCTGATAAAGATTAGTTGCATATTTGAAAAATCCATAGAGAGATCTATTACTATTTATAGTAACCAAATATAGTTTTCATTGAGTTGTTTCATTTATTTAATTTTAGTATAAATTTGATTTTACAGTTAAATGATTTGTTATTGTACCTGACATCAGTTCAACAAGGCCTTTATCGTGTTAATCATGAACTTTCACTGACTGGTATGAAAGTTGCAATTCCTGTACAGCAAGATTATCAGAATGAATTTAGCATAATATCTGTCACCCGCTCCTTTACTCTGGCTGCCAAGTATGTGATATGAATTTTGATTACTATTAATAAAAATGTTGTGTCCAGTTTAGTAAATTGTAGACAATTCTAAGGTGTCTTTTTCCCATTTTTCAGTACAGTAGTTGTGTTTGGGGATTATTGTTGCCTGATGATTAGTTTGTGATACCCCAGATAAAGCAGTATATGTTGCATACTCAACATTTAATAATTGTACACATAAAAGCAGCAGCAGCTGAACATTGTAATTTTGTCACCCATTGCAAATGTTGATTATGACTATGTTACATACATTGAATGTTCCCCAAAAAATCAGTTATTGTAATCACTTAGTTCAGCACAAATAGCTCCATTTTTTAGCATATATGAATTGTAGTTTTACAGTTACTGAATATAATATTGATTCAGGTGAAAGTCGTTTGATTCACATAATATGGTAAAGAGGCATCTGTTAGTCCAAAAAATAGAATTACATGGTTGGTTTTGCAAATAAAGTATCTATTAATAAATAGCTTTTTAATGTTAGAAAGTATATTCATTTTGTTAAGAAGAGCTAATTGTGTGTAATACTAATTTAGGATATTTATTTGTTTACAAAAAGGCCTAAATTTTTTAAGTCCAAAGCTTAGTAATATTTTTATTATGTACATGCCCAAGTATATTAGTTACATCCTTTTGTCTTAATGTTATATCTGCTCTACACATATGTCTACATATGTACATAATCCTCAAGCAGCCTTGGGCTATGGAAATTCAATCAGATGTTCAATTTATTTCTCCATATATGTCTATCCTGAGCTATTGCTGTTGCACTTGACCACTGTAGGTCAATTCTAATAAGATCCTGTATGACATTGTCTACACATCACATTCTAGGTCTCCCTATTTTTCTAAGATCTTTAGGGACAATGTATTGTAGCTAATATATAGTACTGCATATGGGGAGCATGTCTAAACCTATGCTGTCACTCCCTATACAAGCTGCTTAAAGGTGGTTGATGACTTCATCTAACTTCATCATTGCTTACATAGTCAAACCATCTAATACCTAAGAATTGCAGAAGCATCTAGAATCAGAGGCATCAGGTTTCCTATTTTGCTTACAAAGGGCCCAACTTTCACATCATAGTAAACCTTAGAAGGAATCAAGATGTATATGCTTATTTTTTCCACAATTTTCAGATTCTTAAGGGTTTCAGCAGCAGTGCCTATTTTCCTGCTTATCTGGTGCTGCACATTACCTGCATCTGTTGCAACTCTCAGGGTAGTTAAACATAGAAAAATTAAAAAAAAATGAGTTACTCAAAAGCATAACCATTAAAAAAAAATCATGCATGTGACTAATTTTTATCACTTTTGGTTTAGTTTTCTTTCTATCACAAAGCTTATCTTCTTCTCAGTCTTATTAATAGTTTTAATGAAAGAATTTAATTATTCTGGCAAATAATGCCACCAAGAGAAGATTCATTATGTTGGCATTATTTGCCAGAAGGAACAAATCATCAGTATATTCTAATTAAGATATTTTTGTATATCTAGACTATCTATGGCCTTAGTTTTCCCTTGCACTGAATTTCTTCTAACATAATAACTGAACTAAAAAGGTGACAAAATGCAGCCTTGCCAAACTCCAATAATAATGGTAAACCAATGCTGCAACTTTACCAGCTCTCACACACAACTTGGTGTTATTATAGAGTTTTCATTATGTTGACTAATTTATCAGAAATGCCATATGATCTCAAAATTAATCACAAATTATGGCAGTTAATAGAAAAGCATTTTTGAAATCTATAAAGCAAGTAACCTTAAATTTTTGAAACTCTAAGCATTTTTCAAGACTCTATCAAGGGAAAACATTTAATCTATTTAGCCCCCCACCACTTCTGAACTCGCACTTTTGTTATGGATTTCCCATTAATCAAATATTTAATTCTATTAAGCACAATAATGGATAGGACTTGGAACAAAGAGTAGACTGATGCCCTTATAATTATCACATCAATGGCAATCAACTTCCTTGAAATTAGGGATAATAATATGTTTAGTAAAATCCTTAAGAAATCCTTTGTCATTAAAAATATTCAAAATTCAAAAATTTCAGTCAGCCATCTGGTAACACTCATTCCCAGCTTTAAGCATTTCAGCAGGAATTTCACCTACCCCTGGTGACTTGTGCAGTTTTAATATACAGGGTGAATCTGAAATAGTGGGCAAAACTTTACGGGGTGGTAGAACGCAGCTATATGAGCAATATTCGTCATAGAATGTATGGTCGGAACGCAAGCGGTGAGAAGTTAAAAGGTAGTTTTCCACTGTCACATTTAAAGAATGAACACAAGAAGGAGAGGAGATACTTCAGAAAACATTTTATTAACAGGAATATAATTGAGGTACATGCTCAAAGAAATTTCTCAAAAGAGCTGCCGCCAGCTGTAATGCAGGCTTCACACTTGCGGGATAGGGACCGACGCACATTTGCGAAGACACCAGGCATTTCCTGAATATCTCCGGCAACAACGGCGATCCTGGCGACTAGATCCATATCGGTTTCAGTGGGGCACTTGTAGATTAGGCTTTTCATATGGCCCCACAGGAAAAAGTCCAAACACGAGAGATCCGGCCATCTTGGTGGCCAAGCTATGGGACCACCTCGACCAATCCATCGCCCTGGGAACGTTGCATGTAAAGTGTTCCGCACATCTAAGCTGAAGTGTGCAGGCGCACCGTCGTGCTGGAACCACATTCTCGACCTGCTGGGGGTTGGAATCGGACGCAGCAGCTCCGGCAACACCTCTTGTAGGAATGTGTTATACGATTTGCTGTCCAGACGGTGTGGCAGGAGGTATGGGCCAACCAAATGGTCATGGAGGATCCTGCCCAAACATTTATGGAGAACCACTGCTGGAATGAATGAGGACGTGTGGCATGCGGGTTCGTAGATGCCCACATGTGTGAATTGTGGGTATTCAAAACGCCCTCATGGGTGAAAGTGCACTCATCCATAAACAGAACATGTGCACCTAAATCCGGCTGCGCTGCATTCTGCTGGAGGTACCAACATGCGAAATCGACACGTGGCTGATAGTCCGCCGGTGACAACGCTTGTACCTTCTGCGTACGATAGGGGTGCATTCCTTCCTCCTGTAGCACATGGCAAACCGACATTTGGGACACATGTACTGCACGGGAAACCGCTCGCGTGCTACATCCCAGTCGCTCTTCCACCCTACGCAGAATGTCCTCTGCAAGTTGCGGCGTCATCACACTCCTTTCACGCCCTGCGTCTTGCTTGGCCGCGGCGAAGGATCCTGTTTCACACAGCCGGCGATGCAAACGCTCGAAGGTTTTCCGATCTGGAGTGCATCTCATCGGAAACCGTCGCGGTAATGTCTCTGTGCCTCACTTGCATTCCCGTTCGCCGCACCGTACACAAAGTGTATATCCGCCATTTCGTGGTTAGTACAACCAGCCATCCTTTCGGCAATCCACGGTAGAAATGCCGTTGGGTGCGAGGACTGACCCTTTTATACCATTTCCAACGCCACCTAGCGGCTCACCGTTTGCGTTCCACCCATACTTTCTATGACATAATATTGCTCATATAGCTGCGTTCTACCACCCCGTAAAGTTTTGCCCACTTTTTCAGATTCACCCTGTAGAGATAGCCAAAATAACTTTAGGTTATGAAATAGGACCAATATCTAAGGTAGTAATGTATTCATCCTCATTATAAATGGTGGGTGTAGAGCTAACCACATTGTTTAGAACATTTATGAAATGCTCTGCCCACCTTACCATGATAGAATTTTCATCTTCAATAACTTTGCCATGTTTATCCTTTTATACCATTCTGTTTTTTTCCTCCACAAAATATTTGCTTTGTCAGCTAGGTTATCAAGCAAATGTTCTTATTAGCATTCAACTGATAAGTTACTTGTTTATTAAGCTTTTTGTAATGCTGTCTGTTTTGATCAGTAGTGTTGATTCAGCTCTGCCCTGCACTCTCTTCTTTTAGAAATAAGCTGCATAGCCTTCTCACTCACAGGATTGTTTCCTGTGTTTGAGTTTACCCTAAACAGTACTGTTGGTTTCAAGTACATGTCACGTGACAGTATAAATATGCCTTTTAGACATTTTTAAAAGGAAAGGCTTTTAACTCCACCTGTCTTAAGCTATGAAGATATCAGCTGCTTAAACTCTGCTATACTTTGCCATTCGAATTTTGGAACAAGTTTGAAAATCTGTATTTGCCAGTTCATAATATATCTGTATTGTTTGGCAAACAGTAACTCACTACTGCACTATATGGACTAGTATTCACAACTTTTCACAACGCAGAAGTTGGAAACCTATTGCAATAGCCTTTGATCTCTTCGGGCAACTTCAAGAGTGTGAGCCAGTCACGTTTCTACAAATCCTGAACTGCTCGACATTTATGGCATCATATCTCATGGGAATGAGAACAAGTTACTAGGACTTTAAATTGTGAAAGTTCACATCAGCTTTAGAATGACTCCCAAGTTAAGCCCTATGGTGCTCCCATTGCTTTATATAATGGCTGGTAACACTTGTTCTCTTTACTGGTATGTATGATTCATTCATGAGCATTCAACAAGTTAAGACAATTTACCTTTTATCTAACAGTGAAAGTGTATAATTAAACCTTATGTAACTGACACTAACTTCAATTGAATAAAATTAATATTTTATTCAATTCTCATGCATGTCTATTATTCTATACTCAAGTATGTCTGTTGTCTACAGTTATCTGGTTGCCTTATCTATGGGTCATGCATTTTTTGCTCATTTCAAGGCTTTGAGGTTGCCTTATTTAAGAATGGGCATACACAGTGCAGCAAGAAAATAATAAGACTGAAAAAAAAAAAAAAACATTGCATAGGGCAACAAGTTTATTAACCATTACTCTCAAAATAATCCTTGAGAAACTGGATACACTTATTACAGCACTCATAAACTTTGGGAAGATTTGGAAAACTTTTCTGCTGTGATTGTATTCACATTCTTCTGAAGTCACTTACTGCATCAAATTGGTGACCTATCAACCTCAGTTTCAACCTGAGAAACAGAAGAAAGTTTGCTGGAGCCATACCATGGGAAGGGAGAAGGGAGGGGGGTGCAATTCAGACTTCAACCTTTTTTTTGGCCAAAGATTGGAACAAAATTTGCACAAATTTTTCTTTTGCCCTAGTCCATTATAATTATGGACCCTGTTGATTACTTTTTCACATTTAGTTCACTTTCCATTATTCTGAGTGTTAAGGAAATTGCACACTTTGCCCACCAGTTCTGGGTTGGAGGTCATTTTCGATTGTCCATTATGAGAGTGATCTTCCACATCCTCTTTGCCTCTTGAAAATGTGCAAACCATTAAATGTTTGTGCTCTGTAAGCTGTTCATAACTTTTCTTGTGTTTCAGTGAAACTTTTCCCTGACATTACACAAAACTTGATGTTGGCACATTGTTCCATTGATGGATTTGGTGCAGTAATACACAATGCAAGCTCATACAAAATAACACAATCCCAACTGGTTATAGTTAGCGGGAATGCCATGCTCATATTTCATTGCATTTGTAGCAGCCTCTCATGTAATGATGCTCCTGCTGCATATTTTTTTTGCTCCCATTATTTTCTTGCTGCACTGTGTATACACAACTATATGCAGCAATTAATATTTTTATCCAAATTTAATATTAATGAATGTGAAACATGCATTGATTCTACAGAGTTGTTGGAGCTTGTAAGTGTGTCACAAGCTAGACTTGTTAAGGAATAATAATTATTTGCAGATTAAAATCATATTGAACAATGCAGTGTTTTTTTACTGGAACCAACACAGAACTTTATGGAATTCATTGCACAGGAGTTTAAGAAGAAGGTTTACTATATGTATATTATGTAATAATAGTTGCACATTGTACAGTTTAAACTAGTTTATAAAAGAGTTAATTTTGATTTAAGATCTCAAGAAGAGAGACAGGAATGGATTATAGCTTTGACGAAAGCTATAGAAGAAAATGCTTCAAAAAGGAGTACTTTTACTAGTGTGAGATTGCAACAAAAAGTAAGTAACTTCTTTAGAAATATGCTGTCTTATATGTTTGTTATGTTAAGAAAAGGCACTGTGATATTTTGCTTATCCATTTGAGTGCCAGTTGAGGTATATGCATCTGTAATGAATGGCCTATATAGTTGTTATTGTGTTTGGAAATGGTTTTAACCCTGGTCTATCCATTCATACCATCTTTTGATTTTAAAAGAAATTAAATATGAAATACAGAAGATCAATCTGATGGAACCCGGCATTTATGCAACTTTTCCTAGAACTGATCTAATAAATCCTGGCATTGTAGGGGTTAAAACGTATAAGGGTATTTTCAAAAGAAATTTTTTTTTTCAGAATATGTTGCAGGTTTCTACCTGAATTGATATATTGCTTTGCATAAAACTGTCTTATTGTTTCAGTATACAGCACATTTTAAAAGTACTACATGATAGACTCATAATTTACTTTTGATATGTAATATGTTTTTATCTTTGGTGTGAGTTTCATTTTTTGAATTATCTGTTTGCCCAATGCACATCAACAGACAAATTATATAAATGACAATTTTAATCAGAAATAGACATTCTTGTCCTTTTGATACAAAGAATAAGTATGCTGCAGAATGAGAGTAACATCAATATAATAAATAAAATTCTAAAAAAAAAGTTTTTCAATTCATTACAGATTATTAAAAACACCAGTCTAATATATTACTGGAGATGGAATTCAATTATTTCTTATGCATTAAGTTTATCTTTACACTTATAAATGAAGTGCAAAAAACAAACTTACTGCATAAGAATTAATTGAACTTCATCTCCAGTAATATTGGAGATGGTATTGATGTAATTTATTAGTGTTTTTCACACTTATTAATAAATTCAAAGTATCTCTCCAATATTACTATGGCAAAAAAATGAGTGTATATGCTCATGCAATAAGCTCAAACTAAATATTGTAAAGTATTTCAGTGTCATATGGTTTTGTATTCTATAGCATGAAAACAGTTACTTGAACCCTAACTGACAATTATCTGGTTCTAATGTCAAAACAGAACAATATGATTATTTGTGTAAATTATCTCTTGGTTTCTGTGGCCACAGGTGACAGATTTCTAGCAGAACTGTGTCATGAAGGCTTAATGTGAGTGGACTTTATGCCAGTGTTTTTTGTCCTGATAAACCCCAACCACCAAAAAACTCATCTAAACTGATGCTGCCAATATATCACTTAGAGTCCTGAACAATGGACTAATGTTCTGTATTCTGATGAGTCTCAATTTAGCCTACAGCCAGATTCCAAATATTTAATCTGGAGAGAACAAGGAATACGATATTATCTCTTCAATATCAGAGAAAGGGATACTTATGATGGAGGTGGTGTGCTGGGCTGGTGTAACCTTCAATGACTGTATTCCTCTTTATATGTTTGAGGGGACTCCATAACTGCTCAGAGGTACAAATAAATACTTGAGGGTACTCCATAACTGCTCAGAGGTACAAGAAGGGATTTTGAACTCTGTGTGACTTTTTAAGGATACAGCTAGCACTGATTTCCTGTTTATGGACAGCAATGCTTCTCTGGCTAGAGCCAGCTTGGTACAGGAGTACTAAGAAACAGAAGATATCCAGTGAATGATCTAGTCAGTAGGTGTTGCCAGACCTAAATCTCATCAAACATATATGGGATACCTTTAGGTTGGGTTGGGTTGTTTTACCTCTGAGCGGCACTTTTTTGCACACCATGAGCTAAATGGCCAGGTCACATGGACCCCGAAGGCTCAGAGAAGGTTGGGGGAGGGGACCCACTGGAACAGCTGTTGGGAGACAGATGGTAGCCTCCCGTCAAGGCCATCCAGCGTGTTCTTTAACGTGCACAGGGTATGGCTCTCCCGCACACGGGGCCACGGCTTAACGTCCCATCCGACGGATGGCGGCCTTTCCAAGCCCATCGGTGTCCCCTACTGACCGTGGGCAGGGCGGGAAATTTTGCGGAGATAAATCTCAACGGTGACCCAGCTGGGACTCGAACCTGGGAACTACAAATTACGAGCCTGGCGCGCTACCAACTGAGCCACCCCCGCCCCAGGATGCCTTTAGGGAGATGCATTACAAATTATCAGCCACCTCCTTGGTCTCACTATGTGTGGTAAAGTTAACTTTACCTCACAGAGTGAGACCTTTTGAGGAATAATGGGATTGTTGTCTCAGTTTTCTATTATTAAGTAAAAGTAAGTCTTATTATTAAAAAAAGTTAATGCTTACTATAACTAATTATTATCGTAATTAGTTATAGTAAGCATTTTGAAATATTCTAGTTGTCAGAAGTAACTAATGCTTAAAAAGTTAAACATTTTGGAAAGTAAAAGTTTATTAGCATTAATCCAGAAGAATTGGGCAAATATTATTTACATTGAAAGCATTTGGTAAGAAATTAAATGTGCTTGAATTTCCTGTAAAGAATTATGTTTGTTATTCAATTGTGAGATAAATAGCAAAAAATAATGACTAAATTTTAGGCTCAAGAAAGAGCAGATGATGAAGATGAAGAAATTTTTGTTCTTGGGAAAAAAGCTCCTGTATGGATACCTGATTCAAGAGTCACAATGTGTCAACTTTGTACAAGTGAGTTCACTGTTACTTTCAGAAGACATCACTGCAGAGCTTGTGGCAAAGTAAGAAATATGTGCTATTTATTTCAATATCTTCCAAAAATGTACTCTTTGGATTAATTTCATTATTTCTAATATAATACACATATTTATAAAACTATATGTATTATATCAATTATTACTCAAGGTGAACTTGTCGTGTCTGATTCCAGGCTATTGTTTTTTGCTCAGTTCTGTGTTAAGCTTGATGCTTTTGCATTCATTAATGCTATATTTAAAGTGTGGTATTCATTAGGTATCATGATACTAATACAAGGACTTTTTTTTTTCTTGTATCAGTTACAAGAAAAAAAAGGTGTTAGTGAAGCTATTTTAAATAGTAATAAACAAAAAGGTAGGTTTATCAGGTTCTGGGTGTATGCTGCAAAAAGCATTTAATTTTTTAAATTCTTGCTCTGAAAATGATACATTAGGCAGATATACATTAGATAAACAGACTAAGCAATTCAAGTTTTTTTTTCTGTAAGCTTTGGGATGTAATTATTGTGTTCTTTTCAGTATTTATTCATCATGTATTTAAGTAGCTCAAGATGTACTGAATGAATGAATGTAATAAAATGCATTAATATGATAATATTTATGGATGTTAATTCATATTGATAATTCAGGCTTTGGGATGTAATTATTGTACTCTTTTTGAGTATTTATTCAGCATGCAATTAAATAGCTCAAGATGTAATAAAATGCATTAATATGATAATATTTAGAGATGTTAATTGATACTGATAATTCATTATGATGTATCAGTGGAAAAGTTACGTACTAAATGTATAGTGTTCCCCTGAAATTTCGTATAATTTTTATTTTTGATAATTAGCAGCTTATTTTTAGTTTCATCACATTCACTTTTCTTATTTGTAATGTACTTTTTGTTATATAGAGATAGAGAAGAAACCTAGAACTTTTTCCAGCTTTTACAGTCCTTCTTTTACAAGGACAAACCCCCCACAGAGATAAAATTCAGATTTTTTGGCCACTGTCTCAGCTAGAGCTAATGCAAACATATACTATAACCCCTATATTTGTATATGCCCCCTATAACAGTAGCTAGCTCTCTAACCACTATACCAGTTAGAAAAAAACATTTAACTTTATTTTAGTAACAGAGGCACACAATCAGAGCTCAGAGAAAGCAGTGAGAATTGATGTAATAGAAATCATTTTAGTGATTGTCAGCAGAAAAGAGACCCATAATGAAATTAAGCATTTAACACATATCAGAAAAAGAATGATGTCTAAGAGTTGATAAATAATAGGTCTACAAGATATAGATTTTATTTATTTGAGATTACTCTTGACAGGATATTTATTTAGATTTAAAAAAACTTCCATTGTCCCTTGTCGTAATTTAAGCCCTGTTTCTGATGAACTGTATAGGTTTATTGATATTTGAAATAATCTGATAGATGAATAATTGAGAAGATATTAAAATATTTCGTCTGAGTGTGGAGGATATGTTAATGATGTATACAGGATACAACTCATTTTTCTTAATTGTTTTCTTTTGCGGTTTTTAAATTTAAATTTTCATTGTGGCTGACACAGTTAATTCCTGAAATAATCCTACATATTTCATGCTGAATAATTTTTTTGTCAGTAATATGACCTTTGCAGTTCACAACTACTGTAGAAAATGAAAATGTGTAATAATTATTCTTTAAGGTTTCATGTTACTTCATGTTTAGATGTAATATATACTTTTTATTATGATACTTTTTTAGATACTTTTTATCATGCTTTTATGTACTTTAATATGTACTACATACTTTTTATAGTGTTGTTGGAATTTTGTGTGCATAATTTCAGTGATATAACTTTCTAATGATGGATACAATGCACAATGCATTTGGATTAGACAAGAAACCGACCTAACCTTAGTTGTGTGTGTGTGTGGGGGGGGGAGTTATGATTGCAATAAAGGAAAAAGAAAAGTATTGTTTGATTTGAATTAACTGTTAACAGAAATGTTGAAAATACTCTGCTTAAAGTTGTTCTCCTTAATAACAAGAAATTGTATATCAGAGTAGTTTATTTCTGCTATCATAAAAATGTTTCTTTTTTGAAGAATTTTTCCAAAGTTCTGAATTTTTTTTTCAGAAATACATAACCATGAAATATTAATTGTTGGAGGTTAATTGCATACCAAACACTAACAATAAAATTCTGGATCTAGTTTCATACTCATTTGCATTTTATAGAATTATTGTTAATTATGTTTCCAATGGTCTTTTGACTTGATGCTTATTACCCAGTTTTTGGTTTATTTTTTTTTCTTTGGTTTCTACAAACAGTTCCATTATTAAACATCAGCATACTTAAGATAATGGCAGATTATTTTATTTTGTATTCATTATATTATTATGTAATAAGGACAGATTATTTATTGTATAATCTCATTAGTGGACTAGATTGGAATGCCCTGAACATATTTGATGACATTGATAACATTGTCCCTTTTTTTTTTTATAGAATTTTATTTGGAGTTATTAACTTTTATGTTCCTAAATCTAGAGTTAATGGATGAAAATTTCTGTGTTGATATACCACCGAGATTATCACAAACATGAAACTTAAAATTAAATTTTGTAGACAATATAGAAAATGCAACAAGTTTAGATTTTGATCATTTTAAAACGTATAGGTAATTAATAAAACAGGAAATAAAATCAGCTTATAAGAATTATATTTCTACTGTTGAAAATGAGATCTGAATGTAAGTAATTCTGCAATTTTTGTAACAGGAACAACAGAGGCAAGACAGCGTTTAATGTTAAGAGATATCAAGGTTGAACTGCTGATTTTGAAACCATTAGTGATGCTTTTGCTGGATATTTTAAATCAGTTTGTTTCAAGCACTTCCTGCAACAGTGATATGTTCGATTTCATAGACAAAGAAATTAATGTACTCGATCTAGTTATCATTACAAAAATAAATAGTGATGTTATCATATAAAGGCTGTTAAACATTTAAAGGGGGTAAAAATCAATAGGCCTTAATGATTTTCCTTTTTTTGTAATTAAGGGATGTGCTGATAAATTTGTTTAACCTCTTTTACTGCTATTTAATCTCTCAATTACATCTAATAGGCTTCCATGTGCTTGGAATGAATCAAAATTTATACTCGTATATTTTAAAAAAAGGGAACAGATATATTAAAAATTATTAATCTATTACTATTGTTTGATCATTTTCTAAAATCTTTGATTATATTTCCTGATAAAATTGATAAAATCTCCTGATAACATGTCAGGTGCTCTGGACCACTGAGCCACCGTCGTCGTTCATAGGTTGTGGGTTCGTATCCCACCCGGCTCAAGACAATTTTTCCTCTAAAATTTAAATCGACGCTAAAGTGCTGATTTATTTACTTGATTGGAATACGTTGAGCTTATTTCATTATTTATTATCTGCATACTTGTAATACATGTTTCCATCTATTGTCAAATATAAATGCCGCTTGTGGCTAAATTGCCTGAATAGCGCCTATATGAAACATAAACGGAATGTTCATAGCGCTAATTAGAGGAGATCTTGATTGGTAGCTCAGTGGTTCAGAGCACCTGATATGTTATCAGGAGGTCGTGGGTTCGTATCCCACCCGGCTCAAGACAATTTTTCCTCTAAAATTTAAATCAATGCTAAAGTGCTGATTTATTTACTTGATTGGAATATGTTGAGCTTATTTCACTATTTATTATCTGCATACTTGTAATACATGCTTCCATCTATTGGCAAATATAAATGCCGCTTGTGGCTAAATTGCCTGAATAGCACCTATATGAAACATAAAAGGAATGTTCATAGCACTAATTAGAGGAGATCTTGATTAGTGGCCGGTAGCTCAGTGGTCCAGAGCACCTGACATGTTATCAGGAGG
Source organism: Ryuthela nishihirai (assembly GCA_038380435.1). NCBI lineage: Eukaryota > Metazoa > Arthropoda > Arachnida > Araneae > Heptathelidae > Ryuthela > Ryuthela nishihirai. Next base: position 46,243,029 of record JAWZYU010000020.1, read on the forward strand.
TCGTGGGTTCGTATACCACCCGGCTCAAGACAATTTTTCCTCTAAAATTTAAATCGACGCTAAAGTGCTGATTTATTTACTTGATTGGAATACGTCGAGCTTATTTCATATGTAATATCAACTCTTGTGCAATTCCATGGAATTTTTATATCCATGATTTATGTATCTTATTTGATTCAAACTCTAATATTAATATGCATATTCAAGAAATTGTAAAGCAAAGTATATAGAAATTTGGGTTTTATTGTTAGAAAAACAAAATATTTTACTAATACCAAGACTATAATTAATTTGATTAATTAGTTTGTCCAATCTGGAATATGGAAGTTTAATATGGGATCTCTACTATCAATACAATATTCATAATATTGAAAAAGTACAAAATAAATTACTCATATTTCTTTACTACAATGGCAGCAGAATTTATCTTTGAGATATTCTTACTCAACATCTTTGTAATGTGTCTAATGTTTGCTTATTAAGCAATAGAAGAAACATTTTGTGTCTCTTATTTTTTAATAAATTATTAAATAATGTGATAAATTTTACTGAACTACTGTTTTAAATGAGCTTTGTGTTAACAAGGTATCCCATAAGAAATAATCTGTGTTTTAGGGTTTCATTTCATAAATCAAATACAGTGATAAATTTTTCCATGATTAGGTTCTCAAACTTTTAACTTGTGAACAACATCCTGGATTTCTTTATGATGTCTGTAAAAAATTTCAGATCATGTTGTATGATGTTACTTTGTTCTTAGATTATATTTTTAAGGCTCTGTGTTTATGTAATTTTGTTGAATATATATTTTTGATTTTTTTTTTACTGATATCTTTCATTGGTTGTGATCACATTAAATAAATAAAATAAATTATATTTTCAGGTTATTTGTTCAATATGTTCGAGCAATAGAACTGCATTGCATTATCTAGGAAACAGAATAGCCAGGGTCTGTGAGGAATGTTTTTTGAAACTTGAACAAGGTAAATGAATTTTAATGTTTTGAATATTACATATTTTCTATGTTAAAGGTTTATTAGATTCTGGAAACTGCTAATATTTTATAAATAAGCTCACCAGACAAAAAATTAGTCATCTCCCGCTGTAAGAGGGTTACATCCATTCGACAGCAATAGAGGGCACACCAGTAATAAACGCGTCCTACAGATAGCTGTGCCATGCGTTATGGGGTTTATACAGTGACAAGAAGTGGTTGTGTGCCATGTGTGTGTGTTAGTCGCTCCATGAAACATGGGTCACGCCAAAGATGTGAATGAGTGGCAAAAAGGTATTGCGTTTGGCCAAGCCAAAGGGCATAGTGTACAAGAAGTTGCTGCCTTTGCAGGTGTGTCGAAATGTACTGTCCAAAGAGTCTTCCAGCAGTGGCGTATGTCACAGTCCACTGCTAATCATCACCAAGACTGTGTTCACCAATAGGAACTGCCGCAGTGTGTCACGCACTGTTAGGTTAAACCACTTTGCAACGAGGCAGGAATTTCTCCAATCAGTCAATGCAGGCCTACAACAAGCTCTTTCTGAACGAACACTCCGAAGGGAACTGCATGCCATGGATATGTGGAGCAGAGTATTGTGGAAGAGACCCATATTAAAAGCTCTGCACAAGGCTGCATGTCTACAGTGAGCACAATGGCACAAAGACTGGACTGTTGACTCTTGGAAGCGTGTGATCTGGATAGATGAGTCACATTTTTGCTTGTACTCAAATGATGCGAGGTGACGGATACATCAAAGTCGCATGAAGCCTTCAATGCGGACTGTGTGCAAGGTTCTGTTCAATCTGGAGGAGGCTCTGTGATGTTCTGGGGGTGTTTCACATACGAGGAAAGGGGTCTTTGGTTGAGGTGATGTCACACTTGAACCAGAAGGGCTATATAGAGCAGCATCTCCACAGTGAACACCAGAAGGATACCCCCCAGTCTTCCAAGACAACAATTGTTACATGCATAGGGCTCAAAGTGTGTTGGTTGGCACGACAAACATTCTGAAGCCTTTGAACATCTCGACTGGCCTGCCAAATCCCCAGATTGAATCCCATAGAAATTTGTGGGATTATTTGGAACAACGTGTGAAACGCTGTCCCAGCCATCCGGCCAATCTGGCCAAATTGTGACATTTGCTACTGTGTAAGAGTGGATGAATATTGATATGCACTACATCTGCACATTGGTGGCATCCATGCCAGACAGGATTTCAGCTGTTCTTCGGTCACACAGAGGCGTTATGCACTATTAGATGACATTCAGCCAGGGGTGACTAATTTTTTGTCTGGTGAGCTTATGTGTTCAATGTAATGCATAGATTTATATATGGGTTGTATAGTTTTATATTGCATAGATTTATATATGGGTTGTATAGTTTTATATTGCATAGATTTATATATGGTGACCAGATTAACAAGAAACTGCCCAATCACTGTTAAATATAACCTAGTTTTAATAATGCCTCAGTTTTATTTTTGTTAATGAGGTTTAATTTTTTTTAGGAAAGTTTATACTAAAAATAGTATGTTCTGCACAACCAAGTGCTTTTATTGAACATTAGTTTTAAAATAAAAATCATCATTTGGAGCTAAGCATTCCACAAGAAATATTAAATTTTTTAGAGTTCCATTTGAATTCTTAAAACATGGAGTATTGAAATATATGTAAACGTGAAGTATTGGTACTGAAGTGGTTAACTGTTTGGGAAATTTTTCTTGCAAAACAGTTCTCCTGCCAAAGAGTTAAAACTATAAAATAATATTGCTAGCTGCTTACATTGTAAGAATAGTCATGTTATTTACCATTAATGGGCAGGTAAAGATATATTTCAAAGAGCCAATGTTCTCATTTTGAACTTGATTGTGAAATAGTATGACACACTGTTAATTACATAATTTATCATTAATCAGATTTTAGGACAAAATAGATGAAATGTCCTGATAGCATCACTAATTGCTTACTAATCTATCATGAAATTGGTGATTGCTGTTCAGTGTAAATTTTATTGAACAATGTTCCATGAATATCGTGCCCAAATAATGTAGATAGCAATTAGATATATACACTGAAGTGTCCTTGAATTAGGGATAGGAGTGTTATCCAAATTCAGTACCGCAAGTCCCGCATTTGCGCACATGCGTGGCTGAAACTGGTCATGTATAGCTGTCAGATTTGGCTTCCCCAAGCATTCATTGTGAGAAGCATAATGGGAAAGGCCTGAGATTTAGGTTCATTTGACAGAGAGCAGATTCTTAGGTGCCCGATGGATGGGACACTCAATCTCCAAAACTGTCAACGAACTTGGATTTTCTCATATGACAGTTTCAAGAGTGTTCCGGGAATATGAAAATTCTGGCAAAAAAACGAACCCAGACAAACTGCAAAGGACAACCAGCCTTGAATGAACCGGGCTTCGCCGTCTGACCTGCATTTTACAGATCGATAGGGGCCAGACATTATCTGAACTCACCTCCCATCTGAACATGAGTTCCAACTAGGAAGTCAGTGCATGGACCATGCAACGCTCACTTCATCGTCTCGGCTTTTGGACCAACGACAGTCCCACTTCTAACAGCACGATACCAGGCTCAACACCTTGCCTGGGCTAAAGAACATTGAAACTGGACCATTTGAAAATTGGAAACGGATAGCCTGGAGTGATGAATCCTGATTTAAACTTCTTCACACCAATGGGAGACAGAGTATGGTGTCAACCCCATGAAGCCATGGATCCTGCATGTCAGGTTGGAACAGTACAAGCTAGTGGTGGCTCAGTGATGGCCTGGGGTGTCTTCAGTTGAACGTCTGTGGGACCTTTGGTATGTGTACCAATGACTCTCAGTGCCTCCCGGTATGTAGAACTCGTGGCTGGCCATTTACACCCATTTATGGCCATCATGCATCCCAATGTAGATGGCATCTACCAGCAAGACAACTGTTCATCTCGCAGGTCCAGGTTGGCTACTGCATGGTTGTAGGTTGTTGGAGAATTCTGCTGACTTTGAAATAGTGAATTGGCCAACTAGAAACCCAGATTTAAATCCCATTGAAAATATTTGGGATACTGTTGAGCAAGTGTTCAGGCCATTGTCCCATCAGCGAAGACCTTGAGAGACATCAAACACACACTCATGTGGGATGCATGGGTCGCCATACCTGTGGAACATTTATGCAAGCTTGTGGAGTCCTTGCCTCATTGTGTGGTGGCCATTATCAGGGCCAGAGATGGTCCAACACATTATTAGGTTGCTATCCCTAATTCAGTGGCACATCAGTGTATATTTTAATTAGAATATTTCTCATATCTCTTTATAATGTCTCATTTTTTTAAACACTGTGTAATCATTGAAATGTTTCTTCTGTTTAATTTGTTGCATTGTTTGGATATTTAACTTCTTAGTGGCACTTTTTTTCCACACAATGGGCTAAATAGCTAGGTCACAAATACCCAGGGGCTCAGAGAAATTTGGAAAAGGGAGTGTTGTTAATTTTGGACAACTGTTAGGAGATAGATAGAAGTCTCCCATTAAGGCCATCCAGTATGTTCTTAGGAGTATTCTTAGGAGTTCCAGTACTTTCATAGGGAGTAGTTTAATGTCCTATTTGATGCATGATGGCTTTTTCAAGCACATTAGTGTTCCTTTTCTCACTAAGGGCAGAATGAGGATTAGTAGAGAAATTTCTCAATATAGATACAGTTAGGATTCGACCTGGGGATGCATTATGAACCTGGTATACTAACTAAAAATATAATTATAAATTAAGAGCAGAGTTGGCTGTGCCAACTTCTTCACTTAATTTATTAGGTGTGCTGGAATATACAGGGTGTTTCAAAACTCTCTGTACAAATTTCAATGGGAGATAGGGAACACCAAGACAAACCTTTTTCGTCTATGAATGTATGTCCACTGATGTAAACCTTTGGTACTAGAGTGTGCTGTTTGGCAGTGCTGCAATTGGCTAGAGGGGTGATTATGTTTGCCGTCAGCATTTATAAATCAGATATTACATGTAACATGAAGTGTTTCATGACTGCCGAGATGGATGACATGCATCTGGCGTATGGAGCTGCCATTGGAAACAGAAGAGCTGCTGTGAGGTTGTACTGACAGCGCTTTCCAAACAGAAGTGTGCCAAACCACCAAACATTTGCATGTTTGCACCGACAACTGCGAGAAATTGGAACATTCCATGCAAACATGCATGACACGGGTCGGGGAGAACCATGCACACCCCTGACATGGAAGAAGAGATACTATGGTGGATTGAGGACAATCCAGGCAGAAGCATCCAAGCTGTTGCACATAGCCTCAGTGTGAACCACATCCTTGTGTGGAGAGTGTTGCACAAGCAACAGTTACATTTGTTTCATCGTCAGAGAGTCCAGACATTGTAACTTCAGGATTACCCTCTTCATGTGAAATTTGTGCACTGGTTTTTGCAGCAGACCATGGTGCAGCCTGATTTTCTAGTTCATGTGCTCTTCTCAAATGAGACATCTTTCACACATGAGTGTGTGTTTAATGTGCATAATTCTCATATTTGGGTGCACGAAAATCCACATGCCACAATGGCACATGATCATCAACAACGGTTCGCCATCAATGTTTGGGCAGGTTATCTTTCATGACATTTTGATTGGGCCATACCTGCTGCCTCCCCAACTCAGTGGGCAGATTTATTGGGTATTTCTTGAAGAAACATTGCTGGGACTGCTGGAAGATGTTCCTATGGCTATTCGCAGACAAATGTGGTTTCAGCATGACAGGGCACCAACACACTTCAGCAATGATGTGTGGGATTATCTGAATGCCACTTTTGGAGGCCGATGGATAGGCTGGGGTGAACTGTTGCCTGGCCACCAAGATTGCCCGATTTAACATGCATCGATTTCTTCTTCTGGGGACACATGAAGAACCACATGTATGAGACTCCATTGAAGACTTTGTTACAAGAATTGCTGTCATCGCTGAAACTGTTCGAAAAATTTTGTGAATCTTTCAACATGTATGGCAATCAATGCTTTGACATTGTAATGCATGCAATGCTGTTGCTGGTCACAACTTTGAGCAACTTCTTTAACTAAATATGTTGTTCAAACTTGTTTCCATTCATTTATGTACCAGCTCCACTGATATTTCTGTCAGCGCCCTCTAGCACTGAATGGTTACATCAGCAGATATACATTCATAGACGAAAAAGGTCTTGGTGTTCCCTATCTCCCATTGAAATTTGTACAGAGAGTTTTGAAACACTCTGTATATATTTGTATATTTCTGGTGTACTAGAGTATATACATTTATTTATGGTACATTGCTGTTTATTTCCAAATAAATTTCATTTATTTCTAAAGAACCATTATTTGCCATACATTTTTTTGCAAAATGTCTGACCACATTACCAAAGAGATTCATGTATGACACTGTATGCTCTATTAATTTCATAAGAATAGGCAATGGAAGCCTCCAAAACCATTTGCAGTGTTTATGGAGATGTATTGGATGTCTGTACATGCATTGGGTTCAGTTAGGCAATGTTTGAATAACCATCTTTTGAGAAGATTGGTAGAGGTGATCAATGACTTCTTGAGGTCAGACGTTGAGTCATTCAATATTTAGCAGAAAAACCTTATTCATCATGGTCTACATTTCAAGAACATCATCCATAAATTGAGATGGTTCATAAACAAGGCATTTGAATGCTGCATGAACTGTCAACTAACATCAAAGTCCAATGCCTAGCAGTTTGCAATTCATTTCTTAATGAGATAAGAGAGGGAACCATTTCTTCACTGAGTTGTTGGGTGTGAGAAATGGATTCTTTATATCAACTCCAAATGCAATAATTGTTAGAAAATTCTGAACTCCAAACCAGGCCATCATACACAGAAAGTCTTGTTTTGTGTTTGGTGGGACAATGTTGTCATAATTCACTTTGAGGTATTAGAGCTGAGTTGGACCATACCTGCAGATCTCTGTTTAACATTTGGACCACTTCCACCAAGCTCTGATTGACAATGCCCAGTACTGGTAATGGTAAAAGGGTTCATTCTGCAATATGATAATGCAAGACTGCATTCTGCAAGATTGACTGAAAGATAAAATATTTGCTTTAAGAAGTTTTTCCTCACCCCTGATACTCACTTGATATTGCCCCATTGTATTGTCATTTATTCAGATATCTGCACCAGTTTCTTAGTGAAAAGACATTCAGAAATATTGATGTTAACAAAAGTGCCTGCTTGGATTCTTTGCCTGAAATATCCCTTTTATAAATAGAGAATTGAAAATTCAATAGGAAAATGGGGCCGTGTTTTTGATAATGATAGTGCAGTGTTTTTGATAATGATAGATTATGGTGTGATTAAAAATAAAAGCAATTTTTAGAAAAACAAATATTTGTGTTTCTTAGAAAAACATTATTTTCTGGTATGTTCAGTATTAATATGTTATTAAAAACAATTGAATTTTAAAAGAATGTACTCATTCTTTAAAATAAAATCCTAAAATAGAAACTGCACTTTTTAATTACTCTTTTATTGCTGGTGGAAGAAATTGGGCATTTCCACAATTTAAGCAGCTGGTACCATCTCTTCAACAGTTTTTTTCTTTGGGTGGGGGTAGCTCAGTCAGTAGTGTGCCAGGCTTTTGATCTGCAGTTCACAGGTGAGTCCCACCTGGGCCAGCTTTGAGATTTATCTCTGCAAAACTCCCCACCCTGCTCTCAGTCAGTATGGGACACTGATAGGCTTGGAAAGGCCATCGCCCTCTGGATGGGACATTAAGCCATGGTCCCTTGTGTGGAAGAGCCATATTTTGTGCGTGTTAAACAATATGCTGGATGGTCTTGATGGGATGCTACCATTTGTCTCCTAACAGCTGTCCAGTAGATCGGATCCCCTTCCCCAACCTTCTCTGAGCCCTCAGGGTCCTTGTGACCTGGACTTTTAATCCATTGTGTGCAAAAAAATGCCACTCAGAGGTAACCTAACCCAACAGTTTTTTTCCTTAAAACTGTTTCATTGTTAAGTGTTGAAAGGCAATTTTAGATTAATTTCCATTCTAAGTATTTTTTTTTCTGAATAAAAATTAAGATTTATTTATAATTACATATTTTCAAATTAAAGTAGGGTCATTTCTCTAAAACATCATGTACTTTAAAGCATTCATTAAATAATAAGAATGTTCAAGCCTTTAATACTTAAGTATTGTCAATTTGTTTTTCTTAGGATCAGGTGGTTATACTGAGTCTGGTGAGACAGATAGTGATAACCAACAGATCGCAGTGAAGTCACATTTAAGAACTGATAGTAAACACAGCAAAAAGGGAAAGCGCCATATGCCTAGCGTACTAAAAGAGGTGATATATCATGATTTTAAAAAAATATCAGTTTTAATAACTTTATGCAAAAATGTTGGACCATTTGATTTATTGAAATTCACAAAAAGTAAGTTACAGTTTAATATATAATTATTATACAAACCTAAAAATAGGTTATTAAAGTCCCAAGGAATTACAATGCAACAAATTTGTAGATTGAAAATATTAATTAAAAGAAATACAAATAATATAAACATATAGAGATAAGAAAGCTACATAACATTACATACAAGTGATTTGGATCAAGCAAATCCAATACTAGTGGCAATATAATTACTTATTCTACATATTAAGAAAGTACCATTTAATATTACTAATATAGTACTTTTTATTAGATATTAATTTCAATATATTATTAGATAATAATATATAATTAATCTTTTTATTAGATATTATTCAGAATTTTTTTTAGATATTAATTTGGTAATGTATTCCATAATGAGACAGCAGTATAAAGAACAGAAGTTTGACAAATAGCCTTGATTTTTGGTACAGATAGGTTTTCCTGGGATCTGGTTGTCAGTAAATGAATTTCCTTTCTCTTCTTGAAATATGGATCAAATATTAATGGTAATAAATTTTGTTCCCATAAAAATATGTACTTAGAAATATTCAGATCTTGTCTCTGAAAAATATTTATAATTTTTAATTCCCTGAAGAATAAAGTTACTGGTGCTCAATATTGCAAATTTAAAATTAAGTGAACATGTCTCTTTTGTAATAGCAGAAGAGAATTTAAATTTGCTTTTGATATGTCTGACCATACAATATTGCCATATAACAGAGTTGGACAGATGAAAGCATAATACAGCATTAGTAACTTTTTTTGGCTAATAAAGTTTTGAATTCTGTATATTTTGCTGATAGCTTTAAAGATCTGGGTACGAGTGTAAATAATATGGGCATTCTATTTAAGTTTTTCGTCTAAAATAATTCCTAAGAATTTAAACTCTTTAACTCTAGTAATGTCATAGTTATCTATATTTACCTTAATAATATCATTGATTTGCAATATGTGAACATCATAATTTGTTTACTTTAAACCACCCTGAAATTTTTTTTAATTCTGTGTTCATTTGTGTTTGCACATCTGCTATAAAATTTGTAGGTATTAGGAAAACTGTGTCACTGCATACAAATTAGATTTCATTTTTTTTCTGAAACATTTAGTAAATTATTTATATATAAAAGGGAAAAGCAATGGCCCCAGAATTGATCCTTGGGGATACTCCCTTATAAATAACCGTTTAATGTACTATCTGTGACCTATTTGATAAGTAGCTTTTTATCCATTTTAAGATATCCCCTCTTAGTCCATAGTAACTTAATTTCTTAAATAGTATTGCATAATCAACTGAGTCAAAGGGTTTGCTTATATGAATAACTGTTTTAATGCTGGTGCTTTTATTGGTTTTATTGCTATTTCAGGATATTTTCTTTAAGACTGAATACTGCTAGTTCTGTTGAGTGATTGTTTTTCGAAAGTTAAACTTATAATTTGAAATTACTGTATTTTTCAGGAGAAAACTTTATAGTTGACTACAAACTGCTTTTTCAATCACCTTAGAAAACATTGGCAAAAGTAAATTGGTCTATAATTTTTAATCTTTCTTCTTATAGAGTGGTAATAACTTAGATTGCTTTAATTTTTGTGAAAAAATACCTTTTTAAGAGAGATGTTATAAATATGTGTTAACAGAGGTGCAATTGTATTGAAATCCTTTTGATGTGGTTATACCATCTATACCACAACTTCTTTTATTGGGCAATGTCTTTATTGCATATATAGTTAGAACTAACAATGCAAGGCTATGCCTGCTATAAGAAAATAATAAAAATGGGAACACCAGAACTGCTGTTTTTTTTTTATCTGAATTTGGGGTTTTCCAGTTTTTTTTTTCCTTCTAAGAAAATCTACTCCAAATTTTACAGTATTTTCACCTCTTTATGAAAGAAAGTGGTAAAAAAAGGGAAGAATTGTTTTGTCTCTTTAACAACATAAATGTGTACCTCTGTGCTTGACTGCAGACACTAGGCAAAGGTTGCACTTAAATTCTTTTTCAGAGTTAAAGGTCACAAATCTGTGTCTAAATGGTGTATACAACTAGAACCTATCCCAGTCTTCCTTGCTCCTCTGGACAACTAATTGCAAATCAGATAATTTAGAATCTGTATTGAAGCTTAAGAGTGAAGAAAGTAACACCACATATTAAGCTGTCTTAATATGTGGATCTTGATTGGCATTGCAATGGGAATAGTTCTCTTGTGTATTTGTTGTTATCTGAGTTGACTTAGCTGTAATTCATGTAGTTTTCGTATAGTGTTTTAAGACTCAAAATTCAAGTTTAGATTATATGTGAATGTGCTTGTATGCAAGTATATATACAGTAAGTAGTTCCTGCTGTTTTCATTAATATCAAAACATACACATATCATTGACTGCCACTACTTACCTGTTGTGCCACATGCCAAGTAGCCATTGCTGGCAGTTGCAAGAACTTTCTGAACAAAAAAAAACACTGGAGAAATGTATGCTGTGTCATCTGTTGCTGTTTCCTCTGTATTCTAATGTTAATTTTTGCAATATGTTGATTAATCTATTAGTTATTAAATTTTGTTAATATCAAACAGTATGCTTGCCACAGAATTTCTGAACTGCAAAATGTAAACAGATTCCTCCTTGTTATTAGATAGTAAATTTAATTCATAATAAATGGATTCTGTAAAATGACCATCTCTTGGTCAACTTTGATCTTTTGAATGTGAAAGTTTAGTTTGATTTAAACTGTAACAGATTAAACCAAACACAGGGCAGAGAAGGAATCCCAGCTATTGGCAGCTGCATCATCTAATATTGTAACATATTAGCTGAATGTTAATATTGAAATTTGCTTTCTTGTGTTTCAGATAATAATATTGTTATACATTTTAGTATGATAATTTTTTCACATAAAATGTGTAAATTAGCCATCTTTATACCCTGTATAGGGAGATACTTTTAATATTACCATATTATTCCAAGTATATTTTGTTTTTCCAAAAAAAAAAAAGATAAAAGCATGTATTGAAAAACTAAACTTATATGTAGAGTCATCCAATATATCAAGATCTAAATATCACAAAAATATCCTATATGAGTTCTATATCTACTTTTATTTCAGAACTTTGGTAATAAATTCCTTGAATTGTTTTTATACAGAATTTTTTTTTATTGAAAGCTTCTATTGTATTTAGACAATTTTAAATAATTTTTTGATGTTACAACAGTAATTCCCTTGCTTTTGTTTGCAACTATTGTTCAGTAAATTGCCATGTTGGTCTTTGATGCAATACAACATGACTGCAGTTTATGTAAAGTGTTCATGCAATCAAAGAGAATTTAATTCTCTTTGATTGCATGAACACTTAAATCTAGCTAAGTTATTTAATATATGCTTATTTTGATTAAATATATGCATACTTAAATCATTAATTTTAAATTCATCATAGTCAGTCTGTTGTATTTTAAGCTTTTATTGTGATTTTTCATTTTTGTTTAGGTTTGTGCTAATGACCAGGGTTCTTCCATAAGTGGTTATTTGCAGAAAAAGAGTGGCAAAGGATGGCGAAAAAATTGGTTTGTGGTGAAAGATAAAGTTCTGTATGAATACAGAGCAAGTGAGGTTTGTGTGTTTTTAATGTTTTTCAAAACATACACATTTAAAATCTTATGGTTTAATAGTAACTTCTATCTGAATAATTTTTTTTAGCTTCCTCTAAAAACCTCGTATTTCTTCTAAATTTTATGCACTTTTTATGTTTTAATTTAAAATCCAATTACTTTGTGTTGTACTCTCAGATTTTGTGTAAAGCATGGATATTTTTGTTTTTGTATTTAATGTTATTATCAGACATCCATGGCATAGCTGCCATAGAAATTTTTTTTTTAACTTTTTCTCCATCTCTCTATTAATAACAGTTCATTCAACTTTTGTGCAGCAGGGAGATATATATCATATAATTATTTTTTAAATTATGTTAAATGCAGGTAATTGCAAAGTAGTTTTACAATTTCAAACTTATATAATTATTTGTCACACTAAAGGAAAACAAATGACATGACAATGAAGAAAAATGAATCAAGTTTGCTCTTTATTGGTTTGAAGTTGTAGTAATGTCCACAGGAAGTTGCTGTAGGAAATCCAGAAATGGCAGATTACACAAATGCAAAGAAAGCACAATGTATGCTTTGGTTTGAGGAAATTAAATTAATGATACAAGTGCAGTGCACTTCCCTTTTACATGCTTCAAATGAATTATGGTCTAAATCAGCAATTTGCTGTTGCTGGATCAGTTATGGCAGCTCCCTTAAGTATCTTCATTCACCATACCTAGGCCCCACTAAATTTTTTTTGCGGGGGTTTTCACCAAAGACACAATTTATAACCAATTACTACCACAATCCCTCAATGAAATAGAGAGCCATTACTATCACTGTCTCCAAAATAACTCCTGATTGCCCTATAGGATTTGGGAAAAAAAGCAGAGAATTTCATTGGAATCTCTGACTCATTACCCATATTGAGCATAAGTAAAATTGGTGTATTTCTTTTAACTGTCATCTCATTTGTTATACTTTCATATGACAAATAAATTAGTCATATTTGGAGTTGTAAAGCACTTGTAATTCCCTACAGTGCTTGTAAAGATATACATTTTGAATATGAAAACATTGTTTTTAAGTAGTAGTAAGTTTGCAGTTTCTATTTAAGGTTTTCAAACAAATGGAAAAAAGAGAATAAAACTATAATAATAACATGTATTGGTTCATTTCATGTAAATAAGAAAAATTAATACCATACTAATAGGTGTATGATAATTAGGTCAAGATTTATTAAAATTAATTTCTTTAGCTGAAGGTCTGAAAATTAAAAATTTCAATTAACACTCTTTAGATGTTCAATCTAACCACGTGTAAAATATTTTTTTCAATAGCACTCATTAATCTGTGTAAAGAGAATGTTTGAAACATATAAAAAAATTAAAACTAGGCAGAGCTACTTTTTTTTAGCAAAAGAAAGATGTCCCTAAAAACAGCTATAATGTCAAAGTAATGAAATTTTCATGAATGATTATCATTTTTATAACTCCTTCCTTTTCTGTGTTCGAAGCATCTAATTCATCAAGAAAATAAATCTGCTAAATAAAGATTAGAGTAAAATCTGTCTTGGCAACCATCTGTATTCAAGAGCCTTTTTGCTGTTTCAAAGGAAATGGAGCTGTCAATATCTGATTTCTAATCTTTATTGTAAAATTGAACAAAATCTTCGTAATGAAGTAAATATAATATTCACCATAGTGAAAATTTCTTCAACTTATTGCTGTTTTAGAAGTCAACCAAATAAATGAAGGATTTCTGTATACTCCACACCCTTGAATTCTCCCCTCAGTGTGAGCCCCTGTCCATGGTGAAGGGACCACCCTGTGAAGATGCTGTTCATTGGGTACCTTCACAGGGTCTGAAATGCTTGCCTGCATGTTTTGCTGTGCATGGTGACCCATGTCCCTGGATAGGAGAATCCTGGTGTTGTTCAGGTGTCCTCATCTGCTATTGGGGAGCCTGTTTGCTGCGAGGCTGAGCAATTATTTCGAGGGCTGCTGCTTCACACTACTTTGGCCTCTGCTTCAGGTAAATGGGAGGTCATAGGATGGCCTATCCAGGAACAGATGACTGCTATGCTGAACCTGTTAGGGCAAACTGTGCAGTAGGGTGAGTGCCTTTCCAATATCCATGTACAGGTTTATGAGCTTCCCCACACATTTTTTCCTTTTGCAGTTCTCTTTATTTTGTGAGGACAGTTCAGTTCCTCACCCTTTTCTTTATTTTTCCTCTTATTTCATTTTGCAAGGACTTGGGTGAGTTCCTCCCACTTCTCTTTTCCCTTTTATTTATTTGTGAGGTCTTGGCTCACTGGCTGTGTGGGTGTAGTGTCTGTGCAGACTTGGTGCCCAATTGATTCACAAACAATGATCAACAATGATTTCACAAATTTCTAATGATCTGGTCTTGGCTGTGGAGAAGGCTCAGCATGAGCTCTCATCATCATCATCTACATCTTTGTCCCTGAGATTCTTGATCATTCTGCAGGCGATCAGGTAATTGGGACATATCCCCCTTTTCTATCAGTAAAGGTGTGGAAGGTCTTGTAGGATTTCTGAAATCAGTCAAGTGCCTATAATCTGGTGACCTGCTAGCGAAAACTGCTTCCTCAAAACATTCATAACTCCTCCTGAAGGCTATGATGATTGGTAGAGTGTCTGTCTCTGTGATGCCCCACAAATAGCTTAATTCCTCCCGCAGTGTGATCTCTGAGTAGGGCCTCCTAAAGGTTCTAAGAAGGAAATCCTCTTGGAGCTTTCATTCCAAGGAATGACAGCAATTTTACTAGGTTCCACAATGCCATAATGGGAACTTAGTACTCACCCGGTTACTAATCCTTACATTTTCTATGCTTGCCTATATGGCCCTCGTGCCATAAAACCCCAAACAACCAACTGCCCTCAAAGCAGGTTACTTTAGCTGCAAGGTACGACAATGCATTCCAAACCCTCTGTGTTGTTTTCAATGCCTAAGGTACAGCCATACCCACACAGCTTACCTGGGAAACCCACCTATGCTCGTTGTAGCAACCAGGATCACCTATATTCTGACTGCACAATCGAAAAGGCAAGCTGCATGAATTGTATTAATGACCATCTGGCATTCTCCCATGACTGTCCAAAGTGGCTGGAGGAAAAGGAGGTGCAATGCCTCAAAACTGTTAACATCTATCCAAAGGCAAGAAAGCTAGCAGAAGTGCCTGCTCCACCTGGCTAGGTTTCCTGTGTCAGTGAGATGATTGGAAAGACCATTGTTGCAATGACTTCTGTGGCAATACAGACTGGTATCAGCTTTCTGTCATCTGAATCTTTCTTATTGGCTTTTCTTATTGTCTATTTCTATTTCTATTAAATTTCTATTGGAAGTACCTTCTTACACAGGCGAAGCCATGGCTGATGTTGACTTCAACATCAATGCCAGTTTCTATTCTTGCTTCAGTGCCTTCTGTTACCATCTCCAGAAGGCCACTTCCATCCTGATCACAGACAGCCAGACCTTCCAAACCTAAGGGACTCCCACCAGGGCCAAAGAAAAAGATGACCCCTCCTCTAGCTGTGGTCTCAGATCCTTGTCCCTCAAATGAATCTGAGGACATGGATACAGACTGCCCTCAATTACCTAAACCTAACTCAATTACCTAAACCTAACCTAAACCTTTTTCGGCGATGGTAAAGATAAACCTGAAATCACCATCTGCCCATTTTCCTAAGACCTGAGATGTACACACTCTTACAATGGAATTGTTGTGGATTCCAGAGGATCTTGATGACATTAAGGTCCTCCTTTGGGCACATTATCCCATCTGCATGTACCTACAGGCATCACTAATACCATGATCTGGTACATTTCCCTCATTTGCTGGGACTGGGCTGGGATGGCTTGCAATGGCCAGCATCTTGTGGGATGTTGCCATCATCATGAGCAACCATTTTCCATTCCATTTTGACCCCTCACCACCACTTTCGAGGCAGTAGCCATCCACCTCTTCGTAGGATTTTCATTGACTCTGCTCTGTCCATCTACTTCTTGATTGAAAATACCATCTTTCAGGAAGACTTTGATGTCAATCTCACAGCTACTTTCCCCCTTTCTTCTCATGGAGGACTTCGATGAACATAGTCCACTTTGGGGCAGTACTGACACCAACGGGTAGGGTTCTTGAACAATGGCTCCTGGATCCATTACTCTCCCTGTTGAAACACTGATGTCAGTAACTATTTTTATTTCCTGACCCACATTTTCACTGCCATTGATCTTATGATCTGCTCCTCCTCCACCATCTCTACACGTGGGAAGTTGAGAACAATTCTTACAAAAGTGGCTTTGAACTCCTTTCTGAGTTACATGAACACTCGGTCAGCCAGGAGCTGATCGATGTTGCAGTAGTTGAGATGACAGGCTGTATCATCAACATATGCCTTGACCATTTCTCCAACCTCTACTGAGTTTCCACAATTTCTGAAACAGTAGTGGAATTCCGACTACACTGCAGCTCATAAGGGTCAGAACATGGCTTGGAGGGGGGGGGGGGAGGTTATGGATATATCTGACATCCTCCAGCCATGAAGCTTTCAAGCACGCCAGAGTGTGAAAACCCATTTCCTGTGGCAACAGAGTTGGAAAGAATCTCGTATCAACTATATGTCTTCTTTCACCCATACAGCAAGTTCTAAGGTTGTGTGAGATAGAATTTGGAAGATGGGTGGGAATTACACATCCCATTCATCGCTGATCCTGGAGCACCATGGACAGGCAATTGCTAATTCTCAAGCAATTGCCAACACTCTGGGGCATCTTTTTCCTCCATTTCTTCTTCATCCTCTTATTCCTCAAGTTTCTGGCCCTGAAGAGCAAGTCTGAATGCCCTCCTCTGTCTTTCCACTCAAATGGTCTGCAATAGAGATGGAGCCTTGCAATAGGCCATTGTTGGGTATTTTGTGTTTTGTATTGACCATGGTTGGGTATTTTTGTGGGGTATTTGTTTTTGTATTTAAGTCCTATAGTTTATATATGTCTGGCAATAAAAATAGATTAAAGAAAAGAAAAACAACTGAAATCTTATTCCATATAGAATAACATTTTAACCTTTCCTGTTAGGTGGAATATTTTAGTAATTGAGAAACCCTATTCAGGTCTTATTCTCAGCCCCCACCCACCAACAGGGGCAGGGGTGGCTCAGTTGGTAGCACGCCAGGCTCATAATCTGCAGTTCCCAGGTTCAAGTCCCAGCTGAGTCAGTGTTGAGATTTATCTCCACAAAACGCCCCGCCCTGCTCATGGTCAGTAGGCGACATTGATGGGCTTAGAAAAGCTGCCGTCCATTGAATGGGACGTTAAGCCATGTTCCCGTGCGCAGGAGACCCTGTGCACGTTAAAGAACATGCTGGATGGCCTTAACAGAGGCTACCATCTGTCTCCCAACAGCTGTTCCAGTGGGTCCCCTCTCCCAACCTTTTCTGAGCCTTCGGGGTCCTTGTGACTTGGCCATTTAGCCCATGGTGTGCAAAAAAGTGCTGCTCACAGGTAAAAACATCCAAACCCCACCCGCCAATGAAACTGAATTCTTGAACCTCACCCCTACAAAACAGTTTTATTCAGTTATGAAAATGCAATTATTATGATATTACAAAATTTAATAGTCAAGGGAGATATCACTCTTAATTTAATGTTGATATTAATTTTAGAAGAAAAATGGTCTTAAATATAATAATTTATTAAAAAATATAGTAATTGATAATGTGAAATTTTCTTATGTGTGTATGTGTATACAAAATATAATATTTATTTACCTTTTTTTGCAATATGTTTTGTAATAATGAAAATTATTTAATATTTCTAATGTAAATAATTTCTATTATTTTGCATTTTATTTACACTGTTTCATAATTTACAGGATGTGGCAGCTCTGAGAAGTGTACCACTCCTAGGATATATGATAGAAACATTTTCTGAGGTAATATAAAATTTATAAATTTTAATTGTTTTGTGGCTATTAGCATTTGTATTATAATTTAAGGCCTAATCCTTTTCCAAAATACTTATTGATACAAGTGCAAATTTTGATCCATACTTTAAAATATTTAAATTGGTATGAGATAATGTAAAATACCTTCGGATAAAGCTGCAAGATGGCTCACAGAGTGCAAAACTCATAGAACAGACATTCCCTACAATTAGAAGAAAGGGTCATGCCACAAGGGCTGACCTTGATCCCCATAGGATCATATCACCCCCCAGGTAGACAGGAAACAGACTGTTGTGGAACCCAATGCACACTAGTTATGAATTTTTATTTTCCCTCGGTTAAAATTACTTCTGTCAAATATTTGTAAGTCATTAGATATCCTCTGTAGTATGGAATTTCACATATGTGCAAAATATAGTGGTGCTCAAAATTAAGGGATAATTGATGAAAAAAGTGCACACAACTCAAAATTAGTTTCAATAAATACAATCATTTTTAAACCAGTGTATTTTTAGGGTTAATATGAATATTTTTATTTCTAAATTTGTGCTGTTCCTACGGATTTTGTAAGCATTTTTTATGTGCTTTACTATAGCATGATATTTAAAATTTTTGTTTTTGGTAGGAGAGGATTTTTTTTTGCACATTTTTGTGATGCAGTAAAAAAAACTTTCATGAAAAGTAGAAAAAGAAAAAAAGTTCCATGAGTTATGCTCTAAATTTTATATCAAGATACATGTCATACTTTAACATTTGAGATCACTAAAAAAATTGTTGGAGTAGCATGGACATCTAACAATTATTACAAGATAATTATGATGCAGTACAGAAATTTCTGCAAAGCACTATATATATGGAGAAGAAATTAAAGGCTGTTCAGCAGACTCTGGGCAGTTTCTTTTCTCATCCACCACCTCAACAGACTTGAGTTTGTTACTGAACAATCATTGCTTTCATCAGAGTAACCACCTCAATTCTAGGGGGAGATCAGCAATTTTGACCATTTCCCTAAGATCTGAGATCAGCTTTTTAAGCCATAACATGCAAACATTTATTTAATATTACTTTTATATGAATTGTTTATAAGTATTCTACATTAAAATTATGTAATATTATGCATTTTCAATTCTTTATTCTTTTCCTTTATTGATTATTATAATTACTTAAATATTTATGTGGTGTAGAATTTGGATTGTCAAGAATTTAAAAGGATTTATTGTGGCAGAGCCTATTTCAGGTATTTTAGTTATTTCTTATGGGAAATAGTACACTGATTTGTGTCATTTCAGTTTGCATTGTGATTTTCAGTAACCTATCCCAGATACAAACTGAAGTCTTGGTGTACTAAATTATTTGTATACTTCTCAATAGTATTCCACTATAAGTGCCTGTGACCATTTTGTTTTATTTTGACTTATTTTGTTTTGCATCCATATACTAGATGGATTTGACTTTACCCTTTTCTGTGCTCTGTTCTGTGAATTCCTGAGTTGACAAATTTTACTTTTAGCTTACATCTTTGTTAGCATTCTAGTGAGCAGAATTGCAATATTTAGAGATTTCCTAGTAAAGCACTTTTGCTTCCACCTTATATAAGGAAATATTTCCATAATAACCCCTGGGACATTTTGCATTCAGCAGTCTCCTTAAAATCATATTTTTCTCATCAAGGTTTGGTTATTTGCAAATTGCATTCCTATCACTGTTTTGAACTAGAGTGATCAGAACAAACAGCACCTATGCATATAAAAAAGTTTTAACAAGTGTAAAGGAATGTACATATTTACTTTTAAATCACTCTTTTTCTCAAAGATCTATATTAAAATCTACCACTTAAGTTAGGTATTTGGTCAGTTATTTACTTATATTAACTTAAAGAAATGCTGTAAAGTTCTCAGTCCACGAGATGGTAAAGTTAATATTTATAATACACCAAAACCTCAATTTACAGTGAGGATAGGTTCTTCGCAATCATGATGCAAAATGATATATTATTTCCTATAAGAAATAATTAAAAAAATCTGAGATAGGTTTTAGCACTACAGATCCAAATTATACACCATACAATTAAATATTTAAACTGTAGTAATATGATCAATATCAGAGGAAAATAATGCAGAAAGAAATTTAAAATATCCAATAGTACATATTTATAATGTAAAATACTTCCAAAAAAATATATAAAATATTAAATAGCAATTGTTATTAATAAAACATGTTTGCATGTTATGGCTTGAAAAGTTGATGTACTCTTAGAAAGTTTAGGTGGTTACTCTAATGAAAGTAACAATGATTTGGCTACTAACTGACTGTCTACTGGGGTGGCTATCCAGAATCTGCTGAACAACCTTCTTTTTCTCCATAAATTAGCAGTTTCAGATACACTAGATATTTAGCTTCAGTATATATGTGTGATTTATTACTGAAATGTGTGATGTTTGTGTGATTTACAGCTGATATCTGATCTTTGTTGTAATGTTTTACTGTTTTGAACACTGTGCCATGCTATCCTAACAAATGAGATATTGTTGCTGATTTACCACTGCAATTGATTTGCTGCCTAGAAAATAATGCAAATAGAAAATGGGTCATAATTTGCCAATTTTGTAACTGTTAAATAAAAAACTGGAATACCAAGGACCTGGTTATATATTGTACTGTGAAATGTGTAACTAGAAAAATATAAATTTATTGTAGTATTTCTTCATGCTATGAATCAAAGTTTAGTTACTTGATATATTAGCCAATATTTAGCATACATTTACTTGGTTTGCAGCACCCACTATAACTCTCTCAATTCTTTTAGATGCTGAAAATAACTATAAACCCTTTTTTTTTCCTAGTCACTAGAAGGAGTAGATCCTGGATTGCTCTTTCAGCTTACACATCCTGGTCAAGCTGCAATTGTTTTTCATGCAGAAACCTTAGGATCAACAGAAAGGTAATACTGCAATCATTAATTTTTATTGGTTGAAAACATACAGGTATTGCATATATTGATTATATTAATAAATTCTTGTTACACTAAGATAATAACTAAAAGCTGTGTATCAATTGTGTAATAAAGTATGTAATTTATTTTATATGATTGAAATATTTATATAATAATTAATGGAATTAAGCTAAAAAAATTTATGATTCAGTATTTTACCTTTGATAGATCATTCTTTTCTAGAGTCAGTAATAATAGAAGTAAATGTGACAGTTATGTCACATTTACTTCTATGATTATGCAAGAAGACATTAATTCACAGATCACTGGATCACAAATCTTCATGAGTAAGTGATGGCAAAATGCACAGAAATGTTAAAAGTTTTAGATGTATAACAATATAAAGCAAAAGAAAGAATTTTAGAGATAAATTAAAATCTCAACCCAATGAAAATAAAACAACTGACTGTTACGAATGAGTCATTGTGCAAATGCAGGTTGGGAACAGTGTAACATGAATTGTAGAGATTTCATAATAGTTTTTAACTGGTTTAAAACTGAACTTAAGAGTATTTACCTCTTGAGAGAGGTAATGAACAATTTATGATGATTTTTTTCCATTTGATAAACATTGTATCCACTAACAAATTTGGCTGATACAACTAAATACAGCTACAAACTCTCCTGCAATTCTCAACTTTTATCTTCTTACTATTCCTCTTCCCTCCTGCTAGCTCATTCTGACTTGACACTGCCATTTTTTGACATACACCTTTGTTTGGATGTTACTATTTACCAATCTATAGCAATCTCATTTCTTATATTTATATTCACTTTTATATTTTAACATGTCTGCATCTTACAAGCATTTTAACATATCTTACCATCACTTGCTCATAAAAACAGTTGCAATGAAGTGGCCATCACATTGGATTGTCTTCTTACATAATTATTGATATCAGTGATACATTATTTATTTGAAAAATTTCAAAGCCTTTAAAGTAGAAACTAAGAAATGTTTGAATTTTAAATTCAGGTTAAAAATAATTTTTGAATGGTAGTTTGTGTCTGCAGATTCTATTCAGAAAAGGCAGTTGTTAAGAAATAATTTTGCAGTGAGCTACAGTAATTTATCAAGTTAAAAAATAACCCACGCAAATAGAACAGGAAAAAAAATGTGCATGCATGAAATAAAGTGGATAGTTTTTTGTTATTATGCATGCTTTGGATACACTAATTATGCTTTCATGGTGTACCTGACATGAACAATCAGTACATAGTATAACTAGCAGAATTGTCCCATATTGTTTAGGCCTTAATATATAATAAATGGCTCAGAGTAGCAAGATTTTAGACATATTCCAAACAGGTCTGAGGGCACTCATTTATACTCACAGTGACATTACTAATGGCAGAAGTTTTTGGCTCCCTGTAATTCTGCAGGCACTTGACTGATAGCCCATAATTTGGTGTGCTGGTCCCACTCATGTCTTTCTGCAAGGGTTTTAGACATTAGGTTCCTAGCTGTAGTAGGTCAGGATTAAACCCACTGCAAATGTTCAAAATCTGGAGGTGCTGCCATTGTCTGCTGCATGAATGGAGAGTTGAAAGTTTTGAATGGAATAGTACACTGGATGTGGAAAGTTATCAACGGACAGCTGTTTCAATCCCAGGTTTTGGGGGAGGACCTAATTTTATGCAGTGAGATGAAGCTGTGGATGAAGTTTGGTGGCCCTAGCTCTGACCATTTGGAGGAGTTGTTGAACAGACAGACAAATTCTCTAAAATATATATAATAGATATAGGATATAATAAAAGATTTGGAAAGCATGAATTTATAATGTCAATTAGTTTCTGAATAAAACCAAAATAAAATGAGCATAAACTGTCGCCATATACATATCGGCAGTCTGCAATCCATTGAAATTAAGACAAAAAAAATGAATATATGTATAGAACATTTAAGTAATAGCTGTATACTCTCAGCTTTGTGATAATTTGAACAAGATTTTGCTAAAATTCATTAACAATGCCATTTGCAAGGCATATATATAAAATATATATAGGTAACATTGTGGCTTAAAAAAAGTTATCGCAAGCATTCAGTTTGCTTAATGGAAAAGAATGCTGCATAAATCTGTAATTCTCTGCTTATATATCATTTACATGCAAATGAAGACAATAGGATATTTTGTTGCAGTAATGCATCTGCCAATCAGTATCTTTTAAATTTTTATGTGATATTTTAGTAATAATTTTTCTTTGAGAAATGTGCACAGAACAGGTACAAAATGGCCATACACTATAACTGATTTTGTAGTGCAAACTTATCAATGGATTTTACACACTAGAACCCCAATTGTGCCACAATTTAGATTTTATATGATATTCTGTATACTGTCCTCAGTGAGAATGGAAATATTGGGGAAAGACTGGAATTCTGGTGGAAATGTTAAATCATGGCTAAATATGTGAAACGCCAGACCTTGTATACTTTAAAGAATTCATCTTTGATAAACTCATGATAACTACATAGTGAAATTCCTTCTCCAGCCTTGCCATTACATCAACATTGGTTTTGGGATTGCATCATCCTTCAATTTGAGTAGCACTCATCAACGTAACAACTTGATTCTTTAACAAATATATTTTAACATGTTAAATGTTAATGATCATATCATAAGATTGTGTTATGGAAAAAAGACATAAGACTCAACTTGTATTTTTATGTTGATTTTTTTTTAATGGGATCAGTGTTTTTACTCTAGTAATATTTTTACACATAAAACATCAATTTTGCTCTATTTTTTAGAATATAATTTTGAGTTATGTTTTATTTATAAAATATATTTGTAACATTTTAATTTAAAATAGTCTGTCATTTTATAGAGTAATATTTTGATTTTTATAACATTTTTATGGATTTAGTATTGATTTATTATATATATATTTGCATGGGATTTTTTAGGATGAAAATATACAATGCTACCTAATGTGCTCTTATACCATTCATGTTAATTTGTGACGTTTTATCTGGCTAATATTAATTTTTTACAGAATTTGATCTCAGAGGCCATATGTAAGTAGGTATATTACAAAAACTCAGATGTGTAGTTAAAAGTTAAAAAGTGCTATGTAAAAGTAAATATGTAAAAATCAGTTTATTATGGAAGGCGACCTCAAAACAGGTCTCATAAGGATATCATGAAGTAATCAGGTTCCTTTGAGAGCAAGACACTGCAGTTATTCATCACCAACTGCAAATGTCTATGGCCCAGATATTATATATATGTAACATGTAGAGTGATGTGGTGCACAGAGTTCACAAGTGAATGTTCCATTCTGACAGATGAGTAGTGCAGTGGCAGGCCATCAGCTTCAACAATAGACAACACATGAATGACATGTCAGGTTGCTGTGAGTGCAAAATAGCCATTGGCTTAGCTGAATAAATCCACTCACTAACAGTGAATGTGGTTATTTGTTTTCAAAGCTAGAAAAAAGTACAACAGTGAAGTATTTCCAATTGATAGAATATCAGCTTTCACAACTGAATGTAGTGTCATTAGTTTCATTGCATGCTCTTTTTTTTAATCCCATAAAAGCAAGAAAAATGTTTTGTCCTCTCCCTCCCACAATGATATAAGCTTTTGTTCTGGCTTGTGGGAAAAACTGCTGCCTGGCCAGACTTTTCTGAATTCCCCCATGCTTGGCCATTGATACTGCACACCACATCATTCGTAATGTGCTGGGGAAAAGTGTATGCAAGATGGGTGCCCACGCAATTGAGTGCAGAGCATAAGGTATTGTGAATAAGACAGTCTGATACACATGTAAACTACTCAGGAGAAGGTTTACAAGTTTTTCAGTTACATCATTACCAGCAATGAAATATGTGTTCATCACCATCACGTTACCCCAGAATTGAAGGTGGCATTGATGGAGTGAAACACACTTCATCCCTTACAAGAAAAGAGTTCGAGATTGTGCAGTTTTCAGGGAAGGTGTTATTGACAACATTTTGAGATTGTGCAGTTTTCAGGGAAGGTGTTATTGACAACATTTTGAGATAACATGACTTTCTCCTCCTTTAGTTCCTGGAGCAAGGGACAACAGTGAATACATATTGTTACTGAAATATTAGCTAGAGGAATGTAAAAAAGGATGCCAAACTGACTTTGCATAGATGATTGAGTTTTACTTAAATATTGAACTTCTTATATTTTTACTCTCTCTCTCTTTCCACTGTTTGTCAGTTTGTATGTGGCACCTGAAGGAATCCACCCAGAAGAAAATCCCTGGCTTGCTCATAAAGGGAGTTATTCTTCTTCATTATAATCCCTGCCCTCATTACAATGAATAGTAGAGCATAACTCCTGGAACAGTGTTGTTGGGGATGTCTCAGCCATCCTCCAATATCACCAGCCTGAATCTTATACCTAGTAATCACCTATTCATACCACCAAAGAAGTGTTTCAAAGGAAAACACTTCTGATATGATAAAGCAATAGCCAAGGTGCACCAGTGGATTCACGAACTGGACCTCGATTTCATTATTGTAGGAATAGAACAGTGTGTTGCCGGGGGCAAATATCTCGGTTGCCCTGCTGGTTATAAGAAATGAATGGTTTGTTTGGTATTATTTGTTGATGTTCATGTAAACATTATAATATGAGATAACACAATTTCAGGTATTTGTTGAACATCCCTTTTATAGATATGTACATTCTAAATTTATCTAAGAGAACATAAAAACTTTAGTGAATTCTTAAAATAAACGGTAATTGCAATTAGTTTATATTACTTTGTCTTATTTTAAATATTGTGGGTTTTTTTGTATACCTTGAAAATTTATTATAAAATATATGTGGCAAAAGTGAGGAAAAAAATGATCTGATGGAATGAAGTGACAGTATTGCTATAATTTTTTTTTATCTGAAGAAAGTTCTTTGTTGCATTATAGAATGTTATTGGTTATCATTTTAGATGGATACAAGCACTGAAAGAGGCCACTGTTTTGGAGTGAAACAAGATTACAATAAAAGGAACTTTTCCTTTGATATTCTACTATAGATAGGATAAACATGTGAAAACTGTATTTTGTTGTAAATGTTATTCAGTATGTATTTGGCATCATGATGGATTTTTCTAGACTGAAAAACAAGAAAATACAGTGGGGCTTTTTAAATTGGGGGAAAATATTTTTTCTCCACTGTTTTATTACACTTCTATAACACAGCCTTGTGAACAGGATATGTTTAACAAGTTTGTACCTCTAAGACTCGCCTAGTGGAATGTTAAATAACATAATATATTGTTTTCAATCTTCAGGAAAATAATAATTTTTATTATTGACATCATTAAATTTTGTGTATGTGTTGTGTTACTATTTATATTGTTTATGCTAAAATGTTTTAAGAGATTCTTTGACAAGTGCAGTAAAATTTCAATAAGCAATATTAGTTTGAAAAGGATGCCAAACTGACTTTGCATAGATGTTCGAGTTTTACTTAAATATTGAACTTATAATTTTTACTCTCTCTTTCCTTCCACTGTTAAGATAAAAGGAAAGCCAATGTTAATTAGTAAAATTTAAATGGCATGTTAAGGCATTAATAAGGTTCAATGGATTGACATCTTGTCTAAGCAAACAACAACTAATAAAAAGGATCATGTTGAATGGTACTCATAATAAATATGTTGATACTAGTCACTGCAGTGCATACATAGTTTTTTTTCCCCCATTCCCTATTTATATCTGATTTTAAATTGAGCTAATTATCATATCATTTCATCACCCATTAGTTTTGACACATTATTATAAATGAAGTAATTGTCATTGCTGATATTTTATTTGGGAAAAAATTTATTAATAATTCAACTGAAAATAATATCTTGCAGATAAAATCTGTTATAAATTACAAATATACAGTGTAATTTGGTAGAGATCAGCATGGAATTTAGACATTTACACTGGTGACTAAAATAAATTGCTTTTTAAAAAAAACTTCCTTTTTGTTAATGCACAATGCTTTAGAGTGTATATAAATGTATGTTTCAGATGTGTTGATAATGGTAAAATTTAGCTACCAAAATTGTTTCAACTATAAGTTTTATCACATTGTGCAAATATTTGTACAGTATTCATATAGATACAAAGAAGTGTGTTTAATCTAACCATTTTAGGTTTTAAGATTAAAAAAAAACTATGAAAAGACAGCAAAAGAGCAAATGTCTTTATTAGAAAAATGCTTTAAGAATGCAAAATAAACATTTTGTATTTCAGCTCCTGATTTTTTCTGGGGAACTGATATGTGGATGAGTCATTACTACGGTATTTTCCTACCTTTTTATATATATTTTTTCAAATAAGAATTTGCTGTAATATAGCATTTGATTCTTGAAAGGTGAGATTCAATTCGTAACCCTCACCAGAAAGAACGTGGCTGCCACAGATTTCATAGTTTTAAATGATTTTTGGTTTCTGATTTCAATTAATTTTTCAGCAACTTTTTTTACTGTAAAATGTATTTACCTAAAGGCATATATCATCATTAATAAAAGCCTATAATTTAATATCTGACTAAAAATTTGTGATTTTTTACTTGAAGTATAAACTAACTTTATATATGTATTGGAATTTGCTGCATTTTGTATGTTTAAATATTTTTTAATTATATTAATATTTTGAGTAGTGATATTCCAAGTGATTTATGTTTTGCAATATTTAAGATGTAATTAGCTTTCTTTGGAAATGTTTGTTAATATATATAATCATATTCTGTTCAAGATCTTATTAGATGCGTGTTTGTCATATTTAAGGAGTGAGAAAAGCACATTGTGATATAATAGCAAATGTTTAAAAATATTTGTACAAAGTAAAAAAAAAAGTTAAGTGTTGGCACAAATTTAATATATTTACACATGTAGATAATATATGCAATCATATCTAATAGTTAACTAATTTGTGTTAAAAGTGTTTCAGTGCCTTTAAATAGAAAAGAATTAATATTCAAATAAAATTTTAAGAGTGCACACTGGATTTGGATGATGTGAAATAAAATGTTTGCTAATATAATGAACTTAGTTCATTGTGTATTTGGCTATAGTATGATGTTTGAAGTTATCAAGAAATATATAACTTAAACATGCAGTGGATGCAAACAAGCCAATCATCATGAGACCAGTACATTGTAAATGCAAATATTAGATCTTTTAAGGTTGGTAATCATTTAAATCAAAATAACGTACATTTACAAATTCTCTTTATAAGAGTTATTTCTTCAAAGCAATACAGGTGGTTACTACATAGATTTCAAAAACATTTTTGACTCTGTTGATTGTCAAAATTTGGAGTCTGTTACGAGATTGTAAGGCGTACCTGACTAGTTAATATTATGATGGCTCTCTATGAGATAGTTGGTAAGGCTTGTAGCAATTGGTTTAGCATTACTGCTGGAGTTTGACAGGGATGAATTTTGTCTCCTTTTCTGTTTAGTTATTTATTATTTTTAATGGAATTCACTGTATTGGGGTGGATGATGCCTTAAATGGGGTAGAAATTTGAAAAATTCTTAATTTAGATTATGCCGATTATTTGGCTCCTTTGGCAAATGAAGATGATGAGATAAATGCTTTCATTAGAGCCTGTTGACAAGACTGGTAGTAGGTTTCCTTTTCACTTACTTTTCTACTAATAATTTACTTCCAGATCTTTCCAAATTCACTTCATGTCCCCAAAGAAATTATTTGAATTTAGTGGCTGAATTGATAACTCTCCAACATTAGAGTTTCAAAAAATAGTTTATCACCAAAAGTATTAGTGAAGAAAAATTCGTTCACCTATTTTTTCTCACGAGATCTTCATAGTCTCAACCAATATCAACCATACATTCAATTCCAGAGTACCAGTGACATGATGATTATTTGAGTTTGTTTCGATTTCGATTTTATTCAGTTGAAAGACAGTTGCAATTATGTACTGTTTTAGAATCACAATTGGCCCTTATGTACCGCTCCAAAGTTTATTAACTTCCTCAAGTTGGACCTTTGATCCAAAATAGATTCAAACTCCGGATACGTATCGGGCGCCAGGCAATATTAACTTGTAAAATAAAGTTGAAATAAGGTTCGTTATGTATATAGCATTACTTATCGAGCTAGAATTCAGAAAAGATTGTCAAGTTTAATTAAAGTTATATTTAAAAATCATTAATTGCTGCCCAAGATGAAAAAAATAGCAAAGTCAAAAATTCATAAAGCAAACAAAGTTTATTTTCAAAAAATTCAAAGACTCACCAATTCAGTTGATGAATAATACAAAAGTCGAAGTAACTAAAAAAAAAACTCGGAAACTGACTACTAACGTCTTCCTCCATCACCACCTTCCTACTAACATCTACATACTCGACTCTTGTGTCGCTTGGGGGTGGGGGTGGCTGTCGGTAGCGCGCCAGGCTCGTAATCTGTAGTTCCCAGGTTCGAGTCCCAGCGGGGTCAGCGTTGAGATTTATCTCCGCAAAATTCCCCGCCCTGCCCACGGTCAGTAGGGGACACCGATGGGCTTGGAAAGGCCGCCGTCCGTCGGATGGGACGTTAAGCCGTGGCTCCGTGTGTGGGAGAGCCTACCCTGTGCACGTTAAAGAACACGCTGGATGGCCTTGACTTGAGGCTCTCCCAACAGCTGTTCTAGTGGGTCCCCTCCCCCAACCTCTGAGCCTTCAGGATCCATGTGACCTGGCCATTTAGCCCATGGTGTGCAAAAAAGTGCCGCTCAGAGGTAAAACAATCCAACAACTTGTGTTGCTTGACACCTAGATTTTTAAAAAAATAATTATTTCGTCATTATATTTGATGAAAATTTAAATTATGATATTTATTAAAGCGTTAAACAGTGCTAAGCAATTGACGTTTACTGCGTTATTCCACATACATGCTGGCAGCCATGTGAAAGGTGGCCATTAAATAAGTTTGGCTTCCGACTAGGGGTACTGTAATACATCGTTGCTCACTGTATTATATCTCGGTTTATCCTTAGAACCATGGAAGTAAGAATAAAGATGCCCAATGCCAGTGCTCCTCTAAGTTGTGGTCTGCGGACCGGTGTTGATCCACGACCCATCAGTTACAGGGCCTGCAGCGAGCTGCCAGGAAACAAAGAAATGTTTGCAGAAGTGTAATGTTGATATTAAAGAGTAAAAGTTCGTAATTTCAAACACTTCTCTGGTTGAGGAAAGTATAATGCGCATTGACATTGTTTCTTAGGGTAGCACGTGCCACAGAAGCTTCAGGCGCATGTACGGCTAACGGATCTCGGGAGCAGAGTTTCCTGCCTGTCCTCCACATCAGAAAGGTTGAGAAGCATTCCCTATGCCGCAGTAACAATACTAAAGACCTGAAGCCAGTTTTCTTAGGGCCCCGCCCCCTTTTGGTGCCACAAATTTGCAGGTGTGAATTTGAGGGCGGTTTATTTTTTAGTAATACTTCTCAAACAGTGCCTTGATATTTGGTACACTGATTCTTCTTATTAAAGTAGTATCAACGATGACACTAAATTATCAAAAATATTGGGAGACTTTCATGTTGTGCGAAAACTGTATTCAAATCTCCCTAACTTTGAATTAGGCGTTTGTAGCAAAATGTTACAAAGAAAAATCTAAAAGAATCGACTCGTAAGAATTTACCTTAAAATTATAACAAATCGTTTACTGAAATCTACTTTTAAAAGTTTGGGTAAAGGTTTTTTGCATTAGTTATGACACGGTGTTCAGGACCAATATAACAGCAGCATCTGCTGTCGAATTTTTCAGCTTCAACAACTCTAAATAATAAAATTAATGTTTTCTAAAATTGAAATTTTGATAAATTTGGATTTACAATTTATCTTCTGAAACATTTTTTCTATAAAAGCTTATTTTAAAAGTTGGCGAGTTTTGAGGGTGGTTTTGCTTTGACATAACATGGAAGTATCCCAGTACCTTTGGTAACATGTGGAGCAAATTCAGGAAAGATATAAAAATTGGGATTGTTTCTGCGAAATTAAGGAGAGGTGGTAAAATTGAGGCAACTTGGCAAAATCTAGGGGGAGTTTGTAAAACTGGAAACCACTTGGTAAAGTACAGATGAGCTGTAAAAATTGGGATTGATTTTGGGAAGTTAAAGAGAGTTGGAAAAAATCGAGAACTCTGCAAAATTCGAAGCCACTTTCCTTAATTGCACAGGGGCGGGGGTGGCTCAGTCGGTAGCGCGCCAGGCTCGTAATCTGTAGTTCCCAGGTTCGAGTCCCAGCTGGGTCAGCGTTGAGATTTATCTCCGCAAAATTCCCCGCCCTGCCCACGGTCAGTAGGGGACACCGATGGGCTTGGAAAGGTCGCCGTCCGTCGGATGGGACGTTAAGCCGTGGCTCCGTGTGTGGGAGAGCTATACCCTGTGCACGTTAAAGAATACGCTGGATGGCCTTGACGGGAGGCTACGATCTGTCTCCCAACAGCTGTTCCAGTGGGTCCCCTCCCCCAACCTCTGAGCCTTCAGCGGCACCATGTGACTTCAGGACCATGTGTGTGACTTCAGGATCCATGTGACCTGGCCATTTAGCCCATGGTGTGCAAAAAAGTGCCGCTCAGAGGCAAAACAACCCAACCCTTAATTGCACAAGAAAGGCACAATTTTCACAACTGCCCTGCATTTTACCGAGTTGATAAAATTCGAAGTGACTTGGCAAATTCAGAAAAGATGTAAAAATTGCGATTTTTTTTCTTTAAAATTATGGCGAGTTGGCAAAATTCGAATCCACTTAGTAAAATATAGGCTAGTGAAATTTGGGATTTGTTTTGTGAAATTAAGAATTGACAAAATCGAGAAAACGGCAAAATCTTGGAGAGTTTGAAAATTTTGAAGGGACTTAGCAAATTTAGGAGAGATGTAAATATTGGGATTGGTTTTGTGAAATTAAGGGGAGTTGGGAAAATTCAAACTGACTTGCTACAATTCAGACGAGATATAAATATTGGGATTATTTCTGTGAAATTACAGCTAGTTGGGAAAATTGGAAGTCAAATGGCAAAATGCAGCAGAGTTGTGAAAAGTGCCTCAAACCCCTCGCCACTACCACAACCACGGAGCGAAAATCTAGGTACAAACCTGACAGAGACATTATTTTCTCAGTTGGCAAAATTTGATTTCGAGTTGGAAAATGTTCGATTTCAAACCTCCCCCCCAACCATATTACTTCGCTACGCACCTGTGTGCCCCCATTATATTGGCACCCTTAGGCTAGTGTCTAACGTGCCTAATGGGAAATCCGGACAGTCGGCTACTTTGGTAGCCTTGATATAAACTAGTTTGAAGATTAATAATATTATGCATTCTTGTTCGCGAGAGTGCACAATAGTTTATTTACCATTGCAATGACCAATGAGGGCTATCCCTTGACTAAAGTTTTTGGTTCATTAATATTTTTTTTTTAATTTGAATCATATTATTTAAATGTCTGTTGAAAATTCTGGCAAACGTTAATAAAACTATAAAATTTCACTAAGCAATCATTTTTGAAACGGCAGGATTTTTCATACGAATGTTTTTAAACTTTTTTCCATTTCAGTATTTCTGTTTTTTATTTCTCAGTTTGTATTTATAATTTGCATGATAGTTTATATTAATTTTGAGTTCGAACCTGTATTCTATTATAGGTAAAGAGTTGAATTTTTAAGACTACGATATGGCTTATGTTGAAGGATGCGTTCTTGGAAAACATCGCATAAGTAAATCTTGTTTGAATAGGAAATGTGGTATACTCCCAGTGGTGAAAGTAGGCTGGTATGGTGTACCGGCCTACTTTCACCACTGGGAGTATACGTTTCCTACACACACACACAAACAAACAAACAAAATCCTCATGCAGCCATGGGCTAAGAAGCTCCAACCAGACTAATTTTCCTTTCCAGATACGTCTGTTCTAAGCTACAGCTGCTGCATTTGGCCACTGTCGGCCAATTCTAGCAAGGTCCTGTTTGACATTGTCTGCCCATCGCATCTTAGTTCTCCCTTTCCTGAAGCCATTAGGCACACTGTTCATAATCCTATTTGCCAATCTGCAGCTATGCATACAGGCAACATGGCGAAACTAACGCAGACTCTCTCTGCAAAAATGTTGCTCAAAGGAGGTTGACTCCTAACTTGTTTATAAAGTACATGTTTCGCTACCATAACTAACTTTAGAAAGAACCAAACTATTATACAGCATAATTTTAGTCTTCAGATTCTAATTTCCCACACTCTCCATAGATTCTTAAGCGTCCCGGCGGCAATTCCTATTCTGTTTATCCCATGCCGCACATAATTAGTATCTGTTACATAGCTCCCAAGATAATTAAACTGAGAGACCTGCTCAAGACTGCAACCATTCAGATTAACTGAATCACCGCCTGCTTGACCAATTTTCATCACTTTAGTTTTTTCTCTGTTTATCACCAAACCTATTCTATTACCAGTCTCATAAACATCATTAGCCAACAGGGTCAAATCAACTGCATAATCTAAATAAGAAATTTTTAAATCTCTAGATCATTTAAACCCAAAACCTTTCTCTTGCAAAGAATTTCGCATAACATAATGAATAACCAAACTAAAGGGAAAAAGGGACAAAATGCACCCTTGTCAAATTTTACTAGCAATGCCTAAACCAATCGCTGCAAGATGTACCAACTCTCACATACGACTCGCTGTTATTATAGAGAGCTCTCATTACACTAACTTATCAGATATTCCATATGATCTAAAAATCAACCACAAATTAGGTCGATCAACAGAGTCGAAAGCCTTTTTGAAATCTATAAAGCTAGTAACCACAGGTTTCTGAAACTCAAAACATTTCTCAAGAATCTGCCTAAATGAAAATATTTGATCAAAATATCTACCATTTCTGAATCCGCACTGTTCATTAGGCAGTTGTCCATCAACCAAATTCTTAATTCTATTAAGTATAATCATGTGAAGAACCCTACTGGAACAGAAAATAAACCAATTCCCCTATGTCACAAAAATTACGACTACCTTTTTTTAAAAAAATAGGGATATTAATAGCTCTAGTAAAATTCTTAGGGACAACACCTTTATATAAAAATACCAGTTAGCCATGTGACAACACAAGTGCTCCCAGCTCAGCATTTCAGTGGTGATTTCATCCACACCTAGAGATTTATGCAGTTTTAATGTAGAAATAGCCAAAATGACTTCGAAATGTAATATAGGGCCGTCATTAAATCCAGTAAATCATCTATCCTTATTACAAGCATTGGGAGTAGAAATAATCACACTGTTTAGAACATCTCTGACTTGATCACAACACAACTTTGCCTCTGACCATACACAACAACTTTAATAACGATTCATATTGGGTGAAAGAGAGGGGATGCTAAATATCGGTACTTCGTATAATCATTGATTGCACTTGATGAATGAGACGGGGTGGCTCAGTCGGTAGCGCGCCAGGCCCTTAATCTGCAGTTCCCAGGTTCGAGTCCCAGCTGGGTCATCGTTGAGATTTATCTCCGCAAAACTCCCCGTCTTGTCCACGGTCAGGAGGAGACACCGATTGGCTTGGTAAAGTCCGTCGGATGGGACGTTAAGCCATTACCCCGTGTGCGGGAAAGACATACCATGTGCACGTTAAAGAACACGCTTGATGACCATGACATGACCTTGACTGTCTCCCAACAGCTGTTCCAGTGGGTCCCCTTCCCTAACCTTATCTGAGCCTTCAGGGTCCATGCGGCCTGGCCATTCAGCCCATTGTGTGCAAAAAAGTGCCGCTCAGAGGTAAAACAACCAACCACTTGATGAATTTTATGTTATTATCAGGGAAGCATTCTTTCTTAGTTTAACGTCGATCTCCTGGATTTACATCCCACCTATTGTTTTCCCCTCTTGTCCCAATGTCGATCGATATATACGTGTCACCTACTATTATCCGTGATAAAAAGATGGAGTTGCATACTGCAGGTAAGAAAGTTTATAATATCAGTCGGAAGAGATCTTGATCGGCGGCCGGTAGCTGTGGCCAGAGCACCTGATATTTTCATGTGGTCGTAGGTATGTATCCCACCCAGCTCAAGACAATTTTTCCTCTAGATTTGATATCGACATTAAGCTAAGAGTGAATACTTCCCAGCTTGTTGAACAAAAAACGTCGAAATATTTCTTCAGTTTAAAAGTTACTCTGAATATTCGATGTCATTCTAAAAAAAGATTAATAGAGCATCAATTTCTAAATCCACGTGCCAAGCTAAATTTGGCATATGGGTTTAGAATATGCACGTTGGGTAATGAAAATATGAGTGAAAAGTTTTTTGCCTAAAAAAAATTGCTTCTAATAACAAAGAAAAATTAAAACCATTACTCTAGATCAGTGGTTCTCACCCTTTTATGCTTCACGTACCCCCTGGAAATGTGTATGTAACTGGCGTACCCCTTGTATAGATAGATAAAACTATAGTTATAGTATAACAATGGGAATAAAATAAAACATATATATCAGTGGTTCTCACCCTTTTATGTTTCACGTACCCCCTGGAAATGTGTATATAACTGGCGTACCCCTTGTATAGATAGATAAAACTATAGGTATTGTGTAACAACGGGAATAAAATAAAACATATATCAGTGGTTCTCACCCTTTTATGCTTCACGTACCCCCTGGAAATGTGTATGTAACTGGCGTACCCCTTGTATAGATAGATAAAACTATAGTTATGTTTTATTCCCATTTTATACTATAACATATCTAGCGACTTTTGAGCTCTCACGGAGTACCCCAAAAAATTTTACCACGTTGAGAACCCCTAGGGACTCTAGATAACAATCTTACAGCTTATT
The DNA here is from genome assembly GCA_038380435.1 of Ryuthela nishihirai. NCBI lineage: Eukaryota > Metazoa > Arthropoda > Arachnida > Araneae > Heptathelidae > Ryuthela > Ryuthela nishihirai. The sequence goes on from JAWZYU010000020.1 coordinate 46,278,818, forward strand.
GTTTTCAATAAATCAGATCCGCGAATACAACGGAATTGATAAGTATTCAGGTATATTAATATTTATTTCACATAAACTCCAAATCATTTGCTTTTTGTGAAAAATGGGTAGAAACAAAGTACTTGAACACTTCTTTCGTCACCATACACGTTACTTTATTACCCCTGTAAGACTACTTCAATGGAGTGAGCCGCTGTCTTTGAAGCGTACAGGTAAGAAATAAAATCTACTTTCCACATTGTATACTCCAAACTCCCCATTTCATACACAGTATATGTTGTAAAAAAATTGCTAATTAAATCCCTATCGGGACTTGCAATATATTCAATTCACTCAATATATAAATTCGTGAATATTGAAGAAAGCAAAAAGATGCACAATTCTGCTTTATAAATTTCTTACATTAAGAGCAAAGTTTTTGCATAAGCTCAGTATCTGGAAAATCGCATTTGTATTAGCTGTCCTAATGCTCGCGAGACAATAAGCTCGCCGAAAAAAAAATTAGTTACCCATAGCTGAAGGTCACCTAATAGCACGTAACGCCTCCGTGCGACCGAAGAACAGCCGAAATCCTGTCTGGCATGGATGCCACCATTGTGCGGATGTAGTGCACATTAATATTCATCCACTCTTCCAGCAGCAAATGCTGCATTTCGACCAGATTGGCTGGGACGGTGCTTCATTCGTTATTTATATCAGTATATAGTATCATCGTATATTATTATTCATTCGTAATTTATATCCAGACTAGGGCAAGAAATTCATTTGTACTGCACAGTTGATTCTAGCAGGCAGCCCACCAGCTGATTGATCTAGGAGAGGGATATCAACCCAGAACTTACCTTGGGTGGGGGGTGCTCAGATGGTAGCTTGCAATCTGCAGTTTCCAGGTTCGAGTCTCACTTGAGCTAATGTTGAGATTTATTTCCACAAAACTCCCCGCTCTTCCCTCGCTTAGTAGGGTACACTGATGGGTTAGGAAAAAACAAAATCTTGGGGAGGACAAAATTCGGAGTGGCTTGACAAAATCGTGGGGAAAACTGATTTTCTATCTGACATTCTGAAAACTGACATTCTATCTGACAAATGATTTGTCAGATAGAATGTTAAGCTGTGGCCCTAGTGTGGGAGAGTCATACTCTGCATATTAAAGAACACACATGGAATTAACGCGAGGCTACCAATGGACAGCAAAAAGTACATATATATAGGCGTTCTGGAGGTGAAAATGGTCGCAACACTGCAGAAGCTGTTTCCTAACGGCGATGGAGTATTTCAACAGGATCTGGTTCCATGCCACAATTCTAAGCTTGCTAAGAGCTTCTTTACCCAGCAACATTTGAAGGTATTGGAGTGGCCAGGAAATTCACCCGATCTAAACCCCATTGAAAATTTGTGGGCCATTATTAAAACGCGCATATCTGAGATGGATTGCACGACGAAAACTAAAATGATAGAAAGTGTGGTACCACGACCCTGAAGTGAAGGAGATGTGTGGAAAGCTAGAGTCATCAATGGTTGACAGGGTGAAAGAAGTAAAGCTAAGGGGGGTCACTATTAACTACACTATTAAACAAATAAATATTTTAGTTTTGTCTTTGTTACTGCATTTTCCTATTGTCCCAACTAATTTGCACAGTACTGTAGGTAACCTAACCCAAATCCCACTTACCTGAAGCACGGGACAAACCAATGTATTTCACGTTGGCCTCCTAAGCACTGCCCAGTTCTGTGACTAACACGCTATTCAACTACAAAGCAGACCCCAACATTCAAGACTGGAAAGTGAAAAAAGCTCTCCACACAAATTCCAGGCTTCTTTCAGAGAGAGAGAGAGATCACAATGCATGATAAACGTATAGGTGGGGCCAGGGCCGTGCGGTAGATTTTCTCATTAAGGCGCGGCATTTCGAAGACTTGCATCATAAATGTTTTTTCTTTAAAATAACCATCGATTGTGATTTAAAAAAACAAAACAAAATGTACGAATACTATTTTTATTTTGAAAATATAAACTACTTTAAAATAATGATATCAACTACTACAGTTTTACCCTTCTAACTTTAACTTTAGCAAATTCGTTAATTAGGGATGTGTAGTCTAGAGTGGCAACCAATGTAGATTCAATAGAAATTAATGACAGATTTCTAAGTTTTGTTTGGCTTTATTGAACTTCTTAAGTAGTGTTTTATTAATTTTAATTTGGAAAAACTTCTTTCCCCACTAGCTACAGAGACATGGAGTGTTAATAAAATTCTCAGAACTGCCAACAGTATTCGGATACAAGGAAATTAAATTTTGGCAACAAATAATTTAAAACATCCAAAGGTTTCATAGAATAGGGTAGCATTCGGGATACATCACGGAATTCTTCTTGAAGATCATTTGCATTTATATCTGATTCATTTTCGACCGAAAGTATTGACTGGAGACTGGTACAATAATTTTCTAGCGTTTTGTCATTTATAGCCTTGAGTTTTAAAATGTCATATAAAAACTGAAAATTTTTGCTATGGGTTTCCAGAAGCGTGAATTGTTCATTCAGAGAATTATGGGTAATGTCCAGAATATAATTGAAAAAGTTTATTTTAAATTTATTCTCCTCTGTTAAGGGTTGATCAACAACTTCATAGTCAAATTGACGCTTTTTCCTTCTGGCTCTAACTTCAGATTCGGCAGGAAATTCTGCACTGCATTCAAGATTCTCTGCAATCTCATTAGCAGCAAAGCGTTTCTTTTTATATATAAAATTTTTATATATTATATTGACTTCCAGCCAATTTTTTCCTTTTCTGTTCCATACGTAATAAAAATATTAAATAAAAATTCACAGTCCTTCGCAAAGATGCAACCGAGGGGGTCATTGAAAATGATTAAATATGATGATGCTTATCATGCTATTAAAATAGGGTAGATAAAATAAGGATAGAAATGAGTTGCAAAGCTAGTAAGATTTGTAGGTAACAGAACATAATAAATAGATAACGAATATCTGTCAAATTGACAGCTAACAGCCGTTTTGACATTTGCCTTTCTTTAACTTGTTATTGTGTTGTCTCCACTTCAACTTATATGGATTTGGTAAAAATAGAGCAATAAATAACGAACGCAAAAGTAGGCAAATATTTCCTAAGCAACTCTCTCTCTCTATCACACACAGAACGCAAAAGTAGTCCAATATTACCTAAATAACTCTATCTGTCACACAGAGGCACACGTTCCGCACCTGAGATATACCCAGTCCATGCAAATGCTACTTTTTAATTCGAGTCCCTATTGTCAGAACGTAATCATTTTCAATGATAATAAGTAACTACAATTGCTGTAAAAAAACAATAATTCTCTTACCTGATCTACTTTTCAAACACAAAAACTGAATTAGTATAAATGCACAAAAATTATACTGATACAGATATATGTCTGATTTACTGATTTAAATACAGCACAGCCACTTGCCACTTCTCATGACAAACTAACATTAAAATCAAATATTGTCAATAATTGAAAGCTCAAAGCAGAACTATCAACACGTAACACGTGAAATTGTCTTTTGTGATAATTGCCGCCTCAGCTTTCAGGAGCGGGCGCGCGGTATATTACAAACAAAAATAATAGCTTCGCGCTGTCAGATCAAAAGTCTTTCGGCGAGCGCTCGCCAACGATGCACCTGCACCAGAAACCGAAATCAAAGGGTACCGAAAGCACTGAGGCAGAGGCGTACGATAAATCATAAATCGTATACATCAATATCGGAATAATATAGACCAATATAGAAAAGCGTTGCGTAAAGATTTTTAATTATTGAATGGTTCAAATTGTATTTTGATTTCGCTGCTTATGCCGCCCCCTTACGGTGCCACCTGATGTGGCCGCCTCTTTGTATCATAGCACGGCACGGCCCTGGGTGGGGCAGTGACGGATCCAGGGGAGAGATCGGCCTATCATACAATCAATCAAATCATTTGCGGCCAAATCATTTGGGGGGGAAACTCCCCCCCAAGTAACTCGAAGTTGGCAAAATTCGAAGCGACTTCGTAAAATCGAGGCGAGTTGTGAAAATTTGTAATCCTTTTTTTTTTGTAAAATTAAGGGGAGTTAGTAGGGGAGTTGTCAAAATGGAGGCAACTTGGTAAATCTACGGCAGTTGGGAAAATGGAGACGGCAAAATCTAGAGCAGTTGCAAAATTCGAAGCCACTTAATAAAATACAGGTGAGTGGCAAAATTCGGAGTGACTTGTCAAAATCTTGGGGAGTTGGCAAAATTCGGAGTGACTTGGTTAAATCTTGGGGAGTTGGCAAAATTCGGAGTGACTTGGCAAATTATTGGAAAATTCGGAGTGGGTTGGCAAAATCCTTGGGAGATGGCAAAATTCAGGGGAAATGTAAAAATTAGGATTTTTTTTCTGTAAAATTATGGCGAGTTGGCAGAATTCTGAGTGACTTTGCAAATATCAGATGAGATGTCAAAATTGTTTTGTTTTTTTCTGAAAATTATGGCGAAAAGTTTTTCTTTGCTCCTTGTCTCAGGGTGGTCACGTGAGACTTTTCCATGCCCAATAGTGGGCCGTATGCCAATCCCGGTATCTGTCTGCGGACAACTGACGCCCTTAAGCACCCCTCACATCCGGTTTGAGAGCCCTTCGACTCTCGCTTCGTTGGTGGGGGAACGGACTCTCATCATCTGACCGTTACAACATTACTGTGATGCATACATTTTGAGTCTTTTCCGAGTCTGGTAGTAACTTAGTTTGAGAATTGGTACAGCATTTTTTTCAGTATATAATTCATAATAATGATCAAATGCAATAAATGAGGTATTCACATCTGACATGCTAAACCATATCATCAGGGGCAGACACCTATCGAGGGAATCCTCGGTGGGCCAATGGGGTAGTGGGCCACCGAGGTTCAATGACGTGGCATCTGTACAATGATTTTTGCTTTCTGTTTCATAAAACGTATAATTTTAAGACTATTGTTGCAACCAAATGAATCCGTAGCCTACTTTACTCATATTATAGTGGTGTGGCAAGCAGCTGCTTGAGGGGGTATTTATTTTTTTTTATAATATTTCAAATTATATTTTTGCAGATTAAGAAAACAGTTTGTTATTGACTAATTTCTGTAAGAATATTCTTTATGAGCAAATAATCGATATCTTAGCAAATAGAAATGCAATATATGGAAGGTTTTTGAAATATATGTAAAAAATAATGAAATAAATAACATTTTATTATATGGACCGTTTTAATGAAAAATTCCCTTGTGCAGACCAGAACCTTGAATTCGCTACTAGTCATCATTTATGTTTCAAGCACTTTGTTAAATTTCACTACTACTTTAGAGGAATCATCCCCACTATACACGACCTTCCCACTCTTCAAAGCTACCTCAGTTTCTCCTTCATTCAGATGCTGTGCAATTGGAGCTGCCTCATCTACCTTAACCCAGGCTGCATATCATTTGCACCTAGACTGTATGACAAGCAGTCTTTTTTTCTTGTTCGGGAAATGCAATTTGAATATATCATATGCACAAAGTTGTTCATGAAATTTATTCTTTGTTTTCAAAATTTACAGGCGTTGTGTTATTACGTTTTTGTAAAAACCACTTATATAAGCACTTGTTCTTTCCACTCTTAACAAATTCTAATTTTCTTTCTTTGTAGCCCTACTTCATCTTCTACCGAATCTATAAATGAACGCAAGTTTGCTTCTTTCAACCGACTGCGTATTTGCCCCTTCTGAAATCTTACCCACAAAATAAACAAACTTATGATTCTCTAAATCAGTAGTAAAGAATCACAAGATAGGTCCTGTGATTTTTCCCACTCATAGCGAAACCAATTTTTTTCAGCTCATTATGTTTCTCTACTCTTTTCTTTCGAACTCCGATTTTCGTTTCTTCTGGTGGTAACGAAATTAGTAGAATTAGCAAGTAGCTTTGCTAACTTACTGTACTAATGAACGGTCAGCTATAAGTATAAATTCAAAGTGTCTGGTATTTCCATTCTCGCAAACTTCCTTTTTCAATTGTTTATGCAGTGGCGACTTCGAAACACCGGCGAATTGTGGCCGTCACGAGAGCGTATTCGTAACAATCATGTTCCTTATAGGTTTGGCAATCTGCTAAACTACTAATAGCAACGAGGTTTACACGAATGACTTGTGATATCGACGGATCCTTGTTCTATGAAGATTTTATTATCAAGTGCCCCAAGTTTTTAAAGTAAAAAGGCAGTGGATTGCAGAATTCCAATCCTAGTTTTTGTACTTGCGTTTCGATGACAAACGGATTATTTCCGATCTGTTATTCTTTCCACAGGTAGCAAACGGGAATGAAATTCCCTTAATTCTTCACATTCTAGCGATACACATTGCTGAATGTTCGTATGTAAATTTCAAATTTTTCTGCAAAAGGATGCAGCAACATACCGTATAGAAATTGGGCATGTCCAGGCCCGAATTTAGAAAAAAAAAAAAGTGTGTGTGGGGGGGGGGGGGAAGACTGGCTTAACTTTTTTTTTGCCTCTGCTACTCTTACTAGCATTCTCAAAGGGGGAGATGAGGCATGTCCTTTTTCTCTGAAAAAAAAAAGGACATGAACACTTTCGTGCATTAGACACGAGTGACTGTTAGCGTTATTTTTGACCTGTCTTTGCCAAAGATGGATGTTTACGACAGGCAAAATTCGCTGTATTGTATACTGATAAAGGAAAGCGATGTTGGATTCATCTCTTATATACAACGAGGATAACCGATGAATTTCATTGTATGGCTAAAAGGCAGCATACGGATAAATTTTCCTTCTCCAAAGTTATTTTTTCAATGTTAAATAGTCCTTGAAATATTCGAAGCCATACCAAAGAGACATGCTAGCACATTCCTGTTGTGTAAACCAAAAGGGTGTTGTTGCAATCAGTATCTACTAATAATACTGATTTTTATAACTGCTTCTGTGGACATTGCTACTGTTCAGTAGGTTCGATTAAATATTTTGTGAAAAAAAAGTGCTGCTTAGAGGTAACAGCACTTTTGCAATGGGCTAAATAGCCAGATTACAAGGACCCCAAAGGCTCAGAGAAGGATCCACTGGAACAGCTGTTAGAAGACAGATGGTAGCCTCCAGTCAAGGCCATCCAGCTTGTTCTTTAACGTGCACAGGGTATGGCTTAATGTCCCATCCAACGGATGGTGTCTCCTATTGACATTTTAAAGTTCATACTTCTAGTATAACGAGGTTGCAATGAAAATATAAATTTCTAAGCTACTTAAAAAGTTATTCCATATATTTTGCTTATATGTCATTGAACTTATTTTAAACAGAACACTGCATTCTTTACTACAGTTAAAATGTGCGTTTGGTAACACGATAGTTGAATGTAAACTAGTTTTTTTTAAATGCCGTGTGTCAGGAAAAAAGATATGCACATCGATTTATTTTAAAAGATAAACTACAAAAAATAACAAAAGTAGGAGTTTATTGAACAATGTAGTTATTACAATATCGTACTTTATATTGTGCACTCGGTACTTACAATTATTCTTCATCACTGTTATTTGATCCGATGTTAGTTTCAATTTTATAGTTCGATGCTTCCAGTAGGTGCTGTTTAGTCTACTGTGATCACATCTCTGTAAAATGCGATAATATACCAGATGTCAATAACCAACCTTACAAATTCATGTATAACTCATACACCGGGTTTTTCAAGGTAGAATTTCAGGAAAAAGAGTGTGCATGGCATTTGAATAACTGTGGTAATTTAACTGTTATTTTGTATGGGACAGCCGGGAACAATTCAGATGCTCTGATACCCTAGGCAACTTCAAAATTTTAGTTTCTAGAAATAACTTCAAAGAATTTAATAGAACAAAATTTTAAAAGTCAGGGCCACATACCCAGAATTTCTTTAGGGGCATGTGTATAGATTTCCAAGTGAGTTAAGGGCAGGTTACCTCATTGGCTGAGCATTATAAAGATAGGAAGGGGTGGAGTCAGCACGTTTTGGCTATTTTTGATAAATGTCAAATTTTATCAAATACATACACCGGTTTCGTAAACATGCATAAATAATAAAATTCTCTAAAAACCTGTTAAATACGCAATACACACACTCGCAGGGAAACTTCTTAACATCAAAATACTATTTAACAATCTAAATTAAGAAAATAACATATGAATAACGAAAGTAAAAAATTAAGTTGTTGCATAATAGTAAGCCTCACATATGAAATATTATATATATAGTTATTGGAGGAGGGAAAAAGTCAAGAACATCTTGTGTGCATGGTCCAGTTTAAGGTACTTCCATACATCTGTAAATCAAGATCCTCAAGCAACAATGCACTGTAGAGATTAGAATTTTATAGCATTTAAAGAACAATAAAAAAAGTTTTTTACCTTCTCTACCAACCTCATTTTTGGTGCATTTAGACATCTTTTAGATGCATTTAAGAATGCTGCTTACATACTTCTATTTGCTTTGTATCTTTGTTTACAAAATGGCCTTTTAATATCTTCTTTTTGTCACTTTTGCTAATCTGCAGATTATTATAAATTCCTTCTGAATTTGCAAGCATTTTTACCATGAATTCATGAGAATAATCATACATTTTAATACGTTGCTGAATTAAAAGCAGTTTTTCTCTATTGCCTAAATACATATAAATAGAGCTTATTTTCCAATACAAGTATTTATGCATGAAAATATTTCATACCTGAATAAATTATACTTGCTACTACTTCTATTCCTATTAAATATGTGCAGATTGTTTTTACTATTTAAAAATTAAACATTTGAAATCCAATTAGTTTCAACATTTATAATGGTACAAATAGTTTTTCAAGAGAAATTAACATTTAAATTGTTAAACAATGAAAATTCACAAGATTAAACAAATTTAAGTGATATACAATTTTTTGAACATTTCATGATTTCAATCAGTAAAAATGGGAATTTAAGATAATTTAACTAATACTTTAAAAAAATTTTAATAACATACTATAATTGACTGAGCTACATTTTTGTTTGCTTTGCAACAGGATGTCCTTCGTTTTGCCAATAATGACTAGATGTAACACATGATCACACTTTTCCTCAAGTTGTTCAGCAACATTTGGAGAAAAAAGTTTTATCATGTTATGAAAATATTGTCTCCTATCTCTGTGCAGCCACAGCTGAGACTATTTACACTTGGATCTGAATATGATTAAATATTATTTCTATATTTGAGTCTTGATTCCTTCAAATTATATGATGCACATTCACTTGCTTGAATTTGGGTAGAGAGTTTCACCTGCACTTGATTCAACTTTCTCAACTACAGCTTTACAAAAGAAGCATTCTCTATGATGCAGCAAATGTAGAGAAATACATGATCTGAAACAGAGATGGAAAGAGGCAATCTTACAATTTTGCTTTAACAATGTCAAATTATTGAAAAATAAGCATTTTGTACGGACATAGTGAAAATAACAGTGTATGTATATAAAATATTAAAGTAAATATAAATCATTTTATGCACGTGCACACACATACGTGCACACACATACGACTTATGAGTTCAGATTAGTAAAACGTGGGTTCGTTGATCAGAATAACAAATATAATTTATTAGCATTTAATGTAATTATAACAATAAAAGGTGATAACAGACAATCACAGATATGCACCTGTTAGTGATATACTTTGAAAAATTGTAATTATAATAAATTGTTAACATTAAGTACCACAGGTATGCACCTGTTGGTGATTTAGCTTCTGGTTGGTGATTTAGCTTCATTTCACTTATGTTGAGACTTGATGTAAAAAAATAGCTCTTTGCATATTGGCTAAAGACCTTGTCCCTAAATACAAGTGTATTTGTCCACATGAAAACAGTGTAGATTTTTCTGATATATCAGTTTCAACAAAGTAGCAGCTAGGAAAAATAAATTTAATCTACTTTAGTTGGTTGCTAGATGATGCACTTAAATGTTAGTAGCACTTAATACTAACAATCAGAAGATTTTTGAATTTAAACATGGAATACAAAACTAAAACCAGCAATTCTCAAAGAAGAAAAGATGGCATCAATGGTGTATTTGTGTGCAGTGAAAATGGAATAGACAACCAGAGCTGCTTACAATTACTTATATGTGAAGTTTCAAATCTAATGATGAAATGTGTGGAAGTGCAATAAGGGGAATTGAAACAGAATTCTTCATCAGAAATAAATTGCTGAGTTTAAACAAAATATTAATATCGATAAACTCATAACCTAATTCAATTTAGCATTATATATATATATGTCTTTAGATTTCCCACTCGCAAACACAAAGCTGCTTTAACTGAACAAAATGATATAACAACATGGAGTCGAAATTATTTATGGCAAATTAAGGCATATATTGGGAGTTAAAGAAAATTTACCATTTACATGAAACTTGGACAAATTCAGGTCATGCAATTTATAAAATGTGGCAGTCGATGAAATAAGTGAACAAATTTTTAAAAATATACTTGTTGATTTACAAAGTAGCAATAGTGATGATAGTATATGCAATGTATTAGAACAAGAGTGCCCATTATGACACCTGTGAACTACAGATCACCCTTTAGCAAGGTGGGAGTTGCCCACAGAAGTGGAATTAGTTTTTAAGAGGTAGGTTTTTCCCTACTGAAAATTTTGATTTATTTATGTGTTTAATGTGTTTTTAACACATTAACATCAGTTAAATTATTCATTTTAGGTTGTTTATTACTGATGGTACCCCCTTTATTGCTTTATATTCAAACATAAAAAAATTTATGAAAGAAGACAATCAAAATTTATGAAATTTTTGATGCCCTCCAAAGATATCCTAAATTAAAAGTAGCCCTGATATTAGAGAATACCAATTTCCAATACGAATATAATGAGTTACGAAATTGTACATTTCTGGTATTATGTTTTATATCCACGTTTATCATGTGCATCAAAATGTAACCAATAGCAGTTACTTCTGTGTGCACTGATACTAGAAAACACTTCCTTGTTTTGTATGGTTTGTTTATGATATGTCTCAACTTCAGGGGAACAGAGTATAGTTTTTTGAAGGGTAGATTAAAAATTACTAACCTACAAGACCTATGTCCACACGGATGAAAAAATGCTGTTTTTGGATTAGCATAACAAATTGTGCACACTTCCTCTTCATCAATGTCAGCTCCTCCCTGATTCTGCTGAGACATTTTATATCGTGCATGGAGAAGTTGAACTAATTGTTCCACTTGGTTTACTTCATGTTCACTTACTTCTTCAACTAGAATAAAATATTGTAAAGGTGTTATTGCTGTTTTTTCAGCAAAGGTAAATTATTTTTCAAAAATTTATCTCTATACAATACACAAATAAATGCACATGGTTTCTTTTTGAAGTATTGAGATCAAATACATAAATTGAAAATGTAAGAACAATTCCACATTTATTGAAAGAAATAAAACCTATTTGATAAAATTATACATTTGCTCTTGATCAAATATAATGTATAAACCATTACTATATTTTAAGAAGGATTCAAAATTTTTATTATCTCACAAAAATTCTCTTTTATATCCTCCATAACTGGTCTTCCAAACATAATGTGTTTCCATCATATTTAACACAAAAAATTACACATTTTACATATTCAAAATTCATTGCACAGTGGGCTCTCAATTATCTATACAACAATTAGAAAAGGTGTCAGATAATTGCAAAACAGATAAACAGTACGGCATTTAAATTTTGCTTTTAAGAATAGTTTTATAGATAAGCTTATATTTCAATCATGGGTGTGACTCATGATTTAAGAGTTGATAAAACTAAAAAAACCAAATGTATAATTATAGGAGTCGAATTAAGATGCAAGGTCATAAACATAGGTAAATACATATTCTTGAAAAGTTCACAATGGATATACATAACACAAAGAATTCAAGAGCAGTAATTGAGATTATTATTGTGCATAATTATCCACTACAAATACTTTGGGATAACATATTTTTCCAATCTCTTATAGAGTAGCTCCTAATTTTCATGGATTGATTTAGATAACTACACTGGGCAATACACAAAAAGTCTGAAATGAAAATAGCCAATCTTTACTAATTCTGAGGTGACGAACACGAAAATGACAATAAAATTTGTCGATTGGCTCTTGTTTAGGAGTAACAGAGATGGTCATGTATAAATGATTCAGTCCGCATTGAGTACATAGGTAACCTTTTTGTAACGCTATATTTGAAACTCCAGATTGCAACATATTGCGTGGTAATGCATCAGTTGGCCATACAACCCACAGAGGTATTGCATCATTGTCTGATGCAATGTAGTTGAATCATGACATTGCGGCTTTATGATCGCGGACAAAAAATGATGCAATTGTTAGTTGTAAGCGACATCTCATATGGTGAGCAAGTCTTTTGAGTGACTCCCATTTACCCGAGTCACAAGTACAACGCAAGTAACCTTGCAGTTTTAATCCAGCAGCAGTGATGCATCATAACTGTGTTAATAGTGCGGATATATTTTGTTACATTTGCGAGGAAGTGACGCTTGCAAGCCAGAAAAGGGCCATAACTCCAATAGTGAAAGTGGAATACGAGTTTTATTTTGGATGAATGATTGGGGACAGGAGAGGGCCTGGGCCCCATACATATGCTGCAGTATGTGTGAAAGAAATCTTCTGAAATGGCTGAAAGACAAAAAAGTGGCAATGCCATTTGCTGTTCCTATGGTTTGGAGAGAGCCTAGCAATCACACAAATGACTGCTACTTCTGCATGGTTCCACCTGTTTCTGGAGGCATCACAAGGAAAAAGAAGTGGATAATAGCATACCTGAATATACAATCTGCTCTTCAACCAGTTCCGCATGGCGAAGGCCATCCTGTTTCCGAACCTCCAAAAGAATTTTCCATCGATTCTGATGTGAGGAGAAAGGCGAACTGATGTTCGGTTCTCTGCAGCCTTCAGTGTCTAATGATGATCCATATGTCTGCCGAAGTGCGTCACTGCACCACACATTCTCACCGAAGAAGAAATGAACAATCTTGTGATCTGGAACTATTCAAGGCCAAACCAGAGCAACTTGGATTGACTTAAACAATGGAATCTTCTCAAGGAAAATGCCCAAGTGACTTCATTTTGAACTCGTCATGAGCAGTTTGCACCTTACTCCAGAAAGGAAGATGACCTTGTGTTCTGCTCCGATGTAGATGGCCTGATGAATGCCCTCAGAATCAAACATGACCCTCAAGAATGGCGACTATTCATAGACTCCTTGAAATTGAGTCTCATGGCAGCTTTGCTACATAATGAAATCAACTTCCATCCATTCTGGTCAGACACACTGTCTACATGAAAAAAACCTACAACAACCTAAAACAGCTGTTGAACTGTCTTCAATAGAGCAAATATGGCAGGCATCTTTGTTGTGACTTGAAGGTATTGGGCTCTGTTGATGTGTCTGCAGCTGGGATATACGAAGTACTGCTGTTTCTTATGTGAATGGGACAGACGAGCAAAGACTTTGCACTATGTGAAGAGAAACTGGCCTCAGAGGAAATCTCTGAGGGTCAGAGGGAAGAATGTGGAACACCCAGCACTGGCAGAAATGTACTGCTACTGTCCCTACACATCAAACTCAGTATTTCAAAAAGCTTTGTAAAAGCCATGGACTGGACTGCATCAGCTTTCAAGTATTTGGCTGGCAAATTCCCTCGACTCAGTGAATCAAAAATTAAAGAGGGAATTTTTGTGGGGTCCTCAGACCGCAAGCTGTTCAGAGACCAGATGTTCAACAACCTGCGTTCAGGGTGACAAGAAAAAGGCTTGGGACATGTTTCGTCAGGTGGCAACTAAATTCCTCAGGAATGTCAGGGCAGACAACTACAAGAAACTGGTTAAGTATACGTTGTCTCTATATCACAAACTTGGCTGCAATATGTCCTTAAAGATCCACTTTCTCCATTCCCACGTGCCCCGACAGCTGCAGCATGGTTAATGATGAGCATGGTGAACGTTTTCACCAGGACATTGCAACGATGGAGAAACGATACCAGGGAAACTGGTCCATTTCGATGTTTGCAGACTACTGTTGGACACTTGCCAGAGATGATCCTGAGCAGCTGTACAAGAGACAGGCAAAGTGATGTCGGAAGTAGAAGTGGAGTTTTAGCGATACATGTCATACGTATGTAATTATTACATAAGAAACTATTGCGGATTTCTCAAAAATTGTAGCCAATTTTCATTGTCATATTTGTATTTAGCACCTTGAAATCTTTAAGAAATGGCTTTTTTTTTATCACAGAGGCATGGCTTTTATGAAAATTTGTTGCCCAGTGTTATTAGCTTTAGCATTTTGTTTTAATTTCTGTAGATTTATTTTGATTTTATTTCCATAGATTTGCAGATAGTTGCTGATATTTTTGACTTATGCTACATTGGTAACTTATAACTTGTTATTTGGATTTTATTTTTAACATTACATTAGGTTATATGCCAATTTTTCTTTTATTATTCTTCATTTTCAAGTAAAAAAACAGATATTTTATCGTTTTCTGAAAACGAATGTTCTCACATATTGGCTAATATCATCATACATCCAGTTAGTATTCATACTTTTACAATTAAGCCTTCATTTTAATTTCTGTAGATTTATTTTATTTCTGTAAATTATTGATCTTTCAGTTGGCTGAGCTATTGATAGATTATTAGTGATCTTTTGGAGTTATGACAGATTGAATGGCTGGTTTACAAGTTGCTATGGATATTTTAACATCAAATTAGGTCATACGTTAATTTTTCTTTTATTATTTCTTTGTTTACCAGTAAAAAAATTTGATCTTGTATTGTTTCGTAAAAATGAATGAGGTCTTGGATACGGAAGCAAATAGACTTCCTCTGCACAAAAACCAGTCTACGAATTTTAAGTTTATAGTGAATGATTTTAAAAGAGTTTACACCCCCCAGTATCTTGGCTCTGCCACTCTGATGATACAAACGATTTTCTTTTTGCTTTGGTCCACTAACTTTTCAGCATTTAGCCAAGATCCCCAAAATTCAACAACCATAAAATAAATTCATAATGTTTAGTAAAAATCATAACCAAAAAAAGTGTTCTACCATTTCATAACTAGGACAGAAAATCCCATGAATGGGAGTAATCCAAGCTATCTTCTATAATACTGGCCTGTGTTTTACAGTATACCACACTGAAAAAGAATTATGAAAAATAAAAAATCATGTTTCAGGTAAATATTATATTATTTGCGAAGAAATTTCCTTTCGATTAATACATAATTTAACTGTTTTTATTCATCAGGTATTCCAAAATTAAGCTTTAATTGCATAGTCCAATCTATTTTTTTCACTACATCACAGTGAAAAAATCTTATTAAAATTAAATCAATATGTTTGCAAATTTGTTTCAATTTTTCATTTCCATAAAATTTGGAAATAAATTCTATTTAATTTGTATATAACATGACCTATTTTGATTTATTGGTTATCGTTTTTAAATTCTAAAGTTCACTTGCTCATTTGACTCAGCACAGGGCTTTTCACAAAGTATGGAAAACAATTACAAATGAGAAAATAATTACAAAATGAGAGAAATATTCACTTAAAACAATAAAATATTTTTTTATTATTCAGAAATAAATAGCCTTTCTATTCATATGCATTATAATAATTTCAATAAATATTTATCGGAAAAATTTTTTGCCGACATACGGGAATTGCATCCGCAACTCTCCAGAAACATGCCAGAGTGTTCTTACCAGTTGAACTAATGCCAGCTCATCTATTTTCCATTTATTTTAAGACTAAACTAATCCTCAAGATTTGTGGGCCAACCGTTGGTGCCATCTATGATCTTGGGTGGCAATCATTACCGATATATTGCACAGAGTGAGATGGAAATAAATAATAGTCTCATCACGCTATTTAGTGTTATTAATGATTTAAACATAGATGATAATCGCAGCATGACCTGATGCTCTTTTGGCATCGATAAATCAATAAATATTTAGTGGCAAAAATTTTCACCGACAGACGGGAATTGAATTCGCATCTCTCCAGAAACATGCCAGAGTGTTCTTACCAGTTGAACTAATGCCAGCTTGCCTTTTTTCCGCTTATTTTAAGACTAAACTCATCCTCAAGATTTGTAGGCCAACTGTTGGGCCATCTATGATCTTGGGTGGCAATCATTACCGATATATTGCACAGAGTGAGATGGAAATAAATAATAGTCTCATCACGCTATTTAGCATTATTAATTATTTAAACATAGATGATAATCGCAGCATGACCTGATGCTCTTTTGGCATTGATAAATCAATAAATATTTAGCAGAAAAAATTTTCGCTGACATACAGGAATTGAACCCGCATCTCTCCAGAAACATGGCAGAGTGTTCTTACCAGTTGAACTAATGCCAGGAGAGATGCAAGTTCAATTCCCGTATGTCGGTGAAAATTTTTTCCGCTAAATATTTATTGATTTATCAATGCCAAAAGAGAATCAGGTCATGCTGTGATTATCATCTATGTTTAAATCATTAATAACACTAAATAGCGTGATGAGACTATTTATTTCCATCTCACTCTGTGCAATATATCGGTATTGATTGCCACCCAAGATCATAGATGGCGCCAACGGTTGGCCCACAAGTCTTAAGGATGAGTTTAGTCTTAAAATAAGCTGAAAAAAGACGAGCTGGCATTAGTTCAACTGGTAAGAACACTCTGGCATGTTTCTGGAGAGATGTGGGTGCAATTCCCGTATGTCACAAAAAAAATTTCTGTTAAATATTTATTGATTTATCAGTGCCAAAAGAGCATCAGGTCACGCTGCGATTATCATCTATAATAATTTCTATTAGCTTCTTTTTTTTTAAATAAATTTTTATTTGCACTACCAAATGCATTTTTTTTTTCTACATGACTCTAAAAATGCCCTATTAAAATAAAATTAGCCATCTTTTTTATTAAATATTTTATCTTCAGAAAATCCAAAATTGATGCTGATTAATTTGAAATGCAACATGCCATAATTCCTTTTATTGGTCATTTGGTGGAGAAGTTCTAAAGTAAATTTCTTTGGCTGATCATAATGAAAAAAATAGCTGGGCCTCTGAATGTAAACCAGTTTTTCAAGCTGAGGATAGCAGTTAGGAGCTATTTACTATACCAGTTGCATATACTGTGAGTCGTTTTAGCTGTATCTGAGGTAGTGGTCAGAGAGCATGATTTCTATATTTGCAGGCATGTTCTTTGATAAAAAAAAAAAGGTTGTACAAATTAGGATTAGCTTCTAGGATTTACTGCCATTCTCTATGTGGTATATATATATATTTATGTATAAAAATTGTATATAAATTGTCAGGCTAATTTATTAGTGCTATTTTTATGAATCAAATAAATTTAAGAATTTTTATGAGAAAATTTCAACATATATTTTAAACATGATTTAAGTTGGTTAATCATCTTTTTTTTTCAGTTTTGAAATGCCAATAAAAATAATGGGGAAGGGCTATTATGTTTTGCACCTGATCCTGCTAAATCTTCAATATGCCATGAGTTTTACCCCTTATCCAGAAAACGTTCAATTAAAAAGTAGCTGATGAATGTTATCAATAAATTCTTTTACAAGTATAAAGGATTGTTTACTAAACATAAGAAACAAAGATATAAAATTAAAAACTAAAACTGCATATATTGAGTAGCAGGTGCTTAGGCTCTTTTTAAAAAATTCTGAGCTAAGTATTTAAAAACATGACCAAAGTTATGAAAAGGGGCATTAAATATTACAATGAACTTAGTTATTTAAGTGTTAAAAGTATATGGCTGAAATAATATATTGCAATTATCATCATAGAGCTTTATACATTATTTTTTCATTTGCAAATGATCACAAAATAAAGAGCATAAATACTCACAATCTCTAAGTGTAAACAGTTTAAAGCTAGGTGAATGACAAGCAGGAGAAGAATCTGTGAAAGATCCCAATAAAAAGTCCAAAGATGATGGTTGGAAGCTAGGTTCTGCTAGTACAGCTGTTATAGCACATTCCTGACTGTAACAAATAAATGGAAAAATAATTACCTTTAGAATAAATAATAAATGTATATTCATCTTTACAAAAGGGATATTCCCTATGATTTAAATTTTCAAAGTATCCTTCAATGAAAAAAGATACCAACTATGAACTTCAAAGTTAAAGTTTTTTTTTCTTCCTCCTTTAACACAGAGGAAAACAAATATCTATTCTTTCATAATCAGTCATGCCTTCTCCTTATTCACACTAGAAAGTGACGAAATCATCAGAGTTACTTCATTATTCTATCACTTTCACTATAGAATTTTATTTATTTTCATAACGTTTTAGACAAAATCAAGTCCCACTAAAAAGCCTGTTGGTAGAAATCCAAATACAGTAGACAAAAAATAGTCAAAATGTTATAAAATAAACTCAATATTTACAATAAAATTATACCACAGAGCAAAAAATGTTTAATTCACGATTATGCTGTATGACTGAATACTTTTGAGCAACTAGTCTACATTAAGCTTAACATTATCTTCACATAGTTAAGCTATGAGTTTTATTTATCATGGTGAACTATTACTTAAAGAGACTTTTATATCTATATTAATATCGGGTGGTGTAGTGCCAGATGAAGTCCCACTGGTGCAGGGACAAAACATGTTGCCCAGACAACATGAAGGGGGGAGGGGGCTATTGAATTTTAATGTTGATGTCTATGATTTAACATTCGTTAACTTGAATTTGAGTTTAATGAGTCTTTTTAAAGACATTTTAATGTTTATTGAGTTGGAGGTAAAGTTCGTTAAATTCTTTTAATATGTTTAAATGTTATATAAGGGGTTCTTTTTTGAGCAACTCGTGTTCTACGATACGAGTTCTGAAGAATGTGTAACACAGCCTATGAGGTGGTGGTGAATCACGTTCAGAATAGAAGAACTGATTATGAAAGAATAGATAGATTCAATGCAAAAACCTGGACTGGTATCCAGACTTTGAATGGAAACATCAGTGCTATACATCAGCAACTGCAAATGGAAAGCCAATGGCAACCCAAATGAAATCCTGTAAACAAGGCCCTGCAAGAATAATGCAAGTAGTACAGCACAACCAGCTGAGCCAGTAGGAATTCTGGAAGACATCTAAGAAATGGTAGCAATTTACATCTTTACTTGGGAACTTTTTATAGATATAAAAGTCTCCTTAAATGATAGTTCACCATGATAAATAAAACTTGTAGCTTGACTATGTGAAGATAGTGTCAAGCTTAATGTAGACTAGTTGCTCAAAAGTCTTTAATCATACAGCATAATCATGAATTAAATTTTTAAAGAAATTGCTGTGTAGCTTAAATTAATACCACAGAGTAAACAGTTGTTACATATTTTTCAGAAGCCATATCTTGATAAACTTTTCAATATCTCTATTTTTTTAAATTAAATAATTCATAAGGGATACTATTGAACAGAGAAGGAATTTCACAATTTAAATTAGAAAAGGACAAATTGGTGCATTTTCTAGTGACCTCATTCGCAAGAAAAAATGAAGCAATCTTAGATAGAGGTATAAAGAAAAGCACTTTTATCTCCAACCTCATATTCAAACCAATCAATAGAATATGTTTTCTACTCAATGTTTAATACAATTTTCAGAATAACATTCAATTTATATGCACTAAAAATAAATTTATCAACGAAATAGGAAAAGATGCAGGATATTCTTACTATTTCCATATTAAACTTGATCTTATATTACTATATATTAGCTTTAAAGAATATCTTTTAAAGCTTATCTTCTTTAAGGCTTAAACTTTTAACTGTTAACTAAGTCAAAGTTTAAATGCTTTTAAAGGCTACTTGAGTATGATTACAATGCATTTTTCTCTAAGTGATGGTAAGAGAGATAAGTTAACATATGTTCACCATCTATCTGTAAGATCAACTGTTGGCTGTTCCTGAAGGATATGACATCCATTCTTCAGAGACAACAAAGGTAGTCAACCTACAAGATATTTGCAACTACAACCTTGCTGTTTGATGCTCTACTGCATAAGTATTGGTATTCAGAAATAAATACTAAAACATCCGCTGTGATCCTTCTACAAACCAAATCATAAGAAATGAACCGCTTTTCTGTATAAGCCAGCAACAAGTAAACATCAGCATCAATGTGCATATCTTTTCTGCATTATCATCAGTAGAAACTGTAAGACTTTTACCATTAAGTTGGGGCAGGGGTGGCTCAGTTGGTAGCATGCCAGGCTCGCAATCTGTAGTTCCCAGGTTCGAGTCCCAAATGGGTCAGCGTTGAGATTTATCTCCGTAAAATTCACTGCCCTGCCCACAGTCAGTAGGGGACACCAATGGGCTTGGAAAGTCCACTGTCCATCTGATGGGATGTTAAACCACGGCCCCGTGTGTGGGACAGCCATACCCTGTGCACGTTAAAGAACACGTTGGATGGCTTTGATGGGAGGCTATCATCTGTCTCCCAACAGCTGTTCCAGTGGGTCCCCTCCCCCAACCTTCTCTGAGCCTTCAGGGTCCATGTGACCTGGCCATTTAGCCCATGGTGTGCAAAAAAGTGCCACTCAGAGGTAAAACAACTCAACAACCTTATTAAGTTAATGAGCATGACTAAATTATCTTAGTATAAAATGAAAAAAATATTATTTACGTTAGTTTAACAGCCACTTAATGAAAACTAAGATTACCTTTGGGGAGGGCCTTCCATAATAAGGGACACCAAAATTCCAGTTACAGCAGAAAGTATTGGAAAGTGATCAACAGTTTCCAAGCCTGGGATTTCCATGCTGACAACAAGATAGAAACAGCCAGATCGGGAAGTGACTCTATTCAACACTTGGCACATTAACTATGAAAGATATATATAAAAAGAAAGTTAAAATAGGCTAAAATATCATACACTAATAAAGATTTTTTATTATAGTGAGAAAATATTCAGTAAAGCTGTTTTCTGTATTATTTAATAATTATGTGAATTTTTAAAACAAAATATGCTGTTGAATACTAACTGTTACTAATAACAAATTATTTTATTGTTATGACATACTGAATCAGTGACAACACTGAATGTGGAATGAAACATAAAACAAAATTTTCTCTTAAAAAGAATGGTAGCACCAATTCATTAAAAACAACATTTGACAAAATGCACCATAACACAGCATAAGTGTCAGATTTTTAAATAAATTTGTAAAATTTAGCAGATTATAAACATCCTCAGATTCTATCTATTGTCTAAAATATTAGATTACTTTTCATTATTTTACTATAAAGAGAAATTATAAAAATATTGCTAATGCAATTGGAATGTTTAAATATAAAAAGATGACCAATACAAGAAGTAAAATCTTTATATTGAAATGCACATGTGGGTAATTCATCATTTAATTCACTCATCATCATCCTCAAGCAGCCATGGGCTACGGAGGTCCAACCAGACCATGCAATTTAGTTCTCCAAGCATATCTGTCCTGAGTTACATCTGATGCATCTGGCCACTGCACACCAATTCTAACAAGGTCCTGTTTGACACTGTCTGCCCACCCCATTCTAGGTCTCACCCTCTTTCTGAGGCCTTTAGGCACACTGTTCATAACCCTATTCACCAATCTATAATTTTTCATATGGACAACATGGCCAAACCAATGGAGTCCCTCTCTGCACAATACGCTGCTTAAAGGAGGTTGCCAACTCCTTTGTCTAACCTCATCATTAGTTACAAAGCTGAACCACCTAATGCCCAAGATACTGCGTAAGAATCTAGAATCAAAAGCATCAAGTTTCCTGTTATACTGTTTACAAAGTGTCCAAGTTTAACTATCATAACTAACCCTAGGAAGAACCAAACTATTATACAGTCTAATTTTAGTCTTTAGGTGTATATGCCTATTTCTCCACACTCTCCATAGATACTTAAAAGTTCCGGCAGCAATCCCTATCCGTCTATTAATCTCATGCTGCACATCACCAGCATCTGTTACATAGCTCCCAAGATAATTAAACTGTGACACCTGCTCAAGACTGCAACCATTCAGATTAACTGAATCACAGCCTGCCTGACCAATTTTCATCACTTTAGTTTTCTCTCTGTTAATAATCAAATCTACTATACTACCAGTCTCATCAACGCTCGAATGAAAGAGTTCATCTCATCAACATCATTTGCCAAAAGGGCTAAATCATCAGCATAATCTAAATCAGAAATTTTAGTATCTCCAGCCTATTTAAGGCCAAAATCTTTCCCTTGAAGTGAATTTCACATAACGTAATCAATAACCAAACTAAAGAGAAAAGGAGACAAAATGCACCATTGTCGAACACCAGAAGTAATGCTAAACCAATTGCTACAAGACTTACCAACTCTCACACACAACTCAGTGTTATTATAGAGGGATTTCATTACGTTAACTAACTTGTCTGGTATACCATATGATCTCACAATCAACCACAAATTATGACGATCAACAGAGTCAAAAGCCTTTTTGAAATCCAGAAAGCTAGCAACTAAAGGTTTCTGAAACTCTAAACATCTCTCAAGAATCTGCCTAAGTGAAAATATCTGATCCACACATCCCCTACCACTTCTGAATACACATTGCTCATCACACAATTGCCTGTCAACCAGATTCTTAATTCTATTAAGCACAATCATGGAAAGAACTTTACCTGGAACAGAGAGTAGGCTGATACCCCTATAGTTATCACAAGAACTGCAATCACCTTTTATGAAAATAGAGATGATAATAATAGCTCTGGTAAAATCCTTAGGATCCATGCCTTTATCATAAAATATATTCAAAATTTCAGTCATCCAAGTGGTAACCAAAACATTCCCAGCTCTAAGCATTTCCGTAGGGGCTTCATAAACCCCTGGGATTTATGAAGTTTAAATTTAAAAATAGCCAAAATAACTTCAGATTGTGTTATAGGGCCAACATTAAAGCCAGTAATGCATTTATCATCATTACAAACAATGGGAGAAGAACTAACCACATTGTTTAGAACATCACTGAAATGCTCAGTCCACCTAGCCATGACAGAATCCTCACCTTCTATAACTTTACCTTGTTTATCCTTCAATCCCTGTATACTGTCCGTTTTCTACCACACATAACATTAACTATCTGGTACAGCTCTCTGCTGTTGTGCTAACTGCTTCCTAGGCTTTGTCAGCCAAGCTATCAAGACAAAGATTCTTATCAGCAACTAACTGATTACATGTTTAAGCTCTCTATAATGCTTTCTATTAGGACTAGTAGAGTATTGATTAATGACATTCCTGCAGTTCTTTCATTCTGAAATAAGCTCAAGTGCCTTATCACTCAAATAATTCTGCCTCCTCTGCTCTTTTTTTCCTAAAAAAGTAGTGTTAGTTTCCAAAAAAGCCTGTTTAAAATGGTTCTATTCTTCCTCAACTTCAGTAGTAAGCAAACCATGACTATCATAATGACTAAGTAACCTATCATGGTAAGTTTTAGCTAGAACTGGGTTGGATGAAACAGATAGATGCCTCCCATCAAGACCATGTAGCATGTTCTTCCCCATACACAGGTTATGGTTTTCTTGCACATGGGGCCAAACGTTATGCATACAAACTATTTTCATTGAGGACAGGATGTAAACTAGTACATAAAATCTCAATGTAGACAGGCATGCTGGGTACTAAACCTGGAAACAACAGATTAAAAGTCTGACATGCTATTGAGTCAACTCCTATCCCTATACAGTTGAATTCCAGGAAAACAAATAGATAGCCAGCAATGAACAAAAACGAATATTCACAGACATATTATTACAAGTATTCAATAAATAGTTATACACATGCACATACACACAAACATAATGAATAAAAAAACATAACTTCTATTTCATTATTCTGTATTGGCACAAAAATATTTCATTACAACATTAAACATGATGAAAAATGAAACTAAAATTTTGCTGCAATGCAAAGTATAATGAAAACAATGGCTGTAAAGAAAAATGTAACATAACGTTTTTTTTTCTTATTTGCTAACTCTGCTTTTGATAATTATGTTAATATTTTTATTCTTTTTGAAATTTCAGCTTCTACTT
The DNA here is from genome assembly GCA_038380435.1 of Ryuthela nishihirai. Taxonomy (NCBI): domain Eukaryota; kingdom Metazoa; phylum Arthropoda; class Arachnida; order Araneae; family Heptathelidae; genus Ryuthela; species Ryuthela nishihirai. The sequence continues at coordinate 46,302,976 of JAWZYU010000020.1, forward strand.
ATGAAAGTTTCTAGTTTATCTCTTGTTATATATGTAATACTGAAATTGAGCTTAAGGTTGGAAATAATACTGAAATATTTTAATGTAGTTTACACTTTAAAAATATTATTTGTTTTTGGTCTGCATATTTTACACAGAGTGAAATATTAATTAATCAATATATTCATATTAATAACATTTGAAAAAATGTAGGAAACATAACAATGTGGATAAGTCAAACATTTTGGGAAATATATTTGTGCAATTCTTTTTGTTGGGAACTAAATTGCATGATCTGATTATACCTTTGTGTTCTATGGATGCCTGAGGACTATGTATATATACACACTGTGGCCACTTTATTAGACACAGTTCCATGCTAGGCCAATAGTAACCCAGATACTGAACTCAGTAACTTCTTAAATAAGCTTTTTATACAAAAATGTGACTAAAGATAATTTAAAGATCACATTCAAATCTGTTTCAATCTTGATTTTCAACAACATTCCTTCAGTATTTAGAGAGTTATGAAGTCAAAACTTTAGCAAGTTAGCTCATTCTGGAAAAAAAAGCAAAAATTTATAATTATTATGCAAAATACTCTTATATGTGTTAGTAACATTTAGTACAATGATTACAGTTTTGGTTTTAACTTTTTACTAAGGTGATTATTTAAACTGAAATAGATTCAATTGAGATTTTAAAATTATCTTCAGTCACATTTTGTCATAAAAAGCTTATTTAAGAAGTTACCTATTTCTGTATCAGAGTTATTGACATAACATGCAACTGTATCTAATATAGTGACCAATGAGTGTATATGCACTGAAGAGCCAAAACATTATGACCACCTGCCTAATATGATGTTGGCCCTCCACGTGCCACCAAAACAGCTCTTACCCGGCAAGGTATGGATGCTACAAGATTTCTAAAGGTGTCTTGTGGTATCTGGTACCAAAATGTTACCAGCAGATCCTTTAACTCGTGTAAGTTACATGGTTGAGCCACTGCAGATTGGATATGCTGTTCCAACACAAATCACAGATGCTCGATTGGATTGATGTCTGGGGAATTTGGAGGCCAAGGCAATACTTGGAAGTCTTCCTCATGTTCTGTGAACTATTCTCAAACAATCCAGGCATTCTGGCATGGCACATTACCCTGCTGAAAGAAGGCACTACTAGAGGGAATTCATATTTTATATTAATAGAATTCATATTTTATATTAATACCTGGCATAATCTTGTCAGAAATATTTCAGCAGAAGGTCTTGAAAAATCAGTGAATAACTGGGGAACCAAATGGACTGCCATCTCCAAAACTCTTAACAAACCCAAAGCTAGATCAAAGCATGTAGCACATATTTTGAGTTGCCTAGAATCAATAAATACCCTCTCAGGACGATTGGAAGCATTTTGAATCTATATTAAAGAACATAAAAATTATATTTTTACTAATATTTATCACTGATTTATTGCATCATTTACAATTTACAAGAGATATATTTTTTAAACTTTATTAATTTATTCATTATTCAATTATTTGGCCTTGGTATCACAAAAAAAACCTATACAACAATTTGTACTTTAATACTTTTCATAACTTTTTTATTGTGTTTTTTTTTTGTCAAATACTGAGTTTAATATGCATTTTTGTTTATATAAATTGAATTTTCAGTTATATAAAAAAAAAACATTTTACCAAAGATATGTCAAGTTTAAATGGACTACTTCATAAGTGTTACCAAGGTTGAGATACAACTATAAACCATACAATTTTGCTTTGGATTATACAGTTTTAATTTCTGCTGTTCTTTATATTTTATATCTTTAATTTTATCCAAAATATAGCATTTTTGCTGTTAAAAATTACTTAAGTTACAGGTTTTGTACCTCTTGAAGCATGCCAATAAATTCTGAAAAAGCCCAATTAAGCTGGCTCAATACACTGCCAAGGAAGGCTGCAGCAGAGTCTGGGTTTCCCAAAAGCCACTCACAGATGTGCTGCTGGAACAACAGTGATGGACAAGGTTCTGTAATAGAAGGGCATTTATTAAAGCAAAATTTATTCAATATCAGTGTAGAAATGGCTTTCAAACACTGTATAATAGGTTTAGTTTAAAAGCTATAATAGTTCATTCAAATACAACTTGATTCTAATCATATGCTTTTATTAATACTTTGCAAATGAAACAATTAAAAAAAGATATGAAATCAAAATAGAAGAGGACCTATTGTGAAACCTTTTCCTTTGTGTGATTTTAAAATTCCCATGAGTGCAAATTATCATGGTCTCTCCCTCCCACAAAATATGAAACTTAAAACACTCTGTGAATAATCTAATCTGTGATTAGGAGATGGTCTACTGTATTTGTACTCGATATTAGCATCTAATTTTAAAAGAGGACTTTGCAAAACATACTGGTTATTGATTTTATGAGTTGACAGAGAATTATTCACATGACCTCTACACTATTAGCATTTTACTACTGAAGCTCTTAAGTATTAAGCTCCTAGTGCCAATGATGCTTTTTGTTAAAGTATAAAGTTTTATTGTCCTAAATCACCGTTTTTCAAAGCATGGGCTGTGACCTGTACCAGTGTCTTGCTATCTGTATAAGAAAAAAAAAGTTTATTAATATAATCTGTTAAACATACTTCTTAACAATTATATTAGATTTCAAAGAAAGTCCTTTTGTATTGGGTTGATGCAAAAGCAACAGAAAAAAAAATGTGAACATGCATTTGTCATTGTCAGGAAATGTGCAGAAGTCTTGTAAGCAATGCAAAAGATGGTGCATGGGTAGCTCCAGTATCTAATGCCGTTCTGTACCTACATGCAGTCCATATAAGTGGCAACAGACATCTCACAATGGCGAACAAGATGCGTATTCATTACATCAAACTGTATGAATTCAGAAATGGTGTCAGTGTCCAAGAGTGTTTGTGCAAACTGTGCAAAACTTAGGGAGACAAAGTAATCTCTAAAAGCATCTATTACAGATGGTACAGCAGGTGACCTTCAGTTCAGAAACAAACCTTGAAGTGGCTGGCTGGTGGAGTTGAATGATGACCATTTAAAGCCACTGTGAATGAAAGTCCACATCGGGCATCTAAGGAAACGGCATAGCTACTGAACACCAATTAGTCCTCTGTCATTCAACATCTGCAAAAGCTGGGTTGTGTATCAAAACTGGATATGTGGACCCCATATCAGATGTCACAGCAGAAAGTGGTGGCTCACTATACTGTATGTGTTTCATTGCTTGCTTGGCAAAAGGTTGATGGTTTTCTTGATAGAATGACTACAGAGGATGAAAAATTCGTAAAATATCATGGTGTCAAGCAGGAGAATTGTCCCAGGTTATGCAAAACTGGAACTGCATTCTCATAAGGTGACACTCTGTTGTTGGTGTGATCACAGGGGTATCATCTACTATGAGCTTTTAAACTGATCCCAAGCCATCAACTTAAATGTCTACTGTGAGCAGTTGACATCTGAGCAGGACTGCTTAAGTGCAGAACTAAGGTGTTTTGTTCTGCCAGGACAACACAAGGCCTCATGTTGTATTATGGGCATAGCATAATACAGCAATTGAGCTGAGAAATAATGATGCATTCCTCATATTCACTGGACCTGGCTCCCTCAGATTTCTAAATAATTTCATTTCTGATAGAAAGTTTCAGAATGATGAAGAGGTGAAAGAGTGCATTGCAGACTTCATTGTCATGAAGGACAAGAGTTTCTACAGGAATGGCATCTACAAACTTGTAGATCATTGAAACATGGTCATATCTACTAATGGTAATTACTTCTAGATCAAATAACACATTAGCTAATCATAGAAACGATTATTCTTGCATGTCTCATGTTCTTCCATTACATTTGGATCAACTCTATAGTTTAACATTCTGTTTTTATGGTTTGAGTTAAAAAGCATTAATAAAAGTATATTATTATAATCAAGTTTGTCTTGAATCTTGAATGAACTGTATTTACATAAACATCTTTTTAACTAATTGGTGTAGAAGCAAATATCCTTTTCTGTTTCACTGTACTTACATTTAGTTGCTACTGAAATTTTATTTATGGAGAAATTTCACAGAAAGCCTCAAAAGTATACTAGCACTATCTACAAAATTGCAAAAATTCACTGCCCTGTTCTGTGTTTTGCTGGTGAAATTTTTTCAAAATGTTGATCTAAAACAGGCTCGGCAACTCAAATTTAGCAATGAGCCATTAAAAAAAAACATTCTTAAAGAGAATAGGAAAATTTCTTCTTGCACTACATGAAGAATATGTGCATGTATTTAGCCCCATTAGTCCATTATATGGACTAATGGGGCTTTAAATAATGTTCAAATAATGCTTTTTAAGATAATGCCACAAGGACTCAGAGAAAATTGGGGTAAGGGGACCAACTGGACAGCTGTTGGGAGAAAGATGGCAGCCTCCCATCAAGGTCATCCAGTGTGTTCCTTAATGTGCACAGGATATAGCTCTCCTGAATATGGGACCATAGCTTAATATTCCATTCAACAAACAACAGCCTATCCAAGTCCATTGGTGTCTCCTTTCTGACCAAAGGCAAGGTGGGGATTAATGGAAATAAATCTCAATGATGGCACAAGAGACTCAAACCTGGAAACTGCAGATTACAAGATTAGTTTGCTACTGACTGAGCCAACCACGGCCCCCTTATTCAGTTAGTAATATTTATTCTGAGAATAGAACATCATATAGAGATAACATTTCTTTCTATAAGCTGGAAAATTATCTTCAGGAGTAACTTAAATAATTTCTACACACAGAGTATTTGTATAAAATTAAGCAAATGGTGAATTATAAGGAGCTAAAAAGAATCTCAAACAAAAGATATAATAAATTCAACCTTCTGTGCCCTTACTTAAAAGTTCCACTGAGTCATACCATTTGTATAATCAGACATAAAAACAGCATAAACATATCTAATGTGCATGTTCTTAGATTTACAAAAAGCCTTCGATACAATAAATAATTACATTTTACTAAATAAATTGGAAAATTACGGTATTTGTGATATAATGTTAGATTGGTTTCGGAATTATTTATCAGACAAATACACAATTACTAAAATAAGAAACTGTTACAGCAGAAAAGTAATTACACCATATGGAATTCTCCAAGGTTCAATTTTAGGTCCTTTATTGTTCCTGGTATACATATATGATTTGTTCAATATAAAATTAAAAAGTGCTATTTATCTATATGCTGATGCCAGTTTTAATAAGCAATCAGAAGTATTTAAATGATAGCATTTCAGAGATTCAAACAGATTACAATAATATAATTAAATGGTTAAATCATAATAAACTCTATTTAAATGAAAAAAAAAAAAAACGGATGATTATACTCACCAGGATTTTAATATTCATTGAAACCTCTTTATCAAAACACAAAATAAATTGCAAAAAAAAAGGATGCTTCTAATTAAAAAAAAAAACCCTCAAGCAGCTGCTTGCCACAGAGGTCTGACAGGAGCCTGTCAGTTTATATGCCATAGTAGAAGGTCTGAGAGGATGGCAGGACCTCAGCAGAAAAACAACACATACATCCATGCCTTACTCGGGGCTCGAACCCAGGTCCCTTAGATCAGTAGCCAAGCACACTAACCACTCGGCCACGAATCATTATGTAGTTATACACGTGTTGAGCAAGTGAATCAAATAAAATACCTAGGAATCATTTTTGATGAATATTTTAGATGGAATGCTCATATATCCCACATATGTAAAAGCTTGAGAATATCAGCAATAAAAATTCAAAAATTAAAATATGAATCGATTTTAAATTATGGAATAATTGTGCATGGAACAACTAACTTAACTACCATAAATAAAATAGAAAAACTGCAATCTATAATAGTTAAAAATATTATCCTGTCTCATTTGCAAAAAAAATTATAAAACTTTAACAGATAGATTAAAATTTTTAAACCTTTGATCCTACAGAAATTTATATAAATATAATTTAATAATTAATATTTTTTTGACGAAACATGCAAACTAAAAATTCAACACAATAAAAATACATATACATACAAAATCCTCATGCAGCCATGGGCTTGGAGGTCAACCGGACTGTGTAATTTTGCTCTCCAGATGTATTTCTTTTGAGCTACAGCTGTTGCATTTGGCCACTCTAGGCCAATTCTAGCAAGGTCCTGTTTGACGTTGTCTACCCATAGCATCCTAGGTCTCCCCCTTTTTCTGATACCCTTAGGTACACTGTTCATAGTTCTCTTTGCCAATCTGCAGCTATGCATATGGGCAACATGGCCAAACCAATGCAGTCTCTCTCTGCACAATATGCTGATCAAAAGAGGTTGACTCCTTCTAACCTCATCATTACTTACAAAGTCGAACCACCTAATGCCCAAGATACTGCGTAAGCATCTAGAATCAAAGGCATCAAGTTTCTTGTTATTCTGCTTACAAAGGGTCCATGTTTAGCTACCATAACTAACCTTAGAAAGAACCAAACTATTATACAGTCTAATTTTAGTATTTAGGTGTATATGCCTATTTTTTCATACTCTCCATAGATTCTTTAAAGTCCCAGTGGCAATCCCTATTCTTCTATTTATCTCATGCCTCACATCTCCAGTATCTGTTACATAGCTCCCAAGACAATTAAACTGAGACACTTGCACAATAGTACAGCCATTCAAAGCAACTAAAGCACCATCTGCCTGATCAATTTTCATCACTTTAGTTTTTTCTCTGTTTATCACCAAACCTTCTCTATTACCAGTCTCATCAACAGCCCTAATGAATGAACCTCAGTAGCCAACAGGGCTAAATCATCTACATAATCTAAATCAGAAATTTTGAAATCTCTAGACCATTTAAGGCCAAAATCTTTCCCTTGCAAAGAATTTTGCATTACATAATCAATAACCAAACTAAAGAGAAAAGGAGACAAAATGCACCCTTGTCTAACTTCACTAGCAATGCTAAATCAATCGCTGCAAGATATACCAACTCTCACAAACGACTCAGTGTTATTATAGAGAGCTCTCATTACACTAACAAACTTATCAGGTATTCCATATGATACAATCAACCACAAATTATGTCGATCAACAGAGTCAAAAGCCATTTTGAAATCTATAAAGCTAGCAACCACAGGTTTCTGAAACTCTAAACATTTCTCAAGATACTGCGTTATACCTCAAGATATAACTCACTTAGGCAGAAAGTGAAAATATTTGATCAATACATCCCCTACCACTTCTGAATCCACACTGTTCATCACACAATAGTCCATCAACCAAATTCTTAATTAAGTATAATCATGCAAGGAACTTTACCTGGAACAGAAACTAATTCCCCTATAATTTTCACAAGAACTGCGATCACCTTTTTTAAAAGTTGGGACAATGATAGCTCTTGTAAAATCCTTAGGAACAACACCTTTATCATAAAAAATATTCAAAATTTCAATCAGCCATGTGACAACACAAATGTTTCCAGCTTTTAGAATTTCAGTGGTGATTTCGTCCACGTCTGAGGATTATGCAGTTTTAATTTAGAGATAGCCTATGAGACTTCAGAATGTGATATAGGGCCATCATAAAAGCCAGTAATGCATCTATTGTCATTACAAACAATGGGAGTAGAAATAATCACATTATTTAGAACACCTCTGAAATACTCAGCCCACCTAGCCATCACAGAATACTCATCTTCAACCACCTTGCCATATTTATCCCTCAATCCCTGTATACCTGTCTGTTTCTTCCCACATAAAATATTAACAATCTGGTACAACCCCCTGCTGTTGTGCTGTCTAACTGCTTCCTCTGCTTTGTCAGCTAGGCTATCAAGCCAAAGATTCTTATCAGCTGTTAACTGATCCTTTACTTGTTTATTAAGCTCGTTGTAATGCCTTCTGTTAGGGCTAGTAGGGTGTTGATTCATACCAATCCTGCACTTCCTTTTTCAGAAATAAGTTTCATAGTCTTATCACTCAAATAATTTTGTTTCCTATGTTCTCTTTTACCCAAAAGGGTACTGTTGGTTTCAAGAAAAGCCTGTTTAAACTGATCCCATTCTTTCTCAACTTCAGCAGTAAGCAAACCACGATTGTCATAATGACTAAGTAGCCTATCATGGTATGCTTTGGCTGTATCTGGATCTTTCAGATGGTCAGTGTTGAAGGCAATTTTTTTAACTTTAGCACAACATTTCTTAAGCTTTAGATGCAAGACACTTTTGAACAGGTAATGGTCAGACTCAATTTTGACTCCCCTGTAAGATCTGGTATTCCTAACTGAACAAGCCCATTTGCTGTTAATTAAAATATAATCTATCATATTACTGTGCAACCCATCAGGTGAAACCCATGTATATTTATAAATATCCCAGTGTTTGCAGTATGTGGGTTGGGTTGTTTTACCTCTGAGCTGCACTTTTTTGCACACCATGGGCTAGGTCACAAGGCTAGGCCGCAAAATTCCCCACCCTGCCCACGGTCAGTAGGCAGGGGGCATAACAGTGGGGAAGTTAATTAATTTTTATTCATAATTAAATTAATTCCAATTCCTAAATTTAAATTAATTCCAGTCCTAATGGCCAGGTCACAAGGACCCCGAAGGCTCAGAGAAGGTTGGGGGACACACTGGAACAGCTGTTGGGAGACAGATGGTAGCCTCCCGTCAAGGCCATCCAGCATGCTCTTTAACATGCACAGGGTATCACTCTCCCGCACATGGGGCCACGGCTTAATGTCCCATCCGATGGACGGCGGCCTTTCCAAGCCCATCGGTGTCCCCTACTAAACGTGGGCAGGGTGGGGAATTTTGCGGAGATAAATCTCAACGCTGACCCAGCTGGGGTTGCAGTATGTGTTAGTTATTCATAAACCATTAAGTTTACTTACCTGTAGGAGACATTCCCCATTGCATTGGAACTTCCAATGCCAAAGGGACCTAAAACTCCTGTCCAAAAGTCAGAGTCAGTACCAACTTTAGCACTGAAGTTACCTAGCACAAGAGAAATATCTCCTTTCTTCACAGAATTCAAAATATTCTGAATCTGGCTGTATAACATATACTTCTCATTCTCATCAGAGTCCTTTGTGGGGGCATAACAACAAATGACATTCAAGTTTTTAATTTTTGCTTTTCATTAATGTAGTCATATCCTAGAAGAGCATCACTGGCATGTCTGCTGAGAAGCAAACCTACACCTTGGAGAGCCTTTTCATCCTCCCTCCCTGAAAAAAGACTTCAAAACCAAGGATATTACAAAATGCCAACTTTTTGAAATAATTACAGAAAATGCACCTCTGAATATCAAGTACCACTTATATTTAATGCTATCCCAAAAGAAATATTAAATATAGATTCTTTTAGAAGACTGAAAAATCGAATTGAAAATATATTTGGGGATTTCTAATTAGCTGAATATTATGTGTTGTGTTTTGTGAATTTATTTGATGTATATCATTTTTGTGGCTGGATGACCTATGTTTAATTTAATTTATTCATTTTCCTGCAGATAAGCTATTTAGCTTTGAGGGTCAAATGGTAAATGTACTGTATTCTTTACTTTTATGAATAAAAATCTATAGTCTTAAAGAAAAAAGAAAAAAAAAGTTGTTTGAGCTTGAGTGTGTCATAAGGTAGACTTATTATTTGGATACAACAAGTTAAGGAGTAATTATTGTTATGACATCCATTAGAGAGAATTAAAAAAATAATTTTAACTTTAGCATAATTTTGTTCAAAAATTTTGGTGATTAACTTTCCCTAGGGAGCTGATAAAAAATAAAACTTGATAATCCTAAACACACAGCAAACTTTTGTGCATGATTACAGATCTGATTATAGGTTTTGTTGGGAGGGTTGCTCAATCAGTAGTGCACAAGGTTTATAATCTGCTATTCCCAGGTCTGAACTGTGCCTGCATTCCCATTTTTTCTCCTAACCCTCACTCTGCCCATGACTTACACAATCTTCATCATTCTTGATATTTATGTTTTAAGAGTGCAATAAAGTTTCATGAGTTCTTACAGAAAACTTAGGAATTTCAGTACTTCCAGGTGAATGAAAGAACATTGGTTTTGTATTAAAATATAAAATTGCTCAATAAAAATAAATTAAAATATTAAGTCATTGTTTAATTATTTAAAACCCTACGTTGCATATGATGGATATATATATATATACATTATGGAAAATTGAAATGAATATATATATACATATCCTCATTGAATATATTGAGGTAGGAATCAGATGGAAGCAAAAATTGAGCAGTAAAAAGGTTAAATACTTTGTAATAATCTTTTCAAACAATTCAACCACTTTTAAAAAGAGTATGAAAAGTTTTTTCAGCTAATGTGACTTATAAACTTTCCTAAATATTATTGGATTTGTTCATGGTGCTGTCTATGTTGGGAATGGATAACCAAGTTGCCTCATATGCTGAAAATTAATGTTTAGTCACTCATGATCGTGGTGTTATATCAATAATTCCATGGTAGAGTATCACAGTAGATATCCTGCACACATGAGACTTATGAATAGTTAGGTGAAAAAATTGAGTTTTGCTGTGAGTGGGATTTGAACTTGTGCCTCCCAGTTACGTGCTGGGTGTTCTTGACCACTAAACTATCAATGGCTGATTTTTCAGCTGATATGGCTTATAAACATTCTCAAATATTATTGGATTAATAATAACCAAATAAATAATATACCAAATGCATTAATAGCACATCTATGTTGACAGATGTCTACGTCTACAGGATAAATAAATACCAAAGTGCATTAATAGCACATCTATGTTGGGAACTAACAACAACAACTACTGCTGGGAGGCAAAAGTTGTCAGTTCCCGACATAGATGGTGTTATTGGGAGGATATAGATAGGTTTCCGACATAGACAGATTGTGGGGAGAGGACCCAGAACCCAAAAGGACGCAAAAGTTGCCTCATGTTGGAAATCAATGTTCAGTCACTCCCAACTTGGTGTTATATCAATAATTCAATGAGATATCCTGTACACATGGGACTCATGAACAGTTAGCTGAAAAAAAGCAACAACAGAGTTTCGCTGTGAGTGGGATGGACAAGTATTCATGAGTGACAGCTAAATTTAATGATCATTATGATAAATATTCAGTGAAACAATACAATGACCAATATTCAACTTATGATGAAAGATATAACAATTTAATGCTTACTCTGATGATTAGTTGCTGATGAATCACTTTGCACTTGTGACTTGGAAGTCAGTCTTTTGGCTAGATGAGGTGGTATTGAATATCGAAAAGCAAAACCGCAACCCTTAAAATGAGTTATCCATTAGTATTAAAGTAGTTAGTTCATGATTATTTATAAAACTGGTTTATTAAAACTAGTAAAGAATGATAACATTTTCTGATACATTATTTATTCACATTAAATATATTTAAATAGGGAAAAATGAAATAAATATTACAAAGCTTTTAGATGATTTCTACATATTGTCTTAGACCCTATGTAGAAATATAGAGATATTCAAAATATTTGTTCCAAAGAAAGTTCATCTATGCAACCAATAATTTGACTGACATTTTACCAAAACTGATGATGAATTCTAACATTACTTCCTCTTTTATTAACGATTTAAAATAGCGATTGTAATAAAATAATGAGATGGTTAATGCCTCAGCTAGTGTCACAGCCATTTGATCTTGTGTGTATGGAGGAGTATTCCTAACCGAACTACCCATTTGCTGCTAATTATTACACAATCTATCATATTCCTATGCAAGCTATCAGGTGAAACCCATGTCTTTATAAATGTCTCTGTGTAAGAAATTTTTAATTAATGAAGTCATATCCTAGAAGAGCATCACTGGTGTGTCTGCTGAGAAGCAAGCCTACAACTTGGAGATGCTTCCCATCCTTGCTCCCTGAAGAGAGAAATATAAAATTATTTTTAAGCATCTGACTTTTATCTGTCCATCTGGTATCTTTGCAAACCCAGAATATCAAGATTACAATGCTGGAATTCCTGTGTGAGGATGTTAAGAGAATAATCTCTATGCAATGTCCTCATGTTCCATGTATCTGCAGAGAGAAAATGAATAGTAGGATTTTTAAAGAAACTAGGTTTATTGAGAGAGAAAAGGACAACAATATCAAACTGCCCCCCTAAACACAGGCATGGGGCAAAGATCCATTCCTCTACTGCTAAAGACTGAAGCTACTCATTCTGTTAGGCACACCTTTTCAAGTGCTGGTTTTTTTTTTCACTAATTCTTTTCACCTTAACCAGAATTTAGATAGAAACTGACCTGTAGTAAACTGACCAGGGTAGGATTTGCGATGTCCAACTTGCTAAAAAAAAGTTAGGGTTCAGCTACCTGTGATGGCCTCTGATCAGGATAATCCACCAGCTGATATAAGGTATCCTGTGCTTCTGCTCACTTTGGGCTGGCAACCCATAGGCAAACAGAAAACACAGTTGAAAGATTTTCCCTCAATAGAGGATCACCAGTACAGCAAGTCCAGGATCCATAATGAAGCTCAAATATAAACCATTCCAGTCCAGTGGGTATAAATGATCAGCCCTAGGTAGGTTGTTTTACCTCTAAGTGGCACTTTTTTTTTGTACACAATGGGCAGGTCACTAGAAACCCAAGGGATTAAAGAAGGTTGTGGGGAGGGGTCCCAGCAGATAGCTATTAGGTGACAGATGGGAACCTCCCATTAAGGCCATCCAGTGCATTTCTTACACACTGGATAGACCAGTGCATACCCAGCCATACACTGTGCACCCGTGCACAGAGTATGGCTAGGTTGGTGCACAGAGGGTATGTTGTATTGTTTTTGTATTATTCTGCACACAGGGCCATAGTCAACAACAGGACTCTGTGAAGTTGACCACTCCTCAGCAGGACTGGAAAAAAAAATGGCCATAGATGACTAGATCAGTAGGCCACAATTATCTAGCAGCCCTCTCCTTATGTTTCCTCCCTGTAGAGAATATCTTTTTTGAAAGGTACTAATGGTCTGCACCACAAGAAGGAGAGGTCGAACATTAGGTGCTAAATCTGGCTGCTTCTTTGTATTATCACTGGGGATTGGTACACAGCTCTCCTTTTCTATGTCTAGCTACCATTTACAGACCAAAATTATTAATGGAATTACCAAGTTGCTCTAAGAACAAGCTACAAAAAAGTCAAAATAATTAAGAATATGCATATTAATAATATACACATACAATGATCATGAAATCAACCATCTCATGATAACATAATATTTTTACATATTACACCATTAAAAATTGCTTCACCTTTACTTAAAATATAATAATAAACATTAAAAGTATATATTACTTTCCATAGTCTAACCAAAATCCAATTTGATTGAGCCCAAGCTCTATTTTCATATGGTTGTAGTAAAGCTTGCACCATCATCACACGACTAGATCAATGGTAAATAAAAAACAAATCTGTTATCATTTAAAAACATCTAATACATATTTGTAAAAAATATATTTAAAAATGTTTCGTTACAATTTGATTTGAATACAAAATGTTAATTTTTATAATTTAAGTAGAATTAACTATAAATTAAACCTTAAATATATTTAATAAGCTATGTTTAAAATTCCAGTGATTTTTATTAAATAAAATTTTATAAATTCTTAGTGAAAATATTTAAATTTGATATAATAATAATAATCATAAAAAAATATTAATGCAAAAACTATCAAAATTTATTGTTTCTTAAAATTACTGATAGAATTACCAAGTTAATCTTAGAGCAAGCTACCAAAAAGTCCGAATATTGAAGAATATGTACATTAATAATATGTACATACAAAAAAAAAATCAACTATCTCATGACCCATCAGTCATTAGTGCCATCATGCACTAATGACTGATTCTTTTTCATACAATAAATATAATTTTGACATTGCTGTCACATGTAGATATACAAGGTACATACAAACTGTTGCCTAAATATCCCATGGGGTGAGTCCTCATGAAAAAATAAGTCGTAGTAGTAATTACACTTTTTTTTTCAATTGAAGATTTGTACATCTTGAAAATATTGCACCCCACTAGCAGCAGACATTTCATGTTTACTTTGCAGCACCTACATTTTCATTCCCATAAAGTTCAGACAATGACTTTTTTTGTATAGAACTATTTTTATTTCTGGAAAACAGCATCAGGTGATAGATGATCACAGCTAAACTTTTTTTCATATACAGTTATTCTTGATTTCTGATAGATTATAATGCTCAATGTGAGTAACAGAGGAACTACTGAGATTTACTTGACATAAATTTAAAAAGTTGTTAGCAATTTCATCAATTAATCATAAAAGAAATAATAAGCTTCCACACGATTGCTAAAAAGACTTCATTATGCTTAATTAAATACATGTTTCTTTAGTTGATTTTTAAACACATCATAATTTTTATTATCTTCAATTTAATTCTTTTAAACAGATAAAATTAGTAAAAAATCTTATTTGTTTGTGAAACAAGAAGCACTGCTCATTAATACAAAGCTTCATTAAAAACATCTGAAAAAATTTATCACTCACATAGTGGGAATCAAATCTGCAGCTCTCTAGATGCATGCCAGAGCACTCTACTGTTAAACCATGCATCAGATGCTAAAATCTTCCAGGTTGTTTGGGTTGTTTTACCTTTGAGCACCACTTTTTTGCACACCATGGGCTAAATGGCCAGGTCTCAAGAACCCGAGGGTTCAGAGAAGGTTGGGGGAGGGGATCCACTAGAACAGCTGTTGGGAGACAGAAGATAGCCTCCAGTCAAGGCCATCCAATGTGTTTTTTAATTTTGCGGACATAAATCTCAATGCTGACCCAGCTTGGACTCGAACTAAAATCTTCCAGAATAAGACCTACAGATCTTTCACTGAGTGTGACAAACCTTACACCATCTACAGGGTGTTTCAAAACACTCTGTACAAATTTCAATGGGAGATAGGGAACACCAAGACAAACCTTTTTTGTCTATGTATGTCTGCTGATGTAACCCTTTGGTGCTAGAGGGCACTGGCAGAAATATCGGTGGAGCTGGCACATAAATGAAAGAATTAAGTGTGAAAAACATATTTATTTAAACAAGGTGCTTAAAGTTGCAACTGGCAACAGCATTGCATGCATGACAGTGTCAAAGCATTGATTGCCGTACATGTTGAAAGATTCCCGGAATTTTGTGAACAGTTGCAGTGGCAACAGTGATTCTTGCAATGAGATCTTCATCTGAATCAATGGGAGTTTCGTACACGAGGTTCATGTGTCCCCAGAGGAAGAAATTGATACATGTTAAATTGGGCAATCTTGGTGGCTAGGTGACGGGTCCACCCTGGCCTATCCATCGGCTCCCAAAAGTGGAGTTCAGATAATCCTGCGCATCATTGCTGAAGTGTGCTAGTACTCCATTGTGTTGAAACCACATTTGTCTGCGAAAGTCATGGGAACATCTTCCAGCAGCCCCGACAATGTTTCTTTAAGAAATATCTGATAAATCTGCCTGTTGAGTCAGGGAGGCAGCAGGTATGGCCCAATCAAAATGTCATGGATGATACCCACCCAAACATTGACAGCAAACCATTGTTGATGACCATGCAGATTTTCGTGTGTCCAAATGTGAGAATTGTGTACATTAAACACACCCTCACATATGAAAGAGGCCTCATCTGAGAAGAGCACATGAGCTGGAAAATCAGGCTGCACAGCAGTCTGCTGAAGAAACCAGCGCATGAATTCCACGCGAAGAGGGTAATCCTGAGGTTGCAATGTCTGGACTCTGATGTTGAAAGAAACAGATGTGCCTGCTGCTCATTCAACACTCTCCATATGAGGGTGTGGTTCACACCGAGGCTACATGCAACAGCTTGTGTGCTTGTGCCTGGATTGTCCACAATCTGCTGTAGGATCTCTTCTTCCATGTCAGGAGTGCGCATGGTTCTCTCCCGACCAGTATCATGCATGTTTGCATAGAATGTTCCAGCTGCTCGCAGTTGTCGGTTCAAATGCACAAATGTTTGGTGATTTGGCATACGCTTGTTTGGGAAGCGCTATCAGTACAATCTCACAGCAGCTCTTCTGTTTCTGTTGGCAGCCCCATATGCCAGATGCATGTCAACCATCTCAGCAATCGTGAAACATTCCATGTTACATGCAATGTGTTTGATTTATGAATGCCAAAGGCAAACACAAGTTCCTCCATTACCACTTCACCCCTCTAACCAATTGCAGTGCTGCCAAACAGCACCCTCTAGCACCGAAAGTTTACGTCAGCGGACATACATTCATATGTCTTGGTGTTCTCCATCTCCCGTTGAAATTTGTATAGAGAGTTTGGAAACACCCTGTATACTTCAGGAATAAGTATTTTGAAGTTGCTGAACTTATGGTGACCCAAACCTGTGATAATCATTCAATGAACAGTAAGTCTTCATACAATCGTTTACAGTTTATAACATACATTGATGTATAAAATGCACCTAATACATAATAGATAGGCTAAACCGTTTAATACTACTTTGAAATGTTTTGCAACAGTTTGGATCATACACATTTATGAATTACCAATCTTTTAGGGGCGGGGGTGGCTCAGTCGGTAGCGCGCCAGGCTCGTAATCTGTAGTTCCCAGGTTCGAGTCCCAGCTGGGTCAGCGTTGAGATTTACCTCCGCAAAAATTCCCCGCCCTGCCCACGGTCAGTAGGGGACACCGATGGGCTTGGAAAGGCCGTCGTCCGTCGGATGGGACGTTAAGCCGTGACCCCGTGTGCGGGAGAGACATACCCTGTGCATGTTAAAGAACACGCTGGATGGCCTTGATGGGAGGCTACCATCTGTCTCCCTACAGCTGTTCCAGTGGGTCCCCTCCCCCAACCTTCTCTGAGCCTTTGGGGTCCATGTGACCTGGCCATTTAGCCCATGGTGAGCAAAAAAGTGCCGCTCAGAGGTAAAACAACCCAAAACAACCAACCTTTTATTCACATCAACATCTCTCATAGTAATAAGTTTAAATTATTATAGGTGTTGGTTTTATCACATTTTTCCCGAGGTTAACTATCAGTATATAGCTAATGTTGAAATTCTTTTTTACAGTTATTCACATTTTGTTTTTACACAATGGCTTTTCAATACATAAGACTTCTCATTAAAAAAAAAAGTTGGATCAAAGATATTTGATCTGAAGGTTTAAACTGTTTTAACAGAATATCAATTGCATTTACATTATTAATTCAAAATTTGCCACCTTTTTCAAATGTTAACTTTAAACTAGAGGCAAAATATACAATTGTAAAGTCAATGAATGAAACTTACCTTTCAGAATCCATATTTTCTAATGCATGGAGAGTTGTTGGATAGCATACATATGCTGCAAGAGCTTGAACCAAACTGTCCTTTAATTCTTTAAAAAAAAATACTAAAAATTTTCTCTTAAATTAAATGGAATATATTATTCTTTTTTAGGCTGAAGTAATTAAAAAAACCTTTTGATGCGTGACCATTTTGAAAACTTTTTATTTACTGATACCAAACTTTAGCAAAATGATCTTAATACAAATTCAGATGATTAAGCACACCTTTCAGAAAAATCCACTAAAATCAGGTAGATATTAAAACAGATGACAGCAAAAGTTGGATGTATTGAGGACAAGAAAACTGAAGGTGAAAAAAAATTTCACAATTTTTTTAGTTAGCAAAAACTTTTAGGGTGGACAAGATAATCCACAACTCCCTTGCAAAATGCTTCAATTCACTAACCATGCACTACTGACCAACCTTCTCCTCATAGTTTGATGAAATGCTCTCCCACAGGAGGACAGATTGGTGTGCTGAGGAAGTCTTTTTGCTTCCATATCCACGACTCATTCATTTTCAGGAACCACTTATTGGAAACCAAAGAAATAATAAAAGAAAAATTAACATATACTTAATGCAATGGTAAATAAAATATCAGGAAACAACTCGTAAACCAGCCATCTAATGTAGCATAACTCTGAAAGATCAATAGCTCAGCTGATCAAAAGATTGATAATTTACATAAATAAATCTACAGAAGCGAAAATGAAGGTTTAATTACAAAAGTATGAATACTAATTGGAAGCATGGTAATGTTATCCAATATGTGAAAACAATGCTTGCTGTAAACAATCTGCTATACAGCCACTTGACTGCATGTATGAGCAATTAAACTAGGTCAAAGGAACCGCTACTCTGCCATGATGCTGAAGGTATGTTCACAACAACCTCTGGCCTTGCTCTGGTAAGAACACTCATATTACTTATAGTTTTTATTTATATTTTTGATTTGAAGAGTGAGAAAGATGAAAAGAATGCTGGGATAAATGATTAAAATAATTCTAGGAATATTAAAATAGGTGTAAGGCAGAAAGTATACAGGAATTGAAGGATAATCAAGGAAAGGTTATAGAAGGTGAGGATTCTGTCATGGCTAGGTGGGCTGAGCATTTCAGTGATGTTCTAAACAATGTGGTTAGTTCTACTCCCATTATTTGTAATGATAATAGATGCATTACTGGCTTTAATGTTGGCCCTATAAACACAATCTGAAGTTATTTTGGCTATTTCTAAA
This sequence comes from Ryuthela nishihirai, assembly GCA_038380435.1. Lineage (NCBI taxonomy): Eukaryota > Metazoa > Arthropoda > Arachnida > Araneae > Heptathelidae > Ryuthela > Ryuthela nishihirai. The sequence goes on from JAWZYU010000020.1 coordinate 46,321,586, forward strand.
CTTAAACTTCATAAATCCCCAGGAATATATGAAATTATTATGGAAATGCTTAAAGCTGGGAATGTTTTGATTACCACATGGATGAATGAAATTTTGAATGTCTTTTATGATAAAGGCATAGTTCCTAAGGATTTTACCAGAGATACTTTTATCCCTATTTTTAAAAAAGGTGATCACAGTTCTTGTGATAACTATAGGGATATCAGCCTACTTTCTGTTCCAGATAAAGTTCTATGCATGATTGTACTTAATAGAATTAAGAATCTAGTTGACAGGCAATTGCATGATGAGCAATGTGGATTCAGAAGTGGTAGGGGATGTGTGGATCAGATATTTTCACTCAGGCAGATACTTGAGAAATGTTTAGAGTTTCAGAAACCTTTGGTTGCTAGCTTTGTTGATTTCAAAAAGGATTTCGACTCTGTTGATCGTCATAATTTGTGGTTGATTGTGAGATCATATGGTATACCAGACAAGCTAGTTAACATAATGAAAGCTCTCTATAATAACACTGAGTCATGTGTGAGAGTTGGTAAGGCTTGTAGCAATTGGTTTAGCATTACTTCTGGTGTTCGACAAGGGTGCATTTTGTCACCTTTTCTCTTTAGCTTGGTTATTGATTATGTTATGCAAAATTCACTTCAAGGGAAAGATTTTGGCCTTAAATGGACTGGAGATAGGAAAATTTCTGATTTAGATTATGCTGATGATTTAGCTCTTTTGGCAAATGATGTTGATGAGATGAACTCTTTCATTCGAGCAGTTGATGAGACTGGTAGTAGAGTAGGTTTGGTTATAAACAGAGAGAAAACTAAAGTGATGAAAATTGGTCATGCAGGCTGTGATTCAGTTAATCTGAATGGTTGCAGTCTTGAGCAGGTGTCACAGTTTAATTACCTTGGGAGCTATGTAACAGATACTGGTGATGTGTACCATGAGATTAACAGATGGATAGGGATTGCCTCCAGAACTTTTAAGAATCTATCGAGAGTGTGGAGAAATAGGTGTATACACCTAAAGACTAAAATAAGACTGTGTAATAGTTTGGTTCTTTCTAGGGTTAGTTATGGCAGTGAAACTTGTGACACTTTGTAAACAAGATAACAGGAAACTAGATGCTTTTGATTCTAGATGCTTACACAGTATCTTGGGCATTAGGTGGTTCAACTTTGTAACTAATGATGAGGTTAGGCAAAGGAGTCGACAACCTCCTTTAAGCAGCATATTGTGCAGAGAGAAACTCCGTTGGTTTGGCCATGTTGCCTGTATGGATAATTATAGATTAGCAAACAGGGTTATGAACAGTATGCCTAAAGGCCTCAGAAAGAGGGGGAGACCTAGAATGGGGTAGGCAGACAGTGTCAAACAGGACCTTGTTAGAATTGGTGTGCAGTGGTCAGATGTAGCTCAGGACAGATATACTTGGAGAACTAAATTGTAACTCTTTCATTTAAAAAAAAAAACAGCAGTTTTTTGCTAATTTTCCAGGAGATTTTCAAAACTTTAAGGAAAAATTTGTTGATAATAGTTCAAATCAAACTTGTGAGCATAAATCAGGGGATTGCTTCAGCACAGAATGATGTTAACAAACAAATTGGCAATACCACATAGCTCTTCTAAGAAATAGCAATCAGACGGCTTTAACAAATTATTTATATTGTAGTTTAATAAAATATGCATCAAATGGAAAAAAAATTCTTTTTTCATGCTTGAATTATGTATTTTTTATGTATGTAAGAAAATTTTCAAACAATTTCTATTTTAAAAAAATCGTTTTTTTTTTGTTGTATTAAAGACCAACATACAAGTCTCATGCTTCTCATTTCAGATTCTGTCAATGTCTATTTTTATCAGGTACACTAGAAGGGTTAAAAATCCCCTTTTAGAATTACTTCAGCATTAAAAAAGAATAACTTACAAAAACTATTTAGTTGTACTGAGATTACAATATTTTCCTATTTTACAGAAATTTACAAAAATTTTGTTTCTTGACTTGTCTGAATTATTTTTAAACTTTGGGGGGAAAAATCATTTGATTACATTTAAACCAAATAGAAACTCTGATATGAATTAGTTTTCTTTAATTGAGAAATTTTAAACAGTAGAAATGCTTTAATTATTCCTCATAATTCGTAAATGGCACATATACACAATAAAAGAATTTTACTATATCAGTAAATTTATGGCAGATAATGTGAGATGTTTTGAAAGGCTTGTTTTAAGGAGAAAAAACAAACACTTTAAAGTTTGACAAAATACTACAAGCAAAGAAAGATGGATTACACACAAATTGTGTTTCATTCACATTACTTGGTATTTTTGCCAATATTTATGAGTTGCAAGGATTATGTTATTTTACTTTAGTGGTACAACTGACTAAATGCCAAGGTCTAAAGACCAGCACAGAGTGATATAAGGACTCTCACTGAACAGCTGCTAAATTCAAAAAAGTTTTGCATTATGTCATTAAGAACATTACTTTATGTGCAATGAATACTGCTCTCCTATATTCAAGAGTTCAGTGACTTAGCTGACAAACATTTTTTTTCTCTCCTTACCCCAACCTATGGATATATAAATTAAAATTAAGATATATTTTTAAATCACAATGATGAGTCTGAGGTTGGCCATTTGAAGATTTGGTGTTGTCCAATTTAGAGTTGGGGGGGGGGGGGGGGCAGAATAAATAAATAAAAAAAAAATAATAATAAAAAAAGTTGGGAATCTTGATACATGGAAATTGAGACTAACACCATATTGAAATTATTCAATAAGTAACATTTTCATTTAAATGTGGAATGTTTGTATATGCGTGCCCATTTTATTAAACTTTTACTAATGGTTTAAAAGAATGATTTGCATTTAACATTATTTTTATTTCATCAAAATACATACCAGCATTCACAACACGAGAATCAGAAAAATGGCGTGCTAGAAAAGTCCCATACTGAATCAGAGTTTCTTGATGTCCTGTAACGGAACAGAGGTGTATAAACATAGGGAAGACATGAATTTTGTTGTTAATAGCTTTATCACAATACTATATTTATATATAGTGCATATTCATATGTAAAAAGGTTCTGGAGTATCCATATTTACTACAACCCAAAGTTTCATAATTTTCGGAGTAATCCTGTTACAGAAAATTGTCCTTGAAGATGTTGAATTTCTTATTTAATTTCTCTAAATCTTAATTTTTAAAAGCATTCATTCAAAATTTAAAGAATTCAGGTAACTTCAGAATTTCAAGAAATTTCAGAATAGAAAGAAAGTTAAAGAACCACTAGTGTAGAGGCAATAAAAATTTGATGCCCAAAAAAACTGAAAAATGGAAAGAGCAAACTGAAGAAAACAGAGTAAAATATTTTTAGGTTTCAAAAACTGTTTGTTATTAGTAGATAATTAAAGTTTAAACCTAACAAATTAATTGAAATTGTTGCTGTGAATTGTTAGAATTAAGCAGGCTCCTTAAAAATCATCCTCTTCTAATAAAGTGAAAAAGTGGTTTTGAACTCAGATTCTATCATAGGTAGAGACTAAAATTTTTAATCCAATACAGAGGTGGCAAGGTGAAAACCTGTGAGATATATATTTTACATTTGAGAAGTTCAGGAATGGAAAAGGGTTAAATTGACATTGCAAATAATAAACTATTGAAATGGGGAAAAGTGGTTTAAGTTCAAAATTATATTCTATTATAGAAATTGAAATAAATTTTTTAATGTAAATAGGGTGGCACAGAGGAAACTTATGTATAAAATTTGGGGAAATACAGCAGATTCAAATCTGTTAAAACAGACAGCAACTTCTCAAAAGTCATTTAAATGGTGCACACTTCTATTAGAACTTTGCCAAGGGACACACCAACCTGCATTGTCAGGAAGAAATGCTCAATTTCTTGTGTATAAAAAGCTCCTGGACTAAAAGTGTCATTTTTTTTTTGAAGTCTGAAAACTATATTCTAACCAAAATCGTGAAATGATTGGTCTAAAAATCATCCTAGAACTAAAAGTTTCTGAGAGCTCATGATACAAATGATCAACACACACCTATATATGCTCAATTACCAAAGTTCCAAAGTTACATAACAGTTTTCTTTAATATTTCGAAAAATATATAATATTAAAAATCAAAAATTGAGTTACTCCTCCTTTTCACCTATGTTGAGACCTAATGTAAACAAACCATATGACAGAAGGAAGTGTTTCCTAGTATCAGTGCATGCCGAAGTAACTGCTATTGGTTACATTTTGAGGCCTCATTTCTAGCACATGATAAACATGTGGACATAAAACACAGTACCAGAAATGTACGATTTTGTAATCTAGTGCTAAATAAAAAAACAATGTTAATTTATATAAATGCTTGTGAAAAAAAATATTAAATAATAAATATATTATTGATAGAAATATTTGAATGAATTTAACTTTTAAATGAAAATGCTATTTCAGTCTGAATTATCTGGAAATCACTATCCTCTAATATATTACCTATGGTATCGTCACTACTGTTGCTTTGTAAGTCAACAAGTATGTTTTTAAAACTTTGTTCACTTATTACATCAACTGCCACATTTCTTATTACATCAACTGCCACATTTGGGCAAATTCAGGCCACGCAGCTTCCAAAGTTTCATCAAAAGAGCAATTTTTTTTTAGTTCCTATATATATGCTTTAATTTACCATAAATAATTTCGTATCCATGTTATTATATTATATTGTTCAGTTAAAGCAGTTTTGCTTTTGCAAGTAGGAAATCTAAAGCTGTATATGTAGAATATTAAACTGAAGTTAGGAAAATTAGGATACGAGTTTATCGATATTAATATTCGGTTTAAATTCAGCAGTTTATTTTTGATGATGAATTCTTGAACCTTTATCCTGATAGCTGCCAAGGTAAAGTGATCACACTATCGTAACTATTTACTTGGTGTTACTTACTTGGAGTACAGAATAGCCAACTTGAACACTTTTAGAGGCACACATATTTTTAAACATTCCACTTGCAATTCTATTTATTGTGTTTCCACACATTTCATTATTAGATCTGAAACATTACATATAAGTAATTGTAAGCAGCTTTTGTTGACTATGCCATTTTCCCTATACACAAATATGCCATTGATGCTATCTTGTCTTCTTCAAGAGTTACTGGTTTTCATATTCCATTTTCAAATTCATAAATCTTCTCATTGTTAGTAATATTAAGTGCTAATAATGTTTTTAAGTGCATCACCTAGCAACAAAATAAAGTAGATTAATCAGCAGTAAAGAATCACAGGATATGTCTTGTAGACATGGAACTCATAAAATAATAAACTGAAAAATAAATTTATTTTCCTGGACCACTGTTTTGTTGAAACCAATATATCGGAAAAATCTACACATTATTTTTTTATGTGGACAAATACACTTATATGTAGTGATGAGGTCTTTAGCCAATAGCTGTTTATTTACATCAGGTATCAACTTAGGTGAAACAGAGTATATGTGATATCATGTGAGACTATATAAATCAGTCATAAAATAGATTCTGAAGTTCCAAACATGCAAATGAAACATCAGTACAAGACACACTCTTTAAAAGATCTGTGCATTGTTTACCCATGAATTGCACCTATTCTATACTGTTTTCTCATATATTGAAAAATGTAGATGATCATTTTGTTAAAAATGTCTTAAAGATAGTGTTTAGGTGATTCATTAAGATGTTATATCACTGGAAGAGTGAAGGCAGGCCAGTCTCAAGATAATGTAGACAAATGGCTGAAGAGGTTTCATGTGGTGTTCAATCCAGGCTTTGGAGACAATTTTAGGATAGTTAGACCACTTAGCCTTAACTGGCATAGTGGTTAGGCAGCTAGCGACTGTTCCAGCAAGGCAAACTTTGTGTGTTGTGTTAGCTCTAACTAAGGCAGTGGTCAGCAGTGACTTCGGTTGGTTGGGGTTTATTGGTGCATTAGCAACTAAGGCTATAATGCGCCAAACATATGTCCAAAAGGTAAAAGTATAAAAATCATGTTACCCCTTAACCAAAGTTAAAAATAAACGACAAAGAACAAGAAAATAACAGATGTCATTAAAAAAAAAAAAAAAAAAAAAACATGTAGAGCAACAAGGAACAAATGTAAAAATATGTTAAATGAGTAAAAATAGAAAAATAACCCAGCTGTAAGCAGATTGCGTTAAAAATATAGAGAGAGTAAAACTACAAGCTATTAAAATATCCAGTAAATTTTAAAAATTGAAATACAGAGTTAAAACAACAATGATCTGATAAAAGATGTCCGAGTGTAAGGGGCTCGGACGTAAAATTGTGAAAGTTAAAAAACATACGACGTTCCATGTGAAAACATTGACATGATATTAAAATGTGTTTGATTGTTAAAATGGTGTCACAAAACTCGCACTTAGGTACGTCGTCCACCTGAAGAAGAAACGAATGAGTAATATACGAGTGACCTAAGCGGAGTCGAGCACGTACAACTTCCTCCTTGCAATTCCCGCGGTAACAAGACTGCCATGGTTTGATGATAGGTTTGATCTCAAAGAGCTTGTTTTAAGCTGTTCCGACCAAGATCTCTGCCACTGTGCCCGTAGCTCGGTGGTAAAATGTTGCCGGAAATCCAAATAGGGAACCGGCAACGGAGAGTCGGACAGAGGCGTGGCTGACCTGGCAGCAGAATCTGCCAAATCATTACCCCTGATTCCGACGTGACCGGGCACCCAACAGAAATGGATGGTGGTGGTGGCTGCCAGACGATGTAGCTGCTGGTGGATCTTAGTAAGAACAGGGTGAGGCCGATGCCTCACTGAGATCAAAGCCTGTAGCGAGCTAAGCGAGTCGGTGTAAAGCACACACCGACGATGATGCTTAGTCGCCACGTGGTCCAAGGCGAGGCTGATAGCGTGCAACTCTGCAGTGAAGATGGAACACTGCAGTGGGATCTGGTCTGCAATGATTACATCACAGCAGACCATGGCCGATCCCACCGATGTGCCGGACTTCGAGCCATCTGTGAAGACAGGCAAGAAGTCCGGGTACTCAGCACGATGGCTGGCAAAGAGTTGCCGGTACACACAGTCGGGTGTAAAGGCCTTCCCCATCCTGCACAAGGAAAAATCACAGGAAGGGGAAACAGCGAGCCATGGTGGAAGTGGCTCAGCTGTCGACTGTGCAACACTATCGAGACTGGTGTTGATGTCTCTGAGGTAGCCTCGGACTCGCAAACCAAAAGGACGAATGGCAGTCGGCCGATTATTGTAAAGTATTTCCCACTTCAGACGGAAAACGCAGTTCCAAGTGGGATGGCCAGGCAGGGATCGCAATTTAGATGCATATTGTAGGGACAACTGCTGACGGCGAAGAGATAAAGAAGGTTCGTCGGTCTCAACGTAAAGACTCTGGACCGGTGAGGTGCGGAAGGCTCCTGTGCAAACACGGAGGGCCTGATGATGGAGGGGGTCCAGCACCTTCACCACCGAATCCTGGGCCGAGTCGTACACCTGGGATCCGTAGTCCAGTTTCGATCGGACAAGTGCACGGTACAGGCGGAGCAAAGAACATCGGTCTGCCCCCCAAGAGAGGGAGGAGAGGACCTTGACAATGTTCAATGCCCGCGTGCACTTGGACCTGAGATGACACGTATGTGAGGTAAAAAGGTCAATTTCCGATCGAATATGAGACCGAGAAACTTGGTCTCCGCCACAACTGGAATGATGTTACCCCCGAGCCGCAGCTCGGGATCCAGGTGAAGATTACGCTTGTGGCAAAAGTGCAACAAGCGGTCTTCTGTGGGGAGAACCGAAACCCGTTTGCCGTCGCCCAAACCGAAAGATTGTTCAAGGCAATTTGCAGTTGTCTTTCAATGACCCTCATGCTGGACGATGAGCAAAAGATGCTAAAGTCATCAACATAGAGGGCATTGCCTACGGATGGAGGAAGTTGTCTAGTTATGGAATTAATCTTGACAGCGAAAAGCGTAACACTCAGAACGCAGCCTTGTGGCACCCCCTGTTCTTGGGGGTACGGCCGCGACAGAGTGTTACTTACACGGACACGAAAAGAGCGTGTCGATAAGAAGTTGGAGATGAAGATCGGCATGTGACCTCTCAAGCCGAAGCTGTGGAGGTCACGAAGAATGCCGAATCTCCAAGCCGTGTCGTACGCTTTTTCGATGTCGAAGAAAATTGACACCAGGTGCTCTCTACGTAAAAAAGAATTTCTGATAGCTGATTCGAGGCGTATCAGATGGTCAAGAGTTGACCGTTGCCTGCGAAAGCCACACTGGGTGTTGGAAAGAAGATTGTGATGTTCTAAATACCAGATGAGTCTGGCATTTACCATTCTTTCCAACACCTTGCACACGCAGCTCGTCAATGCGATGGGACGATAATTGGAAGGAATCTTGGGATCTTTGCCTGGCTTGGGGAAGGCCAGGACGATGGCCTCCCGCCAGGAGTCCGGAAACTGCTCCTCGAGAAAAATGCGATTGAAGAGATGGAGCAGCCGATCCTTACTCGATGGTGAAAGATGTTGGAGCATGGCATAATGGACATTGTCTGGCCCTACAGCAGAGGCACGAGAAGAGTGCAGAGCAAGGCGAAGCTCCTCCGCTGTGAATGGCCTGTTGTAAGGCTCCAGGCCATTCGAGTGGAAAGACAGCGGAGAGTGCTCCGCCCTGCCCTTCTGGGCCAGAAACTCGGGGGAGTAAGAGGAAGACAAAGAGATGGAAGAGAAGGACTCCCCCAGAGTGTCGGCAATTGCTTTGGGATCAGCAATTGCCTGTCCATTGTGCTCCAGGATCGATAACGAGTGGGACGTGTAGTTCCCACTCATCTTCCGGACTTTATCCCACACGACCTTAGAACTAATCGTGCGGGTGATGGATGACATATACTTGATCCAAGATTCCTTCTGGCTCTGGCGTCGGACGAAACGTGCTTTCGCCCTGGCGCGTTTGAAATTTTCAAGGTTGGGGGACGTCGGATATCTCCGAAACACCCCCCAAGCCTTGTTCTGAGCCTTACGAGCTGCGGTGCATTCTGGATTCCACCACGGTTTCGGGTTGGGTTGTTTTATCTGAGCGGCACTTTTTTGCACACCACGGGCTAAATGGCCAGGTCACAAGGACCCCGAAGGCTCAGAGAAGGTTGGGGGAGGGGACCCACTGGAACAGCTGTTGGGAGACAGATGGTAGCCTCCCGTCAAGGCCCTCCAGCGTGTTCTTTAACGTGCACAGGGTATGGCTCTCCCGCACACGGGGCCACGGCTTAACGTCCCATCCGACGGACGGTGGCCTTTCCAAGCCCATCAGTGTCCCCTACTGACCGTGGGCAGGGCGGGGAATTTTGCGGAGATAAATCTCAACGCTGACCCTGTTGGGACTCGAACCTGGGAACTGCAAATTACGAGCCTGGCGCGCTACCGACTGAGCCACCCCCGCCCCCCACGGTTTCGGAAAGCGAGGAAACCGTGTAGAAGTTTGAGGAATCGTTGATGCAGCTGCATCTACGATACAGTCCATTATCTCCGCTACTGCCACATTGATTGGCTCCTGGCTGACAGAGTGGTCGTTGAGCTCAGAGAGCAGCTCGAAACCACCCCAGTCAGCCCAATCGAGCCTCCACCGTGAGACGCGTGAAGGGCTGCAAGGCCCCCCACGGGAGATGGTGCACACCACGGGGAGGTGATCGCTTCCGTACGGGTTGTCCTCGACCTCCCATGTAAAGAGTGGAAGGATCGAGGAGGAGCAGATGGTGAGGTCAATGGCAGTGAAAGTGCGGGTTGGGGAGTGAAAGTAAGTACTGACACCGGTGTTCAACAGGGAGAGAGAAGGATCCAAGAGCCACTGATCCAGGACCCCACCCCTCCCGTTGGTGTCAGCACTGCCCCAAAGTGGACTGTGTCCGTTGAGGTCCCCCATAATGAGGAAGGGGGACGGCAGCCGCGAGACGAGATTATCAAGGTCTTCCTGGAAGACGATGCTCCCAGGTGGAAGATATACAGAGCAGACAGTCAGCGAGAACCCCACGAAGAGACGGATGGCTACTGCCTCTAAGTTGATGGTGAGTGGTATGACCTGGAATGGAGAATGGTTGCTCACAAGGATGGCGACACCTCCGCGAGCTGGACCATCTCCATCCCGGTCCCGGTGAACTAGTGAAAAGTGCCGGATCGTGGGATCTGTGACTGGCTGCAAGTATGTCTCCTGCAGGCACACACAGATGGGCTGGTGTGCCTGAAGGAGGGCCTTGATGTCGTCAAGATTTCTCTGGAATCCACGACAATTCCATTGTAGGAGTGTGGCCATCTCAGGACTTAGAAGAGTGGGCGGACGACGAATTCCTATTCAACTTCACCGCCACAGAGGACGGTTTAGTGAATAGGGGGCGGTCGGTATCCATGTCCTCGGAATCGTCCGAGGGGCATGGATCGGTGACCGCCCTTTGTGGCGCTGTTATTTTCTTTTTTGGCCCCGGTGGGGGCCCCTTCGGTTTTGAAGGTCTTGCTGTCTGAGGACGGGAAGGAGGAGGCCTTCCGGTGGAGGTGGAAGGCTGTGTTGCAGGAATGGAAACCGGGGTTGATGTCGAAGTCGACACCACCCTCGGTCTCGCCTGCGTGAGGAGGTACTTGGCTGCGAGCGAGAAAGACTCAGTAGGTGGTACACTGATGTCAGTCTGCACCGCCACTGAAGTCATTGGAACGATGGGCTTCCCAATGACTGCACTGGCATAGGAAACCTTGCCAGGCGGGGCGGGCGGTGCAGCAAGCTTTCTCGCCTCAGCATAAGAAATGTTGTTTACTACTTTCAAGCGTTGCACCTCCTTTTCCTCCTTCCACTTCGGACAGTCACGGGAGTACGCCGGATGTTCGCCACTGCAGTTCACACAGCATGCCTTTTCTGCTGTGCAGTCAGGATCGAGATGATCCTTACAGCCACAGCGAGCACAGGTGGGCTTGCCCCTGCATGCTGTGCGGGCGTGACCGTATATCTGACACTGAAAACAGCGCAGAGGGTTTGGGATATACGGCCGAACCTCACAATGTAAGTATCCTGCCTTGATGTAAGAAGGCAGGCGTGGCGAATTAAAGGTGACAATCAGCACCCGGGTGGGTGTCAATTTCCCATCACGGCGTGTCGAAACCCGATGGACCGCTGTTACTCCTTGAGGTGTGAGTTCTGAGAGGATTTCCTCCTCAGTGACTTTGAGGAGGCCCCACTCGGTGATCACACCCCGAGAGGAATTCAAAGTTTTATGGGAAGTGACTTCGACAGCCACCCCACCAATTTCTTTGACTTTCAGGGGTAGTTCAGAATGTTTCGAACAAGCGGTCTCAACCTGCAAGTCGCCAGATCTTAAGCGCTTGACGGATTTCGGCTCTCCCGCAAGACCTTTCAATCCTTTATTAACGAAAAAAGGGGACATGTCCCCAAGTACCTGATCACCCGTGGAGTGGATGATCAGGAACTTTGGGAACGAAGACACAGACACAGAAGACGACGGCAGAGATAACTTTGACAACGAGGAAGATGGGGGCTCATGTTGAGCCCTCTTGTTGGCGACGATCGCATTATTTTCTTCATTCTCTCCCATGTTTTTTTTTGTGTGGTTCAGTGCCCGCTGTCCCCACCCTCCACGGAGCCCAACAAGGGGACGCCCAGTCGGGCGCCAGGGCTACGCAGGCACTATACCCACACAGACAGTGAGCCAAGCCCTCACAAATAAATATAAGGAAAATTAAAAGCGAAATGTGCAGAACAAAAACGTTCGACACAAAAGAAACAAAGCTTAAAATAACAAAATTGTGAATGGCCAAACTGGCCTCACAAAGAAAGAATAACTACAAAAGGAAAATAAGTTGTGAGGAAACTTGTAAACCTGTACCCGGACCATGGGCAAGGTTACTCACCGCTCTGCACGGTTGACCCTAGCAGGACCTGCCCACCAGCCGATTGCTCCTGGGGGGGCCACCCCAGGAGCTCCCGTTTACCGGAAGCAGAGGCCAAAGCAATGTATAGCAGAGGCCCCGGAATCCGCTGCCCAGCCTCGCGACGGACAGGCTCCCCAATGGCAAAATGGCCAAAGGGGACCCCACCAGTCATGAGCTGAGGAGAGAAGACGGGGACCCCCGAGCAACTACCAGGATCCTCCTTTCCCGGGACACAGGTCTCCGCGCACGGCAAACACGCGGGCGAGCGTTTAGGACCCTGCGAAGGTAACCGAGCCAGCGGAACCTTCACAGGGTGGTCCCCCTCACCGCGTACAGGCGCTCACACCGAGGGGGAGTGACTTCGGTCTTAGTAGGGCATGTCCTTGTATGAGAAGGCCTGTATTAAGCTAGGAGTAGCTTCTAGGATTCTTCTCTGTCCTATATGTCGCAAATAAATAAATAAATAAAAAAAAATATAGGTGATGCTGCTAGAAGACCAATACAAAGCTGCTCAAGAATTACATCTCCAAATGATCTGTATCTGGCTATAACTGCCAGGCATAATAAAACACTGACAGCTCTTTATTGTAGCTTGTTTTACTCACAGGAAAGAGATTTCAAGGTGAATAGTTTTCAGAAGGTTAGATAAGAGAGAGCTCTGTGCAAGATGAGTGAGTAGTGGTATGTGTTTCCTTAATTCGCTCCCACAGTGCCCATCTGACTTGTTCTTAGCAACATTGGTCTCATATCCAAGAAACAGTGGGCAACCTTTCTTCACAGATTCAGCTTACAGAATGATTTTTGATGAACATTCATTTGGGTAGAATATAGGACATGGTATCATCCTTCTAATATCAGGAAAATGACTATATGGAGTTGGTGGTCAACTTGGCAGTATCAACATTAATGCACAAATCAAACTCCATATGTTTGATAGAGGGTTGTCCAGAGGTACCAGGATGAGAGATATGCAAAATAAATGTTTGTTCATATGCAGGTGCAGCAGTCTTGGCATTCATTTTAATGGATGATAATGCCTGCATACATAGAGCTCATCTGATACACCAATATCATTAATATGAGGGTACTGAATGTATGATATGGCTGCAAGATCCTTCAACTTTAATCCTACTGAGCCTATCTAGGATACCTTGGGAAGAAAAATTGTGACTTAGTCCTCCTCCCAAAATCCTTCATGATCTTAGGACAACCCTTTTACACCAGTGGACTTTACTGCCTTTAGAACTGATTGGAGACATTGTTGGTAACATAAGGAAGTTTTATATGTCCTGCATTGCTGTCAGAGGGATCACACCCCTTATTAAAATGACTTTTCATTCACTTTCTTGGACTTTCATGCCTTCATGTATACGTGATAATTAATTATACAACTACTCATCTTACAATCTTCATTCTTATGCAGAATTACATCATACTACAACTAATTTACATATAAATTTTCCTTAAAATTCACCCGTTTGAGCAATTGGTGCTTTTATGTTTGTAACTTAGCTTTTGCACTTGAGCATACATACAGAGCTGCCAACCTTAAACGGTGAAAATTATGCTTCAGAAGAATGAAAAATTAGAGGAAATTGGAGCACAGAAGATCTGCAGTTTATGAAAGTCAGACACCATTTTTTTAATGCAATGCAATAATGTATTGCTTCTGAACAAAATGCTAGACTTCTGGACTCCTAACAGCAATTGATGGTGACAAAAAAAAATTATTATACAGAATTATACCATGTTTCAAAGTTACTTTCGTAAAAAAAATATTAACTAATTAAAAATGTGTTTTAATATCACATCAGAATGAATATTCAACTTCTTGGAAAGTTCTTGGCACTGTCCTATGGTCAAGTGGTTAGCGTACTTGGCTACTGATCTAAGGGACCTGGGTTTGAGCCCTGGGTAAAGGCATGGATGCTCGTGTTGTTTTTCTGCTGAGATCCCGCCATCCTCACAGAACTTCTACTACAGCATATAGACTGATAGGCTCCTGTCAGACCTCTGTGGCAAGCAGTTGCTTGAGGGTGGGGAGGGGGTATTTATCATTTTTATTTTACTTTGGAAAGTTCTACAAATAGTAATTAAACAATCATATTACTAGCAGTGAAGAGACCATACAATGAGAATATGCTGAATAAAGAATATAATGATAAACACTTATTCCTAAGCATAATTTTTTTTCTGCAAATAAAAGACCACCCTAAGGCATATTTTCCTAACTGTGCATTTTGTTATATGACAAATGTCAGTTGGTATCATCCAAGGCTATTTGTTTCAGCAGACTTATCACTAACAAATGAACATTCATTTCTGTAAAAAATTCACAAAAAAAAAAACTCATCAGAGATGGCTATTCTTGCATGCACATACTGCTAAACAAATTGCCATTCTGCAATTTAAGAAAACTCCAGAGCAAAATTATTGAAAACAACCATTCCACCCTTTTTACCCATCCCCTGAACAAACCAATCTCATAACAAGCCTAGAAAACAAAATTGTAAACAACTCACCACTGATCTGCAGTGTAAAACAAAGCCCCCAGAACTAAATAATCCCATCGGAGACAACAAGTTTAAAGAACATGATTAATCATAAATAACTCACCACCCAGCATAAAAAGCCCGAAGAAAAAAATAATCCCATCAGATGAAACAAGCCTAAATAACACGAATTATCCTAATCAATTCCCTGATGATCCACAGTATAAATATGCCCCTGGAACTAATTAATCCCATCAGAGGAGAAAAGTCTAAAAAACACGAATCATCTCAAACAATTTAAGACTGATCCACAGTATAAAAAAACTCCCAGAATTAAATAATCACATTAGAGATAACAAGCCTAATAAACGTGAATTATTGCAAACAATGCATCGCCATCTGCATTATAAAAAAAAAGAACAAGATAATCTCATTGGAGACAACCATTTTAAACAGAGTATATCGCTAAGAAGAAATCGTTCCATTTCCCCCTTAATACAATAGTAGGAAATATGCATTAACTAAATATCACAAATCATCTGCAACTTTCAGTGCTTATCAGAGGCAAAATTTATACCTTTATGCTATATATATTGGAATTAAATCCAAATTGCATTAAAAAAATACAATTATATGAATAGCCCAACCCTTTTCTGAAAATAAACTCATTACTTTTATTCTGGGTTAAACCTGAAAAAAAAAAAAAATCAAGAACCAGAGGCCACACAAAACATACCAACGACAATCCAATAAATCGTTGGATTGATGAAAACTATTTACCAATGTTATTCATTTAAGTTACTTTACACACCTTAAGGAAGTTCAGTTACCACTTGTGGTGCCACCTAGTGAGCTGAGGGCCATAAACTGCAGGTATACCTACTTAATGATTATTATTAGTTACAAAGGTCTGAATAATAGCCTAGCTGTCAACTTGATAGAAAAGTTTTAATCTCTTATCAACTATTAGCCCAACCCAGATACAATAGACATGCATGAGACCCATTCAAGTTGTATTGTAAATTATAGCCCACAGATCAGGGAAGTCTCTAATCAAGTGTATCATCTCCTTCACTTTGAAATTTCAGATTTTAAGTAATCCAATTAGCACTTAGTTGGGAAAAGGGAGCCAGGAGAGTTGGTACAGATTCAATAAACACCCACTTAAAAACAATTAAACAGCCTTCAACTCTGTAAAAGAATTTAGGTGTGGACTTTGCCATGTGTTCTGTCTGGAAATGGTCAGCTGAAGTCTTATAGACTTCTGATTGATGTGCAGGTGAGCCCTACAAGGAAGTAATAGATTAGGGGGTGGGAACCCAGCTGCACCTTTGGTACTGTAAAAGAGCTAAATCAGAAATAATTCTTCCTTTTTATTAACATTCCCCATTAGGAAAAAGGGCAAAAATGCTGTAAAATTTGGGGTCCGATTTTTGTAAGGATAAAACTGAAAAACCCTGAAAATTGGATTTTTGATGACCAACTCGGATTTTCGGATTTTAAACCAAAAAATTGGAGAACATTCGAAAAAATCAGAGTAGCTGGCAGCTCTGTCCATACATGTATAAATAAAAAATAAAATAATAAATAAATACCCCCTCAAGCAGCTGCTTGCCACAGAGGTCTGACAGGAGCCTGTCAGTTTATATGCCATAGTAGAAGGTCTGTGAGGATGGCAGGACCTCAGCAGAAAATGAACATCCATCAGGGGCTCAAACCCAGGTTCCTTAGATCAGAAGCCAAGTGCGCTAACTACATTACATATGAAATCAAAAATTTTTATAATAAAAATTATGAACTCTTTTGCAAATATGTTTTAGAAAATTTTCATACAACTGCTCTTATTTATTTTTTAATGAACCTTTGTGGTGAATTTCATAGCTAGCAATACTGCAATTATATGTTTCATTTCAATAAATATATAAATATTGAATAAATGTTGTTGAAAGATTAATATTTTGAGAGAGTAACAGCAAATCTCTTTTAGTGAAAATTTTCATACAATTTTTTTTACATTTTACAAAATTTCAAATTTGGTTTCCCATTAACACACTATGCATGATTTCCTATCAGTTTTTTTCATGTGTGTGTACTTTCAGGAATATATTCAGAAAATCTTCAACAAAAAGTCATTTATTTAAAAAGAAATAGTTATTAAACTATTCTCCAACACTTTACAACAATAATTTTAATTTGAATAAATACTGGCAATGACAGACATTTATGCAAATTTGCCAAACCTTTCATTTATTATGTTGCTGAAAACTCAGAGTTGTCTTGGCCACAGATAAAAAAATGAACTAAAAGTTTTAACAATGTATACTGTTTCAGATAACTAAAGAAAATATAATGTTTTTATTTGTAGCAATTAAAAATAAGTATATTTTGATTTTTAAGACCTTATATATTACAGAAAAATATATGGAAATTTACTATTTTTTATTAAATATGGGGTAAGGAAAATATAATCTTAGCGATCTAGATTCAGTTCCATTTCTTGTACCTGTATTGGTACTTAGTCATCTAATTTCCAAGATTTAAAATTGACTTTCTTCTAAAACAATCTTTTCAAAGAAGTACTACTTAAGTGATCTAAGTCTAAAATTTTACTTTTTTTTTAAAATATTTATCATTAATGCCTCTCTACTTCACTGCCTTCAAATATCCTGAGTATCACTAGTGAAGAAACTTTCATTTGTATGAAACAATACATTTTTAATATCTGTGGTTCAACCTATTTTTTTCCCCAAAGCCCTTTTCATCACATATTTATTAAATTAAACAAAAACAGCCATAAATTCAACATTGTAATTGTGGGTTGCAACATACTATCAGTCAAACATTTAATATGTCTTTCACTAAAATGTTTGAACTAAATTTTTACATGCATTTTGTTTTTATCAGCAAAACTGAAATCTTTACAAATTAAAATAATTGAACTTGGCTCCATATTCTTTTCTTTTATTGGTGCCAATACAACTGATTATTTCACTCCTTCACAGCTTAATAGCCTATATTATTAAATAGCATATTTTTCAAAAGAGGTTGTACTGTAAGCAACTGTCAGACCAATTAGCTTGTTAAATATAATGAATGCAATTTTATACATTATAGGATACTTTTACTAAAATCCTACAGCATAATGCCTCTTTGGTAAGAATGATTAAAAAAATAATTACACTGAAAAAATAAATGTTAACCAGACAAACTTCATACCTTGAAGATCTTCCAGAAGTGATACAGGAGGGAAAAATGATCTTAGTGCATTTGAGCATTTGATACATGCTTCTACATAAAAGTCTGGAACAAAAGCAAAAGCAGCACCTACAGCAGATGATTGTGCCAAAGAACGCAACAATATTTGAAAGAGCCAATAAACATCAGCTTGTCTGTCCTAAGAGAAAAATAAAATATGAGGAAAATAACAATAAATTACATCTTTAAGCAGTTTTCCATTTAACTTTCACTGCAATACAGTTTTAATACTTATTAAAGTCAGAGTTACCTTTTTCTCAGGTTTCTAAAAAAAAAAGTAAAAAAAGTATTTTCCTACGCAAAAGACAGATAACCTAGAAGTTATGATAAGCTTGTCCTGGTTTCTCATATATCATACAAACACTTATATAAGGACATGCCCCACTGGTCTTAGTAGTCAGGTATGCTAACCACTAGACCAGATAGGATCTATGTAATTCTTCATGTATATTCAGATAGGCTGTCCCATGGCTGAGTGGTTAGCATGCTTGGCTACTGATCTAAGGGACCTGGGTTCGAGCCCCGGATTAGGCATGGATGTGTGTGTCGTTTTTCTGCTGAGGTCCTGCCATCCTCTCAGATCTCCTACTGTGGCATATAAACTGACAGGCTCCTGTCAGACCTCTGTGGCAAGCAGCTGCTTGAGGGGGTATTTATTTATTTTTATATATTCAGATCTGCTAATCATAAGCTATTTTTATTTTACTTTAGAGAAAAAAATCGTAATTATCAGTACTTCAATTGAAACATTTAATGATTGTGATTCATGGTCACTAGTTCAACCTTCAGACCTGTTTGCTTTTCAACAGGCTTCGAAGAAATCAGCATAGTACTCTCAAAATGCTCATCAGTAAACAAAGGTTTTAAAGCCATTAATAATTATGATTATATTTTATCTAAAAGTAAGATGGCTATAACATTTGATTAGGAACATATATATATGAATGTGTGCTAAAGAAGTTAACTCTAATATTGTTGTTCTAAGACTTGTATAAAATGACCTATATATATACTCCAGCATAATAAAGTTACTGGTTTACATTTTTACTTCACATATTTGAAATTTTTGGACTTTTAGTATACTACAATACAGAAAATTAAAAAAAAGGAACTTACTGGGGAATAAACTACAGATGCTATCCATGCTTGATGACGGCCTTGCTCAGTAAGTTTTTCCAAAAACACTTGTTTTGCTAGCTGACGAGCATCATCTACTTCATCTTCACATTGATCTAGTCTTTTACAAGTTTCTTGTAAAGCTGTTATGTACTCTTGCATACTATCACGTAAAGAACACATCTAAAGGAAAGGAACTATAGTAAAAATATAACATGCTACATTTTTTTTTTATCGAAGTATATAAGTAATTTTAGATACAAAGCAAAATTTATATACAGTTAATCCCTAAACAGAAGTAATTATAGATCAGTCAGAATAAATATGAAAGCATTTAACACATTAAAGTAACATTTTTAATTATTTTTTAATGTAACACACATTAATTAAAATTTGAATTTTAATACATTAATTAATATATAAAAATATTTTGTGATGTCCTATGATTAGGGCTGTAAGTTTTTTGAGAGCAAATTTCCAAGACAGTTTCTACGAATTGAAACGTTTTCCTTAAGTTTCCTCAAATTACCTTTTTTTTGATTCTGAGAATTTTAATGTTTTTTTTCTTCTAAAATTCTGTGATTTCTCATGTTTTGAGAAATTGGTGCAGACCTCTACACCAAGTTCTCGAAACCAACTGAAGGCTTAATTATTTACTTTTCCTGAGTAACTAGTTTCTACATAACTATACTGTAAGCTTCTTGCCACGTTCAATCTTTATACCATAACCTTCTTCAAATATCTTCTAATTATTTTTAGTTAATGGTATAACACATTGGTGAAATGTAGAATTAAGTGTTCGAAGTCCACATTTCATTGTCAGTGAAGCAATTATTCGATGTATAAATAAATTTGAATTATCGTATTCTGTTGTCACAGTTTTTTACTACCAACAACATTTCTTACTTGTTCAGAGCATGAGTAAGTTTTTTTAAAATGCTGTTCATGTCATGTGTGATGCTTATCTTCAAAATCTTGGTGACATATTGCAACAAGATTTCCAAACTGTTAATGCTATGATTGTAATGGTTAAACACTGATTTACCTTTTGTCCTGTCTGCACGTAAAGCATTTTAAGATATTTCTTTAAGAAAAAAGATACAGCAAACTACCAGTTTTCATTCAAGCAAGATGAAACAGTTGGTTGATGTAATCTATCACTGTGATAATGCAGATGATTACAAGAGGTTTTCGAGTGGGAAATGGGAAACAACTCCAGTAGTATATTAAAAGATATCATTGAATATGTAAGCTATTCCTTAAAAAGTGGCCTAAATCAAATCCAGAGATATGCACCGGATATTTCAATCCATTTACGTCGTTTGAAAGCCATCTTATATCAGCGCATAAAGTCTACACAAAATGAATGATTTGGCAGTAAAATTATTCAGTAAAAGCCAACAGTGTGATCACACACTAGCAAAAAATACACTCCACTCATGTTCTTAAAAAAAATTAACAATATTCAGGTGATGAAAAAACTGCCAACTTTGAGAGCATGGAACAGCATTTTTTAAACCATGTCAAATTTTTTATTACAACCAAGTACTTAAATATTTCCACAGGTGATGTTAATAGTATAGTTTTCAACAATATACCCATGTTCGAAAATGATAACTTAAAAGCTGAATACCAATGCTATGAAAGAACTCAATAGCATTGACAATTCTTTTCTTGTTTCAAAAAGAATGATTTCTCAGGTTATCACAGGTTTCAATGTTTGTCAGTTCCAACAAACAGTGTTGATGCAGAATGATATTTTTCTAAATATAATGGCATTCTGTAAGATGATCACTGTGATGCCCCCTCATTCACTTTTACTTTACCTTAACCAGTTTTGCTTAATTTACGTTAAACTTTCGATCGTCACCTGCTAAAGCACGAGTACAAGGACACGCCCCCTCTTGCATCATAGGTTGCACTGCTCGTCAATTTATGCAAATGTCTTTTCCGGCGTGCAACATGACACGTGCTGGCTTTGTAGCCTCTTGTTATAACCTGGTGACATGTTAGTCACAGTCAGTTAGAGTTTCAGTTTTGAGTTGAGAGATAGTGTAGTTTGAGTTGAGAAAGAGTGTAGTTGGGAGTTTGTTGAAGAGTTTGTAATGAGATAGAAATGATGCAGTATCTTCTTCATTGAAGTTTGGTGAGTTTGAAATAATTTTGGAAATAAATTTGTTTGTTATATAAACCCTTTTTGAATCTTTACTAATTTTTCTCTTGAGCAATGTTAATTGTATGGATTAGAATTAACATTAGAATTGACAATCATTTAATTTTTGAATTCTTACTCATTAAGTAACACTCACTGGTATTTGAACCCTACTTGAACTTTATTTGTGGCAATTTGTTAATTATTGCCTGGCACCTGACTCAGCTATCTGGAGCTTGAATAATTATTGGATCAGACAAAGGGTCCAAAACTTAATAAACTTTAAAAGTATTTTCAATTCTTTGGAGTGTTACATCACCAGAATATAAAACAGTGCAATTTATGCATATGTATATCAGAATTCATCATTACTGATTGATATGCAAGGTGCGAGTTAACCAAACAAAACCAATCATTTAACATTAAATTTTGCTTATTTCTAAGGAGTTATATGGATTTAACTATCATTACTTTGTTGATGTGTGCACCACAGATGTATAAGTTTTATACATCTGTGGTGCACACATTTTGTGAGCCTAAAATGTGCACAAAATTTGGCACACCCATGAAATTCACACGAATTTTGGCATTTTTCAGCTTGATTGCTCCATTAATGTTGCTTAATGGGTGTTTTTAACACTGATAATTTACTATGTAGGTTTGAAATAATCTTAATTACATCTGAAATACAACAGTTACATGCATGTATATCTTATTTCAAAAAGATATGAGCAATTAAAAGCATAAAAAATGAATGAAGCTATGTCAGACATGAATGTTTAAAAGTTTTTGCTTCATACTGCTAAAAAAGTGTTTCCAGCATAATATTCTTTTTACATAACTTGTATATGTTTATTTTTATTTATACAATTATAAAAATTATATACAATTTGACTTGTGGTATTTTAGATAGGGGTGACCGAAATGGGTGTATTTGATCAGTCAGCTTTAAGCTATATTCTGTTTTCATGCAAGTGGTACATTTACTTACCTTTTACTAGGATTGTTGTGCGATATTTACCTTTTCTATGTTCATATTTGAATTTTAGGTCAAATTTCATGAAAATATTATTGGCTATCAGATGGTGAATCATTGAAAATATTATATGTTGTATTATTGCTAAACTTTTCTTGTGACATTGTTTCAATTTCCTTTTAGAGGAAGGCTGTTTCAGAAATATTCTACAGGCTATGTAGAATATGAGGTAGTATAAATATTCTACTACCTCATGACCAGTCTGGTAAACAGTTTAAATCGTTATGATGCTTATGTGGCTGTTCAGGGTCATCATACTATGTATTAACCTCTCTCTTCTGCTGTGAAACAGATTCCTTAGTTATAAACACTCCTGCATTCATTTGCATAATCCATAGAAATAATGTATTGCTTTGCTCTATGACTCACTGTTTATTGCATTGTTACTCCAACCTCATAGCATTGTTGTACTTTTGAGATCTTTCAGAATCTTTATATTATACTTAACTTTTGGATATCAGTCTAAAATTGTTATAGTACATATATATAAGCACTATAACAAGTTTGTTATCAATTTAATTTAGATAATTTCGGTCTTGGTACCTTCTAATTAGAATTTACATCGAAGAGCCAAAACATTATGACCACCTGCCTAATATGATGTTGGTTCTCCATGTGCTTCCGAAACAGCTCTTACCTGGTGAGGCATGGATGCTACAAGATTTCTAAAGGTGTCTTGTGGTATCTGGTACCAACATGCTACCAGCAGATCCTTTAACTCGTGTAAGTTACGTGGTTGAGCCACTGCAGATTGGATATGCTGTTCCAACACAAATCAAATCACAGATGCTCGATTGGATTGATGTCTGGGGAATTTGGAGGCCAGGGCAATACTTGGAAGTCTTCTTCATGTTCTGTGAACTATTCTCAAACAATCCGGGCATTGTGGCATGACACATTACCCTGCTGAAAGAAGGCACTACTAGAGGGATATACCGTTGCCATGAAAGGATGTACCTGGTCTGAAATAATGTTTAGGTAGGTGGTCTGCATGTGGATCATCATCCTTCATAATTTCCTGCACATGAATGACTGGACCCAGGGTTTCCCAGCAGAACATTGCCCAAAGCATTACACTTCCTCCACCAGCTTGTTTTCATCCCACGGTGCATCCTGGTGCCAACACTTCCCCAGGTAAATGACACACATGTACCTGGCTGTCCACATGGTGCAACAGGAAATGAGATTCATCATATCAGATTACTTTCTTCCAATCATTCAAGGTCCAGTATTGATGCTCAAGTGCCCATTGTAGACACTTTTGATGGTGAACTGAGGTTAGCATGGGCACTCAGAGTGGCCTGTGGCTACGCAGCCCCACTTTTAGCAGGGTTCGATGTACTGTGTGTTGTGACACATTACTCTCATCACCAGCATTCAAATTATGGGTGAGTTGTGCCACAGTATCCCTTCTTGTTGGCTTGTACCATATGGGATAGCCTTTGCTCAACTCTAGCATTGATGAGCCATAGTCGGCCCACACCTTGCCGGCGGTTTATGGTTTTTCCTCCTTGGGCCACTTTTTGAGGGTACTAACCATGGCTGACTGTTGAGCACCCAACAAGCCCTGCCATCTCAGAAATGCTCTGACCCAGTTGTCTGACCACTACAATTTGGCCTTTGTCAAAACTCACTTAAGTCTGCTACTTTTCCCATCTGAAGAACAAGAATAACACTGATTAACAGAGCTCAGTATCGGGCGTTATTTATACCGTTTCATTACCTTCACATGCACCATCATTTACCTGCAGTTGCTTCAATTTGCATAAAGATTCGCTGGTCATAATGTTTTGGTTCTTTGCTGTATAATACATAAAACATATATGCATTTCACTAAATATTTTAACCACTATCAAGTTGTTTTTAGTTAATAGAATAAAGATGAGTGAAGAGGAAAAATTGTCTTGGGTTGAGTGGGTTCTGAACCCAAGCTCTCCTGATAACATGCCAGGTGCTCTGATTACTGAGCTACTGGCTACCGATCAATCTCTCTTCCACTGCTGAAGCTATGCTACACACCATCTAGTTAATCACTATCATTTTAAAGTGCATTTGGGGACTCCATCTCTCCATAGCCTTCCTAGCCATAAGCACATAACATGCCACAAGAGCCCCTGGCTGATGTTTTTTGTAAGCAAATCAGTATCTTGGCAAGGAATGCTATGGGGAGATCGAGTCCTCATAACTTCCTAGCTATAATTATATATTATAGCTATATTTATTATATTATAGTATAAATATGGGGGATGGGGAGATGGAGTCCTCATAGCTTCCTAGCTATAATTATATATTATAGCTATATTTATTATATTATAGTATAAATATTATGGTCTGTAAATGGTAGCTAGGTGTCACTGGAAGGAGAACTATGCACCAATCCCCTGTGATGATGCATAGAATCAGCCAGGCCTAGCACCTAATGTCCGACCCCGCCTTCTCATGGTGCAGACCCTTAGCACCTTTCAAAAGAGATACTCTCTTGTGGAAGTGAACGGATGGGGAGGGCTGCCAGATTAGTATGGCCTACTAATCTGGACAACTCTGGCTACTTTCCTTTTTTTTCTACCCTGCTGAGGAGTGGTCAACCACACAGGGTCCTGGTGCTGACCATATAAAACCCACTGGACTAAATTATGGCTCTGAGCTTGATTATGGATCCTGAATTTGCTGCACTGGTGGGCTTCTGTTGAGGGAAAATCTTCCACTGTGTTTTCTGTTTGTTTGTGGGTTGACAGCTCGAAGTGAATAGATTCACAGGATATGTTTTAACAGCTAGTGGACAATCCTGAGCAGAGGTCATCGCAGGCACCTGAACTCTTTGCTTCTACTGGCATCATCAAATTCTACATTGGAGGAAGTCTTCCAGTGTAGATGGCTTCAGCCTTTAGTGGTGGGAGAACGCGTCTTTGCCCCATGTCTGCGATTAGGGGGCTGTTTGATATTGTCGGCATTCCATTTCTCAATAAACATAGTTTCTTTAAACATCCCACTAACCATTTTCTCTCTATAGGCAGTTGGAATGTGAGGACTCTGCACAGAGCTTATTCTCTTGATGTCCTCACACAAGAATTCCACCATTATAATTTAGATATTCTAGGCTTGCAAGAGACCAGATGGACAGATAAAGGTCATATTCTTAGAAATAATCTTAAATTTCTCTTTTCAGGGAGGAATGATAATAAAAATCACCAAGGTGTAGTCTGCTGCTCAGCAGACATGCTAGTGATGCTCTTCTAGGATATAAGTGCATTAATGAAAGGTTTCTTACAGCAAAATTTCAGAGAAGCGTTAAAAACTTGAATGTTATCTGCTGTGATGCCCCAACTAAGAATGCTGATGAGATTGAGAAGGATAGGTTTTAAGGACAACTTCAGGATATTTTGGATTCTGTCAAGAAAGGAGACATTACTCTTGTTCTTGGTGACTTCAATGCCAAAGTTGTTACTAACTCTGACCTTTGGGGAGGGGTGATAGGCCCTTTTGGTATTGGTAGCTGCAATGGGCAACATCCCCTACATGTAAGTAAACTCAATGGTTTCAGAATAACTAACACTTATTACAAACACTGCGACATACATAAGTACACATGGGTTTCACCTGATGGGCAGCATAAGAATATGATTGATTATATATTAACAGCAAATGGGCTAGTTCTGTTAAGAATACTAGGTCATATAGGGGAGCTGAAATTGGATCTGACATTACCTTGTTAAAAGTGTGTTGCAACTTAAACTTAAAAAGTGTTGTGCTAGGGTTAAAAATTTACCTTTAATACTGAAGCTCTGAAAGACCCAGTTATAGCTAAAGCTTACCATGATAGGTTGCTTAGTCATTATGACAGTCATGGTTTGCTTACTACTGAAGTTGAGGAAGAAGGGCCCATTCTAAACAGGCTTTTTTGGAAACTAACAGTACTCTTTTAGGAAAAAAAGGAGCAGAGGAAGCAGAATTATTTGAGTGATATTGCACTTGAGGTTATTTCAGAAAGAAGGAACTGCGGGAATGTCCTTAATCAATAATGCCCTACTAATCCTAATAGAAAGCATTACAGAGAGTTTAATAAACGTGTAGAGGATCAGTTAGCTGCTGATAATAATCTTTGGCTTGATGGGTTGTCTGACAAAGCTGAGGAAGTAGTTAGACAGCACAACAGCAGAGAGCTGTACCAGATACTTAATGTTTTGTGTTGTAGAAAATGGACAGGTATACAGGGATTGAAGGATAAACAAGGTAAGGTTATAGAAGGTGAGGATTCTGTCATGTCAATGTGGGCTGAGCATTTCAGTGATGTTCTAAACAATGTGGTTAGTTCTACTCCCATTGTTTGTAATGATGATAGATGCATTACTGGCTTTAATGTTGGCCCTATAACACAATCTGAAGTTATTTTGGCTATTTCTTAACTTAAACTTCATAAATCCCAGGGGTTTATGAAGCCCCTATGGAAATGCTTAGAGCTGGGAATGTTTCGGTTACCACTTGGATGACTGAAATTTTAAATATCTTTTATGATAAAGGCATGGTTCCTATGGATTTTACCAGAGCTATTATTATACCTATTTTAAAAAAAGGTGCTCACAGTTCTTGTGATAATTATAGGGGTATCAGCCTACTCTCTGTTCAAGGTAAAGTTCTTTGCATGATTGTGCTTAATAGAATTAAGAATCTGGTTGACAGGCAATTGTGTGATGAGCAATGTGTATTCAGAAGTGGTAGAGGATGTGTGGATCAGATATTTTCACTTAGGCAGATTCTTGAGAAATGTTTAGATTTTCAGAAACCTTTGGTTGCTAGCTTTGTTGATTTCAAAAAGGCTTTCGACTCTGTTGATCGTCATAATTTGTGGTTGATTGTGAGATCATATGGTATACCGGACAAGTTAGTTAACATAATGAAAGCTCTCTATAATAACACTGTGTTGAATGTGAGAGTTGGTAAGTCTTGTAGCAATTGGTTTAGCATTACTTCTGGTGTTCGACAAGGGTGCATTTTGTCTCCGTTTCTCTTTAGTTTGGTTATTGATTATGTTATGCAAAATTCACTTCAAGGGAAAGATTTTGGCCTTAAATGGTCTGGAGATAGGAAAATTTCTGATTTAGATTATATGCTGATGATTTAGCCCTTGTGGCAAATGATGTTGATGAGATGAACTCTTTCATTTGAGCTGTTGATGAAACTAGTACTAGAGTAGGTTTGGTTATAAACAGAGAGAAAACTAAAGTGATGAAAATTGGTCAGGCAGGCTGTGATTCAGTTAATCTGAATGGTTGCAATCTTGAACAGGTGTCACAGTTTAATTATCTTGGGAGCTATGTAACAGATACTGGTGATGTGTACCATGAGATTAACAGACGGATAGGGATTGCCTCAGAACTTTTAAGAATCTGTGGAGAGTGTGGAGAAATATTTGTATACACCTAAAGACTAAAATAAGACTGTATAATAGTTTGGTTCTTTCTAGGGTTAGTTATGGCAGTGAAACTTGGGCACTTTGTAAACAAGATAACAGGAAACTAGATGCTTACGCAGTATCTTGGACATTAGGTGGTTCAATTTTGTAACTAATGATGAGGTTAGGCAAAGGTATCGGCAACCTCCTTTAAGCAGCATATTGTGCAGAGAGGGACTTCATTGGTTTGGCCTTGCCCATATGGATAATTATAGATTGGCGAATAGGGTTATGAACAATGTGCCTAAAGGCTTAAGAAAGAGTGGGAGACCTAGGATGCAGTGGGCATACAATGTCAAACATGACCTTATTAGAATTGGTGTGCGGTGGCCAGATGCAGCAGATGTAGCTCAAGACAGACTACTTGGAGAACTAAATTGCACGGCCTGGTTAGACCTCCGTAGCCCATGGCTGCTTGAGGTTGATGATGGTGATGATGATAAATATTATTGTATAATATTAGAGTTATTAATTTATATACTCTAATATTACGCAAAATATTTATACATATTATATAATAAAATAAATATATATATTATTTATAATATTAGAGTATTAATATCCTCCACTACTTGAAGTACAATTCAGTCTTCCCTACTTATTTAGTGTAATCAAGTTTAACATGATCAAATGTGACTTTGACATAGCCATAAGTAACAACTTTTCTTTTGATAATAAAGTAAAATAGTGTGACTAACTAGCTCAACTCTATTCCATTAACATATAATGCATAAAATCAAAAGGGACACCAAAAGGCAGAACGCAACTAACATTATATTATGGTTCTTATATCTCAATTTGCTCTCTCTCATTTGAGAGCAAACTAGAATCTGATAATTTGCAGTTCACCTAACTCTCTCAAATATTTTGTGAGCATTTCAATTGCAGGTAACATTCCTCAGCAGTCCCAGTTTGATTATAGATTCAATATTCTCCTTGCTGTGTGGTATCACATTTTGGTGTATCAACTGTACAGAATGAATGAATGGATGAATAAACAAATAAAACATATTAGCATCCAACATTCCAGAATTTCAGGTATAATAAGCCCTCTTATCCTGCCTAAAGCTTTATAGTAGCTACCATAAATCATTGAAGTATCTCAAAATCTTTTGATTAAGGCAGCTCCAAATATTGAGCTTTTGACTATAAGGTCTCAATAGAACTGCAATCCAATTCTGTTGAGACTTGTAGTTATGTCATGGTTTGGTTTGTTTTACCTCTGGGTGGCACTTTTTTGCACACAATGGACTAAATGGCCAGGTCACAAGGACCCTGAAGGCTCAGAGAAGGTTGGGGGAGGAGACTAACTGGAACAGCTGTTGGGAGACAGATGGTAGCCTCATGTCAAAGCCATCCAGTGTGTTCTTTAATGTGCACAGGGTATGGCTCTCCCACACATGGGGCCATGGCTTAATGTCCCATCCAACGGATGGCAACCTTTCCAAGCCCATCAGTGTCCCCTACTGACTGTGAGCAAGGCAGGAAATTTTTCAGAGATAAATCTCAATGCTGATGCAGCCAGGACTCAAACCTGGGAACTGCAGATTACGAGCCTGATACACTACTGACTGAGCAACCCCTGCCTCCAGTTATGTCATGTCTAAGTAGTAAATTTTAGGATAGAGGTTACTTTAGGGTAATTTATATATATATTTATTAAATTACTAATTTTATTTATCAGCTTAGGTCATTGGCTAATAAAATTAATTTTCAAAACTTACAAAAATAATGTGGTACATCTAATATTTTAACTGAAATATCAAAATTATAAAGGTTCATGCATGTTGCAACATGCATGCATAAGACAGTATGGTGTAGCAACATGGTTCATCATTAATTGAAACATAGCATTATGAACATAAAAGAATTTGCTCAAGGATTTTTTTACAACAGTTCATTTTGTCCTACAAAAATGTCAATTAAATAATGTCTTACACAAATATTAATTAAATAGCATAAGTTCAGAATCATAGTTTTCATTCATGAAAACTAAATATCAAGTCAATGACTTAATTTCTTTTACCTAAGTAGTTGCTACCTTAGTCACCATTTTTACATTAATTTATGTTTATGTAATAGCACACACTTTCAGCAGCCATTGTCTACTTTAATTAGCCATAGATGTTAAAATATTTATTTGAAGAAGACTATTCAGTATCATCAAGATACATTCAAGAAATATTATTCATTGTTAAATAAATATCTCATTTTAATATCACACTATCGAATGACAGCAGCCAAAAGTGTCTGAGAGTAATAAAAAGAAGAAAGCTTCAAGAAGCTTCTTGCTACAAAGGTCTGGTAAGAGCCTGTCCATATAATACACCATAGAAAAGGTCTGTGAGGAAAGCAAGACCTCAGCAGAAAGCCAACGTAAGAAGCATCCATGCCTTATTTGGGGTTTGATCAAAGGAACCAGGCTGAATCCCAGGTTCTTTTGATCCACAGCCAAGAATATTAGCCATTACCACAGGGGTGGACAGTACTATAATATTAAAGCAAAAAGGCAACTAAGATAACCCAGTAAGACATTTATTGCTGTAATAAATGTTTAAGAATTTAAATCAAATTATTGTAAAATAATCAAACCTTTTCTAATTGACGATGTGCAGCTATCTGATACAAACGAATAATGCCATCTACCAGCTCAATTATAGAACTGAATTCATCCTTCTCTTTCATTTGATTTGAAGATGGATATTTGGGAGCATCTGTCTTCAGCATTTTACCTTGAAAAATGAATTATGCATTTTTTATGGATTTCATTCTAATAGTCATTTAAATCTTAAAGAGTATTTTTAACAGATTTTTTTTTATGAAAACAGCATACATATGATTTTATGTGACATGTAAATACCTAAAAATATTATTTGATTATGCTATGTTAAAGGATCCATAATCAACAAAAATAACTAGCTGTACTCTCTTTTGGGTAAAAAGCAGTATTCTGAAAGAAAGAACTGCAGGAATAACCTTAATCAATATTCTACTAGTCCTAACAGATGACATTACAGAGAGTTTAAAAAGTGTGTAAATGATCAGTTGAAGGCTGATAAGAATCTTTGGTATGATAGCTTGGCTGACAAAGCAGCAGCTAGACAGTAAAATAGCAGAGAGCTGTATTAAATAGTTAACGTATTGGGTGAGAAGAAAGAGATACTAAAACTACATAAATCCCCAGGGGTATATGAAATCACTACTGAAATGCTTAGACCTGGGAATGTTTTTCATGTCACTGAATGAAATTTTTAATATCTTTTACAATAAAGTTGTTATTCCTAAGTATTTTATCAGAGCTATTATTCCCATTTTTAAAAAAAGTGATCACAGTTCTTATGAAAACTATAGGGATATCAGCATACTTTCTGCTTCGAGTCAAGTTCTTTGCATGATTGTGTTTAATAAAATTAATAATTTGGTTGATGAGCAACTGTGTGATGAGCAGTGTGGATTCAGAAGTATTAGAGAATATATCAGATTTTTTCACAGACAGATTCTTGAGAAATATTTAGAGTTTAAAAAACATGGGGTTACTAGCTTTGTAGGTTTCAAAAAGGCATTTGACTCCATCGATTGACATAATTTGTGGTTCATTGTAGGATCATATGGCATATCAGAGAAGTTAGTTAGCATAATGAAAGCTCTCTATAATAACACTGAGTCATGTGTGAGAGTTGTTATAGGCTTGTAGCAATTGGTTTAGTATTGCTACTGGAGTTTGACAAGGATGAATTTTGTTCCCTTTCCTCCAAATCCTCAAGCAGTTCGTGCGTGTATACATACGAAAGGTAAATTCATTTCTCTGACTTCTTAAATGTTTCTTTTCTTTAAATAAAAATGAGACACTAATAAATTACTCTTAGCTTGTCCCGGTTTACTCCTACCTGGACAAGCTAAATGCTCAGTGACACAGAAGTAAGTTTTATGATCATTGCATCAGATAGTTAACATAAAAAAGTATACTCACTGGAAGTATACAGATTCTTTAACCACTTTACCAATTAGAGGTAATACAACAGCATATTAAGCTCACCCATTTAGAGAATTTTTTTTTGAAAAGCAATGCTGATATTGATTGCACCATTCAGAATTTTTTTAAATACTAAATGCATATTTTTGAAAATCAATTAGATTTAATTTTGATGTATAGCTTAACTTCTATGTCATCTTTCTATAAAAAAAGTTTTCATCAGAAATTCAGAATTTCAAAGATGGCTTCACAATGGCCTAATGTGGTACACCAATACTTTCGTACAATGCATTGTCAGAATGTAGAATGGTTCTCACGTTAACACAAAAGAGTGTGCTATTAATCTTTAATATGTGGAATACGAATTTATCTGCTCATATTATTTTTGCCATGTATATATACAATGCTATTACCTTTTATAAAATTTCAAATCCTTTTCCTTTTCACACATTTCTCTTTATTATTTCATTCAGGAAAAAGAAATAAACCAATTTTTTGCTAAAAATAAGTTAAACAGAATTTAGCCAAGCTGAGGAGGGAGAGCACAACTGATTGTATATATATATATGAAAGAGTGGCATAACCTGAAAAGTTTGAGCATGTCTGTTCTATGAAATCTGATCTGTCTCAGAAGAGTATATCTGAGCTATGGTAGGATGTCACCCTTTTTCCAACTGGTCTAAATTGTAAAAGATTTAAAAGGAGATATTCCAAGCATGATGAGATATTCCACATGAATACATTTAAAACGTTTGGACTTATTCTATGTATAGTTTTTTTGTATTACCAAGTATAAAATCATACATTAATGATCTGTATGTCTTTCCAATGAAATTTCTTATGTTTGTCAGAATGTGTAATCTCTTTAATAACATCAGATAACCAAATAAGTTTCTGAGTTTTCCAATGTTATCATTTCAATGAAAAGTATATACCATCTTTCCCTGAAAATAAGACTGGATCTTGTATTAATTTTCGCTCCAAAAGACGCATTAGGGCTTATTTTCAGAGGATGTCTTATTTTTTCATGTACAACAATCTACATTTATTCATGTACAAAAATCTACATTTTTTCATGTACAAAAATCTACATTTATTCAAATACAGTCATGTCATCTTCTTCTGGAACATTATCATCTCTCTCCAAACCCCGAATTCCGGCCTGAATTTCTTGTGACTCCATTTCCTGTAGAACCATTGGCCCCATTCTCTCATGTCCAGCAATATATTATAATTAAATACTTACAAATACTTAATTATAATTTATATTATCATTTATTTATATTTAATTATATATTAATATTATTATTTTATAATTTAATACGTCTGTCATGTGTTGCAACGGACGTATTAAATGTGTCCATCTGGCTGATGATCTTAACTGGGGCTTATTTTTGGGGTAGGGCTTATATTACGAGCATCCTGAAAAATTATGCTAGGGCTTATTTTCTGGTTAGGTCTTATTTTCGGGAAAATACAGTAAGCAAAATTTCAGGTAGTGTGTATGCGTCGATACACAGTCAAAAGCACATGGCATGCTGAGTCAGTTGATGTGTTGCAAGTGTGAAAAGCAGTTCGGTGAAATTGGGAAAGGTGACAAAAATATATCTGCTTTGAAAACAGTTATTTGAGCTTGCTTATTTTATGAGTTTGAACTGGGGACTAAAGCAGCCCACAAGATATGTATGGCATTTGGAGAGAACACAGTGATCGAACAGATAGTTCAAAAGTGGTTCAGAAAATTTGTGTCAAGTGATGAGGCATTTGATGATACACCCCATGAGAGAAGACTGATTATCATTGATGACAATGAACTAAGGCAACATCGAGTTGGATTCATGTCAAAAGGGCCAAGTGCTTACAGAACAGTTCCATGTAAGTGAAGAATCCATTTGCTTGCATTTATATTGCTCAGGAAAAATCTGGAAGCTGAGCAAATGGGTTCCATATGAACTGATGGCCAACAACAAACTCCAGAGGCTTATGATCTGCTTGTCATTGTTTTCACATCACAAGAAGGAGCCATTTTGGACAGGTTGTTGATGTGTGATGAAAAATCGATTGTCTATAGGAATGTCAAACATTTATATTATTGATTGTTGTCCAGTGAACCTGTACCGCATACACCAAAGCCCAGATCCACCAACAGAAAATTTTGTTGTGTGTCTAGTGGACTACAGCTGGTATCGCCAATTATGAGCTTCTTGCCACTGGTCAAACAATCACTGCAGACATCTATTCAGCACAGCTACAATGGGTTGCAGATGTACTGCTCCAAAAACAACCTGCACTTGTTCATCGCAAAGGTGTTGTGGTCCTTTAGGACAATGCTTGCCCTCACCTGAGGACCTGAGACAAGTTCCACAGCCTTAGGTGGGAAATTCTACCCTACCCCTCTGTATTCTCCAGACATCACACCATCGACTACCATCTTTTCTTGGCACTTAACAATTTGATGTGCAACTGCCAATTTCAAAACTGAGAAGCACTGGAAATGGAGCGGGCTGCTTTCTCTGCTTCTAAACTTTGGGAGTTCTACAGGAGTGGCATTTACAAACTTGTAACTCGTTGAGAAATAGATTGTGCTGAAGCTTACTTTCCTGAATAAAACAATTCACCTTTTACATATGGTTTAATTTTACCCTCAAAAACTGCACAAACTCTTTTGATTACCTGATATATGTGCATGGAAATAGATCTGACTACTCCTTCCAAGTGTAGCATTCTCAATGTCAGAATCTCAGAGATTTCAGGTATTCTCAAAAAAAATTTCTTCTATTGCTAATCTAAGTAATGTGAAGTAAAATAATAATTTAAAACTAAGAAATAATTCCTAGTTGAATTCCTAGTTGAAAATGGTAATATGACAATACTCACCAAAGGTGGACGGTCCTCGATGTTTTGTTGCTGTTTGCTTCCCCATCTGCACTACAACATCTTGAAAAGTTTTTAACAAATGTGATTGAAGACCACCAATACGTTGAATTTCAAGGTAGTTAATGGAATTGTCACAAAATGTATAAGGAGGCACACTGAGAGCTGTGAGGTCAAACATATAAATTTTGATAATTAATAATAAATGAAAGTATACACATAAATAAGCTCTCACTAACTTTTGAAAAGATAAAAAAAAATGAATTTTCATAGAAATCATTATCTTAAACACATTTTGCATATTGAAAAATATTTATAGGAGTTCAAAGTACTAATATTAAACTCACCAAGTTTCTCTTTCATTAGCATTGATAGAATTTAAAATAACATGCCTTTCTAAGGATGAGTTGTTATGGTCAGCTTTTTGGGGAGGAATGTATAATTTGTAAATCTATCATTTATATCTAACTTCATCAGCAGTGCGATCATAAGTGTTTTCTTTTGTATGAAGAAATTATACAGAAGATAAAAATAAAGAAAGATGAAGGATTACTTGAAGAATGATACAGATGAAAACTTATTAGAATCATTTATGGGTTACAAATAATATCCACCAACTTAGCTTGGAGGAGTGAAAGATGGCATCCCTAGGGAAGGCAGCACTGTTAAATGCAAGAGAGTGAGTCTGTAAATGGTAGCTAGGTAGTCACTGGAAGGAGAGCTATGCACCAATCCCCTGTGATGATGCATAGAATCGGCCAGGCCTAGCACCTAATGTTCGACCCTGCCTTCTCGTGGTGCAGACTGTTAGCACCTTTCAAAAGAGATACTCTCTTGTGGAAGTGAACGGATGGGGAGGGCTGCCAGATTAGTGTGGCCTACTAATCTGGACAACTCTGGCTACTTTCCTTTTTTTTCTATCCTGCTGAGGAGTGGTCAACCACACAGGGTCCTGGTGCTGACCATATAAACCCACTGGACTGGACAGATATATGGCTCTGAGCTTGATTATGGATCCTGATTTTGCTGCACTGGTGGGCTTCTGTAGAGGGAAAATCTTCCACTGTGTTTTCTGTTTGTTTGTGGGTTGACAGCCCCAAGTGAATAGATTCACAGGATATGTTTATCAGCTGGTGGATAATCCTGAGCAGAAGTCATCGCAGGCACCTGAACCCTTTGCTTCTATTGGCATCGTCAAATTCTACATTGGAGGAAGTCTTCCAGTGTAGATGGCTTCAGCCTTTAGTAGTGGGGGAACGGGTCTTTGCCCCATGTCTGCGATTAGGGGGCTGTTTGATATTGTTGGCATTCCCTCTCTCAATAAACATAGTTTCTTTAAACATCCCACTAACCATTTTCTCTCCATAGGTAGTTGGAATGTGAGGACTCTGCACAGAGCTTTTTCTCTTGATGTCCTCACACAAGAATTCCACCATTATAATTTAGATATTCTCGGCTTGCAAGAGACCAGATGGACAGATAAAGGTCAGATTCTTAAAAATAATCTTAAATTTCTCTTTTCAGGGAGGGACGACAATAAGCATCACCAAGGCGTGGGTCTGCTTCTCAGCAGACACGCTAGTGATGCTCTTCTAGGATATGAGTGCATTAATGAAAGGTTTCTTACAGCAAAATTTCAGACAAGCTTAAAGACTTGAATGTTATCTGCTGTTATGCCCCCACTGAGGATGCCGATGAGGATGAGAAGGATAGGTTTTATAGACAACTTCAGGATATTTTGAATTCTGTCAAGAAAGGAGATATTACCCTTGTTCTTGGTGACTTCAATGCCAAAGTTTGTACTAACTCTGACCTTTGGGGAGGGGTGATAGGCCCTTATGGTATTGGTAGCTGCAATGGCAATGGGCAACATCCCCTACATGTAAGTAAACTCAATGGTTTCAGAATAACTAACACTTATTACAAACACCGCAACATAATAAGTACACATGGGTTTCACCTGATGGGCTGCATAAGAATATGATTGATTATATATTAATTAACAGCAAATGGGCTAGTTCTGTTAAGAATACTAGGTCATATAGGGGAGTTGAAATTGGATCTGACCATTACCTTATTAAAAGTGTCTTGCAACTTAAACTTAAAAAGTGTTGTGCTAGGGTTAAAAATTTACCTTTAACACTGAAGCTCTGAAAGACCCAGTTATAGCTAAAGCTTACCATGATAGGTTGCTTAGTCATTATGACAGTCATGGTTTGCTTACTACTGAAGTTGAGGAAGAATGGGACCATTTTAAACAGGCTTTTTTGGAAACTAACAGTACTCTTTTAGGGAAAAAGGAGGAGAGTAAGCAGAATTATTTGAGTGATAAGGCACTTGAGCTTATTTCAGAAAGAAAGAACTGCAGGAATGTCCTTAATCAATACCTACTATCCTAATAGGAAGCATTACAGAGAGCTTAATAAACATGTAGAAGATCAGTTAGCTGCTGATAAGAATCTTTGACTTGATGGCTTGGCTGAGAAAGCCAAGGAAGCAGTTAGACAGCACAACAGCAGAGAGCGGTACCAGATAGTTAATGTTTCGTGTGGTATAAAATGAACAGGTATGCAGGGATTGAAGGATAAACAAGGTAAGGTTATAGAAGGTGAGGATTTGTCATGGCTAGGTGGGCTGAGCATTTCAGTGATATTCTAAACAATGTGGGCAGTTCTACTTCCATTGTTTGCATGATTATAAATGCATTACTGGCTTTAATGTTGGCCCTGTAACACAATCTGACGTTATTTTGGCTATTTCTTAACTTAAACTTCATAAATTCCAGGGGTTTATGAAGCCCCTACGGAAATGCTTAGAGCTGGGAATGTTTCGGTTACCACTTGGACGACTGAAATTTTGAATATATTTTATGATAAAGGCATGGATCCTAAGGATTTTACCAGAGCTATTATTATCATCCCTATTTTCAAAAAAGGTGATTGCAGTTCTTGTGATAACTATAGGGATATCAGCCTACTCTCTGTTCCAGGTAAAGTTCTTTCCATGATTGTGCTTAATAAAATTAAGAATCTGGTTGACAGGCAATTGTGTGATGAGCAATGTGGATTCAGAAGTGGTAGGGGATGTGTAGATCATATATTTTCACTTAGGCAGATTCTTGAGAAATGTTTAGATTTTCAGAAACCTTTGGTTGCTAGCTTTGTTGATTTCAGAAAGGATTTCGACTCTGTTGATCGTCATAATTTGTGGTTGATTGTGAAATCATATGGTATACCTGACAAGTTAGTTAACATAATGAAAGCTCTCTATAATAACACTGTGTTGTGTGTGAGAGTTGGTAAGTCTTGTAGCAATTGGTTTAGCATTACTTCTGGTGTTCGACAAGGGTGCATTTTGTCTCCTTTTCTCTTTGGTTATTTATTATGTTATGCGAAATTCACTTCAAGGGCCTTAAATGGTCTGGAGAGAAGAAAATTTCTGATTTAGATTATGATGATGATTTAGCCCTTTTGGCAGATGATGTTGATGAGATGAACTCTTTCATTTGAGCTGTTGATGAACTGGTACTAGAGTAGGTTTGGTTATAAACAGAGAGAAAACTAAAGTGATGAAAATTGGTCAGGCAGGCTGTGATTCAGTTAATCTGAATTGTTGCAATGTTGAACAGGTGTCACAGTTTAATTATCTTGGGAGCTATGTAACTGATACTGTGATGTGTATCATGAGATTAACAGATGGATAGGGATTGCCTCCAGAACTTTTAAGAATCTATGGAGAGTGTGGAGGAATAGGTGTATACACCTAAAGACTAAAATAAGACTGTGTAATAGTTTGGTTCTTTCTAGGGTTAGTTATGGCAGTGAAACTTGGACACTTTGTAAACAAGATAACAGGAAACTAGATGCTTTTGATTCTAGATGCTTACACAGTATCTTGGGCATTAGGTGGTTCAACTTTGTAACTAATGATGAGTTTAGGCAAAGGAGTCGACAACCTCCTTTAAGTAGCATATTGTGCAGAGAGAGACTCTGTTGGTTTGGCCATGTTGCCCGTATGGATAATTATTGATTGGTGAATAGGGTTATGAACAGTGTGCCAAAAGGCTTCAGAAAGAAGGGGAGACCAAGGATGTGGTGGGCACACAATGTCAAACTGGACCTTATTAGAATTGGTGTGCAGTGGCCAGATGCAGCAGATTGCTTGGAGACTTCAAGACAGACTTGCTTGGAGAACTAAATTGTACGGTCTGGTTGGACCTCCGTAGCCCATGGCTGCTTGAGGATGATGATTTAGGTTAATGAAAGCACAAAAAGAGGGAAAGAGACATCTTTATAATTAAAGAATACTGAAGATATTAGCATGCACAGCAGCTAGTATCCAGCAAATCATGTTGCAAGTGGAAAGGTAAAGTAGAAAGGGGAAATGGGATGGGTTTGATCTATTGAAAGCTTTGACTGTTGCAAAAATCAGTAGGTGGTGATATTTTTCTGAGTTCACATAATTTTTAGGTAGCATATCCTTTTCAAAGTTATAGGGATGGAAAGAGAAATGACACAGCTATAATAAGCAGTTCACTGATTCAGTTGAAATTATATCTCTTGGCAATGGAGAAATTATTGTAGCAAGTTTTTTTTAAGCCTTTCTATAAATGTACATAGTCAGTTATTCGTTCAGATAAAAGGATGGAAAGGAAAATTACTTTTAATGCATTTTAACATTAGCACACAGTGTTGTGGGCAAATTGAGGCAGAACATGTTTTTGCATTATTTTCAGATGTTCAATTTTAATTAAAGTTCTGACCTCTTCTGCGATGGTGCAATGTATAGTTGGCTGGTAATTTGACTATTCAAAGCTTGTCAATATTGTTTCTTAATTCTCTGCTGGAAGTCTGTTTTCATGTGGATGGCTATCTATGTTGTTTTATTAGTCACTGCAATGATGATATTAAGAAACACTAAATTTAGTTATAATCTAT
The DNA here is from genome assembly GCA_038380435.1 of Ryuthela nishihirai. Taxonomy (NCBI): domain Eukaryota; kingdom Metazoa; phylum Arthropoda; class Arachnida; order Araneae; family Heptathelidae; genus Ryuthela; species Ryuthela nishihirai. The sequence goes on from JAWZYU010000020.1 coordinate 46,360,805, forward strand.
TGAATTCCTTTTTATCATAAACTATTTGTTTTATTAGTTTGGGTGTATAGTTTGGTAATCTGTCTACATAATGGAAAAGTTCAGACCTCTTTTTTTTTCAGGTCTACTGTAAACTGGTAATTTCTTCAAGTTGTGGATAACATTTATGAGTTAAAGCAGAGAGATGTTTGCTACAGAGTTTAATTATTTCAATGCAAAATCCTCTACATTTTATCCTACACAACATGCATTAGTTTGTATTTAGTAGGGTTATAAGTGACCTTAAACTGAATGAATTTGAGGATGATAGATTCAGTATTATATTTTTAAGAAAAAAACTAAGTGTAATAGTTTTCAATTAAGTTTTCATTTTTTGAAAAAGTCATTGAATGATTTTGAATAGTTTCAAATGTTATGATTTACAAATACACTCCCAGAACCAATCTACCAATTTTTCAAATAGCATTCAGAATAGTTATATTATAATCCAGAAGCACATTACAGAAATATTTAATAAAAAAATAAGAATCACTCACTATTTTCTGTACAAAGGCTATTATCTGCTGAGCTTTCAAGGCAGAAATGGAGTAATGAAATTAAGCGATGGAAGAAGGCCAGAGCAACTGGCAAAGGACACAAATGGACTAAAGGAACCTGCAAATAATAAATTTGAGATAAACTGAGAGAAAATATAATATTATGGAAATGAATATGTTAACTGATGCATTTAACGTATTTTAAATCATACTGATAACATGTTTTCAGGTAACTTCACAACATTAATAATATTTAAATGCGATAATAATTGCTAACTCAAATATTTTACAATACTTACTCTACTTCCTCCAGAATTTTCCTTGAGAAAATCTCGAAATTTGGAAAGGAATATTGAGCGACTGGATTGTCCCTAGGAACATTAAGTAATATAAAATCAGGACTGCTGTACAAAACAAAATTTTAGTTTTCAAAAAGAAACTAAAACAGTAATAATTTATTTCTTCAAAAATTTGTAACATCTATAATACAAACAGAAAAGTATGCAACCATTATGCAGGATTTTTAAAATCTAAGAGGGCACATACCATATATTCATGCAAAAAGAACATTTTTGATTAAAATTTCTTACATAGAATTTCAAAACATTGGTTATTGGACTAAAACAAAGGTTATGTTACTAACATGAGAAATAAATTCAATCTCTATAGAAAATATGAATGGCAATGACTAGTAATTAAATTTAAAGAACTAGAATATTTTGATTATTTTAAGTTATTTGTACTCTATTTACATGTAACATATTTTGTGAGTTTATGTTTTTTTTCAAAAACTATACATGATTTATAAAACTTATTTTATCTAAGGTAATGAATGGAAGCATTTGCAGCAGATTTTGCATAGTTCACAATCTCAACTCACTATAAAACATAATTATAGTTCTCTCTTCATATTTAACAATAACCACTAATAATGGTATAGAGCAGTGGTCTCCAAACTTTTTTTTATTAATCACCGCTATATTAGCCAAAACACACACACACACACCTATATCAGCAAAAAAAGATAGCACATACCCCCAATATGCATGGAGATATATATTATTTAGTTTTTGCATTTATTTATAAGTATACAACTGAAATAAAATAAGATGAAAATAAACGTATCAGTCATGGTTGCCAGATGATAAATCCATTAAAAGGCTAAACCTGGTAACTGTGCTTTCTCTGAACTTCACATTGTGTGCCCAGACATCTTTATGAAACTAGAGTCTTGCATATGTAAAATGGCTTGGGTTGTTTTACCTCTGAGCTGCCCTTTTTTGTACACCATGGGCTAAATGGCCAGGTCACAAGGACCCCAATGGCTCAGTCAAGAGTTGGGGGAGGAGACCCACTGGAACAGCTGTTGAGAGACAGATGGTAGCCTCCCATCATGTTGGGTTGTTTTACCTCTGAGCAGCACTTTTTTGCACACCATGGGCTAAATGGCCAGGTCACATGGACCCCAAAGGCTCAGAGAAGGTTGGGGGAGGGGACCCACTGGAACAGCTGTTGGGAGACAGATGGTAGCCTCCCGTCAAGACCATCCAGCGTGTTCTTTAACGTGCACAGGGTATGGCTCTCTCAAACACGGGACCACGGCTTAAAAGTCCCATCCTACAGAAGGCGGCCTTTCCAAGCCCATCGGTGTCCCTCTACTGACTGTAGGCATGGCGGGGAATTGTTGTGGAGATAAATCTCAACGCTGACCCAGCTGGGACTCAAACTGGGAACTACAGATTTTCATCATATAAAAAATTGTCATGTGATCTTTTGATCATATAATATTGCCTGATAGTCTATTGGTAGGAGTGCCTGGTTGGAGCACTGGATTGCCTGATAGTCTATTGGTAGGAGTGCCTGGTTGGACATGTAACCTCAAGATCATGGGTTTGGATCTAAATGAAAACAATAAAAAATTTTCACAGTTTGAAAAAAAAAATCAGTTTCTACTACAGGAACCTGTATATTTGAAACATATGGGTTGTTAGACATTGTCTAGCTAACATCAGCAATGATGTAAGACATAAAAATTTTATTGCTTTTAGACATTGATTCAAACAGTGGAACTCTTACTAATATGCTGAGTGCTGCATCATAAAATAAATTAGGGGTTACACAAATGAATCCACAGCCCATCATTGTTTACTAAGCATTTAATCATTATTAAGCTGTTTAAGTAATGATGACAATGGGTATAGAGGAAAAATTGTGCTGAACTGGATGAGATCTGAATCCATGACAGGTTATGTTGCTGAAAGGTTTCATGATAATTTATCTCAATGAAATTAAAGTGCAAAACTACTGAGTTTAAAAAATAGTAGTTAGCATGAGTACACATTCGAGGATGGATGCAGAGAGAGCCAAAGAAAAACTATATCTCCTTCCCAGGGGGAAAACGACCAAGAGGGCACTCCCACTTGAGATGGAGAGACCTGCATATAAAGGAACTTGGATGAATTGAATATTTCACACTGGGAGGAGGAGGCCATGGATAGAGGAGAATGGAGACAAATTGTACTTGCAGCAAAGAGTCTAGCAGGTACAAATAGCTAAAGAAGAAGTTATCATAAGTATTTGCTACATACCTGGTAAAAATCAGAGCCATTAAACAACTGAATCAGAATTTTAAGTTGTATGCTTTCCACTTCTGAAACAGAGGAAATGTGCTTAGTCACTTGTATAATTATTTCATCATACTTTAAAAAATGTGGAAAATAATAAATTATGTATAATCATACCAAATATTTGAAACTACTCTTTACTTATAATAAAGTATGACATGCATTTTAAAAGCCAGTGTTATTTTTAAAGCTTGAACAGAAAGGCATTATTTTACATGTGATTAAGTAAGTCACAAACAAATGCTGCTCCACAGATACTAAATGAAAGACTGTGAGTTGTTACATGTCCAATTCTCTTCTGTCAATAATACTATACTTTTTCATTTTCCATTCTAACTCAAAAATACACTTTTTTTTTGCTTTATATACTTCATAAAATTTATCTATTAATAGTAAAATTAATTCAGTATTTTACCTGAAGAGAAATTTATTTTTAATTTTTATATCCACAAGTGATGGATTCCTTCTAGAGCAGTGGTTTTCAAACTGAGGGGCATAGTATTCTATATGCTACTGGGTATAAACACTGTTATATGGGTAGTTATGACACTGCTATCAAATATGCAAGGTGAACCATACTAGGGCCCATATGCTTGGATACTAATGAAGGGAGGAAAAGAATAAAATTCTTAAATATTCCCTGTCCCATGACTGGGTAGTTAGCATGCTTGGGTACTGATCTAAGGGACCTCGGTTTGAGCCTCAGAAAAGGCATGGATGTTCGAGTCATTTTTCTGCTAAGGTCCCATCATCCTCACAGACCTTCTACTATTGTGTATAAATTGACAGCTCCTGTGAGACCTCTGTGGAAAGCAGCTGATTGAGGGGATATTTATTTATTCATTCATCAATCAGTTTGTCATTAAGAACTGAAAAAATGTTTTCAGCTATAAAATCCTTATAACGTAAACTTTACAGTGTGCTTGGAAGCTTTACATTTAACCATTTTAGGGAGTTCAGTAAGAGTACAAAATTCTTCATCCTTTTTACTTTCATGAAAGCTACTTTCTCTGATCATTACATCCATGGCCCAATCAAAATATCTTTTCATAATTCAGGCTTCAGTATTTGATGATTTGTGGTTGTATAACAGAGTTACTTACATACCTCAGTTACTTATATACCTCATTTATTTATATTACTGCAATATAAAAAAAATTTAATACATGACTTAACACTAAAATTGCTTATCTAGGTTGGGTTGTTTTACCTTTGAGCGGCACTTTTTTGCACACCATGGGCTAAATGGCCATGTCACATGGACCCCGAAGGCTCAGAGAAGGTTGGGGGAGGGGACCCACTGGAACAGCTGTTGGGAGACAGATGGTAGCCTCCCGTCAAGGCCATCCAGCGTGTTCTTTAACGTGCACAGGGTATGGCTCTCCCGCACACGGGGCCACGGCTTAACATCCCATCCGACGGACGACCGCCTTTCCAAGTCCATCGGTGTCCCCTACTGACCGTGGGCAGGGTGGGGAATTCTTGCGGAGATAAATCTCAACACTGACCCAGCTGGGACTCGAACCTGGGAACTACAGATTACGAGCCTGGTGCGCTACCGACTGAGCCACCCCTGCCCCTGCTTATCTAGGAGTAGATGGATTTATTTTAAAAATCTGCTCACAAAAACATCACATGTCAATACAAATGATTAACTCTCCAATAAGAAGAGTATAAAATATTTGCTATAAGAACCATCTTCAAGGGTCATGTGATGCAGGTGTACGCTTATTATACTGCTTGTGAAAAAAAAAAGAAAAGCCCAAAACCCATTTTAGAGGGAGTGTTCAAATGCCCAAGAAGCATATGATAGAAGATCTTACAGGTAACTCAGTACTTTCAAAACAGTTCTGATACTGGATTTCTATGAGAAACTGTCATTGTAGCCAAGATGAGTCCAAAATTGTGGCTCATGTTAGCTGGGATGCAAATCAATTGGTAAAGGTTGGCAAAGTACTATGGTCAAAATTGGATGCAGACAACAGCATGAAGTGCTTGATATATCCAGCAAGTGGCCATAAGGCAGCAAATGGCCATAATATATAGTAATGTTAAAAATTAAGTAGGACAATTTTGTCTTGTTTGCAGTGTTCATTATTTCTATGATTGTGGAAGACCATAAAACATATTCAAAAGTAATCCTAGAGCATAGACAACATGACATAAAATTCCCCATATTAATAATGTAGCTTTACAGTGTTTGGTATTCAAGATCTTGCACAGCCACAGAAAATTAATCTACATAAGATATGAGCCCTTTCAAAAGTCACATGGTTTTATCAATCACACCATTGTGTTGAACAAGCTGATCAACAAGTAGTGTATCATTAGACTGCGTGAGGAATGCAAATAATTTCCTCTGCATTCTTTGTGAATGAGGAATGCATCTTGATCAAAAGTTATTTTCATAATTTTTTGCATATTAGCACATTTCATTTGCTCTGTGCCATGTGAAACAGAACAGACTTCTTCATCGTTTTTCTGAGGTATTTGCATCTTTTTTTTCCATTTAATATTAAAATATGTTATTCATTAATTTCAATTAAACCAAGAATTCAAACAGAACTAAGCAAGTGTGATCTGAGTAACCATTAACTGCTTTAGTGGTAACTTAATAATTCATTTTATGTGCCTAAGAAGGATTGTGGGTAATGAAATTTTTCCATGTTTAAGAATAAAATGGTTAATATCTTTTTAGGGGGTGTCTTCTATTAAGAATTTTTAGATTTTATATATAATGCTACTTTCACACTATATAAAATCAGGTATCTATAGTATGTGTCTTACACATGAATCTACTTAAATATTTCTGAACTTACTTTTATTATACTTGTTTGGAAGAACAGAATTTTGCTGTTTTATATAGGTGAGCTAGTAAGTAAGTCACACAGAAATGGAGCTCCACAGATACTAAATGAAAGATTGTGAGTTATTAGCAGTAGGAGGCAGCATGTTTTATGATGGTATAAGTCTATGTTTTTTATGTGCACATCAGTTCACAGTCTCACAGGATGAAGAGACTGTACTGTAGCAGTGTACAGCTGAAGAACATTATGATGTTGTGCATTTTCTGTGAGCTAAGAATGTTTGGTTAGGATATTCGCAAAGAAATTCTTTCACTGTATATTGAGAGCTGCACATTCCTGAAAGAGCTTAGGGACTCGATCTGCAGAAAATTGCTTGGGTTACTAAGAAGTAGAGTACTGCTATTGCATGACAATGCAAGACTGCATACAGCACATGCAATCCAAGAGACTATTAATGATCTGGGGTGAGAACTTCTTGATCATCCTCTCTACAGCTCTAGGGATTTCCACGTCTAGTCCAGTAAAATTCCAACTTGGTGATAAACATTTTCCTGACAATGCAGAGGTTGAAAATGATGTAGGTCACTGCTTATGACAATAACTGACATCTTTTTATGCATGGTTTCTAGAATTTGATAAAATAATGGGCCAAGCATAAGAAACGTTTTTGGAGATTGTTGAAAAATAAATGCTATGTTCAGGTAACTTTCCTGCTTACATTTTTTTTTTACTTTACGACCTACTCCCATGCATTTGCTTCCAGGAACATATTCTGTTTCTGATATAAGCATGATTAGAATGTTCAGTCTTTCTTAGTTAATGGCCAAGTATAAGCATATTTTATCAAAAGGCTAAAACTTTGTGTAGTTTTACATAAAAATTCAGGTCTTTAAAAAAGTTACTCTTGTAAAAATGCTTCGGAACATCTGTAATGTTTGTTACCACTGGAAACAACTATAAACAATATCAAGTTCCTCATTAACACATTTACCAGCTATCACATGAGATTCATTAAAAATAAATCATAATATATTACCTTCTACCACTGATTTTAGTTGAGAACAAGATTTCTGATATGAAGCTCGTCGGCAAAATCCATCTTCAGCAAACATCTACAAAGAATGAAATGTTTACATAAACTTTTAAATTTACTACATGAAAGTATTAAATAGCTGATAATTTTAATTATTCAACTCAACTTTAGCAAGACAGGTGACATAAAAGTATTTTTGAATGCTGTATTTTATAATCTGGTGATTTTAGCAAAACATTTTTTTATTGAGCTTTCAAAGTAGATTAAATTAATGAAAATCAAAATTATCAACTATATGATATTAATTTTAAAGTCTTGTCAAATTATTAGAAGTCTCCATTATTTTAAAGAGACCAAGACTTTTAAGCCTTGATGAAGAGTTCAGCTATCCATTAATTAGTGAGCTCAAAGTCACTGATATATTATCTATATATAAGTAGTCCCTGGTTTATGCTTTTCAGTTAATAACATTTCACTTTAACATTTCTTAAAATTAGTCAAAATACACTTCCAAATCCCCAGCTAATATGTGACCCAAATTCAAAGATGGCACTAATGCAATCTGTGCAAAACACTGTAATAAAGTTTTGCTGACAATCAAAGTGGCATGCTGTTTCACCTTTGTCATTATCTTTTGAACTAATAAAACACTATTTAAGATATGCTATTTAAACATAAAGTAGACTTTTAAATTAAGGTCATTAGGAACCTGATTTTCAGGTATTTACGAGTTGTTTTGGGTTGTTTTATCTCTGAGCGGCACTTTTTTGCACACCATGAGCTAAATGGCCAGGTAACGTGGACCCTGAAGGCTCAGAGAAGTTTGGAGGGGACCCACTGGAACAGATGTTGGGAGACAGATGATAGCCTCCCGCCAAGGCCATCCAGTGTGTTCTTTAATGTGCACAGGGTATGGCTCTCCCACACACGGGGCCATGGCTTAATGTCCCATCCGACGGATGGTGGCCTTTTCAAGCCCATTGATGTCCCCTACTGACCATGGGCAGGGCGGGGAGTTTTGCAGAGATAAATCTCAACACTGACCTAGCAGGGATTTGAACCTGGGAACTACGGATTACAAGCCTGGCGTGCTACTGACTGAGCTACCCCCACCACTCAGGTATTTATGATGTTATATGTTCGAGTCTTTCAGAATACTCACCCACTTTTTTACATGCATTTCTATGGGAAGGCAATTTCTGCTTAAAAGCAGAAGTAAAGGAATGCATTCCTTAAGGTAAAATGGGGGCCACTTGTAAAGAAAAAATCAAATTAGGATTGAAAAAAAAAAAAAAAAAACTGATTAGTACAGAGCTCAACTATTATCACTGATTGAATAATGATTAACAGTGATGGAATGGGAAGATCCCTTCATTGGCATTTCATCTCATGAAAAATATCAAAAGATTAGCATAACTGAACAATTTTCTAGTATTATTGGCATAAATTAGGTTTTAAACTGTATTGACTCAAATGACTCCTTTATAAATTACTGTAAGAATAAAATTTTATACTTCTAATGTGAATGTAACGTACTGTTTAACTTAATATAATAAGTGGTTGGCTCTTGGAAAATTAAAAAAATATATTTAAATCTTTTCATTAAATTCATGGAAAAAATTCCGATTTTATTTTTTGCACAATGCAAATTGAAAGGTTTTTTAATAACATTTCTTAACCAGAGAAAAACATTTTCAAAGTTAAATGGAACAAGGTCAATATTGGCTTTTAAGATAAATTCTTCTCTGAGTGGAATTCAAAATTAATCAACTGGTTTTTCTTAAAAGCAATTCTGAGTACCAGAGCCAAAATTAATTCTGTTAAAACAAATTTATAACTAACACTGATATCGATAAGCCCAAAGTGAAATAAAAGTGTACAATGGCACATTCTGTTTATGGGAAATACATTATGTCTATATTTCTATAATAAACATTTACTTAAAAACTCTAAATCTGCCTTAACAGTTAAATATATATTAGAAATTTTTCTGCAGAACCCTTGAGGAGCACTGGTTGCAGAACATAAATGCTACTTAATGACCAGTTAATTTAATAGTAGGTTTTCTTTTTTGGTGTTCCTAAGTATATTACATTCTACAGCTCTATGACAACCTTTTCAGTGTAAAATCGAATTGCACTGGCTGAATAAAACTTTGAAAAAGTAGTAAACTAAATAAAAAAGATATTTTTTTTCTATATAGATATATCACAATTTTATGCAATTTAAAGATGTAAAAAAAACTTCATCTTATGGAAGTCAAAATAAAAACAGTAGGAAAGATGGATATAAAAAATTGCTTCATGTAAATTGTTTTTAAAAGCAATAAACCTTTAAAACATAGTGACATTGCAAGAAAGCAATCCTAAAGACTTACTTTTAAATTCCTAGATTTATTAAACACAGAAGAGACATCAAAATGCTTATGACATTTATTTTATAAACAAACAATATATTTTAACTTTTGTAAATGCAAATTTGTCTTATTTACTAAATAATCCCTGAATATTAGGATTATTCAAAGACATATACCATATACTAGCATTTGCATTTAAATCATATTTAAGTACAGATTAGATTGTGTTGTTTTACCTCTGAGTGGCACTTTTTTGCACATAATGGGCTAGATGGCAGGTCACAAGAATCCCAAGGACTTAGAGAAGGTTGGGAGAAGGGGACCTGCTGGACAGCTGTTAGGAGACAGATGGTAGCCTCCTATCAAAGCCATCTAGCATGTTCTTTAACATATACAGAGTATGGCTCTGCTGGACACAGACCATGGCTAACATTTGGATGGCAGCCTTTCTATGCCCATTGGTGTTCCCTACTGACCAAGTGCAGGGAGGGTAGTTTCTAGAGATAAATTTCAATGCTTGCCCAGCTGGGACTTGAACCTGGAAACTGCAGATTATGAGCCTGGTGCCCTATTGACTGAGCCACTCCAGCCTCACATACAGATTAGGAAATTTTGACTGATGTTTCTCACTACATTCATCATACAATGTATCCTTAACCCTTCCAGTGTCTAGGTTATATGTATAGGTTGACAGAATCTGAAATGAGAGGCCCAATTCTAACTATGTATCCAATTTCAACGAAAAAATTCGATTTTTAAAAAATAAAAATTTTCTTATATATAGATATCTTATAAAAAGTACATTATGCTTGAAAAATAATACTTTGTTTTTCATTTGATGTATATTTTATAAAACTAGGATATAAATAATTTATTACAGCTATCTGATTGCCATTTGTTAGACCTGATATACAGTATTGTTGATTTATTTGTTAACAATATTGTTGATATATTGAAGCAACCCCCTGATTTAAGCACATAAGTTTGATTTGAACCATTACCAACATTTTCTTAAAGTTTCCAAAACATCCTGAAAATTATTAACAGCATGCTATTTTTAAAAATGGAAGATTTTGGAAGTAATTACAAGTATATATCTCCTTTTTTTTTAACTTTCACATTTTTCTGCTTTAAACCTATTTTAATATTCCTAAAATTATTTTTATCATTTATCCCAGCATTCTATGCATAATTCCTGCTCTTCAAATTGAAACCATAAGTAACAAGAACGCTCTTAGCCAGACAAGGCTGGAGCTTGTTATTGTAAAGCTGCCAGCAGTATCACGGCAGAGGAACAGGTGCTGTGACCAAGGTTAATTGCTCACACATGCAGTCAAGTGGCTACATAATAGATTGTTTACAGTGAGCATTATTACATTACAGACTGGAAAATGTCACCATTCATCCAGTTAGTATTTATACTTTTATATTTAAACCTTCATTTTTGTTTCTGCAGAATTATTTCCATAAATTATCAATCTTTCAGTTGGCTGAACAATTGATATATTATTATAGATCTTTCAAAGTTATACTACATTGGATGGCCAGCTTACAAGTTGTTGCAGATATTTATTTAACAACACATTAGGTTATATGTTAATTTTTCTTCCATTATTTCTTAATTTTCCAGAAAAAAAAACTTTGATCTTGTATTGTTTTCTAAAAAATAGCACAATACCAATCAGCTTTCAGTAATAAAGTATCACAGGAAAATATCCTGTACACAAAAATCACATTAACTTTACAGAATCACTCACCTCTTGATCAAGATCAAACCACACAACTGGAATAACCTGGGACAAAATTACATTGTCTAGAGGTTTCACCTCCAAGAATACTGGAAATTTTATTTTATCAAATGTTTGAATTGTCAAGGAAACAATGCGATTAAAATGCCAGACTTACAAATTAGTACTAATATAAGTAAATACTAAAGAGCCCTTTCAAATTATTAGAAAATTTCCCTGTTCTGATAATGAAAAAAAAAAACTCTCTATTTTCAAGAATAAACTTTTTATGGAAATGACACTGAAGTTAAAGATCTAAATCTTGTATATAAATCTTGCAAATATATCTTGAAATTCAGAAGTATTTATTCACTACACCCAATTCTGTTTCTATATGGATTTTTTTTTACACACTTTTGATTTAACACAGTTAAAAAAAATCCAATTCTCTTTTTACACGATTTATTTTGATCTAACATGGTTCAAATGTGCCTTTTTAAAAATCTCCATTTGAATTTAATTCTGAAAAAATATTTCTATTCAAGAAAAAATTCCTAGAATTTACATTTATAACAAAGATATCACTTTTATGGTCACATTTTTTGAAGTAGTTTTAACTTTGAAAATGTATTATAGATATACCATTGGAGTATGAACATGAGAGTAATAAAGTGCTATATTATAGATACACCCATTTGAGTATGAACACAATGGCCAAAATGTTTTAAGTGATGAAAGTGATTAAATTCCAGTCTTATGCAAACAAATGTGTCTATTGTCAGAAAGTGACAACAAATAAAATCTAGTTAATAAGCATATTTAAATAATATTTTTTGCACTTTTGTATTTTGAATTAGTGACATTATTTTCTTTATGAAGGATAATCTCCTTTATATATGTACATATAATTATCTTTATAAGTTAATAAAATAAAAAATGTGTTTAAATGAATAAAAAATCAAATAAAGATTTAATTAAAGATTTTAATATGATTAGTTTGAAAACAACTTATTATTTGTATTGGGTTTTCATGTCTGGAACCAATCTTCTATTTTTTCATATGCACTGTATTTTTTTTTTTTACACAGTTTTTTCAGGAACCTATCTACCATGTAAAAACAGAATTGGGTGTATTTTAAAATTTTAAGGAAGTTTGAATATTTAGCAGCAAAAGTTGACAGTCATTAGAATTTATCTAAAAGGAGAGAAAGAAACATCCAAGCAGTTGCTTGCCAAAAAGGTCTGACTGGAGGATACCAGTTTAATATGCTGTAGAGATCTGTGAGAGAAGGTGAGGCCTTAGCACACACAAAAAAACAACATAAGTATCTTATCTGGGGTTTGAACCCAGGTCCCTTTGATCAGTAGCCAAGCATGCCAAACACTCAGCCACCTAGACAGCTAATCAAAATATAGGTATAATTGTTATATCTAACTGTTTACTAAATAAATAAATAAAAAAAAATAAATACCCCCTCAAGCAGCTGCTTGCCACAGAGGTCTGACAGGAGCCTGTCAGTTTATATGCCATAGTACAAGAACTGAGAGGATGGCAGGACCTCAGCAGAAATACGACACAAACAGCCATGCCTTACCCGGGGCTCGAACCCAGGTCCCGCAGATCAGTAGCCAAGCGCGCTAACCACTCGCCCACAATTTAGAATTCACTAATAATTCTTTCAATTTTCATCAATTGTAACAAAACGTTTTGAGGAGTGGTGCTATTGCTAAATATTTCAGCTGCCTTAATTCTTTAAGTACTGAATGAATATTGCCAAAATTAATGATTTAGTTAGACTAGATTCAGATCTTTGTCTTCAGTCTCATTTACATTAAAAGTTTGTGCTTCAGGATATGAGGTTTAATTTCGTTTTCCATTGGCAGCATGGAAATTCTAAGGATTGCTTAGGGCTCTGTAGATAATAATTTATTATGGGCAAAAATACACTATTTTTAAAATACTTCACTTAATGTCTTTAATTTTATCAGTTGAATTTGCACTCACTAGATACAAAATTCAAATTCATAAAACCATTGCCAGATTCACAATGCCCTTTTGTCCCAACCTATGGCTCACTGGTTTAAAGATGCATTTAGGATATAAATTTTTTTCTTGTGTGGTTATTTACTAGAGTATATGACCCTCTATTATTTTCAGTTAATGTTATGACTAATCATAATAAATAAAGTGTGACTGAATTTTTGCCAAATGCATATCTAGAATATAGCATGATTTTCTCCTAATTTATTTCCACTTTTTGGGCAAGTATGCTTAGCAAAAACATGCTACTTAAGAAGAGTTGCACTTTGGTCTTTTAATTGTGCCCATATGCATCTCAGATGGCCCAAATAAATTCTTTGATATCTCCATGTCTTCACCTAACTGACCTTGAAATGTTCCAGCTATACAAATATAAAAAGATTTTTTGCTTTTGAAAGAATGCATTTTGTGTTTGTGGTGTGGAAAAATCATGCTTGGTGCATTCGGCCTTATTATGCTCGCTGATGATTGTTACACCATATCTTGGCTTACTTTTTCTACTGTCTTGCATAATATAATAATAGAAGCGTTTGATAAATTATTGATGCAGAAAAGATAAAAAAAATTTTAAAGTGTTTACTTTTTAACATTTTTATATTTTTGCTGAAATATCCATATAAAGATATATTTGTGTGAACTTTCAAAAATAAAGTACAGAATTATGAAAAAATAGTTTAAAATTATTATTTATAGCCAAATATTTTAAATAGAATTAGCTTTCAGAAAGAGATAAAAGAATAAGTACATCCATTAAACATGGCCAGGTCATAGGACCACGGGCTCAGGGAATAGCTGTTAGGGAACAGATCAGAGCCTTCTGTCAAGGCTATTCAGTGTGTTCTTTAATGTACACAAGAGTATGGTTCTTCTTCATATGGGCCAAGGTTTAATGTCCCATCTCACCAATAGCAGCCTTCCCAAGTCCATCAGCATCCCTTTCTCATTGCGGGCAGGATGGGGGTTAGCAGAGATAAAATTCAACACTGGCATAGTTGGGATTCGAACTTTGGAACTAGATTATAAGCCTGGTGCAATAAGCAATAGATTTACAATAGCTTCTGATGAAAAGCAGTAACATCTCAGGTAAAGTATCCTGTATATCTACCTAAGATAGAACAACTTGAGAGTGCACTCAAAACACATCAATAACTGCTCTTCAAATTGGAACCTGTTATTAAAACAAATTACATTTCCATATTCAAAGCCATGGATAACCCAATTTATTTCCTGTTATACTAAAGAATTTGTCCAATTGACACATCCATGAAGTGCATTTTTAACCATCTAACACATAAAAAGTTTAGTTTGAGGAGCATATACAAGTCCAAACAACTATTTAACTCACTGCATTTCAAATTCTGCATTCCTCAGCAGTTTCACATTAGCGCTATGCATAAGCTGTCACTGAGTGCATTATCAACTATATTGGTTATTTCTATGCAGTTTTGCTGCGATTGCACAGAAGATACAGTTTGAACCAAGGCATTTGAATTAGGTTGCAAAAAGTTAATAATTACTGTTTAAATTATTTGGTTTTGGGATTAAGGCCAGACACATCAGTTAATACTAAAACTGAAAGGTGATAAAATAATATTACAAACAAATCGCTTTGGATCTATTAAAAATTTAAAATATTTATATATCATAAGATTATATAAACATTTGGAACATTTATATAAAATAAGAACTATCTAAACATTGGTATATTTATTTTTATGTTATTAAAAAAGCAATAATGATTAGATCACAAAATCTTTAAACAAGTTATATATAAATTAAACCAATAAAGGATATAAAACATTTTGTAAAAGATAATGTCTTGTTGTGGAATGCTGTAGGACTGCCAAAGTTAGAATGAGATAACGTTTTTGTTGGTAAAAATCTGCACTTGCTGGGGAAAATCTATAACCAGTCAGAAGAGCCACTACCAGATATTCAAGGCACTGCTGAAGTTCATGAGGCTTAAATAAAATAGAATATGTTAATCTTAGTTTTCAAACATAATATATAATATTTCCTTTTCATTGTTGCTCATAATAATTTCTCTGCCCCACCCCTCTTACAAAGGTCAGTATCGAAGGATTTAACTTGAAATCTACTGCATTATCACTGATTACTTTGTCCTGTATCACATTCTAATTGCACATTTATATTCACTTTAGTGGTGTACATTATGTACTAGTATTCTAGATCTAAAGTCACTGAATCACATTTTCAGAAAATTTAAGATATATGTAATTTTATTCAATACTGTAGCTTCTTAGAATGTGGAACTTATTTATTGAAAATCAAAAAACTCATTTTTTTCAAACAAGATGATATCTTGAAATTTTAATATCTACCAGAAACGTTTCTTGCTTTTGTTTTTTAGTAGAGGTTTGAAAATGAATTGTGAGCAAGTTTGAATCTAGATAACTCATGGAATATATAATTTGATTTTCTACTATAAAATTGATAATTTATTATTTGCTGTGGATTGAATTTTACTGCGCACAACGAAACTGAGAAACAATGAAAAGATACAGTATTTTATGTTTGCAATATTAAAATATATAATGAAAGAAACAATAACCTATACAAGAAAAGTGCTGAATAACTGCATTTCATTAAATATATATATAAATTCCCTAACATTAAATAACTAACATTAGAGTAGTCATGCTAAATCTGAGTACATGTTATTAAATATGTGATAAAAGGAGGGTATAACTATTGGTCAAGATAGGAAAAATAAAATTTGTATTTTAACTGTTAAAGAAGATATCACTCTTGGTTTAAGGTCAAAAATTGCCTTGAGATGGGTGGGATACGAATGATATGAACCCATTACCTCCTGATAGCATGTCAGGTACTCTTACCCTGAGCTACCGGCCACTGATTAAGATTTCCTCTAATTGACATTATGAACTTTCAAATATCATTTAGAGGAGATCTTGACTGGTGGCCAGTAGCTCAGCAGTTAGAATCTCTGACATGCTATCAGGAGGTTGTGGGTTCATATCCCATCTGGCTCAAGACAATTTTTCCACTGAAATTAATACTGATGTTAAACTAAGAGTTATATCTTTCTTGACAGTTGAACAAAAATGTTAAGAAATTTCTTCAATTTATTCAACTGTATACTCATAGCATACTTGCTGTCTTCATGGCATACTTGGCATCTGTTTCTTGGGGCCATTTGTGAGCAGCTGGGAACAATGTCTACATGAAACACAGAAAATTGTGTACTATAGGTGGAAAGTTCATAACATCATTTAGAGGAGATCTTGATTGGTGGCAAGTAGCTCAGCAGTTAGAACCCCTGACATATTATCAGGAGGTTGTGGGTTCATATCCTACCTGGCTCAAGACAATTTTTCCTCTAAAATTGATATTGACATTACACTAAGAGTGATATCTTCCTTAACAATTGAACAAAAATGTCAAAAAATTTCTTCAATTTGCATTTTAACATTATGGTTCTGCTGAAAATTTAGGTAGCTCTAGTTATGCCACTAGATGAAAATAGTTGTTAATAGCTATGACACTGCCAAATTTGAGAATGGTAGCAGTGGATAAAAATTCATATTCTACACTGGCATACATCTAATTAGAGCAATTCATTTAAACCAAAAATCTTGATAAAACCAAAAAATAACTTAGTAACTAATAAAATAGCAATTAGTATAAGAAATATAGAAGAAAGTAGATGAGAAAGAATTTATATAATCTTCTAACATATATCTAGTTTTATGATGAATGTTACTATATTATATAAAAATTTGCATATTGCATAGTTGATAGAATATGCAGAATATATTTGGAAAAAATAATTTATTGTTGCAGAAAAAAATGTAATTGAACCACCATATAAATAAAAATAAAATCCCAAAGAAAAATTACAGAAAAAATTGTTATAGGACTTACAAGAATAAAGATGGTGAGCTTTTGATATAAAACAGGAAGAATGTAGTAAAAAATATATTGAAAGCATTAGGTAAAAAATAAATCTGTGGGGTTGCCTATAAATCATGCAATGCAGTATAAAGAAATATGCATTGAAAGGCATTAGAATAAATAAATAAATCTGTGAAGTCATTTACAAATTACATAATGCTATTTTAGAGGAATTTTAAACCTCCCCCCTATTTAACACTTCGATGGCTCCCTCCTCCATCTTCTCTTTGTGTTATGAACAGTTTTGTGTCTTCTTTTTCCTGTACTTTATTTACAACTCAATTCAGTTGTAATAAAAATTATGTTAATTTTTGTCAGCAGAAAATGGGAAAATTTTTAATTTTGCAGATATAAGTATAGCATTTCCACATTAACACCACCATCAAACTTCCACCTTTCCTATGCATTATGTTATAATAAAATCATTATTCCCTCTCTTCCTTTCAAGGAAGGTGTTACATAATTTATGGATGAGGATAATTTCTTGTTTCAAATTGTGACAATATATATGCTATTAAAAATTAAATGACAAGCATCAACACCATTTTCATTAAATTGACAATTGTATCAATTAGACATGAATGCATTATATTTTCAGTTCTTTACAGGTGATATAACCAGAACTAACCAGAAATTTTGAAAGGGAGGGGTTGAAATGTTTTAATGCTTTTGTTAATGTAAATTGGTTGGTGAGTTAGTCAACAACCAATCAATCACTTTATTTGTTCATTTAAATCACATTATATCAATCATTGCACTTTTCCTTTTGATATTTTAGGAAACAAATCTATCTAAATAAAAAAAAAATTAGGAAATAACAACTACAATGAAAAATAAAATGTTGAAATTTTAATATTAAAAACTAAGACCAGTTTTTACTACAAGCCATAGCAATGGAATATACTAAGGTGAAGGAGATGAGAATAAAAAAATTTCCTGCTTTTATGTGCATTAAAAAAACATGCAATGAAATTGATAATTCCTCTGGAAATATTTCATTAATGAATTACTTTCTTTGAAATAACAAGCCACACTAGAAAATTCACTTGCCATTGGTGAGTGAATAAATCCCCAGCCTGCACATACATAACGTTACCACATAGGCAGCATAATTTTATCCATGATGAAAGCAAGGTTGATGAATCATAAACCATTGGGGAAGGCAAAATGAAATTTGCATTTCAATATTATGGGTCTTGCTGAAAGTTCAAGAAGGTTCTAATTATGCTAATATCAAGTATTTAGAGTCTGAAACATTTTGAACCTCTGTCTTCACACACTCAGGAAATCAGCAAAGGGTTAATGCAATCATAAAATATACATAAGGAATAAGTCCTCTTTAAACTGTTCCCAAAGGTAAAGTACATTGAACAATTCTATTTATTTATTGCTCATTTCAAAGAAGTAATTGTTCTTGAATATGTCATTAAACGTGATAAATAATATATTTAACACTAAAAAAGGAATTTGTGTGTTGATTTAAGGTGAATTTCCTTACTGTGGTATTTATTTTTTTATCTGATTAACGAAGTCTCTGTAATGCAAAGTGCAAAAACAACTGCTTTTAAAGTCATGTATATAAAAGAATATTGATATTCCTTTTCAAAGTAATAACATAATATTTTTACAGATTATTTTAATAATACACATGAGAATAGAATTTATGGCATATAAATGCATTTGCTAGTTACAATGTCAACTACTTTTACTATATGAGCTATTGAGTATAATCAATATTTTGCTTAGATTTCGCTATTAAAAATTCCATGATATAGCATTTGCCAAACTGATTAGTCAAAACCTAAGACAGAACTTGTCCAGTGTAACTTAAAGGAAGTTAGCCAGCAATGGAATTCTAGCATTATCAGGCCAGACAATAATTTTGAGATGCTTAAGTCACATAATGCTTTTTAATTCTTACATTGTTATTGTTCTTCTACCAGACAAACTGCATGTGTTATAGCATTTTAATTTACCAACCTCCATTAAAGCCCACATTAACTCCAATAGAGATGAGATGCTTGGTTTAGAGTTACCAGAAATTGTATCATCTTCAACAAGTTTAAACATAAGTCGTAGAAGACATGCTTCTGTGACAAAAGCAGATGCCTGGAAAAAAATAATCACAATATAATTTATAAAACAATCACTCATTTAAAATTTTATTATTCAGATCTCAAACACTTTCATACTATTACACATAATTTTTATACAGAAAAGTATTTCAAAAGGAAACTAAAAGCAAGTAATATTTCCATGAACACATGGTATTTATATTGATTACCATTTTCTAGAAGTAATATGCTATTCTTCTAGTATACTTTTTATGCACTTGAAATAGATGTGTTGTATTGCAAATATATTTTGAACAATTTATGTGGAAACTAATCCTTATTTTTCTACTTTACAATTTCTCCACAGTAGGCAAACATTTTATTTTGATCATTCAGAGTTTTGGCAATCTGAATTGCTTCCAACTTGCTTTAGTCTGGATTATCAGGGGTGTACTGTATGAGGGAAAAAGTCATATATATGTACACTCTCATAAGGAGATTTCCCTAAGTTTTTAAGATCTCATTCAGAAATTAAAATTCTTAGTAGAATAAGTCACAGTGAAAGGATTAAAGTTATAGAAAACATTAGTATAAATATTACCTTTTGTAACCTTTTGAGTTGAAGTCAAATATGCCTTTTACTCTCAATTAAAATTAACACTATAAAGTACTGTAATACATTAAACCATTATATTTGCAATTCAGATACACAAGTTTGTCTGAAATATTACAGTTTACCTATATATTTTCTGCAAAATCTTAGTTATTCTAAATGCTAAATATGCTAGGTGCATCCATCATTGATGACAACAAGTCGCTAATTTTGGTTTAAACATTTTAACTATAGTTATTATAATAGTTGTACTATCACTGTGAAGAACATAGTTTATATTTCAGCCTTTACAGATAGAACAGCTATTACATACATATGATAAGCTCACCACACAAAAAATTAGTCATCTCTAAGTTCTCACCTAATACCGTGTAATACCTCTCTTGGCACGAATTACAGCAGCAATACTGCTAAGTATGGACTCCACCAGGTTGTCCGATATAGTTTACATCAATTCTAGCCCACTCTTACAATAATACTTGTAGTTCAGCTGGATTACGTGGATGCCTATTTTGGTGTTTCACCCTCAGTTCCAGACATTCCCAGAGGTTTTCAATGGGATTTACACTTGATGACTTTGTGGGCTAGTCCCAATGTATTCCAATGTTTCCACATGCCTGCCACAAATAGTTTTGGCCCTGTGCATCCTGCAGTTTTCATCCTGGAACACTGAAGTGTCTATGCTGTGTTCATCCTTCACATGAAGCACAAAAGGCAACACCTGGTTGTCCAGAATCTGTATATAGCCTTACTGATTTAAATAGTACAATACCTTAACAAATGGGCCTACTTCATAGTATGTAAAGCATCTCCAGAACATGACAGTATCACCTCCAGCTTCAATTAACACCTTGGACACAGTCTGGATGGAAGGCTTCATTACTCCTGCAATGCACTTTCTCATTGGAATACAGACAGAAATGTGGCTCATCTCACCAAATAGTAGTTTTCCAGTCACACACAGTCTAATGTCTATAACACCTAACCCATTGCAAAAGGGCTGCTTTATGTGTAGCTTTGTTAGCATGTGTCTCTTCTGAGCTACTTTGCTCCAAATACCCATGGAATTCAGTTCCCTTTGAAATGTTCTCTCTGAAATAGGCTGATGTGGTCCTTCATTGACTGTCTGGAGCAATTTCTGTCTGATTTGAAATCAGTTTGCAGTCACTAGTTGTGATACTCGTTGGCAGTCCCTGTCTGTGAGCACTGACTTGCAGCCGCAGCAATGTCTATGACTAGTGGCCAAATCGGATGTACACCACTGTTTATATACTCATTGGACTGTTCATTTTGAAACAGCAAATTTGGCTACTTTCTTTACAGCATGTCTTTTAGCCCTACCATATGCAATGACAAGTTACCACTCAGTCACATATTTCTTCCAACTCATGATTCATGGCAGGAACAATGTGCAATTGGCACTTCATTGGAATTGAAGACACTACAGAGCAAATGGATGGTCACACAACTCTATATAGTGCTGCATTACTATAGGAGAAACCTCTACCAGTGCTTCAAGTCAATGCTACAGACTATGGGGGAGGCACTTTTTTGTCTGGTGTATTTATTATACTTCTGCTAATGTGTACAAGAGTACTCAACTAACTCTTGCTTACTTGCTCATAAAAAACAATAACTTATAGTTCTGCTATGTCATACACAATACAAACACTTTATTTTGTCACAACTGTAAATTCAGAAATTCAGTAAACCTAATGCCAATCATTCTGGCTGTATCACTGCATGACCATGACAGTATCATTATTATAATGGTGTAATAGATGAAAATTTATGATTAGTTTCATAAACAATTTCTGTAAGCCATACATTGATGTAGCTAATGGCATAACTATGGGTGATACTGTAGTTGTGATGGTTCCATGAAGTTAACCTTTTAAAAGGATTTTTTTTTCATATTATATATTATAAAGAATTGCTTTGTATTATAATTGACATGTAACAATATATAATAAAATTAAGTGTGGAGTACTCACTAGAAGAGGACCAAGTCTTTGCATAAGAGGAGCTGCTATCAATAGGACCTGAGCTTTGGTGCCTTGTCTCAGTTGAGGAGGCCAACTTTTTAATACTAATACTGAACTGCTTGTGTCAAGTCCTTCCTATTAAAATAATATAAGGTTAATTTTAATAGCTAATACAAAACACTATAAAATGATAATCAATGCAATCACAATGAGCATAGTAATCCAGTGTTTGAACATAAGGATGAATTGTCAATACATATGTGTTCCTTCTAAAAGATAAACTGCAGCCATGTTGGTCTTTACACAACTGCAGCCATGTTGGTCTTTATACAACTGCAGCCATGTTGGTCTTTACACAATTTTTTGGTACCCATTATGCTAAAAGGCAAGCCAATGATAGAAAACTTTATACTGTGTGTTTTAGAAATAGAAGAGTAGGCAAAATCTTTCTTTTATAACTGATGCAAAGAAAAACTCTAACAAATATGTAGGCATAACCAACAAAATCAGAATACACACATACAAGCTTGGATCTAGAGAAAAATCGAGGGAAGGGTCAAGAAACATGATCAAGCCAGAAAAATGTAGGGGGGGGGGGGGGGCAAGAGACTGGATTTCCAATGCAGTATAGCATTTCCCACTCCATTTTACAAATCTGTAATTTTTTTCTTTTTTAAATGCATGAAATATAAATAAGTTTAATAATTTTTTGCCTCTATTACCCTTATTAGCATTTTGGGGGCATCCCCCTCCCAGATTCAGCCCTGCACCAACACTTGCATCCCCCTCACCAATAAATACCATGCATACTAAGTGAGGTGTTTACTAATGTGCATATATCCTGATACATTTATGTTAATCCATTACTGTAAACAGTGTGAACAGTAATACTAAATTTAGTGAGACTTATGTAACTATCTAATGATTAAGACTATTTGACCTTTTGTATTAACTATTTAATGTTTATTAAAAATCTTATTATCCTCAATCTCCCAAATAGTACTACTCAGGTTTAAAGCTATTCTGAATTTTTTAAAATACAATAATCATTAGTTTTAGCAAATTTCCTTTACCTTGTGTAAAATTATTTTAATTTCACTGACTTCCAGGTTAATAGGAATCCTGCATATGTTATTGATGTTATGTATCATGAGTGATTTCCTATTTGTCATGTTCAGTTTTAGTAGATTTTGCTTCTTATTTATAGAGTTATGGTTATTTATTAGAGTAATTCAGAGTGAAATTAGCTGCCATTGTTTTGTGTGGTGAACCTTTTTAAATATTGTTTGCAATCTCTAAAACAAGCAGCAAAAACTTCTTTACATTTCTTCTTTAAATTTGTCTCTAATTAATGACATAGAAGTTTAATATCTTAATTGAAGTACAATTTAACAAAAATGATTAAACTACACTTCCTATTTAATATAGTTTCCAAAGAAGTGAATATCCAGATCGGTGAGTTTACAAAACTTAGTGAATGGCCACATATTTGTTAATTTATAGCAAAAGAGAGATATAATTGTTTCAAATCATATATTATAAGAACAAATGTTATATTTACCTTAGCAACAGTATTATACAGCTGAAGCAATTTTTCCAACCATGTAAACAAGCGTTCAGCTTCAGCAATATTCTTTACTGGAAGTTCCTCCAGAGGATTATATCCTTCTACTGGATAGCGCATTGGTGTTGCTCCAAAGTTAGCTACTAAGTTTTCATTGTATGCTAAGCTTACAGCAGGAAAATAAGCAATACCAGGTCCTACCCGGACAGTACTGAAAGCCTCTCCTAGAGAGTGGCCATTTCTGTATAAAATAAAAGGTAATTGTTTATAAAGCAGTATAAATCAAGATAATTTACTATTTAATTAAAGCATATAAATTTGCAATATGCATTAATAATAATAATGATGCTTCATATCTTTTATACTGAGGGTGAAGTATTCATAGAAGCAATAACTCCCTTATAATTCTACAAAATAAAATTTTTATGATACACAGCTAAGACAAAAATGAGAGAATTTATATATTATGCCAATAGAAAATCAAGTTTGGTGTTTCTTAATTTTTAAAATAAGCTTTTTATGGAAAAATGTTACTGAAGATAAAAGATCTCAAATACATCAAAATCTCAATTTTTCAATAAAAATCATTCAGTATTTAACAATTATAAAAATTTATGGATGTTTGAATATTTAACAATGTCAGTGCCAGTCATAAAGATTAATCTCAGCAGCTTATTAAAACTTAATAAGTATTATTTCTAACCATTTAATAAGTGTTCATTTTAGAAGTTTGAATAAATAATTCTTCTAATAGTCAACAATTTTATGTAAATTGGGCATTGTTGCTGTTACATATTTCAGTTTTCATAATGCTTCAAATAATGACTGAATGATTTCTTTTTAATTCAAGATTTAGATAGATTTAATATAGATCTTTTATTCTCTTCATATTTTTCCACAAAAGCTTAGTTTAGGAGCCACAGAGCATTGAATTTGGCTCTCCACTACATTATCCATTATGCTGACTATACTAATTCAGCATTTATACATTTATATCTCCACTAAAATAGCAAGAAAATTTCCCTTTTTTTGTCTAGGAGGTATATAATTCTAAATAAAATTATGTTTTTAATGATATAAACATTAACCTATCAATATAAAGTCAAAGTATTTGCATAGTTTTATAAATAACACTCTATAAGAACTTCTATATTTGCATAGAAATCTCTGAATCACCTCTGTTACATAAGAGTGCATTTATAAGTGCCATGCCAGTAATCTACTGAGAGCTGGAAAAGAATTATAAATTTATTTTGTTAAAGTGTCACATCATTCCTTAATGATATTGGATGCAATACCAAAATGGGCACCTGTTTTATGTAAATATAAAGGTAAACAGTCTACCTATTCTTACTATATGATAATTGAAAGATCTATATGCTGAAATAGTATAGTCAGCATAATGGATAATGTCTTACTTGTGTTATAACCATAAGGTTAGTAACAAACCATTGTTAAGAGTTTTGCTTGCATTAAATGCCAGTTTGCTATGTTATAGTGCAAAGTTGGCCAAATTATACATACAGTCACTTATATGTTAGCATAATAGCTAAATATATGTTAAGGCAATTGACTTCTGTTGAAACCTCAAACACTTGACTATATCCCCCAACTTTTATACAGTGTTAACTGTTGAAATTATTTAACTATTAAACTTATATATGCGAATATTAGTAATTTTATTCCTTAATACATAAAACATATCACAAAATGCATGCTCCAAATTATTAGATAATTAGGGAAAATAATAGCATTAGAACCAATTCCTTTCTTAATGCCAAACACTGCTAACTGAATTTCTGATTTTTATAATATTTTTTCAAAAAATTTCCTGCACAATTTGGATGAAAGCAAGTAAATGTTACTAACAGAACTTTAAAATTAAAGTTATGTTAGCTTAATTAAACATAACTGTAATTTTAAAGTTCTGTTATCCAGTAGTAGCATTGAGATTCTATCACGAGGTGAAGTGTTTATGGAAGTAATGACTCTCTTATAATTCTATAAAAAATTTCTATGATACACTGCATAAACAAAAATTGAGAGAATTTATATATTATGTCAGTAGGAAACTTTCTTACAATTTCTTATAATATGTAAGGTAAAGAAAAGATAACAAGTAGAATTGCTTATTCAGTATCATTATCTTGCAAACAGTTATTATGTGTAAACAAAATTTATGAAATATTCACAGTGTCTAAAATATTTTTTTAGTGTGCCTAAAGGCTTCAGAAAGAGGACCTAGGATGTGGTGGGCAGACAACGTCAAACAGGACCTTATTAGAATTGGTAAGCAGATGCAGCTCAGGACAAACTTGCTAGGAGAACTAAATTGTACGGTCTGGTTCATAAAGCATCATCCTCCTCCTCCTCCTCCTCCTCAAGCAGCCATGGGATACTCCATAGCCCATGACTGCTTGATGATGATGATGAGTAAATGTTACATTGTGTAATTTATTTACATTATTTAAATGATTTTAAAATAATTCATTTACATTTGCTCATTCCTTTAAAAACTATTTATAATTATCAGTTAGTCAATTAGAAGCCAGAGTAAGTGGGAATCTACATATACTGAAGCATACAAGAGAGAAGCAATATTAGTTGACTCATCTTACAGGCCCATGTGTTCACTGAATCTTCAACCTTGCTCAGTGATAATAATCATTACTATTAGGTTGTTCCAAATGAAATGGCCAAATTGTTAGTGAAACATTCAACAGCTATAACTTTGTTAAAAATAACTTTACTTAATCAAAATATGCACCAACAGATTCACTACACTTCTGCCACTATGAAACAATTGCATTTATGCTGCTGGTGAAAAAATCTGAGTTCCTGGAAGTGATAAATTCTTCGAAGGTGTTTTTAACTGCTGTCTCATTGTTGAATATTTTCTCCACTAAGAAGTGGTAGTCAGTTGGTGATAGGTCTGTTTAATATGCTGGGTGAGCAAGAGTCTCATATTGCAATTGATGGAGTTTCCGGACTGTTATTTGTGAGATGTGAGGTTGAGCATTATCATGGATCAGTAAGGTTGTTGGGTTGTTTTACCTCTGAGCGGCACTTTTTTGCACACCATGTGGATCAGTAAGATGTCATGTCTATTGACCAATGCAAGCTGCTTCTTACATAATTTGTAATTTATTTTATGGAGTTCTGCACAATATTTCTCTGCATTTATTGTTTCACCCAGTTTTAGGAATGAATAATGGATAACACAAGCTGCAGATCATCAAACAGTCACCATAATCTTCTTAGGGTGAAGATTAGATTTTGGTACATGTTTGGGTGCTTCTGCAATGTCCAGCCATTGAGCAGAATGTCGACAATTGTCATATAGGATCCATTTTGTAACACGTTACAACTCTATGCAAAAACAGATCCCTTTGTTTCATGTGAGAAGTGCACACTTCAAGTCAATGTGCCTTATGAGTACCCTAATTCTTGTGGAATCAATTTATCCAACTTCTTCACTTTCCCAATAGCTACCAGGTGACAGGAAATGTTGAATAATGCATGTCTAATTTGCCTGCAATATCTCCTACAGTTTGGCGTGGGTTGGATTCAATTAAAGCCTTCAATTGATCATTATTAATTGTTTCTTTATGTTGAAGACTGATGTTGCCGATCAAAAATTTTCAAACCAATGTCATGCTATTGTTCACTAGCAGTGCCTTCCCCAAATGTTGCATTGATATTGTGAGTTGCCTCTGTGGCGTTGTGTCCCCATTTAAACTCGTATAAGAAAAGAACACAAATTTGACTCTGATACATTGTTACCTTTAAGCTCTTACGATCCACTTAACACAAAATCTACAGGTGAAATGGCTACTGTATTATCATAAGCAGGCTTTGTGATTTAATATAACATATAACAAGAGCCATCTGGTAACGTTTTCAGTCTTCAAAACATCAAAAACTTCACGTACCTGCGAAATCGGCCATTTGATTTTCAGAAACCTAATACATCTTAACAGAGCTGTAGAAATAAGAAAAAGGTAGATGGGCACTGTACTCCTTAGAAAAGGGGGGGGAGAAAAGTTTATTACTATGCAAATCTATGAGTGTTTTGCTCACAATTTTTGAAACAAATTTTGCTCAAAATCAAGTTCTCCCTTTGATTTTTCTCAATTCTATTTTTATTATTTTTGTAAAATATGAACATCTAATTTTAAAAAAGGAAAGAACAATTGTTAAAAAAAAAATAGGTAAAAATAATGAAAAATTTTAGACAAAAAATTAAATTACTGGAATTCTAAGACTGGAAACTTCTAAGACCAGACCATTAATTTTAGAAATTGACTCCCTCATTTGATGCCATGTCACTGACAGAAAAAAAATGCACAGAAATATGATATATATATTAATAATTAGGTATATTACCTGTAGAAATGAGCAGTTCCTTTATCTAAATCAATAGCACATCCAATAACATCCCCTGTTAACCAAGGCTAAAAAAGAAAATAATCATGTACTTACATAACACTTTTATATATGAAATTTTAAAGTAAAATTTATGTAAAATTAAATAACTATATAGAGTTAATCAATAATATATTCACAGATTACCTGTTGACATATAATTCAAGAAATAATTTTGTGGAAAAAATGATTCACTGATGAGTGGAATACAAACTCATACCTCTCAAATACATGCCAAGTGCTCTAACCATTAAGTTATCACTAGCTCTGTTATTTATTCATTTAGTTGTGGCTTTTAAATCAACTGACATTGTCACTGTATTGTACCATCTATGATCAGGAAAGGCAACTTATCCAATATTGCTCCACATATAGATGTTAAATAAGAAAGTCACTCACACTAAAACATTATTAATGCAATAATTAATCAATAATAAATTCACAGATTATCTGTTGATATTTAATTCAAGAAATAACTTTGTGGGAAAAATGATTTGCCAATGCGTGGGATCCCACACATCAGCAAATCATTTTTTTGCTACAAAATTATACTACATAGAATCTTTGTAAAGAAAACATTCTAGAAATTTTAATAGTGAAGAATCACTTCCTTTCCAGAAAACTGTTTGCAACATACAGAAATGCTAGGAATTTTTTCAAGGGTGTTAGATGTTGGCACAAAAGGTTTCATTTTTCCCACAAAATTATTTCTTGAATTATATGTCAGCAGATAATCTGTGAATTTATTATTGATTAATTATTGCATTAATAATGTTTTAGTGTGGGTGACTTCCTTATTTAACATCTAAATGTTGTGCAATATTGGATAATTTGCCTTTCATGTGTTGGCCTCCCTCCTATATTTGAACAAATTTTGCATTTGTTATTAAAGTCTATACATGATTAAAGTGTTTACAATGTTACATAAGAAACTTAAAAAAAATTTCAATCATTTAAATTCAGCTTTATATAAAAAAATTTACTTCTCCTTGAAACAATCCCTGCTAAGGGCCATGGACAAAATGTGTATATGTGGAGAAAAGCAGTTTTACTTTGTTATTATTAATACTGATGTGTAAAAGGCTAAGAAACAATTTACTTAAAGGCATCTTTAATGTTAATTGAAATATGAGCTTCAGAATGAAAAATGTTTACAGTGCTAATTTTTTTTAATATAGGAAGAGGCAAAAACACTCTCTTTCCCCTTATTGAGAGCATCATTGTCTACATACAGCTTAATTTCTCAAATATATCAGCTGACTATTAATCAAGTATAATGGGTTGGGTTGTTTTACCTCTGAGTGGCTTTTTTTGTGCACCATGGGCTAAATGGCCAGGTCACATGGACCCCGAAGGCTCAGAGAAGGTTGGGGGAGGGATCCACTGGAACAGCTGTTGGGAGACAGATGGTAGCATCCCATCAAGGCCATCTATAGCATGTTCTTTAATGTGCACAGGGTATGGCTCTCCTGCACACGGGACCACAGCTTAATATCCCAACAGACAGCAACCTTTCCAAGCCCACTGGTGTTCCCTACTGACTGTGGGCAGGGTGGGGAATTTTGCAGAGATAAATCTCAACACTGACCAAACTGGGACTCAAACCTGGGAACTACAAATTATGAGTCTGGCATGCTACCAACTGAGCCACCCCCACCCCAATCAGGTATAACGACTCAAATGGTACACACAGATGGCAGCTAGCCAGTGATTATGCTTTTGAGTTTCATTTGGCTCAAAATTTTTCATTGTTTCCCAAATATGCTAATGTTCAAAGAGGAAAATATGTTGAAAAACTATAATTTAGTTTTTAAATTTATGGTAAGATATCCTAGACTGTTTTAAAAAAATAATTTATACAAATCTGATATAGCATTCTTAGCATTTCTATACTCCATTATAAATATTTCTTTTTTGCAACTAAATCATATAATTTTTCTACTTAACAAGTAAGATTTAAGATATCTTCATCTGAATGTAAGATTCAAATGTCTGAAGTCAATGGCTAATGCCACTGCAATACTTTTTTTTTTACCTCTGAGTGGCACTTTTTTGCACACAATGGGCTAAATGGCCAGATCACAAGGATCCCAAAAGCTCAGAGAAGGTTGGGAGAGGGGACCCACTGTAACAGCTGCTGGGAGACAGATGGTAGCCTCCTGTTGAGACCATCCAGTGTGTTCTTTAATGTATACAGGGTATGGCTCTCCTGCACATGGGACCACTGCTTAATATCCCATCTGATGGACAGAGGTCTTTCCAAGCCCATAAGTATCCTCTACTGATTGTGGGCAGGGTGGGGAGTTTACCCCTGTCATGCATTTAGCATTCATTGAAAGCATGTCCCACTGGTTGCATTTGATTAGTACAGCATTAGGTAAGAAAACAATAAAATTAGAAAACAGTTCTAATATAACATCATCTAAATCACAACAAAGTTTTGCTTGTCAGAAAATTATATACTTACCTCACCATATTTATATGTAGCCACATTCCATTTGCGTATTCTGTTCCCATCATATGCATATGAATCTGGTGTATCCCCTACACCTTTCTGTATAATAAAAAATATTAAAAAATATATTTTCCAGCTGAAGGCACAAAAAAAGTAATTATAATGAAAAATATTTGCCAAAAGAGATAATAAATTTTGTTGTGAGCATAAAAAAGACAAAACAACAATTCACAAAACTTTTCAAAATTAAAGTTTTCAATTAGAGTAATAAACAGAAAATGAAACATTAAATTATAATTTAGAACAGGGGTGTGTTCCAATGCTAAGTTCTAGATTGAAAAATAAAGAGAAAAAAATCTCCAAGCAAGGTTTCAACAATCAACAAGGCAAGGTTCAACAATCAAATCATTTATCCCTTCTCACCAAACATGATGTATATGTGTAGGTGAATAAGTGAAAAACAAGTGTAAGACTCACAAGTGTAAGTGAAATGTATATGCATAGGTGTGTAAGAAAAAAAACATTCTTCAGGCATAACTAATTCATTCCCTTTAAGACATCCACATATGTTTAGTCCTTTACTAATATAATTCTTAGCATGAACACTTTAAAAATATTGAGTAAAACTGGAAAAAAAATTAAAATATTTCAGTAACTTACTTCTTGTGAAAATTTGCAATTAATGGTAGCCCAGCCAACTTGCATGACCCCTTTAGATCCCAGCATTAATTCATACTGCCATTTTCCTGAAAAACAATTAAGTAAAACTGCAATGAAATCCATACTATAAAATAAAATGAACAAGAAAAAAATGACAGAAAAAACATCACAAATCATGGAAGCCTGATAAATACCATGAAACCTGTTTTGGTGAACACCTATATTTGATGGCCATTAGATTGAACCTGATTGCTTTAAATTATTTGTTCAAAACAATAATTTTTTAAAATTTTTCAAACCTCCCTTATGCAATCACCCATTTGCTGCAATGACAAAGTGCTTTAATAGTAAGAAAATATATTGCAGTAGTTATTAATCAAATTATAGTTTTAAAAAATTATTATGGTGTAATTCAACCAGATATTGAAATACATCTTTTTTCACTTCAAGAGATCTATAATATAACCAGTGGTGGTCATAAAGAAGTGGCTACAGGGCATGGTCCCCTCCAAACAGGCTCACAGGTGTTTTATTTTTTCATTTCAACAGCCAGCCAATTACTTTTCTGGGAAGGCAGACTCTTGACGCATTTAGTCCCCCATATGAAGGCATGTAGGGGCATATAAAGGATTTTGTTGTCCAGAAATGACACGTTTAACTACAAAATCCTTCATATGCCCCTAAATGGCCCCCTACAGGCTTGAGACCCTTGCAGCATACAATGGCAATAAGTTCTTCACCTTTGATAACCATTTTCAACTCTCACCATTGAGAACTTCCCTTTTTTTATCACAAGAAATATACTCTAACTTTATTGAACTGCCTTATCTTCATAACTGTGGTAAATTAAACAATGGGCAACAAATTTTCATAAAAGTCATGCCTCTGAGATAAAGTAGCCATTTCTTAAAGAGTTCAAGGTGCTGAATGTGAATATGACAATAAAAATGAAAAATTGGCTATGAATTCTGAGAAATACGCAATAGTTTCTTATATAATAAATACGTAAATATGATATGTATCGGTAAAACTCCACTTCTACTTCCAATGTTGTTTGTACGGATGCTCAGGATCATCTCTGGTAAGCGTTCAACAGTAGTCAGCCAACATTGAAGTGCACTAGTTTCCCTGGTATCGTTTCTCCATCGTTGCAATGTCCTGATGAAAATGTTCACCATGCTCATCACTAACCATTTACCGCAGTTGTCAGGGAAGAAATCTAAGTGGGAATGGAAAAAGTGGATCTTTAAGGACATATTGCAGCCAAGTTTGTGATACAGAGACAATGTCCTTAACCAGTTTCTTGTAGTTGTCTGCCCTGACAAATCATTGACACCAGATGAAATGTGTCCCAAGCTTTTTCTCGTCACCCTGAAGCAGGTTGTCGAACGTCGGGTCTCTGAACAGCTAGTGGATCTGAGGACCCACAAAAATTCCCTCTTTAATTTTTGCTTCACTGAGTCGTGGGAATTTGTCAGCCAAGTACTTGAAAGCTGATGCAATCTGGTCCATGGTCGAAGTTTTTCATCATACCAAGTTTGATGTGTAGCGACGGTAGCAGGTTTTTGTGCATTTCTGCCAGTGCTGGGTGTTCCACATTCTTCTCTCTGACCTTCAGAGATTTCCTCTGAGGCCAGTTTCTCTTCACTTAGTGCAAAGTCTTTGCTCAGCTGTCCCATTCACATAAGAAACAGCAGTACTTCGTATATCCCAGCTGCAGATACAGAGTCACTACCTTCAAGTCACAACAGAGATGCCAGCCATACTTGCTGTATTGAAGACAATTCAACAGCCGTTTTAAGTTGTCGTAAGTTTCTTTCATGTAGACAGCTTGTGTCTAACCAGAATGGATGGAAGTCAATTTCCATTATGCAGCAACACCCCCTTGAGACTCTAATTTTGAGAAGTCTATGAATAGTCGCCATTCTTGAGGGTCATGTTTGATTCTGAGGGCATTCATCATGCCATATACATCAGAGCAGAACACAAGGTCATATTTTTTTTCTGAAGGCGCAAACTGCTCATGACGAGTTCAAAACGAAGTAATTCGGACATTTTCCTTGAGAAGATTCCATTGTTTAAGTTGATCTAAGTAACTCTAATTTGACCTTGGACAGCTCCAGATCGCGAACAAGATCATTGGTCTTGGTGAGAATAATGTGTGGCTTAGATGACACATCCTGGCAGACAAATGGATCATCATTAGACACTGAAGGCCAAGGAGAACCCACCATCGGTTCGCCTCTATCCTTATCATCTGAATTGATGAAAAATTCTTTTGGAGGTTTGGGAACAACCAAAAAACAAGTGTAAGGGAAGACCTTCGCCATGCAGAACTCATCGGAGAGCAGATTGTATATTCAGGTACGCTATTATCCATTTCTTTTTCCTTGTGATGCCTCCAGAAACAGGTGGAACCATGCAGAAGTAGCAGTCATTTGTGTGATTGCTTGGCTCTCTCCAAACCATAGGAACAGCAAATGGCATTGCAACTTTTCTGCCTTTTTAGCCACTTCGGAAGATTTCTTGCACACTTACTGCAGCAAATGTGTGGGGCCCAGGCCTTGTCCTGGTCCCCAATCTTGCATCCAAAATAAAACTGATACACTGTTTCACTATTGGAGTGATGGCCTTTTTCTGGCTTACTATAATGCATAATTCCCGCAAAATATTCAATAATATAAACTTCCCCGCAAAGGTAACAAAATGTATCTGCACTATTAACACAAGTTATGAGGCATCACTACTGCTGGATTAAAATTGCAAGGATCACCTGTGTTGTACTTATGACTTAGGGGTAAATGGGAGTCACTCAAATAACTTACCCACCCTATGAGATGCTGCTTACAATGATTGCATCATCTTTTGTCTGCGATGTCATGACTCAATTACATTCAATCAGACAATGATGCGATACCTTCAGCGGTTGTGTATATGGCAGGCCGATGCAATACAATGCAATATGTTGCAATCTGGAGTTTAAAATACAGCACTGCAAAATGGTTACCTATGTGTTGCAATGTGGGCTGAGTCATTTATACATGACCATCTCTGTCTCTCCTAAACAAGAGCCAATCGACAAATTTTATTGTCATTTTCATGTTCAGCACCTCGAAATTAGTGAAGATTGGCTATTTTCATTTCAAAGCCTTTTGTGTGTTGCCCAGTGTTATTAAATGTATTTCACAGTGCATAAAAATCTATAATTAATATTTAAAGTATACTGTTGTTTCATTTTCAATAGCAATTTTTTATATTTGTGAAAGAATTTTCATTTCTGTAAGAAGATTTGAGGAAGCCAAAAGAGAAGCTATATAATACACTGTCTACATTTACATATATCTTTTCTCATAGTTGAAGAAATAAATCTGTGAAACACTTTACATCATAGTACAAATAATTAACAGTTTAATGAAACTGATTCAGAAGAAAACAAAAGCTAGAAAGTATTCAATCTTCTATTGCAAAAAATATAAACTCGTATAGGATTTGAAATAACTACCAAAATGCCAGGGACAGATTTTTCATATCTTAACATTTTATCAGTTTAAAATATTATAAATATAATATAATATTGAACAATTACTTTGTTAATGCATATAAATTAAAAGAAACTCATGGGGAAAAAAATAACACATTCCAAATTAACTGTTATCATATCCCCGACTTTGTTAATAATTATAAAAAAAATTAAAAGCATATAAAATACCAGAAATTTTCAAAGGACTACCAAGATAATTTTTAGAACTAAAATCATATAAAGAGATAAAACAAAATGTCAAAAATTATTTATTGAATTTTAATTGAGAAATGTACCTTAACAACTATTATGCCTAACATACGCATAACATTATTGTACTTGTCAAACTTGTTTTAAATTGAGTTATATGAAAATGTGTTTTCTTTAAGGTGTTGTCAGCAAACATGTTTAAAATAACTGTAAATTATTTTACTACTTATCTTATTTCTTGCAGATAAGCTAAGTATTTTGCAGGGCACATTTTTTGAAATTTGTATATGTGTATTCCTTATATATTGATAAGAAAGAAAAATAAAATAAATTCAGTTGTTCTTCAAAGTTATTAAAACACGATTTTACTGCTTTTGACAATACATTAAATAAAAATAAATAAATTACCTCTCAAGCAACTGTTTACCACAGAGGACTGACAGAAGCATGTCAGTTTAATATGTCATTGAGAAGATCTGTGAGGAAGAAAACTGAAAAAACTTT
Source organism: Ryuthela nishihirai (assembly GCA_038380435.1). Taxonomy (NCBI): domain Eukaryota; kingdom Metazoa; phylum Arthropoda; class Arachnida; order Araneae; family Heptathelidae; genus Ryuthela; species Ryuthela nishihirai. The sequence goes on from JAWZYU010000020.1 coordinate 46,395,834, forward strand.
AAAAAGGAAGGTGAGACCTCAGCAGAAAGATAACACAAACATCCATGCCTTATCCTGGGCTTGAACCCAGGTCCTTTTGATTCATAGTCAAGCATGCTAACCACCCAACCAATAGATAAAGTAGTGAAACTTTTTTAAGTAACATGAATTAATGCTCAAATTAAGAAAAAATATCATAAATATATGGATATTTAATTAAAAGGACTATTAGCCTTTATAACATGAAACGAAAGCATGCTGAAATACAAAAAAGTTATATTACCTTTATATACACAACAGTTGGCCCGAATAGAACTGAAATTGCTTTGACTTGATAGCTGCAAAAACATAAATGATATAATTAACATTTAAAATAATCTTGTTATTTCTCATACAAATACATGCATTTACAAATCAGCTTGTTATGGCAAAAGGAAAAAATAAATCAAGTTTGTCTTTCAACTATTACATAAATTATCTGAAATTGCCAATATATCAGTTTTAAACATGGTGTTTTACAATAATTAATATCTCTAAATAACAAAAATTCTTATCTTCACTGAAATGATTCTTAAAAAGCCATTAAAATTAATATTTTTTCCTTATATAATTTTTTTTTCAGTTTTTAAAAACATTATGCCCTGCTGCAGAGTGGTCAACTTTACAGGGTCTTAGTGTTGACCAATTACATCAATGATCAGCTAATGGCTTTTGTGCTTGATTATGGATGCTACACTTTGTTTTTTATGAACAGAAATCAGAAGGATGAAAAAAAAAAGCTTGCAGTGGAAAAAATTAGTAATAACACACAGAAGTCTATTCACATCTAGTCTGTAGTGTCAAATCAATTTTTTTTAAGTGCTGTGTGTTTTAAGTATATTTACAACAAATAACTGAATTTAAAATTTGATCTTTGAACACAAAATTTTGATTAATAGTACACAAAATCTTGCAAATTTCATGATCACCTTCATATCCTTATAATAAATCTAAGAAACAATATTGGCTAATTTCAAAAATGATATTTAATACAATATATTTATACAAAGTAAAAGCAATTCTACTAATTTGAAGAGTTAGCACACATTAACTTGACATTCTCTGCAGTATTCTTAAGCATACTGAGTACAGTAAGATTTCATTATTTGCCATTTTTTTGAAAAGCACATATGGTAATTGTGATGTAGATATCTATTTTTCAAAAGCAAATAGTATAGAGTAAATAATAAAGTAGTACTTTCTTAATAGGTAATGAAGCTATTGAGAAGATTGTGATCAATTTCTAAGTAGAAAATAACTAGCAGGGATACAGTGTTATCAGCCATCCTGTGACTTAGTGGTTAGCATGCTTGGCTAGTGATCAAAGGGACCTGGGTTCAAGCCCCGGGTAAGGCATGGCTGTGTGTGTTGTCCTTCTGCTGAGGTCTGCCATCTTCACACACCTTCTACTATGGGATATTAAACTGACAGGTCCTTGTCAGACCTCTGGCAAGCAGCTGCTTGAGGAGGAATTTAATTTTTTTTACAGTGTTATCAAATGCTGTCATAAAAATTACAAGACTCTGCCTTCTATGGTAAAAGAAAAACCAGTTTAAGGTATGCAACTGCACATCTTGTTTATTCCTGAGCTGCAATTTTGCCCCTTATCCAATTGGTAAAGTCACATCGATGCCAAAACTCAGGTTTCTTTGCTATCCTTTTCACAGCTCTCAGTATGAAAGGAAATGTTAATAGTCTTGCAAAGGTTGCTAGCCATTAGATGAGATGATGAGATGTTACCTTTACATGTCTAAGCCTCCCCTCCAAAAAAAAAAATGGATTACATCAATAGGCCCCTATTTTTTTTTCCATTGTACTAAATAATAATAATTTATAATTTTTTGTCAAACAACTAATGAACAGAAAGGCTGTGTTATATACCAAAATTAAATGGCATTTAATTCTGGATTTTATGACAACATAATATTTAACAAAAATCAGGAAAGCATTATTTTTAATGTTTTTTTAGAGTGATGTATTAAAAAACAGGGTCTGGCATAAAATAAAATAAACTATATCTCAAGCAGCTGCTGGCATAAAGCCGACAGGAGAATATTAATATAAAATGCCACAAAGGAAATCTATGAGAAAGGTGAGATGTCAGTAAAGACAAAAAAACATCCATACCTCATCCAGGACTTGAACTCAGGTCCTTTTATTCCACAGTCAATCACACTAACCACTTATAAATGAAACAACTTTGAGAGTTATGAGAAATTTCTAGGATTCTTAAATTAACTTGTTTCTGTTGGTAACTGACAGTAATATATAAAACAGTATTCTCTTGTATATTGGAAATTTGCATTTTAGCTTGATTCTGAATTCATTCAAAAAATTATGTTTTCATTCTGAAAACCATTGTGTTTCTTTGCATGCATCAAAGCTAATTAACAAAAGCATATTAAAAATGCTAAAACATGATGCAATGGCATATTATTTTTATGTAACATTATACTTATTTAATATAATGTTTAAAAGGGTAGAGCATTAAAAAAATCCAACAAAACACTTACCCCTAATCTGTCTCTATCAATAACCAAGCTTCCAACATTACTTGTCACATCAAATATTGCTTTGCTAGGCCCTAAAACACCCCTTTCACCTATATGATAAATATGATTAAAGAATTTTTAATACAGTATGAAATGCATTTATTTTTAATACAATAAGCCCTGTTGATATGCTACATGGCCACTATTTGAGAAAAAGGCTGGAGAATGGCTGAGTGATTGTCAATAATATGTACATATACACTTGTGGAAATTGAAAAAAGAAACACCATTAACAATTGAAGCGTAATCTATGAGATTTACTTAGTAGAAACAACTTGTTGAGAAGGGACAGTGATCACGACCATCGCTGATGTGTAGAGTGATTCAATGTTTATTTTACCTTTTAATGAATATTACATTTTACAGAAGGCACATTTTAATAAGGTGTTAACCTCCTTGAGCAGCAATACAAGCTTCCAATCTGGCATGCAATCAGTTGTACAAATGCTGGATATCATGCTGGGGGATACCATTCCATGTGTTTTCAACTTGGATGTGTAATTCAGCAATGGTTGTTGCCTGCCACGATCCGCAGAAATCTTTGTCCGATCCAGTCCCAGAGATGCTCAATTGGAGACAAGTCTGGAGAGCGTGCTGGCCAAAGGAGTTGGTGCACTGCCTGAAGAGCATGTTGAGTTGCCCTGGTGGAGTGTGGGCAGATGTTATCCTGCTGGAATATCACATTTGGGATTACACACAAATATGGCAGGACAACTGGCTGCATGATGTCACTGATGTATGTATTGCTATTCAGCGTACCCAATACAAACACCAGACACATATGAGAGTGATAGCTAATCGCTCCCCACACCATGATGCATGGCATTGGCCCTGTGTGTTGTAGGTAGATGTGCGATAGAAGAAGACACTCACCTTGTCGCCTTCGGACACATAAACAACCATCAGACACTCCTAAGCAGAATCGGTTTTCATCACTGAAGACCACAGACTGCCATTCTTCCTTCCAATGAACTCGTTTTTGACACCACTGCAAACATGCTCGACAGTGATGAGGTGACAGTGGTAACAGTGCCAGTGGCATGTCTGCCAATAGTCCTGCTTCTAAAAGATGATTACGCATCGTTCTTGTAGACACCCTTGGTACGACAGAGGATCGAATTTGTGACACAGTAGCCATCTGCTCTGCCACCGCTGCCCTCCTTATATGTCAATCCTCTCGTGCATCCGTAACTCTGTGTTGCCTGGAATGACATCTGCGAATGCTCTTCTGACCATCAACCCCGCCATTGTATCACTGCCGATACCTCTCATCCAACATGCTGTGCAATTTGACAAAAAGACCAACCTGCTTCCCAAAGACCCACTATAGGACCTCACTCAAACTCCGCTAACTGAACAAATGTTGCGCGCTGCATCATCCAGGCATGGTAGCTTCTTCAAAGAGTACTGAACAACATGATACAAGACGAGTAACTTCTTTCTTCATGCCCTAGTCCTTAAATATGTGCTGTGTACATTTGCATGTTGTCATCCTCAGTGACATTTTTATTTCATCCAATGACTTTCAATCCTGGATCACACTTTCTGCTGCCCTTAACTATTAATGTATTATAATATGGCATTCCTAAAGGAATTCCTTCTGGGTGTTTTTTTTTTCAATTTCTGAAAGTGTATGAATAGTATTATAGACAAAAAATTTTTACACAGCAGATTTTTTCTTGCACACTAAGTTTGACATTGTGAAATATGCTTACAATATTGCATTTAAGACACCTATCATACTTAACACTAATAACTAGAATGTAGTACATTATTGATTTTTAGTGTTAAAAATATACACATATATATAGCTAATAAGTATGGATGAAAACAGCATGAACTTTGCTATCATAATTTTGATCTCTGAAATTACTTATGATTGTTTTATATTTATTTTCTTTTCATAAATATATTATTAATCCTTTTATAAATTTGCATATACATATTAGGACATATATCAATAAATAGTTTTGTGGAAAAAAAGTTTTGCTGATGTATGTGTGATTTGAGCACATGTCTCTCTAGAAACATGCCAGAGTGTTCTAAAACCACTAAACTAACATTGGCTTTGTCTTTTCTCCACTAACATGACTTATCACTCTTGCCATGATTTCTGCACCAGGGTTTGGCACCATTTATGATCTGGGATTGTTTATTAATTAAATTTTAGGGCATAATATAATAATGCATATTTTTGCAGACATTGATAACATTTCCAAGTTTGAAGAACATCAGATTGATGATTGCCATCCAACATAAAATCTACATGAGAAATTATTTTAGCTACATGATTTTTCAATTCATTAAGAGATAAAATCTTAAGTACTGATGAAGTAAAAATAATTCCAAAAAAGTCATTCTAAGATGATATTATTGTGCAAATTAGTAGCTAAATGGCCATTTCATAAAATAGCAGGTGATCACAATCCAGAAAAAAAAAATCTATATATTTGGGATTAAGCCAGGTTTGCAAAATGTGGTCACATTATTAGGTCATTACTTTTCCATGATTTATAATATAAAGATTACGTTAATTTTTATAATATACAAATAACTCATGAAAAGAATTTTTTTTTTTTTCAGGTAGGAAGAGAAAAAGAATTTAACAGCAAATTTTAACATTACATATAAGTTAGTGCAAAATCATGCTTGGTAGTTCAGAAAATTTACAAGGGAATGGAAATATTTGGTGATCCAGGTGGAACATTAAGAACTGAGCCCAATAATTTTTCCTCTTCTAGAGCTTTGTTTTTTTTAATGAAAGCCCATGTTCACATTTTATGTTTCCACCCTTTCAATTGGGGTGGGAATTGGCTCAGTCAGTAGCGATGGGGCTTGTAACTGCAGTTCACAGCTTTGAGTTCTACCTGGGCCAGTGTTGAGATTCATCTCAGCTAAACCCCCACCCTGCCCTTGGTCAGAAAGGGGACACTGGTGGGCTTGGAAAGGCTGCTGTTCAGTGGATGGAAAGTAAATTTGTGGCCATGTGTGCAGGAAAGTCACACTCTGTGCATGTTAAAGCCCATGTTGGATGGCCTTGATGGGAGGCCATCTGTCTCCCAGTACCATCTGTCTCCTAGTAGCTGTCCAGTGGATCCCTTTCCTCTACCTTCTCTAAGCTCTTGGAATCCTAGTAACCTAGCCATTTAGCCCACTGTGTACAAAAAAGGGGACACTCAGAGGTAAAACAACCCAACCCTCTTTCATTTCAATCAAGAGATAGTTATTAGACCTGAATAATGCATTCATTTTGGGAAAAAGTTCCTTGAAGTCAATTAACTGAATGTTAACTGAAATTAATTGCCCTTTTATCTGATAATAACACTGAGAAACATGAATATTAATACTTGGGATATTTTTCCAGGTGAATAAGTTTTTTTAAGCAATGATTTTTTTTTTTACTTTAAACTACTTATTGACTATGGAAAAAATATTGTATTGATAGTAATATTTTTCACTGTTAATGCTAAATAAAAGTGCAATTGTCTTACAAAGAAAATCTGATTGAGTTCAACAAATGGCTTCCCAACAACTGAATTATCTAAAGTGACTAAAATAGAAGAACAAAAAACAATGGGATTTGATAAAAGTTACCTTGTAACCAGTGGTTATGTAGCTAAACCCACTTGACTATATAAATTTCTTTTCATTGCTTAAAAACTTGTTTATTCATGAGAAAAAATATCCTGGGTATGAATTCCTGCTTTTAGTATTACACTTTTAAAATTGTTCATATCACTGTTTCTTTCATGGGTCATTTTATCTCTGATTGGCCCTTTATTTTCACACAATAGGCTAAATGGCCAGGTCACAAAGACTCTGAGGGCTCAGAGAGAGGGAGAGGACCCACTGGAACAGCTGTTGGGAGACAGATGGTAGCCTCCTGTCAAGGCCATCCAGTGCATTCTTTAACTAGCACAGGGTGTGGCTCTCCCACACACAGGGCCATGACTTAACATCCCATCTGACAGACAATGGCCTTTCCAATCATGAGCCTGGCACACTACTGACTAAGCCCCCTTGCCCCGGTTTCTTTTGTGATATTGCCATTAAATTGATATAGTAGCAGTTACAAATAAATGCCATATATGGGTTTTACTTTGCTTTTAATTGGCAGCAATCTTTTAATTTATTTGAAGCTTTTTTTTCTTATAGCATAAATTGATAGCAAGTCTGTAATGCATGAGATTGCATGCAAAGTACTGAATAAAAACATGAATAAAAACCCTTGTGATATGATATCACTGGCTTTTTTTCAAATGATAATTTTCAAAGTAAGATTATTTGCAAATAAATGTGGCAAAAATTATTTAAATTTGTCAAATGTTAAAACTTACTTTCTTTTCATAAAATTATACAAAAGTACAGGTATTTGACAGAAAATGGAAACATTCCATTTCTGTCAATGGAAAGACATATTCGAAGCCCATAACTTATTTTTTAAGTAAGCTTTTTATGGGAAAATGTGGCTGAAATTAATCTTATTCAAATCTACATAAATCTTGATTTTCCACAATATTCATTTAGTATTTCAAGAGTTATGGTAGCTGCAATATTTAACAGTAGTAAGGCATCTTAAGAAATGTATACAAAGTGAGAAACATTGAATGAATTATTTTCATAAACTTTGAAAATATATTCTTATTTCAACAAATGGCTTGAAATAATGCTTATTACTGAGGTTTAATTTATGTAGCAAATTCTTATAATGGCATTGCTATGGTTACTATGCTTGGCTACTGATCAAAGGGATCTGGGTTGTGCCCCAGATAAGGCATGGATGTTTGTGCCATATTTCTGCTGAGATCCCTCCATTCTCACAAACCTTCTACTATAGTGTATAAACTGACAGGCTTTTGTCAGACCTATGTGGCAAGCAGCTGCTTGAGGGGAGAGAGAGTTGTTAAATACTTGAACTTCCACATTTCTTTACACAATGAATGCACATTGTTAAAAATTTAGATAGGTTTGATCAAGTTCTTTGATTTATTTTTAGTCACATCTTTACATAAAAAGCTTATTTTAGAAGATACGGAGATTTAAATTTGACTCTTCACTGTTAAAACAACACAGGATATTTCTACATTTCTTTCCTGTACTTACACATATCATCACATTCTGCAGTCATTTTTTTGTACATGAGAGTTTTAACTGAGAACAGAATGAAGACTGAACTTGGAAATTTTACCTGGCATATTTGCTGGTACAACAGTTACAGCTTTTTTCAATTCTCTGTCAATATAATCTTCTAGGTTTTCTAAAGTAAGACTATCACTGAAATAAATATATCATTAATATTCAAATTATTAACTATATATATATAAATATATTTATAATCAGTGGCATAACCAGGATTTTAGGAAACGGGGAGGGGGTGGGGTTAATAAATTTGTCAATGCTTTAATAATTGCAAATTCATGACAAATAATGTTTTTCAAAATACAATTTTTCTAGGATGTAACCCTTCCTACCAAATGGTTATACTTCTGAACACAATACTAGATATTCCTGCTATAACACATGCACACATGAAAAAAAAAAGAGCACATCTCAAAATGTTTCTTTATAACTTTTTAATCGATATTAACTCTTAACAAGTAGAATACATATATGCATGGTTATAATTATACATTTTCAATTTGGAGGCCTTTGGTGATTGGTAAGTGAGGTAAGCATCGCATAGGGGTGTCATATTTCAATCAAATGTCCAAGAAAAAATATAAGAGCAGGTAGTAACAGAATAAAAAATGTCATCATGAGACCTGAACTGAAAAATAGTACATTATTGCTCTATTACAAAAACCACAACAATATCATGATACTCTTCATGAATATTACTGATGGAAAAGATTGAGACATGGATCCCAAAATGAGTTATACAACATATTTTAAAAGTTTGAGGATATGGATAGTTCATCATATGTCATGTTTGGGGAAAGGGACTAGTTTCTGAGGATGTTGTTGATGAGATAACTGTGATGTTATTCACTAGTGCAGCTGACAGTTAGCATCATCTGCTATCTTCAGAGTACTACATCTTCCAGAGTAGTTGTGACACACTTGAATCTTATATAGTTGAGTAGGGTTGTTTTACCTCTGGGGAGAACTTTCTTTTTTCCATAAAACAATAAAATAAATAAATACCCCCTTAAGCAACTGCTTGCCACAGAGGTCTGACAAGAGCCTGTCAGTTTATATGCCACAGTAGTAGGTCTGAGAGGATGGCAGGACCTCAGCAGAAAAACAACACAAACATCCATGCCTTACCCAGGGCTTGAACCCAGGTCTCACAAATCAGTAGCCCTACTATGGACTAAATGGCCATGTCACAAGACAGCTATTAGGAGACAGCTTGTAGTCACCCATCAAGGCCATCCAGCATGTTCTTTAACATGCACAAGGTATGCCTCTCCTGCACACTGGACCATGGCTTAATACCCATCTGATGAGATGGCAGCCTTTCCAAGACCTCCACCATTTCCTTTTTCACTGGGACAGAGTGGGGGGTTAGCAGAAATAAATCTCAACACTGGTACAATTGGGACTTGAATGTGAAAACTGCAGATTATGAACCTGACACACTACCAACTGAATGAACCTCCACCCCATCTTATGTAGTCTACTGTTCACAAAGTCCTATGAAGGGTTACATTGGTTCCTGTACATGGTGCAACAGATGACTTCAGGTGATACTTGGCAACATCTAGACTTAGTCCTTCAATTCCTGGTTAGGATGGATGTGGACAACAATTTGCCATGGAACAATGTATGGAGTGATAAAGCTCACTTACAGCTGAATGGTAATGTCAACATCCAGAATTGTCAAGCATGGGAAGTGTCACATCCAGGGGCTGTTGATGAAATTTCACTACATTCCCCATGTGTTGCTGTGTGGCGTGGTTTCACTGCTACCTTCATCATACAACCCTACATTTTCAAGGAAGTCCAAGAACATGGTTTTGTAACATGTACCATCACTGGTCCATGATACCATGAACTCCTAAGCCAGCATGTAATCCCATCTTCAAACTAGTATGTTTGGACACAGTAGTTTACAGGTATGGTAAGGGTCATGGGTAAGGCATGGCTGTTTGTGTTGTTTTTCTGCTGAGGTCCTGCCATCCTCTCAGACCTTCTACTGTGGCAAGCAGCTGCTTGAGGGGGTATTTATTTATTATTTTATTTATTTAGTGTTATACAACATGACTTTAACTTCTCATATTCATGGGATTTTTTGAACTGGTTATGAAATAGAAAACAAACTTTCTTGGCTTTTTTACTAAACGTTATGAATTTTTTCTTCGGGGTTTGAAGTTTGGCAATATTGCCTAACTGCAGAAAGGTTTGTGCACCAGAGCAAAAAAAAATAGTGTTATATTGTCTGTGTGGCACAGCCAAGGTATTGAGGTGGTGGTGGTGGAGGAGTTGCCTTTAAAATCATTCAATATAAACATAAAAACTTGTAATTTAAAAAAAATTATATTTTCTAGAAGGGGGGGGGGGGGTGAAACTTTCATCGTGAGTTTAGCGGAGGGGATGTCCTCCTGAAGTTGCCCTCCCACATGATGGCTGATTTCTGTATCCAAGACATCATTTTCAGAAAACGGTACAAGTTTTTTTTACTAAAAAAACAAGATATAATAAAAGAAAAATTACATATAAACTAATGGTTAAATAAAATTTCCACAACAACTTTTAAGCCAGTCTCTGATCTGGCATAACTCGGAAAGATCAATAAACCGGCCAATTGAAGATCACTAACAGAAGTAAATATACAGAAATGAATTTGCTTCCATATCCAAGACCTCATTTATTTTCAGAAAATGATACTAGATCCAAGTTTTACTGGAAAAGTAATAATAAAATAAAAATTAACACATAGCCTAATGTGATGTTAAAATATCCACAGCAACAAGTTGTAGGCCCAGCCATACGATGTAGCATAACTATGAAAAAATCAATACTTATCGATCAGCCGAAAGATTGCTAATTTCCGAAACTAAACCTGCTGAAATGAAAACTATGGTTTAAATATAAAAAAGTAAATACTAACTTTACAAATGATATCCAATATGCTGGACCAAAACTGTAAAAAACATCTATAGCACACGGAACGCAGATAGCATGTATCAGTCACCTGCATCTTTTTTGCCTCAGTGAAGCCTAACAAATTAAATGCAGCTGCAACCAGATTTTCTAAGAAGGATGTGTTTACTACCAGTTCCAATATTAAGAGCAGAAAAGATGCATAATGCTGGGAAAAATGATAAAAATAACTTGGGAATACTGAAATAGGTTTATGACAGTAAAGAGTGTGAAACTGAAAAAAAAATGGCGGTATGTATTTTGTAATTACTTCCAAAATCTATTGTTTTCAAAAATAGCAGTTTTTTTTGTTAATTTTTAAGAGATTTTTGAAAATTTAAGGAAAAATTTGTTGATAATAGTTCAAATCAAACTTGTGAGCTTAAATCAGAAGGTTGCTTCAGCAAATAGGGATGCTAACAAGCAAATCGGCAATACCGTTTAGTGCTTCCAAGAAATGGCAATCAGATGGCCTTATAAAATTATTTATATTGTAGTTTAATAAAATATGAATCAAATTCAAAAACAAAATATTATTTTTGAAGCCTGAATTATATATTTTTATAAGGTACACATATATATAAATTACAATGGCAATTTTTATTTTTAAAAAATGAATTTTTTTTTTGTTGTACTAAAAACCAATACATATGTCCTTGGCCTCTCAATTCAGATTCTCTGAATGTATACAGAAGACATGGACATTAAAAGGGTTAAGAGCATAGTTCTATGATTCCAGTAGGTTGTTGACATGGTCACCATACTCAACAGTCTGATGCACATTAAAATTTTATCATACTGTGTGCACAACTGTTCACTACAGTGCCATGTTTTGCCTGGTTGCACTATTTGGAATTAATTTTGTTCTTTAATTCATTTCCTTCTGCTTTGCCTGACTATTATCCATTCAAAATTTCAGCTCTATGCAGCTGATTGTAGGGAGCCCCTTATTGGAGGCTAATTTCACCATGATCTTACAACACCTTGAACCTTTAACCCATAGAAGTCCAAAATAATGTAGTTCAATTATAGTCAAATTCTGTATATATTTGTAACATTTTTGCATTCTTGCAAAAGAAATATATTTAAATGTCTACATTACATAGTGAAACATAAAATTCAGCATAAAAAGCAAATTCAATGAAACTTGAATATTATAAGATATGTGAATATACTGAAGTAGTAGTAATCTAGCATTATAAGGGTTAAGAAAATTTCATATATTATAAATCAGAATTAATAACATCCAGTTCTTGTTTAGAAATTAAAAAGAAAAATGATTTTAGTAATCAATAAAAACCTGAAGGAAACAAAATAAAACTGCAAACTTTTGGATTGAAGTTAGCATTTCATATTGCACATCAAGAATAAAAAAATATGTGGCATTTTGATTGAAAAAAAAAGAGGAAATATAAACAATAGTTTTCTACAAATCTATATGTTAATATTTATACATATATGAAAATATAATAAAAATATGCCAATAACATTAAAAATTAGTAATCTTTAATACAGCTTTACATACAATGTGGAACTTCAATGTGGATCTCCTCAAATTTCAGGATTTGATTTTTGGTCATTTTCAACATCAGAATTTTATCCCAGCCCTTTCAATAACAATAAAAATACCTTTGCCTTCATTGTGCCATTTTTATAACATACTAATTTTATATACATACTTTATAATGATCTGTACTGTGTTAAAATCAGGTCAATTCTATACATCACTTTTGAAGTTCCTAGTAATACTGTACATTATGGCTTGAACAAATAAGAAAAAGTAAAAACAAAAAAATATAGTGTAAGATAGTGCTTTTGAAACTGTCTTGTCTGATTGTCAGACTGACAATTCTTGCATTAGCAGACTGGCAGGAAACTATGCTTCTGAGATCTATTGGTTGTGCATGTGCCTGGAGCTTCTGGCTACGTGTTGCCTCAAGAAACAAGGTATGTCTATGCAAATGATATTTTCCTCACCCAATAAGGCATGATGCCATCTGGAATATTGGAATGTAAGAACTGTGGTTCTCTGTCATATCAATGTTATGCTTCTGAAACATATTTCTTTTTTTCATGTCAACTCACTGCAGACTATTGATTGATAGCTTGCAGACTGGTACCAGTCCACTATTTTGAGAAGCACCAGTGCAAGAGACTGGGAAATTTAATGAGTCAATATATCAAAGACTTTTACATCAACCAATGAGAATTATGTTTGTAGATTTCTCAGTAATTTAATGACATATAGACTGAGATGAAAATGAAGATAAATAAATATATATATACATAAATGGAAAGTAAATACGTTACAAGTTAAATTTTGATTTTATACCTTTAATTTTATTTAGTATTCACATATTGTGGTTATGGTTAGTGAAACAACCAACATCATAAAAAAATTGACAGTGAATAAAAATTTGTTCAGTTTAAAAATTCTTTTTTTATAACCAAATTATTGTTATATTTAAAATATTAAAAATTGTACTCACAGTAATAAATGCCCACGATGACCAACTGGCTGATTTCCTCCTCCTCCATACACATGCTTGATCATATCTCCTATAGAACAATATAATGGCTTCCTTTTAAATTCAATTAAATATTAGCTAGTGCTAACTTAAAATGGGAAATTACTGCTAATTGGTAGCATGACACATACTACAATAACATAATATTCAAAATTTAATTTTCCCCATTTATAACAAATGTTTAGAACAAGTTAGATTTTATCTGATTATTAGAGTGCCAAAGAAATTATTTAACATTGTGAATTAATGCTTGAAAATAGCCGGTACTATTGGCTGGTGGTCTGAAAGTCTTCTTCACATTTAAAAATGCAATCTGTAATATATGGAGCAAAACTGTGAGTGTTGCAAATAAGAATAAATGTAGGTCACTTGCCAGTGAGATGCATTAAGTTCACATTAATGTGTATTGCTTCATTCAAATTCTTGGTATGTCCCAGAAAAATTAGTACTAATACATTGGTAAATGCAGATATTTTCCCTTTCAGCTTCTCAATTTGCACTATATAATGGCTGTAAACCAAATTATGTTTAAATATTGGTAAAATTCATAGTTTAGTTCAGTATTAAGTTCTACCTTATCAATAATATCTCCTACAATAATTACAGATATCAAAGTGTATGGTGTAAATGATGCTTTGGACAACTATACATTTTATGCATTGCATTTAAGTTGAGAGCAAAACTAAGTAACCTAATCAGTTGCATTATTTGCAAGACAGATCACTATTGTGTGTAATAATGTACAACACTAAAATTAGCAAGTGTGAAAACACATCAAGGCTATCTCTTGGTACACTTCTAATTACTTGATTGTCACTAAATTTATCAGTGTAGTCAACTGCTTAATTTTGATGATGATAAAAAAAAATACCCCCTCAAGCAGCTACTTGCCACAGAAGTATGACAAGACCTGTCAATTTATATGCCATAGTAAGCTGTGATGATAGCAGGACCTCAGCAGAAAAACAAAAACATCCATCTTTACCCAGGGCTTGAACCCTGGGTTGGGTTGTTTTACCTCAAAGTGGCACTTTTTTTTGCACACCATGGGCTAAATGGCTAGCATTATGGATCCTGAAGGCTCAGAGAAGGTTGGGGGGAGGAGACCCACTGGAACAGCTGTTGGGAGACAGATGGTAGCCTCCCGTCAAGGCCATACAGGGTGTTCTTTAACGTGCACAGGGTATGACTCTCCCACACATATATACAATTTATCAGTGTAGTCAACTGCTTAATTTTGATGATGATAAAAAAAAATACCCCCTCAAGCAGCTACTTGCCACAGAAGTATGACAAGACCTATCAATTTATATGCCATAGTAAGCTGTGATGATGGCAGGACCTCAGCAGAAAAACAACAGAAACATCCATCTTTACCCAGGGCTTGAACCCTGGGTTGTTTTACATCAAAGTGGCACTTTTTTTGCACACCATGGGCTAAATGGCTAGCATTATGGACCCTGAAGGCTCAGAGAAGGTTGGGGGGAGGAGACCCACTGGAACAGCTGTTGGGAGACAGATGGTAGCCTCCTGTCAAGGCCATACAGGGTGTTCTTTAACGTGCACAGGGTATGGCTCTCCCACACACGGAGCCACAACTTAAGAGGGCATAGGAGTTTCTTGGCCATAAAAAAAGGCAATTTTCATAATTTTTTTCAGTGCAAACAAAAAAGGTAAAATAACTACTTTTTTTTTAAATGAAAGTACATCTCATGTAGTTATAAAAAATTTTTTATTAAGTCAAATTTTCGAAAAAAACCTCCACCACAGCTCCGCCAATACTGGCCTGCACACTGTACAGAGGTTTGCGGTACCGGTAAAAATCGCCCTGCACGTTCATCTGAAACAAACAAAAGAAATTCTTAAAGTACATTAAATTTTGAAGTCCGTATCAGATGGGATTTTTAAATTTAGAATTTTTACCAAAATGGCGACCTTTCAAAAAAAAAAGTGTCAATTTTTAGCTTTTTTTTCCAGTTTAAACTATAAAAAAAAATATAAAAAATTAAAATTTTCAAAAAAAGCATCTGATAAGGACTAGGGAATTTTATAAGCTATATAAGTAGAAAAAAGAAACAAGTCAATTGAGTGATATGTTACTGAGTTATCACCGGTACCGACTTTGAAAACATATAAAAAAAAATACCTCCTCAAGCAGCTGCTTGCCACAGAGGTCTGACAAGAGCCTGTCAGTTTATATGCCATAGTAGAAGGTCTGAGAGGATGGCAAGACCTCAGCAGAGAAACGTAGTTTCGAGAAAAACGCATTTGAAAGTTTGAAGAAATTGGGTAGCCTGTATAAGAGATTGCTGTTTTGAACTTAGTTTAGAAACTGCATTCACGAAAGTAAAACGATTACAATGTTATCTGTTGAGAAAAATATGAATGCTTTACCCACGGATAACTCGCTCTTCGAATAAGGACAAAAGAAACCATTATTCGATGGGTCCAACATTCCTACCTACGTGCTGCTGTGAAACAGGCTCTCTGACATAAAGTGTTATATCTTCTGTAATATTTCAATATTTTAAAAACGGTGTTGGATTCTCATTCTTAGGGGTAAAACTATCAGAAAATGCCAAAAAAAAAAACTTTTTTTTACGACCCGAGAAACTCCTATGCCCCCTTAACGTCCCATCCAATGGATGGCAGCCTTTCCAAGCCCATCGGTGTCCCCTACCGACTGTTGACAGGGCGGGAAATTTTACGGAGATAAATCTCAATGCTGACCCAGCTGGGACTCGAACCTGGGAACTACAGATTATGAGCCTGGCGTGCTACCAACTGACCCACCCCTCTCAAAACCAGGTCCCTTAAATCAGTGCATATAATTATTATTTTTGAAACATGAATATTAATTCTACTTTTTCACGGCTTATCATTTTCAGCAATTTATGAACCTCATATGCTAAAACTTAATGCAATACACTAGTCTTTCTCAGTAGAAATTAAAGTGCCATATCAACTTATAGTGGGATTAATTACATGGGCATTGCCTCTACTCACATATGTGCATAGTGCTATATAAAAGTAGCTGAGTTCTCACATTCCCTAAATATGCATAAAATGTGGTTTTGTTTCAATGCTGAAACTTTTCTGTCATTAACTATGGCTAAATATAAGAAGAAATGCTATTACCTTAAGATTATTCATGTTATTATGTTATTACTTTAAGAATTTTCAGTTATTTTACGTTAATGCTGTGACTAAGTTATAATAGATTGGGTTTTTTTTTCTTTAGTAACTGTAGCAGTGATAGGCAGTAAAACAGAATTGTAAATAATTCACTGATTGCAACTCAGGTTCACGTGCTATAGCTTTTTTTCATATCTTGATACTTTTAAGAAACATTTCTTTATACCAACGATAATTATGCTGCTAAAGGAGTTGAAGTGTTTTTCTCAAAATTCTCAGATATTAATGTCCTTCTCAGCTTATTTTACTACACAAATGCACTGCCCTAACAAAAATTCCTTATTTGATATTATTTATATTACATAGAGTATTATAGAATTTATAAAATAATATAGAAATCCTATATTTAAATAGTACAACATAATAAATACAACGAACCTAACCAATGTCCATCACCAGCTGTTTTCCATTCCCAGGAGTGCGCTGTATCATCAACTTCCATTTAAAAATTACTTTTAAAGACTCTCTGTTTCCAGTTTAAAATTTTCGTATTGGTTTTGTATCACATATATTTTGCTTATATTTAAAAAAAATGTATTCTATGAAACATATGGAAACGTTTAGAGATACTTTTTTAGAAATATAGCAGCGCAGCCATATTAGACATGACTTCTGCGATCAGCTGCTAAGATGGGAAGAAATGCCATAGGCAATACACAAGTTTACGAATAATTGAAATAAATGGTCTAATGGTTTATTATGTTGTTTTAGCAAAGTCAATGTTTTTCAGGACATGTTAAACATTGTATTTTGAGTTTTTGTCAGTGAATATAAAAATCACAAATTTGCTGACGTATAATAAGGTGTCACTGGGAACATTCCCGAAAGCTGAAATGCATCCCATGATATTCTCAAAATCATAAGTAATATAACATTACTAAATGGAGTACACGATCACACATTTTGGTGTACACACAGAGTAAACTGTTCGACCACTCTGTGACTCGACCCTCCTTGATAGTTTCGTAATATATCTTGCTACAAAAGAAGTTAGGACTCTTTTAAATGATAAAATGAGCAATCAGAATCTGATGATTGCAAATAAATCTATTCCTACTAACAGCGGCGGTCAAAGGAGGAAGCCACGGGGGCCATGGCCCCCTCCAAGAGACCCGCAAGTGTTACATTTTTTCATTCAACTACTAGCCAATTTCTTTTCCAAGAAGGTAAACCCCTGACGCCTTCAGTACACCATATGAAGGCAAATATAAGGACATATAAAGGACTTTGTACTCCAGAAATGACACTTTTCACTACAAAAGACTTCGCATATCCCTAAATGACTCCCTACAGAAATGAGATTTATGACCGCCCCCAGACCGCCCCTCCTACTAATGCAGTTTTTAAATTACATGAAATAAATTAAGGGACGTGCCGAGACGTTTTGGAACCTAGGGCAAGGTGAACAACGATGCCCCTTTCATAGTTATTTATTATCCTACAAACCCAAAGTATTTAAGTTAGAGAAAACCTATAAATAATTTACAGGTTTTAAAATAGCACAACTTTAATATATCACATATCATCAGATACGTATACTTTCAATGAGGTATAGAAATACATTATACCCGTATATGATATATACGAAAATGTTTCGTTTCATCTATCATATTCAAAAATAAATCACACGAAAATTTCTTAGGTATATAAAATATAAAAATATTAGTAGTAAAGCATATAATAATTAATCAACCTTTCTTTAAAGACATATTCGGCGGGTTTTTAAGGTGGTGAATGTGTCGATAGCATTCGAAAAATCTAAGGAAGTTCCAATATCACTTTCAATTGTCAACATTGCTAAATCTCCTAGTTGGTCTTGACTCGTGGTAGTTCTTAAATAATATTTAATTACTTACAGTTTTGAAAACGTCTTTCACCACTCATGACAGTTATTGTTAGTGTTAACAAAATTCGCAATGCAATTGCAGTATTCAGAAACATATCTACTAGATTATGAAGATAAATTTAGTTTGGAGCATCTATTGGAGACTTTTTGGGGGGACAAAAATAAAAGCTATCTTTTGAAGTTCGGTTTTTCACTAGTTTCCATCGACATAAACATTTTGTCCATCAGATAGTGGAATATGAATATCTCTGCAGTGATTTAGAACTGTTTCTGTGTCCATTTCCGCGCAATCAGATGTTTCAAAGGTTCCAGTCCCAACTAGGTCTGAACTGCGATAAATTTTTGCATATATATTGTGCCTTATACTGTATGAGTTTCCCTGTAAATATTTGTTATGTTCAGAAGCAGACATTTTTCATATTTGGATATATATATATAATGTATTAATTTATAACATTTATTTTATAATTTCTGATATTTGTTGTATCCAAATTTCACATTAAGCGAAATTAACAAAAAAGTGCATTGATCCCAAATATTTCACATTTTTCTACTATATATTAAGTGTTGAATTAAAAATTCAAATCTCTACCTGTAACAAACCCGATTCGATTTGAAAACCATTTTTATTTTTACACTTGTTTAGGGCGGGAGAAGGTTATTCGCGAGAACTATTGAATTTCAACGGGAAATTTGCTACTGATACTAGGCTAGTGAGCTTTTGCATAAAGGGATCAGAAAACCTGCACTGATCTACCTGTGTAAATATTTGGCACTTCTACCAACTCCATTTTATTCATCGAAATCATCTTTATTGTTCTGAAAAATTAACTGGTTTTAATTATGATGTTTAAATTTAAAGAAAGCAAACGTAACACTGCTGCTAGGAATTTAAGTTCGTATAAGCACAAGAATATGTTCTGTACAAAATTGTATAGTCTGTAAATTTATGTTTATTGCTTTGTAACGACTAAGGAGCATTAATTAACTCGTTGCTATAGTATATTCCTGAAAACTATTTTTAGGTGCGGAACGCAACTGCCTTGTGCCATCATCAATAAAATCCAGACAGAGACAACTGGTCCAAACTATACAAATTCATGAACAAGATACTTTGTTTTTGCAGTTAAGAAAACAACTGAATAAAGTATCCAATCATTAAGCCTTATTAACGATTTTCTGGAATAAACTGTTTTAAATAATTATTATTCTTGTCATTACAGAAAACGAAAAGAAATTTACAGGATGCCAATAACAACATTATAACTCAAGCAATTCTATTAGTGTACAATTCCAATAATACCATACGCCTACATCAGCTCGTAAACAGCACACAGATCCATAGACTACGCATCAAATGAACGGAATTCTACCACGATAAAGAACCTCATATGTTTTTCTAAATCCACAACTATTGATAACCTGTACAACAGCTTATTTATCAATGTTTACCTCTCTGAAATATATCTATTTACCACAATCCGAATTAACTACAAACTACAACTCCCTTGAGAACATCAGTAAGCTGTTAAAAATATAAAATCTGAATTACATTGCATTTTATCTCTGTTACAATTACTGAGAAAATATGGCATTTAGCATGGTTGATACTTCTGCCTGAATGAAAAGAAAAAAATGCTTTTCACAACAAAATGAAAAATATCTATTCAACATAAGCTTTTATATATCAGTGCATTACTAAAATATATGAAAGAACTTGACCCACTGATTTTTTTTAAATTGAATAATTTCAGTTTGTTATAAATAAAACATTTCACAGATAGTAATGAAATGTATACGTACATTACGCAGCTTTATTGGAGTCGTCTTAATGCATATATTGTTGAACACTCCCTATTTGAGGTCGATGCAACTTGGTGAACTTGGCACCAAAATGGGGTGTGGGGGTTGGGTGTAGGTGTTGTGATTCCCCAATTTTGGCAAGCCACTTATGTGAAAGTTTTATGGAGCCACTAATGGAGAGTGGGAGTAACTCCTTTCCCGCCAATATTATGTACCAATGAACTAATACTATCCAAATCCTTAACAATTCGTTAATTCTTACTAGCTAAAATAAAACACTTCCAAATATGCAAATAGTGACCAATAAATATCTCCCTTCCTTTGCAAAGATTCCAAAAATCCTCGTGCACTCTTTGCCAAATAAATGGGGTTGTGCAGGGAAATGGTGAGCGAGATCAGGGCTAAATAATCTCAACACAGAATTTGACGGAACAACTCCTGTAGAAAATTAACTCAGTCAACAGCAAAATCGCAGCTCTCCCCTCAGTTTTTAACAGGTAACCCAAAATCGAACATTTATTTAAATACTACACTTTTGTTTACCAAAATCTATAGAAGTGGCCAAAAGCCTGAACCCGTTATTTCTGCAAGCCCTGATTTTGAAATATAGTGTAAGATAACATCTCAATGAAAGGGAATTTCACTGACAAAATACAACAGTACAAAAGAAATTTAAAACTATGAAAATTAAAATTATTACACTCACAACCAAATACTTGAGATGTAGATGTAAAGAGACCTACCTCGATTTAAAGGGTCACTGTGTAGATTTTACAATCGTTTCTGGCCGAATTCTGGAAGGTCCGAAAAGTCCTTTATAAGAGTTCAAAATGATAGATTTCCCAAAGCCTATTTATTCCTTTGGGACCGCTGGTTTTCTATTAATTTGCGGAACACATCGGAATTATCTGCAAACACATCGGAAACTGCCATCTATCCGTTCAACTGTCAAAAAGATAGTTCCTTCATTAGAATTTTCCGGTGAAAGAGCAGAATTTAAATGCAGAAAATCTTGCTGGATTAATTGGCTGCTGATGTTTTGTGATTTAGAACACACAGTCTGTTTCTTTGGAAGTACCTTATGACTGACTGTACATGACTACCCACACAACCGCAATATCCATAAGATACCGAAGATGACCAGTGTCTATCTATTTGCCATCTGAGATATATTGTGGATCTTTAATGGATATTGTGGTTGTGTGGGTAACTTGCTGACATTTTTCCTCTTCTTTTGTCGGTATTGTTCATAGGGCTACAAACTGATCACAATTCTACTGGAAATTGGCTGATGGAAATGCTCTACTCTGCGAATCTCGGTACAATAACATATAGCAGTATTAGATGCTTAACTCATATATTTACACTGATTTATTACTTAGCTCAGGATTCAGCGTTTTTTTCTTGAATGGTAAATTCAATTTAAAATTCATGTTAGACTCATAGAAGATTCCGATTAGATAGCTATGTACATAGTGGTATGAGAATATATGTACTATAGTGGTATATATGTACTATGAGAATATATGTACTATGTACATAATGGTATGAGACCACCTACCTAATAATGGGAATAACCACCCTTGGCCTGGATGACAGTGGCGAGATGGCATGGCATGGACGCAATTAGGCCCTGAAAGGTTGCCAGAGGCACATGTACCCATTCACACTCCAGCAGAGCATGGAGGTTCTGGAGATGACATGGTTGTGGGTCCGCACGCCGAACTTGTCGATCCAAATGGTCCCACAAGTGCTCTATGGGATTGAGGTTGGGAGATTTCTCCAGCCAAGGGAGAACAGAGACATCGCTGTCGTGTTCCTGGAACCAGTCACGCACCACTTAGCGACATGGCAGGGTGCATTGTCCTGTTGGTAGACACCATCACCTCCAGGGTAAACGTCCAACATGAAGAGATGCATGTTGTCAGCGAAGATGGACAGGTAGCCATTGGCGTTCGGGGACCCATCCAGTGGTACCAGCAGTCCCAGTTCATACCAGAAAAACATCCCACAGACATGCACACTGCCACTGCGGTCTGTACTTGATTGACAAGCGTGTCTGGGTGTTGGTTTTCATGTGTCTGATGCTGTATTCACCACCGCCTGTCACTTCTGTGGAGTAGCAACCCAATTCGTCAGAGAAGGCAACCTTTTTCCACTCTTCTACTGTCCAATGACAGTAGTCCTGTGAGAGCTGCAGGCGTCATTGCCGATGGACCTTGGCAAACATGGGCGCCTTTACGCAGTGTCGACTCCAGAGACCCATGCATAACAGGGTTCACTCTACTGTTATTCGGGACATTTACCTGGGTGTCGCAGCGTTCATTTGAGTGGTCTATTGCTGCACTGTTGCATGTCAATTGCCCTTTACCAGTCGACGGAGGCGACGTTCTATTGGGTTGATGGCCTTTTGGGCTCCACAGTTATGATGTCTGGAGGTACTCGATATGCCAGCGGTCCATTCTTGGTATACCCTTACTACAGCACCTCGTGAACAGCCCACGAAGTCTGCTGTTTCTGATATGCTTCCACCCTTGGCGCTGTAGCCGACGATCATTGCTTTCGAACGTCCATCAGACCTCTGCGCATTGCTCATGTTACACACTAAGGCTCATCTGTCCTGGCTAGCCACTTATATCTCCGTGTGGTCGACCTTGTCATGTGCACTCTGACACGCCTGGGCAGGTACACTGTGATTCTGTGGATGGCCATATTATTCTGATACGACTGTGTATACCATATTGAATTCTAATCAGTAGCCATTATGATTGTTATTCAAAAGCCATTTTTCCTTCACGTCAATGAGTTAATAAGCAGCCAATGTGATGGTTTTATTAATAGATGTACCTGATGCATAATTTCCTAAACTTTATGCTAACTGCATAATTTTCAAAAATATTGGTTCAATATTTCAAGAGTTATGGATTTAAGTACAGTACATCCACACAGAATTCCAGTTACCATAACGTTTTAAATTTTGAACCAATATTATTGAAAATTGAGATTTAGATAGATTTGATTCAGAGCTTTACTTCAACAATAATTTTCGATACAAAGAGACTTTTAAAAATTCTGAACTATTCCATCGCTATAACATTAAAATAAATAACACTCAATACAAATTTTTACCTTTGGTGTGTTTCGGAAGTGAAAACAGCCGTTTCTTATGTAAATCAAAGTGCTGAACATGAAAATGACAACAAAAATGTTTAATTAGCTACGATTTTCGAGATACAGTCACTAACCTGTATTGCATCATTTGCTGAAGTTTGCATATCGGTCTATAGTAACTGCCGCCTCTTTGTCTGCCACTCATATACCATTGAGAAGCTCGCATCACATTCCAGCAGCAATCTACTAACATTGATGGGCCCCCATCTTCCTCGATATCTCTTTTCCCTTGTAGAAATTTACTGATGAAAACGTTCCCCATGCACATCACTCACAACCTCATAGTTTTCCGGAAAGAAATCCAAATGATCTTCAATGTATCTTCAAAGACATACTATATCGCAGTTTGTGTTATGAAAATAGTAGTTCTTCAACAAGGTGCTTGGAATTTTGTGCTTTTTTATTCACTAAGAAGTCCGTCGCCACCTGTCTGACGGCATGCCATGCTCTCTGTTAATCACCAGTGATGATACGATCAAATTCCTCATCATGTAGCAGTGAGCGAATATCTGGACCGATAAAAACATTTTTTTATCTTTGCATCACTGTCTTGAAAATTTCTATCGAAGGTACAGAAAGGCAGTTTGCATCTGATCCATGTCTTTGATAAAATTCTTCATTAGGTCCAATTTTATGTGTAAAAGTGGCAACAAAATCGTGGTTTGTACCATCGGATGATGCTGTATATTCTTCTTCCCTGGTTCCAGTGATTGTTGAGAAGGCCGTATCCTCCTCTAATGAGATGCTTTGTCTCTGCTATTCCATTTGCAAAGGAAGAAACAGAAATTTGTATATTCGAGCTGTAGTCATAGCAAAAGAACAATGACTTTTAAGTCCGCACAAATATGCCACTTCTATTTGTCAAAATCTATGTATTAAAGTAATTGCTTCATATTGTTATAAGTTTCCTTCATCTTAACAGCATTGTCTACTGGAATGGTAGGAAACACGTTTTCATTGTGTAGAAGAACGGTTTTCATACTTAATTTTGATGAATCTATAAATAACCTCCATTCTTCTGCAGTTTGTGTCATGTGAAGAGATGTGAACAAACTGCAACATCTTTGCAAGCAACAGGTTACCTACCATGGTAAAGAACAATACCAGATCTTTTTGGCGGCTACGATACGCATTTACTTTCACATTTCTATCAAGGAGATTCTACTGCTGCAATCTGGATCCCAGGAGTCCCACCTTGCTCTTTGACAGATCCAGATTTGTAACAAGATCGTTCAACTTGTTGTGGATCGTTGTGTGGTGAAACCGAATGTTGTGGGTTGTGCTATTTCCTGTATTCCTGATGTTGAAATTTCCTAATTAATTAACAGGGCTCTCTACTATGTAATGGCCAGTGCCATGCAGAGGGCATGGAATGGACATGAACTTAGAGCCAAATAAGGGGCTCCTCATTTTTGGGGATCTGTTTCGGTTAACTGTAAAAAGGGCACTTTTAATTAATGGGGGGGGGGGAAGGGCAAGGGGTGTAGTCTCTGTGGCCCTCTTCCTCTGCATGGCTCTGATAATGACTTCATTGATATTATTATATCCAGTACTTTGTTTTTCCTGGGGCAGGGGTGGCTCAGTCGGTAGCGTGCCAGGATCGTAATCTGTAGTTCCCAGGTTCGGTGTCCCAGCTGAGTCAGCGTTGAGATTTATCTCCGCAAAATTCCCCGCCCTGCCCACGGTCAGTAGGGGACACCGATGGGCTTGGAAAGGCCGCCGTCCGTCGGATGGGACGTTAAGCCGTGGCCCCGTGTGTGGGAGAGCCATACCCTGTGCACGTTAAAGAACATGCTAGATGGCCTTGACGGGAGGCTACCATCTGTCTCCCAACAGCTGTTCCAGTGGGTCCCCTCCCCCAACCTTCTCTGAGTCTTAGGGGTCCTTGTGATCTGGCCATTTAGCCCATGGTGTGCAAAAAAGTGCTGCTGAGAGGTAAAACAACCCAACCCAACTTTGTTTTTCCTATTATTTTTTTTATAATGGGGGCCTTTCCACTCCATGCAGTTTTTCTGAACCTTGATGTACAATGTACTAATGTACTATATTATTAATGTTTAATTTTTTAAAATTATTATACTGTATTGTGTGCAGTTTAACAAATGCAAAGATTTTAGTGTTCGAAAAATTATCCATTAGCATAAAGTTTAGGAAATTATGCAAAATGTATCTGCACTTTTAACACAGTTACGAGGCATCACTACTGCTGGATTAAAACTGCAAGGATCACTTGTGTTCTACTTTTGACTCAGGGATAAATGGGAGTCGCTCAAAAGACTTGCTCACCTTACGAGACGTCGCTTACAACTAACGATTGCATCATCTTTTGTCCGCAATCATAAAGCCGCGATGTCATGACTCAACTACATTGCACCAGATGATGGTGCAATACCTTCGGGGGTTGTGTGTATGGCTAGCTGATGAAATACAACGCAATACGTTGCAATCTGGAGTTTGAAATACAACGTTGTGAAATGGTTACCTATATACTCAATGCGGACTGAGTCGTTTATATATGACCAACTCTGTCTCTTCTAAACAAGAGCAAATCGACAAATTTTATTGGCATTTTCGTGTTCAGCACCTCGAAATTAGTAAAGATTGGCTATTTTCATTTTAAATCCTTTTTGTGTGTTGTCCAGTGTTAGTATTTACATCTTCTGAATAATCTATATCACTTCCAATTTTCACCATTAGATAGTGCTGAAATGGTAACATTACAAAATTCATTTTGAAAACGAAAGTTCCCTATTCGTTCGAGGCAATATGTTGCAATTTATTAGCTTATTTTTAAAAAAATTGGCTCGTTTTTACTTTTCGCATTTAGCTCACTTTAACATTGGAAATTTGAACTAAAAGATAATTGGGAAAATACCTATAGTAATATTTTATTAGTACCAATTAAATTAGAAGAGAAGCAGGATAAACTTAAAACAAAAAAGTTGCGTTTTCCGAACTTCTCTATTCCGATTGTAAGATTGTTAACGTTGGGGAGAGGAGACCCACTGGACAGCCTCCCGTTAAAGGCTATCCAGCGTGTTCCTTAACGTGCACAGGGTATGGCTATCCCGTACACGGAATAGAGTCCCATCCGACGCACGGCGGCCTTTCCAAGTCCATCAATGTCCCCTACTGACCGAGGTCAGGGTGCTTGCGAAAATAAATCTCAATGCTGGTGCAGATGCGTCTCGAACCTGGGAACTGCAGGTTGCGAGCCTGGCTCCGACTGGGTCACCCCGACAGAGCTGACTGAGAGAGGAGTGAAAAGACATTTCGTAATGCATATATTGTTTTCTTTCCAGCTATAATCAAAAAGAATTATTTATTTAACAAAAAATTTCGTAAAAGACTCTTAAATATGCTTTAGCTTAGGATTTCAGAAGGTCAAAGCCCTGTATATATACGCTGTTTGCTAAGATTTCAAGAGTTTATGTGAATTAAGTTGTTTTAAGATATAAAAAACGACAGAAACAGCCAAAAAAATTTAATTTGATGACAAAAATAAAAAAACAAATATCCCCTCAAGCAGCTGCTTGCCACAGAGGTCTGACAGGAGCCTGTCAGTTTATATGCCATAGTAGAAGGTCTGAGAGGATGGCAGGACCTCAGCAGAAAAACGATACATACATCCATGCCTTACTCGGGGCTCGAACCCAGGTCCCGTAGATCAGTAGCCAATCGCGCTAACCGCTCGGCCACGGGACGGCTATTTGATGACAGCATTCTTAAAAACAACTTGCTATTCAGAAATGTCATGTACCATTTCGTTTCTCTTTTTTTGGACACATTAATTATGATAGGATTATATATTTGTATTATCCTTTTATTTTTTGCTTCTTGTTTAACCCGTAACCGTAAACCTTAATGACCATTTTCTCATTCTCGTCAACAAGACAGTTATGTAAGGCATAATTTGGGACTTATCCAAAGTACAATAACAGCTCCTGCTTCGTGTAGGCGAAGAATCGAAACTTGTCCAATTCCGTGAGATTGCGACTAGAAGCCAAGAGAACAAGCAGCCTTAGCAACAACTGGGCAAGGAGAGAGAGGGATTGATAGCACGCATCTACACACTGCTCGGAATGAATCAATTTCTGACAATGATTACGACTTATTAGCAAGTTAATAAAGTTCGTATCATTTCCAGCGTAAAGCTGCCTGGTTCGAGTAAGTGTGCTGTACTGTGCAGAGTAATTACTTTCCAGAAGATCTTCCAGCTCTCAAGCCACGCGACGGTAATCCGTCTCCAATCTGCCTCGCGGCCTTCATAATTCACCGTGGATCGCCACGACGCATCTCCCCACCCGCAAGGGCTGGCTAGAATCTATCATTATCTTGGGCACTCGGCTGTGGAATAACAGTTCCACCGATCGTAGCACACCTAGTCCTAATCCTTCCTCCCTCCCTTACTTTCTCCTTTCAGTCTCTAACATCCCTCCCCATCTTTCCTTTTCGTCGTCCTACGACTTCGATTTCTGCCCCCCCCCCCCCCTTCCTATTCATGACCCCTTTCATTTCTGTTCCCCTTTGCTCGGTTACAACGCTTCCCGATTGTCGATAGCGGACTACACACAAAGTGCCTTCAGGTGCTTCAGACCAAGGAGATGTGTCTATCCTTATATCCTGCATGTTGTGCTCCCACGATGCGTAGGGAGCGCGAATTATCGGGTTCTCAGCCCACCGCATTATTTATGAGATTGCTTTCCTCAGACTCGACCCTTTATTTTGCTGGTGGTGATGAGAAAGTAATGCTTTCACTTTGCCTTTCTCACAAGATATAGAAATCGGGTATTTAGGAAGTATGATATAAGTGTCATCTTCATGGAGATACTTTTTAGAAAAGCATGATGCACCTTAGAAACTTAAATTTCCAGGGAAGATCTGTTACAGACTATGAAGGCATTCCTGACAATGGCAACATTTTAATAGTGTTATTGCGGGTTTCTCACCTAAACACTGGATAAAGAACATTTTGCGTTTCCCTTGGAAATAGAGATATAAGATTTTGCACCCTTAGAAATGGAAAACCTCCTCCTCCTCCTCCTCCTCCTCCTCCTCCTCCTCCTCCTCCTCCTCCTCCTCCTCCTCCTCCTCCTCCTCCTCCTCCTCCTCCTCCTCCTCCTCCTTATCATCATCATCATAATCAAGCAGCCATGGGCTACGGGGATCAAACCAGATTGCACAATTTAATTCTCCAAACACGTCTGTCCTGAGCTACATTTGTTGCATCTGGCCACTGTAGATCAATTCTAACAAGATCTTGTTTGACGTTGTCTTTCTGCTGCATTCTAGGTCTCCCCCTCTTTCTGAGGCCTATAAATCTATAATTATGCATACGAGCAACACGGCCAACCAAAGGAGTCTCTCTCTGCACAATATGCTACTCAAAGGAGGTTGCCGACTTCTTTGCTAACCTCATCATTACTTACAAAGTTGAACCACCCAATGCCCAAAATACCCCATAAACATCTAGAATCAAAAACATTACGTTTCCTGTTATCTTGCTTACAAAGGGTCTAAGTTTTACAATCATAACTAACAATAGAAAGAACCAAATTATTATACAGTCTAATTTTAGTCTTGAGGTATATGCTCCTATTTCTCCACACTCTCCATAGATTCTTAAAAGTCCCAACAGCAATCCCTATTCGTCAGTTAACCTCATGCCGCATGTTACTAATATCTGTTGCATAGCTCCTAAGATAATTAAACCGAGACACTTAGTCAAGAGTGCACCAACCACAACATGCCTGATAAAATTTCATCCTTTCGGTTTTCTCACTGTTTATCATCAAACCTACTCTACTACTAGTCTCATCAATAGCTCTAATGAAAGAGTTCACTCATCAACATCATTTGTCAAAAGGGCCAAATCATCAGCATACTCTATAATCAAAAATTTTCACATCTCTAAACTATTAAGTCCAAAATATTTTCCCTTGCAGTGAATTTCGCATAACATAATCAATAACCAAACTAAAGAGAAAAGGAGACAAAATGCACCTTTGTCGAACACCAGAAGCAATCTTAAACCAATTGTTAAAAACCTTATCTACTCTCACACATGATTCAGTGTTATTAGAGAGAGAGCTTTCATTATGCTAGCCTAACTTGCTGGTATGTCTCGACAATACAAAAGTATATCAGACAATATTTGTCTAGCATTGTCTGCTATGTCTAACTTGTCCTAAGACGTGAGATCGAATGGCTTGTGTGCCTTACGATCTCACGATCAACCATATATTGTGCCGGCCAATAGAGTCAAAAGCCTTTTTGAAATCTACACTTGCTCTAAACATTTCTCAAGAATCTGATTAAGTGAAAAATTCTGATCAATACAACCACTACTACTTCGAATACACACTACTCACCACGCAATTATCCATCAACTAGATTCTTAATTCTATTAAACACAATCATGCAAAGAACTTGACTTGGAACAGAAAGTAGGCTGGTATACCTTATAGTTATCGCAAAAACTGCGATCGCCTATTTTAGAAATAGGGATAATAATAATAATAAGTCTGGTAAAATGCTCCGCCCATCTAGCCAGAACAGAATATTCACCTTCAATAACCTTATCATGTTTATCCTTCAATCCCTGTACATCCGTTTCTTCCCACACAAAGAATTAACTCTGCTG
The DNA here is from genome assembly GCA_038380435.1 of Ryuthela nishihirai. Taxonomy (NCBI): domain Eukaryota; kingdom Metazoa; phylum Arthropoda; class Arachnida; order Araneae; family Heptathelidae; genus Ryuthela; species Ryuthela nishihirai. The sequence continues at coordinate 46,425,675 of JAWZYU010000020.1, forward strand.
TTACGCTGTCTAGCTGCTTCCTCTGCTTTGTCAGCCAAGCTATCAAGCCAAAATTTATTAAGTTCTTTGTAAACGTTTTTTTGTTAGGACTAGTAGAGTGTTGATTAAGGATATTCCTACAATTCTTTCTTTCAAAAATAAGCTCCATTGTCTTATCGAAATCATTTTGCTTCCTCTGCTCCTTTTTTACCCAAAAGAATATTGTTAGTTTCAAGAAAACGTTGTTTAAAACGCTTCCATTCTTCCTCTACTTCATTTAGTAAGCTAACAATGACTATCGTAATGACTAAGTAACCTATCACGGTAAGCTTTGGATATAACTGGGTCTTTCAGAGCTTCAGTGTTAAAGGTAACTTTTTTTTTAACCTTAGCACACTTCCGAAAATTATTGCAAGACACTTTTAACAAGGTAATGGTCAGATCCACTTAAATACCAAGTTACGTGTGTCCCGATATTCCTAACAGAACTAGTCCATTTGCTGTTAATTAATATTTTGTCAACCATATTCTTATGCAGCTAGTCTGATGAAATCCACTCTACTTGTATACGTCATGGTGTTTTTAATAAGTGTTAATTATTCTCAAATCATTAAGCTTACTTATACCTAGGAGACGTTGCCCATTGCCATTGCAGCTACCAGATTGCAAATGGACCATTGCCATTGCACTATATATATATTCCCTCAAGCAGCTGCTTGCCACAGAGGTCTGACAGGAGCCTGTCAGTTTATATGTCACAGTAGGAGATCTGAGAGGATGGCAGGACCTCAGCAGAAAAACGACACACACATCCATGCCTAATCCGGGGCTCGAACCCAGGTCCCTTAGATCAGTAGCCAAGCGTGCTAACCACTCGGCCACTACCAGAATTCAAAATGTCCTGAAGTTGGCCATGAAACCTATCTTTCTTATCCTCATCGGTGTCTTCACATATGAGGGGGCATTAACAACAGAAAACATTCAAGTTTTTAATACTTGCTTTAAATTTAGCTGTAAGAAACTTTTCATTAATACAACGTATCTTAGATACGCATCACTAGCTGTCTGCTGAGAAGCAAACTTACGCCTTGGAGATGCTTTTTATCTTTCCTCCCTGAAAAGAGAAATTTAAAATTATTTTTTAAAAATCTGTCCATCTGGTCTCTTGTACGCCAAGAATATCTAAGTTGTAAAGGTGGAATTCTTCTGTAGGACATCAAGAGAATAATCTATATGCAGAGTCCTCTCATTGCAACTACCTATGGAGAGAAAATGGCAAGGGGGATGTTTAAAAAAACTATGTTTATTGAGAGAGGGAATGCCGACAATATCAAACAGCACCCTAATCGCAGGCATGGGACAAAGACCCTCCTAAAGGCTAAAGCCATCTACATTGGTAGGCTTTCCTCTAATATAGGTTTGATGATGCCCGTAGAAGTAAGGGTTCAGGTATTTTCAATGGCCTCTAATCTGGTTTATCCAGCTGATAAAAGGTATTCTATGGGTCTATTCACTTGGGGCTGTCAACCCAGAAACAAAAAACACAGCGGTAGATTTTCCCTCAACAGAAGCCCACCAGCGCAGCAAATTCAAGATCCATAATCAAGCTTAGAGCCATTATTCCATTTAGGTTGGTGTACAGTCGCTCAAAAAAATATCCGAACACTATGGTTGATTACAGAATTCAGAAAAAATATCTGGCAACGTTTTTTTTAGAAATTAGTGATCTGACAAACTCCGTGTACAGTACACGAAGGTAGCCAGATCACTAATTTCTAAAAAAAAAAAACGTTGACAGATATTTTTTCGGAATTCTGTAATCAACCATAGTGTTCGGATATTTTTTTTGAGCGACTGTAAATGGTCAGCACCAGGACCTGTGTGGTTGACTACTCCTCAGCAGGGTAGGAAAAAAAAAGAAAAGTAGCTAAATACTCTCCAGTGTGTGTGTGTGTGGGGGGGGGGGGTCGGGCGAGAATTCAGTTTCGAGGAAGATTCGGAAATTTAAATACATAAATACAGCTGGATTATAGAATTGGTTTGTTATTAATATATTAATAAACCAACCGACCCCGGGGTGGGTGGTCTGAGAATAAGATTTGAGCAGAATTTCCCAATTACTAAAGTATTCCACTGGACAGAAAAGGTTAAAGTATTATTCTATATGAAATAAAATTTTGCAGCCTTTTTTAAAAAGCTATTTTTGGTGTCGGGCAGGTATTATGGGGTTAAAATAAAGTTATACATATCAACTGTCTGAGATTTCGTATAAAGAAGACCGATATTCAGGAGGGGGAACGGGACCCGTGGTTCTGCTCCCGGTACATCCCTGGAGGTACTCGTATACCAAAATGAGTCCAGGCCATCTTATAATCCTGTGGTTCCCTAATGATAATGTTGATGATATTGAATAAAATTGACTTAAATGGACATTAATTTATATGCAATTAAAAATAATAAACTTTTTAATTCCTAAAAAAATTACGTTTAGTGAAGGACTTCAATTTTTGTATAATAATTATATAATAATTTTAAATAATTTTTTCTCTTTTTGCTTAGTGTTTGAAATTTTATAAATAGTTTTGAAACTTTCATGGTTCCTACATCTCGAGGCTGAATTGTTTACTTGACTTACGCTCTCGTAGCCCTCGTTGGAATATACATTTATTTGTTAAACAAATAATAAATTGAATGTTTTATGTGTTTTAATATTAATTATTGTTAAACAAATATTAAAATTAAAACACATAAATGAGAAATACTGAATGATTCTTTATAAGGACTTCGAAGCACATACTTATTTCACTGAATAGTTTCATAAAATTATTATTCATATTTTAATCAACTTTTTGGGATATTGGATTTTTGGATTATTATATACAACTCTTGGTGTGGAATAAACAAAAGTTAATCGTGGGATACAAACAAAAATTACGCTATGCAAACTGTTACTTATTTTTCACATATTACAATTCTTAGGAGTAATGTCTTTCTTAAATTTTACAAAATGAAATATATTTTCAAAGAGTTTAGAAAATAGCCGACCGTTTTTTAAACCCTTGTTTTTCAAGGAACATCTGTATGTATGTTTCTTAAATATTTTATCTCTTCTTTATTGCTTATCTTAGAAAATGTTCTCTTATTTTCACTCTTACTTTTGATTCTCCTGTTTCAAACCAGTTTTACAATATTCTTCCAAGTTTTCAGAAAAAGCGATAATAAATTTAAAATAAGTTTTTCCCAAGTTTAATCGTAACACCATTTCGTGTTAAGGTTTATGTGACAATACAGTAACTGCGTCTTATGTTTTTTTTTTTCGTCTTTTCTTTAGCTGAGGAAAAAACAATCCTACTAGGGTTTCAATCAATCTCCCAACTTCTAAAGGTTCAATAATTCAGCATCGAATATATTCGCTTTGGTGGAGCTTTTGGGCGGCTTTCCGCCTGCCCATTCCAAAGAAACACTGCTGATCCCTGGCGATTAATCAGTGACTTAAAGAGATTTATATATATATTTTTTACTACACGCTAACGAGAATTATTACCCTTAGTGATCGGTGAAACAGATTAGAAGCTTAAATCTATGACAAGATGTTGGACAGGAATCCTCAGTTTTTTGCTAGGAAACCATTTTGTGGCTAAGATGTCGAAAAAGCCACATAATTAAATGTTATTTTTTTTATTTTCGTAATATATAAAGCATTCTTTTTGCTGAACAAACTGCTTGGCAAAACAGTTTTTTGCCTAATAGGAAATTTTCTTTAAAGTTTATTTAAAATTATGCTTTTTTAATCATGTTTCCTTGATTTATTACAACCAACATTCTTACTGAACTAATTTCTAGGAAAAGTGTAGAAAATGTTGGTGTGCTCAGAGAGGGTTGGGGGAGGGGACCCACTGGAACAGTTTTTGGGAGACAGATGGTAGCCACTCGTCAAAGCCATCCAGCGTGTTCTTTAACGTGCACAGGGTAGGGCTCTCCCGTACACGGTGCCAGGGCTTAACGTCCCATCCGATGGACGGCGGTGGCTTTCGGGATTCGTCGTATTAGTTGAGGGACATAGTTGTCTCTCAGCCCTAAGGTTATTAGTTCGAGAGCTTTCGCTATTTATCCTCGAACAAAGCTTTTTTGGTGTCCATTCGAATGTTGTAGATGTTCGTCGAACAAAACTCTCTGGTGTTCATTTAAAGGTAGCAGTTGCCCTTAAACAAAGCTTTTTTGGTGTCCATTTGAAAGTTGTAGATGTTCGTCGAACAAAGCTTTTTGGTGTTCATTTAAAGGTAGCAGTTGCCCTTAAACAAAGCTTTTTTGGTGTCCATTTGAAGGTTGTAGATGTTCGTCGAACAAAGCTCTTTGGTGTTCATTTAAAGGTAGCAGTTGCCCTTAAACAAAACTTTTTTGGTGTCCATTTGAAGGTTGTAGATGTTCGTCGAACAAAGCTCTTTGGTGTTCATTTAAAGGTAGCAGTTGCCCTTAAACAAAGCTTTTTTGGTGTCCATTTGAAGGTTGTAGATGTTCGTCGAACAAAACTCTCTGGTGTTCATTTAAAGGTAGCAGTTGCCCTTAAACAAAGCTTTTTTGGTGTCCATTTGAAAGTTGTAGATGTTCGTCGAACAAAGCTTTTTGGTGTTCATTTAAAGGTAGCAGTTGCCCTTAAACAAAGCTTTTTTGGTGTCCATTTGAAGGTTGTAGATGTTCGTCGAACAAAACTCTCTGGTGTTCATTTAAAGGTAGCAGTTGCCCTTAAACAAAGCTTTTTTGGTGTCCATTTGAAAATTGTAGATGTTCGTCGAACAAAGCTCTTTGGTGTTCATTTAAAGGTAGCAGTTGCCCTTAAACAAAGCTTTTTTGGTGTCCATTTGAAGGTTGTAGATGTTCGTCGAACAAAGCTCTTTGGTGTTCATTTAAAGGTAGCAGTTGCCCTTAAACAAAGCTTTTTTGGTGTCCATTTGAAGGTTGTAGATGCTCGTCGAACAAAGCTCTTTGGTGTTCATTTAAAGGTAGCAGTTGCCCTTAAACAAAGCTTTTTTGGTGTCCATTTGAAGGTTGTAGATGTTCGTCGAACAAAGCTTTTTGGTGTTCATTTAAAGGTAGCAGTTGCCCTTAAACAAAGCTTTTTTGGTGTCCATTTGAAGGTTGTAGATGTTCGTCGAACAAAACTCTCTGGTGGTCATTTAAAGGTAGCAGTTGCCCTTAAACAAAGCTTTTTTGGTGTCCATTTGAAGGTTGTAGATGTTCGTCGAACAAAACTCTCTGGTGTTCATTTAAAGGTAGCAGTTGCCCTTAAACAAAGCTTTTTTGGTGTCCATTTGAAGGTTGTAGATGTTCGTCGAACAAAGCTTTTTGGTGTTCATTTAAAGGTAGCAGTTGCCCTTAAACAAAGCTTTTTTGGTGTCCATTTGAAGGTTGTAGATGTTCGTCGAACAAAGCTCTTTGGTGTTCATTTAAAGGTAGCAGTTGCCCTTAAACAAAGCTTTTTTGGTGTCCATTTGAAGGTTGTAGATGTTCGTCGAACAAAACTCTCTGGTGTTCATTTAAAGGTAGCAGTTGCCCTTAAACAAAGCTTTTTTGGTGTCCATTTGAAAATTGTAGATGTTCGTCGAACAAAGCTCTTTGGTGTTCATTTAAAGGTAGCAGTTGCCCTTAAACAAAGCTTTTTTGGTGTCCATTTGAAGGTTGTAGATGTTCGTCGAACAAAACTCTCTGGTGTTCATTTAAAGGTAGCAGTTGCCCTTAAACAAAGCTTTTTTGGTGTCCATTTGAAAATTGTAGATGTTCGTCGAACAAAGCTCTTTGGTGTTCATTTAAAGGTAGCAGTTGCCCTTAAACAAAGCTTTTTTGGTGTCCATTTGAAGGTTGTAGATGTTCGTCGAACAAAGCTCTTTGGTGTTCATTTAAAGGTAGCAGTTGCCCTTAAACAAAGCTTTTTTGGTGTCCATTTGAAGGTTGTAGATGTTCGTCGAACAAAGCTTTTTGGTGTTCATTTAAAGGTAGCAGTTGCCCTTAAACAAAGCTTTTTTGGTGTCCATTTGAAGGTTGTAGATGTTCGTCGAACAAAACTCTCTGGTGGTCATTTAAAGGTAGCAGTTGCCCTTAAACAAAGCTTTTTTGGTGTCCATTTGAAAATTGTAGATGTTCGTCGAACAAAGCTCTTTGGTGTTCATTTAAAGGCAGCAATTGCCCTTAAACAAAGCTTTTTTGGTGTCCATTTGAAGGTTGTAGATGTTCGACGAACAAAGCTCTTTGGTGTTCATTTAAAGGTAGCAGTTGCCCTTAAACAAAGCTTTTTTGGTGTCCATTTGAAGGTTGTAGATGTTCGTCGAACAAAACTCTCTGGTGTTCATTTAAAGGTAGCAGTTGCCCTTAAACAAAGCTTTTTTGGTGTCCATTTGAAGGTTGTAGATGTTCGTCGAACAAAGCTCTTTGGTGTTCATTTAAAGGTAGCAGTTGCCCTTAAACAAAGCTTTTTTGGTGTCCATTTGAAGGTTGTAGATGTTCGTCGAACAAAGCTCTTTGGTGTTCATTTAAAGGTAGCAGTTGCCCTTAAACAAAGCTTTTTTGGTGTCCATTTGAAGGTTGTAGATGTTCGTCGAACAAAGCTCTTTGGTGTTCGTTTAAAGGTAGCAGTTGCCCTTAAACAAAGCTTTTTTTGGTGTCCATTTGAAGGTTCCTGTTGCCCCTCGAACAAAGCTATTTTTGGTGTTAATTTGAAGGCCGGGGTTGTCCTTAAGTCTGCACTTTACTAAATCGAGAGTCGCAGTATATTACCCAGCGGGGTCAGCGTTGAGACTTATTTACGCAAAACTCCTGGCACTGCCCACGTTCAGGAGGGGACACCGATGAGCTTGGAAAGGTCGCTGTCCGTCGGATGGGACGTTAAGCAGTGGCCCCGTGTGCGGGAGAGCTATACCCTGTACACGTTAAAGAACAGGCTGGATGGCCTTGACGGGAGGCTACCATCTGTCTCCCAACAGCTGTTTCAGTGGGTCCCCTTCCCCAACCTTCTCTGATCCTTCGGGGTCCTTGTGACCTGGCCATTTAGCTCATGATGTGCAAAAAAGTGCCGCTTAGAGGTAGAAAAACCCAACGCAGTGTATTAACTCAAGAGTTAGCTGATATTTAGATCGAGAGCAATTTTTCCTTGAAGAATCGTTTAAAAATAAGTGTTCTCATGATTTTTTTACCCTAAAAACAATTTTCTCAGTAACGGATTGCGTTGATAAGTTACCTCTTATTACTTATACTAAAAATCAGTTTTAAACGATTTATTATTCTAAAAGGTTCTCCTATGATTGCCACATTGAGCCTGCAGTGTTATCTTAAACATAAATTTCGATGATTACCGTTTGTCAAAAAAAGTTTGCTATGCTATATTTTTAGCCATGCGTCTCTAAAAAGACGAAGGGACGTATCTCAGTTTTTGTCACTTTACAGTAGAACGTTTTAAAGATTTCACGTATGTTTCATCTTAAGGCTTGCGTCGATTTTTTAAGTTAACCCAATGCAATAGATGTTATTGTATAAGCAAATGTATATAGTTTATAGGGTGTACTGACTCATAATTATCGATATTAAAATAAAGGGTGATAGTCATCATTAAATCAGTTACGCCACTTCCTTAGTGCCTTGTTGATCACTATCCGAGAGTGTACTTTAGAAGGGCTGCTTTGTGGATTGGATTGTTTTACCTCTGAGCGGCACTTTTTTGCACACCATGGGCTAAATGGCCAGGTCACATGGACCCCGAAGGCTCAGAGAAGGTTGGGGGAGGGGACCCACTGGAACAGCTGTTGGGAGACAGATGGTAGCCTCCCGTCAAGGCCATCCAGCGTGTTCTTTAACGTCACAGGGTATGGCTCTCCCGCACACGGGAGCCACGGCTTAACGTCCCATCCGATGGACGGCGGCCTTTCCAAGCCCATCGGTGTCCCCTACTGACCGTGGGCAGGGCGGGGAAATTTTGCGGAGATAAATCTCAACGCTGACCCAGCTGGGACTCGAACCTGGGAACTACAGATTACGAGCCTGGCGCGCTACCGACTGAGCCACCCCGCCCCGTCTGCTTTGTGATTACCTATCAATTTTATGCATTTTTGTCAGTAACACTAAACATTTTAAGTGACAAAGTAATAGGTTAGACCAAGGGTTCTCAACGTGGGCTACGCGGTAAAATTTTATTCGGTACACCGTGAGAGCTCAAAAGTCGCTAGATCTAGTAACAAAGTCGCTAAGTTGGCAACACTGCTGTGCAAAAATGTCATTTTTTGTGTTTATCGATATATGTAATTTATAAATACAAAATTTAATGTGTGTATATATATTTATACATGTTTTATTTTATTCCCATTGTTATACTATAACTCTAGTTTTATCTATCTATACAAGGGGTACGCCAGTATAATGAATTTTAAAAGTAATAATCTTGGGTATTTTTAAGTATTAGAAAAGTTAAACAAAATAATATTTTAATAAATTTAATGATGCACTTTCTTGCAAAAAGTTAACATATTCAAATAATCGTACCACTGATCTTTCTCCTTGACTACCATGAGGCCATCGCACTGATCAAGAGATATTTTGGGTGGTTGATGTTTTAACCTAGATGATACAGTTTCTGGAGAAATTGATTGCCATTGCTAGGATGATATTATAATATTTTGGAAGTAGATGACCAATGGAATTAGGGGCGGGGGTGGCTCAGTCGGTAGCGCGCCAGGCTTGTAATCTGTAGTTCCCAGGTTCGAGTCCCAGCTGAGTCAGCGTTGAGATTTATCTCCGCAAAATTCCCCGCCCTGCCCACAGTCAGTAGGGGACACCGATGGGCTTGGAAAGGCCGCCGTCCGTCGGATGGGACGTTAAGCCGTGGCCCCGTGTGCGGGAGAGCCATACCCTGTGCACGTTAAAGAACACGCTGGATGGCCTTGACGGGAGGCTACCATCTGTCTCCCAACAGCTGTTCCAGTGGGTCCCCTCCCCCAACCTTCTCTGAGCCTTCGGGGTCCATGTGACCTGGCCATTTAGCCCATGGTGTGCAAAAAAGTGCCGCTCAGAGGTAAAACAATCCAACGGTTAAGAACACGCTGGATGGCCTTGACGGGAGGCTACCATCTGTCTCCCAACAGCTGTTCCAGTGGGTCCCCTCCCCCAACCTTCTCTGAGCCTTTAGGGTCCATGTGACCTGGCCATTTAGCCCATGGTGTGCAAAAAAAGTGCCGCTCAGAGGTAAAACAACCCAACACAACCAATGGAATTAAGCTATATTATTATATATAATACAGCATATTTTCTTGGAATTTTTTTCCCGTTACCATTCTCGCATGGCGGTCCCGTGGCCGAATGGTTAGTGTGCTTGGCTAATAACCGTTAAAGTTCTTTTTATTTCTTGCTAAAGATTGGAATAAACTGTGAAGGGAAGAATAATTCGTCCGCTTCGTCGATATCCTTATCCATGACACTATGAGACTATGTTATTCAAGGCACACACCGGCACACACAGAATGAAGCAGAAGTAGCAGCTGTCACAGAATTCTTATTTTGACCGTTGCAACTATCAGCGATTAATGATATCTCTTCATTCCCTTCCTCGTTAGTTTTTGAAAGGAATTTCTCAGGCTTATTGCAATCTAACATGCTCCTCGTTTTCTAAATGCCTACTACCAGGTTAAGTCCCCGCCTTGCCCACGGTGAGAGCCATATCCTGTACACGTTAAAGAACACGCTGGATGGTCTTGACGGGAGGCTACCATCTGTGTCTCAACAGCTGTCCAGTGTCTCTGAGCCTACGGGATCCTTATGACTTGGCCATTTAACCTGTTGGGTGCAAAATAAGTGCCTCCCAGATGTAAAACAACCCAACCCAGGATGAACAGTCACATTGCTTCGATTCGATTAAATACTAAGTTGTAATTGATTAATCGACGACGATAAAATAATTGGCTTCCTTACTTATTGGCAAAAATATAACATGCAAATCAAAAACAGGAGCAACCTCTCTTATTATTTTCATCAAACTTTGCAGTCGTTGATTTCGCATTCTTGTATATAGGTAGTCTTAATTCATATCGTCACCTAAGTCTGAAATATCACCTTCTGACAAAGTGTCATTATTTCTTTAAATATAGTTCATACTTTCTTGAGGAAATTGTTTTTTTCCTCTATTTTTAAGAACTGACAATGGAATTTCATCTTAACTTTCCTAAGCTTTGTTCTGTAAACTTTGTAAGGGTTGGGTTGGGTTGTTTTACCTCTGAACGGCACTTTTTTTGCACACCATGGGCTAAATGGCCAGGTCACATGGACCCCGAAGGCTCAGAGAAAGTTGGGGGAGGGGACCCACTGGAACAGCTGTTGGGAGACAGATGGTAGTCTCCCGTCAAGGCCATCCAGCGTGTTCTGTAACGTGCACAGGGTATGACTCTCCCACACACGGGGCCACGGCTTAACGTTCCATCCGACGGACGGCGGCCTTTCCAAGCCCATCGGTGTCCCCTATTGACCGTGGGCAGGGCGGGGAATTTTGCGGAGATAAATCTCAACGCTGACCCAGCTGGGACTCGAACCTGGAAACTACAGATTACGAGCCTGGCGCGCTACCGACTGAGCCACCCCCGCCCCCTTTGTAAGGGTAGATCATTACTATCCCTAGTACAATGTTCACTTTCAATTGCGATTATTTTCCCAAAATAACACTTCCTTTGAAGTTTCCAGTACATAATTCTTTTCCGATATCTTATGTGGCTGGTTTTACAACACGTTTTATTTTTTTTTGAAGAGACAAACACACAGGCTCCTATCTTTGCATTCGATAAGGACATCCATCACGCAAAATTTGTCTTCTATCTACAAAAGTAAGTGCAAATCAGTAAGATTCAAATAATTAATTCAGAAGGCGAACATTACAGGGAACATTCAGAAGGCGAACATTACTGTTTCAGTTTGGCATATTTGTTATTCAAGTATGTTTTTTTTCTAGAATGTTAAAGAGAGACATTTTCTTTTCTTCGGTTGCATGTTTTATAGGGTTTGTGCCCTATATTTCCTGCATTTAAATCATTTCAAGAGTTCCATTAATTTCCCAATCCCTCTCTCTTTCAATTCCAATCTGAAATTGAAGAAGACACTGTTCTCAGAGTGAATAACTGTCATTCGCCGATAACAAGAACAGACGTATATAGTGATATGCCTGTTCGTCTTTTCATCATGTGTCCTAAAATGAGATACGCCTTTTATCTAATTAATCATAACTACAAAACAGTAAGTCGGAGAGATATCTCAATTAGTCACTTCACAGACATGCTTTAGGTAACATCTCTGGTGGACTTAACAATTTTGCCATTTTTCGAATCACACCCCTTCGTCTTTTTAGCGACGAATCTGTACCTTACCAGAATGAAGAAATCCTCACCATAGCATCTCTAAATATGCCTAAATATAGAATTTGAAACCACTTTTTCGACCCGTCAACGTGCTAGTAATTGAAAAACGTCAGCTTGATACATTTTCCCCTTCTCTTAGTTTCCATTTTGTCCTCTTGAAGGTTATGAAAGGAAAGAACACAAAACAAAACAAAAAGATTTGAAGAAAAAACAACAATTTTTCAACAATGTCTGATACCACCCTATTTGAACACCTGTAGTATAAAAAATATCCTCTAAAGCAGCTGCTTGCCACGGAGGTCTCACAGGAGCATGCCAATTTATACGCCTGTGAGGATGGCGAAACCTCAGCAGAAAAAGCCACACAAACATCATGCCTTACCCGGGGCTCGAACCCATGTCCTTTTGATCAGTAGCCAAGCAAGCTAACTACTCGGCCACGGGACGGCGTACAATAAATATTCCCTCAAGCAGCTGCTTGCCACAAAGGCCTGACTAGAGCCTACCAGCTTATATGCCTCAGAGAAGATCTGTGAGGAAGACGAGACCTCAGCAGAAAGACAAGTATATTCTTCCCAATAGATTTTACTCACTGCTGATAGCTTGAGCTTCCAGCAGACAAACGCAATGCGGCCACCGCTAATCTGCTCTTGGCGAAGTCCTCAGTCTTCCTACAATGCTCGTCATGTGTACACAAGGCACCAGGAGAGCAGCAGGGCAACTGAAGCCCTTGGCAGTAATCTCTTGGCTAAGTCTATACATGAGGTTGAACGGGAATCGTCTTGTATGGCTTCAGTGAAACACGACTTTGGATGTACAGTGATGTAACCTTAGAAAGAGACTAAAGGACTCTGGCTCTAAGTTTGCTTTTAATTTTCTTGTTGCTGATTATTTACTCTCCTTCAAGTCCCTGCTCACTTTTCATAAAGTCAGTTAATTATCGTTTTCATTTTCCTAAAATTTCCCTTTTTTCTGTCTTTCAGCGGTGATTTTAATTTCTTCAAAATGTCGTTTCGATTTTTGTTTATCGCTTCCGCCAATTGCCCCTGTTGAAAAAAAATTGTTTTTCCCTAAATGTAGCTACGTTTTCAGTTTGGCATATTTGTTATTCAAGTATGTTTTTTTCTCGAATATTAAAGAGAGACATTTTCTTTTCTTCGGTTGCATGTTTTATAGGGTTTGTGTCCTATATTTCCTGCATTTAAATCATTTCAAGAGTTCCATTAATTTCCCAATCCCTCTCTGTTTCTAGTTCCCTTCTCTTTATCATTTACGGTTACCGTTATTATCATTACTCAGTTCTCTTGAAAAATTGATTGCTCCTTCCACTTCTTTGTTTGAGGGATTGAGGTAGTATTCAGTTAAGAAGAGGACCTTTTGAAATGTGTAATCAGACATTCAGTGAAGAAGGAGAATTTTTGATAAAATCACAGACATTCAATGAAGAAGTAGACTTTTTGAAAGGATCGCAGACATTGAGTGAAGAGACTCTTTTAAAAGATCACAGACATTCAGGGAAGAGACCTTGAAGTGAAGAAGAGACCTTCAGTGAAGAAGAGCCGTTTGATAAAATCACAGACATTCAGTGAACAAGATGACCTATTGAAAAGGCCGCAGACATGGAGTGAAAAAAGAGACCACCTGAAAAAAGGAGACCTTTTGATAAAGTCAGGCTTTAGTGAAGAAGGAGCCTTTTGATAAAATCACAGAGATTCAGTGAAGAAGGAGTCTTTTAATAAAATAAGACTTTATTGAAGAAGGAGCCTTTTGATAAAACCACAGATATTTAGTGAAGAAGGAGTCTTTTGATAAAATCAGATTTTATTGAAGAAGGAGCCTTTTGATAAAATCACAGACATTGAGTGAAGAAGAAACCCTTTTAAAAGATCACAGACTGTAGTGAAGAAGAAGACTTTTGATAAAAATCACAGATATTCAGTGAAGGAGTCTTTTGATAAAATCACAGACATTCAGTGAAGAAGGAGTCTTTTGATAAAATCAGATTTTATTGAAGAAGGAGCCTTTTGATAAAATCACAGACATTGAGTGAAGAAGAAACCCTTTTAAAAGATCACAGACTGTAGTGAAGAAGGAGACTTTTGATAAAAATCACAGATATTCAGTGAAGGAGTCTTTTGATAAAATCACAGACATTCAGTGAAGGAGTCTTTTGATAAAATCACAGACATTAAGTGAAGGAGTCTTTTGATAAAATCACAGACATTCAGTGAAGGAGTCTTTTGATAAAATCACAGACATTAAGTGAAGGAGTCTTTTGATAAAATCACAGACATTCAGTGAAGGAGTCTTGATAAAATCTCAGACATTAAGGAGTCTTTTGATAAAATCACAGACATTCAGTGAAGGAGAAGTCTTTTGATAAAATCACATATATTCAGCGAAGAAGAAGTCTTTTGATAAAATCACATATATTCAGCGAAGAAGAAGTCTTTTGATAGAATCACAAACATTCAGTGAAGACCTTTTGATAAAATCACAGACATTCAGTGAACAAGAAGACCTTTTGAAAAGATTGCAGACATTGAGTGAAGAAGGAGATCCTTTTAAAAGATCACAGACATTCAATGAAGAAAGGAGATCGTTTGAAAAGATCACAGACATTCAGTGAAGAAAGAGAATTTTTGGAAAGATCGCAGATTGTGAGTGAGGTTTAAGCTGTCATCCCACTAGTATGAGGTGGGGGATGAGAGTTGGTTCAGTTCATAACTGCAGATTTGCAATCTGATCCGAATGTATGCAATGTATACCAGAAAAACTTCACTGTGAACTTTAAAGAACACGCCGGAAACCTAGATTCTAAGCTTCCATCTGTCTCCTAACAGAAATCTAGTGTTTCTCGGTGTTCTACCTAGTCGTTGTGGGTCCTTGTGACTAGCTATCGAGCCCATTGTGTGCACAGCAGTAGAGTTGAGAGGTGAATACAACTCGACTCAACTTTAGCATTTGAGACGTTTATGTAAAGAAAAGAATCGAAGTGAACTAGCAGTCTTCGGAATGCTGTTCCTGATCAATTCCTGTCTACAGTGACAGCGAAAAACAACAAATAGTTTTTGGAGGAAAACGTCATATGACTATTCTTTTACCGAAAGGAATAAGCGATGCACTACAGGAGAGTAACAGGTAAAAGAAACTTAAATATTAAGAGGAGAAGAAACGCATCAAATGTTGTAACAGGTCATGGCAGGAATGGAGAAGACGGAAGAAAACGAAGAAGGTACGTAAGTGAAGGACTGAAAGAAGCAGCGAGAGAAGAAGAAGCAGAGAAGAGGATGTAGACAAACATAATATCGAAGTTATTAAAATATTGTTCCGAAGCTTATGAGCAGTATTGAAAAGACGAGAAGAAAACAACATACAGAAAAAATTGAAGCGCTTTTGAAATTGAAATTTAAGTAAATTGAAATTTAACGTAAATAACTGATACCATAGAGGCCTGAGAGAATGTACGTCCTCAGGATTAAAGACTTAAGTGGATTACGGCACACCGAACGAACTTCAAGTATTTATTTTTGCGGCCTGCCAACAAGCAGCTTTTGGCTTTCTTTAGGCGATTTTTCCACTTGCTTGTTTTGACTTCAGGCTCTCGTCCTATTCCCAACGGAGACGGGAATTTGCGATGCCGCGGAGGAGCATCTGCCGCTCCTCGCAGATGGCAACGGATGGTGGTGGCGCATGCACTCGAGTGGAGCCTCCCGTGCAGGAACGTGGATTTACTACAATGGCCACTCTATGCGTATTGTCTCATTGGAGCACTGCTAAGCTCCTGCTTCGAGTGCACGAGATGATTCTGCTGTTTGCAATGAACATCTTCAAACCGCTGAGGGTTAGACGCCGAGCTCAACCACAGACATTAGAGGAATTAGGTTTCACTTGAAATGGAGTGAGCCATTCATAGGAGAAGACTTCTCTGACAATGAGAAAGATTACAGACAGTGGTTAGAAATTGTAATTCTAGACCTGAAAAGCGTGAGCGCCAGAGATTTAACAATGTCTGCGAGAAGAAGAAATTGAGATCGTTATCAGATTACGATTAAGATATTCGTAGTTTCAATTCGGTGTAGCACTTGAATGTAGGCATTTGTCGTTTGTTGCAAACGCTGTAGTGGCTTATGTTAATTGTGTGGTGAAATGTGTAGAATTTTATCGGCGCGCGAAAATTTTTTACACTTTTCAGTTAAATATATAAAAGAAATAAACATCCCTTGAAGCAGCTGTTTGCCACAGAGCCCATTAATGGGATAGGAGAACCCATTGAAAAACATTTTTAATAATAATAAAAATAATTTTATTTCCATATTCATTTATAAAAAAACGATTAAAAAAAATGCACAATCAAATCTTGAATGGAAACTACAAGAAGGAAATAAAAATTAAACGGTAAAAAACAAACAAACTAATAATAATTTAAAAATAAATACCCTTCAAGCAGCTGCTTGCAACAGAGATCTGAAAGGAGACTGTCATAGAGATCTCCGACGAAGTAGAAAGACAACACGAACATCCGGGCCTTATCCGGGACTCGAATTCAGGTTCTTTTGATCAGCAGCCAAGCATGGTAACTAACCCACCACGGGTTTGGATTTACCAAATATTACTAAAAGGTATGACAAACCCTTCCAGGTATTTAAATTACATTCAAATCAGTAGCAACATTAGCTGGAATAACTAAAAAATGTCAAAATCGTCTCTCTTAT
This sequence comes from Ryuthela nishihirai, assembly GCA_038380435.1. Taxonomy (NCBI): domain Eukaryota; kingdom Metazoa; phylum Arthropoda; class Arachnida; order Araneae; family Heptathelidae; genus Ryuthela; species Ryuthela nishihirai. The sequence goes on from JAWZYU010000020.1 coordinate 46,441,744, forward strand.
TTAATGCTAATTAAATTCCCCCAAAAGATTGGCGTGAAACGTATGTCCATTGGTAAATTGCTCCATCGATAACTTGCTACCTCATTCATCTTTTCAATTCACAACTGATGTCGATAACGTACCACTAGATTCATAAGACAGGCGACAACAGCGCCCCCATAAATGTTGGAACGTTCAGAGAGTTTTCTCCCGACGCACTGCAGCTAGGAACCCGATCTCTTAATCCAGCACGGTGAGACCAAAGTGGGACCACTACACCGAATTTGGGACCGATCGCTCAAGTTCCGGCGGAACTAAAGGTAAAAAAAAATTTCGGCCACCGATGACGTCACAATTCGAGGTAGAAGAAATGCTGGTCCGTCCGTTCGTTCGACAGCTCGAAATTATGGCTCTTTTATAATAAGATTCTCTTATTTTATGTTTAAATATAATCTGATTGTTTATATTTCTGACATCATATGGTAATGAACCAAACATTTTTGGAGTTAGGTAAAAAAAGATGTTTTTTGAAGCATTAATGATGTTATCACTTAGGTTTTGACTTTGACTGTAACCGTGGTACTCGAAAGTGGTTTCAATTAGATTTCGTCATCTAATTCTGACTGCACTCAACGCGAAAAGTTTTGTATGGAAGTCTTAGGTTTTTATCTTTTCGTGTGCTCATTTAAAAAAAGCAATTGCTTGATTCTATATTTCAATAACGTTAGGTGATTTTGCACAACGTTTATGAGACATATGCTCTTATTTCTCCCATTCATGAATGCCTTTTAATGTTGCTAATTATTTTGCGATTTCAATTTTTCGCTTATTTTAATAATTCAAATCGAAGAATTCCTTTGCTGGTAACTAGATTTACATTTCTACTATTCCTTTCTTCACGAACCAGTTTAATCGGTTGCATTGGGTTGATTTACCTCTGAAGGGCACTTTTTTTTTGCCCACAATGGGCTAAATGGTCAGGTCACAAGGACTCCAAGTGCTCAGAGAAGGTTAAGGAAGGGATCTACTGGACAGAAGGGATCTACGGATCTTAGGAAACAGATGCAACCTCTCGTCAAGGCCATCTATTGTGTAAGTTAGCGTGTACAGTCGCTCAAAAAAGTATCCGAACACTATGGTTGATTACAGAATTCAGAAAAAATATCTGGAGCGTGTACAGCAACTGTACACGCTCCAGTTACCGTTCACGGCAAACTGGAGCGTGTGCAATAACTGCACACGCTCCAGTTTGCTGTGAACGGTAACATTACACGCTCAATATTTCCGTGAGTGAGCCCACACGATCTAGTATCAAAATAATATGACCACCTACAGTCGCTCAAAAAAGTATCCGAACACTATCGTTAATTACAGAATTCAGAAAAAATATCTGGCAACTTTTTTTAGAAATTAGTGATCTGGCAGCTTTCGTGTACGTACACGAAGGTTGCCAGATCACTAATTTCTAAAACAAATCGTTGCCAGATATTTTTTTGAATTCTGTAATCAAATCATAGTGTTCGGATACTTTTTGAGCGACTGTATAGAGTATGGCTCTTCTGCACACTGAGCCACGGCTTAACGTCCCATCCGACGGACGGTTACCATACCTTCGATTACGAAGAGTTAGGAAGATAAGCGATCTATACTTTTATTATCAACTGTATCGGCTGGATAATCAGAGCGCAAAAAATAATGTTAATCATATATCTAACTCCTTTATCAGATATCTAATATCATATAAGATCTGATGTCTAATTCATATAAGTAAATAAATATCGAAGTAGGGTGTCAGGTGGAAGCCTTCCGAAAAACCGAAATGGATTCAGGATATGAATCATATTAACGTCTTACAGGGATGCAAAACAAGAAGACGTTGGGTTGTTTTACCTCTGAGCGGCACTTTTTTGCCCACCATGGGCTAAATGGCTAGGTCATATGGACCCCGAAGGCTCAGAGAAGGTTGGGGGAGGGGACCCACTGGAACAGCTGTTGGGAGACAGATGGTAGCCTCCCGTCAAGGCCATCCAGCGTGTTCTTTAACGTGCACTGGGTATGGCTCTCTCCCGCACACGGGGCCACGGCTTAACGTCCCATCCGACGGACGGCGGCCTTTCCAAGCCCATCGGTGTCCCCTACTGACCGTGGGCAGGGCGGGGAATTTTGCGAAGATAAATCTCAACGCTGACCCAGCTGGGACTCGAACCTGGGAACTACAGATTACGAGCCTGGCGCGCTACCGACTGAGCCACCCCCGCCCCCGCCCCCTAACAAGAAGAGGAAAATGAAGTGTGAAGAAAGAAGAAAGTGAAAGGCGAAGAAAAAAAGGAATGAAGAAGAAGACAGAAAGATAAGAAAAGGGAAAGTAAGTTCAAAGGTGGCAAGGCGTAAAGAGTATCTCTCCTATTTTTTTTAACTGCTCACCCCCCCCCCCCCCTCCCCCGGCGATCTCGATGATTTCTCTCATCCAGCTCTCGCCGTTCCTTCTCCTCGGCGCATTCCACATGCTGGCAATCCGGATGACATTAGCGCCTTCAGTCACCTCCGTTTTTTCTTTTTAAATTCTGGGAATTCGTTTTCCATTTCTACTCTTCAGTTCAGCATTCAACAAGGGAGGATGCAATATTCAGGCATTTGCCAGTTGAATTTCATAAGGATTGGCTCGATGTTTTATAGATATTTAAGTGGCAGAATCACTTTGTTCACTTTTTTTTGTATAATTAAAGAGGGTTTTTTGTGAGTAGAGGGAAAGGAAGAGTTTTTTTTTTTTAATCTTTTTTCCAACGAATTCATTTTTACTTAAAGGCAATGGAGAATTTCATATCAAATCAACATAACTCCCAGCTCGACCTTTCCAATTTTGGTGAAATTTAGTATATTGTTAGAACTCATAGGTATACAGGAAAGAGAAAGTTATTTTGTCTTTCTGTTCGTCATTTTCAATCTATAAAATAAACAATAAATACCCCCTCAAGCAGCTGCTTGCCACAGAGGTCTGACAGGAGCCTGTCAGTTTATATGCCACAGTAGAAGATCTGAGAGGATGGCAGGACCTCAGCAGAAAACAACACGAACATCCATGCCTTACCCGGGGCTCGAACCCAGGTCCCGTAGATCAGTAGCCAAGCGCGCTAACCACTCGGCCACGGGACGGCTTTTCGATCTATAAGCATTCTCAAAAGTGCTTAAAGGTTTTAAAATTTGAACTACTGAGCTTTCTTTTAACGTTTATAATTCATGTTCTATTTATGATAAAAAATTAGAATTGATTACCTTTTAAGGAGCTTTAAATAGCCTTTAGAATGAGATATCACACGTTTGTTTAATAATAAATTTAAATTTTAAGGTTAGTGTCTAAAATAATTGGCTTTGGATATCTTGAAACATGTTACAGGTTAAAAAAAATTGAGCTGAAATTGTATTTAATCAACACATCTGAGAAAAAGTTTATCTACGTGGCCGAGTGGTTAGCGCGCTTGGCTACTGATCTACGGGACCTGGGTTCGAGCCCCGGGTAAGGCATGGCTGTTCGTGTTGTTTTTCTGCTGAGGTCCTGCCATCCTCTCAGACCTTCTACTATGGCATATAAACTGACAGGCTCCTGTCAGACCTCTGTGGCAAGCAGCTGCTTGAGGGGGTATTTATTTTATTTTTTTTACGGACGATTATCAGTTCTCCAGTGTTAAATCTTTTAGATATAGGCAGTAATGGGCAAAATCATAAATATCTGTAAAATGTAGCCTAACAGCGTATGACACCATACTAAGTTTTTGAAATGATGCAAGATAACGTTGTCTAAAAAATTTCTTCTGCGATTGTGTTCTGCTAGTCATCTTGATGATTGTGTTCTGCTGCTAGTCATCTTGATGATTGTGTTCTGCTGCTAGTCATCTTGATGATTGTGTTCTGCTGCTAGTCATCTTGATGATTGTGTTCTGCTGCTAGTCATCTGGACGATTGTGTTCTGCTAGTCATCTTAGCGATCTTGACGATTATATTCTGCTAGTCATCTTAGCGATCTTGACGATTATATTCTGCTAGTCATCTTAACGATCGTGACGATTATATTCTGCTAGTCATCTTAACGATCGTGACGATTATATTCTGCTAGTCATCTTAACGATCGTGACGATTATATTCTGCTAGTCGTCTTAGAGATTGGGCCATGCGAGTCTGCTGGTCGATTGTGTTTTTCACGGGACATGTTCTGCGATTACTGAACATGCATGATTATCATTTTAAAGATAACACTAGTTATCAAATTCCTAAACATTTACTTATACATATTATAGTGGGTGGTCTTTTATGGCCAAAGCCGATCTCAGTTTAAAGAATGCTATCGTTGCAAATGGGTCACGAAGTTCCACCACATTTTCTATGCAACATCGTTTCAGAGTTTCGAAGACTGGCAATTAGGCAAATCCTTCACTACATGAAGAACCATAAATGATGCTCCGTTTTCATTACATAATTAATTTTACAGCAGCATCTATATAAAAGAAACATCCAAAATAATTATTGCAATGGACAGATGCAGTAAAAAAACAAAACAAAAACAAAGCAAGAGAAATAGATCATTTTAAACAATGGACAAATTATTTTGCAAAAATAGTTCCAAGCGCACAAAATATTATCCTAGAATTATTGCATCAGGAATGAAAAGTAGAAATGCTCAAAATAAACAGAAAGAAATACATTCAATAATAAAACAAATGAGAGAAAATAAAGCAGCAGGAATGGACGACATTCAAATTCAACAGATGAAACATGGCGAAAGGGGATTCTTAATATACTTTACGAATTTTATTAAATTAAATTCAATATTAAGGCTTAAAACTAGCAAAATTGCGGAGGATTTAAAAAAAAAAGGAAAAATTATCTTATTCCAGAAAAAATAATAATAATGAACAACAATTCGTTAATCCAGAGACTTCTGTGTCTTCTGAATTATGCATGTAAAATATTTATAAGAATTCTGCAGAATAGGATTAAAAAGCTTTGTGAAATATTAATAAAGAAAAACAGAACTCTTTGAGTACTGAAAAGAGTCCGTTACATGTAATTTTCACTTTACCAGATAAGCAGATTTATTCGTGGAATAGGGGAAAAACTGTATTCGTTCCAGAGATTTAAAAAAATATTGATTCAATAAATATACATCACCTGCTCAAAGCGCCTGTTAACGAAGAAATAGAGAGAAACATCCTATTAATCAATCTTTATACATATATCAAAGCTGTAATTAAGTTTGGAATCATTGAAACAGAATTAATAGTAACTAAGAAGAGTTGTTTTACATCTGAGGAGCATTTTTGTGCGCATAATGGTCTAAAATCAGTGGTTCTTACCGTTTTATGGGTCACTTTCCCCTTTTTTGGGATGATTTCAATTTTTCTAATGACTCCTTCATGAAAATTTGGAGTCCCACCTGGGCCAGTATTGAGATTTATCTCTTCGAAATTCCCAGCCATTCCAGGTCGAGTAGGAGACACCAATGGGCTTGGAAAAGCTGCCGTCCGTCGGATGGGACGTGTAGCCTTGGCTCTGTGTAAAGGAGATCCATACCCTGTGCACATTAAAGAGCACGCTGGATGGCCTAGACGGGAGGCTACCATCTGTTTCCTTAACAGATCTCCAGTGGGTCCCCTTCTCCCAACCTTCTCTAAGACCTTAGGATCCTTGTGAACTAGTTATTTAGCCCATTGTGGACAAAAAAGTACCGCTCAGAGGTAAAACAACTCAACATTTCATGGAAGGATATGTTAATCTATGAAGTATTCGATATTATATTCAGGTAATCTATTTCCACAGAGAAACCGAAGAAAACGCCCCCGTTTGGGAACCATTGGTCTAAGAAATGGTCACAAAGACCCCGTGGGCTCAGAGCTGGGTAGAGGAAGAGGATCCACTGGACAGCTGTTAGGAGATTGATGAAGGCTTTTCGTCAAGCCATCCAGAGTATTCATTAATGTGCACTGGATATGGCTCTCGGGATTACAAATGGGACGTCCCTTCTGAAGCACCGCGGCTCTTTCAGAGTGCATTAATGTTCATTTTCTCACCGCTAACGGGAATTTCAGATTACGAGCCTGGTGTGCTTTCGACTATCGTCGTGGTTAAGAAAACCATTAGGAATGCCCAATATCACTGTAACTGTCAACCTTTATTTGAAGAACTAACGATCGTTGGGTTGTTTTACCTCTGAGCGGCACTTTTTTGCCACCATGGGCTAAATGGCCAGGTCACATGGACCCCAAAGGCTCAGAGAAGGTTGGGGAGGGGACCCACTGGACAGCTGTTGGGAGACAGATGGTAGCCTCCCGTCAAGGCCATCCAGCGTGTTCTTTAACATACACAGGGTATGGCTCTCCCATACACGGGACCACGGCTTAACGTCCCATCCGACGGACGGCGGCCTTTCCTAGCCCATCGGTGTCCCCTACTGACCGAGGGCAGGGCGGGAAATTTTGCGGAGATAAATCTCAACGCTGACTCAGCTGGGACTCGAACCTGGGAACTACAGATTACGAGCCTGGCGCGCTACCGACTGAGCCACCCCTAAATCATATGGTAAATATTATAAGGTAAATAGATTGCACATTGATTAACTTGAATGATAATTGTAGAAAATGTAGAATGGAACTAGTACAATAACAAAGCACACCTGGCGAATATGGAATGCTCGTTTTCAAAGAAAATGAAGTTTGTCATGTTTCAAAAGTTAGCACCCTTTTATGGAGCTCCTTATTTAACACCCCCCAAAAGAGTACTGTTAGTTTCAAGAAAAACTGTTTAAAACGATCCCATTCTTCTACAACTTCAATAGTAAGCAAATCATGACTGTCGTAATGACTAAGTAACCTATCATGGTACGATTTGAATATCTGTTCAGTGTTAAAGTTAAATTTTTAACCTTAGCACAACACTTCTTAAGTTTAAATTGCAAAACACTTTTAGCAAGGTAATGGTCAGATCCAATCAACCATCAAGAATGGAATTTGTGCGGTGGGCAGAGATGTAACAGATGGAGCTCAGGATAGATATGTTTGGAGAACTAAATTGTACAATCTGGTTGTACCTCCGTAACCCATGGCTGCTTAAAGATGCACTGTGGTACATTTAAAAAAAAAATTGTTATGTTGTGCAGTCGCTCAAAAAATATCCGAACACTATGGTTGATTGCAATATTCAGAAAAAATATCTGGCATTGATTTTTTTAGAAATTAGTGATCTGGCAACCTTCGTGTCACGTGATTACAGAATTCAGGAAAAATATCTGGAGCGTGTACAGCAACTGTACACGCTCCAGTTACCGTTCACAGCAAACTGGAGCGTGTGCAGTTACTGCACACGCTCCAGTTTGCTGTGAACGGTAACTGCACACGCTCAATATTTCTATGAGTGGGCCCACACGATCTAGGTCTTTGTGAGCTCACACGATCCAATGTGCTGTGAACATTAACCGCAACCGCTCCAGTTTGCTGTGAACGGTAACTGCACACGCTCAATATTTCTGTGAGTGAGCCCACAAGATCTAATATCAAAATAATATGATTACCTACAGTCGCTCAAATAAATATCCGAACACTATAGTTGATTACAGAATTCAAAAAAATATCTGGCAACGATTTTTTTAGAAATTAGTGATCTGGCAACCTTCGTGTCACGTGATTACAGAATTCAGGAAAAATATCTGGAGCGTGTACAGCAACTGTACACGCTCCAGTTACCGTTCACAGCAAACTAGAGCATGTGCAGTTACTGCACACGCTCCAGTTTGCTGTGAACGGTAACTGCACACGCTCAATATTTCCGTGAGTGAGCCCACACGATCTAGTATCAAAATAATATGACCACCTACAGTCGCTCAAAAAAAGTATCCGAACACTACGGTTGATTACAGAATTCAGAATCAAAGTCAGAATTTCTACGTCAGAATTCAGAATTCTGTCAAAGTTTTTTTTTAGAAATTAGTGATCTTGCAACCTTCGTGTCAGGTTGCAGACGGAAAATTACTATATGGACAATTTTATCGTGGGAGAATATATTTATTACATAAAGTGATAAATTTACACTATGGCTCAAGTTCCACTGATCGATTTTAGAAGTTTTCCGAAAACGTGTGGTAAAGAGATTATGGCGATTTTTTTTTTCTTTGATATCACATTTTACTGATTCTCTCCCTCTGTGGGGCGGGGGTGGCTCAGTCGGTAGTGCGCCAGGCTCATAATATGTAGTTCGCAGGTTCGAGTCCCAGCTGGGTCAGCGTTGAGATTTATCTCCGCAAAATTCCCCGCCTTGCCCACGGTCAGTAGGGGATACCGATGGGATACCGAGGCCGCCGTCCGTCGGATGGGACGTTAAGCCGTGGCCCCGTGTGCGGGAGAGACATACCCTGTGCACGTTAAAGAACACGCTGGATGGCCTTGACGGGAGGCTACCATCTGTCTCCCAACAGCTGTTCCAGTGGGTCCCCTCCCCCAACCTTCTCTGAGCCTTCGGGGTCCATGTGACCTAGCCATTTAGCCCATGGTGTGCAAAAAAATGTCGCTCAGAGGAAAAACAACCCAACCCACTCCCTCTGCGAGCTCATATTTTTTTGGTAGCTTTTTTATAATACGATTGACAGATTCATATGAAACGAAAATTCATGACTGTATGATTAAATATTATTTATAAAGTTTTGATATAAACTTATTAAAGGTGCTTATTGCACATCGCTTTATTCGAAAAATAACACACGACAAAAATGACAACTGTTACCAGCGCGGGCAAGCACAATAAGGAATGTTTATGATTAATTTTTTGATAATGCTCAAACGCACAATTATTCTCATTTCATATGAATCCATCTATTATATATATCCACGCATTATAAAAAAAAAGTCACCAAAAACATAAGGCCACAGAGGGAGTAAATCAACAAAGTGTGAAATATTTTATATATCACATTTGTCAAATATAGTCTTCCACAATAAAATAATCCCTTGCAAAATATTTCATTCTTCATTCGGGAGGGTAGAACCCTCCACCTCTCCCCTCAAAAAAAAAAAATCCAGTTGTCTTATGAGAAATCTCAAACATTTTTTTCTATCTGTTTCGAAACCTAAAAATAAAAAATAAATACCCCTCAAGCAGCTGCTTGCCACAGAGGTCTGACAGGAGCCTGTCAGTTTATATGCCATAGTAGAAGGTCTGAGAGGATGGCAGGACCTCAGCAGAAAAACAACACGAACATCCATGCCTTACCCGGGGCTCGAACCCAGGTCCCCTAGATAGTAGCCAAGCGCGCTAACCACTAGACCACGGGACGGCTTTTGAAACCTAAAGCAGTTGTTTTTGCATAATTTTGCTTAGCGCCATATTTTATGTCCGACGCTAAAAAATAGATATAAAAAAAGAAAACTATAAAATCTTATTTCGTATAGAATCACATTTTAATCCTTCCTGTTCGGTGGAATCTTTTAGTAATGGTAAACCCTACTGAAGTCTTGTTCTCAAACACCTCCCCGATACTAAATTATCGCAGTCTCAACGAAACTGAATTATCGGACGCCCTAAAACAAAATTCTCGTATTCCTCCCGAAACACTAAATCCTGGAATGTGTTATTACTCCTGTTATATTGGATCCTGTTGTTAGCGTAGCACCGTTTTGTGAATAAATTTGTATATAAACACTCATTAGACCTTTCTGTACGCTAATTTATAACACGGTATACAGTATATAGTCTAGAGAGAAAATAAAAATTTATAATAATCTAATTTATACGTGTTATAGTGGCATCATCATCATATGATCGTAATATCCAACGAAAACGTATTTTCCTGTGCTATAAAGAAAAATATCGAAGCTATATGATGCTTCGAAGAAAATTTTTTTTAAAATTTTTTTAAAATTTTAAAATTTTAAACTTTTTTAAAAATTTTTTAAAGAAAAATATCGAAGCTATATGATGCTGAATTAAAGATTTAACTGCACAGCAATTTTATTTACGAACATCAACCTGGAACAGTGGTTCTCAACCTTTTATGCTTCACGCACCCCCTGGAAATGTGTATGTAACTGGCGTACCCCTTATACAGACAGATAAAACTATAATTATAGTATAATAATGCCAAATTAGCGATTTTGTTACTAGATCTAGCGACTTTTGAGCTCTCACGTCGTACCCCAAAAATTTTCCCTCTTACGTATCCCCAAGGGGTACGCGTACCCCACGTTGAGAACCCCTGATCTGGAAGATTTAAAAAACAACATATATCATAAATCTTGGATAACTTTCTAAAACCAAGATATTAATCCGAATTCGCTATGATCAAATTTAGTCGCATTTCTGGTGCTTTCACGCACAAAATGATATGAACTGTAAACCGACTCTTTTTTTTAACTTGCTCTATAAATGACACCGTCCTATCTATGTCAGGTATGACGATGTCACACTCAGTTACACTGTTTCGCGGCTCCCCGATATCCCTCTATGCTGTTAGCGTCGAGCGACGAGGCAGGTGTAAAAAAGAAGTGGCAACTTGATACGGTCCATGGCGCACTTTTTCGTGCACGACCCGTCTGCCACTTCCGCGGCAATTAGCATTCATCAAGTTCAGGGTCACAAATGAAACTTCGAAGACTTGCTTTTGGATGTAATGGAGAATGTGCAAAGGTAACTGGGAACACAACTAGTAATGACCAGCGGCTTGTTGAGCTTGATCTTTGTGTTAGAGTTGTAAGGTGATAGATACTCTTGAAGACGCAGTGTAGGGTAAACGTTTTTCTTCTCATCTTTGGTACCAGGTGAAACAAACCACACTTTCTAATTCTCTTTTTTGAAAGTGGAAGATCGAGGCGACACTTTTCTCAGTAACTCGAGAGATAGATCGAAATGGGATCTCAGGATCCAACATGGTGAGGTTTTTTATTGAGTTGGGTTGTTTTACCTCTGAGCGGCACTTTTTTGCACACCATGGGCTAAATGGCCAGGTCACATGGACCCCGAAGGCTCAGAGAAGGTTGGGGGAGGGGACTCACTGGAACAGCTGTTGGGAGACAGATGGTAGCCTCCCGTCAAGGCCATCCAGCGTGTTCTTTAACGTGCACAGGGTATGGCTCTCCCGCACACGGGGCCACGGCTTAACGTCCCATCCGACGGACGGCGGCCTTTCCAAGCCCATCGGTGTCCCCTACTGACCGTGGGCAGGGCGGGGAATTTTGCGGAGATAAATCTCAACGCTGACCCAGCTGGGACTCGAACCTGGGAACTACAGATTACGAGCCTGGCGCGCTACCGACTGAGCCATCCCCGCCCCTTTTTATTGAGAAACAAAAGAATAAATTTTGAAGGAAAACTGACCCTTTTTTTTGTTTTCTGATTAATTATCGTTTACAGGGTTGGGTTGGGTTGTTTTACCTCTGAGCGGCACTTTTTTGCACACCATGGGCTAAATGGCCAGGTCACATGGACCCCGAAGGCTTAGAGAAGGTTGGGGGAGGGGACCCTCTGGAACAGCTGTTGGAAGACAGATGGTAGCCTCCCGTCAAGGCCACCAGCGTGTTCTTTAACGTGCACAGGGTATGACTCTCCCGCACACGGTGCCACGGCTTAACGTCCCATCCGACGGATGGCGGCCTTTCCAAGCCCATCGGTGTCCCCTACTGACAATGGGCAGGGGGGAATTTTGCGGAGATAAATCTCAACGCTGACCCAGCTGGGACTCGAACCTGGGATCGTCCACAGAAAAATGCTAATAATCTAACTTGATTTTTTTTATTTATAGGTTGTAAAGTTCGTGGATCCTTAGCACCCAGGTCACCATTAATGTCACTTAATAACAGGGCAAGTTTTAGGGAGGGGTGTAGGACTAAGGGGAGCATGCCTTGCACCTTTTGAGAATGCTAGTAAGGATAATAGAGGCGAAAAAATTACTAAACTTATATGCATTTCATGCATTTTTTAAGGAAATGTTTTAAAGACCTTTAAATGGAAAGGAAAATGCTATTCTGTAATGGAAATCCAGTCTACCCCCCACCCACCAAATCTTTTGCTTTTTACGTCTCGATTGGGGGCGGGGGTGTCTCAGGTAGTAGCGCTCCAGGCTCGTAATCTGCAGTTCTCAGGTTCGAGTCCCAGCTGGTCAGCGTTGAGATTTATCTCCGCAAAACTCCCCGCCCTGCCCATGGTCAGTAGGGGACATCGATGGGCTTGGAAAGGCCGCCGTCCGTCGGGTGGGACGTTAAGCTGTGGCCCCGTGTATGGGAGAGTCATTCCCTGTGCACGTTAAAGAACACATTGGATGACCTTGACGGGAGGCTACCATCTGTCTCCCAACAGCTGTTCCAGTGGGTCCCCTCCTCAAACCTTCTCTGAGCCTTCGGGGTCCATGTAACATGGCCATTTAGCCCATGGTGTGCAAAAAAGTGTCGCTCAGAGGTAAACCAACCAACCGCTTCGATTGAATTTCTTGGCCCACTTTTTATTTTTTCTAGATTCTAATCTGCTCAATAATATGGTTAACAGCACTCTTCAGTTAAAGATCGTTTGTCATTCGTGGAGAATGAAAAGCCTGGATTTGCTTAATGGCGACCAGAGCTCCCCTGTCCTTCTTTTCAACGGGTCGGGAAATTGGCTAAATACTGCCCTGAATAAGAATACTTTTGTAACCTTCTGAATGGGTAGGTATTTTTTTTATATAAAAATAAAATTGACCGTGAAATAAATTAAATTGCGCTCTAATGTTATTTGCTCCCGGGGCAGATCCCTCATTCACTGCTGCCTAGACATAGGCCAGCATACGTCAGTTCTCTGTATATTGCGAAATATTACACTCAGATATGGTGAAAAAGTTGGCAGTATAATCGAGAGCTCTTACTATGCTTTCTCTTTTTCATTAATCGATTAGTACAGGAATTTAAAACATTTAGTAACTGAACAGGAAACAATAAACTACATTCGGCGTAACATTAAACAACAATATCAAGAACCGCAGAAGCAGTAAATATGCATTGAAATATCGCTTATTATCAATACAAACATCAGTCAGCTTTTAATCTAAAAGGTAACACGATAACTTGATAACCCAGGTAACATGATATCTTGATAATCTTAGGTAACACGATAGCTTGATAGTTCTAGGTATCACATTGTTATCCGCAAAACTCCACCCCCCCCCCTACCCTCGGGCAGTAGGGGACAACGATGGGTTTGGAAAAGTTGCCGTCCGTCGTAAAGGACGTGTAACCGTGTCCCCGTGTGTGGGAGAGCCATACCTTCTACACGTAAATAACTCGGTGGATGTCTTTGACTGGAGACGACCATTTATCTCCTAACAGTTGTCCAGTGGGTCCAACCCCCAACCTTCTTTGAACCCTTGGAGTCCTTGGGACTTGGTCAATTAGCCCATTGTGTGTAAAAAAGTGGCTCAGAGGTCAAACACTGTCATAAAGTAGAACTGATATAGAACATTAAGACTTTTAAACCAGGCAAGAACTTCAAGGTTGGTTGGTCGGCACTTTTTTGCACACAATGGGCTAAATGGCCAGGTCACAAGGACCCCGAGGGCTCAGAGAAGGTTGGGGGAAAGGGACCCACTGGAACGGCTATTGGGAGACAGATGGAAGCTTCCCGTCAAGGCCATCCAGCGTGTTCTTTAACGTGCACAGTGTATGGCTCTCCCGCACACGGTCCCATCCGACGGACGGCGGCCTTTTCAAGCCCATCGGTGTCCCCTACTGACCACGAGCAGGGGGGAGTTTTGCGGAGATAAATCTCAACGCTGACCCATTTGGGACTCGAATCTGGGAACTGCAGATTACGAGCCTGGTGCGCTACCGACTGAGCCACTCCCGCCCCTAAAAACTTCAAGGAACAATAAACCTGAATAACTGAAGTCAAGTAACAAGACAGTCTAGATCGTTATTCTGTGTAGCTACAGCTTAACATTAAACTTGAACAACACCTGGCTTAATATTGGAACCCAATGAAATACGACGTGAACCTTTGAAATGCAATAATATAGAGTGTCAAGCTAACTGGCAGGTTCCTGTAAGACCTCTGTGGCAAGCAGCTGCTTGAGGGGGTATTTATTTATTTTTTATTTATAAGCAGACTACACTTGTAACTCTACACTTGACAGACTTGATTACACTTGAAAAAGCTGTAAAGCACTGATTTCAGAAATGTTTTTATTTTAAGTGTGTGATATTGTGCGGAATAGGGGGGCGCGATAGCTCAATCAGTAGCACGTCAGGCTCGTAATCCTGCAGTTCCAGGTTCGAGTCAACGCTGGGCCAGAGTTGAGATTTATCTCCGCGAAACTTCTTACCATCGGTCAATAGTGGACACCGATGGGCTTCGAAAGGCCACCTTCCGTCAGATGGGACGTTAAGCCCTTGTGCACTAGAATGATACCTTGTGCACGTGAAAGAGACGCTGCATGGAGTCTACCATCTGTCTCGAACAACTGTCCAGTGGGTTGCCTTCCCCCAAACTTCTCTGGGCACTCGGGGTCCCTGTGACCTGGCCATTTAGCCCATGGTGCTCAGGGGCGGGGGTGGCTCAGTAGGTAGCGCGCCAGATTCGTAATCTGCAGTTCCCAGGTTCGAGTCCCAGCTGGGTCAGCGTTGAGATTTATCTCCGCAAAACTCCCCGCCCTGCCCACGGTCAGTAGGGGGCACCGATGGGTGTGGAAAGGCCACCGTCCGTCGGATGGGGCTTTAAACCGTGGCCCCGTGTGTGGGAGAGCCATACCCTGTGCACGTTAAATAACACACTGGATGGCCTTGACGGGAGGCTACCATCTGTCTCCCAACAGCTGTTCCAGTGGGTTCCCTCCCCCAACCTTCTCTGAGACTTCGGGGTCCTTGTGACCTGGCCATTTAGCCCATGGTGCGCAAAAAAGTGCCGCTCAGAGGTAAAACAACCCAATCCATGGTGCGCAAAAAAGTGCTGCTCAAAGGTAACCCAACCTAGTACGAAATTCAGCATTTTCGATCACTCTTGAAAGTTTAAATTAATATCCAAAATTACCCTGGCTTTACTGTAACCCCCTGCATGGAATAAATTATTATTATAATTACTAATCAATATTTTCTGAACGGCTGAGAGAATAGGTTTAAAAGTATGCGTGCACTATACTATTATTAAGAGCAACAATGTTAGCTGAATTTCATAATTTTTCTCCCAAGAAAGAAAGAGTCACGAGACGGTTAAAATAAAGCTCGAAATATTTCTCTTTAAACACATTATTGTGGCACTTTGCTTCAGCAAAATTTACTGCGCATGAAATCCTCCTGATTTAAAACCGGAGATTCTAAGTACGAGCTTCATTCCTTAAAACATTCTAGGCAATTTTACGTTTTAAAGAAAGGAAGTCTACACTCAATTTTGAAATTAGCTTAAACTATTTGAAGCAAAACGCTTCACTAAACCTCCTTCCCTTTAGGTTCCCAATTAAGTTAGTAATGGCCTTGTTTTGAACCCTCACGACAAGATAGTTCAGTACACAGTCCATATGCTTCACGATTGCCCAGGTTCTTTGCCGTTCCAGACATTGAATAGGTCGAAGAAGCTTCCTAAGCACATAGGTCCCCACTGAAGCGTTCTAATAACCACATTTTTCGTGTCTCCATGGTCGGCGGCCTTCGCAGCGTCGACTCGCCTCACTGGCTGACATACAGCGTTGTCTCGAGTTGGGACTCGTCTCATTGGTGCATGTAAGGTTGCCACCGCTGTCAAGAGAAATTGTGGCGGTAACGTGTCAATAGACTCCCTCGAGATGAACTACAACCGCAGAGGATTAGGGGACGTCATTGCTACTTATCGGGAAACTAACGAAAAGACGTTGGAAAGAAAACAACTTGAAGATCGTTGGAACCACGGAGCGTTACAAACCGAGGCTTCTTTGCACACTTTCATGCACTGTCTTCCTTACACATGGGAGACATTTTCGTGGCTTCCGGGACACGATTCCGAAAATTCATAAAATGTGAGTTTCGAGTTGGGTTGTTTTACCTCTGAGCGGCACTTTTATTGCACACCTTGGTGTAAATGGCCAGGTCACATGGACCCCGATGCTCAGAGAAGGTTGGGGGAGGGGACCCACTGGAACAGCTGTTCCTGGGAGACAGATGGTAGCCTCCCGTCAAGGCCATCCAGCGTGTTCTTTAACGTGCACAGGGTATGGCTCTCCCGCACACAGAACCACGACTTAACGTCCCATCCGATGGACGGCGGACTTTCCAAGCCCATCGGTGTCCCCTACTGACCGTGGGCAGGGCGCGGAGTTTTGCGGAGATAAATCTGAACGCTTACCCAGCTGGGACTCGAACCTAGGCGCGCTACAGACTGAGCCATCCCCGCCCTCATAAAATGTGAAGGCTGGAGTTGTTTTCAATGTGAACGAATCTTTGCAACGCCTAGCCTCAAAAAAAATGTTAATTTCATGGAAGTGTGTCACGAGATTTAAATCTTTTTTTCATATTTGTTTGCATTTCGTCAAGAGATGTGCGAGTGGAGAAGATTAAAAGATTTTATTTCTTCGGTATTTGTGCAACATTTATGACGAATGGAAGTCATGGGCGTGGCAAACACATTTATTTGGGAAGGGTGGGTGATTCTTTTCGTTCTGGATTTTGTTGGGGTTATTTTATGCCCTAGGTGGGCTAAATGGCCAGGTGACAATACTTGAAGAGCTCAGCACTGGGTTGGAAAAATGGGAGCACTGGAGAACAGTTAAGAGATGTGAGAATGGCCCATTAAGCCATCCAGTAAGAACAGGGTTTGGCTCTTAGGGATATGATGTCGTGGATTAAACTGACATCCAATCGAGGATAGCTTTTTCACATGCGTCCGCATTCTCATCGAGAGTATAGCTGGGAAGAAGGGTACTGTAAATTTGGTACTAAAGAGGGAATGCCCATAAAACAAATAACATCGACACAAACAAACAGTGATACTCCTAACATCTGGAGTCCAATAGAAATTAGAAAGGCCCAACTAGACAATGAAGACATAAGACCAATAATGGATTTGATAAAAAAATCTGATATGAAACCTAATTGGGAGCAAATCTCGAGGTACACCGAACTACCAAAAGTTATTGGGCACAATGGGACTCCTTACAAGTAAAAGACGGTGTATTATACAGAAGATGGGAGACTCCCACTGGACGGCTGATCCGTTGGCAGATAATCCTTCCTCGCTCCCGAGTGGAACTTGTGATGAAAGATGTGCATGACAGTGCCACTGGAGGACACTTTGGTGTTAATAAGACATTAGCGAAAGCTAGGAAACGATTTCATTGGCTGAAAAGTAGGGCAGACGTTGAAAGATGGTGCAACAAAGAAAGGCCCTAAGACTAGGAGTCGGGGTAAGCTGCAGACGTATAACGTTGGTGCGCCTTTTGAGAGAATAGCCATTGATGTAATTGGGTCCGTTTTTTAGGACTGATGATGGAAATCGCTATTTATTAGTGGTAATGGATTATTTCACGAAGTGGCCTGAGGTATATCCCATCCAAGACCAGAAAGCAACAACAATTGCAGAGATGATAGTAAATAACTTGATTAGTAGGTATGGAGTACCTTTGCAACTCCACTCTGACCAAGGATGGTATTTCGGATCCAGGAGACATTGCTCCAGACCACACCCATCCCATTGGTGTCAGCACTGCCCCAAAAGTGGGCTGTATCTATTGAAGTCCCCCATGGTGAGGAAGGGGGTAGCAGTTGCGAGATGAGGTCATCAAGGTCGTCCCGGAAGACGGTACTTCTGGGGGCAGATAGATGGAGCCGACTGTCAATGAAAATCCCATGATTAGGCGAATGACAACCACCTCTAAGCTGGTGGTAATGGGGAATGACCTGGAATAGAGAATGGTTATTCACGAGGATGGCAACACCCCTACGAGCTGGACGATCTCCATCCCGGTCCCTGCGAACCAATGAAAAGTGCTGGAATATGGGATCTATGGCTGTCTGTAAGTAAGTCTCCTGAAGGCATGTGTAGATGGGCTCATGTGCCCTCAGGAGAACTTTTATGTCAATATTCCTCTGGAATTCACGACGATTCCATTGTAGGAGTGTGGCCATCGCAGGTTTTAGATGATTTGGTGGACGACTTGTATTAATTTTTGCCATCGCCAATGACAGTTTCGGAAAAATTGGGCTATCTGTGTCCATATCCTCAGAGTCTTCCGAGGGACACGGATCTGGGATGACCACACGAGGAGGGGTGGGAGATGTTTTCTTTGGCCCTAGTGAGGGCCCTTTAGCTATGGAAGGCTGAGCTGTCTGAGGACAGGAAGATGGAAGCCTTCCAGTGCAGCCAGCAGAAGGTACAGAAGAAGGAATAGAAACTGCGGTTAATGTCGAGGCTGACTGACTGTGGTTTCGCCTGCTCCAAGAGGTATCCAGTGGCTGGCACGAAAGACTTACCAGGTGGTACGTTCATATCAGCGCCGTCCCGTGGCCGAGTGGTTAGCGCGCTTGGCTACTGATCTAAGGGACCTGGGTTCGAGCCCCGGATTAAGGCATGGATGTGTGTGTTGTTTTCCTGCTGAGGTCCTGCCATTCTCACAGACCTTCTACTATGGCATATAAACTGACAGGCTCCTGTCAGACCTCTGTGGCAAGCAGCTGCTTGAGGGAGTATTTATTATTATTTATTATTTACGTTCATATCAGTTTGTACCGCCACTGATGCTGTACGAATGATGGGCTTCCCAGAGCCACACTAGCATATGAAAGTTTGCCAGGTGTGTGTGTGTGTGGGGGGGGGGGGTGCAACAATCTTTTGTGCTTCTGGGTACGAGATGTTCTGTACCGTTTTCACACACTGAACCTCTTTCTCCTCCTTCCATTTCAGATAGTCGCAGGAATATGCGGATGGATGCCGCTGCAGTCGACACAGCCTGCTATCTCAGCTGTGCATTCCAATCAAGGTGATCCTGACTACTACAGTGAGCACAGGTAGGATTACCACGGCAAGCTGTGTGGGCATGACCGTTTCTCTGGCACTGGAAATAGCGCAGAGGGTTGGGGATTATTTCGCAATATAACAAATGTGCCTCGCAATGTAAAGAACCTGCCTTGTTGGAGGTAGGCAGGTGTGGCGAGTTGAAAATAAGAATTAGTAGCCTGGTGGGCACTAATTTTCTATCCCAGCAAACCAAAACACGGTGGACCTGTCACTCCTTGGGAAGATAATTCCGAGAGGATCTCTTACTCGGAGACTGAGGTGGTCCCACTTGGAAATGATGCCACAGGAGGAATTCAGTGATTTGCAGGCCGTCGGGGTAACGCCCACCCCACCAATTGCTGTTACCTTCAGAGGGAGCTCCGAGTGCTTGAACAGGTAGTCTCCACTAGCAAGTCACCAGATTATAGGCGGTTAGCAGAAAACTCGAGAAAGGTCAAAGACACCAAAAAAAGACCGAAAACCTCTAACGATCATCAAAGCACTCTCAAAACCCCAACAACCTCTAAACACCCGACAATCTCTTGTGGATAGAAAATGGCGACATGTTCCCAAGTACCTGATCACCTATGCAGGTAGTGGATGATCAGGAACTCGGGGACAAAGAAAGACACGAACACGACAGCGATGATGACAGGTAATCGAGAGATCCTCAGGTGGCCCCCTCAGAATCAATCAGCTGGTGGGCTGGACCTGCTAGGGAGAGCAAAATGAGCTCGTACCTAGCTCTCTTTGAGGCATTCGCCAATGAAATTCCATTATTGGAACTCATGTTATTTTTAGGTGGTTCAGTGTCCATTTTCTTCACCCACACGGAATCCAACAAGAGGATGCCCAGGTGGGCACCAGGGCTGCATGGGCTCCAAACCCACGTAGCCAGTGAATCAAGCCCTCACAACTAACTGAAAAGGAAAAGCAAAAGAGAAATGTGAGAAACTCATCTGAGGTCTTACAAAAGAAAAGAAGCAGAAAAATAAAGAAATGTGAGATACAAACTAGCCTCACAAAAGAAAGAAAACTACAAAATTAGTAAATATGCGGGAAACCCGCAAACCATTGCCCGGACATGAGCAAGGCACTCACCCACTGCACGGTTGGCCCTAGCAAATCCAGTCCACAAGCTGATTGATCCTGAGGGGGCCACCCCAGGATCTCTCGATTACCTGAAACAGAGGCCAAAGCAGTGTGTAGCAGCGATCCTGGAAGTCTTCTCTCAGTCCCGTAAGAGAGAGTTCCACAATGGCAAGACGGCCAAAGGGGACCCCGCCTGTCGAGGATAGAAGACAGGGACACCCGAACAACTACCAGGATCTACCTTTTCAGGGATACGAATATCCACGCATGGCAAACACGTGGGCGAGCCTTCCGGACCCTGTTAATGCACCGACTAAGCGGAATCTTCACAGAGTGGTCCTGTCATTGCGTACAGGAGCTTTCACGGAGGGGTTTATGTTGGTAGTCTGGTAGACGTTCAAAATTATTTTCCAAGCAGATGAAATGGGACCTATTCTGTGTTACAACACCGGTTTCTCTGCATACAGATCGTTATCGTTAAATTCTCCACGACTTCTAGTTTTTTAAAGGTGGGTGGAACAGAGACGATTTCAGCTTGGGTAAAATGAGGTGTAAAAAACTTTGTGAAAACTTTCAAGCTATCGCTGTGACATTCTGCTGTTTATCAATATTTCCCAGTTGACTGTAAGTTCTGCCTATATATATATATCTCTTCTTTTTTGGCTGGAGATATTTGTTGTTGTTTGAGGTAGTGGCTAGAGGGAGATAGGGTAGACTCCTCCTGAGGGTGGGATTCTGTCTCGGTCGTTTTTCTAGTTTTGTAGAACCTTATAATTTATTCTGTATGGGGCTTTATAGCCATGAAATAAGCGTAAGTGAAACTGTGAAACTTAATATATTCTTTATGACAAGTTCTATCGAACTGATGACAACTGATAAGGTGAGACCATTGTATATAATCATGAAAGCAGCATTTATTAACCGCAAAACTAGGGCACAATGATTATCGGGTACAAATATTCACAGGAAACTCAAGACTCGACTTAACGCAAATTCAATTTTACATAAAAAACCTCTGACGACACGGACAGCTCTACACTTGACAGACTCTTGATTACACTTGAAAAGTTCATAAGGAAGATTGGACGGAGAAAATGTCTTTCAACTTTGTCAGCGCATCCAATACAAGATCATGTAGCTTCTTCCCCAACCCCATCCTCCTCTTCATCACCATCTAATAAATCATCATCTCCATCTAATCAGAAATGTGTATTCAGTACTCCACAAAAAATACCAAAGCCTTTCCAAGACCATCGGTGCCCTCTATCTGACCGAGGGAAGAGGTGGGGTGGGGTGTATGTGTGTGTGTGTGTGGGGGGGGGGGGGAAGTGGAGATAAATCTCAACGCTATCCCAGGTGAAACTCAAACCTGGGAACTGCAGATTGCGAGCCTGGCTCGAATCTGGGAACATAAGATAATAAGCCTCACTGATTGAACGAAACCCCAACGCCAAAGGGTCCAGCAGAGAAAGGTATCTTCACTCTTTCCGTCCATTAAATTCAGAAATCAGATCATTCTGTAATCTGCCACATAACAAAACATAATTTTATTTAACGAAAAACTTCGTTACACTCATAATACTTATATCTATCTATCTATTAAAGCAAAATTTAACCTTATTGCAATATCCAATCCAAAAAAGTATTTTGGATATTACGGAGGAGGAGTCCCTTTTCCGAGACGACAACATCTAGTTTGATTAATTCCATAAGTCATCCAAGTAATATTAAAACTTCCCTATCCTTAAACTGCATGACAAAACATTCGAATTACATAGCATGAGCGCAGAAATTATCCAGCGAATAGGAATGGGGCTAGTTATGTCCTTGTCTCTCTCAGCGAGCACGTACTGTCAAGTGAAAACTGCTCCGGAGAGAGGAACTACTGTGTGCAAACATAAATGGGGAAGGAAGAGAGTAAGGCGGCTGTTTCCGAGCATGTAATCACGGCAATTACGGAGGTACGGGCTGCTCACCTAACTTGATGAGAGAAGGAGTCGTCTCGCAAAAGACCGCTTCGAGAAACCGTTGCTGGATCATAAAACTGGAGGCAGTCGAAGATTTGGTAGCAGGAGTAAAAAGGCCTTTCTGCAGTTGGAAGATAGAGAGAAAATTGAAGACCATCGAGACACTTGAGGCTATAGAACTAAGGGGAGGGTTATTTAATTAAAAGCTACGAATCAACTACAGTTTCATTTGCTCTGTTTTCGACAGACGAATTGTAAAGGGTGTGGGGAAATGGCCTAAGATGTGGAATGATCTAGGGGAAGGAGAAAAACTGCTCAGTTGTGGAGATAAAAAGGAAGAGAAATAAAAGGGGCAGTTTAGTCGGGATGTTCTTTAATGAGAATTAAGAAAGAGATCTGGTTGATAGCCGAGGTGAAATAGGCCTCTTCGGCAGCGGAGTGAAAAGAGATCTCGTGAGAATGGAGGGAAAAGAGTGCTGGTGATAACAGAGTGAGAAGAGGACTGCTGATAACAGAGTGAAAAGAGGGCTGGTGATAACAGAGTGAGAAGACTGGTGATAACAGAGTGAAAAGAGGACTGGTGATAAGAGAGTGAGAAGAGGGCTGGTGATAACAGAGTGAGAAGACTGGTGATAACAGAGTGAAAAGAGGGCTGGTGATAACAGAGTGAGAAGACTGGTGATAACAGAGTGAAAAGAGGGCTGGTGATAACAGAGTGAGAAGACTGGTCATAACAGAGTGAAAAGAGGGCTGGTGATAACAGAGTGAGAAGAGGGCTGGTGATAACAGAGTGAAAAGAGGGCTGGTGATAACAGAGTGAAAAGAGGGCTGGTGATAACAGAGTGAGAAGAGGGCCGGTGATAACAGAGTGAAAAGAGGGCTGGTGATAACAGAGTGAGAAGACTGGTCATAACAGAGTGAAAAGAGGGCTGGTGATAACAGAGTAAGAAGACTGGTCATAACAGAGTGAAAAGAGGGCTGGTGATAACAGAGTGAGAAGACTGGTCATAACAGAGGGAAAAGAGGGCTGGTGATAGCAGAGTGAGAAGACTGGTCATAACAGAGTGAAAAGAGGGCTGGTGATAACAGAGTGAGAAGACTGGTCATAACAGAATGAAAAGAGGGCTGGTGATAACAGAGTGAGAAGACTGGTCATAACAGAGTGAAAAGAGGGCTGGTGATAACAGAGTAAAAAGAGGGCTGGTGATAACAGAGTGAGAAGACTGGTCATAACAGAGTGAAAAGAGGGCTGGTGATAACAGAGTAAAAAGAGGGCTGGTGATAACAGAGTAAAAAGAGGACTGGTCATAACAGAGTGAAAAGAGGGCTGGTGATAACAGAGTAAGAAGACTGGGCATAACAGAGTGAAAAAAGGGCTGGTGATAACAGAGTAAAAAGAGGGCTGGTGATAACAGAGTGAGAAGACTGGTCATAACAGAGTGAAAAGAGGGTTGGTGATAACAGAGTGAGAAAACTGGTCATAACAGAGTGAAAAGAGGGCTGGTGATAACAGAGTGAGAAGACTGGTCATAACAGAGTGAAAAGAGGGCTGGTGATAACAGAGTAAAAAGAGTGCTGGTGATAACAGGGTGAGAAGACTGGTATTAACAGAGTGAGAAGACTGGTCATAACAGAGTGAAAAGAGGGCTGGTGATAACAGAGTAAAAAGAGGGCTGGTGATAACAGAGTAAAAAGAGGACTGGTCATAACAGAGTGAAAAGAGGGCTGGTGATAACAGAGTAAGAAGACTGGTCATAACAGAGTGAAAAAAGGGCTGGTGATAACAGAGTAAAAAGAGGGCTGGTGATAACAGAGTGAGAAGACTGGTCATAACAGAGTGAAAAGAGGGTTGGTGATAACAGAGTGAGAAAACTGGTCATAACAGAGTGAAAAGAGGGTTGGTGATAACAGAGTGAGAAAACTGGTCATAACAGAGTGAAAAGAGGGCTGGTGATAACAGAGTGAGAAGACTGGTCATAACAGAGTGAAAAGAGGGCTGGTGATAACAGAGTGAGAAGACTGGTGATAACAGAGTGAAAAGAGGGCTGGTGATAACAGAGTAAAAAGAGTGCTGGTGATAACAGGGTGAGAAGACTGGTGATAACAGAGTGAGAAGACTGGTCATAACAGAGTGAAAAGAGGGCTGGTGATAACAGAGTAAAAAGAGGGCTGGTGATAACAGAATGAGAAGACTGGTGATAACAGAGTGAAAAGAGGACTGGTGATAACAGAGTGAGAAGACTGGTGATAACAGAGTGAAAAGAGGGCTGGTGATAACAGAGTGAGAAGACTGGTCATAACAGAGTGAAAAGAGGGCTGGTGATAACAGAGTAAAAAGAGGGCTGGTGATAGCAGAGTGAGAAGACTGGTCATAACAGAGTGAAAAGTGGGCTGGTGATAACAGAGTGAGAAGACTGGTCATAACAGAGTGAAAAGAGGGCTGGTGATAACAGAGTAAAAAGAGTGCTGGTGATAACAGGGTGAGAAGACTGGTGATAACAGAGTGAGAAGACTGGTCATAACAGAGTGAAAAGAGGGCTGGTGATAACAGAGTAAAAAGAGGGCTGGTGATAACAGAGTGAGAAGACTCGTCATAACAGAGGGAAAAGAGAGCTGGTGATAACAGAGTGAGAAGACTCGTCATAACAGAGGGAAAAGAGAGCTGGTGATAACAGAGTAAAAAGAGGGCTGGTGATAACAGAGTGAGAAGACTGGTGATAACAGAGTGAAAAGAGGACTGGTGATAACAGAGTGAGAAGACTGGTGATAACAGAGTGAAAAGAGGGCTGGTGATAACAGAGTGAGAAGACTGGTGATAACAGAGTGAAAAGAGGGCTGGTGATAACAGAGTGAGAAGACTGGTCATAACAGAGTGAGAAGAGGGCTGGTGATAACAGAGTGAGAAGACTGGTCATAACAGAGTGAAAAGAGGGCTGGTGATAACAGAGTGAAAAGAGGGCTGGTGATAACAGAGTGAGAAGACTGGTCATAACAGAGTGAAAAGAGGGCTGGTGACATATGACAAGGCTAAATGAAAAACTAAATGAGGTGGAATATTTTGAGGCTCAATTTGTCTTTTGACATATTTCTTCTTCGTTCTTTTTAATGGCATAGGAGAGATAAATATTGAAATTAGCCACTGATTGACTCAATCGTGTACCCAGATGGTTTTGAAAGGAGAGGGTTGAAAAGCTTGTGTCTGATTTTCAAGAGAGTCTCACCCCTTGAACTTACTGCTTTGATTGCTGCGGAATATCAGATGCCATTTCTCTGACTGGTAAAGAATATGAGAAACAATTTATGCTAACGAATGACATTCTGAATGAATTGAAATTCTACAGCCGATCTCTAACATTCAGTGATAAAGAGTACAAACTGGAAAAAGGTAGTTCATTTATATTCATTAAAACAGGAAGTTGAAACCTGTGAATAAAAATCCGAAATGTTCATGATGTATCAGAAGACAGAAATAGCACTAAACAAATGTTTTTTTTTATTGTGTAATACATTATTTTTGCGTTTCCTTTGGATCACGTCAGATTTCAGTGATTTACTGATTTAGAGGCATGCGCTTTTGCGGATAACTATTAAAAGAGCTCAATGTTCTTTGAATTGTATATTAGGATGTTTTATTGGTTTAATTCGAGCATTTCATTGACATATCAGTTAAAATGCTCCCTTCTGTTATCGTTCTAAGTTCTTCATTACGTTAACAATTAGTTTTCCAGAAATCTATTGATGGTGTTTCATTCCGTTAAAATTAAACGATTATTATTTATACGCTTCAAAAAATTTGTTTTTTTCTCCCCATGTTTTATTCATTTTCGATTTACATGATTCATTCCATTTTCCTTCGTGTGCCATTTAACAATGGTTCATATGTTTTATTCATCTGTGATAAACAGGCTTCATTCATGTGTTTCACTTTTTTGCCATCTGTTTTAACCATCTGTGATGCACGTGCATCATTGGCCTGTGTCTCATGTGCTTCACTCATATGTGATCCACGTGCTTCATTGGCTTGTGTCTCGTGTTCTTCACTCATATGGGATCCACGTGCTTCATTGGCTTGTGTCTCGTGTTCTTCACTCATATGTGATCCACGTGCTTCATTGGCTTGTGTCTCGTGTTCTTCACTCATATGGGATCCACGTGCTTCATTGGCTTGTGTCTCGTGTGCTTCACTTGTATGTGATCTACATGCTTCATTGGCCTGTGTCTCGTGTGCTTTTCTTATATGTGATCCGCAAGCTTCACTAGTGTGCTTCTTTTATTCGCGATCTGGAAACTTGATTCCTATGCTTCATTTACATACCATCCATAAACTTGATTCCTATGCTTCATTTACATACCATCCATAAACTTGATTCCTGTGCTTCATTTACATACCATCCATAAACTTGATTCCTGTGCTTCATTTACATACCATCCATAAACTTGATTCCTATGCTTCATTTACATACCATCCATAAACTTGATTCCTATGCTTCATTTACATACCATCCATAAACTTGATTCCTATGCTTCATTTACATACCATCCATAAACTTGATTCCTGTGCTTCATTTACATACCATCCATAAACTTGATTCCTGTGCTTCATTTACATACCATCCATAAACTTGATTCCTGTGCTTCATTTACATACCATCCATAAACTTGATTCCTGTGCTTCATTTATATACCATCCATAAACTTGATTCCTGTGCTTCATCACATACCATCTAAATATGATTCCTGAGCTTCATTCACTTGGGATTGGGGGTGTTTCATTCATCTGCGATGCGTGTGTTCAATTCGTCTACGGCCCATGTACTTCATTCGTATGTGGTCCAAGTTTAAATAGTGCGCTTCTTTCACTTGTTATTAACAATTGTTATATAATTTTGATAAGCTTGGTACGTGCGCTTTATTTATCTGCTTTTAAGAGACTTATTCACTGCAATTTATGAATTTCCTTCAACCGCGATTCCTGTGCTTATTTCATCTATGAACTACACCGAAGAATCAAAAATTATGACCAGCGCGTATTTATGCAAATCGAAGCAACTGCAGGTAAACGACAGCGTATGTAAAGGTCAAGAAATGGTATAAATAACAACTGATACTGAGCTCTGTTAATCAATGTCATTCTTGTTCTTCAGATGGGAAAGGCAGCAGACTTAAGTGAGTTTGATAAAGTCCAAATTGTAATGGCCAGACAACTGGGTCAGAGTATTTCCGAGACGGCAAGGCTTGTGGGGTACTCACGGTCAGCCGCAGTTAGTACCTACAAAAAGTGGTCAGAGGAGGGAAAAACTACGAACCGCCGGCAAGGTGTGGACCGACCACTGCTCATCGATGCTAGAGGTAAGCGAAGGCTATCCCTATGGTACGAGCCAACATAAGAGATACTGTGGCGCAATTCGCCCGTAATAATGTGTCACAACACGTAGTATACCGAACTCTACTGAAAATGGGGCTACAAGCCACAGGCTGCTCCGAGTGCCCATGCTAACCTCGGTTCACCATCCAAAACGCCTGCAATGGGCACTTGAGCATCAAAACTGGACCTTGAATGATTGGAAGTATTGATTAATGGTCCTATTGCACTATGTGGACGGCCGGGTACGTGTGGGTCGTTTATCTGGTAAAGTATTGGCACCAGGATGCACCATGAGACGAAAGCAAGCCAGTGGAGGAAGTGTAATGCTTTGGGCAACGTTCTGCTCAGAAATTCTGGGTCCAGTCATTGAAATGCAGGAAATATGACGTCTACCATCTACCTAAATATCATTGCAAACGAGGTATATCCTTTCATGGTAAAGATATTACTTTTTAATAGTGTCTCCTTTCAGCAGGATAATGCGCCATGCCACTCTGCCCGGATTATTTGAGAATGGTTCGTGGAACATGAGGAAGACTTCCAGGTGTTGCCCTGGCCTCCAAATTCCCCAGACATCAATCCAATCGAGCATTCGTGGTTTGTGTTGGGATAATATATCCTATCTGCGACGGCTCAAACTACGTAACTTACAAGAGTTAAAGGATCTGCTGGTAACATGTTGGTGCCAGATACCACAAGACACCTTTAGAAAATGTTGTAGTGTCCATGTCTCGCCGGGTAAGAGCTGTTTTGGCGGCACGTGGAGGACCAACATCATATTAGGCAGGTGGTCATAATGTTTTGGCTCTTCGGTGTGTAATTTGGTTCATGTACTTCATTCATCTGTGATCCATAAATTTTTTCATTGCTTCATTTCTCTATGATCCATACCTTGATTCATGTCCTTCATTCATTTACTATTCATTGTTTGATGCAGGCGGTTCTTTCGACTATGATCCATAGTTTGATATATGTGATTCATTCATCTATGATCCATAGCTTGATGCATATGATTCATTCATCTATGATCCATAGCTTGATGCATATGATTCATTCATCTATGATCCATAGCTTGGTTCATGTACTTAATTCGTACACGATTCATATCCTTCATTCGTCTATAATTCATAGATTCATGCATGTAATTCATTCATCTAGGATCCATAACTTATGGAATCTTAGATGATTATGGACCCTAGATGATCCTAGAGCTTATGGACCCTAGGTGATCCTAGATGATAGGATCCATAGCTTGGTTCCTGCATTTCATTCGTATATGATTCATACAACGATCCATGTCTTTCATTTATCTGTAATCCATCTCTTTATGCATGTGATTCATTCATTTATGAACCAAAGCCTGATTTATATCCTTCATTCATTTACGATCCACAGCTTGATGCATGTGATTCATTTATCTATGATCGAAAGCCTGATTCATGTATTTCACTCACCTATGATCAATAATTTGATTCGTGTGATTAACTTATCTATGATCCACAGCTTGATTTATTGTGATTCATTCATCCACGGGCCATAGCTGGATTCACGTGATTGAGTTAGCTATGATCCAAAGCTTGATTCATAAATTTCATTCATCTAAGATCTATAACTCGATCCATATGATTAACTCATCTCGATCGATCCATATGATTATCTCTCGATCCATATGATCCACAGCTTGATTCACGTGTTTCATTCATCTAAGATCCATAACTTGATTCATGTGCTTCCATTATCTAAGGTCAATAACTCGATCCACATGATTAACTCATCTATGATCCGTAGCTTGATTCCCGTGCTTCATTCATTTGAGATCTATTCTGAAATTTATAAGTTGAATGCACTTCATTCATTTACGAGACATGAGTTCACTGGTTTAGCCGAATTTAAATTAATGAGAGTTATTTTATTAGTTATTTATTAGCTCTGAGTTGCGAATTCAAACGTTTTATTGATTTATCGATTCAATCACTTTACTGAGAGACAGATTCAAATGATCTTTCTCGTTTTCATTTTCAATATTTTCATCCAGTTATTAATTAGATTTTCAATTATCTACGAACTGCGTTAAAAGTGAACTGATTAATAATTTCGAACTTTAAAAGAACATTAAATTAAACTTTTATGGCTGAGATTTCACTGAAGCAAATTATCATTATTTACATTAAATAGATTATATTCCATTTTCTGAAACCATCTCTATGTTGCTCTAGAGCAGGGGTCTCATCGTGGGGTACGCGGTAAAATCTTTTGGGGTAGGCCGTGAGAGCTCAAAAGTTGCTAAGTTAGCAACACTGCTGTGCAAAAATGTCATTTTTTGTGTTTATCGATTGGGTTGGTTGGGTTGTTTTACCTCTGAGCGGCACTTTTTTGCAACAATGGGTTAAATGGCCAGGTAACAAGGACCCCGAAGGCTCAGAGAAGGTTGGGGGAGGAGACCCACTGGAACAGCTGTTAGGTGACAGATGATAGCCTCCGGTTAAGACCATCCAGCGTGTTCTTTAACGTGCACAGGGTATGGCTCTCCGGCACACGGAGCCACGGCTTAACGTCCGATCCGACGGACGGTGGCCTTTCCAAGTCCATCGGTGTCCCCTACTGACCGTGGGCAGGGCGGAGAATTTTGCGGAGATAAATCTCAACACTGACCCAGCTGGGACTCGAACCTGGGAGCTGCAGATTACGAGCCTGGCGCACTACCGACTGAGCCACCCCCGTCCCTATGTGTTTATCGATATATGTAATTTATGAATACAAAATTTAATGTGTGTATATATATATAAGTTTTATTTTATTCCCATTGTTATACTATAACTCTAGTTTTATCTATCTATACAAGGGGTACGCCAGTTACATACACATTTCCAGGGGGTACGTGAAGCATAAAAGGTTGAGAACCACTGATATATATGTTTTATTTTATTCCCATTGTTATACTATAACTATAGTTTTATCTATCTATACAAGGGGTACGCCAGTTACATACACATTTCCAGGGGGTACGTGAAGCATAAAAGGTTGAGAACCACTGATATATATGTTTTATTTTATTCCCATTGTTATACTATAACTATAGTTTTATCTATCTATACAAGGGGTACGCCAGTTACATACACATTTCC
This sequence comes from Ryuthela nishihirai, assembly GCA_038380435.1. Taxonomy (NCBI): domain Eukaryota; kingdom Metazoa; phylum Arthropoda; class Arachnida; order Araneae; family Heptathelidae; genus Ryuthela; species Ryuthela nishihirai. Next base: position 46,472,223 of record JAWZYU010000020.1, read on the forward strand.
AGGGGGTGAGTGAAGCATAAAAGGTTGAGAACCACTGGTATAGAACAACATTTTATCTCGTGTTTCAGTTTCATATCATAAATTAATTGTTCCTGTTGTATCGATTTTTTTCAAGCTATTGAGGTGCTTAATCAGTAAAAGCAAAAATAATGAAATTATTAAAAGGTTTCCACTCAGATAAATCAGGATTAATATCTAAAGTAAAGGTAGTGGAAATCGGTTTCTGGAGAAGATATGCACCGAAGACAAGAATGGAAAAAATGGGAAAATTACAAAAATAATAGGAGTAGAGGAAGATGTTAGAGAAAGTGTGAAGAAAGCGAGAATGAGATCATATGACCACATGAATAAATAGATGATGGAAGATACTCTCTTGTAGAAGTGAACGGATGGGGAGGGCTGCCAGATTAGTGTTGCCTACTGATCTGGGCAACTCTGGCTACTTTTCTTTTTTTTCTATCCTGCTGAGGAGTGGTCAACCACACAGGGTCCTGGTGCTGACCATATATACCAACCTGAACGGAATTATGGCTCTGAGCTTCATTATGGATCCTGATTTTGCTGCACTGGTGGGCTTCTGTGGAGGGAAAATCTTCCGCTGTTTTCTGTTTGTTTGTGGGTTGACAGTCCAATCAGCTGGTGGATAATCCTGAGCAGAGGTCATTACAGGCACCCGAACTCTTTGCTTCTACTAGCATCGTCAAATTCTACATTGGGGGAAGTCTTCCAGTGTAGATGGCTTCAGCCTTTAGTGGTGGGGGAACGGGTCTTTGCCCCATGTCTGCGATAAGGAGGCTGTTGATATTGTCGGCATTCCCTCTCTCAATAAACATAGTTTCTTTAAACATCCCACTAACCATTTTCTTTCCATAGATAGTTGGAATGTGAGGACTCTGCACAGAGTTTTTTCTCTTGATGTCCTCACACAAGAATTCCACCATTATAATTTAGATATTCTTGGCTTGCAAGAGACAAGATGGACAGATAAAGGTCAGATTCTTAAAAATAATTTTAAATTTCTCTTTTCAGGGAGGGAAGATAACAAGCATCAGCAAGGCGTGGGTCTGCTTCTCAGCAGACACGCTAGTGATGCTCTTCTAGGATATGAGTGCATTAATGAAAGGTTTCTTACAGCAAAATTTCAGACAAACGTTAAAGACTTGAATGTTATCTGTTGTTATGACCCCACTGAGGATGCCGATGAGGATGAGAAGGATAGGTTTTACAGACAACTTCAGGATATTTTGAATTCTGTTAAGAAAGGAGATGTTACCCTTGTTCTTGGTGACTTCAATGCCAAAGTTTGTACTAACTCTGACCTTTGGGGAAGGGTGATAGGCCCTTTTGGTATTGGTAGCTGCAATGGGCAACATCCCCTACATGTAAGTAAACTCAATGGATTCAGAATAACTAACACTTATTACAAACACCGCGACATACCTAAGTACACATGGGTTTCACCTGATGGGCAGCATAAGAATATGATTGATTATGTATTAATTAACAGCAAATGGGCTAGTTCTGTTTAGGAATACCAGGTCATATAGGGGAGCTGAAATTGGATCTTACCATTATCTTCTTAAAAGTGTCTTGCAACTTAAACTTAAAAAGTGTTGTGCTAGGGTTAAAATTTTACCTTTAATACTGAAGCTCTGAAAGACCCAGTTATAGCTAAAGCTTACCATGATAGGTTACTTAGTCATTATGACAGTCATGGTTTGCTTACTACTGAAGTTGAGGAAGAATGGGACCATTTTAAACAGGCTTTTTTTGGAAACTAACATTATTTTTTTAGGGAAAAAGGAGCAGAGGAGACAGAATAATTTAAGTGATAAGGCACTTGAGCTTATTTCAGAAAGAAAGAACTGCAGGAATGTCCTTAATCAATACCCCATTAGTCGTAATAGAAAGCATTACAGAGAGCTTAATAAACTTGTAAAGGATCAGTTAGCTGCTGATAAGAATCTTTGGCTTGATGGCTTGGCTGACAAAGCTGAGGAAGCAGTTAGACAGCACAACAGCAGAGAGCTGTACCAGATAGTTAACGTTTTGTGTGGTAGAAAACGGACAGGTACTAATATCTTTCGTACCTGTTCGTTTTCTACCACACAAAAAGAAAGTGACTTACCTTGTTTATCCTTCAATGTAAACCACCCTCAGAAATAGGTTTATATTGAAGGATAAACAAGGTAAGGTTATAGAAGGGGAGGATTCTGTCATGGCTAGGTGGGCTGAGCATTTCAGTGATCTAAACAATGTGGTTAGTTCTTCTCCCATTGTTTGTAATGATGATAAATGCATTACTGGCTTTAATGTTGGCCCTATAACACAATCTGAAGTTATTTTGGCTATTTTTAAATTTAAACTTCATAAATCCCCAGAGGTAGATTAAATTACTACGGAAATGCTCAGAGCTGAAAATGTTTCAGTTACCACTTGGATGACTGAAATTTTAAATATCTTTTACGATAAAGGCATGGTTCATAAGGATTTTACCAGAGCTATTATTATACCTATTTTCAAAAAAAGGTGCTCGCAGTTTTTGTGATAATTATAGGGGTATCAGCCTACTCTCTGTTCCAGGTAAAGTTCTTTGCGTGATTGTGCTTAATAGAATTAAGAATCTGGTTGACAGGCAATTGTGTGATGATCAATGTGGATTCAGAAGTGGTAGGGGATGTGTGGACCAGATATTTTCACTCAGGCAGATTCTTGAGAGATGTTTAGGGTTTCGGAAACCTTTGGTTGCTAGCTTTGTTGATTTCAAAAAGGCTTTCGACTCTGTTGATCGTCATAATTTGTGGTTGATTGTGAGATCATATGGTATACCAGACAAGTTAGTTATAATAATGAAAGCTCTCTATAATAACACTGAGTCGTGTGTGAGAGTTGGTAAGTCTTGTAGCAATTGGTTTAGCATTACTTCTGGTGTTAGACAAGGGTGCATTTTATCTCCTTTTCTCTTTAGTTTGGTTATTGATTATGTTATGCGAAATTCACTTCAAGGGCCTTAAATGGTCTGGAGATGCAAAAATTTCTGATTTAGATTATGCTGATGATTTAGCCCTTTTGGCAGATGATGTTGATGAGATGAACTCTTTCATTCGAGTTGTTGATGAGACTGGTAGTATAGTAGGTTTGATTATAAACAGAGAGAAAACTAAAGTGATGAAAATTGGTCAGGCAGGCTGTGATTCAGTTAATCTGAATGGTTGCAGTCTTGAGCAGGTGTCACAGTTTAATTATCTTGGGAGCTATGTAACAGATAATGGTGATGTGCGGCATGAGATTAACAGACGAATAGGGATTGCTGCCGGGACTTTAAGAATCTATGGAGAGTGTGGAGAAATAGGCGTATACACCTAAAGACTAAAATTAGACTATATAATAGTTTGGTTCTTATTAGGGTTAGTTATGGTAGTGAAACTTGGACACTTTGTAAACAAGATAACATTTAACTAGATGCTTTTGATTCCAGATGCTTAAGCAGTATCTTGGGCATTACGTGGTTTAACTTTGTAACTAATGATGAGGTTAGGCAAAGGAGTTTGCAACCTCCTTTAAGCAGCATGTTGTGCAGAGAGAGACTCCGCTGGTTTGGCCATGTTGCTCGTATGGATAATTATAGATTGGCGAATAGGGTTATGAACAATGTGCCTAAAGGCCTCAGAAAGAGGGGGAGACCTAGAATGGGGTGGGCAGACAATGTCAAACAAGACTTTGTTACAATTGGTGTGCAGTGGCCAGATGCAGTAGATGTAGCTCAGGATAGACTTGCTTGGAGAACTAAATTGCACGGTTTGGTTGGACCTCCGTAGCCCATGGCTGCTTGATGATGATGATGATATAACCAAATATGATATGGAAATGTATACTCATAAGGCACATGGAAACCTGCCCTAGGAAGAAGGAAATTGAGGTGATGGTGTTGAGGAACTAATGAAGAAAGGGAGGCCTTCGAGAAAAGTTTGGCTAGATAGAACGAAGTGGAGAGAGAGATCTTGTTTAGACGCAGCCAATCTTGAAGAGTTAGGGTATTCAATTAAGATAACAATTAATAAACAATTTCAAAGCGATCTAAATGTAAAAATATGTCAAAATGCACTTAATTTTCTCTTCCTCATGCAAATTTCAGTTTTAAGTATGTTATTTTGTTTGCTTGCCGAACAAAGGGACCTAAGTTCGAATCCTGGATAAAGACATAAATGCTGTCTTTGTCCTGAAATCTCAGCTCCCTCGTAGTTTTCTCCATTATTATACTTAAAGATTCTTATAAAGATCTTCGTAGTAAGTGAGTTGTCTGACAAACCACCCCGAAACGATGCAACAGTTGCCCAAAAACTGCATTACTTTTAAATACATTCCATCCATTCAAATGATTTTAAGACAGTTTTTTACTTGAATGAAAAACGATATGCATTCCTTAGTCAGTAAGTATATCAACATCTCCCAGGTTCGAGTCCCAGCTAGGCCAGCGTTTTGGTTTATCTCCAAACAACTCACCGCTCTGCCTACGGTCAGTAGGGGGCACCGATGGGCTTGGAGTGGTTGCCTTTCATCGGATGAGGCCTTAAACCGTGGCTCCGTGTGCAGAAGAGCCATACCTTGTGCACGTAATGAACACGATGGATGGCTTTGACGGGAGGCTACCGTCTGTCTCCTAAAGCTGTCCAGTGTGTCCCCTTTCCCCAAACTCTCTGAACCTACGGAGTCTTTGTGACCTGCGAATTTAGCCCATTTTGTGGAAAAAAGTGCCGCTCAAAGGAAAAACAACCAAATCCAATATCCCCATCTGACGTTTGAATCAGAAACACTATCTCTAAATCAGGAGAAACCTTAAACCACAGAGGAATCTAAGAATACTAAAAAAAGCCTCAAATTAGTTTTTGAACTTCATCGCTGATCTCAATGACTTTTCTCTCACGTAGTTTCGATTCCTGCATTACAGTGCAAAGTGCGGATTTGGTGCAAAAAAAAAAAGAAGAAATATTTGAATTTACAGGGCATAAAACCAAACAGGCAAAGAGAGCGTTATTCTCTGCGGTTAGGGGGAGGGGGGAGGGTTATTCAGGGACGCTCCTCACGTCAGTCGAAAACCTTATTCTCGCTTCATCCGCAGCGAGCGCTGCATTTTCCACCACCACGATCTCGCTACTCGTTATCCACGCTAGCATCTTGACAATTTGGGTTTTATTCGACCATCATCTGCAATCCGAGTTTCAGACGTGCCCTACTTACTGTTCCGTCTGTTCTGAAGGAGAGCCGAAGAGACTGGCAAACGGTCTTCTTGGTCTTGTCAGTCGTAAAACGCGATTTACCGCTTCTGTCAGAACCTCTTCATCATCAGAAGTTGGTGATTGACAGAAATTCGTCTTTCAACGCAATTACCCTTTCGCTTTCAGCTCGCTGCGACACGCAGAGGTAAAAAAATCAATAGCGCTCTTGGTCACAGACCCTCTCCTAGCAACTCAGCCTAACACAGCGCAAAGCACTTCGGGAATCGCGTGCCTTCCTCCTCGAGCCATCTTTCTCTCTTCCCACCCTCCCGGCGTATTGTCTCCCCTCTGGCAAGTAATGGACTGCTCCCTATTGTTCCTGACACTCCGCTCAGCTACCGCTCCTGGTGTGCTGTCCACGAGATGGAATTCTTTCCCTGAGCATGAGGGGGCGCTCAGACAGACCACGCGCCCTCGATGACCTTTGACCGAGTGTTCGGTTTTCGTTTTCGCCGTTCTTCTGCTTCATCAGGTGCAGAATCAATTGCAAACCTCGGCTCGCCCACCTTGATCCTGAAGTGGTGAGTGACTTCTCGTGAACCACCTCTTTTTTCGCTGAAATCTATTATGCCCACGAAGCGGAAAAAAAGATCCAAGATATCCCGACTTGATTTTCGTTTTTTCTCATCTGACCAACTTATCTGTCTCGTCGCTAGAAGGAAGAAATCGAAGTTTTTTTTTTTACCATTCCCAAAATCCTAAATTCTCTGTGGACGAGTCGTGGTGTCTCATTTCACGCAAGGATCGGCGACATTTTTTTTCATCAGAGGCCTTTTCATAAATTTCAATCTCTCGCCAATTTCCGGCAATTGGTGGTTAGTCGTCCTGCCGCTTGGTGGTGCTGTGAGCGCGCACTGCGTCACTGCAAACCACTGAGCCGGAGCCGAACGGTGGCGGCGACGGCGGCAACTGTAGGCCTACTGCTTCGAGCGACTGTGAGAAGCATCGATGGGCAGATAATTCATAAGCTAACCTTCTTACGAGATCTTCTGTGTGGTTAAATTTCCAGAATACGAGATGTGATGGAGATTTCAGATTCATGCAGTGTGGAACGTTGCTCTGGACAGAGGAGATTATGAGAGTCAACTACAAGGCACGTGGAAACCTGCCCTAGTGGTTGTAAATTGTTCCCTTGCCGTTGCAATGCAGCGACCAGTGATTGTAAACCATCGCTAAGCACCGTCGGTGGCAAAAGAGGATAGATACACTGGTAAGATTGCTTTCATTTCCAGCTGATTCTTAGTTAGAATGTGCATAATCGACATTCTTCAATGCGCTGCTTTTCAGTGTATTTATAAAGCAAAAATACGCCAGAAACCTTGAAGATGACCATAGCTTAATTCTTTGTCAATAGAGAAATAATTCTCAGCCTAATGAAGGAAAAGCTTACAAGTTAATCACGAAATATGAGGATGATCCATGGCTTGTGTATTGAGATGATTTCTCTGGAGGTTCTAGATTGCCCTGCAGCGTGTAACAAGTGAACCTGTGTAAATGAATACATTGTGACTTTAATATATAATGTTGCAGGACTCTTCAGATTTTGAAGGATTCATCGATGAGTAAGCAGAAATATTTTTTTTGTTTGGAGGGAGGGGGGATGGATGGAAGCAAGTAGGGTTGGGCATTGCGTTAATTTTAAATGATCGCAGCATCAAAAAACCTTTTGGAAATTTCTTAAGGGGAAAAACTGCTGAATATCCAGCCCTCTCTTCTTGGTACACTCCTAACACTCTACAGATATTAGCTCTCAATTCTTACTGGCATGTACGAATTCAATCCTTAATAGCATCCCAAGTACGGATATATTTATTAGTTTTGTTAGCGATATATTTACAACAAGTACGCGATATATTTACAACAAGTACGCGATATATTTGTTAGTTTCGTTAGTTAAAAAAAGCCTCAAATTAGTTTTTTAACTTCATCGCTGATCTCAATAACTTTCACGTAGTATCGATTCCTGCATTACAGTGCAAAGGACGGATTTGGTGCAAAAAAAAAAGAAGAAATATTTGAATTTACAGGGCATAAAACTAAACAGGTAAAGAGAGTGTTATTCTCTAAGGTTAGGGAGGTGGTGGTGTGTGTGTGTGGTGTGGGTTCATGGACGTTCCTCACGTCAGTCCAAAACCTTATTCTTGTTTCATCCGAAGCGAGTGCTGCATTTTCCACCACCACTTCGTATCTTGGGTACACTCCAATGGAATTTTCTGGCAAGTGTTTATATTTTGAAGTTGGTTATAAATGCGAATATGCTTTGATTAATGCGATATGCGAATATGCTTTAATTTTCATGTTATGTCCATAATTTATTCTTAAATACTTCATAATTCATCAATACTACAGGATTCTTTAATACTACATAAGCTCTGTTAGTATTTTATTGTCTTGGGTTGTTTTATCTTTGAGTGGCAATTTTTTTCCGCACAGTTGACGAAATTACCACGTCACAAGGAACCCGAGGGCTGGGGGGAGATGACCCACTGAACTGCTGTTAGGAGACAGATGGTCTCCTCCCGTCAACGCCATCTAGTGGATACTTTAACGTGCACCAGGTATAGCTTTCCTGCACACGGCACCATGCTTAACATCCGACTTAGAGCAGCCTTCCCAAGCCCATTGGTGTCCCTAGTGATCGATTAGTAAAAATCAGCTTTTTTAAAGTCTTTTTCTTATGTTTATTCACTCTCTGCTATTGGCTATTCTACAAATTAGTTAAGTTGGAAAAAAAAACTGAAATACATCCAACCCTATTACTTAAGTATCGAGTATAAAGCTGTCGATTTTAAAGGTGAATTCTGATGTAGGATATAGACAGAGATGTATTGTTAGTCAAATTAAAATCTGGTTAATTTTGAAAATGAAGGAAAAAATAAATTGAGTGTTTCCACTCTGATATTGGTGAGCGAGGAATGGAGCCTCGATTTCTCCTTCTACCGAAATGTTAAACTTCTAGCACAAATAAACTATTTGGAGAGATGAAAGTTTTCTCATATATCTGTATGTAAGCAAGAATGGGTAAGAGTAAAAATGAACTTACTAGGTTTTTATTGTATCAAGTGTGGGTCTATTGTGTATATTATATGTTATTTCATCGCTAGCCACAAGACCCTACCTGTTCTAGTGGTTAGCTTAACTGACTACTAAGACCAATGGGGCATATCCTTGTGTAAACGTTTGTATGAGGAACCATGATTAACATAACTTCTAGGTTATCTCTGTCCTTTGTGTAGGGAAGTACCTTTTTAGTTCAATTCATATTAGTTAATATTATCATGTCTAAGACCTGAATTAAAAATTAACATTTAATGAAAGGAAATCATTTCTTGTTTTAAAAATGGGATTGGTGAAACAACAAGAAAAAGCTTTCATGGACAGGGATCTGATAGTAAAAATATATTGATGTATTCCAGTGGAATTTTTTGGTAAGAATTTATATTTTGAAGTTGGTTATAATTTATATATATATATTTTTTCAATATTTGCGATCAGAAATACTGTGAATCAACTGTTTCCAAGAGACAAGCAGACAAGAAATTCACCTTTTATATAAATATCTATAATAGACTGGTTGTTGAGAACAGAAAATTATAAAAAATATTATAAAACATATGATTGGCTCTTAAGCAAACATTGTTTTTTTTTCATTGTTTTTTTTCAATGTTGCATCCTCAAACGAAACACTTTTGTTGGCATTCGTTTGATCAAAACATTTTTTTCTCAATTCCCCCTCTTTGAATTCATTATCTTCTTGTGGGGTATTTTAAATATTCGTTATAATTTAAGTAGGTTCACCATTTAATGAGAAATCGTCATTAAATAGCTCACCTAGATAAAACGACACATAATTTATCCCACTTGGGAATGGGATGAGAATTAAACGATAAAATGATATTTTGAGTCAAGTGTTGGCAAGCGGCTGCATGAGGGTAATTTATTTAATTTTTATTTTATTTATGGATGATAGGAATAGAGTTGGATCAAGAAAAGGAATTCAGTAAACTAGACCATACTGGAATAAAACAGATTCTTTTAAAATATCTTTTGAAATAAGAAAACATGCATTTTTTTTTATCCCTCCTCTACTTTTCTTTTGTGGGAGTTCCATCGTGTAAACTTGATGAAATAATCCCTTTTAAAAAATCGCGGTATACTGTGAGGTAACATTATTCAGCTTCTCAATGAGAGAAAGCATTGCACTCCTTCAGCATTCTTATTATTACTGAAAATGGCAATTTTTTTATGCTTCTACAGTTCTTTTGTTTTGCACTTGCATTCCAAAATCAAATCGAGGGATCTCTCCCTCGATTTGATTTTAGAATGCAAGTATGTCAAGGACAAATCAATATTCGTCTCCATGGACAAAAATAGAATATTTACGGAGGATGACCAGTCTTCAAGATGGGGGGGAAGGCATTTCCCCTGTCATTCGCCCATAATTCACATTTTATCGAAGAGTGCACGGTTCAAAAACAGTTACAGGATTTCATGATTTTTTTTATTCGGTGATTGGATCCTCAATAAGCAATCTTAGTGGAAAATTGTATTTAGAAAAATCTTCGAAAGCACTCTTTGAACCTACTAGTAATTCTCCATGATCCAAAGTTGCATCTTTAATCTTTCGAATGATCCTCTCAAATCCGAAGATGCGAGGGAGAGAAACCAATATCGCCTCCATGGACAAAAATAGAATATTTATGGAAGATGACCCATCTTCAGGATCGCCTTCTTCATAGGCATATATTTAGGCTCTCCTATAAGAGGAATTTATTATATTAAATGTTCATATTTATGTTTTCTAGCTGTCAATTAATACACAAGCATTCGGAATATCGGAAGTTATTTTGAAGTTTTCTTTAATAAACAATTCTTATTTAATGTCATGTAATGCTCAAAAGCCGTCCCGTGGCCGAGTGGTTAGCGCGCTTGGCTACTGATCAACGGGACCTGGGTTCGAGCCCCGGGTAAGGCATGGATATTCGTGTTGTTTTCTGCTGAGGTCCTACCATCCTCTCAGATCTTCTACTGTGGCATATAAACTGACAGGCTCCTGTCAGACCTCTGTGGCAAGCAGCTGCTTGAGGGGGTATTTATTTATTTTTATTTATAATGCTCAAACGAGTATTATTTGCAAGTTAAAATGAAAATAGCTAAATTAGAAGAAGGTAAAAAAACATAAATATCGTTGAGTAATGGAATTGAAAGAAAATATTGAACAGTCCAATTGTCTCTGGTGAATATGAAAGGTTAATTTTCAAAAAGAATGAAAAAAAAAGTGGGAGCTTTCGCCTTCTTACTGTGGGAAAAAGGGGAAGTCATGAGTTCCACCTTTAATATTAAAATTGTATAAAATAATTAATATATTATATAATATTATAAAATATTAATATATAAATTGTATTAAATAAATTATTTTCATGTACAAGTTTTGTTATTTCCAAATCACACGCCTTTTAGGAGTGGAAATTAATTTTTACTCCTAACTTTTATTCATTTCATCGAACATTTAAGGGATTATTTCTTTTGGTTAAGCCGCAGGATCCTTCGTATATAATAGCTTATATTAGATATGTTTCCTTCGAGTGACAATTAAAATTGGAAATTCTTCACATGCAGCAGAAAACGTTTTTATTTTTCAAATCTAATCAGTTTATTCAACAACAAAAAGGACAAATACATTTACATTACATTTGCTATTACATATCATATAAAAATTATAATATCATGAAATAATGGGAAAGAAGCAAAATTCTGAGCATTAATATTACATAATTCCCACTCGAAAAAATACTCGCGTGCGAGAGCAGTGATGAGAACAAACATTTGTACATCTCTGCGAAACCCGATAAGGCTTATCCGCAGGGAATATAACCTATGCTTTAAAAGTGTGTAAAGTTATGGTGTTTATTCTGTTAGTTAATTTTTTTTACCTTCAAAGTAAACAATTTTTTTAGTAACGGAATATTTAGTAATTCTCTGCGTAGTTGATTGAAAAGAAATCACGTAACTTTTAGTATTCTTTCCATAGTTAATTTTAATTTTCGGTATTTTATAGAAATGTTTATGCTTTTATTGTGTACTAATGTCATGATCAGTTATATGTTTGTGGCCACGTGAAAAATAACTTTGTACAATTATAGTGTAAAAATATAAATCTTCAACTGGAAGAATATTGTTATAAATTAATCTGTTTTTACTATTTGAAAAATTTAGCTTTTTAATGTTGGGATCAATCGATTTTGAAATAGAATTTTGTACAGCAGTTAATTTGTTCAAGTAAGTTTAACATGTATTCCCATGAATTGTTAAGCAGTATCTGAACACAGATTCCGCAGTATATTTTTAAATTAGTAAGCTGATGTATCTTGGGATGAAAAGGTTTGAAAAATAGATTTTGACTGCACAATGTCTAACCTTTTTACATAATTTATTTATATGTTTATTCCGCTTTAAATTAGTATCAACTATCATAACTTAAGTATTTTATTTCATTTACTAGTTCTAAATGTGGATAAGAGCATGGCGAGTTTGATGTGTTTTTATTGTTCCGGCAAAATGAGTCGTGAACAAATAGCAATAAAGTGAATCTACATTCTGTAGAGTGAATATTCATTATTTTCGTTTTGTTAATATGAAACCATCTGGTGAGTGTATTAAAATCTTCTTGCAGCACTTTATACGCCTGATTTAGGTCTCTGTGACTATATAATTAAACAATATCGTCCGCATATAGGTAAAATTTGCTGTTGGTGATAATTTTACTAATGTCGTTAATAAACATTAAAAATAACGTTGGTCCCAGTATTGAGCCTTGAGGAACGCCGGAATTTAAAGGGTTAAGCTTGCTGTCGTTATTTGCAATTCTTGCTACAACAGAGCGGTTAGTAAGAAAATTTTAAACCAGTGAAAAGGAGGTCCATGTATTCCAGATTTTTGTAGTTTTTGTAGGAGATTAGGGAAGTCCAAGATGTCGAAAGCTTTACTAAGATCTATGAAGATAATGCAAGTGACTTTACCATCGTTCATATTTGCATTGATTTCGCCTGTAAATTTTTCATTAGTAAGGTGGTAATTTTGTTTGCTGTTTCATTTGTTTCTGGGAATAATTGTTTCCTAGGAAATTTGTGCTTTCTGGTGTCCTTATTTATATATTGGTCTTATGATAGATGTCTTTAAAATTGGCGGTATAACAGCAGTAATGGAAACAATGTTCAAGAGTTTTGCCAGAATTTTAAAGATATCGTTATTTGAATATTTAATGTGTATATTATTGATTCCGGGAGTTTTTTTTTTTCACTGATTTTATCAACTATGCTGCGATTATAAAAATCAGTAATTTCAGATAAATTAAAACTATGAGGATAACTGGGAGCTACAGCATTAAAATTATCTTCAAGAGAAATGAAATTTTTTGGAAAAGGAATGGGGGTCAGTGAAATAGTCTTTGAAGATGTTTGTTATCCTCTGAATCGTGAAATCAGAAACTATTTTTTAAATAATTTTTTAATCAGAGCTAGATTTGGGTTTGTTACCCAAAACGTAGCTGATAAGCTGCCAAGTCATTTTGGAGTCTCCACCCTCGTCCATAAGTTTCCTAAAGTAAAACTGTTTTTTTAGTGTTTTTTAATAAGGCTATTGACCCGATTCCTTTCCTTAACATATATATAATTTTGTAAGCCATGTTATGTCTGTTATTTTTGTAAGATATCCACATTTTATCTGGATTTGCGATTTCACGCTTTATGAGTCGGTAATCCATTCTTTAATATTTTTCGGCGTTTATTTTTTATTGTGTTTGGTCTGTGAAATCTAACATTGCTTTCGTTAAAATTATGAAAGATATTTATTAGTTTATTATACAGTTCATTAGGGTCATTAATTTCTACTAAAGGCATTACAAGTAACGCAAAAAATGAACAATGATATTGTCAACTATTTAAGTGTATAGAAGACAGAATACTTGTAGACAGAATAAGAAAGAATACGGGAATAAGGGTTGTGACTCTAGAAATCGTAGCAAAGTGGCCCGGAGAGCAAGTATTACAAATATACCTTTATTGTCTTTAACAAATTCCAGTCCAGTTTCCGTTAAGAAACAATTTCCGTTAAGAAACGCGTTTCTGGGTTGGGTTGTTGTTGTTTTACCTCTGAACGACACTTTTTTGCACACCATGGGCTAAATGGCCAGGTCACATGGACCCCGAAGGCTCAGAGAAGGTTGGGGGAGGGGACACACTGGAACAGCTCTTGGGAGACAGGTGGTAGCCTCCCGTCAAGGCCATCCAGCGTGTTCTTTAACGTGCACAGGTGCACATGGCTCTCCCGCACACGGGGCCACGGCTTAACATCCCATCCGACGGACGGCGCCTTTCCAAGCCCATCGGTGTCCCCTACTGACCGTGGATAGGGCGGGGAATTTTGCGGAGATAAATCTCAACGCTGACCCAGTTGGGACTCGAACCTGGGAACTACAGATTACGAGCCTGGTGCGCTACCGACTGAGCCACCCCCGCCCACGCGTTTCTGAAAAACCTATCGGTACGCTCTCATCTGACCCCTATGAGAGTCCCATATGACCTATAATATGAAGAATAAAAAAAAAATAACGACATGTATTTTTTTTTTGTATAGATATGTTTTATGATGCTTCAATATTTTTTTTTACCTAAATGGACTCAGACTCAATATCTTTAGGCTCGGGCTTGAAAAACAAGCGTCAGTGATAATCCAGTTATGAACAAATGTAAAAGAGTATTCTTTATTTTTAAATGACTACTTCGCATTATTCTTCAAGCCAGCCAAAGCCTCTGCAGACGGCTTTGACCATCCCAGGCTAAGGCAATAAGAAGCCAGATTAAAACCTCAGTAATTCCTTAACAAAGCTTCCTTATCGATAAATGTAACGAACAATAACTTCAAAATCTCGGCAGTCAAATCTTCTAAATCTCGATTTTCAATAATATTCGATCGGTATTTAAAAAGTTAGAGATCCTGAAACACTGCAAAAAATTCGAAATTGGTTTAAAAAATTTTTAATTTTATTAATTGCGACCTGACGAATTTTTTGTCAGTTTTTAACAAAACCACGACCTATATATATATCCCTTGTTATTCTGTTCTCGTCATGAATTGGAGAACATTGTTAGATTTTTTACTTTTGATTAAAGCACTTGAAATAAAATCCACAAACTAACCATATAACTGCATAGGTTGGTGTAGAAGTCATGAACCGTAAGTTGCATTGAGAATAATAAAATTTACGATTGTAGAAATGTTTTTAAGTGATTTTTAATTACTCTACTTTTTCCATAAGGTGGCCTCCCTAAACAATAATGACTTTGTCTTGAACATTTTCAACTGTCTTGATGCTACAGTCGCTCAAAAAAGTATCCGAACACTATGGTTGATTACAGAATTCAGAAAAAACATCTGGAGCATCTACAGCAACTGTACACACCATGGGCTAAATGGCCAGGTCACATGGACCCCGAAGGCTCAGAGAAGGTTGGTTCACAGTTACCGTTCACAGCAAACTGGAGCGTGTGCAGTTACTGAACACGCTCCAGTTTGCTGTGAACGGTAACTGCTCACGCTCAATATTTCCGTGAGTGAGCCCACACGATCTAGTATCAAAATAATATGACCACCTACAGTCGCTCAAAAAAGTATCCGAACAATATGGTTGATTACAGAATTCAGGAGGAAATATCTGGCAACGATTGTTTTAGAAATTAGTGATCTGGCAACCTTTGTGTCACGTGATTACAGAATTCAGGAAAAATATCTGGAGCGTGTATAGCAACTGTACACGCTCCAGTTATCGTTCACAGCAAACTGGAGCGTGTGCAGTTACTGCACACGTTTCAGTTTGCTGTGAACGGTAACTGCACACGCTCAATATTTCCGTGAGTGAGCCCACACGATCTAGTATCAAAATAATATGACCACCTGCAGTCGCTCAAAAAAGTATCCGAACACCATGTTTGATTACAGAATTCAGAAAAAACATCTGGCAACGATTGTTTTAGAAATTAGCGATCTGTCAACCTTCGTGTCACGTGATTACAGAATTCAGGAAAAATATCTGGAGCGTGTACAGAAACTGTACACGCTCCAGTTACCGTTCACAGCAAACTGGAGCGTGTGCAGGTACTGCACACGCTTCAGTTTGCTGTGAACGGTAACTGCACACGCTCAATATTTCCGTGAGTGAGCCCACACGATCTAGTATCAAAATAATATGACCACCTACAGTCGCTCAAAAAAGTATCCGAACGCTTTGGTTGATTACAGAATTCAGAAAAAATATCTAGCAACGATTGTTTTAGAAATTCTTATCTATCATCATAATTTTGTTAAAAAATAGCTAGTGATAAGAATTTATAAGGAAAATGAGAAAAATAAACTTGATGGAATTCTTATTTACAAATTTTCTTGATTTCCTTCAAAAAAATGTATGTTACTGAATCCCACAAGGGAACTTATTTTGACTCAATCAACCTCTCTTGAGTGCGCCATTGATTTAAATGAGGGGTTGTTGAGTTGGAGCGCGCCAGGTTTGTAATCTGTAGTTCCCAGGTTCGAGTCCCACCTAGGCCAATATTGAGATTTATCTCCTCAAAACTCTCCGCCCTACCCTCGGTCAGTAGAGGACACCGATGGACTTGAAAAGGAATCCGTCCTTCGGATGGGACGTTAAGCCATGGTTCAGTATGCTGGAGAGCCATACTCTGTGCACGTTAAGGAACACGATGGATGGCCTTGACGGGAGGCTAGCATCTATCTCCTAATAGCTCTCCGATTGGTTTCTCCTCTCCACAACCTTCTCTCAGCTCTCGGGGTCCTTGTGACCTGGCTGTTTAGCCCATTGTGTGCAAAAAAGTACCGCTCAGAGGTAAAGCAACCCAACTCGCTGGTTTAAAGAGTTACGAAAACCGAACCTGGACCATTTAACAACTTGGCTCATTCCGCAAGAAATACCGCATCATTGTAATGATCATTATATAAACTGCTAAATAACAATAATTGATTTCATTTAATATCTGCTATGCCGTTCCATGGCCGAGTGGTTAGCACGCTTGGCTACTGATCTACGGGACCTGGGTTCGAGCCCTGGGTAAGGCATGGATGTGTGTGCTGTTTTTCTGCTGAGGTCCCGCCATCCTCAGAGACCTTCTACTATGGCGTATTAAACTGACAGGCTCCTGTCAGACCTCTGTAGCAAGCAGCTGCTTGAGGAGGTATTATTTTTATATATTGTTTAGATAGTTTGTTTTTTTTATCTAGAACAGGCGTGTCCAACCTTTTGACTTCCCTGGGCCACACTGAGTGAAGATGAACTGTTTCGGGCCGCACATATAATATATAATATAGTTAATGTATATGAATAATAAAACTTCATTTATTTTCTTATGTTTTCTATTATAAAATAAAAAAGGGTTATCAATCTAGTGGGATATCAAAAACTCGCTGAAAATCACATAATCACGTTGAAAGCTTATGTCGTAAACACGTAAACTTTACGATTTTGTGGGTCGCATTACTAGCTGCCCAGGGCCGCGGGTTGGACACACCTGATCTAAACCACTCCTATGTGGTGAGAGGTAGGAACAATAAATGCGGTATATATGTTACCGCTAAAGTGCAGAAATCAGTTATTCTACAGATTATCTAGGTATTGTGCAGATTAACTAGGGTGATCCGTTAACGTGCGGAAAACTGTTTCATTTCTCAAATTACCTAGGTAATCTGCAAATTACCTGGATAATCTGCACATTACCTACTAGGCACTCGTTAAAGTGAAAATAAGATCTTTGCTGGAACAACAGGAACGTTTCTGTACGCTTAAATTAACATAATGTTATTTATCTAGTGTCCGAGAGTAGAGTTGAAATAAGGGTCATCCCTCTGTCAACATGAATCAGTCGTCCGAATTATAAAAAACGCCCCCAAAATGAGCAGGCCAAGTGAGAACGAATCATTTTAGTGATTCGTTATCAAGAATGAATCACTTTACCGATTCGTTCTCACTTGGCCTCCGCTCATCCGGGGCGTTTTTTATAATGCGGACGAGTGAATCACGTGACACGAAGATTCATATTCAAGAGATTCACCACTATGAGAGAAACAAACTTTTGAACTTTAACGATACGGAAGCCGTTAATGTGCACATTATCTAGGTACAATGCGGAAAACTCTTGATTCCGCACGTTAACGGAGCAAATCAGTTAATCTGCAGATTAGCTAGGTAATGTGCACATTAACGGCTTTCGAGCAATAGCGGTAACATTTATACATAGTTTTCCATTTATCACGATTTAAAACAACATAATGGTTTGGTTGTGTCAGGAAAATGGGGCGGGTGTCTGTATTAGGACTGCTTCCACAAAAATAAAATGAACCTGGAATAGAATTATTCTTTAAGAAACCTTGCAGAAAGTATGTATCGGAGTTTCTGCATTTGCAGTATCTGATTCTGCACATCGAAATCAATCTTTAAAGATTAAGAACTGAAAGAGAATTTTATTGAAAAACCAAACAAAACTGACAATAACACCTTTTTTATTAAAAAAAAAAAGGACAATGAAAAAATAAACTTCCACCATTAAGGTAGTTAAAATTATCATTCATTAAATAAAGAATTGAGAAATTAAATTAATTTAATAGAATAAAATTTAAAATTGATTAAATTGAAATTTTTTTTCTTATTTAAAATATTTATTCGAAATTTACGGCAAAATTACAAAAAAAAATGGTCAAAATGGTCAAACACTTTGAATAGAGTCGGTAATTGTAAATTTATTGTTTGGATAAGAGCTGATCGATAAAAAATACACTTAAATGGGGACTTTTCGTATTTATTATCTTTGGTGTAATTACCTGCCTTTCACATAAATTAAATTGAGAACCTTAGTTTCTGATTTAACCTCTCAGATTAGCAGATTATGTTTATTCTTTTTTGCCTGAGTTCCGGGTTGGGTTGTTTTACCTCTGAGCGGCACTTTTTTGCACACCATGGGCTAAATGGCCAGGTCACATGGAACCCGAAGGCTCAGAGAAAGTTGGGGGAGGGGACCCACTGGAACAGCTGTTGGGAGACAGATGGTAGCCTCCCGTCAAGGCCATCCAGCGTGTTCTTTAACGTGCACAGGGTATGGGCTCTCCCGCACACGGGGCCACGGCTTAACGTCCCATCCGACGGACGGCGGCCTTTCCAAGCCCATCGGTGTCCCCTACTGACCGTGGGCAGGACAGGGAATTTTGCAGAGATAAATCTCAACGCTGACCCAGCTGGGACTCGAACCTGGGAACTACAGATTACGAGTCTGGCGCGCTACCGACTGAGCCCCCCCCCCGCCCCCCTGAGTTCTGGTAATTAGAAGTCTCTTGGAGCATCCCCCAGTAGAACTATCCTTGTTTATCCAAAATGTTATTTTTTGTTAGGCCTTTGCATGAATTAACGAAATATGGAGGATCTACTATCATCAAACACTCTTTACAACAAAGAGACAGCAGTATTGTCGATGAACAGTGGCATTGTCGTTCATGAAACAGCGTCACCTGCTGGATAAAAAGTCAACATCGCAGGATTGACTTGATTGGCAATCTATGATCTTTGATCGACAACAAATCTATAAAAAGCGTTGCTTTGCAGCAGACATTCTAACTCTGATATCAATGTTTGTTCTTTTGTTCAAAGAATAGTTATTCGGCTGCTTGATCACCTGAACGGCACCATTGCTGATAATGAGGTTAAAGCGTTTACACTAGTGCAGTTCGTGACTATGAATTATTGACCACACAAGAAGCCAAAATAGCATTTACGAAGCTCTAATTTACAGTCTTACACGGGGCTGCTCGCTATTACAGATCCCCGTCGATATTTCTGAATATAATAAATAAATAAAATAAATACCCCCCTCAAGCAGCTGCTTGCCACAGAGGTCTGACAGGAGCCTGTCAGTTTATATGCCACAGTAGGGGAGATCCGAGAGGATGGCAGGACCTCAGCAGAAAAACGACACACACATCCATGCCTAATCTGGGATTCGAACCCAGGTCCCTTAGATCAGTAGCCAAGCGTGCTAACCACTCGGCCACGGGACGGCTTTTCTGAATATACACTAAAGTATTTAAACCCAAATTAAGATGAAGAAGAAATATATTGAAGTACAATTTTTTGCGCATTGTTTGGGAAAAAAAAGAAAAGATTCCAGAGAACAATTTCTTAGGTATTTTGCCTCCCCCCCCCCCCCCCACCGTTTAATACGTATTCAGTTAAGGAATGGATTCCAAACTGCTGTATTTCGCCTTCAGGATTCTATCAAGAATGAGTCCAGAATTCTATATCAATCATGATGCGGAATAGGGCAGCTTATTATGTTTCATTCGTCGATCATTCGTCTAATCGAGTACTGGCCACTGAATCAGAAACTTTTATTCAATACCGAGTTGGACCCTCCTTTAGCCCAAATTACAGCACTTATGCGGTTTGGCATAGATTCCACAAGATGTTGGAGTGCCTTTACATCTCCAGCATACCAGGCGTTCACCAGACAGTCCTTTAACTGGCTCAGATTTGAAGGAAGAGGACTTTGCTCCCGGATCTGTTTTTCTAACATGTCCCATGCATTCTCAATGAAGTTCAGATTCGGGCTTTGTGGTGGCCAGGGAAGATGGTGGAGTTCGCTGTCATGCTCGCTGCTGAACACATCTTGCGCGATGGATAGTAGCGTTGTCGTACATGAAATAGCAGTCACCTACTGGAAAAAAGTCAACATTGCAGGATGGACCTGATCGGCAACAATGTTCAAATAATCTTTGGAGGACACCGACCTTACAGCAATATCAGGAGACCCGTTCCGTACCAAGACGGAATGTGCCCCATACCATGACACCGCCTCCAGAACCTTGAGTTGTGTTTACAAGACAGTCTGGGTCCATTGCTTCATGGGGCTCCGACCAAACTCTTTGCCTACCATCGGTACAGAATCGATGGTAGGCAAAGAGCTTGAGAGTCTTGTGGTCCAACAGTCCATCGCGACTCGTTGGACCACAAGACTTTTTTCCAGTCTTCCAGTGTCCAGTCACAGTGTTCCTTGACACCACTGTAGACGAACTTTCCAGTTCTTCACAGAAATCAGTGTGATTTCCGTATAGACATGTGACTGCTAATCCTCTTCAATTCCCTGCGCATAGTTCGCTGAGATATGGGTCGGAACAGCCTTCATTGAATGCTTCGATCATACTGCACACAGGAAGTCTTGTTTCTCCGTACAAGCCTTCTCGGACGACGGTGATCTCTTTCCTGACAGATTGTCGTCGTGCCACACTTATGACTCTTAGACCAGCAATACGGGTTATTTTTCCACTGATTAAAAACCTGAGATGCCTCACCTTTTGAGAAACCAGCCAGCTCTGCTGTTTTTGAAATTGGCTCTTCAGCCAGACGGGCACCTTTATAATAAGCCCTTTATCGAACCCCAAAAGATTCTTTGTTTTTCCCATTGTGATCAACAGTACTGACGATTACTGACGAGCAGCAGTCTTAAATAGTTGCCTAAATCACGTGATGATGCACATGAACACGTATTTTGCATATATGCTGCGCAAGTGACTTTTACATACATTTGCATAAAGGTCTCTAATTCAGTGGCCGGTGTGTGCATTCATAACAAGCAAATCTCTAGTGTCCTTAGCCAATCAACGACTTAGAACAGGCCCGTCCAACACTTGGCTCATGAACCGCATGCGACTCACTGCAAAGGAACTTGCCGCTCATAAAGCAAATAATCCTAGAAATGAACTCGCTCATTTCTTCCAATTTTTCCAATAAACATTTTTCGGTGGATAAATAAACGATTTTGTCGATTCATAGGTTGGGTTTGGGTTGTTTTACCTCTGAGCGGCACTTTTTTGCACACCATGGGCTAAATGGCTAGGTCACATGGACCCCGAAGGCTCAGAGAAGGTTGGGGGAGGGGACCCACTGGAACAGCTGTTGGGAGACAGATGGTAGCCTCCCGTCAAGGCCATCCAGCGTGTTCTTTAATGTTGGGTTGTTTTACCTCTGAGCGGCACTTTTTTGCACACCATGGGCTAAGTGGCCAGGTCACATGGACCCCGAAGGCTCAGAGAAGGTTGGGGGAGGGGACCCACTGGAACAGCTGTTGGGAGACAGATGGTAGCCTCCCGTCAAGGCCATCCAGCGTGTTCTTTAATGTTGGGTTGTTTTACCTCTGAGCGGCACTTTTTTGCACACCATGGGCTAAATGCCAGGTCACATGGACCCCGAAGGCTCAGAGAAGGTTGGGGGAGGGGACCCACTGGAACAGCTGTTGGGAGACAGATGGTAGCCTCCCGTCAAGGCCATCCAGCGTGTTCTTTAATGTTGGGTTGTTTTACCTCTGAGCGGCACTTTTTTGCACACCATGGGCTAAATGGCCAGGTCACATGACCCCGAAGGCTCAGAGAAGGTTGGGGGAGGAGACCCACTGGAACAGCTGTTGGGAGACAGATGGTAGCCTCCCGTCAAGGCATCCAGCGTGTTCTTTAATGTTGGGTTGTTTTACCTCTGAGCGGCACTTTTTTGCACACCATGGGCTAAATGGCCAGGTCACATGGACCCCGAAGGCTCAGAGAAGGTTGGGGGAGGGGACCCACTGGAACAGCTGTTGGGAGACAGATGGTAACCTCCCGTCAAGTCCATCCAGCGTGTTCTTTAATGTTGGGTTGTTTTACCTCTGAGCGGCACTTTTTTGCACACCATGGGCTAAATGGCCAGGTCACAGACCCCGAAGGCTCAGAGAAGGTTGGGGGAGGGGACCCACTGGAACAGCTGTTGGGAGACAGATGGTAGCCTCCCGTCAAGGCCATCCAGCGTGTTCTTTAATGTTGGGTTGTTTTACCTCTGAGCGGCACTTTTTTGCACACCATGGGCTAAATGGCCAGGTCACATGGACCCCGAAGGCTCAGAGAAGGTTGGGGGAGGGGACCCACTGGAACAGCTGTTGGGAGACAGATGGTAGCCTCCCGTCAAGGCCATCCAGCGTGTTCTTTAACGTGCACACGGGGCCACGGCTTAACGTTCCATCCGACGGATGGCGGCATTTCCAAGCCCATCGGTGTTCCCTACTGACCGTGGGCAGGGCGGGAATTTCTATTCATAGTATTCATTAAAAATGTATAGTTTTTTTTATCAATATAATTCCTTGATTCTTTACAATGTAATGTTTCTTTTTTAAGTAGAGAATTTTTCTTGCGGTTCTTTAAGAATATAGTTTTTTTTATCCTAGCGGCTATTCCCTGAGTTTCGGTTGGACGGGCCTAACCTAGAATACACAGTCGTATCAGAATAATGTGACCACCTACCTAATTAATGGGAATAACCACCTTGGCCCGGATGACAGAGGCGAGACGGTGTGGCATCGACGCAATGAGGTCCTGGAAAGATTGCCAGAGACATATGTGCCCAATCCGACTCCAACAAAGCACGGTGGTTCCGGAGATAACGTGGATGTGGGTCCGCATGCTGAACCTGTTGATCCAAATGGTCCCAGAAGTGCTCTATGGAATTGAGGTCAGGTGATTTCGCCAGCCAAAAGAGAACGGAGACATTGCTGTTGTGTTCCTGGAACCAGTCATGCACCATCTTAGCGACATGGCAGGGTGCATTGTCCTGTTGGTAGATACCATCACAACCAGGTTAAACGTCCAACATGAAGGGATGCATGTGGTCAGCGAGGATGGACAGGTAGCCATTGGTGTTCAGGGACCCATCCAGTGGTACCAGCAGTCCCAGGTCATGCCAGGAAAACATCCCCCAGACATGCATACTGCCACCGCCTGCCTGTACTTGACTGACAAGAATGTCTGGGTGTTGGTTCTCATGTGTCTGACGCCATATCCGCCACCGCCTGTCACTTCTGTGAATAACTTCTCCTTCTGTGAAGAAGGAGGAAGCAATCTTCTTCCCCTATCCAATTACAGTAGTCCCGTGCGAACTGCAGGCGTCGTTGCCGATGGACCTTGGTTAACATGGGCGCCTTTACAGAGCATCGACTCCAGAGACCCATGCGTAACAGGGTTCGCTATACTGTTATCGGGGACACATACCTGGGTGCCCCAGCATTCATTTGAGTGGTCATTTGAGTGGTCAATATAACCTTCGTTATGTCGCGTGTCGATTGCCCTTTACCAGTCGACAGAGGCGACGTTCTCCCTTGGGGTGGATGGCCTTTGGGATCCACAGTTATGATGTCTGAAGGTACTTGGTGTTGCAGCATCCATTCTTCCATTAAGGTACACCCTTACTACAGCACCTCGCGAACAGCCCACGAAGTCTGCTGTTTCCGAGATGCTTCCACCCTTGGCGTGGTAGCCGATGATCATTCCTTTTTGAACGTCCGTCAAATCAATACCACTGCCCATTTGTGCTCACGTTACGCACTATGGCTCATCTGTCCCTGCCGGCCGCTGATATCTCCGTGTGGTCGACCTTCTCATGTGCACTCTGTGACGTGCCTGGGCAGGTGCAATGTGATTCCGTTTGTGGTCATATTATTTTGATACGACTGTTTATATATAAGTAACTATCTTCACTGATTCCAGCGCCCTCAATAGGTGACAAGTAGAAACTTTGGATCTAATGATACTATGAGGAGTAATAAAAGGTACGGTGTCTTTTTTTTCTAAATTATAAACTTGAAGAAAATCCGTTTTTATTAATATTAAATCGCAGTTTGTATTTCTGCACCTCTTTGAGCTTTATTAAACTTTAAGATTATTGGACTTCGTAAATAAGAAAGCTTGGTCAGCATTATTGCTCAACCTATCGTTTGAAGATCTAGATTCGTCCCTTACGGACTATGCTATTATTTTAATTGAAGTCTTTTTTATGAGATTAAAACGACTCCGTCTCATCGTTTATATTTATTATACACTTGTGACCAACCTGGACTCAAGGCGTTTTTTTTTAATGTTGAAATGGTAATTTTCGTGTAGAGTTTTTCTTCAAGTGCAAAATTGCTATTTGCAGTTCTCAACGTGCAACAATTCCTTAGGTAACTGCTGCTGTAATTGACTTAAAGTTTTCATAAATATCTTGCAAATTGTGCTTTTAAACCAGGTTAAAATACTTTCTGGATTAGATGCTATTTCTTTCTTCTTCGATGGCGCAGTGGTATTGTGCGTTGGTTCCTGGTAACACTACAACTGTTGGGGTCCGGGTTCGACTCCCAGGATGACATGGTTGTTTGTTGTCATAACCTGCAGATTAAACTAGTATTTTTGCGGGTCTGATTCCAAAGTGGAAAAAAATTGCTGCTTGTAGTGTTCTATTTTGTTACTAAACATTTGCTACTTTTTTCTATGGGGCGGGGGTGACTCAGTCGGTAGCGCGCCAGGCTTGTAATCTGCAGTTCCCAGGTTCGAGTCCCAGCTGGGTCAGCGTTGAGATTTATCTCCGCAAAACTCCCTGCCCACGGTCAGTAGGGAACACCGATGGGCTAAATCCGTCGTCCGTCGGATGGGACGTTAAGCCGTGGCCCGTGTGCGGGAGAACCATACCCTATGCACGTTAAAGAACATGCTGGATGGCATTGACGGGAGGCTACCATCTGTCTCCCAACACCTGTTCCAGTGGGTCCCCTCTCCCAACCTTCTCTGAGCGTTCGGGGTTCTTGTGACCTGGCCATTTAGCCCATGGTGTGCAAAAAAGTGCCGCTCAGAGATAAAACAACCCATTTATTACAGATACGATTACATTATTATATTACATTATACACCGCTAATAAGGTATTATCATTTGTAAATAAGGGCACTGTTGTGTTGTGCCTATTATTCGATTTTTTTGGTAATTTGTTATTTTTACTTCATTTTCAAACAGCTACCTAATTTGTTTTAACTTTGTAGACTGTCTTTCCGTCTGAAGATATTAAGTTGTTTTGTTTTTAGCGATAAATGAAAATTCTTTATGGGGTTAGTTAGGTTGGGTTGGGTTGTTTTACCTCTGAGCGGCACTTTTTTGCACACTATGGGCTAAATGGCCAGGTCACATGGACCCCGAAGGCTCAGAGAAGGTTGGGGGAGGGGACCCACTTGAACAGCTGTTGGGAGACAGATGGTAGCCTCCCGTCAAGGCCATCCAGCGTGTTCTTTAACGTGCACAGATTAGTTAGGTACGAGCTAATGAAATATTAGGATTCGAATTCCTCGAATCTTTCATTAGTTTTAAATTCCACCGTTTACATAGATGTAAAGTTAGAAGAGGGTTGTGGGTTGTTTTACCTCTGAGCGGCACCTTTTTGCACACCAAGGACTAAATGGCCAGGTCACATGGACCCCGAAGGCTCAGAGAAGGTTGGGAGAGGGGACCCACTGGAACAGCTGTTGGGAGACAGATGGTAGCCTCCCGTCAAGGCCATCCAGCGTGTTCTTTAACGTGCATAGGGTATGGCTCTCCTGCACACGAGGCCACGGCTTAACGTCCCATCCGACGGACGGCGGCCTTTCCAAGGCCATCGGTGTCCCCTACTGACCGTGGGCAGGGCGGGGAATTTTGCGGAGATAAATCTCAACGCTGACCCAGCTGGGACTCGAACCTGGGAACTACAGATTACGAGCCTGGCGCGCTACCGACTGAGCCACCCCCGCCCCATTTTAGAAGAGGCAAACTTTAGATGAATATTGTAAACGATATCTTCATGCCAGAGATTTCGTATTTTGAAAGTGAATTATTATACTTAAGCGGTTTACGAATATATTGCCAGTTATTTGTTCCATTACCTCCAGAGGGGTGGAAAAAGCCGTTTTTTGGTTTAAAAAATATAAAGGAAAATAACTTATCTCTTTTGGTTGGTTAGGTACTAATTAAATATTAGGATGGCATTTTTCGGATTTTCTAATAAGTTTAATTTTCGCCGTTAGAGAGTCCTAAATTTAGAAAATGCAAAATTTTTAAAGGACATTGTAAACGATCTGCTGGCGCTAATAATTTTAACTTTTGGTGGTAGAATGTAATGTAATGAAGGGGTTTGGGTAGGCGGAAGCGATTTACCCCTACCCCAGGGTAGGTGGGAAAACACAACTATTTTGTTTTAAGAGATAAATGAAAAATTATCTTTGGTTTGGTTGGATATTAATTAAATATTACTATCTGAACTTCACAAATTACACTGGGCAACAAATTTTCATAAAAGTCATGCCTCTGAGATAAAAGTGGCCATTTCTTAAAGATTTCAAGATGCTGAACACGAATATGACAATGAAAATGCAGAATTGGCTACGATTTCTGAGAAATCCGCAATAGTTTCTTATGTAATAGAGTAATACGTACATAATGACATGTATCAGTAAAACTCCGCTTCTACTTCCGACGTTGCTTTGCCCGTCATTTGTACAGCTGCTCAAGATCATCTCTGGCGAGCGTCCAACAGTAGTCAGCCAACATTGAAGTGGATCAGTTTCCCTAGTATCGTTTCTCCATCGTTGCAACGTCCTGGTGAAAACTTACTCAGCTGCAACGGTTGCTGGGCTGTCCCATTCACATAAGATACAGTAGTACTTCGTATATCCCAGCTGCAGACCCTTCAACAGATCCACTACCTTCAAGTCACAATAGAGATGCCAGCCATACTTGCTGTATTGAAGACTGTTCAACAGCTGTTTTAGGTTGTTGTAGGTTTCTTTCATGTAGACAGCGTGTTCGACCGGAATGGATGGAAGTCGATTTCCATTATGCAGCAACACCGCCTTGAGACTCAATTTCGAGGAGTCTATGAATAGTCGCCATTCTTGAGGGTCATGTTTGATTCCGAGGGTATTCATCAGGCCATCTACATCGGAGCAGAACACAAGGTCATCTTCTTTTCTGAAGTAAGGCGCAAACTGCTCATGACGAGTTCGAAACGAAGAATCATCATGATAAACGAAGAAATATCATGAACAAGATCGTTCGTTTCTTCTTCGGTTAATATGTGTGGCGCCGATGATGCACCATGGCAGACGCATGGATCATCATTAGACACCTAAGGCTCCAGAGACCCTGACGTCGGTTTGTCTCCTCCCTCATCATCTGAATCGATGGAAAATTCTTTTGGAGGTTCGGGAATGAGAAGGCCTTCGCTGTGCAAAACTCGTTGGAGAGCAGATTGTATATTCGGGACGCTATTGTCCACTTCTTTTTCCTTGTGATACCTATGGAAAGGAGGTGGAACCATGCATAAGTAGCAGTCACTTGCGTGATTACTTGGCTCTCTCCAAATCATAGGAACAGCAAACGGCATCACCACTTTTTCACCTTTCAGCCACTTTGGAAGATTTCTTGAACACATACTGCAGCATATGTGGCCTTGTCCTGGTCCCCGATCTTGCATCCAAAATAAAACTCATATGCTGCTTTCACTATTGGAGTGATGCCCTTTTCTCTGCTTGCAAATGTCACTTCCCCGCAAATGTAATAAAATGTATCTGCACTATTAACAAAGTTACGAGGCATCACTACTGCTGGATTAAAACTCTAAGGATCACTTGTGAAAAAGATACTTTTGACTCAGGGGTAAATGGGACTCGCTCAAATGACTTGCTCACCCTATGAGATGCCGCTTACCACTAACGATTGCATCATCTTTTGTCCGCGATCGTAAAGCCGCGATGTCATGACTCAACTACATTGCATCAGACAATGATGCAATACCTCCGGGGGTTGTGTGTGTGGCGGGCTTATGCAATACAACACAATATGTTGCAATCTAGAGTTTAAAATACAGCGTTGCGAAATGGTCATCTATGTACTTAATGCGTACTGAGTCGTTTAGTCGTTTATACATGACCATCTCTGTCTCTCCTAAGCAAGAGCCAATGGATAAATTTTATTGTCATTTTCATGTTCAGCACCTCGAGATTAATAAAGATTATCTATTTTCATTTCAAAGCCTTTTTGTGTGTAGCCAAATGTTGTCCATTGGCCCGAATTGCAACCGTCAGAGACTGCTTAAATTAGAAAATGAGGAACTTCATTCTCTTTGGAAACGAGCCGTCGATATTCTCCAGAGACTGCTTAAATTAGAAAATGAGGAACTTCATTCTCTTTGGAAACGAGCCGTCTATATTCGCCAGAGACTGTTTAAATTAGAAAATGAGGAACTTCATTCTCTTTGGAAACGAGCCGTCGATATTCGCCAGAGACTGCTTAAATTAGAAAATGAGGAACTTCATTCTCTTTGGAAACGAGCCGTCGATATTCGCCAGAGACTGCTTAAATTAGAAAATGAGGAACTTCATTCTCTTTGGAAACGAGCCGTCGATATTCGCCAGAGACTGCTTAAATTAGAAAATGAGGAACTTCATTCTCTTTGGAAACGAGCCGTCGATATTCGCCAGAGACTGCTTAAATTAGAAAATGAGGAACTTCATTCTCTTTGGAAACGAGCCGTCGATATTCGCCAGAGGCTATATGTTGTTCCACTTAATTTCATTCAGGTTATGGGCATCTCCACCTTAAACTTCAAGGATTTGCAGTGACCTAAGAAAAACAAAACTCTGTTGTAGACCTGATATATAATTATTTTCTGACACTCCTTTGTTACGAGATCGCACGAGAACCGGTCTAGTGGTCGAACGGTTAGCGTTCTTGTCAACTGATCAAAGAGACCTGGTTTGAATCTCAGATAATATTGAATGTTTCTTTTCTGTGTTGTTTTTCTGCTAAGATCTCGCCTTCCTCACAGATCGTGTCTATGGCATATTGTATTCGTGAGCTCTTCTTAAATCTTTAAGGCAACCAAACTACGGGAATTTATTATTTTAATATGGTACAGAGATATAGTTTTGCTGCGGCTCGAAGCATTTATTCTTTCAATATGATGGAATATTTTACAATGATGGAAGTTAGTTTTGTAACACGCTTGAAATAATAGAATGTAGCTGGTTTCACTGTACAGAGTGTCAGAAAAATAATGGTGGGATTTCGAGAATCAATATGTAGGAAAATAATACACATATTCATGAAAGCAATACTTTAGTTGAAAAAAATAAAATTACCCCCTCAAGCAGCTGCTTGTCACAGAGGTCTGACAGGAGCTTGTGAGTTTATATGCCACAGTAGAAGATCTGAGAGGATTGCAGGACCCCAGCAGAAAAACAACACATACATTCATGCCTTACCCGGGGCTCGAACACAGGTCCCTTAGATCAGTAGCCAAGCGCGCTAACCACTCGGCACGGGACGGCACTTTAGTTGAAAACGGACCTAAAATAGTTTTGAACATAATGAGTGAATTTCCGCATTTGCACCGTTCATGTCCTTGCATATGTTCAATCGGAAAAGTTAAAGAATAAAAGGTATGAAAGTAACGCGATGGAGCCGGAAAAATGTAAAAAAAAAATGGGGGGAGGGGTCTCCACTGCAGTATAATATATTCCTCATCCGTTTAGAGGTCATTAAACGAATCTTGAAAAATGCTTTAAATAATCAAAAGTTTAACAATTTTTTGCCTCTATTACATTCTTACTAGTATTCTCAAGGGGATGTGTGTGTGGGAAGAACTTAAGTACAATCATGCTTGTTTGATTTGTGGGACAATCTGGTTGAGTCAATTGCGTGATGAGCAATGTGGATTCCGAAGTGATAGGGGATGTGTAGATCAGATATTTTCACTCAGGCAGATTCTTGAGAAATGTTTAGTTTCAGAAACCTTCGGTTCCTAGTTTTGTTGATTTCAAAAAGGCGTTCGACTCTGTTGATTGCCCCTTCTCACCCGACCCCCTAGATCTGGCTATATTAACCATTTTGATAAAATATCATTCGGCTAAAAGGTTTCAAAATAAGTAATTTGGTCGTTAAATATCCATCTTTTTTTTAGGTTGGGTTGTTTTACCTCTGAGCGGCACTTTTTTGCACATCATGGGCTAAATGGCCAGGTCACATGGACCCCGAAGGCTTAGAGAAGGTTGGGGGAGGGGACCCACTGGAACAGCTGTTGGGAGACAGATGGTAGCCTCCCGTCAAGGCCATCCAGCGTGTTCTTTAACGTGCACAGGGTATGGCTCTCCCGCACATGGGGCCACGGCTTAACGTCTCATCCGACGAACGGCTGCCTTTCCAAGCCCATCGGTGTCCCCTACTGACCGTGGGCAGGGCGGGGAATTGTGCGGAGATAAATTTCAACGCTGACCCAGCTGGGACTCGAACCTGGTAACTACAGATTATGAGCCTGGCATGCTACCGACTGAGCCACCTCCGCCCCATTTTTTTTTAGGTCTTCATTGACAACGTTCTTGAAGTGAAAGTTATTGGTTGCTTATCATTACATGACTGCGTGCCCGGATTTAGAAAAATAAATGAATAAATGGGACTGGAATTCCGTTGCAGTACGGCAGAATGGTTAGCGCGTTTGGCTACTAATCTAAGGGACCTGGGTTCGAGCCCCGGGTAAGGCATGGATGTTTTGCTGTTGAGGTCCTGCCATCCACACAGACCTACTACTTTGGCGTATAAAGTGACAGGCTTCTGTCAGACTTTTGTGGCAAAGAGCTGCTTTAGGAAATATTTATTATTTATAATATTTTCCCTTCCGATGTATAGGTCTTTAAAAAATTTGTCGAAAAATGCATGAAATATACAAATATTTTTTTTTCTTGCCCTCTTTACCCTTATTAGCATTTTCAAAGATGGGT
This sequence comes from Ryuthela nishihirai, assembly GCA_038380435.1. Classification (NCBI taxonomy): domain Eukaryota; kingdom Metazoa; phylum Arthropoda; class Arachnida; order Araneae; family Heptathelidae; genus Ryuthela; species Ryuthela nishihirai. Next base: position 46,503,176 of record JAWZYU010000020.1, read on the forward strand.
GGGGTTAAGGCCCCTTAGCTTTTAACCCTTATTAGCATTTTCAAAGAGGGACGGGGTTAAGGCCCCTTAGCTCTTAACCCTTATTAGCATTTTCAAAGAGGGGTGGGGTTAAGGTCCCTTAGCTCTTAACCCTTATTAGCATTTTCAAAGAGGGTTGGGGTTAAGGCCCCTTAGCTCTTAACCTTTATTAGCATTTTCAAAGAGGGTTGGGGTTAAGGCCCCTTAGCTCTTAACCCTTATTAGCATTTTCAAAGAGGGGTGGGGTTAAGGCCCCTTAGCTCTTACCCTTATTAGCATTTTCAAAGAGGGGTGGGGTTAAGGCCCCTTAGCTCTTAACCCTTATTAGCATTTCCAAAGAGGGGTGGGGTTAAGGCCCCTTAGCTCTTAACCCTTAGGTTTTACCATGAAGTTAAGTCAGAAAGCAAGGTTCCTCGTTTGTTTCCCGACAAAGTGAGAAACATCTGGTTCTGTGCCACCACCGCATAGTACCAAAATAGTATCATTAAGCTGCAGCACTGCTGCAGCTTAATGATACTATTTTGGTACTATGCGGTACCGTGCTGCATTTTGGTACCCGTGCTGTGAGATGCAGAGTCGGAGCGAACATGGCCAAGCTACGTCATGTGTATAGGAAGCTGGAGAATCTAGCTGTGATTTAGTTTCTGTAGGCACAAAAGTCACAACAGGTGAAAATCCATCGGCAGCTTGTGCCTGTGTACTGCTCAGATGCTCAACAATCTGTCAGTGCTTGCACACTGATCAATGTCTGGAAATGCTCGTGTGAGTTCAAAATGGTCGTGTGATGATGAGTGGATGCGGAGAGAAATGGATTCCCATCAACGTCATCCGTTGGCGTCGATAAGATCGATGCAGCAGTTCGAGCAGACAGACGACCTTTTCTGCATACAAGGATTGCAAATCCTTCTAATTGACGATATTGGATTTTTAATTGTTTGGGAAGCTGAAGAAGCATCTCCGAAGAAGACACTTTCCATTCGACGCCACCACCAAAAGCTGAAGGAGCATCTCCGAAGAAGACGCCTTCCATTCGACGCCACCACCAAAAGCTGAAGGAGCATCTCCGAAGAAGATGCCTTCCATTCGACGCCACCGTCAAAAGCCGAAGGAGCATCTCTGAAGAAGACGCCTTCCATTCGACTCCACCGTCAAAAGCTGAAGGAGCATCTCCGAAGAAGACGCCTTCCATTTGATGACACCGTCAAAAGCCGAAGGAGCATCTCCGAAGAAGACGCCTTCCATTTGATGACACCGTCAAAAGCCGAAGGAGCATCTCCGAAGAAGACGCCTTCCATTTGACGCCACCGTCAAAAGCTGAAGGGGCATCTCCGAAGAAGACGCCTTCCATTCGACGACACCGTCAAAAGCCGAAGGAGCATCTCCAAAGAAGACGCCTTCCATTCGATGACACCGTCAAAGGCTGAAGCCACAAACAGGAGCAGAACACGACCTTCTAATGACACTGCTTCGATAAGCTGATGAACCGTACAAGTATCACAAGTCACATTGGTTAATAGACATATATGAGGACGTTTCCTGTATATTATTGGTGTATTACGTGGCCTCCACAGAAATTAAATAGGGAACCTTAATTTCTGATTTACCCTCGTATCAATCTTTATTGTGAACGTATAGAATCTCCGGTATCAGTTTCATAATTTCCGGAAAAATTGAAGAAAAACTTAGTGAAAATACTTATACCTTATAAAAAAAATAAATACCCCCCCCCCCTCAAGCAGCTGCTTGCCACCGAGATATTTTAAATTGAAATATTCCTCTAAAAGCCTATAATTCAGATTCAAGAATTATATACATATTACATATCTAATAAAAAAATTATGATTCTATATACGTATATTATAATATATTATATATTATAATATATATATAATAAAATAATAAATTATGATCTAATAAAATATATATAAATATATATATTTTTTACTAGATCTTTAACTTGAACCTCTTTTTCATTAAAAGATTTTCTTCAAGACTGAGTTTCTAATTTGGTTTCCCATTAGCTTAAACTTGGAAATACGAAGGGGGGGGGGGGGGGGTAGCTTTCAAATATTTAATTAGAATTTAATTCTAAAAAATTTGCTTACAACAAAATAGAAAAATCACATATGCTACTTTTCAACGTAGTCCACGTCAACGGCAGCACACTTCTTTCAACGTTCTAGAAACTTCTTAATTCCAGTTTAAAAGAAGTATTTTGGTTGCTTGTGAATCCAATATTGCACAGCTGCAATGACCTCCTCATTGTCTGAACTTTCTTTGTGCCCTAAAAGCTCCTTCAGCGACCCAAACAAATGGAAATCGAATGGAGCGGAGTGCGGACAACACTATGGATGAAGCAGTACATCCCACTTCAGATTCCGTAAGTCATGGATTTTCAGAAGTCGTGGGACGGCCACTTTGCTCTTACTTTATTGAATTTCAGCTCGTTGGGCACAGTTCCTTCAATACTCCCTACAAAAGTTCCAGTCTCCTGTGAGAGTTCATCCGACGATTATCTAGAATAAGTTCCTCAGTTCTGAAAACGTTGCCGTGAGTGATAGAAGTTCTTGGTCTCCGAGCGTGAAGTTCATTTTCTACACAGTATCGTCCTTCTCTAAATGATTTGACCCAACTGTATACTCTCGCTTGTGACAAACAATCATCCCCAAACTGGGATCTAAGCCTGATAGAGATTTCGGAAGGAATGACACATTCCTCCGTGAGAAATTTCACCATTAAATGCTCTGCGCTAGATACTTCTTGGTCCGACATATTGATTACAATTGACTGATGAAGTGTGTGTGTGTAGTGCTGTTTGCAAGTTTGAACATGTCTTTACTTGCCAATGAATGCCTGTGTGTGTTTCCCTACGATGTGTTCTATACTAGTCAGGGGCATTTTAAATGTACACAAATCTGCAAAAATATTGCATATGTATGACAAGATGTCATTCCGCAATTGGGGTATAAAGTTTTTGGAATGTAATCAAGAACATTGTTTTTCAATATATAGTCAACGAATCAATAGTGGCCCATGAAGTCTGAGGCTCTAGCAGCAAACTGAGAAAATTTGTTGTAATATATATATGCGTTTTTAGTAAAGAATAATTATTGCTTTTTTCTAAAAGAAATTTTATAATGTTCTTAATATTACAGTCGGCAGAGCTAAGTAATTAGTAGTCGTGCTCCAGTATGTTAGTAATAACTTATTATATGATCTCAAGCAATAAGAATCCATGAAATGGATTGGATTGTTTTACCTCTGAGCGGCACTTTTTTGCACACCATGGGCTAAATGGCCAGGTCACATGGACCCCGAAGGCTCAGAGAAGGTTGGGTGAGGGGACCCACTGGAACAGCTGTTGGGAGACAGATGGTAGCCTCCCGTCAAGGCCATCCAGTGTGTTCTTTAACGTGCACAGGGTATGGCTCTCGCGCACACGGGGCCACGGCTTAACGTCCCATCCGACGGACGGCGGCCTTTTCAAGCCCATCGGTGTCCCCTACTGACCGTGGGCAAGGCGGGGAAATTTTGCGGAGATAAATCTCAACGCTGACCCAGCTGGGACTCGAACCTGGGAACTACAGATTACGAGCCTGGCGCGCTACCGACTGAGCCCCCCCCCCCCCGCCCCCCCATGAAATGGAATAAGATAAATATTTTAAAAGTTAGAATGAAAATTGCTGATCTAGAGAATTTGTTTTCCCTCAGGTAAGATCATAGAAATCAAGAGGGGCAGAGTTATTAATGTAAGCTGACGAGGTAGATGATCAGAACACTGCGAAGAAAGAAGTTCTCGATGACTTGGCAGTGATGAAATTCTTACAGAAGTGTCACCCACATTTTTTTCGTGCATTGTCATTCAAACATTAAGAAAGCTTCTGGCAATTGTTTTTATTTGACGAGCTGAAATAAGTGTTGCTCTTGCTGACGAGGGTGCAGCTGAAGAAAAGACGAAGTAAGGTGGAAATGATACGCTTCAAAGAATTATTCTGTTGAGGAAATGTGTTCACTGCTGTCGACGTCGTCGTAATCAGAACATCACGGGTTCATTAAGAGAGAGGAAATTTTTCAGTTTCACCTTCAATAGGAAAGCTTTGCTTATACTATATTACAAAACGTTTCCAGACAATTCCAGGTTATGTGAAGGGAAAGCCAGATTCAAAGGTCTCTCTCTAACTTTGAAAATAAGCTTTTTACAAAAAAAATGTCACTGGAGATAATTTGAAGATCTCACTCAAATCTTTCTAATTCTGGATTTTCAGCAACATCTGTGCTGTATTTAAAGAGTTATGGACTCTGAAGCATTTAAAAGCAGCTTCACTGATCAAAATACTTCAAAAGCTTTCAAAGCTACAAATAATAATTGTTACAAGAAACTGTTTACTAAAGTGAATGCAAATTTAGAAGTCGTTTAATGATTTTTTTTAAATTAATTTTAAAAATATTTAGAATGACTATAACAGTATTGTTTGCTGTTAGATGTTTCCAACTAAATATGTAAATATTAAAAGTGCATTGTTGAAAATCGAGAATTAAGAAATATTAGAGTAAGATCTTCAATTTATCTTCAGTGATATTTTTCCATAAAAAACCGTATTTTGTAAATTAGGGAGTTGAAAGAATCAGGAAACCCTTTACAATAAAATGCAATTTTAAGGAAAGAGAGGTATCAAGTGAAAATTTTCTCCAAATTTGCTTCTAATGTACAGTTAAACGAAACATTCCCCTCGCGTTTTTATTCCCCACAGAAATACATATAAGCGCCTTTAATAAAAGCAATCGTGAACAATTATATGGGTAAAAACGAAAGAAAAAAAAAAATCCCCTCATTTCGGGTGTAGCTGTCAAAGTTCTCAACAGCCAAACTAAAAAAGAAAGTGTTGGTTCCTAGACCAGACAGACGGAGGTTGGCTCAGCTTATAAACTAAAGTGGGGGGGGGGGGGGCAAGATCGGAACACCATTCCTTTATAAATTATTTCCCTCTGTTTTAGTGGTGTTTAACGAATTTCTTGAAAAATACGTGTGTTTTACCTCTGAAAGGCACTCTTTTTTTCCCCACGATAGACTAAATGGTCAAGTCCCAAGAACCTCGAGGTTCAGAGAAGGTTGGGGAAAGAGGACCCACGGGACAGCTTTAGGAGACAGATGGAAGCTTCCCGTCAAGGCCCTCCAGCGTGTTCTTTAACGTGAACAGGATGTGGCTCTCTTGTACACGAGGACAGTGCTGTTACGTCCGTTCTGACGGACGGCGGCCTTTTCAAGACCCATCATTGTCCCCTTTCTCACCGAAGCAGAACAGGGGTTATCGGAGAAAATTCACAACGCAGGCCCAGTTGGGACTCGAATCTGGGAACAACAGATTACGAGCTCAACGTACTGCCTATCGAGCCAAACCCCGCTCTTAAAAAATACGGATAATTTTTGTTTGTTTTAAATATTTCTCTATTCCGTTCTGGCTTGTGGCATTCTCGAATGTGTGCCGATGGACCTCTTTCCATCCTTACCCTCCTAGATACGGTCCTTATCTGAAGTAAATTTTTGATTCCCAAGTGTTCGAGCCCCCACTACGCCTACATTAAGGTTTTCTTCGCTAACATCTTCCCTGATCTCGGCTTCAAAGTTGAAACGATCTGTAGCCATTTTAAAAGGTGGAATATTAATCTGTCTGAGCTACACAAATATATTAATTTTTGACAAAATTTAGCCACATTTGCATATTTTATCAAATGAAGCGCATACCCACAACGGGGCGGGGATGGCTCGTAATCTGTAGTTGAAAAACGTTTTCGCTGTTTTGAAAAAATAATATTATAGATGTAGTAGAATAATTTATTTAAACATACGCACAAAAATCAGCATTACTAAATAATCGTAATAATTTCTATCCTTTCGATTTTAATCTGATATGAATTTGACTGTTTTTTTTGGACCCCTAGAAGCCCCAGGTCATGGTATTTTGGCATCTATGCCAACCGATTATTATTCCTCTGTCCCTATAAGTATATATTTTTAAACTTGGACAAATAAGGAAAAAATGTGGATCATACGAATCACGATTATGAATAATAAATAAATAAATAAATAAATAAATAAATACCCCCTCAAGCGGCTGCTTGCCACAGAGGTCTGACAGGAGCCTGTCAGTTTATATGACATAGTAGAAGGTCTGAGAGGATGGCAAGACCTCAGCAGAAAAAACGACACAGACATCCATGCCTTACCCGGGGCTCGAACCCAGGTCCCTTAGATCAGTAGCCAAGCGCGCTAACCACTCGGCCACAGAATAATAAAACTGTTAAAATATTTTATGTCGTTTTTAATAAACTATTTATTGTTTTCATTTTGTTGTGTCCTTCTGTCTGTAGACGTTCAACTTTTTTCTTTCAAATGAAAAATATTTTCGCCCAGTTAGAGGACTGGCGAAAATATTTTTCATCTGAAAGAAAAAAGTTGAATGTCTACAGACAGAAATGACAGGCAGAATGACTACAGACTAAAATTGGAAACTCATAATACGTTTTCTTAGAAAACTCACATTTCGCATTCTGCACAGGAGATTTCTATTTCTATTAAAAAAAAAAAAATCTTTAAAACCATTTCTAAAACTGACTGGCTATAACTTTTTTTAATGATAAAACAGTGCTTAACCATTTTGGAAGATTACGATTTTTAGCTATTTTTAAGATGAAAACAATCTTTAAAACACTTTTTAACACTGAAAATGAGCTCCATGATTTCTGCTTTTTTTTAAGATGAAAGTGATCCTTAACCGTTTGAATCAAAGATCATTCGCCAGTTTTAAAGATGAAAATAATCTTTATTCATTTCCCGAATTCTTTGCTTTTGCCCGTATTCCTTTGGATTTTGTAGAGTGGTGACAGACGTAGAGTGACAACCCATGTTGCTAGTTGCATCCACACCTTCCACACCTACCGTATTGACCTAGTAACACATTCGTCGCGTGCGTTGTTGCTAGAACGCTTTGTCAACAGAGGGAGGGGAAGACAAGGTCGCACGAGAAAAAGGAGGTGATGCCATCATTCAAGACATGCTGAATCACGTATTCTACCAACAGTTGTTATGATGTATAGTGTTCACATTCTCTACATTCAGAAATGTTTCAGAAACGAAACGAATCCGAATTCTTTGCGGCATTGAATTCTTTGTGAGAAGATCTTTTAGTGACGAAACTTTTTTGCTGAAACCGATGTGGATGACACGCTTCATATTTATTCGATATGCACCCTCATTATTCTTAAGAGTCATTTGCTACGGAGCTGTGAGAAACTTGAGCAGAAATATCTGAGAGCTTTTGAGCGAAGTAGAGGAAATCTTTCTGTGGCATCGTATACAACACTATGTTGATCTTTGTTTGTAAGCTCATGATGTGATGTATTTTTTGACCATCGTGATGCCAGTCTTGTTTGATGAGATGTTATTTAAATACTCTGAAACTAGTGAGCAGAAAAAACAATAAAGACTGCAATTTTTTTTTTACCTCTGAGTGGCGCTTTTTTCTACACACATCTCAAGGACCTTAAAAACACAAGCCAATCGGCGTCATCTTTCTGACCGATGGCAGGATGAGATTTTAACGGCCTACTTTTGCACTCAGAATCCCTCTTCTTTAGATGGGGCGAAATCCAGTTTATAGCAATTGACCTTCGCTGTTGCTAACCCCTTTGCCATCCACCATCCAACACAGGCCACACCTCACTGCAAAATTCGGTCTCAAGTCCCCTGAAGAACTTTTAAGCTTTTACACCCTCCCCCAATTTCTCTCCGCCACCTACGACAGGCACAGATATATCTGCATTGTATTTTAACTGCTTCATCCACCAGGCGGCCTGCTGCCACATGCCTGTTCGCCGACATCTAAGGTCGCTGGCACTTCACTGTGCTGTTCCCAACCATTGGAAGAATACAGCTTCCAAAACTAAATTTGCTTATGGACCAGATGATACGGGGGGGCCAAGGTCCTTCTTACAAAGTAGTCCAGAAGAACGAAGATAATGTTAGATGGGATTTTAACGGAAATAAATCTGAACGCTGGCACAGCTGAGACTCAGACCTGGGAATCGTCATTTTTCGACAAAGTTTTTGAAAAAGGATTTGCATTACTGTTAAGCATTCCAGCTGACATCACTCTTTAAATACTGAATAACTGAAATCCGATTTTCTAGATAAACTTCAGTTCGGTCTTCAATTTGCCTCAGTTTCACTTTTGTAAAAAAGTTTATTATTCTTCAAAGTATCGAATTTACAGTTTGGCTTCGGATTGGTAAACACAGGAATTCACTATTCTTTTTCTAGACGTTGCATAAAATTGGATGAAATAATCTCGAAAGCCATCAGACGATGTAAACTGTTTTGAAGTAGCTTTACTGTTTTCGGTTTTAAGACTAAAAAGAAACAAATTCATGTAGTTGACTCATGTCTACAGTGATCAGATTTAGAGAAAAAGGTCCGGGATTTTTGAAAATTCAGTTTGAAGAATTGGCCAGACGTACAGTCGTTCAAAAAAGTATCCGAACAGTATGGTTGATTACAGAATTAGAAAAAAATATTTCTATGAGTGGGTCCACACGATCCAGGTTTTTGTGAGCTCACACGATTTAATATGCTGTGAACATTAACCGCAACCTCTCCAGTTTGCTGTGAACGGTAACTGCACACGCTCCATATTCATTGCATTACATATTCATACGCATTATATATATATTAAAAAAATATCCGAACACTACGGTTGATTACAGATTTTAGAAAAAAATATCTGGCAGCGATTTTTTTTAGAAATTAGCGATCTGGCAACCTTCGTGTCACATCGCTCCAGTTTGCTGTGAACGGTAACTGCACACGCTCCATATTCATTGCATTATATATTCATACGCATTATATATATTAAAAAAATATCCGAATACTACGGTTGATTACAGAATTTAGAAAAAAATATCTGGCAGCGATTTTTTTTAGAAATTAGCGATCTGGCAACCTTCGTGTCACGTGACACGAAGGTTGCCAGATCACTAATTTCTAAAAAAAATCGTCACGTGACACGAAGGTTACCAGATCATTAATTTCTAAAAAAAAATCGCTGCCAGATATTTTTTCTAAATTCTGTAATCATCCATAGTGTTCGGATACTTTTTTGAGCGACTGTACCAGGAAAAAAAGGAAAATCTAGTCACCTTGTTTGACTGGTCGCATTTGATGCCTTTCATTAGAGGATTCGAACCTGAATTAGTCAGTCACTTGCATTACAGATTTAAAATTTTTTATAAGTGTTGCCACTACTATTTTATTAGTAAAATATCAGATCGTGCTGTGCACAATTAATTTTTTTATTTAAAAAACAAATTACGAGGATTTTCATCCATGAACTTTCTCCTGAAAAAGGTGACGTCTAATCATCACTTTATGCATGTCATCCATTTGATTTATTGATGCAAATATTTTCCCCTAATTATGGGTTGTTTCGCCATCCAGCGGCATATTTTTGCGCACAGTGGGCTAAATGGCGAGGTCACAAGGACTCCTAGAAGGTTGAGGAGGAGACCCACTGAACAGCTGTTAGGAGACAGATGGAGACAGAAGAAGCCTCCCATTATGTCATGCAGCGTATTCTTTAACATATTTTAGAGTTCTGTTCTCTTGCACGCGGAGAACTCCGTCGGTCTTTCCAAGCCCATCGGGGGGGGGGGGGGGGGGTCAGTCGGTAGCACGCCAAGCTCGTAATCTGTAGTTCCCAGGTTCGAGTCCCAGCTGGGTCAGCATTGAGATTTATCTCCACAAAATTCTCCGCCATGCCCACGGTCAGAAGGGGACACCGATGGGCTTGCAAAGGCCGCCGTCCGTCGGATGGGACGTTAAGCCGTGGCCCCGTTTGAGGGAGAGCCATACCCTGTGCACGTTAAAGAACACGATGGATGGCTTTGACGGGAGGCTACCATCTGTCTCCCAACAGCTGTTGCAGTGGGTCCCCTCCCCCAACCTTCTCTGAGACTTCGGGGTCCATGTGACCTGGCCATTTAGCCCATGGTGTGCAAAAAAGTGCCGCTCAGAGATAAAAAACCTAACCCAACCCAAGCCCATCGGTGTCACTTACTGATGGAGGGCAGGGAGTTTTGATGAGATAAATCTCAACACTGTCTCAGGTGGGACTCGAACCTGCAGATTACGAGCCTGGCACGGTACCGACTGGATTAACCTCCTCCCCCTATAATTAGATCTAGTTCTTCTATATAACTAAAACTTCTATGAAAAGAATCTGTGTTAGCGAGATTTATTGAGGAATAAACAAACAAACGAATCTATCTAGAAAAAAACAGAAACAAATAGAAATAACCAACTCTCGAATACAATCTGTTACCTCTCAGAATCTTTTGTCATCTAATGTGCAAGAGTTGTGAATGAAGCTCTGAAAGATCGTTTTTGCATCTATTCCTTTCAGATCAATACTGTACCAGAACCTTAACTGACTACGAATACGCTAGTTTTTATCAGGAGTGTTTATTCATTTTCAGATTTATATTACAGAGAGACATAATTTTTTTCAGCTCCAACAATTGGCTCGACTCCAGGTCACATGCGTCACCATAGCTACATAACACTGTTGCGTTAGTTTTTTGTATTTTATAAGTGTGGCTATGAAAAAATAACTAACATTTATTTGTTACGTTTACGTCCGTAGTGGCATCTTGGGAGACTATGCGACTGCGCAGTTCAGGCGTCGACAATTCTCATAGATCATTGGTTGATTGTCAAGTGATTAAAAGAACATTGACCTCTGAGCGGAAAAATACTGTCAGTCCCAAAGAAACTCAAGACCTAAAGATGTCATTAGTCAATAAAATCTCTCAAAAGTGGGGGCGGGGGTGGCTCAGTCGGTAGCGCGCCAGGCTCGAAATCTGTAGTTCCCAGGTTCGTGACCCAGCTGGGTCAGCGTTGAGATTTATCTCTGCAAAAATCTCTGCCATGCCCACGGTCAGTAAGGGACACCGATGGGCTTGGAGAGGCCGCAGTCCATCTAATGAGACGTTAAGCCGTGACCCCATGTGCACGTTAAAGAACACGCTGGATGAGCTTGACGGGAGGCTACAATCTGTCTCTCAACAGCTGCTCCAGTGGATCCCCTCCCCAACCTTCTCTGAGCCTTCCGGATCCTTGTGATCTGGCCATTTAACCCATGGTGTGCAAAAAAGTGCAGCTCAGAGTTAAAACAATCCAACCGAAATTCTAGTCCCACTTAGGCCAGCTTTGAGTTCGTCTTCGGATTACTCCCCGCCCTGCCCACAGTTAGTAGGGGACACCGATGGGCTTGGAAAGACCGCCGTCCGTCGGATTGGACGTTAAGGGCGACAGGATTACTGGTTGTTGACCTTTTAGAGACATGTTGGGTCAGTAGTTTGCCACGTGAGTCAGTAGAAACTGTTGTTGTTGCTAGGATTACTGGCGACAACAACCGACTGGCAAACTACTGACCCAACATGCAAACGTCGAAAAGATCTACGCAAGCATGGAAAATTAGAGTTTGAAAGTTCCAACTTATTGGCCTAGATCAACCTCCCGGAATTAGGAATTAATTCTAAGAGAACATTTTGAAATGAAATAATTTTGAAATGAATATTGGAAACAGTTCTATTTAAGTTAGGAATATTTGTTTAAGCTAGGAAGTAATACTAATTGTTATTCTCATTTTCCTTTGATTTCGATTTCGATTTCTACTATTCGCGACTGTTGTAGTTGGAAAACGACAAAACTATATCTGTTTGAAAATGAGCATTTCATATTCATCAAGTTGATTAAACTTTCTAGAATTCTATTATTTCTTTTCTATTATTTTATGAATTACTTTTTACATTATAAATAGAGTTTAAATAAATTGTGTTACATACTAAAAGATTTCAAAATTTATAAATATTTTTGCGTAAATTTGAGATTTAGGGATTCAGGTAGACTTCTTCGTTTTTCTGAATTTGAAACGTTTGGCTTTGGTGCACAAACTCCTGATTTCTATGACACTGGTGTAGTAATTTGAGTTCACATTGCTCCAAATGTTTCAAACACTGGTGTAGTAATTTGAGTTCACATTGCCCCAAATGTTTCAAACACTGGTGTAGTAATTTGAGTTCACATTGCACCAAATGTTTCAAACACTGGTGTAGTAATTTGAGTTCACATTGCCCAAAATGTTTCAAACACTGGTGTAGTAATTTGAGTTCAATTGCTCCAAATGTTTCAAACACTGGTGTAGTAATTTGAGTTCACATTGCTCCAAATGTTTCAAACACTGGTGTAGTAATTTGAGTTCACATTGCTCCAAATGTTTCAAACACTGGTGTAGTAATTTGAGTTCACATTGCCCCAAATGTTTCAAACACTGGTATAGTAATTTGAGTTCACATTGCCCCAAATGTTTCAAACACTGGTGTAGTAATTTGAGTTCACATTGCTCAAAATGTTTCAAACACTGGTGTAGTAATTTGAGTTCACATTGCCCCAAATGTTTCAAACACTGGTGTAGTAATTTGAGTTCAATTGCTCCAAATGTTTCAAACACTGGTGTAGTAATTTGAGTTCACATTGCTCCAAATGTTTCAAACACTGGTGTAGTAATTTGAGTTCACATTGCTCCAAATGTTTCAAACACTGGTGTAGTAATTTGAGTTCACATTGCCCCAAATGTTTCAAACACTGGTATAGTAATTTGAGTTCACATTGCCCCAAATGTTTCAAACACTGGTGTAGTAATTTGAGTTCACATTGCTCAAAATGTTTCAAACACTGGTGTAGTAATTTGAGTTCACATTGCCCCAAATGTTTCAAACAGTGGTGTAGTAATTTGAGTTCACATTGCCCCAAATGTTTCAAACACTGGTGTAGTAATTTGAGTTCACATTGCCCCAAATGTTTCAAACACTGGTGTAGTAATTTGAGTTCACATTGCACCAAATGTTTCAAACACTGGTGTAGTAATTTGAGTTCACATTGCCCAAAATGTTTCAAACACTGGTGTAGTAATTTGAGTTCACATTGCCCCAAATGTTTCAAACACTGGTATAGTAATTTGAGTTCACATTGCCCCAAATGTTTCAAACACTGGTGTAGTAATTTGAGTTCACATTGCTCAAAATGTTTCAAACACTGGTGTAGTAATTTGAGTTCACATTGCCCCAAATGTTTCAAACACTGGTGTAGTAATTTGAGTTCAATTGCTCCAAATGTTTCAAACACTGGTGTAGTAATTTGAGTTCACATTGCCCCAAATGTTTCAAACACTGGTGTAGTAATTTGAGTTCACATTGCCCCAAATGTTTCAAACACTGGTGTAGTAATTTGAGTTCACATTGCCCAAAATGTTTCAAACACTGGTGTAGCACATTGCCCAAAATGTTTCAAACACTGGTGTAGTAATTTGAGTTCAATTGCTCCAAATGTTTCAAACACTGGTGTAGTAATTTGAGTTCACATTGCCCCAAATGTTTCAAACACTGGTGTAGTAATTTGAGTTCAATTGCTCCAAATGTTTCAAACACTGGTGTAATAATTTGAGTTCACATTGCCCCAAATGTTTCAAACAGTGGTGTAGTAATTTGAGTTCACATTGCCCCAAATGTTTCAAACACTGGTGTAGTAATTTGAGTTCACATTGCCCCAAATGTTTCAAACACTGGTGTAGTAATTTGAGTTCACATTGCCCCAAATGTTTCAAACACTGGTGTAGTAATTTGAGTTCACATTGCCCAAATGTTTCAAACACTGGTGTAGTAATTTGAGTTCACATTGCCCCAAATGTTTCAAACACTGGTGTAGTAATTTGAGTTCACATTTCCCCAAATATTTCAAACACCGAGGAGATTGCATCTAAAATAGATCATAAACATTGATTGAAATATGTATTGTCATGAATTTTAACTTAAATTTCATTTGCAATACACAAGCTTTGAATTCTTACTTTCCAATGAACCTTGTGTAGGGAAGTGACAAGCATTCGCAATAAAATCTCATTAATAATCATGTGTCTGATAGACTTGACCCTGGTACACAAAATACAAAGATTATTCTTAATTATGCTACACTCCAAAATTACATTTCAATATCGCTTTTTGAAGCTTACTGACATGGAAAAGCAACCGGCGCGCATAAATAAACAGTTTAACGTTCAGAACTTGAAAGATTTGCAGAACTTGAATTCTCAAGGACCCTCTTTGGGAGCCTTTAACTGCCTTTTCCTTATGTTGTCGAAGGGAAAGCAATTAATGCAAAGTGAAGATATGAAATGGTAGCTGTTAATTATGTTTAACAAAGAAAGAAAATTATGCAAATATTAAGCCAGTGATAATAAGTTTCGCTGCTTTAGGGAGAAAAAGACAAAGCCCAGAACTAAAGATACTCTGGGTAAACCTTCTTTTGTGTGTGCACATTTATTTGCGAAGCGGAGGGCGATGCTAATGTGGAGAAAGAAAATCCAAAAGGAAAACAAAGTACAGAAGAGGTTTAGGAAAGAAGAGAGGCAAAAAATAAAGTGTAAAAAAAGCAGCAAAAAAAAAAAATGCGTTATTCCTAAATGGCTAAAAGGTGGGAATTTCAAGTCAGAGGTTGTTTCATTTATGTGAGGCTGCGCACAGTAGTCAAAATGCGATTTATGCAGTTGTTAGAGACCTTCTTTTTTTTTGTTTTGTACCTTTTTTTGGCTTCCTTTTTTTAGAATATATTTTGCGAGTTTGTTAGCGAGTAAGAGTTTATTACGTTTCTGAAAATCTCGGTAGTCATGCTGTTAACTTATTTTTGTTTGTTGTTGGAATAATTGCTGCAAAAAAAGAAGTAATTTTGAACGTTTGTGTTTCCGGAGAAAATACCAACAAGTTCATGGAAAATGGAAGTAAACAACTCTGTTGAAGACTTCTTGGCAAATTAAATTATCGCTGGAAGTTTTTTTAGGCATTTTTTTGTCATTTTCAAATAGGCACAAATAGTTTCGACTGTGACACAATGAGAACTATGAAAAGAAGGTGGGAAATGCTCAGGGATGTTCTTCATACGGAAAACTAGAAAGTCTTATTTATTTTCTATTATTTGTGTGTTATTTAAGCTGATTTTTCGTTTCATTGAAATATGGAAAAAATACATATACCAAACTGCTATTCAAGGTGAAAAATATGTTCAAAGAATTAAATTTCTCACGATTCAAGACAAAGACGTATCCATCCGGGGGCGAGAGGTCCGGACCCCCCCCCCCCCCCCCCCCCCCCCCGAAAATCCAACCGTCTTATTCGAAATCTCAAACCTGTGTACTAAAGACCTGTAAACTGAGAGTCATGATAGAAATGGTGGTCAAAGAAGGTTCTTTGAAATCCAAAACAATACAATTTTATTTCAGCCCCATATTTTATGTTCGACACTAAAAATAAATTAAAAGTAAAACAACTATAAAATCTCATTCCATATAAAATATTATTTTAACCTTTCCTTCCCGGTGGAATATTTTAGTAATTGGGAAACCCCACTCAAGTCTTATTCTTAGACCTCCCCCCCCCCCCCGAAACTATTTTAGACCTATCGTCACCAGTTTACATTTCACGAGCAGCTGCGGCCCCCAATATAACTCTATGTGGCCCTCTGATTTTTAACAAAATAAGTTTTTTGTCAGTCTTGAAAAGTAGTCTTTAACGAGTTATCATTCTAGGTCTATCAATTACCGGAAAAAGAATTTGTACATTGAGAGGAAGGAATTACTAATGTACCATTCAGCCGCTCATTTCCATCGTTCAGCCGTTCGCCAGAGATCACAATAAATAAAGAAGTAACATTTAATAGTCTTGTTTTCGTCATATTTTGAAATAATATATTGAAATGATGTTTCTTAAGAATTCTGAATGTGCTGAAATATTGGAACATTTGCCAAAAATTGCGTATATTGAAGCCCTTGTGGAATATCGGTTTTACGGTGCTGCCCTCTTCGTACATTTAATAATTCATTGAAGCCCATCATATACGACATGGTTGGGTTAGGTTGTTTTACCTGTGAGCGGCACTTTTTTGCACACCATGGGCTAAATGGCCAGGTCACATGGACCCCGAAGGCTCAGATGGGGGAGGGGACCCACTGGAACAGCTGTTGGGAGACAGATGGTAGCCTCCCGTCAAGGCCATCCAGCGTGTTCTTTAACGTGCACAGGGTATGGCTCTCCCGCACACGGGGCCACGGCTTAACGTCCCATCCGACGGACGGCGGCCTTTCCAAGCCCATCGGTGTCCCCTACTGACCGTGGGCAGGGCGGGGAATTTTGCGGAGATAAATCTCAACGCTGACCCAGCTGGGACTCGAACCTGGGAACTACAGATTACGAGCCTGGCGCGCTACCGACTGAGCCACCCCCGCCCCATACGACATGGTGAGAGGAGATCAATCTCAATACAGATACAGTCGGGATTCGAACCTGGGAATTGCGGATTTCAAGCCTGGCGCGCTACCGACTGAGCCACCCCCGCCCCATACGACATGGTGAGAGGAGATCAATCTCAATACAGATACAGTCGGGATTCGAACCTGGGAATTGCGGATTTCAAGCCTGGCGCGCTACCGACTGAGCCAACCACCGCCTCGCGATAAGTGAAAAAATGTTTTTAGAATGGATAGGAAGAAAAAATATCATGACTCTTAGTTTGAGAATCTATCAATAGTTTAAATATCCACCTGTAGAGGGCTCTAAAATAGAAAAATGGCAAATATGAACTTAAATATTTACCGATAGCAATGGCAAACGGAAATTTACCTAAGAAGTTGGTTGAAACTTAAGAATTGATATCCAAAACATTTATTACATTAAGTACGTACATTATGTATGTATTTAAAAAATACATAATTCTTTCAATATCCGTAACTTCTGGTTTTGTGGTGGTAATATACAAATATCTATACCCCTTCAAATCTTCAATGAATGTTATTGAAAATCGAGCTTTTGCTAGATTTCATAAGATCTTTATTTTTTTTAGTTACATTTTCGTCAATAAAATGCTTATTTAAGATGTTGTAGAGCAGTGATTCTCAACCTTTTATGCTTCACGTACCCCCTGGAAATGTGCATGTAACTGGCGTACCCCTTATATAGATAGATAAAACTATAGTTATAGTATAACAATGGGAATAAAATAAAACATATATATCAGTGGTTCTCAACCTTTTATGCTTCACGTACCCCCTGGAAATGTGTATGTAACTGGCGTACCCCTTGTATAGATAGATAAAACTATAGTTATAGCATAACAATGGGAATAAAATAAAACATATATATCAGTGGTTCTCAACCTTTTATGCTTCACGTACCCCCTGGAAATGTGCATGTAACTGGCGTACCCCTTGTATAGATAGATAAAACTATAGTTATAGCATAACAATGGGAATAAAATAAAACATATATATCAGTGGTTCTCAACCTTTTATGCTTCACGTACCCCCTGGAAATGTGTATGTAACTGGCGTACCCCTTGTATAGATAGATAAAACTATAGTTATAGCATAACAATGGGAATAAAATAAAACATATATATCAGTGGTTCTCACCCTTTTATGCTTCACGTACCCCCTGGAAATGTGCATGTAACTGGCGTACCCCTTGTATAGATAGATAAAACTATAGTTATAGCATAACAATGGGAATAAAATAAAACATATATATCAGTGGTTCTCAACCTTTTATGCTTCACGTACCCCCTGGAAATGTGTATGTAACTGGCGTACCCCTTGTATAGATAGATAAAACTAGAGTTATAGTATAACAATGGGAATAAAATAAAACATATATATCATGGTTCTCAACCTTTTATGCTTCACGTACCCCCTGGAAATGTGTATGCAACTGGCGTACCCCTTGTATAGATAGATAAAACTATAGTTATAGTATAACAATGGGAATAAAATAAAACATATATATCAGTGGTTCTCAACCTTTTATGCTTCACGTACCCCCTGGAAATGTGTATGTAACTGGCGTACCCCTTGTATAGATAGATAAAACTATAGTTATAGCATAACAATGGGAATAAAATAAAACATATATATCAGTGGTTCTCAAACTTTTATGCTTCACGTACCCCCTGGAAATGTGCATGTAACTGGCGTACCCCTTGTATAGATAGATAAAACTATAGTTATAGCATAACAATGGGAATAAAATAAAACATATATATCAGTGGTTCTCAACCTTTTATGCTTCACGTACCCCCTGGAAATGTGTATGTAACTGGCGTACCCCTTGTATAGATAGATAAAACTATAGTTATAGCATAACAATGGGAATAAAATAAAACATATATATCAGTGGTTCTCACCCTTTTATGCTTCACGTACCCCCTGGAAATGTGCATGTAACTGGCGTACCCCTTGTATAGATAGATAAAACTATAGTTATAGCATAACAATGGGAATAAAATAAAACATATATATCAGTGGTTCTCAACCTTTTATGCTTCACGTACCCCCTGGAAATGTGTATGTAACTGGCGTACCCCTTGTATAGATAGATAAAACTAGAGTTATAGTATAACAATGGGAATAAAATAAAACATATATATCATGGTTCTCAACCTTTTATGCTTCACGTACCCCCTGGAAATGTGTATGCAACTGGCGTACCCCTTGTATAGATAGATAAAACTATAGTTATAGTATAACAATGGGAATAAAATAAAACATATATATCAGTGGTTCTCAACCTTTTATGCTTCACGTACCCCCTGGAAATGTGTATGTAACTGGCGTACCCCTTGTATAGATAGATAAAACTATAGTTATAGTATAACAATGGGAATAAAATAAAACATATATATCATGGTTCTCAACCTTTTATGCTTCACGTACCCCCTGGAAATGTGTATGCAACTGGCGTACCCCTTGTATAGATAGATAAAACTATAGTTATAGTATAACAATGGGAATAAAATAAAACATATATATCAGTGGTTCTCAACCTTTTATGCTTCACGTACCCCCTGGAAATGTGTATGTAACTGGCGTACCCCTTGTATAGATAGATAAAACTATAGTTATAGTATAACAATGGGAATAAAATAAAACATATATATCATGGTTCTCAACCTTTTATGCTTCACGTACCCCCTGGAAATGTGTATGCAACTGGCGTACCCCTTGTATAGATAGATAAAACTATAGTTATAGTATAACAATGGGAATAAAATAAAACATATATATCAGTGGTTCTCAACCTTTTATGCTTCACGTACCCCCTGGAAATGTGTATGTAACTGGCGTACCCCTTGTATAGATAGATAAAACTATAGTTATAGTATAACAATGGGAATAAAATAAAACATATATATCATGGTTCTCAACCTTTTATGCTTCACGTACCCCCTGGAAATGTGTATGCAACTGGCGTACCCCTTGTATAGATAGATAAAACTATAGTTATAGTATAACAATGGGAATAAAATAAAACATATATATCAGTGGTTCTCAACCTTTTATGCTTCACGTACCCCCTGGAAATGTGTATGTAACTGGCGTACCCCTTGTATAGATAGATAAAACTATAGTTATAGTATAACAATGGGAATAAAATAAAACATATATATCATGGTTCTCAACCTTTTATGCTTCACGTACCCCCTGGAAATGTGTATGCAACTGGCGTACCCCTTGTATAGATAGATAAAACTATAGTTATAGTATAACAATGGGAATAAAATAAAACATATATATCAGTGGTTCTCAACCTTTTATGCTTCACGTACCCCCTGGAAATGTGTATGTAACTGGCGTACCCCTTGTATAGATAGATAAAACTATAGTTATAGTATAACAATGGGAATAAAATAAAACATATATATCATGGTTCTCAACCTTTTATGCTTCACGTACCCCCTGGAAATGTGTATGCAACTGGCGTACCCCTTGTATAGATAGATAAAACTATAGTTATAGTATAACAATGGGAATAAAATAAAACATATATATCAGTGGTTCTCAACCTTTTATGCTTCACGTACCCCCTGGAAATGTGTATGTAACTGGCGTACCCCTTGTATAGATAGATAAAACTATAGTTATAGTATAACAATGGGAATAAAATAAAACATATATATCATGGTTCTCAACCTTTTATGCTTCACGTACCCCCTGGAAATGTGTATGCAACTGGCGTACCCCTTGTATAGATAGATAAAACTATAGTTATAGTATAACAATGGGAATAAAATAAAACATATATATCAGTGGTTCTCAACCTTTTATGCTTCACGTACCCCCTGGAAATGTGTATGTAACTGGCGTACCCCTTGTATAGATAGATAAAACTATAGTTATAGTATAACAATGGGAATAAAATAAAACATATATATCATGGTTCTCAACCTTTTATGCTTCACGTACCCCCTGGAAATGTGTATGCAACTGGCGTACCCCTTGTATAGATAGATAAAACTATAGTTATAGTATAACAATGGGAATAAAATAAAACATATATATCAGTGGTTCTCAACCTTTTATGCTTCACGTACCCCCTGGAAATGTGTATGTAACTGGCGTACCCCTTGTATAGATAGATAAAACTATAGTTATAGTATAACAATGGGAATAAAATAAAACATATATATCATGGTTCTCAACCTTTTATGCTTCACGTACCCCCTGGAAATGTGTATGCAACTGGCGTACCCCTTGTATAGATAGATAAAACTATAGTTATAGTATAACAATGGGAATAAAATAAAACATATATATCAGTGGTTCTCAACCTTTTATGCTTCACGTACCCCCTGGAAATGTGTATGTAACTGGCGTACCCCTTGTATAGATAGATAAAACTATAGTTATAGTATAACAATGGGAATAAAATAAAACATATATATCATGGTTCTCAACCTTTTATGCTTCACGTACCCCCTGGAAATGTGTATGCAACTGGCGTACCCCTTGTATAGATAGATAAAACTATAGTTATAGTATAACAATGGGAATAAAATAAAACATATATATCAGTGGTTCTCAACCTTTTATGCTTCACGTACCCCCTGGAAATGTGTATGTAACTGGCGTACCCCTTGTATAGATAGATAAAACTAGAGTTATAGTATAACAATGGGGATAAAATAAAACATATATATCAGTGGTTCTCAACCTTTTATGCTTCACGTACCCCCTGGAAATGTGTATGTAACTGGCGTACCCCTTGTATAGATAGATTAAACTATAGTTATAGTATAATAATGGGAATAAAATAAAACATATATATCAGTGGTTCTCAACCTTTTATGCTTCACGTACCCCCTGGAAATGTGTATGTAACTGGCGTACCCCTTGTATAGATAGATAAAACTAGAGTTATAGTATAACAATGGGAATAAAATAAAACATATATATCAGTGGTTCTCAACCTTTTATGCTTCACGTACCCCCTGGAAATATGTATGTAACTGGCGTACCCCTTGTATAGATAGATAAAACTATAGTTATAGTATAACAATGGGAATAAAATAAAACATATATATCAGTGGTTCTCAACCTTTTATGCTTCACGTACCCCCTGGAAATGTGTATGTAACTGGCGTACCCCTTGTATAGATAGATTAAACTATAGTTATAGTATAATAATGCCAACTTAACGACTCTGTTACTAGATCTAGCGACTTTTGTGTTCTCATGGCATACCTCCCAAAAAAATTTCCTCGTACCACACGTTGAGAACCCTTGTTATACAGTTTCGCAATTATCTTCCCATTCGTTTAGCATCCAATAGGGAGTAATCCAATGGTTATTTGAAAAAAAAAATATTAAATATCTTTCTGATTTACGAAATATTTACTGATCTTGATGACGCAAACAACAAAGCATAGAACAGAGAGTTATAGAAATGTATGTGTCAGGAAAGACAAAAATTAAACTTTTATCATCTATTATACTCATGCGATACTTAACGTTTAATAAATATAAATATAAAAAATTCCAGGCATTGTTCTTTAGATTTATGTCCCGCTGAATCTGGTGTTGCGAAAGGACTGAATACGGGCAAAAAAAAATGTTTTTTTTTAGCGAATTACAATGCTCTGTTCTTTAAGAATTCCAAAAACGAAGCTAGAGCGATTTGATTGCCATGGATACAGTGTTTATATGGAAAATTTGCTCTACGATGAAATGAGCCGAAAGCTTACTTTTTATGGAACTATGGATATCAAAAATATTTTTCATTTGATGAGTAACGGTAAAAATAAACCGAAAAAGCTTTGACGGTTATTTTAAAAGCTGGGATTTGATTTTTTTCTTTTCCAAACTATAAAAAGCGATCAGGTGAAAAGATTTTGGGTAGTTTTACCTCTGAGTGGCACTTTTTTGCACACCATGGGCTAAATGGCCAGGTCACAAGGACCCCGAAGGTTCGGAGAAGGGGACCCACTGGAACAGCTGTTGGGAGCCTCCCGTCAAGGCCTCCAGTGTGTTCTTTAACGTGCACAGGGTATGGCTCTCTCGCCCACGGGGCCACGGCTCAAAGTCCCATCCGACGGACGGTGGCCTTTCCAAGCCCATTGGTGTCCCCTACTGACCGTGGGCAGGGCGGGGAATTTTGCGGAGATAAATCTCAACGCTGGCACAGGTGGGACTCGAACCTGGGAACTGCAGATTACGAGCCTGGCGCGCTACCGACTGAGTCACCCCCAGGTGAAAAGAAGATGAATGTTTGTTGGCTCAGTCGGTAGCACGCCAGGTTCGTAATTTGTAGTTCCCAGGTTCCAGACTCAACAATAACAGCTTTGAGATTTATCTCCGTAAAGCATTGCCCTCGCTGCTAAAGAAGGATACCGATGGGCCTTAGAATAAGCCGCCTTCCATCGGATGGGACGTTGAGCCATGGTACCATGTGCAGAAGAGCCATACCCTGTGAACGTTAAAGAACACGGTGAATGACCTTGACGGGAGACTTCCACCTGTCTCCTAATAGCTGCCCAGTGGAGCCCCCTTTTTTAACCTTCTCTGAGTTTTTGGGGTCCTTCTGACCTGGCCATTTATTCCATTTTGTGTCAAAAAGGGTCTGTCAGAGATAAGAATGGCTTTCAAATTTTTTACAAAATCCTAAGTATTGAAGACGAACATTAAATGAGCATTGAAGGAGGAAATGATGAGGAAAGGACACACGAGGAAGCACACGTGGCTTAGAAAAATATACATAAAAAGTAAATACCCCCTCAAGCAGCTGCTTACCACAGAGGTCTGACAGGAGCCTGTCAGTTTATATGCCATAGTAGAAAGTCTGAGAGGATGGCAGGACCTCAGCAGGAAAACGACACGAACATCCATGCCTTACCCGAGGCTCGAACCCAGAGTCCCTTAGATCAGTAGCCAAGCGTGCTAACCACTAGGCCGTGGGACGGCATATATATATAATAGAATAAGAAAAATAATACAATGATCAAATTTGAGGAAAAGAGAAATTCATACTCTGTTTTACATAAATAATGGATCGGCAATTACCCCCTCAGAGTTTTTTTGACCAATCGGTGCTTAATACTCTTAACCACGAAAGCCAATGAAAAGCAAAATGTGATGCTTCAATATGCATCAATCATCAACACTTTAGGGAGCTTATGCAGTGGGGCCCCGACTTCCGTTAACATCAACATCCGATATTCTCAGGAACCGATTTACATTCCATAAGAGCTTTCATTTTAAGGGCCGATGATGTTTGCAGGAACAGATGGCTTTTCGGTATAGCTGGGAACGAAGAATGGGGAAAATTTTTAGACGCGTGGGTGGAGTTTTGGCCAATCAGCGCGCCGGAACGATTGTTCTAAATCAATCAGCGTCTTTGTTATTGTTCAGCTCAACATTCCCCCTTTGTTTTGAAATACATAATGGCCATTGTTATTCCTTGTTTACCTTATGTCTGATGCGGCTATTCAGTGTAAGCAGAGTGCATCTTTGTGAATTATAATTAATTTAATGGCGGTACCTCTGTGGCAAGAAGCTGCCGCTTCAGGGGATAGTTGTTTATTTTCTATTTCATTTTTGAATTACCACCACTAAGCTAACATCGATTTCATCAGTCCTGCACTTGAAATCTGAGGCAAATGCTAATTTATTATTATTTATTTTATTTTGATATGTTTTATAACTATTTATTAAATAATCTTTTTTAAAACAGTATAGCTGTCGCGTTGGCTCTGATCAAAGGGACCTGGGCATCGAGCCCCGGATAAGGCATGGATGTTCGTGTTGTTTTTCTGCTGAGGTCCCACAATCCTCAAAGACCTTCACTGTGGTCTTTCTGAGGTGATCAGATATATTTAATTGAAAACTTTATCTTTAGCTACATTTTCTCATAAAACGTTTGTTTTTTTGGAAGTTATGGAATTTTGCAATTAGCTTCCACTGCCATAACGTAAAGGGAGGGGGGGGGGGAGTCACAATTCAATGACCACTGAGTGTATATAAAAAATTTAGTATTCCATGCGCTTGTTAAAAGATTGGTAAGATTCACCTAAAAGTTGTTGGGTTGTTTTACCTCTTAGGGCACTTTTTTTGCACACAATGCGCTAATAGCGATCTGGCAATTCGAAAAAAATCGTTGCCAGGTATTTTTTTGAATTCTGTAATCAACCATAGTGTTCGGATACTTTTTTGAGCGACTGTAGGTGGTCATATTATTTTGATACTAGATCGTGTGGGCTCACTCACGGAAATATTGAGCGTGTGCAGTTACCGTTCACAGCAAACTGGAGCGTGTGCAGTAACTGCACACGCTCCAGTTTGCTGTGAACGGTAACTGGAGCGTGTACAGTTGCTGTACACGCTCCAGATATTTTTCCTGAATTCTGTAATCACGTGACACGAAGGTTGCCAGATCACTAATTTCTAAAAAAATCGTTGCCAGATATTTTTTTGAATTCTGTAATCAACTATAATGTTCGGATATTTATTTGAGCGACTGTACATATGTGAGCCAAATGGACCCATGTTAGGCATCCTAGAATAATAGACTAATATCAATTTGATAAATTTTTTATATCCATAAAACTAAAAAGTAGAAAATTAAATGAATTTGAAAATAAAACTGATTTTAAACACACTAAAAAGTAAAAAGCAAATTTTTTCGTAAACATTTTAGACAATTTTCATCAGTTCCCTTACATTTAACACCACGTTTTTATCGAAGACATTAAATTTTTTTTGTAAAAAGTGTTTGAAATATTTAACGAAACTTTTTTTCGCACCTTAGTACGTTATAAAAAGTTGTTCCTAAACGTATCTCATATAGATATATTTTTTATTCTTTAATATATAGAATAGTGATATTTTATTTCTGTTATAGATATCCATTCATCTTATTGCCTGGAGGTTTTAAATTTAAGTATTGAATATTAATTTCATTATCTTTTTTAATCTTTTATTATCCAGAAGCGTATAATTTTTTAAGTACTTTTCCTCATTATTTTAATTTGTGATTTTGCAGCATTTCATTATTCTTGAGGGGCGGGGGTGGCTCAGTCGGTAGCGCGCCAGGCTCGTAATCTGCAGTTCCCAGATTCGAGTCCCAGCTGGGTCAGCGTTGAGATTTATCTCCGCAAAATTCCCCGCCCTGCCCACGGTCAGTAGGGGACACCGATGGGCTTGGAAAGGCCGCCGTCCGTCGGATGGGACGTTAAGCCGTGGCCCTGTGTGCGGGAGAGACATACCCTGTGCACGTTAAAGAACACGCTCGATGGCCTTGACGGGAGGCTATCATCTGTCTCCCAACAGCTGTTCCAGTGGGTCCCCTCCCCCAACCTTCTCTGAGCCTTCGGGGTCCATGTGACCTGGCCATTTAGCCCATGGTGTGCAAAAAAGTGCCGCTCAGAGGTAAAACAACCCAACCAATAATATAGTGCTTCATATATTACTAGTCTACCCTATTGTTATAGTCCCAGCCTCCGAGGAGAAAACTGTTACATTCCATACTTCAGAGGAAAATAACTATTGAATATAATATTTTCTCCTAAAATAGGCTATTCTAAGATATAATCCTGAAGATATCCTGGACATAATACTGGATCTCACAGGTCCAGGTTGGCTACTGGATGGTTGCAGGAGCATTCTGCTGACTTTGAAATAATGAATTGGCCACCTAGAAGCCCAGAATTAAATCCCATCGAAAATCTTGGGATACCGTCGAGCAGAGTGTTCGGGGCCCGTGTCCCATCAGCGACGACCATCAGCTCTGGAGGATGCATGGGTCGCCGCCGTACATGTGGAACATTTACGCAAGCTTGTGGAGTCCTTGCCTCGTCGTGTGGCGACCGTTATCAGGGCCAGAGAGGGTCCAAAACGTCACTAGGTTGCTATCCCTAATTCAGTGGCACATCAGTGTATAACCTTCAGAGGTTATATTCCCTAAAATACTTTGTATGTCTTAAGCTTTCATTTGATATAGTGCAGGTTACGATCAAACCCAGTTAACTTCTTTTTTGAGGTTATAGGAAGAAGAGGTATTATTAATTTAATTTACTTGATTGCAGTTAATTGTAGTTTGTTAGGTTATAGTATTGTGTAATCTAAATCTAGTTTCAGGCCCGAGAAGCCATCTGTGTTGTAGATAATGTTTTGTTTCAAGACACCAGAAAGTTTCGAAAAGTTGAGTAAATTACCCCTCAAGAATCTGCTTGCCACAGAGGTCTGATAGGAGCCTGCCCGTATAATATGCCGTGCAGAAGGTCTGCAAAGAAGCCGAATTGTATGGGACGTTTTCTTTCAGAGTCATGGGCACCAGCTCGATGGGGGCGGGGGGGGAGCAAGAGGGGCAGTTTCCCCCCTGGAAAAATTGATTGATAAATTATTTATGTTAAATAATATCAGGTGAACCAAATTTTTTTTGTTTTTTGTTTTTAAAAAAATGCTATACAGAATTCCTTATTTGTAGTAGCACTCCTTAATGAAGAGTTCGACATAAATATCTATATATACCTTGAAACTTTAATTGGTATTTCGTCACTTACCCCGCTAGTAATATTTTCCCCCTTTCCGAAACAAATTTTCCCTCCACCGTGGAAAAATTTCTGTTGGCACCCAAGCTCAGAGCGGTACTCTTTTTGTATACAATGGGCTAAATGGCCAGGTCACAAGGATCTCAAAGGCTCAGAGAAATTTGGGGAGTGGACACACTGGAACAGTTGTTAGGAGCCAGATGATGGCCTCCCTTCAAGTCTATCCAGCGTGTTCTTTAACGTGCACAGGGTATGGCTCTCCCGTACACGGGGTCACTGCTTAACGTACCATCCGAAGGACGGCGGCCTTTCCAAGACCATCGCTGTCTCCTGCTGACCGAGGTCAGAGTGCGGATTTTGGCGGAAATAAATCTCAACTCTGGCCCAGCTGGGACTCGAATCTAGGAACGGAAGATTACAAGCCTGGAACGTTAACGACTGAGCCGCCCCTGTATTTCTCAGAAGGTAAAATAACCAATTGGAGATGTCTTAAATCCATTTAAAATAATGAACGCAAGCATGAATGCTATTATTAACAAGTAAGCAGGGTTGGGTTGTTTTACCTCTGAGCGGCACTTTTTTGCACACCATGGGCTAAATGGCCAGGTCACAATTACCCGAAGGCCCAGAGAAAGTTGGGGGAGGGGACTCACTGGAAAAGCTGTTGGGAGGGAGATGTAGCCTCCCGTCAAGGTCATCCATTGTATTCTTTAACGTGCAGAGAGTATGCCTCTCCCGCACACCGTGCTACGCCTTAATATCCCATCGGACGGACGGTGTCCTTTCCAAACCCATCGGTGTCTGAGCCACCCCCGCCCCAGTAAGCAGGGAATTGTTAGTAGCAACTGCAGTTAATGTTTTGATCTGAAACGGAAAGCGTGATCGTGAAAGATGTTTCGGTAGACTCGAAGCTGCAAACCTCAGCTGCTGTTTCATTTCTTTGAAACCACTGCACGAAGAGAAAGAAATAAACCCGAATTCCGCAGTGGTTTTGCGCTCGTGCATTTTTACAGCCAGAAGCAGCTGCAAAATCCAAATGCGCCAGCAGCTGAATTCTGACCTGTGTGAGTCTTAGTGTAAAGCGGCTTATGATTCGAATGAAAGTCGGGACAATAAAGCTTCCAGAGCCCCTTCTCCTTTGGCATTCAAATAACCAGGAGTCTTTACGCGTCGGCTTTCTTCTTCGTTGCTCTTGGTAACAGTGCACTCCAACGCTCTATATGAGGACGCTAGGGATAGCCCAGGCATTAATATACCCCATGAAAGCAGATGAAATATCATTTGCTCAGTAAGGAACAGTGTGAGATGGGATTTTTATGGTCTCAACGTGATTCCTGCAAAGCGGACCACCCTGGCTGTTACTTTTGCAACTGTTTTTATACGACCAGGATAAACGACGACTATGTTGGGAGTAAGCAATTATCGATAATATGCGCAGTAGCGAGTTTTGGGTTTATTATTGATATGCGTTGTCTGGTGATTTTTTTTATTAGTTTTACGATGCTATCTGGGTTTTTTTTTTTTTCATTATTAAAGACGAACATTTGCATAGATAAACGATGTAAATTTTCGACGGATAAAGGAGATAGTTTAGCTTTTCAGTGATATAAATATTAATATCTTTTTCGATGTTTTCTGAAAAGTTAGAACTTGGGAATTGGGTTGGGTTGTTTTACCTCTGAGCGGCACTTTTTTGCACACTATGGGCTAAATGGCCAGGTCACATGGACCCCGAAGGCTCAGAGAAGGTTGGGGGAGGGGACCCACTGGAACAGCTGTTGGGAGACAGATGGTAGCCTCCCGTCAAGGCCATCCAGCGTGTTCTTTAACGTGCACAGGGTATGGCTCTCCCGCACACGGGGCCACGGATTAACGTCCCATCCGACGGACGGCGGCCTTTCCAAGCCCATCGGTGTCCTCTACTGACCGTGGGCAGGGCGGGGAATTTTTGCGGAGATAAATCTCAATGCTGACCCAGCTGGGACTCGAACCTGGGAACTACAGATTACGAGCCTGGCGCGCTACCGACTGAGCCACCCCCGCCCCTAGAACTTGGGAAGAAATTGTAGTCTGTAAAAAATGTTCAGTAACACTATTCGAAATGTTTGGTGTGAAAAATGCATTATTGGTTTTATCTTTTGATTAATCAATAGTAAATACACATAGTTACATGTTGATATAGAAATCAATAAAACAATAAATAGTTTCGTGAAAAAAAAAAAACGAGTTTTGCCGATGCGCGGGACTCGATCCCGTATCTCTCCAGATTCTATGATCGGGGAAAGAAGTTGTCTTCCCCGATCATAGATGGCGCCATGAGCGACAAGTTCGGGAAGATTTATAAATGACATTAGTGGATAATTAACGGATCGACAGCTAGTTTAGTGGTTAGAACACTCTGGCAGAATCTATATAGACGTGGATTGGAGTCTCGCGCATCAGTAAAGCTCTTTTTCCCCCAAAAAAATTATTTATTATTTTTCAACTTTTGCTTTCGCAAGTTTAGTTGTTTTTACCTCTGAGCAGCACTTTATTTTTATGCACAGAATGGATTAAATGGCCAAATCAGAAAGACTCCACGAACTCAGAGTCGGGTAAGGGAACGAGATCCGCGGGCCAGCTGTTAGGAGATAGATGAGAGCTTCCCATCAAAGCCATCCAACGTGTAAATCATATGGGTTTCCTGCATATAGAACCACGGTTTAACGCACTGCGGCCTTTCCAAGTCCACACAATGGCTATGTCCACACTTTTGCGCTCTCATCTTCAACTTCACTCTCAACTTTCAATTCCGCTGTCCAGGGTTGGGTTGTTTTACCTCTGAGCGGCACTTTTTTTGCACACCATGGGCTAAATGGCCAGGTCACATGGACCCCGAAGGCTCAGAGAAGTTTGGGGGAGGGGACCCACTGGAACAGCTGTTGGGAGACAGATGGTAGCCTCCCGTCAAGGCCATCCAGTGTGTTCTTTAACGCGCACAGGGTATGGCTCTCCCGCACACGGGTTGGGTTGGGTTGTTTTACCTCTGAGCGGCACTTTTTTGCACACCATGGGCTAAATGGCCAGGTCACATGGACCCCGAAGGCTCAGAGAAGGTTATGGGAGGGGACCCACTGGAACAGCTGTTGGGAGACAGATGGTAGCCTCCCGTCAAGGCCATCCAGCGTGTTCTTTAACGTGCACAGGGTATGACTCTCCCGCACACGGGGCCACGGCTTAACGTCCATTCCGACGGACGGCGGCCTTTCCAAGCCCATCGGTGTCCCCTACTGACCGTGGGCAGGGCGGGGAATTTTGCGGAGATAAATCTCAACGCTGACCCAGCTGGGACTCGAACCTGGGAACTACAGATTACGAGCCTGGCGCGCTACCGACTGAGCCACCCCCGCCCCCCGCACACGGGGCCATGGCTTAACGTCCCATCCGACGGACGGACGGCCTTTCCAAGCCCATCGGTGTCCCCTACTGACCGTGGGCAGGGCGGGGAATTTTGCGGAGATAAATCTCAACGCTGACCCAGCTGGGACTCGAACCTGGGAACTACAGATTACGAGCCTGGCGCGCTAACGATTGAGCCCCCCCCCGCCCCCCGAGTAGTCCAGCGCATGCCTTAGATGGAATGCGTTAGACGCATGCCTTCAACTGTCTACACCTATGTGTCAAATAGCTTTCAATTTTTCACCAGTGCAGACGTGAAGATGCAATGGACGTAACTGATGCTGCTATGTTAGCGGCTATAAGAATGAATGAACATGGATTACTTTAATGTCGGCTGAAGGTCCCATGTCACGTCAACACAAGTACTTGTAGAGTTATATAACATAGGTAGAATATATAGTGAAACATTTAGTGAAAATATTATAAATGAAAGTTTTATTTTTATTTTTTTGTAATAATATTATTTTATTAATAATAATTTTATAACGAATAATTTATTTTGTTCTATAACGAATATATTTATTAATGATAATTTATAAAGACCAATGTTTGTCTGACGACATGGTGAACAAAAAACACAATCTCAATAATTACAAAAACAGAACGAAACCTGCCAGACAAACTACGAAGTTGCACGGAATGTTGAACAAAAATCCACTGCTGGTGGGGGCGGGGGTGGCTCCGTCGGTAGCGCGCCAGGCTCGTAATCTGTAGTTCCCAGGTTCGAGTCCCAGCTGGGTCAGCGTTGAGATTTATCTCCGCAAAACTCCCCGCCCTGCCCACGGTTTGTAGAGAACACCGATGGGCTTGGAAAGGCCGCCGTCCGTCGGATGGGACGTTAAGCCGTGGCCCCGTGTGCGGAAGAGCCATACCCTGTGCACGTTAAAGAATACATGGGATAGCCTTGGCGGGAGGCTACCATCTGTCTCCCAACAGCTGTTCCAGTGGGTCCCCTCCCCAAACATTCTCTGAGCCTTCGAGGTCCATGTGACCTGGCCATTTAGCCCATGGTGTGCAAAAAAGTGCCGCTCAGAGGTAAAACAACCCAACCCACTGCTGGTGGAAGCACGTGCGCTACTGCCTGCGTCACTGAAAAACGGCGCCTTTCAACTGATTTGGGGCATGCCTTTGCGGCGCATGCGGCACAGCGCGTGCGTGTAGCGCACGTAAAACGCACAAACTGTGGACATAGCAAATGAGACATCCCTTTATTAAATTGGCATTGCCATAATTTTGAACAAAAAGACTTTAATTTGTTTTTAAATTTTGGAGCAAATACAAGTGATTCAAAGGGTCATAGAAAATGTCAGACAGCTGTCTTCTGGAAAGCTATTTCAGATATTGGAACCCTTTCAAGAATAGAGCCGTCCCGTGGCCAAGTGGTTAGCGCACTTGGCTGCTAATCTAACGGACCTGGGTTCGAGCCCCGGAGTAAAGGCATGGATGTTCGTGTGGTTTTTTCTGCTGAGGTCGTCCATCCTCACAGACCTTCTACTCTGGCATATAAACTGATAGGCTCCTGTCAGACCTCTGTGGCAAGCAGCTGCTTGAGGAGGTGTTTTTTTTTTATTATTATCTTCAAGAATAGATTTATTTGACAGCATTGGTGTCGTTTGCACATATTTATCATTTTGGAGCTACGAGCAAAGCATAAAAGAATCAAATCGAAATATTTCCATACCGTGGTTTTTCAAATTTTGATTCGAACACCCAACATATCCCAACAATTTCTTTTGTTCTGTTGGCCACAAAAGGCTCAAAAACTTGAAATATTTACAACTTGAAAATTTTTAAAAGGCCGGATTGGCAATAATATCCATAGATTCAATATCTCACATCAATGAAACCTTTTTGCACTAGGGAAAAGAAGTTCTAGAACAACCCACTTCCGTTTTCGGAACATTTACTAGATGCCATTTTTTTCTCAAAGGATCATGAAATTTCCGTTCAATTCTTTCATGACCGCAACTGAAGGTAAAAATATGTTCTTCTAAATTGCTTCTTCTGTTTAGTGAAAAAAATAAACTCAAGCCTGGGTATGGGAAATTGAACGATGACCAAAATTCGTATATTAAATCGGGGCGGGGGTGGCTCAGTCGGTAGCGCGTCAGGCTCGTAATCTGCAGTTCCCAGGTTCGAGTCCCAGCTGGGTCAGCGTTGAGATTTATCTCCGCAAAACTCCCCGCCTTGCCCACGGTCAGTAGGGGATACCGATGTGCTTGGAAAGGCTGTCGTCCGTTGGATGATACGTTAAGCCGTGGCCCCGTGTGCGGGAGAGCACATACCCTGTGCACGTTAAAAACACGCTTGATGGTATTGACGGGAGGTAACCATCTGTCTCCCAACAGCTGTTCCAGTGGGTCCTCTCCCCCAACCTTCTCTAAGCCTTCGGGGTCCATGTGACCTGGCCATTTAGCCCATGGTGTGCAAAAAAGTGCCGCTCAGAGGAAAACAACCCAACCTTATATAAAACTTGGCTCCAGGCACCCTATACAGAACTTGGTTTCAGGAACACTGTGTAGAACTTTGTTTCAGGGACCCCATACAGAACTTGGCTCCATAGATCCCATACAGAACTTGGCTCCATAGATCCCATACAGAACTTGGCTCCATGGACCCCATACAAAAGTTGTCTCCAGGGATACCACATAGAACTTGGCTCTAATGATACCATATAGAATCTGACTCCAGGAACCCTACATAGAACTTGGCTCCAGGTATCTTATATAGAACTTTGAACCCCATACAGAACTTGACTCCAGGGACACCATATAGCATTTGGCTCTAGGAATCCTATATATAACTTTGTTCTAAGGACCCCATACAGCACTTGGCTCCAGGGACCTCAATTTCTTAATCCATTTTGTTCTTATTCGATGATGTAAATAAAAAGTAGTTTGTTAATTCACGTAACTGAAAGCATCGTCCCATCAGATCAAACAAGTACAAATATTTGAAACAAATTTCCATTAAAATTATTTTTTAAAACTTCTCAAAAGTGATTTTGGGATCGTTTTTACTTCAAATTCGCTAACTGAATATTACGACTTGAATGCCGATTTATCAGGCAACTCCTCAGCGAAATAATATTCATCGCACCCAGTAACTTTCTTTTTTGTTTAAAAGCATTCGTCTTATCTTCTTACGACCACACAGAGTATTGAATTTCGCAAGCCGAAGCTCTGTTAGTGACGTTTGAGTTTGCTATCCCCCTCTCCTCCCCTCCTCCCAGTCTTCTTGTTCATCTTTTCCGAGGATGCTGTGCGCTCTTCGAAATCTGCTTTCTGTGACCAAATGCACCTGAACGTTTCCAGAGAATGAAAGAATCTCTTTGTTTGAACTGTCATGTTTTTTTCCCTCCTGATCTTCCTCCTTCTAGTCTCAGAAGAGGGGTGGGTGTGGCGGCCACGAAGGATGAGGGGATGAAAACAGAGAGAAGGGGGGGGGAGGAGGGCAAAGAGGGGAGGTAACTGGATCGAAAAGCATAAGATCGTCGGAATTGCTGAACGAGACTCCTTTAATTCCTTTTCCCTTTGAGAGGTCTACGTCTTTGCGTCTTTGTGGCGACATTCGTGATTTTCATTTCCTTTTCTTCCCAGCTTCAAAGAGAATGTTCTTCGTGGACTCTGCCCCCCTGCGATATTCATGAGCTGGTAGCAGAGTGGCTTGTCAGCTCCAAACCCCGCTGCCGTGCTCCTGCGACTGACGACCACCCCGCTACTTCGACAACAGCGCTAACATTTGCAGAACTCCTGTTTTACACCCGCTTATCTCGATCAATGTGTATTTCATTTCGTAACGACCCATGCGATTATGACAGAGGAAGAAGAAGAAGCCGGCACACAATGTATAAACGTCACGGAATCGATACACGCTTCAGCGATGAGGAAGAATTGCTCTTGCTGGTCAGCAAGAGCAAGTCCCTCTCGCAGCAGACGGTCCCAAGAGTTCTCTGCTGCATCCTCAACAATTCCTGAATTATTTTTTTTTACGCTATTTCTCTTTTTCGCTAGACCGGAGAGAGAAGGAGAAACTCATCGTCTAAGCCGTGAAAGCTAAGTAGTGGCGGATACATTCGGTTCGTGTGACTAGTGATGAGATCGGTTCCTGCGTTAAATAGATTTTCTCTCTGCATCCTGATCGAGACGAATTTGTTGTCGTCGGTTGTCTTGTTTGATGTTTGTCTATCCGAAATGACATTTAGGAGAAGAGCTATGCCTTTCATCTATTCGCCGAAGACTTAACTTCAGGGAATTTCTATTTCGTTACTCTGGGATCGAGGCTTATTCTTAACTGATGCATCGAGTTGTTTCGCTTGACGAGATTAAGTTTGCTTCCAAATATTGGTGCAGTTGTTTATGACGCAGAATCTTCTCAATGATAATTCTTTCGTCAGAAAGATTGGTTAAGTTTAAAACTTGGCTGACAATTTTAATTTTTGCTCAACATTTAGTTGGGTTGTTTTACTTCTGAACGGTACTTATTTGCACACCATGGGCTAAATGTCAGGTCACATGGACTCCGAAGGCTCAGAGAAGGTTGGGGAAGGGGACCCACTGGAACAGCTGTTGGGGGACAGATGGTAGCCTCCCGTCAAGGCCATCCAGCATGTTCTTTAACGTGCACAGGGTATGGCTCTCTCGTACGCGGGGCCATGACTTAACGTCCCATCCGATGGACGGAGGCCTTACCAAGCCCATCGGTGACCATGGCAGAGAATTTTGAAGAGATATATCTCAACGCTGACCCAGGTGGGACTCGAACCTGGGAACTGCAGATTACGAGACTAGCGCGATACCGACTGAGTCACCCCCGCCACACACATAATGGGGACTTGCACCTCTATATAGCAGGTTACCTGTCTGGCCTGCCGGTGACATCAAACATCATAAATTTCAAGAATGTCCTAAAATA
Source organism: Ryuthela nishihirai (assembly GCA_038380435.1). Classification (NCBI taxonomy): domain Eukaryota; kingdom Metazoa; phylum Arthropoda; class Arachnida; order Araneae; family Heptathelidae; genus Ryuthela; species Ryuthela nishihirai. The sequence goes on from JAWZYU010000020.1 coordinate 46,538,517, forward strand.
TATGCAACTTCTCTAATTCTGATCATAGAAAAGAAATGTATGCAGGAATGTATTCTTCCCCCCTTGAAGAATCTGGATTTTCAATTGCTCTATGATGTACCCACTATAAAAGAGAGTATGAAGGAGGGCTTGAGGATGATTATATGTGGTGAGGAGGGAGGAAAGATCCCATTTTCTGGCATTGCAGATAGAACCTCCACTGTATTGAAATGTGGATTCATTGCGTAGTGACATGAAGGTTGCAAGATCACTAATTTCTAAAAAAAATCGTTGCCAGATATTTTTTTTCTGAATTCTGTAATCAACCATAGTGTTCGGATACTTTTTTGAGCGACAGTAGGTGGTCATATTATTTTGATACTAGATCGTGTGGGCTCACTCACGGAAATATTGAGCGTGTGCAGTTACCGTTCACAGCAAACTGGAGCGTGTGCAGTTGCTGTACACGCTCCAGTTTGCTGTGAACGGTAACTGGAGCGTGTACAGTTGCTGTACACGCTCCAGATATTTTTCCTGAATTCTGTAATTGCGTGACACGAAGGTTGCCAGATCACTAATTTCTAAAAAAAAATATCGTTGCCAGATATTTTTTCTGAATTCTGTAATCAACCATAGTGTTCGGATATTATTTTAAGCGGCTGCACATCTTAAATGTTATCCGGCCCTTCCAACAAATTCTGTTAGGATTATTTTTAGCTGGTTAAAAAAAACTCACCTAATATAGTAATAAAGTATCACAAGAAAACGTCGTGTAGACAAGAAACACTTGAAATAATTAGCTGAAAAAAATTTGGTTTGCCCTGAGTGGGATTCGAACCCACGTCTCTCAGAAGCATGCCGGGTGTCTTAACCGCTAGACCACCAGAGACAAACCGTCACATTGCAGAAGAAAACTGGCAACCGGTTTTTTCAATAATGTGACTCCTGGAATGCTTCTGGGAGACGTGGGTTCGAATCCCACTCAGAACAACCAATTTCTTTCAGATAATTATTTCAACTCACCTAATATTTTCATTTTGTCCTTCTGTAGATAGTCAACTTTAATTTTTTAGAGATAAATTTTTAAAAAATGATTTTGGTTTAGAATAGATGAAATATCATGATTTGCACTTTTCGAATCTTCCAGTAGCTTTAATAATTCCTGAAGCTTTAACAATGTTTACAATGTTAGTAACATTCATTTGAACTGTCATTTTTTTTACCACATGTTTTTTAATAGCGTCCTCTAACAGTGGAAAAAGTTGGGAAACTATAAATTTTAAATTGCAAACGATCTATTTATGCTAGAAATCTGAAATTTTGGTGGTAAAATGTCACGGTCAGGAATGATTTGCCAGCTTCTCCCCAGAGAGATGGCGGTGAAGGCAACTGTTCCGATATAAAGGAAAACTTTTTTGTGTTATAGGTGCTAATAAAATATTACTTCTTCTAACAAGATAGATGCCTTCTAACAGCTGGCCAATGGGTCCGCTCCTTCCAATCTTCTCTGAGTTCTCGGGGTCCTAGGGGCGGGGGTGCTCAGTCGGTAGCGCGCCAGGCTCGTAATCTGTAGTTCCCAGGTTCGAGTCCCAGCTGGGTTAGCGTTGAGATTTATCTCCGCAAAATTCCCGCCCTGCCCACGGTCAGTAGGGGACACCGATGGGCTTGGAAAGGCAGCGTCCGTCGGATGGGACGTTAAGCCGTGGCCCCGTGTGCGGGAGAGCCATACCCTGTGCACGTTAAAGAACACGCTCGATGGCCTTGACGGGAGGCTACCATCTGTTTCCTAACAGCTGTTCCAGTGGATCCCTTCCCCCAACCTTCTCTGAGCCTTCGGGTTCCATGTGACCTGGCCATTTAGCCCATGGTGTGCAAAAAAGTGCTGCTCAGAGGTAAAACAACCCAACCCAACTCGGGGTCCTTGTGACCTGGACATTTAGCCCATTGTGTGCAAAAAAAAGTGCGGCTCAGAGGTAACCCAACCCATTTAGGAGGTTTGCATTGATTTCTCTACACTTTGAACATTTAAGAGAATAATTAGAGGAAGAATACATCGCTAACGGCGAATATGGAATGGTCATTTTCAAAAGAAAATGAAGATTTTCAGTTTCTATTTTAACTGCCCCGAAAAGTAAAATTCGAACTAATGTATGGTTGAAGACAGATGATAGCCTTCCACCAAGGTCACCCTGTGTGTTCTTTAACGTGCACAGGGCTCTCCCGCACACGGAGCCGCGGCTTAACTTCCCATCTGACCGATGGCGGCCTTTCATAGCTCATCGGTATCCCCTACTGACCAAAGGCAAGGTGCGGAGTTTAGTGGAGATAAATCTCAACGCTGACCCAACGGGACTCGAAGCTGGGAACTGCAGATTACTCGCCCCCCCCCCCCCCTATCTAAATGGAACATACGATCCATCTAAATTATACGACAAAAGGATCCTTGTTCCAATCCATAAGAGTACTGTCGCTCAAAAAAGTATCTGAATACTACGGTTGATTACAGAATTCAGATAAAATATCTGGCAACGATTGTTTTAGAAATTAGTGATCTGGCAACCTTCGTGTCACGTGACACGAAGGTTGCCAGCTCACTAATTTCTAAAACAATCGTTGCCAGATATTTTATCTGAATTCTGTAATCAACCGTAGTGTTCGGATACTTTTTTGAGCGACAGTACAGTAATGACAGAAATAAATGCATTTCATTGACTGCCAACATAATTCTTTCTTGCGTTTTATTGACATTTAGAAACAGCTGGGATTGCTTCGTCCATTACTGTTAATTGAGACATTGATTCTCCATTACTTCTTAAAAGTAATAACTTCATCCTTCACTACCGGCTTGAAACTCAAAAATAAGTTTCACTTTTCCTACCGAAGAACGAAAGATTTTAAACTCAAAATAATTCAGACTATTTTCATCTCTGGAAATTAATCCCAGAATACAATAAAAAGAACAAACCAGACGAAAAAAAAAAAATCTCTTTTGAAGCGTCTTCATTTTAATAGTAAAATAAATAATAATCTTAAAGCAATATATATATTTTTTAAGAAGTATAGTCGTTCAAAAAAGTATCCGAACACTGTGGTCGATTACAGAATTCAGAAAAAATATCTCGCAACGATGTTTTTAGAAATTAGTGATCTGGCAACCTTCGTGTCACGTGTCATTCAGGAACATCTATTAAGGGTCCTTCATCTCCATCGGTGGGTTTCGCATTGTCGGGTTGGGTTGTTTTACCTCTGGGCGGCACTTTTTTGCACACCATGGGCTAAATGGCCAGGTCACAAGGACCCCGAAGGCTCAGAGACGGTTGGGGGAGGGGGCCCACTGGAACAGCTGTTGGGAGACAGATCGTAGCCTCCGTCAAGTCCACTTCAAAGATTAGAGATTTGATGTCCTGATCATTTAAAAACTCCTAGTGTTGATGTCCCAGATTCGAGTTCCAATGTAAGTGCATTGAGATCTCCTACGCTAAACTGCACTTTGTTTTCGGTGAGGCAGGTTTGACCGTTGGACTTTTTAGTTCTTGGGGTACTTGTGACCTCAATCCATTTTGTAAAAAAAAAAGTTCCCCGAGTGGTTCAACAACAAGCCAATGCAATCTGATCATTTAATCTATTGTGCTCAGAGAGGTTCACTGATAATCTAATCTAATCATATTAGACAATTTATATCGTGGAAGGGAATACTATGAAAAGCATCAACGATTTGTTTCCAAATGACGAGTTTTATTTAATCAAGATTTAATAGAAAGCTGAGAATAGTGATGTGACGTCGTGTTGAGTTGCCAGCATGTTTCAGACCAATCTATTTCAGCGATATGTATCGAGCAGCAACTTTAAAAAAAAAAACGCTGCACCGGAGTTCCGAAATTTGCAACTGCAACTCAGTTCGTTCGAGGGCTGCTGGAACGTGTTTACTGCCATTGACTCTGCCACTTGACGATGCAGAATGGTAATCGCTTCTCCTCTGAAGACTCGATTCGAGCATTTGCTGGCGACTATTAACGTTCCCATGCGCCTTGCTCGATGCATTTGAAACACTCGTCGGCAGTAAACCCTCACCTGACGAAATTCAGCGGGACATAAATGAGTTCGTGCATTAAAATGAAATTATTCGGATGGGGAGCAGAAAATGGCCGAAAGAGAGTAGAAAAATAAGCGGGAAGGAAAAGGAGAGCGAGGAAATGGGCAAATCGAGGAGGGGAGGGTGGAAGAAGATTAGAAATAACTGATTTGTGGAATTGTGAAGCATTGCTCACTGAATATTACTATCAGCTGGTAAATTTGGTTCTTCTCTTTTTGGATATTTGTATTTCGTTCGTGGTTCAGTTATTTGAATATTTCGGAAAGGACAAAACCGGAGTCGGTAAACATTAAACAGATTTCATCAGGGGTGTTTACAATAAAAAATAGCATGGGGGTGAGAATAGTATTTCCGAGGAAGCAGTTGAAAGAAGTTTAATTTCTAAACAGGAAACTGAAATAAATTTAAATTTCGAGACAGGTAGCTAAAAAAATTGATTTGTAGGAAGGTGACAAGAAATTAAATTCGTAGCGAGAATTGAAGAAATTTAATTTCAAAGGAGGCAACTGGAATAGAGTAGAATTCTGGAGTAGCAACTAAAAAAAATAATGGGTTGGGTTGTTGTACCTCTGAGCGGCACTTTTTTGCACACAAATGGGCTAAATGGCCAGGTCACATGGACCCCGAAGGCTCAGAGAAGGTTGGGGGAGGAGACCCACTGGAGCAGCTGTTGGGAAACAGATGGTAGCCTCCCGTCAAGGCCATCCAGCGTGTTCTTTAACGTGCACAGGGTATAGCTCTCCACACACGGGGCCACGGTTTAACGTCCCATCCGATGGACGGCGGCCTTTCCAAGCCCATCGGTGTCCCCTACTGACCGTGGGCAGGGCGGAGAATTTTGCGGAGATAAATCTCAACGCTGACCCAGGTGGGACTCGAACCTGGGAACTACAGATTACGAGCCTGGCGCGCTACCGACTGAGCCCCCCCCCCCCCCAAAAAAAAAAAAAATAATGGGAATGCCACTATAGGAATTGAAGTTTCTAGGAAGGCAATTGAAACAAATTTTGCAGGGAAGCAACTGAAGGAAACGGGACTTGTAGAGAGGCAACTGGAATACTGAATTTGAATGGTAAAAGTGAAAGAAATTAAATTTCTGAGAAGGCAACTGTAGGAAATTATATTATTAAGAAGGCAATTAAAAAATAAATCTGGAACGTTAAGGGAAATAAATTGCACGAAATTCATGTGGAGGTTACTTAAAAATAAATATGCAAGGGAGCCAAGGAATTAAAAATATTTTAGAAATGAATTTGAAAAAAAAAAAAGGTAAATATCTGTAAGGAAGCAACTGGAAAAAAAAATATAAAATAATCTACACGAAAGCAGCTGAAAGTAATTAAATGGTTATAAGGAAGCAATTGAAATAAATTTAATTTCAAAAGGGGCTGATGAATAATTATGAACGTGAGCTGCAAAAAAAAATCCATCGGACATATTGAAATATATGTACATATATATTTATATGTTGCAAAAAAAAATATTTTTTACTTATTTTTTTCTGGAATTCTAGGGTGAGAAACTTGCACATTCCTTGATGTAGCTATCCTTAACTTTTGGGGAGGGAATTGGATTGACTGAGTCGGTAGAGCTCCAGGCTCGTAATCTGCAGTTCCCAGATTCGACTCCCAATTATACCTGCGTTGAGATTTATCTCAACTTAAACTCTACCCTCGCTGAGAAAAGGGACGCCGATTGGTTAGGAGAGGACGTCGCCCGTCGGATGGGACGTTAAGCGATGGCTCTGTTTGTAGGAAAAACCATACCACGTAAAGTCGCTCAAAAGAGTATCCGAACGCCATGGTTGATTACAAAATTCAGAAAAAACATCTGGCAACGATTTTTTTAGAAATTAGTGATCTGGCAACCTTCGTGTCACGTGATTACAGAATTCAGGAAAAATATCTGGAGCGTGTACAGTTGCTGTACACGCTCCAGTTACCGTTCACAGCAAACTGGAGCGTGTGCAGTAACTGCACACGCTCCAGTTTGCTGTGAACGGTAACTACACACGCTCAATATTTCCGCGAGTGAGCCCACACGATCTAGTATCAAAATAATATGACCACCTACAGTCGCTCAAAAAAAGTATCCGAACACTACGGTTGATTACAGAATTCAGAAAAAATATCTGACAACGTTTTTTTTGGAAATTAGTGATCTGGCAACCTTCGTGTCACGTGATTACAGAATTCAGGAAAAATATCTGGAGCGTGTACAGTTGCTGTACACGCTCCAGTTTGCTGTGAACGGTAACTGCACACGCTCAATATTTCCGTGAGTGAGCCCACACGATCTAGTATCAAAATAATATGACCACCTACATACACTTTAAAGAACCCTCTGGATGACTTAAACGCGAGGTTTTCATCTCTTTCCTAACAGCTGTCAATTGGTTCCCTTACCCAGCATTCTTATTCTCTGAGCCCTTGGGGTCGTTGTGACCTGCCAATTCATCCCATTGTATGTACAAAAGTGTCTCTCAGAAGTGAAACAACCCATCCTTGTCCTCTTCTAGACAGGCGCGTGGAAACTGAAACTAAAAGCAAAATTTAACAGAAAAATGAAATAAAAAACAAAAATCCCTTAGCGTTTGTTTAATTTTATTGCGGTTATAAAATAGGAAAAATATTGTAAATCGACTTTCAGAATATTTGATCTTAAGCAAAACTTTTAAATTCAAAGTTGAAGTTATTTTATTTCTGCTGTTAAAAGATTTTATTTGACAAGAATCTAAATTTTATTTGATACAAACGTAATCTCAAAATATTTCATGTTTGCTTCTTGTATAGAGAAAAGTGAAACATTGTATAAAAGCGAGCTGTGGGGATTAATTTTTTTATCTTTAACGCGTTATCCTTACTAGAAGCAATCAAGATACAAAAGTCTTGATTACTACAGGGAAACGAAAACTGTTTTCCAAAAAGGAAATGAAGTCAAGCTGCGACAACGGGATTCAGGACAAAAAAAAAAAAGCAATCGCCGCTATTTTAAAGTTCAAAATATGCGCGTGTGGAATATGATCTTTAAATCTGAACGTTTAATCTCATTTCTCAAAAGGAAATCAACGCGTATCAGTTCTTTCATTACCTCCATTTCACTTTTTTTTTAAACAGTGGTAAATTACTTTATTTTTAATTTTTTGATAAATGAGTGAATTTCTAAGACATTAAACTGAAAAAATAATTTTTATGTGAAAATAATTTTATATAACGGTATATGTAAAAACAGTTGTTTTAGCTGTCTGCCATACCTTTTTTTTTATTAACTCCTATTTCTCGTTCGAGTCCCAGCTGGGTCAGCGTTGAGATTTATCTCCGCAAAATATACCCCCCCCCCCGGCCAACGGCCCTGTGCACGTTAAAGAACACGCTGGATGGCCTTGACGGGAGGCTACCATCTGTCTCCCAACATCTGTTCCAGTGGGTCCCCTCCCCCAACCTTCTCTGAGCCTTCGGGGACCATGTGACCTGGCCGTTTAGCCCATGGTGTGCAAAAAAGTGCCTCTCAGAGGTAAAACAACCCAATTCCTATTTCTCTAAAGAAGTGGGTATATCTTTCTCATTTCATTTTCTTTCTCTCTCATGTGTAATGCATGATCAGCTTCGAATGTATTCGTCTGATATTTTTACGTTTTTATTTCAAGTTTGGTGGCGCAGATAGATTTCTATATTGACCCACATGTCGTTGAACCAAGTGAAGGCAAACATCACCGATGCTTGATTCGGCTCGCAGAACTGCGATTTAAGGAGCTGCAGCCTTTGCTCCTACTTTTCAATTCTTCTTTCAATTTTCAACGTGTGCAGCAGGAGATGCTGATATTGCAACTCTTTTCCAAATTTGGCGAAAGCCACTGATATGCAAAATTTATGCGTTGTGTTTTCAGGTTCCTTTACCTTTGTACTCTTCCTTAGAATACGGCAGGTAAAAAAAAAGGAAAAAAAAAACTTCTGGTTTCTGAAAAATCTGGCATTTTGGATTGTTGGTTGGGATTTTTTTAACTGGGTTTGATCAACTTTTGGTTATTTAACTTCTGAGTAGCACTTTTTTGCACACTGGCTAATGTAGACATTTAGTGTGTTGCAAGACTCCGAGAACTCAGAAAAAATTGGGGGGTGGGAAGAAGCCCTTCTTGGCAGCTGTTAGAACACAGATGATAGCTTCCCCTCAAGGCAATCCAGCGTATTCTTTTAAATGTGCAGAAGCATATCTCTCTCACACGGGGAACCACGGCTTAATGTCCCATCGGACAGACGGAAGCCTCTTCCAAACCCATTGATGTCCCCTTTCTCACCGAGGCAAGGGATTTAACGGAGATAAACCTCAATGATGGTCCTTGTGGGACTCGAACTGGGAACTGCAGATTCGATCTGATCGGACCTGGGAACTCACCGCCATGTCCTCTGTCAGTAGGGGACACCGATGGGCTTGGAAAGGCCGCCGTCCGTCGGATGGGACGTTAATCCGTGGCCCCGTGTGCGGGAGAGCCATACCCTGTGCACGTTAAAGAACACGCTGGATGGCCTTGACGGGAGGCTACCATCTGTCTCCCAACAGCTGTTCCAGTGAGTCCCCTCCCCCAACCTTCTCTGAGCCTTCTGGGTCCATGTGATCTGGCCATTTAGCCCATGATGTGCAAAAAAGTGCCGCTCAGAGGTAAACCAACAATAACAACACTTCTAACTAGTAGGAAATAAAATTAAAAAAAAGTTATATAAAGAAGGAGGAGAAGACTAAAGTGGCTAATTTCAAGTTTGTTTCTATTTTTTACAGTACAGTCGCTCAAAAAAATATCCGAACACTCTGGTTGATTACAGAATTAAGGAAAAAATATCTGGCAACGTTTTTTTAGAAATTAGTGATCTGCCAACCTTCGTGTCACGTGACACGACGGTTGCCAGATCACTAATTTCTAAAAAAATCGTTGCCAGATATTTTTTCTGAATTCTGTAATCAACCATAGTGTTCGGATATTTTTTAATATATATAATGCGTATGAATATATAATGCAATGAATATGGAGCGTGTGCAGTTACCGTTCACCGCAAACTGGAGCGGTTGCGGTTAATGTTCACAGCACATTGGATCGTGTGAGCTCACAAAGACCTAGATCATGTGGGCTCACTCACGGAAATATAGAGCGTGTGCAGTTACCGTTCACAGCAAACTGGAGCGTGTGCAGTAACTGCACACGCTCCAGTTGTGAACGGTAACTGGAGCGTGTACAGTTGCTGTACACGCTCCAGATATTTTTCCTGAATTCTGTAATCACGTGACACGAAGGTTGCCAGATCACTGATTTCTAAAAAAAATCGTTGCCAGATATTTTTTCTGAATTCAGTAGTCAACCATAGTGTTCGAATACTTTTTTGAGCGACTGTACACGTAGAAAAGAGAAAAGTGCAAACGAGGAGAGTGAACTCACAGGTTGCATCATAAAAGACAACGGAGATGCATTTTCAGAAGAAGAAAGAAAAGCGTCTTAAGCCGTTGTTTCTTTTGCGACTCCGGTCTTGAAGAAGCCCAAAAACCGCCACTTATGAGCACGTGATCGGAATGGGGATGCCTGAAGATCATCCCGTTTTCTTCCCGCTTTTGCGGGAAGCATCCTTTTACACCGGCGACAGGGGCAAAAGATCACGATTTTGACTACACGTGTTTATGTGCCGTTTACCCCGAAGTTCGCGCCATTTCGGATGAACGTAAAACACTGGCTCCTGCACGCAGCAGACGGGACTTCATCCTCTGCTGCTCTGGGATGCTGCGATGGAAAAAAAGAAACTCTCGTGCGTCATGATATCTTCAATTGGTGCTCCGCATCTTGATGGAGGAAGACGTTCCTTGAAATGATGAACAGCAGGATTTTTGCTTTCTGCTGCAGAACGCAACTCCATAATTTTGTTTCTACTTCTTGAGTTCTTGAGCTCCATGTATCTTCACAAGTAGTCACGCCTAGGAAATGTTGCTTTAAATCGCTTTCTGAACCTTTTTTCCATTTTCTTTTACACCAATATGCATATTTTTAGGCGAAAGGGGAGTTTGCGTCAGGGACGAAGCTAGGATCGTTAAGAACAGAAAGTTCAGAGCAGTTTGTATTTGTTTCCTGCCAGTGATGATTCACGTCGTCGATACAAGATGCAATGATCCGTTTCTTCATTAATTATTGCGATGAAAGATGGCCATCTTTGCTCGATTTTGGATTTCGTAATGGTGTGTTTTTAGAGACACTTTGACACTTTTTCATATGTAGGTGGGTTGGATTGTTTTACCTCTGAACGGCATTTTTTTCTTTACACACAATGAGCTAAATGGCCAGGTTACAAGGGTTGGGTTGTTTTACCTCTGAGCGGCGCTTATTTTGCACACCATGGGCTAAATGGACAGGTCACATGGACCCCGAAGGCTCAGAGAAGGTTGGGGGAGGGGACCCACTGGAATAGCTGTTGGGAGACAGATGGTAGCCTCCCGTCAAGGCCATCCAGCGTGTTCTTTAACGTGCACAGGGTATGACTCTCCCACACACGGGGCCACGGCTTAACGTCCCATCCGACGGACGGCGGCCTTTCCAAGCCCATCGGTGTCCCCTACTGACCGTGGGCAGAGCGGGGAATTTTGCGGAGATAAATCTCAACGCTGACCCAGCTGGGACTCGAACCTGGGAACTACAGATTACGAGCCTGGCGCGCTACCGACTGAGCCACCCCCAGGTTACAAGGACCACGAAGGCTCAGAGAAGGTTGGGGGAGGTGACCCACTGGAACAACTGTTGGGAGACAGGTGTTAGCCTCCTGTCAAGACCATCCAGCATGTTCTTGAACATGCACAGAGTTTCGCTATCCCACACACCGGGACATGACTTAACATCCCATTCGACGGACGGAGGCTTTTCCAAGCTCATCACTGTCCCCTACAAACCATGGGCAAGGTGGGGAGTTTTGTGGAGATAAATCTCAATGATAACCCAGCTGGGACTCGAACCTAGGAACTGTAGATTACGAGCCTAGCGCGCTACCGACTGAGCCATCCCCGCCTTTGTGTCTGTGTATACGCTGCCCTACTAAAACATGAGATATATTCATTTAAAGCAAAAGTGGGACGAAAGTAAATCAAAGCACATAATCAAATCTATTTAATCCCGATTTTCAACAATATTCGTTCAATATACATAAAGAGTTATTGTAGCTAGAATATTTCACAATAGTAATGTAATCTGAGAAATTAATTAATATTGTTTCAAATCATTTAATAAAATAAATATACATTTGGAAGTTTGTGTAATGATTATTTTAATATTAGATCATTATGAATGACTTATATAAAGTAAGATAATTTATTGTGAAATGTTATGTGTTTTGCATTTTTTCAGTTACATTTTTCTATTAAACGCATATTTTAGAAATTATAGAGCTTCGAAATTAGATTTCCCATTGACATAACCTGGAAATTCTCCATTTTGGTCAGCGCTGAGACTTATCTCCGAAAATTCCCCGCCCTGCCCACGGTCAGTAGGGGACACAGATGGGCTTGGAAAGGCCGCCGTCCGTCGGATATGACGTTAAAGCGTGGCCACGTGTGCGGGAGACCATACCCTGTGTACATTAAAGAGCACGCTGGATGGTCGTGACGGGAGGCTACCATCTGTCTCCCAACAGCTGTTCCAGTGGGTCCCCTCCCCCAACCTTCTCTGAGCCTTCGGGGTCCATGTAACCTGGCCATTTAGCCCATGGTGTGCAAAAAAGTGTCACTCAGAGGTAAAACAATCCAACTCAACTCTATTTTGGTAGGGGCTTCCCTGTCAAAAGAAAAAAAAAATACATATATATGGTAATTAACTCTGGTAATTTTATGCTGATAAAAATGTAAAAGTAGCCACAAAATTTGCTTCAAGATTTTCTTTCTCCTCGTCTCAAAAAGGCATTTGACATAAGCATTGATATTTCTGTTTCGTTTTGTGAGAAGCAACTCCACATCTTAAAGTTTTAACTTAAAAACTTTTAGTTTAAGCTGTACCTCGAGTTGGGTTGTGGGTTGTGTTACCTCTGAGCGGCACTTTTTTGCACACCATGGGCTAAATGGCCAGGTCACATGGACCCCGAAGGCTCAGAGAAGGTTGGGGGAGGGGACCCACTGGAACAGCTGTTGGGAGACAGATGGTAGTCTCCCGTCAAGGCCATCCAGCGTGTTCTTTAACGTGCACAGGGTATGGCTCTCCCGCACACGGGGCCACGGCTTAACGTCCTATCCGACGGACGGCGGCCTTTTCAAGCCCATCGGTGTCCCCTACTGACCGTGTGCAGGGCGGGGAATTTTTGCGAGCTGTACATCGAATTTAACGGTCTTAATTCTTAAGTTTAAAGCCGCCAAAGTCATTTAGGAATAATTCTTGGTAAAACAAACAAATTCTCTGGAAAAAAAATATATATATATATACAGGAGGCCATAATACATTAATAAAGTGAAAAAAAAAGAGTACTGGTTAAGACAACCCTGTTTTAGCTATTAGAATTTAACGAAGTACGTTTTACATTATTTTGCAATTTCTAAAAATCTGGATGATCAAGTTGCTCACTTTTAATAACGGAGAAATCACTGATAAAACTTTTTAATAAATCCCCAAGGCTACATCATCAATCAATGTAGCTGAAACGCCAGAAGTTGAACCGCTGCCAGGTATGTTGGTCCTCGTTTGAGAATCCCTCAAGTTCGGGAAGAAATGAAACTTTACTGATGCATTGTGGGTATTAAATAGGTAAGAAACTGATAAACCAAACACAGTTTGATAAATAAAAATGCTTATATAGGTTAATATGTATTGCACTACACAAACTTACACAGGATTTTTCCAAACGGTCAAGTCAAACTTTGGGAACGTGTGAAATTAATTAGTTTTCATCCCAGTTATTACAGCACACAGTAAGTGATCGATGAGAACAATTATATAAGTCTACCTCAGAGCTAGTGTTCGAAATGGCTCTCCTGAGCAGCAATGCACGTGCACGACGCCTTTACAGCGTCTTCTGATCGACTGTTGAAGTTCGAAAAGTCCCGGAGTGTTCTGAATTCTTCGACAACCATCCCTACTCCGTTCGCTAAGAGCTTATATATTAGGAATCGGAGTATCGTAAATAGGAGCTTTGATGCGTTCCCATAACAAGAACTCCAGTGGGTTCAAATCAGGTGACTTTTTCTCTGAAGATGACATTTATTGGGCTTGGTCCACTCAGGCTCTAAGGCCTTCATTTATCGCAGAATGCACTCTGATAGGGGGCGGGGGTGGCTCAGTCGGTAGCGCGCCAGGCTCGTAATCTGTAGTTCCCAGGTTCGAGTCCCAGCTGGGTCGCGTTGAGATTTATCTGCGCAAAATTCCCCGCCCTGCCTACGGTCAGTAGGGGATACCGATGGGCTTGGAAAGGCCGCCGTTCGTCGGATGGGACGTTAAGCCGTGGCCCCATGTATGGGAGAGCCATACCCTGTGCACGTTAACGCTGGATGGCCTTGACGGGAGGCTACAATCTGGCTCCCAACAGCTGTTCCAGTGGGTCCCCTCCCCCAACCTTCTCTGAGCTTTCGGAGTCCTTGTGGCCTGGTCATTTAGCCCATTGTGTGCAAAAAAGTGCCGCTCAGAGGTAAAACAACCCAACCCACCTCCAAATGTTTTAGTCGTTTATTGTTAGTTGTACAGCAAGGGGGCCAGTTTTCAAAAGGTAACATTTCTCTGTTAAATGAATATTTTAGAAGTTATATAGTTTTGAAATTAGATTTACATGGACATATGCAAATTCTCTAACATTTTGGTACGGCAGTGTATATATATTTATTATTTTTTTCATCTCCATTACATTTCTTTCAGTGCTCAAGAGTTGCATGCCCGTTGCCTTCCCAACTAGATCCAGAACTCTGCAGTAAATTAATTATCTAAATAGAAGTAATAAAAATAAATACCCCCTCAAGCAGCTGCTTGCCACAGAGGTCTGACAGGAGCCTGTCAGTTTATATGCCATAGTAGAAGGTCTGTGAAGATGGCAGGACCTCAGGAACGTGTACAGCAACTGTACACGCTCCAGTTACCTTTCACAGCAAACTGGAGCGTGTGCAGTTACTGCACACGCTCCAGTTTGCTGTGAATGGTAACTGCACACGCTCAATATTTCTGTGAGTGGGCCCACACGATCCAGGTTTTTGTGAGCTCACACAATCCAATGTGTTGTAGTAGAAGGTCTGAGAGGATGGCAGGACCTCAGCAGAAAAACAACACACACACACACATCCATGCCTTACCCGGGGCTCGAACCCAGGTCCCTTAGATCAGTAGCCAAGCGTGCTAACCACTCGGCCACGGGACGGCTAAATAGAAGTAGAAACTCTATTCCTGTAACGTGGACTAGACTCTCTACCAACCTGCGATATCTGATAGAATTAAATAAGTATTTTTCTCCATAAATTGTTGAAATTACTTTCGTAATACTTCAAGTGAATGCGTCTTATATATTTTCGTGGGGCGGGGGTGGCTCAGTCGGTAGCTCCCAGGCTCGTAATCTGTAGTTCCCAGGTTCGAGTCCCAGCTGGGTCAGCGTTGAGATTTATCTCCGCAAAAATTCCCCGCCCTGCCCACGGTCAGTAGGGGACACCGATGGGCTTGGAAAGGCCGCTGTCCGTCGGATGGGACGTTCAGCCGTGGGCCCGTGTGTGGGAGAGCCATACCTGTGCACGTTAAAGAACACGCTGGATGGCCTTGACGGGAGGCTACCATCTGTCTCCCAACAGCTGTTCCAGTGGGTCCCCTCCCCCAACCTTCTCTGAGCCTTCGGGGTCCATGTGACCTGGCCATTTAGCCCATGGTGTGCAAAAAAGTGCCGCTCAGAGGTAAAACAACCCAACGTATATTTTCGTTTTTTTTAAGACAGTCAAACAACTTGCTCAATCACTGAGAGCAGAGACAAAGTCTTAGTCACATCGCTGCTTTCTCTTTTCAAAAGATATGAGTAGAGATTGAACTTCTTCTACTGTCGAGTGTGTTTAGTTGAGAATTGCAGCGATTTCTGTCATCGTGGCAGTTGTTGTTCACTTCTCTTCGTCTCGGTATCGTTCTTCACTGCCATGGTAACGTGAGAAGCTGACTGTACACAGATGGGGCGTCAACTTGGATTCTCAATATCCTTGTTTGTGGCGACCCAGGACGAAGGTTTTGGCGGGTTGTTGGGTTGGTTGTTTTACCTCTGAGCGGCACTTTTTTGCACACCATGGGCTAAATGGCCAGGTCACATGGACCCCGAAGGCTCAGAGAAGGTTGGGGGAGGGGACACACTGGAACAGCTGTTGGGAGACAGATGGAGCCCCCCCCCCCGTCAAGGCCATCCAGCGTATTCTTTAACGTGCACAGGGTATGGCTCTCCCGCACACGGGACCACGGCTTAACGTCCAATCCGACGGACGGCGGCCTTTCCAAGTCCATCGGTGTCCCCTACTGACCGTGGGCAGGGCGGGGAATTTTGCGGAGATAAATCTCAACGCTGACCCAGCTGGGACTCGAACCTGGGAACTACAGATTACGAGCCTGGCGCGCTACCGACTGAGCCACCCCAGCCCCGTTTTGGCGGGTGCTGGACTTTACTTCTATACTACTGTTCAGCGCCGACGGTTGATAGGGGTAAACACGGCATTATCCCGATAGCTGTAGTGCAGTCTCTGAATTGCGGAGAATCTGGGTTTGGTCATTCATTATATTACCTGTACACGGATGGGGAGGGTCTACGGAGCCGTCTTTGCATTATGTAATTCAACTTTTAATAATCGAACGTAGCTAAGTGTTAATTTTAAAACTTATACTTACCTGTTGCTAGTTTTACAGCTGTGAGGCACTCTTCTGTAAAGAATTCGGTAAATCTCCAGGTTACAAAGACCCCAAGGCATTAGAAAGGGTTGAAGAAGGGAATCTACTTGGCAGCTGTTAGCTTCCCGTCAAGGCCATCCAGAGTGTTTGAAACGTGCGCAGGATACGACTCTGTTGCACACGAGCCATGCCTTAATGTTCCATCAAATGGATGGCAGTCACTCGAAGTGAATTGGTGTGCTATTTCTTATCGAGCGAAAAGGAAGAGTTTAGCGAAAAACATTTCAACGACAGTTTGCATGGTTACAAGCCTGGACACGCTCCCGAATTGGCTCATTTACTCATCCCGTGTAGAGGAATGGGGATTCGCCCGTTTCGGTTCAGTTAATCAAATATGCATATTGCATATGAAAAAACAAATGGATGAGGGGGGGGGATAGACATGTGACCAGGGTTGGGTTGTTTTACCTCTGAGCGGCACTTTTTTGCACATCATGGGCTAAATGGCCAGGTCACATGGACCCCGAAGGCTCAGAGAAGGTTGGGGGAGGGGAACCACTGGAACAGCTGTTGGGAGACAGATGATAGCCTCCGGTTAAGACCATCCAGTGTGTTCTTTAACGTGCACAGGGTATGGCTCTCCCGCACACGGACCCACGGCTTAACTTCCCATCCGACGGACGGCGGCCTTTCCAAGCAAATCGGTGTCCCCTACTGACCGTGGGCAGGGCGGGGAATTTTGCGGAGATAAATGTCAACGCTGACCCAGCTGGGACTCGAACCTGGGAGCTACAGATTACGAGCCTGGCGCGCTACCGACTGAGCCACCCCCGCCCCAGAGGAATGGGGATTCGCACGTTTCGGTTCAGTTAATCAAATATGCATATTGCATATGAAAAAAAAAATGGATGAGGCGGGGGGGGGGGGGATAGACATGTGACCAGATGGAGCCAAAAACCATTCCGGTACAAAAGTTCTTCCTGTGTTTTAGTGGTTTTTAGTGGTTTTTGAAAACTTTCTCGAAAAATACGTGCAATATATATACTCAACTGCCACTTTATTATGTACAGCACCATATTATGTCAAAAATAACTCGATACAAAAGTCACTAACTTCTTTAATTAGATTTTTAAGGGAAACCATGACTCAAGATGAATTAAAGATCTGAATTCATTCAATTAAATCTTTATTTCCAACAACATGCATTGAGTATTTAAAGAGTTAAGGAAGCTGAAAAAGTGTCCCAATAAAATGTACAGTCGCTCAAAAAAATATCCGAACACTGTGGTTGATTACAGAATTCAGAAAAAATATCTGGCAACGATTTTTTTTAGAAATCAGTGATCTGGCAACCTTCGTGTCACGTGATTACAGAATTCAGGAAAAATATCTGGAGCGTGTACAGCAACTGTACACGCTCCAGTTACCGTTCACAGCAAACTGGAGCGTGTGCAGTTACTGCACACGCTGCAGTTTGCTGTGAACGGTAATTACACACGCTCAATATTTCCGCGAGTGAGCCCACACGATCTAGTATCAAAATAATATGACCACCTACAGTCGCTCAAAAAAAAGTATCCGAACACTACGGTTGATTACAGAATTCAGAAAAAATATCTGGCAACGATTTTTTTAGAAATCAGTGATCTGGCAACCTTCGTGTCACGGCGGATATTTTTTTGAGCGACTGTACAAACATTCTTATAATGCATTACTTCAAAATACTAAACACTCTGTCCCTATTAATATATGTGCGATTAACATCTGATAGATGCATACACTTTATTGAGGACAGTGTGTTTAGCAAGTTCTGCAGAAAACATTCGAAATCGATGAAAATTAGAAAAATAATTATACAAACTGGGTGTGCAAAAATGTGCCACTCAGAGGTAAAACAACAACAACAACTACACAAACTGTTTAAAATACTCTTGCATGTGTTAGTAAAGTTTAGTATTAATAAAAGCCTTAAAAACGTGTTTAATATACTTACTATATTTTTGCACCTGTTCGGTAATTAAAATTCCCCCAAAGGGTGGGGTCAAAGTTCACCTTTCCCCTCTTGTCATACCATAAACTTCAGTCCTGTTAACAAATGTGATGTAATGATATACAACATCCTTTAAAACGAGTTAACGTCTCGAAGAAGTCATTGTCAACTTTCAATGCAATTTTCACATTAAAATTAAAGTGAGGTGGAAACAAAAACAATGAAATTGAGATCTTATCTTTCTGCATTTTCTACAAATTTTCCTTTTTAGCAAAGTTATTCTCTCTATCTTTGATTTGATTGCTGCCTAAAGAGCCAACTATCTACAACAGCGCTTACATTCATGAAAGAATTATTGAAAGTTTCTTAGAAAGAATCATTGTAATTGCAACAGTATGAGAGAATTTATCTAGTAAATGCTACAAGAAGATGAGATAGAATTAAAAAAAAAAAGTCCATATTCCGAGCAGACGTCTCGAAACTGGTTTGGCCAGCAGAAAACGTCAGATTATATGCCAGTGACATTCCCTAGACCGAAATTCCGGCCAAGTATTGCGTGTTCCGTCCGATAAACGAACTTTCTCTCCCACCAAGTAGGTACCGAGCGCTAGCTAGCCTGAGGCCACGTTGCCACTCAACCATGCAGCAAGTCAGTCCCACTTAGGATTTAGCCGGGTCTATGGAAAAAGTTACCGGCGGGGCTTCTCTATATAGAGGCGACGGCTTCAGAGGACCGTCTGACCTCCGTCCCACGTGGAAAGAGGGGTACGAGAGGTGGGGGACTCATTGTTAGTGGAACCCACATCTTTTCCCTTTTCTCGTTCGTTCTATTCATAGACCCACATTTCCCTCCCATTTGGGAGAAGTGGACGAATGTGTTGCAAGGAACGATGGTATTTGATTGTGAGAGAAGAACTTGGCAACCTCTCTCTCTCTCCGTGTGTTGCCGAAGAGCAGTGCCGACTTTTGTGTTCATCGTCCTATCAGTCAGCCTCCGTTTACCATCTGTCGAATCAGTTTCTCTCTCTCTTCTGTCATTCAGCCGTTGCTTTTAATCTTCACTAATTCTCTTCTTTGGGAATAGGCACGCGAACTTTATCATCGACCTCTTCATTTTCGCTTATTTTCTCTTATCCTCATCACCTAGTGCCACTTCTTTTCCTATTTCTGTGTTTGCGACATTCTCAATTACATCTCTTTGGTTAGAAATTCAGTCATAGCAAGTTATATTTTAAACCAGAGCTGCCCAACTAGTATCCTGTACACCCTCAGTTTCCCAAAATATTTCACTTTGATTTGAAAATATTTCACTTTTGCACCTGTTCGTTAATTAACCGTTAAACTAATAATATGTGGTTTTCCCATTTTCATATTCCCCGCCCTGCCCACGGTCAGTAGGGGACACCGATGGGCTTGGAAAGGCCGCCGTCCGTCGGATGGGACGTTAAGCCGTGGCCCCGTGTGCGGGAGAGACATACCCACTGAATAACTGTTAGGAGACAGATGGAGACAGAAGAAGCCTCCCATTATGGCATGCAGCGTATTCTTTAACGTGCAGAGAATTTGGTTCTCTTGCATGCGGAGAACTCCGTCGGCCTTTCCAAGCCCATCGGGGGGGGGGGGGGGGGGGGGGGGGGGGCTCAGTCGGTAGCGCGCCAGACTCGTAATCTGCAGTTCCCAGGTTCGAGTCCCAGCTGGGTCAGCGTTGAGATTTATCTCCACAAAATTCTCCGCCATGCCCACGGTCAGAAGGGGACACCGACGGGCTTGGAAAGGCCGCCGTCAGTCGGATGGGACGTTAAGCCGTGGCCCCGTGTGCGGGAGAGCCATACCCTGTGCACGTTAAAGAACACGCTGGATAGCCTTGACGGGAGGCTACCATCTGTCTCCCAACAGCTCTTCCTGTGGGTCCCCTCCCCCAGCCTTCTCTGTGCCTTCGGGGTCCATGTGACCTGGCCATTTAGCCCATGGTGTGCAAAAAAGTGCCGCTCAGAGGTAAAACAACCCCAACCCAATCCCATTTTCCTTCTGCACTGCGTTTAAATTCGGTCTGTTTAAGGACCTTGCTACAATTGGCGTAGAGTGGTCAAATGTAGCAGCAATAGCTGAGAACAGACACGCCTGGAGAGGAAAATTATACAGTTCTGGTTGGACCTCCGTAGCTCATGGCTGCATGAGGATTTTGTATGGATGGATGTATGTAAGGTAAAAAACAAATTCGAGATCATCTTTTAAAATCACTTTTATTTTCCTACTTTATTAGGAAGGTTGGGGGGGGAGTTCCAAAGAAACCTTGAATTTGAACAAAAATTTGTTGTTTTGAAACTTCAAGTCCCTACCTAGAAAACAAACCGATTTCGAAACCCTGGAACCATTTTTTTCCCTCATTCTTTTCTTCAGTTAGTAATTTTTAGTGGGCTTTAGTGAAATGGCTTTAATACGCTGCTATGTACATAATCTGTGAGGTTAATCTTTCCATTTCGTGGTAGAATTTACCGATTCACAGATTAAACGGTTGGATTATTTTACTTCTGAGCAACATTTTTTTTTAACTTAATGAGCAAAAGAGTCAGATCACAAGGACCCAGAGGTCTCAAAGAAGATTGCGGTGGGAGCAGTCTTTCACCATTTACTGTGTCAACAACTTCATTTAGTCTTAAATAAATAAAAATAAATAAATTACTAAATAAATTATCCTTCAAGAAGCTGCTTGCCACTGTGCTCTGACAGGAGCCTGTTAGTTTAATACGACATAGTCGTGTGAGAAAAAATAATCTGTGAGAAAAGCGAGAAGTCAGAAGAAAGACAACATGAAATATCGATACCTTACCGGGGGCTTGGACCCAGGTCCCTTTGATCGGTAGCTAAGCGCACTAACCACTCGCCCAAAAAAGAAGATTTTCTCTGCAGTTTTATTCCAAATATTTTATCATTGAACACATCTTACAATACTTATTTTTTTTTTCATTACATATCAACTATAGTTTCCCGTCCAGGAAAATCATCCGTACTCGAAAATTGCCTACCCTAGGCAGCATTTTTTTTTTGTTAATTTTCCTAATGGAATAGGCACATCCGATCCTATAAATAAAAATAAATAAATACCCCCTCAAGCAGCTGCTTGCCACAGGGGTCTGACAGGAGCCTGTCAGTTTATATGCCATAGTAGAAGGTCTCTGAGGATGGCGGGACCTCAGCAGAAAAACGACACAAACAGCCATGCCTTACCCGGGACTCGAACCCAGGTCCCTTAGATCAGTAGTCAAGTGTGCTAACCACTCGGCCATGGGACGGCTAAATAAATACCCCCTCAAGCAGCTGCTTGCCACAGAGGTCTGACAGGAGCCTGTCACATGAAAAAAAAAAATATATATGTATGTATATTGCAATTTTTTAAGTAATGCTTTTGAAATTTTATGCGTTATAATTTTTTAGATTATCTTTAGATTAGTTTTATTATTAGGGCTTCAATAATCGGATAATCACAAAGACAGATACAGGCCGAATCGGGGGAGGGACAGAATGAGTTCATGCCCCCCTTCCACTCAAGGGGAGGAGTTTTAAAAACCGTAACTCAGGCAAAGAAGGAAGGGAAACATAAATGTGACATTCTTTTAGGGATTTTTTTTTTAAATGGCTATTCGTACGGAGATGTTACGACACATAGTCATCCGTATTGAACTACACCAGGGGTGGGCAATTGTTTTCGCATCTACACTGCGCATGCGTATTAACGTGGCCGTCCTAGTGGAAAATACGAGACGAATCTTCGGTCGCGCACGGGAAGGAAATCTCGGTTCAAGGCGGATTTTTCTGACTCTCTTGGCGGGCCACAAAAAACTCTTAGCGGGCCGAATGTGGCCAGCGGGTCGCTATTTGCCCACCCCTGAATTACACTGATTTCAATAAATGAAGGAACAGCCATGTGTTAATAGGAAGCTAAAATCGAAGCTTTATAACTTCTAAAATAAGTTTTTTTGTTTCGAAAAATGCAAGAGAAGATTAAAATCTCAATCAAATGCATCAATATCTCGATTTTCAAAAATATTTGTTAAGTATTTAATGAGTTATGGAAGTCTGAATATTTAACAATAGCAATGCTAGTCTCAAAAATTGACTTCAGAGTTAATTGAAACTTAGCAATAAGTATTGCATCAAAGTGTTTAATAAAATAAGCTTGTATTTTAGAACTTTTTGTAAAGAATTCTTTCACTATTCTTCAGTTTTGTATGAGTTTCTTAAGACTGGCATTGCTGTTGTTAAATATTCAAACTTGCACAACTCGTTAAATACTGAACGAATATTGCTAAAAACCGAGATATTGATTTATTTGATTGAGATCTTTATCTGCAATCAAATATTTCAAAACAAATAAACTTATTTTAGAAGTTATGGAGCTTCGAGGTTAATTTCCCACTTTACATGACATACGGTTTTTCCTTAATTTATGGAAACCAGTGGCATTGGTAAAAATAAAAAGAAAAGAAAATACTTAACTCTGAAACAGAACGGCGTTCTAGTCCGTTAGAATTTAATTCAATCATTTTCCGCAAGTATTTTTTTTCTGTTAGAGCCCCCATCTAGGCAAATATATTTTTTAGATATTAATTATCATCGTTTGTAATTTGTCTCGTGAAATACTTCCCTGATTTGAGGCAATAACTGTATAGAGATAATAAGTAAATTTTTTTGTGCTAAAGTAATTCGTGGCTTTTTATTTTTTGAAAAAAATCCATTATTGAGAAGTAGATTTTCGTTTTATGCAGAATACTATGTGGTCTTATTTTTAAAAAAAATTATGGCGTTTTCTAAAGCAGAGGAAAGCTTTTTTCAGTTTGGGGAGTCAAAAACTGCATATAATATTCAAGAAAATATGATCATGCTTTTTCTGAACAGCACTTTTTTTGCGCACAATGTGCCCAGGTTACAAAGACCCTAAGGATTCAGGGAAGGTTATCTACTTGATAGCTGTTAGCAGACAGATGGGAACATCCTCTCAAGGCCATCCGGTGTTTTCTTAAAGTGCAGAGGGTATGTATGACTTTTAGCTTAACTTCCAATCAGTGATCCCTTCCTTAACGAGGACAGGAATTGTTGTTGGATTGTTTTATTTCTGAAAGGCACTTTTATACACAAAATTGGTTAAATGGGCAGGTCACAAGTAACCCAAAGGCTGGACAGTTGTTAGGAGAGAGATGGAAGCCTTCCAGCAAGGCCATCTAGAGTTTCCGCTCCGCGCTCAGAGTATGGCTCTCCCTCACAGGACCACGACTTTATTCCCCATCCGACGGACGGCGACCTTTCTAAGCCCATTGGTGCTCCCTTTCTGACCGACGGCAAGATGGGGAGTTTTGCGCAGATATATCTAAACGCTGCCCACGTGGGTCTCGAACCTGGGAACTACAAATTACGAGTCTGGCGCGCTACCGACTGAGCCACCCCTGCTTCTCCTATACAAGGACATATTCTCCCTCCCAAAACCAAATCACTGTTGGAAAGCTTTTTCAGTTTGGGACCACTGCCTCAGTTAGATCGAACATAACACACAAAGCTTGTCTTTTGGTACAGTCGCTCAAAAAAGTATCCGAACACCATGGTTGATTACAGAATCCAGAAAAAATATCTGGCAACGATTTTTTTTAGAAATTAGTGATCTGGCAACCTTCTTGTCACGTAATTACAGAATTCAGGAAAACTGTACACGCTCCAGTTACCGTTCACAGCAAACTGGAGCGTGTGCAGTTACTGCACACGCTCAATATTTCCGTGAGTGAGCCCACATGATCTAGTATCAAAATAATATGGCCACCTACAGTCGCTCAAAAAAGTATCCGAACGCTATGGTTGATTGCAGAATTCAGAAAAAATATCTGGCAACGATTTTTTTAGAAATTAGTGATCTGGCAACCTTCGTGTCACGTGATTACAGAATTCAGGAAAAATATCTGGAGCGTGTACAGCAACTGTACATGCTCCAGATATTTTTCCTGAATATATTTTTCTTCGTGTCACGTGATAATCACGTGACACTAATTTCTAATTCATAATCACTAATTTCTAAAAAAAATCGTTGCCAGATATTTTTTCTGAATTCTGTAATCAACCATAGTGTTCGGATACTTTTTTGAGCGACTGTACACTAGCTAACCCTGTAACCACGATGCCAGTCAAGGCCTTTTATTTGTTGTTATAATTGCTGATTCATCATCCAAGCAATGGTTTTGAGTCTTCCTGTCATTGACATAACACATAAATAAGCAAAGGAAAAATTTAGCTCAGCAGTGCAGATACGTTTCGCTATAACAAAGGAGCCATATGACGCAAACAACCGTAGACATTTAGGTATCGTAAGAGATATAAATTATTCCAAAAAAAAAAACTGTTATTGCTTTATAAAACATTTTTAAAATTTAAAAACTTCTCGGATGAAAAAAAAACTGAAAGAATTCACGGATCATGGGGTTGAAAAACGCTGCTTAAAAGTATCTAAAACGAAAACAGAATTACAAGACGCATCGATTACCAGCAACGAAAAATGATTAATAAAATAGAGATACAGAATGAAAAATAAACCTAGTTCCCTTTCTCTCAGCCGCCGCCTCCTAGCCAATGACGTCACCATTGAACGGTGAGCCTTGTGGCTTGCCTGTGGTGACTGATGCCGGTTGTGACGTCAGAGCGCGTCGTTCGCCATCCCGCCAGCCACTGCTATTATCAGGCAAACCGTCCGGCTCCGAAGTTATAATTTTATCTTCTCACACTCGGGTGCACAAGGTCCTCTGCGCTTCTGCAGCTGCATTATGACGTCATTCTAACCTTGACAAGTGGCGCGAGATTTTTTTTTGTCTCTCCCTTTCGCTTTTTCCTTTTCCATATCACGTGATTTCGGCGTGCACGTGATGGGGCAAATTTCCTCGGCGATGGATTCCTTTCTTACCTGACTGAATCGACGAACGTCGACAATGTCTGTCACCTGGTGGGGACTTAATTGTTATTACGTATCAATGTGGAGGATAGGTGATGCTCCTGTGAAGAGAGAGTTTCCGAATGAGGATGAGAGAGCACGAATTGCTGTTCTACCGAGGATAGCGATCGGGGAGCGGTAAGTTCACGTACGACCTTAAAGTGCTGGCTGGCGTGTTTTTGCACACTCTGCGTAGAGTTGGTTTTGAGTTGCTTATAGGCTGAATCGAATCTCGAAAAATAATTGGAGGAGGGCAGAAGTATTGGATTAGAACGGACTAAAACGCTTTTTTTCCCCCAACATTTCCTTTTTTATCAGAAGTATTTTTATTCATTATCTTAGAGCAGTGTCTCGCAAACTTTTTTTACTCTGCGGCACACTGAATCTAATTTTTTTTTCCGCGGCACACTGAATCTAATTTTTTTCCGCGGCACACTGAATCTAATTTTTTTTCCGCGGCACACCTAAAAAAGAATTTTTGATGGTTACGTAAAAAGAGGAAAATTGAAGTTTCGTTAAATGCATTTTATTTAAAATAAATATAATAATAAATATAATTAATCATAACTCGGTGTTTGTTTTAAATATTTGTCCATTCTATGGCTTGAAATAATCAAAAATTAATACCAAAATTTGGAAAAAGCTTGATAAATACTTACAAGATCCCAGTTGATAAAATCTGAAAGATTTTTATTAAAGCACGTCGATAACACAAGTCAAGTCAAAATGAAATCTTTGGAATATCTAGTGTCAATTTGAAAATCTCTCGCGGCACACAGTTTGCGAGACACTGTCTTAGAGGTTTACAATAATGCTATTTCGTTGCGGGGCCGGTTGGGTTGTTCCACCTCTGAGCAATACTATTTTTTTTATAAACAATGGGTTAAATGGCCAGGTTACAAGGACCACGAGGGCTCAGAGAAGGTTGGGGGAAGGGGATTCACTGGACAGCTGTTAGGAGACAGATGGGAACCTCCCGTCAAGGCCATCCAACGTGTTCTTTAACGTGTACAGGATATGGCTCTTTCCCGCACACGGAGTCACGGCTTTACGTCCCATCCGACGGACGGCGGTCTTTCCAAGCCCATCGGTGTCCTCTACTGACCGAGGGCAGGACGGGGAGTTTTGCGGAGATAAATCCCAACGCTGGCCCAGCTGAGGCTCGAACCTGGGAATTGCAGATTACGAGAACTAAGCTACTAAAACACCTTATAAAAATCAAGATCAAATCCTCTAAATTTTGTAAGGTCCTTTTTCGCTAAGTTTTAGAAGGTTCCACTTGCTCTAATTTTAGAAGGTTCCCCTTGCTCTAAGTTTTGAAAGATCCTCTTTCTCTAAGATGTAGATTGTTCCATTTGCTCTAAATGCACAAGGTTCCACTTTGTCTATATTACAGAAGGTCCAACTTGCTCTAATTTCTATAAGATGCCCTTTGATTTAAGAGTAATATAGATCATCTTGTTGTAAATTCTACACGACCTTTATGATCTAATTTCTACACGTCTCCTCTGTTGTGTTTTCTACCCTTGTTACCGATTTGGAGTCAATTTGTTAAGGTTTTAGTACCTTCCTAGAGCTTAAGTGGCTCTGTTCTGCTCGAAAGAGAAAACGAGCATTTATTACTCTAACAAGACGTTGTTAAAATGCAATAAATGGTTTTAGTTTCGCATTTCGTACCCTTTATCCCCGCAGACATTACACGCAACGAAAAGCGAACCAGTTGCTTTAGAAAAGGGGAGTAAACATTAAACCTTAATGTGCTCTTCTTTGCAAGTGCCGCAAAAATTCCCCGCCCTGCCCACGGTCCGTAGGGGGAAAAAAAAAACGGGCTTGGAAAGGCCGCCGTCCGTCGGATGGGACGGACGGCGGGACGAGATCTCCCGTGTGCGGGAGAGCCATACCCTGTGCACGTTAAAGAACACGCTGGATGGCCTTGACGGGAGGTTACCATCTGTCTCCCAACAGCTGTTCCAGTGGGTCCCCTACCACAACCTTCTCTGAGCCTTCGGGGTCCATGTGACATGGCCATTTAGCCCATGGTGTGCAAAAAAGTGCCGCTCAGAGGTAAAACAACCCAACCCAACCCTGCAATTGAGAGGGAGTCTGTTCTGTCTCGTTTTCTTGTTTGGGCCAGTAGCAAATCTTCGTTCAATTATACAAGATGGCGACAAGAAGAGAAGTCATGCCCCCCCCCCCACCCCATCTGAGAATTTTAATAACCAGAGCGGAGAGGAAAATTAAATACTAAATTTCCGTATACGTGTATTTTGCAAGATTATTATTTAAAAGACTTCTAACCCCCATGGCCGAGTGGTTAGCGCACTGGGCTACTGATCTAAGGGACCTGGGTTCGAGCCCCGGTAAGGCATAGATGTATGTGTCGTTTTTTCTGCCGAGGTCCTGCCATCCTCTCAGACCTTCTACTACAACACATTGGATTGTGTGAGCTCACAAAAACCTGGATCGTGTGGGCCCACTCACAGAAATATTGAGCGTGTGCAGTTACCATTCACAGCAAACTGGAGCGTGTGCAGTAACTGCACACGCTCCAGTTTGCTGTGAACGGTAACTGGAGCGTGTACAGTTGCTGTACACGTTCCTAAGGTCCTGCCATCCCCACAGACCTTCTACTATGGCATATAAACTGACAGGCTCCTGTCAGACCTCTGTGGCAAGCAGCTGCTTGAGGGGTATTTATTTATATCTTATTAACCGAATGTAGAAATGAATTCAGGAACGGTATTCCAGAGCCTGCACTCGCTTTTCTTTTTTCTTACTCTCCTCTTGAAATTCTTTTTGACCTAGGTAGGGATGAAGGGAAAGGGATCCCGGACAATTTTAATACCTAGAATGGAAGAAAAGGGGGGGGGGGAATTAGCATATACATACGTTAACACGTATTTCACAAAAAATATTTTAATTAAGTGCCCACTAAAATAGATAGGAAAAAGAAATACCAGAAGAAGTTTTGATTCTTTCTGCCCGTGCACAGGGGGCGGGGGTGGCTCAGTCGGTAGCGCGCCAGGTTCGTAATCTGTAGTTCTCAGGTTCGAGTCCCAGCTGGGTCAGCGTTGAGATTTATCTCCGCAAAATTCCCCGCCCTGCCCACGGTCAGAAGGGGACACCGATGGGCTTGAAAGGCCGCCGTCCGTCGGATGGGATGTTAAGCCGTGGCCCCGTGTGCGGGAGAGCCATACCCTGTGCACGTTAAAGAACACGCTGGATGGCCTTGACGGGAGACGTCCATCTGTCTCTCAACAGCTGTTCCAGTGGGTCCCCTCCCCCAACCTTCTCTGAGCCTTCGGGGTCCATGTGACCTGGCCATTTAGCCCATGGTGTGCAAAAAAGTGCAGCTCAGAGGTAAAACAATCCAACACAACCCAACTGCCCGTGCACAGGTTCTGAGTCAATCTGACATCAAGAATCGAAATATACGAAATTTGGAATGAATCGGTTTTTGCTTCTGACAAACCCAAAAGCTTCTTATAGAAGGAAGGTTAGTGAAACAAACATTCATTTGAGAATAATAAAATAATAATTTTCGAAGCGATCACATGTTTGACATCTACTAAAGGCTTTATGATTTCATTACTCCTCCCCCCTGCGGCGGGATTGGAGCGTATAAGGGTCGTAATCTGCATTTCTCAGGTTCGAGTCCCACTTGTGCAGCGTTGAGATTTATCTCCAATCAACCTCAACCCTTCTCTCGGTGAGAAAGGTGAGTCCGCTGGGCTTGGAAAGACTGCCATCTATCGGACGTTGTGCTCTGGTATCGTGTACAGGAGAGTCGTAACCTGCGCACGTTAAAAAAATATGCTGAATGGCTTTCACCGGAGACTACCACTACAATCTATCTAGTAACGCTATCCAGTAGGTCCCAGTCACTCAACCCTCTCTGAGCCCTGGGGGTCCAGGTGACCTGGCTACTTAGCCCATTACGTGCTAAAAAGTGCCACTCAGTGATAAAACTTAACTCCCCCAACTTCCATTCACTTAATCCGTCACTACGATAGACAGAATGTAAGAAAGACAACAGCAGAGCATGAATAGCAATTAGGTATGCAATGGGAAGACTGTAAGACTAGGGCTGGGGTTGTCTCAATTGATAGCGCGCTAGGCTCATAATCTGCAGTTCCCAGGTTCGAGTCCCAGCTGGGCTAGCGTTGAGATTTATCACCGTAAAACACCCTGTCCTGCCTTCGGGTTGGGTTGTTTTACCTCTGAGCGGCACTTTTTTGCACACCATGGGCTAAATGGCCAGGTCACATGGACCCCGAAGGCTCAAAGAAGGTTGGGGGAGGGGACCCACTGGAACAGCTGTTGGGAGACAGATGGTAGCCTCCCGTCAAGGTCATCCAGCGTGTTCTTTAACGTGCACAGGGTATGGCTCTCCCGCACACGGGGCCACGGCTTAACGTCCCATCCGACGGACGGCGGCCTTTCCAAGTCCACCGGTGTCCCCTACTGACCGTGGGCAGGGCGGGGAATTTTGCGGAGATAAATCTCAACGCTGACCCAGCTGGGACTCGAACCTGGGAACTACAGATTACGAGCCTGGCGCGCTACCGACTGAGCCACCCCCGCCCCCTTGCCTTCGGTCATCAGGGGACACCGATAGGCTTGGAAAGGCCGTCGTCCGTAGGATGGGAGGGCCATACCCTATATACCCTAAAAACAAGCTGGATGGCCTTGACGGGAGGCTACCATATGTCTCCTAACAGCTTTCCAGTGGGTTTCCTCCTCCAACCTTCTCTGAACCTTCGGGGTCTTTGAGACCTGGCCACTTAGCCCGTTCTGCGAAAAATGGTGCCGCTCAGAGGTAAAGCAACCGAACCCAACTGTAAGGTCTCTTTGGTCATTGGTTCATTGAAGGGTGATTGATAGGCCAATGACCTATGATGTGTGCTGATTGTCGGAGCTTCAACTGCGCAGTCTCCTAGTCTCCCCTTTTGCTTCTTCTTCGCCACTGAGCAATAAGGAACTTTACCAGACAGGCAGAAAAAGACAGGATGCCGTGCAGACTTCTGCGTTTAAGGATAACATGATAATTGCCGGTGAAAATGACATTATGGGTAAACTGGGAAAAGTATTTCTACTATGCATTGAAAAATGCTCTTAAATATTCTTCTATGTATTATGATTTTCATGAACAGTTTTTGAAATTAATATTGTCCTTATTGTAACTTTGAGTAGTAGTCTTTCTTCTAAGCTCTGGCGAACACGTGCATGCAAAAGCGTAAGGTATTATTAAAAGATTTAGGGTTGGTGCTTAAGTTGCGAAGCCATGCTTGGAATTTCTTTAAGTGATATTCTCTGTTGAAAGAATTATGATAATAAGAGTATAATTATTTACGCTTGTGAGGCAAATTATTTCGCTGTTTTGAGAATTTTCATTTTCCTTGGTATTGTATCTCACATCGTCGTGAGCATCAGGATTAAGTAATCGGTTGTTGCTAGGTAAAGGCGATGGGTCAGAAGACGTAGAGGATGGGTTGGGTTGTTTTACGTCTGAGCAGCACTTTTTTGCACACCATGGGCTAAATGGCCAGGTCACATGGACCCCGAAGGCTCAGAGAAGGTTGGGGGAGGAGACCCACTGGAACAGCTGTTGGGAGACAGATGGTAGTCTCCCGTCAAGGCCATCCAGCGTGTTGTTTTACGTGCACAGGGTATGGTTCTCCCGCACACGGGGCCACGGCTTAACGTCCCATCCGACGGACGGCGGCCTTTCCAAGCCCATCGGTGTCCCCTACTGACCGTGGGCAGGGCGGGGAATTTTGCGGAGATAAATCTCAACGCTGACCCAGCTGGGACTCGAACCTGGGAACTACAGATTACGAGCCTGGCGCGCTACCGACTGAGCCACCCCCGCCCCCGTAGAGGATGTGTTATTATACTGCAGGAAGATCATCGAATAGAGATTAATATCTAAGCATCTATTTTTCAGTAAACATAATCAATGATGATCGAGATCCCAGGAAGTGTTAAATATAAATAATACCCCCTCAAGCAGCTGCTTGCCACAGAGGTCTGACAGGAGCCTGTCAGTTTAAATGCCATAGCAGAAGGTCTATGAGGATGGCAGGGCCTCAGCAGAAAAACAACACACACAACCATGTCTTACCCAGGGCTCGAACCCAGGTCCCTTAGATCAGTAGCCAAGTGTACTAACCACTCGGCCATGGGACGGTGTTTGATTATGATTAAATATAAGGTACAGTCGCTCAAAAAAGTATCCAAACACTATGGTTGATTACAGAATTCAGAAAAAATATCTCGCAACGATTTTTTACAAAATTAGTGATCTGGCAACCTTCGTGTCACGTGACACGTGTGGGCTCACTCACGGAAATATTGAGCGTGTGCAGTTACCGTTCACAGCAAACTGGAGTGTGTGCAGTAACTGCACACGCTCCAGTTTGCTGTGAACGGTAACTGGAGCGTGTACAGTTGCTGTACACGCTCCAGATATTTTTCCTGAATTCTGTAATCACGTGACACAAAGGTTGCCAGATCACTAATTTTATAAAAAAAATCGTTGCGAGATATTTTTTCTGAATTCTGTAATCAACCATAGTGTTCGGATACTTTTTTGAGCGACTGTACGATCTCTAAGAATACGTAATGTGCTTTCATTCCGCGAATGCGGTGAGCGTGGATAACAGTGATTTCTGTTTGCAATAAAAATGAGGAATACGCACGTGCTGGGTTCGAACCCTAAAAAAGGTGTGGACGTTTCTTTTTCTTCTGTTTTCTTTCTGCTGAGGTCTCTCGACTTCCTCACAGAACTTCTTTATGCCGTATTATACTGACAGCCTCCTGTGGCCACGTGTGCGGGAGAGCCATACCCTGTGCACGTTAAAGAACACGCTGGATGGCCTTGACGGGATTCTACCATCTGTCTCTCAACAGCTGTTCCAGTGGATCCCCTCCCCCAACCTTCTCTGAGCCTTCGGGGTCCTTGTGGCCTCAGAGGTAAAATAACTCAACCCAACCCGCACATGAGGTCACGGCTTAACGTCTCATCCGACGGACGGCTGCTTTTCCAAGCT
This sequence comes from Ryuthela nishihirai, assembly GCA_038380435.1. NCBI lineage: Eukaryota > Metazoa > Arthropoda > Arachnida > Araneae > Heptathelidae > Ryuthela > Ryuthela nishihirai. The sequence continues at coordinate 46,570,425 of JAWZYU010000020.1, forward strand.
CATCCGTGTCCCCTACTGTCCGAGAATAAGGTGGGGATAAATCTCAATGCTGACCCAGGTGGGTCTCGAACCTGAGAATGTAGATTACGAGCCTAGAGCGCAACCGATTGAGCGTCCCTCCCTCCTTCACAGGATAACAAGAAACTTAATGCTTTTTATTCTAGATTGCTTACGCAATATCTTGGGCATTTGATGGTTTGACTTTTTTAGTAATGATGAGATTAGGCGAAAGAATCTGCAATTGCCTTTGAGAAGCATATTGTGCAGAGAGAGACTGCGTTGGGTTAGCCTTGTTGTCCTATGAATAATTATAGATTAGAGAATAAGATTATGAACATCTGTATGGATGTAGGATGAAGAACATCTGTATGGATGTGATTATGAACATCTGTATGGATGTGATTATGAACATCTGTATGGATGTGATTATGAACATCTGTATGGATGTAGTATGAAGAACATCTGTATGGATGTGATTATGAACATCTGTACGGATGTAGGATGAAGAACATCTGTACGGATGTAGGATGAAGAACATCTGTATGGATGTGATTATGAACATCTGTATGGATGTAGGATGAAGAACATCTGTATGGATGTGATTATGAACATCTGTATGAATGTGATTATGAACATCTGTATGGATGTGATTATGAAATCTGTATGGATGTAGTATGAAGAACATCTGTATGGATGTGATTATGAACATCTGTACTGATGTAGTATGAAGAACATCTGTATGGATGTGATTATGAACATCTGTATGGATGTAGGATGAAGAAAATCTGTTTGGATGTGATTATGAACATCTGTATGGATGTAGGATGAAGAACATCTGTACTGATGTAGTATGAAGAACATCTGTATGGATGTGATTATGAACATCTGTATGGATGTAGGATGAAGAACATCTGTATGGATGTGATTATGAACATCTGTATGGATGTAGGATGAAGAACATTTGTATGGATGTGATTATGAACATCTGTATGGATGTAGGATGAAGAACATCTGTATGGATGTGATTATGAACATCTGTATGGATGTGATTATGAACATCTGTACGGATGTAGGATGAAGAACATCTGTATGGATGTGATTATGAACATCTGTATGGATGTAGGATGAAGAACATCTGTATGGATGTGATTATGAACATCTGTACTGATGTAGTATGAAGAACATCTGTATGGATGTGATTATGAACATCTGTATGGATGTAGGATGAAGAACATCTGTATGGATGTGATTATGAACATCTGTATGAATGTGATTATGAACATCTGTATGGATGTGATTATGAACATCTGTATGGATGTAGTATGAAGAACATCTGTATGGATGTGATTATGAACATCTGTACTGATGTAGTATGAAGAACATCTGTATGGATGTGATTATGAACATCTGTATGGATGTAGTATGAAGAACATCTGTATGGATGTAGGATGAAGAACATCTGTATGGATGTGATTATGAACATCTGTATGAATGTGATTATGAACATCTGTATGGATGTGATTATGAACATCTGTATGGATGTAGTATGAAGAACATCTGTATGGATGTAGTATGAAGAACATCTGTATGGATGTGATTATGAACATCTGTATGGATGTGATTATGAACATCTGTACGGATGTAGGATGAAGAACATCTGTATGGATATGATTATGAACATCTGTATGGATGTAGTATGAAGAACATCTGTATGGATGTGATTATGAACATCTGTACGGATGTAGGATGAAGAACATCTGTATGGATGTGATTATGAACATCTGTATGAATGTGATTATGAACATCTGTATGGATCTGATTATGAACATCTGTATGGATCTGATTATGAACATCTGTATGGATGTAGTATGAAGAACATCTGTATGGATGTGATTATGAACATCTGTATGGATGTAGGATGAAGAACATCTGTATGGATGTGATTATGAACATCTGTATGAATGTGATTATGAACATCTGTATGGATGTGATTATGAACATCTGTATGGATGTAGTATGAAGAACATCTGTATGGATATGATTATGAACATCTGTATGGATGTAGGATGAATGTATGGATGTAGTAGAAAAAAAGCGCTTTATTAGCGTATTGAATCTATATCTAAAAAGGGTAATGATATATACACTGTACTATCAAAAGTATTACTGCCTTTCCATAGTTTATGAATGGAAAACCATGTTCAAAATCCTGTAGCTTCGTAAATCAGCTTTTTATGGAGCAGTGTCACTGGTTATAAATTGAAGATTTCAATAAAATGTATTCAAATCAGGATTTCGAATCTTATTCAAATTGGAACAGACAACGTTGTTAAATTCATAAAGATTTAATCGTTGCACTATCTATTGAAATAACATTTAGTTTAGGAGAGTTAATCATTTTCTTTTCTGCTTTAATTAACTTCTGAAGTAAATTCTCCATTAGCAACGCTACTGAATCAAAGCAACTAGGGGACAGTGGTTAGCTCAAATTGTAGCGCGCCTGACTTGTAATCTGAAATTTCCAGGTTCGAGTCCCACGTGTGTCAAGGTTTAAATTTATCTCCGCTAAACTCTGTCAAAAAGGGATACCATTGGGTTTGAAAAGGCATTTTACAGGAGAACCCTGTGCACGTTAAAAAAATGCCCTGGATGACCTTGACGTGAGGCTTTCGTCTGTCTCCTAACAGCTGTCTACTGGGTTGCCTTCCCTAACCTTTTCTGAACCCTTGGGGTCTTTGTGACCTTCTCATTTAGACCGCTGTGTATAAAAAAAAGTGTCACTCAGTGGTAAAACAAACCGAACTCAAAACAATTATATTTTTAGAAACTGTCAGATTACTTTAATAATGTAAACGAAGAAATTAATAAAATCATAATAAAATCAATAATCTGTACAAAATATTGAAGAAAAATAATTTCAAAAAAGTACAGAGACCTCTTTGGCAAGCAGCTGCTTGAGGAGGTATTTATTATTTTTTTATTATTTTTACAGAAAGTAGTCATCTGCTCTTAAATTCTTTCCTGGCTATCTAACTAATCTAGTACGATAATTAAGGTGCGATTATACTCTCTCTAGAAACACTAACACACTTTTATTTTTCGGATGAGAGTGATTTGCTCGTTCCATAAACTCGTTCCTCTTAATGAGAAAAGAAGAGCAACAAAAAAGAAAAAAAACAAAGCCGACCTCGTTGAAAAAGAATTTAGGATCTGACTGTTATACGAAGAGTTATAAAGGCTGTTATGTGTCGTGGCCCTCCGGTTCCCCTGGAGACGACACCTTGTTGTCTCCACCCCCGGGCCAACTCCATCTGCATCGTGTTGGCGATACTGAGCCTCACATTGGTTTCCCGGTCTTCAGGACGAGGTAAGTGACTTGTGAGCTGACACGTCGAGCCCAGGGCTACTTTGCAGCGGCCAGAAATCGATTTCACGCTGTGGTGACCGCGCTTTGTGGTACGTGGACAGTCCCTGCCGGGCTGATGTATTTGAAGGAAGGGAAAGGCTGTGGCATGCAGGGAACTCTGCTTTCTCTTGTGTCTGTATGTATGGGCTTTGGCTTTGTAACTCTTGGTTCGCTAACTCTGGGGTGTAGTCTCTGTGTGATGGATACGGCAGTTCGTACAGTCGCTCAAAAAATATCCGAACACTATGGTTGATTACAGAATTCAGAAAAAATATCAGGCAACGATTTTTTTTAGAAATTAGTGATCTGGCAACCTTCGTGTCACGTGATTACAGAATTCAGGAAAAATATCTGGAGCGTGTACAGCAACTGTACACGCTCCAGTTACCGTTCACAGCAAACTGGAGCGTGTGCAGCTACTGCACACGCTCCAGTTTGCTGTGAACGGTAACTGTACACGCTCAATATTTCCGTGAGTGAGCCCACACGATCTAATATCAAAATAATATGACCACCTACAGTCGCTCAAAAAAATATCCGAACACTACGGTTGATTACAAAATTCAGAAAAAATATCTGGCAACGATTTTTTTTTGAAATTAGTGATCTGTCAACCTTCGTGTCACGTGACACGAAGGTTGCCAGAGCACTAATTTTTAGAAAATCGTTGCCAGATATTTTTTCTCAATTCTGTAATCAACCATAGTGTTCGGATACTTTTTTGAGCGACTGTACCTCAGAGTTAACTACAAAGTGAAGATAAGTTTGCAGATGTTGAACTGAGCATTATTTTTGTCAGGATAAGTTAGCAACTTAGAAACCAAATTATAATCTGTAAAGATATTTTCACGAGTAAAAGGTAAATTATTACCATATAACTATTGCAAACCGAAATCTGGCCCCCATGCTCGTAAGAAATCCAGATTCCTGACTATCTCAGAAAAAAAAAAAATCCTCAGGTGAGAATAGGGGATATTTTCCTCTTTTCTATATTTTCTTACTTTAAAGTTGGTTATCGACGACCAGACGAAGCTCTCCTCCATTATCTCTATTCTTCCTCTAAGCCTTTTTTTTTCCTTATTCGCTTCAACCATCCATCTTCTTTTCAGTATTCTCCTTTTGCATTATCTCTTTCACTCCATCCACTGTTCTTCTTTCCTCTTTTGCACCGTCTCTAACTCCGATCCTCATTCCATAAATCTCTTCGATTTCACTCTTCTTTCTCGTTTTCATGACCTCTTCACTTTCGGCCATTCGTCTTTGAGTTCCTCTTCTTCCTCTTTTGCTTCCTTCACTCCCTCCACCATTTTTTCCTCTTCTTCCTCTTCTTTCACTCCACCCATCTTCATTTTTTTGCCTCCTTTCCTTTTATTCCGTCCATTCACCTTTTCTTCAGTCTTCTACTTTTGCATGCTTCTTTCACTTCTTAAACTTTCCTCTTCTTTCTTTTATCCTCATTCCTGTGTCCATCTCCCCCGTCTTCCTTTTCCCTATTTGCATTTCCTTCTTCACTCCATATATTCATCGACTTTTTCCTTCTTCACTCCATATATTCATCGACTTTTTCCTTCTTCACTCCATATATTCATCGACTTTTTCCTTCTTCACTCCATATATTCATCGATTTTTTCCTTCTTCACTCCATATATTCTTCGGTCTTTCCTTTTGCACCTCTTGAACTCCATTCGTTGTCTTTTCTTCTTTTGCACGATTCTCCCATCCAAATATCTTTGATATTTCTCTTCTTCGTTTTAGTCATTACTCCCTTCTCCCCATCCATTAATATTTTCAGTGTTCTTCTTATTCCTCCTTATCTCCACCCACCATCCTTTCCTTTTTTGTTACCCCCTAAAACTACACCCGTCATCTTTTCCATTTCTTCCGCCTTTCTTGTCCGCATCACTCCATTCATCGTCTTTTTCTCCTCTTGCTCTTTTGCTGCGCCTTTCATTCCACTCATCTTTTTCTCTTCTTCCTCTTCTGTTGTCTCCCCCACTTCACCCATCATCTTTTCTTCTTCTTTCTGTTTTGCTGTCCCATTCATTTCATTCATCAACTTTTCCTCTTCTTCTTTTGTTGTCACCTTCATTCCATTAATCTTTTCTTCCTCTTCGTCTTTTGCTGTCTGCTTAGCCCAACGTCATCTTTTTCTCTTCTTTCTTTTTTACTCTCTTTTTTACTCTAACTGTCATCTTTTCTTCTTTTGCTCCCCCCTTTACTTCATCTATCGATCTTTTTCCATCTTTCCTTCTCTTATGTATTGCCTTCTTCACTCCACACAATTTCTGTACGATCTTCCTTTTTTTTTTCTCTTTTGCATTTATTCCTTTCCTCCATCGATCCATCTTCATCTCGATCTCCTCTTCTCCTTTTAGCAACGATATCAACATCCATATCCTTCACAGTCATCTCCTTACATATACACGCATTTAAGTTTCTTGTGTTCAATCATCTCAGTTACAATTTTTTCCATTTGATTATTCTATGATTAAATATTGATACAACTAGAAGAACGCATATCGCCTCTGGCGCATATGGGAATCTCGTTTTCAAAGAGAAAGAGGTTTTTCCTTTACCTACTTTTTTCACTCCTTAAAAGTTTTAATTCGAGCTAATGGATGATGGGAAAAATGCAAACAGTAGTATTTTATTAGTAATTGTACAACATAAAAAGTATTTGTTTTTATTCCTTAGGTTTAAAAAAGTTGCTTTCCTCGCACCCCTCTTAGGAAATTGGGCATATTGTTGCTCTCACGGGGATATCTCTTCACGGTTGGGTTGTTTTACCTCTGAACGGCACTCTTTTGCACACCATGGGCTAAATGGCCAGGTCACAAGGATCCCAATGTCTCATAGATGGTTGAGGGAAGAGGATCCACTGAAACAGCTGTTGGAAGACAGATGGTAGCCTCCCGTCAAGGCCATCCAGCGTGTTCTTTAACGTTGGGTTGTTTTACCTCTGAGCGGCACTTTTTTGCACACCATGGGCTAAATGGCCAGGTCACATGGACCCCGAAGGCTCAGAGAAGGTTGGGGGAGGGGACCCACTGGAACAGCTGTTGGGAGACAGATGGTATCCTCCCGTCAAGGCCATCCAGTTTGTTCTTTAACGTCCCCTAGGGTATGGCTCTCCCACACACGGGGCCACGGCTTAACATCCCATCCGATGGTCGACGGTCTTCCCAAGCCAATCGGTGTTCCCTACTGACCGTGGGCAGGGTGAGAAGTTTTGTGAAGATAAATCTCAATGCTGACTCAGCTGTGACTCGAACCTGGGAACTGCAGATTAGGAGTCTGGAGGTTAGAGACATGCGCTGTACACGTTAAAGAACATGCTGAATGGCCTTGACAGAAGGGATAATAGGAAAGGATAATATCTGTCCCCTAACAACAGTCTCAGTGGGTTCCCTTACCCTAACTTTCTCTGAGCCTACGGAGTCCTTGTAACCTGGCCATTTAGCCCATTGTGCGCAAAAAAAGTGGCGCTCAGAGGTAAAACAACCCAACCCTATCCGAATGGATATCCAGTGGATCTCCTACACAGATTTGATCCCTTGGGAAATCCTTGTGACCTGACCAGTTAGGCCACTGGGTGAAAAAATATAAATTCTACACTTAAATCGTTTAACATTCATTGGATATTAAGTTAAATGGAATTTTATTGGTTGAATTTTGACAACCCCGTTTAAAATTTCTCACTGGTCAACCAGCACTAAATCGTAAGTGAAGCAAAATCATTCAGCTCGATTCTGTTCAAGGGTACTCAAAGATTTTTTTTTTTTATTGTGAGGCGAAATCATGTCTCAGAAGAGATAAAAGTCAGTCGGCTTCCATTTGAATGGACAATGTTCAACCATTCGCAGCAAGGAGAGCTGAACAACGTTCAACTATTCACAGGAAGGATAGCTGAACAATGTTCAACTGTTCGCAGCAAGGAGAGCTGAACAATGTTCAACTATTCACAGGAAGGATAGCTGAACAATGTTCAACTATTCACAGGAAGGATAGCTGAACAATGTTCAACTATTCACAGGAAGGATAGCTGAACAATGTTCAACTATTCACAGGAAGGATAGCTGAACAATGTTCAACTATTCACAGGAAGGATAGCTGAACAATGTTCAACTATTCGCAGCAAGGTAGCTGAACAATGTTCAACTATTCACAGGAAGGAGAGCTGAACAATGTTCAACTATTCACAGGAAGGATAGCTGAACAATGTTCAACTATTCGCAGCAAGGTAGCTGAACAATGTTCAACTATTCACAGGAAAGATAGCTGAACAATGTTCAACTATTCACAGGAAAGATAGCTGAACAATGTTCAACTATTCGCAGCAAGGAGAGCTGAACAATGCTCAACTATTCACAGGAAGGATAGCTGAACAATGTTCAACTATTCGCAGCAAGGATAGCTGAAAAATTTTGTTAAACTATCGCAGTGAGGATAGCTGAACAATGTTCAACTATTCACAGGAAGGATAGCTGAACAATGTTCAACTGTTCGCAGCAAGGAGAGCTGAACAATGTTCAACTATTCACAGGAAGGAGAGCTGAACAATGTTCAACCATTCACAGGAAGGATAGCTAAACAATGTTCAACTATTCACAGGAAGGATAGCTGAACAATGTTCAACTATTCGCAGCAACGATAACTGAACAATGTTTAACTCTTCACAGGAAGGATAGCTAAACAATGTTCAACTATTCACAGGAAGGATAGCTAAACAATGTTCAACTATTCGCAGCAACGATAACTGAACAATGTTCAACTGTTCGCAGCAAGGATAGCTAAACAATGTTCAACTATTCGCAGCAACGATATCTAAACAATGTTCAACTATTCGCAGCAACGATAACTGAACAATGTTCAACTATTCGCAGCAACGATAACTGAACAGTGTTTAACTCTTCACAGGAAGGATAGCTAAACAACGTTCAACTATTCGCAGCAACGATAACTGAACAATGTTCAACTGTTCGCAGCAAGGATAGCTAAACAATGTTCAACTATTCACAGGAAGGATAGCTAAACAATGTTCAACTATTCGCAGCAACGATAACTGAACAATGTTCAACTGTTCGCAGCAAGGATAGCTAAACAATGTTCAACTATTCGCAGCAACGATATCTAAACAATGTTCAACTATTCGCAGCAACGATAACTGAACAATGTTCAACTATTCGCAGCAACGATAACTGAACAATGTTTAACTCTTCACAGGAAGAATAGCTAAACAATGTTCAACTATTCGCAGCAACGATAACTGAACAATGTTCAACTGTTCGCAGCAAGGATAGCTAAACAATGTTCAACTATTCACAGGAAGGATAGCTAAACAATGTTCAACTATTCGCAGCAACGATAACTGAACAATGTTCAACTGTTCGCAGCAAGGATAGCTAAACAATGTTCAACTATTCGCAGCAACGATAACTGAACAATGTTCAACTATTCGCAGCAACGATAACTGAACAATGTTTAACTCTTCACAGGAAGGATAGCTAAACAATGTTCAACTATTCACAGGAAGGATAGCTAAACAATGTTCAACTATTCGCAGCAACGATAACTGAACAATGTTCAACTGTTCGCAGCAAGGATAGCTAAACAATGTTCAACTATTCGCAGCAACGATATCTAAACAATGTTCAACTATTCGCAGCAACGATAACTGAACAATGTTCAACTATTCGCAGCAACGATAACTGAACAGTGTTTAACTCTTCACAGGAAGGATAGCTAAACAATGTTCAACTATTCGCAGCAACGATAACTGAACAATGTTCAACTGTTCGCAGCAAGGATAGCTAAACAATGTTCAACTATTCACAGGAAGGATAGCTAAACAATGTTCAACTATTCGCAGCAACGATAACTGAACAATGTTCAACTGTTCGCAGCAAGGATAGCTAAACAATGTTCAACTATTCGCAGCAACGATATCTAAACAATGTTCAACTATTCGCAGCAACGATAACTGAACAATGTTCAACTGTTCGCAGCAAGGATAGCTGAACAGAACTGAGATCTTCTCCGGAATCATACCAAGTGGATTATGGTTGTGGGTCTGAAGGAGAGAGAAGAAAAAATATATCCAAAGTCAAATCACACCAACTCAGAAAAATAAAATTTACTGAATAAAACGAGCCATTTTTTTAATACTCGTCAGATGGCAACAGAAGCTCGTAATAGAGTGCATCTATAGAACGTGTCTTCGGCTTACTCAGCAAAGATGCACTTTCAGATATTATTGCATCTTCGGTTATTATTTCGGGTATTATCTCGATGATTATTGAATTTTTTTTTTAATTTGTGATATTGATTGTTGGACGACTCCCTTTGTTCGTTTTTTAACGGAATTTTTTTATTTTTTCTCGTCGAAGTTCTTGTTTTTTTGCAGAGGTCTGGATTTCGACAGATTTAAGATGTCCATATTTGTTGGCTAGAGAAAATGATGGACGATACCTTTATGAAACGGGTTATTTGACCTTTGACCTCTGAAAAGTAGTTTTCTGAACAGAGTGGGCCAAGCGGGCCAACCGACTGACTCCCAGGGGGCTTAGAGCTGGATAGAGAAAGTGAACCCATTAGACAGGGGTTAGGAGTCAGTGGAAAATTCCCGTCAAGGCCATCCAGCTTGTTTTTTAACCTGTACATTCGCTCAAAAAAGTATCCGAACTCTATGGTTAATTACAGAATTCAGAAAAATATCTGGCAACGATTTTTTCTTTTTAGAAATTAGTGATCTGGCAACCTTCGTTGACAGATCACTAATTTCTAAAAAAATCGTTGCCAGATATTTTTTCTGAAATCTGTAATCAACTATAGTGTTCGGATACTTTTTTGAGCGACTGTAGGTGGTCGGTCATATTATTTTGATACTAGATCGTGTGGGCTCACTCACGGAAATATTGAGCGTGTGCAGTTACCGTTCACAGCAAACTGGAGCGTGTGCAGTTACCGTTCACAGCAAACTGGAGCGTGTGCAGTAACTGCACACCCTCCAGTTTGCTGTGAACGGTAACTGGAGTGTGTACAGTTGCTGTACACGCTCTAGATATTTTTTCTGAATTCTGTAATCACGTTACACGAAGGTTGCCAGATCCCTAATTTCTAAAAAAAAACATTGTCAGATATTTTTTCTGAATTTTGTAATCAACCATAGTGTTCGGATATTTTTTAATATATATATAATTCGTATGAATACATAATGCAATGAATATATCTGTTATCATCTAGGACAGATCATTCCCCATGATCTGTTCCTGCTCTCTGTACAGATCACACAACTTATAAGACCATGGCCTGCATAAACTGCTACTTCAGCTACTTCAGCAACCGCCGCTACATGCAACTGAGAACTTTTTCCCAACATTCTGGCCATTTTGGTAGCCAAAGAATCCCAATTTTGCGCCTAGCTTTTTTTTTTATTTCCTGCCTCTCTTCTTATTAGCCATTTTTAGAGCGGAATTTGGAACTCGCGTTGCTGGAAAATGCCTCTCTGCACTTTTACAGTGAAAGTGATAACGCAAAAAAAAAAAATTCCTCTATGGTTAGAATTTTTAAAAAAATGACACCTTCCATGTTTTTCGTCTAAGTTTTTTTTTTTACTTTAAAAATATTAATCGGAACACGAGGAATTTATGTAAGAGTTGCTTAAAATTTCAACTTATTATATGATTGTAATGTTATATAATCTAAATTAAACTTTAGTCGGCATAAAATAAATAATAAAATAAATACCCTCTCAAGCAGCTGCTTGCCACAGAGGTCTGACAGGAGCCTGTCAGTTTATATGCCATAGTAGAAGGTCTGTGAGGATGGTAGGACCTCAGGAACGTGTACAGCAACTGTACACGCTCCAGTTACCGTTCACAGCAAACTGGAGCGTGTGCAGTTACTGCACACGCTCCAGTTTGCTGTGAATGGTAACTGCACACGCTCAATATTTCTGTGAGTGGGCCCACACGATCCAGGTTTTCCACACGATCCAGGTTCTCACACGATCAAATGTGTTGTAGTAGAAGGTCTGAGAGGATGGCAGGACCTCAGCAGAAAAACGACACCAACAGCCATGCCTTACCCGGGACTCGAACCCAGGTCCCTTAGATCAGTAGCCAAGCGCGCTAACCACTCGGCCATGGGACGGATTTAGTCGGCATATAAGCTTCAAATTTTGCAGGGCAACTGTAGATTGCATTGCACTTTTAGAAAAAAAATTGCTATAACTGAGAAATACTTTTTCTAATAACTGAGTGTTAAAAATTGAAGATCTTTTTTAGAAATACTTTTCTCACAGACTGACACATTTTTGGTTCACTAATTGTAAATCATAAAGTAACTTCTTATGGTTTAAAATAATTAATAATGGTAAACTCTTATGGTTATCGTTAAATATTCAAACTTCCATAACTCATTAAATACTGAACGAATATTGTTGAAAATCGAGATATTGATTTATTTGATTGAGATCTTTATCTGCAATCACATTTTGCAAAACAAAGAAACTTATTTAAGAAGTTATAGAGCTTAGACGTTAGCTTACCAATGACTTAACATACGGATTGTCCTTCATTTAGGAAACCAGTGGAGTTGACAAGGATGGCTTTTTTTTTTCTCGATTAAAACGGTTTTTATGGGGGTGCGATGTAACTCTTAAGTTACAGTGATAAAGGAATAATAAATAATTGAATACATATAAACAAGAAATGGAAAATAGTCAACTTTTTTTCAGTTGTTGGGTTGTTTTACCTCTGAGCGGCACTTTTTTGCACACCATGGGCTAAATGGCGAGGTCACAAGGACCCCGAAGGCTCAGAGAAGGTTGGGGAATGGGACCCACTGGAACAGCTGGGAGACAGATGGTAGCCTCCCGTCAAGGCCATCCAGCGTGTTCTTTAACGTGCACAGGGTATGGCTCTCCCGCACACGGGGCCACGGCTTAACGTCCCATCCGACGGACGGCGGCCTTTCCAAGCCCATCGGTGTCCCCTATTGACCGTGGGCAGGGCGGGGAATTTTGCGGAGATAAATCTCAACGCTGACCCAGCTGGGATTCGAACCTGGGAACTACAGATTACGAGCCTGGCGCGCTACCGACTGTGCCCCCCCCCCCTTTTTTTCCTTCTTTTTTTTTTTTTTTCAGTAGCCTGTTAGGGGAAGTGTTGTTCCACTCCAATGTTACGTCCACTTTTTCTGGGATGTTGTCGAATTTTCACACTTAAAAGTTTCTCACGTCAAATATTTCACTCCTAAACGTAGAAACATCACAATAACAAAATTCGAAACTCGGGAAATAGCCCATTGACTTTTTGTGCACGGAGTGAACTATTTCGACTAACAGCTGTTCCAGTGGGTTCCCTCCCTCAACTTTCTCTGCGTTCGGGGTCCTTGTGACCTGGCCATTTAGCCCATGGTGTGCAAAAAAAAAATGCCGCTCAGAGATAAAACAACAACAACATCTAATACGAAACTTACCGAAACTTTACGAAGGCAATAAATCATCTTTGAATGATTTGCGACAAAGCCACAAGAAAAAGAAACAAAGAGAATACCAAAAGAATTAATAGAATTGGAAATCTTCACTCTTGACAATTCGAAATCCTGTTGGAGCAGAGTCGGGCTCTCTTACTTCGGAGGAGCTCTTTTTTTGCACACAATGTGCAGATCGTAAGGGCTCAGAAAAAATTGGAGGGGGACGGGGACACACTGTATTAGGAGATAGATGGTAATCTCCCGTCAAGGCCATGCAGCGTGTCTTTAACGTGCACAGGGTATGGCTCTCCTGCACACAGAGCTTTGACTTTACGTCCCATACAACGGACGGCGGTCTTTCCAAACCTATCGGTGACCCTTACTGACTGAGGACAAGGAATTTTGTGGAGATTAATCTCGACATCGGCCCAGGTGGGACTCGAACCTGAGAAAACTGACTGTATTTAGCTGTGAAGTAGACGGATCTGAATTCGACTCCCAGATGCTACGGACAATTTTTTTTTTCTGTCATTTTTCCTTCTGTTCAATTTCTCATCCCTCACAGATCTTCTCTATAAAGTAAGTACACCGACATGCTCTTCTCGATGTTCTTGGGAAGTAGATGTTTATGGAGCAGTTTTTCTCTTTTTCGTATTCTCCATTGAGAATCACTTTCAGGGTTTTGCCTGCAAATTTGTTTCACAAGACCACCACGAGAAATGCGATGCTGATGCATCTCTGGGAATACCAGAATCTTCCAGAGAACAAACGCAATCTAGCACCCATTCTTGATGATGCCGTTGAAAGCTTCCCATCTAGGTAACACTTTCGGAATTTCGAACCATCCTCGCCTTAAGAAGTCAAATAACGTTTGGCTGCGGCATTTCTCTCACTCATTTTCAAGGAGGCGAGTGTTACACATTTCTCTCCAATTGGGTTGGGTTGGTTTACCTCTGAACGGCACTTTTTTGCACACCATGGGCTAAATGGCCAGGTCACATGGACCCCGAAGGCTCAGAGAAGGTTGGGGGTGGGGACCCACTGGAACAGCTGTTGGGAGACAGATGGTAGCCTCCCGTCAAGGCCATCCAGCGTGTTCTTTAACGTGCACAGGGTATCGCTCTCCCGCACGCGGGGCCACGGCTTAACGTCCCATCCGACGGACGGCGGCCTTTCCAAGCCCATCGGTGTCCCCTACTGACCGTAGGCAGGGCGGGGAATTTTGCGGAGATAAATCTCAACGCTGACCCAGCTGGGACTCGAACCTGGGAACTACAGATTACGAGCCTGGCGCGCTACCGACTGAGCCACTCCCGCCCCTTTCTCTCCAAAGTACGGCATTTACCACTCTCTCGACGAGGACCACGGCTCCGAAGAGGCATTCCTTACGGTGACAGATCTAATCGTCGATTGTCTCCTGAAGCCGAACGATAGAGAGATAGATAGCATGGCCTGTGGCTCTCTCTCTGAGACACTAAGTCACTCGCTCTGTTTGCTCAACTGCTTACTCGATGGCCCAAAGGAACCGGTGACGAGGGAACAACCAGGCGATTGCCTTTGTTTGCAGAGCGAGTCGCTTTTCATTTCTCGTTTTCCACATTTGCTTGGTAATTTCCGGTCCTCACATCAACACCTGAAACATTGTTGTCTCTCTGTACGAGAGGATCTCGCTGTCAATAGTTTATTTAAAACAGCTATCCTGCTTTCGCTTGTCTAAATAGAGACGGAACTCTCCGCTCTCACGTGGAGTTGCTTATTTTAGAAGAGATTGGATGCAGGACGGATCGCCATGCAAGAGGTTGTTATAATCTGGTTGAGTTGGGTTGTTTTACCTCTGAGCGGCACTTTTTTGCACACCAAGGGCTAAATGGCCAGGTCACATGGACCCCGAAGGCTCAGAGAAGGTTGGGGGAGGGGACCCACTGGAACAGCTGTTGGGAGACAGATGGTAGCCTCCCGTCAAGGCCATCCAGAGTGTTCTTTAACGTTGGGTTGTTTTACCTCTCAGTGGCACTTTTTTGCACACCATGGGCTAAATGGCCAGGTCACATGGACCCCGAAGGCTCAGAGAAGGTTGGGGGAGGGGACCCACTGGAACAGCTGTTGGGAGACAGATGATAGTCTCCTGTCAAGGCCATTCAGCGTGTTCTTTAACGTGCACAGGGTATGGCTCTCCCGCACACGGGGCCACGGCTTAACGTCCCATCCGACGGACGGCGGCCTTTCCAAGCCCATCGGTGTCCCCTACTGACCATGGGCAGGGCGGGGAAATTTGCGGAGAAAAATCTCAACGCTGACCCAGCTGGGACTCAAACCTGGGAACTACAGATTACGAGCCTGGCGCGCTACCGACTGAGCCACCCCCGCCATCATCATTCTTTATTATTTTCAATGGGTACGCTTTATATATAAAAGATAAATTCCCAAAAAATTTAATAGCTTTAATTGGGACAGTGGCTCAGTCGGTAGCGCACCAGCCTCGTAATATGTAAATTCCCAGGTTCGAGTCCCACCTAGGCCAGAGTTGAGAATCATCTCCGCTAGTCCTCACTCTGTCCTCACTCAACAGGAGACACCAATGGGCTTCTAAAAACCGTCATCCGTCGCATGGGACGTTAAGCCGTGTCTCCGTGTGCACAGACAGCCATACCTTATGAAGGCTAAAGAACACGCTGAATGGCCTTGGCTGGAGGCTTTTAATTCTCTCCTAACAGCTGTTCAGTGGATTCCTCAACATTCTCTGAGCAATTGTGGTCGTTTTGACCTGTCATATTTAGCCCAGTGTGTACAAAAATCCTTCTGGTAGATAAAAAAAACCCTAAATGATGCTGATGTTGAGAAGCTCAAAGCTGAAAGCATAGTCGACCTTTACGTACTATCCAGGGCCATATCTGGGGGGAGCAAGGGAACCATACCCCTTTCAGAATTGTAGTAAGGGTAATAGTGGCAAAATATTAAACTTATTTATATTTCATGCATTTTTCAAGAAATATTTTAAAGATCTTTAAATCGGAGGGAGAAATTTTATATTGCATTCGAAGTCCAGTCTCTTGCCCCACCACCACCCCTGGGCGAGAGTGGCTCAGTGGGTAGCGCGCCAGGCTCGTAATCTGCAGTTCTCAGGTTCGAGTCCCAGCTGGGTCAGCGCTGAGATTTATATCCGCAAAATTCTCCGCCCTGCCCACGGTCAGCAGGGGACACCATGGGCTTGGAAAAGCCTCCATCCGTCGGATGGGACGTTAAGCCGTGGCCGGGAGAGCTATACCCTGTGCACGTTAAAGAACACACTGGATGGCCTTGACGGGAGGCTACCATCTGTCTCCCAACAGCTTGTTCCAGTGGGTCCCCTCCCCCAACCTTCTCTGAGCCTTCGGGGTCCATGTGACATGGCCATTTAGCCCATGGTGTGCAAAAAAAAGTGCCGCTCAGAGGTAAAACAACCCCCCCAACCCCAAAGCCCCACCCCCCCTCGTTTTTCTTTTCTAGATCCGAGTCAGGTCCCATCCGATCGACAATGGCCTTTCCAAGTTCCACCATCTCATGAACTGCATGCGAAGAGGTGAAGCGGAACCTCGACTTACATAACAGACGACACTTCTGAGAGATGGGCAACAATTTGTCGTCGTTCTTACAGTTTTCCTTGTTTTGGGTTTCCTCGTGTATGCAATGGGAACCCGTATCGTCTGCTGGTGAAGGACACGGGATATCGTCGAAGTTCTTCTCTCTGCTACGGTCATCTAACGAAGCCAATCTTCCTGATCATATCGTAAATGGAGAACTGTCCAGAAAAATCCGTTGTTTTCTTTTGCTTAATTACAGCAAAAATCATTAAAGCACCATGGTCAGCAGATTCTCGGAACGTGGAACGTTTTCTCGTTCTTATTGAAACCGATATGCTGAAAGAGAATTAATGATCGCTACAGATCATTATCATGTGCGCTTCGTGTCCAGCGAATGCAATTATAATGCATTCTGCGCTTGGCAAAACATTGAGTAACTGGATTATCTTCGATCAGGTATTTCAGAATTTCGACATCATATATGGATTTTTGATAATCATTAAGGTGTAATTGGTTATTGTGATGCCTTTGTTTGTGGGGAAGATTCATTCGATAGTCTAGTTGACGAAAACAGGTCATTTGGCAATTATATTAATTTGCAGTTTGGAATCTAATGGGCCTTTCGAATAATTTGGTCATTTACTTCTTTATTGTTCTGTGTGGAAGCAGATTTGCTATTTGAGGAAATATTCTTAAGTGATGAAATTATCCACATTGTAATTTTCTGTTTCTTCGACAGAAGTAATTGCACAACAATGTTTATTAATTAATTACTCCAACATTTTAAGTAATGAGACTTATTGTCTAATAATGTACGCCAACAATGACTCCTATTGCAAATGAGATTAAATAACGATACTAATTGCATAACAATGTTTTCAAAACAACAACTCCTGTTGTAAATGAAAATAAATAACGAGACTAGTTGCACAGTAATGTTTTCAAAACATTGACTCTGGTTGCACACGAGATTAAATAATGAGACTAGTTGCACAGTAATGTTTTCAAAACATTGCTCTGGTTGCACACGAGATTAAATAATGAGACTAGTTGCACAGTAATGTTTTCAAAACATTGACTCTGGTTGCACGCGGGATTAAATAACGAGACTAGTTGCACAGTAATGTTTTCAAAACATTGACTCTGGTTGCACACGGGATTAAATAACGAGACTAGTTGCACAGTAATGTTTTCAAAACATTGCTCTGGTTGCACACGGGATTAAATAACGAGACTAGTTGCACAGTAATGTTTTCAAAACATTGACTCTGGTTGCACGCGGGATTAAATAACGAGACTAGTTGCACAGTAATGTTTTCAAAACATTGACTCTGGTTGCACACGGGATTAAATAACGAGACTAGTTGCACAGTAATGTTTTCAAAACATTGCTCTGGTTGCACACGGGATTAAATAACGAGACTAGTTGCACAGTAATGTTTTCAAAACATTGACTCTGGTTGCACACGGGATTAAATAACGAGACTAGTTGCACAGTAATGTTTTCAAAACATTGCTCTGGTTGCACACGGGATTAAATAACGAGACTAGTTGCACAGTAATGTTTTCAAAACATTGACTCTGGTTGCACGCGGGATTAAATAACGAGACTAGTTGCACAGTAATGTTTTCAAAACATTGACTCTGGTTGCACACGGGATTAAATAACGAGACTAGTTGCACAGTAATGTTTTCAAAACATTGCTCTGGTTGCACACGGGATTAAATAACGAGACTAGTTGCACAGTAATGTTTTCAAAACATTGACTCTGGGGTTGCACACGGGATTAAATAACGAGACTAGTTGCACAGTAATGTTTTCAAAACATTGACTCTGGTTGCACGCGGTATTAAATAACGAGACTAGTTGCACAGTAATGTTTTCAAAACATTGACTCTGGTTGCACGCGGGATTAAATAACGAGACTAGTTGCACAGTAATGTTTTCAAAACATTGACTCTGGTTGCACGCGGGATTAAATAACGAGACTAGTTGCACAGTAATGTTTTCAAAACATTGACTCTGGTTGCACACGGGATTAAATAACGAGACTAGTTGCACAGTAATGTTTTCAAAACATTGCTCTGGTTGCACACGGGATTAAATAACGAGACTAGTTGCACAGTAATGTTTTCAAAACATTGACTCTGGTTGCACGCGGGATTAAATAACGAGACTAGTTGCACAGTAATGTTTTCAAAACATTGCTCTGGTTGCACACGGGATTAAATAACGAGACTAGTTGCACAGTAATGTTTTCAAAACATTGACTCTGGGGTTGCACACGGGATTAAATAACGAGACTAGTTGCACAGTAATGTTTTCAAAACATTGACTCTGGTTGCACGCGGTATTAAATAACGAGACTAGTTGCACAGTAATGTTTTCAAAACATTGACTCTGGTTGCACACGAGATTAAATAATGAGACTAGTTGCACAGTAATGTTTTCAAAACATTGCTCTGGTTGCACACGAGATTAAATAATGAGACTAGTTGCACAGTAATGTTTTCAAAACATTGACTCTGGTTGCACGCGGGATTAAATAACGAGACTAGTTGCACAGTAATGTTTTCAAAACATTGACTCTGGTTGCACACGGGATTAAATAACGAGACTAGTTGCACAGTAATGTTTTCAAAACATTGCTCTGGTTGCACACGGGATTAAATAACGAGACTAGTTGCACAGTAATGTTTTCAAAACATTGACTCTGGTTGCACGCGGGATTAAATAACGAGACTAGTTGCACAGTAATGTTTTCAAAACATTGACTCTGGTTGCACACGGGATTAAATAACGAGACTAGTTGCACAGTAATGTTTTCAAAACATTGCTCTGGTTGCACACGGGATTAAATAACGAGACTAGTTGCACAGTAATGTTTTCAAAACATTGACTCTGGTTGCACACGGAATTAAATAACGAGACTAGTTGCACAGTAATGTTTTCAAAACATTGCTCTGGTTGCACACGGGATTAAATAACGAGACTAGTTGCACAGTAATGTTTTCAAAACATTGACTCTGGTTGCACGCGGGATTAAATAACGAGACTAGTTGCACAGTAATGTTTTCAAAACATTGACTCTGGTTGCACACGGGATTAAATAACGAGACTAGTTGCACAGTAATGTTTTCAAAACATTGCTCTGGTTGCACACGGGATTAAATAACGAGACTAGTTGCACAGTAATGTTTTCAAAACATTGACTCTGGGTTGCACACGGGATTAAATAACGAGACTAGTTGCACAGTAATGTTTTCAAAACATTGACTCTGGTTGCACGCGGTATTAAATAACGAGACTAGTTGCACAGTAATGTTTTCAAAACATTGACTCTGGTTGCACGCGGGATTAAATAACGAGACTAGTTGCACAGTAATGTTTTCAAAACATTGACTCTGGTTGCACGCGGGATTAAATAACGAGACTAGTTGCACAGTAATGTTTTCAAAACATTGACTCTGGTTGCACACGGGATTAAATAACGAGACTAGTTGCACAGTAATGTTTTCAAAACATTGCTCTGGTTGCACACGGGATTAAATAACGAGACTAGTTGCACAGTAATGTTTTCAAAACATTGACTCTGGTTGCACGCGGGATTAAATAACGAGACTAGTTGCACAGTAATGTTTTCAAAACATTGACTCTGGTTGCACGCGGGATTAAATAACGAGACTAGTTGCACAGTAATGTTTTCAAAACATTGACTCTGGTTGCACACGGGATTAAATAACGAGACTAGTTGCACAGTAATGTTTTCAAAACATTGCTCTGGTTGCACACGGGATTAAATAACGAGACTAGTTGCACAGTAATGTTTTCAAAACATTGACTCTGGGGTTGCACACGGGATTAAATAACGAGACTAGTTGCACAGTAATGTTTTCAAAACATTGACTCTGGTTGCACGCGGTATTAAATAACGAGACTAGTTGCACAGTAATGTTTTCAAAACATTGACTCTGGTTGCACGCGGGATTAAATAACGAGACTAGTTGCACAGTAATGTTTTCAAAACATTGACTCTGGTTGCACGCGGGATTAAATAACGAGACTAGTTGCACAGTAATGTTTTCAAAACATTGACTCTGGTTGCACACGGGATTAAATAACGAGACTAGTTGCACAGTAATGTTTTCAAAACATTGCTCTGGTTGCACACGGGATTAAATAACGAGACTAGTTGCACAGTAATGTTTTCAAAACATTGACTCTGGTTGCACGCGGGATTAAATAACGAGACTAGTTGCACAGTAATGTTTTCAAAACATTGACTCTGGTTGCACGCGGGATTAAATAACGAGACTAGTTGCACAGTAATGTTTTCAAAACATTGACTCTGGTTGCACACGGGATTAAATAACGAGACTAGTTGCACAGTAATGTTTTCAAAACATTGCTCTGGTTGCACACGGGATTAAATAACGAGACTAGTTGCACAGTAATGTTTTCAAAACATTGACTCTGGTTGCACGCGGGATTAAATAACGAGACTAGTTGCACAGTAATGTTTTCAAAACATTGACTCTGGTTGCACACGGGATTAAATAACGAGACTAGTTGCACAGTAATGTTTTCAAAACATTGCTCTGGTTGCACACGGGATTAAATAACGAGACTAGTTGCACAGTAATGTTTTCAAAACATTGACTCTGGGGTTGCACACGGGATTAAATAACGAGACTAGTTGCACAGTAATGTTTTCAAAACATTGACTCTGGTTGCACGCGGTATTAAATAACGAGACTAGTTGCACAGTAATGTTTTCAAAACATTGACTCTGGTTGCACGCGGGATTAAATAACGAGACTAGTTGCACAGTAATGTTTTCAAAACATTGACTCTGGTTGCACGCGGGATTAAATAACGAGACTAGTTGCACAGTAATGTTTTCAAAACATTGACTCTGGTTGCACGCGGGATTAAATAACGAGACTAGTTGCACAGTTTTAGTTTAGTTTAGTTTACACTTCACAAAAATTGGGAGTTCCTTGCACAGACTTTCCCATAGAATTTATGTTTTCCTTTTTTTTTTTTGAAAATTCTTGATGTTCAGTATTTTTTTTTCCTCTTGGATTTTAAGAGTTTTTTTTTTTGTTTCATCTTCCTCCTAAACTTTAGGATTTAATTCTTTTGTTTTTATTTTGTTTTTGTTTATTTAATTTTGATTTATGTCTTTTTTTTTTTGGTATAAATATATATTTTTTTTATTATTATTTTTTTTGGCTTTCTTTAATTTTTTTTATAACCCTTTTTTTTATTATATTTTTTTTTGTTATTTTGTTAATAATTTTTTTTCTTTCTTTTTTTGTTTTTTAAAAATTTTTTTTTATTATTATTTTTTTTTAATTTTTAAATTTTTTTTATTTCTTTTTAATTTTTTTTTTTTAAGATTTTTTTTTTTAATTATTTTTTTTTCTTATTTTTATTAATGAAAAAATTTTTTTTTCTTTTTTCTTTCTTTTTTTTATATTAGGTTTTTTTTTGTTGTTCTGTGTTACAATTTATTCCATATCTCTGTTTCTTTGATGAATTCCAAAAGGAAGGCAAATATTTTTGTTTGAATTGAGATTGTAGGGTGATTTAAAATTAAGTTCAGAGTAAATTCGTTAATATTTATGTTTCTAAGTTTTTCGAAGAATTTTTCTCGTTGTGAGTCATATTTTGCACAATTTAATATAAGGTGTGAGGAATTTTCAGTAATATTGCATTTTGTACATTTGGGTGAGGTACTTAATTTGAGTAAGAATTTTGATTTATTTAAAAGAATTGTATCTGTTCTTAGCCGAAATATGATTTTGGATTCATGTCTGGAAAATGGTAATTGTAGGAAGGTATTAATTTTGTTGGAAAGTTCAAATCTGAAATTTGGTTTGAAGATAGAGTGAAATTGAACATGTTTTTCTAAAATTTTGAATTCTAATTGTTTTATTTCTTTTTTAACATGTATATAAAAATTGTGTGTTGGCGAGATGTTATCATAATCATGTGCTGATTTTGCTATGTTATCTACATATTCATTTTCTTTAAATCCAGAGTGTCCTGGTATCCAACAAAGTTGAATATGGTTATTTTTTTCATTTAGCTTTTCATTATAAAGTTTTAGGAGTGTATGTGTGTAGTATGGATATGTGGTGTATGTGTTGTCTTGTATTAATGTGTGTATAGCACTTTTAGAATCAATGAAAATAACTATTGATTGATTTGTTAAATTGTCTAATGTCCAGTTAAGTGCGGCAAATATTGCATAAATTTCAGCATGCAATATCTGAGTAAAATCAGGCAATTTGTATGCTAATGATATGTTGTGTGATGGAATATATACAGCAGCACTGGATGACCCAGAATCTTTTATGTAGGACCCATCTGTGTAGATTTCCAAACAATTGTTAAATTTTTCAGATTTAAAATTAATGAATAATTGATATAGAGCTTCATTAGAAATTTCATTTTTTGAATTTAAATGTGGAATCTCTGTATAAACTACTGGGAGTTTGTAACACCATACTGCTACAGATTCAGTAATGTCTCCTCGCAGTTCATCTTTAGTTAGTTTATTAAAGAATTCTTTTAATAATTCATTTTCTATGATTTTTTTATAGAATATGAGTCTTTTAAAGTTTAGATAAAATGGGTGGTCTGGTAGTTTATAGTGGAGTCTTGTGTAATATTTTAAGATTAAAATTGAATGCCTAATTTCAAATGTAGGAATGGCTGTTTCAGCCAGAAGAGCTAATGTTGGACAAAATTTTGGTAAGCCTAAAGCAATTTTTAAACATTTGTTTTGAATAACATTTAATTTCTGTAAGTTAGTTAAATTAGGCTTGTCTATAAGGTCTAAGCCATATTCCATTTTTGATCTGATTAAATTTAAGTAGAGTGTAATTAAGGTTTTTTGATCAGTACCTTCTTTTTTGAATGCAAAGTATTTAAAAATGTTTAGGAGTTTTGAACCAGAATTGTAAGCTTTCTCCAGATGAGAGTTCCATATTAATTTTGAGTCTAAGTTAAATCCCAATAATTTACATTTGTTGACTTGATTAATAGGTTGCGAGTTAATTTTTAAGAGAAATTTTGGATTATAATTTCTACGTCTATAGAAATAAATACAAAAGGTTTTATCTGTGTTAATTGTTAAATTCCATTTGTTACAATAATCTATTAGTTTGTCTAATTGTTGTTGTGTTTTTTCTTGTAGAGTATATTCATTTTTGTCTGATACCCAGAAGGTAAGGTCATCAGCATAGCTTGTAAAGTTAAATTTTTTATCAAAAATCTTTTTGATGTCATGTAAGTATAAATTAAAAAGAACAGGGGATAAGGTAGATCCTTGTGATAATCCTTGTGTAATGTTATAAGACTTAGAGTAGGTTGAGTTTAATTTAACCTTTAATTTTCTGTTTCTCAAAAATTTTGCTAGGAATTCTATTAATTTATAGTCTAATTTAGCTTTACACAGTTTGAGTAGTAAATGTTCTATGGAAACTGTATCAAAAGCCTGTGATAGGTCTATTGACACAGCTAGTACTGTTTTTTTCTTTTTATTGGCAGAGTAAATATCATTTAAGAGTAGTGAGATGCATTCTTTAGAAGATCTGTTTTTTCTGAAGCCAAAGAAGTTTTTTGGTAATAATTTTTTCTCTTCAATTTGCCAATTGAGTCTAATAAGAAGCATTTTTTCAAATAATTTTAAGGAGTTGGATAATAGAGAGATTGGTCTATAAGAGGTTATTTCTGTAGGGATTTTATTGGGTTTTTGGATAAAAATTATTAAAATTTCTTCCCACTCTGGTGGTATGTCTAGTGTGTTCCATATATGATTAAAGATAGATAATAGTTTTTCTTTCCATGCTTCTGGAAGATTTTTGAAAAGTTTGTTTGAGATCAAGTCTGCACCAGGGGCAGATTTAAGATTAAGTCTTTTTATTGCTCTATTTAGTTCCAATAAGGAAAATGGTAAGTTAACTGTAGTGTCGATTGATTTTAATTTGTTTAACTGTGTGTTATAAAAGGATTTTTGTCTAGAATCTAAGCTAGGTGCAGTTTGAACTATTTTTAAGTTTTGGGCAAATCTTTCAGCTGTTTGACTAATGGTAATGTTATGTTGTAAGGCATATTGGGCTATTGGAAAAGTTTGTTGCTTTTCTTGGACAATACTTTTAAAAATCCTCCAGATGTTTTTTCCTGGAGTAGAGGTTGTTAATTCTGATGTAAATTCTTTCCAATTATCACGAGAGGCAGTTTTTAATTTTCTTCTTACTTCTGCTTTAATTTTTTTAAAATTGTTAATGTCTTGGAAGGTTCTGGTCCTTTTAGCTTTTTGTTCTGCTTTTTTTCTGATAGCTGTTAATCGATTCATATACCATATATTTTTTTTTAATTTTGGAATTTTGTTTATAATTGTTTTAAATACTGATTTAGTTTGCTCCTTAATTGATTCAAAGAATTCATTATATTTTAGATTGTTAGAGGGAGGAGTATTGTTAAGGATTTTTTCGAAGGAGTACCAATCGTTTAAATAAATTTTTTGTTGGTATTTTACTTGTAGTTGTGAAGTCAAAAGTATGGGGTGGTGGTCACTGCCCCTAGTATCTGGGAGCAGTGACCATTTGAATTTGTCAATTAAATCAGTTGAGATTAAAGTTAAATCAATAATTGATTGATTATAGGCTGGGTTTTCGTGAGTAGT
Organism: Ryuthela nishihirai; assembly: GCA_038380435.1. Classification (NCBI taxonomy): domain Eukaryota; kingdom Metazoa; phylum Arthropoda; class Arachnida; order Araneae; family Heptathelidae; genus Ryuthela; species Ryuthela nishihirai. The sequence continues at coordinate 46,595,567 of JAWZYU010000020.1, forward strand.
TTCTTTACTATTTAGTAAGATCAGATTTGATTTTGTTATAAAATTACTCAATTGGATACCTGCTGGGTTGGTAGTGTAGGAGTGCCAAAGGGCATGATGGGAGTTAAAATCTCCCACCAATAATAATAGGTTCTGTTAATTGTTTAAGAATATCATTATAGAAATCTTCTCTGATAACCAAACCAGGATTGTAAACATTTAATATGGTGTATGACACATTGTTAATTAATATTTTTACAGCTAAAAGTTCTAATAAAGGGGTATTGTAATTAATTGGAATTATTTTGTGGTGTAAATTTTTTTTAATAATGAAACCTATGCCATTATTACTGTTTGTAGAAAAATGATAATATGATATAAAGTTAGAAAAGTTAATATGCTTTTTAGTTTTTATCTCTTGTAATGCAAAAATATTTACCTTCATATATTTAGCCATTAGTACAATTTCTTCCTTTTTCGAAATTATCCCCCTGCAGTTCCACTGTAGGAGGTTTAACTTATTAGGACTTGAATTGTAGAAGAATGTCCATGATTAGTATGTAGGTCTCTTCCGAAGGGCAGATGAATTTCAAAAGGTGAAGCACCAAGTCTATCAGTAGGTTTATAGTGACATTTTCATCTGTTAATTGCCTGGCGATTGAGTTGGGGGGCAAAGTATGTTTGATTTTTTTCGTCTGAACGCTTTTGGAGTTTAGTCCTTTTTTTGTGATATTTGCGTAGCTAGGTTTGCTAGGAATGTTACTTTGCAAAATTTGTTTTTCAATAGGAGACAGTTTTTTTGATGTGCTTGGGCTGGACAATTGTATATCACTTTCATCAGATTCTGCTAGTCTGTTTCTTTCAGTTATTTGTTTATTTTTATACGATAAGCTAAATAAGTCCATTCCATGAAGTACAGGGAATTTTTTAGTAGCTTGTCTAGATCTCTAATCATCAGGTTCATTTTCAGAGAGATCTTGTCTATGATCAACGTAACGGTTATTGAAGCCGTTCGGATTGAAATTCGAGTTTGTGCGAACCTGAGGGAGGACGTTTTTTTCTCTAGTTTGGTTTTGCTCCTGTTTTGCTAACGCAAATGCGCTTGTCCAACTGCATTGTTGGCGTCTTTGAATTTGCATAGCCTTGCAGGCAATTTTTTTTATTGGGCAAGCATAATAGGTTGCCGGGTGGTCCATGCTACAGTTTGGGCATTTGAAATCGGAAATTTTGCATGTTTTGTGCGAATGTGAATCACTGCATCTTTTGCATCGAATGCGGCTCCTACAGCCTACTGCAGAGTGGCCCCAGCGCCAACAATTGCTGCAAAGAATGGGGGATCCGAAATGTTCTTTGACAATAAAATGGCTAAAACCTATATTGACCTCTCTGGGTAACTTTTTATCAGAACAGTAAATAACTACATTTTCGGTGGGAGTTTTGAGAAAGCCATCTTTGGAATTGTTAGGCTGGAATCTCATCATGCGTCGTACTTTAAAGACGCTGTAGCTTTTTAGGCATTGAAGTAAGTATTCATCCGAGTATTTGGTGTTTACATTAATCAGTAAACCCATGCAACTATTTTCATTAGGAATTCGATAGGTTACATCTACTCCCAAGATATTATTAATACTTTTTAAAGTTTCTAAATCAGAGTCACATTTAGGGAAAAGTATCACATCGCCTTTGCGAGTGAACCTACCTTTGATGTCTTTATTTAGTAGGTTGAAGAAGAAGTCTGTCACTTTATCATCATCCAAATCGCTTAATTTTGAGGTTTCGCTGTAAATGATGATTACAAGATCATTTTCCTTGGCTTTAGAAGTAGCAGTAGCACGAAATATTTCGTCCTCGGAGGCAGAATCTGCATCTGTGATGTATCCCTCCGCGATACATTCAGGGTCTTGTGGATGGACGTCGTTAAGTTCGTTTTTCTTGGCTTGAGATGTTGCATTCTTCAAGTTAGGAGTAGTATCCTTAGTTTGAGTTTCTTGATCACTGATTTCACCTGCTTCTAAAAGTTCATTTAATTCATCTTCGGAGTTTGGGGTGTATAGCGAAGCCATCTGTGCCTTTTCCACGTGTTTCGCCATTTTTTTTAGCTGGCACTTTTCCGAACTTTTAATTGGTATTCCGCTAGTTTTCTTCATTTTATTGTTCGCGTTCGTTGGTTTTTTCTATTGCACGCGGGATTAAATAACGAGACTAGTTGCACAGTAATGTTTTCAAAACATTGACTCTGGGGTTGCACACGGGATTAAATAACGAGACTAGTTGCACAGTAATGTTTTCAAAACATTGACTCTGGTTGCACGCGGGATTAAATAACGAGACTAGTTGCACAGTAATGTTTTCAAAACATTGACTCTGGTTGCACGCGGGATTAAATAACGAGACTAGTTGCACAGTAATGTTTTCAAAACATTGACTCTGGTTGCACACGGGATTAAATAACGAGACTAGTTGCACAGTAATGTTTTCAAAACATTGACTCTGGTTGCACGCGGGATTAAATAACGAGACTAGTTGCACAGTAATGTTTTCAAAACATTGACTCTGGTTGCACGCGGGATTAAATAACGAGACTAGTTGCACAGTAATGTTTTCAAAACATTGACTCTGGTTGCACGCGGGATTAAATAACGAGACTAGTTGCACAGTAATGTTTTCAAAACATTGACTCTGGTTGCACACGGGATTAAATAACGAGACTAGTTGCACAGTAATGTTTTCAAAACATTGACTCTGGTTGCACGCGGGATTAAATAACGAGACTAGTTGCACAGTAATGTTTTCAAAACATTGACTCTGGTTGCACGCGGGATTAAATAACGAGACTAGTTGCACAGTAATGTTTTCAAAACATTGACTCTGGTTGCACGCGGGATTAAATAACGAGACTAGTTGCACAGTAATGTTTTCAAAACATTGACTCTGGTTGCACGCGGGATTAAATAACGAGACTAGTTGCACAGTAATGTTTTCAAAACATTGACTCTGGTTGCACGCGGGATTAAATAACGAGACTAGTTGCACAGTAATGTTTTCAAAACATTGACTCTGGTTGCACGCGGGATTAAATAACGAGACTAGTTGCACAGTAATGTTTTCAAAACATTGACTCTGGTTGCACGCGGGATTAAATAACGAGACTAGTTGCACAGTAATGTTTTCAAAACATTGACTCTGGTTGCACGCGGGATTAAATAACGAGACTAGTTGCACAGTAATGTTTTCAAAACATTGACTCTGGTTGCACGCGGGATTAAATAACGAGACTAGTTGCACAGTAATGTTTTCAAAACATTGACTCTGGTTGCACGCGGGATTAAATAACGAGACTAGTTGCACAGTAATGTTTTCAAAACATTGACTCTGGTTGCACGCGGGATTAAATAACGAGACTAGTTGCACAGTAATGTTTTCAAAACATTGACTCTGGTTGCACGCGGGATTAAATAACGAGACTAGTTGCACAGTAATGTTTTCAAAACATTGACTCTGGTTGCACGCGGGATTAAATAACGAGACTAGTTGCACAGTAATGTTTTCAAAACATTGACTCTGGTTGCACGCGGGATTAAATAACGAGACTAGTTGCACAGTAATGTTTTCAAAACATTGACTCTGGTTGCACACGGGATTAAATAACGAGACTAGTTGCACAGTAATGTTTTCAAAACATTGACTCTGGTTGCACGCGGGATTAAATAACGAGACTAGTTGCACAGTAATGTTTTCAAAACATTGACTCTGGTTGCACACGGAATTAAATAACGAGACTAGTTGCACAGTAATGTTTTCAAAACATTGACTCTGGTTGCACGATGGATTAAATAACGAGACTAGTTGCACAGTAATGTTTTCAAAACATTGACTCTGGTTGCACGCGGGATTAAATAACGAGACTAGTTGCACAGTAATGTTTTCAAAACATTGACTCTGGTTGCACGCGGGATTAAATAACGAGACTAGTTGCACAGTAATGTTTTCAAAACATTGCGCTGGTTGCACACGGGATTAAATAACGAGACTAGTTGCACAGTAATGTTTTCAAAACATTGACTCTGGTTGCACGCGGGATTAAATAACGAGACTAGTTGCACAGTAATGTTTTCAAAACATTGACTCTGGTTGCACGCGGGATTAAATAACGAGACTAGTTGCACAGTAATGTTTTCAAAACATTGACTCTGGTTGCACACGGGATTAAATAACGAGACTAGTTGCACAGTAATGTTTTCAAAACATTGACTCTGGTCATTGATCTCATCCAGCAACTGAAATATTTTTTATGTAGGCAGACGATTGTCTTCTTTTACCTCAAATTCTTTCACTCCTCTAAAATAAGAAATAGAAAATAAATTCATGATGTGCTTTATTGATGTACAGTCGCTCAAAAAAGTATCCGAACAATATGGTTGATTACAGAATTCAGAAAAAATATATGGCAACGATTTTTTTTAGAAATTAGTGATCTGGCAACCTTCGTGTCACGTGATTACAGAATTCAGGAAAAATATCTGGAGCGTGTACAGCAACTGTACACGCTCCAGTTACCGTTCACAGCAAACTGGAGCGTGTGCAGTTACTGCACACGCTCCAGTGTCTGCACACGCTCCAGTCTTTCGTGTCACGTGACACGAAGGTTGCCAGATCACTAATTGCTAAAAAAAATCATCGCCAGATATTTTTTCTGAATTCTGTAATCAACCATAGTGTTCGGATACTTTTTTGAACGACTGTACTAAAAATGAATTTACTGTCAATATCAGGTCAATATATCACACCCATTTTGCAGTTTCCACTTCCATGAGCATTTTGATATGACTAAATAATTTTGAGTTTGGACTTCGCATGGAAAAAACCGTCCGTTTAACTTCCAAGAGAACTTACGTATATATTATTGAGGTGAATTGACAGACTTATAAGAGAACTTAATACATTATTGAGGTGAATTGGCAGACTTATAAGAGAACTTAATACATTATTGAGGTGAATTGGCATCTATGTATCCTTCTATGCTCCAACGTTGGACATAATTTATATCCGAACTCTAATATTGTGCTTCCATTCTCTTTTCGGTTCTTATAGCTTAAAAAATGTTCAAAATGAAGCTCTCAGAATCATCTGCAAAATCTGTTTTAACAAACGAAAATTTTTAACCTTTTCTAACTCTTCAATCTGAAAGAAAGCTGCGGTTTATTACCCTAATTCACGACACTATTTACAACAACTGTCACCCCTTTCATTCTATTCTTACACCCTACATGCAATTACTACATCGCCACACTTTCGCGGGGTGGCTCAGTGGGTAGCGCGCCAGGCTCGTAATCTGTAGTTCCCAGGTTCGAGTCCCAGCTGGGTCAGCGTTGAGATTTATCTCCTCAAAATTCCCCGCCCTGCCCACGGTCAGTAGGGGACACCGGTGGGCTTGGAAAGGCCGCCGTCCGTCGGATGGGACATTAAGCCTTGGCCCCGTGTGCGAGAGAGCCATACCCTGTGCACGTTAAAGAACACGCTGGATGACCTTGACGGGAGGCTACCATCTGTCTCCCAACAGCTGTTCCAGTGGGTCCCCTCCTCCAACCTTCTCTGAGCCTTCGGGGTCCACGTGACCTGGTCATTTAGCCCATGGTGTGCAAAAAAGTGCCGCTCAGAGGTAAAACAACCCACACTTTCGCTCTGATAATGAAATATATTTTATTGCCACGATTTTCGAAGCTAATTATGGCGAAATTTCTTTTGCTTTTCAGGCATCCTCAACTTCGTACTCTCTACCGAGTGATATCACTTCTTTAAATTCTAAAACAAAATTCAAAAACTGTATTACTCTACTCCTATTAAAATACTCAAAGCATTGACCAACGTTATTTCCGCTTCTGAATTATTCGCAATACGTTTTCCTCTATTCAATCATCTAATGTTAACTCTGTTGTTCATAAATTTTTTTTCATATTTTATATATTTCTCATTTTACTTTACGTTTATTATCATATTCACTTTCATATTATGTATTTGTGGGCGGGGGTGGCTCAGTCGGTAGCGCGCCAGCTCGTAATCTGTAGTTCCCAGGTTCGAATCCCAGCTGTGTCAGCGTTGAGATTTATCTCCGCAAAATTCCCCGTCCTGCCCACGGTCAGTAGGGGACACCGATGGGCTTGAAAAGGCCACCGTCCGTCGGATGGGACGTTAAGCCGTGGCCCCGTGTGCACGTTAAATAACACGCTGGATGGCCTTGACGGGAGGCTACCATCTGTTTCCCAACAACTGTTCCAGTGGGTCCCCTCCCACAACCTTCTCTGAGCCTTCGGGGTCCTTGTGGCCTGGCCATTTAGCCCATGGTGTGAAAAAAGTGCCGCTCAGAGGTAAAACAATTATGTATTTGTCTTCGTACCTTGTTGCATTGAATGCATCACACGGCTAGACAATATCTTTGTACATGCTTAAATTTTTGTACTGTTCGTGATATTTCTTTCTAATTTAGCAAATATCTTGAACGTCAAGACAACCGGCAAATGACGAGAGAAAAACAGATACCTAAAAAACTTAGATACCTAAAAAACACTTCACTTGCATATAGTTACTATGTATACTCGTATACGGTATTCTTGTTGCATAAAAACTTTCACCCTAAAAGAATGTCTTGTTCAAATGTCTTGAACATCAAGACATTTGAACATTTAAGCTGTCTCTAAAATTACCTGTATATTGGTTTTCCTGAAATCCCCTGGCATATAATAATAACAGGCTACGCAGGCTAAAGAGTCCACTAGATGGCCTTGAGGGAAGTTTTCATCTATCTTTTAATCGCTGTCCAATGGCTCCCTTCGTGCCAACTATCTCTGAGCATTTGGGTTTTTCTGACCTGGCCATTTAGCCCATTGCGTAGCAGCGATGACAGAGTGAGATTTGCGGAGAAAATATCAGTGGAATCAGTAGGTGGTTTGTTTTACCTCAGAGCTTCACTTTTTTGCACACAATGGGCTAAATGGTCAGGTCACAAGGACCCCAAGGGCTCAGGGAAAGTTGAAAATAGGGGATTCACTGCATAGCTGTTAGGAGACAGATGGTAGTATCCCATTAAAGCCATCAAGCCTGCTCTTTAACCCACACAGGGTATGGGCTCTTCCGTACACGGGGCAACGGCTTTACGTCCTTTCCGACTGACGGCGGCCTTTTCAAAGCCATTGGTATATCCTACGTAAGAGCAGGGTTACGTTAATTCTCAAATCTGGCCAAATGGGGGCTCGAACCTGGGAATTGCAGATTACGAACCTGGAGCGGTCGGTACCCACTGATCCAGTCCTCACCCTACAGGCAAGTGGAGGGTTGGGTTGTTTTACCTCTGAGCGGCACTTTTTTGCACACCATGGGCTAAATGGCCAGGTCACATGGACCTCGAAGGCTCAGAGAAGGTTGGGGGAGGGGACCCACTGGAACAGCTGTTGGGAGACAGATGGTAGCCTCCCGTCAAGGCCATCCAGCGTGTTCTTTAACGTGCACAGGGTATGGCTCTTCCGCGCACGGGGCCACGGCTTAACGTCCCATCCGACGGACGGCGGCCTTTCCAAGTCCATCGATGTCCCCCTACTGACCGTGGGCTGGGAATTTTGCGGGAGGGCTGGGAATTTTGCGGATATAAATCTCAACGCTGACCCAGCTGGGACTCGAACCTGGGAACTACAGATTACGAGCCTGGCACGCTACCGACTGAGCCACCCCCGCCCCAGGCAAGTGGAGAGTGAAATCTGTGAACAACATGTGAGAGACTGAGAGCTAATTCCTTCCCCATGGTTTGTGTAGGGTGGAGTATCCTTGAAACGAACAATGGATTGACTTATTCAAAGGAAGCTTTCAAATGAGGCATTTTCTTCAGGAACTGCAAATCCAATACGAAACTCAATAAAGATGAGTGAATGAATTGAAATCGCCGTTTACAGAGTCATCTCTCTGTATAGATGTAGTTAACAACCCCGCACGAGACTGCAGCAAGAAAAGACTTGATTCTCGCGACAGATTCCCGCTCAAAAGCCCTTTCGAAACCTTGTGCTCTGCATCTCGATTTTTACCTTTTCGTGTCGTCTGGCACCACATAGATTACTTACTCAGACATTTTCCTTTCGAAGAACTCGGTGGCGATGCCTTCGTGGGAAATCGAACAGAAGGAGACATCCTCCCTATGGTGGATATCACGTGATATTCATTGATCGCTGTGGTTTGAAGGCTCATTGTGGCAGTTGCTCGTCAACCATTTTTGGGCATTAGTTTTTTCACCTCTGCTTTTTCCAAACAAGAAGAGTATTTCGTGGAATGTATTTCTTCTTTTCTCTATGTGTAATTTAAGTGTTGTTTCAAGATGATATTTATACAACTTCTATGAAAATTATCTTCGGAAAGAGGGTAGCAGACAAATTAACCTAATGCGTCGATGTTAATACCCTCATTTTTGGTGCTTTTGTATTGCTATAATTGATTTACCAACATTTGTTCTGGCATTGGTCGGTTAACCATTTAAGAATTATTTTCATCAACTTCTAAAATATGCACTTATTAAATGATTTGAAAATTCTTAAAGTATTATTAAAGTTAAAGTTTGAAAACTATTAAAGAACTATTTAAGTTTCAGCTAACTTCTAAATTAAATGCTTATTATTGATATAATTATTGTTAAATATTCCCAGGATCGAGTCCCAGCTGGGTCAGCTTTGAGAATTATCTCCGCAAAATTCCCCGCCCTGCCCACGGTCAGTAGGGGACACCGATGAGCGTGGAAAGGCCGGCGTCCGTCGGATGGGACGTTAAGCCGTGGCCCCGTGTGCGGGAGAGCCATACCCTGTGCACGTTAAAGAATACGCTGGATGGCCTTGACGGGAGGCTACCATCTGTCTCCCAACAGCTGTTCTAGTGGGTCCCCTCCCCCAACCTTCTCTGAGCCTTCGTGGTCCATGTGACCTGGCCATTTAGCCCATGGTGTGCAAAAAAGTGCCGCTCAGAGGTAAAACAACCCAATCTGGCAGTGGTCGGTTAACCATTTAAGAATTATTTTCATCAACTTCTAAAATATGCACTTATTAAATGATTCGAAAATTCTTAAAGTATTATTAAAGTTAAAGTTTAAAAACTATTAAAGAACTATTTAAGTTTCAGCTAACTTCTATATTAAATGCTTATTATTGATATAATTATTGTTAAATATTTAAAAGTCCATAACTCTTGAAATACAGAACGAACATTATTAAATTAGAGACTGGATAGATTTCGCTAATTTTTTTTTGTTTTCTTGTGTATACGATGTCTGTAGGGAAGAGTGATATAGAATATTCCTATTTGTTATTATTGCATTTTATATATATATATGTATAAATACCCCCCTCAAGCAGCTGCTTGCCACAGAGGTCTGACAGGAGCCTGTCAGTTTATATGCCATAGTAGAAGGTCTGTGAGGATGGCAGGTCCTCAGCAGAAAAAACGGCACGAACATCCATGCCTTAACTCCGGGGCTCGAACCCAGGTCCCTTAGATCAGCAGCCAAGTGCGCTAATCACTCGGTAACTATAGTAAAATTCTAATAAAATGTTTTATTCTGAGTTTCTCTTTTCCTGAATTAGTTATCGTTTCGATATTAGACCACGCACTTAAAAAGAGTATTGAATATAATTTAAATGATGCCCCTTTTGCATACATGTTTTAGTGCACAAATTTGCTTTTGTATTTGTAATGGTTTACCTCTTTTCATTTACAGGAAAGTTAACAGTTGGATCTTCGTGTATTAAAGTGTGAACAAGATCCTGAAGATTGGACACACTAATCCGTTAATGATGCATGTGTGCTTCAAGAAATTGCGTTTTGGATTTTCTGACTTGAAAAAGCCGTATAGATGTGTGTAATGTGAGCAGCATTGCATTACGAAACCTTTATTCTAAGAGATGTAGACTATTCTGCCACCAAAGTATTATCGGGGGTGATGCTTTTATATCTAGGAAATCCACCTCTACTTCTAACACGTAGAAATATCTGGTGAGTTTTTTTTAACATTTATGTTAATATTCCGACTGTGGAATAAATATTGTTAATTAAGATTTGTAAACATATTTTTATGTATATGAATATAGCACTATGATCCAAATGCTGCTTATCAAAAGGCTGCTTCCATTCTTTCAGGGTGAGCATTTATACGATTTTAACATTATTATATGAACAGGTATACTGTATACGAGCATACATAGCAACCGTATGTAAGTGAAGTGTTTTTCAGGTATCTACCTTCTGTTTTTCATTTGTCGGTTTCTCAGTTTATGTGTTTGGAAAAAGGGCTATTATATCCATATCTATCCAACCCGTTGATCCAGGGACTTACCCAGGAGGGGGGGGGGACGAAAAACCTATCGTCTTGCACGAAATCTCGAATTTATCTACCTGCTTTGAAATCCAAAGCAGATGTTTTTGGATAATTTTATTTTAGCCCCATAGTATATGTCCGACACTGAAAATAGATTTTAAAAACAACTGTAGAATTTTATTCTCTATAGAATATTATTTTAATCTTTCCTCTCCACTTTTTTCGGTGGATTATTTTAGTAACTGAGAAACCCTGCCCAAGTCTTATTTTCAGAACCCCCGATATTAACTTCTCGGACTACCAACCCACCCACCCCAAATTAAATCCTGGGTACGTCTTTACGTTGACTTATCGCAACGCACCATGTACAAAATGAAAGCTTATGATGGCCAAAATCTCATGGAATACATAAAATTATGCCCCTTTTTACCTCTGCGTTTCCCCTTCCAAATGGAAAAAGAAAAGGAACTTTAACGGCAATTGATCATAAGAGTTATATGTCAAATGAAAGCTCAAGACGTACAGTCGCTCAAAAAAAATATCCGAACTCTATGGTTGATTACAGAATTCAGAAAAAATATCTGACAAAGTTGTTTTTTTTACAAATCAGTGATCTGGCAACTTTCTTGTCACGTGATTACAGAATTCAGGAAAAATATCTGGAGCGTGTACAGCAACTGTACACGCTCCAGTTACCGTTCACAGCAAACTGGAGCGTGTGCAGTTACTGCACACGCTCCAGTTTGCTGTGAACGGTAACTGCACACGCTCAATATTTCCGTGAGTGAGCCCACACGATCTAGTATCAAAATAATATGACCACCTACAGTCGCTCAAAAAAGTATCCGAACACTATGGTTTATTACAGAATTCAGAAAAAATATCTGGCAACGATTTTTTTAGAAATTAGTGCTTAGTCACGTGACACGAAGGTTGCCAGATCACTGATTTCTAAAAAAAATCGTTGCCAGATATTTTTTCTGAATTCTGTAATCAATCATAGCGTTCGGATATTTTTTTGAGCGACTGTACATTGGTTTCCCTGCGTAAGGATCGTAAAGATCGCACAACCCATTACCAAAATATAAGGGGTGCCCACTTTTCATTTCGACGACTTAATATATAAAAGTTACATACTTGTAATACCGAAACATAAACCCTAATTTCGTTAATACTGTCTTCATCTGCAGTTGAACGTGACCATATTCCCATAATCGCGTGAGCCAAGCTAGTTAGCAAAATTCAGCAAGCGTGAAAAAAATCTACCCGTTCAAATCCAGGAGGTGGATGGGGGGATTTTCTCACATTTGCCTAATTATTGCAAATGAATTTCACCGTGGTGAGCTTCATTCTTTCATAGTATGGAGAAGTGTTCGCTATCATCATCATAACAGAGACACCTGGTGTGCGCATTATGTATATTGTTATTTTTCTCTTTCTTCTGATTATTAAAATTCTCTAAGAGGGCTGTGGAAACACTTCCTTTTTTATATACAGTTCTGATCTATGTGATGTAAACAATAAATAACTAAACACGTCAGCTGAATTCCCCTTCTTGGAAATCTACTTTATGGGCCACTTGTTCATTAATACATTACAGAGTTTTCCAGTATGATGTATGTAAATAGAATAGTGCTTGGTGAGCTAAAGATTAAACTATCATTATTGATTAACGATACACAGAAACATTATTGCCAGTATACAGGAAGTATACTGGCAATGGATGTTCTTCAATATACTGACTTTTATTCCAAATCGCCATCAATTTTTTTGTTTCGATCCTAAACGAATGGGATGATAAGAAACAAGCGTCAATTTCAGTTGGGTGTTGGGGCGGGGGTGGCTCAGTCGGTAGCGCGCCAGGCTCGTAATCTGTAGTTCCTAGGTTCGAGTCCCAGCTGGGTCAGCGTTGAGATTTATCTCCTCAAAATTCCCCGCCCTGCCCACGGTCAGTAGGGGACACCGATGGGCTTGGAAAGGCCGCCGTCCGTCGGATGGGACGTTAAGCCGTGGCCCCGTGTGCAGGAGAGACATACCCTGTGCACGTTAAAGAACACGCTGGATGGCCTTGACGGGAGGCTACCACCTGTCTCCCAACAGCTGTTCCAGTGGGTCCCTTCCCCCAACCTTCTCTGAGCCTTCGGGGTCCTTGTGACCTGGCCATTTAGCCCATGGTGTGCAAAAAAGTGCCGCTCAGAGGTAAAACAACCCAACCAACCTAGTTGGGTGTTTAAAAAATGCGAACTTTTGTTTGCAAAAAAAAAAAACGTATGATGAACTCTTGCAACGTCTGTAAAATGAACACAAATCCCTTCTGTAAAGTAGTTTAGTGGAGGTCTAGCAACAACAATGATCAGTTCCTCCTTTGCCTTCGACTGCCCCATCGTTGTCATTGTGTCAGTAAAGCCCCTCTTCTCCTGGTGGAGGGGTTTTCCAGCAAATGGCTAACCGGTCTTCCGTTGTATAAACAATGCCGATATTTATCTGCAGAATCATCAGCTCTGACAATGCTACTCATCCAACGCCAGCCTGTGTGTCAGTACAAGGCTTAAACGTGGCGAAATTTTGTCTTCGCTTTCGGGATTACTTGAAAGATCACCGATGTGACTTCCACAAAATCCTGCTCTGACATGACTTTTGATTCGTTCAGGTCAAAGGTTGACGTGCAGAGAATAACTTCCGTGCGTAAAGAACCATGAAAGCTTTTGGTTTTATTTTGTTGCTTAAAATCACAACATTATCTCTTGATGGGGTTTAAGTGGGCATTTAAATGGTCTCCCCCCCACCAAGAAATTGAGATTTACGAGGGGGGGGGGAGGGCTCACATTTTCAAATATTTTTCGTTAATCAGCATGCCAAGTGTTCGATAGTAGTAGTTGATTTAATGTGATAATTATAGATGAGTTGGGTTGGGTTGTTTTACCTCTGAGCGGCACTTTTTTGCACACCATGGGCTAAATGGCCAGGTCACATGGACCCCGAAGGCTCAGAGAAGGTTGGGAGACAGATGGTAGCCTCCCGTCAAGGCCATCCAGCGTGTTCTTTAACGTGCACAGGGTATGGCTCTCTCACACACGGGGCCACGGCTTAACGTCTCATCCGACGGACGGCGGCCTTTCCAAGCCCATCGGTGTCCCCTACTGACCGTGGGCAGGGCGGGGAATTTTGCGGAGATAAATCTCAACGCTGACCCAGCTGGGACTCGAACCTGGGAACTACAGATTACGAGCCTGGCGCGCTACCGACTGAGCCACCCCTGCCCCATATAATTATAGATGAGTTGTGGTTCAATTTTTGGTGTTAGAGCCCTGTTGGCAAATAATAACAATAACATATCGAATGAAATGTCTGTATAAAGAAGTCGTGTTGACGACAAAACATATTCTTTGCAATGGAACAAAATTTAAAAAGAAATGTCAAATATGACAAAAACAATTCTAACGAAGAAGCTTACTCTGAATTAATATTTAGAGACTAAAAACCAAACACAGCAAACATCAAAAAGCCATTTAATAATTTTTTTTTTCAAAATTTCGTTATAACTGTAACATACAATTAATAAATTGGTGGGTTCGAGCCCCGGGTAAGGCATGGCTGTTTGTGTCGTTTTTCTGCTGAGGGCCTGCCATCCTCACAGACCTTCTACTATGGCATATAAGCTGATAGGCTCCTGTCAGACCTCTGTGGCAAGCAGCTGCTTGAGGGAGTATTTATTTATTTATTTTTTTTTATTTAGGGGTTGCAAAAATATAGAGCTTTACCAATTTATTAGAGAATTTCAGTGTTATGATATCAATGGGGAACCAATTAAGCCTATAACTTCTAAATTACGTTTTGTATTAAAAAAAATGTAAATTAAATATTTATATTATTCGCCCACTAGCCGTCCCGTGGCCGAGTGGTTAGCACGCTTGGCTACTGATCTAAGGGACCTGGGTTCGAGCCCCGGTATTAGGCATGGATGTGTGTGTCGTTTTTCTGCTGAGGTCCTGCCATCCTCTCAGATCTCCTACTGTGGCATATAAACTGACAGACTCCTGTCAGACCTCTGTGGTCAAGCACCTGCTTGAGGGGGTATTTATTTTTTTTTTATTCGCCCACTATGTAGAGTTATGGAAGCTGGATTATTTAACATCAACACTTCATGAGAATTTGCTTAGAAATCCAGTTTCTATAACTCTACAAATAGCGAACGAATATTGTTGAAAGTCGAGATCAAAATAGATTTGATTACGATCTTTAATTTTGTATTCTGTTTTTTGTTCAGTCAAACTTAATTTATATTCAGTCACATTTTGCCCTTAAATGCGAATCGAAGTTAAATTACCATTGACATAGCACGGGAATCCTCTAATAAATTGATAGCGCTCTGTAATATCGTTTCATCGAATATTTCCATACTCCTGCATTCTTATAGTGACATTTTACTGTATGCAGGCGTACATACCTAACTTTAGAGCGCTTCGCTGATACGGCGCTTTTCAATTATATTCATGTTTATTGCTCTAAAAAATGTTTATTGCTCTAAGCGGGTTTTCGGCTTAAAAGCCGAAAACCCGCTTAATTTGCTCTTAAGCGGGTTTTCGGCGGTGACGTGCACATTAGCTGACTCCGAGCTGAATCCAGCGAGTCGACGCCCTGCCCACGGTCAGTAGGGGACACCGGTGGGCTTGGAAAGGCCGCCGTCCGTCGGATGGGACGTTAAGCCGTGGCCCCGTGTGCGGGAGAGCCATACCCTGTGCACGTTAAAGAACACGCTGGATGGCCTTGACGGGCGGCTACCATCTGTCTCTCAACAGCTGTTCCAGTGGGTCCCCTCCCCCAACCTTCTCTGAGCCTTCGGGGTCCTTGTGACCTGGCCATTTAGCCCATGGTGTGCAAAAAAGTGCCGCTCAGAGGTAAAACAACCCAACCCAATCCTTCTGTAGCTCTCCAAAGGATGACCTTCCCCTACCCAATTCAGAGCCTTTAGGGATCCTTATAACTGCCAATTTAGGGGCGGGGGTGGCTCAGTCGGTAGCGCGCCAGTCTCGTAATCTGTAGTTCCCAGGTTCGAGTCCCAGTTGGGTCAGCGTTGAGATTTATCTCCGCAAAACTCCCCGCCCTTCCCACGGTCAGTAGGGGACACCGATGTGCTTGAAAAGGACGCCGTCCGTCGGATGGGACATTAAGCCGTGGCCCCGTGTGCGGGAGAGCCATACCCTGTGCACGTTAAAGAACACGCTGGATGACCTTGACGGGAGGCTACCATCTGTCTCCCAACAGCTGTTCCAGTGGGTCCCCTCCCCCAACCTTCTCTGAGCCTTCGGGGTCCATTTGACCTGGCCATTTAGCCCATGGTGTGCAAAAATGTGCCGCTCAGAGGTAAAACAACCCAACCCAGCTAGTCGACGGGCGGCTTTTGTTAACCGCACTTAATAAATGATAGTGTAAATATGTTTTCAGGCTTTTATATACACTGGCAAATGAAAAAAAGAAGACTGTGATTCGGTTTAAGGTGATGTTCGCTTTACAGCGGTGGTCTATTAGCAAGGTATGCCTGTATGCAGGAATGCATGTCACTAAGCAATATTGATCTCTTTGTGTTTTAAGCTGTTATCATATTTAAACAAATTATAATAATTTGAAGACAGAATTAGAATTAAAAATATGTTTTGAAGCTAAAAATAGTGGAAACAGTTCTTATAATGAAAAGTCTTGGATGACGTCATTGTAAATAATAAGAGCGATGCGTTAAAGAAAGAAAATTCAGGAAAAATAAATAATAATGAAAAGTTGAAGAGCGCTTATTTTTAATTACTAAATGCTGATTAGAAATTGGAATTATAAACAAAATAAATTATTCTAATAATACAATAATAAACGAAAATAAAAATTTCTTTAATGATACAATAATAAACGAAAACAAAAGTTACTTTAATAATGCAAGGATAAGCGAAAATAAAAATTACTTTAATAATACAATAATAAGCGAAAATAAAAATTACTTTAAGAACATAATAGTAAGCGGAAATAAAAATTACTCTAATAATACAATAATAAACGAAAATAAAAATTACTTTAAGAATATAATAGTAAGCGAAAATAAAAATTACTTTAATAATACAATAATAAGCGAAAATAAAAATTACTTTAAGAATATAATAGTAAGCGAAAATAAAAATTACTTTAATAATACAATAATAAACGAAAATAAATAATTTTTATTTTATAAATTGCTTTTTACTTTTTTTTTTACAATTATAATCAAATTGAAAATTTAACTTATAATTCAACTCGATCCTGTTAGGGCTGAAATCACCCTCCAGTGATAAGAGAAATCAGCTGATTTTTTTCATAAAAAAAAAAACAATGATTTTTGTCATCAGAAGAAGCTGATTTTTGTCACCAGAAAGGGGGAAAAATGACAATTTGAAGTAGTCAGTATAGCATTTCAGCATTCAGTAAAGCTATCTTTGAACCCCCCCCCCCTCCAACTACGTAATGTATCAAAACAGAATCGTAAATATGTAAACTTCTCTCTTCTGAAATTGCTGATAAATTTATGGATGATCTTATACTGCATGGAACTAGTTGATCACTAGAGGGGGGATGCTAAGAAAATTGGAAAATCCAGATGATTATATAAAATGGTGAGTGGGGTACCAAGACATAATACTGGTACTTTAAGGGGCGGGGGTGGCTCAGTCGGTAGCGCGCCAGGCTCGTAATCTGTAGTTCCCAGGTTCGAGTCCCAGCTGGGTCAGCGTTGAGATTTATCTCCGCAAAAAATCCCCGCCCTGCCCACGGTCAGTAGGGGACACCGATGGGCTTGGAAAGGCCGCCGTCCGTCGGATGGGACGTTAAGCCGTGACTCCGTGTGCGGGAGAGCCATACCCTGTGCACGTTAAAGAACACGCTGGATGGCCTTGACGGGAGGCTACCATCTGTCTCCCAACAGCTGTTCCAGTGGGTCCCCTCCCCCAACCTTCTCTGAGCCTTCGGGGTCCATGTGACCTGGCCATTTAGCCCATGGTGTGCAAAAAAGTGCCGCTCAGAGGTAAAACATCCCAAAACAACCCTTACCAAATTCTAGTTCTAGTACACATTAAATTGCACGTTGGATGTCCTTGACATGAAGCTTCTAGCTCTCTGCTGTCCCCTGGATCCTCTTTCCCCTATTAAGCTAAGGACTACATCTTTACTGTATCCGTAGATGTAGAAAAATCACTGGGACATTAACCATGTCTCGGTTATCGATGGACGTCATCTTTTACCAAGTGCGTGGATCACTCTTTTCTCGGGTAATTTCACGTCGACGACGAAATTATGGAAACTTCGTTTTGCGAACCTGCGAGCTCTAGATTGCGAGTCAAGAACTCTACCGACAAAGCTCACTTTTGCGTTTCTGTCGTTCCCACGGTGAGAGTATCCAATCGGACGCATTTCACCAGGTTTAAGAGAAAGCTTCAACGAAATCCGAATGTTACCTCTCTTACTACTTCTCTTTCCTTCAGTTCGTGCTTCGGTAACAAAAGGAACTTCCTCATCTACTTCTTTTCCAGGACATCTTGTAGCTAATGCCCGTAACAAGAACAGGAGATACTTCGAACCTGACATCTCCAAATCCTAGTGCGTTGAGCGCTTTGTCTGCAGGATTGTTTCCGACGATTTTCTTCCTCCCTCCCCACCTTCCCTTCCCCCTTTCCTCTCTTCAACTCCCCCCCCCTCACTGGCAAGGTCCACAAGGCGATTGCCATGTACCTGTTGTAGCTGTTTACCATCGAGTTGCAACGTTGAGTGACGTCGACTTTGCACGTGACGGCCGTCCCCCTTCCTCTATCGTTTGTGACTCCAGCTCACGTCGACTGCCATGCGAGACGTGTCCACATCATCGTCGCTCTTTTGGAATATCAATGACAAACCACGGGTGATTGGGTTCTGCAAAAGATCGCTCAGCCTGCAGCAATTCAGCAGTGGTTCGGGCAATGCTCTACTTATCTGGAAGAGAGACTAAGGCAGGAATGGTAGGGGACGAAGATTCAGCAGAAGAGTTCATCTCTTTTTTTTCCAAACGGGACAGTTTTACGAGACTCCAAGGGATAGTTTCGGATGCTTATTTTAGCTGGGTTACAGATGATGGCACGGAAAAATGTATTGTTGTCTTTTTGTTTTAAATTTCTGAGTGAGGGATGAGAACAGTCTGTCGTTGAAAAGGTCGGATGACAAGTTGGTTCTGGCTTTAGGATCAAACGTTTAGGTTGGGTTGGGTTGTTTTACCTCTGAGCGGCACTTTTTTGCACACCATGGGCTAAATGGCCAGGTCACATGGACCCCGAAGGCTCAGAGAAGGTTGGGGAGGGGACCCACTGGAACAGCTGTTGGGAGACAGATGGTAGCCTCCCGTCAAGGCCATCCAGCGTGTCCTTTAACGTTGGGTTGTTTTACCTCTGAGCGGCACTTTTTTGCACACCATGGGCTAAATGGCCAGGTCACATGGACCCCGAAGGCTCAGAGAAGGTTGGGGGAGGGGACCCACTGGAACAGCTGTTGGGAGACAGATGGTAGCCTCCCGTCAAGGCCATCCAGCGTGTTCTTTAACGTTGGGTTGTTTTACCTGTGAGCGGCACTTTTTTGCACACCATGGGCTAAATGGCCAGGTCACATGGACCCCGAAGGCTCAGAGAAGGTTGGGGGAGGGGACCCACTGGAACAGCTGTTGGGAGACAGATGGTAGCCTCCCGTCAAGGCCATCCAGCGTGTTCTTTAACGTTGGGTTGTTTTACCTCTGAGCGGCACTTTTTTGCACACCATGGGCTAAATGGCTAGGTCACATGGACCCCGAAGGCTCAGAGAAGGTTGGGGGAGGGGACCCACTGGAACAGCTGTTGGGAGACAGATGGTAGCCTCCCGTCAAGGCCATCCAGCGTGTTCTTTAACGTTGGTTTGTTTTACCTCTGAGCGGCACTTCTTTGCACACCATGGGCTAAATGGCCAGGTCACATGGACCCCGAAGGCTCAGAGAAGGTTGGGGGAGGGGACCCACTGGAACAGCTGTTGGGAGACAGATGGTAGCCTCCCGTCAAGGCCATCCAGCGTGTTCTTTAACGTTGGGTTGTTTTACCTCTGAGCGGCACTTTTTTGCACACCATGGGCTAAATGGCCAGGTCACATGGACCCCGAAGGCTCAGAGAAGGTTGGGGGAGGGGACCCACTGGAACAGCTGTTGGGAGACAGATGGTAGCCTCCCGTCAAGGCCATCCAGCGTGTTCTTTAACGTTGGGTTGTTTTACCTCTGAGCGGCACTTTTTTGCACACCATGGGCTAAATGGCCAGGTCACATGGACCCCGAAGGCTCAGAGAAGGTTGGGGGAGGGGACCCACTGGAACAGCTGTTGGGAAACAGATGGTAGCCTCCCGTCAAGGCCATCCAGCGTGTTCTTTAACGTTGGGTTGTTTTTCCTCTGAGCGGCACTTTTTTGCACACCATGGGCTAAATGGCCAGGTCACATGGACCCCGAAGGCTCAGAGAAGGTTGGGGGAGGGGACCCACTGGAACAGCTGTTGGGAGACAGATGGTAACCCCCCGTTAAGGCCATCCAGCGTGTTCTTTAACGTGCACAGGGTATGGCTCTCTCCCGCACACGGGGCCACGGCTTAACGTCCCATCCGACGGACGGCGGCCTTTCCAAGCCCAGCGGTGTCCCCTACTGACCGTGGGCAGGGCGGGGAATTTTGCGGAGATAAATCTCAACACTGACCCAGCTGGGACTCGAACCTGGGAACTACAGATTACGAGCCTTGCGCGCTACCGACTGAGCCACCCCCGCCCCCAAACGTTTAGGAATTTAACTAAATGACGATTTATTCTTAGTAAAATGCACTGCCTACCAAAATTTACGTGTTGCTTCAAAGGGATTCTAACTTCTAAAATATGCATTCAACGGAAAAATGTGACTGAAGATAAATTAAAGATCATAATCAAACCTATTTAAATATCTATTTTTCAACAATATTTGTTCAGTATTTAAAGAGTTGTCAAAGCTGGAATATTTAGCAATAAACTATCTTTTTTTACTGAAGGTATCATTCGTAATTGTATGCTATTGAAATAATCACAATGTAACTTTCTACAAGGTATATTTATTTTATTAAATGGTTTGAAAAAAAATCACTTATTGTTGAAATTTTAATTAATTTCTGAGGTAAATTCTTACTAAGCATTACTGTTGTGAAATATTGTTGCTTCCATAAATCTTTAAATACTGAACAAATATTTTTGAAGATCGAGATTTAAGTAGTATGATTATGATCTTTGATTTATCTTCAGCCACATTTTCCCGTTAAATGCATAATTTTAGAAGTTATAGAGCTTGGAAGTTAGATTCCCACTCACATAACATGGAAATGCTCTAGTATTTTTGTAGGGCAGTTTTTCGTAAAGAGTGTAGTTGATAATAAAGAGACCAATGGCACTTTTTTGAGTGCTTTAATGTCTGTTAGGACGCCATATTGTGGGCATATGAAAAAACATTCTGTGTTTTCCTTCTCAACTGTCAGCCTTGAGTTCTTTATGGGGCCATTGCGATGATTAGTTCTAAGAGTTGGGTTGGGTTGTTTTACCTCTGAGCGGCACTTTTTTGCACACCATGGGCTAAATGGCCAGGTCACAAGGACCCCGAAGGCTCAGAGAAGGTTGGGGGAGGGGACCCACTGTAATAGCTGTTGGGAGACAGATGGTAGCCTCCCGTCAAGGCCAACCAGCGTGTTCTTTAACGTGCACAGGGTATGGCTCTCCCGCACATGGGACCACGGCTTAACGTCCCATCCAACGGACGGCGGTCTTTTCAAGTCCATCGGTGTCCCCTACTGACCGTGGGCAGGGCGGGGAATTTTGCGGAGATAAATCTCAACGCTGACCCAGCTGGGACTCGAACCTGGGAACTACAGATTACGAGCCTGACGCGCTACCGACTGAGCCACCCCCCGCCCCAATTAGTTCTAAGATATATATTTTATGTAGTAATAGCAAAAGAAACGTAAACAACAAGAAGATGCTTGTTATATCTTCCTGTCCTTCGGCTAAAGTATATTCATAGAAACCAGGTAAGTTTGGAATCATGACACGAAATTCATCATCATAATTCTGACATCTTAAGATATGGTCGTTGTCCCTTTCTTACATTCATATCCCTGTAATGTTAAAACTTTCATCAATAAATTTATTAGACATAATGTAAGTAACATCTTACTCTAGCTACCACTGGCCATGGTTGGGTTAATCCAGAGCAGGTCAGGGTTTTAATCAGATGTTTCCAGGTGGGCAGAAATCATCTCTGCTAAACTCTCGCACCGCCCTCAATGAGAAAAAGATCACCATTAGATTTAGAAAGGATACTGCTCGTCGGATGGGATTTTAAGTCGGGACTGAATGTTCAAGTCAGCCTGAAACAGGATAAATACTTTGTTCACGTTAATGAACTCTCTACAGTTTTACCGCAAGCAAGGCATTTGCAAAGGCACGTATATCAAGGTGAAGGGTTGAATGATTTTACCTCTGAGCGGCACTTTTTTCGCACACAATGGCATAAATGGCCAGGTCTCAAGGACCCCGAGGGCTCAGAGAAGGTTGAGAGAAGGTGACACACTGGACAGCTGTTTGGAGATAGATGGTAGCCTACCATTAAGGCCGTCCACCGTGTTCTTTAATGGACACAGGATATGGTTCTCCCACACACTCCATGGCTTAATGTCCGATCCAAAGGATGTCAGCGTTTCCAAGCCGATAGGTGTCTCCTATTGACTGAGGGCATGGTGGGTAGTTTTACGGAGATAAATCTCAATGCTCTCCGTAGTGAAACTCTAACCTGGGAACTGCACACGGCAAGTCTGGCGCGCTACCGGTTGAGCCCCCCCCCCCCCCCCCTCACCTCCCCACCCAGCGGAGAATGGAAGGACAAAACATTATTTATGCTTTAATGTACATTAAAAAAGGGAATTCAATGAAATGAGTGAACTTGCATTGGAGGAGAAATTTGATGTTCTTTTTCGTGAGAATATTTTACTATTATAGTTTTTCTAAAACTTGAAAAGTAAAGCCAAGCCAAAAAATCTTCCGTGCCAGAAAATTCACTCGCCGATTGCAGCGAGTGGATTTCTCCAGCCCTGCAAATATCAAATTATTATGAGTATCCGTCCCATGGCCGAGTGGTTAGCGCTCTTGGCTACTCTAAGGGACCTGGGTTCGAGCCCCCGGTAAGACATGGTATGTGTGTGTCGTTTTTCTGCTGAGGTCCTGCTATCCTCACAGACCTTCTGCTATGGAATTTAAACTGACACGCTCCTGTCAGACCTCTGTGGCAAGTAGCTGCTTGAGGGGGTATTTATTTTATTATTTCAAGACCAAAAAAAAAAAAATCAAACAAACCATTAGTTACTGAGTAGAGCTACACGTATTTAAAAAAAAATACTATTGGTGTTGCTGAAAAGGTTGAAACGAGTCGGTTTACTGCATTTCTTGGGGCGGGGGTGGCTCAGTCGGTAGCGCGCCAGGCTTGTAATCTGTAGTTCCCAGGTTCGAGTCCCAGCTGGGTCAGCGTTGAGATTTATCTCCGCAAAATTCCCCGCCCTGCCCACGGTCAGTAGGGGACACCGAAGGGCTTGGAAAGGCCGCCGTCCGTCGGATGGGACGTTAAGCCGTGGCCCCGTGTGCGGGAGAGCCATACCCTGTGCACGTTAAAGAACACGCTGGATAGCCTTGACGGGAGGCTACCATCTGTCTCCCAACAGCTGTTCCAGTGGGTCCCCTCCCCCAACCTTCTCTGAGCCTTCGGGGTCCATGTGACCTGGCCATTTAGCCCATGGTGTGCAAAAAAGTGCCGCTCAGAGGTAACCCAACTGCATTTCTTTTGGTGAATATTAGAGAAAAACGAACGAAAAGAACTTTCTTGCAGTTCATTCTTCGTGACATGTGAACAGCTGATTATCGATTCCGGTTTCTTTAATTATGCAGATTTCGACTGCTTATTGTGTTATCTTTCTAAGGTAAATTATTGTTTATTCTTTTTGTTTTGCGAAACATTTCTATTGCGATAATGTCATGAACAGAATAACGATCCCGTCCCCCAACCACCACCAGTAGTTCTTTAATCAAAAACCTGACAACAGCTTCCACTGTACAAAGAGGAAATTATTTTAGAATTTTGATCCACTATCCAATTTTCAACAGCGTCATTGGTTCTATGGTTATTTTAGCATTCGGCCGAGTTTTATAATAAATGTTAATGCGTTTATTTCAAAACCTTTTTTTTTTTCATGCTGTTACCATACGTAGACTTATTGGGAAAATCAAAAATAAAAAAAGCACGCAATGTAATTTTCTTATCTTAAAAATACGTCTTGAAATTGCAGCCTCGTATATTTGTTTCCATGTAGAGTAAAAAAAAAAATTGCAACCTAGTACGTTTGTTTCCATAAAGGTTAAAAAAAATGCAATTTTCTTTTTTCCGAGTCATTACAATATGGTAATACTTTTCATTTCATAAATTATTTGTTTTTTGTTTTAAATCACAGATATGGAAATTTAACACCAAACAATGCGAGAGTTGAGTGAGGAGCCTTTCCTTTCTGATGATTTCAATCTCAGTGCTTTGGGATGAGGTGATGCTTTCTTCAGAAATGGAATTCTTGCTCATATTGATTTTCTTTTTAATAAATATTTCACACAATAATCATTTGGACCAGAGAATACATTTAACAGTCATATATACTTTCGATATAAGGATGAATTTATTACGTTTCGCAAACGAGTAGACATTTTGATGATAATCATTCTTCTTGCTTTAGATCACTGATGAATCATTCTAACATTACATACAAAAATCAGTCCTCGTGCAGCCGTGGGCTATAGAGGTACAATCAGACTGTGTAATTTTGTTCACCAAATCCTTCTGTCTTGAGCTACAGTTACTGCATTTGACCACGGTAGGACAGTTCTATCCAGGTCCTGTTTGATATTGTCTGTCTAACGCACCCTAAGTCTTGCCTTTTAGTTCAGGCCTTAATGCACACTTCATAACCCTATTAGTCAATCTGCAGCTTTGACAAACCAATGCAGTCTCTCTTTGCACGATATACTGCTCAAAAGAGGTGGCCGACTTCTTCTAACCTCATCATTACTTAAAAAGTCAAACCAGTTAAAATCCAAGCTACTGCGTAAGCATCTAGAGTGAAAGGCATCAAGTTTCATGTTATCTTGCTTACAAAGGATCCAAGCTCCGCCATTATAACCAACTGTAGAAAGAACCAAATTATTTTACAGTCAAATTTTAGTCTTTTAAGTGAAGACGCCTATTTTTACCTATTTCCACAGATTCTTAAAAGTCCCAGCAGCAATTCCTATTCTTTTCTTTACCTCATTCCGTATATCATCAGTATCTGTTAAACAGCTCCCAAGATAATCAAACTGAGACATTTGCTCAAGAGTGCAACCGTTCAAAAATGAGCAAAACCTGAAACATCATGTTTTTCATCATTTTAGTTTTCTCTCTGTTTATCACCAATCATCTCATCATCATAATTAGCAAACAGGGCCAAATCATCGGCATAAACTAATCAGAAATTTTCAAATCTCTAGACTATTTTTCGGACCAAAATCTTCCTCTTGCAGGGACTTGCTCATAGCATAATCTGTTTGTCCTATATGCCTGGTATTTTTAACAGAACTAGCCCATTTGCTGTTAATTAATATATAATCAATCATATTCTTATACAGTCCATCAGGTGAAACCCATGTGTAATATGTATGTCGCGGTGTTTGTAATAAGTGTTAGTTATTCTGAAACCATTGAGTTTACTTACCTGTAGGAGACGTTGCCCATTGCCACTGCAGCTACCAATACCAAAAGGGCCTATCACCCCTCCCCAAAGGTCAGAGTCAGTACTAACTTTGGCATTGAAGTCACCAAGAACAAGGGTAATATCTCCTTTCTTGACAGAATTCAAAATATCCTGAAGTTGTCTGTAAAACCTATCCTTCTCATCCTCATCGGCATCCTCAGTGGGGGCATAACAGCAGATAACATTCAAGTCTTTAATGCTTGTCTGAAATTTTGCTGTAAGAAACCTTTCATTAATGCACTCATACCCTAGAAGAGCATCACTAGCATGTCTGCTGAGCAGCAGACCAACGCCTTGGTGATGCATTCCATCCTCCCTCCCCGCAAAGAGAAATTTAAAGTTATTTTTAAGTATCTCACCTTTACCTGTCCATCTGGTCTCTTGCAAACCGAGAATATCTAAATTATAATGGTGGAATTCTTGTGTGAGGACATCAAGAGAAAAAACTCTGTGCAGAGTCCTCACTTTCCAACTACCTATGGAGAGAAAATGATTAGTAGGATGTTTAAAGAAACTATGTTTATTGAGAGAGGGAATGCCGACAATATCAACAGCCCCCTAATCGCAGACATGGGGCAAAGACCCGTTCCCCCACCACTAAAGGTGAAGCCATCTACACTGGAAGACTTCCTCCAATGTAGAATTTGACGATGCCAATAGAAGCAAAGAGTTCAGGTGCCTGCGATGACTTCTGCTCAGGATTATCTACTAGCTGATAAAACATATCTTGTGAATATATTCACTTGGGGTAGTCAACCCACAAACAAACAGAAAACACAGCGGAAGATTTTCCTTCCACAGAAGCTCACCAGTATAACAAATTTAGGATCCATAATCAAGCTCAGAGCTATATATCTGTCCAGTCCAGTAGGTTTATATGGTCAGCACCCTGTGCGGTTGACAACTCCTCAGCAGGGTAGAAAAAAAAGGAAAGTAGCCAGAGTTGTCCAGATTAGTAGGCCACACTAATCTGGCAGTTCTCCCCTTCCGTTCACTTCCACAAGAGAGTATCTCTTTTGAAAGGTACTAACGGTCTGCACCACGACAAGGCGGGGTCGGACATTAGGTGCTAGGCCTTGTCGGTTCTATGCATCATCACAGGGGATTGGTGCATAGCTCTCCTTCCAGTGACTACTCTGTAAAAGACAACGTAAGGAAGC
This sequence comes from Ryuthela nishihirai, assembly GCA_038380435.1. Taxonomy (NCBI): domain Eukaryota; kingdom Metazoa; phylum Arthropoda; class Arachnida; order Araneae; family Heptathelidae; genus Ryuthela; species Ryuthela nishihirai. Next base: position 46,621,922 of record JAWZYU010000020.1, read on the forward strand.
AAACTTTTACGCTTTATACGGGGGTTCAAATCCAGGTCACTTTGCTTCTAATAAAGGGACCGGGGGGGGGGGGAGGTTGGTTCAATCGGTACGAGCCAGGCTCATAATCTGTAATTCTCAGGTTCGAGTACTCCCTGTGCCTCAGTCAGAAGGGGCACATCGATGGGCTTGAAAAGATCGCCGTCCATCGTATGGGACGTTAAATCGTATGAAGGAGAGACTTGTGCTCGTTAAAGAACATGCTGGATTGCCTTAACTGGAGGATTGCATCTGTCTCCTAGCAACTATTAGTAGATCTCCTTCATTCAACTTTCTCTGAGCCTTGGGGTCCTTGTGATCTGGCCATTTAGCCCATTGTGTGCAAAAAAGTGTCGCTCAGAGGTAAAACAAATCAACCTCTAATAAGAAAATGCATTTCGCACTGCTACTTAAATTTGCCCCCCGATTATTGTTTACAATGCAATTCTTACATCTCTTCAGATGTCTAATGTTGATTAGTGCATCAAATGCAGAATTATCCTGTTGGCTCTGTAGCAGCGAACTATTTTTCTGAGGAACATCTTTTTTCTTCCATTCCCTGATGGAACGATAATTGTTCCTGGCTATTTCGGAGAGTAATTTATCGCATTAGAATGAATTAATCTTAATCCTGCATGCAGTCATATTAGAAGAGTGGGAAGATAAAAGGGAAGAAGTTTCTGAAGGCGAAACTGTCAGCTGCTCGAGATATGTTGTGTAATGAGGTCCGAGGCTCCCCTGCCTTGTCGAGTTTCAACCAGTTTCGAGAATCAGCAGCGTTGCTAAGCGACCAGTGTTGTGTTCGCCTGTGTTCCAGCAGAATGAAAATGGTCTTAACCGTCTGCTTTTCTCCATGGCAATTTAGCCTTATTTCACAAGCAAGCTGCGCTCTTTTTTTTTGGATTAATTTAAAATTAGTCTACTGGTTTAATTCCAGTTTTGCGATTTGTACTGGAAGCTCTAGTAACAGCACCCTCACTAAATAATGCTCACTAATCCCTATTTTTAGGGAAAAATTCTACGTGAAAGCCAATCAATTTTCTCTTAAAATCATGCCATTATGGCAGTATTGTGGTCTCGTTGAACCTTTTAGGGCAGGGCAGCGAATTATTAATATGAAATTAAGGTAGTAACGCTTGAGGTTCCTTTTCTACGACTTTAGGATAGAAACACCTGTGATACAGTCGCTCAAAAAAGTATCCGAACACTACGGTTGATTACAGAATTCAGAAAAAATATCTGGCAACGATTTGTTTTAGGAATTAGTGATCTGGCAACTTTCGTGTCACGTGATTACAGAATTCAGGAAAACTATCTGGAGCGTGTACAGCAACTGTACACGCTCCAGTTACCGTTCACAGCAAACTGGAGCGTGTGTAGTAACTGCACACGCTCCAGTTTGCTGTGAACGGTAACTGCACACGCTCAATATTTCCGTGAGTGAGCCCACACGATCTAGTATCAAAATAATATGACCACCTACAGTCGCTCAAAAAAGTATCCGGACGCTATGATTGACTACAGAATTCAGAGAAAATATCTGGCAACGATTTTTTTAGAAATTAGTGATCTGGCAAGATCTTCGTGTCAGGTGACACGAAGCCATTTAGCCCATGGTGTGCAAAAAAGTGCCGCTCAGAGGTAAAACAACCCAACCCAACCCCGTCAAAGCCATCCAATGTATTCTTTAACGCGCACAGGTTATGGGCCTTCCCGGACACGGGGCCACAGCGTGACGTCACATCCGAGGGTTGACGGCCTTGCTAAACCTATCGGTGTCCCCTACTGCTAAATCTGAACTCTGGCTCAGGTGGGATTCGAACCTGGGAATTGCAGATTATGATCCTGGAGCTCTACCGACTGACTACCCCCCCCCCCCCCCCCGAATCCCTAGAAGTTGCAGATTCTGTGGGCAAAACGATCACCCAACCGATGGAAATTAACCGATAATGGTATGTGGCTCTGTAAGGTTCGGATTTTTTTATTCATTTGCATTTTTATTTATCCTATTATTTTGTCCATTTTATTTTAACTCTTTAATCACTATGGCACCAAATAATAATAATAATAAAAAAACACGTACCAAATAAAAATGCAATATCATTCATAATTTTTACTTTTCCAAATTAATAGAAAATATTCTCGAGATAGATAAAATACAAACCCACAATTTTCAGGTGCAGCCATTAACTTAAGTGGTACTTGAATTAAAGTTTAACGTCCTCATTAATCTGTTGAGAAGTTTCTTTGACTATTTGAAATCTAGAACAGTAGTTCGATGTCATCTGGCGAACACAAGAATTACAAAAGCTACAGAAGCTCTCATCAGCACATTGTGTAGCAAAAATATAGCCTAAGGATAATAATACAATCCAATTCCAACTTGTAAGGGATCGTCTAGAATGATCACCGCTTCTACCATTATTTTAATCTGGCAACTCACGCAACGAAAGCCCAGCAATGCAACACGAAATGGGAAGCGTCCAATTTCTATTTTTGGGACGAGCACAGTTTAAATTTCGTTGTTAAGTTATCCCGCATTTAACCATCTTCCTGACAAGATTATCCCAAGGGCATGAGCATGTCATAGTTCCCATTCCCATATGTCGGTGTCATCAACACAGCCTGCAAAAGCACGCCGTCAGTGTTTCGGGAAACCTTATGGCAGCGTTGTTGCCCAGAGGGGGAGGGGATTATATATGGCTGCTTCAGATGACCGCCGACGACTAAGGGCTTCCTGCTATCTGCTGCAATGCCGAATGTTACTCCTGTACTGACAATGATAAGAAGGAATAAGGGTTGAGCGTCACTTGCAGAATTTGCATGAGATTGAAGAGTTTGGTTTTCTAATTAACATCTAGGACAAAATGGTGCTGAATCAGATAAAAGTATGCAAAAAATATTCAGACCTTGCAGCAATATGGGGAGAAAGCATATTTTCGAATATGTGTTGTGAAAAAAGTTCATATAACAAATTTCGTCACACAGCCAAGGGTTGGGTTGGGTTGTTTTACCTCTGAGCGGCACTTTTTTGCACACCATGGGCTAAATGGCCAGGTCACATGGACCCCGAAGGCTCAGAGAAGGTTGGGGGAGGGGACCCACTGGAACAGCTGTTGGGAGACAGATGGTAGCCTCCCGTCAAGGCCATCCAGCGTGTTCTTTAACGTGCACAGGATATGGCTGTCCCGCACACGGGGCCACGGCTTAATGTCCCATCCGACGGACGGCGGCCTTTTCAAGCCCATCGGTGTCCCCTCACAGCCAAGGGATTAGCAGGATTTGTTACTGACCTGGATTCGATCCCCGATTAACTCATGAATGTTTGTGTTGTCTTCATGCTGAGGTGTCACCTCCTCAGAGACCATTGTCTATGACGAATTAACTGACAGATTTATTTCTTATTTCTGTTCTTCTATTTTTAGTTCTAAGAGGATTCAAATTTATTTGAATCCTTTGCCCTGTGCCCTTTACCCTACTATTGTTCTATGCCCTTTACCCTACTATTGTTTTTGCCTGTGCCCTTTACCCTACTATTGTTCATTCAATGCTAACTCAAAGGATGATATTTTATAACCACTGAGATGTAAGCTGAAAAGTTGAGCTTAACCTCGTATCAATGCATTACAGAGCATAAAAAATTTCGAAAAATACCCCTTAGGCAGCTGCTTGCTTCAGGGTTCTGACAGGAGCCTGCCGGCTTCTACGTCATAGAGAAAAATCTGTAAGGTAGATAAGACATCAGTAGAAAGACAAAACAGAAAAATCAATGCCTTATCGGGAACTCGAATCAAGACCCCTTTGATCAGGGGCCCCAAGCACGCCAACCACTCGGCCAATGGAACCCCCCAGAAAACAAATCCAACTACCTTACAAATGAAGTAAAAAAAAAGAATGTAAAAAATTAATATTAAAAATGAAGTTTTTTCAAATTAGCTAAAAACATTTTCTGAGATAGGTATGATACAAATCCACAAAGTCCTAAAAACGTGGCATAGGTAGATCCAGTTAGTTACTATAAAATAAATAAAAAAATAAATACCCCCTCAAGCAGCTGCTTGCCACAGAGGTCTGACAGTAGCCTGTCAGTTTATATGCCATAGTAGAAGGTCTGAGAGGATGGCAGGCCCTCAGCAGAAAAACGACACAAACAACCATACAACCATTGCAGTGCCTTACCAGGGGCTCGAACCCAGGTCCCTTAGATCAGTAGCCAAGAGCGCTAACCACTCGGCCATGGGACGGATACTCATAATCCACGATTACCCAAAAATTAATATTATAATTCCAGCGAAAGGTACAGCACCTGGACGCTGCAATTGGGCAGAGATCTAACTGACTGCAAAAGTTTCTGATGAAATCAATGGCGTCTTTCTCAATCCTTTCTGTGGCCTGCAGGCAATCGTTCTCTCAACAGAATGGCAAAACGACAAGATTTCGCTCTGATGGCCACAGGATCAACAAGTAAGGATATCGCAATTCAGAAAAGAATTTCAGCATTGCCGAATATTGGTTCCTTTTAACGAATTGCTGCCGTCCGTCAGATTGATTCCTTGTCGTCGTGGGTGGGAGAGCCATACTGGATGGCCTTGACGGGAAGCATCCATCTGTCTCCTATCAACTGTTTTAGTAGATCCCCTTCCCCAACCTTCTCTGAGCCTTTGGAGTCTTTGTTCAATTGGGCCATTAAGCCCATTGTGTGCAAAAAAACTGTCGCTCAGAGGTAAATCAACAGAATAACCCACTATCTTCAACTCTGTTCTCGCTTACACAGCTGTCCAGGCGATTTACCGAACTATGGCTTAGTTTTACATTGCCTGTAACTTGCAACACTAGTTACATACATACATGCCTGGTCCTAATTTTAGTCTATCTTTAGTGCCTATCTTTGTACAATCTCTGATTCTTGAAAGTTCCAGCAGCAATGTTTATTCTTCTGTTCATCTCATGTAGCACATTACCAGTATCTGTTACGTAATTCCTGAAAAATAGAAAACTTTCTCAAGGGTGAAATCATTCAAAACAACTGAAGTACCACCTGCCTGACTCATTTTCATTACATTAGTTTTTCTCTATATTTATTCATTAAACTTATCCTACAGGCTCCTGTCAGACCTCTGTGGCAAGCAGCTGCTTGAGGGGGTTATTTTTATTTATTTATTTATTTTCATTCTCATCAGGAGACTTAATGAAAGAGTTCGTCTCGTCAACACCATTTGGCAAAAGGTTCAAATCGTCAGCATAATCTAAATCAGATACTTTTCGATTTCTAGATCGTCTAAGGTCCTCATTGCGCTCTTGCAGTGAATTTCCCATAACATAATCGATAACTAAAGAGAAAAGGTGACAACATGCAGCTTTCCAACACTATTAGTAATGTGAATCCAATCCATGTAATCTTTCCAACTCTCACCATAAGATTAGATGTTACAATAGAAAGCCATCGTTATGTTAACTAACTTCTCATATATGCCATACGATCCCACTATCGGTAGAATCAAAAATCTTTTTGAAATCTTAATTGGATGGTTTTACTTCTAAGAGGCACTTTTTTTGCACAAAAATATGCCAAATGACCGAGTCATAAGGACTCCGAAGATTCAGAGAAGGTTGGGGAACCACTTTACTGCTGTTAGGAGACAGATCGTAGTCCCCCGCAAGGTCATCCAGCCTGTTCTTTAACGTGCACAGGGTATGACTCTCCCGCACATGGAACCTCGGCTTTACGTACCATCTGACGGACAGCAGCTTTTACAAGCCGATCGGCATTCCCTAATCATCGAGGGAAGGCTGCTGGAGGTTTAGCGGAGATAAATCTCTGAACCTGGGAATTGCAGGCAACGAGCCAGGCGCGCTCCCGACTGAGCCAAACCCTTCCGAAACGAAACGCTTTTTACGAAGCGTTATGCTCTCTTCCAGAAGTTGGTAGACACAGGTTTTTGAAACTTTGTATATTTTTCGGCAATCTGCGTAATTGAAAAAAAAATGATCGAGGCAGGCTCTACCGCCTTTTGAATCCACATTGTTCGTTACGCAGCTATCCGTCAACCAGATGGTTAATTAATTCCATTTAGTTGGGTTGGGTTGTTTTACCTCTGAGCGGCACTTTTTTTGCACACATTGAGCTAAATGGCCAGGTCACATAGACCCCGAAGGCTCAGAGAAGGTTGGGGGAGGGGACCCACTGGACAGCTGTACTACCCATTAAGACACACAGGGTATGGCTCTCTCCCGCACACGGGGCCACGGCATTACGTTCCATCCGATGGACGGCGGGTTCCGACTGGTTAGCGTGACTGATTACTGAGCAAATGAACCCGGGTTTGATCCCCGGATATAGTATGATGTTTTCGTTCTTGTGTTGTCCTTCTGCTTGGGTCTCGTCTTCCTTACTGATCTTCTTTATAGCTAATTATAGTTAGAGGTTACTGTCAAACCTCTGTGGCAAGCAGCTGCTTGTAGGATAATTTGTTTTTCGCTAACTACGGTCCGCCAAAATTTGGCGCGAAACATACTTCTCTTCCGTTCTCTATTCGTAAGTATTTCTTCTATCCATTGATAACTCTCACATTTCCCGCCAAGAGATTGGCGCTAAACATATTTCTCCATTCATAGCTTTCACAAAGTGTTCGGATATATTTTTTTCAGCGACTGTACATTTAATCTAAACCTGCTCTTTGAAATCCATTTTATAGTAGCCAGGAAATTCTTCCAGCAGGAATTAGGCTATCAATAGACATCAACATCTAAAGAAACATCAACATCATACGAAAAAAGAAGAAAAAGGGAAACCACATGAAGACTAAACATCTGCTGCTGGGATAACTGGAAGAGAAATGGATTCTGCGCAACCTCGTCTTGTGCTCGTTGTGATTGTCTTTTATGTTTACGCCTCCAATTCGCGAAGCTCGTCATCGATTGGAGTAGGAGAAAAAAAAAAATCATTCCCAAATCGGACTGTGGTCATCATTTCGTCGAGATGTTATTACTGTCGGCGGCTCCCATGGGAACCTGCTTAGCTGACAGTTTTGCTCTGGATGCTGAAAAGTAATGAAAAGAATCGAACATCAACAGCAGCTGTTGAACGCATTTTAAACCGCAGAAGAGCTTTCGTCAAAACTCTCAGATTACTTGTATGTGGTAGAAGTCTTAAAAATCATGTAACTTGTTCACAGAACGAAAAAGAAAGAATTTCTTACAAGTCTGATAAGAATGTAAATCCTTATAAAACACAGTACTTAATTCTCGGTTTGGGTTGCATTTCCTCTAAAGACACTTTTTCAGATACAGAGTGGTTAAAATGGCCACGTCACAAGGACCCCAAGGGCTTACAGTGGGAAATAGATCTTTTGAACTGATGTTGGAAGAGAGATGAGTCTTTCGTCAAGACCACCCAGAGTAGTTTTAAATTATCACACAATAAGGCTCTCTTGATCACAGAGCCATGTATTAACTCCCATAGGAAATTGGAACCTTTCCAAGACTTTCTCACTAAAATTTGTAGAAAAACTCAGCCCGGAATTTTCGTTTCTGGAAGAATATAACATTTCAGTTTAAAAATGCTTTATTTTTGAACAAAGGAACAAGAATGTACAAAAAGTATTATTTTTTTAAATCATTTCACTGAAATTCAGCATTTACATTACTAGAAACGAATCGGTGTCTTCATCACCTCTTGATTTCTAACTCGTCACTGCGACCTCTATTTCACCTTGAACGCAATACCGGATCTGAAAATTCCTCTCATTTCTGAGTTCTCCTGCCTGAGAGTGCCCTATTCACCAATTTTCATCCCTCCAGCACCTGTATATAGAAATGAATCGGTGTCTTCATCACCTCTTGATTTCTAACTCGTCACTGCGACCTCTATTTCACCTTGAACGCAACACCGGATCTGAAAATTCCTCTCATTTCTGAGTTCTCCTGCCTGAGAGTGCCCTATTCACCAATTTTCATCCCTCCAGCACCTGTATATAGAAACGAATCGGTGTCTTCATCACCTCTTGATTTCTAACTCGTCACTGCGACCTCTATTTCACCTTGAACGCAACACCGGATCTGAAAATTCCTCTCATTTCTGAGTTCTCCTGCCTGAGAGTGCCCTATTCACCAATTTTCATCCCTCCAGCACCTGTATATAGAAACGAATCGGTGTCTTCATCACCTCTTGATTTCTAACTCGTCACTGCGACCTCTATTTCACCTTGAACGCAACACCGGATCTGAAAATTCCTCTCATTTCTGAGTTCTCCTGCCTGAGAGTGCCCTATTCACCAATTTTCATCCCTCCAGCACCTGTATATAGAAACGAATCGGTGTCTTCATCACCTCTTGATTTCTAACTCGTCACTGTGACCTCTATTTCACCTTGAACGCAACACCGGATCTGAAAATTCCTCTCATTTCTGAGTTCTCCTGCCTGAGAGTGCCCTATTCACCAATTTTCATCCCTCCAGCACCTGTATATAGAAACGAATCGGTGTCTTCATCACCTCTTGATTTCTAACTCGTCACTGCGACCTTTATTTCACCTTGAACGCAACACCGGATCTGAAAATTCCTCTCATTTCTGAGTTCTCCTGCCTGAGAGTGCCCTATTCACCAATTTTCATCCCTCCAGCACCTGTATATAGAAACGAATCGATGTCTTCATCACCTCTTGATTTCTAACTCGTCACTGCGACCTCTATTTCACCTTGAACGCAACACCGGATCTGAAAATTCCTCTCATTTCTGAGTTCTCCTGCCTGAGAGTGCCCTATTCACCAATTTTCATCCCTCCAGCACCTGTATATAGAAACGAATCGGTGTCTTCATCACCTCTTGATTTCTAACTCGTCACTGCGACCTCTATTTCACCTTGAACGCAACACCGGATCTGAAAATTCCTCTCATTTCTGAGTTCTCCTGCCTGAGAGTGCCCTATTCACCAATTTTCATCCCTCCAGCACCTGTATATAGAAACGAATCGGTGTCTTCATCACCTCTTGATTTCTAACTCGTCACTGCGACCTCTATTTCACCTTGAACGCAACACCGGATCTGAAAATTCCTCTCATTTCTGAGTTCTCCTGCCTGAGAGTGCCCTATTCACCAATTTTCATCCCTCCAGCACCTGTATATAGAAACGAATCGGTGTCTTCATCACCTCTTGATTTCTAACTCGTCACTGCGACCTCTATTTCACCTTGAACGCAACACCGGATCTGAAAATTCCTCTCATTTCTGAGTTCTCCTGCCTGAGAGTGCCCTATTCACCAATTTTCATCCCTCCAGCACCTGTATATAGAAACGAATCGGTGTCTTCATCACCTCTTGATTTCTAACTCGTCACTGCGACCTCTATTTCACCTTGAACGCAACACCGGATCTGAAAATTCCTCTCATTTCTGAGTTCTCCTGCCTGAGAGTGCCCTATTCACCAATTTTCATCCCTCCAGCACCTGTATATAGAAACGAATCGATGTCTTCATCACCTCTTGATTTCTAACTCGTCACTGCGACCTCTATTTCACCTTGAACGCAACACCGGATCTGAAAATTCCTCTCATTTCTGAGTTCTCCTGCCTGAGAGTGCCCTATTCACCAATTTTCATCCCTCCAGCACCTGTATATAGAAACGAATCGGTGTCTTCATCACCTCTTGATTTCTAACTCGTCACTGCGACCTCTATTTCACCTTGAACGCAACACCGGATCTGAAAATTCCTCTCATTTCTGAGTTCTCCTGCCTGAGAGTGCCCTATTCACCAATTTTCATCCCTCCAGCACCTGTATATAGAAACGAATCGATGTCTTCATCACCTCTTGATTTCTAACTCGTCACTGCGACCTCTATTTCACCTTGAACGCAACACCGGATCTGAAAATTCCTCTCATTTCTGAGTTCTCCTGCCTGAGAGTGCCCTATTCACCAATTTTCATCCCTCCAGCACCTGTATATAGAAACGAATCGGTGTCTTCATCACCTCTTGATTTCTAACTCGTCACTGCGACCTCTATTTCACCTTGAACGCAACACCGGATCTGAAAATTCCTCTCATTTCTGAGTTCTCCTGCCTGAGAGTGCCCTATTCACCAATTTTCATCCCTCCAGCACCTGTATATAGAAACGAATCGGTGTCTTCATCACCTCTTGATTTCTAACTCGTCACTGCGACCTCTATTTCACCTTGAACGCAACACCGGATCTGAAAATTCCTCTCATTTCTGAGTTCTCCTGCCTGAGAGTGCCCTATTCACCAATTTTCATCCCTCCAGCACCTGTATATAGAATTTGACATCGAAGAACTCATTGTATGCAAGTTTTCGCATAATTTCTGAGATCCATAATTCAAAATATCCCCAGGCACCAATTTTAAACCTCTAACATCGGTAGATTCATATTTGACCTTTGACCTCGAAGAACCCATCGAATCCAAAATTTCGTAACATTTCTGAGATCTACGACTCAAAATACTCCCAGGAACCAATTTTTAGTTTTCTAGCATCAACAGATCTAAATTTGATCTTTGACCTCGAAGGATCTTCCAAATCCGAAATTTCGTAACGTTTCCCACATTTACAACACAAAACACCCCCGCACCCCAACGTGACCTTTATTTGACCTTTAGGGACACGTCGGAGGTCAAATTTCGGGTTTTTCCCGAGAACTACGATCCGGATTGCCCCTAAGTGCAAATTTTCAGAGCTCTATATTTCTGCATAATAGTTAGAAATAGGGGATCCTCTGTCAGTCAATCACAATCGTCTATATATATAATAGAAAATTCAGAAACCGTATCAAAAAAATAGTAAAATTCCCAAATCTCACAAAGCAGTATATGGGAACATAAAAGAATTGTAATTTATATGCACTTTATCATGGATAAACATATCAAATGAATAATACCTGTGATATGTAACAAAAGAATTCTTGTGATTTGTTGCGAAATGTAGCAAAAGAGTTCTTGTTGCGTGTCAGGCACAATTATCTTCAATGGTATTATAGTAGTTTCTCTTATATCCATGGGGCGGGGGTGGCTCAGTCGGTAGCGCGCCAGGCTCGTAATCTGTAGTTCCCAGGTTCGAGTCCCAGCTGGGTCAGCGTTGAGATTTATCTCCGCAAAAATTCCCCGCCCTGCCCACGGTCAGTAGGGGACACCGATGGGCTTGGAAAGGCCGCCGTCCGTCGGATGGGACGTTAAGCCGTGGCCCCGTGTGCGGGAGAGCCATACCCTGTGCACGTTAAAGAACACGCTGGATGGCCTTGACGGGAGGCTACCATCTGTCTCCCAACAGCTGTTCCAGTGGGTCCCCACCCCCAACCTTCTCTGAGCCTTCGGGGTCCATGTGACCTGGCCATTTAACCCATGGTGTGCAAAAAAGTGCCGCTCAGAGGTAAAACAACCCAACATTAAAGAACACGCTGGATGGCCTTGACGGGAGGCTACCATCTGTCTCCCAACAGTTGTTCCAGTGGATCCCCTCCCCCAACCTTCTCTGAGCCTTCGGGGTCCATGTGACCTGGCCATTTAACCCATATTGTGGAAAAAAATGCCACTCAGAGGTAAAACAACCCAACGTTAAAGAACACGCTGGATGGCCTTGACGGGAGGCTACCATCTGTCTCCCAACAGTTGTTCCAGTGGGTCCCCTCCCCCAACCTTCTCTGAGCCTTCGGGGTCGATGTGACCTGGCCATTTAGCCCATGGTGTGCAAAAAAGTGCCGCTCAGAGGTAAACCAACCCAAATCTTCCTTCGTTTAAAAAATTCTACAAAGTAATTTGCATTGCGATGTATACAGAGTCTGAAGAGTTTAAATTAATGCCCCACAGATTCTCCAAAATGTTAGGTACGCAAGGACCGAAGACAAATTCTATCTTAATGTAACCCAGGTAGGTTGTTTATCGTGCATCATTTCCCTTGTCATCTAATCCGCAGTCCTTCCAACTTGCTGGAAACTCGAGTCTTCACCGTATGAAAAACCGGATGCGGGAAGTAACCGCGTACTCTTGGTGACCTTTGACACAAGCCCGTTCAAGTGTCGCGATGTGAGAAACCCGATCTTCCTAAAGTGGAAGCTGCATAGGCAGCTTTTCAACGACTGCCGCAGCGGCGGCTTTCTTCCTTTCCTCTTCTTTACTTCGCTGATGTGGACTTACGATAAGGAACTCGCATCCTTCGTAACGTTCTGCCCAGTGACGTATTTGGCTACCGGTGGTGCATGCTCTGGGACAATGGGATGATATATACACCCCTACGGTCCAGATATCGTTTAGAAGCGAGATTAGTTGTGTTTTTTTGTTCACATTCATTCGATTTCCGTTAGTCATTTTTTATTTTCTCGTGCGAGGTATGGAAAAAGTTTTGTGATCGTGAAAACATTTCATCTTTAGATTTTCATTCAGGAACATCTAATAAGGGTCTTTCATCTTCATCGGTGGGTTTCGCATTGTCGGGTTGGGTTGTTTTACCTCTGAACGGCACTTTTTTGCACACCATGGGCTAAATGGCCAGGTCACATGGACCCAGAAGGCTCAGAGAAGGTTGGGGGAGGGGACCCACTGGAACAGCTGTTGGGAGACAGATGGTAGCCTCCCGTCAAGGCCATCCAGCGTGTTCTTTAACGTTGGGTTGTTTTACCTCTGAGTGGCACTTTTTTGCACACCATGGGCTAAATGGCCAGGTCACATGGACCCCGAAGGCTCAGAGAAGGTTGGGGGAGGGGACCCACTGGAACAGCTGTTGGGAGACAGATGGTAGCCTCCCGTCAAGGCCATCCAGCGTGTTCTTTAACGTTGGGTTGTTTTACCTCTGAGTGGCACTTTTTTGCACACCATGGGCTAAATGGCCAGGTCACATGGACCCCGAAGGCTCAGAGAAGGTTGGGGGAGGAGACCCACTGGAACAGCTGTTGGGAGACAGATGGTAGCCTCCCGTCAAGGCCATCCAGCCTGTTCTTTAACGTGCACAGGGTATGGCTCTCCCGCACACGGGGCCACAGCTTAACGTCCCACCCGACGGACGGCGGCCTTTCCAAGCCCATCGGTGTCCCCTACTGACCGTGGGCAGGGCGGGGAATTTTGCGTAGATAAATCTCAATGCTGACCCAGCTGGGACTCGAACCTGGGAACTACAGATTACGAGCCTGGCGCGCTACCGACTGAGCCACCCCCGCCCCCAAGGTGCAAAGGGAACCAGATTCAAGTCTAAGAGAAGGTATCGATGTTTCTTGTCATTCTGCTGAAGTTTTCTGAACAGATTATCTCTCTGCTGTATTATACTGACTATGTAAGAAGTACTGCTTGAGAGGTAATTTAATACAGTGGCCAAGTTTTGTCAGTATAGAAAGTCATCACTGAAATGCAGGATGAAATGCGATAGGTGACGATATGAAAACAAAATTCTGGTCGAGAGTTCTGAGATCTATAAATAGCATCTAATTTTTATAAATCAAAATGAACACAAAGTTTGATATACAGTCGCTCAAAAAAGTATCCGAACACTACGGTTGATTACAGCATTCAGAAAAAATATTTGGCAACGATTTGTTTTAGAAATTAGTGATCTGGCAACCTTCGTGTCACGTGATTACAGAATTCAGGAAAAATATCTGAAGCGTGTAGAGCAACTATACACGCTCCAGTTACCGTTCACAGCTAACTGGAGCGTGTGCAGTTACTGCACACGCTCCAGTTAGCTGTGAACGGTAACTGCACACGCTCAATATTTCCGTGAGTGAGCCCACACAGTATCAAAATAATATGACCACCTACAGCCTAGCGGATCTTCTTTCTCTACCTATCTAATGATGGGTCCATTGGGGCCCTTGTAACCTGGTTATTTAGCCCATTGTAAGCCAACAAAAAAGTGTCGCTCAGGGGTAAAAAACCCATCTAATGATATGTCCAGTGGGGCCCTTGTAACCTGGTTATTTAGCCCATTGTAAGCCAACAAAAAAGTGTCGCTAAGGGGTAAAAAAACCATCTAATGATGGGTCCATTTTGGCCCTTGTAACCTGGTTATTTAGCCCATTGTAAGCCAACAAAAAAGTGTCGCTCAGGGGTAAAAAACCCATCTAATGATGGGTCCATTGGGGCCCTTGTAACCTGGTTATTTAGCCCATTGTAAGCCAACAAAAAAGTGTCGCTCAGGGGTAAAAAACCCATCTAATGATGGGTCCATTGGGGCCCTTGTAACCTGGTTATTTAGCCCATTGTAAGCCAACAAAAAAGTGTCGCTCAGGGGTAAAAAAACCATCTAATGATGGGTCCATTGGGGCCCTTGTAACCTGGTTATTTAGCCCATTGTAAGCCAACAAAAAAGTGTCGCTCAGGGGTAAAAAACCCATCTAATGATGGGTCCACTGGGGCCCTTGTAACCTGGTTATTTAGCCCATTGTAAGCCAACAAAAAAGTGTCGCTCAGGGGTAAAAAACCCAACTCAACAGCGAATCTTTATACGTTGTTGAGTTGGTTTTTTTACCCCTCAACAACGCAATTTGAATCAAATTCCATTAGCATGATAAATGATTGTGAACTACTGCATTCAAAATGCCGAAAAATTGGCTCTAGGAAATGCAATATTTGGGATGCTGCCTGTACACTTGATATTGTAAGTACAGAATTTATAAGACAGTAATAAGGTTAAGAATTTTGAAGCAATGACTCACTCATTCAAGAATAATAGATTTTAGTGAGATCATGTGCGCACCATTAATTTCGGTGTTTAAAAGGAATTCTTGAAAGCACCGGTGCAACTGAACAGAACCAATCCAATAAAAGAGTTCTGGAATGTCTGTCTTCGTTGAAGCTCTCCGCGGTGATAAATCCTCTGCTCCCATTCATGAAGTTTTCTAATTACCTAGCTTAATGAACGAATGACTCTATATTTCATATTTTCATTGTCACGAATCGCGTTCCTTTCGATAAAGAAGCGCAGCCGAGAAATATTTCAAAAGACGCCGATTTCAAAATCCTTAAAAAGAGGGAAAAGTGAAATTAGGAGTTTAGGAATATCACGTGGATGTGGGTTGTTGGCTCAGTCAGTATTACTATATGTCTATGTTTCTAGATTCGAATTCTAAGATGCTTGCGTTAAAAATTTTCGAGCAATTCCTCACTCTTCTCTCGGTTGGGTTGTTTTACCTCTGAGCGGCACTTTTTTGCACACCATGGGCTAAATAGCCAGGTGACGTGGACCCCGAAGGCTCAGAGAAGGTTGGGGACCCACTGGAACAGCTGTTGGGAGACAACTGGTAGCCTCTCGTTAAGGCCATCCAGCGTGTTCTTTAACGTGCACAGGGTATGGTTCTCCCGCACACGGGGCCAAAGCTTAACGTCCCATCCGACGGACGGCGGTCTTTCCAAGCCCATCGGTGTCCCCTACTGACCGTGGGCAGGGCGGGGGAGTTTTGCTCAGATAAATCTCAACGCTGACCCAGCTGGGACTCGAACCTGGGAACTACAGATTACGAACCTGGCGCGCTACCGACTGAACCCGAAGGATGACTACCGAAGGACCCCGAAGGCTCAGAGAAGGTTGGGGGAGGGGACCCACTGGAACAGCTGTTGGGAGACAGATGGTAGCCTCCCGTCAAGGACATCCAGCGTGTTCTTTAACGTGCACAGGGTATGGCTCTCCCGCACACGGGGCCACGGCTTAACGTCCCATCCAACGGACGGTGGCCTTCCCAAGCCCATCGGTGTCCCCTACTGACCGCGGGCAGGGCGGGTAATTTTGCGGAGATAAATCTCAACGCTAACCCAGCAGGGACTCGAACCTGGGAAGTACAGATTACGAGCCTGGCGCGCTACCGACTGAGCCACCCCCGCCCCGATGTCATAAGTAACTCAATGAAAACATATGCGTCAGTTTATTGCCAATTCTCTACACATTGCCCTGTTATTCGCTCATGCATATTGCGAGAGACAGATTTTTCTGTGAAATAAAATGCATCAAAAATTCTATTATTTATTTTCTGTGACCTTTATTAAAGAGGGTGATTTTCAAACAAACCAATCCTTAGTGCATTCAACCTGTGCACAGAAAAAGACGATGGGTTAAATTCTTCGTCTTATGCCCACGTCTAAAGTGGCACCATCGATGGAAAATAACTACGACCCTTAGAAAACAATAGCGATATGTGAAGCTTGAAGGTTTCCCCCGCAAAATACGAAACCTACAATTCTCTTTCTGGGACTGAATCCACCACTGCAAAGTTAAAAAGCGTGAAGCAATAAAAGGATCTGATTTCGTTGTTGGTGCAGGTGCGTCAATCACTGGACCCTCGTCATCGATTTTTTCTTAGACGTACACAACGGATATTGCGTCGAACAATTCCCCAGTCAATAGCAGTGATGCCGGAACGGGCATCCGTTTCGAACTTCGGCGTTGTGAAACATTTTCTCAGATGCTTGCGAAGAAAGATGCCGTCGCTTTCTTAATCCGTGCTTCATCTCGAAAAGCTGAGTCTTTTCTCTGGGAATTACGTAAAGGAGAAAGAAAAAAAGAACAAGAAATAAAAGAAGCAGAGGAGAAATAGAAATCAAGCCTTTTAGGAAAGTGAGTGGAACATTGAGGTTACTTTTGGGGTTTAGAAAAGACTAACGCATGGTTCAACCTCTCTGTGCTGATGCTGTAGAGGAGGCAGTTTGACTGGGAGCAGTCCCCATGCTCCTCTTCCGTCTTATCTGTGTCAGAGTACCACTTTTGTAGAGGGAGAGGGAGGTAGGAGGGGAGACGGATGGGCTTGGGAAGGAATCGGCTTGAAACGCCGACAGAGACAAAAAAAAGAAAGATGCAAAGTGAAAAATTATGCTCAGATGGAGTGGGAGATAATTTCATTTTCTTTTCCTTTCGGGGTTTTTATTCGCCCGCCTTATCTTTCGTCGTGTTTACCACTAAAGACAAATAAATTTCTCTTTTGTTCATTTAGTTATGCGTTTAGATGACTTCTCTTAGAAATTTATCTTCGCTGCTGCGCCCAATAGCGTTTTTATCGAGAGGAAAGGGAATTGCGCTGCATTCTGAAATGCTTATTATAATTCTAACTTTTCTTTAGGGTTATCTCTGACATCCCTGTAGATGTTCTGAGCAGAGTTGGCTTTTTAATGTTTGGTGTATTTTACTTATTGATTAGTTTGTTCAATGAATATTTATTGCAAATATTGTAGAAAAAAAATCTAAATTTTTTTGTGGGACGATATATAAAAAAAATAATAAATACCCCCTGAAGCAGCTGCTTGCCACAGAGGTCTGACAGGAGCCTGTCAGTTTATGCCACAGTAGGAGATCTGAGAGGATGGCAAGACCTCATCAGAAAAACGACACACACATCCATGCCTAATCCGGGGCTCGAACCCAGGTCCCTTAGATCAGTAACCAAGCGTGCTAACCACTCGGCCATAGGAGGATAGAAATCATTTGGTAAACCTTGCATATAACCTGCCTATGTCTAAGTACTTTAGTAATTTTAGCAAGTACAGTCGCTCAAAACAATATCCGAACACTCTGGTTGATTACAGAATTCAGAAAAATATTGGGCAACGATTTTTTTTAGAAATTAGTTATTTGGCAACCTTCGTGTCACGTGATTATCACGTGACATTGGATCACAGCACATTGGATCGTGTGAGCTCACAAAGACCTGGATCGTGTGGGATCACTCACGGAAATATTGAGCGTGTGCAGTTACCGTTCACAGCAAACTGGAGCGTGTGCAGTAACTGCACACGCTCCAGTTTGCTGTGAACGGTAACTGGAGCGTGTACAGTTGCTGTACACGCTCCAGATATTTTTCCTGAATTCTGTAATCACGTGACACGAAGGTTGCCAGATCACTAATTTCGAAAAAAAAATCGTTGCCAGATATTTTTCTGAATTCTGTAATCCACCATAGTGTTCGGATACTTTTTAGAGCGACTGTATATGAAGGATCTGACCTAAAATTCTGAATTGGCAGTTTTCCTTTCCTTCGTTGTGAGAGGGTGGAGGGGGGGGGGGCGAGCCGGAAGAGGTGTTAGGGACTTGGAAAGTTCGTCGTCTTTTGGAATGGACTTGGAAAAGACGTTACACCATATGCATGAGATTCTTCTCTCTCTTAATGGAGCTTCTTCCCTATCCAGTTCTGTCCCATTGGGGTTCTTGTGAACTTGGCCATTATGTGATTCTTCTCTCTCTTAATGGAGCTTCTTCCCTATCCAGTTCTGTCCCATTGGGGTTCTTGTGAACTTGGCCATTATGTGCTAAACATGTAAACAAAGATGTGAAAATCCAACCCTCTTAGTGCACGGCCTTCCTGAGTTATGGGGGGCTGGGGTGGCTCAGTCGGTAGCGCACCAGACTCGAAATCTGTACTTCCCAGGTTCGAGTCCCAGCTGGGTCAGCGTTGAGATTTATCTCCGCAAAACTCCCGCCCTGCCCACGGTCAGTAGGGGACACCGATGGGCTTGGAAAGGCCGCCATCCGTCGGATGGGATGTTAAGCCGTGGCCCCGTGTGCGGGAGAGTCATACCCTGTGCACGTTAAAGGACACGCTGGATGGCCTTGACGGGAGGCTACCATCTGTCTCCCAACAGCTGTTCCAGTGGGTCCCCTCCCCCAACCTTCTCTGAGCCTGCGGGGTCCATGTGACCTGGCCATTTAGCCCATGGTGTGCAAAAAAGTGCCGCTCAGAGGTAAAACAACCCAACCCAACCCTGAGTTATGAATAGCTCCTTAGCTATCATTCAGAATTGCTAAATTTAACCATCTTAACAGAACATTTCGCACCGTTTTAAACCTCCAAACTCTCGTTAAGTTCAATTTTTAAACAAACCGAAATGGGAGAGAAAATCTCGAAAATGGCACGCATGTAACTCCATTTCGAATGCAACTTTATCTTCAGGACGCTGATTGCGCCTTTGACATCTTATTTACGGAGTTCAACGGGAGATTTCGACTATTCAACGCCATTCGGTTCTGTCTGCCCCTTCTGCTGCAGCTCCAAAGCTGCACCTCGCGTTGCGACATCTGTCACGAATGACGTAAAGCAGAATCGGACAGTCCTGCAGAAATCAGTCACTGTTGCTAAGGCAACCGGACCACCAGCAGCCTCACCTGAGTAGTGGGAGAAATCTGTTGTTAGATCGACCATAACGTGGACCCATGTTCCTCCGCGTGGCTGTGCTCTGCTGCCATATATAGAGAGAGAATACAGTCTGCAGCTCGTTGACAGAGGGAGGATTGGCTCGCGATTCTTCTCTTTAGGGTTTTTCTTTCAAAGCGATGCATTCTTTTATTCTCGATGACAAACCACAGTCGCTCAAAAAAGTATCCGAACACTATGATTGATTGCAGAATCCAGAAAAAATATCTGGAGTGTGTACAGCAACTGTACACGCTCAATATTTCCGTGAGTGAGCCCACACAATCTAATATCAAAATAATATGACCACCTACAGTCGCTCAAAAAAATATCCGAACAATATGGTTGATTACAGAATTCAGAAAAAATATCTGACAACGATTTTTTTAGAAATTAGTGATCTGGCAACCTTCGTGTCACGTGACACGAAGGTTGCCAGATCACTAATATCTAAAAAAAAAATCGTTGCGAGATATTTTTCCTGAATTCTGTAATCAACCGTAGTGTTTGGATACTTTTTTGAGCCACTGTACCACATATTATACCAGAATGTTGCGACCAAACATTTATACTCATATGATACAGCATACATGATAACTCCCTGTGACTACAGAAGATTAATAAATTATTTTAGATGAAGAGGCTGTTTTTAAACTTGAGTAGGTTTTATTTTTGCAGAAGGCTCAAGGAGGAAGTTGTACTTGCTCAGCTTCGCATAGAGGTGGCTATTTCATAAATTCTTTCCAACTTCGGGGTTTGGGGCTGGATTGTTTTACTTCTGAGCGGCACTTTTTTGCACATAATGGACTAAATGGCCAGGTCACAAGGACCCCGAAGGCTCAGAGAAGATTGGGAGAGGGGATCCACTGGGCAGTTGTTAGGAGACAGATGGTAGTCTCCCTTCAAGTCCATCCAGCGTGTTCTTTAACGTGCACAGGGTATGGTTCTCCCGCACACGGTGCCACGGCTTAATGTCCCAACCGACGGACGGCGGCCTTTCCAAGCCCATCGGTGTCCCTATTGACCGTGGGCAGGGTTTTCAGAGTTTTGCGGAGATAAATCTCAACGCTGACCCAGGTGAGACTCGAAACTGCAGATTAC
Organism: Ryuthela nishihirai; assembly: GCA_038380435.1. Taxonomy (NCBI): domain Eukaryota; kingdom Metazoa; phylum Arthropoda; class Arachnida; order Araneae; family Heptathelidae; genus Ryuthela; species Ryuthela nishihirai. The sequence continues at coordinate 46,642,149 of JAWZYU010000020.1, forward strand.
GAGCCTGGCGCGATACCGACTGACCCCCCCCCCCCAATCGGGCAGACGACTAACCTATATACGAGTTTCCCGTCATTTTATCCGCATATTCATCCCATATTAATTGGTTGTTCAGCTTTTAAAACAGGGGACAAAATTTTTTTTTCGGTTTTCATCATTTGTCGTCCAAGATCCTCACACTCGAACGCTTTTTATCTGCTGAATGATTTCTGTAACCTGTCTTCAACTTTTTACGTTTTAGCGAATAATTTAACAGGTTGGGTTGTTTACCAATTGGTAGTTGATGGGGATCCACTGGTCGCCTGTTAGGAGAGAGGTAGAGTTCTTACAACAGGACCTCCAGGGTGTTCTTTGGCTTATACAGAGCATGGCTCTCCTGCGCAGGGTACATTAGGTACAGTCGCTCAAAAAAGTATCCGAACACTATGGTTGAATACAGAATCCAGAAAAAAATATCTGGCAACGATTTTTTTTAGAAATTAGTGATCTGGCAACCTTCGTGTCACGTGATTACAGAATACAGGAAAAATATCTGGAGCGTGTACAGCAACTGTACACGCTCTATTTACCGTTCACAGCAAACTGGAGCGTGCGCAGTTACTGCACACGCTCCACTTTGCTGTGAACGGTAACTGCACACGCTCAATATTTCCGTGAGTGAGCCCACACGATCTAGTATCAAAATAATATGACCACCTACAGTCGCTCAAAAAAGTATCCGAACACTACGGTTGATTACAGAACCCAGAAAAAAATATCTGGCAACGATTTTTTTTAGAAATTGGTGATCTGGCAACCTTCCTGTCACGTGATAATCACGTGACACGAAGTAATCAACCATAGTGTTCGGATACTTTTTTGAGCGACTGTACCACCGTCCGTCGAATGACTCAGCTTCCGATTGGACGAACGGTAGTCTTTCCAAATCCATCGGTGATCCGTTTCTCCCCGAAGGCATAGATGGGGTTAGTGGAGAAAACTCTCAATGAAGATGGCGCGGGGATTGGCTCTATCGGTAGCGCGCGAGGCTCGAAATTTGTGGCTCCCAGGTTCGGGTTCCACCTGGGCCAGCGTTTAGATTTATATCCACAGTGAAAAAGAAAATTACTTCTCATTGAGTCAACGGTGTGCATAGAAAAGGAGTCTCATTGAGAGCAATGTGTGTAGTGCGTTACTACAGCTCATAGTAGTGCTCATAGTTAAACCAACCCAACTCTTCTCTCTGTTAAAAGTCAGGACTGGGTCAACGGTGTGCGTAGAAAAGGAGTCTCATTGAGAGCAATGTGTGTAGTGCGTTACTATAGTTCATAGTACTGCTCATAGTTAAACCAACCCAACTCTTCTCACTGTTAAAAGTCAGGACTGAGTCAACGGTGTGCATAGAAAAGGAGTCTCATTGAGAGCAATGTGTGTAGTGCGTTACTATAGCTCATAGTAGTGCTCATAGTTAAACCAACCCAACTCTTCTCTCTGTTAAAAGTCAGGACTGAGACAACGGTGTGCATAGAAAAGGAGTCTCATTGAGAGCAATGTGTGTAGTACGTTACTATAGCTCATATAGTGCTCATAGTTAAGTCAACCCAACTCTTCTCTCTGTTAAAAGTCAGGACTGGGTCAACGGTGTGCATAGAAAAGGAGTCTCATTGAGAGCAATGTGTGTAGTGCGTTACTATAGCTCATAGTAGTGCTCATAGTTAAGCCAACCCAACTCTTCTCTCTGTTAAAAGTCAGGACTGGGTCAACGGTGTGCGTAGAAAAGGAGTCTCATTGAGAGCAATGTGTGTAGTGCGTTACTATAGCTCATAGTAGTGCTCATAGTTAAACCAACCCAACTCTTCTCTCTGTTAAAAGTCAGGACTGAGTCAACGGTGTGCATAGAAAAGGAGTCTCATTGAGAGCAATGTGTGTAGTGCGTTACTATAGCTCATAGTAGTGCTCATAGTTAAACCAACCCAACTCTTCTCTCTGTTAAAAGTCAGGACTGGGTCAACGGTGTGCATAGAAAAGGAGTCTCATTGAGAGCAATGTGTGTAGTGCGTTACTATAGCTCATAGTAGTGCTCATAGTTAAACCAACCCAACTCTTCTCTCTGTTAAAAGTCAGGACTGGGTCAACGGTGTGCATAGAAAAGGAGTCTGAGAGCAATGTGTGTAGTGCGTTACTATAGCTCATAGTAGTGCTCATAGTTAAGCCAACCCAACTCTTCTCTCTGTTAAAAGTCAGGACTGGGTCAACGGTGTGCGTAGAAAAGGAGTCTCATTGAGAGCAATGTGTGTAGTGCGTTACTATAGCTCATAGTAGTGCTCATAGTTAAACCAACCCAACTCTTCTCTCTGTTAAAAGTCAGGACTGAGTCAACGGTGTGCATAGAAAAGGAGTCTCATTGAGAGCAATGTGTGTAGTGCGTTACTATAGCTCATAGTAGTGCTCATAGTTAATCCAACCCAACTCTTCTCTCTGTTAAAAGTCAGGACTGGGTCAACGGTGTGCATAGAAAAGGAGTCTCATTGAGAGCAATGTGTGTAGTGCGTTACTATAGCTCATAGTAGTGCTCATAGTTAAACCAACCCAACTCTTCTCTCTGTTAAAAGTCAGGACTGGATCAACGGTGTGCATAGAAAAGGAGTCTCATTGAGAGCAATGTGTGTAGTGCGTTACTATAGCTCATAGTAGTGCTCATAGTTAAACCAACCCAACTCTTCTCTCTGTTAAAAGTCATGACTGGGTCAACGGTGTGCATAGAAAAGGAGTCTCATTGAGAGCAATGTGTGTAGTGCGTTACTATAGCTCATAGTAGTGCTCATAGTTAAACCAACCCAACTCTTCTCTCTGTTAAAAGTCAGGACTGGGTCAACGGTGTGCATAGAAAAGGAGTCTCATTGAGAGCAATGTGTGTAGTGCGTTACTATAGTTCATAGTACTGCTCATAGTTAAACCAACCCAACTCTTCTCACTGTTAAAAGTCAGGACTGAGTCAACGGTGTGCATAGAAAAGGAGTCTCATTGAGAGCAATGTGTGTAGTGCGTTACTATAGCTCATAGTAGTGCTCATAGTTAAACCAACCCAACTCTTCTCTCTGTTAAAAGTCAGGACTGAGACAACGGTGTGCATAGAAAAGGAGTCTCATTGAGAGCAATGTGTGTAGTACGTTACTATAGCTCATATAGTGCTCATAGTTAAGTCAACCCAACTCTTCTCTCTGTTAAAAGTCAGGACTGGGTCAACGGTGTGCATAGAAAAGGAGTCTCATTGAGAGCAATGTGTGTAGTGCGTTACTATAGCTCATAGTAGTGCTCATAGTTAAACCAACCCAACTCTTCTCTCTGTTAAAAGTCAGGACTGAGTCAACGGTGTGCATAGAAAAGGAGTCTCATTGAGAGCAATGTGTGTAGTGCGTTACTATAGCTCATAGTAGTGCTCATAGTTAAGCCAACCCAACTCTTCTCTCTGTTAAAAGTCAGGACTGGGTCAACGGTGTGCATAGAAAAGGAGTCTCATTGAGAGCAATGTGTGTAGTGCGTTACTATAGCTCATAGTAGTGCTCATAGTTAAGCCAACCCAACTCTTCTCTCTGTTAAAAGTCAGGACTGAGTCAACGGTGTGCATAGAAAAGGAGTCTCATTGAGAGCAATGTGTGTAGTGCGTTACTATAGCTCATAGTAGTGCTCATAGTTAAACCAACCCAACTCTTCTCTCTGTTAAAAGTCAGGACTGGGTCAACGGTGTGCATAGAAAAGGAGTCTCATTGAGAGCAATGTGTGTAGTGCGTTACTATAGCTCATAGTAGTGCTCATAGTTAAACCAACCCAACTCTTCTCTCTGTTAAAAGTCAGGACTGAGTCAACGGTGTGCATAGAAAAGGAGTCTCATTGAGAGCAATGTGTGTAGTGCGTTACTATAGCTCATAGTAGTGCTCATAGTTAAACCAACCCAACTCTTCTCTCTGTTAAAAGTCAGGACTGGGTCAACGGTGTGCATAGAAAAGGAGTCTCATTGAGAGCAATGTGTGTAGTGCGTTACTATAGCTCATAGTAGTGCTCATAGTTAAACCAACCCAACTCTTCTCTCTGTTAAAAGTCAGGACTGGGTCAACGGTGTGCATTGAAAAGGAGTCTCATTGAGAGCAATGTGTGTAGTGCGTTACTATAGCTCATAGTAGTGCTCATAGTTAAACCAACCCAACTCTTCTCTCTGTTAAAAGTCAGGACTGGGTCAACGGTGTGCATAGAAAAGGAGTCTCATTGAGAGCAATGTGTGTAGTGCCTTACTATAGCTCATAGTAGTGCTCATAGTTAAACCAACCCAACTCTTCTCTCTGTTAAAAGTCAGGAAGAGTCAAGGTCATAAAAGGACGGTGAAAACAGGAAAACACAGGATAAAAAAAATTTAAATGCACAACTGGAATAATCATAAAATCATTCTGCAAATAACCAGCTCAAAAAAACGCCTTTGATCATTAGAATCACTTTTTTTTATAACATTAGGATAAATTTGTTGGAAAACATACCTTGTGATAAAGTTACATTTTTCTTTGATTTTTTTCTCCTTCAGATTCAAGAAAATGCTGCAGCATTGTGTAGTAAGTTTTAAAAAACTGCAGTTTTGACTTGCAATAATGCCTCTATCTGTTTTAATGTAAAAAAAAACATCTTTACATGATGTTGTGTGTAATAATTTGAAACAATGCTAAGCGGAAAGTCGTTTGTTTATTTTTAATCCCAAATGCTTTATTGATGGCATTTTTATTCCAAGTAAATACCAGCAAGGAGCGGAATTTTAATTACCTTGTTTGTTTACTGTTAATCTGAATTGCATCCAGATTTCTAAGATAAATTCATTTGGAACTGAAAAGCTTAACGTTTACCCAAAGAAGAAAAAAATGGTTTGCCTTCTAGAGGAATCTGATGCAGAAATGCAAATATATACAGTCGGTGGTAAAACCTGGAAAAGTATTCAACAGAGGTGGAACTGAAAAATGAGCCGATTTGAATAAAAATAATGAAATCGCTGATGTTCAGCAAATGTGAAAAAAAGAATTCAGGAAGCGCAGTGCAATCCTTGGCAAAAGCAGTAGAAAAAAAGAATAGTCTGTAGTCATAAATACTTCGTAGGAAGTGGAGTGAAATACCTGGCGAAAAAGAAGACTCTGTAGTAAAGTGAGTATAGTGCTTGGCGAAAGCAATGAAATGGAAAATGCTTTGCAAGATGCGGAGTGCAGTGTTCACGAAAGGGAGTAGAAAAAAAATTTGTGGGAAGCGGAGTCCAAAGCTTGGAGAAGACAGTGGAAAAAAGAATACTATCAAGGGAGAAGAGTACAATGCTTGGAGAAGACAGTGGTAAAAGAATACTCTCAAGGGAGAAGAGTACAATGCTTGGAGAAGACAGTGGAAAAAAGAATACCCTCAAGGGAGAAGAGTACAATGTTTGGAGAAGACAGTGGAAAAAAGAATACTCTCAAGGGAGAAGAGTACAATGCTTGGAGAAGACAGTGGAAAAAAGAATACCCTCAAGGGAGAAGAGTACAATGCTTGGAGAAGACAGTGGAAAAAAGAATACTCTCAAGGGAGAAGAGTACAATGTTTGGAGAAGACAGTGGAAAAAAGAATACTCTCAAGGGAGAAGAGTACAATGCTTGGAGAAGACAGTGGAAAAAAGAATACCCTCAAGGGAGAAGAGTACAATGCTTGTAGAAGACAGTGGAAAAAAGAATACTCTCAAGGGAGAAGAGTACAATGCTTGGAGAAGACAGTGGAAAAAAGAATACCCTCAAGGGAGAAGAGTACAATGCTTGGAGAAAACAGTGGAAAAAAGAATACCCTCAAGGGAGAAGAGTACAATGCTTGGAGAAGACAGTGGAAAAAAGAATACTCTCAAGGGAGAAGAGTACAATGCTTGATAAAAGCAGTTAACGAAATATGCACTGTAGCTTTTGGGTTGGGTTGTTTTACCTCTGAGCGGCACTTTTTTGCACACCATGGGCTAAATGGCCAGGTCACATGGACCCCGAAGGCTCAGAGAAGGTTGGGGGAGGGGACCCACTGGAACAGCTGTTAGGAAACAGATGGTAACCTCCCGTCAAGGCCATCCAGCGTGTTCTTTAACGTGCACAGGGTATGGCTCTCCCGTACACGGGACCACGGCTTAACGTTCCATCCGACGGACGGCGGCCTTTCCAAGCCCATCGGTGTCCCCTACTGACCGTGGGCAGGGTGGGGGAATTTTGCGGAGATAAATCTCAACGCTGACCCAGCTGGGACTCGAACCTAGAAACTACAGATTACGAGCCTGGCGCGCTACCGACTGAGCCACCCCGCCCCCATGCACTGTAGCAAGCATAGGGCAATGCTTGTCAAAAACAATGGAGAAGAATGTTCTGCAAGAAGCGGACTGCAATGCTTGGCATAAAAAATGTTTAAAAGAATGCTTTGTACGACATCGAGATTAGGAAAAGAAATGGGAGAAAAGAGTATTTTGAAGGAAATGGGAGTACGATGTTTTGCATTATTAGGGTAAAATATACATCCTGGTTTAGCAGAATAGTCCTGGATTTTAGATGCTGGGTTCGATTGTTTTACCTGTTGTGTGCAAAGAAAAGCGGCACTTTTTTCCACACAACAGGCTAAATGACCAGGTCACAAGGATTCCGAAGGCTAAGAGATGTTGGGGGAGGGGGACCCACTGGAACTGCTGTTGGGAGACAGATGGTAGTCTCCGGTCAAGGCCATCTAGCGTGTTCTTTAATGTGCACAGGGTATGGCTCTCCCGTATGGGGGGTGGCTCAGTCGGTATCGCGCCACACTCGTAATCTGTATTTTCCGGGTTCTAGTCCCAGCTGGGTCAGCGTTGAGATTTATCTCCGCAAAACTTCCCGCCCTTCCCACGGTCAGTAGGGGACACCGATGGGCTTGAAAAGCCCGCCGTCCGTCGGATGGGACGTTAAGCCGTGGTCCCGTGTGCGGGAGAGCCATACCCTGTGCACCTTTAAGAACACGCTGGATGGCCTTGACGGGAGGCTACCATCTGTCTCTCAATAGCTGTTTCAGTGGGTTCCCTCCCCTGAGTCTTCGGGGTCCTTGTGACCTGGCCATTTAGCCCATTGTTTGCAAAAAAGTGCCGCTCAGAGATGAAACAAACCAAAACCCTCGTACGGAGCCACGGCTTAACGTCCTATCAAACGGATGTCTGTCTTTCCAAGTCCATCGGTGTCCCCTACTGACCGTGGGCAGGGCGGGGAGTTTTGCGGAGATAAATCTCAACGCTGGCCCAACTGGGACTCGAACCTGGCGCACTACCGACTGAGCCTTCCCCGCTCTCTTTTAGATACTGTCTCGGTACATTTTTTTGTTATTTTCATTCATAAATGAGGAATAAAATCCATCATATTTTTTGCCGAAAAGTTTATTTTCAAAGATAACGTATTTTTAATGTTGTTTTTTATTCTCATAGCATGGAACCATAACAATACGTTTGATAATATGCTGTTTATTCGCACAATCCATGTCCTATAAAGGGGCGGGGGTGGCTCAGTCGGTAGCCCGCCAGGCTCGTAATCTGTAGTTCTCAGGTTCGAGTCCCAGCTGGGTCAGCGTTGAGATTTATCTCCGCAAAATTTCCGCGCCCTGCCCACGGTCAGTAGGGGACACCGATGGGCTTGGAAAAGCCGCCGTCCGTCGGATGGGACGTTAAGCCGTGGCCCCGTGTGCGGGAGAGTCATACCCTGTGCATGTTAAAGAACACGCTGGATGGCCTTGACGGGAGGCTACCATCTGTCTCCCAACAGCTGTTCCAGTGGGTCCCCTCCCCCAACCTTCTCTGAGCCTTCGGGGTCCATGTGACCTGGCCATTTAGCCCATGGTGTGCAAAAAAGTGCCGCTCAGAGGTAAAACAACCCAACCCATGTCCTATAAAAGTTCACTTTCGATTGACTGGAGAGAGTTCTTTGAATCTCTCTTGAAACATGGATAATTTCAACTTTTTTTTAATAGTTTTTATTCTTTTCAAGAATTGAAAAGGAAATAAAACTGTCCCTAATTCAGCGTTTTTGAAACCTTGACTTTCAGTGAAATGTCCCGTGGAATTTACCAATCTAAAGCTGTTAACTTTAAGCATTACCAATGGAGACCTTGCAGCGAATCGAAAGCGATGTATAACAAAACGAATCAAAAAAGAGAATGTGGAAGAAAAAAAAAGTGTGATGTTTACCATAAACAACGCAGAAAAAATAAATTTTTTTTGGAAGCGGAGTAGGTTGGCTAATGAGGGGGAAAAAAAAACCTGGCAGGAAACGTTGTACAGTCGCTCAAAAAAGTATCCGAACACTACGGTTGATTACAGAATCCAGAAAAAATATCTGGCAATGATTTGTTTTAGAAATTAGTGATCTGGCAACCTTCGTGGCACGTGATTACAGAATTCAGGAAAAATATCTGGAGCGTGTACAGCAACTGTACACGTCCAGATACTGGCAACCTCGTGTCACGTGTCACGTGACACGAAGGTTGCCAGATCACTAATTTCTAAAAAAAATATCGTTGCCAGATATTTTTTCTGGATTCTGTAATCAACCGTAGTGTTCGGATACTTTTTTGAGCGACTGTACAATGTTTACGAAAATTTCTTTGTTGTCGGGAGGGGGGAAATTGCAGGAAACTGAGTACAATGTTTTGGAAAACAAATGGTAAAAGAATATTCTATAAGAGACGGAGCACCCTGTTTATGCGAAAGTATCATTTTCTCTGTTCTGTTACTTGATCTGTAACGGCGGATATACTTTCTTGAGACAACTGATAAAAAAAAAAGATGTAGCAAGGAAAAAGAAACTGATAAAAATCATAACATTGTTTATATTTATTGATTTTGAATATTACATTACTTATGGGTTTTTGTATTTGTTTTTAACATCCTTCTCCGAAATATTGTTCCACCAATTTAATTCTACCAAAACCCTAGGATTTGGTTGTTTTACCTCTGAGCGGCCCTTTTTTCCCGTAAAGTGGGCTAAATGGCCTGGTCACAAGGACCACGAGGACTCAGAAAAGGTTGGGGAAAAGAATTCACTAGACAGGAGACAGATGGTAGCCACCAGTCAAGATCATCGAGCGTGTTCTTTAATGGAGCACAGGGTCTGGCTCTCCCTCACACGGGGCCACGGCTTAACATCCCATCCGATGGACAGCAGCTCTTCCGAGCCCATCAGTGTCTCCTTTCTTACCGATGACAGGGTGGTGTTGGGAGACAGATGGTATCCTCCCGTCAAGGCCATCCAGAGGTTCTTTAACGTACACAGGGTATGGCTCTCCCGCACACGGGACCATGGCTTAACATCCCATCCGACGGACGGTAGCCTTTCCATACTGACTGAGTTAACCATACCTGACTTCCGAACAGAATATCAATTTTGGTAATAAAAATTAAATCAGTTGGAAGAAATTTCGAAACAATAAGCGTCAATAAAATAGGAAAAAATCAACTGTCTTTATGTTTACCCCCTTTTCACTGGCAGCGATGATAAAAAAAAAAAATTCTTTGATGCAAACGCTCTCATGATATTTCAACGATCTCTTTTTTTTAGAAACTCATAATTTATTCCACTTTTCCTCGGGAGAAATCTCTTATCGAGCAGAGAAAGAAAATCTATTTTATTGCTTCGATATCGTTCGGACGTATTCCCTAAAATCTCTTCCCCTCTCTTCAACCCCTCCTTCTTTTCTTTCGTTTGCTCTCTCTTCGTTTTCTTCATTTTCGCTCGAAAACTCCGCTTCGGAGAAAACCCTCCTCCACTGTTGCTTGGCAAACACGGACTTCGAGAACCGACAGAGAAGTTATCAGAAAAATCGCCAAAAAAGAGTTTTGCGGGGTTGGATGAATAGCATCTTCTTTCAGACGAAACAACCACCATTTGCTGCATCTTCTCTCTCTGCCACGATTCAACTGCAGAGTGTGAGATTTCTCCGTGAAAGAGCCGCCACAATGGAAGAGATTCACACCATCGCTTCAAACAGCTGAGTCGGAATTGCGGCGGTTACCTATTCCCCCGACGAATTACCGCAGCAAAGCACCTATTTCCCCTCAGGACAGCTTCTCGTTTCGACTCACAACATCGTGGCGATTTAAGTAGAAGAGTAATTGATTGAAACATCCCTATTGCTGTGTTGATATACGTATGTATACATTGACTTGGAAGCATCAGGTGGGGATGCTTTCGTTGAAAAGATTTATGAAAGAGATTGATCGGCGAGAAATGAAATTAAAGCCTAGGGAATTTCTACTCAGTTTTAACAATATTATACAGACAGAATGTATTTCTTTTGATCAGTTTTCACAAAGTGAGTTAAATCATTCATAGGAAGTTGAGGCAATTACTCAGAGATGCTGCTTTGGAATTTTCTGAGGAAAAAAGGAGATTCCCAACGGAATAAGTTTTCAGTTGGCGCTTCGGTGATTTTTTTTTAGAATGGAGTCTTTAGTTTTTTTATTTTTTTTTGACGAAATTATGCAATAATTTTTTAAGTCTTTTACGTCCTTTAGCCGTTACTTCTGATCATCAGCGTCGGCACGTATTTTTCCAGGGGGAGGAGCAATAAAACAAATAAATATTTCAAGATATAAATCTTTATGTGAGCCGAAATTCAAACTCTATACTTTTAATTAATTAATGTATGTCTAATTTCTGTTAACTTCGAGTGTCTGTGTGCGTTGTACGTTAATGCCCTCTTTTCCAGACCGCTCCCCCCCCCCCTCTATGACGTGTATGCTTTTAATTCTAGATTTCGTCCGATCCCCTACCAACGTCAGCCCTGAGATATTTTCCACATTTTGTCATCTGCTCTCTTTGGGGAAAAATAAATGAAGGTATTAAAAAAATGTTGTCGTTCGTTAAATGGGAATTTAAAGCCATGGTTCCATACACATTAGAAGGCTTTTCATGGGAAGACTGTTCCATATAGAAAAATAGACTATTACCCATCTCCCCCCCCCACAAAAAAAAAATAAAATAAAGTTGGCAATGAGTATCTTTCACTTTCTCTAATACTGAGCTATCGGATAAGCTGTCTATTGGGCACCCGTTGAGCTAAGAGATCCTGGTGAGTTTGGTTTTACCTCTCAAAGGCCCTTTTTCGCACGCAATGGTCTAGAGCAGTGGTTCTCAACCATTTATGCTTCACGTACCCCCTGGCAATGTGTATGTAACTGGCGTACCCCTTGTATAGATAGATAAAACTATAGTTATAGTATAACAATGGGAATAAAATAAAACATATATATCAGTGGTTCTCAACCTTTTATGCTTCACGTACCCCCTGGAAATGTGTATGTAACTGGCGTACCCCTTGTATAGATAGATAAAACTATAGTTATAGTATAACAATGGGAATAAAATAAAACATATATATCAGTGGTTCTCAACCTTTTATGCTTCACGTACCCCCTGGAAATGTGTATGTAACTGGCGTACCACTTGTATAGATAGATAAAACTATAGTTATAGTATAACAATGGGAATAAAATAAAACATATATATCAGTGGTTCTCAACCTTTTATGCTTCACGTACCCCCTGGAAATGTGTATGTAACTGGCGTACCCCTTGGATAGATAGATAAAACTACAGTTATATTGTAACAATGGTTATTTTTACTTTGTTACTAGATCCAGCGACTTTTGAGCTCTCACGGCGTACCCCAAAAAATTTTACTGCGTACCCCACGTTGAGAACCCCTAGACTAGATGATTAAGTTGCAAGCATTAGCGGATTTAGAGGACCAGGGCCGATAAACATAACAATGTTTAGGGGCCGTATGGTCTGTAGTTGAAATGGCCTCTACAGTTATGAAATGAATTCACGAAACGATTTGGGGGCCTCTCAGTAGCCGGGGCCCTAAGCCGTCACTTAATACGCTTCTCGGTAAATTCGCTCCTGGTCACAAGGAACCCAAAGGCTCGGAGATGGATAAGAGAATGGGATGAATGGCAAGTTGTTGGGAAATATCAATTTACTGGTAATGGCAAATCGGTCTGACCTGAATTCCGTGCCATTAAAATTTGAAATGAAAGGCGGAAAATACGAGTCATATACAGGATCGGACCTGGAAAAGGAGGCAAGTGGGTCATGCCGTCTCACCTTCGACTCCCCCTCTCCCCCACATCGCTTTAAGAATGGTAGCAACTGGAACGGAGGCGGAAAAAGTTTTAAATATATTCGTATATATATATATAAACGGAGAGAGAGATTTTATAGTGAAATGAGGTTCCGGTTTGTTCTGCCTCGATCCTGTCGCTCTCACTCCCTTTTTCATTTCATTCTAGATTTTGATCTGGTTGGCCGAGTGGTTAGCACGCTTGGCTACTGATCTAAGGGACCTGGGTTCGAGCCCCGGATTAGGCATGGATGTGTGTGTCGTTTTTCTGCTGAGGTCCTGCCATCCTCTCAGATCTCCTACTGTGGCATATAAACTGACAGGTTCCTGTCAGACCTCTGTGGCAAGCAGCTGCTTGAGGGGGTATTTATATTTATTTTTTTATATAATAATAACAGTTTCTTAAAAGAGGAAAGCATGATTATCAGTGCGAGGGCTGAATTTTCGCGCTAATTTGCAAGCGTGTAAGAAATTTCGACCACCAAAGTCCGAATTTAGCACTCGCTTGCTAATCGTATTCTTATACACATATGGTAATCATATTAAAAATACATATGGTAATCATATTAGAAATATTTATAAAAATTTGTATTTTTAAAATATTTAAACTATTTTAAAGATTTCAAAGACATTTATAAAGACATTTAAAAGATTTTAAAGACCTGTGTTTCGATTTCAAATTTTTATTCCTAAATTAATGAATGAGTTGTAAGTTAAAAAACTTCGAAAGCCATCGCACAAGAGTTTTCATAATCATCAATGACGTTTCCTTTCTGTAAAAATTCCATTTGAGACTGAAAAAGTAAAGTAATAGAGAATAAAAACATTAAAAAAATGTTCGATTTCATTCTGAAAAGAGGAAAGTAAGTTTTTACAAATAGGCAATCTTGGGGATGGTACTTTAGATTCGAAATAAAAAATGGTCACACTGGTCAACAAAATTTCAAAAATACACGAAAATTTCATAAAGTCTTTTAAGTTACATTTTTCTTCAGCGAGTTCCTTAAATATTTCGCTTTTCTTTCATTATTCCATTCTTCAAACGCATTGTCCGATATATCTCTGGGGACGGGGGTGGCTCAGTCGGTAGCGCGCCAGGCTCGTAATCTGCAGTTCCCAGGTTCGAGTTTCAGTTAGGTCAGCGTTGAGACTTATCTCCGCAAAACTCCCACGCCCTGCCCACGGTCAGTAGGGGACACCGATGGGCTTGGAAAGGCCGCCGTCCGTCGGATGGGACGTTAAACCGTGGCCCCGTGTGCGGGAGAGCCGTACCCTGTGCACATTAAAGAACATGCTGGATGGCCTTGACGGGAGGCTACCATCTGTCTCCCAACAGCTGTTCAAGTGGGTCCCCTCCCCCAACCTTCTCTGAGCCTTCGGGGTCCATGTGACCTGGCCATTTAGCCCATGGTGTGCAAAAAAGTGCTGCTCAGAGGTAAAACAACCCAACCCAACCGATATATCTCTCCGTTAGGAGTGAAGTTACATCACCAACACCAATAAAGAGTCAGGCCAGTTTAAAGTGAATCTTTTTTTAAAACAAAATCTCCTCCGTTGAATTTTTACGAAATTAACGTTTGAGAACAAAGTCCAGTGGAAAATTATCCTCGAGTCTCTAATAATATCCCTTTGTTTAAAGCGCACTTAATCTTGCCTTTCCCTCCTAAGCGTATTAACTATTCTGCAATCCCCCTCTGCTCTTGCTGATCCCCCTTTCCTCTCAGTATTGTTCTTGGGATGAGCTGGCTTTCATTCTCCTCCTCATCCTCATCCTCCCACGACCAGAGAGAAGAGAGAGGATGGTGGAGGCTGAGCCTCACTGGCCCTGGGAAGCCCGACTCATCCGTTCCCAGCGGTGACGTCACTCGGCAGCGGCATCTCGCTAACGACCACCCATTCCATCCATTAGCACTCTAATGAAATAGTCGACCTTCGATCCGAAGGAACGGATCGCTCTCTTAATGAGTGTTCTCTTCATATACGGCCATTGCAAATTTCATATAACCGTTTTGTGGAGGGGGCGGCGCGCGGGGGGGGGGGAATTAGTCAAAGCTCCGACAGGGGTAGCAATGCTTCGCAAGAATTTCGGAACACAATCGAGAATTTTTGGGGCGAGGAGCCCTTTTATTTTTATTTTTTGGTATTTCTTTTCACTTGCCTTTTCTTTTTCTCTTTCTCTCTCTTTTCTTGCCCTTGTTCGAAACCTGCTCTTTATTGTTCGGCACGCGCATTTCAGTCCTCGTAACGAACTAATTAGTGGCTGCGTAACAAGGCTCGAGATCACGCGGACAAAAGGTTGAACGTCTCAAGTTGCGAGGGGGGGGGGGAATAAGACGGTGAAGAAAAAAAGAGTGCTAAAATTCTCTTCAAACCAGTTGCGCAAAGTTAAATAAAATTGAGAAGGATAAAAGTTCGATAACTAAGGAATTCTTTTAGAGTAGAAGTCACCTCAGCAGATGATTATTACTCGAGAAAAGAGTTAAAAGAAGCTAAAAAAAAATCATGGTTTAAAATTATTACATTCGTGGGATTTAACAGAATTAAAAAATAAAAATTATTCTACAATGTACCTTACCCCCTCCGTGGGGCAGTGGTATTGCGTTGGCTCGTGGTGACACTGCAGGTGCCGGGTTCGAGTCCTGGGATAGCATTGTTAGGTGTAGATGCTTCTATATTTTATGAGAACCCAGAACAAGCCTGATTGAGCAAATGAATCACCTCTGTCCTTTTGTATATTTCGTTTCCTTTAAAAAAAAAGGATTGTTGAAAAGAATGTGAAAATAAGATCTGGGCGTGAAGTATATAGCAGAGAAATGTATATAGCAGAGAAATGTATACTCGAAATAATTAAAGCTACGATGAATAAAGGACTTCGGTTGGAATCTCAACTATACTCTTTCTAGAGAACAGAAGATTGAAAGTACAGTCGCTGAAAAAAAGTATCCGAACACTACGGTTGATTACAGAATTAAGAAAAAATATCTGGCAACGATTTTTTTTAGAAATTAGTGATCTGGCAACCTTCGTGTCACGCGACACGAAGGTTGCCAGATCACTAATTTCTAAAAAAAAATCGTTGCCAGATATTTTTTCTGAATTCTATAATCAACCATAGTGTTCGGATATTTTTTAATATATATAATGCGTATGAATATATAATGCAATGAATATGGAGCGTGTGCATTTACCGCTCACAGCAAACTGGAGCGGTTGCGGTTAATGTTCACAGCACATTGGATCGTGTGAGCTCACAAAGACCTAGATCGTGTGGGCTCACTCACGGAAATATTGAGCGTGTGCAGTTACCGTTCACAGCAAACTGGAGCATGTGCAGTAACTGCACACGCTCCAGTTTGCTGTGAACGGTAACTGGAGCTTGTACAGTTGCTGTACACGCTTCAGATATTTTTCCTGAATTCTGTAATCACGTGACACGAATTTCTAAAACAGTCGTTGCCAGATGTTTTTTCTGAATTCTGTAATCAACCATGGTGTTCGGACACTTTTTTGAGCGACTGTAGGTGGTCATATTATTTTGATACTAGATCGTGTGGGCTCACTCACGGAAATATTGAGCGTATGCAGTTACCGTTCACAGCAAACTGGAGCGTGTGCAGTAATTGCACACGCTCCAGATATTTTTCCTGAATTCTGTAATCACGTGACATCCGTGCCACGTGATCAGGAGATCACGTGACACATCTAATCACATGTCTAATACATCACACATCTAATACACATCGCACATCTAACATAATAAATAAATCATCACATATCTAATACACATCTAATCACGTGTCACGTGATTAGGAGAAATTAGTGATCTGGCAACCTTCGGATTGCCAGATCACTAATTTCTAAAAAAAATCGTTGCCAGATATTTTTTTCTGAATTCTGTAATCAACCGTAGCGTTCGGATATTTTTTTGAGCGACTGTACAATCGCAGAGATATAACTGGCTGCGGATGCACATCGCATGTAAGGCTACACTAGGGAGATTAAGCAATGAACACAAGGCTATTCGAACAATTATAGTTGCAACAAAACTTACGTGCCATTACTTCCAAATGAATGTTTTCCAGACATGTTTTTATAGGATATGTTTTTCTCTTTTTAACCCTAAAATACGTCTGTGATTCTGGGTCGCTAACTTTTGTTACGTCTTGTAAACTAACAGACACTGAAACACCACGTTAGTGTTATAAAATAAGCAGTCTACGTATCACAAAGGATCCGACACGCCATAGCCAAAATAAAAGCTACCATTCCTAACTGCTTTTCCCTTTAGGCAACCATACTGACAGACTTCTGTCATATGTAGGTGATGATACACTTAGGTATGATCTAGAAAGACACAAAGACACAAAAAATTATGAAAAATCTCTACGTACGAAATATGCTTCGAAAGAATGTTGTACTTTTGCAGCTTTTTGTGTATGTGAGTAAATAATCTCCTTAAGAAAACTTATTGATTAACACACTTTAAAAAACGAGTAAATATGTCCACTTTGTCGTCTCTCCCTCTTTTTAAAAGATAAATGAAACATTATTTTCGGTTTAGAGAAGTGGTTTCCCAGAATTTTCTGAGCTTTGATGGGAGGTTAGATCTGTAGTGGCTACATCTAAGAATCCATCAGTGGGATCTAATTGAAAAAGATCGATTTGTGACCCACCTCAAAGGAACTCATTTAAGAAAGATAGATATCTGATGCTCATCATGGTCTCTTGCTCCCATCACATTGACTCACTTCTAGTCTCATGTGTCTCTGTTTTTGCTCCTATTAAACGGATCTTTCTTAAGAAAGTGTGTTTCTGGTCCTATTCAATGGCTCTTTCCTAAGAAAAGTGTGTTTCTGGTTCTATTCAATGGCTCTTTCCTAAGAAAAGTGTGTTTCTGGTCCTATTCAATGGCTCTTTCCTAAGGAAAGCGTGTTTCTGGTCCTATTCAATGGCTCTTTCCTAAGGAAAGCGTGTTTCTGGTCCTATTCAATGGCTCTTTCCTAAGAAAAGTGTGTTTCTGGTCCTATTCAATGGCTCTTTCCTAAGGAAAGCGTGTTTCTGGTCCTATTCAATGGCTCTTTCCTAAGAAAAGTGTGTTTCTGGTTCTATTCAATGGCTCTTTCCTAAGAAAAGTGTGTTTCTGGTCCTATTCAATGGCTCTTTCCTAAGGAAAGCGTGTTTCTGGTCCTATTCAATGGCTCTTTCCTAAGAAAAGTGTGTTTCTGGTCCTATTCAATGGCTCTTTCCTAAGAAAAGTGTGTTTCTGGTCCTATTCAATGGCTCTTTCCTAAGAAAAGTGTGTTTCTGGTTCTATTCAATGGATCTTTCTTAAGAAAGGTGTGTTTCTGATCCTATTCAATAGCTCTTTCCTAAGAAAAGTGTGTTTCTTGTCCTATTCAATGGCTCTTTCCTAAGGAAAGGGTGTTTCTGGTCCTATTCAATGGCTCTTTCCTAAGAAAAGCGTGTTTCTGGTCCTATTCAATGGCTCTTTCCTAAGAAAAGTGTGTTTCTGGTCCTATTCAATGGCTCTTTCCTAAGAAAAGTGTGTTTCTTTTCCTATTCAACGGCTCTTTCCTAAGAAAAGTGTGTTTCGTCCTATTCAATGGCTCTTTCCTAAGAAAAGTGTGTTTCCTGTCCTATTCAATGGCTCTTTCCTAAGAAAAGTGTGTTTTCTGTCCTATTCAATGGCTCTTTCCTAAGAAAAGTGTGTTTCTGGTCCTATTCAATGGCTCTTTCCTAAGAAAAGCGTGTTTCTTGTCCTATTCAATGGCTCTTTCCTAAGAAAAGCGTGTTTCTGGTCGTATTCAATGGCTCTTTCCTAAGAAAAGTGTGTTTCTGGTCCTATTCAATGGCTCTTTCCTAAGAAAAGTGGTTTTCGATCCTATTCAATGGCTCCTTCCTAAGAAAAGTGTGTTTCTGGTCCTATTCAATGGCTCTTTCTCTCCTAGGAAAGAGGTGTTTCCAGTTCTATTCAATAGATCTTTCATAGGAAGCTTTTTTAGTTTCATTCAATGGATTTTTTTACTAGGAAATATGTATTTCTGGTTTTATTCAAAGTATCTTTCTTGGGAAACGTGTGTTTCTTGTCCTGTTCAACGAATGTTTTCAAGGAAAAGTGTGTTTCTGATCCTATTCAACGGATCTTTCCTAAGTAAGGGGTATTTGTGGTCCAATCAGTGGATCTTTCCTTGAAAAGGTATGTAGGTATGTTTCTGATTGTCTTCAACGGATCTTTACTAAGAAAGGTGTGTGTCTGGTTCTATTCAGTAGGTCTTCGTAGGAAAGGTGTATTTGGTTATCCTCATTAATTCTTGCCTCATCTGAAATGACGGAAATAGTAGAAGGAACACATCAGACCACATAATAAAGTTTAAAGTAGATTTCAATAATAGGAGAAATTTTTCATCTTAAATTTGTTACAGCAGCAAACTATAAAAAAGCGAAAAAAATAACAATTTTTGCATTTTTATTATTGAAGAACTTTCGCTTTTAATCCAACCCTGTCGTATGTCGGGTTGGACTCGTCATTTTAAATTTCTGTCCATTTTTAACTGGAGTTAAGTTTCGTTTTAAAGAGAAAAGAAGTGCAAGTCCACAGATGTTGCAGAAGTTACTACGAGACTGATTATAATAAGCAAAATGGGATTGGACTTTTTCTTTTTTCATAAGCAAACTCTTTGGGACCATTATTTCCATTGCCCAATGCAACCAATAGGAAAAGAAATAAGATCAGAAAGGATATTCTTATCCTTTCTGATCTTATTTCTTTTCCACATCGATGCACCACATTCGATGCACCACATCGGAGATTCGAACCCAGATTCCTTTAACTTGAAGTCAAGTAGACTAAAAACAAAACCCCAAAGAAAATAAACTGTAAACCGATTTCCAGCCAAGTTTCTGAAAGTAACTCTTATCCAACCGTTTTTCAAAGATGCTGCTTCTGTGGATAAAAACAAATAAACCAAGAGCAGCGAGCTTATGATTGGCCACCTCTCTATTTGTCGAGAGAGCAGTGAGCCGTAGTATAAGCCACGCATGCGCATTCTATCCCCCACCCTCCCCCACCTTCTCCATCATCTAACAACGATACACAACACAACGTGCGGGAACGTTTTCCCAAAAATATCTTTCTTACCTTTATGGCAATCCATCTAGTCCCCTTTCTCCAAAGCAGCGCTATCGATCGAGCCCGCAGCACCTCGGAGACGAGGTTATCCGCCCATCTTCAGCCCAACTCTGCAATATCCTCGATCTCAGTGGCTGGAGTGGGCGGATTTCTGGCCTCGACAGGAAGGAGCTTTATGTCGTCTCTAAGCTGTATGTGGCTTTCATCCCAGGTGACGGGAGCAGCGGATGAACCACTGCCACCTCTCGTGTTCTCACTGTTTTGAAAGGGTTGTTGGGCTATTTTATTTTTCGCCTTTGTGCCGAGGAAAGCTGAGACGACGATGCTGCTGGATCACTTTGGAGAGGTTGAAAGAAATGTGATTGACCAATTCTCGAGAGAGATAAAAGAGACAGGCAGTCTCTTCATTTGTATTCTTAGAGGCCCATTGAATCAAATGAGGTGATTTCATGCACGAGCTTCTCAACCTAAGGCGTACGAGAAAAATCCTGTAATGGGGGATGATATTTTTCTCGCTAAAAATAGGAGTAATCTTTTTGTCTCCTTTCCAAAGAAAAAAGTGCGATTGATTTCACTTTGTCTTCTGTCTATTCGTAGACATTCCACTTTTCTGTTTTAAGAAATTCTTTTCGAGTTGAAGAAGCACAAAATGATATTTCGATTCGCATTTTTCGAATTTTCTACATGTTTGATTTTTTCATATGCAAACAGGTGGCATAGTTTGATAATGACAAAAACTGATCACTGTAAGTTGGGTTGGGTTGTTTTACCTCTGAGCGGCACTTTTTTTGCACACCATGGGCTAAATGGCCAGGTCACAAGGACCCCGAAAGCTCAGAGAAGGTTGGGGGAGGGGACCAACTGGAACAGCTGTTGGGAGACAGATGGTAGCCTCCCGTTAAGGCCATCCAGCGTGTTCTTTAACATTGGATTGTTTTACCTCTGAGCGGACCTTTTTTGCACACCATGGGCTAAATGGCCAGGTCACAAAGACCCCGAAAGCTCAGAGAAGGTTGGGGAGTGGACCCACTGGAACAGCTGTTGGGAGACAGATGGTAGCCTCCCGTCAAGGCCATCCAGCGGGTTCTTTAACGTGCACAGGGTATGGCTCTCCCGCACACGGGGCCACGGCTTAACGTCCCATCCGACTTACGGCGGCCTTTCCAAGCCCATCGGTATCCCCTACTGACGTGGGCAGGGAGTTGAGTTTTGCAGAGATAAATCTCAACGCTGACCCAGCTGGGACTCGAACCTGGGAACTACAGATTACGAGCCTGGCGCGGTACCGACTGAGCCACCCCCGCCCCATCTTCACTGTAAGTAGTTTACGTTAGAAAGTTGACGCTTAGATGGCTGAGTGTGGTGGTCCAGGTTTGCATTGGTCAACCATGACTCGTTCTATTTCTTTCCAGGTTGTTTGAATGCATTACAGCACTTAGTGCACACAATGGAGCTAAATGGCCAGGTTTCAAGGACCCCGAAGACTCTGAGAGGGTTGGAGGGGGGGGGGGGGACCTACTGGATAGCTGTTGATACAATAACATATGAAAGTCTCTCTCCAGGCCATACAGCTTGTTCTTTAATGTGTACAGGCTCTCATTCATATCGCTCCACGGCTTAACGTCCTGCCAGACGGAGGGTGATGTTTCCTAGTCCATTTTCACCGATAGAGGGTGAGTGTGATGCCCAGGGTTTCGGATCCTGTAGGACTATGTCAGATATAGTGACCCGGGTGTTCTGATCCTGTCCGACTGTAACAGATGTAGTGACCGTCAGTTCGGATCCTGTCCGACTGTGACAGATGTGATGACCAGTTGTTCGGATCCTTTCCAACTGGGCCAGATGTGATGACCCAATCCGAACAGGAGAGAGAGACGACGATGAAATTTCTTCTTAATTCACTTGGGGTGAATGCACAGATTCGCGGTTTTTTAAGCCCGTGCTACCGTATGCCTCAACTTTGCTGCGTTGAATAAGAATAACAGTGGTCCATGAATTACTGCACGAGAGTTATATAGGGACGACACAATTTATTAACAATATATACAGCTACGTGCTGGGAATGAACTCCACTCCGTGGCCTTTACTGCTTCACACTGTGGTTCTTTCTGAATCCACAAAATTACTATCAAATTCACCGCTCAACTCCGTGAGCTGCTATTTGCCCACCCCTGCTGTAGAGTGTAATAATTGTTATAGTAACTGTAGCTGCAGAGTGTAATAATTGTTATAGTAACTATAGCTTCAGAGTGTAATAATTGTTATAGTAACTATAGCTTCAGAGTGTAATAATTGTTATAGTATTGCAGAGTGTAATAATTGTTATAGTAACTATAGCTGCAGAGTGTAATAATTGTTATAGTAACTGTAGCTGCAGAGTGTAATAATTGTTATGGTAACTGTAGCTGCAGAGTAATAATTGTTATAGTAACTATAGCTTCAGAGTGTAATAATTGTTATAGTAACTATAGCTTCAGAGTAATAATTGTTATAGTATTGCAGAGTGTAATAATTGTTATAGTAACTATAGCTTCAGAGTGTAATAATTGTTATAGTAACGATAGCTGCGAAAATTGATAATTGTTGTCATAACAATAGTAATAGAGACTAACATCATCAAATCATCATTAACCTGTAGCTACATCAACAATACTAACCCACAGCATTTCAGTAACTGCAACGATATGCTAGAAACTTTAAGGTAAAACGTTGGACGTACGGTTGCCTTTCCAAACCTATCGGTGTCCCCTACTGACAGGAAATTTTGTGGAGATAAATCTCAACGCTGACCCAACTGGGACTCGAACCTGGGAACTGGTAGATTACTAGCCTGGCTCGCTACTGACTGAGCCACCCCCGCCCCAGAAACTTTAAGGGCTTTTGAGGTCAACACCTTAAAAGCTAAATCGTAATATGAGTTTGCAAAAAATTTCTAACAGAAGAAAAATAAGTAATTTTTCTTCTTTTTTTTCACTCACAACGAAGCAATTGAAAACTGCAATCATTTCCTGAAAGAAAAGAAGAGTATTGATTTCCTTTTTGATTAGAAAAGCTTTCCTTCAGAATCCGCAGTCTTTACTGTAAAGATCGCCAACATCAGCCAGCTAAGGCGATGTTAACAGCTTCGGGCTAAAGAGAAAGCTTCAAAGGACCGCAGACGCGATGGATAGAAAGCTTCATTTTTTTTTTAAAACCTTTCTACAGTGGATTTTTATAATGCAATATCTGTACTCTTTATTGACTCTCTTGAATCTGATGAGAGGAGTCAGTTTTTCTGCTTTAAGAGAAACCCAAGGTTTGGAGTTGTCTATGTGAAGATGAGCCCATGGTCGAGTGGTTAGCGCGCTTGGCTACTGATCTATAAGGGACCTGGGTTCGAGCCCCGGGTAAAGCATGGACGTTCGTGGTATTTTTCTGCTGAGATCCCACCATCCTCACAGATCCTTCTACTATGACATATAAACTGACAGGCTCCTATCAGACCTCTGCGGCAAGCAACTGCTCGAGGGTTTTTTGTTTTTTTTTATGTGAAGATGGAAATGACTGGATTGCGCCGGTATAATAATAAAAAAATACCTCTCAAGCAGCTGCTTGCCACAGAGGTCTGACAGGAGCCTGCCAGTTTATATGCCATAGTAGTAGGTCTGTGAGGATGGCAGGCCCTCAGCAGAAAAACGACACAAACAGCCATGATGGGACATAATTTTATTTTTCTCTCCAAATATCGTAGTCTGTGCCTCCTATCCAAACAAGTGGTCCTTTAAAAATATTCTTGTCAGTTATGGAGTAATATATATATGCTTATTATTTTGCTATTTTTTTCGCTTTCATTTCGTTAAATAAAATTATTTTTTTCAGAGTTTTTTTTCCCATTCCATTCTCTCTAAATACGGCCTTGGTAGAAATGAATTCAAGCAGCATATTTCTTCTAAGTAAAATTGCAAGTCTACTATTTAATATACATACATATTTTGCTGTATTCTTATTATACGATAAGTCTTATTACAGTTCGCATTTAAATTAAAATTAAATAGTTTTGAGCTGAAAAAAAAATAAATTTTGGTTTTAATAATAGGATGGGCAGAGCAATAAATTAAAAAAAAAAATTCTCTCTCAATCGACCGAGCCTGCTACATCTCAGGTCTGTCCTTATGCTTATTAAAGAAGACGCCAGACGATCTTGAGCAATCAGCTGTTCCAAGACAATCTCCTTGATCTTTTTTTCTCATCCATCGCATGTCTTTGGCTATTTCTTCTTCGAAGCCGGAAATAATAATATAAAAAAAAAAATCACATAATATTGAAAAGTAAATCCCCTGTATTTGAAATCATCGTCATTTTTTTTAACATTTTTTAAATGTTTTCAATTCAAATTTCGTTTTTTCCCTCTTTCAATTTTTCGGATTTTTCCAGATTGATGACTTCAGTACACGTTTAGATATTTAAGGTCATCGAAGCAGATTTCATTCTTTCTTCCCTAATCTTGATTTTCGTAGATATTTCCATGTTCTGTTCCCCGTTCGACTTTCTTTTCATTACGAATTATCGTTTCACCGCCAGAGAGAGAGGGACAAGTTGTTTCGCCCAACCGCGTGATTCATTTAAATTCCTCGTCTGTTTCCGCGGACTTTTGTCTGCGCGCGTGCGTCACTCGATCCGTTTTTCAATCTCAGTGCATTTTCGTTTCTCCTCACAATAATAATAATACGAGAGCGATATTAGATTCTGCTTTTGTTTCGGAACTTAGCAATCGAGCTGGAAGCCATCCTGACTCTCCGTTGCCTTGATCAATATTTCCGCTGAAGTTTAATGATTCGTTTCTTGCGTCGAAGTGGAAGTTTTGAACAGTGAGATAACTATCAACTCCCTCTCTATTAAAATCATAATCGCTCCCCCCCCCCTCTCTTTACTCCATTATCAAACAAATTTAAAAGTAATTATGGCATTCTGAAATTTCATGCCCTTTTCTCTTGCCGAAACGATGTGGAATGCTCCAAAGTGAAAGCATTTCCAAATAGTGATTGGATTCAAAAGGATTGCTTCTTAAAGAAGACAATACATAATGCTTCTGCTATATAATTAGAAACATTATATGTTCTGCTTTCGAATTAGTTTGAAATATTAAGGTTGGTCAGTTGTTCAGTATTTGTGGCATAAAGATGTATGGTAAAAAAAGTTAAATATCATATACATGAATTTTATTTCTAGCTCCATAAGCTAAGTAAAGAGTAAAAAAAATTCTATCTTTTCGTTTTACGATATTTTTCTAATTTTATTTTTAGAAATTAACAGATTGAAATGGGTTGGGTTGTTTTACCTCTGAGCAGCATTATTTTGCACACCATGGGCTAAATGGCCAGGTCACCAGGACTCCCGAAGGCTCAGAGAAGGGTGGGGGAGGGGACCCACTGGAACAGCTGTTGGGAAACAGATGGTAGCCTCCCGTCAATGCCATCCAGCATGTTCTTTAACGTGCACAGGGTATGGTTCTCCCGCACACGGGGCCACGGCTTAACGTCCCATCGGACGGCGGATTTAGCCCATCGGTGTCCCCTACTGACCGTGGGCAGGGCGGGGGAGTTTTGCGGAGATAAGTCTCAACGCTGACCCAGCTGGGACTCGAACCTGGGAACTGCAGATTACGAGCCTGGCGCGCTACCGACTGACCCCGCCCCCAGATTGAAATGAATAGTGAAACTGTTGAATTACATTTTCTGCAGATAAGCTATGTAACTTTGTGGAACGACTGAAATCGTTTTGCAACATAAAGATTTAAGTATTATTTTTAAAAAAAGGAAGAGAACGACATTCCGATTTTTAATTTATTATTCATTTTTTGGAAATTATTACCAGCACATATGAGGCTAATTCAGAAAGTAAGATTCCTTACTTAATATCTTCGGAGGGTAGATAACTGCAGAAAATGCACACGAAATGTTCTCATATAAGTGTATTAATTTGTAATGTAGTCATCCAACTTATTCAGACACTTGTCGTAACATCGATCAATTTATAGAAGGACGTGTCCTGCACTTGAATTCAATTTAACACCTTCCATCGGATCGGAATGTTCCTTCAGTTTCCCAAACAAGTTAAAATCCGATGGCGGCAGGTCTGAACTGTACGGTGGGTGTTGAACAATTGTCTATCTCGCAAGGCGAAGATCCTCATTCACTACAATCACACTATTATTTTTGAACTGATGGCATTATTTCCTCACACGTTGCACTGAGAGGATATCGGATCCCTACAGAGCCACAAGCTCTCGATGGATTTCCGCTGGTTCGTCTTCTATGCCCACTGAAACCGAATTATTGCTCGGAACTCCAGCTTCGAATACACACGAAGGCACAGTCGCTCAAAAAAATATCCGAACACCATGGTTGATTACAGAATTCAGAAAAAATATCTGGCAACGATTTTTTTTAGAAATTAGTGATCTGGCAACCTTTGTGTCACGTGATTGCTGTGAACGGTAACTGCACACGCTCAATATTTCCGTGAGTGAGCCCACACGATCTAGTATCAAAATAATATGACCACCTACAGTCTTTCAAAAAAGTATCCGAACACTATGGTTGATTACAGAATTCAGAAAAAATATCTGGCAACGATTGGTTTAGAAATTAGTGATCTGGCAACTTTCGTGTCACCTGACACGAAGGTTGCCAGATCACTAATTTCTAAAAAAATCGTTGCCAGATATTTTTCTGAGTGGACAAGAAGAGCTTTTCCTCCATTGATGGGATACTCTGTATAGTAGATATAAATTACGATATTCATTTATTGCCAGTTTCGTTTACAGTTACGAATATTTCAGCAGTAAAATGTCCCTTTCCTAGATCCTTTTTAACTCCTCTAAGCACCAATTAAAGCCTTCACTATTTTGCTTTTCATTTTCGATATTCAACTGTCCGAGTTTTGATTTTGTCCTCATTTTCTGGCAATGAGTCGATATTTCTTCTTATTTGTGTCAGAGCGGCGATATATTTTTTTCGATCCGAGTGCCTGGATATCTTCCCATTTCCTGACAAAATGTCGATATTTATTTTTTTTTTTCTATCAGAGCATCGGTATTATTCTGTTAGAACGCCGATTTTCTCCTCCCTTTTTGTCAGAGCATCCCCCCTCCATCCTCTTATTCTCTCAGAGCTAAGATTTTCCTCCTCATCTTAACAGAGTGCAGATTCTCTCTCTCGTGTTATTCTATTAGAGCAAAGATTTCCCCCACCTCTTATTCTATCAGTGAAGATTTCCTTCCTCTTATTCTATCAGATCGAAGATCTTCTTCCCCTACTTCTACTCCACCATCAGAGCCAAAAATTTCCCTCTTCTATTATTCTATCAGAGCGAAGATTTCCCTACACCTCTTATTATTCCAGAGTGAATATTTCTCTCCCCCTCTTATTCTATCAGAGCAAAGATTTTCCCATCCATTTATCCTATCAGAACTAAGATTTCCCCCCGTCCTCTTATTAAAGCGAAGATTTTCCCATCCTTTTATCCTATCAGAGCTAAGATTCCCCCTCCTCTTATTAGAGCGAAGATTTTCCAATCCTTTTATCCTATCAGAGCTAAGATTCCCCCTCCTCCTCTTATTAGAGCGAAGATTTACCCATCCTTTTATCCTATCTAAAGCTAAGATTCCCCCCCTCCTCTTACCCCCCCCCCCTCCTCCAGCTGGGTCATGGTAGAGCGAATATTTTCCCTGCTCATCTTATTCTATCAGAGCCAAGATGTTTACCCCTCCTCTTTAATTCAGAGAGCAAAGATTTTCTCCCTCCTCTTTACTATGAGAGCGAAGATTCCACCCCCCACCCCCACTTTTTCTGTCAGAGCGCTGATTGTCCTCCTCTTTCCTCCACCAGATACCGTGAACTGCGCGAAATCATCGTCCTTCGAATGGATGACTTCACCAACAAGTCCATCTGCCTCTAACGGCTTCCCAGTGAGATTCCCCCCCTCCCTCCATCCATTCTCCACTTCTGAGGCTTCGAGGTTTTTGTAATCCGGGTCATTTCCGAACAGGCAGTGAATGATTCATAACCACCAAATGAATTCAAAGAACATGTATTACCTCAAAAATCTCTTCGTCATCCACTCTGCTTCTCCTGATCCTCCATTGCATCCTCTAGTCATTCCCAGGTGGAGGATTTCCCACTCTTTCCAAACGCCGAAGAGACTTGCATCTCTTTACATATTGCCAATCTCTTTACATTTTGCCAACAGGTATTTGCACGCCACCGCTCTTCTTAAACGCTTTTCCTTAAGAATAAGCATCAAGGCAAAAAATGAAAAAATTTGCAGTAGTCTTAAACAATTCGCGACGGGTAGGCAAATGAAAGAAAGAGCTGGATTGTTTTACCTCTGAGCGGCACTTTTTTGCACACCGTGGGCTAAATGGCCAGGTCACAAGGACTCCGAAGGCTCAGAGAAGGTTGGGGGAGGGGACCCACTGGAACAGCTGTTAGGAGACAGATGATAGCCTCCCGTCAAGGCCATCCAGCGTGTTCTTTAACGTGCACAGGGTATGGCTCTCCCGCACACAGGGGCCACGGCTTAACGTCCCATCCGACGGACGGCGGCCTTTCCAAGCCCATCGGTGTCCCCTACTGACCGTGGGCAGGGCGGGAAGTTTTGCGGAGATAAATCTCAACGCTGACCCAGCTGGGACTCGAACCTGGGAAGTACAGATTACGAGACTGGCGCGCTACCGACTGAGCCACCCCCACCCCTGAAAGAAAGGGATAAAGACGTAAAAAAAAGAAAACGCAGATCTACGAAAACAAATTCGATTCAAATAATATATAAGAAATAAAAAAGTCAATTAAAAGTCAAGTTTCTATCTAGTCGCGCGCACTACCCAAGAAACTAATTAAAGGTGTTTCTTCTATTTCTTTAGCTTTTGAAGGTCGGGGGGGGGGGGAAATCACTTCTGGTTTTCACTTGAGAACCATCACCAAGGATGCACTCACCATCCGGGATCGATTTCCACACAAACCGTAATGGCTATTCAATATCTTGTTTTCCAGTCCGGCTCCTGCTGTTTTAAATAGCAAAGATAATTCGTTTCCTCCGCTGCCAGCTAATTGGCTGAAGCCTGACCACGTGACCAGCAAGACAGTCTGCGTAATCTGATAAGTTCAACCGTCGATGCAAGGCCTCTGCGGAACGATTCGTAAACCGCGAGGTTTTAAATAAATGAGTGGATAATTTCCGGGACATATCCTTTTGCATTTCTTTATATTTTTTCTACGAAAAAAATAAATCCTTCTGCAGTAAACAGATGAAATTTAAAGTTTCGGAAATCTAACTGATAATCAATCACATACTAACATAGGCGTACCTTACAGGGAAGACTTCATCATTCTCTTAACTCAGTGGCTCTCAATTACTTTTGAAGCAGACTGTGAGCTACGAGAACTGTCCATGCATCAACTGCGCAATCGCAGTACTGATATGCAGGTGGTAGCGCGCCAGCCTCGTAATCTGTAGTTCCCAGGTTCGAGTCCCAGCTGGGTCATCGTTGAGACTTATCTCTGCAAAACTCCCCGCCCTGCCCACTGTCAGTAGGGGACACCGATGGGCTTGGAAAGGCCGCCGTCCGTCGGATTGAACGTTAAGCCGTGGCCCCGTATGTGGGAGAGACACACCCTGCGCACGTTAAAGAAAACGCTGGATGGCCTTGACGGAAGGCTATCTTCTGTCTCCCAACAACTGTTCCAGTGGGTCCCCTCCCCCAACCTCTCTGAGCCTTCGGGGTCCATGTGATCTGGCCATTTAGCCCATGGTGTGGAAAAAAATGCCGCTCAGAGGTAAAACAACCCAAAATCCGTGCAAAGGAGAGCCATATCCTGTGCACGTTAAAGAATACGCTGGATGGCCGTGACGGGAGGCTACCATCTGTCTCCTAACACCTTTTCAGCGGATCCCTTTCCTCCAACCTTCTCTGAGTCCTAGGGGTCCCTGTGACCTTACCATTTAGCCCATTGAGTGCAAAATATTTCCTCTAACTTTGAGTTTGATGTTCCCGAGAATGTTCAAGAAGATGTTCATGAATGTTTCCATAGAATTTGATTTCAATCAACAGCAAATCCTGTAACTAATTGATCTTGTAATAATCAGAATATACTTTGACCATCTATTTTCATGACTCTGTAGAAGTGAAAGTCTCTGCTTTCACGTGAAACACACGTGATTGCTTAGTGTTGGAGGATGGTTCATGCCACTAAGAGAGGTGGTGTTGATTGGCTGTTGGTAG
This sequence comes from Ryuthela nishihirai, assembly GCA_038380435.1. NCBI lineage: Eukaryota > Metazoa > Arthropoda > Arachnida > Araneae > Heptathelidae > Ryuthela > Ryuthela nishihirai. The sequence goes on from JAWZYU010000020.1 coordinate 46,671,676, forward strand.
CTTATTGATCAGAGCGGTTGATATGTTATTAGGAGAACGTGTGTTCGTATACCATCCAGAGCAAGGCATGTTTCACATTCAAAAGTGTTTTAACCGATTTCGAACTGACTGGATATGCTTTAAATTCGGGATTAAGATAAATTTTATGCATTTTTTTTCCATAAAAAGCATATTATAAATGGTAAATAAAAATAAATAAATACCCCCTCAAGCAGCTGCTTGCCACAGAGGTCTGACAGGAGCCTGTCAGTTTATATGCCATAGTAGAAAGTCTGAGAGGATGGCGGGACCTGTCTTAACATGGGCTCGAACCCAGGCCCCTTAGATCAGTAGCCAAGTGCGCTAACCACTCGGCACTACTTGACGGAACTATTTGCTCTTTTATTTTTGCTTGCTACATACAGGGGTGGGGGTGGGGGTGGCTCAGTCGGTAGCGCGCCAGGCTCGTAATCTGTAGTTCCCAGGTTCGAGTCCCGGCGGGGTCCGCTTTGAGATTTATCTCCGCAAAATGCCACGGTCAGTAGGGGATACCGATGGGCTTGGAAAGGTATTTTTGGTCAGTTTATATGCCACAGTAGAAGATCTGAGAGGATGGCAGAACCTCAGCAGAAAAACAACAACTACAACCATGCCTTATCCGGGGCTCGAACCCAGGTCCCTTAGATCAGTAGCCAAACGCGCTAACCACTCGGCGATGGGACGGCTACTTATAAATGTTAATGGACTCCAAATTATCTTATGACAGGCATAACATTGAATTCTTTAATTTTTTTTTATTTAGCCATCGTGTCAGTAATAGTATCGAGTGTTGCTCATTTAGTTTCATCTTCACTGATGGATACCGACAGAGGTTGAATGTAACTGCATTTGTATACATCCTTTCTTGGGGAGAGTTATCCCTTACATCATTGGATTGTTTTACTTTTGAGACACACTCTTTCGCATATATTGTTTCATGGTTAGGTCACAAGGACTCCAAAGGCGGATTGGAAATCCACTGCTCCGACCCTAGTACTTAACGGCAATATCCCCAGTTGCTAGGAGACAGATGGAAGCCTCGTTAAAGGTCATCCAGCATTTAACATGTACAGTCGCTCAAAAAAGTATCCGAACATTATGGTAGATTACAGAATTCAGAAAAAATATCTGGCAACGATTTTTTTAGAAATAAGTGATTTGGCAACCTTCGTGTCACGTGATTACAGAATTCAGGAAAAATATCTGGAGCGTGTACAGCAACTGTACACGCTCCAGTTACCGTTCACAGCAAACTGGAGCGTGTGCTCCAGTTTGCTGTGAACACGCTCCAGTTTGCTGTGAACGGTAACTGCACACGCTCAATATTTCCGTGAGTGAGCCCACACGATCTAGTATCAAAATAATATGATCACTTACAGTCGCTCAAAAAAGTATCCGAACACTATGGTTGATTACAGAATTCAGAAAAAAAATATCTGGCAACGATTTTTTTTAGAAATTGGTGATCTGGCAACCTTCGTGTCACGTGACACGAAGGTTGGCAAATCACCAATTTCTAAAAAAAAAATCGTTGCCAGATATTATTTCTGAATTCTGTAATCAACCATAGTGTTCGGATACTTTTTTGAGCGACTGTACGTCGCTGACGTATCACGTCTGTTAACGTCAAGAACGTAGGTAGAATTGCTAGAAGTTTAATAATCCGAGTCTACGACCCTTTAATCCTTAACAATGCAGAAACTGTTTCCTTCATTGTGGATAAAACGAACTTCAGATTCGCTTTGGAAATACCTGCTCCCAGTAGAAAGAAAAACACAAAAGAAAGCTAAAAAGAAAAGGCAAAAAAAAAAAGCTACAGTGTAACAAAAATGTACGACGTGAAGGTTTATTGATTTCGTCAGAGTAAACATCGAACCTCCTGTGCTTGGAAGCATCTTGTTCACAGGGCACTTGTTCGCTGCATTGTTTTTAGAGTCAAACGTTCCTAAAGAGTGAAAAAAAAAAGTTTTTTTTTTCTTTTTGTTTTTTGCTTCTCCTCCTTTCGCATGTTTTTAAGGTTAAGATTTCCGGTAAAGAAAGGAAAAACGCAAAACAGAGATTTTTTTTTTTTAGGTGTGTGCTTTATGCCTTGGGGATGAATCTTTTTCAACGTATTAGACATTTTTTTTTTCTTTGTAGAGGATAAAAATAAAGCAACATTTCTTCTGGTATTTAGAGAATATTTTTTTAATGAATGGCAAGGCAAAACAAAGCCTTAAAATATTTACTTAAAGGATATGAACAGGAAATAGCTTTAAGAAAAATTTCGTTATCTTTATATAATGGTAAAAACTTGTCGGTGTTGTGCCTTCTTGAAGAAAAGGCGTAATAAAATATAGCTCAAATATAATCATTTTACGAAGAATGTTAAGCAGAATTTAACTAATTCGTAACAGTTTGTTAAATTAAATACCCTGCAAAATTTTTTTCAGAGCGAAACAATCGTAACCTGCATTTCTTGGGGGAGGGAGGTAGCGCGCCAGGCTCGTAATCTGCAGTTCCCAGGTTCGAGTCCCAGCTGGGTCAGCATTGAGATTTATCTGCGCAAAATTCCCCGCCCTGGCCACGGTCAATAGGGGACACCGATGGACTTGGAAAGGTCGCTGTCCATCGGATGGGACGTTAAACCGTGGCCCCGTGTGCGGGAGAGTCATACCCTGTGCATGTTAAAGAACGCTGGATAGTCTTGACGGGAGGCTACCATCTGTCTCCCAACAGCTGTTCCAGTGGGTGTCAGAGAAACACCAGTGGTCCATCCAGTGGGTCCATCTGTCTCCCAACAGCTGTTCCAGTGGGTGTCAGAGAAACACAAGTGGTCCATCCAGTGGGTCCATCTGTCTCCCAACAGCTGTTCCAGTGGGTGTCAGAGAAACACCAGTGGTCCATCCAGTGGGTCCATCTGTCTCCCAACAGCTGTTCCAGTGGTGATTATATTTGAGCTATATTTTATTACGCCTTTTTTTCCCGCAACTTTCTCTGACACCTCGAAGTTGTTGTGACCTGGCAATTTAGACCATTATGTGCAAAAAAATGCTGCTCAGAGGTAAAACAACTCAACCCGAGTGGGGTGAGATAATTCTGTCAACCCCACTCGGGGTTAACAGAATTGTCAGCCCCGAGTGGTTCAAAAAAAAAACGATCAAACAAAAAAGTGCGCCGTAATCCACAGGTAGGTGGCGATCGGTGAATCGAATACCTCTGATATAGTGTCAGTCACTATTTTTTAGAAGGTAGCCGGAACTCTCCAACACAGAAGATGGATGTGTTGGATTGTTTCATCTCGGAGCGGTACTTTTTGAGCAGAATGGGCTAAATGGCCTGGTCAGAGTGGCTCAGAGAAGGTTGCTCGAAGGATACCCACTGGACAGCAGTTAGGCGATAAATGGTAGCTTCCCGTCAAGGCCATCCATTTTTAACGTGCACAGAACCACGGCTTTACATCTCATCCGACGAACGATGATCGATGTCCCCTTTCTGATCGAGAGCTTTGGTTGGGTTGAGTTTGGGTTTTTTATATATATTACCTCTGAGTGGCACTTTTTTGCACACCATGGGCTAAATGGCCAGGTCACAAGGACCCCGAAGGCTCAGAGAAGGTTGGGGGAGGGGACCCACTGGAACAGCTGTTGGGAGACAGATGGTAGCCTCCCGTCAAGGCCATCCAACGTGTTCTTTAAGGGGCACAGGTTATGGCTCTCTCCCGCACACGGGGTCACGGCTTAACGTCCCATCTGACGGACGGCGGTTTTTCCAAGACAATCGGTGTCAACTACTGACCGTGAGCAGGGCGGGGAATTTTGCGGAGATAAATCTCAACGCTGACCCAGCTGGGACTCGAACCTGGGAAGTACAGATTACGAGCCTGGCGCGCTACCGACTGATAGAGAGCATTGTGTGGATTAATGGAGATAACATTGGCCCAGGTGGGGCTAGAACCGCAAACTACAGATTACTAGCCAGGTGCGCTCCCCACTGAGCCATTCCCCCCCTTCCCAAAAGTTGATGGAAGTGATTAAAAATCTTTATGAAGCTTTTCTCCGGTTTTTTTGTTCAATATAAGAATATGTATTCACTTATGTGGCAATCAGCCACTTGAGGAGGTATTTATTTATTAGAATACGAGCACACGGAGAGCGCTTTGAGCGATTTAACGTTGTTAACCTTTCCAATCCTTCTGGCATCTTAAGTCCGTTATCAATAATGCATACGGTACAGACACGAACTTAGCTGAAATGTATACAATAAGGACAAGTACTTATGTATGGCAATACATAAATTATGTACAGTAATAATATGACAGTCGCTCAAAAAAGTACGCGAACACTATGGTTGATTACAGAATTCAGAAAAAATATCTGGCAACGATTGTTTTAGAAATTAGTGATCTGGCAACCTTCATGTCACGTGATTACAGAATTCAGGAAAAATATCTGGAGCGTGTACAGCAACTGTACACGCTCCAGTTTGCTGTGAACGGTAACTGCACACGCTCAATATTTCCGTGAGTGAGCCCACACGATCTAGTATCAAAATAATATGACCACCTACAGTCGCTCAAAAAAAGTATCCGAACACTACGGTTGATTACAGAATTCAGAAAAAATATCTGTCAAAGTTTTTTTTAGAAATTAGTGATCTTGCAACCTTCGTGTCACGTTACAGACGGAAAATTACTATATGAACAATTTTATCGTGGGAGAATATATTTATTACATAAAGTGATAAATTTACACTATGGCTCAAGTTCCACTGATCGATTTTAGAAGTTTTGCGAAAACGTGTGGCAACGAGATTATGGCGATTTTTTTTTCTTTGATATCACATTTTACTGATTCTCTCCCTCTGTGGGGCGGGGGTGGCTCAGTCGGTAGTGCGCCAGGCTCATAATATGTAGTTCCCAGGTTCGAGTCCCAGCTGGGTCAGCATTGAGATTTATCTCCGCAAAAATTCCTCGCCCTGCCTACGGTCAGTAGGGGACACCGATGGGCTTGGAAAGGCCGCCGTCCGTCGGATGGGACGTTAAGCCGTGGCCCCGTTGCGGGAGAGCCATACCCTGTGCACGTTAAAGAACACGCTGGGTGGCCTTGACGGGAGGCTACCATCTGTCTCCCAACACCTGTTCCAGTGGATCCCCTCCCCCAACCTTCCCTGAGCCTTCGAGGTCCATGTGACCTGGCCATTTAGCCCATGGTGTGCAAAAAAGTGCCGTTCAGAGGAAAAGCAACCCAACCCAACCCCCAACCTTCTCTGAGCCTTCGGGGTCAATGTGGCTTGGCCATTTAGCCCATGGTGTGCAAAAAAGTGCCGCTCAGATTTAAAACAACCCAACAACCCACCTCGGTATCTTCCGTCTGCTGTTTTCCTGCACAATTCAATCATCTTTTATCCCCTCTTCAATCATCTAATTTATTCTCTGTTGTCTTTAAATTTCCTTTTTTTTCCTGACATTTCATATAGTCCATCTTTTGCTTTACGTGCATTATCATATTCACTTTCATCTAATACAGTATACATATATATGATGTTATATTATGATAGCCGTCCCGTAGCCGAGTGGTTAGCACGCTTGGCTATTGATCTAATGGGACCGGGTTCGAGCCCCAGCCATCCAGTGGCCGAGTGGTTAGCACGCTTGACTATTGATCTAATGCGACCGGGTTCGAGCCCCAGCCGTCCCGTGGACGAGTGGTTAGCACGCTTGGCTATTGATCTAATGGGACCGGGTTCGAGCCCCAGCCATCCAGTGGCCGAGTGGTTAGCACGCTTGACTATTGATCTAATGCGACCGGGTTCGAGCCCCAGCCGTCCCGTGGCCGAGTGGTTAGCACGCTTGGCTATTGATCTAATGGGACCGGGTTCGAGCCCCAGCCGTCCCGTGGCCGAGTGGTTAGCACGCTTGGCTATTGATCTAATGGGACCGGGTTCGAGCCCCGGGTAAGGCATGGATGTGTGCGTCGTTTTTCTGCTGAGGTCCTGCCATCCTCTCAGACCTTCTACTCTGGCTTCTACTCTGGCATATAAACTGACAGGCTCCTGTCAGACCTCTGTGGCAAGCAGCTGCTTGAGGGGGTATTTATTTATATTATATTATGATATTTGTGAGTGACAGCTAATTCTAACACTGATGCAGATATGGAAGAACTAAATTCGCCCTTTGAAGCAATCCGGATCGTAGGCCTCGGGAAAAATCCGACCTCCGATGTGTATTCACCAGTGCTAGAAACGGGAAAATTAGGGTCTGGGGGATGTTTCGGGTTGTAGATGGGAAACGTTACGAAATTTGGGATCCGAAGGGTCCTGCGAGGTCGAAGGTCAAATTTAAATCTATCAGTGTTAGAGGCTTAAAAATTTGTCTCCTAGGGGTATTTTGAGTCGTGGATGTCGGAAACGTTGCGAAATTTTGGATGCGATGGGTCCTTCAAGGTCAAAGGTCAAATATAGATCTTGCAGTGTTAGTGGGCTGAAAATTGGTACCTTGGGTGTATTTTGGGGTCGTAGATGCTTGAGGGGCATTTATATTTATTTATTAGATGTCGGAAACGTTGCGAAATTTTGGATGTGATACGACCTTCGAGGTCAAAGGTTAAATTCGATGTACTAGTGTCGGAGAGCTAAAATTAACGACTCGATCTATTTCAGGCAGTGGAACTCAGAACTAAGGGTAATTTTCAGATCCGGTGATGCGTTCAAGGTCAAATAGGGGTCAGAGTGACAGACTAGTCTATGTTTGTCTGTTTGTGCAGCTGGTAGGCATTTTATTTATGCATCAAATTGCTACGTAATATCTCTGTTGTATTTTTGTACTGTCCGTGATATTTCTTTTTAATTTTCCAAATGTACAGGGCAGCTGAAATTACCTGTAACCCGAAACGAATTTTGGTAGGGTGTATGTACAGCATCTAGGCGTTCTGTGCTTGAGACAAGACACTGATGCTTAAGAAAACACTGGCATCTTGCAAAAAACGTCATCATCATCATCATCATCATCATCATCATCATCATCATCATCATCATCATCATCATCATCATCATCGTCGTCGTCGTCGTCGTCGTCGTCGTCGTCGTCGTCGTCGTCATCAAGCAGCCATGGGCTACGGAGGTCCAACCACACCGTGCAATTTGGTTCTCCCAGCAAGTCTATCCTCAGCTACATCTGCTGCATCTGGCCACTGCACATCAATTCTAACAAGGTCCTGTTTGACATTGTCTGCCCACCGCATCCTAGGTCTCCCCTTCTTTCTGAGGCCTTTAGGCACACTGTTCATAACCCTATACACCAATCTATAATTATTCATACGGGCAACATGGCCAAACCAACGGAGTCTCTCTCTGCACAATATGCTGCTTAAAGGAGGTTGCAAACTCCTTTGCCTAACCTCATCATTAGTTACAAAGTTGAACCACCTAATGCCCAAGATACTGCGTAAGCATCTGGAATCAAAAGCATCTAGTTTCCTGTTATCTTGTTTACATAGTGTCCAAGTTTCACTACCATAACTAACCCTAGAAAGAACCAAACTATTATACAGTCTAATTTTAGTCTTTAGGTGTATACGCCTATTTCTCCACACTCTCCATAGATTCTTAAAAGTCCCGGCAACAATCTCTTATTATTAGAGGCAAGATTAACATCCGGACAGCATCCTACACATCGGACAGCATTCTACATGCTACAAGAAAGGTGCAGAACATCATCTTGATAACTCTGATTGTTTCGTGATGAATCATGTGCTTGTGATCACACTGCGTGTTTCCTGATGCAGTCTGTGCTTGTGACAAGATTAGGATCGAAGGGCATATTTGTTCCTGTGACAAGACCGACATCTTGTCTTGTCACAAGACCTGTACAGGAATCATCCTGTTCTTGTGACAAGTTATACAAGATTATCAAGGAACTTGCTACAAGTCCGACATCGAGCATCATCGTGTGCTTGCGATGAGATTGCCACCGAACAACATCCTGTAATGGTTTGAACCGTTTTAAGACAAGACTTGCATCTGGTGAGGCTAAATGCAACGCCGAGAATGATCTTGGCTGATCGGCGAAAGACGCCGACTAGAGGACGACATCGAGAGCAGTTCCTCTCAGTTGGAAAGATTAAGCCTTTGACAGAGAGACAAGCGTTTACTCAGGTGATGGAGGAAGAGGATGATGATGATGATGCATGGATTTGAGACTCACGCTAGTCAAGATACAATGATTAGCAGTGGACGTCAACAAGGCAGCTTTTGAAATTTAGGAAAGTTAAATAGCCATCTTTCGCTGAGCGTTAGTAATTACTGCAGGACTGCAGATTACCTGGCCGTTGCTGCTTGCAAGGGGTGCCGCTCCATTATGAGTGCATTAGCTGCTGTTTACTGGAGCGTCGACTGAGGTGGATTAGGCCCCGAGCGCTGCCTTGCTTGGCTGGCTGTTGCTGGCTTGCGTCTTCTGGTGTGCAGATGGCAGAGCTCTGCTCTCACCCCCACGCCGGCGGTGGGATTTCTGCCTGCCTAGTTCGCAGCCTTAGGGAAGAAGAAGAGGAGGTGAGGCTGCAACGGGTGGCCTCGGAATCGGTGGTGAAGAAGGGCAAGCGACGGCGTGTGTTAATTGATTCAGTCGGAGATGGAAGGATTTTCCGATTGACGAATCGATTGCAGCAGCTACGGACAATAGATTCCTTAGCATTTACTCCGATATTTTTTTGTGGTTTTTGCTTGTTTGTAAATATCAGCGTGTTTGTTTTAATGTTCTTTCTTTAATAAAAAAATAAATACCCCCTCAAGCAGCTGCTTGCCACAGAGGTCTGACAGAAGCCTGTCAGTTTATATGCCAGAGTAGAAGGTGGCCGAGTGGTTAGCGCGCTTGGCTAATGATCTACGGGACCTGGGTTCGAGTCCCGGGTAAGGCATGGATGTATGTGTCGTTTTTCTGCTGAGGTCCTGCCATCCTCTCAGATCTTCTACTGTGGCTTATAAACTGGCAGGCTCCTGTCAGACCTCTGTGGCAAGCAGCTGCTTGAGGGGGTATTTATTATTTTTTTATTTTTATTTAGAAGGTCTGAGAGGATGGCAGGACCTCAGCAGTAAAACGACACAAACATCCATGCCTTACCCGGGGCTCGAACCCAGGTCCCTTAGATCACTAGCCAAGCGTGCTAACCACTCGACCATGGGACAGGGGACTGAAAATGTATCGGGAATATGCAAAGAACAGGGAAAAAAGCAAATATTACTTTTTCAAGATTTCGGAGCGCAAATTTAAGTTACACTTCGTTTTATGTGAATAGGAAACTTACTTGAAACTCCGTATATTTTAAAATAAGCTAATTATTATGGTATAATGTGCCTGAAGATAAATTAAAGATCTGAATCAGATTTATATATATCTCGATTTTTCATCAGTATATCTGGTATTTAAAGAGTTCGGGTAAGGCATGGATGTTCGTGTTGTTTTCTGCTGAGGTCCTGCCATCCTCTCAGATCTTCTACTGTGGCATATAAACTGACACGCTCCTCTCAGACCTCTGTGGCAAGCAGCTGCTTGAGGAGGTATTTATTTATTTTTTTTATTTTTAATGCGCTGCTATGAAACTCGTGCAATATTGACGAATATTGAAATAATTATTGACAGAAACACCTGAAACACATTTATTTTATAAAGTGTTCAGAAACAATATTTATTATTTAACATTTAATTAACTTTTGAAGTGAAATCTTATGACTCCCATTGCAATTGTTATAATTCAAACTCTGTTAAAACTTAACGAATGTTGCTGAAATTTCAGATTTAAATGGTTTGATTGGATTGGATTGTTTTGCCTCTGAGCGGTACTTTTTTTGCACACCATGGGTTAAATGGCCAGGTCACATGGACCCCGAAGGCTCAGAGAAGGTTGGGGGAGGGAACCCACTGGAACAGCTGTTGGGAGACAGATGGTAGCCTCCCGTCAAGGCCATCCAATGTGTTCTTTAAGGGGCACAGGTTATGGCTCTCCCGCACACGGGGCCACGGCTTAACGTCCCATCCGACGGACGGCGGCCTTTCTAAGCCCATCGGTGTCCCCTACTGACTGTGGGCAGGACAGTGAATTTTACGGAGATAAATCTCAACGCTGACCCAGCTGGGACTCGAACCTGGGAACTACAGATTACGAGCCTGGCGCGCTACCGACTGAGCCAACCCCCGCCTCTGGTTTGATTGAGATCGTTAATTTGTATTCACCATTTTACTACAAAATACTTATTTAAGAAGTTACAGAGTTTCGAAATTAGTTTCCTGTTCACATAAAATGGGGTGGTGACTTTACTTTTGCGTATCAGTGTATAAGTTCCTAAATGCTTGGCGGGAACCTTTGAAGTTGTTCTCGAGGTAGCACCGATGTCTAAGCAGTAGCTCCCAAAGGGTTGTTGTTGTTTTACCTCTGAGCGGAACTTTTTTGCATACCATGGGCTAAATGGCCAGGTCACATGGACCCCGAAGGCTCAGAGAAGGTTGGGGGGAGGGGACCCACTGGAACAGCTATTGGGAGACAGATGGTAGCCTCTCGTCAAGGCCATCCAGCGTGTTCTTTAACGTGCACAGGGTATGGCTCTCACACACACGGGGCCACGGCTTAACGTCCCATCCGACTGACGGCGGCCTTTCCAAGCTCCCAAAGGGAAAGCTATAGAAATTTAAGAGGGAAAAGATCGTTTTCTTGGGTTTTTCGGAAGAAAGAGGTAATCTAAGAATATTCGATATTCTTTTATACTTTGCTATGCATGTTTTGTTTCGACAAATTTTTTTTAGAAAATTCAAGGATACAGAAAGTATAAAAAAATTCGTAAATATGGATAAAAAATATTACTCCTCAAGCAGCTGCTTGCCACAGAAGTCTGACAGTTTATTAAGCAATAGAAAAAATATCTGAGTAAGGCGAGACCTCAGCAGAAAGACTACACAAGCAAACATGATTTATCCGAGGCTCGAACCTAGATCCCTTTGAAGCGCGCTAACCACTCGGCCACAGGACGACGAAGAAATATTATTTCAATTAGTTTCATAAAAGAAAAAAAAAACTTTTTGAATTCAGTTAAAAAAATTCTTAGAAAAAGCGAAGGGAGCATTGGGCTCCAAAATGCTGGAAACCGCTGATGTTGAAGAACAGCTGTTATTGGTGATATCCGTTTTGATGCGATTGGACCATTTGCTCTCTGTTGAAATGTTGAAAAGAGGGCTGTTGACGATTGATCACCACTGGTCCTAAGAAGTTGGTCACCACGGGTCCTAAGAAGTTGGTCACCACGGGTCCTAGGAAGTTGGTCACCTGGGTCCTAGGAAGTTGGTCACCACAAGTCCTAGGAAGTTGGTCAGCACGGGTCCTAGGAAGTTGGTTACCATGGGTCCCAGGAAGTTGAGCACCATGAGTCCCAGGAAGTTGATCGTAGGTTGAGTTGTTTTGCCCCTGAAAGGCACTTTTTTTGCACCCAATGGGCTGAATGGTCAGGTCACAAGGACCATAAAAGGTCAGAGAAAGGTTAGGGGAAGAGGGCCCACTGGAAAGCTGTTAAGGGTTCCGTCGAGGTCTTCCCGTCAAGGTTAAAGAACGTGTTCTTCAACGTGCACAGGGTATACGGCTTACCTGCACACGGGGCCATGGCTTTACGTCCCGTACGAAGGACGGCGTACTTTCAAGATCATCGGTCTCTCTTATCTGACTGAGGGAAGGGTGCGGGGTTCAGCGGTGATAAATGTCAACGCTGTCACAACTGTGACTCGAACCTGGGATCTGCAGATTACGAGCCTGGCACATTACCTGGCACATTACTGATCCAAACCCGTCCCAGTTTATCGTAAATAATATATGAAATGCGATTTGAAAATCTCACACAAATCTCTGTAAATCTCGAGTGTGAACAATATTTTATATTGATATTTATTATTAGAGTTATGGAAGCTAAAACTTTTAAAAGCAGCGAATTTTCCTCAAAAATTGATCAAAATGTATATAATAATAACAACTACTGTATTATAACGTATAATAACAATAATAATAATAACTGTATTATAACACATAATATTAATAACTACTGTATTATAACGTTCTTCCTTTAATGTGGACTGAGAATGTATCGGAAATATGCAAAGAACAGTGAAAATCACTAAAATAAATACGTTACTGAAAGTATTCGAACTCTTCCATATTATGGGAATGGAAAGCCTCATTCAAAATTTCTTAACTTCGAAAATAAGTTTTTTATGAAAAAATAATACTGGAGACAAACTGAAGATTTCATTAATACCTTTCTAAATATCGATTTTCGGCAATATTTGTTCAATGTTAAAAGAAATATGGAAGCTGACGATGACATTTAACTGTAACTTTTGCTATTCATTAAGGTTTACATCAAAAGATAAAACACAGTTGTTACAACAAATCATCCACTAACACAAACGTAATATTTGAAGTGCGTGTAACGATTTCATTTTTTTAAACGATTTCCGGGTTTGTGGGATGTGGGGAAATGTTTAGGAAGTATGCGACAGCGCGGTGTGCTGTCTAATGTTCCAGCTTCAATAACGCTTTAAATATAACCTAATATCGTTGAAAAATCGAGATTTAGAGAGATTTCAGTGAGATTTTTAATTTATCTCTAGGAACATTTTTTCAATAAAAGCTTATTTTCAAAGTCAGGGTGCTTTTAATGTGGCTTACTATGGTGCCCATGGTGCCTTACCAGCTGGGTCAGCGTTGAGATTTATCTCCGCAAAATTCCCCGCCCTGCCCACGGTCAGTAGGGGACACCGATGGGCTTGGAAAGGCCGCCGTCCGTCGGATGGAACGTTAAGCCGTGGCCCCGTGTGCGGGAGAGCCATACCCTGTGCACGTTAAAGAACACGCTGGATGGATGATTAAAGAACACGCTGGAATGATTGATGATCCCCTCGTTTAGTCCCCTTGTTTATAGGTGGTTAATGACTCCCTCGTTTAGTCTCATTATTTATAGATGGTTGATGACCGCCTCATTTAGACTCATTATTTATAATTAGTTGATGACCTCCGTCTAGTCTTATTATTTATAGATGGTTGATGACCGCCTCATTTAGACTCATTATTTATAATTAGTTGATGACCTCCGTCTACTCTTATTATTTATAGGTGGATGATGACTCCCTTGTCTAGTTTCATTTATAAATGAACGATGACTACCATCTAGTCCCCTTATTTATAGGTGGCTGATGACTCCCTCGCATAGTCTCATTATTTATAGGTGGTTGATGATCTCCTTCGTGGTGAAGACTCCTTCATTTAATCTCATTATTTTCAGGTAGTCGATAACTCGTTCATGGTGAAGACTCTTTAATGTAATCTAATTATTTGAAGTTGTTGATGACTCCTTTGTGGTGATGGCTCCATTGTCTAATCTCATTATTTATATAATCAAACCACCTAACACCCAAGACGGTCCGTAAACATGGGGAATTGAAACTAAGAAATTTCTCATTTTCTTGCTTAGAAGAGTTCAAGTTTCACTACCTTAACGAATTTTAGAGGACCAAATTATTACAAATCCTAAATTAGCGTTTAAGATGAATATCTGTCTTTTTGCTCACTCCACACACTCTTAAATCTGCCAGCAGTAATACACGCTTAGCATGAGGCTATTAACGTCAAATCCTAATATACACTACGTTGCAAAAAGTGTCCGGACACTGTCACGTTAAGTGAACGAATAGCCACATTCAAATCTATCTAACTTTGAAAATAAGCTTTCTACGGAAAAATGTCTCTAGACATAAATTGAAGATCTCAGTCAGAGCTCTCTAAATCTCTATTTTTTGTAATATTAATCTAATATTTAAAGAATTATGGAAGCTATAATATTTAACAACAGATGTTATCACATACACCACATTTCCAAAACATTTCCCCCACAAATTGATAAAAACATCAAAAATACAAAAAAATATAAAAATACAAATACCCACTCAAGCAGCTGCTTGCCACAGAGGTCTGACAGGAGCCTGCCAGTTTATATGCCACAGTAGAAAATCTGAGAGGATGGCAGGCCCTCAGCAGAAAACAACACGATATCCATGCCTTACCCGGGGCTCGAATCCAGGTCCCGTAGATCAGTAGCCAAGCGCGCTAACCACTCGGACAAAATTCAACTATCGCATTTATATTGCGAACAACTTGTTATAACAGTTGTGATTTAACTTTTTGAAGTAAATTTTCAAAATTAGCGAAAGCTTCACTTAAATGTTTCAGATTCCATAACTCTTTAAATATTAGATTAATATTACAGAAAATAGAGATTTAAAGAGCTCTGACCGAGATCTTCAATTTATGTCTAGTGACTTTTTTCCGTAAAAAGCTTATTTTCAAAGTTAGGTAGATTTGAATGTGGCTTTTCTTTTACTTAACATGAAAGTGTCCGGACACTTTTTGCAATATAGTGTGTGTCCAATGAATTCCCCCCCCCCCCCAAGCACATACACTGACTCAGAATCCTTGAGGGGGTTGGGGGTCCTTGTGATCTGTCCATTTAATCGTTCAGAGTTAAGAAATCTCAACTTGTAAACGTTAATTCTTATTTTCTTGAGGTTAAAGAATGTAAGAATGAGTCAGTTGTTTTGGCCACTGCAAACAACGTCTATTCCCCTAAATCGCTATCCGATCAAATTTTATATCTTAACAAAGGTAGCCCTCTATTCCATACATCTCTTCCATGCCTACAACATCCTGTAAATCTGACACCATACCCCCCACACACAGTAAGGTTGAGAGAACTTTAAATTTTCCCTTTATTTGATCTAAACAGCGTTCCTCGATGTAATATTCAGATGCCTAGTTTAAACCTAAATATATTTGGTAAATTGAAATTTTCCGTCTACCATTTCCATTGTGGAAGGGTGCTTAGTCTGTAAGCGCGCCAGGCTCGTAATCTGCAGTTCCCAGGTTCGAGTCCCAGCTGAACCAACGTTGAGATTTCACTCCGCAAAACTCCCGCCCTCCCCTCGGTCAGTAGGGACACCGATGGGCTTGGAAAGGCTGCTGTCCTTCGGATGGAACAATAAGCCGTGACCCTGTGTGCAGGAGAGCCATACCCTATACACCCTAAAGCCGTGTTTCCCAACGTCGGGCCCACGCCCCACAGGGGGGCAATTTGATTATCAAGGGGGGTAATTCGAAAATGGACTCGTTCAGAGTTTAATCGTATGGCGGTTAAATTTTACATAGAGGGGGGGACATAATAATTTTACAAAGGCTTAAGTGGGGTATGGCACAAAAAAGGTTGGGAAACACTGCCCTAAAGGATACGCTGGATAGCCTTGACGGGAGGCTCCCTCCTATCTGTCTCCTAATAGCTATGCAGTGGGCCCCCTCCTCCAGTCTTCGCTGAGCCTTCGGGGCCGTTGTGACCTGGCCATTACTCCCCATTGTGTGCAAAAAAGCGCCGCTAAGAGGTAAAACAACCCAATCCAACCATTCCCATTGAAAATAGAAAAAGAAGACGTAATCATTAACTCGAAATTTATGCTTTTCGGCCGTAACTCAACAACAGGACTTGAATGATTTCTTGAATTTAGGGAGTTGTGGAGCTCCGTCGAGGCTCTCAAATGCAGTTTGCTTTAATCTAAAGTTTGTTGACTCAAGATTTTGTCTTCTCTTGTTAATATGATGTTTGTATATACAGATAAGTGCTGTAATTGGCTCTGCTCACTGTGTTTACGTTTAAGGCACTTTTTAAAGTTCTTATTTTTATCAAGTCTTCTGTTACCGTTTGGGATGAAATTACTGAGGTAATACTCGCATCTTAAGAGTAGTTAGTTAAATGTTTGATTTGATCGTCGGAAGGAAATTAAATTTAATACCTCCATGAGAATTAAAAGAAGCGATTTCCTCTCTATCTTACGATGTTTACAGATTGGAGAATTGCCAGTCAAAGACTTTACCTTGACAAAGGAATTGGTGTGAATTTTCTTCAACTGGGTTGGGTGTTTTACCTCTGAGCGGCACTTTTTTGCACACCATGGGCTAAATGGCCAGGTCACAGGGACCCCGAAGGCTCAGAGAAGGTTGGGGGAGGGGACCCACTGGAACAGCTTTTGGGAGACAGATGGTAGCCTCCCGTCAAGGCCATCCAGCGTGTTCTTTAACGTTCACAGGGTATGGCTCTCCCGCACACGGGGCCACGGCTTAACGTCCCATCCGACGGACGGCGGCCTTTCCAAGCCCATCGGTGTCCCCTACTGACCGTGGGCAGGGCGGGGAATTTTGCGGAGATATAACGTGAGAAGAACATGACTGTCGTTATTGCAGACCGTGACTGTCTTTTCAAGACCAACGATGCTATTTACAAAGACCTACCTTTTCAAGACCAAAGATGCCATTTGCATGGACCAAGGCTGACTTTTCAAGAACAACTATGCCATTTACATGGACTAAAGACTGTCTTTTCAAGACTAACGGTGCCATTTACACGGACCAAGGACCAACACTGGCTTTTCAAGACCAATACAATTTACATGGACCAAGACTTGCTTTTCAAGACCAACGATACCATTTACATCAGAGGTTCCCAAAATATTTTGCCCTACCGCCCCCTTTTCAGAAAAAAAATTACTCAGCACCCCCCCCCCCGTAGAAATCTACCTTCTTTAAGCGAACAAATAGAAAAATGCAATGACAAATTTGCGTTCTTTTATGTATCTATATTTCTACCTACGTCCTACAACATAGTAAAGAAAGATGTTATAAATAAGACACCATGAAGCTTGAAATTATAAAATTATTTATTAAAATCAACCATAGTAAACATTCGCATTACACACAGAAAATTAAGATAACGAAGGATAATTTTATGTGTTTATTTGGAAAATAAAGTAATCACTACGACTTTAACTCTATGTTGCACAACAGATGAAACATGTACGAACGATTTTTCAAAATTTTCTTATCTTCCCTTCTTTCTTTATGCTTTCTCCGCCCCCCCCCCCCCAATTGCACCCGAGGCTACTACCGACCCCCTGGATTGTTCCAGCGCCCTAAGCGGGCGGTATCTCCCACTTTGGGAAACATTGATTTACATGGACCTAGACTGGCTTTTCAAGACCAACGATACCAATTACATGGACCAAGGTTGGCTTTCAAGAGTAATGATGCCATTTATACGGATCAAGGCTGGCTTCTCAAGACCAAAGATACCATTTGCATGGACCAAAGCTGACTTTTCAAGAACAACGATGCCATTTGCGTGGACGCTCTCTTTTTAAGATCAACGATTCCTTTCACATGGACCGTGGCTGCTTTTTCAAGTCCAATGGCGTTGTTCACACATATCGTGGCTATCATTTCAAGATTAACGATGCTGTTTAAATGAACCATGACTCATCCATTCAACATGGATTGGTCCTGTTTTTTCAACACCAAAGATGTCATTCGCACGGACTGTGGCAAATATAAGAATTAAAAAAATATATATGTCATTCTAATGCACAGCAAACAATCCCAGCAAATCGGAGATTGGAATTAAGATTATTTATCGAGTAAATGTGTGCCTCTTTCACAATCTATCCCATTATTCTTTTTTAAGAAAGAAAAAAGCAATTACTTTTCTTTTTCAGCAATGTCTTTGTGAAATCTCCTACTTCATTTAGAGAATAATTTTTTTCCCTTGTCGGTCCTCGTGAGTAACAACTGCATCATTTATCCCCTCCCCTCATCCTTTCTATCAGTCGGCACTAAAAGAGTTTGGAAGGAGTTTTTCTTTTCTCCGTGGAAACGCTCCATTTTAGAGATACTTAGACGATCTTGGCTTCAGATAAAACCCCGATTAAGTTGGATCGGGAACTACGCATGCGTGGCCGTCAGCTATTGTTGGAAACAGTAAATGTGGGAAACTTTCCGGTCCTGAAGTTCACGAAGAAATCACCTACCGATTGAGGGAGGGATTTTTCGGGTGTTTCCACTCACTCTGGGGCGGTGATTTGTTGCTGAACGTTTCTATTTTTGACTCTCCGCTCCAGGTGAACGACAGTGCAAACTGTTTTTGTTGTTGTTTCTTCCTTTTTTTTCCCCCCTTCTTTGGAGAGAAGGGGAATTTATTAACGATGAAGGTGGTCGTTGTTTTTGAATACAACGGATTTTTCGGTCATTATTTTTTTAACGTAGGCAAAAAAATATGTTACAAAGAGAGGATTTCACACTGGATTGGGCGAAATCTGAATTTGAACTGGAAAAAAATATTATTTAACAGTTGCTTACCACAACCTTCCTGACCAATTTTCAACACTTTAGTGTTGAACTAGGTGATATCTAGAGTAAAAACTGGTTGAAGTGGTGAAAATTGGTCAGGCAGTCTGGTTCAGTTAATCTGAATGGTTGCATCTTTGCGTATGTGTTTAAATTTTTTTTTTTATCTTGGGAACTAGGTAATAGAATTTCTGTTATCTTCGGAGGTAAGTAACAGATACTGGTGATGTGCGGCATGAGATAAACAGTGGAAAAGTGATTGCTGTTGGGACTTTTAAGAATCTGTGGAGAGCGTGAAGAAATAGGTGCATGCATCCTAAGACTAAAATTAGACTGTATAATAGTTTGGTTCTTTTTAGGGTAAGTTATGATAGTGAAACGTTGACCCATTGTAAATAAGATTACAGGAAACTTGATGCGTTTGATTCTAGATGTTTAAGCAGTATCTTGACTTTGTAAGTAACGATGAAGTTAATACAACCGCATATATATCATTTCTAATAATTCTAAGGTTGGGGGAGGGGACCCACTGGAACAGCTGTTGGGAGACAGATGGTAGCCTCCCGTCAAGGCCATCCAGCGTGTTCTTTAACGTGCACAGGGTATGTCTCTCCCACACACGGAGCCACGGCTTAACGTCCCATCCGACGGATGGAGGCTTTTCCAAGCCCATGGTGTCCCCTACTGACCGTGGGCAGGGAGGGGAGTTTTGCGGAGATAAATCTCAACGCTGACCCAGATGGGACTCGAACCTGGGAACTACAGATTACGAGCCTGGCGCGCTACCGACTGAGCCACCCCTTGGGTGCCGGGATTGTTAGAGTCGATTAAAAATATAAGCATACCAGGAATATCTGATATGCTGACAGCGGGATTATTTTTCCTCGCCTCTGATAATTTTTGCGGTATGGATAAGTATAAATCCTTGGGCTCGTTAGAGGTATTTACAGTCGCTCAAAAAAGTATCCGAACACTATGGTTGATTACAGAATTCAGAAACATACTACTGCATAGAAGTATAGATACAATACTACTGTTCAGAAGCAACTGTACACGCTCCAGTTACCGTTCACAGCAAACTGGAGCGTGTGCAGTTGCTGCACACGCTCCAGTTTGCTGTGAACGGTAACTTCACACGCTCAGTATTTCCGTTAGTGAGCCCACACGACCTAGTATCAAAATACTATGACCACCTACAGTCGCTCAAAAACGTATCCGAACACTATGGTTGATTACACAATTCAGAAAAAATATCTGGCAACGAGTTTTTTAGAAATTAGTGATCTGGCAATCTTCGTGTCACGTGACACGAAGGTTGCCAGATCACTAATTTTTGAAAAAATCGTTGCCAGATATTTTTTCTGAATTGTGTAATCAACCATAGTGTTTGGATACTTTTTTGAGCGACTGTACCATTTAAATTAATTAATTAAACCAATGAAATATATATATCAATCAAACATATACATTAAGTTGAAGTTTCATTAAAATATTTATACATACAGTAATAATTGTTTAAACAAAAAATAATTTTACAGCTTAAGTTAGCAATTACGTACTTTTTTAAAAATAATAACAGTTTATTCAACAACAAAAAAGACAAATACATTTACATTACATTTGCTATTACATGTCATAAAAAGATTATAAGATCTTGAAATAAATGAAAAAAGAAGCAAAATTCTGAGCATTAATATTACATAATTCCCACTCGAAAAAATACTCGCGTGCGAGAGCAGTGAAGAGAACAAACATTTGTACATCTCTGCGAAACCCGATAAGGCTTATCCGCAGGGAATATAACCTATGCTTTAAAAGTGTGTAAGTTAGTTAATTAGTTGTTCTGTTAGTTAATTTTTTTTTACCTTCAAAGTAAACAATTTTTTTAGTAACGGAATATTTAGTAATTCTCTGCATAGTTGGTTGAAGAGAGATCACGTAACTTTTAGTATTCTTTCCATAGTTAATTTTAATTATCGGTACTTTATAGAAATTTTTTATGCTTTTTCTGGTGTACTAATTAACGCTGTAGAGCAATTTTTTTTACCTTCAAAGTAACCAATTTTTTTAGTAACGGAATATTTAGTAATTCTCTGCGTAGTTGGTTGAAGAGAGATCACGTAACTTTTAGTATTCTTTCCCTAGTTAATTTTAATTATCGGTACTTTATAGAAATTTTTTATGCTTTTTGTGGTGTACTAATTAACGCTGCAGAGCAATTTTTTTTACCTTCAAAGTAACCAATTATTTTAGTAACGGAATATTTAGTAATTCTCTGCGTAGTTGGTTGAAGAGAGATCACGTAACTTTTAGTATTCTTTCCATAGTTAATTTTAATTATCGGTACTTTATAGAAATTTTTTATGCTTTTTGTGGTGTACTAATTAACGCTGTAGAGCAATTTTTTTTTACCTTCAAAGTAACCAATTTTTTTAGTAACGGAATATTTAGTAATTCTCTGCGTAGTTGGTTGAAGAGAGATCACGTAACTTTTAGTATTCTTTCCATAGTTAATTTTAATTATCGGTACTTTATAGAAATTTTTATGCTTTTTGTGGTGTACTAATTAACGCTGTAGAGCAATTTTTTTTTACCTTCAAAGTAACCAATTTTTTTAGTAACGGAATATTTAGTAATTCTCTGCGTAGTTGGTTGAAGAGAGATCACGTAACTTTTAGTATTCTTTCCATAGTTAATTTTAATTATCGGTACTTTATAGAAATTTTTATGCTTTTTGTGGTGTACTAATTAACGCTGTAGAGCAATTTTTTTTTACCTTCAAAGTAACCAATTTTTTTAGTAACGGAATATTTAGTAATTCTCTGCATAGTTGGTTGAAGAGAGATCACGTAACTTTTAGTATTCTTTCCATAGTTAATTTTAATTATCGGTACTTTATAGAAATTTTTATGCTTTTTGTGGTGTACTAATTAACGCTGTAGAGCATTTTTTTTTTACCTTCAAAGTAACCAATTTTTTTAGTAACGGAATATTTAGTAATTCTCTGCGTAGTTGGTTGAAGAGAGATCACGTAACTTTTAGTATTCTTTCCATAGTTAATTTTAATTATCGGTACTTTATAGAAATTTTTATGCTTTTTGTGGTGTACTAATTAACGCTGTAGAGCAATTTTTTTTTACCTTCAAAGTAACGAATTTTTTTTAGTAACGGAATATTCAGTAATTCTCTGCGTAGTTGGTTGAAGAGAGATCACGTAACTTTTAGTATTCTTTCCATAGTTAATTTTAATTATCGGTATTTTATAGAAATTTTTTATGCTTTTTGTGGTGTACTAATTAACGCTGTAGAGCAATTTTTTTTTACCTTCAAAGTAACCAATTTTTTTAGTAACGGAATATTTAGTAATTCTCTGCGTAGTTGGTTGAAGAGAGATCACGTAACTTTTAGTATTCTTTCCATAGTTAATTTTAATTATCGGTACTTTATAGAAATTTTTATGCTTTTTGTGGTGTACTAATTAAAGCTGCAGAGCAATTTTTTTTTACCTTCAAAGTAACCAATTTTTTTAGTAACGGAATATTTAGTAATTCTCTGCGTAGTTGGTTGAAGAGAGATCACCTAACTTTTAGTATTCTTTCCCTAGTTAATTTTAATTATCGGTACTTTATAGAAATTTTTTATGCTTTTTGTGGTGTACTAATTAACGCTGTAGAGCAATTTTTTTTTTACCTTCAAAGTAACCAATTTTTTTAGTAACGGAATATTTAGTAATTTTCTGCGTAGTTGGTTGAAGAGAGATCACGTAACTTTTAGTATTCTTTCCATAGTTAATTTTAATTATCGGTACTTTATAGAAATTTTTTATGCTTTTTGTGGTGTACTAATTAAAGCTGCAGAGCAATTTTTTTTACCTTCAAAGTAACCAATTTTTTTAGTAACGGAATATTTAGTAATTCTCTGCGTAGTTGGTTGAAGAGAGATCACGTAACTTTTAGTATTCTTTCCATACTTAATTTTAATTATCGGTACTTTATAGAAATTTTTTATGCTTTTTGTGGTGTACTAATTAAAGCTGCAGAGCAATTTTTTTTTTGCCTTCAAAGTAACCAATTTTTTTAGTAACGGAATATTTAGTAATTCTCTGCGTAGTTGGTTGAAGAGAGATCACCTAACTTTTAGTATTCTTTTCCTAGTTAATTTTAATTATCGGTACTTTATAGAAATTTTTTATGCTTTTTGTGGTGCACTAATTAACGCTGTAGAGCAATTTTTTTTTTACCTTCAAAGTAACCAATTTTTTTAGTAACGGAATATTTAGTAATTCTCTGCGTAGTTGGTTGAAGAGAGATCACGTAACTTTTAGCATTCTTTCCATAGTTAATTTTAATTATCGATACTTTATAGAAATTTTTTATGCTTTTTGTGGTGTACTAATTAACGCTGTAGAGCATTTTTTTTTTATCTTCAAAGTAACCAATTTTTTTAGTAACGGAATATTTAGTAATTCTCTGCGTAGTTGGTTGAAGAGAGATCACGTAACTTTTAGTATTCTTTCCATAGTTAATTTTAATTATCGGTACTTTATAGAAATTTTTATGCTTTTTGTGTGTACTAATTAACGCTGTAGAGCAATTTTTTTTTACCTTCAAAGTAACCAATTTTTTTAGTAACGGAATATTTAGTAATTCTCTGCGTAGTTGGTTGAAGAGAGATCACGTAACTTTTAGTATTCTTTCCATAGTTAATTTTAATTATCGGTACTTTATAGAAATTTTTATGCTTTTTGTGGTGTACTAAATAACGCTGTAGAGCAGTTTAAAGGTTTACGCCTTAGACACTATTCGAATATTATCAAAATCCAGTCTTAAAGTTAGAGGTTCCCGTTAGATGGTCCTTGTTTCAAGGCTTATTACAGCCAGCAACCTCGAACTGTACATTTTAAAACAACGCTAGTATGAAGAATTGAATTTTGATAATATTCTGCAATAGTGTCTAAGGCGTATACCTTTAAACTTCTCTACAGCTTTAATAACACATAATTGCTAACTTATCTAAATATTTATATACAGAACTGCAAGTTTTCTGTAGTAAGTTTGTGAAGGTGGTTTAGACACATAACCATTTTAACAATTGTGAGAAATTTATTACAACTGGACGAGTTTTTTCGTGTTGGGATTTTTTATCCACTGAAAACAGATAAAAAGCGAACTCAATAGCTGTTGGTTTTTAAAAGCATTTCGTAAAAAATGAAACCGTGGGTATTTCTTTATAAACGACCCTGTTTTTTATTTTTGGAACTCTTTCAAAATGTTTACCAATAAACTCATATGATATTTTAAGATCTACTTTTTTGAACTTATAATAAGATGCATTTCATTGCCTTAATAATAAATACCCCCTCAAGCAGCTGCTTGCCACAGAGGTCTGACAGGAGCCTGTCAGTTTATATGCCATAGTAGAAGGTCTGTGAGGATGGCAGGAACCTCAGCAGAAAAACGACACAGACGTCCGTGCCTTACCCGGGGCTCGAACCCAGGTCCCTTAGATCCATAGCCAAGCGTGCTAACCACTCGGCCATGGGACGGCACAATTGCCTTAATACGCTACAGTAAAGGTATAGCCACACAGAATGCGGTTTGAGAGGTTTGGAGTTGGAACATTTTAAAATTTTCTGGTGTTTGGTGTCTTAAAAACGTTAACAACTTCACAGCAAACTGGGATATGTGCCGCAGACATAAAAGCTCTTGTACCCGCAGAAATTCATTCTCCTGAGATCCCCAGAATCCTAAGAATTTTAAAAAGTTTAAAATATTAAGATTTAAGAAACGAATTTTGTGTGTACATTCAATTGCTTTTAAGCCATTTATTATTTAGCCTTACTTAAATTATTTCATGAGTAAAAGTAAGGGCGGATTTATTACTCCGACTCCCCTGGACTGATGACTTAAATAAAAACGTACGTCACGAGATAGTCATTACCGCTAAAAGGAGATTACCGTTTGACTCAAGTCAAAAGAAATTTTAGTCAAATGGTAACTTTCTTTTAGCGGTAATGAATAGTGAAGTAGAGCGTCACTTAAATCTAGAACTGATTATGAATCATGATACATTTTACGAGCGGTAAATAATAATATTTTCCCCTTACGATTTTTTTCTTTTTTCCCTTCTAACTGCTTTTTTTAAGTTTTGTACCCCCTCCTCCCCAAATATGTTTCCTCAATTTTTTGGCTATCTAGTTTCCTGTGCCGTCCCGTGGCCGAGTGGTTAGCGCTCTTGGCTACTGATCTAAGGAACCTGGGTTCGAGCCCCGGGTAAGACATGGATGTATGTGTCGTTTTTCTGCTGAGTTCCTGCCATCCTCACAGACCTTCTACTATGGCATATAAACAGACAGACTCCTGTGTGGCAAGCAGTTGCTTGAGGGGGTATTATTATTTTATTTTTATTTAGTTTCCTGTGAGGTCACATCCATTATTGTTAATGATATTGTTTTAAGAAGCCAGAGGATGTAATGGGCAAAGTTAAAGTTCATTTTCATTGCGGCCATACCCTAAAAGTCAGAGATATCTTTCTAAAATGAATTTTTTTCTTTCCTTTCAAGGTGGCCACCACTGCATACATTGAACAAGATACGATAACATACGTCATCAAACATTGTACGAATCTGGCCTTTCCCCCAAAAGCCAGTAGCTCCTGTGTTGCAGCATCCCCATCCTTTGTGTTGTCACGTGCCCCTCCAACGCTGGTCTAATCTGCGCACCACCCCCGAGCGCCACAGTGAACCCACTTGGTAGGTGGCAGTCACTGGTGGCACCCCCACCAACCGTCACTCAGCCAGTCGGGAGAGTGGCAGATCGAACGGCGCCAGTTCTCGGTGGCGGTGGAGCCCTGCACGGGGGGGATAGAGCCAGCCAGGTGGCCCGTGGAGAAGCGGCTACCGGCTCCGGGCTCCACGTGGTGGTTGTGGAGGGTGATTCGTCATCTTCAGTGACCTTGGAGTTGGAGGGATGTACCTCGACTGTGGAGGGAGTGGAGCCCAGGTAAGCCTGACGTTTTTTTTTGATATATCATAGATTTTACTGCTCTAGTTTTTAAATCTGTACTTTATAGTTGTTGATTTTTAAAAGTATTTCCATTCTTGAAACGGCTCAATATTTTCACATTTCATACTGTTATAAAAAAAAGTGGAATTTCTGTGTCTTTAATACTAAACACAATGGAAAAGATTACCAAGCAATGCATTAATTGAAAGGAAGGTTGATGCATTTTATACAAAAACTTAATCTGAAAAGTTGACATTGCGAAAAGGTAAATACAGTGGAACAAACAGTTTTTTCCCCCTGTATACGACTGAAATAAACAAAAAAAAAAACACTTCCTTTGTGAGAGATTTGTGAATAAGCTTTTGTGTTTTCGTTCAATTTTTCTCTTCTCTTTCGTTTCGTTACATCTCATAGAATATGCATTGTTTTCAACGTAACTTTCTTTATTAGGTTCAACATAAGGTTATAATTTTCAGGTGATTCAAAACGATAAAAAGATTCATATTTCTTCTGAACTCGTTATGGGTTTATGGAATTGAAAAAAACAACAACATAGCTTCTTTAATGATTATTTGTTTTGAAGATGATTAAACATCTTTTAATATCCGCAGTTCTATCGTAATTCTTTTACACAATTAGAACGTGCTGTTTCAAACAAATAAGTCATCAGCATTATTCATACCCAATAATCAAAACCTGATCTTTACAGTAAACTCATATTCTGTATTTACATTTTCAAGCCATTTGTCATTATATAACAAAATCGTTTAGTTAATTAAATAAAATGCTTTGGATTTATTTTTTCAATATCATAAAGGCCAACTAACATGCTGAGGACAATCAAGTTTCTGTTTCAAATAATCTAAAATTGTTATAAATTCCATTAGGAAAAATATACTGTCTAAAAAACATGTAACTTGCAAAATACCTTATTTTGAAGCCATTCCTTCAAACTGCACCAAAATGCACCATGAATGCTGTTTTGCATATATTTGATCGATTTATAATTGACCAATTAATTTATCCACAGGACAGAAAAACTATATAATTTTGCCTAAGAATAATGTGTTTTAAAAACAGATATTTTAATGTATTTACGGATATAATTTTGGTAATATTTAATTCAAATTTTGTTTCTGTTATTTCATTTACCTGCATTTCTCAAATCAATTTTTTCGCTAAAAGTCTCTTACAGTTTTAAGAAAATCATTTTATCAATAAAATGATCATATTTTCTTTCATCTAAAAAAAGCATTGTTTTTTTGAGGATTAATATTATCCTATCCATATGAAACAAATGTTAATATTTTGTTGACTTTACATTCCGCTTATTATAAAATAAATACTGATTTCGAATTTTCGAACGTTTTCTATATATTATATCTAAAATATTGTGATTATTTTTTGAGTCTATTAATGCAGCATGATTTGCCAACGTGATATTATTTAATTTAATTTGATGTTTAAAAAAGTCGTTAATATATTTATATATTAAAAATAATAGAGATCCCATTACCGAACCTTGAGGAATTCACAATTATTTCAATTTGGCCGCTGAACTATCTTACATTATATTAAGTTTCTATTTCGTATTCGAGAAAAATAGAATTCAATAGAATTTAAATTTGTGTTCTTCGATTTTCATTTAATCTCTCACATAATAAGTGAAACCAAGATAATAGCTTTTACATTTAGAAATGTCACCATTTGTCTTTTGGATTGAAAATTTTACAAAGAGTCGACACAAGTCAAGAAATATATATTTTCCGTCCTCACATGTTTCCTAAAACCAAGATAATTTTTATAAAAAACAAAATCCATATTAAAAAAAATACATTTTTGATTATTTTTAAAAAAGACTGACAAAAATTGAAATTGGTCTATATTTTTTTATGTTATTTCTGTAATTCTCTATAAAAAAATAGGTAAGAAATTTGCTGTTTTTGAGATATCAGGAAAGGTTTCTTTAGTAGGTGCTACATAAGATTTGGTAAATTCCCTGCATAATACTTTTTAGCAATGTTTGTAGTGACCTTCTACCGATTTTCTATCGTTTAATTGCTTAGCAACATCCACCAAGTCCAATTCTTAAATAATAATAATAGTAATAAAAAGTGTGATTTAAAGCTACAGAGTGTCCCAATTAAATATATACGCACTTAATCACATATTTGACACCAGCCACCATGCCAAGGTAAGTAAGAGATGATGGGAGACACCGATGAACTGGGAAAGCCATTTGCGGGAGAGCCATACACTGTGCACATTAAAAAATACCCCATGCGACATTACCATACCTACCTAACAGTTGTCCAGTACGTTCTCTTTTCCCAAACTTCTTTGAGCCCTATAGGGTTTTGTAACCTGTCCATTTAGCCTGTTGTGGGCAAATAAGTGCCGCTCAGAGGTAAAGCAACCCACGACTCTGATACCAGGCATTGTTTCCTTATTGTGGTATTTTTCTTGCAATATCATATGTTCAAAATCCACACATATGTTCAAAATCCACATCATCAGTCACAATTGCTTCGCAGGCAACGACTCTAGGAACACCTGCACAGATTGAGCATACTATTGGTGGAATATTTTAATATTATCCTTCGTTATCTTAATTTTCTATTTGTAATGCGAATGTTTACTATGGTTGATTTTAATAAATATTTTTCAAATTTCAAGCGGGACCTGGGTTCGAGCCCCGGGTAAGGCATGGATGATCGTGTTGTTTTTCTGCTGAGGTCCTACCAGCCTCACAGACCTTTTACTATGGCATATAAACTGACGGGCTCCTGTCAGACCTCTGTGGCAAGCAGCTGCTTGAGGGGGTATTTATTTATTTATTTATTTCAAAGTGTCTTATTTGCAACAACATCTTTCTTTATTATGTTGTAGGACGTAGGTAGAAATATATAATAAAACTAAAATAAATACCCCCTCAAGCAGCTGCTTGCTACAGAGGTCTGACAGGAGCCTGTCAGTTTATATGCCATATTAGAAGGCCTGAGAGGATGGCAGGACCTCAGCAGAAAAACGACACATACATCCATGCCTTACCCGGGGCTCGAACCCAGGTCCCTTAGATTTGCAGCCAAGCTCGCTAACCACTCGGCTAATAGATACATAAAAGAAGGCAAATTTGTCACTGCATCTTTCTGTTTGTTCGCTTAAAGAAGGTAAATTTCCAGAGGACGCTGAGTTTTTTTCTGAAAAGGGGTGCGGTAGGACAAATAAGTTTGGGAACCTCTGATCTAACTGAACAATACTGATGTACACACAAGTTTAATTTCTGTATGGCGAATTTTCATTTTTATTCCTTTGTTAGTTTCTAGTGTAATCTGGGATGATTCAGGATAACTAAAAATCACAATATTGATGTATTAAACTCTTTCCGTAACTGCATCAGTTAGACAGAATGTTAAACCATGATCATATATGCAGGCACCTAATACGCATTAAATTTACTCCCTTGTATGACTTTCACCAATGCGAGTTCCATTATTTCATACCAAATGGTCTCTGCCTAAAGCTCATAAGGTTATTAGTATCCTGTGCTCACATGCCTCAGAATTACCCAAATATATTAATATTTGGTTCATGGTTATTAAATACTGAGTCCACCGTCAATATAAACAGCTCGTCGACAACTCAACTTGAACTACATGATAATGTAATAACAACATGAATTAATGTACTATGGTGGTGTGTGTAGAGGAGCCATATCACGGCCCTGTAGGTGGCGGGGTGGCTCAGTCGGTAGCGCGCCAGGCTCGTAATCTGTAGTTCCCAGGTTCGAGTCCTAGCTGGGTCAGCGTTGAGATTTATCTCCGCAAAATTCCCCGCCCTGCCCACGGTCAGTAGGGGACACCGATGGGCTTGATAAATGCCGCCGTCCGTCGGATGGGACGTTAAGCCGTGGCCCCGTGTGCAGGAGAGCCATACCCTGTGCACGTTAAAGAACACGCTGGATGGCCTTGACGGGAGGCTATCATCTGTCTCCCAACAGCTGTTCCAGTGGGTCTCCTCCCTCAACCTTCTCTGAGCCTTCGGGGTCCATGTGGCCTGGCCATTTAGCCCATGGTGTGCAAAAAAGTGCAGCTCAGAGGTAAAACAACCCAACGGTCCTGTATTTAATATGTAACGTGGTATTATAAACAGGGGAGCCATACTAATATATTTTGTATAGAAAAGTGATAGTGTGCTATTGTGTATAATAGAATCATATCACCGTCCCAAGCAATTCGTCGTCATATAATAAATAAATAAATAAATGAAAAAACCCTCAAGCAGCTGCTTGCCACAGAGGTCTGACAGGAGCCTGGCATCTCGTAAAGGCCTGGGCAAACCTTTAGATGAAGGGCAGCATAGAAAACGGAAATGGAAAGGCGAGCAGCCAAAGCATTATTATAATTAATAACTTACGTTTAAAAAGCGAAAAAAATAAGTGAAACATAAACAATATAATTTTATTGCAATTAATTATTTTAATGAGAATTCTCTTCGCAGAAGTTGGTCTTTTTGTCCTCTCTATGTTCTTTTTCTCCTTTGCAAATTTAATTGTCTTCAGTAGCTCGTGGGCAGTACAAAAAGAGATGGAGGACCCCCTGGTTTGTCCGGGATTTCTCTAGCACAATTAAAAGATATCTGCGCGGATGTCAAAAGTTCTATCCTCATGCCCAAGGTGACAACTTGAAGGTTATCCGTATATGCGTTCACAAGGTCTTATCTGCACATCTTTATTGGAATCCGCGCTTATTGTTTATTTAACCCTTTCACGACTAAGGGAAACATTTTTCCCCATTTTAAAATTGGTGATTGTCGTATTTAATTATAACCTTATCTGCATTTTTTATACAGAATGTCAAAATAGAACGTATGCCGAACGCAATTACGTAAACGGGAACGTTTAGAAAACAAAGATAGAACTGTCAGGACGCATAATATATGTACTATGTGCAATGTCCATCTTTGCCTCGCTACCAAAAGAAATTGCTTCGCAGAATATCATAATTAGCACATCATTTTGTATAGTAATTTTAATTCATAATTTTGTATTATTTTAGTTAACATTTTGTTCTAATAAACCAATAAATAAAAGACATTGCATAATAAGCCTAACTATAATTTGTGTTACCTTTTTAGCCCATTGGGAAAAATATTTCCCATAAAATTCCAAAAAAACTACACATTGTTATGAATTTTTCTTATGATTTTTATTTATTTTACGTCTAAGCAAACTAAAATAAACAGTTACATACTAATATTTACTCTTAGAAACCTTATGGTCCTAAAAGGGTTAAAAAACGTCGAGGTTTTGCAAATGCTTACCGTCCGCTGTATGTTTGGAAGTGAAAGAAATCAGTCTAATTATTTATTAGTGACTAATAATTAACTGAAAAAATATACTGTGATAAAATATAAGCCCTTATTTCGGAAAAATATACCGTACCAAATGTTATACAAAAATTCCCTTAACCATTTAAAGCAGGCAAATTATATTGGTGTGCAGTGGCCAGATGCAGTAGATGTAGCTCAGGATAGACTTGCTTGGAGAACTAAATCGCACGGTCTGATTGGACCTCCGTAGCACATGGCTGCTTGAGGATGATGATGATGATGATTTTGAGTAGCCATTTCTTTTAATTATCCTATAAATCCCATCTGCATTTCGCTTTGTAAACTTCGTGATCTCCAAGAACTGAAATTTTCGCAGCTTTAATTCAAGTTTTCTACGCAACACTAGAATAATTTTTTTCAGCTTATATTCTGCTTTTCAATAAAAATCGCCTCTTTCACCACAAATATAAAAAATAATAAAAATAAAATAAATACCCCCTCAAGCAGCTGCTTGCCACAGAGGTCTGACAGGAGCCTGTCAGTTTATATGCCACAGTAGAAGATCTGAGAGGATGGCAGGACCACAGCAGAAAACAACACGAACATCCATGCCTTACCCGGGGCTCGAACCCAGGTCCCGTAGATTAGTAGCCAAGAGCGCTAACCGCTCGGCCACGGGACGGCTTTCACCAAAAATAAGCTTTTTAAATTTGTGACTTTATTCCAATATATATTTTTTTTTCTTTTTTAAAATGAACATCATATCATCTCTCTGCTTTGTACAGTTTTTACCTGAGGTTTTATCCGTATTAACATTAATCTTTTATCCATGGAATTCGTGCGGGACTCTTCTAACAGCTGCCTATCAACTGAATCTTTTTATCCAACTATTTTTTTATCTTCACGTTGTCTGTGACTTATCTATTTAAACTGTTTTTTTTCAACCAGATTTCCGCGGGATCTGCGCCATTTCCAGCTTATTTGAAAAATGTAACCACACGTAGAAGGTCATCTCCTTAAACTTTGCCCAAAATAATGGAATGAAATAATTGTGCTAAGCTAGCAATGTACAGTCGCTCAAAAAAATATTCGAACATTATGGTTGATTACAGAATTCAGGAAAAATATCTGGCAACGATTTTTTTTAGAAATTACTGATCTGGCAACCTTCGTGTCACGTGACACGAAGGTTGCCAGATTCTTCGATCTATCTGGCAACGATTTTTTCTAAAAAAATTCGTTGCCAGATATTTTTTCTGAATTCTGTAATCAACTATGGTGTTCGGATACCTTTTTGAGCGACTGTAGGTGGTCATATTATTTTGATAATAGATCGTGTGGACTCACTCACGGAAATATTGAGCGTGTGCAGTTACCGTTCACAGCAAATTGGAGCGTGTGCAGTTACTGCACACGCTCCAGTTAGCTGTGAACGGTAACTGGAGCGTGTACAGTTGCTGTACACGCTCCAGATATTTTTCCTGAATTCTGTAATCACGTGACACGAAGGTTGCCAGATCACTAATTTCTAAAAAAAAGTTGCCAGATATTATTTCTGAATTCTGTAATCAACCATAGTGTTCGGATACTTTTTTGAGCGACTGTACAGTAGTGCGGAGAAAAGGAAAAACCAAAAAAAAAAGTGATTTTCTGATAGTATGGAAAAGTTGTCAATCTAGTTTATGGACAAGCATAGGAAGTATTTTAAAATTAAAAAAATATCGTAGAATTCCTTCCGCCGTTGAATTTTTCACCATTAACACATTACTAAAAAAAAAAAGTTTACAATTTTGGCGATCTTCATTTTTGCTTTTTTCACTTCTTAACAGATGTCCAGTGGGTTCTCTCCCCCGAACCTTCTCTGAGCCTTCGGGGTACTTGTGACGTGGCCATTTAGCGCATAGTGTGCAAAATAAGTGCTGCTCAGTGGTAAAATAACCCAACCAATAGCAGGGTCACAATAGTGTGTCCTCTTCTTCTTTTCTTGCCTAACCCATAGGTTTGCTAGTGATTAATGGATTCCTCTTTCATTGGCATCATCGGGGCGGGGGTGGCTCAGTCGGTAGCGCGCCAGGCTCGTAATCTGTAGTTCCCAGGTTCGAGTCCCAGCTGAGTCAGCGTTGAGATTTATCTCCGCAAAATTCCCCGCCCTGCCCACGGTCAGTAGGGGACACCGATGGGCTTGGAAAGGCCGCCGTCCGTCGGATGGGACGTTAAGCCGTGGCCCCGTGTACGGGAGAGCCATACCCTGTGCACGTTAAAGAACACGCTGGATGGCCTTGACGGGAGGCTACCATCTGTCTCCCAACAGCTGTTCCAGTGGGTCCCCTCCCCCAACCTTCTCTGAGCCTTCGGGGTCCATGTGACCTGACCATTTAGCCCATGATGTGCAAAAAAGTGCCGCTCAGAGGTAAAACAACCCAACCATTGGCATCATCATACGTAGGCAAAACGTGATCATTCGCCTCTCTTGATACTCCAAACACTAGACATGGTTTCTGGTGTTCATTTACAGTCGGGGCAATATATGAATTATATGACAAATGGCTAACCAGATAAAGAAAATATGTGCTCCGTTGGGTTGGATTGTTTTACCTCTGAGCGATACTTTTTTGCACACCATGGGCTAAATGGCCAGGTCACATGGACACCGAAGGCTCAGAGAGGGTTGGGGGAGGGGACCCACTGGAACAGCTGTTGAGAGACAGATGGTAGCCTCCCGTCAAGGCCATCCAGCGTGTTCTTTAAAGTGCACAGGGTATGGCTCTCCCGCACACGGGGCCACGGCTTAACGTCCCATCCGACGGACGGCGGCCTTTCCAAGCCCATCGGTGTCCCCTACTGACCGTGGGCAGGGCGGGGAATTTTGCGAAGATAAATCTCAACGCTGACCCACTGGGACTCGAACCTGGGAACTACAGATTACGAGCCTGGCGCGCTACCGACTGAGCCACCCCCGCCCCCTATGTACTCCGTCTCACAAGAAAGTTAACGTGTAGTTAGCACACTTGGCTACTGATGAAGGGACATGTGTACGAACCCCTGGTAAGGTATGGATGTTTCTTTATTTGTGCTTTCTTTCTGTTGAAGTCTCGTTTACCTCACAAGTGTTCTTCATGACGTATTATACTGACAGGCTCCTGTCAGAGCTCTGCGACCAGCAGCTATTTGAGGGGTAATTTGCTTTTTTCAATCACAAAGAGAGTGAATACCTCTAAACTATGAATCATCAGAACCTCTAAACAGCCGGATGCGAGATCCTGGAAATCCTGTCTCTTCTTTCCTTTCTAGCTATGCCATCTGGCAACAACAGCCATTGATAAGATCCTGAACGGCTGGCAGTGCTAAATGATAGGTACGAAAAATAATTTACTATTTGTTTGCCAGAAAACAGACTGCATGGCACAGCAGGAAGGGAAACTGTTCCAGAAGGTACGTTTTTCAGTTGTGTAGATTTTAGCTGAGAGTCAACAAAATTCACTTCAGTAAGTGGGTCATGCCCTTGTATGAGAAGGACTGTACTGATAATAGGACATTCCTCAGTCCTGTATGTAGCAAGCAAAAATAAAAGAGCAAAGAGTTCCGTCAAGTAGTGCCGAGTGGTTAGCGTACTTTTCTACTGATCTAAGGGGCCTGGGTTCGAGCCCATGTTAAGACAGGTCCCGCCATCCTCTCAGACCAGGGGGCGGGGTGGCTCAGTCGGTAGCTCGCCAGGCTCGTAATCTATAGTTCTCAGGTTCGAATCCCAGCTGGGTCAGCGTTGAGATTTTTCTCCGCAAAAATTTCCCTCCCTGCCCACGGTCAGTAGGGGACACCGATGGGCTTGGAAAGGCCGCCGTCCGTCCGATGGGACGTTAAGCCGTGGCACCGTGTGCGGGAGAGCCATACCCTGTGCACGTTAAAGAACACGCTGGATGGCCTTGACGGGAGGCTACCATCTGTCTCCCAACAGCTGTTCCAGTGGGTCCCCTCCCCCAACCTTCTCTGAGCCTACGGGGTCCATGTGACCTGGCCATTTAGCCCATGGTGTGCAAAAAAGTGCCGCTCAGAGGTAAAACAACCCAACTGTACTGATAATAGTAATATATTTTAGGACAATCCGCAGTCCTGTATGTAGCAAGCAAAAATAAAAGAGCAAATAGTTCCGTAAAGAAGTGCCGAGTGGTTAGCGCACTTGGCTACCGATCTTAGGGGCCTGGGTTCGAGCCCATGTTAAGACAGGTCCCGCCATCCTCTCAGACCTTCTACTATGGCATATAAACTGACAGGCTCCTGTCAGACCTCTGTGGCAAGCAGCTGCTTGAGGGGGTATTTATTTATTTTTTATTTTCAGAAAAAACGAGCTTTGTTACCACTTTGTCTGTCTGTCCGTCTCTAGACATGTTTTCTTTTTTATTTTCTTGTTTTTAGAGATAAAAATTCTTTTTGGATTGAATAGGTATTGATGAAATAATACAATTGTACTCTCGGAACCTTCCTACAGCAATAACTGCGCACTCTAATGGTGGTGAAATTTGAAATTTTAGTTATGAAATCTGAATGTCACGAAGTTTGCACTGACAACAATGATATTAATCTTACCCGCTTCCCCCCTCTGTTGGGGGGTGGGGTGGGGTAAAGATTTTTGTCCCCCTTTTTTTTCGCTTAAAACACAAAGATTTTGTGTTTTAAGCGAAAATTGTTTTTAAAAATAAATTGAAAATTCTTTTTGGGTCGGATAGAAATTGCGCCCTCTGACAGTGGAAAATTTTTAAAATTTCAAAATTTTAAACCAATATTGCAAAAGATATAATTGAGCTAGAAAAGTGATATTTTAGTGATTATTACACCCCCCCCCCCCTCCCAGGTTCGAGTCCCAGCTGGGTCAGCGTTGAGATTTATCTCCGCAAATTCCCCGCCCTGCCCACGATCAGTAGGGGACACCGATGGGCTTGGAAAGGCCGCCGTCCGTCGGATGGGACGTTAAGCCGTGGTCCCGTGTGCAGGAGAGCCATACCCTGTGCACGTTAAAGAACACGCTGGATGGCCTTGACGGGGGCTACCATCTGTCTCCCAACAGCTGTTCCAATGGGTCCCTTCCCCCAACCTTCTCTGAGCCTTCGGGGTCCATGTGACCTGGCCATTTAGCCCATGGTGTGCAAAAAAGTGCCGCTCAGAGGTAAACCCCCCCCCCCCCACCACCACCACCACCCTGCCCTAGGTCAGAAAGGGAATATCTCTGAGCTTTGAAAAGTCACCATCTATCACAGTGATTTTTCAACCGGTGTGCCGTGAGAGGATCTCAGGCGTGCCGCGAAAATTTTTAAAGATCACTAATAAAATTATTTTCTAAGGAAGTCCAAAGGACAATAAGTGTACAGTCGCTCAAAAAAGTATCCGAACATTACGTTTGCTTACAGAATTCAGAAAAAATATCTGGCAACGATTTTTTTTTAGAAATTAGTCATCTGGAAACCTTCGTGTCACGTGACACGAAGTTGGGTTGGGATGTTTTACCTCTGAGCGGCACTTTTTTGCACACCATGGGCTAAATGGCCAGGTCACATGGACCCCGAAGGCTCAGAGAAGGTTGGGGCAGGGGACCCACTGGAACAGCTGTTGGGAGACAGATGGTAGCCTCCCGTCAAGGCCATCCAGCGTGTTCTTTAACGTGCACAGGGTATGGCTCTCCCGTACACGGGTCCACGGCTTAACGTCCCATCCGACGGACGGCGGCCTTTCCAAGCCCATCGGTGTCCCCTACTGACCGTGGGCAGGGTGGGGAATTTTTGCGGAGATAAATCTCAACGCTGACCCAGCTGGGACTCGAACCTGGGAACTACAGATTACGAGCCTGGCGCGCTACCGACTGAGCCACCCCCCAAACAAGAGTGACGAAGGATATTTTCGCCCACACCGAACATCCGATACGAGCAGAAACTTTTCTCCCTCAGTGCACAGCCGAATAAAAATCGATATTTGAATAAAATATGGCAAACTAATTCTCAAAAAAAAAGTATAAACCAAATTCAGGATATTTTGCATAAGAAACAAAAAACAGGAATCTCGTCTTCGTGTCTTTCGGAAAACAAGGTGCTTCTTTAACAATAGCTATAAATAATTTAACAATTGATATTATAAATAGGAATTGCTTTACAAATTGCCGTGAAAATTGAACTAAGACAGGAGAAAAAATGAGCCGAAAGTATAGTGAGTTGTTTATGTGATGAAATAAATATAAAACATCATTAGTGTTGTCATCAATACTCATGAATAAATACATGCATTACAATTAACTTTTAGCTGCGACGATTGTGATGTTTGAGGTTTTTCTTTCTACATGCATTACATAATTCTAAAATCTGAGTTTGCAGTTTCCATTAATCATATCACTTTGCAACGAAGAAACAAAAAAATCCATCCCTCGGAAAACTCCCTGCTCAATAAAATGGAATGCACTATTGTAGAAAATAAAAACGCGACGTTGTTAATGGAGAAGGATTAACTGTAATTTTCTTGTGAAACAATTCTGATGAAAACCCACTTTGTAATTGGTGGAAAAAACAATCTATACAACTTGCCAGAGAAGGATAAAAATTACGCGAATTTTTTCGGAAATAAATTTAATAATCTTAGCAAGTTATACATATATTTAAATGCTGATTTAATTTTAATTTCAATGATGCTTTTATTGTTACCAAATTCTGCTTAAGACATTACCTTCGTCAGGTTTAAGATAGTGGAAATGAATTTTGTATAAATATAACAGATAAATCTTTATATACGTGAATATATATGTATTTTTTGAGATAATTTTCCACCATTGTTTTTGTGGTACAAGGATATAACGCGGAAATTATTGAATATTTTTCTTGCAAGATATCCAAGAGTTTATCATTTAGTAGGAAACAGGAAAGCTTGATACAAGATGTGGAGAAATAAGAATGGTAATGAGAAGTTTTATTTCTAACTTTTATTCTCATATAAAATTATAAATAATAAATACCCTCTCAAGCAGCTGCTTGCCACAGAGGTCTGACAGGAGCCTGTCAGTTTATATGCCAGAGTAGGAGATCTGAGAGGATGGCAGGACCTCAGCAGAAAAACGACACACACATCCATGCCTTATACCGGGGCTCGAACCCAGGTCCCTTAGATCAGTAGCCAAGAGTACTAACCACTCGGCCACGGGACGGCTTTCTTTCTCTTATTCCTCATATTTTCTTTTTGTCCTGTTTCAATAAAAAAATGCAATAAATTAAAGAAAGAAATTATATGGAGAAACCTTTTTTTTTTAGGTAAAAATATTAGGGAGCTCTAAGCGGCACTTTTTTCCCATAATGGACTAAATGGCCAGGTCACAAGGACCCCTAGGGCTCCGATAAGGTTGAGGGGAGGGGATCCACTGGATAACTGTTAGGAGACAGATTTCTTTCTACATGCATTACATAATTCTAAAATCTGAATTTGCAGTTTCCATTAATTTTTCAGTTTTTCCAGACAGATGGTAGCCTCCCGTCAAGGCCATCCAGTAACGTGCACATGCTGTGGCTCTCCCGCACAAGGGGCAACGGCTTAGTGTCTCATCCATCTATGAAGAAATGGTATGGCTATGAAGTTACAAAGAAGAAGAGAGCCTGGGAACTGATATTACGAGCCTGGCGCGCTACCAACTAAGTCACCCATGCCCCATTTGCGAAGGGAACAGGAATTTACGGTTGTTTCTACTCTACTCAGGGCACAATTAGTAAAGAATATAGAAATCTGCTCTACCCGATTCGGTATCGAATGCCATGATTAATGAAACACATTATCGGAACTCTAATATAATAGGAATGAAGAAATAATTCTCATTTTTTTCACACTCATTTCTTTCCTCACAGAAGTGTTTCTGAAATTTATTAGTTAATAAATGATTAATGAAACACATTATCGGAACTCTAATATACCCATAAATGTAGCTTCTTTTTTATAAAAGTCGGAAATCATGTTCACAAATGTACTTAAATCGATAATAAATGCACATATTACACAGGAATGAAGAAATAATTTTGTCGAAAAAAAAAAGAATGAGCATCGCCGATGACTGGGACTCATCGGCAACACTCATTTTTTTTCCACAGAAGTGTTTCTGAAATTTGTTAGTTTGAATAGTAAATGCACATATTACATAGGAATGAAGAAATAATTTTGTCGAAAAAAATGAGCACCACCGATGACTGGGACTCATCGGCAACACTCATTTTTTTCCTCACAGAAGTGTTTCTGAAATTTATTAGTTTGAATAGTAAATGCACATATTACATAGGAATGAAGAAATAATTTTGTCGAAAAAAATGAGCATCGCCGATGACTGGGACTCATCGGCAACACTCATTTTTTCCCCACAGAAGTGTTTCTGAAATTTATTAGTTTGAATAGTAAATGCACATATTACATAGGAATGAAGAAATAATTTTGTCGAAAAAAAAAAATGAGCATCGCCGATGACTGGAGCTCATCGGCAACACTCATTTTTTTCCACAGAAGTGTTTCTGAAATTTATTAGTTTCAATTAGAGATTGAATTAATAAAAATAATCTGTACGATTGTGGATTTGTTAGTTTCAGCTTTTTCGGTAAATAAATTATTTTCTCTTTGTAAATAGATATACCTTTCAGTCACAATAATAATCCTCTTTATAATCATCGAAGTATCTCGTTCCATTTTAAGTTCACACTCATCAATGCTCACGTAATCGGTCTTTTCAAGTAACGAAAACCTTATCTCGTTTCTGCGCAATAAAAAGCTCCATTAATTTTGTTTTTCCTCTGCGTAGAAATACACCATCGCTTCATATACTGTTGGCCAATGCCTCTGTTTAGCCAGGCCACGGTAATGGGCTTCATTACGAAAGCTCTCTCTTTCCTGGAGATTGTACTTCGAGACATCTACAAAACCCGAAATGGAACGGAAAACGGAAATCTATGATAATGGATTTGAGAAGGAGAGAAAGCCAATTACAGAAAGCGAGGCTGTCTTCAGTTAAAATGCAACACACAGTCAGACACTTAAAAGGAGACGTAATATAGGGTTTGTCTGTCCTTTACCCACAATTGAATGTCGTTCAAGCAATCCTGCAATCTGTTTCTTCGAGCAATCCTGTGAACCAACACATCGAATATTTGCTACTGGACCCGACTTTAGTCGTTTTGCAAATTAACTCTGACTCTTCTTGCAGTTATCGCTGTTATGGTGGATGCAGTTAGTCTTAAAAGCCCACTTTACCCTTCTCTGAGGGGGTGGCTCAGTCGGTAGCGCGCCAGGCTCGTAATCTGTAGTTCCCAGGTTCGAGTCCCAACTGGGTCAGCGTTGAGATTTATCTCCGCAAAATTCCCCGCCCTGCCCACGGTCAGTAGGGGACACCGATGGGCTTGGTAAAGGCCGCCGTCCGTCGGATGGGACGTTAAGCCGTGGCCCCGTGTATGGGAGAGCCATACCCTGTGCACGTTAAAGAACACGCTGGATGGCCTTTGACGGGAGGCTACCATCTGTCTCCCAACAGCTGTTCCAGTGGGTCCCCTCCCCCAACCTTCTCTGAGCCTTAGGGGTCCATGTGACCTGGCCATTTAGCCCATGGTGTGCAAAAAAGTGCCGCTCAGAGGTAAAACAACCCAACATTAAAGAACACGCTGGATGGCCTTGACGGGAGGCTACCATCTGTCTCCCAACAGTTGTTCCAGTGGGTCCCCTCCCCCAACCTTCTCTGAGCCTTCGGGGTCCATGTGACCTGGCCATTTAGCTCATGGTGTGCAAAAAAGTGCCGCTCAGAGGTAAAACAACCCAAACAACCCTTCTCTGAAATCGCCATTTCCAATTTTGTTGTTGATTAACAACATTCTTTCAAATTGCATCTTGTTTATTTATTCGATGATATTGAAAATTAACGTTTAAGAATTGGACAAATATTTTTGTACCTAGAAGTATTGGTTACACCACAAGCAAATCGGTTTATTAGAAAAACCATTTAAAAATTAAAAAAAATCTACTATTTGTGCCCTTAAAAGTAGAAGATAAACTAAAACACACCGTTGGTGCAATTGACGAATTTCGTATTCGCTTCAAAGGAAGAGAGGGCGCCGACAATCTTGTTGAGTAGATAAATCATCGTTCATCGTAATCATCGAAGTGAATGCGAATTCAGTGACTGTTTGTACCTTCGATATGTTTTACATTTATTTTCCACTCTTTAGGACACATATAGAAAAATACGTGTTTTTTAAATTTTTGATTTGTTTATATTTTTTCTTTGTCACTGAAAACACCCATCTTCAGACACGTTCATTGATGTATGCTCATAAACATCGACCACATTTTTCCTCCGCCTTTACTTGGAGTCGTGTTTGTGGTAGCCCACGACATTGGGTTGGGTTGTTTTACCTCTGAGCGACATTTTTTTGCACACCATGGGCTAAATGGCCAGGTCACAAGGACCCCGAAGGCTCAGAGAAGGTTGGGGGAGGGGACCCACTGGAATAGCTGTTGGGAGACAGATGGTAGCCTCCCGTCAAGGCCATCCAGCGTGTTCTTTAACGTTGGGTTGTTTTACCTCTGAGCGGCACTTTTTTGCACACCATGGGCTAAATGGCCAGGTCACATGGACCCCGAAGGCTCAGAGAAGGTTGGGGGAGGGGACCCACTGGAACAGCTGTTGGGAAACAGATGGTAGCCTCCCGTCAAGCGTGTTCTTTAACGTGCACAGGGTATGTCTCTCCCGGACACGGGGTCACGGCTTAACATCCCATCCGACGGACGGCAGACTTTCCAAGCCCATCGGTGTCCCCTACTGACCGTGGGAAGGGCGGGGAATTTTGCGGAGAAAAATCTCAACGCTGACCCAGCTGGGACTCGAACCTGGGAACTACAGATTACGAGTCTGGCGCGCTACCGACTGAGCCACCCCGTGCCCTGTGACGTATAGTTAAGGAAATGACGTCATTATAAGGACTTTGATGGTATGTTCGGTGGAAAAGCAAAAAAAAAAGTGCATCTTTAACATGCTAAACAGCGAGAGTGCGCCAGTACAATAAACGAAGTAAAAAAGTGGGTCGAAACATGGATAAATAAGGAGAGATCGCCATTATAAAGGGTGAAAGCAGGGAGAAAATGCCATTGTAACGCGAGTAAATAACGATAGGCCTCCATTGTAATTTAGTGAAGAGTGTAATGGTAAAAAAATGTTTGCGATCCGTCGCTCTAAAGGGTCGTAAGAAGATTGATCTGCCCAGCTGTCCTCGTACAGTTGTCTTCACTTGCAGTCGGCTCTCGATCAATCACATTTTCAGCCCATTCCTGACACGACGTTGCGCAGAGGCCATCACCTTCCTCGACACCGGAATCGCTGATGAGCCCGTTTCTCTGCTTTGTCGGTTTGTCGTTGCTTTTTGAAGAGGGCACGGGGAAGTCGGACCCAAGCCAAAGGCCATGTAACACGAGGTACTTGATGGAGAGTGCTAATTGCTGTTTGGCTTGGTCAAAAAGGATGTGGTTTTCTGGCTGGCTGTTTTTCTGATGAGAGATGCGTCGTTGATAGCTGTAGAAGGTTTGCATGTTGTCAGAAACTAACTACAACAAGAACACTCTTACGTTTAAAATTGGGAGTAGGGAGGGGATCAATTGGTAGTGTGCCAGGCTCGTAATCAGCAGTTCCCAGATTCGAGTCCCAGTTGGGCCAGCGTTGAGATTTTTCTCCGCAAAACTCCCCGCCCTGCCTTCGGTGAGAAGGGGTATCGATGGGTTTGGAAAGGCCATTGTCCGTTGAATGGGGCATTTAGCCGTGACTCTGTGTATATGAGAGCCATATACCCTCTGCACGTTAAAATAAGCTGAATGGACAAAAAATTAGTCATCTCCCGCCGTAAGGGGCGGGGGTGGCTCAGTCGGTAGCGCGCCAGGCTCGTAATCTTTAGTTCCCTGGTTCGAGTCCCAGCTGGGTCAGCGTTGAGATTTATCTCCGCAAAAATTCCCCGCCCTGCCCACGGTTAGTAGGCAGGGCGGGGAATTTTTGCACCGATGGGCTTGGAAACCCGTCGTCCGTCGGATGGGACTTGGAAACCGATGGGCTTGGAAAGGCCGTCGTCCGTCGGATGGGACGTTAAGCCGTGACCCCGTGTGCGGGAGAGCCATACCCTGTGCACGTTAAAGAACACGCTGGATGGCCTTGACGGGAGGCTACCATCTGTCTCCCAACAGCTGTTCCAGTGGATCCCCTCCCCCAACCTTCTCTGAGCCTTCGGGGTCCATGTGACCTGGCCATT
Organism: Ryuthela nishihirai; assembly: GCA_038380435.1. Lineage (NCBI taxonomy): Eukaryota > Metazoa > Arthropoda > Arachnida > Araneae > Heptathelidae > Ryuthela > Ryuthela nishihirai. Next base: position 46,714,525 of record JAWZYU010000020.1, read on the forward strand.
TAGCCCATGGTGTGCAAAAAAGTGCCGCTCAGAGGTAAAACAACCCAAACAACCCAATCCGCCGTAAGAGGGTTATGTCCATTCGACAGCAACAGAGGGCGCATCAGTAATAAACGCGTCCCACAAATAGCTGTGCCGTGCGCTACGGGGTTCATACAGTGACAAGAAGTGGTTGTGTGCTACGTGTGTGTTAGTCGCTTTGTGAAACATGGGTCGTGCCAAAGATGTGAATGAGTGGCAAAAAGGTGTTATTGCGTTTGGCCGAGCCAAACGGTATAGTGTACAAGAATTTGCTGCCTTTGCAGGTGTATCGAAATGTACTTGTCCAAAGGGTCTTCCAGCAGTGGCCAGCATCGCAGTCCACCGCTAATCATCGCCAGAACTGCGTCAGGAAGACTGTGCTCACAAATAGGGACCGCCGCAGTGTGTCACACACTATTAGGGCAAACCGCTTTGTAACGAGGCAGGAATTGCTCCAGTCAGTCAATGCAGGCCTACAACAAGCTGTTTCCGAACGAACACTCTGAAGGGAACTGCATGCCGTGGATATCTGCAGTAGAGTACCGTGGAAGAGACCCATGTTAACAGCTCTGCAGAAGGCTGGACGGCTACAGTGGGTGCGGTGCCACAAAAACTGGACTGTCGACTCTTGGAAGTGTGTGATCTGGTCGGATGAGTTACGTTTTTGCTTGTACTCGAATGATGTGAGGCGACCGGTACATCGTAAGCCGCATGAAGCCTTTCATGCAGACTGTGCAAGGTTCTGTTCAAACTGGGAGACTCTGTGGTGTTCTGGTGGTATTTCACGTACGAAGAAAAGAGTCCCTTGGTTGCGGTGACGTCACACTGTAACCAGAAGGGCTCTATGGAGCTACTGGACGACCACATGTTGCCTTTTGTGCAGCATCTCCACAGTGAACATCAGAAAGATACCCCAGTCTTCGAAGACGACAATTGTCGCGTACACAGGGCTCGAAGTGTGTCGGATTGGCACGACGAGCATTCTGAAGCCTTCGAACAACTCGACTGGCCCGCTAAATCCCCGGATTTGAATCGCACAGAAAACTTGTGGGACTATTTGGCGCAAGGAGTGGAGCGCCGTCCTAGCCAACCGGCCGAACTGCAGCATTTGCTGCTGGAAGAGTGGATGAATATTGATGTGCATTACATCCGTACACTGGTGGCATCCATGCCAGACAGGATTTTGGCTGTTCTCCGGTCGCACGGAGGCGTTATGCGCTATTAGGTGACATTCAGCTAGGTGTGACTAATTTTTTGTCCGGTGAGCTTATATCCCCAAAGTTTCAAATACGTTAAATAACACTCTGAATGGCTTTAATGGGAAGCTTCCATCAGTCTCCTAACAGCTGTCCAGTGGGTCCCCTTCCCCCAAACTTCTCTAAGCCTTTGAGATCCTTGTAACCTGGCTATTTAGCCCATTGTGTGCAAAAAAGTACCGCTCAGAGACCCACCTAACCAATTTGCAAGGGTGGTGTTTGTCTCACACGGTAGCAGATTTTAAACCGATTTTTCTCGAGATCGATTTCCAATTGTGGTTGAGATGAGAACCCTGGTTCTGCATGGTGAAAAAGGGGACACCGATCCATCTTTGTCCTCTTTTTTCACAGAACAAAAGACCCCATCTGTCGAATGGGATGTTAAACCGTACAGTCGCTCAGAAAAATATCCGAACACTATGGTCGATTACAGAATTCTGTAATAATAAATCTCTAATTCATAGTTTTCGGATTGGGTTGGGTTGGGTTGTTTTACCTTTGAGCGGCACTTTTTTGCACGCAATGGGCTAAATGGCCAGGTCACATGGACCCCGAAGGCTCAGAGAAGGTTGGGGGAGGGGACCCACTGGAACAGCTGTTAGGAGACAGATGGTAGCCTCCCGTCAAGGCCATCCAGCGTGTTCTTTAACGTGCACAGGGTATAGCTCTCCCGCACACGGGGCCACGGCTTAACGTCCCATCCGACGGACGGCGGCCTTTCCAAGCCCATCGGTGTCCCCTACTGACCATGGGCAGGGCGGGGAATTTTGCGGAGATAAATCTCAACGCTGACCCAGCTGGGACTCGAACCTGGGTAGTTTTCGGATTTTTTTTTTTTTGAGCGACTGTACTTCTCGTGTTTGACAGCCATGCCAGGATCACATTAAAGAATACGCTCGGTGCATTTTAAGAAAAGCTTTCTCTCCTATAATTTCATTCTCTTTCCAACCTATGAGCCAAAAAAAAAAAACTGCTACTATAATAAAAAAAAAATGGTAAATTTCTTTGTAAAGCGGATAAAATTCTCGAGTCACAAATTATTGACTCTTTGTAAGGTAGAATTCTAGTAATATTTCTTATACAAACAAAAGAGCTAGAATACGCTTTTAAGTCGTTGGGGAAGTATCTGCGAGACTGATTATAATAAGTAAATGAGATCGGACTTTTTTTTTTCATAAGTAAAGCGTCTGAAGTCATCAGTTCCGTTGTAAATCATTACGCCGAAAAATGACAACGAAAAGGGCTAATCGGGTAAAAGGAATTTGATTTTTTTCTTTCAGATTGATGCGAAAGGCAGAATAATCACGTTAGTAAAGGTAAAAATAATTCATAATTTTTATTTTGCATCGTGGCATTCATTAGAAGTAATTAAAGTTTGAGAAAATCTTTTACGGGTTTAAAGATTTCTTTTCTGAATTTTTTTAGTGAATTATATAGAATTGTTATTTTCCTCGGTGTTATCAAAGCTGGTTAAGGAAGAGGAGGGGGTTAAATTGAAGATTCAAAGCGTGTTAGGACATGAAAGGAACTTAAACTGATGATTCTAAGAAGGCAACTAAAACTAGAAAATTTCAAGCATAGCTTGATAGAAGTGATTCAGATCTTTTTTCGTGAGTCACATTTATTCGGTAAAATGTTGATTTAAGAAGCTTTGAATCTCTCTTTTGACATAAGGAAATTTAATTCTTGTGGAGATTGCTAATCCTGACTTCCTGATATAATACGAATCGAAAAAACAGAAAAAACTTACTATCATTTCATGTCTTTTCCTAATTAAGGGGGGCGGGGGTGGCTCAGTCGGTAGCGCGCCAGCTCGTAATCTGTAGTTCCCAGGTTCGAATCCCAGCTGTGTCAGCGTTGAGATTTATCTCCGCAAAATTCCCCGCCCTGCCCACGGTCAGTAGGGGACACCGATGGGCTTGGAAAGGCCGCCGTCCGTCGGATGGGACGTTAAGCCGTGGCCCCTTGTGCGGGAAAGACATACCCTGTGCACGTTAAAGAACACGCTGGATGGCCTTGACGGGAGGATACCATCTGTCTCCCAACAGCTGTTCCAGTGTGTCCCCTCCCCCAACCTTCTCTGAGCCTTCGGGGTCCATGTGACCTGGCCATGGTGTGCAAAAAGGTGCCGCTCAGAGGTAAAACAACCCAACCCTAATTAAGGGGTCTTTGCGTAATTAACTAATGGTGTTTCCTAATGGTATAGGTGTTTTGTTAAAAAAGAAGTTAAATTTATTTTCATTTTAACCCGAAATTCACATTTTTTTAACATTCATTTTTAAATACCGTAAATGTTTCCATTGTAGTCCCGGCTAGAATTTACAATTTCTTGCTTATAATATCAGGATACAATTTGAGCCCAAGTTAACAAAAAAGCCCAGGCTATAAATTAAATTAAAACTACCTGAGACCCGCGCAATTATCGTGAGGAGTTTGTCAGTTAATTTATGAATATGTGATTACATAAAAAAATATAAAAATTTTAGAACTCTTTTCATGTCAAATCAAACACTTCGCGAAAGTAACTGTACACTTCCGTTTTCACGAAAAAAAGATTCCGAACATTTGGCATCTCTGTCTGAGACCAGACAACTATTTGCACATTCTGCGCCATTTTAGGGGCTGCAATTCCAGCAGTCTACTATTTGGTCCAGAGACCTCTGTGGCAAGCAGCTGCTTGAGGGGGTATTTATTTATTTATTTTTTTATAATAGCAAATGAAATAAATGAAATTGCAATATGTCGTTAATTATAAGAATTTCAATTCCTCATTTTTTTTTTGGCTTTAAAACCAAATAGTTGTACTAAAGGATTAATTTTTTTTCATGCTTCTACAAAATGAAAAAAAAAAAGAGGAAAATTTATAAGCATGGCAGAGTATTATTTTTGTTATAAATAATGTTTTATAACTTGTGGACATTTTATTAGGATCAGGCCTGTATTCAGTCAAATAAATTTTCTTTACAGCGATGATTTTCTTCTCTATTTTACGATTGGTAGTGGAATTCTTTAAGAGATGTGGTAGTAGCCAACAATTCAGATAATCGATATTTTATTATACTTGAAAAAATATGCTCCGACAGCTTTTAATCTTTGACACATGAATGATGGAGCTACTCTTGCTTCTTCTCGGGGCGGAGGTGGCTCAGTCGGTAGCGCGCCAGGCTCGTAATCTGTAGTTCCCAGGTTCGAGTCCCAGCTGGGTCAGCGTTGAGATTTATCTCCGCAAAAATTCCCCGCCCGGCCCACGGTTAGTAGGGGACACCGATGGACTTGGAAAAGCCGCCGTCCGTCGGATGGGACGTTAAGCCGTGGCCCCGTGTGCGGGAGAGCCATACCCTGTGCACATTAAAGAACACGCTGGATGGCCTTGACGGGAGGCTACCATCTGTCTCCCAACAGCTGTTCCAGTGGGTCCCCTCCCCCAAACTTCTCTGAGCCTTCGGGGTCCATGTGACCTGGCCATTTAGCCCATTGTTTGTGGGTTGACAGCCCCAAGTGAATAGATTCACAGGATTTGTTTATCAGCTGGTGGATAATCCTGAGCAGAAGTCATCGCAGGCACCTGAACCCTTTGCTTCTATTGGCATCGTCAAATTCTACATTGGAGGAAGTCTTCCAGTGTAGATGGCTTCAGCCTTTAGTAGTGGGGGAACGGGTCTTTGCCCCATGTCTGCGATTAGGGGGCTGTTTGATATTGTCGGCATTCCCTCTCTCAATAAACATAGTTTCTTTAAACATCCCACTAACCATTTTCTCTCCATAGGTAGTTGGAATGTGAGGACTCTGCACAGAGCTTTTTCTCTTGATGTCCTCACACAAGAATTCCACCGTTATAATTTAGATATTCTCGGCTTGCAAGAGACCAGATGGACAGATAAAGGTCAGATTCTTAAAAATAATCTTAAATTTCTCTTTTCAGGGAGGGACGACAATAAGCATCACCAAGGCGTGGGTCTGCTTCTCAGCAGACATGCTAGCGATGCTCTTCTAGGATATGAGTGCATTAATGAAAGGTTTCTTACAGCAAAATTTCAGACAAGCGTTAAAGACTTGAATATTATCTGCTGTTATGCCCCCACTGAGGATGCCGATGAGGATGAGAAGGATAGGTTTTATGAACAACTTCAGGATATTTTGTATTCTGTCAAGAAAGGAGATATTACCCTTGTTCTTGGTGACTTCAATGCCAAAGTTGGTACTGACTCTGCCCTTTGGGGAGGAGTAATAGGCCCTTTTGGTATTGGTAGCTGCAATGGCAATGGGCAACGTCTCCTACAGGTAAGTAAACTCAATGGATTCAGAATAACTAACACTTATTACAAACACCGCGACATACATAAGTGCACATGGGTTTCACCTGATGGGCTGCATAAGAATATGATTGATTACATATTAATTAACAGCAAATGGGCTAGTTCTGTTAGGAATACCAGGGCATATAGGGGAGCTGAAATTGGATCTGACCATTACCTTGTTAAAAGTGTGTTGCAACTTAAACTTAAAAAGTGTTGTGCTAGGGTTAAAAAATTTACTTTTAATACTGAAGCTCTGAAAGATCCAGTTATAGCCAACGCTTACCATGATAGGTTACTTAGTCATTATGACAGTCATGGTTTGCTTACTACTGAAGTTGAGGAAGAATGGGATCATTTTAAACAGGCTTTTTTGGACACTAACAGTACTCTTTTAGGAAAAAAGGAGCAGAAGAGGCAAAATTATCTGAGTGATAAGGCACTTGAGCTTATTTCGGAAAGAAAGAACTGCAGGAATGCCCTTAATCAATACCCTACTAGTCCTAATAGAAAGCATTACAGAGACCTTAATGAACTTGTAAAGGATCAGTTAGCTGCTGATAAGAATCTTTGGCTTGATGGTTTGGCTGACAAAGCCGAGGAAGCAGTTAGACAGCACAACAGCAGAGAGCTGTACCAGATAGTTAATGTTTTGTGTGGTAGAAAATGGACAGGCATACAAGGATTGAAGGATAAACAAGGTAAGGTTATAGAAGGGGAGGAATCTGTCATGGCTAGGTGGGCTGAGCATTTCAGTGATGTTCTAAACAATGTAGTTAGTTCTACTCCCACTGTTTGCAATGATGATAGATGCATTGGTGGCTTTAATGTTGGACCTATAACACAATCTGAAGTTATTTTGGCTGTTTCTAAACTTAAACTTCATAAATCCCCAGGGGTAGATGAAATTACTACGGAAATGCTTAGAGCTGGGAATGTTTCGGTTACCACTTGGATGACTGAAATTCTGAATATCTTTTATGATAAAGGCATGGTTCCTAAGGATTTTACCAGAGCTATTGTTATCCCTATTTTCAAAAAAGGTGATCGCAGTTCTTGTGATAACTATAGGGGTGTCAGCCTACTCTCTGTTCCAGGTAAAGTTCTTTCCATGATTGTGCTTAATAGAATTAAGAATCTGGTTGACAGTCAATTGCGTGATGAGCAATGTGGATTCAGAAGTGGTAGGGGATGTGTGGATCAGATATTTTCACTTAGGCAGATTCTTGAGAAATGTTTAGAGTTTCAGAAACCTTTGGTTGCTAGCTTTGTTGATTTCAAAAAGGCTTTCGACTCTGTTGATCGTCATAATTTGTGGTTGATTGTGAGAACATATGGTATACCAGACAAGTTAGTTAACATTATGAAAGCTCTCTATAATAACACTGAGTCGTGTGTGAGAGTTGGTAAGGCTTGTAGCAATTGGTTTAGCATTACTTCTGGTGTTCGACAAGGGTGCATTTTGTCTCCTTTTCTCTTTAGCTTGGTTATTGATTATGTTATGCGAAATTCACTTCATGGGAAAGATTTTGGCCTTGAATGGGCTGGAGATACGAAAATTTCTGATTTAGATTATGCTGATGATTTAGCCCTTTTGGCAAATGATGTTGATGAGATGAACTCTTTCATTCGAGCTGTTGATGAGACTGGTAGTAGAGTAGGTTTGGTTATAAACAGAGAGAAAACTAAAGTGATGAAAATTGGTCAGGCAGGCTGTGATTCAGTTAATCTGAATGGTTGCAGTCTTGAGCAGGTGTCACAGTTTAATTATCTTGGGAGCTATGTAACAGATAATGGTGATGTGCGGCATGAGATTAACAGACGAATAGGGATTGCTGCCGGGACTTTTAAGAATCTATGGAGAGTGTGGAGAAATAGGCGTATACACCTAAAGACTAAAATTAGACTGTATAATAGTTTGGTTCTTTCTAGGATTAGTTATGGTAGTGAAACTTGGACACTTTGTAAACAAGATAACAGGAAACTAGATGCTTTTGATTCCAGATGCTTACGCAGTATCTTGGGCATTAGGTGGTTCAACTTTGTAACTAATGATGAGATTAGGCAAAGGAGTTTGCAACCTCCTTTAAGCAGCATATTGTGCAGAGAGAGACTCCGTTGGTTTGGCCATGTTGCCCGTATGAATAATTATAGATTGGCGAATAGGGTTATGAACAGTGTGCCTAAAGGCCTCAGAAAGAAGGGGAGACCTAGGATGCGGTGGGCAGACAATGTCAAACAAGACTTTGTTAGAATTGGTGTGCAGTGGCCAGATGCAGTAGATGTAGCTCAGGATAGACTTGCTTGGAGAACTAAATTGCACGGTCTGGTTGGACCTCCGTAGCCCATGGCTGCTTGAGGATGATGATGATGATGAGTAGTGATAAAAGCCATTTCATTTTGTGAGCATAGTACTGATAAAAAAAAATTCTTTTTGGTTGCATAGTACTGATAAAAACATTCTTTTTTGATTGTAGTACGGATAAAAACATTCCTTTTTTGGCTGCATAATGCAGAAAATAATTCCTTCTTCACAATTTTAAAATCTACCGATAATTTTAAAATCCACCATTTTAGGGCACTAGATTGTAAAATCATAACGTTTTGAAAATAAGCATTCTTTATTCACCATAGGCGTTTAGAATTTGTAGTTTTGCATCGAGGTTATTGGTTTGATCTCCCTCAATCAAGTGCACTCCCCCGTCCCTATAAATAAATAAATAAAAAAAAATACCCCCTCAAGCAGCTGCTTGCCACAGAGGTCTGACAGGAGCCTGTCAGTTTATATGCCACAGTAGAAGATCTGAGAGGATGGCAGAACCTCAGCAGAAAACAACACGAACATCCATGCCTTACCCGGGGCTCGAACCCAGGTCCCGTAGATCAGTAGCCAAGCGTGCTAACCACTCGGCCAAACACGAACATCCATGCCTTACCCGGGGCTCGAACCCAGGTCCCGTAGATCAGTAGCCAAGCGCGCTAACCACTCGGCCACCTGACGAAACTGAAATGCCCAAAGGGATCAGTAGCCAAGCGCGCTAACCACTCGGCCAAACACGAACATCCATGCCTTACCCGGGGCTCGAACTAAGGTCCCGTAGATCAGTAGCCAAGCGCGCTAACCACTCGGCCACCTAACGAAACTGAAATGCCCAAAGGACAATTAAAACCAGAGGGAGAGAAACTCTTTCTTAACTACGCCCCTTTAGAGACGTCATCTAGAGGACTACATATTCCCTGATAAGAAAAATGCCTCTTTCTCCTAATAAGGTGTTTCGTCACTGCCATTGCTTGATGACAAACACATTTTTAATTGGAGGCTTTTGTTGAGGCGTAACTATCTTCCAAAACCCGATATTTGACCGTCAGAGGGAGAAGCAGAGGGAGAAGCGCTCGAAACGATTTCTGACTTTTCATTTTCTTGCCCCATCGAATGAGTTATGGCGCCTGATGGCGGTTGGGGATCTGTTTCATTATTCATTGTCAATGTTGCTATTCAGATTTCTTTCGTAACAGGGAGAGAACATGCACTAAACTCTCAGTCAGTTCGCTCTCATCGATTCATGTAGTTTTAATTTCCTAACTCTTGATTCAATCATATATATTCTGGAGTCTGTTCAAACTCGTGACTCAGTGAGAGATGTTCTGGAGTCTGTTCAAACTCGTGATTCAGTCAGAGATGTTCTGGAGTGTGTTCAAACTCGTGATTCAGTCAGAGATGTTCTGGAGTGTGTTCAAACTCGTGATTCAGTCAGAGATGTTCTGGAGTCTGTTCAAACTCGTGATTCAGTCAGAGATGTTCTGGAGTCTGTTCAAACTCGTGATTCAGTCAGAGATGTTCTGGAGTCTGTTCAAACTCGTGATTCAGTCAGAGATGTTCTGGAGTGTGTTCAAACTCGTGATTCAGTCAGAGATGTTCTGGAGTGTGTTCAAACTCGTGATTCAGTCAGAGATGTTCTGGAGTGTGTTCAAACTCGTGATTCAGTCAGAGATGTTCTGGAGTGTGTTCAAACTCGTGATTCAGTCAGAGATGTTCTGGAGTCTGTTCAAACTCGTGATTCAGTCAGAGATGTTCTGGAGTCTGTTCAAACTCGTGATTCAGTCAGAGATGTTCTGGAGTCTGTTCAAACTCGTGATTCAGTCAGAGATGTTCTGGAGTCTGTTCAAACTCGTGATTCAGTCAGAGATGTTCTGGAGTCTGTTCAAACTCGTGATTCAGTCAGAGATGTTCTGGAGTCTGTTCAAACTCGTGATTCAGTCAGAGATGTTCTGGAGTCTGTTCAAACTCGTGATTCAGTCAGAGATGTTCTGGAGTCTGTTCAAACTCGTGATTCAGTCAGAGATGTTCTGGAGTCTGTTCAAACTCGTGATTCAGTCAGAGATGTTCTGGAGTCTGTTCAAACTCGTGATTCAGTCAGAGATGTTCTGGAGTCTGTTCAAACTCGTGATTCAGTCAGAGATGTTCTGGAGTCTGTTCAAACTCGTGACTCAGTGAGAGATGTTCTGGAGTCTGTTCAAACTCGTGATTCAGTCAGAGATGTTCTGGAGTGTGTTCAAACTCGTGATTCAGTGAGAGATGTTCTGGAGTCTGTTCAAACTCGTGATTCAGTCAGAGATGTTCTGGAGTGTGTTCAAACTCGTGATTCAGTCAGAGATGTTCTGGAGTGTGTTCAAACTCGTGATTCAGTCAGAGATGTTCTGGAGTGTGTTCAAACTCGTGATTCTGTCAGAGATGTTCTGGAGTGTGTTCAAACTCGTGATTCAGTCAGAGATGTTCTGGAGTCTGTTCAAACTCGTGATTCAGTCAGAGATGTTCTGGAGTCTGTTCAAACACGTGATTCAATTAGACATTGTTTGAAACTTGTTCAAAACTCATGATCCACTCAGAGATATTCTAGAATGTGCTCAAACTCGTGATCCGATTAGAGATATTTTATAGCCTTTTCAATCTTGTAAAGTTACTATTACCGACTTTTATACCCTATTGATTCTGATTCTAATGTTATTACTGTTTGTGACTTTTAGATTGTTATTCTTTCACTGTTACCGTTTTGACACTAATACTCTTAATCTTCCTGACTTTCAGGCTGTTATTCTCTCTTATTCTTACACTATTACAGTGTTTACTCCTATACTGTTACTGCCGCTGACTTGTACACTGTTGCTGACTCTTACAAAGTTCGTTTTCTTTTCCTTGTTTCTTTCTGTCTACCAATATTTTGCGATTCTTCACTCTACGTGCGTTCTACACACAGCCATACACCCTCTGACTGAATGGAATGCATTTTTTATACATAAAAAAATAAAGCAAACACTCTACGGATAACTGAGTAATTTCTTTCTTCTTCTGAGAAGAGAAAATGAAACAAAAGTGTCCGCCATCGCCTCTCGCATGTCATTCCTCTCTGCCGTAGCTACCAGAACCCATCGTCACGACTCACTGGTAATGGGCTAATTCCGCACCAAGGCCATTTTGAAGCCAGACAGCTGAGAAGAGAATCTAGAAAAGGTTCTTTCGAAAATTATAGGTGTGTTCTGAATCCGAATACTAAGGAAGGGTGGAGGGAAAACTCTTTGCAACTCTTCGAAGTGTTTATCCTAATGGGCTACATTCGCACTGCGCATCCTCCACAAGACTTTATTTGACGCTTTTTTCCGTATTTCACTGCAGAAATGGTGAAGTGAATGAAAAGACGACATCTAGTGTCGCACTTGATGCGACGGACTCTCACTTCGCTGCTCTCAAACATCATTCGTCTTTTAAGGTGAAGGGATTGAAAGGAATGCATTGTTTTATACTTAAACGGTTATTTTTTGCTATAGGTACCTCCAAGTCACAAGGAGCCATAGGCGCCAACAGTGGGTGCAGATGCAACGAGTAATAACACCCAGGATATATAGGAACTGTACAGTCGCTCAAAAAAATATCCGAACACTATGGTTGATTACAGAATCCAGAAAAAATATCTGGCAACGATTTTTTTTAGAAATTAGTGATCTGGCAACCTTCGTGTCACGTGATTACAGAATTCAGGAAAAATATCTGGAGCGTGTACAGCAACTGCACACGCTCCAGTTACCGTTCACAGCAAACTGGAGCGTGTACAGCAACTGCACACGCTCCAGTTACCGTTCACAGCAAACTGGAGCGTGTGCAGTTACTGCACACGCTCCAGTTTGCTGTGAACGGTAACTGCACGCGCTCAATATTTCTATGAGAGGGCCCACACGATCTAGGTCTTTGTGAGCTCACACGATCCAATGTGCTGTGAACATTAACCGCAACCGCTCCAGTTTGCTGTGAACGGTAACTGCACACGCTCAATATTTCCGTGAGTGAGCCCACACGATCTAATATCAAAATAATATGACCACCTACAGTCGCTGAAAAAAGTATCCGAACACTATGGTTGATTATAGAATTCAGAAAAAATATCTGGCAACAATTTTTTTAGAAATGAGTGATCTGGCAACCTTCGTGTCACGTGATTACAGAATTCAGGAAAAATATCTGGCAACGATTATTTTAGAAATTAGTGATCACGTGACACGAAGATTGCCAGATCACTAATTTTTAAAAGAATCGTTGACAGATATAGTCATGGTAGCCTCCAGTCAAGGTCATCCAACGTGTTCTTTAACGTGCACAGGGTATGGCTCTCCCGCACACGGGGCCACGGCTTAACTTCCCATCCGACGGACGGCGACCTTTCCAAGCCCATCGGTGTCCCCTACTGACCGTGGGTAGGGCGGGGAATTTTGCGGAGATAAGTGTCAATGCTGACCCAGCAAGGATTCGAACCTGGGAAGCCGAGGACAGGAATTACGGAAGAAAATAGCATCTCAATCACAGTGGGACTCGAACCTGAGACAGTTTACGAGCTTGGCGCGCTACCAACTCAGAAAGTGGTCGCGAAATTATATTGGAAACCACTGGTCGAACCTTTCTATTAAACTTTGGATCAAATTATTCATAAGCTCCATTTACTCTTTTTTCTTGCTACCGGTTAAAATATTTCCAATGAAGTTTAAGACAGGGAAGTCTGCTGCTCTTGTTGATTTGGTGGGGCGGGGGTTGCTCAGTCGGTAGCGCGCCAGGCTCGTAATCTGTAGTTCCCAGGTTCGAGTCCCAGCTGGGTCAGCGTTGAGATTTATCTCCGCAAAATTCCCCGCCCTGCCCACGGTCAGTAGGGGACACCGATGGGCTTGGTAAAGGCCGCCGTCCGTCGGATGGGACGTTAAGCCGTGGCCCCGTGTGCGGGAGAGCCATACCCTGTGCACGTTAAAGAACACGCTGGATGGCCTTGACGGGAGGCTACCATCTGTCTCCCAACAGCTGTTCCAGTGGGTCCCCTCCCCCAACCTTCTCTGAGCCTTCGGGGTCCATGTGACCTGGCCATTTAGCCCATGGTGTGCAAAAAAGTGCCGCTCAGAGGTAAAACAACCCAACCTTGTTGATTTGGACGCCATCTTCTCTAATGACTAAATTAAATCAAGTTCTCTTGCAAAAAAAAAATGATCATTGACTTATTGTCCTCTCCTTCCCCATAAAAGCAAGCAATATAAAAATAAGATTCAAATCCATTACATTCGAAATGTAATATTCTTCTCTGCTGTTTTTTTTCCGAATAATTTCAATCTCAGTGTTGATTCTGTACTCGTCTCTGTCGAAGATGAATCGTCCTCAATTATGACTCTGATTGGAATCTCCGTCTTCCGAGGGATGGCCGTGCGAATGCCGTGCGCGCTCGCCTCGTCGAGATTAAGCATCCACTCTGTGGAGAGGAAAATATTGGTAAACGGTAAATCAAATCCGAAACAAAAATCGACGTTAAGGAAGATTGTAAAAGAAATCATAAGAAAATAAAGATGCTTTGAGTTTTGTGCATCCTTGAGTCCACATATCTGTCAATTAAACTTTCTGTAGCTTCGGCGTTTGCTAAACAAAAGTCTTCGATTTGTAGGGAATGACACGGAGACAAAGCACCATTTGCACACCGTGGGCTAAATGGCCAGGTCACGTGGACCCCGAAGGTTACGGGGTTTTGGGTTGTTTTACCTCTGAGCGGCACATTTTTGCACACCATGGGCTAAATGGCCAGGTCACATGGACTCCGAAGGCTCAGAGAAGGTTGGGGGAGGGGACCCACTGGAACAGCTGTTGGGAGACAGATGGTAGCCTCCCGTCAAGGCCATCCAGCGTGTTCTTTAACGTGCACAGGGTATGGCTCTCCCGCACACGGGGCCACGGCTTAACGTTCCATCCGACGGACGGCGGCCTTTCCAAGCCCATCGGTGTCCCCTACTGACCGTGAGCAGGGCGGGGAATTTTGCGGAGATAAATCTCAACGCTGACCCAGCTGGGACTCGAACCTGGGAACTACAGATTACGAGCCTGGCGCGCTATCGACTGAGCGAACCCCGCCCCACACGGAGATAAGGAGTCGTTGTGTTGTTGTTTTACCTCTGAACGGCACTTTTGTGCATACAAGGGGATAAAGAGCCGAATAACAGCAACATTACAGTGCTAAGATTACAATTTCAGCCATTTTTTTACTATTATAAATAGTGAATTCGGATTTAAAAAAATTGCAAGCATTCCAAGTCATATTGATAAATATTTTTTATCCGAAATTTTCTTTTTAAAACAACTATTATTTACTAAACTGAACTCTATTATTCTCAATTATATCTCTTCGGGGGAAAGTGCGAGACAGTCTCTATCCAGTGGAGAGGGGAGCTTTTCTTAAAACCTCCTCGAAAGCAAATCCTGAAGCTAAGATATTATGTAAAATGAAGAAATAAATTCCGAGTAAAAGTGGGAGAAAATTCAAGCATAAACATATTATAATGTGTTAAAAGTTTTTATTCGTTGCAAAAACAAAAAGCATATTAGAAGTACATTAAAAATGCTGACGGATAAAATAATATAAACCCTCTGTTTAAAGAACAGACCCCCTTTATCGCGTTAAAGAACTTTTTTTTTTAGTAAGCCCTACCTGGGCCTAGTGGATCGAGTACCTGACTACTAAGTCCAACGGGGCATGCATGTCCTTGTGCAAGTATTTGTATGTTGTATGAGAAACCAAGATAAGCCTTATATAGCTTCTAGGTTATCTCCGTCCTTTGTTAGGGAAGTATTTTCTTCCTTTAAATAAAAGATGTGATGTCAATAAGATGAGATAAGATGAGGATACAGAAAAGAGGGAGGTTAGAGGATAAGTTTGATAACAGGAGTTTAGAGGAGGAATTGGCTACGGGAAGTCAGAGGAAGAGCAAAGAGGAGGTTAGAGGAGGAATTGGCTACGGGAAGTCAGAGGAAGAGTTAAGAGGAGGTTAGAGGAGGAATTGGCTACGGGAAGTCAGAGGAAGAGTTAAGAGGAGGTTAGAGCAGGAATTGACTACGGGAAGTCAGAGGAAGAGTTAAGAGGAGGTTAGAGGAGGAATTGGCTACGGGAAGTCGGAGGAGGAGCTAAGAGGAGGTTAGAGGAGGAATTGGCTACGGGAAGTCAGAGGAAGAGTTAAGAGGAGGTTAGAGGAGGAATTGGCTACGGGAAGTCAGAGGAAGAGTTAAGAGGAGGTTAGAGGAGGAATTGGCTACGGGAAGTCAGAGGAAGAGCTAAGAGGAGGTTAGAGGAGGAATTGGCTACGGGATGTCAGAGGAGGAGTTAAGAGGAGGTTAGAGGAGGAATTGGCTACGGGAAGTCAGAGGAAGAGCTAAGAGGAGGTTAGAGGAGGAATTGGCTACGGGATGTCAGAGGAGGAGCTAAGAGGAGGTTAGAGGAGGAATTGGCTACGGGAAGTCAGAGGAGGAGCTAAGAGGAGGTTAGAGGAGGAATTGGCTACGGGAAGTCAGAGGAGGAGCTAAGAGGAGGTTAGAGGAGGAATTGGCTACGGGAAGTCAGAGGAAGACTTAAGAGGAGGTTAGAGGAGGAATTGGCTACGGGAAGTCAGAGGAAGAGTTAAGAGGAGGTTAGAGGAGGAATTGGCTACGGGAAGTCAGAGGAAGAGCTAAGAGGAGGTTAGAGGAGGAATTGGCTACGGGATGTCAGAGGAGGAGCTAAGAGGAGTTAGAGGAGGAATTGGCTACGGGAAGTCAGAGGAAGAGCTAAGAGGAGGTTAGAGGAGGAATTGGCTACGGGAAGTCAGAGGAAGAGTTAAGAGGAGGTTAGAGGAGGAATTAAGAGTAGATCAGAGGAATTAATAAGCGAGGTCAGAGGACAAGTTAGTTAAACAGAGGTCAGAAGAAAAGTTAGTTATGGGAGGTTAAAATAAGAGTTAGACGAAAAGAGATTACAGGAGTAGTTAGATAAGATGTTAGAGGAAGGGTTAAAAATAGGAGGTTAGAAGAGGAGTTAGATAAGATTATTTCTACTTTTTAGGGCGGATATAGAAAGATAGGCATTTTTTAAACTTTTTAATTTCTTTCTTTGTCACTGAAAATACTTATCTTCAGAATATTTCATTTGATATATGACTCATAAATATTGAGCACATTTTTCTTCCCCATTTCCGTGGAGTCGTGTTTGAGGTAGCCCGTGACATTGCAGACGCCACTAGCTTTGAAACTCGTTAAGGTCGACACCCGCGAAATTTCCATCCCTCTTTTTCTAGGGGCGGGGGTAGCCAGTCGGTAGCGCGCCAGGCTCGTAATCTGTAGTTCCCAGGTTCGAGTCTCATCTGGGTCAGCGTTGAGATTTATCTCCGCAAAATTCCCCGCCCTGCCCACGGTCAGTAGGGGACACCGATGGGCTTGGAAAGGCCGCCGTCCGTCGGATGGAACGTTAAGCCGTGGCCGCGTGTGTGGGAGAGCCATGCCCTGTGCACCTTAAAGAACACGTTGGATGGCCTTGACGGGAGGCTACTATCTATCTCCCAACAGCTGTTCCAGTGGGTCTCCTCCCCCAACCTTCTCTGAGCCTTCGGGGTCCATGTGACCTGGCCATTTAGCCCATGGTGTGCAAAAAAGTGCCGCTCAGAGGTAAAACAACCAACACAGAAACTGGCCGACCGACTAATGACGAGTGAAAAGCAATAGTAATACTTAAAAAAACAAATAGTCTCTGTTTTGTGTGATCATATATTTAAGAATTTTGTTTTTCCTTTAGACAGCTATGAAATAAATGCCTTGTAACCATCCGATACAAAGGCTTTGATTCAAGATCATATCATTTGAGGAGGGTTGGGTTGTTTTACCTCTGAGCGGCACTTTTTTGCACACCATGGGCTAAATGGCCAGGTCACATGGACCCCTAAGGCTCAGAGAAGGTTGGGGGAGGGGACCCACTGGAACAGCTGTTGGGAGACAGATGGTAGCCTCCCGTCAAGACCATCCAGCGTGTTCTTTAACGTACACAGGGTATGGCTCTCCCACACACGGGGCCACGGCTTAACGTCCCATCCGACGGACGGCGGTCTTTCCAAGCCCATCGGTGTCCCCTACTGACCGTGGGCAGGGCGGCGAATTTTGCGGAGATAAATCTCAACGCTGACCCAGCTGAGACTCGAACCTGGGAACTACAGATTACGAGCCTGGCGCGCTACCGACTGAGCCACCCCCGCCCCTCATTTGAGGAGGAAAATGTTTTTTTTGAACATCCGTGAAGCATTTAATGCTTTTGAAGTGGGCTTACAAGAAGGTATAGTGCACATCTCTTCCAAGTCTAGCAGCAAAAAGGTTTCGCTCCCAAAAGAAGTAAATATTTGACTGCTTTGTTAGTAAAGACTCTTACCGAAAGGGAGATATCGGGTTGTTGGTTTTGGATGGAGAAGATGTTGAACCCAAAAGAGGATAGCGGAATAAAATATTCGCTTCTTTGCCGGGAATTTCATTTCGCATGGAGGGAAACTCCTTAAGTATTTTCATCATATATGTATGATACGTTTAGAGAAAAAGGTGAATGAATGTTAATGCGATTTGGCGAACTTGAATTGTACGGTGATAACAGAAGAGTCAGGAGTATTCTTTCCAAATCTGTGTCAATATGTCATCAGGAAAAGAATTCACACGGGAAACAAGTCATCAAAATGAGCTAGTTGTTTTTCTTCTGAGCTTCGTTTTTCTTCTCAGGAAAAATATCTGGAGCGTGTACAGCAACTGTACACGCTCCAGTTACCGTTAACAGCAAACTGGAGCGTGTGCAGTAACTGCACACGCTCCAGTTTGCTGTGAACGGTAACTGCACACGCTCAATATTTCCGTAAGTGAGCCCACACGATCCAGGTCTTTGTGAGCTCACACGATCCAATGTGCTGTGAACATTAACCGCAACCGCTCCAGTTTGCTGTGAACGGTAACTGCACACGCTCAATATTTCCGTGAGTGAGCCCACACGATCCAGGTCTTTGTGAGCTCACACGATCCAATGTGCTGTGAACATTAACCGCAACCGCTCCAGTTTGCTGTGAACGGTAACTGCACACGCTCAATATTTCCGTGAGTGAGCCCACACGATCCAGGTCTTTGTGAGCTCACACGATCCAATGTGCTGTGAACATTAACCGCAACCGCTCCAGTTTGCTGTGAACGATAACTGCACACGCTCAATATTTCCGTGAGTGAGCCCACACGATCCAGGTCTTTGTGAGCTCACACGATCCAATGTGCTGTGAACATTAACCGCAACCGCTCCAGTCCTCTTTCGCATGAAGTGGGCTAAACTGACAGATCACAAGGACCCCAAAGGTTCAGAGAAAGTTGCGGAAAGAGATCCACTGGGTAATTTTTGGAGCAGTCCATCAAGCTAATCCAACTTATATTTTAACGCTTCCTATCGGAAGGAGATTATAGTTGTCTCCCCTGCACAAGGGGGCCATGGTTTAATGTTCCTTCTGATGGAAGGTTGCCTTTTCAATCTGACTGATGTCACCTTTTGCGGAGATAATATGAACGTAAGCTGAGAAAGGACTCGAACCTGGGAGCGTTCTGTTACAAGCCTGGCGCCCTACTGATAAGCTACGTTCGGACTGGAGTAACTGATGATATCATTTTTCTGATATACATTATCATTATACCCTTGACTGGCTACTTTTTTAATCTACATAATGGGTTAGATGGCCAGGTTATAAAAACTCTCGTGTTTCAAAGGATAAGAGGAATCACTTGATTATTAAGCTTGAAATGGTTGGGTTGTTTTACCTCTGAGCGGCACTTTTTTGCACACCATGGGCTAAATGGCCAGGTCACATGGACCCCGAAGGATCAGAGAAGGTTGGGAGAGGGGACCCACTGGAACAGCTGTTGGGAGACAGATGGTAGCCTCCCGTCAAGGCCATCCAGCGTGTTCTTTAACGTGCACAGGGTATGGCTCTCCCGCACACGGGGCCACTGCTTAACGTCCCATCCGACGGACGGCGGCCTTTCCAAGCCCATCGGTGTCCCCTACTGACCGTGGGCAGGGCGGGGAATTTTGCGGAGAATAATCTCAACGCTGACCCAGCTGCGACTCGAACCTGGGAACTACAGATTACGAGCCTGGCGCGCTACCGAATGAGCCACTCCCTCCCCGTTTAAGAGGAGGTACTAACGGACTGGATAGCCACTGAACTTAATTGAATAAAGGGGGACATTAGACCAATCAGCTTGGATGGAATGGCCACTAAGGGGCTTAAATGGCAAACGTACGACTAAAACAGTGGACTCGGTATGGTAAAGGATAAGGTACCACTAGATTAGTGAAAATAATGTTATAATTCTTAATTTTTAAATTCTGAGGTGAAATTTGATTTTGAAAAATGTAGTTTAAAAGAGGAACTCTAAGATATTGAGATCGAATGGTTTTTGGGACCACAAGACCAATAGGTTTGAAGAGGAAAGGCAAACCACTAGAGCATTGAATTTGAAAAAGGAATCACTAGATTATTTGTCTTCAAAAGGAATGGGAATTATTATACAAGTGAGCTTAAAAGGACCACTAGAACATTGGTCTTGATAAAGGAATCTCTAGATGATCAGTAAGAGAAATCATCAGACCATTTGGCTTGAAATGATAGTGAACCATTGCAACAGAATTCCTCAACCTTTTATGGGCAATGATACATCTAGCTTTACTGAGAATTTTGCACACGAAACGAATTCTAAGACAACAGAATAGTACTGCAGTGGTTTCCAATCGACGTGTCGCGTCCAAGGTATGCCACGAAAATTTAAGAAAAACATTAATACTGCATAAATAGTTGTACTTTAAAAAAAAATTACGATTTTATTGTTTTTGTCAAATGTTGAGCTTAATATGCGTTTTTGTTTAGATGAATTGAATTTTAAAATAAATAATAAAAAAAAGTAACATTTTATCACAGATGTGTGTGTGGGGCTCAGAGAAGGGGACCCACCGAAGAAGAACCTCAAAGGGAGTCCTCAGAGAAGCGCCCCTCAGAGAAGGGGACCCACCGAAGAAGAACCTCAAAGGGAGTCCTCAGAGAAGGGGACCTACCGAAGGATAACCTCAAAGGGAGTCCTCAGAGAAGGGGACCCACCGAAGGATAACCTCAAAGGGAGTCCTCAGAGAAGCGCCCCTAAGAGACGGGGACCTACCGAAGGATAACCTCAAAGGGAGTCCTCAGAGCAGCGCCCCTCAGAGAAGGGGACCCACCGAAGGATAACCTCAAAGGGAGTCCTCAGAGAAGCGCCCCTCAGAGAAGGGGACCCACTGAAGGATAACCTCAAAGGGAGTCCTCAGAGAAGCGCCCCTCAGAGAAGGGGACCCACCGAAGAAGAACCTCAAAGGGAGTCCTCAGAGAAGGGGACCTACCGAAGGATAACCTCAAAGGGAGTCCTCAGAGAAGGGGACCCACCGAAGGATAACCTCAAAGGGAGTCCTCAGAGAAGCGCCCCTAAGAGACGGGGACCTATCGAAGGATAACCTCAAAGGGAGTCCTCAGAGCAGTGCCCCTCAGAGAAGGGGACCCACCGAAGGATAACCTCAAAGGGAGTCCTCATAGAAGCGCCCCTCGGAGAAGGGGACCCACTGAAGGATAACCTCAAAGGGAATCCTCAGAGAAGCGCCCCTCAGAGAAGCGCCCCTCAGAGAAGGGGACCCACTGAAGGATAACCTCAAAGGAAGTCCTCAGAGAAGCGCCCCTCAGAGAAAGGGACCCACCGAAGAAGAACCTCAAAGGGAGTCCTCAGAGAAGCGCCCCTCAGAGAAGGGGACCCACCGAAGAAGAACCTCAAAGGGAGTCCTCAGAGAAGCGCCCCTCAGAGAAGGGGACCCACCGAAGGATAACCTCAAAGGGAGTCCTCAGAGAAGCGCCCTTCAGAGAAGGGGACCCACCGAAGAAGAACCTCAAAGGGAGTCCTCAGAGAAGCGCCCCTCAGAGAAGGGGACCCACCGAAGAAGAACCTCAAAGGGAGTCCTCAGAGAAGCGCCCCTCAGAGAAGGGGACCCACCGAAGGATAACCTCAAAGGGAGTCCTCAGAGAAGCGCCCCTAAGAGACGGGGACCTACCGAAGGATAACCTCAAAGGGAGTCCTCAGAGCAGCGCCCCTCAGAGAAGGGGACCCACCGAAGGATAACCTCAAAGGGAGTCCTCAGAGAAGCGCCCCTCAGAGAAGGGGACCCACTGAAGGATAACCTCAAAGGGAGTCCTCAGAGAAGCGCCCCTCAGAGAAGGGGACCCACCGAAGAAGAACCTCAAAGGGAGTCCTCAGAGAAGGGGGCCTACCGAAGGATAACCTCAAAGGGAGTCCTCAGAGAAGGGGACCCACTGAAGGATAACCTCAAAGGGAGTCCTCAGAGAAGCGCCCCTAAGAGACGGGGACCTACCGAAGGATAACCTCAAAGGGAGTCCTCAGAGCAGCGCCCCTCAGAGAAGGGGACCCACCGAAGGATAACCTCAAAGGGAGTCCTCAGAGAAGCGCCCCTCAGAGAAGGGGACCCACTGAAGGATAACCTCAAAGGGAGTCCTCAGAGAAGCGCCCCTCAGAGAAGGGGACCCACCGAAGAAGAACCTCAAAGGGAGTCCTCAGAGAAGGGGACCTACCGAAGGATAACCTCAAAGGGAGTCCTCAGAGAAGGGGACCCACCGAAGGATAACCTCAAAGGGAGTCCTCAGAGAAGCGCCCCTAAGAGACGGGGACCTATCGAAGGATAACCTCAAAGGGAGTCCTCAGAGCAGCGCCCCTCAGAGAAGGGGCCCCACCGAAGGATAACCTCAAAGGGAGTCCTCAGAGATCGCCCCTCAGAGAAGGGGACCCACTGAAGGATAACCTCAAAGGGAATCCTCAGAGAAGCGCCCCTCAGAGAAGGGGACCCACTGAAGGATAACCTCAAAGGGAGTCCTCAGAGAAGGGGACCCACCGAAGAAGAACCTCAAAGGGAGTCCTCAGAGAAGCGCCCCTCAGAGAATGGGACCCACCGAAGGATAACCTCAAAGGGAGTCCTCAGAGAAGCACCCCTCAGAGAAGGGGACCCACTGAAGGATAACCTCAAAGGGAGTCCTCAGAGAAGCGCCCCTCAGAGAAGGGGACCCACTGAAGGATAACCTCAAAGGGAGTCCTCAGAGAAGCGCCCCTCAGAGAAGGGGACCCACTGAAGGATAACCTCAAAGGGAATCCTCAGAGAAGCGCCCCTCAGAGAAGGGGACCCACTGAAGGATAACCTCAAAGGGAGTCCTCAGAGCAGCGCCCCTCAGAGAAGGGGACCCACCGAAGGATAACCTCAAAGGGAGTCCTCAGAGAAGCGCCCCTCAGAGACGGGGACCCACTGAAGGATAACCTCAAAGGGAATCCTCAGAGAAGCGCCCCTCAGAGAAGGGGACCCACTGAAGGATAACCTCAAAGGGAGTCCTCAGAGAAGGGGACCCACCGAAGAAGAACCTCAAAGGGAGTCCTCAGAGAAGCGCCCCTCAGAGAATGGGACCCATCGAAGGATAACCTCAAAGGGAGTCCTCAGAGAAGCACCCCTCAGAGAAGGGGACCCACTGAAGGATAACCTCAAAGGGAGTCCTCAGAGAAGCGCCCCTCAGAGAAGGGGACCCACTGAAGGATAACCTCAAAGGGAGTCCTCAGAGAAGCACCCCTCAGAGAAGGGGACCCACTGAAGGATAACCTCAAAGGGAGTCCTCAGAGAAGCGCCCCTCAGAGAAGGGGACCCACTGAAGGATAACCTCAAAGGGAGTCCTCAGAGAAGCGCCCCTCAGAGAAGGGGACCCACTGAAGGATAACCTCAAAGGGAATCCTCAGAGAAGCGCCCCTCAGAGAAGGGGACCCACTGAAGGATAACCTCAAAGGGAGTCCTCAGAGAAGCGCCCCTCAGAGAAGGGGACCCACTGAAGGACAACCTCAAAGGGAGTCCTCAGAGAAGCGCCCCTCAGAGAAGGGGACCCACTGAAGGATAACCTCAAAGGGAATCCTCAGAGAAGCGCCCCTCAGAGAAGGGGACCCACTGAAGGATAACCTCAAAGGGAATCCTCAGAGAAGCGCCCCTCAGAGAAGGGGACCCACTGAAGGATAACCTCAAAGGGAGTCCTCAGAGAAGCGCCCCTCAGAGAAGGGGACCCACTGAAGGACAACCTCAAAGGGAGTCCTCAGAGAAGCGCCCCTCAGAGAAGGGGACCCACTGAAGGATAACCTCAAAGGGAATCCTCAGAGAAGCGCCCCTCAGAGAAGGGGACCCACTGAAGGATAACCTCAAAGGGAGTCCTCAGAGAAGCGCCCCTCAGAGAAGGGGACCCACTGAAGGATAACCTCAGAGGGAATCCTCAGAGAAGCGCCCCTCAGAGAAGGGGACCCACTGAAGGATACCCTCAAAGGGAGTCCTCAGATAAGCGCCCCTCAGAGAAGGGGACCCACTGAAGGATATCCTCAAAGGGAATCCTCAGAGAAGCGCCCCTCAGAGAAGGGGACCCACTGAAGGATAACCTCAAAGGGAGTCCTCAGAGAAGCGCCCCTCAGAGAAGGGGACCCACTGAAGGATAACCTCAAAGGGAGTCCTCAGAGAAGCGCCCCTCAGAGAAGGGGACCCACCGAAGAAAACCTCAAAGGGAGTCCTCAGAGAAGCGCCCCTCAGAGAAGGGGACCCACCGAATGATAACCTCAAAGGGAGTCCGCAGAGAAGGGGACCCACCGAAGGATAACCTCAAAGGGAGTCCTCAGAGAAGCGCCCCTAAGAGACGGGGACCTACCGAAGGATAACCTCAAAGGGAGTCCTCAGAGCAGCGCCCCTCAGAGAAGGGGACCCACCGAAGGATAACCTCAAAGGGAGTCCTCAGAGAAGGGGACCCACCGAAGGATAACCTCAAAGGGAGTCCTCAGAGAAGCGCCCCTCAGAGAAGGGGACCCACTGAAGGATAACCTCAAAGGGAGTCCTCAGAGAAGCGCCCCTCAGAGAAGGGGACCCACTGAAGGATAACCTCAAAGGGAGTCCTCAGAGAAGCGCCCCTCAGAGAAGGGGACCCACTGAAGGATAACCTCAAAGGGAGTCCTCAGAGAAGCGCCACTCAGAGAAGGGGACCCACTGAAGGATAACCTCAAAGGGAGTCCTCAGAGAAGGGGACCCACTGAAGGATAACCTCAAAGGGAGTCCTCAGAGAAGCGCCCCTCAGAGAAGGGGACCCACTGAAGGATAACCTCAAAGGGAGTCCTCAGAGAAGCGCCCCTCAGAGAAGGGGACCCACTGAAGGATAACCTCAAAGGGAGTCCTCAGAGAAGCGCCCCTCAGAGAAGGGGACCCACTGAAGGATAACCTCAAAGGGAGTCCTCAGAGAAGCGCCCCTCAGAGAAGGGGACCCACCGAAGAAGAACCTCAAAGGGAGTCCTCAGAGAAGCGCCCCTCAGAGAAGGGGACCCACCGAAGAAGAACCTCAAAGGGAGTCCTCAGAGAAGCGCCCCTCAGAGAAGGGGACCCACCGAAGAAGAACCTCAAAGGGAGTCCTCAGAGAAGCGCCCCTCAGAGAAGGGGACCCACCGAAGAAGAACCTCAAAGGGAGTCCTCAGAGAAGCGCCCCTCAGAGAAGGGGACCCACCGAAGAAGAACCTCAAAGGGAGTCCTCAGAGAAGCGCCCCTCAGAGAAGGGGACCCACCGAAGAAGAACCTCAAAGGGAGTCCTCAGAGAAGCGCCCCTCAGAGAAGGGGACCCACCGAAGAAGAACCTCAAAGGGAGTCCTCAGAGAAGCGCCCCTCAGAGAAGGGGACCCACCGAAGAAGAACCTCAAAGGGAGTCCTCAGAGAAGCGCCCCTCAGAGAAGGGGACCTACCGAAGGATAACCTCAAAGGGAGTCCTCAGAGAAGCGCCCCTCAGAGAAGGGGACCACTATTGGTCCTCGCGCTCTTTGTGACCATTTAGCCCATTGTGTGCGAAAAGTGCCGCTCAGAACTAAAACGAGCCATACAACTCACAGATGTGTCACAGTAAATGGACTATTTCAGAAGTATGTTAGTGAAGAGAAAATGTTGAAGAACACTTCACTAATGGTTTTTAAATGCGAACCTTAATAATTCTTTCCTCTTAGAAATTGCTAGCTCTCTTTGGATAATGATGAAACAAATGAAAGGAGAGCTACATATTTATTCACTTATTTATGTATATATATCATTAAAACGAAAACAAATGGTTTTCTCCAAAGAAACGATTACCTGTTTGATAAACGGTTTCGAAGTGCATAGCTTATATTTATTTAACATTCAATAATATTTATAAAAAATAATTCAAATGATTCTTCCTCCCGTACAACGTCCCTAGCTCAAGGGTAAAACTTACCCACCCCCAAAAAATTCACGTTTTCGAAAAAAAAAAAAAAAAACCCAGAAGATCCACGAAGCGTTTTTAATTAAAATTGAAAGACTACCTCATTCCTCCCTGTTTTGACAAATTTTCGAAAACAATTTCAGTGTTGCGTTTTCCATGCGCTCGCTTCGGCTCCTCGTGTCCACGTATTATTGGTGCAACTGTTTTGATACATATTGATGAAGTTAATCACGTGGTCGCAAGGCCCTCAGTTGGTCCCGTGGAGAATGTTCCTCATTGTTAAGGGAAAGAAATTGGAGCTCCGGTTTGCTCCCTGTACGTTAAATTAGTCTTCCGTACACTCGATTCGACCATTAACGATTTTGTTTTTAGCCTGGCTTCACTTTGCCGTATCTTGTTTCGTCGTCTGGTATCTCCATTGCGGGAAGATGCTGGCAACAGGGGTAGGGGAGAGGGGGGGGGGAGAAATTGCGTTTGTTTGAAGGTTCTCGACGTTTCTTACTCCGTGATATTTCTCAACCGAATACGTTAATAAACCGGAGGGTCAAAAAATGAAAAAAAAAAAAGATATTTTTCGTTTTTTGGTTATAAAAAAAAAGTATCGAAGTAACGAAGCAAATTATGGTAAACTTTCCGGGTTTTTTTTTTTGGGGGGGGGGGGGGAATTTAATTGCTTAAATTAGTTGTATATTTTTTGGTTTGAATTGATGAATACCACTTCTTTGTTTTATCTGGGGATTTGAAAATTTTCAGCCATTGTTCCATTTGCCCTGATCGGGAGGGATCCTTCCTATGTATGGGTTGGGTTGTTGGGTTGTTTTACCTCTGAGCCGCACTTTTTTGCACACCATGGGCTAAATGGCCAGGTCACATGGACCCCGAAGGCTCAGAGAAGGGTGGGGGAGGGGACCCACTGAAACAGCTGTTGGAAGACAGATGGTAGCCTCCCGTCAAGGCCATCCAGCGTGTTCTTTAACGTGCACAGGTTATGGCTCTCCCGCACACGGCGCCACGGCTTAACGTCTCATCCGACGGACGGCGGCCTTTCCAAGCCCATCGGTGTCCCCTACTGACCGTGGGCAGGGCGGGGAATTTTGCGGAGATAAATCTCAACGCTGACCCAGCTGGGACTCGAACCTGGGAACTACAGATTACGAGCCTGGCGCGCTACTGACTGAGCCACCCCCGCCCCTCCTATGTCTGGAGACTACTATCTGTCACCGAACATCTGTTCCAGTGGTTCGCTTCCCCCAACCTTCTCTTTGGGGTCCATGTGACCTGGCCATTTAGCCCATGGTGTGCAAAAAAGTGTCGTTCAGAGGTAAAACAACCCAACAACCAAAGCTCTTTACTCTGAATGAAATTCTCTAAAAAAAATGAAAAGTAGCTCTCCGATTACTTATGTGTGGTAGAAGCCTTAAGAATCTTGTACACGCAAAAATTTTTTTTTATCATCTGATAAAAATGTAAATCCTTATACTCGTAGGTGGATCTTTTAATTCGTGGGCTGTAGCTGCCAACAATTAGCAGCTTTTCGTAAGAGTTAATATATGATCTGTGGATTGGATTGTTTTACATCTGAGCGGCACTTTTTTGCACACCATGGGCTAAATGGCCAGGTCACATGGACTCCGAAGGCTCAGAGAAGGTTGGGGGAGGGGACCCACTAGAACAGCTGTTGGGAGACAGATGGTAGCCTCCCGTCAAGGCCATCCAGCGTGTTCTTTAACGTGCACAGATTATGGCTCTCCCACACACGGGGCCACGGCTGAACGTCCCATCCGACGGACGGCGGCCTTTCCAAGCCCATCGGTGTCCTCTACTGACCGTGGGCAGGGCGGGGAGTTTTGCGGAGATAGATCTCAACGCTGACCCAATTGGAACTCGAACCTGGGAACGACAGATTACGAGCCTGGCGCGCTACCGACTGAGCCACCCCCGCCCCATTAAGGTAGGCAAATCTCAACGTAGGCACATTGTGGACTTGAACCCAAGAACATCTGATGACTCACCTAACCTATTATCAATTGGGCGACATATTTTTTTATCATTGATAAAATGTACAACAACATCCTTGGGGAACATAATATTTTTTAAAATTGTTTATTCCACTGAATCTTAGAGATTAGCTAAATCTATTAAGTAATTAATTATCACAGGAAAAATCCTGTAGACAAGGACCACTTGAAAAAATGAGTTGAAAAAAACTGTTGTTTTGACTGAGATTCGAACCCAAGTCTCCGAGAAGCATGCCGGACGTCGTAACCGCTAGACCTCCGAGGTTTAGCGGTTAAGACGCCCGGCATGCTTCTGGTAGATCTGGGTTCGAATCTCAGTCAGGACAACCAATTTTTTTTCAACTCATTTTTTCAAGTAGCTAAGCCTAGTTTTTCTATTTTTCCCACTGACCTCGCAAACAAAAAAAAACAACCCCAAGACAAAAATAAAAAAATTCGTTCCAATTTCCAAAGCGGGAGATAACACTATTCGAGCCAACTCTTGCGAATGTGAATCATCGGAAGCGGCAGCAATAAGAAGAGGAAAAAGAAAAACTTAAAGAATGCTCTTCTTTCGCATTCGATTGCTATTATGCTTAATTTTGGCGAAGAGTTCTTTTCTTGGCTGGCGAGAGCCAAAAGCTACAATAAAGCATCCCTGGAGCTCCGAAGCAGGTGAAAAGGCGACGCAGGATTCTGTTGCCGACCCTCCCTCCCTCCATCTTCCCGTTGCCCGCGCAACCTCCTCTCTGATCCACAGGTGCGGCAGGCGCCGCTCAATCACGTGGTTAACGGTCCGCGAACCATCTCGCCGGTGAAGCTGATGCCGGCGCTCCAGCAGCAAAGCCGGCCCATGGGTCACGTGACCAAAGCGCCTTCTGCTTGTTTCTGACTGCGGCGCGTGCTTTTCGCTGACGTCACGTCTTCCGCTCGCCCTTTCCTTTTCGTATCATTCCCCCCCTCCGCGTGACCCACCCTCCACTTCCATCCGATTTCCGAATTGCAGTCTTCTTTTCGTGCTGCGAACTGCAAGAGAGGTAAGACTCCTTCTAACTTAGTTCCCTTCTTTCTTATTATCAGTTGAAGTTTGGATTAAGCAGTGTCTGTTGCATGATCGAGTGATCCTTTCCTGTTTGGAGGAGAGGATCTCGAAAAGTTTTACAGTTTCGTATTCCAAAGGAATGAAATAACGAGTGGCTGGAATTTTAGGAAAGAAAAGCTTTAACTAGTACTATTTACCTGGATTAAAGGATTCTGAAAAGCCATCGCGACTTTCTACCACTGCATTTAATGTCAGGGAACGTATTTAAGACTTATTTAAGGACGCCAACTTGGCGACCTTAATAAAAATAAATTCTGTTTATTTGAATTTCATATCTTAAAATTATTGAAAATGGTTTAAAAAGACCAGACGAGTTTTGCGGGAGGGGGTTGTTGGGTTGTTTTTACCTCTGAGCGGCACTATTTTGCACACCATGGGCTAAATGGCCAGGTCACATGGACCCCGAAGGCTCAGAGAAGGTTGGGGGAGGGGACCCACTGGAACAGCTGTTGGGAGACAGATGGTAGCCTCCCGTCAAGGCCATCCAGCGTGTTCTTTAACGTGCACAGGGTATGGCTCTCCCACACACGGGGCCACGGCTTAACGTATCATCCGACGGACGGTGGCCTTTCCAAGCCCATCGGTGTCCCCTACTGACCGTGGGCAAGGTGGGGAATTTTGAGGAGATAAATCTCAACGCTGACCCAGCTGAGACTCGAACCTGGGAACTACAGATTACGAGCCTGGCGCGCTACCGACTGAGCCACCCCCGCCCCGCGGAAGGGGGATAGAAATTATATTTTTGCATATTTCTAAGCAGTGTTATAATATTTAATTGTTTTTCCTTTGAGCGGCACTTTTTTGCACACAATGGAATAAATGGCCAGGTCACAAGGACCCCAAGGTGTCAGAGAAGGTTGAGGAAAGGGGAGGGACCCACTGGACAACTGTTGGGAGACAGATGGTAGCTCCCATCAAGGCCATCCAGCGTGTTCTTTAACGTGCACAGGGTGTGACTCACCACACACGGAGCCACGGCTTAATGTCTCATCCGACGGACGGCGGCCTTTCCAAGCCCATCGGTGTCCCCTGCTGACCGAGGGCAGGGCTGGAAGTTTTCCGGAGATAAATCTCAACCATGGCACTCGAACTTCAGAACTACAAATCACGACCTGGGGTCAACTATAGCCAAGGTCAGATTAAGGTCTTTATAGTCCCTAGGTACTCTCATAATCATAGCCCCCACGCCTTCTCCCCGAGATAGATCTACTCGAATATATATAAATATTGTTTTTAAGTAACTGCTGCTAGTGAGGCTACTGTTTGGCCTCAGGGGTCAAATGGCCCAAATGAAACGGGGAAACGAATTCAGCCGGAATGAACCAGAACGCCTTTCGGGTCTCAACCTTTTTCCCTCTGTTTTTTTTTTTGGCCCTTACCAAATTTCTTGAAGAAATAAGGGTAATATGTGTACGGTCGCTCAAAAAAGTATCCGAACACTATGGTTGATTATAGAATTCATAAAAAATATCTGGCAACGATATTTTTAGAAATTAGTGATCTGGCAACCTTTGTGTCACGTGTCACGAAGGTTGCCAGATCACTAATTTCTAAAAAAAACGTTGCTAGATATTTTCTCGGAATTCTGTAATCAACCATAGTGTTCGGATATTTTTTTAATATATATAATGTGTATGAATATATAATGCAATGAATATGGATCGTGTGCAGTTACCGTTCACAGCAAACTGGAGCGGTTGCGGTTAATGTTCACAGCACATTGGATCGTGTGAGCTCACAAAGACCTAGATCGTGTGGGCTCACTCACGGAAATATTGAGCGTGTGCAGTTACCGTTCACAGCAAACTGGAGTGTGTGCAGTAACTGCACAGGGCTTGAGGGGGTATTTATTTTATTATGGTTGATTAGAGAA
Organism: Ryuthela nishihirai; assembly: GCA_038380435.1. Lineage (NCBI taxonomy): Eukaryota > Metazoa > Arthropoda > Arachnida > Araneae > Heptathelidae > Ryuthela > Ryuthela nishihirai. The sequence continues at coordinate 46,744,755 of JAWZYU010000020.1, forward strand.
TTCAGAAAAAATATCTGGCAACGATTTTTTTAGAAATTAGTGATCTGGCAACCTTCGTGTCACGTGATTACAGAATTTAGGAAAAATATCTGGAGCGTGTACAGCAAGCGTGTACACGCTCCAGTTACCGTTCATAGCAAACTGGAGCGTGTGCAGTGTGCAGCAGTGTTCTGGAGCGTGTGCAGTTACAGAGCAAAAAAGTATCCGAACACTACGGTTGATTACAAAATTCAGAAAAAATATCTGGCAACGATTTTTTTAGAAATTAGTGAGCTGGCAAGCTTCGTGTCACGTGACAGGAAGGTTGCCAGATCACTAATTTCTAAAAAAAATCGTTGCCAGATATTTTTTCTGAATTCTGTAATCAACCATAGTGTTCGGATACTTTTTTGAGCGACTGTAGGTGGTCATATTATTTTGATACTAGATCGTGTGGGCTCACTCACGGAAATATTGAGCGTGTGCAGTTACCGTTCACAGCAAATTGGAGCGTGTGCAGTAACTGCACACACTCCAGTTCGCTGTGAACGGTAACTGGAGCGTGTACAGTTGCTGTACACGCTCCAGATATATTTCCTGAATTCTGTAATCACGTGACACGAAGGTTGCCAGATCACTAATTTCTAAAAAAAAATCGTTGCCAGATATTTTTTCTGAATTTTGTAATCAACCGTAGTGTTCGGATACTTTTTTGAGCGACTGTACAAGAAATATTTTGGTATTCGGGAAGAAAAATTTCGGAAAAAAAAACAAATGAAACAAAATATATATGATAAGTAGCATTCTAGTTCGTTCGAGTTAAGTCTTAATTAGTACATTTAATTCAGAATATTTAAACTAGATTTCATTCCACGGTAATTAAATAAGATAGAAAACAACAAACTAAAAGCGACAAAAAACTTCAAAAAAGGAAACGCTGCCAAAAGAAAAATGACCGGAAGTAAGAAAAGGAAACTTCGTTTTCTTGTTTTTCAATCAACGTCCAACATCTTATCGGAGAAGAGAAGCGTAGGAGGGCCATGTTGTCAGCCTCCAAGTGGATGGATGGCCGCCTGACCCTCATCTGTCCCCATCACGTCCCGAAGATTACTTGCATCGCCGGGCTAGATAGAAGCAGCATCCTCAACGGCTTCCATCTCTTCCCGCCACATCAGCACGTGAGCGCATCAAATATTTAGCGTAATTGACCCTCTGGGGTTGGTCGGGTTAAAGCGTCTTCTTGTGTTGGATTTCAGCAAGCGAGCCAAAGATTCTCCAATGGATGCGGAGATGTAGAGACTGACGCCGCCGCCGCCACGTGTCCGGGGAGACAGAAGCGGCAGAGCAACAAGATGATGCATCAGATGGAAGATGCTGCTGGGAGGAATGAAAGGGTTGCTGCTCTGGAAAAAGGAGAGCAGGAGTTCAAGCAAAGGAGAGAGACTTTCGCTTGAGAGGATGTTGAGCAGCGGAAGGATCGTCTCCTCAGAGGGAGACGAAACAGATTACGAGCTGCTTGTGAAGAGGGGAAGCTGACTGCACTGGAAGAGGAGGAGGAGAAGAGATTGTGTGCATTGTTCTTCATTCGGTTCACAGAAGAAGGAAGAGGACTTTTAGGTGTGATAGACGAATCAATTTGAATGAATGATGGAAATCTAACTTCTTTTTCATTTACGCATATTCAATTAGAAGGAGAATTATTTATCTTTTGAATAAACCTACTCTCTTGCTGTGGGCCTGCTATTGAAGAGATTCTTTGGGTTTGGAAAGGCCGCCGTCCATCGGATGGGACGTTGAGCCGTGGACCTCATCTGCCTCCTAAAAGGGCGGGGGTGGCTCAGTCCGTAGCGCGCCAGGCTCGTAATCTGTAGTTCCCAGGTTCGAGTCCCAGCTGGGTCAGCGTTGAGATTTATCGCCGCAAAATTCCCATCCCTGCCCACGGTCAGTAGGGGACACCGATGGGCTTGGAAAGGCCGCCGTCCGTCGGATGGGACGTTAAGCCGTGGCCCCGTGTTCGGGAGAGCCATACCCTGTGCCCGTTAAAGAACACGCTGGATCCTTGACGGGAGGCTACCACCAGAGGTAAAACAACCCAACCCTCCTAAAAGCTTTCCAATGGGTACTCTTCCTCCAACTCTCTCTAGGCCATTCTGTTTAAAAATATTCCATTCAGAGGTGAAACAACCAAACACAAAACTCATCTTATTGTGGGTTGTGCTGCTTTAGGAAACGTATTCCCCCCCCCCCCCCACGCACATACTTCTCACCCCTACACTTGCTACCTTTTCAGATCGTGAAAAGGGACATAAAATTCTGTCAATGGGGAACGGTAGAACACTTTCCAAAGGATCTTTGTATTTTCAGTGTTATCCCAAAAGAAAAAGTTAAATTCAAAATTTGTCGTAATTTTAGGCAATTTAAGGCAAAACTGGCAAGGCAATGAAAGACTTTACAGTCGACGCTTCTGCAATTCTCGGGGCGGGGGTGGCTTAGTCGGTAGCTCGCCAGGCTCGTAATCTGTAGTTCCCAGGTTCGAGTCCCAGCTGGGTCAGCGTTGAGATATATCTCCGCAAAAATTCCCCGCCCTGTCCACGGTCAGCAGGGGACACCGATGGGCTTGGAAAGGCCGCCGTCCGTTGGATGGGACGTTAAGCCGTGGTCCCGTGTGCGGGAGAGCCGTACCCTATGCACGATAAAGAACACGCTGGATGGCCTTGACGGGAGACTACTATTATGTATCCCAACAGCTGTTCCAGTGGGTCCCCTCCCCCAACCTTCTCTGAGCCTTCGGGGTCCATGTGACCTGGCCATTTAGCCCATGGTGTGCAAAAAAGTGCCGCTCAGAGGTAAAACAACCCAATCCAACTCTGCAATTCTCATAGGCCAATGACCTATCGATCATTTTCTCAATCAACCAATGATCGACGAGAACTGTTGAGGCATCAGCTGCGGAGTCTCATTCTCTCCAGTTGTATTGCTGGAAAGGGCAGATCTTAGCTCAGAAGACTTTGAGCATCACATGATCAAAATACGACTTGAACGTCGCTATTCTTTTTTTTAAACCAACAATTTGATAGTCTTTCTTTCGGATTTTTGACTTTCAGCGACTGACATAGTTCCACCATTAATTTATTGTTCGAAATGACTGAACTCCGTCTTCCGCCGACACAAAAGTGGTGGGATTTTTTTCTTTTTGCTGTGAGAGTTTTGCAACGGGAAAGACGGAGGAGAGTCGTGCAGAGGAAGTTCATCATTATCGTTACTCACTGGTAGACGAGAGTCTTTCGCATTTCATCTCACTCAAGAGATTCTTTCTCTTCTTGATTTTGATCAGCATTTTTCCCATGATGCATTCGCTTTGTTAACTTTCCTCCAGAGTGAGTTTTGGCCAAGCGGTCTCTCGAAATTTTATGTCACGTTCTTTCTCTCTTCATTTTCCGAAAATTTCGCTTTGTCGTTAGTTCATGTTTTTGCATTTTCCTAAAGTCCTTTTGATCAGGGTTGGTGGGTTGTTTTACCTCTGAGCGGCACTTTTTTGTACACCATGGGCTAAATGGCCAGGTCACATGGACCCCGAAGGCTCAGAGAAGGTTGGGGGAGGGGACCCACTGGAACAGCTGTTGGGAGACAGATGGTAGCCTCCCGTCAAGGCCATCCGGCGTGTTATTTAATGTGCACAGGGTATGGCTCTCCCGCACACGGGACCACGGCTTAACGTCCTATCCGACGGACGGCGGCCTTTCCAAGCCCATCGGTGTCCCCAACTGACCGTAGGCAAGGCGGGAAATTTTGCGGAGATAAATCTCAACGCTGACCCAGCTGGGACGAGCCTGGCGCGCTACCGACTGAGCCACCCCCGCCCCCCTTTTGATTAGAGTTAAAAATTTCCTTTACCTTCGCGCTAACTTTTGTTGCCCTACTAGGGTGCGCTTTAAATGATATAATTTTTTTACGAGTTGTGTTGGATTACCTCTGAGCGGCACTTTTTTTGCATTCAATTGAATCAATCTGAAGGATCCACTGGGCAGTTGTCAGGAGACAGATCGACACCGGTAAAAAACATACAGCATGTTCTTTAAGACGAACATGCTTTCTTCTGCACACAGGGTCACGACTTAACGTTCCACCTTTCCAAGTCAATCGGTGTATCCTTTCTTACCGAGAAGAAGGGGGCGGGGGTGGCTTAGTCGGTAGCTCGCCAGGCTCGTAATCTGTAGTTCCCAGGTTCGAGTTCCAGCTGGGTCAGCGTTGAGATTTATCTCCGTATAACTCCCCGCCTGCCCACGGTCAATAGGGGACACCGATGGGCTTGGAAAGGCCGCCGTCCGTCGGATGGCACGTTAAGCCGTGGTCCATGTGTGGGAGAACCATACCCTGCGCACGTTAAAGAATGCGCTGGATGGCCTTGACGGGAGGCTACCATCTGTCTCCCAACAGATGTTCCAGTGGGTCCCCTCCCCAAACCTTCTCTGAGCCTTCGGGGTCATTGTGACCTGGCCATTTAGCCCATGGTGTGCAAAAAAGTGTCGCTCAGAGGTAAAAAAACAACAACCCAACACTTCTCCATACTAATAACATCGGTTTTGTTAGACAAAGAAAAAGAAATTCAAATGTGGAAAAGTGCAAGCAGCTACTTCTCGTGACATTTGATTTTTCCAGACGTTGGAACGTGTGGCCGTGACCTCGACGGTAGGCCGAGTGTGTCCGACTTTCCTCGAAAGAGTTAACCGTTGGTGAGTTCTTCGCCTGTGAAATTGCTCAGCAAGGCCACTGAGTGTCTCGGTGATGTCAGCTATGAATGGGGACGGTTGACGAGAGTTTTCGAGCGCAGTTAAGCATGGGAATCCAGACTGCTGATGATTTTCATTCTGTTCACTGTTGGTTATTTAGATCAGACATTCGGATCGAATCAGTGCAATCACTTAAACGGTAAAGGAACAACTTTCGAAGTCGTTCGATACTAGAAACGATATAGAGATATTGAAATTACTTTCAGAGGTATTATTACCAGAAACTTCTGCGTACTGCATTCATTAGCATTATTACTGTGCATAGGGGGAGGGGGGGAGCTTAGCCGGTAGCGCGCCACGCTCGTAATCTGTAGTTCCCAGGTTCGAGTCCCAGCTGGATCAGCGTTGAGATTTATCTCCGCAAAATTCCCCGCCCTGCCCACGGTCAGTAGGTGACACCGATGGGCTTGGAAAGGCCGTCGTCCGTCGGATGGGACGTTAAGCCGTGGCCCCGTGTATGGGAGAGCCATACCGTCTGCATGTTAAAGAACACGCTGGATGGCCTTGACGGGAGGCTACCATCTGTCTCCCAACAGCTGTTCCAGCGGATCCCCTCCCTCAACCTTCTCTGAGCATTCGAGGTCCTTGTGACCTGGTCATTTAGCCCATGGTGTGCAAAAAAATGCCGCTCAGAGGTAAAACGACCCAACCCAATAGGCTCCATAGGCGAATTCAACAGAAGTTATGATTTTGTTTGAATTGGAAAGGTCACAAAAATCCCAAAGGTTGAGGTGGTAGGGGATTGCCTTGATGGGAGGCTTCCAGTAGGTTCTTTGTCAGTAGGTTCCATACCCCAAAACAGCTGTCCGGTAGGCTTCTTCAGCTGTCCATTAGGTTCCATACCCCAAAACCCCTCTGAACTTTTGGGGGTCCTTATAACATGACCATTTAACCCACTGTGTGCAGAAAGGTGCCGCTCGGGGGTAAAACAACCCAAACTGATATGATACTTACTCGGCACTGACATTACATGAGTCATTTGTGTGCTTTCTTGAAATCGTTAAAGTGAGAAAAATTTTAATCTATTCGAAACGGGTTTGTTAACTCTTCAGTATTAATACTATTATTAAAACAGTTCCAGATCAGAAAAAAAATCTAGGGAGAGGGAGGGTAGTGAGGGCTAGAAGCACAATCGATCTGGAAAAATGTAAAGGGGGTTAAATGACATTTAAAAAATAAATATTGAGAAAACTTATGTAATGCCTTTTGTAAGGCGCAGATCTGCTATTCCTAAATTAGATATTAAAATAAGTAATAATATACTGCCAAATACTGATATTTATAAATTTCTAGGTGTTTATATAGACTCGAAATTAAATTGGAACAAACTAATAGATCATACCTGCATCACTGGTAATAAGTTATTCAACTTTGTCAAATGTCTTGCCTCCACAAATTGGGGATCCTCCCCTACTTATCTTATTCAACTTTGCTGCAATTTAATTAGACCAAAAAAAATGGAATTGGGGACTGAACTTATTGCCGGCGATGTTGAAAATAAATTCAAAAAGCTCAATATAATTAAAAATAAATTCATCAGATTCGCTTTGGGCCTGATGAAAAGCTCTCCTAATCTAGCTTTAATTGCTGAAACCTCTATTTCACCTTTCCAGATCAGGACACCACATTTACTACTTAATATCATTTCAAGACTTCATCTCAAGCATGAGCATTTTCTAATCAATCTATTGAAAACTGAAAAAAAATTTTGCCAATCCAATCCAAAATCACATCTTCAAATGAATATTCCTGTAAGGAATGTAAGGGAACCCTTGCAGACTCATTCAGTCACTATTTTTGGTTGAAAATAACTGCTTAGGTGATTAACTATTTAAAGGCTATTTAGTACATTTATCTTCTTTAGGAAAGAGACAAGAAGAGAATAAAAAATGGGCTTCATGGCTTTCTTTGGTGGTTTCAAAATATTCCTTAAATTAAAAGCTGATATATTATACCTTCTTAGTTTGCCAAAATATTCTCCCCTTTCGGTTTTAAATTGATTGCATTCAAAAATAATATGTTCAATCGTATGAAGAGAATTGCAGAAATTGCAGTAAGGTGAATCACATTTTTTAAATTTAAATAAAAATGAATTTGTGAGAGCTCTATTTATTTTGATTCACCCTGCAATTAATTTTGGGAAGGAAAAGGCTGCTTTTAATTTTATTCTTGATAAATATCATAAAGGAGACATCATTAGTAATGAACCCACTTGGATGTATCATTGGCCAACCATCTTCAAGGACATTCCTCACATATCCACAAAAAAAAAATACTGATATTTCTATTTTGAAAACTTTAAGTGATTCATATATTCACAATTCCTATCAAGATTTTATTGCTATTTATACCGATGGAGCGTTTTTTTCCTGACTCAAATACTGCCACAGCAGCTTTCTGCATACCTAAATTAAACATTTATAAAGCATTTAAATTTATAAAAGGTTGTACTATTATACAAGCAGAACTCTTTGCAATTAATTCTTCTTTACTTTGTATACAAGAACAGTGTATTTTAAATAAATTTGTTATTTTGACTGATTGCAGATTTGCTTTATATTAGAACTAATGTCCGACCCCGCCTTCTCGTGGTGCGGACCGTTAGTACCTTTCAAAAGAGATACTCTCTTGTGGAAGTGAACGGAAGGGGAGGGCTGCCAGATTAGTGTGGCCTACTGATCTGGACAACTATGGCTACTTTTCTTTTTTTTTCTACCCTGCTGAGGAGTGGTCAACCACACAGGTCCTGGTGCTGACCATATAAACCCACTGGACTGGACAGATATATGGCTCTGAGCTTGATTATGGATCCCGATTTTGCTGCACTGGTGGGCTTCTGTGGAGGGAAAATCTTCCGCTGTGTTTTCTGTTTGTTTGTGGGTTGACAACCCCAAGTGAATAGATTCACAGGATATGTTTATCAGCTGGTGGATAATCCTGAGCAGAAGTCATCGCAGGCACCTGAACTCTTTGCTTCTATTGGCATCGTCAAATTCTACATTGGAGGAAGTCTTCCAGTGTAGATGGCTTCAGCCTTTAGTAGTGTGGGAACGGGTCTTTGCCCCATGTCTGCGATTAGGGGGCTGTTTGATATTGTCGGCATTCCCTCTCTCAATAAACATAGTTTCTTTAAACATCCCACTAACCATTTTCTCTCCATAGGTAGTTGGAATGTGAGGACTCTGCACAGAGGTTTTTCTCTTGATGTCCTCACACAAGAATTCCACCATTATAATTTAGATATTCTCGGCTTGCAAGAGAACAGATGGACAGATAAAGGTCAGATTCTTAAAAATAATCTTAAATTTCTCTTTTCAGGGAGGGACGACGGTAGGCATCACCAAGGCGTGGGTCTGCTTCTCAGCGGACACGCTAGCGATGCTCTTCTAGGATATGAGTGCATTAATGAAAGGTTTCTTGCAGCAAAATTTCAGACAAGCGTTAAAGACTTGAATGTTATCTGCTGTTATGCCCCCACTGAGGATGCCGATGAGGATGAGAAGGATAGGTTTTATGAACAACTTCAGGATATTTTGAATTTTGTCAAGAAAGGAGATATTACCCTTGTTCTTGGTGACTTCAATGCCAAAGTTGGTACTGACTCTGACCTTTGGGCAGGAGTAATGGGCCCTTTTGGTATTGGTAGCTGCAATGGCAATGGGCAATGTCTCCTACAGGTAAGTAAACTCAATGGATTCAGAATAACTAACACTTATTACAAACACCGCGACATACATAAGTACACATGGGTTTCACCTGATGGGCTGCATAAGAATATGATTGATTACATATTAATTAACAGCAAATGGGCTAGTTCTGTTAGGAATACCAGGGCACATAGGGGAGCTGAAATTGGATCTGACCATTACCTTGTTAAAAGTGTGTTGCAACTTAAACTTAAAAGTGTTGTGCTAGGGTTAAAAAATTTACTTTTAATACTGAAGCTCTGAAAGACCCAGTTATAGCCAAAGCTTACCATGATAGGTTACTTAGTCATTATGACAGTCATGGTTTGCTTACTACTGAAGTTGAGGAAGAATGGGATCATTTTAAACAGGCTTTTTTGGACACTAACAGTACTCTTTTAGGGAAAAAGGAGCAGAGGAAGCAGAATTATCTGAGTGATAAGGCACTTGAGCTTATTTCAGAAAGAAAGAACTGCAGGAATGTCTTTAATCAATACTCTACTAGTCCTAATAGAAAGCATTACAGAGACCTTAATAAACGTGTAAAAGATCAGTTAGCTGCTGATAAGAATCTTTGGCTTGATGGTTTGGCTGACAAAGCCGAGGAAGCAGTTAGACAGCACAACAGCAGAGAGCTGTCTGTACCAGTTAGTTAATGTTTTGTGTTGTAGAAAACGGTCAGATATACAGGGATTGAAGGATAAACAAGGTAAGGTTATAGAAGGGGAGGATTCTGTCATGGCTAGGTGGGCTGAGCATTTCAGTGATGTTCTAAACAATGTAGTTAGTTCTACTCCCATTGTTTGCAATGATGATAGATGCATTGGTGGCTTTAATGTTGGCCCTATAACACAATCTGAAGTTGTTTTGGCTGTTTCTAAACTTAAACTACATAAATCCCCAGGGGTAGATGAAATTACTACCGAAATGCTTAGAGCTGGGAATGTTTCAGTTACCACTTGGATGACTGAAATTCTGAATATCTTTTATGATAAAGGCATGGTTCCTAAGGATTTTACCAGGGCTATTGTTATCCCTATTTTCAAAAAAGGTGATCGCAGTTCTTGTGATAACTATAGGGGTGTCAGCCTACTCTCTGTTCCAGGTAAAGATCTTTCCATGATTGTGCTTAATAGAATTAAGAATCTGGTAGACAGTCAATTGCGTGATGAGCAATGTGGATTCAGAAGTGGTAGGGGATGTGTGGATCAGATATTTTCACCTAGGCAGATTCTTGAGAAATGTTTAGAGTGTCAGACACCTTTGGTTGCTAGCTTTGTTGATTTCAAAAAGGCTTTCGACTCTGTTGATCGTCATAATTTGTGGTTGATTGTGAGATCATATGGTATACCAGACAAGTTAGTTAACATAATGAAAGCTCTCTATAATAACACTGAGTCGTGTGTGAGAGTTGGTAAGGCTTGTAGCAATTGGTTTAGCATTACTTCTGGTGTTCGACAAGGGTGCATTTTGTCTCCTTTTCTCTTTAGTTTGGTTATTGATTATGTTATGCGAAATTCACTTCAAGGGAAAGATTTTGGCCTTAAATGGGCTGGAGATACGAAAATTTCTGATTTAGATTATGCTGATGATTTAGCCCTTTTTGCAAATGATGTTGATGAGATGAACTCTTTCATTCGGGCTGTTGATGAGACTGGTAGTAAGAGTAGGTTTGGTTATAAACAGAGAGAAAACTAAAGTGATGAAAATTGGTCAGGCAGGCTGTGATTCAGTTAATCTGAATCTGAATGGTTGCAGTCTTGAGCATGTGTCACAGTTTAATTACCTTGGGAGCTACGTAACAGATATTGGTGATGTGCGGCATGAGATTAAAAGAAGAATAGGTATTTCTGCCGGGACTTTTAAGAATCAATGGAGATTGTGGAGAAATAGGCGTGTACACCTAAGACGAATAGGTATTGCTGCCGGGACTTTTAAGAATCTAGGGAGAGTGTGGAGAAATAGGCGTATACACCTAAAGACTAAAATTAGACTGTATAATAGTTTGGTTCTTTCTAGGGTTAGTTATGGTAGTGGAACGTGGACGCTGTGTAAACAAGATAACAGGAAACTAGATGCTTTTGATTCTAGATGCTTACGCAGTATCTTGGGTATTAGGTGGTTTAACTTTGTAACTAATGATGAGGTTAGGCAAAGGAGTCTGCAACCTCCTTTAAGCAGCATATTGTGCAGAGAGAGACTCCGCTGGTTTGGCCATGTTGCCCGTATGAATAATTATATTGGCGAATAGGGTTATGAACAGTGTGTCTAAAGGCCTCAGAAAGAAGGGGAGACCAAGGATGCGGTGGGCAGACAATGTCAAACAGGACCTTGTTAGAATTGGTATGCAGTGGCCAGATGCAGTAGATGTAGCTCAGGATAGACTTGCTTGGAGAACTAAATTGCACGGTCTGGTTGGACCTCCGTAGCTCATGGCTGCTTGATGATGATGATGATGATGATGATGATGATGATGATGATGATGATGATGATGATGATGATGATGATGATGATGATTTATATTAGATAGAAAAAAATATTTTGGAAAATAAATATCCTAGTTCAATCTGTGATATATTACATTTATGTAACGATTTATATAAAAAAGGAAAAATTATTAAAATTCAGTGGCTACCTAGTCACTGTGGAATTGAAGGAAATGTTTTAGCTGACTCATATGCCAAAGATGCAATCAATTTAACTGACACTACTGATATTCCTATATGTAATATACAAATTAAAAATTATCTTAAGTCATCATAAAAAATAGAGCTCAACAATTATTTTAAAGTTCAGAGTTCTGTTAAACATCATTTTAGATATCAACTTGATCAAAATATATGTTCATTGCTAAAAATTCAAATGTATAGAAAGAATTTTTGCAAAATATTAAGATTGAGATCTGGTACTGCAAAGTTAAACAGCTACTTGTACAAGATAAAGAAATCAGATAGCGCAAATTGTATTTACTGTAACTGTGAAGAAACTATTTCACATATTTTATTGAACTGTTCACATTATGACAAAGAACGTAAAATTTATTATCAGCAATTATCTCAACTAGGAATAAATCAGTTTACATGATATGTTGAATTTTCCAGTAGATGACGTCAGAAATGCAAGCTACAACTTTCTTATTAACTTCCTGCTCGCGACTTCTTTGTTTAACAGGATATAACCGGATTTCCTCTCAACAATGGGAAAGCTCGACCAATCAGATTTCAGTTTCTATGGTTACAGTTATTAAATTCAATCCTTCTACTCTAACGTTCTGTAACGGAAATTTGTTCCTTCACAGCCTGACTTTGGTAATGAATACGTGTAATATGTATGCACATATTAAATATATCATTATTACTCAGATCTTTATTTTCAAACTTTAAAGTGTTATTTATTTATTTTACTATTAAGCATAAAACTATTAAATTAATTAACTATGACACTTCATTGAATAATGATAACTAATATGTTTGATATGTATAATATTTAAAATATTCTCTTGGTTTTCTTTATACTTTTTGTATTGTTTTTAACTGAACATCACCATGGTTATTAGGTGAATAAATAAATAAATAAATAACATTTCGTCCACCGTTGTACAGATTTTTAAAAAATTTCTTGAAAAATATATGAAATATAAGCAATATTAAATGTTGGAAATGGTAGGAGAGGAAAAAATTAATATTTTTCCCTCTCTATTACCCTTCCTACCATTCTCAAAGGGAAGGCGCCTTCATCTCCCCCCCCCCCCCATCCACCCACCCTAGATCCGGCCCTGCTTGGTGGTAAATACTTTATGCGCCGCTTCATCGTGTCATTTTTCAGTCGTCAGAATAGTGAAACCAACTTTACGCATTCGACGAAATATTGTGTGATTTCGTCAAAATTTAATTTTGTTCATTCTTCTCGTGTTTTGTGAGCTTAGAGCTCTTCACTTTTTTTTTTGCTTTGCCCAAGAACAGATATTAAAATAAACATCCCTTGCGTTACGGAGGATGTTGTTCTATTGGTTGCTATGACAATTAATCGTTCATCTTGATCTCCTTTGATCTCCCGAAGCAGCATTGACTTCTCTTTTCCCGTCAGCTGCAAAATTTTTCACCGCATGAGAGCTTAAGAAAAAGCGAATTCATTCTCTTCTGTTGGGGATGCTTTAATTGTGAGCCGCCCTTTTGTGAACATAATGGGCTAAATCTTCAGGTCACAAGGACCCCAAGGGCGCAGAGAAGGTTGGGGGGAAAGGGAGCCACTGGACCTCTATTACAAGATAGATGATAGTCTTCCATCAAGACCATCCAGTGAGGCCTTTAATGTGCATAGAGTATGGTCACAAGGACCCCAAAATCCAGGTCACATGGACCCCAAGGGCGCAGAGAAGGTTGAGGGGAAATGGAGCCACTGGACCTCTGTTACAAGATAGATGATAGTCTTCCATCAAGGCCATCCAGTGTGGACTTTAATGTGCATAGAGTATGGTCACAAGGACCCCAAAATCCAGGTCACATGGACCCCAAGGGCGCAGAGAAGGTTGAGGGGAAATGGAGCCACTGGACATCTGTTACGAGATAGATGATAGTCTTCCATCAAGGCCATCCAGTGTGGACTTTAATGTGCATAGAGTATGGTCACAAGGACCCCAAAATCCAGGTCACATTGACCCCAAGGGCGGAGAGAAGGTTGGGGGAAAGGGAGCCACTGGACATTTGTAACGAGATAGATGATAGTCTTCCATCAAGGCCATCCAGTGTGGACTTTAATGTGCTTAGAGTATGCCTCTCCCGCACACGGTTCTATGGCTTAACGTCTCGTCTAACGGACGACGTTATTTCCAAACCAAACGGTGTCTCCTTTCTCCCCGAGGGCAAGGGGGGGATAGCAGAGATTAATCTCAAAGCTGGCGCAAGTGAGACTCGAACAATTGAATTGCAGATTAGCCTGGCGCACTACCGACTGTGCCGAAATTCTCACTCACACACACCGTTTTTTTTGTTGTTGTTCACTCATCTATTTTCACAATTTTGTATATAGACAAGGGTTAATTTATCAGAAATTCACTCCCATTCAAAGAGAAATAAGTCTCATAAATAATAATAATATCCCCAGAGTAAGCAAAAAATAGTTTTCGAACCTCTTGTTGCTTCAAATGCGCTATTCTTTTAAAAATTCGTGAAGAGTAATCAGATTTCTCCTTCGCATTTCAAAAATTTGGCAGTTATTTACAGAGATGTTGAAAATATTGTACAGTCGCTATAAAAAATATCCGAACGCTATGGTTGATTACAGAATTCAGAAAACATATCTGGCAACGATTTTTTTAGAAATTAGTGATCTGGCAACCTTCGTGTCATGTGACACGAAGGTTGCCAGATCACTAATCACCAAACCAATGAGTCTCTCTCTGCAAAATATGCTGCTTAAAGGAGGTTGCAGACTCCTTTGCCTAACCTCATCATTAGTTACAAAGTTGAACCACCTAATACCCAAGATACTGCGTAAGCATCTAGAATCAAAAGCATCTAGTTTCCTGTTATCTTGTTTACAAAGTGTCCAAGTTTCACTACCATAACTAACCCCAGAAAGAACCAAACTATTATACAGTCTAATTTTAGTCTTTAGGTGTATACGCCTATTTCTCCACAATATCCATAGATTCTTAAAAGTCCCGGCAGCAATCCCTATTCGTCTGTTAATCTCATGCCGCACATCACCAGTATCTGTTACATAGCTCCCAAGATAATTAAACTGTGACACATGCTCAAGACTGCAACCATTCAGATTCAGATTAACTGAATCACAGCCTGCCTGACCAATTTTCATCACTTTAGTTTCCTCTCTGTTTATAACCAAACCTACTCTACTACCAGTCTCATCAACAGCTCGAATGAAAGAGTTCATCTCATCAACATCATTTGCCAAAAGAGCTAAATCATCAGCATAATCTAAATCAGAAATTTTCCTATCTCCAGTCCATTTAAGGCCAAAATCTTTCCCTTGAAGTGAATTTCGCATAACATAGTCAATAACCAATATAAAGAGAAAAGGAGACAAAATGCACCCTTGTCGAACACCAGAAGTAATGCTAAACCAATTGCTACAAGACTTACCAACTCTCACACACGACTCAGTGTTATTATAGAGAACCTTCATTATATTAACTAACTTGTCAGGTATACCATATGATCTCACAATCAACCACAAATTATGACGATCAACAGAGTCGAAAGCCTTTTTGAAATCAACAAAGCTAGCAACCATAGGTTTCTGAAACTCTAAACATTTCTCAAGAATCTGCCTAAGTGAAAATATCTGATCCACACATCCCCTACCACTTCTGAATCCACATTGCTCATCACGCAATTGACTGTCAACCAGATTCTTAATTATATTAAGCACAATCATGGAAAGAACTTTACCTGGAACAGAAAGTAGGCTGATACCCCTATAGTTATCACAAGAACTGCAATCACCTTTTTTGAAAATAGGGATAACAATAGCTCTGGTAAAATCCTTAGGAACCATGCCTTTATTATAAAACATATTCAAAATTTCAGTCATCCAAGTGGTAACTGAAACATTCCCAGCTCTAAGCATTTCCGTAGCAATTTCATCCATCCCTGGGGATTTATGTAGTTTTAGTTTAGAAATAGCCAAAATAACTTCAGATTGCTTTATAGGGCCAACGTTAAAGCCAGTAATGCATCTATATCCATTACTAACCACATAGTTTAGAACATCACTGAAATGCTCAGCCCACCTAGCCATGGCAGAATCCTCACCTTCTATTATAACCTTACCTTGTTTTTCCATCAGTCCTTGTAAGCCTGTCCGTTTTCTACCATATTAGACATTAACTATCTGGTACAGCTTCCTACTGTTGTGCTGTCTAACTGCTTCCTCAGCTTTGTCAGCCAAGCCGTCAAGCCAAAGATTCTTATCAGCAGCTAACTGATCCTTTACACGTTTATTAAGCTCTCTGTAATCCTTTCTATTACGACTAGTAGGGTATTGATTAAGGACATTCCCGCAGTTTCTTCTTTCTGAAATAAGCTCAAGTGCCATATCACTCAAATAATTCTGCCTCTTCTGCTCCTTTTATCCTAAAAGAGTACTGTTAGTGTCCAAAAAAGCCTGTTTAAAATGATCCCATTCTTCTTGAACTTCATTAGTAAGCATACCATGACTGTCATAATGACTAAGTAACCTATCATGATAAGCTTTGGCTATAACTGGGTCTTTCAGAGCGTCAGTATTAAAAGTAAAGTTTTTAACCGTAGCACAACACTTTTTAAGTTTAAGTTGCAAGACACTTTTAACAAGATAATGGTCAAATCCAATTTCAGCTCCCCTATAGGACTGGTATTCCTAACAGAACTAGCCCATTTGCTGTTAATTAATACATAGTCAATCATATTCTTATGCAGCCCATCAGGTGAAACCCATGTGTACTTATGTATGTCGCGGTGTTTGTAATAAGTGTTAATTATTCTGAATCCATTGAGTTTACTTACCTGTAGGAGACGTTGCCCATTTCCATTGCAGCTACCAATACCAAAAGGGCCTATCACCCCTCCCCAAAGGTCAGAGTCGGTACCAACTTTGGAATTGAAAGTTACCTAGAACAAGGGTAATATCTCCTTTCTTCGCAGAATTCAAAATATTTTAAAGTAATAACGATTAGTAGTATAGTTATGTAATTATTATAACCAGGAATGGGGAATTTGGAAAAATCTTTAAAAAACAAACAAATGTGAGACACACCCAAAATCCAGATAAAGTGAAATATGGTTTATTTGCTATTTGACGTGAAAAAATCCCTTAACCCCTGAGTAGTGAGTTCGCAACCCAGTCCACCCCACGCACTGTGCTTTCCCCCTATGACGTCACTGACCACGCCCCTATGGCATCACCGGACACGCCTCATATGACGTCACTGACCTCTTATTAATATTAATCATTCATAATTAATAATTAATTAATCCCTCCTTATTAAAAAACCCATTTATTAAAAATTTCTCCCCCTTATTAAAAACCCCTTCCTTCCCCCTTTTTAACCCTTGGCGCCATCTGGCGATTATGAGGAGTACTATTTTCGGAAAACCCCCTATTTTAGCTCTAATTTCCCGTTTTTTGACTCCCCCTTTATTAAAAATTTCTCCCAATTATTAAAAAACCCCTACCTCCCCCCTTTTTAACCCCTGGCGCCATCTGGTGACTTGGCAAATTTCAGATGAACGTGGACACCAGAGGAGTTTGGTGAAGTTTTAATAGAGTGAACTTTTGATAAGGGGGTTTAATAAAGGGGAGGGGGTTTTAATGAGTGTTTAATTAATAAGGAATAAAAATGGGTAATACAACTTTGGGAGTTGATTTTCTAAATTTAGTGAACTTGTAAAAAGGATGGAAGTTTGCGGTAAGTGAAGTTTTAATAGAGTGAACTTTTGATAAGGGGGGTTTAATAAAGGGGAGGGGGTTTTAATAAGTGTTTCATTAATAAGGAACAAACATGGGTAATACAACTTTGGGAGTTGATTTTCTGTGAGTGACTGCTATCGAAAGTTTTGCAATTATTTAGAGACTTGCATCATCCCTTTCTGCGTGAGGTTGCCACCCATGCAATTATTCTGAGGCTTGCATCATCCGATCGTTCCCACCCGAAGTTTAGTCGGTAAGGGCTTATTCGGAGATTAAGGGGGGCTTAAAATATAGGGGGGTCTAAAATAAAGAAAAATCGGGACTATTCGAGAAGGAGGGCTTAAAATATAGGTGGGTCAACCAGGGGTCTTTAATGGCGGGTTGGCTGAAAAATTGGGAAATTAGAGTTAAAATAGGGGTTTTTCCGAAAATAGTACTCCTCATAGTCACCAGATGGCGCCAGGGGTTAAGGGGGGGGGGGGAAGGGTTTTTTAATAAGGGGGAGAAATTTTTAATAAAGGGGGAGTCAAAAATCGGGAAATTAGAGCTAAAATAGGGTTTTTTCCGAAAATGGTACTCCTATTAGTCGCCAGATGGCGCCAGGGGTTAAAAAAGGTGGGAAGGAAGTTTTTTTTAATAAGGGGGATAATTTTTAATAAATGTTTTTAATAAGGGGGATTAATTAATTATGAATTATTAATTATGAATGTTAATAAGGGGGCGTGGTCAGTGATGTCATAGGGCCGTGACCGATGACGTCATAGGGGTGTGGTAAGTGACGTCATAGGGGGAAGCACAGTGCGTGGGGGGATGGGTTGCGAACTCACTACTCCCCTGATTCTTATCATTTGTCTTCCGTACAATAGCAGACGTACAATAGCAGACGTAATAGAATCATCCGAGGTGATTCATTACGACCATATAGGAATTGGGTCATCCTCTTAACGAGATCTTTATCTTAATTTTGCATGAATCTTAATTAAATACTCCAGTAGTCAAAACGTTAATGACATAATAATCTAGACCAGTGTTTCTGAGGAGTGGTCATCTCGCAGTAGGCAATAGCCGAAAATGCTTCGCCGTCCACAAAAACTGTCCATCCTCTCCTTCATGCTGTCTCCTACCCTAAGAATTGAATTAATAATCTAGAGTAGGGGTTCTCAACGTGGGGTATGTGGTAAAATTTTTTGAGGTTCGCTGTGAGAGCTCAAAAGTCGCTAGATCTAGTAACAAAGTCGCTAAGTTGGCAACACTGCTGTACAAAAATGTCATTTTTGGTTTTTATCGATATACGTAATTTATGAATAGAAAATTTAATGTGTATATATATATATGTTTTATTTTATTCCCATTGTTATAATATAACTACAGTTTTATCTATCTATACAAGGGGTACGCCAGTTACATACACATTTCTAGGGGGTACGTGAAGCATAAAAGGTTGAGAACCACTGTTCTAGAGTAAGCGAAAAACTCTAAGTAGTCTTCGTTTCTAGCCAATTGAGAAACACTGATCAAGAATACAATAAAATAATGTTCTAATTTCATGCATAAAATATGTATACAGTGAAACCTCGATTCGAAACCCGAAAGATTCATAATATTGGCTGATTGATTGTCATAATATAGACGTAGGAAATTGTTGCTCAAGCTTTTCGCGAGTTTTGGTGCTGATAAACGAGCTTTATTTTACATTACCATAAGCATTACCTCAGTATGGTAATAGATCTTCATTTTGTCACCAGCATTACTTTTATGCCAGAAGATATCGATGTATTTTTTTCTAAATATTACTTTAACAGTGGATGGTGAAACCATCCACTGTTAATATGATGATAATTTGATATGACAATTTGATTTGATATGATTTGATATGACAATTTGATTTGATATGATTTGATATGACAATTTGATATGATTATGACTCCAAAATTTAAATGGTATCATGTATTTTTATAAGTATCCCCCAATGTCAGATGGTGTATCACATTGCTATGAGAATTACTCCAAAATTTAAACGTCATCATACATTGCCATAAATATTCCACAGAATCATATGGTATTGGTTTTGTACAAAACGAACTAAATGGACAGATCCCAAGGACACTAAAGTCTTAGGAGCTGGGTTAGCGGAAGGGAAGCTACCGGATCGTTTTAGAAGGCAAAGATAAGTCTCCCAACAAGACCATACAAAATGTCCTTTCACATGCACAAAGTATGACTCTTCTGCACACGGGGCCACGGCTTAACGTCCCATATGATGGATGGCGGCTTTCCAAACCCATAGACTTTCTCTCCGAGAGCACTGCGAGGCTTAAGAGAGAGAATCTCAATGTAGGAATAGGGGGGAAATGAAACCTGGGAGTATTAGATGACACTATTGACTAAGCAATATCCTTTCTCCAACTTTTTCAGGAAAACACCACAGTAGATATTTAATTTCGCTGAAAATGAAGGAATTGAATAGGACCATTCATTGCTAAAAAAGCTGACCTTTATAGATGAGTTTCGCTGTGCCAGAATGGTTACAACAGATCTGCAAAAGCCGTCAACTAACAGCTAATTGAATTAGAGACTTCTTCAGTAAGCAAAATCAAAATGCGACTTGATGAAACGCATGTGACTAGCTTCTTTGTCAGTAAACGGAGCAATTGTACCTCTGCAGGAGGCGTCTGCCATAATCTCATTTGCAGCACATACTCCCAGGAGGTGGTGGACGCAGTTACTAGGCTTCAGAGGTCAGTGACGGACGCAAGAAGGGATATACGATTGCTCCAAGCTTAACGCCATTCGCATCAAAGCGGATGGTGAGATCTTGGCGTGTTATGCCTCTGGGAATGTCTCGTGGGCCAGCACAACCTTCGGCTTAGAAGTTTTGTCATTTTTTTTTATGAAGCGAATCCTTTGAGCAGCACAGGAGACAGAAAGCATCGTTTAAGTGTTATGTCCGATGATTTCGCCCAGGTGACCTCAGACCGTTGAACTTTATCAGTGATCTTTTCACCGAATGGAGGAGGAAAATCGAGAATGCTGGATCTTGTTTCATCACTCCACGGGATGCCTCTAGGAACTGCTGGAAAAAGAAATTTCGTTCGTTTAGTGAGACTCAAATTGGATTGTTTTACCTCTGAGCGAGATTTTCTTCTTTTGCACACAATGGACCAAATGGACAGGTCATAAGGACCACAAGGGCTCATAGAAAATTGGAGGAAAGGGATCCACTAGACAGCTGTTAGAAGACAGAGCCTCCCATCAAAGTCCTCCAGAGCATTCCTTAAAGTGCATTGGATAAGACTCTCCTGCATACACGGTGATATGGCTTAACGTTCTCTGCGATGGATGGATAATGGAATGTGAGGGGAGTGAATGGGAGACAATGAACCCTCATTAACAGGAGCCTAGAATTAAGAAGCAAATTTAATAAAAAAAAATATCGTTTTTTTGTGTGTATGTGATAAAAGCTAAACACGCCTATTTTTGTTTTTTTATCGTATGGCTTTTTAAGTTTCCCTTCCATATTTGTACAGAAAGTTATCGAATCTCTTCCAAGATATTGTTTAATATCTTTTGACTTGCAGCGGCTATACATTTGGCTCTGCTTTGTGAATGGAATGGCTCTTTAACTGCATCAAATGATTTATCTCGCACAGGATGCTTTGCTGAAT
This sequence comes from Ryuthela nishihirai, assembly GCA_038380435.1. Classification (NCBI taxonomy): domain Eukaryota; kingdom Metazoa; phylum Arthropoda; class Arachnida; order Araneae; family Heptathelidae; genus Ryuthela; species Ryuthela nishihirai. The sequence continues at coordinate 46,765,287 of JAWZYU010000020.1, forward strand.
TTTTGTTTGCAGCATCAACCCTTAGAGTGCCAGGCTCGATCCTTTGCATTCCAAATGCCATTTCTTTTAAATTCAAGAAATCGCATGAATCCGAATAAAAGAAAATGAAGAGGTCGATAAAATTGCAAAATCAGCACATGCTTTTAACATAATTATTTCTACTCATAACTTTTACACTCTTTCAAAAAAAGAGATAAAAAATTTAGAATTTAATTTATCAGAAAAATATTTTCAATTATATTATTTTTTTTAAACCAAATTTCAGATCAGAACTTTCCAACAAAATTAATACTATATTAAAACTTCCATTCTCAAGACATGAATCCAAAATTATATTTCGTTTAAGAACCGATACTATATTTTTAAATAAATCAAAATTTTTACTTAATTTAAGCAACTCCCATAATTGTTCGAAATGTAATTTAATTGAAAATTCTTCCCACATAATTTTAAACTGTGAAAAATATAATACTCAAAGGAAAATATTTTTTGAAAATCTTGAAAGCATAAATATTAATGATTTTACTTTAAACTCAATTTTAAATTATCCTATATTATCAACTGAAATTAAAATAGTTGGCTTCTTACTTGACTTCCTCCAAAAAACAACTGTATAGAATAATCTATAAAAGAAAAAAAATGCATATTCAGAAAAAATAATAATATGAAATATGAAAAAAAAATATGAAATATGAAAAAAGAAAAAAAATATAAATATATAAAAAAAACATATGAAAAAAAATTAAAAAATTACTATCTTAAAGAATAAGAGAGAAAAAAAAACTTTTGGGAAAAAATACATATATATAACCTTTTTGAAAACAAAATATTACATGGGAAAGTCTGAAGAAGGATATCCCAATTTCAGTGAAGTTTTTGAATTGAATTGAATTTTGAATCTGAATGGCAAATAATCTCAACTGGCACCAAAAGGATTAAAAACGCTTCAGTCGAAACAATTAGAAGGAGGTGTAAGAGGAGTTGTGTTCTTTTGATGGCCTCGTCTTCAGGAGATCCACGAAACTGCTATGAAACATTAACGAATTCCATTTGATTCCTATCAGCTATCCAATGCATCTCCTTCCTTCCCCAGCTGGGCGAGCGTTGAGGTTTATCTCCGCAAAACTCTTCGCCCTGCCCACGATCAGTAGGGGACACTGATAGGCTTGGAAACACCGCCGTCCGTCGAATGGGACGTTAACCCGTGGGCCGTGTATGGGACAGCCCTACTCTGTGCACGTTAAAGAACACGCTGGATGGATTTGAAGGGAGATTATCATCTGTCTCCTAACAGGTTCCATTGGGTCCCTCACTCCAACCTTCTCTGAGCCTTTGAGGTCCTTGTGACCTGTTCATTTAACCCATTGTGTGCAAAAAAAAAAAGTGCCCATCACAGGAAAAACAACCTAAATCCTTCCCTATCGAGCTGTGTGCTCTTGCCGTCCTTGTAACTTAGTCATCTATTCCAATGTGTAGACAAAATAAAAAAATGCAATTCGTAGGCTCTGAACACTGACCATCACAATAAAATTCTTTTCGCATTTTACACGCGAACATCCTAACTTGTTGAAGCCAGACCACTCTTTTCAAGCAGTTATAAAAGTACGATATATGTATAGCGATGTCTCTGTATTTATTGTCACGGAACTCCAGAATATTCGATCATTCTAACAACGCGTTTCCATGCCCGAAAGACTTAGCACAGGCAGAGGCTGCCCACATGGATGTTGCCTTCATCCAAGCAGCCCGCAAGCCAGCCAGCCACCCCACAAAGCGGTAGGCCGCGCGTTAGCATATGGCTATGGCAGGTGGTATTCATGGCGGCTCACTTCCAAGATTACCGGCTTTTCAGCAGCACGGCAAGCCCGTGTGGTCGGGAAGATGGTGACAGGTAAACAACTTTAGGCCGCAGGATATACTCATTCAACGTCGTCGTCACCCCGGGTAACGGATCACTACTGCGGGGTCGAAGAGGCTCGCTGTGTCGGCGGGAGGAGGGGAATCAGGAAGATTGAAATTAAACGAGAGAAGTAAATGATAATCACTTTACGTAAAAGACATTGAATTATTCGCTGGAGCATCTGAGAACATACAGAAAACGAATTTCTTTTATTGGTGGGTTCTGAAAATTAAAATAATGGGTAGACAGTCTTCATTTAATTAAGCGCCTGTAAGATGGATGGAGCGGGCGAACATTTATAGTGCAAAAGGCCCTAGGTTCGAATTACGGATGAGTCTTTTTCTTTGTGATAAAAGTTCCGCTTCGTCACAAATCTTCTCTATCACATGTTTTAACTGTCAGTCTCCGTGTTACGGGGGGGGGGGGGGGGGGCTATCTTCAATAACTAATTTTTTTGCACCCATCTATTGTGGGTGAGAGGATGTTATAATAGCCCTGGATTCCAAACTATCGAAGCAGCAGTCAGTGAGAAAGAGGATACCAGTGATCCTGGAGAGACCACCGTCCGTCGGATGGGATGTTAAGCCATGATCTCGTGCGAAGTGGAATCACATCCTGTGCATATTAAAGAACACGCTGGTTGAGCTTGGCGGAAGTTTTCCATCTATCTGCTACTAACAACTGCCCAGTGTGTTCGCAGTCTTTTATGAACTCTTGGATTCCTTGTGACCTACGTGTTGGGAAAAAAATATGCTTTGAATTTTAAATTTGGGTGATAGAGTGTGATGATGGTAAAGGAGTTTACGTTTGATAGCAGCGATTTTTTAAATAGTGGGAAAATGTAATTCGTTTGTTCTAAGGGAATGAATTAAAAAAAGCAAAATTCTGGGTTGGATAGATTTTAATAAAATATTTCAGTTCTCATTTTCTGAATCTTCCATTCGAAGTTCCGTTGTTAGAGGACGCTGAATTTCGGAAAAAGAAAAAGAAAAAATTCTCTTTGAGAAATGAGCATTTCATATAAACGGAAGGGATTAAGCCTTATACTTTTAATTTAGCGATAAAACAGGTTTATTGTTATTCTTCAGCACGAAAACAGAAACAAGAATTTGCCACCGGAAACGTAAATCAAACTTTTGAGTGAAGAAAACAAAAAGTTGCGTTGGGTTGTTTTACCTGTGAGCGGCACTTTTTTGCACACCATGGGCTAAATGGCCAGGTCACATGGACCCCGAAGGCTCAGAGAAGGTTGGGGGAGAGGACCCACTGGAACAGCTGTTGGGAGACAGATGGTAGCCTCCCGTCAAGGCCATCTGGCGTGTTATTTAATGTGCACAGGGTATGGCTCTCCCTCACACGGGGCCACGGCTTAACGTCCCATCCGACGGACGGCGGCCTTTATTAGCCCATCGGTGTCCCCTACTGACCGTGGGCAGGGCGGGGGGTTGGGTTGGGTTGTTTTACCTCTGAGCGGCACTTTTTTGCACACCATGGGCTAAATGGCCAGGTCACATGGACCCCGAAGGCTCAGAGAAGGTTGGGGGAAGGGACCCACTGGAACAGCTGTTGGGAGACAGATGGTAGCCTCCCGTCAAGGCCATCCAGCGTGTTCTTTAACGTGCACAGGGTATGGCTCTCCCGCACACGGGGCCACGGCTTAACGTCCCATACGACGGACGGCGGCCTTTATTAGCCCATCGGTGTCCCCTACTGACCGTGGGTAGGGCGGGGGTTGGGTTGTTTTACCTCTGAGCGGCACTTTTTTGCACACCATGGGCTAAATGGCCAGGTCACATGGACCCCGAAAGCTCAGAGAAGGTTGGGGGAGGGGACCCACTGGAACAGCTGTTGGGAGACAGATGGTAACCTCCCGTCAAAGGCCATCCAGCGTGTTCTTTAACGTGCACAGGGTATGGCTCTCCCGCACACGGCGCCACGGCTTAACGTCCCATCCGACGGACGGCAGCCTTTACCAAGCCCATCGGTGTCCCCTACTGACCGTGGGCAGGGCGGGGAATTTTGCGGAGATAAATCTCAACGCTGACCCAGCTGGGACTCGAACCTGGGAACTACAGATTACGAGCCTGGCGCGCTACCGACTGAGCCACTCCCGCCCCAAAACAAAAAGTAAAAGCACATTAAAGAAAAATTTTTCCTTTAAAAAAAAAAATGCTAGTTTGGAATTCTTCTCAACTTTATTTTAAAAAAATAGTAGTTTGAAATCTTTCCAAATTTAAGAGAAAAACACTGCTAATAACGGGGTAAAAAAAAAAACTCAACAACAACAAGATAAGAAAAAAAGATAAGCAAATTGAGATGCTTGGTTTTTGCGTCACGCAATGTTTGAGCAGCGGTTTGCCTTTTACCTGTGGAGCTGGGTCCCTCTCCAAAAGAATCATTTTGCATCTCCTCACGCAAGCTCTTCCGCATCAGATGTTGCTTAATGCTGGCAATCCACATCATCCTCCGATTCTCTTGGCCAATGACGTTCGTGCTCTTTTGGGGATCACAAGAATGAGCAAATATATATGTTATAATTTTCCTTTAGAATCATATCGGAAAAAATAATAGCACTGGCTCCTTTTTGTGCATGGTGTTCCGAATTTAAGGTAGAGGTAAACATATGCCCCCCCCCACCCCCCCGAGTTCAGTTGTTTTATTTTTTAACAGCATTTTTGTGCAAGCAATAAGATAAATGGTCAGGTCACAAGAATCCCATGGTTCACATAAACAGTCAGGTCACAAAAATCCCACAGCCTCACATGAATACTAAGGGCACAAGAAATCCATAGCCTAAGATAAATGCTCAGGTCACAAGAATCCCATAGACTCAGATAACTGCTCAGGTCTGACCTCAAATAAATGATTAGGTCACAAAAAACCCCATGACCTCAAATAAATAGTCAGATAACAAGAATCCCATTGCCTCACATAAATGGTCCGGTCATAAGAATCCTATGGCTTCACATAAATGGTACAGTAGTAAGAATCCTATGGCCTCACATAAATGATGTCACAAGAATCCCATAACCTCAGATAAATAATCAGGTCAGAAGAATCCCATGGCCTCGAATAAATGATAGGTCAAAAGAATTCCATAGCCTCATATAAATGGTCACAGAATCCCATGCCTCAGATAAATAGTTAGGTCACAAGAATCCCATGACCTCAAATAATTAGTCAGGTAACAAGAATTCGATGACCTCAGATAAATGGTCAGATCACAAGAATCCCATGGCCTCAAATAAATTGTCAGGTCACAAGAATCCCATGGCCTCAAATAAATCGTCAGGCCACAAGAATCCCATAACCTCAAATAAATTGTCAGGTCATAAGAATCCCATAGCATTAGATAAATGGTCAGGTCATAAGAATCCCATGGCCTCAGATATGTGGTCAGGTCACAAGAATCCCATGACCTCAAATAAATTGTCAGGTCACAAGAATCCCATAGCATTAGATAAATAGTCAAGTCATAAGAATCCCATGGCCTCAGATATGTGGTCAGGTCACAAGAATCCCATGGCCTCAAATAAATCATCAGGTCACAAGAATCCCATAGCATTAGATAAATGGTCAGGTCATAAGAATAACTAACTATTTATCTGAGGCATGGGATTCTGTGACCATTTATATGAGGCTATGGAATTCTTTTGACCTATCATTTATTCGAGGCCATGGGATTCTTCTGACCTGATTATTTATCTGAGGTTATGGGATTCTTGTGACATCATTTATGTGGTATGTGGTGGCCATGGCCTCAGATATGTGGTCAGGTCACAAGAATCCCATGGCCTCAAATAAATCGTCAGGTCACAAGAATCCCATAGCATTAGATAAATGGTCAGGTCATAAGAATCCCATAGCATTAGATAAATGGTCAGGTCATAAGAATCCCATGGCTTCAGATATGTGGCCAGGTCACAAGAATCCCATGGCCTTAAATAAATAGTCAGGTCACAAGAATCCCATGGCCTTAAATAAATAGTCAGGTAACAAGAATCCCATGGCCTTAAATAAATAGTCAGGTAACAAGAATCCCATGGCCTTAAATAAATAGTCAGGTAACAAGAATCCCATGGCTTCAGATATGTGGTCAGGTCACAAAATCCCATGGCCTTAAATAAATAGTCAGGTCACAAGAATCCCATGGCCTTAAATAAATAGTTAGGTAACAAGAATTCCGTGGCCTCAGATAAATGGTCAGGTCACAAGAATCCCATAGCATCAGATAAATGGTCAGGTCATAAGAATCCCATGGCCTCAGATATGTGGTCAGGTCACAAGAATTCCATGACCTCAAATAAATTGTCAGGTCACAAGAATTCCATTATCTCAAATAAATTGTCAGGCCACAAGAATCCCATGGCCTCAAATAAATTGTCAGGTAACAAGAATTCCATGGCCTCAAATAAATTTTCAGGTCACAAGAATCCCCATGGCTTCAGATAGTCAGGTCACAAAAAATCCCATGGCCTCAGATAAATGGTCAGGTCACAAGAATCTCCGTGGCTTCAGATAGTCAGGTAGCAAGGATCCCATGGCCTCACATAAACGGTTAGGCTACAAAAATCCCACAGCTTCAGATAAATGGCCAGGTCACAAGAATCCAATGACCTCAAATAAATGGTTAGGCCACAAGAATTCCATGACCTTAAATAAATAGTCAGGTAACAAGAATTCCATGCCCTCACATAAATGGTTCTGTCATAAGAATCCTATGGCCTCACATAAATGATGTAACAAGAATCCAATAGCCTCAGATAAATGATGTAACAAGAATCCAATAGCCTCAGATAAATGATGTAACAAGAATCCAATAGCCTCAGATAAATGATCAGGTCAGAAGAATCCCATGGCCTCGGAAAAATGATCAGGTCACAAGAATTCTGATGGCCTCGGAGAGTTAGGTCACAAGAAATACATGGCCTCACGTAAACGGTCAGGTCACAAGAATCCGACAACCTAACATAAATGCTCAGGGCACAAGAATCCCATAGCCTAAAATAAATACTTAGGCCACAAGAATCCCATAGCCCCAGATAAATGCTCAGGTCACAAGAATCCCATAGACTCAGATAAATGTTCAGATTTGACCTCAGATAAATGTTCAGGTTTGACCTCAAATAAATGATTAGGTCACAGAAATCCCTTGACTTCAAATATATAGTCAGATAACAAGAATTCCATGACCTCAGATAAATAGTCAGGTCACAAGAATCCTATGGCCTCACATAAATGGATATTAACCATCGCATTGGACATTAAACCTGGGAACTTTACAAAAGAAAATAATGCTGTGTAGAAATTAAAGAATAAGCAGATAACGTGATGGAAAATTTCCGTTATCTCGTAAAGCTCTCAAATGCATCTTCTCTCCCTTTGGGATTCTCCATCACCTGATGTGCTCTGTGCAAAAGATGACTGTCAGAGGAGAAAGAACACAGACATAGAAACTCGTTTAAAGGTTTCGTAGCGTTTATTGAGTTTTCGCTCACATTGCGAAAATATTATTTATCATTTGACGAAAATCTCCAACAACAAAAAGAGTTAGCTAATCCAGAATTTTTTTTTTATCTCTTACTTTCTAAGATACAAGAGACTTTTGGTGATTACCTGTGTAATGTCCCACAGAACGTTACGCAGGTAATCACCAAAATAAAAGCCGTTTTTAAACTTATTGATCTTAAATTTTGCACAAAGACTCTTGTTATGGTTCTCACAATATACATATATATATAAATTTTGGGTCAACTCACAGTATAAGGTCATATTTCAGGACTTTTTTTTTTCTTTTTTCATACACAGTTGGAAGTCTGAAAAACAAGAGAATCACGGGACTCCTAGGAGTTGTTTTTTGGGTTGTTTTACCTCTGAGCGGCACTTTTTTGCACACCATGGGCTAAATGCCAGGTCACATGGACCCCGAAGGCTCAGAGAAGGTTGGGGGAGGGGACCCACTGGAACAGCTGTTGGGAGACAGATGGTAGCCTCCCGTCAAGGCCATCCAGTGTGTTCTTTAACGTTCACAGGGTTCACAGGACTCTCCCGCACACGGGGCCACGGCTTAACGTTCCATCCGACGGACGGCGGCCTTTCCAAGCCCATCGGTGTCCCCTACTGACCGTGGGCAGGGCGGGGAATTTTGCGGAGATAAATCTCAACGCTTACCCAGCTGGGACTCGAACCTGGGAACTACAGATTACGAGCCTGGCGCGCTACCGACTGAGCCACCCCCGCCCCACTCCTAGGAGTGATCACAGAGTATTTACACTTAAAATTGTGATAGGAGAACTTTTGATTGGTGATATTGTAATATTATATTTGGAAGATTAGAGATTTTGAATAATTTTTTTATAAAAAAAAACTAAATTTATTTCTATAAATATTGACTTGCAAATTCAATCAAAGCAAAAAATCATGGCCGTTTCAATGGGCTTAATTTGCTAGTTTTCATTGCAATTTTTCTTTTTAGTAATGCTTTCAAAAAGTAGGTCTATTTGGAAAGAGTTTCATAAGCACTTTAGCTTGTATTTTCGGGTTATTGTTTTTTCCCTTTCTTCCTCCCCCCTCCCGCAAACCTGCTAAGTTGAAAGCACATTTTGCACTTTACGTATTTTCAATCTGCATTGTGAATCACCAGATGCAACAGAAGTGCGGACAGGCATCCACGTATGCCGGCGAATCTACTGAAGTCTTCGTACATCATGGAAATTATCTTCTCCTGAAGCTGAAGACTTTTACTACCTTCTAGAGCAGAAGAAGAGGTAGAAGAAAACAACCCAGTCATTCTCGGCACCTTTTCCTTGATGTCCTTCTGAAACTGCAAGGAAATTATCTTTAGCTTTTCCCTCGTCGTCCGATTCACGGGTGGTGTTCTTGAATTGATTATTCGTTTTCAGAGCTTTCCGGATGAGCAGACCATTGGAGCATTAGTCAAACAGCAATCTTTGCTCGGTGATTATTCACTGGGTCGCCACTCAAGCTGTCTTTTTTTTTTAAAGAAAAAGTAAGTTCTCGGAGGGTAAAGGAATTGGTGTTTTCCGTGGAAATGCATATATTGGTTAGCGAAGTGAGGACTGATGCTTGTCCTCTTGCAATAAGTGCGTTGCCATCGCAAGAGTAGGTGGATGCTTGGGAAGAGAGGATGCAGATGAAGGAGGAAGAGGAGGAGTGGGCGACGGATCGTGAAGATGTGGCAGAAGAATGGAAAAATCTCATAAAGAAGAATGCTCAAAGAGATGGGGAGATACAAAAGGAAAGAAAGAAGGGATTGGTAATAAGAAAGAAGGAAAAAAAAACGCCGGCTTCTAAGCAATGTAAGGAAAGATAATGAGAACCGAAATAAAGTAATAAAGCAAAAAAATCTGGAGGACTGGAAAGGTAAAGATTGGAGAAGAAAATTGAAGAATCAAAAAAGTAAAAAAAAAAATAAATAGGAAGGCAACGGAGGAGAAGACGAAAATATGCGTGATGTCTGTCATTAGAAATGTTTGGATGAGGACCAAAAAAAAACGAATTGATTTATGAATCAACGAAATGAAGAGGTTAGAGAAGAACTGTGAAATGGCGCAGAAAGGAAAAGATTGACTACCTGAAGATTAAATCTGAAAAGAATTGGGAAGGTTATAAGGGAAAATGTAATCGTGTGGAGGGTAGAAGGAAATGTGATACGATCGCGAAAGGGTGAAGAATAGGTACTGTCGCTCAAGAAAGTATCCGAACAGTATGGTTGATTATAGAATTCAGTAAAAATATCTGGAGCGTGTACAGCAACTGTACACGCTCCAGTTACCGTTCACAGCAAACTGGAGCGTGTGCAGTTACTGCACACGCTCCAGTTTGCTGTGAACTGTAACTGCACACGCTCCAGTTTGCTGTGAACGGTAACTGCACACGCTCCAGTTTGCTGTGAACGGTAACTGCACACGCTCCAGTTTGCTGTGAACGGTAACTGCACACGCTCCAGTTTGCTGTGAACGGTAACTGCACACGCTCAATATTTCCGTGAGTGAGCCCACACGATCTAGTATCAAAATAATATGACCACCTACAGACGCTCAAAAAAGTATCCGAACACCATGGTTGATTACAGAATTCAGAAAAAATATCTGGCAACGATTTTTTTAGAAATTAGTGATCTGGCAACCTTCGTGTCACGTGATTACAGAATTCAGGAAAAATATCTGGAGCGTGTACAGCAACTGTACACGCTCCAGTTACAGCTCCAGTTCACAGCAAACTGGAGCGTGTGCAGCAAACTGGAGTTCACAGCAAACTGGAGCGTGTGCAGTTACTGCCCACGCTCCAGTTTGCTGTGAACGGTAACTGGAGCGTGTACAGTTGCTGTACACGCTCCAGATATTTTCCTGAATTCTGTAATCACGTGACACGAAGGTTGCCAGATCACTAATTTCTAAAACAAATCGTTGCCAGATATTTTTTCTGAATTCTGTAATCAACCATCGACTGTATGTTCATTTCAATTACACAACAGAGTTAAGTTTTATTGGTTATCCCTGGAATTATGGCAACACTGGCAATCATCAACTGCAATTGGTTGTTGATACTGTAATGATTTCTGTAGCATCGCATTTCGCCTCTGAAGTGTTTCTAGATTCAAATTACAAAACAACGAAAGGGGCGGGGGTGGCTCAGTCGGTAGCGCGCCAGGCTCGTAATCTGTAGTTCCCAGGTACGAGTCCCAGCTGGGTCAGCGTTGAGATTTATCTCCGCAAAATTCCCCACCATGCCCACGGTCAGTAGGGGACACCGATGGGCTTGGAAAGGCCGCCGTCCGTCGGATGGGACGTTAAGCCGTGGCCCCGTGTGCGGGAGAGCCATACCCTGTGCACGTTAAAGAACACGCTGGATGGCCTTGACGGGAGGCTACCATCTGTCTCCCAACAGCTATTCCGATGGGTCCTCTCCCTCAACCTTCTCTGAGCCTTCGGGGTCCTTGCGACCTGGCCATTTAGCCCATGGTGTGCAAAAAACTGCAGCTCAGAGGTAAAACAACCCAACCCAACTATAGTTTCGAACATCAAAGCAATCTTTTCTTGTCAGCTATTTCCCATTAGAAGATCTATTGATCTTAAAAATACCTTATGTAAATCAGTGCTAATGTGGATAGCTAAGGAGAGGAGGAGGAGGAAGAGAAGGAGGTGTTCTCTTATTGTCGGGGGGAGGAGGGACGCGTATCAATGAAATGCTGCTTATGGCATGAAGGCTTTTGTTAAAGCGATGGGCACCAGCTTGCATGTTGAGAGCATCACTCCTCCCTTGATCCTTCTCCTCTTCCTCCTCTTCTCTCTGGACGTGATTGGCCCACACAATTTAACAGTGTCACGTACATCTCGTAAACGTGCCCAGGCGATATTTCTATTAATGATGCAGCAGGGCCGGTGTTTCGGTTTTCAGCCCCTGCGAGCTGTGCACTGCTTAGAATCGAATTTCGGGATTGGGTAATTACGATAAACCAAACTAGCGAGCTGATCGCGCCGCCGTGGGATCAACTGAACAGGCTGAACTCGTATGTTTGCCGTTAGAAGTGCCGGTGTGTGTATGCTTTCACGACAGAGCTGTTTTCAGGTTAGGAAAGTTCACTCTGTAGGTTTTTATTTGACGGGATAAATATTTTAAACCGGAGAGTATTGAAAGTGTAATGAATCGAATGTTTGTGTTGTAATCCTAAAAACGAATAATTATTCAGCATTGTTAGATTGTCTACTCCGAAAATCGGTTCATAAGGAAATTTGGAGTATAATTTAATAATTTGTGACAATTTCCGTGGTGCCACACTAATAGATGATTTAATGATAACTTTAATTTAATAATAATAAATTTAATAACTAATTTAATAATTGATGAACCGAGAATGGCTCACGGAATCTTTCACCCACATTAGATAAAGAAGAACAGAGATTACCGTTCAGTCTCAACGTCATTTTAATCTTTGCAGCCTCCACTATTTGAAAATCCAGAACATTCATGAGAATCGGCTCTGCCCACGGTCAGTAGGGGACACCGATGGGCTTGGAAAGGGCGCCGTCCGTCGGATGGGACGTTAAGCAGTGGCCCCGTGTTCGGGAGAGAGCCATACCCTGCGCACGTTAAAGAACACGCTGGATGGCCTTGACGGGAGGCTACCATCTGTCTCCCAACAGCTGTTCCAATGGGTCCCCTCCCCCAACCTTCTCTGAGCCTTCGGGGTCCATGTGACCTGGTCATTTAGCCCATGGTGTGCAAAAAAGTGCCGCTCAGAGGTAAAACAACCCAACGTTAAAGAACACGCTGGATGGCCTTGACGGGAGGCTACCATCTGTCTCCCAACAGCTGTTCCAATGGGTCCCCTCCCCCAACCTTCTCTGAGCCTTCGGGGTCCATGTGACCTGGTCATTTAGCCCATGGTGTGCAAAAAAGTGCCGCTCAGAGGTAAAACAACACAACGTTAAAGAACACGCTGGATGGCCTTGACGGGAGGCTACCATCTGTCTCCCAACAGCTGTTCCAATGGGTCCCCTCCCCCAACCTTCTCTGAGCCTTCGGGGTCCATGTGACCTAGTCATTTAGCCCATGGTGTGCAAAAAAGTGCCGCTCAGAGGTAAAACAACCCAACGTTAAAGAACACGCTGGATGGCCTTGACGGGAGGCTACCATCTGTCTCCCAACAGTTGTTCCAGTGGGTCCCCTCCCCCAACCTTCTCTGAGCCTTCGGGGTCCATGTGACCTGGCCATTTAGCCCATGGTGTGCAAAAAAGTGCCGCTCAGAGGTAAAACAACCCAACGTTAAAGAACACGCTGGATGGCCTTGACGGGAGGCTACCATCTGTCTCCCAACAGTTGTTCCAGTGGGTCCCCTCCCCAAATCCTTCTCTGAGCCTTCGGGGTCCATGTGACCTGGCCATTTAGCCCATGGTGTGCAAAAAAGTGCCGCTCAGAGGTAAAACAACCCAACCCATGAGAATCTGTTCATTCTCGTTTTTAACAAGATATTCTCCTCATAGGACCGTATTTCTTCGATTCTAAGACGCACTTTTTTTTCCCATATGAACGTCTCTAAAAACGGGGTGCGTCTTAATGCTGGGGTGCGCGCTTTCCAAATGTGAAGCCACCGTTATTTCATTATAGTGGAGCTCTGTGAGTGAATTATAGTGAGATTGGAACCTGACTGTTGATTGACAACCTTACGGAAAAATTAAGAAAGCGCCGGCATCAAAATTGGCGGAATGGGTATCAACAACTTGGAAGCTAATCCCAGAAAGAATAGTGCAGCACTCATTTAAAAAATGTTGCGTCACCAACGCTCTCGATGGCTCAGAAGATGAGGGTTGGGTTGTTTTACCTCTGAGTGGCACTTTTTTGCACACCATGGGCTAAATGGCCAGGTCACATGGACCCCGAAGGCTCAGAGAAGGTTGGGGGAGGAGACCCACTGGAACAGCTGTTGGGAGACAGATGGTAGCCTCCCGTCAAGACCATCCAGCGTGTTCTTTAACGTGCACAGTGTATGGCTTTCCCGCACACGGGGCCACGGCTTAACGTCCCATCCGACGGACGGCGGCCTTTCCAAGCCCATCGGTGTCCCCTACTGACCGTGGGCAGGGCGGGGAAATTTTGCGGAGATAAATCTCAACGCTGACCCAGCTGGGACTCGAACCTGGGAACTACAGATTACCTAGGTAATTTGAGAAATGAAGCAATTTTCGGCACGTTAACGGATCACCCTAGTTAATCTGCACAATACCTAGATAATCTGTAGAATAACTGATTTCTGCACTTTAGCGGTAACATATGTTATACGGTAATTAATTCAACTTCCATCGATTTACGTTTTTCCAACTTACTCTCTCTTAATGCAATCTGTTTATTAGCTGTGTTATTTATTTCTTGCACATCTTAACGTTAATTGAGAGAAAAGCTGCATTTTTGACGTGGGATAGAGTTCGTGGGAAAAATGAATAAACCTGTTTATTACCAATTTATCATTGATAATGTTTACCACTAAATAACATTCTCAAGTTAAATAGTGGCAAAGGATTTTCCCTTCTTTGCTGGCATTTCAATCGATTCAAACTTCGTTTGTAAATTTCCGTATGGTGTTTGTTTTCCGTCGTGTCTTCCGTCTATTAATTTCTTTCATCAGGAAAGTTCAAATGGAAGCAATTCGGGACCGTGCTTCTCTTAGACTTCGACAGAGTCGGATCGCAGGTTAAATGGATTTAACTTCTTTTAACTTTCTTTTTCAAATGAAGACTTCAAATCTCAAAGGAGTTGAGACGATTGCGAAGCGAGCAGCGGCATTTGTTTATTTCGTAGATGAAATTGCCTAAGAGATCGAACCAATCGCAGAGACCGGTATTTTAAAAGAATGTTGGATCCGGAATTCTCGGATGTTTTTATGTTGCACGTTTTTTTTTTCTTGGTATTTTTTTTCCCCACCAAGTTATTACTTATCCGCATTGCTCAGTAACCGTTGTAAACCGTGGGCTGTACAGTCGCTCAAAAAATATACGAACATTATGGTTGATTACAGAATTCAGAAAAAAATTTCTGGCAACGATTTTTTTAGAAATTAGTGATCTGGCAACCTTCGTGTCACGTGATTACAGAATTCAGGAAAAATATCTGGAGCGTGTGCAGCAACTGAACACGCTCCAGTTACCGTTCGCAGCAAACTGGAGCGTGTGCAGTTACTGCACACGCTCCAGTTTGCTGTGAACGGTAACTGCACACGCTCAATATTTCCGTGAGTGAGCCCACACGATCTAGTATCAAAATAATATGACCACCTACAGTCGCTCAGAAAAAAAAAATCCGAACACTATGGTTCATTACAGAATTCAGAAAAAATATCTGGCAACGAGTTTTTTAGATTGTGCGCGTGATTATCACGTGACACGAAGGTTGCCAGATCACTGATTTCTAAAAAAATCGTTGCCAGATGTTTTTTCTGAATTCTGTAATCAACCATAGTGTTCGGATACTTTTTTGAGCGACTGTACTTGCTTATGTGCCAAGATTTGGAAGGAATCGACGCCATAATGGTTTTGCCTGATCAGAGGGGTCCTAAGGTATCAGATAAGATTAAGGGTAAGGGAGGTGAAAGCTTCTCTCAACAAGACCATCCAGCGTGTTCTTTAACATGCACAGGGTATGCTCTCTTGCATATGGGCCGACGGATTAACGTCTTATCAGACGGACCATCCATTCTCTCGACAAGATTATCCAGCGTGTTCTTTAACATGCACAGGGTATGCTCTCTTGCATATGGGCCGACGGATTAACGTCTTATCAGACGGACCATCCATTCTCTCAACAAGACCATCCAGCGTGTTCTTTAACATGCACAGGGTATGCTCTCTTGCATACGGGCCGACGGATTAACGTCTTATCAGACGGACCATCCATTCTCTCAACAAGACCATCCAACGTGTTCTTTAACATGCACAGGGTATGCTCTCTTGCATACGGGCCGACGGATTAACGTCTTATCAGACGGACCATCCATTCTCTCAACAAGATCATCCAGCGTGTTCTTTAACATGCACAGGGTATGCTCTCTTGCATACGGGCCGACGGATTAACGTCTTATCAGACGGACCATCCATTCTCTCAACAAGATCATCCAGCGTGTTCTTTAACATGCACAGGGTATGCTCTCTTGCATATGGGCCGACGGATTAACGTCTTATCAGACGGACCATCCATTCTCTCAACAAGACCATCCAGCGTGTTCTTTAACATGCACAGGGTATGCTCTCTTGCATACGGGCCGACGGATTAACGTCTTATCAGACGGACCATCCATTCTCTCAACAAGACCATCCAACGTGTTCTTTAACATGCACAGGGTATGCTCTCTTGCATACGGGCCGACGGATTAACGTCTTATCAGACGGACCATCCATTCTCTCAACAAGACCATCCAACGTGTTCTTTAACATGCACAGGGTATGCTCTCTTGCATACGGGCCGACGGATTAACGTCTTATCAGACGGACCATCCATTCTCTCAACAAGACCATCCAACGTGTTCTTTAACATGCACAGGGTATGCTCTCTTGCATACGGGCCGACGGATTAACGTCTTATCAGACGGGCCATCCATTCTCTCAACAAGACCATCCAACGTGTTCTTTAACATGCACAGGGTATGCTCTCTTGCATACGGGCCGACGGACTTACGTCTTATCAGACGGACCATCCATTCTCTCAACAAGACCATCCAGCGTGTTCTTTAACATGCACAGGGTATGCTCTCTTGCATACGGCCCGACGGATTAACGTCTCATCAGACGGACGGCAGACTTTCCAAGCCCATCGGTGTGCCCTTTCTCACCGAGGGCAGGTTGGGATTTATTAGAGAGAAATCTCAGCTTAAGCACAGATGGAACTCGAACCTGGGAACATCAGATTACGAGACTGGCGCGCTACCGACTGAGCCAAAACTCTCTCCTCTTACTTTTCAGTTGTTACGTCAGTGCACGAGCAGATTTCCACCTCTTTAATTATCCATTTCGTGTTCTTAAACGAATTTGTTGTCAGTGGAGGGAAAGGAATACGAGGATGAGCCAAGAGAGGTTAAGGAGAAGGAACAGAGCAAAGATCAGCAGAAGCAAGAGCTGCTTCCGGTTACATACATAATGACTCTTGGATGCCTCTAATCTGCAACCCTTTGTGTAGCACACGAACCACGCGGAACTTCTTCAACGCGCATTTAATTAGGGAGAAAAACGCGCGACGGTAATGATTATTGGAAAGTGCCGCGGGGCAGCAAGATTCGTTGTCATGGTAACCTGTTAAATTTGTAAGCCATTGACTGGCAAGTGTCACAGACCTACGCCTGGGCGCAAAAGATTATCAGTAAGTAGAGTGCAAATGAAGGGGAGTGTGGCCAGCGCAGCAGCCTGGCATTAACAACGAGAGTCAGTTTGCCTTCGGGATTGTAAGAGGAGTAGAGATGCGATCACCTCTGATCTTTCGTTGTCCTTGGCGAAGACCAGATGGAGAACGAAATCGGCTTAATTGTGAATAATTGGCACAGATGAAAATACTGACGTTAATTAGGATTTCTTCTTTCCTTTTATGCTGATTGCCTTCTAGGTTCTTTGGTGTGATGGATTTCTCTTGGTGCTCTCGCAAAATGGGCAGAGATGTTGATTCAGTTCTTTTGACTACGTTTAAGCTTTTGTCGTGTTCCTTGCCTTAATGAATCGAGTCTGGCAGTAATGGAATTCATTTTTGACTCTGGAGTCAGTTATCTGTTTCTATTCTGCGGTTGAATAATAAATTTAATCGCTTGTCCTTAGTCGTGATGCTCTGATAAAA
This sequence comes from Ryuthela nishihirai, assembly GCA_038380435.1. Lineage (NCBI taxonomy): Eukaryota > Metazoa > Arthropoda > Arachnida > Araneae > Heptathelidae > Ryuthela > Ryuthela nishihirai. The sequence goes on from JAWZYU010000020.1 coordinate 46,782,517, forward strand.
GAACTCGAAAAAATATCTGAGCTTGAAGCAGTCAGACGGAGGTCAGACAGGTTGTTGGGTTGGGTTGTTTTACCTCTGAGCAGCACTTTTTTGCACACCATGGGCTAAATGGCCAGGTCACATGGACCCCGAAGGCTCAGAGAAGGTTGGGGGAGGGGACCCACTGGAACAGCTGTTGGGAGACAGATGGTAGCCTCCCGTCAAGGCCATCCAGCGTGTTCTTTAACGTGCACAGGTATGGCTCTCCCAAACACACGGGGCCACGGCTTAACGTCCCATCCGACGGATGGCGGCCTTTACAAGCCCATCGGTGTCCCCTACTGACCGTGGGCAGGGCCAGACTCCAGAGTCAAAAATGAATTCCATTACTGCCAGACTCGATTCATTAAGGCAAGGCCAGGCGGGACTCAAACCTGGGAACTGCAGATTACAAGGGTACGCGCTACCGACTGAGTCACCCCGTCCCATACAAATAATAACTATTAAAACAAATTGTTTACTCTAAAAAAAGCAATTTTAGAAGTTTGCGGAATGATTCAATTTTCATCTGTTTTTAGGAAAAGTTTCTGCAGCGAGCGTAACGATATCTTCTGCTGTTAAACGTTCCAATTTCACTTCGAAAATGTTTTAAAATCCAGTCTTATAAAAATTTGAGCGACATCCAGAATTTATCCCCACCATATGCCGAGTGGTTAGCACGCTTGGCTACTGATCTAAGGGACCTGGGTTCGAGCCCCGGGTAAGGCATGGCTGTTTGTCGTTTTTCTGCTGAGGTCCTGCCATCCTCAGAGACCTTCTACTATGGCATATAAACTGGCAGGCTCCTGTCAGACCTCTGTGGCAAGCAGCTGCTTGAGGGGGTATTTATTTATTTTATGGTCGATTACAGAATTCAGAAAAAAACATCTGGAGCGTGTACAGCTACTGTACACGCTCCAGTTACCGTTCACAGCAAACTGGAGCTTGTGCAGTTACTGCACACGCTCCAGTTTGCTGTGAACGGTAACTGCACACGCTCAATATTTCTGTGAGTGGGCCCACACGATCCAGGTTTAGCGATCTGGCAACCTTCGTGTCGAAAAAGTATCCGAACACTATGGCCGAGTGGTTAGCACGCTTGACTACTTATCTAATGGGACCGGGTTCGAGCCCCGGGTAAGGCATGGATGTTTGTGTCGTTTTTCTGCTGAGGTCCTGCCATCCTCAGAGACCTTCTACTATGGGCATATAAACTGGCAGGCTCCTGTCAGACCTCTGTGGCAAGCAGCTGCTTGAGGGGGACTATTTCCAGTAAAAAACTCATTTCCAAGGATAGAGTGTTTTGAATGTGGTTCCCTATTCATATAACATGGAAATGTTCCAATACTTTATTAATATAGTGTATTTCGGTGTTTTTTTTTTTATTCTGCCAATAGTCAATATTTGCGATTGATGTGTAGATTTTGCAGTGTAATTTTCATAAAAATATATACAGAGTGTTTACAAATTATCTGACGTTTTCAAAAATTTATTATTTAAAAACTTAATGGCATACAAAAACGAAACTTATACCATTGGAAAAAATAATTTACAGTATTTAACAAATCCAGGAGGGCGCAATTTACGCGAGGGGTCGGTATTGTGAACGGTCGCGTAAAAGGAATCCCGCGAGTAATGTTTAAGGAATTTTCGGGATGAGTGGTCGAAACTGAAGAAATTTATTAAAGACCACTAAAATGGAGAGAAAAAATCTAATACCTCAACGGCGTTGCCAGTTCATTCCAACTCTATCTTGGCTCACCCCTTTCATTCGAATCATTAGAGTCCCCTTCCGTTATTTTTCTCAATTGGGTTGGGTTGTTTTACCTCTGAGCGGCACTTTTTTGCACACCATGGGCTAAATGGCCAGGTCACATGGACCCCGAAGGCTCAGAGAAGGTTGGAGGAGGGGACCCACTGGAACATCTGTTGGGAGACAGATGGTAGCCTCCCGTCAAGGCCATCCAGCGTGTTCTTTAACGTGCACAGGGTATGGCTCTCCCACACACGGGGCCACGGCTTAACGTCCCATCCGACGGACGGCGGCCTTTCCAAGCCCATCGGTGTCCCCTACTGACCGCGGGCAGGGCGGGGAAATTTTGCGGAGATAAATCTCAACGCTGACCCAGCTGGAACTCGAACCTGGGAACTACAGATTACGAGCCTGGCGCGCTACCGACTGAGCCACCACCGCCCCCCTTTTTTTCTCAATATTCGGGCTTTGTGTCACAGAGAACAAGCTGTAAAGTTGGTTATTCTTTCCAACGCTGTAAGCAGGCCCTGATCTAGAAATAAAATAGAGGGGGGGAGGGGGCAGGCAACGCAATTGAGGCGGAAAAAAGGTAAAATATCCATTGCAGGGTAATATTTTCCCTTTCCTTTTAGGGGTTTAAAAAGTCGGGAAAAATGATTGAATATGCACAAGTTTAATAAATTTTTTTGTCTTTATTATCCTTACCAGCATTCGCAAGTAGGAGGGGGCATGGTCTCCTTGACCCCCCAAATGTGGCCCTGGATGCAAGTGTTTTTAAATAAATTTTTAAAACTGCTTTGACAATGACAGGGTTGGGTTGGGTTGTTATACCTCTGAGCGGCACTTTTTTGCACACCATGGACTAAATGGCCAGGTCACATGGACCCCGAAGGCTCAGAGAAGGTTGGAGGAGGGGACCCACTGGAACATCTGTTGGGAGACAGATGGTAGCCTCCCGTCAAGGCCATCCAGCGTGTTCTTTAACGTGCACAGGGTATGGCTCTCCCGCACACGGGGCCACGGCTTAACGTCCCATCCGACGGACGGCGGCCTTTATTAGCCCATCGGTGTCCCCTACTGACCGTGGGTAGGGCGGGGGTTGGGTTGGGTTGTTTTACCTCTGAGCGGCACTTTTTTGCACACCATGGGCTAAATGGCCAGGTCACATGGACCCCGAAGGCTCAGAGAAGGTTGGGGGAAGGGACCCACTGGAACAGCTGTTGGGAGACAGATGGTAGCCTCCCGTCAAGGCCATCCAGTGTGTTCTTTAACGTGCACAGGGTATGACTCTCCCGCACACGGGGCCACAGCTTAACGTCCCATCCGACGGACGGCGGCCTCTCCAAGCCCATCGGTGTCCCCTACTGACCGTGGGCAGGGCGGGGAATTTTTGCGGAGATAAATCTCAACGCTCACCCAGCTGGGACTCGAACCTGGGAACTACAGATTACGAGCCTGGAGCGCTACCGACTGAGCCACCCCCGCCCCCTTCTGCTTCAGTCTAAACAAGAACCATTTTTTTTTGTCATCTGAGAATCTCCTCTTCGACGTATTTTCCCCTCCTTTCCTTTTCGTGTCACGTGACACAAAGGTTGCTAGATCAGTAATTTCTAAAAAAATCGTTGCCAGATATTTTTTCTGAAATATGTAGTCCACCATAGTGTTCGGATATTTTTTTAATATATATAATGCGTATGAATATATAATGCAATGAATATGGAGCGTGTGCAGTTACCGTTCACAGCAAACTGGAGCGGTTGCGGTTAATGTTCACAGCACAATGGATCGTGTGAGCTCACAAAGATCTGGATCGTGTGGGCTCACTCACGGAAATATTGAGCGTGTGCAGTTACCGTTCACAGCAAACTGGAGCGTGTGCAGTAACTGCACACGCTCCAGTTTGCTGTGAACGGTAACTGGAGCGTGTACAGTTGCTGTACACGCTCCAGATATTTTTCCTGAATTCTGTAATCACGTGCTTGTCCTCGATTTCATCTCGGCATGCCAGCTTACAACTCTCTTTTGTCCTAGCCGCAGCTTTTCACCAAGAATTTGACCAAACGAGTCCACTCGACCACCTCCTCCTCTTCCTATCCATCGGCTGTCTCGAAAAACACTTCACTGCATTCCGTTCTCTTGCATCCGGAAGTATTCCCCCCCCCCCGGTCATTGAAGATCCGACTTAATCTCCGAGACTGCTGCCGAGTCCCTTTATGAATAGCTAACAGAAAGCGTCTTTGCCCTCTGTTTGGTTCACTTCACAAGGAGTTTATTAGAGTGCTTGAAAAGTGGCAGTGATATTGAATATTAAAGTATTTATTCATCTGTGAAAAGGTTGTGGTGAATTATAGATAGCATTTCGGCTAACGACGCCCTCTATCGTTCCTGACTCCCACGGCTTACTGGCTCCTCGCTTAAGGGAAATATCTCTGCCTGCTTTTAATTTACATATATATAGACTGTCTGTCTTCACCGACTTTTAAAATGTTTTAATGCGTTATATGCAAAACTGTGAAAGCTCTTGACTCGCCTCGTGTCCCTTACCAAACAATTCGCACTACTAAGAATGACTCGCTGCAGCGGATTTTTTTTTAAATTCTCTGTTTAAACGTTTTGCACTCAGCAGGACTCTCTGCAGCAGATCGTACTGCTGCAGCTTGGCGATTAAGACTTAATAATGCTCCGATGGATTCTTTATTCTGCAATCTGAGTATTGGCTGCTGCCTCCATCAGTCCCGGGGATTACTTCGGATGAGATGCTCTAAGGGGAAACGGAGAATGTTCCGTAAATGTCGTTCAGCTGTTATGAAAATCAGGATGAATAATTTTGATGTGTCGCCATCGTGGTAAAGGACATTTGCCATTCTGCTGTTGCAATTTTTAATGATTTAATTAAGTTTTTTTCTTCTTTCTTTATGGGAGAGGAAGAAGCAGACCGAAAGCCTCTGTTGGTCACGTTTCGAAGGTTGGTCGATACATTCTTTTAACCGCGAAATTGGACTGCGTTTCGAAACCACGTGGCTGAGTTGCTTTTTGATAAAATTGGGTTGCACTGTTAGGCCATGAAGTTCAGTTGATTGCTTAACCGTTAATTCACGGATATTGTTTGATCCGGAAGTTGAACAGCATTTTGGAAGCATGAAACGTGTAGATTGTTTAACTATTAATTTGGGCTTCAGTAAACCGCGAACTTTGGTTACATTTTTTAACTACGAAGTTGAGGTACAGTCGCTCAAAAAAGTATCCGAACACTGTGGTTGATTACAGAATTCAGATAAAATATCTGGCAACTTTTTTTAGAAATTAGTGATCTGGCAACCTTCGTGTCACGTGATTACAGAATTCAGGAAAAATATCTGTAGCGTGTACAGCAACTGTACACGCTCCAGTTACCGTTCACAGCAAACTGGAGCGTGTGCAGTTACTGCACACGCTCCAGTTTGCTGTGAACGGTAACTGCACACGCTCAATATTTCCGTGAGTGAGCCCACACGATCTAGTATCAAAATAATATGACCACCTACAGTCGCTCAAAAAGTATCCGAACACTATGGTCGATTACAGAATTCAGAAAAAAAATCTGGCAACGATTTTTTTAGAAATCAGTGATCTGGCAACCTTCGTGTCACGTAACACGAAGGTGCGGAGATCACTGATTTTTTAAAAAAAATCGTTGCCAGATATTTTTTTCTGAATTCTGTAATCGACCATAGTGTTCGGATATTTTTTTGAGCCACTGTACCGTTTCAATTTGAAATGATCCAACGTCTTCGAAAACATTTTTTTTCATAGGATATCTCTTTTGCATATTCTGTATCGTTATACGGGTTGGGTTGTTTTACCTCTGAGCGGCACTTTTTTGCACACAATGGGCTAAATGGCCAGGTCACAAGGACCCCGAAGGCTCAGAGAAGGTTGGGGGAGGGGACCCACTGGAACAGCTGTTGAGAGACAGATGGTAGCCTCCCGTCAAGGTTATCCAGCGTGTTCTTAAACGTGCACAGGGTATGACTCTCCCGTACACGGAGTCACGGCTTAACGTCCCATCAGACGGACGGCGGGCTTTCCAATCCCATCGGTGTCCCCTACTGACCGTGGGCAGGGCGGGGAATTTTGCGGAGATAAATCTCAACGCTGACCCAGCTGGGACTCGAACCTGGGAACTACAGATTACGAGTCTGACGCGCTACCGACTGAGCCACCCCCGCCCCATCGTTATACGGAATTCACATGTTCATTTTCCCAAATTACGCATTGAATTACTTAGGTAGGTTAAAGATCTTTCTTTATCTCTAACAATTTTTCGATTCATATTTTAATGATCCGTAATTAACTTTTGATCAGCAAGTATATCTAGCTGTAAATTACAGCGTAAAAAATATATATATTGTTTGTGCTCTTTTTGCTCTTTATCATTTTTTTATTTACGACAAAGGAGGGTTCTGGCAATCGATATTTCGGATAACAGAGTTTCTGATGATCGATTCTTCAATGTACCTGAAATGAGAATATTAAATTTTGTTTTACATAAATAAATAATAAATACCCCCTCAAGCAGCTGCTTGCCACAGAAGTCTGGCAGGAGCCTGTCATTTTACTTGCCAGAGTAGAAGGTCTGTGAGGATGGCAGGACCTCAGCAGAAAAAACGACACGAACATCCATGCCTTAACTGCGGGGCTCGAACCCAGGTCCCTTAGATCAGCAGCCAAGTGCGCTAACCACTCTGCCACAGGACGGCTGTTTGTTGTACAGTCGCCCCCAAAAAAGTATCCGAACACTATGGTCGATTATAGAATTCAGGAAAAATATCTGGAGCGTGTACAGCAACTGTACACGCTCCAGTTTGCTGTGAACGGTAACTGTACACGATCCAGTTTGCTGTGAACGGTAACTGCACACGCTCCAGTTTGCTGTGAACGGTAACTGCACACTCTCCAGTTTGCTGTGAACGGTAACTGCACACGCTCCAGTTTGCTGTGAGCGGTAACTGCACACGCTCAATATTTCCGTGAGTGAGCCCACACGATCTAGTATCAAAATAATATGACCACCTACAGTCGCTCAAAAAAGTATCCGAACACCATGGTTGATTACAGAATTCAGGAAAAATATCTGGCAACGATTTTTTTTAGAAATTAGCGATCTGGCAACCTTCGTGTCACGTGACACGAAGGTTGGCAGATGGCGACTGTACATGGATGGCGTCGTGACCGAAAGTTATTTTAAAACAAATCTCAGGAACGAACGGTTATTTGGAGCAGGTGCAAATCCTAATGAGTTTTCTCTTCCCAACGGTTTCCAATTATGGAATTAAAATCCAGCTATTGAGAAGTGAAAGGTGGCAACGGCATCGGGATATTGTACCGCAAAGTGTCTGCGATTCATATGAAGTCTGTGGCAAGTGCGTCGGACACTGGTCGCTGCCTAAATCGCCCTTTGTTTTCGTCCTCCGAGCCCGAAACATCGGTTGGAAAGCCACAGTCCGTGGCGGCCACAAACCCAACGTGCGCCGCAGCCATCCTGTCGCAGCACATCCCACGTGAAGCCGATACATCACCGCTGCTGCGCACACGGCTCCGTATTAAAGCAGGTAGAGGTTGCCATGGTTACCAGAACACCGCAAGGAGCGTGTTGTTATCCGCTCACGTTGTCATGGCAACGGATGATGGGAAGCAATGAGGCGGAAGTCGTCGCGAAACCGGAAGTTCGAACAGCAGCAGCTGGCAGTGTGCTGAGATAGCTGGATGGAGGGAAAGGCGGGGGGTGACAGGGAGGGGGGCGGGGGAAGAGAGGCCTCGGGTGCCGTGTCAGGTGCTCATTTGCATGGTGGAGACAAGACAGTCTCTGTTAGGTGAAGAGGGAGGGGGGGAGCGCGCGATCTGGAGGATGCTTCCCTGCAAGGTGAGCTAGAAAGCAAAATGGAACTTGAAGGGAAAGGAGAGGCTGGCAGCGCATTGAGTCTGCAGCATCCAGATCTTGAAGGAAGGAATTTGGAGAATTCCGAGGAGAGGCTCGGCGATTGATGGAGTAATTCGCAAGTCATCAGGCTAGTGCTTCATCTCGATGAGGACTAGAAGGAGATGCTGACAAATCCTCTGTGCTATATAAAAATTAAAAAAAAAAACCCTTAATATGGTGGGTTTTTTTTAATTTGCAATGAAAGTTTAGAAAAAGCAGAATTTGTGTACTATGCAGAGTGCTATCAATGAGAACTGAACTGTGTTTTGATGAAATATGAAAAAAAAAAAAAAAATCAGATGCATATATTTCAGCAATTGCACTTTCACTGGATGAGTTATAATATATCATCATTTCATGCAGTAAATAGTTACACAGAAATTGTTTTAAGCCACAATTCGATTTTTATGCAAAAAAAGGTGTTTCAGAGTCACAAAAATAAGTTTTAATCGAATTTACGGCCGAAAACAACAACAACAACAACAACATTTAATTAGGAACCTATAGTAATGTCTTCATCAATTGACGTTTCAGATTTTCTATCAGATCTCGGGCTTCTAAACTATGGAGGATCGCAAATCAGCAAATGATGCTGACGAAGATAAAAATGTGCTTCATTGAATTTGAGGCCAAATATAAAAGCATTCATTAATTAAAGCGGAAAAAAAAATCTTCAAGGAATTCGTGACTCAAAATAAACGTCTGCGTGGATGGAATTCGTTACTCGAAATATACACCGAAGAGCCAAAACATTATGACCAAGCGCGTCTTTAAGCAAATCAAAGCAACTGCAGGTAAATGACGGCGCGTGTGAAGGTATGAATAACCCCTGATACTGAGCTCTGTTAATCAGTGTTATTCTTGTTCTTCATATGGGAAAGGCAGCGGACTTAAATGAGTTTGACAAAGGCCAAATTGTAATGGCCAGACGACTGGGTCAGAGCATTTTCTAACATTAAAAAAAACCTTTTGCGCAAAAACTGTTATTGGCGATAAATTGTAGATGCCACTCAAATCTCTCTAAATATATTTCCCGCAATATTCGTTTAATATTTAAAGAATGAATGGAAGCTGAAGCATTTATCTGCAACTTTTGACAGTTGTGAAAAAATACTTTAATAGATAAAACACAAGTGTCAAAAGTTGAAGAAAAATGCTTCAGCTTCCATTCATTCTTTAAATATTAAACGAATATTGCGGGAAATATATTTAGAGAGATTTGAGTGGCATCTACAATTTATCGCCAATAACAGTTTTTGCGTAAAAGGTTTATTTTCAATGTTAGGGAGCTTTGAAAGTGGATTTCCATTCACATAACATGGAAGTGTTCGGACACTTTTTTCAACATAGTGTATGCCTTCGTGGAATTCATGAAATATATGCCTTCATGGAATTTGTGACTCGAAATATATGCATTCATAGAATTTATGACTCGAAATATATGCCTTCATGGAATTCGTGACTCGAAATATATGCATTCATAGAATTTATGACTCGAAATATATGCCTTCATGGAATTCGTGACTCGAAATATATGCATTCATAGAATTTATGACTCGAAATATATGCCTGCATGGAATTTGTGACTCGAAATATATGCATTCATAGAATTTATGACTCGAAATATATGCCTGCATGGAATTTGTGACTCGAAATATATGCATTCATAGAATTTATGACTCGAAATATATGCCTGCATGGAATTCGTGACTCGAAATATATGCATTCATAGAATTTATGACTCGAAATATATGCCTGCATGGAATTTGTGACTCGAAATATATGCATTCATAGAATTTATGACTTGAAATATATGCCTGCATGGAATTTGTGACTCGAAATATATACATTCATAGAATTTATGACTCGAAATATATGCCTTCATGGAATTCGTGACTCGAAATATATACATTCATAGAATTTATGACTCGAAATATATGCCTGCATGGAATATGTGACTCGAAATATATACATTCATAGAATTTATGACTCGAAATATATGCCTGCATGGAATTTGTGACTCGAAATATATACATTCATAGAATTTATGACTCGAAATATATACATTCATAGAATTTATGACTCGAAATATATGCCTGTATGGAATTTGTGACTCGAAATATATACATTCATAGAATTTATGACTCGAAATATATGCCTTCATGGAATTTGTGACTCGAAATATATACATTCATAGAATTTATGACTCGAAATATATACATTCATAGAATTTATGGCTCGAAATATATGCCTGCATGGAATTTGTGACTCGAAATATATACATTCATAGAATTTATGACTCGAAATATATGCCTGCATGGAATTTGTGACTCGAAATATATACATTCATAGAATTTATGACTCGAAATATATGCCTTCATGGAATTTGTGACTCGAAATATATACATTCATAGAATTTATGACTCGAAATATATGCCTGCATGGAATTTGTGACTCGAAATATATACATTCATAGAATTTATGACTCGAAATATATGCCTGCATGGAATTTGTGACTCGAAATATATACATTCATAGAATTTATGACTCGAAATATATGCCTGCATGGAATTTGTGACTCGAAATATATACATTCATAGAATTTATGACTCGAAATATATGCCTGCGTGGAATTCGTGACTCGAAATATATACATTCATAGAATTTATGACTCGAAATATATGCCTTCATGGAATTTGTGACTCGAAATATATACATTCATAGAATTTATGACTCGAAATATATGCCTTCATGGAATTCGTGACTCGAAATATATACATTCATAGAATTTATGACTCGAAATATATGCCTGCATGGAATTTGTGACTCGAAATATATACATTCATAGAATTTATGACTCGAAATATATGCCTGCATGCAATTTGTGACTCGAAATATATTTCATCGTGGAATCCGTGACTCGAAATATGTGTCTGCATGAAATTCGTGACTCAAAATATCTGCTTGGATGGAATTAGTGGCTTGAAAGAGATGCGTTCGTGTAATTCGTGACTCCAAATATATGCTTTCATGGAATTGGTGACTCGAAATATATTGCTTCGGTGGAATTCGTGACTCGAAATATATTCCTTCATCAAATTTGTTGCTCAAAAATGCCTTCATCCAATTAGTTTTCCAAAAATATTTGTCTTTAGCAAATTCGTGGATCCAAAAATGTTCTTTCGAGTAATTCGTGGCGTTTACAAAACGTCTTCATGAATTTTGTGGTGTCAAAAATGCTTCCATGGATTTTGTCGTCTTAAAAATGTTTTCATCGAATTTGTGGTCAAAAAATATCAATATTCGTAGAAGAGGAATTCTATATTCATTTCAAGTTTTGATCAACTCGTTTAGAAATTCATTTTATTACAAAATTAAATTAATGATTTTTAAAATGAGAATAAAAGAGAAAACAATTTTTTTATCAATTTTTTTCACCGTCAGCAAAGTGTTTGTTTGTCGTGTTGCCCTTAATTTTCGCAACCCGCGATTACAGTGATCACAAAAATGTATCGTTAATTTCAGATGAGTAAGAAAAGAGTGTGATTGTTCATTAATCGTTTTAATGACGTAGCAAAAGTTTAGTGAAATTGATTTTAACCCCAGCGTGACACATTTCTCTTTAACAACAACCGACTAAATGGCAAGATCAGGAAGATGGTTTTTATGGATTTTTGACGTAATCTACATAATCATCAATAGCTGTAATTCTTTCCAGTCTTCCTTATGATCCGTGTTCCGTTTTCTCTGAAACTGTGTGTGGAAAGTACATTGCCTACAAAAAATATTAGAGAATTTCTCTTATGCAAATGGGAATCTAACTTCGATGCTCCATAACTTCTAAAATATGCATTTTGAAGGAGTTGAGTTGGGCTGTTTTTACCTCTGAGAGTTTTGTTGGGCTGTTTTTACCTCTGAGAGGAGTTGTGTTGGGCTGTTTTTACCTCTGAGAGGTGTTTGGTTGGGCTGTTTTTACCTCTGAGAGGTGTTTGGTTGGGCTGTTTTTACCTCTGAGAGGTGTTGGGTTGGGCTGTTTTTACCTCTGAGAGAGAGCACTTTTTTTGCACACAGTGGAGTAAATGGCCAGGTGGGTTGGGTTGTTTTACCTGTGAGCGGTACTTTTTTGCACACCATGGGCTAAATGGCCAGGTCACATGGACCCCGAAGGTTCAGAGAAGGTTTGGGGACCACTGGAACAGTTGTTGGACCCACTGGAACACTGGAACCCCTGGACCCACTGGAACAGCTGTTGGGAGACAGATGGTAGCCTCCCGTCAAGGCCATCCAGCGTGTTCTTTAACGTGCACAGGGTATGGCTCCCCGCACACGGGGCCACGGCTTAACGTCCCATCCGACGGGCGGCGGCCTTTCCAAGCCCATCGGTTTCCCCTACTGACCGTGGGCAGGACGGGGAATTTTGCGGAGATAAATCTCAACGCTGACCCAGCTGGGACTCGAACCTGGGAACTACAGATTACTAGTCTGGCGCGCTACCGACTGAGCCACCCCGCCCCAATGGCCAGGTGAAAAGGACCCCGAAGGCTCACAGAAGATTGGGGGAAGGGAACCCACTAGGCAGTTGTTAAGAGACAGATGGCATCTCCATATCAAGGCTATCCGGTGTATTATTTAACGTGCACATTGTGTATCTCTCTTGCGCAGGTGATCACGGTTTAACTTCCCATCGGACGGACGCCGGCGTTCCCACGCCCATCGGTGTCCCTTTCTGATCGCGAACAGAACTAGGGTTAGCAGAGATAAATCTTAACGCAGGCTCAAATCGGAATCGAACCCAGGAACGACAAATTATGAGTCAGTGCGATAGTTCCCACGTAAGATGTTAAACAAACCAATCTAACCTAAACCATGGAGAATATGTGTCTGTATTGTTCAAAGTAAAAATTTAAGGCATAATAATAAACTCTATCTTTAAAAAAAAATCGAGTTCCTCCTTCTCCTACCCATTCTTTGACTGTGAACGTGGCCACCTCGCAGGTCTGAATTCACTTGGACAAGGTTAACTTAATACAGGCAATGTTCTTTCAAAAACAATACCATAGCAACTCCCATCACCTTTAATAATCGTTTAGCCGTCATGGTGGGGGGGGGGGGGTGGCTCAGTCGGTAGCGCGCCAGGCTCGTAATCTGTAGTTACCAGGTTCAAGTCCCAGCTGGACCAGCATTGAGTTTTATCTCCGCAAAACTCCCCGCCCTGCCCACGGTCAGTAGGGGACACCGATGGGCTTGGAAAGGCCGCCGTCCGTCGGATGGGACGTTAAGCCGTGACCTCGGTGCGGGAGAGAGCCATACCCTGTGCACGTTAAAGAACACGCTGGATGGCCTTGACGGGAGGCTACCATCTGTCTCCCAACAGCTGTTCCAGTGGGTCCCCTCCCCCAACCTTCACTGAACCTTCGGGGTCCATGTGACCTAGCCATTTAGCCCATGGTGTGCAAAAAAGTGCCGCTCAGAGGTAAAACAACCCAACCCAACCCGTCATGGTGTTGGAACTTCCCGAAGTCTTCGTCAAGCTTCATAAACATTATATTATATATTATATTATTCATAAACATTCATTATATAAGTTTTAGTTGGAAAAAGAATTAAATGAAGACATTATAGCAATCTCAATATTAATTTATTCTATGCAACATTTTCCTCTTCGGTTGATCTACTCGGTATCGTGAAACGGAATTCCGTCAAGGGAACTCATTCATCTTCAAGTCATTCATCGAAAGGCGGAAAAAACCTCTAAAATACGTACGAAGGAGGAGGCGGGGCATCGAAGTCCAACTGAACGAGGAGGAAAAGAAACAACGAGGAAACAGAAGCTGTAAATCACTTTTATTCAGGAAACAGAGACAAAAGTATAAAATGATCGCTTCTTCTTTTTTTCCCCCAATTGGTTGCTGGGACTTTATAGCAAATATTCGGTTTATGTCTCAATTGGGGGAACAAAGATATTTTTGTCATGTCGAGAAGTGAGCAGATTTTTACTGAGAAACAATCACAACAAAAATGGCAGAAGAAAGATGCAGTCTCAGTGTCAGCGCGAGTCAAAGGGATGCTGAGCCACCGACTCCGCTGGTTCTTTTACACTCGATTCCTTTTTTTTCCTTATACCATGCCCTACTTAATTATTAGAGAATTTCCATGTTGTGTCAATGAAATCTAACTTCTCTCTTTTTTAGACGCCCTTCACGGACATAATCTCGTGTACAGTCGCTCAAAAAAGTATCCGAACACTATGATTGATTACAGAATTCAGAAAAAATATCTGGAGCGTGTACAGCAACTGTACACGCTCCAGTTACCGTTCACACAAACTGGAGCGTGTGCAGTTACTGCACACGCTCCAGTTTGCTGTGAACGGTAACTGCCCACGCTCAATATTTCCGTGAGTGAGCCCACACGATCTAGTATCAAAATAATATGACCACCTACAGTCGCTCAAAAAAATATCCGAACACTATGGTTGATTACAGAATTCAGAAAAAATATCTTACAAAGATATTTTTAGAAATTAGCGATCTATCAACCTTCGTGTCACGTGATTACAGAATTCAGGAAAAATATCTGGAGCGTGTACAGCAACTGTACACGCTCCAGTTACCGTTCACACAAACTGGAGCGTGTGCAGTTACTGCACACGCTCCAGTTTGCTGTGAACGGTAACTGCCCACGCTCAATATTTCCGTGAGTGAGCCCACACGATCTAGTATCAAAATAATATGACCACCTACAGTCGCTCAAAAAAATATCCGAACACTATGGTTGATTACAGAATTCAGAGAAAATATCTGCAATGATTTTTTTAGAAATTAGTGATCTGGCAACCTTCGTGTCACGTGATTGCAGAATTTAGGATAAATATCTGGAGCGTGTACAGCTCCAGTTACCGTTCATAGCAAACTGGAGCAGTTACTGCACACGCTCCAGTTTGCTGTGAACGGTAACTGCACACGCTCAATATTTCCGTGAGTGAGCCCACACGATCTAGTATCAAAATAATATGACCACCTACAGTCGCTCAAAAAAATATCCGAACACTATGGTTGATTACAGAATTCAGAAAAAATATCTTACAAAGATATTTTTAGAAATTAGCGATCTATCAACCTTCGTGTCACGTGATTACAGAATTCAGGAAAAATATCTGGAGCGTGTACAGCAACTGTACACGCTCCAGTTACCGTTCACACAAACTGGAGCGTGTGCAGTTACTGCACACGCTCCAGTTTGCTGTGAACGGTAACTGCCCACGCTCAATATTTCCGTGAGTGAGCGCACACGATCTAGTATCAAAATAATATGACCACCTACAGTCGCTCAAAAAAATATCCGAACACTATGGTTGATTACAGAATTCAGAGAAAATATCTGGAATGATTTTTTTAGAAATTAGTGATCTGGCAACCTTCGTGTCACGTGATTGCAGAATTTAGGATAAATATCTGGAGCGTGTACAGCTCCAGTTACCGTTCATAGCAAACTGGAGCAGTTACTGCACACGCTCCAGTTTGCTGTGAACGGTAACTGCACACGCTCAATATTTCCGTGAGTGAGCCCACACGATCTAGTATCAAAATAATATGACCACCTACAGTCGCTTAAAAAAGTATCCGAATACTATGGTTGATTACAGAATTCAGAAAAAATATCTGACAACGATTTTTTTAGAAATTAGCGATCTGGCAACCTTCGTGTCACGTGACACGAAGGTTGCCAGCTCACTAATTTCTGTAAAAAAAAAAACGTTGCCAGATATTTTTTGTGAATTCTGTAATCAACCATAGTGTTCGGATACTTTTTTGAGCGACTGTACCTAAAAATGTTTGATCAAAAAATTGGAAGAAATGATCCAGAATCAATTGATTATTTGTTTTTGCAAAAGCCTCGTGTTGGCTTGGTCTGTATTATGGACAAAATTACGTTAAGCGCCTCATTGTGTATATAAATTAAGTCTGAGTGCATCGTTCAGATTTGCTATTTTTGCGATTACAACACCATTCGTTGCTTAAAAAACAATTCCTAGGGGTACATTACTTTTGATGACGCCCTCAATTCCTTATTTACCACTTCTCCACTTTCATCCAATTTCATCTCGCCTCCTTTGAAATCTATTTTTCTCGGTAAACTCATTTTAATCCTTTACCTTCCTGGAGAGAAAAAGTCTCGAGCTTTTAACAAGTTAAAAGAATGCTCTGAGAGAGAAATGCCGAATCCAAAAGCTCTTTCGGGAATGTTTTTCCCTCTACCTGAGCAAAGAAATATCAGCGACCAAAGTTTTGTGGATGATCCCCCAAGTATCCCCAGGCTTTTGCTTTTAGCGAGCGCTCTCACCGCAAGGTGGCGATGCTAGCGACAGCGTCTCCCACCTGCTGCCAGTACAGGATCTAAATATAGCTCAGCTCTCCTCTCCATTGCCGGGTATGCCCGGTGCTCCCTGTCCTCTGAAAGAACGGACTTCCTTTCTATGCTGCTGATGCTACTCGCGTTCGCTGGAGTCTCTTCTCTGCTGCGTGAGTCTGTTACCTGCAGGTTTCCCCCTCCCCCTCCCCCGTTGGCATAGAGGCGTTTTTTGATCTCTAGCTGTTTTTTTTTTCTTTTTTTTTACTCCATCGTCAATGTAAATTAAAAGTATGTGAACTGCTGTACGCAGGCAATTCATTATAAGTATTATGGTTATTATATCCAAGAAATTTTCTTAATGCCTTCCATTGGATTAAAAAGTAGCAAAAACTATGTTGGAAGGTTTTCTCCACAATTTATAGAATTTCGGCTCCTGCTTAATACCGGCGCGGTTAATTAGCTAGAGCTTTCGCTATCTGTGATAGGCCATTAGGAAAATTAAATATTTATTCAACACTAATGTATTACTTCATTCCGGGTTTTTATAAGATTGGATTAGAGATTTATCATCTTAAGTGCTGGATATCTGTTTCTTATGTGGGAGTTTTCGAATAATTTAGTGGGAAGTAACAAATGAAGGAATGTTTAATGGATAAGGTTTTGGGAGAAACTGCAGATTTTAGTTTCGATCCATGATGCCAATGATGGTTCAGTAGATGGCGTTCCAAGATCATCATCTGCGGTTCGTTCGAATTGTGCAAACTTCGATATTTATCTCCGCAAATCCTTTATACTGTCAGAAAGGGGGCAGGGGTGGCTCAATCGGTAGCGCGCCAGGCTCGTAATCTGTAGTTCCCAAGTTCGGATCCCAGCTGAGTCAGCGTTGAGATTTATCTCTCAAAACTCCCCGCCCTGTCCACGGTCAGTAGGGGACACCGATGGGCTTGGAAAGGCCACCATCCGTCGGATGGGACGTTAAGCCGTGGCCCCGTGTGCGGGAGAGCCATACCCTGTGCACGTTAAAGAACACGCTGGATGGCCTTGACGGGAGGCTACCATCTGTTTCCTAACAGCTGTTCCAGTGGGTCCCCTCCCCCAACCTTCTCTGAGCCTTCGGGGTCCATGTGACCTGGCCATTTAGCCCATGGTGTGCAAAAAAGTGCCGCTCAGAGGTAAAACAACCCAACCCAACCCTGTCAGAAAGGGACACCAATAGGCTTCAAAAGGTAGACGTCCTTTACATAGAACATTAAACCGTGGTTCCATGTGCATCAGAGCCAGGATCGGATTTAGGGGTGAGTCAAGGAAGCCAACCCCCCCCCCCCCCCCCACATCTTGAGAATGCTAGTAACCGGAACGGAGGCGTAAAAAACATTAAACCTAATTATATTATTGGTATTTTTCAAAATAATTTTTTAAAGGCCATTAAACAGAAGGAAAAAGTCGACTGTAGCGGAACGGCGTTTGGCATACGACTCAGCCAGTAGCGCGCCAAGCTCGTAATCTGCAGTTCCCATGTTCGAGTCTCGCCTGGGCCAGCGTTGATATTTATCTCCACGAAACGCTTCTCCTTCCTCTCCTCCCCCTCGATTAATAGGAACGGCCAATAGGCTTGGAAAAGCCGCCGTCCGTCGGATGGGACTAAAGCCACGACCCCGTGTGCGGGAGAACCATACCCTCTGCACGTTAAAGAACACACTGGATGGCCTTGACGGGAGGATACCATCTGTAACCTAACAGCTATCCAATGGGTTCCCTCTCCCAATCTTCTCTGAGCCCTCTGGGTCCTTGTGACCTAGCCATTTATCCCAATGTGTGCATAAAAAGTGCTTCTCAGAGGTAAAACAATCCTTCTCCGAACCCGTAGAGTTCCTTCTGATCTAGCCATTTAGCCCATTGTGTGCAAAAATGCTATTCAAAGAGAAAAAACTCCAACTCTTGATGCCAGAAAATTTCCTCACCTCATTTTTTGATAATGATGTGTTATAAGAATGATCATGGTAACCTTCCAATGCAATGAGAATAAAATAATCTATTACGTTCAAAGTTGTTTATAAGAGCGACTTAAAATTAAGATTCTGAAAATTAAGATTGTGAAAAGTCCACCAATTGAGCATATTAGCCTCCCGTCTTGCCCTGAAATGAAATAACCTCCTTCTTTTCAAAAGTAGGATCGAGAATGAAGGAAAAGGTTTTTGGGGGGGGATCAAGTGCATCGAAAATCTTCAATTATTTCAACTAAAAAATAAAAATTGAAAAAAAAAAATTATGTTTGACAATGATTAGCATAATTATTGTGTGTTTATCTCCATTATCGTTAAAAGATATTTTATTTTCTGATTTTAATAATTTTTAGATATTATAAAATGTTTAAATCTACAAAATGATGGCGAAATCAACCCTTATTTGGACCTTTACTGGAATCCTTACAAATCCTAGCGGTTGTAGTGGGTAGCGTACAGTCGCTCAAAAAAGTATCCGAACACTATGGTTGATTACAGAATTCGGAAAAAAATATCTGGCACCGATTTTTTTTAGAAATCAGTGATCTGGCAACCTTCGTGTCACGTGACACGAAGGTTGCCAGATCTGCACACGCTCCAGTTTGCTGTGAGCGGTAACTGGAGCATGTACAGTTGCTGTACACGCTCCAGATATTTTTCCTGAATTCTGTAATCACGTGACACGAAGGTTGCCAGATCACTAATTTCTAAAAAAAATCGTTGTCAGATATTTTTTCCGAATTCTGTAATCAACCATAGTGTTCGGATACTTTTTTGAGCGACTGTACAGGGCCTACAGTTTACGAATCAGGTGTCAATATAAAAGCTCATATGATGATCGTCGTAGACTGTTTCGAATTTTACCGCCCCTCACCCACCAAAAAAAGGGGAGGGGATTTTATGGGAGTGGACCTTAACGAGTTTTTAAGAAGTTAAATTTTATTTAAACACTAATTCAAAGCAAATAACGTTCATGCTAATATTTGTTAAGTCAATATTTCAACAATAATAATTAATTCCGTTATCTGAGCATTCGCTCTTTTCTGTATTCATTCCTTTAAATGACATAAATTTCAGTAAGACCTCAGCGAATACCAATGCCTACCATATACCTACCATATGCCTACCAATACCAGCATTTCAAATTAAAGTTGGGACGTCTCCAACGTCATGGACTACTATTTTAAATACGACTTTAAAAATAGACCGGCAAAACTCCCCGCCCTGCCCACGGTCAGTAGGGGACACCGCTGGGCTTGGAAAGGCAGCCGTCCGTCGGATGGGACGTTACGCCGTGGTCCGTGTGTGGGAGAGTCGTAGTGACGTCACCTGTCAGTCGTAGTGACATAACCCTGTGCACGTTACAGAACACACGGGACCTCCTCTGAGCCTTCGGGGTCCTTGTGACCTGGTCATTTAGCCCATGTTGTGCAAAAAAGTGCCACTCAGTGGTAAAACAACCCAACACTAGCACGCCCTTCTGAGAACTGCGACGGCCCTCACTTTATTTCCTGTAATTGGCCCTAGGCTCTATTAAAATTCTCCGAAATGGAAACGTGTCTCTGAATATGAATCTCTGATCTCAGGAAGCGAATATGAGAATTTTCTCACTGAACAAATTCCATTTAGATCATAAAGTTATGACAATTATGTCAATGCGAAATATTACACTTTCCCTATTACTATGAAAATAAAATTATCACAATTACAATTTCTTACTCTTAGTCTAATTCGGTTCATAAAAGTTATTAAGTTCAGTAGTGGTAGGACATTCATCTGTTGAATAAGTTGGCTCAGTCGGTAGCGCTCTAGATTTTTAATCTGCAGTTTCTAGGTTCGAGTTCCAACTGTGTCAAAGTTGAGATTTATTTCCCCTAAACTCTCCCCCCTCCAGTTCCCTCAGCCACAAAGAGGATACGTTTGGGTTCGGAAAGGCCGGCGTCCTTCGGATGGGACGTTAAGCCGTGGCCCCCTTATTCAGGAGAACCCTGTGCACGTTAAGGAAAACACTGGATGACCTTAAAGGGAAAGTTCCATCTGCCTCGTAACAGTCATTCAGTGTGTCTCATTTCCTCACTCATCTCTGAGCAGGTGGGTTTTTGTGACCTGCTCATTGTTGCGATCAAAAAAGAGTGCCATAAAGAAGTAAAGCAGCCAAAATCACTCATCTCTGAGCAGGTGGGTTTTTGTGACCTGCTCATTGTTGCGATCAAAAAAGAGTGCCATAAAGAAGTAAAGCAGCCAAAATCACTCATCTCTGAGCAGGTGGGTTTTTGTGACCTGCTCATTGTTGCGATCAAAAAAGAGTGCCATAAAGAAGTAAAGCAGCCAAAATCACTGATCTCTGAGCAGGTGGGTTTTTGTGACCTGCTCATTGTTGCTATAAAAAAAGAGTGCCATAAAGAAGTAAAGCAGCCAAAATCACTCATCTCTGAGCAGGTGGGTTTTTGTGACCTGCTCATTGTTGCGATCAAAAAAGAGTGCCATAAAGAAGTAAAGCAGCCAAAATCACTCATCTCTGAGCAGGTGGGTTTTTGTGACCTGCTCATTGTTGCGATCAAAAAAGAGTGTCATAAAGAAGTAAAGCAGCCAAAATCACTGATCTCTGAGCAGGTGGGTTTTTGTGACCTGCTCATTGTTGCGATCAAAAAAGAGTGCCATAAAGAAGTAAAGCAGCCAAAATCACTGATCTCTGAGCAGGTGGGTTTTTGTGACCTGCTCATTGTTGCTATAAAAAAAGAGTGCCATAAAGAAGTAAAGCAGCCAAAATCACTCATCTCTGAGCAGGTGGGTTTTTGTGACCTGCTCATTGTTGCGATCAAAAAAGAGTGCCATAAAGAAGTAAAGCAGCCAAAATCACTGATCTCTGAGCAGGTGGGTTTTTGTGACCTGCTCATTGTTGCTATAAAAAAAGAGTGCCATAAAGAAGTAAAGCAGCCAAAATCACTCATCTCTGAGCAGGTGGGTTTTTGTGACCTGCTCATTGTTGCGATCAAAAAAGAGTGCCATAAAGAAGTAAAGCAGCCAAAATCACTCATCTCTGAGCAGGTGGGTTTTTGTGACCTGCTCATTGTTGCGATCAAAAAAGAGTGCCATAAAGAAGTAAAGCAGCCAAAATCACTCATCTCTGAGCAGGTGGGTTTTTGTGACCTGCTCATTGTTGCTATAAAAAAAGAGTGCCATAAAGAAGTAAAGCAGCCAAAATCACTCATCTCTGAGCAGGTGGGTTTTTGTGACCTGCTCATTGTTGCGATCAAAAAAGAGTGCCATAAAGAAGTAAAGCAGCCAAAATCACTCATCTCTGAGCAGGTGGGTTTTTGTGACCTGCTCATTGTTGCGATCAAAAAAGAGTGCCATAAAGAAGTAAAGCAGCCAAAAATCACTGATCTCTGAGCAGGTGGGTTTTTGTGACCTGCTCATTGTTGCGATCAAAAAAGAGTGCCATAAAGAAGTAAAGCAGCCAAAATCACTGATCTCTGAGCAGGTGGGTTTTTGTGACCTGCTCATTGTTGCTATAAAAAAAGAGTGCCATAAAGAAGTAAAGCAGCCAAAATCACTCATCTCTGAGCAGGTGGGTTTTTGTGACCTGCTCATTGTTGCGATCAAAAAAGAGTGCCATTAAGAAGTAAAGCAGCCAAAATCACTCATCTCTGAGCAGGTGGGTTTTTGTGACCTGCTCATTGTTACGATCAAAAAAGAGTGCCATAAAGAAGTAAAGCAGCCAAAATCACTCATCTCTGAGCAGGTGGGTTTTTGTGACCTGCTCATTGTTGCTATAAAAAAAGAGTGCCATAAAGAAGTAAAGCAGCCAAAATCACTCATCTCTGAGCAGGTGGGTTTTTGTGACCTGCTCATTGTTGCGATCAAAAAAGAGTGCCATAAAGAAGTAAAGCAGCCAAAATCACTCATCTCTGAGCAGGTGGGTTTTTGTGACCTGCTCATTGTTGCGATCAAAAAAGAGTGCCATAAAGAAGTAAAGCAGCCAAAATCACTGATCTCTGAGCAGGTGGGTTTTTGTGACCTGCTCATTGTTGCGATCAAAAAAGAGTGCCATAAAGAAGTAAAGCAGCCAAAATCACTCATCTCTGAGCAGGTGGGTTTTTGTGACCTGCTCATTGTTGCGATCAAAAAAGAGTGCCATAAAGAAGTAAAGCAGCCAAAATCACTCATCTCTGAGCAGGTGGGTTTTTGTGACCTGCTCATTGTTGCGATCAAAAAAGAGCACCATAAAGAACTAAAGCAGCCAAAATCGCTCATCTCTGATCAGGTGGGTTTTTGTGACCTGCTCATTGTTGCGATCAAAAATGAGTGCCATAAAGAAGTAAAGCAGCCAAAATCACTCATCTCTGAGCAGGTGGGTTTTTGTGACCTGCTCATTGTTGCGATCAAAAAAGAGTGCCATAAAGTAGTAAAGCAGCCAAAATCACTGATCTCTGAGCAGGTGGGTTTTTGTGACCTGCTCATTGTTGCTATAAAAAAAGAGTGCCATAAAGAAGTAAAGCAGCCAAAATCACTCATCTCTGAGCAGGTGGGTTTTTGTGACCTGCTCATTGTTGCGATCAAAAAAGAGTGCCATTAAGAAGTAAAGCAGCCAAAATCACTCATCTCTGAGCAGGTGGGTTTTTGTGACCTGCTCATTGTTACGATCAAAAAAGAGTGCCATAAAGAAGTAAAGCAGCCAAAATCACTCATCTCTGAGCAGGTGGGTTTTTGTGACCTGCTCATTGTTGCGATCAAAAAAGAGTGCCATAAAGAAGTAAAGCAGCCAAAATCACTGATCTCTGAGCAGGTGCGTTTTTGTGACCTGCTCATTGTTGCGATCATAAAAGAATGCCATAAAGAAGTAAAGCAGCCAAAATCACTCATCTCTGAGCAGGTGGGTTTTTGTGACCTGCTCATTGTTGCGATCAAAAAAGAGCGCCATAAAGAAGTAAAGCAGCCAAAATCACTCATCTCTGAGCAGGTGGGTTTTTGTGACCTGCTCATTGTTGCGATCAAAAAAGAGTGCCATAAAGTAGTAAAGCAGCCAAAATCACTCATCTCTGAGCAGGTGGGTTTTTGTGACCTGCTCATTGTTGCGATCAGAAAAGAGTGCCATAAAGAAGTAAAGCAGCCAAAATCACTCATCTCTGAGCAGGTGGGTTTTTGTGACCTGCTCATTGTTGCGATCAAAAAAGAGTGCCATAAAGTAGTAAAGCAGCCAAAATCACTCATCTCTGAGCAGGTGGGTTTTTGTGACCTGTTCATTGTTGCGATCAAAAAAGAGCGCCATAAAGAAGTAAAGCAGCCAAAATCACTCATCTCTGAGCAGGTGGGTTTTTGTGACCTGCTCATTGTTGCGATCAAAAAAGAGTGCCATAAAGAAGTAAAGCAGCCAAAATCACTCATCTCTGAGCAGGTGGGTTTTTGTGACCTGCTCATTGTTGCGATCAAAAAAGAGTGCCATAAAGAAGTAAAGCAGCCAAAATCACTCATCTCTGAGCAGGTGGGTTTTTGTGACCTGCTCATTGTTGCGATGAAAAAAGAGCACCATAAAGAAGTAAAGCAGCCAAAATCACTCATCTCTGAGCAGGTGGGTTTTTGTGACCTGCTCATTGTTGCGATCAGAAAAGAGTGCCATAAAGAAGTAAAGCAGCCAAAATCACTCATCTCTGAGCAGGTGGGTTTTTGTGACCTGCTCATTGTTGCGATCAGAAAAGAGTGCCATAAAGAAGTAAAGCAGCCAAAATCACTCATCTCTGAGCAGGTGGGTTTTTGTGACCTGCTCATTGTTGCGATCAAAAAAGAGTGCCATAAAGTAGTAAAGCAGCCAAAATCACTCATCTCTGAGCAGGTGGGTTTTTGTGACCTGCTCATTGTTGCGATCAAAAAAGAGCGCCATAAAGAAGTAAAGCAGTCAAAATCACTCATCTCTGAGCAGGTGGGTTTTTGTGACTTGCTCATTGTTGCGATCAAAAAAGAGTGCCATAAAGAAGTAAAGCAGCCAAAATCACTCATCTCTGAGCAGGTGGGTTTTTGTGACCTGCTCATTGTTGCGATCAAAAAAGAGTGCCATAAAGAAGTAAAGCAGCCAAAATCACTCATCTCTGAGCAGGTGGGTTTTTGTGACCTGCTCATTGTTGCGATCAAAAAAGAGTGCCATAAAGTAGTAAAGCAGCCAAAATCACTCATCTCTGAGCAGGTGGGTTTTTGTGACCTGCTCATTGTTGCGATCAAAAAAGAGCACCATAAAGTAGTAAAGCAGCCAAAATCACTCATCTCTGAGCAGGTGGGTTTTTGTGACCTGCTCATTGTTGCGATCAAAAAAGAGCACCATAAAGAAGTAAAGCAGCCAAAATCACATATATCAGTGCAATGCAAAATTTCTTACTGACCTAAGTATTCTACGTCACTACGAAGTCCTGTAAAAGCCGTAAAGACATGATGTAAAGTCAAGTGCGACTTGGGTAAAAAGGCTGACTCTGACTAACTACGAAACGGGCTCGTCGGTGGAGCCCGATGCGCAGGAGTATCCGTTATGGAGGTGTATGGAACTCAGCGGAAAATCACACGACACAATGTGGTGAATAGAGACTTGCAACGGTTTCGAAAAGGTCGGCGAATCGTGCCAAATGCGGGAGGAAAAAGACTGACAGATAGGGACAGGCGATGACAGATGGGCACGAAATGTACGACATAACGGAGCTGCTAGAATTCATCAGCTGAAAGAGATGATCTCTAGCAGTACTTCAAAATCCATTTCAACCAGGCCCGACGAAGAATCAGATTCAGGACCGTTATAATTTCCCCAGGCAGAGTTTGCCGAGAAGGTTCCTGTTAAACATTCGTGTCCCATGGCCGAGTGGTTAGCACGCTTGGCTACTGATCTAAGGGACCTGGGTTCGAGCCCCGGGTAAGTCATGGCTGTTTGTGTCGTTTTCCTGCTGAGGTCCTGCCATCCTCTCAGACCTTCTACTACGGCATATAAACTGACAGGCTCCTGTTAGACCTCTGTGGCAAGCAGCTGCTTGAGGGGGTATTTATTATTTATATCAAACAACTTCTTGAAGAGTAATTGTAGGAATGAGAAACTCACAAGCATTAGCCAGGAAATATTTTTGGAAGGGGGCTTGTGGGGAAATGGAAACTTCACGGGGGGGGGGAGGTAAAGAAAAACTGTAATGGAAGAAAAAATTCGATATATCTGCAAATTACACTAGTTTCCATAAATTAAGGAAAATCCTTATGTCAAGTCAATAGGAAGCTAACGTCAAAGCTCTATAACTTCTAAAATAAATTTTTTTGTTTTGCAAAATGTGATTGCAGATAAAGATCTCAATCAAATAAATCAATATCTCGATTTTCAACAATATTCGTTCAGTATTTAATGAGTTATGGAAGTTTGAATTTTTAGCGATAACAATGCCAGCCACAAAAATTGACTTCAGAAGTTAATTAAAACTTAGTAATAAGTATTGCATCAAAGTGTTTAATAAAATAAGTTTGTATTTTAGAACTTTGTGAAAAGCATTCTTTCACTAATCTTCAGTTTTGTATAACTTTCTTAAGACTGGCATTGCTATTGTTAAATATTCAAACTTCCATAACTCATTAAATACTGAACGAATATTGTTGAAAGTCGAGATATTGATTTATCTGATTGAGATCTTTATCTTCAATCACCTTTTTCAAAACAAAAAAACTTATTTAGAAGTTATGGAGCTTTGACATAAGCTTTCCGTTGATTTAACATAGGACTCTCCTCAATTTATGGGAAACCACTGTAGTAAAGTAAGTAATTATATTTAATAAATTGCACACGAATCTCGTTTCTTAAATCTTCAACATCCCAAATTTCGAATTTAAATGAATGGACAAAACACTGTGGAATCAGATTTAAATTAAAACTTTCCCCAACTTAGAAATTTCTCAACAGAAAAAACGCCTCATCATCACTGTTTTTAGATCCTCCTCATTGAGGTATTCTTAACGAAGCGTTTCACGCATGCGTGCAAGCTCAGTCTCGCTCAGAGACTGTTGCCTTCGTAGCCAGTGTCGGCGGATCGAATTTTGGCGACGTAAAATCTTCACGTTCCGTAGATGTAGTTTCTTCTCCATTAGAATTTTAAGCGATTCCTGCACACTGTGGAGAACGAAACACAGCAGATAACAAAGAAATAAGAAAAAGCGATCAGTTTGCAAAGGCTTATACCGAGCTTTGAGTCGACTCCTGTCGCCAAACATGGAGCTGCTTAACTCAGTCGCGCGAAAATTCAATAATTTTCTGGCATCGCCTATCGTAACCGATCTGGAAAGAAAGAGAGAACGCGAGACCGAGGTCAGGCATTGGCATCGTCCACGCTCGCCAGGGCCCGTCTGTCACACACGAGACCAGCTCCTGGCTCCAAGCCAACCCCTCAAGTACGTGCTTTATCACGTCACTTAATGGCGACGTGTTTGGCTACGCTCCCTGAGTGCTCGCTGGGCTCGAGGCTAACGACTTGCGATAACTGCTGACGAGGCTGGAATCGTCTCACTGCCGCTGTGACGTCACACTGGCGTCATGGGGGGGGGGAGGAAACAACGGTGTAATCGTTGCAAGGTGTGACCCGATGAAGAGTTTGGCACTAGTTGTTCTCAGAAGTGTGATTCACCTCCGGGGGTAGTGGTTGAGTCGCAATTGCTTGTTAAATTCGTGGCATTTTCGCGTCTGTAGAGTTTGTGGTTGTTTCCTTTCTTGGCAAGAGTGCATTGCAGCGAAGCAAACTACCAAGGGAAGGTTTTGGCGATTGAATTTCTGAGTAGTCTGGAAGTGGAAGACATTTTAAAACTTTTTTTTTTTTAATTAATAGCGGAGGAAATTTTATTTTCTTCCCTTAAAAAATTTCGAAATATCTAATACTGTTATGGATCTTTTATTAGATCAGGGATTCGATGTATCTTTAGCAGTTTAGAGATCACATTTAGTACTGTGTGTCCCGTTTAATGCCACTTATTGGATAACGCCAAATATCCGTGGCCGAGTGGTTAGCGCGCTTGGCTACTGATCTACGGAACCTGGGTTCGAGTCCCGGGTAAGGCATGGATGTTCGTGTTGTTTTCTGCTGAGGCTCTGCCATCCTCTCAGATCTAATACTGTGGCATATAAATTGACAGGCTCCTGTCAGACCTCTGTGGCAAGCAGCTGCTTGAGGGGGTGTTTATTTTTATTTATTTAAATATCTCAGCTATTTTATCACGTACTAATTTGAAACGAGATATTTAAGATTTAATAATGGTAACAATGTGACCCCATAAATAAAATTTTGATCCATTATCTCAAGGAGTCCACTTTCAGTTACTATGTAAACAAAGATATCCTCTATTTTTTACATCTATTCGCTGTTTAGATATTGTTTCGGATTAATTGATTCTGATATCTTAACTTTCATGTGTTATCTTTGTTTATTCTTTAAAATGAGGTAAATTTCAATGAAATAGAAAAAAATGTCTCCTACCATATTAATCACTGTGAATTATTTAATAAATAAGAATGATAGTCTTTTGCCTTAAAATCCCTGGGAATAAATTATTTTTGAAATAAGATAAAAGATGATATATTTCGATTCGCTCCTTTTCTTTCAGAAAATAACTATGATTAATCAATCATGGTGATAAACAGTCGATAAAGTAGGAGTATTTTTTTTTATCAGAACCAGTTTTTGCTCATGAACAAATTTTTGTTGTTGTAACAAGAAGAGGGATGGTAAGAGGGCGATATAGATTTTTGAGGCTATGCAGCAAAGAAGATTACTGAGGTTGATGACGTTTCTGATCGCTATTTTCAGAAGCACCTAGAATATCACAGAATATCACGTACCTTTACGCAACCATCGATCATGCTCGAGCTGGTGTCCTTGCTGTGCAACAATTGTCATGTAGCGTATCTTCCACCAGGGCAGGAGGGGTGAGGGTGACTCAGTCGGTAGCGCGCCAGGATCGTAATCTGTACTTCCCAGGTTCGAGTCCCAGCTGGGTCAGCGTTGAGATTTATCTCCGCAAAACTCCCCCCCCCCCGCCCTGCCCACGGTCAGTAGGGGACACCGATGGGCTTGGAAAGACCGCGTCCGTCGGATGGGACGTTAAGCCGTGGCTCCGTGTGCGGGAGAGCCATACCCTGTGCACATTAAAGAACACGCTGGATGGCCTTGACGGGAGGCTACCATCTGTCTCCCAACAGCTGTTTCAGTGGGTCCCCTCCCCCAACCTTCTCTGAGCCTTCGGGGTCCATGTGACCTGGCCATTTAGCCCATGATGTACAAAAAAGTGTCGCTCAGATGTAAAACAACCCAACCCACCAGGGTAGGAGGAGGTAGGATGGGGCCAAGAGGACCGTGACCCCCCCCCCCTCTCCGCCTTTAAGAGAGTTAAAAAGGGCAATGGAAGCAAAAAATAATTAAACTTATTCATATATCACGCATTTTTCAAGAAATAATTTGAAGACCTCTGAAACGGTGGGGAATATGTTATGCCCCCCTTTCCCCTTCATTTTCCCTACCTTCCACTGTACTTTCCCCTACCTTACACTGTACTGAGCTTCTTCGAAGAGCTGTCATATCTAATCAGTCCCATTCCTCTTTGCCAGTTTCCCATAATCCATCAATCGGCGTTTACCCAGAACCCATTTCGAGAGTCCAAATGCGCAAAAGTCCATGAGTGCAGCATCCGGTAATTTCAAAGGAAATGTCATCGAATGGTATAAAGCCGATTCCTTTTTCCTTTCTCCTCCATTGAAATTATGTGCTCGTAGATACTGAAATATGACCCGATGCTATGTCTTGATGTACTCCCTACCATTTAAGGCAGGTAATCGAACTATAGATTTTTAGAGTTCAGTCCTCTTCCATCCTACGGATTTGCAACTTCCTGTTTTTATAGCTGCACCCAGCAATGACCATGAAATCTTTGGTAAAATTCTTTCGTCACATTGTACTCTGTACCACTTGTGATAGGCTGTTTGGTCGGTAATATATTGACTGCAACTTGCTGCAGTTGTCTACATAGACGTATCTCTCATCCAATGTGGACACATTTTTCACATTTGTCACCCTCTCATAGAGCTGGCTGCAATTGGTAGACCTTTCCGTTACGTGGCGAGGCAGCATTTTGTGGACACGGGACTTATGTGCTGTAAGCAAAGATTGTCCTGGTTGGGTTGGGTTGTTTTACCTCTGAGCGGCACTTTTTTGCACACCATGGGCTAAATGGCCAGGTAACATGGACCCCGAAGGCTCAGAGAAGGTTGTGGTAGGGGACCCACTGGAACAGCTGTTGGGAGACAGATGGTAGCCTCCCGTCAAGGCCATCCAGCGTGTTCTTTAACGTGCACAGGGTATGGCTTTCCCGCACACGGGGCCACGGCTTAACGTCCCATCCGACGGACGGCGGCCTTTCCAAGCCCATCGGTGTCCCCTACTGACAGTGGGCAGGGCGAGGAATTTTGCGGAGATAAATCTCAACGCTGACCCAGCTGGGACTCGAACCTGGGAACTGCAGATTACGAGCCTGGCGCGCTACCGACTGAGCCACCCCCGCCCCACATAATGGGATAAACGATCGTGTCACAAAGGTTCACAGAAGGCTGGGGAATGGGACTCAATAGACAGCTGTTAAGAAACAGATGGAAACCTTCAGTCAAGGACGTCCGAGAAGTTCTTTAACGTGCATAGGGTATGGTTCCCCTGCATACGGGGTCCTCTCTTTCAATCACCCCACCAGTGGAACAGACTCCTCTACCCATACCTCTTAACCAGCGGCCCATACCTGACCTGACCATACCTACCCATACCTGACCTGACCATACCTACCCATACCTGACCAATGGGACGCCTCCCACCCCTCTCTTGACTACTGGAATGGACTCCTCTCTTATAAATAAGTGGGATAAACGCCCACCACACTCTACATACCCTTGGATCACAGGAATGGACTCATTATTTTCAATCACCCGACCAGTGAGACGGACCCGCTACCCATACCCTTTGACCACTGGAATGGATCCTCTGCTTCAATGAATCGACCAGGGTGGAAGGACACCTCCTTACCTGGGGCGGGGGTGACTCAATCGGTAGCGCGCCAGGCTCGTAATATGCAATTCCCAGGTTCGAGTCCCACCTGGGCCTGCGTTGAGATTTATCTTCGCAAAACTCCCCGCCATGCCCACGGTCAGTAGGAGGTCACTGATGGACTTGGAAAGACCGCTATCCGTCGGATGGGACGTAAAGCCTTGTCCCATGTTCATGTTAGAGAACACACTGGATGGCCTTGACGGGAGGCTACCATCTGTCTCTCAACAGCTGTTCCAGTGGGTCCCTCTCTCTAATCTTCTCTGAGCCCTCGGAGTCCTTGTGACCTGAACATTTAGCCCATGGTGTGCAAAAAAAGTGCCGCACAGAGGTAAAAACCATCCAACATCCTTCTCTTTATACCCCACTACTACTGGACACGAGTACATGAATGAATTGTTTTCTTCTAACAAAATGTTGGATATCAATCATGGCTATTTACTTAGAAACTAACCGATGGGTTTGGAAAGGCCGCCGTCCGTCGGATGGGACGTTAAGCCGTGGCCCCGTGTGCGGGAGAGCCATAGCCTGTGCACGTTAAAGAACACGCTGGATGGCCTTGACGGGAGGCTACCATCTGTCTCCCAACAGCTGTTTCAGTGGGTCCCCTCCCCCAACCTTCTCTGAGCCTTCGGGGTCCATGTGACCTGGCCATTTAGCCCATGGTGTGCAAAAAAGTGCCGCTCAGAGGTAAAAGAACCCAACGTTAAAGAACTCGCTGGATGGCCTTGACGGGAGGCTACCATCTGTCTCCCAACAGCTGTTCCAGTGGGTCCCCTCCCCCAACCTTCTCTGAGCCTTCGGGGTCCATGTGACCTGGCCATTTAGCCCATGGTGTGCAAAAAAGCGCCGCTCAGAGGTAAAACAACCCAAAACAACAACTTAGAAACTAATTTCCTACAATGAGTCCATGACTGAGACGCGATCATCCACAAAAATTTCGCCGAGAAATCGTAAAACAATCCGCAAGGACCAAGAGCGCCAAAAAAAGGAATGTATTAATTTCGTCTACATATTTCCCATTCAACAATGTTTACAGGAAATTGTGAAAACTTCTCAATGTTCCCATTTTTTTTTCTTTCAACGTATCGCGATTCTTTTTTTTTTTGATCACCTGGTTTGCGATACTTCTTTCTCTTCTGTTGCTAAACGTACGAATGTTTTTTTTATTCAGCTCCACATAGAATTTGTGCGATGCTGCGAAACATCTGAAGTTACATAACAGCAGTTTTGAGTTTTAATATAAAATAGAGAGATTCTATTGATATCGCTATAAAAAAAATCGATACTGAACCCGAAATTTTCGATTAGGAGCATGTTAAAAGTGTCGGCTAATTCGAAAAAAATAAGTAAATAAATAAATAGTTGTCTTTGCAACTTTCGGTACAAATCTCTAGCGCCAGAATTATTCAAGCTTTTGAGTTCAAATTTTACATTTAAAGATATTTTCATCGGGGATGATCTTGCATTTCATGGGATTACACAATGTGTTCACACATTGCGAGTATCCTGATAAGGAGGAGGAATGAGTTGGCTCATTCGATATCGCACTAGACTCGCAATCTGCAGTCCCCGGGTTCGAG
Source organism: Ryuthela nishihirai (assembly GCA_038380435.1). Lineage (NCBI taxonomy): Eukaryota > Metazoa > Arthropoda > Arachnida > Araneae > Heptathelidae > Ryuthela > Ryuthela nishihirai. Next base: position 46,814,268 of record JAWZYU010000020.1, read on the forward strand.
TCTTAATTGTGCCTGTGTTGAGATTTGTCCTGTCCTCTGTCAGAGAGTGGACACCGACGGGCTTGAAAAAACCGCCGTCAGTCAGATGAGACATTAATCCGTGATCCCGTGTGCATGAGACCATCCCATGTGCACGTTAAAAAACATGCTGGATGGTTTTGACGGTAGGCTCCCATAAATCTCCTTACAACTATTCAGCGAGTTCCCAATCTTTTCAGGTTGGGGGTGGCTCAATCCGTAGCGCGCCAGGCTCGTAATCTGCAGTTCTCAGATTCGAGTCCCAACTGGGTCAGCGTTGAGACTTAACTCTGCAAAACTCCCCGCCCTCCCACGGTCAGTAGGGTTCACGGTCGATGGACTTGGAAATGCCACCGTCCGTCGGATAGGACGTTAAGCCATGGCCCGTGTGCGGCAGAGCCATACCCTGTACACGTTAAAGAACACGCTGGATGGCCTTGACGGGAGGCTACCATCTGTCTCCCAACAGCTGTTCCAGTGGGTCCCTTCCCCCAACCTTCTCTGAGCCTTCGGGGTCCATGTGATCTGGCCATTTAGCCCATGGTGTGCAAAAAAGTGCCGCTCAGAGGTAAAACAACCCAACCCAACGTTGAGACTTAACTCCGCAAAACTCCCTGCCCTCCCACGGTCAGTAGGGTCCACGGTCGATGGGCTTGGAAATGCCGCCGTCCGTCGGATAGGACGTTAAGCCGTGGCTCCGTGTGCGGCAGAGCCATACCCTGTGCACGTTAAAGAACATACTGGATAGCCTTGACGGGAAGCTACCATCTGTCTCCCAACAGCTATTCCAGTGGGTTCCCTCCCCCAACCTTCTCTGAGCCTTCGGGGTCCTTGTGACCTGGCCATTTAGCCCATGGTGTGCAAAAAAGTACCACTCAGAGATAAAACAACCCAACCTTTTCTGAATCCTTGGGAATTTTTTTAATTCATTTACCCATTCTGCTTAAAAAGAACTGCCTAAGAGATAAAATAACATAACCCATCAGTAGAAGGTTAAAAATTCAGTTTTTCATTTATTATTTAATTGTTTATTTCATTTAATATTTTTCTTTTTTTGCATCGAATTCCTTTGCATTTCATGAATAAATATTAAATGAAAATTTTTTAAATAAATTCTCCTTCAGCTGCTTGCCACAAAGGACTGAAAGGAAGTGATCACTGGGTGTCTTTATGCACAGTTGGGTTGTTTTACCTCTGAGCGGCACTTTTTTGCACACCATGGGCTAAATGGCCAGGTCACAGGGACCCCGAAGGCTCAGAGAATGTTGGGGGAGGGGACCCACTGGAACAGCTGTTGGGAGACAGATAATAGTCTCCCGTCAAGGCCATCCAGCGTGTTCTTTAACGTGCACAGGGTATGGCTCTCCCGTACACGGGGCCACGGCTTAACGTCCCATCCGACGGACGGCGGCCTTTCCAAGCCCATCGGTGTCCCTACTGACCGTGGGCAGGGCGGGGAATTTTTGCGGAGACAAATCTCAACGCTGACCCAGCTGGGACTCGAACCTGGGAACTACAGATTACGAGCCTGGCGCGCTACCGACTGAGCCACCCCCGCCCTTTTATGCACAGTTTGAAGCAAATGATGAACTACAATTACTGGACATCAAAATGGAAACAAATTCCATGTTATCAACAGAAAATCACATTCGGAGCTCAATAACTTCGTCAGTGTGATTTTTAGGATTTTTAGTGAAAAAATATGTCTGAAGACAAATTAAAGATCTCAATCAAATCCATCCAAATCTCGATTTTGAACAACATTTGTTCAGTACTCAAAGAGTTACAAATGCTAGAATATTTAACAGGACATTGAGCTCAGATTTTAATTAAAACATGTTAATAGATCAGAGATGATAGTTGACTTTGTGGTTAGCGCGCTTGGCTACTGATCTAAGGGACCTGGGTTCGAGCCCCGGATAAGGCATGGATGTTCGTGTTGTTTTTTGCTGAGGTCCTGCCATCCTCACAGACGTTCTACTATGGCATATAAACTGACAGGCTCCTGTCAGACCTCTGTAACAAGCAGCTGCATGAGGGGGTACCCGCTAAGTACAATTTTCTGTAGGCAATATTTTGCAACCTGTTAAATATTCCAACGTTCATAACTCTTTGAATACTGAACTTGTTTGAAATCGAGATTTAAATAGATTTGATGGCGATTTTTAATTTACCTTTAGACATATTTTCCATTGAAAATCGTATTGAAGCAATTATTGAACTCTGAATGTGATTTTTTGTTGAGATAACGTGGCACTCTCAATTTTTCTGCCCAGTACTAATATTTACGCACTGTACTAGAGTGATAAGTACATCATATTTATTGTAATCATATTTAAGTATTACATATTTATTGATACTTAAATAAGATATTATATTATAACTACATCATATTTATTGTAACCTTTCTTTGTTTTAGGAAATGATACCTTATAAATCGAAGAGATTGAAGATTACATTCAGAGCGATAAAAACTGGATGTTCACAACGGCTGGAGGGAGCTGCCGAAACAAGTATGTTGCACTGATTTTCTTTCATATTTGGATATTTTTTGTCCTTATTTTGTAGTATTAAATATCTATGTAAAAAAAAAATCTACATTGAACATTATTAGATATTTGTGTTAAAATATCTCTATAAAAACTGTACGAAAAAGTTTTGCATATAAAAAATGAGAAGAAATCTTAGAAAAACTGAAATTTTCATTCTTTAGGTTATATAAATAAACTCTTGTTTCATCTAAAGCAGTGTCTCGCAAACGTTTTTACTCTGCGGCACACTGAATCTAATTTTTTTCCGCGGCACACTGAATCTAATTTTTTTTCCGCGGCACACCTAAAAAAGAATAAAAGCAAACTCTAAATAATCGTCATTATATTTGCGCTTTGTTGAAGTCATCAGCCTGGTTTTACTTGAAGATTTGATCTCGTTCTTTAATTCATAACTCGGTGTTTGTTTTAAATATTTGTCCATTCTATGGCTTGAAATAATCAAAAATTAATACCAAAATTTGGAAAAAGCTTGATAAATACTTAGAAGATCCCAGTTGATAAAATCTGAAAGATTTTTATTAAAGCACGTCGATAACACAAGTCAAGTCAAAATGAAATCTTTGGAATATCTAGTGTCAATTTGAAAATCTTTCGCGGCACACTACTGTGCCGCGGCACACAGTTTGCGAGACACTGATCTAAAGAATGCAACAGTCAAGTCGCCCTCAAAGTGTCCCTTGTCCAAATTGGCTTATTAGGCTTAACCACAAAGCTAGATGCGACGACTTAAAACATATCAATCCTCAACTCATTAGGGAGCTTCTAGAGCAGATATTTTACATACTTTACAATATTCCGAAATCAAAACCAGCATTTGCAATTGCTCACTTCCATAAACTACATATACATAATAATCATATACGTTAGGAAGAGTACTTATGTCTTGCATAAAACGAGGAACTATTTATTGTGGCGGAGTATTACGTCTGCGAGTTGTTCTCGCTGGAACTCATGAAGGTCTATCATCTTTTCATTGGTTGATGCTTTCTTTGATCTTCAGTATTCGCCGCTTCATTCTTTATGTGGAACAGAATACAGTGAGGGTTGTTTTACCTCTGAGCGCACATATAAAAAGCAGTATAGGGGTGGGGGTGGCTCAGTCGGTAGCGTGCCAGGCTCGTAATCTGTAGTTTCCAGGTTCGAGTCCCAGCTTGGTCAGCGTTGAGATTTATCTCCGCAAAATTCCCCGCCCTGCCCACGGTCAGTAGGGGACACCGATGGGCTTGGAAAGGCCGCTGTCCGTCGGATGGGACGTTAAGCCGTGGCCCCGTATGTGGGAGAACCATACCCTGTGCACGTTAAAGAACACGCTGGATGGCCTTGACGGGAGGCTACCATCTGTCTCCCAACAGCTGTTCCAGTGGGACCCCTCCCCCAACCTTCTCTGAGCCTTCGGGGTCCATGTGACCTGGTCATTTAGCCCATGGTGTGCAAAAAAGTGCCGCTCAGAGGTAAAACAACCCAACCCAACCCAAAAAGCAGTATACCCAAGACAGAATTTTGTTTCGGGGGGAGGGAGTAGGGGAGGCTTCCGAGAATAGTACTTGAGTAAGATTTGTCGTTTGCTAAAATATTCCACCTGACAGGAAAGATTAAATGATATTCTATATGGAATAAGCAGCTAGCCAAGTTTGAGATTTCGTATAAGAGGATGATGAGATTTTCGATCATCTTATCTGATCAAGGACGTACCCGGGGGGAGCGACTGGTACCCCCTCCCAGGGTTATGTCATCGGTCACATAGACATCAAAAGCTCAGAGCTAAAAGTGCTCATTTTGAAAATTAGGGGATCGAAATGAGCACTTTTAGGAGATAGGTGAGAGTCACGTCAAGGATAGTCACACTATACACTTTAAATAGTCACACTATACACTTTAAAGAACACATTGAATTGGTCATCACTGGGACTTTGAACTGTCTTCTCAAAGTTGAGCTAAAATAACTTAAGCAAGAAACTTAAGCAAAAACCTAAGCTCAAAAACTTCAGCAGTCAACCTTTGAGGGCACTTTTTTGCACACAACGGGCTAAATGGCTAAGTCACAAGGACTTCAAGTACTCAGAGAAGGTTGTAGACCCACTGGACATATGTTACCCTCCCGTCAAATCCATCCAGAGTGTTCTTTAACCAGGGTACGGCAATCATGTACAGGGCTTAGCGTCTCATCCGACGGACGGCGTCCTTTTTAAGATCATCGGTATCCTTTATTGGTCGATGGCAGGGCGGGGAATTTTGCGGAGATCAATCTCAAGGCTGTCCCAGGTGGGATTCGAACTTGGGAACTGCAGATTACGAGCCCAGAGCGTTACCTTACCTCGCTCAGAGGTAAAACTAACAGCTATAAAAGTGGAAATCTATATTTGCGACATTCTCTCCAATGCCCCCTAAAAGCATAATTATCCTTCTTTACAACGCATATCAATATGTAGAAATTGCTCTGATAACTGAATCTGAATTGCCCCAAGCAAACTATCTTTGACATCACATTGGCGTGGAAAAGCACAGACGCATTCGCAACATTTATTTACAATTGATCTACTGCAGTCACGCGAGGTCAGTCATCCCCCCATTCCCCCCTGAGATCTCCCCCCCCCCCTCCAGAGTCTTGTATGCGTCACAGTAGAACGGAGATTGTGAATCTGTCATCGTACGACAGGGAAACAGACTTAATGGAAGAATTTTCCCCTGGACTGATTAAGCTGCGAGTTAATTAACTTTGCGTTTCAGACACAGAATCTGTAAATGGCAAAGTTTAACGAAAGCATCGACAAAATTGTGTGCACACGGAGTCGCTCTTGATTAGGTTATAAATATCTTCCTTCTTCATTGTGAAGCCGACATTGTAAGGGGAATTATTTCACAATGGGACGATTCTAAAGTGATCATCACTCTGATGGACGAAAAACAACCGTCTCGCTAATCCGCTTATCTACTAGAGCAGCGCTGCCCAACTAGCGGCCAGCGAACAAATTCAAGATTTTACTTGAAATTTTAAATAAATATCTGTAATCCACCTTATAATTTTTCGTCAATTTATATTACTTGATATGCAATCTTCAACTTACTCATTCTATTCTTATTGCCCAACAACTACGATCACAATGCTCCCATTAAATTTATTAAATATTTGATAAGGTTTAGAAAATTTATATTGGTTTTTTATTACTTATTATTTTTGGTATAAATAAAATAATTTTTTGAGGTGACATGAACTGACTTTTCAATTACCTATCCTGTCCTATTCTTATTTTTGGCCCGCGGTCTTAGAGAAGTTGGACAGCACTGTACTAGAGTGATAAGTTGGACAGCACTGTACTAGAGTGATAAGTTGGACAGCACTGTACTAGAGTGATAAGTTGGACAGCACTGTACTAGAGTGATAAGTTGGACAGCACTGTACTAGAGTGATAAGTTGGACAGCACTGTACTAGAGTGATAAGTTGGACAGCACTGTACTAGAGTGATAAGTTGGACAGCACTGTACTAGAGTGATAAGTTGGACAGCACTGTACTAGAGTGATAAGTTGGACAGCACTGTACTAGAGTGATAAGTTGGACAGCACTGTACTAGAGTGATAAGTTGGACAGCACTGTACTAGAGTGATAAGTTGGACAGCACTGTACTAGAGTGATAAGTTGGACAGCACTGTACTAGAGTGATAAGTTGGAGAGCACTGTACTAGAGTGATAAGTTGGACAGCACTGTACTAGAGTGATAAGTTGGAGAGCACTGTACTAGAGTGATAAGTTGGACAGCACTGTACTAGAGTGATAAGTTGGACAGCACTGTACTAGAGTGATAAGTTGGACAGCACTGTACTAGAGTGATAAGTTGGACAGCACTGTACTAGAGTGATAAGTTGGACAGCACTGTACTAGAGTGATAAGTTGGACAGCACTGTACTAGAGTGATAAGTTGGACAGCACTGTACTAGAGTGATAAGTTGGACAGCACTGTACTAGAGTGATAAGTTGGACAGCACTGTACTAGAGTGATAAGTTGGACAGCACTGTACTAGAGTGATAAGTTGGACAGCACTGTACTAGAGTGATAACTTGGACAGCACTGTACTAGAGTGATGAGTTGGACAGTACTGTACTAGAGTGATGAGTTGGACAGCACTGTACTAGAGTGATAAGTTGGACAGCACTGTACTAGAGTGATGAGTTGGACAGCACTGTACTAGAGTGATAAGTTGGACAGCACTGTACTAGAGTGATAACTTGGACAGCACTGTACTAGAGTGATGAGTTGGACAGTACTGTACTAGAGTGATGAGTTGGACAGCACTGTACTAGAGTGATGAGTTGGACAGCACTGTACTAGAGTGATGAGTTGGACAGCACTGTACTAGAGTGATGAGTTGGACAGCACTGTACTAGAGTGATAAGTTGGACAGCACTGTACTAGAGTGATAAGTTGGACAGCACTGTACTAGAGTGATAAGTTGGACAGCACTGTACTAGAGTGATAAGTTGGACAGCACTGTACTAGAGTGATAAGTTGGACAGCACTGTACTAGAGTGATAAGTTGGACAGCACTGTACTAGAGTGATAAGTTGGACAGCACTGTACTAGAGTGATGAGTTGGACAGCACTGTACTAGAGTGATAAGTTGGACAGCACTGTACTAGAGTGATGAGTTGGACAGCACTGTACTAGAGTGATAAGTTGGACAGCACTGTACTAGAGTGATAACTTGGACAGCACTGTACTAGAGTGATGAGTTGGACAGTACTGTACTAGAGTGATGAGTTGGACAGCACTGTACTAGAGTGATAAGTTGGACAGCACTGTACTAGAGTGATAAGTTGGACAGCACTGTACTAGAGTGATAAGTTGGACAGCACTGTACTAGAGTGATGAGTTGGACAGCACTGTACTAGAGTGATGAGTTGGACAGCACTGTACTAGAGTGATAAGTTGGACAGCACTGTACTAGAGTGATAAGTTGGACAGCACTGTACTAGAGTGATAACTTGGACAGCACTGTACTAGAGTGATAAGTTGGACAGCACTGTACTAGAGTGATAAGTTGGACAGCACTGTGCTAGAGTGATGAGTTGGACAGCACTGTACTAGAGTGATGAGTTGGACAGCACTGTACTAGAGTGATAAGTTGGACAGCACTGTACTAGAGTGATAAGTTGGACAGCACTGTACTAGAGTGATGAGTTGGACAGCACTGTACTAGAGTGATAAGTTGGACACCACTGTACTAGAGTGATGAGTTGGACAGCACTGTACTAGAGTGATGAGTTGGACAGCACTGTACTAGAGTGATAAGTTGGACAGCACTGTACTAGAGTGATAAGTTGGACAGCACTGTACTAGAGTGATAAGTTGGACAGCACTGTACTAGAGTGATAAGTTGGACAGCACTGTACTAGAGTGATAAGTTGGACAGCACTGTACTAGAGTGATGAGTTGGACAGCACTGTGCTAGAGTGATGAGTTGGACAGCACTGTACTAGAGTGATGAGTTGGACAGCACTGTACTAGAGTGATAAGTTGGACAGCACTGTACTAGAGTGATAAGTTGGACAGCACTGTACTAGAGTGATAAGTTGGACAGCACTGTACTAGAGTGATAAGTTGGACAGCACTGTACTAGAGTGATAAGTTGGACAGCACTGTACTAGAGTGATGAGTTGGACAGCACTGTGCTAGAGTGATGAGTTGGACAGCACTGTAGTAGAGTGATGAGTTGGACAGCACTGTACTAGAGTGATAAGTTGGACAGCACTGTACTAGAGTGATGAGTTGGACAGCACTGTGCTAGAGTGATGAGTTGGACAGCACTGTACTAGAGTGATGAGTTGGACAGCACTGTACTAGAGTGATAAGTTGGACAGCACTGTACTAGAGTGATAAGTTGGACAGCACTGTAGTAGAGTGATAAGTTGGACAGCACTGTACTAGAGTGATAAGTTGAACAGCACTGTACTAGAGTGATAAGTTGGACAGCACTGTACTAGAGTGATGAGTTGGACAGCACTGTGCTAGAGTGATGAGTTGGACAGCACTGTACTAGAGTGATGAGTTGGACAGCACTGTACTAGAGTGATAAGTTGGACAGCACTGTACTAGAGTGATAAGTTGGACAGCACTGTACTAGAGTGATGAGTTGGACAGCACTGTACTAGAGTGATAAGTTGGACAGCACTGTACTAGAGTGATAAGTTGGACAGCACTGTACTAGAGTGATAAGTTGGACAGCACTGTACTAGAGTGATAAGTTGGACAGCACTGTGCTAGAGTGATAAGTTGGACAGCACTGTGCTAGAGTGATAAGTTGGACAGCACTGTACTAGAGTGATAAGTTGGACAGCACTGTAGTAGAGTGATAAGTTGGACAGCACTGTACTAGAGTGATAACTTTGGAATGTGAGACTTTAGAGATTTGTTGAGCTTTGTGTCTATAGACATTTAGACGGCGGCCATTTTAAGACCATCGGTATCCCATTCTGACCGAGGGTAGGGGGTTTGAGGAATAAATCTGAAGGCTGTCCCAACTGGGATTCGAACCTGGAAGCTGCACATTGAGAGCCCAGCGCACTACCGACTGAGCAAACCTCTGCCCCTATTTTTATTTTCACCAGACTCGGATATAGAAAAAAATCGAGGGAGGGCAAGAAACACGTTCGAGATGATACTATGTAAAAAACGTGGGGGGGGATGGGTAAAATCGGCAAGAGGGGGAATTTTCAATATAGTATAACATTTCCTCCTCAGTTTTACAAGTTTTTTAAAATTGAAAAATACCTGAAAAATAAATAAATTCAATAATTTTATGCTCTATTATGGAGCGGGAATGGTTCAGTCGGTAGCGCTTCAGGCTCCTAATCTTCAGTTCCCAGATTCGAGTCCCACTTAGGTCAGGGTTGAGATTTATCCCCGCACAATTCCCCTCCCAGGTGTCAATAGGGGACACCAATGGGCTTGAAAAGACCGCCGTCCGTCGGATGGGACGTTAAGCAGTGACCCGTGTATGGAACAGCCATACCCTATGCACGTTAAAGAACACTCTGGATGGACTTGACGAGAGGCTACCATCTGTCTCCCAACAGCTGTTTCAGTGGGTCCCCTCCCCCAACCTTCTCTGTACTAGAGTGATAGTAACTGAGCCTTCGGGGTCCATGTGACCTGGCCATTTAGCCCATGGTGTGCAAAAAAAAAAAAGTGCCGCTCAGAGGTAAAACAACCCAACCCAACCTTTACTATCATTCTGAAAGGGGGGAGGCGCACCCTTCACCTTAGATTCGGCCCTGATAGTGACTTGTATTTTGCTGTGTTTTGATGTGTATGGATCTCTGTAACTAGGGATGTTTAGGAAGGTTTTGTAAATGAGCATTGGTACATGGGACTCTTACATTTGCACTCTTTTGATTTTACATATCCTTACATTTTCTTCTTAGCCATTAAATTCTACAAGCGATTGAGATCAAAATAATTATATTAAGTCCAACCAATTCTTTATTCTAGAAAAGAGATCCAATCCAGTTAGGTGCAATAAAACATTTCAGCTTATTTTTATATCGCAAACAATATTGCTCCCCCAAGGAAATAATTCCTGCCAACGGTCATAAGTACTGGAATAGAGGAAAATTGAATATGTTTTGGGATATTAATGTCAAATTCAAGTAGCGTTTGAGTACATTTCTAACAAAAGTTAAGCGTGAATCGGAATCTGCTCTTGGCGTTGAATGTGTTGGATGCTTTAAAATGAAGACAAGCCCAGTGAGAATCCACGAAAAATAAACAGAAATGAAATGATGTAGAATGAAATCATATTATTTATATTTCATCTGCAGCAATGAAATCTCATGTGAGCTCTTCATTCAATGAACGGAATGCATTGCCCTACCAAAATATTAGATAATTTCCGTGTTATGTGAATGGGAATCAAACCTCGAAGCTCTGGAAGTTCTTAAATATCCATTTAATGGAAAAACGGGAATGAAGATAAATTAAAGATCGTCATATATATATACACAGTCGTATCAGAATAATATGACCACCTACCTAATAATGGGTTGGGTTGTTTTACCTCTGAGCGGCACTTTTTTGCACACCATGGGCTAAATGGCCAGGTCACATGGACCCCGAAGGCTCAGAGAAGGTTGGGGGAGGGGACCCGCTGGAAAGGCTGTTGGGAGACAGATGGTAGCCTCCCGTCAAGGCCATCCAGCGTGTTCTTTAACGTGCACAGGGTATGGCTCTCCCGCACACGGAGCCACGGCTTAACGTCCCATCCGATGGACGGCGGGGCGGTCTTTCTGTCCCCTACTGACCGTGGGCAGGGCGGGGAATTTTGCGGAGATAAATCTCAACGCTGACCCAGCTGGGACTCGAACCTGGGAACTACAGATTACGAGACTGGCGCGCTACCGACTGAGCCACCCCCGCCCCTAATAATGGGAATGGGGGTGGTCATATTATTCTGATACGACTATGTATATAACGATTTGAGTGATTGATTGCTGAATGACAGGAGATCACGCGAATTCGAACTGCGATGCAGAAGTGGTAGAGCTCTAAAAAATTTCATCTGAAGACAATTAAATATAGTAGATGTCGGGAAAAAATCCCAAATTTGACCTCCGTCAAGTGGAGGTCGAGTAGAGGTCAAACCGTGATCTACGAGTGCTAGAAAGGTGAAAACTGGTGTCTGGGAGTGTTTCGAGATGTACAGTCGCTCAAAAAAAAATATCCGAACACTATGGTTGATTACAGAATTCAGAAAAAATATCTGGCAACGATTTTTTTAGAAATTAGTGATCTGGACACCTTCGTGTCACGTGACACGAAGGTTGCCAGATTACTAATTTCTAAAAAAATCGTTGCCAGATATTTTTTTTTAATTCTGCAATCAACCATAGTGTTCGGATACTTTTTTAAGCGACTGTAGGTGGTCATATTATTTTGATACTAGATCGTGTGGGCTCACTCACGGAAATATTGAGCGTGTGCAGTTACCGTTCACAGCAAACTGGAGCGTGTGCAGTAACTGCACACGCTCCAGTTTGCTGTGAAAGGTAACTGGAGCGTGTACAGTTGCTGTACACGCTCCAGATATTTTTCCTGAATTATGTAATCACGTGACACAAAGGTTGCCAGATCATTAATTTCTAAAAAAAATCGTTTCCAAATTTTTTTTCTAAATTCTGTAGTCAACCGTAGTGTTCGGATATTTTTTTGAACGACTGTACATCTCGAAAACGTTACGAAATGTCCCGAGTCCGGAAGGACCTTTAAGGTCAAAGGTTAAATTGAGGTCTATTGATATTAGAGGGCTGAATGGTGTCTGTGGCTGTCGATCATGGAAATGTTGGGAAATTTTGGATTGGATGGGTCCTTCGAGGTCAAAGATCAAATATCGATCAACCGGTGTTAGAGGGCTGAAAATTGGTGCCGGGGGGGGGGGGGATTTGGAGTCGTAGATCACGGAAATGTTGTGAAGTTATGGATGCGATGGGTCCTTCAAGGTCAAAGGTCAAATTCGATATACCGCTGCTGTAGAGCTTAAAATTGGTGAAGAGGAATATTTCCGGCAGGAGAACTGAGAAATCACAGGAGTTTTCAGATCCGCTTTATCGCGTTCTAGGTCAAATAGAGGTCGGATTGACGGGATAGAAATCAACAGATACAGGAGGAATCGATTGAGTCATGAGTCGATGGGGGCGGGGGTGGCTCAGTTGGTAGCGCGCCAGGCTCGTAATCTGTAGTTCCCAGGTTCGAGTCCCAGCTGGGTAATTTCCCGCCCTGCTCACGGTCAGTAGGGGACACCGATGGGCTTGGAAAGGCCGCCGTCCGTCGGATGGGACGTTAAGCCGTGGCACCGTGTGCAGGAGAGCCATACCCTGTGCATGTTAAAGAACACGCTGGATGGCCTTGACGGGAGGCTACCATCTGTCTCCCAACAGCTGTTCCAGTGGGTCCCCTCCCCCAACCTTCTCTGAGCTTTCGGGATCCATGTGACCTGGCCATTTAGCCCATGGTGTGCAAAAAAGTGCCGCTCAGAGGTAAAACAACCCAACCCATGATTCGATGAATATTTCATTATCGATTTTTTACAATATTCATCGGGTATTTAGAGTTATGGAAGCTGGAATATTTAATAGGAAATTATCTTGCTTTATAAATATCATTTGTAACTGTCTGATACTGAAGTAACCATTGCGCAAACTTATGTATATTTTATTAAACGATTTGAATTTTAATTATTTAATGAGGTAAATTCCAATGGCTCGTTATTGTTATGAAAAATTCCAGCTTCCGTAACTATTTAAATACTGAACAAATATTATAGGAAATTGAAATTGAGATATACACAGTCGTATCAGAATAATATGACCACCTACCTAATAATGGGATTGGGGGTGGTCATATTATTCTGATACGACTGTGTATATTTGATTACGATTTTAGAAGTTACAGTTAATTAGATTTACATTGAAAACATGGAAATTCTTGAATATTTTGGCAATTTAGGGCAGTGTGATGAGAAAATAGGTGAATATATTGATCATAACTGTAAATTAATGAATATATGTGAATACATTGATCAGAAAAAATTTCTCTTCTTCTGTGCAACAAGATGTATATTCAATTTCAACCTATCTAGTACAGTCGCTCAAAAAAGTATCCGAACACTATGGTTGATTACAGAATTCAGAAAAAATATCTGGCAACGATTTTTTCAGAAATTAGTGATCTGGCAACCTTCGTGTCACGTGATTAGAGAATTCAGGAAAAATATCTGGAGCATGTACAGCAACTGTACACGCTCCAGTTACCGTTCACAGCAAACTGGAGCGTGTGCAGTTACTGCACACGCTCCAGTTTGCTGTGAACGGTAACTGCACACGCTCAATATTTCCGTGAGTGAGCCCACACGATCTAGTATCAAAATAATATGACCACCTACAGTCGCTCAAAAATGTATCCGAACACTAGGGTTGATTACAGAATTCAGAAAAAATATCTGGCAACTTTTTTTAGAAATTAGTGATCCGGCAACCTTCGTGTCGCGTGACACGAAGGTTGCCAGATCACTAATTTCTGAAAAAATCGTTGCCAGATATTTTTTCTGAATTCTGTAATCAACCGTAGCGTTCGGATACTTTTTTGAGCGACTGTACCAATCACTTTTAATTCTATAATTAAAAATTTGCAATGGAATTTGCTAATGAACATCATCAACGTAACGCAATATCAATGGACAACATCTATTTCCCCCCCCCCTGTCTACAAGTCGGAAACTGCAATGCATAAATAAAAGATCCAGCAGCCCTTAAAAGTCAAAGTCATCTATTAAGGTGCCGCACATTCTCGACTTTTGGGTCATTACGAAAGCTAAGAGTGCTACTTTCCATAACACATCTCTGGACAAAAAAAATTGCTGGTGTTGCCATTTTTATGTGTGTGTGCGTTTGTTACTGAGCAGAGTGAATCGAAGGAGTTTAGATTTCGTGTTCTTGGCTGGGTGCCCACGAGAAAGACTTTGGTCCGAATGAAGATGACCGGAAAAATGGCTACTAAACCAAAAAAAAATCTAGATGTGAAACAGGAATGTCTACAGTACCGATGCTAAAAGACATCTGTAGTTGTTGGCATGGTCTTTAGAGTGACTGTCATAAACGACGGAGTGAAAAGCACGAACGACTCGTCCATTAGGCCACCTGGGGCACTGCCCAGAATCTCCTATATCAGGGTTGGGCAATTGTTTTCGTATCTACACTGCGCATGCGTATTGACGTGGCCGTCCTAGTGGAAAATACGAGACGAATCTTCGGTCGCGCACGGGAAGGAAATCTCGGTTCAAGGCGGATTTTTCTGACTCTCTTGGCGGGCCACAAAAAACACTTAGCGGGCCGCTATTTGCCCACCCCTGTCCTATATCATACTATGCTCAGACAGGGCATTAAAAAAGGGTTGGTTGTTTTACCTCTGAGCGGCACTTTTTTGCACACCTTAGGCTAAATGGCCAGGTCACAAGGACCCGAAGGCTCAGAGAAGGTTGGGGGAGGGGACACACTGGAAGAGCTGTTGGGAGACAAGTGGTAGCCTCCCGTCAAGGCCATCCAGCGTGTTCTTTAACGTTGAGTTGTTTTACCTCTGAGTGGCACTTTTTTGCACACCATGGGCTAAATGGGCAGGTCACAAGGACCCCGAAGGCTCAGAGAAGGTTGGGGGAGAGGACCCACTGGAACAGCTGTTGGGAGACAGATGGTAGTCTCCCGTCAAGGCCATCCAGCGTGTTCTTTAACGTTGGGTTGTTTTACCTCTGAGCGGCACTTTTTTGCACACCTTAGGCTAAATGGCCAGGTCACAAGGACCCCGAAGGCTCAGAGAAGGTTGGGGGAGGGGACCCACTGGAACAGCTGTTGAGAGACAGATGGTAGACTCCCGTCAAGGCCATACAATGTGTTCTTTAACGTGCACAGGGTAGGGCTCTCCCGCACACGGGGTTACGGCTTAACGTCCCATCCAACGGACGGCGGCCTTTTTAATCCCATCGGTGTCCCTTACTGACCATGGGAAGGGCGGGGAATTTTGCGGAGATAAATCTCAACGCCAACCTAGCTGGGACTCGAACCGGGAAGCTACAGATTACGAGCCTGCGCGCTACCGACCGAGCCACCCCCGCCCCAGATAAAAAGAAGAATTAATTTTGAAATATATACAGTAAACTCCCGGTTATCCTGCATGTATGGAGTATGGGGATTGACGATTAAATTGATCTGCTAGTTGCATGAGAAATTATGTTTTATAGAAACCAAATACAGTTGGTTCAATTTCGTATTCAAGCCTTAGTTGAAGTAAAAATGCAATTAGAAACAATTATAATAATAATGAAGTGTAATTTCCTTAACATAAATGTAAATACCAAAAATATAATTGTTTCTTATACGTATTTTCCACTTAGTGAATGTCTAAATCCTTGCACTTAACAAAACCTTCGGGAACTGTTCCTCTTCCTTGAGGGGCGGGGTGGCTCAGTCGGTAGCGCGCCAGGCTCGTAATCTGTAGTTCCCAGGTTCGAGTCCCAGCTGGGTCAGCGTTGAGATTTATCTCCGCAAAATTCCCCGCCCTGCTCACGGTCAGTAGGGGACACCGATGGGCTTGGAAAGGCCGCCGTCCGTCGGATGGGACGTTAAGCCGTGGCCCCGTGTGTGGGAGAGAGCCATACCCTGTGCACGTTAAAGAACACGCTTGATGGCCTTGACGGGAGGCTACCATCTTATCTCCCAACAGCTGTTCCAGTGGGTCCCCTCCCCCAACCTTCTCTGAGCCTTCGGGGTCCTTGTAACCTGGCCATTTATCCCATGGTGTGCAAAAAAAGTGCCGCTCAGAGGTAAAACAACGCAATTTGTGTGGATGTAGTAATACGACAATCAACTTAAACATAACTTGCTGGATCATCAATGCCAGTATTTTCAAGGATGTCAAGGAATTCTTTAGATCTGCACGGAAACTCGGAAGTTTAGAGAAAGCGTCCGAGATGGTTGCACTTGTGGTAGCTGTTGTCCGTTTAAGTAATCTCCATGGCATCAATCTTACATAGCATAGCTTGTGAATTTCATAATCGCTATAACATTTCTTTTGTTGCCTAAAACCTGAATCGAACAGTGGAACTAGATTTCGCTATTTCACTGCTCATTCCACTTCGGATCTTTGAGTCGATTCATTTGGCTGATGGTTCGTTTCACTTCAGCATTATTTCATGAAAGCTCAAGGAGAGTCACAGCAAAGCTAGTTACGTTGTTCGAATGGATTTAGGGTTGAGGCATCTCGGGTTGGGTTGTTTTACCTCTGAGTGGCACTTTTTTGCACACCATGGGCTAAATGGCCAGGTCACATGGACCCCGAAGGCTCAGAGAAGGTTGGGGGAGGGGACCCACTGGAACAGCTGTTGGGAGACAGATGGTAGCCTCCCGTCAAGGCCATCCAGCGTGTTGTTTAACGTGCACAGGGTATGGCTCTCACACACACGAGGCCACGGCTTAACGTCCCATCCGACGGACGGCGCCCTTTCCAAGTTCATCGGTGTCCCCTACTGACCGTGGGCAGGGCGGGGATTTTGCGGAGATTTTTGCCTTTGAGTGGCACGTTTTTGCACACAATGGACTGAATGGATTGATCACAAGGACCCCAAGACCTCAGAGAAATTTTAAGAATTTAACAGCTGTTAGGAGAAAAATTGAAGCATCTCATCTAGCGTGTTCTGTAACGTGCACAGGATATGCTTTTCTGCACACGAGCCATGACTTAACGTACCATCCGACGGACGGAAGCCTTCCCAATCCCATCGGTGTCCTCCTTTTTGACCGGGGATAGGATGGAGGTTTGAGACGATAAATCTAAACTCTGGGACAATTGGGAGAAAATGTTGTTTTGGGGGGAGTTGAACAATAACTGAAATATGAAACAAAGAAAAAAAAAACTGTTATTTGGATTTGCTCCTAAATTTGTTCCCTTAGGCTAATTTTTAAAGCTGATACTTTCTTTAATGATTCCAAAGCGGCTGTTGAGTTTCGTAAAACCGAGTTTTAATGGTGTTTACGAGGTAAGGTTAGAAACTTTTATCTTTTCCAAGAGTTTTAAAAAACCGTTCCGGCGCTTAATGCTTAAGTTGAAATTAGAAGCTTCACTTGAAGGAATAGCACGCGCATAACGGTTGGGGTATGTTTTTAATCTTTAATGATGCTTGAGCAGTGGGTGGATCGTATTACAAATGATCCCTCTAGTATTTAAATTCAGATAAAAGAGGATCCTACTCAGGAATAAAGAATGTTTTGTTTTCAACCCTAACAATTCTACATCGCCTTTATTTTGTTGTTTCAACTGAATTAGTTGTATCGAAATCTTCAGTGATCTAGTTAATATTGAAAAAAAAAACAAAAAGAAGGTGACCTTCATACATAAATAATTTTTGGATATTCAATAGTGGTGGATTTAGATGACTTGAGTTGTTTTAACTCTTAGCGGAACTTTTTTTGCATGTAATGGACTAAATGGCTAGGTCACAAGGACCCCTAGACTGTTGGGAGGCAGATTGAAACCTCCCGTCAAAGCCATTCGGCGTATTCTTTAACGTGCTCAGCGAATGCTTTCCGGCTCATCGCCGTCCGCTTCCTTATAACAAGGTGTGCACAGGGTGGATTTAGCCGTTTTTTAATTAATAAAAATCAAAAAACTTCTGCTCAGATAGACTACCTGCCATAGAGGTTCCACAGAGTTTGCCAGCAGTGGTGGAAATAGGCTACAACTTGATCAGTTACACACTTGACGTAGAACCTGCAAGTAATGAAGTCCTATCTAGGAGTCCTAGTGAATTGGTCAGCGTTGAGATTTATCTCCGAAAATTCCCCGCCCTGCCCACGGTCAGTAGGGGACACCGATGGGCTTGGAAAGACCGCCGCCCGTCGGATGGGACGTTAAGCCGTGGTCCCGTGTACGGGAGAGCTATACCCTGTGCACGTTAAAGAACACGCTAGATGGCCTTGACGGGAGGCTACCATCTGTCTCCCAACAGCTGTTCCAGTGGGTCCCCTCCCCCAACCTTCTCTGAGCCTTCGGGGTCCTTGTGGCCTGGCCATTTAGCCCATGGTGTGCAAAAAAGTGCCACTCAGAGGTTAAACAATCCAATCCTATCTAGGAGAAACTGATCAGTCAGGGCACCACTAAGTATAAGGTAGTGGAAATCGCTAATGAAATCTTACTAAATTTTGGAGTATGTGACTGAGCATCGTTTAGAAATAAAATGGTAGCAAGGTAATGGTGTTCACTCATACTAGCGTGCAGGGCCGGGTCTGGAGGGGGGTGCATGACCCCCTGCTCCCCCTTTTAGAATGCAGTAAGGAAAATTGAGGCAAAAATTATTAAACTTATTTATATTTCATGCTTTTTTTTTAAGAAATTTTTTAAAGACCTATGAAACAGAGGAGGAATTGTTACATTGAATTAGAAATCTAGTCTCTTGGATCTCCTTTTGCATTTTATTGGATCAATTGCGTTTCTTGCCCTCCCCCCTCGGTTTTTTTCTAGATCAGGTCCTGCTAGCGTGTGAACAGTTAATTTTGATGGTGCCCAACTTAACCACTGATTCTGTGGTTAATTATACTGACAGGCTCCTCTCAGAAACAAGTTAAAGTTAAAGTAACCTTGTGTAACTTAGTAGTAAACCAGTTAAAATAACCTTGTGTAAACTAAATATGCGTATGTGTAATTGAATATATACATTATGTATAATATATACTAAATGTGATCCAGAAAAAGTGGACATGGAAAGGACAGGGTAGATATAAAAAAGAACACAGTCGATTATGCAGGTACAGTCGCTCAAAAAAGTATCCGAACACTATGGTTGATTACAGAATTCAGAGAAAATATCTGGCAACGATTTTTTTAGAAATTAGTGATCTGACAACCTTCGTGTCACGTGATTACAGAATTCAGGAAAAATATCTGGAGCGTGTACAGCAACTGTACACGCTCCAGTTACCGTTCACAGCAAACTGGAGCGTGTGCAGTTACTGCACACGCTCCAGTTTGCTGTGAACGGTAACTGCACACGCTCAATATTTCCGTGAGTGAGCCCACACGATCCAGGTGTTTGTGAGCTCACACGATCCAATGTGTTGTGATCCAATGTCACGTGATAATCACGTGACACAAAGGTTGCCAGATCACTGATTTCTAAAAAAAATCGTTGCCAGATATTTTCTCTAAATTCTGTAATCAACCATAGTGTTCGGATACTTTTTTGAGCGACTGTACTGCAGAGAAAAATAGAAACGGTTCCATGTTATCTGAATAGAAAACCACGTTCAGGGCTCAATAACTGCTTCAATATGATTTTTAATGAAAAATATGTCTAATTGTAAATTAAAGATCTCAATCAAATCTCTCTAAATCTCGATTTTAAAGAATATTTTTTCGGTATTCAAAGAATTTTGAACGCTGGACTATGCAACAGGCTACAAAAAATTTACCCCAAAATTTAAAACATTAAGACTGATTAAGATATCGCAGTTGACAAGACTGATGACAATGGGCATGCAACGACTTTAACCCAGTATTCTGATAATTCAGAATACTGGGTTTTGACTGATGATCCAGAATACTGGATCATCAGTCAAAACTGGTATATGTGAAAATACACTAGTTTCCATAAATGAAGGAAAATTCCTATGTTAAGTCAATGGGAAGCTAACGTCACAGCTATTTAACTTCTAAAATAAGCTTCCTTTTGTTTTGAAAAATGCAGATAAAGATTTCAATCAAATAAATCAATATCTCGATTTTCAACAATATTCATCAGTATTTAATGAGTTATGGAAGTTTGAATATTTAACAATAGCAATGCCAGTCTTAAGAAAGTTATACAAAACTGAAGAATAGTGAAAGAATTCTTTTCACAAAGTTCTAAAATACAAGCTTATTTTATTAAACACTTTGATGCAATACTTATTACTAAGTTTTAATTAACTTCTGAAGTCAATTTTTGTGGCTGGCATTGTTATCGCTAAAAATTCAAACTTCCATAACTCATTAAATACTGAGCGAATATTGTTGAAAATCGAGATATTGATTTATTTGATTGAGATCTTTATCTGCAATCACATGTTTTAAGAAAAAGAAACCTATTTTAGAACTTATAGAGCTTTGACGTTAGCTTCCTATTGACTTAACATAGGGATTTTCCTTAATTTATGGAAACTAGTGTTTGGCTACTGATCTAAGGGACCTTGGTTCGAGCCCCGGGTAAGGCATGGATGTTCGTGTCGTTTTTCTGCTGAGGTCCTGCCATCCTCTCAGACCTTCTACTATGGCATATAAACTGACAGGCTCCTGTCAGACCTCTGTGGCAAGTAGCTGCTTGAGGGGGTATTTATTTTTTTTTTATTTTGTGTAGTACCAAAAACTGTTTTACGTAGTACCAATTCAAACACCTTCGCCCTCATTTCTAATGATGATCATTTGAAGTTTTGCATGATTGTCGAATCCTACTTTTGTGACCGTACGTTCTAGTTTGAAGTCTCAGCTAAGGTTAAAGTTTTTTCCAATTTTAAGCCCTGTACAACAGGGGTGCACAAACTGTTTTTGGCGTCGGTCAGGATAGAAAAATATATTTATTGTGGGCCAATGTAATAAAAAGAACCGTACCTGTAGATATGGAAAATTAAGTTTATTACGTTTTGCTGTCATGCCTAAGGTGCAAAATAATAAGAAAAAATTAAATATTGATAAAATAAAAGAGAAATAAATAATCCTTCAAGCAGCTGCTTGCACTGAGGTCTGACAGCAGCCTGTCAGTTCAGTCCCTCATAGATATATTTGAGGAAGGAGAAACCTCAGTAGGAAGATAACACAAACAACCATGCCTTACCGGGGACTCGAACCTAGGTCCCTTATATTAATAGAAAGTTAATTTTAACGAAGCCGTCCCATGGCCGAGTGGTTAGCGCGCTTGGTTACTGATCTAAGGGACCTGGGTTTGAGCCCCGGGTAAGGCATGGATGTTCGTGTTGTTTTACTGCTGAGGTCCTGCCATTCTCACAGACCTTCTACTACAACACATTGGATCGTGTGAGCTCACAAAAACCTGGATCGTGTGGGCCCACTCACAGAAATATTGAGCGTGTGCAGTTACCGTTCACAGCAAACTGGAGCGTGTGCAGTAACTGCACACGCTCCAGTTTGCTGTGAACGGTAACTGGAGCGTGTACAGTTGCTGTACACGTTCCTTAGGTCCTGCCATCCTCACAGACCTTCTACTATGGCATATAAACTGACAGGCTCCTGTCAGACCTCTGTGGCAAGCAGCTGCTTGAGGGGGTATTTATTTATTTATTTTTTAATTTTAACGTGAAAACTGAAGTCGGTTTGTCGAATCAGAGAGGGATGGGAATGGATCCAAGAAATGATCCCTCTGAACGAATTCGCCTTCAATGACGTTTCTAAGATGCTATTCAAATTTTTTTCTTCGTCTCATTGAAATATTCCCTTTAATAGAGCTAATAGATGGAAAAGACATCTTTTCTATTTTTAAATTATTTAAAAGTGTCTGCGTTTGTTCTCGCCTGCTGTACAAGGCAACAACAGTCCAAGGTCGTCCCTTGACTTGTCGCTGCCGGGTACATTGTCACTGAGGGTTTGACTATTGTCCAAAGCTGTGAATTTTCGATACCTCTGTTGACAACAAGATGATGTGTTTACTCCAGGGGTTATGTGCCACAATTCCTTATTCTCTCCCTCAAGTTGCCTAACGAACTGCCCACTCGCTTCTTGGTTTCTATAATTAACTTCATTTCCAACGCAAATTCAAACACCATCCGAAGGTTCACCTTTTTTCCTTTACAATTCCCCTCCCCCCACTGCAAAACAGTGGTTCCGCCCCTCTCACGTCCTTCCCCTATTTTCAAAACTGTTCCTCCCCCTTACCGCACGACCTTACCCTCTAGTGATGGGGGAGTGGTGAGATGGGGGGAGAGAGAGAAAATTTTTGGCCACCTGGCCCTACCCTCCCGGTGGGGAGAGACCACAATGGCCAACCGGGGTGTCGGGCAACCCCTGGGGCCATTGTGCTCAAGTATGTCCTTGCTGGGCCCTACGCTTTCCCGGCAGATGGTGGGCCCATGTGCACACCTGCCCACAGTTAGGCCTAGTCCTTGTTATTACCGCTTCGACTGCTTGCCGTTGCTGCAGCCACCACCACCACCAGAAGAGGCGCCGTACTGGCCAATGGGGAGGAGGCACCGGCGACGGCTGTGTAGGCGCCCTCGCTTTAGATGTCTCGCTGTCTGACGGAATCTTGAGAACACTCGTAATATCACGCAGCGAGCGATCGCTCGGCTCCGGAATTGCCTTCGATACGACTTTGATATGTATGTATTGGGCATGCAAAAATGTCGTTGCTTTCGGTGTTGTGTGTGAGTTTGTCGCGTGTACTTCACGCCAGAAACCCTAGCTTCCGCCAGAACTCAAGACCAGTGGAGAGAATAAGGATCTTTTATGAATGTGAAGGTTGTAGAAGTGATTTTGACTGTTGTAGAAGTGCTTCTGCTTGTTTCCAAGTTTTGTGTGATTGTTTCCCATCTAGTTTTCATATGCGGGTGTGTGTGAGCCATGTGATGAATTCTGTGAACGTAGGATTAATTTTATCTCCTCTGACAATGATGTCGACACGTCACCCGACGGGATACGCTCTTAAAGGATGATTGTTCGCAGAGATAATGTATGGATCCGTGTGTGGGACATCCTAGTTAATTTCCTATCAAATAAGATAACACGCTGTTTTAGGAGGGGATTAACCCTCGAAACGATGGCTCCGTAGGATATCGAAGTGCATTCAGTGCACAAAACGTCAATTAAGGGATTGACAACGAATTCTCTTTCGACTGAAGACGAAGCAACAGATTGAAGAAACTGATGTCGAAATTGAAGCTGGGCATTCGTGGATTACAAGCGTATGTGGAGAAAAGGTTTGTGTTTTTTTTTTTCAATGAGAACATCTACTCAGAACTTCTGTCTGTGGATTTAAGAAGTGTAAAGTTTTTCCAGTAAAACTTCGAAATATTCTTGTCTGAGTAATTGAAAAGTTTTGATCATGAAGAGAAATGATTGATCCTTGCATAAAGCGCTTAGTTCGCAGATATTCGTGATTGAAAGAATACACTCACCAGTTGTTTCTCTTATTTCTCTTCAGACCTTCTCACTTCCTTTCTTTATTCCGTACTCTTTTGGAGCGGGGGTGGCTCAGTCGGTAGCGCGCCAGGCTCGTAATCTGTAGTTCCCAGATTCGAGTCCCAGCTGGGTCAGCGTTGAGATTTATCTCCGCAAAAATTCCTCGCCCTGCCCACGGTCAGTAGGGGACACCGATGGGCTTGGAAAGGCCGCCGTCCGTCGGATGGGACGTTAAGCCGTGGCCCCGTGTGCGGGAGAGCCATACCCTGTGCACGTTAAAGAACACGCTGGATGGCCTTGACGGGATGCTACCATCTGTCTCCCAAAAGCTGTTCCAGTGGGTCCCCTCCCCCAACCTTCTCTGAGCCTTCGGGGTCCATGTGACCTGACCATTTAGCCCATGGTGTGCAAAAAAGTGCCGCTCAGAGGTAAAACAACCCAACCCAATTTTCACCTACATCAGGGCATAATTTCTAACAACTAGATTCGTGGCCGCTGAAAACATTACAAGAAATGTAATATTCCCCTCATCACTGATGATGGTATTAGAGCACTTCCCTTAGAACTGATGACATCATCTGAACACTTTCCTCATTACTGATGATGGTATCGAACACTTCTCTCATCAATGATGACATTATCCTGGCACTTTCCACATCAGTGATGACAGTATCTGAGCACTTTTCTCATTACCAAAGATGATATTGAAACATTTCCTCATCATTGATGAAGTATGTTCCTCATAACTGATGACAGGATTCAAACACTTCTCTCATCATTGATGACAGTATTCGAGCACTTTCCATATCACTGATGACAGTATCCGAGCACTTTCCTCATCACTGATGACAGTATCCGAGCACTTTCCACATCACTGATGACAGTATCTGAGCACATTTCTTCATCACGTTTACAGTATCCCAACACTTACCTCATCATTGTTACACATCTCTCATCACTGATAACAGTATTCGAACACTCATTACTGATGATACCCATCTTCAGTAAGTCTGATGATACTCATCATCATTAATTATCATCATCAGTAAGGATGATGATGAGTATCTGATGATACTCATCATCATTACTCATATTTACTTATCACTGATGATAGTATCTGAGCACTTTCCTCATCACTGATGACAGTATCCGAGCACTTTCCTCATCACTGATGACAGTATCTGAGTACTTTCCACATCACTGATGACAGTATCTGAGCACATTTCTTCATCACATTTACAGTATCCCAACACTTACCTCATCATTGTTACACATCTCTCATCACTGATAACAGTATTCGAACACTCATTACTGATGATACCCATCTTCAGTAAGTCTGATGATACTCATCATCATTAATTATCATCATCAGTAAGGATGATGATGAGTATCTGATGATACTCATCATCATTACTCATATTTACTTATCACTGATGATAGTATCTGAGCACTTTCCTCATCACTGATGACAGTATCCGAGCACTTTCCTCATCACTGATGACAGTATCTGAGTACTTTCCACATCACTGATGACAGTATCTGAGCACATTTCTTCATCACGTTTACAGTATCCCAACACTTACCTCATCATTGTTACACATCTCTCATCACTGATAACAGTATTCGAACACTCATTACTGATGATACCCATCTTCAGTAAGTCTGATGATACTCATCATCATTACTCATATTTACTTATCACTGATGATAGTATCTGAGCACTTTCCTCATCACTGATGACAGTAGCCGAGCACTTTCCTCATCACTGATGACAGTATCTGAGTACTTTCCACATCACTGATGACAGTATCTGAGCACATTTCTTCATCACGTTTACAGTATCCCAACACTTACCTCATCATTGTTACACATCTCTCATCACTGATAACAGTATTCGAACACTCATTACTGATGATACCCATCTTCAGTAAGTCTAATGATACTCATCATCATTAATTATCATCATCAGTAAGGATGATGATGAGTATCTGATGATACTCATCATCATTACTCATATTTACTTATCACTGATGATAGTATCTGAGCACTTTCCTCATCACTGATAGCAATATTGTAACACTTCTATCATCAGTGATGACAGTAATCAGTGGTGACAGTATCTGAACACTTCCCTTTTCCACAATGACAGTATTCGAATACTTCCCCCGATATTCATGAGAATTCGTATAATATTTACCCCCACATCATCCGAACATCTCCTCATCACAAATGGCAGCGTCTTAAAGAGTTCTCTCATCACAGATTACCCTAACTCTCCCCTCACTACAGATTCAATATCCTAATACTTCTCAGGAGGCGGGGGTGGCTCAGTCGGTATCGCGCCAGGCTCGTAATCTGTAGTTCCCAGGTTCGAGTCCCAGCTGGGTCAGCGTTGAGATTTATCTCCGCAATAATTCCCCGCCCTGCCCACGGTCAGTAGGGGACACCGATGGGCTTGGAAAGGCCGCCGTCCGTCGGATGGGACGTTAAGCCGTGGCCCCGTATGTGGGAGAGCCATACCCTGTGCACGTTAAAGAACACGCTTGATGGCCTTGACGGGAGACTACCATCTATCTCCCAACAGCTGTTCCAGTGGGTCCCCTCCCCCAACCTTCTCTGAGCCTTCGGGGTCCATGTGACCTGGCCATTTAGTCCATGGTGTGCAAAAAAGTGCCGCTCAGAGGTAAAACAACCCAACAACCTAATACTTCCCACATCATGGATAATAGTTTCCAAAAAGTCCCATTTGTTTTGCATACCAAACGCACAATATGCATATATTCTTATTAAGTGCTCAATAAATCAGTGACCTCCACGAGTCATCGGACTCCCAAGTTTCTCATTGGTCAGTACTTCCCGGTGCGTTTCACTCGCCACTGAGGCGCTCATGTAAAAATGTCCTTACACTTTTCTCCCACAATGGGATACGTAGAATCGAATGCCATGCTCTAGTGAACGTGAATGACGCAAAGTGTATGATTTCTGGATATCTGCCAACTCTCCCTGCAAGGATCGACTCTCATCATTTCTCTTGGCGATTCCTCCTCGTTTTATCGACAAGCTGTTCGCGGACACTTGGTCTTGTTTATTCAGAGCCGGCGACCATCACACTGCAGATCTCCCACGAGAATATCGTCCATCATCATCGTTTGGGAACAATTTCTGAAGTCTTTGTTGTGCCCCGATGAACACGCACTACGTTGAAACGTTTCTCGTGTTGCATCCTAAAATGTAGACAAAACCGTCTTTAGGAGTACAGTCGCTCAAAAAAAGTATCCGAACACCATGGTTGATTACAGAATTCAGAAAAAATATCTGGCAACGATTTTTTTTAGAAATTAGTGATCTGGCAACCTTCGTGTCACGTGATTACAGAATTCAGGAAAAATATCTGGAGCGTGTACAGCAACTGTACACGCTCCAGTTACCGTTCACAGCAAACTGGAGCGTGTGCAGTTACTGCACACGCTCCAGTTTGCTGTGAACGGTAACTGCACACGCACAATATTTCCGTGAGTGAGCCCACACGATCTAGTATCAAAATAATATGACCACCTACAGTCGCTCAAAAAAGTATCCGAACACTACGGTTGATTACAGAATTCAGAAAAAATATCTGGCAACGATTTTTTTAGAAATTAGTGATCTGGCAACCTTCGTGTCACATGACACGAAGGTTGCCAGAACACTTCTCTCATCAGTATCAGAGCACTTCTCTCATCACTGATGATGGTCATTTTTATGATTTTCGTTTTTAATTACATAAGAAAGAAGGAGATTGAAGAATGAACGAATAAATAAGGACGTTTCTGAGGTTGAAGCTGTTCTTAAAATTGCTAAGCCCATCTTGGATGGTGTTGAATTCCTTCTCATCAAAAGGTTGTCCCTTTTCGGCGGGAAGTTTGGAGCATGGGGGTAGGTTTGAGCAGTACCTAGAGGCTGAGATCCTTTTATTTCAATGTTTTGCTATCGATAGGCACACGTTTACAGTTCGTGTCTTCCAGCTATACGTTTAATGTCTTTTCACTCTTCACTAAAGTCTTATCAAGTACTTGGCTCATCACTTTAGCAGTTATTGGAGCACTTGATGCCATGGCTTGGCGAATTTCTCTCTCACGAATCTTGATGACAAGGATGCTATATTCGCTGCTGCCAAATTAAACCTACACACCGTCTCTCAATATAGCCATCGCAGCCAGTTTTTCGTCCAGCTTTGGGATGTATCTCTATTTATTCGGTTGAGCTCCAGATGAAGCGGCTTGCGTTTAGGGACCATGTTGTAAGAAAGAGAAATACTTATCTTTAGAACCAGAATCACGTTCTGTGCGGCGAGATGCGCACACTATGAGAAGCACGTGGAAACTGAAAGACACTGAGGAAAGAAACACTCATCTCACGTTCATTTTGGTGGGGCGGGGGTGGCTCAGTCGGTAGTGCGCCAGGCTCGTAATCTGTAGTTCGCAGGTTCCAGTCCCAGCTGGGTCAGCGTTGAGATTTATCTCCGCAAAACTCCCCGCCCTGCCCACGGTCAGTAGGGGACACCGATGGGCTTGGAAAGGCCGTCGTCCGTCGGATGGGACGTCAAGCCGTGGCCCCGTGTCGGGAGAGACATACCCTGTGCACGTTAAAGAACACGTGGATGGCCTTGACGGGAGGCTACCATCTGTCTCCCAACAGCTGTTCCAGTGGATCCCCTCCCCCAACCTTCTCTGAGCCTTCGGGGTCCATGTGACCTGGTCATTTAGCCCATGGTGTGCAAAAAAGTGCCGCTCAGAGGTAAAACAACCCAACACGTTCATTTTGAGGCTATCTATTGAGTGGAATGGGGGGGGGGGGCAAAATCGCCCTACTTAAAATGTTTCTCTTTTTTTAGCCGAGCGCGTATAGTTGAATTCACGTAAGTTAAATGCGCGTATGATGCGACTCTACTGTGTACGCATATAATTGAAAATTAGTTCTATTACTGCGTTGGGTTGGATTCTGAGCGGCACTTTTTTGCACTTTTTTTTTTGTTATATGGCTCTGAGCGGCACTTTTTTGCACACCATGGGCTAAATGGCCAGGTCACCAGGACCCCGAAGGCTCAGAGAAGGTTGGGGGAGGGGACCCACTGGAACAGCTGTTGGGAGACAGATGGTAGTCTCCCGTCAAGGCCATCCAGTGTGTTCTTTAACGTGCACAGGGTATGGCTCTCCCATACATGGGGCCACGGCTTAATGCCCCATCCGACGGACGGCGGTCTTTCCAAGCCCATCGGTGTCCCCTACTGACCGTGGGCAGGGCGGGGAGTTTTTCGGAGATAAATCTCAACGCTTACCCAGCTGGGACTCGAACCTGGGAACTGCAGATTACGAGCCTGGCGCG
This sequence comes from Ryuthela nishihirai, assembly GCA_038380435.1. Lineage (NCBI taxonomy): Eukaryota > Metazoa > Arthropoda > Arachnida > Araneae > Heptathelidae > Ryuthela > Ryuthela nishihirai. Next base: position 46,842,897 of record JAWZYU010000020.1, read on the forward strand.
CTACCGACTGAGCCATCCCAGCCCTTTCTGTTACTGCACTGTTCGGGCCTGGTGTATCAAGATGGCCTTGGCCAACACTTCCTAAAATAGAAGGCCGTGCAACTAACTTATGACGTCACTAAGTCCTAAAAATTCTAAATATTTCTTTTAAGTTACTTTCTATTATTATTACTGGTTGGTTTTAATATTAATCTTTACAATAATATATATTGATAAATATACTTTTTTTAGAACGAAAATTATTCGTATTCATTAGCATTATCATAACGTTAATACATGCGAATGATTTTTTTTAAATAGTGTATATTTATAAATGAACATTAGTTTGAAGTTATTATTAAAATACATTAGTAATAATAATAGAAATCAATCTATAAGAAGTGTCTTGATTTTTAGGGCTAACTGTAGTGACGTCATAGCTAGTCGTACGGTCTTCTGTTATAGGAGGTGATGCCTTGGTTCCCCGCCCTGCCCACGGTCAGTAGGGTACACCGATGGGCTTGGAAAGGCCGCCGTCCGTCGGATGGGACGTTAAGCCGTGGCCCCGTGTATGGGAGAGCCATACCCTGTGCACGTTAAAGAACACGCTGGATGGCCTTGACGGGAGGCTACCATCTGTCTTCCAACAGCTGTTCCAGTGGGTCCCCTCCCCCAACCTTCTCTGAGCCTTCGGGGTCCTTGTGACCTGGCCATTTAGCCCATGGTGTGCAAAAAAGTGCCGCTCAGAGGTAAAACAACCCAACCCAAGTGTTGTCTTGGCGAAAGCCACCTAGATAAGAATTGGCCCGACGGGAAAAAAAATGGACGTTAATTAAATGTGTCAAGCCTTAAATGATTTAATTTATCTCAAATTCAACTATAACTCTTTTAAAGTGATTGAGAATAATTTATTTCTTATGACTGCATTACAATATTATTGAATACCTTAAATTTAATTACTGATATTTAAAAAAAAAAAATACTTACCAGTAGAAATGTTGCTGAGTTTCGTAGAATTTAGGTAGTTCTGGGTTGGCATGGTAACGTTTACTGCACATTGAGTGACGTAACCACCCTTACATGTCGATAGGTAAGATAAGTGTGGTAAATGTACTAATTATGCATTTTATTCTTAGTTTTAATTGTGTTAAAATTCAGACTACAACAATCGCAAATATTGAAGTCTGCTTCATTTCATCGAAGCGTCATCAGAATTCAACTCCGAAAAGTTAGCAACATTCCCCGCCCTGCCCACGGTCAGTAGGGGACACCGATGGGTTTGGAAAGGCCGCCGTCCGTCGGATGAGACGTTAAGCCGTGGCCCCGTGTGCGGGAGAGCCATACCCTGTGCACGTTAAAGAACACGCTGGGTGAACTTGACTGGAGGCTACCATCTGTCTCCCAACAGCTGTTCCAGTGGGTCCCCTCCCCCATCCTTCTCTGAGCCTTCGGGGTCCATGTGACCTGGCCATTTAGCCCATGGTGTGCAAAAAAGTGCCGCTCAGAGGTAAAACAACCCAACGTTAAAGAACACGCTGGATGGCCTTGACGGAAGGCTACCATCTGTCTCCCAACAGCTGTTCCAGTGGGTCCCCTCCCCCAACCTTCTCTGAGCCTTCGGGGTCCATGTGACCTGGCCATTTAGCCCATGGTGTGCAAAAAAGTGCCGCTCAGAGGTAAAACAACCGAACGTTAAAGAACACACTGGATGGCCTTGACGGGAGGCTACCATCTGTCTCCCAACAGCCGTTCCAGTGGGTCCCCTCCCCCAACCTTCTCTGAGCCTTCGGGGTCCATGTGACCTGGTCATTTAGCCCATGGTGTGCAAAAAAGTGCCGCTCAGAGGTAAAACAACCCAACCCGAAAAGTTAACCCCAAAATAACAGACACCAAACACTTTTCGCCAAACAAAGTCTAAAATTTAAACAACTTTAGAATCTCTAATATATTTCCTTCTCTGAACGGCAAAGAGTCTGAGGTCCTCATCTCCTCGAGTGGCCTCCCTAATCCCCTCCGCAAACCCCTCTCAAAATTCCCCTCTCCACGTCCTTTTTTTTTTTTACCTATATTATTATTTTCACCTTCAGTTTCCTTTTCCTCCCTTCGTCTGAAGGAAACAAACAACAAAGAAAACTCCAGAGAGGAAATGCGGAGTTATGAAAGTTCTCTTTGTGAAGGACGAAGAAGGAAAAGAATCGGCGAAAGAAGATAGCTGGGAAAATTCTCTTCAGAGACTCTTCTTCCTTACTGCATATAAAGAGTAGAACGAGACTTCGCTTAGTTCTGGAAATGATCGCATTAAAAAAATAATCTTTATTTCCCACTTCATTAGAAACTTATATTTCATAGTTCCTTTTTTTATGGCCTTGAAAACTGTGCATTAGGTGTTTCGTAATGCACTGGTGAGCGTTGGTTTGTTTTACCTCTGAGCGGCACTTTTTTTTTGCACACCATGGGCTAAATGGCCAGGTCACAAGGACTCCAAAGGCTCACAGAAGGTTGGGGGAGAGGACCCACTGGGACAGCTGTTGGGAAACAGATGGTAGCCTCCCGTCAAGGCCATCCATCGTGTTCTTTAACGTGCACAGGGTACGGCTCTCCCACACACGGGATGGGGCGGGGGTGGCTCAGTCGGTAGCGCGCCAGGCTCGTAATCTGTAGTTCCCAGGTTCGAGTCCCAGCTGGGTCAGCGTTGAGATTTATCTCCGCAAAATTCCCCGCCCTGCCCACGGTCAGTAGGGGACACCGATGGGCTTGGAAAGGCCACCGTCCGTCGGATGGGACGTTAAGCCGTGGCCCCGTGTGCGAGAGAGCCATAACCTGTGCACTTTAAAGAACACGCTTAATGGCCTTGACGGGAGGCTACCATCTGTCTCCCAACAGCTGTTCCAGTGGGTTCCCTCCCCCAACCTTCTCTGAGCCTTCGGGGTCCATGTGACCTGGCCATTTAGCCCTTGGTGTGCAAAAAGGTGCCGCTCAGAGGTAAAACAACCCAACCCAACCCACACACGCGACCACGGCTTAACGTCCTATCCGACGGGCGGCGGCCTTTCCAAGCCCATCGGTGTCCCCTACTGATCGTGGGAAATACTGGTGAGACGTGGACCAATAGGGCTTGTTGAATTTGATTTGCTTATTAAAATATGCTCTTGACAATAAGTTTGCTCTCAGTGCAATTTTACTCAGTGACACCACCATCACGAGTAGATCCATGCTGGGTCAATAGGGAGTCAAAATCAGAGCTTAGTGACTATTAAATAAGGTCTTTATTGAAATATGTGGCTGAAAATAAATTAAAAGTCAACAAATTATTCAAATTCCGATTTTGAAGAATTATCGAAGTTCGAATGATTAACAGCTTTGTTTATTCTGAAGAAATCATTTCAAAATGGCGAAAATTTTAAATCGATCATTACACAAACGGTTAAAAATAAGCTTATGCATTTAAAGTGTAAAATAACGGTCATTACTTTCGCTTCAACTTGTTTGAGTTTACTTTTTAGATCAATATTTTTACTGATGTTGCTGCTGTTCAATATTCTGACTTCCACAACTCTCTACACAGTAGAGATATCTTTGAAAGTCGAGATCTAGATTTTACTGAGAGCTTTAAATGATCTTCAGTAACATTTTATTTCTTAATTAAGATGTTTTCTGAGTTTTGATTCTGGCTCCCAATTCATAACTGATGGATTTGTTTCTAATAAACTGGCCATTAAGCTTTTTAGGTTGGGTTGGGTTGTTTTACCTCTGAGCGGCACTTTTTTGCACACCATGGGCTAAATGACCAGGTCACATGGACCCCGAAGGCTCAGAGAAGGTTGTGGGAGGGGACACACTGGAACAGATGTTGGGAGACAGATGGTAGCCTCCCGTCAATGCCATCCAGCGTGTTCTTTAACGTGCACAGGGTATGGCTTTCCCGCACACGGGCCACGGCTTAACGTTCCATCCGACGGACGGCGGCCTTTCCAAGCCCACCGGTGTCCCCTACTGACCGTGGGCAGGGCGGGGAATTTAGCGGAGATAAATCTCAACGCTGACCCAGCTGGGACTCGAACCTGGGAACTACAAATTACGAGCCTGGGGCCATTAAGCGTATCTACGAAACGAAACTAAGCAGTGTTTGCATTTATACAGAGTGAACCGAAGTTTCTGATTTTACTGAGAACACCGAAGACCACCGTGGAATCTGTTTTACTCTGAACGGTCTCTCTTTTGCACACAGTGAGCTAAACGGTCAGGTCACAAGGACCCCCAAGGGTTCAGAAAAGGTTGGGGGAAGGGACCCACTGGATAACTGTTAGAAGATAGATGGTAGACTCCCGTCAAGGCCATCCAGCGTGTTCTTTAGCGACAACAGGGTATAGCTCTTCCACACAACGGGACCATGGCTTAACGTCCCATCCGACGGACGGCGGTCTTTCCAAGCCCATCGGTGTCCCATACTGATCGAGGACCTGATAGAGAGTATTGCGGAGATAAATCTCAACGCTAGCCCAGTCGGGACTCGAACCTGGACACTGTAAATTATGAGCTTCACCCCATATCAGTCTTACTGTGTGAAATCCATTTTAAAATATCCCTCCATTTAAGCTTTATAATCGTCGTTGTTTTAACCAATTTCCAAAGCCAGATCTCCGCAATTTCGTGGCGATCACAACGCAACAGCGAACTTATGAACCAAGTTGCATGTCACGGCGACTAGGCGACAGACGCAACCGCAGGCAGACACCCCCTTGCACACCCCTGTCCGCATTAATTAGCATCAGAGGCAATCCAGGGAATGATGAAATTATTGGGTACATTCAAATATTCATAGCCTCGGCACTTATCAATTAATTATAAGCCAAAGTTATTCCAATTCTTCCATTTCCTCTTTAGCTTTTTGGGTTGTTTTACCTCTGAGCGGCACTTTTTTGCACACCATGGGCTAAATGGCCAGGTCACATGGACCCCGAAGGCTTAGAGAAGGTTGGGGGAGGGGACCCACTGGAACAGCTGTTGGGAGACAGATGGTAGCCCCCCATCAAGGCCATCCAGCGTGTTCTTTAACGTGCACAGGGTATGGCTCTCCCACACACGGGGCCATGGCTTAACGTCCCATCCGACGAACGGCGGCCTTTCCAAGCCCATCGGTGTCCCCTGCTGACCGTGGACAGGGCGGGGAATTTTGCGGACATAATTCTCAAAGCTGATCTAGCTGGGACTCGAACCTGGAAACTACAGATTACGAGCCTGGCGCGCTACCGACTGAGCCACCCCCGCCCTCCTCTTTAGCCTTAATGGAGAATGCAGCGATTGTTTCAATAATAATATATTAAAAAAAGAAAAAGGAAAGGATAAAGAATACGTCATTAATTATTCAAAATCGCTTCTTACCTCGGAACTCGGTAGAGATAAATTAATTTCTGATGTATTTCAGAAAACCATTAATAGTCATTTTGTTCAGTTCTGAGTGGCCGTTCAGTTTCGTCGGTGCTTCCTTTTTGCTCCCCCCCTCCCCCTCAAGACAGACAGAAGCAGAAGGGTGACATCGGAGGAGCAGGAATCGATGTCGGGATGGGGGGGGGGTGACGATTAAGGGAGGGGGCTCCCTTCTACTTAATTACACATTGTCCTGGCGTCTGGGAAATACCATCGTCATTGGGAAAACAATCTGGAACCAATTCGTCTTCCGCTACGGTGAAGCCGGGAGGGGGGGCTATTACAAAGTCCATCGTTTTATTGTCCCTTTCGCAAATGGATTTCAATAGCTTTCTTATAAAGATTGGGTTGTTTTACCTCCGATGGGCACTTTTCTGCACACATAGGTTAAATGGCCGGGGTACAAGTACAGTCGCTCAAAAAAGTATCCGAACACTACGGTTGATTACAGAATTCAGAAAAAATATCTCGCAACGATTTTTTTTTAGAAATTAGTGACCTGGCAACCTTCGTGTCACGTGATTACAGAATTCAGGAAAAATATCTGGAGCGTGTACAGCAACTGTACACGCTCCAGTTACCGTTCACAGCAAACTGGAGCGTGTGCAGTTACTACACACGCTCCAGTTTGCTGTGAACGGTAACTGCACACGCTCAATATTTCTATGAGTGGGCCCACACGATCCAGGTTTTTCTGAGCTCACACGATCCAATGTGCTGTGAACATTAACCGCAACCGCTCTAGTTTGCTGTGAACGGTAACTGCACACGCTCAATATTTCTATGAGTGGGTCCACACGATCCAGGTTTTTGTGAGCTCACACGATCCAATGTGCTGTGAACATTAACCGCAACCGCTCCAGTTTGCTGTGAACGGTAACTGCACACGCTCAATATTTCTATGAGTGGGCCCACACGATCCAGGTTTTTCTGAGCTCACACGATCCAACGTGCTGTGAACATTAACCGCAACCGCTCCAGTTTGCTGTGAACGGTAACTGCACACGCTCCATATTCATTGCATTATATATTCATACGCATTATATATATATATTAAAAAGTATCCGAACACTATGGTTGATTACAGAATTCAGTAAAAATATCTGGAGCGTGTACAGCAACTGTACACGCTCCAGTTATCGTTCACAGCAAACTGGAGCGTGTGCAGTTACTACACACGCTCCAGTTTGCTGTGAACGGTAACTGCACACCCTCAATATTTCTATGAGTGGGCCCACACGATCCAGGTTTTTGTGAGCTCACACGATCCAATGTGCTGTGAACATTAACCGCAACCGCTCCAGTTTGCTGTGAACGGCAACTGCACACGCTCCATATTTCCGTGAGTGAGCCCACACGATCTAGTATCAAAATTATATTTTCTAGAAATTAGTGATCTGGCAACCTTCGTGTCACGTGATAATCACGTGACACGAAGGTTGCCAGATCACTAATTTCTAAAAAAAATCGTTGCCAGATATTTTTCTGAATTCTATAATCAACCGTAGTGTTCGGATACTTTTTTGAGCGACTGTACTTCTTCGTGGACTCCTTCCATACGTAATAATATAAGAAAGGAATCCAGGTTTAGGTTTCAATGAAAGTTTGCTGCAATATCAAAGATAGGCTATGAAGCTTCTCTTGCCTCTCAATTTAAAATGAAGTTTCATTATGAGACTGTATCTCGATACAAGAGAGCATCTCCCCCTTCTCTTTCGGTAATCCAGAGAGGAGCTCCCACATTTCCTCCCCATCTTCTTCACTGCCTCCCACACACGGATCGCTCTCCAGCGGGTTGTTTCCGTTCCTTGCGCGATGCCCTTCGTTAATCCCCGTGGCGGCCGGCACCGCTACGGACCGGATGCTAAAGCGTCCACCGACCGTTGCTGCGGTCAGCACGAGGCTCAGCTCCATCGTCATATCCGGCATTAATTCCGGTTGTTATTGCCGAATCCCGAGAACAGATGGGGCGATGTGGAGGCGATAATGCCATATTTGTATACATCGCAGTGTCCCGCCGCGCCGCAGTGCTCAACGTGGTCATCGTTGGCCACTTTTCCTTGATGATCCTTTAACTTTTGGGCGAATGACCTGCTTTCAGAATTTTGTGTTTTCAGTTTCTTGCGAAGAGTTTCGCGTTAAGAACATTAAGGAAATTTGTTTTCTATATTCCAGATGGAATTTTTGTCATTTTTATTTTCTGTTGTTTTTTGTCTCGAACGAAGTACAGTCGCTCAAAAAAGTATCCGAACGCTATGGTTGATTGCAGAATTCAGAAAAAACATCTGGCAACGTTATTTTTAGAAATTAGTGATCTGGCAACCTTCGTGTCACGTGATTACAGAATTCAGGAAAAATATCTGGAGCGTGTACAGCAACTGTACACTCTCCAGTTACCGTTCACAGCAAACTGGAGCGTGTGCAGTACACGCTCCACATAAGTAACTGAACACGCTCCAGTTTGCTGTGAACGGTAACTGCACACGCTCAATATTTCCGTGAGTGAGCCCACACGATCTAGTATCAAAATAATATGACCACCTACAGTCGCTCAAAAAAGTATCCGAACGCTATAGTTGATTGCAGAATTCAGAAAAAATATCTGGCAACGATTTTCTTAGAAATTAGTGATCTGGCAACCTTCGTGTCACGTGAAGGTTGCCAGATCACTAATTTCTAAGAAAATCGTTGCCAGATATTTTTTCTGAATTCGGTAATCAACCATAGTGTTCGGATATTTTTTTGAGCGACTGTACAGAAGAAATTCTTAGCTCAAAATTTTCCATTAAGAATACGTTATAGGTTGAGTTTTTTTAACGTTTTTTTAATGAGTTTTATCGGCGCTTTTTTTTTATAAAACAATATTGACTAAAGGATCAATGATTATATATCAATAGTGCTGAGGAGTGATCAACAAGACAGGGTCCTGTTGCTGATCTTATATACCAACCTGAAACGAAATTATGACATTTTCTCTCCATTCTGTTGGAATGTGAGGACTCAGTATTCAAAGAGCTTTTTCTCTTGATGTCCTCACAGACAGTCACTCTGGCAACCTTCATGTCACGTGACACAAAGGTTGCTAGATCACTAATTTCTAAAAAAAATCGTCGCCAGATATTTTTTCTGAATTTTGTAATCAACAATAGTGTTTGGATACTTTTTTGAGCGACTGTACATCATACTTTAATCCATAATAGAACTAAGAATGACCGAAAACGAAACGAAAGAAAGAAAATTTATTTTTGACAATACGTGTGAAAAATGCTTTTCGTTATAATAAATAAATATCGAGGATAGGTTTCCAAAAAAAAAAAGAAATCTTCACCCCCCCCCCCCCTAAAAAAAGATTTTCATTTCCTTAAAAAAACTTTAAATAAATATTACAAACGATACAGTTATGCTAGAAATTTAAAATTTTGGTGGTAAAGTGTTACGTCGCTCATTCCTTTAACCACCGGGTTGGGTTGTTTTACCTCTGAGCGGCACTTTTTTGCACACCATGGGCTAAATGGCCAGGTCACAAGGACCCCGAAGGCTCAGAGAAGGTTGGGGGAGGGGACCCACTGGAACAGCTGTTGGGAGATAGATGGTAGCCTCCCGTCAAGGCCATCCAATGTATTCTTTAACGTGCACAGGGTATGGCTCTCCCACACACGGGGCCACGGCTTAACGTCCCATGCGAAGGACGGCCCATCTGTGTCCCCTACTGACCGTGGGCAGGGCGGGGAATTTTGCGGAGATAAATCTCAACGCTGACCCAGCTGGGACTCGAACCTGGGAACTACAGATTATGAGCCTGGCGCGCTACCGACGGAGCCACCCCTTAACCACCGGGAACGAGGTAAAGAATTTGAGACGAAAATTTTGCGTTTCCCGAAAGTAATTTTTTTTTGTTTTAAAAGACAACGTAAATTTCTTTTTGTGTTGTATAAGTTCCAATAAAATATTACAATTTGCATCTTCCTAATCATCCGTTACTTAGAATTATCATCTGTTAGATGATGCCCAATTCTGTAAATCAATAACTTCATTCCCTATGAAAACGAGCTTCGTATATTCAGATGAAACGATATTTTATTTTAACAAGAATTCATAGCTTAGGCCGGGAAGTTGAACATATGACGTCAATGCCCTATTATAAAGGTAGTTTCGTAGACTGGAGTTGTCAGCTGGGACTGGCACTTTGTATCAGGGATAAGAAGAAAAACGGAGACTTACCAACTTTAAAGACCGAGACCTCTGGATTATAGAAAACTCATAACAAAGGTGAATACTAAAAAAGCAAGAAGAGTTGAATTCCTGCCATGTCGGTAAGGTTTCGTATGGAAGTATTCAAGAAAGCTACTTAGTTGCAAAAAGTGAAATCGGAAACAAGGAAATTTTTTAAAGCAGTACAAGATTTTCGTTTACATAAAAATGAGAGAATTAGTAATGAATGGGTTGAGTTGTTTTACCTCTGAGCGGCACTTTTTGCACACCATGGGCTAAATGGCCAGGTCACATGGACCCCGAAGGCTCAGAGAAGGTTGGGGGAGGGGACCCACTGGAACAGCTGTTGGGAGACAGATGGTAGTCTCCCGTCAAGGCCATCCAGCCTGTTCTTTAACGTGCACAGGGTATGGCTCTCCCGCACACGGGGCCACGGCTTAACGTCCCATCCGACGGACGGCGACCTTTCCATGTCCATCGGTGTCCCCTACTGACCGTGGGCAGGGCGGGGAATTTTGCGGAGATAAATCTCAACGCTGACCCAGCTAGGACTCGAACCTGGGAACTACAGATTACGAGCCTGGCGCGCTACCGACTGAGCCAACCCCGCCCCCCTAAACGCCGAGGAATCAAGAAAAAAGAAAACTCTCTTCAGTCCTCTAGGAGTAGCTCTACTTAAAGATGCAAAATTCTTTTCTTCCCTCCTTTTACTACTAGTCTTTTTACCTCTAATCATCCTCTTAAAAGTCTAACCAGTTTACCATTAAACTGTTTAGGGGGGGGGGGGGAACTCTCTGATGCTGATTCCTAACACTTCTTCCGAAACATTGGACGATCTCTAGGGTGACAGTTAATGGAGAGAGAGAGCCCTTAGGGAAGTAAAAGCAAGGAGCAGCTGGATGCTGTAGAGACGATGCTGCATCTCGAAGACAGTGAAGGCCTATGAAGATGCTCTCCGTCCTACTCCTCTCAGGTCTACTGATTCCAGCCTTACCTACGTCCGCGTCTTTCCGCTCTGCTGCGACGTCAATAATTCATAGATGCCATGTGTCGGAAGCTCTCCCCCCCCCCCCCCCCGTCCGTTGCCCAGGTCGATGGGCGTCAGTTGAATGAACCCTAAGGCGAGAGCTCACCCAGTCCACCTCGCGCCTTTCTCTCTACTCCGGAATTTCTGTCGATCCCCGCTGATAATTAACGTTGGCACCAGCACCTTGTGTGTGATGTAGAGAAGGAATGTGTTTAGGTATAATAGCACTGGTCTGCAGATGGTGAGTGTGTGGCAGAAAGAGCAAGTTGAATCAGTACAGGAAGGGCGATTTTTTTTCTCTCTCTCTTCGTTAATGCTAGTGCAGCAGGAAGTTCTCATGAATGGATCAGTAGCATCTTCCGGTTTATCGGTTTTAATATTTTTTTGGTTTTTTTTTTCTGTATTATTATTTTTTTCTGCGCGTGAATTAAATGGACTGATGTAAGAATCCGAGGACGGAAAAGGTTGAGGAAGGAATGACTCACTTGATGGTCAATGTATGAATGAAAGTTTGGAATGCAACCTTTATTGAAAGTGAGAGAGATCATCTGGATTCACTATGACAATGTTACCTTCCTTCAAAGTGTAGAAAGATCATCTTCATTGCAAGCATGGAAGCGTTTCCTTTTTTCCTTTTTCAAAGTGCTGTAGGGGTGGGGTTGGGTTGGGTTGTTTTACCTCTGAGCGGCACTTTTTTGCACACCATGGGCTAAATGGCCAGGTCACATGGACCCCGAAGGCTCAGAGAAGGTTGGGGGAGGGGACCCACTGGAACAGCTGTTGGGAGACAGATGGTAGCCTCCCGTCAAGGTCATCCAGTGTGTTCTTTAACGTGCACAGGGTATGGCTCTCTCGCACACGGGGCCACGGCTTAAAGTCCCATCCGGCGGACGGTGGCCTTTCCAAGCCCATCGGTGTCCCCTACTGACCGTGGGTAGGGCGGGGAATTTTGCGGAGATAAATCTCAACGCTGACCCAGCTGGGACTCGAACCTGGGAACTACAGATTACGAGCCTGGCGCGCTACCGACAGAGCCACCCCCGCCCCTGTAGGGGTGGGAGTTGGCTTAGTGTGTGTGTGGGTTGTCCGCCAGGCTCATAATTTGTCCGCCAGGCTCATAATCTGCAGTTTGAATTCCACCTAGGCCAGGGTTCAGATTTTTATTCCCGCAAAACCCCCATCCTACACTCGCTGAGAAAGGGAATACCGATGGGCTTGGAAAGGACGCCGTCCATTGGATGGGACGTTAAGCTGTGGGCCCGTGTGCGTTAAACAACACGCTGGAAGCCTTCACAGGAGGTTACTATCTGACTCCCAACAGCTTGTTCCAGTGGATCCCCTCCTCTGAACTCTTGGGATCCTTGTGACCTGGCCGTTAGCCCATTGTATGCAAAAAAGTGCAGCTAAGAGGCAAAACAATCCAGGTCAAAATGCTGTAAATTCATTTTCATTCCACGTATGGAAATGACACTTTCACAAGTGTAGAAAGATCATGTTCATTATTAAAGTTACCTTACGAGAAGTTACCTTCTTTCGAAGTGTCAAATGAACATCACTTAGACATGGGAATGTTACCTTCATTCAAAGTGTATAAAACCATCTTCATTTTTACTAGCAGTCGCTCAAAAAAGTATCCGAACGCTATGGTTGATTACAGAATTCAGTAATTCTGTAATCAACCATAGTGTCGGAGTTCGTGCATAGAAATGACACTTTCATTCAAAATGTAGAAAGATCACTTGCTTTTACAACCGTGGGAAGCTTGGGTTGTTTTACCTCTGAGCGGCACTTTTTTGCACACCATGGGCTAAATGGCCAGGTCACAGGGACCCCGAAGGCTCAGAGAAGGTTGGGGGAGGGGACCCACTGGAACAGCTGTTGGGAGACAGATGGTAGCCTCCCGTCAAGGCCATCCAGCGTGTTCTTTAACGTGCACAGGTTATGGCTCTCCCGCATACGGGGCCACGGCTTAACGTCCCATCCGACGGACGGCGGCCTGTCCAAGCCCATCGGTGTCCCCTACTGACCGTGGGCAGGGCGGGGAATTTTGCGGAGATAAATCTCAACGCTGACCCAGCTGGGACTCGAACCTGGGAACTACAGATTACGAGCCTGGCGCGCTACCGACTGAGCCGCCCCAGCCCCTCGTAGTGTAATGAGATCATCTCCATGCCACATATGGAAATGCCACTTAATTCAAAATGTGAGAGTATATATTTTCGTTAAATGTGCAAATATCATTTAAAATATAGAAAGCTCATTTATATTTCAAATGTCGCCTCATTCCTGAAAATAGATATAATTCAAAGTAAGAAAATAAAACTTAGACTAAACCCAACTTCGGTCTTTTCATGTAAAATATGAAACTCCATTTCTGATTCCAAGTGTGCGTAAAGTTCATCAAGTTTTCGTTGCTTTTATAAGGGAAGGAAAAATATATTTTTTTTCCTGCTAAACAAACAAATCATTTGCTTACCGAAGCAACGATCACTTGTGAAACGAAGTGACATCAAAACCCTATTTGATGCAGATCACGTTCCGCATCAATATCCGCAGGTTTCATTCCAACATTTCCGCAACCTATTGAAAAGGGCCATTGAAATGTTGCAGATGTTTTCATTTGGGTTTTAATAACAGTTATTGAAACTGAAAATGCAAAACGCCTCGGCAATTCCTATAAGGATGACTAATAATATCACCAAGCGTAGTTAATAGCGTTGAGAGTACACAGCGTTCACAGAACCAAGAGAAATGAAATACCGGTTTCTATCACACGCTATTTTTCTTCTAAGTGGTTACATTAAGTACGTAATTAAGGACAAGATTCACTCATTCAGTCTATTAATCTCCTCGCCACTTAAGCTTATTACTTTAATTAGATAAAAATTTTTCTTTCTCACTCTCCCCCTGAAAGCGATGGTGTAGATTTCTGGAACTGCACCTCCTTTCTGTGTTTTTTTAATTCCGTTCTCGAGAGTTCCAAGCGTGTTCTCATTCAAATCACTTTGGTAAAGAGAGCGCACGTGTTCTCCTCTTCATTCACGAGAGACGCATGCGAGAGAAGGAAGAGCCAATTGTTTTTCAGTGAAATCACTCTCTTCAGCTCTTCACTTATTCTGAAGGTTATCTGACGTGAAAAAAGGGGTAACTGTCGAAATGGAGGCAGGAAGTAAAAGAAAAAAGTGGGGGGGGGGGATAGTCGAAATGGAGGCAGGGAGTAAAAAAAATTTAAAAAAAGGGAAATGGAGAAATGGAGGCAGAAAGAAAAAATAAAAAACTGGAAACTGGAGAAATGGAGGCAGGAAGTAAAAGAAAAGGGGGGGGGGATAGTCGAAATGGAGGCAGGGAGTAAAAAAAAAATTTAAAAAAGGGAAATGGAGAAATGGAGGCAGAAAGTAAAAATAAAAAATAAAAAACAGGAAACTAGAGAAATGGAGGCAGGAAGTAAAAGAAAAAAGGGGGGGGGGGTAGTCGAAATGGAGGCAGGGAGTAAAATAAATTAAAAAAAGGGAAATAAAGAAATGGAGGCAGAAAGTAAAAATAAAAAATAAAAAAAAGGAAACTGGAGAAATGGAGGCAGGAAGTAAAAGAAAAAAATGGGGGAGGGGGGGGATAGTCGAAATGGAGGCAGGGAGTAAAAAAAAATTAAAAAAAGGGAAATGGAGAAATGGAGGCAAAAAGTAAAAATAAAAAATAAAAAACAGGAAACTGGAGAAATGGAGGCAGGAAGTAAAAGAAAAAAGGGGGGGGGGGTAGTCGAAATGGAGGCAGGGAGTAAAATAAATTAAAAAAAGGGAAATGGGGAAATGGAGGCAAAAAGTAAAAATAAAAAATAAAAAGCAGGAAACTGGAGAAATGGAGGCAGGAAGTAAAAGAAAAAAGGGGGGGGGGTAGTCGAAATGGAGGCAGGGAGTAAAATAAATTAAAAAAAGGGAAATAAAGAAATGGAGGCAGAAAGTAAAAATAAAAAATAAAAAGCAGGAAACTGGAGAAATGGAGGCAGGAAGTAAAAGAAAAAAGGGGGGGGGGTAGTCGAAATGGAGGCAGGGAGTAAAATAAATTAAAAAAAGGGAAATAAAGAAATGGAGGCAGAAAGTAAAAATAAAAAATAAAAAACAGGAAACTGGAGAAATGGAGGCAGGAAGTAAAAGAAAAAAATGGGGGGGGGGGGATAGTCGAAATGGAGGCAGGGAGTAAAAAAAAATTAAAAAAAGGGAAATGGAGAAATGGAGGCAGAAAGTAAAAATAAAAAAACAGGAAACTGGAGAAATGGAGGCAGGAAGCAAAAGAAAAATGGGTGGGGGAATAGTCGAAATGGAGGCAGGGAGTAAAAAAAAATTAAAAAAGGGAAATGGAGAAATGGAGGCAGAAAGTAAAAATACAAAATAAAAAACAGAAAACTGGAGAAATGGAGGCAGGAAGTAAAAGAAAAAGTGGGGGGGGGGGATAGTGGAAATGGAGGCAGGGAGTAAAAAAATTAAAAAAAGGGAAATGGAGAAATGGAGGCAGAAAATAAAAAAAAATAAAAAACAGAAAACTGAAGAAATGGAGGCAGGAAGTAAAAGAAAAAAAGGGGGGGGATAGTCGAAATGGAGGCAGGGAGTAAAAAAAAATTAAAAAAGGGAAATGGAGAAATGGAGGCAGAAAGTAAAAAAAAGAATAAAAAACAGAAACTGGAGAAATGGAGGCAGAAAGTGAAAAAAGGAGAAATTGGGGCAGAAAAAGGAGGTGGAACTGGTAAAATGGGAAAGGACTGTCGCAACGGAGGCAGAAACTAAAAAAGAGGGAAACTGTTGATGTAGAAAATAGAGGGACTGGTGAAATGGAGGCAGAAACTTAAAAAGAAAGGAAAACTATGGAAACAGAGACAGTAACTAAAAGTAAAAAAGAATGAACTGTAGAAAAGGAGCCAGAAAGGAAAGAAAAGTGAAATGTTTTGGAATATAAACAGAAACCGAAATTGGAAAATTGTCGAAACTACACTAATACTCGTTAAGAAAGGGAGAATATCGAAATGGGGGCAAAAGTTAAAATATGTGGAAGTGAAAAAACTGCGAAAATGATGATGGAAACAAAAAAAAAATAGATAGATGCATATGGACTCTGGCGCATATGAGAATCTCGTTTGCAAAGAGATTTTTCCTTTACCTACAGTATTATTTCTTAAAAGTTTCAATTTGAGCTAGCGGATGATGGGAAAAATGCAAATAGTATCTCATTAGTAAATATACAACATAAAAGTATTCGTCATTTAATTCTTAAAAGCTGCATTTCCCACACCTCTCTCAAGGCATTTTTCTGTTGAGGTCCTGCCATCCTCTCAGACCTTCTACTGTGGCATATAAACTGACAGGCTCCTGTCAGACCTCTGTGGCAAGCAGCTGCTTGAGGGGGTATTTATTTATTATTTTTATTTCTCTGAAAAATGGGTAGACTATTGCTGGCAGTAGAGGGGGACGAAAATCCCCGAGTTTCCGGTAGTCTAGAAATTCTTTTGACTGACTGACTGACAATAGCAACTCGTGGTCATTCGTCTGATAATAACTTATGCTTCCCTATATGGGAAGCATACATATGGGATCCCTCCACGAATATGTGCAAGATTCAGGTCTTGCAAATGGGGCGGGGGTGGCTCAGTCGGTAGCGCGCCAGGCTCGTAATCTGTAGTTCCCAGATTCGAGTCCCAGCTGGGTCAGCGTTGAGATTTATCTCCGCAAAATTCCCCGCCCTGCCCACGGTCAGTAGGGGACACCGATGGGCTTGGAAAGGGCGCCGTCCGTCGGATGGGACGTTAAGCCGTGGCCCCGTGTGTGGGAGAGCCATACCCTGTGCACGTTAAAGAACACGCTGGATGGCCTTGACGGGAGGCTACCATCTGTCTCCCAACAGCTGTTCCAGTGGGTCCCCTCCCCCAACCTTCTCTGAGCCTTCGGGGTCCTTGTGACCTGGCCATTTAGCCCATGGTGTGCAAAAAAGTGCCGCTCAGAGGTAAAACAACCCAACCCAACCCAGGTCTTGCAAAACAAAATATTGAGATCTGCGGTCGATGCCCCTTGGTTTGTTACTAACAGACAACTTCATAAAAACTTGGACATCGACCACATGTATATTAATATTGAATGCATCTCAACAAGGTTTTTTGAGGTTGTTAAAAATAATCCTAATGATTATTTCTTCTTTGCTAAATTATGATCATAATGTTCTTAATAAGTACAGTCGCTCAAAAAAGTATCCGAACACCATGGTTCATTACAGAATTCAGAAAAAATATCTGGCAACGATTTTTTTTAGAAAATTAGTGGTCTGGCAACCTTCGTGTCACTTGATTACGGAAATCAGGAAAAATATCTGCAGCGTGTACAGCAACTGTACACGCTCCAGTTACCGTTCACAGCAAACTGGAGCGTGTGCAGTTACTGCACACGCTCCAGTTTGCTGTGATTGCTGGTGTTGTGATTGATGGCAGTTTGCTGGCCATTTAGCCCATGGTGTGCAAAAAAATGCCGCTCAGAGGTAAAACAACCTAACTTTAAAGAACACGCTGGATGGCCTTGACGGGAGACTACCATCTGTATCCCAACAGCTGTTCCAGTGGGTTCCCTCCCCCAACCTTCTCTGAGCCTTTCGGGTCCTTGTGACCTGGCCATTTAGCCCATGGTGTGCAAAAAAAGTGCCGTTCAGAGGTAGAACAACCCAACGTTAAAGAACACGCTGGATGGCCTTGACGGGAGGTTATCATCTGTCTCCCAACAGCTGTTCCAGTGGGTTCCCTCCCCCAACCTTCTCTGAGCCTTCGGGTTCCTTGTGACCTGGCCATTTAGCCCATGGTGTGCAAAAAAGTGCCGCTCAGAGGTAAAACAACCCAACCTAGTTAATAGCGACAAGAAGGGTTAAGGAAATTCTTGCCAGAAAGTAATAGACAAAGCAGTATAGTAAAATAAGTTTTTAAACAGAAAAGTATACATGTAGACGTAACGGAATTTTTGTCTAAATTCGATCCTTACAATCAAAACACTGCAATACGATCACAAATAGACGCATAATACATTGGAAAGTCCGTCCGTCGGATGGGACGTTAAGCCGTGGCCCCGTGTGCGGGAGAGCCATACGCTGTGCACGTTAAAGAACACGCTGGATGGCCTTGACGGGAGGCTAACATCTGTCTCCCAACAGCTGTTCCAGTGGGTCCCCTTCCCCAACCTTCTCTGAGCCTTCGGGGTCCATGTGACCTGGCCATTTAGTCCATGGTGTGCAAAAAAGTGCCGCTCAGAGGTAAAACAACCCAAAACAACCCAATGCATAATACAAAAAACAAAGTTGCCTTTAACTTGTGCCTCTTTTATAAACGCAAATTAAACTTCGGACTTAAACTAGTGTATGCAAATGAAGTGGAATTAATTGCCTTCGCACGAGAGTAAACAACTTTAATCTTTTTTTGAAACGAAAAAAAAATATTACAGCAGAAAAACGAAAATTTAGGGAAACTTAGGAATTGTTATTTAGAATAGTTTAAGAAAATAAACCGATTTTGTGCCTGAGAAATTTAATTAAAAAAAAAAGTGTATTTTGTTATTGAAAAAAAAAACATCAGTCTCTCATTGCATTGTGTTATCTTTAAGCAAAAATTAAAGATAACACAATGTAAGAGTTGGGTTGTTTTACTTCTGAGCTGCACTTTTTTGCACACCATGGGCTAAATGGCCAGGTCACAACGACCCCGAAGGCTCAGAGAAGGTTGGGGGAGGGAATCCACTGGAACAGCTGTTGGGAGACAGATGGTAGCCTCCCGTCAAGGCCATCCAGCGTGTTCTATAACGTGCACAGGGTATGGCTCTCGCACACACGGGGCCACGGCTTAATGTCCCATCCGACGGACGGCGGCCTTTCCAAGCCTATCGGTGTCCCCTACTGACCGTGGGCAAGGCGGGGAATTTTGCGGAGATAAATCTCAACGCTGACCCAGCTGGGACTCGAACCTGGGAACTACAGATTACGAGCCTGGCGCGCTACCGACTGAACCACCCTCGCCCCACACACATTGTAAGATAAGAAATATATTTGGAGCGTTATGAAAATAAAATGCACTAAGTCGTTGGTCAACATAAAGAGAAAGGTTGACTCAGTCGTAGCACATCAGGCTCGGGACTGATGTTTCAAGGGGTCGAGTCGCTATTCTTCTTCCGCCCAATTTACTCCACTAACCACTTCTAGGTGAGAAAGGGACGACCGTCGGGTCTGGAAGCCCATCGGATTGGATGTTAAACCGTGGTCCCATGTACAGTCGCTCAAAAAAGTATCCGAACACTATAGTTGATTACAGAATTCAGAAAAAATATCTGGCAACGATATTTTTTTTTAGAAATTAGTGATCTGGCAACCTTCGTGTCACGTGATTATCACGTGACATTGGATCGTGTGAGCTCATAAAGACCTGGATCGTGTGGGCTCACTCACGGAAATATTGAGCGTTTGCAGTTACCGTTCACAGCAAACTGGAGCGTGTACAGTTGCTGTACACACTCCAGATATTTTTCCTGAATTCTGTAATCACGTGACACGAAGGTTGCCTGATCACTAATTTCTAAAAAAATCGTTTCCAGATATTTTATCTGAATTCTGTAATCAACCGTAGTGTTCGGATACTTTTTTGAGCGACTGTACACTAGGGACATATTCACGTTAAAGAACACGCTGGATGGCCTTGATGGGAATCTTTCATCTGTCTCCTAACAGCAGTTTAGCGGCATTTAGTAAAGTGCCGCTCTGAGGTAAAATAACCCAACTCATGTGCAAATATTAAATCCTTATACACCAGGGGTGTCACTCTAAAAATCAGTAAGATCACTTGGCCCAGGGGTGGGGTGGGTTACCTCTGAACGGCACTTTTTTTGCACGCACTGGGCAGCTAATATTGACCACGAGGGCTCAAAGTAAGTTGGGATTACTCTTCTAATGGTATTAGAAGTGTATTACACGGGTTTCGCTGGAACAGCTGTTGGGAGACAGATGGTAGCCTCCCGTCAAGGCCATCCAGCGTGTTCTTTAACGTTGGGTTGTTTTACCTCTGAGCGGCACGTTTTTGCACACCATGGGCTAAATGGCCAGGTCACAAGGACCCCGAAGTCTCAGAAAAGGTTGGGGAAGGGACACACTGGAACAGCTGTTGGGAGACAGATGGTAGCCTCCCGTCAAGGCCATCCAGCGTGTTCTTTAACGTTGGGTTTGTTCACCTCTGAGCGGCACTTTTTTGCACACCATGGGCTAAATGGCCAGGTGGTCACAAGGACCCCGAAGTCTCAGAAAAGGTTGGGGAAGGGACACACTGGAACAGCTGTTGGGAGACAGATGGTAGCCTCCCGTCAAGGCCATCCAGCGTGTTCTTTAACGTGCACAGAGTATGGCTCTCCCACACACGGAGCCATAGCTTAACGTCCCATCCGACGGACGGCAGCCCTAACAAGCCCGTCGGTGTCCCCTAATGATCGTGGGCAGGGTTAGGAGTTTTGCGGAGATAAATCTCAACGCTGGTCCATCTGGGACTCGAACTTGGGAACGGCAGATTACCAGCCTGGCGCGCTACCGACTGAGCCACCCCCTTGCCAACGAGTCAGATAGTTTCGTGGATTTTTTTTTCATAAATGAAAAGAACTGAACAAAGATAAAAAAAAAAGCTCTTCAATACAAATCTATAATTGCTTTCACATCCTTACCAAAGAACAGTTACAATTAGGTAAAGAAGCCTTTCTTTGCCTAATCCTCACAGAACTTATCTATGACAGGCTCCTATCAGATATCAGTGGAAGGCAGCTGCTTGAGTTTTTTTTTAATTATGAAAAATACGGGAAACGACGTTTGTTCAATAAGTGCATTGTTAAGCAAACATGAATATTGTTTTTAAAATGGGTAAAAGATGATTTTTTAGACCTGATAGGATGTTGAATGGCCAGCAAGGTGCCCAATAGCAATCCCATTAATCAAGTCTGAAATGCCCTGAGGCGACGGTTTGCCTATCTTAATCATCTTCCCAGAAGCCACCATCATCTTAAGACAGCCCTTATGCACCAGTGTACTTTGCTGCCTTTGCAATCGTTGGTTGGTTGTTTTACCTCTGAGCGGCACTTTTTTGCACACCATGGGCTAAATGGCCAGATCACAAGGACCCAGAAGGCTCAGAGATGGTTGGGGGAGGGGGACCCACTGGAACAGCTGTTGGGAGACAGATGGCAGCCTCCCGTCAAGGCCATCCAGCGTGTTCTTTAACGTGCACAGAGTATGGCTCTCCCGCACACGGGGCCACGGCTTAACGTCCCATCCGACGGACGGCGCCCTTTCCAAGCCCGTCGGTGTCCCCTACTGATCGTGGGCAGGGCGGGGTTGGGTTGTTTTACCTCTGAGCGGCACTTTTTTGCACACCATGGGCTAAATGGCCAGGTCAGAAGGACCCAGAAGGCTCAGAGAAGTTTTGGGGAGGGGACCCACTGGAACAGCTGTTGGGAGACAGATGGTAGCCTCCCGTCAAGGCCATCCAGCGTGTTCTTTAACGTGCACAGGGTATGGCTCTCCCGCACACGGAGCCATGGCTTAACGTCCCATTCGACGGACGGCGGCCTTTCCAAGCCCGTCGGTGTTCCCTACTGACCGTGGGCAGGGCGGGGAGTTTTGCAGAGATAAATCTCAACGCTGGTCCATCTGGGACTCGAACCTGGGAATTGCAGATTACGAGCCTGGCGCGCTACCGACTGAGCCATCCCCGCCCCCTTTTGCAATCGATTGGAGACATTACTGGGAATGTAAGGAGATTTTATGTGTTCTGCATTGCTATTAGAGGGATCACACCCCTTTCTCAAATGAGTTTTCATTCACCATTTTTTATTTTTTTGTATACGTGATAATTAATTATACAACTCCTCATCTTCCAATCTCCATTCTTATGCAGAATTGTATCATACCACAACTAACTTACATATAAACATTCCTTAAAATCCGTAGAGACCTTTTTAAGTTGGGCGGGGGTGGCTCAGTTGGTAGCGCGCCAGGCTCGTAATCTGTAGTTCCCAGGTTCGAGTCCCAGCTGGGTCAGCGTTGAGATTTATCTCCGCAAAATTTCACGCCCTGCCCACGGTCAGTAGGGGACACCGATGGGCTTGGAAAGGCCGCCGTCCGTCGGATGTGACTTTAAGTCGTGGCCCCGTATGCGGGAGAGCCTTAACCTGTGCACGTTAAAGAACACGCTGGATGGCCTTAACGGGAGGCTACCATCTGTCTCCCAAAAGCTGTTCCAGTGTGTCCCCACCCCTAACCTTGACTGAGCCTTCGTGGTCCATGTGACCTGGCCATTTAGCCCATGGTGTGCAAGAAAGTGCCGCTCAGAGCTAAAACAACCCAACAACAACAACCCTATCCAATATCTATAATAACAAAATAGCATCTCTGTCTGTCTGTTACGGGCATGAAAAAGAAAGTTTTGAAAGAGAGCGCCACTACCATTCCTCGTGTAGTCAGTAAGCCTTTAGTGTTTCTTTGTGGGATGTGGTTCCCATCTGGTAAACAGTCTCCGAATGCTACTCGTGATGAGCAAAGAATAGAGTCACCTCGGAAGACAGGCGACGTCTGCAGAGACGCGGGAGAGATGGACGATTCGTCACTTTCCTCCGCGCCCATAAAATCGATACCCTGATGGAAGCAGACAGTGGCGAACGCATGACCCCCGCAAGCCAGCGGTCAGCGAACGGCACGTTCCCACGGGTTCCCTTTTGTACTGCGCCGCTGCGTGGAATGCTCCCGAGCAAAAGAAAGGTCTTCGTCGCCGTCGCCGTACTCATGAACTGAGGGGTGTTAACTTATCGGGGGTTGGAGCATTCCATGCTCGCTTCTCATTCTACTTTTATCTTCTGCATCAATTCATTCCACTTCAGTTTTTTTTTTCTCTCTCTCTTTTATAAGTCTTCTCTTTTCTCACCTCTTCGTTGTCTTTTCCTTTCTGTCTCCGTTGATTTTCTCCTCTTCTTTCTCTCTCCCATCTTTTATTCTCTCTTTCACGTAATATCCATTTTCTCCTCAAGGATCTCATCATATATCTTCGTTTCGCTCACCAAGTAAGTTCTTCTTTTTTGTCTCTACTTCGGGATTTCTTTTCTTTCTTTTTCTTTCACTTCGCTATTTTTTCCCATTCCCTTTCTTTTTGGGGCGGGGGTGGCTCAGTCGGTAGCGCGCCAGGCTCGTAATCTGTAGTTCCCAGGTTCGAGTCCCAGCTGGGTCAGCGTTGAGATTTATCTCCGCAAAAATTCCCCGCCCTGCCCACGGTCAGTAGGGGACACCGATGGGCTTGGAAAGACCGCCGTCCGTCGGATGGGACGTTAAGCCGTGGCCCCGTGTGTGGGAGAGTCATACCCTGTGCACGTTAAAGAACACGCTGGATGGCCTTGACGGGAGGCTACCATCTGTCTCCCAACAGTTGTTCCAGTGGGTCCCCTCCCCCAACCTTCTCTGAGCCTTCGGGGTCCTTGTGGCCTGGCCATTTAGCCCATGGTGTGCAAAAAAGTGCCGCTCAGAGGTAAAACAACCCAACCCAACCCTTTCTTTTTTTTTTCATTTCGGCTTTTATTTCTATTTACAGTAAAACCTCTATCTACAATACCAACTCCCCGAGAATGAAGAACTCCTTATAACGAAATGTAGCACGAAATTGTGCGCAAAAGTCGCGACCTGATCTTACGTCAATACGAAACTAACTTCGATGCTCTGTAACTTCTAAAATGGGGTGGCTCAGTCGGTAGAGCGCCAGGATCGTAATCTGCAGTTCCCAGGTTCGAATTCCAGCTGGGTCAGCGTTGGGACTTATCTCCTCGAAACTCCCTGCCCACGTCAGTAGGGGACACCGATGGGCATGGAAAGACCGCCGTCCTTCGGATGGGACGTTAAGCCGTGGCCCCTGTGGACGTTACAAAACACGCTGGATGGCCTTGACGGGAGGCTACCATCTGTCTCCCAACAGCTGTTCCAGTGGGTCCCCTCCCCCAACCTTCTCTGAGCCTTCGGGGTCCTTGTGACCTGGCCATTTAGCCCATGGTGTGCAAAAAAGTGCCGCTCAGAGGTAAAACAACCCAACGTTGAAGAACACGCTGGATGGCCTTGACGGGAGGCTACCATCTGTCTCCCAACAGCTGTTCCTGTGGGTCCCCTCCCCCAACCTTCTCTGAGCCTTCGGGTTCCTTGTCACCTGGCCATTTAGCCCATCATCATCATCATCATCATCATCATCAAGCAGCCATGGGCTACGGAGGTCCAACCAGACCGCGCAGTTTAATTCTCCAAGCATATCTGTCCTGAGCTACATCTGCTGCATCCGGCCACTGTACACCAATTCTAACAAGGTCCTGTTTGACATTGTCTGCCCACCGCATCCTAGGTCTCCCCCTCCTTCTGAAGCCTCCAGGCACACTGTTCATAACCCTATTCGCCAATCTATAATTATCCATACGGGCAACATGGCCAAACCAGCGGAGTCTCTCTCTGCACAATATGCTGCTTAAAGGAGGTTGCAGACTCCTTTGCCTAACCTCATCATTAGTTACAAAGTTAAACCACCTAATATCCAAGATACTGCGTAAGCATCTAGAATCAAAAGCATCTAGTTTCCTGTTATCTTGCTTACACAGCGTCCAAGTTTCACTACCATAACTAACCCTAGAAAGAACCAAACTATTATACAGTCTAATTTTAGTCTTTAGATGTATACGCCTATTTCTCCACACTCTCCATAGATTCTTAAAAGTCCCGGCAGCAATACCTATTCGTCTGTTAATCTCATGCCGCACATCACCAGTATCAGTTACACAGCTCCCAAGGTAATTAAACTGTGACACCTGCTCAAGACTGCAACCATTCAGATTAACTGAATCACAACCTGCCTGACCAATTTTCATCACTTTAGTTTTCTCTCTGTTTATAACCAAACCTACTGTACTACCAGTCTCATCAACAGTTCGAATGAAAGAGTTCATATCATCAACATTATTTGCCAAAAGGGCTAAATCATCAGCATAATCTAAATCAGAGATTTTCGTATCTCCAGCCCATTTAAGGCCAAAAGCTTTCCCTTGAAGTGAATTTCGCATAACATAATCAACAACCAAACTAAAGAGAAAAGGAGACAAAATGCACCCTTGTCGAACACCAGAAGTAATGCTAAACCAATTGCTACAAGCCTTACCAACTCTCACACATGACTCATTGTTATTATAGAGAGCTTTCATTATGTTAACTAACTTGTCTGGTATACCATATGATCTCACAATCAACCACAAATTATGACGATCAACAGAATCGAAAGCCTTTTTGAAATCAACAAAGCTAGCAACCAAAGGTTTCTGAAACTCTAAACATTTCTCAAGAATCTGCCTAAGTGAAAATATCTGATCTACACATCCCCTACCATTTCTGAATCCACACTGCTCATCACGCAATTGCCTGTCAACCAGATTCTTAATTCTATTAAGCACAATCATGGAAAGAACTTTACCTGGAACGGAGAGTAGGCTGATACCCCTATAGTTATCACAAGAACTGCGATCACCTTTTTTGAAAATAGGGATAATAATAGCTCTGGTAAAATCTTTAGGAACCATGCCTTTATCATAAAAGTTATTCAAAATTTCAGTCATCCAAATGGTAACAGAAACATTCCCAGCTCTAAGCATTTCCGTAGTAATTTCATCCACCCCTGGGGATTTATGAAGTTTAAGTTTAGAAATAGCCAAACTAACTTCAGATTGTGTTATAGGGCCAACATTAAAGCCAACAATGCATCTATCATCATTGCAAACATGGGAGTAGAACTAACCACATTGTGTAGAACATCACTGAAATGCTCAGCCCACCTAGCCATGACAGAATCCTCACCTTCTATAGCCTTGCCTTGTTTATCCTTCAATCCCTGTATACCTGTTCGTTTTCTACCACACAAAACATTAACTATCTGGTACAGCTCTCTGCTGTTGTGCTGTCTAACTGCTTCCTCAGCTTTGTCAGCAAGGCCATCAAGCCAAAGATTCTTTTCAGCAGCTAACTGATCCTTTACACGTTTATTAAGCTCTCTGTAATACTTCCTATTAGGATAGTAGGGTATTGATTAAGGACATTCCTGCAGTTCCTTCTTTCTGAAATAAGCTCAAGTGCCTTATCACTTAAATAATTCTGCCTCCTCTGCTCCTTTTTTCCTAAAAGAGTACTGTTAGTTTCCAAAAAGGCCTGTTTAAAATGGCCCCATTCTTCCTCAACTTCAGTATTAAGCAAACCATGACTGTCATAATGACTAAGTAACCTATCACGGTAAGCTTTAGTGATAACTAGGTCTTTCAGAGCTTCAGTATTAAAGGTAAATTTTTTAACCCTAGCACAACACTTTTTAAGTTTAAGTTGCAAGACACTTTTAACAAGGTAATGGTCAGATCCAATTTCAGCTCTCCTATATGCCCTGGTATTTCTAACAGAACTAGCCCATTTGCTGTTAATTAATATATAATCAATCATATTCTTATGCAGCCCATCGGGTGAAACCCATGTGTATTTATGTATGTCGCGGTGTTTGTAATAAGTGTTAGTTATTCTGAATCCATTGAGTTTACTTACCTGTAGGAGACGTTGCCCATTGCCATTGCAGCTACCAATACCAAAAGGGCCTATCACCCCTCCCCAAAGATCAGAGTCGGTACCAACTTTGGCATTGAAGTCACCAAGAACAAGGGTAATATCTCCTTTCTTGACAGAATTAAAAATATCCTGAAGATGTCTGTAAAACCTATCCTTCTCATCCTCATCAGAATCCTCAGTGGGGGCATAACAGCAGATAACATTCAAGTCTTTAATGGTGTGCAAAAAAGTGCCGCTCAGAATTAAAACAAAACAAAAGTTCTAAAATAAACATTTTATTATGGTAAAATATGACTGAAGATAAATTATAGATCTCAATCAAATCTACATAAATCTCGATATTTTTTCAGCAGTAATAGCTGATAAAGAGTTTATGAAAGTTGGAATATTTCACAATAGAAAATATTCCAGCTTAATATTCACGATAATTTATTTCAGGAATGAATTAATAAGTATTGATTCAAGCCATTTAACAAAATAAATATATATTTCAGAAGTTGGCGTAATGATTATTTCAATATTAGACAATTATCAATTATTTTTACAAAACGAGATGGTTTATCGTTAAATATTTTAAAATTAATTTCATTCATTAAAATATATTTAACCTCGTTTCTGTCACTGTTATAGCCTTCATCAGAAAACTGCGCTGGGTTGGTGCAAAACAACAAATTATGCTGCTTGGGTTGTTTTACCTCTGAGCGGCACTTTTTTGCACACCATGGGCTAATAAATGGCCAGGTCACATGGACCCCGAAGGCTCAGAGAAGGTTGGGGGAGGGGACCTACTGGAACAGCTGTTGGGAGACAGATGGTAGCCTCCCGTCAAGGCCATCCAACGTGTTCTTTAACGTTGGGTTGTTTTACCTCTGAGCGGCACTTTTTTGCACACTATGGGCTAAATGGCCAGGTCACATGGACCCCGAAGGTTCAGAGAGGGTTGGGGGAGGGGACCTACTCGAACAGCTGTTGGGAGGCAGATGGTAGCCTCCCGTCAAGGCCATCCAACGTGTTCTTTAACGTTGGGTTGTTTTACCTCTGAGCGGCACTTTTTTGCACACCATGGACTAAATATCCAGGTCACATGGACCCCGAAGGCTCAGAGAAGGTTGGGGGATGGAAACCCACTGGAGCAGCTATTGGGAGACAAATGGTAGCCTCCCATCAAGGAGGACATCCACCGTGTTCTTTAACGTGTATAGAATATGACTCTCCCATACACGGGGCCACGGCTTAACGTCCCATCCGACGGATGGCGGCCTTTCCAAGCCCATCGGTGTCCCCTACTGACCGTGGGCAGGGCGGGGAATTTTGCGGAGATAAATCTCAACGCTGACCCAGCTGGGATCGAACCTGGGAACTACAGATTACGAGTTTACGAGTCTGGCGCGCTACTGACTGAGCCCCCCCCCCCCCCCCCCCCCGCCTCCTATGCTGCTTAGGAGTTAGTAACCCGACACAGCACAGAAGCTGACAATACCAACATTATTACGATAGTTGTAATGCTTCGTAAAGTAAATCTTTTGCTTTGAGAAAGTTCTCTTTTTTTTGTGACTTGCGGAGAAAAATCCTGAATCATTTGGATGACTTAAAGTGGGAGGACCCCTTCTCCCTTTATCGCGTTGTTGTCTTTGCAAACAGAATCATCGGAGTTCGTTGCTGAAACGATTAGAAAAGGCCGCAGTGGAGGACACACACAGATCGCGATATTCTGCAGTGGAGGACACACACAGATCGCGATATTCCCTGGGGGCGCAGTCAACGGCGGTGCCTTTTCAAGCATGCCTATCTGTTTTCGTGTGCAAATTAAGTGGACCGACATCCCTTTCATATGCAAATGCATAATCGTTTATGTACTTAAAAGTTAACTTTCGCCGTTTCACAAGACGAATCCATTCTCTTGTTAACTGAAGTCTTTCTCAAGGGCAATCACTCTCCAAATATGAAAGAGAAACAAGACTTCTAATCCACTGGAATTGTTTCTCAAATGTTAAATTCTTAGGCAACTGAATTCCATCAGAAGCAGATTCGTATTTTTGAGATATCGATTATACATAAAGGCAATGAACACTTTCGTCTCCTAAGCACCCCCCACACAACCCAAAATAAAGCTCAGAAAAAGTTGGGGAAAAGGTTCCACTATACAGCAGTTAGGGCACATGGAAACATCACGTCAAGGCATCCAGTGTGTGGGATGGGGGTGGCTCAGTCGGTAGCGCGCCAGGCTCGTAATCTGTAGTTCCCAGCTGGGTCAGCGTTGAGATTTATCTCTGCAAAATTCCTCGCCCTGCCCACCGTTAGTAGGGGACACCGATGGGCTTGGAAAGACCTCCGTCCGTCGGATGAGACGTTAATCCGTGGTTCAGTGTGCGAGAGAGCCATACCCTGTGCACATTAAAGAACACGCTGGATGGCCTTGACGGGAGACTACCATCTGTCTCCCAAGAGCTGTTTCAGTAGGTTCTTTGACCTGACCATTAGGTCCATGTGACCTGGCCATTTAGCCCGTGGTGTGCAAAAAAGTGTCGCTCAGAGGCAAAACAACCCAACCCATCCAGTGTGTTCTTTAACGTGCAGGATCATAATCTACAGTTTCCGGGTTCGAGTCCCGTCTGGACCAGCGTTCAGATTTATCTTCGCAAAACCTCCCATCCTATCCTCGGTCAGTATGGGACACCGCTGGGCTTATAAAGAGATGCCGTCCATCGGAGGGACGTTAAGCCGTGGTTCCGTGTGCGAGAGAGAGAGAGAGAACCATACCCTCTGCACGTTAACGAACACGCTGGATGACTTTGACGGGAGTCTACAGATTTTTTTTATTTTATAGAAGAAATCAATCTAGTGTACGAACAGATTTCAAGGTGCGAATTGCGTTCGTATGTTGGTTTATTTTATTCTTCACGCGAAATGAAAACAAATGAAGATAAATATATATATCCAAATTAACAGATGACCAACATGGGTGCCGGAAGCCATGTGGCAGATATCGTAAAGGAATTCGTTTTCTTTCCACAGGAGTTATTTGGCCGAAAGCGACGATAATTCCATCGTCCAGTTCATCTGATGGGTTAAACAACTTTAAAACTAGCAATGCTGTTAGCTCTGCGGGTTGGGTTGTTTTACCTCTGAGCGGCACTTTTTTGTACACCATGGGCTAAATGGCCAGGTCACATGGACCACGAAGGCTCAGAGAAGGTTGGGGGAGGGGACCCACTGGAACAGCTGTTGGGAGACATATGGTAGCCTCCCGTCAAGGCCATCCAGCGTGTTCTTTAACGTTGGGTTGTTTTACCTCTGAGCGGCACTTTTTTGCACACCATGGGCTAAATGGCCAGGTCACATGGACCCCGAAGGCTCAGAGAAGGTTGGGGGAGAGGACCCACTGGAACAGCTGTTGGGAGACAGATGGTAGCCTCCCGTCCAGGCCATCCAGCGTGTTCTTTAACGTTGGGTTGTTTTACCTCTGAGCGGCACTTTTTTGCACACCATGGGCTAAATGGCCAGGTCACATGGACCCCGAAGGCTCAGAGAAGGTTGGGGGAGGGGACCCACTGGAACAGCTGTTGGGAGACAGATGGTAGCCTCCCGTCAAGGCCATCCAGCGTGTTCTTTAACGTGCACAGGATATGGCTCTCCCGCAGACGGGTCCACGGCTTAACGTCCCATCCGACGGACGGTGGCCTTTCCAAGCCCATCGGTGTCCCCTACTGACCGTGGGCAGGGCGGGGAAATTTTGCGGAGATAAATCTCAACGCTGACCTAGCTGGGACTCGAACCTGGGAACTACAGATTACGAGCCTGGCGCGCTACCGACTGAGCCACCCCGCCCCATAGCTTTGCGAGACATCTGTAAATAAGGCATGATATATTTGAATTTGTCTCAATAAATAAATGATTTTAAAAAAAATACTATAAATTTATATTTATGGAATATTATTTTTAAATTCAGTAATAATGTTCTTCCTAGTAAAGTGGTTAGCGCGCTTTGCTGCTGATCTAAGGGACCTGGGTTCGAGCCCCGGGTAAGGCATGGACGTTTGTATTATTTTTCTGCTGAGATCCCACCATCCTCACAGATCCTTCTACTATGATATATAAACTGACAGGCTCCTGTCAGACCTCCGCTTGACGGATATTTATTTATTTACATAGTAGAAATTTAAATTTATAGAACGTTTTATCTTTAAAACCAACAATGCTATGTTTCATAAACAAAAAATCCGTTTCATTTATTAGTGATGAGAGTCTTGAAAGTACGTCAAACTGATTCTGACTGCGAATCACATTCATTAGCCACGAGAGCCATGCGTGGCTCGCGTGCAAAGCACTCGAGATTCCCTCAAGCACTGCGGTTAAAGATTAGTTGAAACTCGAACCCGGAACCCTGACGTTACGAACATAGCCTGCTACCAATTGAGCTAGCTTCGCCCCTCACATACAAAACTCCCTTTCACCACCATCTGCCTCTTGCAATCCATCTCCTCATCCTCCCAATCACCCACCAGAATGGACGGAAGCTTCTCTCGCTCCAAAAGCGTCTCGACGAATGATGTATGACGTCGGGGGTCGTTGAGCGACCCGCTAATGTGGCTCGTGCAAACCCCGGGGCCCCCGAGGCGCCGGACCCCGCTGAACACGTGACCAACTAACCCGTGGCGAAAACGAAAGAGCGCGCTCGTGCACCGGAAGTCAACCTCCGCGTTACGCACAAGAAACGGAAAAGGATCCTTCCGTCAATTTGTTTCCAGGCGAATTAATTTTCGCGCGCGATTCAAAAAATGAACTGAAGCAATTCGATTTGGACGGTTGTTGCAGACCTCCAGGGGGGGGGGGGAATGAAATGATAGGAGGGACAAGAGGAGGGGGCTATTCTGTTAATTGTATCATTCAGCCGTGGACTCATCCCATCCGCCTTGCCCACGGTCAGTAGGGGACACCGATGGGCTTGGAAAGGTCACCGTCCGTCGGATAGGACGTTAAGCCGTGGCTCCGTGTGTGGGAGAGCCATACCCTGTGCACGTTAAAGAACACGCTGGATGGCCTTGATGGGAGGCTACCATCTGTCTCCCAACAGCTGTTCCAGTGGGTCCCCTCCCCCAACCTTCTCTGAGCTTTCGGGGTCCATGTGACTTGGCCATTTAGCCCATGGTGTGCAAAAAAGTGCCGCTCAGAGGTAAAACAACCCAACCCAACTCATCCCATCCGACTAAAGGCAATTTTTCCTCTACAGGTCGAATTTTTTCCGTATAGGTGGGTTGTTGGATTGGGTTGTTTTACCT
This sequence comes from Ryuthela nishihirai, assembly GCA_038380435.1. NCBI lineage: Eukaryota > Metazoa > Arthropoda > Arachnida > Araneae > Heptathelidae > Ryuthela > Ryuthela nishihirai. The sequence continues at coordinate 46,874,472 of JAWZYU010000020.1, forward strand.
CTGAGCGGCACTTTTTTGCACACCATGGGCTAAATGGCCAGGTCACATGGACCCCGAAGGCTCAGAGAAGGTTGGGGGAGGGGACCCACTGGAACAGCTCTTGGGAGACAGATGATAGCCTCCCATCAAGGCCATCCAGCGTGTTCTCTAACGTGCACAGGGTATGGCTCTCCCGCATACGGGGCAACGGCTTAACGTCCCATCCGACGGACGGCGGCCTTATCCAAGCCCATCGGTGTCCCCTACTGACCGTGGACAGTGCGGGGAATTTTGCGGAGATAAATCTCAACGCTGACCCAGCTGGGACTCGAACCTGGGAACTACAGATTACGAGCCTGTTGCGCTACCGACTGAATCCCCCCCACCCCTATAGGTGGGACTGCCATTTTTTCAGTCGTTAACGCTCCAGGCTCGTAATCTAATATTCTCAGGATCGAATACAAACTGTGTCTAGGTTGAGATTTTTTTTCCGCTAAATCCTGTTTTGCTTTTCTGCAAAAGGGGCGCCTACAGACTTGCAAAGCGCGGCGTCCGTCATATAGGATGTTAAGCAGTGGTTCAGCATGAAGGAGACTCCTGTGCACGGTAAAAAACACACTTGTCGGGAGACTTGGATCTCCTAATAGCTGGTCCAGTGGATAACAGCTGTCCCATTCCTCAACTCTCTTCGAACCTTTGGGGTCATTGTGACCTGACCATTTAACCCATTGTGTGCACAAAAGTGATATTCAGAGGTAGACCCCAACACAACAGGTGCTTGCTTGTTATTATTAAATAGTTAGGTGGTTTCTCTATGCCATATATATGCTATATATGGGGCGCCCTATATATAGCATATATATCCCGCCCCATATATGCTATATATGGGGTCGGGGGGGGGGGGGCTCAGTCGGTAGCGCCCCAGGCTCGTAATCTGTAGTTCCCAGGTTCGAGTCCCAGCTGGGTGAGCGTTGAGATTTATCTCCGCAAAATTCCCCGCCCTGCCCACGGTCAGTAGGGGACACCGATGGGCTTGGAAAGGCCGCCGTCCGTCGGAGGGGACGTTAAGCCGTGGCTCCGTGTGCGGGAGAGCCATACCCTGTGCACGCTAAAGAACACGCTGGATGGCCTTGACGGGAGGCTACCATCTGTCTCCCAACAGCTGTTCCAGTGGGTCCCCTCCCCCAACCTTCTCTGAGCCTTCGGGGTCCTTGTGACCTGGCCATTTAGCCCATGGTGTGCAAAAAAGTGTCGCTCAGAGGTAAAACAACTCAACCCAACTTGTTATTCTTTAATAGTTAGGTCAACTTCTCTCTGTTACATGAAAGAATCGAAAACCATCCGTTACATCTCACCTATAAGATGGAAGAATGCGGAATCCAACGAAAACATAAAGATGCTTTTTAACTGAAAGCTGTCGAACAATAAAGCGAGATAAAAAAAAAAGCGAAAGAAAAAAACTGACTCACGAGAGGGAAGCGAAGAGCTGGAAAAGCGACATTTTCTTTCAGCATCTTGAACACTGAAATTGCTGAACGCGATAATCTAGCAAGAGCTCTGAAGAGTTTTTTTTTAAAGAGTTTTGTTGCCGTTCCTTTTTAACTCTTTTCATTCTGTTTTCGTTTATTTATTTATTTATTTTTTGTTCCTCTTTTCTCTTTCTTATCTTTACTCCGCCTTTTTTCATTTTTTACCCATTTTTTCCCCTTCTTCTTCGAGTCCGTTTCCAAGCTTCAGACGTGAGAATCACACGAATTGGCGAACCCCAAATGATCACGTTGCCTTCTTCTTCTTTCAACGATTGCATCGCATGTCCTCAATGCCTTCCCACCTCGTGCCTCTATAGCAACCATAACACATTGTTGGTCGTCAACCGTTTTAACAGAAAACCTCTTTATTTCTGTCGTCATTTTTTCTTCTCTAAGAAAGCCAAATGCTGCTTCAAATTGCCTTCAATATTGATTATTTCTTTCCCTTTTTTATTTTCTGTAACTACTCGGTAATTTCTTACACCTTAGGTTTTGTTATTGTTCTAGTGGTTTGAGTGGGCAGGGCAGTCGGTAGCGTGGCAGGCTCGTAATCTGCAGTTCCCAGGTTCGAGTCCCACCTATCCCATCGTTGAGATTTATTTCCGCTATAACTGTACAGTCGCTCAAAAAAGTATCCGAACACCATGGTTGATTACAGAATTCAGATAAAATATCTGGAAACGATTTTTTTTAGAAATTAGTGATCTGGCAACCTTCGTGTCACGTGATTACAGAATTCAGGAAAAATATCTGGAGCGTGTACAGCAACTGTACACGCTCCAGTTACCGTTCACAGCAAACTGGAGCGTGTGCAGTTACTGCACACGTTCCAGTTTGCTGTGAACGGTAACTGCACACGCTCAATATTTCCGTGAGTGAGCCCACACGATCTAGTATCAAAATAATATGACCACCTACAGTCGCTCAAAAAAGTATCCGAACACTACGGTTGATTACAGAATTCAGAAAAAACATCTGGCAAAGTTTTTTTAGAAATGAGTGATCTGGCGGCAACCTTCGTGTCACGTGATTACAGAATTCAGGAAAAATATCTGGAGCGTGTACAGCAACTGTACACGCTCCAGTTACCGTTCGGTTCCAGTTGAACACAGAATTCAGAAAAAATATGTGGCAACGATTTTGTTTTAGAAATTAGTGATCTGGCACCCTTCGTGTCACGTGACACGAAGGTTGTCAGATCGCTAATTTTTTTTTGGATTGGAGGTATTAATGAAATGTTGGGATTGGCACTTTCCAAATCCCCCGATACCATTAATAGCGCCTCCTTGTTGTTCAAGGATTGATAAATGGCCAAACTTTAAACGAATATTACAAATATCTACGGTAGAAATTTTAAATTTTAGTGGTGGAATGGGGGCGGGGGTGGCTTACTGTGGACTGTGGCAAGCAGCTGCTTGAGGGGGTATTTATTTTTTATTTTAATGAAATAACGCTGCTTTCACACTAGTTTCTATAAAATTATTAATTAACAGAATTAATGAAAAAATATAAATTAATAAATTAATAAAAAAATTAAAGAACAATCCTATGTTATGTCAATGGAAAGCTAAAGTCGAAACTCTATAACTTTAAACTAAAATAGTTTTTTTAGGTTTGAAAAATGGGATTGCAGATAAAGACCTCAAACAAATAAATCAATATCTCAATTTTCAACAATATTCGTTCAGTATTTAATGAGTTATGGAAATTTGAATATTTAACAACAGCAATGCCAGTCTTAAGAAACTTAAACAAAACTGAGGAATTGTGAAAGAATTCTTTTCACAAAGTTCTAAAATACAAGCTTATTTTATTAAACACTTTGATGCAATACTTAGTACTAAGTTTTAATTAACTTCTGAACCCAATTACTTTAGAGTGCTGTGTCGTTATTAAATATTGAAACTTTTACAACTCATTAAAGAGTGAACGAATATTGTTCGAAATCGGGATATTGATATATTTAAGTGAGATCTTTATCTACTATCGCATTTTTCGAAACGAAAAAAAAAACTTATTTCAAAAGTTATAGAGCTTCGCTGTTGGTTTCCCATTGACCTAACATTACATTCTCACTTATATTTATGGAAACTAAGGTATTTTCTCAATCGCCTGTTCGTTCCCAATTTCCACCATTTGAGGGGCGGGGGGGGGGGGGGGGTCAGTCGGTAGCGCGCCAGGCTCGTAATCTGTAGTTCCCAGGTTCGAGTCCCAGCTGGGTCAGCGTTGAGATTTATCTCCGCAAAATTCCCCCGCCCTGCCCACGGTCAGTAGGGGACACCGATGGGCTTGGAAATGCCGCCGTCCGTCGGATGGAACGTTAAGCCGTGGCTCCGTGTGCAGGAGAGCCATACCCTGTACACGTTAAAGAACATACTGGATGGCCTTGACGGGAGGCTATCATCTGTCTTCCAACAGCTGTTCCAGTGGGTCCCCTCCCTCAACCTTCTCTGAGCCTTCGGGGTCCATGTGACCTGGCCATTTAGCCCATTGTGTGCAAAAAAGTGCCGCTCAGAGGTAAAACAACCCAACCCAGCTCAGTCGGTAGCGCTCCAGGGTGGTGATCTGTACTTCCCAGGTTCGAGTCCCAGCAGTCAACGTTCAGATTTATATCCCCTCCCCCCGTGCCCACGGACAGTAGGGGACACCGATGTGCTTGGAAAGGCCGCTGTCCGTCGGATGGGGCGTTAAGCCGTGGCGCTGTGTGCGGGAAAGCCATACCCTACGCACGATAAAGAACATACTGGATGGCCTTGACGGGAGGCTACCATCTGTCTAAAACAACCCAACCTAAATCCACTATTAGAGGATGCGAAAATAAGGAAAAGAAAAGTGGTTGATTAATATTCTTCTGGTTTATATTACCATGTGATCTTTGCAGAAAAAAAAGAACTCAAACTCTGAACTGTGCGGATCGGAAGCTGAGGAGCTCTTTTCCTTTTTCTGCATCCCATTTGAGCTGGGTTTCTTTCAATTAACTGGGTAGTGCGCAATGCCAAGTCTGCCTTGACGATAGCTATTTCGATGACGTCAATGATGATGAATAATATGGAGGGAAATATTTTAAATAAATTTTGACATAATATTATGGCAGGTAATTGTAGAATGTACTTAACAAATGAATACAATATTAAACATATTACTCTTAAGGCAATAATGCAAAATAAAAAAAAATAGTAACTTCAATACATATTTGGTTATTGCTACATTAATTATTATCTTATTCATTTGTAAGGTAAATAATAACTTAAAGCAACTTGCAATAATATTAAATCAAAATTTGAAAACAATTTCCCTCCTTACGTGACGTCATCAAAAGAGCCGTCGTGGCCTTCATCGTCAAGATAGCCTTGGCCAGGCTCGTAATCTGCAGTTTCCAGGTTCGAATTCCACTTCTTCCAGCATTAAGGTTGTTGGGTTGTTTTACCTCTGAGCGGCACTTTTTTGCACACCATGAGCTAAATGGCCAGGTCACATGGATCCCGAAGGCTCAGAGAAGGTTGGGGGAGGGGACCCACTGGAACAGCTGTTGGGAGACAGATGGTAGCCTCCCGTCAAGGCCCATTGTGTGCAGAAAAGTTCCGCTCAGAGGTAAAACAACCCAACTATTGCTGCAACTGTACTTGATCCGATTCTTCTGTTCTCACTATTTTGCCTGGTTAACTTTTACTTTGTTGCCATTGTATTTGATTGGATTTTACTCGTGTCGCCGGGGGTGGGGGGAGGGGCTCAGTCGGTAGCGCTCCAGGCTCGTAATCTGTAGTTCCCAGGTTCGAGTCCCAGCAGGGTCAACGTTGAGATTTATCTCCGTAAAATTCCCCGCCCTGCCCACGGTCAGTAGGGGACACCGATGGGCTTGGAAAGGCCGCCGTCCGTTGGATGGGACGTTAAGCCGTGGCCCCGTGTGCGGGAGAGCCATATGCTGTGCACGTTAAAGAACACGCTGGATGGCCTTGACGGGAGGCTACCATCTGCCTCCCAACAGCTGTTCCAGTGGGTCCCCTCCCCCAACCTTCTCTGAGCCTTCGGGGTCCTTGTGACCTGGCCATTTAGCCCATGGTGTGCAAAAAGGTGCCGCTCAGAGGTAAAACAACCCAACCTTACCCTTTCGAATTGGTATAAACTATGCGAATTGAATATTTATCAGATCATATTGTAAAGGCAAAAACAAGAAAATATTTTTTTTTAGTTCCAAACAATTATATTTGAATCCTATTTTGAAAGATATTTCGCTGTGCTGTCACAGATAGTTTTAAAAAACAAAAACTGGAAAAACATGAGGACTACGCAGAAATTTATTTCTGGTGGAGCTTCATAGTGAAATGTGTTCTGGATCAAATCTGAGATATGATGATTTTGGTAGCAGATTTCTTCAAATCTTTTTCCTAGTTTTAAGTATCTTGTAAAAAAATTTGCACCTTAAAAAATTCCTAAAGTTGGCAAATTATTTCGATTTTTTTTCACGATAATGGGCAAATATATGCATTTCTTAAACAAAGAAAAATTAAATCTGTGTTTTTATCACATGTTTAATTTTCATCATGTAATAAATGCTGAACAACTGAACATTTTACCGTTCATTCAATTCGAACTATCTTCACTCAAACCATCTTCCTTCTATTTTCGAATGATGTTCTCTCTCTCTCTGCCCAACTTTGTCAACATCTTAAGATGCATCCTACTTTACGATTTCTCCTTGGAATCTTAAAATTCTCTTTCAGGAGGATTTCGCCACTAGTCTTACTCCCCCCTCAACATATTTCTTCTCTTATTACTAAATGTAATTCCAGAATTTTTTTCTATTGATATGTGTGTTTCAAAACACATCCACAAAACAGAATCTTCATATTGTCCGCTGGAGTGAATGAAAAGGAAAATATCCCTCCACCCATCCTGCGTTCTCATGAATAAAACCCTTAAAAGATACGGATCAAAAAACCCATAAATAACACACTGACCCGTAACAACGCGACACTGTCTTTTTTTATTACTATGCCGCCAGTGGCCACGGAAAACGGTCTCCCTTCCAGCTCCGGGTGCTCCGTATTGACGCATGCATATTGAATCCCCCCCCACCACCACCAGCACCGATGCCGAAGGATGCCATTACCTCCTCGAAGGCAGTGGAGCGCAGAGCAGACAATTGCAAAACAACTCTCTTCGCTGTCTCTTTGGTTATGGTGAAGAGGAAGACGGATTTTGGAGGAGAGAAAATGGGCGCGAGCTTAACGGAAAAAGTGGCCGGCAAAATGAAAAAGAACAACGCCCGGTGACCTATTTTAGTGTCAAAATTCAAATCTTTAAATATACATAAATATTTGTAAGCAGATGGGAGGCGGGGATTTTAAAGTATATACTCGGTGGATCTTTTTATTTTGGAATAGATCTATGTTATCCGAATAGAAGATTACAATTCAGATTGGGTTGTTTTACCTCTGAGCGGCACTTTTTCTGCACGCCATGGGCTAAATGGCCAGGCCACAATGATCCCGAGGGTTCGGAGAAGTTTTGGGGAGGGGACCCACTAGGCAACTATTGGGAGACCAATGGTAGCCTCCCTTCAAGTCCATCGAACTTGTTCTTTATCGTGCACGGGGTATGACTCTCCCGCACACGGCGCCACGACTTAACGTTTCGACGGACGGCGTCCTTTTCAAGTCCATCGGTTTCCCTACTGACGAAGGTCACGGTGGCGCGAGAGATAAATCTCTCTACCCGAGTTCCACCTGAGCAATCGCGGTGATAAATCTCCACGCTTGCTCAGGTGGAACTCAAACTGCGGGGCGGGGGTGGCTCAGTCGGTAGCGCGCCAGGCTCGTAATCTGTAGTTCCCAGGTTCGAGTCCCAGCTGGGTCAACGTTGAGATTTATCTCCGCAAAATTCCCCGCCCTGCCCACGGTCAGTAGGGGACACCGATGGGCTTGGAAAGACCGCCGTCCGTCGGAGGGGACGTTAAGCCGTGGCTCCGTGTGCGGGAGAGCCATACCCTGTGCACGTTAAAGAACACGCTGGATGGCCTTGATCTGTCTCCCAACAGCTGTTCCAGTGGGTCCCCTCCCCCAACCTTCTCTGAGCCTTCGGGGTCCATGTGACCTGGCCATTTAGCCCATGGTGTGCAAAAAAGTGCCGCTCAGAGGTAAAGCAACCCAACCCAAACAACTCAAACTGCGTATTACGTTCCTGGCGCGCTACCCACTGAGCCACTCGGACCCCACAATTCAGAGATCAGTAACTTATTAAATATGCTTTTTAGGAAACATGAGTCCGTAGATAAATTAAACATCGCAATCAATTGTCAAGCAGCCGTGAGCAACAAGTTCCAACCCCACTGTGCAATTTACATTCGGTAGTTGAATTAGCCATCCCGTGGCCGAGTGGTTAGCGCGCTCGGCTACTGATCTACGGGACCTGGGTTCGAGCCCCGGGTAAGGCATGGATGTTCGTGTTGTTTTCTGCTGAGGTCCTGCCATACTCTCAGATCTTCTACTCTGGCATATAAACTGACAGGCTCCTGTCAGACTTCTGTGGCAAGCAGCTGCTTGAGGGGGTATTTATTATTTATTTATTATTAGTTGAATTATATGACCACTTTGCTCATGTTTTGCCAACAGAAAGTTAATTTCGACGATCTAAAGCTTCTAAAATAAGCGTTTTATGAAAAAAATGTGGCTGAGGGGAATTTAGAAATCTCAATGAAAACTATCAAAATATTGATTTTTTTAACAATATTCTTTCAGTGTTTAAACAGGTGTGTTTTAAGAAATTTTCAAAAAATTAGACGATTATTGAAGGGATTATTTACACGCGCTTTTAAAATGTGTAGTTGTTTATGAATGGTTTGAAATAATACCTCTTATTTCAGTTGCAATTCAAAGATAAATTCTTTTTTTTAGCATTGCCGCCGTTTTAAAATGTTCAAACTTCCGTAACTATTTAAATACTGAAGCAATATTGTTGAAGATCGATATTTAGAGAATTGATTCAGATCTTTAATTTAGTTTTCGTCATGTTGTCTCATGAAAGGTTCATTTAAATTAAAAGTTATAGAGCTTCGAACCGTGCCATTGACACCCAAAATTAGTGAAGAGTCACTAGAAAAAAAAATATTCCATTCGTAAAGAACCTCAGGAAAAATTCTGCATTCGGAACGAAAACATACATTTTTTTATGTGGAAAAATAAATAAGAATGAATATCCCCTCAAACAGCTGCTTGCCACAGAGGTCTGACAGGAGCCTGTCAGTTTATATGCCATAGTAGAAGATCTAAGAGGATGGCATGACCTCAGCAGAAAAACGACACACACATCCATGCCTTACCCGGGGCCCGAACCCGGGTCCCTTAGATCAGTAACCAAGCGCGCTAACCACTCGGCCACGGGACGGCATGTGTGAAAAAAAAACTGTTTTTTTAGGAATCAAGAAAATATCTTGATTAGAAAATAAAAATATACATTTTTAATGAGTACGATGAATTGATAAAATCGTTTAGTTATTGAAATAATTGTCATTAATCTGGTGGGATCTAGACTCCTGATAAGATGTCACGTGCTCTGAAGTTATATTTCTAAATATTATATATTTTATATTAACAGAGACCCCCTGACAGGTTATCATCAGGTGTGTCGTTGTTTCGGATCCCACCCTCCAATGACAATTTTAACTTTTTATTCATTCGTTTAGTTACGTATCTAAAAATGTTTGGCGAAAAAAAAATAAACTAGAATCTGGATATTGATTTGTTCTGGGCATTTCCCACAGCTGATTTGGGGCGGGGGTGGCTCAGTCGGTAGTGCGCCAGGCTCATGATCTGCAGTTCCCAGGTTCGAGTCCCAGCTGGGTCAACGTTGAGATTTATCTTCGCAAAATTATCCGCCCTGCCCACGGTCAGTAGGGGACACCGATGGGCTTGGAAAGGCCGCCGTCCGTCGGATGAGACGTTAAACCGTGGCTCCGTGTGCGGGAGAGCCATACCCTGTGCACGTTAAAGAACACGCTGGATGGCCTTGACGGGAGGCTACCATCTGTCTCCCAACAGCTGTTCCAGTGGGTCCCCTCCCCCAACCTTCTCTGAGCCTTCGGAGTCCTTGTAACCTGGCCATTTAACCCATGGTGTGGAAAAACAGTACCGCTCAGAGGTAACACAACCCAACGTTAAAGAACACGCTGGATGGCCTTGACGGGAGGCTACCATCTGTTTCCCAACAGCTGTTCCAATGGGTCCCTTCCCCCAACCTTCTCTGAGCCTTCGGGGTCCATGTGACCTGGCCATTTAGCCCATGGTGTGCAAAAAAGTGCCGTTCAGAGGTGCAACAACCAACCAACAGCTGATTTCGAAGTTCGATATTTCTATAAACCGACAGACGGACGGACATACAAGATCATTACTCTATATTTTTTTAGTTCAGTGACCCTATTCGAAAATCTTGATATGGATTCATTTGGTGGTTCTTCCTACATATATGTTAAACCCAGAAATTGCTTTCATCAAGCCAAATGAAAGCAATAAATTGACTCATTTTTAATCTTGAGTGCGTTTTAATTACGATTTTTTCCAACTAATAAGTTTCTCATCTTACGAATAATGTAAGTGTTTTCTTTTGGAAAGCGAAAGAAAAAAAAACTTTTAAATTATGATTAAGAAAAACCTCCATCCTCTTCACCTCACCTCTCCTAGATCCAATGTTGTTTTAGTCCCACACCACGTGAGGATACACCCGACGAATCATTTAAAATGTTTGCTTGTGAGTTAAAGAGAATTACAAGATAATAATAAAAAAATCTCCCGTGAGTAAGCCTGTTGTTGAACAGGTAATGTCAGCACCCATATTCGTTTCGTTCACGTACCTACATAATTAATTCTGTCGTGACTGTAAAACGCGAACATTTTTTTCCCTCGTTTCTTTGGCTGCCAGCAGAGAGAATTCTCTGTCCACAATTTCTGCGTTATGTGGAGACAGCGCTTCACTTTAATAAGCGAAAAGGGGCCAAAGTAATTGCTAAAATACACACGTGTGTCTCCCTGTGGTTAAGCGAACTAGTGCGCAGACTCTGGAGCTTTCTGGCATTCAACGCTGGCTACAGTTCCTTTTTTTTCTTTTTATCATTTCGCAATTTTCTTTCTGCAGTGGCTTGTTGACGAATTAATATCGAGCTTTCTAAATCAACGAGGCAACGTAGAAAGTATTTGTACGGCCACATAGAAAGTGGTTTAGAGTTATTACAGTCTTAAAACAAAACCATTAACGAAAACGGAGGTGGCCTCACAGCAAACTGGAGCTTCTGAGCGTCTTAAAACGGAACCATTAACTAAAACGGAGGTGGCCTCACAGCAAACTGGAGCTTCTGAGCGCCTTAAAACGAAACCATTAACTAAAACGGAGGTGGCCTCTCAGCAAACTGGAGATTCTGAGCGCCTTAAAACGAAACCATTAACTAAAACGGAGGTGGCCTCACAGCAAACTGGAGATTCTGAGCGCCTTAAAACGAAACCATTAACGAAAACGGAGGTGGCCTCACAGCAAACTGGAGCTTCCGAGCGCCTTAAAACGAAACCATTAACTAAAACGGAGGTGGCCTCACAGCAAACTGAAGATTCTGAGCGTCTTAAAACGAAACCATTAACTAAAACGGAGGTGACCTCACAGCAAAACTGGCGCTTCTGAACGTCTTAAAACCAAACACATTAACGAAAACGGAGGTGGCCTCACAGCAAAACTGGAGCTTCTGGGCGTCTTAAAACAAAACCATTAACGAAAACGGAAGTGACCTCACAGCAAACTGGAGATTCTGAGAGTCTCAAAACGAAACCATTAACCAAAACGGGGGTGGCCTCACCGCAAACTGGGGCTTCTGAACGTCTTAAAACAAAACACATTAACGGAAACGGAGGTGACCTCACAGCAAACTGGAGCTTCTGAGCGTCTTAAAACAAAACCATTAACCAAAACGGAGGTGGCCTCACAGCAAACTGGAGCTTCTGAGCGTCTTAAAACAAAACCGTTAACGAAAACGGAGGTGGCCTCACAGCAAACTGGATATTCTGAGCGCCTTGAAACGAAACCATTAACTAAAACGGAGGTGGCCTCACAGCAAACTGGAGATTCTGAGCGCCTTGAAACGAAACCATTAACTAAAACGGAGGTGGCCTCACATCAAACTGGATATTCTGAGCGCCTTAAAACGAAACCATTAACTAAAACGGAGGTGGCCTCACAGCAAACTGAAGATTCTGAGCGTCTTAAAACGAAACCATTAACTAAAACGGAGGTGACCTCACAACAAAACTGGCGCTTCTGAACGTCTTAAAACCAAACACATTAACGAAAACGGAGGTGGCCTCACAGCAAAACTGGAGCTTCTGAGCGTCTTAAAACAAAACCATTAACGAAAGCGGAGGTGACCTCACAGCAAACTGGAGATTCTGAGCGTCTCAAAACGAAACCATTAACCAAACGGGGGTGGCCTCACCGCAAACTGGGGCTTCTGAACGTCTTAAAACAAAACACATTAACGAAAACGGAGGTGACCTCACAGCAAACTGGAGCTTCTGAGCGTCTTAAAACAAAACCGTTAACGAAAACGGAGGTGGCCTCACAGCAAACTGGAGCTTCTGAGCGTCTTAAAACAAAACCATTAACGAAAACGGAGGTGGCCTCACAGCAAACTGGAGCTTCTGAGCGTCTTAAAACAAAACCGTTAACGAAAACGGAGGTGACCTCACAGCAAACTGGAGCTTCTGAGCGTCTTAAAACGAAACCATTAACGAAAACGGAGGTGTCCTCACAGCAAACTGCAACGTGTGCAGTAACTGCCAGTTTGCTGTGAATCCACCTCCGTTGTTAGTAATGGTTCTGTTTTGAGACACTAATAACCCCGACTGTGTGTATCCGTACCTTTATTTTTTCTTAAAAAATATCTTTGCAAACAGAACGGATTTAAAACCCCGCAGCGTTCACTTTCCAACCTGGTCACTTTTATTGCTCCATTTCCTCAAAAGACAAAACTAGAAGAATAAGAAATCGCCTCTGGCGAATATGAGATGCTCGTTTTCAGAGAGGAAGAAGTTCATTATTTTTCAACTGCATCTCTCTCTAAACGTGGGTTGGGATGGTTTACGTCTGAGCTGCACTTTACTGCACACAATCAACTAAATGGGGAGGTCACAAGGACCCCAAAGGTTCAGAAAATGTTGGTGAAGAAGATGCACTAGACAGCTTTTAAAAGACAGATGGGAGTGTTCCGTCAAGGCTATCTAGTGTGTTCTTTTTAACCTGCACAGAATATTTATATATAGTCATTCTGTACACGGGGCCACGGCTTAACCGTCCCATCTGACTGACGGCAGACTTTCCAAGCGTGGTCTTTCTCTCACCGGCGACAGTGAAGCGCGGAGATAAATCTCAACATAGGTGCATTTGGGACGCGAACCTGGGAACTGCATATTACGAGTCTGGCGCATTACTGGCTGAGCCATCCTCCTCTCTATGGGAAGGAGAAACGGTTGGGTTGTTTTACCTCTGAGCAGAACATTTTTGCACACAATGGGCTAAATGGCCAGGTCACAAGGGCTCCAACACGCTCAGAGAAAGTTGAGGGAGGGGACCCACTGGAATAGCTGTTGGAAGACAGATGGTAGCCTCCCGTCAAGACTATCCAGCGTGTGCTTTAACGTGCAGAGGGTCTGGCTCTCCAGCACACGGGACCACTGTTTAACGTCCCATCCGACGGACGGCGTCCTTTCCAAGCCCTTCGGTGTCCCCTACTGACCGTGGGAAGGGCGGGGAGTTTCGCGGAGATAAATCTCAACGCTGATCCAGCTGGGACTCGAACCCTGGAAAGAGGAAGGTTAAGTGCCATTCCCCGCTCTGAAGGATTTTAATAACAGGAAGGGGGGGGGGAAGTAGTAAATGTATGCATTACACCTAGGTTGAAAAATAATTTTATAAAAGATCTCTAGAAGGTGTAAACGTATTGCATTAGTAGTGAAGAATAATTTATGAAATAAAAAAAATATTATCAGAAAGGTATTTTGGCTTATTAACAGAAATTCTGGATGAAGCACAACATTTCGCTGTTTAAAGCCTAATATTTTGAAAATGCTATAATGCGAGAAAAAAACAATCTTAACTCGTAACGAAATGTTTGAATCCTGACAATCCATCCAACATCTTAAACTCAATAACCCCAAAAATTCTCTCACCAGTAGTCTGTTAAACATCGCCGAATAGGGGCGGGGGTGGCTCAGTCGGTAGCGCGCCAGGCTCGTAATCTGTAGTTCCCAGGTTCGAGTCCCAGCTGGGTCAGCGTTGAGATTTATCTCCGCAAAATTCCCCGCCCTGCCCGCGGTCAGTAGGGGACACCGATGGGCTTGGAAAGGCCGCCGTCCGTCTAATGGGACGTTAAGCCGTGGCGCCGTGTGCGGGAGAGCCATACCCTGTGCACGTTAAAGAACACGCTGGATGGCCTTTGACGGGAGGCTACCATCTGTCTCCCAACAGCTGTTCCAGTGGGTCCCCTCCCCCAACCTTCTCTGAGCCTTCGGGGTCCTTGTGACCTGGCCATTTAGCCCATGGTGTGCAAAAAAGTGCCGCTCAGAGGTAAAACAACCCAACCAGTAGTCTCTTAAACATCGCCGAATACCTGCCAAGAACTGTTGTCATGGTTACGAGGGCTTGGCATATGGTGGACAGGTGAGATGACCTTGGTTGTCTCCGCATTGTCCGCTACTTTGACCTGTCCTCTCGGTGATGGTTGTTTACTGCTCCCCGTGGCAACCCAAGTCTCGCGGGGCCCCCAAACGGTAATAACTGGACCCCGAAATAGCGTATTTTAAGAATCTTTGGGAGGTAAAGGAAAATCAGAACTCTAATTGTCGTATGTGGAGTTAATCCTCTGGCCTCTAGGGAGAGCTCTTTCTTCTTTTAGCTGTGCGTAAATTCCTGGCGATGGCATGGAATGGGCTGCCTCGATGTCACTTGTGGAAAAAGAGCTGGAAGAGAATAAAAAGCGTTAAAAGAAAAGATTCGAGGAATTTGCACAATTTCTTTTAATTCTTACTTTAAATTGAGTCAAATATTTTTGGTTAATATTACTTTTCAAAATTCGTACTTGTCCCTATATAAGGCATTGCATTTCTCTTTCGAATGTTTGCTATTTTTCTCCTGAGGTTTCGCCTGCCAGTGTCTCGTCATAGAGAAATCTGTGAGGTTTCATCTAATCAGGTCTCGTCGGAGAGAAATCTGTGAGGTTTCGTCCGATGGGGTCTCGTTATAGAGAAATCTATGAGGTTTCGTCCGATGGGGTCTCGCTATAGAGAAATCTGTGAGGTTTCGTCCGATGAGGTCTCGTCATAGAGAAAGCTGTGAGGTTTCGTCCGATGGGGTCTCGTTATAGAGAATTCTGTGAGGTTTCGTCCGATGGGGTCTCGTTATAGAGAAATCTGTGAGGTTTCATCTGAGGAGTCTTGTCATGGAAAATATGTGAGGTTTCGTTTGATGAGGTCTCATCATAGAGAAATCTGTGAGGTTTCGTCCAATGTGGTCTCGTCATTGAGAAATCTGTGAGGTTTCGTCTGATGGGATCTCTTATTGAGAAATCTGTGAGGTTTCATCTGATGGGGTCTCATCCTAGAGAAATGTGTGAGGTTTTGTCTGACGGTGTCTTGTTATAGAGAAATGAGATTTTGTCTGATGAGGTCTCGTCATAGAGAAATCTGTGAGGCTTCGTCCAATGGGGTCTCGTCATTGAGAAATCTGTGAGGTTTCATCTGATGGGATCTCATCCTAGAGAAATATGTGAGGTTTTGTCTGACAGTGTCTTGTCATAGAGAAATATGTGAGATTTTGTCTGATGAGGTCTCGTCATAGAGAAATCTGTGAGGTTTCGTCCAATGGGGTCTCGTCATTGAGAAATCTGTGAGGTTTCATCTGATGGGGTCTCATCCTAGAGAAATATGTGAGGTTTTGTCTGACGGTGTCTTGTCATAGAGAAATATGTGAGATTTTATCTGATGAGGTCTCGTCATAGAGAAATATGTGAGGTTTTGTCTGACGGTGTCTTGTCATAGAGAAATATGTGAGATTTTGTTTGACGAGGTCTCGTTATAGAGAAATCTGTGAGGTTTCGTCCAATGGGGTCTCGTCATTGAGAAATCTGTGAGGTTTCGTCTGATGGGGTCTCATCATAGAGAAATATATGAGGTTTTGTCTGATGGTGTCTTGTCATAAAGAAATATGTGAGGTTTTGTCTGATGAGGTCTCGTCATAGAGAAATCTGTGAGGCTTCGTCCAATGGGATCTCGTCATTGAGAAATCTGTGAGGTTTCATCTGATGGGGTCTCATTATAAAGAAATATGTGAGGTTTTGTCTGACGGTGTCTTGTCACAGAGAAATATGTGAGATTTTGTCTGATGAGGTCTCGTTATAGAGAAATCTGTGAGGTTTCGTCCAATGGGGTCTATTCATTGAGAAATCTGTGAGGTTTCATCTGATGGGGTCTCATCATAGAGAAATATGTGAGGTTTTGTCTGACGGTGTCTTGTCATAGAGAAATATGTGAGATTTTGTCTGATGAGGTCTCGTCATAGAGAAATCTTTGAGGTTTCATCTTATGAGGTCTCGACATAGAGAAATCTACGAAGTTTCGTCTGCTCTTTCGTCAATCTGTTTATTCATTTCAATGCAGACGAGTTGGAACTCGAACAGTTGTCCATAAGATCTACTTTAGGCATCCATGCGACCTCTCGTAACCTACAATGCAACAAAACGCAAAATGCCGAAGGATCGTGCAAAATCTGCATTCGCTATCAACTTCAATGTTTAAATTTGCCCAAGAATCAACAGGAACAGCTAAACCTTTCAACAGATTTGTGTCCCTATATTTTTGGTTACCATCTGTATAATCAGCTTGCTAAACATATGCATTAAACGATAAAACTAAAGAACAGATGATGAGAAAGCTGTTGCATTTAGCAGAGTAAAACGTTCAAACTTTTTCACTTCAGAGGAAGGGGGAGGGGACTATTTTCTGGAAGCTGCTACATGCGCCATTGAGCAAACCACTCCAATTAACAGGTCGCCTTTGCATTGTCTCTGTACTGATGCTCTTTGTAATTCATTTGATGTTCATGACCTGATTGCTAAACTGCAAATCCAATCCATACTTTCATTAAGTGTAGTTCTTTCACCAAGCTTTTAATTATTTCTTTTTTTAATTTTGAGAGCGAGTACTCAGTGTTTCTTTTTAAACAGAAAAACCTTGGTTTTTGAAGTCCCACCACAAATGGCATATGACAAAATCATTTGCGACTGTGGTCTCATTAAAGATCAAAGGTTACACTTTCCTCCAGTTCTCGCAGGAATTTCTGGAATCTTTACCCGACGGAAAACCTTTTGTTTATGCTTATCTCTTAATCTTCTTAATGATCATTTTTAGCTTAAAGTCCGTTTTTTTATCGTTCGGTAAGAATACCAGGCAAAGCCTCTCTTAGGATAAAGGCAGAGTGAAGTTTTTTTTTTGTTTCTCACAATTTCTTTTCTATTTTTTATTCAGCAATGTCGATGTTTTCATTTTAAAAATTTTACGTTGTCAGCATTACTGACTGTTGTTTTGAAACGTATTCTTTCTGAACGAAATTGTAGGAGCTCAGTAGTATTAAGTACGAAGTGGTCCTTCTGTTACCTAAGGTACCACTAGAGGGACACAAAGTATCCTCTATTATTTGAGGTACCACTGGAGGGACGGATATCTTTCTTATTTAAGGTACTGGCAGAAAGATACAGAGGCTGTTATATTACATCTAGCAGTACTGGAGGTACACAAATGGTTCTTCTGTTACCTGAGGTACCGCTAGAGGGACACAAAGGCTCCTCTATTATTTGAGGTACCACTGGAGGGACTGATATCTTTCTTATTTAAGGTACTGGCAGAAAGATACAGAGGCTGTTATATTACATCTAGCAGTACTGGAGGTACACAAATGGTTCTTCTGTTACCTGAGGTACCGCTAGAGGGACACAAAGGCTCCTCTATTATTTGAGGTACCACTGGAGGGACGGATATCTTTCTTATTTAAGGTACTGGCAGAAAGATACAGAGGCTGTTATATTACATCTAGCAGTACTGGAGGTACACAAATGGTTCTTCTGTTACCTGAGGTACCGCTAGAGGGACACAAAGGCTCCTCTATTATTTGAGGTACCACTGGAGGGACGGATATCTTTCTTATTTAAGGTACCGGCAGAAAGATACAGAGGCTGTTATATTACATCTAGCAGTACTGGAGGTACACAAATGGTTCTTCTGTTACCTAAGGTACCGCTAGAGGGACACAAAGTATCCTCTATTATTTGAGGTACCACTGGAGGGACGGATATCTTTCTTATTTAAGGTACTGGCAGAAAGATACAGAGGCTGTTATATTACATCTAGCAGTACTGGAGGTACACAAATGGTTCTTCTGTTTCCTAAGGTACCGCTGGAGGAACACAAAGGCTCCTCTATTATTTGAGGTACCACTGGAGGGACGGATATCTTTCTTATTTAAGGTACCGGCAGAAAGATACAGAGGCTGTTATATTACATCTAGCAGTACTGGAGGTACACAAATGGTTCCTCTGTTACCTAAGGTACCGCTGGAGGAACACAAAGGCTCCTCTATTATTTGAGGTACCACTGGAGGGACGGATATCTTTCTTATTTAAGGTACCGGCAGAAAGATACAGAGGCTGTTATATTACATCTAGCAGTACTGGAGGTACACAAATGGTTCTTCTGTTACCTAAGGTACCGCTAGAGGGACACAAAGGCTCCTCTATTTTTTGAGGTACCACTGGATGGACGGATATCTTTCTTATTTAAGGTACCGGCAGAAAGATACAGAGGCTGTTATATTACATCTAGCAGTACTGGAGGTACACAAATGGTTCTTCTGTTACCTAAGGTACCGCTAGAGGGACACAAAGGCTCCTCTATTATTTGAGGTACCACTGGAGGGACGGATATCTTTCTTATTTAAGGTACTGGCAGAAAGATACAGAGGCTGTTATATTACATCTAGCAGTACTGGAGGTACACAAATGGTTCTTCTGTTTCCTAAGGTACCGCTGGAGGAACACAAAGGCTCCTCTATTATTTGAGGTACCACTGGAGGGACGGATATCTTTCTTATTTAAGGTACCGGCAGAAAGATACAGAGGCTGTTATATTACATCTAGCAGTACTGGAGGTACACAAATGGTTCTTCTGTTACCTAAGGTACCGCTAGAGGGACACAAAGGCTCCTCTATTTTTTGAGGTACCACTGGAGGGACGGATATCTTTCTTATTTAAGGTACCGGCAGAAAGATACAGAGGCTGTTATATTACATCTAGCAGTACTGGAGGTACACAAATGGTTCTTCTGTTACCTGAGGTACCGCTAGAGGGACACAAAGGCTCCTCTATTATTTGAGGTACCACTGGAGGGATACAGATACAGAAAGAAGACACCGATGGGCTTGAAAAGGTCGCCATTCGTCGGAATCGCAACCTAACGCGGTGGATGCTTTCCAGAAGTGTTCAACTAAACACCCCAGAGCAGTGTAATGTTAAATAAATAAACGGTAGCTATGCGCTAAGTGAAATTCACATTCGCTGGTGTTATAGTAAACGTAAAAACTCAGCAAAAAAAACCCCCGTAAAATATGATAAATAGATTTTTACTGAAAAATAAAATAAACACTTAACATAAAATAATGACATAATGGTAATTTAGACGTAAAATTAATAACACCATGTAGGCTAACCATAAAAATCTCAAACCGTGGAACCTAAATATAAAACGAATAATACCATTCTTTCGGAGTTGGCTGCTGAATCAAATCAACGGCCTGCTCTCTTTCGAAAAAAAAAAGGAATCCGTCCTCGATAAATTGGATCTCTTTTTTTCACTTGGTACATGATAACTGTTTATAACACTAAGGCTGCATATCACAACTGCGTCTGAAGATACTTTATCGTGTGAAGTTACAGTGATTATGGAAAAAAAATGCTTTGATAACAACTTTCATGAGATCTGCTGCTCATTAATAAATTACTTCATCAGCTATGTGTTGTTTACGATTTGCATAAAAAAACTCTATGAATACAGTTTTTTTCTTCGCAATTTAGAGCAAAAAAAAAATGAATATTTTGACACCGCATTTTAACGAACCTGCGTTGGACGGGGGCAAGTTAAGAGAAGGGGGAGGGTTGGGTTGTTTTACCTCTGAGCGGCACTTTTTTGCACACCATGGGCTAAATGGCCAGGTCACATTGACCCCGAAGGCTCAGAGAAGGTTGGGGGAGGGGACCCACTGGAACAGCTGTTGGGAGACAGATGGTAGCCTCCCGTCAAGGCCATGCAGCGTGTTCTTTAACGTGCACAGGGTATGGCTTTCCCGCACACGGGGCCACGGCTTAACGTCCCATCCGACGGACGGTGGTCTTTCCAAGCCCATCGGTGTCCCCTACTGACCGTGGGCAGGGCGGGTAATTTTGCGGAGATAAATCTCAACGCTGACTCAGCTGGGACTCGAACCTGGGAACTACAGATTACGAGCCTGGCGCGCTACCGACTGAGCCACCCCCGCCCTGAAGGGGGAGGGAGTTTTGTGTGTGTGTGTGTGTGTGTGTCCTACATGTACTAAAAAGGAATCAGCGATGGAATTGAAAATGACCTCATCCTCTGCATAGCTCAATAATCAGAGCACGTGACTTGATATCAGGAGGTAATGGATGCGTATCCCTTTGAGGCGAAAATTATTTTTTCATGAAAACCTTTTATGAGGTACTATGCAGACATTGCTTGGGATTTTCTCTTCTATTCAAATAATTTTTTATATTTAATTAAATTACGGATAGGTTTAATTTTGTTATGAATAAAAAAAAAAGTTTAAATCTCGTGGTCTAGTGGTCAGCGAGCTTGGCTACTGATCAAAGGGATCTGGGTTCGAGCCCCGGGTATGGCTTGGATGTTTGTGTTGGTTTTCTGCTGAGGTCCCGCCATCCTCACAAATCTTTCCCTATAGCGAATTAAACGGTCAGACCTCTGTGGCAAGCAGCTGTTTCAGGGGGTATTTCTTTACCATTGTAAATAATAATAAAATAAATAAATACCCACTCAAGCAGCTGCTTGCACAGAGGTCTGACAGGAGCCTGTCAGTTTATATGCCATAGTAGGTCTGTGAGGATAGCAGGACCTCAGCAGGAAAACAACACACATATCCATGCCTTATCCGGGTCTCGAACCTAGGTCCCTTAGATCAGTAACCAAGCGCGCTAACCACTCGGCTACGGGACGGCCCATGATTGTATAATATTGAAAAAAAGATAGTTTGGATAATAATATGTTATATCTACAAAAAAAAAACTACTGCCAGTATTTTTATCACTACCGTTAGTTTAGTCATTAAGACAGAAAAATATTTTCGAGCAGCCTTGTCAAGAAAGGAATGTTTTAACTCTAAGCGCCATTTTTTTGTTTGCACAAAATGGACTAAATGGCTAGGTCACAAGAACCCCCGATGGCTCAGAGAAAGTTTGTGAAAGGGGACCCGTTGAATAGCTGTTAGGAGACATGATGGAGGTCAGTACAGCGTGTTCTTTAACGTGCACGACTCTCCCGAACACAGAGCCACGACTTTACCCCACATCCAATGGACGACGTCCTTTCCATAGCCGTCGGTGTCCCCTTCTGATCGAGGACAAAGTTGGGGACTTTGCAGAGATAAATCGCAACGCTGGCGTAGGATGGACTCGAACGTGGAACTGCAGATTACGTGCTTCTTGTGAAGAGAAACATCCAGAGTTAAGAGTATATTGAATGCCAAAACCAATGTGGCCTGTACCGTAGAACGCGTTCGCATATATTCCCGCAGCTAGTGGAGTCGAAACGATTAATCCTCACTCTGTTCTCAGTGAGAAATCGATTCTTGGAGAGACCTTCGTCCTTCGGATAAAACGTTAAATCAAGGACACGTTGGGTTGTTGGGTTGGGTTGGGTTGTTTTACCTCTGAGCGGCACTTTTTTTCACACCATGGGCTAAATGGCCAGGTCACATTGACCCCGAAGGCTCAGAGAAGGTTGGGGGAGGGGACCCACTGGAACAGCTGTTGGGAGACAGATGGTAGCCTCCCATCAAGGCCATCCAGCGTGTTCTTTAACGTTGGGTTTTTTACCTCTGAGCGGCACTTTTTTGCACACCATGGGCTAAATGGCCAGGTCACATGGACCCCGAAGGCTCAGAGAAGGTTGGGGGAGGGGACCCACTGGAACACCTGTTGGGAGACAGATGGTAGCCTCCCGTCAAGGCCATCCAGCGAGTTCTTTAACGTGCACAGGGTATGTCTCTCCCGCACACGTAGCCACGGCTTAACGTCCCATCCGACGGACGGCGGCCTTTCCAAGCCCATCGGTGTCTCCTACTGACCGTGGGCAGGGCGGGGAATTTTGCGGAGATAAATCTCAACGCTGACCCAGCTGGGACTCGAACCTGGGAACTACAGATCACGAGCCTGGCGCGCTACCGACTGAGCCACCCTCGCCCCAAGGACACGTTGATACGTCATTGATTGGAACAGCTGTTGAGCAAAAGGATAGATATTAAATATACATAAAAAATAAGCGATTTAATTTATCTAAAATTTAACTGAAATCTATTTACTTTTAAGCCGCGTAAAATAAAATTAATTATTCGTTGTGAATATTTTAAAACTGGTTGCTTGATGTTTAAAATTACTAGTTACCAGTTGAATTTTATGGAATAAAAGTTCAATTTAAATAGCTATATGTTTAAAAATTTATTCTTCTGTTACTGCAGTGCCCGGGTCTCATATAGGAGGCTTCGATTAAGTCCTTTGTACAAAGGGGCGGGGGTGGCTCAGTCGGTAGCGTGCCAGGCTCATAATCTGTAGTTCCCAGGCTCGAGTCCCAGCTGGGTCAGCGTTGAGATTTATCTCCGCAAAATTCCCCGCCCTGACCACGGTCAGTAGAGGACACCGATGGGCTTGAAAAGGCCACCGTCCGTCGGATGGGACGTTAACCCGTGGCCCCGTGTGCGGGAGAGCCATACCCTGTGCACGTTAAAGAACACGCTGGATGGCCTTGACGGGAGGCTACCATCAGTCTCTCAACAGCTGTTCCAGTGGGTCCCCTCCCCTAACCTTCTCTGAGCCTTCGGGGTCCATGTGACCTGGCCATTTAGCCCATGGTGTGCAAAAAAGTGCCGCTCAGAGGTAAAACAACCCAACCTAACCTTTGTGCAAACAGAACTGTAGTTTCCGAACGTTAAAGACGCTGGCTGACATTGAGGGGGATGCCTCCATTTGTCTCCTTTCCCAATTCCGAGTCTTTGGAGTCTTTGTGACCTATCCGTACAGCCTAACTTCAAGATATTGTAATCGCAAAACATTAATTACTCGATTATTTTGCACAATTTGCTACTTTTTTCTGATATTTCAAACTAGATTAAAATGTTGTTGTATCGCAATTGTGGAGCCCTTTCGGATGAGGGAAGGATGTGGCTCAGATGGTAGGGCGCCAGGCTCGCAATCTGCACTTCCCAAGTTCGAGTCCAAGCATTGATATTTCTCTCCGCTAATCCCCCATCCTGTTCTCGGTGAGAAAGGGGGACATCGATGGGATTGTAAATGCAGCCGTCCGTCATATAGAACGTTAAGCCATGCTCCGGAGAGGCATACCCATGCACACGCTAAAGGACATTCTGGATGGCCTTTGCAGGAGGTTTTCATCGCTCTCCTAACAGCTCTCTAGTGTTAGGACTGTTAACTCCAGCTTCTCTAACTTTTGGGGTCCTTGCGACCTGGCCATTTAGCCCATTGCTTGCAAGAAAAAAAAAGGGCCTCACAGAGATAAAATAACTCAATACCACAATTTGTCGAGTGATCATGTGTAGAAATGTTGTAACAGGAAATTATGTGTGTATAATATGTTTACTAAATGTTGTAAGATGCAATATATATGTCTATATGAAGTGAAGAGAAATAGCTAGAACACATTGAACTGGAAGAGGCTGATGTTGGACTCGGGTTCAGTGATGAAGAAGATTCACGTGTTAGGATGCTTTTATCTGATGAGTCAGCTTATGCTGCTGGTCTAGCTCTTTCATTCAAAAGAGAAACATTCGACGCTAAAGGGTTGGGTTATTTAACCTCTGAGCGGCATTGTTTTTGCACACAATGAGCTAAGTATCCAGGTCACAAGGACCCCGAGGACTCAGAGAACGTTGGGGGAAGGAGACCCAATGGACAGCTGTTGGACGACAGATGGGAACCTCCCCTTCAAGGCCATCCAGCGTGTTCTTTAATGTACGTGGGAGTATGGTTCTCCCGCACACGAGAACACGGCTTAACGTGTCATCCGACGGACGGCGGTCATTCCAAGGTCAATTCCAAGGCGACAAGAGTAAAATCCAATCAAATACAATGGCGACAAGAGTAAAAGTTAACCAATTTCCAAGCTCTACTGACAGAGGGCAGAGCGGGAAGTTTTGTGGAGATAAATCTCAACGCTGGCCCAGCTGGGATTCGAACTTGGGAACTGCAGATTGGGAGCCTGGCGCGCTACCGACTGAGTCCCCCACCCCTTTCGACGCTAAAACTATCAGAAATGTTGCCACGCATGCAGGTAGCTACAACACCAACAGGTACATATTTCTGAGCCATCGCTGTCCCCTCCATCACAGAGAAAAGACAAAGGATTAGAAGATTCAACTGTAATGGAGACTTCAACCTCCGAACACCAAGTTAAAATCCTAGCGTGTTAGCAAAATTCTCCGCCCTGCCCACGGTCAGTAGGGGACACCGATGACCGTCGCCGTCCGTCGGATGGGACGTTAAGTCGTGGCCCAGTGTGCGGGAGAGCCATACCCTGTGCACGTTAAAGAACACGCTGGATGGCCTTGACGGGAGGCTATCATCTGTCTCCCAACAGCTGTTCCAGTGGGTCCCCTCCCCCAACCTTCTCTGAGCCTTCGGGGTCCATGTGACCTGGCCATTTAGCCCATGGTGTGCAAAAAAGTGCCGTTCAGAGGTAAAACAACCCAACCTAGTGTGTTACTACATGTTACAATGACTTGGCAGAAGGACTCCAAGCAACAGAATTTCCTGCGGAGTGCCTCATTCAAATTTTTCATTGTTGAAAAGCTGAATGCTTGTGGAATTCTGAAAAATAAAAAAAAAATTGAAGAAAAATACAAAGAGTTTATTAAATAATAGAATTAAAACAAGGGGAGCAAAATTTTCATTAAAATACTTCCTGGTCGGAACATTTCAATATGCCATAAGATAAAAAATGCGCCTCCCATTACGTCGACTTAATGAAAATGGAACGAGATTCTCTTTTTGTCCTTAATATACACATTTCGTCCTCTTGATGGATTCTGTGAATCATCCTTTTCGTAACGTCGAAGGGGACGAAAAGATGCATTTTCCGAACAACTCTCCGTCATCGTGAAAAGCTTTCCGGAAATGATATTGCTCAACCGAAAATGCAAAACGTAATTGCGTTATCGAAGACTCTTGCTCTCATCAAAAATCGAAAATTAAATCTTCGTCTTTCTTCGCTTTTAATTCTCGTTTAAACGGCTCGTTCAGAATGCTTCGTTAATCGCCCACGAGGCGCGCAGACGCTCTCCATTCCCTTTCGAGTAAGATGAGGAAATGGCTGTTAGTGTGCTCGTGCACGGCAACATTTGTGATGGTTGCAGCGTCGAATATTTCGCTTTTCAAGCAAAAGAGCCGGACCAGCACCACAAGCTGACTAATCAGATAAATGCATCCTAACACGCGTAACCTCTTCATCATCAGACCCAAGTCAAGCCTCAGCCTCTCCCAATCCGACACGTAAAAGGAGCGAGAAGCGAAATGAGGGAAGGTGGGGAGGAGGAGGAGGAGGAGGAGGAAGAGGAAGAGAAGGATGAGGAGGAGGAAAAGTCCCAAATCAGTGGTCCAATCATAAACGGAGATAAAATGAGCAAACAGAGTGATGAAGGAAAAAAAAAACACTGGGCGGAGTCAAAATTCTGCGTGCTATGTTTACAGACTCGCAACTGTGAAGCGTTCGCTTTGCGGGGAGGGGGAGGGGGGGGGGTCTCCGTTCTGTCGTAGAGTCATCAAAATTTGTTATTAAATTTCCGATGTAATTTGTGCCCAGCGCCGCCACCGGAAACAAGCAATACATATGTCTATATTAAACATGGGCCTGTCGCCCGGAGCCCCATTCCCACTCCAGACATCAATGTAATTTCCTCGTAATCATCGGTCATGAATGAAGGAGAGCTGTTGATGGGGGAGAGCTGTGGAGAGCACTCGCTCCTCAGCCTCTAGCTAGCTTAGCAGGCAAGAAGTCTTTAAGGTTAATCCGTTTTGCGAGCAGCCATATTTTTCCGAACCCTCTAACCCCAGTCTATGACGACATAGCTGCTGCTAGAGAGGACGAAACGGCGATTTTGTCATTTTTTTTTTATTCTTTCCTCGTTCGGCTGCTGGAATTTATTCTTCCATTTCGGCTTCGTCGTCTTTTTCGCTTTTAGAACGAGATGCGACGGCGAAAACGTTTGCATTCAGCAGGTGGAGAGAAAATTTAACACCTGAAGATTTCTTCCTCTGCTTCTCCGAACTCTTCGGATTTTAGGAACTGAAATCGGTTGAATGCTGTCACTGGAGCTCGCAAATGAATTGCAGGAGCTAAATTCACCTGCCAAGAGTGATTGCGGCTGTTGTCACCGGCGTGCTTGTCGATTGTGACAACGTTCTTCTGAAGCACAATGGGGGGCAATAGTGAAATCCGATATCAAGCAAAACGGCGGGCATATTGGAATCTGATATCAAGCGCAATGACGTCCACGGTGGAGTCCTATGAAGCATAGTGGTTAAAACTGTAGGTTACGATAAAGCACAAGGAAAGGAAATGGCGAGGAAAAGCACAATGGCGACAAGAGTAATATACAATCAAATACAATGGCAACAAAGTAAAAGCTAACCAGGCAAAATGGTGAGAACAGATTGGGTTTGGGTTGGGTTGTTTTACCTCTTAGCGGCACTTTTTTGCACACCATGGGCTAAATGGCCAGGTTACATGGACCCCGAAGGCTCAGAGAAGGTTGGGGGAGGGGACCCACTGGAACAGCTGTTGGGAGACAGATGGTAGCCTCCCGTCAAGGCCATCCAGCGTGTTCTTTAACGTGCAGAGGGTATGGCTCTCCCGCACACGGGGCCACGGCTTAACGTCCCATCCGACGGACGGCGGCCTTTCCAAGCCCATCGGTGTCCCCTACTGACCGTGGGCAGGGCGGGGAATTTTGCGGAGATAAATCTCGACGTTGACCCTGCTGGGACTGGAACCTGGGAACTACAGATTACGAGCCTGGCGCGCTACTGACTGAGCCACCCCCGCCCCCGACGACACGAGTAAAATCCAATCAAATACAATGGCAACAAGGTAAAAGTTAACCAGGCAAAATGGTGAGAACAGAAGAATCCGATCAAGTACAGTTGCAGCAATAGTTGGGTTGTTTTACCTCTGAGCGGAACTTTTCTGCACACAATGGGCCTGGCCGAGGTTGGCTCAGTCGGCAGCGCGCCAGACTCCTAATCTGCAGTTCCCAGGTTCGTTGGGTTGGGTTGTTTTACCTCTGAGCGGCACTTTTTTGCACACCATGGGCTAAATGGCCAGGTCACATGGACCCCGAAGGCTCAGAGAAGGTTGGGGGAGGGGACCCACTGGAACAGCTGTTGGGAGACAGATGGTAGCCTCCCGTCAAGGCCATCCAGTGTGTTCTTTAACGTGCACAGGGTATGGCTCTCCCGCACACGGGGCCACGGCTTAACGTCCCATCCGACGGACGGCGGCCTTTCCAAGCCCATCGGTGTCCCCTACTGACCGTGGGCAGGGCGGGGAATTTTTGCGGAGATAAATCTCAACGCTGACCCAGCTGGGACTCGAACCTGGGAACTACAGATTACGAGCCTGTCGCGCTACCGACTGAGCCACCCCCGCCCCTCCCAGGTTCGAGTCCCAGCTGGGTCAGCGTTGAGATTTATCTCCGCAAAACTCCCCGCCCTGCCCACGGTCAGCAGGGGACACCGATGGGCTTGGAAAGGCCGTCGTACGTTGGATGGGACGTTAAGTCGTGGCCCCGTGTGCGGGAGAGCCATACCTTGTGCACGTTATAAGAACAGTGAAGCTGATAAAAGTAATGCTTTAAAATTTCGAATCACTAATTTCTAAAAAAAAAATCGTAGCCAGATATTTTTTCTGAATTCTGTAATCAACCATAGTGTTCGGATATTTTTTGAGCAACTGTACATCTTACAATAATAAATCACTTTTTTACTATTTTTTTTACTTTTTTATTATTTTAAAACTGAGTCACTTCACTTCACAAACTTTTTTTTGACAGCAACATCTAAAAAGGAATTTAAAAAATTTAACATTTACGAAAAGTTTATTACAATAATAATGCACCTTTATATTTGAGATTTTTTTTTCAGCTCGATACTTTCATTTTATTGAGAAATTAATCTTCTTTTATTATTCTTGATTTTTTTTTTCAGGAAAATAAAACAAAAACAAAGCTTTCGATTGCACAAGGGGGACGACAGATTCTTCGGTTTGAAATCAGGAACACTCGAGAAACGAAACTCTCAATATCTGTGACTTCGTCATCATGAAAAACATTCAAATCATCAGTCGAAAAAAAAAAATCATTGCCAAGAAATGGATGTCGCCGTGAATTCAAAGGTGAGCTGGTTTTAAATTGCAAATTTTTAGCAGAAGACCAATGTATCGACTCTGATGAATACGGAAAGATGTGGGGACGGGGGTGGTGACCTGGCCATTTAGCCCATGGTGTGCAAAAAAGTGCCGCTCAGAGGTAAAACAACACAACATATTTCATAATACAGTTACAAAACGAAAGTAAGAAAAAATAAAAATGTTTCAGTGTAATGTATGAATACCAATTTAACCTACGGGTTTTATCAGAGTTTTAAACTATTAAGCCACACACACAAAAAAATTAGTATAAAAAATAATTATTTTCAGACTCAATAAAATCTTTTGAACGCATGCTATCTGAAATTCTTAAAGTTCAGATGTTTTGAGACAAGAACTGATATAGTATGTGAAATTTGAAATTAGTTCATTTAACATGCAACAAATCCACGTATTAAATCCTATAATCTTGTTTTGTATTAAAATTTCGAATTAAAGAACGTATTATGCTTATGTTTATTATTATTAATATAATAAAGTAAATAAATACCCCCTCAAGCAGCTGTTTGCCACAGAGGTTTTGACAGGAGATTATCAGTTTATATGCCATAGTAGAAGGTTTATGAGGATGGTAGGATCTCAGCAGAAAAACAACACAACATCCATGCCTTACCCGGGGCTCGAACCCAGGTCCCTTACTCAGATCAGTAGCCAAGCGCGATAACCACTCGGCCTTACGTTTATTAAAAAACAAACTTTTTTGATAGCAACATCTAAAAATGAATTTAAAAAAATTAATATTTACAGTCGCTCAAAAAAATATCCGAACACTAAGGTTGATTACAGAATCCAGAAAAAATATCTGGAAACGATTTCTTTTAGAAATCAGTGATCTGGCAACCTTCGTGTCACGTGATTACAGAATTCAGGAAAAATATCTAGAGCGTGTACAGTTGCTGTACACGCTCTAGATATTTTTCCTGAATACACGCTCTAGATATTTTTCCCTCACAGCAAACTGGAGCGTGTGCAGTTACTGCACACGCTCCAGTTTGCTGTGAACGGTAACTGCACACGCTCCAGTTTGCTGTGAACGGTAACTGCACACGCTCCAGTTTGCTGTGAACGGTAACTGCACACGCTCAATATTTCCATGAGTGAGCCCACACGATCTAGTATCAAAATAATATGACCACTTACAGTCGCTCAAAAAAGTATCCGAACACTATGGTTGATTACAGAATTCAGAAAAAACATCTGGCAACGATTTTTTTTTAGAAATTAGTGACCTGGCAACCTTCGTGTCACGTGACACGAGTTTAATTACAAACCAAAAGTTTATTACAATAAAAATGCACATTTTTATTTCCCTTAAGTCTCATAATAAGCTGTCATTATAATTTAGTAGATATTTTTCGCTAGAACTGAAAATGGTTCCCAGATTCAGAGTTGTATTTATCTCTTTTATATTACGCTTAATTTTTGACATTGCATGACATTGCCAAAACTCCCTCTCACTCGTATACGGAGAAAGCTCCATGATGTCTGCACCGCTGGCAAACACAAAAGCTTTCGGAGCTCCGCTCATCAAATGTTTCTGTGACCCAGAATGAAAAGGAACGCACCGTCTGACCCCTCTCCCAACCCGAGTCTGCCCCTGGTCCAGGTGTGGGCAAGGGGCCGTAAACCAGCAGAAGCCAGGAAGTAACAAATGTCCTCTTGCTGTCCCCACGTTTTGTTAGCGGCGTCGACGGAATCATGAAATATGGCGTCGTAAACTTTTGCGTTATGGGTGAGCGGCGAGAGCGAGCAATGTGGCGGGCTTTCAACGCAGCGGATTTTTCTTATTCTCACACAGGTGACTTTAACCGAAGCGCCGATTTTGGATTCGTACTCCAATGTCCTTTATTTCTTTGGCGTCGCTTTTCAAGGGCAGGTGTTTTTAGTGATATTGACTCTGGGTTAACTGGAGTGTGGGCGAAAGTCTCTTCTGGTAGAAATATGTTTCAAAGACGCAAATTGCGAGTCTAGAAAGTCTTCAATGGCAAGCTGCTGTGAAGTAGTGGTTCACAAATTGGGTTGGCGTCGGTTGCTTACTTCTGAGTAGCACTTGTTTTGGCACCCAATAGTCGAAATAAACCAGGTCATAAGGATTCAAAGGAGGTTGGGTTGTTTTACATCTGAGCGGCACTTTTTTGCACACCAAGGGCTAAATGGCCAGGTCACAAGGACCCCGAAGGCTCAGAGAAGGTTGGGGGAGGGGACCCACTGGAACAGCTGTTGGGAGACAGATGGTAGCCTCCCGTCAAGGCCATCCAGCGTGTTCTTTAACGTTGGGTTTGTTTACCTCTGAGCGGCACTTTTTTGCACACCATGGGCTAAATGGCCAGGTCACATGGACCCCAAAGGCTCACAGAAGGTTGGGGTAGGGGATCCACTGGAACAGCTGTTGGGAGACAGATGGTAGCCTCCCGTCAAGGCCATCCAGCGTGTTCTTTAACGTTGGGTTGTTTTACCTCTGAGCGGCACTTTTTTGCACACCATGGGCTAAATGGCCAGGTCACACGGACCCCGAAGGTTCAGAGAAGGTTGGGGGAGGGGACCCACTGGAACAGCTGTTGGGAGACAGATGGTAGCCTCCTGTCAAGGCCATCCAGTGTGATCTTTAACGTGCACAGGATTTGGCTCTCCCGTACACGGGGCCACGGCTTAACGTCCCATCCGACGGACGGTGGCCTTTTCAAGCCCATCGGTGTCCCCTAATGACCGTGGAAAGATCAGGGAGTTTTACGGAGATAAATCTCAACGCTGACTCAGTTGTGACTCGAACCTGGGAACTGTAGATTACGAGCCGGGCGCGTTACCAACTGAGCCACCCCCGTCGCAGAAGGTTGGAGATGGGTTCCACTTGACAGCTGATAGGAGACAGATGAGAGCCTCAACTCAAAGCCATTTGAGCCTATTCTCTAACATGGTTACCTGTTCTCTGAACATGTAGTAGTATATGATTCTCCTGTGCACGGAACCACGGCTTTATGTCCCATCTGAAGGAATGAGGACTTTACAAGCCCACAGTGTCCCCTTTCTCACCGAAACAATGAGGATGGAGATAAACTTCAACGCTGACACAAGGACTACAGCTTACGATCATGGCACGTAACTGAGTGAGCCAACTGCAGCGCCTCACAAATTAGGTCAATAATCCTTACAGAGTTAAAATTTCTATCTCGACTTTTTTCTCAGAGCGATTAGTCTGCGAAACGAAATTACACTTAGGTACAGTCGCTCAAAAAAGTATCCGAACACTATGGTTGATTACAGAATTCAGAAAAATATCTGGCAAATTTTTTTTAGGAATCAGTGATCTGGCAACCTTCGTGTCACGTGACACGAAGGTTGCCAGATTACTGATTCCTAAAAAAAATCGGTGCCAGATATTTTGTCTGAATTCTGTAATCAACCATAGTGTTCGGATACTTTTTTGAGCGACTGTACAAATTCCGAATATTTCTGGTTTTATCGGCTGCAGTTCAGCATTCCTCATAGATCTTCTGAATGACTTGTGTAAGATTTCGGGATAACACGTGGTTTCATCTCGCTCTTTTGTCTTCCTCGTAGATCTTCTCTTTGTATTCATTTCGGATTCCCTGAGAACGAATGGCTCCTTCCTGATGAGTTGTCTTCTTCCACACAAGTCTATGGCTCAGTCAGCAGCTCACCATGATCGTTCCGCAAAATTCCCCGCCCTGCGCACGGTCAGTAGGGGACACCGATGGGCTTGGAAAGGCCGCCGTCCATCGGATGGGACGTTAAGCCATGGCCCAGTGTGCGGGAGAGCCATACCCTGTGCACGTTAAAGAACACGCTGGATGGTCTTGACAGGAGGCTACCATCTGTCTCCCAACAGCTGTTCCAGTGGGTCCCCTCCCCCAACCTTCTGTGAGCCTTCGGGGTCCATGTGACCTGGCCATTTAGCCCATGGTGTGCAAAAAAGTGCTGCTCAGAGGTAAAACAACCCAACCCAACCCACCATGATCTTAATCTGCAGTTCTTAGGTTCGAATTCCACCTGGGCCAGCATTGAGATTTATCTCCGAAAAATTTCCTTTTTAGCCCATTATATGCAAAAGGGCCACTCGAAAGTGTAACCCCCCCCCCTCCAACTTAATTCCAACAGATCTTCTCTACGGCGACTATACTGGCAAATCGGTTGCTAGAAAAGAAATTTTTTATTATTGAGTCTCAGTGCTAAAAAGATGCCTGCAAATTCTAAAATATGTAAAGACAACAGATTAGGCCAATTTTTCCGATTCTGTTGAAATTTTCGGTGTTTTGTGTATTTGTCCCGTTTACGCTCTTAATAAATAATATTATTTGATAAAAATTCTTTTTAACTTCGAAAACGTGCAAGATTCATTTCATTGGGACCAAAATAACTGAAATCATCTCCAGAACGAGATAAAAGTGGACAATGATTAGTAAAAATAAAATTAATTGTTTTAATGTTTTTTATTAAGAAATTGAATTCGTTTATGCATAATATGTATCCTTCGTAGTTTCTCTGTGCCTTGCCTAATCAAAAATTAACTCTTAAACATTAAGAGCTAGAACCATAAAATTCTGTATGCACCTTCCTCTTTTAGCAGCTTCCTCGTATCATAACTGAATTCGGCATGCAGCTTCCTCGTATCATATCTCAATTGGGTATTCAACTTCCTCTTATCATATCTCAATTCGGCATGCAGCTTTCTCTTATATCGCAATTCTGTATGCAGCTTTCTCTTATCGTATCTCAATTCTGTTTGCAGCTTCCTCTTATGATACTGTAGTTCCCAGGTTCGAGTCCCAGCTGGGTCAGCGTTGAGATTTATCTCCGCAAAATTCCCCGCCCTGCCCACGGTCAGTAGGGGACACCGATGGGCTTGGAAAGGCCGCCGTCCGTCGGATGGGACGTTAAACCGTATCCCCGTGTGCGGGAGAGCCATACCCTGTGCACGTCAAAGAACACGCTGGATGGCCTTGACGGGAGGCTACCATCTGTCTCCCAACAGCTGTTCCAGTGGGTCCCCTCCCCCAACCTTCTCTGAGCCTTCGGGGTCCATGTGACCTGGCCATTTAGTCCATGGTGTGCAAAAAAGTGCCGCTCAGAGGTAAAACAACTCAACCCTCTTATGATATCTCGATTCGGCATGCAGCCTCCTCTTATCGTAATGAATGCAACTTAAAGGATTGGCTCACGAGCCGCTTCCCCTCACACCCAAAAAAGGGAGAAGGAAACTTTACGGATATCAGTTTTCAATGATTTTTTTTTTTATCAAGTAATGCATTTTACCACAATAAATAATTACCATAAATAATAATAAAATACCATATAATCAGTATAATGCGACATAGTGAATTCTGAGGTAGGCCAAAACTCAACAGAAAGGTAGAAGAAACATTCATGGTATATCCGTCGATTGAACCCATGTTCCTTTATTCAAGAAGCCAGCAGGCTAACCATCGAAATGGAATGAAAAATATATGTTTAATATACGATATGTTATATAAAAGCTTAAGGCGTGGAGAGATCATCTTTTATGCATTTTAGAGAGTTTAATCCGAATCCGAGCAACTCATGATAGATCTGCTAGTGTATAAATGTTTCTTCTATTCTTTACTGAGTTCTTAGAGTAGCAGTGACGTACCCAAGGGTTTCATCTCCCCCCCCTGCCCCCTTAGTATCATCTATTTTTTAAAGCACGCCTCGTGAAACAGACACTCTAGTACGTCAAACGGAACTCAAACATAACAACCCTCCCTCGCCGATCTGGGGACGTCACCTGCTAATAGCTTATTACTTTGTAAAGTTGGGTTGTTTCACCTCTGAGCGGCATTTTTTTGCACATAACGGTCCCAATGGACAGGTCATAAA
This sequence comes from Ryuthela nishihirai, assembly GCA_038380435.1. NCBI lineage: Eukaryota > Metazoa > Arthropoda > Arachnida > Araneae > Heptathelidae > Ryuthela > Ryuthela nishihirai. Next base: position 46,908,647 of record JAWZYU010000020.1, read on the forward strand.
GACCCCGAGGGCTCAGAGAAGGTTGGGAGACCCACTGGACAGCTTTTGGGAGACAGATGGTAGCTTCCCGTCAAGGTCATCCAGAATGTTCTGTAACCTCTGAGCGGCATTTTTTTTGCACATAACGGGCCTAATGGACAGATCACAAGGACCCCGAGGGCTCAAAGAAGGTTGGGAGACCCACGGGACAGCTTTTGGGAGACAGATGATAGCCTCCCGTCAAGGTCATCCAGAATGTTCTGTAACCTCTGAGCGGCATTTTTTTGCACATAACGGGCCTAATGGACAGGTCACAAGGACCCCGAGGGGTCAAAGAAGGTTGGGAGACCCACTGGACAGCTTTTGGGAGACAGATGGTAGCCTCCGGTCAAGGTCATCCAAAGTGTTCTGTAACCTCTGAGCGACATTTTTTTTGCACATAACGGGCCTAACGGACAGGTCACAAGGACCCCGAGGGCTCAAAGATGGCTGGGAGACCCACTGGACAGCTTTTGGGAGACAGACTCTGGGCCCTCAGAGGTTTTCATTCAAGGTCATCCAGAGTGTTCTGTAGCGTGCACTGGGTATGGCTCCCGAACAAGGAGCCATGTCGACCCATTTATGCTAATCGGTGTCCCCTTCTGCCAATGGCAGAACGGGGAATTTTGCTGAGATAATTCCCAACGCTGGCCTAGGTGGATCTCGAGCCTGTGAACTGCAGAATACGAGCCTGGCGAGCTACAAATTGAGACACTTCCGTTCCTACTTCGTGAAATGATAATGGCACTCCAAGCATAAGTTAGTCTGAGGAATCTCTGGACCTTGGGGGTTCTTGTGACCTCTTCTTCTATCCAATTGTGTGAGAAACACTAAAAAGCACTATTATTTTCCAACAAATTCGCCAACTGAAATAAATGGACATGTCTGATGGCTAAAAATTTTCATAGCAGCACAGAAAATTAATTAGCATAAAAGTTATTAATTGAAGATTCTCTGTCGCATATTTCCATATTTTTGAAACCGAGCTCAACTCATTGAATTCCTGCCAAATTTTTCCTCAACCGTCTGAATTCCTGCAAAATTAATCTCAAGATGCTACAACAAGATATGACAGATAAATATGTTGAGAATGTCTTCATACGATGCGCCTTTGTAATTCTTAATGATGCCGATCCGAAATTTATTAGTTTTAGAAATTATTCTCATTTGAAGTGTCACTTTTATCTTTGGGAAGCAGAAAGGAAGAAGGATGTTGATGTCTTCAATCACATGCTCTGCATTTCAGTGGAAGTGTTTTTCTTTCGCTTTGGGAGGGAATTGGCTCAGTCGATAGCGCGCCAGGTTCGTAATCTGCGGTTCTCATGTTCCAGTCTCAACTGGGCCAGCGTTGAGAATTTTCTCTGCTAATTCCCATCCCGCCCTAGGTGAGGGGTCGGGGGGTGACTCAGTCGATAGCGCGCCAGGTTCGTAATCTGCGGTTCTCATGTTGCAGTCTCAGCTGGGCCAGCGTTGAGAATTTTCTCTGCTAATTCCCATCCCGCCCTAGGTGAGGGGTCGGGGGGTGGCTCAGTCGATAGCGCGCCAGGTTCGTAATCTGCGGTTCTCATGTTCCAGTCTCAACTGGGCCAGCGTTGAGAATTTTCTCTGCTAATTCCCATTCCGCCCTAGGTGAGGGGTCGGGGGTGGCTCAGTCGATAGCGCGCCAGGTTCGTAATCTGTAGTTCTCATGTTCCAGTCTCAACTGGGCCAGCATTGAGAATTTTCTCTGCTAATTCCCATCCCGCCCTAGGTGAGGGGTCGTGGGTGGCTCAGTCGGTAGGGCGCCAGGTTCGTAATCTGTAGTTCTCATGTTCCAGTCTCATCTGGGCCAGCGTTGAGAATTTTCTCTGCTAATTCCCATCCCGCCCTAGGTGAGGGGTCGGGGGTGGCTCAGTCGATAGCGCGCCAGGTTCGTAATCTGCGGTTCTCATGTTCCAGTCTCAACTGGGCCAGCGTTGAGAATTTTCTCTGCTAATTCCCATCCCGCCCTAGGTGAGGGGTCGGGGGGTGGCTCAGTCGATAGCGCGCCAGGTTCGTAATCTGCGGTTCTCATGTTCGAGTCTCAACTGGGCCAGCGTTGAGAATTTTCTCTGCTAATTCCCATCCCGCCCTAGGTGAGGGGTCGGGGGGGGTGACTCAGTCGATAGCGCGCCAGGTTCGTAATCTGCGGTTCTCATGTTCCAGTCTCAACTGGGCCAGCGTTGAGAATTTTCTCTGCTAATTCCCATCCCGCCCTTGGTGAGGGGTCGGGGGGTGACTCAGTCGATAGCGCGCCAGGTTCGTAATCTGCGGTTCTCATGTTCCAGTCTCAACTGGGCCAGCGTTGAGAATTTTCTCTGCTAATTCCCATCCCGCCCTAGGTGAGGGGTCGGGGGGTGACTCAGTCGATAGCGCGCCAGGTTCGTAATCTGCGGTTCTCATGTTCCAGTCTCAACTGGGCCAGCGTTGAGAATTTTCTCTGCTAATTCCCATCCCGCCCTAGGTGAGGGGTTGGGGGTGGCGCAGTCGGTAGAGCGCCAGGCTCGTAATCTGTAGTTCCCAGGTTCGAGTCCCAGCTGGGTCAGCGTTGAGATTTATCTCCGCAAGAATTCCCCGCCCTGCCCACGGTCAGTAGCGGACACCGATGGGATTGGAAAGGCCGCCGTCCGTCGTATGGGACGTTAAGCCGTGGCCCCGTGTGCAGGAAAGCCATACCCTGTGCACGTTAAAAAACACACTGGATAGCCTTGACGGGAGACTACCATCTGTCTCCCAACAGCTGTTCCAGTGGGTCCCCTCCCCCAACCTTCTCTGAGACTTCAGGATCCATGTGACCTGGCCATTTAGCCCATGGTGGGCAAAAAAGTGCCGCTCAGAGGTAAAACAACCCAACCCTAGGTGAGACACGGGACGTCAATGGGCTAGGGAAGGCCACTGTCCATCCGATGTGACGTCAATCGTGTTGCTTTGTACAGGAAAGGCTTACCCTGTGCACGTCAAAGAATACGTTGGTTGATTTTGACGGGAGGCTACCATCTGCCTTTTAACAGCTGTCTACTGGGTTTCCTACTACTATCCTTGTGACCTGGCCACTTAGTTCATTGTGTGGGCAAAAAAGTGCCGTTAAGAAGAAAAATAACCCCCTCATAGAAACTTTCGCGCTGATGAAAGAAGAACGTATACACTTCATTATCAAAAGTATTGTAACAGTTCTTGTATAGGATGCATGGCAAAAATAAATTTTCATTTTAAAATTGTTATTTTCATGAATAAGTATTTCACTGATTCAAATGAAAAGCATAAATGGATTACATGTAAAACGTTATTTACAAAAAAAAAAACTTATTTATTTATTTATTTATTGCGATTGCTAGTATAGAAGAATAATCAGTTACTGGACCAATATATAAAGAAAAACTGAGTTTGGGTTGGGTTGTTTTACCTCTGAGCGGCACTTTTTTGCACACCATGGGCTAAATGGCCAGGTCACATGAACCCCGAAGGCTCAGAGAAGGTTGGGTGAGGGGACCCACTGGAACAGCTGTTGGGAGACAGATGGTAGCCTCCCGTCAAGGCCATCCAGCGTGTTCTTTAACGTGCACAGGGTATGGCTCTGCCGCACACGGGACCAAGGCTTAACGTCCCATCCGACGGACGGCGGCCTTTCCAAGCCCATCGGTGTCCCCTACTGACCGTGGGCAGGGCGGGGAATTTTGCGGAGATAAATCTCAACGCTGACCCAGCTGGGACTCGAACCTGGGAACTACAGATTACGAGCCTGGCGTGCTACCGACTGAGCCACCCCCGCCCCAAGAAAAACTGACAAAAAAACAGAAGTTTATGAATAAAAAATAAACAAATAATGAGTAATGACAAAATTAAAAGATATATAAAAATCTGATTTTGGGTAATGGTCATTTTCATTTGAGAGGCACTTTTGTACACACAATGGGCTAAATGACCAGGTCATAAGAACCCCAATGGCTGAGAGCAAGTTAACGCACAGCTGTTGAGAGATAAATGGAAACCTCCAGCAAAGGCCGTCCGGTCTGTCCGTTAACGCGAACAAGGTATTTGATCTCCCGTACAAGAATCACGGCTTAATTTCCTTATGAAGGACGGCGGCCTTTACAAGCCAATCAGCGTTCCCTTTTTAATTGATTGCAGAGTGGGGGTTTTAGCGGATAACCTGGGAAATGGGGATCACATGCCTGGCGCGCTACGGGTTGAGCCAATCGCGGCCTCCTTTATTGTTGATTAGCAGATTAACGGTGCAGTACAGTCGCTCAAAAAAGTATCCGAACACTATGGTTGATTACAGAATTCAGAAAAAAATATCTGGCAACGATTTTTTTAGAAATTAGTGATCTGGCAACCTTCGTGTCACGTGATTACAGAATTCAGGAAAAATATCTGGAGCGTGTACAGCAACTGTACACGCTACAGTTACCGTTCACAGCAAACTGGAGCGTGTGCAGTTACTGCACACGCTCCAGTTTGCAGTGAACGGTAGCTGCACACGCTCAATATTTCCGTGAGTGAGCCCACACGATCTAGTATCAAAATAATATGACCACCTACAGTCGCTCAAAAAAGTATCCGAACACTATGGTTGATTACAGAATTCAGAAAAAATATCTGGCAACGATTTTTTTTTTAGAAATTAGTGATCTGGCAACCTTCGTGTCAGACACGAAGATTGCCAGATCACTGATTTCTAAAAAAAAAATCGTTGCTAGATATTTTTTCTGAATTCTGTAATCAACCATAGTGTTCGGGTACTTTTTTGAGCGACTATACGTAACATGTTTTTCGTACTAATTTGTAATTCTTCTCGGCTCGGTAGGATTCCAAAACAAATTCTTTTCAAATTTTCTGTCCAAATAATTCGATACAAATTCTTCCGATGAAAAAAAATAGGAAGATTTTGCCCTACAACTTTTTCACCTTCTGCGAGTAATTAACAATAAATATTACATTTGAGCGTCGTAGAAATTCCATCTTTAGAAAGTGTATCGAATACGAGGTGCCAGCAGGCATTAACTTAATATCAAGCTGTAAAATTGATAGATAACCCTAATGAGCACTAAATAAATAAATAAAATAAATACCCCCTCAAGCAGCTGCTTGCCACAGAGGTCTGACAGGAGCCTGTCAGTTTATATGCCACAGTAAAAGATCTGAGAGGATGGCAGGACCTCAGCAGAAAACATCACGAACATCCATGCCTTACCTGGGGCTCGAACCCAGGTCCCGTAGAACAGTAGCCAAGCGCGCTAACCACTCGGCCACGGGACGGCTCGAGAACTAAATGCACAATTGTTTTGCCTTTTTGTGCAAGTGTATTAATCTCTGGAGTCACGTGCTGTAATGATTTCCGACCAGCCGATTTAATAATTATCTCCAATTTTAGTCTCATTAAATATTTGATAATGAATAGTCTTCTCTGTACCTTTGAGGCAGAGAGCCTTGGGGAACGGGGAATTAGAATCGCATAGGCTGCAATTTATTTCACTTCTTTCCACTTTATTTGCGATACCCACCTGAAAATACTTCCCTGCGTTGCTACATTTTACAATAAGTAAATAATCAATAAATATATTTTTTTCTCTTTCACTGCATGGCGATTGAGTTGGTTCATTCGGTACATTCCATTCTCGTAATCTGATGTTCCCAGGTTCGAGTCCACACTGTGACAGAGTTAGGATTTTCTCCCCTAGTCCCTAATCTGTCTTCTTTAATAAAGTGAGAGCGCTGATCTTGGAAAGACGCACGACCGTCAGATACGATGTTAAACCTTATCCTCGTGGGCACGAGGTTCGAGTTCACACTGCAACTGAGTTAGGATTTTTATTAGGTTTAGGAAAGACGCACGACCGTCGAATACGATGTAAAACCTTATCCTCGTGGGTACGTTTCCTACGAAAAAAGCAAACGTGCCCACGAGGATAAGGTTTAACATCGTATCCGACGGTCGTGCGTCCTTCCATCATCATCGCTCTCACTTTCTTAAAGAAGGCAGATTAGGGACTAGGGGAGAAAATCCAGATTAGAGACTAGGAGCGTAAAACCTCCCTATCCTCGTGGGCACGAGAATCAGACGTTGTGCATGCTAAAGAAGAAACTGGATGGCCTAGACAGGAGGAATCCATCTGTCTCCTAACAGCTGCTTAGTGGATCCTTATCCATTATCCTCAGGAAGTTGGAACAACCGATAGCACGACAAGTCCGTAGTCTGCAGTTCCCATGTTCGAGATCCAACCATGATTAGATTTATCTCCATTAATCTCTCTCTCCCCGCCTCTCCCATCACCAGAGAAAGGATACTATTAGGCTTGAAAAAGAAAACGATGTCCGTTGGATCGGACGTTAAGCCGTGTCGCCGTGTGCAGGAGAGACATACTTGTGTACGTTAAAGAACATGCTGGATGGCCTTGACGGTAGCGCGCCAGGCTTTACCAGAGGCTTCTATTTATCCCCTAACAGCAGTTCAGTGAGTCCGCTTCCCCAACCTTTTCTCACCTCTTGGGGTCTTTATGGGCTGGCTATTTAGCCCATTCTGTGCAAAAAGAAGCGCCACTCAGAGGTAAAACAACTCTTCTTCAACCCAGCTCCGACACTTTAGTCCAGGGGTGCCAATTACGGCCCCCACAGGGTACCGATCGCTCTTTAGCAAGGTAGGAGACGCCCACGACATGGTAAGAAGTAGAATTTGTTTTTAAGAGTTAGGTTTTTTCCATTAAAAATTTTTAGATTAATTTACCGCAAAAATAGAATGTCTTTTTAACAAATTAAACGCTAGTTAAATTATTTATTTTCCGTTATATACCGATGGCACCCCCTTATTTCTCTATATTCGAACGTACACAGAAATTTAATATCCCACCCAAAGAAATCCTAAATTAAAAGTAATCCACGGTGTGAAAAAGTTTGGGCACCCCTACTTCAGGAAATGCCGCAAAGTGATAAAATAAATCAACCATTTTTAACTACAAAAAAAATATCTTATTATGCATTTTTCATAGGAAACGTGGAAAAATGTAGAAAAAGAGTTAACTGTACAGTCGCTCAAAAAAGTATCCGAACACTACGGTTGATTACAGAATTCAGAAAAAATATCTGGCAACGATTTTTTTAGAAATTAGTGATCTGGCAACCTTCGTGTCACGTGATTACAGAATTCAGGAAAAATATCTGGAGCGTGTACATCAACTGTACACCCTCCAGTTTGCTGTGAACGGTAACTGCACACGCTCAATATTTACGTGAGTGAGCCCACACGATCTAGTATCAAAATAATATGACCACCTACAGTCGCTCAAAAAAGTATCCGAACACTATGGTTGATTACAGAATTCAGAAAAATATCTGGCAAATTTTTTTTAGGAATCAGTGCTCTGGCAACCTTCGTGTCAGGTGACAGGAAGGTTGCCAGATCACTGATTCCTAAAAAAAAAATCGGTGCCAGATATTTTTTCTGAATTCTGTAATCAACCATAGTGTTCGGATACTTTTTTGAGCGACTGTACCTGCAAAATCGGTATGAACCGAAAACTTATAAAGCTATGCAGAATATAACCTTTCATGATTAATCACTATCACACAGTTAAATATTAACCTTTTAAAGCTGATAAGAGCAGAGCTGTTTAAAATTTATTTCCCTGTTGTATGCAGTTTTAATACTCTTAATACTCTTAATTCGCTTAATGAAACGAATAATCAACTTTCGATATAGTTTTTTCTCGAAATACTCAACAAAAGTTTCTATCTGAAGTTTGAAGTGCGTACATAAAGCATCAAATACGAACGTCTAAACTTTATTCCCCGTCCTGTGGCCGAGGGGTTAGCACGCTTGGCTACTGATCAAAGGGACCTGGGTTCGAACCCCGGGTTAAGGCACGGATGTTTGTGTTATCATTCTGCTGAGGTCTCGCCATCCTTACAGACTTATACTATGGCTTATTAAACTGACAGGCTCCTGTCAGACCTCTGTGGCAAGCACCTGCTTGAGGAGGTATTTATTTTTTTAACTTTATTTAGTGTACAGTCGCTCAAAAAAATATCCGAACACTATGATCTATCACTTGATTACAGAATTCAGAAAAAACATCTGGCAACGTTTTTTTTAGAAATTAGCGATCTGGCAACCTTCGTGTCACGTGACAAGAAGGTTTTCAGATCACTAATTTCTAAAAAAATCGGTGCCAGATATTTTTTCTGAGTTCTGTAATCAACCATAGTGTTCGGATACTTTTTTGAGCGACTGTAGGTGGTCATATTATTTTGATACTAGATCGTGTGGGCTCACTCACGGAAATATTGAGCGTGTGCAGTTACCGTTCACAGGAAACTGCAGCGTGTGCAGTAACTGCACACGCTCCAGTTTGCTGTGAACGGTAACTGGAGCGTGTACAGTTGCTGTACACGCTCCAGATATTTTTCCTGAATTCTGTAATCACGTGACACGAAGGTTGCCAGATCACTAATTTCTAAAAAAATCGGTGCTAGATATTTTTTCTGAATTCAGTAATCAACCATAGTGTTCGGATTTTTTTTTGAGCGATTGTATGACTATGTGTTTACAATATACAGTAGGTTCTCGGTTTACATGAATTTAATTAACGTGTTTTTGGAATATCGTGGTCATTGTATTTACACCTATTCTTGATTTACATTCGACTTTTTTTTTTGAAATAATGAGATTTGAACTCAGAAAATTTTAAAGGAAAGAAAATGAATGGCTATCAGACACTGTTGCCTTCCTACCTGAGGAAAAAAGGAAGCGTAAAACCTAAACCCTCATGCTCCATCACTGTTCAACATCTTCCAGGAGGTGAAGAGTACAGTTTGTCCTACAGTTTTGTATGCTCTGTCACGTGATTAAGATGACCCCCCCTAAATCTGTAACTTCCACCACAACGGCGCTCAGCGTAAGTCTCGGAAAAAATAAAAAAAATATAATATTCTTATTGTAGATTAGTTTATCTTTTATTTTGAGCCTTACTATAAAGTATTACAATGTCTTTATAATAATAAAAAATATTTATATATAAAGTATTACAATGTCTTTACAGAATTCAGGAAAAATATTTGGAGCGTGTACAGCAACTGTACACGCTCCAGTTACCGTTCACAGCAAACTGGAGCGTGTGCAGTTACTGAACACGCTCCAGTTTGCTGTGAACGGTAACTGCACACGCTCAATATTTCCGTGAGTGAGCCCACACGATCTAGGTCTTTGTGAGCTCACACGATACAATGTGCTGTGAACATTAACCGCAACCGCTCCAAAAAAAAAATGCAAAAAATAATAGTGTATAGTGAAAAATAAAACGAACGAGGAAATAGACGAATGTATGAGTTTTGAAGAAACCCTTTTCATTGTCCTACTATTTCCTCTATTTCTTACGAAAAAAATTATACTTGATTGTTACTTATTTTCCTTTACTCGGCCATTTTTAAGAATGCCATCCATCCTCCGTGCATTTAAAACGAGATTTGACTGTATTCGATACATCCTGTATTCGATACTAGCAAAAACGAAACGTCCTGATTGGTGGCTTCTTGGTATGTCGATTAAATGTCCAGGGAAACATGACGTCAAGGGGCAACGTGATCCTGTCTGGGATATTTGTTTTCTACTCTGATGCTTGGTGAGACGCAGACAGCACGGGGTTAAAAAGGTCTCCGCCACCACCCCCTTGGGACATTAAATCGACGATCCCTCTGCAGGAGCGTCACTTAAAGAACGCATAAGACAGATTTGATAGTGTCTGCTCCATCTGCTCCTAACATCTCTGCCAAATCGTCTCTGTGTCTTAGGCCATTCAGGCCATTACTAGGCAAGTAAAAATAGCGACTCTCACATAATACAACAACCTGGGTTGGGTTGTTTTACCTCTGAGCGGCACTTTTTTGCACACCATGGGCTAAATGGCCAGGTCACATGGACCCCGAAGGCTCAGAGAAGGTTGGGGGAGGGGACCCAGTGGCACAGCTGTTGGGAGACAGATGGTAGCCACCCGTCAAGGCCATGCAGCGTGTTCTTTAACGTGCACAGGGTATGGCTTTCCCGCACACGGGGCCACGGCTTAACGTCCCATCCGACGGACGGCGGCCTTTCCAAGCATATCGGTGTCCCCTACTGACCGTGGGCAGGGCGGGGAATTTTGTGGAGATAAATCTCAACGCTGACCCAGCTGGGACTCGAACCTGGGAACTACAGATTACGAGCCTGGCGCGCTACCGACTGACCACCCCCGCCCCTACAACAACCTGAAATTCATAAGAATGATACTAAAAGTGTTCCATTCCTTAAACCGGTTTTTTGGCGTTACGAACAAAATGCTCCAAAGTCACTGGGAACTTTAAAAGAGAGATCTTATTTGATGTAACGATGTGAATAATTTTCCTGCTCTACAAACGCATCTAACCACATCGGTTTCCAAGGGGCAAATACTCGAGAGTCGTTATGCAAAGCGGGATTCCGTTTGATTTTAATTAAAGCCTTAGCCATCTGGGCACTTAACGCAAATAACCGACAAAAAGAGTCCGCATTTCCAGTTATCATTGCTACAGACTTAAAAATGAATTTGTGTGTGGAAATTAGAATAAAACAGCTTTTGTTATTTCCACTTCGCTTTTGGAAACCTCGAAGAAGTTCCAACTTCTTTCTAGTGAAGTGGATATTCCTTACTTTCGAGAAATCTCTGTTCACTCTCTCAATACGACTTTCATACTCTCTGTTTCAAGTATGTTTCTTTTTATGTTAATGACACTTGTACTTTTAGAGAGAAGAATTCTGCACACGCATACAAAAAAACTTAGAAATTGTTGAAGAGAATTGCTATTCAGCGCCAATGGGTGTGAGCGTTTAGGAACTGATTCGTATAATGGGAATTGCTATAGATTCTTACAGCAAGAATTCTGAAGAGAAAGAAATATCTGAGGAACATCGTGAAATTTTGTACAGTCGCTCGAAAAAATATCCGAACACAGAATTATAATATACCGTTGATTACAGAATTCAGAAAAAATATCTGGCAACGATTTTTTTTAGAAAATTAGTGATCTGGCAACCTTCACGAAGGTGAAGTGATTAGTGATCTGGCACCATCGTGAAGGTTGCCAGATCACTAATTTTCTAAAAAAAATCGTAGCCAGATATTTTTTCTGAATTCTGTAATCAACCATGGTGTTCGGATACTTTTTTGAGCGACTGTAGGTGGTCATATTATTTTGATACTAGATCGTGTGGGCTCACTCACGGAAATATTGAGAGTGTGCAGTTACCGTTCACAGCAAACTGGAGCGTGTGCAGTAACTGCACACGCTCCAGTTTGCCGTGAACGGTAACTGGAGCGTGTACAGTTGCTGTACACGCTCCAGATATTTTTCCTGAATTCTGTAATCACGTGACACAAAGGTTGCCAGATCACTAATTTCTTAAAAAATCGTTGCCAGATATTTTTCCTGAATTCTGTAATCACGTGACACGAAGGTTGCCAGATCACTAATTTCTTAAAAAATCGTTGCCAGATATTTTTCCTGAATTCTGTAATCACGTGACACGAAGGTTGCCAGATCACTAATTTCTTAAAAAATCGTTGCCAGATATTTTTCCTGAATTCTGTAATCAACCATGGTGTTCGGATACTTTTTTGAGCGACTGTAGGTGGTCATATTATTTTGATACTAGATCGTGTGGGCTCACTCACGGAAATATTGAGAGTGTGCAGTTACCGTTCACAGCAAACTGGAGCGTGTGCAGTAACTGCACACGCTCCAGTTTGCTGTGAACGGTAACTGGAGCGTGTACAGTCGCTGTACACGCTCCAGATATTTTACCTAAATTCTGTAATCACGTGACACGAAGGTTGCCAGATCACTAATTTTATAAAAAAAATCGTTGCCAGATATTTTTTTCCTGAATTCTGTAATCAACCATAATGTTCGAATATTTTTTTGAGCGACTGTAGCACCTGTATAGAATTTTTTTTCAGTTGCCTTAGAAAGGTGCGTCTTTATTGTGCCAATCAGAAAAAATAAGGGACCACCATTAACTCTTCGGTTGCTAATAGAAAATGTACAATTTATACAAATCATACGAAAATGGTGCTTAAGGAAAAACCAATAGTAAAGTTTCTCAGGCGGGATATACAATAAGAGAAGCAGTAGATTATTTTTATCCCAATGCAAAAAGTTGTTGAAATATTTTTATTAATTTGAACTGTTTAAATATTAATGTTTTATAATAAGAATATTTGTTTCAAAAGCGACCTACATTTTAGTAATGAGATATAACTCATCAAATGTAGGCAAAGGTCTCTACTCTTATTCAACCTTTCGGATAGGGTTGGTTTACTCGATAGCGCGCCATGTTCGTAATCTTAAGTTTCAGGTTCGAGACCCACCCTACCCTTGAAGACCTACCTTGGTGAGAAAGGAACACCGATGGATATGGAGAGGCCACCTTCCGCACGATGGGACTTTAAGCCGTGACCCGACTGCAGGTGAAGTATACACTCTGCAGCTTAAATAACACGCTGCATTGGTATATATATATTGTTACGACAGATGAAGGAGCAACAGTGACTTCATGACTTAACGTGACTGGAGCCCTCGTGTGTGCTTCTACGTGAGAGGTTTAATTAGGCAACGAATTGGAACTGAGAACGATTCGGAAGAATGAAAAATATAGCAGTGCAGTGTGTAAAAAGTTGTGAGATCTGAAAGGACGTTCAGATGATCTGAGTCAGTGCGCGTTAAGTGAAAATAAGTATCTTTTATGTGATGTGTGCGCGGGCGGTCGTTTTGTTTTGCTAGTGTGATAAGTTTAGTGAACTAGCACAGGACGAGAGTTTGTTTACGTCTGAAGATATTCAAGTGACATGGTAAACTAAGTGAAGAGGTAGTATTTAGTAGAACAGACAGAGCTGATATTGTATACTCTGTACAAAAAGGTTAATGATAGTAGTTAATTTGTTTATAAGGTATTTCATCCATATTTTCTTTGTAACAATTTGCATTGTATTGTAATTGGTTCTAAAATATAGTTATTAATACTCAAGCTCAGTGCCTATCCATTTTGTAATTCGCAACAATATAATGCTTCTGCCGGCTCCTAACTTTCACGGAGTCCTTGTGACCTGGACATTTAGTCCATTGTGGACAAAAGAAAGTGCCACTCAGAGGTAAAACAATTCAACCTATTCGACCTTTCCTTTTATTTGTTCCGCTCAAATTATTTATAAAAATAGAACTTCCTAATCTCGAAGATAAATAAGATTCTGTCATCGAGATGAAAAGTGGCGTAGGAAGTAGCTGAGAGTCATGCAACAATCCTAATGATGAGGATGGAGAGAGAGGAACAGGTTTTCATTTTTCTCTCCATCCTAAACCAGTGAAGATAGTTGAAAACGATTTTTGCTATCATATTCTTTGTTTCCCTTCTGATTATTTAGCCCTCCTATATTGTTGGATGATTTCATCCAATGCGCAATTCAACAGGGAGCGGATTTTAAGCGGAAGTATTAAAACTTCACTGCTACCGGAAGTCCATTGACCCCACTAACTTGTAGATTTCTTTTTTCGTATTGTGGATTCAGAAATATTTTTTTCGCTTTTAATTTCAATTCTTTCGACCGCGATTTTTTTTTTTCAAATTGTCACGAATTAATTTGCGAATCTTAAGTTTTTCAGATTCTGCAATCGTATCATTAAGTTTCTTTTTTTCCATTTTGTCAAAAACGATTTTCTTACGCCTTTAAGGAGCAGCATATTAAGACATGGAAAAGTGCAAAGAGGAGAAATAATCGTTGCTATTTTTCCCGCAATTTCTGAGAAGTTTACATTTCCTCTATGTCGGTAGACATTCACATCCAGAGCACTTAAATTTCACGACGTCCAGTCTCATTGATTTCAACTTAGAAATGCATTAAAATGGAGCACAGATATCCGATTGGCAGGGATTGCGAAATATTGCCTTTCAGATATTCAAGTGGGAGTCTTTTCTCTCTCTTCAAGTGGCAGCATTACCACTCTGAAAAGTCGGAACGGTCGCACATTCTGCAGAATCCACCGTCTGGAAACGTGTAGTAAGAAACTGGGGAAAAAAATCATTCCAATAAATCGTTTATAAATTTTAACGAAATATTCACAGAACTCATTAAAAAACTCATTAAAAGTTTTAAAAATATAAAAAATAATATAAACTCATAAAAAAATTAAGAAAAAATTTAAAACAGTTGTCCATTCCATTCTAATCGATGTAGTTTTTGTTACAAGACTTATATGATTGAATTAGAACAACTGAATTCCCAGGAGCAATTATCACGTCCATGTTTCTGAATTTCTACGAATGAAAAACATCATAATTATTTTACTAATTTCTAGGATTGGAATATCTCTCCTAATTCACTTACTTTGAGGAAACGTTCCCATTCCATGTGTTTGTAGGAGTGTTAAGCATAATGCCCTTTGTGCATTTTAGGAAATTCAAAGCGTTATGCCCATTTCATGTATTTTTCACGAGTAGAATGTATCATCATTTCATATATTTTCATGGTGGAAGGTATCGTGCTCATTTCTTTCAGAGTGAGAATATCATATCCATTTCACATCTTTCCACGAGTCCACATATCTCGTTCATTTCACTTAATTCCAATAGAGTGAGAGCATCGGGCTCATTTCATTTATTTTCAAGAGCATCAGACCATAGAGGAATCAGACTTTCATATATGTCCAGGGACATCAGAGCACTTTTATATATTTTCAGATGAATCAGGTCCGTGTCACATATTTTCAGAAGCAACAGGTTTATTCCCATATTTTCAGGAGCATCGGGTCCATGTCACATATTTCCAGAAGCAACAGGCTTATTTCCCCATATTTTCAGGAACATCGGGTCCATGTCACATATTTCCTGAAGCAACAGGTTTATTCCCATATTTTCAGGAGCTTCTGTTTCATGTCACATATTTCCAGAAGCAACAGGCTTATTTCCCCATATTTTCAGGAACATCGGGTCCATGTCACATATTTCTTGAAGCAACAGGCTTATTTACCATATTTTCAGGAACATCGGGTCCATGTCACATATTTCCAGAAGCAACAGGCTTATTTCCCCATATTTTCAGGAGCATCGGGTCCATGTCACATATTTCCAGAAGCAACAGGCTTGTTTCCCATATTTTCAGGAGCATCCGGTTCATGTCACATATTTCCAGAAGCAACAGGCTTATTTCCCCATATTTTCAGGAACATCGGGTCCATGTCACATATTTCCTGAAGCAACAGGTTTATTCCCATATTTTCAGGAGCTTCTGTTTCATGTCACATATTTCCAGAAGCAACAGGCTTATTTCCCCATATTTTCAGGAACATCGGGTCCATGTCACATATTTCTTGAAGCAACAGGCTTATTTACCATATTTTCAGGAACATCGGGTCCATGTCACATATTTCCAGAAGCAACAGGCTTATTTCCCCATATTTTCAGGAGCATCGGGTCCATGTCACATATTTCCAGAAGCAACAGGCTTGTTTCCCATATTTTCAGGAGCATCCGGTTCATGTCACATATTTCCAGAAGCAACAGGCTTATTTCCCCATATTTTCAGGAACATCGGGTCCATGTCACATATTTCCTGAAGCAACAGGTTTATTCCCATATTTTCAGGAGCTTCTGTTTCATGTCACATATTTCCAGAAGCAACAGGCTTATTTCCCCATATTTTCAGGAACATCGGGTCCATGTCACATATTTCTTGAAGCAACAGGCTTATTTACCATATTTTCAGGAACATCGGGTCCATGTCACTTATTTCCAGAAGCAACAGGCTTATTTCCCCATATTTTCAGGAGCATCGGGTCCATGTCACATATTTCCAGAAGCAACAGGCTTGTTTCCCATATTTTCAGGAGCATCCGGTTCATGTCACATATTTCCAGAAGCAACAGGCTTATTTCCCCATATTTTCAGGAACATCGGGTCCATGTCACATATTTCCTGAAGCAACAGGTTTATTCCCATATTTTCAGTAGCATCGGGTTCATGTCACATATTTACAGAAGCAACAGGCTTATTTCCCCATATTTTCAGGAACATCGGGTCCACGTCACATATTTCCAGAAGCAACAGGTTTAATTCCCATATTTTCAGGAGCATCGCGTCCATCTCACATACTACCAGAAGAATCGGGATAATTTCTTATATTTCCAGGAGCATCAGACCAATTTTACGTATTTTCCGGAACATCGAGTCCGTTCACATGTTTTTTCATATATTTCCAGGGGCATCAGACCCTGTTCATATATTTTCAGCAGCATCAGGTCCATTCGCATATTTCCAAGAGCATCAGGACCATTTCCCACATATTTCAAGAGTATGAGGACCATTCACATATTTCAAGAGCATGAGGACCATTCACATATTTCAAGAGCATCAGACCCCTTTCGCATATTTCCAAGAGCATCAGATCCCGTTCACATATTTTCAGGAACATCGGGCCCATTTCACATTTTCTCAGGAGCATCAGTCTGATTCCACGTATTTTCAGGATCGGGTGCATAAGGCCCATTTTGCATATTTTAGGATGGAGAACATCGACATCATTTCACACATTTCCAAGAGCAACTGCATAAAGCACATTTCACATACGGGAGCTAAACTGATTTCACGCATTTCTAGGAACAGAAACATCATACACATTTCGCAGCAATGGCATCGTGTTCGTTCGACGTCATTCCAACGGTTTTTTGGTTATTGTTGTTTTTTTATTTGCAATACTTAGCTCTTTAGAATAACTTCTATTCCAGGATTACTTTCAATCCTAGATGCTGCTCCTAGATTTTACAGGCTCTATCGTACAAACCTGCTCATTAAGTTAAACTGATCACTGCCTCAGTAGAGCTAACACATAATATACGAGTATCTGTTAGCACAGTAAGCAGCTGAATTTCCTAAAATAACAAAGACATTCCTAACAAATTGCATCTTGAGTAACAAGAACGAACTTGAAGGATCTCTGGTCAACAAGAGAGATGTCGAAGAGACACTGCTTAACAAGAGCAAACTTGAAGAAACACCAAACAAAAAAAAAATTTTTGGGAGAACCAGCGTCCAATAGCAACAACCCTTGGTGCCCCAAAGAGTGATTCGGACAGCACATCAGTCTGCGTCCTCCCCACATCCCATCGCATTTGCCGCGACATGATCCCTAGCGTCGTTGACGGTTCATCCAACCACGTGACTAAAGTGTCACGGGATCTGAAGAGGGAATTGATGGATCGACCGATTAGTCATATACGTCTCGGCTCGAGCTTCACCAAGAACTCTTTCTCTCCACTCTCCCTAGTCCACAGCCAGGAGATTCGATTAATAACAACCGCAGATAGCCATGAAATCGCTATTTTGGAGAGATGATACACTGCTGCCATAAATATCTTGCCCGTTCTTTGGCTAGGGCTCCGTCTCGAATGCCCGTTATCGTTTATTCTTGCACATTCTGTAAGGCTTTAGTTTTCACATGATGTTTTTATAGCTCCGGCTTGAAATTAAACTGCTCGAAGAATTTGTGGGTTTTATATTCAATACCCAGTTGTGCAGCAAACGCTCACTAATGAGAAGTCTACGGCGAAGTGAGTGAAAGCTAAGGTGTCGGCGTTTTGGCCAAGGACAAAGGCCGTCCATCAAGCAGAGGAACCTAGCACTGCATCACCGACTAAGCCCGTAAGCGGAACATTAAATTAATGACACTAATGGCATCGCTTATTGGCCGCTGGAGATCAGAAAGGATCAGAGGAGGACTAGACGTAGCTCGGGATGCTGTGGAGGTAGTGACTGATGGAGGAGGGAGATCGGCCTCCTCTAGTGGAAATATGACACTCTCTCGTTCTCCCTACTCGAAAAGAGATCAAAACTGATTGCGCGCTGATTAAAGCCTTGAAAGAGAATGTTTTGCAGTCGAATTAACAGAATCTGTTGCAGTTCAACTAATGATTTAGTCCTGTATGGAGGAAGAGGCACTCGGCTTGGAATTCTGCCGTACAAACTGGAGAGGATGCAAAACAGAAGAAAAATCTGAATAAATTTGCATTATTAAATACGAAATAGAAATGGGGAACGCTTTTTTTTTATGTTTATCCTTATGTTAATTTACAACGTTAATTAGGACTAGGTTTCGGTCTTTCTATTTTAACCTGTGAGCAGCACTTTTATACATATGATGGGCTGAATGGAAATGCCACAACGACCTCAAAGACCTGCTATAAGAGAATGAAATCAGTAGACAACTGTTAGGATAGAGATGGAATTCATCATCAAAATCATCCCTAATGTTCTTTAACGTGTGTCGTAAACTTAACTGAATGTGATTTGCTGACCTGGGGATGCATATACACGTTTTAAAAGGCTTTAGCGAAATATTACCAATTTCTGGTACCTTGGTCAAATCAGACTCGAATTACTACACTTAAATAACCACAGAAACGTTATTATTGAATCCCCGATGAGCTTAGAAAGGCAACCATCCTTCAGGTGAGACGTTAAGTCGTGGGACCGTGTGCCGAAAAGCCATGGTCTAATATCGTTAAAGAACATGCTGTGTTATTTGGAAGGGAGATTTTCATCTGTCTTCTAACATCTTTCCAATGGATCTTTCCTCTACCTAGCTCTCAGCCTTTGGAGCATTTCTGACCTGGGCATCTAGCCCAATATGTGCTCAGAAGTGTCGCTCAGAGGTAAAACAACAACAACCATTCAATTTATTTCCTGTGGCTATATTTTTTTTCGCGATGTAAGCCTCTGTGTATCATAGTTGAATCTAATTCTCTTTTGCATATAAATATTGACCACTCTAAGGGTTAGGCTGTTTACCTCTGAGCAGCACTTTTTGGCACACCATGTGCTAAATGGCCAGGTCACATGGACCCCAAAGGCTCAGAGAATGTTCGGAAGAGTGGACCTACTGGACATCTATTGGAAGAGGATGGTAGCCTCCTGTCAAGGTCATCCAGCGTGTTCTTTAACGTGCACAAGCCGCAGCTCTCCCACACACTGGGTCACGGCTTTACGTCTCACCCGACGGACGGCTGCCTTTCCAAGTCCATCGATGGCCTGTACTGACAGAGTGTAGGGCGGGGAATTTTGCCGAGATAAATCTCAACTCTGGCTTAACTGGGACTCGAACCTCAGAACTGTATCTACGAGCCTGGCTCCCTACCGACTGAATCAGCCCCGCCTCTAATCACTCCATATTTAATCCATTTTACTTATTTTGTAAACTCTGAGTTAGTTGGTGTTGTAAACTTTTAATCTAAATGCTATTTCCTTTTTTTCTCTTTTACCAAAAGCATTCGATCGATAAAAAAAGAAAAAAATTTTTCCTGACATCGAAGTCACTTTAGGGTAATTACAAGAAACAATAAAAAAAAGCCCAAGTGAAAAATAAAAAAGAAATTCTGCGATCGACGATGAATTAGAAAAAAAAGGCGGTTAAAAAAATTCCAGCTTTGAAGGTGTTCTCCGAAACCACCTCGTCCAGGGTATGGCATCCGTTATTAAATACATCATCCGCTAGCAACAATATGCATTTAACATCATCTTCCAACTGGTTCTTTGTCCCCAATCCATCAGTATTTTCTAGGTTGCTATGACAACGCGTTTCGGGTCCATGCACGAATTAAGGTTGACGTACTCTACCATGGCTCGAGCGAAGCAAACCAACTTCGATCACTCAAAGGACAGAGGTTACTCACCGGGGAAGTAGCAGCGAAAGAGTCGGCGACATTTTCTGTTTTTCCACGGGAGTAGCTGCCTTTTAGAACTAGCTGGGAAACATCTCCAAAGCGTGTTCATTGGAAGAAGAGGGAAGGGGACGCGTTTTATTAAATCACCGGCACATTGTCTGCCCGAGTTGGTACTCCCTCGCGAAGTGGGTGTGCCGCTGCATACAGAGGGTTGATTGTCGCTTAGATACAGATGGCCTTGCGTCGCCGAATGGCATGGCCAGAATGCACGTACACGTGCTGGACTCTCTTCGTCTTGCAGGCAAGTCGTTTGTTTATACCGAACGCTCTTTCCGATTTGTGCTTTCAGTGAGCAGAAAGTGCGCCGTGTGTGTGTGTGTCGCGCTTCTTCTGTCGAAGTTCCGTTTTTTGCCATCACTTTGTTAATGCATGGAGTGGCGACCTCGTGACTTTCGACGCGACAACTGTGCAATCCCTCGCTTTCTAGCGCTGCCAGTTGCTGTGGGAAAGGAACACGGTTCCGTGAAAGTCGCTATTTCTTCGTATCCTTAAAAGGGAGTCTCTGTTGAAGTTGCCGTCATTTTTTAAGTTGTTACGGGGAGGCGGTCGTCGTCCGTCGCCGCGTTGCGAGTCCTGTTTTTAACGTTTGGCTAATGGAATAGATTGTGTCGTTTTCATTTCACGTCTCGGACTTTCCTCCGCTTCAATTGATCCGTTGCTCGTCTGAAAGCTGTCACTTGACGAAAAGAATGGCAAAGGTTTAGATATGTATTGTTTGTGTTTTAGATGTTTAATTTGCACAGTTGAAAGCTCTCAGCAACTGCTTGTCACTGGTCTGAGAGTTGCCTGTCAGCATAATAAGACGACGAAGGTTTATATAGAAGGCAAGACTTCAACAGACAGACAACACAAGAAAACAAATATTCCTGTCTCGAATTCAGGTAACTTTATTTAAGCAGACAAGCACGCTAACAACTCTATATATTCTGCCGAGGAAGGACAAATTTTTTTTAAATATTTTTTTTTTGTACAGGAAGAAGAGCAATTTCATACACCAACTCGTGTATACCAGCATGAGGACGAGTCGCTTATGTATATTCGGCATAACACCTCTAAGTATATTCAGAAAAAATATCTGGCAACGATTTTTTTAGAAATTAGTGATCTGGCAACTTTCGTTTCACGTGACACGAAGGTTGCCAGATCACTAATTTCTAAAATAAATCGTTCCCAGATATTTTTTCTGAATTCTGTAATCAACCATAGTGTTCGGATACTTTTTTGAGCGACTGTAGGTGGTCATATTATTTTGATACTAGATCGTGTGGGTTCACTCACGGAAATATTGAGCGTGTGCAGTTACCGTTTACAGCAAACTGGAGCGTGTGCAGTAACTGCACACGCTCCAGTTTGCTGTGAACGGTAACTGGAGCGTGTACAGTTTCTGTACACGCTCCAGATATTTTTCCTGAATTCTGTAATCACGTGACACGAAGGTTGCCAGATCACTAATTTCTAAAATAAATCGTTACCAGATATTTTTTCTGAATTCTGTAATCAACCATAGTGTTCGGATATTTTTTTCAGCGACTGTACAGTGACTCTCATCTGGGAACTACAGATCACGAATGTGACATGCTACCCACTGAGACAATTCCTGCCCCCCACGGAAGTGTCCCAGTACATAAAAGTAGTGTATATGTAACAGAGAAACTAAAGTGCTGTCACATTCTCTTTAACGAAAATGGATCTGTGATAAATCAGTGTTACCGAGATTTTTCCGTTATAACAAAAATCACACTCCATTCGCACTCTTTGAGTGGGTGGGTGGGGGGGTCGATGCTCTGGGTTCGCGGCTTCTTTAATTACGTGATATTCCTGGTTCCAGGTGATTGCATCATCCCCTTTTCACGCGTGACTTCAGCGCAGCACGCTCACGTGACTCATTGCTGTTCGACCAGAAAATTTTCACCTGATCAGAGTAATTATATTTGAAGTAGTTTTTTATTGATTGGCCTCAACCGAGCGACGAGGAAAGTGCGAAAAACGAATAAATTTCTGCTCTTTGATAAGGGAATTAAAAAACAAACTGAAGCAGCAGTAAATGCTCAATGATTAAATTCAAGAGCAGAAAATATATTGGGAGCGCTAACTGATAAGGCTTTGCTGACTTTGGAGGGATTTAATGTTTTATGGGAAAGACTGAAAGAGGAAAAATATTGCACAACATTCAGATCTCAACGGTAAAGTAGGAACTGGAGTGTTTTAATGTTTTTTTTTTTTGAATCGTGGAAAGTTCTCTAAAGCAGTTTACTTATATTTTTTTGCTATTGTGTGTCTGATAATAAACCAGTTGTTGGGTTGTTTTTACCTCTGAAAAATGGCCAGGTCACATGGACACCGAAAGTCTCAGAGAAGGTTGGGGGAGGTGACCCACTGGAACGGCTATTGAGAGACAGATGGTAGCCTCCCGTCAAGACCATCCAGTGTTCTTTAACGTGCACAGGGTCTTTAACGTGCACAGTGTTCTTTAACGTGCACAGGGTCTTTAACGTGCACAGTGTTCTTTAACGTGCTCTCCCGCACACGGGGCCTTGACTTAACGAAGGACGGCGGTCTTTCCAAGCACATCGGTGTCCCCTACTGACCGTGGGCAGAGCGGGGAGTTGTGCGGAGATAAGTCTCGATGCTGACCCAGCTGGGACTCGAACCTGGGAACTGCAGATTACGAGCCTGGCGCGCTAGCGACTGAGCCACCCTTAAACCAGTTGTGATCTTGTCTCTGTGATAAATGGATCGCAAGGTTAGCATATTCAAATATCAGACGAGGCCCATTACAGTAAAACGCTAAGCACGGAAGATAAGAGTAAAATAATATTATGTTTGATTGTTCGTAAGGGTTTGTATATACCAAAATCATTTCAATGGAATTTTTGCATTTCCAGTTTTGAGAAAGAGCCGTCAAAGTTTCAATAATTCACAGATGAATGTCATTTTCCACCCCCCCCGCCAAAAAAAAAAAACATTTTTTGAGAGTGCTAGTATCCAGAATGGGGCCGAAAAAATATTAAAATGCCTATTGCATGTTTTTTTTAAGACAATAAAATGAAGAGAAATCTTTTGCTCTGGGGCGGGGGTGGCTTAGTCGGTAGCGCGCCAGGCTCGTAATCTGTAGTTCCCAGGTTCGAGTCCCAGCTGGGTCAGCGTTGAGATTTATCTCCGCAAAATTCCCCTATCTGCCCACGGTCAGTAGGGGACACCGATGCGCTTGAAAAGGCCGCCGTCCGTCGGATGGGACGTTAAGCCGTGGCCCCGTGTGCGGAAGAGCCATACCCTGTGCACGTTAAAGAACACGCTGGATGGCCTTGACGGGAGGCTACCATCTGTCTTCCAACAACTGTTCCAATGGGTCCCCTCCCCCAACCTTCTCTGAGTCTTCGGGGTCCTTGTGACCTGGCCATTTAGCCCATGGTGTGCAAAAAAGTGCCGCTCAGAGGTAAAACAACCCAACCCTCCCCCAACCTTCTCTGAGCCTTCGGGGTCCTTGTGACCTGGCCATTTAGCCCATGGTGTGCAAAAATGTGCCGCTCAGAGGTAAAACAAGCCACCCCCACCAAAGACCTGTACTCAATGTTTCTAATAAAGACAAAATTATTAATTTTCATTGCCTTATGTATTTGTTGCAGCCTAAGTGGGACACATTTTACACAGGCGAAATATTAATGGGTCGCCCATTTAAACTGGTGGAACTTTAATGCTTCATCTTGTGGCAACTGAAGTTTCAAAGGGGTGTTATTTTTACAGATTTAATCGTATCGCCTGCGCTCAGATGAAGCTTTTATGACTCGCAGTTTGAGCGAGTAAAGGGAGCAATTTGCACAGACGAAATTTTAACGGGTCGCCCACATAAAGAGCGATTAAAATTGTAGGGGGTGTTTTTCATTCTTCCTTCTTGCCTGCGTGTGTGAACTTTTAAACTCTGGGTACGTTCGTTAATAGTTATGTACTGATGGCACTATTCATTCGTTTATAACACTGAACTCGTATTTATATTATTTACATATCTATATTTATCTCTGTCCTCAGAAGCAATACAATAAGACTGGCATTAAGTACAATTATATATTTGCAAAATACAAATAAATAAAATTATATATTTGCAAAATACAGTCGCTCAAAAATGGATCCGAAAGTTATGGTTGATTACAGAATTCGGAAATGATATCTGGCAACGTTTTTTTTTAGAAAATTAGTGGTCTGGCAACCTTCGTGTCACGTGACAGTTTTTGAGATACTTTTTTGAGCGACTGTACAGCGACTGCCGCACGGCAAATCACTGAAACAAGACAGCTGGATTCCCAATCCCAGTAACAAGACCCTAACCAAGCCTTCTGATGTTCCCAACACCAACACAAAGGAAAACGGTTAAATAACTACGGAACGACGATCTCAACACCGTCTCCTACAAGAGTCCAGACGCAACTGCCGTTTTTTTTTTTAAAATTCCTTCCCTTGTTCGAAATTACCGCCAGCGTGGTCACGTGATATATTTTGGAGGGTAACCATGCCCTCCTTTCCTGGTTGCACCCCTACACTGGACAACCTTGGTATCTACACTTAATTTTCATTAACTGTCCAACAACATTTGGGTTGGGTTGGGTTGCTTTACCTCTGAGCGGCCCTTTTTTACGCACCATGGGCTAAATGGCCAGGTCACATGGACCCCGAAGGCTCAGAGAAGGTTGGGGGAGGGGACCCACTGAAACAGCTGTTGGGAGACAGATGGTAGCCTCCGGTCAAGGCCATCCAGCGTGTTCTTTAACGTGCACAGGGTATGGCTCTCCCGCACACGGGGGCCACGGCTTAACGTCCCATCCGACGGACGGCGGTCTTTCCAAGTCCCCTACTGACCGTGAGCAGGGCGGGAATTTTGCGGAGAACACCATTTGGTTCTTCAACAGTATACATTTGATTAAAAATATTCGACAAAATATCGAAACTATCGAAATAAATTATAAACAATCAATTCAAAAATGCGTTTATTAAAAGTCTTAATTTTCGCACTGTGAGCTATCAAAATTTATAAAAGTAGTTGTAGTTGTTAAGTTTCTGGATCAAAAAGACACCCAACCATTATTACACAAACTCCACTCTTTTTCCTATAGATAAGGAGTTAGTTAAATAACGTCACAGCGGCGGGTTTAGGGATGATATAGCTGGGGCTTGGGGTCGCTGTTTTGTGTCTTGAGCTGCACTTTTGTGCACATATTGAACTAATATTGCAACTACTCCAAGGTTCAGAGCGCATTTATTGTCCATCAGTTAGGGCAACAGACGGGAACCTCTGGTCAAAACCATTAATCAAGTTTTTAACCTGTGTAGGTTATGGCTCTACTGCACACGGACATCAACACCTGGAATAGGATATGGCTCTATTGCACACGGACATCAACACCTGGAATAGGATATGGCTCTACTGCACACGGACATCAACACCTGGAATTGGATATGGCTCTACTGCACACGGACATCAACACCTGGAATAGGATATGGCTCTACTGCACACGGACATCAACACCTGGAATAGGATATGGCTCTACTGCACACGGACATCAACACCTGGAATAGGATATGGCTCTACTGCACACGGACATCAACACCTGGAATAGGATATGGCTCTACTGCACACGGACATCAATACCTGGAATAGGATATGGCTCTACTGCACACGGACATCAACATCTAGAAAGTTCAATCGGACGGAGCTCCCAAGCTCATCGGTGTCCAGTTTTTCAAACAAGCAAGTGTTAGAAGTGAAAACCAAGATTATTGGGTTGCATTAACTGAGGGCGCATTATTGTGTAAAATGATGAAAATATATCCATATTACTTTTTATTTAAAACACCCTTAGTTAAAAAAAAAATTCGTTTCTATAATTATTTTTTATTAATATAGAACACTACTATTTAAATGAATGGAGGTGGTAGGGCTCAATCGGTACTGCGACATGCTCGTAATCTTCAGTTGCCAGGTCTGAATCTCAACTGTGCTTGCATTTTCGAAAGGCCGCCATCCGTTAGATGGTTTGTAAAGCCGTGACTCCGTGTACAGGACAGTCTTAGTCTGCGCACGTTAAATAACGCCCGATGACCTTGGCGTGACACTAAGATATGTCTCTTAACAGCTCTCCATTGGGTTCCCTTCTCCCAACCTTTTCTCAGCCCGTGGGTCCTTGTCACTTAGATGCGGGGGTGGCTCAGTCGGTAGCGCGCCAGGCTCATAATCTGTAGTTCCCAGGTTCGAGTCCCAGCTGGGTCAGCGTTGAGATTTATCTCCGCAAAATTCCCCGCCCTGCCCACGGTCAGTAGGGGACACCGATGGGCTTGGAAAGGCCGGAGTCCGTCGGATGGGACGTTAAGCCGTGGTCCCGTGTGCGGGAGAGCCATATCCTGTGCACGTTAAAGAACACGCTGGATGGCCTTGACGGGAGGCTACCATCTGTCTCCCAACAGCTGTTCCAGTGGGTCCCTCCCCCAACGTTCTCTGAGCCTTCGGGGTCCATGTGACCTGGCCATTTAGCCCATGGTGTGCAAAAAAGTGCCGCTCAGAGGTAAAACAACCCAACAACCAACCTTGTCACTTAGCCATTTAGCCCATTGTGTGCAAAATATGCCGCTCAGAACTCAAACAAAAGAAACATGATGATTATTATTAAAAGTTATATTAATAAGCAATTTCTCTCTATAAATTACCCGTGATTTGCTCTAACAGTAAAATATCTAAAATTGTATTTGTAGAGCCACTCTCACTTAAGAAACCACTCTTAATATGGAGATCGCGATTGGTAACATCACAAAGAAACAAACAAGCAAAACATGAAGTAGTAAGCCAAGCTATTAATAGAAGGTAAAACAACATTAAATGGAAAAAGCAAACCAAAATTATTCATTGCCAAAGAGCTTAGGAAAGAGCGAAGATTTAATCACTCCTCTGGGACCAACCATAGACGAGTCTGCTCTTGCCTCATGGGCTCTAGCTGACGTAATACTCCACTCTGCTGATTCCTATTTGGCAGACGAATCGGGATTCGGTCGATGGCAATGGACACGGTCGGGGGCCCTGCCCCCGCCAATGAGGGGTAGGGAGGGAGGGGGGGGGAGACCCATCGCGCAACCGGTGAATGACTCCGTTTACTCTCACTTCAAGGTTCATCATGAATGACGAAAGTTTGCGATGCGACGGTGTTTAAACGTGTTGCTCTTGTTTTCGAGATTACTTTGGGATGCAAAAGGCTTTGTGTGCAATGGTAAGTGTTGTTATGGCTCTCTTTTTTTTATAGATGAAAGTGTCAGTGAAGTTTTTTGTTTGTTGTTATGGTGATAATGGGATTTTGAGTCTATAAGTTTTGGGTCCCAAGATTGAAATATGTTGGAATTGAAATTGTTAGAACCGCACGTGCCACTAATCTGGACTTTAATCCAGATTTTAATCTGCACCTCCTCGCGATAGGGTATGGCCACATGAAGAACGGTTAGAGTGATCTTTTCGTTCTGAGATTTTGGGGCTTTGGTTTGTTTTAAACCTTTGAGCGGCACTTTTTTGTACACAATGGGCTTAATGGCCAGGTCACAAGCACCATGAGGGCTCAGAGAAGGTTGCAGGAAGGGGGCCCACTGGAACAGCTATTAGGAGACATATAGTAACCTTCCGTCACGGCCAATTATTGTGTTCTTTAACGTTCATAAGGTATGGCTCTCCCGCATACGGGGCCACGGCTTAACGTCCCATCCGACGGACGACGGTATTTCCAAGCCCACCAGTGTCCCGTTACTGACTGAGTGAGGGAGGAGAGTTTTGCGGAGTTAAATCTCAATATTGGTCAAGTACGGACTCGAAACTGGGAACTGCAGATTACGAGCCTAGTGCACTACCGACTGAGCCACCCCCGTCCCTAAATGGCCAGGTAATAAGGACCTCGAAGACTCAGTGGTTGGGGAAGGAGACCCATTGTACGACTGTTAGAAAAGAGATGTACCTCCCGTCAAGGCCATCCAGTCTTCAAAAAAAGAAGTGTCGCTCAGAGGTAAGACAACAGGAGTAATCGATAAGCATTCATACTGACCACTGATCTTTATAACTGTTACATTATCACGAGTATAAGAAGTCATTTTTCAGTGTTTTTTTTTGGGGGGGGGAGGTGAGGGGAGTTCTAAGAAGGCCTTAGGAATCGATTTTCTTCCTTGCATTCAAATCGAAACTCTGCCTTCATCTTCATCGAGTGCGTGATGCGGGGGAGGAAGAGGAGAAGGAGGTTGCAAGAGAAACTGAATAATAATTGATTGCCAGAAAGGATAAACATCTCACAAAAGATGGATGAATGTGAAGAGATCCACTTACAGTCATTGCAGTCATCGATCTTTGAGCCTGCATAGGGCGTAGCTAAAGAAATGTTGCTCTTCTAATTTACTGGAAAATAAAAGACCAAATTTCGGTTGCAAAGAGGGAAAAGAAAGAAAAGGAGTTTCAGACTGCAGGAGTAATCAGATTAAAGTGATTGCTTTGAATCATAAAGTTTAAATTTATAAAGGATCTGAAGCATCAATTGTGATATAGTTCAGGAGAGCATTTTTAAATTTCTCATTTCTTTTGTGAAATATCCAAAAATTGATTCTTTTTTTTCCCCATCTATTGTTAGGGCGGGGATGGCTCAGTCGGTAGCGCGCCAGGCTCGTAATCTGTAGTTCGCAGGTTCGAGTCCCAACTGGGTCAGCGTTGAGATTTATCTCCGCAAAATTCCCCGCCCTGCCCACGATCAGTAGGGGACACCGATGGGCTTGGAAAGGCCGCCGTCCGTCGGATGGGACGTTAAGCCGTGACCACGTGTGCGGGAGAGCCATACCCTGTGCACGTTAAAGAACACGCTGGATGTCCTTGACGGGAGGCTACCATCTGTCTCCCAACAGCTGTTCCAGTGGGTCCCCTCCCCCAACCTTCTCTGAGCCTTCGGGGTCCATGTGACCTGGCCATTTAGCCCATTGTGTGCAAAAAAGTGCCGCTCAGAGGTAAAACAACCCACAACCCCATCTATTGTTATTGATCGGATATAGAGAAAGCCCTCATGTTCGATTGAATTCAATTGTTTTACCTCTGAGAGGCACTGTTTCGTACACAATGGAGTAAACGACTAGATCACAAGGATCACAAGGGATCAGAGAAGTTTGGCGGTAGAGGTCACACTGGACAACTGTTAGGGACAGATGAAAGCCTGTTGTCGAAACTATGCACTGAGTTCTCTAATGTGGCCACGGTTTCACGTCACATCCGATGGGCTGTGGCCTTTCCAAGCCCATCGGTGTCTCCTTTCTTGCCGAATCAATGGCTTTGATTGAAAGCTTCCATCCGTACTAACAGCTGTCTAGAGGATTCCCTTCAAGCCCTTGGGGTCCTTGTAACCTTGATATTTATTTCCTCTTCTTCACTAAGTGCCATTCAGAGATAAAACAACTCCTTTTATTCCAAAAGTAGAGTGGTTGGGTTGTTTTACCTCTGATCAACATTTTTTTGAACACAAAGGGCTAAATGGCCAGGTCACAAGGACCCCGAGGGCTCAGAGAAGGGGGGAGGAGACCCACTGGAACAGCTGTTGGGAGATAGATAGTAACCTCCCGTCAAGGCAACACCGCATGTTCTTTCGCGTGCACAAAGTATGGTTCTGCTGCACACGGGGCCACGGCTTACGTCCCATCCGACGGACGGCGGCCTTACTGATCGAGGGGAGAAAGGGGAGTTTTTCGAGTATGAATCTCAAAATTGGTCCAGCTGGGACCATTCTTTCAGCAAATTAATTTTGCACAATTGTAATATGACAACTAGCAAAAAAAGTCTATTAAAAATTATGAAGTGTGTGATGTTTTCTCTGTGATTATGGATATTAGATACTTTTTCGAGCTTTGTAGAAATTAAATTCTGTTTAAGGATGGGACCATATCTAGGGGAGATGACTAGGGGGCCTTGATTCCCCTCCCTCCTCCTTTTTGAGAATGCTGGTAACCGAAAAGGAGGCGAAAGGAAACATCTAATAGACATACTAAACGATTGTTTGTGACAAGGATTAGATTGGATTGTTTTACCTCTGAGCGGCACTTTTTTGCACACCATGGGCTAAATGGCCAGGCCACAAGGACCCCCAAGGCTCAGAAAAGGTTGGGGGAGGAGACTCACTGAAACAGCTGTTGGGAGGCAGATGGTAGCCTCCCGTCAAGGCCATCCAGCGTGTTCTTTAACGTGCACAGGGTATGGCTCTCCCGCACACGGGGCCACGACTTAACGTCCCATCCGACGGACGGCGGCCTTTCCAAGCCCATCGGTGTCCCCTACTGACCGTGGGCAGGGCGGGGAAATTTTGTGGAGATAAATCTCAACGCTGACCCAGCTGGGACTCGAACCTGGGAACTACAGATTACGAGCCTGGCGCACTACCGACTGAGCACCCCCGCCCCATTTTGTGACAGGGAATCATGCTAATTGTAACTATGATGCAGAATACAACTTTAAAAATTCGCACCTGGGAGTAATCGGGATGATAGATCTCGAGAAAAATTCGAAATTTTAATACTGATGTGTCCTTCAAGGTCAAATAAAGAACAAACCTTGATCTATGGAGGTTAGACACGTGAAAATTGGTATCTGGTAGATATGTAAATGTAATGGAAATAAAGCTACGCTTATAGACAATGATGTTTAATGTTTAATTCTACTTTCTGAAGTCCACCATAGAAAATGAAAACAATCGAACTGTTCCGCAGGTAGACTCTTTTTATTCGCAATATACGGTAGACAAAAAACTAATCTTCGTAACGTGATCGGTACACGGCAGCAACAGCTGCAAGAGCATCAACCTGCAACCAAATATCATTTTGAATGTATTTCGGTACACGGGGCAGTAAGTCAAGTGTGCAGCCAGAGAAATGCAAAGATAACATTTCTTAGTTAAACCTAATGCATAATGCAAGCACAAGTTGGGTTGGATCCAGTTACTTATCAATGTCCGGTGTCCTTTTACAGGCGTTGTTGAACCGGAAGAGGAAGACTGCGAGAAGAGAGCGAAGATCTCATAGCTGAGATTGGGAGTCATCGGTAAACTTAAAACTTTTCTTCTTTTTTTATTGGTTGATCTTTTACGTTACAATCACTTCTTTATATTCCTGCAGGATTTGAATTGGATTCGTTAATAGGATTACAGTGTAAGATTTCATTTTCCTCTAAGAGTCTTTTTGATCCAATAAATGTCCTAATGATTTTGTGCAGGAAGATTGAATAAAAAGAAACACTGAGATGAAAAATTTTTAATGCGATTTAAGACCTATTTTTAGCTATTTCTTTTTAAACTGTTTTCTTTAGGGTTTATAAGTCCCATCTGTCTGCCAGTAGACATTAAAACTTTATTTTATTTTAAGAAATAAATCAATTTTTTTTTTAGTTCGATAGGCTACTAATGAAATGTTACTGTTTGCCTTTTTTTGGAATATTCCATTGATTTGAATTTTTATCTTTAAATTGGTGCAACATTTTTAAAATGGACAGTACTTTAATACTAAACCTGGAACTAAAACTAAATATTTCTATTTCATCAAAGAATTTTAAAAAATAAAAGTTAAGAAAAAAAACCAGCAAAATGCATTCTTTTAAAAGTTTGAAAAACAAGGTATAACTTTTTTTTTTTTCTTTAGTTGTTTTCCTCAGCATTTTTCAAATTTGAGTTTGTATGGAGTTCCTGTATTCTAATATTTTTTAAAGAATTAAAAAAATACTATCTTTTTATCTCAAAATTCAGACAGATCAATAAAATATAGTTTATGCTTCCTTTAAAATTGCGATGATCATAAAAGATGTGCTTTCTTCATTTAAAAAAGTCTTTAGATTACAGTCTCTGGTTCTCTGTTGATTTCATTAACTAGCAGATTAAACCCGTTGAAATGGACCATGAATTTTGGTCTGATGAAATTTGCATCAATATTTAAGGGATAAATTACCTCTTTACGTTTAAAAAAAAAACTATTCAAAATCTGTAATCCTCTAAATCAAATAACACATTCTCCTCACGCAAAATCTTTTTCATCACAATCGTAAAACATGTCACGTGGTTTTGTTTGTTTTTTTTTCACCCCGTATGCATCAGCTTTAATTTTTCTGGGTACTTTTCTTCAACAACTAATGATATCAGGAAGGCACTACTCGGATGCTTAAATTACTGGACTCTTCCTATGCATACTATATATATATATATCCAGGTCCGGATTAGGGGCTGGGTGACTCAGTCGGTAGCGCGCCAGGCTCGTAATCTGTAGTTCCCAGGTTCGAGTCCCAGCTGGGTCAGCGTTGAGATTTATCTCCGCAAAATTCCCCGCCCTGCCCACGGTCAGTAGGGGACACCGATGGGCTTGGAAAGGCCGCCGTCCATCGGATGGGACGTTAAGCCGTTGTCCGTGTGCGGGAGAGCCATACCCTGTGCACGTTAAAGAACATGCTGGATGGCCTTGACGGGTGGCTACCATCTGTCTCCCAACAGCTGTTCCAGTGGGTCCCCTCCCCCAACCTTCTCTGAGCCTTCGGGGTCCGTTTGACCTTGGCCATTTAGCCCATGGTGTGCAAAAAAGTGCCGCTCAGAGGTAAAACAACCCCCCCCAACCCCCAACCCCTTTCAGAATGCTAGTAAGAGCAATACTTTTTATTTATAAAAGCAGCAATACAATGCACAATCATATATATATAAAACCCTCAAATAAACAGCGCCTACCGCCCCTAATATGCAAATCACTAACATAGTAGGAATACCAATCCCACTAACAAGACTATCGCAACGCCTGTACCTATGAAAATGGTAAACATCGAGAAGATGACGTCATCACCACTCTCTGCTACGAGAGTTCAGACGCAAATGTTTTCTTGACTTACACTTGCTTTGTTAGAAATAGCGCCGTTGTGGTCACGTGCTCTCTTGAATCTGATGAAACGTGACCTCACTCGATCCAATCAGGTAAGCCCACATTGGAAGTTAGTGGGCGATCTTTCTATAATGAAACTCCGAAAGCGCGGAACATTATTAAACACAAAGTTTGTTTTTCATCTACTAGGAACTTTCCTACTTGCTTCAAGGCTCTGGATAAAAATGGTGCTCCTGACTCGCTGATCGCATGCCTACAACAAGTAGTCTGTGTAAATGTTGCCGCTAAAGCTCGAAAGCCGTTAATGTGCACATGACCTAGCTAATCTGCAGATTAACTGATTTGCTCCGTTAACGTGCCGAATCAAGAGTTTTCCGCATTTTACCTAGGTAATGTGCACATTAACGGCTTCCGTATCGTTAAAGTTCAAAAGTTTGTTTCTCTCATAGTGGTGAATCTCTTGAATATGAATCTTCGTGTCACGTGATTCACTCGTCCGCATTATAAAAAACGCCCCGGATGAGCGGAGGCCAAGTGAGAACGAATCGGTAAAGTGATTCATTCTTGATAACGAATCACTAAAATGATTCGTTCTCACTTGGCCTGCTCATTTTGGGGGCGTTTTTTATAATTCGGACGACTGATTCATGTTGACAGAGGGATGACCCTGGTTTCAACTCTACTCTCGGACACTAGATAAATAACATTATGTTAATTTAAGCGTACAGAAACGTTCCTGTTGTTCCAGCAAAGATCTTATTTTTACTTTAACGAGTGCCTAGTAGGTAATGTGCAGATTACCTAGGTAATTTGAGAAATGAAACAGTTTTCCGCACGTTAACGGATCACCCTAATTAATCTGCACAATACCTAGATAATCTGTAGAATAACTGATTTCTGCACTTTAGCGGTAACATAAATACTAATGTGATCGTTAATAAGGAGAACAAATGCTCCTCTCCTTCAAAACGTGTTTTATATATCTGCGTTTTGGGAACCATAATGAGAGTCTATGTGCAAAATTTGAGATCAATAAGATTTAAAATGGCTGAAATGCAGAGCGTTACAGAGATAAGGACCAAAAGACAATAAGATTTCAATGGGTTGACGTCCTTTTAAAGAAAGTGAAAACGACTGAAAGTGGTAACTTTACGATTTGCGAAAAAAAAATATTGTTGATAAACTAATATATAAGCAATCTATTTTAAGAGTCGTTTAATAGGTGGTAGTGTGAAGGCCATGGGATTTGCTTCGACTTTCATGTTTGTTACATTTTAAGTATCTCTTCGCAAAGTAAGTGCCAAAATATATTTTGTATTCAATCCTGTTAAATTATTAGATAAATTCTAACATTTCTAGCTATAAGAATAAACACTGGTTCCCATATATTAAGGGGGCGGTGGTGGCTCAGTCTGTAGCGCGCCAGGCTCGTAATCTGTAGTTCCTTGGTTCCAATCCCAGCTAGGTCAGCGTTGAGATTTATCTCCGCAAAATTCCGGCCCTCCCATGGTCAGTAGGGGACACTGATGGGTTTAGTAAAGGCCGCCGTCCGTCGGGTGGGACGCTAAGCCGTGGCCCCGTGTGCGGGAGAGAGCCATACCCTGTGCACGTTAAAGAATACACTGGATGGCCTTGACGGGAGACTATCATCTGTCTCCCAACAGCTGTTCCAGTGGGTCCCCTCCCTCAACCTTTTCTGAGTCTTCGGGTCCTTGTGACCTGGCCATTTAGCCCATGGTGTGCAAAAAAGTGCCGCTCAGAGGTAAAACAACCCAACCCTCTAACGCAGTCTTTAATTCGTATGAAAGTCTTCCGGTAAGGCTATCTAATATGCTTTAAGCATAATAAAGTCTAACAGAGCGTGAATTTTATTCTGATGTACAGTTGGCTTTATAAGCTCTGTACAGATCGAGTTTTAGTTCAGATATTATTCCACTTTAATAACATTTGATTATTGAGCTCAGTGACACATCAATGGACCATCAGCTTTGCAGTGAAATCTGCGCATTTTTTAATTGTGTCCACCATTTAGCAACAAAAGCCGTTCTTTATCATCTCTGCAAGCTGCAATCCGCGCTGCACTCCCATCCCATTCATCTACCCTTCATCCAAAAGCACACAATAATACCGCTCAAAGAAATATTATAAGGAAAGGGACAAAATGTGGTCACGTCATCGCACTCGTGTCTTCAAGAGTGACCAATCGCTGAACACGCCAATCCAAAGTCCTTCTGTATTGCAGTCTTCACACTGCAACCGACCTCTCAGTTGATGCGTTATTACAGAGGGATTTGTGGCCTCTTCAAGTTCCGAAAGTAGAGAATGAAAGGGAAGAGAGAGAGAAAAAAAAAGACTTTGACGCTTTAAGCCTTCTGTGTGTTGCTGGAGGCATGTAAGTCGCGGGAAGCCCGTCTGTCGTCTGAGGGATTTGTTTACCGTTATGAGTTCCAGTGAACGGCGGTTTCAAGACCCTCTCGTCAATAGCCGGTCAGCACAATGGAAGGAAAGGCCTTTCGCCTGAAGAGGCGGAAGAGCAGCAGGACGACACGACACGAGAAACGGCCGAAATGAAGGGGGTGTTCGACTGAGCGATTTGAAGCGTGGATTCTCCAATAATGCCCCTGCCAATGAACAGAACTGGAGAGTCTTTACGAAAGCCCTTATTTACCCAGCAGCCAGAAATTAAATTTTGCGGTCGTCTTTTTGAAGCCGCCTTTCCAAATGAATGCTGATACTTAAGAGATCCTTAAAGACGGGTGTGGGTCACGTGCACATGTAACTGCTGTTGCCACCGGACTGTGCGGAATCGCAGTTGCCCGACCAGCGAAGAACACGCGGTTTTTTTTTTCTTTTATCGTTTGGTTGATGATGGTTCCGATGATGATGATGATTTTCTTGCAACGTTGAAAGAAGTAAAACAACTGACATCGAAGTCAGTCGCCGAAGTTCCCTAAAACTTAGCAAGACAGATTTCTGATCGAAGAGCAAAGGATTCGAACCGCGATGCCTTAAATACTTCTACAGTCGCTCAAAAAAGTATCCGAACATTATGGTTGATTACAGAATTCAGAAAACATATCTGGCAAAGATTTTTTTTAGAAATTAGTGATCTGGCAACCTTCGTGACACGAAAGTTGTCAAATCATTAATTTCTAAAAGAAACCGTTGCCAGATATTTTTTTCTAAATTCTGTAACCAACCATAATGTTCGGATACTTTTTTGAGCGACTGTACTATGTTTTCGATGATTTTCTTGTCATGAACCAGTGCTTAAAAAAAAGAGTAATTCCATATTTTCTACCTGATTAAAAAAAAAGACTTTTTCTCAATAAAACTCTTAAATGATCTTTTCTTTACTGTTAAGTTATGCTTTCTTTACTAATAAAACTAGTAAGTGATACTTTCTTCACCAACAAAATTGGTAAGTAATACTCTCTTTGCCAATAAAATTGGTAAGGGATATCCTCTTCACCAATAAAATTGGTAAGTAATACTCTCTTTGCCAATAAAATTAGTAAGGGATATCCTCTTTACCAATAAAATTGGTAAGTAATACTCTCTTTGCCAATAAAATTAGTAAGGGATATCCTCTTTACCAATAAAATTGGTAAGTAATACTCTCTTTGCCAATAAAATTAGTAAGGGATGTCCTCTTTACCAATAAAATTGGTAAGTAATACTCTCTTTGCCAATAAAATTAGTAAGGGATGTCCTCTTTACCAATAAAATTGGTAAGTAATACTCTCTTTGCCAATAAAATTAGTAAGGGATGTCCTCTTTACCAATAAAATTGGTAAGTAATACTCTCTTTGCCAATAAAATTAGTAAGGGATATCCTCTTTACCAATAAAATTGGTAAGTAATACTCTCTTTGCTAATAAAATTAGTAAGGGATATCCTCTTTACCAATAAAATTGGTAAGTAATACTCTCTTTGCTAATAAAATTAGTAAGGGATATCCTCTTTACCAATAAAATTGGTAAGTAATACTCTCTTTGCCAATAAAATTAGTAAGGGATATCCTCTTTACCAATAAAATTGGTAAGTAATACTCTCTTTGCCAATAAAATTAGTAAGGGATATCCTCTTTACCAATAAAATTGGTAAGTAATACTCTCTTTGCCAATAAAATTAGTAAGGGATATCCTCTTTACCAATAAAATTGGTAAGTAATACTCTCTTTGCCAATAAAATTAGTAAGGGATATCCTCTTTACCAATAAAATTGGTAAGTAATACTCTCTTTGCCAATAAAATTAGTAAGGGATATCCTCTTTACCAATAAAATTGGTAAGTAATACTCTCTTTGCCAATAAAATTAGTAAGGGATATCCTCTTTACCAATAAAATTGGTAAGTAATACTCTCTTTGCCAATAAAATTAGTAAGGGATATCCTCTTTACCAATAAAA
Source organism: Ryuthela nishihirai (assembly GCA_038380435.1). Classification (NCBI taxonomy): domain Eukaryota; kingdom Metazoa; phylum Arthropoda; class Arachnida; order Araneae; family Heptathelidae; genus Ryuthela; species Ryuthela nishihirai. The sequence goes on from JAWZYU010000020.1 coordinate 46,945,748, forward strand.
TTGGTAAGTAATACTCTCTTTGCCAATAAAATTAGTAAGGGATATCCTCTTTACCAATAAAATTGGTAAGTAATACTCTCTTTGCCAATAAAATTAGTAAGGGATGTCCTCTTTACCAATAAAATTGGTAAGTAATACTCTCTTTGCCAATAAAATTAGTAAGGGATGTCCTCTTTACCAATAAAATTGGTAAGTAATACTCTCTTTGCCAATAAAATTAGTAAGGGATGTCCTCTTTACCAATAAAATTGGTAAGTAATACTCTCTTTGCCAATAAAATTAGTAAGGGATATCCTCTTTACCAATAAAATTGGTAAGTAATACTCTCTTTGCTAATAAAATTAGTAAGGGATATCCTCTTTACCAATAAAATTGGTAAGTAATACTCTCTTTGCTAATAAAATTAGTAAGGGATATCCTCTTTACCAATAAAATTGGTAAGTAATACTCTCTTTGCTAATAAAATTAGTAAGGGATATCCTCTTTACCAATAAAATTGGTAAGTAATACTCTCTTTGCTAATAAAATTAGTAAGGGATATCCTCTTCACCAATAAAATTGGTAAGTAATACTCTCTTTGCCAATAAAATTAGTAAGGGATATCCTCTTCACCAATAAAATTGGTAAGTAATACTCTCTTTGCCAATAAAATTAGTAAGGGATATCCTCTTTACCAATAAAATTGGTAAGTAATACTCTCTTTGCCAATAAAATTAGTAAGGGATATCCTCTTTACCAATAAAATTGGTAAGTAATACTCTCTTTGCCAATAAAATTAGTAAGGGATATCCTCTTTACCAATAAAATTGGTAAGTAATACTCTCTTTGCCAATAAAATTAGTAAGGGATGTCCTCTTTACCAATAAAATTGGTAAGTAATACTCTCTTTGCCAATAAAATTAGTAAGGGATGTCCTCTTTACCAATAAAATTGGTAAGTAATACTCTCTTTGCCAATAAAATTAGTAAGGGATGTCCTCTTTACCAATAAAATTGGTAAGTAATACTCTCTTTGCTAATAAAATTAGTAAGGGATATCCTCTTTACCAATAAAATTGGTAAGTAATACTCTCTTTGCTAATAAAATTAGTAAGGGATATCCTCTTTACCAATAAAATTGGTAAGTAATACTCTCTTTGCTAATAAAATTAGTAAGGGATATCCTCTTTACCAATAAAATTGGTAAGTAATACTCTCTTTGCCAATAAAATTAGTAAGGGATATCCTCTTTACCAATAAAATTGGTAAGTAATACTCTCTTTGCTAATAAATTTAGTAAGGGATATCCACTTTACCAATAAAATTGGTAAGTAATACTCTCTTTGCTAATAAAATTAGTAAGGGATATCCTCTTTACCAATAAAATTGGTAAGTAATACTCTCTTTGCCAATAAAATTAGTAAGGGATATCCTCTTTACCAATAAAATTGGTAAGTAATACTCTCTTTGCCAATAAAATTAGTAAGGGATATCCTCTTTACCAATAAAATTGGTAAGTAATACTCTCTTTGCCAATAAAATTAGTAAGGGATATCCTCTTTACCAATAAAATTGGTAAGTAATACTCTCTTTGCCAATAAAATTAGTAAGGGATATCCTCTTTACCAATAAAATTGGTAAGTAATACTCTCTTTGCCAATAAAATTAGTAAGGGATATCCTCTTTACCAATAAAATTGGTAAGTAATACTCTCTTTGCCAATAAAATTAGTAAGGGATATCCTCTTTACCAATAAAATTGGTAAGTAATACTCTCTTTGCTAATAAAATTAGTAAGGGATATCCTCTTTACCAATAAAATTGGTAAGTAATACTCTCTTTGCCAATAAAATTAGTAAGGGATATCCTCTTTACCAATAAAATTGGTAAGTAATACTCTCTTTGCCAATAAAATTAGTAAGGGTTATCCTCTTTACCAATAAAATTGGCAAGTAATACTCTCTTTGCCAATAAAATTAGTAAGGGATATCCTCTTTACCAATAAAATTGGCAAGTAATACTCTCTTTGCCAATAAAATTAGTAAGGGATATCCTCTTTACCAATAAAATTGGTAAGTAATACTCTCTTTGCCAATAAAATTAGTAAGGGATATCCTCTTTACCAATAAAATTGGTAAGTAATACTCTCTTTGCCAATAAAATTAGTAAGGGATATCCTCTTTACCAATAAAATTGGTAAGTAATACTCTCTTTGCCAATAAAATTAGTAAGGGATATCCTCTTTACCAATAAAATTGGTAAGTAATACTCTCTTTGCCAATAAAATTAGTAAGGGATATCCTCTTTACCAATAAAATTGGTAAGTAATACTCTCTTTGCTAATAAAATTAGTAAGGGATATCCTCTTTACCAATAATATTGGTAAGTAATACTCTCTTTGCCACTAAAATTAGTAAGGGATATCCTCTTTACTAATAAAATTAATTTTATTTTTTCTTTGCTAAATTTATTAGCAAAGAGAGTAAGTAATACTCTCTTTGCTAATAAATTTAGTAAGGGATATCCACTTTACCAATAAAATTGGTAAGTAATACTCTCTTTGCTAATAAATTTAGTAAGGGATATCCTCTTTACCAATAAAATTGGTAAGTAATACTCTCTTTGCCAATAAATTTAGTAAGGGATATCCACTTTACCAATAAAATTGGTAAGTAATACTCTCTTTGCTAATAAAATTAGTAAGGGATATCCTCTTTACCAATAAAATTGGTAAGTAATACTCTCTTTGCTAATAAAATTAGTAAGGGATATCCTCTTTACCAATAAAATTGGTAAGTAATACTCTCTTTGCTAATAAAATTATTAACGGATATTTTCTATATCAATAAAATTGATAAGTAAAGCTCTGTTTCCCAATAAAATTGGTAAGGGATACTTTTCTTACCAATAGAAGTGATAAAGTATACTCTCTTTAATAATAAAATTGGTAAAAAGTATTAAATTTTTACCTAAATGATTTGATATAATTATTTTTTACATTTTTTACCTTTATATTGTCTGTTTCTCGTATCATTCTCTTAAAGGCAAAAGTTCTGTTATTGTGTTTTCTGTTTATTGTCGGGATCTGGGAAATGAGGAAAATTTAAAATGAAATATTTGAAAACTATGAATCATAATATTTCATTAGTACAGTCGCTCAAAAAAGTATCCGAACACTATGGTTGATTACAGAATTCAAAAAAAATATCTGGTAACGATTTTTTTAGAAATTTGTTATATGGCAACCTTCGTGTACTCTACGCGAAGGTTTCCAGCTCACTAATTTCTAAAAAAAATGTTGCCAGATATTTTTTCTGAATTCTCTAATCAACCCTAGTGTTCGGATACTTTTTTTGAGCGACTGTAGGTGGTCATATTATTTTGATACTAGATCGTGTGGGCTCACTCACGTAAATATTGAGCGTGTGCAGCTACCGTTCACAGCAAAATGGAGCGTGTGCAGTAACTGCACACGCTCCAGTTTGCTGTGAACGGTAACTGGAGCGTGTACAGTTGCTGTACACGCTCCAGATATTTTTCCTGAATTCTGTAATCACGTGACACGAAGGTTGCCAGATCACTAATTTCTAAAAAAATCGTTGCCAGATTTTTTTCCTGAATTCTCTAATCAACCGTAGTGTTCGGATACTTTTTTGAGCGACTGTAGGTGGTCATATTATTTTGATACTAGATCATATGGGCTCACTCACGGAAATATTGAGCGTGTGCAGTTACCGTTCACAGCAAAGTGGTTCTCAACCGTTTATGCTTCACGTACCCCCTGGAAATGTGTATGTAACTGGCGTACCCCTTGTATAGATAGATAAAACTATAGTTTTTGTATAACAATGGGAATAAAATAAAGCGTATATATATATACACACATTAAATTTTGTTTTCATAAATTACATATATCGAATGAATACAAAAAATGACATTTTTGCACAGCAGTGTTGCCAACTTAGTCACTTTGTTACTAGATCTAGCGACTTTTGTGCTCTCACGACGTACCGAAATTTTTTTTTACCGCGTACCCCACTTTGAGAACCCCTGGCCTAGAGCACGTGGCTTCTAACTAAGTGGCACGGGTTCGAATCCCACACATCGGCGAAACTCAAAGTATAACTAAGCCGTGTTCACATTCGTTCTTTGGAATGGTGTCACTTTTATGAAAATACATAACTTTTTTTAATCAATGTTTTGCAAAAAAATCTCCGATATCCTTTCTTTTCCAATGCTACGAACCAAAAGGAAAATAAAAAAAAACTTTTTTTCCTCAATATTGTTGCATTACACTTTTAATCTGTTTCAAAATCTACACCCAAATACCTTAATCTTGTTGGCATTCGCATCTTTAATTTGAATGATTTACTGCGTTTAAAAGAAGGTTAATTAATCTTGAACACAAGTTATTTTCTAACGCAAAATAACGCCAATTAATTAATCAAACACGATTATTTGCCTTGCTCGTAGAGCTCTAGCAGAAACTCGCTCTTAAAATAGAAAAGGTTTTCGATCAAAAAGTTTCCTGACAATGTTAGGAAAAATGCCTCCACTTACACGAGATTACAGAAAAAAGAAAATGGCTCAGTTCGCTGCAGCTTCAATGATTTTTCTTGTCCGAAAAATGCGAAGATTATGGAGCGATATTAAGGCGTTTCGGTGCCGTGGGTATTCGAGTGCTCCCGGTGAATTTTTTTAATAGGGAATGCTATTATTTGTGTGTTAATGTATAATTATTTATCGTGACAGCGAAAAGGAGAGATGTATGGTTATAGTGGAAAAATAAATGCTGAGATATTTGTTATTTGAGAACTTTTAGGGGGAACGGCGCGAATTACGGAGTTAGTTTCGACAATGTTAAAGGGCTCTAGATTTTTGAAATTCTTTTTGTATAGTGACATTCTTCTTTTCTATTGTTGAAATGGCAATATTCGAAATTGTTGTTTTGAGTTAGATTTGACGATTTCCTGACAATTGGGGGCGGGGGTGGCTCAGTCGGTAGCGCGCCAGGATCGTAATCTGTAGTTCCCAGGTTCGAGTCCCAGCTGGGTCAGCATTGAGATTTATCTCCGCAAAATTTTCCGCCCCGCCCACGGTCAGTGGGGGACACCGATGGGCTTGGAAAGGCCGCCGTCCGTCGGATGGGACGTTAAGCCGTGGCCCAGTGTGCGGGAGAGCCATACGCTGTGCACGTTAAAGAAACGCTGGATGGCCTTGACGGGAGGCTACCATCTGTCTCCCAACAGCTGTTCCAGTGGGTCCCCTCCCCCAAACTTCTCTGAGCCTTCGGGGTCCATGGTGTGCAAAAAAGTGCCGCTCAGAGGTAAAACAACCCAACCCTGACAATTGTTAGTTTGGAATGTCTAACCAGAATTCTGTACCAGAAATAAAAAAAAAGTCAGAATTTTTTTTCTATCCTAGCTTTACTTTTGTGGAGTCGAAAGGTTTTTTTTTTAACCTAACCTCATTTTTTGGAGGGATTCTTGCCTTAATCTTACTTTAGGAACTAGGATCATAAAATCCTTTTGAAATATCAAATATTTCTTCAGTATATTTTGCTTTTCCGAAATAATTTGTTTTGGAATATGACTTAGTGAATTAAAAATACCGTCTCGGTGTTTTGAATAGTTAGCGTTCCCAGAGTAAAGGGTCTCCGCAAAATTCCCCGCCCTGCCCACGGTCAGTAGGGGGCACCGATGGGCTTGGAAAGGCCGCCGTCCGTCGGATGGGACGTTAAGCCGTGGCCTCATGTGCGGGAGAGCCATACCCTGTGCACGTTAAAGAACACGCTGGATGGCCTTGACGGGAGGCTACCATCTGTCTCCCAACACCTGTTCCAGTGGGTCCCCTCTCCCAACCTTCTCTGAGCCTTCGGGGTTCTTGTGACCTGGCCATTTAGCCAATGGTGTGCAAAAAAGTGCCGCTCAGAGGTAAAACAACCCAACCAAACCCAGAGTAAAGGGCACTAGGTTCAAATCTTGGATACGCTGAGTGTTTTGCTTTCTGATTTCTTATTATTGTTTGCTGAAGTTTTGCTTTCCTAACAGATCTTTCTACTGTGTGTCCCCAAAACATCTGACGCAAGGGTGTCTGTTTCAGTAGCAAGATGTTTATAATTTTAAAAATATATTATAAATAACCACGTTACTTTAAAACTGTCGATTTTATTATTTTTTTTTTGCATATAATCATCAAAACTGTCTTGACAAAGATTGTATAGTCTTCTTGTTGCTGAGCTTATCATAGATATACAGGGTGATTCAAAACTCTTGGGCCAAACTTTAACGGGTGATAGAACACACCTAAACAAGCACTTTTCGTCATACAGTGCATGGTCGGAACTCAAGCGGTGAAGCGCTAGAGGGCGCTTTCCAGTGAACACTTATAAGCGCTAGACGGCGCTTTCCAGTGAACACTTATAAGCGCTGGTCTTCGCACTCGTCGTCATTTCTACCGTGAATTGCAGAACGGATGGATTGTTTCAAGAATCAGGAGAAGACGGACATGCATCTCACGTATGGAGCTGTTGACGGGAATGCGAGGGAAGTCCAAAGACTGCGCAATCCACGGTAGAAATGACGAGTGCGAAAACCAGCGCTTTTATATGTGCACTGCAAAGCGCCCTCTAGCGCTTCACCGCTTGAGTTCCGACCATGCATTGTATGACGAAAAGTGCTTGTTTAGGTTTATCACCCCTTAAAGGTTGGCCCAAGAGTTTTAAATCACTCTGTATATATATACTATTTGCAACGTAAGGATAAATATATTTCAGAAGCTTCAGAACCATTATCAGTCTTTGTTTCTTTATCCAACGCATTCTTATTGAGGAAGGTTATTGTTGAAGATTCTGGTTATTAGAGACAGTTTCTTTCGATGCTTTCCCATCGCACGATTGTTTCCATAAATATTGTTAGAAATTAAATGAATGAAAACTGAGCGTGTTCAATTAAATAGTATATCACAATGATAATTCTAAAACAATGTAATTTATTACAAAATTAATTTGTAATTTTTTACAATGTAATTATACATATGTAGTGCAAAATTGTAATACATATGTATTACAATGTAATTATGTATTACATTGTAAAATATGTATTACAATGTAACCTATGTATTACAATACGTATTACATTGTAGTACAAAATTAATATGTTAATTTATTACAATGTAATTTTATTACAAAAGTATGGATGGAATCATTATACAAAATGAATTCAACCAGTGCTTATCATATATGTGAGCAAATCTACAATCTATCGAGAATCTTACAAACAACTAAATGACAACCTTCGTGTCACGTGACACGAAGGTTGCCAGATCACTAATTTCTAAAAAAAATCGTTGCCAGATGTTTTTTCGGAATTCTGTAATCAACCGTAGTGTTCGGATACTTTTTTGAGCGACTGTAAATAAGTAAGGAGATATTTAGGTGATAAAACTTCGTGGTCGATTACATTAGCAGCCTTTTCCAAGAGAGTCCAGATGATTCTAGGGGGGGGGGGAATAGTGAAACCGATAGTTTTAAAGCAACATGGTTATTTTAACTACTTTTTTTAAATTATAAATTAATAGGTACTCAAACACAAACATTCTTTTCTTAGAGAGATGGGTCACGAGCTTCTCAGCATAACACGTCATAGAGAGATCTGTTAAAAAGGTGAAACTTCAGCAGAAATGCAACACGGATCAAAGATCAAATGCCCCCACCTTATCAAGAATTCGGACCCAGGAACCTTTAATTCACAGCTAGACATGCTAACTATTCGGCCAATGAGACGGCCTTTTTTTTTATTTACTGATTCATATTGTGAACCAAGTTTTTCAAAAAACAAATGATTCCAAAGAAATATAGTGGGTCAAATAGAGCTTGTGGCCCTTAAAAAGTAAGGTTGGGGTAAAAAGATATCTTTAGTTTTTCGGTGGTCAAGGGGATTACATTGACTTGCGTGTCTTGGCTCCATCCTCAAGAAAAAAATTAGAAATTAAAATTAATTAACCCTGAAACAGCTGTTTGTCACAGAGGGGATACAGGAGTTTTATCTGGATTTAGTTGTGTTGTTTTACCTCTGAGCGGCACTTTTTTGCACACCATGGACTAAATGGCCAGGTCACATGGACCCCGAAGGCTCAGAGAAGGTTGGGGGAGGGGACCCACTGGAACAGCTGTTGGGAGACAGATGGTAGCCTCCCGTCAAGGCCATCCATCGTGTTCTTTAACGTGCACAGGGTATGGCTCTCCCACATACGGGTCCACGGCTTAACGTCCCATCCGACGGACGGCGGCCTTTCCAAGCCCATCGGTATCCCCTACTGACCGTGGGCAGGGCGGGGAATTTTTGCGGAGATAAATCTCAACGCTGACCCAGCTGGGACTCGAACCTGGGAACTACAGATTACGAGCCTGGCGCGCTACCGACTGAGCCACCCAGCCCCATCTGGATTTAGAACCAGCGTCCCTTTGATCAGTAGCCAATCTCACTAAATGCTCAACATTTCGTTTTCCCTTCTTGATACTGCCCTGCCCACGGTCAGTATGGGACACCGATGGGCTTGGAAAGGCCACCGTCCGTCGGATGGGACGTTAAACTTTGACCCCGTATGCGGGATACCCTGTGCACGTTAAAGAACAGGCTGGATGGCCTTGACGAGAGACTACCATCTGTCTCCGGACAACTGTTCCAGTGGGTCCCCTCTCCCAATCATCTCTGATCCTTCGGGGTCCTTGTGACCTGGCCATTTAGCCCATGGTGTGCAAAAAAAAAGTGCCTCTCTGAGGTAAAACAACCCAACCCTTCTTGATAAAAGAGCATCATACAGATATCAACCGAGGCGACCAAACTTTCTGCTTTTAATGAAATTTCTCTGAAGAAATAAAAAATTGACTGTGAAAATAACCTTCTCCTCTCAGATTAATGCGGTCCCCATTTCGTAAATATGAGGGTTAAGTAACACCTACAAGCATCAGTTTTCATAATCCCATAAAAAAGGGGGGGAAGGGGGGAAGAAAAGCGCAGAATAAAATCACGACAAAAAAAAAAGAAAGCAGCAAGAAATGACTGCTGTAGTGAGTTCTGCTGGTTTCTCGGTGAGCGCTGGATTCTCCTCGAGCGATATCTGCTGTGTTGTCAGCGCACTTGACACGTCTCCCGTCAGAAGCAACCGTCGTTAGTGGTGGCGACTGCAGCTTCGAAGCTGGCGACAGCACGGCCTGACTCGTGTCGAGAGAACGAGTGAGAGAAGCTGCCACGACGTCGCAATGAGACGCCACCTGACTCATTTACATCTCGAGCACAATTCTTCGTGATTTGGGTGCGGGGGTGGTGGAAGTTTTCCTTTTTTTTTTTATCCTACCTGCCTTTCTTCCTTCTTCGTACCGTCAGCTGTCCTCTGTTCATTTCAACATGGCGGCTTTGGCCATCTGGCCTCGTTATTAGATAGACGGAGTTTTCGGATATTTAAACCTGACATCTGATCACCTGCATATTTCTTTTTTAGTTTCTTAACTGTGGAAAGGTTTTTTTTTTCAGATAAGGGATGGAATAATATGATTATTTATTCGAGTCTCGTTAATAAAATTATTAATAATTATAAAAAATAATAATACCCCCTCAAGCAGCTGCTTGCCACAGAGGTCTGACAGGAGCCTGTCAGTTTATATGCCATAGTAGAAGGTCTGTGAGGATGGCAGGACCTCAGCAGAAAAAACAACACATACAACTATGCCTTACCCGGGCTCGAACCCAGGTACCTCAGATCAGTAGCCAAGTGCGCTAACCACTCGGCCACGGGACATTATTATTTATTAAAAAAAAAAAGTTCCGCTGGTCGAGAGGTTAGCGTGGGCATGCACTTTGTTTACTGCTGATCAAAAGGAACCGGGTTCGAACCACGGATAAGACAGGATGTTGCCTTCCTCTCCGATCTTCTCTGTGGAGTATTATTTTGACAATATCCTCTCAGACCTCTGTGACAAGCAACTACTTGAGATGAAATTGATTTACAGTATCATTAAAAATAGGGAAGAATGAACTGATAAAAGGCTAGAATTAAAATATTTATGCAAACCCTCAAATTCCATTGTTTTAAGTAATGAGATTGAGTAGTTTCCAACGTTTTAATTAATGAAGTTGAGACACATTGGTTTCATAAATTAAGGAAAATTCCTATGTTAAGTCAATGGGAAGCTAAAATGAAAGCTCTATGACTACTAAAATAATTTTTTTTTGTTTTGAAAAATGTGATTGCAGATAAAGACTTCAATCAAATAAATCAATATCTCGATTTTCAATAATATTCGTTCAGTATTTAATGAGTTATGGAAGATTGAATATTTGACAACAGCAATGCCAATCTTAAGAAACTCATACAAAACTGAAGAATAGTGAAAGAATGCTTTTCACAAAGTTCTAAAATACAAGCTTATTTTATTAAACACTTTGATGCAATACTTATTACTAAGTTTTAATTAACTTCTGAAGTCAATTTTTGTGGCTGGCATTGTTATCGCTAAAAATTCAAACTTCCATAACTCATTAAATACTGAGCGAATATTGTTGAAAATCGAGATATTAATTTATTTGATTGAAATCTTTATCTGCAATCACATTTTTCAAAACTTATTTTAGAAGTTAAAGAGCTTTTACCTTAGCTTACCATTGACCTAACATAGGGATATTCCTTAATTTATGGAAACCAGTGTATTTCTGAATGGCACTTTTGGACATAGAAGCGGATAAGCGGATGTATCAAAAAGGCCTTAAGAGTTTAGACCCGAGTTGTTTTACCTCTGAGCGGCATTTTTTGCACACAATAGGCTAAATGGCCAGGTCACAAGGACCCCGAGGATTCAGAGAAGGTTGGTGGAAGGGGAACCACCTGAAAGATATTCCACTCTTTTTGCAAGATTCCATTTAATTATTATTGAAATGGTCGCCGTCTTTACGATGGGGGTTAAAGGTAAGAAAATCAGCATTCCCACCTTACTATGGACCCGGGCCCTTTTTAATTAGTAGCCAAACGCGCTAACCACTCTGCTGACTACTTTCAATTATATTTATCTGAAGTTTAAAGATTTGTGGCAGCTGGTACAGTTAACTCCGATGTTGTTTGTAAGACTTTACCCTTAAAATTTAATGCAAACGCTAATAATAACTGTTATAACAACTCTTAGGAGACAGAAACCACTTTCCAAAGCCACCCAGCACATTTTTAATGTGCACAGTGTATGAACACAGGGTGACCACCTAACGTCCCATCTGACAGACGCCTCTAAGCCCATTGATGTTTCCTTTCTTACAGAGAGAAGGGGGGGGGGGGAGCTCAGTCGGTAGCGCGCCAGGCTCGTAATCTGTAGTTCCCAGATTCGAGTCCCAGCTGGGTCAGCGTTGAGATTTATCTCCGCAAAATTCCCCGCCCTGCCCACGGTCAGTAGGGGACACCGATGGGCTTGGAAAGGCCTCCGTCCTTCGGATGGGACGTTAAGCCGTGGCCCCGTGTGCGGGAGAGACATACCCTGTGCACGTTAAAGAACACGCTGGATGGCCTTGACGGGAGGCTACCATCTGTCTCCCAACAGCTGTTCCAGTGGGTCCCTTCCCCCAACCTTCTCTGAGCCTTGGGGGTCCATGTGACCTGGCCATTTAGCCCATGGTGTGCAAAAAAGTGCCGCTCAGAGGTAAAACAACCCAACCCGATAACATGATTTTCAACATATGCAAGAAATTCTTTTTTCCCACAATTCAACCTAATCCGAAACTTTATTATCAAAGAGCAAGTTTAACTCGTAAAAAAAAAAGTAAGAGAAATTCGTTTTGCTTTCGTCATATTTCTTGAATTTCTTGACATAAAGAAATTGCCAAAAGTAATAAAATCTATTAAAAGAAAAAAGAGAGAATCCCTCACTCCAAAGTTTAAAATTGCTAGTGGCTGCGCTGATTACACAATTCAACTCCCTCTCCCCCTTTTCATGTCTCCTTTTGAATTTCTCAGCTTTGTTTGCATTTATTAACGGATATTATCGAACATTTTTATCGCTACAAACATAACAGTGCTTTTCGTTCATGCACACTAAACTGCCAGAGGTGCAGAAACGCGACTAACCCACTCGAGATTGGATGGAAGCATCTTGGTGATACGGCAGGTAGATGGTTTCTAGGAAACAGGAGGAGAGAGAGACGACTCTAGGCTCTCCTCCTTTCCTCCCCAATCTTTTCCATCCTCAACTTGAAGGCGAGATGCTGGAGAAGTGATGAAGAATGAGAAAGAGAAGCTGGAGCACCGAGCACAGACCTCTCCATCCTTTTGGTCGAGAGCCCCGCTGGTGAGGGGCCAGATAGCGGAGGCTTCGTACGTGCCTTGCCGCTGCGACTCGGAGGAGATACGGCATGTCCACGGCCGCCTCCTTTGTGCCACAAGTGTCCCGCACTCCAGTTCGCAGTCTCGCGGCCTAATTAGTCCTAGACGGTTGCCATGGGAACGGAGATGGAGAGAGACGATACGCTGTCACGTGTCCACGCAGCCGGGAAAGGGGAAAGAGGGGTGAGCGATGCGAGTTGAGGGATGGGAAGCGAGATCGATAACATTTGACCCCGGAGCTATGTCCGACCTACTGCTGCGGCGTTACTACCTTGGCTTACCTTTCTTGTCAGATGTAAATGTCACCGGACCCTTAATGACAGACGTGTGGATGGCGTTGTTCCCGTGGTTAGTTTCCGCATCCAGTCGGTTTCCGCCCCGGTCTGAGGATGGGCGAGATGTGACGATCCCTAATGAGAAGTTTTGGAGGGATGGGTGGGGGTGGGGGGTCTGTCACTTAGCGCTACTAACGAGCTGCATGCTGCGAGAGGTGGTAGCCGTCTTGTCCCGTTCTGATGCTGGCTTCCTGCTGATCGAAGAAAGGCTTGCCTAGTAAGAGAGAATTGATGCGATTACCGACGTAATTCTACAGGTGGCAATGCCGGATTATTATTAAGGTAAAGTTCAGAAGCGTGGAAGATTATCAAAGCTGTTTGATAAGGCATTCTCTTAAAGGAATAAAACTTTACACGCAAGACGGAAGAGTTGGTGGGTAAACAGTTTCGCCACTTGAGATTTCAGCGACGGGTGCCAAATGTTGGGGGGCGGGGGTGGCTCAGTCGGTAGCGCGCCAGACTCGTAATCTGTAGTTCCCAGGTTCGAGTCCCAGCTGGGTCAGCGTTGAGATTTATCTCCGCAAAAATTCCCTGCCCTGCCCACGGTCAGTAGGGGACACCGATGGGCTTGGAAAGGCCGTCGTCCGTCGGATGGGACGTTAATCCGTGGCTCCGTGTGTGGGAGAGAGCCATACCCTGTGCACGTTAAAGAACACGCTGGATGGCCTTGACGGGAGGCTACCATCTGTCTCCCAACAGCTGTTCCAGTGGGTCCCCTCCCCCAACCTTCTCTGAGCCTTCGGGGTCCATGTGACCTGGCCATTTAGCCCATGGTGTGCAAAAAAGTGCCGCTCAGAGGTAAAACAACACAACAACCCAAAAAAGCCAAATGTTGGATTTCATTTGAGAAACTCGAGTCACCGAAATAACAGGTCCATGACAAATAAACGAAAACACAAAGACTTCGAGATTAAACTACAGATATATACCTGACTTTCAGTGTTAATTAATGCTTTTTTCCTTCTAACGAAGAGACTAAGCCGACGGAAAAAACACCGAGGCGGCACTTTTGGCACACAATGGATTAAATAGCCAGGTCGCAAGGACCCCGAGAGCTCAGAGAAGGTTGGAGAGAAGGGACCCACTGAACAGATATTAGGAGACTGATGGTAGCCTCTCGTCAAGACCATCTAGTGTGATCTTTCAAATGCACAGGATATGGGCTCTGTAGCACACGGGGTCACGGCTTTACATCCCATCCGATGGATGGCGACACTAATTCTAGGAATTCCTTTAAAAAAACTATTTAGAAGACATGGAAATCCTGAGTACTCAAAATAAGATGTAGACGATGTGAAATTGGCTGAATTGAGTTGCTAACGAGAAGAGGAGATGCTACAGAAGAATATAACATGATGCTGATAAAGTTTTTGAAGAACTGTGTCATTTACTTCAAATGCTTGGAAAGATCATGATTCATTGGTTAAGAAGGATGCGATCTTTTTTATTTCATAAGAACACATAATAGGTTATCTCTAGACTATGAGTTCTCAATGTGGGGTACGCAGTGAAATTTTTTGGGGCATGCCGTGAGAGCTCAAAAGTCGCTAGATCTAGTAACAAAGTCGCAATGTTGGCAACACTGCTACTGATTAATTTCTGAGAACTGAGTGACTCTGTACATATTCATATTATTTATGTGAAACTGGTTTTACATCTTTAAATGCTTTAAAAAAAATATAGGAACAGGCTGGATGTTGAAGATGACTTGCGACTCTACCTTAGCAAGATAACCCCAACCATTGATGAATTGTGCAAGCGTAAACAAGCGCAATCATTTCACTGATTACCCAGTAAAAGGTTTATAATTTTATAAGATTTGTTAAATTGTCAATATAAATATATAGTACATATGTTCTGTTAAAATAATCCAATAGCTTTATTTAGAATATTGCAATCTAACTATAAAAAAGCCTACGGTAAAACAGTTAGCAATAACTTGGTTCTTGTATTAGTTAAATTTCGTGTTACATTTCAACACATTTATATGTATGTATTCATGTACAGTGGTTCTCAAACTTTTATGCTTCACGTACCCCCTGGAAATGTGTATGTAACTGGCGTACCACTTGTATAGATAGATAAAACTATAGTTATAGTATAACAATGGGAATAAAATATTAATATATCAGTGGTTCACAACCTTTTATGCTTCACGTACCCCCTGGAAATGTGTATGTAACTGGCGTACCACTTGTATAGATAGATAAAACTATAGTTATAGTATAACAATGGGAATAAAATATTAATATATCAGTGGTTCACAACCTTTTATGCTTTACGTACCCCCTGGAAATGTGTATGTAACTGGCGTACCACTTGTATAGATAGATAAAACTATAGTTATAGTATAACAATGGGAATAAAATATTAATATATCAGTGGTTCACAACCTTTTATGCTTTACGTACCCCCTGGAAATGTGTATGTAACTGGCGTACCACTTGTATAGATAGATAAAACTATAGTTATAGTATAACAATGGGAATAAAATATTAATATATCAGTGGTTCACAACCTTTTATGCTTCACGTACCCCCTGGAAATGTGTATGTAACTGGCGTACCACTTGTATAGATAGATAAAACTATAGTTATAGTATAACAATGGGAATAAAATATTAATATATCAGTGGTTCACAACCTTTTATGCTTTACGTACCCCCTGGAAATGTGTATGTAACTGGCGTACCACTTGTATAGATAGATAAAACTATAGTTATAGTATAACAATGGGAATAAAATATTAATATATCAGTGGTTCACAACCTTTTATGCTTCACGTACCCCCTGGAAATGTGTATGTAACTGGCGTACCACTTGTATAGATAGATAAAACTATAGTTATAGTATAACAATGGGAATAAAATAAAACATATATATCAGTGGTTCTCAAACTTTTATGCTTTACGTACCCCCTGGAAATGTGTATGTAACTGGCGTACCACTTGTATAGATAGATAAAACTATAGTTATAGTATAACAATGGGAATAAAATAAAACTTATATATCAGTGGTTCTCAACCTTTTATGCTTCACGTACCCCCTGGAAATGTGTATGTAACTGGCGTACCCCTTGTATAGATAGATAAAACTATAGTTATAGTATAACAATGGGAATAAAATATTAATATATCAGTGGTTCACAACCTTTTATGCTTTACGTACCCCCTGGAAATGTGTATGTAACTGGCGTACCACTTGTATAGATAGATAAAACTATAGTTATAGTATAACAATGGGAATAAAATATTAATATATCAGTGGTTCACAACCTTTTATGCTTCACGTACCCCCTGGAAATGTGTATGTAACTGGCGTACCACTTGTATAGATAGATAAAACTATAGTTATAGTATAACAATGGGAATAAAATAAAACATATATATCAGTGGTTCTCAAACTTTTATGCTTTACGTACCCCCTGGAAATGTGTATGTAACTGGCGTACCACTTGTATAGATAGATAAAACTATAGTTATAGTATAACAATGGGAATAAAATAAAACTTATATATCAGTGGTTCTCAACCTTTTATGCTTCACGTACCCCCTGGAAATGTGTATGTAACTGGCGTACCCCTTGTATAGATAGATAAAACTATAGTTATAGTATAACAATGGGAATAAAATATATATATCAGTGGTTCTCAACCTTTTATGCTTCACCTATCCCCTGGAAATGTGTATGCAACTGGCGTATCCCTTGTATAGATAGATGAAACTAGTTATAGTATAACATTGGGAATAGAATAAAATATATATATATACATTAAATTTTGTATTCATAAATTGCATATATCGATAAACACAAAAAATGACATGAGCAATTTAACAAATCTTATAAAATTATAAACATTTTACTGGGTAATGAGTGAAATAGTTGCGCTTGTTTACGCATGCACAGTTCATCAATGGTTGGGGTTATCTTGCTAAGGTAGAGTCGCAAGTCATCTTCAACATCCAGCCGGTTCCTATATTTTTTTTAAAGCATTTAAAGATGTAAAACCAGTTTCACATAAATAATATGAATATGTACAGAGTCACTCAGTTCTCAGAAATTAATCAGTAGCAGTGTTGCTAACATAGCGACTTTGTTACTAGATCTAGAGACTTTTTAGCTCTCACGGCGTGCCCCAAAATATTTTACCTCATACCCCACGTTGAGAACCCCTCTTCATGTGTATTTTCATCGACTAATGGGTTGGGTTGTTTTACCTCTGAGCGTCACTTTTTTATACACAATGGGCTAAATGGGCATGTCACATGGACCCCGAAGTCTCAGAGAAGGTTAGAGGAGGAGACCCACTGGAACAGCTGTTGGGAGACAGGTGGTAGCCTCCGGTCAAGGCCATCCAGCGTGTTCTTTAACGTGCACAGTGTGTGGCTCTCCCGTACACGGGGGGGGGGGGGTTCAGTCGATAGCGCGCCAGGCTCATAATCTGTATTTCCCAGGTTCGAGTCCCAGCTGGGTCAGCGTTGAGATTTATCTCTGCAAAAATTCCCCGCCCTGCCCACGGTCAGTAGGGGACACCGATGGGTTTGGAAATGACGCCGTCCGTCGGATGGGACGTTAAGTCGTGGTCCCGTGTGCGGGAGAGTCATTCCCTGTGCACGTTAAAGAACACGCTGGATAGCCTTGACGGGAGGCTACCATCTGTCTTCCAACAGCTCTTCCAGTGGGTCTCCTTCCCCAACCTTCTCTGAGCCTTCGGGGTCCATGTGACTTGGCCATTTAGCCCATGGTGTGCAAAAAAGTGCCGCTCAGAGGTAAAACAACCAACCCAAATCCCGTACACGGGACCATGGCTTTATGCCCCATCCGACGGACGGCGGCCTTTACAAGCCCATCGGTACTGACCGTGGGCAGGGCGGGGAATTTTGCAGAGACAAGTGTCAACGCTGACCCAGCAGGGACTCGAAGCTGGAAACTGCAGATTACGAACCTGGCGCAGTACCGACTGAGCGCTTGAGCCCCCCCCCCTCCCCGCCCCCCATCGACTAATGAATTCCTACATAGTTTATACATTTGTTGATTATATTTCGGTAGATTAACGTATTTAGAACATGTATTTTAAAATGTTCAAGGTACACAAGTCTTCTTTAATATTTATAATTTTATCCAATTTCTACGTAGCCCTAGCAAAATATTAGAAAATTTCCATATTAAGTCAATGGGAATCCAACTTCGAAGAGTATAGCTTCTAAAATATGCTTTTAATGGAAAAATGTGACTCAAGATTAATTAACGATAATAATGAAATCTAATTATATATCTTATTTCTTATTTATGTATTATTTATCAATTATCTATTATTTATCTATTTATATGAAATATATTATATGAAATCCATTTGTATCTATTTATGTATACAATAATATTTCAACAATATTCGTTTCGCATTTAAAAGTTATGGATGCTGAAACAATTTGCAACAGTAATGCGTCAGAAGAATTTACTTAATAAGTTAATTAAAACCTAAATAAAAAGCATTGTTTTAAACCATTTAATAAAATAACTTAATAATTTTAGAAGTTTGCATAATGATCATTTCACTATTAGACAATTGTGAATGATTTTTACTGAACAAGGTAACTTATTGTTAAATATTCCAGATTCCAAAACTCTTTAAATCCATCTAACAGCTGTCTAGTGGGTATCTTTACATCAGTTCATGGGGTTTTTGTAACCTGGCCATTTACCCCATTGTGTGGGAAAAATTGCCGCTCAGAAGTAAAACAACCCAAATCTATGAATATATGTAGAGTCTAAAACATTTCGTATCATTTCGCAAATTCTTCAAATTCAAGAATTGGGCTCATACGGACCAGTACTTAAAATTTCTTATAGTGGGAGAGTAGGGTAGGGTCGTCACTTGAGACTAGATTTTCCGGAATTTAATTAAACAAAATTAATAAATACCCCCTCAAGCAGCTGCTTGCCACAGAGGTCTGACAGGAACCTGTCAGTTTATATGCCATAGTAGAAGGTCTGTGAGGATGGCCGGAATTTATCTGAAATAAATTGTCATTTGGGTGTTTTTTAATCTCTAAAGTTGCTTCTTTATCTTAACTTGCTAGGAGTCATTTAATCTATTTATAATTTCTGATTATTTGTATTAACACTTTAGAGTCCTGTAGGTCTCATTTGACAAAGATGGTAGAAATTAGTTGAAATGAGACTTATGATACTGGTACAGTCGCTCAAAAAAGTATACGAACACTACGGTTGATTACAGAATTCAGAAAAAATATCTGTCAACGAATTTTTTAGAAATTAGTGATACCTTCGTGTCACGTGACACGAAGGTTGCCAGATCACTAATTTCTAAAAAAAAATCGTTGCCAGATGTTTTTCTGAATTCTGTAATCAACCGTAGTGTTCGGATACTTTTTTGAACGACTGTAGGTGGTCATATTATTTTGATACTAGATCGTGTGGGCTCACTCACGGAAATATTGAGCGTGTGCAGTTACCGTTCACAGCAAACTGGAGCGTGTGCAGTTACTGCACACGCTCCAGTTTGCTGTGAACGGTAACTGGAGCGTGTACAGTTTCTGTACACACTCCAGATATTTTTCCTGAATTCTGTAATCACGTGACACGAAGGTTGCCAGATCACTAATTTCTAAAAAAAATCGTTGCCAGATGTTTTTTTGAATTCTGTAATCAACTATAGTGTTCGGATATTTATTTGAGCGACTGTAGGTAGTCATATTATTTTGATATTAGATCTTGTGGGCTCACAGAAATATTGAGCGTGTGCAGTTACCGTTCACAGCAAACTGGAGCGGTTGCGGTTAATGTTCACACACATTGGATGGTGTGAGCTCACAAAGACCTAGATCGTGTGGGCCCACTCAAAGAAATATTGAGCGTGTGCAGTTACCGTTCACAGCAAACTGGAGCGTGTGCAGTTACTGCACACGCTCCAGTTTGCTGTGAACGGTAACTGGAGCGTGTACAGTTTCTGTACATGCTCCAGTAACGCTACGGTAACTGGAGCGTGTACAGTTTCTGTATCCAGTTTCTGTACACGCTCCAGATATTTTTCCTGAATTCTGTAATCACGTGACACGAAGGTTGCCAGATCACTAATTTCTAAAAAAAATCGTTGCCAGATGTTTTTTATGAATTCTGTAATCAACCGTAGTGTTCGGATACTTTTTTGAGCAACTGTACAACCTCCAGGCTCAAAATGTTCAGAAAAGTTTAGGGAAAATGTAGTGTTCCGTTCGAATAATTATATGTGCTAAAATTATGAAAATATATTTTTTCATTATCTCTTTTTTCAGATCGAAGGTCTGGAGAAATTAAATTCAAGAGATTAATCCACGCCTTTAAAGTGGTCTGTTCGGAACTCGAGTTGATCTAAGAATGGTTTCCTCCCCTCCCCCGATGTGTTTGAAGATGAGGAAACAGTCAACAGCATATTCTCTGGAAGGAGCTCTTCTTGTCCTTTTAGCGACGAAGGAGAAGAGCGGCGAGAAAGTGCCTCACTTCCTGAAACCTGATCTCAAGTGGTGGGTAGATGGAAAGACGTGGTCTAGCACCATTTGAAATCAGCGCTTCTGGGAGCTCTCACTACTGCGACAAGACAAAATCGCAACAGCTAAGGGAAGTGTAGAAGAAATTTTTATTATCGTTACTTTTTTTTCGCTTTTTTTTTTATTTGCAAGATCATCGCATATACGACGAGTATCAACGGGACTTTGTCTTTGGGCTACTGAGTTCAGGTGGTGGATAGATGAATTTGAAAGTCTAGCACCATTTGAATTCAGTTCATCCAAAGAGATCGGCAGCTCCTTCAGTGGAGGAGGAAAAATGGTCTTCAGATCGAGGTAGGTTTCAAATCAGATACTCTGGACCTTTATTTAGAAGATGGTTATGGGGAGGGAATTTCTTTGGGCGTAAGAGTTAAGGATCTCATTGATTAATTTGTTTAAAGATAGAGGATGTGTATTCCTGTGCCTCAAATGTTTAAAGGTGGGGCTGCGTATCTCAATGCCCCACTTGTTTAAAGGTGGAGGCTGTGTATCCAATGGCCCAAATGTTTAAAGGTGGAGGCTGAGTATCTCAATGCTCCACTTGTTTAAAGGTGGAGGCTGTGTATCCAATGGCCCAAATGTTTAAAGGTGGAGGCTGTATATCTCAATGCCCCACTTGTTTAAAGGTGGAGGCTGTGTATCCAATGGCCCAAATGTTTAAAGGTGGAGGCTGCGTATCTCAATGCCCCACTTGTTTAAAGGTGGAGGCTGTGTATCCAATGGCCCAAATGTTTAAAGGTGGAGGCTGAGTATCTCAATGCTCCACTTGTTTAAAGGTGGAGGCTGTGTATCCAATGGCCCAAATGTTTAAAGGTGGAGGCTGTATATCTCAATGCCCCACTTGTTTAAAGGTGGAGGCTGTGTATCCAATGGCCCAAATGTTTAAAGGTGGAGGCTGTATATCTCAATGCCCCACTTGTTTAAAGGTGGAGGCTATGTATCCAATGGCCCAAATGTTTAAAGGTGGAGGCTGAGTATCTCAATGCCCCACTTGTTTAAAGGTGGAGGCTGTGTATCCAATGGCCCAAATGTTTAAAGGTGGAGGCTGAGTATCTCAATGCTCCACTTGTTTAAAGGTGGAGGCTGTGTATCCAATGGCCCAAATGTTTAAAGGTGGAGGCTGTATATCTCAATGCCCCACTTGTTTAAAGGTGGAGGCTGTATATCTCAATGCCCCACTTGTTTAAAGGTGGAGGCTGTGTATCCAATGGCCCAAATGTTTAAAGGTGGAGGCTGCGTATCTCAATGCCCCACTTGTTTAAAGGTGGAGGCTGTGTATCCAATGGCCCAAATGTTTAAAGGTGGAGGCTGAGTATCTCAATGCTCCACTTGTTTAAAGGTGGAGGCTGTGTATCCAATGGCCCAAATGTTTAAAGGTGGAGGCTGTATATCTCAATGCCCCACTTGTTTAAAGGTGGAGGCTGTGTATCCAATGGCCCAAATGTTTAAAGGTGGAGGCTGAGTATCTCAATGCTCCACTTGTTTAAAGGTGGAGGCTGTGTATCCAATGGCCCAAATGTTTAAAGGTGGAGGCTGAGTATCTCAATGCTCCACTTGTTTAAAGGTGGAGGCTGTGTATCCAATGGCCCAAATGTTTAAAGGTGGAGGCTGCGTATCTCAATGCCCCACTTGTTTAAAGGTGGAGGCTGTGTATCCAATGGCCCAAATGTTTAAAGGTGGAGGCTGTATATCTCAATGCCCCACTTGTTTAAAGGTGGAGGCTGTGTATCCAATGGCCCAAATGTTTAAAGGTGGAGGCTGCGTATCTCAATGCCCCACTTGTTTAAAGGTGGAGGCTGTGTATCCAATGGCCCAAATGTTTAAAGGTGGAGGCTGAGTATCTCAATGCTCCACTTGTTTAAAGGTGGAGGCTGTGTATCCAATGGCCCAAATGTTTAAAGGTGGAGGCTGAGTATCTCAATGCTCCACTTGTTTAAAGGTGGAGGCTGTGTATCCAATGGCCCAAATGTTTAAAGGTGGAGGCTGCGTATCTCAATGCCCCACTTGTTTAAAGGTGGAGGCTGTGTATCCAATGGCCCAAATGTTTAAAGGTGGAGGCTGTATATCTCAATGCCCCACTTGTTTAAAGGTGGAGGCTGTGTATCCAATGGCCCAAATGTTTAAAGGTGGAGGCTGCGTATCTCAATGCCCCACTTGTTTAAAGGTGGAGGCTGTGTATCCAATGGCCCAAATGTTTAAAGGTGGAGGCTGAGTATCTCAATGCTCCACTTGTTTAAAGGTGGAGGCTGTGTATCCAATGGCCCAAATGTTTAAAGCTGGAGGCTGCGTATCTCAATGCCCCACTTGTTTAAAGGTGGAGGCTGTGTATCCAATGGCCCAAATGTTTAAAGGTGGAGGTTGAGTATCTCAATGCTCCACTTGTTTAAAGGTGGAGGCTGTGTATCCAATGGCCCAAATGTTTAAAGGTGGAGGCTGCGTATCTCAATGCCCCACTTGTTTAAAGGTGGAGGCTGTGTATCCAATGGCCCAAATGTTTAAAGGTGGAGGCTGTATATCTCAATGCCCCACTTGTTTAAAGGTGGAGGCTGTGTATCCAATGGCCCAAATGTTTAAAGGTGGAGGCTGCGTATCTCAATGCCCCACTTGTTTAAAGGTGGAGGCTGTGTATCCAATGGCCCAAATGTTTAAAGGTGGAGGCTGAGTATCTCAATGCTCCACTTGTTTAAAGGTGGAGGCTGTGTATCCAATGGCCCAAATGTTTAAAGGTGGAGGCTGCGTATCTCAATGCCCCACTTGTTTAAAGGTGGAGGCTGTGTATCCAATGGCCCAAATGTTTAAAGGTGGAGGCTGAGTATCTCAATGCTCCACTTGTTTAAAGGTGGAGGCTGTGTATCCAATGGCCCAAATGTTTAAAGGTGGAGGCTGAGTATCTCAATGCTCCACTTGTTTAAAGGTGGAGGCTGTGTATCCAATGGCCCAAATGTTTAAAGGTGGAGGCTGAGTATCTCAATGCTCCACTTGTTTAAAGGTGGAGGCTGTGTATCCAATGGCCCAAATGTTTAAAGGTGGAGGCTGCGTATCTCAATGCCCCACTTGTTTAAAGGTGGAGGCTGTGTATCCAATGGCCCAAATGTTTAAAGGTGGAGGCTGTATATCTCAATGCCCCACTTGTTTAAAGGTGGAGGCTGTGTATCCAATGGCCCAAATGTTTAAAGGTGGAGGCTGCGTATCTCAATGCCCCACTTGTTTAAAGGTGGAGGCTGTGTATCCAATGGCCCAAATGTTTAAAGGTGGAGGCTGAGTATCTCAATGCTCCACTTGTTTAAAGGTGGAGGCTGTGTATCCAATGGCCCAAATGTTTAAAGGTGGAGGCTGCGTATCTCAATGCCCCACTTGTTTAAAGGTGGAGGCTGTGTATCCAATGGCCCAAATGTTTAAAGGTGGAGGCTGTATATCTCAATGCCCCACTTGTTTAAAGGTGGAGGCTGTGTATCCAATGGCCCAAATGTTTAAAGGTGGAGGCTGAGTATCTCAATGCTCCACTTGTTTAAAGGTGGAGGCTGTGTATCCAATGGCCCAAATGTTTAAAGGTGGAGGCTGTATATCTCAATGCCCCACTTGTTTAAAGGTGGAGGCTGTGTATCCAATGGCCCAAATGTTTAAAGGTGGAGGCTGCGTATCTCAATGCCCCACTTGTTTAAAGGTGGAGGCTGTGTATCCAATGGCCCAAATGTTTAAAGGTGGAGGCTGAGTATCTCAATGCTCCACTTGTTTAAAGGTGGAGGATGTGTATCCAATGGCCCAAATGTTTAAAGGTGGAGGCTGCGTATCTCAATGCCCCACTTGTTTAAAGGTGGAGGCTGTGTATCCAATGGCCCAAATGTTTAAAGGTGGAGGCTGAGTATCTCAATGCTCCACTTGTTTAAAGGTGGAGGCTGTGTATCCAATGGCCCAAATGTTTAAAGGTGGAGGCTGTATATCTCAATGCCCCACTTGTTTAAAGGTGGAGGCTGTGTATCCAATGGCCCAAATGTTTAAAGGTGGAGGCTGAGTATCTCAATGCTCCACTTGTTTAAAGGTGGAGGCTGTGTATCCAATGGCCCAAATGTTTAAAGGTGGAGGCTGAGTATCTCAATGCTCCACTTGTTTAAAGGTGGAGGCTGTGTATCCAATGGCCCAAATGTTTAAAGGTGGAGGCTGCGTATCTCAATGCCCCACTTGTTTAAAGGTGGAGGCTGTGTATCCAATGGCCCAAATGTTTAAAGGTGGAGGCTGTATATCTCAATGCCCCACTTGTTTAAAGGTGGAGGCTGTGTATCCAATGGCCCAAATGTTTAAAGGTGGAGGCTGCGTATCTCAATGCCCCACTTGTTTAAAGGTGGAGGCTGTGTATCCAATGGCCCAAATGTTTAAAGGTGGAGGCTGAGTATCTCAATGCTCCACTTGTTTAAAGGTGGAGGCTGTGTATCCAATGGCCCAAATGTTTAAAGGTGGAGGCTGAGTATCTCAATGCTCCACTTGTTTAAAGGTGGAGGCTGTGTATCCAATGGCCCAAATGTTTAAAGGTGGAGGCTGCGTATCTCAATGCCCCACTTGTTTAAAGGTGGAGGCTGTGTATCCAATGGCCCAAATGTTTAAAGGTGGAGGCTGTATATCTCAATGCCCCACTTGTTTAAAGGTGGAGGCTGTGTATCCAATGGCCCAAATGTTTAAAGGTGGAGGCTGCGTATCTCAATGCCCCACTTGTTTAAAGGTGGAGGCTGTGTATCCAATGGCCCAAATGTTTAAAGGTGGAGGCTGAGTATCTCAATGCTCCACTTGTTTAAAGGTGGAGGCTGTGTATCCAATGGCCCAAATGTTTAAAGGTGGAGGCTGCGTATCTCAATGCCCCACTTGTTTAAAGGTGGAGGCTGTGTATCCAATGGCCCAAATGTTTAAAGGTGGAGGCTGAGTATCTCAATGCTCCACTTGTTTAAAGGTGGAGGCTGTGTATCCAATGGCCCAAATGTTTAAAGGTGGAGGCTGCGTATCTCAATGCCCCACTTGTTTAAAGGTGGAGGCTGTGTATCCAATGGCCCAAATGTTTAAAGGTGGAGGCTGTATATCTCAATGCCCCACTTGTTTAAAGGTGGAGGCTGTGTATCCAATGGCCCAAATGTTTAAAGGTGGAGGCTGCGTATCTCAATGCCCCACTTGTTTAAAGGTGGAGGCTGTGTATCCAATGGCCCAAATGTTTAAAGGTGGAGGCTGAGTATCTCAATGCTCCACTTGTTTAAAGGTGGAGGCTGTGTATCCAATGGCCCAAATGTTTAAAGGTGGAGGCTGCGTATCTCAATGCCCCACTTGTTTAAAGGTGGAGGCTGTGTATCCAATGGCCCAAATGTTTAAAGGTGGAGGCTGAGTATCTCAATGCTCCACTTGTTTAAAGGTGGAGGCTGTGTATCCAATGGCCCAAATGTTTAAAGGTGGAGGCTGAGTATCTCAATGCTCCACTTGTTTAAAGGTGGAGGCTGTGTATCCAATGGCCCAAATGTTTAAAGGTGGAGGCTGAGTATCTCAATGCTCCACTTGTTTAAAGGTGGAGGCTGTGTATCCAATGGCCCAAATGTTTAAAGGTGGAGGCTGCGTATCTCAATGCCCCACTTGTTTAAAGGTGGAGGCTGTGTATCCAATGGCCCAAA
The DNA here is from genome assembly GCA_038380435.1 of Ryuthela nishihirai. Lineage (NCBI taxonomy): Eukaryota > Metazoa > Arthropoda > Arachnida > Araneae > Heptathelidae > Ryuthela > Ryuthela nishihirai. The sequence goes on from JAWZYU010000020.1 coordinate 46,971,608, forward strand.
TGTTTAAAGGTGGAGGCTGTATATCTCAATGCCCCACTTGTTTAAAGGTGGAGGCTGTGTATCCAATGGCCCAAATGTTTAAAGGTGGAGGCTGCGTATCTCAATGCCCCACTTGTTTAAAGGTGGAGGCTGTGTATCCAATGGCCCAAATGTTTAAAGGTGGAGGCTGAGTATCTCAATGCTCCACTTGTTTAAAGGTGGAGGATGTGTATCCAATGGCCCAAATGTTTAAAGGTGGAGGCTGCGTATCTCAATGCCCCACTTGTTTAAAGGTGGAGGCTGTGTATCCAATGGCCCAAATGTTTAAAGGTGGAGGCTGAGTATCTCAATGCTCCACTTGTTTAAAGGTGGAGGCTGTGTATCCAATGGCCCAAATGTTTAAAGGTGGAGGCTGCGTATCTCAATGCCCCACTTGTTTAAAGGTGGAGGCTGTGTATCCAATGGCCCAAATGTTTAAAGGTGGAGGCTGTATATCTCAATGCCCCACTTGTTTAAAGGTGGAGGCTGTGTATCCAATGGCCCAAATGTTTAAAGGTGGAGGCTGCGTATCTCAATGCCCCACTTGTTTAAAGGTGGAGGCTGTGTATCCAATGGCCCAAATGTTTAAAGGTGGAGGCTGAGTATCTCAATGCTCCACTTGTTTAAAGGTGGAGGCTGTGTATCCAATGGCCCAAATGTTTAAAGGTGGAGGCTGCGTATCTCAATGCCCCACTTGTTTAAAGGTGGAGGCTGTGTATCCAATGGCCCAAATGTTTAAAGGTGGAGGCTGTATATCTCAATGCCCCACTTGTTTAAAGGTGGAGGCTGTGTATCCAATGGCCCAAATGTTTAAAGGTGGAGGCTGCGTATCTCAATGCCCCACTTGTTTAAAGGTGGAGGCTGTGTATCCAATGGCCCAAATGTTTAAAGGTGGAGGCTGAGTATCTCAATGCTCCACTTGTTTAAAGGTGGAGGCTGTGTATCCAATGGCCCAAATGTTTAAAGGTGGAGGCTGAGTATCTCAATGCTCCACTTGTTTAAAGGTGGAGGCTGTGTATCCAATGGCCCAAATGTTTAAAGGTGGAGGCTGAGTATCTCAATGCTCCACTTGTTTAAAGGTGGAGGCTGTGTATCCAATGGCCCAAAATGTTTAAAGGTGGAGACTGCGTATCTCAATGCCCCACTTGTTTAAAGGTGGAGGCTGTGTATCCAATGGCCCAAATATTTAAAGGTGGAGGTTGGTATCCCAATAGTTCAAATGCTTAAAGGTGGGAACTCTGTGCTCCAATGGTCCAGTTGTTTAATTCTGTGTTCTGCGTATCCCAGTAATCCAGTTGTTCAAAGGTAGAGGCTGTGTATCTCAGTGGTCTAGTGATTTAATTTGGGATATCCTCCCCTGCGGTTGAATCGTTTAAAGGTGAGGATAAGGTCATCCCAGTGATCGAATGATTCGAGGGTAATGTCTGCGGTGATCCATCCCATGGTTGAATGGTCAAAGGGGAGAGGTGACTTATAGCTTAAGAGAAAATGGCTGAATGGTTTAAAAAAAAAAAGTGTTTGTCCCTTCAGTCAAGTGGGTTCAATGATGAGCTACTGCTGGAATGGCCCTTTCATCATTTAACCCACTTGACTGAACCCACTTGACATCATTTAACCCACTTGACTTGAAACACATCATTAACCACAGTGGTTCAGGTGGAATGTACACTGGTCGAATGGTTCAAAAAGCATAGGCAACCTACGTCCAAAAAGTTCCGAGACTGTTGCTATAAACATGAGTACTCTCTACTTACACTCTGGTGCTAAGAATCTCCTTCACGATCCGTTTCCTCCTGCATCAATGGACCGAATCCAGTGTTTCTGGAGGGGCGGGGGTGCCTTAGTCGGTAGCGCGCCAGGCTCGTAATCTGTAGTTCTCAGGTTCGAGTCCCAGCTGGGTCAGAGTTGAGATTTATCTCCGCAAAATTCCTCGCCCTGCCCACGGTCAGTAAGGGACACCGATGGGCTTGGAAAGGCCGCCGTCCGTCGGATGGGACGTTAAGCCGTGGCCCCGTGTGCGGGAGAGCCATACCCTGTGCACGTTAAAGAACACGCTGGATGGCCTTGACGGGAGGCTACCGTCTGTCTCCCAACAGTTGTTCCAGTGGATCCCCTCTCCCAACCTTCTCTGAGACTTCGGGGTCCTTGTGGCCTGGCCATTTAGCCCATGGTGTGCAAAAAAGTGCCGCTCAGAGGTAAAACAACACAACTCAGCGTTTCTGGAGGTCTTGGAAAAGTCCTGGAAAAGCACTTTCTGGAATGCTGCAGAGCTGTTCCGTCACCGCTGTCTGAATGGCATGAATGCCAGCGTAGCGATAGCATTCAATTTTCTCTTGCCTAGATCATCACGCAAAATTTCGAGGCAAAGCCGTCGTGCTGATGTTCAGCTCTCTGACAACATTCGGACGATTCACAAGGTCTGTCCCTCAGCCTTATACACTTGATTTGGCGATCCACTGAAATTTGACAATTTTTTTGCAAATCTCGGACTCGCTCGATGTCTGCCCGTGGGAACGTCTCGCACAGCATAATCGAGAGCCGTTACAGCGATCAGCGGTGCAGGTCTAAACATGTCAAAAGTTGCACAACAGTAGGGGAATAATGCTACTTTACGGCTGTGTAAACAGAACTGGCCGGTTATTCGTGATGTTTTGGCAATAAATTCAGTCTCAACTTTCCGGATATAGGTTGTACATCAGAGTGATCAAGTGGATAAGACTTAAGGATAGATCTGTGATCAAGTGGATAAGGCTGAGGGATAGCTCTGTGATCAAGTGGATAAAGCTGAGGGATAGATCTGTGATCAAGTGGATAAGACTTAAGGATAGATCTGTGATCAAGTGGATAAGGCTGAGGGATAGCTCTGTGATCAAGTGGATAAGACTTAAGGATAGATCTGTGATCAAGTGGATAAAGCTGAGGGATAGATCTGTGATCAAGTGGATAAGACTTAAGGATAGATCTGTGATCAAGTGGATAAGGCTGAGGGATAGCTCTGTGATCAAGTGGATAAGGCTGAGGGATAGATCTGTGATCAAGTGGATAAGGCTGAGGGATAGCTCTGTGATCAAGTGGATAAGACTTAAGGATAGATCTGTGATCAAGTGGATAAGGCTGAGGGATAGATCTGTGATCAAGTGGATAAGGCTGAGGGATAGCTCTGTGATCAAGTGGATAAGGCTGAGGGATAGATCTGTGATCAAGTGGATAAGACTGAGGGATAGCTGTGTGATCAAGTGGATAAGGCTGAGGGATAGATCTGTGATCAAGTGGATAAAGCTGAGGGATAGATCTGTGATCAAGTGGATAAGACTTAAGGATAGATCTGTGATCAAGTGAATAAGGCTGAGGGATAGCTCTGTGATCAAGTGGATAAGGCTGAGGGATAGATCTGTGATCAAGTGGATAAGGCTGAGGGATAGCTCTGTGATCAAGTGGATAAGACTTAAGGATAGATCTGTGATCAAGTGGATAAGGCTGAGGGATAGATCTGTGATCAAGTGGATAAGGCTGAGGGATAGATCTGTGATCAAGTGGATAAGGCTGAGGGATAGATCTGTGATCAAGTGGATAAGGCTGAGGGATAGCTGTGTAATCAAGTGGATAAGGCTGAGGGATAGATCTGTGATCAAGTGGATAAAGCTGAGGGATAGATCTGTGATCAAGTGGATAAGACTTAAGGATAGATCTGTGATCAAGTGGATAAGTCTGAGGGATAGCTCTGTGATCAAGTGGATAATGCTGAGGGATAGATCTGTGATCCCTGGAATGAATGTCCTTCCAAGTGGTTGAGGGTTTAAGAAGGTGTCCGTCCAGTGGTTTAACAGACTTTAGTGTTTGAGTGGTTTAAGATGGTTCAGCTGTTCTAGTGATTCAATGATTAAATAGATAGAATGTGACAGCCTAATGGACAGTGATTTAAAGGGTAATATGTATTTATTGAATTCTATATCTGCAGATAATCTTTGTATTTACTGTGGATTTTTTTTTCATTATTACCTCTTAAGCGTGATTTCCTAATTTATATCTTATGTATTAGTAAAAATTGAAAAAAAAAGTTTCCTTTCCTGATTATAGATGGCGCCAGGTCCCCCACATTTGGCGAAAGTTATATAAAGGTATCAATTCAACAAAGTTATCGGTATTCCTATTCGACTAGTTTGCAAAGCAATAATAAGAATTCCAGATGCTTCAAAATTACAATATTTACGCTACTCACTAGTGAAATTCTCGAGTGCAAATTACTGTCGTTCTGTACTCACTAGTGTAGAGATGCGCAACATACAGCTTGGAGTCCATGTATGTCCATCTCACGAAGGTTTTTTTTTACCTCTGAGCGAAATAACCAAGTCACAAGGACCCCAGAGGCTCAGAGTTGAGGAAGATAAAGGGACCCACTAGATAACTGTTAGGAGACAGGTAGAAAACTCCTGAGAAAGCCATCCAGCATGCTCTTTAACTCTTTAACGTGGATATTTCGAACATGGGGCCACAACTTTTAACGTCTCATCCGACGGACGACAGCCTTTCCAAGCCAATCGTTGTCCCCTTTCTGACCAAGGGCAGTAAACCTCAACGCTAGTAGAATGGGGACTCTGACCTTGGGAACTCTAGATTAAGAGGCTGATTAGCTAACGACAGAACCAAACGCCTTTGGGTTGGGTTGTTTTACCACTGAGCGGCACTTTTTTGCACAGCATGGGCTAAATGGCCAGGTCACATGGACCCCGAAGGCTCAGAGAAGGTTGGGGGAGGGGACCCACTGGAACAGCTGTTGGGAGACAGATGGTAGCCTCCGGTCAAGGCCATCCAGCGTGTTCTTTAACGTGCACAGGGTATGGCTCTCCCGCACACGGGGCCACGGCTTAACGTCCCATCCGACGGACGGCGGCCTTTCCAAGCCCATCGGTGTCCCCTACTGACCGTGGGCAGGGAGGAGATAAATCTCAACGCTGACCCAGCTGGGACTCGAACCTGGGAACTACAGATTACGAGCCTGGCGCGCTACCGACTGAGCCACCCCCGCCCCCACTCAGCGGGGACTTTATTAAGTACACTTCTATATTACGTCAATTGTAACTCAGACACAAAACTCAGTAAATTCTTAAATAAGCATTCTGGGAAAAATTGCGACTGAAGATAATTTAAAGATCTCAATCAAATCTATCAAATCTCGATTTCCAGCAATATATGCTCTGAAATTATACATTCTTTGGTGTTGGGGCGCAGAGGTTCAGTCGGTAGCGCGCCAGTCTCGTAATCTTCAGTTCCCATGTTCGAGTCCCAGCTGGGCCACCGTTGAGATTTATCTACGCAAAACTCCCCGCCATGCCCAAGGTCAGGGATACCGATGGACTGAGAAAGGCTGCCGTCCGTCGGATGGGACGTTAAGTTGTGACCCTGTGTGTGGTTAAAGAACACGTTGAATGGGCTTGATGGGAGGCTACCATCTGTCTACCCACAGCTGTGCAGTGGTTCCCCTCTCTCAACCTTCTCTGAGCCTTCGGAGTCCTCGTGACCTACCATTTGGGGCGGGGGTGGTCAGTCCGTAGCGCGCCAGGCTCGTAATCTGCAGTTCCCAGGTTCGAGTCCCAACTAGGTCAATATTGAGACTTATTTCCGCAAAACTCTCCGCCCGGCCCACGGTCAGTAGGGGACACTGATGGGCTTGGAAAGGTCACATCCATCAGATCGGACGTTAAGCCATGGCTCCGTGTGCGGGAGAGACATACCCTGTGCACGTTAAAGAACACACTGGATAGCCTTGACGGGAGGCTACTCTCTCTGTCTCCCAACAGTTGTTCCAGTGAGTCCCCTCCCCTAACCTTCTCTGAGTCTTCCGGATTCTTGTGACCTGGCCATTTAGCCCGTGGTGTGCAAAAAAGTGCCGCTCAGAGGTAAAACAATCCTACCCATTCTTTGGTCCAATCCTGGTATGATATAGTAGGCTTTGGTGAAACACTCCTTTGTCCTTTGAACTCCTGCATTAATGATTAAAAAAGAGTACAAATATTGTAATCATTCTTTACACGGAAATCAGTGACTCTTTCACCTCCTAGCACTATTATATTTCCAATTTATTCATGTAATTCTTATATCTCCAACTAAGAAAGGTGACATTTCGACGGGTTCGTGCAACAGCCAACACCAATCAACGAACGCCTTTCCAGCCTGTCCGCCGCAGTTCATCTGAGAAATAACTTCCTGTCTCCACCTCTTCGATGTCACTGTGGAAGTGAACCCTCCGCTCAAGCGAAGCGACAGCCACCACCCTAATTAATATCCATTAATCAGTTCATGAGGTGAATGTGATATCTCAAGCAGAATCAAGCGTCCAAGGTTCACCAACTATTAATAAGTCAAGAGAAACGGTTGCAGCTCGTACGTCGCCTGGTTCATCGAACTAAAAGCATGCAGATCTAAACTGAAAATTTATGCAATGTCGCACTTTTGTACTTCTACTGTGTAATAAAAACTAGTAAAATTTACAGGTGGTTTGGTCTATTTGTTGTTTTGTCTGTGAATGGTTCTTATTGTTTTTATTTAAGACATAAAAGCTTGAACAAGTTTCGCAAAAAATGAAGACTTGCAGGAAGATTAGATGTTGGGATCGTGAACTTCAACACTTAACACCCTTACAACAAAAGTTCAGATTTTTCTATGGTAAATTCCCACCTTGACTTCGGTCATTAGAGGACACTGATAGGCTTGGAAAGACCGCCGTCCGTCGGATGGGACATAAAGCCATGGCCCAGTGTTCAGAGAATCTGTGCACGTTAATAAATACGCTGGGTGGCTTTTGCAAGAAGGCCCTCTCTCCTAACATTTTAGTGGGTCTCCTCCCCCAAACCTTCTCATACATTATTTGATTAACATGCTTTACTAAGACCAAAGTCACTGCTGACCACTGCCTCAGTTAGAGCTAACACAGCATACAAAGTGTTCCTTGATGGAACAGCAGCCTAGGTCAATGTTGAGACTTATTTCCGCAAAACTCTCCGCCCGGCCCACGGTCATTAGGGGACACTGATGGGCTTGGAAAGGTCACATCCATCAGATCGGACGTTAAGCCATGGCCCCGTGTGGAATCACAAGGCCTTTAAGGCCTTGTGATTTAGTCCATTGTGTGCAAAAATGTGCTTTTGGAAAACAATCCAACCCTTACAGCAGGCAGAATTAGTAAATGCAGGCTGTAAATCCTTGTATTTTTTTTCTTTTTTTACACTTTGCAATCCTAACTTACATCATAAGAGTCTCCCCCTCCCCCTTTTTTTTCACAAGATACAATACACCAATAACAAAAGTGTTGGAATTGGTGGTTGTTTTAACTCTGAAAGGCAGTTTTATGCACACATTGGACTAAATGGAGCTCAAAGACTCGGAGAAGTTAGGTAAGGAGAGCAGTTGGGTAGCTATTAGTAAGCAGAAACCTTCTATCAAGTCAATTAAAAAAAAGGGTATTTCTTATTATCTTCGTATATGCGCTCCTGAAAAGGTAGAAAAACCTAAAGCACATGGCTGAGTTCGTATTCACTTCAAAGGAAGATAGGATTAATAAGATTGCCGGTCGGCTATCTTCTTTTGAAGGGAATACTAACTCAGTGACTGATTACACCATCCATATGCTTCAGATTTTCTACTTTCTAGGGGACATTTAGGAAGATAGGTATTTTTTTCATTTTTTAATTTATTTACTTTTTATCTTTGTCACTAAAAACACCTACCTTCAGAAACTTTCATTTGATTTATGACTCAACAAAAGACCATATATTTCCTTCACTCCTTTTTAGGAGTCGTGTTTGAGGTAGCTCATGGCATAGGAGACTTCACGACCTTTAACTTGAGATATAACTCGTAAAGGTCGATCCCCCCATTCTCCCCCTCTTTTTTTTTATCAGGGGGGAGCTGCTGTTCCAGCAAGGAAAACTTTGTCTGCTGTGTTAGCTCTAACTGAGGCAGTGGTCAGCAGTGACTTAGGGGCGGGGGTGGCTCAGTCGGTAGCGCGCCAGGCTCGTAATCTGTAGTTCCCAGGTTCGAGTCCCCGCCCTGCCCACGGTCAATAGGGGACACCGATGGGCTTGGAAAGGCCGCCGTCCGTCGGATGGGACGTTAAGCCATGGCCCCGTGTGCGGGAGAGAGCCATACCCTGTACACGTTAAAAAACACGCTGGATGGCCTTGACGGGAGGCTACCATCTGTCTCCCAACAGCTGTTCCAGTGGGTCCCCTCCCCCAACCTTCTCTGAGCCTTCGGGGTCCATGTGACCTGGCCAGTTAGCCCATTGTGTGCAAAAAAGTGCCGCTCAGAGGTAAAACAACCCAACCCAGTAGTGACTTTGGTCTTAGTAAGGCATGTCAATCAAATAATGTATGAGAATGCCTGAAAAAGCTGGGAGCAGCTTCTAGGATTTTTCTCTATCCCAAATGTTGCAAATCCAAAAAAAAAAACTGAAAAAAAATAACATAAATCCGAGGCTGTTGCTAGATTCTCCACATCCCAAAGGCATTATTATATTAAAAGTCCAAATGTAGATAGGAACTTGATGTTTTAACCCATAACGTATGCGCACAAATGAAACCACGCACAAAACTTGAGATCATTCGGTCATGTATCTCGGGAACCACAGGGTGCTAAATCTGTCGAAATGGAAAATGAAAATCTCGATATTTTGCGTAGAAACCAAGCCACGGGCAACGAAAGTGCGAGCTGATGTTAATAACCGCCTGAGCAAACGCCGGGCAATTCTTCTTGCTGAATCTGTGTTAAAGAGTTGGGGAGAGGGGGCCAGTGCTCTCAAAAATAACCTTCAGTGTAGTGAAAAATAAAATTATACAGACTAAGAGTGATATCCGGACAGCCCGGGTGAAGTTCATCTAGTGTGTGACAATAGCTGTATTACGAACGTCGCCCTAGTGAACGGGGGGGGGGGGGAGAAGGTGTTGGGGAAACGGCAAAATAAGTGGACAAATAAGTAACTCCCGTACCCATCGAGTCCCAGCTGGGTCAGCGTTGAGATTTATCTCCGCAAAATTCCCCGCCCTGCCCACGGTCAATAGGGGACACCGATGGGCTTGGAAAGGCCGCCGTCCGTCGGATGGGACGTTAAGCCGTGGCCCCGTGTGTGGGAGAGCCATACCCTGTGCACGTTAAAGAACACACTGGATGGCATTGACGGAGGCTACCATCTGTCTCCCAACAGCTGTTCCGGTATGTCCCCTCCCCCAACCTTCTCTGAGCCTTGGGGGTCCTTGTGACCTGGCCATTTAGCCCATAGTGTGCAAAAAAGTGCCGCTCAGAGGTAAAACAACCCAACCCAATCCGTACCCATTGGCCACTTGCTGTATATGTCTCTAGCATGTGTTAAAATGATAGGAATATACTGGATATTTAGGAAACAATTAGCAATTGCATTTAGAGTGCTGGGAAATGGAATAATTTCGAGAATTTCTCTAAATGGTGTAACTGAAACAGAAAAAACATTTCATCATCCCGAAGATTGGTCATATTGATTGCTGATGTAAAAGTTCGTATGAAAAAATGGCAAGAGAATATATTTGATCTTTGCCAAATAAATATCTTAAGAACTCAAGAGAGCTAATGCTATTCAATGGAAGAAATTTCAGGAAAATGTTTTTAAGTCATAATTAAACTAGAAAATATTCTATGTTCTGAAATTTGGAATGTTAATTGCTGATGCATAAGTATGAATTATATTTGTAAAGTGTGGAAATATTGCTGCGTATTTTTCAGAAAATATCATATGAACTTAAAGCGATAATGGGTAAATTTAGAGAATAAATTTCTAAACAGTACAACTGAAAAAATCCTATCATTCCGGAAATTTGCTGTTGAATCGGTTCGTTACATTTTGGAAAATGATCTTTATTTTGTAAGCGCAAAATCTTGATTTATGACTCGGGGAAATTATGAGAGTTGGATTTTAATACTTCATAAATTCGCTATGTTTGACAAAGAGCTAGATTTCTACAATTGGTGAGAATAAATGTCACTTCAAAAGAAACGTAAACGTGTCTGAAAAATCCATAAAAACATTAGCATTTTAAACTATTTACCCTGCCAAACAAGGGATTTAGCTAATAATTGTATGGATTGCTTGAAACGTATATATTTAAACAGTAGGGCAAGAGTTAAAGCGCGCGTTCGTCGCTACCAAAATTCTTTCAATACTAAATGAATATTACTATTATCTCTATCTACCTACTTTTCTATTTAACTCATCTGTCACATTTTAACACAAAATATTTATTTAATAAGCTACTAAACTCCGAGTGCGATATCTTATTTCGTTAAATAGATAAGAGAACTATTCCAGTACGACTAGTTTTCGTATTATATTTATTTCAAAATTGCTACATAAGGCTAAGCGTTTTATATTAATTTTTGAGGAAAACAGTAATTTGAAGTATTATTAATACTGTCTGCATTATACTAATTATGCTGGAACATTGTGCTATACAGGTGTATTTCTTTGAATAAAGGTTTATCTCTAACTAAAGGTTAGCTCTAACTAAGGCAGTGGTCAGCAGTGACTTCGGTCTTAGTAGGGCATGTCCTTGTATGAGAAGGCCTGTATTAAGCTAGGAGTAGCTTCTAGGATTCTTCTCTGTCCTATATGTCGCAAATTAAATCAATCTTATCTACCTAAGCTGTTGTGTGTGTTTTACCTCTGAGCGGCCCTTTTTATTCACACCATGGGCTACATGGCCAGGTCACATGGACCCCGAAGGCTCAGAGAAGGTTGGGGGGAGGGGACCCACTGGAACAGCTGTTGGGAGACAGATGGTAGTCTCCCGTCAACGCCATCCAGCGTGTTCTTTAACGTGCACAGGGTATGTCTCTCCCGCACACGTAGCCACGGCTTAACGTCCCATCCGACGGACGGCGGCATTTACCAAGCCCATCGGTGTTCCCTACTGACTGTGGGCAGGGCGGGGAATTTTGTCTACCTAAGCCTTAACAAGAATAATTGAGGTCGGTGTTTTTGTGTATATAGGTCATAATAAATTAAGTCAATTCAATTGGGAATTTGAAGCAAGAATACCATCTATATAAACTTGTATACGCATATAGTTGAAAAACAATCAAAGTTTTACACATTCCATAAGCTGTTCATACGTCACGGTTTATAGAGAACTGACCTAGTGTCCCAAAAACAATTTCGGGGCTTCTAAATGACCCGGTTTTTTTGGGACGATATACAAACGGCTCTCGATTTACGTGGATTTAATTAACATGTTTTTGGAATAACGTTGTTTGCACTGAGCGCCAAACAGTTGATTGGATTGGATTGATTGGATTGTTTTACCTCTGAGCGGCACTTTTTTGCACACCATGGGCTAAATAGCCAGGTCACATGGACCCCGAAGGCTCAGAGAAGGTTGGGGGAGGGGACCCACTGGAACAGCTGTTGGGAGACAGATGGTAGCCTCCCGTCAAGGCCATCCAGCGTGTTCTTTAACGTGCACAGGGTATGGCTCTCCCGCACACAGAGCCACGGCTTAACGTCCCATCCGACGGACGGCGGCCTTTCCAAGTCCATTGGTGTCCCCTACTGACCGTGGGCAAGGCGGGGAATTTTGCGGAGATAAATCTCAACGCTAACCCAGCTGGGACTCGAACCTGGGAACTACAGATTACGAGCCTGGCGCGCTACCGACTGAGCCCCCCCCCCGCCCCCCCCAAACAGTTGGTGCAGGCTGGCAGTGCAATTGAGTGTTGCGGCGAGGACGAAATTTTACCATAAGACCGCACTTGGGGCTTATGAATTAGACATTACATGAGAAAAGTCACACCTCTCCAACACGCTCCAGGAAACAGTAAAAGTCACACCTCATCAGCACGCTACCGGAAACAGTACAAGTCACACCTCTTCAACACGCTTCCGGAAACATTAACATTCTCACCTCTTCAATACACTCATGGAAACAGTAACAGTCACACTTCAACACTCTCCAGGAAACAGCAAATGTCACACCTCTTCAATACGCTCCCAGAAACGGTAAAATTCACACCTCTTCAATACGCTCCTGGAAACAGTAACAGTCACACTTCTTCAACACACTCCAGGAAACAGTAATATAAACTCTTCAACACGCTCTTGCAAAGAATAGAAATCACATCTCTTCAATACATTTTTGAAAATAGTAACAGCACACTTCTTGAACACGCTCCCGGAAAGAGTAACAGTCACACTTCAACACGCTCCCAGAAGAAGTAGTAATCACGCCTGTTCAACACACTCTCAGAAACAGTAAACCTGTTCAACACGCTCATGGAAACAATAAAAGTCACAACTCTTCAACTCACTTCTGGAAACAGTAACATCACACTTCTTCAACACAGTCCAAGAAAGAGTAAGAGTCACACCTCTCCAACACGCTCCCAGAAAGAGTAGCAATCACACCTCGTCAATGCCTTTCTGGAAACAGTAACAGTCACAACTCTTGAATACACTCCCAGAAACAGTAAAAGTCACACCTCTTCAATGTGCTCCCAGAAAGAGTAGCAATCACATCTCTTTAATATGCTCCTTGAAACAGTAAAAGTCACACCTCTTCAGCACACTCTTGGAAACAGTAACAGTCACACTTCTTCAACACACTCCAGGAAAGAATAAAAGTCACACCTCTTCAACACGCTCCTGGAAAGAGTAGCAATCACACCTCTTCAGTAGCAATCACACCTCTTCAATACGCTCCTGGAAAGAAAGAGTAGCAATCACACCTCTTCAACACACTAAAGAAAGAATAAAAGTCGCACCTCTTCAATACGCTCCAGGACAAAATAAAAGTTACACTACTTCAACATATTCTGGAAAAATAAAACCCACACCTTTTCAACACGCTGCTGGAAACAATAAAATTCGCACCTCTTCAACTCTCTCCCTGAAAGAGTAATAATCACACCTCTTCAACATGCTCTCAGAAACTCTAAAGCCCACACCTTTTCAACACACTCCAGGAAACAGTAAAGCCCACACCTCTACAACACACTCCAGTAAACAGTAAAACCCACACCTTCAACACGTTCCCGCAAAAAATAACATTCACACCTCTTCAAAACATTTAAAGCCCACCAGGAAACAGTAAAAGTCATACCTCTACAACCCCCCCCCCCCGAAAACAGTAAAGCCCATACCTCTTCAACACGCTCTCAGAAACTGTAAAACCCACCCTTCTTTAAGAAGCTCCGGAAACAGTAAAACCCATACCTCTTCAACACGCTCTCAGAAACTGTAAAACCCACCCTTCTTTAAGAAGCTCCGGAAACAGTAAAACCCATACCTCTTCAACACACTCTCAGAAACTGTAAAACCAACCATTCTTTAAGAAGCTCCGGAAACAGTAAAACCCATACCTCTTCAACACGCTCTCAGAAACTGTAAAACCCACCCTTCTTTAAGAAGCTCCGGAAACAGTAAAACCCATACCTCTTCAACACGCTCTCAGAAACTGTAAAACCAACCATCTTTAAGAAGCTCCGGAAACAGTAAAACCCATACCTCTTCAACACGCTCTCAGAAACTGTAAAACCCACCCTTCTTTAAGATGCTCCGGAAACAGTAAAACCCATTCCTCTTCAACACGCTCTCAGAAACTGTAAAACCCACCCTTCTTTAAGAAGATCCGGAAACAGTAAAACCCATACCTCTTCAACACGCTCTCAGAAACTGTAAAACCAACCATTCTTTAAGAAGCTCCGGAAACAGTAAAACCCATACCTCTTCAACATGCTCTCAGAAACTATAAAACCCACCCTTCTTTAAGAAGCTCCGGAAACAGTAAAGCCCATACCTCTTCAACACGCTCTCAGAAACTGTAAAACCCACCCTTCTTAAAGAAGCTCCGGAAACAGTAAAACCCATTCCTCTTCAACACGCTCTCAGAAACTGTAAAACCCACCCTTCTTTAAGAAGCTCCGGAAACAGTAAAACCCATACCTCTTCAACACGCTCTCAGAAACTGTAAAACCCACTCTTCTTTAAGAAGCTCCGGAAACAGTAAAACCCATACCTCTTCAACACGCTCTCAGAAACTGTAAAACCCACCCTTCTTTAAGAAGCTCCGGAAATAAAACCCATACCTCTTCAACACGCTCTCGGAAACTGTAAAACCCACCCTTCTTTAAGAAGCTCCGGAAATAAAACCCATACCTCTTCAACACGCTCTCGGAAACTGTAAAACCCACCCTTCTTTAAGAAGCTCCGGAAACAGTAAAAGTCACACCATTGTGAAACATAGGCTTGCCAGAATCCGTACAGCATAACTATGCAATCTGTTCCCGATGCCCATAACATAGGCGAATTATTTCTACTTCAACCTACTGCAAATTGTCGTCATGCTTATTTCGCCGTTGTACAACTGCCTTAGTTAAATATTTTGCTCTCTGTAGAGTTACACTTTTAAGGAGGAATGTCCCATATTTAGTGAATTGAAATCGGAGCATTTACTAAAATGTCCCGGTATTTACCAGTCTCAATCTGATCACTCTAACACTCCAGAAAAAGACTAGAAATATTTGAATATCTTATAATAATCCATTCTATAATTCTTATAAAATCCATCCTATAATTATATGATTCTTATATCCATTATTCTATTATCCATATGAATTCTTATAAAAATCCATCCTATAATTTTGATCATCTCCAAATCTACCATGTAATGTGACCTCATTAACAGACATAATTGCCTGGTATATGCCTTCCTTCAATTCATTAATGAGATATATCCACTTTTATAATTAGTGGCTAATTACTTGGAGGAACGCCTATGGGGCGTATTGTGTCCATTTGACAAGGAACGTTACATCGCAGAATATGCGATCAATTCAATTATAGGGACTAGCGTTGAGATTTATCTCCGCAAAACTCCCCGCCCTGCCCTCGGACGTTGGGGACACCGATGGGCTTGGAAAGGTGACCGTCCGTCGGATTAAATGTTATGCCGTGGCTCCGTGTGTGGAAGATAGATCCATACCCTGGTCAAGTTAAAGAACACACCCGATGGACTTGACGGGAGATTACCATCTATCTCTTAATAGCTGTCCAGTACCCCCAAACTTCTCTGAGCCCTCGGGTCCTTGTGACCTGCCATTTAGCCCATTTTATGGAATAAAAAGTGCCGCTCAGAGGTGAAACAACCCAACTTATGACCGAACACAATCACAATTTTTAAAAAAATTCTTTTTCTCCAGTTGCACAAATTTTCTCTCTCTCTCATTTATTGCATCACCTAAACATCTTTCAGGGGCGGGGGTGGCTCAGTCGGTAGCGCGCCAGGCTCGTAATCTGTAGTTCCCAGGTTCGAGTCCCATCTTGGTCAGCGTTGAGATTTATATCCGCAAAATTCCCCGCCTTGCCCACGGTCAGTAGGGGACACCGATGGGCTTGGAAAGGCCGCCGCCCGTCGGATGGGAAGTTAAGCCGTGGCCCCGTGTGCGGGAGAGCCATACCCTGTGCACGTTAAAGAACACGCTGGATGGCCTTGACGGGAGGCTACCATATGTCTCCCAACAGCTGTTCTAGTGGGTCCCCTCCCCCAACCTTCTCTGAGCCTTCGGGGTCCTTGTGACCTGGCCATTTAGCCCATGGTGTGCAAAAAAGTGCCGCTCAGAGGTAAAACAACCCAACCTAAACATCTTTCACTGAGAACAAAGCTTGACAAAATAGCTGTCCCCTTCGATTCTCATTACAACAGGATCGAGAAGCGAAAGGGATCCTTTTGTGATTTCTTACCATTGTCACTTCATTACAAGTCACATACTGTTATAAGACCAAGTGAAGAGCCTAAGAGTAATGAGTAATTGAATTCCCCCCTTCCCTTGTCTCTCCCGTCCATGTTCGCTTTGGTAGCATTTAATTTTCAGAATTATCTTGCGTTGTGTACGATTATCGGTGAATAAAGTTAATTACGCCAGATGAAACAAAGGGCCCTAATTTATTCTCTGCTGTAATGGTTCGTCGGCGGTTGTGTAAGACCCTTTGGCAACGGATTATGTCAGTATATCACTGTTCTGCAATTGCCACCGATGAGATATTATGCCAGCTAATGTTATACACGAAATGGTTACTAGTCAACAAAGCGCACATTTGTAGTTGTTAGTTTGTTTGCGCTGTTGATGGAGCGGTGGTGAGGTTAATGAACATGTTGCGCACGCATTCTGCTTCAAGAAGTGAGGAACACTTTAAAATACCTTGAGGAAATTATTAGAAATATGTATATCACTTTTTACTTTGTTTTCATTGGAAGAGCTTGAGGAGCAGGCATTGGTTGAGAAACAAAGGAATCTGAGTTCGAGTACAGGTTAAGGATTCCATGTTTTCTTTCTGGTGTATGTTTCCTCCTTTTATAAGTTGTGAATAGCCTCATTTGAAGCCATCTTTTAGAAGCCATGAATACCCTCATTTGAAGCCCTCTTTTAGAAGCCATGAATACCCTCATTTGAAGCCCTCTTTTAGAAGCCATGAATATCCTCATTTAAAGCTTGCATTTAGAAGCCGTCGATAGTTTCTTTTAAAGCCTTCTTTAAGAAGCAATGGATAACTTCTTTTAAATCCTCCGTTTAGAAGCCATGGATAACCTCATTTGAAGCCTTCTTTTAGAAGCTATAGATTCAAAGCCCCCTTTTAGGATCCATGGATCCTCATGGAAAATGCTACACAACATTTGATTTTATGTGGTTTGACTTGCTTTTATTATTGTCACACAATGAAAGATTGTTGCATTAATGTTGAATCAAATTAAACAACTCTATATTCATACTAGCTGAATGGCAGGCGGCGCTTTCCGGAGTCTCACTCTTACTGTATAAAATAAACGATTAAAAATAAAAAAATACACAACTGATAGAAATATACTCTTAGCAAGTGTCTATGTGTAATCTATTAGTTACAAAATTTCTCTGCAACTTTAAATGAGTGCAACATTTGCAAAAGAGAGACATGGAAAATCTTTCTGTTCCACTTTCCTGTACCTAGAGAATAAAAATAAATAAATACCCCCTCAAGCAGCTGCTTGCCACAGAGGTCTGACAGGAGCCTGTCAGTTTAATACGCCATAGTAGAAGGTCTGTGAGGATGGCGGGACTCAGCAGAAAATCAGCACACACATCCATGCCTTACCCAGGGCTCGAACCCAGGTCCCGTAGATCACCTAGAGACATGATGATAATATATGTTGCTATCAAAAACAGGGCTGGGTCTGAGGTTGTATCACGCCCCCTCCTCCCGCCACACTGATCGGGTAAATTTTAAAAATTGGAACTGTATCGAGAAGAAAATAATGCCAGTTCTGAGACATGAATGAGCTGGACATAATATTGGGAGCAGTTTCATGTTATGTCAATAAAGAGGAAGATTTAGAGCTCATCCACATAGGACATAAGACTTTTATGAAAAATGTCATAAAGGATTATTTATCAATCAAATCTATCTAAATTTCGATTTTCAATGGTATATTTTCAGATTTAAGAAGTTATGAAGTACATTTTAAAAGTTATGGATTACATATATTTCGCAAGAATATTAAAAAAAAAGATCACTCGAATGAAGAACCAAAAAAAAAAAACTATTTGTAGCGAATATTGTTTGGAAAAGAAAAATTGCAACAACGTTCAGGTCCATTACGGTTAAATCCTGTAAAGAGGGCTCCTTGACACAATTTATATACCGATTATTTTCAAAAATGCATTTTGTATACTTATTAGCATTTCACTCAAATTTGGATAAGGGATGAGAAAAATCTCCCTCTCCCCAAAAGGTAGACGGCTCTTACCATATCTCTTCCGTAATTGCCTATCCCCCCCCCCCCCATTCAATATCGTGAAGTGGTTGTCCGCTTAATCTCACGTAATCGATGCCGCTGTTTTACCGCAACAGCTCGTGGCAACAGCAAAGTCATTCTCGCTGATCGCTTATCCGGCCAACTAATCTTTTCGCGAAGAAATACTGCTAATGGTAACTATTTCTGTCATCAGGACGTTACGAGATAGCTACCAATCACGGCAAACTCTTTCCTCAGATCCCTAACTGGCGAGAATGCTGCAGGATCTAAATTGCCTCTGGTTGCTGTGCGAAACAACACACAAGTCCAATACGGCTTCATTAACAGTAGACACAATATGGCTGAAAGATTACAGAACCGATCTTTAAGTGAGGATTTCCATTCCTGGGGCGATTAAATACACTTTCTTCCTGGCGGTTTCACGCACTTTCACACTCATACTCTGGTTGCTTGCGTTCCTGGAAAACGTAACGCAAAGTGGAACGGCGCATTTCGAATTCGTGTTATTTATTATTTGGTAAAAATAAATAAATAAATAATTTGTAACGATGGCGATAGAGAGAAGAAAAATTTGCGCAAACATAAATATTTCGTGGCAAACCTGACTGCACATCTGAAGCCCTATCATGGAATACTCGATGATTTTTCACGGCACACCTGGAACTCTATCTCAACACACCTGAAAGTCTATCTCAACACACCTGAAAGTCCATCGCCGCACATCTGAAAGTGTGCCGCAATAGTGAAACCTGAAAGTGCTCGCTCTATCGCCACCTACCTGTACCTCTTCGCGGCACACCTGATCCCCTTTCACGGCACACCAGAACCTCTTTCACGGCACACCTATCGAGATCTATCACGGCATACCTGGAACTCTATCGCGGCATACCTGGAACTCTATCGCGGCACACCTGAAAGTGTATCGCAACTCATCTGAAAGTTTATCGCAAAACAACTAAAAATCTATCGCGAAGCAACTAAAAATCTACCGCGAAGCAACTAAAAATCTATCGCGAAGCAACTAAAATTCTATCGCGAAGCAACCAAAATTCTATCGCGAAGCAACTAAAAATCTACCGCGGCACACCTAAAAGTATGCCGCGAAAAGTGTTACACTTACTAGCATTCTCCCCCCCCCCCCCCGAGAATGCTAGTAAGTGTAACAGAGGCAAAAACTTAAACTTATACATGGGTAAAAAATTAAAACTGCAATAAAAATACAGTCTCTTGGCCTCACCTTCCATTCATCCATGTCTGTAGATAGGTGTGTCTCTCCCACACACTGAACATGGCTTGACTTCCTATCCTTCGGAGCTTTCTAACTCAAACGGTATTTCCTTCCTCACCGAGAGCAAGGGCGACGAGAAAACTCAAGGCACGCACACTGGGTACTCGAACCACGGAACATCAGGATGTGAGCATGCAAGAAGAGAAATTTAGGTAATTGACATCACAGACAGTCACTGATCTGAACTTCCCGAGCTTTGCCTAGCAAGCCAAAATTTAAATGGTTTTCCCTTAACAACTTTTAAAATTCCTCCAAGTTAAAACGCTTAGCAAGCAATGCAAAGTCTCGGATCCCTTATGAGATTCTACAAAATATTCAAAACAGTTGAAAGCAAAATTAACGAGCTCTTGATTGATTTATATCTTGACTACATAACGACATGGAATCTTTGGATATCAGGTGGACTAACCTTCACTTTTGTAATCGTTTATATGAGCTTTGAAATGAGCGTTTGTTCCACAGGGTTGGGTTGTTTTACCTCTGAGCGGCACTTTTTTGCACACCATGGGCTAAATGGCCAGGTCACAAGGACCCCGAAGGGTCAGAGAAGGTTGGGGGAGGAGACCCACTGGAACAGCTGTTGGGAGACAGATGGTAGCCTCCCGTCAAGGCCATCCAGCGTGTTCTTTAACATGCACAGAGTATGGCTCTCCCGCACACGGAACCACAGCTTAACGTCCCATCCGATGGACGGCGGCCTTTCCAAGGCCATCGGTGTCCCCTACTGAACGTGGGCAGGGCGGGTAATTTTTGCGGAGATAAATCTCAACGCTGACCCAGCTGGGACTCGAACCTGGGAACTACAGATTACGAGCCTGGCGCGCTACCGATTGAGCCATCCCCGCCCCAGCTTATTTACTCGTGTTTGTTCTTTTTGCCTACAGCCCAGCAATGCGCCCTAACGCAGTGCGCCGTTACAACCTACATCGGAAATGATAAAAACATTCAAGGTGACCTCCAACACGCCATCTATCAAATTTAAGGATTGGATTGTTAACCTCAGAGCGGCACTTTTTTGTACACCATGGGCTAAATGGCCAGGTCACATGGACCCCGAAGGCTCAGAGAAGGTTGAGGGAGGGGACCCACTGGAACAGCTGTTGGGAGACAGATGGTAGCCTATCGTCAAGGCCATCCAGCGTGTTCTTTAACGTGCACAGGGTATGGCTCTCCCGCACACGGGGCCACGGCTTAACGTCCCATTCGACGGACGGCGGCCTTTCCAAGCCCATAGGTGTCCCCTACTGACCGTGGGCAGGGCGGGGAATTTTTGCGGAGATAAATCTCAACGCTGACCCAGCTGGGACTCGAACCTGGGAACTACAGATTACGAGCCTGGCGCGCTACCGACTGAGCCACCCCCGCCCCACAGAAGATTGCCACAAAGTAATGGGTGAAGTTGCGAAAGTGGCACATTAAATGCTCTTTAGCGTTGCAAGATATAACAAGTGGCATATTGCCGACAGCGACATCGACCTCTACCGCATCTTCGATGAATCAGCGGTGGGATGAGAGAGAGCAAATCCACGGAGCAGTGCAAACTCCCGTGTTTGTGGAGGTTTAATTAATCCATGGGTTCACTTCCCCCTGCGGTACACAAGAAGGGAAATATCTCTGCATCCTGCACGCGCATCCTCAATACACTGAGAAGATTCATAATGAATGGAAGCCGGTCATTTCGGTATTGTCCCTTGCGCTGCTGGAGCCTAGGCTGCATTATCGCTAAAAGCCTTACTGTGTGTTTGACAAGCATTTAGTGGAACTGATAGAGTATGGCACGAATATATCCGTTCCGTAGCAAGTATGAGGATCAAAGTAACTTGGATCTTAATATTTTACTCTTTCTGTGAGCGATCCGTTTAACTCAACCCCAAGATTTAGCAATATCCTTTGGCAATATAATATTACTAGTGGCAGGGATAGTACCAGGGGGAGTCCGGACTCTCAACCCCCCCCTAAAAAACGGGTCAACTTATACGAAATCTCCATCTTTTTTACCTGCTTTGAAATCCAAAACAGTGTTCTTGTACAGTCGCTCAAAAAAGTATCCGAACACTACGGTTGATTACAGAATTCAGAAAAAATATCTGAAAACGATTTTTTTTAGAAATTAGTGATCTGGCAACCTTTTGTGTCACGTGACACGAAGGTTGCCAGATCACTAATTTCTAAAAAAATCGGTGCCAGATATTTTTTCTGAATTCTGTAATCAACCGTAGTGTTCGGATACTTTTTTGAGCGACTGTAGGTGGTCATATTATTTTGATACTAGATCGTGTGGGCTCACTCACGGAAATATTGAGCGTGTGCAGTTACCGTTCACAGCAAACTGGAGCGTGTACAGTTGCTGTACACGCTCCAGATATTTTTCCTGAATTCTGTAATCACGTGATACGAAGGTTGCCAGATCACTAATTTCTAAACAAAATCGTTGCCAGATATTTTATCTGAATTCTGTAATCAACCATGGTGTTCGGATACTTTTTTGAGCGACTGTTCAATTTTAGCCCCATATTTTATTTCCGACACTAAAAACAGAATTAAAAAAATAAGCTTTAAAAATCTTATTCCATATAGAATATCATCTTTCAAAACCGTTCCTGTCCAGTGGAATATCTTACTAATTGGAAACCCTACTGAAGACTTTCCCCCAAAAACTGAATTCTCGGAACCTTCAAGCTAAATTCTCGCCCCCCCCCCTCCTGAAATTAAATCCTAGGTACGTACCTGACTAGTGGATATCGTAACAATAAACCTGATGCATTTGATTCATCTATATGAATACTAGAATCATAAAACTTTTGAGCTCCCTTATTGTCTGAGAGTACTTAGTAAAACTGATGGTTGAAACAAATGCACGCTGAATCCTAAATCCTTGAAGATAAAGAATGAGGAACATAGAGTTGACATAGAAGTCAATAAATCAACAAATGGTTTTGCGGAAAAAAATTATTTTTGCCGATGGAGTGCACCTCTCTCCACCGATATTTATACCAAGGGTGTCCCAACAACACAATTAGTACCTAAGGTTAGAACACTGTGCAATGGACATCGATGGAAAGATTGGGTTCGAGTCTAGCTCATCGGCATAACTGATTTTTTCTATAAAACTATTTGTTAATTTATTGACTTTCAATATTTCTTGGGACGGGGGTGGCTCAGTCGGTAGCGCGCCAGGCTCGTAATATGTAGTTCCCAGGTTCGAGTTCCAGCTGGGTCAGCGTTGAGATTTATCTTCGCAAAATTCCCCGCCCTGCCCACGGTCAATAGAGGACACCGATGGGCTAGGAAAGGCCGCTGTCCGTCGGATGGGACGTTAAACCGTGTCTCCGTGTGCGGGAGAGTTATACCCTGTGCACGTTAAAGAACACGCTGAATGGCCTCGACGGGAGGCTACCATCTGTCTCCCAACAGCTGTTCCAGTGGGTCCCCTCCCCCAACCTTCTCTGAGCCTTCGGGGTCCATGTGACCTGACCATTTAGCCAATGATGTGCAAAAAAAAAAGTGCCGCTCAGAGGTAAAATAACCCAACCCAACTCAAAAATTCTTTCAATATTTCTATTTACAAAAGATTGAAAATAATTATATTTTTACTAGTACTTATAAAACATAGAAAGAATTTCTCATTTATGCTTTAAAAAGAAAAAAATTACGTTTTTTCAACCCCTCAGCTCCCTCCCCCCCCTGTGAAAAAAAAGAGCAAATCGTTACGTAATCATCCCACTCTATCATCGTAATTTCAAATTTCTGGCATAATCGTTTGCAACATCAGTTTAAAGTTTTATCTTTTACGCATTTAGTGCTTTTCAGATATAGAAATTAAAATCTTTCGGATGATTTGAAAATTTTGATTTTAATAGTTCATTAGTTAACTATTAAACTCAAGAAGAATCTTTCAAATTCGCTTTCTCACCCCCCTGGAGTAAAGGGAACAAATAGTGCTCTCACCATTTTAAGAGAAACTGTTAATAAACATTTTGTCCTTAGAATTGTAATTTTTATTTTTAGTCTCATTGCCTTCTTGCAGCACTGTGTATGCTCTCAAAAAGAAGGGGGCATGGGTGGCTCAGTCGGTAGCGCGCCAGGCTCGTAATCTGTAGTTCCGAGGTTCGAGTCCCAGCTGGGTCAGCGTTGTGATTTATCTCCGCAAAATTCCCCACCCTGCCCACGGTCAGTAGGGGACACCGATGGGCTTGGAAAGACCGCCGTCCGTCGGATGGGACGTTAAGCCGTGGCCCCGTGTGCGGGAGAGCCATACCCTGTGCACGTTAAAGAACACACTGGATGGCCTTGACGGGAGGCTACCATTTGTCTCCCAACAGCTGTTCCAGTGGGTCCCCTCCCCCAACTTTCTCTGAGCCTTCGGGGTCCATGTGACCTGGCCATTTAGCCCATGGTGTGCAAAAAAATGCCGCTCAGAGGTAAAATAACCCAATAACCTAACTCAAAAAGAAGAGGCTAGATGCCCGAGGAATGGGATGACTGGGGAACTGATGATGCATGTCTGCCACGAATGTGCCAAAGAACACTTCATTCAGAGAGTCGCTTTTTAGAAATTTAGAATTCCTCTGATAGAAACTTGGAATGTATCTATCAGGAGAGAGTGAAAGAATGGTTAAAAAATAATGCAAAAAGTAGAATGGATGCAATAGTTTAAGAGATGAATGCAAGAATGATCCATTCAAGATGTTCATAAGATAAAGTGAGAATGATTCATGCAAGTGTTCAAGAGATGATCTAAGAATGATCCGTGATAAAAGGAGAATGCTCCATGCAACTTTTCATGGGGTAATGCAAGAAGCTCCATGCAACTTTTCATGGGGTAATGCAAGAAGATCCAAGCAAGAGCTGAAGAGATGTGTAACAACTCCTATGGATCATTACTAAGGAGATGATGTAAGAATGGTGCAAAGAACGAGAATGATCCATGCAACAGTCTAAGAGAATAAGCAAAAATGATCCCATTTTACTTCTCAGGAAATGATTCAAAGATGATTCAAAGATGATCCAGAGGAGAGTTGAAGAGATGATGTAAGAATGATCCATGCACTTTTTCTTGAGATGATGCTATAATGATGTAAGGATGATGAAAAAAAATGGAAAATATCGTGCAGCAGTTTAAGATATGATGCAAGAATGATTCAAGAGATGAAGCAAGGAGTTGGGTTGGGTTGTTTTGAGCGGCACTTTTTTGCACACCATGGGCTAAATGGCCAGGTCACATGGACCCCGAAGGCTCAGAGAAGGTTGGGAGAGGGGACCCACTGGGTTGGGTTGGGTTGTTTTACGTCTGAGCGGCACTTTTTTGCACACCATGGGCTAAATGGCCAGGTCATATGGACCCCGAAGGCTCAGAGAAGGTTGGGGGAGGGGACCCACAGGAACAGCTGTTGGGAGACAGATGGTAGCCTCCCGTCAAGGCCATCCAGCGTGTTCTTTAACGTGCACAAGGTATGGCTCTCCCGCACACGGGGCCACGGCTTAACGTCCCATCCGACGGACGGCGGCCTTTCCAATTGAAGCAAGGATAATCCATGCAAAAAAGAGAATGCTCCATGCAACTTTTCACGAGGTAATGCAAGAGCCGAAGAGACGATATAAGAACTCTCATCATTACTCAGGAGATGATGCAAGAATGATGAAGAATGATGAAGAAAGGAGAATGATTCATGCAACAGTGTAAGAGATGATGCAAGTGCTCAAGAGATGATGTACGAATGATCCATGCAACAGTTCAGGAGATGATGAAGGAAGGATATTAAAATGGTTGCAAAAGAAAGGATTATGAAAGAATGATATAAGAATGATCCTTGCAAAAAGCGATGATAGTCCAATTCAAAGGTGAAATCTTTCAATATCTCTTCGAACATCTTATGTAATGAGATGATTATTCTCCAACCTTCTCTGAGACTTTATGACCCTGCTCTTAAGCCCATAGTGTTGTGCAAAGGAATTGTGTCACTCAGAGGTCATACAACCCAACTGCAGTCGAAACAATAATTTCTTTTGAGAAAGAGTTCCTCTCATTGTCGAATAAATGCGAAAATGTGATGGAGTCCACATTAAAGTGAAGTTGGGTTGGGTTGTTTTACCTCTGAGCGGCACTTTTTTGCACACCATGGGCTAAATGGCCAGGTCACATTGACCCCGAAGGCTCAGAGAAGGTTGAGGGAGGGGACCCATTGGAACAGCTGTTGAGAGACAGATGGTAGCCTCCCGTCAAGGCCATCCAGCGTGTTCTTTAACGTTGGGTTGTTTTACCTCTGAGCGGCACTTTTTTGTACACCATAGGCTAAATGGCCAGGTCACATTGACCCCGAAGGCTCAGAGAAGGTTGGGTGAGGGGACCCATTGGAACAGCTGTTGGGAGACAGATGGTAGCCTCCCGTCAAGGCCATCCAGCGTGTTCTTTAACGTTGGGTTGTTTTACCTCTGAGCGGCACTTTTTGCACACCATGGGCTAAATGGCCATGTCACATGGACCCCGAAGGCTCAGAGAAGGTTGGGGGAGGGGACCCACTGGAACAGCTGTTGGGAGACAGATGGTAGCCTCCCGTCAAGGCCATCCAGCGTGTTCTTTAACGTTGGGTTGTTTTACCTCTGAGCGACACTTTTTTGTACACCATAGGCTAAATGGCCAGGTCACATTGACCCCGAAGGCTCAGAGAAGGTTGGGGGAGGGGACCCATTGGAACAGCTGTTGGGAGACAGATGGTAGCCTCCCGTCAAGGCCATCCAGCGTGTTCTTTAACGTGCACAGGGTATGGCTCTCCCGCACACGGGGCCACGACTTAACGTCCCATCCGAAGGACGGCGGCCTTTCCAAGCCCATCGGTGTCCCGTACTGACCGTGGACAGGGCGGGGAATTTTGCGGAGATAAATCTCAACGCTGACCCAGCTGGGACTCGAACCTGGGAACTACAGATTACGAGCCTGGCACACTACCGACTGAGCCACCCCTGCCCCCTTAAAGTGAAGTGAAATGCGAAATAAATAATAATAAATAAAAACGAATATCTTCCCTAAAACCCCTGATGATAGCCTGGCTACGAAAACGAAATTGTGTGGGCCACAAAGAGGAAAAAAAAAGAAAATCAAAAGCGATCAGAAAAGGAGACCTTATCTGCACTCAGCCAATAAAAAATATTCATAAGACGAGAGCTCAGACGAAATGTACCGAATGCAAGAAACATGGAATGGATTATGGTGCTCAAAAATGTTTGGATAAATCTGATTACGGCAAATACCTGTTCAATAAGATATCACAGCCGATGCGAACAAGGCCAGTAAATAACAATTTCACTCGGATATATTTCGGCGAATTTGTTTTGGCAAAGAACACGATCAGAAGATCCGAGTTTAACGTGAAAGACGGAATGAAACAAATAGTTCTGATCCTTTATTTTTGGGTTGGGGAGGTTTAATTTTTGTTCCTTTGTTGTCAGGTTTCATTTATGGGAATTCTGATGGAACTTGAAGCAAAATTGAAGGAGATAAATGATCTTGTCAGAAACTAAAGCGATTAAGTTCAAATTTCGCATATTTCGTTTCACACTTCAGATTGTTTCGGAACCTGAATATTTTCTAAATTTTAGAGTACATTTGAGGTTTGAAAGATTGTATTCCTAATTCAGTTATTAAATTAAAATATTTCTCAATGGCCAGTTTATCCAGAAGTTGTTCACAAGAGGAAATTTTTTTTTAAAGAATTTCTTTGTGGAGTTAATCTGTTCAGTTTCTGAGAAGCTTAAATCTTACTTCGATAATTCACTTTAACACCTCGATGATTAACTTTAACGCTTCTACAATTCTCAGACATAAATTTTGATTTTCGTTTTTATATAAGTCCGTAGTCGAGTGGTTAGCGCGCTTGACTACTGATCTACGGGACCTGGGTTCGAGCCCCGGGTAAGGCATGGATGTTCGTTGTTGTTTTCTGCTGAGGTCCTGCCATCCTCTCAGGATCTTCTACTATGGCATATAAACTGACAGGCTCCTGTCAGACCTCTGTGGCAAGCAGCTGCTTGAGGGGGTATTTTTTTATTTATAAGATTACGGATGTATTAAGGATAGCGGTTCACCATCCCAACTGCATCCCCTCCCCCCCTCCCCAGGCAACGTAAAGAAATTCTTAATTTATACGTATATATATAAGAGATATACAACTTTAGGAAATAAACTAAGTCAAATTATTTACGAACAAGTTATTCTGTTCTGCGTATGATGATACGGTTCAGAGCTGTTAAATCCCTGTATTAATTAGGGGTGGCTCAGTCGGTAGCGCGCCAGGCTCGTAATCTAGTTTCCATGTTCGAATCCCAGCTGGAATAGCGTTGAGATTTCTCTGCAAAACTCACTCCATGCCCTTGGTCAGTAGGGGACACCGATGGGCTTGATGGCGTCGAAACGCCATCATCCGTTCGATGGGACTTTAAGCCGCGACTCCGTGTGCGGTAGAGCCACACCTTGTGCACGTTAAAGAACATGCTGGATAGCCATGACGGGAAGCTACCATCTGTTGGGTTGGGTTGTTTTACCTCTGAGCGGCACTTTTTTGCACACCATGGGCTAAATGGCCAGGTCACATGGACCCCGAAGGCTCAGAGAAGGTTGGGGGAGGGGACCCACTGGAACAGCTGTTGGGAGACAGATGGTAGCCTCCCGTCAAGGCCATCCAGCCTATTCTTTAACGTGCAAGGGTATGGCTCTCCCGCACACGGGCCACGGCTTAACGTCCCATCCGAAGGACGGCGGCCTTTCCAAGCCCATCGGTGTCCCCTACTGACCGTGGGCAAGGCGGGGAATTTTGCGGAGATAAATCTCAACGCTGACCCAGCTGACCAGATTACGAGCCTGGCGCGTTACCGACTGAGCCACCCCCACCCCCCCGTTCGATGGGACTTTAAGACGTGACCCCGTGTGCGGTAGAGCCACACCTTGTGCACGTTAAAGAACATGCTGGATAGCCATAACGGGAGGCTACCATCTGTCTCTCAAAAGCTGTTCAGTGGGTTCCTCTCCTCCAACCTTATCTGAACCCTCGGGGTCCTGGTGACCGGATCATTTAGCCCATTGTGTGCAAAAAAAGTGCAGAGATAAAACAACCCAACCTGTGAATATTGGAAATGCCATTAATTTGTAGAATAAAATGTCGCTTGTGGCGAATACGGTATGGTGTTTTCTAAAGAAAATATAATGTTTCATTATCCGCCTGCAAGGTGCAAATCCGAACTAAAAAAGATTGGAAAAATGAAAATAGTAATATTTGATTAACACATAAATAATTCTATAGTAACACAGGAAATAATATCCTGTACACACGAGACTCATGAATAGTTAGCTAAATAAAATTGAGTTCTATCTTGAGCGGGATTGGAACCCACGTCTCGTAAATGCATGCCTATCAGCAGCTAACTCTTACCTAAAGCATTTACGCTAAATGTGATAATAAATCTTCCCGAATTTTTTTTTCTCTCGTGGCGCCATCTATGTCATGAACGGACAACCAAGTTGCCCTAATGGTGGCAAAATAACAGTCAGTCGCACTCCCCGCGTTATATAAATGTAATACTCAGTTCTACAAGTACACTATTTCAGCTAACTATTTATAAACGAACTTTCCATTTAGCTCCTAAAACAAAAACAAAAAAGTTGCGTTTCTCCCTCGCTTGGGAATAAAGAGACAACTCATTCCTGTTAGAGTATTTCATTAAATGCTTACTATACTTGCTATTGTTGTGTGTTATATCTTACGTCTTGATTCTAGGTGATTAGAGTATGGATTTTTTCTTCTATAAACTCATTACTTAAAAATATAATTTTTGATATCTCATCGGAAAAAATGTGATTTTTTTAAAAATATTGTGTCCTTCTTTGCTGCTAGATGGCTGAAAATAGCTTTTTGAGGTGGCTGTTTACAGTGTAAAGTTACACCGTAATGTGGTGTTTCCTTGCATCTTATTTCTAGTGTAACGTTTCAGTTCTCCCAATGTAACTTCACACTGAATTCTGGTATTACCTTACTCTGTTTCAGGTGTAACCTTACACTTGAACAGTGGTTCTCAACCTTTTATGCTTCACGTACCCCCTGGAAATGTGTATGTAACTGGCGTACCCCTTGTATAGATAGATAAAACTATAGTTATAGTATAACAATGGGAATAAAATAAAACATATATATCAGTGGTTCTCAACCTTTTATGCTTCACGTACCCCCTGGAAATGTGTATGTAACTGGCGTACCCCTTGTATAGATAGATAAAACTATAGTTATAGTATAACAATGGGAATAAAATAAAACATATATATCAGTGGTTCTCAACCTTTTATGCTTCACGTACCCCCTGGAAATGTGTATGTAACTGGCGTACCCCTTGTACAGATAGATAAAACTATGGTTATAATATAACAATGGGAATAAAATAAAACATATATATCAGTGGTTCTCAACCTTTTATGCTTCACGTACCCCCTGGAAATGTGTATGTAACTGGCGTACCCCTTGTATAGATAGATAAAACTATAGTTATAGTATAACAATGGGAATAAAATAAAACATACATATCAGTGGTTCTCAACCTTTTATGCTTCACGTACCCCCTGGAAATGTGTATGTAACTGGCGTACCCCTTGTATAGATAGATAAAACTATAGTTAGAGTATAACAACGGGAATAAAATAAAACATATATATCAGTGGTTCTCAACCTTTTATGCTTCACGTACCCCCTGAAAATGTGTATGCAACTGGCGTACCCCTTGTATAGATAGATAAAACTATAGTTATAGTATAACAATGGGAATAAAATAAAAGATATATATATCAGTAGTTCTCAACCTTTTATGCTTCACGTACCCGCTGGAAATGTGTATGCAACTGGCGTACCCCTTGTATAGATAGATAAAACTATAGTTATAGTGTAACAACGGGAATAAAATATATATATCAGTGGTTCTCAACCTTTTATGCTTCACGTACCCTCTGGAAATGTGTATGTAACTAGCGTACCCCTTGTATAGATAGATAAAACTATAGTTATAGTATAACAACGGGAATAAAATAAAACATATATATCAGTGGTTCTCAACCTTTTACGCTTCACCTACCCCCTGGAAATGTGTATGCAACTGGCGTACCCCTTGTATAGATAGATAAAACTATAGTTATAGTGTAACAATGGGAATAAAATAAAACATATATATCAGTGGTTCTCAACCTTTTATGCTTCACGTACCCCCTGGAAATGTGTATGTAACTGGCGTACCCCTTGTATAGATAGATCAAACTATAGTTATAGTGTAACAATGGGAATAAAATAAAACATATATATCAGTGGTTCTCAACCTTTTACGCTTCACCTACCCCCTGGAAATGTGTATGCAACTGGCGTACCCCTTGTATAGATAGATAAAACTATAGTTATAGTATAACAATGGAAATAAAATAAAACATGTATATCAGTGGTTCTCAACCTTTTATGCTTCACGTACCCCCTGGAAATGTGTATGTAACTGGCGTACCCCTTGTATAGATAGATCAAACTATAGTTATAGTGTAACAACGGGAATAAAATAAAACATATATATCAGTGGTTCTCAACCTTTTATGCTTCACGTACCCCCTGGAAATGTGTATGCAACTGGCGTACCCCTTGTATAGATAGATAAAACTATAGTTATAGTATAACAATGGGAATAAAATAAAACATATATATCAGTGGTTCTCAACCTTTTATGCTTCACGTACCCGCTGGAAATGTGTATGTAACTGGCGTACCCCTTGTATAGATAGATAAAACTATAGTTATAGTGTAACAATGGGAATAAAATAAAACATATATATCAGTGGTTCTCAACCATTTATGCTTCAAGTACCCCTGGAAATGTGTATGCAACTAGCGTACCCCTTGTATAGATAGATAAAACTATAGTTATAGTGTAACAATGGGAATAAAATAAAACATATATATCAGTGGTTCTCAACCTTTTATGCTTCACGTACCCCCTGGAAATGTGTATGCAACTAGCGTACCCCTTGTATAGATAGATAAAACTATAGTTAGAGTATAACAACGGGAATAAAATAAAACATATATATCAGTGGTTCTCAACCTTTCATGCTTCACGTACCCCCTGGAAATGTGTATGCAACTAGCGTACCCCTTGTATAGATAGATAAAACTATAGTTATAGTATAACAATGGGAATAAAATAAAAGATATATATATCAGTAGTTCTCAACCTTTTATGCTTCACGTACCCGCTGGAAATGTGTATGCAACTGGCGTACCCCTTGTATAGATAGATAAAACTATAGTTATAGTGTAACAACGGGAATAAAATATATATATCAGTGGTTCTCAACCTTTTATGCTTCACGTACCCTCTGGAAATGTGTATGTAACTAGCGTACCCCTTGTATAGATAGATAAAACTATAGTTATAATATAACAATGGGAATAAAATAAAACATATATATATATATCAGTGGTTCTCAACCTTTTATGCTTCACATACCCCTGGAAATGTGTATGTAACTGGCGTAACCCTTGTATAGATAGATAAAACTATAGTTATAGTGTAACAACGGGAATAAAATAAAACATATATATCAGTGGTTCTCAACCTTTTACGCTTCACGTACCCGCTGGAAATGTGTATGTAACTGGCGTACCCCTTGTATAGATAGATAAAACTATAGTTATAGTGTAACAATGGGAATAAAATATATATATCAGTGGTTCTCAACCATTTATGCTTCAAGTACCCCTGGAAATGTGTATGCAACTAGCGTACCCCTTGTATAGATAGATAAAACTATAGTTATAGTGTAACAACGGGAATAAAATAAAACATATATATCAGTGGTTCTCAACCTTTTATGCTTCACGTACCCCCTGGAAATGTGTATGTAACTGGCGTACCCCTTGTATAGATAGATAAAACTATAGTTATAGTATAACAATGGGAATAAAATAAAACATATATATCAGTGGTTCTCAACCTTTTATGCTTCACGTACCCCCTGGAAATGTGTATGTAACTGGCGTACCCCTTGTATAGATAGATAAAACTATAGTTATAGTATAACAATGGGAATAAAATAAAACATATATATCAGTGGTTCTCAACCTTTTATGCTTCACGTACCCCCTGGAAATGTGTATATAACTGGCGTACCCCTTGTATAGATAGATAAAACTATAGTTATAGTATAACAATGGGAATAAAATAAAACATATATATCAGTGGTTCTCAACCTTTTATGCTTCACGTACCCCCTGGAAATGTGTATGCAACTGGCGTACCCCTTGTATAGATAGATAAAACTATAGTTATAGTATAACAATGGGAATAAAATAAAACATATATATCAGTGGTTCTCAACCTTTTATGCTTCACGTACCCCCTGGAAATGTGTATGTAACTGGCGTACCCCTTGTATAGATAGATAAAACTAGATTTATAGTATAACAATGGGAATAAAATGAAACATATATATATTAAATTCTGTATTCATAAATTACATATATCGATAAACACAAAAAAATGACAAACCATTTAACAAATCTTAATAAATTATAAACAGTCCAGTGAAATGGTTGCGCTTGTTTACGCTTGCACAGTTCATCAATGGTTGGGGTTATCTTGCTAAGGTAGAGTCGCAAGTCATCTTCAACACCCAGCCTGTTCATATATTTGTTTTTCAAAGCAGTTAAAGATGAAAAACCGGTTTCACATAAAGAAGTTATTGTGAAAGGTAACAAATATTTGACTGCAATTCTTGACAAAGTCGGATATTCCTTCTCCATTCGAATCCAAAATCAAATCAATGACTTTTTGGGATGAATGCTTTTTAAACTATTGTCACAAGATATCTCAATCAACTCTTCTTTATTGGACAGTGGAAGCTTACATTTTTTCAAATCGAATGTGAAGCGGTCTCGAATCCATTCTTGCGTTTTATCAGGGGTTGGAAAATACTGCCTTATAAGAGTTAAGGGTGCTTAAATGAACGATTATGTGTTGTCTGATGTCTTCAAAGTCTGCAATTGTTTGTTCATTTTCTTTAAGAAATGAATCTAGTCTCTGAAATTGGTCACAGCCCTTCTTTTTAATTCCGGTTTCCCAGAGAGAATTTTTTTTTATCATGGCGACTTTGTTACTAGATCTAGCGACTTTTGAGCTCTCACGGCGTACTCCAAAAAATTTTATTGCGTACCCCACGTTGAGAACCCCTACATTAGAATATGGTGTTGTGTTACACCATAAAATTGTTTCCCCGCCCTGCCCACGGTCAGTAGGGAACACCGATGGGCTTGGAAAGGCCGCCGTCCGTCGGATGGGACGTTAAGCCGTGGCCCCGTGTGTGGGAGAGCCATACCCTGTGCACGTTAAAGAACACGCTGGATGGCCTTGACGGGAGGCTACCATCTGTCTCCCAACAACTGTTCCAGTGGGTCCTCTCCTCCAACCTTCTCTGAGCCTTCGGGGTCCATGTGACCTGGCCATTTAGCCCATGGTGTGCAAAAAAGTGCCGCTCAGAGGTAAAGCAACCCAACGTTAAAGAACACGCTGGATGGCCTTGACGGGAGGCTACCATCTGTCTCCCAACAACTGTTCCAGTGGGTCCCCTCCCCCAACCTTCTCTGAGCCTTCGGGGTCCATGTGACCTGGCCATTTAGCCCATGGTGTGCCAAAAATTGCCGCTCAGAGGTAAAACAACCCAACGTTAAAGAACACGCTGGATAGCCTTGACGGGAGGCTACCATCTGTCTCCCAACAACTGTTCCAGTGGGTCCTCTCCCCCAACCTTCTCTGAGCCTTCGGGGTCCATGTGACCTGGCCATTTAGCCCATGGTGTGCAAAAAAGTGCCGCTCAGAGGTAAAACAACCCAACCATAAAATTGTGGTAACTTGCTGCCGCCATAAACTGGGCTCACCATACACCGTTTTTGTTTTAACTGTAAATCGTTTAAAATACCTAAAAGATTTGGCATTTTCCAACTTTTTCCACAGTTAGGCGTAGCTATTAGAGCCATTTGGAGAATAGGAACTTGTGAATCCTAATACTTCATCGATACCTATCCAAACCAAAAAGAATGTTTTTGCTATTTATCTCTAAAAAACTTAAATGGCTAGAAACGGACAGGCAGACGGACAAGAAGACGATAAAGTGAAAGCATTTGCTAGTTTTTCTGGAAACGAGACAAATA
This sequence comes from Ryuthela nishihirai, assembly GCA_038380435.1. Classification (NCBI taxonomy): domain Eukaryota; kingdom Metazoa; phylum Arthropoda; class Arachnida; order Araneae; family Heptathelidae; genus Ryuthela; species Ryuthela nishihirai. The sequence continues at coordinate 47,005,933 of JAWZYU010000020.1, forward strand.
CAGTTCGTTAACATGTATTCTTTTCCTGCCAATATTTCCGAAAAATTCCCCGCACTGCCATCGATAGTAGGGGACACCGATGGGTTTGGAAAGGCCGCCGTCCGGATGGGACCTTAAGCCGTGGATCGGTGTGCGGGAAAGAGCCATACTCTATTGTCTTTAAAGAACACACTGGTTGACCTTGACGGGAGGCTACCACCCTTCCCCCAACCTTCTCTGATCACTTAGGATCCTTGTGACCTGACCATTTAGCCCATTTTGTACAAAAAAGGCCGCTCAGAGGTAAAACAACCCAACTCTGACATTATTGCAACTTCGGCAAAAAGTCAATATCAAAAGACAAAAGAAAAAAAATTCCAGGAGTTAGAAAAGGAATAAATATATTTAAATTTTACCTGAAATATGCATCCAGTTACAATAAGAAAATTATTCACTCCACGTTAGTGCGGCAGAGGTTGACTCAGTCAATAGGGCTCCAGGTTCGAGTCTCCACCGTGTTTGTCCTGAATTATTTTCCGCTAACCCATTTTGAAAAAGGGGGGCTTCAACAAATTGGCATTCATTGGATGAGATATGATGACTCAGTGTGCTGCAGAAAAGCCATATCCTGTGCACTTTAAAGAATACACTGGATGACCTTAACAGGAGACTCCTACCTCTCCCCAAACTTCTCTTCTTGGGTCCTTGTGACCTGGTCGTTTAGCCCATTGCGTGCAAAAAGAGTTCCTCTCAAAGCACAAACAACCCAACCAATCCTTCTCACATCATCCGTCACATCTAGATAATTGGGCTTCTCCAACCAATTCCTATCCATACCATACGAATATTACCGACTGTTCTAACGTGCACCCTCCCTTAAAAAAAGTCAAAATTAATTCCTCATTTTATTAATTATTGTTACTGTAATTACACTTTCGCGTGTAAAAGTGACGTCAGATTACATCGCATGCTTTACAATTAATTCCGCCAATTTTCACGCTATTTTTCAGAAAAGAAACACCGTAAAAAAAAAAAAGTTTAATTTGATGAAAAAATAACTTTTGTTACTCGCGAAACTGTTCCATGATTCGAAACATGTCTTTGCTCTCAAAGTCTCATTTGGAGTCTCATCCTCGAGCTCCCTCCTCAACACGTTCCTCCCTGGGCTTTGTGTGCTCCTGATGGAGTCAGTCAATATCTTATACCTTCCACTGCGAAGGAACAGAATGCAGAATTGTCAGTTGAATGTATTCCTCCCGCGAGTGCCTTCTTCAAAGTCTAAGAAATGTGCTTCTTCGATGATATTGATCCCTTAATAGCAAATGCCATTACCTGTGTCCCCTTGCTTGCAAATGTCAGCCAAGATTCCTCTTTCGTAAATCAATATTTCCAAACTTAGACCATAAAGACAAATATTCGATCCGAAAAAAAATCATTTAATTGAACGATGTTACTACGCGGATATATCTCTGTCAACCACCACAACGGTTGTTTCGCACAGAGGAGGTTCTTTCCTTTTCTCTGAAAGGATGTATTATGGCCGCAAAAAACTTAATAATTCAAATGCAGGTTATTTAGCTATTAATATGCAAATTATATATACGTGTGAATATCAGTTTTGAATCTAATTGCTGAACTAAATGTTATTGGTGTCCAAAAATAAATTTATAGTGTTTCCAACTTTTATTTGATCATAATTTTCACATTCAATTAATACAATATCGCATACATAAACATTCAGTGGCTATTGTATTATGGCCATCCATTTAATAGGTGGCATCGCAGCTGCTTGAGGGGGTATTTATTTATTTATTTATTTATTATCCAAAGGTGAGGGGCGGGGGTGGCTCAGTCGGTAGCGCGCCAGGCTCGTAATCTGTAGTTCCCAGGTTCGAGTCCCAGCTGGGTCAGCGTTGAGATTTATCTCCGTAAAATTCCCCGCCCTGCCCACGGTCAGTAGGGGACACCGATGGGCTTGGAAAGGCCGCCGTCCATCGGATGGGACGTTAAGCCGTGGCCCCGTGTGCGGGAGAGCCATACCCTGTGCACGTTAAAGAACACTCTGGATGGCCTTGACGGGAGGCTACCATCTGTCTCCCAACAGCTGTTCCAGTGGGTTCCCTCCCCCAACCTTCTCTGAGCCTTCGGGGTCCTTGTGACCTGGCCATTTAACCCATGGTATGCAAAAAAGTGTCGCTCAGAGGTAAAACAACCCAACACAAAGGTGACCCCCATACCTGTGAGACCACCTTCGGATTTAATGAGTTGTTTTGTCTCTTAGCGACACTTTTTTTTTTTTGCACACAATAGGCTAAATGGCCAGGTCACAAGGACCCCCAAGGACTCAAAGAAGGTTAAGGGAACCGATTGAACAGACAATTCCACTTTTAGCAGACAGATGGAAACCTCTCTTCAAGGTCATCCAGCGCTTTCTTTAACGTACATAGAGTATGGCTCTGCTACACACGGAAACACGGTTTTTACCTCTCATCCGAAGGAAGGCGGCCTTTACAAGTCCAGCGATGTCCAATATTGACCAAGGGCAGAGCGGGGAGTTTTGCGGAGATAAATCTCAACGCTGGTGCAGTTCGGACTCGAACCCTGGGAACTGCAGATTGCGAGACTGTCGCGCTGCCGACTGCGCAGCCCCTCACATCCACTGCAACAATAAGAAAAGCAGTGATGTGAAAAATTGGCGAGTAGTTACTGAGAAAAAAAGGAAAGAGAGAAAGAAGAAATCAATACCGAAGACAATTTGAAGCATTTGGCTTTTGAGAGAGTTGGGTTGGGTTGTTTTACGTCTGAGCGGCACTTTTTTGCACACCATGGGCTAAATGGCCAGGTCACAAGGACTCCGAAGGCTCAGAGAAGGTTGGGGGAGGGGACCCACTGGAACAGTTGTTGGTAGACAGATGGTAGCCTCCCTTGAAGACCATCCAGCGTGTTCTTTAACGTGCACAGGGTATGGCTCTCCCGCACACGGAGCCACGGCTTAACGTCCCATCCGACGGATGGCGGCCTTTCCAAGCCCATCGGTGTCCCCTACTGACCGTGGGCAAGGCGGGGAATTTTGCTGAGATAAATCTCAACGCTGACCCAGCTGGGACTCGAACCTGGGAACTACAGATTACGAGCCTTGCGCGCTACCGACTGAGCCACCCCCACCCCAGAGGACTCAGGACAAGTGCAGCAATCGTTGAACGAAGAAGGCAACAAGCTCTGGGACGAGGGTACCTAACCCCCACACCAGGGCTCGAATGAACACGGCTTGGGTTGGTTGGGTTGTTTTACCTCTGAGCGGCACTTTTTTGCGCACCATGGGCTAAATGGCCAGGTCACATGGACCCCGAAGGCTCAGAGAAGGTTGGGGGAGAAGACCCACTGGAACAGCTGTTGGGAGACAGATGGTAGCCTCCCGTCAAGGCCATAACGCGTGTTCTTTAACGTGCACAGGGTATGGCTCTCCCGCACACGGAGCCACGGCTTAACGTCCCATCCGACGGACGGCGGCCTTTCCAAGCCCATCGGTGTCCCCTACTGACCGTGGGCAAGGCGGGGAATTTTGCGGAGATAAATCTCAACGCTGAACCAGCTGGGACTCGAACCTGGGAACTACAGATTACGAGCCTGGCGCGCTACCGACTGAGCCACCTTCACCCAATGAACACGGCATGCATGCTACTAAGTTTCCATACACCTCTGGAGGTATGTTCAGAAAAGCTGATTGTGAAGTCCCCATATTAAAGCTGATAACAGGGATCACTATTTTTTCAGTCCATCGAATTATCCATTCTGTAACATCGTACAGTCGCTCAATCCGAACACTATGGTTGATTACAGAATTCAGAAAAAATATCTGGCAATGATTTGTTTTAGAAATTAGTGATCTGGCAACCTTCGTGTCACGTGATTACAGAAATCAGGAAAAATATCTGGAGCGTGTACAGCAACTGTACACGCTCCAGTTACCGTTCACAGCAAACTGGAGCGTGTGCAGTTACTGCACACGTTTCAGTTTGCTGTGAACGGTAACTGCACACGCTCAATATTTCCGTGAGTGAGCCCACACGATCTAGTATCAAAATAATATGACCACCTACAGTCGCTCAAAAAAGTATCCGAACACTATGGTTGATTACAGAATTCAGAAAAAAAATCTGGCAACGATTTTTTTTTCAGAAATTAGTGATCTGGTAACCTTCGTGTCACGTGAAGGTTGCCAGGTCACTAATTTCTAAAAAAAATCGTTGCCAGATATTTTTTCTGAATTCTGAAATCAACCATAGTGTTCGGATTTTTTTTTGAGCGATTGTATATAATTATTTATGTAATTCCATTACCTTAGCTATTAAATCAGTTGATTTATAGACTGCTTATTTATTTTGAAATCACATTCGATTAACTAATATTCAAATACAACATCTGTAACAATATATATTAGATATTTGAAAGTTCTTTAATTGCCTTCCTGCTTCTCTTACAATTAACTAGGTAAAGTCCAGTAGCTGAATCCCTCAAATAATAGTGGATACCAAGGCATTATTTTAAAAAAGACCCTACAGTACACGACAACTTGATTATTGTGGATTGGTTTATCATCATTTGTTTACATTTCACAAACTGAACTGTTATTTGCATTTGTAACGACTCCCAATGTCCTATGGTCATTATTAAACGTTTTCAATTGCTAAGTTCCTACTGTTGATTAAAGCGTGCTTCTCCAAAACTACTCAGCCATTCTCTAAAATCTGAAAAGTTTTAAAATCACGCATCTCTCTGTCACCAAAGGTTTTAAGACTTTACTGCATATAAATTTACCCTCCTTTACATCATCTGTAACAACCAATCATTCATTCGCCGTTTTTCTCCACCTACTGCATCGAAATATTATTTCTTCCTCAAAGAGACTTTTCAGACACATTGTATGCGCCCATAGCAAGTGAGAGAAACCATTGTTAATAGCACTAAAGCAGCCTGATTTTAGCATCTGATCATCGGCACAACCTCCCCTTTAACTCACCATTAGAGCTGGCGCGAAACTTCTTCTCACACCTCCTCTTCCATCTTGTCTTCTTCTTCTTCTTCGCCTCACTCCAAGACAAAGGAAAAGACAACAAAAACAACAACAACAGAAAATAAATCTCCAAGCAAACCAAGTAAGCCCTCTTACATCTTTCCCTTCAAACCTAAGGCAGAAGATGCGCTTCCTCGAGATGCTTCTTCACCTTCCCAGCATCTTCCACGAGCGACTTGTGACAAAGTTTCTGGGTAACAGGATTTAAAGCGATTGCTGCTAAAGCATTGTTTCCCTTTTTAATTTTTTATTTTCTCTCTCTTTCCACTCTCTTAATCTCTCACGCTGCAAATTTTTTCCCGAAAGGAAGAAATTTGCAACAGGGAAACCAAGATGATCCAAGAATTTCAGTTTGCCCGAAGTCTCTTCGACGAACATCGCGTTAAGAGCCTCAGCAAATCTCGTTAATGTAAAGTTCGACCATCACTTAAATCGCATTCGAATTAAGATCTTCTCGAATTTGGGTTAAACAGTTGCCGCTTTTCCTTGTTAAGCTGTGAGCGTTCTATCAAGAAATAAAAACATAAATAATAATCTTTCTCTCTGCTTTTTTTTTTTAAAGTCCTTCTTCTCCCCCTAGTTGCATTTTTTTTTTCTTAGCCTTTTTTTACTTTGCGAATTTTGCGGGAGAAAAATCGTGATGCAGATGAAAACATTGCAAATGTCGTTTTAAATATTATCGTGATATTGCGAAAACACTCATGAACCCAGAGGGGGAGGGGGTAATCAAGTCCCCCTCCCAGACGAAATGGACTGGAATCAGTCTTTGATAAAAATCTATATTTTTTTTTTAAATGCTGAAGCTTCTAATCGATTTGAGAAAAACGGGAATAACATCAAAACAAACTAAAGGTTCGAACTGGGGCTGCTAAATAATGTTATTGAATCTTGGTATCACTGCATTAGAGCTCATGATATACAATCCCCAACTGTGACAGAATTGAAATATATCTCCGCTAATTCTTACTCTGACAACACTTATGGGGCGGGGGTGGCTCAATCGGTAGCGCATCAGGCTCGTAATCTGTAGTTCCCAGCTTGGTCAGCGTTGAGATTTATCTCCGCAAAATTCCCCGCCCTGCCCACGGTCAGTAGGGGACACCGATGGGCTTGGAAAGGCCGCCGTCCGTCGGATGGGACGTTAAACCGTGGCCCCGTGTGCGGGAGAGCCATACCCTGTGCACGTTAAAGAACACGCTGGATAGCCTTGACGGGAGGCTACCATCTGTCTCCCAACAGCTGTTCCAGTGGGTTCCCTCCCCCAACCTTCTCTGAGCCTTTGGGGTCCATGTGACCTAGCCATTTAGCCCATGGTGTGCAAAAAAGTGCCGCTCAGAGGTAAAACAACCCAACGTTAAAGAACACGCTGGATGGCTTGACCGGAGGCTACCATCTGTCTCCCAACAGCTGTTCCAGTGGGTCCCCTCCCCCAACCTTCTCTGAGCCTTCGGGGTCCATGTGACCTGTCCATTTAGCACATGGTGTGCAAAAAAGTGCCGCTCAGAGGTAAAACAACCCAACCCTTAACAAATTCCGAGCTTTGTGACCTGGTTATTTAGCCCATTGTCAACAAATGTGCCCTTCAGAGGTAAAACAGCCCAAATTTCCATTCGAGTTGTCAACAGTTTAGATTTTCATAGTTTTATTTTCCGAGAAAGAAATGTACTATTCCCTCTCCTCTCACTCAATCGCTTTGTGCAATGATTAATTGCTTTATAAAATCAATCAATAGTTTTCATGCGTTGATTGATTTCTTTTTAAACTGAATTAATCGCTTTATGCATTGATTTTTTTTTTCTAAACTCAGTCAATCGCTTTATGCATTAATTGATTTATGTCTAAAATCAATCGATCACTTAGATGCATTGATAGATTGCTTTTTAAATCAGTCAAGTGCTTTTATAAATTGATTAATTTCTTTCTAAAATTAATCACTCGCATCATGCATTGATTTATTTTTTTGAAAACTGCCAATCACTTTATGCATTGATTGATTACTTTCTAAAACCAATCAATTGCTTTCTACATTGACTGATTTCTTTATAAAATCAAATCAATCATTTTATATATTCGTTGATTGCTTTCTAAAATCAATCACTCGCTTTATATGCATTGATTGATTTCACCGCTTTTTACGTAGCGATTGATTTATTCTAAATCCAGTCCATCGATTGATGGATTTTTTCCTATAACCAATCAGTCACTTTTATTAACTGATATCTTTATAAAATCAATCACTCGCTTTAATAAAGCGAGTGATTTAATAAATTAGCGATTGCATTTAATAAAACTGGAGCGTGTGCAGTTACTGCACACGCTCCAGTTTGCTGTGAACGGTAACTGGAGCGTGTACAGTTGCTGTACACGCTCCAGATATTTTTCCATATCAGATAATCCAGATATTTTTCAACCATAGTGTTTGGATATTTTTTGAGCGACTGTAAGTAAACACCAATATGCCATCTATCGATATGAGTTTGATCATAATTATTAAACCATCTGTTAAATCAAGCACATTTGAAAACTGATTTACAAATCAACGTATAGCATTTTTTTTTCTTTCCTAAACTGATTCAGTGTCTTTATGCATTGATCGATTTCTTTCTAAAATCAATCAACACTAAAGCAACTAAGAAAATAAACAAAATGTGCCAGGAAGATGAGCTAATAAGTGCAAAATAGGCATGCCACTCGAACACTGCAGACTCTAGTTATAATGGCAGCAACTTTTTCGAAATTCCCCTTTTTCCTTTAATTGCATTAAAACGATACATAAATGCTTTCCGATTTTCTTCAATCACGACAGAGGAACACTTTTTTCTTAGAATTCTTCACGAACTTCCTCATTCGAGTTGCTCTCATAAAGAAAGTCAGCTCTCCAGGAAATGCCCGGAGCAACGAAATGACCCCTTCCTTCTCCTTATCGTCTCCGCACACACCCACCGTGCTATCGACCCTTACCTGTCGCTCCTCCGTGAAGCCGGTCGATCGCTTTCTAATATTAGCAACTATCGGGTCAAACGTTCTCTCCGCAATTACGTTGTATCGTTGACAACAGAACGAATTTCTGTGGGGCCAAAAAACAACAACAGAATAATGGATATTATTGAAGATGAGTTCGAGGTGTGGATGGGATGTCGGCAGTAGAGAGAAGGATCTTGAGAGAAGAAGTTTTCTTTCTCAATGCAGGTGAAATGTGTTGTGACGCAGGGTTCTTCCCAGAAGGTGAACGCATTGGGGTGATGGCTGCCTTGTCTTCTAGGCGCAACCATCATGCGGAGAAGTCATCTTCGTATATATTCTTTGTAACGGGGGTATTTGTTTGGTATCTGAAGAATCATTTGCAAAAGTGACGTGGAATACACTGAAAATTATGTTTTAGAAATAAATATTATCAAGTTTTTTTTTCCTTTCGTAAAAGTTGGAAAGAAATGTTGATCCGAATAGATATTTTTTGGTGAAATGGATTGCACATTGAGGGCGGGGGTGGCTCAGTCGGTAGCGCGCCAGGCTCGTAATCTATAGTTCCCAGGTTCGAGTCCCAGCTGGGTCAGCGTTGAGATTTATCTCCGCAAAATTTCCCCCGCCCTGCCCACGGTCAATAGGGGACACCGATGGGCTTGAAAAGGCCGCCATCCGTCGGATGGGACGTTAAGCCGTGGCCCCGTGTGCGGGAGAGCCATACCCTGTGCACGTTAAAGAACACGCTGGATGGCCTTGACGGGAGGCTACCATCTGTCTCCCAACAGCTCTTCCAGTTGGTCCCCTTCCCCAACCTTCTCTGAGCCTTCGGGGTCCTTGTGACCTGGGCATTTAGCCCATGGTGTGCAAAAAAGGGCCGCTCAGAGGTAAAACAATCCAATCCAATGGATTGCACATCCTAATTGCTCCTCCGTTGCCTTTGGATTCGGAGAATTCACGAATGCCCACTTAGCGTCCACTTTATTAGGAACAAGGACTCAGAGCTGAGTAACTTCTCAAAAATTATTTTATGAAAATATATATCGTGATCATTTAATTCGTGGACAGAAGCAAAAAGTTACATTTAAATATCATCCTCTGAATCTTCCTGGCATTTGTTCTTCTCAAAATACTCTCCTTTGAACTTCGCACAATTTTGCCATCGTTGTACCCATGCATTAAAAGCGTCTTTGAAGCCATTTTTCGAAAGCGTGCGAAATGTTGTCGTTGTGGCTCTGCAAGTTTCGTCGTCGGATGCGAAATGTTTCCCTTTCAAAGCTTTCTTCAGTCGCGGAAAGAGGAAAAAAATCGCAGGGTGCTAAGTCCGGGGAATGTGGAGGATGTGGTAGAACCTCAGCACCTATGGCAGTGATCACTGGCTGCACAATATTAGCCGTATGGGGCCTGGCGTTGTCGTGATGGAGAAACCAAGTCACACTAGAAAGTTCCGGACGTTTTTCACGAATGGCACACCGGAGTTTGATTCTGAGAACCTTCGAGTAAGCTTCCTTATTCATTGTCGCTCCACGAGGCACAAAGTGAGTAACGAGAACACCTTCGATGTCAAAAAACACAAGAGCCATTTGTTTCCCAGCTGAACGAGAAACCAGATAAATTAAAGATTCAGAATCCTATCTATACGAGTCTTGTTACTTAATAACAGCCCTGGATCAAGAAGAAAAAAACAAGGAGACGGGGGGGGGGGGGAGGAACAAGAAACACAATCGAGGTGGAGAAATGTAAAAGGGAGGCAAGAGACTGGATTCCCAATGAAGTATAACATTTCCCCTTCCGTTTCACAGGCCTTTAAAAATGCTTGAAATACAAATAAGTTTCGCAATTTTTTGCCTCTTTACTTTTATTAGCATTCAGAAAGGGGGGGGGGGCATGCCTGCCCAGATCCGACCCTGCACTAACATTTTGTGCAGAGAAAATCAATATATACAGATTAAAAGCGAGATTCGGGGCAGCGCCTGGCGGAGTTCGGTTAGTATTAAATTCTCGCAATATATTCTTTATTAAATAGTGACGCATTATTACTTCATATCTTCAGAACACTTTGGCTTGATAGGAAAGATTCCTTACCTTTGAGAGGGAGGAAAGGCCTCTTCCTTACCTTTGAGAGGGAGGAAAGGCCTCTTCTTTACCTTTGAGAGGGAGGAAAGGCCTCTTCCTTTTCCGTCTTGTAGGTCATTCAGATCAATTCTTAATTCTCAGATCTATTTTATTCCGTTAAAGGACTACTTAATCAGGAGCATAGTTAACTGAACTAGGACTCGACACTTTTATTTTTTTAAAAAGTGTTTGTTATTTATGGCTGGTTTTGGTTTTGTTTGGTTTACCTCTGAGCGGCACTTTTTTGCACACCATGGGCTAAATGGCCAGGTCACAAGGACCCCGAAGACTCAGAGAAGGTTGGGAGAGGGGACACACTGGAATAGCTGTTGGGAGACAGATGGTAGCCTCCCGTCAAGGTCATCCAGCGTGTTCTTTAACGTGCACAGGGTATGGCTCAACGTCTCATCCGACGGACGGCGGCTTTTCCAAGCCCGTCGGTGTCTCCTACTAACCGTGGCCAGGGCGGGGAATTTTGCGGAGATAAATCTCAACGCTAACCCAGCTGGGACTCGAACCTGGGAACTGCAGATTACGAGACAGGCGCGCTACCGACTGAACCACCCCCGCCCCTATTTATTGCTGGTTTCCTTTGGTACGAGTCGACAATATTGCACTCGAACCCCATGATTTTTTATCCTCTTAATTTCTTTCAAACGATGTTTTTAAAAAGGAGAAGGGAGCCCGGTAAAACACTTCTCACTAGGGTCCGACGTCACCTCGCCATGCTTATGATCTTTCTTCAATATCAGCGGGGCGGGGGTGGCTCAGTCGGTAGCGCGCCAGGCTCGTAATCTGTAGTTCCCAGGTTCGAGTCCCAGCTGGGTCAGCGTTGAGATTTATATCCGCAAAATTCCCCGCCCTGCCCACGGTCAGTAGGGGACACCGATGGGCTTGGAAAGGCCGCCGTCCGTCGGATGGCACGTTAAGCCGTGGCCCCGTGTGCGGGAGAGCCATACCCTGTGCAAGTTAAAGAACACGCTGGATCGCATTGACGGGAGATTACCATCTGTCTCCCAACAGCTGTTCCAGTGGGTCCCCTCCCCCAACCTTCTCTGAGCCTTCGGGGTTCATGTGACCTGGCCATTTAGCCCAAGGTGTGCAAAAAAGTGCCGCTCAGAGGTAAAACAACCCAACACAATTCAATATCAGCATTGAACGAGTAATTAATTCCCCGAGAATCTTTTAATGTGCACCTACAGCCAGTCATGATAATCCCAAAGAGCACTGAACTACATAAAAATTTTGGATTTCCAGCTGATATCTCTTTGACCTGCCTCCTGCGTTGTTTCTCTCATTACAGCTGATTTATTAGGTCGCCTATCAAGATAATTACATCCGGGAACAAATCCATTAGGAATTAATGAACAAATAAGCTTTTCCGTTGAGTTGTTTCTTCTTCTTCTGCCGCTGCTGCTACGACAAAGAGCAGCAGTTGGTTTTCTTTATGGAAATGTTGCGAGAGAATGATGAGGACTCTTCTATTAATGTGAACACACACAACACAAATCGCACATGTTGATTTTATTTACACATCCTTTGCTTGTTAACGGTCAGGAGGGATAGTTGTCTGATTGGCACTCTTGATTCTAAACTGAATGGTTTTAATGTCTGGATTTGCATCTTAGCTGCACTTTTTCACACAATAGATAAAAGGATGAGGTTGCAAGACTCCAAGGGCTCAGGCCTGGGCATCACAAGGGAATCATTAGATGTCTGTTAGGAGAGAGAGAAAATCGTCTCGTCAAAGTCACTCAGCATGTTCTTTAATGGGTTGTTTTACCTCTGAGCGGCACTTTTTTTGCACACCATGGGTTAAATGGCCAGGTCACATGGATCCCTAAGGCTTAGAGAAGCTTGGGGGAGGGGATCACTGGGACAACTGTTGGGAGACAGGTGGTAGCCTCCCGTCAAGGCCATCCAGCGTGTTCTTTAACGTGCACAGGGTATGGCTCTCCCGAACACGGAGCCACGGCTTAACGTCTCATCCTACAGACGGCAGCCATCCCAAGCCCATCGGTGTCCCCTACTGACCGTGGCAGAGCGAGGACTTTTGCGGAGATAAATCTCAACGCTGGCCCAGCTGGGACTCGAATCTGAAATTGCAGATTACGAGCCTGGCACGCTACCGACTGAGATTCCCCATACCTGGTATGAGTACCTGGGTATAAGGAGGTCTCAGTCAGTCAGGGGTAAACCCAGATAACCCCTTACCTCCCATACTGGTCTGACTGTTGATCAAAGTACCTGGGTATGAGGGGGTCTAAATCAGTTCGGAGTATACCCAGATACCCCCATACTCCCCCATATTGGTCTGACTGTTGATCAAAGTACCTGGGTATGAGGAGGTCTAAATCAGTCCGGAGTATACCCAGATACCCTCATACTCCCCCATATTGGTCTGACTGTTGATCAAAGTACCTGGGTATGAGGAGGTTTAAATCAGTCCGGAGTATACCCAGATACCCCCATACTCCCCCATATTGGTCTGACTGTTGATCAAAGTACCTGGGTTTGAGGAGGTCTAAATCAGTCCGGAGTATACCCAGATACCCCCATACTCCCCCATATTGGTCTGACTGTTGATCAAAGTACCTGGGTATGAGGAGGTCTAAATCAGTCCGGAGTATACCCAGATACCCCCATACTCCCCCATATTGGTCTGACTGTTGATCAAAGTACCTGGGTATGAGGAGGTCTAAATCAGTCCGGAGTATACCCAGATACCCCCATACTCCCCCATATTGGTCTGACTGTTGATCAAAGTACCTGGGTATGAGGAGGTCTAAATCAGTCCGGAGTATACCCAGATACCCCCATACTCCCCCATACTGGTCTGACTGTTGATCAAAGTACCTGGGTATGAGGGGGTCTAAATCAGTTCGGAGTATACCCAGATACCCCCATACTCCCCCATATTGGTCTGACTGTTGATCAAAGTACCTGGGTATGAGGAGGTCTAAATCAGTCCGGAGTATACCCAGATACCCCCATACTCCCCCATATTGGTCTGACTGTTGATCAAAGTACCTGGGTATGAGGAGGTCTAAATCAGTCCGGAGTATACCCAGATACCCCCATACTCGACCATATTGGTCTGACTGTTGATCAAAGTACCTGGGTATGAGGAGGTCTAAATCAGTCCGGAGTATACCCAGATACCCCCATACTCCCCCATACTGGTCTGACTGTTGATCAAAGTACCTGGGTATGAGGGGGTCTAAATCAGTTCGGAGTATACCCAGATACCCCCATACTCCCCCATATTGGTCTGACTGTTGATCAAAGTACCTGGGTATGAGGAGATCTAAATCAGTCCGGAGTATACCCAGATACCCCCATACTCCCCCATATTGGTCTGACTGTTGATCAAAGTACCTGGGTTTGAGGAGGTCTACATCAGTCCGGAGTATACCCAGATACCCCCATACTCCCCCATATTGGTCTAATTGTTGATCAAAGTACCTGGGTATGAGGAGGTTTAAATCAGTCCGGAGTATACCCAGATACCCCCATACTCCCCCATATTGGTCTGACTGTTGATCAAAGTACCTGGGTTTGAGGAGGTCTAAATCAGTCCGGAGTATACCCAGATACCCCCATACTCCCCCATATTGGTCTGACTGTTGATCAAAGTACCTGGGTATGAGGAGGTCTAAATCAGTCCGGAGTATACCCAGATACCCCCATACTCCCCCATATTGGTCTGACTGTTGATCAAAGTACCTGGGTATGAGGAGGTCTAAATCAGTCCGGAGTATACGCAGATACCCCCATACTCCCCCATATTGGTCTGACTGTTGATCAAAGTACCTGGGTATGAGGAGGTCTAAATCAGTCCGGAGTATACCCAGATACCCCCATACTCCCCCATATTGGTCTGACTGTTGATCAAAGTACCTAGGTATGAGGAGGCCTAAATCAGTCCGGAGTATACCCAGATACCCACATACTCCCCCATATTGGTCTGACTGTTGATCAAAGTACCTGGGTATGAGGAGGCCTAAATCAGTCAGGAGTATACCCAGATACCCCCATACTCCCCCATATTGGTCGGACTGTTGATCAAAGTACCTGGCTATGAGGAGGTCTAAATCAGTCCGGAGTATACCCAGATACCCCCATACTCCCCCATATTGGTCGGACTGTTGATCAAAGTACCTGGGTATGAGGAGGTCTAAATCAGTCCGGAGTATACCCAGATACCCCCATACTCCCCCATATTGGTCGGACTGTTTATCAAAGTACCTGGGTATGAGGAGGTCTAAATCAGTCCGGAGTATACCCAGATACCCCATACTCCCCCATATTGGTCTGACTGTTGATCAAAGTACCTGGGTATGAGGAGGTCTAAATCAGTCCGGAGTATACCCAGATACCCCCATACTCCCCCATATTGGTCTGACTGTTGATCAAAGTACCTGGGTATGAGGAGGTCTAAATCAGTCCGGAGTATACCCAGATACCCCCATACTCCCCCATATTGGTCTGACTGTTGATCAAAGTACCTGGGTATGAGGAGGTCTAAATCAGTCCGGAGTATACGCAGATACCCCCATACTCCCCCATATTGGTCTGACTGTTGATCAAAGTACCTGGGTATGAGGAGGTCTAAATCAGTCCGGAGTATACCCAGATACCCCCATACTCCCCCATATTGGTCTGACTGTTGATCAAAGTACCTGGGTATGAGGAGGTCTAAATCAGTCCGGAGTGTACCCAGATACCCCCATACTCCCCCATATTGGTCTGACTGTTGATCAAAGTACCTGGGTATGAGGGGGTCTAAATCAGTCCGGAGTATACCCAGATACCCCCATATTCCCCCATATTGGTCTGACTGTTGATCAAAGTACCTGGGTATGAGGAGGTCTAAATCAGTCCGGAGTATACCCAGATACCCACATACTCCCCCATACTGGTCTGACTGTTGATCAAAGTACCTGGGTACGAGGAGGTCTAAATCAGTCCGGAGTATACCCAGATACCCCCATATTCCCCCATATTGGTCTGACTGTTGATCAAAGTACCTGGGTATGAGGAGGTCTAAATCAGTCCGGAGTATACCCAGATACCCCCATACTCCCCCATATTGGTCTGACTGTTGATAAAAGTACCTGGGTATGAGGAGGTCTAAATCAGTCCGGAGTATACCCAGATACCCCCATACTCCCCCATATTGGTCGGACTGTTGATCAAAGTACCTGGGTATGAGGAGGTCTAAATCAGTCCGGAGTATACCCAGATAAGCCCATATTCCCCCATATTGGTCTGACTGTTGATCAAAGTACCTGGGTATGAGGAGGTCTAAATCAGTCCGGAGTATACCCAGATACCCCCATACCCCCCCCCCCATATTGGTCGGACTGTTGATCAAAGTACCTGGGTATGAGGAGGTCTAAATCAGTCCGGAGTATACCCAGATACCCCCATACTCCCCCATATTGGTCGGACTGTTGATCAAAGTACTTGGTTATGAGGGGGTCTAAATCAGTCAGGAGTATACCCAGATACCCCCATATTCCCCCATATTGGTCTGACTGTTGATCAAAGTACCTGGGTATGAGGAGGTCTAAATCAGTCCGGAGTATACCCAGATACCCCCATACCCCCCCATATTGGTCGGACTGTTGATCAAAGTACCTGGGTATGAGGAGGTCTAAATCAGTCCGGAGTATACCCAGATACCCCCATACTCCCCCATATTGGTCGGACTGTTGATCAAAGTACCTGGGTATGAGGAGGTCTAAATCAGTCCGGAGTATACCCAGATACCCCCATATTCCCCCATATTGGTCTGACTGTTGATCAAAGTACCTGGGTATGAGGAGGTCTAAATCAGTCCGGAGTATACCCAGATACCCCCATACCCCCCCATATTGGTCGGACTGTTGATCAAAGTACCTGGGTATGAGGAGGTCTAAATCAGTCCGGAGTATACCCAGATACCCCCATAATCCCCCATATTGGTCTGACTGTCGATCAAAGTACCTGGGTATGAGGAGGTCTAAATCAGTCCGGAGTATACCCAGATACCCCCATACTCCCCCATATTGGTCGGACTGTTGATCAAAGTACTTGGTTATGAGGGGGTCTAAATCAGTCAGGAGTATACCCAGATACCCCCATATTCCCCCATATTGGTCTGACTGTTGATCAAAGTACCTGGGTATGAGGTCTAAATCAGTCCGGAGTATACCCAGATACCCCCATACCCCCCCATATTGGTCGGACTGTTGATCAAAGTACCTGGGTATGAGGAGGTCTAAATCAGTCCGGAGTATACCCAGATACCCCCATACTCCCCCATATTGGTCGGACTGTTGATCAAAGTACCTGGGTATGAGGAGGTCTAAATCAGTCCGGAGTATACCCAGATACCCCCATATTCCCCCATATTGGTCTGACTGTTGATCAAAGTACCTGGGTATGAGGAGGTCTAAATCAGTCCGGAGTATACCCAGATACCCCCATACCCCCCATATTGGTCGGACTGTTGATCAAAGTACCTGGGTATGAGGAGGTCTAAATCAGTCCGGAGTATACCCAGATACCCCCATAATCCCCCATATTGGTCTGACTGTCGATCAAAGTACCTGGGTATGAGGAGGCCTAAATCAGTCAGGAGTATACCCAGATACCCCCATACTCCCCCATATTGGTCTGACTGTTGATCAAAGTACCTGGGTATGAGGGGGTCTAAATCAGTCCGGAGTATACCCAGATACCCCCATAATCCCCCATATTGGTCTGACTGTCGATCAAAGTACCTGGGTATGAGGAGGCCTAAATCAGTCAGGAGTATACCCAGATACCCCCATACTCCCCCATATTGGTCTGACTGTTGATCAAAGTACTTGGTTATGAGGGGGTCTAAATCAGTCAGGAGTATACCCAGATACCCCCATATTCCCCCATATTGGTCTGACTGTTGATCAAAGTACCTGGGTATGAGGAGGTCTAAATCAGTCCGGAGTATACCCAGATACCCCCATACCCCCCATATTGGTCGGACTGTTGATCAAAGTACCTGGGTATGAGGAGGTCTAAATCAGTCCGGAGTATACCCAGATACCCCCATACTCCCCCATATTGGTCGGACTGTTGATCAAAGTACCTGGGTATGAGGAGGTCTAAATCAGCCCGGAGTATACCCAGATACCCCCATACTCCCCCATATTGGTCTGACTGTTGATCAAAGTACCTGGGTATGAGGAGGCCTAAATCAGTCCGGAGTATACCCAGATACCCCCATACTCCCCCATATTGGTCTGACTGTTGATCAAAGTACCTGGGTATGAGGAGGCCTAAATCAGTCAGGAGTATACCCAGATACCCCCATACTCCCCCATATTGGTCGGACTGTTGATCAAAGTACATGGCTATGAGGAGGTCTAAATCAGTCCGGAGTATACCCAGATACCCCCATACTCCCCCATATTGGTCGGACTGTTGATCAAAGTACCTGGGTATGAGGAGGTCTAAATCAGTCCGGAGTATACCCAGATACCCCCATACTCCCCCATATTGGTCGGACTGTTTATCAAAGTACCTGGGTATGAGGAGGTCTAAATAAGTCCGGAGTATACCCAGATACCCCCATACTCCCCCATATTGGTCTGACTGTTGATCAAAGTACCTGGGTATGAGGAGGTCTAAATCAGTCCGGAGTATACCCAGATACCCCCATACTCCCCCATATTGGTCTGACTGTTGATCAAAGTACCTGGGTATGAGGAGGTCTAAATCAGTCCGGAGTATACCCAGATACCCCCATACTCCCCCATATTGGTCTGACTGTTGATCAAAGTACCTGGGTATGAGAAGGTCTAAATCAGTCCGGAGTATACCCAGATACCCCCATACTCCCCCATATTGGTCTGACTGTTGATCAAAGTACCTGGGTATGAGGAGGTCTAAATCAGTCCGGAGTATACCCAGATATCCCCATACTCCCCCATATTGGTCTGACTGTTGATCAAAGTACCTGGGTATGAGGAGGTCTAAATCAGTCCGGAGTATACCCAGATACCCCCATACTCCCCCATATTGGTCTGACTGTTGATCAAAGTACCTGGGTATGAGGAGGTCTAAATCAGTCCGGAGTGTACCCAGATACACCCATACTCCCCCATATTGGTCTGACTGTTGATCAAAGTACCTGGGTATGAGGGGGTCTAAATCAGTCAGGAGTATACCCAGATACCCCCATATTCCCCCATATTGGTCTGACTGTTGATCAAAGTACCTGGGTATGAGGAGGTCTAAATCAGTCCGGAGTATACCCAGATACCCACATACTCCCCCATACTGGTCTGACTGTTGATCAAAGTACCTGGGTACGAGGAGGTCTAAATCAGTCCGGAGTATACCCAGATACCCCCATATTCCCCCATATTGGTCTGACTGTTGATCAAAGTACCTGGGTATGAGGAGGTCTAAATCAGTCCGGAGTATACCCAGATACCCCCATACTCCCCCATATTGGTCTGACTGTTGATAAAAGTACCTGGGTATGAGGAGGTCTAAATCAGTCCGGAGTATACCCAGATACCCCCATACTCCCCCATATTGGTCGGACTGTTGATCAAAGTACCTGGGTATGAGGAGGTCTAAATCAGTCCGGAGTATACCCAGATAAGCCCATATTCCCCCATATTGGTCTGACTGTTGATCAAAGTACCTGGATATGAGGAGGTCTAAATCAGTCCGGAGTATACCCAGATACCCCCATACCCCCCCCCATATTGGTCGGACTGTTGATCAAAGTACCTGGGTATGAGGAGGTCTAAATCAGTCCGGAGTATACCCAGATACCCCCATACTCCCCCATATTGGTCGGACTGTTGATCAAAGTACTTGGTTATGAGGGGGTCTAAATCAGTCAGGAGTATACCCAGATACCCCCATATTCCCCCATATTGGTCTGACTGTTGATCAAAGTACCTGGGTATGAGGAGGTCTAAATCAGTCCGGAGTATACCCAGATACCCCCATACCCCCGCATATTGGTCGGACTGTTGATCAAAGTACCTGGGTATGAGGAGGTCTAAATCAGTCCGGAGTATACCCAGATACCCCCATACTCCCCCATATTGGTCGGACTGTTGATCAAAGTACCTGGGTATGAGGAGGTCTAAATCAGTCCGGAGTATACCCAGATACCCCCATATTCCCCCATATTGGTCTGACTGTTGATCAAAGTACCTGGGTATGAGGAGGTCTAAATCAGTCCGGAGTATACCCAGATACCCCCATACCCCCCATATTGGTCGGACTGTTGATCAAAGTACCTGGGTATGAGGAGGTCTAAATCAGTCCGGAGTATACCCAGATACCCCCATAATCCCCCATATTGGTCTGACTGTCGATCAAAGTACCTGGGTATGAGGAGGCCTAAATCAGTCAGGAGTATACCCAGATACCCCCATACTCCCCCATATTGGTCTGACTGTTGATCAAAGTACCTGGGTATGAGGGGGTCTAAATCAGTCCGGAGTATACCCAGATACCCCCATAATCCCCCATATTGGTCTGACTGTCGATCAAAGTACCTGGGTATGAGGAGGCCTAAATCAGTCAGGAGTATACCCAGATACCCCCATACTCCCCCATATTGGTCTGACTGTTGATCAAAGTACTTGGTTATGAGGGGGTCTAAATCAGTCAGGAGTATACCCAGATACCCCCATATTCCCCCATATTGGTCTGACTGTTGATCAAAGTACCTGGGTATGAGGAGGTCTAAATCAGTCCGGAGTATACCCAGATACCCCCATACCCCCCATATTGGTCTGACTGTTGATCAAAGTACCTGGGTATGAGGAGGTCTAAATCAGTCCGGAGTATACCCAGATACCCCCATATTCCCCCATATTGGTCTGACTGTTGATCAAAGTACCTGGGTATGAGGAGGTCTAAATCAGTCCGGAGTATACCCAGATACCCCCATACCCCCCATATTGGTCGGACTGTTGATCAAAGTACCTGGGTATGAGGAGGTCTAAATCAGTCCGGAGTATACCCAGATACCCCCATAATCCCCCATATTGGTCTGACTGTCGATCAAAGTACCTGGGTATGAGGAGGCCTAAATCAGTCAGGAGTATACCCAGATACCCCCATACTCCCCCATATTGGTCTGACTGTTGATCAAAGTACCTGGGTATGAGGAGGTCTAAATCAGTCCGGAGTATACCCAGATACCCCCATACTCCCCCATATTGGTCGGACTGTTGATCAAAGTACTTGGTTATGAGGGGGTCTAAATCAGTCAGGAGTATACCCAGATACCCCCATATTCCCCCATATTGGTCTGACTGTTGATCAAAGTACCTGGGTATGAGGAGGTCTAAATCAGTCCGGAGTATACCCAGATACCCCCATACTCCCCCATATTGGTCGGACTGTTGATCAAAGTACCTGAGTATGAGGAGGTCTAAATCAGTCCGGAGTATACCCAGATACCCTCATACTCCCCCATATTGGTCTGACTGTTGATCAAAGTACCTGGGTATGAGGAGGTCTAAATCAGTCCGGAGTATACCCAGATACCCCCATACTCCCCCATATTGGTCTGACTGTTGATCAAAGTACCTGGGTATGAGGAGGTCTAAATCAGTCCGGAGTATACCCAGATACCCCCATAATCCCCCATATTGGTCTGACTGTCGATCAAAGTACCTGGGTTCTAGCGCGGATACAGTTTTGATGTTTCATTTCTGTGCTGTGTTTCTACTGCAGTTGCGCCTTGCTCACAGATTCCATCCATGGCGCATTAAATTGAAAGGCCCTTGTCAGATCTCTATGACAAGAGACTGCTCGAGGAAGCGATTTATTTCATTTATTAGAATCTATTAGAGCCTATTCAGATCAAAAATAATTTTTCGTTTTTCGTTAAAAACAAGAAAATTTTATGTTAATGAACGGAGAGAAAAGACAAAATGAATACGATTTGAAAATAAAGAACCAGAATGCATCACTGCACACCTTGATGTATTTGACACCTACATTTGAGATTAATAAAGTCAATCGGCCTAATTTTCATTCTTTTATTATCATTGTGAAAATTCCCAATGGAAAAAGTCATACGAATGCGGTAAGCCTTTTCCCACACAGATTTTAACGAACGCCTACCGCAGAATGCGATCCAATAAGAACGCAGGATTTTTGTCTTTAACGAAGTTGCAAGCCTTTTTCAAATCTCTCTTCTCGCTAATTTTTTTTTTCGCACGGTAATTGACTTTTGCTTCGAAAAATTCGTTGTCTCCGAAAGTGTTCTTCCTTGCAAGCCACTTTTGCATCATCGGGATTTTAATGCACTTCTTCCATCCATTAGGTTTTGCCGACTATTTTCAGTAGACTGGTTGCTATAGCAATAACAGCACTTCAAGGACCTAGAATTAGGTTATTTGCATAAATAAATCGAACACTGAGCGAGCTCTAACGATTCCCGACAGCCCACCCCCCCACCCACCCCCTACACACACACACACGGCAATTACAAAAGAGGCAGAGAGAAAATATATGAAACATCAACTAGCGGAAGACGTAAAGTATGCATTCCATGTTAGTTTTGAATATCAATAAACTGCATACTTGAATCTGAATCTATAAATAATCCATGAAAAGAGGCATTTGTAATCTGCATCCGGTTCCAATATATTTCAACCAACAGAGATAAGAAGTATCAAACAAAAAATGCTACTTCTTGAACAACCTACTTGGCTAGGCGGTATAACAGAAGTTCGTCAACATACCATAGAGAATAATACAACAAACGACATAAAGAGAGCATCCGTGCCTTACTGGAGAATCGAACCCAGGTCACTGCTCTCCGCTGATCAAATATGCTAATTTTGTGACCACTTTAAACATGTCGTTATTAGCTTGGAGAGTGAATGTTGGCGGGTTGTGAATTAACATTCGCGCAAAAACAGATGACATTATATGTGCACACATTATATGCAAAACAAGATGACATTTATGTGCCATTCAAGCAGAATGAGGACTCGAATTTATGGTTATCAAGTTACGAGTTAGTTGTTTAACTTCTAAGCGGCATTTTCTTTTGCACACGGTGGACTAAATAGTCAGGTCATAAGGACCCCCCCAGCTGGGTCAGCGTTTATATTTATCTCCGTAAAATTCCCCGCCCTGCCCACGGTCAGTAGGGGACACCGATGGGCTTGGAAAGGCCGCCGTCCGTCGGATGGGACGTTAAGCCGTGGCCCCGTGTGTGGGAGAGCCATACCCTGTGCACGTTAAAGAACACGCTGGATGGCCTTGACGGGAGGCTACCATCTGTCTCCCAACAGCTGTTCCAGTGGGTCCTCTCCCCCAACCTTCTCTGAGCCTTCGGGGTCCATGTGACCTGGCCATTTAGCCCATGGTGTGCAAAAAAGTGCCGGTCAGAGCTCAACCCAACCCAACCCCGAAGGCTCAGAGAAGGTTAGGGGAGGGGACCCACTGGAACAGCTGTTGGGAGACAGATGGTAGCCTCCCGTCAAGGCCATCCAGCGTGTTCTTTAACGTGCAAGGGTATGGCTCTCCCGCACACGGGGACACGGCTTAACGTCCCATTCGACGGACGGCTGCCTTTCCAAGCCCATAGGTGTCCCCTACTGACCGTGGGCAGGGCGGGAAGTTTTGCGGAAATAAATCTCGACGCTGACCCAGCTGGGACTCGAACCTGGGAACTACAGATTACGAGCCTGGCGCACTACCGACTGAGCCACCCCCACCCCGATTATGCCGGTAAATAAGATTTGCTGCTATGTACTCCACTCCTAAAATACCAGAGAGGAAATTTGCAACATATATTTAATCAATAACTGTTGCTTCATCCATTAATACCCAATTTTATCCCTCTCTTATATCCAATACACGTTGTAGGGGAGTGTGCACACATAAAGTAGCCTTCTTAATTGATTTCCAGCTCGGTAGCTATCGCCGATAGAATGTGCGAATCACACGAGGCTCTTGGCGAAGCGTGACATTGAACAAGCATCTTTCGAAGTCACTCGGAGATTCTCCAATGCCTCGGAGACCGACGATCCATCCGTCTGAAGATTGGAGACATCCTGAAGGGAATGGTGTGTCCCGCCATTGGCAATATCCTGCCCGCACGGAGCGCTTTCTTCAGCAGCCTACTCGCAACATCTCCAAGATCGTCTCTTCTGCGACTGAGTGAGTTGCCTCTGCTTTACTCCGAGACGTACGGTTTATTTATGTTGACAAATCGCTGCCTTCAAAGAGTTTCTCGTGGAACCATCAAGGCTGGAATTTTTCTGTTTCCCCTGCTCGGCGATTACAAGGCTTTGAATCATTTTCGCAGTTGATCTTGAGTAGCGGAAAAGAAATGCATCAAGGTATGTGCACTCAGTGGCTACTTTATCAGGAACTTATTATACTTTACCAAAATGTGTGTCTTTATCGAGAACTTATACTTTACTAAAATCTATGAGTATCTTTGTTAGGAACTTATTGGACTTAATTGTATGTGTCTTCAGTAGGAGATTTAAACTTAATTACCACTGTTTTTACACTTTGCTAAAATCTATAAATATATTTTTATCAAAAATTAGCTGTACCTTGGCTTTACTGTAACCCCCTGCATGGAATAAATTATTATTATTATTTCAGGTTTCCAGGCTTCAGCCCAACTGTGCATGCTTTAAGAGATTTATTCACAAACCCACACTCTACCTCCAGTGAAAAAAGGTGGGTTTGGGTTGTTTCACCTCTGTGCCGCTATTCTACAGGTCACAAGGACCCTAAGGGCTCAGAGAAGATTGAGATAAGTAGAGCCACTCACTAAGGACACAATATGGAGGTTAGCAGAGCCCAGGAAAGATTTTTGGGTTGTTGTTTTAACTCTTAGAGGGATTTTTTTAAACACAATAGACGAAATATCCAGTTCACAAGGACCCCAAGGGCTCAGACAAGGTTAGGGACGGGGACCGACTGGAGAACAGTTAGGAGACACATAAAAGTGTCACGTCAAGTCCACCCATAGTGTTGTTTAATGTGGGCAAGATATATGGCTCTCCTAAACATGGGGCTTAACTTCCCATCCTTCAGAAGGCTGCTTTTCCAAGCCCACTGGTGTCTCGTTTCTCTCCTGGGACGAAATGGAGTTGGAATAGGAATTAGCGGAAATAAATCTCGATGATGTAGTTGGGATTGGAACTTGGAAACTGCAGATTACGAACATAACGCGCTCCCCCCCCCCCCCGGGGGGCGGGGGTGGCTCAGTCGGTAGCGCGCCAGGTTCGAGTCGCAGCTGGGTCAGCGTTGAGATTTATCTCCGCAAAATTCCCCGCCCTGCCCACGGTCAGTAGGGGACACCGATGGGCTTGGAAAGGCCACCGTCCGTCGGATGGGACGTTAAGCCGTGGTCCCGTGTGCGGGAGAGCCATACCCTGTGCACGTTAAAGAACACGCTGGATGGCCTTGACGGGAGGCTACCATCTGTCTCCCAACAGCTCTTCCAGTGGGTCCCCTTCCCCAACCTTCTCTGAGCCTTCAGGGTCCATGTGACCTGGCCATTTAGCCCATGGTGTGCAAAAAAGTGCCGCTCAGAGGTAAAACAACCCAACCCAACTCTTTTCTGAACACATTTGTGATTTTTCGATTTCGAAATCGTATCGTGCAATCTTTACTGAAAGTTTTAATGGAAAATGTACAAAACTGTCGTATTAGTATTTCTTTGGCAGGGATGGAAATAAAAGTTTGGTTTCGGAAAATAAGGGGGGGATGCAAGAAAAATTCTATAAGACAGGAGGGGAGCGACAATAAAAAAAGTTTGGAAACCACTGCCCAAATTACAGTCCTAATTGGAACAATTTAGACAGAGAGATGCCTTGTTGAGTCGTTAAGTCTGTTCTGCTAATTATATCAAAAAAAAAACAAACTCTTCTTCGTTCAAAGTGTCCAAAGGATAATTTTCAAACACGATTACTTTTGCTGAATTCATCATTTGTTTCTCGAGTTCCCATTTTTTGATGCGGGACTTTGAAATGTGGACAAAAACTTAACGGAGCTCTGTAGAAAATCTCTCTCAGGTGCGGATAACTTCTAAGAAATAACGTTTGTTTGCAAGCATATAAAACAAAATGTATCTGAGGAGGTAGGGGCTCTAAAGAGGGTGATCATCTACCTCGTGAGATCTATCTCGCCACAGAGGAAACAGACAGCACGAGGGGATGATCATTTC
Organism: Ryuthela nishihirai; assembly: GCA_038380435.1. Lineage (NCBI taxonomy): Eukaryota > Metazoa > Arthropoda > Arachnida > Araneae > Heptathelidae > Ryuthela > Ryuthela nishihirai. The sequence continues at coordinate 47,031,279 of JAWZYU010000020.1, forward strand.
CAATGGATGAGGATCGTCTCGCTGTCGAACGTTAGTGTGGTGGATGATTTACATTGGGTGGAAATGTAAGGATCGGATTTCGCAGTCTGAGCCATCAGTCATCTGTCAACATGCCAGACATGAGATTGATTTGCAGACGCAGATGCGTTATCTGAATGTTCACAAGGGAAGCCATTATCTAAATTCTATTTGCCTTTACACTTCCTTTATCTACAGGTTGACCGCATTCAGAAAATTAAATATCTTCGTAGTTTGAATTTACAAAACCTTTCTCGCCTTGGGTCAAACAAAGGGTAAAAAAAAGTAACCACATTTCTGCTATAATTTTTTTTGTTTTGCTTCAGTGGTCATTTAATAAGTTTCTTCAAAAAAAGTTGAGTACTTTATATATATATAGGTTAAAAAATTTCCCCTTCTATTTACCAGAATTCTCGACGGCCACCACTAGCAGCAACCCCCAGCTAAATAAGGCCCTGATATGCATCAAATAATAAAAGTCACAGAAATTATTAATATTCCATCAAAGTTGGGTTGGGTTGTTTTACCTCTGAGCGGCACTTTTTTGCACACCATGGGCTAAATGGCCAGGTCGCATGGACCCCGAAGGCTCAGAGAAGGTTGGGGGAGGGGACCCACTGGAACAGCTGTTGGAAGACAGATGGTAGCCTCCCATCAAGGCCATCCAGCGTGTTCTTTAACGTGCACAGTTTATGGCTCTCCCGCACACGGGGACACGGCTTAACGTCCCATCCGACGGACGGCGGCCTTTCCAAGCCCATCGGTGTCCCCTATTGACCGTGGGCAGGGCGGGGAATTTTGAGGAGATAAATCTCAACGCTGATATTCCATCAAAGCAAGTGTATTAAAAAAATTAGGAGAATATATTTCTTTTAAGTATTTCTTTTAAGTATTCCATCAAAGCAAGTGTATTAAAAAAATTAGGAGAATATATTTTTTTTAAGTAGAAGAACTCATATCGTTTGCGGCGCTTATGGGAATCTCGTTTCCAAAGAGAATGAAGTTTTTCGTTTACCTACTTTTTCCTTAAAGGGACCTACTTTTGTCCTTAAAGGTTTTAATTCGAACTAATGTATGATGGGGGAAATGCAAAGAGCAGTATTTTATTAGTACTTACACAAAATAAAAGCAGTTTTCAGCCAGCAGATATCCCTCATTTAGCGAAATCACGAATTTTTCAGTGAATTGTGATTCGGCTTATGACTTCATTTTAGTCTAAATAATTTCGACCTTCAAGAACTTATTCTACGATTTAACGGGATTGTAATCGAAACAACGATCAATAGTCACTAGTAGAGACAATATTCGATATTCGCTGGTCGAAACAACAATCAATTTTCACATGTTCATTTCACAGAAATGCCACCAAGCATTCCAGAATTGCCGTAGACGGTTACCACTTTGCCTAGATCTTCTACGGGCGGACGACGTACCTAAGTGTGAGTTTTGTGACACCATTTTAACAATCGAACATATTTTAATATCATGCTCTGCTTTTAACTTTGAACGACGTATGATTTTTAATTTCCATAATTTTATGTCCGAGCCTCTTACACTCGGACATCTTTTATCTGATCATTGCATTTTATCTTCAGTTTTTAGCTTTTTGAAATATTGTGGATATTTTAACCGAATTTGATTTTACCTTAACTTTATGCATTATTTACCCCAGGTCTCTTACACCCGGGATTATTTTATTTAATATTTCTACAGTTGTTTTACTCTGTTCATTTACACTTGTTTTCTGTTATTTTACCACTTTACAATGTAGAAAATGTATTTTAACTTTTGGTTACGGGGTTCTATGTCTTTTATCTTTTATATTGTCTTTTGTTTGGCGCATTATGGCCTTGTTGCCAATGCGACATTAAACCCCAAACAACCAACCAACCAACCAACTTTGCCTAGATCAGTAGTTCTCAACCTTTTATGCTTCACGTACCCCCTGGAAATGTGCATGTAACTGGCGTACCCCTTGTATAGATAGATAAAACTATAGTTATAGTATAACAATGGGAATAAAATAAAACATATTTATCAGTGGTTCTCAACCTTTTATGCTTCACGTACCCCCTGGAAATGTGTATGTAACTGGCGTACCCCTTGTATAGATAGATAAAACTATAGTTATAGTATAACAATGGGAATAAAATAAAACATATATATTAGTGGTTCTCAACCTTTTATGCTTCACGTACCCCCTGGAAATGTGTATGTAACTGGCGTACCCCTTGGATAGATAGATAAAACTATGGTTATAGTATAACAATGGGAATAAAATAAAACATATATATCAGTGGTTCTCAACCTTTTATGCTTCATATACCCCCTGGAAATGTGTATGTAACTGGCGTACCCCTTGTATAGATAGATAAAACTATAGTTATAGTATAACAATGGGAATAAAATAAAACATATTTATCAGTGGTTCTCAACCTTTTATGCTTCACGTACCCCCTGGAAATATGTATGTAGCTGGCGTACCCCTTATATAGATAGATAAAACTATAGTTATAGTATAACAATGGGAATAAAATAAAACATATATATCAGTGGTTCTCAACCTTTTATGCTTCACGTACCCCCTGGAAATGTGTATGTAACTGGCGTACCCATTGTATAGATAGATAAAACTATAGTTATAGTATAACAATGGGAATGAAATAAAAGATATATATCAGTAGTTCTCAACCTTATATGCTTCACGTACCCCCTGGAAATGTGTATGTAACTGGCGTACCCATTGTATAGATGGATAAAACTATAGTTATAGTATAACGATGGGAATAAAATAAAACATATATATATATACATTAAATTTGCATTCATAAATTACATATATCGATAAACACAATAAATGAGATAAACAATTTAACTAATCTTATAAAATTATAAACCTTTTACTGAGTAATCGACTTTTGAGTTCTCATGGCGTTCCCGAAAAATTTTTGCCGCGCATCCCACGTGAGAACCCGTAGCCTAGATGTTAGAGCGGGGTGTTTTGAAGGGCAGTAAAATTTGTTTTTTAGGCAAGTGCAATGTTTTTTGTTCTGCAGATGCATGTCAAGAACCTTTTGAACGCCCCTCGTATTCTTAGTACGAAACGGAAAAGGGTGTTACTTTTGACACTATTGAGTACAGCTGTGTCGGGTGTTACTTTTAACACTCTTGAGTACAGTCGCTGAAAAAAGTATCCGAACACTATGATCGATTACAGAATTCAGGAAAAAAATCTGGCAACGATTTTTTTTAGAAATCAGTGATCTGGCAACCTTCATGTCACGTGACACGAAGGTTGCCAGATATTTTTTCTGAATTCTGTAATCAACCATAATGTTCGGATACTTCTTTGAGCGACTGTACCAACCTACCTTGAAATTGTTGAGTACGTCTGTCTCAGGTGCTACTTTTGATACCTATCCTACATGAAAAAACGTCGAAGGTTAACTATCAGCGTTATTTTTCCAAGAGTCCTAGTAATAAGAGATTACACTGAATCGCTATAAAATCCCTCCCTAAATCACTGCAGACTCCCCCTCCCCTATATTTTCACCGGATCCCCAGTACACTCTAAAGGCCCACTACGTGTTTATCGTAAATGAAACTTCCATAGTTTTGAAACGGCAACAAACAATGCCATAATCTTCAACAACAGCGAACGTGAGCAACAGTGGTTCGGAACTTTCTGCCGCGGTTCCTCTGTGTTCGAAAATCCCCCAAAGATTTCAAAACCCGGAGCGAAAAATTCGGAGAACTGAGTCGGAAATGAGATCGCATCTAATAGCACCTTTTACAACTGACTTCGTGCAGCCTCGTTATCGAAGAAACCGACTCCCTGGCGGGTCCTTAAATACTGACGACCAAAGAGAGAGAGTCCCCAAATGAAATTAACAGCTCAGCGGATTCTGAACTGCACAGTTGGAGTCTGTATCACCTCTGAGGCAGCCGTTCGAACTGAGCCCAGTCATTAGTTTGCATCCCCCCCCCATCTCAACTCCGTCTCTACCTCCCCCCCCCACCTTCTCCCCACCCCCGAAAGTGATACACGGGAGAAATCGATTGGCTAACGGGCAGGTTGCACGTGCCAGCTTTTGAACACCTTGCACGCACTTTCGCACGTGAATACTCCCGAGCTGAGAGCATCTGCTGACATCGAAGCCAGCGATTTGCTGCGGATGATGCAATGTTCAAAATGATCAATGCTCTTCAGCTTCCAATGATGCTAAGGTCTTGGTAGGTGGAGATGGGGAGAATCGAGGCAAATCAGATCCGCAAAGTTAAGCGTCGCTTGGTAAATGCGCCAAACAAGGGAAGCAAGATATAAACGGAAAGATTTTTTCTAGAGCAAAAAAAAATCACCTCTTGATACAAACGATTACGCATTAAAAAAACGGGAATGTTTTTTTTTTTGTTCTTCCTTTGTATCTGACTCGAATAGCTAAGATGGTATTTCAGTCGATATTTCTGTTTCCTTTTTTTCTGTCTTTCTTTTCCAAAGCTTCTCGTTTGCTCTTGAGCAGAATTTTAAATTTTTTATTGTTTTTTTTTTACCTCGATTAGAGCTTGTTTTTCTTGTGAAAGTAATTCCGTATTGGTAATTACAGATTGAAATAGTACAGTCGCTAAAAAAAAAGTATTCGAACACTATCGTTGATTACAGAATTCAGAAAAAATATCTGGCAACGTTTTTTTTTCTCTCAATATTTCTATGAGTGGGCCCACACGATCTAGGTCTTTGTGAGCTCACACGATCCAATGTGCTGTGAACATTAACCGCAACCGCTCCAGTTTGCTGTGAACGGTAACTGCACACGCTCAATATTTCCGTGAGTGAGCCCACACGATCTAGTATCAAAATAATATGACCACCTACAGTCGCTCAAAAAAAAAATATCCGAACACTATCGTTGATTACAGAATTCAGAAAAAATATCTGGCAACGTTTTTTTTTAGAAATTAATGATCTGGCAACCTTCGTGTCACGTGACACGAAGGTTGCCAGATCACTGATTTCTAAAAAAAACGATCTCTAAGAATACGTAAGGTGTTGTCATTCCGCAAATGCGGTGAGCGTGGATAACAGTGATTTCTGTTTGCAATAAAAATGAGGAATATGCACGTGCTGGGTTCGAACCCTAAAAACAGGTGTGGGCGTTTCTTTTTCTTGTGTTGTCTTTCTGCTGAGGTCTCTCGACTTCCTCACAGAACTTCTTTATGCCGTATTATACTGACAGCCTCCTGTGGCCACGTGTGCGGGAGAACCATACCCTGTGCACGTTAAAGAACACGCAAGTTATCAATGCAGATAGCGGATAACACCGCGAGTAAAAAGCTGATGTCAGCGTGGACAGCTGATAAAATCGCGGATATGACAAGAAGCTACTAAAAGTGATTTTCACTAAACAGAAATTCAGCACGTGAAGAATTTTGCGATGGGCAATCAGCAAACGACCGGACACAAAGTGAACGCCAGTGAAAAACAACTGCTGGAAGCATTGGACGAAGCAAGCGGATCCTCTAAAACATAAGTATCACACTGCATAATAATTTTATGAATATTAATTAGCCTTATTCTTTTGCTATTGATGACTACGATGCAAATTGAACAGCGGAACTTTCAAGACAGCAAACAATTGCTAAAAGACAGGACTTTACAGTGTAACTGGAGCGTGTACAGCAACTGTACACGCTCCAGTTACCCTTCACAGCAAACTGGAGCGTGTGCAGTTACTGCACACGCTCCTGCTTCGTGTCACGTGTCACGTGACACGAAGATTGCCAGATCACTAATTTCTAAAAAAAATCGTTGCCATATATTTTTTCTGAATTCTGTAATCAACCATAGTGTTCGGATACTTTTTTGAGCGACTGTAGGTGGTCATATTATTTTGATACTAGATCGTGTGGGCTCAATCACGGAAATATTGAGCGTGTGCAGTTACCGTTCACAGCAAACTGGAGCGTGTGCAGTAACTGCACACGCTCCAGTTTGCTGTGAAGGTAACTGGAGCGTGTACAGTTGCTGTACACGCTCCAGATATTTTTCCTGAATTCTGTAATCACTTGACACGAAGGTTGCCAGATCACTAATTTCTAAAAAAATCGTTTCCAGATATTTTTTCTGAATTCTGTAATCAACCCTAGTGTTCGGATACTTTTTTGAGCGACTGTACCATTGAATTAGATAAAATTGCATTTGGGCTTTGTTTATTGTTATAGTAATGTGATCACCCGTGATGTGATGCATCGTCTTGATGCTTGCGTGCACTACAGAGTGAGAATGACGTCACCAGCCACTTCGAACTTAACTTTAGAAAATAAGGAATAAAGAGATTTGTAATCAGGAGGAATTTATGTGAAGGAAAACGTAGTTTGTCTTAATCTGTGCACTATAGTATGGAGAAGAAATGTTTTTGTTTGGTGTGCGTGCGGGTGGTTAAATAAGTTTATTAGTATGATCTTGCTAGTAAACTAGTAAAGGAAAAGAAAAATTCATCGTCTGAAGCGTCGTGATCAACGTCTGAAAAGAATTGGTTCTGAGAAACAAGTATGCTTAGCCGCAGTTTTGGACTATTTGATAGCTGAAATCTTAGAAGGAAGTTATATGGTGTACAGTTATTTAGTTTGCTTAGGAATTGGTAAGGTTATTCTTGATAGATTACAGGTTTGTTCGGGGCGGGGGTGGCTCAGTCGGTAGCGCGCCAGGCTCGTAATCTGTAGTTCCCAGGTTCGAGTCCCAGCTGGTTCAGCGTTGAGATTTATCTCCGCAAAATTTCCCGCCCTGCCCACGGTCAGTAGGGGACACCGATGGGCTATGAAAGACCGCCGTCCGTCGGATGGGACGTCAAACCGTGGCTCCGTGTTCGGTAGCGCCATATCCTGTGTACGTTAAAGATCACACTGGATGGCCTTGACGGGAGGCTACCATCTGTCTCCCAACAGCTATTCCAGTGGGTCCCCTCCCCCAACCTTCTCTGAGCCTTCGGGGTCCATATCACCTGTCCATTTAGCCCATGGTGTGCAAAAAAGTGCCGCTCAGAGGTCACCCCAACCCAACAGGTTTGTTGACAAATATGATTGTGCGACGTATCGAGTGCTGTAGAAAGCCTTATTTATTGCTTTGAGTTGTTTTACCTCTGAGCGGCACTTTTTTGCACACCATGGGCTAAATGGCCAGGTCACATGGACCCCGAAGGCTCAGAGAGAGTTGGTGGAGGGGACCCACTGGAACAGCTGTTGGGAGACAGATGGTAGCCTCCCGTCAAGGCCATCCTTCTTTAACGTGCACAGGGTATGGCTCTCCCGCACACTGGACCACGGCTTAACGTCCCATCCGACGGACGGCGGCCTTTCCAAGCCCATCGGTGTCCCCTACTGACCGTGGGCAGGGCGGGGAATTTTGCGGAGAAAAATCTCAACGCTGACCCAGCTGGGACTCGAACCTGGGAACTACAGATTACGAGCCTGGCGCGCTACCGACTGAGCCACCCCCGCCCCTATTGCTTTGAGTACATATAGTAAGAATTATATAGGAAACATCTCTTTGTAGGAATAGTGAAAAGGTGCTGTGTTCTCCTGAAGGTTTGTGATAAAGATTTATGTTGGTTGAGTTTATATAAATGTTTTCATTCATACTTTTGTAATAAATTAATTATTTTGGAATTATAATTATTAAATATTATTTTTGAACTCGCGCTCAGTTCCATCCGTTTAATTCATAACATTATGTAACAAAGAACTGTTCGTTTTAAAGCAATTTGGTCAGCGCACTGTATGAATATCATAAAATGGAATATAAACATATTTAAATACCTACAAGCCCAATTCCGGCACATACACCAAAATACCACTAGGAAAAATGGCTGCCAGCGACATTTTCCTTCAGCGTCATGATTGAATTCCTTCTGAAAGAGGAATCTTTTTGGACTCTTGGCCTCGCACACTCCGACTATCATCTTTTTTACCATTGAAAGAACACTTGCAAGATCAGCACTTTGAAAACGCCATGTCAGTTCACAAAGCTGTGAGTGGTTGGTTGCGACATGTTGCAGCGGACCTTCGCCGCAGTGGAATTTTCAAGCTTGCCCAGCGCTGTCAAAAATGCCTCGACTGTTGCGGAGACTTCGGAGAAAAAAAAGAGTAGAAAATATTACTATCGATATTTCCTTGGGTGCACATATCTTTCAATGTCTCGTAAAACAAATAAGCACGTTATTTACGGTATGGACCCTTCGCAATAGACAGGTAAGGTATCCACTGAAAGTGGCGGGTGTTAGCGGCAAAAAATACTTCTCTAAGAAAAAAAAACAAAAAATATTTTTTTTCAGTTACTTTTAAAATAAAATCAGCAACTACAAGCACGTAATCTGCAGTTCCAAGGTTCGGGTCCCACCTGTACCAGAGTTGAGTCCCCGTTAAATTCAACTCCTTGGTCTATAAATGGCAGCTAGGTAGGCGCTGTAAGGAGAGCTGTGCACCAATCCCCTATGATAATACACAGAACTGGTCAGGTCTAGCACCTATGCGGGCGGGGGTGGCTCAGTCGGAAGCGCGCTAGGCTCGTAATCTGTAGTTCCCAGGTTCGAGTCCCAGCTGGGTCAGCGTTGAGATTTATCTCCGCAAAATTTCCCCCGCCCTGCCCACGGTCAGTAGGGGACACCGATGTGCTTGAAAAGGCCGCCGTCCGTCGGATGGGATGTTAAGCCGTGGCCCCGTGTGCGGGAGAGCCATATCCTGTGCACGTTAAAGAACACGCTGGATGGCCTTGACGGGAGGCTACCATCTGTCTCTCAACAGCTGTTCCAGTGCGTCCCCTCCCCCAACCTTCTCTGAGCCTTCGAGGTCCTTGTAACCTGGCCATTTAGCCCATGGTGTGCAAAAAAGTGCCGCTTAGAGGTAAAACAATCCAATCCAATCTAGCACCTATGTCCGACCCTTCCTTCTCGTGGTGCAGACTGTTAGTGCCTTTCAAAAGAGAAATTCTCTTCTGGGAGGAAAGGAACGGGAGGGCTGCCTGATCACTGTCGCCTATTCATCTGGACTAATATGGTTACTTTTCCATTTTTTTTCCCTGTCCTGCTGACGAGTGGTCATCACAGGATTTAGAATATGAGAGATTATTGAACAGAGGTTATTCTTTTGGTGCCTTCACACAAGACTTCCATAGTTATAATCTAGTTTTCTAGGTTTGCAAGAGACCAGATGGACAAGTAAAGGTCAAATACTTAAAAATAATTTTAAATTGCTCTTCTCAAGGAGGTAGAATGGAAAGCATCTTCAAGGGGGGTTAGTGTGCTTCTTAGCAGACAAGTTAGTAGATACTCTTCTAGGACAGGGATGGCGAACCTCTCCGAGCTCGCGTGCCCATATTGCAGAAATAAGCGAATATTTTCTAGCTCGCACGCCAACGTTACAAAAATATTTGAAAATGTTACTTATGGTTATATATCAGTTTATCATACATTTCAAATTTCATGATACAAAATACTAAAAGATTTAAATATAAGAATATGCTGAGGTCCTGCCATCCTCTCAGATCTCCTACTGTGGCATATAAACTGACATGCTCCTGTCAGATCTCTGTGGCAAGCAGCTGCTTGAGGGGGTATTTATTTTATTTTATTATTATAAAATAGTATGTTTTACATTCCATAACTATGCAAAAAAAATACGAAAAAAGGAAAATTAAAAATGAAACAATCATTTATTATAACCGAAATCATCAAGTCAAACACTTTAAGCCTTAACTGGCATAGTGATTAGGCAGCTAGCGACTGTTCCAGCAAGGCTAACTTTGTGTGTTGTGTTAGCTCTAACTAAGGCAGTGGTCAGCAGTGACTTCGGTCTTAGTAGGGCATGTCCTTGTATGAGAAGGCCTGTATTAAGCTAGGAGTAGCTTCTAGGATTCTTCTCTGTCCTATATGTCGCAAATCAAAAAAAAAACATAAAAATTCGCACGGAACTGTATTAGCACATCCCTGACGACACACCGTTGTGATCAGAATGAAGTGTATTCCCATCGGCTGTGAGATTAAAATAGCTCTCTCAGGTGTGGAAACAAACCGAAACCACAACTAAATTTTAAGATATAGAAAAAGTACTTTAAGGAAATCAATTAATGTTTCATGAAAGATTTAGTGCGTATATTTTTATAATGCAGTATATTTTGTAATGTGTCATCAGTTATTTGACGAGATAATTATAACTTACGGGCATACAATTGAAGAACTAATTATAGCAACATAGTTTTGCCACCAATGATTCACTCATTAATACAGGCAAATCCCGTTATAACGCGGTACTCGGGGTCCTAAGTATCACATCGCGATATAAAGGGGATCGCGTTAGCAAAAATTCAAGCCATTTTTCGTCATTCAAACTTCGTACATCGGCCAACTATATCAACTTGTCTGCCGCTTTTTTGCGCGCTATAAATTGCAATATAAGGGTTCACGGAAAATCGGAAAAATCAAGTAAGCAATATTATTACATGGAAAATTAAATTAATTATTATCGTTTTTTCCAGTTCTTTTTTTTTTGAAGTTTTAGACTTTTTTTAAATTAAAAATTTCAGTCACTGAAAAAAGTATCCGAGCACTAGGGTTGATTACAGATTTTAAAAAAATATCTGGCAACGATTTTTTTTAAGAAATTAGTGATCTGGCAACCTTCGTGTCACGTGACACGAAGGTTGCCAGATCACTAATTTCTTAAAAAAAATCGTTGCCAGATATTTTTTTTTTGAATTCTGTAATCAACCATAGTGCTCGGATACTTTTTTGAGCGACTGTAGGTGGTCATATTATTTTGATACTAGATCGTGTGCGCTCACTCACGGAAATATTGAGCGTGTGCAGTTACCGTTCACAGCAAACTGCAGCGTGTGCAGTAACTGCACATGCTCCAGTTTGCTGTGAACGGTAACTGGAGCGTGTACAGTTGCTGTACACGCTCCAGATATTTTTCCTGAATTCTGTAATCACGTGACACGAAGGTTGCCAGATCACTAATTTCTTTAAAAAAATCGTTGCCAGATATTTTTTTTTGAATTCTTTAATCAACCATAGTGCTCGGATACTTTTTTGAGCGACTGTACTATAAAGAAAATCCAGTTTCTTTCCCTCCCACTTTTACTTTTTTTCCCGTTACAATTGAATTACTTTGTTCACCCTCCATCCTCTTAACTTTGTTTTTAGATCCGGAACTATTCAATAATGACACCGCATTAAAAAAATCTTACCGAATCTTTAAAAGGAAGGGTATGAGTATAAATTTTTCTCTAAAGGCAGCAGCACATTTTTCTAAAGACGACCCTGTACACTTTGCACACACTTATTTCTGAATAGATCAACCCTATTACCCAATTATAAAAGAAACAGGATCGCCATCTATAACTGCTCCGAAAATTTCCCCGCCCTGCCCACGGTCAATAGGGGACACCGATGGGCTTGGAAAGGCCGCCGTCCGTCGGATGGGACGTTAAGCCGTGGTCTCGTGTGCGGGAGAGCCATACCCTGTGCACGTTAAAGAACACGCTGGATGGCCTTGACCGGAGGCTATCATCTGTCTCCCAACAGCTGTTCCAGTGGGTCCCCTCCCCCAACCTTCTCTGAGCCTTCGGGGTCCATGTGACCTGGACATTTAGCCCATGGTGTGCAAAAAAGTGCCGCTCAGAGGTAAAACAATCCAACCCAAAGCCATCTATAACTGAAAAATGGAGTAAGGTATCCGGAAGACAGAAATTCCTAAGGAAATTCTGAAAAATAGAGTTTTCTTTTTAATCGATCACCTTTCTCCCCGTAAGCCCTCAAATTATTTCTTTAGTTAAGTTTCCCCCTCCCTTTTTTTTTTCTTTTTTCTTCCCCCACATTGAACTTCAACCGCCTTTTTATTGTCAGAGAAGGGAAAAATTCTTCCCCATCCGTCCCCTCTCCGAGATCTTTCCATTATCATCACATCAACGGTTTTGGTGGCTTCATTATCACTGCTAAGCGCAGGCGAAATCACGGAACACAGAATCATTTCTTTTGGACGGAAAGAAGGAGAAAAAGAAGTCAGCTAACAATGGTGAGCTCCGCTGGATGCAGGCAGCGGGAGACCCGAGGTGCGACGCATTCGCAAGGAGAGCACTCCCAACGCCTCCTTTTTTATTATTATCTGCCCGCTTTTTTTTATGCAGATAATCCTGGCTCGAGCGACGAATTTCGTTCCTACGAGCAGACGAAGTTCTCAGTCAAAGAATAGCTGCAATTCATTGGACTCGTTTCCGGACCGAGAACCCCCCTCACCCCCCCCCCCCCCCACCCCACCCCCTCGTCCAGCTCCCCCTTAAAAAAGAGGCATAAAAAAAGGAAAGAAACATCACGACTTGAATGGAAAAGAGTTAGCTTGATTGCGAATTCTATTGTTCAGTAAGGAAACTACCGACTTATGGTTCTCTGTGGTTTTCTAATTGACTCATTTTGTAGTTTATGAAGATTGTAATTGGAAGAGGTTTTTTATCTTTTATCTTTAATTGGAAGAGGTCTTTAATCTTTTATGCATATGGAGGTTTATTTTTTGGCCTGTAACCACAGGCCAAAAAATAAACAACTTGGCTGACAATTTGAAAGTTGGGTTGTTAAAACTGTGTTGGATTGTTTGATCATTGAGAGGCGTGTGGTTTGGGTTGATTTACCTCTGAGCGGCACTTTTTTGCACACCAAGGGCTAAATGGCCAGGTCACAAGGACCCCGAAAGCTCAGAGAAGGTTGGGGGAAGGGACCCACTGGAAGAGCTGTTAGGAGACAAATGGTAGCCTCCCGTCAAGGCCATCTAGCGTATTCTTTAACGTGCACAGGGTATGGCTCTCCCGCACACGGGCCACGGCTTAACGTTCCATCCGACGGACGGCGGCCTTTCAAAGCCCATCGGTGTCCCCTAATGACCGTGGGCAGAGCGGGGAGTTTTGCGGAGATAAGGCTCAACGCTGACCACCTGGGACTCGAACCCGGGAACTGCAGATTACGTGCCTGGCGCGCTACCCACTGAACCACCCCGGTCCCACACAATGTGCTGAATGGTTGGGTGACAAGAATCCTAAAGGTTCAGTGAAAGTTGAAGAAGGGTGTCCAATGAATAGCTGTTAGGCAACAATTGGAAGCTTCCGGTCAAGGCCATTATCGCATTATTTAGCGTTTATTTAAGGTGTGGCTCCCTTGCACAGGAGTAGGGGTGGCTCAGTTGGTAGCGCGCCAGGTTCGTAATCTGTAGTTCCCAGATCCGAGTCCTACCTAATCCAACATTGAGATTTATCTCCGCAAACTTCCCTCCCTCGGTCAGTAGGGGACAGCGAGGGCCTCTGAAAGGCCGCCGTCCGTCGGATAGGACATTAAGCCATAGGCTCGTGTGCGGGAAAGCCATACCCTGTGCACGTTAAAGAACCTCTGGATGGCCTTGAGGGGAGGTTACTATCTGTCCCCTAACACCTGTCCAGTGGGTGTTCCTCTCCCTAACCTTCTCTGCACCCGACTCTCCTGCACACGGAGCTCAACGTCCCATTCTGACGGAAGACATATAAGCAAAGAAAATCTCAGCCTGGACTCGAAGCCTGGAGCTACAGATTAGGAGTCTGGCGCGCTACCGACAAAGCCACTACCTCCCCCACGTTATAAAGAACAGGTTAGGTGGTCTTGATAAGAGACCTTCAGCATTCTAGTGTACCCTCTGATTACATCCATCTCTAAGCTCTTGGAGACCTTGTTACCTGGATGCAGGGCCGTAGCCATGGGGGGGATGGGTGGAGGCTCCCCCCCAAAGTAACTTGGAGTTGGCAAAATTCGAAGCGACTTCGTAAAATCTAGGTGAGGTGTGAAAATTTGTAATCTTTTTTTTTTGCAAAATTAAGGGGAGTTGTCAAAATCGAGGCAACTTGGTAAATCTAAGGCAGTTTGGAAAATGGAGAGACGGCAAAATTTAGAGCAGTTGGCAAAATTCAAAGCCACTTAGTAAAATACAGGTGAGTTGGCAAAATTGGGACAACTTGGCAAAATCTTGGGGAGTTGGCAAAATTCAGGTGAAATGTAAAAATTGCAATCTTTTTTCTGTAAAATTATGGCGAGTTGACAAAATCTAGGAGAGGTGGCAAAACTTAGGGAGTTGGCAAAATCTAGGAACAGTTGGCAAATTTGGGGTGACTTGGCAAAACCGTGGAGATTTGACAAAATTCAGGAGAGATGTAAAAATTGCAATCATTTTTCTGTAAAATTATGGCGTGTTGGCAAAATCGAGGCAACTTCGCAATATCTAGGAGAGTTGGAAAATCTTGGGAGAGTTGGAAAAGTTCAGAGTGGCTTTACAAAAATCAGGTGAGATGTGAAATTGGGATTTTTTTTGGTAAAATTGTGGCGAGATGGTAAAACCTAGGGCAGTTGGCAAAATTCGAATCCACATGGTAAAATACGAGCGATTTGTGAAAATTGGGATTGTTTTTGTGAAATTAAGGAGAGTTTATAAAATCGAGAAAACTTTGCAAAATCTAGGGAAGTTGGCAAAACTGGAAACCACTTGGTAAAGTACAGGTGAGTTGTAAAAGTTGGGATTATTTTGTGAAATTAAGGAGAGTTGGAAAAACCAAGAACTCTTGGCAAAATCTAGGGGAGTTGGCAAAATTCGAAACCACTTAGTAAAATACAGGGGAGTTGGTGCCTTTCTTGTGCAATTAATGAGAGTTGATAAAATTCGAATTGACTTGGCAAATTTAGGGAAGATGTAAAAATTGCGACTTCTTCTGCAAAATTACGGCGAGTTGGCAAAATTCGAATCCACTTGGTAAAATATAGGCGAGTTGTGAAAATTGATATTTGTTTTGTGAAATTAGGAGTGTTGGACAAACTGAGGAAACTTAACAAAATGTAGGGCAGTTGGAAAAATTCGAATCCACTTGGAAAATACGGACGATTTGTGATAATTGGGATTGGGTTTGTGAAATTCAGGATAGTTGACTAAAATCGAGTAAACTTAGCAAAATTTTGGGGAGTTTGAAGTGATTTGGCAAATTCAGGAGAGATGTAAAGATTGGGATTAGTTTCGTTAAATTAAGGAGAGGTGGCCAAATCAAGAGAAAATTCACACTGACTTGCTTTCAATTCAGACGAGATATAAATATTGGAATTATTTCGGTGAAATTATGGCTATTTGTATAAATGGTTGGCAAAATAATGCAGGAGAGATGTGAAAATTGAAAATTGGCACAACCCCCCCCCCCCCCACCATGTAGTGAAAATTTTCGAGTACGAGTAAGTTTGCTCAGTTGGCAAAATTTGAATTTCGAGATGGAAATTTCTAGATTCCACCTCAACCAACCATAGTTCTTCGCTACGCCTCTGCCTGGATGAACCCATTGTGTGAAAAAAAAAACGCTGCTCAGAGGTAAAACAGCATCACCCAAAGTCCTTGGGGTGTTGCTAATGGGGTTTTACCAGTGTAGCAGCAATTCTTCCCGAAACGGATGGACGAAATGTCTTCCAGGAATAACAATGTCCCCGTTGGAAGACGACATTGTCGACTACTTGCTAGGGCACGTATTTGATCTAATCGAAGATAGACAAATACCAAGCCGTGATGGGAGAGAAAAACTCCATCGAACGTTCAAGTGCACGTTAAAGAACACGCTGGATGGTCTTGACGGGAGGCTACCATCTGTCTCCCAACAGCTGTTCCAGTGGGTTCCCTTCCCTCAAACTTCTCGAGGTGACCTTGACATTGGGCTACCATTGTGCGCAAAAAAGTGCCGCTCAGGGGTAAAACAATCCAATCCATATTCGCCAGAGGTGATATGTGTGATAGTTTTCTTTCTTTTGCTTCTCGAGTCACCGAAAAACAATTTTTCTTTGCCTACTTCTCTGCAATGACACGACCGAATGGTTAGAAACAACAGGTAGTTATGACGAATAAAAACCTTAGTCTTCAAAAATAGCAAATTAATGCGATTAACGATATCATTATACAATTAATTCCTTAATCAGCTTTCTGTTCATTAGCGAAAAATAATCTCAAAGTTTCAATTCCCTCTTTATTAACTTTGATTAAATGACGTTGAACGAAAATGAAAATGATTAATAAACATGAGAATTTTTTTTTCTTTTTTCTTTTTGAAAAAGAGGCCCAAGAGGGCCAAGTGTTGCAACTGCGACCTTTCTGTTGGAAGGAAAATAATTCTTTTTGGAATTGGATTACCTCTGAGCGGCACTTTTTTGCACACCATGGGCTAAATGGCCAGGTCACATGGACCCCGAAGGCTCAGAGAAGGTTGGGGGAGGGGACCCACTGGAACATCTGTTGGGAGACAGATGGTAGCTTCCCGTCAAGACCATCCAGCGTGTTCTTTAACGTGCACAGGGTATGGCTCTCCCGCACACGGGGCCACGGCTTAACGTCCCATCCGACGGACGGCGGCCTTTCTAAGTCCATCGGTGTCCCCTACTGACCGTGGGCAGGGCGGGGAATTTTGCGGAGATAAATCTCAACGCTAACCCAGCTGGGACTCGAACCTGGGAACTACAGATTACGAGCCTGGCGCGCTACCGACTGAGCCACCCCCTTTCTTTTTGGGGATTGTTTATGAGTCATCAGAGGGATGATGGCAAATGAAATGATAAATCAGGCGTGTCCAACCTTTTAGCTTTACTGGGCCACATTGAGTGAAGATTTGACCTCCCTGGGCCACACTGAGTGAAGATTTGACTTCCCTGGGCCACATTGAGTGAAGATATGACTTCCCTGGGCCACACTGAGTGAAGATTTGACTTCCTTGGGCCACATTGAGTGAAGATTCGACTTCCCTGGGCCACACTGAGTGAAGATTTGACTTCCATGGGCCACATTGAGTGAAGATTTGACTTCCCTGGGCCACACTGAGTGAAGATTCGACTTCCTTGGGCCACACTGAGTGAAGATTCGACTTCCCTGGGCCACACTGAGTGAAGATTTGACTTCCCTGGGCCACACTGAGTGAAGATTTGACTTCCCTGGGCCACACTGAGTGAAGATGAATTGTTTTGGGCGGCACATAAAATATATAATATAGTTAATGTAGTTCGAGCCCCGGGTAAGGCATGGTTGTGTGTGTTGTTTTTCTGCTGAGGTCCTGCCATCCTCTCAGATCTCCTACTATGGCATATTAACTGACAGGCTCCTGTCAGACCTCTGTGGCAAGCAGCTGCTTGAGGGGGTATTTATTTATTATTTATTTTATATGAATAATAAAACTTCATTTATTTTCTTATGTTTTTTATTATAAAATTAAAAAAAGGGGAACATAAAGCTAGTAGGGTATCAAAAACTCGCTGAAAATCACATAATCATGTTGTAAGCTTATGTCGTAAACACGTAAACTTTACGAGTTTGTGGGCCGCATTACTAGCTGCCCAGGGCCGCGGGTTGGACACGCCTGTGATAAATGGCCAATCATGGTTAGGGAGATAGCTACTGTTACAGCAAGGCAAACTTTTTATCTGTGTTAGCTCTAACTGAGGCAGTGGTCAGCAGGGACTTCGGTATTAGTAGGGCATGTCCTTGTATGAGAAGACCTGTAAAAGCTAGGAGTAGCTTCTAGGATTCTTCTCTGTCCTATATGTCGCAAATCCAAAAAAAAGAGAAACTGAAACATTGACAGAAAATCCTTCTACAAAGGGCAACTAATGCATTGGAGATTAAATCCTCTTAAGAGCAATTCGTGTATGAGGGGAAAAGCCTGCTAAAGAAGAGCATTTTGGGTTGAAGAGCATTTTGAAGAGCATTTTGGTTGAAGAGCATTTTGGGTTGTTTTACCTCTGAGCGGCACTTTTTTGCACACCATAGGCTAAATGGCCAGGTCACATGGACCCCGAAGGCTCAGAGAAGGTTGGGGGAGGGGACCCACAAATCTCGCTAAGGAGGAAACTGATACATTGTCCGAAAATAATTCCAAACTCATCCATTGGCAGCAGAATCCGTCTACGAAATGCAACTCATGCATTAGTAGCAAATCCTTCTAAGGAAAGCAATTCACATTGTTATGAATTTTTAATAGAAAATCTTGAGCGTGAGTTCGAAAGAATGTTTATCAACAAAAATTATAAATGAACTAATTTATTACAAAAGTGTAAAGCCAATACATAAAATAAATTCAGCTAACACAAATCCTTGTCTTCATCAATATGAAGATAAAGAATCAAAAGAATATTTCATATTTATCTTCAAATAGTCGAATTACAATTCTTACTGACTCTAGACACAGCCTTATGACACACCTCTTATGACAAAGGATAAAGAAAAACCTTTTACAACATTCAATAAGTGGCACAATTATCTTTGTGAATAAACATATAGTTTCCAAGATTAACCTTACCAATTCTTTTTACACATTAAGATCACCACGCATCAGATGATGAACTCTTCCTACGAAAAGATTTAAAGTCAGCCAGCCACTTGTCCGACTGACATATTGCCTCTTCGGTTTGATTACCAAGTCTCTTGAATAATCTTCACTTAGATTAACCTATTATCGAACGTCTACTCTCACTTTTATCTCTCTCGATCATACGCCTATTCTCACTTTTAGTGGGGGGTGGCTCAGTCGGTAGCGCGCCAGGCTCGTAATCTGTAGTTCCCAGGTTCGAGTCCCAGCTGGGTCAGCGTCGAGATTTATTTCCGTAAACTCCCCGCCCTGCTCACGGTCAGTAGGGGACACCGATGGGCTTGGAAAGGCCGCCGTCCGTCGGATGGGACGTTAAGCCGTGGTCCCGTGTGCGGGAGAGCCATACCCTGTGCACGTTAAAGAACACACTGGACGGCCTTGACGGGAGGCTTCCATCTGTCTCCTAACAGCTGTTCCAGTGGGTCCCCTCCCCGAACCCTTCTCTGAGCCTTCGGGGTCCTTGTGGCCTGGCCATTTAGCCCATGGTGTGCAAAAAAGTGCCGCTCAGAGGTAAAACAACCCAACCCAACTCACTTTTAGTGTGTCATTTATCACTCACTAAAAGGGACAAAGTCGACCACTTTCAGCGAAAACTTTTCAATTCTCTCTAACACCATTATTGTTTGGCTGTTCCAATAGGCGTTCTCACCCTGAGTCCCAACGCGAGCGTCAATGACACATCAATCATGATTTTATTGCAGCTCGTTCAACTGTCGTAACAATATATTAGCGGCAAACCATTATAAGAAAAACAATTCATAGATTAGTAGCAAATCCTTCTTGGGAAAGTAACTCATAAATTAGCGGCGACTCGTGCTGAGAAAGAAAGTGTCCCACCTAGAAAAAAGACGGATTGATCCGATGTTTGCATTCATAATTGTGACGTATATGGGCGTAAGAGGTTATGGGTAATTTTACCTCTGAGCGGCACTTTTCTGCACACCATGGGCTAAATGGCCAGGTCACATGGACCCCGAAGGCTCAGAGAAGGTTGGGGGAGGGGACCCACTGGAACAGCTGTTGGGAGACAGATAGTAGCCTCCCGTCCAGGCCATCCAGCGTGTTCTTTAACGTGCACAAGGTAGGCTCTCCAGCACACGGGGCCACGGCTTAACGTCCCATCCGACTGACGGCGGCCTTTCCAAGCCCATCGGTGTCCCCTACTGACCGTGGGCAAGGCGGGGAATTTTGCGGAGATAAATCTCAACGCTGACCCAGCTGGGACTCGAACCTGGGAACTACAGATTACGAGCCTGGCGCACTACCGACTGAGCCACCCCCGCCCCGATGGACGTAAGAGATTGGCATGAAAACCGATCGGTGCAATAGAACGTCCAATAACGTGTTCTGCACCTGGTCAACGTAGGAACCTAAATGGGCTAGAAATGCGAGAGTAAAAGTCAGTGGGAAAACAAAAAACCTGTGAAGAGAATGCAATGCCTGTAATATGCATAAGGCGGTTTTATGTACAATGACAGAATTTGAAAGGGGTCGGATCATTGGGTTGTCAGAAACTGGATCCGATCAGTCGCGATGCCCAGAATATTGGAAGTTCTTGAAAACGATGACTACATCTCTGTCTGCACCTGCATTGGTGCAGACAGAGATGGTGATGGTGTTATAATGCCTAATTAGAAGATAACTGTGAGAACTGGGGCTGCATTTGCACTGACTTTTACCTCTTCTACCTCTGACACTATTTCATCGTTATCTTAGTCTGCAGTGGCACAGGGAGAAAACTGCTTGATGACAAGACTGCTATTGTGCCATCTTTAGTGATGAGTCACGTTTCTGTTTTTGATCCAGCAACTGTCGTATGCCTGTCTAGAGATACTCTATGGGACAGGAAAAATCAAGCCTGCATCAGAAAGCGTTATACAGAGCCATCAGTCGGAATCGTGGCATGGGAAGCCATCAGTTACAATAACTGTCAGGTCTGGTCGTTATTGATGGCACGTTGACAGAAAGATATGTTGAAACCATTTTGGAACAGTACTTCTCCGCCTTTTGCGTGTGGGCGGGGGTGGTTCAGTCGGTAGCGCGCCAGGCTCGTAATCTTTAGTTCCCAGGTTCGAGTCCCAGCTGGGTCAGCGTTGAGATTTATCTCCGAAAAATTCCCCGCCCTGCCCACGATCAGTAGGGGACACCGATGGCTTGGAAAGGCCGCCGTCCGTCGGATGGGACGTTAAGCCGTGTCCCCGTGTGCGGGAGAGACATACCCTGTGCACGTTAAAGAACACGCTGGATAGCCTTGACGGGAGGCTACCATCTGTCTCCCAACAGCTGTTCCAGTAGGTCCCCTCCCCCAACCTTCTCTGAGCCTTCGGGGTCCTAGTGACCTGGCCATTTAGCCCATGGTGTGCAAAAAAGTGCCGCTCAGAGGTAAAACAACAATAACAACCACATTAAACGATTTTCTGCATTCCCAAATTAATTTCTTCTTCTTAATTCACTCCTCTTTTCACAATCTCATCTTTTAAATTTGGTTGTTCCGTTGCTTTCCATCATCATCATCATCAAGCAGCATGGACGCTACAGAGGTCCAACCAGATTGTGCAATTTAGCTCTCCAAACGCATCTGTCCTGAACTGCATCACCTGCATCTGGCTACTGTAGCCAATTCTAACGACATCCTATTTGGCATTGTCTGTCCGCCACATCCTAGGTGTCCCCTTAATTCTGAGACCTTTAAGCACACTGTTCATAACCCTATTCTTTAATCTATAGTCCTGCATATGGGCAACATGGCCAAATCAACGGAATCTCTCTCTGCACAATATGCTGCTCAAAGGAGATTGCAGACTCCTTTGCATTCACACTTTCAATTCAGGATTTCTTTGACGTTTCACTTCTTCTTCTTCCTTCACGTTTCCCTTTCTAGAATCGTTTTGTGTATTCTTCCTTCCCCACACGTTTCACATGTCCATACCATCTCAAGTGTTTCTTGTCGATCATCCCAATAACATTTTTTTTTTCAACTTCCATTATAGTTCTAATGCCCTTATTTCTGATCCCTTCCAATCTCGATTTTCTTGTCGATCGTCGGGGCGGGAGTGACTCAGTCGGTAGCGCGCCAGGCTCGTAATCTGTAGTTCCCAGGTTCGAGTCCCAGCTGGGTCATCGTTGAGATTTATCTCCGCAAAATTCCCCGCCCTGCCCACGGTCAGTAGGGGACACCGATGGGCTTGGAAAGGCCGCCGTCCGTCGGATGGGACGTTAAGCCGTGTCCCCGTGTGCGGGAGAGCCATACCCTGTGCACGTTAAAGAACACACTGGATGGCCTTGACGGGAGGCTACCATCTGTCTCTTAACAGCTGTTCCAGTGGGTCTCCTCCCCCAACCTTCTCTGAGCCTTCGGGGTCCATGTGACCTGGCCATTTAGCCCATGGTGTGCAAAAAAGTGCCACTCAGAGGTAAAACAACAACCCAACCTTGTCGATCGCCACCAAAAAATGCATCTCCACAGAAAGCAATTTAATTGGTTCTCGTTTTTCTATTTACTATGACGGGAGGCTCTCATCTGTCTCCTAACTGCTCTCCAATGGATTCCCTTCTTCCACCTTCTCTCAGCCCTTGGGGTCCTCGTGGCCTGGACATTTCTCCCATTGGGTGCTAAAAAAGTGCCGCTCAGAAGTGAAACAACACGACTCTATATACAGTGTCTCCTCTCTGTAGAGCACAACTGTATATATATATATGTTTCTTTTTTATTATTTTTTAATCCATAGGACTGGATTCAGCATTCTTACGGCTCTCTTTTCTTCTACGATTATTCTAACTACAATATTTCCTCATCTGATGATCCATCAATTTCTAGCAAGGACTTATGTACCCAGATATTTTATTAATTATATAACCGTACCCAGATATTTTATTAATTATATAACCGTACCCAGATATTTTATTAATTATATAACCGTACCCAGATATTTTATTAATTATATAATCGTACCCAGATATTTTATTAATTATACAACCGTACCCAGATATTTTATTAATTATATAACCGTACCCAGATATTTTATTAATTATATAACCGTACCCAGATATTTTATTAATTATATAACCGTACCCAGATATATTATGAATTATATAACCGTACCCAGATATTTTATGAATTATACAACCGTACCCAGATATTTTATGAATTATATAACCGTACCCAGATATTTTATGAATTATATAACCGTACCCAGATATTTTATGAATTATATAACCGTACCCAGATATTTTATGAATTATATAACCGTACCCAGATATTTTATGAATTATATAACCGTACCCAGATATTTTATTAATTATATAACCGTACCCAGATATTTTATTAATTATATAACCGTACCCAGATATTTTATTAATTATATAACCGTACCCAGATATTTTATTAATTATATAATCGTACCCAGATATTTTATGAATTATATAACCGTACCCAGATATTTTATTAATTATATAACCGTACCCAGATATTTTATTAATTATATAACCGTACCCAGATATTTTATTAATTATATAATCGTACCCAGATATTTTATTAATTATATAACCGTACCCAGATATTTTATTAATTATATAACCGTACCCAGATATTTTATTAATTATATAACCGTACCCAGATATTTTATTAATTATATAATCGTACCCAGATATTTTATTAATTATACAACCGTACCCAGATATTTTATTAATTATACAACCGTACCCAGATATTTTATTAATTATATAACCGTACCCAGATATTTTATTAATTATATAACCGTACCCAGATATTTTATGAATTATATAACCGTACCCAGATATTTTATTAATTATATAACCGTACCCAGATATTTTATTAATTATATAACCGTACCCAGATATTTTATTAATTATATAACCGTACCCAGATATTTTATTAATTATATAACCGTACCCAGATATTTTATGAATTATATAACCGTACCCAGATATTTTATGAATTATATAACCGTACCCAGATATTTTATTAATTATATAACCGTACCCAGATATTTTATTAATTATATAACCGTACCCAGATATTTTATTAATTATATAACCGTACCCAGATATTTTATTAATTATATAACCGTACCCAGATATTTTATTAATTATATAACCGTACCCAGATATTTTATTAATTATATAATCGTACCCAGATATTTTATGAATTATATAACCGTACCCAGATATTTTATTAATTATATAACCGTACCCAGATATTTAAACTTCTTTTCAGTTTCAGTCTTCGCAACTGGCACTTAAGAAATGTTTTGTTAATATCAATATTCACACTCCCTTGTTGCATTCTTCCAACGCAGGGGATTCCAAACGGGGGGGAGGATCTCCAAGGGGGAACTGAAACCATTCTAACGAAGTGAATTAAATCATTTTGCACAAAAATACATTGAGCAATATAATCGCTTTCACTGATATTTTCAAAACAATTTTATTTCCTGTACTTTTAAAGTTTTCTTCAAAAATGTACATTTTCACAGATTGTTTTCGGTATGTGTAAGATTTATTAAAAAACATTTATATCTGAATTATGTGATACGTTTTTATCAAAAATTATCATTTTACAATAAATTTTATTATTTTTGAAATATAGAGGGAAAATTTTGTTGCCTGGTTTATGAGACTAAAACTGCAGTGAGTTGAAAAAATTAGTTGTTGATATAATGATATTGTATAAAATTCATATTTATTGCTTTGACGGAAGTATTTTATATTTTTAAGAGTACTTAGCTATGCAAAAACATATCCAATCTCAGATTAAAATATATTTCATTTTGATCGTTATGAACAGAAATTAAAAAAATTTAAAATCAAGTGGACGAATTATTAAAGATGAATGATATATGGGAATAAATATTTCGAAAGCAGAAAAAATGCATTTATACGCTTTATTACTCTTCGTAATTCAATCCTCTTACGACACTCCATCTAGCGTTGATTATCGAAACTAAACAAAACTGATTTTAATTCTAAACTACCTAATAGATGGCGACACTATGCAGTAAAAATTGAAGGTTTTCAGATTTTTTCATAACTTCTAAACATTTTAAACGAAAATCATTAGATAAAAACTTTTATCCGTTATAGGGAAGCAATGCCGTTTCTAGCTCTTTTGGCTTCCTGGACAAGAAAATATTTGATCCTCTTAACCCCTTCGAATTTAATGAATGAAAAAATTACACATGCGCAAATCTTTCACCTAATTATTTCAAGTGTTTTTTTTGTCTACAGGACTTTTACCCGCGATACTTTACTACTGAATTATTACTAAATTTAGTTCATTTTAACAAAATCATACAATCATTTTCGCTGTAATTTAAACACATTTATTTCAAATTTCTTTTTAATACATTTGTCTGTAATAAGAATTGTGCGTATACTACATTGTATATAATAATTTTATTGCATTTTTTTATATCGTATAATAATTTTGTGTTGCTTTCATAACATCAATATTGTTTCATTCTATTTTTATACAAAATGAGTCAAAATAAAAAGCAAAGAATTGTTTGTAAAAAAAAAGAAGAAATAAATTGAAGAACTTACTTTTTGATTCTCGATTTGCAACAATATTCGTGCGATATTTTAAGTGCTATAGATCCTAAAGTATTTAAAAACAGCGTCAATTATCACAACAGTTTACTTCAAAAGCCCACTGAAACATAAATTATAATCGTTACAACAAAAACATCTCCTAAAATAAATGCAAAGAAGAATAAATAAATGCAGGTAGAATATGGTGGTAATGATTCTTTCAATTTAATTTTAAATTAATTAATAAAAGCGTTTGATATTAAGTGTTGCCAATTTCATAACTGTATGTGCTAAAAGAATATTTTTGCAAATAGAGAATTGAAAAGATTTGTGTGAGATTTTTAATTCATGTGACATTTTTTCGAAAAATTATCGTTTTGAAAGTTAGGGAGCTCTGAATGTTCTTCTACTAGCCTTGTCATGTGCATCCAGAAGGGCCTAAACATTTGCTTCTGGCCAATCAACTTCTTAGTCACCAATCACATCAGCATGGACGCTACAGAGGTCACGTGACACGTGACACGAAGGTTGCCAGATCACGAATTTCTAAAAAAAGATCGTTGCCAGATATTTTTTTCTGAATTCTGTAATCAACCACAGTGTTCGGATATTTTTTGAGCGACTGTATCTAGCATTATTTTAAATAATATGAACATATTTTAAAATTAGTGACAACAATATTAAACTCAACGAAAGGTGGTATAAAATAGTGCTTTTATTAATTTACTCACTTATTAATGTTTCATTTTTGATAACATGAAGCAGTGCTCCCAAATTTTAAGCTCTCAAGGCCCCAAAATTGCTTAATTCGACCCTTATGTACCTTAGTAGTAATAAATAAGTAAATCGCAGTTATTGAATCTAAACAATATTCTTTGTTTTATGTTTCTTTCCATTAACTGCAGTCATATTTAAATTAATATTAATATATTAACTTAATATATTTCAATAACTGTGTTTCTGTCAATTATCTTTAATTTAATAATATTTAAATTAAAATAATATCTCTAATTTAATATATTTAAAAAATTGTGTTTCAGTTAATTCCAACAGAAAATTAACACAAATAGAATACAAATATAAATCAGATTTAATGAAAAAAAATGAAAATAATGAATAGCTGAGTTTAAATTTTAGAGAGCTATGAAATTCGTTAGTATTTGCATTTCAAAAGTAATCATTATATGCAACTAGTAAAAAACGGGGGGGGGGGGGGGGGGTTCAGAAAATACGTGATAAAGGGGACTTAGGAAAAAAATACACGATAAAGGCATTAGAAAAATAATACATAATAAAAGGGCATTAGAAAAATAATACATGATAAAAGGGGCATTGGAAAAATAATACATGACAAAAAGGGCATTAGGAAAATAATGCATGATAAAAGGGACATTAAGAAAATAAAAATAATACTTGATAAAGGGGACATTCGAAAAATAATACATTATAAAAGGGCATTAGAAAAATAATACGTGATAAAAGGGGCATTGGAAAATAATATATGACAAAAGGGCATTAGGAAAATAATGCATGATAAAAGGGACATTAGGGAAAAAAAAACAATACTTGATAAAAGGGGCATTAGGAAAATAATACATGACAAAGGGGCATTAGAAAAACAATACACGATAAGAAAGGGGGGGGGGGGTGTTAGAACAATAATGCATGATTATGAAAGGAGAGGCATTAAAACATAATATACGATGAAAGGGTGCCGAGAATTTTTAGGCCGAAAAAGATTTGGAATAGATTGGATTTAGATTTGGAACTAATGATCAAGAGAAACAAAATTTTTCAATATCCGTTCCCTCTTTGAAATATCCTTTTTCCTTGAACTGAATAAATAAACTCCAAAAAAAAAATACAGATCTAAAGAAGACAGACTTTAGAATAACGCTTCAGTTCTTTCAGGTTGCAACTTCTGAAATATTATCAGCGCTACAGGTATCAGTGTGATTACCACTACAGTTGCGATTGTATCTATTTAATAGATGTCGCTGAAAGAAAAGGATAAGAAATTCCATTTCGTAAGAGTTTGAAAGCTTTATCTCAAAGGAACAATTGCTCTTTTTCTCATGACCTAAATCAGCAGAAAAAAGCCACATAAAACGAAGTAACTTCCTCCCAAGAGCCAACAATTCTTGAATTTCTGCAAATTCAAGAATGCTTTGTTGTTGTTGTGGTTGTTGTTGTTTTACCTCTGAGCGGCACTTTTTTGCACACGATGGGCTAAATGGGGAGGTCATATGGACCCCGAAGGCTCAGAGAAGGTTGTGGGAGGGGACCCACTGGAGCAGCTGTGGGAGACAGATGGTAGCCTCCCGTCAAGGCCATCCAGCGTGTTCTATTAACGTGCACAGGGTATGTCTCTCCCGCACACGGGGCCATGGCTTAACGTCCCATTCGACGGACGGCTGCCTTTCCAAGCCCATAGGTGTCCCCTACTGACCGTGGGCAGGGCGGGAAATTTTTGCGGAGATAAATCTCAACGCTGACCCAGCTGGGACTCGAACCTGGGAACTACAGATTACGCGTCTGGCGAACTACCGACTGAGCCACCCCCGCCCCAAATTCAAGAATGCGAAACACAGGAACGGATTTTATCGCATTCTTCTAATTGTGAGCGTCACTTCAGTGATTCGCAGTGAGTTCAACGATTAAGTCACAAGAACCCCCAATTCTGGTGATGGAGCCAGGAAAAGATGCTGAATGGCCAGATGATACCTAGCAGGGAGTCTCCGTTTCGATTTTACTGTGAGATTTATCTTAATGTCCATGGAGTAAGTCTCACTCCTGTGCACGGAGCAAAGACGTAATGAAGGACGGTGTAAACTTTATGATCGAGGGAGTGTTTGTGTGTTGAGGGGGGATGTTGCGGACTGAGAAAAAAAGGTGACATTCGAACTAAAGGATGATTGGGAAAAGGATCGGAAAAATAGGGTGGGCAAGGGGACAGTCTCCCCCCCCCCCCCCCCTGAGAATTGTTTTAGGAAACGAACCGAAGCGAAAAAATATTTAACATAAAATATCACACGTAGTTTTCATAAACTTTGTTAAAGGCCATTAAATCCGGGGGAGTTGAGAACTTTTGTACCGGAACGGCGTTCCGGATCATTTCGGCTCAATTTTGCTCCGTATTCAGTTCTTTCACTTGGATCTCTTCTCTCTCCCCTCATCTCTCCCAATCCCCAATCTTTTTTTTTTAACTTTTCCTCAAAATCCGGTCCTAATTGGGAAAATTTATATAGAAATGTTTTATTAGTATCTATAAAATAGACCGACCTGGTGGCAGAATGGTTAATATGCTTGGTTACTGATCAAAGGGTCCCGGATTCGATCTTTGAATAATGTTATATGGCGTATCGGTCTGTAAATGGTAGCTAGGTAGTCACTGGAAGGAGAGCTATGCACCAATCCCCTGTGATGATGCATAGAATCGGCCAGGCCTAGCACCTAATGTCCGACCCCGCCTTCTCGTGGTGCAGACCGTTAGTACCTTTCAAAAGAGATACTCTCTTGTGGAAGTGAACGGAAGGGGAGGGCTGCCAGATTAGTGTGGCCTACTGATCTGGACAACTATGGCTACTTTTCTTTTTTTCTACCCTGCTGGGGAGTGGTCAACCACACAGGGTCCTGGTGCTGACCATATAAACCCACTGGACTGGACAGATATATGGCTCTGAGCTTGATTATGGATCCTGATTTTGCTGCACTGGTGGGCTTCTGTGGAGGGAAAATCTTCCGCTGTGTTTTCTGTTTGTTTGTGGATTGACAGCCCCAAGTGAATAGATTCACAGGATATGTTTATCAGCTGGTGGATAATCCTGAGCAGAAGTCATCGCAGGCACCTGAACTCTTTGCTTCTATTGGCATCGTCAAATTCTACATTGGAGGAAGTCTTCCAGTGTAGATGGCTTCAGCCTTTAGTGGCAGGGGAACGGGTCTTTGCCCCATGTCTGCGATTAGGGGGCTGTTTGATATTGTCGGCATTCCCTCTCTCAATAAACATAGTTTCTTTAAACATCCCACTAACCATTTTCTCTCCATAGGTAGTTGGAATGTGAGAACTCTGCACAGAGCTTTTTCTCTTGATGTCCTCACACAAGAATTCCACCATTATAATTTAAATATTCTTGGCTTGCAAGAGACCAGATGGACAGATAAAGGTCAGATTCTTAAAAATAACCTTAAATTTCTCTTTTCAGGGAGGGACGACAATAAGCATCACCAAGGCGTGGATCTGCTTCTCAGCAGACACGCTAGTGATGCTCTTCTAGGATATGAGTAGCTTCTTACAGCAAAATTTCAGACAAGCGTTAAAGACTTGAATGTTATCTGCTGTTATGCCCCCACTGAGGATGCCGATGAGGATCAGAAGGATAGGTTTTATGAACAACTTCAGGATATTTTGAATTCTGTCAAGAAAGGAGATATTACCCTTGTTCTTGGTGACTTCAATGCCAAAGTTGGTACTGACTCTGACCTTTGGGCAGGAGTAATGGGCCCTTTTCGTATTGATAGCTGCAATGGCAATGGGCAACGTCTCCTACAGGTAAGTAAAATCAATGGATTCAGAATAACTAACACTTATTACAAACACCGCGACATACATAAGTACACATGGGTTTCACCTGATGGGCTGCATAAGAATATGATTGATTACATATTAATTAACAGCAAATGGGCTAGTTCTGTTAGGAATACCAGGTCATATAGGGGAGCTGAAATTGGATCTGACAATTACCTTGTTAAAAGTGTCTTGAAACTTAAACTTGAAAAGTGTTGTGCTAGGGTTAAAAAATTTACTTTTAATACGGGAGCTCTGAAAGATCCAGTTATAGCCAAAGCTTACCATGATAGGTTACTTAGCCATTATGACAGTCATGGTTTGCTTACTACTGAAGTTGAGGAAGAATAGGATCATTTTAAACAGGCTTCTTTGGACACTAACAGTACTCTTTTAGGAAAAAAGGAGCAGAAGAGACAGAATTATCTGAGTGATAAGGCACTTGAGCTTATTTTGGAAAGAAAGAACTGCAGGAAAGTCCTTAATCAATACCCTACTAGTCCTAATAGAAAGCATTACAGAGAACTTAATAAACGTGTAAAAGATCAGTTAGCTGCTGATAAGAATCTTTGGCTTGATGGTTTGGCTGACAAAGCCGAGGAAGCAGTTAGACAGCACAACAGCAGAGAGCTGTACCAGATAGTTAATGTTTTGTGTGGTAGAAAACGGACAG
The DNA here is from genome assembly GCA_038380435.1 of Ryuthela nishihirai. Lineage (NCBI taxonomy): Eukaryota > Metazoa > Arthropoda > Arachnida > Araneae > Heptathelidae > Ryuthela > Ryuthela nishihirai. Next base: position 47,061,522 of record JAWZYU010000020.1, read on the forward strand.
GCATACAAGGATTGAAGGATAAACAAGGTAAGGTTATAGAATGGGAGGATTCTGTCATGGCTAGGTGGGCTGAGCATTTCAGTGATGTTCTAAAACAATGTGATTAGTTCTACTCCCATTGTTTGCAATAATGATAGATGCATTGGTGGCTTTAAGGTTGCCCCTATAACACAATATGAAGTTATTTTGGCTGTTTCTAAACTTAAACTACATAAATCCCCAGGGGTAAATGAAATTACTACCGAAATGCTTAGATCTGGGAATGTTTCGGGTACCACTTGGATGACTGAAATTCTGAATATCTTTTATGATAAAGGCATGGTTCCTAAGGATTTTACCAGAACTATTGTTATCCCTATTTTCAAAAAAGGTGATCGCAGTTCTTGTGATAATTATAGGAGTATCAGCCTACTCTCTGTTCCAGGTAAAGTTCTTTCATGATTGTGCTTAATAGAATTAAGAATCTGGTTGACAGTCAATTGCGTGATGAGCAATGTGGATTCAGAAGTGGTAGGGAATGTGTGGATCAGATATTTTCACTTAGGCAGATTCTTGAGAAATTTTTAGAGTTTCAGAAACCTTTGGTTGCTAGCTTTGTTGATTTCAAAAAGGCTTTCGACTCTGTTGATCGTCATAATTTGTGGTTGATTGTGAAATCATATGGTATACCAGACAAGTTAGTTAACATTATGAAAGCTCTCTATAATAACACTGAGTCGTGTGTGAGAATTGGTAAGTCTTGTAGCAATTGGTTTAGCATTACTTCTGGTGTTCGACAAGGGTGCATTTTGTCTCCTTTTCTCTTTATCTTGGTTATTGACTATGTTATGCGAAATTCACTTCAAGGGAAAGATTTTGGCCTTAAATGGACTGGAGATATGAATATTTCTGGTTTAGATTATGCTGATGATTTAGCCCTTTTGGCAAATGATGTTGATGAGATGAACTCTTTCATTCGAGCTGTTGATGAGACTGGTAGTAGAGTAGGTTTGGTTATAAACAGAGAGAAAACTAAAGTGATGAAAATTGGTCAGGCAGGTTGTGATTCAGTTAATCTGAATGGTTGCAGTCTTGAGCAGTTGTCACAGTTTAATTATCTTGGGAGCTATGTAACAGATACTGGTGATGTGCGGCATGAGATTAACAGACGAATAGGTATTGCTGCCGGGACTTTTAAGAACCTATGGAGAGTGTGGAGAAATAGGCGTATACACCTAAAGACTAAAATTAGACTGTATAATAGTTTGGTTCTTTCTAGGGTTAGTTATGGTAGTGAAACTTGGACACTTTGTAAACAAGATAACAGGAAACTAGATGCTTTTGATTCCAGATGCTTACGCAGTATCTTGGGCATTAGGTGGTTCAACTTTGTAACTAATGATGAGATTAGGCAAATGAGTTTGCAACCTCCTTTAAGCAGCATATTGTGCAGAGAGAGACTCCGTTGGTTTGGCCATGTTGCCCGTATGAATAATTATAGATTGGCGAATAGGGTTATGAACAGTGTGCCTAAAGGCCTCAGAAAGAAGGGGAGACCTAGGATGGGGTGGGCAGACAATGTCAAACAGGACCTTGTTAGAATTGGTGTGCAGTGGCCAGATGCAGTAGATGTAGCTCAGGATAGACTTGCTTGGAGAACTAAATTGCACGGTCTGGTTGGACCTCCGTAGCCCATGGCTGCTTGATGATGATGATGATGATGATGATGATGATGATGATGATGATGATGATATGGCGTATTACACTGACAGGATCCTGTCAGATCTCTGGGGCAAGCAGCTGCTTGAGGGGAAATAAATTTTTTTATCTAACAAATGCAAAAAGGACTTTTCATTTATCTCTGAAAATCATAAATGTTGCCCTCTTCCACGCCTCCTGGTGGTAGGAAGGCAAATCATTGCTGCCAAACCGGCCAAACTAAAACTCATGACCACGTACTCTACACGTACCCTACCACAGGGAGGATCGGGGGGAAGGGTCAAGGGGACCACTCCCCCTCCCTTCAGAATACTAGTAAGGATAACAGAGGCAAAAATTATTAAACTTATTTACATTTTATGCATACATTTTTCAAGAAATTCTTTAAAGACCTCTGAAACAGAGGAGGGAATGTTACACTACATTTCAAATCCAGCCTCCTGGTCCTCTTTTTCTTTACATTTGTTTGGGGGGCGGGGGTGGCTCAGTAGGTAGCGCGCCAGGCTCGTAATCTGTAGTTCCCAGGTTCGAGTCCCAGCTGGGTCAGCGTTGAGATTTATCTCCGCAAAATTCCCCGCCCTGCCCACGGTCAGTAGGGGACACCGATGAGCTAGGAAAGGCCGCCGTCCGTCGGATGAGACGTTAAGCCGTGGCACCGTGTGCGGGAGAGAGCCATACCCTGTGCACGTTAAAGAACACGCTGGATGGCCTTGACGGGAGGCTACCATCTGTCTCCCAACAGCTGTTCCAGTGGGTCCCCTCCCCCAACCTTCTCTGAGCCTTCGGGGTCCATGTGACCTGGCCATTTAGCCCAAGGTGTGCAAAAAAGTGCCGCTCAGAGGTAAAACAACCCAACCCAACCTTTACATTTTTTCGGCTCGATTGTGTTTCTTGCCCCCCCCCCCCTCAATATTTTCTAGAAGTGGGCCTGCCCTACTATCAGGATTCCAAGTTACTACCGTAATGGAGATTATTTTCAAAACTCTTTTCAGGCATTTTCCCCTTTTTCCCACCGCTAGAAGACGCTATTAAAACTTTTGGGAGATTTGGAAAGTAAAAGAATTTTCAAAATCATCTTTTAAAATAAAAAGTCGAATGTCTAGAGATGAACAAACGACAAAGTGTAAACATTAACTTGTTTTGTTTTAAACGATCGAACGAGAAATAATTGTTATATCAAACAGTTTACCAAAATAATTAATTTAGAAATTCGTCAAATAATTCTTTCAATTTTCATCAATTTTGACGAACCTCTTTAAGGAGGAATAACGTTGACATTAAATATTCCAGTTACCAGAACTTTTTAAACATTGGAGGTGGCTTGAAAGTGGATGTTCCCAACTGTGACCCACATCGGTGAGAAAGGGGACTCTATGGGCTTGAAAAGGCCGCCCTCCGTCGGATTTGACGTTAAGCCGTGGGTCCGTGTGCAGGAAAGCCATACCTTGGGCACGTTAAACTACACGCTGGATGACTGGAGACCACCATGTCTCTTAAGAGATGTCCAGTGGAATCCCCATTACCAGCCTCCTCAGAGCCCTTGGGTTATTGTGACCTTACCATTTAGCCCTTTGTATGTATAATAGCCAGCTAAGAGATAAAACAGCCCGACTCAACGATGGATTTTGCAAAGTCCGTCGTCCGTTGAATAGAATGTTAAATCATTGTGCTGTGTACAGGAGAGCATTACCCTATGCACGCTGGACAGACTTGACAGGGAATCTTGGCTTGTGACGTGGCCATTTAGCCAATTGTGTTGTTGGGTTGGGTTGTTTTACCTCTGAGCGGCACTTTTTTGCATACAATGGGCTAAATGGCCAGGTCACATGGACCCCGAAGGCTCAGAGAAGGTTGGGGGAGGCGACCCACTGGAACAGCTGTTGGGAGACAGATGGTAGCCTCCCGTCAAGACCATCCAGCGTGTTCTTTAACGTGCACAGGGTATGGCTCTCCCGCACACGGGGCCACGGCTTAACGTCCCATCCGACGGAAGGCGGCCTTTTCAAGCCCATCGGTGTCCCCTACTGACCGTGGGCAGGGCGGGGAAATTTTGCGGAGATAAATCTCAACGCTGACCCAGCTGGGACCCGAACCTGCTAACTACAGATTACGAGCCTGGCGCGCTACCGACTGAGCCACCCCCGCCCCAGCCAATTGTGTGCACCAAAATACTGCTCAGAGGTAAAACAACTCAACTCAGTCTTTAAATACTAAACAAATACTGCTGAAATTTAAGATGAATTGACATCTTTATCTTAAGCCTCCTCTTTAAAAACAATTTATTCTTCCACGTATTGATGTTCTAATTTCGCTTTCCATTGGCATAGCATGGAAATTCCCATTTTAGCTCGTTTTTTCAACACGATCTAATGTTTTTATTTCGTCGACATTCAACTTCTTTGCTTTCAGAGAAAAATGAAAACTCTGAATTGGATAGGTACTAATGAAATACAGTAAACTCTCTCTTGTCCGGATACAGCTAATCCGGATGTTGGCTAATCCGAATTGACGGACGGATATTATTTCTCAACGAGTTCAACAAACGTGTTTCGTTTGGAGTGTTCAGTGGGTGTTGTTGGCTCCACCCCGTTTTTATTTTTCATATTTTAAATAAAGACTCAAAATTTAGTGTTTGTTTAAGATATAAGCACAATATTAATAAATAGAGAAAGTGATTCTACATTTACATAAATATTTAAGTATAAGATCAGTGCCATAAATTTCCTATTTATTTGTGTTCAAAGCTTTTCGTCTTTTAGGACCATCTTTTGCTTCACTAATCCGTACCCTTCCATCCCAAATTTTATCCGGATTAACGAGGGGCGGGGGTGGCTCAGTCGGTAGCGCGCCAGGCTCGTAATCTGTAGTTCCCAGGTTCGAGTCCCAGCTGGGTCAGCGTTGAGATTTATCTCCGCAAAATTCCCCGCCTTGCCCACGGTCAGTAGGGGACACCGATGGGCTTGGAAAGGCCGCCGTCCGTCGGATGGGACGTTAAGCCGTGGCCCGTGTGTGGGAGAGCCATACCCTGTGCACGTTACAGAACACGCTGGATGGCCTTGACGGGAGGCTACCATCTGTCTCCCAACAGCTGTTCCAGTGGGTCCCCAACCTTCTCTGAGCCTTCGGGGTCCTTGTGACCTGGCCATTCAACCCATGGTGTGCAAAAAAGTGCCGCTCAGAGGTAAAACAACCCAACCTGTACCAAATAACATCTATAAGCTTTGGAATCGATAACGCTCTTTCAAAAACTTTCTTTAGCACACTCCTCTAAAAGTATAGTTTTCGTCGAATATTATTTTCTAGGAAATAAATAGTAAGCAGAGTTGTTCGCTATTTCTTGCTACGAATGGCAGACACATCATTGCTGCTGAAAATGAGATTGATGGGCCTGTTCTTAAAGAAATCCAGCGCAGCAATGTCGAAGCTGTGGTCATGAAAATCTTTCACGCAGCTCGGAGCCAAAGAACCCAACGGCCCAAGAAATATGACTCAGAGAAAAATGTGTGCTGAGAATGTGGTAAAGAAGAAAAGCAATTGGTGTAAGAGCTGTGGTCTCTTGCCCGAGTCTTATATTGAGCGATCCCTTGGCCAACTCTTTCAGCAGTGAAAGAGTTTTTGTATCGGCGTTTCTTTTTAATATTCCTCGGCGTGTTGCAGTTTTTGTAACGGAATTCGAAACGTGGCGATCTTTGCAGCGATAAAAGGTCAATAAGGATATCTGAGGGACGTTTTGGAAATCCAAGATGCTCTTCCAACAATGGAATGCATCTGTTGTGTTTCTTAAGGCAGCTAGATAAATGTCCAAAGGTTTCGGGAAAGGTATTTTACGATGCAGCTGAACTCGTCAAGATTCACGTGAATCCCGCAGAGCCAATGATGGAAAATAGTATGGGAAATAATCTATTTCAATGAATAGATGATCAGTACTCCGTATATGTTTTTAACACTCCGTTCTGGGACATAAGATAGCTAAGTCGGTAGAGAGCCAGGCTCGAAATCTGATGTTCATAGGTTCGAGTTCCAAATGGAACGGCGCAGGGGTTGGTTTATCCAGTAGCGTGCCAGGCTCATCATCTGCAGTTTCCAGGTTCGACCCACGTTCTTCTCTCTGTGAGAAAGGAGATACTGATGGGCCTGAAAAGTTGGGTTGGGTTGTTTTACCTCTGAGCGGCACTTTTTTGCATACCATGGGCTAAATGGCCAGGTCACAAGGACCCCGAAGGCTCAGAGAAGGTTGGGGGAGGGGACCCATTGGAACAGCTGTTGGGAGACAGATGGTAGCCTCCCGTCAAGACCATCCAGCGTGTTCTTTAACGTGCACATGCTCTCCCGCACACGGGGCCACGGCTTAACGTCCCATCCGAAGGACGGAGGCCTTTCCAAGCCCATCGGTGTCCCCTACTGACCGTGGGCAGGGCTGGGAATTTTTGCGGAGATAAATCTCAACGCTGCCCAGCTGGGACTCGAACCTGGGAACTACATATTACGAGCCTGGCGCTCTACCGACTGAGCCACCGCCGCCCCCGGGCCTGAAAAGGCCACCGTCTGTCGGATGGAAGGTAAAGCCATGGTCCCGTTGCAGGAAAGCAATACACTCTGCACGTTAAAGAACATGCTAGAGCAATGTTTCCCAAAGTGGGCGATACCGCCCCCTGGGGGGCGCTGGAACGAACCAGGGTGTCGGTAGTAGCCACGGGTGCAATTGGGGGGCGGTGGAAGCATAAAGAAAGAAGGGTAGGTAAGAAAATTAAAATTCTTCGTTATCTTAATTTTCTGTGTGTAATGCGAATGTTACTATGGTTGATTTTAATAAATAAATTTATAATTTCAAGCTTCAGGGTGCCTTATTTACAACAACATCTTTCTTTACTATGTTGCAGGACGTAGGTAGAAATATAGATACATAAAAAACGCAAATTTGTCACTGCATCTTTCTGTTTGTTCGCTTAAAGAAGGTAGATTTCCAGGGGTGGGGGGCGCTGAGTAATTTTTTTTCCTGAAAAGGGGGCGGTAGGACAAATAGGTTTGGGAACCTCTGTGCCAGAGGGACAGGAGGCTCCCATCTGACTCATAATAGTTGCTGAGCAGGTCCCTTTTCCCCAACCTTTGCAACACCGGGAAATTCTTCATGTTCAAACTGTGTAAAATGTCGGGGAGGGGGGGGAGGGGGGTAAGGTGGGAATACATACAAAACTAACCATTAGTGCAGGAAACAACAGAATATACAGATTAAAAGTGAGACACGAGCTGTCGCAATTTGTGTGGAAACGAAGCCACGGGCCAAGTGGGAACCTGTTTTTTAAACCAATCATCGGACCACACGGGGGACGCTGTGGTGCTAAAGTGTCTGTGGGGGGGGGGGGGGGGTCTTACAAAATCTACCTTTAATGTAGTGAAAATAAGAATATATAGGTTAAAAGTGACACCCGGGCAGCGCCTGGTACGTTCAGCTAGTCTATATAATAAAAGAAGGAGTCTGTGTGTGTATGTGCCTGTGGCAGCCATAACTCATCGGGAAATCAACGTAGAAGCTTGAAATTTTCAGAAAATGTTGCTGGTTGTGGTCCGGATTGCAGTGCCAAATTTTAAGTCGAACGTCCAAACGGGGGGCTTGTTAGAAGCAAAAATATTTATCATGCTATTCCTACGGGAAACGAGAATCGCTGTAAAAATTATCGTTGCCATTTATTGCTCCCTAACTGTGAACGTAAAGAGTTAAAATAGCATTTTTATCTGCTGCCGTTGCCAGATTTCCCACATTTCCAAAGGCATTATTGAGGCTTTCCTTTGCATCCAGGGACGTGATTTTCTAACCTAACATGGGGTCAGACAAGAGGAACCCGCCTACGAAATTTGGGACCTTCCGGTGGAGTACGTCGGGAATAACAGAATGCCAAAATCTGACGAAATAAATATCTCGGTCGTTTGTCACGGTCTCTGAGACCGTGACAAACGACCGAGATATTTATTCTGTCCGGTCTCTGAGAGCCGCGTCGAGTCAGAAATGACCTTTGCAACACCGGAAAATACTCCGTGTTCAAACTTCTTGAAAGTTTAAATAACTAACATTTATGAATACATGGGTTAGGGTTATTTTACCTCTGAGCAGCACTTTTTTGCACACCATGGGCTAAATGGCCAGGTCACATGGACCCTGAAGGCTCAGAGAAGGTTGGGGGAAGGGACCCACTGGAACAGCTGTTGGGAGACAGATGGTAGCCTCCCGTCAAGGCCATCCAGCGTGTTCTTTAACCTACACAGGGTATGGCTGTCCCGTACACGGAGCCACAGCTTATCGTCCATCCGACGGACGGCGGCCTTTCCAAGCCCATCGGTGTCCCCTACTGACCGTGGGCAGGGCGGGGAATTTTGCGGAAATAAATCTCAACGCTGACCCAGCTGGGACTCGAACCTGGGAACTACAGATTACGAGCCTGGCGCGCTATCGACTGAGCTGCCTCCGCCTTTTTCCCACCAATACAATTGCGTTCTTTAACATGCAGAGGATATAACTCTCCTGTTTTAGGATTACATCTTAACGTCCCATCCGATGGACGGCAACCCCCCCTCCCCCTCACACAGAAACACACATTTTCTCACCAGAGCGCAGTATCGGACTACGAGCCTAGCAAACTACGACTGAGCCACATCTCGACCCCATTAGGAAAAGAAACTTGCATTCCTAAAACGTAATCGAACCCAGGTCCATTTATCCTGTAGTGAAGCGCCCTAACCCCTCAGGGGCGGGGGTGGCTCAGTCGGTAACGCGCCAGGCTCGTAATCTGTAGTTCCCAGGTTCGAGTCCCAGCTGGGTCAACGTTGAGATTTATCTCTACAAAATTCCCCGCCCTGCCTACGGTCAGTAGGGGACACCGATGGGCTTGAAAAGGCCGCCGTCCGTCGGATGGGACGTTAAGCCGTGGTCCGTGTACGGGAGAGCCATACCCTGTGCACGTTAAAGAACACGCTGGATGGCCTTGACAGAAGGCTACCCATCTCTCCCAACAGTTGTTCCAGTGGGTCCCGTCCCCCAACCTTCTCCGAGCCTTCGGGGTCCTTGTGACCTGGCCATTTAGCCCATGGTGTGCAAAAAAGTGCTGCTCAGAGGTAAAACAACCGAATCCTAACCCCTCAGCCACTACCGTCAAATAAAAGAGTTAAGGGTGTTAGAAGTGCAGATGAGATTATAATGGACTCATTTTAGAAAATGATGGTTAGAAACAGTATAGTGTCGCAGCTGCAGAAATTGTGTCAACTTTCTAAAGATAAGTGAGGCTTCAGTTGAGCGCTTCAATTAAGAGCAGAATGAGATTCAAGCAGACTCAGATCATCTCAGTTATTGAGTCTTCCGAAATTGCATAGCAAAGTGCTGACTTCCTGTTTAGCTTTATGACTCAATGGTCGGCATTAGAGTGTTTCTTTTTGACGGTTAACTTAGTATCTCGTGCAGATATTCTTTTCGCTTTCTTGTCGTGGGTGCTATCGTGTCATGAACATCGATTGAAACTTGACCCTTCTTTGATAACTGGAAACAGAGTGTAAAAAACATACTATTTTTATTTCGTTTTCAAAAAAACGAGGAAGTGTTTTCGCTTCGTTTTCTGACTGTCCGTCTGTAGATATTCAACTTTTTTAAGAGGTAAATTAAAAATTCCTTTTGGGTTGGATAGGTATTGCTGAAATATCACAAATCGCACTTTTCAAATCTACAAAAAGTTTAAATTGCGCCCTCTAACGGTGGAAAATTTTGATATTTGCAAAAGTTTCGAAGAATATTCCCAACGATGTGTTTTTTACTAGAAATTTTAAATTTTTGTGGTGGATTGTGAAAGTCATGAGGTTTGCATTGGCAACAATGAATTGCCCCATACCCCCTGGGTGTTGGGTTGGGTTGTTTTACCTCTGAGCGGCACTTTTTTGCACACCATGGACTAAATGGCCAGGTCACATGGTCCCCGAAGGCTCAGAGAAGGTTGGGGGAGGGGACCCACTGGAACAGCTGTTGGGAGGCAGATGGTAGCTTTCCGTCAAGGCCATCCAGCGTGTTCTTTAACGTGCACAGGGTATGGCTCTCCCACACACGGGGCCACGGCTTAACGTCCCATCCGACGGACGGCGGTCTTTCCAAGCCCATCAGTGTCCCCTACTGACCGTGGGCAGGGCGGGGAATTTTGCGGAGATAAATCTCAACGCTGACCCAGCTGGAACTCGAACCTGGGAACTACAGATTACGAGCCTGGCGCTCTACCGACTGAGCCACCCCCGTCCCTCGTTAATCCGGATAAAATTGGGGATTAACGAGTTCGTTCGGATACTTTTTTGAGAGACTGGGAAAAAGCGATATTTTATTAGTTTTATTAGTACAATCATTCATTCGTTCGAATAACACACTTACAAAAGTGTTTTACACTTAAAAACAATTTTTAAGAACACTTAAAAAGTGTTTTACCACAGTCTTTAAGTGTTCAGTTTATTATATACAGGGTGATTGTAAACTCTTTCAACAAAAAAGAGGGATGATAGTACACATCAAGACAATCAATTGTTGCAATGGAACCTAGGGTCGCATTCCACTCCTTCCGCCAGAAAAGAGTACTTTCGAAAAATGCCACGCATGCACAAGTATTTACCACCGGTGCATGAAAATCACAAGATGCAAATCAGGTGCGCAGGAGCAAGTGCGTAGACGATTAAGAACAAACATTTAAAAACGCAGCCGAACCCGTTCATCGACATTACCGTGATAACGTCACATGATAAGTGACATATTCGTGAAGGACATGGAAGATTACACATACGAGGAATTGGCGGATATGCATCTGATGTAATGCCAAGCAGGTGGTAATGGACGTGAAGCACAAAGATTGTACCGTGAGAGATTTCCGAATCGTCGTATTGTGATTTTCATGCACCGGTTGTAAATACTTGTGTAAGCGTGTTCTTCGAAAGTACTCTTTTCTGACGGAAGGAGTGCAATGCGACCCTAGGTTCCATTGCAAAAATTGGTCGTCTTGATGTGTACTATTACCCCTCTTTTTTTGTTGAAAGAGTTTACAATCACCCTGTATAATAAAGTGTGCTCAATTTATTATATACAATAAATTGAGCACAAAATTGTGCTATTTCACAAAATGTAACACCAATTTTCCAAATCATCTATTCGTTGGAATTAAAACACTTAAAGAGTGTAAAAGCCGTTAAATGAAAATTCCATTCTCTTTGAAACCGAGATTCCCATATTCCCCAAAGACGATATATGTTCTTCACGATATAACATCTTTAAATCTCTCTATACCTTGCTATCCGCGGCGGGGGTTTCTCAGTCGGTAGCGCGCCAGGCTCGTAATCTGTAGTTCCCAGGTTCGAGTCCCAGCTGGGTCATCGTTGAGATTTATCTCCGCAAAATTCCCCGCCCTGCCCACGGTCAGTAGGGGACACCGATGGGCTTGGAAAGGCCGCCGCCCGTCGGATGGGACGTTAAGCCGTGGCCCCGTGTGCGGGAGAGACATACCCTGTGCACGTTAAAGAACACATTGGATTACCTTGACGGGAGGCTACCATCTGTCTCCCAACAGCTGTTCCAGTGGGTCCCCTCCCCCAACCTTCTCTGAGCCCTCGGGGTCCATGTGACCTGGCCATTTAGCCCATGGTGTGCAAAAAAGTGCCGCTCAGAGGTAAAACAACCCAACCTTGCTATGAAACTTTAATTTTTAAATCTCTCGAATATCTATAAATAAATAAGTAAATAAATTTTTATGCTTTTTTTTCTTCCACTTGTCTGTTTTTCGTTTGAACGACTCTTACATAAAAAAAAAATGTAAGGAAAACTTGAATACAAAAGAAAATAGAAATTGAATACATATCTGCATAGATTAATACACTTAGGGAGCCAGGTCGGGAACAACGGGGGGGGGGGGGGGGGGGGTAATGCCCCCTTCCTTCTTTGAGAATGCTAGTAAAGGAAATAGAAGCAAAAAATTATTAAACTTCGTATATTTCATACATTTTAGAAGGAATTTTTAAAGGTCACTAAAACGGAAGGAGAAATGTCCCACCGCAGTGAAAATCCAGTGTCTTTGCCCTCACCCATTTTTACTTTTTTCCAGCTCGATTGATTTCTTTCCCCCTCCTCTCCCCTTCTTTAATTTTTTTTGTTCTAGAACCTGATTTTTAAGGAGCTAATAAAATGTTTTCTTATTGGCAGATCTAATGAAATATCAGTCTATTTCTATCTTGTATCAATTCAGATTTAGTTTTAATTGTTTTGTAAAGAAATAGAAATGCACAAATACTTAAGTGTTATACTTACTATATTCTTACAACTTATTTTCTTTTTAAATACAAGGGAAAAAAAAGACTATACAAATCATAGTTAAAAATATTAAAAAAAAACCTATACTGGATTGGGTTGGGATGTTTTACCTCTGAGCGGCACTTTTTTGCACACCATGGGCTAAATGGCCAGGTCACATGGACCCCAAAGGTTGGAGGAGGGGACCCATTGGGACAGCTCTTGGGAGGCAGATGGTAGTCTCCCGTCAAGGCCATCCAGCGTGTTCTTTAACGTGCATAGGGTATGAATCTCCCGCACATTTGGCTAATATACCTATATTAGCCAATGAAAAACAAGCTGAAAACTTGAAATTTATAGTTTTATCCCTCCCCCCTTGCGAAACAACCAAACTTTTTTGGTCCCCTGGATAAAAGTTCTTCGAATGCCCCTTGTAGCTCGCTGTACATGCATTGCTCATAAGTAATACAGTGAAAGTACCTTTGGGTAATTTCTAAATTCGTCCCTTAGCCAATACGAAAAGTTGGCTCCTAAAGCTTCACTAAAGAATGGCATATATATATACATTGAAATCTGTTATAGCTTAATTTTGTATCAACGTTAATATCATGCATAATACACGGAGAGCATCCGTGCAAGGAAACAAAGCCAGTGCTTTAAAGCAGACGCGATCTGCTCCGTCCCCATCGCAACTTGCGAACGGCTGCAGTGTGTCCATTGAGCGCGTTTGTGAGCGTCACAGCGCAACTCCTCCACGTATCAGAGATGATGGCGCAGCGGCGTGCTACGCCACCCGTTTACCCTCTTCCGTAGTAGAGTGGAGCCCAATTGCACGCTCCCTACCGTAACATTAACTTGGTGGAACTGCCACTGGTCGGCAGTCTGCCAAGTCTGCGGATGCAGAACCGAACGTTCCGAAGAAAGGTCCGCCGTCCTCTCTTGCCGTTCTCAGTTCTAGAGGACGGGCCCGGTGGCTTTTGCATCTTGGCTGCCTGCCAGGCGTGGGTGGCAAGGGTGCCCTTCCTTCTCTCAACTGCAACCATTTGGTTCGTCGATACCGGAGAACAGGAATGGAAGTCAAAAGCAGCACGCTCCTATTCTGTTGGCATCGGTGCGGCCGTGAAACTGTCGTGTTTCAGAGGACGATGCAGTTAGAGTATAGGTTTTTTCCCGTCTATTTTTGGTTACATATTTCAATTGGTTAAGCACATTTCAATAAACAGGGGAAACTTTACTCTGCTTCAAAAACTGCCAATATTTTTTTTCTAAACGTCCAGATAGTTTGGGGGCGGGGGTGGCTCAGTCGGTAGCGCGCCAGGCTCATAATCTGTAGTTCCCAGGTTCGAGTCCCAGCTGAGTCAGCGTTTAGATTTATCTCCGCAAAATTCCCCGCCCTGCCCACGGTCAGTAGGGGACACCGATGGGCTTGGAAAGGCCGCCGTCCGTCGGATGGAACGTTAAGCCGTGGCCCCGTTTGTGGGAGAGCCATACCCTGTGCACGTTAAAGAACACGCTGGATGGCCTTGACGGGAGGCTACCATCTGTCTCCCAACAGCTGTTCCAGTGGATCCCCTCCCCCAACCTTCTCTGAGCCTTCGGGATCCATGTGACCTGGCCATTTAGCCCATGGTGTGCAAAAAAGTGCCGCTCAGAGGTAAAACAACCCAACCCAAGTTTGTTCTGCTATAACGGTTGCTTTTTAAATTAGGAGAGCAAATGAGTAAGAGTCGCACAAAGGTTCTAATGCCTGGGTTTTTGGTTTGGGTTGTTTTACCTCTGAGTTGCCCTTCTTTTGCGTACAATGGACTAAATGGTCAAGTCACAAGGACCCCAAAGGCTCAAAGAGTATACCCACGGTACACGCTGCGTACAGTGAGTGAGTTACATTCGTTCTCCTCCTGGATAGTAAGGAAATAAAAATTTCTTTCCATATATTATTTCTCCATGTAGCCATATTTGTCTCTCGTGAATTGTCTGTATTCAAGACGTTCATCCTTTTATTTTGGAAATGACTCTCTAATGTGCACCTCCCTGTGGATGCAGCCTCTGAAGTTTGATTTTGAACCTCTCCCCAGTTCTTAGGTTGATAAATTAAAAAAAAAATATCTTCAAAGATCGTTGCCACACATTAGAGAGTAAAAAACACATCCATCCACCCAGGATTCTAACAGCGGGAATCAAAATGCCCTGGTTATAAGCCAGTTGCTCTAACCACTTGAGCTTAAACGGTGGAGATGCACACCTGATTATGTACTGGAAAAGTTGAAAAGATAGATAGATAAATTTTATTATTATCCTGAAAAATGTGGGGCGGGGGTGGCTCAGTCGGTAGCGCGTCAGGCTCGTAATCTGCAGTTCCCAGCTTCGAGTCCCAGCTGTGTCAGCGTCGTGGGAAGTTGGCAAAATTCAGGTGAGATGTAAAAATTAGGATTTTTTTCTGTAAAATTATGGCGAGTTAGCAAAACTTAGGGAGTTGGCAAAATCTAGGGACAGTTGGCAAAATTCGGAGTGACTTGGCAAAATCGTAGGGAGTTGGCAAAATTCAGGTGAGATGTGAAAATTTGAATATTTTTCTGTAATATAATGGCGAGTTGGCAAAATCTTGGAGAATTGGCAAAATTTAGGGAGTTGGCAAAAACTAGGGGCAGTTGCCAAAATTCGGAGTAACTTGGCAAAATCGTGGAGAGTTGACAAAATTCAGGTGAGATGTAAAAATTAGGATTTTTTTTCTGTAAAATTATGGTGTGTTGTCAAAATCGGGGCAACTTCACAATATCTAGGAGAGTTGGAAAATCTTGGGGGAGTTGGAAAAGTTCAGAGTGGCTTTATTAAATTAAATTACAGCTCACCTGCACTTTACCAAGTGGTTTCCAGTTTTGCCAACTTCCCTAGATTTTGCAAAGTTTCCTCGATTTTGCCATCTTGCCACAATTTTAAGAAAAAAAAAATCCCAATTTTACATCACATTTGATTTTTGCAAAGTCACTCTGAATTTTGACAACTGAACTAGATATTGCGAAGTCACTCTGAATTTTGACAACTGAACTAGATATTGCGAAGTCACTCTGAATTTTGACAACTGAACTAGATATTGCGAAGTCACTCTGAATTTTGACAACTGAACTAGATATTGCGAAGTCACTCTGAATTTTGACAACTGAACTAGATATTGCGAAGTCACTCTGAATTTTGACAACTGAACTAGATATTGCGAAGTCACTCCAAGATTTCCCAACTCTCCTAGATATTGCGAAGTTGCCTCGATTTTGCCAACATACCTTAATTTTACAGAAAAAAGATTGCAATTTTTACATCTCACCTGAATTTTGCCAACTCCCTACGATTTTGCCAAGTCACTTTGAATTTTGCCAACTCGCCATAATTTTACAGAAAAATATCCTAATTTTACATCTCACCTGAATTTTGCCAACTCCCCAAGATTTTACCAAGTCACTCCGAATTTAGCCAACTCCCTAAGATTTTGCCAACTCCCTAAGATTTTGCCAACTCACCTGATTTTACTAAGTGGTTTTGAGTTTTGCCAACAGCTATAAATTTTGCCGTCTCTCCATTTTCCAAACTGCCTTAAATTTGCCAAGTGTCTCGATTTTGACAACTCCCCTTAATTTTGCAAAAAAAAAATTGGGGAGTTTGAAGTGATTTGGCCAATTTAGGAGAGATGTAAAGATTGGGATTAGTTTCGTGAAATTAAGGAGATTTGAACAAATCAAGGAAAAAATTCATCCTGATTTGCTACAATTCAGACGTTCAGACGATATGTAAATATTGGAAGTATTTCTAAGAAATCATGGCTAGTTGGCAGAATTGGAAGTCAAATGGCAAAATCTAGGAGAGACTCAAAAATTGGCCTACCCCCCCCCCCCTCAACGGAGCGAAAATCTAAGCAAGTGTGCTCAGTTGGCAAATTTTGACAAAAATTTGCTCGAGTTGGAAAATTTTGGACTTCTCTCCCCCCCCCCCAACCATAGTCCTTCGCTACGCCCCTGTTGCTATAGATTCTAAGATTTCTGAAAAACAATCTAATTTTCAAGATTTGGCTTCATATTTAAATATTATTTCCATGCAGTGAAAGTCAAAAATCGCAACAGGTTATTTTATTTTGTACAGCCTATATTACAGATTTAAAACTGTTCTTTGCAGTATAGCAACCATGTCCAACACGTGGCCCGCGAGCTGCAACTGACCCGCGAGCTACAACTGACCCACGGACACTCTTCAACTGGCCTGCGAGCTACAACTGACCCACGCACACTCTTCAAGTGGCCTGCGAGCTACAACTGACCCGCGGATACTCTTGAAGTGGCCTGCGAGCTACAAATGACCCACGGACACTCTTCAAGTGGCCCGCGAGCTACAACTGACCCGCGGACACTCTTCAAGTGGCCTGCGAGCTACAACTGACCTGCGGACACTTTTCAACTGGCCTGCGAGTTACAACTGACCCGCGGACACTCTTCAAGTGGCCCGCAAGCATAACTGACCCGAGGACACTTCAAGTGGCCCGCGAGCTACAACTGACCAACGGACATTCTTCAAGTGGCCTGCGAGCTACAACTGACCCGTGGATACTCTTCAAGTAGTCCGCGAACTACGACTGACCCACTGACACTCTTCAAGTGGCCTGCGAGCTACAACTGACCTTCGGACACTCTGCAAGTGGCCTGCGAGCTATAACTGACCCGTGGACACTGTTCAAGTAGCCCGCGAACTACAACAGACCCGCGGACACTCTTCAAGTGGCCTGTGAGCTACAACTGACTTGCGGACACTCTTCAACTGGCCGGCGAGCTACAACTGACCTGCGGACACTTTTCAAGTGGCCCGCGATTATTACCGCACCGATTATTAAATATTTTGTTCTTAAAGTACTTTGTGGAATACCAATTTTTCTTTCTTTCCCAATTTACCTTCACACTGTTTTGGAAAGTGTTTCTCTAGTAGCCTAAATTGAACTTACCAAGACATTCATCCACACGACAGACTTTGCACATAGGGTAAGATCGGATTTTCTGAATGTACTGACATCAGCTCCTGCTTAAAGAAGGTTCAGCTCTCACTCAAATAGATACTACATCAGTAAACATCTCAAGTCTCCGATGCTATTGTCACGTTGCAAGTTTTGTTATCAGCGAGAAAATTGAAAAATAAACCCTTCTGCGGACGCCCATGGGAGGAAGGAGATCAGTATCAGTTTAGACTGAGTTAAAAACTAACTAATAACAATTGTCGTTAGGAGAATGAAAGCCAATAAGGATTGGCGTTAGAGAAACAAGAGAAACTAAGAATTGACGTTGTGGGGGCAAGGGCCTTTAAATTTGTCATTAATGATGCGGTTTCATTAGCGATACGGTATTATTAGCGATACAAATAAGAATTGTTGTTATCAAAACGGGAACCAATTAGAATTGTTATTGCAAAAACAAGAGAGTTAAATAGAACTGGCGTTACAGAAGGGGAAGAAATAACAAAAAATTTGTACAAAAAGAGCCATTTAGAACTCTCGCTGCAGAAACATAAACAAATAAGAAATGTCTTTACAAAAACAATATTCAATAATAAGTGACGTCACAGAAGCGAGAGCCAATAAAAACTGAAATTCCAGAAGATACAGATAATAAAAACTGCTGTTCAAAAGCGAGATCCAATAAGAACTGTCATTACAGAAGCAAGATCCAATGGGGACTGCAGTTACAGAAGCGAGATCCAGAATGAACTGTCATTACAGAAGCAAGATCAAAAGGGGACTGCAGTCAGAGAAGCGAGATCCAGAATGAACTGTCATTACAGAAGCAAGATCCAATGGGGACTGCAGTCAGAGAAGCGAGATCCAGAATGAACTGTCATTACAGAAGCAAGAACCAATGGGGACTGCAGTTACAGAAGCGAGATCCAGAATGAACTGTCATTACAGAAGCAAGATCCAATGGGGACTGCAGTTACAGAAGCGAGATCCAGAATGAACTGTCATTACAGAAGCAAGATCCAATGGGGACTGTAGTTACAAAAGCGAGATCCAGAATGAACTGTCATTACAGAAGCAAGATCAAAAGGGGACTGCAGTCAGAGAAGCGAGATCCAGAATGAACTGTCATTACAGAAGCAAGATCCAATGGGGACTGCAGTCACAGAAGCGAGATCCAGAATGAACTGTCATTACAGAAGCAAGATCAAAAGGGGACTGCAGTCAGAGAAGCGAGATCCAGAATGAACTGTCATTACAGAAGCAAGATCCAATGGGGACTGCAGTTACAGAAGCGAGATCCAGAATGAACTGTCATTACAGAAGCAAGAACCAATGGGGACTGCAGTTACAGAAGCGAGATCCAGAATGAACTGTCATTACAGAAGCAAGATCCAATGGGGACTGCAGTTACAGAAGCGAGATCCAGAATGAACTGTCATTACAGAAGCAAGATCCAATGGGGACTGCAGTTACAGAAGCGAGATCCAGAATGAACTGTCATTACAGAAGCAAGATCCAATGGGGACTGCAGTTACAGAAGCGAGATTCAATGGGGACTGCAGTTACAGAAACAAGATCCAATTGGGACTGCAGTTACAGAAGCGAGATCCAGAATGAACTGTCATTACAGAAGCAAGATCCAATTCGGACTGCAGTTACAGAAGCGAGATCCCGAATGAACTGTCATTACAAAAGCTAATCCAATGGGGAATACAGTTACAGAAGCGAGATCCAGAATGAACTGTCATTACAGAAGCAAGATCCAATGGGGACTGCAGTTACAGAAGCAAGATCCAGAATGAACTGTCATTACAGAAGCAAGATCCAATGGGGACTGCAGTTACAGAAGCGAGATCCAGAATGAACTGTCATTACAGAAGCAAGATCCAATGGGGACTGCAGTCACAGAAGCGAGATCCAGAATGAACTGTCATTACAGAAGCAAGATCAAAAGGGGACTGCAGTCAGAGAAGCGAGATCCAGAATGAACTGTCATTACAGAAGCAAGATCCAATGGGGACTGCAGTTACAGAAGCGAGATCCAGAATGAACTGTCATTACAGAAGCAAGATCCAATGGGGACTGCAGTTACAGAAGCGAGATCCAGAATGAACTGTCATTACAGAAGCAAGATCCAATGGGGACTGCAGTTACAGAAGCGAGATCCAGAATGAACTGTCATTACAGAAGCAAGATCCAATGGGGACTGCAGTTACAGAAGCGAGATCCAGAATGAGCTGTCATTACAGAAGCAAGATCCAATGGGGACTGCAGTTACAGAAGCGAGATTCAATGGGGACTGCAGTTACAAAAACAAGATCCAATTGGGACTGCAGTTACAGAAGCGAGATCCAGAATGAACTGTCATTACAGAAGCAAGATCCAATGGGGACTGCAGTTACAGAAGCGAGATCCAGAATGAACTGTCATTACAGAAGCAAGATCCAATGGGACTGCAGTTACAGAAGCGAGATCCAGAATGAACTATCATTACAAAAGCTAATCCAATGGGGAATACAGTTACAGAAGCGAGATCCAGAATGAACTGTCATTACAGAAGCAAGATCCAATGGGGACTGCAGTTACAGAAGCGAGATCCAGAATGAACTGTCATTACAGAAGCAAGATCCAATGGGGACTGCAGTTACAGAAGCGAGATCCAGAATGAGCTGTCATTACAGAAGCAAGATCCAATGGGGACTGCAGTTACAGAAGCGAGATTCAATGGGGACTGCAGTTACAAAAACAAGATCCAATTGGGACTGCAGTTACAGAAGCGAGATCCAGAATGAACTGTCATTACAGAAGCAAGATCCAATGGGGACTGCAGTTACAGAAGCGAGATCCAGAATGAACTGTCATTACAGAAGCAAGATCAAAAGGGGACTGCAGTCAGAAAAGCGAGATCCAGAATGAACTGTCATTACAGAAGCAAGATCCAATGGGGACTGCAGTTACAAAAGCGAGATCCAGAATGAACTGTCATTACAGAAGCAAGATCCAATGGGGACTGCAGTTACAGAAGCGTGATCCAGAATGAACTGTCATTACAGAAGCAAGATCCAATGGGGACTGCAGTCAGAGAAGCGAGATCCAGAATGAACTGTCATTACAGAAGCAAGATCCAATGGGGACTGCAGTTACAGAAGCAAGATCCAGAATGAACTGTCATTACAGAAGCAAGATCCAATGGGGACTGCAGTTACAGAAGCGAGATTCAATGGGGACTGCAGTTACAGAAACAAGATCCAATTGGGACTGCAGTTACAGAAGCGAGATCCAGAATGAACTGTCATTACAGAAGCAAGATCAAAAGGGGACTGCAGTCAGAGAAGCGAGATCCAGAATGAACTGTCATTACAGAAGCAAGATCCAATTGGGACTGCAGTTACAAAAGCGAGATCCAGAATGAACTGTCATTACAGAAGCAAGATCCAATGGGGACTGCAGTTACAGAAGCGTGATCCAGAATGAACTGTCATTACAGAAGCAAGATCCAATGGGGACTGCAGTCAGAGAAGCGAGATCCAGAATGAACTGTCATTACAGAAGCAAGATCCAATGGGGACTGCAGTTACAGAAGCAAGATCCAGAATGAACTGTCATTACAGAAGCAAGATCCAATGGGGACTGCAGTTACAGAAGCGAGATTCAATGGGGACTGCAGTTACAGAAACAAGATCCAATTGGGACTGCAGTTACAGAAGCGAGATCCAGAATGAACTGTCATTACAGAAGCAAGATCCAATGGGGACTGCAGTTACAGAAGCGAGATCCAGAATGAACTGTCATTACAGAAGCAAGATCCAATGGGGACTGCAGTTACAGAAGCGAGATCCAGAATGAACTGTCATTACAGAAGCAAGATCCAATGGGGACTGCAGTTACAGAAGCGTGATCCAGAATGAACTGTCATTACAGAAGCAAGATCCAATGGGGACTGCAGTCAGAGATGCGAGATCCAGAATGAACTGTCATTACAGAAGCAAGATCCAATGGGGACTGCAGTTACAGAAGCAAGATCCAGAATGAACTGTCATTACAGAAGCAAGATCCAATGGGGACTGCAGTTACAGAAGCGAGATTCAATGGGGACTGCAGTTACAGAAACAAGATCCAATTGGGACTGCAGTTACAGAAGCGAGATCCAGAATGAACTGTCATTACAGAAGCAAGATCCAATGGGGACTGCAGTTACAGAAGCGAGATCCAGAATGAGCTGTCATTACAGAAGCAAGATCCAATGGGGACTGCAGTTACAGAAGCGAGATTCAATGGGGACTGCAGTTACAGAAACAAGATCCAATTGGGACTGCAGTTACAGAAGCGAGATCCAGAATGAACTGTCATTACAGAAGCAAGATCCAATGGGGACTGCAGTTACAGAAGCGAGATCCAGAATGAACTGTCATTACAGAAGCAAGATCCAATGGGGACTGCAGTTACAGAAGCGAGATCCAGAATGAACTGTCATTACAGAAGCAAGATCCAATGGGGACTGCAGTTACAGAAGCGAGATCCAGAATGAACTGTCATTACAGAAGCAAGATCCAATGGGGACTGCAGTTACAGAAGCGAGATCCAGAATGAACTGTCATTACAGAAGCAAGATCCAATGGGGACTGCAGTTACAGAAGCGAGATCCAGAATGAACTGTCATTACAGAAGCAAGATCCAATGGGGACTGCAGTTACAGAAGCGAGATCCAGAATGAACTGTCATTACAGAAGCAAGATCCAATGGGGACTGCAGTTACAGAAGCGAGATCCAGAATGAACTGTCATTACAGAAGCAAGAACCAATGGGGACTGCAGTTACAGAAGCGAGATCCAGAATGAACTGTCATTACAGAAGCAAGATCCAATGGGGACTGCAGTTACAGAAGCGAGATCCAGAATGAACTGTCATTACAGGCGTAAAAATCTAATAATAATTGCCATTGCAAAAGCAAGATTCATTAAGAACTGCTGTTATAAAAGTGAAATCAAATGAGATCTGTCGTTACAGAAACGAGATCCAATAAGAGTTGCCAATGTGCAGACATACTGACATAAATATATACCAACCCTTTCTAACATTAGCCGTGCAGTCATTTTTATATAATTATGTTTGTTATTGCTGAGCTAATTTAAGCTACTGCAACTATTCCTATCTGAAACGGTAACATTTCATTAACGCCAACAACCTATAAACCAAACCTGATAGATTAGCATGAAGATTGGATTGGATTGTTTTACCTCTGAGCGACACTTTTTTGCACATCATGGGCTAAATGGCCAGGCCACAAGGACCCCGAAGGCTCAGAGAAGGTGGGGGTGGGGACCCACTGGAACAGCTGTTGGGAGACAGATAGTAGCCTCCCGTCAAGGCCATCCAGCGTGTTCTTTAACGTGCACAGGGTATGGCTCTCCCGTATACGGGGCCACGGCTTAACGTCCCATCCGACGGACGGCGGCCTTTCCAAGCCCATCGGTGTCCCCTACTAACCGTGGGCAGGGCGGGGAATTTTGCGGAGATAAATCTCAACGCTAACCCAGCTGGGACTCGAACCTGGGAACTATAGATTACGAGCCTGGCGCGCTACCGACTGAGCCGCCCCCGCCCCAGATTAGCATGAAGACTATAAAGTTCACAACCACTCTATCTACTTGCAAATCGATAATCCCCAAATATCTATCATCCGATTAATATATCATTTTGACACTTTCAGAATGACAATTAAAAAATCGTATTTTCATCGTTATGGCTTCCTTATATTGGCAACGATCAGGAACAATGTAACAGTTGCATGTATCACTTCAGGCATGAAATTGAGGCGCTAATGCGATACTTCTCTTGCATTAATGCAATGAATTGTTTTCTGTGTTGCTGGACCGAAACATGCGAGCTCTACTGAATAAAGTATGATTTCTTTCGTGTAGGGCAGCGCTGTCCAACTAGCGGCCCTCGGGCCACATACGGTCCGCACAAGGATATTTGTGGCCCGCGAACAAAATCAAATTTTTACTTCAAATTTTAAATAAATATCTGTAATCCACCTTATAATTTTTTTGTCAACTTATATTACTTTACTTGATATGCAATCTTCAACTTACTCATTCTACAATGTTTACAAAACTTTCTAAAGCCGATCGGCAAACTTCCGTAACCTTTTAAGAGCGGTGCGGCGTCATCAGTTGGGTTGGGTTGTTTTACCTCTGAGCGGCACTTTTTTGCACACCATGGGCTAAATGGCCAGGTCACATGGACCCCGAAGGCTCAGAGAAGGTTGGGGGAGGGGACCCACTGGAACAGCTGTTGGGAGACAGATGGTAGCCTCCTGTCAAGGCTATCCAGCGTGTTCTTTAACGTGCACAGGGTATGTCTCTCCCGCACACGGGGCCACGGCTTAACGTCCCATCCGACGGACGGCGGCCTTTCCAAGCCCATCGGTGTCCCCTACTGACCTGGGCAGGGCGGGAAATTTTTGCGGAACGGCGTCATCAGACAAATGTTTTTATGAAGCTGCAGTAATAAGAAGCATCTGACGACAGCACGAATCTCTCGCACTGCGCATGCGTATGGCATGCATTGCCGAATGTTGCACTGTATTGTGCACCAGGAGACATTGTGTGACAGGCTAAACGTCGTAATGGAAAAGGTTGTAAAAATTACCTATTTAATTCGTGGCGGAAATCGTTCTTTCACACACAGAAAATTTAAAGCTTTTTTGGACGAACTGTATGCTGAGTATGGCGATCTGTTTTTACATAGCAATATTCGCTGGTTAAGTGCCGGAAAATGCCTCAAGAGGATTTTTAAACTTGGAAAAGAAATTCATCTTTTTCTCACAGAAGTAGGCACCGATGAAGATTTAATGGCAAGTTTTGTTGATGAAAATTTTCTATGTTCACTTGCTTTCCTAACAGATATTACAGATTATTTAAATGTTTTGAATAAATTCTTACAAGGAAAATATCAAAACGTGCGCTGTCTTTATAATCATGTTACTGGGTTTAGAAACAAACTACAATTGTTGAAGTCAAATTTGCAGGGAAACAATTTAATTCATTTTGAAACTTGTAAAGAGTTCTACGAAGAAATAAAGCAACTTAGTAAAACAGTTAATTTTGAAAAAATTGTTCCTGAATCAGATATCCTAATTGAAGATTTTAATAGAAGATTTTCTCAATATGATGACCTTAAGCAAAGTTTAAATTTATTCAGTAATCCATTAAATATTGATATTAGCACCGTTGATCCTAAATATCAAATGGAATTATGTGACCTTCAGTCCGACCCAATTATTGCATCTAATAGAGAAACTGGAATAGAATTGTTCAAACTTTTGCCTAAAGAAAAATATCCAAAAATGAAAGATTTTGGACTCCAAATTATTTCTATGTTCGGAAGTACATATATCTGCGAGCGCGTATTTTCTGATATGAAATATATAAAGTCAAGGTACAGAAACTGCTTGAAAGACTCTACACTTAAACATATACTTCGGTTCGCAACGACAAATATCGATATGGAAGTAAAAGAAATTATTTCCCAACAACTACAGCAACAATGCTCCCATTAAATTTATTAAATATTTGATATAATAAATAAATTAATACCCCCTCAAGCAGCTGCTTGCCACAGAGGTCTGACAGGAGTCTGTCAGTTTATATGCCATAGTAGAAGGTCTGTGAGGATGGAAGGACCTCAGCAGAAAAACAACAGACACATCCATGCCTTATCCGGGGCTCGAAGGTTAAGAAAATTTGTATTGCTTTATTATTAGGTACAGTCGCTCAAAAAAGTATCCGAACACTACGGTTGATTACAAAATTCAGGAAAAATATCTGGCAACGATTTTTTCAGAAATTAGTGATCTGGCAACCTTCGTGTCACGTGACACGAAAGTTGCCAGATTGGTCTGACCTTCGTGTCACGTGACACGAAAGTTGCCAGATCACTAATTTCTGAAAAAATCGTTGCCAGATATTTTTCCTGAATTTTGTAATCAACCGTAGTGTTCGGATACTTTTTTGAGCGACTGTACTTATTATTTTTCGTATAAATAAAATAGTTTTTTTGAGGCTTTTGAGGTTTATTATTACGTACTTATTATTTTTCGTATAAAGAAAATAATTTTTTGAGGTGACATGAACTGACTTTTAATTTCCTAACCTATACTAATCTTTTTTTTTTGGCCCGCGAAATTGCCCGAGGTCTTAGAGAAGTTGGACAGCACTGGTGTAGGGTATTATCGCTTTTCGCATCTAAGAGCTGATCCGGACTTACGGATTCTTGAGACTCAAACCAATCCCTCAACCGCGAGATTCCTAACTTAGCTTAAAAAGAAGTAGTTAAGCGAATCCTAGTTCTTTTTTTTTAGTTTGAGCAATAATAATTTAGAACTTCTAACGAGATTCTGAAGTTTAACCAAAATGCTAAGCGGAATTTTTAAAAACTTAAGGTTTGTTTTTCTGCAAAAGTCGTATTTTTGAAGGGCTAAAAGTTTTTCTGCTGAGGTCCTGCCATCCTCACAGACCTTCTACTATGGCATATAAAGTGACAGGCTCCTGTCAGACCTCTGTGGCAAGCAGTTGCTTGAGGGGGTATTTATTTTATTATTATTATAAAAGTCCCAGGTAAGGTATAGATATTTGTGCTGTCTTTCTGCTGAGGCCCCGCCATCCTCACAGACTTTCAGCTATGGCGTATTAAACTGGCAGGTTCCTGTCAGACCTTTGTGGCAAGCAGCTGCTTGAGGGGGTATTTATTTATTTTTATTTATAAAAGATGAAAAAAAAATCTTCAATTTCTTTTAATGCTCTACTTTTTCAGAAATTTTTTTCTGGGCCCTAAAATCTGTCTAGATTTGATGAAGGAAATAATATCTATGCTGGTCTCTAACATCTTGATTGGTAAAGGCAGGAAATTCCAAAAAAGAAACATACACTGACTAGTAAACGAGTAAAAATAACATTTTCCCTGAAGACTTCTTGGTGGCGAAGGCAAAAAAAAATGTTCCTGGAAATTCATAAAATAAAGTCATTAAAAATTTCCTGGAAATTCATAAAATAAAGGCAAAAAAATTTTCCTGCAAATCCATAAAATAAAGGCAAAAAAATTTTCCTGGTGATTCCAGAACATAAAAAAGGCAACAAAATTGTTTCTGGGAATTCCTGAACCAATAAAGTCAGCAAGACTCTTTGGCGAGTAAAATCAAAAAGATTGTTCCTGAAGAATCATTGATCTGTAGGGTAAGAAGATTGTTCCTGAAGACTGTTCGTGAAGAGTCTTTGGCG
Organism: Ryuthela nishihirai; assembly: GCA_038380435.1. NCBI lineage: Eukaryota > Metazoa > Arthropoda > Arachnida > Araneae > Heptathelidae > Ryuthela > Ryuthela nishihirai. The sequence continues at coordinate 47,087,776 of JAWZYU010000020.1, forward strand.
AGTAAAGTCAACAAGACTGTTCTGAAGACTCCTTGGCGAGTAGTCACCAAAATTGTTCCTGAAGACTCTGTAGTAGGTAAAATGAACAAGATTGTTCCTGAGACTTTGGAGAGTAAAGTTAACATCAATGTTCCTGAAGACTCTTTGGCGAGTACAGCAAGGTCGTTTCCAAAGGCAAATAAAATTGTTCTTGAAATCTCCCAGACCAATAAAGGTAGGAAAACTATTTCTGAAGACTCCTAAAAGAGTAAAGGTAATAAATAGTAATAGCTATTAACTCCTAGATGGCTAAAACAGCAAAATTGTTCCTGGTGACTCCTAGACGAGTAAAAGCATCTAAATTACTTCTGAAAAGAGCAATAGAAGTAAAAAAATTGTTTCCGAAGATAACAATAGGAGTAAAGGCACCAAATTGTTCCTGAAGGTTCCTAAACGAGATGATGCAAAATTGCTCCCAAAGACTCGTAAACGAATAAAGCCAACAAAAGTTTCCTAAAGACTCAAAATTGTTCCCAAAGACTCGCAAACGAATGAAGGCAACAAAAGGTTTCCTGAAAAACTCCTAAACTAGTAAAAGTAACACAATTGTCCTTAAAAAAAAACCTAAATAATAGTAGAGGTACGAAATCTGTCCTAAGAACATTTAGCCAGTATAGATTACAAATGTTTTCTTTCTTGGCGCAATAACTGGAGAGAAATTTCGAATATGTTAGGAAGCAGATTACGATGGAAAGGAATTCGAGACTTAAAATTAATTCATCGGATTTTGTTAGTGTTAGGATTTTCTCTATTTTTCAAGACCATTCATTTGGAAAAGAGACATCAATGGTTCAGTAAATGTATTTCGCAAATGAAATTTACTCATATGTAGAGATTTTTATGGTAACATTTATGAAGTTTTTCTTTAAATGATTTCTCACTTTAGGGGAGATTACGTTTAGGGGATCTCACGTTAAGGGGGACTAGCCAAAGTGGTAGTATAGGAACGCATTGTAGCATAGTTCCTATTTCGATTTTCACATTGAGAAATACCCTGAAATGAAAGAAAGAAAAAATTGGAATGAGGAATTTAAAATTCAATGATCCAATTCTGAGATTTTTGTTGTATGCTTCATATGAGGTGTGATCAAAAGGTTCTAAAAGTTTACGTATTACAAAAGAAGGGGGGAAGGTAGTCAACCAAAATGATGAGCAAACATTCCTGGGTTGAGCCGTTTCTCCCTTCTCCTACCTACCAAACCAGTGCTGAGTCGTTCCTCTCTTCTCCTCCCCACCAAACCAGTGCTGAGCCGTTCCTCCCTTTCTCCTCCACACCAAACCAGTGCTGAGTCGTTCCTCCCTTCTCCTCTCCACCAAACCAGTGCTGAGCCGTTCTCCTTTTCTCCTCCCCACCAAACCAGTGCTGAGTCGTTCCTCCCTTCTCCTCCCCACCAAACCAGTGCTCATCCGTTCCTCCCTTCTCCTCCTCACCAAACCAGTGCTGAGCCGTTCCTCCTTTTCTCCTCCCCACCAGACCAGTGCTGAGCCGTTCCTCCCTTCTTCCGTCCCACCAAACCAGTGCTGAATCGTTCCTCCCTTCTCCTCTCCACCAAACCAGTGCTGAGCCGTTCTCCTTTTCTCCTCCCCACCAAACCAGTGCTGAATCGTTCCTCCCTTCTCCACCCCACCAAACCAGTGCTGAGCCGTTCCTCCCTTCTCCTCCCCACCAAACCAGTTCTGAGCAGCACGTATTCAAATTCAGGCTTCTCTTGGGCCTCCTGTTTAAATGGTAATGGACTCTCCGGAACATCTAGCCCTCTGCATTTAAGAATGTTTGGCCCCAAAACAATTCCTATGATATATCACACTTCATGTTCACTTGATTTTGCCCCATGTGACTTTTCCACTTCCCGAAATGGAAATTGAAGATGAAACGATGGAGATATGGCGAGATTCCAAACATCCAAAAGAACGCGAGATAGAACTCAACTGGTTCACATTTCAGACTTCCAGCAATGCCTCCAGAAGCAACAGGAGCTTTGGGACAATTGCATTTCGTCAGGGGGAGGCTAATCTGAAGGGGTCAGTATATAAATGAGTTGTATGTACCCATTTTTTTTTAATAAGAAAAATAAATCTATAGAACGTTTTTGATCAGACTTTATATATTTTTCTGCGACAAATGATTCAGTAAATTATTGATAATCAGTTGCAGTTATAATCCTTATCATCTGGAAGGTGAACAGGCGGGGGGGTGGAGGAAGGAAGGGTTCAGGAATGGAGATTCATAAAACGGCTAATATTATAGTCTTTAATCACAATTATTTTTAATACGATTTTCTACTTAAGCTTCCCCCCCCCGTTCCCCATCACACTCTTAAAACATTACGAAATTTTAATGGAGATCTTTACGGATACGAAATGACCAGAAAAATCCGGTTTCGGTGAAGGAAACTGATCTGTCTGCTTTATTCTCTATCTCTAAGGTGTCGTTTACATTCGTCAAGGTTTTTTTTTTATTTTTGAGAAAATAAAACACGATTTTAACCAATGTTGAAAAAGAGTAAATTCCATTAACTTCTAGACGGGGTCTCTGTTCTAACGTGCAAAGTCACTAGGATTATCAAAATAGCGAAAAATCACTAGCTGCTTCCAGAAATTCAACAGTTTGGGAAGTTAAAGACACGGATAAGGAATTTTTGCTGATTATAACAAAAAGTCTTTTTCTTCTTATTTCGGAGATGCAACTTACAGTATACCTCAATCAAAAAGACGTTTAATTAACTTTAATCTGTTAATTAGCACTCCGTGAGAAATAAATTTATTTACATTCCTTTGGCTCTTTTTTTTTCTTTATCCTGCATTTCTTTTTTTAGCTTTTGCATGAACAATCTATTTTGCTTTAAAAAAAATATTTTTCTGGTCACTTTCGATTAATTAAAAGATCCTCATTACAATTTAATGCGGTTGGTCCTCTCAATGAGAAATAAAATATAAAATTAAAAGCAACTTTCCCCTATGGACGTTTAAATTTCAATTGCTGAGTTTATTACCAATTCATATTAGAACCAAACCTTCTACGGAACTTCATTTGCATTTTCAAAGCTAACGAATGCTCCGTCTAGGTTAGGGTGGGGAAAAATAACCATTTAATTCAGTATAATAACTTCATTCGAAAAGGAAGTTTTATTCTTAATGATACTTACTTAAATCAGGATTTTCCAAGAAGTCTGAGGAATTAGTCGGTAATGAATGTGTCTAATGGTTAATTTTTAAACGGAGTTCTAAATTGGAGAAATTATTTTGAAGGGGAAATTTTATTTACGCAGCGTTTTTCAACTTCAGTGTTTACCGATAGTATTCAAACAAACCTTTAAGAGAATGAAAGATGTCATAAAATAAGATATAATCTTTTTTAAAATTCGCAAAGCTCAATATTAAAACTGTAAATCTGAACAGACTCCTGTAGCCTTTTGAGGATGTGCTTGGAGAAGCTGCAGACCGTGGGATGAGATGCTGAAGGTGGACTTGTATACAAGTTGGTTTACTTCTGAGGGGCACTTTTTTTGCACACAATGGGCTAAATGATCAGATCACAAGGACCCTGAAGGCTCAGAGAAGGTTATGCAGAGGAGGATACTGTTAGGATATATTGGATAGCTTTTAGGAAACAGATGTAATGTGTTCTTTAACGTGCAGAGGACATAGCTCTCCTGCACATTGAACCATGACTTAACGTCCCATCCGACGGACAGCGGATTTTCCAAGTCCATCGGTGTCTTCTACTGACTGAATGAAGGGTAGAGGTTTCACTGAGATGAATCTGCTGATTCAGGCTGCTTACCCAACGCTGACCCAGATGGGACTAAAACCTGGGTTGGGTTGTTTTACCTTTGAGCGGCACTTTTTTGCACACTATGGACTAAATGGCCAGGTCACATGGACCCCGAAGGCTCAGAGAAGGTTGGGGGAGGGGACCCACTGGAATAGCTGTTGGGAGACAGATGGTAGTCTCCCGTCAAGGCCATCCAGGGTGTTCTTTAACGTGCAGAGGGTATGGCTCTCCCGCACATGGGGCCACGGCTTAACGTCCCATCCGACGGACGGCGGCCTTTCCAAGCCCATCGGTGTCCCCTACTGACCGTGGGCAGGGCGGGGAATTTTGCGGAGATATATCTCGACGCTGACCCAGCTGGGACTCGAACCTGGGAAAAACAAATTACGAGCCTGGCGCGCTACCGACTAAGCCACCCCGCCCCGGTCTAGAACCTGGGAACTAGAGATTACGAGCCTGGACCACTACCGATTGAGCCAACCCCCTTCTTCTCAGGGTATTCCTTAGGTATTCTATCGTGTTGTGATCCGGAAAGAATGCAGACCACTCGATTGGTTGGATACCTTCTTCTTCAAGATATTGGTTGGTCAGTCTCGCTCTAGGTGCACTGGCATCATCATCAGTTTGGAAGAAATCGCTTATTGCAGTAGCATAAGGCTTAACAGAGGTATCAAAGATATCACAAAACATTCACAGTACCTCCATCAGACACGTGGAGATGTCATCTGTAACCAGAAGACTTCACAAAAGTCCAACTCTATGACTTCAACCCGTTGTCTTGAAGCTATGAACCACTTGTACCACATGTTGCACTTCAAGTTGGCTTAATAAAACTTTATAATACTAAAATAATAATTTAAAGCTCTAGTTTCGCACCCGAGGCGAACGCCCCTCTGATCAGTGCATAGTTTTGAACCTCGACCAAAACCAGGAATCGAAACCAGATTTTTTTTTTTACGTTATGAGCCTTTAGCACAAGAAATCAAATATGGTTTATTTCATAAGGGTTTGGAAGCGGGGGGGGGGGGGGGCAGGCTCATAATCTGCAGTTCCCAGGTTCGAGTCCCACTTGTGTCCACCCCCACACTGCCCTCGGTGAGAAAGGGGACCCAGTGGGATTGGAAACGCTGTCGGCCGTCTGATAGTACAGTCGCTCAAAAATGTATCCGAACACAATGGTTGATTTCAGAATTCAGAAAAAAATCTGGCAACGATTTTTTTAGAAATTAGTGATCTGGCAACCTTCATGTCACGTGACACGAAGGTTGCCAGATCACCAATTTCTAAAAAAAAGTCGTTGCCAGATTTTTTTCTGAATTCTGAAATCAACCATAGTGTTCGGATATTTTTTTGAGCGACTGTACGTTAAGCCGTGGCACCGTCTTTGGGAAAGCCATCCCTGTGCACATTAAAGAACACGCTGGATGCCCTTGAACGGAGGCTACCCTCTGTCGCCTAATAGCTATCCAGTGGATCCCCTTCCCCCAACCTTCTCTGAGCCCTCGGGGCCCTTGTGACCTGGCCCATTTAACCCATCGGTTCAAAAAAGTACTTATCAGAGGTAAAGCAACAGAACCCATTGATTAGCCCATTATGGGCAAAAAGTGCCACTCGCAGATAAAACAGCTGAACCCAACTCCTTTCCCCAACCCCTTCCCCCAACCTTCTCTGAACCCTCGGGGCCCTTGTGACCTGGCCCATTTAACCCATCGGTTCAAAAAATTACTTATCAGAGGTAAAGCAACAGAACCCATTGATTAGCCCATTGTGTGCAAACCGTGCCGCTCGCAGATAAAACAGCTGAACCCAACCCCTTCCCCCAACCTTCTCTGAACCCTCGGGGCCCTTGTGACCTGGCCCATTTAACCCATCGGTTCAAAAAAGTACTTATCAGAGGTAAAGCAACAGAACCAATTGATTAGCCCATTGTGTGCAAAAAGTGCCGCTCGCAGATAAAACAGCTGAACCCAACCCCTTCCCCCAACCTTCTCTGAACCCTCGGGGCCCTTGTGACCTGGCCCATTTAACCCATCGGTTCAAAAAAGTACTTATCAGAGGTAAAGCAACAGAACCAATTGATTAGCCCATTGTGTGCAAAAAGTGCCGCTCGCAGATAAAACAGCTGAACCCAACCCCTTCCCCCAACCTTCTCTGAACCCTCGGGGCCCTTGTGACCTGGCCCATTTAACCCATCGGTTCAAAAAAAGTACCTATCAGAGGTAAAACAACAGAACCACCTAAGTTTATTTCGTTTCAATATTGTTATTCGTTTTTATGAAAGGAAGTAAAATCATCTAGTGATCATAATAGGTGGGCCAAAACGATCGAACGCAATAGAATAAAAAACGAAAATAGAAACTATATTTGAGAAAATGTTCGTACTTTTGTGAAATGATAGAGAAATCTTTTCTCTTTTTTACCAACAGCACAGATCAAAGTAGTTGCAAGGAATGCTATAGAAGAGAATTTTTGTCGTTCACAATAACCCGGGGTAGCGTTCTGGACGAATAAAAACATTGATTATGTTTTTCGGCCGTAAATCATCCACCAGAAGATAAATGGCATCGTAAAATGGTGAACGCTGAGATCGTTAAGGTACGAAAGCAATCACTGTTTTCTCATGCACGTTCTGTTGTCAGTGTTGGCAAGCATTGCGTTCCTATTATTTATTTTTCTCTGTCACCATTCACATCTATATCGGCCATGTCTTTGATGAAAAGAATGCTTTTAGCCAAAGCAGTAATTCCGTGGATCGAAACATTAAATCCTAAAATGAACAAAATAGAAGCGAAGAAACACTGTAGAGAAACAACAAGCAGATTTAAGGGTTCTTTCAGTTGGGTTGGGTTGTTTTACCTCTGAGCGGCACTTTTTTGCAAACCATGGGCTAAATGGCCAGGTCACATGGACCCCGAAGGCTCAGAGAAGGTTGGGGGAGGGGACCCACTGGAACAGCTGTTAGGAGACAGATGGTAGCCTCCCGTCAAGGCCATCCGGCGTGTTCTTTAACGTGCACAGGGTATGGCTCTCCCGCACACGGTGCCACGGCTTAACGTCCCATCCGACGGACGGCGGCCTTTCCAAGCCAAACCGCTGTCCTCTACTGACCGTGAGCAGGGCGGGGAATTTTGCGGAGATAAATCTCAACGCTGACCCAGCTGGGACTCGAATCTGGGAACTACAGATTACGAGCCTGGCGCGCTACCGACTGAGCCACCCCCGCCCCAGGGTTCTTTCAGTAGATAGCGCACTAGGTCAATACCGGCTATAACAGAAGGCCATACAACTAAGTCGTGACGTCAGCATAGGTAGTCCTAAAATCTAGACATTTGTTATATATTTATTTCTATTGTTATTATTACTGGAGTAGCTTAATACTAAGACTTTTGTTATAGGAGGTGTCGAACAGGTTCGTTATATATGACATTTAATATATGATTAGGGAAGGTTACAACAGGATTACAATCCCTTTAATCATATATCAAATATATATTTTCTAAGGCATTCCCCAAAAACCTGACTCATACACACCAAAAATATTCAGCTTTGTACAGTCGCTCAAAAAAGTATCCGAATACTAGGGTTGATTACAGAATTCAGAAAAAATATCTGGCAACGATTTGTTTAGAAATTAGTGATCTGGCAAACTTCGTGTCACGTGACACGAAGTGTCATACATTTTGTCAGATATTTTTTCTGAATTCTGTAATCAACCATAGTGTTCGGATACTTTTTTTGAGCGACTGCAGGTGGTCATATTATTTTGATACTAGATCGTATGGGCTCACTCACGGAAATATTGAGCGTGTGCAGTTACCGTTCACAGCAAACTGGAGCGTGTTCAGTAACTGCACACGCTCCAGTTTGCTGTGAACGGTAACTGGAGCGTGTACAGTTGCTGTACACGCTCCAGATATTTTTTCTGAATTCTGTAATCACGTGACACGAAGGTTGCCAGATCACTAATTTCTAAAAAAGTCGTTGCCAGGTATTTTTCTGAATTCTGTAATCAACCATAGTGTTCGGATACTTTTTTGAGCGACTGTAGGTGGTCATATTATTTTGATACTAGATCGTGTGGGCTCACTCACGGAAATATTGAGCGTGTGCAGTTACCGTTCACAGCAAACTGGAGCGTGTTCAGTAACTGCACACGCTCCAGTTTGCTGTGAACGGCAACTGGAGCGTGTACAGTTGCTGTACACGTTCCAGATATTTTTCCTGAATTCTGCAATCACGTGACACGAAGGTTGCCAGATCACTGATTTCTAAAACAAATCGTTGCCAGATATTTTTTCTGAATTCTGTAATCAACCGTAGTGTTCGGATACTTTTTTGAGCGACCCGTACTTACACACGAGACTGTCATAACCACCACCACTACTTACACCAACTCGCTTAGTTCGCTAAAGGTTTGGATCTCAGTGCGACCCCTGCTCTATCCAAAATCCGTCAGCGGCTCCATCGTCTGGCAGCCATATCCCTCATCTTTTTCTGTTGGGTGCTTGTCCTGGGGCAATGACTTCGCAGATGCTGATGCCAAGTCGGCATGCTCCTGCCCATAACTCCACTGCCGGTTTCTTATCTGGATCTCCTGCAGTATTTTCCCATCGAGCTTCGGGAACGGTGGTCAGGGCAGATTCACAACAAACTCGTTTTGATAAAGCCTGTTGTCAAACCATGGTAGTTGTCTCTTCTCAAGAATCGAAAGGAGGAAGTTGTAATTGATCGGCTCTGTTAGGGTCATCCTTTTTTAAATAATCCTTCGCTTCTAAGGGCAGACGACGAAACAAAGTGAGAGTTTTTTTTACGTCATTTTAATTATTTCACATATTTTAGTTGACTGTATCGTTTTTAACCTCGAACTCCCTGGGTTGGGTTGGGTTGTTTTACCTCTGAGCGGCACTTTTTTGCACACCATGGGCAAAAGGTCACATGGACCCGGAAGGAGGTAACTCAGAGAAGGTTGGGGGAGGGTACCCACTGGAACAGATGTTGGGAGACAGATGGTAGCCTCCCGTCAAGGCCATCCAGCGTGTTCTTTAACGTGCACAGAGTATGGCTCTCCAGCACATGGGGCCACGGCTTAACATCCCATCCGACGGACGGCGGCCTTTCCAAGCCCATAGGTGTCCCCTACTGACCGTGGGTAGGGCGGGAAATTTTGCGGAGATAAATCTCAACGCTGACCCAGCTGGGACTCGAACCTGGGAACTACAGATTACGAGCCTGGCGCGCTACCGACTGAGCCACCCCCGCCCCGGAACGCCGTCTTTGTTAGCTTTCAGGATGTTTCGACCCTTACACTCGGACGTCTTTTATTTGACGATTCTTTTTTTTTGCACCGGGTTTTTGCTTTTTTTCAGATATCTTGGTTATTTTATTCTTTTTTGACATTTTTACCTTTGGATTTTATGTTTTACACTTGTTATTGTTGTTTATACGGGTCCTTTACACTCATTGTTGTTTTCGTCTTTTTACAATGGTTTTACACACTTTGTTATTGTTTTTCTTTTTATTTTTCTTATATTACTATGTTTTAAAGTTTGGTTGCAGATTCTTTGACTCTAATCGTTTTTTTTTTTATTATTATCTCATTTGACGCATTATAGCTTCAATTGCAATGAGTCATAAAACACCAAACAACCACGACGATGGATGGCGTCAGTGGCGAATCAACGAAAAATATGCGAAATGCTTACATGTCACATTGTTGAGAAAAATACTGAGGGTCTGTAGTCTAGCAGTTATGACGCCTGGAATGCTTCTGAGAGACGTGGGTTTGAATCCCACTCAGGACGAAACCAAATTTTTTTCAGTCATCAAATCATCTCACACCAAACCTCTCTTATGATTTAGAATTGCCAATCGTTGGGCCTGGAACGCTTTCTACCCTACCTGAGAAAAAGAACACCGGTGAGCATGGAAGCTGTGGCCATCCGTCGGATTCGAAGTTTAGCCATGAGTCAGAAAATCACGCCTTGTACACTTTAATGAACACTGTGGATAGATTTGACTAACCTCCATCTGTCTCTTAGCAGCTGTCCAGTATATACAGGGTGATTCAAAACTTATCGTTCAAATTTCGTGGGGAGGTAGGGAATACGTCAGGAAACCGATTTCACATAGGAAAGTATGTCCGCAAATGTACGCATGCGTATGTAGAGGGCGCTGTGTGTACCCAACCAGTGTACAGCTCGCCCGACCACTTCCGCTGTCATCAGCGATCGCTTGGCCACCCAGGTCACCTGATTTATCGCCCATGGATTTCTTTTTGTGGGGGGCCATGAAATACCATGTGTACGAGACCCCCGTCGACAGTGAAATGGACCTTGTTGCACGAATAGTGGCCGCCGCAGGCATTGTCCGTGATATGCCAGGCGTTTTTGAAAATGTTCGGCGGTCAATGCAACGGCGCTGTGAATCCTGTGTCCGTGTAAATGGTCGCAATTTTGAGCACCTACTGTGAACCTGTACTTTACCTTGTTGGAATAAAAGTCACATTCGTTACCACTTAACTGTACTGTTTCCTTGTGTTCACTTTACTTGTCCATTTTGTTCATGTAGATGACGTTTGCGGACATACTTTCCTATGTGAAATCGGTTTCCTGACGTATTCCCTACCTCCCCACGAAATTTGAACGATAACTTTTGAATCACCCTGTATATATCCTGCTCGTCTCTGAACCGTCGGGTTCCTTGTAATCTGATCATTTATCTCATTGTATGCATAATATTGTCCCTCAAAAGAAATTAACCCAACACAACATTGATTTAAACACCATAAAAATAAGGGGGCTGAGGTGGCTCAGTCGGTAGCGCGCCAGGCTCGTAATCTGCAGTTCCCAGGTTCGAGTCCCAACTGGGTCAGCATTGAGACTTATCTCCGCAAAACTCCTCGCCCTGTCCACGGTCAGTAGGGGACACCGATGGGCTTGGAAAGGCCGTCGTCCGTCGGATGGGACGTTAATTTGTGGCCCCATGTACGGGAGAGCCATACCCTGTGCACGTTAAAGAACACGCTGGATGGCCTTGACGGGAGGCTACCATCTGTCTCCCATCATCAACCCTCCCCCAACCTTCTCTGAGTTACCCCCTTCGGGGTCCATGTGACCTGGCCCTTTAGCTCATGGTGTGCAAAAAAAAGTGCCGCTTAGAGGTAAAACAACTCAACCCAACCCATAAAAATAAGCTTAGTTATTCGCAATATTCTAAATAGGTACGTTTCGTCTTGTGTTTTACGTATTCAGAGTATTCCTAATCATTCAGTTGAAGAACTGCAATCTCTGCCGAAGTTCTTATCAAGTGAAAGTACAAATCCGGCCTTCCCTTAGGGTTGGGTTGGGTTGTTTTACCTCTGAGCGGCACTTTTTAGCACACCATGGGCTAAATTGCCAGGTCACATGGACCCCGAAGGCTCAGAGAAGGGTTGGGGGAGGGGACCCACTGGAACAGCTGTTGGGAGACAGATGGTAGCCTCCCGTCAAGGCCATCAAGCGTGTTCTTTAACGTGCACAAGGTATGGCTCTCCCGCACACGGGGCCACGGTTTAACGTCCCATCCGACGGACGGCGGCCTTTCCAAGCCCATCGGTGTCCCCTACTGACCGTGGGCAGGGCGGGGAATTTTGCGGAGATAAATCTCAACGCTGACCCAGCTGGGACTCGAACCTGGGAACTACAGATTACGAGCCTGGCGCGCTACCGACTGAGCCACCCCCGCCCCCTTTCCTTAGGGACACGACGATCCTGCCACTTCTGGAAATGTATTTGAACTCTTCTTTAAATTCACGCACTAAAAATACTATTTTCTGTAACTCTTTATCAAATTCACGCATTAAATTTATTGAATTCTGGAACTCTTCTTTAAACTCTTGTCAGCATTAAACTAATGTAACTCTTCTTTAAACACATGTCTGCATTAAATTCATCATCTTCTCGGAATGCTCTTTAAATTTATATATGGTGATTATATTAATTAAAGAAAACGCCCATTAATGTTATATATTAATATATAAGTAACTAGATGTTTCATGAAATACTAAATCACACACACTTTAACGTAATGGATATAATTGTGTGGAAAATTAATTTTATGGTAATAAATTTAAGAAATATGATTTATATGACAAATTAACAAAGAATGAAACGTTGGATATGCTAAAAAAAACTAGAATTGTTAATAATTATGGATTCACAAATCTCGCACGTACACATTCAAAAACTCAAAGAAATTCTAAAATTAAGTAAAATTTCTCAAGTTAAAAAATTGATGATGTGTTTGCAAAAATATGTAGAGCAAAATATGAATGATGTGATCGATAATTTATGAATTGCTGTTAGAATTAATTTTGATTTTTATTATAATTTCTGCTAAGTTATTATAAAAATAAATAAATCCCCCCTCAAGCAAGCTGCTTGCCACAGAGGTCTGATAGTTATTGTATATTATTTATTAATTATATTGTATTATTGTTAGAAGATTCACTTGGCTCATTTGCGATTTTATAACGATTTTATGTCAATATTTTGGATTAATAAGATCAAATATATCTACCCATTGAGAAAAACTATTACCACTCAAGCAGGTGCTTGTCAAATAGGTCTGAGAGGAACCTGCCAGTTTAATACTCTATAGAGAAGATCTGTGAGAAACATTACGTAGATATAATTAAGCAATTAAATTTTAACTTGACCAAATTATTATATAGCCTAATTTTATTCTTCAGATGTAGACGCCTATTTGTCCGCAATCTCCGTGGATTTTTAAAAGTCCCAGCAGCAATATTTATTCTTCTGTTTATCTCATGCCACACATCACCAGTATCTGTCAGACAACTCCTGAGATAATTAAACTGAGAAATCCATCACGAAATCCGCCTAACCAACCACCTGCCTAACTAACCACCTGCCTAACCAATTTTCGTGACTGAATTTTCTCTTTGCTAACCACCAAAGCTACACTATTATTAGCCTCATCAAATATAGCCGAATGAAATATATATTAAACTTCACTTGATGAGCTATAATAAATATGATGAGCTAATAAATAAATATCGATATGGAAGGATAATTTTAAGAAAAAAGAAATGTTCAACTAGTACAGCAAATATAGGGTTGGGTTGTTTAATCTCTGAGAGGCACTTTTTTGAACACAATGGGCTAAATGACCAGGTCACCAGGACTCCGAAGGTTCAGAGAAGGTTGGGGAATGGGACTCACTGGGCAGTTGTTGGGAGACAGATGGTAGCATTCTGTCAAGGTCATCCAGCGTGTCCTTTAACGTGCACAGGGTATGGCTCTCCCAATGAGCGTTTGCAGAGGGGGGTAAACGGGGTACTTGCCCCCCCTGGGAACGAGTAAAAAATTCCACAAATTATAATCGTAACAATTTAAACGTAATTAATTTATATACATTATGTATGTGTTTTTGTATTGATGCAATACTGTATTCTATAATCTACTTGCGAAAAAAAAACCCCTAAAAAATTAAATAAAAATTTATTGATGTAATTATTTGTCTCCACGCTTTCGCCCTGCCCCCGGAAAATTTCTGCGGACGCCCATCTGTCATTCTGCCATTTCTGCTCTCCCTCACATGGACCACGGCTTAACGTCCCATTCGACGGACGGCGGACTTTTCAAGCCCATCGGTATCCGCTACTGATAGTGGGCAGGGCGGGGAATTTTACGGAGATTGATCTCAACGCGGCCAGGCGGGGAATTTTACGGAGATAATCTCAACGCGGGCCCAGGCGGGACTCGAACCTGGGAACTGTAGATTACGAGCCTGGGGCGCTACCCACTGAGAAAATACAGGGATATTTATAACAAGTTTTTTACCATTACGAATAATCATATTTTAGCCTCCTCCATTAGCAGCCTTTTTCTTCATCGTATTACTTTATCCTGTGAAATAATTTTTAGTTGTACTTTGAATACATTTCTTACCTTGCTCATTAACTACCTATTTGTTTCCTTTGTAATAAGCCCGACATTGCTATGCGTTAGACCAACTGAGACCATGCCTTGCGGAGCTATCGGAGTAACCCTTAGCAACGTTGAAAGTTATGTTATCGATACGCTAACAGTCCTTCCAGGAGTAATTCAGGAAACGTGGAACTATCCACCATTTTACGAGCTTCCAAAGCTTATTCTTGAGTGCAGTACATCACATTCTGTCATACAGTGTATGCCGTTTGAATCCATTGGCTGACCCCTGACCTGATGATCCGCGCGCAGCGACCTAACCAAGATCGTTGAGACTCTGAGTGTGACGTCAACGATTAGAGATCTCTCTTTTAAATATCACTTTCGCCATGGAAGCTGTCGTAATCTCAGGAAATGAGCCATGTGCTCTTGAGAGAATGCCACACATCCCAATTCCCGTGAGACGGAGGTGCTTAGTCGGTAGCGCGCAAGGCTCGTAATCTGTAGTTCCCAGGTTCGAATCCCAGCTGGGTCAGCGTTGAGATTTATCTTCGCAAAATTATCTGCCCTGCCCATGGTCAATAGGGGACACCGATGGGCTTGGAAAGGCCGCCGTCCGTCGGATGTGACGTTAAGCCGTGTCCCCGTGTGCTTGAGAGCCATACCCAGTGCACGTAAAAAAAAACGCAGGATGGCCTTGATGGGAGGCTACCATCTGTCTCCCAACAGCTGTTCCAGAGGGTCCCTTCACCCAACTTTCTCCGAGCCTTCGGGGTCCATGTGACCTGGCCATTTAGCCCATGGTGTGCAAATAAAGTGCCGCTCAGAGGTAAAACAACCCAACCCAATTCCCGTTTGAAATGTTTTATAAAAACCCAATCAATCACTTAAAACATTAATATGTGATGACCAACAACAGAGAACTGAAGGGAAGGGTCTGTAGAAATGGTTCCCAACGGAAGGGGTTTTCTTGAATTTTCCTTTTTTGAGGAAATTATTTAAATAGAATAGCGAATACTTAACATAGTTATGACGTTTTTTTTTAATCCTCCATGTTCTTTTCTCCTAGGAATGGAAAGCCTGGTCATTCTCCCCCCGGGGCGGGGGTGGCTCAGTCGGTAGCGCGCCAGGATCGTAATCTGTAGTTCCCAGGTTCGAGTCCCAGCTGGGTCAGCGTTGAGATTTTTCTCCGCAAAATTTTCCCGCCCTGCCCACGGTCAGTAGGGACACCGATGGGCTTGGAAAGGCCGCCGTCCGTCGGATGGGACGTTAAGCCGTGGCCCCGTGTGCGGGAGAGCCATACTCTGTGCACGTTAAAGAACACGCTGGATGGCCTTGACGGGAGGCTACCATCTGTCTCCCAACAGCTGTTTCAGTGGGTCCCCTTCCCCAACCTTCTCTGAGCCTTCGGGGTCCATGTGACCTGCCCATTTAGCCCATGGTGTGCAAAAAAGTGCCGCTCAGAGGTAAAACAACCCAACCCAAAATTAGGCCCTTACAAGACTTCACATACCGTTTGATGCCTTTACTTTCTTTAATAGGCAATAAAAGTTTACTACAAGGAACCTAGAAAAATATCAGTACAAGATTTTGATTCTCGGACTTAGGACTGGAATTTGAATTGAGCTTGAACCAATGACGAGGAATAAGATTCCTTTTTGTTTGCTCTAACATGCAGTGGAACTGAAACAAAAAGCAAAATACAAGTTTACATTAATAACTGAGCTTAAATAGCTTCGGGGAAAAAAGTAGTTAAAAAAAAAGCACAAAGTAACCTAGAAGATCAGGTTTATCTCGATTTCTAATGAAAGCACATAATCATGCTGGGACTCGACCCCAAACGGACTGGGGTGGCTCAGTCGGTAGCGCTCCCGGTTCATAATGTGCATTAACGCCGAGTCCCACCTGGCCCAGCTTTCAGGTTTATCTTCGCTAAGTCCCTGACCTTGGTCAGTAGAGAACCCGATGGACTTGGAAAGGCCGCCGTCCTGCAGATGGGACGTTAATCCGTGTCACTGTGTATGGGATGTGGGTTGGGTTGTTTTACCTCTGAGCGGCACTTTTTTGCACACTATGGGCTAAATGGCCAGGTCACATGGACCCCGAAGGCTCAGAGAAGGTTGGGGAAGGGGACCCACTGGAACAGCTGTTGGGAGACAGATGGTAGCCTCCCGTCAAGGCCATCCAGCGTGTTCTTTAACGTGCACAGGGTATGGCTCTCCCACACACAGGGCCACGGCTTAACGTCCCATTCGACTGACGGCGGCCTTTCCAAGCCCATCGGTGTCGCCTACTGACCGTGGGCAGGGCGGGGAGTTTTGCGGAGATAAATCTCAACGCTGACCCAGCTGGGACTCGAATCTGGGAACTACAGATTACGAGCCTGGCACGCTACCGACTGAGCCACCCCCGCCCCCTGTGTATGGGATAACTGTATCCGATGCACGTTAAAGAACACGCTGGATGTCCAGGAGGGGAGGCCATCATCCTGTCTCCTGTCCAATGAATACCCTTCCCCTAACCTTCTCTGAATTCTCAAGGTCCTTGTGCCTGGCCATTTAGCCCATTGTGTGCAAAAAAGTGCCGCTACCAAGACTCCTTATAACAGTCGCTTGAAATATAACAGAAAACCTTAAAAAAATATTTTTTTTCTGCTGGATATCCCTTCTCTGTATACAATGAATGAGCAGAAGCATGAATTAATCCCTGACCAGTGTTGATGGACGAATCGCCGTATTCTCATCACAGTGAGGTCCAGTGGGATGCTGACTGGACTGCCAGTGGCAGCAATTTTTTCTCTCCCATTGCTATAGCTGAGCAGGAAACAGAGGCTTTACAATACCGGAAATAAAACAGTACTTCTACTCTACGAAGCACTAGTATGCGCCAAGTAATAACATTTTTTAAATAATTTATCAAGAAAGCAAGAAAAATATTCATAATTCAGTAATGTGCTACCTTTGGATAAGCATGTACACTCTATTACCCATAGTATTGGGACATGATTTGTGAATGGAAAGTCACATTCAAAGCCAGGCACGTACAGTCGCTCAAAAAAATATCCGAACACTATGGTTGATTACAGAATTCAGAAAAAATATATGGCAACGATTTGTTTTAGAAATTAGTGATCTGGCAACCTTTACGTGACACGAAGGTTGCCAGATCAAAAACGTACACCTTCAATACGTACACGAAGGTTGCCAGATTTCTAAGAAACTATGGTTGATTTCAGAATTCAGAAAAAAATCGTTGCCAGTTTTTCTTCTGAATTCTGAAATCAACCATAGTGTTCGGATACTTTTTTGAGCTACTGTACACCTTTTCTGTTTAACGATAATAAAGTAGTACTAACATAAATGGATAATAAAGAGTGATCACAAAAGAAGGGGTTGAGTTTCAGAATCGATTCCCTGAAGAAATAAAGCACAGTTGAATTCAGTAGCTCCTTCATTTTTGCATCCACTCAATAAGTCACAATGCGTGCGCCATTTGTAGCTCTGCCTAGAATCCAATGATACTGAATTTCACAGCATACACAGCCGAGAATAAGGATAAAAGAATGAATGCTTTCTTTACTGATATATTTTGTTTTTCTGCTGAATTGATGCATGCTGGATTTCGCCTCTGCAACGATTTATTCATTGGTGTAGCACTGGCTAGTTCGTGTTAGAACTCAACGGAAGTAAATTGTTTAAAGAGTTTACGGTGCGCGGGGTTAACTCAGTCGGTAACGCGCTAAGCTCGTGACCAGAGGAACCATTAATACCAGGGGCGGGGGCCCCTGGTATTAATGGTTCCTCTGGTCAGTAGGGGACGCCGATAGGATTGGAAAGGCCGCCGTCCGTCGGATGGGACGTTAAGCCGTGGCCCCGTGTGCGGGAAAGACATACCATGTGCACGTTAAAGAACACGCTGGATGGCCTTGACGGGAGGCTACCATCTGTCTCCCAACAGCTGTTCCAGTGGGTCCCCTCCCTCAACCTTCTCTGAGCCTTCGGGGTTCATGTGACCTGGCCATTTAGCCCATGGTGTGCAAAAAAGTGCCGCTCAGAGGTAAAACAACCCAACCCTTTATCTGGGATTCGAACCTAATATCCTTTTCTCCCCAGTCAAGCGCATCAACAGCTCGACCATTGGTAGAAAAATATATTTGCATAAACACTTGCAAATCAAATTACGAAAAGGTTATTGATTTACCATTGGCTAAGTTATTAAAAATAACCCTTACAATTTCCCTATTTGTGAATTTACAAATTTCTCAACAGGCAATCGTGTATTCCAATAAACGTGATTACTCACATAATGCAGATTAGATAAGAGTTCGTTTCAAACAAGCTGCGAGACTCTCTACCAACGAGAGAGAAAAGGCGAGAGGTGAGATATCCTCACGCTCAAGAACGTGAACCGAACAGTAAACAACTGCTATCGATCAGGGAAATAAGGTTAGTTCGCAGACTCCGGACCCTAAGACCAGAGCCATAGAGGATTTGAAGGCATTGAGTCTTCCCACTACAAATCTCTAACACCTTGCAAATATTTACATATTTTTCCGTGAGCATAAAGAAGTGGTATTGATCACCCTCCGCCACGAGCTCAATGTCGATTTTTTTTCTCTTCACATTGCCCTAACAAAATACTAGAGAATTTTAGTGTTTTGTGAATGGGAATCTAATTTCGAAGCTCTATAACAGTGTCTCGCAAACTTTTTTACTCTGCGGCACACGGAATCTAATTTTTTTTCCGCGGCACACGGAATCTAATTTTTTCCCGCGGCACACGGAATCTAATTTTTTCCCCGCGGCACACGGAATCTAATTTTTTCCCGCGGCACACGGAATCTAATTTTTTCCCCGCGGCACACGGAATCTAATTTTTTTCCGCGGCACACGGAATCTAATTTTTTTTCCCCGCGGCACACGGAATCTAATTTTTTTCCGCGGCACACGGAATCTAATTTTTTCCCGCGGCACACGGAATCTAATTTTTTTTCCCCGCGGCACACGGAATCTAATTTTTTTCCGCGGCACACGGAATCTAATTTTTTCCCCGCGGCACACGGAATCTAATTTTTTTCCGCGGCACACGGAATCTAATTTTTTTCCCTCGGCACACGGAATCTAATTTTTTTCCCCGCGGCACACCTAAAAAAGAATTTTTGATGGTTACGTAAAAAGAGGAAAATTTAAGTTTTGTTAAATGCAATTTATTTAAAATTTAGATATGAACATATTTCAATGGGATGTATGAGCTTGCTTCTGCGAACAAATTTGCACTATTCTTGCTGAGGTCCTGCCATCCTCTCAGACCTTCTACTCTGGCATATAAACTGACAGGCTCCTGTCAGACCTCTGTGGCAAGCAGCTGCTTGAGGGGGTATTTATTTTTTTTTTATATTGGCTAAAAAGCTTGATAAATACTTACAAGATCGCAGTTGATAAAATCTGAAAGATTTTTATTAAAGCACGTCGATAACACAAGTCAAGTCAAAATGAAATCTTTGGAATATTTAGTGTCAATTTGAAAATCTCTCGCGGCACACAGTTTGCGAGACACTGCTCTATAACTTCTAAAATATGCATTTAATCGAAAAATGTGACTGAAGATAAATTAAAGATCACAGTCAAATCTTTTTAAATCTGTATTTTCAATGTTATTCATTCAGTATTGAAAGAGTTATAAAAACTGGAATATTTAACAATAAATCATTTTGTTTTGAAAAATGAAATTATTAAACACCATTCTTAATTGTCCAATATTGAAATAATCAGTAAGCAAACTTTTAAAATGCATAATTATTTTATTAAATGGTTTGAAACGATACGTATTAAGTTTTACTTAATTTCTAAAATGAATTCTCATAATACATTACTGTTGAGAATTATTCTAACTTCAGTAACTTTATAAATGCTGAACGAATATTGTTGAAGAAATTGAGATGAATTAGTTTTAAGATTTTTTAAACTTATCTTCAGTCTAATGTTCTCTGTTAAATGAGGGGCGGGGGTGGCTCAGTCGGTAGCGCGCCAGGCTCGTAATCTGTAGTTCCCAGGTTCGAGTCCCAGCTGGGTCAGCGTTGAGATTTATCTCCGCAAAATTCCCCGCCCTGCCCACGGTCAGTAGGGGACACCGATGGGCTTGGAAAGGCCGCCGTCCGTCGGATGGAGCGTTAAGCCGTGGTCCCGTGTGCGGGAGAGCCATACCCTGTGCACGTTAAAGAACACGCTGGATGGCCTTGACGGGAGGCTACCATCTGTCTCCCAACAGCTGTTCCAGTGGGTCCCCACCCCTAACCTTCTCTGAGCCTTCGGGGTCCATGTGACCTGGCCATTTAGCCCATGGTTTGCAAAAAAGTGCCGCTCAGAGGTAAAACAAACCAACTCTGTTAAATGCATAATTTAAAAGTTGTACAGCTGAAGTTAGATCCTCATTAATAATATAACATGAAAATCCCCTAATATTTTAGTAAGGCAGCGTCACAAATGCAATCTAACTGAATATACACTACAAGATATTTTGAATCCCAATATTTCTTCTAAATTAGTTATATTCCAACTTTTAATCGGTTTCCTTCGGGAATCAATGCTATATAATAGAGTATAAGTATAAATCTGGACTTCGATTTCGTTTTTATGTCTAAAGGATATAAATATCTGATTCAGCCAAAGAACATTTTCTAATTTTCAAGAATTTTCTTCCTTGGTATATTTTTGTCATACATACAAAATTTTTTTTTACATTGTGTATTTTTCTAAATGTTTTGTTATGTTATTATTACATTAACATTTTCTAAGTATATCAGTTTTTTTTTAATTGCTTTGGGGTAGAAGTGTTCAACTAAACACCCCAGAGGCGTGAAATGTTAAATAAAATAATAATAATAAGACACTAAATTCGGTAATAAATAATCAGAAGAAAAGTCCTGTAGACAAGGAACACTTGAAAAACAATTGGTTGTCCTGACTGAAATTCCAGGTGGGTCAGCATTGAGATTTATCTCCGCAAAATTCCCCGCCCTGTCCACGGTCAGTAGAGGACACCGATGGGCTTGGAAAGGCCGCCGTCCGTCGGATGGGACGTTAAGCCGTGACCCCGTATGCGGGAGAGCCATACCCTGTGCACGTTAAAGAACACGCTGGATGGCCTTGACAGGAGGCTACCATCTGTCTCCCAACAGCTGTTCCAGTGGGTCCCCTCCCCCAACCTTCTCTGAGCCTTCGGGGTCCATGTGACCTGGCCATTTAGCCCATGGTGTGCAAAAAAGTGCCGCTCAGAGGTAAAACAACCCAACCCTGACTGGAATTCGAACTCAGGTCTCCCAGAACATGCTGGGCGTTTTAACCGTTACACCAACGAGGACATAACACACTAAATTCGTTTTTTTTTTTTTGCTCTCATTTTCTCCTGAACTTTCCAATTTGTTTTGCCTGTTACTGGATAATTTAAAACCTGAAACGATATCCACAGAGACACAGACCTTTAATATGGTTCATATCAGAAAATGTAACTCACCTCTGGCGAATATGTAATCCTCAATTTGAAAGAGAAGGAAGTAAATAATTTTGAGACTATAGCTCCCTCTAACCGTGAAAATTCGAACTCATGGATGATTCAAAAAGTATAAATAATGAATTTCATTAGTACTTTTCAACCCCCATCTGCCTAAAAAATTTTAATATTCTTATCGCTTAAAGCAAACAAAATAAACCCTTTCACCCCCACCCCTGTGGGGGAACGTGGATGGCTCAGTCGGTAGCGCGCCAGGCTCGTCATCTGTAGTTCCCAGGTTCGAGTCCCAGCTGTGTTAGCGTTGAGATTTATCTCCGCAAAATTCCCCGCCCTGTCCACGGTCAGTAGAGGTCACCGATGGGTTTGGAAAGGCCACCGTCCGTCGGATGGAACGTTAAACCGTGGCTCCGTGTTCCGGAGAGCCATATCCTGTGCACGTTAAAGAACACGCTGGATGGTTTCGACGGGAGGCTACCATCTGTCTCCCAACAGCTGTTCCAGTGGGTCCCCTAACCCAACCTTCTCTGAGCCTTCGGGGTCCATGTGATCTGGCCATTTAGCCCATGGTGTGCAAAAAAGTGCCGCTCCGAGGTAAAACAACCCAACCCAATCACCCCCTGGGGGTAAGATGAGACAAACATCTGCTGCCCCCCCCCCCTTGACTACCTTAGTCTACCACTCAAATTTGTAGCATGAAAAGAACGCTTATAATAGCGATTAAAGTTTGTCGTTTCCAAAAGTTTTTCATCAGATAGAGGTCACTAAAAATCTACTGTGGGATTAATAAAAATGAATATATTTCAGAAACTAATGCAAATAACTGATCTTTGACCGAAAGAAATTCTCTGCTTGAGTTCTTTTCTCAAATTTCTCACTTTTGCTCCCATGTAGCGCGCCCGTTGTTGAAATGGCTATTGTTAGTTGATTGACGTCATAACCCTAAGCCCAGTTTTTCGCACAATTTCCACGGGATAACGATTCACACGTTGAAATTAGTCTGCTGAAGCCCTAAAAGGGGTTAATGATTGGCTCAGTCTGTAGTGAGAGGCTCGATTCTGCAGTTTCCAGGTTCGAGTCCCCAACTGTGCCAGCGTCGATTTTTACCTCTGCTAAACCCCCCATCATACCCTCATTCAGAAAGTGGCCCACAAGATAGGCCTTCCGTCGGATGGGAAGCTAAGCCGTGGCTCCGTGTGCAAGAGAGACATACCCTGTATCCTTTAAAGAACACGCGAGTCTCACATTTGTCTCCTAACAGCTGTTCAGTGTATCCTCTTCCCCCAATCATCTGTGAGCCCTTGGAGTCTTTGTGACCTGGCCGTTTAGCCCAATATCCATCCGTCGGATGGACGTTAAGCCGTGGCTCCATTAGACCGTGTGCGGGAGAGCCATACCCTGTGCACGTTAAAGAACACGCTGGATGGCCTTGACGGGAGGCTACCATCTGTCTCCCAACAGCTGTTCCAGTGGGTCCCCACCCCTAACCTTCTCTGAGCCTTCGGGGTCCATGTGACCTGGCCATTTAGCCCATGGTGTGCAAAAAAGTGCCGTTCAGAGGTAAAACAACGAACGTTAGAGAACACACTGGATGGCCTTGACGGGAGGCTACCATCTGTCTCCCAACAGCTGTTTCAGTGGGTCCCCACCCCTAACCTTCTCTGAGCCTTCGGGGTCCATGTGACCTGGCCATTTAGCCCATGGTGTGCAAAAAAGTGCCGCTCAGAGGTAAAACAACCGAACGTCAAAGAACACACTGGATGGCCTTGACGGGAGGCTACCATCTTTCTCCCAACAGCTGTTCCAGTGGGTCCCCACATCTAACCTTCTCTGAGCCCTCGGGGTCCACGTGACCTGGCCATTTAGCCCATGGTGTGCAAAAAAGTGCCGCTCAGAGGTAAAACAACCGAACGTTAAAGAACACGCTGGATGGCCTTGACGGGAGGCTACCATCTGTCTCCCAACAGCTGTTCCAGTGGGTCCCCTCCCCCAACCTTCTCTGAGCCTTCGGGGTCTTTGTGACCTGGCCATTTAGACCAAATGTGCACAAAAGTGCCATTCAGAGGCACAACAATCCTATTCCAATAAAGGAAAGGATGAAAAAATGATTATCAATAACAAACTGTGAAAATGAATCGTCAGATTTCCCATTTCCCTTTTTTTTTGTTTCCTTTCCGTAAAGAAACTTCTCCCAGAACTTCTTTAAGATGACGTTGGCCCTTAAAATTGTTTTCTTTAATGCACAGAAAAGCAAATAACAATTTTTTTTTTTTCAAATATTTTGGACTCCTTCACATGGGATGGAGTGGGAACACTTCAAGCTTCCTAACGAGCAAAGGAATGTTACCTTACGCCAAAACTGACGTCACCTTGTATCCTGCCATGTGAGAATTCTCCACCTCTCGAAGAGCAAAACACTTCCCTCCCAACTCCTCTCCATCCTCTTTTATCCGCCGTGAAAAGTAAAAACCCAGACAAGATTCGTTTTTGTTTCGACTTGCGCCTGAATAGAGGCAACGACACTATAAACTACAAGAAGAACTTCCCGTGAGGCCTTGAGCGTATTAAGTCGACTTTTTATTACAAAGCACGTGGATTATAAGCCTGTCGCCCACATGGGATATGCAAAGCTTCGAGGCCGAAAGAAGCAGAAAACATTAGATCGTTGCTAGGAAACAAGGCCACTTCTCCATCTCTCCCCGCTTCTACTCTCTTCAATAACGACAGCAAACATGCTTCGGAACAAAAGTCTTTTCCCAGCATCTTCCACGCACGCACTTTGCATCTCCATAGCCATCCCACTGACTGCATTCATTTTGCTTCGCCTAAGCCTTTCCTCAGCTATTCATTAGCAGACTGCCGAGACCTAAATGAAAATACGTCCTCTGCACACACACATACTCTGATAGGAGCACACGCGCACTTACGCAGCATGCAAACTAATGGGCCCAACGAATTCTGATCCAGCGGGAAGTTATTGATTCTAATAAAAAAACCAAATATGTCTGTTAAGCTGGTGGGTACCCGCTGGTTATTGTGTAATAACGAGATTCCGGACTGGTTGGTCGGCTGCCGCATCCAGGAACAAGGCCATCCATCGCTTCCTAACATTCAATCACGGTAAAATATTAATTCGCCGCATAAGTGACGAAGTCCACTTCACTCAGAACACAAAGACAGCCGTCACCAGAGGAGATCGCGCCACAGTGACCTCGAGTCGGCCGACTGGTGTCGTCATGACAACCATCGATCTGTCACCATACCTGGTCCCTCTCCGTCCTCCCTGATTTACACCTTATGGCCCCGCTGCAGCAGCTGCAGAAGGGGACACAAGATAGTCTCTCCTCCTCTGAAGGCCTGCGGCTACGATGTGGCCAGAGGATTAACGAGACCAGGTTTGATTCTCAATTAGACGATCTCCCACACGCGCACACTTTCGCTCTCCCTGCGTCGTCGTGTGTGTGCAGCTATTCATTTTCTCCCTCGATCTTTCTCCGTAGTAATCACGGGAGTCCAGAGAAGTGGAAAGCGGGGATTTATTACTCAATTTGAACGCACTCTCTGTGAGCGAAAAATCTCCAGGCAGCGAAGGAAGAAAGAGTGCATGTTTCGATGATGGAAATTCGGACGGAAGCGTTCTGGAGTTGAGAGTATAATTTAATCCGTTTTTTGGTTTTTGTCTTCTAACTTCCCACAAGCGATGTCTCGAGAAATAAGTGTCATACGTTTTTAACTTTCTGTGGAAGTCTAGATGGCAAAAACGGATGCGATAGTTCTCTCGGGTCTTTAATCAATGAAAGGGAGATTCTATTTAGAGTAATGGTAGGGAATGTAGTCGCTCTGTCTCTCCCCTGTGGGGAAAAAAGAAGTTACAGATTTTTTTTTATGATTCCGTTGAGGCAAAACCGGGTTGAATCATACCCAGCTCTTGAATGAACTGTCTTTTCCAAAATACATATAAAAATGGAAAGTTGAGTTGTTTTACCTCTGAGCGGAATTTTTTTGCACACCATGGGCTAAATGGCCAGGTCACATGGACCCCGAAGGTTCGGAGAAGGTTGAGGGAGGAGACCTACTGGAACTGTTGTTGGGAGACAGATGGTAGCCTCCCATCAAAGCCATCCAGCGTGTTCTTTAACGTTAATAGGATATGGCTCTCCCACACACGGGGTCACGGTTTAACGTCGCATCCGACGGACGGCGGTCTATTCCAAGCCCATCGGTGTCCCCTATTGACTGTGGGCAGGGTAAGGAGTTTTGCGGAGATAAATCTCAATGCTGATTCAGCTGGGACTCGAACCTGGTAACTGCAGATTACGAGCCTGGCGCGCTACCGACTGAGCACTCCAGCCCCTAAAAATGGAAGGACGTAATCAGTAAGGACGAAGAATGTTGTCTGAGGCCCTCTTTAAAAACGTATAAATAAGTATTCGTCTCACTGGCGGTCCCAGAGGTGGGTGGGATTGACTCCCCCTCAAAGGTTAAGAGAGGACAATCGCGCAATTCCATTGAGTTCCTTTTTTGAGAGTTATTCCTGCCCCCCCCCCACCTAAAAAATAAATAAATAAATAAAGAGAAAAGAAAAGAGAAATGTGGTTCCTGGGACCAACCCTGATTCTCCTCCAGCAATGTAATGCTACGGAAATACAACCAGATTGTTCAATTTAATCTTTCAAACAAGTCTATCTTGCCGGATCTGGGGGGAGGGGGGAACATGAGTTGGGTTGTTTTACCTCTGAGCGGCACATTTTTTGCACACCATGGGCTAAATGGCCAGGTCACAGGGACCCCGAAGACAGGGACCCCGAAGGCTCAGAGAAGGTTGGGGTAGGGGACCCACTGGAACAGCTGTTGGGAGACAGATGGTAACCTCCCGTCAAGGCCATCCAGCGTTTTCTTTAACGTGCACAGGGTATGGCTCTCCCGCACACGGGGCCCCGGCTTAACGTCCCATCCGACGGACGGCGGCCTTTCCAAGCTCATCGGTGTCCCCTACTGACCGTGGGCAGGGCGGGGAATTTTGCGGAGATAAATCTCAACGCTGACCCAGCTGGGACTCGAACCTGGTAACTGCAGATTACGAGCCTGGCGCGCTACTGACTGAGCCACCCCCGCCCCCGGGGGACATGAAAGCACCCCTTTGAAAACACTAGTTACTACAGAGAGGCGAAAAAATATAAAACATGTATTTTACCCAGTCTCTCAAGGAAGTTTTTTCATATCACTAAAACGGAGGAGAAATTTTATACCGGAACTGAATTCCGGTTCCTTCCGGCTAGATCTTGCCCTCCTCCTCCCCCAACCACATTATTTTTTTTCTGGACTCAGACCTGTTCTTTAACAACAATTCATCCATGTGGACACTGCAGTGTTAATCTTAATAAAATCCCGTTTGAAACGGGAAGGGAGATGGCACAGTCAGTACCGCTCCAGACTCAGAACCTTATGTTCCCTGGTTCGAGTCTCTACTGTACTGCATTCAGATTTTCTCTGTCAATCCCCTCGTCATCCACACACACACACACTCTAACCTCAGTGAAAAGGGGAAGGCCGGCTTAATAGAAAAGCCTTCCATTTGATGGGAACATTAAACTACCGTTCTGTTTGGGGGCGGGGGTGGCTCAGTCGGCAGCGCGGAAGGCTCGTAATCTGTAGTTCCCAGGTTCGAGTCCCAGCTGGATCAGCGTTGAGATTTATCTCCGCAAAATTCCTCGCCCTGCCCACGGTCAGTAGGGGACACCGATGGGCTTGGAAAGGCCGCCGTCCGTCGGATGGGACGTTAAGCCGTGGCCCCGTGTGCGGAAGAGACATACCCTGTGCACGTTAAAGATCACGGTGGATGGCCTTGACAGGGGGCTACCATCTGTCTCCAAACAGCTGTTTCAGTGGGTCCCCTCTCCCAACCTTCTCTAAACCTTCGGGGTCCATGTGACCTGGCCATTTAGCCCATGGTGTGCAAAAAAGTGCCGCTCAGAGGTAAAACAACCCAACCGTTCTGTGTGCAAGAGAATCATATTAGAACCTATAAATCATAAAGATGAGACAGATCCATAGAACTGATGTAAGAAGTCTGCTTTCCTGTATTACTGCTTGAACCCTCAAGTGTAGATGGCCAAATGATGGCCATTTTCAAAAGCCCTTTACGCTTTTGACAGTTTCTGTCTTCTAGTTTAGTTGGGAAAGAATTAGGAATTGAACAATCTTCAAGTGTACCCGCTTTCAAAAAGAGGGAAGGCCAAGCAGTATTCTCTAATTGGTAAATTCTTAATATTTAATCACTAACAACGTTTACTGCCTGACCAAATTATTACGTACACTAGCATTATGCGCGAAGTACCACGAAAATGCTAATGTAGGCAAAATCTTTTAAATGACATTAGTATTCTGCATCGCTACGAAGTCTTATAAAAGAGGTAAACGCATGGTGGAAAGCAGAGTGGGTTGGGTTGTTTTACTTCTGAGCGGCACTTTTTTGCACACCATGGGCTAAATGGCCAGGTCACATGGACCCCGAAGGCTCAGAGAAGGTTGGGGGAGGGGACCCACTGGAACAGCTGTTGGGAGACAGATGGTAGCCTCCCGTCAAGGCCATCCAGCGTGTTCTTTAACGTGCACAGGCTATGGCTCTCCCCACACGGGCCACGGCTTAACGTCCCATCCGACGGACGGCGGCCTTTCCAAGCCCATCGGTGTCCCCTACTAACCGTGGGCAGGGCGGGGAATTTTGCGGAGATAAATCTTAACGCTGACCCAGCTGGGACTCGAACCTGGGAACTACAGATTACGAGCCTGGCGCGCTACCGACTAAGCCACCCCCGCCCCCTTTGAAAGCAGTACCGTGATAATGCATACGACGAAATATTAGACACGTGTTCATAATAAATTGCCAGGCAGTGTAGTTAGGTTTGCCGTCCTGTCGCCGAGGGGTTAGCGCGCTTGGCTACTGATCTACGGGACCTGCGTTCGAGCCCCGGGTAAGGCATGGATGTTCGTGTTGTTTTTCTGCTGAGGTCCTGCCATCCTCTCAGATCTTCTACTCTGGCATATAAACTGACAGGCTCCTGTCAGACCTCTGTGGCAAGCAGCTGTAAAGGGGGTATTTATTTATTTATTTATTTTATTAGTTAGGTTTACAAATCAAACTGTATATTTCAAATATTTCAAATCTAATTATTGTAATGGCGCACTGCATTAGGGCGCATTGCTGGGCTGTAGGCAAAAAGCACGAACACGAGTAAATAAGCTGGGGCGGGGTGGCTCAGTCGATATGCGCGCACAGGCTCGTAATCTGTAGTTCCCAGATTCGAGTCCCAGCTGGGTCAGCGTTGAGATTTATCTCCGCAAAATTCCCCGCCCTGCCCACGGTCAGTAGGAGACACCGATGGGCTTGGAAAGAGGCCGCCGTCCGTCGGATGAGATGTTAAACTGTGGTCCCATGTGTGGGAGAGCCATAATCTGTGCACATTAACAAACACTCTGGATGGCCTTGACGGGAGGCTACCATCTGTCTCTCAACAGCTGTTCCAGTGGGTCCCCTCTCCCAACCTTCTCTGACCCTTCGGGGTCCATGTGACCTGGCCACTTAGCCCATGGTGTGCAAAAAAGTGCCGCTCAGAGGTAAAACAACCCAACAGCGAAATAAATGTTATACACTATTTCCTTTTATGGCTGGCTTCTGATTTTCTCGACAGCTGCCAAATCCCTGTCTTCAAAGATCAGAAGATGTATTCCCTAGATGTGCCAAACGTTTATGAGCATCAATGGCTCTCCTCCGCTTCGGCAGTATGCTGCATACCTTGGCATGCAGCCAACCTAGGTCTGCCCTAACATGATACCTAACTCCACCATTCTAAATCTTCTCGCCTGCCTCACTGCTCGACAAATGGAACGGAAACAATTTGTTATTTTTTTACGATTATTTGAATCGTTCAAGTCAATTATTTAAATTTTGCAGAAAGGCATTATATAGATACCCGAAAGGGAAGCATATTCATTTGTCATTTTTCGAAACATTAACGTTTCCAGCTGGCTGGATGACCCGAGCTACGAGTAGACGAATGGCTTTTTTTTTTGTTGTCTCAGGCCTTTTGTGTTGCAGAGCAGAGATCGTACAGACACTGTGTAGGCCAATTTATCAGTTGGGTTGGGTTGTTTACCTCTGAGCGGCACTTTTTTGCACACCATGGGCTAAATGGCCAGGTCACATGGACCCCGAAGGCTCAGAGAAGGTTGGGGAGGGGACCCACTGGAACAGCTGTTGGGAGACAGATGGTAGCCTCCCGTCAAGGCCATCCAGCGTGTTCTTTAACGTTGGGTTGTTTTACCTCTGAGCGGCACTTTTTTGCACACCATGGGCTAAATGGCCAGGTCACATGGACCCCGAAGGCTCAGAGAAGGTTGGGGGAGGGGACCCACTGGAACAGCTGTTGGGAGACAGATGGTAGCTTCCCATCAAGGCCATCCAGCGTGTTCTTTAACGTGCACAGGGTATGGCTCTCCCGCACACGGGGCCACGGCTTAACGTCCCATCCCACGGACGGCGGCCTTTCCAAGCCCATCGGTGTCCCCTACTGACCGTGGGCATGGTGGGGAATTTTGCGGAGATAAATCTCAACGCTGACCCAGCTGGGACTCGAATCTGGGAACTACAGATTGCGAGCCTGGCGCGCTACCGACTGAGCCACCCCCGCCCATTTATCAGTTGGAGTAGGGTCCCAGTGTGAAAGCCATTTATTCGAGGTAAAACAACAATTACTTTCAAATATAGTCGTGTTTTATTTTAGCATTTTATTGCTTTCGTCGATAGAGCTATCGTAATCTTTTTACGATTAGTTCCTTAAATTTGTTAGATGGCGTGTAGGAGGTCACCTTGAATGTTTTTATCATTTCCGATGTAGGTTGTAATGGCGCACTGCATTAGGGCGCATTGCTGGGCTGTAGGCAAAAAGCACGAACACGAGTAAATAAGCTGGGGCAGGGATGGCTCAGTCGGTAGCGCGTCAGGCTCGTAATCTGTAGTTCCCAGGTTCGAGTCCCAGCTGGATCAGCGTTGAGATTTATATCCGCAAAATTCCTCGCCCTGCCCACGGTCAGTAGGAGACACCGATGGGCTTGGAATAGACCGCCGTCTGTCGGATGGGACGTTAAGCCATGGCCCCGTGTGTGGGAGAGCAGTACCTTGCGCACGTTAAAGAACACGCTAGATGGCCTTGACGGGAGGCTACCATCTGTCTCCCAACAGCTGTTCCAGTGGGTCCCAGCTGGATCAGCGTTGAGATTTATCTCCGCAAAATTCCTCGCCCTGCCCACGGTCAGTAGGAGACACCGATGGGCTTGGAATAGACCGCCGTCCGTCGGATGGGACGTTAAGCCATGGCCCCGTGTGTGGGAGAGCCGTACCTTGCGCAGGTTAAAGAACACGCTAGATGGCCTTGACGGGAGGCTATCATCTGTCTCCCAACAGCTGTTCCAGTGTGTCCCCTCCCCCAACCTTTTCTGAGCCTTCGGGGTCCCTGTGATCTGGCCATTTAGCCCATGGTGTGCAAAAAGTGTCGCTCAGAGGTAAAATCAACCAAACCCTAGATATCAGACCTTGGTCATCACGACTAAGTGAAATACTCTGTACATGAAAGAAATAATCCCTTTTCATTTAATAAAATAAATAAATACCCCCTCAAGCAGCTGCTTGCCACAGAGGTCTGACAGGAGCCTGTCAGTTTATATGCCATAGTAGAAGGTCTGTGAGGATGGCGAGACCTCAGCAGAAAGACAGCACAAACATCCATGCCTTCTAGAGGCTCGAACCCAGATCCATTTGATAAGTAGCCAAGCGTGTTAACCAGTCATACACGGGAAGGTTAAAAGATATAATAAGACATAATTCAAATATTCATAGAATAAGAATATTCAAACTGGAGCCACATCCTGCCAGAAGAAGAAATCCCACGTGCAGTGAAAAACGTGTAAAAATCTTAACTAGGAACAGCAATCACTTGTAGCGAATATACGTATAATGATCGTTTTCAATGATCATACAGCTTGACATTTTTTATATTTAGTGCCATCTAACGGTGGAAATTAAAACGAAATATTCGGAAAATGCGAATGATATTATTTTACTAATTTTATCAAATCGCCCTATTTTTTTTCCTATTTATCTTGGAATAAAAACCTTGAGGTTCGTTCTCCCTAGGGGCGGAGGTGGCTCAGTCGGTAGCGTGCCAGACTCGTAATCTGTAGTTCCCAGGTTATAGTCCCAGCTGGGTCAGCGTTGAGATTTATCTCCGCAAAATTCCCCGCCCTGCCCACGGTCAGTAGGGGATACCGATGGGCTTGGAAAGGCCGCCGTCCGTCGGATGGGACGTTAAGCCGTGGCACCGTGTGCGGGAGAGCCATACCCTGTGCACGTTAAAGAACACGCTGGATGGCCTTGACGAGAGGCTACCATCTGTCTCCCAACAGCTGTTCCAGTGGGTCCCCTCCCCCAACCCATTGTGGGGCGGGGGTGGCTCAGTCGGTAGCGCGCCAGGCTCGTAATCTGTAGTTCCCACAGGTTCGGGTCCCAGCTGGGTCAGCGTTGAGATTTATCTCCGCAAAATTCCCCGCCCTGCCCACGGTCAGTAGGGGATACCGATGGGCTTGGAAAGGCCGCCGTCCGTCGGATGGTATGTTAAGCCGTGGCCCCGTGTGCGGGAGAGCCATACCCTGTGCACGTTAAAGAACACGCTGGATGGCCTTGACGAGAGGCTGCGATCTGTCTCCCAACAGCTGTTCCAGTGGGTCCCCTCCCCCAATCTTCTCTGAGCCTTCGGGGTCCATGTGACCTGGCTATTTAGTCCATGGTGTGCAAAAAGTGCCGCTCAGAGGTAAAACAACCCAACCCCTCCCAAGCAACTCTTGAATTTTTCGCCAAGATTCCATTTCAGGAAAAGTTCTCTTTTTTCTGCGTTTCGAATGCAATTCTTCCCTTGTTTTTGATGCAATTCTTCCCTTGTTTTTGATGCAATTCTTCCCTTGTTTTTGATGCAATTCTTCCCTTGTTTTTGATGCAATTCTTCCGTTTCGGATTTCAGGAAATCAGTCAGAAATTGGCTTTTGTCTGTCCGATTTAGTTCCAGCAATCCAGCGGATGTGTTTGAAAGACGGCAACGCCTAAAATGGAAGCGGGGGAAGAAGAATTCCCGGAATCTGTCGCACGTGTTCGTTTAGTTGTTTCGACAATGAGCGGCTGTATCCTGTGTTTGGAAGCTGTTATGTGAACGATATGCCGTTGTCTCTCTGATATTGAGAATGTTGGTTTGGATTGTTTTACCTCTGAACGGTACTTTTTCCAAACAATGGGATATATTATTAGATTAGCCTTGGGCTTTCTGATCTTCCTCTTTTGGAAGAAACATCTCTGCCAATTTTTGAAATTAGGGCTAAATATTTGTTCATTAAGGATTATACATGGTTACAGCTCAAACATAAAGAGAATTTTTTAATAAAGAAAATTGCAGATAAAAATTTCGAGTTTTCTACTCTTGATATATTAAAAAGAGACATATATCCTGCCATCCTCTCAGACCTTCTACTGCAACACACTGGATCGTGTGAGCTCACAAAAACCTGGATCGTGCGGGCCCACTCACAGAAATATTGAGCGTGTGCAGTTACCGTTCACAGCAAACTGGAGCGTGTGCAGTAACTGCACACGCTCCAGTTTGCTGTGAACGGTAACTGGAGCGTGTACAGTTGCTGTACACGTTCCTGAGGTCCTGCCATCCTCAGAGACCTTCTACTATGGCATATAAACTGACAGGCTCCTGTCAGACCTCTGTGGCAAGCAGCTGCTTGAAGGGGTATTTATTTTATTTATTTTATATTTTTGTCAAATTTTTAAAAATTAAAAATAAAGGTGATTTATATACCAAAGAATAAAGAAAGCATTCCTAATATAATAAAAAAAGTGATATAGATCAAAATGTCTTAAAGATTATAACTGAATCCTTCATTGATAATGAATATGACAATTTTTTACAGATATTCATTGATGCGGCTTACTTTCCGAATGAAAATATTGTCACAGCTGCTTTTCGCATACCAACCAAAAACGCTTTTGAACAATACAAATTTTCAGCAAATGCTACTATTTTGCAGGCTGAATTGTTTGCAATATATAGGGCACTCACATGGGTTGAAAGATTGGGTTGGGTTGTTTTACCTCTGAGCGGCACTTTTTTGCACACCATGGACTAAATGGCCAGGTCACATGGACCCCGAAGGCTCAGAGAAGGTTGGGGGAGGGTACCCATTGGAACAGCTGTTGGGAGACAGATGGTAGCCTCCCGTCAAGGCCATCCAGAGTGTTCTTTAACGTTGGGTTGTTTTACCTCTGAGTGGCACTTTTTTGCACACCATGGACTAAATGGCCAGGTCACATGGACCCCGAAGGCTCAGAGAAGGTTGGGGGAGGGGACCCATTGGAACAGCTGTTGGGAGACAGATGGTAGCCTCCCGTCAAGGCTATCCAGCGTGTTCTTTAACGTGCACAAGGTATGGCTCTCCCGCACACGGGGCCACGGTTTAACGACCCATCCGACGGACGGCGGCCTTTCCAAGCCCATCGGTGTCCCCTACTGACCGTGGGCAGGGCGGGTAATTTTGCGGAGATAAATCTCAACGCTGACTCAGCTGGGACTCGAACCTGGGTTGAAAGAAATTTGCTTAATGAAAATGTAATTTTGTTAACAGACTGCAAAGCAGCCTTGTTGGCCTTACAAAACGATATTATAATAAGAATCATTATAAGATCATAATAGATATTTTGAAAATGTACACTAAATCTGTTGGAAACGGCAACCATATTACACTGAAGTGCCATTGAATTAGGGATAGGAGGCGTTATCCAAATTCAGTACCGCATTTGCGCGCATGCGTGGCAAAGCAAGCAAGCGCAAAGCAAGTACCGCATTTGCGCGCATGCGTGGTTGAAACTGTGGTCACATATAGCTATCAGCTTTGGCTTTCCCAAGCATTCGTCGTGAGAAGCGTAATGGGAAAGGCGCGGGATTTAGATGCATTTGACAGAGGGCAGATCGTAGATGCCCGACGGATGGGACACTCGATCTCCGAAATTGTCAACGAACTTGGATTTTCTCGTACGAAAGTTTCAAGAGTGTTCCGGGAATATGATTTTTTCGGCAGAAAAACAAGCACCTGGACAAACTGCAAAGGACAACCAGCCTTGAATCATCATGGGTTTCGCCGTCTGACCCACATCATATGGACCGATGGGGGCAAGATATTATCTGAAATCACCTCCCATCTGAATGCGGGTTCCAGCCAGGAAGTCAGTGCATGGACTGTGCAATGCTCACTACATTGTCTTGGTTTTGGGAGCCGCCGACCTACGAGAGTCCCACTTCTAATGGCACAACACCGGGCTCAACGCCTTGCCTGGTCTAAAGAACATTGAAACTGGACCATTGAAAATTGGCAATGAATAGCCTGGAATGATGAATCCCGATTTAAGCTTCATCACTCCAATGGAAGACTGAGGGTATGGTGCCAACTCCATGAAGCCATGGATCCTGCATGTCAGGTCGGAACAGTAAAAGGTAATGGTGACTCATTGATGGCCCGGGGTGTCTTCAGTTGAACGTCTGTGGGACCTTTGGTACGTGTAAAGACGACTCTCAATGCATCCCGGTATGTAGAACTCATGGCTGACCATTTACACCCATTTATGGCCATCATACATCCCAATAGAGATGGCGTCTACCAGCTAGACAACTGTTCATTTCACAGGTCCAGGTTGGCTACTGCATGGTTGCAGGAGCATTCTGCTGACTTTGAAATAATGAATTCGCCACCTAAAAGCCCAGAATTAAATCCCATCGAAAATTTTTGGGATACCGTCGAGCAGAGTGTTTGGGCCCGTGTCCCATCAGCGACGACTTTAAGAGAATTGTTGACAGCTCTGGAGGATGCATGCCGTTATCAGGGCCAGAGGGGGTCCAACACGTTACTAAGTTGCTATCCCTAATTCAATGGCACTTCAGTGTATTCTTCAATGGTTGCCTAGCCACTGTAGTGTGGCAGGCAATGGGAATGTGGGCAAAATAACCAAGGATGCTATAATTTACAACTATCTACAACTGTGCCTTCATTTCTCATGTCTTAAAAGGAAAAATAAAGAAAAAGAAATTAAAGAACTTATCATATTTTAAATTTTATACTCCAATTAACAGTAACTTCAGATTTTATCTTGATGAAAATATATCATTTCTTTAAACAACTTCATTTCAGTAAGACAAGATATTAGTAAAATCATAAGGTTGCGTGTAGGTACAGCTGCACTAAATGATTACCTTTTCAAAATCAGGAAAACCTAGTCCGAGTTTTGTAACACCTGTAAAGTTAAAGAGACTGTTTCCCGTGTCTTGCTAAATTGTGAAAAGTATGATGAAGTCCGTAAAAAAATGTTTGAAGCACTTCAGCACAAATGAATTTACTGACAACCCGTGACCGAGTGGTTAGCACGCTTGGCTACTGATCTAAGGGACCTGGGTTCGAGCCCCGGATTAGGCATGGATGTGTGTGTCGTTTTTCTGCTGAGGTCCTGCCATCCTCTCAGATCTCCTACTGTGGCATATAAACTGACAGGCTCCTGTCAGACCTCTGTGGCAAGCAGCTGCTTGAGGGGATATTTATTTTTTATTTTATACACTTTCCCTTTTAAGTTATTATCTACCAACTTTTAATTATATATTCATAGAGAATCGATGCCAATCGATGCCCATTTTCCTTAGAGAATCGATGTTATATCATAGAATATAATATTGAATTTCGATTTTTTAATAATATCTGTAAGATCTAAATATCTTATTCAGCCAAAGAATATCCTCTAAATTTTTTCCTTGGTCTTTGTGTCATATAAGTTTTTTTTTCATTGTGTATTCCTCTATGTACCATATATGTAACGTTATTATTGCATGATCATATTCTAAGCATTTCTGTTTTTCAATTGCTTTGGGGTAAGAAGTGTACAGTCGCTCAAAAAAGTATCCGAACGATGTGGTTGATTACAGAATTCAGAAGAAATATCTGGCAACGATACTTTTAGAAATTAGTGTTCTGGCAACCTTCGTGTCACGTGATTACAGAATTCAGGAAAAATATCTGGAGCGTGTACAGCAACTGTACACGCTCCAGTTACCGTTCACAGCAAACTGGACGTGTGCAGTACACGCTCCACATAAGTAACTGCACACGCTCCAGTTTGCTGTGACCAGTTTGCTGTGTCCACACGCTCCAGTGTTCGGATATTTTTTAATATATATATAATGCGTATGAATATATAATGCAATGAATATGGAGCGTGTGCAGTTACCGTTCACAGCAAACTGGAACGGTTGCGGTTAATGTTCACAGTACATTGGATCGTGTGAGCTCACAAAGACCTGGATCGTGTGGGCTCACTCACGGAAATGTTGAGCGTGTGCAGTTACCGTTCACAGCAAACTGGAGCGTGTGCAGTTACTTATGTGGAGCGTGTACTGCACACGCTCCAGTTTGCTGTGAACGGTAACTGGAGCGTGTACAGTTGCTGTACACGCTCCAGATATTTTTCCTGAATTCTGTAATCACGTGACACGAAGGTTGTCAAATCACTAATTTCTAAAAAAATCGTTGCAAGATATTTTTTCTGAATTCTGTAATCAACCATAGTGTTCGGATACTTTTTTGAGCGACTGTACTTTCAAGGAGCACTTGAAGTATTCTGATGCATCAATGGATATCCTTATTAACAACTTGTGGAATTGTCGCACCCAACTCCGATAGATTGGGGTTGGCAGACGGGGAAAATGCCATTATGTTACCCACCGGGGCCGCACTCAGCATTCCACAGACAGGAGACCTGCGGCCGCAATATGTGTCTGGCTCGGAATTGGTGTGAGGAAAATGCC
This sequence comes from Ryuthela nishihirai, assembly GCA_038380435.1. Taxonomy (NCBI): domain Eukaryota; kingdom Metazoa; phylum Arthropoda; class Arachnida; order Araneae; family Heptathelidae; genus Ryuthela; species Ryuthela nishihirai. The sequence goes on from JAWZYU010000020.1 coordinate 47,124,975, forward strand.
GTTATGTTACCCATAAAGGCCGTACTCAGCATTCTTCAGAGAGAGAGACATGCGGCCGCAATATGTGCCTGGCTCGGAATCGTATTTGGCAACTTTAGGTTGCCACTTAACTATTTCCTAGAGCTGAATCAAAGGAAATATTCATAAAAGAAAATGTTACACTAATTTCCAGGTCAATACATTTATTGATTCATCAATATACTCAGACACTGGGGCGGGGGTGGCTCGGTCGGTAGCGCGCCAGGCTCGTAATCTGTAGTTCCCAGATTCGAGTCCCAGCTGGGTCAGCGTTCAGATTTATCTCCGCAAAATTCCCCGCCCTGCCCACGATCAGTAGGGGACACCGATGGGCTTGGAAAGGCCGCCGTCCGTCGGATGGCACGTTAAGCCGTGGCCCCGTGTGCGGGAGAGCCATACCCTGTGCACGTTAAAGAACACATTGGATGACCTTGACGGGAGGCTACCATCTGTCTCCCAACAGCTGTTCCAGTGGGTTCTCTCCCCCAACCTTCTCAGAGCCTACGGGGTCCATGTGACCTGGCCATTTAGTCCATGGTGTGCAAAAAAGTGCCGCTCAGAGGTAAAACAACACAACCCAATTCAGACACTGCTAAACGTGGGCAGTGACAAGGCATCAATGGCAAACAGATTCTCACAGTGCGACTTGAGTGAAAATTTGCCAATAGACTTTCAATTGAGACATGGAAAAGGAGACAAAACAGGCAAAAGATGAAGATCCCTCATTCTCCTAAAAACACAAGGGTAATGAAGAGGGCTAAACCGACTTATGCCTTCAACGCTTCTCTCATCCAGCGGCTTAATCAGTCAGTCTTTACCCCAAGTTCACTTCCTCTCCATTGTTCCTTGTACAGAGAGACAGAGATTAAGAGGATTAGTCCTGACGAGGTGACGCGTACCAAAGCAACGCGAGCCTGTGTTTCACGAAGATCCCAGATTGGGTTGGGTTGTTTTACCTCTGAGCGGCACTCATTTTGCATACCATAGGCTAAATGGTCAGATCACATGGACCCCGAAGGTTCAGAGAAGGTTGGGGGAGGGGACCCACTGGAACAGCTGTTAGGAGACAGATGGTAGCCTCCCGTCAAGGCCATCTAGCATATTCTTTAACGTGCACAGGGTATGGCTCTCCCGCACACGGGACCACGGCTTAACGTCCCATCCGACGGACGGCGGTCTTTCCAAGCCCATCGGTATCCTCTACTGACCGTGGGCAGGGCGGGGAATTTTGCGGAGATAAATCTCAACGCTGACCCAGCTGGAACTCGAACCTGGGAACTACAGATTACGAGCCTGGCGCGATACCAATTGAGCCACCCCCGCCCCAATCCCAGATTGCCCTCAGAGAAAAGAAACAACGTCCGTCTATGGCACGAGTGTTGGAAAAGCAAAAATTGAATTGAAAGACCGACGACGAAAACAACAAAATGGTGGGCGCAATCGTCCTCGATACGTCAGGTCCCCATTTGCAGAAAATGTGGGCACGACAAAATACTATGAGGTTCAACGATAGCTTCAAGAGTAGTGTAAGGCATCTCTGTGGAGCCCCTGGGAAATCTAATTAGCAGTTTCGTTGAGATAGAGACATGTTCTGTTCCTCAGGGAATCACTTTCTGTAATTGAGATATCTTCTCATTTTATTCTGAACATCACTTTCGATCCTATTGTCGTTTTCTCGTGTTCTGCGGTGTAGATGTTTTAGACTGTAGCCACAGTTAGGATTCTATTAAGAATTCAACAAATTTATGTACAGGATGAACTAGAAATCTTGAACAAAATGGAAAGCAGAAAACAAATTTAGTTATGTACAATAAAAAATAAATTGCTGCTGTGTTTGGTAGATAAACTCAAAAAGTTTGTTGCCCTATAATAAGTATTTATTGCACAATATCAGCACACCGCAATTTGAGCACATTTCATTCACTGATACTTAATTTCGTTCGATGTCTGTGTCAATATCTTCTGTCATGTGTGGCCAGTCTAAACCATCAGTTTTCATTACCTTGTACTAATATACTACTTCATCTTTCATCTATTCTCTCAATAAGAAATCGACAGAATGCGCATGGAATATGTTCAGCTATGCCTATCTACTTGTGGAATCTATTCAGCTACCGATCCATATGAAATGGAATATGTTCAGCTATGCCTATCTACTTGTGGAATCTATTCACCTACCGATTCATATGAAATGGAATCTATTCACCAACGCCGATCCATCTGTCACGGAACCTGTTCATATCTACTAATCCATGTGCAACGGAATTTGTTTATCACTGCTGATCTATCTACCACAGAATCTGTTCATCTCAGCAGATGCATCTGCCACGGAATCTGTTCATCTCTACCGATCCATCTGCCACGAAACCTGTTCATCTCAGCCGATGCATCTGCAACGAAATCTGTTTATCACTGCAGATTCACCTGCCAAGGAATCTTTTCATCTCTGCTGATCTATCTGCCACGAAACCTGTTCATCTCAGCCGATGCATCTGCAACGAAATCTGTTTATCACTGCAGATTCACCTGTCAATTAATCTTTTCATCTCTGCTGATCTATCTGCCACGAAACCTGTTCATCTCAGCCGATGCATCTGCAACGAAATCTGTTTATCACTGCAGATTCACCTGCCAAGGAATCTTTTCATCTCTGCTGATCTATCTGCCACGAAACCTGTTCATCTCAGCCGATGCATCTGCAACGAAATCTGTTTATCACTGCAGATTCATCTGCCAAGGAATCTTTTCATCTCTGCTGATCTATCTGCCACGAAACCTGTTCATCTCAGCCGATGCATCTGCAACGAAATCTGTTTATCACTGCAGATTCATCTGCCAAGGAATCTTTTCATCTCTGCTGATCTATCTGCCACGTAACCTGTTCATCTCAGCCGATGCATCTGCAACGAAATCTGTTCACTGCAGATTCATCTGCCAAGGAATCTGTTCATCTCTACCGATCCATCTGCCACGAAACCTGTTCATCTCAGCCGATGCATCTGTGGGGCGGTTGTGGCTCAGTCGGTAGCGCGCCAGGCTCGTTATCTGTAGTTCCCAGGTTCGAGTCCCAGCTGGGTCAGCGTTGAGATTTATCTCCGCAAAATTTCCCCGCCCTGCCCACGGTCAGTGCGGGGACACCGCTGGGCTTCGAAAGGCCGCCGTCCGTCGGATGGGGCGTTAAGCCGTGGCCCCGTGTGCGGGAGAGCCATACCCTGTGCACGTTAAAGAACACGCTGGATGGCCTTGACGGGAGGCTACCATCTGTCTCCCAACAGCTGTTCCAGTGGGTCCCCTCCCCCAACCTTCTCTGAGCCTTCGGGGTCCATGTGACCTGGCCATTTAGCCCATGGTGTGCAAAAAAGTGCAGCTCAGAGGTAAAACAACCCAACCCAACCGATGCATCTACAACGAAATCTGTTTATCACTGCAGATTCATCTGCCAAGGAATCTTTTAATCTCTGCTGATCTATTTCCCACGAAATCTGTTCATCTCAGCCAATGCATCTGCAACGAAATCTGTTTATCACTGCAGATTCATCTGCCAAGGAATCTTTTCATCTCTGCTGATCTATTTGCCACGAAATCTGTTCATCTCAGCCGATGCATCTGCAACGAAATCTGTTTATCACTGCAGATTCACCTGCCAAGGAATCTTTTCATCTCTGCTGATCTATCTGCCACGAAACCTGTTCATCTCAGCCGATGCATCTGCAACGAAATCTGTTTATCACTGCAGATTCACCTGTCAATTAATCTTTTCATCTCTGCTGATCTATCTGCCACGAAACCTGTTCATCTCAGCCGATGCATCTGCAACGAAATCTGTTTATCACTGCAGATTCATCTGCCAAGGAATCTTTTAATCTCTGCTGATCTATTTGCCACGAAATCTGTTCATCTCAGCCGATGCAACTGCAACGAAATCTGTTTATCACTGCAGATTCATCTGCCAAGGAATCTTTTCATCTCTGCTGATCTATCTGCCACGAAACCTGTTCATCTCAGCCAATGCATCTGCAACGAAATCTGTTTATCACTGCAGATTCATCTGCCAAGGAATCTTTTCATCTCTTCTGATCTATCTGCCACGAAACCTGTTCATCTCAGCCGATGCATCTGCAACGAAATCTGTTTATCACTGCAGATTCACCTGCCAAGGAATCTTTTCATCTCTGCTGATCTATCTGCCACGAAACCTGTTCATCTAGCCGATGCATCTGCAACGAAATCTGTTTATCACTGCAGATTCACCTGCCAAGGAATCTTTTCATCTCTGCTGATCTATCTGCCACGAAACCTGTTCATCTCAGCCGATGCATCTGCAACGAAATCTGTTTATCACTGCAGATTCACCTGCCAAGGAATCTTTTCATCTCTGCTGATCTATCTGCCACGAAACCTGTTCATCTCAGCCGATGCATCTGCAACGAAATCTGTTTATCACTGCAGATTCATCTGCCAAGGAATCTTTTCATCTCTGCTGATCTATTTGCCACGAAATCTGTTCATCTCAGCCAATGCATCTGCAACGAAATCTGTTTATCACTGCAGATTCACCTGCCAAGGAATCTTTTCATCTCTGCTGTTCTATTTGCCACGAAATCTGTTCATATCTGCCAATCCATCTGCAACGAAATCTGTTTATCACTGCAGATTCACCTGCCAAGGAATCTTTTCATCTCTGCTGATCTATCTGCCACGAAACCTGTTCATCTCAGCCGATGCATCTGCAACGAAATCTGTTTATCACTGCAGATTCATCTGCCAAGGAATGTTTTCATCTCTGCTGATCTATCTGCCACGAAACCTGTTCATCTCAGCTTATGCATCTGCAACGAAATCTGTTTATCACTGCAGATTCACCTGCCAAGGAATCTTTTCATCTCTGCTGATCTATCTGCCACGACACCTGTTCATCTCAGCCGATGCATCTGCAACGAAATCTGTTTATCACTGCAGATTCATCTGCCAAGGAATCTTTTCATCTCTGCTGATCTATATGCCACGAAACCTGTTCATCTCAGCCGATGCATCTGCAACGAAATCTGTTTATCACTGCAGATTCACCTGCCAAGGAATCTTTTCATCTCTGCTGATCTATCTGCCACGAAACCTGTTCATCTCAGCCGATGCATCTGCAACGAAATCTGTTTATCACTGCAGATTCATCTGCCAAGGAATCTTTTCATCTCTGCTGATCTATTTGCCACGAAATCTGTTCATCTCAGCCAATGCATCTACAACGAAATCTGTTCATCTCAGCCAATGCATCTGCAACGAAATCTGTTTATCACTGCAGATTCACCTGCCAAGGAATCTTTTCATCTCTGCTGTTCTATTTGCCACGAAATCTGTTCATATCTGCCAATCCATCTGCAACGAAATCTGTTTATCACTGCAGATTCACCTGCCAAGGAATCTTTTCATCTCTGCTGATCTATCTGCCACGAAATCTGTTCATCTCAGCCAATGCATCTGCAACGAAATCTGTTCACTGCAGATTCATCTGCCAAGGAATCTGTTCATCTCTACCGATCCATCTGCCACGAAACCTGTTCATCTCAGCCGATGCATCTGTGGGGCGGTTGTGGCTCAGTCGGTAGCGCGCCAGGCTCGTTATCTGTAGTTCCCAGGTTCGAGTCCCAGCTGGGTCAGCGTTGAGATTTATCTCCGCAAAATTTCCCCGCCCTGCCCACGGTCAGTGCGGGGACACCGCTGGGCTTCGAAAGGCCGCCGTCCGTCGGATGGGGCGTTAAGCCGTGGCCCCGTGTGCGGGAGAGCCATACCCTGTGCACGTTAAAGAACACGCTGGATGGCCTTGACGGGAGGCTACCATCTGTCTCCCAACAGCTGTTCCAGTGGGTCCCCTCCCCCAACCTTCTCTGAGCCTTCGGGGTCCATGTGACCTGGCCATTTAGCCCATGGTGTGCAAAAAAGTGCAGCTCAGAGGTAAAACAACCCAACCCAACCGATGCATCTGCAACGAAATCTGTTTATCACTGCAGATTCATCTGCCAAGGAATCTTTTAATCTCTGCTGATCTATTTGCCACGAAATCTGTTCATCTCAGCCAATGCATCTGCAACGAAATCTGTTTATCACTGCAGATTCATCTGCCAAGGAATCTTTTCATCTCTGCTGATCTATTTGCCACGAAACCTGTTCATCTCAGCCGATGCATCTGCAACGAAATCTGTTTATCACTGCAGATTCACCTGTCAATTAATCTTTTCATCTCTGCTGATCTATCTGCCACGAAACCTGTTCATCTCAGCCGATGCATCTGCAACGAAATCTGTTTATCACTGCAGATTCATCTGCCAAGGAATCTTTTAATCTCTGCTGATCTATTTGCCACGAAATCTGTTCATCTCAGCCGATGCAACTGCAACGAAATCTGTTTATCACTGCAGATTCATCTGCCAAGGAATCTTTTCATCTCTGCTGATCTATCTGCCACGAAACCTGTTCATCTCAGCCAATGCATCTGCAACGAAATCTGTTTATCACTGCAGATTCATCTGCCAAGGAATCTTTTCATCTCTGCTGATCTATCTGCCACGAAACCTGTTCATCTCAGCCGATGCATCTGCAACGAAATCTGTTTATCACTGCAGATTCACCTGCCAAGGAATCTTTTCATCTCTGCTGATCTATCTGCCACGAAACCTGTTCATCTAGCCGATGCATCTGCAACGAAATCTGTTTATCACTGCAGATTCACCTGCCAAGGAATCTTTTCATCTCTGCTGATCTATCTGCCACGAAACCTGTTCATCTCAGCCGATGCATCTGCAACGAAATCTGTTTATCACTGCAGATTCACCTGCCAAGGAATCTTTTCATCTCTGCTGATCTATCTGCCACGAAACCTGTTCATCTCAGCCGATGCATCTGCAACGAAATCTGTTTATCACTGCAGATTCATCTGCCAAGGAATCTTTTCATCTCTGCTGATCTATTTGCCACGAAATCTGTTCATCTCAGCCAATGCATCTGCAACGAAATCTGTTTATCACTGCAGATTCACCTGCCAAGGAATCTTTTCATCTCTGCTGTTCTATTTGCCACGAAATCTGTTCATATCTGCCAATCCATCTGCAACGAAATCTGTTTATCACTGCAGATTCACCTGCCAAGGAATCTTTTCATCTCTGCTGATCTATCTGCCACGAAACCTGTTCATCTCAGCCGATGCATCTGCAACGAAATCTGTTTATCACTGCAGATTCATCTGCCAAGGAATGTTTTCATCTCTGCTGATCTATCTGCCACGAAACCTGTTCATCTCAGCTTATGCATCTGCAACGAAATCTGTTTATCACTGCAGATTCACCTGCCAAGGAATCTTTTCATCTCTGCTGATCTATCTGCCACGACACATGTTCATCTCAGCCGATGCATCTGCAACGAAATCTGTTTATCACTGCAGATTCATCTGCCAAGGAATCTTTTCATCTCTGCTGATCTATCTGCCACGAAACCTGTTCATCTCAGCCGATGCATCTGCAACGAAATCTGTTTATCACTGCAGATTCAGCTGCCAAGGAATCTTTTCATCTCTGCTGATCTATCTGCCACGAAACCTGTTCATCTCAGCCGATGCATCTGCAACGAAATCTGTTTATCACTGCAGATTCATCTGCCAAGGAATCTTTTCATCTCTGCTGATCTATTTGCCACGAAATCTGTTCATCTCAGCCAATGCATCTGCAACGAAATCTGTTCATCTCAGCCAATGCATCTGCAACGAAATCTGTTTATCACTGCAGATTCACCTGCCAAGGAATCTTTTCATCTCTGCTGTTCTATTTGCCACGAAATCTGTTCATATCTGCCAATCCATCTGCAACGAAATCTGTTTATCACTGCAGATTCACCTGCCAAGGAATCTTTTCATCTCTGCTGATCTATCTGCCACGAAATCTGTTCATCTCAGCCAATGCATCTGCAACGAAATCTGTTCATCTCAGCCAATGCATCTGCAACGAAATCTGTTTATCAGTGCAGATTCACCTGCCAAGAAATCTTTTCATCTCTGCTGTTCTATTTGCCACGAAACCTGTTCATCTCAGCCGATGCATCTGCAACGAAATCTGTTTATCACTGCAGATTCACCTGCCAAGGAATCTTTTCATCTCTGCTGATCTATCTGCCACGAAACCTGTTCATCTCAGCCGATGCATCTGCAACGAAATCTGTTCACTGCAGATTCATCTGCCAAGGAATCTTTTCATCTCTGCTGATCTATTTGCCACGAAATCTGTTCATCTCAGCCGATGCATCTGCAACGAAATCTGTTTATCACTGCAGATTCATCTGCCAAGGAATCTTTTCATCTCTGCTGATCTATCTGCCACGAAACCTGTTCATCTCAGCCGATGCATCTGCAACGAAATCTGTTTATCACTGCAGATTCACCTGCCAAGGAATCTTTTCATCTCTGCTGATCTATTTGCCACGAAATCTGTTCATCTCAGCCAATGCATCTGCAACGAAATCTGTTTATCACTGCAGATTCATCTGCCAAGGAATCTTTTCATCTCTGCTGATCTATTTGCCACGAAATCTGTTCATCTCAGCCGATGCATCTGCAACGAAATCTGTTTATCACTGCAGATTCACCTGCCAAGGAATCTTTTCATCTCTGCTGATCTATTTGCCACGAAATCTGTTCATCTCAGCCAATGCATCTGCAACGAAATCTGTTTATCACTGCAGATTCATCTGCCAAGGAATCTTTTCATCTCTGCTGATCTATTTGCCACGAAATCTGTTCATCTCAGCCAATGCATCTGCAACGAAATCTATTTATCACTGCAGATTCACCTGCCAAGGAATCTTTTCATCTCTGCTGTTCTATTTGCCACGAAATCTGTTCATATCTGCCAATCCATCTGCAACGAAATCTGTTTATCACTGCAGATTCACCTGCCAAGGAATCTTTTCATCTCTGCTGATCTATCTGCCACGAAACCTGTTCATCTCAGCCGATGCATCTGCAACGAAATCTGTTTATCACTGCAGATTCATCTGCCAAGGAATCTTTTCATCTCTGCTGATCTATTTGCCACGAAATCTGTTCATCTCAGCCAATGCATCTGCAACGAAATCTGTTTATCACTGCAGATTCACCTGCCAAGGAATCTTTTCATCTCTGCTGTTCTATTTGCCACGAAATCTGTTCATATCTGCCAATCCATCTGCAACGAAATCTGTTTATCACTGCAGATTCACCTGCCAAGGAATCTTTTCATCTCTGCTGATCTATCTGCCACGAAACCTGTTCATCTCAGCCGATGCATCTGCAACGAAATCTGTTTATCACTGCAGATTCATCTGCCAAGGAATCTTTTCATCTCTGCTGATCTATCTGCCACGAAACCTGTTCATCTCAGCCGATGCATCTGCAACGAAATCTGTTCATCTCAGCCAATGCATCTGCAACGAAATCTGTTTATCACTGCAGATTCACCTGCCAAGAAATCTTTTCATCTCTGCTGTTCTATTTGCCACGAAACCTGTTCATCTCAGCCGATGCATCTGCAACGAAATCTGTTTATCACTGCAGATTCACCTCCCAAGGAATCTTTTCATCTCTGCTGATCTATCTGCCACGAAACCTGTTCATCTCAGCCGATGCATCTGCAACGAAATCTGTTCACTGCAGATTCATCTGCCAAGGAATCTTTTCATCTCTGCTGATCTATTTGCCACGAAATCTGTTCATCTCAGCCGATGCATCTGCAACGAAATCTGTTTATCACTGCAGATTCATCTGCCAAGGAATCTTTTCATCTCTGCTGATCTATCTGCCACGAAACCTGTTCATCTCAGCCGATGCATCTGCAACGAAATCTGTTTATCACTGCAGATTCACCTGCCAAGGAATCTTTTCATCTCTGCTGATCTATTTGCCACGAAATCTGTTCATCTCAGCCAATGCATCTGCAACGAAATCTGTTTATCACTGCAGATTCATCTGCCAAGGAATCTTTTCATCTCTGCTGATCTATTTGCCACGAAATCTGTTCATCTCAGCCAATGCATCTGCAACGAAATCTATTTATCACTGCAGATTCACCTGCCAAGGAATCGTTTCATCTCTGCTGATCTATTTGCCACGAAATCTGTTCATCTCAGCCGATGCATCTGCAACGAAATCTGTTTATCACTGCAGATTCACCTGCCAAGGAATCTTTTCATCTCTACTGATCTATCTGCCACGAAACCTGTTCATCTCAGCCGATGCATCTGCAACGAAATCTGTTTATCACTGCAGATTCATCTGCCAAGGAATCTTTTCATCTCTGCTGATCTATCTGCCACGAAACCTGTTCATCTCAGCCGATGCAACTGCAACGAAATCTGTTTATCACTGCAGATTCACCTGCCAAGGAATCTTTTCATCTCTGCTGATCTATCTGCCACGAAACCTGTTCATCTCAGCCGATGCATCTGCAACGAAATCTGTTTATCACTGCAGATTCATCTGCCAAGGAATCTTTTGATTTCTGCTGATCTATCTGCCACGTAACCTGTTCATCTCAGCCGATGCATCTGCCACAGAATCTTTTCATCTCTACCGATCCACCTGACGAGGAATACTGCTTTCAGATAGTTGCGCACAATCTAGGAGGGAGAAATTGCAAATTTCTGTCATGAACTGTTTGAATTTTTCTATCCAACAAACAAATAGTGTTTTTATCCCGTGTATTCATTTCCATTCCGAGTTCTATCCTATATATTCATCCCCTGTTTGTTGAGATATTGGAACATTTTCTATATAATATCCTTAACTTTCAAGAGAGTGCCCAGCGACTCAGAGCACCATGTCACCAGATTACCCTTTATTTACTGACCCCTGAATATTATTTTTCCCTTCGCATCCCCGTGAATCTGATGCAAAGGATTTAGCTAAACATCTCTTTCCACCGCTGCACGAAGAGTTAGAAAAGGAACAAGGGTCCGAGAAGGAAGAAATTGCTTTAGAAAGTAGAGATTTATCTTTCGCTGATATCTGGAGATGCCCTGCGATGACAGTCGAGCAAATAGAGATGGTCTCGCCATTCTTCCTTTGTCAATAGCGGTAGCGGAAAGTCGGCACTCTGCCAAGATCGTTTAGAGTGCAGATGATCTTCTTCCTTGACGTCAATGACAGATCGCTTCAGACACGGCATTTCGACTCTAAGAGGAGATCGTTTTCGGCGCTGTGTCTGCCTTCCGTGGTTCAAGTTTAGTAATTAGAAGATTCGGATCATTAAAAGCGAGATCTAATCTAAATTGCTTTGACGAAATTAAAGTTAAGTCGACCATCTATCTACTATGTCGATTGCTTTATGAACTCATTAATGATGATTTCTCCCTAAGATGTCTTCTAATACGAAGTGCAGAGCAGCCATTCTATGAAGGAGCATAATTTGACTCAGACGATATCACGCCAGGCCAAGACTATCTCGGTGGCTAAATTCATGACAGCTATTTCAATGACGTCACTTACGGAGGGAAAAATGTTTATAAATTTTGGTATAATATTATGGCAGGTAATTGCAAGATATACTTAACAAATGAATACAATATTAAACAGGGACCTGGGTTCGAGTTCCCAGTAAGACATGGATGTTTGTGTTGTTTTTCTGCTGAGGTATTGCCATCCTCACAGACTGTATACTATACACATACTATACTATGTAGTATTAAACTGACAAATACTATACTATGTAGTATTAAACTGACACTATGTATGTGTATAGTTGTACACTACTGTATGTGTATAGTTGTTTATACTATGTAGTATTAAACAACTATACACATACTATACTATGTAGTATTAAACTGACAAATTCTTCGAACTTTGGGGAGCGGGGGTGGCTCAGTCGGTAGCGCGCCAGGCTCGTAATCTGTAGTTCCCAGGTTCGAGTCACAGCTGGGTCAGCGTTGAGATTTATCTCCGCAAAATTCCCCGCCCTGCCCACGGTCAGTAGGGGACACCGATGGGCTTGGAAAGGCCGCCGTCCGTCGGATGAGACGTTAAGCCGTGGCCCCGTGTGTGAGAGAGCCATACCCTGTGCACGTTAATAGAACACGCTGGATGGCTTTGACGGGAGGCTACCATCTGTCTCCCAACAGCTGTTTCAGTGGGTCCCCTCCCCCAACCTTCTCTGAGCCTTCGGGGTCCATGTGACCTGGCCATTTAGCCCATGGTGTGCAAAAAAGTGCCGCTCAGAGGAAAAACAACAACCCAAACAACTCTTCGAACCTTTGTAGCAAGCAACTGTTTGAGGGGATTTTTTTATGTGAATAATGCAAATTAAAAGAATTATAAAACTCTTAACCGAATACATATTTGATTATTGTTATATTAATTATAGAAATTATTTATTTTTTTATTCATTTATAAGGCATAACTTAAAGCGACATGCAATAATATTAAATCAAAATTTGAAAACAATTTCCCTCCTTACGTGACATCATCAAAAGAGCTGTCCTGGTAGCTTTGGACGCACTCGTCACCTAATATTCTCAGAGTGGGCTCCTCCACCCCCGTTATGCCTGCGTTGTGATATTTTCCGAAAAATTTGCCCTGAACAGATTCAGGTTAAAAGACACGCTGGATGGCTTCGACAAGAGGCTTTCACTGTGGTCTAACAGATATCCATTGGATCTCTATACTACTCTGAGTCCTCTTGGTCCTTGTGATGTGACCATTTTGACACTGTGCGCAAAAAAAATTCCAAAGGTTAACTCAATATAGTCAAAAAAAAGTGCCGTGGAGAGGAAAACAACCCAGCAAAACAACTCAGACAGGGGGTGATGGCGTGCCAGGCTCATAATCTATCGTTCCCAGATTCGATCCCCATCTAGGCAAGCGTTGAGATTTATCTCCGCAAAACTTCTCGCCCTGCTCTCAGTCAGTAGGGGACACCGATGGGCCTGGAAGGGCCATCGTCCGTCAGATGGGACGTTAAGCCGTGACCCTTGTGCGGGAGAGCCATATCCTGTGCACATTAAAGAACACGCTGGATGGCCTTGACGAGACGCTACCGTGTCTCCCAACAGCTGTCCAGTGGGTTCCCTCCCCCAAAACCTTCTCAGCCTTCGGGGTCCATGTGACCTGACCATTTAGCCCGTTGTCTACGGTCTGTAAATGGCAGTTAGGTAATCATTGGAAGGAGAGCTATGCACCAATCCCCTGTGATGATGCATAGAACCGGCCATGCCTAGCACCTAATGTCCGACTCCGTCTTCTGCAGGCCGTTAGTACTTTCGAAACAGACTCTCTTGTGAAAGTGAATAGATTAGTGTGCCAGATTAGTGTGGCCTGCTGATCTGGACAACTATGGCTACTTTTTTTCTACCTTCCTGAGGCGTGGTAACCACAAAGGCTCTGGTGCTGTCGCTATAAACTTACTGGACTGGATTAAGGCTCTGAGCTTGATTATGGATCCTGAATTTGCTGCACTGGTGGGCTTCTGTGGAGGGAAAATCTTCCACTGTGTTTTCTGTTTGTTTGTGGGTTGACAGCCCCAAGTGAATAGATTCGCAGGATATGTTTTATCAGCTGGTGGATAATCCTGAGAAGAGGTCATCGCAGGCACCTGAACTCTTTGCTTCTACTGGCATCGTCAAATTCTACATTGGAGGAAGTCTTCCAATGTAGATGGCTTCAGCCTTAAGTGGTGGGGGAACGGGTCTTTGCCCCATGTCTGCGATTAGGGGGCTGTTTGATATTGTCGGCATTCCCTCTCTCAATAAACATAGTTTCTTTAAACATCCCACTAACCATTTTCTCTCCATAGGTAGTTGGAATGTGAGAACTCTGCACAGAGCTTTTTCTCTTGATGTCCTCACACAAGAATTCCACCATTATAATTTAGATATTCTCGGCTTGCAAGAGACCAGATGGACAGATAAAACTCAGATTCTTAAAAATAATCTTAAATTTCTCTTTTCAGGGAGGGAAGATAACAAGCATCACCAAGGCATGGGTCTGCTTCTCAGCAGACATGCTAGTGATGCTCTTCTAGGATATGAGTGCATTAATGAAAGGTTTCTTACAGCAAAATTTCAGACAAGCGTTAAAGACCTGAATGTTATCTGCTGTTATGCCCCCACTGAGGATGCCGATGAGGATGAGAAGGATAGGTTTTACGGACAACTTCAGGATATTTTGAATTCTGTCAAGAAAGGAGTTATTACCCTTGTTCTAGGTGACTTCGATGCCAAAGTTGGTACTGACTCTGACCATTGGGGAGGGGTAATAGGCCCTTTTGGTATTGGTAGGTCTCCTACAAGTAAATACAAGTAAATGGGCAAAGTCTCCTACAAGTAAATAAACTCAATGGTTTCAGAATAATTAACACTTATTACAAACACCGCGACATACATAAGTACACATGGGTTTCCCCTGATGGGCTGCATAAGAATGTGATTGATTATATATTAATTAACAGCAAATGGACTAGTTCTGTTAGGAATACCAGGGCATATAGGGGAGCTGAAATTGGATCTGACCATTACCTTGTTAAAAGTGTCTTGCATCTTATACTTAAAAAGTGTTGTGCTAGGATTAAAAAATTTACCTTTAACCAGTTATAGCAAAAGCTTAACATTATGGGACACTTAGTTATTATGATAATCAAAGTTTGCTTACTACTGAAGTTGAGGAAGAATGGGACCATTTTAAACAGGCTTTTTTGGGAACTAACAGTACTCTTTTAAGAAAAAAGGAGCAGAGGAGACAGAATTATTTGAGGGATAAGACACTTGAGCTTATTTCAGTAACAAAGAACTGATTTATAGGGGGGTCCCGAAGGATTTATAGAGGGGCCCCCCATAAACTCGATATCCAGGGGTGTAAAATCTTTCCCTGCTGCCAGCTTGTACTGCAAAGTAAAAGGGTTCTGTGCAGTAACACAGAATTTTTGCCAAGAGGCTAACTGGGCTTGGCGGATGGCGAGCTTGTATTCCTCCTGTGCCTTCTTATATCTCTCTTCTCTTGAACTTCTATCCCCATTGCGGCACCTATGATAACTCCGTCTAAGAGCTCTGGCCCGCTTTCTTTTGATACCGAGCTCTAGTGTCCACCAGGGTACAGACTTTCTTTTTGGGAGCTTTCCTTTAAACCCGAAGGTTTTCTCACAACCAGAGCTTATACACTCGGTTATTTCTATGATGATGTTGTCCACAGAGCCATTGTCGTTAATGGTGGTAATGCGCAGGCGGATCTTAGCTAGGCCCGGCGCTACACAACGCACGAGCTTGCACCATTCAGGGATTTTGCCAATTGCAAACCTTTTGGTGTTGTGTGGGGGCGGTGTTGTGCCACCCACAAGGAACGTTAAATAGTCGTGGTCGCTGTTAGTGACCTTGTCGCTAAACGCGCCAACACTGGATCAGTGGGGCGGGGGTGGCTCAGTCGGTAGCGCGCCAGGCTCGTAATCTGTAGTTCCCAGGTTCGAGTCCCAGCTGGGTCAGCGTTGAGATTTATCTCCGCAAAATTCCCCGCCCTGCCCACGGTCAGTAGGGGACACCGATGGGCTTGGAAAGGCCGCCGTCCGTCGGATGGGACGTTAAGCCGTGGCTCCGTGTGTGGGAGAGCCATACCCTGTGCACGTTAAAGAACACTCTGGATGGCCTTAACGGGAGGCTACCATCTGTCTCCCAACAACTGTTCCGGTGGGTCCCCTACCCCAACCTTCTCTGAGCCTTCGGGGCCATGTAACCTGGCCATTTAGCCCATGGTGTGCAAAAAAGTGCCGCTCAGAGGTAAAACAACACAACACAACACAACCCTGGGTCAATGGTATTATCCGTGGCGTAGCCAGGGCCAAGTCAATCCAGCTCTGGCCTCTGGGGCCATGAAAAGTAGCTGGTGTATCTAAATCATTTAATAATATTAAATCAGCGGAATGGATAAAATCTAGAGTCTATCTCCTCTGACATCTTGTTTATTCGAGCCCCAGAGGGGGTGCTTTGCGTTGAAATCATCTCTCAATCAATCTCTCACCACTAAATTCTCATATTTGATCTGAGCTCAGACATTTTGTAGCTCAGTCAACGAGTCCTCGATGTTGCGACTAGGTGGACAGTAAATGGAGGTGATATGTATATTTATATTCCCATATCCAATCTCCACTACCACCAATGTGGTGGAGTGATATGCCAGTATGGCATTCACTATGGGGTTCGAAACGACAATTCCAACTTTCGGCTTGGCTTCTTTAGTGCAAAATAGCCTGCTGGTCAGAGGGATCCCCCTTATGATGTTCTCTGCGCAGTAGGGTTCTTGCACTAGAGTAACGTCGACTCCTTCCTCTTTTATCTCCTGGCTGAGTAGGGCTGTTGCGGCCTATGCCCCGTTTAAATTTATTTGAAGGAATTTTAACCTTGCCCCGTTGCCACCATCTGGACTCCTACTGTTCATAGTCTGTGCGCTTCTTTAGCAACTTCAACTCATGAATATGCGACGGACAGTTACTATCCATCGCATTGATCGTATTTGGCCCCCTGTTCTTTGTTTGCCGTTTAGCAAACACACTTTGGTTTGGATTTTTGGCACCCCCTAAAAGAGTGCTTTACCCGCGCGCTGAGAGCACCGTTGAATTTTCACAGTGTATGCCTTTTGCATATGCCCGAAGGCATAGCACTTGTACCAATGGAATACTTTTATGTATTCCATTGGCACGTGACCAGCTCACATTAAGCTTCATCCTGGCACGTGACCAGCTCACATTAAGCTTCATCATCATCATCATCATCATCAAGCAGCCATGGGCTACGGAGGTCCAACCAGAGCGTGCAATTTAGTTCTCCAAGTAAGTCTATCCTGAGCTACATCTCCTGCATCTGGCCACTGCACACCAATTCTAACAAGGTCCTGTTTGACATTGTCTGCCCACCGCATCCTTGGTCTCCCCTTCTTTCTGAGGCCTTTAGACACACTGTTCATAACCCTATTCGCCAATCTATAATTATTCATACGGGCAACCTGGCCAAACCAACGGAGTCTCTCTCTGCACAATATGATGTTTAAAGGAGGTTGCAAACTCCTTTGCCTTACCTACAGCTAATAACTTTCTATGTGAGGCACTGCTGGCCTACAAAACCCAATGTACTGTGTTGTCATCCCGCCCTTTCAGGGAGAACAGCAGGGTAAGCTCCTCATGCTCGTCGGAGAGGGCGTTTTGGGTCTGGATGACCTTCTGGAGATGGTCGCGGTGGACCTCCTTGTCAACACCGTAGACAATGATTTTGGGCCTAAGCTTCTTGGCCGGCTTGTCCTTCAATACTTCTTCAAGTGCCTCGTGACTGTCTACTGTCTTTTTGAGACAGTCCACGTCGCCCTGCGTGCCACACTCGATGATGACCCCATTTTTTCGCATGAGTTTTACCGTCATCATCCCGAGATTCAGCTCGGTGGGGTTGATATTCTTATTTAGGCTATCCCTCACCTCTGTTGCTGACTTCTCCTTATCTTTGGAAAGGACTAGCAGGGTACTGTTTAGAGGGGTGAGCTTCGTAACCACAACCAAACCTCCATTTCCGACCCCTTGTCCTCTGACTACCTTCGCATAAGTCAGTTTCGCCCCCCTGTGTTTTTGGGGGACACGCAGCTCTCTCGACTAGGCGCCCCCTGATGTTTGCTACGGTGAGCTCTCTCGTCTAGGCGCCCACTGATGTTTGCTACGGTGAGCTCTCTCGGCTAGGCGCCCACTGATGTTTGCTACGGTGAGCTCTCTCGGCTAGGCGCCCACTGATGTCTGCTAATGTGAGCTCTCTCGACTAGGCGCCCACTGATGTCTGCTACTGTGAGCTCTCTCGACTAGGCGCCCACTGATGTCTGCTACTGTGAGCTCTCTCGGCTAGGCGCCCACTGATGTCTGCTACTGTGAGCTCTCTCGGCTAGGCGCCCACTGATGTTTGCTACTGTGAGCACTCTCGGCTAGGTGCCCACTGATGTTTGCTACGGTGAGCACTCTCGGCTAGGCGCCCACTGATGTTTGCTACGGTGAGCTCTCTCGGCTAGGCGCCCACTGATGTTTGCTACGGTGAGCTCTCTCGGCTAGGCGCCCACTGATGTTTGCTACGGTGAGCTCTCTCGGCTAGGCGCCCACTGATGTCTGCTAATGTGAGCTCTCTCGACTAGGCGCCCACTGATGTCTGCTACTGTGAGCTCTCTCGACTAGGCGCCCACTGATGTCTGCTACTGTGAGCTCTCTCGGCTAGGCGCCCACTGATGTCTGCTACTGTGAGCTCTCTCGGCTAGGCGCCCACTGATGTTTGCTACTGTGAGCACTCTCGGCTAGGTGCCCACTGATGTTTGCTACGGTGAGCACTCTCGGCTAGGCGCCCACTGATGTTTGCTACGGTGAGCTCTCTCGGCTAGGCGCCCACTGATGTCTGCTACTGTGAGCTCTCTCGGCTAGGCGCCCACTGATGTCTGCTACTGTGAGCTCTCTCGGCTAGGCGCCCACTGATGTCTGCTACTGTGAGCTCTCTTGGCTAGGCGCCCACTGCTGTGTTCTACTGTGAGCTCTCTCGGCTAGGCGTCCACTGATGTTTGTTACTGTGAGCTCTCTCGGCTAGGCGCCCACTTATGTTTGCTACTGTGAGCTCTCTCGACTAGGCGCCCGCTGATGTTTGCTACTGTGAGCTCTCTCGGCTAGGCGTCCACTGATGTTTGCTACTGTGAGCTCTTTCGGCTAGGCGCCCACTGATGTTTGCTACGGTGAGCTCTTGCTCACAGATACTTCACACACTATTCGCGAGACATTTGAAAAAAATCCATTTTTTTTTCAAATTTATTTGATGTATTTCAAAGTAATGGTTAAATAATTTTGAATAATGAACTTTTCTGCTAAGCATTAAAGGCAATTTTGAACTTGGGACCCGGAATGTCGCAATCAATAGCGCCCCAGGTTCGTAATCATTTGTCTAACGTGGGGTACGCGGTAAAAAATTTTGGGGTACGCCGTGAGAGCTCAAAAGTCGCTAGATTTAGTAACAAAGTCAGTGTTTTATTTTTATTTTATTCCCATTGTTATACTATAACCATAGTTTTATCTATCTATACAAGGGGTACGCCAGTTACATACACATTTCCAGGGGGTACGTGAAGCATAAAAGGTTGAGAACCACTGATATGTATGTTTTATTTTATTCCCATTGTTATACTATAACTATAGTTTTATCTATCTATACAAGGGGTACGCCAGTTACATACACATTTCCAGGGGGTACGTGAAGCATAAAAGGTTGAGAACCACTGATATATATGTTTTATTTTATTCCCATTGTTATACTATAACTATAGTTTTATCTATCTATACAAGGGGTACGCCAGTTACATACACATTTCCAGGGGGTACGTGAAGCATAAAAGGTTGAGAACCACTGATATGTATGTTTTATTTTATTCCCATTGTTATACTATAATTATTGTTTTATCTATCTATACAAGGGGTACGCCAGTTACATACACATTTCCAGGGGGTACATGAAGCATAAAAGATTGAAAACCACTGATATATATGTTTTATTTTATTCCCATTGTTATACTATAACTATAGTTTTATCTATCTATACAAGGGGTACGCCAGTTACATACACATTTCCAGGGGGTACGTGAAGCATAAAAGGTTGAGAACCACTGATATGTATGTTTTATTTTATTCCCATTGTTATACTATAACTATAGTTTTATCTATCTATACAAGGGGTATGTCAGTTACATACACATTTCCAGGGGGTACGTGAAGCATAAAAGGTTGAGAACCACTGATATATATGTTTTATTTTATTCCCATTGTTATACTATAACTATAGTTTTATCTATCTATACAAGGGGTACGCCAGTTACATACACATTTCCAGGGGGTACGTGAAGCATAAAAGGTTGAGAACCACTGATATGTATGTTTTATTTTATTCCCATTGTTATACTATAACTATTGTTTTATCTATCTATACAAGGGGTACGCCAGTTACATACACATTTCCAGGGGGTACATGAAGCATAAAAGATTGAAAACCACTGATATATATGTTTTATTTTATTCCCATTGTTATACTATAACTATAGTTTTATCTATCTATACAAGGGGTACGCCAGTTACATACACATTTCCAGGGGGTACGTGAAGCATAAAAGGTTGAGAACCACTGATATGTATGTTTTATTTTATTCCCATTGTTATACTATAACTATTGTTTTATCTATCTATACAAGGGGTACGCCAGTTACATACACATTTCCAGGGGGTACATGAAGCATAAAAGATTGAAAACCACTGATATATATGTTTTATTTTATTCCCATTGTTATACTATAACTATAGTTTTATCTATCTATACAAGGGGTACGCCAGTTACATACACATTTCCAGGGGGTACATGAAGCATAAAAGATTGAAAACCACTGATATATATGTTTTATTTTATTCCCATTGTTATACTATAACTAGAGTTTTATTTAACTATACAATGGGTACGCCAGTTACATACACATTTCCAGGGGGTACGTGAAGCATAAAAGGTTGAGAACCACTGATATATATGTTTTATTTTATTCCCATTGTTATACTATAACTATAGTTTTATCTATCTATACAAGGGGTACGCCAGTTACATACACATTTCCAGGGGGTACGTGAAGAATAAAAGGTTGAGAACAACTGATATATATATATGTTTTATTTTATTCCCATTGTTATACTATAACTAGAGTTTTATTTAACTATACAAGGGGTACGCCAGTTACATACACATTTCCAGGGGTACGTGAAGCATAAAAGGTTGAGAAACACTGCACTATTGAATTATCATTCTATCTATTTCTTTTCAACAATTTAATTTTTTTTTATTTCCTTTGCATTTACATACACAGAGTTCACTGTAAATTGTAATGAACAAATATACATGCTTTTTACAAACAGCACATACTGTATAGTTAATAGAGAAAATAGAGTAAACATTGAAGTATTTAGTTCCTAGGTTCAAGTACCAAGTGTGCCATCGTTGAGATCTATCTCCACAAAACCCACATCCTGTCCTCGGTCAGTTTGAGACACTAGTGGACTTGGAAAAGTCGCCGCCCGTCGGATCGGACATTAAGCCGTGGTCCATATGCAGGAAAGCCATATCCTCGGCACGTTCGGGAACAAGCTGGATGGCCTTGTCTCCCAACAATCTCATCTGCCTCCCAACAGCTGTCCAAGAGCTTTTGGGAACAGAGAAGGTTCGGGAAGGGACCTTCTCTGATCCCTTGTAGTCTTTGAGGCCTGGTCATTTAGCCTCATCATCATCATCCTCAAGAAGTCATTGGCTACGGAGGTCCAACCAGACCGTGCAATTAGTTCTCCAAGCATATCTGTCCTGAGCTACATTAGTCTATTATGAACAAGAGAGCGCCACTAAGAGATAAAACAACACAACCCATTTTTCACTCCCCGCAAAAAAAGAGAGATCGATTTATAAAGGAGAAAGAAAGAGAAAAATGTTTAAAAAAAAAAGATCGAATTTTAAAGAAGAAGAAAAGCGAAAAAATGTTAAAAAAAGATCAAATTTTAAAGAAGGAAGGAGAAAATGTTCAAGAAAAAAGAGATCGAATTTGAAAGAAGAAGGAAAGAGAAAATGTTCTAAAATAAGTCTCGTAAAGAAAGTCTGATCTTCATTTCAACTCTAAAGAGTTTTTCTTTGGAATCTGCGCTTTCATAACGGAATCAAAATCACTTAAATGCATTAAATATTTCTACGCAGCTATTATTCAATTGAATCATTCAATGAATGGAATAAGTTGCCTGAGATTAAAACTGTTACTTGCTGAAAGCTTGGTGTCTTTTGAAAGTTCATTTCTCTCTCTCTACAATAGCATCAAGACCGCTACTTACTAAAAGCTAAATGGCTTATCGAAACGAAAAAATGAACAATACACTTTAATATTTCTTTCTAAAGAACTCTTTTAAAAGACATTACAGCGAAATTTCTAAAGGAAATGTCATAAATGGTAAAAGTTACAATTCAATTCAAAGAGCTCTGATGTTACTTATTAGGAAATCACAGCACTCTATACCATTTGCACTTTTCAATTAGCTTATGTAATTGCCACTGAAATCCGCTCACAGCATTTACGGGATTTCATCAAGATTACAGCTGGACTTAGCAGTTCCCGTTCCCAGAACTGCTCAGGTATAATCATGCCCGTATTAAGTAATTATGTCCATGCAGAGGAATCTAGACAATTGATAATTAACGTTTTGTTTCCGCAAAATAAGAGCCGGCTTTTCCATTAGTCCACCTGGAGAAATGTCTCCAAATTTTTACAAACGGTTTTCAAATGACAATTCATCATTAAAAATAGTAATATTTGTTTTTTAATGAAGGAAAATGGATAAAATATTTTGGTCATCAAAAACGATGTTATCTCGAGTTTTTAAATTAGAATTTTTTATCCCGAGGGGTACTTTTTTTTTGCACCAATGGGCTAAATGATCGGTCACAAGAATCCCAAGGCTCAGAACTGAATAGGTAAAGGGGATTCACTAGAAGGTTGCTAGGAGACAGATGGTAGCTTCTCGTTAAGGAATATCCAGCGTGTTCTTTTATGGGTTGGGTTGTTTTACCTTTGAGCGGCACTTCTTTTGCACACAATGGACTACATGGCCAGGTCATAAGGACTCCGAGGGCTCAAAGAAGGTTGGGGGAGGGGACCCACCGGACAGTTGCTAGGAGACAGATGATAGCTACCCGTCAAGGCAATCCAGCGTGTTCTTTAACATGCACAGGGTATGGCTCTCCCGCACACGGAGCAACGGCTTAACTTCCCATGGACGGATGCCGGCTTTTCCACGTCCATCGGTGTCCCATACTGACGAATTGCGCAGGGTCGGGATTTTGAAAGATAAATCTCACAGTTGGCCCAGGAGGGACTAGAACCTAGGAACTACAGATTACGAGACTGGAGTGCTACCGAGTGAGCCAGGGACGTAAACAAGATTTAGTTTAGACGGGTCAAATAGGGTAGATAAGATTGATGTTTTTTATAAGATGATCTGATTTTCGGGAGAGGAGTTCCGGAGTACATCTCTCCCTCCACTGGAATGAGTTATCCCCTACACCCCCTTTAACAGAATAATTTTACCAGTTCTATGGAATCAATGGTTAAAAATGATCACCGAACTGGTTATTACAAAATGTAGAAAAAAAATCAGTTGTTACAAATTTACGACATGAACTACAACTATTGAAAAAGAAAAAAAAATGCACGGTTGTCAGTAAATTGGAATAATTTCTGATGATTCCAATTTACTGACAACACTCAAGCACGTCAACTCCCCCCCACCCCCACCACCAAGTTGAAACACGCTAATCCTCCGATCGGAGTTTCTGGGTACAATCGCTCAAAAATATATCCGAGCAGTAATGGTTCTAAGAGACCTGGGTTCGAGCCCCGGATTTAGGCATGGATGTGTGTGTCGTTTTTCTGCTGAGGTCCTGCCATCCTCTCAGATCTCCTACTGTGGCATATAAACTGACAGGCTCCTGTTAGACCTGTGGCAAGCAGCTGCTTGAGGGGGTATATATTTTTTATTTATGGTTGATTACAGAATTCAGAAAAAATATCTGCCAACGATTTTTTTTAGAAATTAGTGATCTGTGATTTTAGAAATTAGAAAGATTTTAGAAATTAGTGTTCGTACACGAAGGTTGGCAAACCACTGATTTCTAAAAAAATCGTTGCCAGATATTTTTTCTGAATTCTGTGGTGTTTGGATATTTTTTTGAGCGACTGTACGCCATTGCCAATGCACATAGCCGATTGTTCAACAAAAGAGTGCCCTCAAATGCACTTCTTTGTTGAAACGTGGGTAAATTAGGGGGGGGGGGGGAGGTATTTAGTGGCTGGTTAGGTGGCGCGAAAAAAGAAGCCACCTAATACAATTATAGGGATGCCCCAATTTCTGTGAGTGTGTTTTGAAACCTAAGAGCATTCTAACAATAATAAATTTCACTAATGAAGCAGAGGTGCATTTCTAAACTGTTACTACCACTGTTCTGCTAATTTGTTTCAAGAAGCACTTTGTTCCCAGGTTCGAGTCCCAGCTGGGTCAGCGTTGAGATTTATCTCCGCAAAATTTCCCGCCCTGCCCACGGTCAGTAGGGGACACCGATGGGCTTGGAAAGGTAGCCGTCCGTCGGATGGGACGTTAAGCCGTATGTGGGCCCCGTGTGCGGGAGAGCCATACCCTGTGCACGTTAAAGAACACGCTGGATGGCCTTGACGGGAGGCTACCATCTGTCTCCCAACAGCTGTTCCAGTGGGTCCCCTCCCTCAACCTTCTCTGAGCCTTCGGGGTCCATGTGACCTGGCCATTTAACCCATGGTGTGCAAAAAAGTGCCGCTCAGAGGTAAAACAACCCAACCCAACCCAAGAAGCACTTTCCTAAGAGGTAGAATCAAAGGGACAGCTTCGATCAGTCTCTACGATCGTGGAACATCCACCTTCAGAATTCATTCTCTAGACGTTAAATTTGCCATGTAGTGTACTGCTTGAAGCTTCGCTCACTGCAGGCTCTACAGAACACTAACTGCATATATCGCAGCTCTTTATCACAGATATTTTGCCTGACATGGTTCGTAACCTTTTCACGCCGAATGCAAATGCGTTCTGACCTCGAAAGACAAAAGCAGACGATGTGTTTAAACTGAATATTTAATTTTTGGTGCCCTATATACTTGCTGTGCTAGAAGCGGAGGCAAAAAAGATGCATGAATAAGGATATTAATATTTCATCCGAGACATGGTTTACTGGTTGTAATTAGGTTTCGATGATTTTGCTTAAAATGGTCGAAAGGTACAAGATCAGTACAATTTAAAACATCTCAAAAAAAAAGTGTATTAGGGTTGGATTGGATTACCTCTGAGCGGCGTAAGTATCAGGGAGACCACTTTTTTATTTCGCCGCTGACCAAATCATTCTTATCCTGCCCTGCATAAAGACTCAGAGAAGGGTTGGGTACAATTTAAAACATCTGGAAAAAGGGTGTAAGTGTCAGGGGAATCACTTTTCAATTGGCCGCTGACCAAATCATTCTTATCCTGCCCTGCATAAAGACTCAGAGAAGGGTTGGGTACAATTTAAAACATCTGGAAAAAGTGTATAAGTGTCAGGGGAATCACTTTTCATTTGGCCGCTGACCAAATCATTCTTATCCTGCCCTGCATAAAGACTCAGAGAAGGGTTGGGTACAATTTAAAACATCTGGAAAAAGGGTATAAGTGTCAGGGGAATAACTTTTCATTTGGCCGCTGACCAAATCATTCTTATCCTGTCCTGCATAAAGACTCAGAGAAGGGTTGGGTACAATTTAAAACATCTGGAAAAAGTGTGCAAGCGTCAGGGGAATCACTTTTCATTTGGCCGCTGACCAAATCATTCTTATCCTGTCCTGCATAAAGACTCAGAGAAGGGTTGGGTACAATTTAAAACATCTGGGAAAAGGGTGTAAGTGTCAGGGGAATCACTTTTCATTTGGCCGCTGACCAAATCATTCTTATCCTGTCCTGCATAAAGACTCAGAGAAGGGTTGGGTACAATTTAAAACATCTGGAAAAAGTGTGTAAGCGTCAGGGGAATCACTTTTCATTTGGCCGCTGACCAAATCATTCTTATCCTGTCCTGCATAAAGACTCAGAGAAGGGTTGGGTACAATTTAAAACATCTGGAAAAAGGGTGTAAGTGTCAGGGGAATCACTTTTCAATTGGCCGCTGACCAAATCATTCTTATCCTGCCCTGCATAAAGACTCAGAGAAGGGTTGGGTACAATTTAAAACATCTGGGAAAAGGGTGTAAGTGTCAGGGGAATCACTTTTCATTTGGCCGCTGACCAAATCATTCTTATCCTGTCCTGCATAAAGACTCAGAGAAGGGTTGGGTACAATTTAAAACATCTGGAAAAAGTGTGTAAGCGTCAGGGGAATCACTTTTCATTTGGCCGCTGACCAAATCATTCTTATCCTGCCCTGCATAAAGACTCAGAGAAGGGTTGGGTACAATTTAAAACATCTGGAAAAAGGGTATAAGTGTCAGGGGAATCACTTTTCATTTGGCCGCTGACCAAATCATTCTTATCCTGTCCTGCATAAAGACTCAGAGAAGGGTTGGGTACAATTTAAAACATCTGGAAAAAGTGTGCAAGCGTCAGGGGAATCACTTTTCATTTGGCCGCTGACCAAATCATTGTTATCCTGTCCTGCATAAAGACTCAGAGAAGGGTTGGGTACAATTTAAAACATCTGGGAAAAGGGTGTAAGTGTCAGGGGAATCACTTTTCATTTGGCCGCTGACCAAATCATTCTTATCCTGTCCTGCATAAAGACTCAGAGAAGGGTTGGGTACAATTTAAAACATCTGGAAAAAGTGTGTAAGCGTCAGGGGAATCACTTTTCATTTGGCCGCTGACCAAATCATTCTTATCCTGTCCTGCATAAAGACTCAGAGAAGGGTTGGGTACAATTTAAAACATCTGGAAAAAGGGTATAAGTGTCAGGGGAATCACTTTTCATTCGGCCGCTGACCAAATCATTCTTATCCTGCCCTGCATAAAGACTCAGAGAAGGGTTGGGTACAATTTAAAACATCTGGAAAAAGCGTGTAAGTGTCAGGGGAATAACTTTTCATTTGGCCGCTGACCAAATCATTCTTATCCTGTCCTGCATAAAGACTCAGAGAAGGGTTGGGTACAATTTAAAACATCTGGGAAAAGGGTGTAAGTATCGGGGGAATCACTTTTCATTTGGCCGCTGACCAAATCATTCTTATCCTGTCCTGCATAAAGACTCAGAGAAGGGTTGGGTACAATTTAAAACATCTGGAAAAAGGGTATAAGTGTCAGGGGAATCACTTTTCATTTGGCCGCTGACCAAATCATTCTTATCCTGTCCTGCATAAAGACTCAGAGAATAGTTGGGTACAATTTAAAACATCTGGAAAAAGGGTATAAGTGTCAGGGGAATCACTTTTCATTTGGCCGCTGACCAAATCATTCTTATCCTCTCCTGCATAAAGACTCAGAGAAGTGTTGGGTACAATTTAAAACATCTGGAAAAAGGGTATGAGTGTCAGGGGAATCACTTTTCATTTGGCCGCTGACCAAATCATTCTTATCCTGCCCTGCATAAAGACTCAGAGAAGGGTTGGGTATAATTTAAAACATCTGGAAAAAGGGTGTAAGTGTCAGGGGAATCACTTTTCATTTGGCCGCTGACCAAATTATTCTTATCCTGTCCTGCATAAAGACTCGGAGAAGGGTTGGGTACAATTTAAAACATCTGGAAAAAGTGTGTAAGTGTCAGGGGAATCACTTTTCATTTGGCCGCTGACCAAATCATTCTTATCCTGCCCTGCATAAAAGACTCAGAGAAGGGTTGGGTACAATTTAAAACATCTGGAAAAAGTGTGTAAGCGTCAGGGTAATCACTTTTCATTTGGCCGCTGACCAAATCATTCTTATCCTGTCCTGCATAAAGACTCAGAGAAGGGTTGGGTACAATTTAAAACATCTGGGAAAAGGGTGTAAGTGTCAGGGGAATCACTTTTCATTTGGCCGGTGACCAAATCATTCTTATCCTGCCCTGCATTAAAGACTCAGAGAAGGGTTGGGTACAATTTAAAACATCTGGAAAAAGGGTATAAGTGTCAGGGGAATCACTTTTCATTTGGCCGCTGACCAAAGCATTCTTATCCTGTCCTGCATAAAGACTCAGAGAAGGGTTGGGTACAATTTAAAACATCTGGAAAAAGTGTGTAAGTGTCAGGGGAATCACTTTTCATTTGGCCGCTGACCAAATCATTCTTATCCTGCCCTGCATAAAAGACTCAGAGAAGGGTTGGGTACAATTTAAAACATCTGGAAAAAGGGTGTAAGTGTCAGGGGAATCACTTTTCATTTGGCCGCTGACCAAATCATTCTTATCCTGTCCTGCATAAAGACTCAAAGAAGGGTTGGGTACAATTTAAAACATCTGGAAAAAGGGTATAAGTGTCAGGGGAATCACTTTTCATTTGGCCGCTGACCAAATCATTCTTATCCTGTCCTGCATAAAGACTCAGAGAAGGGTTGGGTACAATTTAAAACATCTGGGAAAAGGGTGTAAGTGTCAGGGGAATCACTTTTCATTTGGCCGGTGACCAAATCATTCTTATCCTGCCCTGCATTAAAGACTCAGAGAAGGGTTGGGTACAATTTAAAACATCTGGAAAAAGGGTATAAGTGTCAGGGGAATCACTTTTCATTTGGCCGCTGACCAAATCATTCTTATCCTGTCCTGCATAAAGACTCAGAGAAGGGTTGGGTACAATTTAAAACATCTGGAAAAAGGGTATAAGTGTCAGGGGAATCACTTTTCATTTGGCCGCTGACCAAATCATTCTTATCCTGTCCTGCATAAAGACTCAGAGAAGGGTTGGGTACAATTTAAAACATCTGGAAAAAGGGTATAAGTGTCAGGGGAATCACTTTTCATTTGGCCGCTGACCAAATCATTCTTATCCTGTCCTGCATAAAGACTCAGAGAAGGGTTGGGTACAATTTAAAACATCTGGGAAAAGGGTGTAAGTGTCAGGGGAATCACTTTTCATTTGGCCGGTGACCAAATCATTCTTATCCTGCCCTGCATTAAAGACTCAGAGAAGGGTTGGGTACAATTTAAAACATCTGGAAAAAGGGTATAAGTGTCAGGGGAATCACTTTTCATTTGGCCGCTGACCAAAGCATTCTTATCCTGTCCTGCATAAAGACTCAGAGAAGGGTTGGGTACAATTTAAAACATCTGGAAAAAGTGTGTAAGTGTCAGGGGAATCACTTTTCATTTGGCCGCTGACCAAATCATTCTTATCCTGCCCTGCATAAAAGACTCGGAGAAGGGTTGGGTACAATTTAAAACATCTGGAAAAAGGGTGTAAGTGTCAGGGGAATCACTTTTCATTTGGCCGCTGACCAAATCATTCTTATCCTGTCCTGCATAAAGACTCAGAGAAGGGTTGGGTACAATTTAAAACATCTGGAAAAAGGGTATAAGTGTCAGGGGAATCACTTTTCATTTGGCCGCTGACCAAATCATTCTTATCCTGTCCTGCATAAAGACTCAGAGAAGGGTTGGGTACAATTTAAAACATCTGGGAAAAGGGTGTAAGTGTCAGGGGAATCACTTTTCATTTGGCCGCTGACCAAATCATTCTTATCCTGCCCTGCATAAAAGACTCAGAGAAGGGTTGGGTACAATTCAAAACATCTGGAAAAAGGGTATAAATGTCAGGGGAATCACTTTTCATTTGGCCGCTGACCAAATCATTCTTATCCTGCCCTGCATAAAAGACTCAGAGAAGGGTTGGGGAAGGGTACTGGGGAGCTGTTAGGAGACGAATGGATTCTTCCAGTGCATAAGGTATTGCTCTTCTGAACATGGGCACGGCTTAACGCTTCATTCGACGTACGGCGGCATTTCTAAGCCCATCTTTTTCCTCTTTCTGGCCGAGGACAAGGTGGAGGTTAACGGAGATAAATCTCAACGCTGGCCCAAGTGTGACTCAAGCCTCGGAACAGCAGATTTCGGGCCGGCGCACTACTGACTGAGTCAACTCCCGTCATGTGCGATACCACTCCGCAATTGCCGAACTAAAAGAATTCAAATGTATTTATACAAATAAACCAAATTGAGCGAGGACTATTCGCCCGACATCTATTAGCAATAAACTTTAGATTTTTTTCCCAAATAGTAGTAACTCCTGTCAGACCTCTGTGGCAAGCAGCTGCTTGAAGGAATATTTTTAGCCTTCCCGTGGCCGAGTGATTAGCGCGCTCGGCTACTTGATCTAAAGGACCCGGGGTTCGAGCCCCGGGTAAGACATGGATGTTTGTGTCGTCTTTCTGCTGAGGTTCCGCCATCCTCGCAGATCTATTCTGGCGTATAAACTGACAGGCTCCTGTCAGACCTTTGTGACAAGCAGCTGTTTGAGGGGGTCTTTATTTATTTGTTTATTTTTATTTAAAAATGTCTTGCTCCTAGATGGTCTCAAAACAATCTTCTTGCTCCCATTTAGGCTAAATTTTTGCGAAGTATAAATTATTAATTTAGCCTTGCATCTGGATGAGGCTCCAGTCGGAAGAGCCCGGTGCTTTTGTGATAATGGAGGAATCGTACCATTGAACTAATGGGTATTGGACAGATCATACCATTGGAAGAACTGTATCATTGGACCAATTGGAATTGGATGAATTGTCTCTTTTGACAAATCATCATTGGGCGAATTGTCTCCGGAACCAAATATAATCCAACCCAACATCCCAGGGGGTGTTATTATTGGATGGTGTGTGATGTGTGCGTAAGTCTTGCTCTAGAATCCTTGCATTCGGATGGTAAGGGGTGTGTGTAAAAGGGGGCGGGGTGTTTCAAAAAAAGGGGAGAGTTAAATTTTTTCTAAAGATAAAATGAGAAGTGAAACCAATTTTTATATTTGATGGATTATACAGGGTGATCGAAAAGTCACGCAACACACAATATACACACATATTTTGCAAATATAAAATTAAACAGCTACAAACTAAGTTGTAATCTGACCTTTCTAACAAAAGAAGAATATAAATGTTATTACAACATATATTGAAAATGGCCTCCTTGTTCGCGACTGCAGGCACATGCTCTTTTTACCACGTTTGACGCACTCTTGTGAAACACCTGAAGGCTAATGTTTGCGATCGCTGTTGTAATGTTCCTCTTGAGTTCATCCAGTTTGTGAGGATTATTTTGATACACAACTCCTTTGAGATACTCTCATAGGAAAAATCTGCAGGTGACAAATCCGGGGATCTTGGGGGCCACAAGCCTTTAGAAATGAGACGGTCACCGAAAAACTCTTGTAGAATGAAACCATACAGCTTTTACATATGCTTACTGTCTTGCTGCAACCAGCAATCACGTTCATCAGCCTTAAAGAGATCAATCAACTTTATAGGTTGGGTTGGGTTGTTTTACCTCTGAACGGCACTTTTTTGCACACATGGGCTAAATGGCCAGGTCACATGGACCCCGAAGGCTCAGAGAAGGTTGGGGGAGGGAACCCACTGGAACAGCTGTTGAGAGACAGATGGTAGCCTTCCGTCAAGGCCATCCAGCGTGTTCTTTAACGTGCACAGGGTATAGCTCTCCCGCACACGGGGCCACGGCTTAACGTCCCATCCGACGGACGGCGGCCTTTCCAAGCCCATCGGTGTCCCCTATTGACCGTGGGCAGGGCAGGGAATTTTGCGGAGATAAATCTCAACGCTGACCCAGCTGGGACTCGAACCTGGGAACTACAGATTTCGAGCCTGGCGCGATACCGACTGAGCCACCCCCGCCCCCAATCAACTTTATGATGATGTCTTGGTATATCATATTATTCACCGTCGTCTGAAAGAAAATGGATCCCACTACACAATGATAGGATACCGCACACCCCACTCCAATTTTTTTGAAAGTGCAAGGGCTGTTCATGAGAACCGTGTGGATTTTCAGAGGACCAAATCCTAAAGTTTTAACTATTCACATAGCCACTTAGGTGGAACAAAGCTTCATCACTGAAAAAGATTATCAAGCTGCACTCTTCCATGTTCTTCAACAAATGACGGAAGCCATCGACAGCAGACTGTGAGTTTTCCTTTATCCAGGTTCTTCAGTTACTGGACTGTTCACTCGATATGAAAGAAAGTATAACTGTCTCACACCTTTCTGAGCACTTCCGTACGATATTCGGGGCGGGGGTGGCTCAGTCGGTAGCGCACCAGGCTCGTAATCTATAGTTCCCAGGTTCGAGTCCCAGCTGGGTCAGCGTTGAGATTTATCTCCGCAAAATTCCCCGCCCTGCCCACGGTCAGTAGGGGACACCGATGGACTTGGAAAGGTCGCCGTCCGTCGGATGGGAAGTTAAGCCGTGACTCCGTGTGCGGGAGAACCATACCCTGTGCACGTTAAAGAACACGCTGGATGGCCTTGACGGGAGGCTACCATCTGTCTCCCAACAGCTGTTCCAGTGGGTCCCCTTCCCCAACCTTCTCTGAGCCTTCGGGGTCCATGTGACCTGGCCATTTAGCCCATGGTGTGCAAAAAAAGTACCGCTCAGAGGTAAAACAACCCCAGCCAACCCGTACGATATTCCTGTTTGCACTGTGAATTACCTGAGGCTTTTTATAGGGGAACTGCTGCAATGGTGTCTGCACGCCATCCAATTTAGTGTCGCTCAACAAGGTAGGTCTCCAGGACCTTCTTTGTTCCCGTTTCCCGGAAATGTTTCAGTAATCTGGCTATCTTCGACTTCTGAGTCTTCGAGTCGACTTCTGAGTATCGACTTCTACAGCAGCCGGATGTTTCTTACAAAACTTCTCGGGAGCACGTGCATAAGAAAGACTACGAAATTAATGTTCCAAAACGAAAACTCGTTGTGCCTAGCAAAAAAAGACTTTTCCCTTCCTCTATGAACAATGCTGCACTGACGACATCCTGCACCTGTCACACGGCAGTCAGCGTCTCCGATAGTTTTCAAAAGTCTTGTGGTGCCATCTAGTGGGAGAGAGAACAATTGCAACTATTTCAAAAACAATTTACATAAACTTCAACTTTGGGTTGCGCGACTTTTCGATCACCCTGTACATGCCCAATAAGGCAGCTTGGCGAACCACAGGATTGCAATTTAATCCTATGCTAGGAGGTTGTTCCAGTGGTTAGCCTGCTCGGCTGTGGATCAAAACTATCTGGGTTCGTACCCACTCTAAAGTATGGATCTTTTTCCCTTGCGCTGTCTTTCTACTTCTACTTTGGGGAGTGTATCTCATGTATCCGAGGGACACACTTTGATAACCATTGGTCTAGAGAGACTGTAATGGATATTATATTGATACCAAGGATATACCCAGAGAGGGATCCCCCACCCCTACCAAGGATATACACAGAGAGGGGTCCCCCACCCCTACCAAGGATATACCCAGAGAGGGGTCCCCCACCCCTACCAAGGATATACACAGAGAGGGGTCCCCCACTCCTACCAAGGATATACACAGAGAGGGGTCCCCCACCCTTACCAAGGATATACCCAGAGAGGGGTCCCCCACCCCTACCAGGGACCAGAGAGGGCCCCCGACCCCCTAAAATCGCATTGTTTCATACGAAATCTAAAACTTATCTACCTGCTTTGAAACAAGTTCTTTGTATAATTTTATTTTAGCCCCATATTATAAGCCCGACACTAAAAATAGATTAAAAAAAATAAATCATAATTTTTTTTATCCCATACACAATGTCAATATCATTTTAATATTTTCTATTCAATGGCGTATTTTAGCAATTGGAAAACACCCCCCACCCCGAAATTAATCGATGCACGGTCCGAAATAAAAAATAAGGAACTTCATAATATATTGACAAAATAATAAACATATATCTCTTGTGCAAAACATCGAAAAAAATTTGCCATTTCCTGTACAAAATTTAAAATAAGCAAAATAGAAATCTTAATATCCTTCGATTCACTTCTTTTACAGTATCAGTTTTTTTTTTAATTTAAAGTTCCTGGATAGTGGGGGGAGGGGGGGGGCTTAATCTCACCCATTGTAACCTTCCTCAGTACCCTGTGATGTGCAATTTACGCAGTTATTGAATTGGTCTCTGATAAGAAGTATGAATATCACTACTAAAGACCATATTGGGGTTAAATGATTGATAAAAAGGAAATAAGAAAGCAACCTTTGACTGATTAGGTAACGGATATTCAGTTGGCTACTTAATCTTGTATCAGCAGACTTCATTTCATCGGGGCAGAGACTGCTGTACATAGAAGGACATTCGAGGAGGCAAAAAGAAGACGGCTCAGAATCAACATCTCGGTTGAGGTCACATTCGTGATTAGTTCTCACTGGGTCAATGAAATGCCGTGATCCACTGAACCGATCTTATTTGCAAATTTCGAAAATACTCGTCGGATAATTAGTAAGATATTATATCCATGTTGTTCTCTATACGTTAGGAGTTGACATTGTTACTATAGAGATACGACTCGGGGTTAAATTATCCAACGTGATATAAAGAAGCGAATGGGTCTTCGAATGACTTCTATCTAACCCTTTTCGAATTAATTATGCTCTGTATATGCAGCTTTTGTGAAACAGGGTCGTCAAACGACTCGAAAGAGCTGCTGCCGCCGCCTCACAAAACCTGTTCTTGGGTGGCAACACGGTCGATGATGTTGCAAATGAAGGTGATGTGAGGCAAGCGGGCCTCTGGTGAATGTTATTGCTTCCATTCATTGAAAGGTTAGTTAGGATGTTTGATCAGCGCTGCTGAGGGCGATTGGGAATTGATTTTTTTAAGGTCGGTAAAGAGAGAAATATGGCTTAATTTGCTTTTGGAAAAGGGAGAGAAAGATGGAAATTTGTGGACTATTAATTAAAAAGAATGAATACACATGTTCGAGAAGAGGATTCTTATTTTAGGTATAGTGGAGTCCGTCCACACCGTAACTTTAAACCTCGCTGAAGTTTTTGTCGTTCTGTT
This sequence comes from Ryuthela nishihirai, assembly GCA_038380435.1. Taxonomy (NCBI): domain Eukaryota; kingdom Metazoa; phylum Arthropoda; class Arachnida; order Araneae; family Heptathelidae; genus Ryuthela; species Ryuthela nishihirai. The sequence goes on from JAWZYU010000020.1 coordinate 47,159,577, forward strand.
TAAAAGAAAATATTAATTTTTTTCTGATTAACTTTTGTAGCAGTCTCGCTTTTCTCACAGACCTTCCCTATGGCGTATTATATTGAGTTTGCATTGGGTTGTTTTACCTCTGAGCAGCATTTTTTTGCACACCATGGGCTAAATGGCCAGGTCACATGGACCCCGAAGGCTCAGAGAAGGTTGGGGGAGGGGATTACAGTGGAACAGCTGTTGGGAGACAGATGGTAGCCTCCCGTCAAGGACATCCAGCGTGTTCTTTAACGTGCACAGGGTATGGCTCTCCCGCACACGGAGCCACGGCTTAACGTCCCATCAGACGGACGGCGGCCTTTCCAAGTCCATCGGTGTTCCCTACTGACCGTGGGCAGGGGGGAGAGTTTTGCGGCGATAAATCTCAACGCTGACCCAGTGGGACTCGAACCTGGGAACTACAGATTACGAGTCTGGCGAGCTACCGACTGAGCCACCTCCGCCCCATTATATTGAGAGACGCCAGTCAGATTTCTTTGGAAAGTATCTATTTGAAGCAGGGCATAACTACTGTAGAGCAAAGGGAGACTTTTGAAGAATTTTTTTAGAAATTAGTGTTCTGGCAACCTTCGTGTCACGTGACACGAAGGTTGCCAGAACACTAATTTCTAAAAAAATATCGTTGCCAGATATTTTTTCTGAATTCTGTAATCAACCACAGTGTTCGGGTATATTTTTGAGCGACTGTATCTCAATAATACATCTCTTTAAATACTTATATATATATATATCGATATTTTTAATATCATTCGGCCTTTACATAACTGACGATATATTCCTGTTATATAACTGTCATGCAATAGTGTGAATGAGTTCGCAATTCTATAAAAGAACACACCTAGAACAATGTTTTGCAATCTTTTTTCAACGACAAAAAAAAACAACCGTGAAAGCCTTTTTGTGAGAAAAAAATTATATTTCAGCTAGCACCAGTAGAAAAATATTAACTTAGAATTTTCAAACATCCTTTGGGAGAAATTTATTTTTACGAAATCATCAAATTATACATTCATATTAACAAAAAACCATTAATAAAATTCTTCAAATTCCATCCATCCCCTCACCCTCTTACAAAATTATTTCCCTCTTACAAAATTATTTAATATAATAATTAAACTTTCTTATTTTCTAGAATAAAAATAAGGAAACAGTTAACACATAACATCAAAAGCGGTAATAAAATGGATAAATCATTTACAGGATAAAAACATTTCTCTGTAAAACAATATGTTTATATTTCCTATATAGCCCCTTCTTCGTCCCCCGAAGAGCCGCCACTGGTGAAGAAGGTTGCTTCGCTGAAACTAGATTTCACACAGAACGCTTCGCTAAGAAATAAAAGGGGCGGGGGTGGCTCAGTCGGTAGCGCGCCAGGCTCGTAATCTGCAGTTCCCAGGTTCGAATCCCAGCTGGGTCAGCGTTGAGATTTATCTCTGCAAAATTCCCCGCCCTGCCCACGGTCAGTAGGGGACACCGATGGGCTTGGAAAGGCCGCCGTCCGTCGGATGGGACGTTAAGCCGTGGCTCCGTGTGCGGGAGAGCCATACCCCTGTGCACGTTAAAGAACACGTTGGATGGCCTTGACGGGAGGCTACCATCTGTCTCCCAACAGCTGTTCCAGTGAGTCCCCTCCCCCAACATTCTCTGAGCCTTCGGGGTCCATGTGACCTGGCCATTTAGCCCATGGTGTGCAAAAAAGTGTCGCTCAGAGGTAAAACAACCCAACGTTAAAGAACACGCTGGATGGCCTTGACGGGAGGCTCCCATCTGTCTCCCAACAGCTGTTCCAGTGGGTCCCCTCCACCAATTTTCTCTGAGCCTTCGGGGTCCATGTGACCTGGCCATTTAGCCCATGGTGTGCAAAAAAGTGTCGCTCAGAGGTAAAACAACCCAACGTTAAAGAACACGCTGGATGGCCTTGACGGGAGGCTACCATCTGTCTCCCAACAGCTGTTCCAGTGGGTCCCCTCCCCCAATTTTCTCTGAGCCTTCGGGGTCCATGTGACCTGGCCATTTAGCCCATGGCGTGCAAAAAAGTGCCGCTCAGAGTGTAAAAGAACCCAACCCTAAGAAATAAAAGGGGGGGGGGAAGTCTTAAAAACACCCGAATGATAAAATTACGTTAACAAACTAGACCTGAATGAACTTGCACAAGAGAACAGCTTTCTTCACAACAAAAAATCTGCAAAAGAAAAATTCCTGGAGGAAATATATTTTAGACAGTTTTTTCCACCGTCAGAAAGTAGCCAATATCCGAAACGAAACCGCTGCAAGAAGAAAACTGCACGAGATCGAGACAGCGCAAGACTTCTTCCACCATTGCGGAGTGAAATCTGCCCTCGCCGCTTGCGATAAGGAACCCAGGAAGCTGAAAGATACGCAGCACCCGAGACATCCTTTGAGACAAGGTGCTCGGATCGATAGCGAGACAACTTGCCTCGAGGCGCCTATAGAGGATTACAGTGGTCACTTCCGCTATTCCAAGTTGCTTCCGGCCATTTGTAACGCACCCTATTTATATCGTTTAATTCCACAAGTCGAGAGAGGTGACGAAATTATAAATTTCGCAGGCCAACGGAGGAGATCGAAAATTGCTGGAAAAGGCACACAATGCCTTAACCGGTAAACTAGATGGCGCGTTCTGGCAGATAAAGTTTATATATGGATGCTGATGCTGCGGTGGTCTTATCGCAACAGGATATTCGTATCTCTGGAGCAGAAAACAAACAAGTCCTCACCGCCGCCAAGACAATGCTAAAGAATACGCGGCCACACAGACAACGATTTGGCGTTATTAACGCTATTAAATTCTCTGTCGTCTTAAAAAAAGAACCGTTGCCAACAACTAAGGTGGCCTCACAGCAAAGTGGAGAGTGTGGTAGGAAAGTACTACTCCAACGGGTTGGGTTGTTTTACCTCTGAGCGGCACTTTTTTGCACACCATGGGCTAAATGGCCAGGTCACATGGACTCCGAAGGCTCAGAGAAGGTTGGGGGAGGGGACCCACTGGAACAGCTGTTGGGAGACAGATGGTAGCCTCCCGTCAAGGCCATCCAGCGTGTTCTTTAACGTGCAGAGGGTATGGCTCTCCCGCACACGGGGCCACGGCTTAATGTCCCATCCGACGGACGGCGGCCTTTCCAAGCCCATCGGTGTCCCTTACTGACCGTGGGCAGGGCGGGGAATTTTGTGGAGATAAATCTCAACGCTGACCCAGCTGGGACTCGAACCTGGGACTACTCCAACGGAGTAGTACAGTGGTTTTACCTATAAGCGGCCATTTTTCGCTTACAGTAGGTCCCGAGGACAGATAAGTCTGATGGAAGGAGATCACTGAGCAGCTGTCAGGGGAATCCTGTTAAGGCCATCCAGCAGGCCCGGATCTAGAAAAAATTGAGGGGGGGGGGGGGTGAGGGCAAGAGACTGGATTTCCAATGAAGTATAATATTTCCCCCTCAGTTTTACAGGTCTTAAAAAATTTTTGTTGGTTGGTTGTTTTACCTCTGAGCGGCATTATTTTGCACAGTATGGGCTAAATGGCCAGGTCACATGGACCCCGAAGGCTCAGAGAAGGTTGGGGGAGGGGACCCACTGGAACAGCTGTTGGGAGACAGATGGTAGCCTCCCGTCAAGGCCATCCAGTGTGTTCTTTAACGTGCACAGGGTATGGCTCTCCTGCACACGGGGCCACGGCTTAACGTCCCATCCGACGGACGGCGGACTTTCCAAGCCCATTGGTGTCCCCTACTGACTGTGGGCATGGCGGGGAATTTTGCGGAGATAAATCTCAACCTGACCCAGCTGGGATTCGAACCTGGGAACTGCAGATTATGAGCCTGGCGCACTACCTACTGAGCCACCCCCGTTCCCATCTGAAAAAAATGCATGAAATATAAATAAGTTTAATAATTTTTTTCCCCATTACCCTTACTAGCATTCTGCTGAAGAATGGGGGCAAGGGTGGTTCAGTCGGTAGCGCGCCAGTCTCGTAATCTGTAGTTCCCAGTTTCGAGTCCCAGCTGGGTCAGCGTTGAGATTTATCTCCACAAAAATTCCCCGCCCTGCCCACGGTCAGTAGGGGACACCGATGGGCTTGGAAAGGCCGCCGTCCGTCGGATGGGACGTTAAGCCGTGGCCCCGTGTGCGGGAGAGCCATACCCTGTGCACGTTAAAGAACACGCTGGATGGCCTTGACGGGAGGCTACCAATCTGTCTCCCAACAGCTGTTCCAGTGGCTCCCCTCCCCCAACCTTCTCTGAGCCTTCGGAGTCCATGTGACCTGGCCATTTAGCCCATGGTGTGCAAAAAAGTGCCGCTCAGAGGTAAAGCAACCCAACCCGTACACAATGCAGTAATAGTAGGAGTAGACCCCCCCCCCCGTTTAGTAGGAGAGAAAAACCTTTAAAGGTTCAAAACCCGCAGCGTTAATTCGCGTGAACTTACCGTTATTTATTCCCATACTAGATATGCGCTAAATGTAAAACAGAGGTAAAATGATCTTTAACCCAACGCTTTTCAGCTCATTAAATACAAAGAAAGAAAATAAAGGAACATGTTGCACCTCCTTGCTAATAAAAGGAGAGCCAGATGTTCTTCCAGGAGAAATGATCCAAAGCAGTGAGCACTCATTTGCGTTTTTCCTCGGCGTTGTTCTTTCCAACTATCAAAGCTTCTCGCATCACAGATGAAAACATGCATCGATAATTTTTTTTTCTCCTCTGGCGATCATCGTGAATGTTCATTTCTGCGTCATTTATTTTCGGGATTTGATGTAATTACCGGTGATTCATCTTTCCTTCGACCTAGCGCGACAAATTTCGAATTTTCGCTCACTAATTAAAGCGTTATCGTTGGTTCGGTGTCATTAAGATATCAGTGGTGCCCATGTTTGTTCATTGTAGTTATTGCACGCGCTCAGAATCGCGCATTGCGGCAATTTGGCTTAAAAAGACTGAAATGCGATTTGAAATCTTCTAAAAGGCTAGCTGGTTCTACACCGCGCTAAAGAATTAGAGAATAATTGCTCGCATTTGTGCTAACGGAAGGCCACATTCAAAACTTCTCCAACTTCAAAATATTCTTTTTACGGGAAAAGGTCACTGAACATAAGTTAAAGATCGCAATCAAAACTTCTCCAACTTTCAAAATATTCTTTTTACGGGAAAAGGTCACTGAACATAAGTTACAGATCGCAATCAAAACTTCTCCAACTTTCAAAATATTCTTTTTACGGGAAAAGGTCACTGAACATAAGTTAAAAATCGCAATCAGAACTTCTCCTACTTTCAAAATATTCTTTTTACGGGAAAAGGTCACTGAACATAAGTTAAAGATCGCAATCAGAACTTTCCAACTTTCAAAATATTCTTTTTACGGGAAAAGGTCACTCAACATAAGTTAAAGATCGCAATCAAAACTTCTCCAACTTTCAAAATATTCTTTTTACGGGAAAAGGTCACTCAACATAAGTTAAAGATCGCAATCAAAACTTCTCCAACTTTCAAAATATTCTTTTTACGGGAAAAGGTCACTGAACATAAGTTAAAAATCGCAATCAGAACTTCTCCAACTTTCAAAATATTCTTTTTACGGGAAAAGGTCACTGAACATAAGTTAAAGATCGCAATCAGAACTTTCCAACTTTCAAAATATTCTTTTTACGGGAAAAGGTCACTGAACATAAGTTAAAGATCGCAATCAAAACTTCAACTTTGAAAATATTCTTTTTACGGGAAAAGGTCACTGAACATAAGTTACAGATCGCAATCAAAACTTCTCCAACTTTCAAAATATTCTTTTTACGGGAAAAGGTCACTGAACATAAGTTACAGATCGCAATCAGAACTTCTCCAACTTTCAAAATATTCTTTTTACGGGAAAAGGTCACTGAACATAAGTTAAAGATCGCAATCAGAACTTTCCAACTTTCAAGATATTCTTTTTACGGGAAAAGGCCACTGAACATAAGTTAAATCAACATAAGTTAAAGATCGCAATCAGAACTTCTCCAACTTTCAACATATTCTTTTTACGGAAAAAGTTCACCGAACATAAGTTAAAGATCGCAATCAAAACTTCTCCAACTTTCAAGATATTCTTTTTACGGGAAAAGGTCACTGAACATAAGTTAAATCAACATAAGTTAAAGATCGCAATCAAAACTTCTCCAACTTTCAAAATATTCTTTTTACGGGAAAAGGTCACTGAACATAAGTTAAAGATCGCAATCAAAACTTCTCCAACTTTGAAAATATTCTTTTTACGGGAAAAGGTCACTGAACATAAGTTACAGATCGCAATCAAAACTTCTCCAACTTTCAAAATATTCTTTTTACGGGAAAACGTCACTGAACATAAGTTAAAGATCACAATCAGACCTCTTCAGATCTTGATTTTTTTCTTCACTATTTGTTCGGTGTTTTAAGAATTACGGAAGTTGAAACATTACGCAGCGGAATTTTCAGTTTTAACAATTCATCTGAAAAGTTAATGAAACCATAAAATGTTTAGTAAATTAAGTGACCTTTGTAAGTTTGCTTCATCGTTTTACCGAATTTTTTGAAAAAAATCTTGCAGGGTGTGACCCTTTTGCAAAACATGTTTGTTAAAAAATATGACAACTCTGTAAATAGTTTTTGTTAAAGTTGAAGAACGTGACGCCTTTGTAAAAAGCTTTTTAAAAGTTTAATGTGATGCCTCCGAAAAAAAACTTTTACAAAAATTTAGCAGTATGATGTGTCTTTATTTTTTTAAGTTGACAGGTGTGACGCCTCTGTAAAACTTTTGTAAAAGTTGAGGAACGGGATATCTCCTTAAATATTTTGCTTAAGTGCGTAGTATGTTGCCTCTTGAAAATCTTCTATAAAAGTTGAAGGGTGTGACGTCATCTATTTACTTTTTTTTCCCGGAAGTTTATAAATGCGAATCTTTTGTAAAACTGTTAGTAAAAGTTCAGGAGTGTGATATTTCTGTACAAAAAAATTGTAAGAGTTCAGAAATGGGAGGTTTTTGTAACTTTTTTGTAAAAATTGAGGAGTATGATAATATTTTAAATTTCTGCAAAAGTTTAGGAATCCTAAAATTTTTGGTAAATCCCTAAAATTTTTTAAAGATTTAAGAATGTGATATTTTTATAAAATATATTTTGTAAAAGTTCAGGATTGCGATGCCTTTATAAAAGTTTTTGTAAAATTTTAGGAGTGGGACGTCTATAAAATATTTTTGTAAAAGTTGGGACGCCTCTGTATGATTGTTCCAGTCCCACAATTTTTTAAACACTGAATGACTATTGATAATGATTTGGAGAGATTTCATTCAGATTTTTAATTCATCTCGGGTGGCATTTTCAAATTAATATGGTTTTGTTCAAAGTTAGTGAAGCCTCGAATCTGACGGCTTCTCTTTGTCACAACATAAGAAATTATCTTTTATTTACGTTTTATCAGTATATATATTTAGCTGTAATAAAAGACTGAAATTCTAAGATTTCCTCTAAAACAAAAATAAAAAAATTCGTCTTTTGTTGGAAAAGTGCTAAAAATATATTACTCCATATTTATTATTGTGGCGGGTGTGGCTCAGTCGGTAGCGCGCCAGGCTCGTAATCTGTAGTTCCCAGGTTCGAGTCCCAGCTGGGTCAGCGTTGAGATTTATCTCCGCAAAATTCCCCGCCTTGCCCACGGTCAGTAGGGGACACCGATGGGCTTGGAAAGGCTGCCGTCCGTCGGATGGGACGTTAAGCCGTGGCCCCGTGTGCGGGAGAGCCATACCCTGTGCACGTTAAAGAACACGCTGGATGGCCTTGACGGGAGACTACCATCTGTCTCCCAACAGCTGTTCCAGTGGGTCCCCTCCCCCAACCTTCTCTGAGCCTTTGGGGTCCACGTGACGTGGCCATTTAGCCCCCCCAAAAAAAGTGTGCAAAAAAGTGCCTCTCAGATGTAAAACAACCCAACTCCATATTTATCCACAAGCATTTTCCGAATCTCCGTTGGTTTTAATATACACCTTTAGAGGATGCTAAAGCTGGGAAAGAATCACAATTTTTTTCTTCTCTTTGAAAATTTTTATAACATGTTGAAAACCCATGATCTCTGACATCACTCTAGTTGAACGTATACTCAGATTGTTTAATAAGAGTCTTCCTGAACTTTTTAACTCAAGCTGCGAGGAACGATTGAGAGTTCTCAATATTCACTCCTTGGAATGGAGAAGGTTGGTTCACAATCCAAAAATATCTCTTATAAAAATAATTAACAACCTTCTTTTTTCAAATCCGGTGGAGCCATTGATTCATGTTTTGGACTCTAGCAGAACAAGGAGGCATCCTCAGTCTCATGCTAGAACAAACTGTAAATATCACTCCTTTATATGCCGAGTTGGTCGTGTTTGGAACACTCTACCTCCTGATGTAGTGTTGTCCCCAACTTTGCCCTATTTCCAAAGATGGACTAAATACAGTCGACTTAGCCAAATTTCTAAAATGTTTTTAAGTTTTAACATTCTTTATGTATATAGTTATACGTATGTTTTCAAACTGTTAACCATAGTATAACAGTTTTGCATGTGAAAATTGTAAATATTTCCCTGTTTTTGATGTCTTGAGCGGTGTTAGCGTATAATTTTGTACATTCCTGTCAATAAATAAAAATAATGAAGAAATTAAATCAGGTATTTTTAAAGGCATTGTTGCTCTGAAATACTCCATCTTTTGCAGCTCCTTAAACAATGAGGGGCGGGGGTGGCTCAGTAGGTAGCGCACCAGGCTCGTAATCTGTAGTTCCCAGGTTCGAGTCCCAGCTGGGTCAGCGTTGAAATTTACCTCCGCAAAAATTCCCCGCCCTGCCCACGGTCAGTAGGGGACACCGATGGGCTTGGAAAGGCCGCCGCCCGTCGGATGGGACGTTAAGCCGTGGTTCCGTGTGCGGGAGAGACATATCCTGAGCACGTTAAAGAACACGCTGGATGGCCTTGACGGGAGGCTACCATCTGTCTCCCAACAGCTGTTCCAGTGGGTCACCTCCCCCAACCTTCTCTGAGCCTTCGGGGTCCATGTGACCTGGCCATTTAGCCCATGGTGTGCAAAAAAGTGCCGCTCAGAGGTAAAACAACCCAAAACAACCTTAAACAATGAACGAATATTGTTGAAAATAGAGATTTGATTGAGATTGTAATTTATCTTGAGTAACATTTTACCATAAAAATTTCGTTTAGAAAGTTATTTAGTTCAGTAGAGCGCCAGACATATACAGTTCCGACTGCGCCAGTGTTGAGATTGGTCTCTGTTAACTTCCACCCTACCCTCGGTGGAAAACGACACCGATGGGCTTGAAAAGACCGACTTCCTCCGGATGAGACCTTAAGCCACCTCCGTGTGCAAGAAAGACACACTCTGTACACTTCAAGAACACGCTGGATAGGGTTGATGGAAACTTCCACCTTGTCTCCTAAAGACTGTCCAGTGGATTTCCTACCCAAACCTCCTCTGAGCCCTTGGGGTCCTTGTAACTTGATTATTTAGTCCTTTGTGTGCAAAAAACGTACCGCTCAGAGAGCCACATCCTGTACACTTTAACACGCTGGATGGCACTGATGGAAAGCTTCCACCTTGTCTCCTAAAGACTGTCCAGTGGATTTCTTCCCCAAACCTTCTCTGAGCCCTTGGGGTCCTTGTGACTTGATTATTTAGTCCTTTGTGTGCAAAAAAGTACCGCTCAGAGAGCCACATCCTGTACACTTTAACACGCTGGATAGCACTGATGGAAAGCTTCCACCTTGTCTCCTAAAAAATGTCCAGTGGATTTCCTCCCCAAACCTTCTCTGAGCCCTTGGGGTCCTTGTGACTTGATTATTTAGTCCTTTGTGTGCAAAAAAAGTACCGCTCAGAGAGCCACATCCTGTACACTTTCACACGCTGGATAGCACTGATGGAAAGTTTCCAGATTGTCTCCTAAAAAATGTCCAGTGGATTTCCTACCCAAACCTTCTCTGAGCCCTTGGGGTCCTTGTGACTTGATTATTTAGTCCTTTGTGTGCAAAAAAGTACCGCTCAGAGAGCCACATCCTGTACACTTTAACACGCTGGATAGCACTGATAGAAAGCTTCCACCATGTCTCCTAAAAAATGTCCAGTGGATTTCCTCCCCAAACCTTCTCTGAGCCCTTGGGGTCCTTGTGACTTGATTATTTAGTCCTTTGAGTGCAAAAAAGTACCGCTCAGAGAGCCACATCCTGTACACTTTAACACGCTGGATGGCACTGATGGAAAGCTTCCACCTTGTCTCCTAAAGACTGTCCAGTGGATTTCCTCCCCAAACCTTCTCTGAGCCCTTGGGGTCCTTGTGACTTGATTATTTAGTCCTTTGTGTGCAAAAAAGTACCGCTCAGAGAGCCACATCCTGTACACTTTAACACGCTGGATAGCACTGATGGAAAGCTTCCACCTTGTCTCCTAAAAAATGTCCAGTGGATTTCCTCCCCAAACCTTCTCTGAGCCCTTGGGGTCCTTGTGACTTGATTATTTAGTCCTTTGTGTGCAAAAAAAGTACCGCTCAGAGAGCCACATCCTGTACACTTTCACACGCTGGATAGCACTGATGGAAAGTTTCCATCTTGTCTCCTAAAAAATGTCCAGTGGATTTCCTACCCAAACCTTCTCTGAGCCCTTGGGGTCCTTGTGACTTGATTATTTAGTCCTTTGTGTGCAAAAAAGTACCGCTCAGAGAGCCACATCCTGTACACTTTAACACGCTGGATAGCACTGATGGAAAGCTTCCACCTTGTCTCCTAAAAAATGTCCAGTGGATTTCCTACCCAAACCTTCTCTGAGCCCTTGGGGTCCTTGTGACTTGATTATTTAGTCCTTTGTGTGCAAAAAAGTACCGCTCAGAGAGCCACATCCTGTACACTTTAACACGCTGGATAGCACTGATGGAAAGCTTCCACCTTGTCTCCTAAAAAATGTCCAGTGGATTTCCTCCCCAAACCTTCTCTGAGCCCTTGGGGTCCTTGTGACTTGATTATTTAGTTCTTTGTGTGCAAAAAATGTACCGCTCAGAGAGCCACATCCTGTACACTTTAACACGCTGGATAGCACTGATGGAAAGCTTCCACCTTGTCTCCTAAAAAATGTCCAGTGGATTTCCTCCCCAAACCTTCTCTGAGCCCTTGTGGTCCTTGTGACTTGATTATTTAGTCCTTTGTGTGCAAAAAAAGTACTGCTCAGAGAGCCACATCCTGTACACTTTGACACGCTGGATAGCACTGATGGAAAGTTTCCACCTTGTCTCCTAAAAAATGTCCAGTGGATTTCCTCCCCAAACCTTCTCTGAGCCCTTGGGGTCCTTGTGACTTGATTATTTAGTCCTTTGTGTGCAAAAAAGTACCGCTCAGAGAGCCACATCCTGTACACTTTCACACGCTGGATAGCACTGATGGAAAGTTTCCACCTTGTCTCCTAAAAAATGTCCAGTGGATTTCCTCCCCAAACCTTCTCTGAGCCCTTGGGGTCCTTGTGACTTGATTATTTAGTCCTTTGTGTGCAAAAAAGTACCGCTCAGAGAGCCACATCCTGTACACTTTAACACGCTGGATAGCACTGATGGAAAGCTTCCACCTTGTCTCCTAAAAAATGTCCAGTGGATTTCCTACCCAAACCTTCTCTGAGCCCTTGGGGTCCTTGTGACTTGATTATTTAGTCCTTTGTGTGCAAAAAAGTACCGCTCAGAAAGCCACATCCTGTACACTTTCACACGCTGGATAGCACTGATGGAAAGTTTCCACCTTGTCTCCTAAAAAATGTCCAGTGGATTTCCTCCCCAAACCTTCTCTGAGCCCTTGGGGTCCTTGTGACTTGATTATTTAGTCCTTTGTGTGCAAAAAAGTACCGCTCAGAGAGCCACATCCTGTACACTTTAACACGCTGGATAGCACTGATGGAAAGCTTCCACCTTGTCTCCTAAAAAATGTCCAGTGGATTTCCTACCCAAACCTTCTCTGAGCCCTTGGGGTCCTTGTGACTTGATTATTTAGTTCTTTGTGTGCAAAAAATATACCGCTCAGAGAGCCACATCCTGTACACTTTAACACGCTGGATAGCACTGATGGAAAGCTTCCACCTTGTCTCCTAAAAAATGTCCAGTGGATTTCCTCCCCAAACCTTCTCTGAGCCCTTGGGGTCCTTGTGACTTGATTATTTAGTCCTTTGTGTGCAAAAAAGTACCGCTCAGAGAGCCACATCCTGTACACTTTCACACGCTGGATAGCACTGATGGAAAGTTTCCACCTTGTCTCCTAAAAAATGTCCAGTGGATTTCCTCCCCAAACATTCTCTGAGCCCTTGGGGTCCTTGTGACTTGATTATTTAGTTCTTTGTGTGCAAAAAATATACCGCTCAGAGAGCCACATCCTGTACACTTTAACACGCTGGATAGCACTGATGGAAAGCTTCCACCTTGTCTCCTAAAAAATGTCCAGTGGATTTCCTACCCAAACCTTCTCTGAGCCCTTGGGGTCCTTGTGACTTGATTATTTAGTCCTTTGTGTGCAAAAAAGTACCGCTCAGAGAGCCACATCCTGTACACTTTCACACGCTGGATAGCACTGATGGAAAGTTTCCACCTTGTCTCCTAAAAAATGTCCAGTGGATTTCCTACCCAAACCTTCTCTGAGCCCTTGGGGTCCTTGTGACTTGATTATTTAGTTCTTTGTGTGCAAAAAATATACCGCTCAGAGAGCCACATCCTGTACACTTTAACACGCTGGATAGCACTGATGGAAAGCTTCCACCTTGTCTCCTAAAAAATGTCCAGTGGATTTCCTCCCCAAACCTTCTCTGAGCCCTTGTGGTCCTTGTGACTTGATTATTTAGTCCTTTGTGTGCAAAAAAAGTACTGCTCAGAGAGCCACATCCTGTACACTTTCACACGCTGGATAGCACTGATGGAAAGTTTCCACCTTGTCTCCTAAAAAATGTCCAGTGGATTTCCTCCCCAAACCTTCTCTGAGCCCTTGGGGTCCTTGTGACTTGATTATTTAGTCCTTTGTGTGGAAAAAAAGTACCGCTCAGAGAGCCACATCCTGTACACTTTCACACGCTGGATAGCACTGATGGAAAGTTTCCACCTTGTCTCCTAAAAAATGTCCAGTGGATTTCCTCCCCAAACCTTCTCTGAGCCCTTGGGGTCCTTGTGACTTGATTATTTAGTCCTTTGTGTGCAAAAAAGTACCGCTCAGAGAGCCACATCCTGTACACTTTAACACGCTGGATAGCACTGATGGAAAGCTTCCACCTTGTCTCCTAAAAAATGTCCAGTGGATTTCCTCCCCAAACCTTCTCTGAGCCCTTGTGGTCCTTGTGACTTGATTATTTAGTCCTTTGTGTGCAAAAAAAGTACTGCTCAGAGAGCCACATCCTGTACACTTTCACACGCTGGATAGCACTGATGGAAAGTTTCCACCTTGTCTCCTAAAAAATGTCCAGTGGATTTCCTCCCCAAACCTTCTCTGAGCCCTTGGGGTCCTTGTGACTTGATTATTTAGTCCTTTGTGTGCAAAAAAGTACCGCTCAGAGAGCCACATCCTGTACACTTTAACACGCTGGATAGCACTGATGGAAAGCTTCCACCTTGTCTCCTAAAAAATGTCCAGTGGATTTCCTCCCCAAACCTTCTCTGAGCCCTTGTGGTCCTTGTGACTTGATTATTTAGTCCTTTGTGTGCAAAAAAAGTACTGCTCAGAGAGCCACATCCTGTACACTTTCACACGCTGGATAGCACTGATGGAAAGTTTCCACCTTGTCTCCTAAAAAATGTCCAGTGGATTTCCTCCCCAAACCTTCTCTGAGCCCTTGGGGTCCTTGTGACTTGATTATTTAGTCCTTTGTGTGGAAAAAAAGTACCGCTCAGAGAGCCACATCCTGTACACTTTCACACGCTGGATAGCACTGATGGAAAGCTTCCACCTTGTCTCCTAAAAAATGTCCAGTGGATTTCCTCCCCAAACCTTCTCTGAGCCCTTGTGGTCCTTGTGACTTGATTATTTAGTCCTTTGTGTGCAAAAAAAGTACTGCTCAGAGAGCCACATCCTGTACACTTTCACACGCTGGATAGCACTGATGGAAAGTTTCCACCTTGTCTCCTAAAAAATGTCCAGTGGATTTCCTCCCCAAACCTTCTCTGAGCCCTTGGGGTCCTTGTGACTTGATTATTTAGTCCTTTGTGTGGAAAAAAAGTACCGCTCAGAGAGCCACATCCTGTACACTTTCACACGCTGGATAGCACTGATGGAAAGTTTCCACCTTGTCTCCTAAAAAATGTCCAGTGGATTTCCTCCCCAAACCTTCTCTGAGCCCTTGGGGTCCTTGTGACTTGATTATTTAGTCCTTTGTGTGCAAAAAAGTACCGCTCAGAGAGCCACATCCTGTACACTTTAACACGCTGGATAGCACTGATGGAAAGCTTCCACCTTGTCTCCTAAAAAATGTCCAGTGGATTTCCTCCCCAAACCTTCTCTGAGCCCTTGTGGTCCTTGTGACTTGATTATTTAGTCCTTTGTGTGCAAAAAAAGTACTGCTCAGAGAGCCACATCCTGTACACTTTCACACGCTGGATAGCACTGATGGAAAGTTTCCACCTTGTCTCCTAAAAAATGTCCAGTGGATTTCCTCCCCAAACCTTCTCTGAGCCCTTGGGGTCCTTGTGACTTGATTATTTAGTCCTTTGTGTGGAAAAAAAGTACCGCTCAGAGAGCCACATCCTGTACACTTTCACACGCTGGATAGCACTGATGGAAAGCTTCCACCTTGTCTCCTAAAAAATGTCCAGTGGATTTCCTCCCCAAACCTTCTCTGAGCCCTTGGGGTCCTTGTGACTTGATTATTTAGTCCTTTGTGTGGAAAAAAAGTACCGCTCAGAGAGCCACATCCTGTACACTTTCACACGCTGGATAGCACTGATGGAAAGTTTCCATCTTGTCTCCTAAAAAATGTCCAGTGGATTTCCTCCCCAAACCTTCTCTGAGCCCTTGGGGTCCTTGTGACTTGATTATTTAGTCCTTTGTGTGCAAAAAAAGTACCGCTCAGAGAGCCACATCCTGTACACTTTCACACGCTGGATAGCACTGATGGAAAGTTTCCACCTTGTCTCCTAAAAAATGTCCAGTGGATTTCCTCCCCAAACCTTCTCTGAGCCCTTGGGGTCCTTGTGACTTGATTATTTAGTCCTTTGTGTGCAAAAAAGTACCGCTCAGAGAGCCACATCCTGTACACTTTAACACGCTGGATATCACTGATGGAAAGCTTCCACCTTGTCTCCTAAAAAATGTCCAGTGGATTTCCTCCCCAAACCTTCTCTGAGCCCTTGTGGTCCTTGTGACTTGATTATTTAGTCCTTTGTGTGCAAAAAAAGTACTGCTCAGAGAGCCACATCCTGTACACTTTCACACGCTGGATAGCACTGATGGAAAGTTTCCACCTTGTCTCCTAAAAAATGTCCAGTGGATTTCCTCCCCAAACCTTCTCTGAGCCCTTGGGGTCCTTGTGACTTGATTATTTAGTCCTTTGTGTGGAAAAAAAGTACCGCTCAGAGAGCCACATCCTGTACACTTTCACACGCTGGATAGCACTGATGGAAAGCTTCCACCTTGTCTCCTAAAAAATGTCCAGTGGATTTCCTCCCCAAACCTTCTCTGAGCCCTTGGGGTCCTTGTGACTTGATTATTTAGTCCTTTGTGTGGAAAAAAAGTACCGCTCAGAGAGTCACATCCTGTACACTTTCACACGCTGGATAGCACTGATGGAAAGTTTCCATCTTGTCTCCTAAAAAATGTCCAGTGGATTTCCTCCCCAAACCTTCTCTGAGCCCTTGGGGTCCTTGTGACTTGATTATTTAGTCCTTTGTGTGGAAAAAAAGTACCGCTCAGAGAGCCACATCCTGTACACTTTCACACGCTGGATAGCACTGATGGAAAGTTTCCACCTTGTCTCCTAAAAAATGTCCAGTGGATTTCCTCCCCAAACCTTCTCTGAGCCCTTGGGGTCCTTGTGACTTGATTATTTAGTCCTTTGTGTGCAAAAAAGTACCGCTCAGAGAGCCACATCCTGTACACTTTAACACGCTGGATAGCACTGATGGAAAGCTTCCACCTTGTCTCCTAAAAAATGTCCAGTGGATTTCCTCCCCAAACCTTCTCTGAGCCCTTGTGGTCCTTGTGACTTGATTATTTAGTCCTTTGTGTGCAAAAAAAGTACTGCTCAGAGAGCCACATCCTGTACACTTTCACACGCTGGATAGCACTGATGGAAAGTTTCCACCTTGTCTCCTAAAAAATGTCCAGTGGATTTCCTCCCCAAACCTTCTCTGAGCCCTTGGGGTCCTTGTGACTTGATTATTTAGTCCTTTGTGTGCAAAAAAGTACCGCTCAGAGAGCCACATCCTGTACACTTTAACACGCTGGATAGCACTGATGGAAAGCTTCCACCTTGTCTCCTAAAAAATGTCCAGTGGATTTCCTCCCCAAACCTTCTCTGAGCCCTTGTGGTCCTTGTGACTTGATTATTTAGTCCTTTGTGTGCAAAAAAAGTACTGCTCAGAGAGCCACATCCTGTACACTTTCACACGCTGGATAGCACTGATGGAAAGTTTCCACCTTGTCTCCTAAAAAATGTCCAGTGGATTTCCTCCCCAAACCTTCTCTGAGCCCTTGGGGTCCTTGTGACTTGATTATTTAGTCCTTTGTGTGGAAAAAAAGTACCGCTCAGAGAGCCACATCCTGTACACTTTCACACGCTGGATAGCACTGATGGAAAGCTTCCACCTTGTCTCCTAAAAAATGTCCAGTGGATTTCCTCCCCAAACCTTCTCTGAGCCCTTGGGGTCCTTGTGACTTGATTATTTAGTCCTTTGTGTGGAAAAAAAGTACCGCTCAGAGAGCCACATCCTGTACACTTTCACACGCTGGATAGCACTGATGGAAAGCTTCCACCTTGTCTCCTAAAAAATGTCCAGTGGATTTCCTCCCCAAACCTTCTCTGAGCCCTTGGGGTCCTTGTGACTTGATTATTTAGTCCTTTGTGTGCAAAAAAAGTACCGCTCAGAGAGCCACATCCTGTACACTTTCACACGCTGGATAGCACTGATGGAAAGTTTCCACCTTGTCTCCTAAAAAATGTCCAGTGGATTTCCTCCCCAAACCTTCTCTGAGCCCTTGGGGTCCTTGTGACTTGATTATTTAGTCCTTTGTGTGCAAAAAAGTACCGCTCAGAGAGCCACATCCTGTACACTTTAACACGCTGGATAGCACTGATGGAAAGCTTCCACCTTGTCTCCTAAAAAATGTCCAGTGGATTTCCTCCCCAAACCTTCTCTGAGCCCTTGGGGTCCTTGTGACTTGGCCATTTCACAAAAAAGTACCGCCCAGAGGTAAAACCACCTAACAACCGTGACTGAACATTAGGGTCTTTTTGTTCTAGCCAATTAATCCATAATGCAGCGAGAAAAGAAATACTCTGGGGGTGGGGGGGAGTGTAAAAATCACTAGACCATTCAAGATTTATCTTTCTGTTATTCAGATGCAACTCATTTAACGTAAATTGCGGAAAACATCATTTCTCCTTTCCATGAAGCCATAAAGAAAGCCTCCATTCATTCCCATTTATAAAGCTCATGAATATCTCAAGGTATCTTCCTTACAGACAAGTGCATCTATCGAAGTGATCTCAGCGTCAATTAGTCTAGAAAGCACGTTCGATCGTTAAGAGAGAGAAACTTTACGCCGATGAAAATAGAACCGAGAAATCAATTGAGTAGCAAGAAGTCCATTCCCAAGCCATCTTCTATTCGTTGATGAGGAATGGGACCACACCCCATTTTACTACTTAGCAGCAGAAACAGACTCGGTGTCTACAACAGTGTATATCTTTTTCATTATCGTAAAACATGGAACAGAAGCAAATTAAGAAGAGGACGGACCTCATAATGCTTTTTTCGCGTGAAAGATCGTCACGCAATACTGATTGCACGCGCAATTAAATAATGAGCAACACTCAGACAGTTGGGTTGTTGGGTTTGGTTGTTTTACCTCTGAGCGGCACTTTTTTTGCACACCATGGGCTAAATGGCCAGGTCACATGGACCCCGAAGGCTCAGAGAAGTTTGGGGGAGGGGACCCACTGGAACAGCTGTTGGGAGACAGATGGTAGCCTCCCGTCAAGGCCATCCAGCGTGTTCTTTAACGTGCACAGGGTATGGCTCTCCCGCTCACTTGGCCACCGCTTAACGTCCCATCCGACGGACGGTGACCTTTCCAAGCCCATCGGTGTCCCCTACTGACCGTGAGCAGGGCGGGGAATTTTGCGGAGATAAATCTCAACGCTGACCCAGCTGGGACTCGAACCTGGGAACTACAGATTACGAGCCTGGCGCGCTACCGACTGAGCACCCCCGCCCCCAACACTCAGACAGATCCCACCGTGAGTAACAGCGTAGTTACTAGACGCAATGTGAATAAAGAACTAATTGTTCTTGCGAATTTTTTTGTGTGTAATTGCGCACGATGTTGGTAGACATTTTGTTCCAATCGTTAACCCTATGAAAGGATTTCTCTCTGAATTAGCGAATTGCGTGACTCAAGGCGAGGAGTTTCTTTGATGTGGTTTTTTTTTGGCATCTTAATTCAACATGTGCCAGAGGTTTTATTCGCCTTGAGGTAAATTGTTCAATTGTTTTCTATCGATAAAATGTCGATATTTATGTTGAAGCGCTCGATATGAATCGATTGTATGAAACTAATGTAATAATTAAAATGCATTTTGACAGATATGGGAAGTCTCAGGGAAGTCTCAGTAAGTCAAGTTTTTCAGCAATAGGTTAGAATTTTTAGGGTTGGGTTGTTTTACCTCTGAGCGGCACTTTTTTGCACACCATGGGCTAAACGGCCAGGTCACATGACACGAAGGACACACGTGACACGAAGGTTGCCAGATCACTAATTTCTAAAAAAAATCGCTGCCAGATATTTTTTCTGAATTCTGTAATCAACCATAGTGTTCGGATACTTTTTTGAGCGACTGTAGGTGGTCATATTATTTTGATACTAGATCGTGTGGGCTCACTCACGGAAATATTGAGCGTGTGCAGTTACCGTTCACAGCAAACTGGAGCGTGTGCAGTAACTGCACACGCTCCAGTTTGCTGTGAACGGTAACTGGAGCGTGTACAGTTGCTGTACACGCTCCAGATATTTTTCCTGAATTCTGTAATCACGTGACACGAAGGTTGCCAGATCACTAATTTCTAAAAAAATCAATGCCAGATATTTTTTCTGAATTCTGTAACCAACCATAGTGTTCGGATACTTTTTTGAGCGACTGTACAGCGTAAATTTAGGCCTGAGGGTCTGAGCGATTAATGGTGGGCGATACCTTGAAAAGTTGAAAGAAAGAAATCGCCTCAGGGGAACATGGAACATTCGATTTCAAAGAGAATAAAGATTGCATTTTTGAACTTTAGTGTCCTCTAACGGTGTTAATTCAAACTAATGGAAGATCTGAAAACTACGAGAGGAAATAGATTCAGTAGTAGAGAAGAACAGAAAATATTCTATAAACATGGACCTCAAGACTAGCCAGATAGAAAAAAAAATAATTTTTATTTTTAAGACGTTGAATTTTCCATTCCCGGGAAGAAAGCTGGAATTCACTGCTACCAATGTAACCTACCACAAAATTTTTCATTTATAGCATGAATTTGTTATTTACACTAGTCATTTACAATTTTGCTTTCCAAATTAAAGGTCTTTTAATAATAAAAATAATAAATACCCCCTCAAGCAGCTGCTTGCCACAGAGGTCTGACAGGAGCCTGTCAGTTTGTATGCCACAGTAGAAAGTCTGTGAGGATAGCAGGACCTCAGCAGAAAAACAACACACACAATCATGCCTTAGCCGGAGCTCGAACCCAGGTCCCTTAGATCAGTAGCCAATCGCGTTAACCACTCGGCCACAGGACGCCTTTTTAATAATGCAAATGGAAATTATTAAGATATTCGGAAAATAGTAATCGCAATATCTTCTTAGTATCTATGTATCTTCCTAGGTGCGCCCTAAAAGCAAAAAACAAACCTAAAACATATTGATGGTTCATTCAGTCACTGAGTTCGTATTCGCTTCAAAGAAATATAGGGGCGCCGGCAATCTTGTGTAGGTAGATCGGTGACATATCTTCCTTCGAAGTGAATACGAACTCAGTGACTGATTGCATCATCGATATGCTTTTAGGTTTATTTTTTACTTCTTAAGGAAGAAAGATGGGTTTTCGGCTGTTTAGGAAGATAGGTATTTTTAAAATTTTTAAATACATTGATTTAACGTTATCCAAAGTGCCTCCTCTAATTGTGCACTCTTTCATACTTTCAAATACGCTGCCTTCAGAAATAAAAAATATTTCGTAGAGACAAGCAGGCCTAAAACACCCAACAAGTGGGGCGGGGGTGGCTCAGTCGGGAGCGCGCCAGGCTCGTAATCTGTAGTTCCCAGGTTCGAGTCCCAGCTGGATCAGAGTTGAGATTTATTTCCGCAAAATTCCCCCCCCCCTGCCCACGGTTAGTAGGGGACACCGATGGGTTTGGAAAGGCCGCGGTCTATCGGATGGGACGTTAAGCCGTGGCCCCGTGTGCGGGAGAGCCATACCCTGTGCACGTTAAAGAACACGCTGGATGGCCTTGACGGGAAGCTACCATCTGTCTGCCAACAGCTGTTCCAGTGGGTCTCCTCCCCCAATCTTCTCTGAGCCTTCGGGGTCCTTGTGACCTGGCCATTTAGCCCATGGTGTGCAAAAAAAAATGCCACTCACAGGTAAAACAACCCAACAAGATAATGCCATCAGTTTTACCTTTCTGAAAATAAGTTTTCCAAAGGAATCCCTCGGTTTTCCGATGGAGAAATCTCAAAGAGAAACTTTTCAAGCGTGATGCTAGATCCGCATGCAAACGAAACAGCCTATTAATCAGAGCTCGTGCGTGACGCCATCTGTCACGCGCACCTGATCAACAAAGTCGCGCCAAGGCGGCATCGAGAAAGGCGGGAACTGCGGTCAGCTGAGATTTTGCCCTTGACTGCATCCTCGTATCTTCCAAGTTCAAAGCAGCTGAGAATAATTTTCGGATCATGATGTATAAAACGAAGATAGAATTTAATGGAATTTCATGTATACTCTCAGACCATATAAACCAGCGAAAGGGGGAAAGAATTCTCTCAATGTTTTAAAATTTTAAACATTTTTCGAAGTTTTCAGAAGATATCTGAAACGTTTACGTTGGGGTCATCTGTATGTTGTCCACAACGCAGCAGTTTTTATCGATCGAAGCACAATAACTAAAAAAAATAGAACTATATTTTATATTTTACTGTTACAATTGTAACAGCAGTAGGATTATTCGTAGAACCTTGGACGTCAGCAGAAATTTTGTCAGGGGTTGTGAGGGGGGGGATAAAAAGTAAATCAATGTTTTGAAATAGAAATATTTAAGTTGAGACTTTCATTAAAGAGGGTAGTTGGGAAAATATCAGCTATGCACTCTATTCTCATATCATAATACAACTAAGGATGCCTGTCATGTGGGGCGGGGGTGGATCAGTCGGTAGCGCGCCAGGCTCGTAATCTGTAGGTCGCAGGTTCGAGTCCCCGCTGGGCCAGCGTTGAGATTTATCTCCGCAAAAATTCCCCGCCCTGCCCACGGTCAGTAGGGGACACCGCTGGGCTTGGAAAGGCCGCCGTCCGTCGGATGGGACGTTAAGCCGTGGCCTCGTGTACGGGAGAGCCATACCCTGTGCACGTTAAAGAACACGCTGGATGGCCTTGACGGGAGGCTACCATCTGTCTCCCAACAGCTGTTCCAGTGAGTCCCCTCCCCCAACCTTCTCTGAACCTTCGGGGTCCATGTGACCTGGCCATTTAGCCCATGGTGTGCAAAAAAAGTGCCGCTCAGAGGTAAAACAACCCAACACTTGGAAATGTTTGTGCTGGGATGACTCACGAGGTTGTTTTTCCGGTCTAAAGGTGCCCCGTGCGAGCGGTAACGAATGCCAGAAGTTGTTCATAGTCGTAAACTAGCCTAGGGGCGCTAGTGCAGGGACGAGGCTAGCCGGGAAAATTGAAACGTCAGCCTGTGCTTAGCTGTCGAACGAAGATGTCGTTGCGACACGCGTCAAAAGGACGCCGTCTTTCTCAAATTAACCCTTGAAGTCAGGGTGCGATTCCAAGAGGGAATCTCGATTCTTGGAGAATCTGTCTTTTTATTCTTGTGGTTCAAGAGGAACCACAGTGTAGGCAAAGGAAAATCCTTTCGCCGAGTTTTTGAGGTCTGTAAAGTGAGAAATCTCAGAGTGTGCAATTCTCCACCTCAGTATTATTGTTTGCAGCAGTGAAGCAGCAAAGGCCCACGGAGTGGAATTCATTCCCAGCACGGAGCTGTACATATTATAAATAAAGTGTGTCGTCCCTATCTACTCTCGTGCAGTTAATTGATGGACAGTTCCTATTCTTCATTCAACACAGTAAAGTTGAGGCATACAGTGGCACGGGCTTAAGAAACCCGCGAATCTGTGAGTTTCACCGAAATGAATTAAATAGTAATTTCATCGTTTCTCTCTCCTGTTCGGACTGGGTCATCATATCTGTCACAGTCTGACAGGATCCGAACCAAAAAGGGTCACGACAATGCCCAAACAAAAATTTCAAACTTATTATTCAAATATATGTAAAAATGCTTTTTGGTATAACTTACATGTCGTTAAGGAGCTGGCCAGCCTAAGATGGCTCAGTCGATAGCGTGCCAGGCTCGTAATCTGCAGTTCCCAGGTTCGAGTCCCAGCTGGGTCAGCGTTGAGACTTAATTCCTCAAAACTCCCCACCCTGCCCACGGTCAGTAGGAAGACACCGACGGGCTTGGAAAGACCGCCGTCAGTCGGATGGGACGTTAAGCCGTACCCCGTGTGCAGGAGAGCCATACCCTGTGCACGTTAAAGAACAAGCTGGATGGCCTTGACGGGAGGCTACCATCTGTCTCCCAACAGTTGTTCCAGTGGGTCCCCTCCCCCAACATTCTCTGAGTCTTCGGGAATCTTTGTGACCTGGCCATTTAGCCCATTGTGTGCAAAAAGAGTGCCGCTCAGAGGTAAAATAACCCAACCCAACCCCGTCTCCACAGACACACACATCCGCTATGCTTTTTTTTTTTTTTTCGAAGTTTAGGGCCTGGTGTACAGAATCAGATTAAAAATTTCCAATATTGAACTCTTCTGTATTTACCCGCCCGCCATATTAGGATCATTGTCGAATCCTTGTCCTCTAGCGTTATCAATATCCAAGTTATCTGCTTCTAATTTACTAAGAATTTCAGATGTTAAGTTCTCTCCTGTTCCGCCATGAGTTGGGTTGAGTTGTTTTACCTCTGAGCGGCGCTTTTTTGCACATCATGGGCTAAATGGCCAGGTCACATGGACCCCAAAGGCTCAGAGAAGGTTGGGGGAAGGGACCCACTGGAACAGCTGTTGGAGACAGATGGTAGCCTCATATCAAGGCCATCCAGCGTGTTTTTTAACGTGCACAGGGTGTGGCTCTCCCGCACACGGGTCATGGCTTAACGTCCCATCCGACGAACAGCGGTCTTTCCAAGCCCATCGGTGTCCCCTACTGACCGTGGGCAGGGCGAGGAGTTTTGTGGAGATAAGTCTCAACGCCACCCCCGCCCCCAATGAACCTCTTTTTTCTTGAGCGAAAATTTCGTCAAAGGATTTAGGGACGCGGGTACCGCCATGAGAGTAGATGAAATAAATATTTGAGTATTTAATATTGGTTTTAGTGTGTTAATTACGTGTTGAGTGCGTTTTGATAAATATACACTTATTATGTATCCTTTTCGTTATTATTGTCTAAAAATAGTTAAAACTATTCTACACAGCCCCCTCCCCAAAAAAAAATATTTAATAAAAAAGTGAAATAAAAAATATTATGACCTATAAAACATGAAAAGTAATAAACTTAAAAAAATCAGAGACTTCGGAAATAAATACCAAACCAAAGAGAAATAAGAATTCTATGCTATAAAAAAAGAAAACAAATATTAAAAAAGTATATGAAATTAGTAATGAAAATTTAAAAAGTATATGATTAGCAATTTCAACATTGTTTAAAAGTTGTTTGTTGCAGCAATTGCAGTTTGTGACAGTTAAATGCTGAAGGGAAAAGTATTCGCGATTTACAAACTTGAATGGAATTCCTGCTTGACTGAAATGAATAGAATTAGTGATGAATGTCGGTTTCAGTTCGATTTATATGATTTAGCGCATTGAAGAAAATTGAAATGAAATGAAAAAAAAAAAACTCTTTTCCGCCTCATTTTTTACTGTTCTTTGATTTCTATGTATCAACTGACTTTAAGAGTTGAACTAATAATTCGTTGAGATTTTTCTTTCGATATATATACAGTCCACCTGGGCTTATGCACGTTAACACATTGACAATAAAAAATGTAAGATAAAATCCGATGAATTGTCTTAAAACAAATTTGTCTGACAAGTACCGATGATCTTCTCCTCAGGGGTGAACAGCAAATATGGTCGAACATTGAATTCAATTTGAATACATGTATTTGTTCATATTTATGAGAGGGGCGGGAGGGGATGGAGGTGGCTCAGTCGGTAGCGCGCCAGACTCGTAATCTGTAGTTCCCAGGTTCGAGTCCCAGCTGGGTCAGCGTTGAGATTTATCTCCGCAAATTTCCCCGCCCTGCCCACGGTCAGTAGGGGACACCGATGGGCTTGGAAAGGCCATCGTCCGTCGGATGCGAAGTTAAGCCGTGGCCTCCGTGTACGGGAGAGCCATACCCTGTGCACGTTAAAGAACAATCTGGATGGCCTTGACGAGAGGCTAACATCTGTCTCCTAACAGTTGTTCCAGTGGGTCCCCTCCTCCAACCTTCTCTGAGCCTTCGGGGTCCTTGTGACCTGATCATTTAGCCCATGGTGTGCAAAATAAGCGCTGCTCAGAGGTAAAACAATCCAACCCGTATTTATGAGCAAGCGCAAGTCATGACCGTTAGAGTATCCTACATAGTGAGATTCAGCCTTGGAGCAGCAAAATTTTAAGGGGAAATATCGGGGTTGGGTTGCCTTAAGCCGGTCCTGAATACCTCATTCAAGCCTTTATACGCAAAAATTGTGACTCGTTCTATATTTTTTTAGAAAAGTAATGTATCGCTATTTCCCAAACAAACAATCACGTATCCAAACGCAAGAATCTCAAATATTGCCACGCGACATTCGGCTAGTCGTGCTTACTGCAACGCACGCGACGTTGTCGAGAAGACTGCTGTGCGTTCGAAATAACGTCGATTAAAGATGAAGCTTAAAAAATACCAGAAAGAATGAAAAATGAGAAACTACCAGTCTTTCTTCTAAATCTGGAGAAAAGCCAAAAAGGTTGAAGCCTGCCAAATCCGGTTTATTGGTAGGATTTTTATTTGTTCGGTTTATTCCACACGATCGATCTGTGTCTAAGGAAGTCAAGGTCGATGGTGTGAGAGAGTGTATCAGACAGACTCCGATGTCTGTGACGTTGTAGAGAAAAATATAAGGTCAACAAGAAGAAAGTTCGTAACTTGCAATGTAATTTGATCGAATATAAAATTTTAAATTAGGTTATTGCAGTGAACTGACGATAATTATAGCAAATGCATCGTGAACTAGAAGAACGAATGTCGCCTCTGGCGCATATGAGCATTTCGTTTTCGAAGAGAATGGCATTTTTCGATTGCATACTCTTTCACTCCTTAAAAATTTCGATTGCAGCTAATAGATGATAGGGGGGAGGGAAATACAGTCGCTCAAAAAAATATCCGAACGCTATGGTTGATTAGAGAATTCAGAAAAAATATCTGGCAACGACTATTTTAGGAATTAGTGATCTGGTAACCTTCGTGTGACGTCTCCCGCACACGGGACCACGTCTTAATGTCCTATCCGACGGACGGCGGGGTTTCCAAGCCCATCGGTGTCCTCTACTGACCGTGGACAGGGCGGGGAATTTTGCGGAGATAAGTCTCAACACTGGACTCGAGCTTGGAATTGCAGATTAAGAGCCTGGCGCGCTCCCGACTGGCTCACCCCCGCCCCCCGAAATAAATTAAAACTACCTAGAGATCTGAAAAATGTGAATTATATTTCGTTAGTACCAATCCAACTAAAAATAATTCTCTAATTATCTCTTAAAACAAAACAATTGTGTTTTCCACCCACAATGGGGCGGGGGTGGCTCAGTCGGTAGCGCATCAGGCTCGTAATCTGTAGTTCCCAGGTTCGAGTCCCAGCTGGGTCAGCGTTGAGATTTATCTCCGCAAAATTCCCTGCCTTGCCCACGGTGGAGTAGGGGACACCGATGGGCTTGGAAAGGCCGCCGTCCGTCGGATGGGGCGTTAAGCCGTGGTCCCATGTGCGGGAGAGCCATACCCTGTGCACGTTAAAGAACACGCTGGATGGCCTTGACGGGAGGCTACCATCTGTCTCCCAACAGCTGTTCCAGTGGGTCCCCTCCCCCAACCTTCTCTGAGCCTTCGGGGTCCATGTGACCTGGCCATTTAGTCCATGGTGTGCAAAAAAGTGCCGCTCAGAGGTAAAACAACCCAACCACCCACTATGGGTGTAAGTGTCAACTCATTGCTGCCAATGAAAAATTCATGACCCTTCATATTAAATAAATATAAAAATAAATAAATACCCCCTCAAGCAGCTGCTTGACACAGAGGTCTGACAGGAGCCTGTCAGTTATATGCCATAGTAGAAGGTCTGAGAGGATGGTAGGACCTCAGCAGAAAAACGACACATACATCCATGCCTTACCCGGATTATTAAAATTTAAAATTTCTAGAGTAAATACATCATATGCAATATTCGTTTAATATTTTGGAATTTTCAAATATTGCAGCGTTAGAGGGCTCATTTATAGCTTTTTGGGATTCGGAAAGTTCGAATCGCAATATTTCATCGATACCTATCCAACACAAAAAATATTTTTAATTTTTCTCTATAAACAAAAAATTCGAGTCTACAGACTGACAGGCAGACAAACCGCAAAGTAAAATTCTGGAAGTGATCCCCATCCCCACAAAATAATGGCAAACGGATCCGTAGCTCCCTAGGATACATTAAAAGTATGAGACCCTTTTCGATAAGTGCTCGGGATCTCTTGGAGCCATCAAATCATCAAATATATGGGTACAAACTGTCATTAAATTCTCGAGATAGCTTGGAGAAGTTAAAATTAGGAGAAACCTGCGGTAAGTATTTGGGACCTTCTGCACGATAAAAAAATGAAAACCCTATTCTATAAGTTATCGTGATATTTGAGAGAGACATTAAAAGTATGGAATCCATTATCAACAATATTTCTATATTGCACCTTTTCGATATTTTATTCAGCCATTCATTTTACTAAGTATTGCCAGGATTGGGTTGTTTTACCTCTGAGTGGCACTTTTTTGCACACCATGGGCTAAATGGCCAGGTCACATGGACCCCGAAGGCTCAGAGAAGGTTGGGGGAGGGGACCCACTGGAACAGCTGTTGGGAGACAGATGGTAGCCTCCCGTCAAGGCCATCCAACGTGTTCTTTAACGTGCACAGGGTATGGCTCTCCCGCACATGGGACCACGGCTTAACGCCCCATCCGACGGACGGCGGCCTTTCCAAGCCCATCGGTGTCCCCTACTGACCGTGGGCAGGGCGGGGAATTTTGCGGAGATAAATCTCAACGCTGACCCAGCTGGGACTCGAACCTGGGAACTACAGATTACGAGTCTGGCGCGCTACCGACTGAGCCATCCCCCCCCCCCCCCTGGGAGAGATGTAAAATGAAACCTTTCTGGTTTAAAAGATAATTATTTGTCAACGCAGGGTCATATAATATCCAGTAGGCACTGTGCCTAGGGCCTATGAAAAACGGTTTTGACCTTTTTCTAATTTGTGTGATAAAAACTTTAACAAAGATCTCTTCTTGATAAATATATTAATAACCATGCTACTGAACAGTATTTCACAAAGAAACAGAGTCCAGACCCATCTACTCCTGGAAATCGATGTACCCATGAAAATGTATCCGCCGAAAAATACAAGAGTTTTTGGAATAGGCCTACAAGAATCGGAATCCGGCCTTGGTCACTAAACAACTAGCTTCGATTAGATAATGAGAATGAAATTAAAATTAGCAGAAAAATGTAGTGTGGAGGTTAACTTTATAAATCAATTACTTTATAAATCAATTACTTTATAAATCAATTACTTTATAAATCAATTACCCCTCAAGAATTTGCTTGCCACAGTCTGAAAAGAGTTTTTCAATGCAATAAAGCCATAGACAAGGCTTGTGAGGTCGGCGAGACCTCAGCAGAAATACAACACAAATAATGAAACATCAATGCCCTTACCCAGGGCTCGAACCTAGATTCTTTAATCTGTAACCAAGTACACTAACCACTCGGTCACTATACAAATAACCATATAATAATTTATTTTCCATATAATTGGATACACAGAAGGTTCAGATGGTGCATAAGAAACGCAAAGACTACAATAATCAATATTTATAGCAACAAAGTTTTCTATGAGGTTTAGAAACTAAAACGAAAAAATGGTGACAAGTCCACTTCTTTCAATTTTCTACTGAAACTCTGCATTGTTTGCGAAAACACCACGTCCTTCGGATTGGTTGGTTGGTTGTTTTACCTCTGAGCGGCACTTTTTTGCACACTATGGGCTAAATGACCAGGTCACATGGACCCCGAAGGCTCAAAGATGGTTGGGAGGGGACCCATTGGAACAGCTGTTGGGAGACAGATGGTAGTCTCCCGTCAAGGCCATCCAGCGTGTTCTTTATCCTGCAAAAGGTATGGCTGTCCCGCACACGGGGTCACGGCTTAACGACCCATCCGACGGACGTCAACCTTTTCAAGCCCATTGGTGTCCCCTACTGACCGTGGTCAGGGCGGGGAATTTTGCGGAGATAAATATCAACGCTGACCCAGCTGGGTTGGGTTGGGTTGTTTACCTTTGAGCGGCACTTTTTTGCACACCATGGGCTAAATGGCCAGGTCACATAGACCCCGAAGGCTCAGAGAAGGTTGGGGGAGGGGACCCACTGGAACAGCTGTTGGGAGGCAGATGGTAGCCTCCCGTCAAGGCCATCCAGCGTGTTCTTTAACGTTGGGTTGTTTTACCTCTGAGCGGCACTTTTTTATACACCATGGGCTAAATGGCCAGGTCACATGGACCCCGAAGGCTCAGAGAAGATTGGGGGAGAGGACCCACTGGAACAGCTGCTGGGAGACAGATGGTAGCCTCCCGTCAAGGCCATCCAGCGTGTTCTTTAACGTGCACAGGGTATGGCTCCCACACACACGAGGCCACGGCTTAACGTCCCATCCGACGGACGGCGGCCTTGCCAAGCCCATCGGTGTCCCCTACTGACCGTGGGCAGGGCGGGAATTTTGCGGAGATAAATCTCAACGCTGACCCAGCTGGGACTCGAACCTGGGAATTGCAGATTACGAGCCTGGCGCGCTACCGACTGAGCTACCCCCGCCCCACGTCCTTCGGAAGTTGTTCCAAACCCTCTCCACCCTGCAGACGAAAGAATGATATTTACAGTTTTTCTTGGTCAGTGGAATATTAATACACATGGACCGTCTTCTCGTGTTGCTACTTAAAGTTGTTAGCAAGGGATGTTGGATGACTTGGATGTCTTATCTAATCAACTATTACCATATCCAATCAACTACTAACATATCCATCTATATCTTTCACTTCACTGTATATTTCCTATCATGTTACAAATATAATTCTTTTGAATAATGTTATACCATACTAAATCAAAAACTAAGTTTCGAATGCACTTTTTCATCATATCAACCTAACATCTCCATTCAACTTTTGCGAAATCTTTCTTACATTTATTTCTCTCCAGTTGTTTTAAGTCCACGATGCTCAAAAAATCCGGAGCAATCACTCTTCCGATATCAGAGTTTTCATGCTCCAGCTTCTCCAGTCCGCGAGCACCAGAAATGCATCGTTCGAGAGAGCCTGCATCTTCGTTACGCCTGAGTGCGATTAAATCTCCGTGACTCAAGGACGGCGTGTGCCCACTCTCCAGTAAGAGTCTGGCAACTTTCATCTGTCACTCGCCAATCGCTGCTGTTTATGTGTATGTTTAATGTAGGTGCAAGTTTCGAACTCTGAAGCTCCGTTGCCCCTTGATGGGGTGAGTGATGGTCGCAGAGGATCCCTCGAGTTCGCCTCTTCGCTGAAACCATCTGTTTTCGCGCCCTATAAAGATGTTGGATGAATGACTAAAAAAGCGAGTGTGCAATTTCATCTCGTGTCATAGTTTCTCTCAATCCGTGCTTTCTTTTGGAGTGTATGTTATTACCTCGCCCTGATATAGAAAAAAAAAATTAATTTGGGAGGAGGGTCAAAAGACTGGATTAAACTAGAAAGGACTAGAGCTATTTCCCTCCACCCCCCCCACTTTTTTTTTTAAATTACACTCCCGCATAGTAAAATATATTTACTCTTTTTTCGTTTTGTTTTTAAAGCATTCTTGCAAAATATGTTTAATACTGGGTGTCTGAGAAAATAGATGTATGCCCATTTCATTCAAGAATATAGTATATGTCAATAAAGAAAGCATAGATGTAATCAGCCGTCCCGTGACCGAGTGGTTAGCACGCTTGGCTACTGATCTAAGGGACCTGGGTTCGAGCCCCGGTATTAGGCATGATGCGCGTGTCGTTTTTCTGCTGAGGTCCTGCCATCCTCTCAGATCTCCTACTGTGGCATATAAACTGACAGGCCTCTGTGGCAAGCAGCTGCTTGAGGGGGTATTTATTTATTTATATGTAATCAGGGCCTGATCTAGGGGGGGGGGGGCAAGGGGGCCATGTTCCCCACTTTTAGAATGTGAGTAAGGGTAAAAAAGGCAAAAATTTATTATATTTCATTCATCTTTCAGGATTTTTTTTAAAAAAACATGTAAAAAAAAGTGGGATATGTTGTATTGCATTGGAAATCAATTCTCACCTCCCCCCTCTGCATTTTTTTTGGATCAATTGTGTTTCTTGTCCGCTCCCCAAATCCGTCTTATAGCCTCTTAACTACAGAAGTCCCCTCTCACACTGAACCACCTCGTGACCTCTGTCTGTCATTGTCTTCCATCAATTCTTCCAATCGTTCTTCGTCTCGGTCAGTTGGTAGCGCACCAGGCTCCTAATCTGTAGTTCCCAGGTTTGAATCCCACCTAGAGCTAATAGTTATTCCCCACTCTGCCGTCGGTCAATAGGGGGCACTGATGGGTTTGGAAAGGTCACACAGTCCGACAGATGGGACGTAACCTGTGCACGTTAAAGAACACACTGGATACCTTGACGGGAGGCTATCATCTGTCTCCTATCAGCTGTCCAGTAGGTTCCCTTCCCTCAAACTTCTTTGAGCCTTTAGAGTTCTTATCTCCTGATCATTTAGCCCTTTGTGTGCAAAAAAGGGCCACTCAGAGGTTAAAAGAATCCAACCTTTCATCTCAAACTTTCCGCTAAATATGTATGTTCCATTGTGTAATAGAAAAATCCCCTTTTCAGCGAATGAAATGCTAGCCATCTATCGAAAGACGCAGCGATGATTCGAGACCATTTATCATAAAACAAAATATGCATCTGCGCTTG
The DNA here is from genome assembly GCA_038380435.1 of Ryuthela nishihirai. Taxonomy (NCBI): domain Eukaryota; kingdom Metazoa; phylum Arthropoda; class Arachnida; order Araneae; family Heptathelidae; genus Ryuthela; species Ryuthela nishihirai. The sequence goes on from JAWZYU010000020.1 coordinate 47,191,365, forward strand.
CGCGGAGCACTCATTTACAGGTCTTCGTATTCTACTAACTGTACAGTCGCTCAAAAAAGTATCCGAACACTATGGTTGATTACAGAATTCAGAAAAAATATCTGGCAACGATTTTTTTTAGAAATTAGTGATCTGGCAACTTCGTATCACGTGACACGAAGTTGCCAGATCACTAATTTCTAAAAAAAATCGTTGTCAGATATTTTTTGTGAATTCTGTAATCAACCATAGTGTTCGGATACTTTTTTGAGCGACTGTACATACCAAATGCAGCATATCTTTTATTACATTTTACCGAAAATTTTTTGGATTATTTCGAAATATTATGAAATATTCGTGAAATCCGAAGGCAGTGTGCGCATATAATAACTGTATCCGTTGACAGACTCAGATTAGGATTTAGTTCAGTAGTTCCATGAAGTGAAAACAAAAAGTGAGCAAATGTTGTGCGATATGTCTTCGAGCTGTAAATTGAAGATACCTATTCTCATTTGTTGCTTTGATAGTCTTCTGGATTCCCAGATTCGAGTCCCAGCTGGGTCAGCGTTGAGATTTATCTCCGCAAAATTCCCCGCCCTGCCCACGGTCAGTAGGGGACACCGATGAACTTGGAAAGGCCGCCGTCCGTCGGATGGGACGTTAAGCCCTGGACCCGTGTGCGGGAGAGCCATACCCTATCACGTTAAAGAACATACTGGATGGCCTTGACGGGAGGCTGCCATCTGTCTCCCAACAGCTGTTCCAGTGGGTCCCCTCCCCCAACCTTCTCTGAGCCTTCGGGGTCCTTGTGACCTGGCCATTTAGCCCATGGTGTGCAAAAAAAGTACCGCTCAGAAGTAAAACAACCAACCAAACTAGTCTTCTGGAAACATTATTATTAGGGATTTACTTGAGGAAACTAAGACAAAAAAATGTTTTTTCTTAAGAAAACTTGAATGCTTCGCTGCTATACTGGAATTAATCCCTAGCATTCTCCGTGATGGTTCCAATATGGGACCGAAATATACCATTCTTAATCAGAAGCAGGTGGATTTCGTGTCTTGAGTTTTTTTAAGTAGAATTTGAATAAAATCTGTAGCACACATAGGTTTTTTTTTTACATCCTTCCGGTTAGTAAATTAGATTATCAAGAAGTGGAGAGAAAGGTTACACTGTTATCGACGTGCTTTAATAAAAAATCTTTCAGATTTTATCAACTGGGATCTTATAAGAATTTATCAAGCTTTTTCCAAATTTTGGTATTAATTTTTGATTATTTCAAGCCATTGAATGGACAAATATTTAAAACAAACACCGAGTTATGAATTAAAGAACGAGAGCAAATCTTCAAGTAAAACCAGGCTGATGACTTCAACAAAGCGCAAATATAATGACGATTATTTAGAGTTTGCTTTTATTCTTTTTTAGGTGTGCCGCGGAAAAAAAAATTAGATTCAGTGTGCCGCGGAAAAAAAATTAGATTCAGTGTGCCGCGGAAAAAAAATTAGATTCAGTGTGCCGCGGGGAAAAAATTAGATTCAGTGTGCCGCGGAAAAAAATTAGATTCAGTGTGCCGCGGAAAAAAAATTAGATTCAGTGTGCCGCAGAGTAAAAAAGTTTGCGAGACACTGCCTTATCTGATGCTAGGGGTTGGAATCCCGTTTCCCCTTTTTCTTCAGATCAGAATGCTCGTCAAGAATCTGTTTTGAAATCTGAAACGTATGCCCTATTGTTTCAGATAAAGTCGAGACACCCCAAGTGACGATTCATTGGAAAATCCCAATAACACTTTTCGAAATAAGGAATCACGAAAAAATCTCTATCTCACATCCGATATCAGAAATTCAGAGAATAAATCCGAAGAAGTTCCCTGTCACAGATCCATGGCTATATCTTGGGGTAAATTTCTATCACACATCCAAAAATGAAGACTCGTGTTATATCTTTGTCATACACCCTCAGGTTAGGTCTCCCTGTTAAAATTCCTGTCACAACTTCAGGTTAAAGATTATGGTATTCTCTGTCACAACCTCTTTCCGGTCCTGCAGCTTATAGTAGCACTCTTCCTCATTGGTCTGGTTGAGATTTTCTCAGCTAACCCTCTATCTGTCCTCAGTGAGAAAAGTGACACCGATAGGCATAGAAAGGTCTACATATGTCCGTCGCATGCAACATTAAGCCGTGGTTCTTTGTACAGGATTGGGTTGGGTTGTTTTACCTCTGAGCGGCACTTTTTTGCACACCATGGGCTAAATGGCCAGGTCACATGGACCCCGAAGGCCCAGAGAAGGTTGGGGGAGGGGACCCACTGGAACAGCTGTTGGGAGACAGATGGTAGCCTCCCGTCAAGGCCATCCAGCGTGTTCTTTAACGTGCAGAGGGTATGGCTCTCCCACACACGGGGCCACGGCTTAACGTCCCATCCGACGGACGGCGGTCTTTCCAAGCCCATCGGTGTCCCCTACTGACCGTGGGCAGGGCGGGGAATTTTGCGGAGATAAATCTCAACGCTGACCCAGCTGGGACTCGAACCTGAGAACTACAGATTACGAGCCTGGCGCGCTACCGACTGAGCCACCCCCGCCCCTCTTTGTACAGGAGATCCATACCATGTGCATTTAAAACGCACATTACATAGCCTTAACGGGGGGGGGGGCGCATTACATAGCCTTAATTATTGTCTCATTACAGTTGCCCACTGGAGCTTGCAGTCATTTATAAACTATTTAATAATAATCTATATTTTATATTATATTTAAATTTTATATTATATTTATAGTTTTGATTTATTTTGGGCTTATATTGCCTCTCTAATGGCTTCAAGTCACTTAATTTTATTTTTTATCTGTAGAAAGGGTCACTTTGTTTTGGTTAAACCGCTTTTTCACTGGGGGGAACTTCCTAATTGACTTTTTCCTTTGTTCTCAGGCTTTCTAGGGTTTGTGGGGTCTTTCCTGTATACTCTCCTACCTTCCGATGACTATACTTTTGTGCAATGCAAATGGCTGCCTGTTTTTCAGTCTCATTGGGAATTTTAGGAAACTTTTTTGTTTCTTGGGAATTTTTAGGGAGTTTTCCGCTAGATTCAGCCACTTTGTGTGGTATTGAGCAACATTTGCTTCGGCTAGGGAGGGATTTTGAGGGAGTGGAAGCGTTTTTTGGGTGGAAGGTTACTTGGGGTTTGTCATTTTGGGTCTATTCCGGTTTGTTCTTTGGGTCACTTCCGGGTCATCTGGGACCTTTTGGAGCGTTTTTTATACTGCGGACCACTGGGATGCTGTGGGTTACTTTGGGTCGTTTTGGGTCATTTCCGTTTTTTGGAGGGGTCACTTCCGGCTGTTATCGGATAATTAGGGGTGTTTTAGGGCCTTTTTGCACCCACTCTTTTGGGAATTTTTGAGGTCACTTCCGTTTTTATATAATTTATATTCATTACTATATGTAGTGCACACTCTTCCAAATTAAAGGGAATTCGTAGAAAAATGATCGTAAATCAAATATCGCTCGGCCAATTTGCAAAATAATTGGTGAGAAAGTTTCTGTACATCTGCTTAATTGATATTGAAAATGACAAAAGTTTCCTCATCCTATCTCTTAAAATTCCGCAATAGAATTACTGTCTTAATTTGGGGTCCTTGTAACCTGGCCATTTAGCCCATTTGTGAAAAAAAAGTGCAGCTCAAGGAAAAAACAATCCTCTCCAATATTTTCATCGACCCTTTTTATTTGCACAGTGGAAATAGAAGCGTAAGTTTTAAAGAAGAAAAAATTGATCTTCGATGTGTTCAAAGCAGCATTATCAGCCATCAGTCACGGATCGGCAGCCAAACGTAGGATAACCCTGGCAACCAAACAGATCTCCGGTTACGTGAAGACGTCATGCTTGAAATGGCCGCGTTGGATGATGCGGAGATGTAAAGATGTAGCGCTCCCGAGGGGGCGGTGGTGACTCAGTCGGTAGCGCGCCAGGCTCGTAATCTGTAGTTCCCAGGTTCCAGTCCCAGCTGGGTCAGCGTTCAGATTTATCTCCGCAAAATTCCCCGCCCTGCCCACGGTCAGAGGGGACACCGATGGGCTTGGAAAGGCCGGCGTCCGTCGGATGGGACGTTAAGTCGTGGCCCCGTGTGTGGGAGAGCCATACCCTGTGCACGTTAAAGAACACGCTGGATGGCCTTGACGGGAGGCTACCATCTGTCTCCCAACAGTTGTTCCAGTGGGTCCCCTCCCCCAACCTTCTCTGAGCCTTCGGGGTCCATGTGACCTGGCCATTTAGCCCATGGTGTGCAAAAAAGTGCCGCTCAGAGGTAAAACAACCCAACCTTAAAGAACACGCAGGATGGCCTTGACGGGAGGCTACCATCTGTCTCCCAACAGCTGTCCAGTGGGTCCCCTCCCCCAACCTTCTCTGAGCCTTCGGGGTCCATGTGACCTGGCCATTTAGCCCATGGTGTGCAAAAAAGTGCCGCTCAGAGGTAAAACAACCCAACCCAACGTAGCGCTCCCGATGTATCTACGGACACAATCGATGGGGGTGATGAAAGCGAAGGAATTTATTCATTACTCAGGATTGTATTGAGGTTTGGCATTCTCTTCCATTATCGTTTATCAAATCGCTGCTGTTCTTAACTATAACAATATGACAGAAGTGAAGCCTAGATTGCATAAGCTTTCTTATATTTGCTTTCTAGTCCTCAAAACGATCTCATTCGAGTTCGTCGTAATCTATGGGATCAAAAAGATGGAAATGATCACAATCGTCATCATTTCTATCTTTTCGGTTTTAATAAGGTATGAATTTTATTTTGAAGAGGCTCCCAGAAGCCCTGGGCATTATGCCACCAGTAGTTGCCCCACGGTCTGTAAATGGTAGCTCGGTAGTCACTGGAAGGAGAGCTATGCACCAATCCCCTGTGATGATACATAGAACCGGCCAGGCCTAGCACCTAATGTCCGACCCCGCCTTCTCGTGGTGCAGACCGTTAGTACCTTTCAAAAGAGATACTCTCTTGTGAAAGTGAACGGAAGGGGAGGGCGGCCAGATTAGTGTGGCCTACTGATCTGGACAACTATGGCTACTTTTCTTTTTTTTTTCTACCCTGCTGAGGAGTGGTCAACCACACAGGGTCCTGGTGCTGACCATATAAACCCACTGGACCGGACAGATATATGGCTCTGAGCTTGATTATGGATCCTGATTTTGCTGCACCGGTGGGCTTCTGTGGAGGGAAAATCTTCCGCTGTGTTTCCTTGTTTGTTTGTGGGTTGACAGCCCCAAGTGAATAGATTCACAGAATATGTTTATCAGCTGGTGGATAATCCTGAGCAGAGGTCATCGCAGGCATCTGAACTCTTTGCATCTATTGGCATCGTCAAATTCTACATTGGAGGAAGTCTTCCAGTGTAGATGGCTTCAGCCTTTAGTGGTGGGGGAACGGGTCTTTGCCCCATGTCTGCGATTAGGGGGCTGTTTGATATTGTCGGCATTCCCTCTCTCAATAAACATAGTTTCTTTAAACATCCTACTAACCATTTTCTCTCCCTAGGTAGTGGGAATGTGAGGACTCTGCACTGAGCTTTTTCTCTTGATGTCCTCACAAAAGAATTCCACCGTTATAATTTAAATATTCTCAGCTTGCAAGAGACCAGATGGACAGATAAAGGTCAGATTCTTAAAAATAATCTTAAATTTCTCTTTTCAGGGAGGGACGACAATAAATATTACCAAGGCGTGGGTCTGCTTCTCAGCAGACACGCTAGTGATGCTCTTCTAGGATACGAGTGCATTAATGAAAGGTTTCTTACAGCAAAATTTCAGACAAGCGTTAAAGACTTGAATGTTATCTGCTGTTATGCCCCCACTGAGGATGCCGATGAGGATGAGAAGGATAGGTTTTACGGACAACTTCAGGATATTTTGAATTCTGTCAAGAAAGAAGTTATTACCCTTGTTCTAGCTAACTTCAATGCCAAAGTTGGTACTGACTCTGACCTGTGGGGAGGAGTAATAGGCCCTTTTGGTATTGGTAGCTGCAATGGCAATGGGCAACGTCTCCTACAGGTAAGTAAACTCAATGGATTCAGAATAACTAACACTTATTACAAACACCGCGACATACATAAGCACACATGGATTTCACCTGATGGGCTGCATAGGAATATGATTGATTATATATTAATTAACAGCAAATGGGCTAGTTCTGTTAGGAATACCAGGTCATATAGGGGAGCTGAAATTTGATCTGACCATTACCTTGTTAAAAGTGTCTTGCAACTGAAACTTAAAAAGTGTTGTGCTAGGGTTAAAAAATTTACTTTTAATACTGAAGCTCTGAAAGATCCAGTTATAGCCAAAGCTTACCATGATAGGTTACTTAGTCATTATGACAGTCATGGTATGCTTACTACTGAAGTTGAAGAAGAATGGTATGATTTTAAACAGGCTTTTTTGGACACTAACAGTACTTTTTTAGGAAAAAAGGTGCAGAGGAGGCAGAATTATCTGAGTGATAAGGCACTTGAGCTTATTTCAGAAAGAAAGAACTGCAGGAATGTCCTTAATCAATACCCTACTAGTCCTAAGAGATTACAGATAAACTTAATAAACGTGTAAAAGATCAGTTAGCTGCTGATAAGAATCTTTGGCTTGATGGTTTGGCTGACAAAGCCGAGGAAGCAGTTAAACAGCACAACAGCAGAGAGCTGTACCAGAAAGTTAATATTTTATGTGGGAGAAAACGGACAGGCATACAGGGATTGAGGGACAAACAAGGTAAGGTTATAGAAGGTGAGGATTCTGTCATGGCTAGGTGTGCTGAGCATTTCAGTGATGTTCTAAACAATGTGGTTAGTTCTACTCCCATTGTTTGCAATGATGATAGATGCATTGGTGGCTTTAATGTTGGCCCTATAACAGAATCTGAAGTTATTTTGGTTTTTTTTAAACTTAGACTTCATAAATCCCCAGGGGGTAGATGAAATTACTACGGAAATGCTTAGAGCTGGGAATGTTTCGGTTACCACTTGGATGACTGAAATTCTAAATGTTTTATGATAAAGGCATGGTTCCTAGGAATTTTACCAGAGCTATTTTCAAAATTTTTTATATATTTTCAAATTTTTTTTTACTTTATATATTTTTTATATATTTCATTATATTATATATTTTATTATTTTTTTATATATTTTTTATATATTTCAAAAATTTCCTATTTTCAAAAACGGTGATCGCAGTTCTTGTGATAACTATAGGGGTATCAGCCTACTCTCTGTTCCAGGTAAAGTTCTTTCCATGATTGTGCTTAATAGAATTAAGTATCTGGTTGACAGTCAATTGCGTTATGAGCAATGTGGATTCAGAAGTGGTAGGGGATGTTCAGTTCAGTTTTATTATAATAATAAGGTTACAAACAACAGATATTTGTAATACTCTTATTAACCCAAGAGCATCTAAGCTCATGTAGGTTAATTTACAAATTATTTAAATACATAATTTTGGCAACACTGACACTCAACTTTACATAAAGAAAAAAAATATATATATATACAAAAACAACACAGAATTTATAAAAACGAATTATTTTTTTTTACTTTAACACTGAAAACAGGCTATCTGCATTTGTAATGGTCATTAGATAATTAGCAGTGAGAGATCTGAAATGCATAAAATTAGTTTCATTTCGAATTATAATCGGTAAAGAATTAAAAATTTTAGGGGCCAAATAATCAAAGTGTTTGTGCATAATTTCTTTATTTGCAAGTGGTAACAGAAACCTTTTCCCATTATCTCGCATAGAATAATTTGTATAATGCAGCACTGCATTATTGTTTTTAAAGAAGTAATTTAATGTTCTATAAGCAAATAAATGTCTCAGTGGAAATACACCTGGAATGGTATACTTACGAAAAATGGTAACAGTTATATATTTATTTGGTAAAATTTGGAATATAAATTTATTTTGCATTGAGATTAGACTCCTTAATGATGAAATGTATGTTCCTCCCCAACTTGTAATACCATACTGTATAGCAGACTGGACCCAAGATTTGTATAACATTATTAACATTTTATTACTGAGGATTTTTTTTAAATAATAAAATTTATATAACATCTGTCTAAGTGTGTTTGTAAGTTTTCCAATATGCATTTTCCAACTTAGGGAGCTATCAATATAAACGCCTAGGTATAGTAGACTTTGAACCTGTTCAATTTCTTCACAGCAACAAGCTGAGTAATTATTGCATGAAAATGTATGCAATTTTAATTTAATCAAATTTGGATTGTATGATTGTGGATCAGATATTTTCACTTAGGCAGATTCTTGAGAAATGTTTAGAGTTTCAGAAACCTTTGGTTGCTAGCTTTGTTGATTTCAAAAAGGCTTTCGACTCTGTTGATCGTCATAATTTGTGGTTGATTGTGAGATCATATGGTATACCAGACAAGTTAGTTAACATAATGAAAGCTCTCTATAATAACACTGAGTCATGTGTGAGAGTTGGTAAGTCTTGTAGCAATTGGTTTAGCATTACTTCTGGTGTTCGACAAGGGTGCATTTTGTCTCATTTTCTCTTTAGCTTGATTATTGATTATGTTATGCGAAATTCACTTCAAGGAAAAGATTTTGGCCTTAAATGGTCTGGAGATATGAAAATTTCTGATTTAGATTATGCTGATGATTTTTACAAATGATGTTGATGAGATGAACTCTTTCATTCGGGCTGTTGATGAGACTGGTAGTAGAGTAGGTTTGGTTATAAACAGAGAGAAAACTAAAGTGATGAAAATTGGTCAGGCAGGCTGTGATTCAGTTAATCTGAATGGTTGCAGTCTTCAGCAGGTGTAACAGTTTAATTATCTTGGGAGCTATGTAACAGATAATGGTGATGTGCGGCATGAGATTAACAGACGAATAGGGATTGCTGCCAGGACCTTTAAGAGTCTATGGAGAGTGTGGAGAAATAGGCGTATACACCTAAAGACTAAAATTAGACTGTATAATAGTTTGGTACTTTCTAGGGTTAGTTATGGTAGTGAAACCTGGACACTTTGTAAACAAGATAACAGGAAACTAGATGCTTTTGATTCCAGATGCTTACGCAGTATTTTGGGCATTAGGTGGTTCAACTTTGTAACCAATGATGAGGTTAGGCAAAGGAGTCTGCAACCTCCTTTAAGCAGCATTGTGCAGAGAGAGACTCCGTTGGTTTGGCCATGTTGCCCGTATGAATAATTATAGATTGGCGAATATGGTTATGAACAGTGTGCCTAAAGGCCTCAGAAAGAATGGGAGACCTAGGATGCTGTGGGCAGACAATGTCAAACAGGACCTTGTTAGAACTGGTGTGCAGTGGCCAGATGCAGTAGATGTAGCTCAGGACAGACTTGCTTGGAGAACTAAATTGCACTGTGTGGTTGGACCTCCGTAGCCCATGTCTGCTTGAGGATGATGATGATGATGAGTTGCCCCACTGCTCAAAGCATTAAAGCTGGATAGGAGGAGGAAACCCACTGAGCAGTCATTAGGAGACAGATGGAAATTTCCCATAGAGGCCATCTAGCCTCTTTCTTAACATACACATGAAACGGCACTTCTGAACACGGAACCACGGCTTAACATCACATCCGAAGGACTTCGACTTTCCAAGCCAATCAGTGTCATCTTTCTCACCAAAGGAGGAGTAAAGGTTAGAGTCAAAAATCTTGGTGATGGCACAGTGAAAACTCGAACTTGAAAACATCAGCTTACGAGTCTGGAGCGCTATCTGATTGAGCTAGCGCTCTCCCCTCTTTGGAAGGTTAGATTTCAAACGTTGTATGACTTAAACACTTTCATTCGGTTGAACTCTATGAAACTTTTATAATGATGCGCACTTATTATTAACTTCTTTTAAGTCTGAATGGGCATTTTATTCCATTACATCCCAGATCGCAATGTATGAAATTTTGCATTCTTTACTGATTTTATTATTTGATCGCATATATTAATTGTGGTTAATGCATTTTTGTGTGTCTGTGGGTTGCTGTATTGTAATATATTTGATTAATATTATCCAAATTCTCTTTTAAACCCTTTGTTCAAATTGTGAAAAAAATGTTCATTTTTTTAAACATATTATTTGTACTAATTCTAGTCAAAGTATTTAGGCATTAAATTAAAAAGAAAACGCTGTTTCTATTGATTCATATATTAAAATAAATAAAATAAATACCCCTCAAGCAGCTGCTTGCCACAGAGGTCTGACAGGAGCCTGTCAGTTTATATGCCATAGCAGAAGGTCTGAGAGGATGGCAGGACCTCAGCAGGAAAACGACACAAACAGCCATGCCTTACCTGGGGCTCGAACCCAGGTTCCTTAGATCAGCAGCCAAGCGCGCTAATCACTCGTAGCGCTAGTTATTTTGCATTCTTGCAAATTCAGGAAAAAATCTCTTTGAGCGTGTATCACTTGTATTGTCTTGAACAGACTTCCTTTTCGTGACAGGTGTTGGGTTGGTAGAGATGACGATTTCTGACGTCACTTATGCAAAGTTTATCTAAGTGCATATTCGAAGTTACACTTCAGCAGTCGCGAAAATGTCACACTTTGTCTTCGGTGATTCAATTATGTAGCACGCTCTTCGAATCTGACGCCGGGTTGTCATAGAAACCATGGGTCAGTTTTATGATGCGTAAGTAAACGTACATTCTGGAAATATAGTATGATTCAAATGTCTGGACAAGTTCGCCAAAATGCGTTCGTATATAGAATATAGGAGATAGGAATGCGTACATATATATTGATATGCAGAATTAAATTTGATTGATTGTCCCTATGAATGAATCATACTATACTTTAGAGAATGAGTAGAGTTGCAAAAGGTTGAAAGTCAGTGGACCAATGCAACTGTTGGAGTCAGTGGTTGCAAACTGTTGAAGTCAGTGGTAAAAGTAAACAGTTGAAGTCAGTGGACTAGTGTAAGTGATTCAAGTTAACGGAGTTTTGCGTTAACAATATATTGATGAGGAGAGAAACTTCCGAGGGGTTAAAGAAGGTCTGAGAGGATTTCCTTTAAGGCCGGATCTAGGGAGAGGGATAATAAGACTTGAGAAGGGTTTTCCCAATTATAAAATAATGAGACTTGATTAGACTGAGTAGATAATAAGATAATAATAAGACTTGAGATAGGACTGATAATAAGACTTGAGTAGGGTTTTTCCAATTATTAAATATTCCACCAAACAGGAAAGGTTAAAATGAGATTTCATACTTTCTTTTAATCTATTTTTAGTGTCGGGCATAAAATACGAGCCTAAAATAAAAATATTCAAAGAAAAAGCTGTTTTGAATTTCAAAGCAGGTACACAAGTTTGAGATTTAGTATCAGACGAGAGGTTTTTCGGGGAGGGTGAATGTGTTGACCCCCCTCCCCCTCTGGGTACGTTACTGCAACTGGATTCCCAGTTGTTGGCTCGCTTCGCTCACTCCTGGAAACAACAAACTGGTTGTTCCAGGGAGTGACTCACCAGACAAAGCCATATCAAAAATTTAAACCACCTATTGAAAAACATATTTTTTTTCTAATTTACATATTTTGTTAAAATGCACACATTTACTCTTATCTGCTCTTCTTAATGGAATCGGGCCCGGTATGGAAAAAACCGGAAAAGATGGTGGGAGGGGAGAAAGTGACTCGATGAGCGAGAAAAAATTTAAATGGGTACAGGAGGCTGGATTTCTATTGAAATGTAGCATTTTCCTCCTCGTTTTAGAGATCTTTAAATATTTTTTTGAAAAATCCATGAAATATACTTCATTTTTATCTCTATTATGCTTACTAGCATTCTCAAACGGAAGGGGGGGAGGGGGCTCCCTCTTTGCCCTCTCCCTAGATCCGGCCTTAAAGGAAATGGTTTCTTTTGCGGCAATATTTAATTCATTAAAATGTCGTTTATTGTCTGAAGCACGTTTCGAAAATGTATTATTCCTTAAGGTAGGGGTTCTCAATGTGGGGTATGCGGAAAAAATTTTTGGGGTACGACGTGAGTGCTCAAAAGTCGCTAGATCTAGTAACAAAGTAAAAAATAGCCATTGTTATATTATAACGATAGTTATATCTATCTATACTAGGGGTACGCCAGTTACATACACATTTCCAGGGGGTACGTGAAGCGTAATAGGTTGAGAACCACTGATATATATGTTTTATTTTTTTCCCATTGTTATACTATAACTATAGTTTTATCTATCTGTACAAGGGGTACACCAGTTACATACACATTTCCAGGGGGTACGTGAAGCATAAAAGGTTGAGAACCACTGATATATATGTTTTAGTTTATTCCCATTGTTATACTATAACTATAGTTTTATCTATCTATACAAGGGGTACGCCAGTTACATAAACATTTCCAGAGGGTACGTGAAGCGTAATAGGTTGAGAACCACTGATATATTTGTTTTATTTCATTCCCATTGTTATACTATAACTATAGTTTTATTTATCTATACAAGGGGTACGCCAGGGGTACGCCAGTTACATACACTTTTCCAGGGGGTACGTGAAGCGTAAAAGGTTGAGAACCATTGCCTTAAGGCAATAATCGTTGTAAAATGTAACCATTATTCCATGTGAAATATGAGCAGCAAGGCCATATTTTTAACTTTAAATAAAATATCTTACATTATTTAAGTTATTTATTTCAGAATTTGACGTTTAATCTTCTAATCGATAAAATTAAGACCTTATTTTATACTGAAAACATACTAAGAGTTAGTGACAACAGTCATTTTACTCTCTTTTAATGCTTTATTTTCGGAATATGAAAAGCAGCAGTTTAATTTTTTTTAAACTCACTTGTGCACTTGACTGTATAAAATTTTATGAATCATCGGTAGCAACGCATCTAGGCAAAAATAGACTAAACAATAATGCTGATTTATCTCATGAAAGAAACTCAACATCTTGAATATCTCGAAGCCATTTACAAATGAATCAGCTTAAATTTTTCTCTTCCTTAATCATATGTAACCAAGAATTAGGGGAACGGAAGTTGGCCCTTCGGTAGCGCTGCTGGATCGCATCTGTACTTTCCAGTTTGAGTCCATCTATGTCAGAAGTGATATTTATCTCCGCTAAGCGTCGCCCTGCCATCGGTCAGAAAGATGACACCGATGAGCTTGAAAAGGCCGCTATCCGTCGGATGGGACGTAAAGCCTTCACCCCGTGTGTATGAGAACCACACCCTGTTCATGTTAAAGAATATGCTGGATTGCCATGACTTGAAGATGCTAAAGAGCACGCTGGATGGCCTTGACGAAAGATTCCCATCTGTTTCCTAACAGCTGTCCCAGTGGGTCCCCTACCCCAACCTTCTCTGAGCCCTTGGGTCCTTGTAATCTGGATATTTAGTCTTTTGTGTGCAAAAAAAAAGTGTCACTCAGATATAAAACAGCCCAACCCAAAAATTAGACAAAACGACGAAAAAAGCACCTCTGGGAATCATAAGTTTAGTTAGCGTTCATTTAAAATCGTTACTTTTATTCCAGAGTTAAAAATAAACTACCACCTCACTAGAGCAATGAATTATGTTTGAATAAACGCAAAGTCAAAATGTTAATCTGATAAGAACCTTTGCAGCTACCTCAGTTTCTCGTGAAGTAACAAAAAGAGTTTGCAGCGTGAAATAGTATCAGAAAATAAATGTGCCCTTGTTTCGGAAGGGTGTGGCTTTTTTACGAAACAAACGCCACACCCTCTGAGTTATAAAAGTGATATTTCCTTTGATATGCTAAAAGTTAAGACTCGACTTTTCAGGTAAATGTTAAGAAAAAAAATAATGATTTCTAAATAATTTCTAAAGAACAAAGCTCAGAATCATTACTTAATCTGAGAGCAGTTAAAAAGAAATCAACTTCAGATGTAGCATCATGTAGATCATGAATTTGAAACAGAAAGCCAAATTATTGTCATTTAAAACGCATCACGGTTTTCATATCACTCGATTGTTATGGGCCAACAAGAGGATTAAGATAAAGTGACAGACATCCAGATTTTCGGGATTAAGTTCATTTGTTTGGCTCTTGAGCGGGAACCGTTATTGCACAAAGAAAACGATTTAATTAAGTCGTATTATCTTCATAATTTCGTCATTAATAATCCAGAGTAAATCACCTGTTGATCAAATTAGAGTTCTAAATTGACAGAAAAATTTACTTTAGTTGTATGGGATTTGCAATTTATGACGATGAACTATTTCATTCTGTTTCTTTTTCAATAATGCGATGTAAATTTTAATTTTTTAATTTTTTAATTTTAATAATGCAATGTAAACTTTACCAATTTATTAGAAACGGATCAATTTAGTTATGTTTCTTAATAATGCAATGGGTGTTTCTTTCTTAGCACTGATTGGCATGGGGCGGGGCTGGCTCAGTCGGTAGCGCGCCAGTCTCGTAATCTGTAGTTCCCAGGTTCGAGTCTCAGCTGGGTCAGCGTTGAGATTTATCTCCGCAAAATTCTCTGCCCTGCCCACGGTCAGTAGGGGACACCGATGGGCTTGGAAAGGCCGCCGTCCGTCGGATGGGACGTTAAGCTGTGGCCCCGTGTGCGGGAGAGCTATAACCTGTGCACGTTAAAGAACACGCTGGATGGCCTTGACGGGAGGCTACCATCTGTTTCCTAACAGCTGTTCCAGTGGGTCCCCTCCCCCCAACCTTCTCTGAGCCTTCGGGGTCCATGTGACCTGGTCATTTAGCCCATGGTGTGCAAAAAAGTGCCGCTCAGAGGTAAAACAACCCAACCCAACTGATATAATAATCAACTGATAATAAAACGTCAGCCATTATTGTATTGCTCACTGTCATAGAGAAAATGGGGACCATCAAGTGCACATCATCATCATCATCATCCATTTCCAACAGACATGGGCTACAGAAGTCCAACCAGATTGTGCAATTTAGTTCTCCAAACCCATCTCTCCTGAGCTACATTTGCTGTATCTCGCCAATGTAGATCAATTCCAACAAAATCCTCTTCAACTTGTCTGCCCACTGCATCCTAGGTCTCCTCCTATTTCTGAGACCATTTGACGCAATGTTCATAACCCTATTCACTAATCTACAGTTATGAATATAGACAACATGGCCAAACGGAGTCTCTCTCTTCACAACATGCTTATGGTGCTCAAAGGTGGTTTCTGACTCCTTTGCCTAACCTCATCACTACTTACAAAGCTGAACCACCTGAAGTCCAAGATACTGCGTAAACATTTAGAATCAAAAACATCAAGTTTAGGTGCACAGTAAATTCAATTTCTGTCTGTAAAATAAACTGAGTAATTAGCAAACACATCATAAAGAATAATTTCATCTGATAGAATATGTGTTTCAGTAAGAGAATGATGACTAAGAAATGCACGATTCTAAACAGACTTCTGAGGCAAGCATCTGCTTGACGGAGTATTTATTTTTAAACAGAACTGAATAACACATTTTCTTATTAAAAACTTTATGTCGCTATTTAATTATTGTGGTGCATTTAATTCTTACAGTTTCATTTATTTCGTATCGCCTTATATTAATATTGTGTCAGTGAAAACGTCGTAGCAGAAAGCACAAGATTTTTAAGACCGTAATGAAACAACTTACTCCTAGCAAACGTCTGTTGAGTTGTTACGGTTATGACTTTGTCCTTCAAACAAAAAAGAATTAGTACAGCCAGTTTTATGCTGCTTCCATAACATGTATTATTCTTTCTTTTTGTCGTGACTCATGAAACGTAATAACAGAGATAATTAAGTTGCCCCTAGTGAAAAATCCTTTTCATAAAATGGATTAAGAAGCCCGAATAAATCACCTAGTTGTGCAAAGCACGTATAGTATGCCACAAAAGCTTCTAATGAAAATTTTTACCACTTTTCAAAGGATTTTTACTTATTTCGTTCAGTAGCGTTTCTCCACCTTTTTCTGCTTGCGGCACTAGCTTCAAGTTCCGTAGTAGCCCTAACAGTTACGGTTATCAAATTATAGGGGGGATAGATCACGATTTTGAAATCTTTTGAGACCTCAAAAGCGTTTTGTATACTGTTAATATCACCTCAAAGAAAATTATCTAAAAAAATTTAATAATATTTACTTCAATCCGTTTTTGTTTCGTTATCTTTGCATCATCTTCAAAAAATAAATTGAATTTCTTATCTCACACCTAAATGAAAATTCATAAAATTTCGGTTAACCAACCAAGGATTATCAATTTAACGGAACAAAAGTCGGTTACACGTTAAATTTTGGGTGTGTGTGTGCAAAATCTCGCGCAACACTTTCCAGCATTCTCAAGGCAGTTCAGGAATTCTCACTTCAGGAAAAAAACCTCAATGAATTTTTCACTAAATTTTCCCAGTTTAGACTTTTTTGGTCACTAGAATTTTTAAATAACGTACTTTTTTAATACTTGTTTGATTTCGATTTTAGTAACATATTGTTTTTAACATTGATTTTTGCTTCAACCCCTTTTTCCTCAATTATTGTACTCTAAAATATGTTTGTAAAAATTTCATCATGGAAAAAAAAATACGAGGATATTCTAATGTCTCTTTTTAATATTTTACCCAATAATGCTTAACAGATCCAGAAAGTATACCAGATTCGGATTTTTATTCTTTCTGGAGTATTTTTGTTCTCAATTCTTTGATGAAACTCAGCGAAATGTCATCGTCATATATTTTTCAAATAAGTATTCCCCTTTGTGCACTTAAATCATAAAAATAGATTTCATTAGATCGGCAAGGGCGTTGCCACTCTTGTGTGCATTAAAAAGGAGAATTGCTGTACGATGGATATCGATTATTTAATGAATGTACATCGTTATTTTTATTTTATCTTTCTATTGCTTTTACGCTTGAACTTCTCAGTCTTTTTAGATCTATTCAAACAGTTGTTCTACAATATTTCCCAAACCCTGATCAAATTATATATTACAATTATCATAAAATTACACATAATAATTTTATAATCACTATAAGCTATACGTTGTGTTAACATTGCGGAAAGTTAGCTTTCGTTTCAAATTGTGGTATCTTCCCGTGTATAAGACGCACTTTTTTACTTATTAACCACCGTCTTGTTTACTAAACTTTAACCACTCTTACGCTTGCTTTGGATATAGAAGGAAAAATTGTCTTGAGTGTAAAGTGCTGTAATAGTGCATGGCACTTCTTTTACCTTCAAGATATAGCTAAAAATCACAGTGCATCTTATAAGCGAAGATTGAAGAAATTCCTGTTTTCCTACATAATATGAGTATTGTCGGAATGCTCCCAAATGCAAATGTACATGCCATTGACGTCACTTGTTGTTTTCGATGTGGAATGAAATGTAAATCAGTTCTTCCTATTTTATTTTTTGAATCTTTGCTGACTCCAGGAGTACCCACCCTTGCCAGTGCAGGTGCACTCTGAATCAACCAAATGGCATTCTTTAACTCCATCCACCCTTGAGAAAAGATTCAATTACTGTATTTTGAACCGTCTAAAACAGGGGTGAACAAACTCCGGCAATTTAACAATTTTTTCCCACCAACGTAAAACCGTAAAACATAAATTAAATTTTTTAATCTGGATCTACTAAAGTTAATTGTGTTTAATAAGATGAAAGACGAAAATTTGAATAACATTATACAATTCGCAATATGTTATTAACATTGAAGTCAAATGTTCAACAACACATTTCTGTTATCTAATCCTTTCATTCCCATATGCTTCGAAGCTAACCTCATTTTTAACATTAAAGTAAACTTTATATTAATATTCAATTTAATTATTTTGTGCCTATTTATATGGTAAGTACAATTTAATAAATGAAGTCAGCCCTTTTTGTTTTTTTTTAACTCCTTTCCACAGCAAACATAATATTTTTGTGTTCAGCCTGATGCCAAAAACGTCTGTTTGTGCACCCCTGATGTAATAAGATAATCATTAAATAAATTATAATCAGAAAGAACCGCTGAAAAAGTTCTCTACTTAAAAACGAAAACATGCATTTCTAATGAGTATTTAATTGAAAAAAAAATTATATTTTTAAAGAATCAAGAAAATATTTTGATTAAAAAATATACATATGTAATGAGTACTATGAAATGGCAACATCGTTCAATTATGCACCTAAAAATGTTTGATCAAAATATTGGAAGGAATGAGCCTGATTCAGTATGTCGATTTATAAACTTTTTTTATTGCTTTATAAACCACAAGTTCTGTTCCAATGAGCAGTGGATTGGACGGGCCTGTATTAAAGGATTATGAATTTAGTTGATGTATAGTAATAGTAACTAAATCTGACGTATGAACTTTCGCCAGCTCTTTAAGTGTCAGAAGAGGGACAATGAAGGAATTGCAATTAGCTGAAGAGTCTAAATTAAGTAATGGCCAGCTACACGGAATAATTAAATACTTCGGCGCACGACTGCAGAAGAATCAGAAATAGGATACGCCATTTTGCAGGTTGTCGTAGTGGTGTTTACTGAGGCTTCGCGAAAAGCTTTTACTCTCTGAGTATAATTAATAATTTAATGTGGAATTCAAAATGGATCTAAACGAAATGCGAAGTTATCCTTGATCGAAATTGTTAAGTAAGAATGCAATGGATCTGAGATTCAAAGCTGGGATTCTAAATTTCATTTGGTGAAATTGGCTGGAAAGGCTCTGATTTAAAAAGAAAGCTTATCAAATTGTCTACATCGATAATACCAGCGGTTTTCGCATGGGCACTGTCAGTAACGTTTCCGGTGTGGCTGGAAACGTAGGGTTGTTTTACGCTGAGCAGCACTTTTCCGCACACAATGGTGCAAAATTACAAAGTTGCAGAGACACCAAAGGCTCAGAGCTGGGTAAGAGGAAGGAATGCTTAAGAAATGTTAGCAGACAGAAGAAAGATTCCCGTCAAAACCATCTAGTGTGTTGTTTAACGTGCACAGGTAAGGCTCTCTTGCACGCAGGGACATGGCTTCACGTCCCGTCAGACGGACGGCATTCCTTTCTAAGCTAATCGGTGCTTACATAAATCTAGGCAACAACGTAATAGGGGAGCGGTCTTTTACAAAGCGGTTAGTGGAGAAAATCAAGACTTAAGTGCAATGAGGACTCCAATCTGGAAACATCAGTTACATGTCTGCCTCGTTACCAAGTTAAATAATCGCTCTCCAGTGGACAGGGGAGGGGAAATGTGAGGAAGTTAATGCCGTTTATATTATCGAGGACGGGAGACATAAAGGTACTTGTGCCCCTGGGAGTAAATGTGTTATTGCAAATGTCTATTGTGAATTTCTAATCAAATGAGGCTTTCATCTCCTCTATGGGTTCCAATGGGATTATAATAGCTTTGAAATTCTAAGTATGCTCTAGTCACCTGACCGCTGACCAGATCATGAGAACTCAAGGACTTTGGAGGCCTTATTATCTAATTTTTATGAAATAAAACGAGATAGATTTTTCGCTTTGTCATCTGTAGACACTGAACATTTTTTTAGAGATAAAAATTATTTTCGGGTTTGATAGGTATCGATGAAATACTACAATTCGCACCGAATCTCACAGAAGTTATAATTGCGCCCTCTAACGGTGGAAAAAGTGGAAATTGCTAAATTTTAAACGGATATTGTGAACTATTATGATAGAAATTTGAAATTTTGATGGTGGAGTATAAAATTCATGAAGTTTCCACTGATAATAATGAGCTAACCCCTTACCCTCAGGGGGCAGGAAAACGTAACTATTTTATTTTAAGAGATTAAGTGCTGTTTTTAGAGATAAATTAAAAATTCTTTGTGGGTTCAATAGGTAGCAATGGAATATCACGATTCGCACTTTCCGAATCACTCAAAAGTTTAAACTGCGCCCTCTAATGATGGAATATTTTAAACTTGCAAATTTTTAAACGAATATTGCAAACGATATATTTATGGTAGAAAGTTGAAATTTTGGAGTTAAACGTGAACGTCATGAGGTGTGCATTGACAACAATAAGTTGCCCTTTTACATCCGGAATGGGAGGGGGGAAGCAACTGCATTGTTTTAAGAGATAATCGAAAATTTCTCTTTTACTTGGATAGGTACTAATCAAAGTACAGTGTTGCCAACTCATTTTCTTGAAAATTTTCAGTAAGTTGACGAAAAATCCCTACTGCTCAAGTGATTAACAAAAGAGATTGCTTCCGTTCTTTTCTGACAGAAATTATTCTGTTAGTGTAATTTCAAATCTATTGCTGTTATTAGTTTCAAGGGCTGTTTCTCTTTGCTTCAAGAAGCAGAAGGTGGAGCCTACATAAAAAAAATCAGACCATTAATCAACACAGAATTCAGTTCTCGTAGTACAAAATTTCCCTAAGCCTTCAGAATAGGTAATCTGAGATGTGTTGGGCTGGGTTGTTTTACCTCTGAGCGGCACTTTTTTGCACACCATGGGCTAAATGGCCAGGTCACATGGACCCCGAAGGCTCAGAGAAGGTTGGGGGAGGGGACCCACTGGAACAGCTGTTGGGAGACAGATGGTAGCCTCCCGTCAAGGCCATCCAGCGTGTTCTTTAACGTGCCAGGGTATGGCTCTCCCGCACACGGGGGCCATGGCTTAACGTCCCATCCGGCGGACGGCGGCCTTTCCAAGCCCATCGGTGTCCCCTACTGACCGTGGGCAGGGCGGGGAATTTTGCGGAGATAAATCTCAACGCTGACCCAGCTGGGACTCGAACCTGGGAACTACAGATTACGAGCCTGGCGCTACCGACTGTGCAACCCCCGCCCTCTGAGATGTGTGATATAGCGGAAGTAGCAACTGGGTAAGTAATGGGGAGATTATGAAACTTCAGAATTCACGGTTCAACACTCCTGACGAATGATTGGCCGATTGACATGTCAGTGATAGCTGATACATCATTGACCTGTCATCTATGAGAATTGTCGAAGAATCAACTGCGCAGTCTCAGAGTCTCTCATTGCTTCCTCAGTTGACACTCGCAACACTATTGATGCGATGTCCGAACGTCGATGACGTAGAGTATCGCTTTGACTCAAGGTGCCAGTGCAACATCCTGGTTCGACTCCCATTTGTCATTATTCATAACCAGCTAGGTTTCAGAGAGTAGGCACTTGTAAGAAAAACGTGTCGTCCTCTTAAAAGCATGAAGATGGTTGCTGGCAGAAACTTGCCCAGGATTGAGTTTCGGGGTTGGGGGTGGGGGCTTAGAATAAGACTTGAGTAGGGCTTCCCAAATACTAAAAGATTCCACCAGACAGGAAAAAATAATAAAACGATGAAAATGATATTTTACACGGAATAAAATTTTGCAGTTGTTTTTTAAATCTGTTTTTAGTATCGGGAATAAAATAAAATAATACAAAGACAGCTGTTATGGATTTCAAAACAGGTAGAAATGTTTGAGATTTCGCACAAGACGACCGGATTTTCTTTCCTCCTCCCAACTTTCTCTGAGCCCTTGGGCTGCGCGCCAGGCTCGTAATCTGTAGTTCCCAGGTTCGAGTCCCAGCTGGGTCAGCGTTGAGATTTATCTCCGCAAAATTCCCCGCCCTGTCCACGGTCAGTAGGGGACACCGATGGGCTTGGTAAAGGGCGCCGCCCGTCGGATGGGACATTAAGCCGTGGTCCCGTGTGCGGGAGAGCCATACCATGTGCACTTTAAAGAAAACGCTGGATAGCCTAGACGGGAGGCCACCATCTGTCTCCCAACAGCTGTTCCAGTGGGTACCGTCCCCCAACCTTCTCTAAGCCTTCGGGGTCCATGTGACCTTGCCATTTAGCTCATCATGTGCAAAAAATACCACTCAGAGGTACCCCACCCCCATTCCTTAGTATGTGGCTCCGTTGAATCTGCCACATTTATTATTTATTAAAACGAACGCGAATTTTTCGAATGGAAAATAAACGAAAGAATGCTTTTATCGCATTGATCAGAATTAACTTCTATCAGACTCAATATATGTTACAGTAATATTAAAGTCAAAACAGGCTGAATAATTTTTCTAAACTCTATGGCTATCTAATTTCATTCCTCTGTCTGCATTTAAAAAAAGATCGCAGGAAAGAAAATGAGTTGGATCCCATTTAAAGAATGTCCCCTTCCCCCACGTCATAACGAGATCAAAACAGGACTGATAACGAGGCCAGCCAGAATTGAAGTATGAGTATGTCTGGGGTCAGCAATGGACGTCACGGCTCAAACACCTTCTTCGTCTGACGATGGTGACTGGTCGTGCTCGGAATGATGATGTCATATGGAGATCTTGACATTTCAATGGCCGTTCGTGTCATGTGGATCTGTCGATTAGTTCCGCAGTCAAGGTTTTTCTTTCTTGCTTTCTCTCCATGCTTAGGGTAGCTGCTCGATGTAGTAACCTTGATCTCTGTGTCTCTCAGGAGAATATTTCATCTGAACACGAATAAAAGAGTTTTCAGATTATTACAGCGTTGAGTTTTGAGCCTTCTCTGTATGCGAGTGATTTTGATGTTACAATAAAGTGAATGCTTCCTTTTGAATGTGAAGACGAATTCCAAGCTCCAGAACTTCAAAGTAAATATTGGGGCGGGGGGGGGGACGTCATGGGTAAAAAAAAGGTAAGATTTATAGATTTGTGTATATTTGAACTTCACAAAGGTCAGTGTGCTGTTTAAAAGCTGATCGAAACCCTTGCAGCATCTCCAGTCTGTAATATTTTGCTCCAAATGTAATTAAAACAGAAATAATAATCTGCTATAAACCGTGAGAAAATTACAGGTAGTGATTGGACGAGGCCATCCTGACACAGGGTCAATATAAAAGAATACCCATTTTATAAGTGTACCATATTTTATTAAAAAATTAAAAGTGTGTACAAAATGTCAAGAAATTCCCAAAGTTTCATATTCTGTCTAACAGATTTAAATGTGAATGCTATTGGGGGCGTGATGTTCAACTTTAATCCATCTCAGCACAACATATCCTGGTGTAAAACTTGAAACAGCTGCGGTGGTCTTTCAAATGCTGTAAATTGCGAATTTTTTTCTGCATACATGATGTTTTTAATGTATCCCAAAAGAGAGTCAAAGGCTGTGAAATCGGGACTTATTACAAACCACAAGAGCGGTCCGCCTCTAACAGTCCAGAGATTTGGAAATTTGTCATTTAAGACATTATATTTGATACTGGCACCGCCATGTGATAATTTCGACACACAAAATTATGTTTGTTATTTAATTAATTAACAAAATATAACGCTTTAAATATGGATACTTTTATAATGGCCCTGTATATTATTTTACTTTGGACAAACTGTAAAGCAAGTTTCAGGATTTGATTTCTAAAATAAAAGGTACAGGCGTGTTTCCCTATCGGTTTGCCGATAGAGTTGTGATTTCTACACCAGTTTGACCTGGGTCATATTCGAATAAAAAGGAATTCGAACCTGGGTCATATTCGAAATAAAAGGTACAGGCGTGTTCCCTATCGGTTTGCCGATAGAGTTGTGATTTCTACACCAGTTTGACCTGGGTGATATTCGAAAATAATATTGTCTGCGACTGCATAGGATTGAAAATAGACATATACCTCCATTCAAAATAAGTCATTCGAGATTTATCTCCGACATGTTTATTTCTTCTCCTCCCCCCTCCCATCCCGAAAACCGATCATCTTATACGAAATCTCAAACTTGTCTACCTGCTTTGAAATCCAAAACAGTTGTCTTTCGATAATTTTTTTTATACACCTAGTCTATGTCCGACACACTAAAAATGGATTTGAAAAACAACTATAAAATTTTGTTCCATGTAGAATCTCATTTCAACCTTTCCTGCCCGGTAGAATATTTAGATAATTAGGAAACCGTACTCAAGTCTTAGTTACCCCCTCCCTCCCCTCCCCTGGGGCTCAGTCGGTAGCGCGCAAGGCTCGTAATCTGTAGTTCCCAGGTTCGACTCCCACTTAGACCAGCGTTGAGATTTATCTCCGCAAAATTCCCGCCCTGACCACGGTTTGTAGGGGGACACCGATGGGCTTGAAAAGGCCGCCGTCCGTCGGATGGGACGTTAAGCAGTGACACAGTGTGCGGGAGAGCCATACCCTGTGCACGTTAAAGAACACGCTGGATGGCCTTGACGGCAGACTACCATCTGTCTTCCAACAGCTGTTCCAGTGGGTCCCCTCCCCCAACCTTCTCTGAGCCTTCGGGGTCCATGTGACCTGGCCATTTAGCCCATGGTGTGCAAAAAAGTGCCGCTCAGAGGTAAAACAACTCAACTCAACCCTCCCCTTCCCGAAGCTAAATTCGTGAACTCTCCACGAAACTAAATCCTGGGCATATGCCTGGTTTATTTGACTGATTAAGTAACGTTTACATTTACGATGATTATTTCAAAACTCGATTTTAAATTTTAGAAAAGCCAAAGTGAGTAAAATTTTATTTTTCAATAAAAGAAATCATTATTCAATTCACAATTTACTTGTTTCGTCATTCGTATTTTATTTAATTTTTACAAACAGATATCTAATATATTTAGACGATTAGGAGTGACTGATAGAAAATGAAGCTAATTCTAACTTTAGTTAATATTTCTGAAAAAGTTTTTTCGCCTACACGACGGGAATCGAATCGTTGTGGAATTAATTGAATTCGAATGTTATTGTGGGCATGCCAGCTGGCATGAATCTGGAGAGTTGCGGGTTCGATTCCCGCCTTGTCGGCGAGAATTTTTTTTTCAGAAATATTAACTAATGTTGAGGTCTATCTGTGTATTTACTATGGATGGATTTTTAATTCTAACTTGATGCAGAAATGATAGAACTCTCTAAATTTGCAGCCAGAGTAATATGGGTCTTAGATTTCGGTAAAAATCTGACCTATGACACATCCTTCAAGATGAAATACAGGCCAGTAGAGGTCAAACCTTGATATACAAGTTCCTGCAAACAGAAAAATTGGTGTCTAGCGGTATTTCAGGTTGTAGCGCTCAGAAACTTTTCAAAATTTTGGATCCGGAAGGTCCTTTGAGGTCAAAACAGAAATTCCTAATAACCGGTGCTAGAACATTATATATTTAAAAAAAAGCACGGAAGCGAAATAAATTCTTTTCGTAATAAACTTAATAAAGTATGCTATCAAACTTACTAAATCGTTATGAGGAGGATCTGTTTTATGCTGGTATATTTTATGAGTGTGCTGTTCTGACCCGTAGCCGAGTGCTTAGTGTGCTTAGCTACTAATCAAAGGGAACTGGGTTCGAGCCCCGGGGGAAGGCATGGATGTTTGTGTTGTTTTTCTGCTGAGATCTCATCATCCTAACAGATCCTTCTATTATGGCGTATAAACTGACAGGTTCCTGTTAGACCTCTATGACAAGCAGCTGCTTGAGAGGATATTTTTTTTATTATTATTATATAATGGTGTACTTTACTACTTCATTACAGTGAGGGTCTCTTTAACTCACTTCTTTTTATGAATTTCGGAAGGTGACTTTGCGAAAGCCATTTATAGGGGCTGACTTGCACTTATTTTTAGCAGGGGAACCGGAACTGCGATAAAAAATTCGATTTCTTACACTATTTCAATACTTATTCTGTTGGCAGTTCGGACTTATTTCTTAAAATAGTTTTTTCCCCATTCTGCTCTAACTCCTTTTCTGCTCTCGGTAATCACTAGACTTGGAAAGCTTCCAGCTGCCCGTCTATGGGACATTAAACCGAGGCTCAGTGTACAGAAAAGCCATACCCTGTGCAAGTTAAAGAACACCTTTAATACAGACAGGTTTCCGTCAGTCCAGGGGATACCTTCCCCAACCTTCTGTGAATGCTTTGGGTCCTTGAGAACTGGTCATTTAATACATTTTGTGTACAAAAGTCCTGTTCAGAGATTAAAAGAACCCAACCCAGTTCTTTTAATTAACGCACCAATAGCGAATCAGAGAAAAAAAAATGGCAGAACTTCAAGTGACAGTTTATATTTAATATAAGCTCGCTAAATGTACGAAATTGGGTCAACTTTGCATAACTTCTGTGACCACTTATCTTCGCTTATCCTTTATTAAATGCCAAAAACAACTGAGAGATAAATCAAGCCTTACTAAGAGTTATCTTCTGGATATTTACACGGTAATTTTTTTGTCTAGGACTTTGTGAAAAAGAGTTATTTAGATTAAGAACAACAAGCACACTTTTTTGCAGTATTTCCCATTATCCCTTGATAGCCGTTGACATAACAATAACAAAACCAATGATCCCTTCTATTTCCGAAGAAAAAAAGTCTACTGAATGTTCGAAGTTTGCATGACTTTGTAATCATTCGATTTATGAGCTCGTAACATTCTGAGAAACTAACAACTCTGATTTATTACGGAAGTAACTCACGCGTGACGTAAATTTCAGTGTTATTATTACATAACAATACCTTGCGAACTTTTCCCCTTTCAAGAACCGTTAGCGGCTTTCTGGTTGTTATGAATACACCGTATATAAAAACCAGTTTTGTATACGTCGGGAGCCTTGCATAACAGTTGTGACCCAAATTTCCCTGTTAGAATAAAAGTTCTCAACTTTGTCTTCATTAACTTCGTGAATATTCATGTTCTTGTTAACCTGAAAACCATGAAGAAAAATGTACGCGACCAATGTACAAAGAGAAGATTTATTGAGAAAAATCAAACAGCCTCAATATTAAGCTGTCCGGGTTAGAGAATTTGCATTCATGAGATGGCAACAACCTTTCCCAACCAAAATCCCAAAACATGGTCATTTTTATCAGATGGGGTACACAGTGGATCATAGAAGCCATGGCCTTGTCTTGGAGAATTTTAATTTTCCAGAGCGAGGCAAAAATAATAAACATATACATCTATCCCTCGTTTTACACTCTCAAGAAAATGCAACTAGTTTCGCTTTACGCAATTATAGATGCGAAATTATAGATATCGGTTCTACACAGTACGGATTTAAATTTTTTATGTATGTAGATTAGCCATCCCATGGCCGAGTGGTTAGCACGCTTGGCTACTGATCTAAGTGGATCTGGGTTCGAACCCCGGTATTAGGCATGGATGTGTGTGTCGTTTTTCTGCTGAGGTCCTGCCATCCTCTCAGATCTCCTACTGTGGCATATAAACTGACAGGCTCCTGTCAGACCTCTGTGGCAAGCAGCTGCTTGAGGGGGTATTTTTTTTTTATGTAGATAGAATACATATTATAAAGTAGCAGTAGCATATATTCAAGAGAAACTATTAAACTGTTTTAACAAAGCAAAAATCAACTAAACGGTTTAAGTTAATGTCATTTATTTCAAGAACAAATAGATAACAGTAAATCTCTATATCAATAAAATCATTATCTGTAACAAATTATATTATGTTTATATGCTTTCGCTAAAATTGTACTCTAGCCAGTGAAAACAATAACCGAGTACAATATTCTACAATGTAGAATATTGTACAGGTTAAATATAACTGATTTGTAAGTACACTGTTTCATAAAGTATCATATAAATGCTAATTTTACCAATAAAAAGCCTTAAGTGTTAGTAGAAATGCTTAATTTTGAATTTATATTCAGTTCACAAATACCCTTCTTTCAAATTCGATAGTATACGTCTATAATAACGATGAGTATTTGTCGTGACGGAAAAGAAATGTATGAGAAAGTAATCTGAGTTTAACTGAATCTGCAAATAAAGTACAAAATAATATTACATTAATGTTTATTATCACTTCTGAACTCAAATCTACCGTAAATGTGTATAAATATAACAAATTTAATTCATCGGCAAACAGACAAGTTTTCTCGTAGAGAAATTGCCCAGGTCATATGTCAGGGATCTCGCACCTGACTTAGGCCAACTTTGAATTCGGAGGCTTGTTTATCCCGCATTCAGTTGGGTTGGGTTGTTTTACCTCTGAGTGGCACTTTTTTGCACACCATGGGCTAAATGGCCATGTCACATGGACCCCGAAAGCTCAGAGAAGGTTGGGGGAGAGGATCCACTGGAACAGCTGTTGGGAGACAGATGGTAGTCTCCCATCAAAGCCATCCAGCGTGTTCTTAAACGTGCACAGGGTATGTCTCTTCCGTACACAGGGCCACCGCTTAACGTCCCATCCGACGGACGGCGGTCTTTCCAAACCCATCGGTGTCCCCTACTGACCGTGGTCAGGGCGGGGAATTTTGTGGAGATAAATCTCAACGCTGACCCAGCTGGGACTCGAACCTGGGAACTACAGATTACTAGCCTGGTGCGCCACCGACTGAGCCCCCCCCCCCCCCCCCCCGCATTCAGTGATTTCTTCTTCCTTTCAATGCGCCCGTGGCCGAGTGGTTAGCGCGGTTGGCTGTTGATCTAAGGGACCTGGGTTCGAGCCCCGGATTAAGGCATGGATGTTCGTGTTGTTTTTCTGCTGAGGTCCTGCCATCTTCTTAGATCTTCTACTGTGGCATATAAACTGACAGGTTCCTGTCAGACTTCTGTGGCAAGCAGCTGCTTGAGGGGGTATTTATTTTTTTTTATTTCAGTGTGATCTTCAGTTGTATGACTTCATGTTCCGTCTACTCCGAGTATCGTTCTAAATTCACAACGAATAAAAAAATTAACTTTTTAAAGGTATATTGTTTAAAAAAAAAAGCTAATTTTCTCTTCATCTTCACGTCTGTCCGTCAACTCTTTTGATTTTAAGAAATGAGCGAAAATTTCTTTTTCGTTTTGCATGGTATTAATGACATATCACTAATCCGATTTTCTCTTCTTGCATTGGTTTGTAATTTCGCCGATAAAGGGGCGCTAAAACTAAAAATGATGGAACGTAAACTAATATTGAAACCATTTATTTATGCTAAAAATTTGATACTTAGATGGTAGAGTGTGGGGGATCAAGGGATTTACTCTATCAGCAGCAACTTGCAGCATCCTCTAGAGAAGAGGGAGGAAACTCAACGTTTTTGTGTTTTTAAAATGAGCAGTGTGTCTAGGCCAACCAGTTTGCCGAACGTCATAAAAAGCCTCTCCATTAAGCGTTAAAAATTCAAGTCATTATCTGTAGCAGAATACAAATTCGAATTCAGTTTTGAATTGAATGTAATAATTTGCTATTAAAAACTGATTTTGAACAGATCCATTTTACAAGTAAGATGGAGGTGTGTGTGCATACAGTCGCTCAAATAAATATCCGAACACTATGGTTGATTACAAAATTCAGAAAAAATATCTGGCAACGATTTTTTTTCGAA
This sequence comes from Ryuthela nishihirai, assembly GCA_038380435.1. NCBI lineage: Eukaryota > Metazoa > Arthropoda > Arachnida > Araneae > Heptathelidae > Ryuthela > Ryuthela nishihirai. The sequence continues at coordinate 47,220,565 of JAWZYU010000020.1, forward strand.
ATTAGTGATCTGCAACCTTCGTGTTGCCAGATCACTAATTTCTAAAAGAATCGTTGCCAGATATTTGCAACCTTCGTGTTGCCAGATCACTAATTTCTAAAAGAATCGTTGCCAGATATTTGCAACCTTCGTGTTGCCAGATCACTAATTTCTAAAAGAATCGTTGCCATATATTTTTTCTGAATTCTGTAATCAACCATAGTGTTTGGATACTTTTTTGAGGACTGTACCTATTATTTTAAATTGAAGATTGTTACTATTGAATTTGTCCGTTGACTTCAACAGCTTTATATTATTATTGATATAAAGTCAATAAATTATATGCATCGCAGCTCATCACTATAGTATAATAAAAGAGGCGAGATATATTTGTTTCTCATACGAACTCAAATTCTAACACATTGCGGATCAGCCTACTGTTGCTTGCAGGACATTATTTGATTTTGCTTCCAAATTTTTACACCGAAAATATTTTCTCTCTTTATGCCTGTCAACCAGCAATCTCCAGTTCAAGTATAAATTTTCTGCTTGCTTTTTGGAATATTTATTAACCCATAAAGTGTCAGGTTTTTCACAACTTATTTGTGCTCAAGATAATTTTTTGCTTTTTTCAGCAGAAAAACAATTGAACTCATAGATATATACTGTATATATAGGCCATGTTACATATCAAATAAAAGAGCATTTCATTCTGAATAATATGGTTAACTCTCTTTGGATACTTGAATGGTTAAGGCACTTGTTGAAACACCATATGAAAAGAAACTGAAAAATTATTGCGTTTATGTAGTATGCTGTTGCTTATTAATGTTGCTTGGTGAAAAAAGGGCTCGTATGACCTAATTGACGAGCTGATACTGATAATATATACAAAACAGTATCAAGAAGGGAGAGGGGGGTGGGGTTCCATCCACTGGACAGTTGGTATGAGATAGATGGAAGCCTCATTCCGAGGCAAAAAAGCTTGTTCTTCATGCGCACAGGAATGGACCAAAGCTACTCGGAACCACAGCTTAACATCCATTTGGAAGGATGTGGCTTATCCAAGTCCATCTGTGTCCCTTTTCTTACCGATTGCAGAGCGAGGATTTGGGAGTAAAATCATAATTCAGGCACAGTGAGGCTCTAACCTTAATTGAGATTCCTAAACCTAATTCATGACTGTTGTTTAGGTTGCAAACAGTTGAACCTTTCATTTGGGCTTTCTTCTAAGACTAAATAAGTGCAAAAGTCCAATTTTAAGTTCCTATTTTTATATTCAATACTTAGAATTAACCATTGATAAAATTTTTGCTAAATTCTACAAATATTCTTCCCCAGAAACCACTCTTCCTTCCGTGAGAAAGGAAACAATGCTTGAAAAGGACGCAGTGCATCGAATATGAGGTTAAGTTTTTTGTATGTAGGACAGACTACTCTGTTAAAATACCTTAACTGCTATTCAGTGGATCTCTATCCTCTACCCAGCGCTGAGCCATTGGGTTCCTTTTGATCTGTCCATTTTGTATCCAAAAAGTGTCCCTTACGACTAAAACAACCTATGTGCCAGTATGATTTAATAAATATAATAATAACGTATTGAACCGTATAATTCTTATCTGTATTTTTCAGAAAAAATATCGATGGACTTGGAACACTCTTGCTTTACGTCGGATTGGACGTAAAGCAAGAGTGCCCGTGGGCAGAAGAACCATATCCTACGCCTGCTAAAGAACACACTGAATGGCCTTAACTGGAAGCTATCATCTGTCTTCTAACAACTGTTCAGTAGGTCCCCTGCCCACAGCTTTCTCTGAGCTCTTGGGATCCTTGTGACCTGGCCATTTGGCCTACTGGGTGCAAAAAAAAAATGCCGTCAGATGTAAAACAACCGAACTCGGAAGAAATTTCAGAAAAATATGATTTTCGCGATTTATTTTCTCGACTTTCTTTGCGAGCTAAAAATAAAATAAATAAATGATCCCTCAGCCGCCTGCCACTGTGTTCATTCTCACACAAAATTTGCCTCATGAAACAGATAAATAATACTCCTCCATGAATGAAATGGGTCTAGCCGCTTCAAAAATAATTTCACGCAGAACAGTGACTCCAAAATGTTTTGATATCGACACAGAATTCAAATACCTATTCACCTAGCGACCTAAATGATAGCGGTACTAGAGACTCAGGCGCGGATCTAGAAAACAAATAGAGGCGTTGAGGGCAAGAAACACAATCGAGCCGAAAAAATGTAAAAGGAGAGGACCAAGAGACTGTATTTCCAATGCATTATAACATTTTCCCCTCCATTTTCGGCTCGATCTTGGTAGCCCATTTCAATCGGATCAATTATTGGGTCTAAATATATATATCGTTATATATACATACTGATTTGACGATTATATTTTAGATTTACATATTTGTCAATACATATTTTTCTGTCGTTTCTTTTACAACAAACAGAGTTGATGAGTTGCGCATGCGTGAATGGACGAGGGGTTTCTTATTAACTTGCGCCTGGACCCTTACAACCCTCGTTACACCACAATAGAATTTTACTACGTTACGCCACCTCATATTGCATACGGAAATTCTCATGTGATTATTATTTTAGGGATTGAATTATGAATAAAATATAAGACCTAAAATTAAAAATATTCAAATTTAAATTTTAATGAATAAATTGCATCCTGTGATTTTTCACGGATATTTAAGCTAGTATCTGAATGTTAATAATAAATAATTAATTCAGGTAGTACACAGTGAAAAGTATGTATTTTCCTAAATTTACTACTAAATTTCATTTGCCGTTCATTTCGTTTTCTGAATGCGGCACAATGATCACTCTTGCTGACTTCTCAACGAGAGAACCGCTGGCTAAGATCCCATAGGTGGAATTCAGTGACGTCACACACAGTCCCGTCCTGTTTCGCTACCGTCGTGGAGTCAGTGCAGCCAGTAATGGCGGCCGCGTAGTGAGTTAAATCGTCTTGTTTCTGTTATAGTGCTCTCCAAGTAGTGTGCGTTTTTATTAATGGTGTAAAACATTGATAACCGGATATCTGGACATAATGCCCTTGTTTGGTAAAAAAGATTCTCAGCGGAAGAAAGAGACTTCTAATGTGGAAGATAAATATGAATTCAAAGACCTACTCGGCACGTAAGTAACTTATAGGTTACAAGCTAAAATCTGCTGTAATTTGGCTGCAAAGAAAAAAAACAAGGAAAAATTATGTAATTGATACACAGAAAAATACTCTAAAGTAAAATATTTCCCTGATTTTGTTATTCTACGAAATGATTGTCAGAAAGGATTAAAACTAACTGAAACATGGTTTCAAACGGAAATTTAGCCAAGCTTTTCACTATATTACTAAAATATCTTCGATGAATGATTAAATGTGTCATCTTTGTTCATACAGAAAAAAATTTGTTCCAAAATACTTGAAATATGTTTGAGGAGTTTTATGCAGATTCATCTGTATTTGATATACAAGAATTATATAAGTAAACTTGACATTTTTACCCTATCTGGCATATAAGGCACTTTTGTATTTATATCCCTATTTCTCTGTGATTTAGTAACCTAAGTTTCATAAAAAAAAATGTTTAAATAACCTTTAGAGGCAAAGTTATTAACCAGCAAACATTTTTTGTTGGAAAATAAATATAGTTGAAAGGCTTAGTACGAATGAGGCTTATCATGAATTATTTTAAATGTATGTACATGTTTTATAAGATTTGATTTTTTTTTTATCTGATATATTACAGTAGATATTTTAAATGCCACCTATGGCATAGGATACTAAGCAGATCTTGTAGCCCTAAAAGTATAAATTTAATATGTGAAAAGATATAAAGGTATAAAATACTTGGTGATATAAAGGACACCTTGGTATTATAAAAGAGAGAGTAGTGTATCTATCTAAATCCTCCTTTTGTATAATTTTCAGTTATAAAAATATTTTTGCAGATTTTATTACCATATCATGGAGAACAAATATTAATGCATGCAGTTGGATGGTGATAACTAGCCAACTCCTATTTTGAAGTCTACAAAAAATATGTTCAGGAAATGCTAGTATGTTCAGTGTTCAGCAGAAAATATTTAATGAAGCCTAGTTGAGTGGTTACTATGCTTAGCTCTGGTACAGGATTACATTCAGGCCCCCAGATTTCATATGTTGTGTTTCTGCTGAAGTCCCACCTTCCTCACAGATAATTTTTATGGTATATTAAACTGATAGTCTCCTGTCAGATCCTTGAGAGAGATTTTTTTTTGAAAAGATAGATATATTTTTATTGATAATGATAAACTATGCTGACTAGAATGTTAATTTGGCCAGTAGTACATATCTAGAGAAAAGTAATTTTCTGCTAAAAATTACCATAATTCAGCTTATTAAAAATCTTTAAGTGCAAAAAGTAAGAATAAGTGAATTTTTCACTGTATAATTGATAATCGCACAGAAATGCTTATTCAGTAGGGCATTATTTCTTTTATGAATATTTGTTGTTGACCATATTAATTTGCTTAAAAATAGACTAGATTATCCAAAAGTCTAAATATACTCTTGGATAATCGCTTTTATATAAACTGTAAATAAAAGTGAGTGTATTATTTTTCTATTCAAAGCAGACTGCTAGACACTTTAATGGAACATTTGTGTAGTATCATTCCACATGGCTTATCAAAAATTTTACCCCTAATCAAAAGTAAAACCTTTTCCCATTAATCTCAGTTTTCATCAGTTTGACAGACATTGTTGCCTTGTAATTTTACAAGACACTAATTATTAATTCTGTAAAGTGATGTTATTTATTATAGTGAAAAGCATGGATGTTTCTGTCATTTTTCAGCTGAGGTCTCTCCTTCCTCACAGACCTTTTCTAGGGGATGTAAACTGACAGTCTTCTGTCAGACCTCTGTGGTAAACAGCTGCTTGAGGAGGGGGGGGGAGGGTTGTATTTCATAATTTACAAAATAAACTATACATATTTTGATATAAAGTTAGATAAAGAATTATAAAATTAAATTTCATATTGGGAGTCAGAAAAAATATTTCTCTGATGTTAATATAACATGAGAATAAGTTCATCAAGTAATTAGTTTTTTTTTTTTGAAATCATGCTTGTATTTATACTAGCTGAATGTCCTTTGGCTAAAAAAACTAGTTTGAATGATATATGTATATGAAATATATTTCTAATAGGATTACTTAATATGCACAATATTTAAAACAAATCAAATATTTTAATAAACATCTGAATATTAATAATTCATATTAAAATATTTGCTGATCATGCAATTTTTTTAAGCATTGATTGTTAAACACATCAGTTTTGATAAATTTTTGTTGCATAGTGTTAGATGTAAAATTAAAACTGTTGTTTTTGCCTATCAATAGGGACCTTTCTCAGAAGCATCAAAAGTGCATCAATTGATATTTATTGCTCTTTTGAAAAGCCTCAAAATGGCCATTTTTATCTTTATTTTAGTTGAAGTGATTATTTAAATGTGTGTTTTTAAACTGCTACCTAGTATCACTTCAACCACCTAACTGGGAAATTTTTAGTACAGAATGTGCGTAATTCAACCCCCTTTTTTTCATATGTGCTTGAGGGATAATTTTCTTTTAAATTTTATACTGATCTGTTAAAAAATATCACGAATAAGCACCTGTAGGTAAAGTTCGGAGTGTAGAGAAAAATTTCACTTGGATTGGTATGGAACCCACCTACTAAATGGTATAAAAGGTTCGTAGCTGCTAATAAAAAAAACTTGCTCAGTAACTCAACAGCAAAACACCTGACATGTTATTAGTAGGTCATGACTTTATATCCCATCTAACCTAAAACAATTTTTCCTCTGCATAAGGGGGGCAAGGATGGTTCAGTTGCTAGTGCACCAGGCTCTTAATCTCAAATCCCAGGTTTGAGTCCCAGCTGGGTCAGCATCGAGAGTTATCTCCGCAAAACTCCCTACCCTGCCCACGGTCAGTAGGTACACTAATGGGCTTGGAAAGGAAGCCATCCATTGGATGGGGCATTAAGCCATGGGCCCATGTGCAGGAGAGCCATACCCTAAGCAAGCACATTTTAAAGAACATGCTGGATGCCCTTGATGGGAGGCTACCATTTGTCATCCAACAGCTGTCCCATCCTTAACCTTCTCTGAGCCTTCAGGGTCCTTGTGACCTGGTCATTTAGCCCATCATCATCGTCCTCCTCAAGCAGCCATTGGCTATGGAGGTCCAACCAGATCATACAGTTTGGTTCTCCAAGCAAGTCTGTCCTGAGCTACATCTGGCCACTGCACACCATTTCTAATAAGGTCCTTTTGACATTGTCTGTCCACTGCATCCTATGTCTTTCCCTCTTTCTGAGGCTTTAGGCACACTATTCATAACCCTATTCACTAATCTATGATTATCCATATGGGCAACATGGCCAAATCAACGGAGTCTCTCTCTGCACAATATACTGCTCAGAGGATGTTGCTGACTCCTTTGCTTAACCTCTTCCTTGCTTACAAAGTTGAACCACCTAATATCCAAGATACTGCATAAGCATCTAGAATCAAAAACATCAAGTTTCCTGTTATCTTGTTTACAGAGCATCCAAGTTTCACTACTATAACTAATCCTAGAAAAAAACAAACTATTATACAGTCTAATTTTAGTCTTTAGGTGTATACACCTATATCTCCACTCTCTCCATAGATTCCCAAAAGTCCCGGCAGCAGTCCCTATTCATCTGTTAATCTCATGCAGCACATCACCAGTATTTGTTACATAGTTCCCAAGATAATTAAACTGAAACACCTTATCAGGAATGCAATCATTCAAAGCGACTGAAACACCATCTGCCTGACCAATTTTCACCACTTTTGTTTTCTGTTTATAACCAAACTTATTCTACTACCAATCTCAGCAACAGCTCAAATGAAAGAGTTCATCTCATCAACATCATTTGCCAAAAGGGCTAAATCATTAGCATAATTTAAATCAGAAATTTTCAGATCTCCAGACCATTTAAGGCCAAAATCTTTCCCTTGCAGTGAATTTTGCATAATATAATCAATAACCAAACTAAAGAAAAAAGGAAACAAAATGCATCCTTGTTGAACACCAGAAGAAATGCTAAACCAATTACTACAAACCTTTCCAACTCTCACACACATGACTCAGTGTTATTATAGAGAGCTGCTTTTATTATGTTAACTAACTTGTCTGGTATACCATACGATCTCAAATCAACAGAGGTCCAAAGCCTTTTTCATATCAACAAAGCTAGTAATCAAAGGTTTCTGAAGTTCTAAACATTTATCAAGAATATGCTTGAGTGAAAATAACTAATCTACACATCCCCTACCACTTCTGAATCCACATTGTTTGTCACGCAATTGCCCGTCAACCAGATTCTTAATTCTGTTAAGTACAATCATGCAAAGTACTCTACCTGGAATGGAATATAGGCTGATGCTCCTATAGTTATTACAAGAACTGTGATCACCTTTTTTAAAAATAGGAATAATAATAGCTCTGGCAAAATCCTTGGGAACAATACCTTTATCATAAAAGATATTCAAAATTTCAGTCATTGATATGGTAACCAAAACATTTTGAGCTCTAAGCATTTCCATAGCAATTTCATCTACCCCTAGGGATTTAGGTAGTTGAAGTTTAGAAATAGCCAGAATAACTCCAGACTGTTTTATAGGGCCAACATTAAAGCCAGTAACACATATATCATCATTACAAACAATGGAGAGTAGAACTAACCACATTGTTTAAAACATCACTGAAATGCTCAGTCCACCTGGCCATGACAGAATCTCACCTTCTATAACCTTACCTTGTTTATCCTTCAATCCCTGTATGCCTGTCCATTTTCTACCACATAAAACATTAACTATCTGGTACAGCTCTCTGCTGTTGTACTGTCTAACTGCTTCCCCAGCTTTGTCAGCCAAGCCATCAAGCCAAAGATTCTTATCGGCAGCTAACTGATCCTTTACACGTTTATTGAGCTCTTTGTAATGCATCATATTAGGACTAGTAGGGTATTGATTAAGGATATTTATGCAGTTCTTTCTTTCTGAAATAAGCTCAAGTACTTTAACATTCAAATAATTTTGCATCCTCTGCTCCTTTTTTTCCTAAAAGAGTACTGTTAGTGTCAAGAAAAGCCTGTTTAAAATGGTTCCATTCTTCCTCACTTCAGTAGTAAGCAAATTATGTCATAATGACTAAGTAACCTATCATGGTAAGCTTTAGCTATAACTAGGTCTTTCAGAATTAAAGGTAAATTTTTTAACCTTAGCACAACACTTCTTAAGTTTAAGTTGCAAAACAGTTTTAACAAGTTAATGGTCAGATCCAATTTCAGCTCCCCTATATGACCTGGTGTTTCTAACAGAACTTGCCCATTTATTGTTAATTAGTATATAATCAATCATATTCTTATGCAGCCCATCAGGGGAAACCCATGTGTACTTATGTATGTTGCAATGTTTGTAATAGTTATTCTCAAACCATTAAGTTGACTTATTTGTAGGAGACATTGCCCATTGCAGCTACCAATACCAAAAGGGCCTATCACCCTTCCCAAAGGTCAAAGTCAGTACCAATGTTGGCATTGAAGTCCCCTAGAACAAGGGTAATATCTCCTTTCTGACAGAATTCAAAGTATCCTGAAGTTGTCCATAAAACCTATACTAGTCTTCTATGTATATAGTCTTTAATGCTTGTCTGAAATTTTGCTGTAAGAAACCTTTCATTAATGCACTCATATCATAGAAGAACATCACTAGCATGTCTGCTGAGAAGCAGACCTATGCCTTGGTGATGCTTATTATCTTCCCTCCCTGAAAAGAGAAATTTAAGATTATTTTTAAGAATCTGACCTTTATCTGTCCATCTGGACAGATAAAGGTCAGATTCTTCATATGGTCTCTTGCAGGCCAAGAATTAAAAGATCAGATTCTTCATCTGGTCTCTTGCAGGCCAAGAATATCTAAATTATAATGGTGAATTTTTGTGTGCGGACATCAAGAGGATGAGCTCTTGCAGAGTCCTCACATTCCAACTATCTATGGAGAGGAAATGGTTAATGGGATGTTTAAAGAAACTATGTTTATTAAGAGAGGGAATGACAACAATACGAACAGCTCCCTTAATTGTAGGCATGGGGCAAAGACCCATTCCCCCACCACTAAAGGCTGAAGACATCTACACTGGAAGACTTCATCCAATGTAGATTTTGACAATGCCCATTGAAGCAAGAGTTCAGATGCCTGCGATAACCTCTGCTCATGATTATGCACCAGCTGATAAAACATATCCTGTGAATCTATTCACTTGGGGTTGTCAACCTACACACAGTGGAAGATTCACCCTCCATAGAAGGCCACCAATGCAGCAAATTCAGGATCCATAATCAAGTTCAGAGCCTTAATCCAGTCCAGTCTGGTAAGTTTATATGGTCAGTACCAGGACCCTGTGCAGTTGACCACTCCTCAGCAGGGTAGAAAAAAAAGAAAAGTTCCCATAGTTGTCCAGAACAGTAGGCCACACTGATCTGGCAGCCCTCCCTTTCCATTGACTTCCACAACAGAGTATCTTTTTTGAAAGGTATTAACAGACTGCACCATGAGAAGACTGGGTTAGGCATTAGGTGCTAAGCCTGGCTGGTTCAAAACATCATCACAGGGAATTGACGCATAGCTCTCCTTCCAGTGATTACCTAGCTGCCATTTACAGACCATACACAGTGGGCTAAATGCCCAGGTCACAAGGACCTCAAAGGCTCAGAGAAGGTTAATTATAACTGATAATATATTGTCATAAGGAAATGTATTGCTAATCGCAGAAATAAATATATTATAGAATGCCATCCCTCTCCCTCGAGGAATTGTTTTATTTGTTGGGATTCATTAAAGATAAGAAATTTTCAACAGAAAATTGTCAAAATGGAGAAAAAAAAACAAACTGATGTTAATGCTTATAAACTGCCAGTGGGAAATGATTGTGTGTATGGGGGTTACTGTATGCAACAATTTAACTATGATATTAATAAATTACTTGTATTTCAAAATTTCAATACAGCTTCCTTGCACTTTTTGCAGCAAATTCTAAAATTGTATCATAACATAGCCTTTTAGCAATATCATTTTCAGTGACAAAATTGATAAGGATCTTTCTTGCTTATTGTCACCTTAAATAATATTAATAATTTTTAATTGCAAGAAAGATATTTCTGCTGATGCACTAGTTACTGTGTAGTTAATATTTTCAGTGCGAGAATAAAATAGGGATACAATTCTCAGATTGTTTTCAAAAATGAACTGCAGAGCTTCAAACATTGTGCAATTAGAAAGGATTATTTGATGACACATTTTAATTTCTTCATACAAATTAGTTCCATCAGAGTTACCTTCCAATACTAAATGGAAATCTTGACATTTTTTAATGATATCACTTGTATCGATACTTCTTAATTTTTCCTTGTCATATAAAAGACCAAATGTTTCTGAATGTTCTAGGTCAACCTCAAATCTTAGTTTTAATGATATCAAAGCATTGTCAGCTATTTTTTTTAAAGTAATTAATTCCAATTTTATTTGATATCTGTTGTTTTCCCTACATTCACATCAAGAATTTGGAGCTGAAGCTGAACCTGAAAATATTATCAACACTGCATAAACAGACCCAGATACATCTGTTGTTGGCTTATCAGAACTTTCATAATCAAAATGTATTTTCTTCCATCCTATATGCACTTTATTGCCTATTATTACGTATAGGAATTCAGGATTTACATTCTGAATTCCTATAGATAATAATCTTGCCTCCAGCCCCCATCCCTAGTTTTTTACCCTGCTTGAATGTGTCATTTGCTACCTCCTCTTTATTTTTTTCTATATCTGGGCCTGTTTACCTTTATGCAATGTTGATAATCTTTTCAGGTTCAATGCTTCAGCTCTAAATTCTTGATATGAAATGTGGGGAAAATACTGTCAGTCATCATTAACCCTTTGCTCTCCTTGTTTCTGAGAAACTAACCTTCAGAGTTATTGTAAATAACAGGAAAAATTTGCCTAGCTGAAAATTGTTATATTCCTTGAAACTGCATCTTTAGGCTCACCATCTCTTAGGAAAACCAAGTTACTAACTGAAACACCACAGCAGCTATATGAAAACAATTCATAATAGCTGGTACAGTGCATACCCAAAGGGGATTATGGTACTATAATCGCCCTTCTCCCTTGAGAGACTGAATAACCTAATAAGCCATCTGTTGAATGTAGTATTAAGCCATGGTCTTGTGTGGAACTACCTTACTCCATCATATTAAAGAATATCTGGATGGCCTCAACAGGAGATGCCATCTATCTCCTAATAGCTGCTTATCAGCCCTTAGGGTCCTTGTGATCTGGGCAATTTTTTGCATAGAAGTGCCACTCATTTCAAACTCGTAACCTGCTGCTCCTGAAGCAAATAACCCTTTCGTTCATGCTTAGAGATTTCATTAGCAGGAAAATGATAACGGAAACATCCCAAACCAAAGTTGCTTCTTGTATGTAATTTGTTTCATAGGTGGTCTATATGCTGTTTATAATTATTAATGGATTATGATGTATTTGAATTAGTGGTCTGTTTGTTCTGTAGAATCACACCCAAAGTTATCTATTACTAGTTCTAATTGAAACATTTTGTAATATTTTGCAATTTATGTGAAAGCATTTAATTTTCAAACATCATTGATTCTTAAGCATCCCCAAATGGTTAGATTGATTGGACTGTTCAAAGGAACTTGGGTTTGAGCCCTGAATAAGACGGCATGTTTGTTTCCTTTCTTGTGGTGTCCTCCTGCTGAGGTCTTGCCTTCCTAACAGATCTTCTCTGTGGCACATTGTATAAATTAAAATATTTAAACTGCAATAATGATAAAATTCACTTAAACATTTGTCACCCTGGCCAGCTACGTAGTTCACCAGTACCTCAGGTTGATCCTGAATATTAGTAGCTCAAACAAATTGTCATCAGATTTATTATTATTATTTTTTGACAATATACAATCATGTGGTTTTATATATTTTTAACAGAATTTGAGGCATTGCTACTTAAATGCAGTACTTGTGTAGCCATTGACTAAACTTGCAAAAACTGGATATTTACGATTTGAGCTGTTTGAGAAATGGAGCATAAAGGACACTACCAAGGGAGAATGATTGAAAAAAAAAAAATCACTTTCCATCACTCAGTAATTCAGAAAAATATGCAAAATACATTAATGAATTAAAAGAAAAAGATTCAAAATCATGAAATGGATGAAAGAAAAGATGATGAAGAAAGTAATGAAATCAATATTTATTATGTTTTTACTTCTTCTAAGGAGAAAAAAATCCTGCCATCATGACGAACATATTTCAGACAATTAAAGAAAAATAGAAAAACAGTGTGGGAAGAATACATTGGGTTGGTTGGGTTGTTTTACCACTGAGCAGCACTTTTTTGCACACAATGGGCTAAATAAGAATACATTGAAGTACCATTGAATTAGGGATAGATGTTATTTGAATTCACTACTGCAAGTCCCACATTTGCACACGTGTGGCCAAAATTCTGGTCATATGTACCTTTGGTCATATTATTGGGAAGCCAACGTTGACAGCTTTGGCTTCCCCAAGCATTTGTCGTGAGAAGTGTAATGGGAAAGGCGCGGGATTTAGATGCATTTGACAGAGGGTAGATCGTAGGTACCTGATGGATGGGACACTTGATTTCTGAAATTGTCAATGAACTTGGATTTTATCGTAAGACGGTTTCAAGAGTGTTCCGGGAATATGAAAATTTCGGCAAAAAAAACAAGCATCTGGACAAACTGCAAAGGACAATCAGCCTTGAATTATCATGGGCTTCGCCATCTGACCCACATCATATGGACCGATGGGGACAAGACATTTTCTGAAATCGCCTCCCATCTGAAATCGCCTCCCATCTGAATGCGGGTTCCAGCCAGGAAGTCAGTGCATGGACTGTGCAATGCTCATTTCATTGTCTTGGTTTTGGGAGTTGCCGACCTACGAGAGTCCCACTTCTAATGGCACAACACCGGGCTCATCGCCTTGCCTGGTCTAAAGAACATTGAAACTGGACCATTGAAAATTGGCAATGAATAGTCTGGAGTGATGAATCCCGATTTAAGCTTCATCACTCCGATGGAAGACTGAGGGTATGGTGCCAACCCCATGAAGCCATGGATCCTGCATGTCAGGTAAGAACAGTACAAGCTGGTGGTGGCTCAGTGATGGCATGGGGTGTCTTCAGTTGGAATCTGTGGGACCTTTGGTAAGTGTACCGATGACTCTCAGTGCATCCCGGTACATAGAACTCATGGCTAACCATTTACACCCATTTGTGGCCATCATACATCCCAATGTCTAGCAGCAAGACAACTGTTCATCTCACAGGTGCAGGTTGGCTACTGCATGGTTGCAGGAGCATTCTGCTGACTTTGAAATAATGAATTGGCCATCTAGAAGTACAGATTTAAATCCCATAGAAAATCTTTGGAATATCGTAGCAGAGTGTTTGGGCCCATGTCCCATCAGCGACGACCTTGAGAGAAATGTGGACAACTTTGGAAAATGCATGGGTCACCATACCTGTGGAACATTTACGCAAGCTTGTAGAGTCCTTGCCTCATTGTGTGGCGGCTGTTATCAGGGCCAGAGGGGGTCCAACACGTTACTAGGTTGCTATCTCTAATTCAATGGCACTTCAGTGTACAAGGGTATAAGAAGGAAAAGGAGGGATTTGTGACCTCATGTGTAACTATGATTGCTACTGCATTTGGTATAAAATACAAGACAGTCTCAAGTGGGATTCTGCCAATATTTTGGCTTAATAAATATTTCAATTTAGATCCTTACATTGAAAGCACTTACTACTTTCCAAACTGTTCAATTTGAATAATTTTATGTTCTTTATTAAATCATGCATTCACTACAATCCTTCATCATGTTATATTTTTGCAGTTCTGCTTTGAGCATCTCTATATCCAGTCTGTGCTTTTTATCAGTGAAAGAACTCTCTCTGTGTGTGCATTGCTGAGGGTATGGAAAAGGTATAGCTGAAATTCATTTCAAGCTTTAAAAACTTTCCTGAGTTCTAAATATTTTGTGTACTTCAGAACTGAGAAATTCTATCAACACCGAGAAGAAATCAGCTTTTTGATTGTTGCATATTCTCTGTACATGTAGTCAAAATTAACATTAAATTTTACATGGATGCACTGTTTCATTGAATTTATCAAATGTGCATAGCTTCCTCAGTGACAAAATGGATATTTTGTTGTAAAAATTATTTTTAGAGAAATTGGACTGTCTTCAATATGTCAGGGTGCTTACAGATAAATTGATGAGAAATAATTTTTGTATTTCATTCTAAAAACTAAAGTCACCTTTTTAGTTTGGAGTTTAAATGATAAATCTTATGGATTTATAATAATCTTCTTTTCTGTTAAATAAAGATTAAAGTAACTCTATAAACACTGTAGGTACTGTACTGGTCATGTGGTATTAGGAAAAACAATCAGTTCTTTGACAACTAATGGAGTAACTGATAGTGGTATATAGGTGCGGTGAAGTGCAGGTTAATTAGTCATATCCGCATTGTTACTGCATTCTTGAGACGGCTTCTTCAGTTGTTCAAGGAGGAAATGTCTGAATTGTTCTTCACAGGAACTGGTGTTTTCATAAGTCCAATGTTGTTGCTTCTCACTTTTTGGGGACTAAGAGTTCTTTCATGCTGTGGTGTTATTAATCAGCACTCTCCTGCCTCTGTGGTAGTTGCTGTGGTATTAGTCACTGGGTGTCAGAGGATTCTGAACTTTGCACTCCTATTAGTTTGCTGAGCCAGCTGATTATACAAGAATTTATGACTAGTCATTATTACATGTTTCATGCTGTTTTCTTTGGCATGTTGTATAATCAACCGGCTCAGTGCACTAATAGGAGCGCGAAGTTCATAACCCTCTAACACCCATGTCTCATACCACAGTAACTACCACAGAGGCAGCAGAGTGCTGATTAATAACATTACAGCACGAAAGAACTCTTTAAGTCCCCAATAAGTGAGAAATACCAGACCTGTGAAAGCACCAGCTCCTGTGAAGAACGCAGTAACGAAGCCAATTAAGGTATGATTAATTACTCTTATATCATAACTAATATCAGTATACTAACTAACAATAATTAATAGTTATATATCATATATAGTATACAGGTTGTCTCAAAAATATAGGTACAAACTTTTAGGGGAAATAGATAACATCTAAAGAAATGAGAATTGCATAGGAACCCAGAACCAGAAACGTCATGGGAAACTGGTAGCAGAGGTACAATATCTGAAAGGACGTAAGACAGTGATTAATGGGAAAACATTTATTGGACATAATTATTACAAATGGCATACTAGATGATACATTTCATAATGTTACAGCAGATGCTCGAAGTTTCCACCATGAGACGCGATGCATGCGTGACACCGACGGTGCATTGATTGCCGGACACAGTCGAACACACCTGGAGTTTCTTTAATAGTAGCAGCAGCGCAGATGAGCCTTACCAGGAGATCCATGTCAGACTCCACAGGCAATTAATACACGGTAGCTTTGATGGCCTCCACAGAAAGAAATCAACGCTCGTTAAATCAGGTGAGCGTAGGGGCCAGGCAACTGGTCCAGCACACCCAATCCATCGTTGTTCAAGTAAGCCTGGTAGAACCTGTTCCAGAAAGATCAGATACTTCACGGAGGTCATGCGGGAGGGTAAAAGGTATGGCCCGACTAAGCAATCGCCGAGCAAACCTGCCCACACATTTACTGCGAAACAATGTTGTACCGCAAGGGTGCGCACACCATGGTGGTTCTCGTGAGCCCACAAATGCGCATTGTGCTGATTGAATACGCTATCCCGAGTGAAACTGGCCTCATCAGTAAACAAAACATAAACTGGGAAATTCACATCTTGGGCACTTTCTTGGAGATACCACTGTGCAAAACGCACATGGTCAGGATGATCTGCGGGGAGAAGTAACTGAACCCTTTGGAGATGAAAGGGGTGTAAGGACTCGCCATGCAAAACATGCCGTACACTGCAATGAGATACTCCTAATATTCCTAATGGCAGAGGCAACGGCACGTGTGCTGATACTAGGATTAGTCTCCATGGCATTCAACACACTTTCTTCATGGTGGGAGTACGTGTCGATCATGGCCTTGCCCTCACTTCTGCTATTTCTTAATGACCCATAATCGCACAAATTTTAAGTGAATCCCTGATGGATGCTGAAAATCAAGCTAGCTTCCCTCAATTTCAAATTAATCTTTTGGACATAACTCTTAAAACAATTTCCTCTCCTCCCCTTTATTAGGCCTTTTATTTTGTCAGTAAATGGTTTATAACCCTTTCCACTCTCTCACATTATATGCCTAGATGCATTCTGACCTACACTTAGGGAAGGAACCACCTAGTACAACTGCTGTATCAACTCATCCTTTTGAGATGTCTTTTATTGGTGCCCATCATCTTGTTAAGGTTTTGTAAAAGTTTAGGTTTTCATTAATGTATAGTACTTTAGTCATCATACCCCTAATTTGGTTAACAGTAGTAAATCTCTTATGACTAGTTTTCAGACAGATCAATCTGTATTGTTTGTTTACTTTAGATCCCAAATAACAGTTCTAACTATGCTCCTGTTGTTAACATCTTCCAATAGTTCTTGTATCCCTACCAATGTGCAGCATGATTTGACTCATTGACCATCTTACCTCACAGACTACCACTGCCCAGCCTCATTCAAAAGCACAGAGTTGCATGTAGAATTTTATAACATACATTCTAAACATTTGTCATGGGATTTTTTAAAATGTATATGAACCACGTGATGAATTAAATCCTCTGGTGACCAAAACCAGTGTCATGAGGTTGGTCATGATTTTTATATATTGTGGTTCCACCCCAGATCTTGCCATTCGTACTAGTGGTCATATCATCAGACATATATTAATAGTCACAAAGCATTCACATAAATCACAGATAACAAATAACAGAATTTATTTAACAGATCGTTTCTAGGCGAGTCACACATTTAAACATTAAACTTTCTGACAATTTCAGGCAGACGCTTCTAGCTCGGCCTCCTTCCATTTGAAGGGACAAAGAGCGGCAGCGATAAGCCAATTTAAAGTTAATCTGTTAAGCAAATGCTTAAAGGGAGAATACACACTAAATAGTCTTGATCTCATCCGGGGGCAATGGTCATAGGCAGTGCAGTCTAACACAAGCATAATTGGGAAAAGTTTTACCAAACCAGAATGAACTTTGACCCTACCTCGTTCTATGCAGACGGATCACAGGAGAAGGCATCGCTGTTGTCCAGTCGCTGCTCGGCCACTTTCTTTCGTTCGTCAGAGATGACTCGCCACCTCTTTCTCTTTCCAGCACAGAGACGGAGATTTTTGACTGAAGAAGGGGGTTGAGAAATTGTGTTCTCTCAGTTTTATATTCTCTGTTGACTCCCTGGTGGAGGTCACCTGAAACTGTGTGCGGGTGCCTCTTATTGGCCTACGTTGGCCTAGGTGTGAATCTTCAGCACTTCAGGCAAGAATTGTTTATCTTGGCAGTTGCGTATTACTCGCCATCTCTGGGGAGCACTGGACCACGCTATATGGGCTCGCGCTGCCGTCAATGTTTTCTTCCGGTCGAGTTGGGTGCCAAAATGGAGGCAAGGTGGGTTGGCACTAGTGGTGAAAATAATGGGGACTGAGGCCTTCTGCGCCAACAGTCGTGTCCACATTTTGAAACAAGCGGGGGCACGACACCCTTGTGCAATACCTCTAGAATGGATTTTGCACTTTTTCTTTTCATAAATCATACAATGAATCCTCAACTGCCTTATGCAACTATCGAAACTAGTCTATTACGTATTAGGAACTACCTAACAACTTACCTATTTTTGTACTATTCTTATTGGACAGCTGGTCATTTGCATATTAGCATGTGATTTACTTGTATGCAAATTTTTAGATGAATCCATCCACTCCTAGGTGAGGAAATTGCATTGTCACACTGTAAATTAAATGCAAGAAGTAAATATAACTAGTCAGTATCCAACAGTAGACCTGAAAATGTACAGATAAAATAAAAAATAAAACTGTTTAAGTACTATAGTAAGATTGGAGTAGTAAGTAGCCATCGACAAAAGCCCTATGACATTATTGTGATTAAAAATGTTTTCAACTTAATGACTTGTCATAGTGTCCAATATGATTGCAGAGTGCATAACACTTGCTTAATGTACCCCTGGCCTATGGAGATTTACTATATTTTTTTTAATATTGTTTTCCCCATGAAATTGTTAAAATATAAAAAAAGCATATTTTCAGCATAAATGATACCCAGTTGGGGAAACAATCTAACCATAATGCATTGTTGTCGAGTGAGAGGTCTCAAGGAAGTTGACTATCAAAGTTATTGAAGAGGCACCTTCCATAATCAGTGCATGGCTTATTAGTAGGGCACAACCATGACTTCATGATATGTAGTTGTGCCACACTGCCTGAAGCTATAAACAAATATTACATATCTAGAGAACAGAATCCAATCCTGGACTTTTCAGTTGAGAGCCATGTTCAGAGCATTAATTTGGTGAACCAGCAAGCTCCAAAAGATTTCGTGGTCAATCAGTAGTAAATACATGGATTCACAGATTCCCAGTGTACCGTTCATTTGGTGATTTTCTTGTAGGTAATTTTCAAATTAATAAAAACTATATAAAATACACTGTTAGCGCACTTGGCTACTGATCTACAGGACCTGGTTTGAGCCCCGGGTAAGGCATGGATGTATGTATCGTTTTCCTGCTGAGGTCCAGCCATCCTCAGACCTTCTACTATGGCATATTAACTGACAGGCTCCTGTCAGACCTCTGTGGCAAGCAGCTGCTTGAGGGGGTTTATACCCTTTGACTTCATGCAGTATTGCTGAGCAGATGAATGAGAGAAAATTTAAACTGTTAAAAAGATCATCAACTGCCCTCTCAACACCATAAGTGTTGCACAAATGTTAAATAACAAAAAATGTGATTGTATTGGTTAATTTAATGATTGTGCCTAGTAATGCCATGTAGTCCATCAGGTAGCCAGTCAGGGAAGCTGATACCTCTGCAGGCCATTGCAAATTTCTAACACAAAAGGATGGAGGATCTAGCTCTTAGGCTACAAACAGTTTATAGCTGCTTCCATTCTTCATAGCTAGCAAGCTGGGAAGAGAAGCACTCCCAGACAGAAGCAATTAATACAAAGTCTCCTCCCCAGCTACAACAACATTCCTGTTTTACTTGCTTTGTTTTCTCTCTTTTAAATGTATTTTCCTACTGATACAACTGTTGTACCAATCATCTTCCAAACACAGTCATTCACATTAATATACAGGGTGTTTCCAAAAAGTCTAGTCAAACTTTGGAAACGTGTTTTACTGTGCATTACAATGAAAATGTAGTTCCTATGAACATTGGGCAAAAACTTCATCCCTTCTGAGTAATAGCACATTTTGAGAGTGCAAGTAAGGAAGCCTATCAAATGGTTTTGTTAGATAAATTTGCATGTGTTACAGCATAGTAGATGTATGCAAATGTTGGACAAAATTCCACCACTCCTGGAGGAGGTAATACTATATGAGTGAGTTGGCAGTTGTTTTGAAGTTACATGCAAGTGAATCAGTAATCTTGTTATTGTCATTTAATATGTTTCTGTGACCTTGACCATGAATAATCAGTTCTCCAATGCTGAAATAGCAGGCATTCATTTATGGATGAGTGAACAGAAACTGCAGTGAAGCTCAGCTTTTCTACAGGATACCTTTTCCACACTGACGGTGTCTATTCAGGTATACTTCTGCAGCCCATCCATCAGCATCTATGAAAGACAGGATCCTTTTTGCTGTTACTGCAGATTGGGGGAGATTCAGACATGTCCGAGCACCTGCTTTAGAGAGACTAGTGCTGGACATGGTAGTGGAAGATCCCAGGTCTAGCATAAGCAGCAGACCCCCCTCCCTCTTGAGAATACTATTAAGGATAATGGAAGCCAATTTTTTTATTTCTGCATATTTCATGCATTTTTCATAAAAAAATTTTTAGAAACCTCTAAAACGAAGAGGAAAATGTTACACTGCAATGGAAATAAGTTCTCTTGCCAACCCCTCCTGCCTTTTTATGCCTTGATTGCACCATTTGCCACCATCAGCAGAGATTTCATTGAGTCTAGCATCATTGATGACTACCTGATCTCTGAATAATATAAAATAAGATTAAGTTTTGAATAATCTGTCAAATATTCAGGGGCAGTGAAGGGGTTAACAAACAGATTATTTAACTTTGAAATAATTGTACTTAAATTAGAAGACAAAAAGTTTTGTTACTTGAAACATTCCTGATTTTTTCTCCTTTAATTAACAGCAAATGGGCTGAATGTTAGGAATGCCAGGTCAAAAAGGGGAGCTTAAATTGGATCTGACCATTAACTTGTTAAAAGTGTCTTGCAACTTAAACTTAAAAAGTGTTGTGCTAAGGTAAAAAAAATTACCTTTAATACTGAAGCTCTGAAAGACCCAGTTATAGCTGAAGCTTACCATGATAGGTTACTTAGTCATTATAACAGTCATGGTTTGCTTATTACTAAAGTTGAGGTAGAATGGGACTGTTTTAAACAGGCTTTTTTGGAAACAAACAGTACTCTTTTAGGGAAAAGGGAGCAAAGGAGATGGAATTATTTGAGTGATAGGGAACTTGAACTCATTTCAGAAAGAAAGAACTGCAGGAATGTCCTTAATCAATACCCTATTAGTCATAATAGAAAGCATTACAGAGAGCTTCATAAACGTGTAAAGGATCAGTTAGCTGCTGATAAGAATATTTAGCTTGATGGTGCTGATGAAGCAGTTAGACTGCACAACAGCAGAGAGCTTTAACAGATAGTTAATGTTTTGTGTTGTAGAAAACGGAAAGGTATACAGGGATTGAAGATATACAAGGTAAGGTTATAAGAAGGTGAGGATTCTGTCATCACACTTAGATGACTGAAATTTTCAATATCTTTTATGATAAAGGCATGGTTCCTAAGGAGTTTACCAGAGCTATTATTATTCCTATTTTAAAAAAAAGGTGATTGCAGTTCTTGTAATAACTATAGGGGTATCAGCCTACTTTCTGTTCCAGGTAAAGTTCTTTGCATGATTGTGCATAATAGAATTAAGAATCTGATTAACTGGCAATTGTGTGATGAGCAATGTGGATTCAGAAGTGGTAGGGGATATGTAGATCAGATATTTTTACTCAGGCATATTCTTGAAAAATGTTCAGAGTTTCAGAAACCTGTGGTTGCTAGCTTTGTTGATTTCAAAAAGGCTTTTGACTCTGTTGATAGTCATAATTTGTGGTTGATTGTTAAATCGTATTGCATGCCAGACAAGTTAGTTAACACAATGAAAGCTTTCTATAATAACACTGAGTCATGTGTGAGAGTTGGTAAGGCTTGTAGCAGTTGGTTTAGCATTACTTCTTGTATTTAGCAAGGGTGCATTTTGTGTCCTTTTCTCTTCAGTTTGGTTATTGATTATGTTATGCGAAATTTACTGCAAGGGAAAGATTTTGGCCTTATATGGTCTGGAGATACAAAAATTTCTGATTTAGATTATGCTGCTGATTTAGCCCTTTTGGCAAATGATGTTGATGAGATGAACGCTTTCATTCGAGCTGTTGATGAGACTGGTAATAGAGTAGGTTTGGTTATAAACAGAGAGAAAACTAAAGTGATGAAAATTGGTCAGGCAGGCTGTGATTCAGTTAATCTGAATGGTTGCCGTCTTGAGCAGGTGTCACAGTTTAATTATTTGGGAGCTATGTAACAGATACTGGTGGTGTGCAGCATGAGATTAACGGACAAATAGGGATTGCTGCTAGGACTTTTAAGAATCTATAGAGAGTGTGGAGAAATAGGCATATACACCTAAAGACTAAAATTAAATATATATATAGACTAAAGACTATAATAGTTTGATTCTTTCTAGGGTTAGTTATAGTAGTGAAACGTGGATGCTTTGTAAACAAGATAACATGAAACTAGATGCTTATGCAGTGTCTTGGGCATTAGGTAGTTCAACTTTGTAAGTAATGATAAGGTTAGGCAAAGGAGTCGGCCAACTCCTTTAAGCAGCACGTTGTGCAGAGAGAAGAGACTCCATTGGTTTGGCATGTTACCCTATTGTATGGATAGTTATATAGTATATTAGTGAATAGAGTTATGAACAGTGTTCCTAAAGGCTTCAGAAAGAAGGGGAGACCTAGGATGTGGTGGGCAGACAGTGTCAAGCAGGAATCTTGCTTGAATTGGTGTGCAGTGGCCAGATGCAGCACATATAGCTCAAGACAGATATGATTGGAAAACTAAATTGTGCAGTGTTGTTGAACCTCCATAACCCTGTGGCTGCTTGAGGATGATGATGATGATGGCTTTCAGAGGTTTATGCAATTCTGTCTTATTTTGATTTTTTTTATGCTTGTTTCATATTTTTTATTTGATTTTGACTCTTCCTGAAAATTCAGAAAAAAAGTGTCATGCAAGATAACTTTGTCTTGTTAAATGTTACTGTCATAATAGACAAGTATAGAGTCCAAGAGCACAGTTGTTTTAATTGTTTTTAACCAGGGGTAGCCAACCAAAACTTAGCTTGGGCAAAAAAAAAAACTACATTCTTAAAGAGCTGCAAAAAATTCTTAAAAATGAAATATGCATTTTTAATTTGTAATAAAATGGGGAAAAAACTATAAATATTTTTAAGGAATCAAGAAAATATCTTGATTAAAAAAACAAAGTATAATTTTTAATGAGTACTATGAATTAGAAAAATAGTTTAGTTACACACCTAAAAAGGCTTGGTCAAAAAAATGGGAAGAAATGAGCCAGATTTAGTATAGTAATAATTTGTTTTTTAAGCCAGTAGTTCTTTTGCAGTGAGCCTTGTTTAAACCAAGAGATTACTCTATAGCCTATTAAATATAACCTTTTAATACCCTTAATGACCTAAAATACCTGAAATTTGAAATTGACTAGTCCATATAGTGCTGTTACTTTGTCTTTACTACCTTCTATCCTTTTCTTTTTTAGATTTCTTGAGCGTTCAAAGATCTCTATGGCATATAAACTTACAGGCTCCTATGGGAAGCAACTGCTTGAGGGGGTATTTATTTTTAAAGGGTTAAGCAAAGAATTTTTTTTTTTCATTTTATACAGTTTTTATAACTATTTGAATTTTACAAAAACTATGGCTACCATGATTTGAACTGAGATCCAGTATAAATATAGTACTATCATAGGCCTTTAATATACCAGTTTTTAAATAAGTTTACAATTATTTATTATAATATTTTTATTGCTTTGCAAAATACGTGAAATTTTCCCTGGTTTCTTCATAGTGCATTATTTTGTATTCAACTTAGAATGTTGCACATTTCAAGTAACAGTAGTTATATAATATGTGAAAAGATACTGTTAATAAAGTAATTATAGACACTGATATTCTATATCTTATAATAAAAATGCCACCTGATAATATATGCTTATTTAAAACCTGCAATATTTGATAAGGGATAGTTGGCTCTAAATATTTTGAAAAAAACATTTTAAAATATGAGAAAAATTACAATGTCTTGTTCACAGTTTATTTTCTTTGCAAAATAGGTTTCCACTGTACTGAAATTGATTCAACTTTTTTTTTTTCAGTGGCGCTTTCTCCCAAGTGGTGCTTGCTGAGAGCAAAGAAGAATCTAATAAAATGTATGCTATTAAATGTATTGACAAGAAGGCTCTTAAAGGAAAGGAAGATTCCTTGGAAAATGAAATTAAAGTACTCAGAAGGTATAATTTTTATGTTTCTGTTGTTGGTTAGGCACATATAATTTTTCATTCTCTGGAATTATGAGTAATAAGACAATGTTCAATAAAGTAAAATATATATAAATGACAACTGCATTTATTTAAAAAAAAATTAAAATATGGCTTGGTGCTTTTGTTGCAATAGTCAACTGTAGTTGAATATTCATTCATTACATATACTGCAAAAATTTAAATTTAGTCTGTATCAAGAATGTAGTCTCTTTTTGCTCCATAATTTGACTAGAGCCAATGTCTGTTTATTACCATATTCTGGGAAATTCAACTTTTCTCTACACTAGTAAGCTCTTAGCGAGGGAACTAGCTAATTGGTTTGTTTGCAAAGAAATTAGTCATTATTGACCTTAACTGGAATAGTGGTTAGTGACTAGCTACTGAACCAAGATGCATACTTTGTGTATTCTATTAGTTTTGAAAACAGTGGTCAGTTAAACATGACTTCAGTCTTAATAGGGCATGCCCTTGTATAATAAAGCCTGTACAAGCTAGGAGTAGTTTCTATACTTTGTTGCACTTAAGTTGAGACCTGATGTAAAAACAGCTCTTTGCCTGTTGGCTCAATATTTACTATACTATCTATCTACTACTGATAAATGTACACTGCAGGCAGGGTGAGAGTTAATGGAGATAAATTGCACAGCTGTAACTCAAACCTGGGAACTGCAGATTACGAGCCTAGCACACTAGTGCTGAACCAAGCTCCACTCCGAAACATGCTCTAGTAAGAGAAAAAATACCATTCACAACAAGCTAGTGTAAGTTTTCAAAATTTTAGAATTTTGGTTACTTTTGAACTGAACAACTGTTGCATTTTGTTTGACAAATTTGTAATTTTTCAAGCAATTTTAAGACTAATTTTATTTTTCCATAAAAATTCTTTCCAGACATTTACAACTTCATCTGTTAGTAGAAAAACTTTGAAATGATGAAGTGTTTATCACTGCCATCAGGATTAACAAATGTCTTTCAGTTCCATTTACAGTGAATAAATAATAATTTAGTATTTGAAATGTTAATAATAGAAGATACGACTGTATTTCTTTATATTCTATGTTTCATTACATTTTTCAAGAATAATTGGCTTACTGTTTTCATTTTTCCAGGTTGAAACACCCAAATATAGTTCAGTTAGTTGAAACCTTTGAAGATAAAAATAAAGTGTATCTTGTGATGGAATTGTAAGTATTTTATAAGTTGGCATTTTTTTTAGAAATTTGTTCTTGAAAGGAGATGAATATTATCTTTATTGTAAGACAAACATAATAAGCAATAATTTGACTGTATACATTCACAGAATTCTGAATGAAATGACAAGGACTTTATATATCTGTTTTTAGTATAATAAAAAAAAAATCGATTTTTTTTTTAAATTTTATTTATTTTTTATATATATATCATAAAAATATGTCAGGCTTGATAAATAATATTTTCTTTTTCCATTTAATGTATATTTTAATAAATTATGACACAAATAATTTGTTAAAGCCATCTGATTGCCATTTCTTAAAAGCAATATAAGGTATTGTCGATTTGTTTGTTAACATTATTCTGTGCTGAAACAATCCCCTAATTTAAGCTCAGAAGTTTGATTTGAACTATTATCAACAAATTTTTCCTTAAAGTTTCTAAAATCTCCTAATAATTAATGAAATATTGCTATTTTTAAAAATGGAAGATTTCAGTAGTAATTGTGAAATATGTACCTATTTTTTGGTACACCACTGTAAAAAGTCATTAAAATTAATCTGTTTCTACAATGTTCAAATTTTTTATTTTAATAAAATTCAGAAATAAATTCTCTTTAATTTGGTATATAACATGACCTATTTCTGTTGATTAGTTATTTATTAAAAATATTTTAAAGTTGACTAATTTATTGGACTCTGCAACAAGCCTGGACTTTTCTCAAAGTATGGTAGGAGAAAAAAAATTACAAAATGGAAGAAATGTTTAAACATTTTTTTTTTGTTATTCAGAAATAAATAGCCCTTTTATTCATGTGCATTATAATCATTTCTTTTAGTGTTTTTTAATTAAATTTTTATTTCTGTTGCCAGATGATTTTTTTTTACTACATGACTAAAAAAGTCCTATTAAAATAAAAACTGGTTGTCTTTTTGGTTAAATATTTTATTTTCAGAAAATCTAGAATTAAATGCTGATTAATTTGGTATATAACATGCCATAATTCCTTTCATTAGTTATTTGGTAAAAAAGTTCTAAATTGAAAATTTTTTTGGCTGAGCATAGAGAGAAAATAGCTTAGCCCCTGGATGGAAACCAGTTTTTTAGGCTGGACACTGGAAGGATTAAACAGAAATTGAGATCTTGATATGCAAATCCAAGTATGTGTGGCATCTGCAGTACATGCTTTTGATTTGCACGTGTAGATGAGCAAATTAAGAATTAACAGAAGCTTTACTGTACATGTTCCTTTTTGCATTCAATGCTTGCTTTGAATTAAAGGAAATTTGTTATTGTTTAGTGCTTCCCTAATGGATACAAGTGTGTTGCATATTATTAACAAGATTCCCAGATATAAAATATTGATTAAGAATTAAAGAAAAATTACTGCCTTATATACGATATTTAAAAAACATAAAATTTGCCAGTGGGTCAAAAATTTAGACTAAGATGAATATAATAATTTAGATTAATTAGATTGCTCTATAAAATCATCAAAGAATATTCATCATGATTTTCATAACTTTATTTCATTGTTTCTACAAATTAGGGTCAACCTAATTTGAGAAGTTGACCCCAATTGAGAATTTGACTATGAATTTCATTTAGAAAAAAATATTGTAACTCACTTAAAGAACAACTTCAGTTTGGGTGTGTTGATACTCCCCACTTTGTTAGGTTCGATTCATCCCAACACAAACCCCATAAACTGCTCCAATGATATGTCATGCCAATAACTTTGATGGAATTAAGTGCAGATGCAGGTTTATATTTAAAAAAATAACTTTATTACTAACAAAAATAATACATTGAACATTTTTATTATATACATTTCCAACTTGCACTCTCCAACACAAGAGGCAAATGCTCAATAGTAAGTTTCATAAAGACTAACAGATTGAAGGTTGATGACTAGAGCCAAGTGCTCAATACTAATGACTGAATTTGAATGCTAAATGCTACTCATTGGATTTATACATATGCTGTATGTAGAGTGGCATGAGCTCACATGATCTGAGAGCCTCATGCAAAGTGAAAGCACAAACCTAACTCTCTTATCATATATCTGTTTAGGTGTAGAATAATATCTTAATCTGCTTCCATGCCCATCAAGGCTTCTGAATTACCAGGTATCCCACCATCTTGGTCTGGTTGGTGCCATGGCTTCAGATCTGACTATGAGAATCTGGGTGTGATCCTGATGTGTTTAACTCTTATACTCTTATGATTCCTCTTGTTTAGCACAGCATAGTAACCCCAAACAACTAGTTGCTCAGTCAGCAGTGCAAGTTCATAATATTCTGTTCCCAAGTTCCAATCTTAACTGTGCTTGTGCTATATTGAGATTTATCTCTGCTAAATGCCCACCATGCCTGCTTTCTCTCAGAAAGGTGACACCAGCAGGCTTGAAAAGCCCACTGTCCATCAGATGGGACATTATGCAATATTCTGTGTGCAGAACCATACTCTATGCATGTTAAAGAATATTGGATGGCCTTGAGAGGAGGTTTCTGTCTGTCTGTAACAGCTGTTCAGTAGGTCCCCTTCCTCCAACCTTCTCCGAGTCCTTAGAATCTTTGTGATCTGGCCACTTTAACCCATGTGTGCAAAAGAATGCAACTCAGAGGTAAAACAACCCAAACAACTCGTACAGTTCCAATGCATCAACTGATATATATATATGATCATGAGAGTGAAAAAGTTAAATCTGAGCTTTTAACAAGTACAAGTTAATAGGACTATATCTGAAGAAATCAAATTCAACAGGGTAGTACCATGGGAGCTTTATTATTTCTTTTGTATATAAATGATATTTGATCATAAAAGGAAGCAGCTAAATTATTGTCTATGCAGATGGTATAATGTTATATCTGTCCATACTGATGTAAGAATTTTAGTAGAAGAAACAAGTAATATAATTGGAAATTATATAAATGGGTCACATGGTAATAAACTCACCAAAATTTTGTTTTAAAAATATTTTTAAAACAAAACATATGATCTTTAAGAACAATAATAAAAATTGAATTGCAATGAGATAGGTATTTTGTGAATGATCAAAAGATTGAAATATGTGAATATATTAAAATTTTTGCACTCTGGCTAGATGCTAATTTAACTTGGAATTATCATGTTAACTGGCTAAGAGCTACTATTTAAAAAAAATATACTGGATCAATTGGAAGGATAAAAAAATTTTGTAAATCATAAAACTTTGATAAATTTATATTATGCTTAGTGTATCCATATTTAGTATATGAAATCAGTGTTTGAGGAGATATTAGAGCCAATTTGAATAGATTAAATTACAGAAGTCTGGTTGTTGATAGAAAATGGAATATTGAACATATATAACATTACAAGTATGTTATGGGAAATTTTGTGTACAGTGTGAAAAATAAAATGATAGAGTACTCTGAACTTTACTGCTGCTTGGAAAAAAATTAAGACTTTGTTATGATACAGACTTAAGAATAAGATCACGTTGCCTCTTTATAAAGAAATCTATAGGTCTGAAATCAGCAAGATACATTGGCAGTAGGATTTAGAATGAAGATATTCCAGAGAATATTGCTACAAATGAACAGTACAGAACTTTTAAATATAAATATAAAATAACTTATTATCGAGGCAGTAATAGTGTAAGACCACAAAAATACACATGCTCATATAAATGTGTAGGTTAAGATCATCTGTAATCTTTGAAATATTTCAGGAAATATTTATTCAAAATCTATGGCTTATTGCATTCTCCTTTTTCACATGTGAGCTTGTCTACGTTTTATGATTATAATATTTATGTTTAGGTTAAATAAACTTATTCAATAATATGGATTATTAGTAAAGAATCACAGGATAAGTCCTGTAGACATGGAACTCATGAAATAATGAGCTAAAAAATATTTGGTTTTGCCATATGTGGAGTTCTTAATTTTATTTTGTTTATTTCAGAGTTACTGGTGGTGAATTGTTTGATCGAATTGTAGAGAAGGGAAGCTACACAGAGAAAGATGCTAGTCATCTTATTCGACAGATCCTTGAAGCTGTTGATTACATGCATTCACAGGGAGTTGTCCATAGAGACTTGAAGGTGCAGTATTGTTTAAAATGCTAATTTACATATTAAAATTAACTTATTATTTTCTGTCATATAAGTCTTACCTATTTTTTTTTTATCGACACCCTATATTATAACCTTTAGTTCATTTAGCCAAGGTACTTGATAGCTTCAACTTACTGACTCGGCTATTACACTTTGATGAAGCTGCAATTTAATTATACACTGCTCACCAAATGTTTGAATTAAAAAAAACATTACAAAATATTATTGACCTACTTAGGTAATATGTATAATTTAGGGGGAAAAAAATCCCTTATAACATCATGGAATAGGTAGAACAGATGCTTGTAAAAGGAAAGTTTTCAAAGATGTTTGAACATTTCAAATTGAAATGCTACATTTTGAGTCTGGAATATCTGATTACTTTATGATGCCTCAAAGAAAAAAGTTTAGATTACTCAAAATGATGGGGAGCCATTAAAATGTTGGAGCCTGGTCAAACAATCGTGGAGGTAGCCATATTCTTTTATGTTCATTATTCTCTTAGGCTTGCAATTAGCAGCATATCCAAACAGTTATCAGAATACCTGTTCAAAGGCATCCTAGAGTTAAACACCTCAAAATGATTGCTATATTGCACTACTGTGCTGACAGAACAGGAGAACAACAGTATCATCTCTGCCTTTAGCCTTTGTTGCAGCCATATAAAGACAGATGTGTGACCAGAAGGCTTCACAAGACTAGACTCTGTACATGTTAATCTGTTGTATGTGTCCCTTTAACCTCCAGATACAGACAGGCTGTCTTCAAATGGTGTCAATCAGATAGCCTGGACCTGAGAACAATGGAAACATCTCTCACAGACATTGAGGTATTCTCTACTTGTTGAACAGCAAGTGTTCATTGATCAGGAGATATATGGGAACTTTAACCAGCTCCATAAAAGTATATTTGATAGTAGATGTCTGTGTGGTCTGGGCTTTCATTGGGTGACTGTATCAACTTCCATGTGTTTGATGGAGGTTCTGTGAAATGCTGCAAGATATTGAGATGGTATACTTAATCACTGTGTCAAACTCTTTGCTGGTGTAGTAAATGACTATTGTCACTAATGGATAATAATGTCCTTACACAGAAAGCAAGGCAGACTAACCAATATCTTGAAAAAAAAAAGTATCCAATGAATGGAGAGACCTGCATTCTCTATACATTCAACCTGATAGAACATATATTGGATGACCTATAGGGAAAAATATATTACCGTCCTTTAAACCCTCCAGGACCTCAGAACTCATCATATTGCTCAATGTACTTGACTGCCCTCTCATTCTTTGAATTATTATAATGAGTTCATGAATCAACATTGTCAGGTCTGTACTACTGCTAGAGGGCAACCACATCCCCTACTGACTGTACATTTTATATTCAAATACTCCCCCCATTCCCCCCCCCTTGTTTTTAAAGTATATGTAAATCATTTTGGCCAAAATTTTCATGACTTATTGATCTTATATATCATCCTGTGATATTTCACATATTCATTATCTTTATATTCAGTGATTTTTATTTTTAATCTGTGATTAACTTTAGATGAGGCAGTATATATTTGATTTTTTTTGTTTGCTTAGTTTTTTATGCTTGAGAAGTAAATTACTGCTAATTTTATCCTTCAGCCTGAAAACTTGCTGTATTATAGTCCAGATGAAGACTCCAAAATCATGATCAGTGATTTCGGTCTCTCCAAAATGGAAGATTCAGGTATTATGGCTACTGCCTGTGGAACCCCAGGATATGTAGGTAAATAATGTGTATATTTTTGGAACACGTGCATATATATATATTACACATTTTTCAAAGTTTGATTTTCATTTAAATGGTTACAGAATAATTGTTTAGTATTAATAATTATGTTTTTATTAGCTTATAAATGTGCAACCTTTGCAATCTTAGAGTAAGAGAAACTTACTCTATATTACTATATGTGGGTAAAATGATCCATCAGCCTCAATTTTTTACACAAGTTCTTTTATTAATATTCTGCTAGGACTTTCCCTTCCAAGTTCTTTGACCATTAGTACAAAGTTATAACTAACTTTGTACTAATGACCAAAAGCTATTGTTGTTCTCATACAGCACAATAATGACAAAACTTTAATGCATGAAATTGAATTCTGCATTTACAAAAAAAAGATAGAAACAAATCCTGAATTTATCATAAAATCCTAGAAGTAAATTGGAACTAAAGTAAAAAAAAAATACAGAATAAAAATTAATAGAATCATTAAAAAAACTTCAAAACCATTTAGGAATCAATAAAGCTTAATGCTAAAAGGAAGTTTACAATTGTTCAAATATATATATACAGCTCAGAAAGCTTATAGGAAAGATATTAATTGTATGGACCATATGAATTATGACTTATGTATCATAAATGGCATATAAATTAATAGTTATGAAAACAATTCCCCTCAAAAATTTTATTAAAATAATAAAATGTTTAAATTATGCATATAAGCTACTAGGCTAACCTGTAACCATTCTAAATGCATTGAGTTTTTTTTTTTTCTAAAATAATGATTATCACTAAAACTTTTGACTACGCAGAAGCACAGTTCCTGTTAGTTATAATTCCTTTGATTCACAAAATCACTGTTACTAAATCATTAAAAGTTCTCAGACTGCATAACTTAAAGTAATGTCAATTAAATCATTTTACGTTTAGTAAAACAACAGCTTCTTTTAATCAAAATATCATGCTTAGTCTTTAATATTTCTATACAGGTATTTTATACTATTTATTAAACATCTTCAATGATGTTATGACACAATAGTTTACCCATTGATTGGAAGTTGAAGGAGCACTTCATACCTTGACATCTTGTTGTAAAGAAATGGCACAGAATATGGTACTAAAGTTTACTGAAAACCTACATACACATCTAATAATATATTGGCAAATTCTATACACCTAGCTAATTTTAAGAAAGCAGTTTTTAACACTTATTTCACAAGAGCATTAAGATATTGCACTACTAAAGAAACACTAGAAACTCAACTCACCATACACCAAAGAGACAAAACATTATGACCAGCTGCCTAATATGATGTTGGTCCTCCACATGCCACCAAAACCACTCTTACCTAGTGAAACATGGACGCTACAAGATTTTTAAAGGTGTCTTGTGGTATCTGGTACCAACATGTTACCAGCAGATCCTTTAACTCTTGTAAGTTACATGGTTGAGCTGCTGCAGATCGAATATACTGTTCCAACACAAACAACAGATGCTCGATTGGATTGATATTTGGGGAACTTGGAAGCCAGGGCAATACCTTGAAGTCTTCCTTACATTCTGCAAACCATTCTCAAACAATCCGGGCAGTGTGGCATGGTGCATTATCCTCTTGTAAGAAAGCACAACTAGAGGGGAATACCATTGCCATGAAAGGATGTACCTGTCTGCAATAATGTTTAGGTAGGTGGTAGTGTCATAATTTCCTGCACATGAATGACTAGACCCAGGGTTTCCCAGCAGAACATTGCCCAAAACATTACAATTCTTCCACTGGCTTGTTTTCATCCCATGGTGCATCCTGGTGCCAACACTTCCCCAAGTAAACAATGCACACATATACGGTCATCCACATGGTGCAACAGGAAATGAGATTCATTGAAGATGACCTTTTTTGCCTCATTCAAGGTCCAGTTTTGATTCTGGGTCCCATTGTAGACACTTTCGACAATGAACTGAGGTTAGCATGGGCACTCTGAGTTGCCTGTGGCTACACAGCCCCCTTTTCAGCAGGGTTCAATGTACTGTGTGTTGTGACATTACTCCCATCACCAGCATTCAAATTATGGGCAAGTTGCGCCACAGTATTCCTTCTGTTGGCTCGTACAATACGGGGTAGCCTTCACTCACCTCTGGCATTGATGAGCCGTGGTCAATCCACATCTTGCCAACAGTTTGTGGTTTTTCCTTCCTTGAACCACTTTTTGAAGGTACTAACCACAGCTGACCATTAGCACCCCACAAGCCTTGCTGTCTCAGAAATGCTCTGACTCAGTTGTCTGGCCATTACAATTTAGCCTTTGTCAAACTCACTTAGTCTGCTGCCTTTTCCATCTGAAAAACAAGAATAACACTGATTAACAGTCTGAGTATCAGATGTTATTTATACCATTTCATGACCTTCACATGTGCCGTTATTCACCTGCAGTTGCTTCAATTTGCATAAAGATGCACTGGTCATAATGTTTTGGTTCATCGTTGTATATTTAAGATAGGTCAAAAGAAATAGATAGAAAAATATTTATAAATAAATTAAATATAAAAATGAATTGGAATCACAACCAGAACCAGCATGGAAACATCTGAAATGAATGAAATATATACACTGATCAGCCAAAACATTAAAAACACCTACCTAATATGATGTAGGTCCTCCTCTCACTACCAAAAGAGTTCTCATCCGATGAGCATAGGTTTAACGAGATGTTGCTTGATATTTGGTACCAAGACTGCAACAGTAGATCCTACAGTTCCCATAAATTACATGGTTAGGATGATGATGCTCGTACCCATTTCTCCAACTCAAACCACAAATGCTGGATAGAATTCATATATGACGAATTTGGGGGCCATGGCAATAAATGGAATTCCTCATCACATTCTAGGAACCATTCCTGAACCTTCTTCACAGTGTGACATGAGGCATTGTCTTGTTGAAAAACACCATCTCTGCCAAGGAATACAGTCACCATAAAGGGGTGTACTTGGTCAGCCACAATGTTCAGGTAGGTGACAGCTATCAGTTTGTTCTACAGGGATAATTGGTCCAAGTGTTCCCCAAGAAAATATTGCCCAGACCATCACACTCCCTCCAGCTGCCTGGATCTCTCCCACAGTGCATCCAGGTGAGAAGGCTTCCATGGGTAAACGTCGTATACAAGCTTATCCGTTCACACGGTGTAATGAAATTGGGATTCACATGATCATGTAACCCTCTTCCAGTCTTCTATGGTCCAATGTCGATGATTACATGCCCACTGCAAGCATTGACAATGGTGAATGGCTGTGATCATAGGCATACGAATGGGTCTGCGGCTGCAGAGACCAATATCCAAGAGCTTACAATGAACTGTGTGTTCGGATACATTGGGCCCTTTGCCACGATTGAAATTATGGGTAATGTCAGCCATAGTAGCCCTCCTTTTGCTGCAGACAAGATAGCCTACTCTGACCTCTGGCATCAATGAGGCGTGGCTGGCCCATGCCTTGTCGACGGCTCGAAGTGTCGCCTGTTTTGGACCATCTTTAATTGATACTAACTACTGCATAGCATGAGCAGCCTACCAGTGTCACTGTTTCGGAGATGCTCTTACCAAGGCGTCTTGCCATAACGATCTGGCCTTTGTCGAAATCAGATAAATCCTTTGCTTTTCCCATGTTGAGACAAAATGAAATGCTGCCTGTGGGAGCTCTGACCCAGGTATTATATATATCATTCGCGACCTTGGCACGTGACATTGATTGACTGCACACGCGTTTCTTTGCATAACGCAGAGGTGGTTTTAATGTATTGGCTGATCGGTGTATATACTATGCCTTTTCCATATTATGACCCATTAACTGCTACACTAAGAATTATTCTATGGAAATATACCTATAACTATAAATAATAACGTTAAATCATTATTATCAAACGAGATAGAGCACACTCAACAGGAGTAGTCTTATCAGGTCGAAATCCATGATCCTGGAAACAAAGTAAAGAACAAGAATAAGTATATAGGAAAAACATAGGTAATTGGAAGAGAGACAAAAAAAAAGCACAAACTAGACCTTAAAAATTAATTAGGTAAAACTGCTTTAATTTGGATAATATTAAAACATAAATTACCTATCACAAATTGAACCAAAAATAATAGCAGCCCCACCTATAAAATATCAGTTAAACTACCTAGTAAATATCCTTATTAATCTTCAGACAAATTATGTAATATCAACATTACACCCCTCCCACCATCATGGAACCTTCTCTTCTATGTCAAAGTAAGGAGTCTCTGCAGCACCAATAGAGTGTTCGCATTATAAATATGATGAACCCAACATCAGTATTCACTGCTGATGAAACTATCGGTGATGGATGAAAATAAGTTAAATTTTTAGTTGAAAATGTAAGTTCTCAGAAAACAACTATGGCAATTAAGATCTTCAAAAATGTACTTAACTGCTGAAAATTACATCGGAAAAACAAACACCACATTTACAGAAGCTCACCAATAACCTTACAATCATCATAAGAAAGTATGTCAACATAGACTGGGTTCTCCAAAGATAATGACTACATAATAAGCTATCAAGTCGCCTACAGCAATACCAGACACTTTGAAGACAACCTAGAATATTGTGAGTGTGCCAGCCATTATACAATAAGGGAGTGTAAAAAACTAATTATGGTAAGAATTTGGTAAATATTCCATCTTTAGCAAATAGCAGTACCTGTATAGAATTATTACAGAGACTAAGCATAAAATTATAAAATTTTGACTGAAAGGTGCTCAGTTGTTTTGCTAAATGCAAAATTATTTAATTGATGCCACTTAAAATTATCATAGGTTGAAAACTTAAATTATTTAGCAACAGTGACTTTTGTGAAGTAAATGAATTATTATTATCACTGTGCTTGTAAAGGCATTTTTCTCCTGTTTTGTGATATATAGTTTGAGTGACCTACCCAAATATTTTGCTTGCACAACTGCCATGTGTGGCAGTGTCATCATTGCATTCAACAAACATTTTTCAGCTTCACAACTTAGGCCTCATTTGATATTGTAGTGTTTCTATAATATATTTTAGAGCGTTGTTTGTCTGATTAAGAACTCTTAAATGGTAAGAGCTAGGACCACCAAATTCAAGATCTAACTCCCTCATTGTAACATAAAATAATGTAAGGGTTGCCAAATGTATATATATATTGCTGAGTGCAGGGCTGTGCAAAAAAGGGGCATTGCCCCGGGGGCTCACAAGTGAATTGGCCCCTTTGAACTCTTAATACTGGTATATGAAGTACAAATGGGAATTTAAGGAAGTTAAAAAGATTAAGTTGCTATAGTTATTGTCATAAAAAAGAAAAATATTTTTTATTACTGTAAATGAAGTGTTTTTTTAATTTCAAAGGGATTTGCTGTATTCATCAAGTGATGAAGAAAGTATTTGGGGAAGGATAGTGTCTTAATGCACATTTAACAGTATTCAAACTCTATTTTTCTTCTAAAGTCATACTAAAAATTTCATTCATATTTTTATGGAGAACTGTGTTTTCTTGTAATAAATCAAAATAAGAATTTAGAAGCACAGATAATTTTATTTTAATTTCATAACAGTTTTAAACAAAAAAAATCTAAATAATTGGATGGGTGCCTCAAGCGGAGCTTCCCCCCCCCCCTTGACCCCCAGTTACCTTTGCACAGCCTGGCTGAGCATAGCAAGTTATATCTCAAATGGAAGAGCATCACGAATTACCCCTAATTATGTGTCCTCCATTCTGCCATCCCCTTCCCCCCTTAAAAAATGAGGGGGAAGGTGGAATATGAGAGTCAGCTATAATAAGCTGTGTGGCAAATGAAAGCTTGCAATGTGGAGAGTGTCATCTACTATGTATTTTAAAGAGCTGAATTGGGTTAAACAGCAACACCAAATGAATTTGCTAGTAGAAGCATTTGCAATATCTAATTATAAATTGTGGTTTTCACCTAAATGATTCATTATTTAGAAAATTGTAATTTATTTATATTTGTCAATTTATTGTGATTCCATACTATTTAATTGTTCAAAGCTCTACACAATTTTTTTGATGCAGTGTAGGCCCTCGCCAATCACAGGGGTTGTGTTCCTGAAGTTTTCCTCAAATGGTAAATTAACAATCTGCGAATTGAAAGCCCTGTGACAAAAGTGAGGTAACCAACACTATACATGCTCAATAATATGCAACATTTGTAATGTTTATTGTACTGTATATTTCAGCTTATTCTACATTTTGAAAAAAGCCCAAAAAGGGTGTTTTTGAGAAAATATGGTATACAGTAGTATTTGAAATGATGGTGAAACTTGATATAATGATGGTGATGGCAATTACATTTTAGGAGGGGTTTTTTTTTTGCGACATATAAGACAGAGAAGAATCCTAGAAGCTACTCCTAGCTTTTAAAGGCATATAAGGACATGCCCTACTAAGACCGAAGTCACTGCTGACCACTGCCTCAGTTAGAGCTAACACAGCACACAAAGTCTGCCTCGCTGGAACAGTCGATAGCTGCCTAACCACTATGCCAGTTAAGGCTTAGTTATTAGGCTGAGAAATCTAGTTCAGTGTCGATGGATGATGGAGACCTCTGAAATCCTTCAAGGGGTGGGTGATAGAGGTGGTGACAGTACAGTGCTAGCAAATTTAAACAGATCTTGAGCTATGATTAGCAGGTAGATCTGCTAAGTCATTACATTTTTCAGGATTTGATGCGACTTCTATCTGTATTGTAATGAGCAAAAACATTCCACAGCTGTTATTTTCCATAAATTATGATTAATTTCACTGATGATACATTGATTATTTATTTCATAATAATGTATGTAATTTTTAGCTGGGCAAACCATCTTAAGTTGTAAATCATCAAAACAGAACACAAGTTAGGAATGATATGTTAGTTCCAAAGATAAGTTTTGCATTATATTTTTGATTAAATATTTAAGCCTGATTTCTAGCTGGATCACCATCAGTTGCTTATTTCCCATTCAACTGTAAATGTAGTTATTTGAAAATAACTTTACATTTATTGATACTTAGTGTAATAAATGAATGTTTGGGAAATATGGTATTGTAATATAAATGTATAATAGCCATATAATAACTTATAATGGTAAGATACAGCACTTTTTCCACATATAGTTGACATGCTTCTTAACTAAAATAACAGAATATATTTTTTCTGCCATAGTAATAATGCAAGTATTATATGGATCTTACCATCCTTTGAACAAACAAGTAAAATAAGCACTATATATATATTAAACAATTTAATTTTTGAATTTCATTAAGTTTGTGATGATTTTAAAGTAATGTTAAAAAATATGGTCAGTAATTCTTGTATGTAGCAATGTTTTGACAAACCTGTGATCAGTGATTCAGATCTCAAATTTTACCCACAAATGTTCTCATGATTGATTCAAAAACTAATGATTGATGAGAGCCTCCTGTATTTGTTGATAAGGAATTCAATTGCATATATTTTGTAGTTCTACACTATGCATAATTGCTGTTTGAAATATGTTTATAAAATAATGTATGCTATTAAACAAAAATTGGCACTTATTGCAATAAAAATTTTGTCTTATTTCAGCTCCAGAAGTTTTAGCTCAGAAGCCATATGGGAAAGCTGTTGATGTTTGGTCCATAGGAGTAATTGCTTATATATTGTAAGTAATACACAAATTAATAGGCAGTCAAAAAAATTCACTTTGAAAATTTTATTAAAACAATAAAAAAATTGAATATAACATTTCTATTGAGTTAAACTTAAATTCATTTAAACAAAATAATACTTTGGGGGGGGGGGGTCAATCAGTAGCACACCAGGTTTGTAATCTGCAGTTCCTAAGTTCACATCACATCTGGGCCATTATTGAGCTTTATCTCCACTAAACCCCACCCTGTCCTCATCAGTAGGAGACCCAGTAGGTCTGGAAAGGCTGAAATCCATCAGATGATTTGTAAAATCATGGCCCTGTGTGCAGGAGAGCCATATTCTGTGCACGTTAAAGAATATGCTGGGTGGCCTTGATTGGGAAGCTACCCTCTGTCTCCCAACAGCTATCCAGTGGGTTCCCTTCCTCCAACCTTCTCTATGCCCTCAGGGTATATAGGCTATATGTAACCTGCCCATATAGCCTATTGTGTGCAAAAAATTGTGCCTCTTGGAGGTAAAACAATCAAAAAGAATGCTTAATGTTTAATTTTTGTTGAATTAAATTACAAAAGAATTGCTGCTAAATAAAATAAAAATAAATACCTCCTCAAGCAGCTGCTGCCACAGAGGTCTGACAGGAGCCTGTCAGTTTATATGCCACAGTAGAAGGTCTGTGAGGATGGCAGAACCTCAGCAGAAAAACGACTCATACATCTACTAATAGACTTAAATTATCAAAATGAACTGTTAACTCCAAACAAAGTTTTAAAAAAAGGAAGATGCAATTAATATACTAGCACACCCTTGTTTTAAAAG
Source organism: Ryuthela nishihirai (assembly GCA_038380435.1). Taxonomy (NCBI): domain Eukaryota; kingdom Metazoa; phylum Arthropoda; class Arachnida; order Araneae; family Heptathelidae; genus Ryuthela; species Ryuthela nishihirai. The sequence continues at coordinate 47,260,092 of JAWZYU010000020.1, forward strand.
TTGCACCATTTACAGATAGAATATTTACTAATTTTATTTCATTGAATACTTGCTACTATTTTTTTTTTATTTGAACTTGAATTTCTACTTTTTCATTCAAATTTAGGAACATTTTAAAGTAAGTATGTTATAGATTTCAAGTTATTATGCAAAGTTTGTAAAAATAAATATTTAGTAAACTTACCTTTGAGCATACTTTTCAAGCAAATGTTTTTTTTTTTTTGAAAAACTAACTTTTTCAAGCTTGTAAAATCATCACCTTATTACTAGCATTTAATTTAATTTGTGTTGGATAGCTCATAAGCAAAATTATAAACAATGATTCTTAACTGGAAATGTCTAAATGCAAATAAAAGATCTGATATTCTGTTCTTATTTATCATCTTTCCTATAACTTTTTTAATTATTTATTACATTTTGTATTTCTCTCTTGATGCCTATCCATTAAAAAAATTATTCTTAGATGCTGAAATGAAAGCTTTTTAAAAGAATGCTTTTTATATAATATTTGCAAATTATATTTAATCAGGTATGGAATATTTTTTATAGACTCTGTGGATATCCTCCATTTTATGATGAAAATGATGCCAACTTGTTTGCCCAGATTCTAAAAGGGGAATTTGAGTTTGATTCTCCTTACTGGGATGACATTTCTGAGTCAGGTAAATATACTCTAAATCATATGAAATACATATATAAAACTTGAAACTTTATTTTGACCTTTGTTGACCATTCAGTTTAGTATGGATCAAAGAAAAATACCTGTCAATTTGAACTTATTCATGTTCTCCCAGAGATGAATTTAATACCTGAGTTTTAGAGCATACAGAAAGTGGGTTGATAAATATCTCTCTGAAATGATATTTAGATTTTTGTGTTGATAACACATGGAAAGGAAATGTCAGAACTTTAGAACTCCCAGCTATAGTAAATTGAACAAATGTAAAGTTTTTAATAAATGCAATTTTTATACGTGAAACTATTTCTTGATTCAGGTAAAACTTTTACTTAACCACTGAGACCATTAATTTTTAAATCTAGAACTTGCTTTGTAAAATTTTATTACTTTTATTAATAAATGTTAACTTTTAATTATCACCATCTAATGTAATATAATTAACACTATATCTCAGACACTCCATAAATTTCGTTTGGATTTAGTGATAATTTATTTATTTTATATAGATATATAAAAAGTTTGGTAGGGTCATTGAATGACAGATAAATGTTGATAGTTTTGCATTTTGCAAAATTAGGGATTGCAAGCAATTTAAAATAACACCTAATAACTGTTTTACACTTAGATAGTTAGTAGCAAAATGAGGATTTGAGAAAAAAAAAATTTTTTTTTGCACTAAAAAAATGTGTTCTTACTTCTGTTAGTCTTCAGTTGCATGATTAGTTTTCACAAATTTTCATTAAAAACTCCAGTCAGTTATTTTAGCAGAAACATAAATTATAGTTTGTTTTTTTAAGGGTAAATTTAATGTGGGTGCTGTCTTATGAAAAGAAAGAAGTGGGACAGAACTTGTTTTTATCTCTTGAGTGTTTGAGAGACACCATGGTGGGAGTTAAAATGTAAAAGATTAATGAAGATTCTTAGAGATATAATGTCACACACATCAGCTAAGCTCCAAGAGAAAAGGCAAGACTACATTATCAGTGAACAAAGAACGAAAACTAAAAACAAGCTTCACTGCATGCCTTTATACTAAGGCTTTTCGATTGACATTTCATGGGGAAATGTATTAGCTTTCACAGGCCACATAATTTTCCATTGAGTGCAACAGATCTATTAATACTCAAATGATATGTGACCTTGAATATTACACCATCCACATCTACCAGGTGAATCTTTGAATGTTCCACCACTCATTTGTTTCTATATGCTAACTGCAAACATATTTTTTACTCATTAGATGACTGTCCCAGTGGTCAAGTGCTTAGCATGCTTGGCTGTGAATCAAAGGGACCTGGGTTTGAGTCCTGCATGTGATATGATTTTTTTCTTTTGTCTTTCTGCTGAGGTCTTGCCTTCATCACAGATCTTCTCTGTGGTTTATTATACTAAAGATTTCTCTCAGATCTGTGGCAAGCTGCTGCTTGAGTTTTTCTTTTATACATGCACTAATCATGTAGTTACTTTAGATCTTTTTGTTTTGCCTAGTGTGCTTTTAATTTGTTTTCCTTTTTTTACCCAAAAATTTCTCCTATAAATGATTTAGATGAAAAGAAATCAAAGTCATGCATAGTTTCCTATTTAGTATCAGAAAAACTTTCTAAGTGGACAGCAAGCACAAGAGGTATTCCAAAATGTTGCAGGTGAAATAAGAAAAGTACAAAAAACCAAAACTACAAAAACAAAAAATTTCTACCTCTACTAGCAACAACAATAAAAAACTTCCACTTGTTATAGTTATAATTAAACTAGGGTCGCAAAATATTGCTGTAAAGAATGCAATGTTAATTTTGTTTGGAACATGCTATAAGATTTACCAAATATGTTATGACAGCATTGCAGCTATGCATGATGATGATGATGCTAAACTTAATTTTATAGATTTTTATGTGTAATTATATTTTTTATTTTACCTTGTAATAAAAAGCAAACTTTATTTTCTTATTCAATAAAATATTACATTAAAAAAAGTAAGGAGTCTAGGTGTGCTAGTGCATGGTATAGGTTAAAATATTTTTTAATTATTTTGGGCAAAAGAATGTACAATGAATAATACAGTATATCTCACAGTTACAGAATGCCTAATTATATTTCGTTCATGTGCTCATTGAAGGGTTAATGAATCATTATACAGCCTCTTGTACCTTGAATGTTGTCAAATGCCACCATTTGAAAGACTCTCACCACAGGTATAATCTGGTATTCCCAGGTTCAATTACCAACTGCCAATATTAAGATTTCCTCTGCTCCCATACACTGCCCTCTAAAAGGAGACACTGATGAGCATGAAAAGACTTGAGATGTGGCCATGTGCAGAAGTGCATACTTTAAAGAACATACTTGAATGGCTTTGATAGAGCCTTCCATCTGGCTCCTACAGCTGTCCAGCAGAACTTTCCCCCCCCCCATCTTCCTCTGAGCCCTTAGGGCAGTGGTGCCCAACCTTTAGTCTATCTCGAGCAAATTAAGAATGTAAATTTTTTAAGCGGGCCACACATAGGACAACCTTTTTTTTTTTTTGAAAAAATCAGCAACAATAGGTAAAAGAAAACACAATAATATTACACTACTACTGTTTATTGCTACTACTAATCTACTACAAATTAAATACAATACAGAACAAACAAAACTTATTAATAATCAATGTGAAGACTGACATTGCATGTCTTCGGCCAGTTTATTGTACTTTGGTACATAAGGTGTTACAGCAAGAGTCATACAATCATTCAGATGTTCATTTGTTATTCTGGATCTCAACTTTGATTTTAAAAATTTCATTGTCGAAAAGCCACTTTCACAAAGGTAAGTTGATCCAAAGTAGGAGTTTAACCTTTGAAAAGTTTCCTATATATAGAAGTGGATATTTTCTCTCATCCACAAATGTCCAAAAATCAGTTTGTAATACTCTTGTTTTTAATTGTAGGTCAGATTGAAAATCAATTATTTCCATTTATAAAATACTGACATTTTTATTCAACATACTTGCAATCTTTTGCGATATTTCAGAAATATTAATATCAACAAATGGATTTAAAATGAATGAAACGATTGGATGAATTTTACGAAAATCAGAAAATCTAATTTTGAAATTATTTTTAAGTTCAGCGAAATTTCCAGAATATTTATCTGATTCAATTTCCTTATATATATGAATATAGTTATTTAAATTTGTAAAATGGCTGAAGTTACATTCTTTAATTTGGGATATCCACAAATTTAATTTTGACTGAAATGCATTTACACTTCCTATTAATTCAAAAAGAGTTCTTTGTTTCCACTGAAGTTCAAGATTGAGTTTATTCATTTTGATTGTTATATCTGTAAGAAAAGATAAATCTTACAACCAGCCATGATCATTAAGTTCTTCGTAAGTTTTGTTTCTGGATTCTACAAACAGTTTTATCTCTTGAAGAAGCTCTACAAATCGTTGTAGGACTTTTCCCTTACTAAGCCATCTAACTTCAGAATTAAGTTCCATACTCAGCATCGAGTTCATCAGTCAGTATTTTGAATAATCTGCTCTGAAGTGGTCTGGCTCGAATAGAATTTACAATTTTTAGAACAACTTTCATGACATGTTCATAATGCAACACTTTTGTACATAATACCTGTTGATGAATGATGCAGTGATAGTGAAAAAAATTTGGAAACTCAGCATCATTCTTACATAATGTGATGAAGCGAACACCAGAACCAATCATGGCAAGTGCTCCGTCAGTTGCTATGGACACAAGTTTTTGAAGGGGCAGATTAATTTCTTTAATGTAGTTTTTAATAACTTGGTATATGTCCTTTCCATGTGTATTTATTTGTAGTGGCAAAACTGAGAGTATATCTTCTTTTACTGAGCAATCGTTAAAGACCATCCTTATAAAAATATTTATTGGAGCAATATTGCAGATGTCTGTTGATTCATCACATTGTAAACTTAAAAAAACGTATTTTTCTAAATCTTTTTTTCTTTGTAATTTGATATTTTCAGACATTGCTTCTATTCTACGAGTGACTGAATTTCTTGATGATTGAACATCTTCAATAGCTGATATAATTTCCTTCTTATTTTTAAATTCTTGAAACCATGTTTCTGATTCAGCAAGCATTGCTTCTTTAATTATGTTGCCATCGTCAAAGGGTTTTTTGTGCATTGCAAGTATATGTGCAATCTTAAATGAAGCAATTGTAGCAGCTCTTGATTTTAGTCACGGACTTAGTAAATATAGATTGTTGGGCAACTGATGTGGTTTTCAATTCTTTCACTTTAGATTTTCTTAAACTGCTGTTAATAGGATATTCACTATCATATTTTTTATGAACCATTGTAAAATGTTGTTCTGCGTTGCACTTTTTTCCAATAGCAACTGTTGAATGGCAAAGCAAACAAATACATTTGTTCTAAAAATGAATAAAAAAAATTTCTCTTCCCAATCTTGAAAATTGTAAATGTATGTCCATTTTTTCTTTTTCTCTGGCTCATATTCAGACATAATTAGGGTAACTATAAGATAAATATAATTGTTAGTATATTAACCCTTAAAATAAATCAAACAAATATTTTTATACCTGGTTGAAACAATCAGTTCATACACAAATTCAAAGTTCAGTCCGTGTAAATACGAAAACACATTAAATATTACGAAAATAAAAACATACAATACTATAAAAAATATACATACACTGCTCTCACGGCGAATGATAACTCACTGCATTAAGGGGAAGGAGAGAGGTGGGAGGTGTCAGTAGATGCACATGTCAAGTGCACATCGTTCAAGGCCAGCGATTGTTAGGCATGTCACTTGGGCTGAAAGGGACATATGTCCTAAACAGCCACTAATAAAAATTAATAATTATATATATATATTTATGTATAATTTTTAAAACTATTTTATTTTTAATAAATGTGATAAATCTGAATACGCGAGCCACATTAAAATGGTACGTGAGCAACGGGTTGGGCACCGCAGCCTTAGGGTACTTATGACCTGCCCATTTAGTCCTTTGTCTGCAGAAAATGTTGCTTAGAGGTAAACAATCCAACTACTGATCATTAAGAATAACAACATTAATATGAAATTGTTTAAGCCTTCACTAAAATCTTAATAGGAGGATTTAGCATGAAAATCCTTTTTTTATTAAGTGAATTTCCATGAATAGACTTGCCTTTGCTGGATGTTTGAAGTTGTATTGTCATTTGTAATTTGAGATATACCATATCAGTATGGTATGACTTTTTTAGATTACAAACTACATGGGTAGGGGTTGGGGGGGAGAGTAATTATCGGGCAAAATATTTTCTTTTTCAAATTGGGTTAAAAAATAATAATCTAATAACAATATTAATAATCAATATTTTAAAAAATTGGGTTGAAATAAAATTAATCCAAATTTTAGACATTAGATAATAATTTTTATTATTGACATATGCATTTCCAATGTTTCTTCAGTGAGATTTGCCAATGTTTCAGCTTCTGTCTGGCAATTAAATATGATTTAATATGCTAAAAGATTGCTCTACATTATGTCTGTTGCATACTAAGCAATATTAAGGCCATTCATTTGAGGATATTGCATTCTCGCATCAATTGAAAATTTAAGAATATCCAAATCCTGGTTTTTAGTTGGAGACTAATAAATAGGCAGAAAATTCTGAAGTAAACAAATCATCAGCCACATTAATTAGTCTGAATAGTTCTACATAATCATGTGCATTTGGATTATGCATAAATTTAATAAATGAGTCTAGAACTGATGCCTTTCTCCAAAAAGTCCAAAACCAATGTATGAAGGTTTCTATTAATTGTAGCTCTCCATTTCAAAATCAACTTCAGAAATTCTTCCATAGCTGAGATTGATTATATTGGTCTTAACTAGTTTTCTCATAACAACAATGGCAAAACTAGATCACCAAGGCCCCTGGTGCAAAAATTTCAAATGTGGCCCCTATAATACATTATAAAATAGGGATATACAGCCCTGGTGCATTGCACCACCTTCACCAATGATAGTTTTACCTATGCATGGCAGCTTTACAAATAGCAAACCAAACAAATTGACAGTGCTGGTTTAAGACTGGTGCTGCTTTAAGTTATGATAACCATCTAAAATTGCAGTGTCCTGCTGTACAATATAAAGAGACTGAGCTCAATGAATTACAAAATATTTTGAAAGTATAAAGATTTCTATGCAGAATGCATTCATTTTGACAAATTACAAATGGTCTTAATTGTTTCCAAGTAAGATGAAGACATGATTTATTCATTATTTCTAATTATTCTTTGATGTCTGCACCTAATTAAAAATAGAAAATAATACTTTAATTCTGTGCTGAAAAAAAAAGGATGGTTGATCATTGGTGCTCTGAAATGTAAACTTTTACTATGTTAGAGTGCATTCACAGTAATGCAAATTCTTATTTCTGCCTTGCATAAAAAAAATTCTGTCTCCTATTAGCCTTTTTTTTTTTAATTGACTTGCTGGATTTAGTTTTAAGCAGATCTTTTTAACCTTCCTAGTGTTAGCATTTATCTTTCTGTTTTGTAAATGCCACAATAATGCTTAAGCAATAGTTGTGTGGCAGTGCTGCCTTGTAAGTACCACTAGAAGACCACTTAGCTGTGGTGAGGAGAACATGTTCAAGCCACCTGGAGGGTTAAACATCTCTTAGGCCTGTTTTTTATGTTCTTCAGGCTATTTGAATGCCATTTTTAGTCAGTCATTGTTTACAACTGACATAATGCCCACTACTGTGTTAAATAGAAGTGGCTGTCAGCCTCACAAAACGATTGTGTATTTCATATTTTGTTGACATATATTCAACTCATATAGCAGGTATATCTTTGAAAAATTATTATGCATATTTTATATTATCTAATTATCTGGTGTGTGTGTGTGTGTGCGCGCATATATATTATATGTTCAAACCTACTGAAATGTAAATACTAGGAAGTTATGCAATTTTTAATCTGCTCTAAACTGAATTAATTAATAAATTGCTTTAGTGTATTTTTATGATGAAATTAATGAAAATATATTTGGAATGTATGAAGTTAAAAAACTAATTTAACTTTACTTTTCTGTAACAGAGTGAATTATTACATGAATAGTAACTTTATTTTGTAGCCAAAGATTTCATTCGCCATCTAATATGTGTTGATATGGAAAAAAGATTTACATGCAAGCTAGCACTAGGTCATCCTTGGTAAGCATAGACTATCAATATATATATTGTTTCATTCAAAATTAGGCTACTGTCATAAACTGGGAAATAAAGGCTGAAACTCAAATATGGTCTTTTCATATCTGTAAGTTTTTTAGTTTAATAGGCCATGTATAATGAATTTTAATAGTCAAAAACATTAAAATAGGAGGAAATTGCATTGATTTTGTAGTTTTCCTTTGCTTTTATTTCTCTCTCTATAATATGTGCAGCACTGGGCATTACATTGATAATTGACAAAGTGGAAAATAGAATTGGTCATTCCACTAATAACAGTAAAGCCATAATGCACAATATTTTAAACAATATGATTAGAGGTTTGTTACTTTTTTTTTCCAAAGAAGTTTGTTGTAAGCCTAATAATAAATTGGTATATAATAAATAAATAAATACCCCCTCAAGCAGCTGCTTGCCACAGAGGTCTGACAGGAGCCTGTCAGCTTATATGCCATAGTATATCTGTGAGGATGGCAGGACCTCAGCAGAAAAACAACACACACATCCATGCCTTACCCAGGGCTCGAACTCAGGTCCCTTAGATCAGTAGCCAAGCGTGCTAACCACTTAGCCATGGTCCATTTCTTTTTTCTATTATCAATGATATTTACTTTGTATTAATTGAAATCAGGGAGCATGTTGATCATTATGTTACCATACTGAACAATTCACAAGTGTATGTAGACAATGCAGAGAAGAAAGCTTGCAATATAACATTTCCAGACAGTTTCCATTGACTTAAGGTCATGTTAAGAGCTCTTCTTTGTAACCAGCTAACTAGTTTTACCCTGTATTGGAAAGATTATACTATTTTAGATGAACAATATTGTAAACTTGAAGACTAGTGTCTGTAATAAAAAGAAGAAAATTATATATGTAAAAATAAAATATATTTTCATAATTTTTTATAGCATCATTTAAAAAATTTCTTTAATGACAAATTTTGTGTAAGTGAGTCCTCAAATTTTGTTTTATAATGATATATACTGAAAGAGCAATTAGACAGGCAGGCAAGCAGACAGATAGACATTTTGTTCTCAAAACATGTCTGTCCTTGACTACAGCTGCTACATTTTATTACTGTATGCCAATTCTAGCAAAGTTCTGTTTGACACTGACTACTGCATCCGTGGTTTCCCTCTTTTCCTGAGGACTTTAGACACACTGTTCATAACCCCAATCGCTAATCTATGGTTATGCATATGGGCAACATGGCCAAACCAACAGTCTCTCTCTCTCTCTCTGCGTAATATGCTGCTCAAAGGAGGTTCCTAACCTCATCATTACTTACAAGGTGAAACCACCTAATGCCCAAGATACTGTAAGTATCTAGAATCAAAGACATTTTCTGTTATCTTGCTCATAAAAGGTCCAAGTTGTGCTACCATTACTAACCTTATAACATTTATAGAACCAAACTATTATGCAGCCTAATTTTAGTGTTTAGGTTTATACACATATTTCCCAACACTCCCCAAAGATTCTTAAAGATCCCAGCATCAATCCTTATTTTTCTCTTTATCTCATTCTGCACATCACCAGTATCTGTTAAACAGCTGCCGATAAATTGAGACACTTGCTGAAGACTGCAACCATTCAAACAACTGAAGCATCTACCTGACTCATTTGCCTGACCAATTTTCATCACTTTAGTTTTCTCTATGTTTATAACACAAACACCTCTACTACTAGTCTCATCAACAGTCATAATGAAATAATTCATCTCATCAACATAATTAGCCAACAAGGCCAATTCAGCTGCATAATTTAAATGAGAAACTTTGAAATCTCTAGACCTCAGAAGGCCAAAATCTTTCCCTTCCAAAGAATTCTACATAACATATCAAAAACCAAACTAAAAAGAAAAGGAGACAAAATGCATCCTTGTCGAATTCCACTAGCAGTTGCTACAAGCTTTACCAACTCTCATATGATTCAGTTTTATTATAGAGCGTTCATTATGCTAACTAACTTGTCATATAACTCATGATATACCATATTTTAACGTGTATAAGGAACCCCCTGATTTATTTTATCAAAGTTTGAGGAATTGAGTAATTTGTTAATATCTATAATACTATTCATGTATAAGAAAAACCCCTATTTTTGGGACCCAATTTTTGGCAAAAAAGGGTTCCTTATACACATTAAAATACAGTAATGTATTAATGATTGTCATATAACCATATGATCTAACAATCAACCATAAATCATGATGATCATCATCCTCAAGCAGCCATTGGCTACAGATATCCAACCAGACAATGCAATTTAGTTCAAGCATATATGTCCTGAGCTACATCTCCTTCATCTGGCCACTGTACACCAATTCTAACAAGGTCTTGATTGACATAGTCTGCCCACTGAATCCAAGATCTTTCCCTCTTTCTGAGGCCTTTAGGCACACTATTCATAACCCTATTCGCTAATCTATGATTATACATACAGGCAACATGGCCAAATCAATGGAATCTCTCTCTGCACAATATACTGCTTAAAGGAGTTTGCCAACCCCTTTGCCTAACCTCATCATTACTTAAAAATATGAGCCATATAATGCCCAAAATACAGTGTAAAATTCTATAATCAAAACCTTTCATTAATGCATTATCCTAAATTATTAATCCTAGAAGAGCATCACTGGCATGTCTGCTGAGAAGCAGACCTATGCCTTGGTGATGCTTTATTATCTTCCCTCCTTGAAAAGAGAAATTTAAGATTGTTTTTAAGAATCTGACCTTTATCTGTCCATCTGGTCTCTTTCAGGCCGAGAATATCTAAATTATAACGGTGAATTCTTGTGTGAGGACGTCAAGAGAAGAGTCCTCACACACTCTGTGCAGAGTCCTCACATTCCAACTATTTATGGAGAGAAAATGGTTAGTGGGATGTTTAAAGAAACTATGTTTATTGAGAGAGGGGATGCCAACAATATCAAACAGCCCTCTAATTACAGGCATGGGGCAAAGACCCATTCCCCCACCATTAAAGGCTGAAGCCATCTACACTGGAAGACTTCATCCAGTGTAGAATTTGACGTTGCCATAGAAGCAAGAGTTCAGGTGCCTGTGATAGCCTCTGCTCAGGATTATCTACTAGCTGATAAAACATATCCTGTGAATATACTCATTTGGGGCTGTCAGCCTACAAACAAACAAAAAATGCAGTGGCAGATTTTCTCTCCACAGAAGCTCACCAGTGCAACAAATTTAGGATCCATAATCACTCAGAGCTTTAATCCAGTCCAGTAAGTTATATGGTCAGCACCAGAACCCTGTGTGGTTGACTACTCCTCAGCAAGGTAGAAAAAAAGGAAAAGTAGCCATAATTGTCCAGATCAGTAGGCCACACTAATCTGGCAGCCCTCCCCTTCCATTCACTTCCACAAGAGAGTATCTCTTTTGAAAGGTACTAATGGACTGCACTGCAAGAAAGTAGGATCAGACATTAGGTGCTAGGTCTGACCGGTTCTATGCATCATCACAGGGGATTGGTGCATAGTTCTCCTTCCAGTGACTACCTAGCTACCATTTACAGATTACCATCAACAGAATCGAAAGCCTTTTTGAAAACTATAAAGCTAGTAACCACCAGTTTCTGAAACTCTAAACATTTCTCAACGATCTGCCCAAGTAAAAATGTGTGATCTATACATCCCCTACCATTTCTGATTCCACACTGTTCATCATACAGTTGTTCATCAACCAATTTCTTAATTCTGTAATGCACAGTTATGCAAAGAACTTTACCTGGAACAGAAAGTAGTCACATGGTACCCCTAGGTTATCACAAGAACTTCAATCACCTTTTTTTTTCAAAAATAGGGATAATAATAGTTCTTGTAAAATCCTTAGAAACAATGGCTTTATAATAAAAGATATTTAACCTTTCTGTCTGCTTTGTGATAACAGAAACGTTACCCACCTAATAATGTGTGGGCTTACCTTTTGCCCTCACAACAGCAGCAACACATTGTGGCATGAACTCTACCAGGTGTTGGAAACATTTGGGTGGTATTGTGGCCCTTGATTCCAGGACAGCCATTCATAAAGCAGCAAGAGTTGTTGGTGGTGGATTGCAGGCTGAAATATATCACTACATCCCACTGATTCTCAATAGGGTCCAAATCCAGAGAGCAAGTCATTTGAGAGTTGTGAGTAAAAGGGAGGGAAGTGTCTTAACAGTCTCTTGATGGCCTCATGTAATCTACATCACACATGCAACCTCCTGTTGGCATGTTGAAGTTGGAACCTCAATTTGGTCTACTGAATGGAGGTTCAAACTGCAACATTCCAACATTATCATGGTAATGTGCTGTTAACAGGGGTACTCAATGTGGATGTTGGCTGCCATAGCCCAGTCATCCCTTTTCGTATGTTGAATGGCCTTAGCACAAACCTTCTTAGCTGCCCTGTTGTTGAATGCTGATGTTATCTGTCCTGTGGCCCTTCATTCCTACATTATGATAGGGGAGAGGAGGTGTTCATCTTGAACATCAACAGCCTGGTTACAGCCACATTTTTTCTCATGGCTGAAAGTTTTACTGTCTTTGATGTAGTCTGGTACACACATGTGATGGTCGCACTTAGAAATCCCAGATGTTCTGTAGTTGCAGATATGGAACACCCCATCTTCCTCACATGGACTAACTGCCCACAATCGAACTCACTCAGGTTACTGTATTTACCCATTGTAATAGTCACAGGTATGTTGTACAACAGGTAGTTATCTGACCTATTTCTAGCCTGCAAGGGGTTTCAACTGGCCACATTATTGTGGTGGAATAGGGCAGGTTTGTTGATGGGTGCAGTGTGTATAATAAATTGTGCTTTCAGTGTATGATAAATGGCAGGCCATCAATTTATAGCTTGTTAGAAATAAAAGAGAGCTATATTCCCCAATAAAAATAAGTTTTGCAACAATCCTCAGTGCTTACATTATCCTTTGCTCAGTGCATGTTCCAGTCTGCCAGTGAATCACAGAGGATGGAAGTAATATTAATGCTCATGTTTTGATGGCAGTCATTGTTTAATGAAATTTTGAGCATTAAATCTAATTGGTTTATTCTTAAAATTTCACAAAATAAATGGACAAAAGTAAGAAATTTTCCAGTATATGTCATATTTACCACACCATCTAAGTTTAACCCCATATTAAGCATTACTTTGCTATCCTTATATTGGACTCTTAAATGGTACAGGAAATCGTAGGTAAAAGTAGTAGTTGTGTGATGATGCTACCATGGGAGGGCACTTTCCAAACTGTCTAGAGAGTTAATGGAGTTTATGTAACAAGTTAGAAACAAATGAGAAATCATTCTCCAAATGCATATTGCATCAATCCCCAGTGTGAGACAATTCACTTGACATGCTTCAAAGCACTAGTCAAACAGGATACTTAACTTTCCTTCTGGTGGTCGTTTTTGTGCATGTGATTTTTTTAAGGCTATGACTAATCTGGAAACTGAGCAGAGGTATGTAATACGTTACTGTGTTTAGCAAGGCTTAAGTGGCACAAAGCCATAGAAATGACTATATGTGGAAAATTGCTTGGTCATCCTCCATGGGATCATGACCCTTCTGTGAAATGTTTGTGCCACTTGAAAAATGCAATTTGTTTCAAGCACTGTACTCTATACACTTAAGTCATTTCTGTGACACTCTCTGTGCACCACTTATAAGCCTTGCTGAACATATCAACATATCACAGCTCAGTTTCCTAGTCAGCCATAGCCTGCAAAAATCACATAAACAAAATGAATACCTTTCCAAAGTGAGAAAACGACAGAAACTGACTGTGTACTGTTCTGCTGTTACTTGTGATGGTATAATGTGTTTCAACTTGTACACTATTCTGTGCCCTTGAAGAGCTGCTGTGTTTCCACATATCATATATTAACTCATACAAAAATCTGCTAATTGTTGCTAATAGCAGTCCATGAATTAAATAATCCAACTCTTGTAGTTTTAAAGTAGTCTTGTAGTTACATAAGCAGTATTTTTCAAATTTCTTAAGTTTTTCTTACTTTTTAAATATTTTGCATTTGTTAAAAATAGTACAAATGTTGAGAATTTCCATTTTTACAAAAAGAAATTACTACTGAATACATAATTTTGCTTTAATGATGAATTATAAATTAAAATGAATTCTTAATTATTTGAATATTTGTACATTAGGATAAGTGGTAATACTGCAAGTGATAAGAATATTCAGGCTAGTGTTAGTGAACAGCTAAGAAAGAACTTTGCTAAAACAAAATGGAGGGTAAGTTAAAATTTATGAATAAGTAATAAATAGAATATATTTGTTACTTAATATCTTAGCAAATTATAATTCATTAGTTTTTTTAAAAAATATTTCACTAGTATAATTTCAGTATTGGAAAAAAAATGCAAGTAAAATATACTTTTGCATTTTTTCCAATATTGAAATGTATATTCTGAATGTAAAGCAGCCTCAAACTTTCAAGAATAAATTAAGAGAAATACACTTGTACCTCAAATATAAGGCTATCTTTATATATATTACATTTTAACCCTTTTACTGCCATGTTTCACTACAGTTGGGTTCTTCCCTTTTGCCGCAAAAATTCCCCGCCCTGCCCACGGTCAGTAGGGGACACCGATGGGCTTGGAAAGGCCGCCGTCCGTCGGATGGGACGTTAAGCCGTGGCCCCGTGTGCGGGAGAGCCATACCCTGTGCACGTTAAAGAACACGCTGGATGGCCTTGACGGGAGGCTACCATCTGTCTCCCAACAGCTGTTCCAGTGGGTCCCCTCCCCCAACCTTCTCTGAGCCTTTGGGGTTCTTGTGACCTGGCCATTTAGCCCATGGTGTGCAAAAAAGTGCCGCTCAGAGGTAAAACAACCCAACTCTTCCCTTTTGCTTTTTTAATTCACATTATCAAAATTTCAATGTTTTGATGCTATTTTTGACTAAGTTTGAATGATGCAGCAAGCATGTTGCTTTTGTCTGGGTACAGTGCCCTTTATTGTCAGCTTTCTGAACTTCAGTAGAAACAAATAGTAGAGACTTCATTTGATTGACCAGTAAAAAGGTTATATTTTACCAATTTTTTTTTTCTTCCAATTGTAAAAAAGAGTTTTTATCATATATCATTGGGTTTCTAAAACAGCTCACTCTTGTGGCTGAATTAATTGTGAAGTTTTTCCAGATAATAAAATAACTTTTGAGTCTTAAACCTGCAGTAACTAACAGGAGTAATACATACGTACATACAAAATCCTCATGCAGCCATGGGTTATGGAGGTCCAACCAGACTGTGTACCTCTGCTGTGTTGCCACATAGCTGACCTTTCCTCTCCAGACACAACTGTTCTGAGCTCCGCTGCTTCATTTGGCCACTCTAGGCCAATTCTAGCAAGGTTCTGTTTGACATTATCTACCCATTTCATCTTAGGTTTCTCCCCTTTTCTGAAACTCTTAGGAACACTGTTCATAATCCTACTTGCCAATCTGTAGCTATGCGTATGGACAATGTAGCCAAACTAATGCAGTCTCTGCACAAAACCCTGCTCAAAAGAGGTTGCTGACTCCTTCTAACCTCATCATTACTTACAAAGTCAAACCACCTCATGCTCAAGTTACTGTGTAAGCATCTAGAATGAAAGGCATCAAGTTTATTGTTTTCCTGCTTAGAAAGGGTCCATGTTTCACTACCATAACTAACCTTAGAAAGAACTGAACTATTTGCAGCCTAATTTTAGTCTTTAGGTGTACACACCTATTTTTCCATACTCTCTATAGATTCTTAAAGGACATTGGCAATCCCTATTCTTCTATTTATCTCATGCTGCACATCACCAGTATCTGTAACATAGGTCCCAAGATAATTAAACCAAGACACTTGCTCAAGAGTGCAGCCATTCAAAGTAAATGACGCACCATCTGCCTGATCAATTTTCATCACTTTAGTTTTTTCTCTGTTTATCACTGAACCTATTCTATATATTACCAGTCTCATCAACAGTTCTAATGAAAAACTTCATCTCATCAATCTGATTTAGAGAGCCCCTCATTGGAGGCTGTTTTCACCATGATCTTACAATACCTTGAACATCTCATCAACATCATTAGCCAACAGGGCCAAATCATCTGCATAATCTAAATAGAAATTTTGAAATCTAAACCATTTAATGCCGAAACTTTGCCTTGCAAAGAATTTTGCATAACATAATCAATAACCAAACAAAAGAGAAAAGGAGACAAAATGCACTTTTGTCTAACTTCACTGCAATGCTAAACCAATCTCTGCAAGACATGCCAACTCACACACAATTCAGTGTTATTATAGAGAACTTTCATTACACTAACTTATCAGGTATTCCATATGATCTAACAATCAACCACAAATTATGTTGATCAACAGAGTCAAAAGCCTGTTTCTTCCACAAACTTTTGGACTATGTGATCGACTTTTAAGACAGAATATCATATATACATAAATCATAATAATGATTTGCAATGCTTGACCAACTAAGCATAAAAACTAAGCACAAAATAACAATTTAGCATCAAGCATATTAACGTTACATTGTTACTTTAATTTAAAATACAATCTTTTCCACTTAAAACTTTTATTATAAATATCCATAAAAGGTGATTGTTTACACTAACTTTACTATTTAGAAGTAGATGCATGACACTGCATAAATAATAATAATTATAATTGTGCTAACTGAAGTTCTAATATCCAAATTTGGCTAAATTTTTGAAGTAATAATTTAATAGAAGAAATAAGTAAATATGAATCCTTTAACATTTAACAAAAAACCTGTATAACTTTATTCCATTTCGTGTTTATGAAACATAATGCCAACATTAGCATGGTGATAAATCAAGAATTGTATGATTATACAAGAATTATATACTTCATTAAAAAATCTGTTAAATCCAGCTGCAAATTCACTCTCAAACACTAAGATTTGTGATGCAATAGTGGCAGTAACCAGTACATTCACATTAGTGTAAGCTGATAATCAGCTATGGCAGCTACGCGATTGATCAAACAGTTGAATGCAATCAACTGGTTGATTGCAATTGACTGTTTGGCCAACTCTGATCTATGCAAATAAGGCCTAATTTATGTGCTTAGATTTCTGCCAGTTAGCAATCTGTAAAACAATAAAATAGCACCACAACAAATTTTGCTTTAGAAACAATAATTTAAATAAAAACAAATTGCATCTAATAAAAGTTAAAGAAATGTAAAAAAATTCAAAACATGTAAAGTCCAGCTAAAGTAGGAATTTAGATTGAATTGTTTCCAGATCAAGATGAATTACACTATGAAAAAATTTTAATTAGAAAATCAAAAATTTCTTAGTTCAAATTTTGAAATTTAGTTAAAAAGCAATTAAAAATATCACTAAATTAAGATCTACCTTTTAAAAACAAACTTTTTCTATGTTGACAGATTGATGCAATCATTTGTATTTGTAAAATAATCATATAGTATTAATTAAGATTAATTTTCAGGTTTGCATTTTTTTTCTAGCAGAATCAATAGGTAAAAAGTTATGTTAAGGTTTTAAATGTATATTTTTTTCATATTTAAGTGAAAATGCTGATTTCTGTTGGAGAAGTCTCAAAATGTCTGTTTATGACTTTACACAAGAAAACAATGTTTTCTAGATCACTATAATTCAAAAAGATGAAAACAAATAGTCTTTTAACACCCAGAATATTAAACTAGTAGAAATAGTCTTTTTGCTGCACAGGTAAGCCAAACAGTTAGCATATTTGATTGTGGAGCAAAGGGATCAATTCAAATCTCATAGAAATCATGGGGGGAGGGGGAAGTTTGTGTATTTTTTTTTCTTTTTCCAGGTTTTCTTCTTTCCCGAGGTCTTCGACTGTGTATTAAAGTGTGCTGATAAATTTCTGTCAGACCTCCATTATTAAGTAGATTGCCTCAAAAGAATGTTTTTTAATTTTTCAATCATAATCTTAAAATATCCTAAACATTAAATTTGAACATCATGCTTTTTGAAATTTGACACTTTTTTTTATATATATAAACAAGCCAGTTTATATAAAAGGGAAAAAAATCATTCCATTAGTAAAATTTGTGCATAATATATATTTTCCTAATATACAGGGGATCATAATTTAAAGTCCCCTGTTCTGAAGCTGCTGTAGAACTACAGAATGCATTCATATTTGGATTCGACATGTTGCAGAGCATGTGAAAATAATTATGATGTCATGGAAAACCTTACCACCATATGGTACAGATGCTACAAGTATGTGTATTTGCATATCATTCCAAGGAGTGGAGCATAAAACAGTAAAAGCTAGTTGCCCGACCAATATTTAAGAAGTTTTTGTCGATGAGAACCGTGTCTCTCTACCTGAAAAATCGTGCATTGCTGGTGAAATTGATCTATGAAAACAAGCATTACAACACAATCATTAAAGAAGTATTGAAGAAGCAAAGGATTGAGAAGGGGTCCTATGACTCAGAAAAATGGTGACTAAATTTGAGGGAATGGGAAAGTTGGATTCAGAAATGGGCAAGAATGCAAATTCATTGCTCTAAACATTGTAGAATAGATAGATACCCATCGTGCTAAATGAAAGCAGCCGTGCTCAGTGTGTAGCACAACAACTGTTGTTGCACAAGTCTACTCTGTGCATAAAATGTTGAGAAAAGTGCTCCACCATTATCTGTATAAGATCCACCGCTTGGCACCAATTTCTCACTTGCAGTCCAGCAACTTGATTGGCTTTTGCACAGAACTTTCTTACATAATGGAGGGGGAGAATGCATGACTATGGAACTTTTTTAGAGTGTGATGATGCTCATTTTCATTTGAATGAAACAGTGAATACAAAGTTGGGCCACAGCCAATCCACATGCAATATAGGAACAACCATTGCACTCTCCTAAAGGGACTGTATGGTGTTGTTTTACAGTTGAATTTATCATTGATTTCCATTCATTTGAAGAGTCTCTGTGACAAGATCTGTAACATAATCTGTTGCCAGCCAGCACTACCAGGCTCTTTTATTTCATACTGTCATTTGATCCCTACAGTAAGACGTCTTTATGCATGATGGAGCTCTTCTGCATATCACAAACATTGTGAAGAATTTATTGCGTGCAAACTTCATCAATAAGTCACAGATTCCAGCTTCATGTTCGCCTTATTCCCCAGATTTGACTCCACAGCCAAAAGTCACATGGGTTTATTTGAAGGACCAGGTGTATTGTGTTGATATTAGAGCACTTGTGGATTTGAAACATCTCATCAATGTTTGTCAAACAGCTCATTGAATATGCTGCATTCTGCTGTCAACAGTGTGATCCTTTAATTGCAGCAGATTGTGACCAGTAAAGTCATATAAAACAGATTTTGTCCTGATAGTATGCTATAATAATCCCTTGTCCCTCTAGTGGGCGTTTTGAAACTTAGTTGTTGCTAGTTTGTTTTTTTTTGCTTTGGAACATGTAGGGCCCAAATATGAATACATTCCATAGGTCTACAGTGACCTAGGAATAGGGAGACTGTAATTAAGACCACCTTCTCTATGTATTGATTATGTGATAAATATTTTAAGAGCTGATTTGGATTGACTGGTATTAATAAGGAGTTATATGCTACAGCATATCTTCAGTCATGTGAAAGGTGGAAAGTTTGTGTTTTATGATTATTGATCATTACATAGTTACACTTGATTGTAATGAACAATTATGGAGCAGTGCAAAATAGATTTCTCCAACATGATTAAAGAGGACTTCTGTATGTAGTAGAAACTTAGATCATTGTCTTTTGCAAACATAGCAGCTGCTTACCAATACATTAAAATAAGTTAGCCATTATGTCTTCTTTATGATTTATAATTTGAATGAAAATTGTTGGTAATGTGATATAACACTACCAATCCAAATATATCTGAATTGTTAAAAGCTAAAATTATTCTATTATTTCTGAGTTTTTATTCTAGGCAAAGTATCAAACTTATCCTTTGATATCCTACATTTTACACAGTTTTTTCTAAATTAGATTTTCATTTTGTGGATGTGACAGAAAAAAAATTCAGTTTTTAAAAATCTGATTTATTTTAATAAAATATTATGTACATGTTCTGATAATGTATCATTATCAATTTTCTAGCAAGCATATAATGCTACTGCAGTTATCCGTCAGATGAGGAAATTAGCAATGTCAAGCACAGGAAGCTCAATGGACAGCAGCAGTAATTTGCATGCTACATCAGGTCAAGCTGTAAATTCAAGTAGCAGTGGGTCATCAACCACCAACAAAACTCCAAATAGCACTTCAGCTGCGGCTAATTAAAGGAATTTAGCATTAAGAGTAAGAGCTGGCTTGTATATTTCTGTCTGGTAGCCATGACGAAGGTGATCAAGGCAATGCAAGCAAAATAAGGGGTTGTGTGTGCTGCAGTTCAATAATGGCATTTTTTGCTTCAAATGGCATGTTCTTGTGTAATTTACATAGTAATTCATGGCCAGAAAAGTAACACTAATGGGGTAGTTGTCAAAATGTGATGGTGCAGTAATGGTTGTAAATAACTACCGCAAACTGTATTTGTGGTAAGAGAGTGGGTGACAAAGTATAGGAGAAAAATACTGAAAGTTGAGTTTGCTTTCAATAGTATGGAGTGAATACTATGGTTGTAATATAATCCTAAATATATTTAAAACCAGTTGAACAGTTCTTATAACAGCCATATGAGCAGACATATAACAATTTAATTCTAAAAAAATCAAGAAATATTAAGTATGATATACTTGTAGAAATTTTCTAAATCAGTGGCTGTTAACAAAATGTATGTAAAATTTAGTTTTATTGTCTGGAAATAGGTTTTATTAAAATTGCAAGTCATAATACTTCAGAATTAAAAAAAATAAATAATGAAACTTCTAAAGAAATTGAATACATTTATTCATTATTAATCTGCATTGCGTACAATATTTTTAAGCACTATGATTTGATTTTAATCTAGTATTATTATCGTTTTTAGTCTAAAAATGTCAAATATTTTATGGTGATTATTTCTATTCATATCATTACCCAATGTATTGATTTAAAGCTATAAATATTGTAACAGTTGCAAAAACTTGAATCTTTTTACTGCAGTTCTTTAGTCAGTTTTGTGAGTATTTTATCTAATATTTTATGTAATGGTAGCACACAAACTGGTGATAATAGTCACTGTAAAATATGGACTTAATGTTTTCATAAAAGGTTTTTGGTGCTGGTGATGTTTTCAGCTGCACTTATCAATTTCGTTGGTGTTCATGGTTATGCAGATTTTATTTACATAATGCAGGTGTCATGGTGCTTGAATGTGTTCAAATACTGAACTGCAATAATACATTGAAGCATTTATGCATTATTTTGAATTTTATATTTCCATTAAATAATTCTGCTTCAAGGTTTTAAGGCAGTCTTTTTTGCAACTAATTTCAACAACTTACATAATGCTACCTTTTACAAAATAAAATAAAAAAGATGACCCTACATTTATATTATAGTATATCAATATGTAAATTGAAATTTGCATAAGCTAAAGGCTTATGCGAAATCAAGGATTACCTCCCAGGGTCACATGATAGCCTTGTAATATAAGATACGCAATAAATATTTAAGTGCACAGTTTATAAACAAGTCAATCAAGTGTATAATGGACATTTTCAGGAGGAAAAATATTACACATTAAACAGTTTTGTTTTACAATATACTTTTTATAAACTGGCTAACCTTTAATGACAAGAGCTTAAAGAGTTGTGATCAGTTCTGCTGCTGCCTATTAAATGTGAAGCAGAGTTTGTAAACTTGCAATGAAACTGATGATGGCAATTGTTTTGTTTGAATTTGCAAACTTCCCGTCTGGAGCCAATGCACCCAAAATCAACCAAATTTCACTTCAAGCTGTAGTCTAAAAAGAAGAAAATTTAATGCAAAGTGAATTGAAAAATGAAATCAGAGCTCAGTTAAAAATTAGGTAGAAAGCTGCTTTTAAATTTTACATGTTTGTAGAAATTTTCAAGTATAAGATTAGCAATCATGGTGTCTTTGAAATATCCAAAAGATTTAGTATACACTATGAACACTACCACAGCAAAATATAACCTAAAACTCCAATGCAAAGTAGTCGTCCTTGTGACATGGCCATTTAGTCCATTGTGTGCAAAAAGTGCTGCTTAGAGGTAAAACAACCCAATACTGAAATTTTCAGGTTTGATTCTAGTTATTTATGGAACACTGGAGTAATATTCTTATTTCTATTTATCGTTTGCAGGGGCAGATTTATACCTCAGGTACCCCTAGACACATGAACTGGTATAGTGCCTGCTTATGTACAGAAGCTTTACTTATTTCATGTTAAAAAATTGCTTGTTTTGTTTTTACAACCAAGTGATATAATCCTAAATGATGCGTTTTATTAATAAATAATTGATGTAATAGATTAATGTTATACATAACATATATAACTTCAAATATTCAATTTGCAATAGCACTTAAAATCAAATTATTCACGTGGGATTTTTTTTTGCTCTGAAAATGAACAAATTACATTAAATTATTAAAAATAATTGGGCATTTCCATGTTGTACGAATTGAAAATTGCATTGAATTAAGCTTTTTTGTAGCAAAATATCACAAAAAAATTGAAATATCTCAAATTCTCCAAACTTAGATTTTCAGAAATACTTGTTTTACTGTTTAAAGAGTTCTGGAAACAAACATTTAACATCAGTGCTGCTATTACTAAGAATATACCTCAATAATTATAACAAAAATAAAACTTGATTTAGGAATATCATAGTTTGCTTTTATTTACATAATGCCAATGCCATGGTGCTTGAATGTGTTCAAATGCTGAACTGCAGTAATACACTGAAGCATTTATGCATTGTTTTGAATTTTATATTTCCACTAAATAATTATGCTTCAAGTTTTAAGACAATCTTTTTTGTGACTAATTTCAACAACTTACATAATGCTACCTTTTACAAAATCAAAGAAAAAATATGACCTACATTTATATGATAGTATATCAATATGTAAATTGAAATTTGCATAAGCTAAAGATTTATGCGAAATCAGGTAATTTTGTTTTTCATAACTTTTTTACTACAAAATCAAGTCTCATGAAGCTTGTCAGCAGGAATCCAAATACAGTATACAAATTCGTTATAAAAATAACTCCATATTTACAATAAATGATACCACAGAGTAAACAGTTGTTAAATATTTTTCAGACCTTAGAGCCACTACTACCTCATCTACATCCATTGTCATTGGTCTTAAGTAAATAAACATCTCTAGTTCTTCCTCATTCAGCTCAGTACATTAGAACTTGCATAGCTTCTGTAGCTCCATTGCTGTAAGGTCAAAATTTACGTCTCTCATCAGTGTTTCCAATCATCTCAATTTATGGAGTAAAAAATACCCGAGATTCGTGTCTGCAAATCTCCATTCAAATTTTAGATATTTGTAAAAATGCAAAGAATTTTACATTTTTTGAATATTTTTGCAATAATGCACATAAAATTTGTCTGTTTTAGTTTGAATTTGTAAAACTTAACAAAATAGTTGGTTATGAAAAATTTATATCTGAAACAATATTTTAATTCAATCAATGTCAAAGTTAAACCACATATGGACTAAGGCCAAGATGAAAAATTTCTTATGCCCTCGAATCTGTTATTCCTTGCATCCAGCAAATTACTTCAGAATTAACAAAACAAAAGATTCCATTTTATTGCTACACATTTGTTCTGCAAAACTTTTAAATGTTTGAAACAATGAACTAGTCATGACTCAGTGTAACTAACAAACATGATTAAAATAGGGATAATCCTATACTAAATAAAAGGTTAAGTATTTTTAAAAACAAAGACAAAAAATATCTAATTTTAGGTAGTTTTTATGATTTTATTTCTCTGTGAAATCTCTGGAGATAGAGACACATTTATTAAGTACATAAACAGGAGTATTTTAATGACAATAGCATGGCACAAAATTAAATGTACTAACATGCAAAATTTAGCATTATTTTTTAAATTTTATGAAGTTAAAGGAAAAAGTTAAGTATTGTTCAATTTTGTTGTAAATAACTTTTTTTTTTGTTTGAAGCAATAAATGTGTGTAAAAATTCTTGGTTCATAAATTTTTTCCCCTGTAAAAATGTTTTTCTAAGGTTGGCAGCCCTGCTTCACATATGACAGTCAAGCTTATGTATTTTCCCAAACTTATCTTGCAATGCTGAAAACTACAATAGTCATTCACTGCTCCCTGCATGATTTTTTTTTTTCACATGTTGATAGTAGGCAGCTCTAGTTCATCCAATTTTATATATATTTATATACTATCCTATAGTATAGTTTTTTCAACACTGTCACTGATAAATTGAGGTTATTTTCCATGGCATCAAGATATAATGCAAGGTATAGTAGTAGTAAACCTTGAAGATTGCTAAGAGTGTTATGGTGTTGAGAGTCAAAAGCCCATCACCATGTTAAGTGTATCACAAAGGCTTAAAGAATGGCCTGGCACATTATTGAGCATCAGTAGGGCCTTAAGTGCAGAATTCTTTATTGCTAGGTCCATTCTGTTTCATGTGCAACATAAGTATGAAGCCAAGAAAACTTTGGAATGACTTGTGTATATTGATTAACTCTCCAAAGCACTGGCAGATATCCCTTGAGTGCTTGAAGGATCATGGATCACTAAATAGCTTTACTGTACAATCACTTGATGCATTCATACACAGGAGAAGGGTCAACTGTCTTTTGCAGCCATGAACCTGGAGCAGATTTCTCATATGTTTTGTTAGAAGTATATTTCCTGTGTGATATTCTCTTCCATAACAATTATGTCTCAGCATTATAAAAAAAAGTTTTGGCTTGTACCCCTTTTCCTCGATAAGTATAATCAGCTCCAGAAGGAACTTCATGTTGCCTCCTAGAATTAGCTTTGCATGCACTTAGCATTTTATAATCTGTACTCCTTTTTTTTAATCAGCCATTGTTAATGAAAAGAGAAGTCTACATTGCTCTCCATGGAAGTTTGCAAATTATCATGCTTTAAATAGTTGTATAACATCTTGGCCTTCTGATAAATGCTATGTTCAGTAATCTGCATTTTCTTTGTACCTAATCTAAAAGTTAAGGGTCATTTGTCTTTTGTGTGATGGTATAAGTATAAGATACACCTGTAAATGCTCTTGTACAGTATTTGATATTGTTTTCTCTTCATTCAACATAAGACTGACTCATTAAAGTCAGTTTTAATCACCATGATGCACCTTCACTCTTATCAAGCCTACCTAAAATCTTCACTTTTTGTATTAAACCTGATACTTTTTTTTTCTGACTTTTTATAATGTATGCACTATTATCAATCATTCTTCTTTGAGTCATAACAGAATGACATTTGTACAAAGTAGAATTCAAAAGCATCATCATTAGGAACATAGAAATACACAACTTGTAAGTTGTTTGATTTCCAATCAAGTTTTATAATAAATGTAGAATAATCCACTGCCATAATATAAGCACTTTATAATTATGTTCAAAGTTTTTAAAGCATTCATAATTTAAGAAATGCTACAAAAGATTATCAGATTTTTAGTAACTGGGATGAAAAAAATTATATCTTCATGTTTTGAGTTAATTAACTTTAAAATTGGTGAGCAATAAAATTCTTGCTTGAAATCAAATTTAGTAATTTATGTGGCATATTTTCTCTACATATTTAATGTGTTTTGTTAATTCTCTAAACATAACAAAGACTTCCTGAATATCATTTTTTTACATCAGGCATTGATTTTCCAAGGTTACATAATTTAACTTAAATAAGTTTCAGAAATGTTTTTTCACTGTTGGAAAACAGTCTTGTTGTTCTTTAGTGGAAAAAATATATACTTGCAATTATCGTAAAAACAGTTTTTCTAATGAAAAGCTTCACTGACATGCTGGGTATTTTTGTTGTCATGCATAAAACATGTTTGATTCAAGAAACTTGCAGTTGTCTTAATTTCTAAGACCTCTTTGTTGTGATCCAGTAAGTGTAGTGAAAATTTATTCTAAAGTCAATTGACAACAAATTGAGAATGCACATTTTAATAAAATATATTTATATTGGTTAAGCAATTTCCATTTTCTATTATTGAATTTTGCTACTCCAAAAATAACTACTTAGGGATTCATTATATAGTGATATCTAATATCTAATATTTGGCAAATTTTAAAAATTTGAACAGTAATTTTTTTCTGGCAATGTGAACATTAGAAAAGTATATACTATCAAATGACAAAATACACGTTTGTAGCTTTCTTTCAATTAAGAAAAAAATTTTTTTAAAGATAAAAATATGTTTTAAGGCATTTTGCTACACTTTATAAATTTGCCAATTATAATGGAATGTAATGTAATGGAAATAGCTGTAGCCTTTTAAAATGTTTTGGACAACATTTCCTAATATAGTTCATTTCAAAGAACCATCCATCAGAATTTGTGCACCCAGAAGCTCAATAAAGAACGTAGTTTTTCAGTAACAGCCTGTACTTCACATAAATGGGATTAGCAATTTATGCGTTAAGTTTTTTTCTAGCTTGTTTATAGGCGTGGACAACTGTAATTCATTTTTAGCCAAAAGTGAAAGTTTATTTTTAATTAGCATTTTAAGTAAGAGGATCAAGAATATTAAAAAAAATGTATTTGTTTTCATTATAAGATGCTTATATAACATATATATAGATATGTTTTGTACAGTGAACAATCAGTCAATCTTGAACAATATCACTTCATGAGTAACAGTTTTATGAGAAAGCAGACATCATGATTGAAGACAACCCTTTGGGCTGAAAGTTGTCTACCAATAGCTTAATATTAAATAATTCTATTTTCTATCATGTTAAAATGAAATTATGTCTGGTAATTTCAATGTTATCTAATGTTATGTGGCTGAAAGGCAAAGAGCAGGGATGTACTAAGAAAGCCCCCCCCCCCCTAAAAAAATCCTGTTGTCTTATACTAAATATCAAACTTGTTTACCTGCTTTGAAAGCCAAAATAGTTATCTTTGTATAATCTTATTTTAGCCCCATATTTTATATCCGACACTAAATATAGATTAAAAAAAAACAACTATAAAGTCTCATTCCATGTAGAATGTTATTTTAACCTATCCTGTTGGTGGAATAGTAATTAGTAATTGGGAAATTTCCACAGAATTTTGCTTTAATTTTTTCTTTTTTATTGCATTAAGGGAATTGATAAATGGCTTTAAGGGAAGGAAAGGAAGGCTTTAAAGGAAGATAACAAGTTCAGCAATTAAAATCCGGTTGCCATTGGCATAAAATTGTACTAAAATGACAATATAAATGATTTTCACCTAAATACTTTTACCTTTATATGAGAAAGAAAAAGTATCTGATCTAATGAATAAAAGTGGAGACATGAGCATAAATAAAAAACTGACCATTAAATAAAAACAATTTATTAGGCATTCCTGTTTCTCTTTAAGGCCCAAAACAGCCGAAATTTTGAAATTGACTCATCTAAATAGTGCTATTCCTTTGTCTTTAATACGCTCTACCCTTTTCTGAAATTTCTTGGGTGTTAAAGGGTTAAAATTCACTAGCTACTTTTGTATCTCAGTAGTTATTCATCAGATGATGTAAAAACTAGTTTTAAAATTAAATGATTAAAAAAATTGTGATTTCAAAATTATTTTTGGGAATGATTATAGTAGATAAAGTGCTTATATTGTAGCAGTAGCTAATTCTGTATTCATTGTAAAACTTTAGTGCAAAGCAAGTCTCATATACTTATAATCATGATTTAAAATTTAATATCAAGTTTTTAATAAGTATTTGTTTTTAACTCTAGAATCAGCAATTTTCAGAAGAAAATAATAGTCCTATGATATATTAGAACCATATTTTGTATTCTGGCTATAAAATGTCTTCTTTATAACAAAATTGTTACTTCTTTCATTTTTACATAATGTGTGTGGGTGCTAATATAGTTATGAAAATCTTACCACATGTATGTAACTGTTGAAGCCTTGGGATTCGAATAGTTGGCACTGGTTGCAAAATCAGATGAATATATTATTAGTGGCTTATTAATACATTGGGAAATGAAAATTTGCATCTTAAAATTTTGTAACACTTCGTAATCATATAAATATTTAGCATAAGATGGATGTGTCATTGGAAGAAATCTGTTGAGAAGTTCAAGAAAGCCCCTCATATAACGTTTGAATTTTCCTGGGCTTCAGTTTGTATTCCCACATTTTTAAGATGCTGTATAGAATGTAAATATTGTGCATTTGACTTGTATAATAATCATACATAATATTTCAAGTCTACTGATTTTACTTTAACTAATGATAAATTTAATTACAGTCTCCTGACTTGTACACCCCCCTTTTTTTTGTCTCATGTACTTCATTATTTTAATTCAGATAGGTTTAGATTAAAGCCTAAGTTGTTATGAAATCACAACAAAAGTCAGGATGTTATCTTGGCTCATTCATTTAATTATGAAGTAAATGTAAGAAATATGTCTGCCTTTGCCAGATTTTGAACACTTATGACTGCACACATCACTACTGTCAAAAATATTTTAGTGTTTTACTCCAAGTAAAACTGTCTTACCTTAAAACTAATGAACTCGAAATGATGTGACAAAAAAAATTGTCTTAAAGAAAAAATGTCTGCTTTATTTTGTTCCTGTACTCCAGCAGTTCAAATTTCTACTAATGTCACTCTAAGCTAATACTAGAAGATGAAATATTCAAAATGACAAACAGTAATTAATATTTACTTATAAATAACAGCTAATTTCTGATTAATAAAGATTTGCAGAATTAATTTTTTTTAAACTGATTGATAAAAAGATTCCAAAATATTGTTTTCAGGAATGAAAAACCTAAATAATTCAAAATTTTATTGCTAATACTTAACCTTCTTCGATAAATGTCTGAGTGAAATAATATTCATATTCAGTAGTTTTGCTTGAAGAGTATATTAAGTAATATATGCTGCATAGCCACTGTGTGGTTTGTATTTTATTTCAAAAAGTTGTTATAAAAATTCTCAAAAATTCCTTTAACTTGAAATTTTGCCTTTAAGGCAGTTGTATCATTTAAAACTTATTGTTTTTGACATAACATTCATAAGCTCATTTTTATATTAAGAGATATGTATGTTTCTCATAACTACTAATCATCAAATATACATGCCTTGTTACAATCTGAATGTTTTTATTCCATAATAAAAGTACAAATACATGTCTAACAAATAAAAAATGGAAATTTTAAATGATTGATTACTTTATGTACTAACATTAAGTGAAATTAAGGTGAATTAATAAAAGGAAAGTAGAGGCGAGGTTCTTTTTTTCTGGAAAATGTTGAAAATATTGCAAAGTAAATGAAAGCCATTTAGTGAGTAATTTACAAAAAATAGTCAATAGATAATTTTTTTTAATAATCACAACTTGTTTTTTAACCCCAAGGAAAATTATGCACTACCATAAAGATTTAAGTAATTCATTTTGAAACTCTCTTTTTATGTTTTATTTGATGTTTTACGATATACATTTGAATCCAGTTAATGGGCCACTTTATTCCCTTTTTTGTTGTTTCCTCTTATTGCATGATTAGTTGATGAAATTATTTTCCATTCAAATGGTGTTTAAAGTTTTCTAATGGTTGTGAAACATTGGTACTAGATATCAGTAAGGCTGTTAAGATTCAAGCTGACACTTCCAACTAGTAGTGTTTTGCTGTAAGTGGAGAAAATGGAAGAAAAAAGAGCAGTGCATTCTTCTTGATGTAAAGGTGCTAAGAGCATATATGAAATATTCTTTTCTGTCACTCATTCATATAATTATATATGGCTTTATATTTGTGCCAGTAAGCCCTGTTATCATTTAGAGCTAGAATGTAGCTATTGAATGAAGTTGCTGAAAATAAGTGATATTTATATTTATAATTTGAATACTCATAAGCAAAGCTTGTCTTTGGTGATTGGTTCAGAGTGATTATACAAATGAATTAGGTGTTTGCTTAGTGATAATTGTATGTAAAGATACATTTATTTTTGCATAATCATTGAGCAGCAGTTACTATTTCTTTCATTATAGTACTTCTTCTTAATGTCTGCACTGTTTATTTTTGATAATCTTATATTTAGAACTTTAATATACCTCTACAGCCGTCATTAATTACTTCTTGCGTTTATAATATTCTGCTAAAGGCTAAATTATAGTTCATTTGGTATTTTCATACAGATATTTCCTGAAATACAATTTTGATTGTTTACTAATATACTTTCTATGTATACTATATAAAAAATATTTGATGAAAATAATGCTGAGCTAAAGAAAGAAAAAATCTTTTAAATTTTAGATTTATGAATTCAACTTCCATGATTGTGATAATTCAGTATATGACCCTAATTATGAGTAAGCATTGTGATTAGTAATAAGTTTCCATTGAAGTATGCTGAATTTAAAGTTGTATTCAACTATTAATTTAAGTAGTATATATTTACTAGACCCTCAAAATGCACTATTATTGCATTTTTAACATTTATTCATTAATGTTTAAGCAATATTCATTTATGATGTTTTATAAAATGTGTGTAAAGATGAACATGTTTCAATGATTGTTCTCTGCATTGTATTATGTATTTATAATATACTTATTTTAATAATTTTCATTAATCAAATTGTTGTATTTGGAGTTTGAAGATTAAAATATTATTTAAAAAGTAATGTTATTTACAATCTATCCATTACCAGTTCTCAAAACTAATAATGAGTTTTAGCAATGAATAAATACATATGGATTAAATTGTGGGTCATCTATAATATGCATAAAATTTGAAATCAGTATCAAGCACAGCCAAAACTATTTGTTTAATAAATATTTAGATTCATGTAGTATGTTTAACATTTTTAGCCATAAATTATTTTGCTTTTTTTATTATGTAACAAACAAAAGATTTAGTGTTTAAGAAAATTTACTTTATTAAATATATAAAACCTTCCTCCATATTCATATGCACTGATTGCATTCTAACACTGGCAAAAAAAAATAACCTTCAACATTTTACACTGTGCTTAGTTATGAGTTGTGCAATGCATTTTGTCAAATAATATTTTTCTATATGTATATTTTGCAATGTAATTTGCAAAAAAATTATATTGGTTGTGTGGATGATTCCAATTCATTCATATTTTTGATGGCCTTGCAGATTTTAAGCTCTGTAACAAGAGTAAAGTTAAAATGAATTAAAGATTTAATAGAGCATACTTGTAATTACCTGATTAGTATTCAATAGTTACTGATGTAAATAGCACATGTTGATTGTTATTATAAGATTTATGAAGAAATGATTTGTACAAGTCATGATACATGAGAATGTAGCATGCAGAGAGTGTTGCGTATGTAAACAGCTGCAGTCATCTATGTACACATGCATTATTAAAGTTTCCAGTAAATGGTATGTTTTATTATTTTACTTGGTTAATGCAGAAAAGTCAATAGCAGTTAACAGGTTTTATTTAATTGTACATAACTGTAAGTAAATTAATACAATTGATGTGTGTTTTTTAGATGGACTGTACAATTTGTAAATGATGGTTTTTGACTGCAGTTGAATTGTCGTTAAGAATTCCATGGTTGCAATAATTTTACAGACTGTTGCTGAAGCTCATGTATTAATTTGAACGTACAAATGGTAAAACTTACCTTTCTCTCTATGGTATTCTTTTGACTCTTAGATTTAATTTACCTAATAGAATCTAATTTTATTCAATATACTGTAGCTTAGTATCAAATTTCCTATATAAAATTTGTGCCAGCATATTGTTTAAACATTTGTGCTATTCTAGTATAATTGCTTGTCAAGTTAAAATCTTTGCAGTAAATCTGGTGTCTTTAAAGCAGTTTCAGGTATTAGTAAACGCTTGGTGAAGACTTCATTTCGTTTTAAATTAATATTAAGGGGGCAGTTTATTAAAAAGTAATTCAGATAATTTTGCAGTTTTTTTTTCACGTATGGAAAACAAGATTAAGTTTATTATTTTCACACTATCTGCAATGCAGTACATGAACATAAAACAAATGAGGATATCACTGTTCAATAAAGGATGTGGAATGATGATAAAAAAAAATACTATGCCAATGGTTATATATATAATGTACATTATATCAGGGAGCCATGACTTTAAACAAAAAAAAAACTCATTAAAAAAACTAATTATTGCAGCATGAACTTTAGTTATATTTATGTTATGAGTGTTAATCCACATTCACAAGTCTTCTCTATAATAATTGATAAGAATAGGTAGAAAGTAAATACGAGATCCTCTTTTATTATTGCAAACCATGCCTTTACACTCAATATACTATTCACTTTGGCTAAAACTGCAATAGTAATACAGGTAGACCCTGGTTAACATTTTAATATGCTTATAATTCAGTTAAAAAAATGCTTCCAAATCCCTTGCTAATGGCAACCCTAATTTAAGGACAGCTCCACTACAATATACACCAAATATGAGTTTTGCCATCTGTCAAAGTGACATCCAGATTCACTATATTGCCATCTTTCATGCTAATGCACTTACATCAAAGACAGTTATTTAAAGCATTTTACTGAATAAAATGGCTAGAAAATATTGCACAGTCTCTCAGTAGTCTGCTATCCAACCATATCAAGCTACCCAGCACTATTCAAAACAAGCTTTCTTTTTCATTTTCAATTAAAGTATATTTTCAATTTAAGGCTTTTAGGGACTTCATTTGCTGATATTTATGATATATGTTCCAAGTTTGTATCTTTCAGAATGCACATTAATATCATATACAGTCCCTTATTATACGATTTTCTTCGGAAAAATTGTCCTTGCTGATAGATAGAAGTCCAGGAATTCATCTCTTGCATAAAACAGGGACTACCTGTATTCACAAGCTTTCAGGAGGAGGGAATTTAACTTTAAAAATTTTGTGACACTTGTAAGATCTGCACAGGGATGTTATGGAAATTGTTAAATTTTCATAGCAATGTCAAAATCCAAACTAGAAAGAAAGAGACCCACTGGACTAATTGTTGTCAGATGGTGTCACTGTATTCTTAATCATTGAAATTGGTAAACAAATTGTACTTTAGAATTTAGTACTTTATAATAGTTATTATAAATGGCATTGATGTTGTACTTTTTTTGTGTGTATGTGATGTTCACTACCCTCTCTCTCCTTCTATCCCCTCCCATTTTTTTTTCTATAATGTGAAGCTATAGTATTCATCTTTTGCATCTTGAACATTTGGTTGGGAGTTTTTCTTGTGCTTATAACAGTTTTACAAGAAGTAAAATTTAACTTATGATACAAACTTAAAAAACCTGAGATGTAATGGATTAAACTTCTCAATAGTAAACGTATTAAGTGATGTTTCTCATAGCTAGAAATGATTATTTGTGCTCTTATTGTTGCAAGTTAATGTTTTTCTCTTAAAATTCATCCTGTTAATTTTTTAGGTGGAAATTAAAAATATATATTGTTCAGAATTCACAAATCTTGTTACAAGTTTGTTAAAAATGTATGATTATCATTAGTGAATAAAATTTATTTGCATATGGAATAGATTTTCATTTCTATTTTTAATGAGAAAATTCAAAGAGTTGAAATCTATTTGTAAGCAAAATCTAGTAAGGAACAAAATACTAAAGCAGAACTAATCTATGGTTTTATATTTCATATTTTTATCCCTGCCATATTTACATTTTAATTTGTACTGGATATTGATGAGATATCATGAACTCATAATGTTTTCATTCTAATAAAGAGGCAAGAAAACAACTTGTTTTCCTGATAAAGGGCATAAATTTGTGCAATCTCTGTTGGGATTGAATGTTATGTGAGCATTTACAGTGTTATATCATATTAAGTCGTTTTTGTTAAACTTTGCAAACCAATATCTTAACTACATGAAATTCTAATCATATCTTACAGGATTCTGGCATTTATGTTTCTTTGTATGCAATGTTTACTATCTCTGTATCACATGTTTTAAGCATTAAGTGTTATTTATATACTGCCCCCTTATCTTCAATATTTTTATAGCAGGGTTAAAATTGAAAACGAAGTTTGAAAGAATGTGTACATTTGATTGCAGGATTAACCACATATAACTTTGATTTTATAGTAGTAGTAGTAACATATTTTGCCAAGTGTTTGAATCGATATTACTGCATTATTATTATAGTAGAAATGCAAAGTTACTTTCTGCAGATTTGCTTGGTTTTGCCATTATAAGTCATTATTAAAAATATTTAAACTGTCGTAGTTGGATGTTAATTTAAGTAGTATAGTAATTTGTATTATTAAAATTTATACTCTTATTCTCATGATTTCTTGCACATGCACCCTAATGTAGTATTACTGCAGTACATATTTGTTCATTGCATTATTTCCACTGAACAAGCATGTCTGCTAGTTGCATTATTTGTAATGATGCTATTCTGAATATATCCTTTGGACTGTTATTTAATCTCAAAGCTTGTTCACCTTAAGTGAACAAGCACTTATTAAGCCAGATAACTCGCATATTGTGGTGTTCTGTTTGTTCTAATCTGTTAGAAATTTACTTGTTGCTGTCAATCTCTTTTGTGGGTTTCACATGAAAGTTAGAAAAATTCAGTTGTCCTTAATCTATCAAAGCGTGATATGCATAAAATCAAAATTTATTTTATTCTTTTATGTGGTGTTTCATACAAATTCATATCTGTGTTCTTTGTATTAAGAAAAAAAAACTATGCAGAACAAGTCGCCTGTAAGCTTTTAGCTTGTTTTGCTCTCTAATATAACTAACATACATCCCATTTTTAAGATTAATTTTATATTATCAGTATTCTGTTAATTAAGCACTATTTGGTTAACAAACAACAAATTTGTAACTATGTTGCAAATATAATTCCAGTGCTTTTTGTTTGAATAGTGTGTCACAAGTACAAGAGAAAGTACTTATTAAAACTTGAAAAATATTTTTAAATTTTTAATACAGAGGAACTAATCCCCAACCTCTTTCAAGGAATAAAAATTTGTGGTAACCACCTGTTTTTGTTTATATAAATACATAATTCCATATAATTTTGTTCCATAACCTATTCTTCCGAATTCTTTCACAATTCAAACTACAATTTATATACAGTTGAAAGAACAATTTTTAGTTAGCAGAAAACTCGTTTTTATATGGGTGGGATACAAACCCACAACCTTCTGGTGACACATGTTAGGTGATCTAAACTGCTGATCAATTTTCTTCTAGTGGTGGCTATGAAAACTGCTAACTAAATATTATTCTTTCAGCAACAAAGTGATTGATTACATTATTATTATTATTGAATTCCTAACCCATAATGGTGGATTGGCATGGTTGCTATTAAAATAACATTTATAAAGAGTTATTAGATGTGTCCTTTCTTTCTGATCAATCCCTAGCACCTCGTGGTGAAGCCTGTTAAGAATTTTTCATAGCTACCATTAGCAGAAAATTGATCAGTGGACGAAAGTTTGATGGTTTAGAGCACTTGAGATTTTTTCAGGAGATTGTGAGTATATCCCACCCAACTAAAAGACACTATTATGTTAAAAAATTTTTCCTTCTCATTACCAGAGCATTGCATGGACGCTACCAACTTTTTATTAGCACCATTTTTACCACCTGCAATTCATCCCTACCAATAATTATCATCCTTTAAAAACAGCTTAGAAAACACGTCCTTCCAATATAGTGATTTTATGAATGTGACATATCTAATCATTTATAGTACTTACAAAATCTTTTTTTTAACTACACCAGGCTAATATTTGTTATAACGCGAAGCGTTATATATATATATATGGATATTACCTTGTAGCAATTTTTTGCTTGAAGTGTATGTCCACTTTAATAATTATACTATCGATGTAATTTGATTTTGTTTTAGAATTAATAATGAAATTAAATGTTACTCATTTAAACTGTGTTAAATAAACTATTATCTTGACGCATTTGAATGGATCATATATAATTGTCTAATACTAAGGTACATTTGTTTTTCCATGAATTTTTTGTTCAGACTGCGGCCGTAGCTACTAATGCGCTATTAGACCCCAAACAAGTAGCCATTGCAAATGTGAAAAATGGAATTTTAATTATGCTCCTTTTTTTTTCTCACAAATTTGATCAGTTTATGTTTTGTCTTTTTACAAGTTACCCATGTATTATACCGGTTCAGAAAAGGTATATTTGCATTTCCTAATCTGTTTTAAAATCAGGGGAAAAAACTAAATCTGGCCAGAATATAAAATTGTAATCGGAAATATTTGAAATACTCTAAAATAATTTAATTGCAAATATGCTAATTCTTTAATGATTAGAGCTTTTTCATTGAGAAACACTTCATTAAATAACATGAAGTGCATTCGGAGCCAACAGTTTTCGCCTTTTACATTTTTTTTTTTGCTTTGTGTACATGAAGCACATTTTGAACATTTGTAGTTTGAATGTTATGAAAACATATTTCATTGTTGAGATCATTAAAAGAATTAATATTGCCTTATTAGTGAATTTGTGAAATAATGTAAAAGTGCTAAAGTATTTAAATGTGTACTAATAGCATTTTAAAACTCTTATGTAATCGTTTCACATTACTGTATGAAACAAACGATTGATCGCTTTGTCATCGACTCTGACAGTTATTTGTTGAAAGGTCAAGATGCAATACAAGATTAAATTTAGGAATCATTCTAAACAACGGAAATTTCTTATTATTTTCATTTTCACTGTTTCTTATTATGAATGGCATGCCAAAGATCGTTAAATCGTAGACAAGCTTTCTCCTCAATGCAGCGTTTTATTTCTTAAGCATCAGAAAGAATAAGCTATTTGAGCCTAAAAGAATAAAACTTTTCCAGAATTTGATAACTTAAAAGGTTTTATATATATGCTGTAAACTTTGGACTTGTCTGATTGATGCAAAGGTAGAAAGGCCTGCAGATAAATGAAATATACCTTTTATCAAAACAATTAGTCACAACTTTTATCTTCCTGATAACGTCAAAGAATAGAGAAAAGTAGATAAAGAACTTTGAAGTTTGTGCCTATTAAATATGGTTACACGTAATTCATTCATTTCTTTTACAATTGGAAATTAGTACATAACTTTTGAAATAAATTGTTAGTGCTGCGATAATTTTAAAGTATAATTTTGAATTATTAGGTGTATATTTTCAGATCAGTATTGTTTACTAAGAGGATATAAATAAAAGCTATAAAAAAACATGAAATCTTTCTTCAGTGGGGTCTTAAGTGCTTAAAAATCCCCCCCCCTTTCCAAATTTGACTTACGTAGATAGCTTTAAAAAATCTTCCTGCAGTCAAACCCGCATTAGAGGTTGATAGCTGTGTTTGTAAGTGGTTTTTGTTTATCGCATCAAATGAAGCCAACACCAAGAGTTACTTTTTTTGTAGTATCAGACTCGTAGTTTGTAGTGTAAGGTTAGATGGTGCCATAGACCTAGTGTCAAACAGAGAAAAGATTAAATCCTGGATCCTTCCTTGCCATCATTAACGTTTTTCAAATCTCCAATGACTCTTACTGTTTCTCTTTCCTTGTGCTAGTGACAGTCTTTTCTGTAGTATATTGTGGTCAAGGTAGTCAGACCGGATATAAGAAATGTATTAAATCCATAATTGTAAACCCTTAGGCAAAAGTTCTCTTGACTTCCTGAAGTTAAAAGGAAAACAAAATGAAAAAACATCCTTGAAAAACAGCTTGTAAAATTATTAGACAATAACGAATCTTGTTAAAATTAAGTTTATTAAACCATTAAATGTATATTTCGGACACTTGTAATGTGTTGCATTAGCTTCTGTACTATGCCACTAGCGAAATATTCTGATATTTTTTTTTGTGTATGCGCTCTTACCAGCTGATATTCCATTATGTGTTTTTAAGTTCCCTAATGTTGATATTGCATGCAGTTTTGTAATAGAAAAGCAATATCGCGTTCCTTTCGTTGTTATGCTGGTGTTTTCTGTTTGTAATTTCGTAACTGTAAACCGTTTGACACTTTTTGTATATGATGCTCAACTTTATCTTCTGCTTTGTAATACGAAAAATTCGAGAATCAGTGATACGTTTAGTAATTTTTTTCCAACTGCACAATTTATGAAAGCACGTTGTATATTCAGTGTTTTGTCGGAGTTGAAGTATATTTTACAGTTTGCATATTATTTTCGATACTTTATTGCGTATATTGTTTCCTTTATTTTCGTTTACTTCTAAGATATTTTATTGTAATCTTCTCTAAAACTAGGTATTTATTTATATTTGTATTTAATAAAGTGTTACGGGTTCTGTTGGTAACAGTTTTGTTACGTCTGTGACTAACCCGTTGGAAAGCTGTTAAAGAAGAGCACAATTTTGCATATCAGAACATATATGTAAAGCAAATTCAAAATAAAGCAGGGATTTGTGTCTAACATCTTGTATCAACAAGAACTCTGTCATAACCCTGTGTCCAGATCCCACCAGATAAACAGCCCATAACGAAACGTAATCATTGTATATTATTACTCTTATCATCTTGGGCTTTTGCTACTTGTGAGTAACAAAATCTGACGCTGAAGTCAAATATGTAAACATTTAGCTCGGTGCTCTCGAACAGTGATGGAACTGAAAACGAAAATTGTAACTGAATCGATTTTTCATCTATTAATGTAATATGAGTTAGAGAAAGAAAGAGCCCGAGATAGGACTACCTGCTTTTATTGCTGTGCTAACAGCTGCTGCATGTGAGCTTTGACTGTGTTTTCAATGACCATCTCCCATCTCTGGTATGAAATTGTATGTCAGTTGCTAAAGGTGGACGTCTTTCACTGTAATAGTGAATCGATGTTGTGTCTTCCTGCTTTTACATTCCTTACAATGTTTTCTTATTCCACGAAAGCGATGTACAAATAAAAAGTTTGTGGACTTTCGTGTTGTTTTTTTGTCGAGACTGTATTTGTTGTCTGTGTTTTTATGTAAAAGGTGATAGCTCTCGTAAGAGAGGTGGGGGAAAGGAATATTACACCAGATATATGTTTCTTTCCCCCATCTCTTTCACTGCACTACTCGATTGTTTCCCTCTTCTCAAAGCTAAATCGACTGCCCCAATGGCTTTTTCTTTCAGCTACAGATTTTACTTACACTTTACAGATTTAATGCATTTTTTTTCTAGATACTAACGTGTGTATAATCTGTTCAAGAGTGTCAGTGTAAAAAGCGGTTTGTGTATTTCTGTGTAGTGATTAACTATTTGCAGATAAGAGCTATTGAGTAAAAAGTATTAACATATTCACTCTTTGAAAGAAAAATCGTATTTATAATTTTCTACTTCTGCTGTTTGAAAAATGCTTAGAATAATTAATGATAATATAAGCAAAACATATACTGAATTTTTAAGATTGCTGTTAGTTATGCGAATTAATTATATATGCTTGTGGCCGAGTAGTTAGTGCGCTTCGCTACTGATCTAAGGGACCTGGATTCGAGCCTGGGATGCATGGATGTTTGTGTTGTCTTTCTGCTGAGGTCCCGCCTTCTCTCAGACCTTCTACTGTAGCGTATAAACTGGCAGGCTTCTGTCACACCTCTGTGGCAAGCAGCTGCTTGAGGGGGTATTTATTTTTTATTGTTAAATGAAAATCAATGGACACCTATTCAAATGCTACCGGAAACCAGGTCACATTATAGCTGGATATTGCTTCATCTGCAATGGGGCAGATATTTTAGTCAAAAGTTGTGTTTATTCTATGCCTGCAAAACAGTTGGTTTCCTCTACATCATCTATACGTGATGTATTCTTGTTCAGAACTTTTAACGGGGTTTAATAATCTTCACAGAGGGAATAGGTCTCATTTGATGGAAAAAGGATATATTTAATTATTTAGGAAAAGAATTAATATACGACTGCTGTTTCTGTAAAATTTCCTACTAAGGTAATTTACAGATTGTAAGCAGGGTCGGATCTGGAGGAAAAAGGGCCAAGGATGCCTTGGAAATTTTAATAACCAGAATGGAAGCTAATGAATTTTAGACCGCTAAAATATTGCATTATTCAGCGAGAGAATGAAATACTGGAATGGTTTTCCGGTTAAATTCAGACACCCTAAATTTTTTGCTGATTTAAGCCTGATGACTGTCCCTCGTGTCTAGTATTCTAAAGTCTCAAAAATTTGACGGAACAAAATAAGAAATACTAATTTTTTTCGTCATTCTATATTTAACCTTAAGTTCAAAGTATGCTTTACAAGAGGAATATTTTATGAACCGCAACTATCAGGCCCATATCAATAAAAAAGTGGGGAGGCAAAAATTGAGCCAGAACCCCTTTATATGTAGTATAAATTTCTTTCCTATTTTAGTGATTTTCAAAGAAATTTTGGAACAGTATGGGTAAAATATTTACATTGAGATGCCTACTTATTAGGTAAATTTACCTATTAGCATGTTGCACCTCCTTTTTCAGAACAGCCCGAATTCGCCGGGGCATGGTACATTCCTGCACAACGCATCCAGCATTTTGTACCATGCTGAAATGATTGTGTTGCGCAGTTGCTACAGATTGGAAGACTGCACAGTCTCTGCAAACAGCCCTTACCACTTCTTCCCAAAGATGTTCGATAGGGTTTAGATCTGGGGACTGCAGGCCAATGAAGCAAGGAAAACTTATTAGCAGGTTTTGAAACCGGTGATGATACATGCCTTGTGAGCAACTGCATTATCATGCCGAACGTGCCCTTCTGAGTGAGGATAAACTGCAAACATTAAGGGATGAACTTGATCAGTAATGATATACAAATATACTGTGACATTCAAATGTCCTTCAGTGATATCAGGGGACCTAATGTGTGCCAGGAAAACATTCCCCACACCATCACACTGGCCTGTACTGTTGACACTAG
Source organism: Ryuthela nishihirai (assembly GCA_038380435.1). Lineage (NCBI taxonomy): Eukaryota > Metazoa > Arthropoda > Arachnida > Araneae > Heptathelidae > Ryuthela > Ryuthela nishihirai. Next base: position 47,300,996 of record JAWZYU010000020.1, read on the forward strand.
CCAAGATGGTTCCATGGCCTCGTATTGCTTGTGCCAAATTCTGATCCATCAGCATGATGCAAAAGGAACCTTGATTCATCTGACCAGGCTACCTTTTTCTAGTCCTCAACGTTACAGTGTTGATGCTCATGCGCCCACTGGAGACTAGCTTTTGTGTTCTTCACTGACAACATTGGCACTCGATATGGTCGACAGCTGTTGTACTCCATTCGCAACAAAGTCCGATACGTGGTGCTTTTGGAGATTACTTTCTGCACACCAATGTTTAATTCTGCTGTGATTTGCCTAGTTGTGGCCAAAAATATTCGCTTTCACGATTCTCACTAGTCTTCTTTGACCCCTCTGATCCACAAGCTGTTTTCATTGATAGTTTTTTGCTTTTCACACCATTCTCGGTAACACTTGAAACTGTTATGCTGGATTGCGGTTTGGCAGATGTTAGAGCTGGCAAGCTTAACATCAACTATCTTGACACGTTCAAAGTCACTTCTTTTGCCCTTCTGATGCTCAAAAAGCTGGTTTGCCTGATTTATACCACACACTGCAGTTACGTGACGTGTGGGAATGAACAATTTATGTGATGAGAGGTGGTATACCTAAAAAACGCGGTACTTTTCGGTTATCTCCGGTCACATTTTCTTGGCGACTTTTTTTTTTGGAAAAAATGGCAGTTTTTGATGGAGTTAGGAGTTATTTGAGCTATAAGATTTTTTTTTTTTTGTTGTCTCTGATGAGATTATTTAGTTTCGGGGCTTTTTATAATTCGGTCGGCAATACACTTTGATTTTCATGTTTTTCGATTTGTGTTGTCTGCGAGGACATTTAGTTTTGGGGGCTTTTTTATAATTTGGTCAGCAGGGCACTGTTTCCGATTTTCATGCTTTTTGGTATGTGTTGTCTCCAATGAGATTATTTAGTTTTGGGGACTTTTTTTATAATGCCGATCGGCGATGCATTGTCGATGATGTTCTTGGTTTACTTTGGTGTTTATTTTTCGTTTATCGCCGGTCACATTTTCTTGGCGACGAAAAACAAAGTAAACCAAGAACATCATCGACAATGCATCGCCAACCAGCATTATAAAAAAGTCCCCAAAACTAAATCTCATTGGAGACAACACATACCAAAAAGCATGAAAATCGGAAACAGTGCACTGCCGACCAAATTATAAATAAGCCCCCAAAATTAAATGTCCTCGCAGAAAACACAAACCGAAAAACATGAATTCAGAAAGTGTACTGCCGACCGAATTATGAAAAAAGTTCCCGAAACTAAATAATCTCATCAGAGACAACAACAAAAAAAATCGCTCAAATAACCCACCCCTAAATTACTCATTAAACTTCCTGACTCCATCAAAAACTGCAATTTTTTCCAAAAAAAGTGCCCAAGAAAATGTGACCGGAGATAACCGAAAAGTGCTCACCACTGATATTCATTCAAAACATTTTCAGACTTAATGCAATCATTACACAAACTTTTAAATTTTCGTTTATTTTAGTATTATAATTTGAGTCTTAATAGGCGTTTTGAAGTAAATTGTTATTTAAGTTATTAAAGTTAAGTTTTCTCTGATCATTCCTCAGTCTCCATAAGTCTAAATATCACACTAATGTTGGAAATCGAGAATTAAATTGAAGATCTCAGTGAAGTCTTTATCTCCAGCGACATTTTTGTATAAAAAGCTTATTTTCAAAGTTACAGAGCTCTGAATGTGACTTCCTATTCACATGGAAGTTTCCGGAAAGTCTTGGTAATATAGTGTAGAATACCAACTCAATTGGAATGCATCAAGTAAAAAACGCTGAAATTATACACCACTCAGTAACAAATCACAGGAAAAGTCCTGTAGACAAGGAACACTTGAAATAATGAGTTGAAAAAAATTGGTTGTCCTGAATGGGGATTCGTCTAGCGATTAAGACACCCGGCATACTTCTGGGAGACGAGAGTTCGAATCCCAATCAAGAAAAATAATTTTTTTTTTTCAACTCGTTATTTCAAGTTGTACACCATTTTCTGCTCAATATGCTTCAGTGTATTTTCTGAATGATACCTCAAATGTACACTGCACGGCACTGAAATTTTTCCACCCAGGAGGAGTGAATGGATAGGGGTGAAATGTAGCACACATAGCAATACGTATTGGCATATCATGATTTAATTTGCAGCCACTTACAGCGGCTAGAAGATGAGATAATGAAGCACAATGTGACTGACTCAGTAAATAGGTGCACCGCCGTGAATACCAATACGGTGTGGCATGGAGTCATACAGTCAATGGATATCGTCTTGAGGAATTGCACACTAAGCAGCGTTGACTTGCTCCCCTAATTCGAGATTCCATGCTGGCCCGTGAGAGGATTGCACACGTCATCCAATGTGGTCCCACAGATTTTCTATTGGGGATAAATCTAGATTGTGCTGGCCATGGCAATACTTGAACATGTTGCAAACATTTATCTGGAGACCCTAGCAGTGTGCACACAGGCATTGTCGTGCTGGAAAATGGGCTGCTGCATGCCTCCCAGGAATGGTGAAACGGGCTGCAGAACTGTGCTAATGTAGCTTGCAGTTGTCAGTGCTCCCATTGGTGCAGACAGGTGTTGATCTGCTGTCACATCCAATAGCGCCCCATACCATTAATCCTAGCAGACAAGCAGTGTGCCAGTCACAAACAAAAAAGTTGCATCCGTCCTCTCGCCAGGTTGTCACCATACATGGACATAGGTCGATTGTCAGCACCCAGACAGAAACAGGATTCATCACTAAACTGTTCCATTTGTGACCCTTGTTCGCATGACTTTGGCACCAAGCCAAATGACCGCTGCGATGGTTTGCAGTCGATGTAATGGTACCTAGAGTGCAGGTGTGCCTCATGCAACGTTTGGTTTACTTTTGGGTCGTTATGGGGATGTCCATGGCTGCTGACACATAGGCCTATAATTCCTATCTCAAAAGCAACCAAATGGCGATAAACCTGCCGATGGTATGTACCAGGCATTTTCATCCTTTGCTGAACAATTTCCAAGCAGACCACCTCATCTCGACCATTCGCACGACTTCCACTTGCATAAGCACAATACCATCCCTGTTCCTTGCACCTTTTATCTCTTGAGCCACACACATCATTGGCTCCAGATTATCATTTGCATATCTCAACTGCACACACACACCCTTCTATTTGCATGGTTGTAGGATATGTCCTTATGGGTTGGGCACTTTAAATGTCGAGCAGTATATATATAATTTAATGGCTCCAACATTGCTATAAGCAGTGTCCAAATTAGTCGTCCAAACGCCTGTCCTGAGCTATTTGCATTGAGCCGCTGCAGGTCAATTATAATGAGCTGCTGTTTGACAATCTCACTGCATTGTACTTAGATCTCGCCTTCTGAGACTCAATTTGGTAATATGTAGTTCCACATATAGGCAATATGGCCAAACCATGCAGCCTCTATGCACGATTTTAAAGATGGTTACTGATTCCATCTAGCATCATTACATGCATCACTTAATACCTCAAGATTCAGAAGCATTAATCTATTTTCGTGAAGAGTCAATGTTTCATTGCCATAAATTTTAGAAAGGAGGAAACATATAGCTGAAATTTAATCTGTGAGAATATCACTATATATATATACAGGATGTTTACATTCATTAAAAATGGTAGATCAGTGGCGAAGCACAGCATTTTGAGTACGGGAATCGCTTATCAAACGAAATGCTTCGATTAAACAAGGACGTAGTTCCGGTGCTTGACGTTTCCAAAACATTGAAGTGGAATAGTGTATCCATACTTGACATTTCCGAATCTTTGAGTACAAGTATTTCTAAACTTTTTTAAACAAATATTGAAATATATGATGTCAATGGAAAGTATTTTCTGCTTTTTATTCCTCAAGAAGCCTCGAAAGGCATGCATGCTCTCCGCATAGAATAAGGCTCTCCGTTTATCACCAGTGATGATGCAATTAAATAGTGCATCATGTAGCAGTGAGCGAATATCTGGACCGATAAAAACACCCTCTTTTATCTTTGCATGACTAAGTCTGATTTCTGTGGAATGTATAGAAAGACAATTTGCGTCTGACCCATAACTTATACAAAAATTCTTTATTAAGACCAATTTTACGTGTAAATGTGGCAACAAAATCGTGGTTTGTACCAACGAGGTAAAGTAGATAGAGTGCGCAACCGGTTCCAAAAGTTGAAGCAATTTGAACGACGTTTTGCCCACCCTTCACATGGCCGCCGTAATGTAAAGTATGGGCATTAAAGTACTAAGCCTAAGTTGTTAACGTAATTAAAAAAAAATGCATTTAAGTTTTCGTTCTTAAGATTAAATCCAATCAGTCATGTTAGTTGAACCTTTAATAGCCTATAAAAATATTGCATTTACTAAAAAAAATTAAAAATATCAGTTAATAGATTGCGTATTTCCAGACTTTTTTGAAAGTAAATATTTTGTTTGATAATGCGATTTAATTAAAATAGAAACTCCTTTGTTTATTAAGGCATGTAATCACAATACTAAGAAAAGGCGCTTGCTACATGATCACCTATACTTTACATGCTGGCGGCCATGTAAAGGGTGGGCATTAATGAGCTTATTTTAGCTCAGACAGGGCGCTGTAACACAGCGGTTGCTCACTCTATATAATTCTATCTCATTGGTTTTGTGCCATCAGACGCTGTATATTCTTCCCTGGCTCCAGTGATTGCTGAGATGGCCGTATCCTCACGTAATGAGATGCTTTGTCTCTGCTATTCCATTTGCAAAGGAAACAACGGAACTTTGTATATCCAAGCTGTAGTCGAAGCAAAACAGTGACTTTTAAGTCTATGCAAATATGCCACTGGTATTTGTCATAATTTATGAATTGAAGTAATTGTTTCATATTGTCATACGTTTCCTTCACATTAACAATATGGTCTTATGGAACAGAAGGCAACACTTCCCCACTGTGTAGAACTGCTTTCATACTTAATTTTGAGAAATCTCTAAATAACCTCCATTCTTCTGGAGTATGTGTCATATGGAGGGATATAAATAAACCGTTAACATCTTTGCAAGCATCATGGTAAAGAACAATACCAGATCTTTTTGGCAGCTACAATATGCACTTTCGCATTTCAATCACAGATATTCCACTACTGCAGTCTGGATCCTAGGAATTCCGCCTTGCTCTTTGACAGTTCCAGTTCTTTAAGAAAATCATTCAACTCGTTCTGCGTGATCTTGTGTGGTGAATCCAATGTTGTGTGCCAGGATCTACAGATGCTATTTCCTGTTTCTTCCTCCTCCGAGTCCGCATCGTAATGTTCTGGTGGCTCCAGGAGGGCAGGTTTTCCTCATGTGGCACTAGGTTGATGGTAGACGGTATGTTGGGGTAGTTTATTGTCTGCTATTTGTTTTTAGTACTACCACTTCCCAGCGAAGATGTCATACAAAAGTAATAGTCACTCACGTGGTTGGAACAGTTCCCACCATATCATAGGAATGTTGATATCTTTCCATTTAGCCACCAGCTGTGAAGATGTACAATTATTACACATTATATGTGGAGCCCAACTTTTTTGTGGATCTCCAATGTTGCACCCGAAGTAAATGTGATAAGTCTTTTTGATTGATAGGCCTTATTTCACGCTTCTTATGATACAAAAGTCGCCACCACAAATCCAACAAAAATGATCTGCATTGCTCATGCAAACACGAGGCATATCGTTCACATTCAGCACCTGCATATAATCATGAACGGACGATAATTGAGGAAGGATAACTCCCGAATGCTCCTGGATATTGAGTTGCCTAAAATGATGTAATAGCTCCCTGGTGTTGTGTCAGTTCGACGTTTTATACACCTCGCAAACGACATCAATATACACAGTCGTATCAGAATAATATGACTACCCACGTAATCACAGTATACCCGCCCAGGCGCGTCACACAGTGCACTTGACAAAGTCGACCACACGGAAATATAAGCGGCAGGACAGATGAGCCATAGTGCATAATATGAGCACAATGGACAGAGGTATTGATTTGATGGACATTCAAAAAGGAATGATCATTGGCTACTATGCCAAGGGTGGAAGCATCTCGGAAACAGCAGACTTTGTGGGCTGTTCACGAGGTGCAGTAGTAAGGGTGTACCAAGAATGAACTACTGTCACACCAAGTACTTCCAGACGTCATAACTGTAGAGCCCCAAAGGCCATCGACCCCAGAGGAGAACATCGTCTCCATTGACTGGTAAAGGGCAATTGACGTTCAACAGTGCAGCAATTGCCCACTCAAATGAACACTGTGACACCAAGGTACGTGCTCCCAATAACAGTAGAGCGAACCCTGTTATGCATGGGTCTTCGGAGTCGATACTGCGTAAAGGCGCCTGCTGTTCGTACGGGATTACCGTCATTGGACAGTGGAAAAAGGTTGCCTTCTCCAATGAATCGAAATTTCTACTCCACAGAAGTGATGGGCGGTAGCAGATATGGTGTCAGACACACGAGAACCAACACCCGGACACGTTTGTTGGTCAAGTACAGGCTGGCAATGTGCATGTTTGGGTATGTTTCCCTGGTATGACCTGGGACTGTGGGTACCACTGGATGGATTCCTGAATGCCAATGGCTAGTTGTCTATCCTCATGATCACTTGCATCCCTTTATGTTGGATGTTTACCCTGGTGGTGATGGTGTCTACCAACAGGGCAATGTGCCCTGCCATGTCGCTAAGGTGGTGCATGACTGGTTCCAGGAACACGACAGCAATGTCTCTGTTCTCCCTTGGCTGGTGAATCACCCGCACTCAATCCCATACAGCACTTGTGGGGCCATTTGGATCAACAGATTGGCATGCGGACCCACAACCACATCATCTCCGTAACCTCCGTACTCTGCTGGAGTCCAAATGAGCACGTGGGCCTCTGGCAACCTTCCAGGGCCTCATTGTGTCCATGCCACGCCATTTTGCTGCTGTCATACGGGCCAAGGGTGGTTATTCCCATTATTAGGTAGGTGTTCATATTATTCTGATATGACTGTGTACACCGTATAAGGATGCAGCCTCCTGTGAATCAAATGGGCAATAGCTATGTCAGTTCCAAAAGTACTATCCAGCATTTTTGTCCCCAGTTGTCAATAAAGTCGCCCTATGTACATAAGTTTTTTTGCTGTTATTATTAAATATTTTGATTGGGTGTTGCAATGAACTCTTCCAATATTCAAGGTACATTTATAGAATATTTAAATTTTTTGCTGATCCAACTAGCCATCCTGTGACCAAGTGGTTAAGTGCGCTTTGCTACTGATCAAAGGGACCTGGGTTCCAGCCTCAGGTAAGGCATGGTTGCGTTGTTTCTCTGCTGAGGTTCTGCCATCACCACAGACCTTCTACTATGGCATATAAACTGACAGGCTCCCGTCAGATCTCTGTGGCAAGGAACTGCTTAAGGGGGTATTTATTTTTATTTAATTCGAAGAAAAATTCGATCGCGCTGTCTTGCAACATATACTTGTGGCTATTAACTCATATTTTGATGCTAATTTATGCAATATATCAATTATTGATCGATTAATGATGCCTACGTGTCTTTTATTATTAACAATCAAGTTAAATTTTCTTAAATTTTATACTACGCATTCAGCGGTCTGCGTGGATATATTGCTGCCGAAAGATCACTTTCCTTGTGGCACGAGGAAAGCAACGCCACCAGCGGTCGGAAGTCTGCAAGAAATCGGGGAGGACGATTTTGGATTTGCTCCCAAAAGTAGCAGCAGCTATTCTTGGCAGGCAAAGGAGGGACGTTCAGGCATGTGTATACTTTATGGTAGGGTCTCTCATCGCGCTGTGAGAGCTCAAAAGTCGCTAAATATATGTTTTATTCCCATTCTTACACTATAACTATAGTTTTATCTATCTATACAAGGGGTACGCTAGTTACATACACATTCCCATGGGGACGTGAAGTATAAAAGTTTGAGAACCACTGCTATATGGTATTATACAGAAGTAAATCACTAATAATACTTGAGATCGTAATGAGAAACCTCTTTTGTTCTTATCAGTAGAAATGAACCTGAAACTATTCAATTTCCAAAATGGTTTCGGTTAAACAAAAAATTTAATTATTTGTAATAAGATACAATTGTAGCAGTGGTCGTTTATGAACTGTCGAAATTCGACGGGAGAATACTGAAAATTCGAAATGGTGAACTACATGGAATGGCGGAGAGTGGTTCCAGGTTTCGAAATTTGTTTCTTTTTGATAGCTACCTGAAGTTTTAAGGAAATAAATTTCCTTGTTCAAATTCATTATATATTATAATGCTGCTCATATAATCCCAGCAGTTCCTGCTACCAAGTTAGTGTAAAAAAGTAATTTCTGCTTAAAATTTATCTTATTACCTCAGCATTCGTTTCTTTGCAGAAATGCTGTTATATTGATTCAGCTGAATAACATATTCTAAATTAACACATATTGAAGCATTTAATTATAAATATATTGTAAAAATTAATTTTAATTAATGTATTTATGTCGTATGATTTTTTTATTATTGAACCTGAACCGGTTTTTATTCTTTGAACCCCAGGTTTTTAAACAAGAAAACAGAATTTTTCTTCCACGAGTTTTTGAGATACCTTGTTTTCTTCCTCGAATCCAAATCCTCCTTTTTAAATTTTTTGGCCATTTTTATGGCATTCTCATCGATCTTCGTAAAAACCCCAATCTGTTATGTGGATTTTGCGCTATAAATTTTAAAACTTCATTGTTCACCTGTGGCTATAGTTATATATTTACCTCTATTGGCTCTATTATTTTTTGGCATTTCCTTAATTTGAGTTGAAACTTTCCACCAGTCTCGAGCATTTTTTTGGGAAACGCCAATTTTCTTGCAACTGCAAAGTTATCTGAATTTTCGGCGAATTCTTTAAATTGGAGCATGAACTTTGCTGTAAACTTATTTCTTCTTGACTCTATTGTGGGGTACAAAACCAAATAGAAAAATAACACAAAAAATCGTACAATAATGGACGTTCACCGCTGAAAAGAAAAAGTCGAATCGCACTCCAGTACCGAGCTCAACCAAAGCCGTCTGAAGGGTCCATGCATACGGCCATACACCAGCTCCATGATATGAACCGTGATATGAAGAGGGCCATACACCAGCTCCATGATATCACTGTAGACCAAAGTGATATCATGGAGCTGGTGTATGGCCCTCTTGTAGGTGTTGGCCTGGTGCGCTACCGACTGAGCCACTCCTAACCCGAAAGAAGAAAAGTTAGAGGTAGACCGAAAAAATCATGGATCGATAAAAGAAAGCGATAGTACAACAGAAAAGAATGGAGAAAAATATCTACAAATCTTTGGATTGTACGAAAACCATGTGATGTATAAGAATTCCGAATAATAATCTATTATATATTTACAGTTAAATTGAAAGCTTTTTAAAAATAGCTAGTAGAGTTTTAAAATTATGTAAATTAGTACGCCAGATTTATTTGTACGCAAAAAGGTTATTCAGCCCGACATTTGTGATAGTTCTTTGCCAAGACATTGGTGTGATGCTGTACGAGAATATTGTAGAAATATTGTCATTTGAGGTATAGGGTGTTTACACTATGTGTCTATTACTCTGTGCATCCCGAGGAACCTCTTGGAAGAATTGCGGGTCCCGGAGTACTATACTCTAGTCGGGCATGACTACTGTAACGTTCACTTGGTATACTTATTACCAACACCGTGGAATAATTTGTGATTGTCTCCCTACTACAGCTACTGAGCCCAATCAACAGTTCTTAGAATTGTATGATATTGGCATATATTTTATGCAAACAGTTACAGAATAAATGCCTAGAGCAACTACTGTGGTAGGTACCTCTATTATGGACTGTTCGCAGAGTTCAGGCATACAATTTTGTGGATATAAGGAAATTCCGTCTTAGGCAATTTTGCTTTCGACACAGACTTGCTTCCACCAGGTGGTTTAACAAAATATCTTGCTGCATGAAAATGCGATTACAAATTCTGATGCAGTTATTATACAAATTTCCTCCTTTTCTAAATTGTTTTGATTGTAAAGTTAGGGTGCAGATTACAGGCGAGTAAATAATTTATTCATCTGTTTTAATGTAAAACGTGTGTTGGGTTGGGTTGTTTTACCTCTGAGCGGCACTTTTTTGCACACCATGGGCTAAATGGCCAGGTAAACATGGACCCCGAAGGCTCAGAGAAGGTTGGGGGAGGGGACCCACTGGAATACCATCTGTCTCCCAACAGCTAGTCTCCCGTCAAGGCCATCCAGCGTGTTCTTTAACGTGCACAGGGTATAGCTCTCCCGCACACGAGGCCACGGCTTAACGTCCCATCCGACGGACGGCGGCCTTTCCAAGCCCATCGGTGTCCCCTACTGACCGTGGGCAGGGCGGGGAATTTTGCTGAGATAAATCTCAACGCTGACCCAGCTGAGACTCCAACCTGGGAACTACAGATTACGAGCCTGGCGCGCTACCGACTGAGCCACCCCCGCCCCAATAAAACGTGTAATGAGCCGTAAATCATCTATTCAACTAATGATAACTGTATTGTACATACTTTTCAAAAAGAACTGTTTTGTACAGGCCTGGATAAAGAAATAAAAATCGAACAGGAAGAATGTAAAAGGAGAGCCCAAGAAACTGGATTTCTAATGAAGTATAAAATTTCTCCCCTCCATTTCAAACTTTCTTCAAAAAAAATGGATGAAATATAAATTTTGAAAAACTTTTTGTCTCTATTACCCTTATAAAACAAATCCGGCCCTGGCTTGATATACAACAGTTCTTCATGAAATACACATTTCCCTTTTTTTGTGTGTGTATGTGTGTGCCCCCTTCCCAAGATATTAGAAATATAAAGCGAAGACTTAAAAGCAAAAAAATCAATTGAACAGTTTATTATCAAATTCTTATTGCCTATTTTTCATTGTGTATTACATTAATTTAACATTCAAACGGCATGCTCTGTCACATGGAAGTGATGTTTTCTGATATAAGATAATTAGCTCTTCATAATATAGAAAAAAAATATGCACTGTATAATAAATCTTACAAAGTTATGCTAATATATATCGTCTATAAATCACATTTAACAAAAAAATTATAAATATTTCAGAATTCTGCATAATGTTCTAATGTATATAATTTTTGCTGGTTTCTTCCAGCTTACACTAAAAAATCTAACTGATTAGGACTATGATAACAGCTTTTTTTATTACATTAGAATCTTGGCTTCGTATATTCTACATATTACAGCATGGAATATTGAAATTTATTGCACGAAAAACAAGAGTTTCAAAACGAAACGTGTTTTTTTCAGTGATTTTAAGGAATCACAATTTTGAGCAGCTAAATTGATTCATCAATCCTAATTATTTTTATTTGATTAAAAAAAAACTGTTTACACACTTTGCCATTGATAACCAAAGCAGTTTTTTTTCCTTAAAAAGTATTAAGTGGAGATGGCAGGTTTCGAAATTAGACAACCTAATTTTTTGCGGTATTTAAGAATAAACTGGTCATACATAATTTAGATTCTAAAATTATATCTATACAATGGCAGGAACATCTAAATATTTTACAGTTTTCTGTTTCTAAGTTTTTTCCTAAATACCTGGCAGGAAGTGGAAATTTCAAGTTAAAAGTCTTTTATTCGTTGATGTTTAAAATTTCAGGTTAAGAGGCGCTCCTCTGCTGTTCTTGGAGAAGTTCATGGCGATTGGTAATGATTTAGAGCAGGCATGTCAAACTCGTTAACCACCGAGGGCCATATTAAGTATTATATATTAAATCGCGTGCCGCAAAACAAAAAAACCCAGATGAAAATTGTTATGTGCAAACTAGACTAGAACGCAGTATTCGTACACTGACTGCTAACGAATAGCTTCCGACTCTACTGGCATTTCGTGACTCATTGCCATGCGCAAAGTACGTACATTTGAATGACCTCGAGACATGTGTATACATGTCGGAGCCCGATCGTAGAATTGCTGATATGAAACGATCGAGCATTTCATGATATGAGCAATTCTACGATCGGGCTCCGACATATACATTTATGCGCAATAGTTTCCCTTATATATAAATGGAAATGTTTTCTGAAATACGTTTATTTAATTCATGTACCGTGTACGTACTTATAATTTTAATTAAAGAATCCAGTGTTGTCAAAAGTTAAATAAACGTATTGGTTATCAATCTTGGCGGGCCGCAGAACAGTTCCCGGCGGACCGCGTGTTTGACATGCCTGATTTGGAGTAACAAATAATACTTTCGTTTTAATATTACTTCATCATTCCTTAACACCTAAACTAAAAACGCTTGTTTCTACCTTATACTCTGCAAAACACACACACACACACACAAATATGGCCATTATCGGATGGGAAAGATTTTGGCCTTAAATAGTCTAGAAATTTCAAAATTTCTGATTTAGATTATGCAGATGATTTGACTCTGTTGGCTAATAATGTTGATGAGACTCGTAATAGAGTTGGTTTGGTGATAAACAGAGATTAAAGTGATGAAAATTGGTCAGGCGGACAGTGCTTCAGTTGCTTTAAACGGCTGTACTCTTGAGCAAGTGTCTCAGTTTAATTATCTTGGGAGCTATGTAACAGATACTGGTGATGTGCGGCATGAGATAAATAAAATAGGGATTGCTGCTGGGACTTTTAAGAAGCTATGGAGAGAGTGGAAAAATAGGCGTGTACACCTAAATACTAAAATTAGGCTGTATAATAGTTTCTTTCTAAGGTTAGTTATGGTAGTGAAACATGGATCCTTTGTAAGCAGGATAACAAGAAACTCGATACCTTTGATTCTAAATGCTTACGCAGTATCTTGGGCATTAAGTGGTTTGCAGGTAATGATGGGGTTAGGGTTGGGTTGTTTTACCTTGTTTGCACACCATGGGCTAAATGGCCAGGTCACATGGACCCCGAAGGCTCAGAGAAGGTTGGGGGAGGGGACCCACTGGAACAGCTGTTGGGAGACAGATGGTAGTCTCCCATCAAGGCCATCTTTAACGTGCACAGGGTATGGCTCTCCCGCACACGTGGCCACGGATTAACGTCCCATCCGACGGACGGCGGCCTTTCCAAGCCCATCGGTGTCCCCTACTGACCGTGGGCAGGGAATTTTTGCGGAGATAAATCTCAACGCTGACCCAGCTGGGACTCGAACCTGGGAACTACAGATTACGAGCCTGGCGCGCTACTGACCTAGCCACCCCCGCCCAACGGGGTTAGGAGTCAGCAACCTGCATTTAGCAGTATTTTGCACAGAGGGAGACTGCGTTGGTTTGGCCATGTTGCCCGTATGCATAGCTGCAGATTGTGAAATAAAATTATGAACAGTGTGCCTAAAGGCTTCAGGAAAAGGGGAGACGTAGGATGCAGTGAGGAGATAATGTCAAACAGAACAGACACGTCTGGAGAGAAAAATTGTACAGTCTGGTAAGGATAGACATGACTGGAAAGGAAAATTGCAGTCTGATAAGACTGCAGCCCATGGCTGCATGAGGATTTTGTATGTATGTATGTTTAAAAATTAGTACACTTACAAGCATACTCAGAAAGTTTCACAGCGGTTGAGAGTTTGACATGCTAGAGTTCAGCACCGAATACAAGTGGAAGAGGTGCCCTGTAAGGACTCGATCAAGCTAGGGCAAAGGGGAGGCGCTTCCATGAGCGCTATTGTAGCAGACCTCTTCATCTAGCAAGGGCATCGGAGCCAGTTCCGTTGGGGGCAGGGGGTGAGAAATGTGCCTAAGACTTGTCGTGGTCGAGAAGTTTCGGCCGCGTGCAGATGTGGGCATACTCCATTGGCTGACGGACTCTTGCATGCCCAGCGGACATGACTTGACCGGACTTGGCGGGAGCATTTTCAACGAAGAAAGAGTTGGGTCTCGGATTCGGTAGGGGATGGTCGTGAAGACGTCGCCCTGTTAGATATACTTTTTGTTACGGTGTTCAACACCGGGAGGCTTGGTTGGTTAAAGCCTTGCAAGTAGGATTGGGAATCCTGCTGTCTGGGTATGAGTGACTCGGCAGTCACTGTAGTTTATATATTTTGTCTGTTCACTGTATTGTTGCTGAAATCGACTTAAATGTAGATATGTAAATAAGAAACATAGGAGTCTAGTTATTGAAACGAACTAGTGCCACTCTGACGACATAACTATTACCGAGAACTTACCGACTGGGAATAACTCACACACATGATGGGAAGGAGGAAGAAAGAACCCTTACACCACCACCCTCCCACAGAATGCTAACAACCAGAACATATACACAGAGTTCAAGGATTTCATTCTGGTTTAATCCAGTCACTTTGCACCCAACTTTTTTGATCCAGGCCTGCACGAGTCTCTGTTCTTTGGGATTTGGTGCAACCTTTGTTTATGGGCCTCCCAGGGTCACTTTTTAAAAGTTAATTAGGAAAACATGCATTGGCGATTTAATCCTTGCTAGATTTCTAAAGATTCTCATTTGAATCTGTAAGGAATAATATGACGAATTTCCTAGAAGTTATCCTAGTTGACCTAATTAACTATTGATAACTCACGTCTATGTTATAAATGTATTCACTCCTGTACCTTAAATAAATAGCGTTATATTGGTACCCACATACACATATATATCTATCGATAATATAGAATATTTTCAGCATATAGTAAACATTTTCAAACAAATTTAATTTTTATTAACTTATTAAAGAAAATTTGCTAGAGTCGTGATAAAAAAATTCCTAATCATTATGCACAAATCAGAAAAAGTATATTTACAACACATAATGGATGGCAGCAATCACATTCAAGCTCTCAAAAAGTCACTCTTGAATTCCACGATAGCTCTGCAGGAGGAACTTAGTACTTCGTATCCAAAGCAATTTCTACACTTATAAACGTCTGGTTCTCACATACATACATACATTGCACAGAATCCCTATATTACAACCACCAAATATTTTACAAAAAGCAACTTGTAGTTCTATAAAATTTTTTAAGACGTTTGGAAAATTTACATAAACAATTTTAATGAAACAAATTTTAATTTTATTAGCTCAGCCTAGATCCTAACTTTTCTTATGTTCATTTCTGAAAATGTTTTTCGTGCTCATTCATTTTCTCTAAATAAAATGCCAAGTCTTGATAACCTTTCTTCTGTCATTTTACTTGCAACATAATTTTTAATTTTGAAAACGAGCATTTCGAAATTGCTATAGTCAGTGGCAAACTGGCCAGGGTGTCAGCTTACCAGATGGCAAGTGGGCCCCTTTTGTCTCCTGACTACCAATATTTTTAGACCCAGTCCGTCACTGGCTATAGTCTAGTGAGGATTTAAATAGACTGAGAGGATATACACATCTGGAAAAGCCAAAATAATATAGTTTAAAATAATCAATAAATTAGCCACTTCCATTATGATAGAAATCTCATTTAAACTTTTAAAACGCCTTTTGAGTTCCATAATGGCTATGTCGAAAGTGACTTTGAATACCTCGATTCTGTTCATTCTTAAGCCTCTCGTCCTACTAGTACAGCTCACCATTCATACTTCAGATTTTAGGCACGAGGTCTGAAATCTTGTTTCCACGGCCCATATTATTGCCATCCTTTGTGCACTTCATTGAATTATTAAAATTGTTCTTCATTCTCGTAAGCCTGCTAATGCAGTGTGCAGAAACTGGGAGGATTTTGAAAGGTCAACATTTAGATATTCCTTAAATTTAGATTTAGCATCCATCGACTGCAAAATTTTTGATAGTATTTGTAGAAGCAAAGTGATAACGAATCTGTATCTTTTTCTTAAATCCTGTTTTCTGGTCACCACCTGCGCTGCTTAATCGATCTTTGCTATTTCTTTTGTACAGCATACAAATTTACAGAATTGTAAAATTACTCTTTTTTCTTTTGCAAATGTGTCTCCTGCTCTGAAAACTAACATGTTGAGATATTTGTTATCAGTGCTTGTAGTTTTAAAAAAAACCCTAAACTTTCTCGTTTTAATATTTTGGGTCCCATTGAGCAAAGGATCCTGGTGCAGTTTCTGACTATTGTATATTCAGAGCCAGATTTACATCTCACATACCTCTAGGCAGAAGCGGTAATGCATATTTTTATATTTACAATTGTTTCAATTTTCAATAAATTTTTTGTAACCATTAATGAATGTAATCGAAATGAATGTATGAATTTTACTGATAAATAATACTGCATTATCAAATACAGATGTTAACCCACAGTTTAAAAAGGTTCCTTTTCCGTATTTTTTTTTTTCAATAAACAATTTTCTATCAATTTTGGGACGTTTAGGTCATGTATAACAGCAGTATCTGCTAACAAATATTTCAGCTTAAAATCGAGGCTTGGGTTCTCCAAGTCTCGATTTAAAGCAATATTTTTAAAATCTATAATTCTGTGACGTTTTTCAGTAAGAAGCTTATTTTAAAGCTATATAAAATAAATAAAAATATATAGAGTTTTAAAATGTGGTTTTCCATTCACATAAATGTTAACCACTGATTCATTAGAACATTTTGTTTTTAAACTGAACGCCATTGATCAGATCACCGATCTTTAGGATGTATGATAAAGTATAACATTAAAGGGCCAAATATGTTTAATAATATGCTGTGGATCCTCACAATCATGGATTCAGGAGGGAGGGTAAAAAAAAAATCAATATATGAAGATAGAAATATTTACGTCGAAGGCAGCAATCATGCATACATCACACCATTATAAAAATATATATATAAATTAAAACATCTAATTTTCCTATACACGCCTTAAAAAGTAGAAAATTAAGCATATCGATGGTGCAATCCTTAACTCGTAACTATAAGCCATTGCGTTCAGATTATTTTATTCAATTCTAAAATTCTTTAATAATAATAATAATACAATACCAATAATACAATGAATAACAAAATAAAACATCACAATTTCAGCAAGAAAAAAATAACAGTTCCTGTATAAACCAAGTTAAATATAATAAAGTTCCAGTTTTAAATTAAATATAATAAAGCTTCAAATAAAGTTCCAGTTTTCAATTTAAATTGCTACATTTACAATTTATGACAAACGTTGCTTCAGAGCCGTAATTCTTAATTCAAAACCAATATTAATGTAGTAATAATAAAAATAGTATACAAAACAGCTACGTATTATAATCTGGGTATTTCTTCAAAATTGTTTGACAATAAATTTCCGAATTTTTTACTTTAAATTTTGATAAATTAATTTCCATTCTGGTTTTTAGATTAAAACTGTTATACATAAAACGACGTCTTAATATATTTTTATGTGGCAAAAACAGAATGAATTAACTTTTCCTCTTCTCATAAGTTGATATAGTATTAGGTAGCCAATATTCATGAATAAAAATATTAGAATCTTATACAAATAAATATGTCTTAAGTTGTAAAAATGTTAAGTTCCCAGTAACTGTCTACTTGTAAAAGTTTTTACATTAAATGCCAACTTATAAAATTTTTTATAAACAGTAAATAAATTTAGTAAATTAGTAAATTATTTTTGTAATCGCCTCCCCAAACACATATACCATATTGTAACAAGGAAAAAGTCCACGAATAATACAAAATACTTAAAGAAAATAGTATCAAAGCATTTTTTAAGAGTTAACTCTTTCCAGAATAGGACAATCACTATACTGATAATACTTATTTCAAAATATATAAACTTAATTTTTCTTCTGATTTATTTAAATATAACTTCGTTATAGCGAACGATAAATGAATAGTCAGTAAATCACATTCATTATAATTTCTTAACCGTTTTAAATTATCAGAATTATAAATTATTGCTCCATCATCTACAAAATATGCGAATGAACAAATTTAAATTCCAAAAATCAAAAATAAAATTGGTCCTAGAACTGATCCTCAAGGGACCCCTGTTTTTACACTCAAATAATTGCTCCATTTAGCCTAACAGCTCGTTTTCACTTGACAAAAAAAACTTTTAAACCAAGATTCCACTATAACCCCACAGTTTCTTTCAACAGAATTGCATGTTGAATAGAATCAAGAGCTTTTCTTATATCTAAGAATAGCACAGCAGTTTTTTTTACTCTCATTAATTACAGTATAGACTTTCTTTGTAACATCCAGTATTTTTTTTTAGTCTGAATCGAAAGAGTCATGAAAAGAATTGTTTTATTGTAAAAATTAAAAACTCTATTTTTCACTGCCTTTTCATATAATAAATAAATAAATACCCCCTCAAGCAGCTGCTTGCCACAGAGGTCTGACAGGAGCCTGTCAGTTTATATGCCACAGTAGTAGATCTGAGAGGATGGCAGGACCTCAGCAGAAAAACGACACATACATCCATTACTTTTGAAAAAACTGGTTTTATTACTATAGACCTGTAGTTGCTTAATTTAAATATAGGTGTAATAACAGCTAATTTGAAATCGTCATAAATATTTCACTTTCTAAAGATGCATTTACTAGTTTTAAGTCTCAGGTGATATTTAAGAACAATTTTTAACATTTGGACAGTAAAACCATCATGCCATGTACCTTCGTTATTGTTTAAACTGCTTATAATAACCTTAACATATTTTTTTATTAACACTAACTATAAAAATGGAATCTAAAGTACTATTTGAATTAAAACTGTGTTTATGAATGAATGTTTCTTCTTCTGGTATTCCCATAATATTGTGTTAATGAAAGCTATATTCACTAACTCTTAATAGAACACTCGACAAGACCCTTGACAAATTAATTTATAAACTGGCAATCCCATGAATTAAGTGCACTCATATGCTTTACAAAAGCAGTTTTTAAAAATAAATACACAGTAAAACTGTAAATATTAAATTCTATTTAATTAATGTAGCACTGTATTTTAAAATCCTTATTACTAGTATTCAAGGTCTATAAATTTGGCATTTTAGGTTAGCCCCACTTATTTTGTGGTTTTAATAAAACAACAAAAAATTAGCAAATTACTATATCCCTGTGACTATTCGTTAAGTCCCAAACTGCATTTGGAGAACCATTTCAAATTCCAGATATGGACCATTAACAATAAAAGAAATTTGGGTCGCATGAAATATGTTGTAGGTGTTAGGTTACTAATGATACATTATGGCATGGTTGGGGATGGAAATCCACTGGAAAGCTGTTAAGGGCATATGAGGGCCTCATAAGATCATTCATAATGTTTTCTAATGTGCACTGGATATGTTTCTTAGTGCATGGACCACAGGTTAAAAATTAATCTGATGGATGGCATCATTTCCAAACCAAATGTCTTTTCTTCCCCTTGACAAGGCATGGGCAAACAGAGAACATATCAATTCAATATTGGCAAAGTTGGGAAGCAAAACTCAGGTTACGAGTCTGGCATGTTATCATCATCATTTGATAAGTAGTTTTGATTTGATGCTAAGCAGCAACATGATACTTGAGAAAATGAGGTGCCTTTATAGCTTCTTTTGAATATTATATTGAGTAGTGTAACTGATAAATGTACTGGTACTCCTTCATCCATGATGACCAACTAACTAGTAAGCAAGGGGTAATTTGAAAACTTGAAGTCAACCTGCATAACGTGTAAACTGTAAGGAAGTCAATATTGGCAGATCATGTATGTCATAGCAACAAGCTTCCCTGACGAACTAAAGAGGCTTCATCACTAAAGATGAACAAACTGCTCTTGGATTCAAAGTGGCAAAAGACAAGCTAAAGCCTTCTCTGTTTAAATACAAGGAGAGATTGCTTGATGAGCCCATGCTTGTATATGGAGTGCTTAACCTGCATGTGCTGAAAAAAAAATCATTTCCCAGTGTACTGGAAGTTGAACCTTAAGGCATGGATTACTGGCAGTTCTTTTTTTAAACTGGATCACTAACTATCAAAAAAAATTGTGTTCAAAGTTATCATCTTAGATAATGCATCGGGCCATTCAGTTGATGACCTTATGTAACATGCATCCTAATATAGAACTGATGTTTTTACCATCAGACACCACCTCTTTATTGCAGCCTTTAGATCAGGGAGTTAGTGATCAAGTGCTTCAAGAGCTGCTACACTCACATAGTTGACACTATTGAGAATGATCCATCCATGACAGTCACTGGTTATTAGAAGAGCTACCCCACAGCTAAGAGTAAAGCCAAAGTGAGATTCCATAGAAGAATTGTTAAGACTGTGGGGAAGGTGGTGAATGATTTCAAAGGGTTACCAACAGTTGATGCAGAGGTGCACAAGATACTGGTACATAATGCAGGTGGTGAGGTTTCGACATGTCAATTTTCAGTAATGCATACACATTACCAATAACTTTCAGTAATTATGTGTATTCAGAATATGCATATTCAGACATTTACATTAGTTTACATGTGTTTATTATCAGGTAAATTTACATTACATCTGTTATTTATAATAATGACAATGCAAATATGGATTTCCAACAAAAGCTGTCTAAAGCAATGCGTATTGTTTTAATGAAGCTTATACTTTTTATAATATTGCTACAAAAAATCAATTTGGTAATTGTTTGGAATTGCTTCCGATATTTTCAAGGGTGTTTTGGCACGTTTGAATTGTAGTAATGAGGTGTATTTCATAGAGGTAAATGTGAATAACAAAGTGCTTATATGGGTTATCATTAGTTATGGAATTAAGAAATTTTTTGTAACAGACTATCACAGCAGAATGCCATTAATTTGATGCATAGTCTGCTGATCTGTGTGCTACTTAGAGTTTGTGTAGGTGCATGGATACAAATAGCACTGATACAATTGTTTGAGTTATAATGTTGCTAATGGTGTTCTGTAAATATATGTCTGTTGTCTGTAAATGCAAATTTTATTTGTTAAAAGAGGATATTACAGTAATATATTAATAAAGTTTAGTAATTGGTTTTTATTAAGTGTGAAATGGAAATGTTTTGTAATTTGCATTATTTGAACTAGTTGTCTCTAATTGGCTTTTTCTAATACAAGAAGAATTGCCAGCATTGCTCCTGTCGTTGCTGACATCAGCATGCACTCTCATAACCCACGGCTTTGTTTCTATGCAAACTTCAAGAGTTTTATTTCAATTTTGATAGATTTTGGTCCCCTTCCCGAGATAATGAACTGAATGGTCCTAAATTTTGTATGCAGGTTTCCCTGTGTGATCCCACGTTGAGTTAAAAAATCAGATCCCTGACTGCAATGTGATGTCTTAATATAATGCCATAGGGAGGCTAGGGATCCGACACAAGTTGATGAAGTTCTTAAGCTTTCTCAATTAGAAATCATGAATGATGAAGCTATGAATGGAGAAAGGCATTTTATCCAAAATACCAATTTCTAACTACCTAATGAACCTAACTAGTTAATATTTGCACTGCACATCCTCATGCAGAGCTGCCAACCTTGCATGATGAAAATTACGATTTAGGAGAGTGAAAAATCAGAGCAGGGCAGTTCTGCAGTTTACAGCTCTCAGGCACCATTTTTTAATGCAAATCAATAGTGCGTTGCATCTGATGGTACGCTCAACTTCCGAACTCCTAGGGGAGACAAAAAATTCAATTTTTCCAGAATTATACCAAAGTTTTAATATTACTTTGGTAAAAAAAAACCCTGCTAAATATGCATTTATACTAATCACAAAAGATTTCAATATCACATTAGAAAGAATATTCGGCAAAAGTGTCAATCTGGCGATGGCTGCAATCTTTATTTTTTGAAACCAACGGTCCTTGGAATGGCATTTTACCGAATATTCAGCTTCATGAAAAGTTCTACAAATAATAACCTAAACACTCATATTACTAGCAGTAAAGAGGCTGTACAATGAGAATATGTTCAGTAAAGAATATAATGATAACTGTTTATTCCTAAGCATAGAATTTTGTTTACACTAGAATAGTATAGAGACATATTTTCCAAATTGCGCATATCGTTATACAGCGAATGTCAGTCAGTACCATCCGAGGCTACTCATTTCAACAGCCTATTATCACTAACAACGTTCATTCTGCACTAAAAAAAAACTTGCAAAAATCAATAATTTCATCAGAGGGCTATTCAAACAAGCACATACCACTAAAAATGAATTGCTGTTCTGCAATTTAAGAAAACCCCAGTACAAAATTATTGAGATAACCATTTTAACCTGAACATACTGCTAAACAATGAACAACTGCTCTGCCTTTTTTACTGACCAAAGCCTAAAAAACAAAATTAAAATCATCTGCAACTTTCAGTATACTTTTCAAATACCTTTATGCTACATATATAAGAATTAAATCCAAATTACACTTAAAAAATACAATTATATGTTAGTTAAATCTGCATTTAGTAGGAAAGGTTCTGAAAATAAACTTCTTTTATTAACTGTAGAAGGTTAGACCTGCAAAAAAAATAATCAAGAACCAGAGGCAGCACAAAATATACTAACAGAGAATTGAATAAATTGTTCAATACGATGAAAGCTACTGTACTACATAAATTCTTGTTTTTTTAATCCTACTAAAAAACAATTGTTAGACCTTTTAACCTTACTTTACACACCTTAACCCTTTCATTATTAACGGGACATATATATCCCAGTGAAAGTTTGAAAAATCCTAATGGGTCAGTATACAGTATAAATACAATACAATTTACAATATAAATGATGTTTACGCTGTCCCAGCAGTTTACATATCTTCCTACTACTAATCTACAGTTGGCAACACTGCGTGTCTGCAGCCAATGTCAGTCAGTTTGTTTATTTACCTGCTGCCATGTGCTTGATAACGTTATTTTCTAAGTTGAATTACAAATTTTAGCTAGAAATGAGTGGGTAAGTTGTTTTAAACTATTATAATTTCGATTCAGTGATTCAGTAAAATAAAATAGTATTGAAATTTAGAATAATTACCCTCATTAGTAAAAGTAATTAATTATCAAATCTCTCTGGGACGTATTTGTCCCACTAGGTTATTCAGTAGGTTACATGTGTCCCATTCGTGTTATTTTTAGATCTTCATAATTTCTCTAACATTTCAGAATGCATCGAAAATCACGTCCCACGACGGAAGAGGAGATGATTGCGTTATTGAATCAGTCGGATGACCCTGAGCCATTCTCAGCTGACGATGACTCCAAGTACACTCCTAGTGACAATGAAGCCAGTACTTCAACCAAGCAAAGTTTGCCAATTAGCTCTTCAGACTCTGAGCCTGAGGATGAACAACCAGCAGTACTTTCTGCATCTTCTCTTCAGCATGAAGTGCTTGAGTGGAACAATATCAATGTCGACACCTTTTAGTCCAGATTCAAACCTGCCCAAGATAGTAAACCAGTCGTTCTGCTCAATCTTGATAGGAGTGCAAGCGAAATGGATGTGTTTTTGAAGCTTTTCCCTAAATCATTATTCATGCATATTGCTACATGCACAAACGAACGGCTAGAAATGTTACAATCAGAGACAGGTAAATTCTATACGAAGACTGATCAGTACGAAATTATGGTAGTAATCGGCTGTATTTTTATTATGGCATACAATAGAGTTCCAGCAACACCGATGTATGGTCTCAAAACAAGTCGTTAGGCAATGAAACAATTAAATCGGAGATTAGTAGGGATAGACATCTACTGTTGATGTCAAAATTATATTTCAATAGTCCAAATAAGCCTAACAATTGTAGCAAATCTTACTATGTTGACGAAATTGTAGCTTGTGTGAAGCACACATTTCAAAAGGCTCAGACAGATTCAGCATTCCAAAGCATTGATGAGTCAATGGTAAAATTCAAAGGGTGCTCGTCGCTAAAACAATATTTACCCTTGAAGTCAATAAAACGCGGAATAAAATTGTGGGCAAGATGTTGTGCCGAAACAGGGTATACCTATGATTTCAATGTGTACACCGGAAAAGACACCGGCACTGTGGAGGGTACTTTAGGAGAGAGAGTGGTAAAGGCTTTGGTTCAATCGATTTCTGCAAGTGATGTGACACTTTGTTTTGACAGATTTTTTATGTCAGTCGATTTAATAAATAATTTGCCTTATCCTTGCATTGGTACAATAATGAAAACAATTACCCAAGATGGAGAGCAAATTAGAAAGACGAGATATGAAGATCATGGCCAATAATAAAGGAAGTGCAATTTTCAAATGGCAAGACACGAAAGAAGTGCTTCTTATCAGTAACTGTAATAGTAATGACATTACCAAAGTCAAATGCACAGCAAAAGATGGCACCGCAAAAGAGGTCCTATGCCCGGTGGCTATAGCTTTCTACAACCGGTACACGGGTGGCGTAGATTCAGCCGACCAATTTGCTGCTCTCTATGATCCAGACCAAAAGTCGAACAAGTGGTGGAAGAGTGTTTTAGAAACTGCTTATGATCACAGCAGTCAACGCATGGATCCTTCATCAAGAGATAGACGAAAGAAGACTCCATTTATAGACTTTTTGGTCAGTCTTGCTGAAGACCTCGTTGGATTTGGGAAAGAACGTGCTGGCGTTAAGAGAAAGCCCCATAGTGGACGCCCGTCTAAACGCTTAAAAACCATGTCTAACGTTGGGGATCACATGTCTTTACAAGGAAGTACTCATCGGTGCTGCCATTTTTGTGCAATGAAAAAGAAAGAAATGCGAACAAAGATGATTTGCGTTGCTTGCAACATTCCATTGCACAAAGACTGTTTTGCGGTATATCACACCAATTAACCTATTGGGACAATAGTATCCCATCTAAATTACCTACTGGGACATATATGTCCCAGGTCATTTTTTCAAAAACCGTATGCCTGAAAAATAAAATTTCTTATAATTATTATGAAGCCTCTTTTTGTACATATAACCTACCTAAAGTGTCAGGTATAAAAAAAAAACTAAATCCGTAATGAAAGAGTTAAGGTTAGCCACTCGTGACAACCATCTAGTGGAGTGAGTGCCATAAACTGCAGGGTTACTGCCAAAACAAACATGCATAAGACCCATTGAAGTTGAAATGTTAATCGTAGCCCACAGATCAGGGAAGTTCTCTAATCTGCATTATTTCCTCCACTCTGAAGTTTCCAATTCTAAGTAATCCAATTAGTGTTTAATTGTCAGAGCCAGGAGAGTTGGGTATAGGCCACTCTATGACCTTCAACTCTGTAAAAGAATTTAGGTGTGGACTTTGCCATATGTTCTGTCTGGAAATGTTCTTCTGCAGTCCTATAGATTTTCTCTGGTTGGTACGTAGATGTGGCCGCAATCAGGCACAGATTAAGAAGTGGAGACACAGCTGCACCTTTAGTACAGTAAAAGAGCTAAATCAGAAACAATTCTTTCCTTTCATTAACATTCACTTATTAGGAAAAGGGCAAAAATACTGTACAATTTGGAGGCAGATTTTCGTTGTGTAAAACTGAAAAAACCCTAAAAATCAGAGTAGTTGGCAGCTCTGCTCATGCTATTCTTAATCTTCTGCCAAATTTCCAGGTTCCTAACTTTTTATGTGAAGAGTATGGTGACCACAGATAAACAGGCACATTGTTTATTACAGATGATGATTTCACAAGGCAGCTCCATTCCCCACTTAAAAAAAAGCTACAACTAAATAATTTTTTTAGACATTCTTTGGTTTTTAACAAATCCTAAATGGTTCTTTTCGAGCGGAAAGCCAATGGATGTTAGTATTTGTGATTTTGATTGTTTTAAATCTATCTGTATATTAAGCTTACACATATATTTATTATTCTGTTAACACAGTACCACATTGAATAGAGAGTGCATTTCACTAGAAATTCATTTTTCTTTATTGAAGATAAATTGGAAATTAAACATGTGCATATCAGCCAAAATAAGTCTAGAAAACGGGAAAAGGATAAGAATATTTTCTATTCAGTGCCTTGAGAAAGAAGCATTGCTTCAAAAAATTCTAATCATGCTAATTTTTAATTTCATGTCATGTATTTTTCTCTCCCCCCCCCCACTTAATTTCAACTCATCCTGTATTTTCTAACAACTTGATTTCTCTATATATATTTACTGGTCCCCACCTTTTTAGAAGCTTACAAGCCATCAGTGTCATCAGTATGTCCAGTGCAGAAAGAATTTTTCAATTATCTCTTAAAACAAAAAAATTGCATCCCCCCATGGAGTATGGGGATGACTCATTGCTATCAATGCAAACAGTTTGACTTTCACATTCTGCCACCAAAATTTCAAATTTCTAGCTTATATACATTGCTTACATTATTTGTTTAAAATTTAGCAATTAATTCTTTTGGGAGTTTTGAAAAGTACAATATTTCCTCAATACCTATCTAACCCAAAAAAATTTTTTAATTTATCTATAAAAACAAAACAAAAACTTTGGTGTCTATAGATGGACAAACAACAAAGTGAGAACATTAGCCTGCTTTTTTAAAAAAAAAGAAACTAAAAATTATATAATTCAGTTATATAGCATCATCAATAAAGGATTAAACAGTTTGTCTTCAATTTCCTTACAGAAAATATTTCATTCGTCTTCTAAATTATATATATATACATAGCTGTAGTACAATTGAAAACTTTTACCAATTTCAGCATTTCCATTCTGTTTTTTTAAAAAATTAAACAGAATACAATTAACTGTTAACACTTAACCTCAGTTGTCCCATTTACATTTGAAAATTAATAAAGATGCAGGAGGATTCAAAGTGCTCTTCAAATGCAAAAATAGGATATTAAGCAATTTTTCCTTAGGAGAGGAACTAAAAAGTTACTTAATAGGCTACTACTTTGAGTCTAATCAGAGTAAGCCTTGTCCTATGGTCACTGCATGACAGCACCTTTTTCACTTGAAACTTTATCATACAATAAAGGCAGTCTTTCTCATTATGTGCAAGAACAGAGAATTTACAAACAATATTCTTCCCACTTCTTACCTTCAAGACTAGTTAGGAACTCTAAGGTCAAATACATATCATTTCTTTGCTAGTTTCATGGCAAGTTTTTACTATTTTTTTTTTCAATTTTTTCAGACCTTCAGGATTCATATGAGCAAGCCATTTGCTTTAGATTTGTCCCAAAGTTACTGATCTCCCAAAACACAAACACAAGCTTAAACAATGCCACTTTTCACTTCTTTACTTTTAAAATGCCTTTGATTTGTAGAATCATTCAAGTGTTATTTGCTGTTTCACAGACTTGGGAATTTTATTTGCTTCTTCAAAACATTCATGTATCATCTTTACTTCCAAAGTTATACATCATTGCACAAATGAATACAGAAATATGAAATCATCAATGAAAAGAGAGGTTTCACCATTTGTATAATGCTACTCATACATACATACATACCAATGTGCTATGCAAATTGTGATAACAGCAAGAAGTCGCACTTTTCAATCAAAATCTGCTCCTCATTAACATTTGCGAAAACCACATATGGCAACAGACATCACGAACTTCGACAACAATGCTGACGTGAATTAACAGTACTACTATTCAAAGCAGTGAATTTTCCATCTTGACTCTTTAAATGGGATCCTGCATTGTATCTTGACATAAGTTCAGCAGCCATTGTAATAAAAGCTTGCTCAACATTAGTGTCTTCTTTAGCACTAGTTTCCAAAACAGACACTAATTCTGGAATTTGTTCCGTAAGCATAAGAGCTTCTTCAAAGGGTACTTCTCTTTGTGCTTCTAAGTCACACTTGTTGCCTATTAAATACATAGTTAATTAACATAATATTGCAGCAGTAATAAATCAATCAGAAACATACACTACTCACTACAAATACATATAGTTAATTCATAAAGAAAGGCAATGCTTAAAATATTTTCCCATTTCACTAAACAGATTTACAGAAACAAAATATCCAAAGTCAAATGTATAGGTACTGGACAGAAAAATGGAAAAGCCACATCAATAGAGTGTCAGATTTAGAGTTCAGCAACTTTTCAAATAAACCTTTTATGAAAAAACGGACTGGAAGATAAAGATCTCAAACCCATCTAAATCTTAAATTTCAACATTATTTGTTCAGTATTTAATGAGTTATGGAAGCAGGAATATTTAAGAATAATTTTACTTTTCATATAAAAACAATTAAAAATTGATGAAAAGTTAAACAATTATTAAAGACATTGCTAAAAGTATACTTATGCAATAATAAATTATCACAGGAACAGTCCTGTAGACAAGGAACACCTGAAATAATGAGTTGAAAAAATTTGGTTGTCCTGACTGGGATTTGAACCCAGGTCTCCCAGAAGCATGCCAGACATCTTAACTGCTAGACCACTGAGGAACTAACCATTTCTTCAACTAAGTGACATATAAACCTTTCCTGTTGATTCCATCTATTATCAGGAGTTGGACAGCTAAGCTGCCACATTTTTGATGGTAGCAATATTTGTCATTCACAGCATTATATAAACTATTCAGCAATAAATTATTACAAAAAAAGTCCTCTAAACAAGGAGCACTTGAAATAATGAGTTGAAAAAATGCATTTTAGTAAATTTTAACATGATAGTTTAATGCTTTCATTTTAACTAATCTGAATTAACTTTTCAGATCAATTATTTTAACTGATTAACACCTTATGTTGCAATTTAAATCCCTTCTGCTTGATCTAGATTAGCCCTTTACCATAATGGCTCAACTGCAGATAGGAGGTAGTAGAGAGGAAGGAATAGCATTGACTGGATGAGTCCATTAAAAAATTTTGCCATTTTGGGCTGGTATGGTACTGAAAGAGTTAAACTGCAGCATATGGTAGCAGTTTCAAATGGTGACTTCTCTGAATTCAGATCCTGTCATATGATCAGGGTCCTTCAGAAGGAAGGTCAGGAGGGTCATTTGTTGAGGGCTCAAATTTAGAAACCTGTTAATTTTTTGGTATTAGATATAATGCAAAAGGTGGATTGGATTGTTTTACCTCTGAGCGGCACTTTTTTGCACACCATGGGCTAAATGGCCAGGCCACAAGGACCCCGAAGGCTCAGAGAAGGTTGGGGGAGGGGACCCACTGGAACAGCTGTTGGGAGACAGATGGTAGCCTCCCGTCAAGGCCATCCAGCGTGTTCTTTAACGTGCACAGGGTATGGCTCTCCCACACACGGGGCCACGGCTTAACGTCCCATCCGACGGACGGCGGCCTTTCCAAGCCCATCGGTGTCCCCTACTGACCGTGGGCAGGGCGGGGAATTTTGCGGAGATAAATCTCAACGCTCACCCAGCTGGGACTCGAACCTGGGAACTACAGATTACGAGCCTGGCGCGCTACCGACTGAGCCACCCCCGCCCTCTTGCAAAAGGTGTGATCTGGTAAAAGATATATTTCTTAAATCATCTTTCTCCTGAAGGCTCATCTTAGTTGTATACTTTCTCTATAGTGCATTATACTAAGCAGCTTCTGTCTGACCTCAGTGACAAGCAACTGCTTGAGGGGTAAAATATTTATATAGATTTTTGTCAAATTAGAATTAAATACATTTGTAAATAATAATAATAACAATTTTTAATTTCACTGAGGACCTCAAAAAATTGAAAGTGGACCTCTCTATACTTATAAGGAGTCCTGCACGTAATCACAGTAATGCTTTTCACTCTTACTTTAATAATCTTAAACTAAACATAAACATTAACAATAAACATGAGTTTTAATTTAGTATTTCAACACACGGGGATTAAATATTCCAACTTTGAAAATTCTTTTGAATACTGAATGAATATTGTAGAAACTGAGATCTAGACAGATTTGATTGAGATATTTAATATATTTTCAGTTATATTTTTTTCATGAAAAACTTGTTTAAGTTACTGAGCTCTTTAATTCCTGTTGACATGGGTGTCCAGATTTCTTGACTGATAAAAGTCACAATAACTCCACAAAAAATTAACTAAATTTGACTAAAATTCAACTAAATTTAATATGTCAATAAGCATGATGGAAAATTTACAGTAGGTGGGAGGAGCAATAATTCATGTGTGAAGCACAGATTGCAGAGTTTTGATCCATAGATTGACAGTAAGCCTATGTCTCACACAGGTGTGACTTTTAATGTTACTGGGAGCATGTTGGAGAGGTATGATATTTCTCAAGGTACAGCTGATTCAAAACCTCACATACAGTGCTTGAGGAAAAGTTCATACTTCACCAACAACACTCAACTACATCACCAACAAGCATTGAAAGCTTGGTGCTCAATACAAACTGCATCATTTCACAAAAAAAAATGTCCACATAAATTAAAAAAAAGAAGAAAAAAGTAAATACAGAGTTTATTCCAAACATGCATTAATTAAATCCATTTAAATTAAGAGCGAATTTTGTATCTTCACAAAAAAAAAATTTGGACATCCCAGAAATTTTTTCAGGACACTAAGAAAAATGGTGCAAATATAAAAAAAAATTAAAATCATGGTGCAAATAGTTAAATTTTTAAATGAAGCACTATTTTAACTATTATGATTAAAAATTTTATAAACAACTGAATTCAAGACATAAAATTATACCGCAATCAGAACCATAAAAAGGTTTGAAAGAGCCTGTGTGCAAGCTAGTACAAGAATCCCCTTCTCCATTCATATGCACACAACCCAATTCTATTGTATAAGAAATGATAGAAACATATACATTGTGATGGTCCACCCATTCACTTTTACTTTCCCTTAACCAGTTTCATTTTATTTAACTTATACTTATCATTTTGGGGATTATTTCATTTTGGACTTAATCAAAATTCTCTTTTCCAAGTCATAGGAGTTGCACATGCGCAACTTTGACTTTTGATTGTCAGCCGCTAATGCGCACATTTAGGACATGACCTCTCTTGCGTCATAGATAGCGCGATTGTCAGATTATGCAGATGTGTTTTTCCCAGCATGCAACAGACACGTCAGATTGTATGCTGCATGTATCTAAGTGATCTCGTGAAGTCATGAGTTGAATCAGAGTAGGAGCTGAATTGGATTAGAGTAGAGTGAGTATGATGTATGAGTCTAGGAGATGTTAACAAGAAGGTGGTGAAGGAAGATGTTAATAGTCACAGCTTTTTGAGTCATTAAAATTTAATATATCACGATTAAGCTGTTACATTTGGTAGCACAGTGTATCACAATCTTAGTGTGCGAAGCACATATTATTTCCCACCTAAGCTGAGAGCATAATTACTAAGATATAAAAATATTACAGTAATTTAAAAGCCATAATTGTAATCTTAAAGCTATTTGAAGCTACACTAGATCTTAAAGCAAATAAATGATAGTTACCACTTTGTGGAAGCTGGCACAATTGCTTAACATGTGTAACTGTGTAAGCACAAATCCACATGTTGTCATTACACAGTGTAACTGTGTAATGGCTATGACAACATGTGGATTTGTGTTTATGTATGCCTCACTGATAACAAGATCTCTTTACAACTAGTGTTAAAATTCACATAGGAATGTGTATAACAATAGTTATTAGTCGAAGCATTGAAGCTGCTGAAGTTGATATCGGAGTCAGGACATACGAGCTTATATACACACATGACCAAAAGTGTCCTGGACTCAGAGAATAGTGGTGCCAAGGTTTTTCATACAACTTATATAGAATATCAGCTGAATTGTAACAGAAGACCGTCTACTTAAGTGTCCATCTACTTGTATCCTAATAAAGTGACAAGATGGAACTACAATAATCAGCATGCTGGAAATCAGCAGTGGCACATTATCTTTCTGTGAACAGTATTATACAGCTACTTCATATGATTAGGACTGGTAGCTTAAAAACATCAGGACTGTGAGAATTACATCATCGCAACTGTTAATACCTATGTTAAGCAATTTTGGCAGCTTCCACAAAGTGGTAACTATCCTTTATTTGCTTTAAGATCTAGTGTAGCTTCAAATGGCTTTAAGATTACAATTATGGCGTTTAAATTACTGTAATATCTTTAATCTTAGTAATTATGCTCCCAGCTTTGGTGGGAAATAATATGTGCTTCGCACACTAAGATTGTGATACACTGTGCTACCAAATGTAACAGCTTGATTTTTTGCTATATTTCTCTTGAGCAACATTAATTGATTTTTGATTAGATTTAAACCTTAATTAAACTTGACAATCCTTTTTGAATTCTTACTTAACGAACCCTATTTCAACTTTATTTGGTTTTGGTAAATTAATATTAACAATTTTCAGAATGACACAGTGCAAGAATTACTTAAAAGGATTTACTCCACAATAAACACTGTACAATTAGCTCTCAGAAGAGTAATAGCTGCAACATAGCTACTGAAATATCTTCCTGCCACTAAGGCAAAAGTTCAGAGCTTTACAGTTGCTGATACATAATAATAGTGTCCAATCTTTACAATTTTCATACTGCTATTAGAGTTTGATTAAAAAGTTCCTCACCATGATTGCTGAAAACAGGCTGGTGCACTTCTAGTTGTCTTAATCCTCATGCTGATCTTCAACTTGCATTGGGGTTGTTAACATCAACCCAATCTTCAGTTGCACCATTGACATTTAACTGTAGGCTGTTGTCACCATCTTACGTCATATGCTGTTACAATGCATTTGTGGTGATAGACAATTCTTGAGATACCAGTCCTTTTTAGCATTAAGGTAATTTATTATCTTCTAACAAGACACTATCTCCATGATGTACTTACACACTCTGAGAGCCAACCACATTTAAAAAGCTTAATTTTCACTTACAACATATGTGGAAAAAAGAATTAAAAATGAAGCATTATACCCTGAACGTGTTTTGCCTGCTGTCCAGCCATCTGCATTTCTTTTTTCCACATATGTTGTAAGTGGAAATTAAGCTTTTTAAATATGGTTGGCTCTCCGAGTGTGTAGTGCATCATGGAGATTGTATCTTGTTTAGAAGATAATAAATCACCTTAAGCATGAGGATTACTAATAAAGACTGGTATCTCAAGAATTGTCTGCTACCACAAGTGCATTGTAACAGCATATGACGTAAGATGGTGACAACAACAGCTTACAGTTAAACGTCAGTGGTACAACTGAAGATTGGATGGATGTTAACAACCCCAATGCAAGTTGAAGATCAGCATGAGGATTAAGACAACTAGAAGTGCACCAGCCTGTTTTCAGCAATCATGGTGAGAAACTTTTTAATCATACCCTAATAAGCCAATTTTCAACATCAGTATGAAAATCATAAAGATTGGATACTATTATTATGTATCAGCAAACATAAAGCTCTGAACTTTTGCCCTAGTGGCAAGAAGATATTTCAGTAGCTATGTTGCAGCTATTATTCTTCTGAGAGCTAATTGTACAGTGTTTACTGTGGAGTAAATCTTTTTAAGCAAGTTAATATTGTCTGGTGTCCGATAAGCTATCTGGAGTTTGAATCTATTTTGGATCAGACAAAAGGTCTAACTTGAGAAAGTTAATAATCTTTGGAGCATTACAACATATATCATCAAATCAGTATGTATATATATAACAATAGATATAGATGTATTCACCCCTTGAAACTCAGGTCCCAGACCAGTGACACCCTTTTCCTCTAGTATAATTATGCCCCATGGCTTTATGTGAAAATTATAACTATAGAATGCAATTCACAAATGTAGACATATAGGCTAGCTGTTTTTGAAACAATGCCAAAAATTGACCCAAAAATTCTCAGATTAATCAAATATTTTCACTCATAAAAAAAAGTGTTGCTCCAGTATTAAAAGGTAATTTTTCTAGCTTATAGGACCACTGAATATTATTTTTTGGCCTAGTGCTTAAGGTCCCCAAAACACATGATGCATTGTTGTGTGCCACTGTATTATGAATTTGGTAGGTGATATGTTACAAAACATTTTCTAATTTAAATCAATTTTTAGGCTAATATTTATTGTTGAACTGTAAATATAATAGTACAATGCAGAAGTAAACTTCTCCATATGTTTAAAGTATACAATTAAAATTTTATATTGGTTAGGATTATAACCAAAACAATTCATCAAATACTATCTTCTTAGGAACAAAAGAAGCTAACCCCTTTAGAGAGAGTTTATAACATTTTTATGGTTGTTACTGATTGAAATTAATCTAAAAATACTTTCAACTATTTAAGAAAAATTGATATGGAATTCAGGAGTCTTATTAGCAAAAAGTTTACTACTACAACACTAACAAGTGAATTTGTTTGATGACAGAATTATGAATTTGTTATATAGAAAACTTTGAAAGGCATGAAATCACCCAAATTGTTGTGGAGATTGATGGAAGGTGAAAAAGATGCAGGCCATGGCTCATGTTCTGCCTGGGTGCAGGTATAGTCAGATCCTCTGCACCATTATAGTTATCCCGCTGACTGCAATATATGTTATTAAAGTATTATATCAGAAATTATTGTAACTGAAGCCAACAATTATAAATCCAAAACAAAAATAGTTTGAATGTTCTTAACTTTTGGTTGGTTTACAGGAAAAAAAACAGTTTAAAGTTAAACTTACCAATAAGAAGCAGAGGAACATCAGCTGCAGTATAACGTCGCACTTCTTCTACCCACTGTGGCAAATTAACAAAAGTTGCACGTTTGGTAATATCAAACACAACAATCACACCATGAGCACTTCGATAGTAACTCTGGGTAATGGTACGAAACCTCTCTTGTCCTGCAGTATCCCAGATCTGAAGCTAAAATTAATATTTTTCATATGTTGATTTCTTAATTACATTTAACAGATAAATATATTTAAAACAAACATTTAAATGAAAACTGCACTAAAAGCAAATAAGAAACTTCCTACAAATTTTCCTATAGCAGCAATAAAATTCTAGTTTTAGTTTGAAGAAAGCTTTTTGGGAAAAAACAGAACACTTATTATATAAGCTGATTTTCAAATATCAAAATAACTTCTATTACTATCCTCTGCCCATGTATCTGGGCAGGAGATGGCTCAATTAGCATCACTCATGCATGCTTGTAAGCTGATGATCTGAGGTTGAATCCTTAATATTTCCTTTGTTAACTCCAAGTTTGCTCTTGGTGAAAAATGAAATGATGAGCTGGGAAAGCCACCATCCATCAGGCAGAATGTTATAAGCAACAAGCCTATGAGAAAGACAACCATACTCAAACTGCACATTCCAACCTATAGATGTTACTTCTTCTCCTCCATTCCATCCAATTGGACTTTAAGCCATGGCCCTGTGTGCAAGAGAGCCATACCCTTTGCACATTAAGCATGCTGGATGGCCTTGACAGGCTTCCATATAGGAAACATGTCAAGGCCATCCAGCATATTCTTTAATTCTAATTAATTATAATGTTATAATTTTTTAGCTTTTATAACTTTAATTGTAATATTGGGGAAGGGTGTCCAATTGATTCCCTTCTCCAACATTCTCTGAGTCTTGGTATCTTTGAACCCATTATGTACATAAATAGTACTACTCATAAGTAAAGCAATCCAAAACTTTTCCTCCCTGCTCTAACCATTAAACCTTCCAGGGCCCAGCCTGAAAAACTGGTTTACATCCAGAGGCCAAGAAATTTTTTCATATGCTCAGCCAAGAAAAAATATTAACTTTAGAACTAGATTATCTGAAAATAAAATATTTTACGAAAGAGATGACTAGATTTATTTCAATAGAGCTTTTTTAGTCATATAGCAAAGAATTGCATTTGGCAATGCAAAGTTTATTAAAAAAAAAAACTAATAGACAAAATTATAATGCAATGAATAGGAAGGCTATTTTATTTCTAAATAACAAAAAAATTAAATTTTATTGAAATAAGAAAATTACTCTCTTTTTGCAATTTTTTTCTCAGTATCTATCATACTTTGAGAAACGTTCAGGCTTGTTGCCAACTTTAGAGTATTTTTAACAAATAACTAATCAACAGAAATAGGATGTGTTATATACCAAGTTAAACAGAATTTTATTCTGAATTTTATTAAAATAAAAAACTTTAAAACAAATACAGAAACATTAATTGCAATAAGACTTTATAGTGATATAGTGAAAAAAAAACATCATCCATTTTTAAAATAGCAGTTTTTTGTTGATTTTCAGGAGCTTTCAGCAACTTTAAGGAAAACTTTCATAACAATAGTTCAAATCAAACTTGTGAGCTTAAATCAGGAGATTGCTTCAGCACTGAGTAACATTATAAACAAATCGGTAATACCATATATCACTTCTAAGAAATAGCAATCAGATGGCTTTAACAAATCATTTATATAATAGTTTAATATGCATCAAATGAAAAAAGAAAGTATTATTTTTCAAACATTAGTAATGTATTTTTATAAGGTATATGTAAGAAAATTTTCAAATGTCAAATTATTTTTAAAAGTTTTGTGTGTTGTACTAAAAACTGGTATAGGCATCCTTGGTCTCTCATTTCAGAATCTGTCGACTTGTATACAAGATGTGAGCTCTGGAAGAGTTAATGGGATCACTGCTAACTGACCATTTGGTCATTGTGTGCAAAATAGTGCTGCTTAAAGGTAAAATATATAAAACAAGAGCAGCTCTCCATATATATTATCACACACTGCTCAACACTGAAATTGCCCACCCAGAAGGAGCAGTTAGATTTGTATGCAAATCAGAATTAAGTGCAGAACAGTGATATTTACAAATGATTGTTTCTCTATCAAATGTGTTTATCTATGGGAGATCACAGGATGAATGCTACGAAGCTAAGCCAAATGTTTCAGACAATGCAGTTGTCTACAACAAGTTATGGAAGAGTGTTAATAGCAGTTACTGAGGGCAAAGTGCAGAAGATGCCACAATGACCTTCTTGCCAACCATAGCAACAGATGGATGCATTTGAGTATGGTTGGATTTTAGGGCTATGTGAAGTTGGATGCTCTATTTGCTATGTCACATATATGTGGGCTGCATTCCAAGGACAATTGGACATTGCCAAATTGGACATCGTTGGCAGCAATGGTATCAAGAAGGATTCAGAATCATTGTACAGCATGATGCTGTCAAACACACAACAGCAGCGATGGATTTTTCAGATGGTAAAAGCATAACTGTAGCTACCATTTGACAAATGTAACTGCTGCCATGAAAGTTCTCATCAAAACCAGAATCAATGCCAGGAGATTGGCAGATGTAAAGCTGTGGGTCTGACATCAAGTTAAAGCCACCTGGAATGACAAATATCAATATTATTGCTTTCAGCAACAAGTACCAATTCTGCCTATGTAATGAAGATTGTGGCATCCACAACTGGAGAAATGGGCAGATCCAGCTGTCATCTGTGAATGCAATATTTCTTGCCTGCAGGGTGTCCTTGTTTCTGGAGCCATCAGTTAGGCCACCTCTGATATGTGTAATGCGAATGTCTGGTGGTATGTTAATCACACTACCATTTCTGGCAGATATCCCTAATGCCCTCTTACTGCAAGATAACATTCACCTTCCTACCACTACCATATCCAGGGTGTGTCTGCAAGACACTCAGACTTTTTATATATCATGACCTGTTGCCTATCAAGCATATGTTTGGGACTGCAAATCCACTCTCAACTTGCCTAAAATACAACTGTGCTATGGGTTGAGCTGTTTTATCTCTGACTACCACTTTCTGCACACAACGGCTAAATGGCCAAATCACATGGACAGCTTTAGGAGACAGATGGTAGCCCCCCATTATGGCCTGGTGATCCAGTGTGTTCTTCAATCTGTACAAGGTGCCATGGCTTAATGACCCATCTGATTGATGGTGGCCTTTCCAAGCCTATCAGTATCCCCTTTCTGACTGAAGGCATGGTGGAGGTTTAGCAGAGAAAAATCTCAACACTGACACAGTTGAGATTCAAACCTGGGAACACCACATTATGAGCCTGGCATGCTACCAAACCAAACCCTGCCCCTCTGCTATGGGACAGGTAAGATTTAGGCAAAAGCTAACTAAGCTATAGCTTACGATCTCATTGATAATAAGGGACCTCAAAAATGAGCTTGAAGTTTACACTTCAAGCAATGCGAAAAGTGCTTGCATTACATGTCATGAAAATGCAAGCACTTTTCATCCTAGCTTTACACAATCGTCATTGTATACCATTACAATGTTGGAGATGTTTTCACCACATCAATGTGTTCATTTTTCTCTTCAATCAGGATAATAAATATATATTTCAGCTTTCAAATTTTTGGGGCCTCTTAATCTTGTCATAGCTTAGAGCCTCAGAAGATCAAAATCGTACCCTGGTGGGACCATATGAATAAGATGGGCTATCCTTTAGGACACCATGAGTAATGTCTACACCTTTATACCTTAAAGGGCTAAAGAAAACAAAATTTTCTTTTACAGTGTGAAATAAATTGTATTTTTTTATTATTCCCATTAGTTTCTGAAACACATTTTTACATATTGAAAGTAAAAAAAAAATCAATTTTTTTAAATTTATGATATTGTATTTTTTTTCTCATTTTATTAAATATCCACCCTATAAATTTTAAAAACAGCAAAAAGAAATTTGCAATAGTGCAGTATACAGTTTTCAGAAGGCATCTTGATATCCTTTATTCTAAATAAGAGGGACATTATAGATTTTAGTTTTAATGTATTCTCTCTGTATAGTTACTTCATCAACAGTACATACATGAACCATGGTATATTTGCATATATTTATCATTTCTTATACAACTTCTATATTATTGTTGCAACTTACACTTCTGCAATTTTTTTTGTATAGAAATGTTTCATATTCAGCAATAGGCATTGCTATGAAAATAAATTTAATGAGATTTTCTATATGATTTTAATGAGATTATCTGTATGATGGGGTAGGGGTAGCTCAGTCAGTAGCATGCTGGGCTTGTGATCTGCAGTTCCCAGGTTTGAGTCCCAGTTGGACCATTGTTGAGATTTATCTCCATCAAACTCTCTGCCCATGGTCAGTAGGGGACACTGATGTGCTTGGTAAGGCTGCCATCCATTGGATGGGACGTTAAGCTGTGGTTCTGTGTGTGGTACAGCCATACCCTGTGCATGTTAAAGAACACGCTGGATGGCCTTGATGGGAGGCTACCATTTGTCTTCCAACAGCAGTCTAATGGGTCCCTTCCTGAACTTTCTCCGAGCTTTCAGGGTCCTTATGACCTGGCCATTTGGCCCATTGTGTGCAAAAAAACTGCAGCTCAAAGGTAAAACAACCCAACCCTATCTGTATGACTATGTGCATATAAGAGGTTGTTTGGAAAAATGCACTGTTACAAAAATGCCTTGATTATTTAGCTTCAGTTATTTTTACCTGGAAATAAGCCACCATGCATTATTATGAAAATGCTACTTTTGATTAACTTATTTTGTTTTTGGTGCTTTTTTTTTTTATTTGAATGCAAAACCAAAATTTTATACTTCCTAATGGTGTTACCCAAATGTGTCAGAAGGCAAAAGTGGGACTTTTTGGCTCATTCTGCAGAAAACACCACTGGGAAATTTTTCAGAATACATGCAGTAATGAGATTATAAGCCCACTATGATTAAATATATTTTGACGGTTCTATTTTTAAAATTTGGGCAGTAGATTCATAATTGTATGCTTGAATATTTATCATAAGTATAAAAATTCATTATTCTCCTTGTTCACACTGGCTAGTAACAGTTCCCATTTTCAGCAATTATTTTTTTTTTGTATAACAATATGGAATATATTTGTGTTAAATAAGTTTATATTAAAATTTTATAAATATTTAATCATAATAGTATAAGGTCACGTAGGTCAAGTTTGGAATAAAAAAAAATTTCTCATAATCTCGTTACTGCAGGTTTCCGAAACTTTTTGTCATCTTAGCAGCTTTACATAAGCAATATAGGAAAAACAAACAAAATAGCTGCTAAGATCCATGCACTGCACTCTTCCAAAATTTTAAGAGATTTCCTACTATACGCTGCCTTTTATCAAAAAACAAAGTTTAGCATGCAACATTTCTAAATGTTAGCTGCAATAACCTGGTATATTCCGCGAGTTATTAGCAAAACTACTGGCACAAGAATTAACATGTTTTAGTGTAGATAATGTTAAATACACTAACCTTTACTCTCTTCTTACCAACTGCCAAAGTTCTCATAGCGAAATCTACTCCAATGGTGTTTCCATGACGCTCAACGTATGTGCCAGACCTAAATCTTTGAACAACACAAGTTTTACCAACACCGCAATCTCCAATCATTACTATCTTAAATAAATAATCAAAATTATCGTCATCTGACATTATCACAAAATTTATTCAATTATTACTATGTATTCATCAAGCACAAAAAATCATTCCCCTTAAACTTCGTCACCATATTTTACACTCCAACCACCCAACAAACGCTTTAATAATGATGATGCCATTTCCAATTCGACAAGTCTAACAATAAAAACCTCATTGAGAATACCTTCGAGAGAGAAATTTTATAATCAAGGTGTCAAACTTTTTTTAACACTAAAAAATCGTTAAAGATTAGTACCATTTCACCCAGAAAACAACTCTCTAACGTTCTCTTTACGCGTCATCTTACCTTACCCATGGAGGTAGGAAGAGGGGGAGGCGCCCTATCGCTTGAAAACTGTAACCGAACGTCGCCATATTGCTCTTACTCGTAAAGCGTGCTATCACTGTGCTAACTAATGACAGAATGTGTTTAAAACATGGGTACGTGTGTAGTATATGAATGCGTCAATAAGCCTGCGAAAACGATCAAAGGGATAACATGTCATAGGTAATACGTAATGCTAAAGTTTTGCTTTGTAAATTGAAAACTTATTTCAACTATTTATGACCGTAGCGTAGTTAGGACTTGTGGGAGTGGGATAACGAAAATGTGCGGAAGAAGGTTGCAAAAATTTCCCAGTGTTTTAAATGTAAACTGATTAAATAAAGGATTATTATAAATTCATAGAAAGAAATAATAAATCAAGAAACGGGAGTGAATGTAATATCAAATTTATTTCCTTAAATGCTTTGATGTACCTTACTGAAATGCTACAGAATTTCTGTTATGCCAATAAGAACCTAACTTGGAAGCTCCATAACTTCTAATATGTACGTTTAATGGAAAAATGTGACTGAAGATAAATTAAAGATTATAATAAAATCTATTTAAATATCCATTTTCAACAGAAACTTTTGATTAAACAATGATACAACTTTAAAATATGGGGCGATGATTTAACATATTCTCTATTAGGCACCATACGTTTTTTCATTTGGTGCATTTGTTACAACAAACACAGACAGAACAAATTCCACACTACTTAACCCCACTGTTCACAAACTTAAAACCATTAATTCCCCAAATTATAACCACTCTAATGTACCAGAAACTGTCCATCATATCTTTTTAAACTGTGATAAAATTTCTACTCAAAGAGAAAATTTTTTCTTTACCTTATCTGACTTAAATTTACATGACATTCACACCAATCTAATACTAGAACCTCCTCCTCCACTCAGTAAAACTTTAATTTTTGACTTACTTTTCAAATTTTTAATCTCCACCCCCTTGTGGAATAGAATTTAGTTATCCCTTCTTCAAAAAAAATAAAATTGTTATTTATAAGGTCACCTCACAAAGAATCTTCCGTAGTAAATTAATAGTAAAACTGTATTTAAAAACAAAAGTGAATGCAAATCCGATGTGAAAAAAGTTTTTGATATAAAAAAAATCTACTGACCTTTAAAAAAAATCGAATTTATTTAGCAATAATTGTCGAAATAGTCTGCTAATTTAACCAAATGGTTTCAATCACTATTACTACAAAAGCAATATATATAAACCTTTAAATGTTGAATAAGAATCTTTTTCGTACATGAAACAATGAGATTTTATTGAGCAGTATGGATGTTCGTGTTGTTTTTCTGCTGAGGTCCTGCCATCCTCTCAGATCTCCTACTGTGGCATATAAACTGACAGGCTCCTGTCAGACCTCTGTGGCAAGCAGCTGCTTGAGGGGGTATTTATTTTTTTATTTATTCATATAAAACATTCGGATATATTGCAAATGACATGCAACGCACAGGTTTCTGAGTACGACTCTTCCTACCTCCATGACATTACCTGTGCTTCTGATTACATGCTGTGTAATGTGGTGAAGAAACGGCTCATAAAACAAAGCTCTACTTTTTGTTTCTACGAAGTGCATGCTGAAAAATTTTGTAAAAAAAGGAAAACTCCAAAACTGAATTCCAGGTGGGTTCATTTAGTGTTCATATTTGAAAACTTTTGCCGCTTACTTTAAAATCCGTACATTGACAGGTGCAAAGTCTGACTTTTTAAATAGGGAAGCAGTTCTTAAAAATGGAAATAATAACACAAAAGAAATTGGGACACAATAAACAAAATGTGTGATAAACTCAGATGTTCCCCAGTATATCCTAAAATTATAAGTGAAAATAAATTCAAATACTAGTTACCTTTGACTTTTGCAAATAAATTTAATGCATATTTTGCGAAAGCAGTAAAATCTTTAGTCTCATTTTACAGAACAAGAAGCATTGTCAAGCAGGTGTAGAGACTGTCCCTACAGTTATGCTCAATCTCTTTTTATGCCTCATATTTTTGAAGGTGAAATTGGGGATGTAATTAGACAACTAGATGTAACTAAATCTACTGGATATAATGATATTACTGCTTTTATCGTGAAAAAGGTTTTGCAGGATATTAAGTGAGTATTATGCAAACTAATAAATAAATCTTTAGATGAAGGTGTTTTTCCAGATGTTCTTAAGACAGCAGTAGTCATTCCAATATTTAAGAGAGGTAACCATGATATGGTCTGTAAATGGTAGCTAGGTAGTCACTGGAAGGAGAGC
Organism: Ryuthela nishihirai; assembly: GCA_038380435.1. Lineage (NCBI taxonomy): Eukaryota > Metazoa > Arthropoda > Arachnida > Araneae > Heptathelidae > Ryuthela > Ryuthela nishihirai. Next base: position 47,343,800 of record JAWZYU010000020.1, read on the forward strand.
TATGCACCAATCCCCTGTGATGATGCATAGAACCGGCCAGGCCTAGCACCTAATGTCCAACCCCGCCTTCTCGTGGTGCAGACCGTTAGTAACTTTCAAAAGAGGTACTCTTGTGGAAGTGAACGGAACGGGAGGGCTGCCAGATTAGTGTGGCCTACTGATCTGGACAACTATGGCTACTTTTCTTTCTTTTTTCTACCCTGCTGAGGAGTGGTCAACCACACAGGGCTGACCATATAAACCCACTGGACTGGACAGATATATGGCTCTGAGCTTGATTACGGATCCTGATTTTGCTGCACTGGTGGGCTACTGTGGAGGGAAAATCTTCCGCTGTGTTTTCTGTTTCTTTGTGGGTTGACAGACCCAAGTGAATAGATTCGCAGGATATGTTTATCAGCTGGTGGATAATCCTCAGCAGAGGTCATCGCAGGCACCTGAACTCTTTGCTTCTATTGGCATCGTCAATTCTATTGACGAATGATATTCTATTGATTCTATTGAATTGGAGGAAGTCTTCCAGTGTAGATGGCTTCAACCTTTAGTGGTGGGGGAATGGGTCTTTGCCCCATGTCTGCGATTAGGGGGCTGTTCGATATTGTCGGCATTCCCTCTCTCAATAAATATAGTTTCTTTAAACATCCTACTAACCATTTGCTCTCCATAGGTAGTTGGAATGTGAGGACTCTGCACAGAGCTTTTTCTCTTGATGTCCTCACACAAGAATTCCACCATTATAATTTAGATATTCTCGGCTTGCAAGAGACCAGATGGACAGATAAAGGTCAGATTCTTAAAAATAATCTTAAATTTCTCTTTTCAGGGAGGAACGACAATAAGCATCACCAAGGCGTGGGTCTGCTTCTCAGCAGACACGCTAGTGATGCTCTTCTAGGATACGAGTGCATTAATGAAAGGTTTCTTACAGCAAAATTTCTGACAAGCGTTAAAGACCTGAATGTTATCTGCTGTTATGCCCCCACTGAGGATGCTGATGACGATGAGAAGGATAGGTTTTATGAACAACTTCAGGATATTTTGAATTCTGTCAAGAAAGGAGATATTACCCTTGTTCTTGGTGACTTCAATGCCAAAGTTGGTACTGACTCTGACATTTGGGCAGGAGTAATAGGCCCTTTTGGTATTGGTAGCTGCAATGGCAATGGGCAACGTCTCCTACAGGTAAGTAAATTCAATAGTTTCAGAATAACTAATACATATTGCAAACACCGCGACATACATAAGTACACATGGGTTTCACCTGATGGGCTGCATAGGAATATGATTGATTATATATTAATTAACAGCAAATGGGTTAGATCTGTTAGAAATACCAGGGCATATAGGGGAGCTGAAATTGGATCTGACCATTACCTTGTTAAAAGTGTCTTGCAACTTAAACTTAAAAAGTGTTGTGCTAGGGTTAAAATATTTGTTTTTAATACTGAATCTCTGAAAGACCCAGTTATAGCCAGAACTTACCATGATAGGTTACTTAGTCATTATGACAGTCATGGTATGCTTACTGCTGAAGTTGAGGAAGAATGGGATCATTTTAAACAGGCTTTTTTTGACACTAACAGTACACTTTTAGGAAAAAAGGAGCAGAAGAGACAGAATTATCTGAGTGATAAGGCACTTGAGCTTATTTCGGAAAGAAAGAACTGCAAGAATGTGTTTAATCAATACCCTACTAGTACTAATAGAAAGCATTACAGAGAACTTAATAAACGTGTAAAACATCAGTTAGCTGCTGATAAGAATCTTTGGCTTGATGGTTTGGCTGACAAAGCCGAGGAAGCAGTTAGACAGCACAACAGCAGAGAGCTGTACCAGATAGTTAATGTTTTGTGTGGTAGAAAACGGACAGGTAAACAGGGATTGAAGGATAAACAAGGTAAGGTTATAGAAGGTGAGGATTCTGTCATGGCTAGGTGGGCTGAGCATTTCAGTGATATTCTAAACAATGCGGTTAGTTCTATTCCCATTGTTTGCAATGATGATAGATGCATTGGTGGCTTTAATGTTGGCCCTATAACACAATCTGAAGTTATTTTGGCTGTTTCTAAACTTAAACTTCATAAATCCCCAGGGGTAGATGAAATTACTACAGATATGCTTAGAGCTGGAAATGTTTCGGTTACCACTTGGATGACTGAAATTCTGAATATTGGATGACTGAAATTCTTTTATGATAAAGGCATGGTTCCTAAGGATTTTACCAGAGCTATTGTTATCCCTATTTTCAAAAAAGGTGATCGCAGTTCTTGTGATAACTATAGGGGTATTAGCCTACTCTCTGTTCCAGGTAAAGTTCTTTCCATGATTGTGCTTAATAGAATTAAGAATCTGGTTGACAGGCAATTACGTGATGAGCAATGTGGATTCAGAAGTGGTAGGGGATGTGTGGATCAGATATTTTTACTTAGGCAGATTCTTGAGAAATGTTTAGAGTTTCAGAAACCTTTGGTTGCTAGCTTTGTTGATTTCAAAAAGGCTTTCGACTCTGTTGATCGTCATAATTTGTGGTTGATTGTGAGATCATATGGTATACCAGACAAGTTAGTTAACATAATGAAAGCTCTCTATAATAACACTGAGTTATGTGTGAGAGTTGGTAAGGCTTGTAGCAATTGGTTTAGCATTACTTCTGGTGTTTGACAAGGGTGCATTTTGTCTTCTTTTCTCTTTAGTTTGATCTCCTTTTCTTCTTTAGTCATAATCAATAAGATTATGTTATGCGAAATTCACTTCAAAGGAAAGATTTTGGCCTTAAATGGGCTGGAGATACGAAAATTTCTGATTTAGATTATGCTGATGATTTAGCCCTTTTGGCAAATGATGTTGATGAGATGAACTCTTTCATTCGAACTGTTGATGAGACTGGTAGTACAGTAGGTTTGGTTATAAACAGAGAGAAAACTAAAGTGATGAAAGTTGGTCAGGCAGGCTGTGATTCAGTTCATCTGAATGGTTGCAGTCTTGAGCAGGTGTCACAGTTTAATTATCTTGGGAGCTATATAACAGATACTGGTGATGTGCGGCATGAGATTAACAGAAGAATAGGGATTGCTGCCGGGACTTTTAAGAATCTATGGAGAGTGTGGAGAAATAGGCGTATACACATAAAGACTAAAATTAGACTGTATAATAGTTTGGTTCTTTCTAGGGTTAGTTATGGTAGTGAAACTTGGACACTGTGTAAACAAGATAACAGGAAACTAGATGCTTTTGATTCCAGATGCTTACGCAGTATCTTGGGCATTAGGTGGTTCAACTTTGTAACTAATGATGAGGTTAGACAAAGGAGTTTGCAACCTCCTTTAAGCAGCATATTGTGCAGAGAGAGACTCCGTTGGTTTGGCCATGTTTCCCGTATGAATAATTATAGATTGGCGAATAGGGTTATGAACAGTGTGCCTAAAGGCCTCAGAAAGAAGGGGAGACCTAGGATGCGGTGGGCAGACAATGTCAAACAGGACCTTGTTAGAATTGGTGTGCAGTGCCAGATGCAGTAGATGTAGCTCAGGATAGACTTGCTTGGAGAACTAAATTGCACGGTCTGGTTGGACCTCCATAGCCCATGGCTGCTTGATGATGATGATGATGATGATGATGATGATGATGATGATGATGATGATGATGATGATGATGATATTCTAGAAAATTCTCATCCATATCTATTTTATCGGTATTTTCTAAGAGAATGGAAAGAATAGTTAAATCAAAAATTAAAAATCCTTTTGGGAAAGTACGACTTTTTTCTCCAAAAACAATTTTGGTTTTTTAATATTAAAACATATATTAAGGAAGTGAAAAATTGGATATCAGATACTGAGAATATTATGTTTTTGTTCTAATCAAGCAACCTTGAATTAATTGAAACCATGTGATTGAATTGATTTAGATCTCTAAATTATTTTACTGAGCTGTAATTTACGTTTGTTCACATATCTAGACTGTTTGTGTATACATGAATTTAGTTATGTTGAATAATACCATATGCGAGTCATAGTTACTCTTGTGGATAAGAAAATTTGACTTGATAAATATATATGTATGCAGGCTGTATATTTATGTTGAAAACTTCGTCTATGTTAGTATTATAATTCAATTCCAATAACTGTACTTTTGTGTAACGTGTACAGTGAAATGGTGCTGTATGATTCCCGTTCTTGATAACGCAATGTTAAATTACTTTCATGTTCCAAGTTTTTAATAATAAATAAACAAAATAAATAAATTTTTCCAGTAATTGATTTTCAGAATGTTTGAGTTGTGGTCGAGACTTGGGTCTCGCTTACGATACAACAATCAGTGGCGGACTGACGCTTTTTTCAGAGATGCAGCTGTAGCAAGGGTCTGGGCTACGATAAGAAATTCTGTTTCTTTTTCCAGATTTCAATACTTATTCTTTTGACAGTTTGTATGTGAAGCTTAAAATAGGTTTTCTCTAATTCTGCGGAATTTCTGTACAATAATAATTATTATTAAAAATATTCTGCTCGTATGAAGTCCCGTAGTCTCGCAAACTAAGGGCCCGGAACGTTACAGCTCTCCTTATGAGTCCACGCCTTATAGAAAATAATTTTTTTGTTCATCCATCCATTAACTATATTTGGATATAACTATATATCGTAAAGTTTAATGTAGTGACGTACTAAACTCGCAGTTCTATATATAACGAAGAGCAAAAACATTATGACCCCCTGCCTAATATGATATTGGTCCTCCATGTGCTGCCAAAACATCTCTTACCCAGTAAGGCATGGATGCTACAAGATTTCTAAAGGTATCGTGGTATCTGATACCAACACGTTACCAGCCGATTGTTTAACGCTTGTAGTTATGTGGTTGAGCTGCTGCAGATCGATATGCTATTCTAACACAAACCACAGATGCTCGATTGGATTGATGTCTGGGGAATTTTGAGGGCAGTGCAATACCTGAAAGTCTTCCTCGTGTTCCATGAACCTTTCTCGAACAGTCCAGGCAGTGAAACATGGTGCATTATCCTGTTGAAAGAAGGCACTACTAGAGGGGTATATCGTTGCCATGAAAGGATGTTCCTGGTCTGCACTGATATTTAGGTTGGTGGTAGACATCATAGTTTCCTGCACATGAATGACAGGACTCAGGGTTTCCTGGCAGAATATTGCCCAAAGCATTAACTTCCTCCACTGGCTTGTTTTTATCCCCATGGTGCATCCAGGTGCCAACACTTCCCCAGGTAAACGATGCACACATATCCTGCAATCCACATGTGCAATAGGAAACGAGATTCATCAGACTTCCTCTCATTCAAGGTCCAGTTTTGATGCTCGTGTGCCTACTGTAGGTGCTCTTGATGATCAACTGAGGTTAGCATGGACATTCAGAGTGACCAGTGGCTACACAGCCCCATTTTCATCAGGGTACAATGTACTGTGTGTTGTGACACATTACTTCCATCACCAGTATTCAAATTATGGGCGAGTTGCACCACAGAATCCCTTCTGTTGGCTCGTTCCATGCGGGACAGCCTTTGCTCATTCTAGCATCGATGAGCCATGGTCGGCCCACCCCTTGCTGACAGTTCATAGTTTTCCTATCCTTGGACCACTTTTGAAGGTACTAACCATGGCATGTACACCCCACATACCTTGCCATCTCAGAAATGTTCTGACCCAGTTGTCTGGCAATTAAAATTTGACCTTTGCCAAACTCACTTAAGTTCGCTGCTTTCCCATCTGAAGAACAAAAAGAACACTAATTTACAGAGCTCAGTATCAGGTGTTATTTATACCGTTTCATGCAGTTTTACTGCAGTTCCTTCGATTTGCATAAAGATGTGCTGGTCATAATATTTTGGCTCTTCAGTGTATATATACTAGACACCGAATTCACACAGGTAACCTCCATTTAACCGGGACTCCTGTAACAGGTTTCTTCCCCCATTTTTGTATGTTATTTTTTTCCATAAAACGTCTTTAAAAAGTCATATAATCTTGTACATGGATAAATTCCCAAAAATATTTGGCGTATCTCTCCAACCAGTTTGCTGTAACTTCTAAATAAATATTTTATGTCGCCATGTTTTACACTGATATGACTGTTTGATGGAATATTTAACTAATGATTGTATATTTTTCTTCTAGTGTGCATTCAAATAGTAAAGATACTTTGTAACGCTCCAAAGATTAGTAAATTTCTCAAGTTGAAACTTTTGTCTTATCCAAAGTAGATTCAAACTCCGGATAGTTTATCAGGCACCAGGCAATATTAACTTGCCAAGTAAAGTTTAAATAAATAAAAAAAATAGGGTTCATTATTCATATTGGTAATTACTCAACGAGGAAAAGATGGCGTTACTTATTGAATAAGAATTCGAAAAGGATTATGAAATTGTTAAAGTTTAAATCTAATCGAAAATCATTTAACGTTGCTCAAGAGAAAAATAGAAAAAAGTCAAATATAAATAACAAACAAAATTTATTTCCAAAAAAATTCAAGAGTCACCATGGATGCTGATGAATACAAAAGTCGGAGTAACAAAAAAAACTCCATCTCTAAATATGACTCACAAAAACTGACTACTAACGTGTTCCTCCTTCACTATCTTCCTACTAACATCTTCATGACTAGCCTACTAGCTCCATACTGACTCATACTGACTTCTACTTATTATTCGCCACTCTAATTCAACTCCGTGACTTCACATCACTTAGATATATGCGGCGTACAAGGCGTACAATCCGACAAGTGTCTGCACGCCGGGAAAAACATTTGCATAATCTGATGATAGTGCGCTAGCTATGAGCAAGAGAGAGGCAGGACCCCCACATCCTGAAGCGGACCCCCAGGCCAGGATCTTTTGGCGGGCTCCCCTACCTACCGCTAAGGTTAAGGGCAGCGTGCTGCTCTAGAGGATTTAGGATAAAATATGTCAGTTTAAATGATGACACAAAAGTAATATTTATATTTATTTTAAAAAAAACTATATGGATTTACATAATAAAAACTTACAATAATATCAAAAATTATCTCAAAGTGTATTTTCTAGCTTTGGTCGTCGCAAATTTTTCAATAACTTCAGTAAAATCAATTTGCTTAGCAAAATCATTTTCGATGCGCAAAATTGCTGGATGATTAAGTCGCTTTTGACTAGTTGTGCTTCTTTGCCATGTTTTCAATGAACTTGCCAGTCTGCTGAACGATCTTTCAGCTGAAGAAACAGGAACTAGTACTGTGCAAAACAGTTTAATGCAAGGCAGATATTGGCAAATATACCTAGCAGTATTTTGTCGTAAATTGCATTCAGACGTCTAATTGGGCTTCTTTCTAGTGCCGAAAACTGTCTTGTGAATACTTTTAAGGTGAAGGATTTCTTACAGTAAGTCTTGTGACAGATCTTTCTCATATGTATTTACAAGTTTTGCTGCTTTTGTGGTAAGCTGACCATCATCTAAGTTCTGAAAGCTCAAAATGGGTGAGAATAATTCACTTATCGTATCTGCTGCCTCAAATATTGTCTTTAAATCATTGATAATAAAATCCAGTACTGGGTGAACTATGGAAATTCTGAAATTTTGTTCAGGTTCTACAGAAGTTTTTCGGTTTTTGGGAAATTGAGGTTGCACTCCTACTGCTTCAGCAACTACTTTTGCCTCTTGAACAACTCTTCCCCATGAGTCATGAGTCACGTAAGTTCTGCATCTTTTGCACTAAATCTCTTATAGTGAAGTCTCGACATCAATGGATATTCCTTTACTTTGTATGACAACGTTCTTGTCAATAATTGCTAATATTTTGTGCCAAAACACTGTCATTAGCAGACCTTTATAAAATATGAAATATTTTTTCAGGCATTTAATTGTGTTCAGTACTGAAGGAATTAATCCTGTAGCCATCTCTCTAAGCACCAGCACAACCAGCACAATTTCAATTCAAATCAGACAGGTTCTTCTTTAATAAACTGTAGAAAATCTTCAGCCTCTTCAGGTCAACTTTATCAACTTAATAAACCGGAAAAAACTGCTTTACATTTCGAATTTTCGACCGACAGTTCAGGTCATTGCATCGAAAAATAATCACAATAGTAGTTTATTAAAATTTTTATTAACCAGCAGGGCAGTCATTGCAAGAATGAAGATTTTGCTTAGAAGTTAGTCTTTTTATACTGCATGTTTGAGGAAAAACAAAGAGGGCTGTTAATTTTCTTTATCGGCAAACATCATCCGAAAAGCGGTCAAATTATCAAAACACACAAACATTATAAATCAATAGTAATACGGAATAGGTTTCTCTATAAATAAAACAAAACATTTTTTTTACAAATAAAATAAAACTATTAATTCTTTGCATGTATTTCATGGTGAATGATCAATAACACTAAGTGATGCTGAAAATCTTCATCATGCTGAAAATAATCAGTACCATGTTTCTACATACGTTACCCAGGCACACTTTACTGAACTCTAACTCATCATAATAAACCAACCCGTCTTGCAGAATAAGTCTATTCCATATATTCTAGTGTGGCAATGAAATGCGTTTCAAAAGAAGCTACTAGGCACCTGTGTCACAGTCTAAATAAATTGTTTGCTTGGTGTAGAGAATTCATTTTGCCTTGTCCACCTGTGCAGACAAAGTTCAAAGACACCGCCCACCCGGTAATCGCTTTCTGTCGCATGCAGCGTTTTTAATTATGTTTGCAGATTTGAGCTTTAAATCAAAAAGCGATTGAATTTCTTTTTAAATATATCAAAACAGGCACGTGTTGTCCATCGGCATAAATAATAGTATGAATGGCGATAAATCACAAAGACTAAACAAAAAGTCAGTGTGATGAGAAGATAATGTAATGTGCCTAAGAAAATAATTAATTTTAGTTGGATGGACAAAACCAAAGTCAATAATCACTTAGCTGGCCGAACTGCCATGCCGGGCCCCCCTAATCCCGGGCCCCCAGGCTAGAGCCCTGTCAGCCCTCCTCTTGTGGGGACCATGAAGAGGGGGCGTGTCCAAAATATGAGCATTAGCAGCTGAAAATCAAAACTCTTTCTTCGGATCATCGGGAAAGAGAAATGTGATAAGTCGAAATGAAATAGATCTGCAAAATGATAAACTAAATCAAGTAAAACTGGTTAAGGAAAACAGTAAAAAAAAATGTAAAAGTGAAAAGGTGGACCATCACAACTTCCATGTGAATAAAATTCTTAAATAGCTACTGCAGCTGCTTTATTTGTATTTATTGTTTTTTCTATAGAGTACGTTTTATCCTTTTTAAATATAATTAAAATAAGAAATCGGTTATCAGTCAAAAACAAAAAAGCAAAAATATGAAGAGTATTTGAAGAAAGATTGTTCCCTTTCACAACTCTATTGGAGCAATAAATGGAATTGCAAGATGTTACCATCTCGCTGGTGAAGCAAAAGGATAAAAGTTACTTTTTTCAACTCTACTGAAATGAAAGTAGCAAATGAGTGAATACACTGAAATGCCATTGAATTAGGGATAAGAGACGTTATCTAAATTCAGTACCACAGATCCCGCATTTGCGCGCATGCGTGGCCGAAACTCTGGTCATATGTAGCTGTCAGCTTTGGCTTCGCCAAGCATTCATCGTGAGAAGTGTAATGGGAAAGCCGCGATATTTAGATGCATTTTACAGAGGGCAGATCATAGGTGCCCGACGGATGGGCACTCAATCTCTGAAATTGTCAACGAACTCGGATTTTCTCATACGACAGTTTCAAGAGTGTTCTGGGAATATGAAAATTCTGGAAAAAAAAAGCACCAGGACAACGAGCTTTGAATGATTGTGGGCTTCACCATCTGACCCGCATTGTACGGACTGAGAGGGGCCACACATTATCTGAAATCACCTCCCATCTGAACACAGGTTCCAGCCTGGAAGTCAATGCATAGATCATGCAACACTCACTGCATCATCTCAGCTTCGGGAGCCGCCGACCTACGAGAGTCCCACTTCTAATGGCACAACACCAGGCTCAACACTTTGACTGGGCTAATGAACATCGAAACTGGACTATCAAAAATTGGCAACCGATAGCCTGGAGTGATGAATCCTGATTTAAACTTCATCACGCTGATGGGAAACTGAGGTTATGGTGCCAACCCCATGAAGCCATAGATACTGCATGTCAGGTCGGAAATCTACAAGCTGGTGGTGGTTCAGTGATGGCCTGGAGTGTCTTTATTTGGACGTCTGTGGGACCTTTGATACATGTCCGATGACTCTCAATGAATCCCAGTATATGGAACTGATGGCTGACCATTTACACCCTTTTATGACCATCATGTATCCCATTGGAGATGGCATCTACCAGCAAGACAACTGTTCACTTCACAAGTCCAGGCTGGCTACTGCATGGTTGCAGGAGAATTCTGCTGACTTTGAAATAATGAATTGGTCACCTAGAAGCCCAGATTCAAATCCCATCGAAAATCTATGGGATACCGTCGAGCAGAGTGTTCAGGGCTGTGTCCCATCAGCGACGACCTTGAGAGAATTGTGGACAACTCTGGAGGATGCATGGGTAGCCTGAACTGTGGAATATTTATGCAAGCTTGTGGAGTCCTTGCCTCATCGTGTGGCGGCCGTTATTAGGACCAGAGGCGGTCCAACACGTTACTAGGTTGCTATCCCTAATTCAGTGGCACTTCAGTGTATAAACCTAATAGCAACTAAGGAATCGCCATTTTGGCCAACTTTGGTCTCAAGTTGCTAGCAGGAAAATGCTGACAGTTTACTATCTAGTTTCTCTAGTAATCTGGTTCCACTTTACTATATCTGTAGCAATTACTTACAATATTTCTACTCACATATGGAATATTGCTTTTTTACTGTATTTGAAAGACTAAATCAGTTAAAAAATGAAGTGTTTACATTAATGCTAGAGGAAAAAATTAGTCAAACAGTTAAAGATAGGTAGACTTATTTAAATACACAAATTTCAACAAAAGACATAATATTTAGAGACATATTTTAGTGATTCAGGTATTCAGTGATTGAGTTATTGATGAAGTGACAGAGGATCATGCTAATTGTCACTATGAGACGAAATGGTAGAGCTCTGAAAATTTGCACTTAGGGGTAATCTAGGTAGTAGATATCTGAAGAAAATTAGAAATTTGACATCCGAGATGTGTTAAAAGTTTAAATAGAGATCACATATAGGTCGAACCTTGAACTACGAGTTGTAGAAATGAAAAAAAAAAGCAATCTGGAGAGTCCATCAGATTAGTTTTCCTTTCGGATCCCGATCCCTAGAGTTCTTTGAGGTAAAACGTGAAATTCAGATCTACCGCTGCTTAAGGGATACATTTTACTTTTATTTGTGGTAGAGAGATTAAATTTGGTGCTTGGTGTATTTCAGATCGCAGGTCTCAGAAACTTTGTGAAATATGAGACATGGCTGGTTGTTCAAGGTCAAAGGAGAAATTTCATGTACTGGTATTAGAGAGCTAAAAACGATGAATAGGAATATTTCGGGTCTTTGATCTCAGAAACATTGTGAAATTTTTGATTTGATGGATCAGTTCAAGTCAAACTCTGATATAATGTGCTAAGGAACTAAGATTTTTCTTATAGAGGAGTGCGGAACATAGATTTCAGAAAAATTAAGCAATTTGAGATACGGTGTCACGTTCAAGGTCATATAGGGTTAGAATATGGTCTAGATAACTAGAAATCAAAAGGTGGCGATTGATTTCTTTATCAGCCTGCAGGTCGTAGTTTCAAACTTGTTCATTGCTACAGTAGAGAGCGCAAGGTCAATTTTATGTATGGTCGAAAGTTTAACCACCAACTATATTTATTTATATTTGTTACTTGAAGATCGATTCAGTTATTTCCCCTACTCGTTGAACACAATACTTTAACAAATTCAAATTTATTTTGCTGGTCCTTATTATGGTCCTTACTTATTCTTTGGTTACAGTGTTCACATCTCTAGGGCATTTTTGGCTAATGAGTGTACATGACTGGAGTATGATCGAAGGATCTAAAAATGTAATATTGTTTGATACCAAAAATTTTTTTCTAATAATTTTTCATGTGTAATATCCCTGAATTGTTGCCCTTTATAGTCTATATTTTTAATGCACCCAGTAGGAATAAGAAAGAAAACCATAATGATCTTTTATATGGCTCAATGGATTTCTCTTTAGCTGTGAGCTTATCAGGGCAGAGATATATTCGTATATTTTTTATTTTAGGTAGGTTACATAAGCCTTTTCCGTTTTAACTTCTAACTACTAGAAACGGAAAAAAAAAAATTCTACTATAACACGTTAGACTATTAGACCACTTTCACTTCTTCCGGAGTAATTTCTTGTATTACGTGCTTATGAAATGGCAGTGGTTTACTCATGGTTTGTTGTCAATTTGGGACATGGAAGATATTGTGGCAAATGTTGAAAAGTTGACGCCTCAAACTCGCTCCGTGTAATGACTTGAAGATATTAAGATTAAATAGTATAGTAGCTATTGTAAATCTTCGAAAATATGGGGAGTCAAAAGATTCATGAATCACTTTTTACAAAATATGTAAAGATTAGTGCCGTCGTTGCTTGTTACTGGTAAGTTTTCGGAGCTTAAACTAAAAAGTAATTAACAGGAAAAAAATAAATACCCCTCAAGCAGCTTGCTTGTCACAGAGGCCTGACAGGAGACTGTCAGTTTGTATGCCACAGTGGAAGGTGTGAGAGGATGGCAAGATCTCAGCAGAAAACGACACATCTATCCATGCCTTACCCGGGGCTCGAACCCAGGTCCCTTAGAATCGGTAGCCAAGCGCACTAAGCACTCGGCCACGGGACGGCTAATTAACAGAACTAGTAATAAAAATTGGTAAGAACTTTCTGTATGTAGTTTCGAATTGTACTACATATTATTATAGGACTATATAGATATTTCGTTTGCTCCCTTGCCAGTGGGGTAGGGTGGGGGTGGCTCAGCTGGTAGCACGCCAGGCTTGTAATCTGCTGTCCTAGGTTTGAGTCCTGCTCGGCCAGCATTGAGATTTATCTCTGCAAAACTCCTGCCAATTTGAATTACAAGAAAGCTTCAGAAAGAAATAGTTCCATCAGAGGTCAAACAAAATCATCTACTATGTATCAGTTATTCTCACTATAAAAAGCCCCTGTACTTAATAGTACCCTCAGAAACAAACTCAAAAAATAAGAAAAATTTAAATAATGCACTGCTGATTCATATTATAAAACCAGACCTGAAAAATCATTAATCTCATCAGACACAACAAGCCCAAAAAAAGAAAATTGTAGATATTTTACCACTGATTTGCATTGCTGAAACAAACTGTTGAACTTGGTAATCCCATTGGAGATAATAAACCTCAAAACCTCAAAACCCAATTTTCATATAAAAAAGTCCCTGGGACTAAATAATCTCATCAGACACAACAAACTAAAAAAAAATACAATAGTAAATAATCCATTGCTGTTCTGAATTAGAAAATTACAAAAAACAATTTTTTTTGATATAATGTAATATAATAAAAAACTTCTGAATTACAAAAGCAGAACACAAGAACTTTGTAATCTCATCAGACACAAGAAGCCTAAAAAAATAAAACCATCAATTCCAGTATTTAAAAAAACAATAACTATATACAGCCATAATATATTTCCCAAAAATTTGAACAATTAAAATCGGTGTTAAAATTTATAACCTTAAATAGTGATAAAATTACAATTGTAAATTAATATTAAAATTCATACCCACAAATATTGATACAAATGACAATAGAGAAATAATATTAAAATTTATAAACATAAATATTCATAAAATATACATAAACACTGGAATGTATTCAAAACATTTCAGATTGCCATTTCTCCATTAAAGAACCAACAATAGTTTTATCTATAATCACCATATATTTCACTCCTAAGTCTACAAAGGGGGAAAAAAAACTGTCAAATAGTTTCAAATATTAGCCATAAATTCAGAATGGGATAAATGTATAGTGTAATATAGCAGTATAATGGAAGTTTATAGCATAGGGAGTATTGTACACTGTGGTCCTCCTCCTTCCCTTCATACCTTGCCCCTGGAAAGGGTTAGTGTTGGGTGGTCAGATATCTCATTTTCCCATGAAATGACCATTACATTATTTAATGGGCTGCAATTGTCCTGTTTTTTGTTAACTTTTGCAATTAGTTTAAAAGTATAATGCTTATTTTCAAAGAAAAAATTAAGCAAAAATTGATATAATATTTTTCAGTAATTAAAATATACTTTGTTTCCAGTGACTGAGTAGTCTTAGGTAATATATAAATAGTTGTTCATCTAAATCTTCCGAACATGGGTCATTTCTACTGACGTGTCAAATAAAATCTTACTTAGAATAAAGGAGTATGTAATAATTCTTCCTCTAAAGCAGGATGATAATATTATTGGTGTAAAAGTGTACTCTAAAGTTGTCAGAAAAAAATAAAAAAATAAAAAACTTAAAAAAAAAATACTTATTTTTGTATATGCACTTTGTATATACTTGGAAAAGTAAAACATATTGCAATGATGAAATCATTACTTAGTTCTTAGTAAGTTGAAAGGAAAAATATACAGGGTGAATCTGAAAAAGTGGGCAAAACTTTACGGGGTGGTAGAACGCAGCTATACGAGCAATATTCGTCATAGAATGTATGGTCGGAACGCAAGCGGTGAGAAGTTAAAAGGTAGTTTTCCACTGTCACATTTAAAGAATGAACACAAGAAGGAGAGGAGATACTTCAGAAAACATTTATTAACAGGAATGTAATTGAGGTACATGCTCAAAGAAATTGCTCAAAAGAGCCTGCGTCTTGCTTGGCCACGGCGAAGGATCCCGTTTCACACAGCCGCCGATGCAAACGCTCGAAGGTTTTCCGATCTGGAGTGCATCTCATCGGAAACCGGTCGGATGCTCACTTGCATTCCGTCCGCCGCACCGTACACAAAGTGCATATCCGCCATTTCGTGGTTATAACCAGCCATCCTCTTGGCAATCCACGGTATAAATGCCGTTGGGTGCGAGGACCGACCCTTTCATACCATTTCCAACGCCACCTAGCGGCTCGCCGTTTGCGTTCCGACCATACATTCTATGACGAATATTGCTCGTATAGCTGCGTTCTACCACCCCGTAAAGTTTTGCCCACTTTTTCAGATTCACCCTGTATATCAAAATGGTGTTCTTTTGCACATGGTAGATGTTTCCTGGACTCCTATAAAATAAAATTAAAAAAATTCTCTGCAAACAGCTGCTTTCTACAGAGATCTGAGAAGATCTTGTCAATTTAATAAGCCACAGAGATCTGTGAGGAAGACATGACCCCCCCTGCAGAACAGCACAGAAATATCCATACCTTACCTAGTGTTTGAATTCAGATCTATTTGATAAGTAGCAAGCACGCTAACCATTTGTTCCTATATTTCTCTTAAATTGAGTAAGCAATTTCATCATTGGCAATGTATTTTACATTTATTTTTTATTTTTTAAACTTATAATTGTAGAAATTCAGAAAGAATTTTTATAGAGCAGTTAGATAAAAATTTCTTTTAATTTAAACATAAATGGCAATCACAGTGCTGTGTGATGAAATTAATATTCAGAGATTTGATGCACAACTTGATATGAATATAAAAAATGTTTTTTATTGTTATAAAAGAAAAAACTAGTTCTTTAATAATTAAAACAATACTCCTCAGGCACCCACTTGTATGGGAGGCCTGACAGGAGCTTATCATTATACACTATAGAGATCTGTGAGGAAGGTGAGACTTTATAAGAAAGATAACTCAGAAAATATCCATGCCTTATCCAGGATTTGAACCAAATCTCCTTGTTTTGTAGCCAAGCACAATAACCATCGTGGTGTGCAAATTTACATTTTACCATGATTGTCAACAGAATTAGTACTTAATCTTATTTGCATAATTACATTTTTTATTATTGCTTAGTAATAGGTTTTATTATGTTGCAGGATTATTTCGATATCGCTGGTATTTATCAATAAACATCTTCTCAGCAGTCAAGATGTTAAGGTTAGTAGTCATTGTTTTATATTGTGTATATATATGTATATAAAAAAGTTACCCAGAAGCTAAAATTGGAAAAAAAATAATGCTATTAAAATTAATTCATGCTGAAGTGCCATTGAAGTTCTAAAATAAGCTTTGATGAAAAAATGAGACAAAAGATAAGTTAAAGAATTAAATTATGTCAAACAGGATTTTTCAACAATTTTGAAGTGAAATTTCAAGAGTCAATTTTAACAAAATAATGGGGCAGCAGAAACACATTTCAAATATTGTGGGTGTTTTAGGGAGGGAGTGCAAATTGTCAGTTTCATCATTCATGTGAATGAAACTGTTTTTAAATTTTCTTTTCGAGGGAAGGTCGGTGCTTTTGCTCGTGCTTTATTGGGAATCTTAACAATAGACGTTCAGGTGCACTAATTGGTGAATAGAACAAATTAAGCAGAGAGAGAGTATTGTGAAAGTGATAACTTTTGTGTAATATGCAAATTTTGTATTTAATACTCTGCATCCACACTTCACTAGGGCTGACACTGTAGAGTTACCTATAATAACCTGGAAAATTGTTCTTTTTGAACAACCAGAAAAGAAATTGTCAGTACTATTTAATTTCTTCAAAGTTAATTCATAGCATCAATGTTCAGCTCTTAATTTGCTGTTGCTTTCAATTATATATATATTGTTGAAAATGATTCAGAATCACAGAAATATTTTAAACACTAATTAACCAGAGAGATTAATAGTGGTGATAAATCGGAATTGAAAACTTGACATTCTTTTAAAAGCTGTTTGAGGCCAGCCAAATCTGTTGGGTTTTTTTCATCACTGAAATATTGCACAATTTCTTCTGAAGGGTATGGTTATATTCTTGTAAAATGGAAATTTTAATATGCATGTATCAATCACTGATTGCTTCATTATTTGTATGATTCATTTTAAAAGACAGAAACAGTAGTAAGTTTTAAGAATATGAAAGCAGACTATGTATATGTGGTCATATTATAAATGTAAACAGTAAAAATCTTTCTGAAATCAGTAATGTCAATCAGTTATAAAAATGGCTAATTAGTAGGAAATGATTTTATTAGCAACAGCTTAAGTTTTTACTCTTTTAATCAAATGGAAAAGCTTTCATAAAATCTAATTAAATAAAACCTATTACTAAGCAATAATAAAAAATGTAATTATGCAAATAATGCAGCGATATTTTTCCCCCAAAGGGTTAGCAAAGATAAAGAATTTTTATCATGTTTACAATATAGTTATGTAAAAACTAGTTATTGAGGAAAAAGAATGGTCATTGAAGTGAAGCGTTTATCTTCATATCAGTTTCTCAAAACATTTATTTTCTCGTATAAAATCTCGAATGAATTCTTCATGAACTATAGCTTGATAAAGAAAAATGTCAAAGGTAAAAAATTGCTGAACCTGATTAAATTTAACTAACTGAAAATAAAAAAAAATCAAAAGCTCAAGATAAAAAATAGATTTATAAGAGAAAAGAAAACATATCTCGTGAAAATTTGAAATAGAGCATCAATATTTGCAAAATTTGTAGAAATTTGAAAAAAACATAATTTGTGCCATGAAAAATTCACACACATAATTTGTGCCACACAAAAATTCACTTAAAGCTAGTTATTATAATTATTTCTTTTAGTGCTGTTGTGGCTGAACAGATTTTAATTGCATATTGTCACTAAATGAAGATAATATTTCTTTTTCAGCTTGATGCTCCTCTGTTTGTAACCTGTTTCCAGTGCATCATTGCAGTTATTTTATGCATCATTCTAAGCTACTTAAGTGTCCTTGTTCCATCAATTTTTACATTTCCTTCTGTTTATCTAAATGGAACTGTTATGAAAGAGGTAGGGATTAAAGTATATATTATATGTAATTCTTTTTATTTTAATTTTACAGATTTAAAAAACAAATTTAAAACAAAGGTTTGTATTAATCCTCCCACACCTATGCAAAAATAATTCTGAAGAAAACTGTGCAATATGCACTTTCTATATTCCATTTTTATCTACATATTTCTGTACAGCAATGATAAGTTGATTTATTAACTTTTATTTTTTGCATTGATAAATGGTAGCTAGGTAGTCACTGGAAGGAGAGCTATGCACCAATCCCCTGTGATGATGCATAGAACCGGCCAGGCCTAGCACCTAATGTCCAACCCCGCCTTCTCGTGGTGCGGACCGTTAGTAACTTTCAAAAGAGATACTCTCTTGTGGAAGTGAACGGAAGGGGAGGGCTGCCAGATTAGTGTGGCCTACTGATCTGGACAACTATGGCTACTTTTCTTTTTTTTTCTACCCTGCTGAGGAGTGGTCAACCACACAGGGTCCTGGTGCTGACCATATAAACCTACTGGACTGGACAGATATATGGCTCTGAGCTTGATTATGGATCCTGATTTTGCTGCACTGGTGGGCTTCTGTGGAGGGAAAATCTTCCGCTGTGTTTTCTTTTTGTTTGTGGGTTGACAGCCCCAAGTGAATAGATCCACAGGATATGTTTATCAGCTGGTGGATAATCCTGAGCAGAAGTCATCGCAGGCACCTGAACTCTTTGCTTCTATTGGCATCGTCAAATTCTACATTGGAGGAAGTCTTCCAGTGTAGATGGCTTCAGCCTTTAGTAGTGGGGGAACGGGTCTTTGCCCCATGTCTGCGATTAGGGGGCTGTTTGATATTGTCGGCATTCCCTCTCTCAATAAACATAGTTTCTTTAAACATCCCACTAACCATTTTCTCTCCATAGGTAGTTGGAATGTGAGGACTCTGCACAGAGCCTTTTCTCTTGATGTCCTCACACAAGAATTCCACCGTTATAATTTAGATATTCTCGGCTTGCAAGAGACCAGATGGACAGATAAAGGTCAGATTCTTAAAAATAATCTTAAATTTCTCTTTTCAGGGAGGGACGACAAAAAGCATCACCAAGGCGTGGGTCTGCTTTCTCAGCAGACACGCTAGTGATGCTCTTCTAGGATATGAGTGCATTAATGAAAGGTTTCTCACAGCAAAATTTCAGACAAGCGTTAAAGACTTGAATGTTATCTGCTGTTATGCCCCCACTGAGGATGCCGATGAGGATGAGAAGGATAGGTTTTATGAACAACTTCAGGATATTTTGAATTCTGTCAAGAAAGGAGATATTACCCTTGTTCTTGGTGACTTTAATGCCAAAGTTGGTACTGACTCTGACCTTTGGGGAGGAGTAATAGGCCCTTTTGGTATTGGTAGCTGCAATAGCAATGGGCAACGTCTCCTACAGGTAAGTAAACTCAATGGATTCAGAATAACTAACACGTATCACAAACACCGCGACATACATAAGTAC
The DNA here is from genome assembly GCA_038380435.1 of Ryuthela nishihirai. NCBI lineage: Eukaryota > Metazoa > Arthropoda > Arachnida > Araneae > Heptathelidae > Ryuthela > Ryuthela nishihirai. The sequence goes on from JAWZYU010000020.1 coordinate 47,363,200, forward strand.
ACATGGGTTTCACCTGATGGGCTGCATAAGAATATGATTGATTACATATTAATTAACAGCAAATGGACTAGTTCTGTTAGGAATACCAGGGCATATAGGGGAGCTGAAATTGGATCTGACCATTACCTTGTTAAAAGTGTGTTGCAACTTAAACTTAAAAAGTGTTGTGCTAGGGTTAAAAAATTTACTTTTAATACTGAAGCTCTGAAAGATCCAGTTATAGCCAAAGCTTACCATGATAGGTTACTTAGTCATTATGACAGTCATGGTTTGCTTACTACTGAAGTTGAGGAAGAATGGGATCATTTTAAACAGGCTTTTTTGGACACTAACAGTACTCTTTTAGGAAAAAAGGAGCAGAAGAGGGAAAATTATCTGAGTGATAAGGCACTTGAGCTTATTTCGGAAAGAAAGAACTGCAGGAATGCCCTTAATCAATACCCTACTAGTCCTAATAGAAAGCATTACAGAGACCTTAATAAACTTGTAAAGGATCAGTTAGCTGCTGATAAGAATCTTTGGCTTGATGGTTTGGCTGACAAAGCCGAGGAAGCAGTTAGACAGCACAACAGCAGAGAGCTGTACCAGATAGTTAATGTTTTGTGTGGTAGAAAACGGACAGGCATACAAGGATTGAAGGATAAACAAGGTAAGGTTATAGAAGGGGAGGATTCTGTCATGGCTAGGTGGGCTGAGCATTTCAGTGATGTTCTAAACAATGTAGTTAGTTCTACTCCCATTGTTTGCAATGATGATAGATGCATTGGTGGCTTTAATGTTGGCCCTATAACACAATCTGAAGTTAGTTTGGCTGTTTCTAAACTTAAACTTCATAAATCCCCAGGGGTAGATGAAATTACTACGGAAATGCTTAGAGCTGGGAATGTTTCGGTTACCACTTGGATGACCGAAATTCTGAATCTCTTTTATGATAAAGACATGGTTCCTAAGGATTTTACCAGAGCTATTGTTATCCCTATTTTCAAAAAAGGTGATCGCAGTTCTTGTGATAACTATAGGGGTATCAGCCTACTCTCTGTTCCAGGTAAAGTTCTTTCCATGATTGTGCGTAATAGAATTAAGAATCTGGTTGACAGGCAATTGCGTGATGAGCAATGTGGATTCAGAAGTGGTAGGGGATGTGTAGATCAGATATTTTCACTTAGGCAGATTCTTGAGAAATGTTTAGAGTTTCAGAAACCTTTGGTTGCTAGCTTTGTTGATTTCAAAAAGGCTTTCGACTCTGTTGATCGTCATAATTTGTGGTTGATTGTGAGATCATATGGTATACCAGACAAGTTAGTTAACATTATGAAAGCTCTCTATAATAACACTGAGTCGTGTGTGAGAGTTGGTAAGGCTTGTAGCAATTGGTTTAGCATTACTTCTGGTGTTCGACAAGGGTGCATTTTGTCTCCTTTTCTCTTTAGCTTGGTTATTGATTATGTTATGCGAAATTCACTTCAAGGGAAAGATTTTGGCCTTAAATGGGCTGGAGATAGGAAAATTTCTGATTTAGATTATGCTGATGATTTAGCCCTTCTGGCAAATGATGTTGATGAGATGAACTCTTTCATTCGAGCCGTTGATGAGACTGGTAGTAGAGTAGGTTTGGTTATAAACAGAGAGAAAACTAAAGTGATGAAAATTGGTCAGGCAGGCTGTGATTCAATTAATCTGAATGGTTGCAGTCTTGAGCAGGTGTCACAGTTTAATTATCTTGGGAGCTATGTAACAGATAATGGTGATGTGCGGCATGAGATTAACAGACGAATAGGGATTGCTGCTGGGACTTTTAAGAATCTATGGAGAGTGTGGAGAAATAGGCGTATACACCTAAAGACTAAAATTAGACTGTATAATAGTTTGGTTCTTTCTAGGGTTAGTTATGGTAGTGAAACTTGGACACTTTGTAAACAAGATAACAGGAAACTAGATGCTTTTGATTCCAGATGCTTACGCAGTATCTTGGGCATTAGGTGGTTCAACTTTGTAACTAATGATGAGATTAGGAAAAGGAGTTTGCAACCTCCTTTAAGCAGCATATTGTGCAGAGAGAGACTCCATTGGTTTGGCCATGTTGCCCGTATGAATAATTATAGATTGGTGAATAGGGTTATGAACAGTGTGCCTAAAGGCCTCAGAAAGAAGGGGAGACCTAGGATGCGGTGGGCAGACAATGTCAAACAGGACCTTGTTAGAATTGGTGTGCAGTGGCCAGATGCAGTAGATGTAGCTCAGGATAGACTTGCTTGGAGAACTAAATTGCACGGTCTGGTTGGACCTCCGTAGCCCATGGCTGCTTGAGGATGATGATGATGATGATGATATCATTTCTGTCATCAACTTAATGCAAGTTTATGACAAAGAATATTAATTATGAATAAAATATGAAAATTGAAAAATGACATTAAAAATATTGTGCACAAAAATGGATCCATGAATTGCTTAGTTCACTTTCAGTCTGCCTTCTTTTAGAATTATGCACAAAACTGAATATTTTAGGTATTAGATTTAAATTATAGTTTTTTTTTTTTTTCGTACTCTGGAATGCTGCTCTCAAAAACAAGTTTTGAGGATTGCATAGAATGAAAATGTTAGGAAATGAAAAATTAGTCTTCAAAGATAATCTTCAGTATAAAAGTTAAGGAAATATATTTAAAAAAAATCAATAGCTACAGAATAAGTATTAGATATTTAATTTGTTTTATCTCTTTCTTGAACTGAACTGGTGGCTTAATTGATATGTGCCAGGCTTTTAATTGGCAGTCCTGTGTTTGAGTCCCCACTATATTTGTTTTTGAGATTTTCTCTGCTAATTCCTGCTATGCCCTCAGAAAGAAAGAAAACAATGATGGGCTTGGAAAGGCCACTGTTGTTTTGGATAGGACATTAAACTCTGGTCTTCTATGCAAACAACTACTCTAAGCACATTTTAGAACACTGGATGGTCTTGATGGTAGGTCTCCTATTAGCTGTCAAGTGGATCCCATTTCTATACCCAACTCTGAGCCTTATGGTCTTGCCATTTTTGCTCTTTGCATGAATAAAAATGCCTTCCACAGGTAAAAAAACTTTTGAAACTATTTAAAAAACTTAGAGTTACATTTGCTGAAATTTAAAGTACATACCAATCACTTTATGATATTGGAATTACTGATTATAATAGACTCTTTAATATATGAATATCATAATGAGAAAAATTGATGAAGCTTTTCAATAGAAGCTCTTACTAATTGATATCTGCAAATAAAACTAATCTTTGTATGTATTTGCTCACTGTTTTGAATAGAAGCTGTTCTAATCTAATCTATAATTGTGTTAATAACACCAGATCTTTAGCCTAGTGGGTTAAAAATGCTGGTTTAAATAGAGAAATTCCCATAATGTTCATGTAAGCATAGCAATCCATGAAAAGTTTGCTGAAAAAAATAAGTTTTGCTCTGAGTGGAGAGTTCAAGAAATAGCTAAAACTAATGGAATATCTATTACTCATTCTGCAACTATTTTTTTTATTATTTTTTTAACTTTTGTACTGAAGATTATTTACAAAAACTAATTTTTCATTTCCTAGCATTCGTATTCTATGCTATCCTCAAAACTTTTATTCAGTAGTATTCCAGAATATGAAAAATTATTGGTGAAAAATCAGTTTACTATTGAAATTTCACTATTCAACTTTAAATTGCTAGTTAGGCATGCTGACTGTATTTACTGAAATATTTATTTCATATCATCAGTGCCAGCTAAGCTCTCCCCTTTCTCGACCATATATGGCACCACGAGTAACTACAAGGGTTGAATTGAGTTGTTTTTATCTCCGAGGGGCACTTTTTTTTTGCCCACAAAGGAGCTCAGAGAGGGTTGGGTGGAAAGGGATCCACTGGACAACTGTTAGGAGATTGTGCCTCCTGTTAATGCCAACCAGTGTGTTCTTTAGTGTGCACAGGGCATGGCTCTCCTGCACAATGCGCCATGGCATAACATCCCATCTGATGAACAGTGGCCTCTCTAAACCCATTAGTGTCTCCTTTATGATCAAGGCAGGGTGGGGTTTAGCAAGGTGAGTATATATAAGGTAGAGTCACAAGGCTATGCTTTTCCAAGGTCATACAAGTGTCACTGAGAGGACGTGCCCAGGACGTGACAGTGGGGAGAGCTCAATTAATTACATAAATAATCATATGTTCTTTTGTGTCTTTCTTTGTTCTTGCTAGGTAAATTTCTCTCTCTGTGAAATCTTTCAGGTAATTTTTGTTTCTTTTTATCTTGCTGAACTATGCAGTAGCAAACTACATGGTAATCTTTTGAAGAATAAGAAAAACAATGTTTCATATATATTCAAATTAGAAGCAAAAATTAGTCTTTCTAAGAATATGCATTATATGCATAAATGACTAAATAATTTAGAAAAAAACAAAATAAATGAAAGATTTAAGCAATAATCAAAATATTATGAAATGTTTCTATTAAAATAATAAAATAATATAGAAAAAAATGGGAAATATATTTTTGAAATTTTACTAAAGATAAAGTGGAAAAAAATACAGTAAAATTTTGCAGTGTTTTAAAAAAATGCTTAAAATTTAACCTACCATTTTTTTCTTTGAATTTTTATTATTTTATGAAGCATAATTAAGTTCTCTTTCTTTTGCTATATAATATGATATATTTCCATTCATTAGTTACTTCAGGATGAGATTCTAAAGTTGTTTATTTTATTTTCTGAAAACACTTTAAAATAAATCCAGCCATCACTGATTATTAGATTTTTCACAATTCTTAGACTTTTCACGATCACGGATGAGACGGACTAAGTCTAAGTAAAACCGTGTCATAAAAAATAATTTTACTTTAAAAAACTAGACAATTTAAATAAAAAATGAAAAATATATCCGAAAAGTGATAAAGAACTATGAAAAAAATTTTAAAAACAGTTTCAAAGCATTTAAAGTTTAATTGATGCACTGAATTTGAGAGAATGAGCCACTTTATTATGAAGCTGCATAACTGCTAGGGAAAAGTTTAATTCTAAAATTCTGGCAGAAATTTTGGTTAAAAACACAATTTATTTACCTTGATTAATACTTTAAATGTAATTAAAAGTATTGATAAATAAAGTCCTACTGTTTAAAAATCATGGTCTGAGTAATCCTAATGCTTATTCTGATTGCTGCCATTATAGATTCCTAGCAGATTCACTTTCAATCGTTTCTAATTAATTATTGTTTGTGATTGCAGTGTCCGTATGAGAAGCAATAAAAAATAATTTTAAAAGTATTAAAGTAAATAAAAAGCGTCTTTAAAATCTAAAGTCTGCTAAAATATTGATCGAAAGCCTATGTGCATAATTTCTGGATGATGCAATTTCTGGCAGTAAAAAAATCACTATCCTTACGTTAAAAGTTTAGAAAGCATTACAACTCTAGTAGAGCTATAAATAGAACAAAATATACAGAAACGCAACCGATTGATGATTTAATTATGGGAGAGCAGAATAAAGGCATAAACTAAATTGGCACTGCTTGATGCTGTTTACAGTGACTGAGCATGCTCAAACGTTAAGATATATAACATTTGATCGAAAGCCTATGTGCTAATGGCAGCAATCAGAATAAGGACTTTATTTTTCAATGTCAAGCAAGATCAATGGGTAAAAAATATATATCATAGATTTAAATGTTATTTTTGATATTTAATTATTAACAGTTGAAAACAATTCAGATTTTTATTTGAAATTTTTTTTTTCACAACCTTGTACTACAGGAGTGAAACTTTGCTCTCCAATCACTAGAATGGTCAAGATGAAAGTGATTCTTCGAACTGTGACATGGTTAGGGAATAATAATGTTATGTATGAAATATATATGTTTTGTATGACAGGGAAACAATATTTTATGTAGTTTTTTAAAATTGTAACATTTTAATATTATTCTACAATTTTATTCTTTATTTTGGTGTAGTTTTACTATTAACTGTTATATTGAAGTATTAAAAATGTTTAGATGCTGGACATTTGTGTTAAAACCATTTTTATTATGTTATATCAATATGTTTGTTCTTCAACCATGACAAATTTATATTAGATTTGTATTGAGCTGAATAAAATGAAATTAGACATCAGCAGCAATATATGCTTCACATAATTGTGTTCAAATCTTCTAAGTCATTAAGCAATAGAAAGTTTTAAATTTTTAAATGACTTTATTATGAGTATTTCATCAAATTGTAACTTTTTATCTTTAATGTGCTAATATTGTGCAAGAAACAGTGTGTATATATGCATACTTTAATTCATTGCTAGCTATTTTAATACTATTGACTCTCTTATTCAAAATTGACCTTTTTTTTATAGTGCTTATTGAACTATACATAAAAATGTGAAATTAAGACTAACCTGTATGTTTGCAGGTTCTGCCATTATCAGCTATATTTGTAGCAATGATTACTTTCAATAATTTGTGTCTGAAATTTGTTGGAGTTCCGTTTTACTATGTTGGACGATCTCTTACTACAGTATTCAATGTGGTAAGTTTTTAATTTTTGAAAATTTAAATCAATTAAAAGTGTATTAATTTTTTTATGTATGTGGCCATGTTATAATCCATATTGTATTCACATTTATGAACTTAAAGTTCATAAATATAGTCTCTCTAATATGTTGGACTTTCAGAAAACTTATGTTTAGTAGTCTTCCCTAAAATATCTTGAATGTCAACAGTAAATTAACTGCTTGTATATTTTTAACTGTTGCCCATGGTATCAATGAGGTCCATGATGTAAGCATAACCCATCAATTTAGACAAAAAGGGATAAAATTAATAGTGAGACTAATACACACACAGCACTAAGACCTTGAGACTAAGATTCCCCCTCCCTCCAAAAAAGGTATGAGTTTAATTTAGTGAAGAACACTTATTTTTAAAAGTAATAGTAAATCAAGATATTAAAAAAGTTCATCAGCTATAACTAAGGACTAAAACTTTATTCTTAGCATGTAGTATTATCTGTTTTACTGCAGTTCCCAGTTTCGAGTCCCACTTGGGCCAGCATTGAGATTTATCTCCACAAAATTCCCTGCCCTACCCTCAGTTAGCAGTGGACACCAATGGGCTTAGAAAGGCTACCTCCGTCATGTGGGACATTAAACTGTGGCCCCATGTGCAAGAGAGCTATACTCTACACATTAAAAAACACACTGGATGTCCTTGATGAGAGGCTATCATCTGTCTCCTAACAGCTGCCTAGTGGGTCTCCTCCCCCAACCTTCTCAGAGCCCTTAGAGTCCTTGTGACCTGGCCATTTAACTTATTGTGTACAAAAAAGTGCTGCTCAGAGGTAAAACAACCCAACTCTTACCAGTTTTGCAATCAATAAGCATAGCTATGGGTAGGGAGAGAATGGAAGCTGTAACACTCTAGTCATAAAAACTGCATAGCATCAAATGCACATCTCAGTTCAATTGTCATGACTATCCATATATTGACAAATATTGATCTGGGATTTTTCTTCACTCTCCACTTACATCTTTAAATTTTAAATGTTGATATTTCCTGTTTCAGTGAGTTTTTATTGTATTGTTTACTAGTCTGTTCTGTTGCTTTCATGTTATTTCAGACTGTATTAACTGATGTCACTGAAGTAATACTATATGTTATTTTATTCTTATTCTTTCATGCACATGTTTTTTCCTAGTGATGTGTCTTAGGTGACATGAAATACATAGTGATTATATTTATAACAGTGGTCAATTTTAAACTGATGCAACAGTTGGTCACCCAGTTTTAACATCTGCTTTACCTTTAAAACTTAAAGTACAACTTGCACATGTGTATATCTATCTTTAAATGCCATCTCATATAAGCATTTTAAGAAAAGAGCAAGGTTCAAGGAGTTGTAAGAACATGGTGAAATTAGCTCCAATGAGGGGTTCTGTACACCATAGTCCTAAAGGACTGTGTGCTACATCAACAACTAATGTCACCTTACTCTCATCAGCAATGATCATTTAGAACAATTGCATATTAGTGGTGAACAGCAATAACTCAATGCCATCTATAAGAATGGTAATTGAATGATGCACATGTTGGCTGCTTTGAAAATGCTACAAGTCTTCAGCCATGCTGTATAGTAAATACATCCATTTATGAACACAAGAGCATTTATGCGAGAAGAGAAAAAGCATACAGCCTTGTATAACTCAAGTTGTAATAGCTTATATAACTCCAATTGTGTATAACTCCAGTTGTAATGATTAACCAATCACTGCAAGCTTGACCAAATCTCATATGTTATTGAGTGTTATAGAAGGCCATTATTATATTTACTAACTCTTCTGGTATTACACAACATTCATGATCAACCACAGATTGTGCCAATCAAAAGGGTTAAATGCCTTTTAGAACTCTGAAAAACTAGTAAATACAGGTTTTTAAAATTAAACATTTCTCAAAACATTGCTTCAATGAAGCAAAATTGACCTGCACAGTCTCTACCACTTCTGAACAGAAACTATTAATTTCTGTATTGTCTATCAGTCAACTGTTATTCATAATTATAAATAGAACATTAACAGGAACATAAGGTGACTAATGCCTCTATAATTACCAGAAGAATACTTTTTCGAGAGTAGAAATAATTATACCTTTAGTAAAATCCTCATGAAATAAAAGCTATATTGTAGAAAATATTCAACACTTTAGTCAGCCATGTGACAAAAGAATCATTTCCAGTTCTCATTGTTTAAGCAGTAATTTCATCTGTCACTGGTGACTTGTGTAGCTTTATTTTTGAGTTCATCAAATTATGTCCAGGTTGAAAATAGAACTCATCAATGTGATAGTTACAATTGACATTTGATAAAAAAAAAAGTAAGTGTGAAAAAACCACCAATCTGCTTCCTGGACTCAAACTTGGGACCATCCTGTGTTTCATTGCTGATTGCAACAGAATACAAAATCTTCATGTAGCCATGGGCTATGGAGGTCCAACCAGACAGTAATTTTCCTCTCCAGACATGTCTGTTCTGAGTTACAGCTGCTGCATTTGGCCACTCTAGGTCAATTCTGGCAGGATCCTGTTTGACATTGTCTGCCCATTGCATCCTAGGTCTCCCCCTTTTTCTGAAACCCTTAGGCACACTTTCATAATCCTGCTTGCCAATATCTGCAGCTATGCATATGGGCAACATGGTCAAACCAATGCAGTGTCTCTCTGCACAATATTTGTAACAGAATACCTTAAGTATATTAATACTTGATAAATGGCTATTTCAGCATTAGTTTACCTTGTTTTAAATAGTGCATGAAATGCCCCGACACCTTGAACTATATGGTAGTGCTTCCTTTTTTTTACATCAAAATATATTACATCATATTCAATCAAGTGTGATTCACCACCCTTTTAACTCAACTGGTACATAACCAGGTCTCAGGTTTGAATCTGAGAGGTGAAATTGCATTTTTTTTACACATTGTTTGATGCCATCATTAAAGCCATCAATCTTTGCAAACAATGGGAGCAGAAGTAACCACATTATTCCAAACATGGTTGAAATGCTCATCTCACCTAGCCATAACAAAATCCTAACCTTTAATAACCTTGTTCTCTTTATTCCTTATTTTTTGCATATGGTTTTCTTTCCCCCTTACAAATTTACTATCAGGTACAATTCTGTATTGTTATTTTGCTTGTCAGCCAGGCTGTCAAACCAAAAATTCTTATTTCTTTTGTTTAACATGCTTGGCTACTGATCAGAGGAACCTGGATTCAAGCCCTGGCTAAGACACAAATGTTTGTGTTGTTTTTTTACTGAGGTCTCATCTTCCTCACAGACCTTCTGGGATGGGGGTGTCTCAGTCGGTAGTGCACAGGCTCATAATCTGCAGTTCACAGGTTTGAGTCCTAGCTGGGTCAGCATTCAGATTTATCTCTGCAAAACTCTCCACCCTTGCCATGGTCAGTAGGGGATACTAATGGACTTGGAAAGTCCATTGTTCATCGAATGGAATGTTAAGCCTTGGCCCTGTGTGCAGAATAGCCATATCTTGTGCAGATTAAAGAACATGCTGGATGGCCTTGACGGGAGGCTGCTATCTGTCTCCCAACAGCTGTTCCAGTGGGTCCCCTCCCCCAACTTTCTCTGAGCCTTCAGGGTTTTTGTGACCTAGCTATTTAGCCCATTGTGTCCAAAAAAAAGTACCACTCAGAGATAAAGCAACCCAACCCACAATGGTGTGTAAACTGACAGGCATCTATCAGACCTCTGTGGTAAACAGCTATTTGAAGGGGTATTTTTTTTATTTTCAACTGATTTATTAAACATCTGTAATACGCAGGGCATTCAGAAAGTTCTTTACGTGTATCAGTAGATTTGCACTTGTTCCTCTAAAGTTGACAAGCTATTGTGTTTGAAAGTTTGTCTAAACTTGTCATTACATGCTAAAAACAAAAGGTGTATCATAATTTCTCTCTTCACTAGCAGTGCGAAAAATTCGGTCTATGAAATATGTGTGTTGTTTCTATGGAGCCTACTAAAGGGGAAAGATTTTACATTTCCTCAACTGATTAAATTCTTTTCAGATTTACTGACTACTTAAAATATATATATATTTGCTATCAAATGTAATATACTGAACTATAAATTTGTTTAACAGATGGGATGAATTATATCATTCATAAAAAACTTTTTAATGTTATTGTCCAGAATCAATAATTTTTTTTAATTTTGAAATATATTTGTTATGTGTAATTAGATTCAAACTTATTTATTTCATAGCAAATGATAAAGCATATTTTTCCTTTGCAGATTTTGACCTATGTACTTCTTCATCAGAAGACATCAGTAAAAGCAGTTCTGTGTTGCTTGATTATAATATTTGGGTTTATACTTGGTGTGAATGAAGAAGGTGTAACAGGTAAGTTTTAACACCAAAAATTAAACAATGTAACAATAAGAAAATAAAAATCAGTAAAGAGTTATTGAAGCTGGAACATTTAAATAGCAAATGTCACTGTCACACTCTTCCAAAAAAATTTTTTCTCCAAGTTGATGAAAACTGAAAAAGTTGTTACACAAACTTCAAATATTACATTTATGTTAGTGAATGATTTGTTGCTTTACCTTTGTTTTGTTTGTTTCTGTTATTATATTTTCTTGAGTAGAAAAGTTACAGTTAAATGTTTAAGCTTCCATAATTCTTTGAATATTAAATGATTATTTGCAGAAATTAGACAATTAGATAAATTTCAATGAGATCTTCAATTTTTTCCACAAAAAACTTATTTTCAAAGTTAGGGAGTTTGGATGTGGTTTTCCATTCACTTAAGACGGAAGTGTCTGGTTGCTTTTTGTAATATAGTGTACTTTACATTGATATTTTGCAGAGGAAAATGTTGCTATTAGCTGCTGATACTTTCCAAGCTACTAGAGGATGTTTCAAATTCTAAAACAATAATTCTCTTGCCACTGGACCAAGAACGTATAGGAATGTTTGCAGATTAGCACCACTAATAAGGTTTCCTATCCTTTGAACAATCATTAGATTTAAATCTGATGGGGAACTTTTGGTCCAAAGTAATTTATGATATTAATAAACAATGACCAACAACAAAGAGGGAACTGATGAAAACTTTGATTAAGTTATGGAACCATATCGTTTTTGTTAGAAAAGCAGTCCTGTGAGAGAACCTTGGTTCCTTTAACCCTTTTACTACCATACTGGCCCCAAATGGCTGAGTTTCTAAATGGACTCATCCAGTCAATGCTATTTCTTCTCTTCATTATCTCTTACATGCAGTTTGAGCTATTTTGGGCCAATATGATAGTGATATGGTTAGTGCTAGGAAGATGTAATATCCTCCAAATTAACTACCTATGAAGTAGGAGCTGTTTGTGGCTTGTACAGTAAATATTTTTTGTTCTAGAACTGAAAAATGTATATTTTATACTTGTTATAAAAATGCCATTTCATTTGTTGTAACTGTGCATTTATATTTGCAGTGTCTGAATGTATAGGTGTATTAAATATATGTAAAAACTAATGAATTGGCTATAAAATTCTGCATCTATTGAAGTACAATAGCTTTAAAAATTCTGGTGTAGTTTGCCAAAGGCACAATATGGCCTTAGTTGCCATTGCTCCAAAAAACCCTAAACAACAATGAAGTTTGCCAAACTATCTTTTATTCTGTATCACTATTATTAATCATTGACTATTGTATCATCCCTTATAGTCTCTAGCAACCATTTACTGTTCTGTTTCAAGCATTATTTCTTGTAAATCTGCCAATATATGTTCTAATTGCATTTGTTTTACCAGTTGTCTAGAATTTTTCAATCATAGTCTTTCATATACACTGCTCACAAAAATTAGGAGATATTTCAAAATGAATATGAAGCAATAATATCCCTAATTTTTGTGAGCAGTATGTATATGTTGTTTGTTATATGCACATTTTTAATGGCAAGTCAAGAATTATATTTTTTGAGTAGATGGTTAGGCTTTTTACTGAAATTTATCATTTATATTTAATGATGAAGAACAAAATAGCTTGTTAGTGCATAAATTGGCCATTTGTTTGTAATCTTTTTTTTTTCTATTAGGCTCACTATCTGTTACTGGAGTCATATATGGAGTTCTTGCTAGTCTTTTTGTTTCTCTATACTCCATTTACACAAAGAAAGTTCTTCCAGCTGTAGAAGGTAGTATATGGCAACTAACATATTATAATAATATAAATGCCACCTTATTGTTCCTACCATTGATGCTTGTTTTTGGAGAATTCCAAATAGTTTTTAAGTACAACAAACTTGATGACTTCCAGTTTTGGATGTTGATGACTATAGGTGGAATATTTGGTTTTGCCATTGGATATGTTACAGGATTGCAGATTAAGGTGAGTTTTTGTTACTTCTTTTATTTTGCCCATTATAAACCATTTTCATGATGCAGTTACATTTTCATGACTTTATTTCTAATAAGATTTAATATTAGAAGTCAATAATTTCTGTATAGTTTTGAATCTCATTGCTTAAAAAATTTGTATGAAGGATAAACCTAGACATGCCAGAAAATTGGTTTGAGGAACACTAGTTGACTTCTGGGCCTGTCTTCTTCATTCATAAAAATACAAAGTAATAATTGTGCCAAACACCACATCTAAATGTTGGCTATGTTGAAATGCCCATATATGCTCCTATTAATATTTCTCAGTTTAATTCCTTTTATCATGCTTCCAGAAGCATAGTTCAATTATTTTATGTATGGTTTATTTTAATAATAATTTAGCCTTCTTCTGTATGAAACTCTATCTTGAATTATCATCTTGAATGAAAATCTGTCTTTAATTTTCATTTCTAATCACATATCTTTAAGCTGTGTCAGTGGTGGTGGTGGAGGAAACACCCAATACTCAAACATCCTAATTTTGCCACTGCCTCTGATATATATGCTTTATAAACTAGCCTCTAAGCATACAGTAAAAACTAACAACAATTTTATGGAGTTTGATTACTTCGGCTATCCAATGGCATATCCAAAAGTTATTATGCAGGTCCAATGGTATATCTAAAAGTTATTATGCAGATCCAAAGTATAATCCCCCCACAAAAAAATTAAAAAAATCCAAAGTATATTATTGAGTCCCCCCCCCCCCACCTCTTTGAAAGCATGCATGTTACTTAAAAAAAACAAACTAGACCGTCTTGAAGAGACTCAGGATGAAAACAGTCACCAGAACTGGATCTAGGGGAGGGGGCAATGGGGGTACAATAACAATACAGCATTGTCAAAGAGGCTTTTGCTTTCCCCCCTCTCCCAGCAAAATTTTAGATTATTAGTTCATGAGTTTATATTGAATGGTTTTTAAAGAAAAGGTGTATCTCTTCTCAAAGTCTTGGCTATACCATTCTGAGGATAATGAAATTTCTATACCCTTAGTGCACTAATTTTTAATTTAGTCACCAAGATCCTCTGAAGCACTTTGCTCAAGTGCAACATCAAAAACAGAAAATACATAATGTTCAAGTAAAAAAATAAACCCAGCCAAGAACCAGCCATCATTTTCACAAACAAGATCAAAGTTTATGAGTGTGAACAATGCAAAGTCACCTTGTGTAATTTGGACCATGCTTTTAAAGTATCACAGTGAAAAAAAATTTTTTTTTATATTATGTAATGAAAAGAATAATCATATGAAAGAATGAAATTTTCTTTCCATTGATATATTTAACTATTTTATTAACTATTTTTATTCATCAGATTTCCCAGAATTAAGCCTTGGTCTATTAGTTTTTTTCATTAAGTAAATTTTTTATTTGCCTTGGCAGATTCTATTATTTTAATTATATCATTCTACAAAGGTCTTATTAAAATTAATATGATTATAATTTTTAATATGATTATATATTTTAATGATATATAATATTAATATGTTAATATTATATATTATATTTATAATATAATATAATAATTATATGATTAATATTATAATTATATGATTATATATTTTAATGATATATAATATTAATATATTAATATTAATATGATAAAATATTTTAATATGATTATAATTTTTAAAAATATTTTATTCTTATAAAATCCAGAATCAAAGGCCATTTAATTTGGATATAGCACAATCTATTTCTGTTCATTAGTTATTTGGCAAAAAGTTGTGAAGTTAATTTTTTAGTTGAGCACAGTGAAAAAAATAGCTTGGTCTGTGGTTTTATTCCAGTTTTTCAGGCTGAGTACTGTATGGGTAATTTAATATTTTATTAATGAAAATAAACTGTACTTAGGATTATTTTCGTTTTTTTGTATTACTTTCTTTTTTTTTTTTCAGATTACATCACCTTTGACTCATAATATAAGTGGAACAGCCAAGGCATGTGCTCAAACAGTTTTTGCTGTGACATGGTTTCAGGAAACAAAAACTTTTTTATGGTGGATGAGCAACATGATAGTACTATTTGGTTCAGCTGCATATACAAGGGTTCGACAGTTGGAGATGCTAAAGGAATACCAGGAAAGGAATAAGATTGAAAAGGATGTCGAAAATCAAACAGATGCCAAAACTTAAAAGTTATATCTACAATAACCATTCCATCCTGGGTGATATATATATATGCCAAAAGAGTAACTTGGTAAAGAAAGTCAAAGTCCACTAAACAAATGATTTGTTTGTTTTATGTCATTCAAATTTTATTGAACTTTATTTTACATGTCTGAGTCAGCATGATAAAGGAAGTGTTATTAATATCAAAAGGGATTCTCTTCTTTATATACATTATAATTGAATTTTGTCATCTTGTTATAAAATTCTTTGGATAAATAATTATGAAGTTAAGGAATGATATTTTTTTTATATAATGCACATAAAAAAGTCTATCAAAACATGAGAGCTGAAGTAGAAAAAATGTAGCATTATAATACAGTTGTTTCTAAATGTTTGTATAAATTCTAGTACAAAAATTTAATATATAGATGATTCTAGTGGTTATTGCTGAGTAATTCTGTAACAACAGTCTTTTATGGCTTGTGAACTGCACAAATGATTTAGATAAAGTCTCACTGTCTGCTGTTACCTTTACTCATACAGATGTTAATGGTACATAGCATGGTATTTAGTAAATTTAGTAGTCAAGATGAATACTGGGAATAGGTTGGAGGAAAATGCAACTTTGTATCTTCTAAAATATTTTTTATGGAAATATGTGATTGAAGATAAAAAATCCTCATCAAGTTTATCCACATTCTGAATTTCAAAAATAATATATATATAAAGAGTTATGGAAGCTGGAGTATTTAACAGCAGTAAAGTTTCCAAGAGACATACAAAATTGAAAAAATTATTTACAAAAACTTCTAAATATCCATTACATTTCTAAGAATACATTTCTTAAAGGGTTTAAAGTAATACTTATTTTTAAGTTTTAATTATGAGGTAAATTCTTATGACTGCATTGCTTTTGTTAAATATCCAACTTCCATAACTATTTAAAAACTGAAAAGATATTGTCAAAAATTGAAATTTTTATAGATTTGATTGAGATTTTTATTTTGTCACATTTTTTCATCAAAAGTTTATTTTGTTAAAAACATTATTTATTTTGTAGAAAGTTATAGGGCACTTACAACTTTGGCTTCCCACTACATAACATGGAAATTCTGTATTTTTTTTTTAAACAGTGTATTATGCAACCCTCAGCAATAATAGTAATATTACCACTGGTAACTATGGAAGTTACCTGGTATGAAGTGTCTTGTTAGTAGTTTCAACACTGATGCATTAACAATTGTATTAAAAAAATTAGTGACAAAGCTATTAATAAGTATTTTTTCTTAAGTGCTGTTAGTCACAATGATTCCTGTTTGTAGAAGCAATTACATTTTTCTCTTCTAAAGATGTTTCTAGTTTCTGCTTCACCCTAACCTTATGCTACTAAGTGAAGTTTTCTATTGCAAAAATTGTTTAGTGATCAGTCATAGTGAAGTTTATTTAAATTACTCTAACAAATAAAAATATTTTTGAATGCAACTTCTTTTTTATTAATTTTTATTTTTGTTTGGGAATGAATTTACTTGGCTTACTTTCATAGCAAATGAACTGTAATATACAGGGTAATTGCAAGTGATCTGAGTGGTTTCCAAAATTTATTTTCAAAAAACTAAATGACGTATAGAAATAAAATTACCATTGGAAAGAGCAACTGAGAAAACTTTTTTTTTGAAATTTTATTGAAGTTCAATGTGTGCTCTGTTACTCTGCATACATCAAAGTGGTATTCAGTTTCCTACCAAACAATTTTTGCCGATACGATTATTATTCTCTCTCTTAAATAGCCCAAAATTTTAGTGGGGGAACATAAATTCATTTTTGACAAAGCCCCACAGAAAGAAGTCTAGGGGGTTAGATCACGTGAGCATTGGTGATTGGCTAAGGATGGCCAGGAAATGATAATTAAGTGACTATGCTTATTCATTTATGTATAAGGGTTATTTTTCTTCCATACTTGTAAAAAAATATTTATGAGTTGTTCTTTCCAACAGTGGTTCATTTCTCTATGTGCTTTAATTTCTTAAAATTAATATTTGAAACTGCTCACAACATTTGTAACCACCCTCTATGTAAAAGCCAATTCCTATCTTTCAATATTATTTTTGATATGAAGTGCAATCTACACTTTTGAAAAGTTTCTTACAATTACTTTTAAACTGCATTGTTAATGCATAGACAAACCAAACAGGGTTTTAAGAGTTACTAATATTAGGATAATTTTATTTTATTTATTTTTTTTTTTGGGGGGGGGACCATAATTTGACATTTCATGATTTTATTTCTAATAGTTAAATGTGGCCAAGGTGCAGAGCAAAGGGACCTAGATTTAAATTTTGGAGAAGGCTTAGATCAAGACTATTTATATTTTCAAGAGGTTTAGATTTTGCATTTTTTCTGGCTAGAAATGATGAAAAAAAATTAAATCTCAATTGCATTTATATATATAGTATACATTAAAAGTCTGTACTATACAACTGGTAAAACAATGCAATCAGTTTTTCATCTTATATTTTAAATCCATTTCAGTTTATAAACTCAATTACATTCATTTTCACACATTTTGGTAACTTTTCCAGACTATTGACTCATTTTGTGGTTTCATGCATTAATTTGCTTGGTTTTCATATTTCTTTTGCAATAATAAACATATCTTGTTTTGCATTTTTCAAAGTTTTCTACCAAACGTTTTTTCAGCACATGACAATCAATTTTTCCCAATAGCAATTTATTCTCTCTCTTAAATTGTACATGCGATGTTTTATCTATGGGATACAAAATGTTTTTGAAGTCTTGATGTTTTAAAGGCACATGGACTGCCATTTTAATAGCCCTGTACAGATATTTGTGTTTTTCTGCTTTGTCTTGCCTTTTTTACTGGTCTTTTTAACACATTTTCCCTCTGTGGTAAATAGACTGCCAGAGGAGAAATTTATTTTAAAATTTAGTGCAAACTTTTCTAAGGGAAGGAGGGACAAAAACATCACTTTGGAGTTCACAACTAACATGTTTTCTATTCATTAGCACATAACACTTTATTTTTTAACTCTAGGGAAATGGAGTACCAATGTTTTTATGTCTTGGAGACTTCCATGGAAGTAATTGTGTTTATTACTTCCATGTGTACAAAAACATCACTTTGGAGTTCACAACTAACATGTTTTTTATTCATTAGCACATAACACTTTATTTTTTAAATCTAGGGAAATGGAGTACCAATGTTTTTATGCCTTGGAGACTTCCATGGAAGTAATTGTGTTATTTTAAATTGGAATTAAAAAGTGTATTAGAATTTTAATGACTAAATTGCAATTAATATTTTTTATAGTACTTCAGCTGGCTTTGTAATAAAGAAAACATTTTCTGCTTGAAGGTCAGGGCACTAATCCTGCCTAGTTCTAGTGGTTAGCATACTTGAATGCTTAGCCAGCAGGCATGTCCTAGTATATTTGTTTTTATGTTATATGAGAAACCAGGACAAACTAGATAAAGCTTCTGTATTATCACCATCCTTTGTAAATTTAAAAAATTAAACTGAAATTAATTAAATTTGAAATGAACATTTAAGAACTTTAAGAAAAAATTGTAGAAATATGAGCAGTAGCACCAGTATTAGATTTACAGGGGAGGAAAAATATCTCTTTAGCATGCCTATAGCAACTAGTTATTCAGTATTAATTTTAAGAAGCAGTTTAGGTGTTTAAAATTCAGTAATCATGTATAAAACTTTGGATCTCTATTGTCTCTATTCATAAACAAGTCATTTTCTATACTTTAGAGGCAATAGTTCCCAAACTTTTCTTTCCTTCCTGTATCACCAAAAACCTAGCATGTTTTTTTGTACTAATATTAGGTAAACTACAAAACATCGTTTTGCTAATGAAAAAGATTTTCAAACAAGATATATATATATAAATAAAATAGATAGTATCAAAAAAATTTTCTTGCATTTATCATGCTTCCACATGTGAATGAATGCTGGCAAGAAACTTATATACCACTTGCAGAAGTTTCATGTGCCACTATGGTATATGTATCACAGTTTGGGAATCACTGCTTTATACCGTTGTGCTTTTGTATCTTGTTTTATTACCATTCTGGCAACTTTTTCTTTTGATTCTCATCACAGACTTCTGTTCAGATTCACCTTTTATTTTTTCAGAACATCTTGCATCACATTCTGAAACACAATTAACTTTTACATATCATAAAATGTTTTGTTATATCCATAAGTAATTTTTACAACGTTTCAGAGGTTGTTGATTTATGAAGTGATTGTATCATTTTATAAATTTTTTAGCAAAGTTTCACTTTGCTAAATTTTACATAATATAATAGTTCCCTATTCCAGTGGCCAACCAGTTAGTTATTTGGTTGTTAAATAAATGAAGGGTTCAAATACTGGATAAAATGTAAATGCCTATGTTATTTCTGTTGAGATCAAGCTTTCCCTATACACTTTCTCTTTGATGATTCACATTGCTGAGTTACTTCAGACATCCATGTAAAATTTACACCTTTCTGAGATTGCAAGTTTTTGTTACGAGTGCCATATTATTCTGTCTAGGATGTTTACTGCCTTCGAAATCAAATGTGGTTGATTTTAGAATGTAGAAATAAAAGAAATGCAGTTATGACCAGTGATTTCCAACTTGTTAGGAACACCTCACTTTTGAGGATTCAGGATGGAATAAGTTATGTGTGGTGATATTGCTATATAAGTGTATTATTAACCTTTCCACAGTCTCCATTATTTGCAGATATTGATAAATTATGACCACGTACCAAAATGGGCACAGACGGTTTTACTATGGCAGATAAAACGAAATTTTTTAAAATTTGAATACATATGTAGTTTAAATTATTTATACTATTTATATTCCCAGAAACAATATTTTTAATGTTAATAAATTATAGTTACCTTTTCATTTTATTATAAAATATGATCAATGGTAACTATTTTTGTTTTTGCTGAACAAATGAAAAAGAAATTTGGTTTCCAGATTCATTTGTTTTTCAGGTTGGAATCTGGTGAGACAATGTTATTATAGTAATTTGCTTATAAGCTATTATGCTGCCACATTATGTTGGTGCAGAGATGGCCAACCTTTTTTTAAATAGTGTGCCATTTTCTGGTCATAATCTATCTAAAATAACTTCCTGTATTCTAAATATAGCTCCCTATGCCACAATGATAGGTGAAAAAATTCACTAGTAATAATTTTACACTTGTGGATAATAAAAATAAAAAATAAATTGCACCTTAGGTAGCCGATTTGCCACAGAGGGCTCAAAGGAGACTGCCATGAGACCTCAGCAAAAAGAAACATGGTGAGACAATGTTATTATAGTAGTTTGCTTATAAGCTATTCTGCCACATTACATTGGTGCAGAGCAGTAATGGCCAACCTTTTATTAAATGGTGTGCCATTTTCTAGTACATAATCAATCTAAAATAGTTTCTTCTATTCTAAATATAGCTCCTGTGCCACACTGATAGGTGAAAAAATTCACTAGTAATAATTTTACACTTATGGATAATAAAAGTAAAAAATAAATTGCTCCCTTGGTAGCTGATTTTCCACATAGGATACACATGAGATTGCCATGAGACCTCAGTAAAAAGACATCAAAAAAGAAAACATCCATGCTTTATTTGGGATTCGAACCCAATCCATTTTCCTCCACAGGCAAGCACACTAACCACTCAGCCACTGGGACGATACCTATCTTCCATTTGAAAATTGTGTGTCACTTAAAATGTCTTCATGTGTCATACATAGCAATGGTTTGCCATCATTCCATAGAATAAAATGCAGGGCATCCATACTGAATTAAAAAAAGGTGATTCTTTTGTGTCACTTTCCTGAATATTATTACAGTTATCCTTATCAAAGTATTTTATTTCTTAAAAGTAGAAAAAATTGTAGAAATATGAGCAGTAGCACCAGTATTAGATTTACAGGGGAGGAAAATTATCTTTTTATGTTATTTTCTGGGGATGTTATTGAATTTTTTTATGTTATTAGTTTCGAGGAGGTTAGATAGATCTTTTGCCAGTACTTGCCAATGTGAGGCTTTACAGCTAAAGGTTGAGAACCACTGGCTATTCTTTATTTTTTACTAAAAAGTATGGTCATAGCCAGTGGTGTAAAAATGATTTTTCTGCCCCTCCATTATGCTCGATATTGTGAGAGTAAGCACTTAATCATTTCAGTGCCAAGGATGATATTATCTTTAGATAAAGAAGTGCTGACAATCCCTTCTTGTTAACAGGGAACTACTAGCCTTTTTTTCAAGTTGATGTAGCAATGATTATTATGGACATTCCAAGCTATTTTCTTTTATTCATTGTTCAATGTATTTTGAAGTATTTCAATATCATAATGTATTAGTACAAATTTTTAAAATATCTAAGTATATTTATTCAATCACTTTAAACGTTTTCTTGACAGTAAACTTTTTGTTCACATCATCATATACATTTTAATGTTTGAAAAATGTATAGAAGACCTGTAAAAAGGAAGTTCTTCCACTCAATACTTGACAGCTAAAAATAGCTTTCAGTTTAATTCATTTAATTTTCTTTCAACTGTTTCATAGATGTTTGTGCATTTAGTTTCATGGTGTATGGGATAGTCCCTTATGCTTTGTATTATTTTGGAGTGGTATATTAATGATTTTTTTATTATTGCAAGTTATTCTTCCTTTTTTAGTTTGCTTTTTGAATGATATTTTCATTGTATCCAGCTTTCTGTGCCTAATAATTATTGTTTTAAACTTTTTAGTTGTCCTTTATGTAAAGTTTCCATTTGTTACTATTTTATAATAGTGTATGTGTATTCCTCCTTGTTACATAGAAGTTGAATTACATTACACAAGACTTTTGAAGAAAGGTATGGGCTTTGATGCATATATTTTATCTAATTACTTTATGTTTTAATTTTTTTTTATTTTGTAAGCCAAATCGATTTAGATTACTTATATAATGAAGCTTGATATGCTGTCTGTGCAAGGGTTGCTATCAAAAATTAGTTGCCAGACAAGCAAAAAGATTGTCAATAAATGAGCTATTGATTTATTAATGACATATTTAATAAAGATCCTTAATGTTGGAGAAAAAAATTTAATATACAGATATTTGTGTAACTTTATTTATTTGGAGTTATACTCACAATACTGAATACCAGATTGTATTCAGTATTGTGAGCAGGCATAAGTCATAAGGTTGAACAAATCCAATAGTTATAATTTGCATTTTTTAGGCCTATCAAAAAATTTCACAATAAACCAAGGGATAGTTTGACAGGGGTGGCTCATCCATTAGGCCACCTGGGGCATTGCTGCACAAAAATAATCACGAAAAAAAAAAATAAACGAACTTCAAATTTAGTATTTATAATTTATCATATCTAAATCAACAATATAATTTTTATATTCGTTTTGTAATCATTATTAGCTGTGTTATATAGACAATCACAGCATTTACTTTGTGAATCAGAGTATGTCTGCTGCTTTCGTATTGCCAATATGAATTTTAACATTATGGTCACTATCCTGGAATCGTAGCATTATCTTTTTTAACGATGACACAAATGTGCATCCGCAGAAATAGAATAGTGCTGAATTGCAGCATTTTGCCCATTTTGTAGTGGCCCATGATACTTGATTGGCTGATTCTACCAAAGCAACCAATAGTCAAAGATCTTGTTACTTAGTGAAAATCTTCATTTGACTGTGGCAAGCTCAACAAGCCTAGGCTTTCCTGTCAAGATGTGTTTGAACTGGGTTACCAGCTTTTTATTTTTCCAAGGAAAGATACTTATGTTTGAAGAATTTAAGAACAATGTTAGACATGAAAATATAAAATGTGTTGAACATGTGGTCTACACGAGAATTCTTATATTTTAACATATTTGTTTTCAGCCTTCAAGTTACAAATAAAAAGAAAACGCATTTAGCAAACTTGGTTACATTGCATATGTGTATTATTATTCATGACATTTTCCATTGATTGTAAACCTTAATGATTTTAATAAATGTATAAAGCTGTTTGCTACAGATGGGTATTAGTGTCTTTATCAACTAAGAGCATTAGAACTAATATTACCTCTTAAACTATAATTTACTAGCTCAAAATGCAGTCCTAAAGTTCTCTTAAAGTTATGATCACTATCTTCTTTTCAACATGGAGTTGTTATTAGGTATCAAATTGAGGATCATCAGTAAAATTCATATATATATATGAACATCAAAAGTCTAGAGCATTAGCAGGTGAAATGTGTACATATACTCTGTATTGTGCTGAAATAGTGCATATTGTACTCAACAATGCTATTTGTTTTTTTTAAACTGAATTTTTTTTTAATTCTATTTTTTTAAAAATGCTTTTGTAAATGATAAATTTCAGAGTCTAAAGTTCTAGTTGCATATAAGAATATTGGCAAAAAAGTTCAAGAAAAATGCATTACTTGTTCTGGTTGATGTTGATTTAGTTGCTGCAGGAGATTGTTGTTGTAGTGGCTAATGATGACATTTATTAAATTGAGATACCAGTCCATTATTACCAGAGAATCTTTATGTTGAAGGTAGATTTGTTGTAAGCCCAATCTCAGTGGACCCAATTCTTGGGTCCACTGAGAATGATAAACTATCATAGCAGTTGGTGGATGGCTAAGTACTTACAACGTTGCACTTGTAAATAATTATTTGTAAAAAACCTACTAGAAAACATTAGTGTTCAAATCAATCCATCAAAAGTTAAAACTTTAGGTGATGGATCAACTGCAATGCATTTCATCATAATAATCTTCTTTAGGCTGTAAATGAATTAGGTAAGTACACAAACTTTATTGGTGAATCCCTCTAGTGGTGCTCCTGAAAATTGAGTTCTACATGAAAGAAGAGACTCCATATGGATGGTATAGGGGATATTTCTCTATTATATGTGTATACTGTTATTATTAAATTTTCCAAAAAATTTAATTGATATCTGGTAGGAGAGTGGGACGCAAATGTTTTAGGCTATGAGTAATTGTAAAAGCATCATCATGTTATATAATAGACATTATGGACATGGGTGGACATGTGTGACATCATTGGTGGCAGAAATTGGCAGTTTCCCCGTGGCTACTTTAGCGATCGGTCCCAAATTTGGTGGAGTGGTCCCACTTAGTTCTAACCTTCTTGGAGTGACAGATGGGGGTTCATAGCTGCAATGGGTTGGGAGAGATCCCTCAAAAAGCATCTCAGATTTCTAGGGCACTGTCGTTGCCTATCTTGTGAATGGAGTAGCATGAGAGCTGTGAATGAAATTACCGATCAACATACATTTGGTGCCAAACTTTTGGTGGGATTTAATTATGATTGGAGTGGTGGAAACCTGTGAATGAACTTATCAGTGGCAATGTTATTGATCCATTTCATGCCAAAAGTTTGGCATAGGTATAAACTAGTTTTCTAATATTGTTTGTGTTAGAGCTATACACAGTCATATCAGAATAATATGACCACCTACCTAATAATGGGAATAACCTTTACACAGCAGCATCGACTCTGGAGACCCATGCATAATAGGGTTCGCTTTACTGTTATTGGGGACACATACTGGCTGTCCCAGCATTCGAGTGGTCAATTGCTGCACTGTTGCATGTCAATTGCCCTTTACCAGTTGATGGAGGCGATGTTCTCCTCTGGGGTCGATGGCCTTTGGGGCTCCACAGTTATGACATCTGGAGGTACTCGGTGTGCCAGTGGTCCATTCTTGGTACACCCTTACTACAGCACCCAATGAACAGCCCACAAAGTCTGCCGTTTCCGAGATGCTTCCACCCTGGTGCAGTAGCTGATGATCATTCCCTTTTGAACGTCTGTCAAATCAACACCTCTACCCATTGTGCTCATGTTATGCACTATGGCTCATCTGTCCTGGCCAGCTGCTTATATCCATGTGGTCAACCTTGTCATGTGCACTCAGTGCCGCACCTAGGCGGGTACACTGTGATTCTGTGGGTGGTCATATTATTCTGATATGACTATGTATATCCTAATTTACATCTGTTGGCAGGTTTGAATAACGTAATATTTTTAATTTAATAATTTTTTGCAGGGTCAGATTATTTCTGTAATGTACATGCCCGTAGATTGGTTTTTATCTCTTATCATTAATTGCCATGAATATAATATTATTTGCTCTTTGGTACTTTTATAAGTGGCAGGAAGCGTGCCCTTGATGATCACTACTTACCTCCCTCTCACCTCCTCCTCCTCAGTCTCTGCGACACATGAAGAGGAATAGACCCATCATCACCTTGAAACTTCACTCTACCTTGCGTCCAAAATCTTCCTCCTTTGAAGGTGGGATGCAAGGATCGAATTTTTAGATAGAGAAATAGAAGACCCAGCAGAATCTCTCCCCCCCCCCCCCTCCCCACTTTGGAGCGAATACCAAATATCGAAGATCAATAACCCTACATGTTCATCCCAAACCTGCTCCACTGTTATTTCATCGTGATGTATGATAAGGATAAGATGGTCCTTCCCTTCCCCTGGCTGGCGCCATTGGTTCCCAGGCCAACGACAAAACGCGGGAATTATCTCCCACGCTAGTGTGCGTGCCACTCATGCGCCATTGTTACTATGGTCTTGTTTTTATTGGAACGCATTTTGCAAAAAGAAAGAAATTAGACCTAGGGAAAAATCTTTCCAATTTTTTTCTCTGCTCCTAATTCGTGTAAATGTTAGCTCATATACTGAAGCTACTTCGGAGGGGGCGGGGGTGGCTCAGTCGGTAGCGCGCCAGGCTCGTAATCTGTAGTTCCCAGGTTCGAGTCCCAGCTGGGTTAGCGTTGAGATTTATCTCCGCAAAATTCCCCGCCCTGCCCACGGTCAGTAGGGGACACCGATGGTCTTGGAAAGGCCGCCGTCCGTCGGATGGGACGTTAATCCGTGGCCCCGTGTGCGGGAGAGCCATACCCTGTGCACGTTAAAGAACACGCTGGATGGCCTTGACGGGAGGCTACCATCTGTCTCCCAACAGCTGTTTCAGTGGGTCCCCTCCCCCAACCTTCTCTGAGCCTTCGGGGTCCATGTTTAAATTCCATTATTTAAGGTCCATTATTTAAGCTAATTTAAAATATTTTACGTCATTTTTTTCTGTAAAATATTTTTAATTACATAAGATATTTTTGCTATATATGGAAATATTGTATATTTAGTGGTTACATTTATTTTTTCAGAGGGGGGAGGGAATTGAGAATGCCTTTGATATTTAATTTAGCTTCCTTTTCATTCATTCTTCCTTTCGTCATTTTGACTGTTCACACAAATATGCCATGGATGCCATCGTCTTTTTTTTTGGAGAGTTAATAGTTTTAGTTTTGTATTTGCTGTTCAAATTCATAATTATGACTATTAATATTAAGTGCTAATATAGTTGGAGTGTATCATCTAGCAACCAAATAAAATAGATTAATTTATTTTTTCTGATTATTGCTTTGTTGAAACGAATATGTCAGAAAAATCTACACATTTTTCTTTTATGCAGGCAAGTACATTTATAAGTAATGATGAAGTCTTTAGCCAATGGGGCGGGGGTGGCTCAGTCGGTAGCGCGCCAGACTCGTAATCTGTAGTTGCCAGGTTCGAGTTCCAGCTGGGACAGCGTTGAGATTTATCTCCGCAAATTCCCCGCCCTGCCCACGGTCAGTAGGGGACACCGATGGGCTTGGATAAGGCCGCCGTCCGTCGGATGGGACGTTAAGCCATGGCCCCGTGTGCGGGAGAGCCATACCCTGTGTACGTTAAAGAACACGCTGGATGGCCTTGACGGGAGGCTACCATCTGTCTCCCAACAGCTGTTCCAGTGGGTCCCCTCCCCCAACCTTCTCTGAGCCTTCGGGGTCCATGTGACCTGGCCATTTAGCCCATGGTGTGCAAAAAAGTGCCGCTCAGAGGTAAAACAACAACCTTTAGCCAATAGGCAAAGAACTGTTCGTTTACATCAGATCTCAACTTAGGTGAGAATAGGATATTTAGCATCCAGTTAGGATATTTTGGCAAAGTAAACTGGTGAGGGACATGTATTCTGCTGTTGAATATTTTTAATAGTTTATGTCTTAACCACTATTCATTACTAACAGATTTACGTTATTGCTTGGATCTGAAACCCTATAAAGTATATAGCAGATGGCTCTCTTCACATTGCAAGCTTTGGCATATATATATATCCATAATCTTATTTTTTCTATTTCTTGCCAACCAATAGATCCTAATTATACAAAACAACAGCGAATACTTATGTTTTCATCTCACTTAATATGTATGATATGGGGTTATCTCTAGAGATTAGTGTCTGTGTATGCACCTTCTAGATGATTTCATTCCTTTTTAGTGCTCATCTGCTAAAGTAGATATCATTTTTTTTGCCCATTAATTTTTGGACTAAAAACACATTAGATGCTCTAATTAGTTTAACATAAAAATGTGATAAACTACATGGGACTGGTGATTAATTTTTTTATATTAGTGATTATGGCTATTTCTATCAGATTGGATTGGATTGTTTTACCTCTGAGCGGCACTTTTTTGCACACCATGGGCTAAATGGCCAGGTCACATGGACCCCGAAGGCTCAGAGAAGGTTGGGGGAGGGGACCCACTGGAACAGCTGTTGGGAGACAGATGGTAGCCCCCCCGTCAAGGCCATCCAGCGTGTTCTTTAACGTGCACAGGGTATGGCTCTCCCGTACACGGGGCCACGGCTTAATGTCCCATCCGACGGACGGCGGCCTTTTCAAGCCCATCGGTGTCCCCTACTGACCGTGGGCAGGGCGGGAAAATTTTGCGGAGAAAAATCTCAACGCTGACCCAGCTGGGACTCGAACCTGGGAACTACAGATTACGAGCCTGGCGCGCTACCGACTGAGCCACTCCCGCCCCTATTTCTATCAGAATGTATGCATGAATGGAATACAGTAATCATTTGCCAAACATAGGGAGTTATATTCCTGATTTAACTTGTGTTTGATGAAACCACAGTTGTTGAGAATTAGAGCCAATGTTGGATTGTTTTACCTGTGAGTGGCATTTTCTTGCACATAATGGGCTAAATGACCAGGTCAATGGACCCCAAGGGCTCAGAGAAGATGGCCTACTGGACAGCAGGTAAATTGTTTAGGAGACAGATTATAGCCTCCTGTCCAACATACATAGGGTATGGCTGTCCTGTTCACAGGGCCATGGATTAATGTCCCATGTGATGGGTGGTCACCTTCCCATTGGTGTCCCCTTTCTTACTGAGAGCAAGGTGGGGTTTAATGGTGATAAATCTCAACACTGAGCACAGACAAGACTCTAATTTGGGAACTTGCAGATTATAAGCCTGACATGCCATCAAATGAGCCAATCCCAGCCACAGAGCCGTATCTAAAATGGCTCTAACTTCTAATGGACTTAGAAAATGTGAACCTTGGAAGACCTTAAAGTTGTATGATAAATACTTAGGTAAAGTAAGTAAAGTATTAATGCATTTTTATATGTTTTATTAGTTTATTACAAGGC
Organism: Ryuthela nishihirai; assembly: GCA_038380435.1. NCBI lineage: Eukaryota > Metazoa > Arthropoda > Arachnida > Araneae > Heptathelidae > Ryuthela > Ryuthela nishihirai. Next base: position 47,391,817 of record JAWZYU010000020.1, read on the forward strand.
TTTTTTTTAATTTTACAATGAGGGTGGTGAGTTATTTTGCATCCAACACTAGAGGCCAATTGTTGAGTGTTCACCTTGTTACATTTTATGGGTTTTTATTCCATTTAGATTTTTTTTCCAACCAGATTTTTTTTCTAGAATCCACTGATATTTATCCTTTATTAAAGAAATACAGAGCTTATAGAAATTTCATGCAAGCAAAAAAAATGAAAGCCCATCAGAAATGATTTACAACTTCCTTTAGCAGATTATACATTAATTTTAATCTGCATAAAACAAATCCAGATGAAGTGATTCTTCTGTACTATAAACCTACTTGCCTTCCAGTAATATAAAAATTTTCTGCATTATGTGTATAATATAGTATATGTAATATGCTAAAATTAGACAGGTCATAGAGAGTCACAGATACTCAGAGTTAGATAACCCCAGTTGATAAGGGAATATCATATAGATAATTGTATTCTGTTTAAACAGATATTTAGTGTTATGAGACAAGCTTCACTGTAGAACTATAGTACTAGCTGCAAATGCAGAAATGTTATACTTTTCTGTGACCATTCTTTTTTCATGTTATGAGTGACATTAGTTATAATGGAAACAACTGTCTTGGTATGTTTCTTCCTTTAAAACGTATATTACTTCACTGGGGTAGTGGTGGCCCAGTTGGTAGGACACCAGGCTTCTAATCTGCAGTTCCCAGGTTCGAGTCCCAGCTGAGTCAGCATTGAGATTTATGTCCGCAAAACTCCCTATCCTGCCCACAGTGGGGCGGGGGTGGCTCAGTCGGTAGCGCGCCAGGCTCGTAATCTGTAGTTCCCAGGTTCGAGTCCCAGCTGGGTCAGCGTTGAGATTTATCTCCGCAAAATTCCCCGCCCTGCCCATGGTCAGTAGGGGACACCGATGGGCTTGGAAAGGCCGCCGTCCGTCGGATGGGACGTTAAGCCGTGGTCCCATGTGCGGGAGAGCCATACCCTGTGCACGTTAAAGAACACGCTGGATGGCCTTGACGGGAGGCTACCATCTGTCTCCCAACAGCTGTTCCAGTGGGTCCCCTCCCCCAACCTTCTCTGAGCCTTCGGGGTCCATGTGACCTGGCCATTTAGCCCATGGTGTGCAAAAAAGTGCCGCTCAGAGGTAAAACAACCCAACCCTGCCCACAGTCAATAGGAGACACTGATAGGCTTGAAAAGGCCGCTATCCATCAAATGGGACATTAAGCCGTGACCTCAGGTGTGGGAGAGCCAAACCCTGTGCATGTTAAAGATAGCAGCTGGATGACTTTGATGGGAGGCCTCCCCCAACCTTCTCTGAGTCTTCTGCAAAAAAAGTGTCGCTCAGAGGTAAAACAACCCAACTATATATTATTTCAGAAAGAAACCTAAATTTTTCATTCAAAGAAATTACAGCATTTTCATGTAAAATACAACTGGCATCAAAATTTGAACACAGTCTAAATCAGGCATGGCCAACATACGGCCCGCGGGCCGGATCCGGCCCGCGTAATGAATTTATGTGGCCCGCGAACAATTTTTCAATATTAGCATTTAACTTCTAGTAATTAATCGAATGAATTCTCGATACTTCTATATTTTTTAAAAAAGATTCCGTTATAAAGAATTAAAACTTTTATACTCATCTGTACTCGATATGATCTGTTTGATGATTGAATGATTTACATTTGGAGGCTGTGTTAAGAATAGCTACTACAAGTATAGAACCAGATATTAAAAAAATAATAAGCGATGCAAACCGCCTCAACACGTCACATTAGTTATTATGTTAATTTGTTGTATTGATTTACTTACAATTATTCATAAACAAATTTCATAATAAAATTTTGTTTACTTAAAGAAATAAGTGTTTTGCTTAACATTTTTCAATTTTAATATTTCGTCCGGCCCGTGAAAATATTTTTTTTTCCAATCCGGGCCGGGGGCAAAAACAGTTGGCCATGCCTGGTCTAAATGTTTCATGATCACATACTAAATGCTGGAAGAAAAATTTTGACTGCCAGCAAAGCATTCTGTGCTGAAAGGTGGGAAACTCTGTTATGGCTCATTCATTTTAAAACCTGAAATAAAAAAAAAACAGCTTTGTTTAGTGGGTTGAATTATTGACCATGATAAAAAAAAAATGGAGGTACTCTTTAATATTTACAATTTAAAATTTACAGTGGAATGTAATTCAATATTTGAAGGGGGGGGAAGAAAAAGTCAAGTTTAGGGATTTTGAGTTACCAAAGTTCCATAAACAATCTTTACATTTTTTTAAAGGTTGTTAATGGAACTTTGGTATTATTTTTCAGTTATATACAAAAAATTAAAAATAATAAACTGAAAAATCTACAGTATGCTGAGCTTTGCAGATGCTGAGTAAAAGAGGGTAGGTCATGCTACAAATTCCACTGCATTAGGTATATATTATTTATGGCAAATATACTTTTGCATATATTTAAATGCAATATACATATCAGTAAGCTGATTGATGGACTAAACTGCATGAAACTGTATAAAGGTCTAAAATGTCTAAATATTTAATATAAAGAGAAATTGCATTCCTTTTTGATTTCAATGATTGACATTAATACTGACCGAGTTCATTTTTATTTGTGCCTGTAATTAAATATCTGAAATATATAGAGATGAATGGATTATATTTAAAATGCACTTTTGATATGGTATCTGAAGAAAAATGTTTATTGTTGAGAAGAAATATACGTTACTATTCAGAGTGAATGCTACCTTCCCTAGTTCTCCTGACAAGAAAAAACTGTTTTAACAAGCATCTCATATTATAAAACACTGTGAAGTTACAGTTGTGAAGATAAAATACTTTTGAATTAGTTAAGGAAGGATATTTCTAATCATAAAAAATTTAATGATTGATCAAAGTGGAATCCAAATCCATAATCTACTGATAATTAACAGCTGCTTTTCCTATCTGATAATCGTCCCGTGGCCGAGTGGTTAGCGCGCTTGGCTACTGATCTACGGGACCTGGGTTCGAGCCCCGGGTAAGGCATGGATGTTCGTGTTGTTTTCTGCTGAGGTCTTGCCATCCTCTCAGGTCTTCTTGGCATATAAACTGACAGGCTCCTGTCAGACCTCTGTGGCAAGCAGCTGCTTGAGGGGGTATTTATTTTTTATTTATTTTCCTATCTGAGCTACTAGATATCAATTTTTCTAAGTTATGAAGAATATCTGGTATAGTCTTGCCAAACATTTATGGCAATAGGTATGGGAAGATGCTGATGTTAATTATGGCTAGGTGTGTTTTTCAAGCGTTATTGGTAGAAAGTCTACATAAATAATGTAAAACATTTGTCCTGTAGAATATATTTGCAAGCATAGATATTGCTGTTTGACTTAGGTGGAATTCGAGATGAATTTCCTCTGGGTAAAGCATCAATTATTCTATACTTACTAATGGGACAAATTCTAACAAATTGCATACTATTAATATTGAATATGAAGAAATACAAGTTTTCAGTTTGGTTATCTAATATTGAATTTAAAGTTTTGTTACAATTTTTTCTAGCAATAATGTTTATCCATTTTACAGTTTAGAGTATTTAGTACCATTGGTTGTCTGAACTTAATAATTTTTATTATCTTTATAGTTCTATGATTGCTTCTGCTTTTCAGTTTTCTTTCTTAGAACTGCTTAATGTTTATTGTCTAAGCTAAAAGTTATTAATGGTAGCAAAGACCATCGAGAATATTTTTTGTCATTGTTAGTTTGTTAAGGTTCTCCTTGTTATCAATTTAATGGTTCCTAAATCCACCGCACTCTTGTCATTCCTTTTTACTTCAAGAAATTGTGCTATATTTAGCATCAAGTGAATCTAGTCAACCATAGTTTCATTTAGAATAATGGTCCTAACCTTTTTGAGCCCAACAATTTTGCTTTTTCTTTTATTCTTTCTAACGCCCTTCTTCATGGAATTAAAATTATTTTTTCCTGTGTAACACTAGTTGAAATAATATTTACCACATATACAAATTTATGAATATTTTAATACTGTAGTCATGAATTTCGAAGATTTTTCTGTAAAAACATGCATAATTAAGCCCAGATCTATATAAAAATAAAGGTACCCACCTTTATGTTTTACCTAGATCCGGGCCTATTATCTTCCCCCTTCCCCCCCATCAAGAGATATGTAACATTTCCCCCATTTTTTAAATGCTCATGAAGGGGGTTGGAGGGGCGTTCCCATTGGAAACCACTGGTTTAGATGATCTGAAGCTAATGTAGTTTTCTTCCCTACAATGTTCTTCACTGAGTGATAACTTCTACTACTAGGAAAGTTAATGAACTATACTGATTGTCAAATGTTAAGCATGAATCAATAAAATGCACTTGTTTTTCAAAATATACTTGGGCAAATTTAATCAGATTTCATAGGAAGATACAAAGATAATATTGTGATAAGTCATGGAAATTTGGGCCAAATTGATTAAAATAAACTTTAAAAAAATTAATAAAGGGAATTATGTGAAAAAGGGTGTGTGGGTCGTTTTAAATACAAAATATATAGTCAATAAAAGATGTGGCTTCCTCTAGCACTAATGCAGGCCGACAGTGTCGATTCATTCTCTTAATAATATAGAGAAGGGAAGGACAAAGTCCACTGAGCAAAAGAGCAGTTCTGAGGTCCTGAAGTGTTTGAGGAGAGTTGAAGAGTGGGTATATCTTCCCAGAGCATCATAGATGTTAGATTAAGATCTGGAAAAAATGCAGACTACTTCACCTTTTTTCCTCAAGATGTTGGTTGGTCAGTCTTGCTCTGAGTGAACAGGCATTATTGTTCATTAGGAGGAAATCGTCATCTACTCTACTAGCATTCTCAAGGCTGCCTTGAGATAACAATGATGGATACCAAAGAATATGGCCACCTCCATGATATTTTGACCAGCCTCTAACTTTTCAATGGCTCTCCATCATGTTGAGTCAAACTTACAGGGTTCATGAAGCAAATAGCTATTCCAGGCTGACAATGTTTCATTTCAATGGAATTTTTTTTTATTCTAGTTCCTGTAAAAGTACTCCTTTTATAGGGTATCTGTTTTGCGTATTGCATGATGTTACATGGGACTTATATGTTGATTTTTCCAAACTACACATTAAATTACCAAGGTATTTAAAAATCTATTTATCTTTAATGAATATTTTTTCGATTCACATTTTGGTGATCTGTGCCTAACTTTTGACAAGTGGTGTATTTTTATGTTACAATGCTGATTAATATATTTTGATAGTTTGTATCATGGCCGAGTGGTTAGCGCGCTTGTCTACTGATCTAAGGGACCTGGGTAAGGCATGTGGATGTATGTATCGTTTTTCTGCTGAGGTCGTGCCGTCCTCTCAGATCTTCTACTGTGGCATATAAACTGACAGGCTCCTGTCAGACTTCTGTGGCAAGCAGCTGTTTGAGGGGGTATTTATTTTTTTTTATGTATGTATTGTAGAAAAATATGAATTATATGATCAATAACAAGTGCCAATGAAGCATTTAGTAGAAAGTTTGTATTTTTATAAAGAGCAAGTTGTAGCTGTTTTTAAATTTTGTAAAAAAAAGTAGTAGTAAAACAGTTATTTATTTTTGAAAAGGTTTGCTAACATCCACCTTTATAAAATATGATTACATATCATTTGCAATTATGAAAAAAACTATCTAAGTATTGTGACCAGGTATCAAGTAAGAATTTATTAAGCAAATATTAAAGTACAATTGGTCTTTTTTTATGTTTACATATGCTACATTTGCTGTAAATTATTTAGAAACTGTGAGAAAGTAAATTTAAGATAAATATGTCAACGCAATATTTAATTATTTTAGTAAGCTGAAGAATATCAAGTCAAACATGAAAAACATACTATGTGAATTAAATTTGCATATTGTCAATCATTTAAAACCTTTTTAAATCAGAATTCTATGTCCGTAACTTATTTGCTTTAGATTGGTGTAATGAATTTTTTTTTATACATATATGATGAAAATATTAGTCTTTAACAAACCAACAAATATGCTACGAGATGGTTACAAGTGTTACTCATAATATATTTAGTAACTTGGTGCTTATTATTTTGGAAACTGTTTCAAACTTTTCAATCTGTCTCACATGTAACTTATTTCTTTATATTTCTTAGGTGCAATTGAATTTATATTACTACCCATGTATGATTCTTATTTAAATTATGCACAAATGTGGCATTAATGTTTAAAGTAAATATACTGTTTCAGTAAGTAATTTTATACTGCTCACAAAAATTAGGAGATATTTTAAAATGAATATGAAGCGAATAAATATCCCCTAATTTTTGTGAGCAGTGTATATGAATTTTTACAGTACTAAACTTGACAATGTGTAATAACCCTATTTTCTGAAATAAATTTCAGTTTTAAAAATTTGTCATTGTCAACTACTTTATTTGTGTCATGGTCCTAAAAATGAGGCAGGACAGCGCTGAAGCGACATTAGTCGGACATAATAATAGTAATATTAATACTTTTTGACTATTTTTATCCTTAATTTTCTTTTTGCAGTATAAATATTTAATGACTGATTAGCGAAAAGATATTTTGGAAAATTTTCATGATTGGATTATTTCAAATTCGTAATACAATGGGCTTGGATGATTAGAATACAAGGTTTAAAGTGGGGGAGGGGTAGTTACTGGACAGAGAGTTGGGTTGGGTTGTTTTACCTCTGAGCGGCACTTTTTTGCACACCATGGGCTAAATGGCCAGGTCACATGGACCCCGAAGGCTCAGAGAAGGTTGGGGGAGGGGACCCACTGGAACAGCTGTTGGGAGACAGATGGTAGCCTCCCGTCAAGGCCATCCAGCGTGTTCTTTAACGTGCACAGGTATGGCTCTCCCGTACACGGGGCCACAGCTTAATGTCCCATCCGACGGACGGCGGCTTTTTCAAGCCCATCGGTGTCCCCTACTGACCGTGGGCAGGGCGGGGAAATTTTGCGGAGAAAAATCTCAACGCTGACCCAGCTGGGACTCGAACCTGGGAACTACAGATTACGAGCCTGGCGCGCTACCGATTGAGCCACCCCCGCCCCTGGACAGAGAGATGGCAAATAAATGATACAGGTGCCAGGCTTGGCACGCCAAGAAATTTTTTCAGCATGCAAAGGAATATTTGCTGCTGATGTTATAATTTGGTCCTCTGGGAAACATAGATATCATTTGTAAATTCCAATTTAAAAAAAAAATCAAAATATTTTAATCCAAATGCAAATATCAAACTATTTTTAGAATTTAACGAAAGTTTAAGAGGATATTTAATATTGCATAATTAATATTCACATTTTAAGCAATATATTGGAATACTTGCCTAATTAAATTTCCAATCGAAGAATATATCGAGAAATTTTTCCGTTATGAAAAATTATAGATCATTGCAGATATTGAAGTTAATGTTATTCAGTAAGTAGTATGATTACTCCTAACAGCAATGAAGCTTTCAAAATTATCCCTCATGCTTCTAATAAGGTTATCCAGCAATGCAGAGGGCAACAAATCCCACTCTATAAGAATATTTTTCAGCTCATAAAGGACCTTTGGAGGGGTTTGACGACTTGAAACTTGCCTTCCCAAAGCATCGCATGCATGTTAAATGAAATTTAGGTCTGGGGACTTTTCTGGCCAACCCATTTTATGGATATCTTCACTCAAGGCATTCCTCCCCTATCTGGGCTCTATGTGGATGAGTGTTGCCATTATTAATTACAAATCCTATGATGTTTTGGGGGGAGACTTTAATGCCCATCACCCTAGTTGGTATTCTTATGAAACTTCTATACAGGTTTAAATATTTTTTAAATTTAAACAAAATAATGATTTAGCAATTATAAATAAAACACATTTTACACAAAAAAGTCTTTTCTGTTATTGACTTAGCTATTTTATCTTCTAACCATATTCAATTTTTTTACATGGAACATTTATAAAGATTTAAAAGAAAGTGACCATTATCCTATTTAAATTCTATCAAATTTTAAAGGAAATTAAAAATAAATAATTAATCTTAATAACTTGAGGTTGTTCCATGATATACACTGCTCGACATTGAAAGTGCTCCACCCAGAAGGATATGACCTACAAACATGCAAATAGCAGGGTGGGTGTGAGCAGTTGAGATATGCAAATGATGATGATCCGGAGCTAATGATGTGTGTGGCTCAAGAGATAAAAGGTGCAAGAAGGAACAGGGATAATATTGTGTTTATGCAGGTAGAAGTCATGCGAATGGTTAAGATTAGGTGGTCCCACTTGAAAATTGTTCAGCGAAGGCCGAAAATGGCTGGTACACGCCGTCGGCAGTTTATCGCCATTTTGATGCCTTTGAGAGAGAAAGAATCATAGGCCTATGTGACGCTCGATGGACTACACATCGTGTCGCTGCCCATGTTCATCGGGATGCATAAACTGTTGGATGCTGTTGGCAACAATGGCAAAATGAAGGTTCTAGTGTGCATCGCAGAGGGAGTGGGGTCGTCCGACAAACATCTGCACGGCTTGCTAGGCGCATTGTTCGATATGCTTGTATGTCAACACAGAGCGCTGCAGACGATACTCAACGGGCTGTGGCAACAGCTATGGACGTCCCCATAACGACCCGAACAGTAAAAACGAAACTAGGCAACCATCGCAGCGCTCGTCTGGCTTGCTGCCGAAGTCGTGTGTTTAGGGATGAATCCCGTTTCTGTCTGGGTGTTGACAATCAACGGGTCTGAGTATGGCGACAATCTGGTGAGAGGATGGATCCAGCTTTTGTTCATGACTGGCACATCACCTGTTCAGCCAGGCATAATGGTATGGGGTGCTATTGGATACGACAATAGACCACCTCTTGTCCACATCATGGAAACACTGACAGCTGCATGATATGTTAACGCAGTTCTGCAGCTGCGCTAACTCCTGTTTTTTTTTACCAATCATGGGAGGCATGCAGCAGCCCATTTTCCAGCATGACAATGCCCATGTACACACTGCTAGGGATTTCAGACAATGTTTGCAACATGTTCATGTATTGCCATGGCCAGCACGATCTCCAGATTTATCCCCAATATAAAATCTGTGTGACCACATTGGATGACGTGTGTAATTCTCTCACCATCCGGCACAGAATCTCGATGAATTATGGGAACAAGTCAATGCTTCTTGGTGTGCAATTCCTCAGGACCATATCCATCGACTGTATGACTCCATGCTACGCCATATTGCCGTTCACGACGGTGCAACCACATACTGAGGCAGTCACATTTTGCTGCATTATCTCATACTCTAACTGCTGTAAGTGGCTACAAATTAAATCATGGTATGCCAATATGTATTGCTATGTTTACGTTACATTTCACTCCTATCCCCTCACTCCTTCTGGGTGGAGCAATTTCAATTTCATGCAGTGTATTAAATTCTACTCCTCAATATTCATTAGATTATAATTTTTATTTTTTTTCTTTGCCTTACAGTGTTTTCAAAAAATTATTTCTAAATTTCCCAAAACTGGGAAAAACTTTTGGTATATGAACAAGATTGCAAATATTAGAACGAAGGCAGAAAGAAAGGCCTATAAAAGAAATAACTTTCAAGATTTTTTCAAACATAAGAGAATAAATGCTTTGCTACAAAATTCCTTTACACGAAAGGAAATTGCAAACTTTTTTACCACAAATTTACAAATTACCAAATCATTTTTTCTACAGATAAAAATATATCGTAGATTAACTTGGTATTTAGTTAAATCTAAAATCTTCAATGATTCCTTTTATGGATTTAGGAAAAACTTCTTCGAAAGATGTCTTTTCCTTATTCATCATCATCCGCAAGCAGCCATGGGCTACGAAGGTCCAACCAGACCGTGCAGTTTAATTCTCCAAGCATATCTGTCCTGAGCTACATCTGCTGCATCCGGCCACTGCACACCAATTCTAACAAGGTCCTGTTTGACATTGTCTGCCCACCGCATCCTAGGTCTTCCCCTCTTTCTGAGGCCTTTAGGCACACTGTTCATAACTCTATTTGCCAATCTGCAGTTATCCTAATGGCCAAACCAGCGGAGTCTCTCTCTGAACAATTGACATGGCAAACCAGCGGAGTATCTCTCTGAACAATATGATGCTTAAAGGAGATTGCCGACTCCTTTGCTTAACCTCATCATTAGTTACAAAGTTTAACCACCTAATGCCCAAGATACTGCATAAGCATCAAGTTTCCTGTTATCTTGTTTACAAAGCGTCCAAGTTTAACTATCATAGAAAGAATCAAACTATTATACAGTCTAATTTTAGTGTTTGGAGAAATAGGCGTACATATCTACTCTCCATAGATTCGTTAAAGTCCCAGAGGCGATCCCTATTCGCCTGTTAATCTCATGTTGCACATCACCAGTATCTGTTACATAGCTCCCAAGATAATTAAACTGTGATACCTGCTCAAGACTACAACCATTCAGATTAACTGAATCACAGCCTACCTGACCAATTTTCATCACTTTAGTTTTTTTTCTGTTTATAACCAAACGTACTCTACTAACCATCCTCATCAACAGCTCGAATGAAAGAGTTCATCTCATCAACATCATTTGCCAAAAGGGCTAAATCATCAGCATAATCTAAATCAGAAATTTTCCTATCTATAGCCCATTTAAGGCCAAAATCTTTCCCTTGAAGTGAATTTCGCATAACATAATCAATAACCAAACTAAAGAGAAAAGGAGACAAAATGCACCCTTGTCGAACACCAGACGTAATGCTAAACCAATTGCTACAAGACTTACCAACTCTCACACACATGACTCAGTGTTATTATAGAGAGCTTTCATTATGTTAACTAACTTGTCTGGTATACCATATGATCTCACAATCAACCACAAATTATGACGATCAACAGAGTCGAAAGCCTTTTTGAAATCAACAAAGCTAGCAACCAAAGGTTTCTGAAACTCTAAACATTTCTCAAGAATCTGCCTAAGTGAAAATATCTGGTCCACACATCCCCTACCACTTCTGAATCCAAATTGCTCATCACGCAATTGACTATCAACCAGATTCTTAATTCTATTAAGCACAATCATGGAAAGAACTTTACCTGGAAAAGAGAGTAGGCTGATACACCTATAGTTATCACAAGAACTGCGATCACCTTTTTTGAAAATAGGGATAATAATAGTTCTGGTAAAATCTTTAGGAACCATGCCTTTATCATAAAAGTTATTTAAAATTTCAGTCATCCAAATGGTAACTGAAACATTCCCAGCTCTGAGCATTTCAGTAGTAATTTCATCTACCCCTGGGGATTTATGAACTTTAAGTTTAGAAATAGCCAAAATAACTTCAGATTGTGTTATAGAACCAACATTAAAGCCCCCAATACATTTATCATCATTACAAACAATGGGAGTAGAACTAACCATATTGTTTAGAACATCACTGAAATGCTCAGCCCACCTAGCCATGACAGAATCCTCCCCTTCTATAACCTTACCTTGTTTATCACTTCAAACCTTGCATGCCTGTCCGTTTTCTACCACATAAAACATTAACTATCTGGTACAGCTCTCTGCTGTTGTGCTGTCTAACTGCTTCCTCAGCTTTGTCAGCCAAGCCATCAAGCCAAAGATTCTTATCAGTAGCTAACTGATCCTTTACACGTTTATTAAGATCTCTGTAATTCTTTCTATTAGGATTGATAGGGTACTGATTAAGGACATTCCCGCAGTTCCTTCTTTCTGAAATAAGCTCAAGTGCCTTATCACTCAAATAATTCTGCCTCCTCTGCTCCTTTTTTCCTAAAAGAGTACTGTTAGTTTCCAAAAAAGCCTGTTTAAAACGGCCCCATTCCTCAACTTCAGTAGTAAGCAAATCATGACTGTCATAATGACTAAGTAACCTATCATGGTAAGCTTTAGCTATAACTGGGTCTTTCAGAGCTTCAGTATTAAAGGCAAATTTTTTAACTTTAGCACAATACTTTTTAAGTTTAAGTTGCAAGACACTTTTAACAAGGTAATGGTCAGATCCAATTTCAGCTCCCCTATATGCCCTGGTATTCCTAACAGAACTAGCCCCATTTGCTGTTAATTATTATATAATCAATCATATTCTTATGCAGCCCATCAGGTGAAACTCATGTGTTCGCGGTGTTTGTAATATGTGTTAGTTTTTCTGAAACCATCGAGTTTACTTACCTGTAGGAGACGTTGCCCATTGCCATTGCAGCTACCAATACCAAAAGGGCCTATCACCCCTCCCCAAAGGTCAGAGTCAGTACCAACTTTGGCATTGAAGTCACCTAGAACAAGGGTAATATCTCCTTTCTTGACAGAATTCAAAATATCCTGAAGTTGTCTGTAAAACCTATCCTTCTCATCCTCATCAGAATCCTCAGTGGGGGCATAACAGCAGATAACATTCAAGTCTTTAATGCTTGTCTGAAATTTTGCTGTAAGAAACCTTTCATTAATGCACTCATATCCTAGAAGAGCATCACTAGCATGTCTGCTGAGCAGCAGACCCACGCCTTGGTGATGCTTTCCATCCTCCCTCCCTGTAAAGAGAAATTTAAAGTTATTTTTAAGTATCTCACCTTTACCTGTCCATCTGGTCTCTTGCAAGCCTAGAATATCTAGGTTATAGCGCTGGAATTCCTGCATGAGGACATCAAGAGAATAATCTCTATGTAATGTCCTCACGTTCCACGTTCCTGCAGAGAGAAAATGATTAGTAAGTTTTTTAAAGAAATTAGGTTTATTGAGATTGGTATGGCCAACAATATCAAACAGCCCCCTGATCGCATGCATGGGGCAAAGACCTCCTCCTCCTCTTCCTCTAAAGGCTGAAGTCACCGATGCTGGTAGGAACTTCAGGCTCCACCTTTTCAAGTGGACTTTTTCAAGAGCCATATGACCTGCCTGAGATACATTACTCCAGTTTAGGTTTGACGATGCCCAACTAGCTAAGTAAGCCTCTGATTAGGATTATCCACCAGCTGATATAAGGTATCCCATGCCTCTGTTCACTTAGGGCTGGCAACCCAGAAGCAAACAGAAAACACAGCGGCAGATTCCTCCTCAACAGAGGCCCACCAGTGCAGCAAGTTCAGGATCCATAATCAAGCTCAAATCCATAAACAAGTCCAGTCTAGTAGGTATAAATGGTCAGCACCAGGACCCTGTGAAGTTGACCACTCCTCAGCAGGGTTGAAAAAAAAAGAAAAAAGTGGCCATAGATGACCAGATCAGTAGGTCATACTGAACTGGCAGCCCTCCCTTTCCGTTCCCTTCCAAAAGAGAATATCTCTTTTGAAAGGTACTAACGGCCTGCACCACGAAAAGTGTGTGTGTGTGTGTGTGGGGGGGGGGGGGGGGTGTCAGACATTAGGTGCTAGACCTGGCCGGTTCTGTGCATCATCACTAGGGATTGGTACACAGCTCTCCTTCCAGTTTATGCCTAGCTACCATTTACAGGCCTTTTCCTTATTAAATAGTATTAACTTAAAAACAAGAAACATTCAAAGTAGTAATTTTTTTATATCTTAAATATGCTTTTCACTCTATTTGGCTTAAAAGGACTATTACTTAAATTACACAAAATCGGACTTAATGGAAAAATTTTTCAATTTCTAAATAATACGTTGCTAAATAAAACCTTCCAAACTAAACTGCACAGCTATTATTCAGACATCTTCAAAATTATAAATGGACTTCAACAGGGATTATTGTTATCCCTTATATTTTTTAATTTTTATTTACACGATTTTCCTGAAATTTTAGATCCAAAAATAAATTTTGCTACTTTTGCTGCTGATGTTATAATTTGGTCCTCTGGGAAACACATAGAGAACCTTTGCAAATTATTATAAAAAGGTTAGAAAAAAATCACAAAATATTTTAATAAATGGCATCTTCATATTAACGATACTTCATTACCACGATACTTTCAAATAAATGATCCTATATTTAGTTTAAACAGATATCTAATTGATAATGGCATTTCAGTAGTTCCAAAATTAAACATTTCCAGAAAATCTTTTACAGCTTACTTCAGATTAAAAATTGGCTTTGCTGGATTAAATTTCTATATAAAAAAATTTAAAAAGTTACATCAGCGAACTGCACCTTTTGTAAACAACCTGAAACTATCCCTTATGTAATATTAAATTGTCCAAAATATAAAACTAATAGAATCCTATTTTTTCAAAACTTTAGAAAAACATTTTTTAACAGATTTCACTCACATTAGCTAACATACTAAAATTTCCAAGTACTTCTACAGGAAAAATGTGTTTTTTGAACTTTTTCATTACCTTTCACTAACAAATTTGTTAAATAGAATTTAAATTAAATGCACTATAAATGTAGTAAAAGTACTACATGTTTGTACTTTGTTTTGAAGTTGTTATTGTTGATTTTCTTGTAGATATTTTGTTGTATTTTATATTCAACATAAACAACTATTATGAATGTATAAAATGTATTGTCATCCATAAAATGAATTCTGACCCAATGGCTCTTCTAAAAACGTCTCGCATAAGGATGTAGGATTTTGTCTCTGCATCTTAGGGCAGTTAAGAGTCCCTCCTGAGAAGACATGCAGATCACTGTAGCCATTGATAGTTCCCCACACCACAAACCACTCCCACAGTGATGGTCCCTTTCTACAATATTCAGGGATGATATGTCCCACACTCTCACTAGATGCATTAGCACTGAGAATCACTACTTAATCTATATTGATTGGTCAGAAAAGAAAATCTGTTCCCAGTGATCATTGGTCCAATTGAAATGTTCTTTGCTCCATTCCAGTCATTGCCCTCCAATGAGCTGAGGTTAGTGGTATGCAAATTACAGTTCTAGCATAAAATCCTCTTTTATGAAGTCGTTGGGACACACTTACTCTGGATACTGCCCTTCCTGTGGCAGCTGACTGCTCCAATGCAAGTTGATGCACTGACATAATTCTATTTTGCCTTGCAGTTAGGGGCAGAAAATGATCATCTTGCACTGTTATTGTTCTGGGCCTACCCTGGCTTGTTCTTTTAGAGCAGTGGTTCTCAACCTTTTATGCTTCACTTATCCCCTGGAAATGTGTATGTAACAGGCATACCTCTTGTATAGATAGATAAAACTAGTTATAATATAACAATGGTTATTTTTACTTTGTTACTAGATCTAGCGACTTTTGAGCTCTTATGGGATACTTCAAAAAATTTTACCACGTACCCCACGTTGAGAACTCCTAGTCTAGAGCATGTTCCACTGTCTTGAAAACATCTTCAGAGTTTCGAAATTACATCTTCAGACACATTCATGAATCTGGTAACCTCTCTGTGTGACTCTCCTGCTCCCATCTATTCAATGGCTCTCCACCATATGACTCTCATGGAAATGGTTCCTACTTTGCATTTTAACAAAATTGTAATCCAAAATGAGAAGCATCTGTTCCTGAAGCAGTTTTTATTGCCAGCTTAATTAGCATATTGCAGCCTTTAGCATTGAGAAATGGAATTTAATAGCTGAAAATCCTCTGAAACCTTCATTAAATTCCAAAAAGGATTTATTGAGATATTTGGAATTTTGTTCAACTTACTTAAATTATGACCAGCAGTATATTTTACAGACATTTTATTTATTTTGACATGACAGCTGAAACCTATATGCCATCCCTGTTCTAGGCCATCTGGTGTATTCTAAAACAAGCACAGCACATGGGACTACACTAACATTCTGTATGACAACACAATTTTTAATTTCTTGCTAATGTGATAAACATAAAGATTTAACAATATTTATCAAGGTTGAGTTAAAATAATGAATTTAGTGTAAAAGTAAGGAATAAAAGTTTCCTAAGATATATCTTTACATCTGTGGTACAGGTTATGTTTTTTGCTTACTGGAGTTGTGGTGTTTATGTTTACGGATTTGTTTGAAAATGTGTCAACCATTCAACAACTAGTGTATAATAACAATATATGATTATTTTTAGTAATTTTATTTCCATTCAAGAAATACTAACGAAAATATGCTCAGTAAATAAATAGAATTTATTATTCAAAACAAATAATAGTTTACCATTTCTTATACATATGTGTGTAAATAGTTATATAAATTAGTAAGTATACAAAGTATATTTTAATGTAGATAAGTCACACAGTAAGCTTTATAAGTAACTAAGTTTAAGAAAGAAAATTAATACTGTATCACAATGTAAGCTGTCGGTGTAAAAGACAGCTGAGGCTGACAGATCTTAAAGCTGGGATAACTGGAGGAATAGTCACAGCAGAAATACCAGTCAGTGGCACTGGCAGATCTCGGCAAGTGTGAATGGTGAAGTCAGTTGCAATCACCATCTCATTTCTGCGGAGAGCACTCCATTCTTGACTGCTGATACCCCCAAACATGTAAATGCAAGATTCTGAAAAATAATAGTTTGTAACAATGAAAACAGAGATGTAAAAAAACCCTCTTAAAATGGCGTAATACAATCACAAAATTAAATGTAATTCATAGAAATAAGAAAATTTCTAAAAATTTATTTGCCACAGTTTTTTGTACTAATTTATAGATTGATCATGTTTTGGCACATTTTTAGTTTAAAAAAAAATGAGCTGTTGTTTTTACTATGTCATCTGTCTATCCATAGACTTTAAGCTTTTTTTAGTAGAGAGAAATTCTTTTTTGGGTGTGATAGTACTAATAAACTATTAGGATTCGCATATTTTTAATCTTCCAATAGTTTTATTTTCCACTATTTAAAGGTTCCTAAAGATTGAAAATGCAAAATTTTGAATAACTACTGTAAACGATCTATTTCTACTATAGAAGTGAATTTTGATGGTAAAATATGATAGTCCAGGGTTTACATTGGCCTCCTTACTCCAGGGGAATGGGAAAAATGCAACTTTTTTGTTTTAAGAAGAAAATGAAAAATTTCTTTTGAGTTGAATAAGTACTAATGAAATATTACTATTTGCATATTCTGTCACATAATAACCATAATCATCCATTAGTTTGAATTTCATTCTTAGAGGATGTTAAAATGACAAACTTCATTCTCTTTGTATAAGAGCACTTAGTATTCACTAGAGGTGATATATATTTTTTTGTTTCTTATTGTGCAGCAGTAAAATGAGATATAGTCTAATATACACTGGTGGAAAAACCTCTATAACTTCTAAAGTAAGTTTTTTTTTATCTTATTTTGCATATCAGAACCTTTTTGAACAGCTCTCGTACAAATGCTTGGGTTTAAAACCAGTAAGTATGACTTTACAAAATAGATTTTCACACAAGAGGCTACAATCTTGAAAGTAAATGATCTGCATCTAAAAACAAGTTCAATAACTACCATAACATATTTCATGCCGTTTTGAGTTGTCACTTCTTCAGATGGTAAGAGCCTGAGGACTGAGTGCTAAGTTATAATACAGGAGTAAATTTACATTAGAAACATGGACGTGTGGGAAGTGGTGGAGTCAGTACTGCATAATTTATGAAAACTGAGGTCAATATTTTCTACGTAGGAGAGTTCAGATCTAGGGCAGTGAGGGTAATGATTATTTTAGTAGATTTAAAATTAGTAGGAAGTTTATATTGTAAAATAGTTTGTGATAACATACATGTTTATAAATCTATAATATAATAGGCAAAGATTAATAATGCTCTATAAATGACTATTAAATCTCAGTAATAATAATCTATGCTTAATTTGACATTTCCAAAATTTTATACTACTTTATTAGTATATTGTATTAATGTTTTGGCCCATATGTTGCTATTATTTTTGAAAAATGTTCAGCTAGTGAAAATGTTTGAATGCCCTTTGCTCTGTTATCTTTTTGTGCTTTTTAAATGTGATTTAAATATTTTAGAAGTTTTTGGTAGTCTTTCTCTCTATCAAATATACTTGTACAACTGGGTCATAAAAATTTGGTGCAAAGGTGGAATAAATATCTAAATAGTGATGGCAATAATTTTGAAAAATATCTAGTTGCTAAAATAATAAATTTCTTTTCCATTTGACTTTTCATAACATAATCAGAATTTGATGTCAGGAATGCTAATACACAAATTAAAGAATTCAAATTAAGGCAAATTTATGACTTCATCTTTAGATGAGTAGTTTGTTAACCTTAATCATAAATGATCATTTTCTGTTCATAAAATATATAAAATATTACTACTGAGCCACTCTTCATAGCATTGGATTATATGAAATCAGCTTAATAAGATATTACAACCCTAGTTACCTTTTTAACAACCAAAATTATTAGTTAACCTAAAAAAAGGTGCAATAAATACCTCATGACAATATTATAATTTATTATTATTATTATTACAAGTTATACAAAGCTTATTTCGATTTTACTTTTTAAATGATTTGCATGAGGGGTTATAGATATGTCTGAAATCGAGTCTAGATTTGTTTCATAAACTGAATACTTACTGAAAATTGAATATAGTTTCAGGTGGAAAAGTTAAAGAAAACTACACCAGGTGTGCAGATTAGTTGTGCTGAGTTCATAAGCTGTATGGCCTCATATATAAAAAAGTTTGCAAACACATGGCTACATTTTCAAGATGAATAGGAAATACTTTAAATGCTTTTTAAATAGAGTCCTGAAATTAAATAATTACTTTGTAGTTTTTGATGTTGGGGTTCATCACTGCATTGAAAACAATTATGCACTTGTATAATTTTTCTTTTATATATAAAATTGTTTGCAATGAAGCCTATAGCTCTTGATAATAAGTTAGCACAATGAGTTTCCCCAAAAGACATAAGACAATTTATGTCTGCCATAAAAACACAGTAGCAGATGCCATATCTTTATCATATATTAGTAGGACAGCTTTCATTAAAACAGATTTTAAAATTTTCATGTGTAAAAAAAGGTGAAAAAAAGGTAAAAAAAATTGTAAAAAATGTTTATTTTGAAGTAAAGTGGAGAAGTGTTTTTTTTAAAAAACCAATGCATAAAAGTAAGAATTTCACATGAGTTTCAGGAATAAACTTATCCAGTTTCTAATGTATGAGTGTTTATAACACTAGCACTATATTGCTGGCATAACTTTGAAAATATTTTACTAGTTAACTGCAACACAGAATACATACTACTTTCTTTTTAAATTTAAAAAAAAATAACGATTTCAGAAAACTGGAATATAAAAGCAAAGAGCATCTACAAGGATTCACTGCATTATAGTAATTGTGAATAATATTTAATTTTTCAATTATTCCCATTTTGAAACAGCTGTATATAACAACTGATTTCTTATTTGTGAAATGTCCCAGAGTCTGCCATTGTTTTCATTACTTTTTTTAGCCTTTAAGGTTAATTAAAAGAATATTATGGCATCTAGGATGGAGGAGAAAATGTAAGGCTTCACAGCTCAGACATGAAATTTGCACAAATAATTCAGAAAATATAGTATTTTCAAAAGGAACCCTCCTTTTCTTTTTGTATATTAGATATGTTTCAGCACATTGTGACTGAAATCTGGTATCACGGTCAATGTTAAAAATTTGGTCATAGTGATGATTGTTGCTTACAGTGGCAATTATTTGCTTTTAGTGCCATGTAGTTAAAATTACAGAAAATCATGGTATGTAATCTCATCATCCTCTCACAATTGCTCTGACTCCTCAATATAAGCTGAATGTTTATAAATTATTAATGTCTATTAGTCAGAATTTAATCATTGCTAGTTTGCTAAGTTAATTTCGTTTTCATTAGAAAAAAGAATACAAAAACTTATTCTTTGTCCAGAAAAATCATCATATAAAAAGGACAAACAAGGTTAAAGATTCTTATCAATGAAATCCCTTGTGGACAGATGAAATAATGAGAGTTTGGCAAAGAAAATATTAAAGTGATAATGAATTAATTGATTTGCTAGGCATTTGTGACATTACCCAACCTCTATATACTGGATACCTGGCAATGTTATATTCTGATCACTGGAGCAACTAGCCAAATTTTTGGAGCAGAAGTGCTCAGTCAGTAGTGTGCCAGACTTGTAATCTGCAGTTCCAAAGTTTGATTCCCAGCTGGCCAAGATTGAGATTTATCTCTGCTGCAAAACTCCCCATCCTGCCCACAGTCAGTAAGGGACATTGATGGTCTTGGAAAGACTGTTGTCCTTCGAATGCCCCCCCACCCCCTGAGAGGGAACCACCTTGTCATGGGGTGGGTGGGTGGGGGGCTACAGGGCCTTTGTGAAGTTGAGGGCTCCGCTGACTGGTATTGGGGGGTACCTTTGTCAGACGGGGCCCCGATGGAATGAGTGGGAGCCTTAGTGAAGTTGAGGGCTCCGCTGACTGGTATTGGGAGGTACCTTGGTCGGAAGGGGCCCTGATGGAAAGGCCTGGAAAGGCCGGACTAAGAGTTCCCACCACAGGAGCTGAGGCAACTTGGATTGTATATCCTTGTTTGTGGCTAACCGGGGCATAGATTAAATTTAGGTTTTGACTGATGGATGAACTTTACTTCTATAGTACTGTTTGCCATAGGTAGTTGTGGGTGAGTTGTATCTATATGGTGCTGTCTTGCCCTCGAATGTAGGTAGTGGAGATTTTGGAATTATCCCTATAGATGTAGTGAAGTTTTTGAATTGCGGAGCATCTGGGTTTTGTCATTCAATTAAATTTCCTGTCCTTCAGATGGGACATGTAGCCTATTGTATGCAAAAAGTGCTGCTCAGAGGTAAAATACCCCAAACAGCCTGATCACTTTATATTTATTCTTCTTATATTCCAGGTGAGAGGTTTCTAGATATCAGCAACATGGCCTCTATGTAAATCACTCCATGAGTTGGAGTTCCTTTAGCTATTGTTATTATTAACATCTTCAACTGTAGCTGGCTTTACTAGGTAGGCTTGTATTCCACTTCAAAGGACCTGTTCTATGAAGTGGTGAACTTATGTGAAAGTGCCAGCTGTACTACTATTAATTCAGGCATTGCTTTGTGAATCCAAGCTCCTTGGAGCTGATGCCATCTATTGGCAAGCTAGGTAACTCTAGTTATAATTCCTAATCTTTTATTATGGCTACAAATAATACTGCCATCTAGGCACAGAACAGGGAACCACTATCTGAATTCAAAGGATCTTAATCTGTATTAATTAACTAGTATGAAAGTAATCCATACAAATCTCTGAACATCACTGCTTATCAGCCAAATCAGACTTTGGCAGCTCCACTTGAAAACAAGAACTTATCAAGTTGAGATCTTCCTTCACTTGGAATTGAATTGAGACACAGGAAATTGGACAAACGCTGCTGAAAGAGGCAGTGCCTTTATCCACTGCCTTAAGAGGCTAGTCTCAAAGGGCTTGTACTTAGAGTAAAGTACTTGTGTGTTCTCTGTTACAGCAGTGAACAGCTAAGCATTATTAAAATAAAATTAAGCTGTGTTGATATGTGTGTAATAATTGGATATAAAATATTACTGTTTTAAAGAATAATAAGTTATATAAAGAATTATCAAGTACTATTAATATATTTACCAACTGCCACAGCAACTGCACAGTGTCTTGGGTTACTAATAACAGTTCTTCTTTCCCATTCAGCTTCTGCAGCATTGTAACAATCAATAGAACCCATGCTCAGCAGATAAAGTTTATCGCCACCACGAGACTTTGAACAGCCTCCACAAAGCCAGAGGGTATGATCTATCACCAAAGCAGTAGCATATGCTCTTGGGCAGCGAAGAGGAGGGCGTGTGGACCATCTAATCAAAATGAGATTAACGTTCCAAATTACACATAAGGAAGCATGAAATTTTAATAAAGTTAACAAGTTATACCTATAGAACATGCAAATTATCTGAACAACAAAACAATAATTAAGCAAGAGATGAAAAATTCAACTTTTTTGAGCAAAAATTACATTTTATGTATTTCACTATTACTCTTATAATTGAGTTATACATTTGAAAGCATGTTAAAAATCACGATCCAATGAATTACCTAAAGCTTTTAGTTGTATGAGTTGAACCATGCCTTAAACTGCAAAGCAACTGATTAAAATTTGACATAAAATAATATACCTGACTCCTGCTAAAGACATTTTAAATTAAAAAGACAGCCTTACCTGGTCTAGTAGTTAGCATAATTGATTACTAGACCAGCAGATATATTCTTGTGTATGTGTTTGTATATTTTATGAGAAACCAAGACAAGCTTAGATATAGCTTCTAGGTTATTTCTGTTCCTTCCATAGAGTAGTATCTGCTTCTCTTAAAAAAAAAACGAGGAAATTTGCCCGATTCTGATAGCTTTAAAAGCTACAGTAATGTGAAGCTACTTAAAGAATATGTAGAATTTTAACAGAATTCAACTATATGGCTTGATTACCATCCATGTTTTCAACAATTGTTAAAAATCTTAAATGAACATGGAAGTTTTCCAGTTTGATGCACTGATATGAAGTTTCTCAAAGTTCACAAAGAGAGAATTTTATAGTGTGCTTCAAATGGTGAACTCAAATAGGAGCATAGCAATTAATAGATAACCTGTATCAAATACTAAAACTATCACTGGTTTGCAGTAACAGTTCAACTAAACAGCAAAGAATTGCTGGTGATGATGTATTTTTGGCATTAGTACAAAAAAATTGATAGTCAACTGGAGAAGCAATGCTTGATAGTAGAGAGGCAAGAATATCACAAGTCTGATAGGGTAGGAGAGGGAAAAATTACTAGGGCATAGACAGCAGTATTAATCCTTTGCAAAAAAGATAAAGGAATATATATATATAGGGAAGTAGCAACTCGAAGTTTTTTTGCTAAAAATTGATGGAATTATTTACAACTAACATAAAAATAAATCATATATAAACAATGTAAAATCAAACTCATCTTCACTGCTACTAATTTCATCATTTGGCTCCATTTTTATAACCATTAAAAACAGACTAATTTTAAAATATTAATTTTAATTATACAAATGTCACACTACGAAGTGCACATAGACAATAGATTTACACATCTAAAATGCAAAGAGGAAAGATATCTGTTTATAAAACAGTTATTGTCGCCTCTCAGTCCCCATTCAAGTGGCTGCATTAAACCAAGCGATGACGAAAGTTGCCTCTCGAGTGCAAAGGATCTGTTTATAAACCAGTTATTGTCACCTCTCAGTTGCTGCATCAAACCAAGTGGTGACTGAAGGTCGCCTCTCGAGTGCAAAGAGTTAATAGTCATATTGTGCCACAGAGAAGGTAACAAAGAATGCTGTCCGGTGAATTCATCACAACGTCAATTCATTGCAGTGTTAGAAATGAACTCTAGAGACAATAATTTAGACTTTGAAAGGTTAAACATGCGTCAGAAGAATTTACCTCAGCAATTAATTAAAACTTAAATAACAAGCATTGTTTCAAACCATTTAATAAAATAAGCATTTTAAAAGTTTGCGTAATGATTATTTCAACATTACGCAATCATTAATGATATTTATGAAAATAATTTATTGTTAAATATTCCAGCTTCCACAGCTCTTTAAATACTGAATGAATATTATTGAAAATTGAGATTTAAATACATTTGATGATGATATTTAATTTATCATCAGTTACATTTTCCATTCAGTGAATATTTCAGAAGTTATAGAGCTTCTAAGTTAGATTCCACTGTCATAACAAGGAAATTCTCTGCTTTGGTAGGTTTTAGGTCATACCTGGGCAAATATTTTAGTGGAAGGGTCGCGTAGAAAATTAAAATGAAATGATGGGCCAACAAAGAAATGTGTAATCAGCGTAAAAGAAAAAGAAATATAAACCGTATAATTTTATTAAAATTAATTATTTTGATGAGAATTTGCTTTGCCAAAGTTGGACTTCATGTCCTATATGCATTCTTTTTCTCTTTTATAAAATTAATTAATTTGTCATCAGTAGCTCTGAGGCCATACAAAAAGAAATGGCTGGGCTTAATTTGCCCAGGGCTGTTCTAAGTAAAGTATTCAAAACCCAATTAATGATATTTAACCTTTAACCTTAGGGGAGGGGGATGCAATTTATTTGTTTTAAGAGATAATTGTTTGCTTTTAGAAATAAATTAAAAATCCTTTTTGGGTTGGATAGGTATTGATAAGCTGGCTTCAGCCAGAAAGGGGACATCAATAGGCATGGAAAGGCGCCACTGTTGGATGGAATATTAAGCTGTGGCCTTGTGTGCAGGAAAGACATACCCATATTACAGAAGCCTTGATAGAAGGCTACAATTTGTCTCCTAATAGTTATCCAGGGGGTCGCTCAGAGATGAATAAACATAACCCTCTATTACTAAAGTGGGGCATATAATATATAATGAGTTTTAGGTATTTCACATAACAATTGGTCAACATACCAAAATAGCTGCCCAAAATACCAACCAAAATAGAGAATTACCATGTTATGTCAATGGGAATATAACTTCAAAGCCCTATAACTTCTAAAATATTCATTTAATGGAAACATGTAACTGATGATAAATTAAATATCACAATCAAATCTATTTAAATCTCAATTTTCAATAATATTTGTTTAGTTTCAAAGAGGCACAGAAGCTGAAATATATAACAATAAATTATTTTCATAAATATCACTTAATGATTGCCTAATATTGAAATAATTATTATGTAAACTTTTAAAATGCTTATTTTATTAAATGGTTTGAAACAATGCTTGTTATTTAAGTTTTAATTAATTTCTGAAGTAAATTAATCTGACACATGTTTAACCTTTCAAAGTCTAAATTATTGTTTCTAGAGTTTGTTTGAACAATCTACAGTTGCAGAAAGTCAATAAAACCACGTCTAACACTGCAATGAATTGATGTCGCAATAAATTGACATTGTGATGACATAGAACCATAAAGAACATGTCAATGGTAGGTGATGTAGGGGAGGGACAGATTCAGAAACAATTTTCTCGTTAAAAGAATATGTGGGAATTCTGTTGCAGATAGCTGGTAGATTCATGAAAAGTTTAACAGCTACTCTACACTGCAATTGGGTGAGAGTAAGAAGTAATGAAAAGATTTTTGCTTTGAAGTTTGGCTTCAAATTGTGCTTGACAATTTGATGAGCATCTGCAGTAGTGGGTTTTTGTTTTTCAATATTTTCTGTTGTGTTATCCTCAATTTGCAATAGGAGTGTGCATTTTGTCTATTTAGATGTATCTGGAGTAATTTGAATTTTGTTTACTTGTTCATTAAGTTTACTTCAGCTGTTTGCCTATGCAGCTTAAGTGGAGTTTCTTTCTCTGCATTCAAGATGCAAAATTTTAGATCTGTTAGAAGATGCAAATTGATAAACATTTAACAATCTGTGAGAATGCATACTGAAAATTCAATGGCATAATTTAGAAACACTTATTATCTGAAATATATTACATATTGTGAACATACATTGAAAACTCAATAAGTCTACAAAATATGTTTTGAGATAAACAGATTTTAAAATTACAGGATATGAAAAATGTTTTTTTATTTCCATTTAGTTCCCATATGAACTTGGTGGAGGTTTTAAAGGCGGTTTGGAGATTTTTCTTTCTAATAGAGTAGGAATAAGAACTTAATAATATCTCATTTTAATCCAACTTTAGATATTGGGTTTTCCTTGTATGACTGACATACACTCATTTAACACAATTTATAACATTAAAATGCTTACGTATCAACTGATGGATCATATGCAATCACACTTGCTAATATAGGAAGGGCAGTTTCATCATCAGGATCACCACCACCAACACCACCTAAGCACCAAATGACATCTTCATATACAGTACATGCCATACCCATTCGTGGTGACATCATTGGACGCAACAGCACCCATTTATCTTCTTCAGGATGGTATTCTTCCAATGAGGCTACTAATCTGAAATAAAGTTATATTGCTAAATGCTTTAAATGAGGAATCATGCAAAATTTCATGTTACAAATGGATTGCAGAATATGAATTATAGCATCAGAAAATATATTTTAAAATTGTTATAAATGATGGCTGTCAACATAAAGTAAAAGCTTAACACTTTTTCACATATTCTCTGGCAATAAACTGTTTCAGGTTTTTCAATGATAATTTACATGCATATTGTGCACTCTTTTAGGAAATTTTCAGTGCTGCACACACACAAACTTTGAATGCTCCCAAGAAGGCATTACATTTAGTTATAAGAACTATATCTGAAATGAGAATTTTTAGCAATTTGGTAGTGCAGGTATTTCGTAGAGTAATGAAAAGTTGCTAAGATCACATTCTAAGATATAAGGTATATTTTGTATTCAAGAAGATGGAAAAATAACCATTTCAAGATGTGGAATAGAAACATGAAAATTAATATGGTGAAAGTCTGCTTATAAACATAAATCTGTCATTAGATAAATAGTTATGTCAAGTTAACTGCTGAAAATTGTCACATCTATGCTGTATACATATTCACACTTGTCGTCACAGTATGATTTTTGACACAAACTGCATTTCTTGTGGTATTCTCAATTATAACATTGATTCTTTCTTTTAGTTCATTAAGTATATGTAGATTTGTAACATATACTTTTCCTTCATGTATCATCAAGAGAAAAAGTCAAGATCAAGTTAGTAATTGAGGCTTGAATATAATACTTATTAAGTAAAGAGTAGATATAACTTCTTTCTACTGTATCGTGATGTGTATTATGATGCTCTGTCCTACTGTAATCATATCAATTTTCTTTGCACGGAACACATGCTGTATTTCAATGCTCCTTCATACCATTCATACTGCATTTCAATATTCTTCATACCATTCATACTGCATTTCAATATTCTTCATACCATTCATACTGCATTTCAATATTCTTCATACCATTCATACTGCATTTCAATATTCTTCATACCATTCATACTGCATTTCAATATTCTTCATACCATTTATACTGCATTTCAATATTCTTCATACCATTCATACTGCATTTCAATATTCTTCATACCATTCATACTGCATTTCAATATTCTTCATACCATTCATACTGCATTTCAATATTCTTCATACCATTCATACTGCATTTCAATATTCTTCATACCATTCATACTGCATTTCAATATTCCTTCATACCATTAATACTGCATTTCAATGCTCCTTCAACTATAAATGGCTATCTTTCAAATTCGCATAATTGGAAAGATAAAACCATTTTTCATCTGTAAAAACATCCCATCCAAATCAAATTTATCAGATGTTTATCAGAATAAAAAGTTTTATCTGGTTCCAGTAATAGTTGACCTGCATAATTTCAAGCACATAAAGGGCACATTTCTTCACCCTATATGTGCACTAGACAACAAACTGTCCAGTCATAACATCTTAATGACTTCATTCCAATGGTTAACCTGTATTTGCTCCATCTATTCTAATAACTTTTGGATGAGATAATGTTTTTCATGTTGACATTATCTGTTTCTGAAATTGCTTCATCAATTTCAATAAAACTGATTTTCGTGATTTACAACAAGGATGGCCAAGCATCGAGTCCTTGAAGTGGTTGAATGCTGCAGATTATTAATACATGTAAGTTAGTGAGTTATAATCATAGAAGGAAATTAGTAGAATAATTTGTATAAAGAAGGCAAAATAAAATAAAATTAATTTAATAACACAGGGCTAATTATTACTAAAATAATGAGTGGTCAATGACAAAATCCAAATAAAATTATTTTTTGTTACACATAAAATAATTTAAAAGAGTTATGAATGAATTATTGAGAATGTTGTGCGTCACCATATAAGTTAAAAAAGTTAATCAAAGTCAACATTTGGTGGTTATTCATATGTCAAACAAGATTACTGTTGATCAATATTTTTTGAGAATTCAATTCTTATCTTTCAGTTAAGTAAACAAAGCAATGTTACTTTGGTTTTAAGACTGAAAATAGAAGAAAATAAACTGCACTAAAAAAGGTGGCATTTAGCAATTGGATGACCACATATTTTTCAACATTTGCCTGTCCTTAAAAAAACGTGTTCACTAAGAAAAATACCGTTTTCTTCTGTGGCTGGACAAAAGGATGTTAAAGGCCACTAGTTGGTCATCACTGGTTTAGAGCATCCAAAATAATGCTGAAAGGCATCCTGATAAATTTAAATGCTTCATACCTAATGTGAAATTAATAATACACACATTCTTCCACCCTGAACTTTAGTAAAAAAAATGGGGGGAGGTGTTATAATAGGATAAAACTTCCCTTCTCATAGGCTACCGAAAGGACTCAAGGCAATGCTGTAATGGCTCTCTTAATATTGGTTAATTTATTTGAGTGGAATGATATTTTATAAACAACTGACTAACTCTTATTTAACACTTAAACTGACTTCATCTTATGCATATTACTATATAATATTTATTGGACCTTTTACAAGGGCCCCGGCAAATCCAAGTTGTGTATTAAATACACAGATATTGTTCCACGTATGAGTCCAAGCTACTCAACTTCATGAGCTCTGATATTTAATATAAACTGAATTCTAAGTCATCTGCCTCAAGCCAATTCAGCAGCGAAGAATTAAGGCCTTAACTGGCATAGTGGTTAGTGAGCTAGCCACTGTTCCAGCAGGGCAAACTTTGTGTGTTGTGTTAGCTCTAACTGAGGCAGGAGTTAGCAGTGACTTCAGTTTTAGTAGAGCATGTCCTTGTATGAGAAAGCCTGTAAAAGCTAGGACTAGCTTCTAGGATTCTTCTCTGTCCTATGTGTCTAAATGAAAAAAAAAAAGATGGTCTAATTACCCACCCATTCATCCTACTAAAAATAATTTAAAACAAAAACAAAAAACAAATGTCACAATGTTTATTAAAATGAATACACCTATCCCTCGATTTACACGGTACTCAGTTCACACAATTTTGGCTTTGCATGGTCAAAAAATGCAACCAGTTTCGATTTACACGGTACTGACTGAACAATCTCAGTCAGTACCGTGTAAATCGAAACTTGTTGCATTTTTTGACCGTGCAAAGCCAAAATTGTGTGAACTGAGTACCGTGCAAATCGAGGGATAGGTGTATTGCAATCAACCAAAAGTTTATTTAGATCTTTCTATTTCAGCAGTACAGCATAATTGCAAGCATATTCTCCTTTTTTTGGGCTGGCAATTGTACCATTTGGCCTAATCCCCCCCCCCCCCCCCCCCCACCACCACCACCAAGAAAAAAATGGGTTATTTGAGAAGTATCCAATGGTTCTCCATCAAAGTTAAGGAAATCCTACTCATTTGTAAACCGGCTGAATGACACCGTTACTTGAAATGCTATTTTAACTTTTCAGAATTTTATTTCTTTTATTATTCTGGAACATTAAAGTATAAACATATGTAGTGTATTCAATAAAACATGCATTATCTTTTGCAAAATTGTAAACAAAATCCAGCTACTTTTTTATTACTATTGTTATAAAGTCAAAATTAATACTTTTACTCTTATATTTACTTATTCAGATACACATTTTGAATCTTTTTTAAATAATCGTATATAATTTAAAATCTAACCTTCCATTGTTATCACGTCCTCCAACTGCATATAGTTTTCCTTTGAGATGAACAAGACCATGATGTGCTCTAGCGCATTGCATATCTGCTTTTTGGACCCAGTCAATAGTATGAATATTGAGGCTAAAAGTAGTTTTTGTAGCTACCATTTCTCCACTATTTCTCATTTCAGGATCATAACCACCTGTTTAAATTGTATTAAATATGACAAAAACGTTTAAAATTGCATTAAAATTATGTATAAAATACCAATAATTATGATATTTGTTTGAAGTACCAGAGAGAATTTAAAGAAGCATATCAGTGAAAAGATTCTTCAAATGTAAAGATATTTCTACTTAAATGGTTTTAAAAGTTCATCATTTTAAGTATTTTGCAAATTATGCTATAAACCATTTATTAACTGTTAGTTTACTATAGAAAGATGATATAACTTTTTTTTTCAATTTAATGAATTCAGTGCTCTTTTAGGCACTTTCTTCAGATGTTCACAATTGCTTGATTAAAATCACAACAGCCTTGTGAGCTGCTACTTCTGACTCAATCAATGGATAAAAATTATATCTAAGAAATACAGCTACTGAACCATTTTAATCATTTATAAAGGTGGGAAAAATCCCCAAAAAATTACTTGAAAAAGTTTGTTAATATTTGTTGTCTTTGATTATTAATAAGAACACTGGGTGATTTAGCTTGAACTAGTCCTATGTACAATGCATGACTGATCCTGATCTTTGATAACAGGATTTCTAATTTCAGAAATACTACAAAATTATTTTGATAGGTTGTCAGTGTTACCTTTCCTGCATTTTTCTTGGAAATCAAATGAGTTATACAATCATGTTCATTAACTGTAATCTTGTCTACTTTTTATAATCACATTTGTGGACTAGATAAAGCTTGTGGACCTTTGAATTGTAATACTGTGCCACATATTTGGAAAAAGACCCCTTACAAAGAAGAAATTGTAAAAAACTTGTGAAAGAATTGGATGACAGCAAGGGTTACAGATTAATCTTAAAAAGGTATGTCAACATTATCTTAGTCATTAAACAAAATATTTATTTAATGTAAGTACTACTTATTAAAGATCAAATAAGGGAGATAAATATTTAAGCTATATTTAACTTTTTCCATTTCTATGTTGAAATGGACCTGGCATTTCAGTTTCTATTTCTAACTGGAATCAGTATTTCCCTAATGAAGAGATCTACTGTTCAGTTGTCAAAGAAGTAGCTGAAAGACTGATTATATAGGTAAAATGTGATTGGACCTTTTTTTAAAATAAATAAATGAGGTCATTTTCCCCTTATCTAGTGCAACAAATAAGAGGGGAAATGAATAACATTAAAGTGTGTGTCTACACGTATACAGAGACATACATCATTAAAAAATTCCCAAGTTATGTCAGTGGAAAACCAAATTAGAAACTCACTACCTTAAATAAACTTTAAATGGGAATGAGGCTGAAAATAAACTAAAGATCTAAATTGAGTCTAAACCTTGAATTTCAACTATACTTGTTCTATTTAAATAGTTACGGTAATTGGAATATTTAACAGCAGTGTCATTCCCCTTTAAAAAGTTTTGTCAAAACTGACAAAAAAAAAAAGATTAGACAAACTTCTAAATATACAATTAATAAATGAATGACTGAAATTGAAGAGTTTGATAGATTTAAGTTTTTAAAAAGCCTATTCTTCAAGATATTAGCATAAAAACATGGGAATTCTCTTTTGATTAGTAGGGTTCTGTATAAGTGCTTTCACAAATTACCTAAATGCTTCAGGAATTCTCATTGAAACCTTGTATAATCATATGTTAAGTAAAATATGTTTTCAGAAAATATAACAAGCTGAAAAGTAATTCTTTGGCAGTGATGAAACATATCCGTCAGAAATGCCATCTACATCTGATATTTAGGGCCAGAGTTGGAGAGCAATTTTAAGGAGTTGTGGAATTAATTGATTATATTAAAAACATTAATATACATGCTGTATGTATTAGTTATGGTAATCAGTATGACATTACTATTTATAAGAATTAACAAGTGTGCTAACAAAATCTGTTTTAAATGTTTGGCTAATACCAGCATTACTGGCATGTGAGTTACTTTAGTGTGAGACAGTGAAATATGTCTAACAGGGTGAATAACTTTATACACTGAAGTGCCATTGAATTAGGAATAGCAACCCAGTAACATGTTAGACCACCTCTGGCCTTGATAATGGCCACCACACAACGAGGCAAGGATTCCACAAGCTTGCGTAAATGTTCCACAGGTATGGTAACCCATGCATCCTCCAGAGCATTCTGCAATTCTCTCAATGTCGTCACTGGTGGGACATGGGCCAGAACACTCTGCTTGATAGTATCCCAAAGTTTTTTGATGGGATTTAAATCTGGGCTTCTAGGTGGCCAATTCATTATTTCAAAGTCAGCAGAATGCTCCTGCAACCATGCAGTGGCCAACCTGGACCTGTGAGATGAACAGTTGTCTTGCTGGTAGACGCCATCTCCATCAGGATGCATGATGGCCATAAATGGTCAGCCATGAGTTCTATGTACCGGGATGATTTGAGAGTCATCTCCAGATCTACTCAGCCAAAGGTCTGACAGACATCCAACTGAAGGTCATACCAAAGGTCCCACAGACATCCAACTGAAGACACACCAGGCCATCACTGAGCCACCACCAGCTTGTACTATTCGACCCGACATGCAGGATCCATGGCTTCATGGAGTTGGTGCCATACCCTCAGTCTCCCATCGGCATAATGAAGTTTAAATCAGGATTCATCACTCCAGGCTTCCGTTGCCAATTTTCAATGGTCCAGTTTCGATGTTCTTTACCCCAGGCAAGGCATTGAGCCTTGTGTCATGCCATTAGAAGTGGGACTCTCATAGGTCGGTGGCTCCCGAAGCTGAGACAATGAAGTGAGTGTTGCACGGTCTGTGCACTGACTTTCCAGCTGGAACCCATGTTCAGATGGGAGGTGATTTCAGATAATGCCTGGCACCTATCGGTCTGTACGATGCAGGTCAGATGGAGAAGCCCACGATCATTCAAGGCTGGTTGTCCTTTGCAGTTTGTCCAGATGCTTGTTTTTTAGCTGGAATTTTCATATTCCTGGAACACTCTTGAAACTGTCATATGAGAAAATCCAAGTTCATTGACAATTTCGGAGATCAAATGTCCCATCCATCGGGCACCTATGATCTGCCTTCTGTCAAATACATCTAAATCCCATGCCTTTCCCATTTCTCACAACAAATGCTTGGGGAAGCCAAAGCTGACAGCTATATATGACCAGAGTTTCAACCACACGCATTCGTGCAAATGCGGTACTGAATTTGAATGATGTCTCCTATCCCTAATTCAAATTCAGTCATTAAGGTTATTTTACCACATATTACTTTTAGTAGTTTTCATTATGAGAATTTTCTGTGGTGAAGATTTATACAAAGAATAATAGTATACCTGATGACTTTATTGTATTTGGCAAAATCCTCACTATTAAAAATTATTCTAGATGAAGCCCGTTGTCAAATCATAGCAGTCACCTTTTCACAGGAATCACAAGGAAAAAGTTGTACATGCTAAGCTCTGCATAAGCTGTGAGTTTCTAACACATTCTTTTCTTTTTTGATTGAATGATCAACCTACATGCGAATTTTGGGACACCATTTAACACATGTAGATTGATCATATTGCTTTTAATATTGAACAACATATTTTAACTCTCATCACTTGCCATCCAATCCCCTTATACCTGGACATCTTTTATCCAATGACTCCATTTTAGAACCTGTTTTAGCATTTATAAAATTTCTTGCTATTTTAATAGAATTTTTCAACCTTTTACTTTCACATTTCATATTTGGTGTTTTTTGCTCTTTATATAGGTTCTATTTACCCATAGTTTGTCTTTACACCCATTGTTAATTCTTGTTTTTATTGTTTTTATACCTTTTGCTTATAGTTCTTAAATTTTTTTGTGACTTTTACCTTAAACTTGTTTAAAATTAAATTGAGATCTTTAATTACTGCACTGTGAACCTCTACTGTAATTCTGGTTAAACTTGTTTGGTGCATAATTGTTGTTGATGTACCATTAAACCTCAACCAACCAACCAACCTTGCTATTGATGAACACATGAAAATCAAAAAAGCTTCTAATTATACTATTTGTAGAATTATCGTTTACTATCAACAGCTTTAAAAACTTTTCAATATTTAAAAGTGTGTAATTTAACAGTATATTAAAAACTGCCAATAAAAGTTTCATTATTAACTAAAACAAATTTAAAAAACTGAGTAGGCTTAACTTACTTGTAAAACTGTTATTGAAAATGTATTAACAGAAAATATGGTCAATCAGCATAATGACTCTACTTATGAAGTTGACTGGTCTAACACCTATATAACACAACTAATATTACTTTTAAACTGGTTTAATTCATTATATTACTTGTTACAGTGATTAGATACTTATGGAGTACTATTACAATTGGGACTAATGTTGATATTTGAAGAGTTAGCTGAAAAAAAACAAGGTTTTTGGTGGAAGTGTGATAAGAAACTACAACTTGCTAAAAACATGTCAGATGCTTTCTTACCTGTTGAACTATCCCAGTTTACCTTAATCTTCAGCTAATGAGACATTACAAAGATAATTTTGTGATCTGGAGCTACATAAGCCATCTACCATCTATCAATTACAAAAGGATGATATTTTTATGTGCTTTTCCCCCCCTCCCATCTTCCTCTTCAATAGTTATAGAGCAACAAGAAATTATGTTGAATATTACTATTGTTGAATATCAATATTTCATCCACTAAGAATGGAAATATATCATTCACATCACTAATACTGAATGGAGTATAACAAAGGGTAAAAAGTTACCAGTGATATAGATAAGAATACCACACAATATATAAGAATTGGAAAATATCATTCACATCACTAATACTGAATGGAGTATAACAAAGGGTAAAAAGTTACCAGTGATATAGATGACATCATGGATAATGACAGCAGCATGATGATTTCTTCCTTCAGGCATTAGTCCTACAAATTCCCACCTGTCTTTAAGAGGGTGATATCTCAAAACAGTTTTGGCTGAAATTATAACAAACACTGGGATAGATATATATTTAATCATCAGAAAAACACACACAAAAAAGGAAATAAATTTTATTACAAAAAGTAAGCAAAAAACGAAAATATATAAATAAATTAAAAATTTATAAAAATACCTATCTTCCCATATGGGCTCTAAAAAGTAGAAAATAAACCTAAAGCATATCGATGATGCAATCAGTCACTGAGTTCGTATTCACTTCAAAGGAAGATAGGGCATTGGCAACCCTGTTGTGTAGATAAATCGGTGCCCTATCTTTCTTTGAAGTGAATATGAACTCACAGTGACTGATTGCACCTCGATGTGCTTTAGGTTTATTTTCTACTTTTTAGGGCCCATATAGAAAAATAGATATTTTTTTGTCACTAAAAACATTTACCTTCAAAAACTTTCATTTGATATATGAGTCGTAAACATCAACCACATTTTCCTCCCTTTTGGAGTCGTGTTTGAGATAGCCCATTAATTTGAGATATGACTCGTTAAAGTCTAACCCTGCAAAAATCACCCTTTATCATGGGGGGAAGAATAGTGGGGGGGGGGGGGAATTTTGAAATAGTTTATGATGGTCATTATATTAGCTGTCATTTGACTAAATTGTTAACTGTATCTGTAGGCCTTTGCATTTGGAAGATATAGTAGAACAACTTTCACATTTCCTGTTTTTTAGGGGGAAGCATGGGAGGGTCAATTTTTAATAGCCTATGGCACTCGCAGCATCAGAAGTTTTCATTTAACATAGCTTGTTATTTTCTGCATTCACATTCTGCAGATATAGCAGAACAATCATTTTCATATTTCCCCTTTTTTAGAGAGGAAGAAAGCATAGGGGGTCAAATTTTTTATATCTTATGACACTCCCCTTGTTAGAAGCTTTCATTTGATGCATAGCTTGTCACTTTCTGCACTCGCATTCAAGAGATATAGGGAAACAATCATTTCATATTTCCCCCTTTTTTTAGGGGAGGGGAGAAGGCATGGGGTCAAGTTTTTTTTTTTATAGCCTACGACATTCGCCATATCAGAAGCTTTCATTTGATTTATAGCTTGTTACTTTTGGCACTTGCATTCTGAAGATGTAGTGGAAGAATAGTATTCATATTTCCCCTTTTTTAGGGGGGGGGGGGGAGAGAAAGCATGGGGAATTAATTTTTTAGAGTTTGTTATATTCTGCACTCGCATTCAGAAGATATAGAGGGAGGGGTCAGTTCAAATTGTGGGGCCATTCTGGTATTAGAAACCACCCTTGCCAATGGAGCTGTTTGTTTTTTTAACTGTACAGTCATTTCGTGTTCTTTTATCTGAGTTCATCGGGTTCTTTTCATTTTGCCACAGTAAGGTTTATTGTTATTGTTGGTGCTTTCATGTAACGGTATTTTATATACTCCTCCTGTTTTTTCATTCTGGTTCTGATCAGTTTTAATTAAATTAATTATAGTGTTGCTGGTTTTAATTGGCACTATGTAATTGTAAGGTTGCATTGCATTTTTCAATGTATTTGCCAGCTATGGGATGTTTGGAATACCTGTGATGAACTTATTTATTTTGGATTGCTGCATTGGTGTCGGTTGGGATATTTTTTGCCAAGTTTGTCTTGCTATATTTTTGGCTAGTTTTAATATTTTTAGCAGGTAACCCACATTTTGGGCATATGAGTATATATTTTTTTTCATTTTCATAAAACTGTTGTGTGGAGGCATATCTGATATTTCTTAGGAATGCAGTTTTTAGTGCACTTTTTTGTGGGCTAGTGGCTGTTGGGAGGCATATGGAATGATAATGGGTGGCACTGTAGGCTTATGGTAGACTGCAATTTCCAGTTTTTGTTCCTGCCGATGTAGTAGCATATCCAAAAATGGTAATTTTCCATCCTTTTCCTTTTCTGTGGTTACTTTAATTGTTGGAAAGACACCATTTATTTGTGCTTGCAACTCATGTAAAATTTCTGTATCTTGTCTGTATATAATGATGATATTATCTACATATCTTTTATAATATTTTAATTTGTTGGAGAGTTTCTAATGACAGTGTTTTCAATATGCTGGAATGCTATGTCTGCCAGTAATGGTGATAAGGAGATCCCATAGGTACCCCTTGTTTTTGTTGGTAGATCTGTTTATTTATTTAAAAAAAATTATTTTCTGTGATGAACTGTACTGCTTTGATCACACTGCACATTATGGGTAAGGGACCTCCATTTTGGCATTCCAGTTTATCTTGGATTATATTAAGAACTTCTTGTAAAAGGGTATTGGGGAAAAGCGACAAACATCAGTGATGCTAGTCTAGCGTGAAGATGCAAGTGAAGACATTTGAGTTGTTCCAAAGCTTCACATGGAAATTTGAGGGTGAGGTCGGTGGGTTCAAAATAATTCTTAAGGTAGGTGTAGAGTGCTTTCTCTAGGTGAATGCCAAAATGGGGGTATTTGGTACAGGCATGATACCTATCTTCCTATAAGGCCCTAAAAAGTAGAAAATAAACCTAAAGCATATTGAAGGTGCAATCAGTCAGTGAATGCGTATTCACTTCAAAGGAAGCTAGGGCACTGGCAATCTTGTTGAGTAGTTAAATTGGTGCCCTTTCTTCCTTTGAAGTGAAAATGAATTCAGGGATTGATTGCACCATCTATATGCTTCAGTTTTATATTCTACTTTTTAGGACTCATATGGGAAGATAAATTAAAAAAAATTTCAAATATCTATCTTGTTTTGCCATTAAAAACACCTACCTTCAAAAACTTTGATATATTAAATCATATCACAAACCTCGAGCACATTTACCCCCCTTTTGGTCTCATGTTTGAGGTAGCCCACGGCATTGGAGACATCACAAGTTTAATTAGATCTCGAATAAGATAAATAGATTTTCAGAGATATGACTCATTAAAGTCGAACCCCAAGAAAATTCTACCCCCCCCCCCATTTATCAGAGGGGAATAGTGGAGGCAATTTACAACTGTCATTACCTAACTCGTAACTGTAGGCCCTTGTGTTTGGAAGAAATAGTAGAATGGCTTTCATGTTTCTAGTTTTTAGGGGAGGGGGAAGAAAGCATGGGAGGTCAATTTTTTATACCCTATGACACTCCCTGTGTCAAAGCTTTTATTAGACACATAGTTTGTTACTTTCAGGAGATATAGGGGAACAATCATTTTCATATCCTTCCCTTTTTTAAAGGGGGAGAAAGCATGGACAGTCAATTTTTCATAGCTTACAACATTCCCCATATCAGTAGCTTTCATTTGACATATAACTTGTTACTTT
Source organism: Ryuthela nishihirai (assembly GCA_038380435.1). Lineage (NCBI taxonomy): Eukaryota > Metazoa > Arthropoda > Arachnida > Araneae > Heptathelidae > Ryuthela > Ryuthela nishihirai. The sequence continues at coordinate 47,429,759 of JAWZYU010000020.1, forward strand.
TAGCATTCGCAATCTGGAGATATAGTGAAACAATAGTTTTCACATTTCCACTTTTATAGGGAGAAGAGGCAAGGGGGGGGGGGGTCGATTTTTTATATCCTATGACAGTCTCTACATCACAAGCTTTCATTTGATACATAATCATTAAGTTTCTTCATCTGTTCAAAAGATATGGTAGAACAACTTTTTGTCAAATCCATAAACCGACCAACTGACATGTGTCAAAGCCAAAAGCAATAGGAAGATAGCTAAAATGGGAAACATACTATCGAAAATGCATGCAAAAATTGTTTTTTCATATTAATAAATAAAAATAAATGATATACTTGAAATAATTTGCTGAAAAAAATTTGGTTTCATCCTGAGTGGGACATTTCCTGTGATACTTTATTGCTAAATAATTTACTACAGAAACGAAAGAAAGTGTAAAAAAAAATAAGAAAAATTACATTTTAATGAAAATACAGTAATTGTTTTGGTACACCTGATATTATTCAATATCAAATAATTTTTCTGGAAGGAGGGGGAATCTGCCTCTCTTGCCGTTCCCCTGCCCCTGCCAACACCCATGCTTGTTATCAATTATTGAGCACAATGAAAGTGCAATTGCCGATCCTGGAGTGATTGCCTATACTTGGAGGAGTGAATGTTATCTAATCTCTTTTTTTCCCCTACTCCCCTGAATTTCAGGTCCTGAAGAGCAAAGCCAAACTCTCTGCTGCCTTTCCATGGTCCCTTTCCCTCCCCTTCTTCAAAGAAGGTTGGGACAAAGGGACCCACTGGATAGCTGGAAGCCTCCATTCGAGGTCATCCAGCATGTTCTCTGGTGTGCACAGGGTAAAGCTCTCCCATACGAAACCACAGCTTAATGTCTCATCTGAAGGACAACAGGGTATAGCAGAGATAGATCTAAACCTTGGCCAGGTGGGACTCGAATCTGGGAACTGCAAATTATGAGTTTGGTGTGCTACCAACTGAGTTCACTACCCTGTTTGTTCAGAAATACCTATTATTATACTATTAGGCTTTTTTTAATATTTAAAAAATTAACAATTTCACTACCATACTGGCCCAAAATGCCTATTTTAAATGGACTTGTCCAATCAATAATTATTCCTTCCTTTTCACTACCTCCTACCTGCAGTTTGGGCTGGTGTTGTAGTGAAAGGGTTACAGTAAAATTGAATAAATTTTTTAAGAGCTCAAATTTTTAATTTTCACTTAAATTCATATTTCATATTATACTCTGTTCTTAAATATGATATCACCTTTTGATATGATTAAAAAAATATGATTAAAAAATTCAAAATATGATTCACCTTTGAATATACTTTATTCTGAAGTATTTCTTGGGGTATTTATGTAACAAAAGTTTTGTAATGACTAGTGGATTACATTACTGTAAATTGGTAATCACACATGAATGATACATAATAAATACTTAAACTTTCCATGTTGGTGACATATGCAACCACTGACAAATAAATCTCCAAGTTTTATCATATACAATTGGGGGGGGGGGGGGGTAAGTTTCAACTATACCTGCATTGAGATTTATCCTTGCTAGCTCCACTCTACCCTCAAGTGAAAAAAGGGAGAACATCAATGGGCTTTGAGTGGTTGCTGATGGATGGGATGTTAAGCCATGATCCAATGTGCAAGAGAGTCTATCCTGTGCATGTTAAAAAATACACTTGATGTCCTGTTTCCTGGCTAAGGTTCATTTTTTTTTGCTAAACACAATAAAAAAATAGTTGAGCCTTCAGAGTGATTCTGGTTTTGAAGGCTGGCTACAGGAAGATTATAATAATACTTGAATGACAATATGCATGCACAACAGAATAGAAACTTTTAAAAATGGCAAAATCAAATTTTGCCATTGACTGTGTTTTTTTGCTGAAAATTTTAATTTTTTTCTGGAAAGCAATGCTGTACTGTACAAGAAGTATTCTTCTTCAATAAATGATCTACTCTGAATGATGTAAGAACATAAAAATGCAGCCAACTAAATAATAAAAGTTTATCTTTAATTTACCATAAGATTGGTTTAGTGGATCCCTAGGTTCAATTCCACCTGTTAACACAACAACTGGTACAGAATCATCCTGAAGCTGTTCTGCAGATCTCATTGAGTGAGCAAATGGTGGTAATGGATCCACTCGTCTAAGTCCCAGAACTTTCCTAAGTAAGGTGAAATGTTTATTGTCTTAAAGTTGAAAGATTTTTTTTTTATCAAAAATGCTTGCTACAAATAAATTTTAGCAGTTATTGATTATTATCAATATTTGTACTAAATTATTTTATCTTTCCCTAATATATATATAATCATTTAATTTTTTATATAATAACAGAAAAATCACTAGGTTGTTCTACTTATTTCACTCTAACATATTATGTATATATATGAAAATGAAAAGTGGACATTCCCTATATCTGGAAAATGAACTGAGTGATTTTTGTGCCCTGACATAAGGAAATGGGTATACATAGAAGAAACTCATCAACACCAGAATCAGTGACATTGACTTGAAAGTGATAGACATTGTGTAGATTCCAGATATACCTCACATGGAAGCATCCAAAGTTGAACAAGTATGCTATCCTGACATTTTACTTTGACTCTTAGGCTCGACTGTTGATTCTGGACTGTGATGACACCATCAACATGCAATGATATTTCAGAATTTTGGGCATTTGATGGCAGGCAATAAAGTTGAAGTGCCCAGGATTTTTGAACAAGAAGGTTGTTTTGGTGCATGAGAAATCCACTCCCATACTGACCAAGTAACAATAACAATATTGAATAGGTATGGTTAGGATTACCTGGAACATCCTCTCTGTAATCCTGTCATCTCCCCTATTAGATTTTCACATTTCTGACTAATCTGTCTAAAAACGCCATGAAAAGAAGGCAGTTGAAGTTGGACAGGCAGATGCATTGTCACAGACTTCCTCATGCAGCAGTCAAAGTTGCTCTAGGAAAGAGGGTATCATGTTGCTAATTTTGTGTTGGAATAAATGTCTCAATAGGCATGTCGAATTTGAACAGATCAATAAACGAGTTATGCTTCATTCTCAATTTGTCCACTTTTCATTTGAATGACCCTTATAAATAAAAAAATTGTACTGCTCAAACCTAAGCTACAGTTCTGGCAAAACGTTCAACACACCCATTCAAGAATTACAATTCCGAATTTAAACAGCATTTAACACATCTGTATGCAATAAACATAGCAAAATATATATCAATAAATATAGAATTGAATGACAATTTGCCAATTTTTTACAAATTTCTAATTATTTAATCACTATGGTTATAGCTATGTTTTCAATCAACAGCTGTAACATACAGTTTCAGTTGTTTCTGGAGTCCATTATGGAAGAGGTAATAAAATCTTTACTCATGCAAAGAACATCAGAGTTAAGTATTTTGTAGATTATCATTTTGTACGTATTACTACACATCTTTATGGCATTTAATGAACCAAGCTCTCCTGAGAAATTATATGCTTCTATGCTATAATCAGAACTTCTTATCAGTTTCTTCTTTATCATTGGTATAGTTTATAAATCTCTGCCATGTTGGACCACATATTCTCTAATCTATTTAAATCCAGTGATGATTCAGAGCAGTAAATCCTATTAGTTCTTTAAAACCATCCCTGTACTTTTGTTTCTTGTTGAAAAGGGACATTATCTTAGAATTTAGAACTACCTTTGACAGTATTTATTATTTAGTATATTAACAGTGTTAGTTAATTGACAATACCAGTTATTATCTCAAGGCATCCTATTCCTAAGAAATTCATGCATTCCCCACACCATGACTTTCACTAAATGCTTCAGAGTGGCACACTCATGCTGGTATTTTTCATATGGGAAATGGCAACATAGCATTGGAATAGTTTCTACTAATGCCAGAGTTTCATTACTAAATATATTATCTTCCATTACAAGAGTTATTTTTTGTGTTCTCCAGCCCATTCATGAAGCATTTAAGCTGGCATGATTCATCATGCTGGGCATCATGCTTCTCATCATGCTGGGCATGATGAAGAAGCGACTTCATAATGTTTGTTTCCTCATAGGTCAAAAGCTAAAAGTTAACCACAAAAACCCTAAAACAATATTTTTTATTGTAATTTTCTAGTCTTATAACGTTTAATTATCATTCCATTTCAGGTGAGCATTTTCACTAGCAGCATCAGCAACTGAATTTGACAAAAATTTGTAAATACATCTGTGGACAAATAACCATATCAGATTCTACCACCCACCACTGCAATACAGAACTTGTCTTACAAAAAATTTATATAGACTGAATTTTGCGACTATTATCAGTATATACTCTTTCATCACAATAATGACTGGTAGGACTTTTAAATTTTAATTATTTTCTTTACTTCTTTTGTCATTTATCTTTTCTGTATCTTTCTGTGAAATATTGCAATATTGCTACTATAGTGTTTTTGCCCTTAAAGATACAGATTAAAGTCATTAAAATGCTATGGGATGTATTACTGACCCTGGTAACAACATCATTGTGGAATTTATCTCTAATTTGTTCTTAACAATATATATATATCTTACTTACTTGGCTTTCTTGTATGAGTCATCCAAATAACCAACAATTCCAAGATTTGGATCAACATGGTCAGGCAATGTAATGAAACGCCGAACTCTTGTACCAGTAGATACAGGAATGATGGTATAACCAGGAGGCAGACCACCAAGAGACACTTTTATTGCTGAGATTGAAGAATTTGGGTTAGGTCTTGGTGGCCATTCCTGAAATATAATAATATAATTTTATATAATATAAATTTTTATCAATCAGTAACTATATATGGGCATCAAAAGTGTATAAGGATATTGAAATAAAAAATACAAAAAAGAAAAAAATATTCACATAAGAATTTTGCTATGGGGATGCACTGATTGGAACACTATACGTGATGGATCAAATTTGAATACACATATGCATGATAAGTCAGCGGCACTTTAATAAAGTGCAATGTGGAAATCACCATTATAATATTTATTACACTAACAAAAATTGAACTTCAACAAACCATCATGATTGTTTGAATTACTTCACATTATTCACATAGATATTTATTTTAAGACAGTAGTTAAACTATAGTTGGTTGCAGATCCCTATTTTTTGGTGACTAAACATGGCAGACCTCCATTTTTAATTAGCAAACTTGGTGAACCCCAATGTTTAGTCAGTAAACAAGGTAGACTCCCAAGCATATTGATACTGTTTAGATACCTATGTTTTGATACTACTTAAATCGAAAAACATGTTAAAGTCAGGTACTATGGATATTTATGGACCCTGTAGAGAATCCTCACAGACCCTCAGAAGTCTGCTGACCAGAGTTTAAGGACTATTACTACTTTAAGACTTTCATTAATGAGGAAGAAGGATGCTTCAAGAAATTGAAATGCTTAAAAGTGGGAGATGATGAGTAGACAGTGTTTATGTACATCATTTCCACAAGGCATCATTCTGAAACATTTGACCAAGATTCACACTCAAGTGCAAAAGTTAAGTTACACACCAGCTTTACTTAATATCATGAAAAATATATGGAATTAAAAATCGGAAATTGAATTACTTATGTAATATCATGTGGTGGATATGTAAATTAAAGGTAAAATAGCTTTATAAACTCCCAACATGCTTATGAACCATTGGCACAAAAGATGTTTGCTAACAGATTTGTGTATTATTTATTGTTTACCCACAAATTGCCATTTGATCAAAAATATAATTTATTCATATTTATTCATTCAATTCATATCATTTAGATGACTTGTTAAGGTGGTGGCCTTTGGAAGAAGATACTGGCCAGTGTTAAGTTACTATAGCAGGATGTAATAAAAGATGCTTGCCAGTATTAAGTTACTATAGCAGGTCGAATGTGTTCTAAATAGTCTCCAGCCCTGGAGATAATTTCAGGATACAGGTGATGTTCCTATAGAAGATGAGTAAAAGGTCACCCAAAAGTAACATCTTGAGATCTAACGTTTGTTATAGAACACTGACAGTTTTTCAGTTTGCTTGGAGCTTGCTTCATCCACAAGAAGGAGAATTTTACAATGGATAGTTTCCAGAAAGCTTCAGAAGAGAAGCCTGTATGCAAGCCAACCAGTGGTATGCATCCCTTTGACTTTCTTCCACAGAAGAGCGCATCTGCATTGGTCTTGGCAACATGCATATGATATCCAGAAATAGTGGGTGACTGTTCTTCACAGGTGAGATGAGATTTAGCTTACAGACTGATTCTTGATGAACATTCATCTAAAGAAAACATGGGACATGGTATCATCCCTCTAACATAAGGGAAAGGACCAATATGGAGGTGGTGGTTTTGATGACCAAAGAAGGCATCAACACCAATGGCTACCATGTCTGGTGGAGGATCCCTGATTGCCCAGATATATAGGAATGGAATACTCAAACCTTGTATTCACCTATTTGTATGCAGTGAGCTTGGGATTCATTTTAATGAACAATAATACCTGCATACATAGAGCTATCATAGTAGAGCAGTATCTCAAATATGGGGATACTGAACATATGAATAGCATGCAAGTTTCTCTGACCTCATCCTATTGAACATGTCTGAGATGCTTGGAGAGATGAACTGCCAGTCTCAGTCCACCTACCAGAAGATTCCATGATCTTAGGGCAGCCCTTTTGGACCAGTGGATTTGACTGTCTTCAGGAATTAATTGGAAACTGTTGGCATTATGAGGTGTTGTGAGTCCTGCACTGCTGTTAGGGGTGATCACACCCCTTAATACATTTTCATTCACCTTCTTGGACTTACTTTTGTACCTTCATGTATTTTTTAGTTTGTGATTTGTACCTTCATGTAACAAAAAATATGATAATTAATAACAATTATTCATCTCACAATTTTTATTCTTATGCAAAATTGTAATCATATTACAATTGATTTGTGTAAATTTTCCTTAAATTGCAGACCAGTTTGAGCAACTGTAACTTTTGTTTGTAACTTTTGCACTTGAGTGTTACAATAGAAACATTACAGAATAATATATAAGCAGAAGAATTATAACTACAAGGAAAGATTGCAGTATGGCTTTGAAAGTGCACTACAAGCATTACTATAAAGGACACATACTGTTGTGTGTCGTTTATAGTAATTTGACATGTCAGAAGGTTGCCTAGATATGTAAATTGCTTTTGCTATGTTAACTCTTACAGAGAAGTTTGTTGTGATTTGTAAACCGCTTTCATTTCTCTTCCTACAGTTTTAACCAGCATCATTTGTATAAGATTAAGACCATATTATACTACTTGTTGTACATAATGTCACCAGCAATGACAGTTCAGAGTTTGTGGTAATGCTCAACTCAAATCTGGTCAGATTACTAATGATGCACTGGAAGAATTATGGCATTTGGACTGCACAAACTCTAGACCCTGATCCCCCAGAACACATGCATGTACATTTAATGAGCCTATATACACTACCCACAACTAAAAATGAGATGTTTGCCACCAGTGTTGAGAGCATGAGTGACAAACCTAAACTTAATGAAGAGCCATTAGAAAGAGCCATGGGAAAAATTCTCTAGTTAAAAACGAAAACTTACATTTCTAATGAGTAATAAATTAGAAAAGAAAAACTATATTTTTAAGAAATCAAGAAAATATCTTGATTGAAAAACAAAAATATACATTTAAATGAGTACTATGAATTGACAAAATTGTTTAATTATACAGCTAAAAAATGTTTGGGCAAAAAAATAAAGAAGAAACGATTTCTTTAGTTCTTTAGATTCAGTATCATGATGATTTATTTTATGAGCTGTCAGTTCTTTTGCAATGAGCTGCAGGTTGGCCAAGTCTGGTCTAGAGGTTATTCTTCAAGATTATTTCATAGATTATCTTCATGGATAAGTTTATTGGAAGAATGACAAGAAAATGTTGAGCTGTCATAGACAACAGTGGAAGGCATAAGGAGTTATTGATTTAAGCATACATAATATTTGTGGGCTTTTTACTTTGTGCTTCAATTAACCTAGAGGTTTTTTAAACTCACATTTCATCAGGGTACATTTAGCTTGTTTTAATTAGACATATGGATGTGAATTGACAACAAATCAAATGCTTTTTCAGTCATTGAACATTATAAAAAGTGTTACTACCTACACTGTATGGCACTGTTATTTAAAATCTTTGTCAAGATGATATTGTTTTACACTCTAGATTTTACAACTTTGTTACACATTCTATCCTTAAATTCTTCATTATGTTTGAAATGCAGGTAAGCATTTTAATGAACCTAACATATGTAGCATTTAACACTTTTCTTTTTTAGACAGGTTGTTCTGGTATTGAAAAAAAAAATGTTCTAAAACAAGATTTACGTGTTTATTGTGGAATATTATTTTTATACTTCTATGCAAGAAAAAATGCAATATAAGAACCAATAGTGGATAGAGCATTATATAAAAAGTGGATCCAATTTAAAATCAGTTGCAATCCATGCATATTCAATGAAAAAATTTAATTGAGAATCAGCACTGTCTAAATACTTAAAAATGTTCAATTTGCTTTTCTCTTCCACCGGAAAGTTACTCATTAAAGCATAATTTTCATCTTCATTGTTTTTGCTAAAAAAAAAAGCTTAGTTCCAGTGTAGACATTAAATCATAAATATGCAAGCTATTAAGATTCACCATAATAATGCATTACTTACAGGAATAGAAACAGATGGCATTGCTTTCCACTGATCATCTAGCTGCCCACGTCCACTATATCCAAAATATGCTGATGGAACTCCTCCATTCCCTAAATTGTCCATATCACACTTTGCCATATATCTCTGTAAAAAAAAAATTAAATTGAGAAAATAAAACAACTGAAATTATAAAACATATAACAATACAATATTTATAAAATTTTATGCTTCATACTAAAAATACACTATGTCAATGAAATTGCAGTGCTCTTGGGTTCATTTGATTTTTTATATGTTTATGATGGGGATTGATTAATATATACAAATGATCATCTTTCCAAAAAATCACTGCAGAAATGTGAAAGAGATATAGTGCCTGACGTGCAGAGAGTATGATAATTTTCTATTTCTAAGCAAGAAACAATATATTGTTAAATAAAATTTTGGAAAAGGGTGGAAAATACTCAAAAATTGTGTATGAATACAGGAGGGCTGCTCTTTCTGCTAAAATGTGCCAGAAAAACTCCAGAAAAGTGCCAAAAAAATACCAGAATTGGTACTGAATTTCTCATTGTTTGCATTGTTTTAAATTTTTATATGCCAAAAAGTAAATGATAACATATTCTCTCTAGTAAAGATCCGTAGTTAATATATATATTAATGACAATTATTCCTCATGTAATATTCAATAAAATAGTGTTATTTTAATTGTTTCTTAGTTATAAAAGTCAAAACTTGAGTTCATTGAAATAATTAGTTGGGTGCAATCAGTGACAGGTTAAAAGGAAGCAGAATAAATTGTTCAGAAAATTAGTATAATATTAAATTAATATCATATCATGCCATACCAATGACATTAGCTAAAGAAAAAAACATTAGCCATTGATGGTATAGTGGTTAGCATACCTGGCATGTTACTAGGAGACGTGGCTTTAAATCCCACTCATAGCAAAACCATTTTTTTCAGCTTACTATTTCATGAGTATCAATGACAATTAGCCTTAGATGTTGCTAACTTACTAATGTCAAATAATGTGCAATGTGAAAGGACAGAAGTGGAGAGTCACAATGGCTAAGGAAATCTATTTAACTGTTTCAAGTATCAATAAGATTTTCTTGATATTAAATAAGTTCCAATGACATTTTATAATCTTCAAATGTTTTATTTTCCACATGATGAAAATTAAGTTCAAAAATTTCTGTTCACTTCTTTTAAGGAAGTGGCAAGCAAGAGTCAAGAATTAATCTCTCAAAACTACTATTTTATGCAACATTTATACTAATATTGTGGATTTTATTATTACATTTTTTATGCACTTTCTAGACTCAAATGCAGAATCTCCTTTAATCATGGTAACTGTTCTACTTGCAACAGTAGATTTTTTTTTAAAGTTTCATTACAATGAATTTGACTGACTAAATAAATGACATATTTTGTCATTGATTAAGAAAAGCTTATTCTTCTTTGCTAGATATGCTGTTACATTTTTTTGTGACAGCAAAAGAGAGAAAGAAAAAAGAATTCCCTTCAAGCAGCTGCTTGCTGCAGGTGGTCTGACAGGAGCATGTCAGTTTAATACACCATAAAAAGATATGTGAGGAAGGTGAGACCTCAGCAGAAAGACAACACAAACATCCATGCCCTAACCAGGGCTTAAATCTAGGTCCCTTTGATCAGTAACAAAGAGTGCTAATCACTCAGAGGTGTATATATTTTGCCAATTTTAGTGATATAAAATTAAACAGATTTTTACATTGTCATGTTTTACATGTTTGGTAAATGACAGCATTACACACATTTAAAGCTAACAATAAAAATATATTTTCAACTATTCATAGTTAAGTCTTTAAAGAACTGAAAAATCATCCTCAGATTGGTCTTCATCCATTATTACATTTTCTCTTGGGGTAATCTGGGTAATATAGGAACCTATTATTATGTGCTCAGGCATCTTACTTGTTTCAGGGAAAGCACCAGGCTTACAATCTGCAGTTACAAGGTTTGAGTTGAGATTTATCCCCGTTAATACTCACCCTGCTCTCAGTGAGAAAGGGAACATAATGGGCTTGGAAAGGCTGCCATCTTGGATAGGACAGTAAGTCATGATTCTGTGTGCAGGAGAGCCATTTCAGAGCATATTAAAGAATATGCTGGAAAGCTTCCATGTCTCTTAACAGCTGTCCAGTGGATCTCCTTCCCTAATTTTCTCTGAGTCCATTGCATGCAAAAAAGTGCTGCTCAGAGGTAAGACAATCCAAAACAACTTGTTTCAGTATGGCTTCTGATAACTTCTGCACTTTTTTTACTCCATTTTCATCCCTGCTGTATTGTTAAGACAGCTCACATATCATTTACATCTAGTTGGTTTCCCAATTTAGTTTTCATATGTCACCAAATGAGCATTACATTTCAGCATTTAGAATGAAGCAAAACTAACACTGACACTGAAAAATTTGCTAGCTATTATGGTTTTTCATTTATTGAGTTGCCTGCACTAAAAATTTATCAAGTTTGTTGTATTTTTCCATTCAACTAAAGTTGACATTTTTTTCTTGTTTTCTTTTCAATATCTTTGGAGAATACCTAAACTGTTCTATCAAAGGTTGCTTAGGCAAGATATTTTTTGGATGTTCAAATCAATACATGGTAGCCAACATTTCTAAAAAAAAATTCTTTATTAATTTATTGCCTTTAAAATGCAACAAAGGGAAAATTTATACTTAATTGTTTGTTCACTTATTCACCTAGTTTAATATTCCAAACAATTGCGACATTCAAATCAGAGGTCTTTAGGCTCATCAGTGGACCAGATTTCCTGATGGGGAGTTTTTCGTTATATTGCTATCTGTCCAACTCATTTTAGTAAACATTTATTGTAAAAATTTATTATATAATAATCTCAACTTATCAGTATTCCTTAAAATTTACTTATATTTCGTATTTAAACCAACTTGTTTGTTTTAAATATGAAATCAATATCACTGAAAGTTGTTCTTCAAATATTCATTATAAGAGTCATAAAATAATTCAAATGACAAAAATTTGGCTAAATTATAATAATACTTTAGCTTAACTGAATATTTATTGCACTAAAGGGCGTGGCTTATATGCTGTATCTATCCTGTGATAATGTTTTACAACATGAATAGTATATGGCCTGAGGTTTGTCACCCAAGAATTTGGAATAAAGAAAATTTAAAACTTCATATCAGGAAGCCTTATATAAATAGTACTGTTTCAAATCTGTGTAATACATGTAGTCACCATCTGACTATGAGCCAATGGTTTCCATGGTTGTTTGTTTAAAATGAGCTGCATATAAAATTATTTAATTACAGTTGCTTAAATTTTCATTTCATAGCATAAAATCAGTACATCATAAGTATTTTGTCTCACATTTTTTTTAAAAACAATTAAAGTGTTTTCTTATCAACTTTTATAGTGTCAAGTTTCTGAAACTAAACTCACTGTGGTGGCTGGATTTATTTTAAACTGTTTTTAGAAAATAAAATGAACTGCTTTAGAACCTTATCCTGAAGTAGCCAATGAATGGAAATATGTCATGTTATATACCAAAAGAAAGAGAATTTAATTGTGATTAATAAAATGGCAAAAATTCGAGGGGAGAAAGTGGGTTAAATTTTTAAACCTAAATTTAAAATATTGCAAAATTTTACTGAATTTTTTTCCATTTTAATTTTAGTAAATATTTTTTAAAACTATTTTTTCCATTTTTCCTAAATTATTTTATTATTCTAATATGAAGAGTTCATAATATTTCTATTAATGCTTAAATCTTTCTTTCGTTTAGTTTTTTTTCTAAATTTTTTAGTTATTCATGCATATAACGCATAATACATATGCTTAGAATTTTGGCGATCAGCAAATTCTAAGCCTAACGAAAATAATGTCATAAAAAATTCATTTTGCTTTAAAAACAAGAAAATTTAAATCAAAAGTGAAAATTATATCTGAAAAGAGACAAAGAACTGTTAAAACATTAATGAAAATATTTCAAAGCATTAAAAGTTTAACTGAAACACTAAAATTGATAATGAATCATTTTAGTATGTAGCTGCATTAACTGCCATAAAAAAGCTTAATTTTAAAAATGCAGCAAAATTTTGTTTAAAAAAATTGCAATTTCCTAATGTTAATTAGTGTATTTGGTTGAAATGTAATCAAAAGTATCACAAAAAAAGCCCTACATTAGTTTGTCATCAACCATGAACTGCAAGAAATTTGCCTAGTTTACCTTTATCATAGTTGTAATAAACTTATAGGTCCTGTAAGAAACACAACGATGTCTCAATGTAGAAGTATATAAGTGATTTTAAGGCTAATTTCAATATAATTGTTTTAAAAATAGTTGCATTTTTTTAAATTATAAATATTTATGCAGATAAAACTGTCTAAATTTACTGCTTTGTTTTTAGAGTTGTAAATATCATTTTAAGAACATATGGAAAAGATTAAAATATACTGGAAATATGGTATATATCACTTCTGAAACAACAGAAGTGACAACAGCTTTTGGATGAAATTTCACAGCAATATATTAAAATATCACTCTAAAAACAGTGCTGATAGATGAAACTTACCATATGTTTATTTTGTGCTAGGCTTGACCTTGTACTATATCCTCTATATAATGCTTGAATTTTTGTAGCAGCAAGGTCCATAATATCATGATTAGCATTAATGCCAATCTGAAAACAATACAATGAAACAAAACATTTAATATATTATAAGTAAATATAATAATTACACAATTAAAATCAATGTGAAAATTTAAATTAAAAAAAGTAACTCTATATACATTACACAGAATTTAAAAATTTACTAGTCATATAAAAACATTTTTAAAATCAGCCAGTCAGCTCACTTTACAATTAAAATGCATTTACCAAATGATAATTACTAGAGTAAATTGCCATATTAATGCTGCTATGATGTCCATATTGTTTGCATGCTACTTCCAGTGATTTTCGACTTGTGGAATTGCATCCTTAAATTAATTGCAGTCTTTGCATTTAGTAAATTCACTTTAGCAATTAACTTTATGAATCATATGTAGCATAAAGCTCCGAGTGTAACTAATTCTTCAGATATGAAAGTATATAAGTTTTTGAGTCCATATATTGTAATGTTGGACAGAGGAATACTGCAGATGGTTATTTAGGGAGTTCATGCAGCAATGACACCTGGTATGAAAATGCAAAGGGGAATGTCAGTTCCTAGGTGTATCAGATCATTATCAATCAAATGCACTAAACCAGTGATTCCCCATGTATATCACATCTAAGGTCCAAGTGTATTGCAAAAATTTACAAAACACATTAATACTGCATAACAATTTAACTGTACAGTTTCACAAACCAGTTCAAACTTTTCAAGGAAAAATAGTAGGATGATCGGAATGCAGTGGTGCACTCAGGATTTAATCTTGGGGGGGGGGGGGGGGCACTGGCCCGGCTAGGGCAAACGAAGTAGCAGTCATTCCGCCCGATTCATCCATCTTGTGTTCATAGTGGCCGTGATTCCTGAGAGATATAGGGTATTCCCACCTTATATGACCGCTAATTCATAAATAGTACAGAAATAGAAGACACCACACAACATAAATATAAAAAATGAATTTTAATTAGGAAAAGATTTTTGGAAAATTTTCTAGCGTTTTTTTTTTCCTTTTTCTTTGGGGGGTGCCAGGGTCCCTTGCCCCCCCCCCCCCCCCCCCTCTGGGTCACCACTGTTGGAATGAAATGCATTTGAGTTCAGTGAGATGTTCTATAAGGATAATGTATAAAAATAAAAAGAGCTGTCTGTAACACAATGGGAAATTATGGTTGATGCTTCAAATTTTGAGTTTTTAGTTATCATCCAAATTGCAGTGGCCAATTTTAATAATCATTCACGAGTAAATGCAAAATAAATACACAAAAACTCAAACCAACAATGGCTTTTGTGGTGTTAGGGGGAATGTCCCTATGAAAACTTGTCAAAAAACTTTGAGCTTAGGGCATCTCCAATTAATTTTTATCCCCATGATTACAATGCTAACATATATATATATACACGTGTTGAAGTCTGTCCTAAGGGTTGGTGGGGAGGGGAAGCAAGGAGTAGTACTCACAACTAACCTTTAGTGTAGTGAAAATCCAAATATACAGATTACATCTTAAAAGTGAGACATGCACAGCACCAGATACAATTCAGCTAGTAGTTAATTGATCCCATAAAAAGTGAGTCTCTTACTGAACACAATTGCAATTACATATAACTAGAAGATTTACCTGGCACTGCTTGGGTCTGAAACTTTCTAAAGTATAAAGTAAAATATAAAGTGCCCCCCCCCCCCCCCCAATAACAAGCTTTCATTTGGCATAAAAATCATTACAATCATTCCTCTCCTGTTTAATTTTTCTCCCTCTCTTTTAGAGCAGGAAAGAAATGCACATATTTCAAGGTATAATATGATCCTCTCCATGTCAGAAGTTTCTAAACCAAAAAGGGGAATTGCCTCGCTCAGATAACTGAACTTTTCGAAATATTTCATACTCACCAGAGTCCATTGGATACAGTTTGCCAGGCATATGTAACTTTATAGAAAAAGAAAATTAAATATGATTTGAATTGCCCAAAAATATATAGGTACTACAGAAAAATTAATATTATTATTGAAAAACATCATTTATACTTAACATATAAAAACTTGTATTAATTAACATATGTGATATAAGTATATAGATAGCATAAGATATAATTTTTACATCTTTTCCAAATTAAGTTAATTATTTTAATTTCCAATTCAAATTCTTAGTTTTCAAAACTTTTCCTTCAACGAAGAATCTTGTGTCCTGTTCATGCTTAATTAGAATGACTTCAATTTCCACAGAAATGCTTCTGCTCTTTACCCAACAAACTGAACAATAACTTTATCACACAAAATTATAAAGAAATTAGTTTGATGCATTCCTTCTTTCAATTTATTGGTGGCAACAGTTATTTTGAATAATTTTCAAACATTAATGGAGATTTTGAAAATTTAATTCAAACCAGCTCACCCCAATTTTGGTTGACTCCAGCTAGCTCCCACATAGCCTATATTCTTCCCCTGGGTGAAGAAAATGATCATGTAAAGTTTGGTGCTTCTAACTCTTCTAGGGGCAGAGTGCATAAGCAGACAAACACACAAACATTCTTTCTTCTTTATATATTAGATATTAAGACATATATGGTATATATATATAAGTACTTTGAGGAACAGGATATCACTGCTAATAATTATTATTGTAGAGCAGTGTTATTCCACAGCCCTCAGTTTTGTTTCTTGCAACTCTTTTAGGTTACAAGAAAATTCTAACCTTAGAGTCAAAAATAACTCTCATGAGTACATGAAGATTGCTTTCCCCCCAAAAATGTACACTTTGACTATTTTATGGTTTACAAATTCCTAGCTAATATAAAGATTAAACAATCATATCAGTACAAAACAATAGTCAAGTACACTTTGACTATTTTATGTTTTACAAGTTCCTAGCTAGTATGAAGATGAAACAATCATGCCAGTTGAATACTAAGCCTACTGTGTACATGTATCTTTTCTTAAAATGCAACGACTGAAGCAATATAACATTTGGCATTCAGTGCTATATGAAATACATTTAGTCTACATTGCAAGGAGAAATGCAGTTGTCACTTTGATTCATGAAAAGATAATATTCCAATTTCTTTCATGTTCTACAACTTTATAATTACTTTTTGTATCATATCTGCAAGTGGGCTTGAGATAACTGCATGATGCCCCTGAAAAAGGGAGTGGCAGGGATGGCTCAGTCAGTAGCATGCCAGCCTTGTAATCTGCAGTTCCCAGGTTTGAGACTCAGCTGGGCCAGCATTAGATTTATCTCCGCAAAACTCCCAGCCATGCCAACGGTCAGTAGGAGACACTGATGGACTTGGAAAGGCTGCCATCTGTTGGATGGGACATTAAGCTGTGGCCCTGTATGTGGGAGAGCCATATCCTGTGCACATTAAAGAACACACTGAATGGCCTTAACAGGAGGCTACCATCTGTCTCCCAACAGCTAAGCAATGGGTCCTCTTTCCCAACTTTCTCGTGGTTCTTGTGACCTGGCCATTTAGCCCATTTTATGCAAAAAATATGCTACTCAGAGGTAAAACAACCCAACCTGTCAAAAGGAGATAGGGGTCTCAAAATTGTTTCATTGTATACTGTTTTAGTGATTTCCTATACACAAGTGCAAGACATGAATAATATAGGAAGTAATTAACTGTTCTTAAGATATTGGCCCACTTAAAGGGTTTTGTTGTTGTTTCACTCTATATATTCCCTTTCTAACAAAAATTAGAGTAGAGGTACACAGTGCAGTAATTAAATTAAAGTATTTAATTCTCTATGACACTGTTAAATGTTTTAAGCACTTCAACACATGGACTATACTATCAAGTATCAAAAGTTATTAAGGAAATATTTACAATACCGTACCACAGAAGATGGGTAGTAGTAACAGAAACTTCCGGGATACTTTCGATGACAAATTTAATAATCGACGTTCTTGCCGGCAAGTGACGTCTCAGTAGAGATTAAAAGAAGAATAACTGATGTCAATGGTCTACCTGCCTTGGCGAAGGAAATAACCTTTTATACCTTTGATAGCATAGATAGTTTAAAAAAAGTTTTAGATCCATGACACACATTTTGCCCCCTTACTTTGCGTACTTTATCAGGTGGGAAGTGAGAAGCTTAAGCTAATGCCTTTTATGCTATCAAAGGATAAAAGGTTATTTCCTTCGCCAAGGCAGGTAGACCATTGACATCAGTTATCCTTCTTTTAATCTCTACTGAGACGTCACTTGCTGACAAGAACGTCGATTATTAAATTTGTCATCAAAGTATCCCGGCTTAAGCAAATGCAGTTGGTTGTTGAGCATGGGGGAGGGGTGGGGTGCCATAAATTGAATTGTCGGTGGCTCAGCTCTGAGAATTGGAGTGGTCAATGGATGTGTGGGTGGCCGCAATTCAATATGCATGTGACAGAGGTTGGGAGAGGGTATGAAATTATGGGAAACTGCCAAGATCAGCGAGTGTCGATGGAAGCTTCACTTTTGTGGCTAGTAATTCATAATTATAATGAGGGGGTACTTTTAGTGAATTTATAAATTTTGTAAACTGAACTTTGGGGTTAAGATAATTATGTTAGTGAGGGCCTGATGGTTTTCATATTGGTATTGATATTGGGAATTGTGTGTGTGTGTGTGTGTGTAGGGGGGGGGGGGGTGTACTTTAATCACTGAATTTAGGATGCATTATGGAAGTATTCTAAAGGGTTTGGTGGGTGTGCATTAGTGCAGGTGGCAGATGGGGGATGAGAGAGGAGAGTGTTTAGGGGGGTCTGGCATTTCCGAGATGCATATTATATCCCCTAAGGATCAGTTTTACGTTAATGAGGATATTTTTTGTGATGGCTAGTTGGAATTTGATAGGTGGGGATATTATAATTTTAGCGGAGTGAAAATCAGTGAGCAGATTGTTTTCGGTGCTTGAAATAGTGCGGTTTTTTGTAGTTTATTTAAGATGTCATATTTATGCTCTTTAAGTCGGGCGTTAAATGGGCCTATGTATGTTTTACCTATGTATTTGTCTTTGGGAAAAATTTTTCCTGTGGGGTCTTTGAGTTGGATGTAATAAACTCCTCCAGAGCAGGGTATATGGTCACGATCATTTTGAATGAGTTTGGATTAGTGTGTGACATTTTAATTTGGGACTTTATAATGGAAAGGTTTTAATGTATTTTTAACAGAGTATGTGAAATTATTATTGATGTATGATAGGGCTATTGTGTATTTTTGCATTTCTTAGCCCCGGATAAGGCATGGTTGTATGTGTTGTTTTTCTGCTGAGGTCCTGCCATCCTCTCAGATCTTCTACTTTGGCATATAAACTGACAGGCTCCTGTCAGACCTCTGTGGCAAGCAGCTGCTTGAGGGGATATTTATTTTCATTTTTTTTTATTATTTACAGGTGTTGGAAGGTTTTAGTATTTATAGGCTCTGGTAAAGTGACCAGAGCATATAAATAGTGCAATACGCAAGAAGCACTAAACAATAAAATACATTTTTGAATTCGTTGAACAGGGTGGATATACCTTACATACCATCAACAAAATTCACAAACAAATCAAATGCAAACAATCCTACTTGAGATGTCACTTGCCAGCAAGAACGTCAATTATTAAATTTGTCACCAAAAGCATCCCAAAAATTCCTGTTACTACACATCCTCTGTGGTACGGTACGTAAATCTCTCCTTAATAACTTTTGATACTTGATAGCATAGTCCACGAATTGAAGTGCTTAAAAACATTTAACAGTGTCATAGAGAATTAAATACTTTAATTTCCCTTTCTAAAATGTAAGTTATACTAAATTACAATTTGATGAAATGCACCGAAATATTAAATCAAAAGTCAGTGCACATTCTCAGCCAACACCTGCACAGACCTCTAATGTTCGGGGAAAAAAATCTATTTACCAATAAGTTAAAATAACAACATGCTCGCTGTTTGCATATTGAAAACCTCATGCCTATTTAACGCCTGACTTAAAGAGCAAAAATACGACAACTTCCGGGAGCTATTAAATTCAAAAGTTTATCCTTCAAACAGTTTGCACATTAAAAAGTTATTAGGTACAAACTCAAAAACATCGGTGCAAGGACAGTGTTCTGTCTTCAGTGAAGTGGCACTATATGGTAATGTTAGGGCAGTTGAAACTTGCTTCCAGTGCCACTCAGAAGCAAGACAACTAAACCCAACAACTTGATTCCATGTCATGAAGGGTGATTTCAATATCCCTATTGCTGGTGGGGATGGGGGAAGTCATTATCTCAATCAATCAATGGTTCTGTAGTAAGTCAATTCACATGTAAGCAGTGGAGACTACTCCCAGTTTATGGTTGCTGCATGCTGCATTACCAGCTTGGCAGTGGCAGTTATTGCTTTGACTGATTCTAACTAGTGCTCTTTGGATCTCTACTGTAGTAAGTGAATGGTTTTCCTATACAATATGTAAAGGAATTCTTGGGCAGATTGTAGAGACCAGAGAACCAGCAGATTCAGCCAAAACAAACTAACTGTGCTGATAATACAACTCAGTAACCACAAACAGGTAGCAAATACATATTGGTTGCACATGAATCAACTTACAAAATCACTCTATGAGAAGGATCATGATAATGATTTCTCCATCACCAGCTGCAACTGGGACATTGTAATCACCCTTCACAATACATGGAAACAAGTTTTAAACAGCCATAGCATCACTCATGTGCCACTTCACTGAAGATGGAGTGTTGTTCTTTGTTCCATAAAGTTTTCAAGTTTGCATCTGATTACTATTTATTATACAAATTGTTTGAAGGATATTTTTTTCATTTTATTGCTCAATGATGAGGAACATTTTTCATTTTATTTTTTCTGAACAAGGAGGAATTTCCAATTGTGATATTATTTATCTTCTGTACATTAAAAATATTTACATAACAATAAAAAGTGATAAAAATACCATCAGGAAGTATTACATCAAAATTAGGGATCCCTTTGAAACATTTTTTTCCAAGCATCATTGTAACTGCAGTAATTCTGCAGAAGTATCAGCTCCTTGGCTGGATCAGTTGCACTACTGATGATATACTTGGACATGCCATTCAATACACTTACATATGCCAGCAGGTGCAGATCACAACTTCCTTGCTTGAAAAGAACCAGCTTTCAGAGCATGAAACACTGTCACGAAGTTTTTCAAACCCGTTTTCGACACACAATTCTTACAGCACTTCGTAACATTTTTATCTATAGCATTTAGATGCTAATATAGATGGGGCATGGAATTAAACTGTTAGCAATTCTGCATCACAGTTTATAGTTTCTACAAATCAGTTAAGTTTTTATATTAGCATAAAAACTTTGTATAATGTAAGTATTTCACATTAATGTATTTTATGTAATACAAATATAATGATTTTATATTTTAATGAATAAATGTATCTTATGGCCGAGTGGTTAGCGTGCTTGGCTACTGATCTAAGGGACCTGGGTTCGAGCCCCGGGTAAGGCATGGATGTATGTGTCATTTTTCTGCTGAGGTCCTGCCAGCCTCACAGACCTTCTACTAGGCATATAAACTGACAGGCTCCTGTCAGACCTCTGTGGCAAGCAGCCGCTTGAGGGGGTATTTATTTATTTTTATTTTTGTAATACGAATATAACTTTATAAAATGTAGGTATTCCACATTAATGTATTTATATAATACAAATATAATCATATGCTACTGATACAGCTGAAATTCAACCATCTCAACTGTCTTGGAACAATGGCACAAGGTTGCTCATCAGATATGCTTCTCTACATTGGCATAGATATAAAACAGCTTACATTAAAAATTATTTGTAGGATTTATCACTTACTATTTACATGCATTGCTAATGTCATTTATGGACAGTTCTCATTTGTCCCTTCACTAATTTCAAATGTCAGCTACCAGAATCAGTATATGAATTGTTTTATCTTTGTGCTGGTGAAAACACATCAGCTGTCACTATATCTGGCTAATGGTATAGTTGTGTAGTACTAATATATTTACTTGCTCTCTTCACAGTATTGTATGTTTATATATTGTAACTTTATGCTAAAAGATAGTGCATTGGAGTGGCTGTTATAATTACCTTGTGCTTTTAACTTACACAGTGATATAGAAAAATTTCCTTTTTCGACTTTAAAATTTTTTTACACTGCACTTATCATTATAAACATGATAAAACTGTTACTTTTCAATGTAAGCAAAAATTAAAACCTCACCCATTTGTTTTCACTCTTGGCAAGGTAGTCAGTTGGCAAACCAACTGCACAGCAGCCTGCTAAAGGACGAGGAAGAGCAGCTCCATCTCGAAGAGTATCATGCTCTCTATCATACATATCATTTTCAGTCAAAGCTTCTTTGGTATTGCTTGTTATTCCACCAAGAATGTAAAGCCGCCGTCCTGCAAAAGAAAATCTATATTCCTGGTACATTCCACTTATGAAAAAGAACAAATCATGCAATGAAGGTACATCTCATTTATTTTAACATTTCCTTAATTAGTATTTTAAATTATAAAATATTAATATATAATAACAAAGAAAATTGGAATTCCCAAGATTACAACATAAATTTAGACAGTTGAGTACATTTTGAGATATGCATATGAAAAACTTTAGTGCGACTATATCCAGACAGACATATGAAACATTTGAAACAGCAAGAAAGCCCTGTGTTTGTCTAATCTTCTTTCTGAACTATTTTTCTTTTTACTCATTATGTTGAAATTACACTCATTGCATTACTATTTTTAATTTCTTGTGTGAATTGGTCAAGTGGTTAGCATACCAGGTACTAAATCAGTTGTTTGGGTTGTGTTGTTTTACCTCTGAGCGGCACTTTTTTTGCACACCATGGGCTAAATGGCCAGGTCACATGGACCCCGAAGGCTCAGAGAAGGTTGGGGGAGGGGACCCACTGGAACAGCTGTTGGGAGACAGATGGTAGCCTCCCGTCAAGGCCATCCAGCGTGTTCTTTAACGTGCACAGGGTATGGCTCTCCCGCACACGGGGACACGGCTTAACGTCCCATCCGACGGACGGCGGCCTTTCCAAGCCCATCGATGTCCCCTACTGACCGTGGGCAGGGCGGGGAATTTTGCGGAGATAAATCTCAACGCTGACCCAGCTGGGACTCGAACCTGGGAACTACAGATTACGAGCCTGGCGCGCTACCGACTGAGCCACCCCCGCCCCATACTAAATCAGTAAATATGTCCCTGTGTATGTGTTCAAATGCTGTATGAAAAGCCAGGCCAAGCCCAATAGAACTTCTATGTTATATCTATCCTTTGTGTAGGGAAGTAGTCTTCCCTTTAAAAAAAGTGTGAAGGATGTGATCTAAAAACTGTGAAAAACATTTATCTAGGATTTTTCAAATGCAATTTAATTGTTCCTGAACATGTAAAGTGGTATTTTGTAATTCCATCTGTCTGTTATTGAACTGAAATTTTATTTAAGCATACTTCTATCTGGAATATGAATATGAACCTTCTGATGCAATATTTAAAAATTCATGCAATAGATCAATTTTATAAAATGGTGAATTTTACAAAAATAGCTGATTTTCTGGAAATTTTGCCTTATGGAGTTTAGCCACAAATGCTACTCAATGTGGTCTAAAAATTAACTATACTTATATTATCTTATACACTAAATGTGCAATTCTCAAATGCACCATCATCACTTTTTATAGAATATTGTGTTTAGGTATTATTAGCAGTAGTGTAGCCAGAATTTTTGAAAGAATTTTTTAATGCTTTTGCTAATGTAAATTGATGAAATAATGATCTATTAAGAAAAACATTTTCCTAAGTGAGCCAGACAATGCACATTGATCTGATCTTCAATCCCAGCTTACCTAATTATAGCACTTATTAATCATGACTGATCTTGACTATTTTGTAATGACGACTATATTGTAGTATCCACTTAAGACATTAAGGACCTAAACTTTATACTTGACACAAGAATGATACTCATAGTCTTAAAAATTTGAAACAATGAAGTTAACACACACAAGATATTTTTCTTATAACAAAAAATTACTATTAATTACAGTGGAAAAACAAGAATTATAAATAGTATGAAACTAGAATATCATTTAGTGAATTTCTAAGAGCGCAAGTCTTTTAAAAAGAATTTCTAAACACAATGTATGTGTATATTAAAGCAAAATTCTAACACTATCAAAAATATTATTTAAAAAAAAATGCCAGGATGGCTTTATAGAGTTAAATGTCTATTATAAATGATATTTTAGCAATTAGCTGTAATACAAGAGAGTTGGGCATAAAATGAAGACTAATATTAATAATAAAATATGTGCTTGATATTTATTGCATAGTTGACAGATGTTGATTCTTCAGTGAGATTGGTTTTTAATGCCTCCTCTGTGTGAGCAAATGGCTCACCAGGAACTAATAAACACATTGGTTCCTGGTGACACTGTAACTGTTGGGGTTACAAGTGGAATGAAGGATTACAAGTGGAAGAATAAAAAAAGAGAGAATACAATGTATGTAAATGGGAGTCTATTTTGATAAAATGTAATGAGTTCTTCTAAATATGAATGACTGACAAATTAATTATATTATAAATATCTAGTCACTAACATGAATATAGGAAAAATGTGATATATTCTTGAATATTATTTAAAACACAAATCAATAATTTGTGATGCATAATTTTTGTTTAATTTCTAATTAAAGTATTTTTATTCCTCTACTTTTGAATTAAAATTTAAGTACTCATAAATAAACAGTGTTAGTTCTATAATAGTCACAGTTTTGATTTTTGCTTGTCTATATTAATTTCCTAGTCTTATCAACAAAAATCACTTCTCAGGTTTCCACTTCCCATAGAACAACACAAAAGTCCGCTATAGAGAAAACGTTAGAGGAAATGAGAAGGAAGAAAATTCTACAAAGGAAGAGTGCAAATATAAATATCTTATCATATATTTGCCTTTAAGTTCCTTTGTACTGTAACAATATATAATTGGTTGACTAGTGTGTGTCATGACATGACCGTGACAAAAAATGATGCCTACAGTCTCAACAAAAAATATAAAACAATAGATGGTACTTTAAAATGTTTGGAGAGGGAATGAAATATCACTATAACAATGGATGTTATTACTCTCTATAGGAATGATCTTACATTTTTAGGGGTGGGTGCATATGAAACAACTTTCTGGGTGTGTCACTGCATGGAAATGCAAATGTACACAGACATGTTTTGAGAAAAAATAAGACATATATAACACCTACAATGTTCAAAAGGGTACAAAGACATAAATAAAGAGAAAATAACATATGCAACATATGTATTGACTACAGATGCAATATAAACTGCATCTGTGGCATCAATTATCCACAACTTGCTAATTCAAATAACTTTCTACACCATCAGGTTTTAATATGTTTTGTTATATTGGTGTCATTACATATGCATGCAAAGTTGTCTATTTGTACAAGCAGACAAAATGCAAGAAGCACTGTTTTAAATAATCTTATAAAGCAAAACATTTTTACCTGCTTTAGCTACTGCCATAGCATGTTTAGGTGTTGACATGCAAAAATGTTGTTCCCATTTTGCCACCTCTGGATTGAACACATACACAACACCTGTGCTTGTTAAATGACCATCTTCGGATAACGTATCTCTAACACCTCCCCAAACCCATATTTCTCGTCTCAGAGTTGTTGCAGCACAAAATGCACGTGGCTCTGGTAAGCTTGGCTTTCTGAACCAGCTGAAATAAGAATAGTAATATACTATTTAAGTTGTAAATACTAATCTGTTTATTGGTTGCATTTAAAAAAATATAGAGTACTGTAGATTTTGCCATGAAATATTTGCTAATATGGCAATGTATTAAATTATCATATCGTGTAACACAAATTATGAACTTATTTCATATAAGACCCAAAACAATATATATGAAAGATCTCTTGGAAATCGGTCTTGATTTCTTGTATCTTTTCATGTGCCCTAAAGATGAGCCAACATGACTATTCAGGTGCTTTTCCATGCAGATGGGTGGAGGATTACATCAATGTTGCATACTTTTTCGTCTTTGTACATTAATGAGCAAATTTTCCATATAGTTAAGTTGGAATTTTGTGGGTCATATTCAATGAGAGGTAAATAATGAAAATTTTCAGAAATTATAAATAAAATAAATAAATACCCCCTCAAACGCTGCTTGCCACAGAGATCTGACAGGAGCCTGTCAGTTTATATGCCATAGTAGAAGGCTGTGAGGATGGCAGGGCCTCAGCAGAAGAACAACACAAACATCCATGCCTTACCCGGGGCTCAAACCAGATTCCTTTGATCCGTAGCCAAGTGCGCTAACAACTCTGCCATGGGACAGTTAGCCTTTAAATATTGTTTTAGAGATGACTGCTGTTGAAATCATGGTTGCATCAATTGTTCACTTTACCTTTTGCAAACTCATGTCTAGTGGCAGGTTTTTCATTTCTTCTAAATATATTGTGACATTAAATAACATATCTATTTATTAACACCATGTTTGTCCTCCCATAAAACATACATAGAGGCCAACATCAAGTCTGCTGCAGCTCATGCTACTGTACATTTGATCAAATGTATTGATCCCCCCACTTTGTGTATAGTTGATAAAATTTTGAGTTCATTTAGTTTTGTAAAGGGCCAAAGAACTAATAACTTTTAAAGTTTTGGACCCTTTGTCTGATCCAATAGCTCCGGATAGCTTAATGGGGTGCCAGGCAATAATAATAAATTGCCAAATAAGTTGAAACTAGGGTTCGAATACCAGCAGGCGTTACTTAACGAGTAAAAATTCAAAAAATTAAATTATTGTCATACTAATTTAACTTACAATCAAAACTTATCAACTAATGCTGCTCAAGAGAAAAAATAGCAAAGATTCAAAAGTTTCTAGAACAAACAAATTTATTTCCAAAATTATTTTAAACACTCACTAACGTCAATGAAAATGTCGACTACATCATCACTATCTCACTACACCAACTCTTACTACTCACTCTGTGAACTACCACCTACTAAAAACTTTCTTCTTCTCACAATTTACTTCTGCTCTACTCCAACTTACTTCTGCCTATGTGACTACATGTCACGGCTATATCATGCATTGTACAACAAGGCCCGCACGTGTCATGTTGCATGCCGGGAAAGACATTCACATAAAGTGACGAGCATGCAAGCTATGACGCAAGAGAGGGAGTGTCCTTGTACATGCGCGCTTTAGCATGGAGTTGCACATGCGCAACTCCTATGCTCTCAGAAACGAGTGCTGTGATGTCAAAAATAAAACTAAAATCCCCAAAATGATAAATATAATGTAAATTAAGCAAAACTGGTTAAGGTAAAGTAAAAGTGAATGAGGAGGCATCACAGTTTCAATTTGTAAGCTACCATTTTCCCAATGTCAAAACAAACCGCTGAAAGAATTATAAGTTATACTCTGAAATCAGTGTTGGAATGCTCATGCTATACTTGCAGGAAACTTTGGGTTGGGTTGTTTTACCTCTGAGCAACACTTTTTTGCACACCATGGGCTAAATGGCCAGGTCACATGGACCCCGAAGGCTCAGAGAAGGTTGGGGGAGGGGACCCACTGGAACAGCTGTTGGGAGACAGATGGTAGCCTCCCGTCAAGGCCATCCAGTGTGTTCTTTAACGTGCACAGGGTATGGCTCTCCCACACACGGGGCCACGGCTTAACGTCCCATCCGACGGACGGCGGCCTTTCCAAGCCCATCGGTGTCCTCTACTGACCGTGGGCAGGGCGGGGAATTTTGCGGAGATAAATCTCAACACTGACCCAGCTGGGACTCGAAACTGGGAACTACAGATTACGAGCCTGGCGCACTACCGACTGAGCCACCCCTGCCCTTTGCAGGAAACTAACACTCTTATTAATCATTCATCTAAGAGACAAATGAGCTTTGAAATAAATGATAAGACATAGTCTTTCTAACTATTGTTTGTTTGAGCAGTGAAAGTAAACAAATGCTGAACCCCCAAGTTTTACTACAAGCTATCTTAAAAGCACATTTAAGTCAATGGGAGTAATGTGGTGGACTAAAGGTTAATAATCCAGGGATAATGCTATAGCACTGCTACCTGTGAGATGCTGTAATGATAAAAAGAGGTGGAAAGGATGTACCTTTACACTCTACAAGTAACAATGCTGTAGAATAGATATTGATCTGTAAAAAAATTTAGGCCATTACTTTCTAAGTGACCCTTGTATAACAGAAAAAATTATCATACTTTAGCAAAGGCAGAATATACATTTCCTTTAATTTTTTTGATAATCATTGTGCTGTAATTATCACAAATTTAAAAACATTACTATTTTGACCAAAATTTGCAGATGAGGACACAAAATGTTATTTATGATGTGCATTATGGAATGTATCTTTCAAAAATTCAGCTCATTTCATTTTAATTCATTTCATTTTAATTCTACTATTTTACTTCTTGCAAAAAGAAAATTATATGACCTTTGAAACCTTTATATAATCTTTGAAAATAATTTCTACTTGCACAGTAGTAGTAGCAATACCCAATAACAGTTGTCAGATACTTTTGCCTATCTACTATGTGAATTTGCACTTTTCCTAATTCAAGATATGAGATTTTTGGTAATTCCTATGCTATATTGATTGTAATTTTCAACAACTAAAGTTAATACATATTAACCCTTTCCATTCATATTTAGAAGAAAACTTACAGAATCAACTTTAAAATATTCTACTTCATTTGCTAATTTATAGACCAATTTCAATGCAGGCTTTGAAATACAATATATTATCTAGTAGAAGAACTGCAACTTGTTGACCTCTAGGACAGAAAAAAGCAAAAGCAGAATACTGTAAATAACTGCAGTTACATTGAATTGAACAAATGAATGAAAAGGATAAGTGTAAATTACTACATTCAAGGTGGCTGGATAAATTTTGGATATTCATGATAATAAAACACTATTTTGCTAAACCTTTAAAACAACTCTAGTTTTCAACTAGAGTTAGTCTAAAGACCAGTCTGAGTATAATTATTTCTTGTGCTATAGTAATCTTTGTCTCCATTATTAGAACAGTATCTCATTCAGATTACTGAAAAAGAATTATAAATGGCACAATTATGTTTGTCTAGTAATGTTGTCTAATTGATTACATTATACATTGAAGTGTCATCGAATTAGGGATAGGAGACATTATCCAAATTCAGTACCGCAAGTCCTGCATTTGCGTGCATGCATGGCTGAAACTCTGGTCATATGTAGCTGTTAGCTTTGGCTTCGCCAAGCATTCGTCATGAGAAGTGTAATGGGAAAGGCGCGGGATTTAGATGCATTTGACAGAGGGCAGATCGTAGGTGTTCGACAGATGGGGCACTTGATCTCCGAAACTGTCAACGAACTAGGATTTTCTCGTACAACAGTTTCAAGAGTGTTGTAGGAATATGAAAATTCTGGCAAAAAAAAAAAAGCACCAGGACAATCAGTTTTGAATGATTGTGGGCTTCACCATCTGACCTGCATTGTACGGACTGATAGGGGCCAGACATTATCTGAAATCACCTCCCATCTGAACGCAGGTTCCAGCCGGGAAGTCAGTGCACAGATCATGCAACACTCACTTAATCATCATAGCTTCGGGATCCACCGACCTACAAGAGTCTCACTTCTAATGGCACAACACTGGGCTCAACACTTTGCCTGGGCTAAAGCACATTGAAACTGGACTATCGAAAATTGGCAACAGATAGCCTGGAGTGATGAATCCTGATTTAAACTTCATCATGCTGATGGGAGACTGAGGGCATGGTGCCAACCTCATGAAGCCATGGATACTGCATGTCAGGTTGGAACAGTACAAGCTGGTGGTGGTTCAGTGATGGCCTGGGGTGTCTTTATTTGAACGTCTGTGGGACCTTTGGTACATGTCCTGATGACTCTCAATGCATCCTGGTATGTAGAACTCATGGCAGACCATTTACACCCATTTATGACCATCATGTATCCCATTGGAGATGGTGTCTACCAGCAAGACAACTGTTCACCTCACAAGTCCAGGCTGGCTACTGCATGGTTGCAGGAGCATTCTGCTGACTTTCAAATAATGAATTGGCCACCTAGAAACACAGATTTAAATCCCACTGAAAATCTTTGGGATAAGGTTGAGCAGATTGTTCAGGCCTGTGTACCATTAACGATGACCTCGAGAGAAATAGGTACAGCTCCAGAGGACGCATGGGTCGTAATACCTGTGGAACATTTACGCAAGCTTGTGGAGTCCTTGCCTCGTCGTGTGGCGGCCGTTATCAGGGCCAGAGGGGACCCAACACGTTACTAGGTTGCTATCCTTAATTCAATGGCACTTCAGTGTATATTGAAAATAAATGTTAAAATTCAATATAAAAACAGAAGCTTTAGGAAAGGTGCTGTCTGCATTGCTGTTGTTTGATATGGATTTATATCAGTGTTGGAACCCATGAACCTTTCTTGTTTCAAATGGGTTCCTATTTCACATAGGTGTGTTATGGCATCAGGATTGTTTGATATACACAGTCATATCAGAATAATATGACCACCTACCATAGTATATGTATGGTAGGTGGTCATGTTATTCTGATATGACTGTGTATGAGTGTGGGTATCTCATGGAAAATCCATTCAAAAGAGATAAAGTTTTTTACATCAGCAGTAAGCATAATGATTAGAAAATTTACAGTTGTTTTATAACTTACAAATTTATTATGTAAACTATGCTTTACCTTTGCTGTGCAGGATCAAAGCAGTAAATACGACTAGAAACTGCATATCTTGCAGAGTGTCCTTCATTAGTAATTCCACCAATGACCCAAATAAGTCCATCCAAAACACACACTCCCATTCCCATTAATGGTTCCGGCAAAGATTTAACCAAAGTCCAGTGATCCCTTGTAGTATCATAGAGTTCTACAGTAGATAATAACCTAAAATGTATAGAGTGAAGAAATATTTAAAAAGAATTGAAAACAATAAATAATTTAAAAGTTATATATTCATATTTTTTAAAATAGTTGTTGCAGGTCAATTAACATTAAACACTTTTAAATCTACATACTAATAAAATAAAATACATTTTTTTTATCTGATCTGATCAGCAATCTGATTCAATTTAATTCAATTAATGTGTTGCTATTTAACCTTAACATTATATAACTTTTTTTTTACATCCAAAGGACTATTTCCAATAATATTTTAGGAATACTGAGTCCATAATGACCTATTAAATCACTAGCGATTACTGGAAAGGAGATGTAGTATACATATGTATAGTTATCATGTTTATCCAGCAAGATGACTACTGATAGAAAGAAGTGGGGGTTGTTTCAGCCAGTAGTGTCCAGGCTTGCAATCTGATGTTCTCAGTTCGAGTCTCAATGGTGCCAACACTAAAATTTATCTTCACTAACCCCCACCCTGCCCTTGGTTAAAAAGGTTACACCAATGGGCTTGGAGAGGCTAATGTCTATCATATGGAACATTAAGCTATGGCTTTGTGTGTACATGAGAGCCACATCCTGTGTATGTTGAAGAACATGTTGGATGGGCTTGATGACAGTGGGAGACTACCATCTATCTCCTAACAGCTGCTCAGTGGATTACCTTTCCCTACCCAATTCTGGGCACTTGGTGTGACCTGGCCATTTAGCCCATTTGTGCACAAAAGTACTGTTCAGAAGTAGACCAACTCTACCCTCATTGAAAATACATTGTCTACTTGAATATTAAAAAAAAAACTAAGATTGTAAAAAGAAGTAAAATATGCAAATATATTATTTGTATATGTATATCTATATGTATTCTATATCTCCTTCCCAGTAATCGCTAGTGATTTAGTAGTGTCATTATGTGCTCAGTACTCCTAAAATATTATTGAAAATATAGTTGCAAAAGTTTCACACACAGATTGCATTTAGAAATAGATTAGATAAATTAATAATATTCAAACTATGATTCATCATTTTAGTTATCTCATATTTATGATCATGTCATAAAGGAAAGTATTGTAATGAATAAATGTAATACATACGTCCCAGTATTATCTCTTCCACCGATGACTAATACACTGTCATCTAGAATCACAATGCCATGACAAGCTCTAGACTGGTGCATATCTGCTCTTTTTCTCCAGCGCTTGGATCGTACTGTGAGCTGAAATGTTGATGGTGTAGCTACCATTTCGCCATTGGAACTTTGAAATGGACTGTATCCCCCTACAATGTAACAAAATGTCATATATTAGATATATATATATATACACTAAAATATCATGAAATAATATTTGTTACTTGATTAGTACACTCACTCCTGTTCCAAATTCTCTGATGCAGAAGTCTATGGTAAGGAGAACACCCGTGAAGGTCCTTTGGCTATTTACACAGATCTCATCTTTCTCTATCTCTCTCTCAGGGAAATAGATCACAGTGCCAAGAAAACATGACTGTCTGCAGGTTTGCTCTGCACTATGGCCTAGAAAAGGATTATAGTAGTTGCACAGGGATCATCATTTGTCTCTCCTTGGTCATTGACCACCGAGGTTACTTTTTGCCTGCTTTATAATTTGGGAGCCAGTTAGTCACAGGGCTGGGCAGCATTGAAGAGGACAGCCTGTTATACACTTTTTTGGCATTTGTTTCTGGTAAGCAGCAGGTGATAGGATTTCTCTCTCACCCCTTTTCCAGGATCAATCAGCTGGTAGGTTCACCTGCTAAGCTGAATGTTCTCCACTTTCCACTCAAATGGCCTGGAACCTTACAACATACTATTCACATTGAGAAGCTGTGCCTCTCTCTGCATTCTTCTCAAGCCATCTGCTGTTGGGCTAGACAACATCCATTATGCAATGCACCAAATATGTATCTTTATGAAGTAAACTGCCATGCCCATCTGGCTCGCAGCTGCTGTTTCCATACCTGTGTTTCTAGCAGTATTTTCATACCGAGCTCTGGGCACAGAGTGGTGATCTTAGTCAGATCAAATTCACAACAAATTGCTTCAGATAATATTTGTTTCAAACCGTGGTTACCTTCTTTTCACAGGAATTGCAAAGAGAAGGTTGTACCTACTCATCTTTGTTTAGGTGTTTGATTTACAATGCATCATTTTCTTCTTCAGGTAGACAACCAACCTATGTTGGAGATTTGTGACACCATTTTAACTGTCAAACACATTGAATGCCCATGTTTTAATACTGAAGGTTGCATTTATTTTAGTCCTTATTGTGCAGTGTCTGAGCCCTTTATACGTGGACACATTTCATCATTTTTCTCATATTTTAAATTTTTACTGGCTATATTAATTGGATTTAGTACTTTAAATCTCTCATTTTTCTTTTGTTCCTCTAGATCTCAATATATAGTGTTTTTAAAGCTTTGTTAATTAATATAATTTTTAAGCAGCTGTTTGAGGGGTATTTTTTGTTTTTGTATATACCTAGTTCTCATAGTTATATGATAGGTGGTTTCTGAAAATAGTCACATAAATGGAAAAGACACAGACAGAGAGCTGTGTAACACATATTTCAATGTAGGATGTAATAATTTAAGGTAATTTCTTAATTTTATTGTAATCCAAAAAATATTGTGTGTACAGTATATTTGACATTTAAACATCTGAAACAAAATTAAATTTTGTACTTAGGACTAGAATAATATTTTAAATTAAAGACATCTTGGTGAAAAAGAACACTTTTTTTTCTGCAGTAAAAAGTAAAACAAAAGTAATGCAATCAAGTAAAAGAGTACAGAGTTGGAAAATCATGGGACATTTAATGGCACTGCTTCTGGAGAAGGACTATGCATTCAATCTCTTCCTTTCCAGAGCACTAAGTGATGATATTGAGGGACTGCAACTAATGCATTATTAAAGCTGTAGAGCTTCCTACATTAGTGCAAACTTGCCTAAATATTAAGTAAAAAAGCTGTGAAATTATTCTGCTTAAACACATTGTTTGTTTAAACAACAATTACAAAAGGATTTATTTTATTTGTAACAAAATTAGATCACATGTGAGCTATACAAATATAGCATCTGGTTAGTATACAAATTATAATCTACACTTGCCTTTAATTATGAAATACTTATTTACACTTTATCTGAAAAAGAATTTAAACCGTTTCATACACTGCACTGAGCAGTGTTATGCTTTTCTAATTTAATCATACACACTTTATTTTATACATGTGCACTTACCAATAATGTAGACTTTTCCATGCAAATAAGCAGCAGTATGATAATTTCGGGGTTCAGGCATTGTTCCAATAAAAAACCATTTATCCTTCTGTGGATTGTACACAAATAATGCACCACCTAAAAAAATGGAGCATGAATGATATGAATGAAAGATTTATTTAAACACTTTTTTTGAACAATTATAATTCTGCATTTCAAAGAACTATTTGCTATAATACATAACCACATTATGCTTAAGTACTTTTGTACAGTTTTACATAAAAAAATATAAAATTAAAAACAGTTTAAAAATATGATGTAATATAAATATCCAACAGAAGCATATCATAAATAATAGCAATATCCAGATAGAAGGTGAATACTTGGGAAGATATCAATAGAGAATAGTTTCTGCTATGATGTGATGAAGTAAGTGTATGCACTGATGTTATTGACAGCTTAATTACTACCCAAGTTATTGAAAGATTTTATCTCTGTTTTAATATATTTCAGTGTGCTCTTTAGTTCCCCAAATACTTGACTGATGGTCTCAAATTTAGCACATGAGTTTTCCTTGTGTCATGTTGGGTTAAAATATCTGGTAACTACCTGGGGTGAGTACCTGGGATGGGGTTTAGAACCCCCGACTGCCTTTGCAAATATGAGGGATCTGGCAATGGTTGAAACTCTGGGTTCAGTCTGCAATGGCTTTCTTGGCTATGAATTAGTTGTCAATGGAGAATTCTGCAACAAGCAAAAGTTTTTTCCTCTCCACCAAGCTTTTTGGCAGGTGGTATGCTAGTATATATATATATTAAAATGCAGATAAAATGTTAATTAATAAAATATATTTCACTTTTAATCTGTGCAATCTAAAGTGAGGAAATATATTTTATAATTATTCAGATAAAATTTCTTATGTTATGAATGCAGATAGAATACCCATTTTTATTCTTTAGTTGGTATGGAGGAGCTGAAATTGCAGTTCAAATACTGGTTAAAGTAATAAAACAAAAGCAACCACGTGAACCAAAAATTCTTCAACCAATTTAGCACTTTATAACAGATCTGATTATTTTCTAAACTAACAGACAATAGCATAACAACTTCAGCTGCATAAAATGAAATGTGAATGAATAAGAAGATGCACATAAAAAAACTCTTATCTAAAAAAAGCCCTTTCACATTAAAAATGTTAAATTCCGAATTTTTAATTTCTCATACAAATAGATAATGTAAGAATACATTATGAGATACATCGAAATACAAGCATTAGAAAAATGTCCATTAAAACCTACCTTATACTAATGTTATATAGATTATATACTATTATTCTGGAATTATGACAATAAAGAATTAAAAACTCTAATCAATACTTTTAATAGCATCATGCCATCCATCCAATTCCCCCATGAAGCAGAGAACCAGGGAACATTACTGTAGCTGGATATATTAATATCCTGTCAATATAATAAATGTCACACAACTGTCTATAGAAAACCTACTTATATCCCAAATTTAATATCTTTGAATTCTGCACACCCACTAAAGTATAAAAGAGCAGCATTTAATACATATTTTCTTAGAGCTTACAAATATTGTTCAACTGCACATTTATTAAAAGAAGAAATAGACTTCATTTATGAAATAGGTAGACAAGTAGGATATGATAAATTAGTTATAGACAGCATTCACAAACATTAAATTTAAACACAATACAGAAACACAAATAAACCAGCTCAACGAACTAAGAGTAATCCTGAAAAATTCACTATAAGTTTCCCATATATTGAAGGTTTCTCATGAACCATTAATAACATTTTAAAAACATATAATACAAAGACTCCAAGTAATATAATTAACATTATTAAATTACTAAATGATCTAGATAACATACACACCTCTGGTGGAACATACTCTATAATAGTAAACATTCCCACAAAAATACTAAATAATAAAAACCAATATATTGGAAGAACACAGAGAACTATAGAAGAGTGCATATCTGAACATGAAACTGGAATCCAAAAGCAAGGTGGTCATATCACAACTAATACTACGATATAATTTACCTATCATCAAACTAGACTATAAAACAATTTCTTTACCACTACCCACTAAACAGCAATTAAATTTCATGGAAAATGTAATCACCCATTTAAATAAAGAGAACCTTTGCAATACCGATATAACCCCCCCCCCCCCCACCACCACCACCACCACCTGCAGCATGGAACATTCTCATGCAAAAATACCATATCCCTACCTTAACCACCACCAGGGGAATGCCTAATAAAAGCAGTTTGCACTTCACATCATGCTGCCTGATGACAACATCAGTGGAAAGATGTAGAAACATAAAGGAATTTTCACTTTTTATAAGCTTTTAAATTAAAAAAAAATATTAAATGTATTAAAGTTAAACTGCAGTTTTGTGATATACTTTTAAATGCCTTTAAAACATCAAGACTGGGTTAAAAAACTTGTGCCATCTGGATACTTACCATCAAGTAAGGAACATTGATACTTACCAGCAACGTTAAACATTGAATATCCAGCAAATCAAAATGACTGTGTTTCTCCACTAATGATGTCAACAACAGAATTTAGTGTTGAGTGTACCAGTCAAAGCCAACAGAAAGAAGTTGTTATAGCAAGAGAACATATGGCTTGACAGGAGCATGCTCGGTGAGCACACATTCAACTTCCGACGTTTCTTGCAGGACATGCCGTGATATAACATTCTCATCACAACCAATATGTGAATATTATCAAGAACTTAATGTTCAACACAACGTATCGGTAAAGGCAGCACATTGAACTTTACTAAGAGAGAGTAATATTGTGCTTCAAAGTATAAATTGAAAAAACTACTACATTTTGTAAACTACAATGATGTAAGTTAGATAAGCTGTACTCAAAGTTAGATAAGCTGTACTCATGTCTATGCTTACGAGCAGAACTAAGGGCATTTAAAATTTATTTTAAGCCATGAAGTTTATGATTAAATTTATTTAAAAAGATAATGATACCATTTTTGTATTTATATTTACATATAAAATATATTAATAACATAAAAGTTTTTCAATGCACACAATATGGAAGTTTCACAATTTACTCACATTACTATTATTACATTAAATAAATTTCATTTTGGAAATAAAAGTATTATTCATATCGTTCAATAAATTCCTTTTCTTTTTACTTTTATGCACATATGAATACTTACCAAGCAAATAGTCCTTAGGAGCAAATGGATTAATACCTCCCATAATTAGCACGCAGGGGCCAGACTCATCTTGTATCTGGGTTATGGTTGGAATATCATCAGAAAAACTAGTTCTTATTTTCCATTCTCTCAGTACATGGTTTCTGTAATTAGTAGACTACAGTATATAGTAAACAATAAATGTTGCCTTTATTTTACAATTGAATCTTATTATCCGAAGTACCTTTAAATGCCTTAAAAATTAATATTACTTCTTAAAATTGCTAAAGAAATGAGTTTATCTTGAATGGGGCTCGAACTACATGTCCTGAAAACATAACTAATTATCAAATTCTCCTGAATAATAAACTATCAGTGTCGATATGTTGCATGCCTTCAGGAGATATAGGTTCGAGTCTTACTCAAGGTAAAACAAATTTTTTAAGCAAAAATATTTCTTGATTTTCATATTTACAGATAATCTGTGTCTTCATTATTGATTAGTACACAGGTTTTTTCACATTTATTTGTTTATTTATTTGATAAAAAGAGAACACAACAAAATTTCCATAGAGTACTATAGAAGAAAAAAGTTGCAGTCACCAAATACAAATTTTTTTAAAATCTAATGAGGCAGCAAATGTTAGGGTGATTTGGCCTTCTATTTTGTTCAAATACAAAAGCAATAATCAATACCAATGCTAACAAAAGTATGAATTTTCATCTTCGTTTGTTGAACACATTTCCTTTCAGTCAAACATGCTGATGCAATTCATACATCTTTGACTTTTAAGTGGGTAATATAATGAATCCTTTTACTTTTTCCATATCCATTCTGCTACCCTCATGGGCATGGAAGATTTCTATCACTGCTATATTGTAGTGATAATTGGTATTTCAAATGATTCATCTTTTAATACATTTTTATTAAAACTGCATTATGTGGTATGAAAGTCCATTTTATATAAGCTACATACAATGATTTGTCTTTCATGTCTTCTCTGCATCATTCCATTTATGTTTTAGAACAGCTATTATAAAGGCATAATACATGACTGTTGGATACCTTCAAAAGTATGGATATAGCCTGCCTCTAATATCCTAAATTATTGTTAATGACAGTAAATTTTAAGAAGAAATATTTTTCCTCCTAATCCTCAAAGATCTAATCCTACTCCTATAAAGGAATTGTTATAGTTTCATAGAAATCTTGGCATTTCAGTTTTTCCTTCAGGCACAAGTACCCACCTGCAGGAGAAGTACTTGCAGGCAGTCAATGATCTCACAACAAACTGACATTTTTTGTCATTTACTGGGTCAGGGAAAGAGATGGTACAGCTCACAGGGTGTCAACTGTTATGGTTTTTGTTGTCATGACAACTTTCTCTGACTGTATACAATGTTCTCTACATTGATGGTTTTTAGCATTTTTATTCCTCTTCTAATATGAGTGTCATTTACTGACAACTGCAGACAATCCTAAGCAATCTCTCTATGTAATAGCAAACACATTTTGGTACACAAAAGACTATTTGTGTGCACTTTAGTTACAAGGGTAATCATTATCTGTACTCTGAGTTGTGCCTTATGAATTCCATCATCTCAGAATTGTAGTGATGAAGTTTCTTAGGGTAATCTTCAATTGGAAATTGATCTTTATGCCACATGTTGTCATTTCAAGTCCAAGTAAATAGAGGCATTGAATATCAATGAGGTCCTCTTCTTTAATGTGGGGACCAATGTTCTTTGCTTTTACTGTGCAATTTTGCAGTCACTGATGGATAGCATGTCTATGCATCAAACAGAATTAGTGGTGAGAGTGTTGAACCATTTTCTACATCAGGTCTTCTGCATGTGCACAGGAACCTTATGCACCACCAGTCCAGAAACTTTATATTGAAGCAAACAAACCCTTTCTATCTTTTGCGATCAACAATTGTCCTTACAGTATGCTTGTAAATTGTGATCCCAGCTATGCCATCCTAAATGCAACTATATCTTTTATGCTGAGAAATACTATAAACCAATTGCCCTACTGCCATTCTTCCTTTCAGTTTGTGTATCCAAAGCTACTTGCAAGACAAAAACAATAGTCTCATTAGCGATGCCCAGTCAGTCATCAGCTGTCACTTCCCCCGTAGCTTGCTGTTTTCCCTTCTGTACCTTTATCTTTGCAGAAAGGGGAAAACTTTCATGCTCAACTGCTAGTACTAATAATTGATCTTTTCATATCTTTGCCATTTAGTGTGCTGCACACCTAAACTTCTTGATTGTCTTCACAGATGACTCAAAATCCAACACTTTTGCTGGGATCAATCATTGTTTACTGTGATATTGTCATAATGGACCAGATCCCAATGGAATGTACCACCTTTGCAGAACAGTTGGATGCTCTGTCTTTCCTTGGATTACATGCAGGTGAAATATCATCAGTGATTGCTTTACGCTGACTTGCTTAGCTCACTACAGGCTTCGATCTCAGTAAGCTTCACCTAGTTCTCTCCGAGTTCCATCATCTGACCATCATTTTTCCCCCTTCAAATTCTGTTAGGTTCCCATCAGAAGCAATGACTTTGCAAATGCTCCTGCCTGGTTGGCCATGCCCCTTTCTGGTTCCCCATTGCTAGTTCTTCATATGGACTTCTAGCAGTGTTTCTCCATCAAATATTGTCCCAGTGGTGAAGATCTTGGTCAGAACAGATTTAACAAGAAATTAATCCAGATCAAACTTGTTGTCAAATTGTAGTATATATTTTTTTTACTTTTTTTTAAAGGAATCTGTCTTACTTGATTCTGCATAGGTCATTCATCTTGAGGTGGACGAACAACCTACAAAGTGTAATCCAAAAGTTCCCAGACTGTACTGATAAAAAAAAATGTAGGCTTACCTTAGGTTTCAATCATTGTTATCCCCTTCAAAGTAGTCCCCTTGGGAACTAATACAGTGAGCCCAGCACTTTTCCCACTGCTGAAAACACCTCTGAAACTCGTTTTGAAACATTATTCAACACCTGCTTTAATTCTGCCCAAATCACTTTACACAATCAAATTGTTGACCCTTAAGATGGAACTTCATCTTGGAGAGCAAAAAGAAGTCACAGGGGGTAAGTCTAGTAAGTAGGGGGGGGGGGGGGGGAACCACAGCCATGTTATTTTTGGCTAAAAATTGCTAAACAGACAGAGAGGTGTGGGCCAGTGCATTGTCATGATGCACCACCATCTTGTGCACACCATTTTCCTCAAGGTTTCAGCCTCACACTCTCCCTCAAATGCTTCAGGACTTCGATACAGTAGTGTTGATTTACTGTCTGGCTTGTAGGAACAAACTCCTTGTGCACAATTGATATTTTTTTGACATTCTTCAGTAAAGAAACAGCATGCTTTTCACATTGCTCTTCACCTGCTTCACTTTCTTTGGTCACGGTGAAAGAGGACACTTTCACTGAGATGATTGCTGTTTGTTTCTGGGTCATACCCATAAACCTAGCTTTCATCACCAGTTATGACTTCTAAAAGGAAGTTTTGGTTCTTTTTGACATACTCTTGAAGGTCCCTTCATACAATAGTCACATATTGAGTTCCTCCATTAGGATTCATTGGCATGATTCATATGTTAGTCCAATAATTCCACAGATGTCATTACTTGTTTATCGACTGCCCTTGTAGAAATGCACTTTCTCCATACTTGTTTGTTTGGATTGTTGAGAGCTAACTAGAAAGTATGGAATCTTTCATAAACATTAGCCCATATTTAAAATGCAAGAACCACTCAAAAGTCTGAGTTTGGCACATGGCATTATCACTGAATGCATGTTTAAGCATTTTCTGAGTCTGAATCTGTTTTACCAAGTTTGAAACAAAACTTGATAAATATGTACTTTTCTTTCATGCCTTCCATTTTTCTATTAAAAAAATTATAAAGTGGCACAAACACAAATGCATTAAAATGTGATTTCTAGTATCCTGCAAGTTGTCTTTAGGTTTTCTTTCTGTAAGGAGTACTTAAAATATGTAATATATAAGACTACAGAACTGAAGCATTAGAAAAATATTACTGAGGAATGTCAAAAAATATCTCCATTCATTCTGAAAAATTTACAATTCATTATACAAACAAGATGTACATCTCAGTTACAAGAACAATATTCGAAACATTTGTTGCAAAAATTATTGTAATTATTGCATGATTCTGGACTTATATTCTACTCTACATACCAAACTGTGAAATTTAGAATGAAGCAACTCACTTCTGTCCTGAATCTATTGGCATCATACAAGGCACAAGACCAAGATTTGGATCAGCATTCCTTGCTAGAATACACACATTATAATCCTCTCCAACATTAATAGCACTTGAAGGAGGAGCATCTTCATATGAGATGCGAATGTCATTTCTTTTAATCTTGTGAACGTCCTTTTCTCTCCTCATTTGTTCCTACAGTGTATAAAGCAGTTTATTATGGTGCATAATTGTAAAATGTCAGCAAATAGTTTTCTTCTACATACTTATCTATAATGCATTAAAATTTCATGGTTAAACATAATTCTTAAACATTTTATAGTAAATAAGAAGTAGGTGGATTATTTATTTCATGGACTGTTGTCAGCAATAATTAGCAGCTTTTCATATGAGTTAATGCATGATATGTGGCCCACAGCAACTCTTCAAAGGCATGAAGCAGTGTGTGTGTGAGCGCAAATTGAAACACGTTACAATAGGCTTGCAAGCAACAGCAGAACTATACATAGTCAGCTTCTCACTTTGGAGAGGGGAATGGGATTTTCAAACTTGGACATCTACTCGCTTTTGATTGTACTGCATTTAAAGTAATGGTAGCATTAATGAAAAGTACTTTCGAAGCAGTTCCAATATGCACATATTATCATTCATTGAATTTAGGTTATTGTTATATTTGTTCATTATTATTATTGTTTTAATTAAGTTCATTAATTAGTTACATTTTGTTATTAGCAGAAAATAGGACACGAAGTCTTCGAAGTTTCATAATGATGTGAATAGATATTCTGGACAATGTGATGGAGAGTTGCGAAATCGTTTAAGAATTCATAGTGACATGCTTGTTGGAACATAGTAAAAAAATTATTAACTTTTTTTAAGAAGTAAGCTCTAATACACACTAAATTTCTTTCACAATGATTATTTTGTATGTAAATCACAGTATGTTTTTCATTACATTTCAGTATAACGATTATATTTTGGTCACCCACTCAATTTGATCATACTGACATTTCACTGTATACAGTTGTCCCATAAGTAATGTCCACTTTCTACACTTTATTTCAAAATTAAAAAACAAATTCATGAATTAAACTTTAATTAAGAATATATTTTCCTTCATTTCCTATCACTTTTGCCCTCCTTTTGATGAAATGCTTTATTCTGTGAATATAAAATTCTTTAAGTTTTTAATCAAAGAAACTGCTGAATTAATTTTAACAGCCTCTAAATTTGCAGTTTTTTTCCCATCAAAATGATTTTGTAAACTTCAGAATAAATGGTAATCTGAGAGTGCAAGGTCTTATGAATGAGGCAAATGTAGAAATTTTTCCAAACCAAGCTCTTCCATTTGACAGTCATAATCCAAGCAGTATGATATTTTGCATTTGTCCTGATGAAACAAAACATGTTTTCAATTGACCAAAGAAGGATATTTTTGTTGCAAAGCAGCACTCAAATGTTGGAGTTGTTGGCAACAGAAATTAGCTGTGATAATTTCATTTGGATTCATCATTTCACAATGGACTACACCCTGTATATCCCATCAAACACACAGCAAACCTTCATGAGGTGCAATCCTCTTCTTGGTTGTGATGTGGCAAATTATTGGGACTCTATCCAACTCTTGACAATGGTTAATATTATGGTAAGCACCTATTTCTCATCCCCAGTAATAAATCAATTCAAAAATGTTGATTGAAGTTGACAAAAATGCAGTGAAGTGCAAAAGTCTACTTGTTGAAAATCTGCTGGAGGCAATTCAAACAAAACCCATTTCAAGTTTTGGTCACTTTTTTCCCAGTCATTTTATAATAAAAATAAATAAATACCCCTCAAGCAGCTGCTTGCCACAGAAGTCTGACAGGAGCCTGTCAGTTTATATGCCACAGTAGGAGATCTGAGAGGATGGCAGGACCTCAGCAGAAAAACGACACACACATCCATAGCCTAAATCCGGGGCTCGAACCCAGGTCCCTTAGATCAGTAGCCAAGATTCCTAACTATTATAGTTGGATTGGCAGATTGAATTAAAGCATAGCTTTCAGCAGGTTGCTATCGAATTCAATAGGTTGGCTACACTGTGCATTATTGACTATGTTGTAGTCACTAGATCTGAATTTCATCAATCAGCAACACTTTCTATGTTTAAAGCATCTCCTCCATTAACATCTTGGATGTTTTTCATCACTATATTTGTGTTAACCCCTTTATGAAGTTCTTGCATATCATGTGTAATATGCCCATCTGAGGCTCCATATTTTCTGATGATTTATGACAACGCAACACTCTGCGCTAACCAAAATTTGTACGGAG
Source organism: Ryuthela nishihirai (assembly GCA_038380435.1). Lineage (NCBI taxonomy): Eukaryota > Metazoa > Arthropoda > Arachnida > Araneae > Heptathelidae > Ryuthela > Ryuthela nishihirai. The sequence goes on from JAWZYU010000020.1 coordinate 47,473,146, forward strand.
ACTAATGACTTATAAAACAAACTTATAAAACTTGACAAATTAAACAATACTCATATTCCAATGCATGCACAAGGAAGAATGTAACAGATATTGTATTCTCATTAATGAATAAAATGAAAATTACTTATGGGACAACCCAATAACAAACAAAGTTACAGAACTTGAAATTTTATTTTATCTAGCATGGAATTCTCATTTTATTCTGTCAGGAAACAATATAATTTAATGAGCATGCTATATTGATATGGATATAAGTGATGTTTTATGATTAATAATTAGGACATAAAATTCAGTCACCTTATAAACATGATCAACCATAGGCCTCTATGTACTACTCAAGCCTGTTGCATTTTTGTGACACCAGGACAAACACAGGAAAGTGCTACACCAGGAAGAATCGTCAGAATGTCCCGAAATATGCAAGATGGGTAGCCCATGGGAGAATATGTAAATGATTCAAAGCGCAGCACCTACGCACATCATGTGTGACAGTAACGATCCTAGAAGTGGTATAAGAGGAGATTACAAAGAGCTGATGTAAAGCACTGGAACTGTGTTTGCTCACAGTTCTTGTGAACTAAAGGATCAAGTATGCCCCATCGAAGAACATGGCATCCATACCACCAGGTTTGTGACTTTGATCAAGGGAGAATTGTGGGATTACGAGAAGGTGGATTTTCGTACTGTGACATCGGTGCTTGCGTTGGACAGAATGCTGCCACAGTGATGAGAATATGGCATCAGTGAGTCTAGGAGGAACGAACTCACTGACGTGAGAGATCGCAACGGCCCTGTCATACAAACGAATGAGAGGGCAGACATCTCATGTGCATGACTTTGAATGATCATACAGCCACATCAAACACCTTAGCTGAACAGTTAGGGTGTGTTGCACATTAACCAGTTTCCGCACATACGGTTTGACGTTGTCTGCAGCACTGGGGCATATTTTCTAGGCAGCCATTGACTCTTCAACACAGGCATATGTGACTGCAATGGTGGCAAGAACATCACACATGGATGGACAAATGGCATCACATCGTCTTTTCAGACGAATCTCGCTTCAGTATGCAGCACCATGATGGACAAATCCGTATCTGGCGGTACTATGGCAACAGGCTCAGTGAGACATACATGATGCGCCATACAGGTCCAGCCCCTGGTGTTATGGTATGGAGTGCAATTGGACTCCACTCACATACATGCCTCGTAAGCATTACCAGTACTTTGAACAGCCAGCATTACATCACTGAGATGTTGGAGCCTGTGATTGTACTTTATCTTCAGGGGCTCTCTGGTGCCATTTACTAACAGGACAATGCCTGACCACATGTGGCATGCATCGTCCAACAATTCCTGGATAGCCACCAAGTGGCATTTCTGCCTTGGTCTGAGATCCCCAATTTAACAAGTCTGGTCCATGATCTCATGACGATTAGCACACCAGACACCAGCAGCTGCTACTGCAGATGAACTTTGGCTACATATCGAAACTACATGGACTAACATTCCCCAAACACACATCTGACGTCTCATCCTCTCAATGCCAGACCGTGTAGCAGCGGTTATTGCTGCTCATGGTGGCTACACAAGATACTGATTTCTTTGTATTTCACAAATCTAACCGAGTTGTATTTGTAATCATTTGATGCTTGTAACATAAGCTATGTATTCACTAAATATGGCTTTGACATCTCTTGTCTTTCCTGGTGTTGCACTTTTAATGGCCAGCAGTGTAAGTTAAAAAAATATGATAAACAGAATTTAAAACAAGTTTGGGATGGTAAATTGAAGTAAAAGTTTGACAAAAAAGCTACTTCAATGTTATAATAAAAAAAGATTTCATTTCAATGTCTTATTATAAGCTTAAGAAAAAAGCATGGATACCATTTAGTTGCATGGGTAATGCAGATTAAACACCTGTGTTCTTTAATATTTGTGAAAATATTATTGTGAATAATATATTCATAAATATTAAATTATTATTGTGAATATAATTATGCAGATGCAGTAGATATTACTGTGAATAATAACATATGCAGATGTTACTATTCACAATAAGAGGAAAAAATTATACCACTAAAACAACTGGAAATGAAAAATGGTGATACTAAAGGTTTTGGCAGATGGCACAAACTTTTCCTATATGAAAAGAAAAGCAATGCCTAGAGAAACTTTATGTTCTTAAGTGATGGTATGAGCACAAGGAAATAGTTGAATGATGAAAAGACTTGCTTTGGATTGGCTTAAACAGTTTGAAGAAGATGGATGTTTTTGAGAAAGGGATGTTTTGAAGAAGGGATGTTTTTGAGAATGAAATCAATGCTTGTACTTGATGCATTAAGTGGACATGTAACCAAAAATGTCAGAAATGAAATTCACAATAAAGTGTAGAGGTTAACATTTAGCGATAATCATAAGGGCTCTTGAGTTTCAACAATTAGGCAAATGTGAAAAAGCCCCACCAATTTAATTAGATTCAAACATGGAATCTTCTGGTTATGCATTACTTACTCTATCAGTTGAACTAAGGCAGTGGTGATTTATATTTGCTCACATAAGGTAGAACCACTTTCATCCTTACTTAAGCAAGTGTGAATTGCCACCACTGGAAGAGCAAGCGATACGTAACCAGAGATCTTTATTTGAATCTTGGAGACAGATTGGTGATTTTTTTTTCTGCACTTGCCTTGTTGAACACTAAAAGTCTCTTGCCACTAGCACGAAATGTGTATTTCATCAGCAGTTGCAATCTAAGACTGATAAGTTTATAAAATACTGATCAATCAATTCCAGCTATTCTAGAATAACACACTGGTTAAACACTCAGTTCATAGTCAATTTAAAGAGTATGAGGACACCTTGATAATTTGAATTCCCTTTATTTATAATTCTACTTAAGTGTGAATTAACACCACTCTAGTTCAACTGGTACAGCAAAGTGCAAAATAAGAAGATAAAAATATGGTAATATACAATAAACAAGTGTAAAAACCCCCCATAAATCAATCTGGATTTGAATATGGGATTGGAAATTCCTCGCCATCTGATGATGTTTTCCTGGACACAGTAGTCCAGGAAAGCATGTTGTGGGACTTTAAAAAAAATAGTGTTTGTAAACTTCTATTGTTAAAGTTTTAATGCACTCATCTGGAATTTTCACAAGCAAAAACCGGATTCTCTACAATAAGGCAACAACAAACAATTTTTTTTTTTGGATAACCAGTTGTTTTCAACTATGGGATCAACATAACTGACTACTACAACATCAGTCAACTGTTTCCTGCTTGATGTTGCCATCAACATGAAAGTTATCGCAACAAGATGTTATTCCTATCTAAAACGCAGAGTAGTATCCATGATAAACCACATCTCTGCAAATCATTAACACTGTTGTCTGTCAACTATCAGCAATACACATCATCAGGTGTTTCTTTGTGCACAAGCCTGCAAATCTTATTTTTGGAATAACAAGAACTTCCTGAAGACTTGGAACTTCATTAAACATATTTAGCTACACTTCAACCTTTGCTTCAGCAAAATACTTATGTAAGTTTTATTTTGCCTAACTAATGTTGCCTCTTCACATAATATAAAAAATTATAGGAAGTTAATATAAATTTAAAATTCCAGATCAGTAAATTATTTTTTACATTTTAACTGTCAACAGTGACATATTAGTAATTAACTATTTTCTTATAGAGAACAAACATTGCATTGGCAGTGAAGTTCAACAGGACTTGTAGTGCACAGCATGGATTCTTCAATATCACCCACCACTGTAGAGACACAAAAGTTACTGTCCTCCAGGCATGTCAACATTATCCTCAGAAATTAATTGGATGATCAAAGAAAGAATTAGAAGTATATCGAGGGGCTGAAATATTTTTAATAAAGCATTCATTGCTGCCAGATAGCGGTTTATGTCATCTACAACATGAACATCTTGTTTGTGTAACTTAAGCTTGAACTGAGTTACAAGTAATTCAAACATGTTCTGCTTTTTATCAAGAATTCCTACACTTGGTCACATTCATCCATTTACAGAAACTAAAAATTAAAGTGGCAAAAGTTTTAAAATTATTACTCACAAGGAGTAAAATTCACCCTACAAATAACAACAGATTTGCAGAGAATGATTATTACTTTCCTTCATGGCTGATAGGTAGAGATATTATTAAGGCACTGAACATACGGAAAAATTCCCATTAAAAGTAACAACAGAAAAAAAAAATATATGAGTTGTTTTTCATGGCAACATTACTTGCAGGTTAAACTACAGAACAAACTAAATTGTTGTAGTCTTTTAATCATTGAATAATTAAACAACTGTTGTTTTACAACTTTTCACCAATTTAAGATAATTAATCCATTCATGCATTCTTTTAATTCTTTGAGGACTGAGTTCTTTGTCCAAAATTATGTGCATAAAAATGTACAGATGTCCTGAAAAGGTAAATTTGAATATTTTGGCGTTTATATTTTTATTATCTGCTCTCAACCCCTTTAATACAAGTTTTTCTTTTTAATTATATACAACTTTTCATTTAATAAGTATTAAAAACCACCAAACCCTCTGAGTCTGATATATCACTGTTTATTAGTGAGAATCTAAAGGTTAATGCATATTCCCAAATATTAGTTTCTTTTATTACAAATTTAATCATGAATGTTGCTGTACAAAGAAATGCATATTAATAAAGCAGAAATGAAGAGATAGGTTTAATAACAATATTTCCACTTTTAAATTTAGAAGTTTTATCAAATGTCAATAAATTTACTCTCACAACTAGAAAACTTTTTCTCTCTCCAAATTAAATGTTTCAAAACCAAATTTGAAAAGTAGTAAATTCTTCATTCTGCTGTTAATTTTAAAAATTCCTGTTACTCAATTTACTCTGAGATTCAGTGATAAAGTCACTAGATTGGCATAACTGATCCAGAAAAAATAAAAATAAATAAGACCTTCATGATAAAAAAGAAATCATTGTTGCCAAATTGCTATAAATTAGGAACAAATATTTTCACTTGAGACTTTAATCACGTTTTATGTAATGTGGAATGATAGGTCAAAAACTTAATTTGCGATAAAATAATCTAGAAAAATCAAGCAGCAAAGAGAAAAACAAGAAAGAAATATCACTTTGTGTAAATAACTTTGAGGTTATGATATGTACATAGCAGTTTAGAAAATTGGACATGCAAAATAAGGTAATCAAGACTTGGAAACTTGAATCAATAATTGACTGACAAGCACTTAAGGCAACAGTTGCTAATTAGTATTTATGATGTATGTATATACATATATGTATTTGCAATAAAGTGTTAATAAGTTGTCTACAATATTATTCTACATTAGCACAGAATTTGTATTAATTTGCTCACCCTTTTCTTCCAGTATTCTTTACGACACTTGTAACCTCGATATGCAGACTGTATTTTGGTAGCTGCATGACCTAGGTAAACTAGATCATCAGGATGCAAATTATTGAAATAGGATGGCTTAAACTGCTGTTTTAAAGGGGAAAAAATGCATATATATATATTAGTAGATGAATGCCATAACTAAAATTGCTTTAACAACAAATATATATTTTCAAAATATATTTACGAACTAGAATTTCAAATTTTATTACTAATGACAATTTCTATGTGATAAAAACATAAGAAAACTTCAAGAAATCTTATTTTTTTTTTATAAATCACCATTGTTTTGATTGATACACAATGGTCTACATGACTAGGTAATAAGGACCCCAAGGCTCGCAATATGATAAAGGAGATCCACTCAACTGTTAGTAAGTTTTCTTTTATTACCACATTGTTCTTTAACATGAATATATTATGGTCTCTATAATTTTCCTTTTTCAATAAGGAAGGTGAACAAGAGGGAGAAAATTCAGTCTTTGCAAACTAAGGTTCAAGCATCTCGGGTTATAAATGATGCATATTACAGGCTGAGTTATAAGTGTTTTCAGGGTTAAACTTTTTAACTTCTTTTATCAGTAACAAAAATTTCAGTACAGCTTCAGAATGCAGTAATTAAAATTAAATTAATATCTTTAATATTCTATGACAATGTTAAATTGCATTTAACAGCATCATAGAGTATTAAAGACATTAATTCAATTTCTTTTATCAGTGCTAAATCAAACAAACTATCAGTGTCTGTAACAATTGCGATCTTATTTTATACCACTTCATTTTATAAAAACTCCACAGCTGCAGTTACCAATAGATAATTTGGCCACTGATATAAAATCCAATTTAAAAATTGATTTTATGCTGCTGAACAATTGCATAAAAACATGTCTATCTTGTAAAGTTCTGACTTTAATGATAATAAATGAAACTTAATTTTATGATGTATATTTGTATAACAACTTTATATATGAGTAGTATCAGCGGTACAATTTTGTGACTTTGGTAACAGAAGCAAAGGCTATAATTTTCTCTGTAACTATTAAGAATTTAAAATTTCTTTAATTATGTGTACCATTTTGTAAAATATTTAGCAATTATGTATAAAATTAATTACATTGTTATTTTATTTTTTTATAATGAAGCTACAAAACCATCATCTTGTCAAGGAAATTAACAAAGCCTTTAATTCAGTAGTAAAGAATCACAGGATATGTCCTGTAGACATGGAACACATGAAATAATAATAAGCTGAAAAAAAATTGGTTTTACCGTGATTGGGATTCAAACCCACTTCTCCTGGAAACATGCCAGTTTTGCTAACCACTACACCATCGGCTAATGTTTTTTTTTCAGCTAATGTGACTTATAAACTTTCTGGTTTTTTTTATTTGATTGGCACAGTGGCGCCATCTATTCTCGATGTGGGAAACTGTGTTGTCGCATAGTGATGGAAGTGACAAATACCGAATTCCATTTCTATGTGACAACACAGTTGTCCACTTCCTGAATAGATGGCATCACTGCGTGAATCAAATAAAAAATATGGAAAGTTTATAAGTCACATCAGCTGAATCAAAAACATTAGCCAATGATGGTGTAATGGTTAGCATAACTGGCATGTTTCCAGGAGACATGGGTTTGAATCCCACTCACAGAAAAATCAACGAAGTCTTTCAGTGCTAGTTGCATATTTTATAATAATGCCTATAACATTAAACAAGAAGAATAACATATCACCACTGACAAATATATGATGCTCATTATCAAAGAAAGTAAAGTTTTTCATTTTCCAAATTTTGAACCTTTTAACAGTAATAATTCATACTGACAGATGATTGGGAAATGTAAATAGTAATATATTATTAGCTCTGTATGATGTAAAAAGAATTTCTCATTTATCCCTTAAAATGATAAAGTTGCATTTTGTAATCTCCTAGGGTTAAGGGGCAAATTGATGATTGCATATAAAATAAAATAATATATTACTATATTAAAATATTATTGAAAATCTTCAAATTAATTACTATTTAAAAATGGTTGAATTTTAACCAAGAGTAATTTAAGAAAACACATAATATAAATTATACTTTTGTTAGTAAGTTATCTGTTCTTGATAAACACATTCTACCATCAGAATTTCTAGCATAATCTGATGCTTGAAGACGGAGCACTGTCTTTGCTCCGAAAAGCTTCTGAGAGTTTTCTCCTAAGAACTTTCAACATGCAAATAGTTTGAAGGATAAACTCTAAAATTTTATTGCTCAATGACAGAGAATTTTAAATTATTTTAAATTTAAACTATATCGTTTGTAATATTACTTCAAATTTTACATATTTTACATTTTTTACATTTAGCACCCTCTAACAGTGTAAATTAAAGTCTTTTTGAGGATTTGAAAATTATGAATCATCATTATGAGTTTATCATCACACTCCACCACCAAAATTTCTAGCCGAAATAGATCATTTGCAATATTGGTTTAAAGTTTTGAAATTTTCAACTTTTTCCATCTAGTATCAGAGGGTACAATTAAAACTTTTGGGAAATCTCCAAAAAGTGTAAATTATAATAATTTATCAATACCAATCGAACCCATAATTTTTATCTATTAAAACAAACAATTACAATATTGTTCCCCCTGGCCAAGTGGTTAGTGCACTTGGCAATTGATCAAACAGACCTGGGTCTGAGCTCCAGTAAGGCATGGATGTTTGTGTTGTCTTTCTGCTGAGGTCTTGCTACTATGATGTATAAACTGATAGGTTTTAGTCTTCTACTATGGTGTATAACCTGACAAGTTCCTGTCACAGCTCTGTGGCAAGCAGCTACTTGAGAGATTATTTTATTTATTTTTTAAAACAAACAATTAATTTTTTTAAAAGAATTGCATTTCTTCCCCCAAGGGGTAAGGGTAAATGGTATATAATATCAAATAAAATGGTAGTCACTGGAAAGAGAGCTATGCATTAATCCCCTGTGATGATGCATAGAACTGGCCAGGCCTAGCACCTAATGTCCGACCTCGCCTTCTCATGGTGCAAATCATTAGTACCTTTCAAAAGAGATACTCTTTTGTGGAAGTGAACGGAAGGGAGGGCTGCCAGATTAGTGTGGCCTACTGATCTGGACAACTCTGGCTACTTTTCTTTTTTTTCTACCCAGCTGAGGAGTGGTCCTGGTGCTGACCATATATACCAACCTGAATGGAATTATGGCTCTGAGCTTGATTATGGATCCTGAATTTGCTGCACTGGTGGGCTTTTGTGGAAGGAAAATCTTCTGCTGTGTTTTCTGTTTGTTTGTGCGTTGACAGCCACAAGTGAATAGATTCACAGGATATGTTTATCAGCTGGTGGATAATCCTGAGCAGAGGTCATCGCAGGCATCTGAACTCTTTGCTTCTATTGGCAGTGTAGATGGCTTCAGCCGTTAGTGGTGGGGGAACGGGTGTTTGCCCCAAGCCTGAGATTAGGGGACTGTTTGATATTGTCGGCATTCCCTCTCTCAATAAACATAGTTTTTAAACATCCCATTAACTATTTTCTCTCCATAGGTAGTTGAAATGTGAGGACTTTGTACAGAGCTTTTCCTCTTGATATCCTCACACAAGAATTCCACCATTATAATTTAGATATTCTCGGCTTGCAAGAGACCAGATGGACAAATAAAGGTCAGATTCTTAAAAATAATCTTAAATTTCTCTTTTCGGGGAAGGAAGACAATAAACATCACCAAGGCGTGGGTCTGCTTCTCAGCAGATACGCTAGTGATGCTCTTCTAGGATATGAGTGCATTAATGAAAGGTTTCTAACAGCAAAATTTCAGACAAGTGTTAGACTTGAATGTTATCTGCTGTTATGCCTCCACTGAGGATGCCAATGAGGATGAGAAGGATAGGTTTTACAGACAACTTCAGGATATTTTGAATTCTGTCAAGAAAGGAGATATTACCCTTGTTCTAGGTGACTTCAACGCCAAAGTTGGTACTGACTCTGACCTTTGGGGAGGAGTGATAGGCCCTTTTGGTATTGGTAGCTGCAATGGTAATGGGCAATATCTCCTACAGGTAAGTAAACTCAATGGTTCAGAATAACTAACACTTATTACAAACACCGCGACATACATAAGTACACATGGGTTTCACCTGATGGGCTACATAAGAAAATGATTGATTATATATTAATTAACAGCAAATGGGCTAATTCTGTTAGGAATACCAGGTCATATAGGGAGCTGAAACTGAATCTGATCGTTATCTTGTTAAAAGTGTCTTGCAACTTAAACTTAAAAAGTGTTGTACCAGGGTTAAAAATTTTTTCTTTAATACTGAAGCTTTGAAAGACCCAGTTATAGCTAAAGCTTACCATGATATGATTAATTAGTCATTATGACAGTCATGGTTTGCTTACTACTAAAGTTGAGGAAGAATGGGACCATTTCAAACAGGCTTTTTTGAAAACTAACAGTACTCTTTTAGGAAAAAAGGAGCAGAGGAGGCAGAATTACTTGAGTGATAAGGCACTTGAGCTTATTTCAGAAAGAAAGAACTGCAGGAATGTCCTTAATCAATACCCTACTAGTTCTAATAGAAAGCATTACAGAGAGCTTAATAAACGTGTAAAGGATCAGTTAACTGCTGATAAGAATCTTTGGCTTGATGGCTTGGCTGGCAAAGCCAAGGAAGCAGTTACAAAGCACAATAGCAGACAGCTGTACCAGATAGTTAATGTTTTGCATGGTAGAAAATGGACAGGTATACAGGGAGTGAAGGATAAACAAGATAAGGTTATAGAAGGTGAGGATTCTGTCATGGTTAGGTGGGCTGAGCATTTCAGTGATATTCTAAACAATGCGGTTAGTTCTATTCCCATTGTTTGCAATGACGATAGATGCATTGGTGGCTTTAATGTTGGCCCTATAACACAATCTGACGTTATTTTGGCTGTTTCTAAACTTAAACTTCATAAATCCCCATGGGTAGATGAAATTAGTATGGAAATGCTTAGAGCTAGGAATGTTTCGGTTACCACTTGGATGACTGAAATTCTGAATATCTTTTATGATAAAGGCATGGTTCCTAAGGATTTTACCAGAGCTATTGTTATCCCTATTTTCAAAAAAGGTGATCGCAGTTCTTGTGATAACTAAAGGGGTATCAGCCTACTCTCTGTTCCAGGTAAAGTTCTTTCCATGATTGTGCTTAATAGAATTAAGAAACTGGTTGACAGTCAATTGCGTGATGAGCAATGTGGATTCAGAAGTGGTAGGGGATATGTGGATCAGATATTTTCACTTAGGCAGATTCTTGAGAAATGTTTAGAGTTTCAGAAACCTTTGGTTGCTAGCTTTGTTGATTTCAAAAAGGCTTTCGACTCTGTTGATCGTCATAATTTGTGGTTGATTGTGAGATCATATGGTATACCTGACAAGTTAGTTAACATAATGAAAGCTCTCTATAATAACACTGAGTCATGTGTGAGAGTTGGTAAGTCTTGTAGCAATTGGTTTAGCATTACTTCTGGTGTTCGACAAGGGTGCATTTTGTCTCCTTTTCTCTTTAGTTTGGTAGTTGATTATGTTATGCGAAATTAACTTCAAGGGAAAGATTTTGGCCTTAAATGGACTGGAGATACGAAAATTTCTGATTTAGATTATGCTATCATTTAGCCCTTTTGGTAAATGATGTTGATGAGATGAACTCTTTCATTCGAGCTGTTGAAAATTGTAGTAGAGTAGGTTTGGTTATAAACAGAGAGAAAACTAAAGTGATGAAAATTGGTCAGGCAGGCTGTGATTCAATTAATCTGAATGGTTGCAGTCTTGAGCAGGTGTCACAGTTTAATTATCTTGGGAGCTATGTAACAGATAATGGTGATGTGCGGCATGAGATTAACAGACGAATAGGGATTGCTGCCGGGACTTTTAAGAATCTATGGAGAGTGTGGAGAAATAGGCGTATACACCTAAAGACTAAAATTAGACTGTATAATAGTTTGGTTCTTTCTAGGGTTAGTTATGGTAGTGAAACTAGGACACTTTGTAAACAAGATAACAGGTAACTAGATGCTTTTGATTCCAGATGCTTACGCAGTATCTTGGGCATTAGGTGGTTCAACTTTGTAACTAATGATGAGGTTAGGCAAAGGAGTCTGCAACCTCCTTTAAGCAGCATATTGTGCAGAGAGATATTCTGCTGGTTTGGCCATGTTGCCCATTAGGATAATTGCAGATTGGCAAATAGAGTTATGAACAGTGTGCCTAAAGGCCTCAGAAGGAGGGGGAGACCTAGGATGCGGTGGGCAGACAATATCGGACAGGACCTTATTAGAATTGGTGTGCAGTGGCCAGATGCAGCAGATGTAGCTCAGGACAGACTTAATTGGAGAACTAAATTGCATGGTCTGGTTGGACCACCATAGCCCATGGCTGCTTGAGGATGATGATGATGATGATGATGATGATGATGAGGGGTAAGGGTGAAAAATCATTGTTGTCAATGCAAATTTCGTGATCTTCACATTTCACCACCAAAATTTTAAATTTCTAACATAATTACATCACTTGCAATATTCATTTAAAAATTGCTATTTTCAACTTTTCCGACCATTAGAGGGTGCAATTATAGCTACTGGAGATTCTGAAAGTGCAAACTGTAATATTTCATCAATACATTTCCAACCCAATGAAAATTTTTAATTTATTTCTATAAATGAAGAAATTGAATATCTATAGATGGACAGATGGTAAATTGAAAACATTAGCTCATTTTTTCTGAAACTGAGCTAAAAACCAGCTAAAAATTTGTAAAGCTGTAAAATGGAACTGGCAAAGTATATATCACAGAATTTGATTTCTAATAAATTTTTATTTCTACAAAATGAATTTATCTCTATGCATAAGCTTTCTGACATGTGAATATTTTACTATACTAATTGACTGATTTCACCAGCTATATTGGCATTTTAATGTTTACTTGGATTTTATATTTGTATCTATATTTACATTTGTTTTTTATTATTCCTGGTTTCTACTGTTTTTTTTTTACTTGCACCTTGATATCCTTGTTTCTTACTGTTATATTTCTGGTATATATTGTATTATATTTTACCATATAACTGTTTTTGTGCAATTAACAGTTTTTACAGAATCAGTTTTCAAGGTAACATTAGCTGCTTTTATTAGATACACATATATTTTCTATAAACAAGTGGTTCTACTGATGCTAAATTACTGTATTGGAGATGGTGCTCTTGTTATATGCAATCTAATATTCAGAAAAGTTATTTCAATATTATTGAAGTCCAGTTGAATAAAGGGGCAGGGTGATAATCTGCAGTTCCCAGATTTGAGTCACAGCATTTAGATTTATCTCTGCAAAACTCCCCATCCTGCCCTTGGTCAGTAGAGGGCATCAATGGGCTTGGAAAGGCCACTGTATGTTAGATGGGATGTTAAGCCATGGCCCCATATGTGGGAGAGCCATACCCTGCACATGTTAAAGAACACACTGGATGGCATTGACAGAGGCTATCATCTGTCTCCCAACAGCTGTCCAGTGGGTCTTCTGACCTGGCCATTTAGCCCATTGTGTGCAAAAAATGCCACTCAGTGGTAAAACAACCCAACCCAGTTGAATAAGACTTGTCAACCACAGTATCTAGGGATATCATTAGTAATAATTTGATACCATCACAGTTTAGATCCTGCATTGTAAAAAAAACTGGAAACCACATTGTAGATACATAATGCAAATGAATAGTTGGAGGTCATGCTTTAAGAGTGGCAATTACCTTATAGAACATAACTTATCTATTTATACTATGAGTTGATTTCATATCATTCTTTAACTATTCCAGTGTATTTGTACCCACAGTGTGGTGTTGTCACTCACCACACTGTGGGTACAAATTTATGCAATGTAAATCAGATTGTGACCTTTGAAGATCTTTAGCAAATTACTTTTATTGATTTATAACAGTTTTTTTTTTGATTAATTATACAATATACTTTCACTCTTAACCTGTAAACTTTGAGCATCTGCATACCTTGCACTGTTGGCATCTGGTTCAAGGCATTACCATCCCATGCAGTTCACTCTCTCGTCTTTTTCAGTATAAATGTGCTGAAGATAGCACATATTATTCTGAAGTGCAGATGTCTAAAGTCAGTAAACCTTTTATGAACTCCAACCTTTCTTGAACTTTAGTTTGTACAGGTTATGAGCGGAAGTATATTGTAATTTTATTAATATTCATAAGCAGTGACAGCAGGTAAGCTTATATTTGATTGGACTTGTGCAGCAATAAATGTAGTGGCTTTTACTGATATTTTCAAAATTGCACAAATCCCGAATTTAGACAAGTAGATAGGTTTTCAGTCATGATAATCAAGCACATTTGACTTAATGTAATACTACCTTTTAGCTTATAGATTTATTTGTTCTATTCATAAATACCCACTGTGGCATAACTTTACAAATTTATCTTATATACATTACACATATAAGGGATGGAAAAATTTCAACAACTCCGATGCCATACTAAAAATTTAATGCTGGTGACTATGAAATCATCATATTGTGATGATTTCCATAACAACTTGCTTTTAAAAAAGTCTCAAACTTGGCTCCTAGAATTTACAGAAATATTTCCATCCCTAATAAATATTAATAAACATTAAATAAAATTAATATATATCAATAAACAAAGAAAACTGATAAATTTCACATACTCTTTCTTGCTTATGAGCAGGCAGTTGACTTGATCCAAATGCCCTTTGTGCACTTCCATGACCTGAAGCATACATTTTGTGAGCACTTGGGAACTGTGTTCGTGCCTTACGAGTTGCTGCAGTGGGAGAAGAGCGCTGTAATGTTCGTACTATCTTTGGTGAGATCCGCTTATGAGAACTTGTAAGGACAGATTTATTAGGCTGGGTTGTCTTGCCTCCTGCACCAGGTGGAGAAGATCTCAGAAATACTTGACTACTAAACTCATAAGCATAGGTTTCATAATCTCCTAAATCTTCCATAGTGTCCTCAGCCCATGGAACCATATTTCCCCACTGTTTGTTGCCATAAAGTGGTTTTTTCACTTTGTCATCATCACCAGAGTACATGTGACCCAAATGCTTAGGGCCTGGTTTTAGATTTGGATTTTTTTGAAGTGGCATATTATTTATGGATAAAGAACTAATGTCTAAACTTAAAATTTTGCCTCCTACCACTGCAATACACCCTCTTAGTTTTGGTGTAGTTCTATCCTAAGTTGAATAGAAAAAACAAAATAAAATTTACTATAAAAAATTATACAGTTAATGCATTAAACAACTAATGATAAAACCATTAATATCTGCACAAAAAAGTTTACTGTAAAATAAAGTATAATCACTGATTTTTTCCCTATAAAAAAATACTGTTCCAAAACTATAATTACTTTATATTTTTGAAACCTTTCCTCACTCTCATCTAAGATACACTTTACAGCTCAATAAATATTACATAAGATATCATCTGCTACATATTTTAAACAAAACTCTCCAAAATTAATAATTAAAGCTAAGAAAAGCTGGAAGGAGCTCACTCAAAGAGCAAAGTCCAAATGAGTTTGGGAAAATGTGAAGACATGGAGAGATGCAAAACAGTTAGAAGAGACTATGTACAACACTAGGTGAGGCTTAATATTCATTTATTAAAATCAAAAAATTAGGAATGCCAATAGAGGGAACATTTTATTTGTAAAAGAGTATCAAGTAAACTATATTTTGTCTTACCAGGGTTTGTAGTGGATGATTGACTTATTTCCTTGACAGGTGAACAATAACATTCATTTTGAACCTTACTCTAGAATTTATGATTATGTTCTTCAAACTGATGTTCACAGTATTATGATTTGGGGCATATTCTCTCTGTATGTACAGGAGCCTAGACACTTTAAAGGCAGGCCAGGGTGCACAATACAATTGTCTTGTGTGTGATTTGTACACATATCATAGGTTAAATGTTTAAGAGGCCCAGTAAATGGTATTTGCCTTGAGCCCTGCAAATCCCTACAGTTGCCTCTACCTGGAAGGAGTAGTAACATCATACCTATATTCAAATAGCATGATCAACCATATTCCCTCTGCAGTGATCCCAGTGTAGGCAAACAGATGGAATTGCTCAAGAAAGACAACACTATACTGCACAGGATGTGATCTGTGCAAGAATGGTTTGAATTTTTTGTGGGTAAGCAAATCTTCCTTGGTTGCCAATGAAGATTTGGAGATATAAACTTTAAAAAGAATATTCTAATTTACAGTAAGAATATATGCTCAGTACCCATTGAATCATGACCACCCACTATAATATGTAGAGGGTCAGGGTGTTTTGGGCTCAATTAACTGCTTGAATATGAGATGGTGCAGATACCACTTAAGTTATGATACACTTCTGGAGATATGTTCAACAATGTTGACTGAATTAAATATCCCATCATTGAGTAAGTGACCAGTGGTATAACAACCAATCAGATTTCCTATTCATCCATACACATCCCACAGATGTTTGATGGGTTTGAGATCAGGGAAGTAGTGGATGGTCATATGAGGAGGGTGAATTCATTTGAATAGAAACTTATTCTTGTACAATATGAGCCTGATGACATGGTACATTGTCTTGTTGAAATATGCCATCACCATTGAGGAACATTACCACTGAATGATGTACTTAATATGCAACAATATTCAAGTAGTTCTTTCATGCACTGCAACACCTGTATAAGAGAATGTAATGCATCTCAACACAACATATCCACACCATTGCCATACATTCTGTATTATGCACACCAGTTTCATGCTACTTTTCCAAGTGTCTTGAAAGACGTTGCAATTGTACCAGTTTTAAAATTTGTTGCATTAAAAGAAAAAATGTGAAAATATAATTCCAATGGTAACTTACAATAACACATTTTCTTAGCAAACCAAAATGAAACTGCTCAAATTATTATCCTTTATAGGGCCTCGTGATTTCATTTCATAATTATCTGATTAATGAATTTTCTCCAGCATTAACAGGGAACTACAAGTTGAATTTATTCTCTGAATATAGGCATTTCAAGTTTGTGATTAAAAATTTAATTTTTTGATAATCTTTATTGAATATTTCTTTGCACTGTATGGCAGTAGTATTCAAGAAAGACATATTTCCTATCTTTGGATACAATTTTTATGACATTAAACTTCTAGTTGCTTGTTAATCAAGTAGTAAGAATTCTAATAAAACATAATTTTGCAATGCGAAGTAAATATTATTGCAAATCACTTCTGAAACTGAGAAAAACTGATTGATAGTAATAGGGGGCCTAAAAATAATTTTATCCAAGGGTACTTTGCACCTAATTATTACCAGCAATTTCTAGCCAATAATATCTGTACTTCAGTAATGTACTTTTTAAATAGTAAAGCACATAGGTTATACATAAAATTTAGATTTGGAAGTCTATACATGGATACCATTCTAACAAAGGAAATGAAGATTGGCAAAAAATCTCTGGGGTCAGTTATACTATTCTGAGAATCATCCACATTGAAGGTTCACCATCACCCTTGCTGAAAAACACATATAGCAAACTGTCCATATATTTATAAGGAAAATATTTAATCCATAATGGTGCAAATTAAAATTATTATTATATCAATCAAATTTTAAGGAATCGACTATTTATTAATAGCTGTCATTCTAAAAAGTTTATATATTAGTACCATTTTTCACATAAATGCTAGATAAAAATACTTTTAATATTTTTCACGAGTAAGATCTTAAACAATATTTTTCAAGAGTACTAAATATATGAGTAAAACTACAGTGTAAGATTTAAATATTAATTTGAAAGTGGTTGTACTTTATTACATTACGATTCAGGTATACATATCAGTAGGTTTGTTGTACATAACTTATATTAACCTTTCCATCAAAATTATTTAAGGTAAATTGAAATGAAATAGTTCTTAACAATATATTAACATAATCAATAAGAAAGATTAGTAATAATATAGAAAAAAAGTGTAATAAATATCTTACTTAGCAAACTATAGTTTTACCAAAGTAATCCGAATAATAATAAAAAAGTTTCCGCGTGTGATCACCATAGTTACCTTTCATGCTGCATTCCAAGAAATCACGTGCAGGCATTCCAAGAAATCACATATTTTGGTTTGTTTGACAAACTTCAAAGTGGTCGACCAGTTAGGATTTCCATTTTTTTGAAGCAGGAAAAATTGTTTTCAATTCGAAATCACTACCAAAGCCAAAGAGGTCGGAGGATTTGATCTGCATCTTCGTTGAAAAAATTTGTTTATTAATTTATAAAAGTCGCTCAAACGAAAAATGGACATAAATCATTTATTGGCTGTTCAAATCATATAGATCAGGGGTTCTCAATGTGGGTTACGCGGTAAAATGTTTTGGGGTACGCTGTGAGAGCTCAAAAGTCGCTAGATCTAGTAACAAAGTCGCTAAGTTGGCAACACTGATGTGCAAAAATATAATTTTTTTTGTTTATCGATATATGTAATTTATGAATACAAAATTTAATGTGTGTGTATATATATGTAATTTATGAATACAAAATTTAATGTTTGTATATATATATGTAATTTATGAATACAAAATTTAATGTGTATATATATATGTAATTTATGAATACAAAATTTAATGTGTGTGTATATATATAAGTTTTATTCCCATTGTTATACTATAACTATAGTTTTTTCTATCTATACAAGGAGTACGCCAGTTACATACACATTTCCAGGGAGTACGTGAAGCATAAAAGTTCAGAACCACTGATATAGATGATTCAAATTCGTCATGTATATTGGTATTTTTTCCCAACCAAAAAAACTGATCTCTACCGTCGAAGGCTTGAACATGAAATTAGCCGCTGACCACAGATATTAACAATATAACGTGTGCTACTGCATTCGGGCGGAGGATTCAGATGGGCAGTTTCAGGGATATATGTCTTAAAAATTAATACAGAAAATTATAAAAACACAAAGGTTGAAACTAGAATTGATATAATGCTCATATATACAATTATTTCAGTAGCCTGGGGTCTCGAGTTTTCTGATTTTAACTTTCTTAATGCTAATTACTAATCGCTTGCTCAAAGAGCAAACATGACTATAAATGGATCTATCCATATCCATGGGAGCAAAGAATAAACTTCCAGTGCGGTAAAAGTGACGGCCGAAAGCCAGCCCGTATTTCCCATTAGGAACTATCCTAGAGGCTCCGTCAATTGAATAGTACAATTTGTTTATTTAAATAAGAAAATTATTTGTTTTTTAATTTGAAGAGAACGATTAATCTCTTTTCCAATTACTCTCGTTCCTGAAAATAGAAAACTAACTTTTAAAAGGATATGGATTATTAGGTAATACATTAAATGTGATCCATTTAACGAATTACCTCATAATGAAATAATAAATTATTATTATACATAGAACCGAACCATTGAACTTATAGGTAACTTTCAAAAATAAAATTATTCATTTGAAATTCAAACCTGATTTTCTTCGTTTTTCCCCCCTATGGAAATGATTATAATTTAATAAGTTCTAATTATTATAATTTAATTTCATATTATATAGTGGATTCACGTCTTTACTCGGGTTTAGGTTCTAAAGTCAGCGTGTAAGGCGAAAATCGTATAGTCAGAGATTGCCCTTGAAAATCCTTCGTATCGCCCATAAAGCATAGTATACATGATTTTGTGTATACAACCCTATACAGTAATATGTTTTAATGTGCATAAAATAATATAATGTATACAGTAATGAACAGTGTATAAGAAAGAGTACACATTCAAAATATAATTTCATAGTATTTTTAATTGCTTTAGGAGACGGAAGAGTAAATAAGGACATTTTTGAGGTTGAAGCAGTTCCTAAAAGTATTAAGCCAACTTTGGATAGCATTGAATTCCTCCTCATCAGAAGGCCGTCCCTCTTCGGAGGGCGGTTCGAATAGCGCATAGAGACTAACAGCCTTTTTCAATACCAAGTGTTGTCATCGATAGACATATGTTAAGGTTCTTGTTTCCCAAATATATGTTTAATGCTTTTTCAGTCTTTACTAAAGCAACTTTGCTTGACAATTTAGCAGCTTTCGGAGCACTTGATCCCACAGCTTGAGGAATTTCTTCTTAAATCTTGATGGGACAAATGCTAGGTTGCTGCCACCATATTTACTGTACGTTGGAGACCGACATACTGTTTTTTAATAAGTCCATAACAGTGAGTTTTTCCTCCAGCGTTAGAACATATCTCTGTTCGGTTGAGCACCAGATGAAAAAGTTGACTTGCGTTTAGGGCTACGTTGTTCAGAAAACAAGTATCTTTAAACAATGTGTGTGGCGAGATGCACACAATATGAGGAGTACACGGGAACCGAGATCGACTGAGGAAACAAAAGAGTGACGTGATCTGCTTAAATTGATATTTTTAGCTCTCTTTTTGGCTGAGCGCGTATAGTTGAATTCGGGTAAGTTAAATGTGCATATGATGCGATTCCATTTTAGTGTGATACTGCCATATTATGTAAATGGAAAACCATAGTCAAAACTTCCTTAACTTTGAAAATGAACTTTTTACAGAAAAACATTCACGAGATAAAATGTAGATCTCGATTAAATTTCGATTTTAGAAAATATTTTAATATTTAGTGGGTTATCAAAGCTGAAATATTGACAATTGCTGCTGTTATGCTTGTCCTAAATAATAGAGTTTTCCTGTATCCTAAACACTTACAAAATTAATGCAAAGTGAAAAACATTATGCACACGTCTAAAATTAATTTCAGCAAACAATTTGTTATAATTTTTAGTAACACTGAGGTCAAATGTTTCAGTTTCCAGAACTCTAATTAATAAACAAATATTGTTTGAAAAAGTTTAGATATTCTATTTCGACATTTTGCTACAAAACGCTTAAATCGAAGTTGAGAGCTTCGAAGAGTTTTATATTCATGCAACATGGAAATGTCCCTCTACTTTTGATAATTTAGAATAATTTGTTCATTTCCATAGGGGGAAAAACGAAGAGAGTCAGGTTTGAATTTCAAATGAATAATTTTATTTTTGAATGTTACTTATAAGTTCAATGGTTTGGTAGGTAGTCCGGTTCTATGTATAATAGTGATTTATTATATTTTACTACTTAGTAACAAAAGTACATTACTCGCAAAAATTCCTACATTCATTTCAAATGCAATTATTTCTTCCTTTATGATTGTACAAGCAAAATAATTAAAAAAATAAATAAAAAAATATGTTCTACTCATAAGGGGGAACTGCCATTTCCGGTGCCTGGGGGTTCGTGAGGTGTAAATCCGGCCAGCCGAAAACGTTCCTATTCTCTTGGGTCCCACAAACCAATATATGAAGTATGCATGTCGCACCTGAAATTTAAAAATGTAAATAAAAAGCACAAGCAGA
Source organism: Ryuthela nishihirai (assembly GCA_038380435.1). Classification (NCBI taxonomy): domain Eukaryota; kingdom Metazoa; phylum Arthropoda; class Arachnida; order Araneae; family Heptathelidae; genus Ryuthela; species Ryuthela nishihirai. The sequence goes on from JAWZYU010000020.1 coordinate 47,494,047, forward strand.
AGTTTGCCACAGAGGTCTGACAGGAGCCAATCTGCTTGATAAGCATTAGAGAGCTGTCAGGAAGGTAAGAACTCGGCAGAAAGACAAGCATCCATGTCATATTGTAGGCACAGTTCTAGGTCCCTTTGATAAGGGCTTGGAAAGGCCGCCGTCCGTCGGATGGGACGTTAAGCCGTGGCCCCGTGTGTGGGAGAGCTATACCCTGTGCACGTTAAAGAACACGCTGGATGGCCTTGACGGGAGGCTACCATCTGTCTCCCAACAGCTCTTCCAGTGGGTCCCCTCCCCCAACCTTCTCTGAGCCTTCGGGGTCCTTGTGGCCTGGCCATTTAGCCCATGGTGTGCAAAAAAGTGCCGCTCAGAGGTAAAACAACCCAACAACAACCCAAAGGTCCCTTTGATCAGTAACCACTCGGCCACCGGGATGGCTTAAAAATTAGTTAACAACAAAAATACGCCTAAAAATTCAAACTGTCTGGCATAGGCCTAGGTCATTGGCATAGCTCCTAAAAGTTTCGAACAAAAACCAGATTTTGTTCCTATCACGTCATATAAAACAATAAATTCCCCCTCTTCTTTTTCGTAAAATATATCCAATAACAGATAAAAATAATTTAGAAACATTTGGAAGATTATAAATAACAAAATATACTAAAATGAAGCAAAAAAAACAAAACATATACGGCGTCGTTTCCTTTGAACCACTGCAAACCTGCAATAAAAATAAAATGTTCCCTCAACATCCAGCTTCCTTTCATTTGAAAACCCAGATGTGCAAGCTTGATGTAAACAAGTCTTTTAACTCATCAGAGTTGTCAGCCAGCTAGTGGGAGAATGTTCTAAATTGAGAGGAGTAATCTGGACTGTGCTAATGGCAGTTTCAAGAAGCCCAAAGGTTTCTGATTCTCTGTAGCATTAAGTTGAGGAATAAATTAAAAAACTCTATTTTTAATATATAAAAGTTCATCATCATCATCCTCAGGCAGCCATGGGCTACGGAGGTCCAACCAGACCGCGCAGTTTAATTCTCCAAGCATATCTGTCCTGAGCTACATCTGCTGCATCCGGCCACTGTACACCAATTCTAACAAGGTCGTGTTTGACATTGTCAGCCCACAGCATCCTAGGTCTCCACCTCCTTCTGAGGCCTCTAGGCACACTGTTCATAACCCTATTCGCCAATCTATAATTATCCATACGGGCAACATGGCCAAACCAGTGGAGTCTCTCTCTGCACAATATGCTGCTTAAAGGAGGTTGCAGACTCATTTGCCTAACCTCATCATTAGTTACAAAGTTAAACCACCTAACACCCAAGATACTGCGTAAGCATCTAGAATCAAAAGCATCTAGTTTCCTGTTATCTTGTTTACACAGCGTCCAAGTTTCACTACCATAACCAACCCTATAAAGAACCAAACTATTATACAGTCTAATTTTAGTCTTCAGGTGTATACGCCTATTTCTCCACAATCTCCATAGATTCTTAAAAGTCCCGGCAGCAATACCTATTCGTTTGTTAATCTCATGCCGCACATCACCAGTATCAGTTATGTCGCTCCCAAGGAAATTAAACTGTGACACCTGCTCAAGACTGCAACCATTCAGATTAACTGAATCACAACCTGCCTGACCAATTTTCATCACTTTAGTTTTCTCTCTGTTTATAACCAAACCTACTCTAGTACCAGTCTCATCAACAGCTCGAATGAAAGAGTTCATCTCATCAACATCATTTGCCAAAAGGGCTAAATCATCAGCATAATCTAAATCAGAAATTTTCGTATCTCCAGCACATTTAAGGCCAAAAGCTTTCCCTTGAAGTGAATTTCGCATAACATAATCAACAACCAAACTAAAGAGAAAAGGAGACAAAATGCACCCTTGTCGAACACTAGAAGTAATGCTAAACCAATTGCTACAAGACTTACCAACTCTCACACATGACTCAGTGTTATTATAGAGAGCTTTCATTATGTTAACTAACTTGTCTGGTATACCATATGATCTCACAATCAACCACAAATTATGACGATCAACAGAGTCGAAAGCCTTTTTGAAATCAACAAAGCTAGCAACCAAAGGTTTCTGAAACTCTAAACATTTCTCAAGAATCTGCCTAAGTGAAAATATCTGATCTACACATCCCCTACCACTTCTGAATCCACATTGCTCATCACGCAATTGCCTGTCAACCAGATTCTTAATTCTATTAAGCACAATCATGGAAAGAACTTTACCTGGAACAGAGAGTAGGCTGATACCCCTATAGTTATCACAAGAACTGCGATCACCTTTTTTGAAAATAGGGATAATAATAGCTCTGGTAAAATCTTTAGGAACCATGCCTTTATCGTAAAAGTTATTAAAAATTTCAGTCATCCAAATGGTAACTGAAACATTCCCAGCTCTAAGCATTTCCGTAGTAATTTCATCCACCCCTGGGGATTTATGAAGTTTAAGTTTAGAAATAGCCAAACTAACTTCAGATTGTGTTATAGGGCCAACATTAAAGTCAACAATGCATCTATCATCATTGCAAACAATGGGAGTAGAATTAACCACATTGTTCAGAATATCACTGAAATGCTCAGCCCACCTAGCCATGACAGAATCCTCACCTTCTATAACCTTACCTTGTTTATCCTTCAATCCCTGTATACCTGTTCGTTTTCTACACCACAAAACATTAACTATCTGTTACAGCTCTTTGCTGTTGTGCTGCCTAACTGCTTCTTCAGCTTTGTCAGCCAGGCCATCAAGCCAAAGATTCTTATCATAGCTAACTGATCCTTTACAGGTTTATTAAGTTCTTTGTAATGCTTTCTATTAGGACTAGTAGGGTACTGATTAAGGACATTCCTGCAGTTCCTTCTTTCTCAAATAAGCTCAAGTGCCTTATCACTTAAATAATTCCACCTCCTCTGCTCCTTTTTCCCCAAAAGAGTACTGTTAGTTTCCAAAAAAGCCTGTTTAAAATGGCCCCATTCTTCCTCAACTTCAGTATTAAGCAAACCATGACTGTCAAAATGACTAAGTAACCTATCATGGTAAGCTTTAGCTATAACTGGGTCTTTCAGAGCTTCAGTATTAAAGGTAAATTTTTTAACCCTAGCACAACACTTTTTAAGTTTAAGTTGCAAGACACTTTTAACAAGGTAATGGTCAGTTCCAATTTCAGCTCCCCTATATGCCCTAGTATTTCTAACAGAACTAGCCCATTTGCTGTTAATTAATATATAATCAATCATATTCCTATGCAGCCCATCAGGTGAAACCCATGTGTATTTATGTATGTCGCGGTGTTTGTAATATGTGTTAGTTATTCTGAAACCATTGAGTTTACTTACCTGTAGGAGACGTTGCCCATTGCCATTGCAGCTACCAATACCAAAAGGGCCTATTACTCCTCCCCAAAGGTCAGAGTCGGTACCAACTTTGGCATTGAAGTCACCAAGAACAATGGTAATATCTCCTTTCTTGACAGAATTCGAAATATCCTGAAGTTGTCCGTAAAACCTATCCTTCTCATCCTCATCAGAATCCTCAGTGGGGGCATAACAGCAGATAACATTCAAGTCTTTAATGCTTGTCTGAAATTTTGCTGTAAGAAACCTTTCATTAATGCACTCATATCCTAGAAGAGCATCACTGGCATGTCTGCTGAGCAGCAGACCCACGCCTTGGGGATGCTTTCCATCCTCCCTCCCTGTGAAAAGAAATTTAAAGTTATTTTTAAGTATCTCACCTTTACCTGTCCATCTGGTCTCTTGCAAGCCTAGAATATCTAGGTTATAGCGCTGGAATTCCTGCATGAGGACATCAAGAGAATAATCTCTATGTAATGTCCTCACGTTCCACGTTCCTGCAAAGAGAAAACGATTAGTAGGATTTTAAAGAAATTAGGTTTATTGAGATTGGTAGGGCCAACAATATCAAACAGCCCCCTGATCGCAGGCATGGGGCAAAGACCTGTTCCTCCTCTGCTAAAGGCTGAAGTCACCGATGCTGGTAGGAACTTCAGGCACCACCTTTTCAAGTGGACTTTTTCAAGAGCCATATGACCTGCCTGAGACACATTACTCCAGTTTAGGCTTGACGATACCCAACTAGCTAAGTAAGGTTCAGGTACCTGCGATGGCTTCTGATTAGGATTATCCACCATCTGATATAAGGTATCCCATGCCCCTGTTCACTTAGAGCTGGCAACCCAGAAGCAAACAGAAAACACAGAGGCAGACTCTCCCTCAACAGAGGCCCACCAGTGCAGCAAGTCCAGGATCCATAATCAAGCTCAAATCCATAAACAAGTCCAGTCTAGTAGGTATAAATGGTCAGCACCAGGACCCTGTGAAGTTGACCACTCTTCAGCAGGGTTGAAAAAAAAGAAAAAAGTGGCCATAGATGACCAGATCAGTAGGCCATACTGAACTGGCAGCCCTCCCCTTCCGTTCCCTTCCAAAAGAGAATATCTCTTTTGAAAGGTACTAACAGCCTGCACCACGAGAAGGCGGGGTCGGACATTAAGTGCTAGACCTGGCCCGTTCTGTGCATCATCACTAGGGATTGGTACACAGCTCTCCTTCCAGTTTACACCTAGCTACCATTTACAGGCCATATAAAAGTTAGCTCATAATTTTATACGAAAAAATATATTAAAAAATATATTAGTTGTACAAAGTGTAGTGGTTTGTATTCATATACGAAGGCTTCACCAATTGCATTTTCACAGTGGTGGCAACTTAAGATTTAATGGTATCTGTGATATAGCACGACTTTTGAAGTAGAGTAAACAATTTCTAAAAGCATTGCTGATAATGGACCGGAACGCCAGTCTAACACTTTTTAATTATGAAAATACTTTTTTATGTCAAAATATTTATATTTACATCATTCGAAATTTACCAAACACATTGACAACGGGAAATTGTACGTAATATTTTTTTGTGTGATCAGCAGGTTTGCAACCGAAATCAGAAAATTTCTTTCATAAACAATGAAACGTTGTCACCCAAAACCGAAAATTTGGACTTTCATCTGTTTCCACTAAGCCTCACATAATGTTGACATTTTTTTTCAAACACTTCAGGTCAAATATTAAGGGAAATAATGCTTTACCACTGAATGGGTGTAATAACTACCAGCAGTTTCACATACTTTGTTTCTCTTTACACATTGTGTTGAATCTCAATTTGTTCCTAAAATCATATTATATAACAGCAACATATGGTATTTTAGGAACCAAATATAATTTTAAAATAACAAAAATAATAACAATAACACCAATCAACAAAAGAAAACAGTATCGTTAAAAAAAAGGAAGAAATTTTTTTGACTTAACAATGTCGAGAACCAAGGGACACCTTATGTCCAACCAGGTTTCGAGAACGAGTAAAATATTATGTGGTAACACATGTTGTATCAGTAACATGGAGGTAGGAAGATAAGGAGAGGCCCTAACGCGCTTTCCCTGTCCAAGGAAAATGATGCTTAGGCAGCAGGGCCGTAGCCATATTGTTGCATTCAAAACAAACCGTCTGCCGCTGCAATCAAGCCTACTTTTCACGTGCTATACTCAGTTTTACTGTGCGTTATATACGGGAAGATAATTTTTTTACGACTAAGAGAAAGCCCATTTAAGCTATTTGGAATTTATATTGCTTTTTTTTAATGCAATGAATATTTCCATACAGAATTACTATATAGCAGAACTATTTATGTATTTCGTTGAATACGACAATAACAAACAAATGCAAGATTTTAAAAGTTTATTTATACTACACTGATAACAGTAGAAAACATTTTATGGATAAAACATAAAAGTTATATGCAATAGCAGCATTTAAACCGCAAAAAATTACATTTGTAAAATTAAGAAAATAGCTGTTTTACGTTAAAAAAATTCTCATTCCACACAAAAAAAAAATTTCCTTAACAAAACTAAATAAAGCCAATAGTATAAGAAGTAAAAAAACTAAAATATATATATATTTATACAAAAAAAAACGCCCCAGATGGTGGCTCGAACCCACCAGCTCTATGTTTGTACCCTCAGCTTCACATCTCTTCCCCATCTCATGCTCATTCTCCTCCCTCAACCAGAGTTAACAATCAATACAAAATACACAATTATTACAATCTCTCAAAAAAAAAAAAATCTCGTAAGGATTGAAATACATCCTCAGCCACAAAGGAAAATTTCAAAATAATATCTGAAAAAACTGTATGAAAAAAAAGCTACTAAAAATTATACTAAGCAAAAATAATAAAAAAATTAAAAAAACATAAAAAAATAAAAAATATATATATCCACAGGGTGAAGGGAATATAATACCCATTTAAAAAAAAGGCAACGTTCCAGACAGTGGCTTGAACCCGACATCTCAGTGCCTGACTCCTCAGTCTCTCATACCTATCTTCATATAAGCCTAACCTACCCCTCAACCAAAGTAAAAATAAAATAACTACAAGCAATAAACTCGTTCTATTTGAAATCCATACAGAATTAAATAAATTCAGTATTCACCTTAAAAGGGACAATTAGAACCCTATCAGAAGAATTAACGAAAAAGAGAAAAGCATTACTCTCCTCTCCTCTTTTAACTAAAATTATTTAAACAATTTGAAAAATTTTCACCCTAATGATCGCTGTCACTCACCTATGACAATTTACACCAGATACATTAAATTAATCTAAAAAGGAATTCAAAAATATAAGACTCCAATCCAAGAAAAAAAGGGGGCATTTAAACAAAACCCATAAATGCTATCCAAATTTAAAAAAAAAGAAAGATTATATTTCTCACCCTATGAAAATACTTTAATTTAATTTTCTTTTCCCTTCTTACACTGAACTTATTAAATCATGAAGAGAGAGGAATTTAAACACTGAAACATTTAAACAAAATAATATCTAATACTTCCACCTAAAATAAAATAAAAAACAAAAAAGAAACTCCTTGATATTTCAATCACCTCTATTTAAAAGTATGTAAATTCATCATCCATTAAATAGAATACACACTAATATTCAATTACAGCCAACAAAATGTTTTAACTGAGAAAGCCTGCAGAAAGAATTCTCAAATAAGTGTAACGTAAAATCAATCAATCAATATAAGAAGTACATCTTCATATATATCACTGAGTACAATCCGAAGAAAATAAAATAAAAACCTGGTGAAGAATCGAGGTTTGTAACACGAAATAAAACCGATTTCATAGCGGTGTAATTTCAACACGAAGTTGCTTGTATCATTATATAATTATTTAAACTTTAATAAAAATGACAAACTTACCGATGAAAGGTAATTCCTGGTATCTTTTTTGAAGGGCGATTCGTGCAGCCGTAAGCTGAACAGGCTGCCATAATACAAATGTCGGAAAGAATTAAATTTTTATAGCGCAACACTTCATTACTCACCTATACTACTGATCAATGTTTTGAAGAGAACAACATGGCTGCCGCGCAGTCGCCGAAGCATCATTTTCAAGTGCTTAGAAATGCTCCTCCTCTTATCTTCCTACCTCCATGATCAGTAACATGGAGGTAGGAAGATAAGAGGAGGAGCCCATGGAGGTAGGAAGATAACAGGAGGAGCCCTAAGACTTGAAAATGATGCTTCGGCGACTGCGCGGCAGCCATGTTGTTCTCTTCAAAACATTGATCAGTAGTATAGGTGAATAACGAAGTGTTGCGCTATAAAAATTAAATTTTTTTCCACATTTGTATTATGGCAGCCTGTTCAGCTTACGACTGCACTAATCGCCCTTCAAAAAAGATACCAGGAATTACCTTTCATCGATAAGTTTGTCATTTTTATAAAAGTTTAAATAATTATATAACGATACAGGCATGGATGTGTGTCGTTTTTCTGCTGAGGTCCTGCCATCCTCTCAGATCTCCTACTGTGGCATATAAACTGACAGGCTCCTGTCAGACCTCTGTGGCAAGCAGCTGCTTGAGGGGGTATTTATTTATTTACAAACAACTTCGTGTTGAAATTACGCCGCTATGAAATCGGTTTTATTTCGAGTTACAAACCTCGATTCTTCACCAGATTTTTTTTTTTAATTTTCTTCGGATTGTATTCAGTCTTCTATTATCAGTGCAGTATAAATAAACTTTCAAAATCTGGTAATTGTATGTTATTGTCGTATTCAACGAAATACATAAATAGTTCTGCTATACAGTAATTCTGTACGGAAATATTCATTGCGTTAAAAAAAGCAATATAAATTCCAAATAGCTTAAATGGGCTTTCTCTTAGTCGTAAAAAAATAATCTTTCCGTATATAACGCACAGTAAAACTGAGTATAGCACGTGAAAAGTAGGCTTGATTACAGAGGGAGACGGTTTGTTTGAATGCAACAATATGGCTACCGCCCTGCTGCGTCAGCATCATTTTCCTTGGACAGGGAAAGCGCGTTAGGGCGTCTCCTCTCATTCATACCTCCGTGATCAGTAATAAACAATGTTTCGAATTTACAAAACATGTGCCATTTAATATTTAATTCAAAATTATAAAGTCAGATAACCATTTGAAAGCGACACCCAGCAAACACAAGAGTAACAAAAGGAAATAGATTTTCAAATGTGAAAAAATAAGTTTCAAATTATGAATGTCAAAAACATTTTTTTTATTTTATATTTAAAGCGAACTAATTTCATTTCTAACGTTTGTCTAAAGGATTGTAAATTTTATGAGCTAAAAAAAGGTCTTTTATAATATTTTTATGTGGAAATTAATCCCTGTACGACAAGCCAATTCATCTGGAATTAGAAGGGGCTATGAAGGATAAGAAGAAATATGTTTTAAATATACAAATAACAGAATTTGTCTATTTATCCAATGCTGCAAAAATGTAGTGTTTAAGGTATAATTACAGTAGGAAGAAATATTAAAGTTTTTTTATGAATTAATATCAAATTATGAAGTTTATTTTCATATTCACCTCCCCAGCTCATATTCCATACTGAATAGCACAATAAATACAATGCATAGTAGGGTCCAATTAACGTTTTTTTATGTACAATATTGTTGGGTTGTTTTTACTCTGAGCAACACTTTTTTGCACACAATGGTCTAAATGGCCAGATCACAAGGATCCTGAGGGCTCAGAGAAGGTTGGATGAGGGGACCCATTGAAACAGCTGTTGGAAGACAGATGATAGCCTCCCGTAAAGACCAAACAGAATGTTCTTTAAAGTGCACAGGGTATGGCTCTCCCACACGTGAAGCCAAGGCTTAATGTCCCATCCGACAGATGGCAGCCTTTCCAACCCATCGGTGTCCCCTACTGACTGTGAGCAATTACACTAGACAACAAATTGAAACTTTTTTTATAACATTGGTCAAATTGGATGTTTTAAACAAATTTTGAGGTGCTAAATTCAAATATGGCTGTGAAAAGTCTGCAGCATGAATAGTTTTTATTGAATTATGGATTTATGTATTTAAAATTTCAATGAATACGCATATCTGGGAAATGAAAATAAATGTGACTATTTTATTAAATTGCAACTTAAAACTCTAAATAATTACGTGATTACATTGAAAAAAAAATAGAAACACCATAGTTAAAGACCACTGAATATAAAGTAATAGTTTCATGATGATGATAGTTATAGACCACTGAATATAAAGTAATATATGAAATAAAATTGAAACCCAAAACAAGAAAACATGAGTAAGGATCTTTTATACTTACAAGAAATTCATTTCTGTCTTTTATGTGCTGAGGTGTCTTCCTTCTGCAAGTTGCTGGGTCCCACCTGCCTTGGTATCTCTCCTCCATGGTTCGGATATCCTGGTGAAATCTTTCCTCTTGCTCATCACTGACAGCTCCTAAGTTCTTGGGAAAGAAGTCGAGATACGAGTGGAAATAATAGATCTTCAAAGACATCCAGCAGCCAAGATTTTCATAGTTTTCGAGATCTTGAATGAGCTGATGGTAGTTTTCCTCTTTGTGATTACCCAGAAAACCCTGGACCACAGACGTGAAGGATTTCCATGCAGTGCACTCCTTCATATCGTTTTTCTTCGAAGACAGTATCGTTCAGTAGCTTCCCGATCTGAGGACCAACAAAGATCCCTTCTTTGAGTTTGGCATCACTAAATTTTGGAAAATTTTCCTTCAAGTGCAAAAACGTTTTACCAGTTTTGTCCATAGCCTTTACAAAGTTTTTGATAAGCTCCAGCTTGATGTATAGTGGTGGGAGCAGAACATCAGAGGGGTCAACTAAGGCTCACATTACTCTTTCCAGGAATAAAAACATCTCTTTTTGGGCCAATCTTTCGTTTTGTAGTGTTCCTTTCTGGCCCTACTGTCCCAGAAACACAGAAAACAGCAGAGTTTTGTGAAGGCTCTTTGAAACCCGAGAAAGAGAGATATGACTTTTAAGCCACCACATATTGTACACTTAAACTGGTCATATTTTATAGCAGTATTTTTTCCATGTTTTATTATTTTTCTTCATTCTCACAGCGCTTGTCACTGGAATGGAAGATTTTTGGTTTCCTTTCTGCAAAAGGACAGCATTTAAGCGGAATTTTGGCGAATCTATAAATAGATGCCATTCCTTAGTCGTCTGTTTATATATCATCCTATAGCGTTGAATTATGAGAGGGTTACATATATGAAGATATATATATAGATACAGGAAGATAAATATATTGGTATAGGAAGAGTCCGTAGGATCGTGAGTTGTTCCAATTTCTTCCATCAGCTTCGAAATATCTGTGCAGAAACACAAACCTTCTTGTAATAAGAGATAAAGCCAAATTTCTCTTTCTGAACAGAGAAACTCTGGTACTTTTGGCCAGAAGATTCCACTCTTGATCCTAAAACCTCAGCTTGTTGTTTGGAAAATCCTAGTTTTCGAACAAGATTTAGTTCATTTTCCTGAATCAAATGTGGCTCGTCTAACTTTTATGGGTGTATGTAGTATCAGATCTGTGTGTGCCTCAAAGTCTTCCTCTGATGAATGTGAATCCATCGCCTCCCAGTTGGTTGGAGGTATTGGTATAGGAAGATCTTCTCCATGAGGAACTGGCCTTATGGCTGAAGGCACATTAAGTAATATTGTATTTTGCTTTTGTTCTTTATTGAAAGGCCCAACACTTTAGTTAAAGAAAAATAGCAATCATGCAAGTGACTAGTTGCTCACGCCAAACCAATGGAACAAAGGGCATGGATTTTATTTTACCTTTCAACCATTCACTCAGGCCAAAACAAAGCACGAAATTCAGCACACATGTGGAGCCCTCCAACACGACATCCAAAATACAGGTTATTGGCTTTGTTCACAATCTTTGTCAAAGAACGACCCTGGGATTTTAAAATTTCCACACACATAACTTATCTGCCACGTAAAGGGGGGACCCCACCCTGAGCGCTCTAAAAATAGTCAAACTTTGAGAATTTTTTGGGTATAAATAAACAATGTAATGACTCCAAACTTTTTGCATGTTGTTAAGGCATGTTTATTGTACAAAATTTTTTTTAAAGTAAAAGCATTGTAATGATCGTCCTGTAGCTCCTCATTGGTTGACCTCTGAGCAAAAGAAGCGTCTTCCTGGTAGAGTGCACCGGACATCGCAGGAACATCTTACAAAATTATTAAGTTTTACAAACTTTGAGACATTGGCTATAGCGTAGGGTAGGAATTTTTCGAAATTCGAAAAATTGACAAAATGACGGCATTTAGGAAAAAAAAAAGTGATTTTTCCTTAAAAAAATGGCACTAAATTACTCGTTAAAAGTTGAATAATTAAAATATCAAAAAAAAAAACCTACGCTATAGGTTTTAGATAGTTTCTACGCATTTAAAAAAAAATTTAAACCGGATAATGGTTCCCGAGATCCGCGCTCTACCAGTTCAAAAAATGTTGTTTCGAGAAAAACGTGTTTAAAGATTTAAGTAACATTTACTCTGTGATTAAGTAAGAATGATCACTCGGTTTTAGACAGCATATAACTCACGTGGTTTAACAACTTCTGGAGGCAACAACGCCATCTGGTGTACAAAATATGCATTTTGTTTCTAGTTTACATGGTAAAAGGTTCCCTACCATTATTTTGATTACGCACATCCAATACATCAAGTATAACAAAGAAAGAACCGCTCCCTTCTCATCCAGTCTAGCGGGCTTTTTAGCGGGATTGACACGACTTTGTATTTGTCGCTGTAACTTCGTAAAGGGTTCGAATTTTGAAAAACTGTTTCAGAACCATATTCTACACTTCATAAACTTTCGAAAATGCAAAAAAAAAAATCGATTTTTTGAAACCCTCAGGGTGGGGCATGGGCGTCCAAAGAAAGTTTTCCAGGGGGGAGGGGGGCAAAGCTTGGAAATAAATAATTACATCAATAAATTTTTAACTATTTTTTTACAGTAGTAGATTATAGATTACAGTATTGCATCAATACAAAAACACATACATAATGTATATAAATTTACAATATAAAGGAAGCAAGAATTAAATGAAACAAGATTTTTACTCGATCCCAGGGGGAGGGGGCAAGTGCCCCGTTTGCCCCCCCCTTAACACATTCGCGACGCTGCCTTTGTGCCATTTAAGCACCAAAATTCACTCTTCAAACATACAGCACGTGTTCCTCCTACAATGAAAACAAGAATGGCGGTCGGAGGTTAGGTTGTTTCTCCCACTTGGCAATATGTTGCCAGCCACAAAAAATAAAATATCTGGCATCCTTCCAGCTCCCTGGAGATATTGGTATAGGATCTTAATGGGAGTCAAAATGACGAATAACATAAAAAAGTGACATGCTAGCCATTTTTTAAGGCTAGATCTGATATCAGCACGTTTTACCTCTGAGCGGCACTTTTGCACACCAGGGGCTAAATGGCCAGGTCACATGGACCCCGAAAGCTCGAAGGTTGGGGGAGGGGACCCACTGGAACAGCTGTTGGAAGACATACGGTAGCTTCCCATCAAGTGTTCTTTAACATGCACAGGGTATGGCTCTCCCACACATGGGACCATGGCTTAATGTCCCATCCAATGGACAGCAGCCTTTACAAGGCCCATCGGTGTCCCCTACTGACTGCGGGTAGGGGGGGAATTTTGCAGAGATAAATCTCAATTCTGACCCAGCCGGGACTTCAACTTGGGAACTACAGATTATGAGCCTGGAACACTACCAACTGAGCCACCCCTGCCCCTCTGATATCAGCATCTGAAAAACGGTTAAAGACGGCTACAATTGTTCATTTATAAAAATCTTGTAAATCCCGTTACTATCTTCAGTCAGAAAGGGGTCACTGATGAGCTGAGAAGGCAACTGTATGTTGGATGGAACATTAAGTTGTAGCTCGACATGCAGGAGAGCCATATGCTGTAAACATTAAACGTGCTGTATGGTCTTGATGGGAGGTTAATACCTGCCCAATTGGTGTCCTTCCCCAACCTTTTCAGAGCCCTTGTGACCTGGCCATTTAGCGCATTGTGTGAAAAAAAATGGTGCTCAGAGGTAAAGCAACTAAACTAGAAATGTGTTGATGTAAAGACAAAAATTTATAAATAAATGGAAGGAGTAAGTAATCTCAAGTACAGAGGCCAGGTTTTTGAACTCCCTCAGGTTGAATTCAACCTGGCATGTGTTAAAAGTACATTTTACACTGCATAATGTATGAAAAAAAAGTCACTTCAAATGAAAACTCAATATAGATTTCAATATTTACTATCTTTTTATTATACACTGTACATAATCTTTATATATATCTGCCAAGCCCATATCAGAAAAGTATAATTCAAGTTCTTGTAAAGATTCTAACTCTTTAATGCAAAAGGATGAAAAGCTGCAAAATAGAGATGAAAAAGGTAAGATTTCCTAATTTTACATAAATTTTTATAATACAATATGAATCAGACTTTATGTAAACTTTCAATTATTTATGATAGTGGCATAGCAAGGATTTCTATGTCCTTCTCCCCAACATAAAAGTCCTGGCCTTAGGATGACTAGATGTCCCATTATCAATGGGATAATATTTGCCCCCAAATATAATGCTTATTATGGAGAAAATTAAAATTCGATATGCTACTCACAATAATATATGATAATCACTTCATAAAAAGCATTTATTCTAATATATGAATCACACAATTTTCACCAGATGTCGACACTATTTTGTCACTCAGAGTGAACTTTAGTATCTGCCACTCGGAGGAAGCTTGGACCCTGCCAGCCACTCCTTTCACAAAGTCTACTTTCTGTATATTAACGATTAATTTAGCTAAATTTAACATCATTTTAACCTTTAACATGGTGGCTTTGTAGAGCAAAATTCACTTGGTGGCTGGATTCAGAGGTGTTTTCAGAAGAAAAAAAAAACAGTTTTTAAATCTTATCCTGGAATAACTAATAGACATAATTGGTTGTGTCCTAAACCAAAATAAGGGGCATTTCATAGCAAATTTTTAGAAAAATAGCAAACATACTAATTTTAAAACAATATAACAAAAAAAAGAGCAATTTTGTTGAGTTGTAAAATTTCTTAAATGAAGGAGCATTTAATTCTACATAATATATAGATTTTCCTAAAACATTTTAACCAACAGCAAAACAATTTAAAAACTGAAAATAGAGTAAAAATTGCAACATTTAGATATATGGATCCTTATGAAATGGTGCATATATATTCCATTTAAAAACATTCATTTTACTGGTTTTCTTTTGAGACAATTCCAAAGATTAAAAGAGCTGGTCCTGGGAACTACAGTGTCTTCTGGCACATTAAGGGTGAAAAGAAAATATTCTGTTGAAAAATAGGTCCTATTTTATTCAATCAGAGCCTTCTGCAGCTATGGTCTTTGCAAATTTTCCACCTTTAAATAAATGCCACCTGGTGCAGTTGCACTGGCACATACAATAGCATTGCCCCTGTATGATACAGTATAAATTAAAAGGTAAATCTTTCTAATTTTCGGGCCCTTGAAATATTTTTAACCAAAAATTCAGAATTCCTTTAATTTTCAAATCTGGTCAGCCTATGTTAACTCCCATTCCCTTTACCTATGTTACTGATTCATGCTAAAGGGGTGAAGAGGCATAATACAAAATAGCAGATAATCCAAATTATGTGTCATGTCATCCCACATGCATTTTTGATGAATTAAAGGAATTCAAAATACTTTCGATATTTCACTTGTTTACTCACCTAGTTGACCTTAAATGTTCTCCTTACACAGCATAAAACATTTGGCATTCACGAAATGGATTTCGTTTTGTGAGTGAGGGAAAATTATGGATAAGTCCAAAGAAGCTGTGATGTTCTTTGTAACATTAGGAGTTTTCCACCTGATTTTGCTTTACTTTTTCCTATTTCATGATAAATTTTTGCAAATGAAAGGATGTTTAAAAATATGGATTCATAAGCTATATTAAATTTTTTAAAATGCATATAAAATTAAAAAACTAAAAAAAAAAAGAAAAATAGCTTTTTTTTCTTAGAATGTTAATTTCTTGAGAGGTTTTTGAACATTTGCCAAAACATAAAGCATGTAATATTAGTATATTATTTCAGAAAATAATTTACAGAACTATAAAAAAATAAAAGTTCAAAAATAATTGTTCAGAATATAAAATTTTAAATAGGTGTTAGCTTTCGATCAGAGGCAGCATATTAAATTATTATAATGAATGTTATAAATTACTTAACCCTTAACATTTTAGAAGACACTATACTTCCTAAAGTCAAATTCAATCTCATATCCAGTAGGAACTAAGTTTCCAAGAGAATATGCTCCAAGTTTAAAATTTTTTACCATATAAATCTTCCATTTTTAATATTTTTTAAAATCTTGAAAATTTATTAATTAAATTTGATAAAAATGTACCTGATTGTTTAGACGTTCTGTAAAGTTGAAAACAAAGAAAATATTATACTGCTGTGGCAGTCATTTCTTTTACCTCATCTCGCACTAGTGTTGCAGTAGTTTTCTTCTTTCCGGTAATGTTTTCAAACTAAAGTTTCATGCAAAACATTCTTTGAAGTGTTGCCATCCATCTTTTACTTAATGTTTTGGAACTGCCTTAAAAGAATACTGGTAAATGGATGTTTCTAAATGGAAGATATATACGTGATTTCATAAGAATGCATATATCTAAAGGCTGAAACTTTTTATTGCTGGTTTTTAAATTGTTCTGCTGTTTGTTAAAATGTTTCAGGAAAATTTATTCATATATTATGTAGAATTAAATGCTCCTTCATTTGAAACATTACTTGTCATATTCTGTTTATTAGTTATTTCAGAATGACATTCAAACCCAATAAAACACAAAGAATTACTTTTTTTACTATATTGTTTTAAAAAAGTGCTATTAAAATTAGTATTTGCCATTTTTCTCAAATATTTTACTTTCTGAAAATTTGCTAATAAAGGCTCTGTATTTTGGTATATGACACAAACAATTATGTCTATTAGTTATTTTGGAATAAGGTTTCAAATTGTTCTTTTTTCTCCTGAAAACACCTCAAAATTAACCCAGACACCAGAGTGAATTCTGATGTACAAAACCAACATGTTAAAGGTAAAAAAATATAGAATGATAATTTTATTAACATAAATATACAGCACATACAGAATATATATTAATAAACTATTGGACTCAACAATTCAGTTAACATTTCTTTCATACAGGACATCAAATTTCTGAAGCTACTCCTAGCTTTTATGGGCTTTCTCATATGATGAACTGTCCCACTAAACAGAAATGAGGTTCTATGACCACTGCCTCAGAGCTAATTCAGTATGTAAATTATGCCCACTGGTATAAAACAGCTCCCAAACCACCTTGGAAGGCACCTTTTTTTTAATTCAATAAAATTCAGAAAGACAAAGAATTACGGAATTTGTTTGATATAAAGCAAAATCATGCATTCACAGTTTCAAATTCCAGTGTTTCTGTCAAGTTTCAAAGTATCATGCATTTACTTAGTACATCTTAATAAATAGATTTTTCTGCCTTTTTTTAGTGAATTCAGAAGTGTTTACCATATCTATGGAGACACCATAGAAATAAAATTTGATGATTTCAGCAAGTTCAAAAGAGTTTAGAATATTATATGGGCTTAGAATCATATAGAGTGTAACAACAAGCTGTAAGGTCTATTTATCAGTAATAAGATTTTTACCCTTTTGGGTCAAGCCAGACCCCTACATATTCATTACCATCAAATTTGTTTACTGGCCTGCAAAGTATTCATAAGCTTTTCCCTTAAACAAATGCTTTTGTTAAAATATACAGAGATGTTATATAGGAAATATTCATTTTAACCATTGGCAAAGTCTCCATGGAAGCAAGAGAAACATCATGAACAATATATATATATTGAATACACATTGTTATGACAGATGAACTAGTTACAGTGAATTTATGATAAACATGTCATGAATGCTTGAGTATGCTTCTGTGTGAGAATTATGTAACAAACAAATTGGAACACAGAACCTATCTGAAAAATAGAAAAGATAGAGTTATGTTGGAGTTGTGGATATCCAAAAGGAGGCATAATTAATTTCAAGTATGTACATGATGGGTATATAAAGGGAAGAAGTATTTTAATAATTAAGGGAGGAAGAAGTATTTTAATTAATTAAGGGAGGTTGATTAGTTTATTGGTGTGGATTGTGTTGGTAAGCTGGTAAAGGAAAAGAAGAATTTGTTGTCTTGTGCGTGGTGATCAATGTCTGAAAAGAATTGGTTCTGAGAAACCAGTACACTTTGCTGCAATTTTGGAGTACTTGATGACTAAAACCTTAGAAGAAAGTCATTTAGTGTATAGTTATTTAGTTTGTTTAGGAATTGGTAAGGATATTCTCATTCGATTGAATATTTATTTACCACCATGATTTTATTGTTCATTAAAAGATATTAGCCTTGTTTTGTGATTTGGGTGTGAGTAGAATTGAGATAATGGATACTTTTGAAAGTTTATCTTTGTATTGTTATAGAGTTTCATGCTGGTTGACTTAGTTTGTTTACAAATAATTTCATCCATGCTTTTGTAATAAATTACATTGTTTTGTAATTAACATTGTAAAAATATTTACTTGAACTCATGATCAGTGCTTATTCATTTTAATTCGTAACAATATATATGTATTTTGAAAATTTTAATATGTTCATTCCAACATAAATTTTACATTTATAAAATATTCTTCAAATTTCCTTGTTATATTGTATAATAAATAGAATCATCAGTTTGCCAGGCAAATTGAGCTAGGAGCATACGAAAAACCTCACTTTAGTGCTACTGCATTAGTTGACATATTGTATAGTGGAAGTCTAAGTTTCCATACTTAACAAACAGAAATTAGTCTCATGGAAGCTACATATCTAATTGCTTCCTAGTACTGTATTATATTCATATCTTTCTCACTAACCACTAGAGGCAGACTATTTGCTTTGTGATTGTGCTGTCACCATTATCAGCAGTCACTGAAGACTCGGAGAAGATCAGCAGTTCATCAGAGGAAAGTGCAATTATTTTGGATCTTCTTTAGAAAAATAAAGAGAAATCCTCCTTTTCCTTAACTGCCCTATTTCTGGCTTCACTTACTACAAATTATAAATGAATTTCTTATGTAGTACTGCTCTGCCAGTGAATGTAATCATTCCCTTTCACGATCATATACTGTCTAAGCCTAATTGCCTTAATACACATTTGCTGAAGTGATTTAAAACATTGACTTTGACTGTTCTCATGCCTTAATAACTAGACATACACAATTCCACCAATTTGATTACTATTACAGTTATAACAGAAAACATACGAAATTTTTTTTGTGGACAAAGTAGTGAAACCTATACACAAAGTCCACTGAATTGAAACCTGAATTGAACTCCACCTGAGTGGCAAATTTCAAGTTGAAAGCCCAAGCTGGGAGTTGCTAGAAGCAAAAATATTTACCATACTACTCCTATGGGAAACAAGAATCACTGTCAAATTTATTGTTGCCATTTATTGCTCCCTACCTGTGAACGTGGAGTTAAAATAGCATTTTGCTATTTTAATGTATTGTAAACATCACTTGTGCAGTCATACATGGTCATGTGCATCACCACGTGATCTAGGCAACTATTTAAGACTGCCACTCATCAGCAATCATCAGTAGTGTTGATCACAATGGGAAAAACAAAGGATCCTTCAGGGTTCGATAAAGGGCTTATTGGGGTGCTGTCTAGCTGGAGTGATGATTTTAAAAACAGCAGAGCTGACTGGTTTCTCAAAAGGTGAGATATCTCAGGTTTTTAATCAGTGGAAAAGTAACCCACATTGCTTGTCTAAGAGGCTAAGTGTGGCACAACGACAATCTGTGTCATCACATCAGGACAATCACTGTCATCTGAGAAGGCTTGTATGGAGAAACAGGACTTTCTGTGTGCAGAGCAATTGACCGAAGCATTCAATGAAGGCTGTTCCCGATCCATATCTCAGCAAACTATGCGCAGGGAATTGAAGAGGATCGGTATTAGCAGTCACATGCCTATACGGAAACCACTGATTTCTGCAAAGAACTGGAAAATTCGTCTACAGTGGTGTCAGGAACATCATGACTAAACAGTGGAAAAAAGTCACATGGTCTGATGAGTTGTGGTACACCTAGTTCTGTACCGATGGTAGGCAGAGTTTGGCCCCCCCTCCCCCCAACACTTTAGCACAGATTTTGAAACAGGAAGAAATTTGCTGTGTTTGCTTGGATAATTTTTGATGTTAGGGAGCTCTCTCATAGCCCATGGCTTAGCTTCTGTGCAAGCTATTGAGATCTTTATTTCTGTTACCAGATTTTGTTGCCCTATGGCTCTCGTGATATTCATCCACATGGTCCAAATTTCCTGCACAGAATCCCCCACGTGCTCCAGTGATTGGTTTAAAAATCAAGTTTCCATTTGGAACATGGCTTCATTTCTACACAAATTGTGACAGCTTGTACTCACTTTTAATCTGCAATATTCTGTTGTTTCCTGCATTAAAGGTTAATTTTGTGAGTTCTAGTGAGTAACCCCCCCCCCACATTTTATCACAGGTTGAACATGAAGAATTTTCCCAGTGTTGCAGAAGTCATTGCTGACTTGGTGTGTGCTCTCAGAGCACATGGCAAATGATTGAGATATTTATTTCGTCAGATTTTGGCATTCTGTAATTCCCGATGTACTTCACCAAAAGGTCCCAAATTTTGTAGATGGGTTCCCCTGCCTGACCCCATGTTGGATTAGAAAATCAGGTTCCTAATTGCAATGGAATGCCTTTAGAAATGTGGGGAATCTGGCAATGGCAGCAGATTTAAATGCTATTTTAACTCCATGTTCACAGGTAGGGAGCAATAAATGGCAACAATAAATTTGACAGTGATTCTTGTTTCCCATAGGAGTAGTATGGTAAATATTTTTGCTTCTAGCAACTCCCAGCTTGGGCTTTCAACTTGAAATTTGTCACTGCAATCCGGACCACAACCAGAAACATTCTTTGAAAATGTGAAGCGTATACATTGATTTCCTGATGAGTTTACCACTGCTAGAGACACACATAGATACCTTCTTTCATTATATAGATTACAAGTGCAGTTATTGTTATTTATATCATGTAGCTGCATCAATTTAAAACATTCCTGGACCTAAGTTCATAAAAATTTTGCAAATTCATAGTACTTATTAAAAATGCATATTTTGGTTTTTTAATCAAGATTCTTTTTGATTCCTTAACCCTTCCAGTGTCCACGTCATCTGTATATGTTTGGAGAATCTGAATTGAGATGCCAAGGATGTATGCATCCATTTTCAGTACCACAAAAAAAAAATCGTTTTTTTAAAAATAAAAATTGCCATTGTAATTTTATATATATATATCTTATAAAAATATATAATTCAGGCTTCAAAAATAATATTTTGTTTTTTAATTTGATGCATATTTTATTAAACTACAATATAAATAATTTTATAAAGCTATCTTATTGCCATTTCTTAGAAGCACTAAATGGTATCCGATTTGTTTGTTAACATTCCTATTTACTGAAGCAACCTTCTGATTTAAGCTCACAAATTTGATTTGAACTACAGGGTGTTTCAAAAAGGACACAACTCTAAATATAAGAGAGTAGAACTTACAAGTATGTACATTTTGTGGCATAATATTAGTCAGTTGGCATTACTGTACTCAAGGTTAATAGCCTTTAGCAGTTGAAATGACCTTGTCATGCACTAGCCTCACTCAAACATTCATTCCGTTGTGTTGTGTCAGCTATGTCGTTTTCTAAAAACGAACGTGTACTTATTGTTGAGACTTATTGTGTGTACAAATCTTATAAATGTGTGAGAGAGGAGTTTGAGTTGGAGTTTCCTCAGTCTGCAGTTCCCAACAAGTCAACAATATCTCGTTTGATTGATAAATTTCGTGACACTGAGTCTGTACAGGATTGAAAAAGCTTAGGCCGGCCATCACTGTTAACTGCAGAAGTTCTTGATGATGTGTCTCAGCGTTTAACTCGCTCACCCTGAAAATCTCTTACAAAGTTATCTTCACAGGTTGGACTGTCACCAGCTACTGTTTTCAAGGCTACAAAGAAGTTAAAATTTCATGCCTACTGCATTGGTGTCATTCATGAATTGAAAGAACCAGACCATGAAAAATGTATATGGTACTGTCATTGATTTTGCTCTTTTGTTGATGAAAATGAAATTGAGGTGTTGGACCATGTTTATTTCAGTGATGAGGCTTGGTTTCACTTGGATGAGTAAGTGAACAGTCAAAACAGTCGAATATGGAGCAGTGAAAATCCTCATACTTTTCATGAATGACCATTACACGCACAGAAAATTGGTGTTTGGTGTGCAATTTCCCGTTGTGTAATAGGGCTTTTATTATTTGACTCAACTGTAACTGGTAAAGTTTATCATGATCTCATCCAACAGTTTATTGCACTATTGGATGTGAATGAATGAGAGTGTTGGTTTCAACAAGATGGTGCAACTGCCCATACTGCAAATGACACAATGGTCATGTTGCAGGAATGTTTTGGTGATCATTTGATTTCAAAAAATTTGTAGCCCCCAAGATCCCCAGATCTTATTCCTTGGGGATATCTCAAATGTGTAGTGTTTCAAAACAATCCTCATACACTTGAAGATTTGAAGGCTAACATTGAAAGAGAGATTTTAAACATAAGAAAACAAACATTACGAAAGGTGGCTGCAAATGTCATGAAATGGGTATGACCTGCATCCAGATTGCAGAAAATCATTTTCAACATCTGTTGTAAAGGTAGATATATGTCTAATTTGCATCTTTTGAAATTTAAGTCTTTTGTCAAGTTTAAATAGAAAAATGCAATAGAGGGTTGCATCCTTTTTGAAACACCCTGTATTATCAACAAATTTTTCCTTAAATTTTAAAAAATCTCCTAAAAATTAACAAAAAAACGCTGCTATTTTTAAAAACGATAGATTTTGGAAGTAATTGCAAAATATGTACTGCCATTTTTTTTTCCGTTTCACACTCTTTTCTGTCATAAACCTATTTAAGTATTCCCAAGTTATTTTTAGAATTTTTCCCAGCATTCTATGCATCTTCCTGCTCTTAAAATCGAAACTGGAAGTAAACACATGCTTCTTAGAAATTCTGGTTGTAGCTGCATTTACTTAATTATGCTTCACTAAGGCAAACAAGATGCAGATGGCTGACACATGCTAATCTGTGTTCCGTATGCTATAAGTGTTTTTTACAGTTTTGGTCCAGCATATTGAATACCCTTTGTACAGTTAGTATTTACTTTTTTTATATTTAAACCTTAGTTTTCATTTCAGTAGATTTTTGAAAATTAACAATCTTTTGGCCGATCGATAAATATTGATTTTTTTTTTCATAGTTATGCTACATCGTATGGCTGCAGCCTACAACTTGTTGCTGTGAATATTTTAACATCGCATTAGGTTATATGTCAATTTTTATTTTATTATTTATTACTTTTCCAGTAAAACTTTGATTTAGTATCATTTTCTAAAAATAAATCAGGTCTTGGATATGGAAGCAAGTCTATTTCTGTAGATTTACTTCCGTTAGCATTTTTTTGATTGGCTAATTTATCAATCTTTCTGAGTTATGCTAGATCAGAGGCTACCTTAAAAGTTGTTGCAGATATTTTAAGATCCCATTAGGTTATAGTAATTTTTCTTTCATTATTTCTTGTTTTTTTAGTAAAAAAAAACTTTGAGCTTGTACTGTTTTCTGAAAATGAATGTCTTGTATACGGAAGCAAAATATACTTCCTTGCTACAGAAATCAGCCATCATGTGGGAGGGCAATTTCGGGAAGGTGTCCCCTCCGCTAAACCCATGTAGAAAATTTCACCCCCCCCCCCTCTAGAAAAATATCATTTTTTTAAAATTCGAGTTTTTATATTTATATTGAATGGTTTAAAAGATAACCTCCCCCCTCTCAGTATATTGGCTATGCCACACAGATGATATAACGCTGTTTTTTTTTTCGCTTTGGTGCACAAACCTTTCTGCACTTAGTCAAGATCACCAAACTTCAACATCCAAAGGAAAAAAATCACGATGTTTAGCAAAAAAAGCAGCCAAGGAAGTTTTTTTCTATTTTATAACCAGTTCAGAAAATCCCGTGAATGTGAGAAGTCCAAGTCATGTTGTATAACACTGGCAGCATTTAAAATATACAATACTGAAAAGAATCATTAAAAGAAATAAAAATCATATTTCAGGTTGAATATTATATTATTTGGGAGGAAATTTCCTTTCAATAAATATATAATTTAACTATTTTTATTCATCAGGATTTCCAAAATGAAGACTTAATTGTATAATGCAATTTTTTTTTCACTATATCACATTGAGAAAAGCTTATTAAAATCAATATGCTTGCAAATTTGTTTATATTATTTCTGTTTAATTTGGTATGTAACATGACCTATTTCTGTTTAGGTATTTTTTTAAAAAAATTATAAAGTTGACTTGTTTATATGACTCAGCACAATTGGCTAAAAGCCTGGAATTTTCTCAAAGTATGGTACTGAGAAAAAAATTACAAAATGAGAGAAATATTTACTTAAAACCAAAAAAAAAATTCTTTTTTATTCAGAAATATATAGTCATTCTATTCATGTGCATTATAATCATACCTGTCTATTAGTTTTTTTAAAATAAATTTTTATTTTTGTTGCTAGATGCATTTTTTTTACTACAACTCTAAAAAAAAGTACTATTAAAATAAAACATATCATCTTTTTTGCTGAATCGTACTATTTTCAGAAAATCCAGAATTAAATGCTGATTAATTTGGCATACAACATGCCATAATTCCTTTCATTAGTTATTTGGCAAAAGAGTTCTAAAGTTAAAGTTTTTTTTGTTGAGCATAGGGAGAAAACAGCTTGACCTCTGGATGGAAATCTGTTTTACAGGCTGGACACTGGAAAGGTTAAAAACGGGTTTCTTTTTCTACTATTATGCCTTAAGCAGAGCATGTACATTATGCAATTGTATTATAGAAATTATAGTATATATTTAAAATATTGCACATATTTAAAATATTAGTAAAAGAAAGCATACATTACTAATTAGCAATGTATACTTTCATTTTAAAGTAAAGAATTTTTCCTGTGACTCTTTAAGAATGTATTTTTTTTTCTAGTAAATCTTTGGTAAGTTTGGATTGGTCACCTGTTGGGTTGGGTTGTTTTACCTCTGAGCAGCACTTTTTTGCACACCATAGGCTAAATGGCCAGGTCACATGGACCCCGAAGGCTCAGAGAAGGTTGGGGGAGGGGACCCACTGGAACAGCTGTTGGGAGACAGATGGTAGCCTCCCATCAAGGCCATCCAGCGTGTTCTTTAATGTGCACAGGGTATGGCTCTCCTGCATACGGGGCCACGGCTTAACGTCCCATCCGATGGACTTTCCAAGCCCATCGGTGTCCCCTACTGACCGTGGGCAGGGCGGGGAATTTTGCGGAGATAAATCTCAACGCTGACCCAGCTGGGACTCGAACCTGGGAACTACAGATTACGAGCCTGGTGCGATACCGACTGAGACACCACCACCCCTTTTGGTCACCTGTGATTTAAAAACATGAAGCAATGAAGTTGTTACCTGTGTTAGCTCATAACTTCAGGTATAGTGAGCTTCAGATACTAGCAAATCATGCAGTTGTCTGGGGCCTCAATATCTAAAGTGAATCTTTTGTGTATAAAGTTTGAAAATATTTATTAAGGGTTTTCTTAATGGAAGGGATACTACTTTTTTTGCCTGAAGAACTAAAATATATTGGATTGTCATTGAACCTCAGGTATGCTTCATCATTACTGCAGACACCAAAACTGAAATTTCAGGGTCCCAGAAACACCAAAAGTTAAAATGTTTTTGCTAGTCTGCATACTGACCTCTGATAAATGACATATTATTGGGATTTAGAAAGGATGCTGTTCACTAAACTGTAGCTTTGTGTATAGGACAGCCATACTCTATTTATTATTGCTAAATAATAAATAAAATATGGCTGTCAGCCATACAAAGCTACAGCTTTGCAAACAGCATCCTTTCCAAATGCTGCATATTAAAAACTGGATGACTTTAATGAGAATTTTCCAGTTGTCCCTAATAATTATCTAGATTGTCAATTTCCCCAAATTTGTCTTCAGCCTTGTGATGTGGTCAACCAGTCAATTGTGCAATAGAGAAAAAAAAATATCATGAGTAGACAAATCCAATCTAGCACCTGGTTAATGAATTGATTTTGTATAGAATTCTTTAACTGTAAACGAAAAGCAAAATCCTAATAAAATGGCTTACCATTTTAGATGAGCCTCTTCATACAAAACTTTTAACATTTTCTCTTTACAATTTTTTCCAGACGAATCTACATCTACACAAACTGTTCTGAGACGTATTAGGTAATCCTAAAAGTGTCAAATATATAATTTAAACATCACGAATATTAAAAAGTTGAAATTTTTATTAATTTCTTTATTTAAACATAACTTTAAAAGACATGAAAATTTTTCCAAGATTTTACATTTAGTTGTCAGCATTCATTATGAAAATGAATGCTGAACTTAAAATAACAGATTAAATTTAGTAGGCTTGAGAACTTGTATATTTTTCATGCAATAGTTACTGATTATATTGTTTGATCATGCATATAATTCATTTTTTTGGAAGAATGACATAATTGGGAAAGTATCTTAATATTACATTTGCTCCCCATACAGAATATACAGAATGGCAACAAATTTAAACTTTATGCTTTAATATGCTAAAATATTCATCAAAATTTTTATTTTCAACAAAAGAATATAATGTTATGAATAAAAAATTTAATTTTATATATATCTGAAGGAAATTTCTTTTTGAATAATATAATATTTACCCAAAACATGATTTTTATTTCCTTTTACAAATCTTTTCAGTATGGTATGTTTCAAAACACAGGCCAGTGTTACAAAAGGTGATTTAGAATGCTCACATTCATGGAACTTTTTATACTGTTTATAAAGTGGAGAAACACTTTCCTTTTTTTAACTGAATATTGTGTATCTTGAGAATCTTGGCAAAGTGCTGATTAATCAAAAATTAATATCCTCAGAGTGGCACAGGCAAGATATTAAGAGGCAGGGGGGGGGGGAGGAAGGTATTTTAAAACCATTTAACATAAACTTAAAAACAAAATTAAGAAAAAAATTAAAATTTTTCAGGGGTGAGGGGGGTTTCAACCCCCTCAGCTTAACAGCAGAGAAGGGGAGAGAGGCAAACTTGGAGAAATTTCATTATTGTCTCCCTATTAGCCATTGGAAACCTGATTTCTAAGCCAAAGTAATCCTTTTTAGCTTCTGTATCCAAGACCTTACTCATTCTCAGGAAACTAAAAGATCAATAATGCTTTATAAATCTATGGAAATAAAATCAAAATTTATCTATGCAAACAAAAATGAAAGTTTAATAAAAATAGAAATGCTAACTGAGAAAATGTAATTTTCCTCCAATTTTCACGAAAAGCTGGTGCTGGATGATATGTGTCTAAATAGGCCACAATGAGCAAGGTGCAATATCACAGTTTGTGTCTTCTCTGTTTGATTCCAGTAGTAAACAGGCTTTAGTTACACTTTTGAAAAATTCACACTGAATGCTGGGATGAGTGATAAAAATAATTCTAGAAATACTGAAATAGGTTAAAGCAAAAAAAAGAGTAAAATGAAAAAAAAAAATACTTACACATTTTGAAATTGCTGACAAAATTATCCAATTTTTAAAAGTTTTTAGTTAATTTTAAGGAGAATTTTTAAATTTTAAGGGTTGGGTTGTTTTACCTCTGAGTAGCACTTTTTGGCACACAATGCATTAAATGGCCAGGTAGAAGGACCCCAAGGGCTTGAAGACGGTTAGGGGAGGGACCCACTGAGTAGCTGTTGGGAGACAAATGGTAGCCTCTCATCAAGGCCATCTAGTATGTTCTTTAACATACACAGGGTATGGCTTTTCCACACATGGGGCCATGGCTTAACATCCTTTCTGATGGATGGTAGCCTTTCCAAGCCCATTGGTTCTCTGGTTCTCCTACTGACCGTGGGTAGGGCAGGGAGTTTTGCAGAGATAAATCTCAATGCTGGTTCAGCTGGGAATTGAACCTGGGAACTGCAGATTATAGGCCTGGCATCGACTGAGGCATTCGTGCCCCCAAAATCATTACCAAGGGGCACTTGGGTATGAACCTGAAACTTTAAGAAAATATGTGTTGACACAATTTGTTCAAATTAAACATATGAGCTATTACACCTAAAATAATCAGAGGGTTGGTTCAAAATGGAGAAGCAAAAACAAACAGAACAATAATATAGAGCATATTGCATCTGGACTGGTGATCAGAGAACTGGAAAGATAAGGATCAGAGAACTGGAATAAGAAATTATTTATATCATATTGTAATGAAATGGGCATGAAATGGAAAAGGTAAGTATAGAGTGACCAGATGTTCTCATTTTGTGGGGACAGTCACTGAATAAAATGCTCTGCCCCCAACAAATAAATGTCACTGGAATTCTTTTAATAGATTATTTTACATATTAAACTAAATGTGCAGATCTTTTAATAGAGTAGTAGAGGCAACACTAATGAAAAAAAAATCAGTTTGCAATGCAGTGACTGAAAAACTGAAGCCAGAATTTTAAAATGAAAGTAGTTTAATTGTGCTATCAAACTAGGGTGACCAGATGTCACCAAAAAAATGGGCACATCTGGTCATCCTAGTTGACTGCTGGCAACTATATTCAAACTGAGTTTTCAAAAGTCCTTGGATCTATTATAAACTTCGTAAATCTAGTATATTTTTTAGTATGATTTTTCAAGTTTGAATTATCTACTATTATGAGATATAGGTAAAAATTCCAAATTGTTAAAAAATCAAGTTTCATTTGTTGTGCTAGTGGCACTGAGCAGCATCTTATGCTACTGATCTATGGAAATCTGACATGTGCTACACCACCAATGGCCCTGGAAGATTTAAATGAGAAAATTTAGAAGCCTTTCAATAACTTAGTTATAGCATCAGTGATTTTGACAGTAGCGAATTAATTCAACTCAAATTTTACTTCTACTAACATTACTGATGATAATAATGGCTTTTTGATTCCTCTATTTGTTAAAACAGTAACAATGAGCATTTGTATGGTATTTTTTCCAAAAATGCAACTATGTGGCAGTCAATTGTATATGTGCATAATACAAATTTGCAATATTTATATCATGCATGATGTATACTTGTATACTTATGAATGTTGTTATCAAATAGTTTTCATCTAATAAAAAGATCCCAGAATAAAAGAGGATAAGTTTTTTTAAGGAGGGCATCCTGCATTTGCAAGGTATCATTAGAATGATTTCAAGAAACTCACATGAAAATATTGAAGAACATACAATAAAAATACATTATCTACAATTGTTAGTTAATGATGAGATATAATAAAAAACAAAAAAAAAAGCATTATCTACAATTGTTAATTCCAAGCAAGCTACAGTTGAATAAAATAAAAATCATTCATCATTATTTCTCTTCTAAATTTACCCTAAAATATACCAAAGCTTTGTTTGTATGTCTTAATAGTACAGAGTGTTGTAATACTGATAATTCCAAAAATACATGCAGAATGGAAAATATAATTCACTTTCACGAAGAAATTAATAACTAATAAACTTCAACAAAACTCTAACCCATAATCATATCGACACATTTCAACATCAACAATAAACTCAAGACACATGACAACATAGTGAATCTAATACATTAAGCAAACAACTCATGCCAAAGATTATGTTATGTGAATACTAACTGAAATTATATTGCAAGTTCATTCTTAAAAAAACTTCATAAATTGATCAATAAATTATATAATCTTTTTAATTCAAACAATAATTTTGTAATTCAAAATGGTAATAATTAATTTCATATCTCTACAATGATGAGTCATAAGTGATCATTTACTAATGCATTATTTATACTTTTAATTGTGTAATTTATCGTCTTTGCAAAGAAATATTCTTTTGTCCAAATGCTAAAGATGCAGTACATAAGCAAATCAAGAAGTTACATCAAGAGTAAAAAATAATCAAGGATTTGTATTACATTTAGCTATACTGAAATATAGTTAAATGTTAAAAATTAGCTGATCTTATAGTTTGTTACACACTGCAATATGTTTAAAATGCATACTCCCTTGCAAATACAGGAAGTCTTCTGCAAAAAACTACTATAATTATTCCAATGTAAAAGCAAATTATTCCCTAAACTAATTGCAATGAAAGTCTGATAGTAGCCTGTGATATATTGTACAGAGAAAATCTCTGAAGGAGAGACCTCAGTAAAAAGGCAACATATATTAGAAACAAATATCCCTTTTAAAAAAATAACCCTTATACATGAATTGAGCCCTGGTTCCTTTTGCTTCACAGTTAAGAGCACTCACCACTCAGTAATTTTTATATAAAACTCAGGCAGATATAAATCTTTGTTCAAAAGATACATTCTCACTCAATTTTAACCAGCAATAAATAAAAGTGTATAGATTCAAATATGACACTATAAATATAAAAACTGTATGTGCAAACAAAATACTATAATATATATTCAAATATTACTAATATAAAAAGAATTTAGCATGCCTTTCAGCTTATGGGTTAATCAGTAGAACAATCTCTTAATGAAATATTTAATGCAAATAAACTTTCAATTGAATCAATCTTTTTTAATTGCTTTTTGTCAGTTTGGAATCATGGCTTCTTAATTCCATTGAATGATTTGAAAAAACTACTGTTACAATGAACTGACACTATTATATCCATGCTTAGGTTAAAAGAATATATATATTAACCTTTACACTTTTTCTGCATCCCTGGAGAAGGAGTAAAATACATCGACAACAAAAAATAAGTACTCCATGAACATTTAACTCAACAGTCCAAGTTGTTAGTGTTTTAACATATTTGGCTTTTGATCTCATGTGATCAATCTGAAGAATACACATCCATGCATCTGTAAGAAAAAATTGAAATAAAACAATGTATTAAAATATATATTAAAACTTACTATAAACATTTTAAATTGGAAATATTATAAAAAAAATATAGCATTTAGAACTTAACCCTTCATGTCAATCAGGAAATAATGATTTATTTTCCATACTCAATAAGCAGCATTTATTTTCCATGTTGCTTGTTAATCAGTTATTTTATAAATTTTGAAATTTCATGCATGAGCATTTGTAAAAAAAAAGTTACCTTTCTTACTACTTATTTTTCTGACCTCTTCACTGCTTGTTTTCCTATAGTACATGCTGATGTTATTCTTAATCCACAGTACCACATCCATCATCATTGGACTTCCACATAAGCTTTCAGCATACTTTTTTACTTCTTGTTCTATTAAGCTTTTCTGTATCTTATTTAGTTCAGCAGAATTCAATGAAACTATTGGTACTCTTTCAGGATAAGTTGAAGGAATTTCAGCTGTGATTTCTACATAATCACGTAAGGAACTATCATCATTTAGGCTTAATTTGAATTTCAATATAGCTGTACTCTGATCTGAAAAATGGTCAAAGTCAAACATTACATATATATAAAAAGAAAGGATGGAACTCATTAAAAAAGTCAATACTGCTTTTTACGAAAAACTGCATGATGCTGTAATTCTTCATAGGAGATTACTATAACTTTACAATGAAAGGCAAAACATCCATTTTTCAAAGACATTTGAGTGAGCTTAAATTGAAAGGAAATGGACAGCAGCACAGCAACAGTAAGACCTGGATACATTTTTCAAATAAACATTTACTGTAAAATATTAATCTGAATTCCACTTGCATTGAGTGATCATTGAATTATGATCACCCCACCCCATGTTATGTTAAAGCAATACTAACTATGAAGCTCTACAACTTTAAAAACTTATACTGCCATGATCTTGAAAATGTGGTTCATGAAGACTCCATATACAGCCATGAATGATGGACTCCATCGTACTATAAATCAATTTTTTTAAATATTGAAATTTGAATTACTTTTTTATATATGTAAACGAGTTCAGAGCACCTAAATAATGAAATATTTTTCATTTTATTCTTCAACTCAATGTATCATAAAATAAACCTTTTCTTTTGCTCAAACTGCCATTAGCACAATGCAAGAGATGGATTTGCCACAGCTAAGTTTACCGTCCTACCACTACTCCCCCACTAGCTGACAGAAAGCTCCAATGAGTCAAGTTGTTTACTAAAAATATATCTATGTGTTCTCAATTTGTATGAAAATACAGCCACATACGTTTTTGCTCCATTTTAATATATTTTGCAATTAAAAACTACTTTAGCTTTTCTAAATTATTTTTATCTATCATCAGATATTTTTTACAAAAGGAATACAATGAGAAAAATCAATATTTCTTTGATCGTGTGACTGGTAATGTCATGTGAGTGATTAATCTGCAAACATCTTGTTTTGGAACTTTTAGTGTGAACTTGTTAGGCTGCACAAATAAATATTTATACTGCACTCTGAAAGTACTGAAGCATTTTTGTTTTGTTTTTTTACAATGAAATACAGTTTTTGAAGCATAAATAAGTGATTGACAAATATATTTTCAAATATGGATATTAATCATAATGGCTATTATCAAGTTGAACCAGAAAAATCATAATTTTTTTTATAAACCATTTCATTGATTCAGATCAATTCCAACTTTTCTCAGATATTGAAGGGAGATATTGATTTCACTACTTCTAGAATTATTTATATTGCTTCTCAAATGTATTATTCTTCAATTAGAAAGAATAATTATTTGAAGCTTGACCAAAAATTAATTAGGTATGTAGGTGACTTAAGCTGGTAGCTACTTTAGGAGGCATCTGATTAGGGCATTATACTGAAAAATTTTATTTTTAAATGATAGAAATAAGTTTAGTACTATTTTTGATTAAATTAAAGTAATTTGATAACTACCATTCAGAATTT
Organism: Ryuthela nishihirai; assembly: GCA_038380435.1. NCBI lineage: Eukaryota > Metazoa > Arthropoda > Arachnida > Araneae > Heptathelidae > Ryuthela > Ryuthela nishihirai. The sequence goes on from JAWZYU010000020.1 coordinate 47,526,591, forward strand.
TTAATTTTTAAGTCAAGATTTTACTTCAGTACTAGTTTACTTTAGTATTTAAAGAGTTAGAGTAAATACCTATTTAAATACTGAAAGAATATTGTTAAAAATTTAGAGATTTGATTAAGATCTTTAAAATATCCTCAGCTGCATTTTTTTCATAAAATGCTTATTTTAGAAGTAATATATTTTTGAAATTAGCTTCCCATTGACAAAGCACGAGATGGAGTGTACTTATTCATTCAAAATCACTACTCGAGGAGAACTAAAATACACTTTCCATTTAATGTTGCATTAATAATGATTTAATGTTGAAATTATTTTTCATAAAAGGCGAGATCAGTATGTTCTAGTTTTCATTTACATAATATGAGATAAGAAAATTAATGGGTCCTTTTTTTTATGATTCTTTAATTAGAAATTATCGCCTGCATTTCTGATTTTTTTAAACAATTGATTATCTAATTTTTATAACGAAAGAAAAGCATGCTTCTAATAAGCATAAAGATGAACTCAATTAAAATTTAAAAAGTTTTTTAACAAAGATATATTTTATAAAGTAAAATTTGGATTATATAGGGATTTAAAAGCTTTTTATTTCTGATTTTCACAAATATCTTCATTAATTTCCCAAGTGCTCAACATGGGCTTCATTTTATATCTGTACAGTTATAAATAGGGTAGTTATTAAAATGTCTGCATTTCAGGAGATGCAACTAAAAGTCTTAGCTAAAGCTTTTGTGAACTCTAAACTTGATAATGATAGATTATTATGGATGATGAAAATAGGCATTTAATGACAATATTTATAAAACAGGGTGGAAGGCTGGTATGCCACCTTTCAGCAGGTCTAGGTATTGAATAGTTAAACAAACTGTTAATTCCCCTAAAAATAGGGGATTTTAAATTAGAATTTTGAATAATAATGACAACTGTTTAAATAATATCAATCACTGTCATCTCCATTTTGTGCTTTGTCAAAATCATGAAAGGCAAATAACTAACATTTGCTTTAAAACATGTGGTGAAAATTGGAATATAACTGATAAAATTGTGTTAATACAAATATATCTTAGCACACTACACACAAAGCACCAGTTAACATTTTGGTCAAATGCCAAGCTTGAACTGTAAACGACACAAAAGTGAGTACTGCTTGATAAACTCTTCATTAAAAGGTGAATGATTGAGATGGTAACAAATAAGGGATGTGTCACATATCTACATAAAAATGACAGTTTGAAACCAATCACAGAAACTCATATGATCAGTATACTATTAAACTCAGAAGAAAAAAAGCCCACAGCATCCCACCGAAATGAACACTTTATCCAAGGGGACATTTTATATGCAATTTATAGTTTCTTCAAACGATTTCTCAAAATGATTGGGTTTGAAATAAAGTTTATAAATTAGCCCTTGACAGGAATGCTTGCAAAGTTTATATTCTATTTATTTGAGCACACTTAATTGTATATACATTTCCTAGAAGTGCAAAATATTGCATTCATAATATGATGCAAGATTTCTGCCTTAAAAAATGCTAACTCATATATATAAATGTCAAATGTCCACATGCTGAATTAACTCTTGTGACAGCTCTTCAATTGTTGCCAGTGGTTCATTGTTGGTAAAACTTTATTAACACACACAAACTGTTGAAATAGAATGATCTTTTTTTAAACAGACTCCCCTCCACCTCATAATTTCCTAAATATTAGACCACCCAGTACGAAATTTTGCCAAATTTATACCCTCCCCACCTCATAATTCTCAAATATTTGATCACCCAGTACCAAATTTTGTTCACAGATTTCCTTCACAGGATCCATGGGGTGGTATATGTGCCATCCCCATGATGTATTAAAACTTCAAATCTCTATCTAAATTACAAAGTGATTTAGAACCTTGCATTACTTTTCTCTCCATTTAAAAAGTGATTAAAATTTGCATTTAGCTTTTTCTGACCCAACTACCCCTCCTCTTCTACCAGTACTATACAAATACTTTACTACCCAGTACCAATTTCTCTTATGGGTTGCTATCTCATTTCATAAATGTTCAAGTCTCTATGTATGATAGAACCCAAGTGTGAGTTAAAAACAACTTTTATATTTCCAGTACATTGTGAGGGAGGTGATGACTGAATTTCAGTGGATCATTAAGAGACTCATTGAATTTCAATAAAAAATTTGTTTCATTAAATATTAAAGCCACTACTTTCAATAGAACTTGATTTTAAAACCTGGAACCATCTTTTTCCCTAATCTCTTAGTTTGCCACTTTGAATTTTCAGCTTTCATCTGGTGAATTTTGATAAGATTCCTATTAATATATTATACATATAGTTAAACCACTAGCATAAAAGAAAAGATGTATTTTTCAGTCCCTTGCAACACATTGGAGGACTAGATGTTTTTTTACATCCTTGGGATTGTCATCAAGAACAAAAGGTGTGTTTTGTAGGCCTTTGGAGACTAGAGTTTACTTGCTTGATAAAAAAAAATGTTTATTTTCCTTAAAATGGTATTAAACAGATGAGGACCTTCTTCTCTAAATATGATGCATCACTGTAATGACCTGTTGAAGCCCAGTGAACATGTAATAAGTCTAATACTTAGATTGAGTTGTTTTACTTCTAACCTCAAGAATGATGGTCCTTACAAGGACCTCATTCTACTCTACAAGGACTGCAAGAATGATGGTCCTTACAAGGACCTCATTCTTGAGGTCCTTGTGATCTGGCCATTTAGCTCATTAGAACTCAGAGAAGGTTGGGGGATGGGATCCACTGGACAGCTGCATGCATGGACTCATGTCAAGGACATCCAATATATTCTTTAAAATGCACAGCATATGGTTCTCCTGCATACGAGGCCATGGCTTTACATCTCATTCAAAGAATATAGGGCTATCCAACCCCACTGAAGGCACCTGGGAACAGAGATCATGGAGTGAATACGTTTACAACAACACAAATAACACTGAAAACTGTACAATATGGCTGGAAATGTTTTTCCGTGCCTTGAACTGAATTTGTGTCTTATTAACGTTACATGATATAAATGAGGTAAATATTTTTTTTATCTAAATATAAAAGTTCCTAGCAAACACATCTGGAAATGACTGAAATACAGGATAATCAAGAGCATAATTATACAGAAAAGACTACATATGAAATTTTTTTTACCAAAATATAGAGTTTCAAATTCTTGAGGACCAGAAAATATAGCTTTCAGGCATTCAATTTCTTCAGAAAGTTCCATTTTATTTAAAAGTAAAAGCAAATATAAAGAACTAAGATCTTTAAAAAATGCTTAATGAGTTTCTATAGACATCTTCCTCATTCACCTTGTTTTGACAATTAAACCAAAAGAAAACAATAGTACAACACTAATCACCTCCCACAATTTTTGTTACTTGCCGCCATGTTGGCTCTTTAAATTAAAGCTACGGTTACAACGCTTAGTATCATCTGTAGGTAATTGGGATAAATAAAAAAATATATATATATGAATACCCCCCTCAAGCAGCTGCTCGCCACAGAGGTCTGACAGGAGCCTGTCACTTTATATGGCACAGTGGAAGGTCTGAGAGGACGGCAGGACCTCAGCAGAAAAACGACACATACATCCATGCCTTACCCGGGGCTCGAACCCAGGTCCCTTATAGTAAGGAATAATTTATCGTATTGATTCATTCGAATCCATGCTTAATGAATTCCCCCCTTCAGAATCAAACCAAAGATAAAACCAGATGTGCGCTCTTTATTTTTGAAAAACCAACTGCATGGCCGACTCCACTGTAGAAAGATTACTAACGCTCTCATGAGGAATATTGTTTAGGTCTAGAAATGATTTGTTTCGCTGTCTGAAACAGAACAAACTGAAGATGCATTTATTTAATGTTGACGCTAATTTTCAATACCTTTGAACTTAGAGATATTTCAGTTGCAATTTTAACATTTCTAACGCATATGGGTTATGATTAGAGCTAAATGTGATGTGTATCTAATCTGGAAGGCAATTTTTAAATTCTTTATAAACTCTACTTGACCACAAAATACTATAAAAGCTTCACTCTGTCACTTTTTCTGAAATCTTTTAATAAATTATTCGTAGACATCATTTTCTACATTTCCAACACATACAGATTATGGTTAGATCGAAAAGTGACTTCTTTTTGACCGTAAATGCCAATTTGAATTTAAATGTGACCTGTATTTGACAGCATAATGTTTTCGGGACTCATTCATCACTTTTTCTGAGCCTAAGGTTCAAGGAGTTGTAAGAACATAATAAATTATGCAAAGATACCCTTTTCAGCACATACAGATCACAATTAGGTCGACCTCATTCTATTTGACCTTGAAACTAAGATAATTTCAATGCGACCTCTACAATGCTATGAATATATTATGGAAACCACTCTTTATCTGATGTACATATATAGTGTCTTAAAACATCAAACAAACGAAAAACGAAACTGAATGGTCCATACCTTGGGTGTAGTGCCTTTAAGTATAGTGTGGCATTCGCCTATTAAAATCTGGCAGAAAAAGTGTCCCATACCAGTAGAGAGCGCTGGGAACGACATTCTTGCCTTGCTAACATTACCCTCTATGGACGTTTCGCTTTTCAATGACTTTTAAACATAGAAGCATTTATACAATGATTTTACCATTCAAATGCCCATTATTCCTAAGTATTTTAACTGAACTAGTAAAATTTAGAGAATACTTGAACAAGTATACTTTTTTTAAAACGAAGAAAATTGATGGCCGTTCGATGAAACAAACCGCATTTGAGTGATAAGTCACTTGAGCTTATTTCAGAAAGAAAGAACTGCGGGAATGTCCTTAATCAATACCCTACTATCCTAATAGGAAGCATTACAGAGAACTCAATAAACGTGTAAAGGATCAGTTAGCTGCTGAGAAGAATCTTTGACTTGATGGCTTGGCTGACAAAGCCGAGGAAGCAGTTAGACAGCCAAACAGCAGAGAGCTGTACCAGATAGTTTATGTTTTGTGTGGTAGAAAACAGACAGGCATACAGGGATTGAAGGATAAACAAGGTAAGGTTATAGAAGTGGAGGATTCTGTCATGGCTAGGTGGCGTGAGCATTTCGGTGATGTTTTAAACAACGTGGTTAATTCTACTCCCATTGTTTGCAATGATGACAAATGCATTGGTGGCTTTAATGTTGGCCCTATAACACAATCTGAAGTTATTTTGGCTATTTCTAAACTTAAACTTCATAAATACCCAGGGATAGATGAAATTACTTCTGAAATGCTTAGAGCTGGGAATGTTTCGGTTACCACTTGGATGACTGAAATTCTGAATATCTTTTATGATAAAGACATGGTTCCTAAGGATTTTACCAGAGATATTGTTATCCCTATTTTCAAAAAAGGTGATTGCAGTTTTTTGATAACTATAGGGGTATCAGCCTACTCTCTTTTCCAGGTAAAGTTCTTTTTATGATTGTGTTTAATAGAATTAAGAATCTGGTTGACAGTCAATTGCGGATGAGCAATGTGTCTGCCCACCGCATATCAGAGGTGGTAGGGGATATGTGGATCAAATATTTTCACTTAGGCAGATTCTTGAGAAATATTTAGAGTTTCAGAAACCTTTGGTTGCTAGCTTTGTTGATTTCAAAAAGGCTTTCGACTCTGTTGATCGTCATAATTTGTGGTTGATTGTGAGATCATATGGTATACCAGACAAGTTAGTTAACATAATGAAAGCTCTCTATAATAACACTGAGTAGTGTGTGAGAGTTGGTAAGGCTAGTAGCAATTGGTTGAGCATTACTTCTGGTGTTCGTCAAGGGTGCATTTTGTCTCCTTTTCTCCTTAGCTTGGTTATTGATTATGCTATACGAAATTCATTGCAAGGGAAAGATTTTGGCCTTAAATGGACTGGAGATGCGAAAATTTCTGATTTAGATTATGCTGATGATTTAGCCCTTTTGGCAAATGATATTGATGAGATGAACTCTTTCATTCGAGCTGTTGATGAAACTGGTAGCAGAATAGGTTTGGTTATAAACAGAAAGAAAACTAAAGTGATGAAAATTGGTCAGGCAGGCTGTGATTCAGTTAATCTGAATGGTTGCAGTCTTGAACAGGTGTCACAGTTTAATTATCTTGGGAGCTATGTAAGAGATAATGGTGATGTGCAGCATGAAATTAACAGACGAATAGGGATTGCTGCCGGGACTTTTAAGAATCTATGGAGATTGTGGAGAAATAGGCGTATACACCTAAAGACTAAAATTGGCTGTATAATAGTTTGGTTCTTTCTAGGGTTAGTTATGGTAGTGAAACTCGGATGCTGTGTAAACAAGATAACAGGAAACTTGATGCTTTTGATTCTAGATGCTTACGCAATATCTTGGGCATTAGGTGGTTCAACTCTGTAACTAATGATGAGGTTAGGCAAACGAGTCGGCAACCTCCTTTAAGCAGCATATTGTGCAGAGAGAGACTCCGTTGGTTTGGCCATGTTGCCCGTATGAATAATTATAGATTGGCGAATAGGGTTATGAACAGTGTGCCTGAAGGCCTCAGAAAGAAGGGGAGACCTAGGATGCGGTGGGCAGACAATGTCAAACAGGACCTTGTTAGAATTGGTGTGCAGTGGCCAAATGCAGTAGATGTAGCTCAGGACATACTTGCTTGTTGAACTAAATTGTACGGTGTGGTTGGATCTTCGTAGAATCCGCAGAATCTAAAATTCCAAATATTACTCTTAAGAATTCTCGTTTTAACTGCACTGTGCAAAAGAAAGTTGTTATACTGAGAAAAATACTTTTAAAATTGTTCGTTGCAATCGTTCGTGCATCGCTTCAAGATGCCGCATGCTACGTTAAAAGTACAACGGATGTGATCATGCCTTGCCGCTTTATACTTTAGCCACGGCGAGGTGAATTTCTTACGGCAACACAGTATTCAGCAAGTTGTACTTGAAATTGTACTAAATGTCACGTGAGGTTAAATACGAGCATATATAAATTATATAATTCTCTCCTTTTCATAACGTTAAACATAGCAACACTGAAATTTACAACTGCCCTGAAACTTCTATAAACGATCAATTATGCTAAATAAATCAAAGAAATTAAAGGTTTATTCACTTTATACTTACCAAATTAAAATGGATGTACAAATGGGATTTGTGAGGATGCCACTCCAATTAAACAATTTTTCATTATGTAAGCTAGTTCTTAATATTTAAGTTTCTGGAGGAAACTAACGAAACATTTTATCTGCTTATAGAGTATCATGTTTTTTTATGCCCATAATGTTTCGCGATATCATTTTTTACGTAGAACTACTTTTTTCCTATCTAGAACAACTTGTGGCGGAGTAATTTGGCGTAAAACGGTACTATACCAATATCTTTTCACTGCGCATGTACGAAGTTCTGATGAGACTCTAGTCCCCCTGTCGGTAGGGGACCATTATTTTGACCACTTTTTAATGGCTAGGCTATTGACGATTGCCACACTATTACTTATAGGCACTATACCCTCTTTGGGTAGAAATGTATTGGGTTAGTATGTTTTGGGTTAGAAAACTAATAGAAATAGCTGCTTTGATAAACTCAATGATAAAAGGTGTGTGCAAACATTACGAATATGAGAATGAAAAAAAAGGTCTACTCTTAAATATGTTGCTGCATTACGAGTACCTACATAGTAATTACGTTGATAACTTTGGGTTTTATTTAGCGAAAAAATATATTCGTATAAATCGTTTGTAACATGTGTAGGGACCTAAACAGATGAATGCACCTGAGCTACGATTCTGTTGTTTGGGCAACTATTCGGCCATGGCATTGTTTATTTACTATACATGGTGTCCATTGATGCAGCCATATGAGTTCTTCCTCTAGTTTATATAGAACTCTGTTCTCAAATCCTTCTACTTCTTAGCTCTGTGTTATGAAGATGCAGACAGACCATTGTCTAATACTTCCCAGCTAACATCTCTGGTGCCAAGGTCACAAACCTTCCATCATGAAGTACCAGGGCCCCCACATCTTGAAGTGGGCCCCTAGGCTTTTTGACGGGCTCTCTACCTACCGCTAAGGTTAAGGGTAGCATGCTGCTCTACAGGATTTAGGATAAAATAAGTCAGTTTAAACGATGACACAAAAGTAATAATTATATTTATTAAAAAAAAACGTTATGTATTTACATAATAAAAACTTACAATAGTATCAAAAATTATCTCATAGTATATTTTCTAGCTTTGGTCGTCGCAAATTTTTCGGTATCTTCAGTAAAATCAAATGGCTTAGCTAAATCATTTTCGATGCACAAAATTGCTAGATGATTAAGTGGCTCTTGAGTAATTGTGCTTCTTTGCCATGTTTTCAATGAATTTGCCAGTCTGCTGAACGATCTTTCAGCTGAAGAAACAGTAACTGGTACTGTACAAAACAGTTTAATGGTGAGGCAGATATTAACAAATATACCTTGCAGTTTTTTGTCGTAAACTGTGTTCAGAAGTCTAATCTGGCTTCTTTCAGTGCCGAAAACTCACTTGTGAATACTTTTAAGGTGAAGGATTTCGTGCAGCAAGTCTTCTGACAGATCTTTCTGATATGTATTTACAAGTTTTGCTACTTTTGCTGTAAGTTGACTATCGTCTAAGTTCTGGAAGTTCAAAGTGGGTGAGAATAATTCACATATGGTATCTGCTGCTTCAAATATTGTCTTTAAATCATTGATAATAAAATCCGATACTGGGTAAACTACGGAAATTCTGAAATCTTGTTCAGGTTCTATAGAAGTTTTTCGGTTTTCTGGAAATAGAGGTTGCATTCCACTCGGTATGATGATAGGAAAATGTAATGTGCCTAATAAAATAATTAATTTTTGTTGGATGGACAAAACAAAAGTCAATATTTTATAAAGTCGCTTTTTGTCTTCTGTTCATCTCACTTAGCTGGCCGATCCGCCATGCTGGCCCCCCCACCCCTTATCCCAGGCCCCCAGGCTAGAGCCTTGTCAGCCCCACCTTTGTGGGAGCCATGTCAAGTACCCATAGCCATGCTAAGGTGCCTCTTCCCATAGGCATCTATACTGCATAACCTGATATGTAAAGTGGGTGGCTTAATCAGTATAGTATTCAAGATGGTTCAATCAATACAAGTCTGGTATTGCGCTAAGACTTTTTTTTGCTATCATCACAGTATCAATTGATTGGAGAGCCTTTTGTAATCTGGTTGTTTTAGTGAGTCAAAATAAACGGTACTTTTTGGTTATCTCCGGTCACATTTTAACATGGCAGTCTTTACTAATTCGTTCTCACTTGGCTTAAAATTTTTTGGGGCGTTTTTTTATAATTTGAACGACTGATTCGTGTCTTACTCTGATTCCTCTAGAAACTGAGTGTCTTTTTAAATTTTTGTGGCAAAATGTAAGTTTTCTCTGCTACTTTGGTGTTTATTTTTCATCGACATAAGTAGCAGAGTGCCTAGAGGAATCAGAGTAAGACAGGAATCAGTCGTCCGAATTATAAAAAAACGCCTCCAAAATTTTGAAGCCAAGTGAGAACGAATCAGCAAAGACTGCCATGTTAAAATGTGACCGGAGATAACCGAAAAGTACCAAATAAACTGTTTTCTTTATATTGAATTTGCTTTTCACAATAATGCTTTAGCGTATACTTAGTGATCAGTATCACAAAGTATATTGTAATAGTTCGTCAATCACGTAAGAAAGACAAATACAGTTGTAGAGAGAGATATCTAAGAGTTTGAAACTATAATTATTTTTGTCAACTGGAGAATACCTAAAGCCCGAAATTTAATTTATCTTGGATTTCGATTGGGGCACCTTATACTGTATTCCAAATTATTCCTAGGTTTCAGAGTTCTACTACTTCTGCATCACAGCTGGAATTAACTTCATTCCACCACTTCACTCATTAACTCACAATTAGCTATGTACATACCGAGCTGTCAGTTTATTAGGTACACTTACCTGATAGCATGTTGTACCTCCTTTGACCTTCAGAACAGCCTAATTCATCGGGCAAGGAACATACAAGATTCTGGATGCATTGTGCAGGAATGTTGTACCATGTGGAAGAGATTGCACAGTCGTGCAGTTGCCGCAAATTGGATGGTGGCACAGTCTCACTGTGAATAACCCCCTACACCCCATCCTAAAGCTCCCAAAGCTCCTCTATAGGGTGAAGACTGTGCAGGCCAATGAAGCATGGAAAAAAATAAAAAAATAAATAAATACCCCCTCAAGCAGCTGCTTGCCACAGAGGTCTGACAGGAACCTGTCAGTTTACATGCCATAGTAGAAGGTCTGTGAGGATGGCAGGCCGTTAGCAGAAAAACGACACAAACAGCCATGCCTTACCCAGGGCTCGAACCCAGGTCCCTTAGATCAGTAGCCAAGCACGCTAACCACTCGGCCAAAACTCATCAGCATATTCCTGGAACCATTCGGTGTTGTTACTTGCCTTATCAGCAGGTGCATTATCATGCTGAATGTGTCCATTCGAGTGAGGATAACTGTATCTATAAAGGGATGAACTTGGTCAGCAATGATGTTCAAATACACCGTGTCATTTAGATGTCTTTCAAAGGGTATCAGGGAGCCTAATATGAACAGAATAACATTCTCCACCCCATCATACTACAAGCACCACCTCCAGCCTCCAGCCTGTACTGTTGATACCAGACAAGATGGCTCCATGGCCTCATTTTGCTTGCCTCAAATTCTGATCCCCCAATCAATATGATGCAAAAGGAACCTTGATTTGTTTGACCAGGCTACCCTTTTCCAGTCCTCAATAGTCCATAGGCACCCAACACTTTACGGCTGTTGTAGCTCATTCACGAAAAGGATTGATACGTGGTGCATTCAGAGATGTGGTTTCTGCACACCAATGTTTGTTTCAGTTGTGATATGCCTGGTTTTGGTTTGTCTATTCGGGTGCACGATTCTTGACAGTATCCTTTGACCTCTCTGATCCACAACCTGTTTTCGTCCACAGGATCGTTGGTCACTGGTAGTTGTTTGCTTTTCACAGCATTCTCGGTAAACCCTTGAAACCATTGCGCATGAAAAGCAGAGGATAACGACCGTTTGGGAGATGCTAGAAGTGGCACGCATAGCGCCACCTATCATGATATGTTCAAAGTCGCTCAGGTAGTTTGGTTTGCCCATTCTGATGCTCAATCAAACTCTAGGTGTTTCTTTTTGATATTGTTACGACAGATGAACGAGCAACAGTGACTTCACGAGTTAACGTGACTGGAGCCCTCGTGTGTGCTTCTACGTGAGATTCAATTAGCCAACGATTTGGAACTTAGAATGATTTAGAAGAATGAAAAATATAGCAGTGCAGTGTGTTAAAGTTGTGAGATCTGAAAGGATGTTCAGATGGTCTGAGTCAGTGCGCGATAAGCAAAAGAAAATAAGTATCTTTTATGTGATGTGTGCGCGGGCGGTCGTTATGTTTTGCTAGTGTGATACGTCTAGTGATTTAATCAAAGACGAAAGATTATTTACGCCTGAAGTGAATGTATTCAAGAGATACGACAGACAGTATAGAGGTAATAGTTTAGTAGAACAGACTGGTCTTGTATGCTCTGCAGAAAAAGTGTTAATGACTTATCTATAATAGTAGTTAATTTGTTTATGAGATACTTCATCCATATTTTTGTAACGATTTGCATTGTATTACAATTGGTTTTAAAATATAGTTGTTAATACTCACGCCCAGTGCCAATCCATTTTGTAATTCGCAACAATATTATTAGCCCTACTTCTCTCAATAAACCTAGTTTCTTTAAAAATCCTACTAATCATTTTCTCTCTGCACCTATGTGGAACGTGAGGACGTTGCTTAGAAATTATTCATTCGACGTCCTCACACAGGAATTCTAGTTTTATAATCAAGATGTTCTATGGTTGCAAGAGACCAGATGCGCAGTTAAAGGTCAGATACTTAAGAGAAATTTTTAATTTCTCTTTTCAGGGAGGGAGGATGGAAATAATCTCTAAGGTGTAGTTTACTTCTCAGCAGACACGCCAGTGATGCTATTCTAGGATATGACTGCATTAATGAAAGATTTCTTACAGCTAAATTTCAAACAAAAATTAAAGACCTGAATGTCATCTGCTGTTACGTCCCCACAAATAACTCTGAGGCGATCGAGGATAGGTTTTAGAGACGACTTCAAGATATTTTGAAGTCTGTCAAGAAAGGAGATATTTTTCTTGTGCTAGGTGACTGCTAAAGTTGGTACTAACTCTGATATTTGGTCAGGGGTGTTATATCCCTTTAGCATTTGTAGTTCCAATGGCAATGGGGAATATCTCTTACTTTTAAGTAAACTTAACGGTTTGCAAATGACTAACACATGCTACAAACATCAGGACATTTACACATGAGTTTCACCTGATGGGTTGCCCAGGAATATGAATAGATTATATTTTAATTAATGGGCTAGTTCGGTTAGAAATACCAGATTCTACCCGGAAACCGAAATTTGGTATAAATTACCTGGTCAAAAGTGTTTTGCAGCTGAAGCTTAAGAAATGATGTGCTAAGGTCAAGAAAATTAGCTTTAACACTGAATGTCTGAAAGATCTACATAAAGCCAAAGCATACCATAACAGGCTACTTAGTTATTATTACAATCGGGGTTTGCCTACTGCAGAAGTTGAAAAAAAATGGGAATAGTTTAAACAGGCTTTTCTTGAAACCAACAGTACTCTTTTAGGTAAAAAAGTAATGGAAGAAACAAAATTATTTGAATGAGAAGACTATGAAACTTATTTCTGAAAGAAGGAAGTGCAGGAATAATATGAATCAACACCGTACTTCTTGTAACAGCCAACATTACAGTGAGCTGAATAAGCGTGTAAAGGATCAGTTAGCAGCTGATAAGAATCTTTGGCTTGATAGCTTGGCTGATAAAGCAGAGGAAGCAGTTAGAGAGCATAACGTCAGGGGGTTCTACCAAATAGTTAATCTTTTGCGTGGGAAGAAACTAACAGGAATACAGGGATTGAAGGATAAACATGGTAAGGCTATGGAAGGTTAGCATTCTGTGATGGCTGATGGTCTAAGGGTTTCAGAGATATTCTAACCAATGTGATTATTTCTGTTCCCATTGTTTCTGACGAGGATAGAAGAATTACTGACTTTAACGTTGGCCGAATTCTGAAGCAGCTTTCGCTATCTACAATTTAAAACTGTATAAATCCCCAGGGGTGAATGAAATCACCATTGAAATGCTTAGAGCTGGAAACATTTGTGTTGTCGCATGGCTGACTGAAGCTTTGAATACTCTTTATAAGGGGCAGGGGTGGTAGCACTCCAGGCTCGTAATCTGCATTTCCCAGGTTTGAGTCCCAGCTGGGTCAGCGTTGAGATTTATCTCCGCAAAACTCCCCACTCTGCCCGTGTTCAGTAGGAGACACCGATGGGCATGTAAAGACCGCCGTCCGTCGGATGGGACGTTAAGCCGTGGCTCCGTGTGCGGGAGAACCATCCCCGTGCACGTTAAAGAACACACTGGATGGCCTTGACGGGAAGCTACCATCTGTCTCCCAACAGCTGTTCCAGTGGGTCCCCTCCCCCAACCTTCTCTGAACCTTCAGGGTCCTTGTGACCTGGCGATTTAGCTCATGGTGTGCAAAAAAGTGCAGCTCAGAGGTAAAACAACCCAACCCAACTCTTTATGATAAAGGTGTTGTTCCTAAAGATTTTATTAGAGCTATTATTTATTCCTATTTTTAAAAAAAGTTGATCGCATTTCTTATTTTAACTTTACGGAAATTAGTTTACTTTCTGTTCTAGGTAAACTTCTTTGCATGATTATAAAAAAAAATGTCCTCTCAAGCAGCTGCTTGTCACAGAGGTCTGACAGGAGCCTGTCAGTTTATATGCCAAAGTAGAAGATCTGAGAGGATGGCAGGACCTCATCAGAAAACAATACTTAATAGAATTAAGAATTTGGTTGATGAGCAACTGCATGATGAACAGTGCGGATTCAGAAGTGGTAGGGATGTCTTCAGTGGCGGACTGGCCAGGGTGTCAGCTTGCCCGATGGTAAGAGGGCCCCCCTTAAACATTAGACAATATGTTAAAAATAATAGTCTTATAGTTGTGAGTGGGCCCCTTTGTCTCCTGGCACCAATATTTTTAGACCCAGTCCGCCACTGGATGTATTGTTCAAATATTTTTCCTTAGGCAAATTCTTGAGAAGTATTTAGAGTTTCAGAAACCTGTGGTTACTAGCTTTATAGATTTCAAGAAGGCTTTTGGCTTTGGTGATCGAAATAATTTGTCATTGATCGTTAGATTATATGAATATCTGAAAAGTTAATTAGCATAATGAAAGCTTTCTATAATAAGAGTCTAATAATGTGTGAGAGTTGGTAAAACTTGTAGCGATTGGTTTAGCATTGCTAGTGGAGTTAGACAAGGATGCATTTTGCCTCCCTTTCTCTTTAGTTTGGTCATTGATTATTTTATGCGGAATTCTTTGCAATTGAACGATTTTAACTTTAAATGGTCCAGCGATTTCAAAATTTCTGATTGAGATTATGCTGATGTTTTGGCCCTATTGCTGATGATGTTGATGAGATTAATTCTTTCATTAGGCTGTTGATGAGATTGATAATAGAGAAGGTTTGGTGATAAACAGAGAAAAACTAAAGTGATGAAATTTGGTGAGGCAGACTGTGATTCAATTAATCTGGAGGGTTGCAGTCTTGATTAGGTGTCACAGTTTAATTATCTTAGGAGCTATGCAACAGACACTGGTGATGTGCAGCATGAGATAAAGAATAGGGATTTCAGCCGGGACCTTTAAGAATATTTGGAGAGTACGTGGCCGAGTGGTTAGGGCTCTTGGCTACTGATCTACGGGACCTGGGTTCGAGCCCCGTGTAAGGCATGGATGTTCGTGTTGTTTTCTGCTGAGGTCCTGCCATCCTCTCAGATCTTCTACTCTGGCATATAAACTGACAGGCTCCTGTCAGACCTCTGTGGCAAGCAGCTGCTTGAGGGGGGATTTATTTTTATTATTTATTTACGGAGAAAGAAGCGTACACAAAGGCCTATAGACTAAAATTAAGTTGTATAATAGTTTACTTCTTTTTAGGATTGGTTATGGTAGTGACGCTTCGACCCTTTGTAAGCAAAATAATAGGGAACTTGATGCTTTTGATTCTAGATGTTTACGCAGTATCTTGAGCATTAGGTGGTTTGACATTTGTAAGTAATGATTAGGTTAGGCAAAGGTGAAGGCAACCTCCTTTAAGCAGGTCATTGTACAAAAAGAGACTGCATTGGTTTGTATGTATGCATAACTTTATATTGGTGAATAGAATTATAAACAAAATGCCTAAAGACCCGAGGAAAAGGATGCCATGGACAGACAATGTGGAACAGGACCTTGCTAGAATTATGTACAGTGGCCAAATACAGCAGCTGTAGCTCATGACAGACATGTCTTAAGAGGAAAATTGCACTCTCTGGTAGATCCTCCGTAGTCCATGGTTGCAAGAGGATTTTGTATGTATGTATGATCTCCTTTGACCTTGAAGGACACGTCGGAGTTTAAATTTCGGATTTTTTCCGAGATCTATGACCCGGATTACCCCTAGATAGAAAATTTTCAGAGTTCTACCATTTCTGCATCACAATTAGAATAGCGTGATCCCCTGTCAGTCACTCACTCAGTCAATCACTCAAAAATCTTCTATTATATAGTAGATATGTTAGAGCCGGATCTAGGGGGGGGGGGCGCACGAGGTTCCCTCTTTTAGGAATGCTAGTAAGTATAATGGAAGCAAGAAGTATTAAACTTATGTATATTTCAGGCATTCTTAAATTAAAAAAAAAACTTTGAAGCAAAGGGGAAATGTCATACTGTAATGGAATTTCAGTCTCCCCTTTTGCTTTTTATCAGCTTCATCGAATCACTTGATACCACTTTGACCCGACGACCATAACAGAACATCCTTTAATTTTTGTTCTTTAGCCACGCATGGCATATGCAGAAAATTTCTGGATCGAGCCCCTGTACGGAGCACGTGTCCAGGGCCAGCATACACCCTTGTCTCATATCCCACCCCTCTTGACGCACCTGGATACATCTTCAGGGGTGGGGCGGCGGTGGCTCAGTCGGTAGCGCGCCAGGCTCGTAATCTGTAGTTCCCAGGTTCGAGTCCCAGCTGGGTCAGCGTTGAGATTTATCTCCGCAAAATTCCCCGCCCTGCCCACGGTCAGTAGGGGACACCGATGGGCTTGGAAAGGCCGCCGTCCGTCGGATGGGACGTTAAGCCGTGGCCCCGTATGCGGGAGAGCCATACCCTGTGCACGTTAAAGAACATGCTGGATGGCCTTGACGGGAGGCTACCATCTGTCTCCCAACAGCTGTTCCAGTGGGTCCCCTCCCCCAACCTTCTCTGAACCTTCGGGGTCCTTGTGACCTGGCCATTTAGCCCATGGTGTGCAAAAAAGTGCCGCTCAGAGGTAAAACAACCCAACCCAAATCTTCAGTGGCATACTTGAAAGGGGTAGAGTTATGGGGTTATATAACCCTTGAGATCTTAAATATTAAGACGGATAGATTCGAGGGCTTCTCAATATTTGAGTGCATTTACAAAACGTGTGGAACAGCTCTTTTGCTCTATTGCAACTATCATTTTAAACGTTGCCTCATCTTAGCAAGCAAAAGTCACTTTAATTTTTGAAATTCGCCCTGAACGAGAGTTTTAAACATCTCATTAATATTAAGCTTATATGACATATTTTAAGTGCATATTAGATGTAGTAATCGAACTGAATCTCATTTAAGTTTCAAATGAGAACAGGTAATATGATTAGCGACAAAACCCAGATTCTCTGCAATTCAGAGACTGCACTACATCTATCGGAATATTGCCACGTTTTACCACTATCCACCGTCGCGGTTGAACAGTAATATAGAAGTAAAGTTCAACCTTTGGCAAAACCTAATTATAATCTTCGTCCTGGGTCGCCACAAACAAGGATGTTGAGAGTCCAAGGATATTGAGAATCAAAAAGGATATTGAGAATCCAAGCTGACTCTGCGCCCGTGACGCCATCAAATGAGAACAGAGGAAAAATTATTTATAGCGAGAAAAATTTCTAAATCGAAAACACCAATACCACGTTTTAGTCAGTTCTAGTTCAGTTACTTGGCCCACCCAAATTTTTGTCTAGATCCGACCCGTTATTTTGGCAACTAAATTCCGAGTATTTCGTAGAATCGTTGCTTAGGATTCATAGTTATACCTCAAACGATAAAAGGTTAAGAACGGATAGAACCTGACAAAAAAGGGTTGTGTCAGAAATATAGTCTTAAAATATTTTCCTTCGTTAATCGCATGGCTACAGTTGAAATTTCCGGCACAATTAACTAGTTGAAATTTACTGGCTAAAAGTGAAATTTTGTTTGAGATAAGCATAAAACAGAAAAAAAAAGCAACGAAAGCACTCGGCTGTTGCCAATAGCGGTAATATTTCACCGAAATAACACGTCTTGGGTCTTGCAACGTCACTCTGTGACAGATTACAGACAAATGAGAAACAAATGATAGCAGGCCGGCACGTGCGACGGAAATAACGGGGAGCAATGATTTATGGCCAAGGGCAGCTCAATTCTTGCAAATGTCGCCCAAGGCGGGACAATGAAAAAACCCAGAGCAGCCATTATAGGCCGCTTCAGCCACGGTTGCTACTTTCGCTACACTGACGACAGCCTGCTATAGATGATTTTAAGTTGAATTTAGAGAGTGTTTTTCTTTTTTTTTTTTCAAATGGTAGAAAAGAAGAAAGTATCCATGTTGCTGATTTTACTGGATTATTATTTTTGTAAATCACTGAAGACTGATTCAGTAAAGTATACGGACATACGAGAGAAAATATTATATTGGTAATGGGTGTATGTTCTCAGGAAGCAATTTTCCTGTCCATGGTTACGTAGGGCGTCACTGTCTTCTCAGGGAGTAAGAAAATAGTTGTAATTGGAACGGTACAATATTTTTAACAGTTAATTCCCAAGAGAAAGGAGTCTTTAGATTATAAATATATTTTGGAAATTTTCACTTAGATCTAGAAAGGAAAAAAAAGCTAAAATTTAAAAAATACGTTAAAGACCACTAAAACGGAGAGAAACGTTCAATCCGACTGAGATTGTGTTAGTGGTGGGGGTAGGGGAGAGACTCTCTTTCTCTCCTTCCACACACACTTTATTTTTTTAGATCCTGGCCGTGACCAGATGTCCCCGGAAAATAAGAAAGTCTGGTCACTTTAGTTTGACAATTCGCAATTGAACATTTTCATTGTAAAATTCTAATTCTCATTTAGATCTAGAAAGGAAAAAAAAAAAAGCTAAAATTTAAAAAATACATTAAAGACCCCTGCCATCCTCTCAGACCTTCTACTATGGCATATAAACTGACAGGCTCCTGTCAGACCTCTGTGGCAAGCAGCTGCTTGAGGGGGTATTTATTTTTATTTTATTTATAAAACGGAGAGAAACGTTCAATCCGACTCAGATTGTGTTAGTGGCGGGGGTGGGGGAGAGACTCTCTTTCTCTCCTTCCACACACACTATATTTTTTTAGATCCTGGCCGTGACCAGATGTCCCCGGAAAATAAGAAAGTCTTGTCACTTTAGTTTGACAATTCGCATTGAACATTTTCATTGTAAAATTCTAATTTCAATATTTTAGCCATTTGCATTAAAAAAAAAATTATCCTTCAAGCTCTGCTGCTTATTGCAGAAGTCTGACAGGACCCTGTCCGTGTAATAAACCATACAAATCTGTGAGGAAGGACAGAGAAAGACAAGAACAAACATCCATATCGGTAAATAATTGTTATTATTTACGGATACTTTTTTTAATAGTGTTGCCACTACTATTCTAATAATAAAATATATGCTCATGCTGTACAGTTAATTTAATATTTATTTAAATAAAATCTAAAAATATTCCGAGGACATTTATTCTTTGGGATTAGAGTTTTTCACCCAGGAACGTCTAGTTACCATAACTCAGTGGCCACTTGATTAGGGTTGGGTTGTTTTACCTCTGAGCGGCACTTTTTTGCACACCATGGGCTAAATGGCCAGGTCACATGGACCCCGAAGGCTCAGAGAAGGTTGGGGGAGGGGACCCACTGGAACAGCTGTTGAGAGACAGATGGGAGCCTCCCGTCAAGACCATCCAGCGTGTTCTTTAACGTGCACAGGGTATGGCTCTCCCACACACGGGGCCACGGCTTAACGTCCCATCCGACGGACGGCGGCCTTTCCAAGCCCATCGGTGTCCCCTACTGACCGTGGGCAGGGCGGAGATAAATGTCAATGCTGACCCAGCTGGGACTCGAACCTGGGAACTGCAGATTACGAGCCTGGCGCGCTACCACTGAGCCCCCCCCCCCCGCCCCCCAACTTGATTAGGAACAACCATCTAATATCGCGTACGATCCTCTTTTGCTTTGCGAGCAGCTGTGACTTTAATTCCACAAGATGATAAAAGTGTCCGATAGAAATAGGCCATTTAGACGATATAGTGTCTCTCAATTGGGGGATAATGGGAGGAAGTGAATCAGTACACTTCATTACACTTTTTACTTCATCTCATTGTGGTTCAAACTAGGCGACTGTGCTTATTAATGAAGGAGGGCGAAATCATTATCACTTTTCTGGAATAATTCCTGCACGATGTGAACCTTGGGGCAAGGTGCATTATCCTGCTGGAAATAGCCATCATATAAGGGGTAAACATTTAACATGAAGGGATTACCTGATCTGCAACAATATTTAGAAAAACCGTTGCACTTGGGTTTCAGGCAACTGATATCAGAATTCTGTCGAAGAAACATACTCCAGACGTGTAGGCATTATCAGTTACCATTAGTAACATTTCATAACACAGCACTTTATGGTTGGGTTGGGTTGTTTTACCTCTGAGCGGCACTTTTTGCACACCATGGGCTAAATAGCCAGGTCACAAGGACCCCGAAGGCTCAGAGAAGGTTGGGGGAGGGGACCCATTGGAATAGCTGTTGGGAGACAGATGGTAGCCTCCCGTCAAGGCCATCCAGTGTGTTTTTTAACGTGCACAGGGGATGGCTCTCCCACACACGAGGTCACGACTTAACATCCCATCCGACGGATGGCGGCCTTTCCAAGCCCATCGGTGTCCCCTACTGACCGTGGACAAGGAGGGGAGTTTTGCGGAGATAAATACACTTTATGGTTACAAAGTTTTGAACACTATTATGTTGTAAGTCGACAATGGTGTAGATTATGCTACCTCCACTAGCCTGTAATTTTCACTATATATGATGGAAACATGGACTCGTGCTATTTACCATGTATCCATTTGATTCTCATTTGGATTTTGTTTCTTTAGCCTTCGGGCTCCGATATTTCTCGGTTTATTTTGTCTGTTTTTAGTCTTACAAGTTCATGCCATTGGCGCTCTACATGACGAAAGAGATTATGGGCTAATCGTAGCCCGGTGCGCTGTAGTGTTATAACTATGATCTGATCACATATCGTTTACTCTGTCTCACGAACTTCCATCAGCATGGCGCAACTGGAATCGAGATTCATCATCTCAAACGATCTTTTTCCAATCCTCCATTGACCAGTTCGGACTATCAGTATTGTATGTGCAATCAGGGCATCTCACAAGTATAAAGAGGTCTGGCCACTTACAACATTTCAGGTAGCTAGCCAAAGTAAAAATTGTTATTATTTATGAACTGATAAACTCTATTTACAAAATTTACTCCTTAACCAGCTGCTCACCACAGAGGACTGAAATAAAAAAAATAAATAAATACCCCCTCAAGCAGCTGCTTGCCACAGAGGTCTGACAGGAGCCTGTCAGTTTATATGCCATAGTAGAAGGTCTGAGAGGATGGCAGGACCTCAGCAGAAAAACGACACAAACAGCCATGCCTTACCCGGGGCTCGAACCCAGGTCCCATGGAGCTTGATAATATAATACGGAGAGCATTCGAAAAGCTCTTGACACTTGTCTGTAGATTTGTACTCGTTCCTCCGAAGTGAACGAGTTACGACTTGTTTGAAAGCTTGTTTAAACTTGTCATGACGTGTTAAAACAAAGGCAATATCATCATTTCTCTCTTCGCTGGCTGCGCGTAAAATTTCAGTCTGCGAAATTGTTGCTATGGAACCTACTAAAAAGTGGGGGGGGGGGATTTTACATTTTCACAAGAATGCAGCTTGTTGACGACGCGAAAAAAACTTCATGGCGATTTATTACAAGTATATGGAAATTATGCCTGCTCATTTCGCACTTTTATGGGATTGATGCGCAAATTCAGAGGACAGTAGAGCTTTGAAAACCTCCTTCGTGCTGGAAGACCGAAGGAGGCTGTGAATTATAGTACTATCGCTGCTGTTCGTAAATTCGTTAAGGAAAACTCACACATCACCGTTCAGGTAATATGTTTAGATGGCAGTGTGGAAACAATTATTTATTAACATTTAAAGTTCCGAAAGATCTGTGCCAAATGGATATCCCACAAACTGACAGAATAGAAAAAAAGGGCTAGAGTCGATCCATGCAAGGATATTCTGGCAATGTTTGAATCTAGTGGCCCCAAACGATTAACAGATATTGTCAAAGATGATGAGACCTAGTTTTATTAATATACAACTTCCAGAAAGATCGATAACTATATTTGGGTTGCAGAAGATGAACTGCGTCCCCAAATCCTTGGACAAGACTTTCACTCAAGGAAGAGGATGTTCCCAGATTTTCTCAATTCCCAAGAACTGGTAGCAGTGGATACCTTACCAGAAAAATGAATATAAATAGCCAATACTACGCCAACACTGTTTTGCCCAAAATGGTCTAGATGAAGGAGCAGCGTCCAACAACAGTCATGTCGAGGGTTCTCTTTCTTTATGACAATGTCAATGCTCACAAAACCTGGCAACTTAATCCTATCTGGATCACGAAAAAAAATCAAGCAGCTACCCCATCCTGCATATTCACTCGACCTTACACCATGCGGTTTTTGGTTGTTTCCAAATATTAAAAAGGAACTTGATTGGAAGCAACTTTGTATAGACGTTGGATGGAGTACTTTGAAGGACATTAAAATTTTGTTCGAAACTTTGTTCCTTAAAACAGATTTCAGGTAAGGGCAATCGCCTTTGCTCTGAAGATGCATGTCAAGAACATATTGAGCGCCACTCGTATACCCTAGAGACATTTTGTGAGAAAGGCAAGACTTCAACAGAAAAGACAACATCAGAAATGCAACATCCATACCTTATCCAAAGTTTGTCAGTTGAAATATTTTATCTTTTTCTAAATCACACCGTGTTAATCATCATCCGTGTTAGGTTAAACTGTAGCCCGCAGTTGCAGTTCAATGTAATTTGTTCCATTGTAGCTCATTTGTTTTAACACACGTTCCCAATAATATTCTGATGGAGGACTTTAGCATTCTCCGGATACACCTATTTTTCTTATTGCTTGTTCATTAACCTAAGCATCATTCTTGGTACACCCTCGATACAATACTCGAACAGGACGTATTCGCACCTACAGTCATGACGTTGATAATCTCAAAAATGAAAATAGTCAACAATATATTTTGGCTGTGAGTAAGCTTCTTCGTGTGAGATATTACACTATTTTTAAAGCTGGAAAAGTGAGAAAAATAAATGTACGACTTATTTCTTTATTTGCGTCATTTTATTGAAAACTAATATTTACCCATTGCGGTAATTAATTTTTTTGTTGGAACTTATTATTTATGATAAATTTTTATTTTTATCAAATATCAGCTCTTGCATTCTTTTTTATTGAGAAAATTCGTAGATACCGTATATTTCCGCAGATAAGACGACCTTCAGATAAGACGAGGTATCAATTTTTGTCAAAGTTTTATAGTTTTAGCATATATCTGTCCTATAAGACGACCCCAAACTATCAACGGCCTATGAATTTAGTTTAGATCGGCGATCATCATCTGGATAATAATACTGTATAGCGTATACGGAATAATGTCCTATTCGCAAACATTCGCACTGATTCGGGCATTCGGGTAATGACCTTGACTATTCACAAAAACATCGTATGGGCTATTCTATTTTGTGGACATACCCTACTCTGTACTAGTAAATAATTACGGTTTGTCCGTTTTTTCCTCAGTAGCTCAATAAACATAACTTTTAATATTTATTTTGTTTTAGTATTGTTTTACTATTACAATGTAATGCATTATTTACTATTACAATGTAATGTATTATCATATAGCGTATTTAAATTATATGATAGATTTTTCGATAAGTTGTAGTAATAATGGTTTCAATTTATATAAATTTCAATCTAATTTTTTTTGTATCTGTCCTATAAGACGACCCGGATTTTGGGGGCCTTTTTTTATGATTCAACTATCGTCTTATCTGCGGAAATATACGGTATATATTTTGCTTTTTGACAGGACCTGATTACCTGACAGAACCTTGATTATCTGAGGACCCAGTATTTCCATAGGTAATGAAACTGGTGGAGAGGAAATAATATTTTAAAGAGGAAAAAGGTAGGATAAAAACGATAAAATCGACACTATCGTATTAAGCCTTTTTCCCGCAGAGTTCCATCACCTCCAGTTCCGTTACGGATGCTCCTGTCCATCTCGTTCCAACGATAAGCCCTCCCTTTCAATCAGTTCAGACTTTTTATTCATGTCGCATTTGACATTGCTTACAAGCATGCCTTTAAGGCTTTTAAGGAATTTCATAATGACATAGAATACTTACGTCAGTATCACAATCGAGAAATTTCTCATACGTTGTCATGTTTCATGTCACTTCGTGCACGATGCTGCTGTTGCTCATAATCATTTGGCTAGGCAATGTGTGTGCATCATGTATTAAAAGTGAACTGCATTGAGCCGTTATTCCTTTTTTAGTTTCTACCTTTATCAATGCCATCAGAGAATTAGAGTTGTAGGGTGAGAAGTGGAAATCCCTGCAGAGGTTCTTACAGATTATGTCTCTCCTAGGATCCTTATGTTTATAATACGATGCTGAATATAAGGCTGAAAAAAAAAACATATATATATATAAGAAGTATTTACTGTCTCAGCAATCTTTCAAAATTTGGATTATATTTCGATATTTTACATCCTTTTTTATTTGTCAACACCAAAGTTCTTTTTCAGCTAGAGTGTTTAATAATCTTCCCTTGAGAGAACGAGGTTCTGAACAGACAGCTCTGAAGGATTCGCTGGCGAATTTCATCTTCGTCATCCAAGTCATTCTGCAGTCGCAGCGAAGAGGATTATCTGCGCAACAAAAATAAAATAATTATTTATCAAGTACTAATAAATATCATGTTTAGAATATACACTATATTGTAAGAAGTGTCCGGACACTTTCATGTTAAGTGAACGAATAGCCACATTCAAATCTGTCTAACTTTGAAAATAAGCTTTTTACGGAAAAAAGTCACTAGACAAATTGAAGATCTCGGTCATGCTCTCCCTATCTCTGTTTCCTATAATATTAATCTAATATTTAAAGAGTTATGGAAGCTATAATATTTAACAACAGACATCACACCACAATTCCAAAACATTTTCCTCCCAAATGATGGAAACTTCAAAAATCCTTACACAAAATTCAAATATCGCATTTATATTGCGAACAACTTGTTATAACAGTTATGATTTAACTTTTTGAAGTAAATTTTCGAAACTAGTCGGAGTTTCACATAAATGTTTCAGCTTCGATAACTCTTTAAATATTAGATTAATATTATAGAAATTAGAGATTTAGATAGCTCTGACCGAGATCTTCAATTTATGTCTAGTGACTTTTTTCCGTATAAAGCTTATTTTCAAAGTTAGGTAGATTTGTATGTGGCTATTCGTTCACTTAACATGAAAGTATGTGGCTATTCGTTCACTTAACATATAAGTGTCCGGACACTTTTTGTAATATAGTGTATTTTCAGTCTCTTTCAGTGACAGTTTGGGAAACTATGAGACTGCGCAGTTGACATTTTGGCAGTTATCATTGCTCATTGGTGGATTGACAGCTGATTGATAGATCATTGACCTATAAGCTATGAGAACTGCCGAACCCTCAGCTGCTCAGTCGCACAGAGTTCCTTCATCGCCTTCTCAGTAGCCAGTTACGCTACCCACCGTTTTTCTTAAAACAGGTTTTCATAATTTCTTTAACAATTAAGACTGTTTAAGTGACATTCTAGATACCTTATTTTGCTCTCATTTAGGATTCGTATTCGTGATTCAGTTCTACGAGGATTTAGTTGATGAATGTTTACAATTAGTACACCGTTAATTTCAAATTCTTATAAATATCTCTCTAATTTTAATTGTCGATTTTGCCAATATTAAAGCAGAATTTAACAAAATACAAATTATGGGTTTCACAAAAATCATAAAATTTCTGGTGTTTATACAATTTTATAAAATTTCAATTTGTGTTAATTCTCTTGCGTGCTTTTGTTTAGATGGAACATTTTCCATTTATTGATTTAATACTAAAAACAACATACCTTAGCAAACAGATGTGAGTTTAACGTAAGTGGGTTGTTTTACCTCTGAGCGGCACTTTTTTGGACACAATGGGCTAAATTACCAAGTCACAAGGACCCCGAGGGCTTAGAGAACATAGGATGGAGGGACCCACTGGACAGCTGTTGGAAGATAGATGGTAGGCTCCCGTCAAGGCCATCCAGGATGTTCTTTAATGTGCGCAGGGTATCTCCCTCCCACATACGGAGCCATGGCTTAATGTCCCATACGACGGACGGTAGCCTTTCCAAACCCTTTGATGTCACCTACTAACTGAGGGCAGGATGAAGGTTTTGCAAAGATTAATCTCAACACTATAAATGGCATATACTACATCGACATTTTATTTTGCCCAAAATTGTTGAGATGAATAAGCAGCCTTCAACAACAGGGCGTGTCAGGGTTCTCTTTGTTCATGACAATGTCAGTGCTCACAAAACCCGGCAAGTTATGTTCTATCTGAGCAGAAAAAAGTCAAATAGCTACCCCTATCTTGCATATTCACCCGATCTTGCACCATGCGATTTTTGGCTGTGCACAAATATTAAACAGGAACTTGTTGGAAAGCCTTTTAAAAAGGGGCGGGGGTGGCTCAGTCGGTAGCGC
Source organism: Ryuthela nishihirai (assembly GCA_038380435.1). Classification (NCBI taxonomy): domain Eukaryota; kingdom Metazoa; phylum Arthropoda; class Arachnida; order Araneae; family Heptathelidae; genus Ryuthela; species Ryuthela nishihirai. The sequence goes on from JAWZYU010000020.1 coordinate 47,552,824, forward strand.
GCCAGGCTCGTAATCTGTACTTCCCAGGTTCGAGTCCCAGCTGGGTCAGCGTTGAGATTTATCTCCGCAAAATTCCCCGCCCTGCCCGCGGTCAGTAGGGGACACCGATGGGCTTGGAAAGGCCGCCGTCCGTCGGATGGGACGTGTGCGGGAGAGCCATACCCTGTGCACGTTAAAGAACACGCTGGATGGCCTTGACGGGAGGCTACCATCTGTCTTCCAACAGCTGTTCCAGTGGGTCCCCTCCCCCAACCTTCTCTGAGCCTTCGGGGTCCATTTGACCTGGCCATTTAGCCCATGGTGTGCAAAAAAGTGCCGCTCAGAGGTAAAACAACCCAACCCAGCCTTTTACAAGAGTGCAAGACCTTGCAAAATGTGTTCATTCAGAGTTGCGGAGTATTCCCCAACAGGAGTACCACCAAGCGTTCCAGAATTGTCGTAAATATCTGCAACTTTGCAGAGATATTGGATAGGAGTACTTTGAAGGACAGTAAAAGTTTTGTTGAGGCAAGTGCAATGGTTTTTGTTCTGCAGATACGTGTCAAGAACTTTTTGAGCGCCTCTCATATTTCTAAAAACTAAGAAGTTGAATAGCTACAGACGGACAGATAGACAACAAAGCGGAACACTAGTTCCCTCTTTCTGAAAACGGGTTAAAAAAAAGGGTGAACTCGGATGTGAACAGATTTTGCTAACATGTGCTATTAGAATTAAAACGTAGAATAACAAATGTTATAATAAATCATTTGCTAAAATAAAATGCAATTTCAGAAGTTTGTGTAAAGATTCTCTTCTCGTCTGTTCTATAGAAGAGACAACGACGTCTGCTCTTAAACATTCCATCTTTCATAATTCTTCAATTATTAAACGAATTTGGTTGAAAATCGAGATTGAGAGAGATTTGAGTGAGATCTTCAGTTTACTTCCAACGAGAGTTTTCCGAAAAAAGCTTATTTTCAAAGTTAGAAAGTTTTAAAAGTAAATTTATCTTCACATAACATTAGATAGTATTAATACTTTTGATAAAATGACGTACATTAATAATGCGTTAATGAATTACATTAATCTATGACCAGTGATGTAAGTGAGAAAAATGTGACACTTAAAAATTTTCCAGCTAACTTCTAAGTGAAGAAAATGGTACAGTCGCTCAAAAAAGATCCGAACACTATGGTTGATTGGAAAATTCAGAAAAAATATCTGGCATTGATTTTTTTAGAAATTAGTCATCTGGCAACCTTCGTGTCACGTGACACGAAGGTTGCCAGATGACTAATTTCTAAAAAAATCAATGCCAGATATTTTTTCTGAATTCTGAAATCAACCATAGTGTTCGGATACTTTTTTGAGCGACTGTATAGCACCATAGAGGAAAAAGAATTGTTAGCAATAAGTGGCGAAGAGTATAGAGCAACTTCGGTAGCAATTGAGAAAATGATTGGTGCAAAGACAGCTCTTGTGAATTATTAGTTGATTGAGTTATCAAGACACTTGTGAGCCATATGCAATTGTCAGTAGTTCCCAACTGGGACGTTTTCTTGTTTTTTAGTAGAAATAGATTAAATAGTCTATCGAATAGTTCTTAGATTAACATAGTTATGCATGTTTCGTTTCGACAGAAAAATCTTAGAAACCCATGGATATAGTTTTAAATTACTGGTAAATATTATTTCAACTAATTTTATACTGGAAAAGTATTTGGATTTTTATGAAGGGGGTTTAGAAAGAGCGAAGTAGGTGTTAGGAAGGGTGAAGGGGGTGGTGGTTGATCTAAGAAACCATTGACTGATAGACAAGTAATTAATAGTTCAATCAACTAATGATCCATGACAAACCCGTTAACCAGCGGCTGATTGCAAAAGAAATTCCAGCTCAAAAACATATAATCAGTATACCTAATCTGGCTCATTTCTTCAGTTTTTTTCACCAAACATTTTCAGATGCATAAAACAATTTTGCGAATTCATAATACTCATTAAATATATATATTTTTGTTTTTAATCAGGATATTTTCTTGATTCCTTAAAAATAAAGTTTTTTTTTTCCCAATTCATTACTTATTAGAAGTTTACTTACTAAAAGTGCATGTTTTAAAGTAGGAAATTTTTTGAGGCTCTTTAAGAATAGAGTTTATATTTTTTTCTTGGTGGTTCTTCACTAAGTTTGGGTTGAACTGTCGATATGTTAAATGCGTAGTCCCATTGCCTGAATTGCTTCTCAAGTTACTCTGCTGGCTTTCCAATTGTTATTAACAGCTGCATGGGATGAATAGATCATATAGTGACAGAATGAAGTCACAGGCTACTTAGCAGGCCATACCTTCTTCAACGGAATTATGCCAATGGCATTGATAAAATAGTAGATATAAACCAGTTACAACTGGAGCTCGAAAGCTAGTAGAACAGTTCTTGAGAAAGAAAACAGAAACTCAGTTCAAGATATTCTTATGTCTTTTGAACCTTTGTGGACAAGTATGATCATAACTAACTGTGGTAGAAATAAGCGTATTAGGATGAGATGCCGAATTCTCAAAGAATTTCTTGGCAAGCTTGACAATGCATTCATGGATCGTATTAATGTTTAAATCTCTATGAATAATAGAGTTACGAACAAACCATGGGGCTGCTACAACTGATCGCAACACTTTGTTTTGAAACGATTGCAGCTTTCTGATAGCGCAATAAATGAAAATTTTGGGAACTGTTTAAATAGTTTTAAGGTGTTGGGTTCGCTAGAACAAGCAAGTGAAGAGTGTGTGCTAAAAAATCCTAAAATCATTACTTGTCTGCTGAGGTCCTGCCATCCTCTCAGATCTCCTACTGTGGCATATAAACTGACAGGCTCCTGTCAGACCTCTGTGGCAAGCAGCTGCTTGAGGGGGTATTTATTTTATTTTTATTATAACGAATTAAACAAACAGGATTAAATCGAATCATGAACTTACTTAATGCACCAAATATTGATAGTTGTTCCCAGATTGACGAAAAGGTTTTTTCTTCCAGCGTCAAGAATTGATTTGAATTGAGATCCAAAACTGAGAGAGAAGGCATATTTGTGAAGAAGTCTAAGGGCAAGCTCCTCAACTTGTTGTAACTATAAATAAAACAGAGGTAATATAATACATAAAATTGAAATATTTCATATCACAGTAACTCAGTGGCAAAGTATCCATGAGAACAATCAAAAGTATAAGGGAAGAAATGCTTCTCTTATAATTCTAATAATTTTACAAAAATATTAATACATTAGTAATATAAATTTATTGCCATAAATGACAAGGAATTTTCGTAACCAATAAGGTAATGGAACGGCTTCCACTGCATTATAAGCATTGTTAATATAATTGTTTTCTACAGTCCACAAGTCATGTTTAGTCAATGAAGTAACTTATTTTCATATAAGCAGCGGCTGCTCATGTTGGGCTGAGTTGTTTAAGATCTGAGTGGCACTTTTTGTGTTCACAATGGGTTAAATGCCCAGGTCACAAGGATCCTAGATGCACAGAGTTGAGTAGGGGACCAAACGGACAGTTGTTAGGAGACAGATGAATGCCTCCTGTTAACACCATCCAGTGTGTCCTTTAACGTACACAGCTTTCCTTTCCATTCGATGGACAGCATCCTTTCCAATCCATTTGGTATCCCCTTTCTGATCGATGGCGGGGGGGGGGGGGAGCTTAGCGGATATAATTCTCAACGCTGGCACAGTTGGAACTTGAACCTGGGAACTGCAGATTTCGGATCTGGTATGCTACCAACTAAGCCAACCCCGGCCTCGACGGTTCGTGAGTTTTGTCAATGGGAATGCACAAGCCAGTCAGAAGAAGTTAGTAGAATGAATGAAACATTGCCTGCAATGTAACACACTAATTAATAGAAACGGTGCTGTAATTACCGTAGTTTACGGCATATAAGTTTCCATTCCATTTCATCACGGATTATTTAGGAAAAATCTTTTTTATGTACCTAAGCATTTAATGTTTCGTCCTATTATTACGGAACAAGATAGAGTAAGTCTGTAAAAATGGAAAAAATTTTCAGTGATAATCCTGGTATGAAAATTTAGTAGCATGTGACAGAAAACATCAAATTTTTATAACAGAAGAAAAAACATAAAATTCATGCCCAAGTTTATGACAGCCTCTTGATTCGGATTGTACGCGAAAATATAAGGAGCAGAATTTACCTAATTATGTAACTAAGATCAAGCACCATTGCATAACGTATATTGAAACATTGCCTACGTAAGTCTAAAAAAACTAGAATTCTGTTCTATTATTAATTACCTGAAAGATTAATTTGCATTGAAATCTACAATAAATGCAAAAGTAGTAATATTTAATTGGTAATTTTAAACTTATTTAATAAACTTTGAGAGCATTTTTAATAGTTATAAATTTTATATTTATTAAATATGCATTTTAATCAGCTGAAGAATTTTATCAGTGTTAGTCAATCTCATTGCTTTACGTATACTCCCGATTCCGATTGTTTTGTAACACGTGTCTCCTAATTCAGCAATTTCGAGATTTTGGTGCCTCGTACCTGGGAACAAAGCGTGCAGCTGGCAAAAAAAATCTGCTGAGGACCCGTCATCCTCACAGATCCTTTTATTATGGCGTATTAAACTGACAGGCTCCTGTCAGACCTATGTGGCAAGTAGCTGCTTGAGGAGGCATTTATTTTTTTATTTTACCTTGCCGACAAGATATCAACTACGTCGATAGCGTGCACCGACTCTATGGGGTTGGGTTGTTTTACTTCTGAGCGGCACTTTTTTTGCACACAATGGGCTAAATGGCCAAGTCACAAGGATTCCAAGGGCTCAGAGGAAGTTGGGGGGAGGGTACCCACTGGACAGCTGTTGGAAGACAGATGGTAGCCTTCCGTCAAGGTCATCCAGCGTATTCTTCAACGTGCACAGGGTATGCTCTCCCGCATACGGAGCTACGGCTTAACGTACCATCCGACGGACGGCAGCATTTCCTAGCCAATCAGGAAAGAATTTTGGTGTTGGTCTCTATCACTTTTTTTAAATCTTGAAAAATCTTTTTGTCACCGTAACTCATTCATTGCTTTCGAAAAAAAAACTGGAGCATTTCGATATGAGAGGAATTGCTCTAGAATGGTTTATCTACTATTTAAAAAATAGAACTTAATTAGTTAAATTAAAATACTGCCTCAGCAATACGAAACAAACTAAATATGGCATTCCGCAGGGCTCTGTTTTGATCCCTTATTGTTTAATATTTATATTAATGATTTCTGTGAAATGAACATTAATTATAATATTTCTACCTTTGCAGATGACACTGCATTAACTTTTAGTAACTAAACTAGTATTACAGACTTAATGTCCAATGTCAATAATGCTCTTGAGAGAGTTAATAGTGGTTTGATAAATAATAAACTCTCAATTAATAAGAATAAAACTAAATTTGTTTTCTATAAGTTGAAAAATAACCAAAATGCTGTAAATACTTTTGCCATTAAGCTGTATTCACCTCAATGCTAAATATCTCCGCAAAATTCCCCGCCCTGCCCACGGTCAGTAGGGAACACCGAGGGGCTTGGAAAGGCCGCCGTCCGTCGGATGGGACGTTAAGCCGTGGCCCCGTGTGCGGGAGAGCCATACCCTGTATGTTAAGAACACGCTGGATGGCCTTGACGGAAGGTTACCATCTGTCTCCTAACAGCTGTTCCAGTTGGTTCCCTCACCCAACCTTCTCTGAGCCTTCGGGGTTCATGTGACCTGGCCATTTAGTCCATGGTGTGCAAAAAAGTGCCGCTCAGAGGTAAAACAACCCAACCCAACCCTCAATGCTATAAACATATTGATTGTAGTTGTGATGATATAGAATATGTTGAGAGCTTTAAATAATTAGGTATTTTCATAGATAATAAGTTAAAATGGAAGTAACATATTGACTGCATCACAGGTAAAGCACGTTAGAAACTTCTTAAATTACACCACTTGAAATACAAAGTTAATCTTAATATGCTGCGAAGCCCTTGTGTCCCCTTTTGGGGTTTCTCTGTTTTAACTTTTGTTATTGCCAATCAGGCAGTATATTAGACTTCGCGATATAAGCCCTAGGATAGGCAGTATATTAGACTTCGCGATATAAGCCCTATCTCTTGGATACAAGCTGCATTTCAATACGGTATAGTTTGTTGGGGTGGAATTTGTCTCGGTTTTTAAATCTCTACAAAACAAAATTATTAAATTAATTAAAAAAAAAACACTGATATTTTAAGCAATTTCAGTCGTTACTCTGTGCTAAAAATTCTACCTATTAGACATAGTGATGATATTTTTTAAGTAGAATTCCTTTAATTTTCGCATTCAGCCAGATTTCTACAACTTCAGAGAGAAAGGTCCAAAGTATTCGGTTCTTTTGACCAAAAAAGAAATTGGTCACATGTATTATTCGTATATCGCACCTAAAATCTTCAATCAGTTGCCTCTTGAAATTAGAAGAGAAAAAAAATTTAATATATACAAGCAGAACTTAAAACGCTTTCTCTTTTCTTTGGAAGATGTTGCACCTATGTTAAATATTTAAATGTAAAGTAGAAATTTATTGTACATATATCGTAAAAATGACACTTATTATTTGTGATCTTTGTAGTGAGTAAGTCGCTATTGATTTTGGCATTAATTTCCTTTAGTGGCCCAGACAAACCATGTGGTTTTTGGATTGACTCATATTTTTCTTTGTAAATTGAATATGATGATGAAATAAAATTGATTGATTGACTGATTGAAAATGACACCCTTAACACCTCAGAAGTCAAATGACAAGCTCCTAAAAGAATTCTCGATTACTAAATAATCTATAAAGAGATCTATAAATAGAGCCATTTTGGATTACAAAATCCTTCGTATTTCCCTAAATGGTCCCCTAAAGAACTGAGACTGGTGCCTGTCCCTGCAAGATCTGGCATACTATTAGTTGTTCATAAGAATCTCCTGTTCCTTGAATCTGGCTAAGATTTTAAATTCTACCTATGTATAATTCATTATAAAGCCACACGAATATAAAAATGAAGAGATGTCATTTATGTGATCCTTCGAATGGAAAAAAAAAATAGCAATTAATATTTCGAAATCATATGCTGTGTTTGATCATCATCGTACCTAGTGAAAAAATCATTTTACCTACCTAAGATCAATAATATTAAGCACTGTGGCTGGATCTGCTATCATACTCCTTTCCATTTCCGAGATTTGATTGTAATTCAAAGATAGTGTCATAAGATCTTGAAAAGTGGCAAAAGCTTTCGGATGAATCCAAGCGATTTCGTTTTTGGTGAAGGCTAAATCCCTGATAGGGAGATGACCAATTTCTGTGATTTCTTCTCCAATAGCCGACAGATCTCCACCAACAATATCGAGAATGATCAAATTCTTGAGATTTTTCAAATGCGACCAATTCCAGACGTTCATGAAGGAGCAATTGGTCACCACCAATCGGTCTAAAGATTCTTCAAGACCTTCAAAAGCAAAATCTGCGTCACTAAGAGTAATAAGAGATGAGTGAGACAACTCCACTTCTACGAAAGTCGTCCCTTTAAACAAATCGTGAGGTAGAAAAGGTATCGTAGAGTAGGTTAGAGTCAAAGAATACATATTTTTTCCTCGTACACCATACATTGCAGTTTTGATATCGTCTTCATTAAATATTCCGGAACACACCAAATGATTATCACCAGAGAAATCGGTTTTGCAACTGCAAGGATAAACATCTTCTGGTGGAGGACATGATCCATAAACCATCGAAACAACCAAACTAAACACTAGAACTACAAGGAGCATTTCGATATCCTTTTACGTTTGCTAAAACAAAGTGCCTACAGCTCAGCAGCAGATGTTAAATCATTTGCATTATCAACTCGGGCACCCGAGAGCTTTTATTTGCAAGAATTTGGCACTGGCTTATGCACACGGTGTCGATATTCTCCAGGGAAGTGAACTGTTGCGGGGGAGCAGATAATGGGTGATCCGTTATCAGGAAAGGAAGTCAGAGTTCCAGTTGACACAGCGCGACTTGGCAGATATTTTCTGTAATTAACTGAAGCTAACCTTTCCGGGACGTTGAAAATTCATTCGGTAGCTGAAGCAATTTAAAAGGGCTCATTTTCTGGGTACATACAAGTCTGTTCTGTCGATTGACGGATTTGATTTTGTAATACCCGATGTAGTTGAAGGATTGCGAATTAAACAGTCTGTGAGTTTCGATTCTGAAAATGTAAACACATCTTAATATAAGTGAAAATGATGTTACGCTTATTTATTAAATCCTTCGTCATCCACTTTTGATAGTCGTTTTTCTTTATTCTTTCGCGAGTCTTTTGAATAAGAGGGAGGGGGGGGTGTTTTTCCTTTAAGCACATAGGGCACGTATCCGGAGCATCAGATTTAAAAAACGAAATGTAGAAAAAAAATGGAAATGAAAAGAGAAGTTAATTTAAAAAGAGTGGCGGATTACCGCATCGGCGCATAAGTCTCAAAAAGAGTAAAACTCGATTTTCTGCGAACGTTTTATTAGTAACATGCCTCATAATTTGTATAATCTACTATTAACTATTAACTTACACGTCTCGTGTTTTTACTTGGGTTAATACCAAATATGATGAATTATTTTTAATACACTAAAATGAACAGATGTATAGTTCCGCTAATTTTTTTTTTGTTTATTTTCCAGTTTGTGCAGGTTTATATAATACATATTAAATTTTATATTTATGTATTTCTATAATTCAATTTGTTTAACCTGCTGCATATTTTTTTCATTTGTAAGTTGTAAATTTTTTGTAGAGTGAGTGTCCCCCTTCCGACATACGAATATACTTCCGGACAGTTGGGGTCCTCTCGAATCCTTTGCACTTAGGGCTCTCGAATATTTTGCGTATGAGGCTTTCAGATACTTTGATTCGCCACTAAACAGAAGGAATTATCAAGCAAAAAAAAGAAAGACACTACAGAAAAAAAAATGCAACACCTGAAAGGATTAATGCCATTTTATTGAAACGCAGGCAGCTGTTAGCATTACACTAAGATGTGAAATTGATTGCATTATCAAACAAAATATGGAAAATTACCACTTTACCTACCTGGGTTGGGTTGTTTTACCTCTGAGTGGCACTTTTTTGCACACCATGGGCTAAGTGGCCAGGTCACATGGACCTCGAAGGCTCAGAGAAGGTTGGGAGAGGGGACCCACTGGAACAGCTGTTGGGAGACAGATGGTAGCCTCCCGTCAAGGCCATCCAGCGTGTTCTTTAACGTGCACAGGGTATGGCTCTTCCGCACACGGAGCCACGGCTTAACGTCCCATCCGACGGACGGCGGCCTTTCCAAGCCCATCGGTGTCCTCTACTGACCGTGGGGAGGGCGGGGAATTTTGCGGAGATAAATCTCAACGCTGACCCAGCTGGGACTCGAACCTGGGAACTACAGATTACGAGCCTGGCGCGCTACCGACTGAGCCACCCCCGCCCCTTACCTACCTGGTAAAGTGGTATAATTAGTATGATGCTGAACCACTCTGCACAGCAATACATTTATGAACACGGCGGCGAAGGATATTGTACAGCTCTATAATGTCCTCCTGAGGGATAGAACGTCAAATAGCGCGAAATCACTGTTCTATTTCAGCGACAGTGGTTGGTGCACCTCTTGGGTGTTGTTGGAGCTGTTGGCCCATCATGTCCCAGACGTGTTCAATAGGTGAAAGATCCGGCGAGCGTGTTGGCCATGGTAGTACCTGAACGTTTTGCTCGTGTAGATACTGCAGACTAATGCGGGCTGTGTGGGGACGGTCGAAGGTTCTGTGCTGTTAAACAAATGGGACAGCCACTGGCTGCAAAATGTTGGTAATATCGTTGGGCAATTAGAGATCCCTTTATGATGACCAGTCCGACCGAGATGTCCGACTAATGGCACCCCACACCAAGACACCAGGTGCTGGAGCTGTGTGACGATGTCGCACTGGGTGATGTTCTTTTCCCCTGGATGACGGCGAACACATTGTCTACCATTGTGCTGACCAAGACAAAAACGAGATTCGTCACTAAACACCATAGTACTCCACTCTTGCTCGTTCCAGTTCTGTCTGAAGCGATATCACTGAAGACGTGCTTGCATGTGGGTAGATGTGAGGGGCAAGCGCAGTTCCGGACAGTACGTTCGCAATGAAAATTGTAAAAGCCTATTGTTTACCATCTGCCTGGTAGGTATTCGATGTGTTACCTGTTGCCAGTCCCTTTGCAGTTTCGAATCTGTCATGCAAAGCCATGCATCGCAAATGTCGGTGCCATGTCGCTCCGTGATCATACGTCGTCTTCCTGATCCTTGTCGGCGTGTGCTGGATCCTTCTTGAACCCACTGGGGCCATATGTGTACGATGGATGGCCACAAGGTTGGCCACATCTCTGTACGACAAACAGCTTCTCTAAAGTCGAAGATTCTTCCACGCTCAAAGTCTGTTAACTGTTGAAACGACCGTCGACGTCTGCGTAAGGGCATCTTTAACGGTTTAGAATAATTTCCACAACGTTTTGTCAAACACAAATAAAGGCAACCATCTTTGGTTGCCTTTATCTGTGTTTGACTGCACCACACCTGTAACGTCAGCTTGCTCCTCTCCAATCGTTTCGATCGTCCTGCAAATCTAATCATTTCCATATACTAACGCCTCCCCAAATTTCGTCAGATTTGCATAACTTCTTTCAAGTGCTGAATTTTTTATTTCCTGTAGTATAAAAGCTAGAAAATATTCACTGGAAAATATACGTAGATTATTTTGCGGCATAATTACCTGAATGGAAAAGATATTCCTGCTCCATGACAGAATTCTGATTCTCTGTTCACAATGTGTTTCCTCAGTAGATAAGTAATTAGTGTTGCAGACCAATACTCACGATACCTATTCTCATTGCCAGATTAACACTTGGGCCAAACTGGGCTATGGCCCGGGGACCCTAGGATTTTCACGGGCCTTTTTTGATTGCAAATGTCTCCTTTCTTTTTGAATGGCTTGTTAAATCTTAACAATTTTTGCCTTTATATTATTCTTAGTTTGTAAAACAACTTAGTCCACTTGTAATAAATTTGAATATACAGTAATCTAAAGTCATCGGATATCATTGTTTCGCGTATCAAATGCTTCATACCAAATCAACCAACTATGCCAGCGTTGGGAATTAACTCCACTAATCCCCACTCTGCTTTGGTGAGAAAGGGGACATCAATGGACTTGGAAAAGTTCCATCCGTCGGTTGGAAAGTTAAGCCGTTGCCCCGTGAGCAGGAGAATCATACCCTGTGCAAGTTAAAGAGGACGAGAGCATCCATGTTAGAAGATGGATCCAGTCCTTTCCCCAACCTTCTGTAAGCCCTTGTGACTTGCCACTTAGTGCATTGTGTGCGTAAAAGTACAGCTCCGTGTCTAACATCCTTCTTCTTCAATATCTGGACCACTTTGTAAAAGGGGCCTTGGCCCCTCTAGCATCTGGTCCAAATCCGAGATAAAACAACCCAATACATACAACTCATACCAAAAGCAAACGGGGCCCAAAAATCTTAATACATTCCTGATTACTGCTTGACTGTGAGGGGAGAAATGGAACTCTGGTTCGAATCCGAAAGACATGGGCGAATTTTGCCTTTCTGCTGAGATTTTGCGTTTCTCACAGGTCTTCTCTATGACATATTGCACCGACAGACTACTACCAGAACTCCGTGGAAAGTGGGTTGACTGAGGAAAAAAAGCAGAGAAAAAAAAAGTAATTCGTAACCTTGTTCAAGTACGCTCCGGTTTGGTCCAGTCATTTTCTCTACTTTCCTCCCAAATTACTCCAATTTGATCATTATTGATTACATTCACGAGTTTGCAATCTGCAATTCCTACTCCTCTAAAAATTACCTCTACTTTGCAGAAAAGGCAAAAAATGGGACAGCATGGATCATGATGATAGTAGTCTGAGATGATACCAACTGAGATGTACTTTTTTTGCATAATGGACTAAAATGGGCAGATCACAAGGACCCCGAGGGTTCATAAAAAATTTGGGGAAGGGGACCCACTCTACAGCTGTTAGGAGACAGCTGGTAGCCTACTGTCAAAGCCATCGAGCCTGTTCTTTAACATGCACAGGGTGTCTCTCCGAACACGGCTTAATGTCTCATCCGACGGACAGCGGCTTTTCCAAGCCCATCGGTGTCCCTTATTGACCGAGGGCAGGGAGATTTGCGGAAATATGTCTGAACGCTGACCCAGATGGGACTCGAACTTGGGAACTGCAGATTACGAGTTTGATGTGCCATCGACTGAGCCACTCCCGCTCCTTCTATACATAGAGTATTTGCTTTTATGACAACCTAGTTTTTTCTCTCTGTTTACATTATTTTTATATGTTAAATACTAGCTGATCAATATCGATATCAATCTATTATTTTCTGAAAAAAATGGAATTTCCCATCACGGACTACATATGCGCTTTTTTACGCTTGCAAAATATTATGAGTTTTAACCAGTGGAAGTTTCCAGGGGGTTTGATATTAAAAAAAAATTACGAGTAATATTCTTCGAGCAAATATAATATTGCATTGCGCATTTAATAGGCTTTTAGAGAAATATTAGTTTCAAAAAAGATTTTGAAACGAATATAGTTTGAAAGGAATATTTGAAACGATGTAGTCACTTATTATTACGCTTTGGCATTTACAACAAATATCCATAGTTTTAAAATACGAAAAAAATGATTTGAGTTATCAGTGATATATCAGTGATTTGAGTTATCAGTGATTTGAGATATCAGTATATATTATATGAAACTCAGTGAATTACAATGAACATCTAGTTTACAGTCTAATCTCTAGTAGTAGTAGTAAAACATTATCTTCCTTTTTCTGACTACTTTGTAAGGAGGACCTTGGCCCCTCTGTCATCTGGTCCATAAGCAAATTCAATTTTGGGAGCTGAATTTGACCAATGGTTGGGACCAGCGCAGTGAAATGCCAGCGACTCTACATGTCGGCGAGCAGGCATGTGGCCGCAGGCCGCCTGGTGAATGAAGCAGTTAAAAAAAAACAGTGCAGATGTATCAGTGCCATATCATAGGTGGAGGAGAGAAGTTGGGGGAGTTGGGGGAGGGTGTATTAGCTTAAAAGTTCTTCCGGGGACATGTGGACGAGTTTTGCAGTGATTTGTGGCCTGTGTTGGCTGGTGGGTGGCAAAGCTGTTAGCATTTGCTAAGGTCAATAGTTAAAAAAACTGGATTTCGCCCCATCTAAAGAAGGGGGCGTTCTGAGTGCAAAAGTGGGCAGTGGGGGGTACAGTGGGAGGGGTACAGTGGGGTTAGGTGCATGGAATAGAAAAAAAATTAGCTGTCTAACTTAATTCCCCTCGAGGAGGGGGCGAATGAAAATAATTTTTTCCCTAAAAGCCCGCCCCCCCCTGCAGAAAAATTGTCAGGGGTGGTGAAAGTTGGTGGGGGGAGGGGTGTGGGTGTGGGGGGATGAGCCTGTAAAATATTGAGCTACAGCGGAGGTTTTCCTGACCGAAACAATTCTTTGCGATTTGAGCGAAATTTATGTGGAAAGAAAGCAAAGAAAATCTCGTGGAATAGACAATTAAGCGTTCGAGGTTTGGTAAATGGGAGGAACGGGAGTGTTGTAATGTCGACGTTAATTGAAAGTTTATGGGTAGAGGAGATACAAGCTTCGCCTCGCATGTGCGTCAAGTCGTTTTTGTGCAGTGTTACAAAGATCGCAGAAACTACAGTTTAGTGGTTGTGGTGATGTGTGTGTGGACGCGGGAAGCCAGTGAAGAACTCTTAAAAACGGAACTCACTGGAAATACGCAATGGCTCTCTCTGACGCCTCCTTTTAGCCCTTTTTTGGGGAGGGGGGGAGGGAGGAGTTGCCTCCAAAAGGATAAAAGTTTCACAGCAATACCACAATACAGGTTTCAGAAAGATAACACCCACCCCTTGGAATAAATTTTGCAAGCGTAAATAAAGTATATGTAGTTAGGGATGAGAAATTCGATTTTTTGCAGAAAAGAATAGATTGATATCGATTTTGATCAGCTGGCATTTTTTAGTATGGAAGAGTAACCCTTTAAATCATTGGACCATTTTGACCGACTCTTCCCCCTCCACTAAAAGAAACTCAGTGAATAGCAATTAGATTTCTAATTACAGTTCTACTAGTTAAACCCACGCCAAAGGTTTGTCGCGAAAACGTATGCCCAAGGATAACGTACTACTCCAGTCACAACTGTTGTCGGATTACGTGCTCTTCCATTCACAAGGTAGGCGGCGACTGCGCCCCCAGAAATTTCGAACAATGTTTTGTGGGATAACTCCCGACCCACAGTAACTGGGAGCTCCATCTGTTACCCCAACAGGGATAAGACTAAGAGGGACCATCCCACCAAATTTGGGACCGATCGCTAAAGTATCGGCGGAACCACAGGGAAACTGAAAATTTTTGCCACCGGTGGCGTTTTAGATTAGCAAGATTAACACCGTGCCTGCCCAGGAATTACGGCTATTATATGATTGTTAGAGATCTAAAGTTATAGAAATACTAGAAAAATTCTGACAACTTTTATTGAATTCTGAAGAAAGAAAAAACCTATTTATTTTGAATAATAAGGTTTTAGAGTGAAAGATGTAATTCTATGAAACAGTTTTGAATACTGGGCCATAAAGAAAGAATTTATTGTCTCAGCAATCCTTAATAGTTTGAACTAGATTTCGATATGCTATATTTTCTGTTTTTTGTCAACACCAAAGTTCTTTTTCAGCTAGAGTGTTTAACAATCTTCCCTTGAGAGAGCGAGGTTCCGAACAGACAGCTCTGAAGGATTCGCTGGAGAATTTCATCTTCGTCATCCAAGTCATTCTGCAGTCGCAGCGAAGAGGATTATCTGCGCAAACAAAAATGAAAATTTTATTTGCAAGATGATAATAAATACCATTCATAAAAAACAACTTTCTTGAAAGTAGTTTATAACATTTTTTTTAAACAATAAAAAGGCCCACAAGGAGAAATTTCATTTTAATAATTGATCACAAGCTTTTACTCTATGATATGACCATCAGACCGGTGATTCTCTATGCTTCATCCATATGGGCTAATACTATACCCACCAATATTCGTAAGATTCAGGTCTTACAGAACAAGATTTTGAGAACTGCTGTCGATGCCCCCTGGTTTGTCACTAACAGACAACTTCATATAGACCTGGGCATCGACCATATATATATACACATATAAAACGCACCTTAAAAAGATTTTTTGAGGCTATAAGCAATAATCTCAATGAGATTATTTCTTCTCTGATTCTTTACCATCATACTGTTTTGAACAAGTACAAAAGGCCTAAAACGGTAGCGTTCTCTGAGGAGACTTACCCGTTTTAGGTGTCTTATACAATTTTACTGCTGTTTTTAACTTTTCTTATGTTTGCCCTTAGGGGCCCACCTAAGGGTGGTTTACTTATATATTTTGTTCTTACTCATGCCAAATAGGCATATCTTTATGATGGAGATGGTTAGGGGTAAAATTATTATCCGGTAAATCGAATACGATTATACGATCTACGATGATAATAAAAACTGCTGATCATGTAGGAAACTAATTTTGTTACTTTCTTTCAAAACTGAACTAAGTGAAGAAAAATATTAATTTAATTTATGAATTTTTTTACAAGTAGTAAACTTTCAAATTTGGATGTGTATATTTTTGATTTTCTTCACATAACGTTATAAAAATTATAATATTTGATAATCTTGCTAAATTTTTTGGCGTCAAATTTTTATATTTTTTTCTGCACGTCATGGTCTTCTTTTATTATTACATTCTTCTTTAATTATTACAGTTTTCGAATGTTCGTATTTCAAAACTCAAAGACTATAAGTACGAAATATTTCGTGATTTTAACGCAAGCCCCTCTCATACATCTGGTTTACAATTAATAGTTTCCATTTCCTATAAAACCATTGAAATTACAGGAGTGTAATTTTGGTCTTCTTTTATTATTCAGCTGGAATATTTAATTGTTTCACTTTCTCTTACTTACTAATCATGTTTAAGTAATAAAATCAGTTTACATTATCAAACAGATGACTAATTAATATAGAGAATTCCCTATCTATATATATTGCCCATCAGGAAAGAATCAGGGAAAATATAAAGGACACTTGGTGTGATGGTGAATGGGCGAGGAGTGAATGAATTGATACGAAAGTGACCGGCACATTGTCCATATATATAATTTTTTTCTCTGTTTTGAGGGTGTTTTTTTTTTAAAGAATTGTTACGAAATAAGTGTTAAAATCTATGTATCTTACATTTTTCATCTCTGTTCTGGTTGCTAAACTTCGCACAGGTGGTGAGGGCATAACCTCTTATCTTATTCCCCGAGGATAAGAAGCCTTTAGCTTCATCCCTACAGCCATTGACAAATAATTAATATATGCAATGTTATCAATTTAACATTTTTCTCCTCTCCTTTTACCTCCTTAAAATATGGAACACCACTTATAGAACTTGAAACCTCCCTCAAAACTAAAAAAAAACACTCCTGTAATTTCAATGGTTTTATAGGAAATGGAAACTATTAATTGTAAACCAGATGTATGAGAGGGGCTTGCGTTAAAATCACGAAATATTTCGTACTTATAGTCTTTGAGTTTTGAAATACGAACATTCGAAAACTGTAATAATTAAAGAAGAATTCGAGTTGAAGCACGGTAGTCATAAATGGAGATTAGAGTTAAATTCTAGTTCTCTTCAAAGTTTAGAAGACTTGTTTACTTCCTTATAAAAATTGGTATCATTTCTGTGGGTTGGGTTGTTTTAGCTCTGAGCGGCACCTTTTTGCACACCATGGGCTAAATGGCCAGGTCACATGGACCCCGAAGGCTCAGAGAAGGTTGGGGGAGGGGACCCACTGGAACAGCTGTCGGAAGACAGATGGTAGCCTCCCGTCAAGGCCATCCAGCGTGTTCTTTAACGCTGGAACAGGGTATGGCTCTCCCACACACGGGGCCACGGCTTAACGTCCCATCCGACGGACGGCGGCCTTTCCAAGCCCATCGGTGTCCCCTACTGACCGTGGGCAGGGCGGGGAGTTTTGCGGAGATAAATCTCAACGCTGACCCAGCTGGGACTCGAACCTGGGAACTACAGATTACGAGCCTGGTGCGCTACCGACTGAGCCACCCCCGCTCCCATCATTTCTGTGAGAGCCCTAGAGTGAAATTCTACAGTGAAACCCTTGCGTTGAGGATATACAGAACAATGTGGCAACCAGACGGGAGGGGAAGAAGATAACAGTGCTTGGACGAGTATGCACGCCTCTACTCAAACACTGACATCTACTTTCAGTGCATATTCTGTCAACATGTTGATTATATAATATCCTTAAACGAATATTCTTTACACCAGTGGTTCTCAACCTTTTATGCTTTACGTACCCCCTGGAAATGTGTATGTAACTGGCATACTCCTTGTGTAGATAGATAAAACTATAGTTATAGTATAACAGTGGCTATTTTTACTTTGTTGCTAGATCTAGCGACTTTTGAGCATTCACGGCGTACCCCAAAAAATTTTACCGCGTACCCGCGTTGAGAACCCTACTTTACACATTAGGGAATTTGTAGGAAAACTAAAACACTGTAGGTGAAAAGAATGTACGTTATTTTCAGGTTACGCAACCATTCGCACCGTGGTATATTGTTACGTCGCTAGAAACATAATGCATACAATAAACTAAAAAAAACGCTCTTCCTTTCTGCAATTCTTGGCCGCTCTTCCTTTCTGCAATTCTTGGCCGCTCTAATGAAATGGAGTGTGCGGCAGCGTTTGAAAACTACTTTTGGGTTTGAATTAAGGGGTTTTTCACATTGGTGGAGTATGTGACCAGGGTCGAATCTAATAAAAAAGTCGAATTCTCCAACTAGGGTGATATATGCTTTTTATCTTTCTGTTTTAGCAAGGAAAAGTTTCCAAGGGGTGAGGGAGCGCTTCTAATCTCTCTGTTTAATTTCTCCCTGAAAGCAGATAAAAATATTTTTTATGGCAATTCTTTTTCTATCTATAGAAGAAAAAAAAGATTTTATTAAAAAATTTTTCAAGATTTTTAGTGCCTGAATCAATGCAATGTTTCAACCCGTTCCTAGAGTAGCAAGTGGGCAAGAACACAGATCATTGCAAACATACGAATTTTCAGTGTCGTATCGTGTGTAGCAAAGCCTTTGAGGCAGCCAGTTGGCACTTGAACAATTTTTATAGTTCAGTTATTATTAACAATTCTGCGGTGTAATATTCGAGAAGCATTGATAATGGAAAAGTATGGAGAATACGAAACACGAGGTTCATTATTGTATTTTATTTATACATTCTATTACATGAAAAACGGAAGATATGATGCGAAGATTTTGGCGCATAACTGGATGACAAGATTAAAAAAAAACAACTCACCGTCAGAATCTTTTTTCGAAGTAACTAAACAGGTCATGTTATATACTAAAAGAAGGAGCATTTAGTTCTGAAAAATGGAGAAAAATAGACAGAAAGAAAGGATGTAGGTATGAAAGTATAAAATATATTTATATATAGATTTATAGACTTTCCCTGATTTTGTCGATATATTCTTTGAATTTTTTATATGAAAGGAAAAAGAACAGAATATACAAAGTTATAACATCGCAATGAAAATTCGAGTTTATCTTTAGTTTTCGATAAGGAGAGGGTTATTTGAGTGTATGTGTCGACTGAACTCCTTTCTGCACGGCTTTCAAGATGGCGAGCTTTGATGATGATGAGCATATCACACAATGAATATTCCTGCATAGAAAAGAGTCTATGCAGACTCATTAAGAATGGGGGGCTTTACTATAAGAATTTAAATAAAGAGGAAGAAGGTACTCCCCTACACAAAAACGGAGATAACGTGGTTGTTACATTGGACTTGTCTTGGTTTCTCACACAACATACAAACACTTACACAATCATTTAAATAAATAAAATATCGTAAGATTCAACACAGATTCAAAACTACGGTTAATCAGTACGCTAAAGATTTCGCCCACGGATAATCAAGACATTAGTGTAACTTAAAAAATCAAATAGAGCTTACTCAGTGCAAGAAATCTGTTGAGTTGTTCCCAGACATAGGAAAAGGGTTTTTCCTGCAACGTCAAGAGTTGGTTTGAATTAAGATCCAAAATTGCCAGCGAAGGCATATTTGTCAGGAAGTCCGCTGGCAAGCTCTTTAACTTGTTATAACTGAAAAAATATCAAAACAGAAATAAACTAAAAGAGATAGCACATATTACACAAACGTTCTCATATTTTTAGATGGTTTTTCAGCACATAATGCAGTCTCACAGTACATATGTTACCGCTAAAGCTCGAAAGCCGTTAATGTGCACGTTACCTAGCTGATCTGCAGATTAACTGATTTGCTCCGTTAACGTGCGGAATCAAGAGTTTTCCGCATTTTACCTAAGTAATGTGCACATTAACGGCTTCCGTATCGTTAAAGTTCAAAAGTTTGTTTCTCTCATAGTGGTGAATCTCTTGAATATGAATCTTTGTGTCACGTGATTCACTCGTCCGCATTATAAAAAAACGCCCCGGATGAGCGGAGGCCAAGTGAGAACGAATCGGTAAAGTGATTCATTCTTGATAACGAATCACTAAAATGATTCGTTCTCACTTGGCCTGCTCATTTTAGGGGCGTTTTTTATAATTCGGACGACTGATTTATGTTGACAGAGGGATGACCCTGGTTTCAACTCTACTCTCGGACACTAGATAAATAACATTATGTTAATTTAAGCGTACAGAAACGTTCCTGTTGTTCCAGCAAAGATCTTATTTTCACTTTAACGAGTGCCTAGTAGGTAATGTGCAGATTATCCAGGTAATTTGCAGATTACCTAGGTAATTTGAGAAATGAAACAATTTTCCGCACGTTAACGGATCACTCTAGTTAATCTGCACAATACCTAGATAAGCTGTAGAATAACTGATTTCCAGGTAAATTGCAGGTAATTTGCAGATTACCTAGGTAATTTGAGAAATGAAACAATTTTCCGCACGTTAACGGATCACCCTAGTTAATCTGCACAATACCTAGATAATCTGTAGAATAACTGATTTCTGCTGTACAATAACTGATTAGCTGTAACACATACACTTACTAAACTTTCAGGTAAGGGAATTGTCAATGACTAATGTGGAATCTCCTAAAGTAGAAGTTTACCAAAAAAGGTATACTTTGTTTCAGTGAGCATACATATTTATTCTTAGGAACTATTTTATATTTAATAGTGTTTGGGACTGAACTTTCTATAAATGCAGTTGGAAACATTTAACATGAAAACAGATACGACGACACATCAGTTAACACGAAAGTAAAGTTTGATCCGTTCTGTTTGACAACACTTTAACGCTTAAAAATATTCCTTTAACGCGAAATGGATAACAAGAAAAAATCGCTTAACGCGAAAATTTTCTGAGGTTCGACGAAATGAAACTCCATTAAAACTTTTTCGGATAATACGAAATTTATATAAGATTGACAGATACAATCTAAATGTGTTTGATAAATTTAGAACTTCAATTTTCTTATCAATTCGCTAACTTCTTGCTAATTGCTAATCTTTAACAACGGCTATCAACCGACATTTTTTTATACCAGTGTTGCCACTACTATTCTTTGAATAAAATAATGTATTCTCATGCTGTACATTAGTATTACAAATATTTAAAATTCCGGGGACAATTTTTCATCCAGGGATTTCCCAGGAAAACGGGGACATCTGGTCACCTTACTGTAAATACACTGTGTTTCAGATTCGACACCTAGGACGTGAATTAAAAATTTGTCTACCGATGATGAAGATAGTTTCTTGCGTTCTGTTCAAGTTGTCGACCTTGTAATGTTTGATCAAGAATAATGTTCACAATCTGGGCCAGATTTAGGTGTGTGTGTGTGTATGCAAGGGAGCCATCCCCCTCCCCCTTTTGAGAATGCTTGTAAGGGTAACGGAGGCAAAAATGATTTAAATTGTACATATTTCAAGCTTCTCTCTTGAATTTCTTTAAAAACCTCTAAAAAGAAGGTACACAGTAAAAAAGAGGGTCAGAACCTTTACTTACTAAAAAGAAGGGGGAAAATGTTATACTGCAATGGAAATCCAATCTCTTGCCCCCCCCCCCCCCCCTCTTCTTTTACTTGTTTTCGGCTCGATTGTTTTCCTTGCCCGCCCCTCCCCCTCCTTTATCTTTTTCTAGATCCGGGCCTGTTCATAATGAAGGCTGGATGAGCTCAGACCCCAGTTCTTTAATCACTAAAGAGAGGCCTCATTCAATCTTCTTTCTTGATCTTTACTCTCACAAAACGTCGTAGACTATGAATAGCATTAGTAGAAAAACAATGCAATGTACTCATCAATATACTGCTAAAGCGAAACTCTCTTAACACGACATTTAACATTAGTCCTCTGTATTCTGTATTAACCGTTTTACACTGTAGGTCAAATTTAATGAAAATCGTTAGAGCCTTATTTTGCGAAAATCAATAATTTGTAAAACTATTCTGTGGAACGTGCTCGATATTTGTAAAACTTCCAGTCCCTGTGGAATTTTCCCCCTAAATATGAAATTGCAAATTCATAATTTATACTACTGAAATGCCAGAGACTTGATCAGATAGACAGACACAATGACAAAAACAGTTTCTACATTTTCGATTTCAGGGACCAATCAAACCCGCTCCTCATCGGGAAATCCCCATCTCGAATTATTTGCTCGTATTTTGAACACAAACTATTGTTTACACATTTTCATCCGTTTGTAGAAGGATATGAATAAGGTAATAGAATAATGTTTGTAGAAGGAGAATAATCCGTGTATATCTACTATTACTTATTCTATTGCACTCTTTATTGTAATAGCATAAATCAGCTCTACAACCTCTTTATCATGCACTCTTAATCTCTGCTTTTCTGCCCTTATAAATTCAAATGTGCCTGCGTTGAGATTTATCTCTAATAACTCCCACCTTACCTTGATGAGAAACGGGACACCAATAAGGCTTCAAAAGGTCGACGTCCGTCAGAAGGGAGTTTAAACCTTGATTCCGTGTACACGAGAGGTAATTCCTTGTGCATGTTAAAGAGCAGGTTGAATGAAATTAAAATTTAGGAGGCTTCGATCTGTTTCGTAACAACTGTTCAATGGATCTTCTTCCCCAACCGTTTCACCCTTAGAGTCCTTGCAACTTGGCCATTCTGCCAATTGTGTGCAAAATGCGCCTCTTAGAGGTTGGGTTGTTTTACCTCTGAGCGGCACTTTTTTGCACACCATGCGCTAAATGGCTAGGTCACATGGACCCCGAAGGCTCAGAGAAGGTTGGGGGAGGGAACCCACTAGAATAGCTGTTGGGAGACAGATGGTAGCCTCCCGTCAAGGCCATCCAGCGTGTTCTTTAACGTGCACAGGGTATGGCTCTCCCGCACACGGGGCCACGGCTTAACGTCCCATCCAACGGACGGCGGCCTTTCCAAGCCCATCGGTGTCCCCTACTGACCGTGGGTAGGGGGGGGGGAATTTTGCGGAGATAAATCTCAA
The DNA here is from genome assembly GCA_038380435.1 of Ryuthela nishihirai. NCBI lineage: Eukaryota > Metazoa > Arthropoda > Arachnida > Araneae > Heptathelidae > Ryuthela > Ryuthela nishihirai. The sequence continues at coordinate 47,575,488 of JAWZYU010000020.1, forward strand.
TGCTGACCCAGCTGGGACTCGAACCTGGGAACTACAGATTACGAGCCTGGCGCGCTACCGACTGAGCCACCCCCGCCCCTGCCTCTTAGAGGTAAAATCACCCAACACTTCCTCCACATTGGGAGCGCCCCTAGGCACTTTATAGAGGAGATTATATCCTTTAAGGGAAGCCTGGTCTTATAAATTAGATCTTATCGTTTTATTGTCTTTCCCTCTCTGAAAAAAATTTAGACATTTCATACAGCTATTCTAATGAACACTAAGTGATTCGTATTCCCTTACTATCTAAAGAAATATGTAAACAAATAGAATTTACTACTATAATTTTAGTTCGATGCATCCACCGTACTACGGATAATGAATTGTCGGTCCTTTGAATTCAGCCCCTAACTGGCTAACTTTAAGATTGACTTTTACTACGGGAGGTCGTAGAATTAACAAGTAGCTTAGTTTTCGGCTAAGCTATACGGAATTGAGATTTCGCAGATGAATGAATGCACAGCATTTCATCAGTTCCTTTTGGAACCTATCGGTGACTTTTTTGCATACAGAGCAAGGTATAAACAAGTGTAAAAGTATTAGCTTCTACTTCTTGGGAAAAATATTACAATATACTGTAGATTAATAAGAAACATTAACTGCCGCTTTTAAGGTTGCTACTAATTCTTTAACCTAGAGGCTTGAAAAAGCGAAATTTTCTGTTTAGAGAGAGAAATAAATTTTTTTGCACTTGGACAGGTGCTAATATTTTATTAGTTTATTTTTCAGTACTTTTTGCAGAGGTTGGCTATTTTTCAGCTACCCAGGCAATTCGCGGGACACAACCAATGTTCTGGTCCGCGAAATGCATTATACTGATTGGTGGTAAAAAATGTTGGAAATGATAATTAAGCACGTGGTTCTGTTATGTATTGTCTCTCCTTCCCCAAAAAACAGCTCTTTGAAGCATTATACTGATAAGTTTCTGTCAGACTTCTGTGTCGAAGAAGCTGTGTGAAGAGTTTGTTTACAGTTTGTAAGGAGACTGAGTAAAACCTCCGTCGGAAGGTAAAGCCATACCGAGAGATTTGGAAGCATTTTGTGAACCATATTATAAACTTGTTCAAATTATTTGAAACAGAAATATTATCTTTTGTAATTATTAATGTGATACTTGGAACTGTTCTTTACTCACAACATGCAAAACGCCTGGTTTTATGTTGCAATTGAAAACACTGAGTAAATCACTCTTGTAATCCAACCAAATAGGGCGGGAGTGGCTCAGTCGGTAGCGCGCCAGGCTCGTAATCTGTAGTTCCCAGGTTCGAGTCCCAGCTGGGTCAGCGTTGAGATTTATCTCCGCAAAACTCCCCGCCCTGCCCACGGTCAGTAGGGGACACCGATGGGCTTGGAAAGGCCGCCGTCCGTCGGATGGGACGTTAAGCCGTGGCCCCTTGTGTGGGAGAGCCATACCCTGTGCACGTTAAAGAACACGCTGCATGGCCTTGACGGGAGGCTACCATCTGTAGACAAACAGCTGTTCCAGTGGGTCCCCTCCCCCAACCTTCTCTGAGCCTTCGGGGTCCATGTGACCTGGCCATTTAGCCCATGGTGTGCAAAAAAGTGCCGCTCAGAGGTAAAACAACCCAATCCAACCAACAACCGACGTTTGCATTACATGTTCAGGGTCGTTATAAATGATTACCCATGTTTTAAAGTGCTATATTTTATTAAATGATTAAACAACAATAGTAACTTTGGGCCGAAAATGTCGATAAACTCTAAAAGTTTCCTTGCTATAAAGGCGTGAATTTAGTAACACATATAATGTCTTAAATGCTAAATTTTAAGATCACCGAAGTGGTAGAAGTGGACCAGTCTGATGTGACATTATTGGACTCTTCTTTTGGGGGATGCATTAGAAACATCATTTAATCCAAGAAAAAATCTCAATTAACAGCATTTAAAGAAAAGACTCGCTGCAGCTGTTGCAAGTGTTACGCCAGACCTGCTTAACCAAATATGGATGGAAGTTAAATACAGCATGGATTTGTGCCAAAAGTCTCTTGAATACAAATGAAACTTTAAGTTTCTTGACATTTTGTACACGCAGTTACTTTTGCTTCTTAATTATCCAATAATATAGTAATCGAAGTAAGAATCGAAGTCGAGTGCAATGGAATAAGTAATCGTAAATATACATGGATTATTCTCCTTCTACAAACATTATTCTATTACCTCATTCATATTCTTCAACAAACGTATGAAAATGTTCAAACAATAGTTTGTTTCCAAAATACGAGCAAAAAATTCGATTTGGCAATTCGAGACTAGGAGCGTTTTTCAAGGGTCCCTGAAATCGAAATTGTAGGAACTGTTTGATTTTGGCATTGTGTCTGACGATCAGATCAAATCTCTGGCATCTCAACGATTTAAATAATTAAAATTTCATATTTAGGGAAAGAAATTCCACTAGTAGTTTTGCGAATATCGGGTACTTTCTATAGAATAGTTTTACAAATTATTGATTTTTCGCAAAATAAGGCTCTATATAATATTAAGAATTGTCTAATAAAATGCAGCACTTTAAAATAAGGACCCTGTATATTCACCACACACCAATCAATCTAAAGGCAGGAAAAAATATTTCAGGATCCAAAGCTTGCACCATGTTTCTGATTTAATCTCATCATTATTTATTCTCGTCTTCTCAACATATGACCAGCAGTTCGCCTGCGACTCGTCAAGTCATTTAATGCAGCTCGCAGTACATTGCAAATGCGAATGCAAATTCTCAACCTTTATAGAATTATGCGTCGAATTCTACATCACATACTTTGCTTTTATTAAAAAACGATTAACAAATATTTAATAATCACTTGTCCTTAAAAATTGAGCTTAACTGAGAAAACAGCTTGCAAAAAAAATCGTCATCGGATTTTTCAAAATTTTCTTTTTTTCAAATTGCTCCATCATTTTAATTAAAATGCGCGGCGAAAAAACTTAATTGAGGATTGAATTTTCTGGTCTTTGATTTCGAAAAGGGCTAGATGATTTTATTCTATTTATTCTCGTTTTCGTTTAATTTTTTTGCAGATCTAAATCGGGTCGTAAATTATTGGAAACTGCAACTATCACTAACTATTTTTAAATTAATCAGTTTTCAATGAAGGTATATACCTACTTTCTATGATAAGCGTCTAGCGGGTCCAAAGAGCTAAGGAAGTTTAATTTACATAATTAAATCACCTAAGACCCGAAAATTTTGTTTAGCACCTGGTGTCAAAATTCGTCAAGCCTCCTGTTCCCTTTGTGTATAATGGGTCCAAGTATCGTCAGTACAGTAGAGGTGGACTAATTGAAATACTGACAAAGTGAAATCTAGCATATATCCTCCATTTATATGTAATTATTTTGATACAAAAAGAAAAATTATTGCCGATTTCGCATTTTGTTCCCATCTACATCAATGGTGGGAGAACTATTGCCCATATAACACTTAATCCGGTTACCGAAATATTTGTGAACAAAAACTGAAAATATAACTGACGAGAGAAGAATGATTACAGAGCAAAACTTTTGCGCCTATTTTACTTTTTTTTTAATATCATTTATTATTAATAATAATCGACGATCTTATGAAAAATGTTCAATCGCAAACGTCCATTAAAATGCATGCTATTTTATCTTAATTATGATACATATTTACTTGTAGTTTCCTGTATATTTAATTCTCATTTTCCTTTTCCTCATAGATATATATGTGAAAATGTAATTGTTTGTATTTTTAATTAACATATATCATTGCCTTAATTTTAAAAACATATACAGAGTTAACTCAGAGCACTGGACATCGGAGTGTGATGGAGGTGGGTGGGAAATTTTTTTATGCAATAACTAAGGTTCTGGCCCACAGCACACTAAAAAATCCTCATCCTGTTCGCCGATAAGAAAAAATTCCCCATGTATGATTTATATAGTAACAATTAATAACTTGACTTACCTAAGATCAAGAATATTAAGCATTGTGGCTGGATTCGGTAACATACTTCTTTCCACTTTTGAGATTTCATTATAATTCAAGGACAGGATCTTAAGGTCCTTAAAAGTAGCAAAAGCATTGGGAAAAATCCAACTAATTTCATTTCTGTTGATGACTAAATCTGTAATCGGTAGATGACTGACATTTGCGATATCTATCCCAACACTTGACAAGTCTCCACCGATAAAGTCGAGAATGGCCAAATTCTTGAGATTTTTCAAATGTGACCAATTCCAATCGTTCATGAAAGAGCAATTGGTCACCACCAATCTGTCTAAGGATTCTTCAAGACCTTCAAAAGCAACATCAGTGTCTGTAAGGGATACGAGATTTGAGTGAGACAATTCCACTTCTACGAAAGTCGTCTCTTTAAACAAATCATGACTTAGAAAAGGTATCGTAGAATAGCTCAGAGTGAATGAGTAAATATTTATTCCTTGTACACCATACATTGCAGATTTAATATTTATTTCACTAAGTATTCTGGAACATACTAAATGGTGATCACCAGAGAGATCAGTGAGGCAACTGCAAGGATAAACATCTTCGGGTGGAGGACACGACCCGTAAACCATTGAAACAACCAAAGTAAACACCGGAACTACAGAGAACATTTCGGTATCCTTTTACATTTGCCATACAAAGCGCCAACACAGAGGAGCAGCTGTTAATTCATTTGCATTATCAACTCGGGCACCAGAGAGCTTTTATTTGCTGGAATTTGTCACTGGCTTGCCCACACATACACGGTGTCGATATTCTCTAGGGAAGTGAACTGTTGCTGGGCAACAGATAATGGGATATTCGTTATCGGCAAAGAAAGTCAGACTTCTGTAATTAACTAAAGCTATACTTTCCCTGGATGTTGAAAATGCTGTTGGTAGCTAAAGCGATATAAAATAGCTCGTTTTTGCCGTTGGTAGAAGTCTTTGCTCTGTCGACTAACGGATTTAATTCCCTAATACCTTACATAGTTGCAGGATCTGGCATTTGATTTGGAAAATGTCAACTCGCATCAGTGTGCGTTGAGATTAGTTTTCATCTCATCAGTGATGGTCGAACTACGGCTCGTAATAGCGTTTAATTCGGTCTGCGAAATATTTCGCAAGACCGAATTAAACGCTATTATTTTTACATGTCTTCCTATTGCTTTTCTCTCGTCATTTTTCTGTGTGTTGTCAAAACAGTTGTTCCACCATAGCGTTTGAACGCGATGGTCAAATTTAATTATTTATATTTCAAATCAAAGCTTATGAAGCGGGGAGTAACTTACGTTATAATAAAAATTCACTCCCGATGCTTTCCCCCCCCCCTGAAAAAGGTGAAGTATGAAAATGATCGTTTCGCTATATCTTCGGAACGTGATGGCTGAAAGAATGTTACGCGTGAAAAGAATGCTTGTGAGGCGGGAAGTGTCGGAGGCTATAAAAAATGCCCCCCCCCATTTTTTATAGGCCTAGGTGGGACTCGAACCTAGGAGCTGCAGATTAAGAGTCTGGTCTAATATGACCACCTACCATACATGGTAGGTGGTCATATTATTCTGATACGACTGTGTATATGCTTAATGTGCTGATAATTCTTTTTCTTTTAATAAGGCTAGGGTTAGTAATTTTCGAAACGTTACGAAATGATTTCAATGATTCAGATTGGGCTCAAAAATTTGAGCGCGAAGTCATCTCAGTATCGATATGATACGAATACCCAGTGATGAAAGTAGATTTTATTTCTTAACGGTACGCTTGAAAGCATAGCTATATGTGGAAAATAACACACAGGTGATCACTCCACTGAAGTCGTCTTACAGGGGTTAATAAATTGAAGTGTGTGGCGACGAAAGTACAATGCTCTTAGATTTTCTCATTTTCCATATGTTTTCCGCAAATAGTGAATGATTTAGGGTTTTTTAATGTGAAATAAATATTAATATATTTAAATTCTTGTTGATTCCGTTGTATTCTTGGATTTTAGTCTTATTGAAAAAAATAATAATATGATTTAGATGTTTTTAAAATTATTTTAGTACTTAAAAAAAATTTTTTTTTTAGACAGGAAATTAACGTTTCACTCGTATTGTAATTTTGAATACTCAACTTACATATTTTAAACTCCGAAGCCAAATATAGCATTTTTTTAGAATAACATTTATCAGAGATTTGGAATAGCCTTTAAAGTTATAAAGCTTAATCAATGATTACATGACACACGGAAATTTAGCCTCTGACTTATCCCGATAATAGATGCGAAATTGCAGTTTCCGCAGCCAAAATGTGGTAAGAAAATAGTGACTTTTGTCAAAAAAAAGTTACACGATGATTTTGTTGAGCGCTCTTGGGTGCCAAGCAAAACCATCTAGCTTTCCACTCTTGTCACAGGTACTATAGGTTGGCCATTCCTGCAGTAGAAACATTAATCATTTCACTTTTACACGTGATATACGTATTTGCTGGCACGCTTAACTTTGCATATGATTTGACCTCAATATAGATCTTGTCTTCACCTTAATGAGAAATGTTTAGGTTTTCAGAAACGCTAATACCACAGAGTGAAAATGGCAACTATTAGGTTGGCCGTGCGTGCATGCTTTTACAGTTTGGATACCATCGCAGCCCGATATGCAGAAGACCATTGCATCTGAAACTCTCCTCATCTCTCATGCTTGCTTCCTTTCCCCCTTAAAGAGGTAGCCACTAAATGATCAACTGCAACGCCACTCTTTTAGGGGACCTGGCAGAATTCTTTCTGTTCTCTCCTAACCTTAATCCACTCTGATAAAAGGTTCCAAGAAAAGTAACCTCGCTTTTGTATAATGCAAAACTGCTGGGCTTTTTCTTTCAGTTCCACAGCATTGTTCGTTAAAGCAGAACCCAAATCATGCTATGGCATTATTTTTATGTCAAATTTATTGTTTGGTGTAATTAAAAAGTTGATAATAATTTTATTAATGTTTCTAAGGAAAAACATCTTTATCATAAGTTGATAATCATAATTTCTTTTTGTTATAATGATTCTGATATTTGGGGATCTGAAACGGCTCGACGTATCTAGTATGTATACAGATACTATAAATTCTGATACTGAAGGTTAAATTCCAAGGGATACAAATGATGAAAAAGCATTAGAGAATTAAATTCTTAGTTGATAATTTTTTAAACCTCTCAAACAGCTGTTTATCACTGCTCTGATAAGAGCCTGTCGATTTAAGATGTCAGATGACCCCTTATGAAGGCGAGATCTCAGCAGAAAGAAAGTAGCCATATACCTATAGGCTCTCGAATCCAGGTCCCATAAACTTGAACGTGTCAGAATAATATGACCACCTATAAGCAGAAGATATGCAGCCGATATGCAGAAGACCATTGCATCTGAAACTTTCCTCATCTCTCACTCATGCTTGCTTCCTTTCCCCCTTAAGAGGAAGCGTGTAAACCACTTGATCACAAGGACGATGCCAAGCTCAATAAATTTGACAAATGCCAGTTATCAACGACGCGGTTTTTGTTAATCATTTTGAATCTTCTATGGGCCTTATTCTCGAACTATCTTCTTTATCATTAGCTATCCATTATTTTAAACTTCTTTTTTACAGACGACAATGTTGATTGTTGCGGGTCAATACTAACAAATATGCTGAATTCAGTGAAAATGATAGTGGTTATAAAAGTCGAAACTGGTAGTTCAATATTAACTACTGATGAAATATGAGGAGGATTCATCATTGTAATTGCCTTGAGTATGGGTCTTTCTAGGATGTCGAAAATCTCAGACTATAGGACGTATTAAGAGTCAGAGATTTTTCAAAAGCATTCATTATTAACAAAATAAACAAAAAAAAAAAAACCATTTAAATTAAGGAAAAAAAAAAAAAACAGTTGGAATATTTTTACTTACAAAAAGAGAATTTACAGCAATCAGAAATTTTCTCTTCAAACTGTATAAACAAATTAACTGCACTGAAATAAAAATCGTTTTCCCCAGTAGTATATTGGCAACAAGACTCAGGTGGAAAATAATTTTTGAAGGGCCTGAAGCTAACCTTTATGAGGAGCGACGAGGGAGAAAGTAAAAATTCGATAGAGGTGGAATACCTTTTATTTAATAATCAAATAAAGTTATCTAGAGCAAATAAATATATTTACTTTCTTTCCTTAAAGTTTATAATTAGATACAAATAAAAAAAAATAAATTAATGTACGCCAAAATTCTTTTTTTTTTAAATCTTCTAAATAATGTCAGCGGTAGAGTTTAGGAGTGTGTGTATACTCTGAATTCATGTCTGTTTAGAACTCGCAGATGTTTAGAGAGATGACGAAACAGACCACCAGTTTTTAAAATGGCTAGGAAGGACAATTTAATATTTAAAATTCATAGCAAATATTTCCTACCTTAAAATTAAGGGAGGTGTGATAAGTGAAAATTATGTTACAAAAAAAAATGATGTGTCAACTTTGTGGGACAATAAAATTAAAATAATGTGTGTTAGTTTTTCTATTATGATTACTCCAGTGGCGTAATGTAAGGTGATTAACTGATAAAACTAATTTTTAAAAATCTGTTTTTCCATGATTTTACATTAAAAATCCCCCCTCCCTCAAACTCATTACTTAAATTTCGGGAAGCATGTGCCCATCCCCCTCATTAAACTGCCTTCCGTTATTCCCAGAAATGTTTAGAATTTTCAATTCAGCAGAATATAAAAAAAATATATATTTTGAAAACGAAAATGTTCAAACCACACGCTGCTTTGCAGTGGATTTCGACATCTAAGTGAGTTCATATCCTTTCTTTGATTTACCACCCCGTTTTTCCAGTTCTCCCTCCGGTAGTGATTAAGACCGAACCCAGAGAGCTACGGCGGATGGGAACGTGCATTGTCCGTGAACTCTTATACGATTCTCTGAAAGACAGCTTTAGTTGGAGTCGCCTTTTTGTCTGTCTAGTTTTGCTTTCTATACCCACTATCTTTGCTAATCATTCAAAGAGAGAAAACACTGCTTCCAATTTCTAACATTCCCTGTCGGCTTAAATGGAATCTCAAGTATCCGGTTTCTAAATAGCTTGGTATCTAAAGGGTTAAATTGTAGTAATGCAATTAGAAACCGACGAGTTTTTCTTAAAAGGAATGTTAAAGTGAAAAGGAAATCGTTAACTGAGCCAATACTGAAAAATGTCTTACCGGCAAATAATTTCTTGCCGGTACGGCGTACCGGCCTACTTTCACCACTGCGAATACCTTATGTAGGTATCGAACATAATGCTAAAATAGAAATTTCATTCGATATCCGGGAAGAGGGAGAAGATAATGATTTTTCGCCGTTCCTTGTTAGATTACTTTTTAAGTAGCATACAAGATGCAAAATTTAATACTCGGGAAACACATTGTAATTGTGTACAAAAAAACAACACAGCTCTGAGGCTAAACAAAATTGTGGGAAAGCGAGCACGACGCCGATTTCTAGATTCAGATCTACTTCAGATTCTGGTAATAGAGCATATTATTGCAAAACCATTTTATTCAGTTATGGTTAAATTGATTTCCACACATTAAGTATAAAAATTTCTATCGTGAAATAAAAAAAAAATGGTTAAAGAAAAAAACATTACACAAGAAAAAACAACTGGATGTTTTACAGAAATAATTTTATTCACCCTTCATTTTTATAAGTTCTACAAGTGAAACATTTTAAAACTGCTGGTAGATATTTCAAAAAAAAAAGTACCAGTCAACTGAAATAAAAATCATTTATTTATTTTGCATTTTCAAGGTATCTTTTGTTTTCGAATTAATAAAATTAAAAGCGGAAATTTTACCATAAGTAAAGAAAGGATAATCGAAGTATACCTTGTCGTACCAAAGCAGAAAACTATCTTAAGCTACATACTTCTTTCAGTAACGCTTTTATAAAGTGCCGAAGTAGCCGTCTGCAACCTTTCCTGCAAAAAGCTATCCCCTCCATTTCCGGCTGCTGTCTCCTGGGGTCTCGGTGACAGTTACTGTTGCAGGAATTAGAAAGAACTGCTTTCCAGCAGACAGAGTAATTTATATTTATGCTCCCTGTCCCATGATATGGCAGACCGCGAGCGATGAAACGTCTTCGTAACTGAGAAGCAATTCGGGAAGCTTCGTGCTTCGACCTTCTGCTTCCCTTAGATCACAGAGGAAAATGGAGTTTATTTTCTGCAGTCATGCAGGATCTATATACTCCGTGCCTCTCGAGGGCAACATAGAAGCGTTTACGGAAAAGTGCGAGAGAGTCAGAGCCTAGAAAGACTGAATGCAAAATGCAAATGCATTCTCGCAGGTGCCGCCATCTCTTGGTCGAAAATGGTAACAATATAGAATGGTTTATCGGGAATTTTTCTTCGATATTCTTACGTAACTGAGTGGTTGTTTCGCTACTGAGCAAAGGTATCTGGACTCCAGGTAAGGCATGGATGTTTGTATAGTTTTTCTGCAGTTCCTCCCTCACAGACCTTCTACTATGGCTTATAAACTGACAGGCTCCTGTCAGACCTCTATGGCAAGCAGCTGCTAGAGGGGGTATTTATTTATTTATATTTTTATTTATTGTCTGTAGACATCGAACTTTTTTGGTTACAGAGATAAATTAAAAATTCTTTTTGTGTTGGATAGGCATTGATTAAATATTACAATAGGCACTTTCCGAATCTCTCTAAAGCTATAATTACACCCTCTAGCGGAGGAAAAAGTTAAAAATTTCAAATGAATATACGATGTATTTTTGCTAGAAATTTGAAATTTTGGTGATGGACCTGAAGAGGGTGTGGATCCAGAGGGGGTGGAAAAACGCACCTTTTTAGTTTTAGCAGATGACTGTTTGCTTTTAGAGATAAGTGAAAAATTCTTTTTGGGTTAGATAGGAATTGATAAAATATTATGATTCACGATTTTTAAATCTTCCGAAAATTATAAATGTGCCCTCTAACGGTGGAAAAATTTGCAAATTCCAAAATTTTAAACGAATATTGCAAACGACGTATTTAAGCTAGAAATTTTGAATTTGGGTGGTGGAATGTGAACGCCATGATGAACAAATGATGAACGCCAACAATGAATTGACCTCTCAGACCCAGGGGTGGAGGGAAACGCAATTTTTTGTTTTAGCAAATAATTGTTTGTATTTAGAAATAAATGAAAAAAATCTTTTTAGGGTTAGATAGGAAGTGATAAAATATTATGATTCGCACTTTCGGAATTTTTCGAATGTTATAATTGCGCCCTCTAACGGTGGAAAAGATTGAAAATTTCAAACGAATATTGCAACGATGTATTAATGATAGAAATAATTTTGGTGGTGGAATGTGAATGCCATGAAGTTTCCATTGGAAACTCTTTTTTAATTTGATTGGTACTAATGAAATATTATAAATTACATTTTTCAAATATTTAAGTTTTAACATATATATATATCTTTACAGATCACTAAATATGAAACGGCAGAGCTGTTATCAAGTTTTACAAGTCCCGTCGCCGAGTGGTTAGCGCGCTTGGCTACTGATCTAAGGGACCCATGTTCGAGCCCAGTTTGTGTTGTGCTTCTGCTGAGGTCCTGCCATCCTCACAGACCTTCTACTATGGCATATAAACTGACAGGCTCCTGTCAGACCTATGTGGCAGGCAGCTGCTTGAGAGGGTATTTATTACTATTATTTTTTTATATTTATTATGTACATAGTATAAATTTGAAAAATCAGTGGTAGTTTTTAAGATATATTACACTGACAGTAATAATCTACCGACTTTTCTGAGAGAGTTGAGGGAAATGCAATTTTTTAGATTTAAGAATTAAAGGACGAATACTTTTATGTTGTATAATCACTAATTAAATACTATTTGCATTTTCCCCATCATCCGGAGTTCAAATTAAATCTTTTAAGGAATCAAATAGTAGGTAAAGAAAAAACTTCATTCTCTTTGAAAACGAGATTCTCATATGCGCCAGAGGCGATATGCGTTCTTCAAGCTAAGAAATGTTTTTAGTTTCAGAATCCTGTGATTACTAGCTTTGTAGATTTCAAAAAGGCTTTTGACTCTGTTGATCGTGAGATCGTACGGCATACCTGACAAGTTAGTATAATAAAAGCTCTCTATACTTATATATCCATTAAACAGTATATATTATTATATATTATGATTATTATTCATTATTACTATATCTCTATCACTGAGTGGAGTGTGAGAATTAGTAAGGTTTATAGTGATTGGTTTCGCATTGCTAGGCGAATTAGACAAGGATGCACTTGAAGAAATACTTTGCGGAAAAATGAGTTTTTACAATGAGTGGGATTCGAACCCACGTCTCCCAGTTACATGCCAGTGCTCTAATCACTAAGCGATCACCAGGTCCGTCATTTAATCCCTATGCTCTAACCACTAAGCTGGTGATAGCGTATTGGTTAGAGAACCTAGCAAGTAACTGGGAGGCGTGGATTCGAATCCCACTGGCGAAACCCAATTTTTCCACGAAGCATTTTTTGAATTATATGTCAACAGGTAATCTGTGTGTTTATTATTTACTAAAGGGTGCATTTTGTCGCTTTTTCTCTTGTTTTTTATTATGTGGAATTCACCGCAATGGGGAAAAAATATGGGCCTAAATGTATGTATCAATATTTCAAATTTTTATATTCATATTCCTTTAATTTTTGTGTTCGATTTTCATTTCAGGTCCTAATTTTGTTTCGGCCTAGAACAAAACAGACTTCAGGACTTCAGCTGAAGGGTCGCATAAAAAACTGAAATGGAATAGCGGGCAGACAAACAATTATACAATCAATAACGTGCATGTCCCTGTGCATATATTTGTAGGTTATCTCCACCTTTTGTCTAGGGTAGGGGTTCTCAACGTGGGATACGCGGTAATAGTTTTTGGGGTACGCCGTGAGAGCTCAAAAGTCGCTAGATCTAGCAACAAAGTCGCTAAGTTGTCAACACTGCTGTGAAAAAATGTGATTTTTTGTGTTCATCGATATAGTAATTTATGAATACAAAATTTAATGTGAATATATATATATATGGTTTATTTTATTCCCATTGTTATATAACTTTAGTTTTATCTATCTATACAAGGGGTACGCCGTTACATACACATTTCCAGGGAGTACGTGAAGCATAAAAGGTTGAGAGCCACTGCTCTAGTGGAGTATCATCTTCCCTTAAAAAAGAAACCAAACTCATGACGAAAGAAAAGAAAAAAAATCTAATGAGAAACCTAAACAATATATTTCATTAAAATTAATTTTTTTTAATGAGAATTGGCTTCGCAGAAGTTGGATTTTTTTGTCCTCTATAATTCCTTTTTCTTTTTGCAAATTTAATTTATTTGTCATCAGAGCTCTTGTGCTGCACAAAGAGAGGTGGCGGGCAATCGTTTGCCCAGGCTTGGCATACGAGAAAAAAAAATATTTTGTAATTATTATTGAAGACAGCTGCTGGCCGTGTTTGCAAAATGAAAGAAGTTTCAACATATGTTTGACAAATGTTATTCTTATTGTTAATGTATTGATTTCACTCATTAATGGGCATTAAATTTGTGGAAACAATCTTTCTTAGTTAACGCTTATTTCGTCTGTCTTAAAATGCAGTTTTTTATTCGTTGCAAAATATTTGAAATAATTATACTTTGGGAAGAGCCTGTAACAGAAGTAAATACAATCTGAATTTCGATAACTCGAATGCGAAAATGTTTAAATAATTATTAAAGAATTTTTTTTAATTCCTTTGCAATTACAATCAGTTATATGCCACTAAAGCTTGATGCCAACTGTTTTTAAAAAGTAGAGTACGCTAATTTAAATACTTTACCCCTGGAAAAATAATTCATATTGTTTGAAAACAAGAACTGGCCAAAAACAAAGAGAATTTTACCTCGGTTATCACAATAAATACAACAAAGTGGGGACTTTATCGTCAGTAATTTTAAAGCTAAATATTTACCTTGCAATTTTGAGAAATGGCAATAAATAAATCTGCTGCTTCCGTGACTGAAATAATAAACCTCGCTGGATATTTATTTCACTTCATAAGTTCTCATCCCCTCAAATATTCCACGCCTCAAAAACGTAAACGATGAAAAGGAAATTAGCATTTAATCACCTCTGTAAAAGCGACGTTCCATTGACAAAAGGTCAATACTATCGGTTTTTCATGTGCAGCCATTAATCTTTGGCGAATTTTCACCACTCGATACGAAACGCCTGGCAGACGCTGATTGTAGGGGATACGAAACTAAAAAAAGTGAAGGAGCTTCTAACTTCCGTTAAGTTGAATCATGGGTATTTTTTTTGTTGCTTCAGCAACAGAATCAGTTAACACGACTCGGTAAGTTCGTGCTTTCAATGAGGTTACGTTTCTAAAAATATTCATAGTAAATCACAGACTGGGATCATAGAGAAGTATGATGCGGATGTCAATAAATTTACGGTATTGGTTCGTTTGGTATCTAAAGGTCACGCTCGTGAGACTTGATAGAGAAATGCTTCGAAACCGTTAGCCGACGGTAATACCAGGAAGGTTTTAATGTTTACAATGAATATGTAATGATTTGAAATGATTGATACTGGAGATTTATTTTGTGAAGTTTCAATGAGGAAACCGATGCTTTTGTTATTCTTTTCTGAGGGTAGATTTTGTAAAGAGCTGGAGAAAATGCGTCACGGCTGCCAAGTTTAGAGATTTTTATGGACAAAATAAAGCAAACATTTAGGACAGCCAAGCATTTTTATGGACACGACATTGTTTCAAAACAAAATGACTGCATATGACAAAGCTGAACAATACTTAGTTTTCTTTATTACTCACAAAATTTTACAAAAAAGGCTAAATTTTGCAAGCTAGTTAATTTTATTTTTCTGCTATGTTACCACCATCAAAACACTCTTGTATGTGGTCCAACAGAATTCTTGTTTGTGTTCTGTTTCCAAGCTCATCGGTGTCCTTTTTCTGACCAAGGGCAAAGTGGGAATACTGGCAGGGAAAATCATAACGTAGACACAAATGTGACTGGAACCTGGGAACATCAAGTTGCGACCTTGGCACCCTGTTGAGCAAATCCCTGCCGTAGGGTTAAAAAGAATTGGCGCTTTTCCTAATAAATTGCAACAGGCGTATATTCAGGGGCAGTGTATGTGCGCCTGTGTGTAGTGGGGGTTGGGTTAGAAATTAAATTATTGAATTTACAGGCACGTTTCAGGATTTGGAGAAAACACCATGTTAACTGTAATTAATCCTTCAGTAGGCGCGTGGTCTACAGTGTAGGATAAACGTGTGGTCTACAAGTGTACGATAAACATGTGTGGTCTACAAGTGTACGATGAACGTGTGTGGTCTAGAAGTGTACGATAAACATGTGTGGTCTACAAGTGTACGATAAACATGTGTGGTCTAGAAGTGTACGATAAACATGTGAAATCTACAAGTGTACGATAAACATGTATGGTCTACAAGTGTACGATGAACGTGTGGTCTACAAGTGTACGATAAACATGTGTGGTCTACAAGTGTACGATAAACATGTGTGTCTAGAAGTGTGCGATAAACGTGTGGTCTACAAGTGCACGATAAACGTGTGTGGTCTACAAGTGTACGATAAACGTGTGTGGTCTACAAGTGTACGATAAAAATTTGTGGTCTACAAGTGTACGATAAACGTGTGTGGTCTACAAGTGTAGACCACACATGTTTATCGTGACATATTCATACTAAAATTAAGCATAAGTAACCATCGTTCTTTGGAAAGAGTTCTTCCAAACTCTTCATTGAATGGAACAGATTAGAACCGACACCTTCCATACCTGACCGATAGACTACTTCGAACTAAATGATGTAATTTCGGTTTACTTCAGCGCAGCAATATCTGCGAAAGTATCCACCCATTCTTCTTTTCTTTTTCGCTCCTCCCTGCATAGCTCGAATACCCAAGTTCGGGAGCAAGATAAGAGGAAAATCATCGTATTCATTTTTTACCATTCTCCAGAACGAAAATGCACGTGATAGCACTCCTTCCTCTTGATAAATTTTTTTAGCATAAAAAAAATACTGCATGATATAGTTTGGTAGAAACTAGAACGACTTTAACGTTTTTTTCCCCTTTTTCCTATATCCCTTTTCCATCAGAAAGAGGCGTAATTTTGCGCTAAACGCTTTCCGTCGTGAAAGCCAATAATAATCAACGACAGCGAAAAAGCAGCTGCATTTAGGAGAAAGAAATCACACTGCTTCAGTCCCCCCCTCCCCCCAACCATCTGCAAATAATAAAGATTACTTTTATTGTTAATCGATAATCAAACAAGAACTCAAAGGGTCTGAGGCTCTGGTTTTGCTTTAGAATTTAAAGGTAAAAAATAATTTCTGAATTTTGAAGAAAGACGTTTTACGATCATTTTAAATCGCAATGAAAAAGGGGAAAAATGGAGTTTTCAGGAGTTAACCGATTTTAGAATAGTGAGAAAATGGTTGATTTTATCTCGGATGTAAGAAATTACTTTTAAAAGCATCATTTCATTAGTCTTAATTTGGAACTCTCCTATTTAAATTAGAATGCACTTGAAATATGAATTTTAGAAGGATACATCCACCATTTATATTCGAGATTATGTCTCAAATTGAAGCCAAACGTAGTTGCCAATGTTGGAACTTTGCGTATTATATAAGATTACATCCCCCCCCCCGCATTTCCAGCAGTCTTCCTTAAAGGTGTGGTAAGAATGACATAGTAGAAGGAAACAAACATGGCTGACTAGACTGTTTCATGAGCTGGCTAGGCTTTGAAATCCTTAGCTCAGCTACATCTTAGCTGTGATTAGGGCCCGATCTGTTTGTGTTGTGAGGCTTCCCCCCCCCCCCCTTTGAGAATGCTACGAAGGGTAAAACAGGCAGAAAATGATCAAACTTATGTACTTATATTTAATGCATTTTCTTCAAGAAATTTTTAAAGACCACTAAAACTGAGTGGAAAATGCTATACTGAAATAGAGATCCAATCTCTTTTACCCCCCCTACATTATTTTTTTTTCTGGGTCCGGACCTGTCAAATTTGTCTGATGCAAATTTGCAGTCAGAGCTAAAAACGTGGGTAAGAAATCATTTTTATTTTAAGTCTCAACACGAAAATCTAGATTACGTCTTATCCATTTGTAGTAAAATCTGACAATCGCGACTGACCATCTCTGATTGCATCTAGGCATGAATCGTCTTTAGATAATGTACTTCAAAGGCTAACTCTAAATATGCAATCGAAAGGAAACAACCTAATAGGATCCTGACTCATACGTTGTTCTAACTCTGTGAGATGATACTGAATTTTCTATCGTGTTCAGTATAGTGGAAGCAATACATTTGGCCTAGTTTGAATCTAGTGACACGCGCTGTGCAAATTATTTGCTGTTGAACCGTCGGAAATGCCCGATCTTTGATTCTGTATCCCCAAAAGGTTAAAATCCATAGAATCCTAAATCCCAGGGTGTTTTCACGTGTATTGATCTTCCGATATTATTTATGTGTTGTTTACTAAGCGTATACTAGTAAACATATACATTGATGGTGAAATTCTATATTTAAGCATTTATCCAGGCTTATCGTATTTATATTTATGATGCTAAATAAAACTTATTGAACTTTAGGAAGAAGAAAGCATCTGTTTCCACTAATCTCAGGCATATTTTATCTTTGCTACAGGATATCATTTTCTAAATTGCTCTTGAAAAACAGTAAAGGATATACATGCATGATATCACAATATTCTGTTTCGATAAAGGAAAAAGAAAAACCCACATTGCAAAGAATCGATAACAACTTCCCACAAGTTAGTAGTTAAGGAAGTAAAAGAAACGAGAGCAATCGGTTTTTCTTCGGGTGGCTTCTTCGATCTTCATCTAACTCTTCAGCGAGCAAAATATGACGAATTACAAAGTCTGTCTGACGTTTATTGGGACTCAACTGAAACGATCGAGCGAGGTTCCTGTAAAACGGAACAGTCGGAAGCGATCGAAATCTGGACCCCTCGTTTCCCGGTTGACTTGTGCTTCTTTGCCGGTGAATTCATCTGAGAAAACTCAGAAATTCAGTCTTTCATTTTCCTGCGGAATGTTTCTCGATAATCGATAGCGCGCATAGATGTCTTGAAATGTGGTTTCGATCTGAAGGTATATAACACAATAGCTGATTCACCATCATCAGCAGCAGAGGCCGTGTGGATGGGGGCGATTGAGAATGACACGTTTCTTTGACAAGAGCAGAGGTCCTTTCTGGATTGCTGCTTGCATTGCCCCCAAAATGGCTGGGGCGTAATGGTAATAGCGTTTTTTTCGTCTCTCTGCAACAGGAGGCTGATCATCTTGTTTGCTCTGTCAGCTGGAAGTTGACATAGTTCGGACTTAACAAGAGCCCAGGTGTAAGGCAAGCAGGAAAGCAACGTCTTACAGAGGAACAGGCTTTTATGATTCGCTTGAAATGGATTTGGAAATCGAGTTGGTGTCGTTTGTTGGATGTTGATAGTAAAAGTTCTTAGCGATTGTTGCACCTTGTGGTACAGTCGCTCAAAAAAGTATCCGAACACTATGATTGATTACAGAATTCAGAAAAAATATCTGACAACGTTTATTTTAGAAATTAGTGATTTGGCAACCTTCGTGTCACGTGATACGAAGAATTATACTGAGAGGCTCGTGCCATAACTTTGTGCTAAGCAGCTGCTTGAAGAATAATTTATTTCAGTTTTTTATTATTTTAACGTCAAAATTGAAGTAGGATTGTCGAAGCAGTTTGTGAAGATGGGGCTAGATCCCAGAAATGAGCTGCTGAAAATTCGGCTTGAATAAAGTTGAATGATGTTATTAAAATTTTGGTTTTTAGTGTCATTAACAACATACCACCCACTTCAATAGCGTTAATTTAAAAAATTTAATGTTTTAAAATTTTCAGTCGGGTTGGGTTGTTTTACCTCTGAGCTGCACTTATTTGCATACAATGGGCTAAATGGCCAGGTCACAAGGACCCCGAGGGCTCAGGGAAGATTGGCAGGAGGGGGGACCCACTGAAACAGCTCTTAGGAGACAGATGGTAGCCTTCCGTCAAGGCCATCCAGAGTGTTCTTTAATGTGCACAGGATATGGCTATCCTGCACATGGAGCCATGGCTTAACGTCCCATCCGACGGACGGCGGTCTTTTTAAGCCCATCTGTGTCCCCTACTGACCGATGGCAGGGCGGAGAGTTTTGCGGAGATAAATCTCAATGCTGACCCAGCTGGGACTCGAACCTGGGAACTGCAGATTACGAGCCTGGCGCGCTACCGACTGAGCCACCCCCTTTCAGTTGGGGCTGATTAAATTGTTAAAAGGCCGGAATTTGTGCACAGTTTTAGAAGATTGAGGGCTTAAATGCTAAATATGTCAACATTAAAAGACAAGCTTTAATTATCCTGATGGCGATTTCCTTATATGGAGGATGTAAAAAGACAATCTCTATCCATGCGCTGAGTGGGCAAGGGGTATCTCAATCGGTAGCGCACCAGGTTCGTAGTTTGCAGTTCCCAGGTTCGAGTCCCAGCTGGCCTAGCGGTTAGATTTATTTTCGCAAAACTCCCCCGCCCTGCCCATGGTCAGTAGGGGACACCGATGGCCTTGGAAAGGCAGTCGTCCGTCGGATGGGACGTTAAGCGTGGTTCCGTTCGTGTGCGGGAGACGTATATCCTGCGCACGTTAAAGAACACGTTTCTTGCTATACACATTTCTTGCCAGGGATGGTCCAATTCTATATACCTAGCAGTCCTGATTTGACGCTCCCCGATTTTTTGGTGGGGCTTTATAAAGAATTATGTTTACATGGACAAATTTGGAGACCTGAATCATTTGAAAACCAGAATAAGAGAAATAACTGAACAAATAACAAGAGATATACTGCAGCGTGTTTGGCAAGAAGGGAAATATCGATTGGGCATATGCAGAGTCAAAGACGGTGCACATGTAAAAATTTCTGTTAGGCTTTTAATTAAATATTACTTTCTTCAATATATATATATATATTATTTCCCTATGTATTGGTTCACGAAACCCCACCATTATTTTTCGGACACCCTGTATAGATGGTGCATATAAAGTGGGCATCGTATCATCAAGCAGAAAGATAACTCTTTTCCTCTAAAATCAATACTGTGGATTTTCTTCCCCCCAGCCCTATTTTGAACATTGGGAACATTAAAGAACAATCATGATCATCCTGACTGGGGACTTCCTATCTTCACACAAAAGCTGTAGCATGGGTATTTCCGTCAGTCGGATGGGACGTTAAGCCGTGGCCCCGTGTGCGGGAGAGCCATACCCTGTGCACGTTAAAGAACATGCTAGATGGCCTTGACGGGAGACTACCATCTGTCTCCCAACAGCTGTTCCAGTGGGTCCCCTCCCCCAACCTTCTCTGAGCCTTCGGGGTCCTCGTGGCCTGGCCATTTAGCCCATGGTGTGCAAAAAAGTGCCGCTCAGAGGTAAAACAATACAATCCAATGCATGGGTATTTTCCTGTTTTTCTCTTTTGAACCATGGGTTTCTTGTGACTCGACCATTTAAATTATTGTGGTGTTAAAAGGCTTATTCTTATCACGAATCATAACACGTATCTCTATTCTAACATCTGTATTCTCTTCTATATTCTACATAATGCATTAGAAACAGGCTTGATTTTCAAGACGGGTGAATTTGGTTGTCAAATTATCTTTCCCACTTCTCATCGTTTTAAAATCCATTTTCCTTTAGCTAATAACTAATTACAATGTTAAGATTTCGAAAAAAAAAATAAAGGAAAATCGGATGAAAAACAGTGAATACTGAAACACAAATTTTGGATATTGGAATTTGAAATTTGGGATATTCTGCGCTTTATTTTGTTAAGTAAGTACCTAAAACCCTAGAAGAATTCAGGTTACTATTATTCTACCCTGTAGTTCAGTGTCTCGCAAACTGTGTGCCGCGGCACAGTAGTGTGTCGCGAGAGATTCCAAGTATGCCGCGAGAGATTTTCAAATTGACACTAGATATTCCAAAGATTTCATTTTGACTTGACTTGTGTTATCGACGTGCTTTAATAAAAATCTTTCAGATTTTATCAATTGGGATCTTCTAAGTATTTATCAAGCTTTTTCCAAATTTTAGTATTAATTTTTGATTATTTCAAGCCATAGAATGGACAAATATTTAAAACAAACACCGAGTTATGAATTAAAGAACGAGAGCAAATCTTCAAGTAAAACCAAGCTGATGACTTCAACAAAGCGCAAATATAATGACGATTATAGAGAGTTTGCTTTTATTCTTTTTTAGGTGTGCCGCGGAAAAAAAATTAGATTCAGTGTGCCGCAGAGTAAAAAAGTTTGCGAGACACTGCTATAGTTAGAGAATAAATAAAAATATCGTATCTAGAAACATTAACTAGAACGTACCTAGAAATGTTAGTCAACTGAAAAAAGAAAAGACTAGTCCCATCAACTGCACTACTTCTTTCGTTTAGATAGAATTTCGTAAAGAAAGCACACCTCCGTCCAGCAGCCATTTTATGCCACATCTCTTTACGAAGAGAACAGGGAACTTCTTTACAGTCACCCAGTTCTTCCTTTGGCGATTGTAACAACTGTCTCGGCGTTCAGATGTGGGACCCACCAATTCCCCTTTCTGTCTTTCTCTCCCCCCTCCCTCTCACTCTATTCTTATCCAGACATCATTTGGAGTAAGTGGGAGCAACTTTTTTTTTCTTGTTACCTAGGAATGCTTTGGCTTTGTCGCTTTCTGGACTGCAACCCTGTTAACAATGGGATTTCGCCTGTGCCATACATGCCCAAATATTCCCCGTGAAAAGCACAAACGGACTGGATAAGGGATTTCGAGTAAAGAGTAGCTGAAATTTCGTAAGAGGAATAAAAGACGACGCTATGCGTACATATAACTCCTTTCATGTGTGTGTGTGGTTCTACTCTTGTTATATAGAATAGTTGACAGAAGAGACTTTTTCGTTTCAGTTGAAAATGTATTTATGTAACTACATAGTTTGAAAAGACTGCTGAAAGAGTTTCCGACTCAACCGAGTGTTCATTACTTTCTTCTCTGTTAAACTGAGAATTCACTTTACCTTGGAGAGTTCACTCACTACTCAGTGCCGAGACAATTTATAGTAAGGTCGACAAGCACATACAACGATTCCTATAAAATGGAACGCTGTCAGTTCTTTGTAAAATGACGCAATCTGAAATAACGACCCAAAACATTTTGGTAATATATTCTTGAGCAAAGCTTTGACTAAATATTCAAATATTAGTATACTTATTTCATTATTAGGATTGATCCAACGAAATAAAATTGCATAAGAACTGTTCCCTGGGGTGGGAATTGCTCATGCAATTCTGTCCTTTTAAATAAGAGACTTAAGCACACCAACTCCCCCAATTGGACTAAAACTTGTCAAACACTATTAAAAGTTCTAGGTACGACACTAGATGCCCGACCATAATTTCCTAATTCAGAATTATCCTTTGGGTTGGGTTGGGTTGTTTTACCTCTGAGCGGCACTTTTTGCACACCATGGGCTAAATGGCCAGGCCACAAGGACCCCGAAGGCTCAGAGAAGGTTGGGGGAGGGGACCCACTGGAACAGCTGTTGGGAGACAGATGGTAGCCTCCCGTCAAGGCCATCCAGCGTGTTCTTTAACGTGCACAGGGTATGGCTCTCCCGCACACGGGGCCACGGCTTAACGTCCCATCCGACGGACGGCGGCCTTTCCAAGCCCATCGGTGTCCCCTACTGACCGTGGGCAGGGCGGGGAATTTTGCGGAGATAAATCTCAACGCTGACCCAGCTGGGACTCGAACCTGGGAACTACAGATTACGAGCCTGGCGCGCTACCGACTGAGCCACCCCCGCCCCAATTATCCTTTGGATTTCTCAAAAGATATATTTGACAATCGTGCGACATGGACAAAATTCGCATTTTTCTGGGACGGAGTTGTTCACTCAGTAGTGCGTATACCTCGTGCACGTTAAAGACGTCGTGCACGTTAAATACCTCGTGCCTCGTTAAAGAACTTCGGTCTCCTAACACTGCCATCGGTCGCCTAACAGTTGTCTACTGAGTCCACTTCCCCAACCTTCTCTGAGCATTTGGGGTCCTTATGACCTTGTAATTTAGCCCATTGTGTGCAAAAAAATGACGTCGAAAGTTTAAGAACCCAACATACATATTCCTTAAAACCTACTGTTTGTGATTTGTATTAATCAGGTTTTTCATAACTATAGCATTTTGTTTCAGTAATGAAGTACAATTAGAGTATATCTCTTTAAACTCATTCATATCACCTCTAAAGCTACGAATAATGTTAAGTACAGTGGATTTATTTCCCTACACCATACCGAGATGTGACATTTCAAGATTTGCGATTTACAGGCCGCCTACTTAATCGCTAGGCCATTCCCATCTCTTATTATTGTGTCGTCGATCCGTGCTCAATTTAACATTTAGTTCGTTGGTGGCAATATTCCAGGTGTGAGAAATTAAATTTAATGTTTGCATTTAATGATGGTGGCAACAGTGAAAAGATTTACGCTTTAATGTCTACATAGCAACGTAAAATAATACCTTAAAAGGAATGTTTTCAGTTTACGAAGGAAATTGCGAGAATTGAACAAGACGGCAAACAGAATGGAAATATGCAAACAAAGAAAGCAATGATCATATTTTTGATCTTTAAACAGCTACAGCAAAATGAGGAGAGAATTAGAGACTCTTTCCCACGACGGAAATTTAAATCGGCACAATAGCAACAATGAGAGAAAAGGTGGCCATTTAGCCCCTGCGCTGAACTCTCATTAAAGATCTGGCAGCGTTCAGTTGAAGTAATTGCTCTCCTCTGGCTGCAGTGAAATATGACCGCATTACAGAAAGGCCATGGTTGTAAATTACCATTTACAATTTTCCATTCTCGTCGAATATTTACTGGCGAAAAGTGTTTTTCGTTCTAGTCCCTAAGGATGCAAATCAACGACTCAAGATGTTTAAAGTTTCGGATATTTATTCGATGCTCTTGGCCAACGGGGATATCTTTTATGCAATGGGTTGCTATGGCGATAAAGAAAATATGATCTGTGAATCATGGTCAGAAATGCGTTAAAAAAATCACTTTAATGTATTGAGAGGAAAAATTCTTGAGATTTTTTTGGCTAATTAACGTGTTACTAGAAATTTAGGAAGGTGTACGCAAAATGTTGAGGTCTAAATCAATTTTTTTAGTAAAAGGTAGAATTGTACAAAAAAGCACGGATGTTTCTTGTGTTTTCTTTCTGTTGACGTCCCGCTTTACACAGATCTTCTCTAAGGTTGGCGTATTATGTGGATTGGCTCATGTCAGATCTCTATGGGAAGCAGTTGCTTGAGAGAGGGGGGGGGGGGATATATAATCTAAAGAGCAGATTTAAGATTTACCTGACGTTCCGCTTTACACAGATCTTCTCTAAGGTTGGCGTATTATGTGGATTGGCTCATGTCAGATCTCTATGGGAAGCAGTTGCTTGAGAGAGGGGGGGGGGATATATAATCTAAAGAGCAGATTTAAGATTTACCTGACGTTCCGCTTTACACAGATCTTCTCTAAGGTTGGCGTATTATGTGGATTGGCTCATGTCAGATCTCTATGGGAAGCAGTTGCTTGAGAGAGGGGGGGGGGATATATAATCTAAAGAGCAGATTTAAGATTTACCTGACGTTCCGCTTTACACAGATCTTCTCTAAGGTTGGCGTATTATGTGGATTGGCTCATGTCAGATCTCTATGGGAAGCAGTTGCTTGAGAGAGGGGGGGGGGATATATAATCTAAAGAGCAGATTTAAGATTTACCTGACGTTCCGCTTTACACAGATCTTCTCTAAGGTTGGCGTATTATGTGGATTGGCTCATGTCAGATCTCTATGGGAAGCAGTTGCTTGAGAGAGGGGGGGGGGATATATAATCTAAAGAGCAGATTTAAGATTTACCTGACGTTCCGCTTTACACAGATCTTCTCTAAGGTTGGCGTATTATGTGGATTGGCTCATGTCAGATCTCTATGGGAAGCAGTTGCTTGAGAGAGGGGGGGGGATATATAATCTAAAGAGCAGATTTAAGATTTACCTGACGTTCCGCTTTACACAGATCTTCTCTAAGGTTGGCGTATTATGTGGATTGGCTCATGTCAGATCTCTATGGGAAGCAGTTGCTTGAGAGAGGGGGGGGGGATATATAATCTAAAGAGCAGATTTAAGATTTACCTGGCGTTGCCCGGGTCATTACCCAAAGATACACAACTTGACAAATATACAGATATATTAAACATCTGCAAATTTTCGACGTTGAAAAAAAAATTAAAACTTGCTTTATGGAAAACAATATATAACGGTGCTGTTTTAAATCGCTTTCTTATATGCTTTTCTCTCGAATGAGTGTCAATTGTTATATTTTGTTAATTATTTCGTTTCTGCATATAGATGACAAAATTTTAATATCGTATACAACTATTTTCTTTCTGGCTTCATGACCTCTGTAGACAAATAATTGTTATATTCTTTTAAACAAAAGAATATAACAATTACGTTTATTCATTTATTTATTTGTTTATTTTACGTTTATTCATTTATTTATTTTGGGAGGGGGTGGCTCAGTCGGTAGCGCGCCAGATTCGTAATCTGCAGTTCCCAGATTCCAAAACACTCTGCCCACAGTCAGTAGGGGACACCGATGGGCTTGGAAAGGCCGCCGTCCGTCGGATGGGACGTTAAGCCGCGACCCCATGTGCAGGAGAGGCATACCCTGTGCACACTAAAGAACACGCTATCTACTAACAGCTGTCTAATGGGTCTCCTCCCCCAAACTTCTCTGAGCCTTCGGTGTCTTTGTGACCTGGCCATTTAGTTCATGGTGTGCAAAAAATTGCCGCTTAGAAGCAAAACAATCCAACCCCTTTGTTTTTCTGAAATTATTTAATCGAAGTAAATATTGTAACTGTATTATATTTCCTTCGGACAAGCAATGTAACTTTGTGGAACAACTCTAGGTCTTTTTGTAACATTATGATAAGAAAATAAAGATTCATTTATAAAAAAAACAACCTGTCCCCTGCCCTCGGTCATAAAGGTAACACTGATTTTCTGGTTAGTTGAAAAGGCTGTCGTCTGTTGGATGGGACGTAAAGCCATTGCCCCATGTGCAAGAGAGCCATACCCTGTGCATGTTAAAGAACACGCTGTATGGCCTTGACTGGCGGCTCTATCTGTCACCTAACAGTTCTCCATTGGAACCTCTTCCCCAACCTTCTCTGAGCCTTTGAGGTCTTCGTGACATTTCATTTAGTCCATTGTGTGCAAAAAAATATTCGCTCAGAGGTAAAACAATCTAAAGTGGTTAAAAGTGGTAGGATGGGTGATGTTTCATTTAACTTTAACCCTTGTGCTTTTTGACAAGTTTCTGTTTTTCTTGGGAGAAGTGTGACAGATATTGCTGATGTGCATGAGGTGGAAAAGAGAGCGAGGATTACTACTGGAACATCTAAGAATATATGGAAAGTGTGAAGAAATTAAATGCACACATAGACATAAGACTAAGTTTAAAGTACACAAATGTTTCTTTCCATTGTAATGTTTACTATTAAGCACATAGATAGGTATATGGCTCAGGACCCCGCACGAATTTTTGAAATGGTAAAAAGAGAAACATGCTCCCATGGCTTCTTATTAGTAGAGGATTGTGCTGGGAGCTACAATCCTCCAGTAGTCTCTTACAAGTAAAGGGTCATAGTTATGAGCTAGAATCTTCCTGTTGTTTCTTACTAATAGAAGGTTATGGTGAGGGAAACTTGTGAGGACTAGCAACAGGTTTGAAGCAATTTATCCTAACTGACCGAGGGCGGGCTGGGAGTTTTGCGGAGATAAATCTCAACACTGGCCCAGGTGGGACTCGAACCTAGGAACTACAGTTTACGAGCCTGGTGCGCTGTCAACTGAGTTACTCCCCTTCCTTAACCTTCATTAGAATCATCATGAATATTACAGTAGTTATGTTTATAGCTACTGAATTATCCATTGCAGGCCGATTCAAATCTATTTTGATAATAGATATATCTAGAGAACAATCAAAACTTATGCATTCTGGGTAACTTTCATAACCTATCACTGCTTGGGGATTATATATGTATATTTGTACATACTTTTGAGATAACTTTGGAATAAAATTGACTTCGTACATAACCTCTTTCCCTCTACGTTACCACGCAATCCCTTATCTGTTAGCAGTGCCGTCAGCACAAAACCCACAGCACTACAGCTGCTCCACTCTCATCTTGTGGAAAGCGAGAGTCGAGTCGATATATCTTGGCAGATTAGCGCTCTACAAGTTAAAGCTACTGCTTCTATCTTGTTTCCCTGTGAGTGTCGCCTGCACCAGATAAGAAGCGTCGTGCATGCTGTAGTGATCAGAAGAGCAAGATTCTCCCCAGGGTAAAAGGATTAGCGTCAAGGTACTTTTATGGCTGCGCCGCCAAAGAATAGAGGAGATAGCCGTATTCTAGTAATGAAAGGAACTCCCTTTGCGGTGACGGTATAATAATGCCTTCTGTGCACAGGCGTTAGAAAAGTTTTAGTTGAACAATGGTAGTATCACTTCACAGTGAGCGTGATGGAGAAGGAGGAAGCGTTACCGTTTGAATTTATGTTCATAAAAGTATGTCATTTCAATTTTTTTTAAATTCAAATTTGACGATTTTATATTTTTGTTTGTTTTATAATTTCATTTATGTATCGTTTAGTGATTTTGTATAAAAATGATCAAAGGAAAAAAATTGTTATTATTACAGTATGCAAAATGTATTGGGATCTCGAAAAAAAAACGTTCTTGGGGATTTTGTTTAGGGGAAAGCTTTTGGGATTTCTGTACCTCGAAATGGCAGTTTTGGTAATGCTCTCTGTGTGAGACATTAATGCTGAGATATGACGTGTACAGGGTATGGCCGTGACCACCGAGAGAGAAGGCCGAGGCACTCCTTTGCCGGAAGAGCTATGTCGTCACGAACATTGGTGTTCCGGTCGCCATTTTTGAATAGCTTTAGTTTCGAATGAGTCACGCTAGTTGAGTTGATTGATTTTGATATATTTGTGAGTTTGTTTTAGCGTTTACAGCTATACCTAGCTATAAGTGCAGGATGAGAACAAGCAATTCCGATTTTAAAATGTGTACCTCTGTGGCAAGCAGCTGCTTGAGAGGGTATTTATTTATTTTATTATTTTATTTATATATATGTGTGTGTGTGAAGCATTAGTAAGATTGTTGTGGAAACCTTTGCATTTAATCTTATTACCTTCAGATTCTTATTTGTGTAAAATAAATGTGTGGGAATAAATTAGAAATTTTAATTACCATTGTAACTGTTTCATTATTTTTTATATCTAGTTTCTTCAATGCATATAAAAAAAAGATGGCATTGAATGAAAATAGTTTAATGTACTTTAAAAACGCTCATTTTTTTTGAAATCGTAAGGAAAAATTACACAAAAAGAATATAGGAAACATTGTAGTGCTTCTGAAAGAAATTGCATGACACAATTTAGTTAAATTTTTACGTAGTCACGGTAAACACCACTCTTAGTGACGTCATAAATCATCCTTGTCTCTCGGTGGTCACGGTATGGCTCTCCTGCACACAGAGGCTCTCCTGCACACAGAGGCCACGATGAGAAAGGGGACAAGACGGGCTTGGAAGGGCCGCCGACGGACGGCGGTCCTTCCAAGCCCGTCTTGTCCCCTTTCTCATCCAGGGAAGGGTCAGGGTTTAGCGGATATAAATGTCAACGCTGGCCCAGGTGGGACTCTAACTGGTACTCGTGCGAGAATTACGAGCCTGAGACGCTGTCGAACTGAGCCGACTTCTGTCACCTCGATATCAGGATAAAATTTGATCACTTTTAAGTCACAAATCGGTACGCGCTTTTAGTCAGAAGTCCATTCACAATCTTTTTTTTCAATTTGAATTTCAGTTTTTTCACTTTGTTTTTTATAGTGACCTATAAAAACAGTTTTGGACTCTGGCTGAAATTTTCCAGCATGTGTGCTTATTAAAATCTAATTATTAAACTCTGATTAATTAAATGTTTCAAATTGTAATAAATAATTATTTATTTTACTTTTCTTAAACCTTTATTTCTCACAATTATAAAACAAAATGTAGATTTAAATTATCACCGAACCCGAAGTAAATAAAAAAAAATAAATAAATACCACCTCAAGCAGCTGCTTGCCACAGAGGTTTGACAGGAGCCTGTCAGTCTGTGTTATTTCAAGCTCCGTTTTTTTGAGAGTCCTAGGACCAACCGTATCTAATGCCTGTATATTAAGTTATTCTAGCATTGTGAAGCCCACAAGAAACTAATCTGAAATCCTTCTAATCATGTTACTATCCCACAAGAAAATTAACTAAGCCTTGTACAAGCGTGAGCTTCCAAAATGGCGACAGAAAATTAAACTTAAGATCAACAACTTCGGCTCACTTCCAGGGGAAATTTGATGCGATAAGAACGTAACCCATTCCCAATTCTTTGCATCTCGTAGCTTGCTCAGCGGCTTTGTTTCCTTTTGTTGTGGCGAGTTTTGTTTGTTCATAAGGCTCATAAAAACCTCGTTATCTTTTACGCGGAAAATCTCATTAAAAATATACGAAATGCAGTTGGAATCTGGATAGCTTTATCTGGGTGCGTCTGCGGCAGAAGTGACAAGGTTTCGCGAACTAAATGCTTCTGATTTGCGGGCATTTTAATGATGGAGCCATGTGGCGACGAAATTGTTTCATTTTGTGGAAGTTTGGTGAAGAAAAACAGATGCTTTTACAGCAAATTTTCTTTTTTTTTTTAGAAAAGCTTCGGAAAAATGTTTTTGAGAAATTATACTCGGGATTAACACTTTGCGCGTTTTAGGCGAGCAATGCTACAAGCGATGGTAAAATTTCAACTAAATAGTTTACAATTAAGATTAGGATTTAACGCTGTGTAAGGTTAGAGACCTAGATATTGCACTCAGCTGGCTGGTTGGTTGGTTGGTTTACCTCTGAGCGGCACTTTTTTGCACACCATGGGCTAAATGGCCAGGTCACATGGACCCCGAAGGCTCAGAGAAGGTTGGGGAGGGAACCCAGTGGAACAGCTGGTGGGAGACAGATGGTAGCCTCCCGTCAAGGCCATCCAGCGTGTTCTTTAACGTGCACAGGGTATGGCTCTCCCGCACACGGGGCCACGGCTTAACGTCCCATCCGACGGACGGCGGCCTTTCCAAGCCCATCGGTGTCCCCTACTGACCGTGGGCAGGGCGGGGAATTTTGCGGAGATAAATCTCAACGCTGACCCAGCTGGGACTCGAACCTGGGAACTACAGATTACGAGCCTGGCGCGCTACCGACTGAGCCACCCCGCCCCCACACTCAGCTGGCATTATTGTGCGTTGGCTATGAGGCTGTGGTAAGAGAGATTGGCTCTCACTTAGGTGGGAAGCAGGCAGTTGATGCTTCGATAATTCCTTCACTTTATAGGTTGATCGAAGACAGTGGCGAATCATGCATCGCAAATCTAGGAACGGGGGAGATGTTGGCACAGTTAACACAACGACAGTTCTCATAGACAATTCGCTGATTCAGTTATCACTGAGGATGGTTGTTTACCTCTGAGCGTCACTTTTTTGCACACAATGGGCTAAATAGATTCCTTACAAGGACCTGTGCGCAAAAAAGTGTCGCTCAGAGGTAAAAGAACCCAACTGAACCTAATAGCTGTCCAATGGGTCCTCTTCCCCCAACCTTCTCTGAGCTCTCGGGGTCTTTGTGACCTGGTCATTTAGCCCATTGTGTGCAAAAAAGTGTCGTTTAGAGGTAAAAGAACCCAACTGAACCTAACAGCTGTCCAATGGGTCCTCTTCCTCCAACCTCCTCTGAGCTCTCTGGGTCTTTGTGATCTGGCCATTTAGCCCATTTTGTGCAAAAAAAGTGTCGCTCAGAGGTACAAGAACCTAACTGAACCTGACAGCTGTCCAATGGGTCCTCTTCCCCCAACCTTCTCTGAGCTCTCGGGGTCTTTGTGACCTGGTCATTTAGCCCATTGTGTGCAAAAAAGTGTCGTTTAGAGGTAAAAGAACCCAACTGAACCTAACAGCTGTCCAATGGGTCCTCTTCCCCCAACCTTCTCTGAGCTCTCGGGGTCTTTGTGACCTGGCCATTTAGCCCATTATGTGCAAAAAAGTGTCGCTCAGAGCTAAAAGAACCCAACTGAACCTAATAACTGACCAATGGGTCCTCTTCCCCTAACCTTCTCTGAGCTCTTGGTGTCTTTGTGACCTGGCCATTTAGCCCATTGTGTGTAAAAAGGTGCCACTCAGAGCTAAAAGAACCCAACTGAACCTAACAGCTGTCCAATGGGTCCTTTCTCCCCAACTTTCTCTGAGTTCTCATGGTCCTTGTCATCTGGTTAAAAACGTACCGCTCAGAGGTGAAACAACCCAAACTAATCTGTACTCATCTCAATCAGTAGAACATTCTCTAAATCAATTTACCGACACAAATTATGGTATCCCTAACACGCGGTAGAGAAAGAACCACCCACTTTGGGGATGCGGCTCCGCTGAAGGATAAGAGGCACTTGGGTGATGGATCGCTAGTAACAGGATCAACTTCCGATCCTGCCAATAGCTCGCGGTCAGACAGATATTCCCTCACGGCCATCGCCGCTTTCAGTTTTCCCATTTATATTCTTAATCACTCCCACTTAAATATTGCTTTGAAGTTTGCCTGCTGAACAGTTACGGCATCTTCGTGAAACCATCACCCATCTCCTTTAGAGACTGTAGCTTCCTCAACCCAAAACCTATTCAAAGACAAATCTCGCGTTCTTCACCCTCTTGAAACCGACAACGCAACTCATTATAATCCCTCATCCTCTTTGGTTGGAGGTCGATCCGACTGAAACAATCGTAGCAGATCCAAGTCTCCTTTAGTGCCGGGCCCACTAATAGCAAACATGTAATTAAAAGTTCCCAAGTATCGGCTATGTGTGGGTATATGTGTGTGCGATTTTTTTTTTCGATACGTCGTTCTCCCACGCAGACTCGCTCAATTAGACGACCTCTCTCCCCCTGCCCCCTCCCCTTCCTAACATTCCCCCGAAAGCTTCCATACGGGTCCAGCTAATTAATGAATAGGGTAATTATGCAGACTGACGACTTAACGGATTTTGTTAAAATTAGTATCCCTAAAACAATTACCCTCCTCTAGCATTAAAAGAGAGGAACGATAATTAATATTGTCGTGGCAGTAAGAATAATTTAATTAGTAAAATCCAGTAGGGTATAGATTGGAGCCAGCATAATTATATTGAGATTGCCGGCTCTTGTCTCCGGCGCTGCTATTAGCGCTACAGCGACAGTGCCGCTGCCACCATCTCCACCTCCCCGTGTGGGAACGCCGCCGCAGAGAGAGATAGACGGCGCGGCCTCGTCCGCAGCTATTTCCGCCATGCATGTCAAAGGGGGAAGACGAAAGAACCGAGCTCGCAGGGTCATACGTCGGTGATTGGGGATGTGGCATTTTCTACCCAGTCCGAATAGCGATAGGATCTGATGCGATGGTAGTGGGGGTGGTAGACAGTTGGATGTGGTGACGGTGAGGATGCTGGGGGAGAATGAGGAAGATGAGGAGGGTGGCAAAGGGAAGGAAATGCGCCAGCTCTGTCGGATTTCCACCTAACGGAATATCGAATATTTTCCTTTTCAGTGGCACACGGTGTTGTCAGATTTCACAGATGTCAGGCGATATCAGGAGCCAGAAAAAAGGAGAGCTGTCCGCCTGTAACGTTTGGTGACAAATTATTCAACCAACTCTGCAGACCCGTGCATTATTCATTTGATATCAGTCAGTGGGGTGCGAGAGGAAGTTGCCCGAAACCACAGCCGCGGTGATAATGGCAGATATCGCGCGTTAGTTTCTCGGCTGAAAGGATAAGGACAAATCAAATAACAGCTGAAATATTTTATTAGAAATTTTGTGGCAACGGTGATGAATTCTGTTGTTTCTTTAAATCGTTTTTTTTTCTTCTTCTCCAGTTGTTGTAGCAGAGGGTTTTTTTTTGCTTTTGTTTTCTATGAATTTTATATTGGAGAACAGTTTCGTTTCTTCTCGATGATAAAGGAAATAGTTTATCTGACATATAGAGCCTTAAAGAATTATTAAAGAAATTCTCTTTCGTGACAGAGGAATGACAAATTTCAAAGTCATGTGACGTATATGCTTTTCATTGGAAAATGAGACTGGACATAAAAGAAATCTCTTGAACAAATCATTTTTTTTTTAAATTACTCGCCAGTGTTTGAAGAGTTATACAAGGTGAATATTTATTTTCGATCAGCGTAAAAACTTTTAATTAATATTTTAACAGTGCCACGGTGGTGAGAGTGGATAAAAAATCGATATAGGAAGAATATTTTTTATTCGCTTCTGATAAAGTTTGTATCACATACCTTAATACCCACCATGGTGGAATGATTGGAGATAAAAATTAACTATAATAAAATAATAAAGCTCTCAGAAAATTATTCTTAACTCTTTTCAGTTTTCCTTAGGATCGTGGGGCGGGGAAGGCTCAGTCGGTAGCGCACCAGGCTCGTAGTCTGCAGTTCCTAGGTTCGAGTCCCAGCTGGGTCAGCGTTGAGATTTATTTCCGCGAAACTCCCCACCCTGCCCACTGTCAGTAGGGGACACCGATGGGCTTGGAAAGGCCGCCGTCCGTCGGATGGGACGTTAAGGCGTGGCCACGTGTATGGGAGAGTCATACCCCGTGCACGTTAAAGAACACACTGGATGGCCTTGACGGGAGGCTACCATCTGTCTCCTAAAAGCTGTTCCAGTGGGTCCCCTCCCCCAAACTTCTCTGAGCCTTCGGGGTCCTTGTGACCTGGCTATTTAGCCCATTGTGTGCAAAACAGTGCCGCTCAAGGGTAAAACAACAACCCTTAGAATCGTCTTTAGAATCATTAGAAATTAACGATTCTTTGCTTACATGTCCAATATCTACCATTTAGTAGAGGGAGATTAGGTTGGGTTGTTTTACTCCTAATGATTTTACCTCTAAATGACTAGATTACAAGGACCCCATGGGCTCAGAGATGGTTGGCGAAGGAAATCCATTGGACAGGTGTGAGGAGATAGGTGTGAGGAGATAGGTGGAATCATCTCATTAAGATCATCCAGCGTGTTCTTAACATATACAGGATAAGGCTCTTCTTCATATGTGATCATGGCATAACACTTCATTCAACGGACGTCTGACTTTCCAAGCCCATTGGTGTCCCCTTTTTAACCGAGGCATTGGGTTGGCTTGGGTTGTTTTTACCTCTGAGCGGCACTTTTTTGCATACAATGGGCTAAATGACAGGTCACAAGAACCCCAGATGGTTAGGGTAAGGAGGATCTACTAGACAGCTATTGGGAAACAGGTGTTAGCCTTGCGTCAAGGCCATCAAGAGTGTTCTTTAACGTGCCCAGGGTATGGCTCTCCCGAGCAAGGGCCACGGCTTAACGTCCCATCCGACGGACGTAATTGACACGATGTCTAATCCGACGGATGTGACGGACACCGTGACCTTTCCAAAGACATCGGTGTCCCCTTACTGACAGGGCAGGGTCGGAAGTTTTGCGGAGATAAATCTCAAAGATGGCACAAGTGAGACTCGAACCTGGGAACTGCAGATTATGAGTATGGCTTCCTCACCGCGTATTGGAGCGCTACCGACTGAGTAGTAGCGCATACTCATCGGTAGTTGACTGAATAGTAATGCTTTCTCATCGGTAGTGTACTGAATAGTAACGCTTACTCATCGGTAGTTGACTGAGTAGTAACGCTTACTCAGTCGGTAGCGCTCCAAAATAGGCGCTACCGACTCGAGATGTAATCGGTAGCGCTCCAAGACGCTGCCGGCTACATCTCGAAAAGGAAATAAAATATTGCTTATTGTTACCATTATTCTATTGTAGTTGTGAGAACTTATAGGTATGCTCATAACTAATAGGTGCTGGATCAAATAGAAATTACTACACCAAACATTGCACAGTCTATTGGCTCTGCGTAGTCTCATCTTTGAAAGGATTTATATTGAATGTACATTAATATTCTAATTGATTATTCGTAATTCCCAAATAAGATGTTTTACCGTTACATGTAGTAAACGTACAAAAGAACAAGTTCACAATCTGTTCAGAAAAAGTTAAATTTCTTTTCCCCATAATTTCCTCTGGAGACTTGTAATTTATATATATAGATCAAGAGGAAGTAGCAGAATGTCCTATTTCGAAACTTTTCCTTTCCTACTCCTGCTTAATGCGTTCATAAATAAGCCAAGTTTCCCTTTCATTTGCTGGAAGCAGTTTCTGCCACTGCTTCTTCGTTTACGCGTTATTGTGAAAGGCACGATTCTGACACGACAGAGCACAAGGCACAGTTTTCACAGTTAGAGCGAGTGGAATTCTTTTTCTTTGTTTAACTTTTAACACTTCTTTATGGTCTTGGTTGCTTCCTCTGCTCCCCAGGGAGTCAGGCACAGCTCACGATGACAGTAGCAGATCTGTTCTGCTTTCCATCGAGAAACTTTCAAAGTTTCCTCCAATCTAAAACATTTTTCACTATCATCTAAGGGGCGGGGGTGGCTCAGTCGGTAGGGCGCCAGGCTCGTAATCTGTAGCTCCCAGGTTCGAGTCCCAGCTGGGTCAGCGTTGAGATTTATCTCCGCAAAATTCTCCGCCCTGCCCACGGTCAGTAGGGGACACCGATGGTCTTGGAAAGACCGCAGTCCGTCGGATGGGACGTTAAGCCGTGGCCCCGTGTGCGGGAGAGCCATACCCTGTGCACGTTAAAGAACACGCTGGATGGCCTTGACGGGAGGCTACCATCTGTCTCCCAACAGCTGTTCCAGTAGGTCCCCTCCCTCAACCTTCTCTGAGCCTTCGGGGTCCGTGTGACCTGGTCATTTAGCCCATGGTGTGCAAAAAAGTGCCGCTCAGAGGTAAAACAACCCAAACAACTATCATCTAACAGAAAAGGAAGCAGAGATCAGTACGTACCTAGGCAGTTATGCATTGAATGGTAAATGCAGAAAACCAGGAGTTCTCTACCTGAGATTCGTATTAAGATATTTTAAAGAGTTAGTGCAGCTGAGTTTCAGTTTTGAGTGGGAATCATTTACATATTATTGGGTTAAATGGACAGGTCACAAGAACTTCAAGAGGTCAGAGTTAGATCGAAGAATGGGAATCGCTGGACAGCTGTTAGGAGAGCTGTTAAGGGCACTCCACAGATTCACAGGTTTTCTTTCCATTCCTTAAGTGGGATCAGAAAAACTGCTCCTAATCCCCTCTAATTAACTCTAATGAGATTATCAATGCGAATGTTGTGGTGCGTTGGGAAAATCTGGAGTTCCGCACCTGTTGGAATTCCAACCACCTTCTACCCTCTCCGCCTGTCCCTATCCAAACTTTAAGGGTTGAGCCAGAGCCACATGGTTTAGTTGTCATTGTCAGGTTTGCTAAGCGCATGCGCAATGAGTACATCATGGGAGAACTGAATGGAAGTAGAAACGCCTGTGTGCCATTTCTACTTCCATTTCAGTTCCAGTTTTCAAATCAACACGTCACGCAGGCAATTAGTGGGAGGTGGGAGGTGGCCTTGGCATGGCGTGGGAGGAAAAACTGTGTGTAGTCGGCTTTACATAAGAACCAAGGCCTAACATCCTATTCAGTTCCATTCAGTCATAGAGGTTAGTAGAGAACATTTTAAGGTGGATGCAGTATAGACTCGAAATCTGAATTTTAGCTCTGAGCGGCACTTTTTTTTTAACACAATGAACTAAATGGCCAAGTCACATGAACCCCAAGAGGGCAAAGTAAGTTGGGGAAGGGGATCCACTGGACAGCTGTTAGGAGATAGATGGAACCTCAGTTCAAAACCATGCAGCGTGTTCTTTAATGTGTGCAGGGTATGGCTCTCCTATACATGGAATCATGGCTCTACGTCTCTTCGAAGCCCAAAAGTACCCCTTTTCTTACCGAC
This sequence comes from Ryuthela nishihirai, assembly GCA_038380435.1. NCBI lineage: Eukaryota > Metazoa > Arthropoda > Arachnida > Araneae > Heptathelidae > Ryuthela > Ryuthela nishihirai. Next base: position 47,612,656 of record JAWZYU010000020.1, read on the forward strand.
GACGGGGTGACAGTTTAGCAGAGTAAATCTCAATGCTGGAACACCTGGGAATCGAATCTGGGAACTGCAGACTATGAGCCTGGCGCGCTACCGACTGAGCCGAGCCCCCCATCCTAATAAGAGAGTGACTCATGAGAGTACATGCATCACACAATTGTTATTTGGCAAAGGTGTTCGATACATTTTATCAAGGCTATGTACAGTTAAAAGTAATGAGAGGAAAACAATATACTGAACGCCAACTTAATAAATGTTGAGGGACACAAAAGGCTAGTTTATTCATTTCGCGGCATATTTAACTGTCAATAAAAAAAGTCATTAAGAGCAATTTCTACCTTTTAGTAATCGATGGTTGAAAAGTGTAATGTCGGGATCAGAAAATCTTTACTCTCTTGCAGTAGGATCTCCCTCTCTAAGATTTTAATAGCGCAGTTGAAGTTAATAAAGCGATCGTATTTCTTCTATAACCAAGATAGAAAAAAAAACTATAAATAGTAGAACAAACGATGTTATAGTTTCCCGAAAAGAACAAAGACAGAGAGAGAAAATGACTTGAGCGTTGTTAAAAGAAGGTTTGCTACACAATCATCATCATTTTGATCACTGCTGTTTTTCGCACACACTCCAACGCACGAGTGGAAGACCCGAGGCAGGAGGAGGTACAAAATATGAAATGCCCTTACTACTCTTGCAGACGAGAAACAAAGAGTTGGGAGAGAATATGACGATGCCAGCAGCCAGCAATTGATAAAAAGAACTGAAGGGATAAAAAAAAGAAAGCAAAAAATAAACCTATAATTCCTCTTTCGCAAGAAGCATTTTTGAACCACCAAGAAGAAGAATGAAGAAAGCAAAAAGCGAAAAGCGCGTTTATTAAAATCACGCTAGTCGGAGTCGCTCCAGGTGACGTTTGGAACAGCGACAAAGCATTGTTCTTGAAGAATGTGATGACTGAGAACGTCATAGGAAATAATCCTCATACACAACGGGAGAAGATGTTTTTTTTTCCCGGGGGGAAAAATGCCTGAACATTTTTTTCCCCTATTTTTCTCCTTTTCTAATAAGTAGTGAAATAGTCTTTTATTTTTCTGTGTTTGTCTTATGTGTGTGTGTGATGGACTCGGAGTCTTTGAGCAGAAAAATGACCGTGAAATCATCACCGGCTTGGTGGAAAGATTGGAGATGAAACAGCAAAATAACAGTGAAGCAATGAAATAAGCGCTTCGAGAAAAACTCTCAACGAAATTATTTGTTGGTCGGAACTAGATATATACCGTCTGAAAATCTATTCTGCGTTCAATAAATCACATGTACAATTCTCGCGCGTATGCGACAGGCAGGGGATGAAATGTTTTGTTTCTGTTTTCAAAGTAGTGAGGGAAAAGAGAAAGTGGAATAGGAGTAATTAATTGTTTAAAGTTGTTGAGATGAAAAGTTTGAAGGGAATGAATGATATTTAAAAATCACGATGGAAGATAGAGGCTGGAAAATAGCAGTAATGATGGAAAGCAGAAAAAAAAGAGATTGAGTAATTGTTTCGTGACAAAAAAGTGGTTGAAAAGGTAGAAAGTTGAGTTGGCTGGATTGCATCTTCTGAGTGGCTGGAGCCACTCAGAATATGGCTGGATTGTTTTACTTCTGAGTGGCACTTTTTGAATCGGCTTAATGGCCAGGTCATAAGGACCCCAGACTATGCAGGTAGACAGTTCTTACAGACAGATGGAAAATCTCCCGTCGAAGCCATCCAGAGTGTTCTTTAACGTGCATAGGGTATAGCAGCCATCCGAGAGACAGCGGTCTTTCCAAGCCCATTGGTGTCCCTATCTCGTTGAGGGCAGATTGGAGATTTGTGGAAAAATTCTCACTTGGAATCGAACCTGGGAGCAACAGATTACGAGCCTAATGCGCTATCTACTATCCCCCCCCGCCCCTGGAATATGAGTAATTGTTTAGTGATTAAAATGTCGAAAGAATAAAAATGGCTATTTGTTTTAGAAAGTTTGGTTTAGAAAGCAAATCGTATATTATAATAGAGAGAATTTTCCTCATACAGTTCAACAAGGATCGACCATCCCTGAGCAACGTCAGATTATAGCATAAGAAATTCTTTGAAAGGGCAGACAGGCCAACGCTACTGACGTGGTCGAAGTCGAACATCAGTAGTTAAATGTGCTCCAGGATATTTAACTACTGCTGCTCACATGGAACTGTGCTCACATTGAAGTGTATTAACTTTGGAAGTTAAAACGTCTTGAGTTGAACTATCAAATGTAGCATGTCACATGTCTCTGCAGGAAGTAGATTTTTTAAATTGTCTAGAGCAGTGGTTCTCAACCTTTTATGCTTCCCGTACCCTCTGGAAATGTGTATGTAACTGGCGTATAGATAGATAAAACTATAGTTATAGTATAACAATGATTATTTTTACTTTGTTATTAGATCTAGCGACTTTTGAGCTCTCACGACATACCCCCAAGTGGTACGCGTACCCCACGGGTTGGGTTGTTTTACGTCTGAGCGGCACTTTTTTGCACACAGTGGGCTAAATGGCCAGGTTACAAGGACCCCGAAAACTCAGAGAAGGTTGGGGGGAGGGGACCCGCTGGAACAGCTGTTAGGAGACAGATGGTAGCCTCCCGTCAAGGCCATTCAGTGTGTTCTTTAACGTGTACATGGTATGGCTCTCCCGCACACCGGGCCAAGGCTTAACGCCCCATCCGACGGACGGCGGCCTATCCAAACCCATCGGTGTCCCTTACTGACCGTGGGCAGGGTAGGGAGTTTTGCGGAGATAAATCTCAATGCTGACGCAGCTGGGACTCGAACCTGGGAACTACAGATTAGGAGCCTGACGCGCTACCGACTGAGCCACCCCAGCCCCGCGTATCCCACGTTGAGAACCTCTAGTCTAGAGAATTTTAACTTGCCTTGTATTGGTGATTGGAATATATAAATTAGAAACGAGTAATCGTTTAAACAGTGATTGAAAGTGAAGAAAAACATCCCACAATCTTCTCTATAATATTTTTTTTGGTAAGTTGGCTGCCTAAGAAGAAGGCATTTATTTTATTTCATAACTTAAATATAACGTTACCGTATCCAACAGCTTTGCGAACAAAAGAAGGATTTCGTTTAACCAAGTCTAGGAAGTATTCCGAGAACTTCTAGAGCCGATCACGATCATCTTCAATCAAGGCAATAGAGGAAATAAACCTTTCAATCCAGCATCTTTTATCATCCGTTTCATGTTAGATCCGGATAGATTTATTTCCAGAGAAGTTCTCCTTTGGGACTTGGCTGGAAAATCTCAATAATGCGTTCTCTGTTAACTTGGTATTAAACAGATCTGGGTCTTTCGATTCGTGAGCAATCCTCAACATTTCGACTTTAATTGAATATTCTTGCCAATTTTAAAACGTTTCTCTGTCATGGCTCATTGCTATGAAAGATGTCAATGTGCAATTTCGATACTTTGTTTTACAGAAAATGCTTAGACGGTGAAGAATTATCAGGTTGTCTTACCTTTGAGCTTTGTCTAAACTTAAAAAAAAAAAATCAAACTTCAAAGTCATGATTTTCAGAAAAATTTTTTATTTGAGCGGCACATTTCTTGGCACACAATGGGCTAAATGACGAGGTCACGAAGACCGCAAGTGCTCAGAGAAAGTTGGGGGAAGCGGGCCCATTGAACAGTTTAGGAGACAGATGGAAGCCTCCCATCATCGATGGCCATCCAGAGTGTGCTTTAATGTGCACAGGATATGGCTTTCATTAACAAGAGAGCCACGGCTTAGCGTTCCATCCGACGGATGGTGTCCTGTCCAAGCCCATCGATGTCCTCTTTCTCTTAGAGGGCAAGGTAGTGGTTAGCAGAGACAAATCTCAACACTGGCACGGTTGGGACTCGAACCTGGGAACTGCAGATTGCGACCGTGGCGAGCTATCGAATGAGGCAACATCCGCTGAATTATCAGGTAAAGGCCAATCAGAATAAAAATTGAAAGTTGAAAAAATCTCTTTTATAAATTATAAAGTTATTGTTCATTGAGCTATTTAGAGGCCATTCTGTATATTTACAAAGCTCATCATAACCAGATGGTTCCAGGTTCGAGTCCTCATGGTGTCTGAATTGATATTCTGTCTCTCTCCTCGGTGAGAGACGAGATATCGATGTGATTAGTAAACGGACATCTTTCGGATGGAACATTAAGCCGTGGTTCCGTTTTCAGGCGATCCTATTAAAGAACAAGCTGGATGGCTTCCATGCGTTTTCTGTCAGTTTTCCAGCGTATCCTCTTCCTCAACCCTGCCCTGAACCTTTGGGGTCCTTGTGACCTGGCTATTTAATTGAAACCGAAGCAAAATTCTGCATATCTATTTTATTATTGCATTACATATGCATAATAAAAATTTGAGATAAAAAAATAACGAATTTTTAATTTTGTAGAGTGATTTCTGTGGAAGTTAATATTTACATAAACTTAAAATAATAATGAAATATAATGCTATATATAATTTATTTAACTAATGATAATGAATCTATATAAAGTCATAATCTCAGAGTTGGGTTGGGTTGTTTTACCTCTGAGCGACACTTTTTTGCACACCATGGGCTAAATGGCCAGGTCACAAGGACCCCGAAGGCTCAGAGAAGGCTTGGGGAAGGGGACCCACTGGAACAGCTGTTGGGAGACAGATGGTAGCCTCCCGTCAAGGCCACCCAGCGTGTTCTTTAACGTGCACAGGATATGGCTCTCCCGCACACGGGGCCACGGCTTAACGTCCCATCCGACGGACGGCGGCCTTTCCAAGCCCATCGGTGTCCCCTACTGCCCCTATGCAGGGCGGGGAATTTTGCGGAGATAAATCTCAACGCTGACCCAACTGGGACTCGAACCTGAGAACTACAGATTACGAGCCTGGCGCGCTACCGACTGAGCCACCCCCGCCCCCATAATCTCAGAGGAAATAGCCAGGTGGGATATTAACTCTTAATAATAGTTGCTCAAGAGAATTTTTCATCTAGAATTAATATCGATGTGTAATTAATTTTATTATCGTGCATTAGTTTAACTGCACTCATATGAAATAATGTTTACTTTAAATTTATTTGAATTCAACATTGAGGAAAAATATTTCCTCATGAATAAGTTCAGCTTTCTCTCTGAACTTGGGGTGGAGGAGGCTCAGTCGGTAGCGCGCCAGGCTCGTAATCTATAGTTCCCAGGTTCAAGTACCACCTGAGATTTATCTCCGCAAAACTTCTCGTTCTGTCCATAGTCAGTAGGGGACACTGATGGGCTTGGGAAGACTGCAGTCCGTCGGAGGGACGCAATGCCGTGGCCCCGTGTGCGGGAGAGCCATCTCTGTGCACGTTAAAGAATATTCTGGATGTTTTTTTTGCAGGCTACATTTTGCAGGGAGTTGTCTCCTAACGGTTGTCCAGTGAGTCCCCAACCTTCTCTGAGCCCTCGGGTCCTTGTGACCTGGCCATTTGGCCCATTATGTGCAAAAAAAGCACCCCTCAGTGGTAAAACAACTCAACCCTTTAAACTTCTTTATATATTTTAAAGAATGTTTTTATGGCATATTTTAAATAGAGAACGTCAACTAATCCTTTGGTTAAAAAGCAAAGTTTTGTTTTACATATTAAATCAAACAGAAAGTGGCCGCGTTTTAACGACACAGAATATGCCAGTAAAAAATGTTCTACCACACTAAGAAAAAATTTCTTATTCTTCCGGCATCTCGAAGATTTTCAAAAAGCCATTTTTTCAACCTTTTCTTTCTCCATTGTCAACTTCTTTAAGAGAAATTAACTCTCCCCAAGGCATCTCACGTTAACAGCAATTTTACGAGGGTTACTCAAGTTCCCAAAAATTCTGAACTTCCATTCATCAAGGGTAGTTTTTAGCTCACGAGCACAAGATGCCTTACAAGCCCAAAGCATCTAACCCTTCTACCACGAGCCAATCAACGCCATCAAGGGGGATTTCAGGTGTACGAGCCTGTTCACGAGACAACGGACCGTGCGTGGTAATAAAAACAAATGACCAGTCAGGTATTCCCAAGATACTTTAAGCCATCCTGATACCTCATCCACTGAAGGTCGGTAATACATCGTGTCAGATGCCCTTAGTGATAACCATTAGTGTCCGTTAAAGCAGCTTGGGTTTTCAAATGAATAATTAAAGAGGAAGGGAGTACGTCTCCTTTAAAACGCCAACGGCAAGAAGAATTCAGCGAGGAAAGCTTGTAGAACTTTGCGCTTTAATTCACTTCCGGAGTATATGCTTCGTTAATGTTTTTCCTCGTGTGGTAAGAATTTCGAGTTTTGTTTTCACTGGGTGCAATTTTCGTGCAGCGTTTCGGTCAAGAAGTTTGTCAGCTGAAATAAATGACTGCCTCAACTACATCAGCTGAGGATTCGTGGTTTAAACAAATCATTTGTTAAAAGGCGATGAGAAGTGAGGTTGTGTTTTTCTTTACGATGAACTCGAGTTTTTTTTTTCTCAAGCTTCTTTGTAACGTTCCCAGTGAAATTTCTTTCTCAGTTCTTGAGAAAATAGAAAGACATCAGTTATTTTTCTAGATATTTGTTTTTATACCAAACCGAGAAGATATCAGCTGAAAACGAAAAATATTTTGTCTGTGATGAAAACGCGAGATTGGGATGTTTGGGAAAGTTATCTGTTATCTACGGAATGGGAGCAAATTACGCAATTTATTTTTTTTTCTAAAACTAATTTAAAGTTTTTGCGGAGTTGAAATCGAAGCGTGTTTGTTTTCATTCATTCAATAATTTATATTTTGTTATTTCCTTTGAAAGAAGTAAATATACGTGTCATCATTTTCTTCTTCAAGCAGATTCTCCAATTCTTTAACCGAGGGAATTTGTAAGTTCAAATAAAAGTGAAAAAAAAAAAAGTTTATAGTTAAAGCAAAAACATTAGAAAAACTTTAAATGTCTCTCTATTACGTTCTTTTCGCTTTCTAAGATCGTTGCATCGTTTATCTGCTACAAATCTTGCATTCGTCTAACAGTACTCATGTGAAGTTGGTTCCCCCTTGAACAGTAGGGATCAGTCGGTAGCGCGCCAGACTCATAATCTGGAGTTTCCGGGTTCGAGTCCTACCTGGGACAGCGTTCACATATATCTCCAGAAAACTCCCCACCCTGCCATCGGTCAGTAGGGGACACCGATATGGGCTTGAAAAGACCAACTCCGTCTCATGGGACGTTAATCCCATGTGAGGCAGGCCCAAGCCGTGGCCCAGTGTGCGGGTGAGTCATAACTCTGCACACTTTGAAGAACACGCGGATGGCCTTGATGGTCAGCTACCATCTGTCTCCTAACAGCTGTCCAGTTCCCCCAAATTTCTCGGGACCCATATAGGTCATTGTGTGCGAAAAAAGTAAACAACTTAGGTGCCTCTAAGAGGTAAAACAATCTATCCCATATTTCCCCAAAAATAAAACAACCTAACCCATATTTCGATTTAGACTAGTCACTCTAGGAATATAGACCTTGTGTTGCAATAATAAGGGAAATTCCCATAAAGTAATTTTTCTGAAGTAGATCCAAAGATTTCGATTAAATTTTCCTGTGAGCTGGCTTACTTGGCAGAGTCTTATGCTTGTTGTCTGTTCTTCCTAGGTTCGAAGGCCAACTGTATCCGGATACAGTTAGCCTTCGAACCTAGGCTATGCACTCTGAGAATTTTTCTTCACCAAATCCCGCTCCTCTCTCGATGAAGAAGAAGATTTTGTAGGCTTAGAAAGGATGCCGTCCGTTAAGTGATCCGTTAATAGGCGACTACATGTGCAGAAGAGCCGTATTCCACGTAGTTTAAGGAACACACTGTATGGTCTTGACGGAAGGCCACCATGCCTCCTAACAGCTGTCTAGAGGATCCATTTCCTTAAAATTTTCTAAGCCCTGGGGTCTTTGTAACTTGGCTACTTAGTCCACAGCATGCAAAAAAAAAAAGTACCGCTCAGAGGTAAAATAACCTAACTTATAAAATTTTGTCCTTTAATAGAATCTTCTACGAAAACTCTTCCATAAGTGGTAATTTCAAATAATAGCCACAGACATATACTAAATTGTTCCTTCCAGGTATTTGCAGTTTAAGATATATAGCATGCTAGATTCACCACTGTAGATTCCTCAGTATCAAACGTTAATCAAAAATTTGAATTTAATGCAGCACTCTCATTAATTAACAATCTACACTTATGAGAAAGTTCTTCTATCTATTTGACATCATTGTATGCATATTTATATGCATGTACAATAAACCCTCGTTAATCCGGAAAAATCGGGGGAAAGAGGGATACGGATTCATGATGTAAGAGATGACCCTAAAAGACGAAAAGCTTTGAACGCAAATAAGTGGAAAACTTATAGTACTGATCTTATAAATAAATATGTATCGAATATGTATGTAAATGTAGTCAATGTCTCTATAATATTGAGTTTCTATCTCAAACACTAAAATTTGAGTTTTTATCTAGAAAATTTATATAAAAAAAAAAGACATTGCACTTCTGAGTTTTTATTAAAAAAATATGAAAAGGGCAGAATATTTATTCATCAATAGACAACTCAAAATTATTGGAAGGCGGTTCAAGTATAATGGCACTGAGATCTGAAATCTATACGAAATTCTCCAGCAAATTTTCTTTCGGAAATGCCTGTCTCAAATTGTTCTCACGTTTGTTGAACCCGTTGAGCAATAACATCCGTCCGTCAATCTTGATTAAAGTATCCGGATTAGCGAGGGTTTCTGCATTTTGAAATCAGAGTAACCTGTTTAGTGATATTCTCGTAATCGTTGCCTTTGAGACGGTTTTGATTTATTAGCTAGTAATTCTTCTGAGGGCCTGCCATCCTCTCAGACCTTCTACTATGGCATATAAACTGACAGGCTCCTGTCAGACCTCTGTGGCAAGCAGCTGTTTGAGGGGGTATTTATTTTTTATTTTTTACTCATGGCTTTTAACATGCTATGAGAAAAATTGGTTTAGTGGGCCTTTTTATAAGTATTTGTACGACGATTTTTTATTTATGGCTTTTAACATGCTATGAGAAAAATTGGTTTAGTGGGCCTTTTTATAAGTATTTGTACGATGGATCACTGAATTCATGGACTATCGTCGCCAGTTCATTCGTGTTATGCTGCAATCCATCGACTCTTCAAGGTTACGGAGAAGCGAATGCAAGTTGAAACATGTTGCGATATGATCGCAAGAAACAGAACAGTATGCAGTCAGTCTCTGTCGTTTCCTCGCTTTGGAAAGGTGTTCTTCGTTTTTAAGTGTGCGATTTTCTACAGACTATGTGTGATTTGAAAATCGAGCAGCTGCATGTGATGCGAAACTCTATTCGGTAAGGCACGGACAGCCGCAGAAATGGCTCATTATATAGAGAAGAGTACAGTCGCTCAAAAAAGTATCCGAACAATATGGTTGATTACAGAATTCAGAAAAAATATCTGGCAGCGATTTTTTAGAAATTAGCGATCTGGCAACCTTGGTGTCACGTGACACGAAGGTTGCCAGATTACTAATTTCTAAAAAAAATCGTTACCAGTTATTTTTTCTGAATTCTGTAATCAACCATAGTGTTCGGATACTTTTTTGAGCGACTGTAATTGGTTGCCTAGATCTTGGGTCATTGATATCACTATTAGCCTCTTGATCATCTTACTTTACCATCAAAATTTCAAAATTATAGGATAACTATAAATTTGATATATGTATATAGACAGAGAGTTTGCGAATTTGTTTAAATTTTGGCACTTTACAAATTTTTCCGCCGTTAGAGGGCGATTTGAAAACCTTTTCCCGCGTTTGGTACCCTCTAACAGGGGAAATTTAAAGTAGTGGGTGTTGGGAAAATGCAAATGGTAATATTTTATTAGTACCTGTAAAACAGAAAAAAAAAAAGAAGTTTTCATTCCTCTCTTAAAAAATTTGCGTTTCCACATCCACCTTCAGATAAAGGGGAACTCCTTTTTCGCAATGTAGACACTTTGACCATGACACTCTACCATCAAAATTTCAAATTTTTAATCAAAATAGATCGTTTGCAATATTTGTTAAAAGATTTCGCATTTTTCCACCGTTAGAAGGCGCTGTTAAAGCTATCGGGAGTTTCAGAAAATCCGAATGTAAATATTTCATCGATGCATATACAACCCAACAATTTTTTTTATATCTAAAACCAATAAAAATTGAACGTAAACAGACAGACAGACGACAAAGCGAAAACCTTAGCTCGTTTTCGTTTTGGAAACCAGCTAAAATCATTTACAATTCATAACTCATACAATAAATCGATGGAAATTAAAGAACAGCAAGCCAAAACTTTAAAAACCTGCTTTAGAAATCTTTAACTTAACACCCTACTGAAAAAAACTAACTCGGATCCTGATCTGTTTACGACTTTCGTGTTGCGAAACTTGCCTTTAAAAGTTGGCGAAGCTTGGAGTCAGCACGGCCACACGAACAACAACAGCGCGCAAAAAAGAAAGGCGCCACTTTTAACGTAACAAGCGTTGCCGGTTGCCACTAGGCGAGGAAACAATTCGAAGCGCCCGAACGCGCTCTGCAACGGCACTGTTGACAAATTGCACGCGGATATCGGCTCACTGGCAGCAGATGCCTGTAAATTACAGAAGCACTGTTTCCGGTAGCCGCGTTGCTTGATGGTAGAGGAAGAAGTCAGACTGCGACATGGAACCATTTATTTCCAGAAACCTCCTATTTCACCCAAGGGCTCACGAGGACTTGTCACGTTACATTCCCCCGAAACAAAACATGACGAGAACAAGGGAGAAACGGAAACTGTGAGCAACGGATAGCGGGGAAAGAGGGACTTTGAGGTGTAATTTTCTGTACCATATTGGCTCTTTTCTTAGATTTCGACCAGAGCAGTGCCTCATGCACTCACTCACACACACACGTGCAGAGGTAACATCTCCTGGTGATTTTAAGGGGGCAAGACTGTTCAGATGGGAAGGCGTATGAGGGACAGGAGGGGGATGTAATAGCTGTTGGATTTGATGGATACAGATGAAAGTACTAAGTTGGGCATTGCAGTTGCTGCCACTTATGGCAGAGATATTGAATGCAATGAAGAAAAGAAAATTCTTTCGGTGGAGTTATTTTTTCCCCGTTTGCTGTTGACTCTTAGAGGAGTCGAAGAGATGAATTAGGAGTAGTTTGAAGTGGGAGATAGATTCCTCCTCAGATCTAAGCTGTGCGGATGAGTGTTGATGATTTATGGTATCGAACAATGGTACGTTGTTGTTTCACGTCTGGGAGAGGTTTCTGTGCACACAATGGGATAAATGGGCAGGTCACAAGGACCCCAAAGACACATAGTTGGGTGGGAAAAGGGGATACAAGCTGTTAGGGAACATACGGAAACTCCTGACTAGCATATAGCATTTTCTTTAATGTAAACAGGATATATAGCCTTTCTATTCAAGGGGCCAATGCTTAATGGCTCTTTCGATGGGCGGATGTTTGTTTTTCTAAGCCCATCTGCTTTCTCATCGAGGGCAAGTGGGGGATTAGCAGAGGAAAATCTCAATGCAGGAAAAGTAGGGAGTCAAATTTTAGAGGGGCGGATGTTGGCTCAATTGGTTGCGCTGCAGACTTGTAATCTGTAGTTCCCAAGTTCGAATCCTATCTGTAACAGTGTTCAGATTTATCTGCAATTATCAACAGGTAAAGCCCACACCCTGACCTGGTCAGAAATGGGGCAACGATAGCCTTGGAAATACCACCTGTCGGTCGGATGGGGCGAAAAGCCGTGGCTACGTATACAATAGAGCCATACCCTACACATACTGTACCTTACACAATAAAGTCATACCTGTGCACATTAAAAAACACACTGGATAGTCTTAACAGGAGGCTTTCATCTATCCAATGGGTCTCCTTCCTCAACCTTCTCTGAGACCTTGGGGGTTATTGTGATCTGACCATTGTGTAAGGAAAAGTGCTGCTCGGAAGTACACAAGAACAGCGAACTTGGGAACATCAGGTTACAAGACTGATATGCTACGAACTAATAAGCTTCCAGCCAAGGACTTACCCGAGGAGGGGTGGGCCGAAGACGACCCCTCCCCCCAAAAAAATCCGGTCGCATTATGCAAAATCTTAAAATTGTCTACCTGCTTTGAAATCCAAAACAGGTGTCTTTGTATAATTCTATTTTAACCCCATAATATATGTCCGACACTAAAAGAAGATTTATAAAAACTGCAAAATTTAGTACAGAATATAATTTTAACCTTTCCTGTCCAGTGGAATATTTTATCAATTCAGAAATCCTACTGACGTCTTATTTTTAAACCCTCCCTGAACTAAATTGTGGGAGACTCTCCCCTCCCCCCAAACAAAATTCTCGGACCTTCCGAAATTAAATTCTCGCAACTTCCATTCCATCCACAGGAAACTAAATCCTGTATACGTACTTGCCTCCAGTCCGAATAAAATTACAATAGAGGTGGGAAAATATCAAGTTGGTTTAGGGCATTTTGGGTTACTGATTTGAATACAATGTAGTCTGGGACAACCCTACAGGGGTTAATGCCCTAGGAGTGTTGGGATGAGTGGTGGTGGACCCCCAACTTATTTTTAAATTTCTCCTTTAATTAATTACACCAATTAATTAATCTCATCCGTGATTCTGGGTGAAATCACAGATCCGCGGGTTTTACATCCGTGCTTCGATGTGCATCAGAGTTAATGTGCGCTAGATGTGATGTTGGCTCGAAGAAAGAAGTAAAATTTGGGGTCTTTGTGACCTTGCTCTTTAGACCATTGTGTGAGTAGTGTAATCGCAACCCAGCGTCCCCTCTGCACAGTGCTTTCCCCCTATGACGTCACAGCCTAGACTTTGACCCCTGTGTCGCAATCGTCCACGTTGTCTTCTCAGATTGAACTTTGACCCCTATGTCGCAACTGTCATGGGATATGGCACCACCACCCAGTCGCGTGATATGTCGCAACCGCCCTGGACTTCGACTTCTGACTAACGCTCCAGCTAACGGTAGCGAGTTTAAATCACGGTGTCGGAAGCAAATTTTTTTTTTAAATACAGGAGATGCACTAAAAATAGTACGGACGTTGGATGACACCGATTAAATGCGCATAGAGAAAACTGATTTGCTTTAAAGAGGGAAGGGCTTAAAATATAGGTGGGTCAACCAGGAGGTCTGAAAACAAGAAAAATCGAGACTATTCGAAAAGGGGAGCTTAAAAAATAGGTGGGTCAACCAGGGGGTCTATGAAGAGGTGGAGGGCTTAAAATATGGTCGGTTGCAACATGGGGGTCAAAGTTCAATCTGAGAAGGCAACGTGGACAGTTGCAACATAGGGGTCAAAGTCCAGGGCGGTTGCGACATATCACGCGACTGGGTGGTGGTGCCATATCCCATGACAGTTGCGACACAGGGGTCAAAGTTCAATCTGAGAAGACAACGTGGACGATTGCGACATAGGGGTCAAAGTCCAGGCAGTGACGTCATGGGGGGAAAGCACTGTGCAAAGGGGATACGCTGGGTTGCGACTACACTACTTGTGTGTACCAAAGTACCTCTAGGAGATAACCCATCCCAAAGAAAACACTGGATGGCCTTAACAGTAGGCTTCCATTTGTTTACTAATAGTTGCTAAATAGATTCACTCTTACCCAGCTATGAGACCTTAGGGTGATTGTTACCTGGCCATACCCACTGTATGCACAGAAATTTCTGATCAAAGATGAAATAGTCAAAAATAATAATTGATATAATTATACTTTTAATTCTGTTTGGAAACAATAATCGCAAATGTTTGCTGTAAGGAAATAGAGTTGTATGCAGCTCTTCAGATAGAGCAGATGAAACCAAACTTTATTTAGAAGTAAGAGGTATCCTGAGTGCACTGGGGTTTCGCAAGTCAGAGTTATTGGACACGCTATTCCGGCTAATAGAAATGGGATGGAAAGAAACAAATCCACAGCCCCTCATCCCCAGAATATAACATTATTTCATTTTTCTTTGTAAGTTTCTGTTAAGTGGCATTAAGGTTGGGACATTGAGACTACGCACTTAAAACTTTGACAGTTCTCAGATATCGGAAGTCAATGATCTATGAATTATCTGTCATTCAACACAATTCAACTTCTGATTCATGAGGATTGTTGAAACGTCATCTGTTCAGTCTCATAGCTTTCCAGTTTCTACTCACTGTACGCTAGGGATTTTGTTTAGGACCAAGTTTATGCTGCACTTGTCTGTAACCCTTAAATCCTTCACGCTGAGACAACGAAAGGCATCGCAAATTCAACAGATAATCAACAGATAATCCAACAGATAATCTTGTCAAGCACTTTCTTATATCAGAGAAGAAAGTGCTTGACTAGATTATCTGTTGGATATTCTTCCTGTGACCAATGGAACCCACGTCGACATTTTCTAAAACCCTTCAGTTAATCTTTACGATAAAAAGCACACTATGAGGCTACTGTAGTCTTCCAAATATCACGTTTTGAAAATGGAAATAATAATAGTACTCCTCAAGGCGGGACGGGGCGGGGGTGGCTCAGTCGGTAGCGCGCCAGGCTCGTAATATGCAGTTCCCAGGTTCGAGTCCCAGGTTCGAATCCCAGCCAGTTCCCTGGTTCGAGTTCCCAGGTTCGAGTTCCCTGGTTCGAGTTCCCAGTTCGAGTCCAGCTATTATTCGTAATCTGCAGTTCCCAGGTTCAAGTCCAGCAGGCCAGCGTTGAGACTTATCTCCGCAAAACTCCTCGCCATTCCCACGGTCAGTAGGGGACACCAATGGACTAGAAAAGCCGCCGTCTGTCGGATCGGACGTTAAGCCGTGGCCCCGTGTGTGGGAGAGCCATACCCTGTGCACGTTAAAAAACACGCTGGATGGCCTTGACGGGAGGCTACCATCCAACAGCTGTTCCAGTGGGTTCCCTCCCCCAACCTTTTCTGAGCCTTCGGGGTCCTTGTGATCTGGCCATTTAGCCCATGCTATGCAAAAAAAGTGCCGCTCAGAGGTAAAACAACCCAAAGCTTCATGGTGTCCCATCACTTCGTCGCATCTCTGAGCAGCGCTTTATTGTACACAATGGATTAAATGGCTAGGTCAGGGAAGGTTGGCGAAGGGGATCCATTGAAGAGTTGTTAGGAGACAGATGGAAATCTTCCGCCAATACCATCCAGCGTATTCTTTAACATGCACAGGGTATGGCTCTCCTGCACAGGGAGCAACGGCTTAAAGTCCCATTTGACGGACGGCGGCCTTTCGTAACTTATCGGTGTCTCCATTCTCTCCGAGAGCAGAACGGGAGTTAGCGGAGATAATTCTCAACGCAGGGACAGTTGGAATTCGAACCTGGGAATTGAGGATTACTAGTCTGGCGCGCTACCGACTGAGCCAACCCTCGTCTCTTTATACATGGTAATTCAATAATTATACACTTCTGCTATAAGTTTAAGAATAAAATTAAGATACCCGAAACTGATAGTGGATGCCATCGTACATTGAACAAGGAAACGTTTTCGTTTTATGTACATGAAATCAGAAATGATTTCCTCTTTCAACAAAAAAAAAAATGATAGCCTTCGAAACTTTGAAGTTTCTCATTTTTTAAAAATTTCTCCTTACTTTTAATAACCAAAAAGTCAATAGTTACAACAAAATTGGTTTTCATTCTGAATTTACTAGCCTTGGTTTAATGCAAATCACTGTTATTATTTACTAATGGAACCCACGTCGACATTTTCTAAAACCCTTCAGTTAATCTTTACGATAAAAAGCACACTATGAGGCTACTCTAGTCTTCCAAATATCACGTTTTGAAAATAGAAATAATAATAGTACTCCTCAAGGCGGGACGGGGCGGGGGTGGCTCAGTCGGTAGCGCGCCAGGCTCGTAATCTGCAGTTCCCAGGTTCGAGTTCCAGCTGCAGTTCTCAGGTTCGAGTTCCCAGGTTCGAGTTCCCAGGTTCGAGTCCAGCTATTATTCGTAATCTGCAGTTCCCAGGTTCGAGTCCAGCAGGCCAGCGTTGAGACTTATCTCCGCAAAACTCCTCGCCCTTCCTACGGTCAGTAGGGGATTTCCACGGTCAGTAGATAGTACTCCTCAAGGCGGGACGGGGTTTCCACGGTTTAATACATAATTGTTATAAATAGAAACCTACACTAACAAATAATTCTTCGTTGTTTTCCGTCATTTCTACCTGTCAGCATTTTGTGTCAACCATAGCTGCTAGACGCACTGGAATTTCTAGGATCCGTTTTTTGCAATAGGTTATGCTTGTCTTCTAATACAATAGTTTCAAGCATTTTGCTAACTCCTGCTAACTTGCAAATTCCAGAATATAATTGACCTGTTTCCTCTGATCAGCCTTATTTGATTGTTTCCCTATCCAACTCTATCAATGCATTACTTTTAAAATAAGTTTTTCAACTCAGAGATTATATTCCACTCCATCGTTATGATGGATAAATGAAAATCATCTGCACGCTAAATTCAATATGACTGATAACTTCACGAGACCACGGAAAAGGAGAAAAAAGATTGTTTTGAGGTTGAAATCGGAACTGTTCCTCTTTCTCCTTCAAGTCACCTTCGAGAAAGAAAAACAATATCCAGTAGACTCAATTACCGGTGACTTCTGATGCAGTGCGTGCCACTTCAGGAGGATGGCTCTTCGCTGTCATTTGGAATCAAGATATCATTTCTTGGGGCATGGAGGCATAGTTCGCCCAGCTGAATGTTGATTCTATTCGCGAGCGTGAAATATTGGGAACATCGCAACTGCATTCTGATGCGAGTTACACTTTTTTAGTTTTCTGCGGTTTTTTGTGTGAACCTCACCTCAGAACGATTTTATTGTTCCGTTGCTTTGAACAATCTCGATTTTTGCTGTCCGCCAGCTTTGCTTATAGCTCAGAAAACACTTGGTCGATTCTTTTGCAAACATTTGCAGATACATTAAGTTCACCATGAAGACAGTGCCAGGGGTAGCTCGCCAGACTCGTAATCTGCAGTTATGAGGTTAGAGTCCCAGCGGGGTCAGCGTTGAGGTTTATCTCCGCAAAATTCCCCACCCTGCCCTCTGTCAGAGCGGACACCGATGGGCTTTGAAAGACCATCGCCCGTTGGATGGGCCGTAAAGCCGTGGCCAGATGATCTGGGTACCCAGTGCACGTTATAGAACACTTGTGGCCTTGCAGGAGGGACCACAAGACATCTGTCCCCTTCCTCCAACCTTCTCTGAGCCTTGGGGTCTTTGTGACCTGACTATTTAGCCTCTTGCGTGCAAAAATGTGCCGCTCAGAGGTAAAATATCACCACCCATATAGATGGAATCGTTTACATAACTCTGAGAGGAACTTTTGTGCGCACAAGAGAATTTTTAAACAAAATTGTTAAATATCCACAGGCGGTCAGGCAGATGACAGAGCTTGTTTGTTTTGAAAACGAAATAAAAATAGAATCTTGACAGGGAATATAAAAAATCAAAGAAAAATCGATATCGTCCATAGTGTAAGGGGGAAATAGAACAATATCTTATATGAATTATCGATTAATACGCAGAAAATGCATTTTCAGAATTCATGGAGGGCAGGGATGGTCAGTTTTCTTTCCTTCCTTACAGTTGCGTGGTAAGGTTGGGTTGGGTTGTTTTACCCCTGAGCGGAACTTTTTTTGCACACAATGGGGCTAAATGGCTAGGGCACATGGACCCCAAAGCTCAGAGAAGGTAGGGGGAGGGAACCCACTGGAACAGCTGTTGGGAGACAGATGGTAGCCTCCCGACAAGGCCATCAAGTGTGTTCTTTAGCGTGCACAGGGTATGGCTCTCCCGCACACGGGGCCACGGCTTAACGTCCCATCCGAAGGACTGTGGCCTTTCCAAGCCCATCGGTGTCCCCTACTGACCGTGGGCAGGGCGGGGAATTTTCCGGAGATAAATCTCAACGCTAACCCAGCTGGGACTCGAACCTGGGAACTGCAGATTACGAGCCTGGCGCGCTACCGACTGAGCCATCTCCGCCCCACCATCCGACGAACGGCGACATTTCTTATCATATCAGGAAGGGAGGGGGACGGGAAAGGTTAAAATGATATTCTATATGGAATTTTATAGTTGTTTTTGAAACCTGTTTTTGGTGTAGGACGTATACTATGGGGCAAAAATGAAGTTATATAAAGAAAACTGTTTTGGATTTCAAAGCAGGTAGCCAAGTTTGAGATTTCGTATAAGAGGACCGGATTTTCGAAGAGAAGGGGAAGGGTCGCAAACCCCTTGTACATCCCTGATACCAAGGGTATCCAAAATCCAGAACATTTCTATAAATATATATATTTGCTCTAAATGGGACACATTCCTCAGTTTTTAGAGTTTTTCTAAGAAAAATAAAAACCAGGTATTATTTTCACTTTGTCATCTGCTTAGCTGTTAACTTCTTTCCATCTGTACTCATTTAGCGTTTTGTTTTAACAGATAAATGAAAAATTCTTTTGCTATTGGATTAATGAGTTATAAACTTTTACGATTTGCATTTTCAAGATCTTTCAATAATTTGAATTTCCATTGCTAGAAGGCCCAACAATTAAAAAAATAAAATGAAGAATATTGCAATGGATAGATAATGGAAAGTCTGTCGTAGAGTTCTCAAAAGATTTACATTTTCACAATCGCCACTTTCTCCCTAATCCCTAGGGGGGGGGGGGGAAACGCGACTTTCTTGATTTGAAAGATTGGATTTGATTGTTTTACCTCTGAGCGGCACTTTTTTGCACACCATGGGCTAAATGGCCAGACCACAAGGACCCCGAAGGCTCAGAGAAGGTTGGGGGAGGGGACCCACTGGAACAGCTGTTGGGAGACAGATAGTAGCCTCCCGTCAAGGCCATCCAGCGTGTTCTTTAACGTGCACAGGGTATGGCTCTCCGCACACGGGGCCACGGCTTAACCTCCCATCCAACGAATGGCGGCCTTTTCAAGCCCATCGGTGTCCCCTACTGACCGTGGGCAGGCGGCGAAATTTTGCGGAGATAAATCTCAACGCTGACCCAGCTGGGATTCGAACCTGGGAACTACAGATTACGAGCCTGGCGCGCTACCGACTGAGCCACCCCCGCCCCTTTGATTTGAAAAAAAATGAATTTTTTGGTTGAAAAGTTAATAAAATATTTTCCGTCGAGTCTCCTATTTGTTAGGATTTACAGTCGCTCAAAAAAGTATCCGAACATTATGGTTGATTGCAGAATTCAGAAAAAATATCTGGCAACGATTCTTTTTAGAAAATAGTGATCTGGCAACCTTCGTGTCACGTGACACGAAGGTTGCCAGATCACTAATTTCTAAATAAAACTGTTGCCAGATATTTTTTCTGAATTCTGTAATCAACCATAGTGTTCGGATACTTTTTTGAGCGACT
This sequence comes from Ryuthela nishihirai, assembly GCA_038380435.1. Taxonomy (NCBI): domain Eukaryota; kingdom Metazoa; phylum Arthropoda; class Arachnida; order Araneae; family Heptathelidae; genus Ryuthela; species Ryuthela nishihirai. Next base: position 47,632,124 of record JAWZYU010000020.1, read on the forward strand.
GTAGGTGGTCATATTATTTTGATACTAGATCGTGTGGGCTCACTCACGGAAATATTGAGCGTGTGCAGTTACCGTTCACAGCAAACTGGAGCGTGTGCAGTAACTGCACACGCTCCAGTTTGCTGTGAACGGTAACTGGAGCGTGTACAGTTGCTGTACACGCTCCAGATATTTTTTCTGAATTCTGTAATCACGTGACACGAAGGTTGCCAGATCACTAATTTCTAAAAAGAATCGTTGCCAGATATTTTTTCTGAATTCTGCAATCAACCATAATGTTCGGATACTTTTTTGAGCGACTGTACATCATTCAGCAAAACTGACTGATGATTCTACTTTCTATCTCGTTTTCTTTGAAAAAGTGATAATAGTTTCGCTTTGTCGTCTGTCCGTCTGTGGACATCGAACTTTTTTTATGTACAGAGATAAATCAGAAATGATTTTTTTATTGGATAGGAATTAATGCTGCACTTTCTGAATATCCGTAAAACTATAATTACGCCCTCTATGGGTGGAAAAATTTGAAAATTCCAAAATTACAAAAGAATGTGGCTAACGATGTATTTAGGTTAAAAAGTTTAAAATTTTGGGGTGGAATGTGAAGGTTACGGAATATTCATTGCCAACAATGAGTTGGCGCCTTAGACACGGGAGGGGGGACACACACTTTTTTTTTTAGCAGATAATTGTTTGTACTTCGAGATAAATGAAAAATTCTTTTCTGGGTCAGATAGGAATTGATAAAATATAATTCGTACGATCGGAATCTTTCGGACTCTATAATTGCGCCCTCTAACGGCGTAAAGAGTTGATAATTCCAAATTTCGAACAAATATTGCCAACGATGTATTTATGGTAGAAATTTGAAATTTTGGTGGTTGAATGTGAACACTATGAAGTTTCTATTGGAAACAATGAAAGTGATTGGTACTAATGAAGTATTATAATTCACCTTTTTCAAATACTTAGGTACTTTTAATTATCATTTCATATCTCTAAATTTGGAAACGGCACAACTGTTAATAAATTTTGCAAATAACATGTGTAAAATAGAAATTTGAAATTTCAGTGGTAGCCTATCAAGAGATATTCCACTGAGAGTAATAATCTACCCACTTTTCTAAGAGAGCTGTAGGAAATGCAACTTTTTAAATTTAAGAATTAAAAGACGAATACTTTTTATGCTGCATAATTACTAATAAAATACTATTTGCATTTTTCGCATCATCCGCTACCTCAAATTAAAACTTTTAAGGAATGAAGCAGTAGGTAAAGGGAAAACTTCTTTCTCTTTGAAAACGAGGGGCGAGGGTGGCTCAGTCGGTAGCGCGCCAGGCTCGTAATCTGTAGTTCCCAGGTTCGAGTCCCAGCTGGGTCAGCGTTGAGATTTATCTCCGCAAAAATTCCCCGCCCTGCTCACGGTCAGTAGGGGACACCGATGGGCTTGGAAAGGCCGCCGTCCGTCGGATGGGACGTTAAGCCGTGGCTCCGTGTGCGGGAGAGACATACCCTGTGCACGTTAAAGAACACGCTGGATGGCCTTGACGGGAGGCTACCATCTGTCTCCCAACAGCTGTTCCAGTGGGTCCCCTGCCCCAACCTTCTCTGAGCCTTCGGGGTCCATGTGACCTGGCCATTTAGCCCATGGTGTGCAAAAAAGTGCCGCTCAGAGGTAAAACAACCCAAAACAACCCTTTGAAAACGAGATTCTCATATGCGCCAGAGGCGATATGCGTCCTTCTAGTTTAAATCTGAGTCTGCTTTTCAAACCAGAAATGAAGACAAACGAGAAAGTCCACTAACCACTGGTGTAAAGAGATTGTTCGTTTTCAAGCATAAAAATCTTTTCATTTTCCAAATTTAGGACACCTTTAACGGTGGAAATTGGACGTAGTGAAAGATGGCGAAAGGTATAATAATTTATTAGTACTATTCGACACAGATAGAATTTTTTATTTACTTCCTAAAACGAAAAATTACGTTTTTGACACTGGGTATGTGGTACAAATCGCTGTTGTCTAAGCTAAAAACTTCATCACCACAGTCTACCGACAAAATTTGAAATCTGTATCATAGATTTATTATGTACAAATACCGTTTGAAAAAATTTAGAGCGTCCTAATTGTTGAAATTTAACCATTGTGAGATTTGGGAAATGTGAACTGCTTAACAGTTTTAGTACTTAAAATAAATACGCCTCAAGCAGCTACTATCCACAGAAGTCTGATAGGAGTTTGTCAGTTTATATGCCCTAGATGAGTGCTGTAAGGAAGGTGAGACCTCAGCAGAAAGACAACGCAAACATCCATGCCTCACCCGGGGCTCGAACCCAATTCCTTTTGATCCGTAGCAAAGCACATTCACCCCAAAAAAAGGTCTGACACCTAAAACATGAAAGTTGAACAACATTTAAGATGAAAATAATAAACTGTTTTTTGAAAATGAACTAAAAAAGTGCCGTAAAGAAATAACTGGGGAAAATTTTTTATAGAACTGCATTTGATACGTTATATTTCTTATTTTTCATCTGATATCTTGTTCGCCATATTTGTTTTCCGAAAAACAAACAAACAAACAAACAAACAAAAAACTTCTCAGTGTTTTTTATTTTTCATATACATTTCGCTGTTCATAAAATTGTTTTTATCGGTTGTATGTGGTCAGGGTTCTGCTATGTGGGTATCCATGATGTAATCTATTACACATACTTGTTTGCGCTATTCACTTGCTTTTAGTGTTATGGTAAGTTTATTGTAACAACTACAGACGAACATTCCCGACGAAGGTTGTAGCAAAATTATGAAACTTTTAAAAGGATTTTCTTTTGATACCTTTTAAATTGACATTCAACCACTCTTCAGCATTGCATGCATGTCGCTTCAACGTTTCTTTTGCACCTCAAATCCTTCAGACGGCATCTAGGATCCTTCATTCCTGTTCAGAGAAGACCTCATGTTGGTTGTCTCGGAGACAAATCTTTATGTCGCTGTATACGGATACAAGCCCACTTCCTATTTGTGATGGACATCTCCATTCCTGCAGGGCGAGCGAAATGTGTCTTCGACGCTGTACATACCACATAAAGAGCTCAAGTTAACAACGCTGACATCGTTACACAGACTGAGGAGCGCAGTCACTTCCACAGTTAATGTTGCACCAGCTGTTGCTGGAGTCTGCGGTCGGTTCGCATTCTGGTCCCGGCTGCAATAGCCCCTCTACAAACTGGATTCTAGATGCAACTGCTCCCTAGAAACGTTCGCTGCCTCTACATAACGGTTATGAGGGACACCGGAATTGGGCACGCACAATACCGGCATGTGAAAGGTTTGCAATAGTTCGGCTGTAAACAGAGGCTTTGGTGACGAAGGTCTCTCTAAAAATAACCATCGGACAATGTGAAGCTGACTCTTTTCATTTTAGTAATGAAGCTCACCTTGTGACTATAGAATACGGATGCATAAAATGTAATCTACAGTTATTTAGAACCTTAGATTCAGAAGAAAAGAGAGCCGAAAACGATTACTAAGAATTTGTTGAATATCAAATGTCGTTTGTTTCGTGGATGCATAATTTTTTTGGAGAGAAATAATAATAATAACATTTATTTAATACATAATACATCCGATTACATTGGTCTAGCCCAGTGGGTACAAATATTACAATTGAATCTTACAGAAATCCACAGGAGTTAATAACTCGCCTGTGGAATTTTATCATATTTCATATATATAATTTATAATTTTGGCAACAATAGTCAGCAAATGTTTTAAGTATTTATAAAGTAATCGAAGAATAAAATAATTTGAACAATTGGACACAAAAATTTTTAATAAATGATTAAAAATTATGAAATTTATTACAAAAAAAATTCTCAATATTATCAATATCTAATAGCCATTTACGAAGATTTGAACCAAAGCTATGTAAAGTTTTTTCCATTTTTATATTGTTTGGCAAAAAATTAAATAATTTAGGCGCGAGGTAAATATAATATTTTTTAGTCACTTTTCTTAGGTAAGAATTCAGCGAGATTAATAGAGCTACTGTATCTTGTGTTATAATTTGTAAATTTTACATTTTGTTCTGACAAATTTTTAAACAAATGTTTTAAGATTGAATGCATATATAATTTTCTAACTGTTAAAATATCAACATCTTTATGAAAGTTTTTAACATTTTCATATTTTCTTTTTTTTAATATATATTTTATAATTCTATTTTGAGCTACAATTAATTTGTTAATATTAGTATATATGTGCCACCCCAAGAAGTAATTCCGTGTTGCAAATACGATTTAACCCAACAATTATATATCATTTTTAAAGTTGAAATATCTACAAATTGTCTAATGTAATATAACCGTACTGTTACAATATTTATCTTTTTAATAATATTTGCTATATGTTCCTCCAATTTAATTTACAGTCCATATAAACACCTAAATATTTAAAACAATCAACTCCTTTAATAGGTAAACAGGAACAATTTTTACCAGCACAATCAAAAGCATGATAAAATATTTTATTATGTAGAAAACCATGTTGTCCTTTTAATCTGAAATGATTATATTTTGTTTTATTGATATTTAAAATTAATTTGTTTTTTAAAAACCATTTTCTAAATTTAATCATATCTAAATTTATATTAATTATTAAAGAATTGAAATCTGTAGCAGTATAAATTAAAGATGTATCATCAGCAAAGCAATTAAATTTCCTATTGTTTCAAGTTTACATAAATCATTTATATAAATTAAGAATGAAAGTGGTCCTAAAACTGAACCTTGAGGAACACCAAACTGCACAGTTTCTTCCATACTAATAATTTCATCTATTTTAACTACCTTAACCCTATTATTTAACTAACTTTTTAACCAATTATACATTCTTCCTCTAAATCCATATTTCTCAAGTTTAAATAGCATTATGCCATGTGGAATAGAATCAAAAGCTTTATATATATCCAGAAAAACAATAGCTACTTTAAGGTTATCATTCATTCGTTTATGAACTATTGAAGTTAATTTTAAAATAACATCCTCTGTATTTCTTTTTTCCCTAAATCCGAATTGATTTTCAGCAAAAAAAAATTTATCTTTGTAAGAAACTTTACCAATTTTATATTCATAATTTTTTCAAAGATTTTTGATAAATTTGATAGTATTGAAATTGGTCTGTAGTTCCCTAAATTTTTTCGATCACCTCCTTTATAAACCGGAATTACGGTAACCTTTTTTAAACAATTTGGAAAACTGCCCTCTGATATAGAATAATTTATTGAATGACATAAAGTCTTAGAAATATATGGATATATATTTTTTAAAATAAAGGGCGATAAATAATAATTTCCTGAAGCCTTTTCTATTTTTAGTGAGTTCATTGTCTGTATCACATCAGTTTCAGTTACATAATCAATAAAAATTGATTGTAGTGTGGAATCTAATTCTGTCATTATATATGTTTCCTTTATTTGGATCATTTTTATTAAATTCTCTATAACACCAGTAAAATATTTATTAAATATATTAACAAAAACCGAAGGATTATCATGGAAATTGTAATTTAAATTTTTGTAAATTATTTCCGTAGGAAATATTTTATTTTTCTTGTCAATACCAGATAATTCATTAATAATTTCCCATTGTTTTTTTCATGTTTCCAAAATTTTTAGATATTTTATTTTTAAAATAATTTGATTTTGCCTGCCTAATAAGGTTAAGTAATAAATTTCTATATTTAGTGAATTGTTCCCTTAAAATTTCATTTGAAGATTCTGCCTTACATAATTTATACAATTTGTTCACAATTGGTCACAATGAATGGAAAATCAAAATCACCTTTTGGTCACAATGAATTTTTATTTTCAGGGATTGATGAGAAATTTTTTGAGTTTTATAATTACTATTAATAAAATATCACTATTTCCATTTTTTTATTTATCCACTAGTTCGAATTATCACTAGGGGGAAGAGGTGGTTCAGTAGGTAACGCGCTAAGCTCCTAATCTGCAGTTCCCAGGTTCGAGTCCCACCTGAGCCAACATTGAGATTAATCTCCGCAAAACTCTTCGCCCTGCCCTCGGTCAGTAGGGGACACCGATGGGGTTGGAAAACTACTGTCCGTCGGATGGAACATTAAGCCGTGGCTCCGTGTACGGGAGAGCCTTACCATGTGCACTTTAAAGAATGCGTTGGATGGCCTTGATGTGAGGCTACCTTATGTCTCCTTACAGCTGCCCAATGGGTATTCTTCCCCTACCTTTCTCTGAGTCCTCGGGGTCCTTGTGACCTAGTCATTTATCCTATTATGGGCAAAAAAGTGTGGCTTACAGCGAAATTATGAAACTGTGTACAGGTTGGGTTGTTTTACCTTTGAGCGGCACTTTTTTGCAAGCAATGGGCTAAATGGCCAGGTCACAAGGATTCCAAAGGCTGAGAGAAGATTGGGGAAGAGGATCCCCTGGAACAGCTTTTGGGAGACAGATGGTAGCCTCCCTGCAAGACCATCCAGAATGTTCTTTAACGTGCACAGGGTATGGCTCTTAAGTACAAGGATCACGGCTTAACGTCCCACCCGACGAACGACGCCCTATCCAAGCCCATCGGTGTCCCCTGCTGACCTAGGGCAGGAGGTGGGAGCGTTGCGGAGATAATAAATCTCAACACTGGTCCAGCTGGTTTTCAGAGAGAGAATCGTTCTGTCAGTGCAAACTTTCTTAAACCAAATATCCCAAAATCAAAATTTCATATTTCTAGTAAAAAATAGATCGTTCGAAAAATTAATTTCAACCTCTATATTTGAAACATTTTTACCGCGAGAGGGCGCTGTTAAACTTTTCAAGGATTTAAAAAGTACCTAACCCGCAAAACTTTTAATTTTTTTCCATAAATACTAAAAGTTGAATATCTGTGGATGATTAGTTATAGGCCCGTTCTAGGGAAACATATTGGGGAAGGGGATTTAGAACCTCCGAATGTTTTACCACCTCCATTTTAGAGGTCTTGAATAATTTTTGGCTACATTAATCTTACTAATCATTTTCAAGGGGAGAGGGAAGAATGTGTCTCTGACTTTGACACCCGAGAATTATCACTTCGGTTTTCTTCTTCAAAGTCATCATTATCTTCACTTTTTAAGGTGCAAATGGTTTCTAGGACTTACCTAGTTTTTCGAGATATGCGACATAAATGGTAGCTAAAGTACAGGCACTGGACAGAAAAATGGAAACAATTCCATGTTATCTCAATATAAAATCATATTCAAAGTTCAATAACTTCTTCAATATGATTTTTAGTGAAAAATGTCTAAAGATAAATCAAAAATCTCCATCAAATATACCTAAATCTCGTTTTTAAGCAATGTGTATTCAGTATCGAAAGAGTTATGGACGCTTGAATATTTAACAATCTAAAAAATTGACCCTGAAATTTAAAACAGGTAATAGGGACCTGGGTTCGAGCCATGGGTAAGGCATGGATGTATGTGTTGCTTTTCTGCTGATGTCCTGCCATCCTCACAGACCTTCTACTATGGCATATAAACTGACAGGCTCCTGTCAGACCTCTGTGGCAAGCAGCTGATTGAGGAGGTATTTATTATTTATTTTATTTATAATAGATCATTAGTACCGGGTAAGTACACCAGATATTCTACTGGTGTCAACTCTGATCTATTAACATGTTTTAATTAAAATTTGGGTCATTTTTTTATAGCTTGTTAAATATTCCAGCGTTCATAACTTTGGATACAAAAAAAAATATTGTTTAAAATCGAGATTTAGATAGATTTGATTCTTAATTTATCTTTAGACATATTTTTAAATTAAAAATTATATTTCATATTGAACAAATTATTGTGGTCTGAAGGTGATTTTGACATAAACTAACATAAAACTGTTTCATGGTTGGTTCCTCTGAGTGGCACTTTTTTTTGCACACAATGGCTAAATGACCAGGTCGCAAGGATCCTGAGGGCTCAGAGAAGGTTGGGGGAGGAGACTCATTGGTGTAGCTGTTGGGAGATAGATGGTAGCCTCCCATCAAGGACATCCAGCGTGTTCTTTAACGTGCACAGGGTATGACACTCCAGCATACGGGGCAACGGCTTAACGTCCCATCCGAGGGACGGCGGCCTTTCAAAGCCCATCGGTGTCCCCCAGTGACCGTGGGCAGGGAATTTTGTGGACATATATCTCAACGCTGACCCAGTTGAGACTCGAACCTGGGAACTGCAGATTACGAGCCTGGCTCGATACCGACTGAGCCACCCCCGCCCCACTTTTTCATGGTAACATGAAACTGTTTTCTTTTTTCTGTCCAGACATGTAGTGTTTATTCATGTGGTTTCCCTGGTTAATCTGACAGTGGATAATCAAAAGTCAACTGCATTGTGTGCACAAAACAGCCGTTCAGAGATAAATAACACAACATCTATCCAACCCTGTTAATAATTGGTTCTAAGTTTAATTTGTGTTCAGAGACTAAAATTCTATTCTGATGTGAGTCGAGTTTCAGATTTTTCCGAGAAATTGTTTTAATTAAAAAATTGCATGAATTGACTATTAATGTGGATTTCATCTGAGATTTAACTCTGCGTATCTTACAGCTTTCGATCTTAGTCATAATGAATGAATCGAACCAAATATTGAGAGAGTTGATTAACAAATGTGGCAAAGTCTCGTATTTACTGATGACGCCTGTTGTCATTCACAACTACAGACGCACAAATTCATTAGGTTTCAGCTTGAGCAAATCTAAATGCTAGTTGGACAATACCTGACATTAGTTGCTATGAGACGTGGGTTTCGTATTCATGGCGAATTGATTAGTCGCATCTTTAGTGGCGATACCGAGGAATTGTCCTTTCTAGGAAAGGGATTAGATCGCTTGCTTTCACAGTAAGGCAATTTACAATCTTTCCATTCTTAGTCTGCAGGGTTTGCAATGCAATTTAGCAGCCTGTAGGGAAATGAATGTTAAAATGCTTTGTAACCACAGATAAATGTTTTGATAACAGATTCAAGCACACTTCAGGTTCATTTTGCAAAAATGTCTAATTTAAATTATAATTTTGAAGCTAATTAATTTTTATCGGTCCATAATGTAAGTATCATGTAACAATTCCCAGATGTAGCTGTTGGGAGATAGATGGTAGCCTCCCATCAAGGACATCCAGCGTGTTCTTTAACGTGCATAGGGTATGACACTCCAGCATACGGGGCAACGGCTTAACGTCCCATCCGAGGGACGGCGGCCTTTCAAAGCCCATCGGTGTCCCCTACTGACCGTGAGCATCATGAAAAGAAATTGCGATATTAATTTCGGTATATTTGAGAAATAAAAACAGTTAAGAAACGATGAGTTTTTATTTTTAAATCATTGAGGGATACTTATTTTGTGCACAATGGGCTTAATGCCAGGTCATAATAACTCAAAAAGCTCATAGCTGCGAAGGGGATTTTGTGTAAAGATGATACACTTTTTTGAGTGACACAATTTCTTGCAGTGTCTCAATATCTAAACAAATGGGTGGTGAATATATTCCGTATTACTAAAGGTATTGAGAATGGGTTTGGTTCAGTTGAAAGTGCACCAGGCTCGTATTCTGCAATTGCCGTGTTCGAGTGCCAGCGGTTTAAAAAAAGGCCATCCAATGCGTTTTTAGCGTGCACCAGGACATAATGTCACAGCTAAATATCCATTCCGACGGATGCCCTGGTTCAGTGTTATCTAGGTCAGTGGTTTTAAAATTTTCCCAGTCGCTGACCCCTTTACAGCTAATTTCGGGGCCCCTTTTCCTATTGAAGGAATTTGTCCCACACACCCTTGGAATGTGTGGAAACCTGTGGAATATGTAATAGAGGTGAAAAACAGTGGAATATGTAATAGAGGTGAAAAACAGTGGAATATGTGCCAGAGTTGAGAAACCTGTGGAATATGTAATAGAGATGAGAAACCTGTGGAATATGTAATAGAGATGAGAAACCTGTGGAATATGTAATAGAGATGAGAAACCTGTGGAATATGTAATAGAGATGAGAAACCTGTGGAATATGTAATAGAGATGAGAAACCTGTGGAATATGTAATAGAGATGAGAAACCTGTGGAATATGTAATAGAGATGAGAAACCTGTGGAATATGTAATAGAGATGAGAAACCTGTGGAATATGTAATAGAGATGAGAAACCTGTGGAATATGTAATAGAGATGAGAAACCTGTGGAATATGTAATAGAGATGAGAAACCTGTGGAATATGTAATAGAGATGAGAAACCTGTGGAATATGTAATAGAGATGAGAAACTTGTGGAATACGTAACATAGATGAGAAAGCGTGGAATAATAATTTAATAGAGATGAGAAACCTGTGGAATATATAACAGAGGTGAGAAACCGTGGAATATAAAATGGAGATGAGAAACCTGTGAAATATGTAATAGAGATGAGAATCCGTGAAATATGTAATAGAGATGAGAAACCTTGGACTATATAATAGAGATGAGAAACCATGGAATATGTAATAGAGATAAGTTCGGGTTGATCCTGCCAGCCAGACTAAAAGTAGCGCAGACGACTTCGGGCTAAGAAAAATTACAATTCTGATTTTTCATGTAATTGTAAAAAAACAAATAAAAATAAATAATTTTACTACAATTTCACAATCAGTCTTTAGTGATAATAAAAAATCTCACGTTGATTATTTTTAATTTGTTACACATTCTCCACCTTGAATTGACAATAGCTCTTAGCATTTATAATGATGTAACAAAAACCTTTCAGTTTCTCCCTATAATATAAAGAATTAAAAAATTGTTTAGCGACATGAATTTCTGCATATATGTTTTACGATGCATCAGAGAAAGTGAAATTATTTTACGAAATTAGGTCTGGGGTTCAATAACTGTGGAAGTATTTCGGGTCCGAGAGGGATCGAGTTAGGAAAAAAAAATGAATCAAAACTCATTTCTAAGTAGGTAATGTCAGATATTTTCAGAAGAAAATTTTGATTTGAAATCGGTTAATGCGCATTTCGTGTCTAAAGCGAATTCTCTGTGTCAAGTGCAAACCTATTCCTTCATCTTTTATCACTCTCAATGTGCTCTCGGTGGTCAAAACTTCAGATAAGGTCTTAATGTCATCACTGGCATGGTCAGTTCTACAAGTTCCAAGCGAGTTACGATATGAGAACACTTCGGAATGATACAAAAAATGAGCAGGGACTTATCACAGCTCTTGCAGGTGAAGTTTCTCGTTTCTCATTCCCCAAACTGAAACAAAGAAAATCTGAAGCTGAAGAAAGAAAAATAAGGGAAGAAAAGAAAAAATAGAAAAATCCAACGGCTTGATCTTTCTCTTTATCTCGCTGATTTCAGTTAGGTCGTTGCCTTTTAACGTTGTCTGTTGCCTCCCAAGCTACCTTTGTGGGTGTGAGTTCCACGCCCTTATCATTCGCCTTGGGCTTTCACGGATCGCTGCCTAGTCAACGCGACGTGAAGGAAGTGGAGGCTGCAGAGGACGCGGACTTCCGTTTCGCACTCCACGGGTGGCTTAGATGATGCGGCTACGGTTAACTGACAAGACTGAGAAGAAGAATCCAAAGCATTTTTCAGTTGAAGAATTTAGGTTGCTTTTTTAGCGTATGGTACGATCTGAAAGTTAATGGTTAGTTGGTGTAATGATACGAATTTTGCGTTAAAGTGGGATTGTGTTAGAAATAATTTGTTGTTGTAATATTAGTTGCAGTAATTTCAGGATTGGATTGGATTGTTTTACCTCTGAGCGGCACTTTTTTGCACACCATGGGCTAAATGGCCAGGTCACAAGGACCCCGAAGGCTCAGAGAAGGTTGGGGGAGGGGACCCACTGGAACAGCTGTTGGGAGACAGATGGTAGCCTCCCGTCAAGGCCATCCAGTGTGTTCTTTAACGTGCACAGCGTATGGCTCTCCCGCACACGGGGGCCACGGCTTAACGTCCCATCCGACGGACGGCGGCCTTTCCAAGCCCATCGGTGTCCCCTACTGGCCGCGGGCAGGGCGGGGAATTTTGCGGAGATAAATCTCAACGCTGATCCAGCTGGGACTCGAACCTGGGAACTGGAGATTACGAGCCTGGCGCGCTACCGACTGAGCCACCCCCGCCCCAGTAATTTCAGGTGGGATGATTTGTGTAAAGACGAAGCAATTCTTTGAAAAAGCAATGAATATTTTGCAGTGGCTCAGTATCTAAATAAATGGGTGGTGATTATATATATATAGTATTACTAAAAGTATTGAAGAGGTAGTTGGCTCAATTGGCAGCCCGCCAGGCTGGTAATCTTCAGTTCCCGGGTTCGAGTCCCAACTGTTTCAGTTTTGAAAGTTATCTCCACCAAGCCCACTCCTTACCCTCTGTCAGAAAAAGAACACTGATGTTCTTGGAAACGCGGCCGTCTGTCATAGGGTACGTTAAAGCCGTGGCTCCGTGTACGGAAGAGTCGTACCCTGTGCTCGTTATAGAACATGCTGGATGGCCTTGACAGGAGGCTTCCATCTGTATCCTAACAGCTGTCTAATGGGTCTTCTTCCTCCAACTTTCTCTCAGCCTTTTGGGTTCTTGTGACTTGGCCATTTCGCCCAATATTTGCCAAAACGTATCGCTCAGAAATAAATATATTGGGACGGGGGGGGGGTGATCATCAATCGCGCAATTCTATCGACTGAGTCAACCCACTTGCAAAGAATAAACCAGTCCTAACAAGTTCAGAGTAAACTTCAAAGCTACCATGGTCAGTAACTTTTTTTACTGCAACAGAAGAGAAGCAGCTAAAGGACTTTCCTTAGGCATAATGTTATGAACCTCGTGTTGCGGCAATTTCCATGTCGCGTAGAAGAGATGAGCTCGGGGAGAGAGAGATTGTTTTTCGAGTCCGAATCATTTCCTAGAATCATTAGAGCCAAAGTCTTCCTGGGAACGATTGGAAATAAAAAAATTTTCTAAACATCATAAATTATATATATATGTATTCGTATATATATATAAATGGGTGACTTTAATCATTTATTTTATTCTTATATTATTAATTATAATCATCTTATATTATTAATTATAATCATCTTATGACAAAATTAAGCCGTCCCATGGCCGAGTGGTTAGCATGCTTGGCTACTGATCTAAGGGACCTGGGTTCCAGCCCCAGGTTTGTGTTGTTTTTCTGCTGAGGTCCTACCATCCTCTCAGACCTACTCTGGCATATAAACTGACAGGCTCCTGTCAGACCTCTGTGGCAAGCAGCTGCTTGAGGGGTTTTTTATTTATGACAAAATTAAAATGTTAATGCTATTTGGAAAGAAAAATATTAGAAATATTAATAGAAAATGAAAGTTCGTAGGTAACATGTATTGCAAAGGAAAGATGCAATTAATTTTTTAAAGATAGAGAATAGGTAAAAGTAATTAAGGGCAGTATGCTGCTTATTTTTAATTACTAAAAAGTGATTGAAAGGTTGAAATTATAATAAAAAAATTATATTTTTTTCACAAATACAAAACATATTTGAAATTTAAATTATTCCGAGCCGGAACTCGAGGTAAGCTGGCTATTTTGAACGAAAGCCCGAGCTCATCTCTATTGCATAGTGTAGTTTTATAATCTAAACTATGACTGTTCGAAGTTTTACTTTTATTCAATGTATTTGTGTTTCATACTTCAATACTGCAATACTTCAACCTTGTGAATTATTAAATCCTGGACTTGAAAGATTACCATCTGTCACGTAGTGTATAAAGCCGTGGTCCCTTCAACAGGAGAGTTATATACTATATATTATGCACATAAAAGAATAAGATGAATGACTTAGGTGAGAGTTCCGTCTCTCTCCTAGTAGCTGTCCAGTGATCCCCTTTCTACCCAGTTCTGATCCTTTGGGATAAATGTGACCTGGCTATTTGTCTATTATACGAAAAACAGAAAAAGTGCTGTTTAGAATAAAAATAACCTCTCCTAGTAGTTGTCCAGTGATCCCTTTTCTACCCAGTTCTGATCCTTTGGGGGTAAATGTGACCTGGCTATTTGTCTATTATACGAAAAATAGAAAAAGTGCTGTTTAGAATAGAAATAACCTCTCCTAGTAGTTGTCCAGTGATCCCTTTTCTACCCGTTCTGATCCTTTGGGGTAAATGTGACCTGGCTATTTGTCTATTATACGAAAAATAGAAAAGTGCAAATAGAAAAAGTGCTGTTTAGAATAAAAATAACCTCTCCTAGTAGTTGTCCAGTGATCCCTTTTCTACCCAGTTCTGATCCTTTGGGGTAAATGTGACCTGGCTATTTGTCTATTATACGAAAAATAGAAAAAGTGCTGTTTAGAATAAAAATAACCTCTCCTAGTAGTTGTCCAGTGATCCATTTTCTACCCAGTTCTGATCCTTTGAGGTAAATGTGACCTGGCTATTTGTCTATTATTCGAAAAATAGAAAAAGTGCTGTTTAGAATAATAATAATAATTCCTAATAGTTGTCCAGTGATTCCTTTTCTACCTAGTTCTGATCCTTTGGGGTAAATGTGACCTGGCTATTTGCCTATTATACGAAAAATAGAAAAAGTGCTGTTTAGAATAAAAATAACCTCTCCTAGTAATTGTCCAGTGATCCCTTTTCTACCCAGTTCTGATCTTTTGAGGTAAATGTGACTGGCTATTTGTCTATTATACGAAAAATAGAAAAAGTGCTGTTTAGAATAGAAATAACCTCTCCTAGTAGTTGTCCAGTGATCCCTTTTCTACCCGTTCTGATCCTTTGGGGTAAATGTGACCTGGCTATTTGTCTATTATACGAAAAACAGAAAAGTGCAAATAGAAAAAGTGCTGTTTAGAATAAAAATAACCTCTCCTAGTAGTTGTCCAGTGATCCTTTTTGTACCCAGTTCTGATCCTTTGGGGTAAATGTGACCTGGCTATTTGTATATTATACGAAAAATAGAAAAAGTGCTGTTTAGAATAAAAATAACCTCTCCTAGTAATTGTCCAGTAATCCCTTTTCTACCCAGTTCTGATCCTTTGAGGTAAATGTGATCTGGCTATTTGTCTATTATACGAAAAATAGAAAACGTGCTGTTTAAAATAAAAATAACCTCTCCTAGCAGTTGTCCAGTGATCCCTTTTCTACCCAGTTCTGATCCTTTGGGGTAAATGTGACCTGGCTATTTGTCTATTATACGAAAAATAGAAAACGTGCTGTTTAAAATAAAAATAACCTCTCCTAGTAGTTGTCCAGTGATCCATTTTCTACCCAGTTCTGATCTTTTGAGGTAAATGTGACCTGGCTATTTGTCTATTATTCGAAAAATAGAAAAAGTGCTGTTTAGAATAATAATAACCTTTCCTAATAGTTGTCCAGTGATCCCTTTTCTACCCAGTTCTGATCCTTTGGGGGTAAATGTGACCTGGCTATTTGTCTATTATACGAAAAATAGAAAAAGTGCTGTTTAGAATAAAAATAACCTCTCCTAGTAGTTGTCCAGTGATCCCTTTTCTACCCAGTTCTGATCCTTTGGGTTAAATATGACCTGCCTATTTGTCTATTATTCGAAAAATAGAAAAAGTGCTGTTTAGAATAATAATAACCTTTCCTAATAGTTGTCCAGTGATCCCTTTTCTACCCAGTTCTGATCCTTTGGGGTAAATGTGACCTGGCTATTTGTCTATTATACGAAAAATAGAAAAAGTGCTGTTTAGAATAAAAATAACTCTCCTAGTAGTTGTCCAGTGATCCCTTTTCTACCCAGTTCTGATCCTTTGAAGTAAATGTGACCTGGCTATTTGTCTATTATACGAAAAATAGAAAAAGTGCTGTTTAGAATAAAAATAACCTCTCCTAGTAGTTGTCCAGTGATCCCTTTTCTACCCAGTTCTGATCCTTTGGGGTAAATGTGACCTGGCTATTTGTCTATTATACGAAAAATAGAAAAAGTGCTGTTTAGAATAAAAATAACCTCTCGTAGTAGTTGTCCAGTGATCCCTTTTCTACCCAGTTCTGATCCTTTGAGGTAAATGTGACCTGGTTATTTGTCTATTATACGAAAAATAGAAAAAGTGCTGTTTAGAATAAAAATAACCTCTCCTAGTAGTTGTCCAGTGATCCCTTTTCTACCCGTTCTGATACTTTGGGGTAAATGTGACCTGGCTATTTGTCTATTATACGAAAAACAGAAAAATGCAAATAGAAAAAGTGCTGTTTAGAATAAAAATAACCTCTCCCAGTAGTTGTCCAGTGATCCCTTTTCTACCCGTTCTGATCCTTTGGGGTAAATGTGACCTGGCTATTTGTCTATTATACAAAAAATAAAAAAAAGTGCTGTTTAGAATAAAAATAACCTCTCCTAGTAATTGTCCAGTAATCCCTTTTCTACCCAGTTCTGATCCTTTGAGGTAAATGTGACCTGGCTATTTGTCTATTATACGAAAAATAGAAAAAGTGCTGTTTAAAATAAAAATAACCTCTCCTAGTAGTTGTCCAGTGATCCCTTCTCTACCCATTTCTGATCCTTTGAGGTAAATGTGACCTGGCTATTTGTCTATTATTCGAAAAATAGAAAAAGTGCTGTTTAGAATAATAATAACCTTTCCTAATAGTTGTCCAGTGATTCCTTTTCTACTTAGTTCTGATCCTTTGGGGCAAATGTGACCTGGCTATTTGCCTATTATACGAAAAATAGAAAAAGTGCTGTTTAGAATAAAAATAACCTCTCCTAGTAGTTGTCCAGTGATCCCTTCTCTACCCAGTTCTGATCCTTTGGGTTAAATATGACCTGGCTATTTGTCTATTATTCGAAAAATAGAAAAAGTGCTGTTTAGAATAATAATAACCTTTCCTAATAGTTGTCCAGTGATCCCTTTTCTACCCAGTTCTGATCCTTTGGGGTAAATGTGACCTGGCTATTTGTCTATTATACGAAAAATAGAAAAAGTGCTGTTTAGAATAAAAATAACTCTCCTAGTAGTTGTCCAGTGATCCCTTTTCTACCCAGTTCTGATCCTTTGAAGTAAATGTGACCTGGCTATTTGTCTATTATACGAAAAATAGAAAAAGTGCTGTTTAGAATAAAAATAACCTCTCCTAGTAGTTGTCCAATGATCCCTTTTCTACCCAGTTCTGATCCTTTGGGGGTAAATGTGACCTGGCTATTTGTCTATTATACGAAAAATAGAAAAAGTGCTGTTTAGAATAAAAATAACCTCTCGTAGTAGTTGTCCAGTGATCCCTTTTCTACCCAGTTCTGATCCTTTGAGGTAAATGTGACCTGGCTATTTGTCTATTATACGAAAAATAGAAAAAGTGCTGTTTAGAATAAAAATAACCTCTCCTAGTAGTTGTCCAGTGATCCCTTTTCTACCCGTTCTGATCCTTTGGGGTAAATGTGACCTGGCTATTTGTCTATTATACGAAAAACAGAAAACTGCAAATAGAAAAAGTGCTGTTTAGAATAAAAATAACCTCTCCTAGTAGTTGTCCAGTGATCCCTTTTCTACCCGTTCTGATCCTTTTTGGTAAATCTGACCTGGCTATTTGTCTATTATACGAAAAATAAAAAAAGTGCTGTTTAGAATAAAAATAACCTCTCCTAGTAATTGTCCAGTAATCCCTTTTCTACCCAGTTCTGATCCTTTGAGGTAAATGTGACCTGGCTATTTGTCTATTATACGAAAAATAGAAAAAGTGCTGTTTAAAATAAAAATAACCTCTCCTAGTAGTTGTCCAGTGATCCCTTTTCTACCCATTTCTGATCCTTTGGGGTAAATGTGACCTGGCTATTTGTGTATTATACGAAAAATAGAAAAAGTGCTGTTTAGAATAAAAATAACCTCTCCTAGTAGTTGTCCAGTGATCCATTTTCTACCCAGTTCTGATCCTTTGAGGTAAATGTGACCTGACTATTTGTCTATTATACGAAAAATAGAAAAAGTGCTGTTTAGAATAATAATAACCTTTCCTAATAGTTGTCCAGTGATTCCTTTTCTACTTAGTTCTGATCCTTTGGGGCAAATGTGACCTGGCTATTTGTCTATTATACGAAAAATAGAAAAAGTGCTGTTTAGAATAATAATAACCTTTCCTAATAGTTGTCCAGTGATCCCTTTTCTACCTAGTTCTGATCCTTTGGGGTAAATGTGTCCTGGCTATTTGTCTATTATACGAAAAACAGAAAAGTGCAAATAGAAAAAGTGCTGTTTAGAATAAAAATAACCTCTCCTAGTAGTTGTCCAGTGATCCATTTTCTTCCCAGTTCTGATCCTTTGAGGTAAATGTGAGCTGGCTATTTGTCTATTATGCGAAAAATAGAAAAAGTGCTGTTTAGAATAAAAATAACCTCTCCTAGTAATTGTCCAGTGATCCCTTTTCTACCCAGTTCTGATCCTTTGAGGTAAATGTGACCTGGCTATTTGTCTATTATACGAAAAATAGAAAAAGTGCTGTTTAGAATAAAAATAACCTCTCCTAGTAGTTGTCCAGTGATCCCTTTTCTACCCGTTCGGATCCTTTGGGGTAAATGTGACCTGGCTATTTGTCTATTATACGAAAAACAGAAAACTGCAAATAGAAAAAGTGCTTTTTAGAATAAAAATAACCTCTCCTAGTAGTTGTCCAGTGATCCCTTTTCTACCCGTTCTGATCCTTTGGGGTAAATCTGACCTGGCTATTTGTCTATTATACGAAAAATAAAAAAAGTGCTGTTTAGAATAAAAATAACCTCTCCTAGTAATTGTCCAGTAATCCCTTTTCTACCCAGTTCTGATCCTTTGAGGTAAATGTGACCTGGCTATTTGTCTATTATACGAAAAATAGAAAAAGCGCTGTTTAGAATAAAAATAACCTCTCCTAGTAGTTGTCCAGTGATCCCTTTTCTACCCAGTTCTGATCCTTTGGGGTAAATGTGACCTGGCTATTTGTCTATTATACGAAAAATAGAAAAAGTGCTGTTTAGAATAAAAATAACCTCTCCTAGTAATTGTCCAGTGATCCCTTTTCTACCCAGTTCTGATCCTTTGAGGTAAATGTGACCTGACTATTTGTCTATTATACGAAAAATAGAAAAAGTGCTGTTTAGAATAATAATAACCTTTCCTAATAGTTGTCCAGTGATCCCTTTTCTACCCAGTTCTGATCCTTTGGGGTAAATGTGACCTGGCTATTTGTCTATTATACGAAAAATAGAAAAAGTGCTGTTTAGAATAATAATAACCTCTCCTAGTAGTTGTCCAGTGATCCCTTTTCTACCCGTTCTGATCCTTTGGGGTAAATGTGACCTGGCTATTTGTCTATTATACGAAAAATAGAAAAGTGCAAATAGAAAAAGTGCTGTTTAGAATAAAAATAACCTCTCCTAGTAGTTGTCTAGTGATCCCTTTTCTACCCAGTTCTGATCCTTTGGGGTAAATGTGACCTGGCTATTTGTCTATTATACGAAAAATAGAAAAAGTGCTGCTTAGAATAATAATAACCTTTCCTAGTAGTTGTCCAGTGATCCCTTTTCTACCCGTTCTGATCCTTTTGGGTAAATGTGACCTGGCTATTTGTCTATTATACGAAAAATAGAAAAGTGCAAATAGAAAAAGTGCTGTTTAGAATAATAATAACCTCTCCTAGTAGTTGTCCAGTGATCCCTTTTCTAAACGTTCTGATCCTTTGGGGTAAATGTGACCTGGCTATTTGTCTATTATACGAAAAATAGAAAAAGTGCTGTTTAGAATAAAAATAACCTCTCCTAGTAGTTGTCCAGTGATCCATTTTCTTCCCAGTTCTGATCCTTTGAGGTAAATGTGAGCTGGCTATTTGTCTATTATGGGAAAAATAGAAAAAGTGCTGTTTAGAATAAAAATAACCTCTCCTAGTAATTGTCCAGTGATCCCTTTTCTACCCAGTTCTGATCCTTTGAGGTAAATGTGACCTGGCTATTTGTCTATTATACGAAAAATAGAAAAGTGCAAATAGAAAAAGTGCTGTTTAGAATAATAATAACCTCTCCTAGTAGTTGTCCAGTGATCCCTTTTCTAAACGTTCTGATCCTTTGGGGTAAATGTGACCTGGCTATTTGTCTATTATACGAAAAATAGAAAAAGTGCTGTTTAGAATAAAAATAACCTCTCCTAGTAGTTGTCCAGTGATCCCTTTTCTACCCTGTTCTGATCCTTTGGGGTAAATGTGACCTGGCTATTTGTCTATTATACGAAAAATAGAAAAAGTGCTGTTTAGAATAAAAATAACCTCTCCTAGTAGTTGTCCAGTGATCCCTTTTCTACCCAGTTCTGATCCTTTGAGGTAAATGTGACCTGGCGATTTGTCTATTATACGAAAAATAGAAAAATTGCTGTTTAGAATAAAAATAAGCTCTCCTAGTAGTTGTCCAGTGATCCATTTTCTACCCAGTTCTGATCCTTTGAGGTAAATGTGACCTGGCTATTTGTCTATTATGCGAAAAATAGAAAAAGTGCTGTTTAGAATAAAAATAACCTCTCCTAGTAATTGTCCAGTGATCCCTTTTCTACCCAGTTCTGATCCTTTGAGGTAAATGTGACCTGGCTATTTGTCTATTATACGAAAAATAGAAAATTTGCTGTTTAGAATAAAAATAACCTCTCCTAGTAGTTGTCCAGTGATCCCTTTTCTACCCGTTCTGATCCTTTGGGGTAAATGTGACCTGGCTGTTTGTCTATTATACGAAAAGCAGAAAAGTGCAAATAGAAAAAGTGCTGTTTAGAATAATAATAACCTTTCCTAATAGTTGTCCAGTGATTCCTTTTCTACCTAGTTCTGATCCTTTGGGGTAAATGTGACCTGGCTATTTGCCTATTATACGAAAAATAGAAAAAGTGCTGTTTAGAATAAAAATCACCTCTCCTAGTAGTTGTCCAGTGATCCCTTTTCTACCCAGTTCTATTCCCTTGGGGTAAATGTGACCTGGCTATTTGTCTATTATACGAAAAATAGAAAAAGTGCTGTTTAGAATAAAAATAACCTCTCCTAGTAGTTGTCCAGTGATCCCTTTTCTACCCTGTTCTGATCCTTTGGGGTAAATGTGACCTGGCTATTTGTCTATTATACGAAAAATAGAAAAAGTGCTGTTTAGAATAAAAATAACCTCTCCTAGTAGTTGTCCAGTGATCCCTTTTCTACCCAGTTCTGATCCTTTGGGGTAAATGTGAGCTGACTATTTGTGTATTATACGAAAAATAGAAAAAGTGCTGTTTAGAATAAAAATAACCTCTCCTAGTAATTGTCCAGTGATCCCTTTTCTACCCAGTTCTGATCCTTTGAGGTAAATGGGACCTGGCTATTTGTCTATTATACGAAAAATGGAAAAAGTGCTGTTTAGAATAATAATAACCTTTCCTAATTGTTGTCCAGTGATCCCTTTTCTACCCAGTTCTGATCCTTTGGGGTAAATGTGACCTGGCTGTTTGTCTATTATACGAAAAGCAGAAAAGTACAAATAGGAAAAGTGCTGTTTAGAATAATAATAACCTTTCCTAATAGTTGTCCAGTGATTCCTTTTCTACCTAGTTCTGATCCTTTGGGGTAAATGTGACCTGGCTATTTGCCTATTATACGAAAAATAGAAAAAGTGCTGTTTAGAATAAAAATCACCTCTCCTAGTAGTTGTCCAGTGATCCCTTTTCTACCCAGTTCTATTCCCTTGGGGTAAATGTGACCTGGCTATTTGTCTATTATACGAAAAATAGAAAAAGTGCTGTTTAAAATAAAAATAACCTCTTTTAGTAGTAGTCCATTGATCCCTTTTCTACCTAGTTCTGATCCTTTGGGGTAAATGTGACCTGGCTATTTGTCTATCATATGAAAAATAGAAAAAGTGCTGTATAGAAAGAAAATAACATTATCTTCTAATCTTTTCCAATAATCCTGGTAACACAACCGCTTCTATTTAAGATATAAATTAAAAAAAGACACATATTTGATTCTTAGACACAATAATGTTTTCTTGAAGTATAGAATAGGGTTACAGTCTTTTCTCTCGCTTTGAGTCAGCTGCTAGCAATCAGAGAAATGTTGGAGACATCGGGTCTGCGGATGGAGTGTTGCCATTTGGTGTCTCCGACGAAATTCGTCGCGAGGGTCGCTTTTGGAAATTAAGCTCAATCGTCTTGAAAACGAAGAGATGATGTCGAGAGAGCTCCCTTGCATTCCTCCCACTTTTTTACGTTAAATAAGCCTCCATTTACGGGAGGAGCGGCAGTTGCAGCTTCTTTCGAGCTTTCTTATCTTCGAAATTGAAAGCGTACGCATGAGTGAGATTGAAATGTGGCCGAGTGGAGGGTGTCGAAGAGGGTCGGGACGAAGCAAAGGAAATGGAAAAGATGAGGTGAAAAAATAACTGTGGAGATGGGAGGAGATAGAGATAGGTTCTGCTAAGAGAAAGATCTTGGTTAGTTTTTGTGTGTTACAAGGAAAGAGTGAAGTTTGTGATTTTATCACGAAAAAAGAGAAAAATATCTTGTTTGAAAGCTCTAAGCGCTTATTGACTGGAGTGATAAATTAGAAAATGAATTTGTGTAGAAGTGAAATGTTCAGAACTAAAATAAAGGGATAGGGAATCAAAACTCAGATGCTGGGCCAAAGAAAGCTTTAATGGAGTACAACTGCACGTAAGTAGACATGCAAGAAATGGAGTTTCGTGTATTCAGTATAGAGTAGGAAACCAACCTCAAGGGGCATATTAACAACTGCTTAGTTAGTTCCTTGTAAAACTGATTTTACCTCATACAATTTGTTTGTGTTTTTATAATGTAAAAAACTAAGGCTATAGTGGGCTAAACAAGTTTAAAAAAAATGAGATGAAACTTGCAGAACTCAGAAAAAAAAAGATTAAAAAAAAGGATATAAATGTCGTAAGACTCACAACCAAAGTTAAAAATTAAAAGACAAAAAATAAAAATCTGTATAAAAATATGTTACTATTGATTTCTTTGGTCGAAAATGGGTTGGGTTGTTTTACCTTATTTTTAGCGCACTTTTTTTTTACACATAGTGAGTTAAATGGCCGGTCACAAAGACCCCAAGGAGGTCATTGTCTACTCCTCAGACAAAGCCAGTACAGATTATGCAAAGAAAGTGTCTGTTCAATGATTCTTTTACGGGACCTCTCGCTCAACGCAGCAATGCTTTATGGATAGACTTAGTCACCAGCATGGGTGTCCGCAGAGGAGGGGCAAACGGGGCACTTGCCCCTCCCTAGGATCGAGTAAAAAATTCTACAACTTATAATCGTAACAATTTAAACGTAATTAATTTATATACATTATGCATGTGTTTTTGTATTGATGCAATACTGTATTCTATAATCTACTTGTGAAAAAAAAAACCTAAAAAATTAAATAAAAATTTATTGATGTAATTATTTGTCTTCAAGCTTTGCCCCTCCCTGGAAAATTTTCTGCGGACACCCATGGTCACCAGTATCGTTTAAGTTGTGCCTAAGTGATCTTTTAAATGAACATTTTACTTTTTATATATTTTGATAATTTGATGTGGGGGGAAAATAATTTTTTTACGCCTCATTACAGGGAATTTGCATTGGTAGGGTGTGCGTTAAGCATGCATTGTTATTTTCTGCAGTAGTGTAGCGGGGATGGGTCAGTAGGTAGAACTCCAGACTGGCAATCTGCAGTTCTATGGTTTGAGTACCAATTGGGCCTGCTTTGAGATTTATCTCCGTAAAACTCCCCGTTCTATTGTCAGTCAGCAGGGGACATCGATGGGTTTGGAATGACCGCCGTCCGTCAAGCTGTGGTCCGTGTGCGGGAGAGTCATAACCTGTGCACGTTAAAGAACACGATGGATGGTCTTCATGGGAGGCTACCATCAGAATTCGTAACAGCTGTCCAGTGGGTTCCAACCTTCTTTGAGCCTCGGGTTCCTTGTGAGCTGGCCATTTTAATAAATACCGTATTTCTTCGATTCTAAGACGCCATCAATTGTATGACGCACCTTAATTTCAGTACCACCAACAGAAAAAAAAAAGATTTGATTCTAAGAAAAAAATAAAACGCTAAAATATATCTAACAAATATTTTTATTATAATAGAATTCAATTTACTAATAAGAATAGTACCTATTTATCAGTAGGTATGTTATTCATCACTTCCTTCTGAATCAATATCAGTTTGATTCTTCTGAGCCGCCGATATCTGCATCTGAATCAATATCATAGTCTACTTCACATTCAGAGTCTGATTCTTCTGAGCAGTCTTTATCTTCATTATCCCATAATATCTTCTTCTGAGCCATCGAGAGCGTTGGTGATGCAACATTTTTTAAATGAGTACTACACTATTCTTTCTGGAATTAGCTTCCAAGATGTTGATACCCATTCCGCCAATTTTGATGCCTGCGCTTTCTTAAATTTTCTGGATAATTCATTCACAGAGCTCCACTATAATGAAATAACGGGGACTTCACATTAGGAAAGCGCGGGAAAATACCTATGTCACTTTATTCTCCAATGGAATTGGTGAATGCGACAACGGTCAAACCTGGAGGTGGGGTTTTCGCATAAAAACAAAACATGTGGTGCCGTGTGCAAAGCGTTGGAAAATTAAAAAAAAACAAGAAAATTGCGATTCTAAGACGCACCCCGTTTTTAGAGACGTTTATACAGGAAAAATAGTGCGTCTTAGAATCGAAGAAATACGGTAGTGTTTAGTCAGTTTTAAAGCAATTAAGTTAATTGAACTCCAAACCATAACACATTACTATATCTGCCTCCTCTTTTTTTTTTAGGAGGCGTTCTTTAGTGGCTGTTGTTTTGGAAGGAAGCAACAGTTGTGAACACAAAAAAATGAAATCGTAAAGGCAGTTTGCAACTTACTGCCAAAACAAGAAATATGGTAGCCGCAAAAATTCCCCGCCCTGCCCACGGTCAGTAGGGGACATCGATGGGCTTGGAAAGGCCGCCGTCCGTCGGATGGGATGTTAAACCGTGGTTCCGTGTGCGGGAGAGCCATACCCTGTGCACGTTAAAGAACACGCTGGATGGCCTTGACGGGAGAAAACCATCTGTCTCCCAACAGCTGTTCCAGTGGGTCCCCTCCCCTAACCTTCTCTGAGCCTTCGGGGTCCATGTGACCTGGCCATTTAGCCCATGGTGTGCAAAAAAGTGCCGCTCAGAGGTAAAACAACCCAACCCACTGTATAGTTGTTAGGATACAGATTGTAGCATTCCGTGAAAGCCATCCAGCATGTTGTTCAACTTGCACAGTTATGGCTGTCCTCCGACGGTTAGGGGAGGGGGTGGCTCAGTCGGTAGCGCGCCAGGCTTGTAATCTGTAGTTCCCAGGTTCGAGTCCCAGCTGGGTCAGCGTTGAGATTTATCTCTGCAAAATTCCCCGCCCTGCCCACGATCAGCAGGGGGCACCGATGGGCTGGGAAAGGCCGCCGTCCATCGGATGGGACGTTAAGCCGTGTCCCCGTGTGCGAGAGAGAGTCATAACCTGTGCACGTTAAAAAGCACGCTGGATGGCCTTGACGGGAGGCTACCATCTGTCTCCCAACAGGCGTTCCAGTGGGTCCTCTCCCGCAACCTTCTCTGAGCCTTCGGGGTCAATGCGACCTGACCATTTAGTCCATGGTGTGCAAAAAAGTGCCGCTCAGAGGTAAAACAAACCAAACCTCCGACGGTCTGCTGTATTTCCAAGCCCATCGGTGTCCTCTACTGATAGAGGGCAGGGAGGGGGGTTAGCAGAGATAAATCTCAAAACTTTCGCAGGTGGGACTCGAACCAGGGAACTGAAGATTACGAGCCTGGCGCACTATTGACTGAGACAATCTTGCCTCAAACATGTCCAACTGGATAACCTTGAAGGAGGTTTCCATCTGTCACATAACTATTACACAGTAGCCATGTACACATTTGTGCTCATTATCTGCGAAAAAGTGAGTCAGAGATGAAATAATTAAGTTATTTATAGCTCCCCATTACAAACAAAACAGATAGAAATGCGCAAAAATATTCCATTAATAAAGTTATGTTAAATCTCCCTTTGCAGCTTCATTCATCCTTGGCTGAAACTAAGTGAATACCCTTGATGACGTCATTACTCATTTTTTTGATAAGAGTAGCCTCATTTCTTCCCCAAGACAATGAACGATGTCTTAGATATTTCTTCAGCAGTTCATGCTTCAAAATTTCAACACTGCTGGAAGAAGCCACTAGAATTTCATTGCACTGGTGCCCGAGGCTTGCGTTGGTCTCCCCAACCCTTTAAGCGTTAGTGGTGTCTTATGCAGGAAGAAGCCATTAATTGTGGAACCGCATCACTAAGGCGAATATCTTAACTCTTAGACTGACAGAAGTCGCCTGGGGCTAGCCTCACTTCTGGTGAATATATTTTGTACACATCGATCGCCTTCACAGGAAGATTACTTTTTCCTCCAGAGCTACTTTGTTGAGCTACGATTCAAAGCAGAAACTCTTGGAAGAGAATGAGTATGACAATTCGTTTGCGTTGCGAGGTTGGCTAAATGAAGGCTTTCTGCACTTGTGACGAGATGAAGGATTATACGATTTCATAAAACATTTTAAGGAAAGTATTTATCGAGATGCTCACCGACAAAAGCGATGGTCTCTGATACAACTGGAGTTTTTTTTCTGGTTGCGAATGATTTTCCTATGAGCGGTACATTTTTGCACATAGTGGGTTAAATAGCCAGGTCACAAAGACACCAAGAAATCAGAGGTGGGCAAGAAAAGGAGATCAACTAGACAGCTGTTAAGAGACAGATGGAATACTTCCACCAACGACCTGACATATTCTATAAGTTGCTTAAATATGGCTCTCCTGAGCATAAGACCACTGCTTAAAGTCCTATCAGGTGGACGGTGGTCTTTTCCAGCCCATCGGCAACCCTTAATCACCGAGAGCAGAGTAAGTGAGAGTTGAGAAAATTCCAAGGTAAGTACAGTGGGGTTGGGTTGTTTTAGCTCTGAGCGGCACTTTTTCGCAAACAATGGAATAAATGGCCAGGTCACAAGGACCACAAGGGCTCAGAGAAAGTCGGGGGAAGGGAACCCACTGGATAGGTGCTAGGAGACAGATGGTAGCCTCCAGTCAAGACCATCTAGCATGTTAATCAACTCTGACAAAATATCAACTCTGCTGCAGGCACACAGGGACTGCAGATTTCAAGCTCGGCGCGCTACCGACTGAGCCAACCCCTCTCCAGATCGGCAGAGACTCGAACCTGAGATCTTTAGATTACGAGTCTGGTGCGATAGAGTTGAATCCAGATTACTTCTCCATTTTTCACAAATTTTGTGCTTTTGGTTGTATTTTCATACAATGTTGCATTGTCTATAATTATTCTCGAACAATAATTATCTTTTTTACAGTAGTTCTCTATTATGAGCAGAAAATAACATGCTGCTCATAAAAAAACAAGCTATCAATACTGACTCTAGCTCATTTCAACCAATTTATTAGGTGCATAATTAAAGCATTTTTGCGAATTCAATAGTACTCAATAATACTTAGTGTATATATAAATACATATACTTAGTGTATATATAAATACATATACTTAGTGTATATATAAATTTGATTTTTAATAATTTTTTGATTTCTGAGAAATGCTCTCCCCCTTAATTAATTACTCGTCAGGCCCAGATCTGGAAAAAACATCGAAGGCAAGCGTATGTGGGTGGGGACAAGCCCTTCAGGAAACGGAGGACATTTAGCCCTCCGTTTTACAGGTCTTTAAAATTTTTCTTGAAAAATGCATGATATATAAATAAGCTAAAAAATTCTCCTTCTTTTCCCTTTACTACCATTTAAAAAAAAAGGGGGGGGGGAGGCATCTCCCCCTTTAAAATCTAGATCCGACCCTGCTCGTATTCAATGTATGTTTCCCTTTTAAGCAGAAAATTTTCTTATGGCTTTTAAGAATATAATTTTTTTGTCCATTGGTTCTTCACTAAGTTTGGGTTGGACGCAGACTTAGTGAAGTTCATTAAGTTTTGAGTTGGACCAGAGCACCTCCATACATTGGGCCTAAGACAGCCATCGAATAGAGTAGGGAAAAAAGGAGGAAATTAATTAGGCTTACAGTTTTTAATGATTTATTTTTTCTGAAATTTAGCTGCAAATTATTTAATTCCAAATAAGATAAAATATAATTATTTGAGAACTATGTTTTTTTTAAGTATGGTTAACATATTTTTATTTGTTTTCATTTAGATTTTGCCAAATATTTCAGAATTAATCATTAAATTTTTAAAAATGAAAATCTACCAGAAAATGTTTAAGAGATTAGAATATAAATATAACACCTTCGACATATCTGCAAAATGGACTCCTTAAGAAAAATTCCATTTTAATGATTGATTATAAGCTTTTATTCTATGATATGATCATCAGACCGGTGATTCTCTATGCTTCACCCCAAAAAGATTTTTTGAGGCTGTAAGCAATAATCCCAATGAGGGGATTATTGCTTACAGCCTCAAAATTCTTCTCTGATTCTTTACGATCATGTGTTTTGAACAAGTATAAGAAGCCTAAAACGGTAGCGTTCTCTGAAGAGACTACCCGTTTAAGGTTTCTTATACAATTTTACTGCTATATTTAGCTTTTCTTATGTTTGCCCTTAGGGGCCCACCTAAGGTTTGGTTTACTTATATATTTTGTTTTTACTCATGCCAAATAGGCATGAGTACCTGACCAGATTTTACCTGACCAGATGGTCAGGTAAAGGTGTGATACTTAAAAATAACTTTAAATTTCTCTTTACAGGGAGGGAGGATGGAAAGCATCACCAAGGCGTGGGTCTGCTGCTCAGCAGACATGCTAGTGATGCTCTTCTAGGATATGAGTGCATTAATGAAAGGTTTCTTACAGCAAAATTTCAGACAAGCATTAAAGACCTGAATGTTATCTGCTGTTATGCCCCCACTGAGGATTCTGATGAGGATGAGAAGGATAGGTTTTACGGACAATTTCAGGATATTTTGAATTCTGTCAAGAAAGGAGATATTACCCTTGTTCTTGGTGACTTCAATGCCAAAGTTGGTACTGACTCTGATCTTTGGGGAGGGGTGATAGGCCCTTTTGGTATTGGTAGCTGCAATGGCAATGGGCAACGTCTCCTACAGGTAAGTAAACTCAATGGTTTCAGAATAACTAACACATATTACAAACACCGCGACATACATAAATACACATGGGTTTCACCTGATGGACTGCATAGGAATATGATAGATTATATATTAATTAACAGCAAATGGGCTAGTTCTGTTAGAAATACCAGGGCATATAGGGGAGCTGAAATTGGATCTGACCATTACCTTGTTAAAAGTGTCTTGCAACTTAAACTTAAAAAGTGTTGTGCTAGGGTTAAAAAATTTACCATTAATACTGAAGCTCTGAAAGACCCAGTTATAGCTAAAGCTTACCGTGATAGGTTACTTAGTCATTATGACAGTCATAGTTTGCTTAATACTGAAGTTGAGGAAGAATGGGGCCATTTTAAACAGGCTTTTTTGGAAACTAACAGTACTCTTTTAGGAAAAAAGGAGCAGAGGAGGCAGAATTATTTAAGTGATAAGGCACTTGAGCTTATTTCAGAAAGAAAGAACTGCAGGAATGTCCTTAATCAGTACCCTACTAGTCGTAATAGAAAGGATTACAGACCGGTGAGAGTTATAGAGAGCTTAATAAACGTGTAAAGGATCAGTTAGCTGCTGATAAGAATCTTTGGCTTGATGGTTTGGCTGACAAAGCTGAGGAAGCAGTTAGGCAGCGCAACAGCAGAGAGCTGTACCAGATAGTTAATGTTTTATGTGGTAGAAAACGGACAGGCATACAAGGATTGAAGGATAAACAAGGTAAGGTTATAGAAGGTGAGGATTCTGTCATGGCTAGGTGGGCTGAGCATTTCAGTGATGTTCTAAACAATGTGGTTAGTTCTACTCCCATTGTTTGTAATGATGATAGATGCATTGGCAGCTTTAATGTTGGCCCTATAACACAATCTGAAGTTATTTTGGCTATCTCTAAACTTAAACTTCATAAATCCCCAGGGGTAGATGAAATTACTACAGAAATGCTGAGAGCTGGGAATGTTTCGGTTACCACTTGGATGACTGAAATTTTGAATAACTTTTATGATAAAGGCATGGTTCCTAAGGATTTTACCAGAGCTATTATTATCCCTATTTTCAAAAAAGGTGATCGCAGTTCTTGTGATAACTATAGGGGTATCAGCCTACTCTCTGTTCCAGGTAAAGTTCTTTCCATGATTGTGCTTAATAGAATTAAAACTCTGGTTGACAGGCAAATGCGTGATGAGCAATGTGGATTCAGAAGTGGTAGGGGATGTGTGGATCAGATATTTTCACTTAGGCAGATTCTTGAGAAATGTTTAGAGTTTCAGAAACCTTTGGTTGCTAGCTTTGTTGATTTCAAAAAGGCTTTCGACTCTGTTGATCGTCAAAATTTGTGGTTGATTGTGAGATCATATGGTATACCAGACAAGTTAGTTAACATAATGAAAGCTCTCTATAATAACACTGAGTCATGTGTGAGAGTTGGTAAGTCTTGTAGCAATTGGTTTAGCATTACGTCTGGTGTTCGACAAAGGTGCATTTTGTCTCCTTTTCTCTTTAGTTTGGTTGTTGATTATGTTATGCGAAATTCACTTCAAGGGAAAGATTTTGGCCTTAAATTGGCTGGAGATACGAAAATTTCTGATTTAGATTATGCTGATGATTTAGCCCTTTTGGCAAATGATGTTGATGAGATGAACTCTTTCATTCGAGCTGTTGATGAGACTGGTAGTAGAGTAGGTTTGGTTATAAACAGAGAGAAAACTAAAGTGATGAAAATTGGTCAGGCAGGCTGTGATTCAGTTAATCTGAATGGTTGCAGTCTTGAGCAGGTGTCACAGTTTAATTACCTTGGGAGCTATGTAACTAATACTGGTGATGTGCGGCATGAGATTAACAGACGAATAGGGATTGCTGCCGGGACTTTTAAGAATCTATGGAGATTGTGGAGAAATAGGCGTATACACCTAAAGACTAAAATTAGACTGTATAATAGTTTGGTTCTTTCTAGGGTTAGTTATGGTAGTGAAACTTGGACGCTGTGTAAACAAGATAACAGGAAACTAGATGCTTTTGATTCTAGATGCTTACGCAGTATCTTGGGTATTAGGTGGTTTAACTTTGTAACTAATGATGAGGTTAGGGAAAGAAGTCTGCAACCTCCTTTAAGCAGCATATTGTGCAGAGAGAGACTCCACTGGTTTGGCCATGTTGCCCGTATGGATAATTATAGATTGGCGAATAGGGTTATGAACAGTGTTCCTAGAGGCCTCAGAAGGAGGGGGAGACCTAGGATGCGGTGGGCAGACAATGTCAAACAGGACCTTGTTAGAATTGGTGTGCAGTGGCCGGATGCAGCAGATGTAGCTCAGGACAGATATGCTTGGAGAATTAAACTGCGTGGTCTGGTTGGACCTCCGTAGCCCATGGCTGCTTGAGGATGATGATGATGAAATAGGCATATCTTTATGATGGAGATGGTTAGGGGTAAAATTATTACCCGGTACATCGAATATGATTATACGATTTGCGATCTACGATATGCAGAATGGGAATTGCCGATTAGATAAATTTGGTAGTTGCATGAGAAATATTTTTATAGAAACCCAAATACATTAAAAACAATCTTGTATTCATTCCTTAGTTGAAATAAAAATGTAATACATGCCCTTAATACAAAAGGAAATAAATAAAATTGTTTTTATACGTATTTTCACACTTTAATGAATGTCTAAATCCATGAAGTGCAAGTTTTTTTAAAACTTCCGGAACTACTTCGGTGAAAGCCACGAGGGAAGGTTGCAATTTTGGCCATCGGATGGCGCTAAAAAAAAGTACAACCGCGTTTTTCTAATAAAGAAATGGGAAAGAAAAAAAGTCGGTAGGAAGAATGCACACATATAAAAAAAAAATCCTAGCCACGCGAATAATGAAACTGAACTAAACTTTAATTTCAGAACAAAAAAACCCTATGCATATGTATGTGCAGTGTACTGGCTTGGTTCTAGAAATTCGGATGTCATTTCTTCAGGGTCATCCAGTAAGCTAGAGGTTGATTCTTGAGTAAGAGCTGATGTCAAGGGTTGAGAAGATATAAAATTAGGTCTAGGAGCTTTCGTGATAAATTTCTTGTCTGCTTGCATCTAACAATGCGTGAAAGACGACGCCAGGTCCAATGACCCATCCTGGAGAACTACCACGGGCACTGAAATTTGCCGCACCAAGTTCAATTTGAAATTTATGCTGATTGCCTGAGAGTTCCGGATGCTTGAATGCCGGACTGTATTACTTTATTTGTTATTGGCCTTGGTATAATTAGATAATACCGGGACAGGACAGCTTTCCAACGAAATGAGGGATATTTAAGAATGGATAAAATTTTAGTGAGTTAATATTTTTCTGAGATGTCCCGTGATCGAGTGGTTAGCGCGCTTGTCTACTGAACAAAAGGACCTAGGTCACGAGCCCCCGATAAAGTATGGATGTTTGTGTTGTTTTTCTGCTGAGGCCTCGCTTTCCTCAGAGACCTTCTACCATGGCGTATAAACTGACAGGCTCCTTTCAGAAGACGTCTGGGGGGCAAGACACAATTTGAGGTTTTATTTATAATTCTCTATATTTAACTACAGCCGTCCCATGGCCGAGTGGTTAGCGCGCTTGTCTAGTGATCCCAGGGACCTGGGTTCGAGCCCCGGGTTAAGGCATGGCTGTTTGTGTCGTTTTTCTGCTGAGGTCCTGCCATCCTCACAGACCTTCTACTATGGCATATAAACTGACAGGCTCCTGTCAGACCTCTGTGGCAAGCAGCTGCTTGAGGGGGTATTTATTTATTTTTTATTTATATTTAACTATAAGTCTCTATTTTAAATAGATATATATTTATATTAATATAATTTATTTTTAAATGTATTACTAAATTATTCAACAATTTTAAGTTCTTTGCCAAAATTTTAAAAAAATTAGTCACCTGCAAAATATTAATCAATGAAAATATAAAAAAGTAATTAAAAAAGTATAAAAGTACATTTGGTAGATATATGTTTAAAAAAAGGTCAAATATTTCTAGTATATATTGATATAATAATATTTAATAAATTGCATTCACTTGCGTCTTTTTAACTGGAATAAAAATTAAATTGCAAAAATTACCTGCTTGTGAAATTTCTTTCCTCTGTTTCAAAAACTGTCCAGGTACGGTAGAATCTAGGTGGCGCCTTTCATAGATCCGTTTCCGTACTATGTTTTTTTTTAGTAAAATAATAAGTTTACTTTCCTAGCAGTGTTTCCAATGCATCCTGTAAATCGAGCTTGCTACATCACGGGGATAAATGTAGTGGGGGCTTTGTTGACTTGCAGTCATTTGTAAACGACTCAGATTTGATGATACTTTAATGTAAATATAATTGGATATTACTAAGTTCGTTTTGTTGGCATCTTTTAATACCAACTCTGCTAATATAAAAATTTCTTCCATGAAAAATATAAGTAAAAATTGCTTTTCTTACTCATAATTCTGGTTCGTATTCTTCTAATGTTTCTTAAATATGATATTGTTGTTTATTTGCAACTTTAATTAGTTGTGGAAGAACACATAAACGAGGGAGGGCAAGATAAGAATATTATTTTGCAGATTATAATTAAGAAAAATAAATATCTTACAACTCAATATTTGTAAGATATAATTCCAAAATCTTTACACATCTGTTTGAATTCCTAAATATTGCTCTTTTCTTCTAGTTGGCTTAATGTATATTGTTGAACCTTAATTATCGTATTATCATGCATTATTTCCATTATTATTCCAAAAATTTCCTCTTAAAATTTAGCTGGAATTACGCGTAATATTAAGGTTGGATCTGTGCAAAATCTGCTACTGTGATTGCTAATCAAATAGTGATCGTTCGATTGAGGGAATTAAATCTTTATTCAAATTTATACAAATAAAAGTAAAAAAGTTTTTTATTTTTCCTTGGTTTATTAAAAATCTATCTAGCATGACTTCATACATTTTAGTTGGGTTGTTTTACCATTGAGTGGTACTTTTTTTTGCATACGATGAGCTAAATTGCCAGGTCAAAAAGCCCCTAAGAGCTCGTAGAAGTTTAGAGGAAAGGGACACCCTAGACTAGGGGTTCTCAACGTGGAGTACGCGGTAAAAGTTTTTGGGGTACGCTGTAAGAGCTCAAATGTAGCTAGATATATGTTATATATATATATGTTTTATTTTATTGCCATTGTTATATTATAACTATAGTTTTATCTATACGAGGGGTACGCCAATTAATTACATACACATTTCCAGGGGGTAGAGTCGGTCAAAAAAGTATCCGCTGAATATCTGGCAGTTTAACAAAATAGGAAAGAAAAAGGTATACTTCGTCAAGACTAGGGGTTCTCAATGTGGGGTACGCCGTGAGAACTGAAAAGTCACTAGATATATGATATATATATATGTTTTATTTTATACCCATCTGGCAAACTTCGTGTCACGTGACACGAAGGTTGCCAGATCACTAATTTCTAAAAAAATCGTTGCCAGATCACCAATTTCTAAAAAAATCGTTGCCAGATATTTTTTCTGAATTCTGTAATCAACCACAGTGTTCGGATATTTTTTTGAGCGACTGTACCAAAAGTATAAAAGGTAGCATAAAAGGTTGAGAACCATTGCCTTAGACAGCTATAAGGAGACGTATGGGAGCCTCCCGTCAAGGCCATATATTCCCATATATTCGAAGCAGTTCGATTACCGTATAAAATTTTTACAATTCCATATTTGCAATCAAAACAGACAAATATACCTTAACGATAAATATTTCATTAAAGTACAGTCGCTCAAAAAATATCAGAACACTATGGTTAATTACAGAATTCAGAAAAAATATCTGGCAACGATTTTTTTTAGAAATTAGTGATCTTGCAACTTTCGTGTACTGTACACGAAGATTGCCAGATCACTAATTTTCTAAAAAAATCATTGTCAGATATTTTTTTTGCATTCTGTAATTAACCATAGTGTTCGGATATTATTTTGAGCGACTACTCTAAATGTGCATCGAATTATGCATTACATTTTGCAACATTTTTCAGCCTGAAATCAGAGATACGGAAACTACAGGAAGAATTTTCCGACTGCCGAGCCCCGGGTAAGGCATGGCTGTTTGTGTCGTTTTTCTGCTGAGGTCCTGCCATCCTCTCAGACCTTCTACTATGGCATATAAACTGACAGGCTCCTGTCAGACCTCGGTGGCAAGCAGCTGCTTGAGGGGATATTTATTTTTTATTTTATTTATATTAAGTCAGTGATTGCTAATCTCTTTTGCTCATGGCTCTCTTCTGAGTTTCATTTACCTCTGTTGCCCCCCTCGTAGACGCAGTTGGAAAAAAAATGTATTTTACCACCTATATTGTTTGTTTATAACATAAATTTTACATCATATTTATTTATATTCTATTAATGGGTACTTTATTTCTAAGTAGCAGAGAGAATTCGTAAAGACTTAAAAAATATTTTGACAATTGGCCGTTTATTCAGTGTGATCCTTGTGGCTGATGCAAACCTGCAAGTTTTTCGATATCTGGCTGCAGTGTACTGATAAACGATGATCATGTCTCTTTACAAAAAAAAAAATTTTTTTTAAGCTTTAATGAAAATGAATGATTAATAAAATTAAATGATTAATAAAAGAGCTTTAATGTTAGCCGTCCCATAGCTGAGGGGTTATCACGATTGACTACTGATCTAAGGGACCTGGGTTCGAGCCCCGGGTAAGTTTGTGTTGTTTTTCTGCTGACGTCTCGCCATCCTCACAGACCTTCTACTATGGTGTATAAGCTATCAGACCATTGTGGCAAGCAGCTACTTGAGTGGATATTTATTTTATTGTTATGTGTTCTAAAAGATTAAAAAATGAACTCAGTTTCTCAGAGAACGTTGTTAAAAGTTATAAAACAAGTTTGCCATGAAAATAATAAATATGATTTTTACATTCTCATTCATAGTATTTTATTCTGGCAGTTAAGTTTGGATGGCCCCTCAGAAACTTACTGTGACCCTCCATATTCCGTTTTTTCTATGTGGCTTCCTAGACGTATGACATAGCCCCCTGGAGGGGGGGATATGGCTCACGTTGAGAACCACTGTATTAAGTGACGGAAAGCATTCCTGGAATAGACAAACCTCCTCTAACTTCTCTGAAAGTCATTCAAGTTCAGCGTAGGATTCAGCACAGCATGAATGATGTTATTATCCTCTTAATGATGTTATAATCAACTCTGAGTGATGTTACTAATTCCAACACCCTGCAGATTAGTGGCGAGTAATATTACAGAGTACGCATCATGTGTTAGAAGGGGTAATTATCCCTTCCTCTTGTTCGAAATGTGCTTTCATACCTGACCGTGCATTTTTCGTAAGAAGAGAGCACAAGATTCTATTGTGCTAGTTCATGGATGTCCAATATTGATGCTTACGAGATCATTTTATCTGACCAGTGATAATTTCCGCAATATGAATATTCCACAGCCGCCTCAGTGGCGCAGTGATATCGTATTGACTCGCAATGACACTGTGGCTTACTGGAATTCGGATTAAGTCCCGAGTTCACATGTATTTGCTCTATTATAACTTGGGGATAAGCTGATAGCTTTATGGCAGTCCTGGCCATCTCGCGACTCATAAAACAATCAGTAAATTGAATCTGTCTGTCTCACTACTTCCAATGCAGCGGGAGTTGACTCATTGGGGAGCGTGCCAGATCCTTGGCCAGACACGTAACTTAGGTCCGTTGAATGAGACGTTAAGCCGTGGTTTGACACCCCATGAATAGTTGAGTTGGGTTGTTTTACCTCTGAGCAGCACTTTTTTGCACACCATGGACTAAATGGCCAGGTCACATGGACCCCGAAGGCTCAGAGAAGGTTGGGGGAGGGGACCCACTGGAACAGCTGTTGGGAGACAGATGGTAGTCTCCCGTCAAGGCCATCCAGCGTGTTCTTTAACGTGCACAGGGTATGGCTCTCCCCCACACGGGGCCACGGCTTAACGTCCCATCCGACGGACGGCGGTCTTTCCAAGCCCATCGGTGTCCCCTACTGACCGTGGGCAGGGCGGGAAATTTTGCGGAGATAAATCTCAACGCTGACCCAGCTGGGACTCGAACCTGGGAACTACAGATTACGAGCCTGGCGCGCTACCGACTGAGCCTCCCCCGCCCCCCGTGAGTAGTGAGACATACCTTTGCACTTTAAGAACACGCTGGATAGCCTTGATGGGAGGCTACTATGTATATTTTAACAACTCTCCAATGGGATCCCTTTTACCAACCTGCTCTGAGCCTTTGGGATCCTTATGACCTGGCCATTTAGTCCAGTGAGTGCAAAAGAAAAGTGTCCCTCAGCGGTAAAACAACTTAAACTCTTCTGATTTTTCTTGGCTAACAACAATGTGGCCGGCAGTTTAACAAAATAGGAAAGAAGGTATACTTCGTCTAGACTAGGGGTTCTCAATGTGGGGTACGCGGTAAAATGTTTTGGGGTACGCCGTGAGAGCTGAAAAGTCACTAGATATATGTTATATATATATGTTTTATTTTATGCATTGGTTTTATTTTATGCATGGTGCGCATTGTGTTTTATTTTATGTTTTATTTTATGCATTGTGTTTTATTTTATGCATGGTGTGCATTGTTATACTGTAACTAGTTTTATCTATCTATACAAGGGGTACGCCAGTTACATATACATTTCCAGGGGATACGTGAAGCATAAAAGGTTGAGAATCACTGGTCTAGACGAAGTGGTGACCTCAAACAGCATTTCGTTTCGTATCGGGCATTTGGTACAACAGGGAAAAAAACTAAGCAAGTAAGCTGCTAGTTGCGCATGCGCAAAAAGTAAGTAACTAAATCGTTTGAATTTTTTCGGATTCCAAGCGCATGTGCTTGGAATCCGAGAAAAACAACGAATTTTGTATAGAGCATCGTAATTATGCATAGGATGGAAACACTAACAATAAAAGTCGGCCTTCAGCCAAGAAAAATGTTACGGAAAACAACAGATAAATTATGGTATTAACGGATTCTTTCACTTTTCCGATAATTAGTATTTATTCCAAAAATGAATAAAATCTTTACTCTACTGACTATTACTATAAATAAGTGTGGTAGGTTTCTCGTCGCTATGTCGCTCGTTTCCTTATGTACCATAAGGAAACGAGCGACATAGCGAGATTTTCAGAGGTTGACGTAATTTGACCAAAATTTCAAACATACAAGTGACGAAATAAAGTGAAATGACACCAATAATAAAACTGCGCAAAATGCCAGAGTAAAAAAAAAAACTTCTATGACTGAATTAGAAATTGGTTTTTTAACGCTTATCAGAAATCTGTTTTTTTAAGGAAGTCAACTTTGGTAGCTTAAAACAATCAAGGGATTATTTGAAATTTTTAAAAGTTACAACAGGAAATACGAGTCAATTTCAAATCTCTTAATATTGTCAATAATCTTATTAAGAAATATGGTGAATGGTTATTTAAGAAAAAAGATTACAGATTGCTTTTTGCGTTGTGTTGTTTTACTTCTGACTTGCACTTTTTTGCGCACAGTGGGCTAAATGGCCAGGTCACAAGGAACCCGAGGTCTCTGAGAAGATTGGGGGAAGGGGACCCAATGGACAATTGTTAGGAGACAGAGGATAGCCTCCTGTCAAGGCTATCCAGAGTGTTCTTTAACGTGCACAGGGTATGGCTCTCTCCCATACACGGAGCCGCGGCTTAACGTTTCATCCGACAGACTTTCAAGCCGGGGCGGGGGTGGCTCAGTCGGTAGCGCGCCAGGCTCGTAATCTGTAGTTCCCAGGTTCGAGTCCCAGCTGGGTCAGCGTTGAGATTTATCTCCGCAAAATTCCCCGCCCTGCCCACGGTCAGTAGGAGACACCGATGGGCTTGGAAAGGCCGCCGTCCGTCGGATGGGACGTTAAGCCGTGGCACCGTGTGCGGGAGAGCCATACCCTGTGCACGTTAAAGAACACGCTGGATGGCCTTGACGGGAGGCTACTATCTGTCTCCCAATAGCTATTTCAGTGGGTCCCCTCCCCCAACCTTCTCTGAGCCTTCGGGGTCCATGTGACCTGGCCATTTAGCCCATGGTGTGCAAAAAAGTGGCGCTCAGAGGTAAAAACAACAACAACCCAACTTTCCAAGCCCGTCGGTGTCCCCTACTGACCGAGGGCAGGGTGGAAGTTTTGGGGAAATAAAACTCTAAGCTGGCCTAGGTGGGACTCGAATCTGGAACTAGCAGATTACGAGCCTGGCGCACTACCAGATGAGACCTCCCCAGCCTCTTGAATTCTGAAATGGCCAATGGAATAAAAAAATGACTTTGTTCAGCTTAATAAATTTCTGTTTGAACATGTAATTGATATTGCACTATCTGAAACGTACCTCAAACCAAGGGATATATTTAAAATTACAAATCTCTGTTGTTACAGGTCTGATCGTCTTCCCAACTGTAGTGGAACATCTATTCTTATAAAAACCATCACACCGCACTTTGCGATTAGATTCGACAATCTAACGTCAACTGAAGCGACAAGCTAGTGCACTGAAAAATCCGACTTTTGATAGCTTTGCCATAATACAGTATGTCAGCCTTCTAAAACTGTTAACTTCACAAGACTCTGATGAACTGACAAGTTCGAAGTTTAGTCTTATCTCTGTTGCCATCAAGTTCGATGCATCTGTTCAACAAAAAAAAGAGATATAAGATTGTTTTAAACTATAGTACACTTTAACGATTGCCCTACGAACTATTGTCGCAAGTGACCTCAACTCTAAGAATGTTTCCTGGAATTGTCGTTATATTAATTCTCGAGAAAGAAAACTTTCCAGATTATGCTACTAAAATGACATTATGGTTGTTGCACTTCAATTCACGTTCTTTCTAATACATCAAAAAATCGGATATTCTGGATAGAGCACTTTTCACCAAATTATGTGCATGATATTTGAAAAAATTAAATAACCGTCGTCGGACTGCTAAAATAAATTGGCATACCTTCAAGGCCAGTTTAAACACCGTCAGTGGCAATTAATTAGGCATTTGATAATACTAACAAGTACAGTCGCTCAAAAAAATATCCGAACACTATGGTTGATTACAGAATTCAGAAAACATATCTGGCAACGTTTTTTTAGAAATCAGTGATCTGGCAACCTTCGTGTCATGTGATTACAGAATTCAGGAAAAATATCTGGAGCGTGTACAGCAACTGTACACGCTCCAGTTACCGTTCACAGCAAACTGGAGCGTGTGCAGTTACTGCACACGCTCCAGTTTGCTGTGAACGTTAACTGCACACGATCAATATTTCCGTGAGTGAGCCCACACGATCTAGTATCAAAATAATATGACCACCTACAGTCGCTCAAAAAAATATCCGAACACTATGGTTGATTACAGAATTCAGAAAAAACATCTGGCAACGAACCACGAAGGTTGCCAGATCACTAATTTCTAAAAAAATCGTTGCCAGATATTTTTTCTGAATTCTGTAATGAACCATAGTGTTCGGATATTTTTTTGAGCGACTGTAGTTAACTGAAAATATCTACTGAGAATGAAACAAAGCTACTAAGCGAATTAAGAAGGTTTCATATGTGATAATCCTCCAACTGAACTCAAAAATGATATCGAAAAGAAAAATAATGTGAAAAAGACCAGGAGAAAAAAATCAAGAATACTGGATGATAAAAAAATATTACTGCCCTGTTAAATATTAGAGAATTTCTATGTTATCTTAATGGAAATCTAATTTCGAACCTCTAAAGCTTCCAGAACATGCATTTAATGGAAATGTATAACTGAAGATAAATTAAATATCATAATTAAATCTATTTAAATTTCGATTTTCAGGAATATTCGATTAGTATTTAAAGAGTTATGAAAGCTGTCAACAATAATGTGTCAAAGGAATTTAAAACTTAATAAGTATTGTTTCATATCATTTAATAAAATAAATATAAATTTTAGAAATTTAAATAATGCTTACTCAATATTAGAGAATTATGAATGGTTTTTGTTAAACAAGATAATTTACTGTTAATTATTCCAGCTTTTCTAACTCTTTGAACACTGAATG
Source organism: Ryuthela nishihirai (assembly GCA_038380435.1). Classification (NCBI taxonomy): domain Eukaryota; kingdom Metazoa; phylum Arthropoda; class Arachnida; order Araneae; family Heptathelidae; genus Ryuthela; species Ryuthela nishihirai. The sequence goes on from JAWZYU010000020.1 coordinate 47,673,351, forward strand.
AATTTGGTTGAAAATCGATGTTTAAATTTATTTGATTTTGATGCTTAATTTATTTTCAGTCAAAATTTTCCATTGAAAACAAGTTTCAGAAGTTATAGAGCCTCGAAGGTAGATCATTGATATGACATGAAATTCTCTGATAATTTTGGTTGGGCAGTGTATATAATCTTCGAGCCCCGGGTAAGGCATGGATGTTCGTGTTGTTTTCTGCTGAGGTCCTGCCATCCTCTCAGATCTTCTACTGTGGCATATAAACTGACAGGATCCTGTCAGACCTCTGTGGCAAGCAGCTGCTTGAGGGGGTATTTATTTTTTTTTATTTAATCTGAATTGCGGAAATCTCTTGTAGGGACAAAAACTAGCATGCTCAATGGTAACGATAGTTCACTGTGAAAAATGGTTAGATCTATAAGGAATTGACAAAGCTATTCCTCCATTAAGTGGCGTATATAAGGTAGATGAAGATAGGGCAGAAGATTTCGCCAACGCTTTAGAGACACGGTTTTAACCAAATACAGATGAAATTGATGATGAAATTGCGATAGAAGCCTGTAAGTCAGTCGAAAATGTTTGAAATTAAATTGTAATGAACGTAACAGATTTACAAGCTTCGACAAACTCAAATCAGCAATTAGGAATCTGAAGACTAGAAAAGCAGCCTGATCAGAAAATATAACAAATCAAGTCATCAAAATCTCTCATATAAAATTGCACATTACTTATGGATTTCATCACTTGGTGTTGAATATTTCCCATTATCACGAAAAAATGCGGAAGTACAGTGGCTCAAAAAATATCCGAACACTTATGGTTGATTACAGAATTCAGAAAAAATATCTGGAAACGTTTTTTTTTAGAAATTAGTGATAAATAGTTGCCAGATCACTAATTTCTAAAAAAATCGTTTCCAGATATTTTTTCTGAATTCTGTAATCAACTATAGTGTTCGAATACTTTTTGGAGCGACTGTACAATAGTTACTCTTCCAAAATGAGGTCAAAATGTTTCCTTCAATCAGGGTTATAGACTGCCATGTTGTCTCGGAAAGGTCTTTGAAAGAATTGATCTAAAAAGAGTGAAGGATATGCTCGGCGATTTTATATTTATAAGCCTATTTTAAAATTATGGATTATATTTTTGTTTTTATTAATAAAATGAATCATTTGCGGCTCTTTGTTTCTTTTGTTTTACTGTTATGGTTCTTGACCCAGAAAATGGATTCGAATCCTTCTCTAGCTCTTTCTTACTCTGAAGACAGAGCGAATGGAAATTCTCACAACAGGGAGGGATATTTAGATAATCAATTTATAGATGTTTAAACTTAAGTTACGAGATATTAAAATTTGACTGGTGAATATTTATTTAAAAATGTTAGCAATTAATTTTGAATTATTGAATAACATGTTAACAATAATACAATCATAATAAATAAATTATATTTGAATCTTTTTTGAATGAAATAGTTTGCACTTAAATTTTAGACAAATGAACTCACTTTAAAATTTTATCCTTCTTTTTTGTTTGTCCTTTTCTTTGATCGTGTCCAGGCCCAATCTTATCTAATTGGCTCTGGTATGGTCTACATACTTACATTGGCTCCTATCTTACTAGTTTTCCCGGTTAATCCCCATAAACTTTAAGATCCTTCTTAAATGCCTGGATACATAAAGCACGCTTGATTCTTGAAAACCCATTTTGACCCATCCTACAAAAATGATATTGGAAACAACTTGCACATTTACGGTACTATAGATTGTGTCTAGAGAATAATAGAAATATACGAACACAAACTTGTAGTTGCAACAAACCAAAAGGTATACAAGATTATTATTATTACCTCTTGACGGCCATGACGTTGGAGTTTGTTGGCCTCTGTGCTTTGCTGTGCTTCGGGAGATATAATCACTGGAAGATCCAGAGGAAAGGAAGAGGATGATTTATGGTAGCGGTGGGAGAGAAGACACAAGGAACAGAAATAATTGTTTATTGTCTCGTGTATGTGGATAGAAGAGCACTCTGTTGCGGCGTTGGTCGACTGGAACTGGGGACGGAGAGAAGATGAGTTGCAAAGAGAAGACAGCCATGCGCGTGACAAGATGTCGGAACAGAAGACTAGTGGCCAGATTACTGATATCAGCTTTAGATAGATGCTGTTATCTCCCGCTGCAGCATGGCGGTCGTTCGTGACAAACGGGTTGTAATGGGAGACTCTCAACCTGTAAGTTAGGTGGCCAAGTGCCTTGGGTCGAAGATTAAGTCCGTGTAGGTAGGTATTGATGCTTGTTTCTTCTTACTGAAGTTGCTTTTCGTTATTCGATCGAGGCTGCTGTGTTTGGTAAAATTGATAAATGTGAAACGATCAAATGACGTTGCATTGTGAATTCGGAAATGTTTGTGATTTAATGACGGTTGGGTTCGTTTTCTATTTTTGCTAGATATCGATTCTCAGATGGAATTTACTGAGTGACCGCTTTGCTAAGGACAACAGACCGACGTTGTGTCAATGGGAAGTTAGGTTCCGAATTAGTAAATTCTTAAATAGGGGTTTTAGGAAAAAAATATGAATTAATCTCGTTTTCTAACACTATTTGTTTCTGCATTTAAAAGATTTCGAATCAGGAATATTCGGTATCAGCAATGTCGCTTAAATAAATTTAAAGGAAAGCTCTAGTCGAGTGGTTAGCGGGCTTGGGTTAGTGTGATTAAAGGGGTTCGAGCTCTAGATAAGGAGGCATGAACATTTCTTTTGGAGGGTAGTCTTCTTCCGAGATATTTTCTATGACATATTTAACTATCTAACCTTTTGGACAAGCAGCTTTTTGAGGGCTAATTTATTTCTAATAACCTTTTTCTATTAAACTGTACTGAGAGGTATAAACATACCTTTTATAGTTTTAGTACCGATTATTTTAATTTTCGCCGATTTTGAATGGCTTTCGCGACCTTTCTAAGATGTTGTTGATGTGTTTTAGCTTTCATAACGTTTTTAAATATTCAACAAACGCTATTGAAAATTGAGATTTAGTAAAATTTGACTGAGCTCTTTGATTTGTTCTCGGTTGCAGATTTCTAAAAAAAGAGGCTTTTTAATAAGTTCCTGAGCTCTCTGGATCTGACTGCCCACTGCGAAATTTAGGAACTGCAACAAATCAAAGGTTTTTGGGTTATGGGTTGTTTTACCTCTGAGCGGCACTTTTTTGTACACCATGGGCTAAATGGCGAGGTCACAAGGACCCCGAAGGCTCAGAGAAGGTTGGGGAAGGGGACCCACTGGAACAGCTGTTGGGAGACAGATGGTAGCCTCCCGTTCATGGCCATCCAGCGTGTTCTTTAACGTGCACAGGGTATGGCTCTCCCGCATACGGGGCCACTGCTTAACGTCCCATCCGACAGACGGCGGTCTTTCCATGCCCATCGGTGTCTCTTACTGACCGTGGGCAGGGTGGGGAATTTTGAGGAGATAAATCTCAACGCTGACCCAGCTGGGACTCGAAACTGGGAACTAGAGATTACGAGCCTGAAGCGCTACTGACTGAGCCACCCCGCCCCAACAAATCAAAGGTTAGCCTACCAAAAGGTGTTCCTAGTAAAATGAAAACTTAGAGTGTGTATAGGGTAAACAGGTAGGGGAACATAATATAACAGTTAAGGGAAAAGACGCTGTGATAATATTGTTGTGTTCTAGATATGTTGTTTTATTACATAGTGGGAAAGATGAACAAGTGACAAGGGTTGAGTTATTTTGCCTCTGACCGGCATTTTTTTTGCATACAACGGGCTAAATGGCAGGTCTCAAGGAACCCGTGATCTCAGAGAAGGTTGTGGGAAGAGGACCCACTAGACAGCTGTTAGGAGACAGATGGCATCCTCCTGTCAAAGATATCCAGCATGTTCTTTAAGGTGGGCAAAGTATGTCTTTCCCGCACATGGTGACACTCTTAACATCCCATCCGATGGACGGTGGCCTTTCCAAGCACGTGACATGGATGCCAATATAGTTTGCTGCCTGCTGATCACAAAATGAGATCAAATATTGACTGAAAATTCGTCATTTTTTGCGCTTCCGGTGGTACTGATAGAGTGACTAAATAATAGTAAAACGTTGTTGATGAACAAAAATGTAAATAAATTTGTGAGGCGTTTTCATTAAAAAGGAATACCGCCATAAATTTATACAATATTTGCTTCAACTATATATTTGTTATAGAAATATTGATGTATAACATATATTTTTAAATATTTTGTATTAAATGATAAAAAAAATATATCTTTAGACATATTTTTCGTTAAAAATCATATTGAAGAAGTTATTGAGCTCTGAATGTGATTTTCTAGTGAGATAACATGGGATTGTTTCCATATTTCTGTCCAGTACCTCTATATCCTTGCAACTGAATAAACTAGGAGTAAAGCTTAGACACTCTCCAGCCCTATCTGTAGAACACAATGCAAAAGTCATCTACATTTCTGAGTATTGGTTATTGTGATTTCTCGTTTCTCCTAAATGTACAGCAAATAAATACCATTCAGTTGTAAAAGAACGCGACCCAGCTCTGGTACCGTAAATTTAAACCATTGAATCAACAGCATTTTAATCCTTATCGTCGTTGGAATAGGAAAACGATGCTGTAAGAGCCTGTCATCGGATAATAATAATTAGATTATTACTCGAGACATATGAGACACAGCAAGTGATGGTAAAAGTGAAACGAAAGCGAGGTCAATACATAACTATAACCAATAACAAAGCTTTAAGTTATTAACTACAAGGACTTACTTGACTGTCTCATACTATTAACCATGCATACAGAAACTCACGTTCAGCATCATCTTTTCTTCACTGTATCCTCATTTACAGCATCACAAGAAGGATTCTTTCTTATTCACAAATCAGAGAGTTTCGGTAAAATGACACGCTCGTAGTCCGACTGACGTGTGACTGGAAGTTGACGTTAATTGTTCCAATTAGAAATCTCCCTTCCGAGCAGGTGTTGATTACTGCGACTGAGCCGTCGTGTGTCATCAAGAGAAAATAGGCAGCAACAGCCAGACACGCTAATTAGCTCTGTAGAAACTACGGAAGCGGATGTGCTGCGTCCACCTCCGTGGTGATAAACTGTACTCTGTGGCAGTGGGAGCATTCCGTTACACTCATGCTCTCTCTCTGTTTCATAGCCGCGCTTCCAAGGTAAGAAGATTGACTGGATGCTTTCCCGCAGTGGCAGGACATCACAACGACAAGAAACAAGAAGAAAACAAGCAGTAATCACAGATTCGGCCTCCTTTTAAAAGGCCTCTTAATTCGCTGTGTGCAAAGAAGAAAGGAAATCACCGTGGACACAGCGGTAATGTACTGGGGAGGATAATGCACTGGCCTCGTGTGGTTTGGCTAGAATTAAAGGCACATAAACGACAAAGGCTATAATCCGTTATAACGGTTCTCCTAATGCCATGAGAGGTGGTGGGTGATAACCAAGGACTGTGTGGAGACAATAAACCTTAATTACCACGTCTGTATAACTCGTTTTCTGATTCGTTTAACTGCCATAACACATCTCCGAGAGCTGGTTAGGTGACGTAGTCCTTTGTGTAGAGTCGTCTCTTTAATTAGGATATTACAGGGATTAGGAGAGAGTACTTTGGCTAAGTATCTTGAGTGTACTCTTAGAGTCTCACGCAGCGGCATTGTATATGGATACTTTATTATTTTGAGACGGTTACTATGTAAAATGTTGTGGAATAAACACATGCTCTTTGTAATATTACAACAGGAAGGCTGATTAAACGGAAGGAAATTTTTAGTAGCATTGTTTCTGTTGTTAATTAACTATTTTATCAACGCATTTAAAGTATTTAAGTTCAGTTTGTTATAATTAAGCATAAATGGTTTGATATTAAAATCTATTTCAGAAGCTCTAGCTTAAATAACGTACAGATATGCAAATGTATGGGATTATTGAATATAAAATCATATGTTTAATATTCATATTCAGTAACTTCTTAAAGAAGCTTTAAACGGAAAACTGTGACTGAAGATACATTATTTAGTCATATTATTATGAATACTTAATACTTCGTCGGGGTTCAGCGGGCACAGATGACAATCAGGAAAATTTCCATTCTCTTCGCATCGCTCTGTTTTGCCGCACAGTTCGTGCCAATAAACGCCTGTCCCTGTCTGTCAGAGACTTTTATAATAATAATAATAATCTTTATTTTATTCCGCCAGTCAATACAATATACATTTACATAGCATAATTATCTAATAACAATTAATATATACATGAGAAAAATTGAGAAGTGAAATAGCTAAGAAATATCAATTGCATCAGAAAAGGTAAATAACAATCATATTAAATATTAGTGTTTAATAGGAAAGGAGAAACAAAAAAGGAGAGCATAGTAAGCTGACGCTTATTTTTAGTTAATGCTCCCTATTTCCTTTAGTTCAATTATGACAACAGTAAAGTATACAATAATTCAAATAGTACAATAATTCAATAGTATAAAAGGTCAAATATTTCAGTTTATGTATCAGTGTAATATGTCTCATAACCATCCAAAATGGTTATGAGACATATTACACTGATACATAGAAGAAGATTTTCCTCCCACATTGGCAGACATTTTGCGACAACGTTTCCGTTCTCCATGCATTTGGGATATTGTGGCCGGTGATTTTTCAGTCGAGTTCCATCACCTCTGTTAGGGATGATCCTGCCCATCCGCTCCAACGATGAGCCCCCTTTCGAAGTCAATCAGATCAACTTTTTTATCCATATCACGCTTGGCTTTGCTTTCCAATATAACTTTTCAACTTTTATAGGACTTCAAAATGGCGTAGAATAATTACATCAGTAAGAAATTTTGCATACACTGGCGTGTCTGATACCTCGCGAACAAATTCATAAGAATTTTGTCAGGCAGTGTAAGTTAGAGAACTTAATATATCTTTATAAATTTCGATGTTTAATAATATTAGTTCGCTTTTTAAAAAAATGATGGAAGCTGAAATATTTAACAACTACACTTCTATAAAAATGCTTAGAATCGGCGAAATTTAAAATTATCATTACCCAAACTGTCAAAAAAACTCTTCTTCTTCTTTTGCGTTTAGTCCTGCTTTAGAGCAGGGTCCACATTTTTTTTTTTGCATCTCGCTCTCCACTCCTGGCGAGTCCGATGCAAGGTGATGTGATTTAGAATACCTCAACCGACTTGTCGCATAGTCTGACGTTGAGGATTCTGATGAGTGTGGGGGGGGGAGCCACTGGGACAGCTGTTGGAGGCAGATGTTAGCCTTCCCATCAAAACCATCCAGTGTGTTCCTTAACGTGCACAGGTTATGACTCTCCTTCACACTGGGCCACAGCTTAACGTCCCATGCGACGGACGGCGGGCTTTCCAAGCCTATCGGTGTCCTCTAGTGACCGTGGGTAGGTGCTTTGCGGGAGTGTCCTCTAGTGACCGTGGGTAGAGCGGGGAGCTTTGCGGAGATAAGTGATAAGTCTGGCGCGCTATCGAGTGAGCCACCCCCGCTTCTAAATTGTCAAAAAACATTTATACATTTTATTAGTGGATAGGGGTTACTGCTTTGGTTTTAATGCGTTTTATCCTTTCAGATCGGCTATTTTAACTAATTTTGCTCCTGTTAAATATTCTACAGTTCTTTAAATACTGAAGGAATATCGTTGAATATCGAGATGGAAAAAGATTTATCATAATTTTGATCTTTAAGTTTTATATTTGCATGATAAACTTACTTAAAAAGCTATCAAGTTCTAAATCAGACTCTACTGAAATAACACTGATCTGTTCTTAATAAAATGGCAACTGAATCGAATTCCAGAACGAATTCCAGAAAAACGAAATATATTTCCGACCTCGGCCAATTTACTATTTATTTCTTTGAAAAAATATTTCATTTTAATGAATACTAGTATGACGAAAATATCAGTTTAATGAAATGAAAATTTATCTCGATACAATAAAATATGACCAGTATAACGAAAGTTTTCAAAAGAAAATCCTTAAAGAATACGTACAATGTACATTTTAACATCTGGGAACGATGCAATGATTTAAATGCTTTCAAATATCTAAACCGATCACAACGCTGTGAATCACATGCTATCTTATCGTCTGGCGACAGTTTTGACGATCTCACTGCGTGGCATAGATGCACTCTACACGTGCGTGTCTGTGGGACGAGGGTGGCTCAGTCGGTAGCGCGCCAGGCTCGTAATCTGTAGTTCCCAGGTTCGAGTCCCAGCTGGGTCAGCGTTGAGATTTATCTCCGCAAAATTCCCCGCCCTGCCCACGGTCAGTAGGGGACACCGATGGGCTTGGAAAGGCCGCCGTCCGTCGGATGGGACGTTAAGCCGTGGCCCCGTGTGCGGGAGAGCCATACCCTGTGCACGTTAAAGAACACGCTGGATGGCCTTGACGGGAGGCTACCATCTGTCTCCCAACAGCTGTTCCAGTGGGTTCCCTCACCCAACCTTCTCTGAGCCTTCGGGGTCCATGTGACCTGGCCATTTAGCCCATGGTGTGCAAAAAAGTGCCGCTCAGAGGTAAAACAACCCACGTGCGTGTGCCATAACGTTTTAAATCGGCGTTGCCACTTTTTCCTAAATATATAAAGGATTTTTTAAACTTGGAGATCTACGCGATTCTGAATGCATTGCATTTTAAGTAACGGTAGTGTCAGCGAAAAGGTTTTTTCAAAAAAGTTTGCATCCATGCGTTTTATCACTCATTAAATTTTAAGTTTTTGTTGCATTTGTTCTTTATTAATATTATTGTTTAAATTACGTTAGTTGATCAGTTTCGTTTCGTTATTCGTAACCAATATGGCGTGAAGTTTTCGCGTTTCGTAATGACACGGAAAGGCATTCCGGACAATGTGTTGGAGAGTTGCAACATCATTTAAGATTGGGTTGGGTTGTTTTACCTCTGAGCGGCACTTTTTTGCACACCATGGGTTAAACGGTCAGGTCACAAAGATGCCGAGGGCTCAGAGAAAGTTGGGCGGAGGGGACCCACTGGACAACTGTTAGGAGACAGATGGTAGACTCTCGTCGATGTCGTCCAGCGTATTCTTTAAAGTGCAGAGGGTATGGCTCTCCCGCACACGGACCAAGGCTTAACGTCCCATTCGACGGACGGTGGGCTTTACAAAACCATCAGTATCCCCCTACTGACCGAGAACAGAGCGGGGAGTTGTGTGGAGATAAATTTCAATGCTGGCCAAGCTGGGACTCGAACCTGGGAACTGGCAGATTACAAGCCTGGCGTGCTACCGACTGAGCCGCCCTCGTTTTTCATTGCATTTAAATAAATAAATAAATACCCCCTCAAGCAGCTGCTTGCCACAGAGGTCTGACAGGAGCCTGTCAGTTTATATGCCACAGTAGGAGATATGAGAGGATGGCAGGACCTCAGCAGAAAAACGACACATACATCCATGCCTTACCCGGGGCTCGAACCCAGGTCCCTTAGATTTGCAGCCAAGCGCGCTAACCACTCGGCCACGGGACGGCTCATTGCATTTCAGTAGAACGAATATATTTTGATCACCCGCTCGATTTCTTTGCACTGACATTTCACTGTATTAGTTTGAAACTAGTGCAAATTCCTTTATGTTTCATTTTCAGATCATATTGTCTCACTTTGTTGTGTATCTTCTTGCTCCAGTTCTGTTTCTATTGCTTTTTAGAAGTTTTCAGGTTGCTCTCCAGTTTTGCGATGCAGCAAAACGGATCTCCTAGAAGCAGCTATTTGACTAATCCCTGATTAGAGTCGTTCCAATGCAAATAGCCAAAGCACGCTCGTAAAACTGTGGAAGTTGGGATAAAGGAGATTTAACGCGAAATAACTGATGGGGTCGTAGTTAAGTTTAACGATGATAATTCTTTGGTAATAAAGTGTTCTTGACTTTTCTGTTGTTATTGTGGTATTTGCAAGGAGAGCAAAAAAAAATAACGCATCTTGCCAGCAGATTTTGGTTTATGATTTTCTTTCATTCGCATCGCTATGCAGAAAGATTATGGTTGATTATGATACACTGGATTTTGAATTGCTTATTAAAGCTAATTTTGTACGGAGATTTATTAGGCAGGTTAATCAGTGATTTTTGTCATAAGTAGTACTCACCGCAATAAAGTTTGATTTGTAAAATAAATATAAAAGTCATTTTTATTACATTATTTATCGCTGCTTTAAAAGCTTATAAATGTACCTCTTAAGATCAGTGTGCCAGAGGAAAATCTACTTCGATACACCGGATCGTATATATCGCAGTTTGATAGAATTGAGTGATGGGTTTATCCATGGAGGTAGGAATCAAGGAGTGTTAGACTTTCTTTGGTAGGAATACAGGGAGGCGCCCTATCACTTGAAAACTGTAACCGAGCTTCGCCATATTGTCGCTACTTGTAATCTTGCTATCACTGTGTTAAAGAACGACAGATTGCATTGAAAAAATGCAATAATTAAAAATTTACATTAATGAACTTGCGGAAAAGATCAAAAGGATAACAATTCATAGATGAGAAGTAATGCTAAAGTTTTGCTTTGTAAATTGAAAACCTTTTCGTCATTTCAAATAATTTATGACAGTAGTGTAGTTAGGCCTAGCGGAAGGCGGTGGGAAGGGTTGCGAAATTTTCTCAGTGTTTCTCAATGCAAACTGATGAAACAAAGTGTTCTTATAAGTTCATAGAAAGAGAAAAAAAGATCAACAAACAGGGGAAAATGGGATACTGATATCATTCGTCATTTCCTATGTTTTTGAAGTACCTTACCGAAACGCTAGAGAATTTCCTGTTATGTCAATGAGAATCTAATTTCGGAGCTCTGTTATTTCTAAAATATGCATTTAATGGAAAAATTTGACTAAAGATAAATTAAAAATCGTAATTAAAAATATTTAAATCTCGATTTTAAACAATATTCTTTAAGTATTTAAAGAGTTATGGAGGCTAGAATAATTTCATGATAAATTATGTTCAATGTCGATGAAAATCTAACTGTGAAGTGCTATAACTATTAAAATATGCATTTAATGGAAAAATACGACAGAAGGTAAATTAAGATCAAATCTATTTAAATCTCCATTTTGAACGATATTCATGCAATTTGATGGAAAAATGTGACTGAAGATAAATAAAAGATCATAATCAAAACTATTTAAATTTCTATTTTAAACAATATTCAGTAATTAAGTCTGTATTAAAGTAAATATTCAGTAATTAAGCCTGTAATAACATGGTATTTCACAGCAAAATTCCTGCTTTTTATTCCAAAGAGATTATATTTGTTAATATTTACATTTTTTCTTCTGTAAGAGATTTGACTTATCACAGTTTACTCTGAACATTAGAAACTTGATTAAACAACGATAGAACTTTGAAATATTATGCAGGGGAGAGGAATTCAGTCCCTATTTTATGAAAAAGATGGTGTAGCTTTCATTTGATATGTAATTTGTTATTATTAACTTTAAGTGTGAATAAACAACTGTGTTTAAAAACGTAAACAAACGAAAAACTAAAGCAGAAAAAAGTATTTATATATATATATGTTAAATATCTCTTGACCTTCCAAGAAAAAAAATTTTAGTAATATAATCAATTAAAGATTTAGTAATATTCGTCGAAATAATTCCTTTTTTGTACATAAAACAATTGCGATTTTATTGAGCAGTATTCGTATAAAGCATTCGGATACACTACAATTGACGTGCAGCGTGCGACTTTTTGAGTAGCAAGAACATGGCTACCGCCGTTTTGCGCGGCTACACAAACGACCTATGTTAAGATATATTAAGGGTGCTTCCCCCTCTTCCTACCTCCATGGGTTTATCCAACCCTAAATTATATCCATTTTACTTCACCCTCCAATGGAAAGAAAAAAAACAAAAACAATACAACTGGTAGTTTTTAACTTTTAGAAATCTGGTAACCAGCTCTTAAACGTTCACAAAAATTATAATCTAAACATAATAAGTATATTATTTATTTTACACGGTTTAAAAAAAGTTAGATTTTTTTTTCGTAAAATTTAGGCAAATTAAATTGATTATATTTTTTACATATTTAATATTTTACATTTCTTCTCTTCTTTCGTTCAACGCTGTCCAGGCCTGATGTATCAAGGTGACCTTGGACTGGACCAGCCTTCGAACAAAGGGCGGAAGAATGGAGGAAATTAAATATGCATGAAGATTTAAGTGATTGATTTTTTTTCATCAAATTTAACTTGAAGCTATTTAATTTACAGTAGCATAAGATAATTTACTTTCTATAAATTTATAATATTATTCATATTTTAAAATTGATTGTTAATTTTTAAAAATAAAGAGTTACCAGAAGAATTTTAAGACGAAAAATATAATTAGAAACACCTCTCACTATACATATATCTTCTATTGTTAGTGCACTGTCCGGGCTTAAAGTAGGTGTCCTTGCCAGAGGTCACATTATTTAAAGCTTACGAATAACACCATAGAAAACACGAATGAGAAATTTTACCATTATGATAAGTATCAATTTCGTTTTTCAAATGATAGAACCATTTGAGAAGTTAATCTATCCTTCTGAGTCGCAACGACATCAATGCCTAAGGTAGGGACGGTTAAAAAGATTGAACAAAATTAAAAATAATTTTTCTGAAATTTCGACCATTCTTAAGTAATAAAAAATTGTCCTCCTTGAAATGGTATAAGCGAAATTTGCAAAGCTGCACAGTGACTTTTGGAACACCTTGCAAACACAATGGTTTGTTGTTGCTATGATATTTGTGTTAATGAGTTCGGTTGTTTTACCTCTGAGTGGCTTGGGTTGGGTTGTTTTACCTCTGAGCGGCACTTTTTTGCACACCATGGGCTAAATGGCCAGGTCACATGGACCCCGAAGGCTCAGAGAAGGTTGGGGGAGGGGACCCACTGGAACAGCTGTTGGGAGACAGATGGTAGCCTCCCGTCAAGGCCATCCAGCGTGTTCTTTAACGTGCACAGGGTATGGCTCTCCCGCACACGGGGCCACGGCTTAACGTCCCATCCGACGGACGGTGGCCTTTCCAAGCCCATCGGTGTCCCCTACTGACCGTGGACAGGGAGGGGAATTTTGCGGAGATACCTGTGAGTGGCGCCTTTTTGATACATTGGGCTAAATGTCCAAGTCTCAAAGACCCCCAAGGATTCAAAGATGGTTGGAACAAGGGGTTCACTGGACAGTTGTTAGGAGACAGAGGGTAGCCTCCCGTCAAAACCATCCAGCTTCTTCTTTAACTTGCATAGTGCATGGCTTTTTCCCTGGCACAGTGCAACATCTTAACGTCCCATTCGACGGACGGCAGCCATTTCCGCCCATCTGTACCCCTTTCTAGCTGAGGGCACGGTAAGGATTTAGTGAAGATAAATCTGAATGTTGTCACAATTGTGTTGGGTCGTTTTACCTGTGAGCAGCCCTTTTTTGTACACAATGGGCTAAATAGCCAGTTCACGAAGACTCCAAGGCTCAGAGCAGGTTGGTGAAAGGAGCCCACTGGTCAAATGTTGGGAGACAGATGGAAGCCTCCAGTCAAGACCATCCAACGTGTTCTTTAACTTACACAGGATACAGCTCTCTCACTCACGAGGCCAAGGCTTAATTTCCCATTCGACGGACGGGGCCTTTAAAAGAACATTTTCAAAGCCACCTACTGACCGAGGGAAGGACGGAGAGATTCGAGGCAGTTTGGTTACTTATATATTTCCTTAATATAAAAACCACGAATAATATATAAATTCATTATATGATTCCTTCAATATCCTGTCTTTTACGCTACCTGTAAAAGACCCTTTCCAGTTCTAACGTGATTGTCGCATTTATATGACGTATCCTATGCAAGTTCTCATTCTCACTGCGCAAATTCCTAACTTTCCGTTTTCTTTGTTTCCTCATGGTTCTTTATACAGAATGCCAACTTCAGCAAGTGTTACACAAAGAAGAACAATGACTAAATCTTGCAAATATGGTGCAGTCTTAATTTATGCCTTCTCAGGGATATAAAATTCTTCAGTGGATTTATATAGTTTCGACACATGAGACTATATTGTCTATTTCAGGATTTGTTGGCACTATTAAACTTCCTCTACCTTTAATGAGGGGCTGGGGTTGTCTCACCACTAGTATGCTAAGATGGTAATCTGCAATTCTCGGGTTCGAGTCCCTACTATATCAGCGTTTAGTTTAAGTTCGTTATCTCCACCCTGTCTTTGGTATGAGTTGGGACCGATGGGCTTGAAAAGACCACCGTCCGTCCCATGGGACGTTAAGCCGTGGCCCTGTGTGTGGGAGAGCCATATGCTTCAGACGTGGATGGCCTTGACGGCAGGCTACCATCTGTCTCCTAACAGCTGTGAAGTGGATCCCCTTCGTCAAGCCTTCTCTGAGCCCTTAAGGTTTGGCCATTTAGCCCATTGTGTGCAAAAAAAGTGCGCTCGTAGGTAAAACAACCCAACCCGTAATAATGCCATTTGATTACAAGAGTGTAACCTTTATTTTATGTCCCTTTTCCCCCATTTGAGCCTACGGGGTCTTTGTGACCTAGCCATTTAGCCCATTGGGCGAAAAAAAGTGCCGCTCAGAGGCAAAACAATCCCAACCCAAAATAATGCCAATTGATTACAAGTGTAACCTTCATTTTATGTTATTAAGGGTCCAATCTTTAATGAAATATAGGACTTATTCATAGAAAATATTGCGGAAAGGATTAACGATTCCGTAGAGGTACTCTGATTGTAGGGATTTAGTCTGCATTTTGTTGGAACACGGGGTAGATATTCTTTCAACTTGCGAGGTCATGAGATAAGTTAAAAGTTCTCAGTTATTGAGAACCACTGATATAACATAATGCAAACCGATGGAATAACCATGAGATAGATCACTAGAAATTTGATCTGAGAGTTTTGGGAACTGAGCAATGTACAAAAATGTACGAAATAAAAAAATCCTGACTGAATTTGGCTTTTATATTTCTTTTCGATTTGTACCAAAAGATTCTGATTATTTTTGCAAAGATATAAAACAAAAGATCTTACGAAAGTTAAGTGAAAATTTAAATTTTTAAAGAATAAAATGCTGAAACTAATTCTTTGATAGAAGTAAACAAATAGAACAGAACTTTTGAAAACAAATTCTTAGTTTTATACCCATAGAGCATGTTCCTTCCTTCATTTGAGACGTTTCCAGTTAAGATCATGGGGAAGAGACTTAAGAGGAGGGAGCATCCTTTAGGTTCTCTGTACAAAGGACTTTTTCTCCCAGAAGTTCCGACGTTATTTTCTCTCTCGCCAGCGGAGTATTGAAAAGGAATTACGGGGCCCAAAGACTTGAATCCTCTGGTGACCCATGACTCTTAAAGCCAGACCGTTGAGGATGGAAGTTACTTTCCCGTAACTGTTCTCACAGAAGATTCCAGGGTGAAGTGATAAAAACATTTCGAAAATGTTTTTTTTTTATATATGTATTTGGTTTAAATTTCAGCTCTCTTTTTGACAATGTTTCATTTTTTTTTACCCTCTTTATTATTAAAGGTTTTTCCTATGAATTGAATATGCAGTTGGTCATTCGATTCAGTTATTCGTTTAATTAGATAGATAGATAGATAATTTTTATTTCAGATAAATGTTTTACAGTATACAAAAACTTTTGAGGTCTCACAAGAGTAGGCCCCGTTCGTGAGATCTCCATAGAGAAAAAATTTCAATTGAAAACATCAGTCGTCACATTGAATATAATACACGAAAAACTAAAACAACTCAAAACAAAAAATTTCTAGTAATCCAGAAGTGTGAAAGTCAGAAAGGAAGAAGCATTTAATATCTATGTTACATATAAACAGTTCTAGTATTTTTGGGGCGGGGTTTCTCAGTCGGTAGCGCTTCAGGCTCGTAATCTATAGTTCCCATGTTCGAGTCCCAGCTGGGTCAGCGTTGATATTTATCTCCGCAAAATCCCCGCCCTGCCCATGGTCAGTAGGGGACACCGATGGGCTTGGAAAGGCCGCCGTCCGTCGGGTGGGACGTTAAGCCGTGGCTCCGTGTACGTAAGAGACATTCCTGTGCACGTTAAAGAACACGCTGGATGGCCTTGACGGGAGACTACCATCTGTCTCCCAACAGCTGTTTCATTGGGTCTCCCTCCCCCAACCTTCTCTGAGCCTTCGGGATCCTTGTGACCTGGCCATTTAGCCCATGGTGTGCAAAAAAAGTGCCGCTCAGAGGTAAAGCAACCCAACTCTAGTATTTTTCTGATTGTTGGTTGCAGGCTCGATGTAGAAATAAATAAAGAGAAGTGGGAGGGGAGAGAGAAAGCGACGCAATAGAGTTGGGAAAAAATAAAACGGGGGGGAGGCAAGACTGGATTTCCATTGCAGTGTAACATTTTTCCCTTCGTTTTAGACTTTTTTTAAGAAAATTTAATGCCTGATATATACGTAAGTTTATTATATTTTTGGTTTCCATTACCCTTAGTAGCATTCTCAAGGGTAAAGGGCATGGTCTCCTTGACACTCCCCTCCCCAACTCAGCGAATCAACCAGGGCCCCCTAGATCAGCTCTGGTTGATTGGTTGTTTGGAGATTTATGATGCATAAACAGCTCAGGCTATAATGCGCCAAGCATGATTAACAAGACGGTAAGAGACATAGAACCCATATTGTTTTACCTCTGAGCGGCACTTTTTGGACACAATGGGCTAAATGGCCAGGCCACAAGGACCCCGAAGGCTCTGAGAAGGTTGAAGGAGGGACCCACTGAAGCTCCAGCTGTTGGGAGGCAGATGGTAGTCTTCCGTTAAGGCCATCCAGCTTATTCTTTAACGTGCACAGGGTATGGCTCTCCCGCACACGGAGCCACGGCTTAACGTCCCATTCGACGGACGGCGGTCTTTCCAAGCCCATCGGTGTCCCCTACTGACCATGGGCAGAGCGTTGAGCTTTGCGGAAATAAATCTCAACGCTGACCCAGTTGGGACTCGAACCTGGGAACTACAGATTATGAGTCTGGCGCGCTACCGACTGAGCCACCCCCGCCCCAAAGTTATCAGCAAATATTAAATGATGGAAAAGACAAACCAACAGATCTTAATAATATAAATGCTAATAAGAAGGTGTAAAACAATAAATATATAAACACGAAACGATAAACCAACTAAAGTGTAAAAAAACAAGGTCGGACAGAGTATAAACAATCATCATCATCATCATCATCATCCTCAAGCAGCCATAGGCTACGGAGGTCCAACCAGACCGCGCAATTTAATTCTCCAAGCATATCTGTCCTGAGCTACATCTGCTGCATCCGGCCACTGTACACCAATTCTAACAAGGTCCTGTTTGACATTGTCTGCCCACCGCATCCTAGGTCTCCCCCTCCTTCTGAGGCCTCTAGGCACACTGTTCATAACCTTATTCGCCAATCTATAACTATCCATACGGGCAACATGGCCAAACCAGCGGAGTCTCTCTCTGCACAATATGCTGCTTAAAGGAGGTTGCAGACTCCTTTGCCTAACCTCATCATTAGTTACAAAGTTAAACCACCTAATACCCAAGATACTGCGTAAGCATCTAGAATCAAAAGCATCTAGTTTCTTGTTATCTTGTTTACACAGCATCCAAGTTTCACTACCATAACTAACCCTAGAAAGAACCAAACTATTATACAGTCTAATTTTAGTCTTAAGGTGTATACGCCTATTTCTCCACAATCTCCATAGATTCTTAAAAGTCCCGGCAGCAATACCTATTCGTCTGTTAATCTCATGCCGCACATCACCAGTATCAGTTACGCAGCTCCCAAGGAAATTAAACTGTGACACCTGCTCAAGACTGCAACCTTTCAGATTAACTGAATCACAACCTGCCTGACCAATTTTCATCACTTTAGTTTTCTCTCTGTTTATAACCAAACCTACTGTACTACCAGTCTCATCAACAGTTCGAATGAAAGAGTTCATCTCATCAACAGTTCGAATGAAAGAGTTCATCTCATCAACATCATTTGCCAAAAGGGTTAAATCATCAGCATAATCTAAATCAGAAATAAAGCCATAAAATTATAACCTGTTAAAATACACAGCAAAACGTAAAAGGCAAAGAAAGATACTAAATAGAATTGATGAAACGAAAGATGTCAGAGTGTAAGAAGGTTCGGACGTAAAATCGTGAAAGTTAAGGAACGATACATACGATGTTCGAGGTTAAAACGGTGTCATTGAATTAAAATATTTTTCATGGTTAAAATGGTGTCACAAACACGCACTTCGGTTGACCTGTCATAATTTTAGTGGCAAAGGGAAATTTGTTCTCGTTGAGATAAAGTTAGTATGAGTTATAACGAGGAAATTGGTGGCTGTATAAAAGAGGAAATTGAAAGTTAGTTGATTTCATTTGTTTTAGCTTCAAGCTCAAATTTCGGTTTCGATTCAAAAATTTTCTCAAATCAACATAAATTGGAAAACAACAACAACGAAACAGAAAGAAAATCATTTTGTTACAACGAAGGGGTTGTAAATCGTTTTATTTTCTTTAGTTTGAGAAATAATTCCGATTCACAAATTTCTGGGAATAAATGTAGAAAATATTTTGTTAAAATGAGCATTTTTAAATATAATTTATTTTGTTTCTCTTTGGTTGTTCCCGATTTTTTTTTTCGTTAACGACAGTTGAAGAGAAAAAAAATCATTATAACTCGAATTGTAAATAACTTTTATCCCTGTTTGGTTTGGGTCGAATATTTTAATTCTTTTCCGTTTTTCTTAATTTCACTATTATACTCAATATTTTCAGAACATTTTAATTTATGTATAACATCATTTCTAATCTTGTGAGTAAAAGCGTACGAATTAAGGGAACATCACTTTTCCAACACCATTCGCTCTGAACATAGAGATAATTTGGAGGAATTGTATGAACGACATTTTGGGTGGGAAAAAAAATTAGGTTTCAAGCACATTTCGGTATAGTTAACACGCTATCACGTACTTTTGTTAGAAGTAGGAGAATAACATAATATAACAGCTCTGGCAAATATGGATTGTTGTGGGTTGTTTTACGTCTGAGCGGCAATTTTTTACACACAATGGGCTAAATGGCCAGGTCACAAGGACCCCGAAGGCTCAGAGAAGGTTGGGGGAGGGAGACCCACTGAAACAGCTGTTGGGAGACGAGATGGTAGTCTCCCGTCAAGGCCATCCAGCGTGTTCTTTAACGTGCACAGGAATGTCTCTTACGAACACGGAGCCACGGCTTAACGTCCCATCCGATGGACGGCGGCCTTTCCAAGCCCATCGGTGTCCCCCTACTGACCATGGGCAGGGCGGGGAATTTTGCGGAGATAAATCTCAACGCTGACCCAGCTGGGACTCGAACCTGGGAATTACAGATTACGAGCCTAACGCACTACCGACTGAGCCCCTGGCAAATATGCCAGGTTTTCCACCCCGCCCCTGGCAAATATGAGATGCACATTTTGAAAGAGCACATTTGTTTTATTTTGCGTCTTTAGCACCCTCTAACATTGGAAATTCGGACTAATGTATGATTTGGAAGATGTAAATAATAATGTTTTACTACTGCCTGTAAAACATAAAAAATAATTTTAAATTTTTGTCTTAAGACAATAAAGTTGTTTTTTTACTCCTCCCGGAGTTAAAGGGGAAAAACATCATTGATACCAATGTAAATCTCACGAACCCCCACACTCTACCACCAAAATTTCAAATCTCTCGCAAAAAATAAATCGTTTGCAATATTCGTATAAAATTCTCCAAATTAAAACTTTTCCCAGTGGTAGAGGGCACTATTAAAACTATTGCAATTCGGAAAAAGCGAATCCGAATATTTCGTTATAGAATGCATTTTGGGGAATGGCAAAAACTGTTTTAATTTTATAAACCTAGCAATTTCGTTAATGAAACTAATTTTAAAAATTATGAAGAACAATTTATTACTTTTATGTCGGTAGCTGTTACATTAACAAATAACATTTCAAAAGTATAATTAAAGTATCTAAACCAAAAATGTTTTTCCTTTTATCTCTAGAAATAAGAAAGTTGATTGTCTACAGAAGGACAAACAAACGACAACGTTGAAACATCTTTTTCAGATTTTTAGTTTGTTTTCTAAAAAACGAGCTGAAAGTTATGAAAACCACTATTTATGTTGAACGAACTACAATTTCATTTCTTCTCAAGCAGTGCCACCTGACACATTGTTTAAAATATGACTACTTCTTTTTTAAGACCAGTATAAGTCAAAGAGCAGCGATGAATTTTGAAATACCCTGCACAAAAAAGTTATCTTTGTTGACATCAAGTCTGCATTCGTTATTTTCTGGGAAAAAATGTATAAACATAATTTCCTACGATACATCAATATAAAAATAAAAGTTTATTCAATTCTGGTAAAAAAAGATAGTTGATAAATGTATAATTCAGTCTGCAATCTTACTCAAACCGAGTAATCCTCTCTAAGAACATCTTTTACAAGCTTTTGGAATGCAAGAGAAAAGTTTCGGTGGCAACAGGACAACAACACTGTTAGATGCATTCTCACGTAAACTTCCTTTTCCAGGCTAATATGTATTTTATATGTGCCTTAGACTTGAAAGCTTTAGTTATCTGGACACGTTCGGTCTCAATTCCTACTTTATTTGGAAGCTGATGGATGCCGACATCCCGAAATCCAAGTGTCTCCTTGGAGTGTGCGCACAAAATAGGACCATCATCTCTACCCTCGGGATGGGAGAGGAATGTGTGGTGACTGTTAACTGCCCTTAGGCAGATCATATGTCACTTTAATATACGGGCGCTTCTCTCTTCTCTTTGCCTCGTATTTTCTTCTCTTCGTCAAAGGTTTGTGTATTTTTCTTTTTCAGATCCGATGTTTGGTTACTTCTTCGTTTTCTTTAACTTTTGTTGTCTCTGGTAGCAATGGTTTGTCCATTTACAATCGATCGCAGAACTGGTCAGAACGAAAACAGAAAGATTGCATTTTGGTGAATGACAATAAGTGCTTTAATTTGATGAATCTAGCAATTTCATTACCAAACTAATTTGAAAGTTCTCAAGAATAATTTATTACTTTTATGTTGGTAGCTGTTTTATTAACAAATAACATTAATACCGTATAATTAAAATGTTGGAATAATTAAACCTTTTATTGATATAAAACTTGTGTATTGGATCAAAATTAAACTAATTTGAATATCTTTTCATTTAGCCAAAAAAGTTATTGAATAAGTTTTACTGTTTGTTTTGCTAAAAGACGAATTTCTGAGTTTCTGCAGTTATTAAACTTTTTTTAGTCGAAGAGATATACGAAATTTAATATTTTGAGTTAGAAAGTACAAATAAATCATTAATATACTAATTTTCAGAATCTTAAAATAATTTTGATTTTGCATCGTTAGAGGATCGTAAAGTTGCAAAACGGCAAAATTTTCAATGATATCCATGTTAGAAAAGCGAATTTTGTTGGTAGAGTGGAATTGTCAAGAGGTTTATATTGACGGCAATGACTTGTCCCCTCTCCTTCAGTAAAGGGGGTGGGACTCAGTCGGTAGTTCACCAGGCTTGTAATCTGCAGTTCCCAGGTTCGAGTCCCGATTGCGCTAGCGATAAGTTTTACCTCCGAAAACTCACGCCCTGCCTTCGGTGAGTAGGCTTGGAAAGGCCGCCTTCCTTCGGAGGAGACGTTAACCCGCGTGCGGAGAGCCATACACTGTGCACCTTAAAGAACATGCCGAATAACCTTAATAGGTGGCTACCACCTGTCTCCTAACAGCTGTCCAATGGGTAACCTCCCCTAACTTCTCTGAGCCTTCGGGGTTCTTATGACCTGGCCATTTAGCACATTGTGTGCAAAAAGTGCAGCTCAGAGGTGAAACAACTCAACCCTGTAACGTGGTAAAACCCAAATTTTTTTGTTTTAAGAAAGAGAAAAATTAATTCTGGTTGGATAACTGTTAAAAAATATTTTACTTTTCTTTATTTTCGAATCTATCATTAGCTCGTATTTCCCATCGTTAGAGGGCGCGAAATTTGAAAAGTGGCAAAAATGTTGTCTGTGAAAACTAGCTTTCCATATTCACTTAGAACTGATTAGATCTGCTGATTGTTCGTAAATTTAACGTCAGATCTGTCAGTATAAAATGAGGCACAAATTACGAGATTCTGCTTTTTTTTCCCAAGAAAAATGAATTTCTGAAAAGAATAAGGGAAACTTAGTAAATTATTTCTAGCTTTACATTTTTCCCCCTGCAATTTATTATATTTTTTTCGATTTATTTTTCATACTAAAACTTCTTAAAAGCTTCTACTACAAAGAGCGAACAATATATGAGTGCATAAAAAATATATATTCCTGAAAAAATTCAGGTGTTTTAGAAATAATATAACTTTGAAAATAGCCTCTGAAGGGATGATCTGTTTTTGTACCCATTATTGTTAACTACACTATGGATCCCCAAATATTTTTACCTTTTCATGTCGGGGCGGGATATGGTTAAATACATGTATTTAAAAATAAAACGGAAGCAGTTCCATGTTATCTCAGTAGACAATCACATTCGGAGTTCAATAATCTTCTTCAAGATGTTTTTTTGATGAAAAATATGTCTAAAAATAAATTAATGATCTCAATCAATTCTATCTACATCTTGATTTTGAACAATATTTATTCAGTATTCAAAGAGTCATGAATGCTGGAATATTTAACAGGCTACAAAAAATTACCGCAAAATTTAATTAAAACCAGTTAAGAGATCAGTACCGGTGCAATACACTTGGTACTTTACTAAAACCAACTATGATCTCTGATCTCTTAGCCTGTTTTTGTCCCATTTTTTTTCCCTACACAATAAAAAAGCAAATAATAGTGAGATAGAGAACTGCAAAGCAAGATGTCCACACACTTTGAAAAGTAATGGGAAAATGAGAATTACGGCAGGCGGATGAAGGTGGCGCTACAAGCAACGGTATTGATTCGCCCTTTTGTGGCAATTCTGTGGATTTATCAAGTTGGCCTTGTCTGACCCCGGGAGTATTTGTTACTCATCATTTAGGACAACTATATGTCTTGCTCTGATATTAACAAGCTAATCCAAACACTGCAATCTAGACCAGCCTTTCCCAACCGTAGTTCCGCCAAGGACAGTCATAAGCAGGGGGGTAGCCATGGGGGGGATGGGGGAGGCTCCCCCCCCAAAGTAACTCGGAGTTGGCAAAATTAGAAGCGACTTCGGAAAATCTAGGTGAGTTGTGAAAATTTGTAATTTTTTTTTCGGAAAATTAAGGGGAGTTGTCAAAATCGAAGCAACTTGGCAAATCTAAGGCAGTTTGGAAAATGGAGAGAAGGAAAAATTTATAGCCGTTGGCAAAATTCGAAGCCACTTAGTAAAATACAGGTGAGTTGGCAAAATCGGGGCAACTTGGCAAAATCTTAGGGAGTTGGCAAAATTCGGAGTGACTTGGTAAAATCTTGGGGAGTTGGCAAAATCTTAGGGAGTTGGCAAAATTCGGAGTGACTTGGTAAAATCATGGGGAGTTGGCAAAATCTTGGGGAGTTGGCAAAATTCGAAGTGACTTGATAAAATCTTGGGGAGTTGGCAAAATCGGGACAACTTTGCAAAATCTTGGGGAGTTGGCAAAATTCGGAGTGACTTAGTAAAATCTTGGGGAGTTGGCAAAATCTTAGAGAGTTGGCAAAATTCGGAGTGACTTCGTAAAATCATGGGGAGGTGGTAAAATCGGGACAACTTGGCAAAATTCGGAGTGACTTGGTAAAATCTTGGGGAGTTGGCAAAATTCGGAGTGACTTGGTAAAATCTTGGGGAGTTGGCAAAATTCGGAGTAACTTGACAAAATCTTGGGGAGTTGACAAAATTCGGAGTGACTTGGCAAAATCGTGGGGTGACTTGGCAAAATCGTGCAAAATTCAGGTAAGATGTAAAAATTAGGAATTTTTTCTGTAAAATTATGGCGAGTTGGCAAAATCTAGGGGCAGTTGGAAAAAACTAGTGGCAGTTGCCAAAATTCGGAGTGACTTGGCAAAATCGTGGAGAGTTGACAAAATTCAGGAGAGATGTAAAAATTGCAATCTTTTTTCTGTAAAATTATGGCGTGTTGGCAAACTTCAACAAAAAAATTGTGTTCTGGCAACCTTCGTGTCACGTGATACGAAGGTTGCCAGATCACTAATTTCTAAAAAAAATCGTTGCCAGATATTTTTCTGAATTCTGTAATCAACCGTAATGTTCGGATATTTTTTTGAGCGACTGTACATTGGAAATCCAGTCTCTTGACCCTCTCCTTTCACATTTTTCTGGCTCGATTGTGTCTCTTGACACCTCTCCCCCTAGATTTTTTTGTAGTACAAACATATGTATAATAAACACGGCTCTATAATAAAATAGAGATTTGTAATAAATACAGTATCGCTCATTATTCTGCAGATCTTCAAAATGAAAGCTGAATATATGTATGAACGCCTTTGATTTCAAGTAGTTCAGATAATCAAAACATTAATATCGTTCAGAATTGAATATATAAGAAAAATAATGTTAAATAAAACATAAAAATCTTTCAACATTCTGAAGAACAATTTTAGAAACTGAAATTTAAACCTGTCGTAAGCTTATATGTATGTATATCTAGCTAGGGCCGTGTCTTAAGTTCTAAAAGAGAAAAACCATTGAACGAACATGCTCTGTCCATCATGCTTCTTCCTTCTGCTGTTCTTGGTCAACGAGATTATACAGAACTGGTTCCCCGAAAACGTAATTTTCCGAGGGTTATACAGGAGCGAAGCTTTCTCCTCTGTCTTCCATTCTCTGTTTTCTTTTTTCCTTTCTCTCTCCAGGTTTCGCTTGTATGTGCAGCTAAAGAGCTATTTTGTTTCTGCTTGGTCGTGTGACGGCCTGGCAGCCTGATTGAGACGCTGAACTGCTGACTATGGGCAAGCTCGGTACGAGGTGCTGTCATGCGTGGAGAAGGCCGGGTCGCCTGGCCGTGATGGACGTTCCTGGCACAGCGTTTGCCGGGCACTGTCAACACTGACCGGCACAGCCCCAGCTGACGGCTCTGCTTCCGAACTGCGTCACATTTGAGGCTCGCTCGTTCCCTTACAGGGGACCGCTCGCATCCCACCCCGTCCCTCCCACTTTGCTTTCTCTCTCTTGACGTGCCCAAGTCGCAGGGTGACACTGGAGCTGACTTTTTCTCTCACAGGGCATTGGAGCTGACTTTTTCTCTCACAGAGCATTGGAGCTTTGGAGAAACAAAACACGGAGGAAGAAACTGGATGATAGAACTTTGATTATTAGTAACATAATTTGGTTTCTGTTATATATATATATCCATCTGCATTCTCTAGCGTGGCAGGAACTGTCTCTAAATGGAAGTAGTGTGGATGTAGATGTGTATTGGATTGGATTGTTTTACCTCTGAGCGGCACTTTTTTGCACACCATGGGCTAAATGGCCAGGCCACAAGGGCCCCGAAGGCTCAGAGAAGGTTGGGGGATGGAAACCCACCGGAACAGCTGTGGGAGACGGATTGTAGCCTCCCGTCAAGGCCATCCAGCGTGTTCTTTAACGTGCACAGGGTATGTCTCTCCCGCACACGGGGCCACGGCTTAACGTCCCATCCGACGGACGGCGGCCTTTTCAAGCCCATCGGTGTCCCCTACTGACCGTGGGCAGGGCGGGGAAATTTTGCGGAGGATGTAGATGTGAATTTAGGAGGGAAACAAAAAGGGAAATTATTAAATAAAACGGAGAAAGTATCCAGTATTCCGAAGAACAAATTTTACAACTGGAATTCTGTTCTTATAGCTATAATAATCATCTGCATGAAGCTGCGTGTAATTAATTGTAATATGTGGTGGCTGTAATTGTTAATTTAATTATGACATTTCAGCAAGACATCAGAAATCATAATTAATAGATAAACAGAGTACTGGATGATGGAGAAAGATACTGGGCGATGAGAAATGCATAATCCATAAAGCCTTCAGCTATGAAATGACGACTGATGAATTCAGAATGAAACTGAAATTTGAATTATATGTGATGGGCCAGAATGACTTTGGGTGTGAGATTATCACTGTATATTATCCTAGCAACAAGTTTATGATCATTGAAAATGAATTTGGGAATATTTCCTCTTTAAAGTAGGATGAACAGAGCCGAGAATAAAAATAAGCTGGTAATAACCTTATTTGAATTGTTTTCCACCAGTGTAATTATAATTAGTGTATTTAATTAACCTTAAAAATTAATTATTCTTTTACTAATGGACATAGATTTCCACAACCCTTTTAATATATAAATAAATTTTATAATTAAAATTATTAAGGACTTGATCGATGACAGTGTGAAAATCCATCAAGATGACCTCAAATTTATACCCTATAAATTCTACAAAATTCTACAAAAAAATGTTTGATTTTGTACCTGATGCGTTTCTGTTATTTTTAACAGAATTGTAATGTATGGTCTGACCGAGCTTGTTTATTATTTCTACAATTATATTGCTTATTAGGCGATATGTACGAAAAAGATTTAACCTTCATTGTGTCATTAACGATATTATCAGAAGTAATTTTAAATGTAGATTCGCCAATAGTGAGGAAATTGAGATCTTCTTTTATTAATACATCACATAAAAGCTTGACTAATTCAGTAACTAACGTTTTGAGTTATGAACCGGATGATTCGGACAGAACATCCGGTCATCCTTTGTGCGGTACTAGAATAAATAAAAAAAATAAATACCCCCTCAAGAAGCTGCTTGCCACAGAGGTCTGACAGGAGCCTGTCAGTTTATATGCCATAGCAGAAGGTCTGAGAGGATAGCAGGACCTTAGCAGAAAAACGACACAAACAGCGATGCCTTATCCGGGGCTCGAACCCAAGTCCCTTAGATCAGTAGCCAAGCGCGCTAACCACTCTGCCATGGGACGGCTCCAACAGCGATGCCTTACCCCGGGGCTCGAAACCAGGTCCCTTAGATCAGTAGCCAAGCTCGCTAACCACTCGGCCAAGGGACGGCACTAGAATAGAAGAATTTATTTCAATAAACTGTTGCCATAACAGAGCTCTATGCAACATCTTAACTGAAATAGAAGCTGGCTAGTTTCGGTCGTTAGCCTGCATTGATCGTAATTTGCAGTTTCCAATCCAAATTGTTCCAACATTGAGCTTTATCTCCGTTAATTCCACCACGGGATCAACTAGATAGTTGTTGGGAGACAGATGGTAGCATCCCGTCAAGGCTATCCATCCTGTTCTTTAGCATGTACAGGGTATGATTCTCCCTCTCTCGCAGCCACGGCTTAACATCTCATCCGACGGGCAATAGTCCTTTCTAAGTCCATCGGTTTCCCCTACAAACCGAGGGTAGGGCGGGTCGTGGACGCGTGTATAGGAGCTCTATAAACTGTGCATGTTAAAGAAAGCGCTGGATGGCCGTGGTGGGAGGCTGCCATTTGTCTCCTTCCCCTAAGGGGTAAGGGTCGCTCAGTTGAAGTGTGCTAGGCTCGTAATCTGCAGTTCCCACGTTCGAGTCCCAGCTGGGTCAGCATTGAGATTTATCTGCGAAAAACTCACCACCCTCCCTCGGTCAGCAGGGAACAACAATGGGCTTGGAAAGGCTGCCGTTCGTCTGATGGTACGTAAAACCGTGGCCCCGTGTGCGGAAGATCCATATCCTGTGCACGTTAAAGAACACGCTTGTATGGCCTTGACTGGAGTCTACCATCTGTCTTCTAACAGCTGTCTAGTGCGTACCTTTCCCCCAACCTCCTCTGAGCCCTCGGGGAACCCAGTCCTTTCCCTAATCTTTTCTGAGCACTTGGGGTTCTTGTAAACTGGCGATTTAGCCCATTCTACGCAAAAAAAGTGCCGCTCAGAGGCAAAAGAACACGACTGTTAATTGGAATAAATTTAACATTATCCTGCGATTGAATTTCTCCAAATGCTAAATTCAGTAGTTATAATTCTCTTCGGAGAATTATAACTAATTCGGAGAATTATAACTTCTAAGGAAAACAAAATAATACATTTATTACTTGAAACGGATAAAGCAATTGCATTGCTCAAAACACAGCTAATTTTCTTAGCTCCCTAATAGATTCAGCAATCTTTCATCGTCTTCTAATCTGATCATTGCGATCAGGGATGTCTTTGTGGTCTTTGATCCCTTCCACATTGCATGATCTCCGGGAGAACAAAGAAGTACCGAATATTTGCTGCTGAAGATTGAGGAATTTGTTGGCCATACAATGGTTAGCAATGGAACTCGATCTGAAGTGAACCAGTTAGCTTTTTCTTTCATCTTTAGATCTTGAAGGAGATTCATTCGTTTGCAGAGCATTCTGCTCAGCTAAATTCCAAATGGCAGAAACATGGCGCTCTGGAGTTTTCTCCTGCCTTTTCTTTTTTTGCCAATAGTGAATTTTTTTATTTGTGCATACTGAGATCAATAAACTTCGTGCAATTTGATTTACTTAGGGATTCTTTTTTGGATTGGGTTGTTTTACCTCTGAGCGGCACTTCTTTGCACACAATGGGTTAAATGGTCAGGTTACAAAGACCCCGAAGGCTCAGAGAAGGTTGGGGGAGGGGACCCACTGGAACAGCTGTTAAGAGACAGATGGTAGCCTCCCGTCAAGGCCATTCAGTGTGTTCTTTAACGTGTACAGGGTATGGCTCTTCCGCACACGGAGCCACGGCTTAACGTCCCATCCGACGGACGGCGGCCTTTCCATGCCCATTGGTGTCCGCTACTGATCGTGAGCAGGGCGGGGAGTTTTGCGGAGATAAATCTCAACGCTGACCCAGCTGGGACTCGAACCTGGGAACGGCAGATTACGAGCCTGGCGCGCTACCGACTGAGCCACCTCCGCCCCATTCTTTTTTTGGAGCTCTTGGAATGTTATTATTTTGTTACCGACTAGTCCATTGGAAAATTGTATTGGGTTATTTTATATCCCTCATACAATGAGATAAATGCCCAGATCGCAAGATCAGTGATCACAAGGAAGACCTCAGATCTGAATAGCGAAAGAGGGACAACGAGACAGATGTTAAGAGACAAAATAGGCACCTTCTCTCAAATGTCATCTTAAATTAAACATAATTTCAGTAGTAAAGAATCACAGGATATCTCCTGTAGACATGGAACTCATGAAATAATAAGCTGAAAAAAATTGGTTTTGCCATGAGTGGGAAAACCAAACTCACGTCTCCTAGTAAACCTGCCAATTATGCTACCACTACATCACCAATTGCTAACCTTTTCTCAGCTTGTGTGACCATATAAATTTTCCGGATTTTTTTTTAATTTAATTCGCACAGTGGCGCCATCTATCCGAGAAGTGGACAACTCTGTTGCCTCATACAGATGGAATTAATATTTGTCATTCACGCTCATGACGTTAAATCAATAAATCAGTAGTTACTACTGATTAATCAGTAATAAATCAGTAATAACCACTGATTTATCAGTGGTTATTACTGATTTATTGATTTAACTCCATGAGCGTGAGTACTGATAAATCAGTAATAACTATTGATTTTATCAGTATTTATTACTGATAAATCAATCAGTAATATAATAAAATAATCATATACATTTAGTTAATGCTCATTTGAGAGTAATTTGTCCGGGTCAGCTCAATCCATATGTCTCTGCCATGGCGCTCTAATATTAATAGCGAGATTTAAAACTTTTATTCTGGTTGCATTTTTATGGAACTCTCAAAAAACAAGCCAAACATTTGCTTGTTAAAGTTTGTGTTTCAAATGCTTAATGGGCTTATGCACAAGGGAAGAATTTCAGCCTTATTATACACTATATTACCAATAGTATTGAGATATTTCCATGCTATATATTAAAAGGAAAGCCAGATTTACAACTATTTGACTTTGAAAATAAGCTATTCACGGAAAAAATATCGCTGAAAGCAAATTTAAAATTCTTAACCAAATTTATGCAAATATCGGCTTTCAACATTATTCGCTTAATATTTAAAAAGTTTTGGGAAATGAAGTGTTTAAAAGCGATGCTATTAGTCGTAAAAATTAACTTCAAAAGTTACTAAAACACATGCACACCAACACATATAAGTATAAGCACGCCAACACATACCGCCGTTTAGTGTGGCGGGGGTGGCTCAGTCGGTAGCGCGCCAGGCTCGTAATCTGTAGTTCCCAGGTTCGAGTCCCAGCTGGGTCAGTGTTGAGATTTATCTCCGCAAAATTCCCCGCCCTGCCCACGGTCAGTAGGGGACACTGATGGGTTTGGAAAGGCCGCCGTCCGTCGGATGGGACGTTAAGCCGTGGCCCCGTGTGCGGGAGAGCCATACCCTGTGCACGTTAAAGAACACGCTGGATGGCCTTGACGGGAGGCTACCATCTGTCTCCCAACAGCTGTTCTAGTGGGTCCCCTCCCCCCAACCTTCTCTGAGCCTTCGGGGTCCATGTGACCTGGCCATTTAGCCCATGGTGTGCAAAAAAGTGCCGCTCAGAGGTAAAACAACCCAACCCGCCGTTTAGTAAAATACATCTAGTTTTAGAAGCTCTTCTAACGATTTTTATATAGTTATTATATAATCTGTAAAAGGAAATATTTAGGAAGAAGGTAAACAGCATGGAAGTATTTTATAATCGAAATAAATTTGCAAAGTAATGATGTGAAAGTAGGAATGTGTTTAAAAAGGAACTATTCATTTCTTCTAATGTTAGAGGTCGATTAATTGTAACGTAGATGATTACTTATAATGAAAGGCTGAATTGAGATTTGTTTGCTAGATTGTCCAATTCACCGGAAGCACGCAATGAGTGCTGTGCTTTGATTGCTCGATCTGATCAACAAACCCCCCATGAGCTAGAGCTCGAAGGCTCGATGCAGTGCTACAATGATTTCTGAGTTAACCACATTGGAACGGCTAGCACGTGACTGCAAATTGCTGTAAAGCAGCGAATGGACGAGTGACTGGACTCGGTGCGAATGTATACAGGCAGAAGAGCGGTCAAGTGGCCCGACTAATGAATGAACGGCTTGCATTGAAAGCGGTTACATCAATATGGGAGACTCAATGCCAGTTTGAAGAGGAGGGAAGCTGATACCTGACCTGCGGAGGATGTGTTTTGACATTTCAAGCATCAGATAGAACTCATTGCTTTTCAATGTAAAAATGAGTGTTTTTATTTGGAAATTACAGTTTTGCTGTCTGGAAAAGTTTATTAAGTACTTTATTAGGTATAAGTCCCAAGCTATGTCAATAGTAACTAAGATACAGACCTTAGTAAGTTCATAAATAAGCTTTTTCTGAAAAAAAAAAGCCTGACGATAATTTATAGATCTCAATCTAATCTATTTCAATTTCGATTTCCAACAATATGCGTTCAATATTTAACCCTTTCAGGACCATAAGGTTTCTAAGAGTAAATATTAGTATGTAACTGTTTATTTTAGTTTGTTTAGACGTAAAATAAATAAAAATCATAAGAAAAATACATAACAATGTGTAGTTTTTTTGGAATTTTATGGGAAATATTTTTCCCAATGGACTATAAAGGTAACACAAATTATAGTTAGGCTTATTATGCAATGTCTTTTATTTATTGGTTTATTAGAACAAAATGTTAACTAAAATAATACAAAATTATGAAATAAAATTACTATACAAAATGATGTGCTAATTATGATATTCTGCGAAGCAATTTCTTTTGGTAGTGAGGCAAAGATGGACATTGCACATAGTACATATATTATGCGTCCTGACAGTTCTGTTTTTGTTTTCTAAACGTTCCCGTTTACGTAATTGCGTTCGGCATACGTTCCATTTTGACATTCTGTATAAAAAATGCAGATAAGGTTATAATTAAATACGACAATCACCAATTTTAAAATGGGAAAAATGTTTCCCTTAGTCGTGAAAGGGTTAAATAGTTATGGAAGCTGAAAGACTTAGTTACGCAAAACAAAAATGGGAAAAATTAACACAATTAGGACTCCAACTACTAAAAATGCTCTTACGCATGTTAGTGAAGTTTAATCTGACGGTTATTGCTTTCGTTTTAACTTGTTTTTTATTAACTTTTCAGAGCATTTTTTTAAACTGGCATTCCTGCTGTGAAATATTCCAAATTTTCGCGAACTAATATTGTTGCAATGGGGAATGAAATAGATTGAGATCTTTAAATTATCTTCAGTTCCCTCTTCTTCTTATGAAAAAAAAAGAAGTTTCTTTAAGAAGTTACCGAGTTCTGTGTCTCTGTATCTGACATAACATGGAACTCTACCTAACAAAGTGGCCATTGAGTGTATACGACTAGCAGATTTACTCGGCGTTGCACGGGTTTTCGAACGCCTTCGTTTTTCCACAAAAAATAACACACACACACACAAAAAAAAAACTCGTCTCGCTCGTGCTATTTACCCATTTCTGAAAAATGATTTTGTCACGCAAAACCATTTAAATAAATTAATTGAATTATTTGTTCTTTCAAATTTATTGATGGCAGCAATTATTTTCAAATACCCATACTGGTATTTCACCGCTAATATCAAGTCTATGATGATTTCGAGTAATTCAAAATGACCCATGCCGGGTTTGCTTGATCCTGGCGGGTTCACACAAAGACTATAATCTTTTCTTGGGTAAACGTAAAGCTCTTACAAAGTTTTGTGTATTTAGTTCTTTAGGGAGCTGAGTGAATAAGCAGACAAACAAACACACAAACTCTCTTCTTTACGTACTATATATTTTGCTTAATGTGAAATTTTGTACATCTACCAGATTTTTAACATTGATGTGTATTATATTACCAAAAGTGTGGGATAATGTCGTATTGCTTGAATATAAAGCCAAGATTAAAGCGCTCTGATTTTCGAAACGATATTGAGGGTAAGTTGCAGTTGGAAATTTTGCTCCAGATTTTGAAAAGTCCAGGTTTTAGAGACATAGTAACCGATTGAACACTAGAAGGTTCGTATCTAAATAAAAGATTAAAAATTGAATAAAAATAAAAGGAACAATGGGTAAACCAGAGTGAAAGGGATGGCCAAGATTAAGCGAAAATGAAACGGAACATGTTCCGGTATAACCGTTTTCTCTTCATTTTAGTAGTTTTCAATTAGTTTAGGAGTAAGTTTGTTGAAAAATACGGTAAATGTATATATATAGTTAATATTTTTCACTTCCTTTTCTGTTATTAACATTCTGAAATGGGGGCTAAGGGAGCTTTGCCCCCCTTCCCTAGATTCTACCCCGAATACTAGCATGAGGTAATTTGGATGTCTTATGAATACTGACAAACTAAAGATCAGAGAGGGTGATGTGGAATTTTGAAAGAAACTATTTCGAACGTTTGAAGTTGGGTTGGGTTGTTTTACCTCTGAGCGGCACTTTTTTGCACACCATGGGCTAAATGGCCAGGTCACATGGACCCCGTAGGCTCAGAGAAGGTTAGGGGAGGGGACCCACTGGAACAGCTGTTGGGAGACAGATGGTAGCCTCCTGTCAAGGCCATCCAGCGTGTTCTTTAACGTGCACAAGGTATGGCTCTCCCGCACACGGGCCACGACTTAACGTCCCATCCGACGGACGGCGGCCTTTCCAAGCCCATCGGTGTCCCCTACTGACCGTAGGCAGGGCAGGGAATTTTTGCGGAGATAAATCTCAACGCTGACCCAGCTGGGACTCGAACCTGGGAACTACAGATTACGAGCCTGGCGCGCTACCGACTGAGCCACCTCCGCCCTCGAACGTTTGAAAGTCACTAGTTTCGAACAGTGCTTCGTAATATAAAGATACGTGTGTCCATTGAGGTGCGAGAGGGAACTACGGTAATGGTGGACAACGTATTTTGTATATGGAGGCATCAAAGGATATAAGGTATTCTATATTGGTTTTCAAGAAGCATGGCGATATTGTAGACTCGTAATAAAGGAGGTAACAAAGGAGGTCGATAATTGTCGGACTAGAAGTTCTACAATTGCCGATTAAGGATGAGTGACACCGAAAAAAAATGGATTAGGAGTTTCGTGATAAAAAAGATGATTGAGAAAGACTGGTTTAAATTAATTAAGACGATTTAATAGAGAAAGTAATGGTAATAAAAAATGGAGAGGAATTCTGAAAATCTAGGAAAAAAAAACGTATCCTTAAAAAAAAAGAATGGAAATGCGATCACTTTCACCGTATCCAAGAACCTCCATTTCAAAAAATATAAAATCCTGAGGCTGTGCATAGTACTTACAACTAAATCTCCGGAATAAAATAAGATCTAGCCATAAAGCCAATAACGGGCCAACCATTCCCATTCCTAGTTCAGTTCGCTTCCAGATGCATTTTCCTGAACCTCTAATCAATAGCGTCTCACAGTGGCGCCTCTTTCTCTGACATCCTCCCCTGCCTCCAACAGAATCCCACCTCCCTCCCACCACAGCGCCGGTGTCCTGCGGCGACGCGTCCATGTCCGTTCACTTCGCGCCTCGCATTCTACAACGGTACAAATATCCCAGCATCCCTGGTGGCTGCTTCCACCTCCACGATCAATAACCAATCGTTACCCGTTGTGATGCCCTTAAAACGCGGCCTGTATAATGCTTCCGATGATGTATTGACCAACAGAAGACAGATATCGGGGCCGTCAATACGATACTGAAAACGCCACGGTTGTTTCTTTCCTGTTGTGACTTGTGGCATCCGAACGCAGAGCCATTGATATTGTCCACGG
Source organism: Ryuthela nishihirai (assembly GCA_038380435.1). Classification (NCBI taxonomy): domain Eukaryota; kingdom Metazoa; phylum Arthropoda; class Arachnida; order Araneae; family Heptathelidae; genus Ryuthela; species Ryuthela nishihirai. The sequence goes on from JAWZYU010000020.1 coordinate 47,708,149, forward strand.
TCTGCGCGACGATATTTTTCTCTTGTTCTTTTTTTTATATATTGATCAGCCAGGTTTTGCAGAAACTTGTAAACATTGTTTTGTAGTCTACCTAGAAAAATACGTCCCCAGTTGTTTAGTTTGAAATACTTTTATGTTACTCTGGGTTATTCGGCGAGTTGAGCTTTTGTATTATTCCAGAATAGCGTAGAAACAATGAAATATTGTTTGTGTAAGAATGGAAATATGCTTTTAGTGTTTGATATGAAAGTTCTGTTTGATGAGGATTGTGCCGTTGGTTATTGTGAAGGGGATATTTGGGTTGAAAAATTTAAAATGAATTTTAAGGGTTATTTTCAGATGAATCAGATTGATTATACGAATTACGGTGAGAGATAGGAAAGCTCTCATTATGATTGCTAATTTGATATATAAAAGAAATATTTAATTGGAAATTAAGTTATTAATGAATAAAATTAAAATTGTGGTTCTGTCTATCAATGACAAAGCGTCAGAAACAATCCAGATCTGGAAAAAATGAGGTGTGTGTGTGTGTGTGTGGGGGGGGGGAAATACAATCGAGTCGGGAAAAGGTAAAAAAAGGGGTGGGGCAGGAATAGAACCGGATTTCCGTTGCAATGTAACATTTTTCCCTTCGTTTTAGAGGTTTTTTAAAAATAATAAATAAATTAGATTTTTAAAAAATACCTATCTTTTCACGTGAAAAGATAGGTATTTTTTAAAATGAAAGAAAAGGTGGTTAAAGTGAAAAGATAGGTTATTTACCACCTTAAAAAGTGGTAAATAAAACTAAGTATACCGATGGTGCAGCGGCGGGGGTGACTTAGTCGGTTGCGCGCCAGGTTCGTAATCTGTAGTTCCCAGGTTCGAGTCCCAGCTGGGTCAACGTTGAGATTTATCTCCGCAAAATTCCCCGCCCTGCCCACGGTCGGTAGGGGACACCGATGGGCTTGAAAAGGCCGCCGTCCGTCGGATGGGACGTTAAGCCGTGGCCCCGTGTGCGGGAGAGCCATACCCTGTGCACGTTAAAGAACACGCTGGATGGCCTTGACGGGAGGCTACCATCTGTCTCCCAACAGCTGTTCCAGTGGGTCCCCTCCCCCAACCTTCTCTGAGCCTTCAGGGTCTTTGTGGCCTGGCCATTTAGCCCATGGTGTGCAAAAAAGTGCCGCTCAGAGGTAAAACAATCCAATCCAAACTCGCAAGCCCCCAATGACTCAAAAAAGGTTGGGGAAGGTGATCGACTGGACAGCTGTTATGAGACAGATGGAAGCCTCCCTTCGAAGCCATCCAGCGTGTTCTGTAGCATTCACAAGATACGGCTATCTCACAGAAGGCCACAGCTTAACGTCCCATCGGACATAAGGCAGCCTTTCCAATCACATCGGTGTTCACTTTCTCACCGAGGACAAATCGAGAGTTAGCAGAGACGAATCTCAACGCAGTCACAGTTGAGATATGAACCTGGGAACTGCAGATTACAAAACTGGAGAGCTATCATCTAATCCAACCCCATCCCCCAGATAAGAGATAACTGACATGTAAATTGAAGGATGTTTGAAGAGTTCACTTAATGGAGAATCTCGGTTCGATATCTTTCCGATATCACCATACTCTCGTCTACTTTATAAATGAAAAAGAAACATCACTCACACGTACAGTCGCTCAAAAAAGTATCCGAACACCGTGGTTGATTACAGAATTCAGAAAAAATATCTGGCAACGATTTTTTTAGAAATTAATGATCTGGCTGAATTAATGTCACGTGACACGAAGGTTGCCAGATCACTAATTTCTAAAAAAATCGTTGCCAGATATTTTTTCTGACTTCTGTAATCAACCATAGCGTTCGGATACTTTTTTGAGCGACTGTACATAAAGTTTTTCGCCATGTGTTGCTAGCACCAACTGCATTTCAACTGTCCTTCTATATGCCACTTGAAGAAAGGCAAGCGAATAACGCATCTTTAATGTTCATATCCCGACAATATTAAAATTCCTTTTTCCTGGGGAAAAAAAATCTTTTCAGATAGCCATAAGACTACATAATTTTATCATAAGTATTAAATAGCTTGCGTTTATATCATAGCGATGAGAAGTATCATGCGATATTATGTTATTACCTTGAAATTGCAGATTTTCGGTGACTTTAGTGTACTTAATGGGCCATTTAGCTACATAAAAAGGAATGGCAAGAGCTGTAAATGACTTTAAAAGCTTTTTGTGATTCTGAATCTGTCAAGTTTCAATATCGAGCGTTCATGTCCTTCAGTAGAATTTCCATAATAGCTCTATAATGCAATTTCACCCATCTGTGTTTTATTAAAGTGATAAGCAATGTCGAATGTGTCTATGCACATCCCTGCTATTTTTAGGGACACCTCTTCTGAAGAAGACAAGCGAGATGTCAAGTCACACAATATTTCTAGGTTTCTCAGAGTTTGGGGAGTAAAATAATTGCATGATTCCAAAATGAACATATGGAAGGTTATAATAATATGGTTATTGACGACAATGGTGATTATAGCTATCATTTAGGTCAATACTTGTCAAACTAAATAAAAAAAGTCAAGTTAAAAAATATTGTTTCCACAATAACGGAAATTACACTGAAACAGAATATGCTTGAAAGCTAATAAAATACGTTATTGCGAAAAATACGATTGCTAAAAAATGTAAAGTAGAATATGCTTTTTAAAAAAAAATATGTTATTGTCATTTTATTGAAACAGCTAATGATGTGCAACAATTAAAAGCGTGATTATTGTGTCATGAGATATGCTGTGAATATGTCTCTTTCTTGTAGTCGAATAGACAGCTTAGTTTAAAAAGTATATTGATTTCAAACCCGTCCCGTGGCCGAGTGGTTAGCGCACTTGGAAACCCGTCTCGTGACCGACTTGGCTACGGATTAAAGCTACGGTTAGCGCACTTGGCTACGGATTAAAGAGACCTGGGTTCAAACTCTTCGTTAAGGCATGGATGTTTGTGTTCTACTATGGTGTATTTACTGTCAGACTTCTGTGGTAAGCAGCTGCTTGAGGGAATTTTCCCTCCATTATAAAGGTTTTTAGTAAATTTCTTGAAATATGTGCGAATTTTTTCCCTCCATTATCATTATTAGTATTTTCAAAAGGGAGGAGAATGCCCCCTTTTGAAAAAGGGAGGAGAATCGCCCCCCTCTCCCCAATAGATCCAACTGCGGTTTATGCAAATGAATGATTGAGTGTCCATAGTTAAGGGACCTGTTTCAGCAGAAAGGGGAAGTTAATACCGAGTATGATGATCCCGATTAGCAACACAAGTATTGGAACAATTTCTCATACTGTTTGACAACTAATCATGAGGTGTGGAGAGAATACATTTTCTTTTTCTCGGAGGATAAATCGGGTCTCACGGAGGCTATAAATCGACCTGTGCCATTCTGGTGTTACGAAATGCTTTACCGACACGAATACAGTGCTTACTGAACAGGAAACGAGTGGCGCAGAATCAGAACCAGTTTTTTTTAGCATCTCGGATTTGCGTTTTGAGTCAGGTATGCAAATTTCGTCCTTTCAGGTGATTTTTTCGAGGCGTACGACCTTGCGTATATTTACTTTCATCGACATTCAAAATGTAATGCGATTAATTTCAATCGTTTGTGAGATATTTTAATGTTTGGGATCATGCCTAACCTTCGAGTAAATGTACAGATGTTTGAAGTTGTAAATCTGTTTTTCAATTACACTGTTTTTGACAAGAATTTATTTTTTTAGAAGATTACTAGAGTAGAGGGGGAAGATATATATTGCAATATTTTTTTGGGGGAGGGAAGGAAATCAAAAAAAAAATTCCAGAAAGGAGTTGCGATGCTTCCCATTGTTATGGAGTTGCGATTTTCCCAATTTCTTCTACATCCAAAGATACTGAGAACCACTTCCCTAAAGAGTAATGGATGAAATAAGAAACAATTCCCGTACCTAAAAAACACTTTAATTTTACACAGTCGTATCAGAATAATATGACCACCTACCTAATGAAAATACGACTGTGTATAATTTTCCGGAGAACCTTTCCGTAGCATAAAATACTAGAGTTATCAACAAAATAGGGAACAATACAAGTCTCTAAAAATCCTTCATTTAATAATTTTCCCGAGTAATCTTATTGAACGAAAACGAAACATAACTTACCAGGAATACGATTATTTCTTTCACCGGTCGTTAAAAAATAATCTGTCCTTTCCACAGTGCTCATTTCCCCATTGAATAGATGAGACAACTCTCTTATCAGACTTCCTGTTTCGCTACCATAATAAAAGTCATGTATTTGACACTCATGAACGAGCGGAATAGTTTAAGACCAATTTTTCCACTTTCTGAGATCTATCGTACAAACTGGCGCCATAAATTGGAGTTAATTATGAGATTAAAGCTTCCTTTCTCTATGAAGAGTTCAAATAAGAGATTGGTATCCCATCCCCGCATTTGTGTCCCTCCCCAACCCGCTATTCCCTCTCTTCCTTCTACACATCCCCCAACTATTCTTTCTCCCCGCTCTTTCTCTCATCAACCTCCCCCACTGCTATTTCCCCTCTTCTTTCTAATCTCTTGCTTTTATTACAAAGGACGAAATTGGAGCAGCGTAAACAAAAGATAGAGCCGACAACAAAGATTAATACTTTTGAGCGTTCACAATACCCTCGCATTCTGTTTCCTTGTCGTAGTATATTTATCCGTAATAAATGAATTACTGTAAGCATCGCTTGTTTTCGACGACGGTTGTGATAGGGAGGGCGTAATACTAAATTTAGAGATGAAGTAATTAATACGGCAGAAGAAATTCGCAGAAGCAATCACGTTTCCTCTATTAATTATGTCGCTGTTTCTGTTTACGGAAAGAGGACCGAGGAGTTAAAAGGGCTCGCAGTGTGAAAGGAAACGGTTGGGAAAAAAAGCAAGATCTCGGTAACGTGTGTTTCGTGTTATCTTAGCGATGCGTTAAATTTATTCTGGACAGATGCAATGAAAACAGCAGAGGATAAACACGGTCCCTTTTTCGATGTTAGATTAAGATAGACGGTTTCGGGTATTCTTCGTTGATAAATTTACTTCGTTCGCGTTATAACAAATTAAATGCATCGAATGAAGTTGAGTTAGATGCAATTCATTTTAACAATAAGAATTTGATTTAATTTAATCACTTTTTTACAATTTGTTTTAGGAATTATAAGTTGGATTGCTTTACCTCTGAGTGGCACATTTATATACACAATGGGATAAATGACCAGGTCACAAGGACTCCGAGGACTTAGAGAAGATTAGGAGAAGAGAACACTAGACAGCTGCTAGGTTATACAGATGGAAGCTTCCCATCAAGGCCATCCAATGCGATCTTTAACGTGCATAGGCTCTCCCGCACTTGTGTCACGGTTTAACGTCTTATCCAACGGACGCCGGCATTTCCAAGCCCATTGGTGCTTTCTAGTGACCGACGGCAGGACGGGGGTTTTGCAGGGATAAATATCAACGCTGGTCAAGGCGGGACTCGAACCTGTAGAATACGAGCCTGACGCGCTACCGACTGAGCCACCTCGCCGCAGGACTTCAGCGTAGGTAGAGAAGTTGAATTAAGAAGGAGACTTCAGCGTATCAGAGAAGGTTTGGGTAAGGAAAACACAGGACAGATGTTAGGAGATTAAGAGAAATCTCCCATTAAGGCCATCCAGTTTGTTCTTTAATGTGAACAGGATATGGCTCTCCTACACACGGATAGTTCCCAGGTTCGAGTCCCAGCTGGGTCAGCGTTGAGATTTATCTCCGCAAAAATTCCCCGCCCTGCCCACGGTCAGTAGAGGACATCGATGGGCTTGGAAAGGCCGCCGTCCGTCGGATGGGACGTTAAGCCGTGGCTCCGTGTGCGGGAGAGCCATACCCTGTGCACGTTAAAGAACACTCTGGATGGCCTTGACGGGGGCTACCATCTGTCTCCCAACAGCTGTTCCAGTGGGTCCCCTGCCCCAACCTTCTCTGAACATGCTGGATGGCCTTGACGGGAGGCTACCATCTGTCTCCCAACAGCTGTTCCAGTGGGTCCCCTCCCCCAACCTTCTCTGAGCCAACCATGTGACCAACCATGTGACCTGGCCATTTAGCCCATGGTGTGCAAAAAAGTGCCGCTCAGAAGTAAAACAACCCAACCCAACCTACACACGGACCACGGCTTAATGCTTATTGGACGGACGACGAACTTTTCAAGCACAAAGGTGTCTCCGAAGACAGAACAGGAAAAAATTCTCAATTCATGCTCAGTTGGAATTCGAACCTGAGAATATTGGATTAGGAGCTTGGTTTGCTACAGACTGAGCCAATTCTCGCCTCTAAGAATTGCAACTCGAAAAAGTCAATTATCTTGAAGATCTCACATAAAATGAAAATTATACTATTAATACATAATTATGGTAACTATATAATGTACATTATGTATTAATATAATAATACAGTCGAATCCGTTTATAACGAATATGAGAGTCAGAAAACTTCGTTATATCAGTAAATTCGCTATAAGAAATATTGATCTGAAAGTATCTAAAAAACGAAATATACTATGCATTTAAGCACAAATATTAAAGACTAAATTATAACAATAATAAGATTACTTACCTAGAAAATAAAGAGTTGTTATTTATATTTTAGTAAGCCATGCACCTAATGAGTACTGTTTTTTTTTTCGCTTGAAGCAGTGGACCATTTAGTGGTAAATGTTGAGCTCTGACTCCTACGAATCAATGAAAAAGAGCTTCTTCAACATCAGATATAAAGTTTTTTTACGACATATAGGACAGAGAAGAATCTACTCCTAGCTTTTACAGGGCTTTTCATACAAGGATATAATCTACTAAGACCGAAGTCGCTGTTGATTACTTTCTCAGTTAGAGCTAACTCAGCACACAAAGTTTGTCTTGCTGAAAGAGTCGCTAGCTGCCTAACCACTACGTCAGTTAAGGGCAATGATCTGATCTTTTTTCTTGCAGCAACACCTCTTAATTTCCCCAGATCCGCCACCTTTTTTTAAATTATAAATCACTCAGCGGAATTCCATACATCTTGGCAACATCAGCTTTTCCGCAGTTTAAACTCAGGCAACACACCTCCTATAATAGAAAGCCAGAGGACCAAATTTATGAAGTCAGCTTAGGTTGTCCTAGTCAGTCAGTCAGTCAGTCAAAAAATCTCTAGACTACCGGAAATTCGGGGCTTTTCGTCCCTCTCCTCCAGATCGTCAAGAATGGAGCAATTGCCTAAAAGCAAGACCTCACCTTAGTTCAAAGTTCCTTTAAATTCTTTCAAAAAGATCAAAATTATGTAGAAATTTCACAGTTTCTTGGAAGCAAAATCTTCTTAAAGAAGGTTCTTCTTGGCCTAATAGACTTTTAAGACTCAATTCAGTAACATTATTTCTTTTTAGACTGTTTATTAATACTCTACTTTGATTTTCATTTTCTTCACAATTAAGAAGCACAATGTGCTACTGTTTCTTTAACTTTGCAATGAACACAGTTCGGAGAATTCACTTTTTTCATTTTGAATAAGGAATCGTTTAATAAAGTTGAGCCCGTTCTGAGCCTGGTGATACAGATAATATTCTTTCTGGTCAAACCAAAGTTTCGATAGAGAGAAATCTCATTCTCAATCATGCTTCGATGATTGAATCTACCAGATGTTAATACCTCAAAATGATGTTGAAATGTTTCGTTTAATTTTTTCTTGATTAACTTCTTGAGGTGTGTATTTCCCATGTAGGAGTAGAGGGATTTTTCATGCAAGGGTGCTGCTTTTGCCAAAAGGTCCTCGATTTCATTGCCCTGGATCCCACATATGCAGGGATCCATTGTAGTATAAATTCTGCACCATTTTTCATGATGATTGCTGAGGATTTTAATATGCTCTGAGAAATTCTGTTATTGCTGGATCGGCAGGGGTCACCTTCAAGAAAATGTAATGAGGAACTGCTGTCTGTGAATAAAACTATTTTTTGGTGTGACTGTTTACAGTGTGCCTAAGAGTTTCAGAAAAAGGGAGAGACTTAAGATGAGATGGGCAGAAAATGTCAAACAGAACCTTGCGTTTGGTGTGCAGTGGCCAGATGTAGCACATATAGCTCAGGACAGATATGCTTGGAGAACTAAATTGCAAGGTCGGGTTGGACCTCCTTAGCCCATGGCTGTTTGAGGATGACGATGATGACAAATAATTTTATTTCTAAATAAAATATATTTGTAAATAAACATTAGTATAAATATTAGCACAAAAGCTCACCAGTAATTAATAATTAATAATTATAATAAAAATATAAAACTTTTACATAGTAAGGCTAGCTAAGTTACGTCAAAAATTTGGTACATTGGCCTTCTGTTAAAGGAGGCAGTGACAGGTCCTTTGGATCCCGATCTCGAACTCAGGTACTGTTGGGTCAAAGGCTTGAACTCAATTCCATTTGACCCATAACCAAGCAAACTAACCCCTCAGCCAAAGAACGTATAAGGAAAAGAAGTTCAGCTTTGACAAAGCGTAAGTGGCGACCTCAAGTGGTGTTTCGATTCGTATCGTGCATTTGTTTAAGCCGGGAAGCAAACAATATAGGGCAAAGGAATTATTCATCAAAAAATTTATATTTTAAAAAAGGAAAAAAAGTAACTGCACTTTGTATTTGAAAAAAAAATAATATCATGATTTTAATAAAGATTTATTTTCTCCATTGGAATTATTTTTCGTTGAACCAACAATTATAAATTGAATGGATAGAGAGATTTCAAATTAGCCTGAAGTTAATTTATAGAATAAATTATTACAATTAGAAGCTTTCTTGGTTGCATAGATGCAGGAAACAGAATTGATATTAATATACTCTGCAAGGATATCAATGGGAAATCATTACATAGGAAAAGCGAAGAGAATGGAAGTTGATAGTAACATGTAATTACAAAAGCGTTCGTCCCCTGTAATGTTCCTTTCACCTCTACGCCAAATGCACGATACTCGATTTTACATTAATCTCTATGGAAGCTTAACTTCTTCTCCCTCTACATTCTTTGCCTCAGCTAACGGCTCTTAAATTAGGATTTACTAATTATGTTATATCAAAAACAATAATAAATTTTTGGAGTTGACGCTTTGACATCGTACAGTGCAGACGTGCTGTTATGTAAATTTACACGTGGCAGACGATAGCGGTGGAAAGGCGCCAAGGCAAGCAGTGTAAGAAGAAAAAGTTTTTTTTTTGAAGACTATTTTAAGAAGATAAGTTTCTCTTTCGTTATTTAGTTCCGTTATATTGTATATTATCGAATGTTGAATTTTATTTTTGACTACCTCAACCTGCGAAGTGCAGGTTACTGTCATTTTTTAGACAAAAGTGTCTAAAGACTTATTATTTTTTGAGACTTTTCTAATTTTTTGTTCAACGACTATAAGTCAAAATATTCTTCAGTTCTTGATAGCTTTCAAGAACTGAAAACTTTTCAAAATATTCTTCCGTTCTTGATAGCTTTTAATCACCCGTCGTCGACATTTAAAACTTACGACGTTAAAGATTGGAACAGAACAGATTCCTTGGACTAGCAACATAAAAATACTTGGTGGCTACTGATCTAAGGGACCTGGGTTCGAGCCCCGGGTAAGGCATGGATGCATGTGTCGTTTTTCTGCATAGGTCCTGCCATCCTCTCAGACCTTCTACTATGGCATATAAACTGACAGGCTCCTGTCAGACCTCTGTGGCAAGCAGCTGCTTGAGGGGGTATTTATTTATTTATTTTTTTTATAAATTTCCAGAGCAATGGCTCACTGCAAACTCATTTTCAACAGCTTCGGAATACAGGCCTTCGACTATTAAACATAATTCGCAGTTTAGCTTCACCACGTACAGGTCTTCATCGCCGCCCTTTACTGCAGCTTGTCAATGCAACAATCAAAACAGCTTTTACCTATGGTGCTCCACTTTTAATATCAGCTAAAACCAGTTATTGGAATTCCATCTATCCTATATAGCATGCGGCGCTTCGAGCAACTACAGGTTTACCTAAAGCTACACCTCTTTCTTTACTTTATGCTGAAACTGGAACAGTTAGACTTAAAACGTTTGCTAAACATCTGGCCATCAAAACTTCAATAAAAGAAATGGCATCACCTATCTCTTCAATGTACAGAAAAATTTGTAGAGAACCTGAATTTCTGAAATTCTATAAATGGTCAATACAAACAACTTTTTTTCCGTCATTGACTAATCATTGGATGGAAGAAAACAATATTTCCCAACAAATAACGATTAAAACACCCTTTGATATCACACCCTGGCTACCACAACCTTATGAAATCATTACTGAATTTTTCGACTTTCAGGGAGAACTTGGACTTTCTCTTTCTGACAAGGACCTATTATCAACATTTAATTCTGAAATTCTACCTACGTGGGTGGATGCCATCTGGATTGGTTGGTACAGACGTTTCTCGAGCAGGATCCCACACGGGAATCGGTTGGGTTGTTTTACCTCTGAGCGGCACTTTTTTTGCACACCATGGGCTAAATGGCCAGGTCATATGGACCCCGAATTCTCAGAGAAGGTTGGGTGAGGGAACCCACTGGAACAGCTGTTGGGAGACAGATGGTAGCCTCCCGTCAAGGCCATCCAGCGTGTTCTTTAACGTGCACAGGGTATGGCTCTCCCGCACACGGGGCCACGGCTTAACGTCCCATGCGACGGACGGCGGCCTTTCCAAGCCCATCGGTGTCCCCTACTGACCGTGGGCAGGGCGGGGAATTTTGCGGAGATAAATCTCAACGCTGACCCAGCTGGGACTCGAACCTGGGAAATACAGATTACGAGCGTGGCGCGCTACCGACTGAGCCACCCCCGCCCCTACCAAAACCTTATGAAATCATTACTGAATTTTTCGACTTTCAGGGAGAACTTGGACTTTCTCTTTCTGACAAGGACCTATTATCAACATTTAATTCTGAAATTCTACCTACGTGGGCGGATGCCATCTGGATTGGTACAGACGCTTCTCGAGCAGGATCCCACACGGGAATCGGAATCGTCTGCCAAAAATACAACTAAAAACTTTCCGAACGTCTTCACGACCATACATCTATTTTTTCAGCTGAAGTATTTGCCATTCATAAGGCTGCTGCAAATATAATCAAAGGTCTTGAAAAATATTTAATTCTCTCTGACAGCAAATCAGCATTAATAACTTTATAAAATGCCAAAATCAAATCACCTATAGCAATACTGAATTTACATCAAACATTAATATCTTCTACCGTTCAGGGTTCATCAATCACAATACTTTGAGTATCGTGTCACCGTGGCATACATCTCAATGAAGAAGCAGATTCACTTGCAAAACTGACTCTTGGCATTTCTTATGTTCATCCGGATTCACCTTCTTATGCAGAAGATATATTAGGTATATGCAAACAATCTTACATTGACAGCCATAGAGAAGAATGGGACTCTTCAGTTCTAAATGATATTTATCCACTCATATCTCGATTTCCAAAGCCTTTGGACATGGATATTTCCTCCAGGGCTATGGAGACTCTTATTACTAGATTAAAACTGAATGTAGCTCCGCTACAAAATTTCCTGTTTCGATGTCGGCTCAGTAATTCCAATAAGTGTCCAGCATGTGGAGAGCGTGAAACAGTTTCACATTTCCTTCTACAGTGTGAACGAAATGAAAAAAGTCGTTCCTCAATGATCAATTTCTTCAAATCACATGGACTACATACGAATACACCTTATGTGATTTATGATATTTTTTCTTTATGTTTAAAGATTTTTTATCTTGGACTTGAACTTTTCATCAGACAATCCCACAGATTTAAAAAAAAATTACATCCTTTTTCCTGAAAAGTTTTGCTTTCTCAGCGATAACGGACATTATCTGATCTTCTAGAACTCATTGCATGACTCTTGTTAAAAATTGGTATCAAAAGCCAAAGGTGCTAAATATCCCAAAAACTACTTTCAACAACAACAACAACAGTAAATTTTTAATAAGACAAAAATTACCAAATTATGCTAAATCAAAAACACTAACAAATTTTAATAAGACAAAAATTTCGAATTTATGTTCAGTCAAACACACCGATAAAAATTTTAATGACACAAATTTATGTTACACTAGTAGTCCGAAAAATGATACGGGGATCTTTGAGTATTATTAACACCGTAGATAGTGATACCCAATTTTCACATAATTCGTGATCATTGTAGCGCAATTTGGACAAACCATTCTTCTTTCTTCGCATTTCGAAATAATAATAATAATTGTTGCGCAATTAAAAGAGTTGCCTAATTTTCACAATGATCGAATTACGTCGAATACTGATGCAAAATATCAAACATAATGCACGAAACTATTGCACAAGAGATAAATTGTTCCAGTAATAATGCGCTAATGGTTGCGCAACAGTTCCATCGTTGGAATATGCGCACTTGTTGCTCCATTATCTTCTATAGGACATTCAAAGCACTATACAACTTTAAGCACTATACAAAGTTGTTATAATCTTAACAAAAATTGGCAAATTTTTTTTAAATATTTGTTTTTTTTCGTAAACAATTTCGCATTTTTCAAGCAAATATATTTTATCTACAAATAACACTCCCCTTAAAAGCATAAATATTGCTTCACTTCCTTGTGAGAATTCCTAGCGATATTTTTTCAATTCTTGAGAGTTCCTGCTTGAGGCGTTAGGGCTTAAGTGACATAACTCTAATGCACCTACGCCATTCAAGATTATATTCCGAAAACTCATTTTATCTCCCGTTGTTTTCTTGTTGTACTCTGGTTGTTTTCGGTTTGTTTTGCTCTCCACAGTCAAGCAGAAATCTTGAAGGAGCGACTGCAGTGGTTCCGCCGAGAAGTTTACACATAATACTGCATGGAGTGTTAGATTCGCTTCTTGATGGCGCTGAGAGCTAATGGCTGGTAGCTGTAGGTGTTTGCAGGAAAAAATAGCCTTAGAAAAAGAAAGCGGTTGATGTAACCGTTGGGGTAGAAGAAGCGACAGACGACATGTATTCTCTCTGAGTCGTCGTGAGTCTTATGTCACAGACGACTTGACCTTTGCCCTCGACATCGATCATGTGTTGCAGTCTCCTTCAGACGCCCGGAGTGCGTTAGAGTATACCCCATCACAAGAGCAAGTTATGGATCACAGGAGATCAATTTCTGCTAGTAGCTCCGACCGATGGCCTAGTCGGTAGGGCAAGACCCGTGTCGAGTTGCTCTTGGGGCCGGGACACGAGTTGGTTGGGGAGATCGGGATCTGGGGAGGAATCGTGGCGACAGGGAGGGAGGCAAGGGACACGATAATGTATTGTTAGCTTGATGGCTGAGGTAGAAGGAGGGAAAAAAAGAGATCGCGCCGCAGTTTATCGATCGCTTACAAGTGCTTTAAGGTGCCTGAAGAAGAATGGCTAGGCGGTGAAGAGATAGATCTGAAACATAAGGGGGGGGGGGATTTCATTTTTTTAGGGGGTTATCGTTTAGGAGTATTTGGAGAATATTTTTGAATGAGATACTGATTAAAACGCTAAGATATAGTTATATTTATTATCTATTTTTGGTGTTTGTTTGCCATTATGCTGTAAATTCTCAAACAGAATGCAAGTACTAGTTTTACATTGAATTCCGAAGCTGGATGATGAAAGTTTTGTTAAAAAATCTCTAGAAACACAGAGGATAAAATTTCTTGAGAATTCAATTTATACTACCGGCCAAATAATATTTCAGTATTTTTCAAATAAAAATTTACTGAGTTAATCTAACAAATTACTATTAAGCATAAATACCTCGTAACAGTTTCTGCAAAAGAGGTAAACTGTAACATTGTCGAAATGTGAAAAGAAGTATGTGTTAGTCATCATGTGTTTATCTGATTCGTATTGCTTTTATCTAAGCTACATGCTTTTGTTGCCAGCGTGAACGATGTAATTCTATTGCTGTGATAATGGCAAAGGAAAGGTGCAACATACTGTTATCTCAGTAACTCATTAGCCCACTTTAATAATATAATGTGAGTGATATCAAGTGCAAGTTTGCCAAGAAAATAAATAATTTTATTAGATAGATTCGTATATAACTAGGTAAGGTTTTGAAATCATATGACCTATTATGTATACGAGTAGGAATCTGAAAAAAAAATCATTAAAATATACTATTTAATAATGCAACAGAAAGATTAGGCTAGATATATAGAGGAAAAATTCTCATTAGCCAGGTGAGTTCTGAACCTACGACCTCCTGATATCATGCCAGGTGCCTCTGATCGCTGAGCTACCAGCCGCCGAGCCTTTATTCTCTATTAGTGGCATTAAGCATTATACGATAGAATTAGTCATTGGAAATGTATTTGATTGCAATTGAAGCCTCTTTGGTATTGAAGGCACTTTTCAGTTTAGTGCCCACGTTAACCAGCATGGTATATTTTTTTTAAGCCGAGTATCGAGCGTAAGAATTGTTATTGAAATAATAGGATCTCTCAGATATATTAATATAACAGGTATAATAATAATTATATATAATTTATGTTATATATAGCATGGCAGGTACTCTGGTTGTCAGGAGGTCGTGGGTTCAGTTTAAACCCGTTTAATGACAAATTTTTTTTATATTTATCTAACAAATTATTACTAGGTGTATATCTGAGAGATCCTACTATTTCAACGAAAAGTTATGCGCTATTACCATTAGAATATTCGAAAACAGTTAACGAAAATTTCAAACTAAACATTACACAACGGTACATAATGCTATGTAATAATATGTGAAAAGTTATTTATCATAGATCCAGGTGCATAAGAAATTATTTCGCAAAAGAAACGCTATATTTGTTTTACATTGAGACACATAATAATTTCGGTCCAATAATCACCGTCCGTAAACATAGGAAAATAAATTTTTTGAGATTTCTTCAATCTCCTACCTCAGCTATTAACCTCTAGGAAATTACGCAACGGGTGGTTGACTTGTTGTATGTTTTTACTTATGCCAAGTGGGCTTATTATTCTCATATGGTGATGGTAATGGGTAATGTTTTACTGGAATATCGCATATCCATATACGATTTACGATTACCCAAACTGGGATTGAAAAGTTACACGAACAACTGAAAAGTGATGTCAGTGTGCTTGAAAGAAGCAGATTGTAAAGCATCAAAAGATGAACAAAGACGTAAAATTGTTGCTTGTTGTTGTATATCTGAGCGGCACTTTAGTGGTCACAACGGGCTGATTGATGTGGTCACAAGTCGCCCAGGGGCTCAGAATTGGGCAAAAGAAGGGAACCCACTGGAAAGTTGGTGGAAACTTCCCGCCAAGGCCATCAACCGTATTCTTTAATGTGGAGAGGGTATGACTATTCTGCACATGGCACCACAGTATAATAAGCTATCAGATCAAGGTCACCTTGACACAGAGCCTGGACAGCCTTGAAAAAAAGATGGAAATTAATTATGAATAAATATATAATTGATTTAATTAGTTTAAAATTTAAGTTAAAGCATTTATTTTAAAACCAGTTAAAATAAAATAATTTATTCATTATAATTTTATTAAAATATTTGAGAATATTATAAAATTAATTATTAAATTTAAAAAAATAGATAATTACCAGTTGGATATTTAGAAATATAGATATAATTAGAAATGCTATATTTTTTGAAAATTTAGTCTTCTGTTACTGCAGTGTCCAGGCCTATTGAATCGAGTGGCCTTGATCAGTTCCTTTTTCGATTCCACTGGTTTCGTATTTCTCGCCGAGGGAAGGTGGGAGGATCAGCAGAGACAAATTTCAATATTGGCACAGCTGGGATGGAAAGCACCAAATTATAAGCCTGGAGCGTTATTGACTGGGCCAGAATGTGAAACTCCCCAGAATGCTGAAGTGTCAGGCATGTCCCAGGCACAGATAACTAGCGTGCACAGATGGGTGATTCAATACCACTGCTTGCAGTGCCATTGTTAGCAGTCTGCCGTAATTCTCACTTTCCCATTAACCTCTTAAAGTGTGTGGAAATTTTGCATTTGCAGTTCCGTATCTGACTATAATTTGCTTTTTAATACCTTTTACGCGAAATTTGAAATAAAAGAACCATTTATTAAGATTATATTAAAAATATTATAGAATAATTTAAAATTAGCTGCTTTTTTTTGAAGCAGCTACCTGTTTAGTTTTAAAATAATAATATATATTATTATTTTGAAATCTGTGATTCTAAAATGGAGGCAGAAAAAAATATGAATTGAGGTGGAACTTGAGCTGAGACCATGAAGAGTGAAGACGTACTTCTGCCAAGGAGTGCTAAGGGAGAAGAGAGCTAGCTTCCATATACGTAATGTAAACTTTTCGATTGCAGCGCCTTCTAAACATGGCAAATTCGTGCATTGCAGTGAAGCCACCTAACCAGGGAGAGGAGAGAGTTCCCTGCATTATTTTTCCACCGTCAAGCAAAGTTTCAATTGCTTACACCACGTGACTAATTTTACATACACTTTGACTCTGAAAAATGTTCATTTTCTTTAAGAGGTACAATCATAATATATCTTTTCGTTTAGAGAGAAAATATCAAGAAGTAATGTAATCATTTTCTTTAATAAAATCCAATTTTGTAAAACTGGTAGTAGCTATGCTAAAGAACAAAATTTTAATATTTTGAACAACTTACAGCATTAGTATATTATAATAAATTGAGATTTATGCGTTTAATGCACGATAACATGATCTATATAATTATATTTTATAAAATTGTAGATATTTTCTATAAATATCATACCGATTTTTTTACTTGTATAAATGTTCAACAGATGGCAGCAGTCACTTTCCGTATCAACCATAAAAAAAGAATTACACTGTTAGAGCAAAGTGCAGAAGCCAATGTACATCGATATGCTCCAGGGAACAGAAACCTGCAACATACATTGACTTATATATATATATTTGCAAGATGAAATAAATGTATTAATTTACATATTAATTTTAAAAATTCTGCAAAATTACTCAAAATAAACATACAACGGCTTTTCCAGGTATCGTAAAATGTACTCCTGAACGGGATAAAACACTCATTGAATAACTTTAGGGTCAGCTACCACTGTGCCAAACAGCCATGGCTGTTATACATTTGGAAACACTGGTTAAATCGCAATATATATATATACCAATAGTAAGACAAACCATAGCTGCAGAGGGCTAAAATGATTGCACTGCGCATGCGCAGATTGCCCGTTACAATTGTTTTTGTGCCTGCACATCAATTTGCCACGTTCAGCTTCGGTAAAATTCCTCAGAACGGCGCCACTTACGCTTGTGCAAAGCTAGCCTTCTTCTCCTTAGACCTTCTTTGCTTCTGGTTCGCTCTAGACCAGTGTTTCCCAACCTTTTTTTGTGCCATGCCCCACTTAAGCCTTTCTAAAATTCTTATGTCCCCTATGTAAAATTTAACCGCCATACGGTTAAACTCTGAACGAGTCCATTTTCGAATTGCTCCCCTGTGGGGGGTGGGCCCCACGTTGGGAAACACGGCTCTAGACCGAAAATTGGGCGAGATCGGGTATTCAACCCCGGTGGAGCCCTTTGGTCGGCAGGATGGGTAAGAAATAGCGTAATTTCATATTTAAATTTTTAGTATATGTTTAGGATTTTAGAGATTTCAAGTTGAAATCTTTACATATTTTCTGAATAGCAGTGTTTTCACTGCTATTCTTATTCTTTCTTCGTTAATCTCTCTTTGAGGTTAAATATTTATTATACTTTCAATATAAAGTAACAAATATAAAGTAAAAAAATATAACAAAATAAACAATATAAAGGGTAAAAACAAATATAAAGTAAAAAAATATGATAACTGACAAATATTTATTTGTCAGCTATCTTATTTTTATTAAACTTCCGTTGAAGATTTTTGTTTTCAAAAGTGTTGCCGTTGCGGCCCTTGTTCGATTTCAACTGTCATTATTTAACTAACAGTTTTCTACTTTCGTAAACTTCTGTTGAAGTTTTGGCCAATAAAATATTATTCGTTTTTATCTGTGGAATCCACGTCAGCCAATGTGAGTTCCAATTACTTTGAAATTGTTGTATATTTCATATAACTTATATTTTATTTATTTTAACCTTTTTAAATTACAATCTGAAATTTGATTATTTTGTTTTGTGAAAATCAAAGAGTTTCACAATATCAGCAACCACTAAAATTTTAAACGGGAAAAGTCCTAAAATTGAATTGAAAAAAACTCAACATAATGAATATTCCCGCATAGATAAGTTTTCTATGCAGACTCATTCAGACACAAGTTTTTTTTAAAAGGAAGTCAAACATGTCAATGTCCTTCAAAAATGTAATTAAAAGTTTATAATATGTTTTTTTATTCGTAGATTTTCAGGTTCTAATATAGTTTTGAAGGAAAAAGTATTAACATTATATTTTTTTAGGTTAGAAAAATATTTGTTTCTTTCTATTTTATATCTTTTACAGTGAAAATTAAATGTTCAATAGTTTCACGTTGATTACAAGTCGTACAATTAGGAGAGTTAACTTTTTTCAAATGAAATAAAAATGGTTTTGTGATTGCAGAGTTTACTTTAATTCTCATATAATGGTAATTTCTTTTTTACTTAAACCAAAATTTTTAAATGTTGCAATTTTTTCTGATATATTATATCTGTGTGTGTGTGTCTATAGCATGTAAGGAGTAGTTTTGTGTTTCTTCCAGTAGTTTTATTTTATTTTGATTTTTAGTTAAATTTGTAAATGTTAATGATTCTATGGTGGAGTTAAGATACATTGCATTTTTTGCTAATACATCAGCTCTTTCGTTATATTTTATACCTATGTGGGCCGGAACCCACTGAATATGTAATTCATTATTATTTTCTGTGTTGTTTTGTTAAAATAAAAATGTCATTTATCAAAACTTTAAAATTATTATTATTAGGATTTTAAAATATAATTTCATTGGATGATTTAGAGTCAGTGATAATTACTATTTTTTTTCTTTAAAATAAAGTGCCCAATTGATAGCTAGAATTATTGCACTAAGTTCAGTTGTAATTATTCGATTTAATTTATTGAATTTAAATTGAAATTCATAATTTATTTCTGGACAACAGTAAGCACCAGAGGAATTATTAGTTTCATTATTTAATGATCCATCAGTATATATGAGTATGAAGTCTTTGTATTTTTCTTCAATGTATAATTCAGTTAGTTTTTTCAAGTTATATATGAAGTAGAAACATGATTTCCTAATTTTACCTTATAAGATCTATTTCTGATAAAATGTAAGAGAAAGTTATAAATATTTCCACATAGTTTCAATTTCCTGATTTTATATAATAATGCATTATGATCTATCGAGTCAAAGGTCTTCTCAAGATCGATAATTACAACCACTAAAAATATTTTATTTTTTATCACAAATTCTGCATCAGATATGAGATTGAGGAAAAGATCCTTCGTTGATCTACCAGATCTAAAACCAAAGACATTTTTGTTAAAAATATTATTGTGCTCCAAAAACCAGTTCAATCTATTTAAAATCATCTTTCAAATAATTTAAGCTAATTTGAGCTTAAACATATCGGTCTATATGACTCCAACATTTCATACGATTTTTTTTATGAAAATCATAAAATTTTCTTAAAAATATATAAAAAAATATATAAAATGAACAAAAAATCATAAAATTTAAATATGTGTTGGTAGTCCAGAAATTATTAAATTCTTTTAATAATTTTTTATATACTTATTTGGTAGGTTTTTTATTAAGTTATTTGAAATTAAATCCGGTTCTACAGCTGTATTCTTTTTTAAAGCTTTAATGGCAAAAATTAGTTCACATAATGAAAATGGAATATTTATGTAATCAGTTTTATTGTTGAAATACGTTTGGTGAAAAATATTTGAATCATTATAGGATTTATATAATTTATTATTTGGTTTATAATGTAAGATGTGAAAAAATTTTGTCATCTGTTCTGTGGTTTCCTGAATTGTTAAATTATGTTTCATTGCTTAATTATATAAAGGATTTGCTTATTCTGTTTCGTTAATTAATTTTTTATAAATAGTCCACAAATTCTTTGTAGATGTAGTCGGAGATAAGTTTTCTTTAAATATTCTAAAGTTTTGTTTTAAAATATTTTTAATTTTTTTGGAGATAGCTGCTTTTAGTCTATTAAAATTTTGACATGCAGCAATAAATGTTTTTGTTTGTTTCACGTGCCTTTCTGCCTTCCTGCGGATTGCTATTAATTTGTTTATAAATATAATATGTATGTTATTTACCTGAATTTTTTTTATAATTGTTGTTGTATTCTTTTTTTCTGTTATCTTGAATCTTATCTATTAATGTAATGTAATAAGTTTTCGTGATTTATTTTATTTAAATCTTCTTTAAAATTATTCCAATTAGTAAAGTTTACTTTTGGTTTTTTGATGAACAGATCTTTATATTGAATAAAAATCGGTCTATGATCACTACCATAACAATCCATTGAAATCGACCACTCTAAGTCATTTACTAATCTGTTTGAACATAGTGTTAAATCTATTATTGTGTTTATTTTTTCATTTTTCAGACATGTGGGGGTATTATTGTTTAGGATATTTAAATTTGTTTCTTCAATTTACTTTAACAAATGTTTACTCTTGGATTCATTCTTATAAGAAAACCAAGCATTATTATGTGTATTCAAGTCCTCACATAAAAACATTTCTCCGTTTAAATGTTCTACTATTTTTAAGTATGTTTTTTCATCTATTAAAATACCAGGATTATATATATTTATAATATTTACATTTTTTTAAATTTTAATTTGAATAATAATTATTTCTAGTTTTATATTTAGTATAGGTATTATAATTTGTCTTTGTGGAATATCATTATGCGTAAGTCACAATGCCTCTAGAATTGATACTATTTTTTGCATATAAGTTATGAAATTATTAAATTTAGGCAGATTTGTTGTATTTATTTCTTGTATATACATAATTTTGATTTTTTATGTTCAAAAAATGTTTTAAAATATGCTTCTTTCTCTCTATTCCTCTACAGTTCCACTGAAGAATACTGAATTTTTCTACCATGGACCACTATTCAGTAATGAGAGTAATATATCTTTTATCAGGTTTACTTCCGGGCATTGTGGGAGGATGATATCAAACAATTTGATAATTAAACCTATAATTTGACTCCTGTTATTCCAATTAACAGGATCATTTATCTCCCTAGATTTTCTAGGTACAGAAAGTTCAGCATTTTCATAATTTTTTTCGCCAGTTATTTGAGATTTGGTATCTTTAGAAGTTGAATTTTTAGCACCAGTAATGTTTTTCTTTACTGTATTAGCACAATTCCGTTGTTTCGTTATGTTCGGAGTTGGAAAACTTCTTATGTCAGCTTCATACGATGTAGAAGGCACGTTCAGAAGAGTGGGGAAGTTCTCTCTCAGGTCTTCATGAAAGTTCATATTTACACCCATATAAAACAAATCTCTAAGAAATTCTTAGAAGCTGTGGACACGAATCCTCACGATTTCATTACTAACATTTTAAAATATGATCATGATCCTATGAACAGATTCAAGAGTGCTAGACCATTGGTTTTCGATGAGGAACACTTTTTGGTCTAGTACCCTGATCTACCATATTTATCATTGTTTTCCTGCCCCTTGGGGCTCACCTTTTGGTGATTTTTGTGTTGTCCTTTGCGACTCATGCCATTTATTTGATATCCTCAGATGGAGAAGCTTATGGGATCTTTTATCCTTTATTTGATATCCTCAGATGGAGAAGCTTATGGGATCTTTAATCCTGGTACTTCGAAAGATCATAATTATGCTACATGCTACATGATTCTAAACTGCTGAAGTGTCAGACATGAAAAAAGATACAAACATAATGCAAAATCAAGCTTTCATTGCATATTATTTACACATTAGATCAGCGACTTTTAAACTATGTAAATTGAAACCTTTCAGGTTGTACACGAAAAAAATTGGATGTTTGCATTAAAGGTAGTACAGCAAGCGTGAGTGATGAAGTACAACATGATGAAGTAAGGACGAAGAAATGAAGCAAAAACTTCAAATATTATGTATTTAAAAATTGGTGAATAATAATAGTTATGAACGCATCAAATCTTTGGGTTACAAAGTGTGATTCAGTCTGACTTTGTATTTCTCTGCTTCGGTCCAGTGTCGGATTGAGTATGACACTGGACAGCAAAGGTTAAAAATTAATTTCATCTCTAGGCAGGGCCGGACTTGCGCATAAGCTAACTAAGCTTAGGGCCTCGCAAATATACATTTCAAGTTTTACTGTTATGAATTTTTTTACATTTATTCTATTGTGCAAAACTCTTCATCTTAACGTATCATTGCTAGAATCATGTTTTCACCCGTTTATCTTTAATGTTCCCTACAATCGTAATAAATATATATATATATTTCGACTTTTTGAGCCTATGAAATTTGTATGGCTTAGGGCCTCAAAATGTCAAAGTCCCGCACTGCCTGTAAGGGTGGGCATGGAAAAATTGCACCCTAAATTATTAAATCCGATTTGTAGCATTCTTAGTATATTAATTGATTATATTGGATATCTAGAGTAGCTATGTCATCAGTTTTAGAATGCAGAGTCATATAAAAGACTCTCTATACTGTACCATATTTGTTAAATAATTAAATAACAAAAGCGATTGAGTATCTAAAAGGTTAAAAAATACTCAATTTTAGAGTTAGTATCACATGGTTTTGCTAGTATCCATGTAATTTTTTTTAAGTACCAAATTTTTTTATCTGGAGTCGTATAGATGGAACTATCTTTTGGACCTCGAGAAGTCTTGATTTGATGGCATTGATTTTTTTAGTGGAAGAGGGGGGAGGATATTTAAAAACAAATTTCTTTAAAAAATCGCAATTTACATTTTTTTATTGTATTTGCGACACAATTAAAATCTATTGAACACAAAGGAAACTTTGAGAGTTTCGTGACATTTTTTACAGAAACATTTTTTTATTAAATTATTTAGCAAAATATAGGATTTAAAAATCTGGATAATCTTTTATAACGACCCTGTACTCGTGTAAGAAGTGGACGACGAATGATGGTATATTTCAAAATAGTTTGAAAAATCTATAGTCTTCATAAAGTAATTTACGTTTTTGCTGCAGGAATAATTTCCTATGGCTCATTCATTAAAATTCAGATATACAGAATATAAAGGTAATCTCAAGATTCCTTTCAACAGCCATTCGGGATAATTGAGTTTTCACTCCATTTTTAAATGTAAAACGACAAAAGTGTCATTAGAATCCGTTGCCTGTTCTTTCGTTTAATAAACATACTTTTTCTTCCCTTTTTTCCGTCACTATTAAAAAAATGAGAAACAGCTTCTTATCTCTAAGATTCTCGCGCTCGATGATAAGAAAGAGCTCCTAATTTTAATTAGAGAGGGCGTGACATAAAAATTATTGCACGCACAGATATCAGAATGTTTACGAAGAGTGAAAAAAAAAAGAAGTTCAGTTTCTATCTTCTTAGCGAAATAGAATCTAGAGTAAATATTAAATTAGCTAAAGAACTAACAAAAGGTAATATTTTCCCCTACTTTTATCCGAACAGTTTCGTAGGTTGTGACGTTGTTGGATCGTGACCGATGTGATTTGAATGCAATTCATTGTGAGGTGAGATTCTTGAAATCTTTCGAAACGGGAACACGAATTCCACTGAAAGTAAGAAAAAAAAAAGAAAGGAAGGAGAAAAAAGAATCTGAAAACAAATCGCTTCTGTCCGCGAGGTTTCTCAAAGTCTTTGGGAGAAAAGAAAATTCAATTATCTCCCTTAACAGGACCGAGTTTATGCCGAAAGTTATTTTACTGCAATAAAAACGGAACGCTTCGAGTGAAACCTGCCGTGGTTCTTCTTCGCGCCAGTGCTGGCGGTGCCTTGTGTTGCATGAATATTTTATCGGTCAAATCAAAAGGCAGCAAAAATTTAATTAAACTCGGACGTCGCTTTGTGCTAAAATTTGTCCTGACGTTCCCCAGAAAAGGAACCACTGAGTGCCTCAAGGGCGAAAGATGAAGGGAATTCTTGCTCTCGACGAAGAGGAGGAGAAGAAGATTAAGTTATTTTGTTTGAATGGTTTTTAATACTTGTTACTTGTGGAGAAGACGAAAGCATTTGTTTGGTTAATACTCGGTACACTTGATAATTGGTTTATTGACATTTGGCAAAAATATTTTCTTTTATTTTGTAAGAGAGCAATGACTGGTTTTTTCAGCTGCTGACGTAAGAAAGGTAATATTATTATATTATGAAATGACTGGTGATTACTGAAAACGTATCTATTAGCACAATGTTTCGCAATTATAGTGACGTTTTTAAATATTTTTTTAGCTCTTGAAGACAACAATTACAGCTGCTTGAAAAAATCTAACAACAACTTAGAAATGGCTTTTTTTTGTTTGAGATATGTGTGAGTTAAACAAAATTAATTCATAATGAATTAAAACACCACATATATATATATTCTGAATAGAAATTTAATGCCGGGTTCATATACTTTTTTTACACATACCCAATACAACAAATATATCTTCAGCTACATGTAAAATAATAGAAAAAAAAAGGGGGTTATGCTTTTTTTATCATATTAGATTGTTGTGGATTTACTCTTATATCTAATTTTGTATATTTCGAATTGATCATTAGATTTGAAAGCAATTTTTTAGACTCGAATTTGTTTTAAATTTAATTTTAAACATCAGACAGTTACCGTTTCTTTAATAAAGTAGATAAATATTAAAAATTTTAGAATTGTATTCGCTGCTGTGACTAATTCCACAGCTCCTTTGATCAAAGAAGGTCTAAGGAGAAGAAGGCTAGCTTCGCACAAGCGTAAGTGGCGCCGTTCTGCGGAATTTTACCGAAGCTGAACGTGGCAAATTGATGTGCATGCACAAAAACAACTGTAAGGGGCGATTTGCGCATGCGCAGTGCAATCTTTTTTAGTCCAGTGCAGCTGTGGTTTGTCTTACTCTTGGTATATTTATTGCGATTTAATCAGTGTTTCAACCTGTCTAACAGCCATGGCTGTTTGCCATAGTGATAGCTGACCCTAAAGTTATTCAGTGAGTGTTTTATCCCGTTCAGGAGTACATTTTACGATACCTGGAAAAGACGTTGTATGTTTATTTTGAGTAATTTTGCAGAATTTTTAAAATTAATATGTAAATTAATACATTTAATCATCTTGCGAACATGTAAGTCAATGTATGTTGCAGTTTTGTGTTCCCTGGAGCATATCGACATATATAGGTGTCTGCAGTTTGTTCTAATAGTAATTTTTTTTATGGTTGATAAGAGAAGTGCCTGCTGCCATCTATTGACAGTTTATACAAGTAAGAAACTCGATGTGACCTTAATTAAAAATATCCTAAATTCTATAAAATATAATTAAACAAAACATGTTGTCTCACATTAAGTCATAAATTTCAATTTATTATAATATATTAAATATAGTAGAATGCTCAAAATATTAAAATTTCTATGTTGAGCATAGCTACTACTTGTTTTACAAAATGGGATTTTATTAAGGAAAATTATTTTAACTGACAATTGTGAAAAGAAAATTATGATGGTAAAATTTAAGAAAGGAGCACTTTGAACAGAGTCAAAGTGTATATAATAGTCACGTGGTGTAAGCTATTGAAAACCTTGCTGGGCGCTGGAAAAGTAACGCAAGGAACTGGCTCCTCTCCTGGCTAGGTGGCTTCACTGCAATACACGAATTTGCCATGTTTAGAGGGCGCTGCAATCGAAAAGTTTACATTACGTCTATGGAAGCTAGCTCTCTTCTCCCTTAGACACTCCTTGCTTTGATAGAGCAGGATTGACGAACTTAAAGGCACGCGAGTCGTGTTTTCAAGAGAATGTGAAGTTTTCCGTTTTTCAGGAGAGGTGAAGAGAAATACATGTCTATAGCTAGTATAGAGACTTGGAAACAATGGCCTTAGCAGCTCATATTTATAGATGAATCATTGGTGGTGAGACTAAGATTACGTTATTAATTACTACTTCAACTGTACCCCACCCCGTATGATATAAAGATCTCACAAAAAACGGATACACTTTGCAAAATATAGTGCATCATAAAATATTGCTAGGCTTCACAGAGCTATTTCATTCTCTCAGTGAATAAAAATTCAGTTGATTGTGATCATGGTAGCATGGCGCCAGTGATCCAATAAGAATGTCGCACGTGAATTTTTTCGCTTCATTTAATGATTTTGGCTTTAAAAAATAATTGTTTCATTTTTTAATTTTCCTTTGTATAGTGGCGGAATCTAAAACTTACTATTTTGCATCCTTATATTTAAATTTCTTAGTATTTTGTATCATTTAATTGTTTGATAAACGGATATGTAACTTTGGCTTGCATAAAAAACATTTTGAAACATTTTTGTAACATTGGCAGACGACTTTGAAAATGTTCTCTTAGTTCTGTAATGTTGGCATGCGGGCTCGAAACGGTTTGACATCCCTCTGATAGAGTATAAAAGGTTGTTTTCTATCAAATGATCAATAAAACTATACACAGTAATAAAAAATACTAAAAATGTTTCGAAATAAGAAAAAAACTTTTAGTGTTAACACTAATGAAATGATGTTAGAGTTTTTCAAACGAAAGTCGTACAGTCGCTCAAAAATTATTCGAACAATATGGTTGATGATAGAATTCAGAAAAAATATTTGGCAACGATGCTTTTAGAAATTAGTGATCTGGCAACCTTCGTGTACGTACGCGAAGGTTGCCAGATCACTAATTTCTAAAAAAATCGTTGCCAAATATTTTTCTTGAATTCTATCATCAACCATAGTGTTCGAATATTTTCTGAGCGACTGTACTCTAGATCAGTGGTTCTCAACCTTTTATGCTTCACGTACCCCCTGGAAATGTGTATGTAACTGGTGTACCCCTTGTATAGATAGATAAAACTATAGTTATAGTATAACAATGGGAATAAAATAAAACATATATATCAGTGGTTCTCAATGTGTATGTAACTGGCGTATCCCTTGTATAGATAGATAAAACTATAGTTATAGTATAACAATGGGAATAAAATAAAACATATATATACACATTATATAACTGGCGTACCCCTTGTATAGATAGATAAAACTATAGTTATAGTATAATAATGGGAATAAAATAAAACATATATGTCAGTGGTTCTCAACCTTTTATGCTTCACATACCCCCTGGAAATGTTATGTAACTGGCGTATCCCTTGTATAGATAGATAAAACTATAGTTATAGTATAACAGTGGGAATAAAATAAAACATATATATCAGTGGTTCTCAACCTTTTATGCTTCACGTACCCACTGGAAATGTGTATGTAACTGGCGTACCCCTTGTATAGATAGATAAAACTATAGTTATAGTATAACAATGGGAATAAAATAAAACATATATATACACATTAAATTTTGCATGCATAAGTTACATATATCTATAAATACAAAAAATGACATAAACAATTTAACAAATGTTATAAAATTATAAATATTTTACTGGGTAATCAGCGAAATGGTTGTGCTTGTTTACGCTTGCACAGTTCATCAATGGTTGGGGTTATCTTGCTAAGGTAGAGTCGCAAATTATCTTCAACATCCAGCCTGTTCCTATATATTTTTTTAAAGCAGTTAAAGATGAAAAACAGTTAAAGATGAAGTAGCAGTGTTGCCAGCATAATGACTTTGCTAGTAGATCTAGCGACTTTTGAGCTCTTACGGCATATCCCATGTTGAGAAACCCTATTCTGGATGATAAAAAAAAAAATACTGTTTGAAAGAAAAATTTATAAGGAAGTCAAAACTAAAAATTTTCTGCAAATATTTTGTTTCGTTCCCTAGATGCAAACGTGAATATAAGAAAAAATTCCAAACAAGAGAACGAGAAAAAAAAAAAAGCAACTACATTGAGTTAGATACAGCTTAAGACACACTCACTACACTACGTTAGATACAGCTTAAGACACACTCATGGGAATAGGAACTGGTAGAAGTGTTTGAATTCAATTATATTTCGTTTGGAATACATATATGTACATAAAGTATTGCACTGAGAATGTTTTTTTTTATAATTCAGAAGTATAGAATACAAAACAGTTCACTTGCAAAGGACTTTTTCAAATAGTTGTATATTTCATTTAATATAAAGCTCGATATTTTAAAGATAGAAAAAATCTTGCAACACTATTATAACTGAGAATATGTAGAGCATTTATAAACAGATAACAAAACAATATCTTATATAGGGTGGATAAATAGACCTTGTTTATTCAGAAAATATATTTTTCATTCGGTTAATACTTTTCGTTTTCTTATGCTCCTTTTTTTCTTCTGAAATGCAAACAATTCTGACAAAAAATTGTCAACTCTAACAGTGGATACTTTCACTAACTTCAAGGTAAAATCTTGCAAAATGATTTCAACATAGGTGAGGTGGAGTTTATTCGTGACCTAAAGTTCCCAGGTTTGAGACCTAACTGTGCCTGCATTGATAATTTTCTCTGCTATCTCAGATTCAACTCTCCGTCGGATGGGATTTATCTCCGCAAAATTCCCCGCCCTGCCCACGGTCAGTAGGGGACTCCGATGGGCTTGGAAAGGCCGCCGTCCGTCGGATGGGAAGTTAAGCCGTGGCCCCGTGTGCGGGAGAGTTATACCCTGTGCACGTTAAAGAACACGCTGGATGGCCTTGACGGGAGGCTACCATCTGTCTCCCAACAGCTGTTCCAGTGGGTCTGAGCCTTCGGGTTCCATGTGACCTGGCCATTTAGCCCATGGTGTGCAAAAAATTGCCGCTCAGAGGTAAAACAACCCAACCTCCGTCGGATGGGAAGATAAGTCGTGGTTCTGTGTGCTGGGGAGCCATAACCTCTTTGCATGTTAAAAACACCCTGGAAGACTTTGACGAGATTTTCCCTTCCGTCTTCTAATAGCTGTTCAGGGGATACCTTTTCCCAACCTACTTTGAGTTCTTGGGCTTCTTGTGAGCTGGGCATTTAGACCATTATGTGCAAATAAAAAAAGGAAAAAAAAAAGAGCCACTCAGAGGTAAAATAACCCAATTTGATAAAGACCTGCATGATGAGAGCGAGATAACCTGAGAGTGCTGCTCTCTAACAAATGATGGAAAGTTAAGTAATGTGTGAAATTTGAAAGTGAATTAATTTAAACTAACTTTAAAGCATTACTACATGACATTTATTTTTAAAAGATATAAAATAAAGCAATCTGAATTATTCAAATGAAGAAATAAATAATTTGCACTTAAACAAATAAGTATCGATGAAATCTGAAACGTTGGTGTAATAATTTCGTCTCTAGACACACATACTACGATACACGCAGATAAACATATTAATAGCTGTTACTTTTCTTTTAATGGTAGTTGGAGTAAATTTCCAATTGGCGACAAAAAGGGTATGAGATTAATCTAATGTTTATTGTGGAGTGGTAAACGTTGTTCTGATTTTTTTCTAGTAATTATTTGACAATATTGTGTTCGAAATAACCAAATTGATATTAAATAATTATTTTTACAAGAAGTATGACAATTTAAATGATTTACCTAAGGAATAAATGAACGAATTATGCTTGTGACTAAATATTGACTATCTCCTACTAATAAACGATAATTGAAGAGAACATTCGAATATCAGTTACATGACATTCAAATCAACCAGTTTTAAGTATTAAAATATCTTGATTGACATGGCACATTATAAAACATTCACACAAGGTTTCATCAATCAGTTATTAGTAACAGCTATGTTACATTGTTTACAAGAGTACCTCTTTCTTATAACACGACTTTATGTCTTATTTATATTATTCGTGTCTCCTATTCTGTAGTTATACAACTTGTATGAAGGAACACCACCATTAATCTTCTGCTCTGTAAGAGCACACCGTGACATGGCTTTACGTCCTATTCGACGGACGGCGACCTTTACTAAGCCCAGCGGTGTCCCCTTTTGATCAAGTAGGTTTTGGGAAGATAAATCTCAATGTTGACCCATATGGCATTCGAACCTGGGAACTGCAGATTACGAGCCTGACTCGCTACCGATTGAGCTACCGATTGAGCTACCCCCGCCTGTGCAAGTGGAGTCCAACCATTCTGATAAACAATAGAGCAGATGTAGTGAACGTCAACAGCCAAGACCAAGTTGGTGTGATAATAAGATTCAAATGCAAGAATCTTTTTTCACACTCAGTTATGGAAATAGGCACCAAATCAAATAGGGGCGGGGGTAGCTCAGTCGGTAGCGCGCCAGGCTCGTAATCTGTAGTTCCCAGGTTCGAGTCCCAGCTGGGTCAGCGTTGAGATTTATTTCCGCAAAATTTCCCTGCCCACGGTCAGTAGGGGACACCGATGGGCTTGATAAAGGCCGCCGTCCGTCGGATGGGACGTTAAGCCGTGACCCCGTGTGCGGGAGAGCCATACCCTGTGTGTTAAAGAACACGCTGGATGGCCTTGACGGGAGGCTACCATCTGTCTCCCAACAGCTGTTCCAGTGGGTCCCCTCCCTCAACCTTCTCTGAGCCTTCGGGGTCCTTGTGGCCTGGCCATTTAGCCCATGATGTGCAAAAAAAGTGCCGCTCAGAAGTAATCCAATCCACATCAAATACAATCTGAAGGGACAGCAGTGGGGACGGTACTATCTTGACTTACAGATATTCACTAAATCATCTACTTATTTGTCATTAACTTAAATCTCTTGCTTTAATTTCTAAAACATAAATACATTACTCGTATTTTTCTAAACATATTTTCTATAAAATTTTTTTATCATAAATGGCTAAAAAATCCAGCCTAAAAAAAAAAAAGCACTAAACATGATTTATTTGTTTAAAACTTGAGATAAACTGAGCAACTCTTAAAAAATTACTTGGAAACAAATTCACAAACCATATGAGAAAGGATGCAGGAGAATCATACACTTTGCTTCGTAAGGTAAAAAAAGTTGCGAACTGTTCTCCTCTATTCCCGACACTGATCTAATTTGCTCCTGATATCATGAAATTCTTGCACGAAAAATACACATGAATATCTTTGACGGAAAGGGAGAATGTCGTCAGCTGTGTCGTCAGTATTCAGGTCAAATATCGCACACCTGTGGAGTGAACAATAAAGTCCAATCGATTGCTGACGTTTGCCACCATTCTGTATATATGAGCACGATATCGATATTGGGCGAAGATCGCGGCCACGTGTCACAGAGTAAAGATCAATTCTTTGGCCTTCTCCGACTGTTTCACTGCGACGTGGCCAATAGATACTGACTTTCCTGTGGGCGGAGAGCAATTTGTTCTCCGAATCGAGAATCGGCTCAATGTTAACTGCAAACAACATAGGAGAATAATTTATCGTTGGGAAGCTGAGGTTAGTTATTGATCTTAAGGGAGAATGAGATTTATTACAAAGGAAATGAAGGTTAACAAAAAATCTTCCAACTACTTTATCATTCTTAACGCATTAATTACAATACCTATATTCTGTAGAATAAAGTACAAAAAAAATACACAAAAGCAAACATAAAATACCAATATCGCCGCTACAATTATAACAAAGAAGTGTTCTTTTTCATGATGATGATGGGTTTTTTAACCAATCCCCTACCCAAAATTAAAAAGAATCCATTAAAAAATGATTTAACACTGATAAATTGTTCGAAATTAATGCTAATAACTGAAAAAAAAAAAAAACAAGAAAAACTAGAAGTGAACTGGTCGGTGTGATTAATGCCATCAGTGCCTACAGAGCCAGGAATATCGGCAAGTACGAAACAGTATTGCCTATCAATGATACAAGCTAGCGAAGAACGGACTTACCCATAGTTATCATCCCATGATAAGTGAACTAACATCGGGACAGACATCCCCAGCAGCCTAAATTGATTAAGGTCATATTAGGTTATTTTTTTCTCTTATCATATCTCGATACGTTAAGTTATCGAATAGAGATAAATACGTGATCGCAAGGTATTGAATAAGGCAACGCAAGATATAAACAGTGTGTAGTGCTTTATATATGATTTATAACCTGTGTAGAATAAAGTACACAAAAAATACACAAAAGCAAACATAAAATACCAATATCGCCGCTACAATTATAACAAAGAAATGACCAATGTCACAAGTTTTAAGAATCTAGATATTTTATAAATCTTCTCTTCGTTAATGTGTCAATTACTTTAATAAAGATTGGTCAAATCAATAATGGTCTATAATTGAAAAGCAAATTTCTATCTCCTGACATATAAATAGGTAACACTACAGCCCTTTTAAAATTATCAATAAATATTCTACTCGTAAATGATTCATTTATTATATAAATCAAGTGATCAACATACTGAATCTGTCTCATTTCTTCCAATTTTTGACCAAACATTTTTAGGTTCCTAGAGGTTCTTCCCTAAGTTCGGGATGGAATGGCCTAACATAGAATTTATCACTCACGCTCACAGCGTGAGTGACAAATATTACTAACATCAAAAGTGGCGGCTTGGCTGCCCAACTCCTGATAATAGATGGCGCCACTGGTAACTCAAAAATAAGACGAATATGTCACTTAGTTAGAGGGATGTTAGTTCCTCGGTGGTCTAGCGGTTAAAACGCCTGGCATTCTTCTAGAAGACCAAATTTTTCAAGTGTTTCTTGTCTCCATGACTTTTCCTGTAATAATTTGTTGCTATATAATAAAGGTTTGTGTTATACATTAATACTTTGTGTTAATGGAGAAATTTCTGTTCAGCAAAGATTGATTTGTTTTAGTAACACATTCTTGAATGTGTTTATTGATGTGTACTACTTTTAAGATATTATGACTCGAAATAGTGTAATGGGGAAGTATTGCTGCGTATATTGGGGTACAGAAAAATTCGGGGTTCTATGCTCATTCAGTAATAGTCCCCTGGACAGTCTCTACACTTTAATCTTATCGAGAGCTTGTAGTACAGAATAAGTAATGAAATTTCCTAGAAGTGGCCTCCAAATATGCGTGAGTTAATTAAGGCTTTCTTGTTTCCTTTTAATCAAATTTTGTTATAGGCGAACTTCAATTAGTGCATTACATGCCGAAATTATGTAAAGTAATCGTTTAAGCAGAGGGCTAGCATGCAAAATATTGAAATAAAATGTTACTATTCTCAATAATTTGTGCAAAAACTGCTATATGATGTCTAAAATAAGGATCAATATAAATATTTAAGGAATTTGAAGATTCTTATAATTCATATTTATGCCATAGCATATTGCAATATAATGCATAAATTATTTTGGGTAATTATACTTCAACAATAATTTTTGATATAAAAAAATCCAAAAAGTACTATAATTTAAATAATAAATAATTTATATAAATAATTCTGTAATTAATAATTTATTTAATATTTAAATAACAAGTCCTAATGATCTGGGATCGAAGTCACGACTTAGCTCTTTAAATATAAAAATGCAGAAATTAAAAATGTATGTTACAAATAAAAATACCATGAGAGAGATTTAAAATTAACTGGTGGAGTGTGATGATCAGAGGGTTTATTTAAATTTTCCTCCATAGCCCCAAAAGGATGGTAAAAACATTTTCGTACATTTCGTTCAGGAGATATGTGAGATGATGATAAATCAATATAATAGTAAATACACAGATTACCTGCAGATGCATAATTCAATAAATAATTATTTGGAAAAAAATAACGTAGACAGCGCGTGATTCGAACCCGCGACTCTCCAGATACATGCCGAAGTGCTCTACCATTTAAACTAACCATTGGACCATAATTTGCTTCCGGAATGGGTCCTTTATATCTTTTGCTGAACGTGACAGACATTGCGCCATCTATTATAATCAGTGACCTTTTGGTGTGTTTTGCAGGTATCAATACATTATTGTTATTTTTCCAAATCATTTATTAGTTTTTATTTCCAATGTTACCTGTGGCAAAATTGGAAACTGAAAAAATTTCGTTATCTTTTAGAGCAACCATCCAGTGGTTCCTTAACTCTGGATAAACGACTTTCTTCTATTATTCGAATCTGTATTCCCAACTTTAAATCGGTTAATCGAAATTTCATCAATAGAAAATGACAAACTCTTCAATTTAAAACAATTTTTCTTCTGTAGGAAATTAAAAGACCTACATATACAATATGTATATAACCGCTCTTCTTTTATAGCTTTTTTTATAATAATCTCCGTACCGAATTGAAATTATTATAAAAAAAAGTACAAAGAAGAGTGTTTTTATATTAAATGTGTGTTAATTCGCTACAGAAGAAAATTGTTTGAAATTGAAGAGCGTGTCGTTTTCTATTGCTATGTGGGATGAAACTTCGATTACCCGATTTAAAGTTAGAATACAAATTCAGATAACAGACAAATTATGATACATAAAATAACATTTACGTGTTACCTCTAAATCAGTTACTCAGTTACTAGATAACCACATCTTGAACAAAACCGTTGAAGCAATTTTTCCATCCAAAACGAATTGGATTTCTCCCATCTAGTTTCATCTTCATTACTAAGTTTCCCTAATTTATATTCAGTTAACCAAGAATTACAATAGATTCCATACTCATTTCGAGCGTATATGTTTGTTTTGCTGAAAAATCAGATTCCGGCAAATCATATTTCACCGATATTATTTTTTAGTATACCAAAGCAGTGTTATTTGACCTATTACCATACTGTTTGAATTTTCGATTAATTTGATTTTTGGCTAATGTGAGCAAATGAATGAAAAGTGCTTTGGAGATTACTCTAAGAACCAATGGCAATGGTAAAATTGCATATTCAGTATGAAGATACCCAAAGAATGCATGAAGATATCATTTGTTCCTTTCAATTAATATGTAATTCTTTTAACTTTAGACATATCGTTGAGATACATCCGTGATAGAGTTCATGCTTATGTTGCTCATTGTTGTGATTAAACGAACGATATTTAATTAGAATAATTATTTTTTATAATTCTGGTGGTAGTTAATTGTCTAATTCATGTTCATATCTACTTAATTTTGATTTTGCTTCTCATCACATTTATTGTGTTTGTCACGTGTGTGGGGGGTTGTAACGGCTGTTCCACTTATAATTTTAACCCTTTGACAAGTCGCAACGAATTATGTACCAAATGTACTCTTGAATCTTTTCCCATGCTTTAGTTTCCTCTAAACCTTTCCTTTTTTTAAAAAACGGAAAGTGAAAATAAATGTGCCATTATATCTTTCAAACGCGAGGGCAGAGAGCAACGTGTTATATCTCAAATTAAAATTTATGAAGTGGGAGAGTCACAATAATATAAAGAGTTATTTCCCATGCTCTCTTCCACAAAAATGGATCAAAAAATGTAAAAGATTGGCCTTCTCTGTCTTTCGAAAGCCAAGGTTAAACGTAAACGGTTATATGTAAAGGAAAACTTGTGATGTAGAGTGTGATAGGCTATAAACATTTTATCCGTATGTTTTCTTCTACTGGAAAGAACAGCGAAAAATGGAAAGATTCTTTTATGATATCTTCTGAATGCGAGTACTGAGAGAAATGAGCAATTTGTCAAATGAATGTTTGAGATAACGTGAAGACTATGAAAGGTTATAATACATTTACCTCCCGTTCTTTCTTTCTCCCCTCCCTAAAAAGTGGGGAATTGCATAGTTTGCTACATCCATAGGCGGCTCGTCATTAGTGGCCAGAGAGGTCAGGCCAATGTCACTTCAATACAATAAATCTGGACATATAACAGAAACAGACACAAGTGACCTACTTTCAAATATATTGCAGATTTTATTATTAATCATTTCTAAAAATTCAACTGGTAGTTATTTATTTTTAAAAATTTAGTAATTAATTTTATAACGTTCTCTAATATTTTAATAAAATCCTAATGAATGAATTATTCTATTACAAATGGTTTTAATATAAATGACTTTTACTTAACTATTAAACTAATTAATGCAATCATACACTAGAGCATCACTGGCGTGTCTGCTGAGAAGCAAACCTACACCTTTGAGATGCTTTCCATCCTCCCTGCCTGAAAGGCGAAATTTAAAGTTATTTTTAAATATTACCTTTACCTGTCCATCTGGTCTCTTGCAAACCTAGCAAATCTAGGTTATAAGGCTGGAATTCCTGCGTGAGGATATCAAGAGAATAATCTCTATATAACGTCCTCACGCTCCACGTACTTACAGAGAGAAAATGATTAGTAGGATTTTTGAAGAAACTAGGTTTATTGAGAGAGGTAGGGCCAACAGGCGGCTCGTATATCAAACAGTCCACTGATCGCAGGCATGGGGCAAAGACCTGTCCCTCCTCCGCTAAAGGCTAAAGTCAGTGATGCTAGTAGGAACTTCAGGTACCACCTTTTCAAGTGGACCTTTTCAAGAGCCACATGGCTTGCCTGAGATACATTACTCCAGTTTAGAATTGATGATGCCCAACCAGCTAAGTGAGGGTCTAGTACCTGCGATGGCCTCTGATCAAGATTATCCACCAGCTGATATAAGATATCCCGTGTCTCTGTTCACTTAAAGCTGACAACCCTCCTCCTCCTCCTCCTCCTCCCCTCCTCCTCCTCCTCCTCCTCCTCCTCCTCCTCCTCCTCCTCCTCCTCCTCCTCCTCCTCCTCCTCCTCCTCCTCCTCCTCCTCCTCCTCCTCCTCCTCCTCCAGCAGCCATGGGCTACGGAGGTCCAATCAGACAGTGCAATTTAGTTCTCCAAGCAAGTCTGTCCTGAGCTACATCTACTGCATCTGGCCACTGCACACCAATTCTAAAAAGATCCTGTTTGACATTATCTGCCCACCGCATCCTAGGTCTCCCCTTCTTTCTGAGGCCTTTAGGCACACTGTTCATAACCCTATTCGCCAATCAATAATTATCCATACGGACAACATGGCCAAACCAACGGAGTCTCTCTCTGCACAATATACTGCTTAAAGGAGGTTTCAAATTCCTTTTCCTAACTTCATCATTAGTTACAAAGTTAAACCACCTAATACCCAAGATACTACGTAAGCATCTAGAATCAAAAGCATCTAGTTTCCTGTTATCTTGTTTACACAGCGTCCAAGTTTCACTATCATAACTAACCCTAGAAAGAACCAAACTATTATACAGTCTAATTTTAGTCTTTAGGTGTATACGCCTATTTCTCCACACTCTCTATAGATTCTTAAAAGTCCCAGCAGCAATCCCTATTCGTCTGTTAATCTCATGCCGCACATCACCATTATCTGTTACATAGCTCCCAAGATAATTAAACTGTGACACCTGCTCAAGACTGCAAACATTCAGATGAACTGAATCACAACCTGCCTGACCAATTTTCATCACTTTAGTTTTCTCTATGTTTATAACCAAACCTCTACTACCAGTTTCATCAACAGCTCGAATGAAAGAGTTCATATCATCAACATCATTTGCCAAAAGGGTTAAATCATCAGCATAATCTAAATTAGAAATTTTCGTATCTCCAGCCCATTTAAGGCCAAAATCTTTCCCTTGAAGTGAAATTCGCATAACATTATCAATAACCAAACTAAAGAGAAAAGGAGATTCACATTATTATAATAATGCATTCAAATTATTACTTGGACTTTGCTACTGAATCTTGAAATTTGGTTTTGGATAAAAAATTTCGGTTTGATAGCAAAATTTTTACTTGGACTTTGCTACTGAATCTCGAAATTTGGTTTTGGATAAAAATTCGGTTTTGGATTAAAATTTCGGCTTTGGATAAAAATTTCGGTTTGATAGCAAAATTACTATTTGGACTTTGCTACTGAATCCTGAACTTTGGTTTTGGATAAAAATTATTACTTGGACTTTGCTACTGAATCTTGAACATTGGTTTTGGATAAACATTTCGGTTTGATAGCAAAATTATTACTTGGATTTTGCTACTGAATCTTGAACTTTGGTTTTGGATAAAAATTTCGGTTTGATAGCAAAAATTATTATTACTTCGACTTTGCTATAAACCAAATTTTTTTATCCAAAACCAAAGTTCAAGATTCAGTTTTGGTTCTGTTGAGTATTTAAGGTCTCAAGCGATTCCAAGTCACTTTGACTTTCCCCTCCGGTATAGAGATAATTGTAAATCTGGAACGGGAATTATTACGTGGACTTTAGTTAGATAAAAGTTTTAATTTTCTTATAGCAAAATTATTACTTGAACTTTGATTAGATGAAAATTTTAATATTCTTCTATGATAAGAAATTTATTCAGTTTTGGTTTTAAATTTCGGTTGAGTATTTAAGAAAGATCTCAAGCGATTAGAAGTCATTTTGAGTAGCCCCTTCGGTATAGAGTCCCAATCTAAGGTAAGTACGATTGCAATAGATTTAATTGTAAAACTTGAACGGGAATCATTACGTGGACTTGAGTTAGATAAAAGTTTTAATATTCTTATAGCAAAATTATTACTTGAACTATGATTAGATTAAAATTTTAATATTCTTCTATGTTAAATTATCATACACTTCACCAAGTTTCGGTTTGATAACAGAATTATTACTTTGGACTTTTATTAGATAAAAGTTTTAATATTATTGTTTAATAGAAAAATTATTACTTGAACGTTGCTTAGATAAAAGTTTTAACATTCTTGTAGCAAAATAATTACTTTCGACTTTGATTAAAAGTTTTAATATTTTCTATGTTAAGAAATTTATTCACTTTTGGATAAAACTTTTAATATTCTTCTTTGATAACAGAATTGATACTTTCGACTTTGCTTAGATAAAAGTTTTGATTCTGCTGTATCCAGTGAAGTGTATGATAACTTAACAAAACACATCCATTTTTATCTCATACACACACCTCATTTCAACCTAATTCATTTAAACTAATTCACAAATTAGTTTAAAACTCATCTCCCCCAAAAAAACTTAAATTAGTTTTTCACATGCTAAAAAGCACCCCCGTTTTTTCTAATTTTCACACATATTTTCACAAAAAACCACAAAAATATACTTTTTACCTCACCCCCATAACTTTTCCCATGGATTTTCATAGAATTCTCGAGCCCCTTTTACTGTGCCAGAACTCTCGTTTATGATACTACTCCTTTTATCCTATAGTAATTTATATAAATATAACTTAATAATTGAATTTTTTTGCAAAACATGTAAAATAAAAATTCAGCACAATAAAATTACAAGACTTCAAAACCAAGGTTATTGCAAAATGTCTACTTTTCGAAATAATTACGGAAAACTTACCGCCGAATATCAAGTACCACTTATATTTAATGTAAATATATATCTTCCCAAAGGAGTACTAAATAGCTATTCATTTAGTAGACTGAAAACCGAATTAAATAATACTTGGGAAATTCAAATTAGCTGAATATTATGTAGTGTGTTTAGATATGTACCAATTTCGTGGCTGAATGACCTATGTTTAATTTAATTTATTCATTTTCCTGCAGATAAGCTATTTAATGGTAAATGGTAAATTCAAATGGTAAATGTACTGTATTCTTTACTTTTATGAATAAAAATCTATATTCTCCTTAAAAATAGAAATAAATTGTTATTGCAGTAATAGTGAAGGAACTTCAATACAACTAATTTCCTGATTTAAAACCACTCTGAAAATATTCCTATTGATTATTTTAACGGAAATAAATTCTTGCTTTTTAGTATATCCTATTATTATGACGGGAGAAGTGATAGTTGTATAAGGTATCACTTAAAGCTGTACTAGACAGTTGAATGAACAACGTTGAATTCACTAAAGTCAAATGAATTATTCTTGATTTCCATTCCAAAATGTTGGTCTTGAAAAGTCTAAAGTGTCTAGTGGTTATGATGCCAGTTCAATAATTTATTTATATTCAGTAATAAATTATCACAGAAAATGGCCTGTTGACAAGAGACACTTAAGAAAAATGCTGAAAAAATTTGGTTTCGTCCTGAGTGGGATTCGAACACACTTCTCCCAGAAGTATGCCAAGTGTCATAACCAGAACAAACAGGATATTTCCTGTGATGCTCTATTAGTGAGTTATTTATATAACCCTATGAGCGTGAGTAAAAAATATTACCTGTATCATATGAAGCAACTAGATTGGCCGATTCCAGACATAGATGGCGCCAGTGGCGAATCAAAAATATGCGGGAATGCTTATATGTCACATTGTTAAAGAAAACGGTCAGTTTCTGATGATCTAGTGGTTATGATGCCTGTTATGCTTCTGGAAGACGTGGGTTAGAATCTTACTAATGACGAAAGTTATTTCAAGCATTTATTTACATCTGCATTCTCTTATGTTTACATCTGCATTCTCTTATGTTTACATCTGCATTCTCTTATGTTTACATCTGCATTCTCTTATGTTTTCTCCCTCTGTTTATTTATAGCAATGGATTCAGCAAAAATGATTGCTACTAGAGAAAATGACCAGCTATTAAAACATGTTAACATTTTTCAAATACGGAATGTAAATTTTTTTGAAATATAAAATTTTAATGCATAATTTGTTTGCCCTCTATATTAAATGCGCGATACGAATGCGCCGTTTGAGGTCGCCACTTAAGCTTTGTCGAAGCTGAACATTTTTTTTCTTATGCGTTCTTTGCTCAGGATAGCATTGTCATTTGTTGTGTCATAATCTTTAGATAATAATCTTGTTGTGTCATAATCTTTAGATAAGTCTGTGGATCAGTATCCAAATTGAAAAAAAAATACTATGCGATAGTTAAATATTGCCCATTTAAAATTGCTTCTTTGGAATTAAGATAGAAATTTTAGGCTGTTTCCATTTTTTTTATGTGACATGAGTTTTGTAATTATATTTTAGTGCGTCATCATATAAAAAAAAACACTTTAAGATTTTCAGAACTGATTGTTCGAAATATGAGTTACATAAAATCATTGTTCAGATCGTCACTAAAATGAAAAAAATAAAAGCAATACAAAACATTACTTAACATTGCGAATAACAATCATTGTGAGAAGAGAAATTAATTTCAATTTATATAATGCGTTGCAAAGCCAAGACGATTCTAATTTAAAACAAACTACATCAAAGTTCTTTCTTAACATTTTGAAAGAGCGAAAATCGCCAAATATGGATCCAATTTAAATATATTTGCATACCATTGTTAGTTTTTCACAGTGAGCTCTTCAAAAAAAGTGGAATGAATATTCCCTACAGTACGATAATTGGCTCACTAACAGCAAGAAGGCGTTGCAAACCCACTATCATCGCCTATTAAGCCAGCTACATAAGTGAATGCAAGTAAAAAAAAATCATGTTTTATTTAATGCACTGCATGTTTGTAACTTAATTCACGATGACTCCATTGGCTTCTGACTTTCACCCCCCCCCCCAACATAAGACGAAATGGTTTTTCATTTATCTAGATTACGCATAGTCTGTTCACTTTGGATGTTCTTTATTAATGCTGCTTGATAAGACAAATTGCATTAATAGTTGGGCTCATTTTGTACAATGTACACTTTCTCTAGAAAATGTTTTTTTTATTATCGTTGGCCATTTAATTTGAGTAGCTTTAATAAAGCTTTTTATAGACCAGAAAGGCTCGAACAAAAGGCCAGAAAGCACTTTGCACTAATGGATTTTTTTTCAGTTTTTTTTTTGGTAATTTGTTTAGGCTCCGTTGTTCTTTCTTTCTAATGAATGACCCGATTTATCGTTTGAAGATTAAAGAGGAGAAACAAAATTTACGTTCAAGATCTTTGCCAAATTATGTGGGCTCCCTTTCAAGATCTGGGATGGTGTTCCGCTTTTAAAAGAGGCTATTTTATTCCATAAAAGCTTCTTTCTGCTATTCTCTTTTTCCTTGTCAAAGTATTGTAGAAAAATTTTCAGAACATTGTCGTTAATTACACAAAAACAACAATAACATCGAGAATAAAAGAATGATTTTTTTTCGGGATATACTTCGGCAAAAGCAACAATAACAGAGTATTTCGCTGAGGCGCCAAAAACGATAACAGATCTATTCGAAGTGAAGCTAACAACAAAAGTGAACAGTTGGTGGGGATGTTAAAAAGATAACAGAACCATCTAAATTGGAACTAGCAACAGTAACAGAACCCTCGTTGGAAAGTCAAAAAGGGTAACAAAACCACTTGGAATGGAGCTAATAACAGCACCCTTGGGTAGAATGCTAAAATAAACAATCATTTGAAATGGACCTAATAACAGCAACAGTGTATTTGGGTAGAATGCTAAAATGAAACGGAATTATTTGAAATGAAGCTAATAACAGTGACATAATCCTACGTAAGAACGGTGAAAATGGTAACAACACTATTTGAAATGGAGCTGACAACAAGGTAAAACAACAAGGTAACTCTTCCTAGGGCTGCTAAAGAAAGTAACATCAACGGAAGTCTAACTAAGCCCTGATAGAGAAACAAATAAGGGGGAGAGGGGGGGGGGCAAGTGAGCAAGGGAGTCGAAAAAAGTAAAAGGGAGGGGCAAGAGATTGGATTTCCATTGCGGTATAAGATATTCCCCTCCGCTTTAGAGGTCTTTAGAAATTTTCTTGAAATATGCACAAGTTTAACAATTTTTTTCTTCATTTCCCTTACCAGAATTCTAAAGGGGCAGCGGAGTTAGGATTCCTCACAGTAAGCATGGATTCCTGTAGTACTCGTAGCTAAGTTCATTATGATCCTTTCAGAGCGAAAGAAATTCTTGCTAATTTAATACACGTTAAAAGTTAAGTGAAAACAATTTTGACAGGGGAAGACCTGAACAAACAACAACTCATAAGTCGTCAGGTGTTTTGTTTTCGGAATAGGGTATGTATTAAATACGGTTTGTATTAAAATTCTCATCGGTATCTGTATATTTTGTGCACAAGAACTTTAGTTACATGGTCATAGGTATACACTCAGAGACCACTTTATTAGGCACCGACCTACGTTCTGGTTGTTATTATTATATAGAGAAGAGCAAAGCTTTTATTTTATAGGAAGTTAGACATTATTTCAGTAATTTATTGAATAATTATATATTAGGAAACTGTGACTGAAGTAAATTAAATCTAGATAAATCTAAATATTAAATAATGTGCTTTTAGTAGGTAAAGAGTTACGTAAGCTGAAATATCAGCAATGCATTTGAAACAGTTGGCCTGGAATATTAAATTAATTAGGCTTAATTGAAATCAATAACCGCCATATAAAACTTTACTAAATCCTGTAATAGAGTGTTCATGTGTCTTGGTTTTCAGAGACGTACCCTGTGTCCCGAAAGTATTTCGGGACGTCCAAATACTCCAGTTTTCTGTGACGATATAGATTCGGTTCTCGATTTACGTGGTTTTAAATAACACGTTTGGAATAACTCGGTCACTGTATTTACGCATTATTTAAATGGACTTTTTTGTGGAATAACGCTGTTTGAACTGAGCACCAAACAATTGGTGTACGTATGCGACGTAGTTGAGTGCTATCGACTAGGTACGAACTTTGCTTCAAGCATCGCACCTCAGGACTTTGAATTAGCCATGCCGAGAAAAGTGGATGGAACATGGATGTTCGTGTTGCCTTTCTTCGGGTCTCACCGACCTTTCCTATTATGTATTAAACTGACAGGCTCCGTCAGACCTCTGTGGCAAGCAGATACTTCAAGAGACTTTTTGTTGAAATAAAATTAATAAATATTACTAAATATTTCATATAAATATTCAGATTTTTTAAACAGAT
This sequence comes from Ryuthela nishihirai, assembly GCA_038380435.1. Classification (NCBI taxonomy): domain Eukaryota; kingdom Metazoa; phylum Arthropoda; class Arachnida; order Araneae; family Heptathelidae; genus Ryuthela; species Ryuthela nishihirai. Next base: position 47,751,987 of record JAWZYU010000020.1, read on the forward strand.
GTTCGTCTGACGTTTTAAAGTATTAACTGGAATGGAGAAGAACTATATTTAAAGACACAAAAACCTTACCAAAAAGAGGCAATATGTTTCTTCATATCATTGATTTCAGTGCGAAAAATTTCCAGGGGTGCAGATCAAGGTGGAGATCAAAATGTCTTGAACCACACTCCACGAATCGGACTCGTAACCCTCTATTGCCGAGCCTGATATAAGTCACAATTCACATTTTAGCCCAGAATAAATACCAACTGATAAACCTTTAAGATATGATGCCAGTGCTGAGATGATGAAGTATAGGCCAGAAATCTGACTGCATTTTCTCTATTCCTCTCTAAGAATCAACATGATAAGGTAGATTGAAACTGGAAAAGCGAATTTATCGCGTATCTCGCTTTAAACCGTTGGCGCAAAGCTCTAAGCCTTCTGTGAATAATAAACTACGGTAGCCTGGTTAATGTTGACTCTTGAAGCTACATCGACTTTAGCGCATTCAGACCTTTGCAGCTCCTGTTTCGATGTTTGTACACGTATCACGTCATCTGCACGCCGAGCGTCGTTTCTCTCCATCGCTTCCTTCATCGCCGGTATGATGGTGATGCTTCTAGTGTTGATCGTACCCTGCCACTTGCTGCAATGTATACAAGTACTATGTGCCACGTGGGTTGTGTCGTTTCCTATTAGCCCGAAGTGAGTGAGGTCGCTTTCCGCTAACGTTATATGCAAACGCCGATGAGTTAGTTTTCTCCACTCGCTACGTGACCGATGGGATGAGTACTAAGAGGCAGGTATGTTGTTCAATGTCGCGAAAATTATGATTCAAATCGGAATTTTTTGTTGTTCCAGAAAGTTGGCTACACCACAATGATGATTAATTAAATGACGATTCTGCTTCCAAGAAGTTTTGAGAATTTTATGTGATTATGATCTGTTCGAAAAAATTTAAAGGAACTAGGAACTAAAAGGAAAGTCTTGTTTTTAGGCAATTGTTCTACGTTTGCCCAGCTCGAAGAGAGGTACGAAAAGCCCCAAGTGTCCAGTGGTGTAGAAGGTTTTGACTGACTGATAACACCAAAATCTCTGTCATGACCTTAACCGTCGAAGTAGCTTTGGTGTGGCTGAGGTGCAACTGCAACTAAAATTTCGAAATTCCAATTTACCAACTTGTTTTTTGTTTTCAAATGACGTAAATATAAACCGAAAACGTATTCTATGAATCACATTTAATGACTTACGTGTTTTGGGTGTTGAAAATTAAACATTATGTTTGCAAATGACTACTGGTCTGTCCCGTGATCAAATGGTTATTACGCATTGCTACTGACCATAGGAATCTTAGACTCAAGCCCGGGTAAGGCATGGTTGTTTATCTGCTGAGGTTCCGCCGTCCTCACAGACCTTCTACTATGGCGTATAAACTGACAAACTCCAGTTACACCCCTGTGGCAAGCAGCTGCTTGAGGGTTATTTATTATTATATTTTTATGTGTTGATTATAATAAACATCCCTCAAGCAGCTGCTTGCGACAGAGGTCTGACAGGAGCTTGCCGTTTAATACGTCATAGTAGAAGCAGCTGCTTGAGGGGTTATTTATTATTATATTTTTATGTGTTGATTATAATAAACATCCCTCAAGCAGCTGCTTGCGACAGAGGTCTGACAGGAGCTTGCCGTTTAATACGTCATAGTAGAAGGCCTATGAGGATGGTGGGACTTCAGAAAGATAACACAAACTCCCATGCTTCGAAAGGCGGGGGTGGCTCAGTCGGTAGCGCGCCAGGCTCGTAATCTGTAGTTCCCAGGTTCGAGTCCCAGCTGGGTCAGCGTTGAGATTTATCTCCGCAAAATTCCCTGCCCACGGTCAGTAGGGGACACCGATGGGCTTGGAAAGGCCGCCGTCCGTCGGATGGGACGTTAAGCCGTGGCCCCGTGTGCGGGAGAGCCATACCCTGTGCACGTTAAAGAACACGCTGGATGGCCTTGACGGGAGGCTACCATCTGTCTCCCAACAGCTGTTCCAGTGGGTCCCCTCTCCCAACCTTCTCTGAGCCTTCGGGGTCCATGTCACCTGGCCATTTAGCCCATGGTGTGCAAAAAAGTGCCGCTCAGAGGTAAAACAACCCATGCTTCGAACCCAGGTCCCTTTGATCAGTAGCCAAACACGCTAACCACTCGGCCATCGGGATAGCTTTGATTATACATCTATAAAGGTTTTAATAATTCCCATAGTGATTATGTGTGCATCAATTCTAATTTTTTGTGATGCATCAATTCTATTGAATTGAATGAATATATGATTATTATATTGAATTGTGATGCATCAGTTCTAAAGACTGATACTAAACAAGTGTTCTGCAGTCTTATCTATTATTAACTTGTTTATCAATTGTGCTTATATTTGCACTTTCTTAATTTGACTCGTTTAAAATTTTTTGCTGACTCTCCCCGAGGACGGATAAGTTTATCCAAAATTTCCGAGCCCTGAAAAGCAATGAAAAGGTTACCGAAAATTACAATGATTATATAAACGACAGACCGAGGAACTGACGAGACAATATCAACTTCAACGTCAAAAACCACTTTTTCGATTTCAATAATCTTTAAATATATTCATAGAAAAAAAAGCAACTAAAAACGCTTAAGCGTGAATGATCTCGTCATTAGCATCTAAATTATTAGCAACAATTTGGAAATAAGTTCTCTCTCCTGAAGTATAGATTGCGCTGGATCCGCCACAGCAGAGTGAAAGATTTATAGGTCATTTCCTGGAATGACTTAAGATCTGATGGGTGGTTTAACTGGTTAGAGTGTTTGGGCATGTATCTAGAGAATTTCGGGTTCGAATCACTCTGCGTAAATGAGAGTAATTTTTTTTTTTCGCAGTCATGTTATTTTCTTCGTTCTCAGTAAGAGAAGTAACAGAAAGAAGGTAATTCTTAAAAAACAAAAGTATATGACCTTTTATAGATAATTCTTTTTCCATCGTCATTTTTGAATCTATTTCATAGTTTGGCAGATATTAATGAATTATATCTGCCAAACTATATATACTATATGTGCACATATCACCTGGAGACTTTCTGTCATACATATGAAATATGATAGTTGAAACTCAGTGACTGTTTCAGATTATAAATCAGCCATGACATTTCAATCACATCATAACCCCCGAATTGTGTAACTGACCTAGCACCTCTTCAGTGTCAACGTCCCATCTGGCATTTGTCAGAACTGCCAGATTATTGGATCTGGCCAAGCTGATCTACCCGAAGAATTAATTAATTCTGCTACTTTAAATAAGTATATAATATGTAACATGTGTAGAGCAGGGCAAACGGTGAAATACAAAAGGATACAGTAACCAAAAGATAACTACTGATACATACCAAAGTGCATCTACTAGAAATGGGGCGGGGGTATCTCAGTCGGTAGCGTGCCAGGCTCGTAATCTGTATTCCCAGGTTCGAGTCCCAGCTGGGTCAGCGTTGAGATTTATCTCCGCAAAATTCCCCGCCCTGCCCACGGTCAGTAGGGGACACCGATGGGCTTGGAAAGGTCGCCGTCCGTCGGATGGGACGTTAAGCCGTGTGCGGGAGAGCTATACCCTGTGCACGTTAAAGAACACACTGGATGGCATTGATGGGAGGCTACCATCTGTGTCCCAACAGCTGTTCCGGTGGGTCCCCTCCCCAACCTTCTCTGAGCATTCGGGGTCCATGTGACCTGGCCATTTAGCCCATGGTGTGCAAAAAAGCACTCAGCCGCTCAGAGGTAAAACAACCCAATCTAATAGAAATACATTACCCGTACATGCAAAATTGATTTACTCAAAAAGACTGCGTCAGGTCGCCCATGGAGTGCAGCTGGTCTATGTGAACATTCCTAAGAGCTACAATGACAGAGCTTTGAGATACAGTAAAAAAACATCAGCTCTATAGTGATTGTCAGATCTGGCAGCCGAACCTCTACTTCAATTTGATAATCAACAACAGGAAATAGATGTTATAAATCTCTCTCTGGTCCGTGCAATGGCCCAAGGTTAACTCCAAGCGCTGGCAAGGGCCGGGTTACGCTTAGTTGCAAAAGATAAAATTTTATGGCTGTGACACAGATAGCACCTTTGCTCATTACCTGCAAAGGGGTGAAGAGAGCCAGTGGGCAGCGGCGAGTTGACTTTGTGTAGGTGACGGAGCTGATTGCTACCTGATCGAAGGGCAAATTATTGCCTTGGGTCGGAGATGACTTTGAAAGTTGGGAGGAGAACAACACTTGACTTGGAAGAGGCAAGGAATAGGTCATGCTAGAAGAAAACGATTTTCTGTTGGCCTGACGCCCTCTGATTTAGCTGTGGGTGATATGCTCTGTGCGACTAAATAATCGATACTTTTGCCTTTTCTTGGTGATGGCTCAGTCGGTAGCGCGCCAGGCTCGTAATCTGTAGTTCCCAGGTTCGAGTCCCAGCTGGGTCAGCGTTGAGATTTATCTCCGAAAACTCCCCGCCCTGCCCACGGTCAGTAGGGGACACCGATGGACTTGGAAAGACGGCCGTCCGTCGGATGGGACGTTAAGCCGTGGCTCCGTGTGCGGGAGAGCCATACCCTGTGCACGTTAAAGAACAAGCTGGATGGCCTTGATGGGAGGCTACCATCTGCCTCCCAACAGCTGTTTCAGTGGGTCCCTCCCCCAATCTTCTCTGAGCCTTCGGGGTCCTTGTGACCTTGCCATTTAGTCCATGGTGTGCAAAAAAGTGCCGCTCAGAGGTAAAACAAACCAACCCAACTTTGCCTTTTCTAAATTATAAAATATTTAAAATTTAAAATGCGCTCACAAATAATCAATAAGAATGCTTCTGATGTAAACTTTTTCGTGTACATGAAGATTATTCAATTCTTTCTAGTTAAAGTACAGAAAGGAAATTGACAAAACTACGAAAGCGCCCTCTGTTGAGTATTTTCAGTTGAGGGTTCAAACAATCACGCAAAGAAGCACATCCAGGGGCACCATCTTACATTTGATGACTTATAAATAAAATAATAAATACCCCCTCAAGCAGCTGCTTGCCACAGAGGTCTAACAGGAGCCTGTCAGTTTATATGCCATAGTAGAAGGTCTGAGAGGATGGCAGAACCTCAGGAGAAAAACGACACATACATCCATGCCTTACCCGAGGCTGAACCCAGGTCCCTTAGATCACTAGACGAGCGCGCTAACCACTCGGCCATCCCTTAGATCACTAGACGAGCGCGCTAACCACTCGGCCATGGGTACGTTCTTTAATTTCACCTAATAAATGCTGTCAAATATCTTTACCGCTCTAAGAAACTCAACATTGTCAAATGGAAATAAAATATTGCAGTATAGAACAATCCTAAGATTAATCCTCACGAGTTTGTGGCTGTTGTGAGCCTCATAAAAGTAATAAATTACAAACATTCCGAAATAAATTTTTACGATAGGCTGTTGCAGCATCTGATTCATAAAAATTCTTTTCTACACAGAGACCTCAACATTCCCTCATTCTGTGACTAATTTTGTGAGTTTCATTTAATGTTCATTTGAACCCAGTGACTCAGTTCAAATGAAGCACTGAGTTATCGATTCGAGTCCCTGAGTTATCAAACTACAGGTGAGTTTATTAAGAACTCAGTGTTTAATTTCTTTAACGCATTTGATTTACATCCAAACTAACTGTTTTCTAATTATGTTAGGTAGAAGAACATACCCCAAGGTGGGGACCCAGAGGGTCCTGGCCCTCCCCAAATTCCTTCGTCTTATACGAAATTTCAAATTCGTCCACCTGCTTTGAAATCCAAAACAGATGTCCTACATAATATTACTTTAGTCCATATTATATGTCCGACATTAAAAGTAAATTAAATAAAAAAAAATCCTATAGAATTTTATTCCACGTAGAATATCATTTTAACCTTTCCTGTCCGACGTGATATTTTAGTAATTGCTCGTGCAAACTGGGCCAAAATATTTTTTAAATTTGGTAATTAAGTTTAAAATGTTCAAAATGTCATAATAACAAACAAATAATTTTATTATATACTATTTTAAATAGATAGCTTATAGTTAAATTTGAGACAAAAGACTTATTTTAAGACCTCCCCCCCTCGAAATAAAATTCTGGGTTCGTTACTGATTAGGTATGATCATACTTGTCTGAAAAGTTTCAAAAGAACAAAATCCATCATCAGTTGAAATTTCATTTGTTTATTCTCATTGTTTTCACGTTCATTAGACTTCGAACTCTGAGTTTTCTCGATTTATCCTTTTTCGAATAGTCTGTTGACCTGTTAATGACACTGGCAAAATTCAGATGAAAGATTTTTGAAGTTAACCCAATGATATGTTTCGTTATGTTTACGACCCATGATACACACTATATTACCGGCACAGTTGTTAAATATCAATCCACTTTTGGGGTGGTTCAGTCGGTAGCGCGACAGGCTCGTAATCTGTAGTTCCCAGGTTCGAGTCCATCTGGGTGAGCTTTGAGATTTATCTCCGCAAAATTCCACGGTCAGTAGGGGACACCGATGGACTTGGAAAGACCGCCGTCCGTCGGATGGGACGTTAAGCCGTGGTCCGTGTGCGGGAGATCCATACCCTCTGCACGTTAAAGAACACGCTGGATTGCCTTGATGGGAGGTTACCATCTGTCTCCCAACAGCAGTTCCAGTGGGTCAGTCCCCCAACCTTCTCCAACCTTCTCTGAGCCCAACCTTCTCTGAGCCTTCGGGGTCCATGTGACCATGGCCATTTAGCCCATGGTTTGCAAAATAGTCCCGTTCAGAGGTAAAACAATCAATTCACTTTTGAACCAATGTCATTTAAACAATGACGAAACCTAAAGATCGAATATTTACAATATGCCTTATTAAATGGAAGAACAACATTTTTCATTTCAGTTAAACACATTTCAGTAATAGTTGTTGCGTTCGTGTATTTTGTGATTTTAGAAAACACTGTATTATTTACGGAAAGGTGAAAGGTTTCAAGGTCACTTGTTTGCACTGACAGAATATGACGCAATCGATTTCCTTAATGTCATCAGGCCGACAAAGGCAGGCAGTGATTTTGACGCAGACAACAGTGAAGCCTAACGAACCGTGACGCGTTTTCGCTGTTCTATGTCTTGGACAGTGTAAAGAACGTTGACGGAAATGTGGCAAACTGTGTCATGTTCCTTTTGAGTCAATACAAACGCTCACAGATTGAATTTTTCCACTGTTCAGTAGACATTTCTTTGGAAGTTGAAGGATACAGAATGACGACTCTTTTTGAAGATTTTTTTATAATGAAGAATTCTGCTTCTTTCGCTTGTCAAAGCATTTTTTAGGTCGCATTACACTCAGTTAACGTGAATGAATATGAATTGTTGAAGTAATTAAATGCAAAATACTATATAAAATTTGTGTTTAATGGGAGAACTAATAGAACGCAGTTTTTGAAAAATCAGCTGAAGTATGCTACAGTTTCTTAAATGGAATTTGAAGAAAGTATTTGTAATCATTAATTTCATCAATTTCGAGATTTTCAATTTGGTACATTTCCAAGATACGAAAAATGGGTTGACGCAATGCCGTAAAGGTATAAAGAGTTTGGGTTGTTTTACCTCTGAGCGGCACTTTTCTGCACACCATGGGCTAAATGGCCAGGTCACATGGACCCCGAAGGCTCAGAAAAGGTTGAGGGAGGAGACCCACTGGAACAGCTGCTGGGAGACGGATGGTAGCCTCCCGTCAAGGCCATCCAGCGTGTTCTTTAACGTGCACAGGGTCTCTCCCGCACAGGGAGCCACGGCTTAACGTCCCATCCGACGGACGGCGGCCTTTCCAAGCCCATCGGTGTCCCCTACTGACCGTGAGCAGGGCGGGAATTTTGCGGAGATAAATCTCAACGCTGACCCAGCTGGGACTCGAACCTGGGAACTACAGATTACGAGCCTGGCGCGCTACCGACTGAGCCACCCCCGCCCCTGGTATAAAGAGATCCAGCAGGATAAGAACAGGCCTGGATGCTCTTCAACGTAAGGATTTGTATGTAATGAAATTTGCTACTTACGTTTTAAAAATCTACTACTGAAAATTTTTTCTTTCTTTTCAAAAAATTGTAAATTATTTATAAATATTTTATTTTAATTTATATATAAAAATTGTTTAATTTTGTAACAGTTTTTCAACGCCATTATTAGAAACCAAATTTTAAACATTAGATATAACTAATATTTGCGTTTGGAAGACATCCAGGACAAAGCAAGCTATATCACATCGTCTGGGACAATGCACTAACAAAAGAATTAATGTAAATAAGTAGGTTCTTAAACTAAAATTTATATCTCAAAATTCAAACTAATAACTCAATATTTTTTAAATTTGGTAATTAGTTTTAAAATATTCAAAATGTCATAATAACAAACAAATAATTGTATTATATACTATTTTAAATAGATAGCTTATTGTTACATTTGAGACAAATTAAATCACTTAAATCTTTATGTACAGTCGCTTAAATAAATATCCGAACACTATGGCTGATTACAGAATTCAGAAAAAATATGTGGCAACGAATTTTTTAGAAATTAGTGATCTGGCAACCTTCGTGTACAGTACACAAAAGTTGAAGAGAAATGTTCCTCGTGTACAGTCGCTCAAAAAAGTATCCGAACGCTATGGTTGCATACAAAATTCAGAAAAAAATCTGGCAACGATTTTTTTTAGAAATTAATGATCTGGCAACCTTCGTGTACGGTACACGAAGGTTGCCAGATCATTAATTTCTAAAAAAAATCGTTGCCAGTTGTTTTTTCTGAACTTTGTATACAACCATAGCGTTCGGATACTTTTTTGACCGACTGTACAGTACACGAAGGTTGCCAGATAACTAATTTATGAAAAAAAAGAAACGTTGCCAGATATTTTTTTCCGAATTTTGTAATCAACCATAGTGTTTGGATATTTATTTGAGCGACTGTACATATAATTTCTCTTCTTTTGTTCAACTACTGTTCTAGCCCGGTGTATCTAGGTCGCCTTGTAAAGGCCACCAGAGTCACTGAGATAAGACTGGGCCAAGAGAGTTTTCGAGTGAAAAAAAATTAGTAAAGTATGAAGCAGAAATTGTTTACTTTTCAATGAGGGTAAATGCCCCACTTGCTCTCCCTTTCCCTATCCTAGGTGTCAAAGCACCTGTGCTCGTGCAAATTGAGGGCAGCGAGAGCGTCAAAGCATTTGGACAGGATCTTATTAAATGATCAAAGTACTTGTGCCTGGACTCATTGTGGGCGAGTACGGGGAGGGGAGGGGGTCGGCCCCCGAAAATTTTCTATTATATATCTAACAGACAAAAAATATATCTGGTATCCTGTTATTGTATGTGAGCCCCCCTTTCCTGAGAGTAAAAACCCCGCGTAAGTGCCTGGATTCATTAAGGGTTCCGAGTAACTAGGCCTGAAATCATGAGGTGTCAAAACACCTGGGCCTGGGTTTATTAGAGGGTCAAATCATCTGCTCCGTACTCATTATGGGGCCAAATTTTCTGGGCTTGCATCTACTAGGGGGAATCAAGGCACATTGCGAGATCTCGTCTAAAATTTATAAGGGGGCAAAGCACTATGTTCCGGATTCATTATCAAGGCACCTTGTCCTGGATTCATTATCAAGACACCTTGTCCTGGATTCATTATCAAGACACCTTGTCCTGAATTCATTATCAAGGCACCTTGTCCTGAATTCACGAGGAGAATAAAGCACCTTGTTTAAAATTTATGAGGAGAACAAAGTACGTTACCTAGGATTCATTATCAAGGCACCTTGTCCTGGATTCATAGGGAGATCAAAGCACTTTGTCTCAAACTTATGATGAGGACGTTGTCTCGGATTCATTATTAACGAATTTGTCTTGGATTCATTATGAAGGAATTTATCTTGCATTCATTATCAAGGAATTTGTCTTGGATTCATTATCAAGAAATTTGTCTTGGATTCATTATGGAGGAATTTATTTTGTATTCATCATCAAGAAATTTGTCTTGGATTCATTACCAAGGAATTTGTCTTGGATTCATTATCGAGAAATTTGTCTTGGATTCATTATGGAGGAATTTATTTTGTATTCATTATCAAGAAATTTGGATCTTGGATTCATTATCAAGGAATTTGTCTTGGATTCATTATCAAGGAATTTGTCTTGGATTCATTATCAAGGAATTTGTCTTGGATTCATGAGGAGATCAAAGAATCTTGTTTTTGATCAACTAGAATATCAAAACCATATTGTTCCCAGACAAAGTTTGACTGGTAGTTTAGTTTTCTAAAGAATAAATAAATAAATACCCCCTTAAGCAGCTGTTTGCCACATAGGTCTGACAAGAGCTTGTCAGTTTAATACGCCATAGAAGTAGAAGGTCTGTGAGGATGACGGGACCTCAGTAGAAAAACAACACAAATATCCATGCCAGGATACGATAAACATTTTTAAGCATTTGAATATTTTATCGAATTTATTTCCATTTTCCCCCTAATGATGCTTTAAAAAGTTAAATTGGATTTAATTCATATCTTCTTTTCGTTTGACAGTTTCCGTGTAAGAACAAATGTTTCTAAATTCGTGAAATCTGGGGAACTTGACAGCGAAGACAAAAGGAATGAATTCCATCTATGAAAGAGATAGAGAAGAAAGGTTCATGCGAGCTTCCAGAGTTTAGAGAGTATCGGTAATTTTTAGCATTCTCTAATGCAAACAATTTATGCTGATATTGACCTTTGACCTTCACACTTTATCATAAAAAGATTGTTTGAAATTTCATTAATAATTTTATCATTTTTGAAAAAATTTCCATCATTAGATTTCTCTATTAAAGCTATTGAGAACTTCGGAAAATGTGAATCTTAATTTCTTGTCAATACGTATCCAACAGAAAAATTATTTTTAATTTATCTTTAAAAACAAAAATGTTGAATGTGTACAGACGAACAGACGGCAAAGTGAAAATATTAGTTCATTTTTTTCAAACCTGTGAAAAGATTTGACGTTGAGTTTACTTACTGTAATTTTACAGTAAGCTAGGGAACATTTCTCTTAAATCAACTCATACCACTTCAGTCTGCAAGTGCATTTATTTGAACTCTTGTTTTTCATACTATTCAGCCTCTTTCAATCTTATAAACACTGAATTTCCTGTCAAAGCTCTTGAGCATATTGCAGACAAAATACAAGACGTTTCGCAATTTTTAACCATAATAAAACCACCGGTAGATATTCTTTTATTAATCATTGTGCTAAGCAAACTTTCTTTCAACAAGCATACTTCAATCACAGTTTTGTGTATGTAAAGTAATAACGTTATTGGATTTGAAGGATTAATTTATGAAGAGAAAGTACTAAGAGAAATGTTAGTTAATTAAAGAATATCGCGAAGGAAATATTTTTTCTCCGATCATGGAAATAACATATTTCCTCCAAGAGATTTGAAAGAAGTAAAAAATGAGGAAAATATCGAAGAAGAAAATATTAATTATGTGCCTTATGCCGAAAGGAAACAGATGCTATTCAATATAATTAAAAGACTGATTCAGACAAAATCATTTTTCAACTGAATGCGAATATCTGAGTTTTATATTTCAGAATTCAAGCCGTTGCGCTAATAATTTAATGTATTTCTATATTGAAAATAAAACGTTTTCCAATTTTAAATGCCCTTTTGATATCTTATGAAAATATTTTGATCTTAAATAAAGACAATCCGGAATGTTTGAAAGGTTGCTGAACTAGAAAAAAGTGTTTTGTACAATGTTATCTGTCTGTCGGTGTGTGCAGATTCTGGCGATTAAATAATTGAAGCTGAGTGAAATTTTATGTTTGAATATACAGGGTATACCATTCAAACGCAACCCAGACTGGGTACGATATATTTTCAAAGTTACCAGCGATGTAAAGGCATTTAACAAGTTTCAGGACAATTAGAGCAGGTGCTAGAAATATCCTCCATCTTCTGGAAGACAACCCCCTGTCATACTTTTTGCAACGTTTCTTGGAACTTTTAGAAGAGTCTGTTTTTCAGTACCAGCAACAGTCTATTCATTGCTAAGTTCAAGTTCCTTCAGGGCTTCTTGGGTTATTGCGATAAACTCTTTCTTTAAGATATTCCCAAAGAGTCAGGTGGTGTGAGGCCTGGGGATCGTGGTGGCCAAAGACACTCTAGATCATCTTTCTCAACCGGGGTTCCGCGAGAGATCGTGATTGAAAAAAAACCCTGTTTTTTTAACTTCGCGGAGCGCGCGATCTAGCGCTCGCAGTGACTGAGCAGCCCCATTATCAATCTCGTTAGAGGTCTTTCAGCCCCCGTTAGTAATTTCGTTAGAGATCTTTCAGCCTCCGTTAGCAATTTCGTTACAGGTCTTTCAGCCCCCGTTAGTAATTTCGTTAGAGATCTTTCAGCCTCCGTCAGCAATTTCGTTAGAAGTCTTTCAGCCTCCGTTAGCAATTTCGTTATAGGTCTTTCAGCCCCCGTTAGTAATTTCGTTTTAGGTCTTTCAGCCCCCGTTAGTAATTTCGTTATAGGTCTTTCAGCCCCCGTTAGTAATTTCGTTATAGGTCTTTCAGCCCCCGTTTAGTAATTTCGTTAGAGGCCTTTCAGCCCCCGTTAGTAATTTCGTTACAGGTCTTTCAGCCGCCGTTAGTAATTTCGTTAGAGGCCTTTCAACCCCCGTTAGTAATTTCGTTAGAGGCCTTTCAGCCCCCGTTAGTAATTTCGTTAGAGGCCTTTCAGCCCCCGTTAGTAATTTCGTTATAGGTCTTTCAGCCCCGCTAGTAATTTCGTTAGAGGTCTTTCAGTCCCGTATGGCAATGCGCAGTAGGATCCTTTGCAAGGGAGAGAGAACCACACAAAAAAGAGTAGGCTAATAAGTTGTCCAAAATAAACAGATCGATGGAAAAATATCCTTCTCTACTTGAAAGAGCATTGACAATTATTTTTGGATTATGATATTTACAACTTACTGATCACTTTAACGTACCGTGAGCTATAGATATAATCATTTTTATGCAGGGGTTCCCTGAGACCTGAAATTATTTCAGGGGTTCCTCCAGAGTAAAAAGGTTGAGAATGGCTGCTCTAGACAATGGGCTCACAAAAGGAGTCCTGCGAGAAAGCCGTTGTTATGTTCGCAGTATGGACCGTCGTCCTGTCGTGCTGAAATTTGCTTGAATATTGAACAATGAAAATGTCAATCTTAAGAAATTATTCAAAATTGGCGAATACTAAAAGATTGATTTGCACAAACTTCTAAAATATACACTTTTTTTAAAAAAATTAAATCGTTTGAAAGAAAAATATCTATTGTCTTATGTCTGAGATCAATTCTTTTGACTCGCATTGCTATTTTTTAATATTCCAACTTCCATAACTCATTAAATACTGAATGAATATTATTGAAAATCGAGATACTAATGTATTTGATTGAGATCTTCATTTGCGATCACATTTTTGCGACGTTAGCTTTCCATTGACATAACATAGGGTTGTTCTTTAATTTATTCCCCGCCCTGCCCACGGTCGGTAGGGGACACCGATGGGCTTGAAAAGGCCGCCGTCCGTCGGATGGGACGTTAAGCCGTGGCCCCGTGTGCGGGAGAGCCATACCCTGTGCACGTTAAAGAACACGCTGGATGGCCTTGACGGGAGGCTACCATCTGTCTCCCAACAGCTGTTCCAGTGGGTCCCCTCCCCCAACCTTCTCTGAGACTTCGGGGTCCATATGACCTGGCCATTTAGCCCATGGTGTGCAAAAAAGTGCCGCTCAGAGGTAAAACAACCCAACCCAAAGTTCTTTAATTTATGGAAACCAGTGTATAATGTAATGAGTTTGTGAATGTGTATAATAGGTGATAATGTTTACATTGTAATTGTTTATAGTGTGTCATATATTACATTTTATAGTGTGTGAGTTATAGTATAATATGTGTGATATAGTTTATTTTATAGTGTGTCATGTAATATTTGTGAGCTTAGTGTGTGATATACCATTTCTGCGGCACTTATAGTGTGTGATATACCGTGTGATGTGTTTAGTGTGGATATAACATGTGATGTATAGAGTCTGAGATATAGCCTGCAAATTATATAGTGTGTCTGTCTTTGAACTACAGTTTACGCAGTCACATTTGTATCTAAACGTTTCATAAAAGGGTAAAATATGGTGAAAACCGTATAGCTACTTTTGAGAAAAATTGTCTATGGTAAGAATACTTTATTATTTCTTCACAACGCTCTATTGCAAGAACCCTTATTACTGTCTCTAAAAACTCTGGGTCAAACCTCCTTAATTATTGTTTGACAATACCCTACGGTGAAAAACTTAATTATTCAATCCCAACACTCAATGGTAAAACTCTTTGATTATTGCCTCTAAACACTCTATGGAAAAAAAAACTTTTAATCATTGCCTTACAAACTTCATATTCTCAGGAACACAGTTTGGATAGAAGTAAACTTAAACCAAAAAATTTCAACTGGGATAGAGAGAACTATTTGGGTGTTAGAAGCCGAGACAGGCAGACGGCATTGCACAAATTAGTTTTCCGCCCTTGAGGATCTCCGAAACGTAGTCTTAATCAGAAATCTAAAGATCTTTTGTTTTTTCCTACGACGCCAGTTTCTCTTTCGTATGGAAAACCAAAAAGAATTAAACACTAATCTATGACTCCCTAATTTGAACTACTAAACATCTCAGTTATTTAACGAGAGACAAACGAAGCCCTTAAAAATCACTTTTTAATGACAACCTCTCTTGTCTGGTGAAGAAGAGGTAGCAATGTTTCGAAACTCTGCGATGGCAAGGTTTGGGATCTTGAGTGACATGCTAGAAAAGAAGATCACTAACGTAGAGGAATAAGTATTCGAAGTCCTCGAAAGAAAGCCTGCGCAGTGAGGGGGAAGCAGCGCGAAGAATGGAATGTTTTATTCATCTCCTTGGACACACTCTGCCGGATGGTGTTTGCTGGCATCCCACCTGGAGGATTCTCACTGCGATACACGTCCATCCACTCTCAGGCCAGTCTCTGTTGTGGGGCGGGGAAGAAGATTCTGCCTGTTCTTTCCTCATTCCAGCTTTTTTCTTTTCATCATCTCAAAGTGTCAGCAAAAGGCATTATTTGGCTTTTATATATTTATACGTTAGATTTCTGCCAGTTAATATATTATCTTTAGACATTATAGACAGGAATTTTGAGCGCATTGAGGAAAAGACTACTTTTCTGTCAATTTTGTTTGGAACCTTTTCTTATGGGAAATGTCGTAATCTTAATGGCTGAAGGTTTGCATTATTCGTGAAGTTTTTTCAAAAATAAATAATAGCTTGTAGGCGTCAGAAGTTACATTTGAAAGAAGGAAGGGGAGAGATATTTTGAGAGATAGAGGTGAAATATGGAGGTTAGACAGAGGGTTATGCTATTTGCAGGAAATGATGGAAATATTTTTTTACGTATTTTAGGGTGTAGGGTGGAGGTTTATAGAGGTGATGCCCCCCCATTTTCTCACCAGTTAGAGCCAATATAATAGTTTACAAATGACATGGTTATTAAGGTCTAGATTTTCGAATATTATGTATTCTTTTTCGAATCGAAAACAAAGTTTAGTTCTGTAGGATCCGTTGAAAAGGAACAGCTCGTTTCCAAAAAACTTTTATTGTTTTTTCCTAACTTGGCTCCTTTACCGGTGGAAATTAAAACTAACGGAAGATTCCGAAAATATGAATAGTAATACTTCATGATCTGTAAATGGTAGCTAGGTAGTCACTGGAAGGAGGCCTATGCACCAGTCCCTTGTGATGATGCATAGAACCGGTCAGGACTAGTACCTAATGTGCGACCCTGCTTTCTCGTAGTGCAGGCCGTTAGTACCTTTCAAAAGAGATACTCTCTTGTGGAAGTGAACGGAAGAAGAGGGCTGTCAGATTAATGTGGCCTACTAATCTGGACAACTATGGCTATTTTTTTTTCTACCCTGCTGAGGAGTGGTCAACCACACAGGGTCCTGGTGCTGACCATGTATACCAACCTGAACGGAATTATGGCCCTGAGCTTGATTATGGATCCTGAATTTGCTGCACTGGTGGGCTTCTGTGGAGGGAAAATCTTCCGCTGTGTTTTCTGTTTGTTTGTCGGTTGAAAGCCCCAAGTGAATAGATTCACTGGATATGTTTTATCAGCTGGTGGATAACCCTGAGCAGAGGCCATTGCAGGCACCTGAAGTCTTGTTTCTACTGGCTTCGTCAAATTCTACATTGGAGGAAGTCTTCCAGTGTAGAAGACTTCAGTCTTTAAGTGGTGGGGGAATGGGTCATTGCCCCATGCCTGCGATTAGGGGGCTGTTTGATATTGTCGGCATTCCCTCTCTCAATAACATAGTTTCTTTAAACATCCCACTAATCATTTTCTCTCCATAGATAGTTGGAATGTGAGGACTCTGCACAGAGTTTATTCTCTTGATGTCCTCACACAAGAATTCCACCGTTATAATTTAGGTATTCTCAGCTTACAAGAGACAGGTTGGACAGATAAAGCTCAGATTCTTAAAAATAATCTTAAATTTCTCTTTTCAGGGAGGGAAGATGACAAGCATCTCCGAGGCGTAGGTCTGCTTCTCAGCAGACACGCTAGAGATGCTCTTCTAGGATATGAGTGCATTAATGAAAGTTTCTTACAGCAAACTTTCAGACAAGCATTAAAGTGTTGAAGGTTATCTGCTGTTATGCTCCCACTGAGGATGCCGATGATGATGAGAAAGATAGGTTTTACGGACAATTTCAGGATATTTTGAATTCTGTCAAGAAAGGAGATATTACCCTTGTTCTAGGTGACGTCAATGACAAAGTAGGTATTGACTCTGACCTTTGGGAAGGGGTAATAGGCATTCTTGGTATTGGTAACTGCAATGGCAATAGGCAGTGTCTCCTACAAGTAAGTAAACTTAATGGTTTCAGAATAACAACACTTATTACAAACACCTTGGCATACTTAAGTACAAATGGGTTTCCCCTGATGAGTTGCATAAGAATATTATTGATTATACACTGATTTCCATAAATTAAGGAAAATTCCTAATATTAAGTCAACGGGAAGCTAATGTCAAAGCTCTATAACTTCTAAAATAAATTTTTTTGTTTTGAAAAATGTGATTGCAGATGAAGATCTCAATCAAATAAATCAATATGTCGATTTTCAACAATATTCGTTCAGTATTTAATGAGTTATGGAAGTTTGAATATTTAGCGATAACAATGCCAGCAACAAAAACTGACTTCAGTAGTTAAAACTTAGTAATAAGTATTGTATCAAAGTGTTTAATAAAATAAGTTTGTATTTTAAAACTTTGTGTAAAGAATTCTTTCACTATTCTTAAGTTTTGTATAAGTTTCTTAAGACTGGCTTTGCTGCTGTTGTTAAATATTCAAACTTCCATCATTTTCATTAAATACTGAACGAATATTGTTGAAAATCGAGATATTGATTTATTTGATTTAGATCTTTATCTGCAATCAGATTTTTCAAAACCAAAAAACTTATTTTAGAAGATATAGAGCTTTGAAGTTAGTTTTGCTATTGACTAAGTTTTGCTATTGACTTAAATAGTCAATAGCAAAACTAACTTCAAAGCTCTATATCTTCTAAAATAAGTTTTTTGGTTTTGAAAAATCTGATTGCAGATAAAGATCTAAATCAAATAAATCAATATCTCGATTTTCAACAATATTCGTTCAGTATTTAATGAAAATGATGGAAGTTTGAATAGGGATTTTCCTTAATAGGGAAACTATTTAAAAGAAAATAGGGAATTTTCTTTTAAATAGGGATTTTCCTTAATTTATGGAAACTAGTACATTAATTAACAGCAAATGGGCAAGTTCTGTTAGGAATACCAGGTCATAAGGGGAGCTGAAATTCGATCTGACCATTACCTATTAAAAGTGTCTTGCAATTAAACTCAAGAAGTGTTGTGATAAAATAAATAAATACCCCCTCAAGCAACTGCTTGCCACAGAGGTCTGACAGGAGCCTGTCAGTTTATATGCCACAGTAGGAGATATGAGAAGATGGCAGGACCTCAGCAGAAAAACGACACATACATCCATGCCTTACCCGGGGCTCGAACCCAGGTCCCTTAAGTCAGTAGCCAAGCGCGCTAACCACTCGGCCATGGGACGGCTAAAGTGTTGTGATAAGGTTAAAAAATTTATCTTTAATTCTGAAGCTCTGAAAGACCCAGTTATAGCTAAAGCTTACCGTTATAAGTTACTTAGTCGTTATGACAGTCGTGGTTTGCTTACTACTGATGTTAAGGAAGAATAGGACCGTTTTAAACAGGCTTTTCTTGAAAAAAAAAACTCTTTTAGGAAAAAAGGAGCAAAGGAGCCAAAATTATTTGAATGATAAGGCACTTGAGTTTATTTCAGAAAGAAAGAACTGCAGTAATGTATTTAATCAATATCCTACTAGTCCTAATAGAAAGTATTATAGAGAACTTAATAAACGTGTAAAGGATCAGTTAGCTGCTGATAAGAATCTTTGGCTTGATGGCTTGGCTGACAAAGCCGAGTCTGATTTGGCAGTTAGACAGCACAACAGCAGAGAGCTGTACCAGGTAGTTAATGTTTTGTGTTGTAGAAAAAGGACAGGTATAAAGGGAGAATATAGAGTTATAGAAGGTGAGGAATCTGTCATGGCTAGGTGGGCTGAGCATTTCAGTGATGTTCTAAACAATGTGGTCAATTCTACTCCCATTGTTTGTAATGATGATAGATGCATTACTGGCTTTAATGTTGGTTCCCCTATAACAGAATCTGAAGTTACTTTAGCTATTTCTAAACTTAAACTACATAAATCCCCAGGGGTAGATGAAATTACTACGGAAATGCTTAGAGCTGGGAATGTTTCGGTTACCACTTGGATGACTGAAATTTTGAATATTTTCTATGATAAAGGCATGGTTCATAAGGATTTTACCAAAGCTCTTATTATCCCTATTTTCAAAAAAGGTGATCGCAGTTCTTGTGATAACTATAGGGGTATCAGCCTACTCTCTGTTCCAGGGAAAGTTCTTTCCATGATTGTACTTAATAGAATTAAGAATCTGGTTGATGGGCAATTGGGTGATTAACAATGTGGATTCAGAAGTGGTAGAGGATGTGGATCAGATATTTTACTCAGGTAGATTCTTGAGAAATGTTTAGAGCTTCAGAAACCTTTGGTTGCCAGCTTTGTTGATTTCGAAAAGGCTTTTGATTCTGTTGATCGTCATAATTTGTGGTTGATTGTGAGATCGTATGGCATACCTGATAAGTTAATTAACATATTGAAGGCTCTCTATAATAACTCTGAGTCATGTGTGAGAGTAGGTAAGGCTTGTAGCAATTGGTTTTGTCTCCTTTTCTTTTTAGTTTGGTTATTAATTATGTTATTCGAAATTCACTGCAAGGAAAAGATTTTGGCCTTAAATGGTCTGGAGATCTGAAAATTTCTGATTTAGATTATTCAGATGATTTGGCCTTGTTGTCTAATGATGTTGATGAGATGAATTCTTCGTTAGGGCTGTTGATGAGACTGGTAATAGAGTTGGTTTGGTGATTAACAGAGATAAAACTAAATTGATGAGAATTGGTCATGCAATGGTGCTTCAGTCGCTTTAAATGGTTGCGCCCTGGAGGAAGTGTCTCAGTTTAATGGGAGTAATACTCAGTATCTAGAGTTAATCTCAGTATCTAGGGAGTTAGGTAAGAGATGCTGGTGATGTGCGGGCATGAGATTAACAGACGAATAGGGATTGCTGCCGCGACTTTTAGGAATTTATGGAGAGTGTGGAGAAATAGGCGTATACACCTAAAGACTAAAATTAGACTGTATAATAGTTTGGTTCTCTCTAGGGTTAGTTATGGTAGTGAAACTTGGAAGCTTTGCAAACTAGATAAAGGGAAACTTGATACTTTTGATTCCAAATGCTTACGTAGTATCTTGGGTATTGGATGGTTCAACTTTGTAAGTAAGGATGAGGTTAGGCAAAGGAGTCGGTAACCTCCTTTAAGCAGCATATTGTTCAGACAAATGATAGACTCCGTTTTTTGGGCATGTTGCTCGTATGGATAATTATAGATTAGCGAATACGGTTATGAACAGTGTGCCTAAAGGCCTCGAAAAGAGGAGGAAACGTAGAATGGGTGGGCTGACAATGTCAAACAGGAGCTTGTTAGAACTGGTGTGCAGTGGCCAGATGCAGTAGATGTAGCTCAGGACAGATATGCTTGGAGAACTAACTTGCATGCTCTGGTTGGACCTCTGTAGCCCATGGCTGCTTGAGGATGATGATGATAATGAATACTTATTGTAAACCAAAAAGAAATTTTCATTTCTTTTAAAACACGGAGGACAGAGAAAATGGCATATGTTGGTTTCTCATAAACATACAGCAGGGTATACAAGTTCAATTTATTATCATAGAAATTCTACATTAAAATCTATCAACGTATAAACAACCCAAAAGCAGAAGCTTGACTAGGTTGTAGTACATATTACATTTGTACGATAAATGAATTAAAAATCATTTTTAAGAATGGAATAAGGAAATTATAAAAGACAATAATGATAATTAATTAACAGATGAAGTAATTAGTTAACGACTACAAAGATCACTATAACAGCAACACAAATTAACAAGGAACATAATAAAAGGTAGCGTGTATAATGTAGCAGAGTTGGAAAAAAAACCCAATATATTTTGTTATCTAAGAACTCTAAACATATGTTCAAAATCACTTACAGCCAAGACACAATGACGCCGAGGACTCAGAGAAGGTTGGGGGAGAGGACCCACTGGACAGCTGTTAGGAGAAGGTTGGGGGAGAGGACCCACTGGACAGCTGTTAGGAGACAAATGATAGCCTCCCGTCAAGGCCATTCAGTGTGTTCTTTAACATGCACAAGGCATGGCTTTCCTGCACATAGGGCCCAGGGGACCTTCGCAAGCCCATCAGTGTCCACCTACTGACCGCGAGCAGGGCGGGGAGTTTTGCGGAGATAAATCTGAACGCTGGCTCAGCTAGGATTCGAACCTGAGAAATAGCAGATTGCGAGCCTGATGAGCTACCGACTGAACCATCCTTGCCCGAAGATGTTACGAATGGAGAACGGAGTAGAAAGAAGTTTTATTCAAAATAGCGATTTATTTAAAAATAGCAACCACCTATTCAGCCTATCGAGTTTATATTCTGCACTCTTCGTGCTACCCTTATACTTCTGCCAAAATTCAAGATTCCTAGCTCCTTTATGTGAAGAGTTACGGCCACCACAGACATTTTTTATTATTCTAGATTAGGGGTTCTCAACATGGGGTACGCGCTAAAATATTTTGGGGTACGCCGTGAGAGCTCAAAAGTCGATTACCCAGTAAAATGTTTATAATTTTATAAGATTTGTTAAATTGTTTATGTCATTTTTTGTGTTTATCGATATATGTAATTTATGAATACAAAATTTAATATATTTATATATATGTGTGTTTTATTTTATTAACCTTTTTGCATAACTATAATTTTATCTATCTATACAAGGGGTTATATGTAGTAGGGATATACTATACAAGGGGCTATACTAGTACAACACATTTCCAAGGGGTACGTGAATCATAAAATGTTGAGAACCACTGTTCTAGATGTAAAACACTTGCCATAGATGCTCCTTAACGAGTTGTGGATTGATACATTTCCAGGCGTAGAAACTTGCTTTAATTGGCTTTCGTGGTTAAGCGTAATAAACCACTATTGGACATGAAACACTTTGAAGGAGACTTGCCTCTCCATTCTTCATGTGAAATAGAGTATAGGTAGTAACCAGGAGGTCTTCAACGTTAAAGAACACTCTGGATGGCATTGATGGGAAGCTTCCATCTGTCTGCTAACAGCTCTCCAGTGTGTCCCCTTCCCCCAGCACTTCTCTGAGCCTTCGGGGTTCTGTGATATGATCATTTAGCCCATTGTGTGCAAAAAAAGTGCCTCTCAGAACTGAAACAACTCAAATCTTCTTGTTTTTGGGAAATTGGAGAAAAGTTGATTGATAAAATGACGACTTCGTGTCATTTTTCGTGCCAATCCCTCCAAAAAAGAAAGTATTTTAAAAGTAAAATTTAATGAAAGGTTTTATAAAATATTTCTCTCTAAAAAGGTTTTGGAAAAAATGTTGTGAACATTCTCTTCACACCTGATTTCAAATAGCGACACATAGTTTGAAAACATTGATCTTTGAACATCAAAAACGTTTTGATTAAGGAATTTGAAATTCCGTTTGATTTCTTTTCCGATTATTTCTCTGTGTATTTTACGATGGTTTTCTAAACAAAGAAAACTGTTTAAAGCTAGAAGATAATGAATAATAAAAAATGTTGTTTGTATACTGAATCTAGAAGTTGGCTATCTTTTCCATTACGTATGCACCGTAGTCGCTGCTGCTTTCAAACTAAGACCTCCGGTTAAAAATAATTAAAAACATGAGATGAGGAAAACTGGAAAGTATAGTGTTGGTAAAATTACCTTTTGGAAGCTTAAGCTTTGTGCTTTTGTTTGCACAGATCAGTCCATGCTTACATAGCAGTAATTGGTTTGTAAGATGATAGAACTGCGACGAAATCTAGCGTAACTCGCATGCCACATAACCAGGGGCTATCTGGAATAGTGTTCTTCCACTTTACAAATTCTTTTAATGGTGATAACACTTTTGAATAGTTTTCTGCCACTTTTTCGTTCTTCGATTCTGCCTCCCACATTATATAAATATATCTCTTCTCGCTTACGTGTTTCTGTCTTTTGATTTGTCGAGTGCTTTCCTTCCATAGCAGAGCAATCATTTGTAGAGTGAATAAGACACTGTTCGCTCTACCGGAAACATTTTCCGTTATTGAATTCACAAACAACGTCGTTGCCTGGAAATTCATGCAAGTCGTCGTAAAGCAATTAGAAAATCAATGGGAGCGGACTAGCCTCCACGCCGGAGAAGAATGTGAGAGGGGATGGAAGGGAAGATCGGAGAAGTGAGGAGGGGATGAAAGGAGAGATCGGGGAAGGGATGAGAGGTTGAAAGGGAAGAAGATGACGCCCATTCTCTCTGTCGCCAGCTGGAGGCATTATTTCCTTTATCACGTGGCTTATGTTTCCACTTCTTATCCTCTCTTCATCAGTAGTGATGGGAGGGATTGTAGGAAGCTGAAAGAGGAAGCCCGGATGAGAAGTCAGAGGATGGTGAAAGATCAGAGTGTGAGCGCTGCCAAAAACAATGAAAAACACTTAGAAACCGGTAGAAGGAATGTTATATTCGCTGAGGAAGATTGCTTTAAGATGCTTCTGAAAGGTGTTGAAAGCGTTAAGCAACGTTGGGTACGGAATGCAGCCGATTAGCTTTAAACCTTTTCAGTGATGTGACCTTATTGCATACCGTGCGTGTTTGACGCAGCAGTTTTTATGAGCATAGGCTAGAAGATGTTGAAAATATTTAGCAGGCGCTGTTTGTTGAATGTAGTAAATTATTTTTAACTGTTTGAACTAAATCGGTTTGGTGAACGCACGTCAAAATGACTCCTCTGTATCAGGCTGTCGGGAAAATATTTCAAATGCGCTGGATGTTTTATGCTGTGAAATAAATAACCCGAATCTATGATTCTCGGAACTATTGGGACTGTTTAACATTAATGATGTTTAAAAAAATAATAGGATTTTTTACAAAAATGTATAAAAATGAATTTAATAATAGAATAAATTTAATTTAAATTAGTATTCATTCGACAAGCTCAAATCTACATTTTTATTGCAGGATACTTGCTAATTTATCTTTGCCATATAATTTATAAATCTGCAATTATAGTCGATGCTGGTATGGGTTTCCTGGATATGAAAAGATTGGGAACTCCTGCAGTAAAATGTTCATGGAATTCACTATCTCACAGATAGACGATTTCCATAGGAGCGCATTGTAATACAACAAGCGATGCTGGCAGTCTTGCTGAGAAGCGGCTTAACTAATAGATAGATAGATAGATTAAATGTGATGAGAAGATTAGAAGCACCTCAACTTTGGACTTCCTGCTATCCCAAGCGAAGATTAGGACAAATAAATTACAATGTAGGAGAAAATAAAATTTTATTAAATATTTTCTGAATTTTTAGAAGATTCAATTTGAGTAGAGTAAAACTTCTTGTGATCCAATATTCTTCGATCCGAATTTGCTATCCTTTCTGCACCAAAATAGACTTCAAAAGCAGAAATCAAAAGATCAGATAAAGCATAAAAAGTAACAGTCACAGCTTTTTCTCTTCAGCTCCACAACAGAAAAAAAAACGTGAAGCTTGCCTGTCACTTGAGAAAGATTACGTAACACATATTTTAGGTTTTTTTTTCTTCCCGTTTTTCCCCCCAAAAGCGAAATTTATAGCAAAGGGTGAATTTAGATTCTGTTTATTATAAAACTTTGCTACAGAAGTCTGAGAAGCCGTGTTTGAATTTCAAAATTTGCTCCAATAAGTAAATATATATATAAAAAAAAAATAAATACCCCCTCAAGCAGCTGCTTGCCACAGAGGTCTGACAGGAGCCTGTCGGTTTATATGCCAGAGTAGCAGGTCTGAGAGGATGGCAAGACCTCAGCAAAATATATAGAGATAATTATTTTTAAAATCATACAAGCTGATATATTTTTTAAAAGCCAGAAGTAATTATAGATTATTATGTACTATTCTTATCTAATCTTAATAATTTTTTATATTTCATATTTTTGGCAAAAGTCAATAAAAAAAGTAATAATAATCAGATACAAAACTGCAAAGCAAGTTGTCCATATACTTTGAAAGCTAGTGGGAAAATGAGAATTACTGCAGGCTGCTAAAGGTGGCGCTACAAGCAGTTGTATTGAGCCGCTCATCTGTGCTAACTAGTTATTCTGTGTCGCTCGCTACCCAGGCACTACCATCTAATACACATTTTAGAGAGTTTGTCTGTTTGTTCAAAAACTGCCCTTAAACGGTAAGAGCTAGGATCACCAAATTCAGTGTACAGTTTTATTTCATCGTAACTAAAAGCAATGTAAGTGTTTGGAAGCACAACATTTAACCTACAGAGTAATAATGGATACACAGGGTAAGCTCCCACTTTTTGGTGCGCCACGAAAGTCAGGAAATGGAATTAATTTTAAATGACGTGTTTCTATCCAAGGCCACAAATTGCTCAATCCATGCAGTTTAAAAAGAATATGAATTGAAATAATATATTTATATAATTATACAAAATTTTTTTAGACTAATTTAAAATTAATTGCTAGATTTTTAAGAACAAATAGATAGAAAATTTTGAAAAATTTGCTCAATTTTTCAAAATCCAAAATGTTGAGGCAAGAAGTCAGAATTTCTTTGCATTTTAACATTTTGCTCTGTCGTTTCACAGATTTATTAAGCATATTTTGCAAAATGCATGAAATATACGTTAGGTGAACAATTTTAACTTACATTACCCTTATTAGTATTCTCCGCATAGGGGCTAGGGATGCCTTACATAGATCCTGTCCTCTACATTATTATTATTACCGCAAATTTATTTAGACGCAAAGTGGATGACGTGCATTCAGTCGAATGCTTATTTTGTGAAAGTTAGTACGTTGCCCAGATATTGGTACGGTAGACTATGAGAATTAACATTGTGGAAATGTTGCCTTTAGAGGTATAGGGAGATTAACATCTGTGTCTATTATGTTTCCACTTCTTATTCTCTCTACAATACATTACAGTATACGTAGAGAATATGATGGGAGAGATTGTAGGAAGTTGAAAGGGGAAGCCAGAATGAGAAGTCAGAGGATGATGATCAGAGTGTGAGCGTCTATAAAACTTTCAGTTCTATGTTTTAGCTCCTTCACACACACACACAAAAACACGTATTAATCATATACGAGTAGAGTGTATCGGCACGGGAGCACGGACACCGATACAGGTATGTTTCTTCTTCTATGTCGTACTGACGTCAGTGCGTGCAAGCTTAAATATGCAAATTATTGAGAAACTTTTATCGACACATTTCAGTGTCCTGTAAATCCCCAGGTACTTACCAATTAGCCACAATTAAATATCATACCAATTTTCACATGGACATATTTGTAACGAAAAGGAACATGATAATTAAATGTAAAAGAAATTAAAGGAAAATTGCATAATTAAGCAGCGGACAATTTTAAAACTGCAAGCCAGTCTCTGAAGTCGTTTAAAAAGTGCATTTCCAGTCAGAATGAAATAATTAAAATTATGAAATAATAAAGAAATAACAGCAGTCATAATAATAAGGTTAATAATAATTAGAGATTTTATGTAAGTAAGTATAATATGCATAAAAGGTTTCCTTTGTAATCATTCTTATCCCATGAATTTAAATTTCAACATTATTATTTTCGTTTTTATTAACTTCCCAAATATTTCAGGGGCAGGATTAAAAGCCATTATGGGCTGTATTTGGTCAGCGGATGGTATTTCGCCCATCACTGTGCTAGTTAGTAAAGCTATTATGGGCTGACTGACAGGATCCTGTGGCAGCCTGTCAGGTGGTAACCTGCTTCTGTGGCAAACAGCTGCTTGAGGAAATATTTATATTTCTTTAAAATTAAATTACAGATATTTATTTTCAAACAGTATAAATTAAAATCATTTATTTATTATGAATTGGTCGCAATTTTGGTATGGTGGTTATCCATGTATGACTTCCATTTCGAGTAAAAAGTCGGACGCCTGCCTGCAATGGGATGAGATTAATCTCTTGCGAATGCCGGGATCTGAGAAGAAGATTTAAGAAACAGAATAATAGTGCAAAATGTTAATTGGTGAAAGTCAAAATTAAGAGGAAAAAAGCATTACTTTTTTAATACGTATAAACTAAGCTTTGATATGTACAACTGTAATTTTGTAGAATATGCTGTGCTGTGTAATATCAAGAACAGCGGTTTCATTTGCTTCCTAACGTGAGTGAGTTTTCTTTTTAACAAGCCTAGAAATAATGCTAGAAATTCATATTTATTTTGTATTGTAAAACTGAATATGTATGATATTAAATTTTGAAGAAAGTGCTATCATTATCAAGCTTAACACTTTCTTGTCTTTAAATTGCCATTAAGTAAAACAAATTCGGAACTTGCGTCATCGACTGACTAGAAACACAGCATAGTATTTTATGTAACACATCTTCTCTATGATTATGTATTGAACTGACCTGCTTCTGTGGCAAACAGCTGCTTGAGGAAATATTTATATTTCTTTAAAGTTCTTTAAAATTGAATTACAGATATTTATTTTCAAACAATAGAAATTAAAATCATTTATTTATTATAAATTTATTAAAATATTTAAGAATATTTTGAAATTTATTGCCACAATTTTAAAAAAATAGCTACCAGTTGTTTTTTAAGATAAATAAACTAAATAAAATATCTATTCATTAAGAATACTTTTTCTCTAAGTATGTTGTCCACGCCCGGTATGATACAAGTGCAATGAAGTGATATCTTTGATATGTAACGTAAAATTGAATATAACGCTGAAACATTTTACTTTCAAACGTAACTTGTTTATACCTTTCTTTACTAACTAGCACAGTGATGGGCGAAATACGATCCGCTGACCAAATACAGCCCATAATAGCTTTTAACCCTGCCCCTGAAATATTTGTGAAGTTAATAAAAAACTAAAATAAAAATGTTGAAATTTAAATTCATGGGATAAGAATGATTACAAAGGAAGCCTTTTACGCATATCATACTTACTTAAAATCGCTAATTATTATTAACCCTATTATTATAATTGCTGTTATTTCTTTATTATTTCATAATTTTAGTATTCATTCTGAATGGGAATGCACTTTTCAAATGACTTTAGAGACTGGCTTGCAGTTTTCAAATGGCCCGCTGCTTAATTATGTAATTTTCCTTTAATTTCTTTTACATTTAATTATCATGTTTCTTTCCGTAACAAATATGTCATGTGAAAATTCATTTGTTTATATTTTATATTTATAATTACCTTGATTATTAAAACGTATATTGTACTCAAGGTATTGGACGGGAAATGAGAAGGTTTGGAATGTTTTAAGCAATAACTAAGTTTTTGGCCATTTTAAAAATCCTAAACCCACTAATCTGACCGATTCACAAATGGGAAATGTTTACCCATCCGTAAACTAGCATTTTCACTCCCTTATTCTTATCAATCATTTGCAATCAATATATGATCAATAAGAATTATTGAAGCTTTAACTACACTGATATCTGATATCTTGAATTAATTTTTTGAGCTCGAAGTCTAGGGCTTATATCTCGAAATCTAAAATAGTGCCTGACTGGCAATAACAATTGTTAAAACACATAAACTCCAAAGGGGCCACAAAGGCAAAACAAATTTGGTAAAAAAACACAACTAAAAGTAAAACAAGTGAGTTTCAAACACAATTATCTTTGGACGCTTGAATTGGTAAAAAACCAAGGGATCGTAATAGATCAAGGATCTTTAGTCCGGGTCACTTAACCATCCAAGAAAAATGCAACAAAATCAAAGGCTTGGATGCCTACTGAGATCCTCTCAGTCCAATCCTTAGCCATCTTAAATTTAAGACAAAATATTTTAACTTTGAGCAATATATTACCCATATTCGATTTCCTGAAGAATTCCAGGATATCTTTAACTTCCTTGGCAAAGTCAAACGATTCATCTTCATTTGCTTTGCTCTTTCTAGTTGGTACGTTAACTGTGGCCTTCCTTTTGTCTGAAGGCTTAGTAAATAGTGGAACAGCGTTAGATTTTCCTGGAATCCCTTCAGGAGATCTTGTAGCTTGTGCGCAGGTCTTATTGGGTTGTACATATTGGGGTGCCTTATTTTTCCTCTTCTTGGGTTTTTCCAAAGACACTCCTCTATTGGGAAAGAGCTCACAGCCTCTGTAATTGGCCGTGTGATCTTTCCCACAGTTAGCATAGGTGGTGGACCATCCTTGTGTGTGTGGGGCGGGGGTGGCTCAGTCGGTAGCGCGCCAGGCTCGTAATCTGTAGTTCTCAGGTTCGAGTCCCAGCTGGGTCAGCGTTGAGATTTATCTCCGCAAAATTCCCCTCCCTGCCCACGGTCAGTAGGGGACACCGATGGGCTTGGAAAGGCCGCCGTCCGTCGGATGGGACGTTAAGCCGTGGCCCCGTGTGCGGGAGAGACATACCCTGTGCACGTTAAAGAACACGCTGGATGGCCTTGACGGGAGGCTACCATCTGTCTCCCAACAGCTGTTCCAGTGGGTCCCCTCCCCCAACCTTCTCTGAGCCTTCGGGGTCCATGTGACCTGGCCATTTAGCCCATGGTGTGCAAAAAAGTGCCGCTCAGAGGTAAAACAACAACAAACAACAAATCCTTGTGTGTCCTGGCACACGTAGTAGTAAGATGGTTGCCAGCGCATTTCAGTCATCTAAGGTGTTGAAGCAGTTTCCCTGAGTGTGTCCATAAAGTTGGCATTTTTGACATTGTGTTGATCCTTTCATGAGAATTATGGAGTCTCTGAAATTTTGTTTAACAACACAATTTCAGACGCTCCATTAATCTGATTTTCACTCAATATTTCCTGTTAACCTTAAAATTTAAAATTTTTTCGCTTAATATTATACTGGTTACTTTAAGTTATATTGCTCAAATAAGACAAAATATTGTATTTTATATGCACTGCTCACAAAAATTAGGGGATATTTCAAAATGAATATGAAGCGATGAAAAAACCCCTAATTTTAGTGAGCAGTATATTTTACACTAAATAGTAAATATATTAAAAAACGAAAAGATATATGCTAGTATTTAGAAGCAACGTTTTTTATTTACTTTGATATGTTGAAACAATTAATTTAGAAATATCAAAATCTTTCTCCTTTATAGTTTTTCACGGCAGAACTTTTCTCTCTATTACTTGAGTTACTTGAGATTTCAGAGAGAACTGACATCTCAACTAGCAATGTAAAGAAAAAGGCTCCTTGTTCATGAACTTCGACATGTTAGTCCAATCTCTGTACTTCAAAGGGCGATCCAAACAATTGGCTACTTCTCCTTATCTATCTGGATTAACCTACTTATACCTTTTGCTGTCCGAGTTATTAAGATCGTTACTTGTCGAAGACAGAGTTGCAAGAAAAAGAAAGACCAACAGGATATGTTGTTTATATGTGGATAGCTCCTACTGGACAGAGACATCCACAGGACAGTCACGTACTTCACGTCTGGTCACAGCATTGTTAACACAGAAGACAATGCTACTCCCGACCCACGGAGTCTGGTACACCCTTGCATAGCTCGGAGACACGTACAAAAACGTGATATGAGAACAGGGTTGCTGGGGATAGGCTAGGAATCAATAGCTTGGCCGCATCCCTCGTCGTTCTTGGGATGACATGCCCTGAACGAGTAAGAGACTTCTTTGCTTCGCTTTGCACGTCTCAGTGTGGTTAATGAACTACATACGTGCCGACTTCCTGCACCAGTTGGGAGACAGTACTGACAGTGGGTTCAGGTTTTGTTTTTTTCGTAAGGGAGCATTTTTACCCAATCTTGCAGGAATCACTTTTGTCTCATCACCGACGGCGAACCTCTGGTAATGACTATCTCGTTGATGAGCACCGAATAGAATAGCAGTAGAATTGCTGAAATAGGGGGTCATTTACGAAAATAGAATCGATGTTTGTTTTTTGCGTAGTGTTGTTCGAAACATACAACATGTGATTATGTTGATTTTAGTGTGTGTGTGTCTTCGTTTCATTCCTGAAATGAACATAAGGTTGATTATTTATGATAGTTTACATATCATTATTATTTAACTACTGGTAGCTGTGCAAAATATGACTAAGTGTGTGTAGAGATAAAGCCATCTTGAATACACTCGCAGAATAACTAAGTGACAGAGATGGACGACTCAATACCACTGCCTGCAGCACCATCTTCATCAGCCTTCCGTAATTCCAATTTTCTCTCCAACTTTCAACGTAAGTAGACATCTTGCTATTGTGTATCCGACTGTTATCTGCTTTTTTATTGCCTTTTACGAAAAATATGAAGCAAAAAATTTGCTAATTAATATTATATAAGTTTATTATATAATACTCTAAAATTAACTTCTGGGTTTTTAAAATAACACTTACCAGTGTAATTTTAAAATTAAAGTTAAGCCACTGCTGGTCATAATGAATAGAATAAAAAATCTATTCATTGAGACTGTATTAAAATACTTATGAATATTTTAAAATTAGTTAACAATATTTTTGAAAACTATTAACTACCAGTTGAATTTCGCTCGAAATTACTGCATTGTCCAGGCGTGTTATGGTATAGGAAGCTTTAGTACAGATGCAAATTATAATTATGAACTGATATAATTGATTTGTGATATAATATGACTGAACATCTTTCACATACGGAAATGGTTACTGACATGTGTCTCATTTCTATTTTATTTCCTTTAAGCTAGTGTTGCAACACATTCTAAATGACATGTCATTTGGAAGCATAAACATGGGAATGAAGGATCCTTCCCAGACAAGCGGATCCAAGACTGGTTCAAAGTGAGATTTCAAATTACGATTTCTTTCTTTCGTGTACTGGAAAGGGTAAAAATATTTTTTAAATAGTATCATTTGACACAAGGGTGTGCACTTTATTTTTATGTTAATTAAAGTATTTCATTTTAAGGTTATTAAATATTTCGACAAATGAATTCACAGCTCATCATTGATTTACCGAGTATTTAACCACTATTAAGTTGTTTCAAGTAACAGGATAAAGATGGGTGTAGAGGAAAAATTGTCTTGAATCGGGTGAAATTACCCACGACCTCCTGATGATATGTCAGATGCTCTGACCATTGAGCTGACTACCGACCACTGATCAACTCTCCTCCACTGATGTTAAGCTATACAGCATCCATTTTTTTTTCAGTCGTCAGATCTCACCCCGTCTCAAGACATTTTTTTCTTTACCCTCATCTTTATCTTGTTTACGTAAAACAGCTTAATAATGGATAGATACTCAATAAAGTTATTAAATATCATTATTATTAATAATGAATAATATATTATTAATTAATTAATTAATTAATTATTAACATTAATATAAAGTTTAACAAAAAATGCTTTTATTCATAAAAATAGTTAAAGAGAAGGGAAAGTCTGAAAAAGCAAATACTGCACAAAAGTTAAAAAGCTGTTGGAACATATTCATGCCATTTTGCTCATCGCAGGAGATTTGCTGGGTCATGTGGGGCGGGGGTGGCTCAGTCGGTAGCGCGCCAGGCTCGTAATCTGTAGTTCCCAGGTTCGAGTCCCAGCTGGGTCAGCGTTGAGATTTATCTCCGCAAAATTCCCGCCCTTCCCACGGTCAGTAGGGGACACCGATGGGCTTGGAAAGGCCGCCGTCCGTCGGATGGGACGTTAAGCCGTGGCCCCGTGTGCGGGAGAGCCATACCCTGTACACGTTAAAGAACACGCTGGATGGCCTTGACGGGAGGCTACCATCTGTCTCCCAACAGCTGTTCCAGTGGGTCCCCTCCCCCAACCTTCTCTGAGCCTTCGAGGTCCATGTGACCTGGCCATTTAGCCCATGGTGTGCAAAAAAGTGCCGCTCAGAGGTAAAACAACCCAACAACCCAGCTGGGTCAGCGTTGAGATTTATCTCCGCAAAATTCCCCGCCCTGCCCACGGTCAGTAGGGGATACCGATGGGCTTGGAAAAGCCGCCGTCCGTCGGATGGGACGTTAAGCCGTGGCCACGTGTGCGGGAGAGCCATCCCCTGTGCACGTTAAAGAACAAGCTGGATGGCCTTGACGGGAGGCTACCATCTGTCTCCCAACAGCTGTTCCAGTCGGTCCCCTCCCCCAACCTTCTCTGAGCCTTCGGGGTCCATGTGACCTGGCCATTTAGCCCATGGTGTGCAAAAAAGTGCCGTTCAGAGGTAAAACAACCCACAACCCAACTTGCTGGGTCATGCGTTAGGCTGAGAACCACTTAATGATTCTAATGGACTTTGTTGAGTTCGAATCTTAGGTACTACGCCTGTCGATTATAATCTTTGTCCTTGTTAAAATCCGCTCATCTACAAATCAATTTATAAAATTGGTAGTTACGAAAAATATTATAATTCTTCCATTATTTTATATATTATTATATTTGGATATTATTGCCTCATTAATCAATTATAAATTTTCATTCTTATAATATTATCGGAATTAATATTTTACATATTTGCTTAGTTATTCTTAAATTTTTTAAAATGTTAATATTAATATATATATATATTTATACATATATATTATTTATGTTTTATATTTTGTGTCAAAAATGAATTTTTTTTAGTACTCCCAGTTTTTTTTCAAAAGTAATATACTAATTTGCTATTTATCCTTTTACAAAAATTAATGTAAGGAAAAATTCTAACCTCTCGTTTTTGTATCCATGAAACAAAAACATTTTTAGCCTTTTAGAAAATTGTTTTAAAAATTCCAGTTTTTTTCCCAAGCATCGGGAAATAAAAACAAACATAACTCTTTAGAAATATTAACTGTTTGCTTTTCTAAGGCTATACAGAAATTAAACATTGTATATATATATATGCACAAAAGACGAAAATAATACTCAGGGGAAAAAAAAGACAGGGAGATCTTTCGTAGTTTTCCTTGATGCCTGGGAGTAGCGATGCTTTAACTTGAAGAATCATGATACCAGCAATCGATCCTTGAAAGAAATATCTCTCCCATCTCGCGAAATAATGGAAAAACACTCCCACGAATGGAGGTTCCCCCTACAGCTTCATATATATCTTGGTTGAGAAGAACAGAGACTATGGGAAAGTAATTTCACCTTGGGTATTTGTTTCTCACCTTTGTTCTATTCTTACTCCCTCTCTCTGGTACTATATTGTACGCCATTAGGCCAATATGTTTTTTTCTCTTTCCCAACTTTCATTATATTTTCTCATCAGTTTGTGACATGACAGAATGCTAATACATTTTTTTTTTCAGGTTGAGTCTGTTATGAAGTAGGACATTTCTCGATACCTGTCAAATTTTAATTCTGAACGCATGTTTCTTGGAGATATATATGCGCAATTCTTGAATAGCAAGGTGAACTTTTCGGCTGGGAGTATATTGGGAAGAAACAGATGTCGAGAATAAACTAGAAGGTTGTGCAAACAACAGACGTTTGCACATTAGTTTTTGGTAGTGAAATGCTGAAGCTCGTTCGTGTAATGCAACCACTTTTTCATTTTGGTTTATGAAGATATTGAATATTTGACAAAATTTTGTTTTTCGATTTTCATCACAAGTAAATAACTAATGCTAATAAATCTTTTTTTTTGTTTTACGGCAGGAGATGAAATTCCTAAGCTTTTAAGCTTCTGAATAAGATTGTTTCTAATGAAGAATAATAACTCTCTTGACAGATTTATCAGAGATCATAACTGGATTGTTTAAGTATAGAGAAAAGTTTTCTCATAACCTTTTTCATCTTCAATTAGGCAAATTACGCATCATACTCATCATAGTGTTAAATTACACTGATATATATTGGAACGTCCAGAAGCTGAAGTTTATACAATTTAGCTCGTATTAGCATCGAAAGTGGAAGCACGTATCTTTGCACACAAATGCTGTCATAGTTAATCTTAACTGACTCAAAAATCAAAGATGAAATTATACAAATTGGAGCACCAGGCGGCTAAGCTCAAAATCTCCTTCATCAAAGTTGAAGCCAATAGCAAAGACGGATGAACAAAGGCTATGAGAATGAACAAATTAAACTGAAAGCTGAGAGCCTGAAATCTGAAAGAGCAAAAGTCAAATTATATTGATATGAATTTAATGAGATGAAGACTTAGCGTGAGTTCATAAATAGCATATATGTATACTACACTAAAGTATGAATAATGCAATTTATTACAATGGCACAAAATTTATACAAATTAATAAATTTTATCTAAACACAAGTATTTTCATTCCTCTTTGTATAAAGACAAACCATTTTTGTATTGAATCTCGTTTGTGACATAAATTAACTTTAACAACACTTTATACCTTATAGATGTGAAACGTTCAACATTGATCTCCCTTGATAGAAGACCCCCTTATAGTCGACTCCTTTTTATCAGCAGAACCAGGCTTCATCTTAAATCAAATAAAAGCAGTTTTCTTACGTAATATCACACAACACTAATTTTATACACTATATCTTTCTTTACTACTCCACTATATCTTTTTTTACTTTCTTTCACAATTCTTACTATTTCAAAGCATCAACGTTCTCAACAGTTGATAACGCAAATCGTCACGCTAAGCATAGGCGAGCGTTCATGACACACCTGCCACGAGCCATTGTCGCGGGTTCATGTCGTAACAATATTTAGAAAATGATTTTTAGAAAATTCTCTTAAATTTCTGCTAGTATGTATGATTCTAATCTACAGTAGCTGTGATGAGGTAATTTAGATATACCTCAGTAGAAGAGAATAATTTTGCCTTTGCTTTTTGATAATGATTTAAAAGGGCTGGATATCCAAATTCCTCTGAATGATCGAGTTGTGAAAGAACCATGGTGCTACTATTTCTAATCGAATAAATTTGCTCTGAAAGCATTGAAGTTTATACTTTTTGCTTAGTGTGCAGTATTTCCCCACAGGTGTAGCATATATCGGGATAGGCCTGATGATAGATTTGTAAATGAGTTGAAGAGTATCTAGTGACAAGCAGGTACAGACATTTCCATATTATTGGAATAGAAAGTTTTATTCAAATCTCCATAACTCTGAAAATACGCTTTTGACCGAAAATGTAACTGGTGATAAATTGATGATCTTGCACAAATCTCTCTAAAGATCGATTTAAAAAAATAGTCGTTTGATATTTAAAGAGTTACGGAGACTGATGCATTTAAGAAGCATAGCTGCTATAATATATTTAATATACATTTAATATATAATAATATAACAGCTAGGCTTGTTAAATGCATATTTGTTAATTATTATATATTTTAACAATAATTATAAATATTTTACATGATTATTATATATTTTACACAATTAATTATATATATATATTTAACAACCGTCGCTGATTATAACGATTTTTCTCAAAATTTAACTAACACAAAAGTAATTGTTACAAAAAATGAATTTGGAAAAGAAATGTAATATTTAAAGTTGGTTTAAGGATTCTTTCATTCTTCGTTAATATTGATGAAAAATATTTAGAACGAGTATAATAGAAGTGTGTGCAGTTAAATATTTTCGACTTTAATTATTTTGAAATATTAAGAGAATATTTTTGGAAATCGAAATTTAGAGAGAGTTGAAGGACATCTTCAGTTTATCGTCAGTGGCGTTTTCCGTTTAAGAGCCTATTTTCGTACTTTCCTGCTCCCTGAGTATGCGATTGCAGTAATATGAATCCGAAATCCAGACTTTTTAAAAGATTCGCTTGTGCAGAAAGCAATCATTTTATCGAATAGTTTTTGGATCATTGAGTGTTATTCTTTGCCTTAGACAAAATAAAAATCTATTACAAAAAATCTTATTTCTTTTATAGAGGTTTAAAGCGAAAATGTAGAAAGCTCAAGCAGTTTATTCCAATACTTAAAATTTCATTCGAATAATATGAGTTTTTATTAATTTTATTTTTATGACCTTCTATAGCTTTGAATGCGGTTTTTCATTTAAATAACATGAAAGTATCGGAACATTTTCGGTAATATAGTACACCTCCAGAGTTGTGTGATAACCTAATTTCTTTTATAGTCGCATCGCTGCCCTCTCGATTTTCAGGCAGTTATTCGTGCTCGAGGATGCTCCATACGATATTAACAGTGTGACCATATTTCAATAGCATTTACTGTAAATAATAATAAAAGTGGCAAATACTGATATCTATTTAAAAAATTACGATCATAGATCATAGAGTGACAGAATGAAGTACCAGGTTGCTTAGCCAGCCCATACCTTCTTCAACGGAATTATGCCAATAAATAAAAATAAATACCCTCTCAAGCAGCTGTTTGTCTACAGGTCTGACGGGAGCCTGTCAGTTTTTATGCCATAGTAGAAGGTCTTAGAGGATGGCAGGACTTCAGCAGAAAAACGACACACATCCATGTGTGTGTCGTTTTTCTGCTTACCCGGGGCTCGAACTCAGGTCCCTTAGATCAGTAGCCAAGCGCGCTAACCACTCAACCGATGGCATTGATAAAATAGTAGAGATAAACCAGTTACAACTGGAGCTCGAAAGCTACTAGAACAGTTCTTTAGAAAGAAAACAGGAACTCAGTACAAGATATTCTTATGTCTTTTGAACCTTTGTGGATATCATAACTATCTTTGTGGTATGATCATAACTAACTGTGATAAAAATAAGCGTATTCGGATGAGATGCCGAATTCTCAAAGGATTTCTTGGCAAGTTTAACAATACATTCATGGATCGTATTGATGTTTAAATCTCTATGAATAATAGAGTTACGAACAAACCATGGGGCTGCTACAGCTGATCGCAACACTTTGTTTTGAAATGATTGCAGCTTTCTGAGAGCTGTCAAATTACAATAGCCCCATACAGGAGTTGCATAAAGTAGAATAGGCTTGATGACCATTTTGTAAATTAAGACTTTGTTATTGATTGAAAGACCCGAATTTCGAGAAAGTAGAGGGAATAGCTTGAAATGAAGATATTTTGCTTTATTGAAGGTGTTAGTGATGTGAATATTCCAGTTTAATATCTTTTAAATCGTGACATCAAGGTACTTGACCGTGTCTTACCATACAATTTGTTTATGAAAGATTTGACAACATGGAATGTGATGAAATCTCTTGTGGGTGCACTTTTCTCAGCATTAATTTTGGTGCACCATTTCATACACCATTTTTCAAAGTGCAATAGCATCTCTTGCATTCTTCTTATTGCAATGAATGGCGAAATCGAAGATGCCAGGAAGACTGTATCGTCTGCATAGAGAACCGTTTTCACCTTGTCAACCTTGGGTAAATCCGAAATAAAAATGTTAAATAGGATGGGATCGAGCCCTGGGCACTCCAGCCAAGATTCTTTTGACAGTCGAGATATCATTTCCGACTCGGACCGAGCCCTGGGCACTCCAGTCGAGATTCTTTGACAGTCGAGATATCAATTTCCGACTCGGACTAGATTCTATCTGTAAGGTAGTTTTGCAGCATAGTCACTATAGGTGAAGGAAACTTGAAATGGATAAGTTTGAAGATCCCCGATCCAAAAAAAATAATTTACAACAGGATAACGGTAGTAAGAGAAAATTAACCTGAATTAGCTACTTGTTATTCCAAGCAATTTTCGATTATACTATATATATATTTGTTCAAAATATTTATGGGTAGTTTGAAATGTTTTCAATTTCAATGTCTACCCTAATATTCATTTTGAATTATTCTATACTATGAACATTATATGTATTTTTAAAAAGTTCTAAAATATAGAATTTTAATTTTTTCTAACAAAGTAGTAGGTAAAGTCGCTTGGAATAGAGAGTATTATTTTGTTTCAAATTGAAACATGATTAATGTCCTCTCCGTGTGCCGATAGCCTTTCCAATTGCCTACCGGTACGTTGTTTTCCTAATTAAATATAAACAATTGGAAAAAAAAAACTAATAAATATTTTATGTGTGTCATATTATTTATGCTCGTGTGTCGATTAAACTTTTTCTTAAACATTATTCCTTATTTCTCATTCGCAAAACTACTTTTAAAAGTTAATTAATATCTTCAGTTAAAAGTGATAAACTGCTACTTTTTTGTCTAATTTTAATGTTGTCTTTTTAATGCCCATATTTATAAGTTTGTGATAAGGAAGTTCATGTAAGAGTGAGAGCTTTATATTTCAGGAATGGCGTTCAGAAAAGCAAGCAGGAGAAACCGTGTTCTCTAACAAAAGTTTCCGAAAACGTACAAGTTGTTTTGGATGGCTGAGAAAGTTTGTTGTGTCCTGCCTACAGTTTTACTCGAGAAAGAAAAGAGGAAGTGTAATATCTTGTGTCGGAGAAGTTTAGTATTGGAAAGACTAGAATGTTGGCCTGAGTAGAGGAGACTGAGTATCAACAAGACTGTCTCACTGGACTAGTTTCTTTCATTCTTTGTCAAACAACATTGGCGCCTGCGAACGGATCTTCGTTGTTTAGTGTATGAAGAAAATGCATTCTCTCGAATTATTAAAACTATATCATTGTTTTTCAAGCAATGCGTTGATGTATTCCGTTTGCAGTTGGCGAATATGCACAAAAATCAATTCCGTTTTGATTCAATGCAAATTAAAGGATCCATATTAAACTTAATACGTTTAATATTTAAAATAAAAAAAATAAAAATAAATACCCCCTCAAGCAGCTGCTTGCCACAGAGGTCTGACAGGAGCCTGTCAGTTTATATGCCAGAGTAGAAGATCTGAGAGGATGGCAGGACCTCAGCAGAAAACAACACGAACATCCATGCCTTAACCCGGGGCTCGAACCCAGGTCCCGTAGATCAGTAGCCAAGCGCGCTAACCACTCGGACAATATACTTTTAAATAATACTCTTGACTTTTGCCCAAAGTTCAAAGTAGAAATTTTTTCTTTAATCTTCTTAAATGAAACGACACGAAATTTAATTTTAATTACAATATAATTTCAAGTCATTTCACTTTCTTTTTTTACAGATTTGCGTCATTTATAATTTTTAGCTTTGACTGTAAGTGCATCTATTACAAAAATCAATGAACGTATCTTTTTTAAACATGATAAGTCAGATGGTTTCACATTTCTGTCTTGGGGACTCATAATATTCGAGATTTTTCAAGGACGCTATAGAAAGAATTAGATTGGAAACAATTATTGATCAAGGACTTACCATAGATTTCCACGGAATGACATATCTTAATACATAAATTCAGTATCACAGAAAAACGTTCCTGCATCCAAGACACACTTGAAATAATTATTTGGGAAAAATTGATTGGCCTGAATGGAATTCGAACTCACGTTTCCCACAAGCATCCCAGGCATCCTAACCGCTACACCATCAAGAATCTACCCATTTCTTCAACAAAGTGACATATAAGCATTCCTGCAACATTTGTTGATTCATCAGTGGCGCCATCTATTACACATAAAGGCTGATGTCAGATTCCAGTGAACTATAAGCTTCACCAGAACATTAATGTATATTACCTGGGGTTCGATTTTAAGTGATTGAAGACTGACTGACTGACAAGGGATCATGCTAATTCTAACTGTGAGGCAGAAAGTTTAGCAGTAGAGCTTTGAAAAATTTCCCCTAGGAGTAATTCGGGTCGTAGATCTAGGGAAAAATCCAAAATTTGTCCTCCGACATGTCTCTTAAGGTCTAATAGAAGTCAGGTAGAGGTGAAATCTTAATCTACAAGGGCTAGAAACGCAAAAATTGGTGTCTGGGGGCATTTCGGGTTATAGATCTTGGAAAAAATAAAAATAAATAAATACCCCCTCAAGCAGCTGCTTGCCACAGAGATC
This sequence comes from Ryuthela nishihirai, assembly GCA_038380435.1. Lineage (NCBI taxonomy): Eukaryota > Metazoa > Arthropoda > Arachnida > Araneae > Heptathelidae > Ryuthela > Ryuthela nishihirai. The sequence continues at coordinate 47,792,597 of JAWZYU010000020.1, forward strand.
TGACAGGAGCCTGTCAGTTTATATGCCACAATAGAGGATCTGAGAGGATGGCAGAACCTCAGCAGAAAACAAACGAACATCCATGCCTTATCCGGAGTTTGAATCCAGGTCTCTTAGAAACGTTGCGAAATTTCGGACCCAAAAGGCCCTTTGAGGTCAATGGTCAAATTTAGATTTACCAGTGCTAGAAAGCTAAAAGTTGGCTCCTAGGGGCATTTTGGACCGTAGATGTCAGAAATGTTATGAATTTTTGGATGCGATTGGTTCTTTGAGGTCAAAGGTCAAATTTTGATATATCGGTGTTGAAGAGCTAAAAATTGGTGAATAAGGCTTTTTCGGAAAGTAGAACTCGGAAAAAAGAGGAATTTTCAGATCCGGTGTAGCATTCAAGGTCAAATGGAGGTTGGAGTGACGGTCTAGAAATCATGGGGTACCGAATGCACCGATTGATTTCTAATAATAGATATTGTGTCTTTACTTACTTACAGAGCTTCTGTATGGAATATTAATATTATGCTTAATGGTTCGTTTTAAATCTCCATTTACCTCTAGAGCAGTGTTTCTCAACCACCGGACCCCGTGATCCTTCTTAACGGGCCACAAGATTCTTCTTACCGGGCCCCGAGGTCCTTCCTACCGGACCGCGAACTTATTTTGAAAAGTCATAAAAACGATAAAATCTCAACCCCCCTTCCCTCTCACTAAAAAGAAGTTTATTAAGAAACTTTTTTACATAAGAAATGGAAAAAGCATCGTAGAAGGTTTGCAAGACACAATTTTTTATTTATCATTTAAATATAAGGTCTTATAACAACAAAAAAAATTAGAAGCGAAAATATTACTCTACTATTGTAAATATCGTGCTAAACGGTTGAAACGAAATTCAAGGAACGTGTATAAATATTTCGTGGGTTGTGTTGTTTCACCTCTGCGCAGCACATTTCTGCACAAATGGGCTAAATGGTTAGGCCAAAAGGATCCCAAGGGTTCAGAGAAGGTTGGGGGGAGGAGACCCACTGGATAGCTGTTAGGAGACAGATGGTAGCCTCCCATCAAAGCCATCCAGCGTGTTCTTTAAAGTGCACAGGGTATCGCTCTCGCGCAGACGGAGTCACATCGTAAAGTTCCATCTGACGGACGGCGGCCTTTCCAAGCCCATCGGTGTCTCCTACTGACCGAAGGCAAGGCGGAGAGTTTTGTGGAGATAAATCTTAATGCTGGCCCAGGTGGGACTCGAATTTGGAAACTATAGATTACGTTACCTATAATAAATGAACAGAACATTCAATTACTGTAATATTTTGTTTGCCTCCCCGTGACACTGTTCAAAGAGACTACGGCTCGAGCCCAGGATAAGACAGAAGTTTCTTTGTTTCTTTTTTTTCTGCCGAGGTTTCGTCTTTCTTACCGATCTTCTCTATGGCGATGTTAAACTGATAGGCTCCTGTCGGACTTCTGTAGCAAGCAGCTCTTTGAGGAGAAATTATTATTTTATTTAAAATTCCGATAATTTAGGATCTTATAATTCGACATCCGACGAGACGAGCGAGTCCGTTGTTAGTACCCCATTTTCCGCACTTCTGAACAGCAAAACTTCTTTTTTGTCTCCCTTTGTGTTTATACTAGCTTGAAACCGTAAAAATGTTTTCAGTGCATAGTTACGTCGTCCCCTTACTTCTCACTCTCACAATGTTTTCATTCACAAGGATTTAATTCAACTCATCACAGAAATGAATGAATTATAGCGCACAAGAAACCCCAGAAACGTCGTGAATAAGTTGTATTTAGTGTATGATGAATATTTAGCATTACATATTGAATAAGGGAATAAAGCATTTTTCAAGTAGGTTTACAATACAAGTTATATACAATAGAAATGAGTTCGAGCTCAAAATAACAGAAATGACTTCGGGCTATGATGTTTTAGGATGTGGCAAGCCTCCCCAGTAGCCTAACAGGGGATTTGGGTTGGGTTGTTTTACCTCTGAGCGGCACTTTTTTTGCACACCATGGGCTAAATGGCCAGGTCACATGGACCCCGAAGGGTCAGAGAAGGTTGGGGGAGGGGACCCAAAGGAACAGCTGTTGGGAGACAGATGGTAGCCTCCCGTCAAGGCCATACAGCGTGTTCTTTAACGTGCACAGGGTATGGCTCTCCCGCACACGGGGCCACGGCTTAACGTCCCATCCGACGGACGGCGGCCTTTCCAAGCCCATCGGTGTCCCCTACTGACCGTGGGCAGGGCGGGGAATTTTGCGGAGATAAATCTCAACGCTGACCCAGCTGGGACTCGAACCTGGGAACTGGAGATTACGAGCCTGGCGCGCTACCGACTGAGCCACCCCGCCCCTAACAAGGGATAAGCAGCTGTTGACAAAAAGAGAGAATTTAAAAGTACCCTTAGATTAATTGGGTTTATCGTATATATTAAAAATCATTTTACATTAGCTGCTGGAATGCGGTAATCTTATGGGCGAGGGAACGTCATCCACAGAATTTATGGTAGAGGGTGGCGGTGATGGTGGTGTGTGTAAGGATTAGATTCTCCGGCTCTCCCAGCAAAGGAAAATACAGTACTGACAGGAAAACAAGGTCATAGAAACCCATCCGGGCCAGGTATACCTGGGTGATGTGGCAACATTCAATTCAAAAAGTTAGAAAAAACTGGTCATGTGACTGAGGTGGAGAGTTATGTGGAAAGCTTTTTTTTGTTCTTCTGCACTTTGGATAGCATTGACTGAAGGTCGCAGGCTCCACTCGATTGGATATCGACAAGGGAGGGTTTCTTCAGCTCAAAACTGCAACACTGGGGCCAGTGTTGGCCAATTTGCGTGCTGCGAGGCAGAGCAGCATACCAGGAAGAGATTCTGCATTATAGCAGTCAGACCCTAAGTGAAGGATCGTCCTCATGTACTTATTTTAAAATTGAGTGCAAGTGTTGTGTATAGTGTATGTACAGTATCTCATCTAGTTTCATGGCCAGCCAGCTGAGCCATAATTTCTGATTTGTGACATCAGTGCTTTTTCATCGATGCTCGGGGCCCACACCAAATAAGTTACCTGCTTTCTTCACTTATCATAACAAAGACCTTAGATTTTACAACGGGAATAAAAATTTGATAATAATATTGTGTCATAAATATTTGGTGTTCTTTTTGCTTAGAACATGTACGTTACGAATTCTGGAGTGTGTTGAACGTGTAAGAATCGTTGGTCTTGTGTTTCATAAAAAAATATGCTAAGTCTGAGAATACCGCAGTACCTATTGTTAACAGGCATTCAGTTAACATATTGATGTATATAATTTATGCATGTATGTTAATTATATATTATTGAAATATATAAATATTTATTGATGTCTTTACGCTTTACATAATGCTAATATTTCATGTTAAAAATAATTTAATATCACCGATATTTACTATTATTTGCATTGTTGAAACATTACACTTTCACTATTTACTTAATAGGGGCGGGGGTGGCTCAGTCGGTAGCGCGCCAGGCTCGTAATCTGTAGTTCCCATGTTCGAGTCCCAGCTGGGTCAGCGTTGAGATTTATCTCCGCAAAACTCTCCGCCCTGCCCGCGGTCAGTAGGGGACACCGATGGGCTTGGAAAGGCCGCCGTCCGTCGGATGGGACGTTAAGACGTGGCCCCGTGTGCGGGAGAGCCATACCCTGTGCACGTTAAAGACCTTCTCTGAGCCTTCGGGGTCCATGTGACCTGGCCATTTAGCCCACGGTGTGCAAAAAAGTGCCGCTCAGAGGTAAAACAACCCAACCCAACCTATTTACTTAAATTTAAATTCACACGGAGGTTTGGATATTATTCACAAATAATTGAATATACATCCCAAAGCTGATTTGTTTTAAACAGGACTAAATAGTCCGCTTTTAATTACTTCCCTATAGGGGATTAACTCGACCTAGAAGCCTACTTCAACCTGAGTGTTTTCATTAAACACAATGCTATAGCTAAAATAGTTAAAGAGATGGAACATTGCGCTAACATTTAAAAATGCCTCTTGCAAAAATCCAAAGAAGTGTGCTTAACAACAATCTCCCCGGTGATAATTTTCGCTGTGACTTTATGCGTTGATCTCGCTAAGCAGAAATGAACATAAAATATGGAACGCTTTTTAAATATTTACGAGCGGGTAGCTTTCGCGTTGTGTTGCTTAACAAATTTAGGAGCTGCTAAAATTAATGACCGTCTATAATTTGCTTCTTGCTGTTGATATCTCCATAAGTATTTTTTCGCTCATTTCTAATCCGTGTTTTGTAATTCACACCTTTATCTTTAGGTAACTAATTACTGAAAAGAATCGATGATACTTTCGTTGAGAATTTTAAGGGGAAAAGTGTGGTTGCTTTTAAAGTTTTGTAAAACCAAACATTCTTTAGTATTAGTATCATAATACTAAAGTATATGTTAGGTTAGTATTCTCATGTTGTGGTGTTTTCATATCCTTTGGGATGCAACGGCAAACTGTCAAGTTTTCCCCTAATAATTGCGAAATAAATTATATTATCAAAAGTACTGAGATACTTCCATATTAAGTATATGCAATACCACATTTCACGCTTCTTAAGTGTGGGTTATTTACGACTCACAAGGACCTGGGTTCGAGTCCAAGATAGGGCTGGAAGCTTCTTTTATTGTGTTGTCTTTTTGCCGAAGTCTCGTCCTGCGCATTATTTAATAAAATAAATACATATTTTAGATGTTTGCGTAATGATTATTTCGATAATTAGACAAATATGAATGATTCTTATAAAACAAGGTAATTCATTATTAAATATTCTATTTTAATTATTACAAATCTTTTAAACATATATGGAGATTTACACATTTAAGACCAGCAATGTGTTCTAAGAAATGTATCAAAAAATTAAACTAATATTGCAGGAATGATTGACATAAACACTTTTAAGCTTCTTCCGGGGTGAAGGTCAGTCCTTGTGACAAGACCCTTTCTCCCCCGTAATGGGGAACTACTGTTCTACCGAATTTCAGATATCCTGTGGCTTTGGCCAAAGGATATTTGAGGTGGTTATTTGATTGCATTGTATGTAATGTATGAAGTTGTTGAAGGAATTGGAATTATCAAAATCGATTGCTGTGATACATCTTAAGACTCTCAAAATAGTTCTGGTATTATTCCTGCACATTGGTGAAGCTTGCATGGTGCAATTGACACAATGAAACTTCACACTTAAAGCATTAATGATTCTTATTGGTCAATGGTTGATCAATCTATCAATTCTTATCATTCAACAAATGATCTCATTCATTAAACATCATTGGTGATTGATAAGTGATTGATAATTGGCTTAACCAGTGATCTATGAGAACCAATAAACATGTCAAATGCTGCTTCGTTGCCTCTATTGCTTCCATGCAGGCTTTGCCACTGGTGTTGCAATTTATAGCTAATGACATCACAGTTAGAATAATTTTGAAATTTTTGTCCAAAGGATATAAATCCTTTGGACAAAAATTTCCTTTGGTCCTAAAATGTTCGATGAAGTGAAATATGTAGTTATTTTTGAAATGGTTTGAAATATGTCAGTTCTTCTTATGTGAGTTTCAATTAACTTCAAAGGTAAAATCTTTTAAATATTTATTTTGTGGAAAACATTTCACCGACATACGGGACTTGAACCCGCATCTCTCCAGAAAATTCCAGAGTATTCTACCATTGAACTAATGCCACCTCATCCTTTTTCCACTAATTTAAGACTTTAAACTCTTTGTCGATGATTTCGGCGCGTACCATTAGCGCCATCTATGATCTCAAGTGGTTTGATCCGAAATCATCGATGAAGAGTTTAGTCTTAAATTAGTGGAAAAAGATGAACTGACATTAGTTCAATGATAGAATACTTTGGCATGTTTCAGGAGAGATGCGGATTCAAGCAAAAGCTTTTATAACAGAAAGCCAGAGGACTAAATTTATGACGACTGCTTAAGTATTCCTCAGTCAGTGAGTCAAAAAAAAAATCTCTAGACTACCGGAAACTCTGGGCTTTTCGTCCCTCTCTTCCAGTTCGTCAAGAATGGAGCAATTGCCTAAAAGCAAGACCCCACCTTAGTTCAAAGTTCCTTTAAATTCTTTCAAAAAGATCACAATTACGTAGAAATTTCAAAGTTTCTTGAAAGCAAAATCTTCTTAAACAAGGTTCTTCTTGGCCAAATAGACTTTTAAGACTCAATTCAGTAATATTATTTCTTTTCAGACTGTTTATTAATTCTCTCCTTTGATTTTCATATTCTTCACAATTAAGAAGCACATGTGATACTGTTTCTTTCACATTGCAATGAACACAGTTCGGAGAGTTTACTTTTTTCATTTTGAATAAGGAATCGTTTAACCCTTAACAACCCATTATGTTTTTGTACCGTAACTGATCAATAGTGTCAAATAGACACATCACTGAAAATCCTCAACATTATATTAAAATAAAGTAAATAACGTGATATAAATTTATTGTTATTACAAGTCATAAATATTATTATTTATTTAGGAAAACAATTTGCACAAATTATTTTTTTAGTTGAATGTTCGGAACAGACATTTAGATTACATTCATCACAATACTGTTTTGAGTTTCTAGAAATTTTAGACGAGCAAATATGACATCGCTTTTTTCTTTTTCATCACTGGTTCATCTGTTGATTGAACTGAAGCTTGGTGTTGACTTGAACCTACAACATCCTCCTTCGCTTCAATGTGGTACTTAGTTAAACCTTTCTTTCCTCGTCTCTGTACATGAGGCTTTACCAAATGGGTTGCTATTTCTCGTAAAAAGATTTTTCTTTTAGAATATTTCTTTCGTTGATTCCAAGTGGGATATAAATCTTTCCATATAATTAGTGATGCAACCCCAACAACATCAATAATATTTTGAAAAAAAGCCATTGGCCACCTATTTGTTTTGCGTCGAACTGTATATTCATGCACCATTTGATCTAGCGTATCGACACCGCCTTTCGTCGCATTATAATAGAGATTTATTTCAGATTTATTTTTGATTACGATATCTATTTCATTGGTATGGTGCACAGTAGACAGGGAAATAACAGCACGGTTTTTTCTTGGCACATAGGAAACCAATGTCATATTCTTACAAAATCCAAAGATATTAGTTTCAATATTGCGGGTTCTATTTGGTTGGAAATTTTGAGGTATGCAAAGCTCATTTTTCTTTATAGTACCCACTATTGTCAGTCCGTTCCGGAATAATGACTCTGCAACTTCAAAGCTCGTAAAATAGTTGTCAGCTGTTATATTTCTGTATGTTCCATAGTATGGTTCGCACAATTTATTTATTACCGTATGAGCCAAATTTTCTGTTCTATTTGGTCCATCTCTTCCGAGATTGATATTCCAGACAGAGGATAACTTGTCTTACTATCGAAATCCATCACATCTTCATACCGTACTTGTCAGGTTTACTTGGCAAGTATTGCTTGAAAGATATCCGTCCTCGGAAAGGAATCAGTTGCTCGTCGATCGTAAGATTTTCTCCTGGTAAATAAAACTACTGTAACTTGTGATTTATATCTTTACGCCTGAATCACATTACTTGCAAGTTTTAACAGGTTCAAGCCTGCAAACTTGCATAATCTCAGACAGTGTCCAACGGACACATCTGGAATGTTATGTTGTTTTTTCGAAAATTGTTAAAAAAAAATCTTTTAGAAAACTTTGGTACGATAATTTGGGAGATAAAACAAAGGGGATAAATTAAACAAAGTGATTTCGCAATAAAATAAACACTTTTGATTCTTTATGTAAATCAATTTGAAATGTGTCCGTCGGACACTACTGGGTTGTTAAGGGTTAATAAAGTTGAGCCCGTTCTGAGCCTGGTGATAAAGATAATATTCCTTCTGGTCAAACCAAGATTTCGAAAGGGAGAAATCTCATTCTCAATTATGTTTCGATGATTGAATATCCCAGATGTTAATACCTCAAACTGAAGTTGAATTGTTTCGTTTAATTTTTTCTTGATTAACTTCTTGAGGTGTGTATTTCCCATGTAGGAGTAGAGGGATTTTTCATGCAAGAGTGCTGTTTTTGCCAAAAGGTCAGTGAATTCATTACCATGGATCCCTACATGTGCAGGGATCCATTGTAGTATAAATTCTACACCATTTTTCATGATGATTGCTGAGGATTTTAATATGCTCTGAAAAATTCTGTTATTGCTGGATCGGCAGGGGTCACTTTCAAGAAAATGTAATGAGGAACTGCTGTCTGTGAATAAAACTAGTTTATGGTGTGGCTGTTTAATGCACCATTTAAGTGCCAAGTCAATGGCGTACAATTCCGAGGTGAGCACTTCTGTTAGGTTTTGAAGTCGCACTGCCTCAAAATGCGAGATTTCGGGGAACACAAAAGGCAGCAGCCGCTCTTTCCAACTGGCTCTCCAAAGATCCGTCCGTGAAGATCTTCACATGATCTTTATAGTGGTTATAAATGAATTCTGAAGCAATTATGTTTTGAGCCGCAATATCCATTTCTTTTTTAGTGGAGAAACCAGGGATGGAAAATGAGCAATTTGGACTTGAAAAGGTCCAAGCAGGTTCTTTAGATATTGAATCAACCCTGTGTTTTTGCAAAACTACTAATTAAAATAGAAGGTGACTCCGAATTGAAGTTGTAACATGGCTTTTCTTTTTCCTAGATCTAAGCAAGACCTTGTCTGTGAGAGGATCATATTCCAATTTAAGTACCATTCGAGTAAAGTGTGAAAATAATATATGTGGTCTTCTTACCGAGAGAGGTAGAATATTTACCTCAGCATTAAGCGCTATAGTTGGGCACATCTATTATATAGATATTTCTTATATTTCTGTTTCTAATATTATTACTGGTGGACTCTGTACTAATCTTTATACTAATATTTATCTATAAATATATTATATAAGAGAAATTTTTTTTGCATTAATTAGCATTATGGTATGTGATAATTAACACGAATAATTTTCTTTCTAAATAAAATATATTTATAGATAAACATTAGTATAAAGATTAGCATAAGAGTGCACTAGTAATAATATTAGAATCAAATATATAATTTTCTGTATGGTAGGACTACGTAGGTGACGACTGTTATTGGAGGTGAATCCCGTATGTCAGCGAAATTTTTCCCACAAAATATTTATTGATATATTGACGTTAAAATGTCAAGAGGTAACGCTGTGATTGTCATTTATGTAAAATCTTTTGTCTAGCGTTGATGTCGTTAAATGTTAAACTTTCATAACTCTTTAAATACTAAAGGAATATTGTTGAAAAACGATATTTTAATGGAATTGATTGAGTTGTTTAATTTGGCATTTTTCTATAAAACGCTCGTTTAAAACCTTATAGAGCTTCGAACGTAATATCCCGTTGAACATAACATGGGGCTGGAGTGGTCATAGTTCAATGATCATTCAGTGTATATATATTTATACATATTGTAATATCTGTACGATATGTATTTACATAGACAGGACCAGATCTAATGAGGGGGGGGGGCGGCCAATGACCCTGCCCCCCTAAGAATGTTAGTAATGGACTCCAAAAAATATTAAATTTTGCATATTTGACCCATTTTTCATGATTTAAAAAAACCCCATCTAAAACGGAGAAGAAAATATTATGCTGCGATAGAAATCATCTGTTTCCCTCCCCCCCCCTTTATCTTTTCCCTGCTTGATTGAGTTGATTGAGTAGCTTGCCCCCCATCCCCTTACTTTTTTCTAGATCTGGGCTTGTATATATATATATATATCTATATACTAATAGTGCTAAAGAACACTTATTTCTGAAAAAATGAAATATTTCTTTAAAATATGTTCTAGTATGATCATAATATAAAAAGAAATAAAATTTAACATTTATGAAAAATGAAATTTTTTTTATCTGTTCCTTTACCTGGACTATATTGCTTATGACTGCAAGTGATTTAAATGCAGCTTTTAGAGCTCTTTTCAGAGCATCAAAAATTTATCTTGATGCAGAGAATTTATTCCGGCCCTTTTCTGCACGATTGAAACCTTCGCACATAATCAATTAATTTAACACGTGGCTTTCCACAACTCATCCAATAAATCCCTTGATCTTCACATTATGACTATAGACTTAAAGATCGATTTCTCTCATCCCTTATCTTACATTTCTAATGCCAACACACACTGATTCTAAGGTCAGCTATTAATTACTCCTAATTTCCTTTAACACTTAGACATCCGAAAGTCTTTCAGATATCAGAAAACTCAAAGTATACGAATTCAGAGAAGGAATAGGATTCTTCTCTATCAGCCTCTTAGCATTGAAGTGACGAGTACATTAACTCTTCACTACACTCTTCTCACGGACAACCTTCAACACTTTCAGGCGGCGAAGACAGTTAGCTGTGACCTACTGCAGGTGTAACGAGCGCTACCACAGACCACGAATGCATTCCCGTGAACGTGATTAACTCCTTTGTAAGTTCTAAGCACGCGTATATATATATGAGAACGTTCCTTCTCTAAGTCTCTTATTGGTCATTTGACTGAGCTATTGACAGAAGCTGTGCGGGAAATTTATTCCTTCAACAACCCGGAGCGATGGATTAGCAAATCTAATTACATATGTATGAGGGTGGTGGCTCCTACTGGATACATGACACCAGTGACGAATAATTTGCACGTGAATTCGTCTCTCATCTTCCTCCTGCCTTTTCCTCCTCCTCCATCTTCTCTGCAGCTTCTAATTATCCGGTAAACTGATTTTGGCGACGAGGACGTCGAGGATGTTTCGCATTTTCCACTTTATTGCAGGCTTTTACCAGACTCTTTGCGGATCTTTAATAAGCCTCACGTGCGCGTGGTTTCTTTCATCCGTTTTTCTCCCGGAGGCTGAAGGATCTGAGAGGATTTGTTCCCGGCATAATGATGCATCTTGCTTGAAAGATAAACTATTGAAATAAGCCTGAAGACGGTTCTAAGTATGAATCTCTTTTTGGTTATCGTTGTTGGATCTCTTCTAGGAAACTGTTAAAACTGGCTCATGGAAAGTGAATGCTAATGATAACTGGAGTGTTGTAGTGATGGCCTCTGGGGGGATAGATTTGTCAGTTGTGACAGCTGACATGTGTTAGTGGGAGTTTAAGAAGGGAATAAAGAAAAATGGAAAAACTAATTTCACAGTTAGCAAATGCGCGTAGTTTTAAAAAACCTATATATTAATATGCAATAAATCTATAGATGCATTTATGTTAATGTTCCTTAATTGCATAGAAATATTATATGCTAATTCCTATATCTTAAGTGATTTGAATATTTTACATTTATCATTAGTATTTGGTATCCGGAAATTTGTTCGAAACGGAAATTTGTTCGACAGAAACTGGTTCGAAAGGGAAATTTGTTCGACAGAAACTTGTTCGAAAGGGAAATTTGTTCGAAACGGAAATTTATTCGACGGAAATTTGTTCGAAACGGAAATTTGTTCGACAGAAACTTATTCGAAAGGGAAATTTGTTCGAAACGGAAATTTGTTCGACAGAAACTTGTTCGAAAGGGAAATTTGTTCGACGGAATTTTGTTCGAAAAACTGAGAGGCAGCTAGGGGAGAGCTCCCCGCAGGGCATTAGCGTTATAGGCCTTGTGCTTTGTCATTGAAGAACCTCTGGAAGGGGAGGCGGGGGGGGACGTGGGAACCTAAGAATGGCAGCTGAAAAGGATCATCGTGGTTTAGATCTTTCTTTTTAAGTGTAAAGTGCAAACTTTCTTGTTTTCGAGTCAAACTTGCCGCCATTTATTTCTTCGCAGTTTTCGCTATTACGTTAAGGTACAGTCAGCTTCTTATAGAAAGGGTTGTTCGAAATTTTAAACTGCAATATTTTTCAAACTCTGTAAGTTGTTTTCTAATAACACTAGTACCAGTATTTCAAATAAAGAAAATATAAATAAATTTAGAAATTTAAAAAGTACCATATTTCTATATAGCTTTAAAAAAGCAGAAAATAAACCTAAAGCATATCGATGGTGCGATCAGTCACTGAGTTTGTATTCACTTCAAAGGAAAATAGGGCGTCGCCAATCTTGCTGAGTAAGTAAATCGGCGCCCAATCTTCCTTTGAAGTGAATACGAATTCAGTGACACCATCGATATGCTTTAGTTTTATTTTCTAATTTTTAGGGCACGTATGGGAAGATTACTTTTTAAAGTTTTTAAAATTATTCATATTTTTTCTTTGTTACTAAAAGTACCTATCTTCAGAAACTTTCATTTGATACATGAACATCGACCACATTTTTCCTTCCCCTATTTTTGTAGTCGTGCTCGTGACATTGGAGCCCCCTAAGGGGAAAGGAGAGAGAATGGTGAAGGATAAAATTCGAAACAATCTACTATATTGTATGATCTTTCATTTGACAACTAACTCGTAATTGTAGGCTTTCGCTTTCGGAAAATATAGCGGCACAATCGTTTTCATATTTCCTATTTTTAGGGAGTAGAAACCATGCGAGGTCATTTTTGTATCATCAGTGTTACTCCTCGCGTCATAAGCTTTCATTTGACGTATAGCTTGTTACTTTTAGCCGTCCCGTGGCCGAGTGGTTAGCGCGCTTGGCTACTGATCTACGGGACCTGGGTTCGAGCCCCGGGTAAGGCATGGATGTATGTGTCGTTTTTCTACTGAGGTCCTGCCATCCTCTCAGACCTTCTACTATGGCATATAAACTTACAGACAGGCTCCTGTCAGACCATTGTGGCAAGCAGCTGCTTGAGGGGGTATTTTTTTTATTTTGTTACTTTTGGCACACACTCTGTAGACATAAAGGAACAATCGCTTTCATATTTCCCCTTTCTTGGGGGTGGAAGAAAGCATGGGAGGACATTTTTTTTATTTATGACACTCCCTGCGTCACAAGCTTTCGTTTGATACATATATTCTCATCGTGTTCAAAAGATTAGGTGGAGCAATTGTTTGAAAAATCCACAAACCAAAAAATTTACAAATGACGAGCGAAAAGCAATAGGAAGATAAATAAAAAAATAAATATCCCCTCAAGCAGCTGCGTGCCACAGAGATCTGCAGACAGGTGTGTGAGGATGTCGGGACCTCAGCAGAAACACAACAAATATCCACGCCTGAGTTCGAGCCTCAGGTAAAGGTGGATACACAACAATATCCACCTTTACCCTGGTTCGAGTCTGAGGCCACCTTTACCCTGGTTCGAGCCTGAGGCCACCTTTACCCTGGTTCGACTCTGGTTCGAGCCTCAGGTAAAGGTGGATACACAACAATATCCACCTTTACCTGAGGCTCGAACCCAAGTCCCTTTGTTCAATAGCCAAGCGTGCTAACCACTCGGCCTAGCTTATAAGAATAATGAAAACTGGAAGGAATTAAACGGCACCTAGATTGTCTAGGAAACAAGTCTGGGAACAAGATTCAAACAGAATCTTCCAATTTCAGGAATGATAACATCACCTCTGCCAGCAAACGTTTAAGACGCCAAAATCCATCTTTATATCAGGTCAAATCTAAACCAGTTTTCTGCTAGTTGATTTTGAAAAGCAAGATATAGCCCTAGGGCTCTTGTTCTTTTCAGTTTATACTTCTTTAAATTTTAAATTCGACTTCATGGGCACATTTCAGATGGATGAGATAGCGTCTTACAAAAAATCCCGGTACTCGATATCGTCTGTTTTTGATCTCTGAATTCGAAAAAAGCTATATAAGTAATCACAGTTTAATTCACAATTGCGTTAACTGGATGATTTGCATTACTGAAATTGGGGAGCCAAGGGCACTGATTTTCGTTCAATAGAATTGATTGCTATTTTTTTTATACGAGAGTACAACTTCCTTAATGTTTAATTTAAGGGAAAAAATGCAGATAATTAAAGCACTGAACTTGTTTCGATTCTTTTAAAATTTCATATCATAAATCTTCCGTACTTCAAAACAAGCTTTTCTCATAAAAGATATATGAACGAGGAATGCCAATAATGGTGGCGATAAACTCTTTGGAATTCAGTTTTCTTTCTTCAATAAGTGAGCATTGCTTTTACAGCCTGGTTTCTTTTTAATTTCTTACGCTCTTTTTAACACAGATTGCTCTCGTAAAAGATTAGTTCGTTTTCAACGCCCCATTAACACATTACATCCCAGCAAAATGTTGCTCTTTTTTCTACCTTTGAATATTCCTTCATAATTAATCGCACATTAATCCATCCATGCAAAATGCATTCACTTCTATCGAATCCCTACGTAAACTGAGGATAATGAAAAGCTTTTACAGGCAGCTAAGCACTTCACTGTGGAATCATATAAAAGCATAAATTAAATCGTTACCAAGAACTCTTTGCCATACACCTCTGCAAGAAAGACTTTTAAATACCCTCCCGAGTTTTAAGCGTAATTCTCTCAACACTGCATTTTTCAACCTCTTTTGTATCTTCAGGCAATTAAGTTGCTAATTTCCCAGTCTTATCTGAACGTCTTTTATGTACTTCTAAACGGCACTAAATTTAGGCTTAATGTACATCTGCTGGCGATAAACGAACTGGGGGAGGAGGTTAGTGGATGGTGGGGTGGTGGATGTACACGTGTGTGGGAAAATTCAACGGTACGACGGAGAAATGAAATATATTTCACCCTTCACATGCTGATGATGCACGTTGCTCACGCATCTTGTTGCTAGGAAACGAGGGAGTGAAAGGGAGAGAACCAAAAATAAAAATAAAAAAACTGAGAAAGAGAGAGAGAGAGCGTGTAGCGGAATAGAATGAAAAGAGAAGAGCCACGTCCTACTCGTCTGCGGTGATAAAGGCGAGACGATTTATAGGCGTCATAAAACTTCCTAGATACATGTCAGATTTATGAGGTGCATGGCTCTAGCTAGACAATACCCTAGACAGCGATCTGGTAGCGCCACTTGCTGCTGAACATTAGACAGTCCCGTGGTACCACTTTGCATTACTATAAAGCCCTAAACCAGGCGTGCAAAACTGGACCGCAGAATCGCAGGCATTACTTATCCCACGTCTCTTGCACGGATATGTATTAATATGCGTAAAGATCTGTGCATAATATGTTGTTACTGAAGTATCGCTAGAGACAGTTCTTTCTGTGTTAAGAATTTATTGAGAGAAGTTATTCAGAGTGATGCTGATAAATTATAAACAGGATCAACCATGAATAAAGCCTTGGATCGGCATTATTCAAGGTGAAACAGTCTAAAAAATGTTTCGGCTATTTATCAAAGGGATTTAGTTATTTTTATCAGAAGAACTGTTGAACCTGACAGGGAAATTGATGTGAAATTTGCTGCTGTAATTCTTATTCTCTCTAGGCTCCTGCAATTTTCCTATTTCTGTTGTTAGAAAGATTTTTGTTTGTAGTTTTTAATCTTCTCTGCCATCTTCTTCCATTGTTATATGATCTATGGGGCTACTAATTTTCGATGACACTGCAAAATATAAAAGACAATTCTTTTTCTGTTTCAGGGCATTTTCCAAAACAATGTTAGCGTAAGGATGCAAGATATTTCAATTTGATTTTTTTCTAATGTTCTGTAGTAGCAGAACGAAGACAGATAATGAAGACTGAGTTCTTTGTCACAAATACTTATAATGCGTTATGTTGGATTGTTTTACCTCTGATCGCCACCTTTTTGCATACAATAAGCTAAATGGCCAGGTCACAAGGACTCCAATGACTCAGAGAATGTTTGGGGAACGGGACCCATTGAACAGCTATTAGGTGACAGATGGAAGTCTCTCGGCAGCTCGGCTCTTCTAACAGCTGTCCAGTGGGACTTCTAACAGCCCAAGCCTTATCTGAGCCATTGGGGTCTTTGTGACCTGGAACCTTAGCTCATTAAGTGCAAATCAGTGTATTCTGTTAACGCGCAAAAGGCATAGTTCTACTGGAGTAGAAACACAGCTTAATGTCCCATCCGACCGACGGAAGTCTTTCTAAGCCCATTTATGTCTCTTTTTTTAACCGAGGGCGGGGTTTAAATATATTCGAACCTCGGAACTGTAGATTACAAACGGCCGCACTACCTATAGCGCCATCTCCACCCCCATAAATAAGATGCATAAAAACATGTATTGCTAGATGTAATCTGATAATATGCAACGGGGGTAGGCAACATACGCTCCCGTAGCCTTTACAAGTGACCCGAGGATAATTTGGGCTTTATAACGTAAAATGTTCCCGCTAACAATATTGATAATGAATAAATTTTTAAGTAACAATTTTTAAGTCCTTTAAAATAATTTTATTTTCCAAGAAGTTTGGTTTACAAACAAACTACATGATGGTCGTTTAAATCTGTGGAGCTAGTGCAATTTTATGCAGGGATTTCGAAGTCTACATTTCGTGTTCTCAACGATTCGCTGCCAGAATGATAATTGTGTTCGCTAGAACCAATATTTGTGGACATATATTTCTCGAATGAATTTTATCAGAAGAAAATTTCGATACAAGTGACAGACGGACATTTGCTTTTACAGTAATAATAAGAGATAGTAGCTTGGCTTTAAAGTTGATTCTACTAATTTGGCAAAAAATATTAAACGATATCAAGTCTCTCATTAACATTTTCAGACAAAATTTATTTTCTTGTGCGCGCGTACGTAAGAGTTTTTTAAGTGATTGTATTATTATACACATGATGAGCAAAGGTCGTTTGCTCGACAAAATATTATACACCCGACGAGCAAAGCTCGTTTGCTTAGACAAAATATTATATACAAGTTGAACAAAACTCGTTTACTCAGACAAAGTATTATATATTTGATGAGCAAAGCTCGTTTGCTTAGGCAAAAATGACATAACATGAAGAGCAAAGCTCGTTTGCTCAAAAAAAGACTGAAAACGAGATGAACAAAGCTCGTTATCTCAACTAAAAGTAATGGAAAAATATAAATAATTTTCAGGAAAATTTAAACGGTACTAAATATTTAAATTCCAATTTTATTCAATTTATTACTTCAGTGTAACGCAAGTCTCAATAGGGAGTGTGCCAAATTTACTTACAACCGAGGTATAAAGATTCGAATCTAAACTGTTTCCAAGATATTTTCATGTCTTCATCCCAGTTTGCACCATAATGGTAATATTAGCAGTGGAGATAATCATTCTTTAGATCGTTAAACTTGTTTGTTTGTTCCTTTGAACGAGAATAAAAAAAAGCTTAATTTCGAAGCACGGGTAAACTTGAAACTACTACTTATCATCTAGGTTTTCTCATAGAATACTATAACGCCAAAACAGCAGATTATAACGCTTATCACTGTGTCAGTTTGAACTAATACACAAGGTCTGCTTGTAAGATTCTCGCGATAGGCAATTTAGCTCTCCGAAACATGTCCATCTCGAGAAACAGCTGCGGCGTTTGACCACTGCACCCCAATTAATTAGGATCTGTTTAACATTTCCCACAGACCTCATTCCAAATACTCCAATTCTACTAAGGCATTTAGGCACGCTTCATTAACCTAACATGCAGCTCTGAATGTGTGCAGCATAACGAAACCAACACAGTCTCTCTCTTTACAGAAGATGTTGCTTACAAGCAGTTGATGACTCTTTCTTCAAACATTATCATAATAACTAGAAGGATAACATATCGCCTCTGGCAAATATGGGATGATAATTTTCAGAGAAAATAAAAGTGTTTCATTTTTGGAATTTTGTACCATTCAAACAGTAGTATTTCGTAAGAATGGGTGATTTTAAAATGTAAATAATAATATATCATTAAACCTACATTACGCAGAAAAGCACATATCATTTATCACTTAAAATGAATTGTTGGGATTTTCTTATCCCCTAACATCTTTCGAAGTCCTCTTTGGTAATGCTCTTTAGATGCTCTGTCGTTCGCCTCTCTTTGTGCTCGACGTTGGTTTCTCTCATGAATTCATGTGCTCCATCATTGTGATTTGGTTTTGGGAGAAAAAAAATCCTTCCCTGATAATTCTGAATGAGAAGAAGTGTTGTGATGAACACTTTGCGTTATAAACATATATTTACCAGCAAGGGCGATAACACACGTGCTTCCCTACACAAAGGACAGAGATAGCCTAGACGCTTCATGTGGCTTCCTGGTTTCTCATGCAACATACAAACAGTAACACAAGGACATACCCGCTTCATGTGGCTTCCTGGGTTTCTCATGCAACATACAAACAGTAACACAAGGACATACCCGCTTCAGGTGGCTTCCTGGTTTCTCATGCAACGTACAAACAGTAACACAAGGACATACCCGCTTCATGTGGCTTCCTGGTTTCTCATGCAACATACAAACAGTAACACAAGGACATATCCGCTTCATGTGGCTTCCTGGTTTCTCATGCAACATACAAACAGTAACACAAGGACATACCCGCTTCATGTGGCTTCCTGGTTTCTCATGCAACATATAAACAGTAACACAAGGACATACCGCTTCATGTGGCTTCCTGGTTTCTCATGCAACATACAAACAGTAACACAAG
This sequence comes from Ryuthela nishihirai, assembly GCA_038380435.1. Lineage (NCBI taxonomy): Eukaryota > Metazoa > Arthropoda > Arachnida > Araneae > Heptathelidae > Ryuthela > Ryuthela nishihirai. The sequence goes on from JAWZYU010000020.1 coordinate 47,811,108, forward strand.
GACATACCCGCTTCATGTGGCTTCCTGGTTTCTCATGCAACATACAAAGAGTAGCACAAGGACATACCCACTGGTTTAGTAGTCAAGTATGCTAATCAATACACCAGGTATTCTCTTACCCAAGAGGGTGTAACACAGACACTATTCATCCGTTTGAACATGTGAGGAGTTGCTAGAATCAGAAAAAAAAAACATGTTTAAACAGTATTATACGTGCACTCTCTTTTTAGCCACTACTCGTAAATCCCGGAGCAGATTCGTTTTTATTGTGTTATTTGCATGCATAATCTGCAATCTTAATTAAGGTAATTGAAATTGTACTCAACTGGCCTTTCATTGAAAAGTTCAGAAAAAAAACAATTCACTAACGGGAGCTTTACTCTATTTTGGAGCTAGTGTTGTCTTCAGGTACATTAGCTATTTATTTCAACTCTCCCTAGTAGCCGTGCCTGCTTTCATATTTACCTAATGTTGCTGTTACCACAGTGTTACAGACAACATTATTACTAATGTTGTCTATCATACTGTTTCCAAGATTATTAACAGCTGGCTACTACCATTAAAAAAATGAAGTATCTCTGACCTAATATAAAAAGTTAATATCTTGAACATGTATCAATTTATTATATACTAATACTTTTACTATCAAGCAACTTTTTTGGAAGTAAGTAGTAGGTTATATATTTATCTGAATGCAATTAACGTTCTTTTTGACTTATTTCTTTCATCCGTAGAATCCTCATTACGTTCCACTGATTCCAATTTTACACCATGTACTGAACAGTGGGGTCCTCGTGACCTGGATGCCTAGTAAATGGTACGGCTGTGGCATAACTATCAAGTGGGGACTTTAAAATATTGGAAAGTTCTTCAATCACGCCATGGAGTTCAATCACGCCATGGTTCTTTAGCCGTGTAGTCCTTGCGACCCTAGTAAATTTGACCATTGTTCGGAACAAACTCCCACAACATCCATGAAACATCCAGAAGATATATAAGATGACAAAATGATATCCATTTGTCATTGTAGATCGCTTCTGAATGCTGTGCTAATGTCCTGGTTGTGTGAGGTGGCAAGCCAAAGCAGAAGTGACAATTGGAAAGACTATGAGATTGCGCAGTTGATGTGCAATTCTCTAATCATAGGTCACTGTCCTGTTAATCAGTCAAAGATCTGTTAGTGTCCCGCATTTCTTTGGAGGAGGCAGGGGTGATCAATTGGTAGCGTATCAGACTCTTAATCTGACGTTCCCTGGTTCCAATCCTGTCTGCGTAAAGATTGTCTCCTTTAATCTTAAGTACACCCTCCGTGAGAACGGAAACACTGAATGGTTCAGGTTATTGGGTTGGATTGTTTCACCTCTGAGTGGCATTTTGTTTGCACACAATGGGCTAAATGGCCAGTCACAAGGACTCCGCGAAGGCTGGGGGAGAGGACCCACTGGACAGTTGTTGAGAGACAGATGGTAGGCTGTTGTCAAGGCCATCCAGCGCGTTCTTTAACGTACCTGACTCCAAAAAAAAGGGTATGGCGCTCCCGCACAAAGACCCACGGCTTTACTTCTCATCCGACGGACGGCGGTTTTTACAAGCCCAGCTGTGTCCCCTATTGACCTAGGACGGGATGGGGGGTTTTGCGGAGAAAAACCTCAAAGTTGGCTCAGACAGGATTGGAACTGCAGATTACGAGCCTGGCGCGCTACCGACTGAGCCACCTCCGCCCCTGTAATGGTTCGAGAAGTAACCATCCGTTTATTGCGATATTAGGCCGTGTCTCCGTGTGTAGGAGAGTCATATCGTGAGCATGTTAAAGAATATGTTGGGAGTCTTTCACAGCTACCCAATGGATCCTCTTCCTCTCCGCAGCCCTCAGACACTGAGACTTGATTATTTTGATCTATATGAGTACGAAAAAGTATCTCTCAGAGGTAAAATTATCCAATCCATTCCTTCTTCATTGTCACTAAAAGTAGTCACTGTGATTAATAATATCAGCGTATATTTGTAACATTTAACCTATTGTGCTGCAAAATAAAAACTCTCTTATCTGAAACAAATCACCGAACAGTTTAATTCTGTTCTATAATATTCTGAAAGCTAACCTGAACGTTAAATGCTTAATATTCTCATTTCTCTTAAAAAACATATACCTCGTGTTAACAGATTAAATATTTCTACATAGTAAATCGATGCAATAAAATTTCCACCACTCAAATACGTTAATGCTTCTTCTTAACGATGAACATTTCAGTGGAATGTGATTATCATTACTCTATTAAAGACAAGGAAAAGGGAACGCTACTGTGAAAGGCAGACACAAGACTGCACGTAACGATGAGTTCAATTTATTCATTCTGAAAGTTCAATGCCGTTATTGCGTGACAGAGTCCCAAAAAAGTCGAATCGAATTATAAAAAAAGACTTCAAATTAAAAAGGAAATGGTTTATCTGATTCACTTGTGAAACTAACTAAAAAAAGTTGACGCCAAAGCTTTAAGAGTGCTAAAGTAGCGTTTTGTACATTGAATGTTTTTCTTCTTGTACTCCGTATAGTGTTTTTTTATTTGTAGCGTAATTGTTTCTGTCATGTCCAATATCGAGCAGCAAACTTAACAGAACAGTCCTGGCGATTACCACTGTAAAGTAATTGTTTAGATTCAGGGGAAAAAAGTTAGTTTTGCTAGCAATTAAATGGGAAGTTTTTGGGCGAAAGAATAATTGTTTCCTTAATTCGACGTGACAAGACCGTGTGTTTTAAGTCATCTTTGTATCATTGAAAAGATAAAAATGCAAGAATCTATTATTTATTTCTCTTAAGTCAGAGATTTTTAAAAGCAATCGGGAATGTATCACCAGTCATTATTTCTTCAGAAATGATGACTAGTTTTACAAATATACACTGAAGTGCAAAGTTAACTTACAGACAAAAAAACGCCGATTGATCAAACGGTTATCTGTAGGTTTTAAGGAAATGTGATAAAGTTATATATATAGGTAAATTCAGGCTCTATTTAGGGGAGGGGAGGAGGAAAGGGGACTTGTTCACCCCTTTTGAAAATGCTAGTAAGTTTATTATTAATCTTTCTCATATTTCATATTGTTACGACAGAAGAATCTGGCAACCGAAAGCAAAGTTTCAGCCAACGAATAAGAACTTTGGGAGAATTTGGAGAAGGAGAGTGGAGCGTTAACGGTCGTTTTGTATTGTAACGGTCGTTGTGTTGTAACGGTCGGTGAGTTCGAAAATGGACGGTGAGCTGTTCTGAGACAGTGCGCGTAAGTGTCAAGAAGTAACTTGATGTGTTGTGTATACGCGGAAGGATAAAAGTGGGATCTTTTATCGTTAAGTATCAAGAAGTAACTTGATGTGTTGTGTATACGCGGAAGTATAAAAGTGGGAACTTTTATGGCTAACTTCGAATGTCTACACGGACTGTCTTTTTGTTCGGCTAGTGTGTGAAAAGTTATTAGCACAGGACGAGAATTGGTTTACGAGTGAAGATCTTCGGGTGACCTGGTAAATCAAGTAAAAGGTAGTATTTAGTAAAATACACAGAGCTGATATTGTGTGCTCTACGCAGGAAGATTGATGACTTGTGCATGTTAATAGTTGATTTGTTAATAAGATACTTCATCCATATTTCCTTTGTAACAATTTACCTTGTATTGAATTTGGTTTTGAAATATAGCTTTTAATACTCACGCTCAGTGGCTATCCATTTTTGTGATCCGCAACATTTGGTGTCAGAAGTGGGATGATAATTATTTAATTGAATGCCTTTCACTAGAAGTATGGATGAGTTAATAAAGCTGATGACTGATATGAAAGCCGATATGGCTAATAAAATAGGTGAACTTTCTAGTGACCTAAATAATAAAATAGGTGACCTGGCCGCACAAAATACTGAGATGAAAGCCGATATGAAAGCCGATATAGCTGCCCAAAGCGATAAAATAGGTGACTTGAAAGCCGATATGGCTACGCAGATGACTGATATGGCTACACAGATGAATGACATTAAAAGTCAAAATAGCGAAATGGCCGCACAAAATACTGAGATGAGAGCTGAAGTGGCTTCTCAAATTGATAAGATTACTGATCAGTGTAAGGACATTAAAACCGAACTTAATAAACAATGTGATTGTTTAAAGGTTGAAATTGACAGTGTAAAATATGATCTTGATAGTGTTAAGTTAGATTATAAACATGAAATAGAAATTGTAAAAACTGATTGTGAACGCCAGTTTCAGATTTTGAGAAATGAAATGTTACCTTCTGCTTTTGATAATAATAATTCTAGTGGAAATAATGTTATTACACATATCGCTAAAAATACAACTAAACCTTCTACATATGATGGTCAATCGTCTTGGACAGTATTTAAAACACAATTCGAAGTTATCGCTACAGCCAATGAGTGGAATGAATTCCAAAAGGCCAGTTTTCTTGCAGCTTCCTTAAGAAATTCTGCTGCGGAAGTTTTGCAGTCTGTTCCAGAAGAAAAACGACTTGATTATCAAAGTCTAGTTTCTGCATTAGAACTAAGGTTTGGTGATAGTTATTTAAAACAATATTACGTGACTCAATTTAAACATCGCATGCAGAAAAATGGTGAAACTTTGCAAGAGCTTGCTAGTGATATTGAGCGTCTAGCTAGATTGGCTTATAGTAACTGTCCACCAGAAATTCAAGATAATTTAGCTCAATTACAATTTATTGATGCTATTGCTGACCCTGACACTCAGCAATCTCTGAGGATGTTGGAAGGTGAATCCTTAAAGTCAGCTGTGGTACATGCTATGAAATACGAGTGCTCCAGGCTTTCCTCCCGAGCGAACAAACGTGCAGTGAGATTTGTGAGTGCAGAAGAAACTGCAGAAAAGGATAATGAAATGAAAGAACTAACCAAAGCCATATTATCCGTTTTGAAAGATATAAAAGGTTCTTCAAAACCTACAACAGACCTCCAGTGTTGGAATTGTGGCAAGACCGGACACATTCGTACCAACTGCACTAGGAAACGAATGAGGAGTCCAAGTCCATCAACTAGACAACAAGATCAGGGAAACAGAAAATTAGTCAATCTTGCGAGGCAAAGGCTGGTTGTTGATTGGTTGGCCCCAGGGGAAGTCGCCCACGTTTCAACATTACATGGCGATAATAATGGATTAGTAGCTGATGGAGCCATAAATGGAATGCCTTGCCGTATGATAGTCGACACTGGTGCAAATGTAACTTTACTCAGAACGGAGTATTACACAGAAGATGGGAGAATCCCACTGGACGACTGATCCGTTGGCAGATAATCCTTCCTCGATCCCGAGTGGAACTTGTGATGAAAGATGTACATGATAGTGCCACTGGAGGACACTTCGGTGTTAATAAGACATTAGCCAAAGTCAGGGAACGATTTCATTGGTTGAAAAGTAGGGCAGACGTTGAGAGATGGTGTAGGCAATGTGAAGCCTGTGCAGCAAAGAAAGGCCCTAAGACTAGGAGTCGGGGTAAGCTGCAGACGTATAACGTTGGTGCCCCTTTTGAAAGAATAGCCATTGATGTAATGGGTCCGTTTCCTAGAACTGATGATGGAAATCGATATTTATTAGTGGTAATGGATTATTTCACAAAGTGGCCTGAGGTATATCCCATCCAAGACCAGGAAGCAACAACAGTGGCTGAGATGATAGTTAATAACTTCATTAGTAGGTATGGAGTACCTTTACAACTCCACTCTGATCAAGGACGGAATTTTGAATCCAATGTGTTTAAAGGCATCTGTCAACTATTAGGCATTCAGAAAACCAGAACAACTCCCTTACACCCTCAGTCGGATGGTATGGTTGAAAGGTTCAATAGAACAATTGCTCAGCATTTAGCATTATTTGTGAACGACCACCAACGTGACTGGGATCGCCATGTACCACTCCTTTTGCTGGCATATAGAACGGCAGTGCATGAGACAACTGGACAGACACCTTCCATGATGATTTTTGGAAGAGAGTTACGTCTTCCCTGTGACCTTTTATATGGTCGGCCCGAAGCAATGCCTGTGTCCACTCCACAATACGTACAAGAATTGCAACAACGACTAGAAGAAATCCATCACTCCGTTAGACATAACATCGACATAACAAGTGACAGAACCAAAACAAGATATGACAGTAAAATAAATGGAACTATTTTCAATCAAGGAGATCTTGTCTGGCTATACAGTCCACATAGAAAGAAAGGACTATCTCCAAAACTTCAGAAACCTTGGGAAGGTCCATATACAATAGTTAACAGGATTAATGACGTGGTATATCGCATTCGTCGACGTCCAGCTACAAAGTGCAAGGTGGTTCACGTGGATCGTTTGGCTCCGTTTCATCGAAGAACTGAAGAAACTTTGGAATCCAGAATTGTTCGGGACGAACAAGACCTAGGAAGGGGGCAGTGTTACGACAGAAGAATCTGGCAACCGAAAGCAAAGTTTCAGCCAACGAATAAGAACTTTGGGAGAATTTGGAGAAGGAGAGTGGAGCGTTAACGGTCGTTTTGTATTGTAACGGTCGTTGTGTTGTAACGGTCGGTGAGTTCGAAAATGGACGGTGAGCTGTTCTGAGACAGTGCGCGTAAGTGTCAAGAAGTAACTTGATGTGTTGTGTATACGCGGAAGGATAAAAGTGGGATCTTTTATCGTTAAGTATCAAGAAGTAACTTGATGTGTTGTGTATACGCGGAAGTATAAAAGTGGGAACTTTTATGGCTAACTTCGAATGTCTACACGGACTGTCTTTTTGTTCGGCTAGTGTGTGAAAAGTTATTAGCACAGGACGAGAATTGGTTTACGAGTGAAGATCTTCGGGTGACCTGGTAAATCAAGTAAAAGGTAGTATTTAGTAAAATACACAGAGCTGATATTGTGTGCTCTACGCAGGAAGATTGATGACTTGTGCATGTTAATAGTTGATTTGTTAATAAGATACTTCATCCATATTTCCTTTGTAACAATTTACCTTGTATTGAATTTGGTTTTGAAATATAGCTTTTAATACTCACGCTCAGTGGCTATCCATTTTTGTGATCCGCAACAATATTTTACCCCTTTAACCGGATCGATCGTATCTTTCCCCCCTCCCCCTATTTTTTCATTAGATCCGGACCTGGATAAATTGCATCATTCCCATGACCGAGTGGTTAACATGCTTGGCTATTGTTGAAATGGACCCGGGTTCGACGCCAGGGTAAGGTATGTAAGGTTGTGTTTTCTGATGAGGTCTCGTCTTCCGCATAGATCTCCACTATGGCCTATTAAACTGTCTGACTTCTGTTACAAGCAGCTACTTGAGGGTGAATTTATTTAAGATGCGGCATTTTTTTTGCACACAATGGGCTAAATGGCCAGTCACAAGGACTCCGCGAAGACTGCGGGAGAGGCCCCACTGGACAGTTGTTGAGAGACAGATGGTAGCCTGTTGTCAAGGCCATCCAGGGCGTTCTTTAACGTACCTGACTCCAAAAAAAAAAAGGGTATGGCTCGGGGTAGTACGATTGCAATTCTGCATAAGAAAAATCTTTGTGAGATCAGAGTTGCATGATTAATTATCGAGTTTACGTGAAATTGCAGAAAGTGAATGAAAACTCGAAAGGAATGCGATCACCTTTGACAGAAATGTAGGACTCATAACGCTTCTTCATACTGACAACGAAGTCTGCCATTAATTCGGAAGGCGGAAAATTCCACTGGTGTATAAAAGCTATTACGAGATCAAGGAAGCTTATGGGAGGAGGTTGTCATGTCTCTCTAATGTATTTAATTTTATTTATTGTTGCATTTTTATTGTATTTTTGTTATTGTAAATATTTATATGCATTAAGAGTGTTTTTGGAAGTGTTGTTGTCGGGAGGTGACTCAGGCGCTGTTGTTTTCGGGTCTGAGCTGGGTGCCAGCACAGGCTAACTAGTCGAAAGACCATTTACAACTAGCCATGGGTGCGAGCGGAGCGCTGGAAACGAGCCGGGCAATAATAAACAGCAGTCTTGAGCATCACTGTCAAACAGGAAGGACGTTTGAACACTCGTCAAGAGACGCTACTCTTACTTAAACAAAACCTTTAAGGAGAAGGTCGATTCTATGTGAGAATCAAGGTTCAGTTCTTGGTGAACCGAGTACAGTTCTCTGTGAACTGAGGTGGGTTCTGCGTGAACCTGATAGTAGGTGAGGGTTAAATATCCTTTCGCCGAGTTTGAGGTCGGTAAAGCGAGAATCTGTAAAGGGCAGATCTCTACCTCATTACATGATTGTTGGCAGCAGCAAAGCCCTACGTAGTCGAGCACATCCCCACCACGTGATTGTACACAGTCGTATCAGAATAATATGATCACCTAACTAATAATGGGAATAACCATCTTTGGCCCAGATGAGAGCGGCGAAACTGTGTGGCATGGATGCAATGAGGCCCTGGAAGGTTGCCAGAGACACACGTGTCCATTCGGACTCCAACAGAGCATGGAGGTTCCGGAGATGACGTGGTTGTGGGTCTGCACACCGAACCTGTCGATTCAAATGGTCCCACAAGTGCTCTATGGGATTGAGATCGGGCGATTTCGCTGGCCAATGGATAACAGAGACATCGTCGTGTTCCTGGAACCACTCCAGTAGATAATATTCCCAACCCTACTCAAATCCTTGAGGCAGCCAAGATGTTATTAAGGGAAATTAAAAAGTGTTTATTTATATTTATTATTAACTTACTAAATTTTGTATTTGTGTTATTCCACATATTACCAACCTCCAGAATTACTGGTGTTAAATTAATATCCCATATTATATCTTTCAATTAAGTAAACTAGCAAATTTAAAAAAAAAAGAGTTCTAGAAAGGTTTCTGCAAATGTTGGAACCGAAATATACACAGTTGTATCAGAATAATATGATCACCTAACTAATAATGGGAATAACCATCTTTGGCCCACATGAGAGCGGCGAAACAATGTGGCATGGACGCAACCGAGGCCCTGGAAGGTTGTCAGAGGCACACGAGCCATCTGCTGGAGTCTGCTCCAGTAAAGCACTAAGGTTCCGGAGATTACGCGGTTGTGGGTCCGCACGCCGAACCTGTCGATCCAAATGGTCTCACAAGTGCTCTATGGGATTGAAGTCGGGCGATTCCGCCGGCCAAGGGAGAACGGAGACATCGCTGTCATGTTTCTGGAACCAGTCACACACCACCTTAGCGACATGGTAGGGTGCACTGACCTGTTGGTAGACACCACACCATTAGGGTAAACGTCCAACATTTAAGGGATTCATGTGGTCAGCGAGGATGGACAGGTAGCCAATTGGCATTCAGTAGTATCAGTGGTCTAACGTCATACCAGGAAAACATCCGCCAGACATGCACACTTCCACTTGACCGACAAGCATGTCCAGGTGTTTATCTTGTGTGTCTGACGCCGTATCGCCACCGCTGTCACTTCTGTGGAATAAAAACCTCAATTCGTCGAAGAAGGCAACCCTTTTTCACTCTTCCACTGTCCAATGACGGTAGTCCCGTGCGAACTGCAGGCTTCGTTGCTGATGGACCTTGGTTAACATGAATGCCTTTTTGCAGCATTGACTCCGGAGACCCATGCATAACAAGGTTCACTCTACTGTTATCAGGGAAGCGCCTGGTGCTCCAGCATTCATTTGAGTGGGCAATTGCTGCACTGCTGCTCGTCGACTGCTCTTTATCAGTCGACAGAGGCGACGTTCTCCTCTGGGGTCGATGGCCTTTGTGGTTCCACAGTTATGGCGTCTAGAGGTACTCGGTGTGCCAGAGGTCCATTCTTGGTACACCCTTACTACAGTACCTCGCGAACAGTCCACGAAAGTCTGCTGTTTCCAAGATTCTTCCGCACCTAACGCGGTAGCCGATGATCATTCCTTTTTGAACATCTGTTAAATTAATACCTCTGTCTATTGTGTTCATGTTACGCACTATGGCTCATCTGTCCTGGCCGGCCGCTTATATCTCTGTGTGATTGACCTTGTTACGTGCACCCTGTGATGCGCCTGGGCGGGTACACTGTGATTCCATGGGTGGTCATATTATTCTGATATGATTGTGTATATAAATGTGAATAAACTGTGTAGTCCCTATACAACTCTCGTGCGTGAATTGTTGGACATATCTCTAAACACCCACTTGGCGCAGTAAGTCTGGGGCATATATTGGTACGGATGTAACAACCTCGAACCTGTTATTTCATCTAAGCAATGGTAAATCTAATTAAGGAGCTAAGCGATCTCTTCTGCTAAAGAGCGATATATATATATATCATTGGAGTCGCAAGACGATCTTCGGCGCAGTCATACATGATTTCATTGATTTGAAGAAGAAAGTGCGTTATTGCCTTACTACCAACCACCACGGTATGAAACTGTCAATCTGTTTCCCCAAGGCGTTCCAGGCATGCATAAGATCAAGGAGCCTTATTGGAGGAGGGCTGAAGCTTTCAACCTCTCTCTCCTGTTAGTTACATTTTGAAGTCTCATTTTTAAGCACATGATAACATGTGGACATAAAATACAGTACCAGAAATGTACGATTTTGTCAGTGCTAAATAAACATCAGTGTCAATTTATATAAATGTTTGTGACTAAATTATGAAATAATAAATATATTATCTATAGAAACATTTGAATAAATTGAACTCTAAAATGAAAGTGCTATTTCAGTCCACCATTGTCTGGAAATCGCTATCTTCTAATATATTGCCCATGGTATCGCCACTACTGATGTTTTGTTAGTCAACAAGCATGTTTTCAAAAATTTGTTCACTTATTACTATCACAGTTTAGAGTTTCTTCTAAATCTTTAGAGTTCCTTAAAATTTTAAGTAAATATTCTTTTACTACCAAGGTACACTATAATTTGCTCTAAATTATTTCGTCCCCTGTTATTATATCGTGTTGGTCAGTTAGAGCAGCTTCGCGTTTGCAAGTGGGAAATCTAAACCAGCATATGTAAATGTTAAACTGAAATTAGGCAAATTAAGCTACGAGTTAATCGATATAAGCCTTAACTGGCATAGTGGTTAGGCAGCTAGCGACTGTTCCAGCATGGCAAACTTTGTGTGTTGTGTTAGCTCTAACTAAGGCAGTGGTCAGCAGTGACTTCGGTCTTAGTAGGGCATGTCCTTGTATGAGAAGGCCTGTATTAAGCTACGAGTAGCTTCCAGGATTCTTCTCTGTCCTATATGTCGCAAATAAAAAAAAAGTATTTTATTTGAATTCAGAAATTTATTTCTGATGAAGAATTCTTGAACTTTCTTCCTGATAGCTGTCAAAGTAAATTGATCACACTTTCGTAACCGTTAGTTATTTGCCGTTACTTACCTGTACAAAATATCCGACTTGAATCCTACACTTGGAGAGAAACATATAGCTTCAAACATTCACTTGCAATTCTATTTGTTGCGTTTCCACATATTTCCAGATTTCATCATTAGATTTGAAAGTTTACATAAAAGTAATTATATGCAGCCTCCGTTGGCTTTTCCATTTTTACTGCACACAGATAAGCCGTTGATGCTATCTTGTCTTCTTCAAGAGTTGCTCGTTTTAGTTTCGGTAACGGTCAGATGATGCGAGTCCGTTCCCCCCCACCTGAAATGAAGCACTCGGACCGGATGTGAGGATGCTCAAGGGCGTCAATCGTTGTTACTGACAGACAGCAGGAATGGAATATGTCCCACTATTGTCCCTTTTACGTGGAACTTACGTGACCACTTTGAGAAAAGGAGCTATTATGCCGTCAAAAGCCTTTTTGAAATCTACAAAGCTAGTAACCACAGGTTTCTGAACTAAACATTTCTCAAGAAAAGTACTTATTTTCTCAGTTGGCAAAATTTGATTTCCAAGTTAAAAAACTTTCGTTCCCCCTTCCCCCAGAAAACCATGGTCCCTTCGCTATGTCCCTGAATCAACTTAAGCACTTAAGCAATTAATATAGCAGTCAGTCAGTCAGTCAGTCAAAAAAAATCTCTAGAATACCGGAAACTCGGAGCTTTTCGTACCTCTCTTCCAGATCGTCAAGAATGGAGCAATTGCCCAAAAGCAAGACCTCACCTTAGTTCAAAGTTCCTTTAAATTCTTTCAAAAAGATCCCAATTATGTAGAAATTTCAAAGTTTCTTGAAAACAAAATCTTCTTAAAGAAGGATCTTCTTGGCCTAATAGACTTTTAAGACTCAATTCTGTAACATTATTTCTTTTTAGACTGTTTATTATTTCTCTCCTTTGATTTTCATATTCTTCACAATTAAGAAGCACAATGTGCTACTGTTTCTTTAACTTTGCAATGAACACATTTCGGAGAATTCACTTTTTTCATTTTGAATAAGGAATCGTTTAATAAAGTTGAGCCCGTTCTGAGACTGGTGATACAGATAATATTCCTTCTAGTCAAATTAATATAACCTTTAGCACTCAATACATATTACTATTATATAATATTATATCAGTGGTACTAATTTTAAGCTCAAAAGTTTACGATAAATATAGAATTTTAAGCAAAATGTGAGATAGCTGTTTGTGGTTTAAACCTAACGTTTAAAATAAAGGTGCTTACTTGATATATTAAAATGCATAAAAAAGTTCTTCTGAGAGAAATCTTGTTATTAAAACAAGAAATCCGCATCTCACGTTTTCATTCTATATATAATTTGCACTTTGTTTCAAAATAGAGCCGACGCGTTCTACCTGAATTCTTGAAAAGTTCTTTTTTTCTCCCTATAATCTCGTTAACTGAACAAAAATATAATTTTGCTAATATACTTTGAGTCGTTTTATACACATGTTCCATGCAGTGCAATTCCCCGGCTGTACAGAAATATCCAAGGCCTCGAGAGGAGATTCTGATTTAAATTATGTTTGCATAAGCAGTTTTGTTTCAAAGGAATCTACTGGCACTTGTCAAAACTCCACTGGAGCCACTTACACTAATTCAAGTAAATTATCTTCAGTTCTGCACAAGTAGAACAGAAATTCTCTTTTCTGTTCTCTTTCAGCAAATGTTTTTTATTAAAGCAGTGTGCATTACTTTTACGATTAATCATTTATTCTGCTTTCGGTGGGCAAATCGAATTTAATATAGTCATTTGTTGGCAAACACTGTTTCTTCCTAGAGAGACTGAAAGCTTTCTTGGGACGACGAATACGGAAAGGAGAAATTACGAATATTTTTATATAGGATGTAACGTTCGTTTGCTTTCGATCTAATGTCGCTGCTTAATGCTTCTTTTGGTATCTGGCATTTTGCCGAAAACTGTGTCTTTACTAAAGCATTTGATAAATTGGATTTTAGCGAAATAGATTTTTTTTCCCATTTGATTGCGGATAACGAGTGAGACATATCTATGCATTTGAAAAGATTAAACAGAATAATGCTTTTGCTGATTCCATTTCGGAACTGAGATTGATTACAAAAATCTTGATTAACATGAGTCATTTGTTGCAGTTTCTACCTCTTCACGATAAAGGAATTATTAATTGAATTTTAGAATAATGTACAGTTTTTAAAAACAACCATTAAACAGTTTCAGGGATTAACTGAACTTTTCAATTATTCATATCTTTGCCTGAAAGAGAAGTCAGTATTTGTATTTCCTATCTTTATTTTGGTTGCGTTGACGATGCATTCATTCCTTTGATTTTGCAAAGTAAACATTGAGACAACACGAATTCACTTTGATGATCGAATATAAAAGCCTTACTCTTAGAGAAAATGTGGAAAATTCTTGCTAATTCCTGACGTAAGACTAAGTATTGATTAAAAGGTTGAATTCAAATTCCCAAAATTAGTTTTAATACTGTGATACTCACTATCAGTCGAAGTGCAAAGGGAAACGAAACAATTTTTCACACAGGAATTAATGTAGTAAGATATGAATGCTTACGGAAAATTGACATTTGCAGGTTGGATATTACTTTGTATAGCTGGATATTACTTTGTATAGCTGGATATTACTTTGCATAGTTGAATATCATCCGTATCGATGATGAATTTTATTTACATATATTGTTTTCACCGGATGCAAATGTAATGATGGTTGATTAAAAGATTTGAAGTCGAATGTTTCAGATAATTAATTATTTCGAATTTTTATTCTGTGTTGTAACGGTTTATGCATTGGTAAAATTCTGAACAGTGTCGCCAACAGTTAGGATGAACTACACTGTCCTCCAATGAAATTGCTAAACCTAAGAAGGGAATTAATTTCTCCCCCCCCCCTTTCTGTTAGGTGCTAGTGACAGCCGTGTGCATGTGTGGAGATAGCCAGATGACAGATGTAATACAGCATGTATCCGGGAGCAACATATGGGACAGACATCCGGCATCATAGTGTGGGGAACCATTGGTTACAACAACCGGTCATTTCTGGTTGTTATTGATGGCAGTTCAACGGCGACGCAGTATATTGAAACTGCGCTATGACCTGTGCTGTTCATCGTTCTGTATTGAAACTGTGCAACGACCTGTGTGCCGACATCTACGTACCATCACTAACACTATTTTCCAGCAGAATAATGCATGGCCACGTACTACCCAGTTCTTCCTACAGTGCATCTGTGATGTGGTTCTCCTTCTTTGGCTGCGAACACATATGGTATAAGATGAGGCGGTACATTATATCCAGCTCTCAGCCGCCTACGACTGCCGGCGTACTGACAATAAGAGAGCACGAAGCATGGCTGCATATCGCACAGGATCACTCCCGCAACGTCTTACGTATTGCGGCTCATGGCGACCATACCGCCTACCTGACGTACTTTTCGTTTTGTCATTAAATATTGGAAAAACTGTCCGTCTCTGTAATCATTGCATCTTTATGTATATACCACCACAATTATGCTACGACCACAATTAATTTGTCTACCATCACAATTAATTTGGTTCGCATGCAAGAATTCCTTCTTAGAAATTGCCACACCTAAGAAAGGAAACGTCACTGAAGACGACACGATACCACTTCAACATTCAGGAATCTCTCAAACCACTGCAAAAGTGCATGACGATAGGATATATTCAGAGGAAGACAAACCAAGGGAAGGCATGCAAAAAGGCCTATGTCTCGTATAGTCGTCGGATAGTGTTGGCAGACACGGTAACCGGCAGAGATAACATTATGACGCTAGTATCTGTCATGCCGTTGCAGTTCTGGTATGTATAGCTTATTACCAGCTCTGACGTACTCCTATGGGCATCTGAACCCGGCCGCTGTGTTGCGAAACTTTCTGTTATGAATTATCGCCAACAGTATCCACAGGTTCATGCGTCACGATACATACATATCGCAATTTGTCGATTGGGCAGTCCATCTTCTGCCATTCCAATAATTCGGCCCGTTTTAAAGTACGCGAGGTGCTCGTAACATCGTCTTTGGAGTCGACAGGTCTACTTCACTGGAGTCTGCCCGACACATTGCTAAGACACACTAGCTACACACATCGCTAAGATTTACGATCTGAATAACTTCTATGAACCAATATTTAGCTCTCTATCACTGATATATCAAAATTTGACCTTTGACTTCGAATGACCCATGACATCAAAATTTTCACAACGGTTCTAAGATCTAAGATTCGAAATTACCTCTAGTCACCAATTTTCAGCCCTCTAGTGCCAATAGATAAAGTTTGACCTTTGACTTCGAAGGGTTGTCGTATCCTAAATTTCACAACGTTTTTATGATCTATGAGATATGAGCCTCTCAGAAGCCAAACTGATCAACTCCATAAAATAAAAAGTGGAGAAAATTGATGATTCTCTAATAATTTTAATTTTAAATTTTAATTTAATTTTAATTTTAAAACTTTGCTTGAAATATACGAACAAAGAAATATTATATAGAGTAATATCATAGATATAGGTTTTATATTACAAGACGTAAAAATAGATAAAAATAACCTGCTTCGGTACAAAAATTGCGAAATTTACAAAAAGTGGATTTGATCAGTTTGGCTTCTAGAAACCAATTTTTAGATCTCTAAGCACCCTCCGGATTAGATATCGAAAGATCCTCCGACCCAAAACACCTCCAGATACCGATTTTCAAGTTGCTAGTACTTGCAGATCAAGGTGTGACTTCTACGTTACCTCTGTTTGATCGTAAGGTACACGTCGGTGGTGAAATATTGGATTTTTACCTAGATCAATGACCAGGATTATCCCTAAGTACAATTTTTCAAAGCTATAATATTTCTGCATCATTAAAATTGGCGTGATTCCCTGTCACTCAGTCATTCAATCAATCCCTTACAATAGGCTATAGATATATATATATATGATACGAAATTTGAATTTATGAATGGAAGTACGCAGCAAAATTGAAAAGTTTTGTTACAAGATGTTGGAAAATTGGTGCCTCACGCGGCGTTTTTCTCTGGAAATGGGCTGGTAATGACACGACGGGCTAAGAATCTCTTTTTTTAGATAAATACTAATGATGCGAGTTTCAAGACACTTGATTGCCACCTTTAAATCAAAACACCACAAACCAGTTTAAACCACCGTTTAACTCTGACAGTCGCCTTCAAACCAAAACATTGAGAGCCATCTTCAAACTTTTAAAACTATGACAATCTCTTTCAAAACTAAAACCATGACAGTCGCTTTCAAACCAAAACTCTAACAGCCATCTTCAAACTAAAACCTTAACATCGCTTTCAAACCAAATTTTTGAGAGCCGTCTTCAAGCTAAAATCCCGACATCCATCTTCAAATCTAAATCCTGACAGTCGCTTCAAACTGTAACCCTGACAGACATCTTGAAACTGAAACCCTAACAGTCACCTTCAAATCACAACCCGACAGTAGCTTTCAAGCCAAATCCCTAATAACCATCTTCAAATTAAAAACCTAACAGCTACCTTCAAACTAAAACCCTAACAATCACGTTCAAAGTAAGACTCTGCCTGACAGTCATCTTCAAATCAAAATCCTGACAGTCACCATAAAACCGGAACACCTACAAATCACCTCAAACTTGTCTAAAATATTAAACCAGATTCCCTTAACCTAGAAAACTAACACCTTATTTATTCTAAACACAGCTCCACTCCAAGGAAGAGAAAAGAAACAACGTGTCTTGTTATCACTCTACTGCTGATTTTGGTTTTACAACTTTTTTTGTTCCTTCCATTAGCTTTTCCTAACAATTCGAAATGTTTCCTTTGATCCATCGTCGGATACGTTGTCAAGATTTTATTACTCAAATTCCAACCCCTTTTAAGAAACAGGACAAATTCCAATCACTCAACTGTAAAAGAATGCGTTAAAACGTTTCCTTCCAGAAAGAGAGATGCCAAGCATCGATCCCAAGTTGGCAAGTCTTCGCAAGCTGCCTTAATTGTCAAAGCGGACGGCGGACGGATAGCATCTCTGCCGATAGACCCTGTCAGTGATGAATATCGATGCGCCTAACCCAATTTAACTCCATCTTCCCGTAATGCAATCCAACACCTTTCACTTCGTTTTGCGCACGCATCTACAACATATACAAACGAATCGTCGATCAATCTGTCGGGAACACCTTAAGTTGCTTTGTTTCAATGACAGGCCTTCTTGTGCTTCCGAACATCATAGATAAGGTCAGTGATGCGTGAAATTCCCCCAGCGTGCATATGACAAGGTTACGTCTGCATAAAATATGATGTGCGAGGAGCATGTTTCGATCGAGCATTACTGCAGACACAGAGGAAGGAGTAAAGGAGAGAGAAACCGCTTAGCTTTGGGGTGAAGAACAGTCTCGTGTCTCGTAGGCGTTCTCCGCAGTTCCAAGCAGCCATATGTGTAACAGAGCATGCCTCGCAGCGAAGAAGCTGAATGGCTTGATGTCTTCTCCTTCTTGCTCCTGAGACGAATCTCTCGGTGATTATATTAAACTCTGAACCATGAAAGTTGGGTTCCTGTTTAGTTCCACTGTTGACTGCTATTTGTCTCTGGCGCCATGTCGTCTTAAATGGTGTAGAGGATGCTGCTCGGTTTGCGAGGGTCTTAAAAGATGGAAATGCTAGAAGCTAGTGGACCAGTGTGGAAGTTGAGTCTATGAGCATACTCTCCGAAAGTGAAATGGCTAGAATGAAAAATGTGCTTCAAGTGCAGCAGCTGTTGCCTGAAATATATCGTTTCCATTTCATCTGAACAAAGTTTTTTATTAGTATTTTACGTAATACAGAATTGGCTTTCCTTGTTTCAATAACATTTTTTTGTTAAACTACAGAAACGAATGTCTCTGGGTCTACAGAACGTTTTGTGATCGTTTTACATCTGAGTTGGGTAATTTTGATCTCTGGGTGGCACTTTTTTGCACGCAATGGGCTCTCACTAGGTCACAAGGACCCCAAGGGCTCAGAGTTTATTAGGGGGAGGGGATCCACTGGACAGCTATTGGGAGACAGATGCAAGCCTCCCGTTAAGGACACCAAGCGTGTTCTTTAATGTGCACAGGTATGGCTCTCCTGCAATCAGGCCATGGACTTACTTACCTACCGACGGAATGGACCTTTCCAAGATCATCAGCACTCTCTTTTGGACCGAAACTTGGGTGAATGGTGAGCAGAGATTATATCAACGGTGGTACAGTTGGAACTCGAACCTGGGAATTATGGATTACGAGCCAGAAGCGCTATCATCTGAACCAACCACCCGCCCCGTTCCGCAGAATCCTCTGAGAAGAATTTTGTTTTGCCCACAGTTTTTGGCTAAATGATCAGATCACAAAGACCCCAATGGCTGAGACAAGGTTGGAGAAAGGGGACCAATTGGACCACTGTTAGGAGACAGATGGTAGTCTCCCATTTAAGGTCACCTAGCGTGTTCTTTAACGTCGTGCACAGGGAAAAGCTCTCCTGACATGGCTCAACTCTTGCCCAGAGTAAAGCTCTCCTGACACGGTTCAACTGTTGCACACTCGAGCCAGGGTCGACTCAACCGACTAAGTCTTTGAAAAAATACCCATCTTTTAGAAATCTGCTAAATTCTCATAGATATGAGATTTGAAAATAAAAAAAATATGTTAAAAAAACGCGATGCATGAAATTCAAGGGTATGCACTATTCAAAAGGGGGCTCGTGTTCGTTGTCATTGTTTCCTGGATGTCAGTGGACTACGAACACCATCTTTGTTACTCTTTAACAACAGATATTCTTTCCCCAGCGATTGAAGTAGTAAAGCATCGCAATTTGTGACAAAATGTATTAGTAAGGATTTCATTCGTCTCGAATCACGTTTTTTTGCATTTTATTTCATACGTCTGCAGTCACTTTCGTTTTTTCTTCAGTCTTCATTTCCATCAATCCTTTGCCTTTTCTCATTTTCCTGAAAATCATTGCTGGAATAAAGTGTCAGTGCTCTGCCAGAGCTACCTCTACTGTATTAGTTTAGACAGTGCAATAACACAGAGACATTATTTTAACATAAAAAAAATACCCCCTCAAGCAGCTGCTTGCCACAGAGGTCTGACCTGTCAGTTTATATGCCATAGTAGAAGGTCTGAGAGGATAGCAATATCTCAACAGACAGTGTTTAAATTAAAATTATATCTCTGAAAACTCTACTGGTAGCTATATATTTTTAAAAAACAAGCATTGGGTTTAAAATATTCCTACAATTTTTAATAAATTCTTAACAAGCAAATCATTTTAGTTTACATTTAAAAATATTTAGCTTGTAGTTAAACTTTAGAAAATTAAATCACTAAGTCTTTGCGCATATTTCCCCTCTTTTGTTAAATAGCTTTCTTGCCTAGGTCTTATATAGGTGGCCATTGATGACGAGAATGAACTTCCACATTAATACAATCATCTGGTTTTCCCGGAAATGAAGAGATTGAGCATCTAGTGTTTCTCCAGATACACTCTGCTATTAAATGTTTCACTTCTAATACTATACTCTATAATTTACTTTCTTTGTTTCACTTTCCACTGCAGAAAAAATATGTTCTTTCTAACCACGATGTTCTCGATTTATATTATTCTAGCCACCTCTATCGATCAAGTTCTTTTCTCTAACGATCAAGTTCTTTTTTGTTTCGGATGTTTAACGGTTAAATTCACTGTACTAAATATTTTTTTAATAAATGTTGTTTTCCGATAATTTTTCGATTGCAATAAATTTAAGAAATTACCTCAGATTATTATTACTCCTACATTGAAATATGTACATATCAAATAGCGCTATTTTTGCGTCTTTTACATTTACGCGGTCATTTTTAGGAACCACCTCTCGCGCAACTACAACTCACACAACCACAATCTCCATAATTATATCCATAGGATATCTAATATGACCAGTGTATAGCTACTGGTTATTTTAGATATCTTATGGATATATTCTGGAGATTGTGGTTGTGTGGGGGAGAACTGGGTGTATATGAATAAATACGTTTAACTATTGCAGTCAATCAAACTTTGAGTCCCGAAGCATTATTGCACACACAATGGCCCCCCATCATTAGGTACAGTCGCTCAAAAAATATCCGAACACTATGGTTGATTACAGAATTCAGAAAAAATAGCTGGCAACGATTTCTTTAGAAATCAGTGATCTGGCAAACTCTCCGCCTTGCCCTCGGTAAGTAGGCAACACTGATGGACTTGGAATGGCCACTGTCCGTCGGATGGGACGTTAAGCCGTGGCTCCATATGAAGGAGCCATGGCCTTTGTACATGTTAAAGAACACGCTGGATGAACTTGATGGGAGGCTTTAGGTTTGGCCTAACCTTCCAACCTTCTCTGACCCCATGGGCTCAGGGATGGTTGGAGGAGAAAACCCATTGGATAGCTGGTTGGAGACACATGGTATAGCCTCCCGTCAAGGCCATCCAGAGTGTTCTTTAACGTGCACAAGGTGTGGCTCTCTCTCCCGCACATGGCTTGACGTCCCATATGACGGATGGCGGAATTTTGGATGGCGGCCTTTCCAAGTCCGTCGGTGTCCTACTGCCCTACCGAATGACAGGAAGGAGGGGAGTTTTGGGGAGATAAGTCTCGACGCTGGCAAAGGTGGGACTCGAACCTAAGAATTGCAGATTACTACTGCACAACCGACTGAGGCTTCCCCCGCCCACTGAAGGGAGGCTACCATCTGTCTTCTAACAAGCTGTCCAGTGGGTCTACTTCCTCAGTTTTCCCTAAACCCTTCAGGTCCTTATGACCTGGCCATTTAACCCATTGTATGGAAAAAAAAGTGCCACTCAGAAGTAAAACAACCCAAAGACTAAATCTAACAAATGATACAACTATAGACATCTTTTCCCAACATTAAAACCATTCAACTGGAAACGACGCATCTAAATAATTAAAAAAATTCCTCTGTGTCCTATGCTTTCCAACTTCATTTTCACCAATAGATTTCAAATGCTTCTTCACTATACTTGTTCATTGAGATAATGTATTACCTCATAGCACTTCAGAGAGAACAAATTCATTTTCCATGAAGCACTCGAGACGACTGTTTTGCTTCATCCTCCGCAGTAGACCTACGAGAAAACAAAGTTATTAAATAAAGTAATCGATGTTTTGAAGCCTTCTTTTCATTTCCTTGATAAGCACACTTCGGAGAGCGCCATATTGCAAGTCTTGTTAGGTCGCCGCTTTCCCACAAGGGCAGTTTAAAACGAAATACGGGCAATGTAAATGACGTGTAGTTTTATACGGCGGACATAGTCGTTAAAATTTGCATAACAGTATTAGCCACATAAATCTCAGTGACACAAATGCGTATTGGAATTACGCTGGAGACAGGTTTCATTAAAACGAGAACACGGATGGTATGGATGGTGGAAAGCTGTTGTTGTTGTTTTTTTTTGGCTTCCTTGCTCTGTCGAAGTTATTCTCTGTGTTGTGTGACAAAACTGGATTTTGCTTTTGTTTTTACCAAACCATTGCACCTAAATTATTAAGGAAAGTAGATAGATTTGGTGTACACACTAAATGTTGTTAGGTTTTAACTGTTGAATTAAAATAAGTTTTTTTTAAATAAAAATATTTGTGTTATGAAGCCTAGTTAGAATTACTAGAGAAGGTAGAAATTACTGTTCTGCTGTGCCCAGGAGCTCATAACACTTTTTGTTAGGGAGGCAATTGTAGCAGGGAGGTCAGCTCTGCGATAAAAAATTGGGTTCCATTTTCAAGATTTCAATGTGTATACCTTTTTCAGAGTTCGTACGTGAAACTTAAAATAAGTTTTTCCCAATTCTGTCGATTTTCTGTAAAATAACAATTATTACCAAATCCTTTTCCTATGAGATCCCAGGGACCCTAAGGTCCCGGGACGCTACAGCGCTCTTTACCAATCTCCGCCTGGTTGTGTCACATCTGAACGTAACATTTTTGCACACATGAAACTACATGTGGCCAAGTCACAAGGACTCCAAAGGCTCACAGCTGCTAAGAGATTCACCGGAGAGTTGGCGGGGGTGACTCGGTCAGTAGGGCGCCAGGCTCGTAATCTGTAGTTCCCAGGTTCGAGTCCCAGCTGGGTCAGCGTTGAGATTTATCTCCGCAAAACTCCCCGCCCTGCCCACGGTCAGTAGGGGACACCGATGGGCTTGGAAAGGCCGCCGTCCATCGGATGGGACGTTAAGCCGTGGCCCCGTGTGCGGGAGAGACATACTCTGTGCACGTTAAAGAACAGGCTGGATGGCCTTGACGGGAGGCTACCATCTGTCTCCCAACAGCTGTTCCAGTGGGTCCCCTCCCCCAACCTTCTCTGAGCCTTCGGGGTCCATTTGACCTGGCCATTTAGCCCATGCTGTGCAAAAAAGTGCCGCTCAGAGGTAAAACAACCCAACCCAACCGGAGAGTTGTTAGAGTGGAAGGCTTCCGTTAGACTCCCATCGTATTCTTTAACGAGACTAGGATATGACTCCCCAGCACAAGAAAGACGGCTTAACGCCTCATCCGACCGATGGCCACCTTTCCAAGGACATCGGTATCCTCTTTCTCAGTGAGAAAGAAGATTAGCGGCGAAGATCTCAGTTGCACGCACAGTAGAGACTACCCGGGAACATCAGGTTACAAGTTTTGTGCCTTTTCGACTGAGCAAATTCAAGCCCCGATGCAACCAGTGATTGTAGATATGCAACTAGTGTTTTGGATATGAAAGAACTGCAGTGGTGTTACAATTTGCGTGTTTGGGTTCGGTTGCAGAGGGAAGATTTCTGTACTTCTAAACATATTTTTTTTTGAACACAATGGTTATAAATGTAGACTTCCATGAAGAAATAAAATGGTTTGTTTAGCCCTGTTAATAAAATAAAACGGATTGTTTAGCCCCGTTAAAAAAATAAAAGGGATTGTTTTGCCCCGGGTAGAAAATAAAACGGTTGTTTAGACACAATAGAAAAATAAAAGGGAAATTTTAGCCCGGTAGAAAAATTAAAGGGGTCGTTTAGCCCCGTTAAAAGATTAAAAGGGATCGTTTAGCCCCGTTAGAAAAATAAAAGGGATGGTTTAACGCTGGTAGAAAAATAAAAAATGTCTTTAGTCCAGGTATAAAAACAAAAGGGGTCTTTCAGACCGAAAAGGGAACAATCGGCCGAAAAATGTAGGGAACTACTGGTTTAAATGTTCAGATCTCGAAGAATCAATAGGCCCAGAACTGGGTAGGGAAGGGACACAGATGGTAGCCTCCCGTTTAGACTATCCAGCGTGTTCTTTAAGGTGCAAAGGTATGTTCGATGTTCGTTTTTTCACCGAGGGCAAAAGGAGAGTGATAATTGATGGAGATAACTGAGCATGCTCAACTGATGAGCCCAATTGAGCATGCACAGTTGGCATGCACACAAGGACCCCGAAGGTTCAGAGAAGATTGAGGAAGATGATCTACTGGACAGCTATTGGGAGACAAATGGTAGGCCTCACGTCGAGGCCATCCGGAGTGTTCTTGAAAGTGCACAGGTTATGGCACTTCCGCACACGGCGAACTGTTTAACGTCCCATCCGACGGACAGCGACCTTTCCAAGCCATCGGTGTCCTCTACCAACAGAGGGAAAGGCGGGGAGTTTTTCGGAGATGAATCTAAACTCCTGCCTAAGTGGGATTCGAACCTACAGTACTGTGCTAATTAGTTGGGAGAAGTGAAGCCTGGAGATCCTCTTCGATCCGGCCACATCCAGTAATCCCCCAAACACCCACCCAAGGTCATGTTTTGGGAATGTTTCACAGCTTCTGGGCCTCAGACGCTTCACCCCATTGAAGGAATGATGGACAGCAAAAAGTACATAGGCGTTCTGGAGGTGAAAATGGTCCCAACACTGCAGAAGCTGTTTCCTAACGGAGATGGGTTATTTCAACAGGATCTGGCTCCATGCCACAATTCTAAGCTTGCTAAGAGCTTCTTTACCCAGCAACATTTGAAGGTATTGGAGTGGCCAGGAAATTTACCCGATCTAAACCCCACAAAAATTTGTTGGCCATTATTAAAGCACGCATATCTAAGATGGATTGCACGACGAAAGCCAAAATGGTAGAAAGTGTCATGAAAGTGTGGTACCACGACCCTGAAGTGAAGGAGATGTGTGGAAAGCTAGTGGCATCAATGGTTGAGAGGGTGAAAGAAGTAATTAAAGCTAAGGGGGATCACATTCACTATTAACTACACTATTAAACAAATAAATATTTTAGTTGTGTCTTTGTTACTGCATTTTCCTATTGTCCCAACTAATTTGCACAGTACTGTAGGAACTGCCGATTACGACTCTGGCGCATTACCAACCGAGCCATTGCAATCCCGGCATAGCTGGAATTCGAACCTGGAAATTGCAAATAATAAAATTGGCATGCTAGCAACAGATTCAGCACTTGCCCCTAATCCCGTTTGGCGTTTGTTGCTCTGTGTCCTTTTTTGCTGCACCATAACTCTCGAAGTATTCGAGGGATCATTTTCGTTTTTGGAAGGCAGACCCTTCATACGAAAAACATTTTCTGTGAACTAATTTATCTAATTTAAAAAAAAGCTGAAAAAAGACAGATTTTTACTAAGAGAGTTTGAGAGGAAAGTATCAGAGTAAAAAAAAAGAGGACGGAGTTGTCTCAGTCGGTAGCGCGCAAAACTCGTATTATGAAGTTCCCAGGGTAGATCCCAAATGGCCCCCCTCCTGAGAATTTTCTCCTCTAACTCCCGTTCTGCCCCCGGTAACAAAGGGAACAAAAGTGACATGGCCCGCCGTCCGTCGGATGGGACTTTAATTGGTGACACTCTACGCTAAAGAACATGCTGGGTGGACTTCGCGAAAGGATTGGAAAGGACGCCGTCGGTGGGATGGGACGTTGAACCGTGGTCTTTGTGCTGAAGAACCATACCCTGTGCACGTTAAAGAACACTCTGGATGGCCTTAACGGGAGACTACCATCTGTCTCCTAACAGCTGTTCCAGTGGGTTCTCTCCCCTCAAACCTCTCTGAGCCTTCGGGCTTTTTGTGCTCTTTGATAATTCAAATTTATCAAAAAACATAATTTTCAAACTTCTTTCCTTAACGAAACACAACTGGAACTTCAAATTTCTATTAACCCATTATAATAATTCGAAAATGCTCATAGACGTCTTTCGGTATGCATGAGAATATGCACATGCTGTGAAGAAATATAGTAAGCCGAACTTAATTGGCTTTTAAGACTGTCTTTGAGAAATTACCTATGACAGAATCCTACCACGATCGCTGTAGCGTCATCTCGCTGCTTCAGGTACTCTGCTCTCCTTTGAAGCAGCTCACAGCGTACATGACCACAGACTCACGAGAAGCAAACCAGACGGGCGATCAACATCGTGATCCATCAGTAAACAGCTCTCATCGCAACTAATAAAGGAACTTAATCTCCGATCACGAGCTGAGTAGGAGGTTGTTTCTAAGGTGAGGGGAACTTGTTTGCTAGAGAATTAAGCGCGAGGGCTGTCAAGAAGAGATTAACTGAGTTGATGCCGTAGTTAGTAAGAGTTAATGGGAGACTGCCGCATAGATACCAGGAGGTGGACTTTCCTCTCTTAGTTTGCTTCTTTCGAAATCTTTCTCTTCGTTGCAGGAACGACCAAAGATAACCAAGGGCACAGGGAAGATACTGATGATGAAGAGTAAAGGATGGAGATGGAAACGTATTATTGATCAAATTCTAGCACCTGTAGCGGTGAAAAAAGCTTCAGTTTGATGCTCTAGGTAAGATTGTTGATGAGGACATAATGAAAATAGATGAGAGATGGGATCATAAGAGGTGGGTGGTTATTACGAAACTAATCACGTGTGAAAATGAAAAGTTATAGAAGTTATAGAACAATGAAGGTAGCGTGTGAGAAAGGAATGGGGGAAAAATGAGAAGTAAAGAACTGTTAAGAGTATGAACAGAAGCTGTGCAAATTTGTGGGGAAAAATTAAGTGATGAAACATAACAAGTTGAACAGAAAAATGGGAAGAAAATAAATTTAAATCTTGGAAAATGAATTTTTGATAAGTTCGTTTTTAGCGCAACGTTGCATCTTTTCGTGTATTGCACTCTCTTAAAACACTTATACTGTTGTGAAAACAGAATCGGATTGCAATGATTTCTGTTTTGTTCCTGTGGTGCAGGGTTTCAAAATCGAGGATCGTAAACCAAACTTTGGTAGCGGGAATTTTATAAACGAGCAGAGAATGGCTCTCGGGCTTTCCCCGCCACAAAAGCAAGAACAAAAAAAAGGAAGCGAAAAGAAACAAACAATTAGTCTTCATGTCTGTAGGTACCGAAAAGAAACAAACAATTAGTCTTCATGTCTGTAGGTACCGAAAAGAAACAAACAATTAGTCTTCATGTCTGTAGGTACCGCACACCATATCTATTAGGGTCATAAGGTGAAGGGGAATTTGAATTTAGGATCTCGAAAAGAATGGGAGTTTGAATTTAGGTCTCGAGAAGAATGGGAGTTTGAATTTAGGTCTCGAGAAGAATGGGAGTTTGAATTTAGGTCTCGGAAGAATGGGAGTTCGAATTTAAGTCTCGAGAAGAATGGGAGTTTGAATTTAGGGATACCCGTCTGTAGAGTAATGTTATTCAACTGAAGTTCCAGAGATTGCTTCGTTAAAGATGGTAGAAAAACAGAGAAGTAAACATCACCCCAGAAATATCAATACAGATTATTTTAGTAAATTTACAAAAAAATACTTGAAGGATAACATACTGCCTTTGGCGAATATGAAATGCTAATTTTCAGAGAAAAATGAAGTTTTCCATTTTCGGAATTTCGCACCCTTTAGCCGAAAAATTCAACCCAAAATAGTTTTCATTTATCTCTAAAAGCAAAATATTTTGCTTAAAAATGCATTTTCTACCCCCTCTGGGGGGAGGGTAAGGTAAAAATCATTGTTATCAACGGAAACTCCACAACATTCACATTTTACAATCAAAATTTCAAATTTGTAATGCAATTTTATAGTTTGCAATATTAGCTTGAAATTTTGCATTTTTCAACTTTTCCACCGTTAGAGGGCACAATTATATCAATAGGAAGATTCCGAAAGTTGGAATCGTAATATTTCGTCAATACTTATCTAATCCGAAAATAACTTTTTATTTATCTTTAAGAACAAAAAAGTCGATGTCTACAGACGGCCGGCCAGACAGACGACAAAGTGAAAAGATTAGCTCGTTTTTTTTTTGAAAACGAGCTAACAAGTCTGTCTTTAATTATCCTGAGGTTTTCGTCTCTGCCTGTGATAATATATAGGCGGCTACATTTACTCCTTGAAGCCAATATTTCCTTAGCCATCTGTATACACGGGGCCAGGAAAATCGTAAAAAAAAGAGGAAAAAAAAGAAGAAAATTAAATATGCGTATTTTTATTTGTTTAACGTTTAACAATAGGTTACTTGTTTTTAAGTAATATAAAATAATTCTTTTGTAATGATTTTATAAAAATATTTTGAAATTCATCATGATGTTTTAAAAATAATTACTACCAGACGAATTTTAATACACATAATTTTAAATTGAAAATCTCTCTCTATTTGTGTGTGGATGTATATATATCATCATCATCCTCAAGCAGCTATGGGCTACGGAGGTTCAACCAGACCGTGCAGTTTAATTCTTCAAGCACATCTGTCCTGAGCTACATCTGCAGCATCCGGCCACTGCACACCAATTTTAACAAGATCCTGTTTCACATTGTCTGCCCACCGCATCCTAGGTCTCCCCTCTTTTTGAGGCCTTTAGGCACACTGTTCATAACCCTATTCGCTAATCTATAATTATCTATACGGGCAACATGGCCAAACCAACGGAGTCTCTCTCTGCACAATATGCTGCTTAAAGGAGGTTGCAGACTCCTTTGCCTAACCTCATCGTCAGTTACAAAGTTAAACCACCTAATACCCAAGATGCTGCATAAAGCATCTAGAATTAAAAACATCTAGTTTCCTGTTATCTTGTTTACACAGCGTTCAAGTTTCATTACCATAACTAACCCTAGAAAGAACCAAACTGTTATACAATCTAATTTTTGTCTTTAGGTGTATATGCCTATATCAAAATTAATTCCACTCTTAGTGCACTGTTCAGGCCCAGTATGATATAGGTGGATCTGACTAAGACAGTTGTTGAATAGGAGAGGGAAAAAGTAGGAAATTAAATATTTACAAAGATTTAGTGAATTAATTGCAAGATATTAATTTTATTGGCATAAAGTAAAATAATTTATTTATGTTATTTATTAAAACATTTTTGAATATTTTAAAATTAATTACCAATTTTTTAAAAACAGATACTACCGGTTGAATTTTAAGTTAATATAATTTAATTGAAACATCTGTACTGAAAAAATTCTTCTCTACTAGTGCATTGTACAGGCCTGGTATAAGTGTCTTGGGTATAGCTCCTGGAGTCTAATTGGTTCCCTGAAAGGTAATCAGAAAGGGTCCGCAGTGTCTTAAGACAATTGAAGAACATTTATAGTTTTTTTAAATTAAAATGCAATCCCGCTGAACAAAGTAACAACGAATGCTATTTGTTAAAAATATATTTCTTAATAATTTTCTGTAAATCACTTGGATGATTATTGATATTTATTTTCTACGAAGCGGCGAATTTATTTGATCTTAAAATGCGAAATGAACTCTTTTGTTTTTACATTAATAATTTGATTATTAAAAACCAGATTAATCCATGCGATTGTTCGAAAGTTATAGTAGAACAAACAGAAACAGAAAGAAATCTGTTAACAACTAAATCAATGCTGAAACACCGAACTTTCTCAGTATTAACAATTAGAGTTCGTAGTCAAAAACACTGCGTAGAAATTTATAATGAGGCAACGTAAAACTCTTAGCGTTGTGTTCCCGTTAATCGAGAAAGAAAAAAAAATCATTTTGCAACACCTTGTCTCATAATTCTGTTTACACTGCACAAAGGATAAGGATTATTTCTCTGACTTCTTTTTCTCCAACCGACTTAAAAAAAAAATCACTGGCTTTCCACTTGCGTTCTCCTATTTATTTTTTTTCCGTATGAAGCTCTTTGTTTCTTTCCCTTTTGTGCTCTCATGGGGAAAACTATTGGCGAATTAAGAGTTTGCGACGTCTTCTACACTAGGCGAAGTCGTCCTTTATAATTTTTTTCATCTCAAGCAAATATGAAGTTCATATTGTTTTTTGCCTTTATACTGATGAATTGTTTATTGACTGTACGAAAAAAAATTAATTAAAGAGGAATCTTTAAATTCCTGCCTACGATCTTTCTTTCGCATACCAAGCTAGAGAGCTTGTGGCGTTGTCCAAAGCTTTTAATCTTGTCTTGCTGCAGCTTGTAATAAAACTATCCACGAAGAGAAATCAGTGTGAAAAATTAGGTTCGACAGCTGTCGGAGTCTCTTAAGGGGTATTGGGAAAAGAAGTTTGCACATCCGTGGTAGCTAAATGGCGAATAAAAATAGTAAAGTTTTAATGCTTAGAAAAACATTTTTTTGAAGTTGAAAAACCTTACACGTGGAATTATTAAAGTTGATCTTTTCGGCAAGTTTATTAATGCAATGAAAATATCGTTAAGTATCTGCGGATAAACGTTTTAACTATTACAAAGTAGCTTTAAAAAGAGCTACTTTTAGGAAATATGTGCTTAAAAATAAAAAGCTTCAAAATAACATCTTAAACGATGAAATATAATATTTGTGGAGCTCAACTGAGTTTCGAAAATATTTAATAAAAATCTGAGAAAACTTCGTTGTGTATTTTGATGTTTAAGCATTTCCTAGTGAGTATTTTTAAGTTCGGTCATTTTAGCTCAGAGGATCGGTTTTGCACACAACGGGCTAAATGGCCAGACCACAAGGACTCCAAGGGCTCAGAAAAGATTGGGGGAAGGGGACCCAGTGGACAGCTGTTGGGATACAGATGGTAACCTCCGGTCAAGGCCATCCAGAGGGTTCTTTAACATACAAAGGGTGATGGCTCTTCCATTCATAGGGCCCAGGCTTAACGACGGACGGAGTCCTTTCCAAACCCTTCGGAGTCCCCTTCTTGACCGAGGGCTGGATAAGGGTTTAGCGGAAATAAATTTCAAGGTATCGCAGATGGGTTAAAAAAGAGAAATAGGAAGTCAAAAAAAAAACGGATAAAAATTGAAAAGAGAAATATTAACAACTCTCCCATAAATATATTTTTATTCATTAAAGTTGGTTATTCATTAAGGAGTGCAATCGATTGAGGCAATCCTTGCTCATATTTCTTAAGTAGTTGAGGTGAGGGTTAACTCAATTGCTTTAAAAAAATCCCCATTTCGAGTTTCTCATTGTGCCTGGGCTGAAATATTATTCGATAATACTCCTCTGGTGCTGGTGAGAAACATGGTTTGGTGAAAGCTATCGTCCGTCGGATGGGATGTTAAGCCCTGGCTCCATGACAGGAGTTACAAACCTTGTAAGCGTTAAGGAACGTGCTTGACTGCTATAATGAGAAATTTCTATCTGTCAACTCTCTCTTCCCCTCCGGGGGGGGGAGGAGAGTTGTTAGGAGACAGATAGCTTTTTTTGGGGGGGGGACAAAAAAACGAAAAAAGAAATTCGGTCGTATTATGTGAAATCTCAAATTTGTCTAGCTGCTTTGAAATACAAATCAGTTACAAAACAGTTTTACTTTGAAATCCAAACTAGTTTGTATAATCTTATTTTAGCCTCATAGTATATGTGCGACACTACGAATAGATTTAAAAAAGCAACTGTAAAACTTTATTCCATGAATAATATCATTTTAATCATTCCTGTCCGATGGAATATTTCAATATATGGGAAACCTATTCAAGTCTCATTCTCAGACCCCCCGAGGATAAATTTTCGCCCCCCCGGGGATCTAAATCCTGGGTACATGGCTGCACTGGTGAGCTTGGGAATGTCGCTGTCTGTCGGATGGGACGTTAAGCGGTAGTTCCGTTTTCCGGGAAGCCATACCCTGTGCACGTGAAAGAACACACTGGATGGTCTTAACCGGAAGTTGTTATTTGTCTCTAAACAGCTGTTTATTTGGTCCCATTCCCCAAACGTTTTTGGGCAAGGATGAATTTTAGGAGATTGAAGTCTCTCGTCAAGGCCATCAAGTATGTTCTTCAAGTATTCTTTAACGAGTAGAAGGTTTAGCTCTCTGTACACGGAGCCACGGTAAAACAACTCATCCGAGGAACGATAGCCTTTATTAACACATCGCTGTCCCTTTTTTTCTTTTTTTACCAAAGCTAAAAGTTTTTTTAGAAAGTAATATGCACTTAAAAATTTAAGCAGTTTCCAAATGACTAAATGGACAGATAATGATTTCAAATGGCCATATGACCTAATGGCCTAACTGGCAATTTCACCCATTGCTAAAAAAAACGCGAAAAAAAAAAATCCGCATGTTTTACAGAGGTAAAATTAGCTAACTTAACTTTCGCTTCAATTTTTTTAAATATAAATTTTCTGGACATGGTTATAAGACTGTTTTTTTCAGTTTTTGGACCTTAAGATACATCCTTGAGGTTGTGCTTCGCACTTTCATCTTGTACACATTGTTTTGTATTTGAAATGGGACTTTTTTAATTCATCTACTTTTTAATTCTCTTACCGGAAAACTCAATTGAATTTTAATTCCCATAAGATTTTTGACCTTTGAAAGAGTTGTTAATATTTCTCTTTTAAATTCTTATCCGTTTTTTTTTGACTTCCTATTTCTCTTTTTTTAACTTTCAGCATCACTGTTGTTTTGTTTCTCTTGTTATTAATATCTTTGTCGGAAAACTGTTTGGCCCGAAAGGAAACGAATAAATTTGCAAATACGAACTTTAATTTTTAGCAGATTACTCTTATTAGTTAAAGTCAATTAAATGAATATGTTCCTATTTCTATATGTCTTCATTCCCAATTCGTTTCTTTGTTTTACTTCTTGTTTTTTTTACTATATTATAGTCTAACATCAGAGATTTACTTTTACAGTTTAGTGTTTAATTGCTTCTCGTAGAGTAGAGTGAGAACACCAAAACTTCGAATGATTACTACCTCTCTGGTTTTGTTTAAATAATTCTTGTTTCTCTCTTAAATATACATCATAATCTTAACGTATGAGAAAGTGCGCATCTGAAACTCACATTCCGTTTAGAGCTTGATTTCCTTTTGCTCGCTATATTCTTACTTTCCCTTTTTTCCCATTTAATTAATAGTAATACTTAAATATCATATCAAATAATTATTTATTAAAATAAATTACCGGAAACTTTTTAATTTTATGTATCTAAGAATTTTTGAAAAATTTTCTTATTATTTTAATTATGCGTTAATACATGAATAATCTGCATCAATATATATTATGCATTTTTATTTGTATTAATGAAAGTTTTTCTACACCATATTATGATTCACTTTAGGAATTAACGCATAATCATATTTATTTTAATCAACGAAACAGCCACTACAACTTTAACTTTTTGATCTTTCACTTTACAAGTTGCTGTTGTGATTAATAATATTATTTAATTTACTGAAAACCAAAAAATACGTTCAGAAGCACACGATTTTATATCTCTCTACTGTATATCTTACCCAATATTAAATTATATTAGCTAGTTTCACTTTATATGCCCACTTCACACTAATAGCAACTGTGATTATTCATTTGCAAGGCCTAATTTTTTCTAGTATTATTTTTTCCAACTTTCTAATTTTTCTCTTTTTCTCGCCTTTATTTTTCCAGTTCGATCTTGTGAAAAAACGAATAATAAAAATAACTGTTTCATATGTAAATCAGGTTACATTTTAATTTATATTTATTACATATCTAAATGAATTAGTTCTTTATTATTTTACTGCTTACTATAATTGTTTCAAGTGTTATGTTACCCTTAAAATGCGTGTTTAAAGTTCTGATTTGATTTTAATTGTCTTGTTCCGTTGGTAATTGTCTACAGCGAAATCAAGATAACATTTTCAAACAATTTTTATAACAATCGTGTCACTTAATGTGTAAATATCGCTGGGGCGGGGGTGGCTCAGTCGGTAGCGCGCCAGGCTCGTAATCTGTAGTTCCCAGGTTCGAGTCCCAGGTGGGTCAGCGTTGAGATTTATCTCCGCAAAATTTCCCCGCCCTGCCCACGGTCAGTAGGGGACACCGATGTGCTTGAAAAGGCCGTCGTCCGTCGGATGGGACGTTAAGCCGTGGCCCCGTGTGCGGGAGAGCCATACCCTGTGCACGTTAAAGAACACGCATGATGGCCTTGACGGGAGGCTACCATCTGTCTCTCAACAGCTGTTCCAGTGGGTCCCCTCCCCCAACATTCTCTGAGCCTTCGGGGTCCTTGTGGCCTGGCCATTTAGCCCATGGTGTGCAAAAAAGTGCCGCTCAGAGGTAAAACAATCCAATCCAATGTAAATATCGCAAGTCCACAAACGAAGCTAATTCCTCCAGGATCATTTTTAATAACGCCAGGATTAGACTGTTTTTATCTAAATGACAACACCTTATAGAGGGCCAACATTGCTTCGCTTGATATCGTTTTGTTCTAAATCTTATGTAAAGCCTCTCAGAATTAAATATATAATGAAATAAATTAACAGTTATTACTGCACATTGTGCATAGACGTTAAACAGAAACTAGTATTATTAGGAATGATAGGGTTTAAAACTACTGAAAAGAATGATAACTTTGATTGTCTTATATGAAACTTAAAAATTATGTAAAATTTAAAAAACCCTCATTTTAGCTCGTTTTCAGAAAAACTGATGAAGAATGGAATAATTGATAATCATGTGTTTTAATTAAATTACCATTAATTAAAATTCGCCAGGATACTTGTTATTTTTTATAAATTTAGTACTTAATTTTAAAGTATTTCATGATATTTAAATAATACAGTGAAACATCTCTTAACAGACACGTCTCTAAAATTGATACCTCTTTCTGCGAACTCTTTCAGTCGGTTCTCTGCCAGAAGCATTGGAAATTACATATCAAACAACCTCTCTAAAGCGGATACTCTCTAGTGTGTGGATGCAGACACTTC
Source organism: Ryuthela nishihirai (assembly GCA_038380435.1). Classification (NCBI taxonomy): domain Eukaryota; kingdom Metazoa; phylum Arthropoda; class Arachnida; order Araneae; family Heptathelidae; genus Ryuthela; species Ryuthela nishihirai. The sequence goes on from JAWZYU010000020.1 coordinate 47,845,621, forward strand.
AAAAGGTGTCCTCTCTAACGGCTACTTCGACGCTAGAAGTAAAAATTTTGATGTTTAATGACTTATTTTATTCTGTGAGTCAACTGTACTTGTTAAATAAACTGATAGTCATTACGTGTACGAAGGATGACTCATCGAACTAAAGTCTCATCTAATCTGGCATTATCATCTGTATTCCATAGTACTCAGTTGTGTTCCTTACAAGTACGTGTACGGTTGTTGTCATCGATTTTGAAGGTGTAACGAATCTTCGGAGAGTTTATAGGACTCTTATAGATCCAGACTCCGGTGAGGAATCAATATACCTTGATAACAATTAAGTTTAAAACATAAAATTGAAGTTATAGCGCATGGAGGGGAAGAAAAATATGGAGTTAGTAGGTTACATGAACATTTCAAAATAAGTAAAACTTCAATAACATTAATCATTAAAAATCAGGAGACTTCGGAAAACAGAGGCGAGAAAATGGGGATGTGAAACAGTATCCAATATTTTTTAATACCAAAGGTGGGGAAGTGATAAATTGACTTGGAGGGGTTTTGTCCTGTATGTAATAAAAAAATTCCTATCTCTGAGCCTATGATTCAAACAAAATTCTTTGAAAGTGGATTCAAAAATCGATGCAACAGATTTTAAGGTCTCAAAGGGGTGGGTAAATAAGTTTCGTGAACGTCACAATATTTCTTTCAAAGCTCTTTGTGGGGAGACAGCTGATGCAAAAAATTGGAAACTTGGTAAATAAAAAGAAAGGCTGCCATCAAGGCTTGTATCATACTCTCCAGAAAATGTATAGAACGCAGATGAAATGGATTTCTTTTAGCATATCCATTGAAAAAACCGATGCGCATTAGAGAGAAAACATGTTCTGTGGGAACGTAGGATTTGGTTGTTTCACCTCGGAGCGGTACTTTTTTTCACGCAATGGACTAAACGGCCAGGTCACAAGGACCTCAAGGGCTCAGAGAATGTTGGGGGAAGGGAACTACAACTGTTATGTGACAGATGATAAATTCCATTCAAGGTCGCCTAGAGTGTTCTTTAAAGTGCACAGGGTATGGCTCTTCTGCACACGGAGCGACGGTTTCCATCCGATGGAAGGCGGTCTTTCTTAACCATCGGTGACCCCTCGCCAAGAACAGGGTGGGGTTTTGCGGAAATAAAATCAGAATTGGCACAATTTTGCGAACCTGGGAACTGCTGATTACGGATCAGCAGTTCTTTCTTAACCATCGGTGATCTTTCTTAACCATCGGTGACCCCTCGCCAAGAACAGGGTGGGGTTTTGCGGAAATAAAATCAGAATTGGCACAATTTTGCGAACCTGGGAACTGCTGATTACGGATCAGCAGTTCTTTCTTAACCATCGGTGATCTTTCTTAACCATCGGTGACCCCTCGCCAAGAACAGGGTGGGGTTTTGCGGAAATAAAATCAGAATTGGCACAATTTTGCGAACCTGGGAACTGCTGTTACGGATCTGGCGCGATGCCGACTGAGTCAACCCATACTCGGATAAAGTAGCTTCTTTTGTGGATGACTAAAGGCATAATGGCGGATTGGTTGTTCCTCAAGTAAAAAAAAAAGTGATTGCCGGAACAATAAAGTTATTTTAGTCTTGGCAATGCAACATCTCATCCAAAGATTAACCATTTCAGGACCATAAGGTTTCTAAGAGTAAATATTAGTATGTAACTGTTTATTTTAGTTTGTTTAGACGTAAAATAAATAAAAATCATAAGAAAAATACATAACAATGTGTAGTTTTTTTGGAATTTTATGGGAAATATTTTTTCCAATGGACTATAAAGGTAACACAAATTATAGCTAGGCTTATTATGCAATGTCTTTTATTTATTGGTTTATTATAACAAAATGTTAACTAAAATAATACAAAATTATGAAATAAAATTACTATACAAAATGATGTGCTACTTATGATAATTCTGCGAAGCAATTTCTTTTGGTAGTGAGGCAAAGATGGACATTGCACATAGTACATATATTATGCGTCCTGACAGTTCAGTTTTTGTTTTCTAAACGTTCCCGTTTACGTAATTGCGTTCGGCATACGTTCTATTTTGACATTCTGTATAAAACATGCAGATAAGGTTATAATTAAATATGACAATCACCAATTTTAAAATGGGAAAAATGTTTCCCTTAGTCGTGAAAGGGTTAAATTAAACAATATTAAAACAGCGCTTTTGCCTCCCAACGTAACATTCATTCCTCAACTTCTAATGAAGGAATTACACAGAATTTCAAGGTAAAATAGCGATGAATGGTTCTTAAACATATGCTTAAAAATGGATGATAGAAACAGTGGTACAATACTCGGCAAAAACTAAATTTAATGAATATTATTAGTTTCAAGAAAATAAAACAACGTAATTTTCTACTTTTAAAGCTGCCATATGACACATACAGTACACGTGCATTATTTATACTTATGTAATAGACTAATTGTTGTTAGCTAACTGAGTTGTATAATTAACGTTGTATAAACGTTAATAAAACGTTGTGTAACAACCAAAGTTTAATTAGAAGATTCATTTTACAAATCTTAGTGATATCATTTGTTCATCTCGCTTTCCTTGTTCCAAAGGTAGACTCCTTAGTCGATGAAATGTCGCCACCAACTAAGATATCATCTAATGAGTCGATGCAGCTACCTATATCTCGACTAGGAACGCTGATCTAATTTGCTTCACATTTATTAATAAATAATTAATTGCTATTCGTTTCCAGACAACTTAAAGGAGCTACGAAACTAATTGTACACTCTTTCGAAAGCACCTATATCAAGGTGGCAAAATAAACCCTTTCGCTAAACGTATTAATGCGCTGTCTCTGTTTCAAGGATAGCATCTTCACCCGGCGATAAGACGATGAGGAGGTATTAACTGAAAACTTAGTTTGGAAGGCTGGGAAATTACCATTTCGCATTCATTGCTGATAGCTGCATCGAAACACGGAACCCTTACGTAAATGTATCGTGTGCAATCGTTGAATATATCATGAAGAACTCATTAATTATAGATAAATAAGATACGGAATTACTTCTTAATCGTAAAATTGGATTATTGCGTTTAATACAAGGCATTCAGAGCTTGTTTCGGTGTTTCGTAAGTCAATTATGCTCTCAAAATCAGGTGTTTGCGGGAGTCGAAGATTGCTATGTGCAATTCAGATTCAGAAAGTACATCATGCAGTTAGAAAGTTATCTTGGGATTGCAAAGTGATTTAGTCGCGATAGAGCAGATTTTAAGCAACGAAGATAATGTCAATTCGGAGTCAAAGGTAATTGACTTATTCCTGATAAAATAAATTTAATGATGTAAAATGGTAAAGTACTAATATGTTGATGCAATTTAAACAAATTTTTATCAGCGGAATAACATATAACATGCTCGATAAAGATTCAATACTTTGATTTGATTACTTGATAAAGAAGTATTGTTTGTTATCGGATTCTTAATCTCTGAGCGGACATTTTGAACAAAAGAGATAAATGTCCCGGTTACAAGGACCCCGAAAGATCCAGAGCTAGGTAGGGGAAAGCAGTTTACTGGACATCTGTTAAGAGCATTTAGTGGGTTCGATTGTTACACTATGAGGGATTTTTTTGCACAAAATATGCTAAATGACCAGGTTGTAAGGACCCTAAAGACTCAGAGCTGGGAAGGGGAAAGGAATTCACTGCCTAGCAGTTAGGAGACAGATTGAAGCTTTCCTTCAAGTCCATTTAGTAGGTTGGGTTATTTTGCCTGTGAGGGACACTTTTTTTTCTGCACAAAATGTGATAAGTGACCAGGTTGCAAGGAACCTAAACGCTCAGAGCTGGGAAGGGGAGAGAAATTCACTGCATTGGTGTTAGGAGAGAGATTGAAGCTTTCCTTCAAATCCATTTAGTGGGTTGGGATATTTTACCTGAGATGGACATTTTTTTCTGCACAAAATGTGCTAAATGACCAGGTTGCAAGGACCCTAAAGGCTCAGAGCTGGGAAGGGGAAAGGAATTCACTGCATTGCTGTTAGGAGACAGATTGAAGCTTTCCTTCAAGTACATTTAGTGGGTCCGATTGTTTTACCTATCAGTAGCATTTTTTTGCATAAAATGAGATAAATGTCCAGGTCACAACAACCCAAAGAGAAGACTATTTCCTCCGGTTCAAGGCTTTAATAGCACAGAGGATGCTATTAAAACTGCTAGGAAATTCGGAAAGTGCGAATTGTAATAAATCATCAATACAGGAGGATTCCGTTTTATGACTCTTCTGGAGATACAGTCGTACAGTCGTAAAATGAATCAGCGTAAAGTACCAGTAACGTAAAATGAATAAGCGTAAGTACGTAAAATGAATCAGCGTAAAGTTGAATTCATTATATAATGTAATTAAGGGGGGTACACATACCTGGCTTACATTGATTAACTAAAACATACCTTCCATGGCCCATTTAAAAAAAAAAACAGATTATTTATTATTTTTAGGACTGTAAATATATATAAACAAACCAATTAAAAACTTTAAGTATAAGTTTTGCATTCATATAAAATACAAATGCATAAAATATAATTGAATGCAACGCCGAAATGCAATCTCTACTGTGTGCCCCTGGATTGATATTGAAGCCAAACATGCACGTACAACAATGAAAGCGCGACTACTTTAACTACGCGAGATATAGCACGTAGTGTGGATTACGTACAGGACCGTTTCAAGACCTTCCTAAGCGCTCTTTACTCTTAGAGGCCCCAACCAAGGCCACCTCGATGCAACAGACTTGGACACTACAGTAACAAAAGACCTAATTTTTCAAAATCTATAATTTAATCATATCTATATTTCTAAAAATTCAACTGGTAGTTATTTATTTTTACAAATTTAGTAATTAATTTTATAATATTCTCAACTATTTTAACAAAATCCTAGTGAATAAATGATTTTACTTTAACTGGTTTTAAAACACATGGCTTTAACTTAAAATTTAAATCAATTAAATCAATTTCATATTTATATTAATTAATTTCCCTTTTTTCTTTCTCCCTATTGCTTGGTGTATCAAGGACGCTTTGCTCCCGACCTTAACATTTTAGCTATTTTTTATTTTAATTCTATTAAAATATTAAGAAAACACTTGTTTGCAATTATTTTTAATTCAAAAAAATGAAATTTATCTTTTTAAATATGCAAAGTAGTTGCATTATTGTAATCTGTTTTTAATATTTTTATTTCATGATTTAATTTTTAAAATTTTATTCGATATTTGGGAATTTTGTGAAAAGGTGATTAATAATTTTATTCGATATTTGCGCATAAAAAAGTCCCAAAGTGTACATTACTTAAGTTTTCTATTATGTTATTTAATTTCCTTAAAAGAAATTGTTTAACTTGTTATTGTTTTTCACTTTTCAGTAGTTGGCATAATTCCACACGTTAGATATCTAATTGAAAATTTATTAATTTCGATATTGTAGTTTTATTTTTATTTCCGTAATTTAGATTTTTTCCATGTGCACTATTTTTGTAGACCCTAGGCACTGTGTCTATTGTGCCTAATGGATAAAACGACGCTGAATACGTCATGTAAAGAATGAAACACAATTTAAATGGAGAGACATTCAGTAAGAGAGTTGGAGTAGCGGTGAAAAGATTGTGTTTCTGCTCGGTGAGACCTAAAATTGTTGATGTTTGTGTAGTAGAAGTTCTTATGAACAACAGTTCATCTTTGGTCATTACAGGGAATGTGATTTCATGTATACAATACATTTTGCATAGACAGTAGAAAAAAGGTGATTAATAAGAGTCGAATCCAGGGACGGATTTAAAGGGGGGAAGCCCCCCCTCCTTAAGAATGCTAATAATGGTAAAAGAGCAAATAATATGAAACTTATTTATATTTCATGCATTTTTCAGGAACGTTTTTAAAGATCTGTGACACTGAGAAGCAAATGTTATACTGCATTGGAAATCCAGTCTCTTGCCACCTCCCGCTTAGGCATTTTTTTTGGCTCGATTGTGTTTCTACCCCCCCCCCCCCTCGATTTTGTTCCAGATCTGGGCCTGGTCGTACCTATGAATTGTTTTACGATTCGGCTTTCGAATGCTGTATTCATTTATTTACTATTTGATGGATGTCGAAACTAATTATTCATTAGTTAGCCTATTGGCATTTCAAGTAACTAATGCTTAAATTTTCACGTTATTGATGTAAATTGCCTCGGTTATTAGATCAGTTCATTTACTTGTCTCTGTTTGTTTATTACGAATTCCCGTACGGTTGTCAATTAAAAAATACTGCTAAAATATCTGTAACAATTTTCTTTGACAGTGACAAAAGGATGCAAGTAAGGCTCAATCAGTTACTTGACGAAGCTCATGGATGAGGATAATCAATATCTTGAAGAAAGAAAGCAGTGTTGGCTGTTTCGTTTTCTTCTTGCTCTCCTGTAGGGTTTCAAAATAGGGACTGCCATTTTATTCTCTAAACCAGTGGTTCTCAACCTTTTATGCTTCACGTACCCCCTAGAAATGTGTATGTAACTGGCGTATCCCTTGTATAGATAGATAAAACTATAGTTATAGTATAACAATGGGAATAAAATAAAACATATATAATATGCATCAAATTTTGTATTCATAAATTACATATATCGATACATACAAAAAATGACATGAAAAATTTAACAAATCTTATAAAATTATAAACATTTTACTAGGTAATCAGATCTAGCGACTTTTGAGGTCTCGCGGCGTACCCCAAAAAATTTTACCGCGTACCGCACGTTGAGAACCCCTACTCTAAACTTATAGATTTGCGTGCCCTTTTGGCAGCACTTACTTGCTCTTGCACTTTTACGACCAGAATGGATGCACGTTTCAGTTCAAAATTGATTTTCATTCCAAAAAATAAAGGGCAAAACGCAAAAAGTTAACACAAATTTAACTATCCAGCTCACTGATCAGTTTCACAACGTGGGTTGTTTACTGTGTACTTACAGCGATTAGTTATTATGGTAACCTGGACTTTTAGCTTACAGTGCGCATCCTAATAGGCCAGGTTACTATGGTAACTGCGTAATAACCGCTGTTATTGGAGCAAGAAACAGCATGAACGTTCCATAGAAACTTAATTTTTAAGAAATTCTTTAAGAAATATGATTTACCCGTCGTAAAATGCAACCTCTCTGTAACTATCCAACCCAAAAATAATTTATAATTTATCTATAAGAACAAAAAAAGCTGAATGTGTACAGACAGATAGACGACAAAGTGAATTTGTTCATTTGTTTTTCCAAATTGTTTAAATGTGATGTAGGTCTTAAGTGAAGAAAATTATTTTGCGTTAAAGACCAGATTACGAAGCGACAGCTATGTGTAATTCTACGTTTCAGCAGAATAATATTCGAAAATGAATTATTAACTGAAATATTTATCTGATGTAACGCTTAAATATTTGTGCCACCTACAGCCAATTAAGGAAGAGTTGACAGCTGAGCAAATGACAGTTCGGGATGCAGTGGATGCTGCACTTCTGATTTAGAATGTTCTGACAGCGTCAATTCATTATGAAGATGATTAAAATAGAGAAGCCGCGGATAAGTCGAGATTTACGTCTGGATGTCATTGCTTTAGAGAAAACTCTTTGGAAAAGTCGATGATTAATAATATAGCAACAAATTTTACGTTGAAATTCAATGGTTGAAGTGGAAATATAGAAATGGTTCAAATCTAGAATTCGTATCTTTCCATGGACTTGAAATTGTAATGTAACACAGGATTGTTGACAGTCGGGTTGGGTTGTTTTACCTCTGAGTGGCACTTTTTTGCACGCAATGGACTAAATGGCCAGGTCACAAGGACTACGAGGGCTCAGAAAAAATTGGGGGAGGAGACCCACTAGACAGTTGTTAGGAGACAGATGATAGCTTCCAGTCAAGGCTATCCAACGTATTCTTTAACGTGCACAGGGTACGGCTCTTCCACAGATGAGACCACGGCTTTACATCCCATCCGATCCCATCGATGTTCCCTACTGACCAACGACACGGCAAGGAGTTTTGTGGAGGTAAATCTCAACTTTGGCTCAGCTGGGATTCGAACCTGGGAATTGCAGATTACGAGCCTGGCGCTCTACCAACTGAGACCCCCCTATTCCTTCCACATCCTTTGAGATAGAACGATCAAATATTTGTGAAACTATTGGAGGTGGGGTGGGACAAATATTTAGCAAAAGAACGAAAACAACTTCTTCTTGAGCAAATGAAAGTGTGCGAACCTCTGTTGGTCTGTCTCTTGGACAAACTGGCAAATTCTATGTCAGGCTGAACGCAGGAAGATTGGCGTTCTGAATATGTTGGTTGTGAATGAATTACTGCTATTATTTATATTAGAATTTTCTCAGTGAACGGCTTATTAAATAAATGATTTTGAGATGTCTGTATAGATTTTTTTACATTCAGTTTCTATTAACGAAAACTTTCAAATATCCTCCATTTAACGCGGAAAACAGTGTCAAAATATTTGATATTTAACTATTAAGGTAGGAACAACTGATAACAGAAAACTCTACAATGAATAGAATGTACATCGGTTCAAAATCAAGATGTGAACAATGGCTTTTATTAAAAACTTCCTTCGTAACCAGGCCCGGATCTAGAAATAAGTCTCGAGGTGGGGGGTGGGCAAATATTACGAACGTAAAGGGGTGACCAAGATCGAGTCGGAATCAACCGGAACGCCATTCCGGTGTAGTTTTTTTCTCTACGTTTTTGGGGTTTCTAACAAATTCCTTGAAAAATATGGGTAAATTATATATATATATTTAATATTTCTTCCGTTTACTAGCATTATCAAATGGGAGTCATAGACCTCCAGATCCGGCTCGAATCTTAATTTAGGAATCTTAAAGTAACTTTAAATATAAACTTAAGAAGTAAATTTAATGAGATATACTTCTAAAGTGTTAAACTGCTTTTAATTTTCAGAAAATCTGCTTGCACTCTGATACGTCTATTACAACCCTGTAGATGGGTTAGGTTGTTTTACCTCTGAGCGGCACTTTTGTGCACACCATGGGCTAAATGGCCAGTTCACAAGGACCCCGAAGGCTCAGAGAAGGTTGGGGGAGGGGACCTACTGGAACAGCTATTGGGAGACAGATGGTAGCCTCCCGTCAAGGCCATCCAGCGTGTTCTTTACCGTGCACAGTGTATGGCTTTCCCGCACATGGGACCAAAGCTTAACGTCCCGGACTTTCCAAGCCCATCGGTGTCCCCTACTGACCGTGAACAGGGCGGGGAATTTTGCGGAGATAAATCTCAACGCTGACCCAGCTGGGACTCGAACCTGGGAACTACAGACACGCTACCGACTGAGCCACCCCCGCCCCAACCCTGTAGCATGAGTTGCAACTAGGCGCTTAGTTCTCATCGATCATTGGTTGATTGAAAGTGATTGACAGGTTACTGACCTATGAGATATTGTTAAATTTTCAACTGCGCAGTCTCAGAGTCTTTTTTGTCCTCCTCATTCATGCTATGCCATTTGTTTGATCTTTGAACCAAAACGAATTTTAACATATTAAAAAAAATAATTTTTGATGTATCCCATCTCTCCAAATAATCGTCTTTAGGGGAAAAAATCAAGATTCTTCTTTCTTTCTGAAGAAAATGAATTGGTTTACGAATAAAAATCCTTACAATTGCTTCGAAAAAAAATCTTGTGAAAAAATAAAATAAACCACTAAAATCTCATTTATCTGGTGAATTACTTCAGAATGAGAGATAATTTGCCGCAAAAACAAAAAAAAAAAAGGAAAAAAAGAAATCCGGATATCTCGGTGATAAGTATTTATGCACTGACAGATTGAAAATGGTTCTTTGCAATCCCTTTTGTTATTTTCGCATACGACGACGTACTTCGAAAGGCGGTAATTAAAATTAAACGCTTTCCTCTAACCCTCAAACCGCGCGCTCCGCAGAGCGACCGACGTCATTACCCGAAGTGAGAGATTTTAATTCATTTTTTTAAGAGCTTCGAGAATTCTTATTGTCCACTGCTGCATTAAAGAACGATTGAACCAGAAGAACCCACTAACAAGAGGAGAGAAGAAATCTTCAGACAATCATTAGAAAAGGATTTCGATCTCCATTCCTTAAATCGCGTTTATTTTATAAGGCATTACTTATTTTTCTTTCTTGGAACGTATGCAGAGTTGATTATCATGTTAAGCATTGCTAAGGTTTTTTGAGAACTTTCTAGATGAATCTAGTAGAGGAAATATTTTTTGTATGCAATGCAATTGTGTACTGCTGAGTCATTAGCGTACTCCTTTGTACAGGACGGCCATATATATATATACATCGAGGAGCCAAAACATTATGACCACTTGCCTGATATGATGTTGGTCCTCCACGTGCCTCCAAAACCGTTCTTACCCGGCGAGGCATGGACGCTACAAGATTTCTAAAGGTGTCTTGTGGTATCTGGTACCAACATGTTACCAGCAGATCCTTTAACTCTTGTAAGTTACGTGGTTGAGCCGCTGCAGATCGGATATGCTGTTCTAACACAAATCACAGATGCTCGATTGGATTGATGTCTGGGGAATGTGGAGGCCAGAGCAATACCTGAAAGTCTTCCTCATGTTTCGCGAACTATTCTCAAATAATCCGAGCAGTGTGGCATGGCGCATTATTCTGCTAAAAGAAGGTACAATTAGAGGAGAATACTGTTACCATGAAATGATGTACCTGGTCTGCAATGATGTTTAGGTAAGTGGTAGACGCCATAGTTTCCTGCACATGAATGACTGGACCCAGGGTTTCCCAGCAGAACATTGCCCAAAGCATTACACTTCCTCCACTGGCTTGTTTAATTCCCAAGGTGCATCCTGGTGACAACACTTCTACAGGTAAACGATGGACACATACCCGGCCATTTGCATGGTGAAACAGGAAACGAGATTCATCGGACCAGATGAACTTCTTCCAATCAATCAAGGTCCAGGTTTGATGCTCGCGTACCCATTGTAGACACTTTTGACAGTGAACCGAGGTTAGCATGGGCACTCAGAGTAGCCTGTGGCTATGCAGCCCAATTTGCAGTAGGGTTCGATATACTGTGTGTTGTGACACAATACTTCCGTCACCAGCATTCAAATTAAGAAGGAGTTGTGTCACAGTATCCCTTCTGTTGGCTCGTACCATACAGGATAGCTTCGCTCACCTCTAGCATCGATGAGCCGAGATCGGCCCACACCTTTCCAGCGGTTCGTGGTTTTCCCCCTCCTCGGACCACTTTTTGAAGGTACTAACCACAGCTGACTGTGAGCACCCCCACAAGCCTTGCCGTCTCGGAATTGCTCTGACCTAGTCGTCTGGTCATTACAATTTGGTCTTTGTCAAATTCACTTAAATCCGCTGCTTTTCCTAACTGAAGAACAAGAATAACACTGAGTAACAGAGCTCAGTATCAGGTGTTATTTATACAATTTCATGACCATCACACTCGCCGTCGTTTACCTGCAGTTGCTTCAATTTGCAAAAAGACGGGCTGGTCATAATGTTTTGACTCTTCGGTGTATACACCATCTCCATTTAATTCTAACAATAACATTTATCCATTAAAAATATTTAATTTTAATTTCTTACAATTTGAAGAATTTTTTTCAGTTGGTTGATTCGAGTACCTATTTAAGAGCGAGGATTGGCACAGTTGGTTGCACGCCAGGCTTGTAATCTGAAGTTCCCAGGTTCGAGTACCATCCCCGACCTGCCCACGGGTCAGTACGGGACACCAATGGGCTTAGAAAAGCTGCCGTCCGCGGATGGCTCGTTAAACCGTGGCTCCGTATACGGGAGATTCATAGCCTGTGCTCGTTAAAGAACACGCTCGTGGCCTTGATGAGAGGCTACCCCCAACAGCTGTTGCAGTAAGAGGTTCCCTCCTTCCTTACTTCGGGGTCCTTGTGACCTGACCATTTAGTCCATTGTGTACAAAAAAATGCCGCACAGAAATAAAACAACCCAACACAGGTCCTAGCACCACCTGTGAAAGCATTGAGTTTATCTCCGCTAAACCCTGTTCTCTATCAGAAAAAGGACACTGATAGTCTTGGACAGGTACCGTCCATCAAATGGAACGTTAATCCATGGTTCTATGTGCAGGAGAGAGAGAGAACCATATCCTGTGCGTGTTAAAGAACATGCTGAATGACATTGGCAGGAGGATACTCTCTGTTTCCTAAGTCTTGAGGTCCTTGTTACTGGGATATTTAGCCCATTGTGTGCAAAAAGTGCCACTCAGAGGTAAATATTCCCAACTGTTTAGTAGAAAAGTGACTCAGTGTAAGCATAACTCATGAAAGAGTTAAAAAATAAAATTGCTTTCCAGTATTTAGTGGGGGTGACAAGACATGTAGATCACCCTATGGCTTTAGCGTTTCATCTGACGGTGGTGGCCTTTCCAAGCCCATGGGTTTTCTTTCTTCACGAGGGCAGAGGGGAAGTCAGCGGATAAAATCTCAACACAGGCACAGGTTGAGTTGTTTTACCTCTGAGCGTCACTTTTTTGCACTCCATGGGCTAAATGGTCAGGTCATAAGGACTCCGAAGGCTCAGAGAAGGTTGGGGGAGGAGACCCACTGGAACAGTTGTTGGGAGACAGATGGTAGCCTCCCGTCAAGGCCATCCAGTTTGTTCTTTAACGTGCACAGAGTATGCATATGGCTCTCCCGCACACGGAGCCACGGCTTAAAGTGCCCATCCGACGGACGGCGGCCTATCCAAGCCCATCGGTGTCTCCTACTGACCGTGGGCAGGGCGTGGAGTTTTGCGGAGATAAATGTCAACGCTGACCCAGATGGGACTCGAACCTGGGAACTGCAGATTACGAGCCTGGCGCGCTACCGATTGAGCCACCTCCGCCCCACACAGGCGAGGTGGGAACTTAGAAATATACGGTTACGAGCTTGGCGAGAACCATCTAAATCATAAATCAAATGTAAAAAGGAAGTGAGGGGAAGACTGGAATTGCATTGAAGAATAACATTTTCCCATACACAGTCGTATCAGAATAATGTAACCACCTACCATAGTATATGTATGGTAGGTGGTCATATTTTTCTAAATACGACTCTGTATGTTTTAGATGCCTTTAAAATATTTCTTGAAAAATGTATTAAATATACATTAGATTAATAACTTTTTTGCCTCTATTATCCTTACTAGCACTCTCAAAGGGGTAAAGGGGGAAGGCATGTTATATCACGATTCATTAGCCTATGGAAGACCCTCACCTTTACATATTGGAAGCAGGGTATTTTTTCGTCTTATATGCCGTAAAATATGGTAATAGGTTATGCATGTCATAGTAATCATCGTAAGTCCTCAATTTCTTATAGCCTTCTTGTAGCAAACTTGATTTTGTCGTGGAGATAATAAGTTGGATTGGGTAGTTTTACCTCTGAGCGGTCTGAGCGGCACTTTTTTGTACACCATGGGCTAAATGGCCAGGTCACATGGACCCCGAAGGCTCAGAGAAGGTTGGGGGAGGGGACCCACTGGAACAGCTGCTGGGAGATAGATGGTAGCCTCCCGTCAAGGCCATCTAGCGTGTTCTTTAACGTGCACAGGGTATGACTCTCCCGCACACGGGGCCACGGCTTAACGTACCATCCGACGGACGGCGGCCTTCCTAAGCCCATCTTTGTCCCCTACTGACCGTGGGCAGGGCGGGGAATTTTGCGGAGATAAATCTCAACGCTGACACAGCTGGGACTCGAACCTGGGAACTACAGATTACGAGCCTTGCGCGCTACCGACTGAGCCACCCCCTGCCCCAGGAGATAATAAGACTTAGAGCAAAGTGATTGTTGCCATGTGACTAGTAATAAATCTTAGAGCAGGATCGTATTTATTATGGAGTTAGAAAGAAGCCTACGAATAGACTTGTTTTCGTCAAGGAGATATTAACGTGTCTTCTAAACGTAGAGTTTTCCCCACCAAATTAGCAGCAAACCTCAGAACAGACTTCTTTTGCCATAGATTTGATAAAAAGTCATGAAGCTAGTAACAATTTTCGAAATAGACTCATTTATGCATTGGTCGAAGGTAAGAAACCTAAAAAAAAAAACTCGTTTACGCCATGATGGAATCTGGTAACAAACCTTCAAAAAATTCGTTTACGCCATGATGGAATCTGGTAACAAACCTTCAAAAAACTCGTTTATACTAGGGATCTGGTAATACACAGTCGTATCAGAATGATATGATCCCCTACCATAGTATATGTATGATAGGTGGTCATATTATTCTGAAACCTTCGAGAAAACCCGTTTATTCAGCGGACATGTTAACAAACGTCGAGAAAAAACGTTTATGCCATGGATCTGGTAACATACCTTTGAGAAAACTCGTTTAGGTAATGATGGAATCTGGTAACAAACCTTCTAAAAAACTCGTTTATACTAGGAATCTGGTAATAAATATTTGGGAAAACCCGTTTATTCCGTGGATCTGTTAACAATCTTCGAGAAAAATCGTTTATGCCATGGATCTGGTAACATATCTTTGAGAAAACTCGTTTATGGTATAGATCTGGTAAGAAATCTTCGAGAAAATTCGTTTATACTATAAAGCTGGTAGTAAAACGTCGAGAAACGCCATGGAATTGTTAACAAACCTTCGAGAAAATTCGTTAAGTTATGGATCTAATAAATACCTTCGAGAAAACTCATTTATGCCATGGCTCTGGTAATAAACCATCGAGAAAACTCATTTATGCCATGAATCTGATAACAACCTTCGAGAAAACCCATTTAAGCCATGGATCTGGTAATAAACCATCGAGAAAACTCGTTTATGCCATGAATCTGATAAAAACCTTCGAGAAAACTCATTTAAGCCATGGATCTGGTAATAAACCATCGAGAAAACTCGTTTATGCCATGAATCTGATAAAAACCTTCGAGAAAACTCATTTATGCCATGAATCTGGTAATAAACCATCGAGAAAACTCATTTAAGCCATGGATCTGGTAATAAACCATCGAGAAAACTCGTTTATACCATGAATCTGATAAAAACCTTCGAGAAAACTCATTTAAGCCATGAATCTGGTAATAAACCATCGAGAAAACTCGTTTATGCCATGAATCTGATAAAAACCTTCGAGAAAACTCATTTAAGCCATGGATCTGGTAATAAACCATCGAGAAAACTCGTTTATGCCATGAATCTGATAAAAACCTTCGAGAAAACTCATTTAAGCCATGGAACTGGTAATAAACCATCGAGAAAACTCGTTTATGCCATGAATCTGATAAAAACCTTTGAGAAAACTCATTTAAGCCATGGATCTAATAATGAACCATCGAGAAAACTCGTTTATGCCATGAATCTGATAAAAACCTTCGAGAAAATTCATTTATGCCATGGCTCTGGTAATAAACCATCGAGAAAACTCATTTATGCCATGAATCTGATAAAAACCTTCGAGAAAACTCATTTAAGCCATGGATCTGGTAATAAACCATCGAGAAAACTCGTTTATGCCATGAACCTTCGAGAAAACTCATTTATGCCATGGCTCTGGTAATAAACCATCGGAAAAACTCATTTATGCCATGAATCTGATAAACACCTTCGAGAAAACTCATTTAAGCCATGGATCTGGTAATAAACCATCGAGAAAACTCGTTTATGCCATGAATCTGATAAAAACCTTCGAGAGAACTCATTTATGCCATGGCTCTGGTAATAAACCATCGAGAAAACTCGTTTATGCCATGAATCTGATAAAAACCTTCGAGAAAACTCATTTATGCCATGGATCTGGTAATAAACCATCGAGAAAACTCGTTTATGCCATGAATCTGATAAAATCCTTCGAGAAAACTCATTTATGCCATGGAACTGGTAATAAACCATCGAGAAAACACATTTATGCCATGAATCTGATAAAAACCTTCGAGAAAAGCCATTTAAGCCATGGATCTGGTAATAAACCATCGAGAAAACTCGTTTATGCCATGAATCTGATAAAAACCTTCGAGAAAACTCATTTAAGCCATGGATCTAATAATGAACCATCGAGAAAACTCGTTTATGCCATGAATCTGATAAAAACCTTCGAGAAAACTCATTTAAGCCATGGATCTGGTAATAAACCATCGAGAAAACTCATTTATGCCATGAATCTGATAAAAACCTTCGAGAAAACTCATTTAAGCCATGGATCTGGTAATAAACCATCGAGAAAACTCGTTTATGCCATGAATCTGATAAAAACCTTCGAGAAAACTCATTTAAGCCATGGATCTGGTAATAAACCATCGAGAAAACTCGTTTATGCCATGAATCTGATAAAAACCTTCGAGAAAACTCATTTATGCCATGGCTCTGGTAATAAACCATCGAGAAAACTCATTTATGCCATGAATCTGATAAAAACCTTCGAGAAAACCCATTTAAGCCATGGATCTGGTAATAAACCATCGAGAAAACTCATTTATGCCATGAAATTGATAAAAACCTTCGAGAAAACTCATTTAAACCATCGAGAAAACTCGTTTATGCTATGAATCTGATAAAAACCTTCGAGAAAACTCATTTAAGCCATGGATCTGGTAATAAACCATCGAGAAAACTCGTTTATGCCATGAACCTGATAAAAACCTTCGAGAAAACTCATTTATGCCATGGCTCTGGTAATAAACCATCGAGAAAACTCATTTATGCCATGAATCTGATAAAAACCTTCAAGAAAACTCATTTAAGCCATGGATCTGGTAATAAACCATCGAGAAACTCGTTTATGGCATGAATCTGATAAAAACCTTCGAGAAAACTCATTTAAGCCATGGATCTGGTAATAAACCATCGAGAAAACTCATTTATGCCATGAAATTGATAAAAACCTTCGAGAAAACTCATTTAAGCCATGGATGTGGTAATAAACCATCGGGAAAACTCGTTTATGCCATGAACCTTCGAGAAAACTCATTTATGCCATGGATCTGGTAATAAACCTTCGAGAAAACTCGTTTATGTTGTGGACCTGGTAAAAAAACTTTCGAGAAAACTCGCTTTTGTCATAAAACAAGTTCAAAATTAAAATCTTTTCGTTGAAAAAAAAAGAGGCTAAATTTTGTCATGGAGCTAGTAACACCCTCTTAGAAGACTAAATTTTATCATAAAAATGGTAACAATTCTCATAGTACACTAACTTCTGTTCTGAAGTTAGTAACATGTTTTGAAAAATAATAGTTGAATATTGAAAGAATTCACACAAATTTCTTCCCCTTCTTCAGCAAAAAAATAACAAAACATTTTTTAAATTTATTTAATTCTTAAGTTTTAGTAAAACTCGTTTATGTTGTGGACCTGGTAAAAAAACCTTCGGGAAAAACCTTCTCGCTTTTGTCATAAAACAAGTTCAAAATTAAAATCTTTCCGTTGAAAAAAGAGGCTAAAATTTGTCATGGAGCTAGTAACACCCACTTAAAAGACTAAATTTTATCATGAAAATGGTAACAATTCTCATAGTACACTTACTTCTGTTCTTAAGTTAGTAACATGTTTTGAAAAATAATAGTCGAATATTGAAAGAATTTACACAAATTTCTTCCCCTTCTTCAGCAAAATAATAACAAAATTTTTTTAATTTATTTAATGTTTAAGTTTTAGTAACTGGTGTTACTGCTTTTAAATGTTTGTGATCTCATAATTCCTTAAAAAATAACGAATATTGCTGAAAAATCGAGATTTAGATAGATTTCATTGAGATCTTTAATATTCTTCAGACATATTTTACCACAAAAAATGTATTTCATAAACTGTGAAGCATCGATTTTCGCTTTCCTTTGATCTAATATTTTATCCAGACAGTTTTAATTTCGCGACAGATGCATGAGGGACTTTGCGTTGCAAATTAACCATCGCAGTTTGCAGTTTCATATTACAGTGCTCATAAAAAAGGTTAATTACAAAATGCGGACCTTAACTGATACAAAAACAACCTTGTGAGTCAATTTGAAATGAATCTTCATGGAGGGAAGATTCACGATGAACTTCTTTCCGAATACATCTTCCAGTCAATTGTGCATCATTAAAAAGAACAATTCTTCATCTACTGTCATAATGGGGTGGAAAAATATTGTTTCAGAATAGCGATGAGAGCAGAATATTTCTAAAATTGCTGCTTTATCCCAATAGAGTCTCTTAATAATTTCTTAGTTTAGGAAGAAGAAAGGATTTTTCTGAAATTTCCTCTATTTGTGCCATTATTTTCTCCACGCCAACGAAAATTTTGTGTTATCGAAGTGTAATCTTCTGGTAAGTTATTTTTTTTCAACAGAAAACATTCGAGTGTTTCGTTTGCTTATCAGCCTGTTTTTTAATTTTGGAATCACTGTAAGCTTTCAAGTGGGAATTTAATTGTTTTAGATTCAAACTCTCTTTGAGAAAATGACTCATAGTAGTCGTGAAAAGATTGAAATATTTTCTTACCATTTTCTTTCCACTTCCTATTTGTTTAATTTTCTGTAGCAGTCTCGTGGCCTAGTGGTTAGCGCGCTTAGCTACTGCTTAAAGGGACCTGTGTTCGAGCCCTGGGAAAGGCATGAATCTTCGTTTGTGTTTCTGCTGAGGCCCTGCCATTCACTATGGTATTTAAACTGTCAGACCTCTGTGGCAAGTAGCTCCTTGAAGGGGGTATTTAAAATTAAAAAAAAAAATCACACTTATGCTTCATCAAATAGTCTTGTTTTCTCGCGCTTTCATTTTCTAACATAAACTGTGGAACGAGATAAAATAATTTACCTGAATATGTTTTTATCTTTACATGGGTCAAAAGACTGTTCTCGAGATTTAAGTCAGATTCTGGAAGAAAAACCCTTTCACTGATTTGGGGGCAAGAGCACTGATCGTCAGTAGTTTGTGGAAAACAGTAGATTATGCTACTAACAGTGGATAAGAGTAATTTGTGAAAAAAAAATAAAAAGTAGTAGTTTGCCGAAGACTGGACAAAATAAGTTTAGGGCATGAAAATATGGACAACAATATTTTGCGGGGTGGGTTGTTTGAGTTGTTTTACTTATGAAAGGTACTTTTTTTTACATACAATGTGCTAAGTGGTCAGGTCACAAGAACTCCAAGGACTTAGAGAAGGCTTGGGGCAAGAGGATCAACTGACCAGCTATTAGGAGACACATTGGGAGCCTGCCGTCATGACCATATAAAATGTTCGTTAACTTGCACAGGGTATGACTCTCCCGCATACGAGCCATGTCTCTCCGACATCTGCAGCCATTCCTAGTCCAAAAGGCAGGCCCAGTTGGTGGAGCGAGCATATGATGCACTGGCTTCAGGCGGCCAAATTTTAGGGACGGCAGAAAGTGTAAAATTAAATGAATACAAATGTACGAAAATATGTGGCAAATTTGCCTGTCATTTTAAACTTTTAAGTTGGAGTTGTTTTACCTCTGAGCGGCACTTTTTTGCACACCACGGGCTAAATGGCCAGGTTACATGGACCCCGAAGGCTCAGAGAAGGTTGGGGTAGGGGACCCACTGGAACAGCTGTTGGGAAACAGATGGTAGCCTCCCGTCTGTCCATCTGTCTCCCAAGGCCATCCAGCGTGTTCTTTAACGTGCACAGGGTTTGGCTCTCCCGCACACGGGCCACGGCTTAACGTCCCATCAGGGGACGGCGGCCTTTCCAAGGCCATCGGTGTCCCCTACTGACCGTGGGCAGGGCGGGGAGTTTTGCGGAGATAAATCTCAACGCTGACCTAGCTGGGACTCGAACCTGGGAACTACAGATTTCGAGCCTGGCGCGCTACCGATTGAGCCACCCCCGCCCCAACTTTTAAGTTTCACTATAAGAATTAGAGAAAAACTAATGAACATGCACATTTCAAAGCAGAACACAGATGAACATTTCATTTCGTTTATGTTAGAATTATTAATAATAATGAAAATGTATCATTATTATATTTTGTTTTAACCTCTAATAAATAATGGAAGTAGTGAATTTAATTATATTTTGGTATCTCTTCAAAAAATTAAAAAAAAATTAAACGAAAGGAAGTGAATTAGCAGCTCTCTTAGACTTGTCCTGATTTCTCATACAACCACTACACCTATGCCGAGACTCGAACCCAGACCCCTCAGCATCACGGCGAGCAAACACGATATCACTGCTACGCGGAGGGGGCGGTATTTTCTTGGATTGAAACATATTTTTAAAGCGCTTTCCCTCATTTCAGTAACACATGAGTGACTATGGTAGATTTCCAATATATTGTGGTTGGTTCCAAACCTACTGCGGCAGGTTTCCAATCTATTGTGATAGGTTTCCAATCCCATTATAATTAGGGATCTTTTCTCTGCTGTCAGGCGCAGATGTCTGGCGATTATTGTTGATCGGGTATCGTCGATTGCGCAGTTAACAACAGCCTTCTTATGCATTGATATGATGATCATGTATAAGAAGATTACTCTTAACTGATTATAATGGGGCGGGGGTGGCTCAGTCGGTAGCGCGCCAGGCTCGTAATTTGCAGTTCCCAGGTTCGAATCCCAGCTGGGTCAGCGTTGAGGTTTATCTCCGCAAAATTCCCCGTCCTGCCCACGGTCAGTAGGGGACACCGATGGGCTTGGAAAGGCCGCCGTCCGTCGGATGGGACGTCAATCCGTGGCCCCGTGTGCGGGAGAGCCATACCCTGTGCACGTTAAAGAACACGCTGGATGGCCTTGACGGGAAGCTACCATCTGTCTCCCAACAAATGGGGGGGTCCCCTCCCCCAAACTTCTCTGAGCCTTCGGGGTCCATGTGACCTGGACATTTAGCCCATGGTGTGCAAAAAAGTGCCGCTCAGAGCTAAAACAACCCAACTGATTATAATGCCGAATTGCTATGGAGATGTGCTGGTAGCCATCGGATAACATCTAGCTCAGTGCACAATCGCTCCTCCCCACCAACAACATGTGGCAGCCATCTGTCCTGATAACCGAGAAAAAGAGCATTCCTAATCGTGAGATTGGGTCAGTTGGTAGCGCGCCAGGTTCTTAATCTGTAGATCCGAGGTTCGAGTCCCACCTGGGCCAGCGTTGAGAGTTATCTCTGTTAAACACCCATTCTGTCTCCGTTCAGAAAGGGGATACCGATGGGCTTGGAAAGGACGCCGTTCGTTGAATGGGACACGTAGCCCCGTGTGCAGAAGAGTGATACCCTGTGCACGTTAAAGAACACACTGGATGGCCTTGATCGGAAGCTTCCATCTGTCTTCTAACAGCTGTCTAGGCTCCCTTCTCCAACATTCGTGGCCCCGTGTGCGGGAGAGCCATTCCCTGTGCACGTTAAAATACACGCTGGATGGCCTTGACGGGAGGCTACCATTTGTCTCCCAACAGCTGTTCCAGTGGGTCCCCTCCTCCAACCTTCTCTGAGCCTTCGGGGTCCTTGTGACCTGGCTCTTTAGCTCATTGTGTACAAAAAGTACAGCTCAGAGGTCACCCAACCAACCAATCTCCAACGTTCTCTGAGCCCTTGGGATCCTCATGACCTGGCCCATTGTACAAAAAAGGTTGCTCAGAGGTTAAACAATCGTATAACCGTAACTGTGGTGGCAATGACATAAGTAAGTACATAAACCACAGCAGATTTACAACTGGAGAATAGTGTACTATACATTAATAGCGAGTGTAATCTGCAATTTCTCAGTTGCAATATTGGCGATAACTGTAATAACAAAATTTTTCGGGTAGCCTCTCTTTCTTGTTTTTTTATTCAACACTCCGCACTCCCGTAGAAATACGACTGTTTGGTTCTTGCTAATATTATTGATATCGCATTCCACTAAGTTTCCATTTCACATTGAATTTGATATTTAAAGTTTTTGGCTCACCTTGCACAACCTGAAACGTAGCAAAATTCTGTTCTGAATTATTTCTGCGAATCAGAAAAGTTTGCATGATATTACTATTATTTAGATCCAAATTAATTACGTTTAACCTCCTGAAGCAGCTGCTGGCCACAGAGGTCTGACAGGAGCCTGTCAATTTAATACGCCATAGTAGAAGGGGATCTGTGAAGATGGCGTGTCCTCAGCAGATTTTTTGCCAACTGCACGCGGTGTTCCCAGGTGGTCACCCTCCCAGGTACTGACCGCGCCCAAAGCTGCTTAACTTCGTGATCGAACGAGAACCGTGTTTTCAGCTTGGTTGGGTTGTTTTACCTCTGAGCGGCACTTTTTTGCACACCATGGGCTAAATGACCAGGTCACATGGACCCCGAAGGCTCAGAGAAGGTTGGGGGAGGGGACCCACTGGAACAGCTGTTGGGAGACAGATGGTAGCCTCCCGTCAAGGCCATCCTGCGTGTTCTTTAACGTGCACAGGGTATGGCTCTCCCGCACACGGGGCCACGGCTTAACGTCCCATCCGACGGACGGCGGCCTTTCCAAGCCCATCGGTGTCCCCTACTGACCGTGGGCAGGGCAGGGAATTTTGCGGAGATAAATCTCAACCTGACCCAGCTGGGACTCGAACCTGGGAACTACAGATTACGAGCCTGGCGCGCTACCGACTGAGCCACCCCCGCCCCTTCAGCTTGGTACTGCACAGAAGAGAAAATCAGCAATAAACTGAAAACATTCAGATTTCAGTTGCATGAAAATAGCCCTGTAAAATCTAAAACCTAATTTTCTTTATTCGGATTAAATTGAGTAATTTTTAAATTATGTATCCCGATATTTCTGTTATTTCAACCGCAATAAAATCATTTACCATGTAAAATATCCTTTATTAATCATGAATACATTTCCCTTTTCATACGAAAAAATTATATAAAATGCATTTAACATAACATTTGTATATCAATTAAAAATAATCCTAGAGTATAGTACGTATAGTAGTGTTGAAAATGTTAAAATGACGACTTTCTTACCTTTATCTTACTCTTCTTTCTTCCACGTATAGAGAAAATTCATAAATTGTGACCAAAAACAACAAAACCACGTTGATCCTAACAACCCCCCCCCCCGTCTCTCCGTAATCACCTCAGCTTGGAACACTCGCCTTATTTGAACGAAGCTCACAAGCTCTCGGATTCATCAAGATGTTTTCTCATTAAAGCCCGTCTTTCCCTTTCAAGTTGCCTTTCCTGCACAGCGGCGAGAATGGGGAACTAAACGAATGGAGAAATATGACGGCCATTAGTTTGCTCGAGACTTCACCTGCATTCTACTTCTCGAGGAAAGGAGCTTCGTCTCCAGCGTACGCTTACCTCGTTCCTGATGTGAGAGCTCGTATACACAAACCACTATCTCCCTTCAGGTCGCTCAGAGGTAATAGGCATCTTCTCGCTAGAGATGCCATTTTAATCTTCTAATTATGTTGTCACATCCACATTTACAGCTTAGGGTTTGGTATGGTATTACAGGAAATGTTCTTATGAAGATTATAAGGGTTTTTGTTTGTTTACTTTGAAATCCAACGAATAATTATACGTAATTGACATTGTACTATAAGGTGGTTTATATATTTTTTTCAGCAATAGGTACTGGGATCAATCACGTACACATAATTTTGTTTCGGGAGGGGATGTCTGAGAATAAGACTTTAATAAGTTTAATCCTAATTTCTAAGATATTCCAATGAACAGGAAAGCATAAAATTATATTCTATATGGGATAAAATTTCAAATCTACTTTTAGTGTCGGACATATGCATGTTATAGGGCTAAAATAAAATTATACAAAGTGAATTATTTTAGATTTCAAAGCAGGTAGACAAGTTTGAGATTTCGTATAAGATGACCGGATTTCCTGGGAGGGGGGATTCCAGATCCCTGTATCCCCCTGTGAGTATCTCCTTAACTGTGATGCACTGCCGTATCTAGTGGGGAGGGCAAGGGATTATGCCTCCCCATTGAGACTACCAGTAGTATAATGCAGACCAAAAATTATTAAACTTGTGCCTGTTTCACGTATTTTTCTGTGAAACTTTTTAAAAACCACTAAAACGAAGGTGAAAATGTTACAATGCAATGCAAATTCGACCTCTTGCTTCCCGTCTTGATTGCGTCGCGTGCCTCTCCCCAATTTATTTTTTTTAAATCCGGGCCTGCTATGATGCATTTGAAAACAGTGCAGTTTGCTGTATTATTATATTTTCTGCTTTGTCTGAATTTTGATTATTAAATCTGACAGAAACATATTACGATACAATGTATTCAATTAAATACGACTGTTTTTTGAATTCAAATGAATATATTTTTTATTTCAATATATTTTTTCTTTATTTAAAATTAAGTTTAAATCGTCGAGTATCAATTTAATGATTTTGCAGTTTACATATTATTTTCTTTATTGTAAAATATATATTAAAATATAGGAATCTGAAGAGAAGTGAACTGTTAAAATCAAACACCTTCGAACCACGATTTTGTGCCAACGCTTTAAAAAAATTTGATACTAGCTGGTTTGCATTTGATCATCAAATCTAGATGTCAAAAACGATTCCGACATATTGTTAATGAAATAATTTTACTGAAAAAAATGAGCTTTGCCTTAAGTGAGACGTTTCCCCGATACTTTCCAGGTATTCTGACCACCAAACTACCAACAGCTAATTCAATTCTCAGCTAATTACGACAAAGCTTTCCGATTTTTTGTCACTCGTGGCGCCATCTATGATCGGAAACGGCAACCTTTCAACAATGTCAGAAACGGTGTAAATTAGATAGTCTTGCACTAAGAGGTTATTAATGCAAAACACAATCAATAGTGAAAAAAACAGGCTACCTGTTGGCATAGAGCTCAAGAAATTTTAAATTGTTTAAGAATCTATGGAGAGTATGAAAAAATGGGCATATACACCTAAAGACTAAAATTGGACTGTATAATAATTTGGTTCTTTCTAGGATTAGTTATGGTAGTGAGACTTGGACGCTTTGTAAACAAGATAACAGGAAACTAGATGCTTTTGATTCTGGATGCTTACGCATTATCTTGGGCATTAGGTGGTTCGACTTTGTAACTAATGGCGAGGTTAGGCAAAGGAGTCTGCAACCTCCTTTAAGCAGCATATTGTGTAGAGAGAGATCCGTTGGTTTGGCCATGTTGCCCGTATGAATAATTATAGATTGGCGAATAGGGTTATGAACAGTGTGCCTAAAGGCCTCAGAAAGAAGGGAAGACCTAGGATGCGGTGGGCAGACAATGTCAAACAGGACCTTGTTAGAATTGGTGTGCAGTGGCCAGATGCAGTAGATGTAGTTCAGGATAGACTTGCTTGGAGAGCTAAATTGCACGGTCTGGTTGGACCTCCGTAGCCCATGGCTGCTTGAGGATGATGATGATGATGCAAAATGCATCATCGAAAGATACAGGTTTCACGTATCAGTTCTTGATTTCTATGTCAATCCGTGTTTTTACTATTGATTGATATTGCTAATGTTTATCAGTCAGTCTTTTACACTGAATGACCGTTCAATTATGACCACTCCATCCCATGTTATGCCAATCAGACGCTAAATTCGAGCCTCTATAACTTTTAAAATGAGCTTTTTATGAGAAAATTGGACTAAACGCTAGATCAAAAAATTCTTTTGAAGTTAATTGAAACTGAAATAAGAAGTATTATTTCAGATTATTTCCTAAACAACCATATATTTTAAAAATGTCCGTAAAGAATTTCTTCAATATTCGTTTAAATTTTTGATAAATTTCTCTAAGGAAAAAAAAATATTCGGGAAATTACTACTTATTATTTTCACATTAATTCACTTAAAGGTTTAAACTTCCATATTCGTTCAAAAAAATTGTGGTAAATAAAATGGAATATTGAATATGAAATATTTGTGTATAAATATCATTCATAGTCGCCCAATACTGAAATGATAATTACGCAAACATCTAAAATGTATATTTATTTTTTTAAATAGTGTGAAACAATATATATTTAAGTTTAATTAATTTCTGAGGTAAATTCTTACGATGCATTAGTGTTTAAAATATTCTAGCTTCCATGACTCTAAATACGGAACGAATTTTGTTGAAAATCGAGTTGAGATTAAAATATATTTGAATACAATCGTTAATTTATCTTCAGTCACATTTTTCAATTAAATGCATAGTTTAAAAGCTCTAAAGCTTTGAAGTTAGAATCCCTTTAACATAACATGGAAATTCTCCAATACTTGAGTAGGGAAATGTATTCCAGTTTTCAATAACAATTTCAATATTAAACATCTATTTTTGAAATATAAATTTAATCAACTAGGACTCAGCTCTTAAATGTATTTCCAGTGACAGTCTTCCGTAAAAAAACTTTCAAATTCAAAGTTAAAGAACTTTAAATATGGCTGCTTTTGTTAGAGAAGCATGGAAATGTCCCATGGAAATAACAGCTGGCTAAGTGTACTTCATCGAGAGAGTTATTTATATAGCTATTACTAAAAATCAATCGGTGCCGTCTGCACCTTTTGAGTCATGGCCAGTCACTCCATGGGGCGGGGGTGGTTCAGTAGGTGGCGCGCAAGGCTCGTAATCTGCAGTTCCCAGGTTCGAGTCCCAGCTGGGTAAGCGTTGAGATTTATCTCCGCAAAATTCACCGCCCTGCCCAAGAAAGTATGTACCTGCCCATACAACCTTCGCGTACAGTACACGAAGGTTGCCAGATCACTAATATCTAAAAAAATCGTTGCCAGATAGTTTTTCTGAATTCTGTAATCAACCATAGTATTCGGATATTTTTTTGAGCGACTGTACATAGAAGCAGTTTTTTTTGCTAAAAAACCAAAAGGAACTGTATTCAAATATACATCAATACTTTATATCGATCAAACCATTGCCATAAAACAATGCATTTTTTAATCGATCGAAATGATTAGGATTATTGCATTCATACGTATTGTTCAAGGAACAAATTGTTTTATTAAAATATCAAATTACTGCTGGTCTACATTATTTATATATGCTGTTATGTTTTGCCTCAGTGAAATCACTGCTCTCTAATTTTGAAATTAATTTCCTCACAGAAAAATATTATTGAAAATAAATTGAAGCTGTCACCCAAATCTCTCTAGATTTCGTTAATAAAAGGTTATTGAATCTGGACTATTTAACAGCAAGTTATTTAATAGCTAGTCATAAAACTATACCTCAGAAGTTACTTAAAGAAAATATACTGACAAAATGTAACAAATATTTTCATAAATTAAATCCTTTTTAAACGTTTTGTGGAAAGATTACTTCAGTTTTTCTAGAAGAAAAGCGTTTAGGACAGCTAACGACAGCCGTAAATGGCACAGCGGTTAGCTACCAGAGCGTATGCTGTTAAACACTCCACTTTCAATAAAGATATAAATATTTAACACTGTTGTTAAAAATCGAGATTTAAGAAACCAGGACTCAGATCTTGAATTTATCTTCGCATTCTTACGTAAAAAGCTTTTAAATTCAAAGTTGGGTGCTTTAAATATGACTGTCTGTTCACGAGTCATGAAAGTGTCCCAATACTTTTGATAATATACTATATATATACATATACATATATACAGGGTGTCTCAAAAATATAGGCACAAACTTTTAGGGGAGGTAGATAACATCTGAAGGAATGAGAATTGCATAGGAACCCATAACCGGAAACGTCACCGTAAGTCAATAGGCGGCGCTGTTCATCAGTGCGCTAGAGGGGAAATTTCGGATTTCCTCATTCGAGCGGTAGTCGGCTGACGAAGAGCATACAAGGTATTCGAACAGGGAGCTGGCAGACATGCACTTAGTGTATGGAATAGTTGAGGGCAACGGACGAGCCGCTCAACGAATGTATCAAGAACGCTTCCCACACAGACATGTACCGGGCCACCGTTTGTTTGCGCGTGCGCATCAAAATTTGTGCGATTATGGGTCATTAAGAGGTAGCGGAAGTGAGGGCAGATCATCTAGTACGCCATTTGTAATAATTATGTCCAATAAATGTTTTCCCATTAATCACTGCCTTGTGTCCTTTCAGATCTTGTACCTCTGCTACCACTTTCCATGACGTTTCCGGTTATGGGTTCCTTTGCAATTCTCATTCCTTTAGATGTTATCTACCTCCCCTAAAAGTTTGTACCTATATTTTTGAAATACCCTGTATATATTGCGATTTATATAGTGAAAGCTGGAACAAAATCCTAAATCTTTCACCTTCAAGACTCTTTAGCTCTTTTTATTGTTGTATGTTTTATTAATATTTTGAAATGGCGATTTTTAAATATCTTGAAAAAATTTTTAAAGCATCAAAGGATGATTCTTACACTGATCCTGCAAGAAAGGAGAAAATTTTCCTTTTTGACTGGGGAGCAGACCTATTTATCTTTTATTAAAATTCACTGCAGTCTCGTTCGCGTTTCAGTCTACACAGCACGCGCTTTCCAATGCAGCAGAAAGAATGGGATTTTTGAAATTCAGATGCTGCTCATAAGAAATTGAAACTCGTTGTTCTGTTATCGGTGCTCATATTTAAAACCGAGATTTTTCAATAATACGACAGCCTGAAGATTTTTTGCTTCGTCACCCATCGACCGGAACAACAATAATCTCACTCTTTTTCTGTCCCGACAGTCAGACAAAAGGTAACCTCAAAAAAAAAAAAAAATCAAAGCTTAAGTCGTCTTTAAAATTTCCATACAGTTGCGATTTCTGAACATTATCATTTCTTTCTTTTTTATTCAAAAGACTAAGGAGAGGGAGAGATTTAAAAAAAAATAGGAATGTTCTTAGTATATCGCGTGTATATCTGGGTACACATAGACGTGGGAATATGTCGTATGCATAATGTGCACGCGTCATGTGTCTTCTAGCTGGTCCAGGGATGGTAAGAGGCAAAACAAGAAGTCGGAGAAAACGGAGGAGATTGGCGATCGCGGAGAGACTAGCGCGAAGGCCAATAATGTCAACTGCAGCCCTCGAACCACAGCTGGTGCCTCGTTGAATGGAGCAATGCCATCAATTTGGGCTCTTTCTTTTTTTTCATTCTCTCTTCTGCTGCCTTCTCTCTCTCCCGCTCTCCCGTCGTCTGTTGAGCTCCACAAAGCAACCTCACTTTAGCTATGGCCCGTTTGGCTTTTCATTTGTTGGTCTCGTTTTGGGAGAGGTTGGAAATGGTCGAGAGACAGAGAGAAGATGCTGGGGAGAAGGGAAGAAGAAAGAAGGAAGAGACCAAGCCAAACATTGAAGATTCCCCACTCCCACCTCCAAGCACAGGAAGAATGGAGTTAATAAAAAGAAAAGAATACAAAATAATGGAAGGCAAGAAGTGTTATTAGAAGGAGCAAGATGAACAACAGACAAACTTCATTATCAGATCTAAACGGATAAAAGATTTTTCATGCATTTGAAAAATCGAAAGCTTACGGAAGAAATTAATTAAGAATAAGAAGGCAGCTGAAGAACATTTCCCGGACTTTTTATTTTGTTCCGTTTTAGATTCCAAACATCATTTCTAGTTTTTCATTTATAGAATAAAAGAATCTCTCCGAGGACATTTTTAAGTAGGAAAACATTTTAAATACCCGGATCATTTTTAAAACATTAGCTGAGGTGAGAGACAATTGTAATCATACATCGATATTGCTTCCTTAATATATTTTTTATATTTGGGCCCCATTTTCTGTGACGTTTTGTTTTATTCTTAATAAAATAGAACTTTCATTAACCCTTTCACTTCTCGTGATCCCATATGTTAGAAAAACTGCAAAATTATTTTTAATATAACGATATTAAATTTAAATATATTATTGATAATTATTTCTTATATGTGAATATGTAATATATTTATAAAAGTTACTTTGGGCCTAAAGATGGGCTCAGTTTAGTAGCATAGGGGGGGGGGAGTTAGAAATTGGCCCCAGGGCCCTCATTTGATGCATACGCCCTTGTTTAAAGTATGGGAGGAAGCATATATCCATAAAACAGAAATACATTTCGACAGAGATAGGCTCTGAAGTAAAATAATTTACTGAAAAGAAATTCAATGCACAGAAGTGA
This sequence comes from Ryuthela nishihirai, assembly GCA_038380435.1. Lineage (NCBI taxonomy): Eukaryota > Metazoa > Arthropoda > Arachnida > Araneae > Heptathelidae > Ryuthela > Ryuthela nishihirai. The sequence continues at coordinate 47,875,666 of JAWZYU010000020.1, forward strand.
TATCACCTGAGAGCCTGATATTAGATAAAATGCTCTTGAATGTAAAATGCTGAAATATAACAAAGAAACGAGAGAAAAAGTGATTCGTTATTAAATCATTATACGAGTTGTTTTACCTCTGAACGACACTTTTTTTGAACACAGTGTAATAAATGGTTAGATCACAAAGGTTCAGAAAAGATACGATTGGGGGAAGGGTCCTAAGTGGACAGCTGGGAATCTCCATTCAAGGCCATTTAGCATGGTCTTTAACGTGCACAGGGTATGGCTCTCCAGTACAGTCGCTCAAAAAAGTATCCGAACACTATAATTGATCACAAAATTCAGAAAAAATATCTGGCAACGTTTTTTAATCGTTTATTTAATTAGTGATATCGTTTATTTAATTAGTGATTTAATTAGTGTTTTTTAATTAGTGATCTGGCAACCTTCGTGTCATATGACACGAAGGTTGCCAGATCACTCATTTCTGAAAAAAATCGTTGCCAGATATTTTTTCTGAATTCTGTGATCAACCATAGTGTTCGGATACTTTTTTGAGCGACTGTACACTGGAGCTGCCGGTTACTTTCCCATCCGACGGACAGTGGCCTTTCGAAACTTATAGATGTCCCCTATCTGACTGTGTTTGGTTTTAGCAGAGGTAAATCTCAACGCTGGCACAGGTGGACTCGAACCTGGGAACTGCAGATTACGAGCCTGATACGCTAAACCAACCCCGCTCCAAAATCATCACTTGTAAACAAAACAAAAACACTTTTATTTTCCCATAGCAACTACAAGCTGATGAAAGATAAAAATAGATACAGAAGATGTGAAGAGTTTGGCGATACAAACTTCTCTACATTTGAACATTCCCCGGTCGTATTGCCATTCACCAAACTCTTTTGCAAGAATGCAAAGTTCTGATTTCACAGTACAACTCACTCTGATGTAATTATTTCGCTCTGCGGAATCGAATAGGCAAAGAAACAGAAATATACATCTGAGAGACGTTCTTCGGGATGGTCAAAAACTCAGAGCACGTCCACCGTGACCACATCTCATATTTTACGTTTCCACCGGGGGAAGAAAAATCGTAGCCTGATGCTCTCCCATCTCCTCAGTCTTTACGGCATGCTCAGGCAGAGGGGTTCCAGAGAGGGTTCAATGTATTATCGATGTTGCCTTGTTTGTAGCTGGAGGTCTTATGACTTTGCTGGAAAGTATGGAGGGGACATGATGTGGTTGTTGGAACAGCCTCTCTCTCTGCCACTGAGAGAGTAAGACCTAGATCCTCTGATGCTTGTGGTCACGTTGTTTGGAAATAAAACAAGTGAAGAAAACTGCGAATTTTGGAGCTTGTTTATTCTGTGTTGTTTCGGAAGTGAAAGGTGGATTTGAAACTGTGCAGCACAGAAGCATGGATGGATATAAATTACTCACCGTACTCTTCTGATTCGATTTCAATATTTCTTTTAAACAGTAAGCAAAAGAACTTAGAATATATTCTTAGCTTATACGGCCCTTCTGAAATGAAGATTTGAGCTGGGTTCTTTTTTCCGAAAGGCATTTTTTACACACAAATGGCCAGGTCACAAAGACCCCAACGGTTCAGTGGTGGGATCCATGAGATAGGAGACAAATGTAACGCCCTCTTCATTGTCATCCACCGTATTTTTAAACGTGTGACCGTCCTTTGCACTGAACTACGCCTTAACGTTCCCATATAACAAAGCGGTGGGCTCAGTTTGAAGAGCGCCAGACTCGTAATCTGAAGTTCCCAGGTTCGAGTACCACTAGAGTCAACTTTCAGATTTATCTCCGCTAAGACCCTCACTCTGACCTCAGTCATATACCAATGGGCTTGAAAAGGTCACTATCCGTAGGATGGAACGTTAAGATGTGGCCCCGTGTGCGGGAGAGTCATACTCTGTGCATGTTAAAGAACATGCTGGATGTCTTTGATGGGAGGCTTCTATCTGTATCCTAACAGCTGTCCAGTGGGACTCCTTCCCCCAACTTTATCTGAGCTCTAGGGGTCCCTGTGACTTGGTCACTTAGTCTATTGTGTGCAAAAAAGAAAACAAAACTGCCACTCAGAGGTAAAAAGAACCCAATCCAACCCATCCAACTAACTGTCAGCGTTCCAAATCAATTATTGTAGCTTTTCTCATCGACTGCAGAGATTCTAAACGCACACACAACTGGAACTGGATCCTGGGGACATCGGATTACGAGTATGGAAATCTACCGACTAACCTCTCTCTCCCCCTCCTTTTAATGAATGGTTTATTTGTAAATGTCACTTACACTAAAATGAAAGTCACAGTTATCAGATGTCAATAAAACACATTGTAAAGCATTTATCCAATGGTGATGACAAAGGGAGAAGCCTAATGGTCTAATAATTCCTAAAGATATTTTCCCTTTAAATTCTTTGCTCGATTTTTAAAAGATACGAGTCTCTTGTTGTCTTGATTCCCTTCATTGCTTTGTTCCTCTCCACCTCATTCTCTTGTTCATCTCCGCTTCCTTTTAGTCTTTTTCTCTACTTTCAGTTCATTTATTCCATTTCCATTTTTTTTCTCTCTGTGTGTTATCATTTCTCTCCCTTGACCACTTGCTCTTCGTCTCTGTCTCTTGTTTTTCTTTCCACTTATCCAACTTATTTCATTCCCCTTCTTTCCAAGTTCTCTTTTTACCACTCAGTCGGTAGTGCCAGAATCGTAATCTGCGAATCTCAAGCTTGAGTCCCAACTGCGCCAGTATTGAGATTTATCTCCGCTCTATTCGGTCAGAAAAGGAACAACTATGAGTTTGGAAAGGACGTCGGATGGGACGTTAACCTATGTGTGCTCTGTGTGCTGGACAGCCGTTTCCTGGGTACATTAAACTACACGCTAGATGGTCTTAAAAAGATGCTACCATCTGTTTCCTAACAGCTGTTCATTGGTACAGTCGCTCAAAAAAGTATCCGAACACTATGGTTACAGAATTCAGAAAAAATATCTGGCAACGATTTTTTTTAGAAATTAGTGATCTGGCAAATTCGTGTCACGTGACTTCGAAGTTGCCAGATCACTAATTTCTAAAAAAAATCGTTGCCAGATATTTTTTCTGAATTCTGTAATCAACCATAGCATTCGGATACTTTTTTGAGCGACTGTACCTGACAAGGATGTTCCCAATAGGTCTTTTACGTTGCCTCTCTCCTGTATGATGTTTTAGGTGAGAGCCACGTGTAGCCAGAGTAGCCTGCGGAACTCGGACCGGTACACCACGGGATGCTGTGACGTGAGGTCTGCTCTCTCTTACGGAAGTGGGAGTGGAGCCCGTCGAACAAGAAAGAGACATCTGACCGCCGAAAGGGTCGGAAGTAAAGGGGAATGCTGTGCTCTGGGAGCCAGCATATTAGAAGGATTATTATTAAAAGTCGTGTCATACTCAGGGAGTGTGTGACTCAATGCTCTCAGTCGGGCAGTGGATTAACGCCGCGTCGTAGTAAATACATATGTATGTAATGTGTTGTTCACTAATCGTCATACTGTATCTAATCAAGAGATATCGAGTTCATAGTTTTATTAATGAGCATGTTAATTACAGGAAATGTAGAAGGGCATATACAATACCTTATGTATTCAATCAATTGCCAAGGGAAATTATTTTGTTAAACAAATTTAAAGAAATCAAAAATAAGACTAAAAATTTTCTTCTAGGCATTAAATTTAAAATTTGAACCATCACAATGGAGTTTCCACTGAAATTCACATAATTCGATGACATTGTTTTAAACTATATCTTATGTATTTTCATGTAACGTTATTATTCTTCTCTCCTGCAGATAAGCAGATGCTTTGCGGGTCATTTGTTTAAACTTCTGTATAACTAACATGAATACGAATAAAGATTATTATTATTATTAACTACTATGTGATTGAGACACTAAACACACTCGGCTGACAGATTCTGTTGAATAAAGAAGAAAAGTCGTGACAGCCCCCTTCCCTAACTTTCTGTGAGCCCTTGGGGTTCTTGTGACCTGGCCATTTAGCGTGTGCAAAAAGTGCTGCCCAGAGATAAAACTACCCAACTCTCTTCTCAGTCTTTCTAACAATTTTCTTCTAGTCCTAAAGCCTCTTTGTTTCCTTCCAGCCTTTTGTTTTGCGGTAAAACAGTTTCGGTGCTTCTTCATATCCTCTTGTCATTTCTTTAACCACTTTTGTTGTTTCCAGCCCATCGTCATTTCTCATTCAAGTAAATTTACATGTCAAAAATTGTGGAGAATAAACAGAAAAACCTCTAGGAATTTACTAAACCTGTCTGCTAGTGATGATTAGTGTTTTGCTATTGTATGGTAGAAGTAACTGAGGCTCTGCTCAGAGAATTTAACTTCTGTCTTATCGAGCCTTTCCTTGCACGAGAAATTCTCTGTAAAGTTAGGAATAGTTTTCATGATTCTTCTTTATCCTTAAGGTAGCATACGCGATAAAATGTATTGCTAGTGATATGCAGTCATCTCTGATAAGAATCGCTAATTATTACACTTTTTTGTTGATTCTATTTTCTTCATTTTACACGATTGCTTGATTTTTAACCGTTATAGTTCTTGAAATTTTGTAAATCCGTGACGCCATGTAAAGGAGAGCCATTCCTTGTGCACGTTAAAGAACACACTTGAAGGTTAGTTGGCTGTTTAATCGCTGAGCGGCACATTTTTGCACATAATAGGCTAAATGGCCTGGTAACAAGGACCTTGAGGGCTCAGAGAAGGTTGGGATAAGGGATTCCACTAGACAGCTGTTAGGAGATAGATGGCAGCCGTCAGTCAAGGCCATCCAGAGTGTCCTTTAACATGCATAGGTATGGCTCCCCCGTACATTGAGCCATGACTAAACGTTCCATTTGACGGAAAGCGTTCTTCCCAATACCATTGGTGTCCCGTACTCACCGAGGGCAAGGCGGGGAGTTTTGCGGAGATAAATCTTAACGGTGGCCCAGGTGGGACTCGAACCTGTGAACTGCAGATTACGAGCCTGGTGTGCTACTAATTGATCCACTCCCTCCCCTAAACGCTTAATATCCTTTATGGCTTTAACCGGAGGCTTTCATCTGTCTTCTAAGAACTATCCGAGGAATTCCCCTGGGGTCTTTGTGACCTTATGATTTAGCTCTGTGGGTGCAAAAAAGTATCGCTCAAGATAAAACAACTGAAACAACCCAACTTGCAATTTTCGTTTGTTTCAGCCTCTGGTTCAATCTGCTTTCTTCAATTTCTTGTTTTTTCATAATATCTTTAGTCTCTTGTTTTTTCTTCGTAGTAACTGCAATTGCATTTTTCCTTCTCAAGCCTTTGTTATTCTTCAATGCCTTAAATCCCATTTCCCATCTTCTCATTTTCAATTTTTGTTCTTCCTTGATCTCTACAATCCCACGTCTTCTCTTCTTCAATCTCTTGTTCTTTCACAATGCCGTCAATCACGTGCCAGCTTCTTTTTTCGAAATCTTCAGTTCCTTCTTTTCTTTGTCCTCTTTCAATCTTTAGATCATGAAAATCCTCTTGGGTCTCCTTCCATACTCATATATTTCAAATTCTAAATGCACTGTATCCGTTGGCAGCATTTTAAGTAGTCCACCCCATTAATACATTCTAATAAATTGTCTTTAAGTCTCTACCATTTTATTTCCTAATGGCGTAATCTAACTAACATAATCCTAATTACACTTCCATTGTATTTAAAATTCTTGACCAGAGTAGCTTTTCCAAACATTAAACCCTCTTTAAATGTAGCATTTCAATCTTCGTTATTTGTTTTCTTCGAGGATTTTTGCTTTCGAAACAGATTCATGGTATTAATCAGGATTTTTAGGGACCTTTTCCTCGACACAGACCTAATGTGAAGCCTCATTCTTTCCGGGAACTCACTATGAAGTGTTTCTGCAGATCCTCTTTCCATCATTATTTAATACATTTTAACTAAATATAGATCCTCTCAACAAGGACTCCCTAAAAGTCCCAAGAATGGTTTATACCTCTACTTCTTTATCTGCTCTCCTTTCATTGGTTATTTTGAAATTTTGAATCTGATCATTGGAGGGGAGATATTTGATGTTACTGAAATTCTTATGTCATCAACAGCCAATTACATTTTGTAATCAGCATCAGAGCCACTGTTTCTACACGCGTAGTGGTATCGCGTTAGTTTGCGGAAACATTGAAACTTCTGGGTTCCGCGTTCGAGTCCTAGGATGGCATGGTCTTTTGTTTTGTCTTAACGTGCAGAAAAGTAGCAGCTTTATGGGTCATCTCAAATGAAAAAAAAAATGACATAATTCCAACCAAAAGCAATAAAACTTAAAGCGGTTATGTAATTGCGGTCAATTACTATTTTCGTTAGAGCTTTCTAAAATATTACAATTTTTCGTTGACACCTAGTGGTTCGGAGACAACAGGTTAGGAACAACTGTTCTATTCTATAAACTCACTCATGTCCAGCATGTCAAAAGTTAGACCGATTAGCTCCATAAAAAAAATCTCAAAAGAGTAAATCTTTGTAAACTGCTTTAGAATAAGTTTCCCGTTACAAATATTTTTATTTTAACACTTGCATGAAGTTGCAAAATCTTTCAAAGAAATATACTCTTAATGTTTGAAAATAAATCTGCTCTGAGACAATGTTGGAGTACGAATGCAAACTCGCACAAAGTGTGGAGTTTATAGTTTAGTTACTTGCATTCCCATCATGTAAGTAGATGCAATGGAATGGTCAAGCATTCTTTGCCACAACGAGTCTTTAATTAAAATTCTCTTCGAAAAAACGTCCTCTTCTTTCTTCCTAGTTTTAAATTCTGGATTGATCATAACAAATGCATTTTTCTGGAAGTTATTAGAGTACTCGATATTTGAACTGGTTTCTGATCATTGTAATTATTCTTTACATATGTAAATATTTCAGATTCCAATACTTAGACTAATGTATATTAAATCACCAATCCTTTCGAAGAATTTTGAAACTTAAAAAAAAACAAATTTCAATTTTGCGCTGGACAAATGAAGAAAGTATTTAAATCTTGATGATAGTGATGATTTTACTCTTTATCTGCATCCTCTCTCAACACTGCTGATGACGATGAATTAATCTACTTCCATTATATGCATACCATTACTACTAATGGAAAACTCACTGGAAGTTAAATAAAATACTTTACTATCTCTTACTACATAAATTAAACAGATTAAGCAAACTTTGCTTTAGCAAAGTGAGTAGACAACTAAACTAATCCTACCAGCACTAAATAAACAGAAATTTCAAAAACTCTCTTTCAACGAGTAATATCTACTTATATAGCACAAGTGTTGTGAAGTGTTTCCTCACATTGCTTTACATTGTGGGGCGAGTCGTCTAATCATGAAAAGTGTTTCGCTTCCGTATTACTTTAATGAAGTTAACAGAAATCTAAATTCATTAGATTTAACTGGCAGACGGATCATCGTGTCTGTGATTTCTAGCTAAGCCGAAGACAGAACCAATGCGATTAGTCTGCCATTGCACAAACACAAACTGATTCGGAACATCAACTTTTATTCCCATGAATAGAATTCCCGAGCATCTCTTAAAAGATGTGGATGTTTTGAAAGCTTGAATGTAAACAAATGTATTAGACTACGAAATGAACTTCCATCAGATTAATGATAGCTACGCAAAACGTAAAACAAGGAAAGATACGAAACAATAAAACGGCATGGTAGCAAACATATCAGAATTACAAGCAAGGAAACTGTAAAGGGCAGAAAGTTCTCTTGGAAAGATATACGATACGCGATAACTGAAAAGAGCAGCTCGGTAGAAAGCACATAGGCAACACCTCCTATAACAGAAAGCCGTACAACTAATTATGACGTTCGCATAGGTAATTCTAGCAGGATAAAGGGAGTAAAGAAAAATTGCAGTCTGATTAGCAACCTGCTATCCCAAGACAGGTGATGTAGCATGTAGCGTAATTATGAACATTCGAAGTACCAGGATAAAAGTTGATCTAAAAATGGCTTGACAAACAAGTAATACTAGAAATCTAGATATTTTATAAACATATATTCTTATTATTCTACTACTGGTTGTTTTTAGTACTAAACTTTCCTAATATTTATTTATAAATATACATTGTTTAGGAAAAATATTCGTATGTATTAGTATTATGAAAATGCTATTAAATGCGAATAGTTTTCCTTTTGAAAAGAAATATTTGTAAATATACATTTCGTGAACTGAATAGTAAGATTAATATTAAAATAACCAGTAGTAATAATAATAAGAAATGATTTTTCAGAAATATATAGATGGATATTAACACAAGGCACGGTATGATATACGGAATAATAAAATTTTAAACCGAAAAATATGATTTTTACTATGGAAGTGGGTTTAGAAGTGACGCAGATGGGAGTAGATCGGACCTGGCCAATTCGTGGATCATTGCAAAAGAACTTGCGGCTCATAAAAACAAACCATCTATATATTGAATCTGGTTCAGTTCTTCCAATTGTTTTGACCAAACATTTTTAGGTGTATAACTAAATAATTTTGTCGGAGAGGGAGTGGCTCAGTCGGTAGCGCGCCAGGCTCATAATCTGCTAGTTCCCGGGTTCGAGTCACGGATGGGTCAGCGTTGAGACTTATGTCCGCAAAGCTCCCTGCCCACGGTCAGTAGGGGACACCGATGGACTAGGAAAGGCCGATGTCCGTCGGGTGGGACGTTAAGCACCGTGTGCAGACGTCGGGTGGGACGTTAAGCACCGTGACCCCGTGTGCAGGAGAGTCGTACCGTGCATGCTAAATAACACACTGTATGGCCTTGACGGAAAGGTTAACATCTGTCTCCCAACAGCTGTTCCAGGAATTTAATTTACTAGAAATGTATCAGAAAAATATTATTATTATTAATTTATATCAGTCAGTCAGTCAAAAAATCTCTAGACTACCGGAAATTCATGGCCTTTCGTCCCTATTTCCAGATCGTCAAGAATGGAGCAATTGCCTAAAAGCAAGACCTCACCTTAGTTCAAAGTTCCTTTAAATTCTTTCCAAAAGATCCCAATTATGCAGAAATTTCAAAGTTTCTTGAAAGCAAAATCTTCTTAAAGAAGGTTCTTCTTGTCCTAATAGCTGCTCCCAGTCTTCATAGTCCTCAACGTCAGACTATGCGACAAGTCGGTTGAGTCGGACTCGCAAGGAGTGGAGATGCAAGAAAAATGCGGATCCTGCTCTAAGCAGGACTAAACGGAAAAGAACAAGAAAAAGAACTAAGTAATTTTGTCAATTCATATTAATCATTCAAAATCTATATTTTTGCTTCCTTAATAAAGACATTTTCTTGATTCTTTAAAAATAAAATTTTTTTGATCAGTTTATTACTCATATTCTCGCAGGATTTCGCTTTTAAACAGGGGCGGGGGTGGCTCAGTCGGTAGCGCGCCAGGCTCGTAATCTGTAGTTCCCAGGTTAGAGTCCCAGCTGGGTTAGCGTTGAGATTTATCTCCGCAAAATTCCCCGCCCTGCCCACGGTCAGTAGGGGACACCGATGGGCTTGGAAAGGCCGCCGTCCGTCGGATGGGACGTTAAGCCGTGGCCCCGTGTGTGGGAGAGCCATACCCTGTGCACGTTAAAGAACACGCAGGATGGCCTTGACGGGAGGCTACCATCTGTCTCCCAACAGCTGTTCCAGTGGGTCCCCTCCCCCAACCTTCTCTGAGCCTTCGGGGTCCATGTGACCTGGCCATTTAGCCCATGGTGTGCAAAAAAGTGCCGCTCAGAGGTAAAACAACCCAACGCTTTTAAACAAAGAATGTTTTTTGGGACTCTTAAAGAATATAGTTTTTTTCCCTAGTGGCTCCTTGTTACGTTCGAGTTGCACAACCGAGATCTATATTTAAACAAACAATTTTAAAATGAAACATCTATATTAACAAAATAGTTTTTTCATATTTCTACAGGCAATATAATCTTAATATTTTTAATGATAAAAAATATTTGGAAGAATCCTGTAATTTCTTAAAACTTTTATACACCATTCCTCAATTCAGAGGGTTTTGATTCTACATGGTCAACAAATGACACTAGTTTCGATTTACATGGCGAGAGACTCTGTTTTACACAGGAGGATTGAGGTTTTGTTATGGTATCGCGTTGGCTCGAGGTGACACTGCGACTACCGAGGTCCGGGTTCGAGTCCTGGTATGGATGGTATGGTCGTTTGTTTTGTGCTATCTGTTGTGAGTGTCCCTCAGTATCAAAAAGAGTTCAATTATCGACATGTCAAAAAATTCTATGTTCTCTCATTGGGATATAAAGCAAATATATTGGCTATAAGTCCCAGCATCCAGATTGAAAAAAAGAAAGAATCAAAAGCCGCTTAAAGTGTCGATTGATTCTGATTTATATTCCTAGTGTATCCTCCATTTTCAACTTTTGTCGAGAAACATTGGCATTTCTGTATTAAGTAAACAATCTTTTTTTACCTTTTACATATAGAATTGAAAAAAAAAATGATACATTAATTTCCATTTTACTATTTATCACAAGTTTTACATCAGTACATTTAATGATTAAAATTATTTGTTTCCTTAATTAAATTAATCATAGGAAAAATCAATTTAAGAAATTTTCGCAATGAAGATAGTAACATATATTTGTCAGAAATCTTACCAATAAATAACTTCCAAATAGTGAAACGTAAACTTAAAATTGCGGATATATAGTAGAAGTACTATAACGGGTATTAGATTTCATAATTTTCGTAGGAAAGGTTAATATCAGTCCTTTAAAGCGAGCGCCAAATCTAAATTTAAAAATTTCCCCATGTTATACAGTTGTACTAGTTAAATCCCGCCAAAAGTTTGGCGCCAAATATAAATTTAAAATTTTCCCCATGTTATACAGTTGTACTAGCTAAATCCCGCCAAAAGTTTGGCGCCAAATCTAAATTTAAAAATTTCCCCATGTTATACAGTTGTACTAGTTAAATCCCGCCAAAAGTTTGGCGCCAAACGTATGTCCATTGATAACTGTTCCCATCTCACAGCTTTCCACTGTTAACGTACTACTCCTTTAACAAAGTTGTCGATATCGTATTACTCCATTCATTAAGTAGGCGACGGCAGTGCCCCCCAAAATTTCCGACACTTTCCGAGTGATTACTCTCTATCCACGGCAGCTAGGAACCCAGCTCTCTTAACCTCACATGGCTAGAGCTAAATGGGACCACCACACCAAATTTGGGACCGATCGCTCAAGTACCCGCAGAACCACAGGGAACCTAGAATTTCTGCCACTGATGACGTCAGATATGTCCATTCGTTTTTCTGGAATTACGGCTATTATATATTATAATACGATGATGATTATTCGTACTATATAATGCTATTTCAGAGTTTTCTTAGGAAAAAGAATTAAGTTTGAATATAATTCTTTCAACGTGGGCCACTCATTATTTAAAATTTAGCGTATGTTTATAGTATAGTATGATGTGGTAGAATTTCCTAGGAGAAGAATTAAGGTTGGATATTCACTCTTTGATTCAGTCGAATCTGAATTTAAAATTTGCTTATGTGAAATAGATATAATGTGTGTTGGATTCCAGAACCATTTTTATAACTAAAATTCTGAAATTTTAGAAATTGCACCCTTTAACTGTACTCCTACTTTCTTTAAATACAAGAAGATGAAAATATTAAAAATTTTTCATATGTGCTAATTCAAACCTTTGCTTTGCATTTGATGATAAATCGCTCTGGCAGTCCCCCTTTCTCTGGTGTTGCTGAAGCAGCGGTCTGCAAGTACATAATCCTTCACTAAACTTTTCAGTCTATGCAATTGGTGTTAAATGCGCACTTAGTGGGTTTGCTTCTTCTTAGGTTGGTACTTTGCATATAAATTGCTAAAACTTTCGAAAACGTTTCAAAACCAGCTTTTTAAACCCATTTAAAAGTAAGCTTAAATATTCGTTACTTATGCGACCCCATCCGAAGTCGATGTGGTATCAATGATCTGGCAATTCTGGTAGCAGAAACAATTGCACATTGCATAACGCATGACATTGCATTACATATACGGAGCTGTTAATGAAATTAGAAATGATTAATAGAAATAATAAAGCTATCAGAGAGAAAATTTATAAATTCAGTCAAAAGCGGAATTTACTTAGCGCTAAATTTATATTACTAGGAAATAACTAGAGATTGCTGTTAAGGGTTGAAACTACATCACTAACTTTTCAGTACAAACGAATGAGAGTAATGGAAAAAAACACGTTGGAATTATAAAGGGCGGAATAATCGAATGAATTCAGTATAGGGCGGTTAAGAGATAACTGAAACAAAGGTACATAAATACACATAAAAATGGGATGTAAAGCAAACCTTTGCAACACCCATTAACGCCAGGAAAAGAAACATAAAACCAAGAAATAAGATAATGATGACCAAGAGAGAATAACAAGGTTTCACTTCATGGTAAATATCGAACAAATGTAGAGCGGAGAAGTGGAGAGAGCAATTCGTTAAGACTAACTGGATGATTTAAAAGAAAGAAATACGTACTTAAGGACAGAGGAGAAATGACGAACGAAAACAAAAGGGCTGATACGAAGCGACGAACGAAAGTCGGTGTTGAGGCTCATTAGTCTGCTCTTCGTTTGTTAGCGGAGAATTTGATGTTGATGAGGTCTGAGTGGAATGGATAATCACCAGCTTTGGGAAAGACAGTTGTTGCTTAGAATGGAGTTTGGGAAGCTTTTAAAAAAAAACAGAGTTATGAACTAACGGCCGGAAGATTATTGCTACGGTTCGCAAAATATAATCTTTAGAATTTTAAATATTAATTTAATAATTTATTTAAAAATTTTAAATATATCTTTGGAATTTTCGGTTAAGCATGTGTAATAAGCCTGGTTATTGGGTTGTTTTACATCCGAGCCGACTATTTTTCACACAATAGGATATATGGCCAGGTCACAAAGATCTCAAAATTTGAGAGTAGGATAAGCGGAAGGATTCACCATGCTGCTGTAGAGTGGGGATTAGAGGAGAAAATCTCAACGGAAGCATACTGGTCCAAAATTTGGGTTGGGTTTTTTACCTCTGAGAAGCGCTTTTTTGCATACAATGGGATAAATGGCCAGGTCACAAGGATCCCAAGGGCACAGAAAAAGTTGGGGAAAGCGAATGTACTGGACGTATGTTAAGAGAGAGATGGAAGGTTCCCATCAAAGGCATTAAGCGTGTTCTTAAACGTGCATCAGGTATGACTCTCCTGCACAAGGGACCACGGCTTTATGTTCCATACGACGGACGACTGCATTTCGAAGCCCATCTGTGCCCCCTATTGACCGACGGCAGGGCAAAGAGTTTTGAGGAGATAAATCTATACGCTGGCTCAGATGGGACTCGAATGAGAGCAACAGATTACGAGCCTGGAGCGCTAGCAACTGAGCCAACCCCCCCTCCCCTCCCTCGACAAAGGTGAGGAACCTGCAACAAACCACTTACCTTACCACAAACAAGACCAGGAAGCTTGATGCTTTTGATTCTAGATTCTTAAGCAATATCTTAAGCATTACGTTGTTGGACTTTGTAAATAATGATGAGATTAGGCAATGGAGTCGGCAACCTCCTTTGAGCAGCTTATTGTGCAGACAGAGACTGCGTTGGTTTGGCCATGTTGGAATTATGCATAATTATGAATTGGCGAATAAAGTTATGAACAGTGTGAGCCTAAAGACCTCAGAAAACGGAAAGACCTAGGATGCAGCGGGCAGACAACGTCAAACAGGACCTCATTAGAATTGGCCTACAGTGGCCAAATGCAACATCTGTAGCTCAGGACAGACGTGTTTGGAGTCTAAAGTGCACAATCTGATTGGACCTTCGTAGCCCTTGGCTTCTTGAGGATTGTGTATATATGATAAACCTGTTAGTATCAAGTTTCCAATGTATTGGCACTCTTGACAGTAACAGGCTAATGATGAGTTATTAATGTTAGTAAGCATCGGAATTCTATGAATATTCATCAACTAGTTTCCACGCGAGAGGAAACATTCTAGAATTTAATTTATTAGTGTATTATGTGACATATATTTAGTATTACAGGGGAAGAACATTTAATAATAATTATTTACATTTTATTGGCGGTTGCTAAGAAATTAAACATTAAATGATGACAAAAAATCTACAGAATTATTAAGGGTTGATTTAACAAGAAGAGAGTTATATACAGGGCATATTCAGAAAATGTCTTGGGGGGGGGGGGAGGCAATATACGAAATAGGGCTCTTTTTCAAATTAAGAGGTCCGCTGACGAAAAAATGGATTTCGCAACTTGACTAGTCTTTTTGGCCGAAAAATAACCTATTCTTTTTCTATATTATTTTTCTTTTGGACACAAAACAATTTAATGAAATAAGATTGCACCCATCCCTAGATTTGCACAGTAGATAGGTTCCGGTCACCGTGGAAATCGAGACCAACAATTTATCGGAAAAAGTGAGGATTGGTTCCGAAGAAAATCCTTGTTGTGAATAAAACGTACATTGAAAGTTTTATTTATACGTATTTATCTTAAATCTTTCTCTGATTATCAATCTGATATCGGATTTTGTTATTTACCTATTTACATATATCATTCTTGTCATATGCATTATTAAAGGCTCAAGAAATAGAAATAGCCGTCGTAGGCGATGCACCGTCAATTGAAGTCGAACATTCTTCATTTACTTCATGTTTTAGTTCACTGTGATGTTCTACCGAAGCAAATACATCATCTACTGTTTTGCAAATTCACTTCCTTCTGTCGTACCGCACACATGTAAGGATTTATCGTTGTATTCTTCAATTTCTATAGTTGTGTACGCATCAAAAGCTGTGATAGAAGGGCAGTCACCACCCCCTTAAACAAAGGAAGGGTTGTGCAAGCTGTGGTATTGAAGGGATTTGGGCTTGGCGACATCAACAAGCAAAGAAATGCCATCTGTTAATCTCCCTTTTCAAACTGTAGGTGAATGTAGTAGTCGTTGCTGGGCAGTGGAACTTACCATTGCCGTTAGTGCACACGACTTATATGAATCCAAGGGAACAACACGCCCCAAGTCATCTTTATCGGCTTAGACGAGTTTAGTCATTTGAGGGGTGAACAGATTGTAGTTACATGCTGTCCTGTGGGTGAAAGCTCGGTGGTACTAATAGTTGACACTTATTGTTGACCCACCTAGGCTGCACAATAGCTCTTTTGCCATCCAGAGTGAACTTGGCTGCTGCCTCTTTCTTGAGATCTGCCATTAGCTCAGTCAGCTTTACAGCAGATATGGTTACCTTATTGGCAAATTTGCCGTGCGTGGTGGTTCCTTGGACCCTCCAGTTCTAACTTCTTCCAGTATGACTCAGATGTTTGCGATAAACGAAAAGGAACAGACCATCCAAGGACTATGACAAGAATAGAACACATGCGTTTCTTTTTTAGAGTATTTTGAGTATTGAATTTCCGCAGTAGTTAAAATTCCCTGATGTAATTCTGGAATTAATATATTTTATTTTTTTTTCGAAATGGCTTTCCGTAAACGGAAAATTTTGAAGGAGAAAGAAATTATGAACAATTTATTTGACATTGATAGTTCAAAGAATAAAGTAATTGAATTCAGATTATCTGAAGAAGAAAACGAGGTTTCGATCGCAATCGAGAAGAATATTCATCTCACTGAATGGCGAGTAAGAAGGATTTTTCAACCCTACAAAGTGATGATAGAGGCATGATTTTAGTGACATTTCATGGTCGAACAAAATCACTGATGAATCACCTCTTAGTATGAATTACAACTGTTAAAGTTTGAAAAATTCGGAACATGAAAAACTTCATTTCCTATGAAAACAAGCATTCCACATTTACCAGAAGTGATATGCTATTCTTGTAGTTAATGGTATAAAAAGGAATAGTGAAATGCAGTTCGCAGTAGCCGAGTATAATTCGATATTTGCAGTCAAGGAATATAGTTAGCAGTGGTTGAGGTATATTTATATGCATAAGGCTTCTCAGACTCACCTTAGAACTTAGAAGTTTAGAAAATTTTCCGAAAAAAGAACATCAAGGCGAAAGAAGCTCCATAGTGAAGAGCTTCAACTAGGGAAGGAATAATAAGTGAAAGCAAATGCCGCCTCTTCTCAGTGTCTAGCCAAGCAACCGTTACTATGGGAAGCAGAGGAATTAAATTTTCGCTCCTACACTGGACTGTGCCACCCAGTGACGCACTCTGATTTGGTAAACATTAAGCTTCATCTTTGCTGAAAGCAGCGCCTTATCAGGATGCAGTCTCCATAGACGCGGTGCTTCTCTAAAACACAGAGTATACCTTGAGGTATATACAGTGAAAAGTGATTCAATGGATTTGGCTGTTTGATCTTTAACTCCATAGTGAGAAAGTTTGAAGCATTTCAACTTGGTTTCTGTTGGATGTTAGTGGAAACTTCACTTACCTTACAAGTAATATTGTATGCATAATAAGCAGATTAATTTGTTTTTCTTTGCGTGTGTGTGTGTGCAATATTAAGAAGTTATTATTTTAAATTATTTACCGGTAGTTACCTCTAAAAAAATTTATATTATCTTACGTAATAATGCGCGCTCTCTGTTAGTGTGTAACGGAATTCTGTTACAAAAGAGAAAGGAGATGCGTTAGCTGACGTAATGCCTGTGTGAGGCTCAGTCTGAGTTTTTTTTGCATAATAATCTTTCAAATTATATTTAAGTAAAAATCGATTTATAAAAGTTTTTTAACGTTAATTTATATAGTTATTTAGTCCTTGTCAAAGGAAATTATCAATTAATCATAAGTCGAAATGCATTTTACTAGAATATCAGAAAATTGATTTTCCCTGAATGGCAACTTGATTGCACCATTTCAGTAAACAGTACTTACGTTACATGTATTAATTATTATTACATAATAATACATGTATTGTCGTGGAAACAGACCAAACTTCAGTTTTTCCGTTAATCGGTATTTATGTTTATCTGTTTTCGTGTTAAGTATTTTCGACTGTTTCTATATGATCAATTTTAAACATATAAAATAAAAAATAATAATAAATACCCCCTCAAGCAGCTGCTTGCCACAGAGGTCTGACAGGAGCCTGTCAGTTTATATGCCACAGTAGAAGGTCTGAGAAGATGGCAGGACCTCAGCAGAAAAACGACACAAACATCCATGCCTAATCCGGGGCTCGAACCCAGGTCCCTTAGATCAGTAGCCAAGCGTGCTAACCACTCGGCCACGGGACGGCCGTTTAAACATATACTGTTATTTAAATTTAGAAAATAATGTACATTTTTAGAAAATTCGCTTAAAAAAGTGTTCCATTGCAAATCTAAACAATTTGACATATTTTTTTGGGCGATTAATGCTTTTTGATGTTGAAAAATGACGTCAAAGGTAGCAAATTGTGCTTCCCACATAATTAATTCTTAATTAAGCAAAAAGGCATATTAGTAAAAAAAAATGGATATATTGTAGCTACTCTTGGTTACTGCAATTTTATTCTCAAATGAGGACTGATTTGCATTCGTATTAGAATGTTTGAACAGTGGAAGTTATCCTAGCTTGTGTAATATTTGATTTGTTATTGACCATTACCTAGGAGAACGAAATTGCTTTCTTCGTTAGAGCTCGATTGTTTGCTAAAAGCTCTTGTTCAATCGAATAGAAACTGAAGGATAAAAAAAGGGAAATCGTATATTTAAAGTTTCCTGATATGCTGTGAGGAAAAAAAAAAGTCTTCTACGCGTACAATTTACACGGTAAAGAGGAAGTGGAGTGGGGAGGAAGGGGGAAGAAGACGAAGGAAATGAAAAAAAAAATAGGAAAAAAAGACACTATTGAGTGCTAGCGATAGAGTGAAACTAATGCAATCATTGCTTTCTTGCTTAGGAAGAAGTTTCACCCGGACAAGAGTTACAGAACAAACAGATTAAAATGCGATTGTAACCTTCATTCGAGATGCGATGCTATTTGCTGATTGAAGAAGAGGAAGAAATAATAGAAGAAAATTAAAGGAAGTAAAAGGGCATAAAAGAAGAAGATGAGGATTCGAAGAAGGTAGCTACAACTAAGCATCTACTTGTTTTTTACGCCTCGATCGTAAAAAAAAAAAGATCGCCTGCAAAAAAGTCTGCTAAAAAGCAATACTTAATGACATTCAGTAGGTGTGTCTTTACGCTCTAGAAAGAATAAAAAAAATCCGTCTTTTTCTCGCTCATTCCAAGTATAAAAGACACATTCATGGTTAATTATTAAGCGGATCCAAGCAGAGCGGAATCAGCTTTTATTAGCACCCTTGTCCGAGTTCCATAGCCCGCCTACTTGGAACGTGTAAAAGTTCCTCGGACCTCTTCCAGGGATGGAGTAAGAGGAGGATGAGAATGTTTGAACGTTGCTAAGCAGCTTATTAACGGATAGTTCCGTTGAAAATGTTTTTCCATCTCTTAAGAGATAGAGCATAATTAAGCTCCTTCTTGAGTGTGGAGTGAGCGAAAAAAAGTAATTAAACATAATTAGCTTTTTATGTGTCCAAAATAAGAAGAGAATAAAAGTAATTACAAAATTGATGTTGAAATGGCTCCACCTTTAAGATGGTGTTGCTAAAAGTATTTATGTGCTTTAAGAAGTTGATCAAAAGGTTTAGATCACAGATACAAAATTTCAGCTAATCCGTCGAATTTTTTAGTATAGTAAATGTCACAATTTGTTAACCGGTAATTTTATGAGAAATCAAAAACTTCATAAAACAATATTGCAAAGACTGCATTTCTAAAATATGCTTTTAATAGGGTAAAATATCCTTCTGAGCAGCCACAGTTATTACTAAGTGTTGCCCACTCATGGCAAAGCGCAACGTTTTCCGCTATCTTATTCTTGAATTCCATGCTTACAAGACATATCCTGCCTTTCTTTACTTTGAATCTTGTATTTATAACACCGAGAGTGCGTTGGATCAACACCTCTAACAAGAAAACCAGTGGACCAAATTATGACGTCAGCATAGGTAATACCGCTGGCCTCGAGGTAATATCATCTAGTTAATTCTTATATTTTAGTTTCTGTTATTATTACTGATGGACTATTTTGCTAATCTTCTTACTAACGTTTATCGTGAAATACATTCTATTTAGGAAGAAAATTACTTATATTTATTACCAAATACTATAATGTTAATTAATGCAAATAATTTTTCTCCTAAGTAAAATATATTTATAGATAAACATTAACATAAAGATTAACACAAGAGTCGACCAGTAATAATATTTAAATGAAAAATATAAGTATTGTCTATATGGTAAGAACACATATGAAGATACAAATTGTCCATTGGTCTTCTGTTATAGGAGGTGTTGATTTGACTGTATAAGGCATCCCTTTTTAAGTCGTAATTAGGGACTCTAAAGTCACGACGTGAGAGGAGGCGACTTATAAATTAATAAATTTCAATTTGTTTTTGAGGAAAATACCCGGGGGTAACTTGTAGAAGTTTGAGAGGTTGTTATAGGGTTTTAACTTGTAGAGGGAAATTTTCCACAATATCAATATATTTAAATACAATGCTATAGGGACAAAATTATTAAGTCTTTTCCATTTTTATACTTTACAAACATTAGGAACTGTTTTCCTTATGCTTCTAAGAAACGACTCGCATATAAAACATGCTTAGTTTAAAAATATATGGAATTAAAGAATTCTTAGGGTAAATTGTAAAACCTTTATCTTTTTTTTTTAAAGAGGTAATAATTTAATCTTGTTTAGGTTCATTCAGATCATTCAGATTGAATGTTTAGGTTCATTCAGATCATTCAGATTGAATGTTTAGGTTCATTCAGATCATTCAGATTGAACGTTTAGGTTCATTTATATCATTCAGATTGAATTTTTAGGTTCATTCAGATTAGATACCGTAATGCAGACAGTACAGGTTTCAAGTCCTCAACTTCTATCTCATTATCTCTATCATCCACCACTGATATAGAGCTTGAGGATACAACTGACTACCTGAAGCCTGATAATGCAACAGCAGTAGAGAACACGAAATGAATTACTAGTCATCGGTGGCGTCCCCAGAAAATTCTAATGAGAAGTGGTTTAATTACTTTGTTTTTCAAGAGCCGTCTTAGAAAACACATGATATTGAAGCCCTCAAGAGAGCGGTGGGTTGTAATCTCCCTACCGCCTTCTTTTGATCATGATACCGCTAGTCACAAAATGAGAGAACAAAGTGGGCCAGAGGAGTGTCTCAGAGGATGCTGGTGGATTATATTGAGATGGGAGCGCTGACGCAAAATTCAAATCGAGGCATTATCAGCTGATAAAACAACGTAAGCATGAGGAAAATTTACGTCACTCTCCTCAATATGTCGGTGACATAAGTGCGAAACAACGTATATAGTAGCGACATATTACTGGTACCTCCTATATATTTATTTCAAACTGCTTTGGGAAAGTTAATAATCACAAATAAGCGGAAATAAGTGAGTGGGGATAGCTCAGTGATCAAAGCACCTGACATGTGATCAGGAGGTCGTGAGTATCGAACTCACTCTTAGCGAAATTCATTTGGTTTCAGTTAACTATTCTCGATTGTTATACAAGTCATGATTATCTGAATTGAGATAGGTCAGAGCACCTGACACGTTGTCAGGAAGTCGCGAGTTCGTATCCTGTTCACGGCAAAATTTATTTCTTTTTCAGCTATCTTATTCATGAGTTCCATACTTATATTACGTGTCCTGTGTTTATTATTCAGTATTATTATACAATAGCCAACGGTAGTACCAAGCTGAAAACACCGGTTCTCGTCTGATCACCGATAGTTAAGCAGCTTTGGGTGCGGTCAGTGCCTGGGAGGGTGACCACCTGGGAACACCGCATGCTAGTTGTCAAAAAATCTGCTGAGTATCCTCTCATCCTCATCAAAAAACTGATGAGGATCCGCTCATCCTCACAGATCCTTCTACTATGGCGTATTAAACTGACAGGCTCCTGTCAGACCTCTGTGGCAAGCAGCTGCTTGAGGAGGTATTATTATTATTCATATTTAGATTTCTGGAAGCTGGAATATTTAGCAAATAAGTTAGCTCGTTCTGAAAAACAAAACAAAAAAAAAATTCACATTGACGAAAACTGATATGATCATTTTCATCTCTTGTTATGTGATAATACATTAGGTTAATTTTGAACACGTTCTTTATTTTTAACATTTTATTGGTAGATTAGTTGCACTTGAATAAGTCTGTTGCTTACTGTTCCCTTAATCGTACTGACCCACAGTACTATATCTTGGACAAGCCTATAATTCGATTTAATTCATGATTTAATAACATGGAGGACTGAAACTGCAGAAGATAGAGAACATACTAAGAAGCTGGAAACAGTAACCAATTTATTTTCGCGTCTACGTCTTTAAACATACACAGTCGTATCAGAATAATATGACTACTCACGGAATCACAGTGCACCCGCCCAGGCGCGTCACAGAGTGCCCATGACAAGGTCTACCACATGGAGATATAAGCGCCTGCCAGGGCAGATGAGCCATAGTGCGTAACGTGAGCACAATGGGCAGTGGTATTGATTTGACGGACGTTCAAAAAAGGAATGATCATCGGCTACCACGCCAAGGGTGGAAGCATCACGAAAACAGCAGACTTGTGGGCTGTTCGCGAGGTGCTGTAGTAAGGGTGTACCAATAATGAACCGCTGGCATACCGAGTTCCTCCAGACGTTATAACTGTGGAGCCCCAAAGGCCATCGACCCCAGAAGAGAATGTCACCTCCGTCGACTGGTAAAGGGCAATCGACGCGCAACAGTGCAGCAATCGATCACTCAAATGAACTCTGGGGCACTCAGGTACGTGTCTCCGATAACAGTAGAGCGAACCCAGTTACGCCTGGGTCTCCGGAGTCGACAATGCGTAAAGGCGCCCATGTTAACCAAGGTCCATCGGCAACGACGCCTACAGTTCGCACGGAACTACCATCATTGAACAGTGGAAGAGTGGAAACAGGTTGCCTTCTCTGACGAATTGAGGTTTCTACTCCACAGAAGCGACGGGCAGCGGCGGATATGGCGTCAGACACACGAAAACCAACACCTGGGCATGCTTGTTGGTCAAGTACAGGACGGCGGTGGTAGTGTGCATGTCTGGGGGATGTTTTCCTGGTATGACTTGGGACTGCTGGTACTACCGGATGTGTCCCTGAACGCCAATGACTACCTGTCTATCCTCGCTGACCACATGCATCCCTTCATGTTGGACGTTTACCCTTTTGGTGATGGTGCCTACAAACAGGACAATGCGCCCTGCCATGCCGCTAAGGTGGTGCGTGACTGGTTCCAGAACACGACAGCGATGTTTCCGTTCTCCCTTGGCCGGCGAAATCGCTCAACCTTAATACCATAGAGCACTTGTGAGACCATTTGGATCGACAGGTTCGGCGTGGGACCCACAACCACGTCATCTCCGGAACCTCCGTGCTCTGCTGGAGTCCGAATGGGCACGTGTGCCTCTTGCGCCCATGCCACACAGTTTCGCCGCTCTCATCTGGGCCAAGGGTGGTTATTCCCATTATTAGGTAGATGGTTATATTATTCTGATACGACTGTGGATAGTAGTAGTAGTAACGTCACAAAAATTGGGAGGTCCTTATACAGGCTTTCCCAGGACGACTGTGGATATTTCGGTTCCAACATTTACAGTAACCTTTCTAGAACAACTCATATTTTTTTATTGAAAAATTTTCTTTTAACTGAAAAAAATAATATATTATTTTGACACCAGTATTTCTGGCGGTTGGTAATATGTGAAATAACACATATATAAATTTTAGTAATTTAATAATAAATGTAAATAAACACTTTTTAATCATAGGATTCCCTTAATAACATTCCCTTAATAACATCTTTGCTACCTCAAGGATTTGAATAGGGTTGGGAATATGATATACTGGAGAGCTGTTAAGACACAACACAATAATTGGGTTTTTATCTCTGTGCGGAACTTTTTTTGCACACAATGGGAAATGGCCAGGTCACAAGGACCCCAAGTTCTTAGAGATGGTTGAGAAGAGGATCGACTGGATCGCTGTTAGGAGATAGATGGAATCTTTCCGTTAAGGCCATCCAGTGTGTTTTTTAAAGCGCACAGGATATGACTCTCATGCACCCAGATATACGATTAACGTCCCATCAGACGGACCCGGGTCATTTCCAAGCCCATCGGTGTCAAACATTTTCTCACCGAGGACAGAACAGGAGTTCGGGGAAAGAATTCTGAACTCCGGGAAAAGTTGAGCCTGGGAACTGGAAATTACGTGCCTAGCGAGCTAAGACTGAAATATCCCCACAGAAGACACCAGAGAGGAAATTAAGATGCTCTTTAACATTATAGAAATTCCAGTTCATCGCTTCCTTCATTTTTAAATATTTTGTTTGAACTGTTGTTGAAATAATATCATGTGAAGGAATAGACCGAAATAGTTGTTAGGTAAGTTTACCTCTGAGTGGCTCTTTTTTGTACACAATGGGCTAAATGTCTATGTCGCTAGGACCCCGAGGGTTCAGAAAAAGTTGGGGGAGGGGACCCATTGGACAGCTGTTAGGGAACAGATGATAACCTTCCTTTAGGGCCATCCAGCATGTTCTTTAATGAGCACAGATTTGGTCTCCCGCACAAGGGACCACGGCTTTACGTACTACTCTCGCACATGGGGCCAAGCGTTATGCCCCATCCGACAGACGGGGCTTTCCAAGTCCATTCCATCAGTGTCCCCTACTGATCGAGGCCGGGGGGGGGGGGGGGGGAGGGTTGATGAGATAAATCTCAACACTGTCCAAAGTGGGACTCGAACCTGGAACTGCAGATTTCGATCCTGGCGCGCCACCGACTGAGCTACCGATGCCTCTATAAATTAGTAATAAATGAGATATTTATTATTTGCTTATTTTTAAACTCACCTTTAACTGTACATTGGTTTACGTTAAATTCTAAGCAATGCTAAATTGCGATGAAAATTCAAAGCAATCATTTATATTCGAAATAAAATATACATTATAAATTATCAGTGGTCGAAAAATAAATCCTGCTAAAAAAAGTTACCAGATTTTCTTGCTGACCGCCAAGTTTTGATCATGTCTGGTATAAACTGATTGACATCTTTTTACTTAGCAAGTATGTACATATAACCCTGTGTTTTAACAGTAATGAAACTGTAAGAGGAACTACAGTCAGTCCGCAACTTACGTAAACTCGACTATTTGTTAAGGTTTGAAGAGGGAAAAAAAATCAGGTCGTGTGTCGGAATTGGAAGTGGTACATGTGTGGGAATTGAGGTGGCAAGTGTGAAGAGATTGGAGGTAACATGTGCGTAGGGATTGGAGGTGTCATGTGCAATGGGGGTTAGAGAGTTGGGTTGTTTGACCTCTGAGCGGCACTTTTTTTGCACACCATGGGCTAAATGGCCAGGTCACATGGACCCCGAAGGCTCAGAGAAGGTTGGGGGAGGGGACCCGCTGGAACAGCTGTTGGGAGACAGATGGTAGCCTCCCGTCAAGGCCATCCAGCGTGTTCTTTAACGTGCACAGGGTATGGCTCTCCCGCACACGGGGCCACGGCTTAACGTCCCATCCGACGGACGGCGGCCTTTCCAAGCCCATCGGTGTCCCCTACTGACCGTGGGCAGGGCGGGGAATTTTGCGGAGATAACTCTCAACGCTGACCCAGCTGGGACTCGAACCTGGGAACTACAGATTACGAGCCTGGCGCGCTACCGACTGAGCCACCCCCGCCCCGGGGTTAGAGGTGGCACATGCTTAGGATTGGAGGTGGAAATGGGGGACATGTCCACTTTATAATCTCAAATCTTTGCCCTCCTCGCATTTTGAAAAAACATGAAAATATCACCCTTTTCATAAAAACTAATAAGAATGTGTTTTAAATTAAAAATAAAGTACTCATTTTTTACATATTTTAAAAATCCCTTGTACCTGTGTGTGTCATATAATTTATTGTTAACTGCGAAAACATTTGTGGCAAATGTAAATCTGGAATGCTAAAGTCATTCTGCTAATATTCTAAAAGTTCCTATTTTGTGTAGTTTTCATGCGTTTTAGAAAATTTCATAAAATTTTGCCACTGCCTTTGGATAGATGGCGTTATGGAAGCTGATGGAAATGATAGGATCGTGGAAAACAAAAATATGCAAGGCTTTCTAATACAAGGTTTGCTGACCGACACTTCAGTTAGAGATAACAAAGACATACAAAGTTTGTCCGCTGAAACATTAGCTAGTCTTCCTTACCATTATTATTAAGTTATACCAGTTAAAGTCAAATAAATTTCAGTTGTTTATCGAAATATAAATAAAAATTGGCATGCTGTTAAAATGTACTGAGAAGCATTATGCCTTTTCTGACCCAGGCTCGTAATATGCAGTTTCAAAGTTGGAGTCCCACCTGGTCATCATTGAGATTTATTTCCGCAAAGCTCCCAGCCATGCCCTAAGTCAGTAGATACCATCGATGGGCTTGGAAATGCGGATAGTCGCATTTCCAAGCTACAAGCTTCCGACTATCCTTGTAAGCTTAACCGTTCCACTATCCTTGTAAAAATCCGACTATCCTTGTAAGCTTAACCGTTCCACGGCTTCACCGTTCCGACTATCCTTGTAAGCCACGGCTTACAAGGATAGTCGGAACGGTTAAGTCGTGGCTGCGGGAGATCTATAACCTATGCACGTTAAAGAACACGCTGGATGGCTTTGATGAGAGGCTACCATCTGTCTCTCAACAGCTAGTCAAGGGTTCTCTTCCGAAATCATTTCTGAGGTCTTGTGACCTGGCCATTTTGTATGCAAAAAAAAAACAAGTACCGTTCAGAGGTAAAAACAACCCAATTGAACTTTTTTTTTTTTCCCCGACTGAACTATTAGTTGGTATTTGAAATAAATTCAGTCAAAGCCTTTTCATTTTATTTCGCAAATAGAAAACAAGTCCGACTTCGACTCCATTTCTAACTTTTTTGTCCTGCTTTTGGAACATTAGTATTTGGTAAGCAAAGCGGCGTCCTTTCCGTTGCATCTTTGTTCATGCGTGCAACAACCGTCATTATAAAAGTCAAAATCTGTCAAAATAAATTAACATTACTTATATAGTAGAAGAATGTACTCACCAAAACATGAATATATTAGTGAGATATAAAAGGGAAAAGTAGCGCAAGCTCTCATTTTTACCACGGACCCGACTTACATAAGGTCTCCAAAAACTGAATTCTTTCGTATTTCGGGTATTACCTGTATGAGAAACAAGATTTACACAAAAAGTCTGAAAAAGAAAAAGAAAGTTCCTTGACTTTTCATTTATTAACATTTAATATATCTTTGCATTTGGGTTGTTCTTTTGCATTTAGTACCATTGAATACGATGCAAGAAAAGAAATCCAAGACACTACTATGTTCATATTATTTCATGCACTAACTGATAGATTTAATTTTCTTCATCGTAAATAACAAATCGAATAAACGCCTTCTATCGACTAATCAGAAAAAACTAATCACTGGATTGAAATCGAGTACTTATTTTGTTTCACACTAAACACTAATGACTTTCATTATTGATGTCCTTTGCTTGAAGAAAAAAAAATATTTATTTTTTTCATCAATACGGTAGCAATGAGGCGGCTCAATCAATGAATGAACATTCCACCTCCTTTGGGCGAAGGTCAAGAAATTGATCCCATTTCTGTACAGATAGATGAAGCAAGATTCAACGTTCGTAAATCTCGTGCACGCATTACGCCACTTGAGAAATGTCACCAATCCCGCCGCTTGGCATGGAACGTTTTTTCCCCTCTGTCATCTGTTCGTTTCCATAGCAACGATCTTTCTCGTCACGCGAGTTTCAGATGAGAACGATTGTATTAGATAAGACCCCATTGACTGAAATGTTCTTTGCTAAAATAGCAGCCGTAAATATAATAGAGACTCAGCAGAAAAAAACACTTAATTTTTTATTCCACTTTGGTTTTCTCGATAATGCTAAGAATTACTAACAGGTGAAGAGAATTTTGCATTTGAACCTCGGACTTTTCTATCTGTAATTTAATACTTGCTTTAGAAGGAGTGACGAACATGAGTTGTTGATTCTTGACTTATTTTTTTAACCTTTAAAGTTACTGAAGACATTGCGTGTGAAATTGAAGCAAGATTATTTATCCTTTGTAAACGTCTACAGAGATTGGGCAGAAGCAGAGAGAACATCACAATGGAAGAACTCTTTTATTAGGAAGCTAAGGAAGTATTGTACGTGGAAAAATAATTATATACTTTTAACGTGCTAGTAAGAGTAATGAAGGCAAAAATTTAATAAAATTTATGTATATTTCATGAGTTTTTAAAAACACATTCAAAGACCTCTAAAAGTAATGTTATGCTGCAATGGAATCCAAGTCTCTTGAATCTCTTCCTTTTATTCTTTTTCTACATTGTAGATGCAAAAATATGTTTATAATAATTATCCAATAATAGATTACATAAAGACCAAATCATTTTGCCCCTTTAGGAATTTTGGTATGATCTTGAAAATAAGATTAGGTGATTTTAAAACATTATTTCGTTAAAAACATATTTTGATACTTTGAAGGTTTCTAAATGCATAAAAATAGGGTTTAAGAACTGTTATTTAAAATCTTGCTATTTTTCTCTTTTAAGTTCAGTTGCTTTACCTTTGAGCAGCAGTATTTTGCACACAATGGGTTAAATCACAAGGATCCCAAGGGCTCAGGGATGGTGGAGGAAAGGGACCCACTGAGCAGCTGTTAGTAGACAGATGTTATACGTCAAGATCATCCAGCGTGTTCTTTGATGTGCACAGGGTATGGCTAACCCTCATAGGGGGCCACATCATGATGTCACATCCGACGGACTGCAGTCTTTTCGAGCAGATCGGTGTCCCCTGATGACCGAGGGTAGGGCTTTTCAATGCTGGCCCAGGCGGGACTTGAACCTGAGAACTGCAGATAACCATTCAGAAGCGATACTGACTGAGCCATCCTAGCCCCCTTTTTGCAGAACATTGGTGTTCCATATGCTCAATGCAGATATTCTGCAACCGTTTTGGAAAATAATGCAGGAAAGCTTAACATTGGAAATCATAAAATATTAAAATTCATACTTTTTCACAACAGTAGAGTCATCGATCTTAAAACTTTCTGAATGAAATCTAAAGATATTGATTCATTCTTTCATTCAGAAAGCTTTGAAATTTGGTTAAATAAAAGTAGAAAGCTCGGTACTATTTGAGATTCTTGCGGAATCCAAGGGTTCTGGGGAATTCCTACCGAAAAACTAGTCGAGGTTAGCTCAGTCGCTAGCGCACCAGACTCAAAACAGCCGAGTTCCCAAGTCCAAGGCTTTATTGCGTTAGGGCAAGGTTGGCTCAGTCGGTAGCGCGCCACACTCGTAATCTGCAGTTTCCAGGTTCGAGTCCAAACTGTGTTTACATTGAGATTTATCTCCGCTAAACCCTTGCCCTCGGTCAGAAAGGGGACCGTTTGGCTTGAAAAGGTCTTCGTTTGACAGATGGGACGTTAAACCGTGGTAATGCGTGTACAAGAACCATATCTTGTGTCGAAGGAGAGACATATCATACCGTTTGTTAGATGGGTCGTTAAACCGTGGTCTTTGTGTGTAGGAGAGCCATACCTTGTGCATTCTAAAGAAAACATTCGGTGACCTAGACGAGAGGTTGTCATCTATTTATAACAACTCTCCAGTGAATCATCTTCTTTGAAATCTTGGGATCTTTACAACCTGGCCATTTAGCCCATTGTTTGAAAAAAAGTGGCGCTTAGAGGTTAAACAATCTGATCTTATTACATCTGTTTTGAAATTTCTCCCTCTAATATTTGCCCTGGTCTTGGTGAGAAAGAGACTCGATCGATTTAGAACCCCAGCCGTGACTTCCGTTCTCGATGGTTCGCTTTCTAAACCGATTGAGTTCTTTTCTCACCAAAAATCCAGTCAATGGAGCATTAAGCCGTGGTTCCGTGTCTGAAAGCCATATTACATACATTTAAAATATGTCGCATGGTCTGGACAGGAAGCTTTCGTTTTCCAACAGGTGTCCAGTGGATATTTAGCCTATTGTTAGAGTAATTGGACCTCTGAACTCATGACACTCACACTTAAAACAACCAAACAATCTATTGAAAAACAATGGTAGGCATTCTAACTTGACGGATGGGAAAATTTCACAATAGATTATATGTTG
This sequence comes from Ryuthela nishihirai, assembly GCA_038380435.1. Classification (NCBI taxonomy): domain Eukaryota; kingdom Metazoa; phylum Arthropoda; class Arachnida; order Araneae; family Heptathelidae; genus Ryuthela; species Ryuthela nishihirai. The sequence continues at coordinate 47,904,995 of JAWZYU010000020.1, forward strand.
GAAGTAATGATGAAACTGACATACTTGTCAAGAAACTTTGCAATATCGATCTATCAAAGAATCTGGTTCTGGCATATCTGAAACTGTTCGTCAATTGCCCGAATCGACTAAAAAACGATGTTCTTTCAAGTAAATAGAAGAAGAAAACTGACCAATAGAGAAAAATAATTTCCAATAAAAGAAAAGAAACAATCTGAAGAGCAAAAAAAAAGTGTTAAAGTCTGAACGGAATGCGATTAAAAAATAAAAGAAATTTATGAACTTGTTAATCAGATTGAAATCGCAATCGAAAGTCGTTGAAGATGAGTTTGTTGAAATTTGTTTGAAAGGTGAGTTCGATGGGCAGAGTTATAGACGGTGTTTTAGATTTGATGTTTTTAGCCCTTGAAGAAATATTTTTAAAAATAAGATAGAAAAGAGAGATATAAAGGAAAAACAAAATATTTCTTTAATGCGTTGGAATTGATTGACGAAGGTAAAAAAACTTTCTTCAATGAATTCTGTACAAATGGAGAAAGAATTACAGTTTTTTTATGGGTTCTTTGCATCGCTTTTCCACTTGAAATTTCGTCATTAGTCTGGTATTGATCGTGACCAGTCTCACTGAAGATAAATTTCTCATCCGTCTTGTTTGTCTTAAATATCGAGGAAAATTGTTTTAAAAATAAAGGAAAGTAATTAGATCAATCATTTGTTACGGAACTGGAGTTTAGGAGCTCTGCAAAACACAGATAGCACGAAGCTTCATGGTTTGGATTCCAGACAACCAGCGTCGTGGAAATGTTTTCTATTTGTTGCTTTTACTGCAATAATTGGGAAAATCGGATCTAAGAGATAGAGAGAGGTTGCCGTAGTATTCGCTTGAAAGGTTTTATCCATAGGAGTGGAGGTGTAAAATATCGCATATATATATACGATGCTTAGCAAATATATTAACTCAAAAATATCTCTAGAAAGGAGAGAATGCGCATCTTGGGAAGTTCGAGCCCAGATAGCACATGTACAGTCGCTCAAAAAACTATCCGAACACTACACGAAGGTTGCCAGATCACTAATGTCTAAAAAATCGTTGCTAGATATTTTTTCTGAATTCTGTAATCAACGATAGTATTCGGATATTTTTCTGAGCGACTATACGAAGTAAAATGCAAATTTATGTCTTTAATTAAAACATTTTATTTTTAAATACAACTGTTTGTAATTGGTTTCTAAAAATTGGCAATTAATTTTAAAATATTCAATAACGTTGCAATCTTAAAAAAAGTTTATTTTATTTTATATTGGTTTGAATTATATAACTTGTAATTAAATTTTTGGTAAATTAAATTGTTTAGAAACTTTAACATATTAACTCCTACTTTTGTTCGGCAATTGTCTGGGCCGGCATTTCATTGGCCCTTAACATTGTGCCCTATTTGAAGAAAACGTTTTCTAGGAAAAAAGACTTTTACTATAAAGTATTCTAGTTCTTTCGTGTCCAATCAAAAGACTTACACTTCTACCTCTACAGATGCTCTGTCCATGATCTATCACTAACATTGGGGTAGGTATCAACTAAATTAAATCCCTAATTAAACACCTTAGTTACTATATCTACTAATATAATATGGTAAAATATCAATAATAATTCATCATCATCATCATCATCATCATCATACTCAAGCAGCCATGGGCTACGGGGGTCCAACTAGACCGTGCAATTTAGTTCTCCAAGCAAGTCTGTCCTGAGCTACATCTACTGCATCTGGCCACTGCACACCAATTCTAATAAGGTCCTGTCTGACACTGTCTGCCCACCGCATCGTAGGTCTCCCCTTCTTTCTTAGACCTTTAGGCACACTGTTCATAACCCTATTCGCTAATCTATGATTATCCATACGGGTAACATGTCCAAACCAACGAAGTCTCTCTCTGCACAATATGCTGCTTAAAGGAGGTTGCAACCTCCTTTGCCTAACCTCATCATTAGTTACAAAGTTAAACCACCTAATGCCCAAGATACTGCGTAAGCATCTGGAATCAAAAGCATCTAATTTCCTGTTATCTTGTTTACAAAGTGTTCAAGTTTCACTACAATGACTAACCCTAGAAAGAACCAAACTATTATACAGTCTAATTTTAGTCTTTAGGTGTATACGCCTATTTCTCCACACTCTCCATTGTAAATTTCTTCCAGATATCCATATTGCGATATCATCCGCAAAAACAGAGAACTTGACAGTAGAAGGAAAGGCATTTGGAAGATCGTGTAAGAATAAATTAAACAATAAGGGACTCAAGGATCCGCCATGAGGCAAGCCTCTCTGAAGTTTGATTGGCCTTGAGGGGATATCATTTAGTTTCATGTTTCTGTTGATTAAAATTTTTGTAAATATTTCAATATTTTACCTTTAATGTTAAGCTTTAGACACTTATAAATCAATCCCTCTATCCATACATTATCATATGCCTTTTTTAGATCCAGGATGACTGCAATTGTATAAATATTTTTTATTCCATTGTTGATTTGAACATTTGTGACAAGGTCCAGTATACTATCCTGAGCACTTCTCCCAAAGCGAAAACCTGAAAAACGAGGAGATAGACTATTCTGGGATTCAATAAACCAACTCAATCTTTTATTGACCATTCTTTCCACAACTTTTCCCATACATGAGCTTAGTGAAATTGGTCTAAATGATTTTAATTCTGATAAATTTTTCCCTGGTTTTGGAATCGGGACCACATATGAAGTACTCCAGCTCTCTGGGTAATTTCCCATAGTCCACATGGTGTTGATAAAAGTTAGTAATTTATTTAAAGCGGAGGCAGGCAGATTTTTGAAAACTTTATAAGAAAGTTCGTCAGGTCCTGGGACTGTGGAGTTCTTATAGAATTTGAGAGCAATCTTAAGTTCAGAGATGCTAAAATTTAAATTTAAAACATCACTTCCCTTTTGGGTAAGAAAATTAATTTTTTAATTTAGTTTAATTTAGTTTGTATAAAGCATGGGAGAGTAGAAGTGTCTTCAGAAGAAGAGAAGAATTCTGCGAACGTATTAGCTAGGTCTTGTGTGGAGAGATCCATTTCAAGGACTAAAAATTTCCAAGGAGAAACTGGTTTCACAGGCTGACCAATAGATTTAATAATCTTCCAAATCTTCCCGGAACTCGAAAAATTGTCTAAATTCTCACAAAATCGTTCCCACTCAACTCGTCTAGCTTCCTATCTTCTTATTAACAAAGGCATTGATTTTCTTATAGTAATCAAGTGATCTAATCTTCTTGTCCTTCTGGCCCTTCTCTCCGCCCTCCTACGTAACGCAATTAGTCTGTTGTTAATAAATACAATGTTGTGTTTTAGATATTTCGGATTGTCCACAAGAATTGTTCTTTTATCTCTAGCTTCCTTAAATATATTGGTAAGCTGCTCTATAGACGTCACATTGTGTTCTAATTCTTCCTCAAGGCTAAGGCCTCAAAGGCTTCCTCCTTCCCTTCCTTAAGGCCTCAAGGCTTCCTCAAGGCTTCCTTAGTCTAAAAGATGTCCAATTTGTGATCTTAGTTTTATTTTGCAACTTATTTTGAGATGCTCCTAGACCACTGATTATAACGGGGAAGTGATCACTAAGGTTTGCATTATTCAATGTAGAACAATCAAGAGTTGGAGCTATATCTGGATCTACTAAAGTAAGACCAATTATTGATTCTTGTCTACCATTCTAAAACGTTGCCTGGTCATCATTTTTAATAACTAAATTAAATTCTTCAATGATCTGATACAATACGGTTCCTCTTTGATTTTCCAAGGTAGATCCCCACAGGGGGTTATGGGCATTGAAATCGCCCAAAAAAATTCTAGGCGGAGGGCAGGCCTTTAATAAGCCATAAAATACTTCAAAAGGAACATTTTCTTCAGTGTTGTAGCAAGAAATAATAGTGAATTTCTTATTATGAATCTTTATTTACACTGCAATTGCTTCCATTAATGAATGATTATCAGATAAAACAATCTGCTTTTGAATTAAAGTTCTATCTATGAAGTATAGCCACTCCACCTCCTCTCTGTTTTTTATTCGTTTGGTAATGAACAAAACCTCGAATCTTCATTGTCTCTGAAAGGTGTCCTGAAGTGCCAGGACTTTTAAATTGTTTTGTGAAATTAATCTGTTTAAATTAAAATATTTGTTTCCAATACTCCGACAGTTCCATTGTAGAATATTATAATAATCTTTAAAGTTGGCCATCTTGGTTTTGATTTTTCATATCATTTAAGTAGTTTAATTCTTCTTCGCTTAATGTAACTTTTGCACTTATGAAATCGATGCGCTTGAGGACAAGAACTACCAATTTATTAATACAGGTTTGTGTTTTGTTACTGGAGGCATCTTCTTCTTCTCTACAGCTAGGAAGCTTTGGAAAGTCATGCAAAGACTGGGGCAGAAAAGACCTGAAGTTTTGTCTTTTAGGGTAGGTAACCTCTTCATTCTCGTTGAAAGTTTGAGGGAAAGAATTATACCCCTCCACAGCTTCGGCCCATGAAACATTTTTCTTCACTTGTAATTTTTTAATTTGACATGCTTTTATCTTTTCCTTGCACCCTGCATATGTGCCTGGGTGATCAAGGCCACAATTAGGACAACAGAATGCTTCAGCAGTGCACTCTTTATATCCATGGTCTCCTGAGCATCTTTTACACTTTGTTGCGTTTTTGCACATGACAGTTCGGTGCCCATGCTCATTGCAGTTGAAGCAAAGAATAGGCGGTTTAAAATACTCCTTAACAGGAAAGCTACAAGATCCTAAATAAATATTGCGTGGTAGTTTGCTTACGGAAAAAGTTAGCACAATATTATCAGTAATTATTCTTTCAGGTGCGACGCCTTTTCCCTCTTTCGAGTATCTGACCATTCTTCTGCAATGCGTAACTCCTTCCTCCTTTAGAGCATCTAACACTTCTGTCTCGGACAAATCCTCGCAAACATCCGAAATTCGTCCCATTGTTTTGAAATTTCTGACTGGGAAACGGCAAGAAATATTCAGGCCCAAAATCGTTTTAAGCTTTTTTAGTTTTTCAACTTGCTGTTGTGTTTCAAGGTAAATAAGCAGATTACCTTTTCTGGTAAACTTCCCTTTAACTTTATAATCCAAGAAATTCTCAAGTGATTTTGTTACCTTTAGTACATTTAAAGAACTTACTTTTTTACTTTTTACTGTCTTTCTTCACAAGACAGAATTGCAACTATTGTTCTATTCTCTACATTTTGTGATGATATTCTTGTCTGATTTTTCTTATTTTTACCATTTTTAACTACTGTAAAAGAATCCAAATTCTTTTCAGGCTGCAGGGAGGACAGCTCCAATTCAGCCATGTTGTCATCATGAAAATCGCTATCTATCATATTATAATCATGTCCGCCAGGCTCAGAAACAGGGTTCTCTTCTATTTCAACAAGGTCTGTCAACCTAATAGCTACATCTCGTTTCTTAGGTTTAATACTATCCTTAGAAGGGCCAGACAGAACGGCGGATTTTTTAATAACAACAGACTACAAAGCTACTGGTGGGCCCTAATGTGCCAGTTTCTAAATTGTTGTTACATAATCTGAAATCGTCACATGGAGTCAGATCTGTAGCGCGCGTATTCTGCAATACAAATAATACGATGCTGTAGGATTGAAATGCGCCGTGACTTCCACACGTCCAGCAGAAACTGGCATCGACTTCATCACGCAGATCACCTCTACTTGATAAAGATGCATGATGAGCTTTTAACGAGCTTTTAGCCAAAGTTGTCGTAATATGTAAATTAGTAGCGGCTGTAGAGCTCACGCAAATGAGGTTAAATCAAAATTGATTCCAATTATTTAATTATTAACTACTGGTAGCTATGTAAAACTTTCAAATTTGTGTAAAAGTAATACATATTTAAACCGTATATAAGATATTATTTATGCATTAATATGAAATATTAATATTGTATTCTTTATTTTTATATTAATCGTAATAATTAAACACATCTGACAATTTAGGTTTTTAGAATCACTAGTGTCAGAACTAAAGACAAGTTTAAACATGATATTTAAGTATTGTAATTAAGAGGGTATTTAATTCATCAATGGGCAAACGGACAATTAATGAATTAAGTTTTTTATTTTAGTAAAGAGTGAAATTGTTATATATCTATATTAATTAAAAAATATAAATATTTTCTAAAAAGATTAATATTCAGAAGACTAAGACAGTAAACCTGTTAGAGGCAAAATTTGAAGGGACAGAGGAAATTTTCTGACTCTAATACGTTTTTCCTCTGCTACCATGAGAAACTAAATTTTAAAAATACGATAGGATTGTTTTAAGCGTCGTTTATGCAGCAATATTTCTAAATTATTATTACATTATTCCTCCCTAACGTTTAACTGCAAGTAACGCACGCTCTGACTACCCCTCCCTATGATGTAACAGCAAGCAACACCCACTCCGAGTACCCCTCCTACCATATAAACAACAAGTAGCGCCCATCCTTATATCCTTCCCGAGAATGTAGAAAGTAAATAATGCCGCTCTGAGTCTATTCTCTGCCACTTAAGAAGCAAATAACACCCACTCTGAGTCCCCTCTCTACTATGTGCGGGGCGGGGGTGTCTCAGTCGGTAGCGCGCCAGGCTCGTAATCTGTAGTTCCCAGGTTCGAGTTCCAGCTGGGTCAGCATTGAGATTTATCTCCGCAAAATTCCCCGCCCTGCCCACGGTCAGTAGGGGACACCGATGGGCTTGGAAAGACCGCCGTCTGTCGGATGGGACGTTAAGCCGTGGCCCCGTGTGCGGGAGAGCCATACCCTGTGCACATTAAAGACCACGCTGGATGGCCTTGACGGGAGGCTACTATCTGTCTCCCAACAGCTGTTCCAGTGGGTCCCCTTCCCCAACCTTCTCTGAGCCTTCGGGGTCCATGTGACTTGGCCATTTAGCCCATGATGTGCAAAAAAGTGCCGCTCAGAGGTAAAACAACCCAACCCAACTCTACTATGTAAAGAGCTAGCAACACTGATCTTGAATTTCTCTCCTTGCTATGTAACATCAAGTAAAGTTCATACTGAGTCTTACCTGAGTCCTCCCTACCATGTAACACCACACAATGATCATTCTGACACCCATTGTCTGCCACGTAACACCACACAATGCTCATTCTAACACCCATTGCCTTCCATGTAACACATACACTTGAAGCAGAATTTATTATACACACTACAACCATCCACAGACCTACTCTACTCTGTCACAACAATGCGGGAAACGAAACCCCTTGTGGGCTATAAATAGGTCAGATCCGCTGTATAGCGTACAGTCGCTCAAAAAAATATCCGAACACTATGGTCAGAAAAAATATCTGGCAACGATTTTTTTAGAAATTAGTGATCTGACAACCTTCGTTTACTGTACACTCATGTCACCTGACTATGTAAAGAAACACCACTAATTGTCGCCAATGGACCGAGGGAGACTGAAAATGGATAGCTTGATGGGTGATGAAATCGAGGTTCCTAATAAACATTTTATACATATTATTTAAATTTATAATTTTAAGCTTTAATTCATCTGATAAACATGATTTATAGCTCTAACGAGTAGTTGTCCTTGTTCTGAATTTAATCTCCGGGAAAACTACTTGGTATATTTATTAACTGTGGTAATAAATTTGTTATAGGCAATATTAACGTCATTTTCCTATATAATTGAGTCCCAAGTTTCGAGTTTCATCACGTATTCGAATTTATTGAAATTCTTATGGGAGTAGCATTTGAATATGAATGTGTGTTCAATGTGTGTTGGTAATGTCTTCATAAATAATGCCAATTAGTGGTTGATTGTCAGAAACTGAACTTGTTAACCACAGATAAATCGGTGCTGTTAAATGTACAAAGATCTAAAATGGAACTTGTAATTTCTGTGATTCTTGTTGGTAAGTGACAGGGAGTACGCAGAGTCGGGGATGGAGTGGGTGCGGCCCCGACCCCACCTGAAAATATTGTCGTCCTATACTAAATGTCAAATTTGTCTACCTGCTTTGAAATCCAAAACAATTGTCTTTGTCTAATTTATTTTAGCACCATATTTTATGTCCGACACTAAAGATAGATTAAAATAAAAAAACTATAAAATCTCATTCCATATGGAATGTCATTTTAACTTTTCCTGTCAGGTGGAATATTTCAGTAATTGAGAAACCCTACTTAAGTCTTATTCTTAGTTCTTTTATTTTCAGTTCTTATTCATTTTATTTCTCAGTCCCCCCCACAAGCAACGAACTAAACTCTTGGAACCTCCCGAAATTGAATTCTCGGAACAACCCTCACCCACCCAAAAATAAATCCTGAAAATGTGACTGGGTAGAGAGGTTGTTATTTTTGAGTCATACACTTTTAGCAATTCTGAGACATTATTTACGGAATATATTCTTAAATTGAAATCTTTGAAAATATAGACATTTTATCTGATTCAGAGCTATATACTGTAAAATGAATTCATTGTGATTCAGAAAAACAGTTGCATATTACCATTTTGGAGGCCCATAAACACAAATTATATAATCACAATTTGAAAATTATAATAGCACACACTTCAATGAACCAATTACCTTTACAAGAAAGTCATGCTGATAAAAAATCACTATTCCACCCCTTAATTTATATTTTCTGTTTTTATATATATAATAATTCATAACCTGGTTTATGTCAGTATACCATGTTTCAGTAAATAAAAGAAGTGATAATTTTGTTTTTAACACATAAAAGTTCACTCATTTCTTCACTATTCTTATAAAATGATCTAACATTCATGTAAAAAAAGAAATACTAATAGACATTCCAATTTTTTTTTCTACGTAATCATCATTAGTAACATATTCACAATTTGTGTTTATATCATAATCAGGATGATTGTTCATTGAATAGATACACATCTACGACAGGGCTATATTTGTATATTACACCTTCATATTTCAACTTATCAAACTGTAAAGCATATCTTTTTCCTGCAGTATTCTTTGCTTTAATGAATTTTAGTAGTTTCATTCTTGCTTTTCTTACAGAGTCGGATAATCATCGTTAATATTGCTTGAGTAGCCCTTAAGCATATTTTTTTATTTTTCTCAATATTTCACCTATCCTTTTAACTGTGCAACTTTACACTGATTATTTCTCTTCGATTGTTGGTTGGTCTTCCTGCTCGATGAGATCTTTCAATTTTTATATTTTCTAATTTTGATTTTTCAGCAAATAGTTGATTTACCAGTTCTCGGTTTCCTGCAAACCAACAATTGAGATATTATTTCGCCTCATTCTATTTTCAAATACGTTTATTTTGTCGCTGTATCTTCAATCAAGCTATTTACGTTGTTCTTCATTATATTTATGGATTCTTTGCAATTTCCGATTTTAATTTGCATTCCAAAAATTGATTCGTTTTTGGTTGTTATTTCCGAAATAATGTTCTTCATGATATCCATTCTGTATATCACAGAGTTAAATTTTTTTTCATATAAATAAATAAAATAAAGTAATTAATTTTTCCGGAATTTTTGAAAAATTTCCGATGCTTACATTTTCAGTTGAATTTTAGCCAGGTGGTTAAAGTCTGAATTTTCGCCTAAGCTTCCCTTTCTTTTAAGGCTTTTGGTGCCTTCACGTTGAAAAATTTTTCTAGATGTACTATGGTTCCTTAGCGAAGGTGGAGAGCTGGCTGCAGACATGTTGTAAAGAATTAGTAATCAAGATACTACAGGGAATGATGCACACTGATACTATGGTGGGTGTGTATAATAAATTGCCACTTGTTCTAAGCTTTGTCTACCTTCTGCCATCACGCAACACTCATGATGCTCTCCCTACTCGCAATAAAACAACAAGAAACACTCAACCTGCTCTTCCTAACTACAATGTAACATCAAGTAACTATTACCCTGCTTGCAATGTAACACCAAAAAATAGTCACCTCGTTTTCCTTATTCACAATAAAATACAAAATAACGTTCATTCTAATCTCTCAACTTACAATATATTACTGAAAAATGCTCTTTTGACCTCCATTCCCAGACATCCAATATCATGTACTAACTCTAAGTCCTCTCCATGTAACATCGATTAACACTCGTCCTGAGTCCTTTTGTCTGCCATCTAACCCCAATTAGCGCTCACTCTGCTCTTCCTACCTAATATGTAACATGAACTATCATTCACCTTGCTCTCTCTACCCACAATGAAGCACTAATACTCACCCTAATCTCCCTACCCATAGTAAGGAATACCAAGTACCCTTCACTCTGCTCTCACTAACTACAATCGGGCATAAAATAACGCTGACACCACTCTCGTTACCTACAATGTAATACCAAACAATGCTCACACCGCTCTTGTTACCTACAATGTAACGTCAATCAAAGCTCACACCACTCTCGTTGCCTGCAATGTACGCTCACACCGCACTTGTTACGTACAATGTAATATCAAGCAAAGCTCACACCACTTTCGTTACCTACAATGTAACTCCAAACAACGCTCTTGTTACGTACAATGTAATGTCAAACAAAGTTCACGCCACTCTCGTTACTTACAATGTACCACACAACGCTCACACCGCTCTCGATACCCACAATTTAACGTTAAGTAACGCTCAAACTGAGTGTAACATTCCACTAACATGTAACACTAAGTAACTCTCACCTTGACTCCTTCTTCCATTTTACACCTTTTATCTTTTGTTTGTTCTTTTACTTTCGTGCACCATATTTCTAACATAGTCGACGCGTATTCCCATAATAATTTCTACAGTTCAAACTAAAATCCATTCATTGATAAAAAATAAGATCACTGCGATATATTAGACAGATATATAATAATATTCACATTCTTTGCAGTCAAATTATAGCTGAATAACCTGGTTTTGATACTTAAAACTATCTAATTGTACTACTTAGATCATATCTTTTCAAAAGTATTTCAACTGTTTCAGCGTTGAGATTTATTCCATTTAACCCCCAGCCTGCCCTCGATCAAAAAGGGGACAATGACGGGCTTTGAAATGTCACCGTTCGTCAGATAGTAGTCATCATCCATACCCGTGCAGGAAAGTCATGCACTGTGCATGTGGAAGAACATTGTAGGTAACTTCTTTGAGCCGTTGTGATCATTTAGCCCAGTGGTTCTCAACCATTTATGCTTCACGTACCCCCTGGAAATGTGTATGTAACTGGCGTACCCCTTGTATAGATAGATAAAACTATAGTTATAGTATAACAATGGGAATAAAATAAAACATATATATCAGTGGTTCTCAACCATTTATGTTTCACGTACCCCCTGGAAATGTGTATGCAACTGGCGTACCCCTTGTATAGATAGATAAAACTATAGTTATAGTATAATAATCGGAATAAAACAAAACATATATATCAGTGGTTCTCAACCATTTATGCTTCACGTACCCCCTGGAAATGTGCATGTAACTGGCGTACCCCTTGCATAAATAGATAAAACTATAGTTATAGTATAACAATTGGAATAAAACAAAACATATATATCAGTGGTTCTCAACCATTTATGCTTCACATACCCCCTGGAAATGTGTATGTAACTGGCGTACCCCTTGTATAGATAGATAAAACTATAGTTATAGTATAAGAATGGGAATAAAATAAAACATATATACGTATGTATACAAATTAAATTTTTGCATTCATAAATTACATATATCGATAAACACAAAGAATGACATTTTTGCACAGCAATGTTGCCAATTTAGCGACTTTGTTACTAGATCTAGCGACTTTTGAGCTTTCACGGCGTACCCCAAAAATTTTACTGCGTACCCCTGATTTAGCCCGTTGTGACAAAATCATATGACAATTTAGCCCATTGTGTTAAAATCATCTGGCGATTTAGCCCATTGTGATAAAATCATCTGGCGTTTTAGCCCATTGTGTTAAAATCATCTGGCGATTTAGCCCATTGTGTTAAAATAATCTGGCGATTTAGCCCATTGTATTAAAATCATCTGGCGATTTAGCACACTGTGTGGAAAAAATTATGTTCAGAGGTCAAATAATCCAGTCTTTTTCAAAAATATTAAAAACATAAATATTGAAAATCATCACTTTATCAAAATGAATATATTTTCCTTCATGAGTTGTCATTCTTAGTAATGTTCCAAGACACATTAATGTTGATAATGCAGTTAGTGGAAGTAAAAGTCAAGAATTCTTGAAATTTATGTTGTCAGGGCAATAAACATGAAACTTGGTTCAATATATACGAGGTGTGGCTAAAAAGAAACGAGACTGTTAGTATAGCTTACGTTTTTCAGTTTAACACACCTGTTTAGACTGTATTTTGCTATTTCTAACAACAGCTCACATGTTCAATAGAGTGTGTATTATGCCCATGTGGGTAAACCATGTGTGTTATCGCTCTTATTGTATAATGTGTGATCGAATGCAATGTGTTCAACACGAACACACTCGTTCTCATTCAGCGTTATCATTGACGCAATTTTTGGCCCAAAACCAGATCCCACAATGGGATATCTTTGGCAACGTGGAGCACATAGGCGTACAACAGAGCACAAAAAAAAAAGCATTTCGAAAAGTAATTTTAAAAGCACTTCGTAGCATGGAAGACGAGAATGGGGAAGCTCATTAAAGCCAACGGACCCTTTACTACGCCTCGCATAATTCTAGACTCAAGAAAAGGCTTTATGAAAGAATTACATAATATAACAATTATGGAAACATGCATACCTGAGCAATTTTGTTTTATCTGTAATACCGATTTTGACCTCATTTCGCCCGTAGTGTGCAACGTACCACATTCACTAACTCTTCCACTTGAACGAGGTGTCCCATGTGCAAGAGAACTATACTCTGTGAACATTTAAGAACAGGTTGGATGGCTTTAACGGCAGATTTCCATCTGTCTCCTAACAGCTGTCCAGTGGATCCTGATTTCCTACGCTCTGGGGGGAAGGAGATTGTCTCAGTAGCAGTTCCCAGGTTCGAGTACCAACTGCAAATATGCTGCGAATTTTCTCCGCTAAACCCTACTCCCCTTCCCTCTCCCACCCCCACTTCAACAAGTGGTCCCATGTGCAAGAGAACTGTACCCTGTGCACATTAAAGAACACTTTGGATGGCCTTAACGGCAGATTTAAAAACCGTCTCCTAACAGCTGTTCAGTGGATCCTGATTTCCAACGCTCTGGGGGGAAGGTGTTTGGCTCAGTAGCAGGTCCCAGGTTCGAGTTCCAGCTGTACCTATGCTGCGAATTTTCTCCGCTAAACCCTACTCCCCTTCCCTCTCCCACCCCCACTTCAACAAATGGTCCCATGTGCAATAGAACTATACACTGTGCACATTAAAGAACAGGTTGGATAGCGTTAACGGCAGATTTCCATCTGTCTCCTAACAGCTGTCCAGTGGAACCTGATTTCCTACGCTCTGGGGGGAAGGTGATTGGCTCAGTAGCAGTTCCCAGGTTCGAGTACCAACTGCAAATATGCTGCGAATTTTCTCCGCTAAACCCTACTCCCCTTCCCTCTCCCACCCCCACTTCAACAAGTGGTCCCATGTGCAAGAGAACTATACCCTGTGCACATTAAAGAACACTTTGGATGGCCTTAACGGCAGATTTCCATCTGTCTCCTAACAGCTGTCCAGTGGATCCTGATTTCCTACGCTCTGGGTAAAGGAGATTGTCTCAGTAGCAGTTCCCACGTTCGAGTACCAACTGCAAATATGCTGCGAATTTTCTCCGCTAAACCCTACTCCCCTTCCTTCTCCCACCCCCACTTCAACAAGTGGTCCCATGTGGAAGAGAACTATACCCTCTGCACATTAAAGAACAGGTTGGATGGCCTTAACGGCAGATTTCCATTTGTCTCCTAACAGCTGTCCAGTGGATCCTGGTTTCCTACGCTCTGGGGGAAGGAGATTGTCTCAGTAGCAGTTCCCAGGTTCGAGTACCAACTGCAAATATGCTGCGAATGTTTTCCGCTAAACCCTACTCCCCTTCCCTCTCCCACCCCCACTTCAACAAGTGGTCCCATGTGCAAGAGAACTATACCCTGTGCACATTAAAGAACACTTTGGATGGCCTTAACGGCAGATTTCCATCTGTCTCCTAACAGCTGTCCAGTGGATCCTGATTTCCTACGCTCTGGGGGGAAGGAGATTGTCTTAGTAGCAGTTCCCAGGTTCGAGTACCAACTGCAAATATGCTGCGAATTTTTTTCCGCTAAACCCTACTCCCCTTCCCTCTCCCACCCCCACTTCAACAAGTGGTCCCATGTGCAAGAGAACTATACCCTGTGCACATTAAAGAACACTTTGGATGGCCTTAACGGCAGATTTCCATCTGTCTCCTAACAGCTGTCCAGTGGATCCTGATTTCCTACGCTCTGGGGGAAGGAGATTGTCTCAGTAGTAGCTCCCAGGTTCGAGTACCAACTGCAAATATGCTGCGAATTTTCTCCGCTAAACCCTACTCCCCTTCCTTCTCCCACTCCCACTTCAACAAGTGGTCCCATGTGCAATAGAACTATACACTGTGCACATTAAAGAACAGGTTGGATAGCGTTAACGGCAGATTTCCATCTGTCTCCTAACAGCTGTCCAGTGGAACCTGATTTCCTACGCTCTGGGGGGAAGGTGATTGGCTCAGTAGCAGTTCCCAGGTTCGAGTACCAACTGCAAATATGCTGCGAATTTTCTCCGCTAAACCCTACTCCCCTTCCCTCTCCCACTCCCACTTCAACAAGTGGTCCCATGTGCAATAGAACTATACACTGTGCACATTAAAGAACAGGTTGGATGGCCTTAACGGCAGATTTCCATCTGTCTCCTAACAGCTGTCCAGTGGATCCTGATTTCCTACGCTCTGGGGGAAGGAGATTGTCTCAGTAGCAGTTCCCACGTTCGAGTACCAACTGCAAATATGCTGCGAATTTTCTCCGCTAAACCCTACTCCCCTTCCTTCTCCCACCCCCACTTCAACAAGTGGTCCCATGTGGAAGAGAACTATACCCTCTGCACATTAAAGAACAGGTTGGATGGCCTTAACGGCAGATTTCCATTTGTCTCCTAACAGCTGTCCAGTGGATCCTATTTCCAACGCTCTGGGGGGAAGGTGATTGGCTCAGTAGCAGGTCCCAGTTTCGTGTTCCAACTGTACCTATGCTGAAAATGTTCTCCGCTAAATCCTACTCCCCTTCCCTCTCTCACCCCCACTTCAACAATTGGTCCCATGTTCAAGAGAACTATACCCTGTGCAAGAGAACTATACCCTGTGCACATTAAAGAACACTTTGGATGGCCTTAACGGCAGATTTCCATCTGTCTCCTAACAGCTGTCCAGTGGATCCTGATTTCCTACGCTCTGGGGGGAAGGAGATTGTCTCAGTAGCAGTTCCCAGGTTCGAGTACCAACTGCAAATATGCTGCGAATTTTCTCCGCTAAACCCTACTCCCCTTCCCTTTCCCACCCCACTTCAACGAGTGGTCCCATGTGCAATAGAACTATACACTGTGCACATTAAAGAACAGGTTGGATGGCGTTAACGGCAGATTTCCATCTGTCTCCTAACAGCTGTCTAGTGCATCCTGATTTCCTACGCTCTGGGGGGAAGGTGATTGGCTCAGTAGCAGTTCCCAGGTTCGAGTTCCAACTGTACCTATGCTGAAAATGTTCTCCGCTAAACCCTACTCCCCTTCCCTCTCTCACCCCCACTTCAACAAGTGGTCCCATGTGCAAGAGAACTATACCCTGTGCACATTAAAGAACACTTTGGATGGCCTTAACGACAGATTTCCATCTGTCTCCTAACAGCTGTACAGTGGATCCTGATTTCCTACACTCTGGGGGGAAGGTGATTGTCTCAGTAGCAGTTCCCAGGTTCGAGTCCCAACTGCAAATATGCTGCGAATTTTTTCCGCTAAAATCCCACCCCCTGCTCTCCGGTGAGAAAGGGAACATCAATGGGTTTGGATAGGCCTCCGTCCTTCGGTGAGACGTAAAACCGTTGTTCCGTGTGTAGGAGTGCCACACACTATGCATGTTAAAGAACACGCTGGATGGCCTTGACAGGGAGTTGTCATCTGTCTCCTAATAGCTGTCCAGTAGATCCCATTCCCAACCTTCTTTGAGTCCCTGGGGTTAGAAAGGAAATTCAAAATATGAGGAAAATATTTAATACCAATTTTTTTACCAGAAAAATATTGCATAAAAGTTTTCAAATATCCCTTCTAAAAATAAATTGGAATTCCTTCGTATCTATCAGATTTCTGTCTTAAAGGGAAAAATTTGCATTGAAAACTATTTCAAATGGGAAAGGAAAAGTCCCTCTTTCAAAGGTTTCCGTTTGAAAGGTGTGCTAGTGGTAAGATTCTATATCGAACATTGTTTTAGAGGTAAGATTCGGCATCGAACATTGTTTTAGTGGTAAGATTCTATATCGAACATTGTTTTAGAGGTAAGATTCGGCATCGAACATTGTTTTAGTGGTAAGATTCTATATCGAACATTGTTTTAGAGGTAAGATTCGGCATCGAACATTGTTTTAGTGGTAAGATTCTATACCGAACATTGTTTTAGAGGTAAGATTCGGCATCGAACATTGTTTTAGTGGTAAGATTCTATATCGGACATTGTTTTAGAGGTATCTTGCCACTAATCTTACCACTAAAACAATGTTCGGCATCGAACATTGTTTTAGTGGTAAGATTTTATATCGAACATTGTTTTAGAGGTAAGATTCGGCATCGAACATTGTTTTAGTGGTAAGATTCTGTATCGAATATTGTTTTATGGTAAGATTCGGTATCGAACACTGTTTCATTGGAAAGATTTTGCATCGAACATTGTTTCAGTGGTAAGATTTTGCATCGAACATTGTTTCAGTGGTAAAATTCTGTATCGAACATTGTTTCAATGGTAAGAATTTCTATCGAACATTGTTTCAGTGGTAGAATTCTGTATCGAACATTGTTTCATTGGTAAAATTCTGTATGGAACATTGTTTCAGTGTTAAGATTCTGTATCGAACATTGTTTCAGTGGTAAGATTCTGTATCGAACATTGTTTCAGTGGTAAGTTTCTGTATCGAACATTGTTTCAGTGGTAAGCTTCTGTATCGAACATTGTTTCAGTGGTAAGATTCTATATCGAAAATTGTTTTAGTGGTAAGATTCTGTACCGCCCATTTGAATTAGAGAGAAATTTTGCTTTTCTCACTTGAAAGGCATCAATAAAACAATCTATAAATTACTCGAGAAAAAAAAATCGCTTTTCACAGGTTTCCTCCGTAATGAAAGAAGTGAACATCGTATTTTCGTATAATTATTTCAAGGGGGAAATAAATGTGCCTCTTTTAGATTTCTGTCACAACCAGTTACTGTTTCGGAAAAGTTCTGAAATAGCAACTGGGTCTGAAACCTCTAAACACTGCATTATAATAGCCTTTCGGAACTATTTCATTTGATTCAAATAAGAATGCAGGAAAGGCGAAACTAGAAGTTCAACGCGCAATTTTCAGTTGAGCATTTAAGACGATGATTTTCACTCGTAATAAAATTAAAGGTACCACCACTTTAAATAAGATATAATACTTCGAGATCTAAAGCTGTTTTTTTTACTCTCTCTAGTTGTGTCACATGACACTTGATGGCGCCAGCGGTACCGTTCCCGTGACAACCTTCTCACGCGGGCAGTGTGAGCAAACACGCGCGGCTACAGTCAACGCGTGGTGTTAAGGATCGGAGGTTGCTCTATCCAAGAGATCGCCCATCAGTGCGGTGTGCTCCTTGTTACTCCTGAGCATTTGAGAGTCATATAACTACTGCTGGAGTGCGTACTCAAACCTTCTATTCGTAAGGATACTTCCTGATACAAGTGCCGACACGTCATTTTGTTTTCCTTGTTTTTTTTTTCGGCGGTGATGAAGTTTTTTGTGTGGATCAAAAGAGGATATGGGTGCACACCTGAATCTATAAAGAGAAAAGCTGAGAAAAATGTGTGTGTGATATTGATCAAAATGACTGAGATGATGAAAATTCATTTTCAGCATCAGGATGGAAAGATGGATTGACAAGTTATCATTAGCGATAGTTGTAGCTGCACTAAAAGATAAAGTGCGATCCTAACCGATAGATTTGAAAAAGCAAATTTGGCAGATGTCTTGGATTTACTTACAATTTGAATCAAACAGCTGAGTTATGAAAAAGCTTGTAATGTGTTAAGCTAATATTAAACGAAATTATCAGGTGACATGTTTTGATATTTACCGTATAAGTAAAAACATAGATTTATCTAATGGTTAGATAAAACCAGGAGTTGCTATATCAATTTTTAGTGATGCTATACAGCAAACTTTGTGATGATTAGCAACTTAAATATTACCCATCGGTTAATTGCTGATTGATAAATTTTGCCTTTAAAAGAAGATTATTCAAGAATTATAATTAGTGTTTATGGTTATGCTCTGAGTGAGAAAAATTACAAGAGAAATATGCGTATAAAATATAGTCACTCGATTAAAATATTTCGTTTCCTAAGAATGTAAGCAATGAATATATTTTCCTAAGTATCGAGCTTAAGTAACTGTCATTTACAACAAATCAGACAAATGTCAAGGAGAACAATTGACTATCAAGATGTTTGTGCCTCAAACACGACAGAACTAAAGACGAACCACTCTTTTTAATCTTGAAGAGAAATCATTCTTTGTAATCATCTGGAGAATTTTGAAGGAATCAAGAGAGTGCTGTTTAAGGAACAAAGAAAACAACAACAAAAAACAAACAAACAAACAAGATTTCGCTTGTTCAATTCCAAGGAAGAATTTGAAGGGAACAGAAGAAAGAGAATGTGTTAAGGAGTGTTCTTAAAAATTTCAGATCTCTATGGGGCGATGCTTTGGTGTGTCTATCAATAGTGCTGACTGCAGACTTCAAAGGAGTGCTGCTTGCCTCTTCTGTTGTTAAGAAGGTTGTCCCTTCAGAACGAAGGGCAAAGGGCAGTCCCCAATAGAGTTGTGGCTTTAGGAAGTGGCCAATGGCACTCGATGGTCCGTGGCCGCAAGAGAAAGAGGCCGTCGAGCCTATTGCCACACGCTTCGAGAGGTGGCGGCAGAGTCAGATCTTAGTGGCTCTAGTGTCTGTGGCTGCCTTGGTAGTGGTCATTTCCTTGATAGCAGGCATGGTTATCTACTTCCATTGTAAGTACTTTTTGCTTTGTTTTCGATATTTAATTGATTGTTTAAACTTAGGTGTGTGCAAGGGGTTTTACAAAACAGTTTACCCCGAATATCGGCTGACTGACATGTTCATCTTCACTAATAATATGCAAGGGATGGGTTGTTTTACCTCTGAGCGGCACTTTTTTCACACACAATTTTCTACACGGCCAGGTCACAAGGACCCCGAGGGTTCAGAGAAAGTTGGGGGGATAGACCCACTGGACAGCGGTTGGGAGACAGATGGTAGCCTCCCGTCAAGGTCATTCAACGTATTCTTTAACGTGCATATGGTATGGATCTCCCCGCACTAGGATCCACGGCTTAACGTCCCATCCGGTGGACGGCGATCTTTTCAAGCCCGTCGCTGTCCCCTACTGACCGAGAGCAAGGAGTTTTGTGGCAATCGCATCGCTGCCCCAGCTGGGACTCGAATCTGGAAACTGCCGATTACGAGCCTGGCGTGCTATCGACTGAGCACACCCCTGCTCCGTAACAATAAGCAATGAAGTGCATAGCGTATATGTATTCAAAGTAAGAGCTTAAATAACTTTTGTGCTTTTTAGATCAAGGACTTCTAGAACCCAGGAATTTAAGGAATTTGGAGTTCAATGAACATTAAATTGATAAGAATGTTGATTTATCGTGATAGAGTTGCTGTGCTAAACTCTCGAATTATTAAACAAACAGCCAATTTCCCTTTAACATAAACTGCGGCTGTATTTATAAAGATGACTATAAAAATAAGTAGAAGAGATTTTAAACAACATAATACCATTACATTAGAAATATAGACTTTATTCATTAGAAAATGACAAATGAAAACTGAAGAACACAATTAAAATTACAAATGATATTGGAAATGACCATCGTCTTCATTGGAAAATTAATTATTCTGTGCATGCTCGAAGAGGAACTGGAAAGAATTGTTTTAAGTGTGTTTGTAATACATGTCTCAGTATTTTGTTATAGTTGCTGTAACGTGAGAGAGTTGCTTTGGTACAAACGTTAAAGCAAAAAAAATATTGTTGTTTTACTTCTGAGCGGTACTTTTCTTTGCACACAGTAGAATAAGTAGATTAAATGGTAAGGTCACAAGGACCCCAAGGGTTCAAAGAAGGTTGGAAAAGGGGATCCGCCGGAGAACTATTGGAAGACAGATGGAATCTCTCTGTCAAGGCCATTCAGCTTAGTCATTAACGTGCACAGGGAATGGCTCTCCTATATAGGGAACAGGGAACCTAGATTCACCCGGCCAGGACAATCGTTGAACTGAAGGATGGAGAAAACTAAGAATATTAAATATGCAAAAAGTTTTTAACAGTTTTTAAAAATATTTCAATATTTTAAAAATTATTTATCAATTTTTAAAATAAATAACTACCAATATTATTTTAAATTACAAAGTTTAATTATGACACATATTGCAGAGAGTAAATGTATGATAGTGCACTATTTAAACCCGTAGTAGTATAGCCGCGGCTTAACGCAAAATTCGATAGACGGCAGACTTCCCAAGCCAAGCACATCCCATATATCCCCGCGGACAGGGAGTTAGAGGAGATAAATCTAAACGCTGTCACAGTTGGGACTCCAATCGGAGAACTGCAGATGTTGCCTGGCATGCTACAGATCGAGTCACACTGCTTCCGAAAACAAAAGGGAAAATCTGACCAAAAGAAACTTGTAGAAAAGGAATGCCTTGACGGTTCTGAAGTAACACTTCAGTAAGAGGGTGCAAAGGGCATTAATTTTAACGCTAACCGATTATGAATCGTTTAGCGTTAAACACAAAGGTACAGTCGCTCAAAAAAGTATCCGAACACTATGGTTGACTACAGAATTCAGAAAAAATATCTGGCAACGATTTTTTCAGAAATGAGTGATCTGGCAACCTTCGTGTCACGTGATTACAGAATTCAGGAAAAATATCTGGAGCGTGTACAGCAACTGTACACGCTCCAGTTACCGTTCACAGCAAACTGGAGCGTCTGCAGTTACTGCACACGCTCCAGTTTGCTGTGAACGGTAACTGCACACGCTCAATATTTCCGTGAGTGAGCCCACACGATCTAGTATCAAAATAATATGACCACCTACAGTCGCTCAAAAAAGTATCCGAACACTATGGTTGACTACAGAATTCAGAAAAAATATCTGGCAACTTGGGTTGGTTTTTTTTGTGTTCGCTACGTGTGAAGAACCTACTGAATAGCTGTTGTGAGACAGATAGTAATCACCTTGAAGGCTATCCAGAGTATTCCTTAACATGCACAGGGTTTGGCTCTACAGCACACGGAATCACAGCTTAACATCCCATCCGACAGACGGCGCCTTTCCAAGTCCATCGGTGTCCTCTACTGACCGAGGGGAGGGTGTGGGTTATGCGGAGATAAATCTCAAGATTAGCTCAGGCGGGACTCGAACCTGAGAGCTACAGATTGCGCGACTGAGCTGCCCAGCTGGAAATAAAAGAAACAATCATAAAAGTATAGTTATATTCGTAACTAATGTGCAAATTGCATTCCATGTCTCCTTTTTGTCAAGGAATTTCCCTCTGTTCTTGTCAGTGAGACTGAGTTGTTTTGTTTCTCAGCGGCACTTTTTGTTCGTACAGAATGGGCTATATAGCCAGATCACTCATCAAGGACCTCAAAAGCTCAGAGAAAATCGGGTAAAGGGATCTACTGAATAGCTCTTAGGCGACAGATGGGAACCTCCCGTCAAGATCATTCTGCGTGTTCTTCTAATCATGCATAGACGATGACTCTCCTGCACACAGAACCACGATTTTGAAATTCCATCTGACAAGTCCATCGGTATCCCCATTCTCGCTGAGAGCCTAATAGGAGTCAGAGGAGAAAAAGTTCAGAACTGCCAGAATGTAGATTCGAACCTGGGAATATTAACTGAGATTACTTCGTATCTCAGTTAATAATGTTGTAGTTAATTAGTACGACATTATTAACTGAGCCTGATAACTGGTATTATTGACTAGGCAAGTGATAGAAAACCTATGGCCCGCTAGAGAGCTCAGAGAAAGTTGGGGGAAGGGGACCCACTGGCCAACTGCTAGGAGACTAATGATAACCTCTCTACAAGGAGACGAGAGTAGCTCAGTCGGTAGCGCGCCAGGCTCGTAATCTGCATTTCCCAGGTTCTAGTCCCAGCTGGGTCAGCGTGAGATTTATCTCCGCAAAACTCCCTGCCCTGCTCACGGTCAGTAGGGGACACCTATGGACTTGGGAAGGCCGCCATTCGTCGGATGGGACGTTAAGCCATGGCCCCGTGTGCGGGAGAGCCATACCCTGTGCACGTTAAAGAACACGTTGGAAGGTGTTGACGGTAGACTACCATCTGCCTCCCAATAGCTGTTCCAGTGGGTCCAATCCCCAACCTTCTCTGAGCCTTCGGGGTCTATGTCACCTGGCCATTTAGCCCATGGTGTGCAAAAAAGTGCCACTCAGAGGTAAAACAACCCAACAAGGCATATCTTTCCTGCACACGGAGCGATGGTTTAATGTTCCATCCGACGGAGGACGGCGCTTCGATGTGCATTACTGCCCAAGTACAGAGATGGGTTTTTGCAGATATAAATCTCAACGCTGGGTCAGGTGGGACTCGAACCTAGGAACTTTCGATTACGAGCCTGGAGCTCTAACGACTGAACCAAATCCCTCCCAGCGATCTCATAATAAACATGTTATAAAGCAGAATGGATTACTATATAAATACAAAAATTATATTTGGAGAGTGATGAAAGTGATTTTCTCGTTTCCGTTTTATACACATTTTACAATATTTATTAATGCCCTTTGTCAGATTTACGTGTTTGAAGCAGACTAATTAGTTAGTGTCGGGTTTTATGGCCCAAGAGCTACTGAACCTATATTACTTCAGACATGAAGAAGCAGTTTAATAAAACAGTTTATTAACATCTGCCTATCCTTTTCCTCTAGGAGCTATTACCGCATCTGACATCATAAAAAGTTTTAACATTTCTTCTTTCTTTTGCGAATGTTGGCAGAAACATTAAGTTCATGAAAATAAATACACCTGCTATGAATAGAAATATATAATATTTTAGGAAACTACTTATTATTAAATTTGGATTGGCTTTGAGTTGATTTGTCTCTGAGAGGCTCTCAATGGACGCGTCACAAATGAAATTTGAACACTCAGAATTGAGTAGAGAAAAAAAGAGATCAGTTAACAGCTGTGACAGATTTAAGTCTCTTGCCAAAGCTATTAGTTGGGCAAAGTTCTTTAAAGTACACAAGTGATGCAACTTCCCCAGGGTCACATCACCCTTCACTCGGTCGACTAGGGGACACAGATTGGCTTGGAAATGCAGCCGTCCGTCGGATGATATGTAAAGCCATAACTCCGTGTGCAGGAGAACCATATTCTGTGCACGTTAATGATTGCGATGGATGTCCTTGACGGAAGTCGTCCATCTATCTCTTAAGAGTTGTTCAGTGTATCCTCTTCGCCCAAACTTCTCTGAGTTCTTGAGGCTCTTGTGAATTGACGATTTAATCCATTGTGTGCAAAAAGCGCCTCTCAGATGTGAAACAACTCAACTCACTATTTAAGGCTTTCTCATAAAAGGGGTTATGGATCAACATTCTACCTCATGCACGGCATTATTTCCAAATCCATTGGTGCCCCTTTATCTCGTTGAGGGCTGGGTGTAGGTTAAGCAGAAAAAACCTTAATATAGGCATAAGGGGGCTGCTTCTTTTTACCTCTGAATGACAGTTTTGAGCACACAAATTTGGGCTAAATATTGAGGTTACAAAGATAATAGGGCGTAAAGAAAGGTTCTCTTGCTCACGGCTTGTTGGTTGGGGAAGGGGGACAACTAAATAGCTGGTAGGAGATAGATGACAGCTTCTCATCAAGGCTCCCAAGGTGTTCTTTAATGTGGTCAAATAATGGCTCACCTGCATATGGCTTAACAATCCCATCCAATGGATAACGTTCTTTACAAGTCCTTTGGTGTTCTTTTTATTACCGATTGCTGAGTCGGGGCTAGCGGAGATAAATTGCAACGCTGGTACAGTTGGGAGTCGAACCTTTCTAATTGCAGACTACAAGTCTGTTGTGCTGCTTAGAGAGTGAATCTCCCAGCTCCGTGCAGATGGGATTCGAACCCTGCAATTGTAGATTATGAGCCTGCTTTTCGACCTACCGAGCGACTTGAGCTACGTGCAGTGGGGACGATTCTAATGTTTTTACGATTTACGATTCTAATGTATTACGGCTTAAGACAATATCTAGTCTTATTTATTAAAATAATACATCGTGAGTATTACATCGCATTTTTCATGCATATTCAGCATCCAAGATCGTTAAGAAACTAAATAAGTCTTGTTATTTCACGTTTAAGTTCACTTAACGAACCACTTTTTTATTACATTCCACCTCGTTTGTCTTTTATAATGACACTTACCTAATTCAGTGCGAACACACTGTTTTAAAAAACTGTCTTTATAACGAGTTGTGATGTCGCAAACCAAATTATTACTGTAATTGGCATGTGGTTTCTAATGTAAATAATAGCCGCACTTTCCGGATTGCTTCTTCCGACAACGCATGTTGGCGCAACACTTGACCATTTTCATTCGGAACATGTTGAAGAGATGCCCATCCACTTTATTCATCCACTTTATTGACTGCTGAACACTTTACTGTTGTTTTTAAACAAATGTGGACCCTAAGTAATTTCCCAAATACTTGATCGCCCAGTTCCAAATTTTATATATATGTTTTCCCTAGGGAACCCCATATTGATTTAAATTAAAAGTTCTTATTCAAACCTGATTTTGGACTAGAAACCACTTTTTAATGTTTTAAAATGTCCGCAGTTTCTACTTTCTTAACCTGAAAAATTTCCCAAATACCCCGCCCGAAGACTCTGAAAACAGGAGCAGATGAGGTAGCCGCGTGATAATCTTCCGTGACGACCGGTACACGTAATAATCTTCCGTGACTGACCGATACACGTAACAATCATCCGTGACTGACCGGTACACGTAATTCAGTGGTGGGCAACCCATGGCTCGGTACAGAATTTTCTATAAAAAATGCCGGACGAAGAATATAAAAAATGCCGTACGAATTTCTTATAAAAAATGCCGGACGAAGTGACGAGTGTGAAGACATCCACTAAATGAAGTGATGAGTGTGAAGACGGCCACTAAACGAAATGACCGGTGTGATGACGGCAGTTGAACAAAGTGAGGAGCATCAAGACAGCAGCTGAACAAAGCAGCGAGTGTAAAGACAACCTCTAAACGAATAACAGTTACTTATTTTCGGAAAAAAAGTGAGACCTGTTGAGTTGTTTCACTTCTCAGGGGCATTTTTTTGTAGGTATGTGTTTGCCGTAATTGCTTGAGCTGAATTGTCAGGTTACAAGGATTTCAAATGCTCAGAAAATATTAATGGAAAGAGATCCAATGAACTAGGAGTCAGATAGCTAGGAGAGAAATGAAAACTTCTGTTAAGGCATCCTTCTGTTCTTTCTGAAACTTCTGTTATCGTTAGATACAGTTTTTCAAAACTGTCCTCTGTTATCCAGTAATAACAGAGGACAGTTTTGCAGTTTGCAAACCAGATCATTGCAATCAAAATGAACCTTGTTTGAACAAAGCAATAATTATATTCATTAATAAGATAACTTGATTACAAAATTTAATAAAAAAATAAATACCCCCTCAAGCAGCTGCTTGCTACAGAGGTCTGACAGGAGCCTGTCAGTTTATATGCCATAGTACAAAGTCTGAGAGGATGGCAGGACCTCAGCAGAAAAAACGACGCGTACATCCATACCTTACCCAGGTCCCTTAGATCAGTAGCCAAGCGTGCTAACCATTCGGCCATGGGACCCAACGTATTAAAACATTTAACGAAAAAATTGCCACAGCACAATAGACACTCAGTTATTTTTACGATGTTTCAAGTTTCGATTCAACATCGTCAACTTACTCATATAGATCAAAAGAGTAGGTTTTTACCTTCTGCACCTCCATGTATACCAAAAGAGTATAGGTTTCTATCCTCTGCAACTTCTGTAGATGAAAAGAGTATAGGTTTCTATCCTCTGCAACTTCTGTAGATGAAAATAGTGTAGATTTCCATCCTCTGCCTCATCATGTAGATCATAGCTATGTAGTTTCTATTCTCTGCATCTTCTTGTAAATCAAAAGAGTTAGGTTTTTATTTTTTGCATCTCCATGCAGATCAAAAGAGTATAGGCTCCTACTCTATGCCTCTTCTCATAGATGAAAAGGGTGTAGGCCTCTATCTATGCCACACCATTAAGATAAAAAGAGTGTAGATTTTTATCTTTTCATTTTAAGTACATCAAAAGAGTTCAGTTTCTCTCCACTGCATCTCCGTGCAGGACAAAAGTGTATAGATTTCTATTATCTGCTTCTCCATGTAGATAAAAAGAGTATAGGTTTCTATTCTCTTCCACCACGTGTTGATCAAAAGAGTAGATTGTTATCTCTGCATCCTATGTAGATGAAAGGAGTGCATCATCTGCGTCCAATGTAGATGTAAAGAGTGCATCCTCTGCGTCCAATGTAGATGTAAAGAGTGCATCCTCTGCGTCCAATGTAGATGTAAAGAGTGCATCCTCTGCATCCGATGTAGATGTAAAAAATGTATCCTCTGCATCCCAATGTAGATAAAAAGAGTACGTTTCTATCTTCTGCATCCCCATTTAGATTAAAAGTGTGTAGATTTTTATCCTCCGCTACCCCATGAAGATAAAAAGAGTAAATTTTTATCTCTGCATCCCATGTACATCAAAAGAGTGCAGTTCAGATCCTCTGTATCCCTATGTAGACCAAAGAGTAATTTCTATCCTTTGAATCCCCATGCGGATCAAAAGTGTGTAAGTTTCTCTCCTCAGCATCTCGAAAATCCATGCTTATAGAGCGGCTAAATAAAATCTACAGGTACTGGACAGAAAAAAATGGAAACCGTTCCTTGTCATCTAAGTAGAAAATCACATTTAAAGCTCAATTACTTCTTCAAATGATTTTTAATGAATATTACATTTAAAGATAAATTAAAGATCTTAATCAATGTTTGTGCAGTATTCAAAGAGTTATGAGCGCTGGAATATTTAACAGGGTATAAAGACTGACCCACAATTTAATTACAATATTTTAAGAGATCAGAGATCACAGTTGACTATTCTAGAGTACCTGCTCCTGTTAATGATCTCTTAACCCATTTTAATCAAATTTTGAGGTCAGTTTTTGTAGCCTGTTAAATATTTCAATGTTCATAACTCTGAATACTGAGCAAATATTGTTTAAAATCGAGATTTAGATAGATTTGATTGAGATCTTTAATTTATCGTTAGATACGTTTTTTATTGAAAATCATATTGAATAAGTTATTGATCTCTAAATGTGATTTTCTATTGAGATAACATGGAACTGTTTCCAGCTTTCTGTCCAGTACCTCTATTTTTAGCACACAAAAAATACGAGCAACGTATACATTCAAGAAACCACTGAAATGTTACGCCGATGGGAAGTATATAGGACCAGTATTTTTGGCAGCAAATCCTGCTATAAACGTAACATATATATTTAGTGGTTAAAAATGAATAAAAAAATAAATACCCCCTCAAGTAGCTGCTTCCCACAGAGGTCTGAGAGGAGCCTGTCAGTTTATATGCCAAAGTGGAAGATCTGAGAGGATGGCAGGACCTCAGCAGAAAAACGACACACACATCCATGCCTAATCCGGGGCTCGAACCCAGGTCCCTTAGATCAGTAGCCAAGCGTGCTAACCACTCGGAGCTAATGAAATATCAAGAGAGAAAGGAATTTGATTTTGGGTTCTAGAATTAAAAAAATGGTATGCCACTTTCATCCTTTACAATATGGAGAATTTACAACTAATACGTCAATAGTTAATCTTGATCTAAAATATTTATAACATATTCACAAGCTACAAAGGCGATAGAAAATTCAGGATGGATAAAGTTTATTGAAAAGACTTGGAAATAACTAATGTAGTCACTGATTGCAGCGAGGGTTTGGCATTTCGTTGATTTGCACGTGATTGTTTGTTTATTATCTCATTTAAAATAAGACATGATAATAGTTTCACTTCCTGTGGGAAAATGCAATTTTTTTGTTTAAAGAGAAATTTTTTTACAGAAATAAATTAAAAATTCCTTTTGTTTAGGATAGGTATTGATGAAATATTACGATTTGCAGTTTTCCAATCTCTCTGTGGCGGGGGTGGCTCAGTCGGTAGCGCGCCAGGCTCGTAATCTGTAGTTACCAGGTTCGAGTCCCAGCTGGGTCAGCGTTGAGATTAATCGCCGCAAAATTCCCCGCCCTGCCCACGGTCAATAGGGGACACCGATGGGCTTGGAAATTCGCCGTCCGTCGGATGGGACGTTAAGCCGTGGCCCCGTGTGCGGGAGAGAGACATACCCTGCGCACGTTAAAGAACACGCTGGATGGCCTTGACGGGAGGCTACCATCTGTCTCCCAACAGCTGTTCCAGTGGGTCATCTCACCCAACCTTCTCTGAACCTTCGGGGTCCATGTGACCTGGCCATTTAGCCCATGGTGTGTAAAAAAGTGCCGCTCAGAGGTAAAACAACCCAACCCAATCTCTCAGAACTATAATTTCGTCCTCTAACGGTGGAAAAAAATTGAAAGATCAAAAATTTCAAAGGAATATTGCAACCGATATATTTATAAGTTATTATGTCATAAATTTGAAAATTTGCTGGTGGAATGGGAAGGTCACGATGTCTTCATGGGCAACAATGGGTTGAACCCTTAGACCGAGGGGTGTGAAATGCAACTTTTATGTTTTAGGAGATAATTGTTTGTTTTAAAGAATAATTTAAAATTATTTTTTGGGATGGAATAGGTATTGACGAGCTATTATGATCTGTACTTTTCGAATATCCCAAAAGCTATAATTGCGCCCTCTAACATTAGGAAAAAAAATCGAAATCCCAAAATTTTAAACAATATTGTAAATAATGTATTGTAGATATGAGAAGAATTGGAAATTTTGATGGTAAAATATGAAAGCCATGAAGTTTCCATTGTTAAAAGTTGTTATCAATGTTTAGTTCTGTAGAGCTGATAGATCTAAATTTGACCTTTGACCACAAAGGACCCTCCGGATCCGAAATTTCATAACGTTTCCGACATCTACAACCAGAAACACCTCCCAGACACCAATTTTTCACTTTTCTAGCACTTGCAGATCATAGTTTGACCTCTATGTGACCTCAATTTGATCATGGAAGACACGTCGAAGGTCAGATGTCGCATATTTTCCGAGATCTAAGACCCTGATTACCCTTAAGTGTAAATTTTCAGAGCTCTACCATATATGCATCATAGTTAGAATTAGCATGATCTCTTGCCAGTCAGTCGTCAATCACTCACAATTGTGACATGAAAAAAAAAAACCTCTCAAGTAGTTGCTCGCCACAGAGGTCTGAGAGTATATGCCATAAAGAAGATCTGTGAAGAAACAAAGACTTCAATGAAAGGATCTGCATCATTACCTCTCGTGCAATATTGAGAATCTGTAAACTTCTATTTCTCCTCACTTGTCATGCTATTTGTTTTTATTTCATATCCCTCTGTCACCACCTACCTTATAGGGGGTGGCTCAGTCGGTATCGCGCCAGGCTCGTAATCTATAGTTCCCAGGTTCGAGTCCCAGCTGGGTCAGCGTTGAGGTTTATTTCCGCAAAATTCCCCGCCCTACCCACGGTCAGTAGGGGACACCGATGGGCTTGGAAACGCCGCCGTCCGTCGGATGGGACGTTAAGCCGTGGCTCCGTGTGCGGCAGAGCCAAACTCTGTGCACATTAAAGAACACTCTAGATGGCCTTGACGGGAGGCTACCATCTGTCTCCCAACAGCTGTTCCAGTGGGTCCTCTCCCCCAACCTTCTCTGAGCCTTCGGGGTTCTTGTGACTTGGCCATTTAGCCCATGGTGTGCAAAAAAGTGCCGCTCAGAGGTAAAACAACCCAACCTACTACTCTGGCAGCGGGTTAGCTCATGATAACATAAGAGAACAAAATATACATTAACAATATTCTATTGAGGTTGGTAACATGCCACAAAAGGGACATATTTGTATATTTGTAAACGGCAAAAAGTAGAAAAAATTTTGCGTATCCAATTTATATAATGATTCTTCATGCTGAAATTTATATAACGACTCTTCATGCTAAAATAATATTAAATACTATTCGCAAAATAATTTAAGTAGGTGAAATTTTGAATGATAAGAATCTATATAGATTTGAAAAATATATAAAAATGCAACTTCTGTTGCTTCTTGAAAAACCTGGTAAAAAGCATCACACATTAAGAGCTCTTATTACGTTTTATGCTTAGTATCTGAAAAGAGCATTAGGTGGCTAATTAGCTTGAACTGAAGAGTTCTCGATGAACACTGAATGCGACTTCCAGAGGTTCTCTAATTGATTTAGCTCTCATTAGCGATTTGGAGTGACAGGTGGAAGCCGCCTAAAGGCAACCTTTAAATCACCCTGTTCGTTTCGCAAACACTTGGTCTTTGGGTTCGCAGCGATTTGCGAGATCTTTAACGAGAATCCAGTGCAAAACTAAAACTGTTTTGGCTCGAGGAGTCAGTGGAAATGGTGAACCAATGACATTTCAATTGCATTGCGTTCTAGGTGAATGGAAAGTTAAAAATAAGCTCTATTGTACATGGAGATAATGAGCATTGGAGAATGTTATAATGGCTAAAAGAGGCTTAACGCATAGGGGAAAGTTCAGCCTTAATGAATTGAAGGAAATCACTATCAACATAATGCTTGTTCGTGATCCCAGTGCATATTTTGACCATTTTTCAAACGACATTGATCAGACTCATCAATTCACAAGTGTTTGTGAATTGATACCGGATTGTTTAATATTAGTATCTCTACGATCAGCAACTTTCCCAATAGTTTCGAAAGTTTATTTAGTCGTCATCAATGTGACAATTAATCAAAAAACTTTATTCAAAAGAAAACAAAAGTGTATAGCAGACTCTTAAAATTCAAAATATTCTTACGCTCACGAGTGATGTAATTTCGGTACCTTCTAATGTATGGAGACACTTTTAGGAAAATATTGTCTCTTGTCGTTGAAGGATACTGGTAACCAGTCCCGGAAAATAAAGTTGGAGGGAAGTGGGGGGGGGGGGGGCGGCAAGATCGCATTGGAATGAACCGAAACACGGTTCCGATGCAAACCTTTCCCATCCATTTAGTGGTCTTTAAAAAATAATATTTTTTTCGCCTTCTCTCCACTTACTAGCATATTCAAAGATAAATACGTAATAATTCAAAGATTCCTACCCCCAACTAGATCCGGCTGGTATTTATAAAATTCTTTCATAACAATAAAAATGTAAATATATAACTTAAACACACATATATTTCTTAATCAATAAAAAAATAATAAAAATAAATATCCCTTCAAGCAGCTGCTTGACACATAGGTCTGACAGGAGCCTGTCAGTTTATATGACATAATATAAGGTCTGTGAGGATGGCAGGACCTCAGCAGAAAAACAATAAAAACATCCATACGTTACTCAGTACTCGAACCCGGGTCCGTTAGATCAGTAGCCGAGCGCGCTAATCACTCGGCTGCAAAACAAATGTAAAGTTGGTGGGTTGGGTTGTTTTACCTCTAAGCGGCACTTTTTTGCACAACATGGGCTAAATGGCCAGGTCACATGGACCCCGAAGGCTCAGAGAAGGTCTGGAGAGGGGATCTACTGGAACAGCTGTTGGGAGACAGATGGCAGCCTACCGTTAAGGCCACCCAGTGTGTTCTTTACCGTGCACAGGGTATGTCTCTCTCGCACACGGAGCCGCGGCTTAACGTCCCATCCGACGGATGGTGGCCTTTCCAAGCTCATCGGTGTCCCCTAATGACTCTGGGCAGGGCGGTGAATTTTGCGCAGATAAATCTCAACGCTGACCCAGCTGGGACTCGAACCTGGGAACTATAGATTACGAGCCTGGCGCACTACCGACTGAGCCACCCCCTATAAGGTAGGTGGTGACAGAGGGATATGAAATAAAAACAAATAGCATGACAAGTGAGGAGAAATAGAAGTTTACAGATTCTCAATATTGCACGGGAGGTAATGATGCAGACACCACAAAAGAAATTTACTTCGGTCCCCCATTCCCTGGAGCATAACAGGAGAAAAGACTAAGTACAGGTAGACGATTTCCATAAAATGGGCATCGCAGCACAAAATCTATGCTAACGCTCCTGCCGAGCAACAACGTAATTAGTAGATATTAAAATGTGATGGGAAGGTTAGAACAAAGAACGTGTAAGTCATCAAAAGGGCACAGCTCCATAGAACTCATGTAAGAGCGTGCCCTTGGAAGTGTGCGTCTTTGCATGGCTGCTTGAACACTCAAGCGAAAATGGCCAATAGAAGATACTTTCATACTTTTGACAGTTTCCTTCCTATCCTTCAGCTGGAAAAGAATTGAACAATCAACAGGTACACGATAAAAACTAACATGAGAAGTATTGCTATTAATTATCTGCATGAAGCAATGTATTTTAAACTCTTTGATATCATAAATAATATTACTAGCCGTAATTTTCAAGATAATGCTTGAATGCTGAATGCAATATATGTAAAACGCATAGTTTAATTTCCTGCTTATTACTTCATAATAATATTTTATATCTGACAACCACTAGCATACAACTAAAAGAAAACCAATATTTAACATAGTATTTGACGATTTATTTAAAGTTTTAATGTTTTATGCGATGCCCTGAAAGTCGGTTTTCCTGTTATAGTATTTGAACCGACAAATTAAATTTGTCGCAAGAGGTCGCCCTTTACGAATTTGCTAGCTGTTCCTTCTTGTCTCTTATCTCGTTAATTCTTTGGTTAGAGCAACACCTCCTATGATAGAAAGCCAGTGGACCAAGTTATGACGTCAGCAAAGGTAATTCTTTGTAATTACTATATTTTTAGTTTCTGTTATTATTAATGGTGGACTCTTTTTCTAATTTCCTTACTAAAATTTATCGAAAAACATATTTTATTTAGAAAGAAGATTATTTGTATTTATTATTAAATATCATAATGCTAATTAATATAAATATTTTTTCTCCTAAATAAAATATATTTATAGTTAAACATTAGTATAAAGTTTAGCACAAAAGTCCACCAAAAATAATATTGGAATCAAAAATTTAAAAATTGTCTGTATGGTAGGATTATTAATGTTGAAATCGTATAAATTTGGTCCACTGAGTTACTGTTATAACTGTCAGTTTTCCACTTTTGACTACTTATGATTCTAGAATATAATTCACTTTGTTTGAAAAATGAATATATAATCATAATTTAAATTCCTACAGGTAGGTATTTATTTAAAAAGTCAACAGTAAATTTTGAATAGTTCTATAATATTCTTATATAATCTTAATAATTTTTAAGTTTCATATCTTTTGTAAAAAAAGCAATAGAAAAGCTAATAATAGTCAGAAACAAAAATGTAAATCAAGGCCTTCACACACTTTTAGTATTATGTAAATGAGAATTATATCTGGCTTCAAAGGTGGAATGCAAGCAGATGGTATTGAATCGTCAAGAGCAAAACATCTGTGAACAGCGGTTACTTGGATGATAGCGTTAATAACCCTGTTCTTCAGTTCATGAACAGGATTGTTATCACGGCTATGATAAACTGAATCTTTAATGAAACACCACAGTAAAAAAATGCGTAGAAGTTCTTCAAAATACACATTGTGTTTTGCCTGCATCTATGCCGCCATTTCTGATTTTTCTACAGCAGCTTTTCCTATACCACAAAATAATTGCAAACCAACAGAAAACAAACCCAAGGTAATTCATCAGTGTCATGTGATTTGTTTTACTCCCGTATGACAAATAAAATACTTAGATAATATTAAAATTTAAAATATTAAAACGTTAACGTTAACATAAAAATAGTAAAACGTTTTTCAATTATCGTATATATTCTGTTTTTACCTCAATAGAACTTTTTTGGATAAAACCGAAATTTAACTACAATATAATAAATAATTTAAACCTCATTTTCTTGGGGCAGGGGTAGATAAGTCGGTAGCAATCTGCAGTTCCTAGGTTCGAGTGCCACCTGGGTCAGCACTGAAATTTATCTCCGCAAAACTCCCACCCTGCACTCGGCCAGTAGGGTAAACCAATGGGCTTGAGAAGGCCGCCGTCCATCTGATTGAACGTTAAGCCATGGTACCGTGTGCAGGAGAGCCATACCCTGTGAACGTTAAAGAACACGCCCGATAGACTTGACGTGAGGTTACGATCTGTCTCCTAACAGCTATCCAGCGGGTTCCCTTCCCCAACATTCTCTGAGCCCTAGTGGTCCTTGTGACCTGGCCATTTACCAGTTGTGTGTACAAAAAAATACCGCTCAGAGGTAAAACAACCCAACCCTCTTTTTCTTCAGGGGAGGGGGTGGCTCAGTCGGTAGCGCGCCAGGCTCGTAATCTGTAGTTCCCAGGTTCGAGTCCCAACTGGGTCAGCGTTGAGATTTATCTCCGCAAAATTTCCCCGCCCTGCCCACGGTCAATAGGGGACACCGATGGGCTTGGAAAGGCCGCCGTCCGTCGGATGGGACGTTAAGCCGTGGCCCCGTGTGCGGGAGAGCCATACCCTGTGCACGTTAAAGAACACGCTGGATGGCCTTGACGGGAGGCTACCATCTGTCTCCCAACAGCTGTTCCAGTGGGTCATCTCACCCAACCTTCTCTGAACCTTCGGGGTCCATGTGACCTGGCCATTTAGCCCATGTTGTGCAAAAAAGTGCCGCTCAGAGGTAAAACAACACAACTCTTTTTCTTCATTTGTAATCTGTAATAACGAATATGAATGAATGTAATATAGAATCGGACTTAGGTGAGCTTAGTAGAAAATCATTTCATATTTGCATTACGAAGTCCAGTAATGAGTAAAATGTATAAGCAATTCCAGAGAATGTCTGAAGTTTCACTGCCTAATGACCCGAGAGTCACTGACGAAGACATATGGCGAATATGTTGAATATGTAATGGTCTTACAAGCTGCTACGTTCAGTGGAACTTCATATGCGTTTTACTCATTATTAAAGGTTGTAATGCAAGAATGTTAGAGGACTTTATCCTGTATCGTACACTCCACAAAACCGCATAACATAATTAGTGGAAACGTAATAGAATCCCATAAGTAGGGTACCTTAAAGTAAGTTAATTCTCAGCAGTTTACTCACTTGAAAACATAAAAAATAATGAATAATTAGAGACTTTCTGTGCTATACTATTTAAAATGGGCTAAAGTTGGATTGTTTTACCACTGAGCGGCACTTTTTTTGCCCACAATGGGCTAAATGGCCTGATCACAAGGACCCCGAAGGCTGAGAGAAGGCTGGGGGAAGGGGAACCCGCTGGACAGCTGTTAGGAAAAAGGTAGCAGCCTCCCGTCAATATCGTCCAGAGTGTAGTTTAACGTGCACAGGGCATGGATCTTTCGCACACGGAGTTATGGCTTTACGTCCCATCCGACAGACGGCGGCCTTCCTCTACTGACCGAGGTCAGGATACTGATGGGATTGGAAAGGCCGCCGTCTACTGACCGAGATCAGAGTGGTGACCGAGTTAAGGTCTACTGACCGAGTCAAGGTCTACTGACAGAGGTCAGGGTGGTGACAGAGTCAAGGTCTACTGACTGAGGTCAGGGTGGTGACCGAGTCAAGGTCTACTGACCGTGGTCAGGGTGGTGACAGAGTGAAGGTCTACTGACCGAGGTCAGGGTGGTGACCGAGTCAAGGTCTACTGACCGAGGTCAGGGTGGTGACCGAGTCAAGGTCTACTGACCGAGGTCAGGGTGGTGACCGAGTCAAGGTCTACTGACCGAGGTCAGGGTGGTGACCGAGTCAAGGTCTACTGACCGTGGTCAGGGTGGTGATAGAGTGAAGGTCTATTGACCGAGGTCAGGGTGGTGACTGAGTCAAGGTCTACTGACCGAGGTCAGGATGGTGACCGAGTCAAGGTCTACTGATCGAGATCAGGGTGGTGACCGAGGTCAGGATGGTGACCGAGTCAAGGTCTACTGACCGAGGTCAGGATGGTGACCGAGTCAAGGTCTACTGACCGAGGTCAGTGTGGTGACCGAGTCAAGGTCTACTGACCGAGGTCAGGATGGTGACCGAGTCAAGGTCTACTGTCCGAGATCAGGGTGGTGACCGAGTCAAGGTCTACTGACCGAGGTCAGGGTGGGTTGAGTTAGGTTAGCTGAGATAGGGTGATCTGGATATCAGGGTGGTCTCAGCTAAACTACACAGGTGTGACTCGAACCTGGGAACTACAGATTACGAGTCTGGCGTGCTACCGACTGAGCCAACCTCCTCTCCGACGAGTTAAAAATCAAAATCAGATCTCTATAAAGCTTAAAATTCAGCAATGTTCGTTAAACATTTAAAGAGTTACGTTGGGTTGTTTTAATTCTGAGCATCACTTTTGTGCCCACAATGAGCTAAATGGCGAGATCACAAGAATCCTCAAGTCTTAGAGTTGGCTAGGGGAAAGGACTTACTGGACAGCTGTTATGAGACCCATGATAACCTCCTGTGAAGACCATCCACCGTGTTCTTAACGTGCACAGGGTATCTCTCCTATACATAGGGTCGCGGCTTTGCGTCCCATTCGATGGACATCCCCCTTTCAAAACTCATCGCTGTCGCCGATCAAAAGATTTTATGTGGAAGGGTAATTTTCACTATATTAAAAACGTTTTTGGAAGTCATCTGGTATTTTTTTCAGTTAAATTTTATCGAAAATTTTGAAAGAGGATAAAAGCTGGTGTTAAACATTCGACCATCCATTAACTCTTTAATTTCTTAACGAATACTGAATTCTTTAACGAATACTGAATGTTGAAATTCGCTTTAGAGATATTTGATTTATATCTTGATTTTTTTCAGTGCTCTTTTGCACTTGAAAAATCATTTTAGAAGCTGTGGAGTTTCGAACTTGGCATTCCAATGGAATAACATTCGCATTCTCTAATTGTTTGTCTGGGATAAATATTCTCGGAAATTCTGAATTCTACTGGATAAATGTTCTGGGATAAATACGTAGATTATGTAGCAAATTTCTTAGTTTATCTAGCTTAGAAGTTGTGTGACAGATAATGGTGAGGTTCGACATGAGATAAACAAGACAAAAAAAATTGCCATGGAACCTTTATGAATCTATGGAGATTCTAGAAAAATAGGCGTGTTGTCTGAAGACTAAAATTAGTCTCTATTATCATTTAATCCTTTCTAAAGTTAACTGTGGCAGCGAAATCTGGATCCCTTTTCGAGTGGTGGTGGCTCAGTCGCTTTCTCGTCAGGCTCGCAATCTGTAGTTCCCTGGTTCGAGTCTCACCTGGGCCAGTGTTGAGATTTATCTCTGCAAAACTGTCAGTAGAAGACACAAATGGGGTTGCAAAGGACGCCGTCGGTCGGATGGGACGTTAAGCCGTGGCCCCGTGTGCGGGAGAGACATACCCTGAGCACGTTAAAGAACATACTGGATGGCCTTGACGGGAGGCTACCATCTGTCTCCCAACAGCTGTTCCAGTGGGTCCTCTCCCCCAACCTTCTCTGAGCCTTCGGGGTCCTTGTGGTCTGGCCATTTAGCCCATGGTGTGCAAAAAAGTGCCGCTTAGAGGTAAAACAATCCAATCAATCCTCTATGAACGATAAGCTTTGTCCATCTGTTTTTTTCTCTATCATCTTCATTTTCATCTCCAAATCAATTTTAGTGCGTTTATAAATGGATTGGGCACTCTTACATCACCTTTCCTCTTTCAAGTCATGATAACATTTAAAAATTTTGAAAAAAATACGGTAATTGTGTGGGTTTGTGCTTAGTGGCGACTACAACACGAGAATGAGATCAAGCATCGTGTGAGACCTGTGTAGGCTGCAAACGATCTCCAGCACCTTATAGCGTCATGTAAAATTATTCTAACTCGAAAATTTATACTGGGTTCATGGGAAAAGTTGCGTAAATTCGAGTTACCTAAATCGAGTATTACATAAGTCGGGGTTGTGTTGTTTTACCTATGAGCTACAATTTTTGCACACAATGGGCTAAATTGTCAGGCCACAAGGATCCCGAGGGCTCAGAGAAGGTTCGGAGCAGAGAACCTACTGGACAGCTGTTGGGTGACAGATGGTAGCCTCGTACCGTACAGCTTATTCTTTAACGTGCACAGGGTATGGCTTCTCAGCACAAGGGGCCACGTCTTAACGTCCCATCCGTCGGACTGCGGCCATTCCAAACCCATCGGTGTACCCTTCTGACCGAAGGCAAAAAGGGAAATTTTGCGGAGATAAATCTCAACGCTGGCCTATCTGGAGGGGGGCGGGGGTGGCTCAAACGGTAGCGTGCCAGGCTCGTAATTTGTAGTTCCCAGGTTCGAGTCCCAGCTGGGTCAGCATTGAGATTTATCTCCGCAAAATTCCCCGCCCTGCCCACGGTCAGTAGGAGACGCCGATGGGCTTGGAAAGGCCGCCGTCCGTCGGATGGAACGTTAAGCCGTGGCCCCGTGTGCGTCAGAGCTATACTCTGTTCACATTAAAGAACACGCTAGATGGCCTTGACGGGAGGCTACCATCTGTCTCCCAACAGCTGTTCCAGTGGGTTCCCTCCCCTAACCTACTCTGAGCCTTCGGGGTCCTTGTGACTTGGCCATTTAGCCCATGGTGTGAAAAAAGTGCCGCTCAGAGGTAAAACAACCCAACCCAACCCATCTGGAGGCTGCTTAAGGTGTATGTATGTATGTGTGACTGAAATCCGATGATTGATTTATTGCCCTTGCATTTTCCGTACAACTACCAATTTCTTACGGTACTATGAAAAATTTAGTCTTAATTTCCTTTTTTTGTTTAGAAAAAGAATTTCAAAAAAAGGTTTCCCCAAAAAGTTATTTTTAACAACGTTACTCTTTCGGAATTTTTCGCTAAAAATTTAAAATGCAAATCTTTGAGCTTAATTTCAGGAAATGGATTTAGAGCCAAGCTATAATATTTAATGCATGAAGCAATCGACAGAAATACGATTTGCAAAAGTACCACAATTTGCTGAGACCAGCAAAAATTTCGTAAGCTCGACTATCGATTCTGTAATCGAAATGCACGCATTCGAGAAACACGTGTCATTAACCTAAATATGATGTCCGTTTCATGCGAGGAGCTACCTGTAAAAACTAAGCCAATCTTTGCAACACCTGAAATGTTGGCAAATCGATGTTCAAAGTGCTGGAGAACTTCTTGCGACGTCATATACGTTTCTTGTTACACAAGATTTCTAGGTTCTAGTTATAATTTGCTTACTTTTGCAAATTATTGCCATCAGCCATCAAATAGTGACTTGGGTTGATACATATTGACATTAAATACAAAAAAAATCGTTTTTTTTTTCTTGCGTTCATTGGTTGTTTGCATCTTTGCCGACTATTTAGGTCCCATTGATGAGGGAGGGACGAGACTGTCGTTGAGATTTACATAATTCAAATCATCTACAAAAATCATTTCAATTGCTTTAATTCGGCCTAATGTATATAATTGTCTTAAGATTGCCATTATTTAGTGACATACTTAATATTTTCATTATTTAACAACCTACTTAAGGTTACAATCATTTAGCGACTTACTTAAAGTCGATTTTATTTAGTGATCTACGTAAGGCTGCCTTTATTTAGCGACCTAATTAAGGTTGGCGTTATTTAGTGACCTAATTAAGATTGGCATTATTTAGTGATCTAATTAAGGATGGCAATATTTAGTGACTAATTAAGTTTGGCATTATTTAGTGACCTAATTAAGGTTGGCGTTATTTAGTGACCTAATTAAGGTTGGCGTTATTCAGTGATCTAATTAAGGATAGCATTATTTAGTGACCTAATTAAGGTTGTCGTTATTTAGCAACCTAATTAAGATTGACATTATTTAGTGATCTAATTAAGGATGGCATTATTTAGTAATTAATTAAGGTTGACATTATTTAATGACCTAATTAAGGTTGGCGTTATTCAGTGATCTAATTAAGGATAGCCTTATTTAGTGACCTAATTAAGGTTGCCTTTATTTAGCAACCTAATTAAGGTGGGGTTATTTAGCAGCCTAATTAAGGTTGGCGTTATTTAGAGGCCTAATTAAGGTTGACGTTATTTAGAGACCTAATTAAGGTCGGAGTTATTTAATGACCTAATTAAGGTTGACGTTATTTAGCAACGTAATTAAGGTTGACGTTATTTAGCAATCTATTATGGTTGGCTTATTTAGCAACCTAATTATAGTTGGCGTTATTTAGCAACCTAATTATAGTTGGCGTTATTTAGCAACCTAATTAAGGTTGACGTTATTTAGAGACCTGTTTAAGGTCGGAGTTATTTAATGACCTAATTAAACTTGCCATTATTTAGCGACCTAAATAAGGCTGACGTTATTTAGTGACCTAATTAAGGTAGCCGTTATTTAGCGACCTAATTGTGGTTGGCATTATTTAGTGATATAATTAAGGTAGCCGTTATTTATTGACTTAATTATGGTTGGCGTTATTTAGAGACCTAATTAAAGTTACAATTATTTAGCGACCTACTCAAGGTTGCCGTTATTTAACGATCTACTTTTAAGGTTTCTGCTATTTAGTGATCAACTTAAGGTTGAAGTTACTTAGTTAACCACTTGATTTTGCCGTCATTAACGATCTATTTGAATTTGCTACTATTATACAGTTTACTTTTGCCATTATTAAGCATTATACTTTTACTGCCATTTTTTTTATCTCGTTTTCTAAAAAACGTCATAATTTGGTCACTTTGTCGTCTGTCTGTACACATGGAAACTTTTGTTTCGTTTTTAGAGAAAATTGAAAAATTCTTTTTGGGTTGGATAGGCATTGATGAAATATTACAATTCGAACTTTCCGAATCTCCCGGGAAATTAAAATTGTGCCCTCTAACTGCTAAAAGAGTTGAAGTTCCAAAAATTCAAATGAACAGTGCAAACGATGTATTTATGCTGGAATTTTAAAATTTTAGTGGGGGAATGTGAAGGTCGTGTTTAGTGGGGGAATGTGAAGGTTGTGTTTCCGTCCAGCATGTTCTTTAATGTGCAGAAAAAACCACTCTCCTGCCTATGGAACCACGCTTAATGTATCATCAGATGGATGTCTGCCTTTTCAATCCCGTCTATGTCCCTTTTCTCACCGAGGATAGGGTGGAAGCTAGCGGAGAAAATTTTCGATCCAGTCACAGTAGGGACTCGAACCTTAGAACTTCAGATCCCTATCCTTGCTGGTGTGTTATCGACTGAGCCAACCACCGCTCCCATTGAGTTCGGGAGATTTTGCAAGACACTCCATACGTTCAATATCCTCACGTTTAAGATATTAGTCCATCAGGTGAGTTCTGCACGTTCTTTTGCAGTGAGCCGCGGGTTAGACAGGCCTGATCTAAGCGATGCATTTGACACGTTGAACGAAATCGCAATATCCAATTTGCTTTATGAACAAGCAATAAACGATGCACAGACCTACTAGAGCTTCTTTATACTAACAGTTAATTTACATATTTGGAGTCTCTGAAGCGATTTTTACCGGATATTTGCATATTCACTTATAAATATCACATAAGTAACTCAATTTTCGGCTTTTAATTATATATATATTTAAAAAAATAAAATCGTTGTATAATCTAAATTTTCCAATTAAATATGTTTTCAGGGGACTGGGAGTAACTTTCCATTAAAGCTGTTTATGCGTATTAATTTACTTAACACGTTACATAGAATTAAATTTGGTAGCAATAATAAAAACCATGTGCTCAGTTTCTCGTTTCGTATATTCTTATACCAATTAAATAAGATAAAAAAGTTTTAGAACAGTTGTACTCAACTTCATTCTCAAAATGTTTCACTTTCTCCAGGCCAAATATATGGGATGTGCCACTGAGTCAAGTATTAATATAGAATATAGTATACAGGGTACCGTTTTACAGCTACACGTCAAGTAAGTTGCAGTGGCATCGCATCATTAGAGGCTACCGGTGCGCAACCAAGAATAACTCGAGGTAGCCTTGGCTGACTCAAACTAAGGCCACAACTGCAATTTTGGCAACGTCATAACAAGATAAAAATATTACGAGAGTGACGAAAGATTATTAGCCTCATTAACTGTCACATACCTTAGACAAATAGAATTTTTTAAAAATTTTAATGATAATTTTACTGCAGGTTGATCTAGAACATATTTATCAAATGAATGTATATTAAATATATTATTTTCAGAGCAATAGCAAAAAATAGCATGACTTTAATATACACATATTTTTAAATCATTATTGCTTTAAATTTTGTTATATTTTTATTATTTTGTTAGACATATCTTAAAATACTTGCAATAATATTATCCTTAAATTCTGAAAGTTTATCCTTCCAATCATGATGTTATCAAAATCGATGTCATAACCTTAATCTTTGGCTGAACAAATTCAAAATTGTGATTGCATATTTAATCATAAGGGCATTATAACTTTGAAATATAAATGTCTTCTTTAAATCAGGTTGCTAGAAAATATTTTATTTGCCAAAAATTATAATTATTATATTACGATTACACTTCTGCGTAATAGAGTAAAAACCGTGCACCAAATACTTATATTTCAAAACAAAATCAAACTTTATTCGCCTTTAAAAGAATTAAAACACCATTTTTTAGGTTCACGATGTATCATGCACGTATTTTGGGACCACTGATCAGAAATAAAGACAATTATTAATTCAGCATTAATATTCTGGCCCTTGCAGATGCTTCCAATGCTGCAAAATGACCCCTCCGTGACAAAAGAACTCTGCATTTAACTAAATAAGAGATCAGTGATTTTTAAAACTAACAGGAAAGAAAAGGCTAAAGTTTTCGTTACGAATCAAGAGAAAGATATAACTCTTATTGTAAGATGCATATGAAATCACATAAAAATATTATGTTATTGTGCTTCTCTGTGCAAAAACTTGACCTTTTTCTGATCTTTGACAATTGTACAGCAAAAATATAGGTGTACTTATTTTCGTCGTTGAGAGGGATGGGGTTAAGAGGGATTATGACTTTCCTCCTGGAAAAAAATGATCG
Source organism: Ryuthela nishihirai (assembly GCA_038380435.1). Classification (NCBI taxonomy): domain Eukaryota; kingdom Metazoa; phylum Arthropoda; class Arachnida; order Araneae; family Heptathelidae; genus Ryuthela; species Ryuthela nishihirai. The sequence continues at coordinate 47,948,490 of JAWZYU010000020.1, forward strand.
AAAATTTAAGTTGAAGTCTCATGAGGGCAATCTCGATTTTTTTTCGTTTTTATTTGTTTTTGAAAGTGGTAAAAAGAATGGAAGCTGACGACGATAGTTGTAGAAATAATTCTGTTTAACACTGAGACCATTTTTGATCCCCCCCACTTTAAAAAAATTCTTGCTGTCGCCCATGCTTTTATTCAATATCAGGGCAGAATCTACTCCCCCCCCCCCCCTTTGAGACACACACACACCCTTTGAGACTGCTACTGTTTCGAAAGTGGTAAAAAGAATGGAAGCTGACGACGATAGTATGTAGAAATAATTCTGTTTAACACTGAGACCATTTTTGATCCCCCCCCACTTTAAAAAAAATTCTTGCTGTCGCCCATGCTTTTATTCAATATCAGGGCAGAATCTACTCCCCCCCCCCCCTTTGAGACACACACACACCCTTTGAGACTGCTACTATTTCGAAAGTGGTAAAAAGAATGGAAGCTGACGACGATAGTATGTAGAAATAATTCTGTTTAACACTGAGACCATTTTTGATCCCCCCCACTTTAAAAAAATTCTTGCTGTCGCCCATGCTTTTATTCAATATCAGGGCAGAATCTACTCCCCCCCCCCCTTTGAGACTGCTACTATCGGAAGTGAAGACCAATAAGTATTCAACTTTTGCACATTTCACGCATTTTTCATGAAAGTTTTTTAAAAACCTCTGAAACGAAAAATGTTACACTGCAGTGGAAATTCAGTCTCTGGTAACCCCTTCCTTTATCTCCGTCACTATTGAATCGCTTTCACTCCCCCCCACACTTTTTATTTTCTGGAACCGGGTCTGTTGAAAGTTGAAATAGCCCAACCTTAATCTATAAGCGATTCATATATTCCAACAACAAAAAGTTTTTAAAAGTCTAGGGAAACTTCAGCCAAGTGTACAACCCAAAGATTCTTAATCAAAAAAATTCCAGGGCATTTCAAAACGTATTAAAAAAAAGAGAAAGCGTGCAACCTTTATGCAAACATCTTGGAGATTTTAAAGCAAATCCAAGACTCCATCTTTATTTACTTATTTATTTATTTATTTTTTGGAATTTTGTTTTGTGTGTATAGTCAGTAACTTTCTGTGTATCTATTACTTTGATCACGCACGTGGAATGCAAATGTTCATCGTGCTCCTGTTATTTAAAGCGAAAAGAAGTCCTAAATATTAAAATGATTTCTAAGTTCATCGCCTCACGCAAAAGACTTCTTTCGCACGAATCGCGCCCTGAAGAGAACGTCGAGTACAGAAACAAGATAAAACTTATATTTATGTCAAATGCGGCAAACGGTTTCTGCGGTATTACGGCTGTTCGTAAACAGTGAAGAATTTCTAAATCAAAATATCGCAAGAGGAATGCGACAACAAGGGATATAAAAAAAAGGACATAAATAAATTATTACAAAATTTACATGCTGAAATCCATTGCGAATTTGCTCAAAATATTTGTTTAGAAATAAATGTAAACAGGGTAGATTTTAGAAATGTATTGAAATGTAAATACAGTGGGAGTTATAAAACTTCTGTAATACAGTATCTGAAGCGTTCAGATATTTTTTATTCTTAACAAATATCGGGAGTGCTCTAAGATTTGCCAAACCATGTTGTAGCTGTATTGCTCTTTCAGTAAATCATTTTACTGAAAGAAATACTGAAATTTATTGAATTTCCAGTCCCTGAGAAGGAAACTTAAAACTGATTCCCATTTTTACGAGTAAAAAGGATGGTGCTTCCCAAAAATAAATTTATACGTAATTAATATATTCCAGTATAAGCATTTTAACGTAGCTATAAAAGCTAATTTTTAGTAGCTACTTGAAATATCAATAAAATTTCTTATATGAAATATTATATGTAAACTTAAAATGAGTCATTTTTTCATAAACAACAAAATTTATACGGATTTCTATATATATATATAGAGTTGTATCAGAATAATATGACCATCTACCATAGTATATATATGGTAGGTGATCGTATTATTCTGGGGGTGGGGGTGGCTCGTAATCTGTAGTTCCCAGGTTCGAGTCCCAGCTGGGTCAGCGTTGAGATTTATCTCCGCAAAATTTCCCCGCCCTGCCCACGGTCAGTAGGGGACACCGATGGGTTTGGAAAGGCCGCCGTCCGTCGGATGGGACGTTAAGCCGTGGCCCCGTGTGCGGGAGAGCCATAACCTGTGCACGTTAAAGAACACGCTGGATGGCCTTGACGGGAGGCTACCATCTGTCTCCCAACAGCTGTTCCAATGGGTCCCCTCCCCCAACCTTCTCTGAGCCTTCGGGGTCCATGTGACCTGGCCATTTAGCCCATGGTGTGCAAAAAAGTGCCGCTCAGAGGTAAAACAACCCAACCCGTATTATTCTGATACGACTGTGTGTATAAATGAGATTTGGTAATAGGTTACGCCGTCCCGTGGCCGAGTGGTTAGCACGCTTGGCTACTGATCTAAGGGACCTGGGTTCGAGCCCCGGATTAGGCATGGATGTGTGTGTCGTTTTTCTGCTGAGGTCCTGCCATCTTCTCAGACCTTCTACTGTGGCATATAAACTGACAGGCTCCTGTCAGACCTCTGTGGCAAGCAGCTGCTTGAGGGGGTATTTATTTTTATTTATTTTTAAAAATATAATTAATATATGTTAGTTAATGCATATGAATTTAAAGTTAAGTATGTATATACTTAACATACAACATATATCAGTATCATTTTACCACTAGCTAAATTTTTGGAACTTCCTTATTAAGATAAAATATTGAAAATATTAAAATGTATTCATACAGGCAGCCCCAGAATGGACATACTGCAACACGGAATAAAAATGTATCTAGCACAGAAACACAATGCTCATATGTGTACATTGTAGCTCAAAAAGCGATGCTAGAGGTCCTGCCGAGTAGTAGCTAATTTTGTTCTAAATCATTATAATATATTGTAATGATTTTAAAATTATATTACATTTTTTATATTTTTATTATATTTATTAATTTACAGTTACAATACCGAATTTGCATTAAACAGTTATTGTTAGTTACAATACTGAATTTCTTTTTAAAAAATTTAATTATATATATATTTTTTTAAATTGCCAGCAGTTAAATTTAGATTATTCTAAAATGTTATTTCCGTGCCGTGGCCGAATGGTTAGCGTGCTTTGCTACGGATGGAAGGGATCTGGGTTCGAGCCCCGGGTAAGATATGGGTGTTTGTGTTGTTTTTCTGCTGAGGTTTCCGCCATCCTCACAGATCTTCTACTATGGCGTATGAACTGAGAGGTTCTTGACAGACCTCTGTGGCAAGCAGCTGCTTGAGAGAGTGGATATTTATTTTAAAGTATTCTTAGAGTATAATCTTAATGAATAACTTTTTCCTTAATTTTTTTTTAGAAAAGTTAATAAAGATGCAAATAATAGTCAGATACATAACTGCGAAAAAAGATTCCCATACTTCAATTTAATATTTGTTTTCTAGAGCCGGGCCTGTTGAAAGTTGAAATAGCCCAACTTTAATCTATAAACGATTCAAATATTCTAATAACAAAATTTTTTTAAAGTCTAGGGAAACTTTAGCCAAGTGTACAGTCGCTCAAAAAATATTCGAACACTATGGTTGATTACAGAATTCAGAAAAAATATCTGGCAACGATTTTTTTAGAAATTAGTGATCTGGCAACCTTCGTGTCACGGGAGACGAAGGTTGCCAGATCACTAATTACTAAAAAAAATCGTTGCCAGATATTTTTCTGAATTATGTAATCAACCATAGTGTTCGAATATTTTTTGAGCGACTGTACAACAAAAAGATTCTTAATCAAAAAAATTCCAGGGCCTTTCAGAACCTACTAAAATAAGAGAAAGCGTGGAACCTTTATGCAAACTTCTAAGATGTCCATACTCTTAGAAAGATAGTATGAAAATAAGAAATACGGCCTGCTGCTAAAGATGGCGCTAGAAGCACTGCTCTTGAGTCGTCCATCTGTATTCAGATAGTAATTATGTGAATGCAACAAGTTTGAATTAAAAAAACTCTCAGGTGTTTCAAAATAAGATTTTGTAATCATTTGTGACGTTTCCCTGTACAGTCGCTCAAAAAAGTATCCAAACACTATGGTTGATTACAGAGTTAAAAAAATATCTGACAACGATTTTTTTTAGAAATTAGTGATCTGGAAACTTTCGTGTCACGTGACACGAAGGTTGCCAGATCACTAATTTCTAAAAAAATCGTTGCCAGATATTTTTTTAACTCTATAATCAACCATAGTGTTCGGATATTTTTTTGAGCGACTGTACCACAAAATGTCTTTTCAACACTTTGAAGACAATTTCAACTGCTGCGAACGAGAGCTATCGTCCTTTAACAGTAAGACGGCGTAGAGAGATGAGAGCTTGAAATTGTTTCACAAATTGTCGGCAGACATTAGACGATAGTTTCGAGATCTATTTGTATACAGGAGCCTGCATAAACGATGTTCAATGCTTCTGTCCTCACTAAAATTCAAATCCGGGATATTCCAATAGCGGGAGTCATAGTTAATTTCATCTCTCACAGTTAATACAATGAACTTAAGTATTGGGGAATAAATTATGTTGCATATTTCAAGACAGTTAAAAAATTGAAATCGTGGTATATTTTTTAAGGGATATAATCTGTTTGAGGGCAACAGAATACAAGCAAATAATACAGGCAGATTTTTTTTTATCAAAATAAATTAAAAATATACTTGAAGACTTGTTCAATCCAACCAAACTTTTCTCCTATATTAAAAATCTTAAAGTTAGTGAATGATTTCTTATCTAACCACATCGTTATTGAAAATAAACAAAATTATACAAGTCTTGGCAAACGAAATGAAAAAAAAGTTTCGTTACGTTTTTCGTTAAAGCCAAAAATTTAATATCGTTTTTCGTTAGAGCCAAAAATTCAATATCGTTTTTCGTTGCGCTTTTCGTTATAGCAAACTTTCGTTAACGTTATTTCGAAATATTTTTTAGCGCAAATGCAAAATAATGAAAGATATGTTTTCATTTTTATTATATACATATGCATAGTATATACAGTAGCGTCGTCCAGTGGCTCGCACCAGTTCAATTAATCCACTTGTTAAAAAACATAAAAAATTTGGAAAAAGTAAAATTATCAATATTAATAACCATTATTAATAACGAAATAAATACATATATATATATAAATGAAACTGTTACTTTTTGTGCTATTGATTCCTTAAAATTATGGTTTAAGAATAATAATGAAATAAAAATTTTAATTAGGAGACCCAGTTAGGAATAAATAGGATGATGCCACTGTATGTATTCTAATAATGTATGTAAGCAATACAATCGAAACTACTGAAGACAGGCACGTACCAAGATTTAGTTTTGGGGAGAAGAACAGAAGGGGAGGAGTCCATGAATACATCAGGGAGGGTTCGAGAATATAGCTTCGGGGGGGGGGGGGTCAGACAATTTAGTCCGGGGGGTGAGAATTTAGTTCGCGGGGAGTCTGAGAATAAGACCTGAGTAGGGATTCTTAATTACTAAAATAGTTCATCGGACAGGAAAGGTTAAAACGATATTGTGTCGAATAAAATTTTATTCTTGCTTTGTTTATATCTACTTTTAGTGTTGGGCATAAAACATGGGGCTAAAATAAAAATTATAAAAAAAGCCTGTTTTAGATTTCAAAACCGGTAGACTTTGAGATTTAGTATAAGACGATAGGATTTTCCAGGGGGGAGAGGGGAGGCGAACCCTCCACCCCCTGGATACGTCCCTACTGAAGAAATTTACATCAAATTTTTTGAGCATAAGTATGCAATAATAATTCTTAGTACTAGAATGATTTTTGTGCACAAATTAATATTTTTGAAACAAATTGCTAAAATGCCTTTCAATTTAGAAAGAGTGAAATTACCCACAGAATGATTAATATCATAACTCATAGTCGGCGAAAATGGTGGGAAAATCAAAACTGAAAATTTCGACTATTGTCAATTCTTTATCCAATACCCAAATTATCCCAATTAAAATAGTTTCTTTTCTAAATGTCTAAGCGGATCATAAAGAATTGTAATATACCTGGGATTTTCGCCCTATTGTAATTGCCTTTTTTCCTCCTGCATGAATGGTGACTCATCCTTTCTTTTCCACTGCATCTCTTTTATGGCTATCAGGAATCCCTTTCTCTGAGCGCCAATTACGAGGAACGTATCTAAGATAGGTGCTTCCCAAATTCTTTTGGAATATGTCATTGAGCAGAGTCACTGAAGGGCTTTGTTCGCTAATCATGAAAGTAAATTTTATAAATTTTACATCTGTCAATTTCACACAAATTTCGAAATATATCTTAAAAAGGAAAAAATCTGAAACATATCAACACAAAAGCAGTAGAAATAGCAAAATGTTTTTTTTCTGTTATTTGTTACGTTTTAGCGTTTATAAATATTTTGAGATTCCTTTAAGGTTATTCAAACATTATTTCGCAATTACGTTATTTCGTTACGTTACAATAGCGTTTTCCAACATTGAATTATACTCACAATACAGCTTAAACAGTAATCCCAGTAATCAGTCTCTCTGTAATAAAGAGCACATGCATCCTATTATCCTGCTTAGAGTAGAGCTCAAGTTTCATTGTGTTTACAAATAGTACAAGGGACTATACCATAGGTTATGGATAAAAGAGCTTTGGTCGTAAATGTGGCAATGGCGGCTCTTTATACTAGCTTTTCACTATTGATGAAAAATCCAACACAAATGAACTAGTTTCTTTATTGTGTAATAACTGGATTGAAATACATTACCCTAAAATATCAGATAAGTTCCATTTTATTTTCCATGGGAATCTGACTCCGGAGCTTTAAAATTTCTACAGTGCATTGAACGGAAAAATGTGACTGAAGATAAATTATAGATCATAATCAAATATTATTTAATTCTCTATTTTTCAACGATATTCGTTCAGTATTTAAAGAGTTACGGAAGCTGGAATATTTCACAATATTAATGCGTCATAAGAATTTATCTAGAAGTTAATTAAAACTTAGATAATAAGTATTGCTTCAAACTATTAAATTAAATATACATTTCAGAAGTTTGCGAAATGATTATTTCAAATATTAAACGGTTTTGAATGATGTTTATAAAACAAGATAATTTGTTAAATATTCCAGCTTGCATAACTGTTTAAATACTGAACGAATATGGTTGCATATCGAGATTTAAATACACTTGGCTGTGATATTTAATTTACATTAAATCATATTTTTCCATTAAATGCATATTTTAGAAGTTATAGAGTTTCAAAGTTAGATTCCTATTGGCATAAAATTAAGTCTCTAATGTTTTAGTAGGGCAGTATATATTAAAATTCGATTTCTCTTCAGGCAACTGGCCACTTGCCAGTGAAGTCTGAGTCTCCTGTCAGTATAATATGCCATAAAGAAGTGAAAGAAGCAAGACTTCAAGAAGAAAACATAAACTTGAAACTAGAGGCATAGCTTATATTACACACAACTTCTCTTGCACTTGTATCATTAATCAACGCAAAATGCAACATCCTAATTCAATTTTCGGTGTCTTCATGCTGAGGGATCAATCCTTATTCTCATTTCTTGAATTAGGAGCTTGCAGTTTGCGATAATTAAAGATACAAATCTAAGAGAAGGCATGTGCAATATAAGCTGCTCCTCTTGGGTTAAGGTTGTATTATTTTTCTGAAGTATCGCTTCTATCCCAAGTCTTCTTTATGGCTTAGTTACACTTGCTCTCTAAGAAGGCTTAAGTCAAAATTTTCCGATTTTGATTTATGTGAAGAGTATACAAATAATTCCTTTTCTCCTTCGAATGATATAAAGGGCTTAAGTCAAATGTTTATGCAATGGCAGTTACAAGAACTGATACTTAGATATTAGGTCACAAATAAGAAAATATTATTGGTACAAAAGTCTTTCTTTTGTATCTAAACTTTTGATTTAAGAATCTTAATCATCACCAGAGAATTATTGTTAAACGTAATGAGACGTCTTCTAGAGCAGTAATTCTAAACCGGTGGGTCTCGTCCAAGGTCTATTTTGGTGTGTTTTTTTCGTAACCAGTATGGTCAAAAGGGACCCTTGGTTATACATATGTATACCTTTTTCTTTTGTTACTTTTTTTATTTAATTCTTATGGTTATTACGATAATACTTTCCTTTAAAGTTTTAATGTATTGTAATATTGTAAATATGTCGCTTTTTGATATACTGAAGGGTAGGATGATATTGCAATAAATTCAATTCAATTTAAAGACCACTACAATAATACAGAGAATGGAATTACTAATATGGCTTTTTCGTATTCAAGGATCTCTGGAAAATTATTCTATAAAACAAATCCTTGGAAAGCGATTTTATATATAAAAAAAATCCCTGAAAAGTGATTCTATTAAATAATAATAATAATAATAAAAATTCCTGAAAGGTGATTCTATGTATACATATAAAGCAAATCCTTGAAAAGTGATTCTATTAGAAAAATCCCTGAAATGCGATTCTATTAAAAAAAATCCATGAAAAGTGATTCTGTTCAAAAATATCTGATCTATTTGTTTTCACTGTAAGAAATACTTTAACCTTATTTTCAAATGAGAAAACAAAAATATATTCATGTTATCTCTGGAATTTAAATACTAGTGCGTGCGCTCTGGATCCAAGCGTGTTAAACGCTCGGTTTAAAGTTATAAATATATTTTGTTTTACATAATTTCATAAAATTTAATACATGCACTGAAGTTTTTTGCAATTAGTTTTAATATTTTTAATTAAAATTTAACTTTTTATTTAACTATATTTGCCTTATTTATTTATCTACCGTTATATTTCTTATTAGTTTAATTAAATGAATTTCATGATGAGATGGAAATTTGTGAATTAGTATATACTAAATAGATCTAACAAGGCGCCCCACCAGCAGTTCAGAATTCAATCTTCTTGATAAATAAAATTGGATTAGGAAAGATTCCAATCATTCTGAAATGATTCTCATTTCATTTCATTCGACAGCGGTTACACATCCCTTTAGTTTATCGCGTTTTCCTTCACGTTAGTCGTTGATATACCCACTCTGCTAAGAATTAAACTAATTGAATACATATTCCTTATTGCTCTCGTCTACGTTACGAGAGCTCCATTCCACATTACGTCATTTTCTCATTGATTTCCACGAGCTTGAGGATGCAAAGACAAAAGACATCAACTTAGTGAAATGAGATTCCATTTCGAACACATTACAGATAGATTGGAGAAGAGCATCATCCTTTACAGCCTCTGCTTAGGATAAGAGATGCGGGGATCACGAGACATCACATGCAAGGCGTCCGAACTGGACGGAGATAGTTGGAAGGCCATTAGATACACTCTAATCTCGACAGTTTCTGAGATGCAAGGCCTGCCTCCTATCAATCTCGGCGAAGTGAAGTGACAAGAGTTCCTTCGATGAACTCCCATTTAGGAAAATAGAACGCCCTGCAGTCGAACGTCGATCGGGTTTAATGTAAGCCATATGGGCTTGCGTTCCCAGAGAGGTGTAAACTGCATTGCTCATCAGACGGTAATGACTTCTCTGCTGCAAAGGACAAACAGTGGTTATGGCCGCTGTGTACAAAGGAATCTGGACTCTACCAAGGCGCTTCGTTAAAGAGAGTAGTAGGCCGTAAATATTGAGGAACAGATAACAGTACTGCACAGTCTCAAAAAAACTTAGCATTAAAAACAGAAAGCTTAATTGAGTTTCTTCTGAAATTCACTTAACGAAGCCATTTAGTGCAGTGGTCACCAACTTTTGGTGCCTAGCCCCCTCTACTTTTTCTTCATGGAATCCAAAATATTTTTTCCTGTATAAAACTAGTTGAAATAATTATTACAGTGTACACAAATTTAAAAGTGGTTTGATAATGTATTCATGAATCTCTCAGATTTTTATTTCGTAACAAAATGAGCATAACTATCTTAATCTAAGAATCATTCGCTATTCTATTTAATCTATTTCTGCCGAAAATTTCCAGAAATGGTATTTCAAATGTCTAAAACGCTCCCCTATAAAGCACTGTCTTAGATGAATTGTTGCATAGTGAAGTGTCCAAAAGGACTGCACAGAGTTTCTAATCATTAGTATCGTGTTTTAACATTCATCAACACTATTATCTTATTCACTACACAACTGAGGAGAGGGGGTGCTCAGTTGGTGGCGCGCCAGCATGTAATCTGTAGTTCTCAGGTTCGAGTCCCACCTGAGCCAGTGTTGAGATATATCTCCTAAAAATTCCCCGCCCTACTCTCTGCAAGTAGGGACACCAATGAGCTTGGAAAGTCCGTCGGATGAGATGTTAAACCGTGACTCCGTGTGCGGGAGAGCCATATACAGTGCACGTTAAAGAACACACTGGATGTCCTTGACGGGAGACTACCATCTGTCTTCCAACAACTAACTATCCAGTATGCCCCCCCCCCAACCTTCTATGAGCCCTCGCGATCCTTATGACTTGACCATTTAGACCAATTATTAAAAACAAAGAACGACTCAGAGGTAAAACAACCCAACTAAACAATTCCATATCATATATATGAGATTAAATCAAAATATATCTGCGCTATTTTCGTTACATTCAACTCCCTAAGTGTATTTCTTTTATATTTGATCATACCAGGTAGTCCCCGAGTATGCAAACTGTACTTATCGTAAGGGTTGAATGCGGAAAACATCAAGTCGTGCTTAGTGGTTGGGGTGGCACATGCGCAAAGCGGTGCTCATTCGATGTATATAGCTTGTTACTTTTGACCTTCGCGTTCTGGAGATGTAGCTTAAGAATAGTTTTCACATTTACCCATTTTCAGGGAGGAGAAAGTAGGGGGGTCAAATTTTTTATAGCCTATGACACTTCCCACGTCACAAGCTTTCATTTGGCACATTAATCATTAAGTTTCTCCATCGCGTTAGAAAGATATGGTGGAACAAAGTTTTGTAAAATTCACAATCGACCAACCGGCAAATGTCAAATTCAAAAGCAATAGGTAATAATAAAAAAATATGTATTTATGTATGTTTGTATAAAAAATAAATACATGTGTAAATATTTACGGATATTTAATTATATGCATTTCTTGTGAAATGAAGATGTAAGCATGAAAAATAATTGAAAATTCGTTATAAGAAATAAATTAATATTTCTTATGTAAAAGAGTGTAAATCACCAAAACACAGTATTAATGAGATATTGAAGTGAAAATCAGCAGATATACATATTTTTCGTATGGGACCCGACTTACGCAATGTCTCCAGAAATCGAATCCTTATTTAAGCCAGGGACTGGGGATATATGAGTTTCAGTTTTCCTCTTTATTGCTTCTGAAAATTTCTTCACTACACTGCTAAGCCACGAACTTTTGTTTTCTCTGATAGTACAAAAAGTTTCGTTTCACAAAAACGTATGGGAGTGGCTCAGTCGGTAAACGCCAGGCTCGTAATCTGCAGTTCCCAGGTTCGAGTCCCAGCTTGGTCAGCGTTGAGATTTATCTCCGCAAAATTCCCCGCCCTGCCCACGGTCAGTAGAGGAACCGATGGGCTTGGAAAGGCCACCGTCCGTCGGATGGGACGTTAAGCCTTGGCCCGTATGCGGTAGAGCCATACCCTGTTCACGTTAAAGAACACGCTGGATGGCCTTGACCGGAGGCTACAATCTGTATCCCAACAGCTGTTCCAGTGGGTCCCCTCCCCCAACCTTCTCTGACCTTCGGGGTCCATGTGACATGGCCATTTAGCCCATGGTGTGCAAAAAAGTGCCGATCAGATGTAAAACAACCCAACACATAATCGTACTAAGCTACAAATAATTTTAGCATCCAAAATAATAAATATTTCTGCTTTCAAGTAATTTTAGCACCCAGAAAAAATTTATTCCGACTAGAGAATTATCAACTAAAACAATTATACCCAAATTTTCACGAATGTGAATACACTGAGGCTTTCAAGCTAGAGTGGAGCCATTTAGATACACTGCCTGGCTAAATAAATATGAATCCTTCATCCAGTTCGAAGTACCTTGAAAGATTCCAATGTATGCAAAATTTCTTATTGACGTCAGTATTCTACGTCACTACGAAATGCAGTAAAATCCGCATGGTGGAAAACAAAGTCAAGTGCGACATGGGAAAAAATACTGATTTGACTGACTTCGAAAAGGGGTTCAAACGTTGGAGTGCAGTGGACAGAAGCATTAGTAACGGAGGTGATTGGACTCAGCGGAAAATCACGAGGTACAATATCAAAAGTGTATGGAGAAAAGAAAAGTCCCCAAAAACGTCAGCTAATCGTGGCAAATGCGGGAGCAAAAAAACTCTGACAGACAGGGATTAACATTAGTTGGCATGTACTTTACGGCAAAGTAGAACGGCTACAGTTCAGCAGCTTATAGAGATGAGTACTTCAAAAAGCAGTACCGATTCAACAACCAGCAAGTAAACCGATTTCAACAAGAAGTATGAGCAGAGAATTAAAAACTTTTAAATTTGGGAACTGTACCATGATATATAAGACAGAATATTAGCTAAGTGTTCAGAATTATTTGGCCAGGCAGTGTAGACATATATACATATTTTAGTGCAGTATTACTTATATATAAATTAACTACTTTTTTTTTTGTTAATGATCGATTCTAGATCTACGATCTAGAATCGATCAGGAACTGAACTTGATCAGAGCTGAACTCGTAAAGTTTTTTGTTGTAAAAATATATAATTTTTGAATTTTTCAAATTTTAAAAATTTTACACTTTAATAGAAAATTTTAAATTGTTTATTTACAGATTCTAGGATTAAAGAGATATATTTAAACATTTCTCCCTATTTTTTTTAAATATATCGCTGGCTGTGCATTCAAATGCATTTACAACATTACACAAACTTAGGTAGCTCACATGCCACCATTAACGCAATCATTATGCCTCGCATATCTTTGCACATACGAGAGCAGAACAGCCATTTCATTCTCCTTAATAATGCTTCATGTGATAGTCTAAAGTAGCACTGCGAACTAATGAATAGAAAACCATAAACCTTTTACACAGTAGCATTCCCCAGCCATTTCATCCGTTTCATTGGTAATAAACCTTCTCACTCCGCCAATCACACCACATTTTAATTTAAGAGAAGGAATCGATACACAGTCTCTAACGAAAATGCTCTGAATATGATAACACATTCTAGCCTTCTTGCAAAATAAGCTGTAATCATTACCCGAAACAGCTACAGCGAGAACTAAATTATTTACTCCTTATCAAATACATTGTGTAGTCGCTAGTGAATACAGTTGCTAAGTTAATACGCCTTTCAAGCAAAATTCACATTCTTGAAGTGTTCTTAAGTAAAGTGGAGAATTCATGTCCTACACTCATGAGAGAATCGGTCAGAATTTGCATAAGACTTGTGCAAATAGAAAGTTGCTAAGAAGGATCTTTCCCATTAATCGTAATTGCTCCTTACGATAGCAAGCGAGTCTTGCAATAAAGGGAGTCTGAGAATACATTAAACTTTTATTTGCTTTTATTCTGGTTAGAATAGGCGAAATTTTTGGATTAGTTTAACTTACTCTTATAAATTACTTCAGCTTTATATAGAACGCCATACTTCTTTTTGATGAAACTGTATGATAGTTACGATTTACTTTCGGTTATTGTTTTGCAAAAAGCCTGTCTCGAATTCATGGACGCATTTGATAATTTTTTTTAAAAACTAATCTTTCCTGACGCAGCTCACTTGTTACTGAGGGGTGACATGGTATTTTCAGTACATTTTAACTTCTTTGATCATGCTGCCTCAGAATATTGGCTGTTCCAGTTGTTTCGTTTACCTCTGAGCAATACCTTCTACCGTACAATGGGCTAAATGGCCAGGTCACAAGGACTTCAAAGACTCTGAGAAAATTGGGGAAAGGGACTCATTGGACAGCTGTTAGGAGACAGATGGCAGCTTCGCGTCAAGTCCATCGAACACTCTCTTTAATGTGCACAGTTTTTAATGAGCACCCCTGTTTCTTTTCTTCCCCCCTAAAAAAACGGGAAATGTGAAAATCGTTCTAATATATCTTCCGAATGCTACGATCTGGAGTTACGAGTTATGTTCAAATGAAAGTTTATATGAGGATCGTCTTAGACTACTTCGAATTATGATTTTTCTATCCTCTCCCCAAAAGGGGACGAAAATTTGAGGGGTGTCGATCTTAACGGATTATATCACAAAGATATCCCATCAGATGGACATCGGCTTTTCCATGTCCATCGGTAATTCCCCCTTCTCACCGAGGGCAGAGTGAGATTAACGGAAATAGGGCTGTGCAAGACTATGCAATTTTGCAGTCCACGAACTGTTAACATTTGGAGATAAATCCCTCCAGGTTTGTGAATTAAAACATTAGGCAATATTCTGAATCGTTTTGCTTCTCTTATAGGCAAAGTATAGGAATACAATATAATCTATTGTGTTTAACGTGTATTTTTAAAAAAAATATTTTATTGTCAAATATATCTGAAGTACTACATTAAATAAAACGTGAAAACACTGAATTATTATACGTAAAACCTCGCTAGTTTTGATACAACTAATCCGGATTGACGGACGGAAGGACGCTATTGCTCAAAGGGCTGAACACAAATGTTTGGTGCTGTTAGCTCTGTGACGGACAGGCGTTATTGCTTCGAACTCTTATTTTGCTACTTAGCTAAGTTAAAATATTTGATTTAATTATGTGTCCTAAGCAATTGAAAAGCGATATAAAAAGAAAACAAGTTATTTTATCTATCGTTAACAATTTGAAAGTGATAAAACAACTTGAGAAAAGCGTTTCCGAAAGAAAAATTGCTGAAGAATTAGGTAGAGATTTCAGATTTGAGAGCCATTATTCCTGAACCGCTTTCGAATATTTTTGAGTCATCTGTTGATACATTAATGTGTTAGCCTTATTTTATTATTACTTAACTTATTGGTGTTTCAGTTTGTGTATTTGTCAAAACAGTTGTTCCACTATATCTTTCGAACTTAAGAAGGAAAACTTTAATTTTTAAGGAAAAACTTAATGATTTATGCATCAAATGAAAGGGTGTGATGATGGAAGTGTCAAACGCTATAAAAATGATCTCCCCCATGTTTTCTTTCCCCCTATAAAGAGGTTGGATTGTTTTACCTCTGAGCGGCACTTTTTTGCACACCATGGGCTAAATGGCCAGGTCACATGGACCCCGAAGGCTCAGAGAAGGTTGGGGGAGGGGACCCACTGGAACAGCTGTTGGAAGACAGGTGATAGCCTCCCGTTAAGGCCACCCAGCGTGTTCTTTAACGTGCACAGGTTATGACTCTCCCACACACGGTGCCACGGCTTAACGTCCCATCCGACGGACGGCGGCCTTTCTAAGCCCATCGGTGTCCCTACTGACCGTGGGCAGGGCGGGGAATTTTTGCGGAGATAAATCTCAACGCTGACCCAGCTGGGACTCGAACCTGGGAACTACAGATTACGAGTCTGGAGCGCTACCAACTGAGCCCCCCCCCGCCCCGCCCCCCGAGAAACATGAAATATTGTTCCCCTATATATTCGGAATGCGAATGCCGGAAGTAAAAAGTTATGGGTCAAATGAAAACTTGTAACGTGGCGAGTGTCATAGTATATAAATAATCTTGAATCCGTGCTTTATTTCCCTTAAAAGAGCGAAAATATTAAAACGATTGTTCCGCTTATCTTCGGAACGCATAAGCCGAAAGTAACGGGATATGCGTCAAATGAAAGCTTGACAGGGGAAGTGTCACAGTTTATAAAAATTTTCCCTTTCCCCTTAAAAAAGGGAGCTATGAAAACCATCGTTCCGCTATATCTTCAGAACGTGAGGGCCGAATGTAGCAGGTTGTACAGTCGCTCAAAAAAGTATCCGAACACTATGGTTGATTGCAAAATTCAGAAAAAATATCTGGCATTGATTTTTTTAGAAATTAGTCATCTGGTAACACGTGACACGAAGGTTGCCAGATGACTAATTTCTAAAAAAATCAATGCCAGATATTTTTTCTGAATTTTGCAATCAACCATAGTGTTCGGATATTTTTTTGAGCGACTGTACGTCACATGAAAGTTGTAACGTGGGGAATGTTGTAGACAATAAAATAAACCCCTGTTTCTTTTCTTCCCCCCTAAAAAAACGGGAAGTGTGAAAATCGTTCTAATATATCTTCCGAATGCTACGATCTGGAGTTACGAGTTGTGTTCAAATGAAAGCTTATATGAGGATCGTCTTAGACTACTTCGAATTATGATTTTTCTATTCTCTCCCCAAAAGGGGACGAAAATTTGAGGGGTGTCGATCTTAACGGATTATATCACAAATTGAAGAATGTAACGCCTCCAATGTCATGGGTTTCCTCAAACACAACTCCAAAACAGGGAAGGAAAAATGTGATCGATATTTATGAGTCATATATAAAATGAAAGTTTCTGAAGGGAAGTGTTTTTAGTGACAAAGAACTAATATAAATAAATTAAACATTTAAAAAATACCTATCTTCCTATATGCGACATAAAACATAGAAAATAAACCTAAAACATGGATGGTGAAATCAGTCACTGAATTCGCATTCACTTCAAAGGAAGATAGGACGCAGATTTACCTATTCAACAAGATTGCAGGCGTCCTATCTTCTTTTGAAGTGAAAAGGGAAGTAAAAATGTGGTCGATATCTATGAGTCATATATCAAATGAAAGTTTCGGAACGTAAATGTTTTTAGTGACAAAGAACAAATATAAATAGATAAAAAAATTTAAAAACACCTATCTTCGACATATTCAGTAACTGATTGCACCATCGATATCTTTTAGGTTTACTTTCTATTTTTATGGCGAATATAAGAATACAGGTAGTTTTAAATTCTTAATTTTGTTTGAAATAAAGATTCAAAAAGGCAGTGTATGTTTTTTTTAATTTTTTAAATAAAGTCTTAAATATTATTGGCTGAGATAGGAACTAATAATTTTAAATAGATAAAGTTACTCTACATTTACTAACATATTTATTTATAAGATCAGAATTATAAACTTTTCATTCATTTTGTGTTCAAAGATTTTTCGTCTTTTAGGGCCATTTTCCCCTTTACTATTAATTCTTCTTTCCCCAATTCATTTGAATTAACGAGGATTTACTGTATTTGTAACTATAGTATCTAGGTACTATCGAATTTAAATAAATTATTATTACTTAAAAAAGATATCTGCACTAACAGATCCTGCCTCTACTGACGAATTGTAAATAATCGTGTGAATGTGCCAGATGCGAGAGGATGGAGCTCTTCCAAGTCAAAGTGCCATTTCGGCAAAAAACAATAAATCACAAGAATTTTCATAGGTCAGTCATTTTCGAAAATTTTTTCTTGCCACTGGAATTTTGTATCATAATGAGAAATTTTGGCACAATTATCCGTAATTGCATAGTATATCAGTAAATTACTGGCAAAAAATCAGCGAGGTAAGGATCTTTTAGTTGAAGTCATACACAGGACAAAAACTTCATATGAACCTTGATCCGATTCTTAACGCTTATACAGCTGTGGATGTTTGAAATTGAAGCATAAGCATGTGTGACTTTGAATCAAACGAAAAATTACCAAAGATTAGAAAACTAACACAGAGAGACTTCCACTTATTGCATTTTAGCGCAACAGCTACGTTAGTGCTACTACCGAGTAACACCTTAACTAATTTTGTTGGGGGGGGGGGAGGAGAATATATAGCTGTTGTTTTAAAATTTTACAGATAGGCATTTTCCTTAAAAGTTGACAGTTACTTTCAAATTATTCTATAATATCTTTATATAAAATAAAAAAAAAACAATATACTCTCAAGCAGTCGCTTGCCATAGATGTCTGACAGGAGTCTGTTAGTTTATACGACGTAGTTGAAGGTGTGGAAGATGGCGGGTTCTCAGCAGAAAGACAACACGAACATCCATGCCTTAACTTGGGCTCGAATCCAGGTTCCTTTGATCAGCAGCCAAGCATGCTAACCACTCGGCCACGGGATAATACCTTTATATAATCTTAATGAAACGATTTTTTCATATTTTTTGTAAAAGAAAATAAAAACCAAATAATAATTAGATATAGAATTGCAAAACAATATGTCTATACACTTTGGAAGTTAGTGGAAAAATGAAAATTTCGGTGGGCTGCAAAAACTGTCGCTACAAGTTGTGGTAATGAGTGATCTATCCGTGCCAACTAGTTTTTCTCTGACAGTTACTAACCGATCCTAACTTTACAGTTGAAAGTTGTGCCACATAACGTGTAGTTGATGTTCTATGCTTTCCTTATGGCTTCAACGTTTTCAAATTCTGAATATGCGCTGTGTTTACGAATTTTGCGATGGTAATACTACTGCTGCTGCCATGAATACTAATGGCGGTTTTTGAATAAGAATTCGTGATCGAGAATTGAGAGATTGCGAAAGAGCTATTCACTGATGGCACAGCGGAGTCTTGTAGCTAGTCTGCGAAGGATTTCCATGCGTCTTAGTGTTCCTCAAACGACAATATGTTGAACGTTGAACGATGAAAGAATGCATCCATACCAGTGCCTGGGGATCATATCCAAAGGTTGAATCTTGTAATTGGCTCAATATGACATCGGCAATAACAACGATGTGTCTTGTTCTCTGATGAGGCTCATTTACTCGCGACGGTGTCAATAACACTCTCGATTCACATGTGTGGTCAGAAATGACTCCTAATATAACTCTCGACAGTATTTTCCAATATCGGTTCAATATCAATGTGTGATATTTTCTTCGATGAACTGATTCATCTGTTTATCTTCGAAGGCCGACTTACAGGTGACATGCATGTAGGATTCATGCAAGACGAAAGTTTCCCCCACTATTAAAAGGACCTCATAGAAGTCAGTTTTAATCTTCACATCGAACTTCATACGAACATAGGTCCGATTCCTACCTCTTATGATAGAACAAGTGTGACACCACTGTTCAGGTTGCCAATACTGGCAAACCTGAACGGTGGTGCCACTTGAATATGGAAGGTCAAATATATTATTTATTCTATTGAGATGCCCGTCCCGGTGGCCAAGTAGTTAGCACGCTTGTATACTGATAAAAGACATCTGGGTTCGAGCCCCGGGTACGGCATGAATGTTTTGACGTCTTTCTGCTGAGGACCCGCCTTCCTCACAGATTTTCCCTGTGGCGTATTAAACTGACAGGCTCCTGTAAGACATCTGCGGTAAGCAAATGCTTGAGGGATGTTTTTTTTAAATTTTATTCTATTAAGAGGAAGTTACAGTCGCTCAAAAAAGTATCCGAACGCTATGGTTAAATACAGAATTCAGAAAAAATATCTGGCAACAATCTTTTTAGAAATTAGTGATCTGGCAACCTTCGTGTATAGTACAGGAAGGTTGCCAGATCAGTAATTTCTAAAAAAATCGTTGGCATATATTTTTTCTGAATTCTGTAATCAACCATAGCGTTCGGATACTTTTTTGAGCGACTGTACAAAAATATACACCAACACCGCTCAAGACATACCAAAGCATGAAATACAAATTGTCAAATGTTCAATGGTCAGCACTTGCAAGGATATGAAAAGGAAGAGTGAAATATTCACAATTTGGTTAACAGCACAGAAGAGAACTGTATACAAGAAAATTGTCTAAAAGAAGTGTAAAGGGAAAAAATAATACTATTGCAAAACTGTAATAACCACTTTAACAACATATAAAAATATAAATAAATACCCCCTCAAGCAGCTGATTGCCACAGAGGTCTGACAGGAGCCTGTCAGTTTATATGCCATAGTAGAAGGTCTGTGAGGTTGGCAGGACCTCAGCAGAAAAACAACACACACACATCCATGCCTTACCCGGGGCTCGAACCCAGGTCCCTTAGATCAGTAGCCAAGCGCGCTAATCACTCGGCCATGGGACGGCTATAAAAATTATACCTAAATGAAAATATTTTAGAAATTTAGATAAATAGACATTCTTAGTCCTAGCATTGTCTCATGAATGTTAGCTAGCTTTTTGTGATGGATCTCATGGATACTGGAACACTCACGGATCAAGTGATCACCATAAACAGATCACTTTCAACCAAACATTCGTTAAAAGTTTTGCCATTTCCATGTTTAGTGACCTCTAACGATACAAATTAAAATTACCTAAGGATTTGAAATGAGAATTATAATATTTCATTAGTATGTACCAATCCAATAAAATAAGGTTTCCCAGTTATCGCTTAAACCGAAACAGTTGCGTTAGTAGCTCACGCTGGGTGTAAGGTCAACTAATTGTTTCCAGTGGAATCTTCATGATCACATTCCACCACCAAAATTTCAAAACAAAGTATTTATGCCAAAATTTTTGCATAAATACATTGTTTGTCGTATTCCTTCAAATATTTGGAATTTGTGATTATTTTTTTATCTTTAGAGGACGCAGTTATAGCTTTTGGAAGACTCGAAAAGTACAGTCGCTCAAAAAAGTATCCGAACACAATATTTTTTCTGATTTTTTTAATCAACCATAGTGTTCGGATACTTTTTTGAGCGACTGTACTTATCGTAATATTTCATCAATACCTAGGCAACCCAAAAAGAATTTTTCATTTATCTCTTAAAACAAACAATTATCATATGAACCCAAAAAGGTTGTATTTTTCGACCTTCCTAGGGGTAAGGGACCTTTATTGACACAGAACTTCTTAGGTGGGGGGAACTATCAAAGGGGTCAAATTATTGTTACGGAAAGAAACTTCATGACTTTCACACTCCAATACCAAAATTTCAAGTTTCTAGCCTAAAGATATTGTTGAAATATTAGTTTAAACTTTTGTAATTTTCTGATTTTTCATCCTTAGAGGACGCAATTATAGCTTTTGGAAAATTCGGAAAGTACGATTCAAAATACACTACAGGGAAAAAAAATTGCAACACCTGGAAGGATTAATGCCATTTTATTGAAACGCAGGCAGTTGTTAGCATGCACTAAGATGTGCGATTGATTACATTATCAAAAAAAAATATGGAAAATTACCACTTTACCTACCCGGTAAGTTGGTCAGCACGACGGTAGACAACGTGTTCGCCGTCATCCAGGGGAAAGGAAAGCCACCCAGTGCGTGCGACATCGTCACACAGCTCCAACAACACCCAAAAGGTGCACCAACCACTGTCGCTGAAATGGAACAGAGACTTCACGCTATTTGGCTTTCTGTCCCTCAAGAGGACATTACAGAGCTGTACGATAGCCTTCCCGCCGTGTTCATGAATGCATTGCTGCTCGGGGCGGTTCAACATCATACTAATTATACCACTTAACCGGGTAGGTAAAGTGGTAATTTTCCATTTTTTTTGATTATATAATCAATCACACATCTAAGTGTATGCTAACAACTACCTGCGTTTCAATAAAATGGTATTAATCCTTCCAGGTATTGCCATTTTTTTTCCTGTAGTGTATATCCTTCCAGATGAGAATCCTCCGAGATATTTAAATATATTGTTATAAATTCAAAAAGATGAAAGTTTAGCGTGAGTTCATAAATAGCACATATGTATACAACTAAAGTATGAATGATGTAATTTATTACAATGACACAATATTATTACAAATTAATCAATTTATCTAAACATAAGTACTTCTATTTCTCTTATCATAAAGACAAACCACTTTGTATTGAATCTCATTTGCGACATTAAATAACCTTAATAAAACTTTATATCTTTACATGTGAAACATTCAACATTGATCTCTTCTGATATATATAGATATCTTATATATCTGACCCAATAAAACATTCAACATTGATCTCTTCTGATATATATAGATATCTTATATATCTGACCCAATAACAAACTTAACCGTTGATTCCTCTTCTCCACCAGAACCATGTTTCATCTTAAATCAAATAAGAGCAGCCCTTTTTCATAGCATTACACAATACTAATATTTATACTCTATCTCCTTCTTCCTTTGATTACTCCACTATATCTTTGTTTTCTTTTACACTTCTTACTGTTTTCAAAATAGTCTCGTTCTAAACAGTTCATAACGTTAATCGTCGCGCTAAGTATAGACGAGCGTTCATGATACACCTGTCACATGCCATTACAGCGCGTTCATCTGTTGTAACAATATCCTCCCACATGTTAAACACCCTAACTCTCATTCTATTGAGCTTCAATCCTTGGGCACGTATGGGGATGCCTTAGAGAGCAGGATTCCCAGTCTTTACTCTTCTCACTTTTTGATTATTCAAAGTTGAATACTTATACCACCATACTATAAGTTGGATAGTCTTAATATCGAGGAATGTATCTATCACGAATCAGAACTACTATTCCAATAATAATCAACTTACTTTTTCTTCGATGTGGAAGCAATCTTTTGTCTTTGACAGTGTGAAAGGAAAAACTAAATTGATCCGTGTAAAACTTTCTAAAGCTCACTTTAGTCGATCAACTTATGAGTCTGCCTCGAAAACAAAAATCATCCTAACCAGTGAACTGTATGAGTTTTACCTGTCTGGAGACGATCACCGTTTAACAGGAATCGTGAAGGAAAAAAAAGTTTTCACAGTGAAGAATACACCTCCAGTTCTTTACTCGTGTGCGTTTTCCACGACTGTTCAAAAACCACAGCAAAGTTTGAACCTTCAAGTGTCATGCACGAACAGCGTCAGCTGTTGTGGAAGAATACGCCTCACCACACCTGCCACAGCCACCCTACAGCGAACGTGGAAATCAGATGCCACACACTTAGGCTGTGTCGTTGTGAGACAGCAGACAGAGGCAAAGAGAAAACAAGCTGCTGTCTTCATTAAAGCCCAGATTTATAATAAACCCGAATTCGACAGCCCTTGCTTCCTAGACAAGCAAACCAAGTCCTTTAATTACCTGGCGAAACATTCTCCCTATGAATTCGTTTATAGACTCGGCTATTGTAGATTTGGGGAGCGTGCTAGTGGGGACAGAAAATCGCTTTCTATATAAACGAACCACGCCAAGGCTCTTTTATTTTAAGAAGTCTATCGTGTAAATTTCTGGCAACTCACTATTTTATTAAGTAAGCTTTCGTAGGTGCAGAACTCATCAACTCCTGCACATTAGCATGTGCGTGGGTGTGCTTGTATGTATGCGAGAGAGTGTTACACCAGTAATGAGTCGCGTTTGGGAAGAAAGAGCAGGTTGAATGCAATTTCTAGTCTCTTCTGTCCTTCCCAGTCACCGAGTTGCAATTTAATTATTTAACACAGTTCATTATGAGCGTATTTTCTTCCACTCTTTTTTTTCGATATTTTTGTGTTTGCTGCGATATTTTGTTTTATTAAGATTAAAACGGCTTTAATATATTTGTTTAATGTAATATTATCTTCCAACTTTGGATTTCCGAGAAAGAATTGGAGTCAGGTTTCATTTTCTTTTTGTTTTCATGTAAATAAAATGTCTAAAAGTCAGCCATTGCAGATTATTTATTTTATTACTTTAATATTTTAAATAACCTACTATTGTAAAGGTAGGTAATTAAAATAAATTACCCCTCAAGCAGCTGCTTTCCAGAGAAACCTGACAGGAGCTTGTCAGTTTAATACGCCATAGGAAAGATCTCTGAAGAGGTGAGAACTCTGCAGAAAGGCAACACAGGAAATTAAAAAAATATATATATCTATGCCTTTTACACTGATTTCGAATCCATGTCACTTAATCCGCAGAGATTGGGGCGGGGGTGGCTCAGTCGGTACCGCGCCAGGCTCGTAATCTGTAGTTCCCAGGTTCGAGTCCCAGCTGGGTCAGCGTTGAGATTTATCTCCGCAAAATTCCCCGCCTCTGCCCACGGTCAGTAGGGGACACCGATGAGCTTGGAAATGCCGCCGTCCGTCGGATGGGACGTTAAGCCGTGGCCCCGTGTGCGGCAGAGCCATACCCTGTGCACGTTAAAAAACACGCTGGATGGCCTTGACGGGAGGCTACCATCTGTCTCCCAACAGCTGTTCCAGTGGGTCCCCTCCCCCAACCTTCTCTGAGCCTTCGGGGTCCATGTGACCTGGCCATTTAGCCCATGGTGTGCAAAAAAGTGCCGTTCAGAGGTAAAACAACCCAACCCAACCGCAGAGATTAAAAACAAAATATATTAAAGCCTAATAACTCAGCTACTGTTCATGTTTAAACGTTTAGAGCAGGCCCGTCCAACACCAGGCTCATAAAACAATCAATATACTGAATCTGCTTCGCTTTTCTTCCAATTTTTGGGCCAAACATTTTTTAGGTGTACGATTAGACGGTTTTACCAATGCACAGATCGCATTAAAAATGTATATTTTTGTTTTTAATCAAGAAATTTTCTTGATTCCTTCAAAACATAGTTTTACCCCCAAATCATCATTTATTACAAATGTTTAGTTTCTTTTTTTTTGAGTTGTTTTACCTCTGGGGGACACTTTTTCGCACACAGTGGGCTAAATGGTTTGGTCACAAATTGGACCCAGAGGGCTAAGAGAATGTTGGGGGATGGGAATACATTGGACAGCTTTTAGGAGACAGATGGTAGACTCCCGTCAAGGCTATCCAGAATATACTTTAATGTGCACAGGGTATGGCTCTCCCGCACATGGGTCAGGGCTTTACGTCCCATCCGAAGGACGGCGGCTTTTCCAAGCTCATTTGGTGTTCCCTACTGACCGAAGGCAAGGTGGGGATTTTGCGGAGATATATCTCAACCTGGACCCACTCGAACTCGAACCCTTTCGCTTTTAAATAGAGAACTTTTCCTGCAGCTCTTTAAGAATATATATATAGTTTTTCTTCTAGAGCTCTTCATTCAGTTTGGTGTTGGACGAGTCTGGTTTAGAGCAGAACCGCATCTAGGGGGAGGGAGGAGAGTCCCAGGCTTCCCCTTTGAGAATGCTAGTAAAGTAATGGAGTTAAAAATGATTAAACTTTTGCATATTTCACGCATTTTTCCAAGAAATGTTTTAAAGACTTTAAATCGATGGCAAAAATGTTTTTCTGCAATGGAAATCCACTCTCTCGACCCTCGACTTTTACTTTTCTCCGGCTAGAATGCGTCACTTGGCCCCTTCCTTTATTTTTCTACACCCGGGCGTGGTTTAGAATCGTATTGTTTCAGTGGTGCAAGGTATTTTACTTAATTGTTTTGTATGTAACATCCTTTATGCAAATATGGAGTTCTTTCACCGTTGTGGTTCCTAATCTTTCATCAAGACAGCCTCGTCCTGTTTGTTTTATTAAGAGAAAGTTCGTTGAGCACATTTAGTAACTGTTCTATTTAAATAAGAATGCAGATTTATTGCTGAAAGGCAGATTTAATAATGAAATGATTTCTTTGTGTTTGAGATGTGACTAAAATATTAGGGAACAAGCACCTTTAGTTTAGAAGTTTTTTTCAGTTAATTTTCTTTTTGTTCTGGAAATATTTCGAACCGAAATTAAAGAGAAAACAAAAATTCAACACTGAACTTCATAGTTATGCTACGAAGGGTTAATTATGCTATGATCTACTCAAAATAGCGCGCAAAAATGGCAATAGGTAAACAGATAATAAATGGTTTAACGTCCATTACTGATAAAAATTTAAAACTCTTCGCTCTCTGATAGGGGTGGCTAAGTCGGTGCGCGCCAGGTTCGTAATCTGCAGTTCCCAGGTTCGAGTCCCAGCTGCGTCAGCGTTTAGATTTATCTCCACAAAATTCTCCTCCCTGCCCACGGTCAGTAGGGGATACCGATGGGCTTGGAAAGGTCGCCGTCCGTCGGATGGGACGTTAAGCCGTGGCCCCGTGTGCGGGAGAGCCATACCCTGTGCACGTTAAAGAACACGCTGAATGGCCTTGACCGGAGGCTACCATCTGTCGCCCAACAGCTGTTCCAGTGGGTCCCCTCCCCCAACCTTCTCTGAACCTTCGGGGTTCTTGTGACCTGGCCATTTAGCCCATGGTGTGCAAAAAAGTGCCGCTCAGGGGTAAAAACAACAGCTCTCTGATAATATAAAAACACATGATTAAATAATACTCGCAAAATAATCTATTACATGGAGCTGCTGGTCTTATCTCTTTGAAAACATCAAGACCCTATCAAAGGAAAAGCGAGAAGCTCTCTAGAATGAATGTATATATTAAAAGATTAGCAAACTCCTAATGACTTTCTATGTCAAAAATCCTAAAATTACGGCAATAGTAGGGTAATAATTAAAATTATAAATAAGAACTTGAATATAAGAGCAGTTTATTTATGGGATTGTTAGAAGCTAAATTATTCCTGCGAACGTGATCACAAATTTTATTGCACAGTTAAACGCAATTTTTTTCCACTGCATTTTATGATGACGTTCACGAATCCTACGTAATGTAATAAGTTCGGTCAGAACATACATCTCAATATTGTGATGAATAAAAGATTCATATTTGATCTAAAATTGGGGAATATACATGTAAGGGAAACATTTAATTCATTTTAAAGACTTTTGTACTTTTATGCGAAAGGGACTTCATTTTCTTAATGTAACAGATGTTCTGGGTTTTCTTGTAAATGCATATTTATGTTTGGGATCATAAGTAGAAAAAAAATTGAGCATATTAAAAAAATTACAGTTGAACAAATGGGCTGAACGATTTTAAAGTAGGGATTCATAAATAACACTTAAAAAGCTAACGTTTTGTTAAAATGAAAAAAACACAGAAAACCTTTAAAGAGCGAATTCAATCCAAAATGATCGGCTAAATTTAGGGTAACGTTGTTTCATCCTTGATAGGCACTTTAGCAACCTCATTGGACTAAATGGAAGGTATATAAGGCCTAAAGGATTGGTGGGCGGGGGTGGCTTAGTCGGTAGCGCACCAGGCTCGTAATCTGTAGTTCCCAGGTTCGAGTCCCATCTTGGTCAGAGTTGAGATTTATCTCCGCAAAATTCCCCGCCCTGCCCACGGTCTGTAGGGGACACCGATGGGCTTGGAAAGGCCGCCGTCCGTCGGATGAGACGTTAAGCCGTGGTCCCGTGTGCGGGAGAGCCATACCCTGTGCACGTTAAAGAACACGCTGGATGGCCTTGACGGGAGGCTACCATCTGTCTCCCAACAGCTGTTCCAGTGGGTCCCCTCCCCCAACCTTCTCTGAGCCTTCGAGGACCATGTGACCTGGCCATTTAGCCCATGGTGTGCAAAAAAGTGCCGCTCAGAGGTAAAACAACCCAACCCAACCTAAAGGATTGTAGATGAAGAGAGAAAAGAGATCCACTTCACAGCTATTAGGAGATGGAAGTCTCCCGTTAAGAACAACCAGTACGTTCTTTAGGATATAGCTTTTCTGCACGTGGTGCCACGGCGTAAAGTCCCATCGGATGGATGGCCCTTGTATAAGCCCATCAGCGTCGCCTTTATCCTGTCTTATAGAGAGGCTCTCAACTGTATTGACCTTCAATCTGTCTTATAGAACAGATTTAAATCAAAGTTCAGTTGAGAGCCTTCCAAAGAGAAGTACTCATTCCAATTTCCTAACCTGTTTTTGAATAAATAAATAAATACCCCCTCAAGCAGCTGCTTGCCACATAGGTCTGACAGGAGCGTGTCAGTTTATATGCCACAGTAGAAGATCTGAGAGGATGGCAGGACCTCAGCAGAAAACAACACGAACATCCATGCCTTACCCAGGCTCGAACCCAGGTCCCGTAGATCAGTAGCCAAGCGTGCTAACCACTCGGCCACGGGACGGCGTTTTTGAATAAGATACTTTTTTTTGCTACAGAAATTTACAATATTGATTTATACTGATAATAGTTCCATCTAACGTATTCTATTCACACATCTATATAATACCTATCTATGTACTGTACATAACGCTGATAAAGTAAAATAACTTGCAAAATTCCGTAAATGCGATTGACAGATTCTTTCTAAAACAGAAATTGAGCACAACTACGAAGATAATTATTTTGTTTCCATTGACTATAAGAAAAATTATCCATCAAGCTAATCTTAAAGAGTGGCGGGTGTGGCTCGTAATCTGTAGTTCTCAGGTTCGAGTCCCAGCCGGGAGACGACAATAAATCTGCTAACAGCTGCCCAGTGATGCCCCTTTCCCAACTTTCTCTGAGCCCTTGGGGTTTATATGACGTGGCCATTTAGCCCATTGTGTGCAAAAAAGTGCCTCTCAGAGTGAGGTGAAACAACCTAACTCAAATAGATCAAATCTTTATTTAAAGGAAAAAGACATAATGATATCCCAGAACGTTGCCGACACTCTAGTTAAAAATGTTACACGATCTAATGATTTGATTATTCCTTCCTCTTGGAACTACCTTAATTAAAACAACACCTTGCAATTTTTCACAAATTCTTTCAGTAGCATTTCGAAATTCAGATTACTATTGGAATTAAGCGCTACAGATTTGATCAGTGGTTCTCAACCTTTAATGCTGCACATACTCCCTGGAAATGTAGGGGCGGGGGTGGTTCAGTAGGTAGTGCGCCAGGCTCGTAATCTGTAGTTCCCAGGTTCGAGTCCCAGCTGGGTCAGCGTTGAGATTTATCTCCGCAAAATTCCCCGCTCTGCCCACGGTCAGTAGGGGAGACCGATGAGCTTGGAAAGGCCACCGTCCGTCGGATGGGACGTTAAGCCGTGGCCCCGTGTGCGGGAGAGACATACCCTGTGCACGCTAAAGAACACGCTGGATGGCCTTGACGGGAGGTTATCATCTGTCTCCCAACAGCTGTTCCAGTGGGTCCCCTCCCCCAACCTTCTCTGAGCCTTCGGGGTCCATGTGACCTGGCCATTTAGCCCATGGTGTGCAAAAAAGTGCCGCTCAGAGGTAAACCAACCCTGGAAATGTGTATGTAATGGCGTACCCCTTACATAGATAGATAAAACTATACTTATAGTATAATGATGCCAACTTAGCGACTTTGTTACTAGATATAACGACCTTTGAGCTCTCACGGCGTACCCCAAAAAATTTTACCGAGTATCCCTAAGGGGTACGTGTATCCCACGTTGATAACTTATGGACTAGATGATGGATTAGTCAGCAAAATTGAAATTTCCATCAATTCCAAAGTTAATCAATTTACTAATAAAAAGGAATGCAACATTTAATGATATGTGAGTGGTTAGCACGCTTGGCTACTGATCTACGGGACCTGGGTTCGAGTCCCGGGTAAGGATGTGTGTGTTGTTTTTCTGCTGAGGTCCTGCCATCCTCACAGACCTTCTGCTGTGGCATATAAACTGGCAGGCTCCTGTCAGACCTCTGTGGCTAGCAGCTGCTTGAGGGGGTATTTATTTATTTATTTTTTAAAAAATATACGAAAATCGTAACATTAACGAACATGGCGTGATATGTAGATTTACCCTACAGATTTTATTGATAACCCTGTGAATCGTATTCTACCTTACTATGAAAAAACATTTGCAGCAAAGTTTTCTCTCGCTTGCTTATGTCAACATCAACGAACACAAGATAAATAATATTCCAAGTCGCTACATTTTCAGAATCAGATTCTCCATCTTCAATCCTTAGCTCTTGAAGGACACCCAATAGACTAATACGATTTAAATGCAAATCTATAATTAAACTAACATTGTACTCTTTTTTGGAAGTAATCACAATCAGAATGGCATAATTTCGTTACATCCTATTTGAATTATTAAAACAAATCCTACTTTAAACTCTTTATTCTCCAATTGTATCTTTATCACCCATTCTAAAGCCACTCTCTCAATTGACCTTAGAAATCCATTTATCTTCCTACGTTTTCATGTAGCATTATTGGTTTGAAATATTTTCTCTTTATTGTTTAGCATTACTTATTGGTAAAGCAATAAACATTCTAAAGTGTTCAAAATAAAATAATTTCACGAATAAAAAGCACAATCTTAACTGGAATAGCGATTAAGGTTATAGAACTGTTCCAGCAGACAAATATGTGTGTTAGTTATGAGAAAAGCGTCCGAGTGCTGCGCGATTCCAAAGCACTGCGTTTGGCGAGAATATTTTTGCAAGGCTAATGTAATCAGTAAAGAAAGGCACATTTTCTTAGAGTTACCATTGTGCTTGCAGTTTTTTATCCCCTTCTTTGGTACAAAGATAAATGACACCAGTAACTGACATTAGTTTCAACGTTTCTTAAGCGTTTCTTAAAATGTGGGTCGATAGCACCTTAGATGGAATTGTAGATGGGTATGGTTGAATGTGTAAAAAATCTACTTTATTCATTGCAAAAATGAGTGTTAATGTTTAATACGCTATAAACACTCCCTTCACTAACTAAATCACAAGACACAAGTTCTTTTTATTGCTCATTCTCCAGATGTTACGGCTATCCTACTGTAGAGAGCGATAGTAATATCTACTGTTCTACTCGACACGAAAATCCTAGACTCAGGTCTTCCGTTACACCTTTTACTCTGGAGTGTTCCCAGCTAACTCTAATCCACATATATTTCTCTCTTCCTCGGTTCTTCAATCGGCCGCTTCAGGCGCCATAGTTATCAGAACTTTTAGGTGCTGCGCTGTTGTCTGGAACAGGCCCGGATCTAAAAAACAAATCTGCCGGGGGCAAGAAACACAATCGAGCTGGAAAAAATGTAAATGTAAAATTGGGGGGGGGGGGCAACAGACTGGATTTCCAGTGCGTTTAACATTCCCACTCCGTTTCACAGGTCCTTAAACATTCTTGAATAATGTATGAAATATAAATACATTTAATATTTTTTGATTCTATTGACCTTACTAGTGAGGAGGGTGTGGCTCAGTCGGTAGCTCTCCAGGCTCGTAATATTCAGTTCCCAGGTTCGAGTCCCAGCTGGACCAGCATTGAGATTTATCTCTGCAAAAATTCCTGTTCTGTCCACGGTCAGTAGGGGACACCGATGGGCTTGAAAAGGCCACCCTCCATCGGATGGGATTTAAGTCATGGTTTCGTGTGTAGGAAAGCCATACTCTGTGCACGTTAAAGAACATGCTGGATAGACTTGACGGGAGGCTACCATCTGTCTCTTAACAGATCCCCAACCTTCTCTGAGTTCGTGGCTTTTGTGACCTGTCCATTTACTCCATTGTGTTCATAAACGTGCCGCTCAGAACTAAAACAAACCAACTCTTACTAGCATTTTTAAAGAGGGAAATGTCCCCCCCCTAAATCCGACCCTAGTTTTAAGCATTCTGTTGGGAGAATATTCTTATTTGAAGTTACTTTCATCAATAGTAAAGGAATGTATGGGGCAAAATCCGTCAATGGTAAGGGTGGGTGAGATGACAAATTCTGTCAATAGTTACAAGTGGCCCCAAATAACTTCATCAATGGTAAGGGTGGGTGAGATGACAAATTCTGTCAATAGTTAAAAGTGGCCCCAAATAACTTCATCAATGGTAAGGGTGGGTGAGATGACAAATTCTGTCAATAGTTAAAAGTGGCCCCAAATAACTTCATCAATGGTAAGGGGGTTCTGTGATATATTCCGCCAACGGTAAGGGGAGTCGCGACTAGAAATGTTTGAGAATCCTTAATGCAAGTAATTAATTAGATTATTTAATTTTTGTGGTTTTCATCTAAAAAAAAAGATATTCCACCGACGGAATCACATACCTCAAGAAATCGTGAGTGTAGGATTCCACACTTTGCTGATTCACTCCCTCTGTGAGCTTATTATTTTTGGTGCCTTTTTCATGACGCGGACGATGTAATCATATGAAATGGGAACTCATGATTGTATGATTGGACACTTGACTGATCATTGAGCAAACTGCACATATTCCATATTGGTATAGTTGGAAAATTAACGATCGATAAAAATGTCCACTGTGACTAACCAGCTGGATCAAGCAGAATAATGGATTTATGCGTGACCCGTCAAAATAGCTCAAGACAAAACAGCCCCGACAAAATAGCCTGTTCTAAAATAGCCCAAGACTAAATAGCCCCGACAAAATAGCCCCGGAGAAATAGCTTAGTCTATTTAAATTCTAAATTTCGCATTTTAAAAATTGTATACAGACATATAAATAAAAATTCTAAATATGGTTTGGTAATTCTTTGCAAATCTTTAAGGTTTGTGTTCCTTGCCACATTCTTTACAAAAATTACATTTCAAGGTTATGTGAAATGCCACGAAGAAAGTCCATATGTTCCATAGTTGCATAATTTTCCACTAATGCTTTCAGGCGTCGATTCAGTTGCACATATTTAGTTTTGATTGCATCTAGGTTGCGAATACCTGCAGCAAGACGGGTTAAGCGGATTTCTACCATATCCTGCTCTTTTCGGAAATGGTCGATGAGTTTGTAGACGGATGGATGATGGCAATCTACAGTTTGCTGTAATGCCCTATGCCACCCTTCTACCG
This sequence comes from Ryuthela nishihirai, assembly GCA_038380435.1. Lineage (NCBI taxonomy): Eukaryota > Metazoa > Arthropoda > Arachnida > Araneae > Heptathelidae > Ryuthela > Ryuthela nishihirai. Next base: position 47,980,935 of record JAWZYU010000020.1, read on the forward strand.
AATTATTTGTCCTCGGAAGACCATTGACAACGCGCTCATGAACATTCCATATATGTATTGCAAATCGTGGTTGTGCTCGGCGATTGCGTCTTGTTCGTCCTATATATGTATCTTCCCAGTGATCGATAATGGGGTCTAGTTCGTTTGGGCATTTTTCAATTAATTCTTCAAATACTCCTATAACATCATGTACCGGTACAAAACTCAACGCAAACAACATTTTTATATAAGCACGCACATTTTCATTATTTACATAAAGTTCCGCTAAATTCAGTTCTTGCACTTTTCGCCATAAGCACTGTCCCAAATGAAACAAACAGCCAACAACTTCTGTGTTATTAAAAACTTGTTGCACGGCGTTTTGAACCGCTTTCTCGTAATCACTTAACACACTTGTTGGATTTAAAGTTTCCTTCAACTGTAATAGTTTCTGAAATACGCAAACATATATTGCTTCACTTTTATTTCTTAACAATACATATATCAGTGGAATACAACACTTTTCTATTAGTCCGTGTATCGTGAATAATTGAAAAAACAGTTCAGGTGATACTTTAAACGTGCCATCAACAAACCAATGATGATTTTGTTCCAATATTCTCAAATTTTCTTCAGTGCCGAATATTAGAATTCGATCAGGATCGTTTTCTCCAGAATCCCACAGAATAAAATTTTCGTTTCTTGTGGTACTTTGAAGATGAACTGGAATTGCAATATTGGCAACACTTGCAGGATTTGGATATGGATGATTCGTTTTTTTTCGTATACGTTCTATTGCTCTCTGGGAGGCAATATAATTTGGAAGCTTAATCGAAGCTTCCAAAGATATTCCACTTGTGCAGGCTTGATATATTTGCCTAGGCTTCTACACAGCACTCTGTGCTCTATGTTTCATTTTAGAAACGCATTTCAATGCCTGATTTTTAGCTGGATTTGGCGCATGGTTGTGTTCCGTCACGACCCGGAAGTCAGCACCCAATGTTCTTAGACGCCCTTTACAAGTCGGAACTACACACCTCCACGATGTACTTTCATCCCGGTTTTCCCTAGCCTTGCGATATCGATGACCATCTTTCAGCAGCAGATCTTTCCCTTTTTGCGACGAGATTTTCTCCATTTTTCTTGCAAAACACAAATAATAACGGATTATCAGTTAATATCTGTTAAATAGTTCTATATTATATCAATAAAAAAACGCATCCGGTAAAATAGATATTAAAATAACTTACTTATTTCCGTTAGAGATCTCTTGCAACGACTCCCGCAAGACACACGTGCGCCACGTGCGAACAAAAAACTAAAACTAGAAGCTAAACTAGAAGCATTGGTTTTAATACTAAAACTAAATCACATGGCTCCGCCTACCGGTGAGCTATGTGCCTGTCACGTGACTCATTTGTTACTATAATATTTCTAATTATAGATGCACTCAACGCAACTTGTTGCAAAGTTACCTTCATTTTACCAAAGTATAGGAAGACATATTACGCGCGTTTTCCGACGCGCAAGTTGGATTTTTACTTTGGATTTTAAATAGGCTAAGCTATTTCTTCGGGGCTATTTAGTCTTGGGCTATTTTAGAATAGGCTATTTTGTCGGGGCTATTTAGTCTTGGGCTATTTTAGAATAGACTATTTTGTCGGGGCTATTTAGTCTTGGGCTATTTTAGAATAGGCTATTTTGTCGGGGCTTTTTTGTCGGGGCTATTTAGTCTTGGGCTATTTTGACGGGGTACCGGATTTATGATAATAAGTTTATATTAAAATTTTATAACTTTTTATGATAAATATTTAATCATACAATCATGAAATCTCGTTCATATGAATCCGTTAGCCGCATTGCAAAGACGCCACCAAAAAAACAGGTTACAGAGAGGATGAATTAGGAAAGTGTGGAATGAAAAAAATCACTCATAATCTCGTTACAGAATGTTTTCAGAAAATCGAGCAACAGTATCTCTGTGGAACTTGAGTCCATGTGCAAAATCTGTAGTCAGACAGAACGATTCCCTAGATAACTTTCGTACTCATAGAACCATTCCACGTTTAACGCATGAGCAGAATCCTTACGCAGAGAGAAAGTTTTCCTAGTTCTCCCACTACTTTAGCCAAGATTTCTGCGCATTAACAGTGCTTCGGAATGGAGCAGCATACAGACGCTTGCCTAAGTGAGACAGGGGTCAGCAGTGACTTCGGTCTTCATAGGCATGTCTTGTACGAGAAGGCTTGTGCAATCTAGGATTAGTTCTTAAGATCCTTCTTTTTTCCTATATGTTGCGAACGAAAATATATATATTTATATATATGTAATTTTTCATTTTTTATTGGTCCTCGACCTTCTAATTATTTCGGGATTGACTCATAAGGTTTGGGGCGGAGATGGCTAAGTCGGAGCGGACCAGGCTCGTAATCTTCAGTTCCCATGTTCGAGTCTCAGCTAGGCAAGAATTGAGATTTATTTCCTCAAAACTCCCCGACCTGCGCACGGTCAATAGGGAATACCACTGGGCTTGGAAAGGTCGCTGTTCATCGAATGGGACGGTATGCCGTGGCCATATGTGCAGGAGAGCCATACTCTGTGCACGTTAAAGAACACATTGGATGGTCTTGACCGGGAGGCTACCATCTGTTACCCAACAGCTGTCTAGTGTAAGGGCCTTCCCTCCAACCTTCTTTGAACTTCAGGGTCCTCGTGACCTAGCCATTTATTCGATTTTGTGGAAAATAATGCCGCTCAGACTGTGTTCCGTAAAACGACGATACCTTTGGAATACAGGAATGAAAGATAAAATTGCTCATTATTTGCCTAGTTCTTAAACCTATACCTTATATCGCCAGTATCCAGCATTGTAATAATATTTCTTTTCTCTAGTTTCTCAGAAATTTTTACGGAATATTTTTAATGTTGTCTACAACATCAGCTATTCCACTGCAATATGTCGAATGACGGCAATATTCTTCTAGCTCTTGCTCATATGGATAGCAATAAAAGCTATATGCATAGAATACGAGAAAAATTCTTTTTATTATTTCGTGTCTTGTTTACTGAACACATATCTGAAAGTTCACTGGTGGACTAATCTCGACTCTCAGGAGAAAGAAAGGCTTTTCCTCTTGCCAGCATGAGAACAATGGAAGGCTTTATGATGAGGGAAGTTCTCTCTTTATGTTGTGATGGGAAACTGAAAAATGTGAATGGAAAAAGATTTTCCATGCTTAGTCCCGAAATATTGATTGGCAACAATAAATAGTTGGTGAAATCTAACTTTACCGGGTGTCCTACGCCTGCAATATTAATATTTCCACAATGTTAATTTTCATAGAACAGCGCCGAATGTATGAGCAATGAACTCCAACAGAAACAACCTAAGACTAAACACCTTTTATTTCAGGTACAAATAATTGGCCTAATAACAATACAAGTATTCGTTTTTAAAATTCTACAGACGGTTTTTTTTAAAGAACTGACAATCAAATTTTAATCACTTTATAATATTTTTCAATATTTCTAATAAATAAATTACTTAACATCGTGTTATTTTTTAAAATGCATGGATTATAGAAGTGTGTGGCCATGGACAGAATTACGAAATCTAAAATTAGTTCAATGTCCTACTATTCGTGTCGCACCAAAAAGTTGGAGATTATCCTCTGTGTCTATTACTCGGTGTAATTTTCCTAGTCGTCAGCTAGTAGCCCGCCCAATTTTTAACCTGATGTTCCCAGATTCGACTGTGTGTAGTTAATTCTGGTTGGTATGTTTTACCTCTGAGCTGCTATGTTTTGCACACAATGGGCTAAATGACCAGGCCATATGGGTCCCAAGGGTTCAGAGAAGGTTGGGGGAGGGGACCCACTGAAACAGATGTTAGGAGACAGATGGTATCCTCCCGTGAAGGCCATCCATCATGTTCTTTAACATGCACAGAATATGTTTTTCACCACACACGGACCACGAATCTACGTCCAATCCGACGGACAGCGGCCTTTCCAAGACAATTGGTGTCCCCTACTGACCGAGGTCAGGGAGAGGATAAATTTCAGAGCTGACCCAGATGATTCAAGGGTTTACTATAATTTACTGTTATAAACTAGTTCTGTAAATATTTAAAAATGTTTCCTGTATATCCAAGTTTGTGATGATTGAAAACTAAGATTCTAATCTAGTGACTGCCGAAAATTTTGATGATTACAAGAAAAAATCATAATTGGTTTATCGATGAAAATATCTTAGAATCGAGGTAAAATATTAAAGAGTTTAAAATAAATTACTACTTTCTACAATAAATTGTCATTTGTTACATTTTAGAGTTTTAAGTTTTAATTAATTCATTGTGAAACTCAACATATTGCTAAATTTAAATTTTCGGTCCTTGTTGAAAGATATCAATGCCCAGTCATATTTTTGTGTCTTTTTTTCTCTTATCAATTACATCTATGGATTTTGTTTCTGATACTTTTGTGTCTCTGATTGGAAAAATAAATGTCCACGATATTTTGAGCACTGATTTAGTTAAATTGTCATGAAATCCTTTAATATTTTGGGAGCGACCATTGCAGTAGTTACGTACAAGTCTCGTAGTCTCTGGTGCTTGGGTTCGAGTCTCAACGGTGCCAGGAATGAGATTTCCTCTACTTGTTCACCTCTACCTAGGTAAAAGCCACCTCTGATTTATAATTACTTGTTGATATTTATCTCCTCAAAACTCCCCGCCCTGCGCACGATCAGTAGGGGATACCAATGGGCTTGGAAAGGCTGCCGTCTGTCGAATAAGCCATGGTGACATGTGCAGGAGATCCATACTTTGTGCACGATAAAGAACACACTGGATGGCCTTGATGGGAGGCTACCATATGTCTCCCAACAGCTGTCCAGTGTAAGGTCCTTCCCTCCAATCTTCTCTGGGCCTTCAGGGTTCTTGTGACTGATACGTGAACAAATATGAGGCGAGGGTTTATGTTCCCAAGTTCGAGTATTCTCTTGCCCGATAATCCCCACTCTGCTCTAAGTGAAGAAGACGCCGCCGATGGAGTAGGAAAAGATAGCCGTCAGTGAGATGGGACATTAAGCAGTGGGTTTGTGTGCAGAAGAGCTATACTTTGCGTCTAAGAAAGAATAAGATAGCTGGCCTTGACGAGAAGCTTCCATCTCCCTCCTAACAGCTGTCCAGTGAATTTCCTTTTCTTTACAAACTCTGAGCTTTTATGATTCTTCTCACCTGATCATTTAGCACATTGAGCGCACAAAAGTGGCATTCAGAGGTGCGTATTGTAAGAGTTTCATCACCAAAATAATTATCATTTTACATTAACTGGAATTTTTTAAACAACTGTAATACGCTTTCTAATTTAGTTGCATAAATTATGTTCTAACTTACATTTATTAAAGTGTTCTCATTTATGATTTATTTGCATATTTTAAGCAAAATTACATGAAAAAAGCTGTAGAATATTTTAACTAGCAGTTAAGTATACAGCAGATTGCCTAGAGCAGTCGTGTTCAACTTCGGGGCGGGTGTGGCTCAGTCGGTAGCGCGTCAGGCTCGTAATCTGTAGTTCCCAGGTTCGAGTCCCAGCTGGGTCAGCGTTGAGATTTATCTCCGCAAAATTCCCCGCCCTGCCCACGGTCAGTAGGGGACACCGATGGGCTTGGAAATGCCGCCGTCCGTCGGATGGGACGTTAATCCGTGGCCCCGTGTGCGGGAGAACCATACCCTGTGCACGTTAAAGAACACGCTGGATGGCCTTAAGGGGAGGCTGCCATCTGTCTCCCAACAGCTATTCCAGTGGGTCCCCTCCCCCAACATTCTCTGAGCCTTCGGGGTGCATGTGACCTGGCCATTTAGCCCATGGTGTGCAAAAAAAGTGCCGCTCAGACGTAAAACAACCCAACCCGTGTTCAACTTCTGCTCCCCGCACTCTGCGGTTTCTCAAACGGTCACGAATCATGCAATAATTTGTATTATAACAATCAATGAAATCAGGCATAACTTTGTGTTAATGAAACATGATCAGATAAAATTTGTGTCAATAAAAATAACAATAAGGTATAAATTTGTGTAAATAAAAATAATAATCGTTTAAAAATTTGCGTAAATAAAAATAATTACTAGTATAAATTTGGGTAAAAAATGCATAAATTTGAGTAAAAAACCGGCGAACGTTGTATGAATAAAAATAATAATCAGGCATAAATTTGTGCATATAAAAATAATAATCAGGTATGAACTTGTGTAAAAAAATAAATCTGAGTATTTTAATTAACAATTAAGTATACAGGATATTAAATCAGAATATTGTATCAGTGAAGTTATAATATGTATAAATTAACAGTTAAGTATACAGGATATTAAATCAGAATATGATTATTATATTAAATCCTCTAATATTGATCGACGTTAACTTCAGAGTGATATCTTCCTTAATATTCATTAAATACGTCGAAAGATATCTCTCTAATTTGAACAATCATACACTCAGAATGTACTTGCCATCTTCATAACATGTTTATCATTGTTTCTTGAGGCTGAGAGCAGCTGGGACAAATACCTTCATGAGACAGGGAGAATTGGGTACAGTCGCTCAAAAAAGTATCCGAACACTACGGTTGATTACAGAATTCAGAAAAAAATATCTAGCAACGATTTTTTTAGAAATTAGTGATCTGGCAACCACACGAAGGTTGCCAGATCACTAATTTCTAAAACAATCGTTGCTAGATATTTTTTTCTGAATTCTGTAATCGACCGTAGTGTTCGGATACTTTTTTGAGCGACTGTACTGCTTGGTAGAGAGTTCATAGCATCAATTAGAGGAGATCTTGATCGGCGGCCGGTAGCTTAGTGGTCCAAATGTGAATGACATGTTATCAGGACATTTATCAGAAGGTCGTGGGTTTCGTATCCCACCCAGCACAAGACAATTTTTCCTCTAAAATTGATCGACGTTAACTTCAGAATGATATCTTCCATAATCTGAATGATAAATTAGGTAAAATGTGTGTAAAGAAAAATAATAATCAGACATAAATTTCTGTAAATAAAGAAAATAATCAGACATAAATTTGTGTAGATATAATCAGAAATAACTTGCGTCAAAAAGCATAAATCTGAGTAAAAAAATCTGGCAAAATTTGTGTAAATGAAAATAATAATCAGGCATAAATTTTGTGTAAATGAAAATAACAAGAAGACATAAATTTATGTAAATATTGTATGTTTTAAAAGTTTTATTTCTTTTCTGCATCAAGAAAAGTACACTTTTACTATATAGGGTTTCCGTGATGAATTAGATTTAGTCCTACAGACGTTCTACAGACGTTAAGAGTTTTAAGACCACTGATCTAGAGAATCTTACACGAACAATACGTACAAATCAACCAACGCTCCAGCCAAATTAGATGCATAGAAGAGGAAATATTTCTTCAATTAAACAATATTAAATTATACATTTATTTGTAAATGTGTGATAGCTGAAGCTTTCACTAAAAGCGACACAATAAAATATTAATATAATAGTATTTCCAAAGTATCATTTAACTTTAGTCGCCTAAATTATCCGATTTATAACAGAGTCAAGTGTTTGCTATGTCACTGGAGAAAAGAAAAATTTAAATTTATTATAAAGCCATTCCTGCAGCATCCACTCCACTGCAAAGAAGCCGATGATCACTTTCCACACCTGTGCTTTAAGATAAGGACATGGAATACTTTTAAAACATCCTGACGCTTTGTTCTGATTCAGGAAACGACATGAGACTGAAGAAAGATAAAATATTCCTTCAGGAGAAAAAGTTTATTTTCCGATTCCACTTAAGCAGCTGGTGGATTCACACATTATAACGTATAAACTCAAGATAATGCCTTCTTTCTCTTTTTTTTGTAACCTATGGTATGAAGAGTGTTAAAGGAACTCGAAATCCATCGACCATTTTGCATAAATGTTTAAATATCACTTTAGAAGCATCTCATGTTTCTTGATGAAATGGCTTGGAGAGGCATCTACATGCATTTCACTGCTTTGAAGAGATACATTCGTGTGAGTAATTTGATTAAAATTGTTTAGTTCTGTTTTTAAATTTATTCTAAGTAATAACGACTCTAAAAATTGACACAAGGGAAACCAAATTACTAAAATGCGAAGTATATTTATTTATTAACTTTAGCAGTTCTCCAAAAAAAAAAAGCCGAGAAAGACAGGGTTAGTAAATTAATAAATACACTTTTCGTTTTTAACTTAATTGCACAGTGTAGTTGGACTGGCGCAGCCCATGGGTACTTGAGGATTTTTGCATTATGTCCTTATCAGTGAGAGCTTTTGTACGGCTGGTTGGTCACTTTGCTTTCAGTCCAAAGTGGTTTTATTCTCAGTTAAACAGATACATTGAAAGCATTGTAGGTACGTTAAAACATTATTTACGACGAATAACTGTTGTGAATTGGGAGGGGATGCTCAGTCGGTAGTGCACCAGGCTCATAATCTGAAGTTGTTGGATTCGAGTCCCGCCTGGGCCAGCGTGGAAATTTATCTCAGCAAAACTCCTTTCAGGGATCTTTATATTTGTACCTTAATAGGACACCGATGGACTTGTAAAGGCTGCCGTCCGTCGGATGGGACGTTAAGCCATGTCTCCGTGTGCCGGGAGTCATACCCTGTGCACGTTAAAGAACACGCTGAATGGCCTTGATAAGGAGTCTACCAATTTCAACCCGATTTCAACGCGAATTTGGAAAAAATTGGCAGATAATTACCTCCGTATTCAGATCATGTTTTAACCCTAAAATGTCATACCCTATTCATGTTCAAAAAACATTTCGTTATTTCGTTATATTATCATAAAGTTTACCATCTTTTTTTGCATTGCAGCGTTCTCTTTCTGTACAGTCTCCTTCACTGCAATATAAACATTATTGTGGAGAAGCTATAGTATAGGATTCCCATATGTGCATCGTTCAGAAATATGAAGAACCAGAGTGAGACGGAGCTGATCAGACTCTATGTATCATAGAAGGCACATAGAGAACATGTTTAAATTTTTCTAAGTTTTGAGAATTCTGGAAGAGAATGTTTTTGAAATGCATATCCAATCTTAAGTCCCAATCAACAAACCACGATCTCTTTACATTTAGATTCGTTAGTTACATTCCTTTATTACCACGATCTCTTTACATTCATTTGTCACACGATCTCTTTACATTCCTTTGTTACCACGATCTCTTTATATTCATGTGTTACCACGATCGCTTTATATTAATTTGTTTTCACGATCGCTTTATATTAATTTGTTTTCACGATCGCTTTATATTAATTTGTTATCACGATCTCTTTACATTATTTTGTTACTATTATCTCTTTACATTCATTTGTTACCACTATCTCTTTACATTCATTTGTTACCACTATCTCTTTACATTCATTTGTTACCACTATCTCTTTACATTCATTTGTTACCACTATCTCTTTACATTCATTTGTTACCACTATCTCTTTACATTCATTTGTTACCACTATCTCTTTACATTCATTTGTTACCACTATCTCTTTACATTCATTTGTTACCACTATCTCTTTACATTCATTTGTTACTACCATCTCTTTACATTCATTTGTTATTACGATCTCTTTATATTCATTTGCTACCACGATCTCTTTACATTCATTTGTTATTACGATCTCTTTATATCCATTTGCTACCACGATCTCTTTACATTCATTTGTTACCAGATCTCTTTATATCTTACGTTACCTATTTTGTGAGAAGTTGTGTTGTTAAATTAATCATATAATCCATTGTTAGATAACAAGTAACATCTATTTAGCCTATGAAAACATGCCAACAAAGATAATAAAGAATATAATGGAGACAGTGTCTTGAATGGCTCAATTCTCGTTTTCTACTTATCTATTGATATTTAAATGATGGCTGAAATTTAATTATTAAGTATTATTTCAGTTCTGTATGACTGCTGGGGATTCTTTAGAAGGATGATTTTTAGAATTACAATCTTAATTACATTAACTGTCTTTCGGAGATGGTCGTTGCAGTCTTACAATGAGGAGAACCTCCATAGCAATTCAAATTGTACTAATGTAAGTGTAAAACAAAACTTTGAAATTCTAATGAGCTTGAATTTTTAAAACACATACATCATTATGCTTTGACATTTAAATGTTTCGAAGAGCATGCTAATTACTAAATAGACTGTCGTGTCATTAAGCATGCATCAACGGCTAGAGGATTATATTATTCGATGTACTGTTCCAAAGATCAGCAGCAGAGATATTGAGAAAATGAAAACTACATCGACAACCGATAGAAAACCTCTGCCTGCACTTATTAAACAGAAAACCAGTTATGTTGCTGCGTGGTTAGGGTGTTTATTTGTAAGCCGGACATCTAAGTGTAGGAATAAGAGGTCTTAATCCACAGAGTAGTAGATAAAGAGTGTAATCTCCCTATAACTCTATCGGTAATAATTCTACAATATTAATTCTCACAAATCAGGGTGCCAGTATATGGGCAAAGAACTCCAACATAAGTAACACACATCTGGGTTCCTCTTATTACTTTTGTATGCTACTACCTCTTCTTCAACGTAAACAATTATTCAGCCCCTCTCGTCCGGAAATTCTGTTAAGAAAGGTCCGTGCACTAAATTACCGGTTAAAAACGTCATTCTATAGTAATTTAAACCCCATAATTTTTTTCTAGATCCAGACGTATCAAAAGGGATATAAATTTGTATTGAAATCACGGTTACGGTCAATTGATGTGTTTTATGTTTTTATAACTGTTCCCGTGGCCGAGTGGTTTTAGGCGTTCGGCTATTGATCAAGAGATCTGATTTCATGTCCTGGATAAGGTATGAATCCTTATTTCATGTGCTGTTTTTCTGTTGAGAGCTCACATATCTTTTCTATGGCGTATAATACTGATGGTCTCCTTGTCAGACCGCCTATGACAAGCAGCTGCTTGAGGTATAATTAAGTTTTTCATTTGATATTTTATAAGGCCTCGCTCTCTTTGTGGTCTCTTACATGATAAAGTCAAGGAATTCTGATTTTATCGAAATAAATATTACTCATGGAAATTTCAGGCATGTAGTTGCTCAATCTGCAGTGTCTCAAGCTCGCAATCTTTTGAACCCAGATAGGGTAGCAAGCATGCTAGAATCAAGAATTTTTCCACATTTTTCTTTTAGCCCTCGGTGCGACATATACATTGTTGGTCTTCAAAAGGCTGTTTTACGTCCTATGGGATGATAAGCCATGGTCCTGTGTGCACAAGTGTCATACTCAGTAACGACAAAAGTATGCTGGATGGTCTTAACGGCAGATTTTCATCTCACTGTAACAGAATTAGTGCAGTGAATGTCATTATGTACTCCTGTTCTGAGATTTAAGGTGTTTCTAGAACTTAGGACTAAAAAGATAAATTGGAAAGACTGCCGTTAGTTGAATGGGACTTTAAGCCGTGACTACGTGTGCAGGAGAGCCATACCCTGTGCACGCTAAGGAACCGCTGGTTGACCTTTATGGGAGGCTACAATCTGTTTCCTAACAGCTGTTCCAGTGGACCTCTTGCATCGAATCTTCTTTGAGTCCTAGGGTTCCTTGTGATCCAGCCATGGCAAGATTTAGAGAATTATATATTTTCTCAGTACTAGAACGCGGGGAAGGGGAAGCTCAGTCGATAACGCATCTTATTCGTATCCTGATTTTTCCCAGGTTCGAGACCGCATTTAGCCTGTTCGTTTCTCCGAATTTGCTGCTGTTGTAACTCCGAATTTCCTCTTGGTGAGAAAACGAATACCAGTGAACTTGTGAAGGCTGCCGTCCGTCGGATGGACATTAAGTCGTGGTTTCGTGTGCAGGAGAGTCATACATTGGACATTTTAAAGAAGAGTGTTTGAGTGTCGTTAACATATCCATTGAAACAAACTGCTTGGATCCTTCAAGGCCTCGCTCAATCGTCTTGACGACAATTGTCCATTTTCCAAGAACGCTTGGGGTTTTTGGGAAATGGTCGCTGAGGATGGTTTTTGGGAAATGTAAATGGTCGGAAAAGCTCAGCGGTAAACCAACTTCTTTTCAGGACTGTACACTATTCATTAAGAATAGTGTACAGTCCTGTTACGACTGTACACTATTCATTAAGAATAGTGTACAGTCGTGAACGGCATTTAGGGAGTAGGATGCCAATTTGGATGGCTTGGACTAAGTGGAGGGGAGACGGCTCAGTTGGTAGAGCGCCAGGCTCGTAATATGCAGTTCCCAGGTTCGAGTCCCAGATGGATCACAGTTGAGATTTATCTCCGCTAAACTCCACTCTGTCCCGGTTGGTAAGGGACACTGATGATCTTGCAAAGGCCGCCGTCCATCGGACGTGACATTAAGTCGTGACACCGTGTGCGGGAGAAACGTGCCCTGTGGATGTTAAAGAACACGCTGGATTTGACGGGAGGCTACCACATGTCTCCCAACAGCTGTCCAGTGAATCCCCTGCCTCTAGCCTTCTCTGAGTACTCGGGGTTCTTGTGACCTAGCCCTTTAGCACATTGTATGCAAAAAAGTGTCACACAGAGTTAAAAAAGTCTAACCCAACCTTCTTTAAATCGATATTTTTAAACAAGAAATTATTAAAGTTAAATTGTAAATTTTCAATCTTTGTTATCAAAAAATGTTTTTTTTCTAATTTTAATATTATGTTTTTATTTTATTTTTTTAATTCCAGAAGATGTCTTTATTCTGCAACATGTTGAACTTACTCATTGCACACCCAATTCCATTCTACGTGGTTCTCTCTGGTATCAGAAAACTACGTGGTTCTCTCTGGTATCCAAAATTCCATTCTACGTGGTTCTCTCTGGTATCAGAAACTTGTAATTTTAAATTGTTTAGAAATTTTCGGGAATAAAATATTCTTTGCTCTAATACTAAACATATTTTTAAACTGTGTTCTTCATCATTTATTGGTTGATGCTTTCGAAGACCTTTAGAGAAGAGTTGGATTTCCTTGCAGTCAGTCAGAGATAAAAGATTCCCAACTATTCGCCATGTGTGTATGTATTCAGCACTTCGAAAAAAAGGTTAAAAAAAATTTGTAACATAAAACCAGTTTATATTTTTTGTGAGGAATCTCTCCTTAATGTCGCTACTTTTTCTGCAAATCGCGAATGACCTTATGGACTTCTTTTTACGGTGAGTTATAAAAGCCTTCAGGTTGATTTTACAGATAAATACATGACGTGCGAGAGCAAACAGAGTTAAGGTGTGATCACACTCTTTTTACGCTTATTTTTATATTGTCAGATTTTTTCCCTTCAGATATTTAATGTTAAAATTCCACTGAATTTTAATTTTTTATGACATCAATTATGTTACACTGAAAGTACTTCGAAGACTAATAAATGATATTTCGATTAAAAAATAAATTTATCAGAAGCTCTTTTTGTTTTTGAACCATGTTTAACGGATGAAAAAATTATCCGAATGTCTGAAACTAATGAAAAATCATCTCAATTTTCTTAAATACTGAAATATGTTTGAATTTAAAACTTCTAGTCTGAGATGGGGGAGGATAGTGAGATCAGTCGATAGTGCTCCAAGCTTCTAATCTGAAGTTCCCAGGTTCAAGTCTCAACTGGACCAGCTTTGAAAATTATCTCTGCTAATTCCTGTTCTGCCTTCGGAGAGAAAGGAACATCGTTGGACTGGGAAATAGTGCTGTCCGTCCGGTGGGATGTTAAACCGTGACTCCGTGTGCGGGAAAGCCATACCTTGGTTTACATTAAAAACACTCTGGATGGACTCGAAAGGAATCTATCATCTGTCTCGTAACAGCTATTTAGTGGGTCCCTCCAACCAACCTTCTCTGAGCCTAGGGGCCTCTATGAATTAGCTTTTTAGCCCATTGTGTGCAAACAAGTGCTGCTCAGAGTTAAAACAACCCAACATTTAATAATTTTTTTATTCCTTAAAAATGTAGCTTTTCCCCCAATGCATTACTCATTAGAAATGTAGGTTTTCGTTATTAAGTTCATGATTTTTCCTGTAGCTGTGTAGAATAATTTTTCCACTGGTTCTTCAATAAGTTTGGTTTGGATGGATCAACATTAGAACCTTGAGTAGGGCAGCAGCAGAAACCATGAGAGAAGAGGCAGGCAGAAAGGAGCTCAATGCGATCTAATCTCTTTCATTAAGATGCGAATTTTTTGATTATTAAAATTTACATGAAATCAATGTCCAGGTAGTATGGAAAATACTGAGAAGTCACCATAAGATGATTTTATAAAATTAAAATTATTAATATTACTAATATTATATTACTTTTTTAATATATGTACTTGTGAGTAAACGTTGTCACAACTTCTTAGTTTCGTCAAATAAAAGCGAATTTCGAAGTACACAAGATGTGTCGTAGGAAGTCTGCTCAGTTACTTTTCAATATATGGCTGATCAAATCAGTTACTCTTCCATATATGGCTGGTCAGCATACCCTGTACACGTTAAAGGACACGCTGGATGGCCTTGACGGGAGGCTCCCATCTGTCTCATAACAGCTGGCAATTGGATCCCCTTCCCCAACCTTCTCTGAGCTCTTGCGACCTGGCCATTTAGTACAGTGTGTGCAAAAAAGCACCGATCAGAGGTAAAACAATGCAACCCTATATCTATTTAAATAACCCCGAAAAATCACACTTTTGTTTGCTCCATGCTTCCCATTTATGGCGCCATATAATAATGCATTTATCATTCCAAATCTCATGGCATTTCATTGTCTCGTTTTTGAGATCTTCTAGAATGTGTATATTAACGTTTGGACACCAGTGAAACATGTTATATAGGGGCGGTGGTGGCTCAGTCGGTAGCGCGCCAGGCTCGTAATCTGTAGTTCCCAGGTTCGAGTCCCAGCTGGGTCAGCGTTGAGATTTATCTCCGCAAAATTCCCCGCCCTGCCCACCGTCAGTAGGGGACACCGATGGGCTTGGAAAGGCCGCCGTCCGTCGGATGGGACGTTAAGCCGTGGCCCCGTGTGCGGGAGAGCCATATCCTGTGCACGTTAAAGAACACGCTGGATAGCCTTGACGGGAGGCTACTATCTGTCTCCCAACAGCTGTTCCAGTGGGTCCCCTCCCCCAACCTTCTCTGAGCCTTCGGGGTCCATGTGACCTGGCCATTTAGCCCATGGTGTGCAAAAAAGTGCCGCTCAGAGGTAAAACAACCCAACCCAACATGTTATATAGCATACGATGGAAATATCCTTGCATATTTATGACGACAGTGACCAGCTCAGATTTTGATGCTCGATCATCAAACTTATTTATTATTTAGAACCATCGGCATGTTTACGATCGGAATAAATTCCCCTCGCTCTTGTCATACCTTCAACACTAATGAAAGCATAAGCCATTGCCGTACTTCGTACTCAAAACCTGATTCTCTGTCTTTGGTGACTGCCATTTTAATCTCGGTTTCGAGATTGTTGCAATTCCGAAGCGTTAATTTGGAAAAGACCGGGAGGACTTTTTGTCCCTAAAGGTTAATCTTTTAACTCACTTTGAAGGAATAATATTCAAAATAAATTAGATTAAAAAGCAGCGTGAAGGTTAGAAGCGTTTTAACGTTGAACTTCGTGCTACACCAAGCAGAGAGTAAAAAAAAACATTATAGGAAATATTCGAAACAGGATAAAACAGGATAACGGAAAATTGGCAGTCTGATTTCGTATTAAGAGGTTGGCATTCATATAATTATGATAATCTTTTTTTTTACATTTATCTGATATTGTTATAGAATATTTCTTATAATTATTAGAAATAAATCTCTTTTAGTTAGAAAAGTTTTTTCTCTCTCTTAAGTAACTCTTTACATATCTATCACTGGTTTAAAGCAAATATTTAAAACTAACAGGACTAAGAGAAAATTGGCAGCCTAGTCGGTTATCCCAAATAATTGATATTTTTTTTTAGAAATTTATATACGAATTTAAATTTTAAAATTACCAGTTATTCTTTATTTTTAAATTTGCTCTCAATTTATTAATTCAATTTTTTAAAAAGCATATATTTTCTTTGACCTTGCTAATACAACAGCTGTAGATGATACTGAATATCATCTGCCATTGTTGATTATAAAATATATTTATGCATTGATGAAATATATATATATGTACATCAATACATAACATATATATATATTTTAAAATTTCTGTCAGTTAAATGATGGTCATTATGCATTTAGATTTCCGCCTCAAAATGTCGCTTCATTGACTAAAATTGCAAACTCTGTAATGTAAGATATTCCGTTAATGACGCGAAGAAAATACACGGCTTTTTTCCAAATTTCTAATTACCTTTTTTCACCCGACAGGATAATTGCAGTCTATCTTTATGCAACTCAATAGCTTCCTCATTAGGCAAAAGGGATGGCGGAATAAAAATTATGAATATCACTAGAGCCCTTCCTAAAGCAAACACAATTTAAATTCAGCTTTAAAGTTCGATCTCACAGCTAAAATTGCTTTCAAATAAATTTAAAATATTCTTCGAAAAGCAGTGGCAATTTTCCTGTTATTTCATCGCTTTGTATCTCACGTGGGTTTTAAACTCCGAAGGATAAAAATCCTTGCATGATTTATCTCCGCAAAAATTCCCCGCCCTGCCCACGGTCAGTAGGGGACACCGATGGTCTTGGAAAGGCCGCCGTCTGTCGGATGGGACGTTAAGCCGTGGCCCCGTGTGCTGGAGAGCCATAGTCGGGGTATTACTATACGTAATATTTTTGTCCCTAAAGTTTAATCTTTTAACTCACTTTGAAGGAATAATATTCAAAATAAATTAGATTAAAAAGCAGTGTGAAGGCGTTAAAGACCTGTGCACGTTAAAGAACACGCTGGATGGCCTTGACGGGAGGCTACCATCTGTCTCCCAACAGCTGTTCCGGTGGGTCCCCTCCCCCAACCTTCTCTGAGCCTTTGGGGTCCATGTGACCTGGCCATTTAGCCCATGGTGTGCAAAAAAGTGCCTCTCAGAGGTAAAACAACCCAACCCAACCCTTGCATGATTTGCTGATCTAAAGCTTCCAAAATGTACGTATAGTAATACCCCGACTTACGCGAACTCGGAGTTACGCGGTTCTTGATTTTTTCGTTTGGCAACACTGCCACCCGCTATATTCAGTGTTTCTCTTGCTGTGATGCGCATTGGACGCGTTTCGCGCGAACTCTACGTGCACGATTACGATTCTACGATCGACAAAAAGTTAAGATTGTTTTGTTATACGTTTCCTAAACCCTTAAAAAAACTATGTCGTCCAAACGAAGTAAATCTGATTCTCCTGCACCTATAAGAAAGATAAGGTGCAGGAGAATCTGATTCTCCTGCACCTGTAAGAAAAGGAAAACGATATCTTTGGAATATAAACTTAACATTATCAAGGATTTTGATAGCAGAATGAAAATTTGGAAATTAGCAAAGAAGTTTGAGTTACCGGAATCCACAGTAAGAACAATCATAAAAGATAAAAAAATAATTCTCGATGCGGTGAAAAATGCTCAATCCTTGAACTCAAGCATAATTCATAAACGTCATGGTATTATTGGTGAGATGGAAACAATGCTGAAATTATGGTGTGATAATCAAGTAAAAGTTAAGAATTGTCCAGTCGATCAGAACACTGTGTGCTAACAAGCTAAGCTGATTTTTGAGAGGTTGAAAGAAGAAGCTGGGGAGGCGGGCGAAGATGAAAACTTTGTAGCTAGTAACGGTTGGTTCAACCGATTTAAAACTCGCTGTAATTGGCACAGCATCGCGGAGAGTGGAGAGGCGGCAAGTGCCGATAAAGAAGCTGCGTCTTCTTTTCCTGAGACACTCAAGATTATGATAGAAGAAGATGACTATAGCAGGGAAACCGTATGTAACGTGGATGAGACTGGCCTGTTCTGGAAGAAGATGCCTAAAAGACTTTAATCGCACGTGAAGAAAAAAACTTTCCAGGATTTAAGGTTTCAAAAGACCGATTGACAGTGATGGTTGGCGGGAATGCAGCTGGTGACTGCAAGTTAAAACCTCTCTTAATTTATTGCGCCGAAAACCCAAGAGCCTTAAAAAATATATCTAAAATTAGCTTACCAATGATTTGGAAGTCAAATCATAAAGCGTGGGTGACAGCTTCCGTTTTTGAGGACTGGTTTGGTCACCACTTCATACCCGAAGTCGAACGTTATTGCAAGTCTAAACAGATTCTATT
The DNA here is from genome assembly GCA_038380435.1 of Ryuthela nishihirai. Lineage (NCBI taxonomy): Eukaryota > Metazoa > Arthropoda > Arachnida > Araneae > Heptathelidae > Ryuthela > Ryuthela nishihirai. Next base: position 47,999,183 of record JAWZYU010000020.1, read on the forward strand.
TAAAGTGATGCTTCTTATTGTCAATGCACCCGGTCACCCTCCTGCCACCCTAATCGATTTCGACCCACGTGTGAAAGTTGTGTTTTTGCCTCCAAACACAATCAGCTTGCTTCAACCGATGGAACAGGGAGTCATCAAAACATTCAAGGCTTACTACACGAGGCGTTCGTTTGCACATCTGAATGAAGCTATGAGGCAAAACAGTGAGATATCTGTTAAAGACTTTTGGAAACAATTCAATGTTTCAGATGCCATAAGAATCATTGGAAAATCTTGGGATGAAATTTCCAAAAAAACATTGAATGATGTCTGGAAGAAACTTTGTCCATTTTTTTTCAAAAATGAGACAGAAACAACGCCAGAAACTGATCACGTCGCTCATGTGATAGAAGAAGTTGTTAATCATGCCAGGCAATTAGATTTGGAAGTCAATGGTGATGATGTCAACGAGCTGTTGGATTCACATAGTCAGGAGCTGACAGTCGATGAGCTCATAGAGATGAGTGAGCAAAACGTCATTGAAGTATCCGACACTTCAGACCCAGTTCCACCAGAAAAGCACATGACAATTGCAAGCTTGACAGAAGGTCTTAGCTCGATTGAAAAGGGATTAAAATTTTAGAAAACATAGACTTCAACGAAGAACGCGTTATAGCTACAAAGCAAGGAATAAAAAAATTATTGGCTTGCTACAAAGAAATTCTGCGTGAAAAAAAGAAGGCATTGTGTCGTCAGACGAATTTGTTAGATTTCATGAAGCCATCGACATCGAAATAACATTTTTTCGTAACTCATTTATTTTTTTAATATTTTGTATTAATTTGTATAAAGAACTGCAATTTTATTAAATATTTTTCTTCTAAACTAGTGTTTTTGTTAGTTCTTGGTCCCAATTAAACAAAATTTATATGTATTTAGATGCAAAGTTGTACCCCGACTTCCGCGAATTCGACTTAAGCGATTTTCGCCAGACCCACTTATCGCGTAACTTCGGGGTATTACTGTGTTCTGGAAAGCTAACATCAGGGGGAACTCTTCGTCATAAAATGCAGGCTAGTTACTCTAATGACATACATTTCTTATTTTCTAGCAAGACGATTTTAGTCCATTGGAAGAAAACAGAAGTATACGAAAAAAACGGGAGTATCATGTACTCGGTCTCTCTTAGGTGGATATATATCACACATTACGTAAAAAATATTCTGTAAAGTAAATAAAAGCAAAACGTTTTGGAAATTTTTTTTTTAAATTTAAAATTATTTTTTCTTTTTTCTTTTTTAGACTTATATCTGAATGGCGTTGGAAAAGAACCTACTTCGTTTGTTTGATTTGTTTTATGGTATTTACCTAAGTAAAAACGAGTACTTACGTAGTAGATATAACGATTGCGAAATATTTTGCTAAAATAAAATATTGAAAATGAATCAACCGTTTTGAGACCCCCACGAATGTCGAGGCATCAGGCGAGTGCTTCATGAACCTTTGCGATAATCCACTACTAATTATGCGCGCAGTAAAGATGTGGAAAGTTTTTCAGATGTTCATTTAACATATCTGTCGTATTTCAATGTTTTTATTCTCGGCAGAGTGCAACGACCTCGGTTTCGCCTAGTTGTGAATGAAACCATGTTCACGCAGATCTCAGGAAATCGAGTTACTTTTGTTACAAAATTCGTGTGAGGTACTTTCGTCCACGAAATCGTTTTAGCTATGTGGGAAATTCCTTGCTTCCGGGAAAAGAGTAAATGCTGATAAGCACGGAGCATTTTCCTGCGGGATTTTAGTGCTCATTATTTTTTCTTTACTTTAATAACATAGTAGAACCGCTTTTAGCAGGATATCGAAAACGTGCCAATATTTTTTTTCGTACTGTTATATATAATTTTCTTCTGGAAGGCTAATTCAATAATGAAAGTAATCTTAAGGCCACCCATATTTAAGATTATGCAGAAATAAATGGGATTGCAGTGAAAATTCTAGTTTGCTAAACGTTAAATTGTATTGTGTAAATAGTTTACCTGAGAGCTGCTTTATGGGAGAAGCCCCGCTCATTAAAAATAAATAAATACCCCCTCAGCTGCTTGCCACAGAGGTCTGACAGGAACGTGTCAGTTTATATACTATAGTCGAAAGTCTGAGAGGACGGCAGGACCGCAACAGCAAAACGATACATACATCCATGCCTTAGTCGGGACTCGAACCCAGGTTCTTTAGATCAGTAGCCAAGCGCGCTAACAATTCGATCACGGGACGGCAACTACAAATCATTGGCTGATGGAAATAATACAGATAACTCTCTGTTTTATATTTGGTTAAGGAAATGATTTCCGAACTGTAGGATACGACTTACCTATGAAAAGAGTTTTGTCTTAGAATTATATGAGAGGCATCTATTGTCGTATTTGAATGATCTGTGTCTTTTCTGTTTGCTATTATGACAAGCTAACCAGTTCCAGGCACATCCAATTTTTTCCTGTGACAACCAAGTCCGTACATTGCTGGCGTGGGAGTGGAGAGGCTGGATTCACAGTCTGCAGTTCCACGTTGAGTCTTGACGAGAATCTATCTTCTAACAACTGTCCGCTGGGTCCCATTCCCTTTGTGACCTGGTTGTTTAGCCCGTTGTTTGCAAAAGAGTTGACCTAGGTAAATCTCGAAGAGAGGAAATTCAGTTTCCATGCAATGAACATGCAAATTTGGAAGTTAGTGTTGCAAATCCCTAATTTTTAAATTATCTAATATATATAGAAGGCAGTTTGATTATCTGTTCGCCTATGTACCGGGCCTCAGAAAAGCTAGTCACCAAACTGTTTATGAAGCTTGGTGACTCCAGCTTCAAATCTTTAGAGGATTCTTAGAGGATATCTTTAGAGGTGATCTTTAGAGGTAAACCCAAGGGAATTATATGTAGGCTACGTGCGAACTCTCTAAGGTCAACCAAAACTGAGGTGGATGGGTTTCAATTTCTCGAACTCCCCATAAACTTAACATCAGCGGTTAAAAAACTGTCTCTCTCATAGACTTAGCATTAATAGTTATTCAAAATCACGTGGGGATATGTCACGTGTATTCAAAATCACGTTCCATTTACTATCAAAAGCCTTCATACTTACCCTAAAGAAGAGAAAAATAATTATTCCAAGAGAATGTAAATGGGGGATGAAACGAACTTATATGTTTTGTGCCAAATGAAAGCTTGCGACGGGGGGAGTGTCATCTATTATATATTTTAGAGGTTTGAGATCTCCCCTAAAAGTGGGGGAGAAAATATTTGTCGTGGGGCAGGAGGGAACTTGCGATGTGGGGAATGACATATATGATATACTCTAGAGCAGGAGTTCTCAACATGTGGTACGAGGTGAAATTTTTTGGAGTACGCCATAAGAGCTAAAAAGTCGCTAAGTTGGCAACACTGTTGTGCAAAAATGTCATTATTTGTATTTATCGATATATGTAATTTATGAATACAAAATTTAATGTATATATATATATGTTTTATTTTATCACATTGTTATACTATAACTACAATTTTTTCTGTCTATACAAAGGGTACGCCAGTTACATACACATTTCGAGGGGGTATGTGAAGCATAAAAAGGTTGAGAACCACTGCTCTAGAGTTGTTGGGTTGTTTTACCTCTGAGCGGCACTTTTTTGCACACCATGGGCTAAATGGCCAGGTCACATGGACCCCGTAGGCTCAGAGAAGGTTGGGGGAGGGGACCCATTGGAACAGCTGTTGGGAGACAGATGGTAGCCTCCCGTCAAACCCATCCAGCGTGTTCTTTAACGTGCACAGGGTATGGCTCTCCCGCACACGGGGCCACGGCTTAACGTCCCATCCGACGGACGGCGGTCTTTCCAAGCCCATAGGTGTCCCTTACTGACCGTGGGCAGGGCGGGGAATTTTGCGGAGATAAATCTCAACGCTGACTCAGCTGGGACTCGAACCTGGGAACTACAGATTACGAGCCTGGCTGCTATAGAGAGTTTACACCCGAGGAACCCCGGGTAAACCTGCTGGTATTAAATATTATTCATTTTCATACAATGTAAAATAAAGTTATTTTAATTATTAAAACTAAAGTAAATATTATTAAATAATTTACAGTTAATACCGTTTTCAAATAAACTGCCAAGTTGAGTTGTTTTATCTCCGAGCGCCACTTTTTTTTGCAGAGGATTATTCCCCAAGGGATCAAAGAAATTTAGGGAATGGGACCTGGTAGACAGTTGTTATAGGATATAGATTGATGTTACGGCCATCCAACGAGTTTTTAACACGCACAGAGTATGGCTCTCCTGCACACGGAGACACGGCTTTATATCCCATCTGACGAACGGTGTCTTCTTTTTAACATCAGTGTCTCCTTTTTGAAGAGCAAAAGGTGTGGATTTAGAGGAGATAAATTTCAACGCTGGCACATTTGGGACTCGAACCTGGGAACATCAGATTACGAGACTACGACTAAGCCAAGAGCCAGGAGTTAACATTTAAAGCATAAAGTAAAAGTACACATATTGACTTTAGTAATAAGTTTCACAAGTCAATGTTTCTTATAAGTGAGCAGTCCATGTCCGGAACTATTTAAGTGACTGGTTTTGTTGACTGGAAATGTTTGTATATTCCTTTTCCGAGAGAGCTCAGTGAAATGCGAATTCATAAACATATTTGTGGATATATGTACAAGTTATAACGAATAAAGCCGTTGGGAACATCTTGAGGTAATGAGTGTCAGTTCAACAGGGAGAAGCAAGAACCATCTAGTTAACTCAGAAAAAACCAACTACTCACAGATTAAGGTTTCGACTGAATACTTACAAACTGAAGTGGAAATAGAAAGATCTTCAAGAAGAGCACAGGTAAATCCTCAAGAGGGGACGCAACTTAAAAACTTGGATAGCCTTACGTGAAAAGAGAGTCAGATTTCATTCAATTTTTATGGAACGTGATTCGAAAAAACTTTATTAAATTATCAATAAGAATCAAGAATTTCAACAATATTTAAAGAATTCTGTGGAAACTGAAACATTCAGCAACTGTTCTGAAAAAAAAATTATCGCTGATATGGCGGGATATTTTTCAGTGATAATTTATTTCAGAAATTTTAACTGTTGTTGAAGTCTGTTTCTACAGATAACCTGTGTATTTACTATGGATGGAGTTCAGCAACTGCGTTTGAGTTCTGAAAAAAAAAGTGGAAATTCGAACTAATGGTTGATTGGGAAAAAATAAATATTCGAGCTTCTGCAATTCTTTAAATACTGAAAAAATATTGCAGAAATTCGATATTCAGATAGATTTTTTTTGAGATCTCCAGCTAATCTTTAATCACACGTTTACACAGAAAACCTTATTTAAAATTTTAGTAGCAAAGTAGTAATCCGCAGTTCCCAGGTTCGAGTCCTAGCTGGGCCAAAGTTGAGATTATTTCCGCAAAACTTCCCGCCCTCCCCTCGGTTAGTAGGGGGACACCGACGGGATTGAAAAGGCCGCCGTCAGTCGGATGGGACGAGTGCGTGAGAGTGAGATGATCAGTCGGATGGGACGAGTGCGTGAGAGTGAGATGATCAGTCGGATGGGACGAGTGAGTGAGAGTGAGATGATCAGTCGGATGGGACGAGTGCGTGAGAGTGAGATGATCAGTCGGATGGGACGAGTGCGTGAGAGTGAGATGATCAGTCGGATGGGACGAGTGCGTGAGAGTGAGATGATCAGTCGGATGGGACGAGTGCGTGAGAGTGAGATGATCAGTCGGATGGGACGAGTGCGTGAGAGTGAGATGATCAGTCGGATGGGACGAGTGCGCGAGAGCGACCCTGTGTATGTTAAAGAACTCGCTGGATAGCCTTAAGACGGGAGGTTACCATCTGTCTCCCAAAAGCTGTCCAGTAGGTTCCTTTCACGAACCGTCCTGAGCACTTGGGGTCTTCGTGACCTGGACATTTAGCCCATTGTGTAGAAAAAATGCTCTCGAAGATAAAACAACTCAAGGAAAGGATTAAGAGGTTGAATAAATTATCTTATACATACAGAATGTGAGCTGGGAATCAATTCCATTACTTATTATTCCACTAAATGCTTTCTTGCATATTTGGAAATATAATAATGATTTGTTGATCATTTGCCGTGTCTTTAAAGCATTTTAAAAGTTAATAGGTGCAATCAGAGGAGTGGCGAAGAGAGAAGAATATTTTTAGGTTTATACAACGTCCTATTTTTTTTTCAAATTTATTCCCGAAGTATCATCTATACTAGGTGTTCTCAACGAGGGATAAGCGGTAAAAGGTTTTGGGGTAAGCCGTGAGAGCTCAAAAGTCGCTAGATCTAATAACAAAACTAAAAAAAAACATTGTTATATTTTAACTACAGTTTTATCTATCTATACAAGGGGTACGCCAGTTACATACAGATTTCAAGGGGGTACGTGAAGCATAAAAAGGTTGAGAGCCACTGATCTATACAATTATTTTACACAAAAAATCCCACTAAGCTAAAGCTTATCAGTCGAAATATATATGGTTGTAACAAATTATGGGATAGCTAACATGAATATTATGGCACACAAAAATAAAAGAAGAAATTAAATTTGTAAAAAAAAAGGTACGAAAATATTAAACTAATATGTTCAACAATAATTCGTATTAAATAAGTAATATACCTATATATTAGGCATTAAGCAGTTTTATTGTATTTAACACTTTGATTTCATTGGACATTTAATCCATTGTGTGAAAAAAAGTGCCGCTCAGAGGTAAAACAACTTTGACTTCCCCACAAAAATTCCCAGAAACACCTTAGGGTTCCCTGATTATTTCTTTATTAAACGATTTCTTCGCTATTGAATCATTCTTCTGAATTCCGTCATCACTCAATAATTGACTTCAATGATGACATACGTTAAAAGATAAAAGAAAGATGCATTACTGTTCACGAAAATCGTAACAAAAGAAGGGACAAATCAGAACACGCTCATATTTGGGGGTTCAATGTAGTGTTAGTGTAGTAATAAATAATTACAATATGAAGGCTTTGCGTTATTTTACCTCTGAGCGGCACTTTTTTTTGCACACAATAGGCGAAATGGCCAGATTACAAAGACCCCGAGAAGGTTGGGGCTCACTGGACAGCTATTAGGAGATAGGGGGAAGCCTCCCGTCATGGCCATCCAGCGTATTCTTTAACTTGCATAGGGTATGGCTCTCCCGCACACAGAGTCACGGCTTAACGTCCCATACAATGGACGACGACGGTCTTTCCAAGCCCACCGGTGTCGCCTACTGACCACAGGCAGAGAGGTTTGAGGAGATAAATCACAACGCTGCTCCAAATGGGACTCGAACTGGGAACGCAGATTACGAGGTGGAAATAAATCACAACGCTGCTCCAAATGGGACTCGAACTGGGAACGCAGATTACGAGGTGGAAATAAATCACAACGCTGCCCCGACTGGGACTCGAACCTGGGAACTGCAGATTACGAGGCGGAGAAAAATCACAACGCTGCCCGATGCCCTGACTGGGACTGGAACCTGGGAACTGCAGATTACGAGACAGAGATAAATCACCACGCTGCCCGGACTGAGACTCGAACCTGGGAACTGCAGATTACGAGCCTGGCTCACTATTGACTGAGCCCCAATTATACTAAACTTTTCTAAGTAATAAATAAACTAGATATTAATATATTTTTGAACTTTGTGATTTTTTAAATAACGCAGAATGAAATAATTTTTATCTCGTTTCTATTTTTGCCTTAACTGATGTGATACAGTCACCATTATTCTGTACAAAACCTTCGAATCACAGGAACGAAAGTAGAACTTCTATTCATTAAATGTTTAGTGGAAGTGATTGTTCACCAACTGCACAGAAGCATGAAATTCTAAAGTAGTCAAAAAGCATCCTTGTTTTCGTCTTCGTAGATTGGACAAAATGAAAGATTAATAACTTGTCCCTTACGATTTCTGAAAAAGAGGCTCTCACTCTATCAGCTATGCAAGACTTACTTATCGTCTCAAAGAAAGCCTGAAATAATAATGCGCACTACAGCGAAAAAGGGGAAAAAAAGACATGTTTGGTCAAATCCGATTACAGAGCTTTGAAAGTTCAGTAAGTGTTGGAATTTTTCCTCTTTGATGTTCAGCGTTGAATGTCAGTGCTACCCCAAAACTCTGAAACTAGGACGATTGGTAAATGTTTCAGATGTTCTAGATAAGAATATTAGAAATTTAAAGTTTCTTTACAAGGAATATTGCTCCAATTGATATTTTATGAATCTGACCTTTAGCGTAGAAGGATAAGTAGCCTTTTTTCTGGCATTGGTTGTATAAATAAATGATAAACGAAATAATTCACTCAAATAATATTTCATTGAGAAAATAATTTTTAACATTACTAAAAGTTTCAGAAATTGCAAATGTAAGAATTATAATTAGTGCAGTATAAATAGAAAGAATAATAAGTAGAGAGTTTGATAGCTGGGGAGAATGTAGAGAGACTATGAGACTGCGCAGTTGGCTCTTTGATAGTTCTTACATATCATTGGTCAATGTGACTGTCGTCATCCAATGATAAATGAGAACTGTCGAAGCGTCTACTGCGCAGTCTCACAGTCTTCCTCTTGCTTAGGGTTGGGTTCCTTTACTTCTGAGCGGCACAGTTAGGAGAACAGATGGTAACCTCCCGTCACGTCTATCCCCATGTTCTTTAACGTGCACAGTGTATGACTCTTTTGCACACGGGGTCACGGCTTTACGTCTCATCCGACGGACAGCAGCCTTTCCAAGACCATCGGCGTTCCCTTCCTGACCGAGGGCAGGTTAACAGCGATAAGTTTAACGCTAACACAGTTGGGATTTGAATGATAAAGGTGACACTGGTGGGTTGAGTTGTTTTACCTCTGAGCGGCACGTAGTTGGCTAAATGGCCAGGTTGCAAGAACCCCGAGGGAACAAGGAGCCACGGCTTAACATCCCATACGACGACTCCATTCCTCGTGCTACTTCTAAAGCTGCCACTATTTATTCTGGTGTCATTTCCATTACCACGTGCAGAGTGATTAAACTAATAAAGTATTGTTTTAGTTTTCACTCAATACTTGAATATTATTTTCTTTTCCATAAGTAATTTGCAGCTCTGATATATTATATTCTCCAACAATTACTCTTAAGTTTGAAAATTGTTTTACACAACATATTTTTAAGTATCAGCATTGGCTGCAAAATAAGCATTAACGACAGCATTGCAATCAAATATTTTTTTCCACATTACAGAGAAAAATCGAAGAAGCTTTGTGTAATATCTTCCATGATTAATCTCTCCAATTTCCTGCCGTTACTTAAAAAGATAAATCATTCTTTTCAAATGTTCAGTAATTGCATCGTTATTGTCTTATTGAATAAATACAGTTCTAAGAGGAGATAAAATAAAATATAGACTTTGCTACCCAGATGGTGAGCTAATATCACAAACATTACTTCATAGTCGAAATAATAAGCTTATCAAAAGTAAATCCTTATAGGGAATAATTTGCAATAGCTGAATATATCGTGTTGTTGAAAAAACTGAGAATTGTTATACCTGTGCGTTTTCCCTCATGTTTACATAGATATAGCAAAAAAACAAAAACTCCATAGAGAGAGAAAAAACGAAACAAGAAACAAAATAGTTACCATGGTAACCTGACTGGTATTAATAGTTCAAACGCCGTTTGTTGAGTTCAAACGTTAATCACGATACAAAGAATTTCAAATGAAGAAAGCTCAACGATTTTCCCCTCGAATGCTGGGCATGCTTGAAGTGGCTTTTCGCTGCTTGATGAATTTTGCTTTTTAACGAGAGTGCCTTGAGTACTTTGAACTCACTCTCTAGAGAGAAAGAGCAGAACGATGCAAGTTTGTTTTTTTTTGACTCGCATCTCTTGAAGAAAGTAGAGCATTTTTTACTGTATTCTCAGAATATTCATTACATTAACACCATTATACTCTGAATATTCACATATTTCAATCTAAATTATAAATTCTCGACCCCATTGACCTCCCGACCACATTGGGGTGGGGGTGCTCAGTCGGTAGCGCGCCAGACTCGTAATCTGTAGTTCCCAAGTTGGAGTCCCAGCTGGGTGAGCGTTAGATTTATCTCAGCAAAATTCTCCCGCCCTGCCCACAGTCAGTAGGGTACACCCATGGCCTTGTAAAGGCGACCGTCCGTGGATGGGACGTTAAGCCGTGGCCCCGTGTGCGGGAGAGTCATATCCTGTGCATGTTAAAGAACACGCTAGATGGCCTTGATGGGAGGCTACCATCTGTCTCCCAACAGCTGTTCCAATGGGTCTCCTCCCCCAACCTTCTCTGAGCCTTCGGGGTCCATGTGATCTGGCCATTTAGCCTATGGTGTGCAAAAACGTGCAGCTCAGAGGTGAAACAACCCAACCCGACCCCATTAGATTGAGTTGTCTTACTTCTGAACGGAGCTATTTCGCACACAATGGCTAAATTGCCAGGCCGAAAGGACCCCTGTGGCTCAGATAAGGTTGGGGCAGGGGACCCACTGAACAACTGTTATGAGATAGATGGTAGCCTGCACACGGAGCCAAGTCTTAACGTCCCATCAGACGGACCGCTGTCTTTCCAAGCAAATCGGTGTCACCCACTGATCGAGGGCAAATCGGAAAGTTTTGAAGATATAAATCTCAACGCTGGGACTCGAACCTGGAAACTGCAGAATACTGGACTGACGCGTTACCGACTCTAGCCCTTCAAAAAATGTTAGAAAATTTCCATGTTATGGCAATGGTAATATAACTTCGAAGCTCTAACTTCTAAAATAGACATTTAAGGAAAAATGTGACTGAAGGTAAATTAAAGATTATAATCAAACCAATTTAAATTCCGTTTTTTAACGATATTTATTCAGTATTTAAAGAGTCATGGAAACTAGAATTTTTAAGAATGATATTGAGTCATAAAAATTTATCCCAGAAATTAGTTAAAACTGAAATAATAAATATTGTCTCAAACCATTTAATAAAATGAATATACATTTTAGAAGTCTGCCTAATAATTATTTCAATATTATAGAACTAAGAGTGATTTTTATGAAAGAAATTTATTTTAAAATATTCTGCTTCTATAACTTTTTAAATACTCTACGAATATTGTGAAAAATCGAAATTTAAATAGATTTGATATCGATCTTTTATTTATATTTAGTTACAACATTTCATTTATCCCTGCAAAACACCCCGCCTTGCCCGCAGTCAATAGACTCCATCGATGGACTTGGAAAGGCCGCCATCCGTCGGATGGGACGTTAAGAAATGGGTTGTTTTACCTCTGAGCGGCACTTTTTTTGCACATTATGGGCTAAATGGCCAGATCACAAGGACACCGAAGGCTCGGAGAAAATTAGGGGAGGTGATACACTGGAACAGCTTTTGGGGACAGATTGTAGCCTCCAGTGAAGCCATCCAGAGTGTTCTTTAACGTGCAGAGGGTATGGCTCTCCCGCACACGTGACCACGGCTTAACGTCCCATCCGACGGAAGGCGGCCTTTCCAAGCCCATCGGTGTCCCCTGCTGACCGTGGGCAGGGCGGGGAATTTTGCAGAGACAAATCTCAACGCTGACCCAGCTGGGACTCGAACCTGGGAACTGCAGATTATGAGCCTGGCGCACTACCGACTGAGCCACCCCCGCCCCTGGGACGTTAAGACGTGGCTCAGTGTGCGGGAGAACCATACCCTGTGCACGTTAAAAACACTCTGGATGACCCTGATGGGAGGATACCATCTGTCTCCCAACAGCTGTTCCAATGGGTACACTCCCCAACCTTCTCTGAGGCTTCGGGGTCCTTGTGATCTGGCCATTTAGTCCATTGTGTGCAAAAAAGTGGCGCTCAAAGGCGAAACAACTCAACCCATGTTTCTATTAAATGCATACTTTAGAAGTAATAAAAAATTAATTGCTCCACGAGTATCTGTTTCCCATAGAGATCTGACACGAGCCTGCCAGTTTAATACGTCATAGAGACAATCTGTGAAGATGGCGAAAGCTCGTCAGTAAGACAACACAAACATCTATGTTTTACCTGTCGCTCGAACCCAACGAACTTGGGTTCGAGCGACAGGAATCCAAGCGCGCTAACCATTCTCCCACACGGACGGTTTAGAATTTTTAGATCTGCGAATTTAAATTCCCATTGATACACTATGTAAATTCTCTAATAATTTGGTACAGCAGTCTATAAGCAGAATGCAGTAAATTTAGCAATGTGCAATAATAAGTGTTGTTTCAAAATGGAAAAGGTAGAACAGAACATGACTTCTTTTCTGCTCCAGAAATTGTTATGTAAACTGCTGCTTCGTTCACGTTTTCTCCCATAAGAATTATTGACATTGCTTAAGTAGTACTGCACCAAATCCTAAGTGTTCGTAATAGCCTGTATTCGTGAGCTGAAGAACTAATGCGCTTGAGAATAAAAGAAGTCTCACAAAAAGGGAAAAAAATCAACTTAAAAGAAGCTTTATTCTTTCTATTTTTACCCTCCCTCGAGTAATCGGATTTGACCGAAACATCGTTTCATCATCAAAAAAGTCGCATTATTTTTTTTACCGTCGATCTGAGACAATAAGTAAGTTTTAAGATACTGACAGAAATTTGTCTCGAGTTGTAGGAGCGAAGGGAATATTATTGGCTTTTTCTTCTTTCACGATCTCTCCCAGATGCAAGAGAGAAGAAAGACGTACGTCTCGGGCTTCCAGTATCCAAGGAGATATTTCAGCTGTCTAGAGTGATGGAGTCGCAAACGAAGCTGATCAGCTTTTATTTGCCTGGCTCGCAATTTCGACAGATCTTCGGATTTGTTTCGAAATGCTGTTAGAGATTTCTTTGGCATGAGATGGAGCTGAAGTATAAAGTGGAAAGGGAAATGCAAAAGGCGTGAATTGAGAATTCATATAAATTATTTATGAGAGAGAAATTTAAAAATTGAAAAAAAACTTTAAAAATTTAAAAAACGTATTAGTGTTAAGTTAAGAAACGTGTTATTAAAGTTAGTGATCCGTTTATGAATAAACTAAAATTTACCACTTGAAGATTGAAAAATATTTAAAACAATAATTTTTTAATAAGTATTTAAAATGATTTTTAAACGGTAGTATTTTTTTAAATATTTGTTACTTTTTTGTGCAGATAATTATTAATAACAGACACAGAATGGTCAGTTGGAAATAAGTCAGAGAGCTGAGTAAAATCTTAAAAGCTTTCTATTAAAAAAATGACACTAAAATAAATAAATCTCATCAAATCTTATCTAAATCTCGATTTTCAAAAATTATTCTTTTGATATAGAGCAAAGGTGGGCAAACTGCAGCTCCCGAAGCTACTCTATACGGCTCCCGAAGCTACTCTATACGGCTCCCGAAGCTACTCTATACGGCTCCCGAAGCTACTCTATACAGCTCCCGAGACAATATTGGGTTTCATTGTGAATTTTTCTAAAAGTTTATATTAACCCTTTGAGATTCGGGAGAGGAAACGGTAGTCTTCCCGTAGACCCGAGAGGTATAAAATTCAGAAGTATACCATTGAAATCGCCGTTTTCAATAGATTACGAAGAAAACGAAAACATAACCAAAACTTGTTTTAAACAAGTACGGATGATGCAACTGGACTCTGCGTCTTCACTCTTCATGCAGTACACACATGTTACGCGCTTAAGGCGGTAGCGGAACATAACTAGTAACTGACTTTTGGAAGCAATCCCAGAAGCAAAGTATCCCAATTTTCAGAAAACTGATTTGCGATTACTCTCTTTTTTTGGGACAACTTACTGCTGTGAATTTCTCTTCTCTGTAATGAAATTTGTCAAGTCAAAACATCGTGCTAATCTCACTAACAAGCCACCTTACTGAGTTTCTTAGAACAGCTTTGACATCCTACCAGCCAGATTTTAAACTATTAATTGCAAAAATGAAGACTCAATCAAAGTCTTCAACGAGCAGGGATTAAACATATTCTGCTTTGGTGAGTAGGACTACTATATAATTGTATTTTTTATTATTTATAAATACAATTTTAAAATAATATTTTCTGTGGCTCTTGAACATTCAAAAATGTATGAAAAATATTTTATGTGGCTCTTCTTATTGAAGAACTTGCCATCCATGATAGAGTTATAAAGGTTGAAACATTTAACAGCTAAGCTAGTTTGCAAAAAAATTCTTTAAAAATGACGAAAATTGAAATAAAGATTATATAAACTGCTAAAAATGCAGTTATATATTTTAGTAAGGGGGACGAATTGGATTAGTCTATAGCGCGCCACGCTCGTAATCTTATTTTCTAACGTTCGCGTCCGAACTCTGCGTGGTTGAGATTTTTCTCCCGAAATACCCGTTCTGCTCTGGGTGAGAAAGGAACTCCAATGGACTCAGAAAGACCGCCGTACATCGGTGGGAAGTTATGTCGTGGCTTGTGCGTAGACATCCTACGTTAAAGAACATACTGGATGGCCTTGACGAGAGGTTTCCATCTGTCTCCTAACATCTGTCCAGTTAATTACCTTCGTCTGTCCAACTCTGATCACTCGATGTGCTGTTTATCTGGTAATTTAGCCATTAACCGTTAAAAAAAACTACGCTCAATTGAATACGGAGTGCCACAGGGATCTGTTCTGTGTCCCTTATTATTTATATTAATGATTTAGATTCCATTAACCTAACAGGTAAATTAACTATTTTTGCTGGCGAAACTTGACTGACATATACTGGCTCTGATTCTTCGATTATTTTTAAGCAAGCAAATAATGATTTAGAACATACTGGATGGCCTTGACGAGAGGTTTCCATCTGTCTCCTAACATCTGTCCAGTTAATTACCTTCGTCTGTCCAACTCTGATCACTCGATGTGCTGTTTATCCGGTAATTTAGCCATTAACCGTTAAAAAAAAAAACTACGCTCAATTGAATACGGAGTGCCACAGGGATCTGTTCTGTGTCCCTTATTATTTATATTAATGATTTAGATTCCATTAACCTAACAGGTAAATTAACTATTTTTGCTGGCGAAACTTGACTGACATATACTGGCTCTGATTCTTCGATTATTTTTAAGCAAGCAAATAACGATTTAGAATTAATTAGAAATTGGTCTAGAAGTAGTTTTTTAACAATAAATCTGAAAAAGACAAATGCAGTTTATTTCTATTTAAAGAAAAATTGTTCTGTTACAGATATTTTGCATTGCAATAAATTGAAATATTATGATACAAATTATTCATCGAAAAGTCACTGTAATTGTCCTTAAATTTCTTTTATGCCGTCAGTAAAATATTTAGTTATTTGGATTGATGCATGCCTAACTTGGAACGTGCATGTAACATGGGTTAAAAGAAAGGTCATCCATAACCTAACCCGCTTATATCTCGTAAGACACTTAGTTACATTTAAATTTATGTGCACATTGTATTATACATTAATAAGTTCTCAATTAACATATGACATAAAATCTTGGGGAGGGGGCATTTATTTAAATAATTTTAAACAACGTTAGTGCTTCAAAAGAGATTTATTCGCTTATTAACTAAAAGCCCAAAAAATGCAACCTTCATTACCTTTGTTTCGGGAAGCAGGAATTTTACCTTTACGCTATGAATATTTTTTTGAAATTATTAAATACTTTTACTTTAGAAATGAAAGCATTAAAACTGATAGGAATAAGTACCAATTAAGACGGGATAAAAACATAAATTATGAAATTCCTGCATTACATAAAAATTTTTTATGCACTACTATTTGTACTTAGCACGGAAATTCCTTTCCTCTCTTCCGGTCAGCATGAAAAATATAAAGAATTATCATTTGTTTTCTAAAGTTCTTAAGAACTACATTTGGAAACTGGACGATGTGGAAACTTTTTTTTTGCATTAAACTACTGGAACTATTTATATGTAACATAGATATTGAATGTTTCTATCTTTCTGACTTTCACACTTCTGGATTACTAGAATTTTTTTGTTTTGAGTTGTTTTCGTATTTTGTGTATTATATTCAATGTGACGACTGATGCTATCAATTTAAATTGTTTCTGTATGGAGATCTCACGAACGAGCCTACTCTTATGAGACCTCAAAAGTTTTGGTATACTGTTAAACATTATTTGAAATAAAAATTATCTATCTTATCATTTGAACTTGTTTGAGAAGTGGGGGATGACCCTACCGGTAGCGCGCTGGGCTCTTAATCTACAGTTCGCAGGTTCGAGTCCCACCTGGACCAGCGTTGATATCTATCTCTGAAAAATTCCCCGCCCTCGGTCAGTAAAGAACACCGAGAGGCTTCAAAAGGCTGCCGTTCGTCGGATGGGATGTACAGCGGTGGCTCCGTGTTCAGGAGAGCCATGCTCTATGCATATTAATGAACATACCGGATGGAATCTGGGAACTACTATCTGTCTCCTAACAGCTGTCGAGTGGTTATTCTTTCCTCAAACCTTCTCTGAGCCTTGGGGGTCCTTGTGACCGGGCCATTTAACTTATTGATGCAGAAAAGTACTGCTTAGAGGTATAAATAACAACAGAAACAAAAACTGTTGGAATTAACTTTCCAGATCAATTATTTTAGCTGGAATTTTTCCCCTTAATTATTTCAGCCTTATAACTCGAATATTAACTCCTTATATTTCTCAGTATAGCCGATGTTAGAAGTCTTTAGAGTGATATAGCTTTGGATAGTGGCTTGGTAATCAGTTCTAGTTCAGTTTGGAAGAAACGTTATATGCTATCTTCGATACTCTATAACCTTTAAAATAAGAGTTTCATGGGAAAATGCAACTAAATTAAAGATCTCAATCAATCCTGTCTAAATATCGATTTCAACAATATTCCTTTGTTATTTAAATAGTTATGGAAGTTAACAGCAACAACGCTAGACAAAAGAATTTACCTTGGAAATTAGCAGTAACTTAAATAAGGAGCATTATTTCAAACCATTTCGTAACTAACTACACATTTTAAACGTGTGTGCAAATAATTCCTTCAACATTCGTTAAATTTTTTGATAAAATTCTTGGAATACATTGCTGCTCTGAAATGTTTAAAATTCCATTCCTGGTGAAGTGAAACTATTATTGAAGTGTAATAAGGTGGGGTGAAAATCTATTATTGAAAATCGAGATTTAAATAGATTTAACTGAGATTTTTATCTCAGTTACAGCTATCTAAATCTCATTTTTTTAATTCGAAATTAATTTCCCCTTGACAAACATAGGGTGGGAGTGGTCATAGTCAATGCTCACCGATTGTAAATATATTCCGTAAATTATGTTGTTTTGATTATTTCTTGTATACTCATTAATATTTATAACTAAATAAATATACCTCAACTCTTGCATGTAGATTCATGGCTATATTTTTTAATTTAATCCTCAGAATTCAAAGTTACCGAACATGAAGAGCAAGCAAACAAACATACAAAATACATGCGAACAGGAAATGACAAAGATCAATAATTTTATTATTTTTAGCTCTTTCATTCAAACGTTAAGTGTTCGCAAACTTAATGCATTTGCCTTAACTAATTATCTATCTATTATCGCATGTGAATCGCTCATAATTGTATGTTTTCAGTGTAATGTGTCTCAGCAGGTTCCAAATGCCCGATTCCTCTGGAAAGCATTGAGCCTCAGCTCTGTCCTATTTTAATAGCTGTCCATAAATTTCTAACTGATCTTCCCCATCAGCTAAAGCACGTACCGTTTCAGCAAATAATATTATTTTAGATTATTTGTTCAGAACAAATAATATCAAATATTTAAAGTTCCTCAAAGATTTGTTTCAATGGCATTCCGGAGATTAGAGGCGGAATATACAGATTTATAAAGGATAAAGAGTATGTCACTAGTAACGGAATAATGTATTTAACTTTGGTATTATTGTTGTTTACATACAACAACAGCACAATAATTAAAATAATACTTGTTGCATTTGATATAATTCTAACGATGATTCAGCGTTGAAAGAGATTAGAATTCTCTACTACATTCCTATTAGCCTTCATTGCGGAACAACAGATATGTTTATCTTTAAAATACAAAATGCAATTTTTTACATGCTTTACAAAGTTTTAATTGCTAAAGACTTGGCCTTAAAATGTTTAATAACTTACCAAAAAAAAACGCATGAGAAATATACCATGCAATTTTTTAAAAAGGAGATTAAATTATGGTGTTAAGCTAATAAACATCATGTGCATCAAACTAACGCATTTTTTTCGAAGATCAAATACTATTCTTTTAGAACCTTTGTATCAATAAATGCTTTATATACTATTAAATGGAACAAGTAAAAATTTTTAAATTTCTCAGTGAACAATAGTAAAGGTTAATAAAATATTATTCGTATTTTTTTTTTCAAAATCACGAGTTAGCATTACAACGTTAAGTCAACTCAGCACAAGAGTTTAATTAACTGATTTTACTTTGTATCTGTCGGTCCTTCTGTACACATTCAACACTTTTGTATTTAATCATTTACAATATTCGTTTAAAGTATTGCTTATTAACTTCAGGGCTCCTCTAATACTGAAAACGAAAACTACGGAAAATTTCAAAAATGAAAACCATTAATATTTCATTAACACCTATCCAAATCAAAAAGAATTTTTACTTTTATCTAAATACAAAAAGCAGTTTAAGGTCTACGGACGTACAAATTCACAAGTTAAAACTCTTGTGGTTGGGTTGTTTTACAGCTGAGGGGAGCTTTTTTTGCGCACAATGGGATAAATGGCCACAAAGACTCAGAGGGCTCAGAGAAGGTTGGGGCAGAGGACCCACTGTAACAACTGTTGGGAGAAGAATGGTAGCCTTTCGTCAAGGCCATCCAGCGTGTTCTGAATGTGCACAGGGCATGGCTCTCCCGCACACAGTTTAACTTCCCATCCCACGGACGGTGGTCTTTCCAACCCCATCGGTGTCCCTTACTGATCGAGGGCAGGATGGGAGTTTTGCGGAGATAAATCTCAACACTGGCCTGGGAGGGACTCGAATCTGGGAACTGCAGATTACGAGCCTGGCGCGCTACCGACTGAGCAGCCCCCCCTTCCCCTTCACCCTTTTGTGATGAGTTGTTTTAAGAATGTAATGCTAAATGTAATTTTTTTCAAAAAAAATGAATTTGAAAAAAAGAATTTATTAAAAAAATCTTTTGTCTGGAATTTTGCTGTTATATAATATATGACACCTGAAAAACGAATAAAATTCGTTAAAAAAAGGTGGGTTGGTAGTATTGAATGCAAAATGTATAGCTAATAGGGAATGTGACCCTTTCTAGCACTACTACATAAAGACATTAGCATATTAGGTACTAACCATCTAGGCTTTATACAGACCAGGAATTTCGATCCATAATAAAGTATGCCCCCCCCCCCTTTTTTTTAACAGTATAATGTGAAATTTTTGTTAAGGACAAATTAAAATAATATATTTTTTTCCACTGCCAGGGAAGTAAACACTCTTAGTGTTACGTCGATATCAAATGCAGAGTTGACTTGAGTCGTGTGGGATATGAGCCCACTACTTCTTGATAACATGTCAGGTGCTCTAATGCCTCATCACAGGGGATTGGTGCATAGCTTTCGTTCCAGTCCTAGCTACCATTTACAGACCACCGCAGAGTTACCGACCTCTAATCAAGATCTCTAACTGACGTGAATTTTTATACCTGCAGTACACAACTCTGTATCTCTTGCAGGCAGCGTCTTTTCTGTTTCACACGGTCTCTTGCAGTAGATGGCAGAATGTATTTTGCGAGTATTTAGCTATCTGTTAATAAATTGAAGAAATGCGTCGACGTTTTTGTTCAACTGTCAGAGGCTTTTGTTCAACTGTCCTCTTAGTGTAACTTCAATCCTAAGAGTGATTACTTTTCTGACAGTTGAACAAATCGTCGAAAAATTTCTTCAATTATTAAACGACTATGGCCGAGTGGTTAACATCTTTGCTACTGTTTATAGGGACCTGGTAACTACTGATTAAAGGGAGCCCGGTAAGGCATAGTTGTTTATCTGCAGAGGTCTCACCTTTCTCATTGATCTTCCATATGGCGTATTAAACTGACAGGCACCTGAAAGACTCCTGTGGCAAGAGCTGCTTGAAGGGTGATTTATTTCTGAAATTTACATCATTCGTTGTGTACCATGGGTAAATTAAAGCTACTATATTGCTTACACCGTGGAGAAAGTTGCACCTGTTCGATTAAGAGCAAAATGTTCTATTCAGAAAATCGAACTCAACTCTTATTTGTCAGTTCTATTCCCAAACACTTTTTTCGTGTGCTTTTTTTTCGTAAGGTACCTAAACAAAAACGTTACAAATATCTCAAGATTCTGCACCAGATTAGGAAAATGGAGCCACCAGAGCAGCGATTCCCAAACTGTGGTAAACGAAATCTGCATGGTAAGCAAGTTTAGGGCCAGCATTCATTCACACGTGAATTTGTACCACTTTGTAGCATGGCAAAACAAGAATATAAATATATTTTCAGTACTACCGATTTCATTCATATAACTTGTTCGAAAATGTTTTTTTTTGTTAGCAAGACGATGTTACTTTCATATATACATATTATCAGTATAAAAATGGCTAGGCATTTGATCGGAAAAAAAAGAAAACGTGTGGGAATCGCTGCACTAGATAGGTGTTAAAAAAGCACCCATTTAGCTGATTTTTTAACTTTCACGGGAACATGTTCTTTGCGTGCTAACCTCTCCAGCTTGTTCTGAAATGTTTATTTTTTTCACCAAGAACAGAGTCAAGCGAAAAAGAAAAATTTCATATGTCATAGGCGCGACTTGTCAGGCAAACCTCGCATTGCCAGTCTGAAGCGTTTACATAGTGTTGAATTTTATTGCAGGCAAAGTAAGTAGAAGAATAACACGTCTCCTCTGGGGAATATATCTAGCTCGTTTTCAAAGAGAATGAAGTTTCTTGTTTTCCCCATTAGCATTCTCTAACAGTGGAAATTAGAACTAATGGATAATTGGGGAAATGCGAATAGTAATGGTTTATTTGTACCTATAAAATGCAAAAAGAAAGTTTTATTTATCGCTTTAAAATATTTGCGTTTTCCTCTTTTTTGGGGTAAGGGAGAAAATTATTGCTATCAACGTCAACTTTTTGACAAAACACTCTGCCACCAAAATTTTGAAATTTCTAACATTAATTTATCGTTTGCAATATTTGTTTGAAATTTTGGTATTATGCCTTCGTTAGAGAAGGCATTTATTAAAGCAATTGGTGAAATTTAGAAAATGCGAATCGTAATATTTAGTAATATTTATCCAACAACTCAAACAGAATTTTCCATTCATTTTTACCCCCCCCCCAAAAAAAAAATCAGACGGGCAGACAGTTGACAAAATAAAAACAATCTAAAAGGTACGGTTAATACATATATTGCACAAACATTTCCTCATGTACTTAGATTTGTAAGTTAGCCAATTGTGTATTTAGCACTTCTATGTAGTGCTAAATACTAAATATGTAGCACTACTATGTAGCGAAAAATATGGCGCGGAACTGCAGCCCATTTATAACTTTTTCCCATCGACAACGTTCTTCTTCATTGACAAATCTCCATCGGTAGCGTACTATTTATTCCATTCATCCTGATTTGGCTCCCCATTGACCTAACATGGGAATTCTTTAATATTTTGGATGTAACAGAGCGTAACTGAATTGTAACAGATCGTTGGCTAAAGTGAAATGTTACTGAAAAGCTAAACCTTGTTTTAATGGGTTTTTAGCTGGTTTGAAAACAAAAATGTACGCCGAGGTATTGCTTTGTCATCTGTCAGATTGCAATCCTTCAATTGTTTTGTTTTGATAGATAAATAAAAAAAGTGTTTTCCCCGCTGAAAAGGTACTAATGAAATATTAGAATAAAATTTCCGAATTTTAATTTCTACCATCCCTAAAGTTGGAAAATGCCAAATTTTAAACAAATAATAATAATAATTTACTTCATGAAGGGGTTACAGTAAAGCCAAGATACAGGTAATTTCGAGATTAAGGATATTAATTTAAAACGCTAGCAGCATAATCGTGCTACAAAATTTAAGACTTTCTGGCAGAGTGCTGTGGTCAAAAGGCTTTCACTGGCAGTAGCAAGTTTCCCACTGGAGTTAAAAAAAAAGCAATATGTTTTAACAACAGATAAATGAAATATTTTCTTTGGTTTGGATAGTTACTAATGATATATCACTTTTCGCCTTTCCTCAGTCATATCTTAGGTCGAATTTACATCATTAGAGGGTGATCAGATTTGAAAATGGACTCTATTATTTCTGAAAACGAACATCCCATATTACCTGGATTGGGTTGTTTTACCTCTGAGCTGCACTTATTTGCACAAAATTGGCTAAATGGCCAGTTCACATGGATTCCGGGGGGGTGGGGGGGTCAGTCGGTAGCGCGCCAGGCTCGTAATCTGTAGTTCCCAGGTTCGAGTCCCAGCTTTGTCAGCGTTGAGATTTATCTCTGCAAAATTCCCCGCCCTGCCCGTGGTCAGTAGGGGACACCGATGGGCTTGGACAGGCCGCCGTCCGTCGGATGGGACGTTAAGCCGTGGCCCCGTGTGCGGGAGAGACATACCCTGTGCACGCTAAAGAACACGCTGGATGGCCTTGACGGGAGGCTACCATCTGTCTCCCAACAGCTGTTCCAGTGGGTCCCCTCCCCCAACCTTCTCTGAGCCTTCGGGGTCCATGTGACTGGCCATTTAGCACATGGTGTGCAAAAAAGTGCCGCTCAGAGGTAAAACAATCCAACATGGATCCCGAAGGCTCAGAGAAGGTTGGGGGAGGGGACCCACTGGAACAGCTATTGGGAGACAGATGGTAGCCTCCTGTCAAGGCCATCCAGCGTGTTCTTTAGCGTGCACAGGATATAGCTCTTTGGCACACGGAACTACGGCTTAACGTCCCGTCCGACGGACTGCGATCTTTCCAAGTCCATCGGTGTCTCCTACTGATCGAGGGCAGGGTGGTGAGTTTTGCGAAGCTAGCTTTCAAAGCTGACCCATCTTAGACTCGAACCTGCCAACTGTGGATTACTAGCTTGGCGCGCTAAAGACTGAACCCGCCCTCCCCCATATTACCAAAGTCGATATGATATTATTATAGTTTGATTTCAGTTTTCAGTTACTTTTTTAGCTATACGACCAATGCAGCAGTGTTTGGGTCGTACTCTATAAACGTTTTAAATATATTTTACGAACGTTTTCGGAAAAATCACCCTATGTTAAATATCTTTAATTATTGCGTAATATAATTTATATTCACAGGGCCATATAGCAGAAGACGTGGCTCATTCGGTAGCTTTCCAAACTCGTAATTTGAAGTTACCCCGTTCTATTCTCAACTTTGCCAGAATTGAGATTTCATCTTCTCTAACCACTGCCTTCAGCCAGTAAGGAGACACCGATGGCCTTTGAAAGACCGTCGATGGGCGTTAAGCCATTGTCCCGTGTGCAAGAGAGCTATACCCGTGCACGTTAAAGAACAGGCTGGATGGCCTTGCCTGGAAATTACCCTCTGTCTCCTAACAACTGTCCAATGTGTCCCTTTCTCCCAAAGTGTTCTGAGCTCTTCTGGGTCCTTGTGATCTAACCATTTTGTTCAAAAGAGTCAGGACACTATACCTCTCTTCCAATTAAAGAACAGACTGAATGGCCTTGACTGGAAACTACCACCTGTCTCCTAATAGTTGTCCAACGTATCCTCTCCCCTAATGGGTTCTGAGTCCTTATGGGTCCTTGTGACCTAACAATTTTTTGCAAAAATATCAGGACACCATATCTTTGTTCCAGATAAAGAATACGCTGAATGGACTTGATTGGAGCTATCATCTGTCTCCTAACAGCTGTCCAACGTGTTGGACAAATAATCCCCTTCCCCAACGTGTTCTGAACCTTTGGGGATCCTTGTGACCTAACCATTGTGTGGAAGAAACTGCTGTTCATAAGTAAAAACAGCCAAAATGATGTATAGAGAAAAACATGTTCAGTTGATTTATGAGATGTAAGAGATTTCATTGTTATAAGTGCATTTGTTAATTTTTTTCAATTTCAAATCAGATATTTTTGGGACTTTATGTTTTACTCTTCGCATGTTCTCCCTCTTCAATTACGTTGAATTTCTACTGTTAAAAGGTATTCATTGAAATGGAAAAATGACGAAAGTTTTTGCTAATATTCAATCACGCTAAATCAGAGAAATTTTAACAGTCAATTTATGCTAAAAACCCGATTTTTACGTGATAGAGTGTGGTAATCAAGTGGGGATAAACTGGAAGTTACGAAAGCGAATATTCACCATTCGCGAAAGATTATTAGATTTTCCGATAACGTTTTCAATGATTCGCAAAGATTTTAGATATGTACGGTACTTTCCATAACCATCTAAATGTTTAAAATCGACAGAAATATTGAAAAACAGATATTTTACCAGAAATATAAAAGTGCATAATTGCACGCCTGTTTGTGGTAGTATGTGTTTTTCTCTGATTCTAAGGTGGAAATCACTTAAAATATAATGAAAATGAAATGATAGTATGCTTTAAGACAGGGTGAGTAAAACAAACTCCTACCTTAACGGGAAAATATCTTTCTCACTGAGATTGTAAGTAACCGTCAAATACTGGCTTTACATCGTTCTTCAACATTCTCTAGGTTTTACTAATAGATGGCAGCACTTGTGACTTTTGATGTCATCTTGAAATGATTTCCAATGACAATGCTCCTATCGCTGAATTGTTTTACTTTTTTAATTTCTGTTCGTCATCTGCATATAATGTTTATATGACGCAAGTACATTAGAGCTCTGCTATAATGTGGGCAACATCGTGTGATTGCGTTTATAGAGGAATGCTTTTCAAAAGCAAGTAATTGTAGCCATAAGATATGATGAGCTCTGGCTTTGCCGGGCTGAAAATGGAACAGTTGGTTTGTTTTACCTCTGATCGTCACCTTTTTGCACACATTGAGCTAAATGGACAAAGCTAAATGGAAACAGGTCACAAGGATCCCGAGTGCTCAGAGAAGATTGAAGGCCATTGGACAACTGTTAGGGTATAGATGGTTGCATCCCGTCAAGGCCATCCAAAATGTTCTTTAACGTGCACAGGGTATGGCTCTTCAGCACACGATGCCACGGCTTAACGTTCCATCCGACGGACAGCGGCCTTTCCAAGCCCATCAGTGTCCTCTACTGACCGTGGGCAGGACGGGAAGTTTTGCGGAGATAAATCTCAACGCTGGCCTAATTGGGACTAGAACTTGGGAACTGCAGATTACGAGCCTGGCGCGCTACCGACCGAGTCACCCCGCCTCTCAAAACAGAACAGATGACTTCGGGTTCGAGAGGGCTCAGAATAATTTTAAACTTCAAATATTTGTTGTAACTCAAGAAAAATAAAAATATTTTTTTTTATTATACTTTCAGTTTTCAATCAATACGGTTAATTAGTGAAAATAATCACCATAATTAATTAAAAATAATCGCCAGGAAGGGTTGGTTCAGTTGGGGTAGCGCGCCAGGATTATAATCTGTAAATCCCAGGTTGCGGGCGCCCAGTGCGGGAGAACCATATTCTGTGCAAGTTAAAGAACACCGTAGATGACAGTGACGGGAGGCTACTAGTTCTACAATTGATTCTCTGTCTCTAATAAATGAATGGCTTTTTTCATTTATAAGGAGGTTGGCTACCTACGAACTCTCCGTTTCTACAATTATTTCAAATATTTTTCGTTCCAAATAGAAGTAACATTTTAATTTTCCTTTCATAAAAACATTATAATTAATACTGTAAGAATGAAATAAATGATTAACGATATGCATTTCTATATGTATATGTGTGTTATGAGGTGTCAGAGAAACGTTTCCCTCAAATCGGGCTCGAACGGCCACGTGTTCAACAGTTGTCGAAATGGTTGGGCTCGGGAGGACTGGGGCTCAGTAACTTTGGGTTCGGGGGGGGGGGGAAGAGAAGTGCTCAAAAAATTGAGCCCGAACTAACTCATCTCTAAATGTACTATATGATAAATTATTTCTCATGATAATTATATTCTAAAATATATTACCGTTGTGAAATGGGTTAGATTGCTTTACCTCTGAGTGGCACTTTTTTGCACACAATGGGCTAAATGGCCAGGTCACAAAGACCCTGAGAAAGTTGGAAGAGGGACAGCTGTTAGGACACAGATGGTAGCCTCCCGACAAAGCCATTCAGTGTGTTCTTTAATGGGCACAGGTTATGGCTCTCCCGCATACGGCTCCACGGCTGGCTTTACTTCCCATCCGACGGATAGGGCGGGAAGTTTGGGAGAATGTTCGTTCAGTTAAAATTTCAGGATATGTTATGTGTTCCGTCGTAGGAAAAGTTTGGGAAAGGCTGGTGTACACTATCGTATAATTAAATTCATTTATTTATTATTAAAATAAATAAATGAAGATCTGCAACTTTTAAGGATGTGGTTTGATAAGAATAAATTATCTGTTAATGCAAAAAAGACAAAATATGTATATTAATATGCATATTTTAATATGCAAAGGGATATTGCAACTGATATTGGTGGCCTATATCATCATACTTTAAAGGGTTTATTTTCATCTAATAATAAGAGTACAAATTTTCGGTGTGACTGTCAAAAAATAAACACTACAGAATCAATGAAATATCTTGGTGTTATTTACGATAAACACTTGACTTGGAAGAATCACAATCGAAAATATAGTTAAAAATATTAAAAGAATAATGCCTCAAATGTATATATTGAGAGAACTGTTAGATATATGTACTTTGAAAAAAAGTGGATTTTGAATTCATTCATTCTAGAATGCAATATGGAATAATTATCTGGGGAAGGACATATGAAAGTCATTTGAAGTTAATAAAACAAATACATAAATATGTGTTAAAAGAATGACATTTAAAAGAAATTATGATTCTTGTCAAATTTTTTGTATTTAAATTTATTAAACATTGAACAATATATAAGTTAAAAGTTTTAATATTTATGCATAAAAATGTTCACATTGAAAACTCTATATAAATTGAAAACTCCTATAATACTAGATCTATGGAAAACGAAAAATTAATTGTTCCTAAATCAAATAATGAATTAGTTAAAAAAATATTTTCCCTTTTCTTGTTCTAAAAGATTTAATAATTTACCAAAAGATGTAAGAAATGTAACTAATATTATAACTTTGAAAAAGAAATTATGACTATTAAGGCAATAATTATTATATGTATCAAACTGATGTTCTCATTGGTACATACCAAATATTATTCTGTTAGAACTTTTGTACCAATGTATGCTTTTACATACTAAATATGATGAGCAAAAAATTATAATATTATTAATCCACTGGCGAGTTAATTAAACTCTTGTGGTGAGTTGATTTAAATATGTATTGCTAAATGTTGAATTTGAATAAATTATTATTATTATCGGCCAATTAGCGCTAGTGCTCCGATATAACTTTCTGCTATATAGTTTTGACATTTCATGATTACGTGTTCTGTATTCTCTATTTCTTCACATTTCGTGCAGTCGGGAGAGTCTGCTTTTTTTTAATGTAAGCATAGTTTTTTTTAGAAGGGTGTGGTCTGCTACCATTCTGGTTATTTTTGTTTACTGCTCCTCTTTAATTTTCTTTAATTCTAAGTCTCTTTTTATGGGATTTCTGCATACTCTGGCTCTGTGGGTTTTTCTATAGAGTGTTTGTTGTAAGAAGTATGCTTCACATTCTTTCATTTTCACTTCTTTGTTTTTTCTTTTTAGCTCAATGTTGTCATTACAGCACTCAGGGTTGATTATGTTGCTATCAAGGGCCTCTTTAGCTAATTGATCGACCACTTCATTTTTTGTTATACCACAGTGACTGGGTGTCCAATTTAGCGTGATTTTATTGTGGTTAATTGTCATATGGGTATTGATTTTATCTAAAAGTTTCGTAGCTAAATTTTCTTCATATGTTTCGTAGGCATATTTTGTTAGTGCAGTCAGTGCTGATTTGCTGTCAGTAAATAAGGAGATATTTTCATCTTTAAGATTTTTGCAGAACTTTAGAGCTTCAGTGATGGCTGTAATTTCTGTATCCATTATATTAAAGTTATTTTTTTTTAGTTTGAAGCCCGGTTTCAGGTTGAGAGTGGGACAGAAATAAACACCAGCAGTGGTGTTGTAATCCAGTTTCTTAGAGCCATCTGTGAAAAGGCAGAGGTCAGTGCTTTTGCCTCTTGGATAATTTCGTTCATAATGTGTTTGTTAATTTCTGTTCCAGGGCTTCGTTTTTTTATCATTACTTCTTCTCTTAGATTAATGGAAGGAAATTCCCACGTTCATGTGCTGGTAGATAATCTGTTGCATTTATATTGTTATAAAGTGATGAGACTTCTGGATATAATGGGTGGTTTTTGATTTCAGTTATGACTAGCACTTTTGGAACTCTTTTCGATTTTGTCAATAAGGTCATGTGTAGCATGTTTTGTAGCAAGTCTTATATAGTGCTGAAATTACTAAATATTTTCTTCTAATGGCGTGCGGCTCAACACTTGCTGTAGATAGTAATGTGGGAATAGGAACTGTGGGGAGTTGTAAAGTGCATATCCTAATGGCTTCGTTTTGAATTTTTTCTATTATATTCTATTGGGTTGAGGTAGTATTATTAATGATGATGCATCCATAATCCAGGCATGATCTAAGTAGACTTTTGTAGAGCATGTCCATTTGTTCCTACGAGGACCCCCATTTAGGTCCATGCACCATTCTCAGAAAGTTGTTAATACTGGAACTTTTTTTTTATTTTGCAAATAAGTGATGTGTTTGGCTCCACTGAACTTTTCATCTAAAACTACTCCTAGATATTTGTGGGTAGTGACTTGCTTTATTCTTTTCTTCTCTAGTTTAATATTTATTCCTGGCCTTTCTTTTTTGTAAATTGGTAACACTAGTTCAAGTTTTAAACCCCACTTCTCGCAATATAGAGTAATCTTGTTCAGGGCTATTTGTAGTCGTTCTTGAATGGTGTGGAAATATTGTCCGGATGTTCATATACAGATATCGTCCGAAAATTGTGTATAGTGCACTTTAGGGGTATTACTTCTTTTAAATCATTCAGATATATGTTGAATAATAAAGGTGAGATAACGGAGCCCTGCGGCAATCCATGAGTGGCAATGAAAGAATCAGATACCGTGTTTCCCAGTTTAATGGAATTTTTTCTTTGGATGCTAAAAGTCGGTTTTTTATTCCAATTTGTTTTAGCTTGTAGGTCATCCCTTCATGTCAGACAGAGTCAAAGGCACTCTTTAGGTCCAAGAAGATCACGATAAGAGGTTGGCCAAGTGCAATGCTGGTTTGCGCTGCAATAGTTATGTCTAATATGCTATCAGCTGTACTGCCGTTATTTCTGAAGTCAGTTTGATTGTCGTAAAGTACATTTTTCTTTTGTAGCATAGTCTAAATAAGTCTTTTGTAGCAAGTCTAATCTAGGTTTCATCATTTTTTCTATTATTTTAGTATGATCGCGGTGAGCGTGATGGGTCGATATCCTTCAAAGGTGTTCTGATCTTTGTTCGGCTTTGGAATGGGTAGATAAATGCTTCACACCATTGCTGTGGCAAATTTTCTGTGGTCCAGTAGTAGTTACTGATGTTAAGTAACTCACTTACTGCTTTATTCGGTAGATGTTTTAGCATTTTATTTGTTAACTGATCTGGGCCTGCTGCTGAATTAATTTTAGAGGAGAATATGGCTTTCTTAATTCTTCTATTTTAAATTTATCGTTTATTCTGTCTTCATCAGTAATGTCTTCTTGTTTGCTATTTTTTTTTTGGCTTCCAGTTTTTAATTCTGGCTTGGTTTTCTAGAAATGTTGTCGTTTAAATTTAGAGCGAAGGCTTGCCATTGAACTACTTTTCCTTTGTTCGAAGCATTTTTTTTTTTGCAAATTACGTGAATCCCTCAATAATGATGGGTGTGTAATCGCTTGGGAGCAGATCCGCTGAAGTCAATCAATTTAAAAGATATTCCAGCTCAGGTGAAGCAAGGGATAAGATCGATAGCTGATGAATTAAAGTTGTGTACAAAAAACGTGTGTTGTCCCTTGTTGAAAAACGTCGAATCCAATCTATCAATGATATTCTCGATAATTCTGCCTCGGGGGTCAGTAAAGGAATTTCCCCAATTGATGCTCTGGGCGTTGAAATCTCCGCAAATGATTCAAGGAGGGGGACAAGCATGTAAAATCTCTTCAATTATAGTCTCAGGAATGTCCTCTCCTGGTTATAGAAGTTAATGAGTGAAAGTTCCAGATATTTAATCTTGATACGGATGGCTATGCTTTCTAATCTTGTATCGTTTTCAAGTAACTTGATTAAGCTGTGTGGTATGATGCGATGTATAAGTAGACTAACCCCTTGACTGTGAAGATCTTCTCTAGTAAAAAGTTTATATATTCAGGTATTTTAAATGGTCAATATTTTGGAGCGGTCAATGCCTCATATGGCCAAAGCAACGACCGATTTATATTTGAGAAAGTCCAGGAGCATAATTTTCTTATTAGAAAGGGATCTAGCATTCCACTGAATAATTTGAGACAAGGAGGTAATGGAAGACACGTAAATGAGATCCGATAGAAAAGGGAAAAGGTTACTACTCAGTTTCAACGATAGCCTTTTGCGATGGGCTGCGGCTTTTTGATTCTGATTGCCTTGACCTAGAGACCACTCTTTCAGTAATCGCCCCAGCAATGACTGACATTAGATAGTTGGTGAATTCTTGCAAGATGTTATTTATGTGGGATTGGACTTTTTTCACGAGGAACTCTAACATTTCCTGATCATTTGTACTTTCAGAAAGATGAGTCCGATGGCTGGAGGTAGAACTTCTGGCATCGGTCTCATCGTTCTGAAAGTAAGGCAGAAAATTCTTCGGGATGATTTACGATATTTTCTGCTTCAATGGATGCTCTAGGTTTCTGGTATGAAGACTGTTTGATTTTGTTACGACGTGGGGAGGGGGGGAAGGTCCTCAAAATTGCGACAGAAAACGGGATTATGTGAGATATAAAGTTGCACTCCGTTTATTTTTACCACTTCCGCCCATGTGATATTCATTTCCACTTGTATTTTTCTGACCTTGAGAGCCTCTGTTCTGGTAGGACATCCTTTGTAAGTGGATGGATGTCTGCTACCGCAGTTGGGGTAGCAGGAAATTGGGGCCAAACATTCCGAATGGTGGTGTGGTTCACTGCAGTGCTTGCATCTTTTTTGACTACGGCATACGAAGGACGAGTGACCAAATCGTTGACATCTGAAGCACTGTAGATGTGGAGGAATATAAGCTTGGAGGAAGAAATGGAAATCATGTATGATAATTTCTTCTGGATGATCGTTGCTTTCAAATGGAGAATTTCTTTAGTGTTAGGAGTGCTTACGTATTGTAGCGTGACTGGACTTTTTTCCCAAATCATCATTATGTACACATCCGTTAACCCTTATTCTTGTTGCATTCAATAATTTTTTTTGTTTGAAATCCTCGTGGGAACTCCTAAGATTAGGCCTTGGGGTTTAATTTGTGCTCTTTTGAATATCGTAATATAATAGGATGGCCCCAATAGTTTTAAGCTCCCTGCTGCGTGCTATAATCTCTGGTCTGCCTAATTCTAATAATACGTTTTCGTTGCTAGTGAATCTAAGCTTTATTTGGATACTAAAGAAGTAAGCCCTTTTTTATTTGTTTCGATATCAATATCGGTCAGGAGGCAGTTTTGCAGCTAATAATACAGACTGTGACACTTGACGGTGGTTCAGAGCCGTCCTGTAGGCAGTTTAGGCTTGGGACATCATTCAATTCAGGTTCAGCTTCTTCATGATGTCCATTATCGTTGGGGGGATTGATATTCTGGGTTGCTACTTTTTCTTCCGATCTTGCTAATTTTTTTCTCCTAGTCATATCTTGTTGACTGTTCACGTTTGGAATTTCATTTAATTCAGGTTCAGTGTCTTCATGATGTCCATTATCATTGGGGGAGCCAACTTCCTGAGTTGTTATTTGTTAATTTTTTCCCTCTTCTTGCCATCATGACATGGATAGGAAATAGAGCTTAACTGTGCCAGATGTGCCATCATGACATGGATAGGAAATAGAGCTTAACTGTGCCAGAGCTTAACTGTGCCAGAAATCTCCTAATTGCCAGATGTATCCAGAACTTCTAAGCACTGCGCTATCTACCCTCACTAGTTAACTTTTGTTAATTCAACTAGTTTAACTGGTATGTTCCGAATTCAATCACAGTTGGCACGAAATTAAAAAACAAATAGCCGTTATATCTAATTACCTCGTACTTCTACTCACCTTTATCCAGGACCAGACCTTATTATGCTAACCAAATATAGTCAGTCAGTCAAAAAATCTCTAGACTACCGGAAACTCAGGGCTTTTCGTCTCTCTCTTCCAGATCGTCAAGAATGGAGCAATTGTCTAAAAGCAAGACTTCAACTTAGTTCAAAGTTCCTTTAAATTATTTCAAAAAGATCACAATTATGTAGGCCAACCCAACCAAATACTTCACTACTCATATTTTAAAAAAATAATCTTAAAATTTAACTAGCAGCTACGTATTTTTAAAAGATTTGCTAAACAATTAAAAAAGTTAGTAAATGTTTTAGTAAAATCATAATAAATAAAGTATTATCTTTTATAAAAAAAATAAAATAATACGTCCTCAAGCAGCTGCTTGCCACAGAGGTCTGACAGGAGCCTGTCAGTTTAATACGCCATAATAGAAGGACTGTGGGGATGGCTGGATCTCAGCAGAAAGACAACACAGACATCCATGCCTTACCCGGGGCTCGAACCCATGTCCCTTTGATCAGTAGCCAAGCACGCTAATCACTCGGTCACACTGTTTAAAAGTAAATAGCTTGTAGTTAAAATTTTTATGCAAATTTCATATCCCTCCTTTCGCTCAACAAACGGATAGACGAATTCCATAGAAGCCCATTGTGACACAATCCATGCTAGCATTTTTATCGAGCATCTGCTTTGTTAAATTTGTTTCAAATACTAATACATTACTATCACTATAAAATTATAGAGATAGCTGTTATTTTACAGATAGCTGTACAGACAGCTGTTATTTTTTAAATTATTCCATTATACTGTATTCTTATATAATCTTAATTACCATATTTTCAATTTCCTATTTTTTGTTAAAGGCAATAAAGAAGCAAATAATAAACAGATGCAAACTGAAAAGCAAGATGTCCACACATTTCGAAAGATGGAAATTTCTTTTATGGCCAATTATTATAGGGGTCGCTGCAAGCAGTGGTCTTGAGTCATCTATCTGTGCTAATCAGTTATGATGTGGGTGTATCTAGGCCGGCCCGATTTAACACAATTTACATTCTGTTGCATGCAATTTTGTTGATACGGATGAGGCAAAAAATGCTCTGTCATCTGCATATGTTGCTGTTTTAATTTTCTCAACTTTGGTGTTTTAGTAATGTAGATATTGAATCGGATTGGATGAACCCTGAGGGACTCCTGCTGTAATAGGTTTCTATAACGAGAGTTAACTTGAATGTTTCTAACTTTGGAATAACTATTCTAAACAGCGTTTACCGTTGCAAAAATTACTGATAAATTATTTGATAACTATTTAACTTATTCTCCATTTTGCACTCTATTCCAAGGCAAAACTAGAGAGAGAACTTATTATGATATCATTACTTAAGTAGCTTCTACCGTTTGAAATATCCAAATTAATCTCCTAATTTACTTAGTTGCATCATTACTACCAGAGATGGTCAAGAGGTTGTAGTGTTAAATGGATAGAGCTACCAATATATTTTTGGTTTATTATTATATATTAATATATCAAAAAAATTTTGTATAAGCGAAAAAATACATATTTTAAAATACGATATTGTTGAAGTAGTTAAAATCTATACAAGAAATATGAAAATGAAGCAAGAAAACATTCTGCTCAGATGACATTGGATTTTCACCTCACGCAATCTGCCACCTTCACGGAATGTCCTTTCCGTGTGACACAAAGCCACATTTCTACAGTCCTGCCCCTCCCTATTCTTAGTTCTTTATATATATTTCTGCTTCTTTCTTTCTATCTTTCTGTGAACTTTTCTCGCCCAGTATTTGCCCCCACAGCTGTTGTTCATTTTTCTTCTTCTTTATTTTCTTCTTTTCCGTCCTTTTTCACCACTTTTCCATGCAACCCGTTGTAAGCATCCGCCCGCTTCTGCCATAGGAGGAGGAGGAAACAAGGTTGAGGTAATGAACTGTGACACGACCGCCGCAGCTGCTAGGGACCCCGTTGTCCTGACAACGGGACTCCGGAGGATTCGGCCATGAAACATTAAACACGTGCTGACGAACGGTGACGGTTTCTAATGCGGAGAAGGTTTTTGGGACAGGCAAACATTTCTTCTTGTGCCAATGCTTCTTCTTTTCCACGGTTGACTTCGGGAAAGTGGGCGGGAGAGGGTGTGGGTGGGGAGGAGGGTTGTTCAGGGATTACCGTATCATCGAAAGACACTCTCGAACCATAAAAGCTTGATAACGATACGTTCTTTTGTCTTTAAATCAAAATTGGGCACTCTATAGAAACGTAATTAATCCTCATCCAATTTAGAAACAGTAAATGAGAAGGAAGAGGATTTTGAAAATTTGTTTATTTGTTTTTTCAGGTCAAATACAGATAAATTAAAATATGATGGGAGACTCAGAAGTCTCTCATCGTTGGGATTTTTGCAATCCCACACTCATAGATCAAAATGTGGTGGGAAAGTTAAAAGCCCCTCAACTTTGGGCTTCCTGCTATTTCACACTCATAGATAGATTAAAATGTGGTGGGAAGATTAGAAGCGCCTCAGTTTTTGGCTTTCTGCTACCCTACACACATAAATAGATTAAAATGTGATGTGATGTTTAGTAGCTCCTCAACTTTGGACTTCTGCTATTCCACACGCATAGGTTAAAATGTAGTGGGAAGGAGATTAAGACAACATAAAATAAAGAGGTTTAGACACTTGACCAAACAACAAATTTATACATTTTTAATGAGTACTATGAATTGGAAAACTCGTTTGGTTATGTATTTAAAAATGTTTGGTCAAAAATTGTAAGAAATCAGACAGATTCAGTATATTGATTATTTGTTTCTATGAGCAACAAGTTCTTTTGCGATGAGCTGCGAATTGGTCAGGCCTGTCTTAAATTATTCCAAAAATAACTGACACATATTAGCGCCTTAGTAAAATAAAAATATTTTTACTCCAATCGATTGCAGTAAAGATCATCAGATAAAACATTAAAATTAAGATTCCATAAGAAAAAAAAAGTCATTAGCGTCGCTTTAAATTAGACAAGATATTTCAAATAAAGTACGATAGTTCCAATGGCTCAACAGAACCAAGATCCAATGCCTAACAGATTCTTATTGTGTTGCTCTTTCGTCTTAGAAGTTTTCAGTACTACTTATTGCGAGTGGCGCTTTGGTGGTCGGTTGGCAAAAATGGGTTGAGAGCTTTGCCAGGACCCGTAGATACACTTGGAAAGGACAGCCGTTAACAAAACGAGGAAAAAAAGAGGGGGATTACATATGCTCAAAATTATAAATGCTTTTGTTTACATGAAATTGAGATATATTTCTAAATAGTACGAAATAAAATAATTTTGTTAATACTTTACTAGAATATTTACAAAAATTTTGACATTAACTCCTTCACTTTAAAATAAACAGCTACAAGTAGAAATTTAAAGATTAACATAAATTAAAACATCTATTTATTCAAAATATAATTTGTTATTAGTGTACAGTCCGATCTGGTATGATAGGTGGTTCTGGCCTTATGCCCTCCTTCTTTGTAAAACTTTTTTACTAAAAAATGTTTCAGAAGCGAGAGGAGTCTCTCTAAAGGAGTTTAAAATATCTCCCATCATAGCCTTTGAAAAACATTTTCTAGTTCGAACTTATACTGAAGTTAACCAAAAAAATGATTGGTAGGTGAATGAATCTACCAAATTGAAACGTTCAACTAATTGCAGTATCATTATCATGAGAGTTCTGGCTGGATGTTAAGGCATGAGGATTTCTATGTTAACCTAAGGGAACATTTTCATGAGATGAGAAGAAATGTTTTGCTGTTAATAAGGTATGCAAAAATGATAGAAAAAAAAAACTAGGTTTTTTTTTAGTGTTTGAAAAACTAATTTTTTTGTAAGATGACTTTTAACTAATTTTTTAATTTTGGTTTAAAAATAAAATAAAAATATCCTCCTCAAATAGCTGTTTGCCATAGAAGTCTGATAGGAGTCTGTCAGTTTAATACGCCATAGAAAAGATTTGTGAAAAAAGATACATTTAAGAATTGAAAAAAGTTACACTCAGCAGAAAGACCATTATTGTAATTCTCAGGGCACTGCTCAGTAGATCAGCACGCTAATCACTCGGCCACTGAGAACAAATTGTAATAAATGAAAATTGATTTTAGAGACGTGTGTGAAGTCAACAAAAAAACCCCATAAAAAGTAGTTAACCAATTTAGTATTGCAAAGATAAAAGAGACGCCAATATGCGTGAAAGTTAAAACACCCCAACTCGTGCTAGTAGCTTTTACTTAGTTGAATAAAATATGGGCTGCTAACATATACCAGCAAAGACATTCTAAGATGGATGGTAAATTGAAATTTTTGTTACATTTTTTTATGCTTCATGTAGTTCAAAACCAAAACGTTCCTTCAATAAATTTTACCGTACCCCCAGTCATTCCTTTTTTAACTCGCTTTTTCTTTTTATAATAATATTTTAAAACAATTAATAGAACTTAAAAAAAAATGTTGCTTTCATTTTGTGGTCTGTCCGTATCTAGACATCAAACGTATTTGTTTTTAAAAAGAGTTTAAAAGATTTTTGGGTTAAATGGGCAGTTATCAGCTATTAGGAAACGCATTTTTCGAGTGCTCCAATAGTTTTAATTTCCACCTTAAAAATGGTGGAAATTAAAACTATTGGAACTGGTTGGTTTCCACGGTTAGAAACGGTTAGGAACACCTAAATTTGGAAAATGTAAAATTGTTAGATCATTCATGCTAGAGTTTTGAAATTTTGGTTCTGATCTGATCCACGATGGGTTAATGTCGAGAACACAAGGGCCTCTAGGGATCGTAGAAGATTGGGGGAAGGAATATTGTTAAGAGCAAAAGGAAGCGTTTATTCAAGGTCATCTAGCGTGTCCTTTAACGTACACAGAATATGGCTCTTCTGCATTCATGGCTTAACCTAATTCATAGCGTAACCCCAGCTTAACGTCTTATCCGACGGACGACGGCCTTTCCAAGCTCATCAGTGTTCCCTTTCTCGTTTAAGGCAGGGTGGAAGCTCTGTAACGGCTAATGAAACTCAGAAATGGGTAGAGGGTAATAAATGCAAAGGAATAGCACTATTTAGACTAGTCCATTTCAAATTTTGGCCGTTATGAGCGTTAAAGGGTTAAAGGAGATAAATCTCAACTCTGCCACAGTTGGAATTTGAATCCAGGAACTGCAGATTGTGAGTCTAGCGTGTAAACAAGGGGTTCTCCCCCCCCCCCCCAAAAAAAAAAATCATTTTCGAAATCAGAATTAATATTCGATAAAGGAAACCGATTTTATATAAGGAGAAAAAAATTGCTGAACAGCGTAATTGCGCTAAAAAAGGAATTCTTTTCATTACTATTTCTATTGAATGCAGTTTAAACGCTTTTGCTTTATAGAAAGATGTGTGCTAATTATTATAATGCTAAACATTTGAAATTATTTTGATGAAGACTTCCCTACCTCAGAAGAAAAACCATAAGTAAATTTATAAACAGAATTAAAAATACATTAAATTAATATTAAAGAATGCCGGAGTGCTTTTCTATAAAGCATAATGATATCGTATGCATAACTTTATGTGAAAAATGCTTCTTAATTAGCTTAATTATTTCGTGCTACCTTTAACAAAAAAAAAAAGCATTCGGAGAAAGGAATCAGTTCAATAGATTGGAGTCGGTCGAAAGAAAATTCTCAGAAGATTTAAATGTCAAAGTACACTTTGCTATAGCTCTTGTTTATGTTTATTGGAAAAGAAAAAATTCATTAACGATAAATTTTTGTCAAATAAAGAATTATTCGGATTTTAATCTGCTGCATGATGCAACATCTCTAAGCTGTAGCTCTTTCTTTGAAATGTTTTTGAAAACAAGAAGAAATAGTCTTTATTACTTGCACAAAGAACAGATGATTCCAACAGAAGTATGGACGATAATAATGACATCAACAATGCAACATGATCAGCACAACAATAGCGTAAATATCAATAGAAAATTAAAAAACACGATGAAAATAAAAGGTGAAATAAAGTTATGATCAACGGTTACAAAAAATACAAAAATATAGTTGGCTAGAGAAACTTTGGTGCCTTTGTTATTAACAACAAAGGAGCGACTACGATAACAACAATAGAGACGGCGCTAAGGATTACTGCAAGAGCGACATAGACAACAACGACTATAATTGCTATTGCGAGAATAACGATAAATTCAAAGGACGGCGGCCTTTCGAAGCCTATTGTTGTCTCCTTTCTCATTTAAAGCGAGAGTAGAGTTTAGCGAAGATAAATCTCATTGGCACAGTTGGAGGTCGAACCTAGAAGTAGAATACCAGTCTGGAGCACTACCAATGAAGCCAAGTATCACCACGAATAATAGCCATTATGCACGGATTTTCCGTTAATGTATGTTTCCGTCTCAATGAGAAACAATGGGTTGAGATATTTAAAGAAATTCCTTGCTATGTTGCTTTTTAATTTCCGCCACTGGAATTCTCGCTATATTCTTTTTCGACACTTGGTATATTCGTATTAGAATTTCGTTTTTCACACAATGGTATATTCGTATTAGAAAGCATTAAGCTACTATTTTTGCGGAAACCCGTCGGAATTTCCGCTGTAGAAGATCTGCAACGTGGGCTACGATGGGGAATCTTCAATGGGTGATATTCATTGTGAAGGATTCAAGTTATAAATTTTGATTCCATAGGCATGTTTTTTTAAAATGAATATGCTTTCTGTCTTTTAAAATTAAAATTATGTTTACTCGATACGTTTTTAATGCAGTCTTCTTATTTTCCAGATTTACCATTGAAGAAAAACCCAGAAATACCGCAAAGTGAGTAGTTTTTTTTTAAAAAGTGTAATGCACATATGTTATAGCTTAGAAATATGTATAATGAACAAATCATAACTGTTGTAGATGATGTCATATCCCATCTGACTCACGATAATTTTTATGCTAACGTGAGACTGTCTTTGAGTTACAGGTTGCGAATTATTTACAAACTAATGACCTTTGGAAATATTGAAAACATCCTGGAAGGAAAGCTAACATGTTATCTTATAAATTATGTGTCTGATCACAATGATATCTACAGCAAAGACAAGATGAAAAAACTTTTAAGAGTGTTTAAAAATATCCACGATGGCTTTATTTTATATTATTAAAGTATTTTTGATTTTGAACATTCAAATCCCAAACAAAGCTGTTACCATGTTTGTATAGGATTTCATGATATATATATATGTCGGTGAGAAATGGAGTAAATATAAGCGTTTTAATAAATAAAATTAAAATAAATTACTTTTCAGGCAGACAATTTACCATAGAAGATGCTAAACAGTTTAACGTTTTAGCTGTGCTTTTATTGCACATTTGCTAAGTTCACAATCCGTAATGATCCCACAGACTCAGACACTGAGATGTCAGTTTATTAGGTACACCCACCTAGTAGCGTGTTGCGCATCCTTTGGCCTTCAGAACAGCCAGAAGTTTTCGGGGCATAGAACTTATAAGATGCTGGATGCATTGTGCAGGAATGTTATACTATGAGAAAACGATTGTATAGCGCAGTTTCTGCAAATTGGACGGCAGCCAGTCTCGCTGCTAAGAGTCCTTACCACCTCAACCTAAAGATGTTTGATATAATTTTAATCTGGGGACTGCGTAGGCCAATGAAGCAAAGAAAACTCCTCGGCATGTTCCTGGAACTTTTTGGTGACGATATGTGCCTTGTGAGCAGGTGCATTATCATGCTGAACGTGTCCATCCCAGTGAGGATAAATTGTAGTCATAAAGAAATGAACTTGGACGTCTTTCAAATACACCGTAAAGTTTTCAGATGTCCTTTGATGCGTATCAGGAATTAAATGTATGCTAGAAAAAAGTTTTCCATACCATCACATTGTCATCATCGCCCTCATCATCCGTCATGTTGTCATCATCTGTCATGTTGACACCAGACAAAATAGCTCTGTGGCCTTATGTTTTTTGTGCCAAATTCTGATCCTTCCATCAGCGTGAACGAAAAGGAACCTTGATTTGTCTGATCAGGCTACCTTCTTCGAGTCCTCAATGTTCCAATGTCGATGTTCCTGCTTCCACTGGAGACGCGCTTTCGTGCTCTTCGCTGGCAACGTTGACATTCGACCTGGTTGAAACAGTTGAAACATCCTTGAAACAGTTGTTTATGAAAAAAGAGGAAGACGGCCGTTTGGGAGATACTAGAACCAGTACACCTAAGTAGTATTGTCCTATTATAACGTTCCCCCACAGACAGTGCTTTCCCCCTATGACGCCACACTTCCGGTTACATCACTTAGGTCACTTTTTAATATTCAAAACTGACTACACCCTTTTATTTAATATTCATAACTGACTACACGTTTTATTAATTAAAAAATCCTTATTAAAACTCCTTTAGTAATTAAAACGCTTACCAAAAACCTTCCTCATTAAAAAAAATCTCTTTATTAATATGCCCCTCTTTATTAAAACCAGGCGGGCATCTTGGATGGCCAATCCTTAACGAAATTATTCTAAGTGCAACAAAGGCTGATGATGTCATCGACCACACAGCTTTACGTAGGACGTGTTACAACAAGATACTCTGCATCCCGCAGTAAACAACACCTCTCGAATGATGTCACCTATCAGAAGTAAATAACCCTGGCGCCGTCCGATATTCGTGTCCCGACGGGTTTTTGAACGAACTGAAAAAATGAAATCTAATTTCTGCAACGTTAATATTACCCGATTTCGTTAAACATTTCTAATATTTATTTCAACAACTCAAATACTGAACCATTTCAAAACCATCGTGATTGCATCAACATAAGAATAAAAAAAAATAAATAAAAAAAAATAAAATAAAATTCGTCTTTCTAATTTTTATTACAACAACTCAGTTGAATGCTAAACCATCGTGATTGCATCAACATAAAAATCAGATAAAAAAATTCTTAAACCTTTCTCTTTTTTATTTCAAAAGCTTATTTAATGCTAAACTATCGTAATTGTATCAGCGAAAGAATAACCGATAAAACCATCTTTTTATTTCTTAGTTTTAATTCTAGTGTATCCGCTACACGTATGCAGTTTTAAATGCACTTTTTTATTTCCCGTGAGTCCACTACACGATTCACTTATGCAAAATATTATTCTCCCCTAGGAAGTAATACATTTTTTTAAAATCGAAAATAAAACTTTATTTCTTCTTGCGACAAAAAAAAATTAAAATTGTTTCTTCGAACTGAAAAACATCCACACTCTTATTTTTTACTCATGAACGAATTTGTGATAATCGATAAGAGTCATAGCGGTGATGAAATTTTATTTCGTGTTGCGACCTGTTGTTACTATACGTGCCTTATGCTGACGAAATTTTATTTGGTATTGCAAATGGTCATTAATATACGTAAGTGTCTGTGATTGTTTCGTTACGTTTGTTTCCCAGATTCAAGATTGAGAGTATATAAGCTCGAGCACAAGCCGCTACATCATTGCTTACTGTTAGTCAGAAGTTTATTCAGAAGTTTGCTATTAGAAGTCTGCTGTTGCAAAATATCCAACGCACCTGCATTGAACATTTGTTGAAATGTCTCCCATTCGAGAATTCGGAGATCTAAGATGTTGGAAGACGTGAGGAAGTAGGTCATCGATGCCTTCGACGGTTTACTAGCCCAAGTGAACTGGCTGGACACTTCAGTAAAACGGCCGTCAGCAGAAAAGTTTCTGGACCCGAAGCATCCATGCCTATCACTACAGCTAGGTGGAAAAGCTCTTTGCCATGCCCGGAAAGTATCCTCCACCACAGGGCAGGTTTCTTCTAGCCATCTCTATATCCCTGCTCACCCACTAGATGGATCTGCGCCATCTCACTCAACATGCTCAACGCCAGGCAGGAAGGACGTCGCTACATCACAGTGCTTACACATACTTATGCTGAACAGACCTTCTGACGACGAGGCTAAACTTTATACGGTTATGAACGTGAGGAATTTCAACTCTGCAAAATTCAAAACTCAGTTCGTGTCAACAAGCGTTCGTCTTGGGAGAATGGAAAACGTGGAAGCTCACAATTTCCTCCCCATGTTCAGAACCACGCACGAAAAAATGTTTCATGACATTGTGCCACTAGGGGATTACAGTCACATAAAACTTTGCTACCGTTCTTCAGATCTGAAAAATGTCGTAATTTTAAGCCTGATATGCCGCAATGATCTGATGGCCAAATGATTTATGATCTACGTGTAGTTACCGTATAGTCGCAGCCATATGACATCTTCGTTGTGCAAGCTCAC
Organism: Ryuthela nishihirai; assembly: GCA_038380435.1. Classification (NCBI taxonomy): domain Eukaryota; kingdom Metazoa; phylum Arthropoda; class Arachnida; order Araneae; family Heptathelidae; genus Ryuthela; species Ryuthela nishihirai. The sequence goes on from JAWZYU010000020.1 coordinate 48,041,936, forward strand.
TCTTTGGGTGCCTTATCATGTGTTCTATGAACCGTTGTATTGTAAACTAGAACGACACGTTGCAACACGTCCAAGTATCGGTACGTGTTATTGTGTGTGTGATATCTGCCCAGTTTCTCGCGCAATGTACAATTCCATCTTTCCACCAAAGCTGATTTTTTGTCCGAGTAGGTGACAATGAACCAGATAACTTTCTTTTTCAGGAATTTGTGAAATACTTTGTTAGTATATTCGGTCCTTGATCGGTGTTTAAATTCATGAGGTATCATCCTTGGAAAAGATTTTTTTTGAAACCTGATACCATTTCTTTCCCTGTTTTTGTCTTCATGGGCACTGCCCACCCACACCTTAAGAACACATCGATGACAGTTAATATGTAACAATCACCATCGTTGAAACGTGTTAAGTTTTTCACAACCACGAGATCGGCTTGCCACTGTTCATCTAAACCTCTGACGCAGATTCGGTTTCTGGGAAATTTCCAGCGCACAGGCTTGTGTAACGTGTAAGCGGGTTGTTTCTCTAACCATATCCGAAACACGTTTGAAGGGGAGTTGGCACTTGTATATCCTCTTTCAGGGTCATAGTAAGGGGCTTCTAATGTTTCATTTTCTCGTGCACCCACCTCTCATTACTGACGAGATTTTGCCATTCACTCAGGAAAAGACTAATACCTGCAACTGTGGGAGTGTCCTGACATCTCCCCTAAATCCCCCCTAAAACCCTGACATCTCCCCTTATTTAGGGGAGATGTCAGGGAGTTTATTGTTGACACTCCCACAGTTGCAGGTAGTAGTCTTTTTCTGACATGTCTGATCCTTACATCTCCCCGAAATAAGGGGAGGTGTCAGGATCAGACATGTTAATTTCTGCTGGAAAATGTCCACTAAGAGCTGATTGACACGATCGGATCCTTCAAAAGCAGACCCATCAGGAAAGGCAAAACTGATTCAGAATGTTCCATAATGGCCGTGTATAGCTGATGGTCTTTGAGGGTGCCACACACGTTACGTACAACAGTCATTACTTCGTCTAGGTGTGCAAATGCAAGCCACTACAACGCATTGAGAGTTACAGTCCAGTTTAGCACACATAGAGTTCTGACTGCAGCTGCCTCTTTGGTGAACTCAATGCAACGCTGGCCAACTTCATTGTGTTACACGTACACACGTGAACTGTGCATCACGTGCCATGTTTGTTGATCATGAACAATTTTCACTTGATCATTGATGCAGAAGACATTTTTACCCAAGGCCTCCCATTCAGGTAATGAGAGGGTAACCCCCGTAGGTGTAGAGTAGATGAGTTCACCATTTTCATACTTCTTGTAATGCTGTACATGCACCGGAAACTTATTTTTGAACAGAGAAGGTACGACGTAAACATCTTTGCCAAGACACCATACATCTGGATAGTTAGCCTGCATCATGGACAATGATGCACTGGTCGCGTGCACGCTATTTAATGTTAAAGGACACGCATGCGCACAGGCTTTGAGATGGGTGACCTTGATATATGCCGTGACGTGTTGACTCAGTCCTTTGGCACTTCACACGTTAAAAAATTCCCTTCATGATGAACCATTTGAAGCTTACGCCCGTACAGATTATTTGCATGGTCAACTTTAACACAGTTCACGATCTCTCTGTAATGATTTGTTTTAGCTAAGTTCAGTTGATGGGTTGGGTTGTTTTACCTCTGAGCGGCACTTTTTTGCACACCATGGGCTAAATGGCCAGGTCATATGGACCCCGAAGGCTCAAAGAAGGTTGGGGGAGGAGACCCACTGGAACAGCTGTTGAGAGACAGATGGTAGCCTCCCGTCAAGGCCATCCAGCATGTTCTTTAATGTGCACAGGGTATGTCTCTCCCACACACGGGGCCACGGCTTAACGTCCCATCCGACGGACGGCGGCCTTTCCAAGCCCATCGGTGTCCCCTACTGACCGTGGGCAGGGCAGGGAGTTTTGCGGAGATAAATCTCAATGCTGACCAAGCTGGGACTCAAACCTGGGAACTACAGATTATGAGCCTGGCGCGCTACCGATTGAGCTACCCCCGCCCCATTCAGTTGATGTGTGAATACTGAAACAGTTCACACGCTAAGCGAAAAGCTGATAATTTAAGACTCGGGAAGGAACACCTAATTTTAATTCGTGCAATATGATATTATATAGAAGGTTCTGAATGGTGCCATCACCATATTCTAACACATCATCACTCTGATCGACCATAGAATGCATGTATTCCCTCACTAACTCTTTTAAAGACATGGTAACGTCTGCATGCGTTTGCTAGAGTGACATGCTGTAACCCGTCCGGACACGATTAGTGGATGGTGCCAGGCTTGTTTACTGCTGATAGATGACGTCATTCGAGAGGTGTTGTTTACTGTGGGATGCAGAGTATCGTGTTGTAATACATATTACGGAAGGCCGTGTGGTCGATGACGTCATCAGCCGTCGCTTAACTTAGAATAATTTCGAAAAGGGTTGGCTGTTGAAGATGGCTGTCTGGTTTTAGTAAAAGGGAGCAGAACTTTTGATAAGTGATTTAATAAGAGAGGGCGTATTTTAATAAGGTTTTTTTAATGAGGAGGCGGTACCTTTGATTTTAATAAAGTTTTTTAATGAATAACGAGTTTATAAGTTGGCCATCCATGATGAGGGGGCGGAAACTTTGATAAGTGTTTGAATTAATAAGGGAGTTTTAATAAAGGGGAACACATTTTAATAAAAGGTTTATTTTAATGAGGTGGCAGAACTTTGGAAGAGCTTTTAATAAGAGGGGGCGCATTTTAATACCGATTTTTTTAATGAAGGAGACGGAACCTTTGATTTTAATAAGGGGAGGTTTATTAAGAGGGCGCCAAACTTTTGATAAGTGTTTAATTATTCAGAGAGTTTTAATAAAGATTTTTATTTAATAAAGGGATGTGGCCAGTTATGAATATTAATAAGTGGGCGTGACCAGAGGTGACGTAACCCGAAGTGTGACGTCATAAGGGAAGAGTACTGTCTGTGGGGGAACGCTATAATGGGACCATACTACTCACCTAGCACTAACTATCATTCCACGTTCAAAGTCGCTCAAGTCTCACGTTTTGCGCATTCTGACGCTCAATTCAACTCTTAACTAATGCTCGAAGAGCTGGTCGGCCTGATTTATACAGCACACCAGGGTCACGTATTATGTGTTGGAATGAACCATGTATGTGACGACGGATGGTGTATCTAATAAACTGGCATCGCAATCTAAGCGTTTTAATAAGTTAAAATTAATTCAGTCACTTTTAAGGCAGCCAATTTACCACAGATGCTTCTGAATCGTTTTACTTTTCAGCTGTACTTTCACACATTGGCACATTGGCTAAATCCATGGTCACTAGGATCCCATGGGCTTAGAGGTAGATATGGGAAGGAGGTCCACTTGACAGCTGTTAAGAGACAGAAACACCTTGTTAAAATTATAGCGTTCATTAGCATGCACCCGATGTGGATCTCCTTTCCAAGGAGAGTTGGTAATATTTCGGGTTTGGTTTCCACCTGGGTCAGTGTTTGAGCTTTATCACTGCTAACCTCCCTGCCTTCAGTCAGAAAGGGAACACTGATGTGCTTGGAAAGAAAAGATCACCGTCCGTTTGATGGGACATCCGACGAACGGTGATCTTTTCTTTCATTGGTTAAGACGAAGTATTGTGTGTAGGAGAGACATAGCCTGTGTACGTTAAAGAACACTCTGGATAGTCGATAGGAAGCTTCCATCTGTCTTTTAACAGCTATCCAGTGGGTCCCCTTTCCCGACATTCTCTGAACCCTTGGGGACCTTTGACTTGGCCATTTAGTCCATTGTGTGCAAAAAGTGCTCTCAGGGGTAAATCAACACAATCCAACCTTTTCCAAGGAGATGCAACGGACAGCTTCTTAAAGCCCATTGGTGTTCATTGTCTCAACGAGGACAAACTAGGGGAAGAGTATCTGAACCAAAGTTCTGTGGGGAATAAATCCTCAGATTACGAGCTTGACATGATACGAATTGAGCCAACACCTATTATGAGGGGATCTGACGTTATGATGCACTTAAGAGATCGATGAAAGTAAGACGTAAGCGGAAAGATATCACACATAGGAAAGAAAACGCACTTTCCTTATCTAGGAATAGAATCCAAGTCCCTCTACTTCGAAACCAAGCACGCTTACTCCTCTGCCATTGGCAGCCAGGCTTGAATAATCGTTACACAACTGAAAAGTTATTTAAATTTTTATTATTTCTCATGTGAATTATTGTCATTCTAGATTGAGACCATTGTGTTGTGAGTGTCTCTGTAGGAAATAAGTTAATATTCCAATTTTTGGATCGACAGTTTCATTTTCGTTTGTACAAAGAACAAAGTGACAAGTTAAAATTATACTGATAATGAAAGTGGACAAATTCTGACTGTGTCTGCGAGCAGAAAGAATTGAACTGACAGAACATTTTCCAGTTGATGATTCTGCTTGAAATCCAAATGACTTGGCTTAATTTCGACTAGGTATATAAACAGGAAATCTAATACATTCCCTTTGTTATCGAAATAGCCACAGACAATACGTCGAAATAAATTTCATGTTCACTCCATTGGAATCTGATTAATAATTTTTTCAAGCAACAGGAACAATCTGCGATTCTGCTTAAACTCTTCGATTACATTCATTTCAGAATTTTACTTATTCTCGCTATATAAAGGAATCACATTACATTTCAGAAATTGAAGTAATCAAAGCAATGTACTGATCTCACATAACAAATTTGGCTGAATCTTAAGCAACATAAATAAATTATCTTTTGAGATGTGTTACTTTAACCAATGTTAATTTCTCCACATTAATATTTTTAATGTGGAGAACTAAAAACTAGCTTCATTTATCAACAACTTGATGTAAAAAGGCTTGACGAGAGTCCCGAAGCTAAGTACACGAGTGAATAAAAAGACTATGGTTTTTTTCTTGGATGGATATATAAAATTGTGATACATAGGAATATAGTTTAAAAGTTCCAATCCAAAGTAGTGCATTTTAAAACAACTATCTTAGAATAAACTACAGCAATATTTGTTGCCCATTAGGTTACTGCTTTCTTTTACCCTGAAACAGTGCTATTTTTTATACACATTGGGGGTTAAATAGTCAGGCCCCAATACCCCAAGGGCTTAGATCTGTGTAGAGGAAGGAGAGTCAGGGGAGAACTACGCTTGTCCTTGATGGAAGACTTCCTAATATCCTAATATAAAAATAAATTAAATATTCCCAACATCCTAATATAAAAAAAATAATTATTTCTAATGTAAAAATCGGGTATAATTACAGTGAAATTATAAACATATATGTGGTACCATTTAGTTCTGACGGTTCACCTGGCCGTAACTGTTGATGCTTGTGTTGAGTAGTATTTCCATCAAAACAACGTGTCATGCAAAATCAAACTTTACATTTGGCTTGGCATGCAGGTGGAGACAAATTGAAGTGTTAATTATTTTCAAAAGCGAAACTAATTTTCTTAACGGTTTATAGTGAGAGGGAATGAAAACGGTTGGATGAACGTGAATATTATAATAAGGTGGTTGAACGACATGGACTTGAGAAAATTTCTTCGCTTAATCTTTCACGGAAGAAATGCTGCAAAAAATCTGTTATAGTAACACGTTTAGTCAGATCGCTTACGTGCAGAGTTTCTTCTCTGCACACACCTCACACCTAAAAACGACGTTTAAAAATTTCACCTAAAGATCCATTGGTAGATCCAAGTGTCTAATATCGAGGCTTGATTTCAATGATTTCGATTGATGCAATCGTACAAAACCTATTGGAAGAAACATAAAATCGAAACAGTGCAACCGTGTGAAATGCTATATGATTCAGTAGAAATGGCACTCTACGGAAAATAATTGTAAACTTTTGTCAAATGCATGGTCTGGAATGAAAGGTCTACGTGTCTTTTGTATGCAAGGGAATGTGCTCCAACATCTAAAGTCCATATAGGAGAACTAGGCGATAGCCTAGGGTGAGAAGGTGAACATCCAAAGTGCATGTAGGCGAACAAGGCGGTCGCCTAGGGTGCCAAGCCGAACATCCGAAGTCCATATAGGCGAACTTGGCGATTGCCTAGGGCAGGGTTGGGTTGTTTTACCTCTGAGCGGCACTTTTTTGCACACCATGGGCTAAATGGCCAGGTCACATGGACCCCGAAGGCTCAGAGAAGGTTGCGGCAGGGGACCCACTGGAACAGCTGTTGGGAGACAGATGGTAGTCTCCCGTCAAGCCATCCAGCGTGTTCTTTAACGTGCACAGGGTATGGCTCTCCCGCACACGGGGCCACAGCTTAACGTCCCATCCGACGGACGGCGGCCTTTCCAAGCCCATCGGTGTCCCCTACTGACCGTGGGCAGGGCGGGGAATTTTGCGGAGATCCTAGGGCAGGGGATCTCAACGTGGGGTACACGGTAAAAATTTTTGGGGTACACCGTGAGAGCTCAAAAGTCGCTAGATCTAGTAACAAAGGTGCTAAGTTAGTTGGCATTATTATACTATAACTATAGTTTTATCCATCTATATAAGGGGTACGCTTGTTACATACACATTTCCAGGGGGTACCTGAAGCATAAAAGGTTGAGAACCAATGGCTCAGGATGCTAAGTCGAATATCCAAAGTCCATATATGTGAACTAGGCGGTCTCTAGGGTGACAAGTCAAGCCATCCATAGTACATGTAGACGGTTTCTAGGATGTCAAGTTCGAATTTCTTTTTGATCTTCAAGTATTACGGATTGCGTTTTAGATTTCATTCAGAAATCAAGTATTTACCAAACCTACAAAATTGCATAAAATATTTTTCATTTCTTTGGAAACGAAATACATTTCTGTAAAATTTTACACTGGTGTCCATAAATTAAGGAACAACCCTATATAATGTCAATCAGAGGCTAACGTCGAAGCTCTATAACGTTTAAACTAAATTATTACAAACATATGGAAAAAGTTATCGCTGACGCTGCGAAAATCGAACCCGCAACTTTCCAGATACAGGACAGAGCGCTCTACCATTAAACCACGCATCAGACTTTAAAATATTCCAGAATAAGATCTATAATTCTTTCACTGAGATGTGGCGAACCTTGTGCCATCTATACTTTAGGATTCTAGTACTTCTCTATACTTCAGTATCTAGAGCAGGGGTTCTTAACATGGGGTACGCGGTAAAAAGTTTTGGCGTACGCCGTGAGAGCTCAAAAGTCGCTAGATCTGGTAACAAAGTCGCTAACTTGGCAACACTGCTGTGCAAAAATGTCATTTTTTGTGTTTATCGATATATGTAATTTATGAATACAAAATTTAACGTGTATATATATATATGTTTTATTTTATAAATAAAAAAATTACCCCCTCAAGCAGCTGTTTGCCACAGAGGTCTGATAGGAGCCTGTCAGTTTATATGCCATAGTAAGTCTGAGAGGATGACAGGCCCTCAGCAGAAAAACGACACAAACAGCCATGCCTTACCCGGGGCTCGAACCCAGATCCCTTAGATCATTAGCCAAGCGCGCTAACCACTCGGCCATGGGACGGCAAAAAAATTCCTTCCGACGTAGTGATTTGAACCAGCTACCTTGGTGTCGATAGCTGGGCGTTATTACCCATTGTTTTACTATAACTGTAGTTTTATCTATCTATACAAGGGGCACGACAGTTACATATACATTTCCAGGGGATACGTGAAGCATAAAAGGTTGAGAACCACTGATCTAGAGAGTTGCGGGTTCGATTCCCGCCGCGTAAGCGATAATTTTTTTCAGATGTTTGTAATAATTGTTGAAGTCTATTTCTACAGGTAATATGTGTATTTATTATGGATGGATGTCTAAACTAAGAACTTTTGTTTTCAAAAATGTGATAACAAAATGTGATGAGGATCGCAATCTTATAATATATCAATATCTTGATTTTCAATAATATTCGTTTAGTATCTAATGAATTGTGTAAGTCTGAATATTTAACAATGCCAGTCACAAAAATTGACTTCAGAAGTTAATTAAAACTTAGTAATAAGTATTGTATCAAAGTGTTCAATAAAAAAAGTGTATATTTTAGATGTTTGTGTAAAGAATTCTTTCACTATTCATCAGTTTTGTATAATTTTCTTAAGACTGGCATTACTGTTGTTAAATATTCCAACTTCCATAACTCATTAAATACTGAACGAATATTGTTGAAAATCGAGATATTGATTTATTTGATTGAGATCTTTATTTGCAATCACATATTTAAAAAAAAAATAATTTAGAAGTTATAGAGCTTCGACATTAGCTTCCCATGGACATAACATAGGATTGCTCCTTAGTTTATGGAAACCAGTGTAGTTCCTTTATTCAGAAAATTTCTTGTAAAACTTTTATAAAGCATATTTCATTAAAGGGGATTATTATATTTCACTTAAGAATATTATTTATCTGAAACTAAAATTTGAATCCAACGAACCTCTTTATAAAAAAATAATTTCTATGAACCAGTCAGGTAAGCAGAAAAATCTGTGAAAAATTGATAGCTGGGTGTCAAATTGGAGAAAAAAAATCAATGTAAAAAATTAAAATTAAAATATACGAAAATGATGGAAAAAATAGAATCTGAATAACGAAATTCAAAATTTGAAACAAGAAAAATCTTGTTTTTAATTCAAATAAATATTAAATACATACTTCCTAAGCCACAGAGGTCTGATAGGAGATTGTCAGTTTATACGCCATAGTAGAAAATCTGTGAAGATGGCGGGACCTCAGCAGGAAAACAACCGTGCCTTATCTGGGGCTGGAACCAAAGCCCTTAGATCAGAAGTCAAGCACGATACCGCGCTGCCATAGGGTATTGTAAAACAGGTTCAAGTTTATTAGAGCTTTCTCATTTCTTTCCATTATTTATTGGATGCCTTCGCAATGACAATTAAAGCTGAATAGCAGAATGGATGATTTTAGATTTGCAAAAATAAAATGTATAACTTACATCTTAAAGGCCACTGATCTATGATCTCATGCAAGCACTTATTACAAACACCGCGACATACATAAGTACACATGGGTTTCACCTGATGGGCTGCATAAGAATATGATTGATTATATGTTAATTAACAGCAAATGGGCTAGTTCTGTTAGGAATACCAGGGAATATAGGGGAGCTGAAATTGGATCTGCCCATTACCTTGTTAAAAGTGTCTTCAACTTAAAAAGTGTTGTGCTAAAGTTAAAAAAATTACCTTTAATATTGAAGCTCTGAAAGACCCAGTTATAGCTAAAGCTTACCATGATAGGTTACTTAGTCATTATGACAGTCATGGTTTGCTTACTACTGAAGTTGAGGAAGAATGGGACCATTTTAAACAGGCTTTTTTGGAAACTAACAGTACTCTTTTAGGAAAAAAGGGGCAGAGGAGGCAGAATTATCTGAGTGATAAGGCACTTGAGCTTATTTCAGAAAGAAGAAACTGCAGGAATGTCCTTAATCAGTACCCTACTAGTCCTAATAGAAAGGATTACAGAGAGCTTAATAAACGTGTAAAGGATCAGTTAGCTACTGATAAGAAGTTTTGGCTTGATGGCTTGGGTGAGAAAGCTGAGGAAGCATTTAGACAACACAACAGCAGAGAGCTGTACCAGGTAGTTAATGTTTTCTGTGGTAGAAAATGGACAGGTATACAGGGATTGAAGGATAAACAAGGTAAGGTTATAGAAGAGGAGTATTCTGTAATGGCTACGTGGGCTGAGCATTTCAGTGACGTTCTAAACAATGTGGTCAATTCTACTCCCATTGTTTGTAATGATGATAGATGCATTACTGGCTTTAATGTTGGTTGCCCTATAACAGAATCTGAAGTTATTTTAGCTATTTCTAAACTTAAACTACATAAATCCCAAGGGGTAGATGAAATTACTACGGAAATGCTTAGAGCAGGGAATGTTTCGGTTACCACTTGGATGACAGAAATTTTGAATAACTTTTATGATAAAGGCATGGTTCCTAAGGATTTTACCAGAGCTACTATTATCCTTATTTTCAAAAAAGGTGATCGCATTTCTTGTGATAACTATAGGGGTATCAGCCTACTCTCTGTTCCAGGGAAGGTTCTTTGCATGATTGTGCTTAATAGAATTAAGAATCTGGTTGACATTCAATTGCGTGATGAGCAATGTGGATTCAAAAGTGGTAGGGGATGTGTGGATCAGATATTTTCACTTAGGCAGATTCTTCAGAAATGTTTAGAGTTTCAGAAACCTTTGGTTGCTAGTTTGTTGATTACAAAAAGGCTTTCGACTCTGTTGATCGTCATAATTTGTGGTTGATTGTGAAAACATATGGTGTACCAGACAAGTTGGGTAACATAATGAAAGCTCTCTATAATAACACTGAGTCGTGTGTGAGAGTTGGTAAGGCTTGTAGCAATTGGTTTAGCATTACTTCTGATGTTCGAGAAGGGCACATTTTGTCTCCTTTTCTCTTTAGTTTGGTTATTGATTATGTTATGCGAAATTCACTTCAAGGGAAAGATTTTGGCTTAAATGGGCTGGAGACAGGAAAATTTCTAATTTAGATAATGCTGATGATTTAACCCTTTTTTTTCAAATGATGTTGATGAGATGAACTCTTTCATTCGAGCTGTTGATGAAACTGGTACTAGAGTAGGTTTGGTTATAAAGAGAGAGAAAACTAAAGTGATGAAATTTGGTCAGGCAAGTTGTGATTCAGTTAATCTGAATGGTTGCAGTCTTGAGCAGGTGTCACAGTTTAATTATCTCGGGAGCTATGTAACAGATAATGGTGATGTGCGGCATGAGATTAACAGACGAATAGAGATTGCTGCCGGGACTTTTAAGAATCTATGGAGAGTGTGGAGAAATAGGCGTATACACCTAAAGACTAAAATTAGACTGTATAATCGTTTGGTTCTTTCTAGGGTTAGTTATGGTAGTGAAACCTGGACGCTGTGTAAACAAGATAACAGGAAACTAGATGCTTTTGATTCTAGATGCTTACGTAGTATCTTGGGTATTAGGTGGTTTAACTTTGTAACTAATGATGAAGTTAGGCAAAGGAATTTGAAACCTCCTTTAAGCAGCATATTGTGCAGAGAGAGACTCCGCTGGTTTGGCCATGTTGCCCGTATGGATAATTATAGAATGGCGAATAGGGTTATGAACAGTGTGCCTAAAGGCCTCAGAAGCAGGGGGAGACCTAGGATGCGGTGGGCAGACAATGTCAAACAGGACTTTATTAGAATTGGTGTGCAGTGCCTAGATGCAGCAGATGTAGCTCAGGACAGATATGCTTGGAGAACTAAATTGCACGGTCTGGTTGGACCTCCGTAGCCCATGGCTGCTTAAGAATGATGATGATAATGATAACAATAGTAATAATGAATGTGTAAATATGGTGAACTCGTCGAATAACATAAAAATTAACGTTAAGCAAATTTTTTGGATAAGAGAAAACCTTGTTTCAAATTTTTGGAAACTTCGAATTTGGTTGAAAGAATTTAACTTTGCGTTCATGCAAGCAAAACCGATTTTATGAATTAACGTGATTTTTTGATAGAAAATCAAAACTGTTGGCTTTAAAAATCTGATCCTTGAAGATGGACATTTCTTACTTTTAAATACGAGTCTGTCAATTTCGAACTTGAAAGAAAAATTTACTATTTTGTTGGTTCCGATGAATATGCGCCAACGATTTGCGGAATAACAGTTTTATTTTGATGATGATAATGTTGAAAATCAAATAATCTGTTACTGCACTATGCAAAGGAGTATTGGACAACGCCCATATAAAGCAAAGTACTGAGAAACAATATAAAAAGATGCTAGTTGTACTGGAAATAAATTCTTTATGATAGCTGCCTTATGTATTTTGACTACTTTGTTGTACAGTGAGTAACTACTCACTATACAAAAAAGGCAAAAGCTATCGTTATACCTTTTCACTTACACGTAATATCATCCTGTTTGATCGGGACACTATATCCTCTCACGTCGGAAGAAAAAGTAGATAAAGGAAAATCAGGAAAAGATAAAAAGGAAGAAAGATGATTTGCTTTTTTCTAGCATGAAGTATTCTCAGTGACATGAGGAGGATGAAGGATACAGGCGGATTGTAGGACGCAGTGTAGAGAGAAGGATGTTGAAAGGGTAATGACAGAGAGTAGCTCCTTCGGCCTTTCATCTTCATCGTCGAAGGGAGAGTAATGTCTTTGCCGTAAAGCATCTCAGTTGTATTTATGGCAGAGAGAGAGCAGTGCCCAACTGGGTATTCACACGACGCCAGTGATGATGGCGATCCTTCCTCCTTTCGTTCTTCCCAGCTTGATAAAGTGGCAGGATGATTTCCAAAGAAGAAGGCAGAGGAATAAAAATCGGATGGGCATCGCTTTATCGGATGCTATTTATTAGTTTGTTCTCTACAGAGTATTTCTTTTCTTGCTTCTTACTCTTATACTTCTAAAAGTCGATTATGTTACCAATAAGTGAAGACATAATATTGCTGTTATCAGTTAACAATTGTAAAAGTCTGGAAGCTAGTGTCTCTGTATTGGAAATGTCTGAATATGGATTTAAAATGTAAGAGAAGGTTTATAATTTATTTCAACCTGTACTTTTATTTGCAGATCGGAAAAATGTAAGTTGAAAACCAAAAACTGAGTTGGGTGGTTTTTACGTACTGAGGGGTACCTTTTTGCACGCAATGGGTTAAAAGACCAGGTCACAGGGACCACGAGGGCTTAGAAAAGGTTGGGGACTCACTGAACAGCTGTTAGGAGTAGGAGACAATAACTCTCCTGACAAGGCCATTCAGTGTGTTCTTCAACGCGCACAGGATATGGCTCTGACGCACACGGTACCACGACTTAACACCCCATCCGATGGATGGCCATGGTGTCTCCTACTTACAGAAAGCATGGTGGAGAGATTTGCGAAGATAAATCTCACCGATGTCTCAGATGGGTGAGTTGGGTTGGGTTGGTTTACCTCTGAGCGGCACTTTTTTGCACACCATGGGCTAAATGGCCAGGTCACAAGGACCCCGAAGGCTCAGAGAAGGTTGGGGGAGGGGACCCACTGGAACAGCTGTTGGGAGACAGATGGTAGCCTCCCGTCAAGGCCATCCAGCGTGTTCTTTAACGTGCACAGGGTATGGCTCTCCCGCACACGGGGCCACGGCTTAACGTCCCATCCGACGGACGGCGGCCTTTCCAAGCCCATCGGTGTCCCCTACTGACCGTGGGCAGGGCGGGGAATTTTGCGGAGATAAATCTCAACGCTGACCCAGCTGGGACTCGAACCTGGGAACTACAGATTACGAGCCTGGCGCGCTACCGACTGAGCCACCACCGCCCCTCTCAGATGGGTGAAAAACTGATGTTTGTGGATGGCTGGTAGCTATGGTGAGATAACATAAGAAGTTCATAGTTCAAAAAAAGGCACCCTTAAAAAAACTTAAAAGGAATCCTACTTAAAAAAACTTATTTGTAGCTTGATAATATGAGGTCTGGTGAAAAACAAATGAGACTGAACATGTTGCTTACGTAATACCCCTCACCAATCAAACGGATTCAAATCCAGTTAGGCTGGTTTTTATGGTGCTAACAGCTGCTGGCATGTTCGAATCGTGTGTATAGTGTCTGTGGTACGTCATTTGTGTAAAAGCGTGTGTTATCGACCTTACCGAGAAATGTGTGAACGAACGCATTTTGTTCATCAATGAATGTTTCATCACGACAACGCTCCTGCTCATTCATCATCATCAATGAAGCCTTTTTTGGCCTGAGACCAAATACAACGATGGGGCCCATTTTGACGGCGTGGAGCACATAAAGAGGCGTATAAGAGAGTGCCTAAAAAGCATTCTCAAAAAAGACTTTCAAAATGCTTCGAAGCATGGAAGACGAGAATGGCAAAGTGCATTTAGGTGGGGCGTCGGATGGAACGTCTTAGATGGGGACAAACTTCGATTTCTTTAAATGTGTGTAAACTGATTACGGAGTAGGATTTTTTTGAGATTATTGTAAAAGCACAGAAGAATTTTGAAGGTTGCTATGAAATGTCGGAAAACTTACATCTGTAAATTGATAATACTAAAGTAATCGAGACGTACATTGCCTATATAAATTATTATGAACATCTGAATAATACTTCTATTCTCAGAGCCTTTTTTCCTTCTTTTCTCTCCACGTCAAAGACGCATACTGTCTTGTCATATGGGAGGTTTCCATCAGTTTCTTAATAGCGATTCGTTCGATTTTCTTTCCCATAGTTCTCTGAATCCTTGGGACTTCGTCATCCAGCTCCAATGAGTTCAATATAAATGCCGGTCATAGGTAAACGAAGCACCTTTCAGAATTTATATTTCGCACATTGCATTCATTACTTGTAACGTTTCCTACACCCTAGATATTTGGGATGAGGTTTGGCGGAGTCAATTGTATTCCAAGCTCGTAGTCTGCAGTTCCCAGCCTGTGCCAGTGTAGAGATTTATCTCTGCTAAATCTCCACCACCCTAATGAAAGAGTCATTAGGAGATACAGATGGGCTTGGAAAGAGTCGCTGTTCCTCAGATGGGACGTACATCCGTTTGTATTGTTTTACTTTTGCCCACCATGGGCTTAATGGTCAGGTCACATGGACCCCGAAGGCTCAGAGACTGTTGGGGGAAGGGACCCACTGGAACAACTGTTGGGAGACAGATGGTAGCCTCCCGTCAAGGCCATCCAGCATGTTCTTTAACGTGAACAGGGTATGGCACTCCCATATACGGGGCCACGGCTTAAATCCCATCCGCGGACGACGGCCATTCCAAGCCCATCGGTGTCCCCTACTAACCGTGGGCAGGGTTTGGAATTTTGCGGAGATAAATCTCAAATCTGACCCAGCTGGGACTCGAACCTGGAAACTGCAGATTACTAGCCTGGCGCGCTACCGACTGAGCCATTCCCGCCTCACGTACATCCATTAAAGAATACGGTATATGGGCCTTGACGGGAGCCTACCATCTGTCTCCTAATAGCTGTTTAGTTGGTCCCCTTCTCCCAACCTTCCCTGAGCTCTTGGGGTCCTCGTGACTTGGCCATTTAGCTCATTGTGTGCAACAGAGTGCCCTCAGTGTAAAACAACAACCCTAGAGATTCGGAAAGAAACAATCCATATTGCCATATAAACTTGAGAAAACAAAATAAATTTGTTGAATTAAAATCGAAAAATGTAATTTTATGCAAATCCCTCCCCACCATGATGTAGATTTAATCTGTTTCATCCGGTGCTTTAAGAGTATTAAACCTTAGGAAATCTGGCAGTAATTTAAGCTCAGTGTCTGAATATCACGAAAAAAAGCAAAAAGTTATTTCAAAGCAGATTTTACCAAATGTATAGCAGATAAAAATGCTTTTGTGTGCAGACGAAGTTCTATGTATAGCTTCAGCTCTGATGTTCCGATTGCAAATATGCTTGAATTGCGCGGCTTAGGGTAAAAGGAGCTTGACTGTGTATATAAATAAACTTTTTATTCGAATTTACTTTTATATGGGAAGAATGTTTTCTCGTATTTCCTAAATACTTTGGCGTTCTGTTGCATATAATCCTGGTTATAGAATTGAATGCTGGGATATAGAGAAGAAAAAGATAGGCAAAAACGATTGGGAATATTTTCCGTTGATAATGACTACAGTCATTTTTTTGTAGCCTTTATATCCAGCGAATATAAAAGTTTCTTTATTTTTACTTTTTTCTGATACGTTATCTGAAGTAATGCTATTTAATCGGCATAGGAACTGCAACATTATGTATCAGCAATACCGAAAAAAATACGACTGGTAATACTTTTTGAGATGCTGCACTTGCACAAACTACCCTTTTAGAAAAATCCAGTCTAATGCAATGCTTTCACTCACAAACATCTGGCGACAGCGGTAATACCTCTCACTGCGCATGCGTGTGGCGAGAATTTTTTTTTGCCTGGCTAAACTAATCGCTAAAGGGAATCGCTGTGTCCGGCTCCAGATTCCGCGCAATAAACAATTAAAAAACTCCTCCTTGAATTACTGACATAAACAATTTAACGCTAAATGCGAAACAGAATGTAACAAAACTCAGCAATAACACATTACAAACGATGTTCAATGCAATTGTGCCTACAGTATAATGGCCTAAAACTCGCATTAGGAGCTAGTGAAGGTGCTGTAAAAAGGGAATACGTCAAAAGGAATTATTTTTAAACCAAAACCTTTGTTTTGCATATAAAATACAGGCAAAAATAACTATATCTAATGTATTTGTTACTTAACTGAGCATATTACTAAATAACGAAGGTCACGTCACCTTACGCACTTCAACATGCCAAATGAAACCACCTCTTTCACCAACTTATAGAACTAGCCAATAAATGTCCTTTCTATGCTTTATAAAATGCTCCAAAAGAGATATTCTCATCGGACACAACTATTTGGAATCGAGCATATCCCTAAATAGCAAATTTTCGTTCCGCACTGAAATAAAGCCCCCCCCCCCCCACCAAAAAAAAAAAAAAAAAAAAAAAAATTCATCAGACATAATTACTTTGGCCGACCGTATCGGTAAACAACAAATTTTCGTTCCGCACTAAACAAAAAAGCCCCGAAAGATGTATTATCTGATCCGACAACATATCTATTTCCAATACATCATATAGCTACCAAACAATTTATTTTTCTGTTCTAAAAAAACCACGATAAATGTATAATCTCATTAGAGACAACTATTTTGACTAGAGAACACCAAGCTGGATTATATATTTATTACAAAAATAGTAAATATATAGCGTCTATAAGCATACGATATCGCTGAACTTTCACTAAACTTGAAAGCTGAACGGAAAGCTGTCGCTAGCACAACGATTACTGGAAAAGTGGGATTAATTAAAATGCTCCTTGTTTAGCGATTAGTTTCGCCTGGCAAAAAAAATATACTCGCTACACACATGCGCAGTAAGAGGGATTTGCTCTGGCGTTAGATGCTTCTCTTCCAATCAGTGTTCTTTTTTTCAGTGATATATCATTACTATAAAACGAAATATTTAGCTGTAGAATAAGGTTGATATATTATGTCGCAATATTAGAAATGAGCATAGTTGACTCCACAGAGTACAGGGTGCATTTCACCCATATATCCTTTATCTTAAATAGGTCACTTTGGCACTGAGATAATTGGTTCAATGAATAAATAAATCAAAAACTGATATGTCACAAGTAAAAATTTGAATGGAGAACAAACAAACAAACACATTTCCTTTTCTGTAGAGTGGAAAATCAGAACGCAAGTTCAACCTAGAACAAAAGAGTCAAGGCTCTACAAGTAATGACCTAGGCCTCTTGTACTTATGTTTGTATTCATGTCGCTAGATCTAGTAACAAAGTCAGTGTTTTGTTTTATTCCCATTGTTATACTATAACTATAGTTTTACTATCTATACAAGGGGTACGCCAGTTACATACACATTTCCAGGGGGCGGGGGGGGGTACGTGAATCATAAAAGGTTGAGAACCACTGCTTTAGAAAACTGATTTGCATGATCTTCAATTTCGCTTTATCAAGGTTTGGAGTCAGGGGCGTATCCATGGGGGGATGAGGGGAAGGTTCCCCCTCAAAAGTAACTCGGAGTTGGCAAAATTCGAAGCAACTTCGTAAAATCTAGGTGAGTTGTGGAAATTTGTAATTTTTTTTGGAAAATTAAGCGGAGTTGCCAAAATCGAGGCAACTTGGCAAATCTAAGGCAGTTTGGAAAATGGAGAGACGACAAAATTTAGAGCAGTTGGCAAAATTTGAAGCCACTTAGAATAATACAGGTAGAGTTGGCAAAATCGGGGCAACTTGGCAAAATCTTAGGGAGTTGGTAAAATTCGGCGTGACTTGGAAAAATCGTAGGGAGTTGGCAAAAATTAAGGTGAGATGTAAAAATTAGGATTTTTTTTTTGTAAAATTATAGCGAGTTGGCAAAACGTAAGGAGTTGGCAAAATCTAGGGAAAGTTAGCAAAATTCGGAATGACTTGCAAAATCGTGGGGAGTTGGCAAAATTCAGGTGAAATTTTGGATTTTTTTCTGTAAAATCTAGGGGAGTTGGCAAAACTTAGGGAGTTGGAAAAACTAGGAGCAGTTGGCAAAATTCGGAGTGACTTGGCAAAATCATGGAGAGTTGACAAAATTCAGGTGAGATGTAAAAATTGCAATCTTTTTTCTGTAAAATTATGGCGTGTTGGCAAAATCGAGGCAACTTCGCAATATCTAGGAGAGTTGGAAAATCTTAGGGGAGTTGGGAAAGTTCAGAGTGGCTTTACAAAAATCAGGTGTGATGTAAAATTGGAATTTTTTTCTGTAAAATTGTGGCGAGATGGGAAAATCGAGGAAACTTGGCCAAATCTAGGGCAGTTGGCAAAATTCGAATCCACTTGGTAAAATACGGACGATTTGTGAAAATTGGGATTGTTTTTGTGAAATTAAGGAGAGTTGACAAAATCGAGAAAACTTGGCAAAATCTAGGGAAGTTGGCAAAACTGGAAACCACTTGGTAAAGTGCAGGTGAGCTGTAAAAATTGGGATTGGTTTTGTGAAATTAGGGAGAGTTGGAAAAACCAAGCACTCTTGGCAAAATTCGAAGACACTTGGTAAAATGCAAGGGAGTTGTGAAAATTGTGCCTTTTTTGTGCAATTAAGCAGAGTTGATAAAATTCGACGTGACTTGGCAAATTCAGGGAAGATTTAAAAAATTGCGATATTTTCTGTATAATTATGGCGAGTTGGCAAAATTCGAATCCACTTGGTAAAATATAGGCGAGTTGTTAAAATTGAGATTTGTTTTGTGAAATTAAGGAGTGTTGGATAAATTATTGAGGAAACTTAACAAAATGTAGGACAGTTGGAAAAATTCGAATCCACTTGGAAAATACGGGTGAGTTGTGATAATTGGGATTGGGTTTGTGAAATTCAGGATAGTTGACTGAAATCGAGAAAACTTAGCAAAATTTTGCGGTGTTTGAAAAGTTTGAAGTGATTTGGAAAATTTAGGAGAGATGTAAAGTTGAGATTAGTTTCGTGAAATTAAGGAGAGTTGTTCAAATGAAGGCAAAATTCACACTGACTTGCTACAATTCAGACGAGATGTAAATATTGGAATTATGTCTGTGAAATAATAATGGCTAGTTGGCAAAATTGGAAGATAAATATCAAATTACTGTTAGTTGGCAAAATTGGAAGTTAAATAATGACGGAGCGAAAATCTGGAAAGTTTGCTCAGTTTTTGCTCAGTCGGCAAAATTTGAATTTCGAGTTGGAAAATTTTTGATTTCTACCCCCCCCCCCCCGCCCTGCCCGCGGTCAGTAGGGGACACCGATGGGCTTGGAAAGGCTGCCGTCCGTCGGATGGGACGTTAAGCCATGGCCCCGTGTGTGGGAGAGATATACCCTGTGCACGTTAAAGAACACGCTGGATGGCCTTGACGAGAGGCTACCATCTGTCTCCCAACAGCTGTTCCAGTGGGTCCCCTCCCCCAACCTTCTCTGGGCCTTCGGGGTCCGTGTGACCTGGCCATTTAGCCCATGGTGTGCAAAAAAGTGCCGCTCAGAGGTAAAACAAACAAACAAACAAACAAACAAACCCTCCCCCCAACCATAGTCTTCGCTACGCCCCTGTTTGGAGTATTCAAACAGCAGCAGTTGAAAAACGGGATATCTCATTTACAACCTGTAGAAAAAAATTCACACAATAAAAATATAAATTTAGGTTTGCATAGACAACAAAATTATTCAAAGAATGTGCATCAGTGGTGAATTTTTATGTATGAAGCATCATTTAGTATTTACATCTGAATCACATTGCAATACATACACATAATAATAGTAAGTAAAAAAAAATCTACATTACTGGAAATTTGGAGTTTTTCGTCCCTCTCCTTCAGCTTGGCAAGTGGGATAATTGTTTAAAACTGACCTTCTCCTCTGTTCAAAGTTCTTTTAAATTTCTTTGAACACGGAGCGTGGTTGGCTCATTCAGTAGCACGCCAGGCTCGCAATCTGCAGTTTCCAGGTTCGAGTACTGCCTGGGCCAGTGTTGAGATTTATATCCCCAAAACTCCCTGCCCTCGATCTGTAGGGAACACCGATGGGCTTATGAAGTCCCCGTCAATCACAAGGGACGTTAAGCCATGAATCCGTGTACGGGAGAGCATACCCTACGCACGTTAAAGATTACGCTGGATGGCCTTGACGGGAGGATACCATCTGTCTCCCAACAGCTATCCAGTGGATCCTCTTCATCCAACCTTCTCTGACCCCACGGGGTCTTTGTGACCTGGAATTTAGTCTATTGTGTGAAATACAAGTGCTACCAAGAGGTAAAACAATCCAACATTTTAAACAGATCAAAATTATGCAAAAAGTTTTAATTTCTTTAAAGTAAAACCTTTTTTAAACAGGGTCTTCTGCCATAAAATGCTTTTAAGATTATCAGCAATATTTTTTTTTCTTTTGATTATTAATTCTTCCCTTTGATTCTCATATTTTCCATAGTTAAGAACCACATGTGATACTACTTCTTTTACATTGCCATAAAGGCAGTTAGGAGAATTAACCTTTTTTTTTCATTATAAATAAAGAATCGTTTAATAAAACCTGTGCCCGGTTTAAGCCTGGTGACACAAATTTTCTTCTGTCATATCTAAAGTCCGAAACGGAATAATTTCCTCCTTAATCATTTTACGGTGATTCGATTTCCCAGATGTTGATACTTTCAAGTGATGTTGAAAAAGTTTAATTTAACTGTTTTTTGTTTAACCTTTTTGGGTGTGTATTCCCCATGTAGGAGTAAAGGGATTTTTCATGAGAGTGCTGACTTTATCAATATATCAGCAAATTCATTTCCCTGAATCCCACTTGTGCACGGATTCATTTTGTAATAAACTTTCGTAATGCTTGATGATTTTAAAAATCCACTTATTACTTGGGTAAACCTGAATAAGGACCTCCCAGATGCAGGTAACGTTTGTAACGTAATTAGATCGGCAAGGATCATTTTGAAAAAAATGTATAAATAATTCTATCTATACATGGAATTTATGTATTATTAGATTAAAAATTTCTAGTGGTAAGCAATTTTTATTATTGCTTGTAATTTGTTCGTGGTGGTTTTGCTATGATTATTGTTCTATTTGCATCTGTAATGCTTGCATAATTAAATCAATTTTTATAAAAAAATATATATTCTAACAAAAATATTTGCTGTGAAAAGAACCTTCGTTTAAAGTGTAATCTACGGGGGGAAACAATTCAACTCTGTTGCACTATAATTACAGGAATTAAATTAACATAAAGTAAAGCATACATATGTATATATTAATTATTAGTTTTGTCAATGGTTTTCATTATCACTATTTTAAAATAATGTAATATTTCATATCAATAATAAAAAATTATATCTTTTAAAACTACCTGTAATTTATTAAAAACATTGAAATTTAATTTCGGAGAAACTAGATGTAAGTGAAAAATTATTAAATATAACCGCAGAGACTACTTATTCTTGTTATTTTTTTGCATTGGAAATCTCCGTGGCAGAATGATTAACGCCTAAGTCACGGATGCTACTGATCAAAGGCAGTTGGGTTCGAGTCCCGCATAAGGCACGGATGCTACTGATCAAAGGGAATTGGGTCCGAGTCCCGCATAAGACATGGATGCTACTGATCAAAGGGACTGGGATTCGAGTACCTCATAAGACATGGATGCTACTGATCAAAGGGACTGGGATTCGAGTACCGCATAAGACATGGATGCTTGTATTGTCTTTCGGCTGAGCTCACTCCTTCCTCACAACTATTCTCTATGACATAAAGCATTGGTTCTCAACCTTCCATGCTTCACGTACCCAGTGGAAATATGTATGTAACTGGCGTACCCCTTATATAGACAGATAAAACTCTAGTTATAGTTTAATAATGCCAGGCTAGCGACTTTGCTACTAGATCTAGCGACCTTCGAGCTCTCACGGGTGTACCCCAAAAATTTTACCGCGTACCCCACGTTGAGAACCCCTGACATAGAGAATAGCTATGAGTGTAATACGCCATAGAGTCTATGACCTATTAAACTGATAGTTTCCTGTCAGACTTAGATATTTAGATTAGATAATTTTTATTTCAGATAATGTTTTACAGTATACAAAAACTTTTGAGGTCTCACAAGAGTAGACTCGTTAATGCATAGCGCAAAATAAAAAATAACAATAAACCTCTTAGGTAAATACACGTTTTATTTTTGTTACGTTAATCATTAACTATTGTTTCGTTCATTTCTGAGATATATCCTAGACAATCGGCAGTAATATTACAATTAAATTTATAGAAAAATCCTCCTTATACATCGTCCTAACATTGCCTTCGTTATCAAAATAGCCTTGATATAAGGCTATTTCATCATGAATCTTAGAATACTAGCTATTGTCTTGGCGTTTCAAAGGTTCTCATTATAATGCATCTGACGATATGGAAAGCATTAGAGCAAAGCCCACCTCATTCATTCACCAGTATCTAATTACCCTTGTTAAAACGCTTGTCAATTCCCATAGAGTTTGACCAGTTATGGTCAAGGCTGTAGCCCAATTTGGCCGCACCGCCGACTGAGCTGTTATGCCCAAAGTAACAAGGCGTCCAGGAGGTAAAACAAATTAGCCCGCCACACCCATAACTACATCCCAAGGGTGTCATTCTCTCTTCCACGGGCCCTTCTTCGATCTGCTCCCAATTTTCCGCTGCCGTTGTCCTTTCCCCGCTTCATTCAACAGGCGGCATTTGTAGCGCAGGCGAAAAATCGATTTTTGTTAGCGGTAACAGTTATATGAGACAATAGCACGCGAGAAACGACACACCCATTGCAATCATTTCCAAGGGTGATGAATAATCGTTAGGATAGACTCACTTTCACTTACAAGTGGGGCTTTAACTACAGTATTCCAACACAGTTGTCTCTGTTTATCGAAAGGCACGTGTGTTCACCTCCACTGCTGAAGCCTTTCGTGCTTATAGAGAGAATGTTGGCTACCGTGCAAAATGATCGTTAATAGTTATTAGTGACGCAAAACAACATTCACGCGAGTCGAGTCGTTAAAGTAGAAGCAATTAGGAATTGTAAAATTTACGCAGCGGTGATATGAAAGATATATCCAGTGGGCGGAGAATTTTAGATGAATGAGTGAAGACGATTATAATTGTTATTTAGATTTAAATAAATAGAAAATAGCTATGTTTAATTATCGCAATAAGAATTAGGATTTATATTATTTATGAATGATAAATAATAAACACTGAGGTTGATATTTGATATTAATAAAATATTAATAAACTACCGCTAAGTAATGAAAGCTAAGAGCTATAAAATATATATTATCAAAAATTGGAAATGAAACTGGTGGGTTGAATCCCCGATAACTGTTATGATTTGTGACAAGTTTCATACTTTCACGATTCAAATTTTTATTTAACGTTCTTAACAAATTTCAAAACTTTCTTATTAAAATTTCAAAACTTTCTTATTAAAATTTCAAAACTTTCTTATTTCAAAATTTCAAATCTCTTATGAATGAATGAGTATACTTTGAAATATAAATAATACAATAAATCATCTGACACTCAATAGAACATTACGCTAAATCGAGTCACACACCATAGAATTATAGTAGTATAATAGAAGTAGTATAATTTTAAGATATAGTAGTATAATTTCCCTAATAGAAGTAGGGAAATTGGTGGAATGCGGTCCTCTAATACAGGGAAGTCTCAAATTTAAAAGAAATTGTGGCTGCGTCATGTGCTACATTAAAATTCAAAATGAACTGCACAAAATATCAAAACTATCCCAGGGAGAATCACAGAGTATTTTCATTCTAAGCCCTCTCTGCTTTGGCCACCAATGGCAGGAACGCAACCTTGCGAATGTTGAGGATTTATTGTACTTAAAAAATAATGTTCGGAACGAAGAATTTTGTTTTCTATTGGTATTTATAATTACCTTAGACATTTGTACTTTCACTTTGGTCAACGTTAAATGAACTGTGATATTACTAGTGATGCTAGTTTAAAACAATCTTACGTCTCTTATATTTTTGCTGAATAAGAAGCATCGTTGTTGATGGCACTAAAATGGAACTGGAATATTTGTCATGGAACTGATGATTTTTTGATTTTTGAAAAAACTTGATTTCCGGGCTTTGATTTATTCCAGAATTGGGTGTACTTCAGCTTTGGATGTTTGATCGTATTTCTCATATCCAGTGTTGATCTCAAAATTTGATTCTGGGAGGTCTGAAGCTTTCTGATATTGGTTTTCGAGCAATGACCCCAAAACGGAGCCGAGTAGTGAATGATGGGCTTTAGAAACGTAAGACAGATAGTCAACTTGTTCAGATTGAGAGATTGCTTTTCCTAGAGATAAGTATATATAAACTTGAACTATATAACATGAGCCTTATGTATGACAGAGCTAAGCCAGTAAAGGGAATTGCAGGTGGAATTTCTTAAAGTATCGTATCTATAATAGCTCCTTTTTTATAATTTGATTCAAGTCGGATAATCCGTACACCAGGAAGGCAACGGCATATAATTTAACGGTTACAAAAATGTGATCAATATATCTTGCCAGTCATCAGGAAAAGGGTTCAAGAATTCTTCCTGATAAATGAACTGTCGAATTCAAACAAAGTAATTAATATTGACGAACTCATATCTCGATTTAATCTAATTTCAGTTGTAACGTTTCACAGATACGGCTTTAGATTTCCCACTCGCAAAGTCGAAGCTGCTTTAATTGAACGATACGATATAATAATATGGAGAGAAAATTATCTACGGCAAATAAAACCATATGCTAAGTGAAAGAAATTTTTCTAAGATGAAACTTGGTTAAATTCAGGCTACACGATTTCTAAAGCGTGAGAGTAGATGTAGATAATATGATTATTTCAATCGTGGACATCGTGGTATCATTGCAAAAAGTTACATTTAAATATCATCCTCTGAATCTTCCTGGCATTTGTCCTTCTCAAAATACTCTCCCTTGAACTTCACACAATTTTGCTATCTTTGTACCCATGCATTAAAAGCGTCTTTGAAGCCATTTTTCGAAAGCGTGCGAAATGTTGTCGTTGTGACTCTGCAAGTTTCGTCGTCGGATGCGAAATGTTTCCCTTTCAAAATTTTCTTCAGTCGCGGAAAGAGGAAAAAAATCGCAGGGTGCTAAGTCCGGGGAATGTGGAGGATGTGGTAGAACCTCAGCACCTATGGCAGTGATCACTGGCTGCACAATATTAGCCGTATGGGGCCTGGCGTTGTCGTGATGGAGAAACCAAGTCACACTAGAAAGTTCCGGACGTTTTTCACGAATGGCACGCCGGAGTTTGATTCTGAGAACCTTCGAGTAAGCTTCCTTATTCATGGTTGTTCCACGAGGCACAAAGTGAGTAACGAGAACACCATTGATGTCAAAAAACACAAGAGCCATTTGTTTCCCAGCTGAACTAGAAACCCGAATTTTCTTGGGTCTCGGTGAATCGGGATGCTTCCATTGACTCGACTGTTTTTTTTTTTGTTTCGGGATCGTAGTGAAAGATCCAAGTTCCATCGCAAGTCACAATTCGACTCATGTTCCATCGAATTCGATCCAAGTTCCATCGCAAGTCACAATTCGACTCATGAAAATATATGAGACGTAAGATTGTTTTAAACTAGCATCACTAGTAATATCACAGTTCATTTAACGTTGACCAAAGTGAAAGTACAAATGTCTAAGGTAATTACAAATACCAACAGAACAAAATTCTTCGTTCCGAACATTATTTTTTAAGTACAATAAATCCTCAACATTCGCAAGGTTGCGTTCCTGCCATTGGTGGCCAAAGCAGAGGGCTTGGAATGAAAATACTCTGTGATACTCCCCGGGATAGTTTTGATATTTTGTGCAGTTCATTTTGAATGGCTTTCAAAACGATTAAGCATCTCGTTGCACAGCTGTACCCTTTTTTGTTTTTGTTCTGGAGTCAAACTGTGTGGAATCCATTGAGCACAGATTCGTGACATTTTTAGATGGGTTTTCATAATCGCGTTAGCGCTTCCTTATTAAACTGACATTTTCACAGCCACTTCACGAAGTGTTATTCGTCTGTTTTCATTCAGGATTGCCAGGGCTCTTTCGATTTGCTCAGGAGTTATTGAGGAAGAATACTGGCTGGGTCTTGGGTCATCGGCAACAGATTCGCTTCCTTTTTGGAATCGCTTATGCCACTTAAAAATAGCAGACCTACGAAGACAGTCATTACCATAGGCTTCACTCATCTCTTCAACACTCGCAGCAACACTTAGGCCTCGACTAACACAATAACGAATGACATACAGCTGTTCCGTCTGAATTTCCGACATTCTGAACGAACGTCTATGATACGAAACTCGAATCACAGTCTTAACACAACAGCAGTCGCCGCCAAACGACCTTGGCACGTGGAGCCTCCTTCGCAGCAATCACGCACAGCGCCATCTATTGTTACATTGGAAAAAGTGTTATGTACGAGTACCTATGGCGTCAGTCCACGAATTAAATGATCACCCAGTGGAAAAGATTTTGAAAATATATTTGTTGCTCAAGTGAAGTAGTGACGATACTGTAGGCAGAATCGATAGCGATTTCCAGCCAATCTCCGACTGAAATGGCATTTTCAATTTAAGTTAAATTTGTTCAAATAAAAAAAAATACCTCCTCAAGCAGCTGCTTGCCACAGAGGTCTGACAGGAGCCTGTCAGTTTAATACGCCATAGTAGAGGGATCTGTGAGGATGGCGGGTTTTAGCCAACTACACGCGGTGTTCCCAGGTGGTCACCCTCCCAGGTACTGATCGCGCCCAAAGCTGCTTAACTTCGGTGATCGGACGAGTACCGGTGTTTTCAGCTTGGTACTGCCGATGGCTTTGTTCAAATAGTTTCATCGATAACGATTTTATTATTTCACATTTGTTCGAAATATTTACATGATTGAATACTGATGTTTATTTAGCACTGGAGATACAAGGTCGTGTATCTCTGATACTGTGTTTTATATCCACATGCTTGATATGTGCTTAAAAAGGAAGACTCAAAATGTAGTCAATAGCAGTTACTTCTGTGCATATTGATACAAGGAGAGGCTTCTTTGTATTAGGTCTCAACTGAAATGGACGGAGTTTATGTGGTTCTGAACAGAATGGCGCGATCCGACGCCCGACCATTATTATTATTCGAAGCCCAACTATTATTATTAACCGAAGTCCGACCAGGATAGTACTACATTATGAAGGTAGATTTCATGTTTGAATCAATCTACTGTTAGAGAAATCATTCATATTCAAAAATATTAATGTTGCGAGAACAGCAGAGAAAGGATCTCTTATAATGAGCTTAACTCTTATACTAATAAAATTCAGGTTTTGCCTGTTTATTAATCATTGAGTTATAGTGGGAAGTCAATTTCAAAATTTTGCAGAGATCCTTAAGAGCCCAAATAATTTATTGAAATAATTTCGACCCAATGAATCATGGCAAACTTTGCAATGAAACTTTTGGGAAAGATTCCATAACTTTTAAATTTTTAAATGCCAAGCGTTATTCACTGCATTTTAAGTAATTTAAATTACAGGCAAATGAAGGAGAGAATGAAAAGAAAGAGCCAGAAGAGACAGAAAAGAGTTCACGAAGAACGGCCGGTTATTAAGTTGAAAACATTTAGCAGCAGCGTTTTGATGTTAATTGTTTTCAACTTAATAACTCTGTAAAACAAATGCTGTTGAAAATCGAAAATTAGAAAGATTTTAGTGAGATATCCAATTTAAGTTTAGTCATTTTTTTCCTGAAAAAACTTATTTTCAAAGTTGGGGAGCTCTGAACGTGCATTCCATCAAGTGTCCAGAATTTTTTGTAATATATTATATAGAGCGTAAATATATATTACCTATTTTTTTTATCCTTTATTCTGAAGTAGGATTTAAATGGCCTTAATTGAAATTTATTTTAATTTTGATATCAGCTGGGGAGTTTTTAACTAGTTTTTTTGTCCATACTATACTACAAAATTGGACTTCATTTTTTTATTGTCTTGCCGTGGAAACTTTACTCTATTATTTTTTTCCTACTTTAGAAGTCGTCTGTTCGTGTAGCCGATTTATTAAAGCCTAACACTATCCCAAATTCCATATTCATGAGCTGATAACCAGACTGCAGTGGTTAAGGGTATAATTAATTTAACTGCGGGTTGAGTGTGAAATACGGGCATGTAAAAGGGATTGAGTTATGCAGCGATTAAGTGTCCGTCCCACAGGAACTGTCGGAGAAGTAGGAGATTGTGTTAAATGAATTATTTTATCTTCCTTGAGGTGAAAGTGACTTGATTAGTTACCATGCTTCTGCATCTTCCAAAGTATTGAAACGTAGCAAGTTGTTTCTTAGCTTATGAAACCACTGCTTCACTATATCGATCAAGAGTATCGAACTACCTTAATAAAATAATGAACGGTAGCATTTCTCAAGGTAAATTCATCATACTGAAGACTTCGTTAACGCTCATTGACCTAATTATTTGCCTTGACATTCTTAAATGAATGCCTGGAATTGAACATATTCTAATGAACAAACTTATTGGAAGACTTCATGTGAGTTTAGGAGATGAAAGTTTGGGAATGTGATAAAATACACTTGATGTTGACAACTCAAGTTTGCGAAGTTAGGGATGTTTAAGTGTGTTCAAGTTAATGGATACTCACTCACGCACAGTTCTTATTATTAAAATATCAATAATAGCAAAAATATTAATGATATAATAGACTCAATGTTTGAAAAAAGCAACAGTAGCAACAATAATAAGAACAAAATAATATGACAGTAGCAATGGCAATAATAAAGTAATAATGACAGTAACAGCAATAGCAACAATAAAGTAATATGACAGTAGCAGCAATGGCAAAAATAAAGTAATATGACAGTATAATGTACTTAATAAAGTAATATAACAAAAACAGCAACAGTGAATAACATTAACTATAACAGTAACGACAAGAACAATGACGACACCGAGATGATACAGACAACAGTGACAACAAAAACGCAAACATATTTCTTTCCATTGTAGGTTGGTTTCAAAAAAGAAATGAAAAGGAAATATTTTTTGTGCGCTTTTCATTGTTTATTTATAATGTAACTTTGTTTTCCAAAAAGTAAAAAAATATTATTATTTTTCAGACAGTAAGTACTCTAAGAACAATCACAAAAATATAGAAGACAGTAATATGTATCATATGTATTATAGCATTATCAAAATGGTCACAATGAATATAAAGGCAGTAACGACAACACCAAGCGTAGTTATAACAAGAAGAAAATAATTATTTTCTGTTGTTGTTTTACCTCTGAGCGTCATTTTGTTGCACATAATGGGTTAAATGTCTAGATCAGTCGTTCCCAATCTGTGGTACGCGTACCAGTACCGGTACACGAATGTCGAGCTACCAGCATGCGAAAAGTGAATGAAATAATAATGAAAACAATATTTTTATACAATACATCGCCAAACCTGAGCGTATTGTCTGTCTTTTTTCAATCCGAATACTTTCTCTTTCTACGGTGGTAGGTAACAACGTGACTCATAGTCATAAAATCACATGTGTTTGTAATAAATTTGCAAATAACATTGAGAGGGTATCTGTATCAGTTTGTGTGCATCTATTCATGTTTTAAGTATCTATTCATGTTTAAGTCCAAAATATTTACCTAAAAAAAAGCTCATCACTTGAGAATTTAGGAAATTTTTTTAGGACTCATTTTTCCAAAAATATTTACCTACTGGTACGCCACCATATTGTCTACTATACATTCCGGTACAACGTCTTAAAAAGATTGGGAACCTAGGGTCTAGATCAAACGGACCCCAAAGGCTAAGAGTGTAGACTAATTAGACACAGAGGGTAATCTTCCTATACCTCTAATGATAATATTTCCAGAATGTCATTTCTCACAGAGCAGTCCGCCAGTGTGGGCAATGAACTCTACAACAATAACGACATACAATTGATTACCATTATCGCTTTGTGTACAAATATTATAATAATGTTCCATAAAAATAATATATTTATTTATTTATATATTTAGCTTTAAAATTTTTTTTCAATGTTGGCAGTTAATTTCAAATTACTCTACAATATTTTTTATTTAATCATAATGATAAATTATTTTATATAATATTATTCTTAAACTGCCTGGAGTATAGCAGTTTTTGACATTCGACAGAATTAACACGTAAAATTAATTCCATGCCCTTGCTACCCTGGCGCACCAAAAAGTGAGCTTATCCTCTTTGGTTCATATAAGGTTTAGAGAAAGCGAGCCACCAGATGTTATTAGGATACAGATGGAAGCCTCCCGTCAAACCACCTATCGTGTTTAGCATGCACAGGGTGTGGCTCTCATATACGGGGGGGGGGGGGGGGGTTATATTCCATTGGAAGAACGGCGGCTTTTCAAGTCCAGAGGGATGAGCTATAATCAAGAAAAATAATAATATTAGTACCTAAACTACTCCTAGGTATCTTTTAGACATACATGAAGTTTCGTTCTACCTCAAAAGTGTTTTCCTTTAGTGCCACACCCATCTTCTATTTCGGTTTGTTATGCAACACACGTACGTAGAGGGTAGTTGAGTTTGTAATATTAAATTTGTCCCCTAAAATGAAAAGAAAAATGCATAAGCGTTTTTCAGAAAAAACGCACTAATGTTTTCACTTTACCGTCTGTCCGTCTGTAGACACAGATTTTTGTTTTGTTTTTAGGAATAAATTAAAAAAATATTTTTGTGTTAGATAGATAATGATGAAATATTACGATTCGCACTTTCGGAATCTTCCTATAGCTATAACTGCGACGTCTAACGGTGTAAAAATTTGCAAATTGCAAATAGTTCAATTAATATTGCAAGTGATGTAATGACGTGAGAAATTTAAAGCTTTCCTTTATCCCGATAGGAGATGGGAAAACGCAATTGTTTTGTTTTAAGAGATAATTGTTTGCTTTTCGAAATAAATTGATCATTGCTTTTGGGTTTCCATAAGAATTGATAAACTATTATGATTTACACTTTTAGAATCTCCCAAAAGTAGCAAATGCGCCTTCTGACTGTGGAAAAGTGTGAAAATTTCAAATTTTAAACGAATATTGCAAACGCTCTATTTCGGCTAGAAATTTGATATTTTAGGGGTTGTTTTCATGGAGTTTATTTCCTTTACCTCCCAAAAACGCAACTTTTTGTTTTGAGATATGAATGAAAAATTGTTTTTGAGTTGAATAGATACAAACGAAATGCGATGATCGATAGTTTTCAAATCTTCAAAATGGTCTTATTTTACCATAGTTAGGGGAATGTTAAATGCAAAAAACGTAAAACATGAAGTAATAATGCAAACAATCAAATATTAAAAGTTAGAAATTCTGGTGATAGAAGTGTTGATGTTTACAATAATGATTTGCTCCATAGGTGGTTTAAATTAATTACAGTTGGTTAAAATTTGCCTGGTTGCTTCTTATTTATATAAATTTACTACTTAAGTTTAAAATTTCTGAAAAAATTCAACATAGTAAAGGTAAATTATTTTATTTTATATACTCTAGATAATATTTCCCTTAACCGAAAGAGATAAGAAAATGCAACTTTTCATTTTAAGGGACAAATGAAATATGCGTTTTGCGTTTTACAGGGTTAATAATATGTTATTCTTTACATTTTACAATTACCCATTAGTACGAATTACTATTGTTAAGGGGGTGGGGGTGGCTCAGTCGGTAGCGCGCCAGGCTCGTAATCTGTAGTTCCCAGGTTCGAGTCCCAGCTGGGTCAGCGTTGAGATTTATCTCCGCAAAATTCCGCGCCCTACCCACAGTCAGTAGGGGACACCGATGGGCTTGGAAAGACCGCCGTCCGTCGGATGGGACGTTAAGCCGTAGCCCCGTGTGCGGGAGAGCCATAACCCTGTGCACGTTAAAGAACACGCTGGATGGCCTTGACGGGAGGCTACCATCTGTCTCCCAACAGCTGTTCCAGTGGGTCCCCTCCCCCAACCTTCTCTGAGCCTTCAGGATCCATGTGACCTGGCCATTTAGCCCATGGTGTGCAAAAAAGTGCCGCTCAGAGCTAAAACAACCCAACCCAACTATTGTTAAGAGAGGCAAAATTCGGAAAATAACTTCATGTTCTCAGGAAACGAGCATCCCATATTCGACAGAGGCGATACATTATTATTCTAGTTTAAATTAAATAACACCTTATTGACTGTTAAATAAACTTCTGTTTGTTAAACTGCAATAAACATCTATCAAACTTATTTTAATTTATCGCATTCACTGCTTTAGGCACATTGTCAAATATCAACACTTACTAGTTATATTAGAACTTTTCCAGGGATTCGATTGGTTTGAAAATACCACCATTCGTGGGATGGGACCTTAAGCCTCGGCTCTGTGTTTAAAGCCCGCTATACACATACACACTTTTTCCTTTCACTCCACGCCAATGCCAACTCCACCCAACTACTGGCGTGGCGTGTCAACACTAATTGGTTTGCCTCTACACTGGACATTTCTGCTTCCATTCCAAATGCCACATTTTCCATTCCAAATGCCAAATGCCACAATTCCTCATTGCGCATGCGCTTATCAATCAAAGACACTATGTTGTTCTGCTCCAACCCTTAAGACTATGGAAGGGACGGGTTGGACTGTGGTTGGAATTCCAACTGGCACGGAAAGCCAAATTTCGCCAACACGCCACGCCGTTCTCAGTGATAAGCTCATTAGAGGGGATTAGGAACGGTTGGTATGAGCCTTGTGGAATGGCGTGCAGGAAAAAGTGTGTGTGTGGAGGGTCCTTAAGAGAGCCATACCATGTGCACCTTGCAGAACACATAGTTATACTGAAAGATGGAAAAACTATGTCTACACACATAGTTTTTCCTTTCAAACAGCAATTAAGGTGGGGGAGATGGCGTTTGCCGCATTATACGCGACAAACGACCATCGCCCCACCCTAATTGCTGGAGTGGTGTGTGAACACTGATTTGCGTAACACTGGACGTTTCTACCTCCATTCCAGATGCCACACAATCATCTCACACCTTTTCCTTACTCACCATTCCATTTATGGCTCAGCCGAACCGTTCCCGATCTCTCTAATTGCCTCTAATGAGCTTAAAATCGCAAACGACGTGGCATGTCGTCGAAATTTTGAGTTCCTTGGAATTCCAACCATCTCCACCCTCTCCTGATAGGAGGCTTCCAACAACTGTTTAAAGGTCCCTGACCTTTTTGAATCTTTGGGGTCAGTGTGACCTGGTCATTTATTCCATTGTGTGCCTTGCACCATAGAACCCCAAACAGCCAAACCAAGCCATTATATGCAAAAAAGTGTCTCTTGGAGGGAAAACAACCCAACCTTAATAGTTTTCAAGTGGATTCCTTTCCAGTTCTCAACTTTTAGAAGCTTTCAAATGTGAAAATTTAACCCCTTATATGTACAAAAGTGCTATTCAGATATAAAAATGTAGGTTCAGAAAAATTACCGTAACACCGTAGTTCCAAATGCCTATATGAAGTATTGCACTTACATCACTGGTTCAGATATCACAACTCTAATAAAATATAAAATAACTGTATTCACATTATGAACACATTTTAACTAAATGATTCCTCTGCCTCCAATACCATTTCAAGACGTCGACTGAAATTTCTCGTAACCGCGGCCAGTGTTTCTTTAATGATGCCTTTCATAGCAGCTGCGTGGCGGGGGGGGGGGGGGGGGGGGGGGGGGGGGGGGCTCAGTCGGTAGTGCACCAGGCTTCGTAAATCTGTAGTTCCCAGGTTCGAATCCCAGTTGGGCCAGGGTTGAGATTTATCTCCGCAAAATGCCCTGTCTTCGATCAGTAGGGGACACCGATGGGTTTGGAAAGGCCACAGTCCGTCGGATGGGACGTTAAGCCGCGATCCCGTGTGCGGAAGAGACATATCCTGTGCACATTAAATAACACGCTGGATGACCTTGAGGAGAAAGTACCATATGTCTCCCAACAGCTGTCCAGTGGGTTTCCTTTCTCCAACTTCTCGGGGTCCTTGTGACCAGGCCATTTAGCTCATTGTGTGCAAAAAAAGTGTCGCTCAGAGGTTAAACACCCACAACAGCTGCGATTTTGCCTTCAATTCTTTATCTTTTTGGATATCATTATTGAAGGCAAAAACTTCAGCATTGGGATAGAGCCTGGATCAGTTGGTAGAGCGCCAGGATCGTAAACTGCTGTTCCAAGTTTCAAGTCCCCACTTGCTTTGAGATTTACCTCCACTAATTTCAAATTGACTACACTGAGAAGCCAAAATTTCAGCCAAGCTGAAAGGTCATCCGCTGTACGGGGTCCTTTCAGCTTGGAAAGGCCCCCGTGCATTGGATGAGACGTTATGCCGTGGTCCTCTATGCAGGAGAGCTATACTGTGTCCACGTTAAAGAATACGCTGAATGATCTTGACGGGAGGCTTTCAGCTTTACGCTGAGTCCTCTAATCTTCTTTTAGCCATTGGAGTCTTAGTAACCAGGCCATTTAGCCCATTGTATGCAAAAAAGTGCCTCTCAGTGGTAAAACAACCCAATCTTAACATACAGTTTCCCATTCCCTAACATTCTTCTTTTTCTTTTATAATCTCTTATTCCTCAAGGACCAAATATGCCTTTACTACCAAATAGTCCGAAAGAAAAGTAGCCAGTGAACAATGAAGTGATTCTTCCCACGCTTAGGAAAGCCAATTCTCTATAGTCTCTTTTTTTTGTTGACATGGCATAGTAATACATTTCTTTTCTCTATTTCCCATTTTTCCCCCCTCATTACGGAGCTGGACCAGGAAGGAAATCCCCTTCCTGTTTCCTTCTTGTACTAAAGTCTTCTCAACATCTTGCTAGTCTTACCCTTTTCTGCTCAATAAATGTCTTTCAAGTGCATCTCATTAGCGTCGAAGGCTCTGAAAGGTTATCAGTTACGGAGAGGAAATGAGAAAGAGATATATTGAAGCACTTTTTGTAACTCTTTCTGTTGCTTCGGTGAAAGGAAGAATAGAAGACCCAATATGTGAATAGGGAATAGATGTGCTTTTAAAATGCAAATTGTATTTCATGAATTGGCTCCGGCTTTGTGTTCTAACAGAATGAGGTTAAGCCCAAAAGAGATCTGATGTAGAAAAGAAGTATTTATTGGCGATTACAAAAGCTTTGTTAATTTCTCATTTTGAACATGACCATTTCATTGCAATTTAATCTCTATGCAATTTTTTGATCAGAATGTGAAAAAATTTCCTATGACCCGAATGCAATATTATCTACTACGAAGTGTGCTTTATTAATTAGATCTCGTAGCTGTAATTATTCTTTACAGAAAAACTTTCTCTTTTTGCTAAGCGCACCAGGCTCATAATCTGCAGTTCTCAGGTTCGAGTCCCAGCTGCGTTAGTGTTGATATTTATCTCCGCAAAACTTCCCCCCCCCGCTCCCGGTTAGTAGGGGACACCGATGGGATTGGAAAGACCGCCGTTCGTCGGGTGGAACGTTAAGACGTGGTCCCGTGTTGGGGAGAGCCATACCCTGTGCACATTAAAGAACACACTGGATGGCCTTGGTGGGAGACTACCATCTGTCTCCCAACAGCTTATCCAGTGGGTTCCCTCCCCCAACTT
This sequence comes from Ryuthela nishihirai, assembly GCA_038380435.1. Classification (NCBI taxonomy): domain Eukaryota; kingdom Metazoa; phylum Arthropoda; class Arachnida; order Araneae; family Heptathelidae; genus Ryuthela; species Ryuthela nishihirai. Next base: position 48,077,781 of record JAWZYU010000020.1, read on the forward strand.
TCTCTGAGACTTCGGGTTCTTGTGACCTGGCCATTTAATCCATTGGGGGCAAAAAAGTGCTGCTCAGAGGAAAAACAATCCAACCCTCCCGTCAAGGCCATTCAGCGTATTGTTCGTCCAAGCTGTAAGTTCCATCCGACTGATGGCGGTCTTTCCAAGCCAATCGGTGTCTCCTTTCTGACCGAAGGCAGAATGGGCGTTTAGCGAATATAAATCACAGTCCAGGGAACTTCAAATTACGAGCCTGGCGCGCTACCAACTGAGAGAAGGGTTCGGTAAATATGAAATTTTTGAGCCCGAGCTATACATGGTATGTGTGAATGTTAGTGCACAATCAATGATAATTTTTGTTTAATTAGCATCTTACTCACTATTTTGATCTTAAAAACAAGTCATAAATATTACATTGCAAAGAGAGAAGAATAATCCCACTAAACTCTCGTATCCAATTAGTTGGATTCTTTTATTCAGTCTCGGTTACGATCATCATCTTTTTAAAATTTTAATTATTTATATATACTTACCTTTTTTTGCATCCATTTTATTTTGTAATCTATCATCTATCATCTCTGTGCTCGCAAAGGACTCTTTAGATTGTGAGACTCCAAGGACTCGCGTTGCGCTCATTTTTTTCGATTTCGGAAACTAAACTGAGATCTACTTTTTAGCATTTTTCATGCTTTCCTTTCCGTTATAGGCGAGAGTTACATGATTCGGTAGCACTCCTGGCTAGTAACTTGATGTTTTCAGGGTCAAGTCCCACTGCGACTGCATTCAGATTCTCCAGTAACTCCCATTATGTCCTTGAACAAAATGGACCCAGCAGGTCTTGGAAACGCCGTCGTTCTTCTGTTCGGACGTTAAGCCGTGTCTCTATTCAGGAAAAGATCACGCTGTATATCTTTCACCAGAGATTTCCGTCGATCTCCTAACAGCTGTGCTAGGATCACCTTCCTCTATCCTGATAAAAAAATTCAAAAGATAGTTTTTATTAATTAAACAATAATGTTTAATTAATAAAAACTCTCTTTTGAATTTTTTATCAGCTTCATCCAATTAGGACAGTGTTGACTCAGGATGGATCGTAATCTGCAGTTCCCTGGTTGAAGCTCACCTGGACCAGCAATGAAATTTATTTCCGCTAAAATCTAACCCTACCCTCTACCATAAAAATTTGGGTTGTTTTACCTCCGAGCGGCCCTTTTTTTGCACATAATTGGATAAATGGCTAGGGCTCCGATGGCCCCGAGAAGGTTGGGAGTTAAGATCCAATGGGAAGCTGTAAACATTAATTTCCTCTTAAACACCAAATGAATATTCAGGCCTGTTGTTCTGAAGAAATGTTGCATCTTTGCTAGATTTATATAATAAGATGATGGTAGCTTGTTTCTAGATGTTTGGGAAATAGCTGATAGTTTAAGATTAATTAAAGATATTGATCAGTAGAGTAACTGCATTCTTTAGTAAGTTTGTGACTGTGGTTTTCCAGATGCTGTCATAACCATCAGCCTTTTTGTTCTTCAGCGAATTGTTGACAGACTCGTCAAGGCCGTCCAGCGTATTCTTTAACGTGCACAATGTATGTCTCTACCACACACGGGGCCATGGCTTAGCGTCTCATCCGATGGATGGTGGCTTTTCAAAGCCCATTGGTGTTCGCTACTGACCGAGGGAAGGGAGTTTTGAGGAGATAAATCTGAACGCTGGCCCAGACGGGACTCGCACCTGGGAATTCGCAGATTACGAGCCTGGTGCACTACCAATTGAGCCCCGCCCCCGCTCTCCAGAAAGAGTCTAACGATGAGCTTGGAAAGTCCGATGTCTATCGAAAGGAATGTTAAGTTGTGTCTCTCTATAGGATAACTGTATTATATCTGTGCATGTTAAAGTCCACTCTGAATAGCCTTGATAGGAGACTTCCATTCTGTCTCTTAACGATCCAGTGGGTTTTGTGCGAACAACGGAACAAATGGCCAGGTCACCAGGACATGAAGGGCCGTTGTTACCTGGCTATTTAGCTTATTGTGTGCACAAAAGTGACATTCATAAGTAAACAAATTCAACTCAGTTTTATCCAGTTAATCGTTCCTTATTTTCTATATCCGAAAGATTTTTAATCTCTTAGAAGAAATCAATGGGGAAAGAATTTTTAGAATAACGACAGGGATTCCATCTGATCCGACACTGCGAGAGGGGCGGGGGTGGCTCAGTCGGTAGCGCGCCAGGCTCGTAATCTACAGTTCTCAGGTTTGAGTCCCAGCTGGGTCAGCGTTGAGATTTATCTCCGCAAAATTCCTCGCCCTGCCCTCGGTCAGTAGGGGTCACCGATGGGCTTGGAAAGGCCGCCGTCCGTCGGATGGGACGTTAAGCGGTGGCTCCGTGTGCGGGAGAGTAATACCCTGTGCACGTTAAAGAACACGCTGGATGGCCTTGACCGGAGGCTACCATCTGTCTCCCAGCAGCTGTTCTAGTGGGTCCCATCCCCCAACCTTCTCTGAACCTTCTGGGTCCATGTGACCTGGCCACTTAGTCCATGCTGTGCAAAACAGTGCAGCTCAGAGGTAAAACAACTCAACCCAACCCTATTCCAATAAATCATTTAATAATCTGGAAAACTTTGAGCTAAAAAATGTTACCCAAATCGAAGTTCGTAACCTTATAAATTCGCTAAAAAACACTCGCAGTGTCGGACCAGATGGAATCCCTGTCTTTATTCTAAAAATTATCTCTCCATTAATTTCACACCCTTCTGTGATCTAATTAATTGCTCATTTAAATTCTAATGAATTCCCAGTTCCATGGAAAATAGCCATCATCTCACCTATACCTAAAATTTCAAATCCTTCTAACCCTCTGAACTATGGGCCAATTTCAGTTACATTTGCTTTAAGCAAAATTTCAGAAAAAGTCGTCGAGAGCCAATTATCGACTTTTGTTGAAAAATTTAATTTAGTTTCTTGCAGACAATTCGGAGTTAGGAAAGAATTGTCAACTGAAACTCTCATGACACCTTTTGTTAATCAGTGGAGATTGGCTTTAGACAGCAAATTGTAAACTGTTCTCAGACTCACTTTCCTTGACATCTCAAAAGCATGTATAGGTGAGATGATATTCAGTTGAACACAAACTTATCTTGCAAACAACTCGGCTATAATTTTAATCTATCCCCCTCAGCTCTTTCCTGGTTTAAAAATTATCTCAACGACCATGTTATCCGAACTAAATTAATTACTAATGAGATCTCTACACCTCTTAAAATCAATCGGGAAGTACCCCAACAAATCATTTTTAGCCAACTTCTCTTTAATCATTTTGTTAATGATCTTCCAGAATCCTCCAATATTTTTATGTATGCAGACGATTATCTTCTTTCTTTTACCTCAAGTTCTTTCATTTCTCTAAAACAAGAAATAGAAAATAATATTCATGATGCTCTTTATTGGTACTCTAAAAATGGATTCACTGTCAATATCAATAAAATCAATATTGTTTTTCTTTCAACTTCAAATTCTCCCCGCATGACACAAACATTAAAATTAATAACACCCATATTACAGTTTCCACTTCCATGAAGTACTTAGTTATGACGATAGATAATTATCTTGACTTTGGAATTCACATCAATAAAACCGTCGCTTCAGCTTCTAAAAGAACTTATATATTGAGGTACATTCGAAACTGTATATCCTCCTATGCTCCAACGTTCTACAAAATTTACATCCGAACGAAACTCAAATACTGTGCTTCCACTCTTTTTTGGTATTAATAAAAAGAACTCTTATAAATTAGAAAAAGTTCAAAATGAAGCTCTCAAAATCTATTTTAACAAACGAGAATCTTTAACGCTTACTGATATTCATTTCAGCTACCAAATTCCCATTCTTGAATCTAGAAGAAAGCTACGGTTTATTACCCATATTCACGAGACTATTTATAACAAGTTTCATCCCCTTCATTCGATTCTTACACCCGGTATTCGATTACCTATCATCACAACCTTCGCTCTGATAATAAAATGTTTTCTATTCCCAAGTTTTTCAAAGCTAAGATGGTGAAATTTCTTTTGCCTTTCAAGCAACCTCAACTTGGAACTCTCTACCGAGCAATATCATTTCTTTAAATTCTAAAACTAAATTCAAAAACTGTATTACTCCACTCCTATTAGAATATTGAAACGTTTGACCAACAATATCTCCTCACCCTTATTTCCACTCTCCATCTTTGCCCTTTGCTTGGATTATCCGCAATCCTTTTTGTCCCCTGTTCATTCATTTAGTATTACTCTCTGTTGTCTTAAACCTTCTTTTTCTTCCCCCTAAGTTTACTGTTTCTTATCATATTTCATTTTATATGTTTATCTTCGTCTGTGCAACTTGTCATTTTCTTTATATGTATCAAATAATTATACAATTTCTGTAAACATGTTTGCACTTTTGTACTATCATCAATATTTCTTTTAATTTCTCAAATGTACTAGGCACCAAGCCACCTGAACGTTTAAATCAATATCCAAAATTACCTGTACCTTGGCTTTACTGTAACCTCCTGCATGTAATAGATTATTATAATTATTATTTAATGCAGATTAACTTAACAACTGCTTCGTAATGTAATTAATATGCTTTAAATAAGTTTTTTATATTGATTATTAATAGTCAATCTTTCGAAAAACCTTTATCCCGGAATAAATGTTGCAGTTTAAAAATACAAAATGCGACTTTTAAGCCAAAATATGGAGCTATTTTAATGTACGAATAAATTCAAAATGGTATAAAAGCGCAATTTACGCATAGATAATTATTAATGAATCTGCTTAAGTCAAAGACTGCAAATGATAAATAATATAATAATAATTATATATTATATAATATATAATAATATATAATTAATGATAATAAATGTTGCAGTTTAAAAATACAAAATGCGACTTTTAAACCAAACTATGGAGCTATTTTAATGTACGAATAAATTCAAAATGGTATAAAAGCGCAATTTACGCATAGATTAATTAATCTGCTTAAGTCAAAGACTGCAAATGATAACGCAACTGAAGCCACTGTAGTTAACTGACGTATAAATTTCACGATGTAAAAAATACTCTTTTAACCAGAGGTCGAAATCAGTAAAGTTACATAATTTTCTCTTTTTCCAGTTCAGCTTCAAACGGTGACTTAACTTGACAACATTTTTCTCTACCTTCCGAAGAAAAATACTTATTTTTTTCACAAAGCGTTTCAAACGAACAATGTGGGAACTCGCCCATTTTTAACAAGGATTCTGCACGCTGTTGTTGCTAAAGTTTCCTTTTTTCCTCTCTCTCTCTCTACTTTTGTTTCCCTTTTCCTATCCCTCCTCCTTCTGCATCGCTCATTACCGAGCTCACCGGCAATGGTGAAATTTCTCTTTGCTTTCCACACTTGCACTAAAGACATCAACAGCGTCATTTATGTCTCTTGCTTTCTGCCTATCTTTTCTTTCTCCATAAACAGACTCTTTGAAAGTAGTTTTCTCTTCTCTCATTAGTGACGAGCTCTTGAATTCTCTTAACAGTCATCACAAGAAAGCAGTGAACGAAATGCATTCTCGTCGTCTTCATCAGTGATGCACACTCATTTCTCTGAAGACTTTAATTATAAAATTAAACCGAGAGATGGAACTTTCTGGGAAGCCTAATAAGCTGAGGAAATTAGGAAACTAACCATTATGGACGTTTCTATTATCTATTTAATTTCTTCTAGTTCTTTCATAGGGAGATGCGAAGTATAAAAAAGATGTTGGAAGCAGATTTTGAAAGAGAATTTCATCAGTTAGCTAATGGTGTTTTTGCCTTTCTTGAAATATTTTTCGGGAGAAGACGAATGAATTTCAAAACGATCGTGATTTTATTTGACATTTTCAAAGAACCTTGGGGAAACTTAGTTATGAATTAATAAGTTTTGGGAAAGTATATAAGGATAGGTTTGTACCGTAAGCCGTCCCGTGGCCGAGTGGTTAGCGCGCTTAGCTACTGATCTACGGGACCTGGGTTCGAGCCCCGGGTAAGGCATGGCTGTTTGTGTCGTTTTTCTGCTGAGGTCCTGCCATCCTCTCAGACCTTCTACTATGGCATATAAACTGACAGGCTCCCGTCAGACCTCTGTGGCAAGCAGCTGCTTGAGGGGGTATTTATAATTTATTCATTTTATTTGTATCGTAATTGTGTTTTTGGTGTTTACGTTACCGTCGTAAAAATTTGCAAATGATATATTTCTCGAAATCAAAAGTTTTAAAACTATAGTGAAAAATCAGGTATCTCTTTACTGTACAGAGAAATTTCGGTATTAAAAATAATCAGTAATACTTTACGAGCAGAAATCGCATTGTATTAAAAGAATAAGAATAAATAAATTATTGGACTCAAAGGGAGAAATTATGCGTTCATTCATTTGCATCCTCGAAACATAATCAGTAAATTTTACGAGTTTTTTTTTCAGCATTTCTGCGCATAGTTACAGCTTGCATACTATTCGATAAATGTCTGCTTTTCCAAGCTCAGTTATATATTTTTTCACATCTGCGTCTGAGTGATGGAAGTGAACTGTCACAGTTGTCATACGAACCTGCAAACTTCAGTTTACTAAGTTGGAAAGCAATTAAATGCTTCACATCAAATTACTAATGCTATATGTGTGTTTTTTCAATTGAGATATCGCACTGTTTATTCTCTGTGGTATATTATAGGGTCCTTTCAAAGACGAATAGGTTGCCTGAAGTGATTGTTTTGTCTTCCAATTCCTTATATTCAATTTTGCTTGATAATTCTTTTTTTATCGCATTGTTCTTACCTCATAAGCAAAAAATCAGGAACAAACTAGTGCTAGAATTTCAAGTGTTCTCTGCAATTACTTAAATTCTCTACGTGTTATTATTTACATTTTTAATGAAGCTAAATTATATATTTATCTAGGAATGTTTACCAACATTGGTCAAAGGGACCTGGGTTTGAGCCCCGGCTAAGGCATGGATGTTTGTCTTGACGTTCTCCTCACATCATGATTTGAGATTTTGTGTAAATAATAGGTATGTTTTCTCTTACCCCTCTCTTCATTTTAAATAGCATCATTTTCAGTAGAAATCAGCTCCTTTAGATACGTTACCTATTATATTTCACCAAATAAAAAAAAAGCTCGCAATTCAGTCTTTACTCGCTATAAAGTGTAATCGGATTACACTTTATAGTGTAATCGGATTACACTTTATAGTGTAATCGGATTACACTTTATAGTGTAATCGGATTACACTTTATAGTGTAATCGGATTACACTTTATAGTGTAATCCGATTACACTTTATAGCGAGTAAGTGTAATCGGTGTGTAATCGGTGTATAGCGAGTAAAGTGTAAAGTGTAATCGGTGACCGATGAAAGGAGATATTAGGGGGAAAGAGATTCCGAGACAATGATGAGGTCATTACAGCTGTGAAGAGTTGGACTGATAAGCAACCAATAAAAACGGAATAGTGTAATCCGATTACACTTTATAGCGAGTAAAGTGTAAAGTGTAATCGGTGACCGATGAAAGGAGATATTAGGGGGAAAGACTTTATAATGTAATCGGATTACACTTTATAGTGTAATCCGATTACACTTTATAGCGAGTAAAGTGTAATCGGTGTGTAATCGGTGTATATCGAGTAAAGTGTAATCGGTGTAATCGGTGTGTAATCGGTGTATAAGCGAGTAAAGTGTAAAGTGTAATCGGTGACCGATGAAAGTGTAATCGCTATAAAGTGTAATCGGATTACACTTTATAGCGAGTAATAGTCTTTGTGCAATTTTGGATTATAAGTGAAGCTTCTAGAAGCTTCATTTATAATCCAAAATTGCAGAAAGTTGCAATTAGTTAAAAAAAAACCTTTGCATTAAAGAGTGCTTTAGTTAAGAAGATTTCCAGACGTTAGGGTTTGGTACATAAATCAACACCTGCAAACCAAAACGTCCTATTTCAATGAATGCTATTCTACTATCGTGCCACATCGCTAAAAATCTTTGTGTTGCTCTTAATCTATTGTGAGCTGTTGTATCAAGCGTTGCTGCGAAGAGGTGAAACCACAAAGATCGACATGAACTCGGGTGCAAAAGATTCAGTGGGCCCCATCATATGGTATAAAATGAGGGGCCTACAGCATCATGGGGACCCGATATTTTGCACTTCCTCTACTAAGAGTAGTTTCGCTCCTCTTGCTGTGTTGTCATACCTTTTCTTTTATCAATAAATTTTTAGCAATAAAAACTTGTTAAAAATGCTGAATAAAAATACTTTTGACAGTTTTTTAAACTTTATTTTAAAATAGAATGATTACAGGTTTAAAGGAAGAAATCAGATCGTTCTTTACTAGTATTTAGCATCTTTAAATTGGGTATAATATTTTATTAGAAACAATTATATTTGTTTGAAAAGAAACTATTGGTTTTAAATTAAATAATCTCAAAAAAGAAATAAGATAATATTTATATTATTATGTTAACACAAAGTATGAGGAAGCTATTCCAAAACTCCAATGTTCTCTGATTTTTTAAAGAAGGCAACTGAAATCTAAATTATTTCGCAACAAAAAAACATTCGTAATACTTATTTTTTTTAAAAAAAAGCAGCCTCCGTTGGCTGCGATGCACTTGTTCCAGCATTCCGGAAGTTTCTTAATTCCAGTTCAAAATGATTTTTGGTTGCTTATCAGTCCAACTCTTCACAGCTGTAATGACCTCATCATTGTCTCGGAATCTCTTTCCCCCTAATATCTCCTTTCATCGGTCCAAACAAATGCAAATCAGATGGCCAAGTCGGGACTATGCGTTGGATGAGTCAATACATCCCACTTCGGTTTCCGTAAAGTCTCAACCGTTAAAGTAGGGTGTGAAATAGAGCGCTGCTTGGACGAGGCGTTGTCCTTGTGCTCTGGTGACAGAAGTCGTGGGACTCACTTTATTGAATTTCAGTTCGTTGTGCACAATTTCTTCAACACTCTCTATACTAATTCTAATCTCCTGTGAAAATTCGCGAATGGTTAACCGAGAATTGTCTAGGATAAGTTTTTCAATTCTGACATTGTCGGGAGTGATATAAGTTCCTGGTCTCCAAGCGTGAAGTTCGTTTTCGACCGGTATCGTCCTTCTCTAAATGATTTGGCCCAACTGTACACCCTTGCCTGTGACAAACGATCTTCTCCAAATTGGGCTCGAAGTCTGGTAAAGATTTAGGATTGGATGATTCCTTCCTTCGTGAGAAATTTCATAATTATGCGCTCTGCTTACAGTTGACTGGTGATGTGGAGAGGGGCATGACTAGTGCTCTTCGCAAGTTTGAAGATGTCTTTACTTGTCAATGAATGACTATTCACATAAATTGATTTGGGCTCGAACGGTAACAAAATTATCGTTTAAAATAACTGGTCAATGGATATCACCCTAAATAACTGGTCAATGGATATCGCCCTAAATAACTGGTCAATGGATATCGCCCTAAATAACTGGTCAATGGATGATTGTTTGTATTCTACCCGTCCTATGGTCGAGTGGTTGGCGTGCTTGGCTACTGGTCAAAGAGACCTGGGTTTGAGCCCCGGCTAAGGCATGGATGTTTGTCTTGACGTTCTCCTGAGACCTCACTTGAGACTTCACTTTCCTCACAGAACTTCTCTATGACGTATAAACTAACAGCCTCCTGCCAGGCCTGTATATCCTATCAACTTTCTGTCAATACAAATGATTAGTGTAAACCTCTGTGGGATAGCAGCTGCTTGAGGGGAGTTTATTTTTCATTAACACGCGTATAAGAAAGTGCCGATAAAGATCAACGTTTAGATTTGCAGATGAATACAATACAAATGTAATATCTTTTTCAATTTTAAAACCCAACAATTAACTCACAGAGTAAAAAGAGAAGCTTTTTACTTTTTCTTGAAGACAACTGAAAAGAAAAGAAATGCTCCAACGCAGGACTGATTTTACAAACAACGATGTGTACCTTTTGCATCCCCTATCCAATTTTAATCAAAATACGACTTTTTTTTCTGAAACTAAAAGTTATTAAAGCGTTCTTCTTTTCACTTTCCAAAACTTTTTGTTCACTTTCTATCACCCTTTGGACGCTTCCTCGCGAAGATCCGAATTTAAAACTGACGAGATATGACGGAACAAGACTTTTTTTCTCTCCTTTCATCTTGATGAAGACGTAGCGTTTTTATATGAAGCATTATAGGACCGCCATCCACGATGCTCTTTAAACACCCGTGATGAAGATCGATAAAGATCGGAAGAATCATCGCATCCTCAGCCTCTTGGATGTGTGTCTCCTACTATTACTCTTCGAGCGAGAGATGCTGAGATCATCTCTCTCCGTGGATGAGAGAGAGAGAGTGAGAATGGAACGGACACATTCATTTCATTGGAATCGCTGTATTTGTTTCCATGTTATCACCTCCCTTTTCTCCCCGAGCTGTGATCCAAAATGCTGACAGTGTGATCAGATTCACTTTATTTGCTACAGGAAATATGTATATAGCAGGAAATGCGCCGGACGAAATCGAAATATCGTCTCTCTTCTCACTAGATTATGTTGGCGGATTTTGCCGTAAGAGATTGCATTTTTGTTTCATTGTGTCAGCAGTTTTGACGTGTAGCAAATCCTTTTCTGGTTGCCTGACAGTACCATCGACCGTGGATGTGTTTCTGCATTTATTAAGGATTATTACTCTTTTTTTCCTTTTCGTATTGAATTTGAATCTTTTATTTATTTTTCATCATGGATGGTCCTTTCTTTTTTCGTTGCGCTGAAACGTAAGAGGTAATTTATATCTTTTTCAAGATATGCCATGGCAAAAATACAACAGCATTGCGCATTAAAAAGAAAGACAAAATTTAGGACTATTGTCAGAGGCATCTCAAGAAGGTTTTTCAAGTGCTCGATTATCATAATTTCAATCTTACTAAATAATAATATTTATAAACAATGGGTTGTGAGCTAAAAGTATATACTGAGTGTAGTATGCTTGTATAAAAATGAATTTTAAGGCTTATGGACTACTATTACATTGCCCATCTATCTACTCAAACACAAAACTGATATAAGTAAGAATTAAAACAAATGAATAGTACAATAAATATAGTAATTATAGCAATTATATTAATATATATTTTATTTTACTGCTTATAGGAGTAATTTCTCTCAGAAATTGGAATACAAGGAATATAGCGCATAATTTAAATCTTTAACGCTCATAACGGCCGAAATTCGAAATGAACTCGTCCAAATAGTGCTATTCCTATATCTTGACGAACTTAAAATATGTCAGATGTTCTTAACATCCGATCACATGTTAGGTGCTCCAACCATCTGATAATATGTCAGATATTCTCACTACGTGAAAATAAGAAGTTCTCTTATAATTAAATTGCGTGTCTGTTGCGCTTATCATCTAAAAACTGGTCAGGTGGTCTACGATATGATGTCAGATGTTCTTAGCACCTGATTAGCATGACAGATGTTCTTATCATCTGATAACATGTCAGGTGCTCTTACCATTTCACAACATGCCACGGCTCTCTTGCCATCAATCTCACAGTTGTGATATTCTCTTTTATTAAAGAGCACGTCAGTTGCTCTTGCATCTGGAAATATACCAAGTGTTTTTACACTCTGGTAGCATGTTAGATGTTCCTACCTCCTCATCAGTTTAAAACAAGGGAGAAAACGGTTAGAGACAGTGGAAAATCCATCATCAGTCAAAAAAAGAGGAAAATTAGAGGAGGTGGAAAATTCGTAATCAGTCGTAAACAAAGGAGGAAAAATTAGAAACATTGGGAAATCCGTCATCAGTCAAAAAAAGAGGAAAATTAGAGAGAGTGGAATTCGTCATCAGTCCGAAACAAAGGAGGTAAAGTTATAGACAGGGTGAAATATGTCATTAATCCGAAACAAAGGGGAGAAAAGTTAAAGACAGTGGGAAATACAAGAGTCAATATAAAATCATATAGAGTACAGGTTTTACTGCGCATTAGCATACATGAAAAAAAATTCTATCCCTCACCCCGATCTTTTCCTAACTCTGATAGAGTAATTAGATTTTCCTCCCCAAGTCTCTCATTTTGATATACACTTCACGTTTTTTGTCCATTGAAAAAAATGGACCAAATAAAACTTACTGCAAATCACTGCAGTAACAGAACTAATTTTAATAGACACATATATCGACATAGAGATCAGAGAGATCATAACCGGACGAAATGGAGTACCGGGCTTTTTGTAAGTCCTTATCTTTTCCATTTCAAGTGTCTGTAGCATTGAAGTTAAAATGTAAAGAGGTATAAATTGAAAAGAATCAGAGCCCTAAGACTATTTCTTGATTTTCAAGAAATAGTTTCATCAAACATATTAATGTGACATTGTTACATTAAATAAAATGCAACATTTTCCACCTAATACTGGCAGCGGCACGATCGACTTCGACTGTTTCACCACCTCTGCTCTGTAACAGCTAAAATATGCATTTAATAGAGAAATATGATGAAGATAAAGATTCTAGGCTGGTAATTGTAGACCCGCCAGGGCTAGATTCTTTTCGAACCGCTCGTGTGTGAGTATGTGCAGTAGGGTATCTGTCTCTAACTTGTCAGGATGCCGCTGCTGTCTTGGCGGACGATAAACATAAAATCAGATTTTACATAAACGTATTTGATGCATTTAATGAAAAACTGAAACTCGATTTATCATCAATATTCGTTCAGTATGTAAAGAGTTGTTGAAATGGAATGTTTAATAATAAATTATCTTGCTTTATAAGATTCATTCATAATTATCTAATATCGAAATAATCATTATGCAAACTTGAAAAATTTATATTTTATTACCTGATTTGAGACAATACGTATTATTTAAGCTTCAATAAATATCTGAGGTAAATTCTTGTGACTTATTACTGTTGTGAAATATTCTAGATTCCGTAATTCATTGCAAAATTCCCCGCCCTGCCCACGGTCAGTAGGGTGCCGATGGGCTTGGAAAGGCCGCCGTCCGTCGGATGGGACGTTAAGCCGTGGCTCCGTGTGCTGGAGAGCCATACCCTGTGCACGTTAAAGAACACGCTGGATGGCCTTGACGGGAGGCTACCATCTGTCTGCTGTTCCAGTGCTGTTCCAGTGGGTCTCCTCCCCCAACCTTCTCTGAGCCTTCGGGGTCCATGTGACCTGGCCATTTAGCCCATGGTGTGCAAAAAAGTGCCGCTCAGAGGTAAAACAACCCAACCCGTAATTCATCCAACCTTCTCTGAGCCTTCGGGGTCCATGTGACCTGGCCATTTAGCCCATGGTGTGCAAAAAAGTGCCGCTCAGAGGTGAAACAACCCAACCCGTAATTCATTAAATACTAGACGAATGCTGTTGAAAATCAAGTTTTAAATAGATAAGATTATGATCTTGAATTTATTTTCAAGAACCTTCCATTAAATGAATATTTTAGAACTTATAGGGATTCGAAGTTAGATTCCCATTCGCATAACACGAAAATTCTCTAATACTTTGGTAGGGCAATCTTTACTAAAGTTCCTTACATTGTAAAGATATTTAACGTTTTGAGCTAATGGGAATAACTTTCCTTTGCTCTCAATTACTTCGATTACAAAATATTTATTCAAAGGTGATCTCTGAAACCCTTTCCAATTGCTCATGGCAATGTTGCGATGCCGACATATTGATTTCAGCCCTGGTATTGCAGATCGAGCTTGGAAAGGATTCGACAGAAATTGAATGTTGTTTCATAAATTTCGCTTCTGCACACAGCACTACACCGTCTTTCAGACTTCTAGTTAAAACGGCAGAAAGTAGACAGAACAGTAAATAAATTACATATGAACAAAACCGTATAAGAATCCAATTTTAAAACTAGCGGTAAACAGCGTCAAGTAGCAAGCAAAACAGCGGATCACCAGCGCCACAGCGGACGAAAATGTAACTAGCGCTGCTGTCGCTTCACGTCTTGAAATCGGCAGGCATTCCCATTACGTAGGCACCGATAGTGGTAAGGCAGTGTGTGTGTGAAATTCACAATTCTTCTTCAACCAATGTGAACTCCCGATGACCAGCACAGAGAAGGCCGAAAATCTTTAGGATTATTTCACATAATGAAATTTTATATGTTCTGTAATTTAAGAAGTTTTATCAGCATTGTTCTAAGCAATTTCTTCCATGTTTGACCAAACCTGAAAATATGGTTAAGAACATCTAAAAATTATATTAACAAACGGTTACATGTAACAGTTATTATTTGTGACTTAAGTTTTCAAGAGAATATGACTTTTAATGCCTCTGACTGTCAAACTGTTATGACCGTTAAAATTCCAGTTGATATAACGCTTTAAATATTGAACAGATTGTTGGAACGCAAGATTTAAAGTGATTTCATTGAGATCTCTAAGTTACCTTCAGTCCAATAATTTTGAAAACTAATTAGATGTCAAATGCAAACAGAAATTTTTGGCTATAGAAACTGTTATTCCATAATAATGGAGAGTCTCAACACAGTTGGCAAATTTTCAGCAAGTGAATTAACTTTCCTCGGATTCTTACGGAAGTTTGTGTAAACTGGAATACTTTGCGAACATCGAGGCTATTTGCCACAGCTAAAGATGAAGCGAATGGACTGTGACGTTCATAATACTTTGTAATATTACAATTCACCTCGAAGTCCATTGAAATTGGGTCCAAATTCTAATAGGATTTTGAGCTAAGTTGGCATAGAATTAATAACAACTGAGATCAAAAGGTTGAAGGCACTGAATTCTATCATCTAAAATATTCAGGGCATTCTGCTCGATAGTGTTGAATGATGCTCCTTAGATCCTCCGTAGAAGAGCTTATCGGTGAATGTTCAAGGTGGAAGTCCTATATGAGGCACTTGTGTGTAAATTCCAATTGATGCAAATCCTCAGGAAGTGTGAGTTGTTCGCAGTTCTTCAGAAACTTCGAAACGTTGCAGTTGTAAAGATTTTAAATTCTAATTGTGAAATTCGAAGTGAAGTCTGCTTTCTGTGCAAACAACTTTTCGACAGTGCTGCAGATTAAGTCATTTGTTGGCGTATTTTAACACTATCTTTGGCGTATTTTAATACTATCTTTATAAGAATCTCCATTACTATATCCTTTCCCAAATGGAAAATTTCCGATTTTTTTTTCTAGTTTACACACTGAGCTTTTCGTTTCCCAGTGCCTATTAAAACGAAATGGATTTATGCGGAGCTTACGAGCAGTACGGCGATGGTGAAGATGATATAATGCGAGAATCGAAATCACGAAGCATTACATCAGTCATCGCGTTTGTTGATGTTTTGACAGAAGGTTGAATCAATATTCTGTTGTCTACGAGCCCGCAGAACAGTACTGTGCCGTTTTACACGATTTCCAAGTGAAACGATCTCATTTTTAATAGCAAAAATTCCTTTGAGTGATTTGTGTTAGAATTAATTTGAAGCGTATGCTTAATTTTTAAGATCAGATTCTCCCCCCCCCCCGCCAAGAGTTTGTTAATAGTAACCTTCTAAATGTTGTCCACAAGAGTATGCTGATAGCAGCCTTTTAAATGTTGGGATCTTTACAACCAGATGAAGATTCGACCTAATTGGCGTCCTGTATCTCTGGTAAGTAATTAATTAATGCCAAATTGAAAAACAAAGCAGATGCAAGCACATTTTCCAATGAAGAAATATAGAGTAAGATCATCAGTGCACTCTAATAGCACTTTATTAGCTCGTTTTCAAAATAAAAAGTTAATAAAATCTTTCTAGAGAAAAATTAGGTTTGGTTGTTTTATCTCTGAGCGGCATTTTAATTGCACACAAAGAGTAAATGGGCGGATCGCAAGGTATCAGAGAAGATTAGGGAAAGGAGACCCACTGGAAAGGTACTATCCTTCTCGTTGAGGGCAGACTGAGACAGATGGTAGCCTCCCGTCAGGGCCATCCACTTTTAACGTGCACAGGGTGTGGCTCTCCTGTACTAGGACCACACCTGAAAAACTCTTTGCAAGACCATCGGTGTCCCCTTCCTTACAGAGGGCAGGGGTTAAAGAAAATAAACCTTAACATAAGCAAAGTTGGGATTCGAACCTGATTGGAACTGCAGATTATGAGCCTTGCATGCTACCGACTGAGACACCCTATCCCCATAAATCTGTTAAGAGATAGAGGATAGCCTTTCGCTAAGGGTATTCAATATGTTCTTTAACATGCACGGGGTCTGAATCTCCTACACGTAAGATCACGGCTTAATGTCCCATTCAATTGACGGCTGATCTTCAAAGCACATCGGTATCCATTATTTCGCTGTGGGCAGTTGTTGTTGGGTTGTTTTGCCTCTGAGCGGCACTTTTTTGCACACCATGGCTAAATGGCCAGGTCACATGGACCCCGAAGGCTCAGAGAAGGTTGGGGGAGGGGACCCACTGGAACAGCTTTTGGGAGACAGATGGTAGCCTCCCGTCAAGGCCATCCAGCGTGTTCTTTAACGTGCACAGGGTCTGGCTCTCCCATACATGGGGTCACGGTTTAACGTCCCATCCGACGGACGGCGGCCTTTCTAAGCCCATCGGTGTCCCTTACTGACCGTGGGCAGGACGAGGAGTTTTGCGGAGATAAATCTCAACGCTGACCCAGCTGGGACTCGAACCTGGGAACTACAGATTACGAGCCTGGCGCCCCCCCCCCCGCCTGACTGAGCCCCCCCCCGCCCCATTCTGTGGGCAGAGTAGGCATTAAAGGAGAACAATCTCAATAGAACAGACTCCAACCTGACATTCTACCGAATCACAGTTTGCAAGAAAATCCAACACCCTGCCATCGGTCAGTAGGGGCTTCGTCCGTCGGGTGGGACGTAAAGCTGTGGCCCGTGGTACGGGGGAACCATACCCTGTGCACTTTAAATAACATCCTGATGGCCTTGACGGGAGTATATCACCTGTCACCTAACAGCTGTCCAGTGAATCTCCTCCCCCCAACCTTCTCTGAGGTCAACTCAGAGATAAAAAAACCCAACACAGTTTGCAAGCGTTAATTTGTTCTTTTTTTTTACGTGTTTTTTTCTGTTACCAAATTATACTTATCTACAAAATTGAAAGGCGAATTTGAAAATAAAGTATAAATCGAAAATTATATAACGCTATAATCCAACGTAGAATAAATTCATTGTCACCAACCTTCCAGATGAATACGAATATATTCATCTGGTAGAGCCATACCCTGGTCACGTTAAACAACATGCTGGATGGCCTTGACGGAAGGCTACTATATGTTTCCCAACAGCTGTCCAGTGGGTTCTCTCCTCCCCTTCCCAACTTTCTTGGGGTCCCTGTGACCTGACCACTCTGTGCAAAAAAAAAGTGCCGCCCAGAGTTAAAAACAACCTGAAATAGTCCATTTACTACAACATGCTTCTGAAATAGTCCATTTACTACAACATGCTTCTGAAATAGTCCATTTACTACAACATACTTCTGAAATAGCCCATTTACTACAACATACTTCTGAAATAGTCCATTTACTACAACATACTTCTGAAATAGTCCATTTACTACAACATACTTCTGAAATAGTCCATTTTCTGCAACATTCCTGTGATAAAAAGTCTTCTTTTTTTATATGTCTTAAAATTCATTTCATTTAAATAAAATCGCATATTAAGCTCAACATTTGACAAAAAGCAATAAAAATCATAATATAAAAATGTAAAAAAAAAGTACTAAAGTACAAATTGTTATGTAGTATTTTTTTTTTCTTAAATTTTAGCGACACACACACGGACCTTGGACGAGACACACCTGTTAGGACCCACTGATTTTTAGGCTAGGTTCATTCCCTTTGAATGTTGACATCTTTTGAAAATGGATTTGTGTGTGAAACGTGATTTTGTCGCATGCAAGGGCAATGCAGCTTATGGGAGGGGGGAGGTTCTCCCCCAAAGTTAATCGGAGTTGGCAAAATTCGAAACGATTTTGTAAAATCCAGGTGAATTCTGAAAGTTTGGATTTTTTTGTTAAATTAAGAGCGGTTATAGCAAAATCTAGACAACTTGGCAAAATCTAAAGGTAGTTGACAAAATCGAGCAACTTGGCAAAATCTAGGGCAGTTGGCAAAATTCGAAGCCACTTGGTAAAATATAGGTGAATTGTGAAAATTAGGACTGGTTTTGTGAAATTAAGGAGCGTTGGAAAAATCGAAACAACTGTTCAAAATCTTGGTAAAATTGAGGCAACTTGGCAAAATGTAGCCTACTTGGTGAAATCGAGGTAATTTAACGAAATATAGGGCAGGTGGCAAAATTCGAAGCCACTTGGTAATGTTGTAGATTTGTGAAAATTTGGAGTGGTGTTGTGAAAATGAGGACTTGCGAAATCTAGGCATTTCATAAAAAAATTGTCTCCTCCTCCTCCCCACAGAGATAAAAATCCAGGTACGTCTCTAACAGAGATATAATTTATGTAAAGGTCTTATTTTCTCAGTTGGCAAAATATTATTTTCGGAGTTGGAAAATTTTCGCTCTTCCCCCCTACCTACCCCCACCCTAGTCCTCTGCTAATCCCCCTGGTCACATGCAAGGATCCCACTCCTATATCATTCTCATACTAAGCAATTTTCATTTCACATATAGCGTGAGCGATAACTTGGGAGAGAGTGTAATTAATGCTACTACTGTTCCCATAGATCATAGGTCAATTACCTATCAATCAACTGTAAATCACCCAATGATCTATGAGAACTGATGAAGTGCCAAATACACAATCTCATTCTCCCCAGTTCCCAGTCTTGTTACACCAGTGGGACATATTTCCAAGTTTCTAATACATTTATTTATATTACTACATAAACCCATTTGTGCTTGTATTATTTTTGTTGATTTTCAACCCACTGTCAGTAAAATGTTTTAATATGTTCCTAAACGTTTTAACAAAATACAGTGTCGAAAGTTTGGAACCTCTATATTTAAATGCATTTACTCAGTTTTAGAAAATGATCAAATTCTTCCCTCCTAATTATTTTAAACGCAAGTCACAGTGACATATACAAATTATTCCAAATTAATTTAAGCCCGTATTATCAAGAACACTAAACATGTAGTTCGTTGCTAACGTCAGATCAAAATCACTTTAGTAGAAAAGCATAGAGTTTGAACTTCAAGCTCAGTCGAGAGTGTATTAAAATTTTCCTTTGTGGGCTTTACGAACATCAAGCCTCGTCTGTGAGCAATGCTGTCTGTTGTCATGGAGGCTGAGAGTCGCAGAGATGAATCAGGCCACTCGGTGATCTGCCTGCAGGGCCACAGACCGGATGACAAGCGGGAAGCAAGCGGATTAGGTTATGTCAGTCAGGTATCTCCTCCATCGTGTCACATCTACTGGAGGCCATTCATCATTTGTTGTCCATTGCGTGATTCATATCTAGAGGAATAAATCATCGCCGGGTTCAGTTCCGACCATTTTGTCACCGAATTGTCGTTGCTTTCTCGATCTGCGTTCGCTATGTATGATTGCTTGTTCATTTATAGAAATGTTTAAATAGTTGAATGTGAAATCGAATATTGTCGTTTATACATTGGCTGATTATTTCTTTAAGAAATATTGAAATGTATATTATTTTTATGAACGCTTCGAGCTTATATAATTTGAAATTTAGATTTTGTATTTAAAAATGTTGATGGCGTTTTCCTTAAGAAAATATGCTAGCAATATTTACCTTTGGAAATGCTAATATTTTTTGTTTAACGAACTTTATTTTTGCTATTAGACACAAATAGAGCAAGCATAAGATGTCAATGTAAACTTCATCATTTTATAGAGGGCCGGATCTGGGGCAGGGGATAACGGGTTGGTGCTCCCCATCTTCCTTGAAAATGCTTGTAAGGGTATAAAAAAAAAAATAAATAAATACCCCCTCAAGCAGCTGCTTGCCACAGAGGTCTGACAGGAGCCTGTCAGTATATATGCCGCAGTAGGAGATCTGAGAGGATGGCAAGACCTCAGCAGAAAAACGACACACACATCCATGCCTAATTCCGGGGCTCGAACCCAGGTCCCTTAGATCAGTAGCCAAGCGTGCTAACCACTCGGATGGAGGGGAAAATATTACAGTGCAATTGAAATTCAGTCCCTTGTCTCCCCCTTTCATTTTTCTCTGGCTCGACTGCGTCAATTGCTCCCTCTTCCCTTTAATACTTTTCTAGATCCGGGTCTGAATTTATATATCACCGAATGACCATACTTCGCTATCTCTTAAATGCCCTCGTTCATGCTACTCTATCACTTAAATGTCCTTAGACAATCTACCCTGCCATCCCGTGGCCGAGTGGTTAGCGCGCTTGAATGATATAAGGGACCTGGGTTCGAGCCGCTGGAAAGGTATTGATGTTCGTGTTGTTTTTCTGCTGAGGTCCTGCCATCCTCACAGACCATCTACTATGGCATATAAAGTGATAGTCTCCTGTGAGACCTCTGTGGCAAGTTGCTGCTTGAGGGGGTATTTATTCTACTCTAGCATCTAAATATACTTACCAACCTATATGAAACCAAAATACCCTTAACTATTATACCCTATCACCGAATAAGATTATCCTACTCTAACACTTAAATACTCTAAACCATCCTATTCTACCATTTTAAATACCGTTGACCATTTCTATTCTATTGCCTAAATACTAGGTGGCGGTGCTCAGCCGGTAGTGGGCCAGGCTTATAATCTGCATTCCCTGGTTCGAGTCCCACCTGCACCAGTGCTGAAATTTATCTCCACAAAATTCCCTGCTCTGCTGTCGGTCAGTAGGGAACACAGATAGAATTGGAAAAATCTCCGTTCTTCGGATGGAATGCACTTGAAAGAAAACGAAGTAGCTGGGTGGCCTTGACAGGAGGTTACCATCTGTCTCCTAACAAATAATAAAAATATTTTTTATGTAGTACTTTTACGCAATCATAATGAATAAATTATTCCATGTTTACGTAATCATAAAAAATATAATGTCTGTTTAATATTCTTTTTAAAGTACATGTATAGAGCAGTCTTTGCAGTGGAGAGTATCGCGACATTTAAAACTAGTTCTATGCCTTACGTTTGTGACGCATTTGTTTTTCAAAAACTCAAGAGATAATCCTCTGTGTCTATTATTCTGTGATTTGGGAGATAGTCATTTTTTCTTTAAATGAAGAAAAAACTGCTTATCTATAAAACAATAATCAGACCCATCATTACATACTATTGCCCAGTCTGGAGCAGAGAAATGACTCAAATTGTCGAAAATTACAAACGTTTCGGAATAAGGTGGCAAAAGAAGCAGTTAATGCACCCTGGTTTGTCAAAAATAATAACATATGCAAAGATCTGGAACACTTGAACACCTGCATCAAGAAAAACGCTCCGATTTAATGGGGACAAACCCCAATGCGACCATTATCGATCTTATTAAATATGATCGCATCACATCTTCTAGATTCAAAAGACCAAGAGCTTTTCAGGTGTAGCTTTTAGACTAAGCCTGAAAATTTAATATTTAGGAAGGATCAATTACTGATCAATTATCCCGTTTTACCTAACCTGCCCATAAGTAGTCGTTCATCAATCAAAGATATATCTATATGTCTCATCCCTAACTAGGATTAAATCAGAAGAAGGAGTTTAGGAGCTTTGTTCGGTACTCTCTAAAAGTCATTCATGATCTGCGATCTGTGTAGAACAACAGTTCGTCACTCATACAGAAAGTTTGCTAAGAACAATAATACTCCAACAACCTGAAATTTTACGTAATACTGGTCAAGTAAATTAAAGAAAAATGTGCGTGACTTACTTGTTTGTAACACACAATAGTTTCTGTTATCAAATTATTGTTTATAGCGGGAAATTGCAGCTATAGGTCAGAGAACCGCTACCCATTAGGGCAATTTAAGGTCTAAGTCCATATTCTTCGATCATGACTATTACAAGAACTATCCGTGTCGAAATCTCCCACAATTTTGTTCGACTAGTCAATGCTTCAGTCAGCACTCGAACATTTTTATTCTTTCTTCCCGTTTCCTTTTCACTGTTTCCCTCTTGAAAGCGCATTATTTTTTGGTCTTCAGAAAAACCAATGTTCTACAGAAATATAACGACTTTATGGTTGTGTACAACATAGCTTTACTACTGCAGTTTTGAAAGGGAAGCCAAAGAAGATGGAAAAAAATATATCGATTTCCGATTACGAGCAGAATTCAAGAGAAATGTAAGGCGAAGTTCATTACCTCTACAAATCACTATGACATCCAGGAGACCTTGGGTATTTTAGTCCTAAACCCGAAGTATGTGCTTCTTTTGAATGATCCAGTCACTCAAGAGCTCCATAAATCACATTTCATAAAATGTTAGCTGTACTAGATCTACCTTAAGTTTATGAAATGTAGTATTTTATCTTGTTTGATTGTCCGTTGATGCACAGACGCATATCACCTCATTAAGCAATAGGATACACGGAACGTTCCGACGTTGCTTTAGAGACGTTTTTGGTTAGAAATCTCTCGGTCTCGTCAATTTAATTCTAGTCCGAATAACATGTTATATATGTGTTGCTGTTATAAAAGAAAAATTTAATTGAATGCAACTCTTTTTTGATTTTCTTGCATAGATGAGAGATTGAGCACATCACGAAAGACGGAAATTAAATTGGAAATTGAAAAGAAATCGAATTGATCGCAGACATATTGCTCTTTTTAAGCGGGTCCAAAAGAAGTGCTGAAATGAGATGACGTGGAATACTTGACAGTCGCGTGGGAAAAAAAATCTCAGAATCGACCTGAGAAAAAAGTAGAATGGCACAGAATTAAACACGTGAAGTTGTTAGTGATTCACTAACTGAAAAAAATCAATAGATTGGGTTTCTCTGAGCAGCACTGTTTTGTGCTTAAAGAGGTAAATGGCCAGGTCACAAGAACCCGGAAGGTTGGAGGAGAGGACCCACTGAATAGTTGTTAGGAGACAGAAGGTGGCCTCCCTTTCAAGGACATCCTGTGTGTTCTTTAAAGTGCACAGGGTATGGCTCTCCCGTACACGGGCCACGACTTAATATCTCATCCGACGGGCTGCGGCCTTTCCAAGCCCATCGTTGTCCCTTACTGACCGAGGAATTTTGCGGAGATAAATCTCAACGCTGGCGCACGCAGGACTCGAACCTGGAAACTGCAGATTACGAGCCTGGCGCGCTGCTGACTGAGCTACCCCAACCAGCCCCATGGGGAAAAAAAAAGAAAAGTCAATGGCTATATTGTGATAATATTTTAAAGATGATGAGTATATACTTCGTTTAAAGAAGACGGAACACTTTCAAGGATTTGTAATCAACTACATAGAATCGCGTTCATTGCACTTACCTTCTAAGGCCCGGATCTAAAGAAAAATAAAGGGGAGAGGGAGGAAAGATAAAGTTGGAATGATCCGAACCCCATTACGTTATAAATGGTTATAATGGTCTTTACAAATTTCTTGAAAATTACGGGAAATAATAGGTAATTATTTTGCCTTCGTTCCGAGTTTTTCCCCCTCCCGCGGGATCTGACCGTTATATGTCTCTTTGTAAGTAAGTAAAATTAAATGTAAAAAAAATTAAACGGTGTAAAACTTATGTAATTTTTGCTATGCATTGGCCATGCGTGGCTTGGTCATTAGACCACCTGGGGTACTGCCACACCAAAAATAATCACAAAAAATAAAAAACGAATTATAATTTTAGTATTCATTACTGTATTTGTAGTATCTAAATCAACAAAATATCATTTTTATATTCGTTTTGTAATCGTTATTTACCCTGTTATGCAGACAATCGCATTTCCGAATCAGGGATACGTCAGCTGCTTTCGTATTGTCAATAAGAATTTTTAACGTTACGCCCACAGTCAGGAATCTTAGCATTATTTATTATAGCAATGACACAAATGAGCATGCGCTGATTATCAGGAGCCAGGTCACTGTTTCGTAGTCACACTTGATTGGTTGATTCTATTGTCACAAACGAATAGCGAACACCTTCCCACACAACCACAATATCGTGAATATATCCAAATATATCATAGATGACTAATGGATATCTCATAGTCATCTTAGATATCTTCTAGATATTTTCTGTGTATTGTGGTTGTGTGGGGTTGTTAGCGAAAATCTTAATTTGACTCTGGCAAGATCAACAAGCCTAAACTTTCCTGACAAGATGTGTTTGGAATGGGATGCCAACTTTTTATTTTGTCAAGGAAGGATACTTATGTATGAAGAGTTTAAGAACAACATTAGATATGAAAATGTAAAATGTGTTGAACATTTGGTCTGCTAGAGAATGCTAATAATACATTTTGACATAACATTTCTTAAGCAATTCATATCTCAGTGGGCTAAAGGCATTGTTTCTTTAACTTAATGGTGTATCCCAGCCGTTGTCTTTGCAGTTTTCTCTTTATATATATATAATTCGTTTTATAACCACATAACTTTTTCCACAATTCGTTGTGAAATAAATTAATATATACAATAAAATATTATAAATGACATATAACCAAAACAGACAACTTTTCAAGTGACAAATTACGGCGAGTAATTCAGTTTTAAAATAATAAATATAAATTTATAATCGGAATGGTTAAAAAATAGTAAATATATAGATAAACATATAAATAAATACTAAAATATATAGACATATTTTTCATGAATGATTTTTTTAATATATTCCTAAACCGGAGAGGAAAAAGAAAATATATATAGGCAATAATTACAGTGAAGGGGCAAAATACCAAATTAAAGTAAAAAGGACATCATTTCTAGTTTTGTATTTTTTCTCATTATTTTTTTTATTAAGTAACACGTTTTGAGTATAGCTGAAAAAATATACGCTTTACGAAACGTCTTTTCAGTTCTATTCGGTTTAATTCAATATCAAGTATTTCCCCAATTATATTTCCTATATCCGGGCCCTACCAGTAGGAATCAAAGTGCCCCCCCCCCCCCAAACATTTTAGTCATGAACTGCTACTGGTATTAGGAATCCAAAAATGTTTTTTTTATAAAGGAAGCATTTTAAGAAAAAAAATTCTGTAATATAGAATTATTTGTTTTTTTGTTTTGAGAAATCGACCTTTGCCAATATGTCTTCTCTGTAGTATGTTTGTTAGATGGTGTAAAATTTTAAATTTTGGTTTTTTGATGGACGCGAGATTTTTTACTATTGTTCAGCTTCTTGCTAGATTTCAATTTTCATTGCGTTGAAATAAACCGAAATGAGTCTTCGGCAATGAGTAGCCAAACTGCTTTTGGTACTTTAAAAATTTTACTGCAGATAATGTCATCAGCTGTCTTGAAATCGAAAATGAACATAAAATGGGAAGCTTATGGAGAGTCCATCAGCTAACTATTTTATGGGCAATACTAAACATTAGGAAAAAGAAAATATTTAGCTCCTTTGAAAAATTATTAACGATGTCATATGGAAACCCTACGTAGGAAAATTGCAACCGTTTTAATTTTTGGCTCGGTTGTTTTCCTTCTGAACGATATTTTTGTTCATGCAACTGGCTAAATGGACTGGTTATAAGGACCCCGAGGGCTAAAATTGGGTAGGGGAGGAACCCATTGCAGCTGTTAGGAAGTTTCCGGTCAAGGCCATCCAGAGTCTTCTTTAAAGGCCAGTTCGTATGGTTCGCATGTGTACGACGCCACGGTTTAATATTCCATCTGTCAGACGGCGGGCTTTCCAAATCCATCGCATTTCTATAAATATCGCTTCTGTTAGTATAGTGTCCTGGCCTACTGTAACTAGGTGGCTTGGTCAACACCTCCTGGAACAGAAAGCTGTACAATTGCTCAAAAAAGTATCCGAACACTATGGCTGATTATACGATGGCTGAGTACACGAAGGTTGCCAGATCACTAATTTCTAAAAAAAATCGTTGCCAGATATTTTTTCTGGATTCTGTAATCAGCCAAAGTGTTCGGATACTTTTTGAGCGACTGTACCATTAAGCTATGACGTCAAAATATGTTGATCTAAGCACCTACAAATTTCTCAAACATTAATTTCTATTATTACTGATAAGTTTTAAAACTAATCTTTGTACTAATTTACATAATTATATAATTAAATAATTAATTTTCATTTAATTTTTATTAATTTATATTTTTAATGTACATTATATAAATAAGCGTTATGATACACACGAATAATATATTTAATAGTGTCATATATGGGGAAAATGTTTTTAAAAACTTTAATATTATGGCAAGTAGTTTTAGGATACATTTAACAAACGAATATTAAATATATTTTTCTTACGGCAATAATACAAAACAAAAAATAGTAAATCTCATACCCAATTGACCACATATGTTGCATTAATTATTATTTCACTTATTTTCTAGATGGAACGTAAATCTACTGCATCAATATTAAACTTAAATTTATAAATATTTCCCTTCATACGTGACATCATAAAAAAACTATCGTAGCCTTATTAGCATTGTTAAAAAAAACATAGTTTCAACAGCGCTATAAGAAAAGGGAAGAAATTGCAACTACTTTACAAAGAAACTAATCAGTTCTTTATTACTGCTCAGAGGGAAATATCTTTAATTAGTAGCGAAGCTATCTCTAATTTTTATTTTCTGCAAACATTGTCATCAGAACAGCAAGAGTGATTTTCATGTTTTGTATTTCTTTTGTTGGTGCCGATGACACACAGGGATTTATTTCCAGAGCAAGCAAAGGATTACTTAGTAACTGCAAAGAACGGAACAAGGCAAACAGTGCTCAGGGCGAATTCCTTTCGCCCAAAGGGATGTTTGTGTTCTCATTAAGGTGATGAGTTGGGTAGTTGGTAAACGGAAGAGCGATTAGGTTACACGTGGTGAACACTCTTCCTCTGCAAATAACCATCGTTTTGAATTAATAATCATTTCACACGGATGTTACATGTGACTATGAAACTTTTATGAGGTAAAGGATAATGTGATTGGACCATCAGAAGTGGGGTTGCCTGCCTCATTGTTTGCAGTTGAGCGTTGAGTAGAAACACTTTGTCAGATAGGGGAGTTTTGTCGTTTAATTTCCGAATGGAACATTTTTCGCGCATCATGGACTGAATGGCCAGGTCATAAGGACCACAAGGGTTCAGAAAAGAGTAGGGGGAGATCATCCATTGGAGAGCGAGCTGTTTAAAGATGGTCTTCGAGGCCATTAGCATTCTTTGTAGATCACAAGGTATGGCTCTCCTCTGCAGGATCACGTTAAGGCAAAGATAACAGTTGAACAAAAGGAGAGTTAAAAAGAGGAGAAAAAGGAGAAAAAGTGCAGCTCAGAGGTAAACCAAAATCCATCACCTCCGTTATAGATTCTCTTGCCCATCGCGCTCCAACTGTGATCCTCCTTTTGAAGTCAGTTATATCAGTTGGTTGGTTGTTTTACCTCTGAGCGGTACTTTTTTTCACACAAATGGCTAAATGGACAAGTCACAAGAACCTCGAGGGCTCAGAGAATGTTGGGGGAGGTGACCCACTGGAATAGCTGTAAGGAGACAGATGGTAGCCTCCCATCAAGGCCATTATGCGTGTTCTTTAATGTGCACATGATATGGTTCTGCTACACACGGACCACGGCTTAACGTCCCATCCGACGGACGGCTGATTTTCCAAGCCATCGGTGTCCCCTACTGACCGTGGGAAGGGCGGGGAGTTTTGTGGAGATAAATCTCAACGAAAACCAGCTGGGACTCGAACCTGGGAATTGCAGGTTACGAGCATGGCGCGCTACTGAGTGAGCCACCGCCGCCCAGGAGGTGATAGAACTGAGCTGAAAATTATGGGGCACGACATGCGAAGCACATGGAGAATATCAATAATGTCAAAAAAGTCCGTCAATCGCGGCAAATACTGGAGGAAAAGTATTTGACAGGTTTTTTATGGCGAAACAAAGCTGGTACCGTTCTTCAGCTGAGAGAAATGACAACAGCAGTATTTCAAAACCCGTTTCAACGAGAACTACGGGCAGAGCATTGACACCTTCGGAATTTGGGCACCATGATGCATACGACGAGCATCATGGTGCCCAAATTTTAGGTAGCTATTTATAAGAATTTAGCCAGGTGATGCAGGTACAATTTAGTGAATGTCAGAAATTGTCCCTCCGATCGAACAGCAGTTCTTTGTAATCGAAATTCCAGTCATCTGGCTGTAAGGATAACATATTAATACTTAAAGACTACTAATGAGGGGACCTACTAATTGGTGAATAGACAGAGAAAGAGTAATGAAAGGTGAGTGATCCAAAGAACTAATAAACGAATGAATCATTTCATAGTTTGTGAATGAACGAATTGATGCTCAATGAATGGGTGAATAATCAAGAGATGAAATAAAGTTTAATACAAATCGATGTGTATGTTGGAAATGAATGAGCGAGGGCTTAAATATTCATAATGAGGGAGTGAGTGAAGAAATAAATCTTAAATCAGTAAATCATTTAAGAGTAAGGGAAGAAAAAGAATCAGATTTTGGAGCTGATTGTAATACATTGAGGTTGTTTCAGCCAGTAAGCGTGGCAGGCTCGTAATCTGCAATTCCTAGGTTCGAGTCGCAAGTGTGCCAACTTTGAGACATATCTCTGCTAAATCTCCACCTCAGAATGTGGGCACCTAAAGACTTGGAAAGGCCTCCATCCGTCTGATGGGACGTAAAGCCGTGGCCACGTGTGCCGGAGAGCCATATCCACAGCACGTTAAAGAACACCCTGAGTGGCCTTGACGAGAGGCTTCCGTCTGTCTTTTAACAGCTGTACAGTAGGCCCCTCCCTCTAATCAACTCTGAGTCTTAGGATCGTTGTCACCTGGCCATTTGGCCCATTATGTGCGCAAAAGTGCCGGCCAGAGGTGCAGGGCCTCATCTAGGGGGAAGGGGGCAAGGGGCCATGGCCCCCTTTCAGAATTTGAATAAGGGTAAAAGAGGCAAAATACTATAAAACTTATTTATCTGTTATCCATCATCTTTCATGCATTTTCCAAGAATTTTTTAAAAACCCGTAAAACTGAGGGGATTCTGGCCTGAATTATGAATGTATGAATTAACGTATTTTCAATACTTAAAATATTAAACAATTTAATTTATTGAAAAAGAACAAAGAAAAGTAACTTTTTTTAAAAATATATATTTAAATAAAAGAACTTAAGAGACAAAAATGTAATTTGTAATCACCAAATTTCAATCTCCTATGCTAATACGTTTCTATTTTAGATTGCTATTTTTATTATCTTTGGAAAACTCTTTGAATCTGTGGATTAGGTTATGCAAAAAGGATATTAAATTCAGAAATACAAAGAGACTTTTATAAGAATGTTACTGAAAGCCTTCATTTCGACATCCCCATTATTTGATTACTAAGAAAATGCTTCGCCAGTGTTGCTGAGGCATTTCTTTTGCTGAGCTTCTGTTGGTGACATTTGAAGACGCACCTTGCCTGATGATGAAGAAAGGGCCAGCAGACGGAGCTTTTGTTGTCCGCGGGTCGAAAGAATGTTCTTCGGTTATTTTTCTAGATTCTCTTGAGCTCCGCGAGTGTGGGACAAAGAATCTATTGAAAAGGAGTCGACTACGACTCGATAAAAACAATTTCTGCCGTGACTTGGATGTCACATGATCTACATTAGTGGGCTGTTAAGCTACGCAACAATACCTTGTAGAACATAAAATGCGATGAGCACAATCGACGGTTATCTGACAGTCTTATCTTTGCTATTGTGTCTTCGTATTCATTTATGCGTGTTTTTTTATCTGGGATTTGCTTTTTTTTACGTTGTCGACATATGCAGTTAAATTTCGTATGCTGGGTTTTAACGAGTTGGAGTTTTTTCTTGAAACATGTTTTTGGGTGAAGTGAGTTGGGATGTTGTTTTTACTTCTGAGCAGCAGTTTTTCTGAGCAACTATGGTCTAAATGGCTGGGTCACAAAGACTCTAAGGGATCAGAGAAGTTTGGATTGTGAAAAAAGTGCCTCAGAGATAAAACTCTGAGAGGCACTTTTTTGCACACAACGAGCTAATTGCCAGATCACGAAGATCCCGAAGGCTCAGAGAATGTTGAGGGAGGGGACCCACTGGAACAGCTATTGGAGACAGATGGTAGCCTACCGTCAAGGTCCAGAGTGTTCATTAAGGTGCAGAGGATATGACTCTCCCTCACACAGACAATTGGCTTAATGTCCCATTGGACAGGCGGCGGCCTTTGGAAGCCCTACTGACATTGGGCAGAGCGCGGAGTTGTGCAGAAATAAATACCTGGGAAATGCAGATTGCGAGCGACCGACAGAGTCACTCAACCTTGTTATGAATATTGGAGAAAGGGACACAATGAACAGATGTTAGGATACAGATAGAAGTCTCCCTTCATCTCTTTCTAGCGTGTTCTTTAACGTGCCCAGAGTGTAACTCTCTTGCACATGGTGCCACGGCTTAACATCCCATCCGACGAACGACGGCCAATCCTATCGATGTACCGTTTCTGACAGAATATACAATTATGATTGTTTTCCATACCGATATGATTTGTTAATTTTTAAACACAGTCCGAAAACAAAGGCTGTTAATTTGGTACAATTGCACATATTTCTTTATTTAAAAATTCTGTAATTTGTTATTTAATCAGCTCATTTTTACATTTACATTGAAAGTAAAATTCAACTCTAAAAAAAAAATCAATAATATTCAAAAGTATACATGGCAAATTACTGAAAGGAGGTATTTAGGAAATTATCTAAAGTTGATTTCCTTTACGTTTTTCTGTTTCTCTTTTAGCAATTCGTTTTGAGGGGATAAATCATTTAATAAAAAAATATGTTCCTTATTTAATAAAAAATTAATATTAATAAAGTTAATTTTCAATAATTTTTTTATTTTGAAAATTAATAATTTTAATAATTTTATTATTTTTTAATAAAAACGCTTTGCATAACACGATCGTTCTTACTCAAATTTCAAATTGCATTATCTCCATAAAAATTTGTGTCGGGTTTAAGCAGCATGGCGTAATTTTTGTTTTAAATACCGTTAATATTTTTCGTTTAATAACCTTTTAAACAAGGCTAACTATTGTGACAATGGTAAACTCAGAAAAAAAAAGAAAAAAATTACTTTTTGTTGTTAATGTTAAAACACAAACAGCTCTCTATCGAAACAGCAGTATTTGAGATAGCGCTAAATGAGGTTTGACGGTATTTGTCTGTAGAATGTCTGTATGAATAATGAATTTACAAACCATAATGCAATTTAGTACCAAACAATACGGAAATCTAGTATTTATTTTAAACTTCGCAATGCCCTGGTAATCTCATATTTTTTTAATATATTGAATGACATAAAAATATAAAATCATCCTACCTCTAAAATTTGCAGATCTTTTATATATGTAACTGGTCCTTTACGAATTTATTTTTATATTAATGAATCATTTTAGAACAAAAGGTATTTGTGTATATATTATTTTTCCAATTGTTCAGCCTCACTTTAATTCTTTTTAGAGATGCCACTATAGCAATGAAGAACATATTGAACCAGAAATCTAGAAGCAAAGCACCCAGAAATCTATTGGGTTACTATTCAATTCTTTTTAGTGGGGCGGGGGTGCCTCAGTCCGTAGCGCGGCAGGCTCGTAATCTGTAGTTCCCAGGTTCGAGTCCCAGCTGGGTCAGCGTTGAGACTTATCTCCGTAAAACGGTCAGTAGGGGACACCGATGGCCTTGGGAAGGCCGCCGTCCGTCGGATGGGATGTTAAGCCGTGGCTCCGTGTGCGGGAGAGCCATACCCTGTGCACGTTAAAGAACACGCTGGATGGCATTGACGGGAGGCTACCATCTGTCTCCCAACAGCTGTTCCAGTGGGTCCCCTCCCCCAACCTTCTCTGAGCCTTCGGGGTCCATGTGACCTGGCCATTTAGCCCATGGTGTGTAAAAAAGGGCCGCTCAGAGGAAAACAACCCAATTCTTTTTAGAGACGCTAGATGGCAATGAAAAGTACAGTCGCTCAAAAAAAAAAATCCGAACACAATGGTTGATTACAGAATTCAGAAAAAATATCTGGCAAAGATTTTTTTTAGAAATTAGTGATATTGCAACCTTTGTGTATTGTACACGAAGGTTTCCAGATCACTAGTTTTTAAAAAAATCGTTGCCATATATTTTTTCTGAATTCTGCAATCAACCATAGTGTTCGGATATTTTTTTGAGAGACTGTGCGTATTGAGCCAGGAAATTGGAGGCAAAATGCACTAAGAGATCTGTTAGGTAACAATTCGAATTACAGTCTGAAAAATTACTTAATGTCTGATTATTAATTTAAATGTGTGATTTTTAATTTTGTGTAACTTTAATTTGTGATTATTTTAGAAATTTATTTCGGAAATTTAACCCGCAAAATTTTTAAATAAAGAAATATGTGTAATTGTAAAGGAAAAGCGTAAAGGAAATCAAATGTATATAATTTCCTAAATACCTTTTTTCAGCAATTTGTCATGTATACTTTTGAATGTTATTGATTTTTTTTTAGAGTTGAATATTACCTTCAGTTCAAATAAAAATGAGTTGATTAAAAAATCAATTGCAGAATTTTTAAATAAAGAAATATGTGTAATTAATATATAAATTTCTGAATTAAATTTCATGTAACATGCGAAGGAATTTCACAACCACGCCTTGACGATTAGCTGTCGCCATCTAGGTGCTGAACTAGGAAATTATTTAGTTAGAAGCCTTATTCAGAAGGATGGAGAGTCGCCGATTAGCGCTGAAACTTTGATGCAAGCAGAGTTTTGTTCCCAGCAGTAGTTTGATTTGAGTGATTTTACCGCAGTTTTTGACGGAAATATCACTGAAATTGAAAACATGGTATTAATTATTTACAATGCACTAATTGCAAAATTAATTAGGAAACTCTGGCTTAATATTGTTACGGAATCTGAGTATTAGACAGTGATCGTGTGTTATCTCTATAACAAAAGTATAATGATCTTGCATTGATTCTTTACACTTTCGTGTAGAGGTCTTTGGCTGTTTTTTTAAAATATCGCAAATTTTTCAGTAGTACTGCTTTTCATGATATTCCACACTTCTTCCTATGATAGAGTTTGCATATAGTAAATTGTCCAATGGTACTCTGTTCAACACGATGTTGAATCTGCATAAGACAGTAGTTTGCAAGTCGCAAACTATGCGTGATATATTGATCATTTCATTGCATGGCTCGTTATAATATAGTCAATTGCATATCGTAAAATCTCCAGTAGTACACTGTTTATTATGATATTGAATGACTTCTCATAAGACAGCGGTTTGCATATAGTAAAATCTCCAATAGTATGCTATTTATTATGATATTGAATGATTTGTCATACGACAGCAGTTTGTACATTGTAAAATGTTCATGATACTATAGAGATTATTGGAGTGTATCCTTTTCATATGGCAATGGTTTGCACAGCGTAAATTCTCCAATAGTACATTGCTTATCGTGATACTGAACACTCACAAGAGCGTGGCTTTCATATTGATTTTTAATTGTATCATAATGTTTATTGTACTGCATGACTCCTCATAAGAGGGACAGAAGTGGCTCAGTCGGTAGCGCGCCAGGCTCGTAATCAGGTTCGAGTCCAAGCTGGATCAGCGTTGAAGATTTATCTCCGCAAATTCCCCGCTCTGCCCACTGTCAGTAGGGGACACCGATGGGCTTGGTAAGAGGCTGCCGTCCGATCGATGGAACGTTAAGCCGTGGCCCCGTGTGCGGGAGAGCGATACCCTGTGCATGTTAAAGAACACGCTGGATGGCCTTGACGGTAGGCTACCATCTGTCTCCCAACAGGCGTTCCAGTGGGTCCCTCCCCCAACCTTCTCTGAGCCTTCGGGGTCCATGTGACCTGGCCATTTAGACCATGGTGTGCAAAAAAGTGCCGCTCAGATGTAAAACAACCCAACTCTAATCATCATAAAAACGGCGTCATAAAATATTCTATTGTAACCAAACTGTGATCTCATGTTTAGTTATCTTGCTTTCTGACGAAAACTGTGTACCCACTCCATTTGATTTTCTCTTAGATAAATTTATAAGCAAAGGAATCTGAAATCCACTTTGCATATTTTTTTTACGAAATTTTCTTATTCAGAAAGAAGTATGTTTTAAAATCCTTGATTGAAAATCATTGAAATTTTAAATCTGTGAAATGAAGTAATCCAATCAACCCAATATTACATGCATCTCAATAAAATATTTGTTTACAAACTGTCGTTCTCCTTCTCAGAAGACAATTGCTATCTTACTAAATGGAAGATGAGGGGAGGGACAAGCTTCTCAATCGTTTGAGAGCCAGACTTGTAATTAGCAGTTTCCAGGTTCGAGTCCCATCTGGGTCAGTGTAGAGATTTATCTCCGCTACCTCTACCACGCTCTCAGTGAGAAAGGAGACACCTACGTACTTGGAAAAGATGCCGTCCGGGGGAAGTAAAGTCGTAGTCCCGTGTGCAGGAGGGCTACACTCTGTGCACGTTAAAGAACTTGCTGGATGCCCTTGGCGGGGGGCTTTCATCTGTCTCCTAACAGCTCCCTTTCCCCTAACCATTTCTGAGCCCTTGTGACCTGGCCATTTAGCCCATTGTGTGCCAAAAAGGGCCTCTCAGAATTAAAACAACTCATATACAACCCACTGGACAGTTGTCAGGAGATAGATGTTAGTCTCCCATCAACGCCATCCAGCGTGTTCTTCAACGTGCAAGAGGTATGTTTATCCTGCGCATAGGTCCACAGCTTTCCGTCCCATCCGACGGACTGTGTCCTTTCCAAGGCTAGCGATGTTTTCTATCTCACCGAGACGGGGTTAAGGGAGTAATTAACGGGAGTTAAGGGAGTAAATCTGAACACAATCGCAGTTAAGACTTGAAACGGGAACATCAGATTACGAACTTGACGCACTACTGACAGAACTAATTGTTGGCCGTAAGAGTGCGCTGGCTGTAGGTTCGTAATCTGTAGTTCCCAGGTTCGAGTCCCACGTGCAGGGGCATCGAGACTTATTTCTACTTTTGTCAGAAAGGGGAAAAATAATCGAAGACAGACTTTATTAAATATTTGTTACGTAGATTTTGTTAAACTCTAAATATATATTCGCTTTTCGAGAAAAAAATTGGCATTTGGAAAAGAAATCACGGCCGATACCTAGTTTTAAAATTACAATTGCTTATATTTTAGTAAGTAAGAATATTAGTTTGTTTTTTTTTAGAATTTCTAAAATAATATATATATTTGATATTTTTCAGGTAATATGTAACCATGAAATCTGCATAATGATATATTTCGTCGACTCTGCAGAACTGCCTTAAATAATAATTTGCATTTCTCCTCACTAGATGGCAGCATTAACACATTGGTCTGGTTCTAGAAAACAAATCCGGGAAAAACACATGAACAGGTCCACGATAAACATCATTAAAATAAAATTGGGAAATAATAAGTGACTCATTTAGATGATTAATGACTCTTTCAAAAGACTTTAACTGAAATTTGAGTTTCTTCTCGGAATTAACCAAAAAAAGAACCGTTATCTTTTCTTCCACATTAAAAAGGCTTCTTGAATCTTAGATTCTAGAAATGGAATTTTAAGATGTTAAATAGAAGCTAATGCAAAGTTAAAAACTTCGTTAAAATTGAAATGAACTTTTTTCCCATTTTGTTATTGTTTAAATATTCCACTATTTCCACATCTATTTGCACGTGAGACTTAAATGCTATAAAATATATATTGAAATTGCTCTCTTTCATGACAGATTTAAATACTTTTAAATACACATTTAAATTGTCTACTTTCATATGAGATTTAAATTATTTTTAATATTCTCAATGTTGCCAATGATTCAAATAATAATACCATATTTTAGTTAAATTTGTCCACATGGGCGTTCACACTGTTGAGGATTTACTTTTTTCCTTCCATTCTTGTTATAATTGGTTATATTGTACTTTATTATCTGAAAGAATTTTGGCAAGTTTTGCATTTTACTATTTTATTTAATGCCGTATAAAAATATAGTTGATGATCGGAAAACTGAAAGTATCTTTCATTTTC
Source organism: Ryuthela nishihirai (assembly GCA_038380435.1). Classification (NCBI taxonomy): domain Eukaryota; kingdom Metazoa; phylum Arthropoda; class Arachnida; order Araneae; family Heptathelidae; genus Ryuthela; species Ryuthela nishihirai. The sequence continues at coordinate 48,113,944 of JAWZYU010000020.1, forward strand.
TCTTTAGTATAATATACTAGTTAAACCCACTCCAAATGTTGGGTGCAAAACGTATGTCCATTGCTCAACTCTTTCCATAGATAGAACATAGTTAAGTTCATTCACAGTTTTCCACCGTTAACGAACTAATCATAACGTACTACTCCATTCCGGAAGTTGGAGACGGCAGCGCCCTTAGAAAGTTCGGACACTTTTCAAGGGATCACTGCCGAACCATGGCAGCAAGGTACTCGATCTGTTACCCCAATAGGACTAGAACTAAGTGGAGTCACCACACCAAATATGGGATCGATCGCTCATTTAGCAACCGAACCACAGGAAAATTGATAATTTCTGCCACCTATGACGTCACACACGTGTCCACCCTTTCGTGCGTTTGCCCAATTACGGCTATTATATAATATTAGTAATACCCACGCCAAACGTTTGGTGCGAAATTCTTCGATAAGTTCATTCATACCAAGCTTACGTCGATCGATAATTGTATTCACAAGGCAGGCACGGAAACACACCAGAAATCTCGGATACTTTTCGAGGGATCACTCCCGATCCGCGGCAGCTAGGAACCCCATCCGTCACACCAAGAGGGTCAGAACTAAGCGGGACGACCCCACCAAATTCCGGACCGATCGCTCAAGTAGCTGCGGAACCACGGAGAAACTGCCCGTTTCTGATACCTATGATGTCACACGTGTCCGCACGCTCGTCTTTTCACTCTTATTCGCCCATTAGTCCTTTCATTCAGAATTACTCCTATTATATACTATGATGTCGACTTCAGTTATTGTTGTAGTAAACATTCGTGTAGGGGGGCGCTAAAGAAATAAAATATGGGGCAACCCTATTACACGAAAAAAGGTTGGGAAAGGCTGTTGTAGATCAAGAATCCCCAATATTTAGGCCTTGGGACGCTGCTACGAGCAAAAGCATTCTATGTGAGCTTTATCTCCGCAAAACCCCCTTCCTGCTTTCGGTCAGTAGGGGACATTGATGGACTTGTAAAGGCCACCGCCTATTGGATGGGACACAAAGCGGAGGTCTCTTTTGTGGGAGAGCCATACTCTTTGCACGTTATAGAACACACTGGATGGCTTTTACGGAAGACTTTCATCTGTCTCCTAACAACCGTTCAGTGGGTCCCCTCCCCCCAGCCTTTTAGCCCTCGGGGTCCTGGGCATTTGGCGCATTGTAGGCAAAAAAGTGGCACTCAGAGGTAAAGCAACCCATACCTATGCGGTTACCAAAAATTTCAAATTTCTTATAAATAATGTAATATATATATAATAGATTGGGTTCGGTTGTTTTACCTTTGAGCGACACTTTTTTTGCACACAATGGGCAGGTCACAAGGAACCCGAGGGCTCAGAGCAGGCTGTGGACCCGCTGGGCAGCTGTTGGGAGACAGATGGTAACCTCCCGTCAATGCCATCCAGCGTGTTTTTAACTTGCACGGGCTATGGCTCTCCCGCACAAGGGGGCACGGCTTAACGTCCCATCCGACGTTCGGTGGTCTTTACAAGCCCATCGGTGTCCCCTACTGACCGTGGGTAGGGCAGAGAGTTTTACGAAGATAAATTTCCATGCTGGCTCAGCTGGGACTCGAACCTATGAACGGCAGATTATGAGCCTGGCGCGCTACTGACTGAGCCACCACACGCCCTATATATATATAGTAGGGAAGTATATAACTACTTTCAATGATATATGGTGCATGATCAGGATTTTTTTTTATAACACTCGTGGATGACTGTTCAGAATTTTCCAGACATAGCGAATAAAAAATTTCCTTTCAGATGTCTGTACCGAAAACAACATCAAGTTTCATTTAATTCTGGATTGAATTTAGGTAATTTGGAAATTTATTTTTTAAATTCAGTTATTTAGAAGTAAATACAGTTCAACTGCACAAAATGTCAGATTAGTAATAAATGTTGGAAAGCTCAATTTGCATACGCATAAATTAACTCAAGCGACGAACTACCTTTGGGGAATATGGAATTCTCCTTTGCAAAAGAAAATATAATTTATTTTCTTAGTATTATATATTTGATTACTTACTAAAGGGGGCGGGAGTGGCTCAGTTGGTAGCGCGCCAGGCTCGTAATCTGTAGTTCCCAGGTTCGAGTCCCAGCTGGGTCAGCGTTGAGATTTATCTCCGCAAAATTCCCCGCCCTGCCCCCACGGTCAGTAGGGGACACCGATGGCCTTGGAAAGGCTGCCGTCCGTCGGATGGGACGTTAAGCCGTGGCCTTTACACTCCTGTGTGCGGGAGAGCGCATACTCTGTGCACGTTAAAGAACACGCTGGATGGCCTTGACGGGAGGTCTACCATCTGTCTCCCAACAGCTGTTCCAGTGGGTCCCCTCCCCCAACCTTCTCTGAGCCTTCGGGGTCCATGTGACCGGGCCATTTAACCCATGGTGTGCAAAAAAGTGCTGCTCAGAGGTAAAACAATCCAATCCAGTACTTACTAAAAAACAGTCATTTTGTGATTTAGTGCCCTCTAGCAGTGAAAAATTCAAACTAATAAAAAATTCAGAAAATGAGAATAGCAATGTTTCATTTGTCTAGCATATTATACATACAAAAAAATTACTCATCTCTGTAAACCAGTTGTTCCAATCTTTTCGGCGCCACGGATTCCTTACGAAGTCTCATTCTTTGTGCGAACCTCCTATCAAGTTTAACTCTTTCTGAAGGCCCTCTTTCTTTCAATCTCTGATACATTTAAACTAAAATATAGATCCTCGTAAAGAGGACACCCCAAAAGTTCAAAAATGAATTATATCTGTAGTTCTTTATCTGCTGTTGATTCATTGGCTATTTTGAATTTGAATATAAAAGTTTAAGTGGAGAAAGTTGATGCCCCAGATATTTTTATGTCATCAACAGCGAATTACATCGTGCGACGGCATGAGCAGGCGCATACCTAGGATTTAGTTTCTTTGTGGGGGAGGTTTAAGTAGTTTCCGGGGAAGGTTCGAGAATTAAATTCAGGGGGTAGGGTTAAGAGGATTTAGTTTCTGGGATGGGAATCGGAGACTTTAGTTTAAGGGGTCGTGGGGGTAGAGTTTAGTTTCGGCGGGGGTTCGAGAATTTAGTTTCGGGAAGTGGGTCTGAGAATAAGATTTGAGCAGAGTTTCCCAATTACTAAAATATTCCACCGGACAGGAAAGGTTTAACATATATGAAATAGAATTTTAAATCTACTGTTAGCGATGGGCGTATACTTTGGGGAGAAAATAAAATTATACAAAGACACCTGTTTGGATTCCAAAAGCTTGCAAATTTCTATTATGAATATACTGTTGACAATATCAATTTAAATTTTGACACTTTGAAATTTTAGCGTCAATAAAATTAAAACCATTGGGAAAATTTGGAAACAGTGATTAAATGTTTTCTAAGTACCTCATTCAACACAAAATGTTGTTTTTTGTTTTCCCTCAAGCGAAAAAAAGGTTTTCAAAGCAAAAATAATTGCTCATCTTTCTGAAACCGAAACAAACTGTTTGAACGAGTCAAATTGCAAAAGCAAAAATAATTGCTCATCTTTCTGAAACCGAAACAAACTGTTTGAACGAGTCAAATTGCAAAAGCAAAAATAATAAACTAGGTAACAGTAGTTATGAAACAGGTTACTATTAACATAAAATATTAATGAAAAATTCTTTAATTATATACTAAAATTTGATATTAAACTTTATATAATTCAACATTTTTTGCACACAATGACTAAACGCCAAGGTCACAAAGTCCCAATGGCTCAGAGAAGATTGGGGAACGGAACCCACTGGGTATCTGTTAGGAGGCGGTTAGACACCCTCCTTCAAGGCCATCCAGCGTGTTCCATAATGTGCAGGGGATACGACTCTCCTGCACTGGACCATGGCTTAATGTCCCATCCGACAGACGGGAGGCCTTTACCAAGCCCAACGATGTCCTTTTTCTCACCGAGAAAGGGGGTTAGCCGAGGAAATTCTAAACGCTGCTCAAGTTGAGATTCGAATGTGGTAACATTAGTTTACCAGTCTGACGCACTACCGACTGAATCAGCGTTCCCAAAATACAAATTATTTTCTGGTGATTACTCCCATCAGGATCGTATTTGCCATCAGGATCGTATTGTGATATTAACATTTTAATTGAGAGAGAATTATTTTTTGGCCCTAATGAAAATTAGTGTGAGTATTTCCTCTATTTAACCAGTATATTATTTGATAGCAATAGATACATATACTCTTTATATATGAGAATATAATAATTATCATCATTCATACAAATGTTTCCTTTGGATATTCGAGTATTTCGACCCTCTCCTCTAGATGGCAAAGAAACTGATTTTTCTTTGTTACATAACAATAACAACACTCTTAAATCCCATGGAAAATTCTTATCCAAGTAAGCTGTGTAGACTTAGTTCGAAGGTGTTTTCTTTCTCTAATCTTGGTATTAGGCTGTTTCTCTGGATCGAGTAAGCAGTACAATTCAGAAGAACACGAATTACTATTTCGTTTTGACAATATGAATATATAAATCATTACAATATTTTGTTATAATATGTTGGTAATATGATATATTTAGTATTGAATAATTTAAATACTATCAGTACATATTATTTGAACGATATTTACTGATAGATTGCATAAACTAAATTTTTTTATTACACAATTATTATTCTATTATTTAAAGTGAATTCTTACCATAAGAATGTGTGATAAATTTTGGCAAAGACTGTCACATTTAAAACCCTCAATATTCAAACGTGTGGAAGCTACTTAGAGCTACAGCTCTGAAACGATCTGAAGAACCTAACCTTTAAGAAATAGGAAAGAATAGTTTTCCTACTCACTGCTCTGTAAAGACCAACTCTTCCTAAGCAGGGGATCATGTTTGTTCAGACAAGAACAGAAACTACTCTGCACAACAGCCTGAAGGAAAAACACTTTTGGTCACTTTCTTGAAGAGAAAGAACTTCTTTCATCGCCTTCGATGGAAGACGAAAACAAATCCCTCCTCTTTTGGTTTTATTTCTTCTTGGAAAGATAGGTTTTCCTATTCTGCTGATGAAGAAACTTCTGCTCCCTTCAGTTAGTATCGTCGTCTTTTTAAATTGTCTATGTTTGAAACGGTGAGAATTGTTGTTCATTCTTGCTGTTCTTCAGAACGAGAAGAATGCGTTTTAAAAATTTAATAAGTCCCGCCCAAAAATTTTTAATAAGCCGAAATAAATTAATACTAATAATAATAATAAATACCTATAACGAAGGCCGTGACATTTTATTAGTACATTTCTCATTCTGACTTTTGCATAGTTACTTACGTTAAGTACTTATTTTAATTTCCGAATCATTTATTTAACAGATTTATAACTGCTTTTTTTAAGAGGTATAAATATTTGAGTTATTCTGAAAGCATTAATTAAGTTTAATTTTTCAATAATTCTTCAAATATACCGATTTCTATCGGAAAATAAGTCTGGTGTCTAAAAATATTAAGATTGCATTGATTTCGTTCAATAGAAGACAAGATAGATTACAAGAGAACTAGGATCTAAAAATATTAATTTATCTGTTGACAGACCAGGCCAGATCCTGGCACACCATTTAGAAGAGAAGGCCATTCCACTGAGTAAACACAGCATTTTTGGACCTAAAATACACAAATTTCTTATAAATTTATTTCTATTATTTCAACTGGTAAGTTTAAAAATTAAACTTAATATTAATTTATTTTCATAAATATACATTATTTAAAAAAAAATTATTTGTGTGTGTTAGCATTAAGATAACGCTTATACATTCAGATAGTTTTTTCTGAATAATGTATATTTGTAAACATAAATTTATATAAATATTCATTTAAAACTTACCAGTAGAAATAACAGGAATAGATATATAAAAATTTGTAGATTTCTTTTTAGGTCCAATAATGCTGATGCCATAATTAAGTCGAATCGCCTTCTGTTCTAGGTGGTGTTGGCAAGGGTGGAATCCACCCCTTTTTGTGAATACCACTAAAGGTAATAGAGGCAAAAATGATTAAACTTATGCATATTTAATGTATTTTTCAAGAGATTTATATGTACTTCTAAAATAGAGGGGGTAAAGGTTACACTGCAATGAAAATCCAGTCTCTTGGCCCACTCTTTTCTTTACTTGGTTCCAGTTTGATTGCGTTACCCCCCCCCCCCCCCTTATTATTTTTAGATATGGTCTTGTTTACAGATATATGCTAAAATCCGAATCACTAATGTCAATCAGAATTCTGGATTGTCTAATTTAGAATACTAATTGTTGTAGAATTCGAAAAATGACAATGATAACCATATTTCATTTAAAATACATATATATATTTTAAATTTATTTTTGGTTTCAAAGCACGATATTTTTTCAGGATAGCTACATACAGGTTTCTTTTTATGGCAAATGGCTTTAAGGCACACAGCCTTAAAGCAGTGTGATTCTGGTCAATAGATTATGTTTAACGAATTAGTGTTTATCAAAAGTATAAGAATTGTCTATATGCCATGGTACTTATGTTGACATAATAAATTTAGCCCATTGGCTTCCTATTATAGGAAGTGTTGGTTGGAATTCGCAAGATTCCCTGTCCCTCAGCTAATAATTGGCGATTGCTTATATAATAATAAATAAAATAAATACCCCCTCAAGCAGCTGCTTGCCACAGAGGTCTGACAGGAGCCTGTCAGTTTATATGCCACAGTAGAAGGTCTGAGAGGATGGCAGGACCTCAGCAGAAAAACGATTGCCTTACCCGGGACTCGAACCCAGGTCCCTTAGATCAGTAGCCAAACGCGCTAACCACTCGGCCATGGGACGGCTGTCTATATAAATTAGACATAAATACAATCATCCCAGTAACATCAATATCTCAGGTAAAAATCAATCAACATGAGCAAATCAGCTTATATGAACAATTAATCAAATTAATAACAACTTAGATCTTGTATAAAACCAATAAGACCCACAAGTCAACTCGTACGGATGCCAATCAACAAACAACAATCTTTACTTAAAACCAAATCAGTGCAACAACAATTCAGCTCTTATGTAAAACCAATCATCCTAGCAACAACTCATACATAATACCAAACCAGCCTAAGAAAAGCTCAGCTCATACATAAACCACGTCAACATAACGAAAGCAATGTCTCATTCGTAAAACCAGTGAATCCAACAATCCCTTGCATTATACCAGTCAACCAACAAGAGCAACTCATACGAAAACAAATCAGCTCAACTCAGTCAAATGATTAATATTAAGATACTACATACATGTACAGCAACGTTATAAGGGTTCCTGTCTCTTCAACATAAAGCTATAAGTCAGATTAAACGGTTAAACAAAGAATTGTCAATAAACTATTTATAGTAAAAATCTTTCGTCTAGCCAACCAGAACAATAGCAGACTCTCAACTTCTTTTTTCGGATTCCGACTAACGATGGAACTCATGAAAGCACCGAAGCAAAATAAAAGACTAACAAGCTCCGAATTCCTTGCTTAACTCTTTTTACGAGATGGTATTTCAAGTGGAAAAGCACACAGCCTTAAAGCAATGTGATTCTGGTCAATAGATTATGTTTAACGAATCATTGATTAACTCAACATTTGTGCACAGGTTGTTAAACGTTTGTTACTCCCTTTATTTGACAACAGTATTTAAACCAAGCACATTAATTTGCGCCGATAAATAAGGCGTGAAGTATAGTTGCCTCTAAGCCATGATGGAGTAAATAAAGGAATGGGATAGCAATGGGGAAAGCGCAAAATTAAAGAGATTGCCGAGAATTTTTCTTTTAAACATAATAGATTTATGAGCTGAATATTAATTTTAGTTGGCCGGCAATCATTTTATTTCTGGTAGGGTTTCAGTTGCGAAGGAACTATGGAAGCACAGGTAGTAATCAAAAGTGTATCGAAGGAATATTTTCCTTATAAGGGTATTATATATATATAGAAGATGTTTCAACACTCTCTGTACAAATTTCAATGGGAGATAGAGAACACCAAGACAAACCTTTTTCGTCTATGAATGTATGTCCGTTGACGTAACCCTTCGGTGCTAGGGGGCGCTAACAGAAATATCGGTGGAGCTGGTACATAAATGAATGGAAACAAGTGTGAGCAATACGTTTATTTAAAGAAAGGGCTCAAAGTTGCGACCGGCCACAGTATTGCATGCATGACAGCGTCGAAGCATTGATTACCGTACATGTTGAAAAATTCCCCGAATTTCGCGAACAGTTGCAGTGACGAAAACGATTCTTGCGATGAGGTTTTCATCTGAGTCAATGGGAGTCTCGTACACGAAGTTCTTCATGTGTCCTCAGAGGAAGAAATCGATACATATTAAATCGGGCGATCTTGGTGGCCAGGCAACGGGTCAACCCCGGCCTATCCGTCGGCCCCCAAAAATGGAGTTCAGATAATCTCGTACATCATTGCTGAAGTGTGTTGGCGCTCTGTCGTGTTGAAATTACATTTGTCTGTGAATAGCCATGGGAACATCTTCCAGCAGTCCCAGCAACGTTTCTTCAAGAAATACCCGAAAATCTGCCCGTTTAGTCGGGGAGTTAGCAGGTATAAGATATGTGAGCATAAGATGGCCCAATCAAAATGTCATGGACGATACCCGCCCAAACATTGATGGCGAACCGTTGTTGATAACCATGCGCCGATGTAGCATGTGGATTTTCGTGCGCCCAAACGTGAAAATTGTGCACATTAAACTCACCCTCATGTGTCAAAGAGGCCTCATCTGAAAAGAGCACATGAGCCGGAAAATCAGGCTGCATCGCGATCTGCTCAAAAACCGCCACACGAATTCCACACGAAGAGGGTAATCCTGAGGTTGCAATGTCTGGACTCTTTGACGATGAAATGGATGTAACTGCTGCTCATGCAACACTCTCCACATGAGGGCGTGGTTCACACCGAGGCTACATGCAGTACCTCGTGTACTTGTGCCTGGATTGTCCTCAATCCGCCATAGGATCTCTTCTTCCATGTTAGGAGTGCACATGGTTCTCTCACGACCAGTGTCATGTTCCAGTTTCTTGAAGTTGCCAGTGCAAACGCGCAAATGTTTGATGGGTTAGCACACGTCTGTTTTTGAAGCATTGTTGGTACAACCTCACAGCAGGTCTTCCATTTCCATTGGCAACCTCATACGCCAGATGCGTGTCATCCATCTCAGCAGTCGTGTTTACGTGTAACACTCCACGTTACACGTAATGTGTTTGATTTATGAATGCCGACGGCAAACACAAGTCCGTTCTCCGTTCCCACTTCGCCCCTCTAGCCAATTGCAAAGCCACCAAACAGCGCCCTCTAGCACCCAAGGGTTACGTCAGCAGACATACATTAATAGACGAAAAAGGCTTGTCTTGGTGTTCCCTATCTCACATTGAAATTTGTACAGAGAGTTTCGAAACACCCTGTATACAGTTCGGATCTAGAAAAGAAAACCGAGGGGGGAGGAGACAAGAAACGCATCGAGCCGAAAAAATGTGAAAGGGGGAGTCAAGAGACTGGATTTCAAGTGCAGTGTAACATTTCCCCCTCCGTTTTCCAGGTCTTGAAAATTTCTTGAAAAATGCATGAAATATAAATAAATTTAATATTTTTTTGGCTCTATTACTATTATTATCATTCTGAAGGGGGGATGGGCCTTTACCCCCCTAGATCCGGCCCTATATATGTATATATATTCAAATACTTTTAATGTTTTTTGACTCCATTCCGATAGCTAGTATTCTGAAAGAATAACACCTACCATGGTATATGTATGGTAGGCGGTCATATTATTCTGTTACGACTGTGTATATACGCATTAAATTTTGTCCTAAGCTTACATCTAACGACTTTTGAGTTGTCATGGCGTACAACAAAAATTTTACCCGTACCCTACGTTGAGAACCCCTGTTCTAAGTAATAATTTTTTGTTACTGCAGTGTCCAAGCGTGCGTTAATTAGCCAGCAAAGAGAGATGATTGAGTACCATGTGGTCCTATATAGTAAGAGGTCAGCAAACGGAGTGGAGAGGCGCCATGTTTGTGCTTTTAGATATTATGAATGAGTAAGAAGAATTGATTATATTGTTCCTCTAAATCTCATATGGGAAGAAAGTAGTTTTAGTAGCTTTTTCGGAGTAATATTTTGTAATGTCAATTGAAATATGTCCCTTACTCTTACCGTCACCAAGGACAAACATGGCGTCCATGGACGCCATTTACTAACCTCTCCCTATATAGGCCACTAAAGCAGCACTGCTTGCAGTATCACCTTTAGTAGCCGGCTGTTATTCTCATTTTCCCGCCGGCTTTCATGGCGTGAAGACGTCTTTCTTTCAGTTCAGTACATGACTAGTTATTTGATTTTTTTTATTGCCTTTCTTATTATTTGAACTGCTTTTATCATAATTTTGAATATACTTGGTAATCGTATTTGTCAATTGCAATGCAGAATTTTGTTAGAATACTTACTTCGTTTCACTTAACTTCAGAATTCATGTAAACATACACCTCTTTGCTTATTGGCTAAAGACCTAATCAATACTTTTAAGCGTACTTGCCCACTTAAAAAGTAATGTGCAGTCGCTCAAAAAAGTATCCGAACACTATGGTTGATTGCAAAATTCAGAAAAAATATCTGGCATTGATTTTTTAGAAATTAGTCATCTGGCAACCTTGACACGAAGGTTGCCAGATGACTAATTTCTAAAAAAATCAATGTCAGATATTTTTTCTGAATTTTGCAATCAACCATAGTGTTCGGATACTTTTTTGAGCGACTGTACAGATTTCTCTGATATATTGATTTCAACAAAGCAATAATTGTTGATAAATAGATTTAATCTACTTTATTTGGTTGCCAGATGACGTACTCTAACTTTATTAGCACTTAATAGTAATAATCTAGAGTAGGGATTCTCAACGTAGGGTACGTGGTAAAATTTTTTGGAGTACGCCGTGAGAGCTCAAAAGTCACTAGATCTAGTAACAAAGTCAGTGTTTTATTTTATTCCCATTGTTATACTATAACTATAGTTTTATTTATCTATACAAGGGGTACGCCAGTTACATAAACATTTCCAGGGCTTACGTGAAGCATAAAAGGTTGAGAACCACTGATCTAGAGCTTTATGAATTTCAAAACCAAAGCGAAACTAAAGCCATCAACTCTTGGAGGAGACAAGATGTCTACATTTGTGTGCATAGCCCAAAGACACAGACAAGATATGTTCATTATAAATCACGTTTTAATATAATGTTAAGCAAAAGCCAATAAAGGAAACTTCAAGTGGATTTTCTTAAAGTGTCAAGTCTCTAAAAATTCCATATTTGCGATTTGATTCAAATAGGATATTCCGTACTCCAGCTGGGGCGGAAACGGCTCAATTGGTAGAGTGCTAGCTTGCAATCTGCACTTCCCAAAATATAAATATTTAATAATTAATAATACATTTTTAAAACCTATATTAATCATCTGCATTTTAAGAAATATATTTTAATTAAAAAGCAGTAAATTAAGAAAGAAGTCTTATGTGCTATTGCCCGTCAATGCTTGATATGATATAGGTGGTTCTGGCCAACGCTTCCTATATCGCATCGCGTCTGGACAGTGCAGTAATAGAATTAAAAAAAATAAACACTCATGGACACAAATAATTGCAACACCTATAAAAGATGATTGCAGTGATACCAAATCATTACCATACGTAGTACCAGATGTCTTATTCAAATCATTTTAGTGACGACAGCATGATGTCACATGGAAATGGAAATACAGGTAGTGCTGTCGGCCCTGACTCTCCAATAAAAGCCACCGTCGCAGACAGGTGGTAACTCAGTGGAAGAGAAACAGTGCACGTATGTTTCAGTTATGCCAACGAATGTTTTTCGCGTTGTCAGCAGCTTGGCCCATTTGAACAGGCCGCATCATGAGGATGAATGTGGCAGGTTGGTCTGCCTGTAACACGTTGAGTGTAGCAGTGGACGTGGGTCGTACAGCTTCGAGTCACTATGGCTTAGGTTCATGCAGACATACCACACAACGAGAAGATCACCTCATCCACTGACAAGCAGCCTCCGATACCTATGTGACATATTACGGCAATTCAGAACAATGTGGCACCTGCAATACATGCACCAGTGTCCACAAAGACCATTTGGTAAAGTTTGAATGATGCTGAATTACAGGTTGCCTCTGATTGTGAATCATTGTAAGGCACTTCATATGTGGTGCATCGAGTGTTTGTTGTGGGAGGGAAACTCATTTTCTCTGGTGAGTCACGTTTCTGTTTTGTGGTGATCTCTCACGTACTAGAGGTATGTTTCTGTTTGGTGGTGGTTTCTGTTAGATGGTGGTCGCATCAGGGTTTGGCGTGGACGCGGCCAACGGCAGGATCCGGCACACATTCTTTAGCAACAGTGCCTGCAGACCAGGTGTGGGGTGCCATCAGTTATGACTCCAGAACATGTTTAACGTTTGTCCATGAAATTTGACAGCACAAAGATACGTCGACGACATTCTAGTGTTCCTTTGTATACATTTCCTGCCGAGCTCTCCTGGTGCCATTTCTCAGCAAGAAAATGCACTTTTCCATATGGTACGCGTTGTCTAACAGTGTCTACGGGATGTGAATACCCTACTTTGGCTCGTTATGTCCCCAGATTTCTTCACTATATGATCTGGCACATAAGGGATATGTTGGGTCAATATCTCTGACCGTGTTCACAGTCAGCACACACACACTGGGCAGATACTCTGCATTTCCATTTGAATGAAGAGTGCCTCGACACTGACTGCATGTATCGCAGGCAACATGGATCATACCCAGTATTGAGAGTCAAATTGAGGGCCCCTAAACACAACCTTAATATGCAAGCAGATAGTTTTTTTATTATTATCCCTCAAGCAGCTGCTTGCCACAGAGGTCTGTCAGAAGATCTGTGAAGATGGCGGGCCCTCAGCAGATAACAGCATAAACATCCATGCCTTATCCGGGGCTCGAACCCAGGATTCAGAACAATGTCACCCAAAAAGTCCCTTTGAACAGCAACCAAGCACGTTAACCACCCCGCCACAGGATGTCTCATTGCCAGATTAATCATTACTTCCTTGTAATATGCTATACCAGTTTTCAGTTTCACTGAAGTTCTAGAATTGCTAGCAAATTCAGAGCTCTATCATATGCTTCTTCTCCTTCTTCAACATAAACTATTATCCCGGAAATCACTCGGGGCCTTTCGCCCCTCTCGTCCGGAAATTCTTTTAGGAAAGGTCGTGCACTCTATAGGAGAATTCTCCCAACTGAGTCTGGAAAACCAAAATTTCAAAAAGCAAAACCATAAAATTGCCAGTAATCTTAGATTGGAGGTGAAATAAACATTCCATAAACATTCCAGAGTTCTATGAAGGAAGGAGGTAGTTCAGTAGAAACTGAAAGTTCTTGATTAACATTATTAAAAATTTAAGAGCGTTCAATCTCCTAATGCAGAAACATCGTGGCACTATTTGGGCATTAAATCAAATCCCGTCAATCAAATTAGTATCCTTTAAAAATTGTAAAATTAATTCAAAAGTATATTTTCTTTTTATCAAATTCTGGTGTCTGAGTAGATCTTCGAGTGTAAATTCCTTAATTCCAATTTCTTCCAGTGAGTGAATTTTGATCTCTATGAGTATTGATTCTCTATGATCTCTATGAGTATCAAATTTGCTGCAATTAAGTAACACATGAGAGACTGTTTCTTTTGCTCTACATGTATCACAGGAAGATGACTCAGCTCTGTTCATCTTATGCATTTGATCATTAAGTCTTGTGGTCCCTGTTCTGAGCCTGGTAATGGTCACTATGTCGTTTTTAGTCAGTCCGAAATCTTGAAATGGATCAATGGTTTGACCAATCAAACTCCTATGATTCAGATGCGAGGAAGAATGAACTTTAAAATAAGCAGAAAATTTCGTTTTGAAATTTGCTTATTTTTGCTTTTATAATAATTGAGACCTCTTGAAATATTGAGCCAGTTATCACGTTATAACGCTTCCTTAGCAATTTTGTCAACAATTTCATTTCCTATAACGCCGACGTGGCTGGGAATCCACTGCACGTTTAACTCAATAGCACTTTTCATCATTTTATTCGCCAACTTCAAAATGTTGCAAAAACGTTCATTGTTGCTAGATCTTCCCGGATCTCCTTGTAAAAATTGAATAACTGATCGGCAATCAGACAGAATAACAACTTTGTCACAGGACAGAGTAGTAACCCACTTAAGGGCCATTTCTATGGTTACTAATTCAGTTGTGAAAACTTCTGTTTGGTCCGGTAATCTAACTGCTAAATGAATATTCTGATCTGGAATCAAAACTGCAGCAGCCGCTCTTCCCTCATCCTTGTTCACAGAGCCATCCGTAAATAGTTTTGTAAAGGAAGCATACTTTGCCTCAATTAAAGTTTCAGCTAAATTCTTGAGTACATAGACATCTTGATTTTTCTTAGTAGTAACACCCTGTATTTTATGAAAACAAGGAATTTTTCCAAAATCCATGGGGGCAAATCATCCCATTGGTCCACTGGTCGCTGGAGGCCCCGAACGTCTTCGAACAGAGGAAACCCTCTGATTACTTCATAAATAGGACATGTTTTCTTCACAGAATGACTGAAAATCTTCTCAACCAGTGGGTTAGTCCTCTGTTTATAGATCATTCTTAAAAAGTGTTGGAAGAGGATATTGGGTCTCCTTAGAGAAAGAAGTTCCAGTAGTAGGACAAGGAGGGAGTTGGGCCAGACAGATCCTTACGGTTCTATTTTGAATTTTTTCCATTTTTTAAAATAAGGTGTAGCTAGTATTTTCCAAAAGAAATCCTCCATATTCCAGTCTGGATCTTATTAAGACTTTATAAATGTTGTGCATAGAGCTACTTTAAAATATTTTTCTCTAAAATTCAACTGGTAGTTTTTAATTTTTTTTAAAATCAGGCAATCAATTTTAAATTATTCATAAATATTCTACTATAGTTGTAAGGAAAAAAATATTGAATTATATATAGTTTAAAAGTAAGTTAAATTTTAGGAAAATTAAATATTTTAACTTTTATGCATATTTAATTTCCCTCCTTTAATGACTGACTGTCCACGCCTAGTGTATCAAAGTGGTCTTACTCTGGTTCTGTCCCCAGGGAAAATATGAACGTTTCTTGTGTCGTTTTCCTACAGAAGTTTCTCATTTATCACAGATATCTATGGTGTACCAAATTGGCAGTCTCCCGTTAGCAACATTAAAAAAAGCAAATGCTAATATTTTTTCAAATGTAAATGAAAATTCTTTTCCTAAAGAACTTCATAATTAATACAGAACTTATATGGTAGAGAGACACATCAATATATATCTTTTTAAACGAAACAAAATATTTAATAACTGAAGGAAAGTTAATTAAAAATTAATTAAAAATCGTTCTTATTTTAAATATTTCAAGATTGTATTCAAATTTGAGTCAATAACATTTTTCAGTGTCAATAACAAAAAACCGATCTAATTTCAATTTTACTTCACACTTTTTTCCTAAACAAATAACGTATACTGTGATGTTCATCACGAAAATGAAAATATATTTTTAATTTTTCTCTTCCAATAATTTAATTAGATGTTTCTAATCTACAAATAAACAAAGAAATTCTTCAATTCTTTAACGTTTTTATTTTGGACGTGAATTCTCTGTAATTAAGTTTCACAGCTAATTTTGAACTGACATCATTATTGTCTTGATGTTTATTGGTTCATAGTAAATGTCAAATTCTATCGCTGAATTACACATCTGAAACACTTCAATCTTCGTCAAGAATAATACAAAAACGTTGATTTTATTTAAATTCCATTACCACCGAATTTTAATTTAATCAAAATATGACTTTTTTCACATAGGATAATTTTTTTAATTTGTGGCTTTATTCCAAAGGATTTCTTTTTTCTACTTTTTTAGAGTGAATTTAAACAATTAGTTTTTTAGAGTAAATTTTATTTAGTACCTAAATGTTCTTTAGAAAGAAGTCAATGCTTAGTGATTACGGCTAGAGCTCTGCGCGAATGCGGATATTCGCATTTAAATACTCTCGACGGATAAAAGATTAACCTTAACGCGGATAGCGGATGAAAGCACAGATAAAAAATTGCTGTTAACGTAGATGGCGGAAAGTCTCATATTTGATAAGATATACAGCAACATGAGCAAACATTATTGTATTGTTGCAAATTAAAATGAATGAGCACTGAACGTGGGTATAAGTAAGTATATTTTACAATACAAATTACAATACAATGCAATTTATTACAAAAGCATGGATGAAATTACTTATAAATAAATAAATACCCCCTCAAGCAGCTGCTTGCCACAGAGGTCTGACAGGAGCCTGTCAATTTCTATGCCACAGTAGAAGATCTGAGAGGATGGCAGGACCTCAGCAGAAAAACGACACATACATCCATGCCTTACCCGGGCTCGAACCCAGGTCCCTTAAGTTAGTAGCCAAGCGCGCTAACCACTCGGCCATGGAACAAACTAAATACTATCGTACATAAAGTAGTAATCTTTTCCTATAGAACAGTTAAAACTATCTCTGTCTACTCAATTGATCAACGTTTACCTCTTAATTTTTTATACTCAATGTCCTTCTTTTTTATCTCTCACTTCAGGCGCAAACCTTTCTAATTTTCTGTTAACTCATTAGGTTTTACACTAATAGAACTAATCAACCTCCCGTGCACTCACCACATAAAATATTTCTTCTTTTTAAACACTTATCGCGTATATACTGAGACTAACTGCGTCCTCTTTCATATATCCACAACTCCAATATTACAATTCTGTATTTCTATTTTTCAAATCGGTTCTGTATTCCAATTCGTTGGTTACATAAATCTTACGCAGGAGCATAGGCGAGCGTTCATGTCACGTTCATCATAAACTCACTGCAGCACGTTCATCTGTCGTAACAGTATTATTGATGGCTGACATGAGTGAAAAAAACTACTTAAGATAATGCTAAAAGAAACCTGTTTGGAAATTCAATGATGATATTCACTCTAAAAAGGTAAAAAAAAGTCCATTGGAATAAAGCCACAAGTTACAAAAACTTATCCTATCTGAAAAAAAAAAGCGATATTTTTGCTGGTAAAGAAAAAATAAATTCAAAAAATTGCTCGGGTGTTACGTAGGAAACGGTAATTAAATATCAGTCGAATCAAAATTTCACTCGGGTAAATTACGAAGTTTTAGAACAGAGTTACTGGGAAATGAAAAGAATTGCTTTCTAATAATCACCATAATTGCATTTAAAAAGCAAAATTAATTCAGAATTTGCAAAATTAGAATTAAGTAAACTTTGTCTAAATTTAGTAAACCATATTTTTTACCAACTAAAGGCTTTAATTTTTCATAGTATTTTATTCCAGCCCTGGGTTCGAGCTCTGGGTAAGGCATGGATGTTCGTGCTATTTTTCTGCTGAGATCCCGCCATCCTCTCAGACCTACTATGGCGTATAAACTGACAGGCTCCTGTCAGACCACTGTGGCAAGCAGCTGCTTGAGGGGGTATTTGTTTTGTTTTCTTGTTAGTCATTAATAAACCATTAGACTGAGTTCTTTTACTCGCAAACATATATTGGACTTCAAGTATTTACCAAATCTCGACGGTTATTATATACGCGGATGCTGATAAAGTTTTGCGGATGCTGATGAAGTTTTGTGGATGCGGGTAAGACCTTGCAGATGCGGGTGCGATAGGCCTTTTGCTATCCGTGCAGGGCTCTAGTTATAGTGTTACAATCTGATTTAAAAAATTTGGATTCGGTTTCAGAATATAACATAAAATATTATGTTGCCATTCTGTTTTGGATAAGTTAGTTAATGTGTTATGTCTTGCCGTTATTATCTTCCATGTAACTAGAAATAACCTATTGTTTTTTTCTTCTGAAGAATGATCAACTTTCACGAGTGTTTCTCGGTTACTGTTGGAACATGGTGAAACCGCAGAATAATTAGCTGGCTCTGATGGGCGACTCGATACCACTGATTACATCGCTATCTTTAGCAGCCGGCGGTAATTGTCATTTTCCCACTAACTTTAAAAGTGTGTGGATATTTTACGTTGCACTTCTATATCTATTATTTTCTATTATCTCTTTACAAAAATATGAAATAGAGAAATTTCTTTATTAAGATTATATAAGAATATTATACATTAAACTAAAATTAACCGCTAACTTTAAAAATAGCTACCTGTAGAAAGTTAAAAATGTTAGAAATATATATTTATTTTGAAAAATATTATATTTGATTTTGGCTACAATGCACATGTGTGGATAAAGCTAATACCTCCTATAACAGAAAGGCAGTGGACCAAGTATTGAAGTGCGCATGAGTAGTCCTAACATCTAGATAATTCTTATATATTAGTTTCTGTTATAATTACTGTTAGACTCTTTTGTTAATCTTCTTCCTAACGTTTACTGAAAAATATATTTTATTTAGAAAGAAAATTATTCATGTGTATTATCAAATATCGTAATGTTAATTAATGCAAATAATTTTTTGTCCTAAATAAAATATATTTATAGATAAACATTAGTATACAGATTATCACAAAAGTCCTCCAGTAGTAATATTATAACTAAAAATATAAGAATTGTCTATATAGTAGGACTACTTAAGGTGACGTCATAAATTTGGTCCACTGGCCTTCTGTTATAGGAGATGAGAGTGCTATGTATACTCCGTTTGACACAAAACATTGGTCTCGGGTGCCAGCACTCTAGGGGGAGAGTGTGCCTATCCATGGGAGGGCGTAAGCAAAGAAAATTTCATGATTCTAAATTAACATTAAAAAAAAATTAAATTTCTGGAAAAAAAGTATGAAGGAAAATAAAAATATTTGCTAATATATTTAAATTTTGCCGTCATTTTACATACGCGCATGTCTGGGATGTCTGTCATAAAGACACCATCGAATCGTTGTATCACAAGGGTCAAACCCAGAGTTTCAGAAATTATGAAACATCTTCAATCACACTGTTCTCCTTAAATTATATTTTTATGTATCATATTTAAGTTGTAAACTTATAAATAAATATATATTTATACATATTGGGGTTCTCGAGTTTTTTTGCTGTTATAGGCGGTGCGTGATCGAAAATCTTTGGGGACCACTGACAAAAAGAATGGAACGGCAAATCTCCCTCAAAGAGTTTCTAGTTATTACTTATTTACGAGTTCTGGCTTATTACACCTAACCAAGAAATTCAGTTAAAACCAAGATGTGATGCCTGGAATTGTACCAATCCTCAACTGTCTCGGTGTATGGTCGCCATAAAGATTCACAAAAAAGGATAGGGACATTGAAATTTGTCCCGAAGATTACGAGTACCATGAGGTTGTGCAGTCAACACATAACTATCGGTATTTTGGAAAAAACGCATTCCGTTCTTTATTCGTACCTTTTCTATTTGCATTTTGTAATCGCGAAAGCCACCAACCGTTGCCAGATCTTTCATATTCCGAAAGACATTTTTATATTAAGCAGGTACGAATTTGAATTTTTCATCTTATACAATTCTATTTGAATTTTACCTCATACAACAGGGGGAACCAACGTACGAATTTGGGACCATTTTGTCAAGTAACTCGAGTTTTTCCCTGAGTGACCATTTTTTCAACAGTTGAAGCAACAGATGAAAAGGAACCTTCTCCCATTGTGCTTCCTGCTCTAATAATGAGATGAAGTAAAACCCCCTCTGTAGAAAAGGACCAGTTTTCTACAGGTAGCAACTCTGTCATTTCCGTAAATATTCCTTTCCAATAAGCTGAAACAGGGACAATTTCGTATATGTAGACTTCTTTAGTGTTTTGACTCTGGGCCTTTTTTTTCTCGAAGTACTTCTCCTATATTCCCCCATTTTGAATTTTAAATTCCAATCTTTTCCATAACAGAACCCTCTTCCAAATAATCAAATAATTCAATTAATTAAAAAAATACACCGTGTAATTTACACTAAAATCGTTATAAAATATATATTTCCTACCAGATTTGTTTCCTAAAATTCAAGTGTTACATAAAGGAAACTATGCAGATATATATTACCCATGTACACCTTTATGTGAATAGATAGACGTACCCGACACGTCAACAAACACTGGACACATTAACAGATCATTGTTATTAATTTACAAGACATTGCTGTCTATTAACTTGCTATTGTTAAAAAAAGTTCCGTATCAAACTACGCTTTTGTAATTGCAATATGAAACATATTTCAATTCTTTCCTTCAACGCTTAATAAAAAATTATATTGTTTTATAAAAATCATTCATAATTATCTAATATTTGAGACTATCGATGATCTGATGGACTCGAACTGGGAACTGCAGATTACGAGGCAGGCAAGCTACTAACTGAACTGCATCCGCCCCCAAAGGTTGGGTTGGGTTGGGTTGTTTTACCTCTGAGCGGCACTTTTTTGCACACCATGGGCTAAATGGCCAGGTCACATGGGCCCCGTAGGCTCAGAGAAGGTTGGGGGAGGGGACCCACTGGAACAGCTGTTGGGAGACAGATGGTAGCCTCCTGTCAAGGCCATCCAGCGTGTTCTTTAACGTGCACAGGGTATGACTCTCCCGCACACGGGGCCACGGCTTAACGTCCCATCCGACGGACGGCGACCTTTCCAAGCCCATCGGTGTCCCTTACTGACCGTGGGCAGGGCAAGGAGTTTTGTGGAGATAAATCTCAACGCTGACCCAGCTGGGACTCGAACCTGGGACCGCCCCCAAAGAAACTAATTACTTGTTAATCAACGTTCATGAAACTGTTTCTAGAAATATATTTTGTGGTACTGTCTTGTTAAATCAACAGCCTATTATTTTTTTCTATTTTACTTTACAAACCTTAAGGGCACCTATAACCACAATGCATTCAATTTTTTCCACATTAAATATGACCACTAAATATAATGGAGTCTGCCAAGGAATTATTCTAAACAATTAAATCATCCCCAGTTCCCTAGAGAAATCTTTTCCCTCCGTTGCGTTCAAATAAACAGTTTTAATTCTTTGTTATAACCTACGCTTAATTTCTTCTGATTCTTCCAATAAGTGGATTTCTCTTTAAAAAAACAAATTCTGCCTTGAATTGCGTAAAACAGAGCAGAAAAATGTACATTTAAAAAAACAACAACAACAAGAAATCGTTGACGCGTGCATTACCACAAGGTTTAATGCGTTACATGAACTTCAATGTTTTTATATTAAAGGGAATATTTTTCCCCGTCAATACAGAATTCAGAGAGTTTATGTTTTATTAGGTGCATCTGCTTGTTCATAACTAATTACAATCTACCGCTTTAGGGAGAAGATGCCTTTACATGGGCTGAGCGAGTCTGTTTTTTGCCTTTTGAAGTCCTGCACCTGAAGCGGTGAAGAAAGTCTTCCAATGTCCTCGTTCATGAGGCTTGAAAAACCTATTTAATTAGCGTCATACTTTGAGAGGCTGGTTTTCCTTCATACTATGATAATTAATGTGCCCTAACTATCCCGCCGGCAACCTAAATTAGCAAGTTAATGCAGATGACGGAGTGCAGTTATTTGGGTGTGTTCGGCTAAAGTATATTGCTAATTCGTTTTATTGGAAACCTAACTAAACTCTCCTTATGTTGGCTGTTTGACAATGCTATTGTAGCAGGTGATAAAAACACTTTCAACAATTCTAGCAACTCGTAAAGATATACTAAAGAAAAGCTGCATTTTGAGGTTCATAACGGAAAATTTAAATCGACTTAATTCTATCTTGTCGTATTCAGAAATTGTTTTTTTTTTTCTTAAATTTAAAAATATGTTTATTACTAATAAAATTGTTAAGTGAGGCATGTTTTCATTTTTTTGTCCTTGGGAGATTGTTTATTACGTTTGGCATTATTAGAGTTTTTCAATTAGCAGAACAAGTTATTTTCGGTCCAGTGGCTATGGATTTGTCTCCTGATAACATGCCAGGGAATCTGGCACATTGGGAGGATCTCCTTCTGACTTGTGATAAAAAGGTTGGCTAAGTTCATCATCTGACATTTTGTTAAGAGGTCTTTTGATGAATGTATAATATTAGAAGGATTTCCTTGCGTAGCTTGGGATGAGCGTGTTTTAACACACAATGAACTAAATGGTAAATCAGATAAGATCGCAGGAGTTCAGAGATTGGTAGTGGAAATGGACTCACTGGGGAGCTGTTAGGAGACGGAAGGAAAATTCATGTTAATGCTACACTGTAAAAAAACGGTGTAACGTTACAACAGTTTACGATGGCAGATAGGCTACCACTATTTTATGGTGTAACATAACACCATATTCGAGTGTATGGTTACACCAGAGGATGCGTAACGTTACACCTGGAACGGGTGTAATATAACACTCGAATCCAGTGTAAAGCTACACTGGAGGAAATGAAATGTTACACCAGAAACAAGTGTAACGTAACACCACATTTTGGTATAAGGTCATACCATAAAACACCCACTTCTAAAACCTATTTGCTGCCATCGAGCGGCAAGGAAGGACACTATGGCAACTCCAAGTACAAAGTTTTCATTTTGCGTAAAATTTAATGAGAAACTCCATGAGAGAGTTTCCTCCACCTATTTTCTGAGTCAGAAAGTAGAGGGCATAATTTAGCTAACTCATAATATTCCCCACTTAACAGAGCCGGACTTACGCATAAGCTAACTAAACTACAGCTTAGGGCCTCACGATTATGAAGTAACCAGTCCTAGCATAATGTTTTCACCACATCATATTCATATTTATTTTTTAATGTTCCCAACAATAAGAATAATAAATATATAACTTATTTCGACTTTAGAAATTTTGGGGCCTCTTGAACTTGTCATAGCTTAGGACCTCAGAAGATCAAAGTCCGGCCCTGTCACTTAAGAAGCTTTCGTTTCAGATATAACTCGTTTTGTTCTGCAGTAATTCACGTTATCCTCCCTTGTTTTTTGGTGAAAAAGTTTAGGGCATTCCTTTAACCCTGTTAACGGGTTCGTAGAATACCAACATAATCAAGCTTTAGCTCAAAAACGAAAAGACAGTAACATTGAAAAGAGCATCTAAAGTCAACTATACCCTCGCATTATCATAAGCAACGTAGTCAATAACAAAAGCGACTAATATTTATATAGATTTACTAGAAATCAAACTGGGCTTTCGGCATCTCTTGATTTCTAGGTTTCACTCCGACCCTTATTTGACCAATTTTTCGCTCCCCAGCACCGTAAAACGAAATTTGACCTTTGACCTCGAAGGACTAAGGCATCCGAAATTTGACCTAATTTCTGAGCTGCAACTCAATATACTCCCACGCACCAATTTTTAACCGTTTAAAAATAATATAAATATATATATTTGACCTTTCGCCTCGAAGGACCAATCACAACCAAAATTTCATATTTGTGAGGTTACGACCCAAAATATTTCCTGGAACAAATTTTTAGCGCTCTAGCACCTGTAAATCTGAATTTGACTTCTGACGTCGAAAGAACTCTTTGGAACAGAAAATTACGTAATATTTTTGAGATCTACAACTTGAATAAAAGCTTAAACACCATTTTTTAGGTTTCTAGCACTCGTAGATCAAGGTTTAACATCTACTTGACCTCTATTCACTTTGAAGGACAAGCCGGAGGTCAAATTTCGGATTTTTTTCGAGATCTGCCCTAGGTGCAATTTTTCAGAGCTCTACCATTTCTGCATCATAGTTAGAATTAGCCTGATCCCTTGTCAATCAAAGAATTTGGTTCGACATGACATGGAATTTTTTTTCCATTTTTATTACTCATTATTTTTTTTTGGGGTGCGGGGGACTCAGTGTTTGCAGCGCTCCAGCTTTGTAATCTGAAGTTCCCAGGTTCGAGTCGTAACTGTGCCAGACGTAGATAATTTCTACGGTACCTGCCCTTCTGCCCTCGGTGAGAAAGAAGATCCGATGGGCTTGGAAAGGCCGCCGGCCGTCTGATGGAACATTAAACCGTTGCACCGTGTATAAGAGAGCCTTACCCTGTGGAGTTAAAGAACATGCTAGATGGCCTTGACTGGATGCTTTCATTTGTCTCCTACAGCTGTCTAATGGATCCTTTTTCCCAAACTTCTCTGAGTCCTTGGGGTCCTTGTGACCTAGGCCTGGCCATTTCGCCCACTGTGTGCGAAAACAAGTGCCGCTGAGAGGTAAAACAATACAGAAAAACTACGTTTTGTTTTTTGTCTATGTTGTGTATTATTCTCAGGGGAAACTTATTTCCCCTGAGAATATTTTTAGCAAAGCCGTTTTCGAAGATCGCATTTTCCGCTCAAAATTTGAATATACTTGAATTTATATGATGAAAATTCCTTAAAAAATTTCTGAAAAGTTTCTGAAGTAAGCCAAGAGAACTTCATTACTTGGAGTAACATTTTACCGAATTTCGTTTACTGAACAGGTCTCGGAATATCAAACAAAGAACATCCTGAAGCATCACTAGAACCTCGTGAACAGTGTTACCGTGTGGTTTCGTAGTCTTTCCCCGTTGTCCTCTGCAATGCCCCGAAATTCCCAAGATACCCGACTGAGAGCTTTTCTTTCAAATTCTATTATTCCTTTCCTTCTTCCTACTTTTTCATTACTTTGTTATCTCTGTTTTGTCTGAGCCTGCTCCATTGTCAGACCTTTGTTACTCTATCCAAGGAAAGTCCAATCATATACGAAGAGATGCTTCGGAGAAATAACATTGGCATGACTATTCACGTGTCGGCAATATACTTGATTTCTATCTTTTTTTTTCGTTTGGGTTATTTTGATTGGCTTGAAATGGGGATTTCGTTTCTTTTAGTGATATAAAGCTGGAAAAATTTTTGATCTATCAGTAAAAGGTTTTTCAATTATATTCCATGATAAAGAAAAATTATCAAGTGAATTATAATAGTAATCACAAGGAATAATCATCATTAACGGTTTTAAAAACTGCAATAGATAATAGCTTAAATAGTCTAAAATGGTTGGTTAAAACTATTTTATTGTAACTTGAATTCCTCTTATTCTTCAATTCTGTTATATTCAATAATGTTATAAATTTGTAACAATAAGCTGAATTAATGTAGTCAAAGTTTATTTTCAGGTACAAAAAATGCCAGTAACAAGTTGATTTTAGAAACAAATACAATGGGAATTATTCCTAAGACTATTCCAATACGCTACAAGTTGGGTTACCTCTGAGCGGCACTTTTTTGCACACTATGGGCTAAATGGCTAGGTCACATGGACCCCGAAGGCTCAGAGAAGGATTGGGGGAGGGGACCCACTGGAATAGCTGTTGGGGGACAGTTCTTTAACGTGCACAGGGTATGTCTCTCCCGCACACGGAACCACGGCTTAACGTCCCATCCGACGGACAGCGGCCTTTCCAAGCCCATCGGTGTCCCCTACTGACCGTGGGCAGGGAATTTTGCGGAGATAAATCTCAACGCTGACCCAGCTGGGACTCGAACCTAGGAACTACAGATTACGAGCCTGGCGCGCTACCGACTGAGCCACCCCTACGCTACAAGTGATAAATAATTTATATTAATATATCAACAATCGTGTAAAACACTAGCTTTCAACCTATGGTCTTAATATGAATTCGTCATAACATAAATATTTAACCGATCTACCGTAATTATAGGCTAACTGGGTATCTGTGTAACGCAGTACGATTGCCAGATCGTCAACGGAAACTATAAATCGAAATGCATTTTTCAAGATTATGAGATTAATTTTCGTTAATGGCAACTTCGCTTCAACCTCACAGCAAACATTTCATAGGTTGATTTCTAATCCTATTTCGATAATATTTTGTGCAGCATTCGAAATTTTAAAGCGTGGTACTAACGGCTTTTGAACTGAAGTGAATCGAACACCGAAAGGGTGAGTTATTAATATATATATGAAAGTGTGCTGTGTAATATGTGCCGGAATAGCTGCATCAATTGACTGTAAGCCGAGATTTGCAATAAAAAAAATGCATTTTACTACATTATCGTAAGAGTAGATTTTTTTAAATGGCAATTTTTATGCAGTATCACAGTAAACAGTTCGTATATTACATTCGTACATTTAGTAATTGTTCTAATCGAGTGAGTTATAATAGTGTACTGTGAAATTGGAGAAACCAGTAGTAGGCTAAACTAACCGTTGCAAAGAGTAGCGATGCAGGTCTAAACATGTCAAAACTTGTGCAGCATTAGGGGAATAATCTTACTTTATTGCCTCAGAAACAGAACTGGCTGGTTATTCCTGGTTTGTTTGCAATAAATTCAGTCATAGAACTTTCCGGATATAGGTTGTACATAGAAGGAACTCATCAACATCAGAATCAGTGGTTCCGTTTCTATGTGATAGACGGGGTTGCTAAGTCGATAGCCTGCCCGTTTCGTAATATGATGGTCTCAGGTTTGAGTCGCAATTGTGCCTGCATTGAGATTAATCTTTGTTATTTTTCATTCTGCTCTCAGTATAAAACGGAATACCGATGGTCTTGGGGAAGCCGCCATCCAAATGTTAAAGCTTTTGTCCATTGCGCACATTGGGTTGGGTTCTTTTATCTTTGAGGGGCACTTTTACACACAATGGGCTATATGGCCAAGTCACAAGGACCCCAAGGTGTCAGAGAATGCTGGGGGAGGAGACCCACTAGACAGCTGTTAGGAGGCGGGGGGTCAAGATCATCCAGCGTGTTCCTTAACCTGCACACACGGTGCCACGGTTTTACGTCTCATCCGACGGACGGCGACCTTTCCAAGCCTATGGCCTTACTGACCGAGGGCAAGGTGGGAAATTTTGCGGAAATGAATCTCAATGCTGGCGCAGCTGGTACTCGAAACAGGGAACTGCAGATTATGAGCCTGGGGCGCAACCGACCGAGCGCCCCGCCACCGTGAAGAAGAGACCTGTCCTGTGAACATTAAAAGGACACGTTTGAGGCCTTGATCAGATGTTTCCACTTGAATCCAAACAGCTGTCTTGTGGCACCCTATTCTTACCCTATTTGAATCTTGGCACCGTTGTGACCTGACCATTTACCCCATTGTATACACAGACGTATCGCTAAGAGGTAAAATAACCCAACTAATACTATTCTGACTTTGAGGTTTCATCTTATTTCCTAATGAAACTTTTCCAAACACTACTTTCTACAGAGGGAGCTAAACGAGGAAAGAAATAATTAACAACTATCAATTATGATCGTTTAATATTAACAGCTCATATTTTTAACATTATGGGGGAAAAAGGCTGGATGGTTGACCTGAAGAATGCGTTGAAACCCCACGGGTGTCAACTTCCTAGACTAATGAGATTAGTTTTATGCGTGAACGCAAGGATAGGAATGGAAATAATCATGAATGAGGAAGACACATATCCTTGCGTGAGTTCGTGATACGTGGTCGTAGTGGTGGTGGGCGGGTGGGTGGGTGGGGTCACGTACTTCGTTGATATCGGAAATAAAATGAGAAATATGTGAAAACACTGATGTTTTGGTTGTTAGCGTTTCAATTTGAGTTTACTTTTCCTAATTGGTGTAATGTATTTTCTTCTATTTAACGGAAATTTCTTTTAGGTAGAAAATAAAATATGCTTACTAACTGTAGCTTCAACAGTGTCCTAGATAGATTTCATAACAAAAATAATCAGTTATATAATTAATTGCTAAAAATATAATAACTGAAAAATTTCTTCTCATGCAGCTATTTCCGTTAGAAGTTTGATGAAATTCTTTCCAGGCAACCATTTCTGTTAGAAGTTTAATAAAATTCTTTCCAGGCAACCATTTCTGTTAGAAGTTTGATGAAATTCTTTCCAAGCAACCATTTCTGTTAGACGTTTGATGAAATTCTTTCCAGGCAACCATTTCTGTTAGAGATTTGAAAGGAGATTGCCACTATAATACATCATTTGAAAATATAACATGAGAGAGGTGAGACCTCACAAAAACCCCTCATAAACATCCATGCTTAGTTCAGAATTTAACCCAAGTTCCTTTACTCTTTGGGAGTGGGGATTGACTAAGTCGCTAGTCTGTAAAGTTCGTAACTTGATAATTCTAGATTGTAACCCTAATTCAGTCTGCATTGAGATCTTCTCCACTAACCTTTCCTCTATCCTCAATGAAAATGTGGATATTGATACGTTTGGAAAAGTCTTCGCCTATTGCACAGCTATGTTCGAGTTGCAACTGTGTCTGCTCCACTCTGATCTAGATCATAAAGATGACATGGGCTGATAATGGTCACCGTAAGTCGGATAGAACAATCAGAAGTAACCCCACCATAATGCAAAAATGCAGCCTTTCAGGAGCGAGTTCTCATATTAGTTCCATATCCCTTCTTTATGAAGTATACGTTTTTTGGTTGCATGTCGTTATTTGTTGCTACAGTTTTTCATCCAATTATTGGACTTAGGTCGCTTTCAAATTTGAGACTTACTTTTAAATAACCAATGCATTCCCAAAACTCAAGAGGTGGAACCAATCATTCTAGAATTGTTTCGGAACATGTAACCCTGCAAATCGAAGGAGGTAAAAGGTGAGAAGTCCAATAGATTCAGATCCACACCAGATTGCGGACCACGTCTCTAAGGTTAGAGATGATTCTCTCTGCACTTGCAGAATCTTAATCTTCAGATGATACCTCTAGAAATGACCATTGGTGTGCGCAGTCGTATATAAACTGACACATGCCAAGAGCTTATTCCGAATCCCTGCATCTCCGGTGGATTCAAAGGGGCGAAGAGGAGGACGGGATGCTGGCAGAATTGATGATACCAGCTGATGAAAGAGGAGGGCAATGTATAAGAGTGACTTATCAATTAAGGAAGAGCATTACGTCCACGTCTTGAAGGACCACAGGCTGTAATTAAAAGCAGTTTATCTTCCAAGTCTCGGAAATTAGTTCCGTTTTAATTGCAGCTTGCCGCAGTTTAAAGCTCAGTCGGAGGCGGCGGTTGGGATTCTCCTCGGAGCATTTCTACGGTTTCATCTTCCGCAACGGCGTCGTTACTAAGGATGCTGCTCCAGATTTCAATGGCATAACGAAATTTGCATTTTTTTTGACCGAAGAGCAAAGGAAACAACTGATCTTTCCCTGTTAGACTTTAAACTTTTCTTTATTCTTTCTTCAGTTCGATTCGAAAACCATTTATATTTCTCATCTGTGATGTCTTTTAATAGGAGAAGGTTGGATGTTTTTGATTTTCGATGGGAAACACATGTAACTAAGGAGCACAGTGTAAGCTATGATAAAATTTTATGTGTGCGAGCATCATTTCTATATTGGGAAGTAAAGTTTTACATAAGATATTTGCGCATACTTAAGCACAAAAGAGTATACGTATATTTAAGTTGAAAGAAATACATAGTGAAGTGGACTGTGAACGTGCAACAATTAAAGCGCGATAACTTCTACGAGATAAACGGATATCATACTAGTGTAGTTACGTCATAAATGTATTGGGGAACTATTCATTTCAAAGCAAGAGAATACAATAGGAAAGTTGGTAATAGTGTTTAAAGGAAATGTTTCATTCGATGAATACGCGGAGATGATAAATATTGTCGATTTATGGTGGTAAAACGGTTTTGATTGGTAGTAAAATAACTGTACGTTTCTCAGTGTATTTATTTATTTAACGTTACACTGTAATGGGATTTCCTTTTGCAGACTTTCCCAATTAGAATATTTGAAAATTTTCTCAGTTTAAAGAGCATCCATTCTTTTATATCTTATGCATAACTAGTGGTAATATGACTGGTAAACGTCTTACCTTTGATTTGTGAATCGGATTTCGAATGTTCTTATTGGTTCATCACTTGTTTCAGTATTTATGATTGCAAAGGATCATTTAGTATAGATGAATAGCACATTGGGTTTCGATTGACTGGTACTTAGATTTGTATATAATGCTTGTACACTTATTGCTTTTGTTATCAAATCAGTTCATTTACATTCTATTTATTACGAATTTCACTCTCGGTTGTCAAACAGTGAAATATAACTAAATATATGTAACAATATATTTAAAAAAAGAACTTGCTTTAACTATAGGATAAACTAATAAAGTTAAATGAGTAAAATATTTCTTAACAGAAGATTTAGTGGAAGTGATTGCTAATAAATATATGTATACAGGCAATCCCTTCTTCACAACGCCCTCGGCTAACGCGGATACACAATAACGAGGCGTTAAAAAGTTAATTTTCCTCCCCTATTGTTAAAAAATGAGAAAGTAAAGTTTTTTATCTATTAAATATCTTACACACAGCAATGAAGCAGTCTACCCATAATGCTTTGTTGTTTTGAGTAAGAGATCTCAGGAGTGTTGACTGTAGAGGAAATTAAAGAGGCACTTTTTATCCATAAACAGGGCATGGATTTGTCAGAGGGGCACACTTCTGACCTCACAAGAGACAGTGTTGTGAAACGCATTTATGACGCGCTGCCATTGTGCTGAAAACAATTATTATTTACCAAATTTGAGGCGGGGGTAGCTCAGTAGGTAGCGAGCCAGGCTCTTATCTGCGGTTCCCAGTTCGAGTCCCGCCTGGGCCTGCGTTGAGATTTATTTCCACAAAACTTCCTGATTTGTCTCGGTCAGTAGGGACACCAATAGGTTTGGAAAGGCCGCCGTCCTTCGGATGGGACGTTAAGCCGTGGTCCCGTGTGTGGGAGAGCCGTATCCTATGCACGTTAAAGAACACGCTGGATGGCCTTGTCGGATGGCTACCATCTGTCTCTCAACAGCTGTTCAGTGGGTCCTCCCCCTCCAAACTTCTCTGAGCCCTCGGGGTTCTTGTGACCTGGCCATTTAGTTCATTATGTTAAAAAAAGTGCCTGTTATAGGTAAATAATCCAACACATTCATCGAATGAGGGGAAAGATGGATGTTTTTTGCAACAAATATCCCCTTGTAGTTGCTATTAAAAGGCATATATATATAAATTTCAAAAAAATAATTATAACTATATGTCAACTGCGCCCAAACATGTGAAAACTTAAAGTAAGATGTGCGAATGATGAAATTACGTACTAAATTGATTTTGAAAGGAAGAAAGGAGGGAAAAACTGATTTATCTTTTACAATTGAAAAAAATTGAAAAAAAAAAAAAGTACCTCCGCACCGTCTTTCTTTGGAGTTAATATGAATCCAGTAGCGCGCTTGGCTACTGATCTAAGGGACCTGGGTTCGAGCCCCGGATAAGGCATGGATGTTCGTATTGTTTTATGCTGAGGTCCTGCCATCCTCTCAGATTTTCTACTGTGGCATATAAACTGACAGGCTCCTGTCAGACCTCTGTGGCAAGCAGCTGCTTGAGGGGGTATTTATTTATTTATTTATTAAAGAGATTTTCGGCATCCTGGCCATGCTTTTTAAACATTGGCAAATTTTACATTTTTTCACTTTTAGAGCATAGAGGATGATAAGCATTTTTATTTTACTTTTAATTTATGTATATACCATTTCATTATAAAAGAATATTATAATTCAATCTGTTATATTTTATTAAATAATTAAATAAAAATAATAATTGTGCTTTCAAAGTGTGAAGAAACGCTCAAAGTTTCATTGTTACGACGACATGGATTTAGTACCATATGGTGGCATTAATATCACATGTAAGCTCTTAAATGCCAATTTTTCAAGTCTATGTATTGATAGAGGTGAATCGAGTTTGTGACCCCATCGTTTATTTCGAACTTACTTTAGCTATTGTAAGAGTTACATCAGAGTGTGCCTTCGTCAAATTTGCATAAAATTTAAGTGATTTAATTTGCCTAATATTTAACTCAGATCTATTTTTAAATCGCCCAAAGGAAAATAATTTATTCATTGAAACTATATTAAAATACACTGCGCGACATTGAAATTGCTCCATCCAGAAGGAGTGAGGGGATAGGGATGATATGTAGCACACACATAGCAGTACATATTGGCATACCATGATTAATTTGAAGCCATTGATAGCGGTTAGAAGATGAGATAATGCAACACAATGTGACTGCCTCAGTAGGTGGTTGCACCGCCGTGAACTTCAATACAGCAGCAATACGGCGTGGCATGGAATCATACAGTCGACGGATATGGTTCTGAGGAATTGCACACCAAGCAGCATTGACTTGCTCCCAAAATTCTTCGAGATTTTTCGTGCTGGCCGGTGAGAGGATTGCACACGTCGTCCAATGTGGTCCCAAAGTTTTTCTATTGGGGAAAAATCTGGAGATCGTGCTGGCCATGGCAATATTTGAACATGTTGCAAACATTGTCTGGAGACCCTAGCAGTGTGTACACGGGTGTTGTCATGCTGGAAAAAGGGCTATTTTGCATCCAGGAATTGTAACAAAACGGGCTGCAGAATTGCTCTAACGTATAGTGCAGCTGTCAGTGTTCCCGTGATGCGAACAAGGTGACCTGCTGCCATATCCAATAGCACCCCATACCATTATGCCTGGCTGACGGAAAGTGTGCCAATCGCGAACAAAAGCTGGATCTGTCCTCTAACCAGGTTGTCGCCATACATGGACCCGTCGTTCGTAAGCACCCAGGCAGAAACGGGATTCATCACTAAACACAGCAATGTTCCATTCGTGACCCCAGTTCACACGACTTCGGCACCAAGCCAGACGAGCGCTGCGATGGTTTGCAATCAATGGCAGTCGATGTAACGGTTGCCTAGAGTGCAGGTGTGCCTGATGCAAACTTCGGTTTACCATTCGGGTCGTTATGGGAATGTCCATGGCTGCTGACACAGACCATCAAATATCACCTGCAGTTCTCTGTGGTGACGAACGAGTATGTGAAACCAATGCACCTATCAAGCCGTGCTGACGTCTGTCAGACGGCACCACTCCCTCTGCGATGCATGCTAGAACCTTCATTTCGCCACTGTTGCCAACTATGTCCAACAGTTCATGCATCCCGATGAATATGGGCAGCTACATGACCTGTAGTCCATCCAGCTTCACATAGACCTATAATTCTTCCTCTCTCAAAAGCATCCAAATGACGATAAACCTGCCGACGGCATGTACCAGGCATTTTCGGCCTTCGCTGAACAATTTCCAAGCAGAACCACCTAATCTCAACCGTTCGCAAGACTTGCTCCTGCATAAACACAATACCATCCCTGTTCCTTCTTGCACCTTTTATCTGTTTAATCATTTACATATCATCATTTGCATATCTCAACTACCCTTCTATTTGCATGTTTGTGAGACATGTCTTTCTGGGTGGGCACTTTCATTGTCGAGCAGTGTACTTGTGAATATTTTGAAATCGGTTACCAGATTCATAATTTTTTTGCTTCTAGTTGTTTTTTAAGGAATTAAAATTTATTTAAAATAGCTACACAAAAAACATTTTTAGAAAAGTACTATACATAGGAATCTGGCTGAGAATACTGTGGACCGAAGTTTAATGTCACATTTGTTATGGCTTTCACTTTGAAATCTGTTGAACATAAAGCGAAACTTTGAGAGTTTCTTTTATTTTGTACACAAAATTTCCTTCGGAATCTAATCATTTCACAAAACATAGATTTTGTTTTATATAATAACCCTTATTTTATGAATGTAATCACTTCTGCTTAAGAAAAGTTGAAACTAGTTTTAAAAGACATTTCTTGGGCGCGTCTTAAGATGAAACTTATTATTTGTAATGCCTTATACGAAAATATAACGTCTTCCAGGAATAAATCTTTCTGCCTAGGAATAGATTTCGTGAAAAGTTTTCTTAAAAAAAAAGAGAGTTTATTTATTTAACGAAGCATAAATAATCTTATTCCACCAAAAACAAAAAGTAAAAAACAAACCCAATTCTTAAAATTGATCAAAGCGTCCTTCTGATTTTCTGCTAGAAATCGTGAGTCAAGTGCACAACGGAGAGAAAAAACAATTTGTGCTCTGCTTATCCTCAAGAAATATCTTTTTAGTATAAAAATCCTCCACGAACAACCTTTGCCATCTAAGCAACTCGCTCTTTGAAGGGAAGAGATCGTAGAAACATCAGTGCACCTCACTCTACAGTAAGTTCTGCCCACGAACTATTGGATGCTGCTTCGCCGGGAGCTAGTGATAGACGAAATTTCCTGTAGTGGACGATAATGCCGAACATTACTGTAACTCGAAGGACCGAATGGCTAGGAAAGGTGTTTGTAGAGAGAGAGAATTCTCACACTTCACTGTTGGCTTCCATCTCTTCTCTAATATGTAACCTAGAGTTGGACTCCGGTATTTCGGCAAAGCAGAGTTGGGAAGGGCTTCACTGTTAACCCTGCTACAATTACTAGGCGGCGATCTAAAGATAATGAAGATCTGCAACGTGTTTTGGGCACATTTCTGAGGACGGTGTTATATCGTTAGCAAGCGCGGCAATTACAATCTAGTGTCTCTTCTCATTAATGTTAAATTACTACAAACGCAACTGGATATGGCGCGGCGAAATTTGCTAAGACAGCGGGCTGGTGAGATTTTGTCGTTCCAGAGATTTGCTTGGCGAATAAAATATTTAAATATGTTAACAGCATTTAGAATAAGGTGGCTTTGTAACAGAGCTTTTCTCCTTAAAGACGCAGGAAAAGTGGGAAAGTGCGTTTAGGCTAGACACTATTAAAGGCCATGTATAGTTACTAAAGAGTTAAAGAGTTGCAGATATTTCGCAAGTACATGGAATAGGATGTCTGGCATAAAGAAGTATATTAGTCGATATTTTGAATAGATATAAATAATGCAGAGATATAAAATTGTAGGTTAAAGCCGCGGCCGTGGTTATCGCATTGTTTTGTAGTGACACTTTAACTTCCAGGGTCCGGGTTCGAGTCGCAGGCTGACATGGTTGTTTCTTTGTATGTTGTTAACTCTAACAGATGGTCATCAACATTGACAGGAATGGTCATCAATGACTTTACTCTTAGTGAGGCATGTCCTTCTATGAGAAGGCCTGCACAAAATGTTTGTGGTTTCTAGAGCTTATGTGCTGCAAATAAAGAAAAAAAAACGTATTTTTCAGACATTATTCTTAGCACTCGAACTACTTGATTCGGAAGAAATGGAAAATCGTAAACTTGAGGAGTGCTTAATAAATCATAAATATAATTCCAAATATTGAGAACGACTATTTAATTTGGCTGATAATTTATCTGAAAAACAGAAGTATAACATATCGCTCTGGCGAATATAGGATGCTCGTTTTCAAAGAAAATGAAGTTTTTCATTTTCCGAAATTTTCACATTTTAACAGTAGTAATTCGTACTATGTAATGGGTGATTGCGAAATGTAAATAGTGATGTATTATTATTAGCCCTGTACAACGCGAAAATGATTTCTCATTTATCTCTTAAAATGAAAAAAAAATTAGTCTTCTCATTCCCTAGAGTTAAGTGGTAAATCAATCAATGTACACGAAAGAAAATGTTTTATTCATTATATTAAAATATTGAAATTTCTAAAAATTAGAGCTACCGGTTGAATTTTAATAAAATGTAATTTAATTGATCCATAGAAATAATTTAAATCTATTAGAAGGTTGCAGCTTGGGATGGACATAGCCGAGCGCTGGTACTCCAAAGGGAAAATCATGATTAACCCTGATAAAAGCCAGTCAGTTCTCTTCCCTAGAAAGACTATTTTTAATCCTGATTCCTTCTAAAATTTTGGAGTTGAAACATCCTGGACACCAACGGTGAAATACCTTGGTGGCATTCTACATAAAAAAACTTTGTTGGAATGCGCATATTGATCATGTGCTCTCAAAGGCTCAAATCAGCAGATGTAAACTTGCACCCTTGATACGGTGGAGTTCGAAACTGCCTCCAGAAAAGAAATTATTTCTTTATAAGACTCTTTTGCGGCCAGTCCTTACATATGCCTCACCAGTGTGGGGTAATACTACCAACACCAATGTCAGGAGGCTTCAGAGCTTCCAAAATAAAATCCTCAGATCTGTGGTCAGTGATCCCTGGTTTGTGAAAAACAAGACCATTCGCACTGATTTGAGCACTGACCACATATACACTCATATTCGGAAGCTCGTGCAGACCTTTTTCGAGGCAGTGGGAGATCATCCTTATGATATAATAAGATCTTTGATTGATTATGATCCATTGGTTTTAAACTAATTCAAGCGTCCTAAGATTGTGGTGTTTGGCCACTCGCATGTTTAACTTTTAGTTGTGCTTTTTATAACAAATTTGTTTAGCCCTTGTGGCCCTTTTGGGGTTTATATGTTTTAACTTTCTTATTGCCAAATCAGGCACTATTTTAGACTTCGAGATATAAGCCCTAGGCTTGGAGCTCAAAAATTAATTTAATATATCAGATATCAGATAATTATTAAATAGTTTTTTGGTAAATTATCTGGTTATCAGTTCTTCAACCAATACATTATACTACCGAAATTTCTATCGTTAATATATATCAGTGCTGTCCAACTTCTCTAAGACCGCGGGCCATTTTTCCTTTCGCCAATATTTCGCGGACAAAAACAGAATAGGACAGGATAGGTAATTGAAAAGTCTGTTCATGTCACCTCAAAATTTTTTTTATTTATACGAAAATAATAAGTAATAATAAACCAATATAAATTTTCTGAACCTTATCAAATATTTAATATATTTAAATTTAATGGAAGCATTGTGATCGTAGTTGTTGGGCAATAACAATAGAATGAGTAAGTTGAAATAATGTTATAATAATTGCAGATAGAATGAGTAAGTTGAAGATTGCATATCAAGTAAAGTAATATAAGTTGACAAAAAATTATAAGGTGGATTATAGATATTTATTTAAAATTTCAAGTAAAAACTTGATTTTGTTCGCGGGCCACAGAAATCCTTGTACGGCCGTATGCGGCCCGCGGGCCGCTAGTTGGACAGCGCTGATATATATATATATTGCACATTTAGCTCTCTCTAACGATGTAAACTATGAATCGTCGTATTTCGCTAGCATCTATTCAACCCAAAATAACTTTTCTTTAATATCTCAAAACAAAAAAGTTGTGCCCCCCGCCCCTTGTGGTGAAGAGACATTGTTGCTGCTATTGCAACCTTTTAATCACCACAGTACACCACTAAAATAACAAATTTGTAGCCGAACTAGATCGTTTGGAATATTAGTTTCAAAATTTATCACCGTCAGAGGACGCAATTCAAACTTTTAGGAGATTCGAAAAGTATGAATCATAGTATTCCCTCAATATCTGTCGAATCCAAAGAGAATTTTTAATTTTTATGTAAAAACGAACTGTAGCCGAAAATTGTCTCTTAAAATCCAAAAAAAAAAAACGTCTTTCCACTCTTTCTGGGGTTGGGTTGGGTTGTTTTACCTCTGAGCGGCACTTTTTTGCACACCATGGGCTAAATGGCCAGGTCACATGGACCCCGAAGGCTCAGAGAAGGTTGGGGGAGGGGACCCACTGGAACAGCTGTTGGGAGACAGATGGTAGCCTCCCGTCAAGGCCATCCAGCGTGTTCTTTAACGTGCACAGGGTATGGCTCTCCCGCACACGGGGCCACGACTTAACGTCCCATCCGACGGACGGCGGCCTTTCCAAGCCCATCGGTGTCCCGTACTGACCGTGGGCAGGGCGGGGAATTTTGCGGAGATAAATCTCAACGCTGACCCAGCTGGGACTCGAACCTGGGAACTACAGATTACAAGCCTGGCACGCTACCGACTGAGCCACCCCCGCCCCCTCTTTCTGGGGTAAATAATTGTTGTCAATGCAAATTTCATGGCATTCACATTTCACAACCAAATTTCAAACTTTAAACATAATAACACCTCTTCCAATATTTGTTTAAAAATTTGCAATTATGAAATTTTTCTACCGTTAGAGGGCGCAATTACAGCTACCGGGAGATTCCGAAAGGGCGAATCGTAATAATTCGTCAAAACCTATCCAATCCAAAAAGAATTTTTAATTTCTCTCTAAAAACAAGAAATTGAATGTCTATAGACGGACGGACGATGACAGACGAGAAAGTGGAAATTTTAGCTCGTTTTCAGAAAGAAAAAAAAAAACCGATATCTCCACAGAAAAAAAATAGATATCTCCACAGAAAAGAAATAATTAGCCGATTGTTCGATTAGTGCTCCTTTGGGTACACTACCAGTAAAATGTATCAGGAGTGAACAACACTTTTTAAATAGTTACTAAATATTCTGAGTATGTAATTGGTTTTTGACATTATACTTACTAGTAGCGACCGTATAAGTTGCATACATACAAAAGGCAAAGTTACAGGAAAATATTAATCAGCTGACCTGGGTTCGAGCCCCGGATAAGGCATGGACGTTTGTGTTGTTTTTCTGCTGAGGTCCTGTCATATTCACAGACCTTCTACTATGGCATATAAACTGACAGGCTCCTATTAGACCACTGTGGCAAGCAGCTGCTTCAGGGGGTATTTATTTATTGCCGTCCCATGGCCGAGTGGTTAGCGCGCTTGGCTACTGATCTAAGAGACCTGGGTTCGAGCCCCGAGTAAGGCATGGATGTGTTGTTTTTCTGCTGAGGTCCTGCCATCCTCTCAGACCTTCTACTATGGCATATAAACTGTCAGACATCTGTGGCAAGTAGCTGCTTGAGGGGGTATTTATTTATTTTTTATTTAATTATTAAAACAGCAACGAAGACTTTAAAAATTGAAATTCTTGCAAATAATATGCTATAGTGATATATTATAAATATATTTGCAAAAAAATTAATCAAGACGCTTATATAACAACTGGCCATTTAATAAATT
This sequence comes from Ryuthela nishihirai, assembly GCA_038380435.1. Classification (NCBI taxonomy): domain Eukaryota; kingdom Metazoa; phylum Arthropoda; class Arachnida; order Araneae; family Heptathelidae; genus Ryuthela; species Ryuthela nishihirai. The sequence continues at coordinate 48,152,816 of JAWZYU010000020.1, forward strand.
AACGCAAATGACTTTTCCTTGTAGCTTTCAAAATCATCTGAAATTTATTTCTTTAAGCATCTTTCTCAGCAGAAAGGTTTGGTGATGATTTGAATTGTATTATGGTAAAAATATAGTGAGGGAAATTCAATTTTAATGGTAAGCATTCTGAAACATTAAGTCAACAGAAATATGCTGTACTGCAATGTGTTGTTGGAGAGAGCCTCATCACATTAAATTTTGACTTTGAATTTTTACATTATAAGTTGGGTTGTTTTTACTTCTGAGCGGCACTTTTTTGCACACCATGGGCTAAATGGCCCAGTCACCACTGGAACCCACTGGAACAGCTGTTGGGAGACAGATGGTAGCCTCCCGTCAAGGCCATCCAGCGTGTTCTTTAACGTGCACAGGGTATGGCTCTCCCGCACACGGGGCCACGGCTTAACGTCCCATCCGACGGACGGCCCCCTTTCCAAGCCCATCGGTGTCCCCTACTGACCGTGGGCAGGTCGGGGAATTTTGCGGAGATAAATCTCAACACTGACCCAGCTGGGACTCGAACCTGGGAACTACAGATTACGAGCCTGGTTTACATTATAAGTAAAAGAATGAAATTTATGTTTTGAAACGCATTCATGTCATAAATAAATTACAATAAATGAAATATTAAGTAATTAGATTTAATGAACGTTGAAAGAAACCAAAGCTTCTCTAACGAGTATCGAAATGCATGCCTTTTTTATTTTGTATACCTATTTAATCATCATTTTGCTCATTGAAATAAGCTCTAATTATATTAAGTAACATAAATAGTAAATTTAATGAAATACTATATGGATAATAAAAGTTTCCTTTTACATTTATTGTATGTACAGTCGCTCAAAAAATATCCGAACACTATGGTTGATTACAGAATTCAGAAAAAATATGTGGCCTCGATTTTTTTAGAAATTAGTGATCTGGCAATCTTCGTGTCACGTGTCATGTGACACGAAGGTTGCCAGATCACTAATTTCTAAAAAAAAATTGTTACCAGATATTTTTTCTGAATTTTGTAATCATCCATGTTCGGATACTTTTTGGAGCTACTGTATGTTGTCATTCTGGCTTTTTCAGGGTCTAAGGGGCCTTGGAAAATGATATTATTTTTATTTCGGGGTGGGGAGCGCTAAGAAAAAAAGTTGAAAACTCCTGCTGTCGTGCACTTAGCAAGAGTGTTATCTTAGATGCTTAATGTTCAGCTTGTTGTTAAATCAACGTACTACAAAATTAATCTGTTTCTTTGTGTAGGAGCGAGAATAAGTATGGTAAGTTCTTGGGTATCATCGTTATGACTGCTAGAAGCCATTTATCATTAAAAAATGAAATAAGGAAAAAGAAAAATACATAAAAAAAGTCAACTGGTGCTGATTTTTAATTATTAAAAACTGATTAAAATGTTGAAATAATATCAGATTGAAGAAAAATTATAGATTTAATTATTTTTAGTCCCGAAGTCGTCTGTGCTATTTTAAGCCTGAGCCCACTCGGTTGATATAAAAATTAAAATATATGAATTTATGAAAATTATAACTAAATGTTCATATACTGATATAATGTGACTAAATAGTTTGCTCATTACGACAATTTTTAAACTATTTTTCAATATTTCGAAATTAGTCATCAGATTTTAAAAAATTAAGAGTTACCGTTTTAATTTTAAGAAATAAATTTTAATTAAAGAGATCTCTCTCCTAATATATATAGCAATATACACACACATACATTAAATATTTGTTCTCACATTAGTCGAATGTCTAGGCTAAAGTTTTTTTTTATAAACTGCACTGTCCAGGCTAGTCTAAGATATAGGAGGTTTTGACTCAGCCCGAAGAGGCCCGAAATCAACTCTATTAGCTATCACGATTACGCTATAGCGGTTAACGTGACAGTAAACTGTGTAATAAGGGGAACCTTAAACTCATTGGTGATCTATTTCTACTCTTATTGCTTCCTTTTATTACGTTGACCTTTCTTATCTTTACGTTCAGAGAAAAGGGTAAGGGAAAGCTTTTTCGTCCTAATTATTTGGCCATTAGGATAGCAGGAAGCCTGTCAAGCTTCACGCAGTAAAAAAGTGCTCCAGTCTTATATTTCTCAACCCGATACATACATTAATCCACATTAGCAATTTAGTACTAATAAAAACTGAATTCAAAAGGATCAAAACATTCTCATGCTCAGTTTTTATCTCGTTTAAAAAAGGAAAGTAGATACTAGTTTCACTTTCTTTGTCTATCCGGCTATAGACATCGAAATTTTTTGTTTGTAGTGATAAATAAAAATATTTTTATATTGAATAGGTATTGATGAAATATTACAATTCGCACTTTCGGAACCTTCCTATAGCTATAATTGCTCCCTCTAACGGTGGAAATAGTTGAAAATTCCAAAATTTCAATTGGATATTGCAAATGATGTATTTATGCAAGAAATTTGAAATTTTGGTGGTGGAATGTGAAGATCACAAAGTTTCCATTAGCAAAAATGTGTTGACCCCTTAGCCCGGAAGAGGAAAATTGCAACAGTTTCAAGAGATAAAGTTTGCTTTTAGAGATAAATTAGAAAAGTCTTTTTCTGTTGGATAAGTATTGATGAAATATTACGATTCGAACTTTCCCAATCTGCGAAAAACTATAATAGCGCCCTCTAACGATGAAAAAAATCGAAAATTCGCAAATTTTTACATATATTGCAAACGAAGTATTTATACTAAAAATTTGAAGCTTTGGTGGTGGAATGTGAAGGCCTTGGAGGTTCCTTGGAGTTTCCTTGGAGGCAATGAGTTGACCCTTTATGTCCAGGATGGGTGGGAAAAGCAGCTTTTTTTTCGAGAGATATTTGGACAACTCTTTTTTATTTGGATTGCTGTCTTTAGAGATCACTAAATATGGAAAGGACGAAACTTGTAACATGTTGCAAGTGATCTGTTTATGGTAGAAAGTTTTGAATTTCGGTGGGTTGTGAGAAGAGCAACTTTTTAAATTTAAGAAATAAAAAACAAATACTTTTTTATGTTGTATAATTACTAATAAGATACTACTATTTGCAATTTTTCCCATCATCCATTTGTTGGAATTAAAACTTTTAGAGAATAAAAAAGCAGGTAAACTATAAAACTTCAATTTCTTTGAAAATGGGAGTCTCATATGCGTCACAGATAGTATGCGTGTTTCTAGTTAATATGCTACTAGGAGTCGTTTAACTAATTACTTCATTTGTTAATTAATTATCATTATTGTCTTCTATCATTTGTTTTCCCATTTTTTAAACTGATTTTTAATTTATTTATTGCACTTTCAAAATGTGATATGTACTACAACAACCTAGTGAAGCTTCTGCCTTTGGGTTGTTTATATATTGATACATTTTAATGTAGAATTCGTATGATAATAAACTTGAACTTGAACTAATAAACTTAAACTTGAATACATTAAGTTAAGATGTATTTTTTTTCAGAAACTTGTGAAAAAATGTTCTGTGCCTATGGCTCCGAGTGTTTGGTAGATCAGGTGACAAAACAAGCTTATTGCCGGTGTCACGATACGTGTTCTGACGTGTTTGCACCTGTTTGTGGTAGTGATGGGATCACCTATTCCAGTGACTGTCAATTAAGGATAGCATCTTGCAATCAGCAGAGAAGGATATACGTGCATCACCAAGGACATTGCGGTATGTGTAATGAAATAATTCCGAAGCAGAGATTCTTTCTAGTTTAATTATTTAAATGCCATTTATATTGCCATTGATATATGTACACTGTGACAAAAATTAAGTTACAGCCCTATTTATGTAAATGGGAAGCTAAGGTAGAAGATTTCTAAATTTTATGTTTTTTTTTTAATGTGAATGCAGATAGAGCTGAATTAAATATGTCAAATCTCGATTTTTAAAGTTGGAATATTTAACAATAACAATGGCAAGTCTAAGAAATTATATAAAACAACAAACACTGAAAGATTAGGGGCGGGGGTGGCTCAGTCGGTATCGCGCCAGGCCCGTAATCTGCAGTTCCCAGGTTCGAGTCCCAGCTGGGTCAGCGTTGAGATTTATCTCCGCAAAATTCCCTGCCCACGGTAAGTAATGGACACCGATGGGCTTGGAAAGGCTGCCGTCCGTCTGATGTGACGTTAAGCCCGTGTGCGGGACAGCCATACCTGTGCACGTTAAAGAACAGCACAGGTATGGCTAACGTGCACAGAACCTTCGGGGTCCTTGTAAACTGGCCATTTAGCCCATGGTGTGCAAAATAAGTGCCGCTCAGAGGTAAAACAATCCAGCCAAACTGAAAGATTAATTTGCACAAAATTCTAAAATATACACTTATTTTTACTTATTATTTATGACTGGCACTGTTATATTTAAGTATTCAAATTTCCATAACTCATTAAATACTGAACGAATATTGTTGAAAATCGAGATATTGATATATTTGATTGAGATCTTTATTTGCTATCACATTTTTCAAAACAAAAAACCTCTTTTAGAAGCTTCGACGTTAGTTATTTTTTCATATGAGGGGTTCTAACTTAACTTTTGCCCACCAGTATAGATAAATATATTGTAAAATATTTATATTTAAATTATATATATATATATTGTAATATTTGTATTTTAATTTTATTTACATTGTAAAATATATATTGCAATTTCACTTATATTGTAAAAACGAATGAAATAAGTATTTCCAATAAGTGATAACAGTGTCTCTGGTATTTAACCCCTTCAGACACGAATTTTTTTTATATAAGCAAAATGTTTGTATTAAATGTGATTTATGTTATGACCAAAGGAACAATAATATACAAAAATTAGTATTTAACATCATTTCGCTGAAATTCAGCATGTACATTATAATGTAGAATCCGTCCAAAAAGTTACAAAATTCTTATCTCAGAAAGCAGTAAAAAGGAACATAAAAAAAGATTTATAATTTATATATACTTTGTCATGATAAACACATCAAATAAATACCCTTCTCCTCGTCAAACGTAGCAAAAGAGTTATTTTTTCATGTCAGACACAGCCATTTTTAATGTTATTTTATGTAGTTCCTATTACATCCACAGATAGTACTAAATTCCAGCCCATTGTATACTAACTACACCTATAGATACGTCGGTCCCTGTGAAAACTGGATATTATAAAATGCTTTTTTAATAAAACTCTATTAAAATGAAGGTGTTTTAATAAGACGAAATTTAGAATAACATCATACAACTGTCTACAACGTTATTGAAGCCAACAGTTCAGCATCACATTTCTGGATCCCGTCCCATCCCTTCACATACATCTTCGATAAGATAATTCAGTTTTGATGTTAAAATAAATGTATCATATGTATACACGAGAAGTAAAATATAATCAACAAAATTGAACTTTTTTGTCGTTTATATTGCACTTCCTCTAAACTATTAGCTCACAGCAAATATAATAGTTTTCTGTTAGGCCTGATGCTAAAATAGTTTGTGCACCACTGCTATATACCGAAGTTTTCTCTATACTTTGCAAATATTGGAATATCACAGGTCTGTGTTTAAAATGTTCTATAAAGTAATGTACACAAGGTCTGAAGGGGTTAAAAAAACAAGGAGAATATTTCCTCTAGGAATGAAATTAGAAGTCTTAAAAAGTATTGATACTGGAAATCGAAAGTTGTGAAAAATTGTGAGAACGTTTCGAATAAACGGAAGTGACTGGTAGTGCAAGAGCTATCAACTCGATCAGCTGGAATTAACTGATACCTACCATTAGGGTAAGCCTGCTAAAATATTGTTCTAGTCAGTATTCTACAGGCCATGGATCAAGGTATATAGCAGTATTCGTCGTTTTATTTAATTTATATATTACAGAAGATCATGATGGAAACAGATGGTAAAGATACGAAAACAAACCCATAGAATTTGGCATGATTTAATTTTTTTTCCGGGGTAGGTATTTCTCAAGTATTGCTGATTTGTAGAAACATTTAGAGTACTTATTTTTAACCATATATGTGCAAATGAACATAGTCTCAGTTTATGCATCAGCTGTTACAGAAAAATTGGGTTCGCCTCTTAATGCTTTTTTTGTTGAAGTTATTGTTAGTTTGGGGACACAACTGCGATGTATCCAAATATATAAAAAACAAAATGAAAGTTTTGGTTTAAAACTTATAATTAATATATATTTATATCGTATATTACTAAAAATAATAAATACGATTAGTAAATGGATAATAAAATATTCATAATTATTATAATTATTACGCATATTATTAAAAGTAATTATATATATATATAATAAGTGAATTAATAATAAAGAGTAGAATTATTAAATTTTTAATAACTACCACTAATCTAAAGTATTTAAAAATAATAATATTTAATTGTTAGTCAAAACAGCCAAATGTTAAGTGTACACTCCTAATTGATTATCACTAAATATTAATTATATATACTAACGATATAGGTATTCTTGAATCTTTTCGTGATTGGAGTGAAATCATACCATTTTATATACCATTTCTACACCATAACTCTATGGCATGACGTTATTTAGAAATGTGTTTATATTTCTTTGTAAATATTCATGTGAAATCTCCAGCCATTCTGCTCCTAGTCTGCAACTCAAATTATACATGCAAAAGGAGTTTAAACATCATTAAATTCAAAGAGCAACTAAGTACCTCAACAAGTGACGTTTACGTTCTTTAATCTTATCGTTGAATATTGCAGCAACATCGGAAACGAGCAGCGTGGCATCGCTCCCTTATCATTTATTTATGTTTTTTGACATTTGTTCCTCTCGTGCACTTTAGAGATATGCTCGTGGGCCACACTTAGTGACGCGAGCTGTATTAATCCATTAGCGGAGAGTGGAAGAAGACGACTCCCGGGAAGCGGCATTACCATAGCTTGGATGCTGTTGTGTCATTAGTATGTAGGAGAAGGTCTTTTACAAAATAGAATTAACACAGCATGTGTTAAATCATTAACATGTGAGTGGCGACTACTTGGAAATTGGCGCTAATGCAATCAGACCTTCAGTACTATTCAGAGCAGGTGGATGGTTCGTGAGAAACCGGCACCAGATGCCGGAGTTGGTGAGGGATGTTAAGTGAGAGTCAGCATTGGGATCACAGGAAAGGGAGGATGCAGATCAACTAAACTTATGGTGATGGAATAACAAGAAAATTGATGTTGAATGGCGTAATGGTTTGGGACTGACAATCAAAGGGAATGGTGAGGGCAACGGAGATATAGGGGAGGCCAAAAAAATATGATTATGCAGAGAATTACATGTAAATAGAATAAATGAATTTAAACATGGTAAGCAATAAATGCCTCCATGTAATGAATTCGATTAATTCATGATATATTAGGGTAAATGTATTTTTACGTATGGTAATGTTATGCTGACAGTGATCCTTTCAATTGAAGGGCGTTTGCTGAAAAGATTGGGGAATAATTATTACTTCAATGTAAATGCTGGCCAATTTAAGCCTCTGTTTTAAACACCTACTGTAGAAAATGATGCATAATGTACAACTGTGTGTACCTATCAACTATCAGGAATCCATTTTACACTCCATTGTATGCTGCACATTTGGATGAGGTGGAGGTTTTTAAGATGTTTGTGCTAAGAACATTCGAAATTTTTAAAAGCTTTAATGATATAAAACGTTAATAAATAATTTGCGACTAGTCAGAAATTTGTTTTGAAATATTTGATAATGAAGAAAGTTAGGTCGAATTGGAAGATGATAAGCTTTCTAAGTCTAAATTGTAAAATTGATGCTACAATATAGGACATTTCAGATGAATATAACATAAAGATATTAATTAAGTTTTTTACTATTTAATATATTTAATTTATCTTAAACACCATGATATTTATAACACTCTGATCGCCCGTAAGTACATGGATAGCATCATCCATCAGTTACTGATCCCACATCTCTTTATTATACCCAGGGACATGCTCCAGCATCACAATACTTATTCTAACACAGCTTTCAACCTTTGACAATGACACTTGACAACACTGACTCTACGAGCAACGTAATGTTATGCCTTCCTGGCTAAAACTTTTATCATGGTGATGGACTTTATCAGACTATACTACGAGTATATTGCTTGAATCTATAGTGTGAGTTTCCATTGTTACATTTGTAAATGATAACGATGTTACTGCGTGTTCAATTACAAAATAATGTATTATTGTGGTCAGTTTCTATGTCTAGTTTCCGCCCAAGAGGTGGCACCGAACCACATGTACCTGCCGAATCCAAGTTTATAATCGCTCGTTAGTTGGAGTTAAACTAAATTCGGAGATCTCACTAGGAAAGGAAAAATTGATATGTTTTCTCTTCCAAATTAGCAACTAAGGCTATAGTGCTCCAAACGAGATAAAAAATAAAGGGTAAACGACAAAGAACTAACAACAAAAATTAATTGAAACACCAATTCAGGGCAGGCGTTGGCTCAGTTGGTAGCATGCCAGGATAGTAATCTACAGTTCCGAGGTCCGAATCCCAACTCTGCCAACTTTGAAATTTATCTCCGCTAAAGCTAAATTATCTATTCTCGTTGAGAAAGGGGACACCAATGGGCTTGGAAAAGTCCTGTCTGTCTGATGGGACCTTACACTTTGGCCTCGGGTTCATTAGTGCACATTAAAGAACACACTGTATGACTTTGAGGGGGGGGGGGCTTTCACCTATTTTCTAAGAGCCGTCCAGTGGATTTATTCCCCAACTTTTCTGCTCTCTTGGGGTCCTGTGTCCTGGACATTTAGCTTACTGTGCGCACGAAAATGCTACTTAGAAAAAAAACGATACGGATATCGGAACATAATACACGAAAATGCCACTTAAGAGATAAAACAATCGAAATCACTAAACTTCCCATCTAGTTATTTGACTATTAATAAGGCATTAAGACATTGCTGATGAATTATTGGATATCGTGATGTGATAGGAACGAGTACCGGGTATATCTAAACCTAAACCTCATCCATCTTACTTCACTCACTAACGAGACGTGAAATTTTTTGTTGTGTGATAAATGACAACTGGCTAAACCACATTTATGTGGACCCAAAGGGCTCAAATTGTTTTCTGATTGATAAAAACATGATTGGCACTAATGAAAAAGAGTCTTAATCAGATGGGAAAAATAGACTTATGTCTCATTATCCAAAATAGACTTGAGTCTCTTGTCTGTAATATGTGATTGTAGCAAGCAATTTTTGAATAAACTCGTATCGATTGTTTCCTATAATTTTAAAGAAAACTTTAGTATTTTTTTGCTTAATATGTTCATATGTTTAATTTGTAGGTAATTGTGTATGTTGCTATGTCTTACGAACCGTAGCTGATCCAAAGCATTTATTCTGAAAAGTCTGTACTGGGGTGTAGTGTTGTCTTGTTCGCATACCCCCATACTGGGCTTGCATATGTAATAGTAGGTCGGAGTATATTCAACAAATTACCATTGTTAAATTTTTACTATACTAATTATTACTATAAATTTATGGGTAGACTTTAATTAACGAATTAAATAGCAGGATCTTTGCATAACATAAAAACAACAAGATTTTATTGGTTTAGTCATTAACCATCTGGGTTTTTGTTTTATCCCTGAACGGCACTTTTTTGTGCACAATGGTCTAAATGGCCAGGTCACAATGACTCCAAGGATTCAAAGAAGGTTGGGGAAAGGGGACCACTGGATAGCTATTAGAATAGAGATGGTAACCTACATCAAGGCCATCAAGTCTGTTCTTTAACGTGCACAGGGTATGGCTCTCCCGTTCAGGAGACGACAGCTTAACATCCCATCCGACGGACGGCGGCCTTTCCAGTTATCGATGGGAAAAGTTTTCAAGGACATAGGTTTGCGCCAAACTTTTTATCTTTCACAACATATCTTCAGTATTTTATTTGTTTAATGTTTGTGTTTAAACTTAGTACTATTGATCGTCAGAGAGATTAACAAGTATATGTGAAATCCTGTTTTATTAACTTGAAAGAAAAAACATCTATACAAGTCGAACAAAAGGAAACATTGAACTGAAATAATAATAAGAGAGTAAAGAATAACGCTATGACTTAAAGTTAATAAAGATAGAAATACTCGAGGAGAAAAGGCAAAAGTTTCAAGAAACTGAGAATAAGGGGAAAAAAAGGGAAGAAATGAAAAAAAAAAAAAACTGGCAAAGAGAGCTGGTGATGTGGAAATGCAAAAGGAAAGAAGTAAATCATTTGATGAAAAAAAAGGAAAACGTTGGAATAGTCAGAACAGAAAAATTCCCACGGAACGAAATGAAATAAGAACTGACATTGAATACAGAATAAGCAAGTTTGGGAAGATTTAAAATGAAAAAAAAAATACTCACTGAACTGCAAATATTTGAAAAAAGAACAGAGTAGGAATATGGCCGAGAAATATTTCAATCCTTATTCAAGAAAAAAAAATAAGGTAAAAAATACATCACATTTTTAAAGTAATCGATAAAAGGAGATATACTGGAGAGTTTTTATTACTTCTGGATGCTTTCTTTCTGTTCTTCATTAAATATGCGAGAAAAGACCTCCGTGACTAAACGAGATGTGAGTCTCTTCTTAATTCAAAAGGCTTAGTGAAAGGGAATTCAGAGCAAGATGCATCGGGGATATGAAATAGCGTTGGTATTTCGACGTGGTTTGTTGTTTAATATCAATAAGAATGCGAGCAGATTCCATGTTTTTGTTCTATTCACTGATAAATCTCACAGGTTGACTAAGGCAAAAAAGAAAAGGCTATAATTGGAAATTCCAGAGATCTATTACGTGCTGTGATAGTCAAATCTTACTATCTAAAAGGGGGCAAGTTTAGGTTTCGTTCGATTGCGAATAAACCATACTCTCATAAGACAAATACGCTGAATTGCATGAAATCCAGTCAGTTCTAATATTTTGTGGAACATAGGAAGCCCAGAACCAGAAAGATTTAAATGGGTCACAAGAAATACACTCGGTTTTAATGTTTGGTGGGGCATTGGAAGCTTAGAGTCAAGAAAGATTTACACTGCATTAGTAAAAAAACCCATTAAAATTGTAATTTTCCGGAAGAAAATAAAAATCTCGTTATCACGAGGTCAAAGACTGAATCAAGAATAATGCAATAATGTTAGCATTCACGGAATATAAAGAACCTCAATGTAAGAAGAGTGTAGACTTGAAAATCCATTATTATTAGGGTTACGGGGATTGTAAGGAAGCTAACAATCTAAGGGACGTAGGATCACAAGGAATTCAGTAACGTTGGTATTTCTGGATTGCAAAAACGCGGTGTCAGAAAGATTTAAACGTGACAACAAAGAATCCAGTGCGATTATATTATAGGGAATGTTGAGAAAGCTTAGGATAATGAAATTGCGGAAGCATAAGGATGTAAATGCGATTCAGAAAAATTCCATACTGAACTGTTGGTAATAAAATATTGTAAAAAAAATCATTATCAGAAGGATATAAGCGCAATTTCAAATAATCCAGCATTGTTAATGTTACAGGGAGTGTAAAAAAACTCAAGATCAGGATACGAATGGATAACAAATAATCCTGTACTGTAAATATTTCGCAGATTTGAAAGAAACTTAGGATCAGAGAATACTGAAAAATTCAGTGTGGTCACTATTAAGAAGATCTAAGGAAATTCGTGAGTAATTAGGTGTAAAGGTAATCCTAAAATTAAAAGTCTTGTTCTGTAAGTACAGGAGGCCCCAGTTATCCGTGGTTATTGGGATCGTAAAACACCACTTAAAGCAAATCCCATTTAAAAGGGATTTTGGGGGGGAATTCCCTCCCTATTTTTTTCATAAAGAAATAATCTAAATAGTGGCTAAAAGGACCAGATCCTCTGTATCCCCCTCTTCGGGATAATGGGTGAAAACTCAATGACTTTGAAATAAAAATGCTATTCTTATTTACCTACGATTCAGATTATTCCGTGATAGGTTTCTATTTTGCAAAGAACAAGTCTAAAGTTGTAGGGTTCCAGCTTGCATTTTTACATGCAGAATTGCTTTGTAGCATAACAAAACTTCTCGTAGCTCACCTTCAACTTTGGCAGAATGATCATAGAAAGGATCATGGTTCCTAAAATAAAGGATTCCTTCAATTCATGGTTTCTTCGTCAATTTTACTAAAGACTTATCTTAAAACTTTAATGTTAACCTCTTTTTTTAAACTGAAATAACATTGTTCTCGTCATTTATGGTTCAAGGATGTGATCCTTGGAAGTGAGGGGGAATTTTTACGCAGAGCTCCTCAATAATTTGTCATCGTATATGCGGGAAAAGGAAAACGAGAGGGGAAAGAGTATCAATCGGTAGCACGCCAGGCTGGTAAGCTGCAGTTCCCAGGTTCGGGTCCCTGCTCGATCTCCGTAAAACTTCCCGCTCTGCCCTCGGCGAATAGGGCCCAGTGATGGGTTTGGAAAGATCGCCATCCATCGGATGGAACATTAAGCCATGGCTCCCTGTGCAGATTAAGAACATACTGGATGCCCTTGATGGGAGGATATCATCTGTCCCCTAACAGCTGCTCTGTTTCCCCTGCTTCAATCTTCTCTGAGCTTTTCGGGTCTTTGTTACCTAGCCATATTACCCATTTGGCCAATTGTTTTGCAGAAACGTGCCGCTCAAAGGTAAAACAACCCATCCCAACACAACTCAAACGTGACCTCCTATATTACTAAAATTGTAAGGAAGTCGGGATCAGGAGGATACTGACTTGGAAGGAAACTCAAGATTAGAAAATTTATAGAGTGGTTTTAAAAGAATCCAATCTAATGATAATAATAATCCATTCAGGGTTAGTGCATGTTGATATCATATCCCCCCGAGTTTGGTAGTTTTCACTGGACATGTCCCGCGCTTAGCCTGATTGAGAAGACCGAAATCTATTTTTAACAGATTTCGAGAAACAATATTTCAAATTATGAAAAATTTGGTAGCCCGGTCCAAGTCACCGTAAATAGGAGGGGTTCACGCAACTCACTAAGAAATATTAATTTTAAATACATTAGTAATTATTATTTAAATTACAATGATAATATTTAATTGGTAGATATATATTTTAAAATTCAGTAATTGATGTGAAAGATTCAATAATATCTTAATGAAGTTGCAATACATAAATAATTTTATTTCACATCATTTTAAATTAAATCGTCTATAGTTGAATTTTAGGGGAATTAGATTATCACATTGGCTCGCGCTGGACACTGAAACAGCCGGGATAAGGGTTTGAATACGGGGATGTCATGATCGTTAGGTTTCTCATGTGTGTTGTGATTGTTCTTCACTGTACAATTGCTCAATTCTAGATATTTAAGAAAATCATCCTATTTTCTTCCTTTTATTTGACAGCTATCTATATTCGATCTTAATTAGATGGTCCTGGTCAAGGCGACTTTAATACACCAGTCCTGGACAGCCTTGAACGAAAGAGGGAAGAAAGAAGGAAATTTAATTATGCATAAATGTAATTGATCATGTAATTGATTTAATTGGTCAAAATTTTAAGTTAAACCCATTTATTTTAAAAGTTATTAAAATAAAGTAATTTATTCATTGGGATTTTATTAAAATATTTGAGAATATTATAAAACTATTTGTCAGATTTTTAAAAATAAATATCTACCAGTTGATTTTTAGAAATTGAATTATCATTAAAACGGTAATTTCTTTTAAAGTTAGGTGTAGTGGTATGCAGTACCCAGGCGTGTTGTATCAAGGTGGCCTTGTTCTGGTCACAGATTTCATACATGGTATAACATTTTGTAACCCTTGTTTGTGCTAGAAATACAAGCTCCACCTAAAAAAGAGCCGAATTTTAGATTCTTAATTTTTTTCACAATTTTCAACTTCATTTTTAACAATTTTTAAAGCTTGTAGATTGAAGAGATTAACTCTTTTCGACTCTCTCTACTCGTAATATCTCAATACTTCAATGCAATACTTACCTTTCAAAATAAATATTTCTTGTGAGTTTTTTCAAGGCTGATGATATCGCCCTCCTTTCCCCCTCATTGGGTCCAGTGATTGCTATAGACAGGCTGCAGAGATGTCTTGATGAGGTGGAGGGGTGAATATGATAAATGGAAGGTCAAGATAAACACTGAGAAGAGCACTGCCATCCTCTTCAGTGGAAAACTTATTAAAAACCCAAAACGTTTAAATAAACCAATTGAATGGCAAAAGGCCATCAAATACTTGGGTATAGCCCTACATCAAAAGCTCAAATGGGACTCTCATATTCATGATATTATAACTAAAGTCAATGCAGTGAGATATCAATGTCGACTAGGACCTCTCCTTTGGAGAAATGCTATCTTGATGATTGACCATAAATTATTATTGTACAACATGATCATTCATTCGATAATAACTTATGCTTCCCCTATATGGATGAACACCACCTTAACGAATATATGCAAGATTCAGGTCTTGCAAAACAAAATATTGAGATCTGCGGTCGATGCCCCTGGTTTGCTACTAACAGATAACTTCATAAAGACTTGAGCATCGACCACTTATATATATTCATATTAAATGCATCTCAAAAAGATTTTTTGAGGCTGTTAAAAATAATCCTAATGAGATTATTTCTTCTTTGCTTAATTATGATCATAATGTTCTTAATAAGTACAAGAGGCCTAAAATGATGGCTTTCTCTGAGGAAAGCTACTCGTTTTAGGTCTTTTGTGCATGATATTATGCTATTTTTTAGTTTGTGTTTTATGTTAGCCTCTAGGGGCCCACCCACAGGTGGTTTACTTGTTATATGTTTTTATGTATAAAACATATAAGAATTTTGTAACTAAAAAGAAGTTATCTAGTTAGTATTGCACTTTAATTAAGATCGGTGTACCTTCGGGTCTTACCAGTATTTTACAGTACCTGTATTTTACATTTTTTTTCAGTTTTAATATCCCAATGAATATACTTATGACAACTGGGCATTTTCTCAGATGGAGGTGACAATGGGTAATGTTTTACCTAGAACATCGCATATCCATACGCGATCTACGATAGTATTGCACTCTCTAAATGTGGTGTGATATAAGAGACTTTGGTTCCCCCCCCCCCGTGGTTTGTTGTGTTAAAAATGAATTACTTAGTTCGAGTTGAAAATCTCTGATTTTTCCACCTCACCGACAGTTGGATTTTAGTAAGATAATTGCGTACGTTTTGCTATTTCGTGAATAACAAGCAAATTCAGGATCACAAAGGATCACCTATCCTAAAGAATTCAATATCGTAAGTATTACTAGGATATAAGGAAATTAATGACCAGAAAGGTTTTCAATAGAAGTAAAACTTTAGGGAACCCGTGAAACAAAATCTCAATCGAAATGACGCTGCAGTGAATGATGAAGCGAAATCTTAATACAATAGACATTTCCCTTTACGTTGAAAGTGAATTCTCGATAAAGTGAACGCTGCAGTGAATAATGAAACGAAATCTCAATGCAGTGAATAATGAAACGAAATCTCAATACAGTGAACTGTGAAACGAAATTTCAATGCAATGATCATAGATTCTTTGCACTATCTGTTTATCTTATTGCTATTTCTCATTTCCCACCATTTCGTCTCATTTTATTGAAGCTTTGAAGAATGGGACGAAATGGAGAACAAAGATTTTTTTGCGAGCCATTATTCTCTGATCCTCCTACTGAAACTAATAAGAAACTTTCTGATCGAGCTGAAGGAAAGAATTTCCGAAGCTGAGAGAAGTTTTAACGGATCTTTGGGGAAACTTAGGAAATCGATGAACAGATAGATGAAGTGTGCAACGATAGGCAAATGAGCTATAAATAAAAGCCTGGATGCTATGCAGCTGAGGAAGAGGAGGAGTTACATCCGTCTCGTGTGACTCAGATGAAGGAGATAGGGAAATAAACTGGACCCTTTGGGATCAAAAAGAAAAGGATTGAGTGAGATAAAGAATCTAATTAATTGCCATTAATGTCTACGATTAAAGCTCTGGTGAAAAGCTTTATATATAAAACAAATATCTCTCCGAATACCTCCTTTTCTTCTGTTTACCTATTGAATATTTTACTGCTTTATTTTCTTTCTTTTTTAGAATTTCTTTCAAGACGATTCTTAAGGTTTTTTGTTAGTTAGATTACAAATAAGGATAGTTTTAGTTTCCCATGCAAAACTGAAGTAAGGATTGTGATCCTGAATTAAATCCATTTCTAATTATATATTATTAAGAATGCGTATTAAGTATTACTGAACTGATAAAAATTTCGCAATGACACCTATCTGTGATAGACCCTAGATCCCGAATGGTTATTGATTTGAAATTTTATATTTAGGAACGTTTTTATCCTGGCCAGTTTCTCTGCGAATATATATCATATGACGTCAAAAGACGCTTTTTAACCATTGAGCAGCACTTTTATGTACACAGTTGACTAAATGTTTAGGTCACAAGCATCTTAATAAAGGCTCAGACTTGGATAAAGTTGGGAAACACACTGAACAGCAATTAGAAGACTATAGAAGCCTCGCTTCAGGAAGAAAAAGGCCATCCAGCGTATTCTTTAGCATTCAAATGGTGTGATTCTTCTGCACCTAAGAGGCTTAAAGTTCCATCTAACTGGTGGGGGCCTTTTCAAGCCTATGACAGAGTGAGCTAGCGAGAAAACCATCAGTGCAGGCCCAGTGGGAACTCGGTCCAGGGAGCATCAGGTAACGATCCTGGAACGAATAATTATGGGCTTGTCATGAAAAATAAATGTTTCTTTTTGTTTGTAGGGTGTTCAATCACAAGCAAAACTGAATAATTCTTACAGTTCAGGAAACAGGTATACAGAAAACAGTACTTCCACTAATATAAAGTTTTCTCTAATCTATATTAGACCAAAGATGTGAAAGTACCTGGCTGAGTGTATGGACTGTTTTGTCTATTTGGAACACTGCTAAAAAAATACTGTCAAAAGTTAATAAAACTGTTAAAAATCCTTTGTTTTAAACGAAGTAAATTAAAGAAATATATTTAATGCATTTGGAAAGGTTGCAGTGCTTTTAAAAGAAATTTTATTAAGTTTCTCATGTGCTGTAGCATCCAGATGAGTATCGTATCGTCATTCCATCCAAGGCAGAACCGGTACTCGCATGGATCTCTCGCTAACAGCATGGGTCTCTATTCGTACCTCTAGTGGCCTTGGGCTCTGAACCATTCCAGCCGATTGGTCCTATGTTTAGACGGTGAAGAACATTACACTGGTCTCCTCGCCTCACGAAACAAATTGCTTTGGAAAGCACAGTTATACCACTGGCTCCTTGGAGGTAATCCCTTAATTTGTCCATTAGAGATGAACTCGGGCTTTGTTGGGTCCGGTCGCCCAAAAATACAAATTATTTTTTTTGTTATGATTTGAACTTTTTAATCAGTCTTTAAGTAATTAAAAATAAGCACCACGTGACCCATGAATTTCGGTTTCTGCTAGTATTTTTAATATTTTTCTTTCCAAATAGGATTAACATTTAAATTTTTTTCATAAAAAATATTAATAATATAAGAATAAAAAAAATGCTTAGCGACCTGCATTTCTATATATATGTCTTATGTTAGAGAATTTTTTTTTCTCCAAATCTCGCTCTGTTTTTTTTAGTCCAAACTCATTTCTATTTCCCACCACCGCAAAGGAATCTCTCAACGTCATTCGCCGGAATTAGCGATTCCCATGAGTTGTAAACCTGCATTGTGCCCCAGTCCTTGATTAACATATGCTTTGGTGTGCTCTATCACAGCGACAGCAACAATATATTACAGCACATACATTGTAGAGACCCATACGACGATGGCTACTACGGATCCTATCTACCATAATTCGTGAGGTATTCATCATTTGACGATATATGCGATAATGCCTTAACAGCCTTAACTGGCATAGTGGTTAGGCAGCTAGCGACTGTTCCAGCAAGGCAAACTTTGTGTGTTGTGTTAGCTCTAACTAAGGCAGTGGTCAGCAGTGACTTCGGTCGTAGTAGGGCATGTCCTTGTATGAGAAGGCCTGTAAAAAGCTAGGAGTAGCTTCTAGGATTCATCTCTGTCCTATATGTCGCATATAAAAAAAAAAGTCGTATTGTTGGCATGTCCTGTTCTTTCCACAGTCGAAAATCTCTTCAGCGATGAGCTTGGAAAGATCGCCATCATGAGGTTAGGACGTTAAGTAATCGCTTTGTGTGCAGGACCCTGTTCCCTTAGAATACGTTGAATGTATAGAATGCGTCTTAGAGTAGGTTAGAGAATGGGACCAACAGCAACAGTTGGCCCCATTCTCCAACCTACTCTTTGGGTCTTTGTGACATGTCTATTTACTGTATGTAGCTCACCGTATGAAAAAAAAGTGCTTCTCAGAAATAACAGAAATCATTCTAAACCACAGCCCAGAATGCAGGAAAAACGTGTCACCGATATTCTTTCTATCTATATAACCGGTTTCCCATGGGACCATTTGCTGTCTAATTTTAATGATTTGCACATATCATGCAACACAATGTTTGGTGACATTTGCATGGCTCTACCTTTCCTCTATCGTGGTGTTGCATTTTTATGTTTCGTGTTTAAATATCGAGAGTCAGCAATATTAGTTAGGTATTTAATGAATCGGGATTTTTCAATGCAGCAATGCCAGTTTTAATTGATAATCTGACAACTTATTTCAAATGGTTAAAATGAAAGCCATATCCATTGCATTAAAATAAATTATATAAGCGCATTCAGAGAAATTTACGTGTACATTCCTAGAATTTTAGCATACTATTTATTTATTTGCAGAACGTACGAAGCTATTAAATATTTAATCTTCGATTCGTATTAAGAATCGAATGGATATTGATGCAATCGCATTAGTCCTAAAGAAATAAATAGATTGAATGGTAATGAAGCAAAACGTATTTTACTCCTAATTGTAAGTGACTTTTGTTTGTTGCACTTAACGTGCTATACATAAATGATGTGACTTTTCACACTTCACTTCCTCAAATATCTTATTCTCTAAGGTAAATTGAAGTAACAAATTGCAAAGTCATGGAGGTCACGATGTTTTTCGTTTTGAGAACACGGATTGTGGAAATATTATACTTATTTAAAAAAAAAGACAAGAAAAGAAATTTCGAGAAAAACAAATTTTAAGAAAGTAATTCAGAAAGATCAAGTGCTGATATCTAATCTGCGACAACAATCAATCTTTCTGAATTATTCTGAACACATTTGATCACGTTACTCTCTCAATACTCTTGGAGACCAAAGAGTCATCTGGAGGTCACCTTCCCTATTTTTTTCTCCAAAACAATTATCACACAACTCTTTCAAAGGGCTCTTCGCTTCTCAAATACCACGTCAACATGGTAATTTCTTTTAAGTTCACATTTAATTGGCAACTGTTACAAGAACAACAGGCAAGAAACTACTGACGGAACTTTAATGAAGGAGCAATTACTAGTTGATTTTTTTTCCCGTTCCAATCTTTATATTTAAATTGCGAAATGTTTCGCTAATGAGTCTTCCTATCGTCCACATAAACGTTTGGTAGTTTTCTTTCTCTAATAGCAAAGAGTGTAGCCAGAGCCTCCCTCAAAGGACTAAAGATAAATATCCCACTCTTATCAGAGAAGATGGTCTGGGAAGGTCCCGTAGGATTAAATATGTTCCTCTTTCAGGAACACATTCGTTCTGCGCGTACGTTAGGGACTTCTTGATATCCAGGGCATGACATCTGGGCGGTACAGCAGGCGACAGTGATGAATTCAGAAGAGAAACACGTGGATTTGCTCGAGCAATTTTCTCTAGATGGATGGAAAATCCATATGTTCCAGAGTATACTTTGGGCGCCAATATGGACGTCGTTTTAAGGTAAGCACCGAAGCATGGCGATTGCAGACAATAAGTGGCTCGAAATGTATTGACTGAGATGATCGGATTGTCTCCACGATTGCAGCGTTTTGGCATTTCTAATTACATGTCTGAGAAGACAACGGATGTAGGTGGAAATCAGATACGAAATGACCTGGCTGTGTTAGGGAAAGATGTATTTAAATTTGAATGGAAACATGATGATGATCGATAAGCCAGTAATGATGAGATAACTGGAGATGAAATGGATGGGCAGTTAGTAGTTGGATTATATTATCTGTGAATGACAACTTTTGTTTTCTGAAAAATGCGACAGATCACAAGTATTCCGTTGCTCAGAAAGAGGTTGGAGAAAGAGCCAACAGACAGCTATACTAAAACTATGAACGTGTTTTGCAACATCCTTTTACAACGTGAGAACCATACAATTGAAAGGAAGTTAATCTGGATTCTTTACTGAGTATCATCCGGACTTTTTACTGTCTTCTAGACTTCTTCTAGAGGTGTACTACAGCAATTCCGATAATCTAAACTTTGGCAGAGTTATGATTTGATGTTCAATTTTCAAGGAAGTGACCGGTTATAACAAGGTAATTTGATGACCTTTCGGTGAGGCTAACTATAATAATACTATATATTTTGCCGTTTGTTAATTGAATATGACCAAACAGATAATAAATGAACTTATTTTATAAATAAAGCAATTAATTTGCAAGAAATAAGTGAAATCTGAACAATTATTCACTTTAAATACAAATGCACTAACTAGACTGATGACTAATTACTATTGACCCTCATTTAATGGCAAATACTAAACGAATATAACAGTCAAAAGTTCAGTTACGAAGTTTTCTACACAACAAATTATGGAATTGATTTGTACTAAAAATCTTTCTTACTATATATATATATACAATACGTTTACTGGTAATATTCTCTTAAACAACCGAAAACGCTCCGTTTCACCAAAAAACTATTAAATAAATAACGACAATCTAAGCAGACACCCGTGCATTGTACAAAGCAAAATTACTTAACAACTTATTTTCAACTTCTACATTTTCGTAGATCACTGATCGTATAATCGTATTCGATGTAACGGTAATAATTTACCCGTAACCATCTCCATCATAAAGATATGCCTATTTGGTATGAGTAAGAACAAAAAATATAAGTAAACCACCCTTAGGTGGGCCCCTAAGGGCAAACATAAGAAAAACTAAAAATAGCAATAAAATTGTATAAGAAACCTAAAACGGGTAGGTCTCCTCAGAGAACGCTACCGTTTTAGGCCTTTTGTACTTGTTCAAAACAGTATGATCGTAAAGAATCAGAGAAGAAATAATCTCATTTGGATTATTGCCTACAGCCTCAAAAAAGCTTTTTGAGGTGCGTTTTATATATGTATATATATGTATGGTCGATGCCCAGGTCTTTATGAAGTTGTCTGTTAGTGACAAAACAGGGGGCATCGACCGCAGTTCTCAAAATCTTGTTCTGTAAGACCTGAATCTTATGAATATTGGAGGGTGTAGTATTCGCCCATATGGGTGAAGCATAGAGAATCACCGGTCTGATGATTTTTACATTTTCCAAACTAATACTCCTTTTAAACTAAATTGTCTGTTCCATTACAAACATGACGCAATTTTACAGCGCAAACCTCATCTCGTGATAGAATAATCACGCTTTTAAATTATTGCACGTGAACATGCAGTTTCAATAATATGCACGTACTCCTTGTTTTACAAAAGGGTTATTTCCTTGACATCGTTCGTAATACGAAAATTAGTTTCTTATTAATTTTCGAGCGGTATAATTTTTCGAGCTAAAAATAGCAGTAAAATTGTATAAGAAACGAAAAATCCTGCTGAGAGTTGCATACATGCATATTTAACCTTTTGTGGTCCATACTGTTAGGTGCATTTCTTGCAATATGCGATGGAATTTTTACTCTAAAATACTAATTTACAGATGCAAAGAGCTTAATGATATTTCACATGTCTTGATAACTCTTATCTCTTTAATCACGTTAGATTCTGCTTAATCGTTTTTTTCTAAATAGCAGAAATGTTGGTTTTAGCTACAAAGAGGCAGAAAATGAAATAGTGAGTCGATCTCGACATAGGACTGCAATGTATTGATACTAAAATTTTGGTACTTATGAAAAATATATTTTAAAAACAAAACACATTAGGCCCTAATTAATCATTTGAGATACTTCCTTCAAGATCATGGTGAATGGAAGGTAAATTAGTAATAACGAGATTAATATTGTATGGAGAGTAGGGCCCATGGAAAAAATAAAACTAGTGATCAACATCACTAACCATGATACATCATATCACAGTGTGCAATGTTTATTACATTGTATATTCGAGCTTACACTACATTGAAGACAAGCGTGAAGAAGAAGGATTTAATAGGAATAGTAGTGTTTAAAATGAAAAAAAAATCTATACAAGAACTCAATTTTTATGATACGGATATAAGTATTCCTTTTTTAAGGCATTGATATGAATACTCCATATATTTCTTTCGGTATCTTTATTTTTACTGACATTTTTTAGTATGTAAATGGGAATAATGTACAATCAATCAACAGATGATCGGATTGTCTCTACTAATAGGTATATTAATTAGGCCCGGATCTAGAAAAAAAATCGCGGGGAGGGAGGAAAGAAACACAATTAAGACAGAAAAATGTAAAAAGGAGGACAAGGTGCTAGATTTCAAATACAGTATAACATTTTTTCCTCCATTTTACAGGCCTAAATATTTTCTTTGAAATTTTAATACATTTTGCATCAATTTCCCTTACTAGCATTCTTAAGGGGGGAGGGGGGAGGGTGGCTCCCTTTACATCCCCCTTTCTAGATCCGGCTCTGATATCAATTGTAAAATGATTACATGACTATTAAAAAAATTTATCCAATTGAAATGGTTCTAACGATATCCACACACATATATTTAACCAACTTCTACAAGAGTAAATAATTAACTTGGACGTAGACGATCATAAAAGCATAATCTCATACACCATTATGCCCAATATAAAATAATATAAATATTTCCATAATAACATAATTTCAGTTCTTGTAACATCTAAATTCATTCTATTTCGACAGACATTCAGCTGACACTTCATTGAATACCGGTCCACTGTTATGTCAATAGAAACTCTGATACAGAACTCAGTTGCTTTTTATGAGAAATATCACTGAAGACAATTTAAAGATCAAATCTATTTAAATCTAGAATTTTCAGTAATATTCTTTCTGTATTTGGAGAGTTGCGGAAATTGGAATATTTAACAGAAAATAACAGACGTATTTAACTCTGAAAAGTAAATGAAAACAAGTAAAACGAAGGAAATAACTGATAAGCTAAACTTTACTAAAACGTGAAAGAGTATTTTTAATAGTACGAGACGGAATTACGTTTTCTGCGTTTTTTTTTTTCTTTTGCAGAATGATTATGATAAATGTTTCAGCTTCCATAGCTCTTTAGAGGTTGCAGAGGTTGGTACTGAACGTTGTTACTGAATGTATTATTGGAAATAGAGACTGAAATAGATTTCATTTAGATCATTAACTTGTCTTCAGTCACTATTTTTTTTTCAAGGAAGAAAGCTTATTTCAGAAGATACTGAAAAAGATACTGAACAATATTTACTATATAATAATTGCAACTGCACAGCTTAACCTAAATGCTTCCTTGGTCAGCGTTGAGATTTATCTCCACAAAACTCCCCGCCCTGCCCTCGTCCAGTAGGGGACACCAATGGGCTTGGAAAGGCCGCCGTTCGACGGATGGGACGTTAAGCCGTGGCCCCGTATGCGGAAGAGCCATACCCTGTGCACGTTAAAGAACACGCTGGATGGCCTTGGCGGGAGGCTACCATCTGTCTCCCAACAGCTGTTCCAGTGGGTCTCCTCCCCTAACCTTCTCTGAGCCTTCGGGGTCCTTGTGACCTGGCCATTTAGCCCATGGCGTGCAAAAAAGTGCCGCTCAGAGGTAAAACAACCCAACCTGCGTCGAGATTTATTACCACAAAATTCCCCGCCCTGCCCTCGGTCAGTAGAGGACACCGATGGGCTTGGAAAGGTCGCCATCCGTCGGATGGGACACTAAGCGGTACTCTATTGTGCGAGATCTTGTGCACGTTAAAGAACACGCTGCATGGCATCAACCGGAGGCTACCACGTGTTTCCTAACAGCTGTCCAGTGGGTCCCTCGCCTCACAACCTTCTCTGAGACTTTGGAGTCTTCTGAACTGGCCATTTAATTCATTGTGATAAAAAAAAGTGCCACTCAGAGATAAAACAACCAACCCATACTTTATTTAAAAACTATAATTTTTTGTTCGGGTTTTGGAATGCAAAAATTTTGAGCCATTCTCTTGAAAAATATTTGTTAATTACTGCACGAAATTTATTCTTACTTCTAAAAACAGATCATGTTTTCATCTTCCATTTACTCGGCTATTCGAACCAAATATCAAAGCTTTTATTTGCGTGCTTTCATTTTCTAGTTTCCCCCCCCCCCAAAAAAAAAATGCTTTTAAATCATTATTAATAAAAACTTGTGTAAAAAAAACTGAAATACGACAGAAGATAAATTTTTAAATCTAGCGAGTTTTACATTTATAGTTCTTTAAGTTCTTTGCATTACTTTCGACACTATTCTTTATATGCGAAAAAAAAAGTCCGAAAGAAAGAAAAAGCAGTCCACTTTCAGAACGGCAAATTAGCAAGTGCATTTCAGCATTCAGTCAGTATATTATTTTGAAGACTCTTAAGTTATAAAAGAGTATCTCGTATTATTCTCTGTTACGAATAAGACGGCTAAACTTCGCGTAGCATATTATTCTAAAGTGCGTCTTCATTAGCGTTGTTTTTAAACATTCATTCCTACTTAAGGCGGTCGAGTTGTTTTCTTTGGAACCCTGAACTGCTGTAGCCTCATCAAGCAAGCACTTAAAACATTTTGATGTTCAAGGAGTTATCACGTACGTAGCCCGACATTTATTGCAGCATAACGCTTTTATTTTTGAAGTTGTCTCATATATCGACTCACACAACAAAAATGCCTCAAGCACGTTTATTATCGTTAAAGTTTCAGTCTTTACTTTTCATTTTGAATTGATTTCTTTAATCGCATCCAATTAAAAGAAATCCCTTAAGGGCATTTAACTATAAATGATGTCCTCCTCTTCTCCATAATTTACTCATTTACGTGAGGAGTTGCTTGGCAACAACTGATGGAGAGATGCGCATCAGTTGTCCTATAAGATTCGACGAAAAGTCCATTGCCTCTGATCATTATCCGCTTTGGCTTGCTGCTGCTGCTTTGTCATTACCATTCTCTTTCAGGAAGGTTGCAATATTTTGTTACGGGATTTTTGGTCATTTTTTTTAAATCAAAATCCATTTTTAATGATTGGTTTATTGCATAGAATATACACTACTGTACCGTAAGATTAGGGTTGGGTTGGGTTGTTTTACCTCTGAGCGGCACTTTTTTGCACACCATGGGCTAAATGGCCAGGTCACATGGACCCCGAAGGCTCAGAGAAGGTTGGGGGAGGGGACCCACTGGAACAGCTGTTGGGAGACAGATGGTAGTCTCCCGTCAAGGCCATCGAGTGTGTTCTTTAACGTGCACAGGGTATGGCTCTCCCGCACACGGGGCCACGGCTTAACGTCCCATCCGACGGACGGCGGCCTTTCCAAGCCCATCGGTGTCCCCTACTGACCGTGGACAGGGCGGGTAAGATTAGGGAGTTTAATTGTTATGTTAATGACAATCTAACTTCGAAGCTCTATAACTTCTAAAATATGTATTTAATGGAAGTATGTGACTGATGATAAATTAAAGATCATAATCAAATCTATTGGAATCTCGATTTTCAAAAATTATTCAATCTGTAGTCAAAGAGTTAGGAGGATGGAATATTTAACAATAAAATATCATGTTTGATAAAAATCATTCATCATTATCTAATATTGGAATAATTATTACTCCAACTTCTAAAATGGATATTTATTTCAATGATTTGAAACAATAATTATTATTAAAATATTAATTAATTTCTTAGGTAAAATCTTACAATGCATTATTGTTGCGAAATATTCTAGCTTCCATAACTCTTTAAATGGTGAAAGAATGTTGTTGAAAATCGAAATTTAAATAGACTTGATTGTGTTCCTTAATTTATCTTCAGTCACATTTTTACATTAAATGCATATTTCAGAAGTTTTGGAGGTTCTAAAGTAGATTCCCATTGACATGTATTATATATATCGTTAGAGGTTTCTCTATTCTTCCTATAATTCAATTTCTGTGGCATCCATGAGCAAGGTCTTCATTTTGTTTCACTCAAAGCACGGTATTCAAATTTCGAGCACTATATTAAACTTGCGAATTACTGTAACAGTTAGTTTTTTAATCTTTTTTTGTTGTTTGCGTCATGGAGTTTTCTTTATTTTCATTCATCTTTAGAAACTGACGTTACTTACATCATACCGGAACGAAAATTTCTAAATGGACTCAAAATCTCATTCATATGAGTACAATTTGAATATCAAAATCAAAGTTGAACGGTAAGCTATAATGTTGTATTTTGGCGTAGTTAAAGTTTTTAATTTCTCAAAAATTTCGCCATTTTCTTGAAGAAACTTTATATTAGATTAGATAAATTTTTCCAAGTTTTTTTCGGCAGAATATTTCATTATTTCTTATAAGGGTCATTATAAAGAACTATCTAAAGTGTTATCATCATCATCATCATCTTCAAGTGCCATGGGCTACGGAGGTCAACCAGATTGTTCAATTTAGTTCTTCGAGCATATCTGTTCTGAGCATATATGCTCTGCATCTGGCCACTGTAGACCAATTTTAACAAGATCCTGTTTGACATTGTCTGCCCACCGCATCCTAGGTCTCCCCCTCTTTCTGAGACCTTTAGGCACACTGTTCATAATCCTATTCGCTAATCTATAATTGTCAATAAGAGCAACATGGCCAAACCAACGGAGTCTCTCTCTGCACAATATGCTGCTCATTAATATATAGTAAATGACTAAAAGTAACAAGTTTCTATCTAAAGGAGTATTCCCAACGGGTGCACGGACACGCGTTTCTTGTACGTCTATGGAGACGTTATTGATGTCTGAAGTTTTCGGCTACCTGAAATTCAACTGGTACTTCACCGATGGTCCCAAATTTAGCTTAGGTTGTTTTATCTGTCAGCGGCACTTTTTTGCACACCATGGGCTAAGTGGCCAGATCACAAGGACTCTGAAGGCTCAGAGAATGTTGGGGGTGGGGACCCACTGGAACAGCTGTTGGGAGACAGATGGTAGCCTCATATCAAGGCCATCCAACATGTTCTTTAACGTGCACAGGGTATGGCTCTCCCGCACAAGGAGCCACGGCTTAACGTCCCACCCGACGGACGGCGGCCTTTCCAAGCCCATCGGTGTCCCCTACTGACCGTGGACAAATCTCAACGCTGACCTAGCTGGGACTCGAACTTGGAAACTGCAGATTACGAGCGTGGTGCGCTACCTACTGAGCCACCCGCCCCAGAACGTTTGGGACCTACTGGATAGCTGTTAGAATGGTCACCTCCCGTCAAGACCATCCAGCATGTTCTTTAACATACACAG
This sequence comes from Ryuthela nishihirai, assembly GCA_038380435.1. Classification (NCBI taxonomy): domain Eukaryota; kingdom Metazoa; phylum Arthropoda; class Arachnida; order Araneae; family Heptathelidae; genus Ryuthela; species Ryuthela nishihirai. Next base: position 48,180,416 of record JAWZYU010000020.1, read on the forward strand.
GATATGGCTATTCTGTATATGGGGTCATGGCTTAACATCTCATTCGATGGACGACCGTCTTTCCAACCCCATCAGTGTCATCTACTGACTGAAGGCAGGGTGGGGGATTTTGCCGAGATATAGCTGGCCCAGTTTGGACTCGAATCTAGGAATTTCAGATTATGAGCCTAGCACCAAATTTGGTAAGTTAGTCCCACGTGTCTTCCTGTGTAACGGTAAGAAAATTAGGTTCCTTGCTGTGGTGAGTCAGGATTAAACACGCGGCAAGTGTCCGAAATCTCTGGGAGATTCTGCCGTCGCCTACCTTATGAATGGAGTAATGCGTTATCAATGGGAAAGTTATGAATAGAGTAATGCGTTATCAATGGGAAAGTTATGAATGTAGTAGTACGTTATCAATGCGGAAAGTTGTGAATGGAGTAGTACGTTATCAATGCGGAAAGTTATAAATGAAGGAGTGATTATCGATAAGAAAATTTATCAATGAACAGATGTTTATCTCCAAGCATTTTGGGGTGCCTAATTTCATGGGGTCAAAACCTTGTGCACTAAGTTACGATGAACTGAAGTTGTAGCATAAAATTGGTTCTTAGCGTTTAGGATGAGTTCTGGTATAATATCGCATTATGGCGCTATTTTACGTTAATGTCTTAAATGCCGGATTTCCAAATTGCTGGATTGGTAGAGGTGGATATATCTCATTGATCCTAGAAACGAAGTCCTAATTTGACATCAATGGAAAGTGGTTTTTTGAATGAATCGTCGTTTATTCCCAAAATATTCGTAATTTGCGGCATTTAAAGGTAAGAATCGATGCAATTGTTGCAAGTGATACACTAAACGTGCTGAGCCAAGTATGGAAAGGAAGTTGAATATCATGCCACTAATGGTGCCCACTTTGAAGTCTGTTGAACACAAAAGAAACTTTGAGAATTTCTTGATATTTTGCACATATAATTACTTTTGTGCTTAATTATTTAAAAAAATAACACACTAAAATATGAGTATTGTCAACTATATACAGAAGTATAGACAATTTATAACTAGAAAGACGAATATGGACTCTGGCGCATATAAGAATCTCGTTTTCAAAGAGAAAGAAGTTTTTCCTTTATCTACTGTTTTATTCCTTAAAAGTTTTAATTTGAGCTAGCAGATGATGGGAAAAATGCAAATACTATCTCCTTAGTAATTATACAGCATAAAATTATTCGTCTTTTGATTCTTAAATCTAAAAAGTTGCATTTCCCACAACTCTCTCAGAAGAGTGAGTACATTATTGTTGTCAATGGAATATCTGTTAAAAACCATTACTCGTTTTTCAAATTTATATTCTATACATATTATTTGTAAAATTCGATAACAGCTCTGCCGTTTCATAATTTCAGTGATCTGTAAAGATATATTATATATTAAAACTACTAAGTACATTCAATCCGAAGTACATCCAATTTTTTTATACGATTTTGATTAAACACGGTTTAGAAAAAAATTTCCAATTCTCTTTTTTTACGCGATTTATTTTGATCTAACACGGTTCAAATGACGCCTTTATAAAATATCCATTTGAATTTATTTCTGAAAAAATATTCCTATTCAAAAAAAATTACTATAATTTACATTTATAACAAAGATGCCGCTTTTATGGTCACATTTTTCAAAGTAGTATTAACTTTGAAAATGTACTAAGATACACATTTTGTGCACTAAAATCCCCAAAATAAAATCTACACTAACATAGCTACACAACAAGTTTTCTCTATTTTATTCTCTATTTTATGGAAAAATTGTACAAAACCTACTTCATTAAAGTGACAACATTGAGTTCCGGGAATTCCCCTCAATTTTTATCTTCAATACATACGTTAGTCTTGGACTCTTATTTCGTGTTTAAAGTTAGAAGTGTTTAGATGTTTAATAGAAGAAATCGAAAAAAAAAATGGTTTTGTTTTTTGAAGTTTTCAAGCGATGAAAGTGATTTAATTCCAGTCTTACGCAAAGGAATACGTCTATTGTCAGAGAGTGAAAACGAATGAAATCTAGTTAAAAAGCATATGTAAGTCAGTTTTTTTTGCACTTTTGTATTTTTGAATTAGTGGCATATTATTTTCTTTATGAAGGAAAATCTACTTTATGCATGTACATATAATTATCTTTATAAGTTTTAAAATAAAAAAAATGTGTTTAAATGAATAAAAATTAAATAAAGATTTAATTAAAGATTTTGATATGATTTGTTTGAAAACAACTTCTCATTTGTACTGGGTTTTCAGGTCTGGAACCAATCTTCTATTTTTTCATAGGCACTGTATTTTTTTACACGATTTTTTCGGGAACCTATCTACAGTGTAAAAACAGAATTTGGTGTATTTAAAAAATGCGAATTCCAATATTTCATTAGTACCAATCAAATTAGAAAAGAGTTTTCTAATAATCATTTTCATTCTTTCCAATAGAAACTTCATGGTTCTCACATTCCATCACCGAAATTTCCTAATTCTATCATTAATACATCGTTGCAATATTCGTTTGAAATTTTGGAATTCTAAACTTTTTCACCGTTAGAGGACGCAATTATAGTGTTAGAAAGATTCCGAAAGTGCAAATCATAATATTTTATCAATTCCTAATTAACCCTCAAAAGATTTTGTCATTATCTCTAAATACAAACAATTATCTACTAAAACAAAAAATTGTGTTACCCCCACCCCTGGGTCTAAGAGGTCATTTCATTGCTGCCAATGGAAACATCATGGCGTTTCATATTCCACAACCAATATGCAAAATTTCTAGCTTAAATACATCGTTTGCAATATGTGTTTGAAATTTTGGAATTTGCATATATTTCCACCGTTAGAGGGCGCAATTATAGTTTTCGGAAGATATAAAAAACTTGAATCATAATATTTATTATTATGTTAGGAATTTAGATTAGCTAGCGATTTTATCAATTCCTTACTAATCCAAAAACAATTTTTCATTTATCTCTAAAAAACAAACAATTATCTGCTAAAACTAAAAAAGGTGTGTTTTCTCACAACCTCTGAGTCTATGGGGTCAGCTCATTGTTGGAAATGGAAACTTCGCGACGTTCACATTTCACAATCAAAATTTCAAATTTCTACCATAAATACATCGCTTGCAATGTTCCTTTGGAATTTTGGAACTTTCAGCTATTTACACCGCTAGAAGGCATAATTATAGCTTTAGAGAGATTCGGAAAGTGCATACTGTAATATTCCATTAATACCTACCCAACACAAAAAATGTTTAATTATCTTTGTAAACAAGAAAGTTCGATGTCTACAGACGGACAGACAGACAACAAAGCGAAACTATTATCTCGTGTTCTTTGAAAACGAGATAAAAAACGAGATACGTGCTGTAACGCTGACTTTATAAATTTCCGTCGTTCATTGAGAATATTGAAACAAAACAAAATCTCTACCCTTCCTCCGTCCAGAATTCCCCCCTCCTTTCTTCCGTACAGAAGTCTCCCCTAATATCCTCCGTATAGAAATTCCCTCCTAATATCCTCCGTATAGAAATTCCCTCCTAATATCCTCCGTACAGAAGTTCCCCCCCTAATTTCCTCCATACAGAATTACCCCCTACTTTCCTCCGTACAGAAGTCCCCTCAAATATCCTCCGTACAGAATTTCCCCCTAATTTCATCCGTACAGAAATCCCCTCAAATATCCTCCGTACAGAATTTCTCCCTACTTTCCTCCGTACAGAATTTCTCCCTACTTTCCTCCGTACAGAATTTCCCCTACTTTCCTCCGTACAGAAGCCCCCCTAATATCCTCCGTACAGAAGTTCCTCCTAATATCTTCCGTACAGAATTTCCCCCTACTATTCTCCGTACAGAAGTTTCCCCTACTTTCCTTCGTACAGAATTTCTCCCCTCCCAATTGATACTTCCCCCAACCCCTCACAACTATTCTCTTGAAACAATCTATCGTTACGTCAAGGCCATAGCCAAAGCATGCTCAATAACTAAAGTGACCACATCCCGATTTTTGGGTCATGTTCCTCTTTCCCCGGAAAGGCTGTAGGAACTCCCAAATATACCGCTTTTGACTAATTGGGTACAGAAACGTATCCAGGATTTAGTTTAGGGGGTGAAGGGGTCGAGAAAAAACTTGAGTAGAATTTCCAAATTTCTAAAATACCCCCCAGAACAGGGAAGGTTAAAATGATACTCTATATGGAGTAAAATGCTATAGTTATTTATTTTTCAATCCATTTTTAATTTCGGGCATATAACGGCTAAAATTATATAAAGATACTTATTTTGGATTTCGAAGCAGGTAGACAAATTCGAGAGTTCGTATAAAGCGACGGGATTTTTTTTTTGGGGGGGGGGGTGAATCTCCCTCTTCCCTCTTGGGTATGTCCTTGTCGTCCCTCTCGAATAAAATTAGGATATGTATTGTAAAGTATTAAAACACTATCAGTTCAATTAGAGAGGGAAAAAATTCGGCGGGCAAATTTAATTAACATTTAATTAATTTAATTAACATAGTATGTAAAGCTCATAGGAAGCAAAACGCTTTTTCACTTTTTTTAAATTCATATTTTTTAAATGCAATTTAATTTGCCCGTCGCTTTTTACTCTAACCGTCAGTTCATGCACACTCTTCGACACAAACGAAAACTCTCTGATGCCTTCTTTCGTCCCTTCCATTCCAAAACCCCTCTAACAAGAAATGAAAGTGTTGGTAATACAGGGTATTGGAATTACATCAGTTGAACCTTGCTACTTATGCAATTTACTGAATCACCGAGTCAGGTGTATTCTGAAGTATTTAATAGCTAACACTGTAAAAATTGTATGATATTTCTCCATTATTGAAAATAAATATTCGTTTTATTTTCAACATATTGAATGAAATTTGACTAACTTCTCACAACTCACACTCTGATAAATTTGACAGTTATGAAATTTGACTAACTTCTCACTAAGCCCACTAATTTAATGTTCAATAGCTCGTTGGAAGTGAAAAATTAGATGCTTTCTCTAACATATTTCTATTATTCGTATTTAATCTTATAATCTTAGTAAAAAAATTTTATCATTTAAAATGAAAATCAGAATAATTTTATCGAATAGTTGAAACTATAGAGACTACACCCAAAAATACTTTATTGGATGTAGTAGTTTATTGGGTTATATTCAAAATAAATCTAATTTTTTAAATTTAAAAATCTAGCATCAGCTTTTACCCTCCATAATGCGGGACAATAATTGAAATGTTCCGCTTTCCAGTTTTGAAAATCTGGTCACTTACCAATACCCAAGAGATCAAATAACTCCAACAAAATATCGACAGCAAACCTTCAGGAAGATGGGTCTCAATCAGCGAAAAATGTAAAAAAAAATTGTGCATCCGAAACGACAAGCATCATAATTAATTAAAATCAGAAATCCGATACAAAAAGGAATTAGTGAAGTGAGCATGTTATCCTTGGAGTTGAACAAATGAAAGCTAATGAACTGTAAACAGACACCGCCTCTTCACGCAGAACTCATCCGCTATTGAAGAAACACAGCGAGGACTGCGAGGGAAAACTACCAACAAAGAGGACCGCACACGGAATGAAGCACCGGAATAATTATATTTCCATTTTATTATGTAGTACAACGTTGTAATATTTGTTACTGTAATACCATTCACATAAAACATAAAAAGGAACACAGTTAAAAAATCAAATACGTAATTTGACAAGACCGGGACAACCGTAATGTTACATATAGGACAGAGAAGAGTCCTACAAGCTACTCTTAGCTTGTACATGCCATCACCCAGGATTCCGACCCCGACACCAGCTGCTGCAGTGGTGCCACAAGATCCAGGACTCCGACCGGGACCCCAGCTGCTGCAGTGATACCACAAGATCCAGGATTCCAACCCGAACCCTAGCTGCTCCAGGGTAACCACGGCATCGCCGAGGAGGAGTACCTAATTATATTAAATCATATATGTGTGGCAAATATTAACTATGTAACACATCAGCATTTTAAGCATTTAAAAATTATTAATTAGCAGTAGTAATTAACAAACTGTGTTTGGATACGGAATACTTTTCAGATTCTTTTAAATTAATATCTAAATTATTCTAAATTTTGGGACACTGAAACGTTAGTAATGCCTGCCCATAATTTGTTCTGCATAACGATAATTCTAGATCAAGTTGCTGTGTATGTGGGTAACGATAACACTTCCTTTGGAAATTGATATTTTTTTAATCTAATTGCACATAATAGAAATAATGCTAATTTTAATTTGTATGGATCTGGAATTTGCAGATTTTTTTGCTTTTTGAAAAAAAAAATATACATAGTATGTTTATTTGCAGTTTATACAGAGTTTAACGAAATATTTTGGAGGTTAGGTCAATAACTTTAGGATATTATTAACGGTATTTAACTATCAATGATCTTACTATTTGCAATTATGAGTCAAAACCGTTAAAGAGGACACTGTAGTTTTTGAAACCTCAGCGACTGTAATAAAATAAAAACACAAATTTGTCTAGTATTGAGACAGGACTCTCAAGCTATTTATCGCGAGATACTTAAAATTAGAGTGGGCTTTAACAACGCCATCTTAGAATTTTTTTTACGTAAAGCATTGCTTTTTTTACTACATATATAGCAAATAACACATGTTTTTAGAATAGTCTTAGAAAAAAAAGTTAAAAAAATCTGATTGAACTTATTTCTTTAAAAATGATATTTATTTGCATTTGAAATAAATAATGAGATTTTTCGTCAGCAATGCAATTTTCGTTATATTTGTTCGGCAGGCATCCTCTCGCAGGGAGTCAAAATGAGTAACTCACAGATGATAAATAAAAAAAGACTACAATATGAAGACTGTTCTTTCTATGAAGTAATATAAAAAAAAGACAGAGCGGTGTGGTGTCTTGGTGCGAAATCTAGGCTTAGAGTTCCCACTATAAAACAAAACTGAAAAAAGAAGCTAGGATGAGAAAGAGAAGTAGACATTAGTGGTAATGGGACACATTAAGACTCTACGCTGGAGACTTATTATCTACTGTTCCCAATGGTCGTTAGTAACAAAAAATATAAAAGATGAGAAAAAATCTTGAAGACAGGAAAAAAATAGTAAATGCGGGAGTGTAGCGTAAAAAAAGAGAAACCAACCTAAGCTGTTAACCAACCAAATGCAAAATGTAAATGATGAGAAACAATGTACGGTGAAATACAATGACAAAATAATGTTGTGGAATGAAATAGTAACAGCACCAAGTTAGGATTTTTTTTAGATGTTTGTATTTTTCTCTTAGAAACTTTTTTTGCGAACTTTTGCAAATAATGAAATTATTTTCGCATTGTGCGAATTTCTGAAAAGAAGTTTGTAAAGACGAAGAATGAAAAAAGAACGTGGATGCATCATCGCTTGCCGAAGAAGGAATGACTCAGACGGGTTCATCTAATTAGAGAAAGAACGTTCTTTGAAAGAGTTACTTTCTGATTTGTTTCATATGGCAAAAAGAAGTGCTATTGCTTTTGGTGTTGAAGTAAAAAGTGCTTTAAGATGGGAGATTTATGCTGAATGGAGATAGCTTTATCATGTTGATAAAATCTACAGTACATAATTCAAAGAGTTAGAGCGATGTTCTTTGAAACGCCGATAAACAATAAAAAGCTTTATTGTTGGTAGATGGACTTGCAGATATATCTTTTTTACTGATACAGACATCGTGATGGTGAAATGCACATTTGAGCCTCTCAGGAGCCAAACTGATCAACTCCATAAAATATAAAGTGGAGAAAATTGATGATTCTCTAAGATTTGCTTGAAATCTTAGAGAATCATCATAAACTTTGCTTGAAATATACGAACAAAGAACTATTATGTAGAGTAATATTATACATATAGGTTCTATATTACAAGATGTAAAAATACATAAAAATAACGTGCTTGGATACTGAAATTGCGAAATTTACAAAAAGTGGAGATGATTAGTTTAGCTTCTGAGAGACTCATTTGAAAAATCGGAAATTAAATTTGAGGCATATACTTATTGTAAAGGGAGAATTTTTTATATTCAAACTATTGTGCCAGGATTATAGGAAAGGAAGAAAGCGCAACAGTCGGCTGTCAAAAGTTGCTTCGATGTTTTTCTAATAAACAACATGTCTAAAATTTTGGGCTTTAAATTACAGTTATCGTATATTATACCAGACGCATTAAGTTTTCATATTCTCGAGCGACAAAAACTGCTTTTATCAGTCTCCAGAACTTGTAAAACAAAATCCTTTATTGCTTATTTTTGTTTTTTAATGTTTGACACTGACTGTGGGCCTATATTGAATTTTTCATTAATTTTTCTTCCAGAAACGCGTTTTTCAACTTGTTCTGTCACTTTCAGCTTGTTAACAATAATTAAAGTAGCGTGTTTCCTTTTTATACCACTTTTCAACTGTTTAGGACAGGCCTGGGTAAATTGCGGCCCGCGAGCTATTGATGACAAATTAAATTTTTAAAAGAGAAAATGAACGTATCATCATCATGGAAGTCCAATCAGATTGCGCAATTTAGTTCCCCAAACACGTCTCAGTTACATCTGCTGCACCTGAGCATTGTAGCCCAATTCTAACAAGGTCCTGTTTAACGTTGTCAGCTCATAGGATCCTAAGTCTCCCCATTTTTCTGCGGCCTTCAGGCATACTGTTCATGACCCTATTCGCTAATCTATAATAATGTTTACAGGGCAACATGGCCAAACCAACATAGTCTCTCTCTGCATATATGCTGCTCAAAGGAGATTGCCGACTCCTTTGCCTAACTTCATCATTGCTTACAAAGTCAAATTACCTAATGCCCAAGATACGGCGTAAGCATCTAGAATCAAAAGCATCAAGATTCACTACCGTAACTAAATCTAAAAAAAAGCAAACTATTATAAATAATAAAAAATAAATACCCCCTCAAGCAGCTTCTTGCCACAGAGGTCTGACATATAGTCTAATTTTATTCTTATAATAATATATATAATAATTATAATAATATATAAATAAATAGGTGTATACACCTATTTTTCCACACTCTCCATAGAGTCTTAAAAGTTCCGACAGCAATCGCTGTTCATCTGTTTATCTCATGCCGCACATCACCAGTATTTGTTACATAGCTCCCAAGATAATTAAACTGTGACACTTGCTTAAGACTGTAACCATCCAGATTAACTTAAACACAACCTGCCTGACCAATTTTCATCACTTTAGTTTTCTCTCTGTTTTCACCAAACCTACTCTACTACCAGTCTCATCAACAGCTCTAATAAAAGAATTCATCTCATCAACATCATTTACCGAAAAGGCGAAATCATTAACATAAGCGTTGAGATCAACCTCCGGTAACCACCGTTGCCCTTGGTGAGAAAGTGGACACCAATGGGCTTGGAAAGGCCACCCTCTGTCGGATGGGACATTAATCCGTGTCTCCGTGTACAGGAGAAACGTGCCCTGTTCAAGTTAAAGAACACCCTGGATGGCATTGACGGGACGCTTCCACCTGTCTCCTAACAGCTGTCCAATGGATCGCCTTCCCTAAACTTCTCTGAGCCGTTGGAGTTATTAGGTACCTGGCTATTTAGTGCAGTGTGCGCATAGTGCCTCTCACAGGTAAAACAACCCAACCCTCATGAAAAGCTCAGTGGGAAAACTGAGACACTCGGAGGGTGATGATCGGGTAACATTGACAAACTCAGGAAGGTGGTGGCAGCGTGAAAGCTGACAAACTAAGGGCGTGGTGGGCAGGTAATCCCGTTAAACGATACATCCAGTTTGTCAGGAGGGAAGGGAATACTGACAAATTCAAGAAGGTGGTGGCAGCATGAAAGGTGGCAAGCTCAGGTAGTAATGGGCAGGTAATACTGAGAAATTCAGGAGTGGTAGGCAGATGATACTGAGAAATTAAAGAATGGTAGGCAGATGGTACTGAGAAATTAAAGAATGGTAGGCAGATGATACTGAGAAATTAGAGTGGTGGGCAGGTAATACTAAGAAATTAAGAAGTTGTGGGGAGGTAAATTCTGAGAAATTAAGAAGTTGTGGGGAGGTAAATTCTGAGAAATCAAGGAGCCGTAATACTGAGAAATCAAGGAGCCGTAATACTGAGAAATTAAGGAGAGGTGGTAATATTAATAAATTAAAAAGTGGTGATAGTGTAAGTACTGAAAAACTGAAACGGTGATGATCAGGTAATACTGAAAACCTCAGTAAAGTGGTAGCTGGAATACTGGCAAAGTGAAGGTTTCAGAGGGCGAACTTAAAATTCTTGGAAGCCACTGGTCATGAGAACCAAACTTGATCTATCTTTTACTATCATAAATGATAGACAGATCACTCAAAGGAATTGTCCCGTTTTTCGGAAGGGAAGAGTTATATTTTGTGTTGGTATTAAAAGGGAAACCGAATAAATTAAGACTGATAGAGCAAAATTAATGACTAGTATCAAAAGAGAATAAAAAAATGTTGAGCCGAATAGGTACGACTCACAACGAAGCTATCTAGACTTTGAATTTGATTTTAATTATTAATGGTGGTTGAATACCGTTTGATTGATTGTCGATGCCATTCTGTTGTCAGGAGGGAGGGAAGCTATCATACATTTAGATCGCAGGTGTGTGTGTGTGCTTGTGGGGGATGTAGATCTATCTACCATTTTGATCCCAGGAGGAAAGGAAATCTACCTTGATCTCGGCGGAAAGATGGGAATCTAACTGTAATTTTGGCCTGAGGAGGAGGGTCTATCTGCCATCTTGGTCCCACGGGGGGGGGGGGGGGTTCTGACAGTTTGGTCCCAGGAGGAGGGGGATCTGTCTTGATCTCGGCGGAAAGAAAGGAATACAACTGTAATTTTGGCCCCAGGAGGAGAGTCTATCTGCGATCTTGGCCCCACGGGGGAGGGGGAGGGTTTTGACAGTTTGATCCCAGGAGGAGGGACGATCTCTCTGCCATTTTGATCCAGAGGGAGGGAAGATCTCTCTGACATTTTGGTCCCAGGTGGAGGAAAGTCTAGATGCATTTTGGTCCCAGGAGTAGGGGAAAGGAAGAGATCTATCTGACATTTTGTTCTCAGGAGGGAAGGGAATCTATCTGATATTTTGTTCCAGGAGAAGGAGGAGGGTCTATCTGATATCCTGATCGCAAAGCGGAGGGAAAGCTATCTGACATTTTGGTCGCAGTAGTAGGTGGGAGAAGGGGGTGGTGGCTTTTTATTCCGTGGTGGAGAGAGCTCTATACTCCCCAGGTGGGAGAGATCTGTCATGTTGATCCCAGGAGGGGAGCATCTATCACATCTTTGATATTGAAAAGTGCTTTTATGTAAAGATTCCACTTACGGAAATTGATTTAAGTAATCGATCAAGATATATTGTGAAACGAATATCAAACGATCCAGTAGTGTCAGAGATCTCTGCTTTTCTCTTTCAGATGTTTATTTCACCGACAGAAATCCCCCATATCAGGGAAATATTAAAGTGACGTTCTTGACATGAGATCTTATTTATTGTTAGGAAAATTCTGTTATGAGTTTTTAATGTTTCACTGAAGTGGTCTGAGTTAATGAGCACGAATTATCTGATCCCTTAATTAACAGCCTATCTGGCATAAAGCCGTTAAGACTAATTAAATAAAGAGAAAAATTAAAATCTTTCTTCATTAAACTTCAAAGAGTAATTTGCAAATTCCTTTTAGAGAAGAATCTTAGCAAGTTCTAGCATAAGCTAATGCCCGAAATGAAGAGCATCTTTTCTAGAGAAGAGAAATGTGTGTAATTGAACACTTGACACTTATTGATGGCAAGAGTATGGCTAAACGGATTATAACACCAGCCTACATCATTAGGGTTCAAGGTGGAACAGCACATTGAGCAAGCATATCAGCAGGCAAGGTTTTATATCCTTGTGTTACAGCAAATTTTTCCGATTTACCGAATCAGGAAATTAATCCAGAACAAATTGTTTCCTTTTCCTTGTTTCCCTATGACCGTTCTCGCCATTATCCAGTAAATTATATATCAACCAGAAAGGTATAAAAGTTAACTAACTATTAAGGTAAAGGGAAAACTCTCTTTTTTTCCAGCAGACTTTGCCATTTTATATATAGTGTTTAGTAGGTTATCACGTACTACACTTTCAAAGCGAAAGTATACTCTTTTGTTATTTAATTACCTGCATTCCAACATTCTTGTAATTATGAAAGTTGGAACGCAGTAATTAAATAACAACACGGGAATACTACTTCAGAAAAATGGACGGGTGGAAGAGCTTCGAAAAGTGGTGCTATTGTTGAAATGCACAGGCAAGAGATTGTTTTGAAAGTGATACGTTTTGCTCTAGGTAATGAGACTATTTTTAAAATAATTTTTAAAGGGAAATGAATGCTTTTTTGCATTTTTATACAGAGATAGAAAACAAAGTTTCATTTCAGTGCCCATGAGGAATAAAATAATAAGAATAGAATATAAAATATAACTGAAACGAAAAGTGAAATGATGACGTATTTAAGATGATGCAAAAGTCACGATCAGCAGAAGTTACACCATTTCAATAGAGATAAACGTATTCCTTATGAGGGTTTCAATACACTTTGTCTTTCTATTTACCTATGTGACTTTCTGCCAGCGTACGGAAGTAACGCACGTTTTTAAAAATGCTTTCAAATGAATTTTAAATTGCCTTTTTCAGTTAATGAAAATTTTACATTCTCAAAACCATATGTTTATACAGGGTGAATCTGAAAAAGTGGGCAAAACGTATAGCTATACGAGCAATATTCGTCATAGAACGTATGGTCGGAACGCAAACGGCGAGCCGCTAGGTGGCGTTGGAAATGGTATAAAAGGGTCGGTCCTCGCACCCAAGTGTCTTCGCAAATGTGCGTCGGTCCCTATCCCGCAGGTGTGAAGCCTGCATTACAGCTGGCGACAGCTCTTTTGAGCAATTTCTTTGAGCATGTACCTCAATTACATTCCTGTTAATAAAACGTTTTCTGAAGTATCTCCTCTCCTTCTTGTGTTCATTCTTTAAATGTGACAGTGGAAAACTACCTTTTAACTTCTCACCGCTTGCGTTCCGACCATACATTCTATGACGAATATTGCTCGTATAGCTGCGTTCTACCACCCCGTAAAGTTTTGCCCACTTTTTCAGATTCACCCTGTATATAGAGACGATTGTGAGTGGCTGATGAGTGAGTGTCTGATGAGTGACTGCTGACAGGGATCCACTGTAATTCATACTATGATGCAGAAATAGTAAAGTTCCGAAAATTTGCACTCAGAGGTATTCCGGGTCGTAGATCTAGGGAAAAATCTTAGATTTGACATCCGACGTGTCCATCAGGGTCAAATTGCTCAAACGTGATCTAAAAGTTCTAGCTAGAAAATTGAAAATTTGTGTCTGGGGATGAAATACCTAAACGCTAACTAGTCAAACTATGGTGGAACACCCAGACACCACGTGTATGACGGTAACGTTAAGTAATTTCCGATCCAGAGGGGAAAGGTCAAATATATATCTACCGTGCTAGAGAACCAAAAAAAATGGTTTCTGGTGACATTTTGGATCGTAAATGTTATTAAATTATAATTACAAATAGAAATAGAACAGAGTAGAAAAATAGAATATAATAGAATATAATAGAAAAAATAAATATAGAATAGAGTATAGAAATACAATAAAATAGATATTACAAATAGAAATGTTACGAAATTTTGGATGCGATGGGTCCTTTGAGGTCAAAGGTCAAATATTAATCTATCGGTGGTAGAGGTCTAAACTTTGGTGCGCGAAGGGTCTTTTGATTCGTAGAGCTCAGAAATTCCGTCAAATTTTGAATGCAATGGGCCCTTCCAGGTCAAAGGTCAAATTTCAATGTATTCATGTTGTAGAGCTGACAATTGGTGAATGGGGGAATTTTAGGCAGTATAACTCAGAAACAAGAAGAATTTTCAGATCCGGTATTTGCATGATTGAAAATCCTCTGTAAGATATAAGAAAATTTAAGAAGCGGAATTTTATACAGAAGGTGTATGGCAGTAATCGTTTTTCCTTAAGTCTAATTATTTAAAAAAAGCTTTTGATTTTTGAAAATGATGTCCGAAAAAGACGGGGCGAGGGTTCAGTCGGTAGACGGCCCAGGACTGTAATCTGCTATTTCCAACTTCAAGTACCTCCTGCGTCAGCGTTCATATTTTTCTCTCGTAAACCAAGGAAGTCTATCCCATTTAATAACTGTTTTCTCTTGTACCTTTCCTGTTCAGTGAAAGTGAGAGGATCACCGGGTCTGCTAAGCGTACAGATCACTCGGTTTGTACCCAACAAAATAACATCTAGTACATGAGGCCTGCGATTTGCAATATTTGAATGGAATGTGATGCATCAACCATCAGTCCCTTGACAGTCGAGTACTCCAACAGCACTCTCCCATTTCTGTTAGTTGCCCTAGAGTGCTAAGTAGGAAGTTTGACATTCAAATCTCCTGCAAGTATTACAGGGTGTGGTCAAATATTTTGCTTAGGTCGTTTTTGTTGATGAGTTTGTTCGGAGGGTTATATTCTAATAGTTGCAATGCTAATAGTTGCAATTTCTCAAACGAATCCATTTCCAGCACCACCGCAATTGCCTCTATGTCTTGCAGACTTGAAATAATAGATTCATGGTGTGGGATAAATCATTTTATCAGAATAACCGTCTCCCTTCCTTTATTATGTCCCGTACCAATCGAAGTTGGCAACTTTTAGTTTGTCGTTAACCCTTAGATGCGTCTCGTTAAATAAGGCCACGTGAATGTCATGATCAAATAAAAAGTTTTAAATTCGTAAATGTCATTTTTTATACCTTTAGAGTTCCCGAACGGAACTGAAGTTTTTTGTTTTTAAAGGCAACTTTGTTCATTGCCCATTAAAGATTTCAGCAATAAAGTTTCCTCAATCCAATATCAATTTTGTCCATTGGAATTTTAGATGTCTTAAATTTCAATACCAAGTCCTTTATTTTTACCATATAGTCTTTTAATTTAAGGCTCTTAAAGAAGTTACAAAATTTTCTACTCTCAGAGAGGATTTTTAATTCTTCTGTAGTTTCTCTTGTTTTTGTCCTTTGTCTGTCCCTTGTTTTTGTGCAGAGCATTGTAGTGGCTGAGTTAAAACTTCTACCACCATCTCATATCTCTGATTTTCGGGAACAACTTTGTTTTTATTGGAAGTAGCTGCCTGAGAACAAGATTTTCTTTTGCTCAGATCATTAACAGTTTTCTTGCTAAAATCTGTTGTTTCGTTATAACCTTTACCATTTTGTTGACAAATGCAGTTTTGGGTTTGGGAAATTTTTCACATCTCTTATAGTTTGCAGTATATCCCTTTATTCAATTTGTACATAAGAGGAGGGGGTCATCTAATTTTCAAGAGCAAACTGATGTTAGATGCTGCCCTGCAAACTTGACACATTTTGGATTGTTAAAACAATTTGATTGACATTTATGGGACTGGTTTGGGCTACATTTTTTTCTTAAGGTTCAATCTGGAACTTGAAATGAAATAGATCACTGACTTGAAATATCTTCCTTCCTGCAGTGTCCATTGTAAGTTCTACCATGAAGATAGGAAGAAGAATCTTATTAGAACTTTTCCTAAGCTGCTGTTTCCTAAGTTGTTCAACAGTGAAAAACCAAGGTCCAATATTTCCTCTAGGTTTCCTTCGATACCCATGTCAGTTGGCAGTTACGAATAACCACCTTCAAATTTTTGTCCTGTTTTAACTAATAGCTAAAAATTGGTGAATAGGATAATTTCAGGCAGTAGAACAGAAATAAGAAGAATTTTCAGATCCGGTGTTTGCATGATTACTTTCCTGACAGAGTGAAATCATCTTTAAAATATACGAAAATTTAAGAAGCGGAATTTTATACAGAACGTGCATGATAGTAATCGCTTTTTTTCCTGTAAGTCTAATTATTTAAAAAAGTTTTTAATTTTTGAAACTGATGTCACAAAAAAGTGGGTCATTTTTTATAGCCTCTTACACTTCCCGCTTCATAAGTTTTCATTTGCCACATAAATCATTAAGTTTGACAATTGTTAAAACAACTACTTAATTAACAATAAAACATTAAAACAACTGTTTTGATAAATCCACAAACCGACAAATGACCAGCGAAAGCAATAAGAAGATAGGTAATAAAAACTATCCCTTCATAGAACTTAATCAAATTTGCCATGGTCTACACTACAGAGGCATTCTTGGCTTAACCTCATCTACCCCTCGGTCAGAAAGAGGACACCATCCATCGGATAGGACGTACGTGATGCCGCAACTCAGTGTCCAGGAGAGCCACATACCTTATGCGCGTTAAAGAAAACCCTGGATGGCTTTGACCGGAGACTTTTGTATATCTCTTAACGGCTGTCCAGTGAGTCTCCTTTCCAAATTTCCTTTGATCTTTGGGTCCTTGTGACTTGGCCACTTTAACACCATTGTGTGCAAAATGTGGCGCTCAGAACTGCGCACACGAAGACCAAACCCAGTCCCAAGAAGCATTTTATTTAGTCAATATTTATTTATAGCTAGCTTCAGTTTGGAGATCACCCAGCCCTTATGTCCAGCTTAAACACTATTTTCACCTGCGAAAGCAAATGTGTAGGGACTCAAGGGAGAAGGGTCAAGACCGCCAACTCTGAGCGCCAGCAGCAGATCCAGTTTGAAAGTCTGGATGAAGAAAAACACCTGTGTTTAGTTAAAGCCTCACTGCTCCCCAGAAGGGTACAAAAATGTTGACGTTCGCGTCCCATTGGTCGAAGCACTCTAGTGCCCCCGAAATAAACATCACCTGACAACATCCGCGATGAAACTGAAGATTTGAACTGATGATTCTAATCTGATGATCTGAACTGATGATTCGAACTGAAAGTCAGTTGCGTGCCTACTTCGAGACTTTCCGATGTCAGAGCGTATCGTCTGAGTGGTCTGAGGCTTTTGTTTAACCATTCGATTCACTGTGTCAGGTTGGGAACCACTGGTTATAACATTTATTTTTAAATGTGCATTATGTAAATTGCTTTATATCGAATTATAAATGTACATATCTGAATTCATCAATGTTTGGGATTTTTTATCGGCCACCTAGCCAGGCCCTTTAAGAATTCATGGAGAGATGACTCTAGGAAATTACCCACTTTTTTTTTTAAGAAGTAAACTGTACTACACGGCAAATTTTTCTCATAAAGACTATATTGTAGTAATCGACTATCATAGTACGTGTTTCATTGCATTTCAGTATGACGAAATTTAAGTAAACGAATAAATTTTCATCACCCGCTCAATTTCATTACACTGGCATTTCATTGTTTAGGTCCCATGAATGCTGAATAAGAAGAATCGAACTACATCTGCTTCAAAGTATTACTGCCTTCGAAAACAATAAAGGCCCACTATGCAAAGAGATATTTATTTATACGTAGTAGGAGTTTACTATTATTTTGTATCGACGTGTTCGTTATATTTTCATGTTTGTGCAAGGATTAAAGTTGCGTCTTAGGAAAACCGTGATATTTATTTTTTTTTCTCCTCCATCTGTTTTCTCTTGGTATTCTGAGGAGGACGGAGTGAGAAAAGAATGTTTCAGACAGACGTCTTTGCTGTTCGTCCAATTTGTTTCGTAATTTGCATGATGAGGACAGAGTAATTCCTTCCTTGACTGTTTTCATGCTTTTAGGAAAATAGCTTTGGACTCTCTGTTATGCATTCCTATGACGAAAGAAAGCTTCATTTTTTATCTAGTCAGAATAATGAAATATGGATGGATTTACAAGATATAGCAGTTAAACGTTTGAGATACCCAAGGCAGAGAGAACTTTCATGAAAGGCATAGTTTTCCTACTCTAATAATGAATTATTTTAAAAAATCGAATATTACTAATTTTGTTACAAAGTTTCACTAATGTTTTAGACAAACTGTATAGAGGGTTCGACTTAATCAAACTCATAATAAATACACTTCAGATAAAAGTAATATTTTGCAAGAAATATGAAAGCTTGACTAATCTATTAGCACTCAAATGGACATGTTTACTCGTGTCTAAGTTATTAAACTGATATCTTTCACCAACAAAAAGATTTCCGTTACATAATATTATAATTAACAAGTTATAAGTCAAAATATCTGTGTTTGAGGCTTAACACTTCATGAAATATTCAATATCCAATCTCATAAATCAATTCTTACCAAATAACTTATTTAAAGAACACAAGATACCATATATTCCTGTCACTTACGAAACAACTGTGTGACTAACTGTTCCTTCTATGTCTTCTAATCTACTGTTACAACACTTGGATAAATGATTTTACCTAATACTCTGTACACTTCATAAATCAATACGTTGGCTGGAAACAATTTCTCCTTTAACCCATACATAAAGACATTACGAAAACTTGATCACCATACTACAAATATGGTTCACCGCTCCTACCCCACACTTACATAAAACCTAGTAATTCAATAACGACACCCCGGCTACTATGTCACACTTTCATAAAACTTTTATAAAACTTTAGTAATTCAATAAGTACACCCCATCTGACTATTCGTGCACAAACCAACTTAGCTGATTATTCCAACTCAGCACACAATTCAAACTTTCACTCTCTCACGCAGATATTACGTGTTCTTCATAGCTCGCAAAGCCCTCGTGAAAATACATACGTTTTCACACCAGTAATTGTTGTAAGTTAGCAAGTGATTTCAATGTTTACTGCAATTTTCTTGTTAGTTGGTGCAAGCATGAAATTATTTAAAAATGAAATCGATTAATTTATAAATAGCAGAAGTTAAAACTACTTTTATTGTTGAAAAATTATTTATTTTGATATTAAGTAAAACAAATTTACTATAAATTAAAATGTCCAAACCAAATTCAAGTCATTGTTAAGTATATTTATGTTTTATGTTTTCATATTAAGTATTATATGTTAAGTATATTATGTTTTGAATATATCATATACTGTATATATTTATATATACACTGAAGTGCCACTGAATTAGGGATAGCAACCTAGTAATATGTTGCACCCCCTCTGGCCCTGATAAACGGCCGCCACACGAGGAGGCAAGGACTCCAGAAGCTTGCGTAAATGCTCCACAGGTTTGGCGACCCATGCATCCTCCAGAGCTGTCCACAATTCTCTGAGGCTCGTCACTGATGTGACACGGGCCCGAACACTCTGCTCGACGGTTTCTCAAAGATTTTCGATGGGATTTAAATCTGGGCTTCTACTTGGCCAATTCATTATTTCAAAGTCAGCAGAATGTTCCTGCAACCATGCAGTAGCCAACCTGGACCTGTGAGATGAACAGTTGTCTTGCTGGTAGACGCGATCTCCTTTGGGATGAATGATATCCATAAATGGTTATAAATGATCAGCCATGAGTTCTATGTACTGGGACACACATCAAAGGTACCACAGATATCCAACTGAAGACAACTATTACTGAGTCATCACCAGCTTGTACTGTTCCGACCTGACATTCAAGATCCATGGCTTCATGGGGTTGGAGTCATACCCTCAGTCTTCCATCGGTGTGATGACGTTTAAATCGGGATTCATCAGTCCAGTCACTCCAGGCAGCTGTTGCCAATTTACGATGGTCCAGTTTCGATGTTCTTTAGCACAGGCAAGGCGTTGAGCCCAGTATCATGACGTTAGAAGTGGGACTCTCGTAGGTCGGCGGCTCCCGAAGCCGAGATGATGAAATGAGCGTTGCACGGTCCATGCACTGACTTCCCGGTTGGAACCCGCGTTCAAATGGAAGGTGATTTCAGATAATGTCTGGCCCCTATCGCTCCATACGATATTGGTCAGATGGCGAAGCCCACGATCATTCGAGGTTGGTTGACCTTTGAAGTTTTTCCGGGTGCGTGTTTTTCCCCAGGAATTTTCATATTCCCGGAACACTCTTGAAATTGTCGTACGAGAAAATTCAAGTTCGTTGTCAATTTCGGAGATTGAATGTCCCATCCGTCGGGCACCTACGATCTGCCCTTTGTCAAATGCATCTAAATCCTACGTCTTTCCCATTTCGCTTCTCACGACGAATGCTTGGGGAAGCCAAAGTTGACAGCTATATGTGACCACAGTTTCAACCACGCATGTGCGCAAATGCGGGACTTGCGGTAGTGAATTTGGATGTCTCCTATCCCGAATTCAATGGCACTTCAGTGTATATATATAGGGATGATTTACTTAGTAGATTTAGAGAATTACAAACGAAGTAAAATTGTAATAGTTTCTTCAAGTTTAAATAAAAGTAAAATTAAATACAATAAAAGGAAAATATATTTTATTTTTTTTTTGCTTACAAAAAAGTATGAAAAATGATAAAAAATATATTCGCTTTCACTTTTTCGACTATCGATCTGTAAGCATTGAGTTTTTTAAGAGATTAATTTAAAAATGCCTTTGGGTTTTTTAAATATACATAATATTAAAACATAACGTTATGTATAAAAACATAACATAATATTAAAACTACTAATAAACTCTTACGATTCGCAATTTCAGATCATTCAACAGTTTTAATTTCTCCCATTAGAGGGCTCGATATTTGAAAAATGGGAAAACTTCAAACTAATATATTGTAAATGGTCTTAGTGCTTAAAAATTTGACATTTCGGTGGCATAATGTGGTGGCTATACTCAAGTATCACTTTCGAGGGTTTACGTTAAGGGTAGCAGTAGTTTGTCTCCTCTTTCCGAAGAGGATGGGAATACTAAACAGTTCTGTTTTTAGTCATAAATTGCAAAATCATTTAGGTGAAATAATTACTCATAAAATTAGGATTTGAGAAATGTACTCTTAGTTTGAAATTTTCCTGAAACAGATTTCAAAAACAATTTCAAACTCATTCTGTCGAAATGAGGTACTTACAGAAGGAATGTCGGCGAGTAAAACCGTTACAGTAGTTTGGCGGGAATAGATTATTGGCTATTTTTTTAATTTCGCGCCAACTGTGATCGAATTCGGGAGTGAGCGGAAGAAAGAAGATACTAGTTTGGTGAGTTTAGTTTTCTTTTTGATAGTTTTGAGGCCATCCAACGGTTCAATGTGGGGTATCTCTTCTGTTGAATTTTAGAGTTACGAACGAAAATGTCGGATAATCTGGTAGGGATCAAGACGTTTAAGCAGGATATTGCCGATCTTTTGTTTAGAAATAAATGATCAGGAATTGAAGATTCTGAAATTAGAAGTTTAAATAGCATGATCTTGCAGGTCACTTGTATGGAATTTCATCATCAGTATGATCTCCAGAATTCTATAGAAACATGACTTACAGTCTTAAAATGATGGTTTTAAAACAGTTACTAGTAAAAATTCAATGAAGAGGCGAAGGTCCTCTGCATTTGAACAGAAAAACGTTTCCTCCAAAGGCATATTTGCTTGGCTAGCACAAATTAAAAGCGATACTAATTCTAAAAAACAAAAATATTGAAGACATGTATAAAACTCCACAGATAAAAGGAGAAAATACTGTTAGGCAGGATAAGCCAACTGCTGTCAGAATTCCGTCGCTTATAATCCGTAACAAAAGTAACTGAATTAAGCAAAAATAACATTTCTTGAAAAAGTTTTAGGGAAATTACATGCTAAAATATCTGACGAAACTATTAGGGTTCAAACCATCTCTATTGAGGATTTTCGAAAGTTTAGCAAAATTCTTGAAGAAAGTAATGTATGATTTCAGACCTAAAAGTTAAGGGATGAGAAAACCTCGAAGATTATTATTAAAAACATACCCAGTGATGCTCCTGCTCAGGATATTAAGAAGGAACTAATCAGCAGAAATATCCCTGTACTAAAAATCACACAATTCACTAAAGGGGAGAAGAATGCATTGCTACCAATCTATACTTTGTTGAAACTGAAAAGAGGAAAGAAGGGAAGGAAATCTTTAATATTTCTTTCCTGTTCAGTCTAAAAATTGTAGTTGAATCCAACAAAAAGAAAGGTTGTCCGTCACAGTGTCAACAGATGTCAGCGTTACTTCCACAAGCAATCCTGCTGCTTCAATGAGCCAAGATGTGTGAAATGCGCTGCTCATCATCTTACGACTCAGTGCAATAGGAATCCGAAAGATGGAGACACTAACTGCGTGAACTGTGGAGGTTCACATACTGCGAATTATAAAGGATGCCCTCCCTTCCCTAAGCCTGGTCCCGAGGAAGACAATTCAATAAATGACATAGGTGAGAAGAAACAATCTAGCCCTTCTAAACAAATTAATAATGTACAACAAGGAAAAGCCTATGCTAAGGCTGTGATAAATCAGACTGAACCTTCCACAAGTGCAAATAACTCTAAGCCAACAATCTCTGTTCCAACTTTCAGACCAGATAAAATGCATTCCACTACTCAACAAGATTCTGTTCCTAGAGAAACAACAAAAGGAAAAAGAACCGGCAAATATGTTGCCAAAAGCTCTACGGCAAGAGCTACTTCAATCACTAGCACAACAGCAATTTTTAGAAGCTGCAAAGGAAATTGTTGAATTGTTCGATGGTTTTAGTTTTACAGAACTTTTTAAATTCATGAAATCAATTAGCTATGATTTTAAATCTGCGAAGTCAAATTCAGACAAATGTGCAATTGTATTCAAAATGTTTGAATATTTTAATAATATATGTTCTAATCATGGTCAATAATTCAAATGGGAGACAACTTTCGATTGTTTACCGTAATGCCAACGTGGTTAAACAAGATCTCAAAGAACTGAAGCATTTCCTGTTTGAGTACAAGAATGATATCGCACTTATTGGCGAAACAATCTTGAAACCTGGTGAGTCGATAAAAGTTCCAAATTTTGTAATCTAACGAACCGACCGACTTAGTATAATACAAAGCACAAGGATAACAAAGGAGGAGGAACCGCTTTTCCTATCAGAAGATATCTCAAGCATTTCGAATTTCCTCTTGGCAATCTTGCTACTCTGGAAGCCACAGCTGTTTGTCTTGAAGAATCACAATATGGATATATTCTGCTAATACGTATGTACAAACCTCCGAATGCTCCGCTCTGCACTGCAGACATGATTCTATCTTTTCAAATTATTTCTCAACTCTTGTGGCTGGGGATTTAAACTCAAAGTTTACCAGCTGGTATAGCAAAAGATTAAATGCAAACGGTAGATTATTATTTAGCTACTCAGCTAAAAATGGCATAATTGTGGATACACCACAGCCCCGACTTACGTTCCCCATGTCAGTCATTTTAGACCAGATATATTGGATATTATTGTTCTTCATGAAAATTTCTTTCTTAACTACAATCTGCAAGTTTTAAATAAACTATCATCAGATCAAAATCCGGTGTTGCTCAAATTAGATTGCAGGGAATACGGGAGCTTTCCACTTTCAACAAAGTAAACTGGGACAGATTTCGTATTATTTTTAATGAAATAGTCCCTGGTACACTCAAAAAAGCCAAACACGTAAATCTGGATGCTGAAATTACAAATCTCAATGGAGCAATTGAAGACACAATTCAAAAATTAATCACTGTGCATAAAAGGGAACTCAAACCTGAAACACTTCCACCTGACATCAAGAAACAAATTAAAGAAAAATAATGCCAGGGAAACCTGGCAGTGAACATGGGCTCCACATGACAAGGAGATCTAGAAAGGCCACTCAGGAAGAGACTTCAAGAATTTCGGAATGACTGCTGGGCGGCCACGCTTAGCTCGCTTAATCCACAACACGATTCACTCTGGAAAATGATCTCAGCGTTTAATGGAAGAAACAGACAAATTTCTGTTCTCCATGGAGAAAATGGATTAGTCTATGATAGTAGAGACAAAGCAGAAGCATTCGCTTCCTGCTTAGAAAAGCAATTTATGTCAAATGATGAACCCTATGAGGTGGATTTCATCTCTTCCACTAATAAAACAATCCTAGATTTTAACACTCAACAGCACAACTCGAGTGTCAAGTTTGCTTCTTATTCTGAACTCCGTTATCTCCAGGTTAAAAACTGCAAAAGACACTGCGTGGGATAAAATCAGTAATACAGTTTTAAGGAATCTTCCCAAAAAGGCTCTTACTCTTCTGCTGTGCATAATTAACAGGGCTCTTAGACTGAACTATTTTCTAAATATTTGGAAATTGGCGATCGTTAACATGCTTCCTAAAAACGGCAATGGCCCTCTATTTCCTCAAAATTATAGGCCTCAAATGCAGGTCTTCTGTTTGTAAAATATATGAAATGATTATTCTAAACAAAATTGAGGCATTCCTCGAAGACCCAGCTATCATTCTTCCTGAAGAATTCGGCTTCAGAAGAAAGCATTCAACTGTATATCAGGTGCTCCGAGTCGTTGGGGCGGTTTCTGAGGCCAGGAACAAGAAGGAATCCACCATTGCCGTTTTCCTGGATGTCTCAAAGGCTTTCGATAGGATTTGGAAAAAAGGAATCATCTGCAAGCTTATCAAATTCAAGTTCCCTGCCGAACTCATTCATCTATTACAGAGCTATCTCACAAATAGGAAATTTAAGGTTCGAGTTGGCAATGACTACTCAAAAACCTATCCCATTTTTTCATGGGTACCACAAGGTTCTGCTCTAGGTCCAACCTTCTTCAATATATATGCTGCTGATATTCCAAAAATTCCTATTCTTAAAACTGCCATATAAGCAGATGACACTGCATTTCTGACTTCCTTTATTTCATATGATTTTGCGGTAGAGTACAAACTATGATTAAAGACTTTGAGACGTAATGTACGGAACTGGAGGACAAAGATAAATGCTGATAAAAGTGTTTGCCATGATCTTTACACACAAAAGGTTACACCATGTTTCGAATTTCGAATGTTTTGACAAACAAATCGTCTGGGTGAACACTGAGCATTTTCTTGGAGTCACATTGCACAGAAAATTTGACTGGATGCATGTAAGAAAAGGTATCTGCAAAGCAAAAGCAGTGCACAATAGATTGATATCCCTTTTTGCCGAGCACTCAACACTCTCATTGAAAAACATGTTGCTTACCTACAAGGTGGTTATTCTTCTATATGCATCTCCAACTTGGGAGATAATTCCACGGAATTAAGAATAGGAAACAACTTGAGATTCGAGTTGTGCTGTTGAGTGTTAAAATCTAGGATTGTTTTATTAGTGGAAGAGATGAAATCCTCCTCATAGGGTTCATCATTTGACATAAATTGCTTTTCTAAGCAGGAAACGAATGCTTCTGCTTTGTCACTATTATCATAGACTAATCCATTTTCTCCATGGAGAACAGAAATTTGTCTGTTTCTTCCATTAAACGCTGAGATCATTTTCCAGAGTGAACCGTGTTGTGTATTAAGCGAGCTAATTTTAATTAATTAACTGTTTTATTAGTGAAGGAGATGAAATCCTCGTCATAGGGTTCATCTTTTGGCATAAATTACTTTTCTAAGCAGCAGCTACTGTGAAAGAACTAAAACCAAAAACCAGATTGCGCCGACAGTTGGCGCACCTAGTTCGTGCGTAATTCCATTATCCAAAGGGATCTTTGTATTCCTTCTCTTCGAGACTGCACTAGAGAATGCTGCAATTCAATTTTTTGAAAATGCTATGGAACATCAGAATCTTCTCATTTGAGGAGCTGTTAAGTTCGATTACCTCTGCCAGCAAAAGTGTAACAGGCAAGATCCATTCTGATATCAGATCAATTCTAGTGATTTCTTTCTCTAGTTGATCTTGAAAATCAAGAAATAACCTTAGCGCTCCGATTCTTTTCAGTTTATACCACTTTAGATTTTAACTTGAATGCCACAGGCACACTTCAGATGGAGGAGATAAGGACTTGCAAAAAAGCGCGGTGCTCCATTTCGTCCATTTTTTCAACTGATCTTATTCTTGTTTTTTTGAAACCGCATTTCATATTAGCCAGAGACGACTAATCATTCTAACCTTTCCGTAGTTTCACTTGAGCAACAACTACTTTTCCCCTTATATTGAGATCAACCTGGATGATCTTTATGCGATTAATGGCTGTGCCTAGGCAGCGGTGCTGGGCTAGCATGGAGTGGGTCTTCGCAACCCATCTTCACGCTACGTCTAATACAAAAATTCTCTATTGAGATGTAACACAATTATGTGTTAGGAAATGTCGGTAATGTAACATAAAAGAATTGAAAGAGTTTTAATCGAATTTTTCTTGACGTCTAAATATTATTTTTTAATTTCTTATTATTTCATTTTTATTTTTTGACAAATTATAAGGGAGTCAGTTAAATAGGACGTTAAACCCTGGCTACGTTTGCAGGAGAGCCATATCCTATGTACGTTAAAGAACCCGCTGGGTGACTTTGACAGATGACTTTGATCTGTCTCCTAACAGTTGTTGGGGCGGGGGCGCGCCAGACTCGTAATCTGTAGTTCACAGGATCGAGTCCCAGCTGGGTCAGCGTTGAGATTTATCTCCGCAAAATTCCCCGCCCTGCCCACGGTCAGTAGGGGACACCGATGGGCTTGGAAAGGCCGCCGTCCGTCGGATGGGACGCTAAGCCGTGGCCCCGTGTGCGGGAGAGACATACCCTGTGCACGTTAAAGAACACGCTGGATGGCCTTGACGGGAGACTACCATCTGTCTCCCAACAGCTGTTCCAGTGGGTCTCCTCCCCAACCTTCTCTGAGCCTTCGGGGTCCATGTGACCTGGCCATTTAGCCCCTGGTGTGCAAAAAAGTGCCGCTCAGAGGTAAAACAACCCAACCCTAACATTTGTCCAGTGGATCCCCTTGTCGACCTTTTCTGAAACTTTGGGATCCTTGTGACATGTCAATTTAATCCACTGTGGAGAAAGTGCCACTCAGAGGTAAAACAACACAACACAATGCAAAACCGTACTGTAATTAATTAACCGCAAGTTAATTAATTAATAAAATGTGTTTTGACACACTTCAGACATTTCTAAAACCCGTTAAAGTTTATAAGCATTTTTATAGGTTTATTTATGACAATTAAATTTCACTTATTTTGTTTCAAAACAAAACACTAAAAGATTATACCACATTATCGAGTTAAACATTCGCACGAATTCAGTTTGCTTTTACAGCCTTTAGACTTTCAAAAATTCTCTTTCACGCTTACGAGTACTTAGCTTAAGTTTTTAAGACTTAATACATCTCTACACTATCCTGCAGAAAACTAGATGCATTAGCTTTAAGTGCGGGCCATTATCTAAATGTCAAGATTTAGAAAACAACACCCTTCGCAAGGATAAATCTCGAAGAAGA
The DNA here is from genome assembly GCA_038380435.1 of Ryuthela nishihirai. NCBI lineage: Eukaryota > Metazoa > Arthropoda > Arachnida > Araneae > Heptathelidae > Ryuthela > Ryuthela nishihirai. Next base: position 48,207,736 of record JAWZYU010000020.1, read on the forward strand.
CACATACACGTACATACATTACCCATTACTCTATGCGATCGCTTCCACTCCGAGACAAAAATAAGTAAGAAAGTCTTCTTAGGGATGGAGTTAAGTGAGATGAGAGCGAACGGGCTTCTCAAGTTTCAATTATCGTGAATAGGAAGAAGCATTACCGCTTCTTGATAGCGAGCATAGGTGCTTGGATTGTAAGAAGCTGATACTGGATCCAGACTTCGGCGGGGGGAAGCTAATGACGCACATGGTGGTTCATTGCCATTGAGGCCTTGTACTTATCTTTTCCTGCAGTCCGCTCGTTGTTGTTGTCATTAACATAGTCCTTTCTCTGGTAAATTGATATTTGCAGAGATATTTCCGAAGAGTTAAGATATTTGTTTCTCTTTCTGTGAACGACAGGCAAAGCTCTTTTAAAAAAATCAATGCGAGTCTGTTGCTTTTCTGTGTATATTTAAGAAATTGATGACTATATTGCTGTACATAAATGTTTCCTTCAAAAAGACGTTTTCTACATTTTTTTCCGGTCAATGTTTGCGTTATGTGATTCCGTAATGTTTCCGTTAATGATAGCGTTTAGCTTCTTTATTCGACTTTTTGTCGGTCAGGATTTCATTTATCATATTTCTAAAGGTATTCGTTCATTTCAAGGATTTTGGGATATCAATTCTTTAAGATTACCAATACGTCAATGGATTAAGATTGCTATCAAGAATCGATAATGCATCAAAGATTTAAAGTTGAGAATGTATCAGTGCTTTAAAGATGTGAATACTTCAACATTTTAAAGTGTTGAATGCATTCATCCTTTGTAAATTCTTTAATACTTTAAGGTTGTGAATACATTAATGCTTTAAGATGTGCATTCTTTAATGCTTTAAGGTTGCGAGTAAATCAGTGAAGCAGTGCTTCAAAGTTGTTATTGCATTTTATAAGGAATTAAAAACTTAAAACTGCTTTTGAAATCTCCTGTTTAATTTGAAAGGTGCAGTATCGAATATAAGAACACATTCAAACTAAAAGGTGTAATCACATACTTTCATTACTTTTCACATAACACAAAATCTATTCATTTTACGGATCTGTCCACAGTTAGGACAGTTTAAGATTAAATTTACATTTTAAATAAATATAGTTTGTGCTTTTTTGTTGTTATCTATTAGAGTAGATTTAGTTTAACTTACAAAGCTCTTGAAACGCTCTGAATAGCTCATTTATAAAGATGCTGCCAGACTTTTGAAAATATTTAGATGTATTCCTTTGAGGCCTGTTCTGTGCAACTATTCCTTGGCAGTAAATTGACAATTGCCTATATTATTGACATTATGTAATTTAAATTTATTGTCCATAATTGGACAATTAATTAATGCTTGAATGAAATATTCGGAAAAGTTGCAAAATGATTCAATTTTGCCTGGATCTAATGGGATGCTTAGCTCCACATTTTTATATCCCAATATATAGATTCATTTGCAAAGAGGTTAAACAAAGATGGTTAACTATTTTTACGAATGTCATAAAGTCAGATGAATGTGGGATTTCTTGCTGAAATTGAGAGTTTTTAATAGAAACTGTATGAAAGTCTTATTCAGTTTTTCAGCTTGAATGAAGATTTTTTTTCTGGTAGGGAGAAAATGTTTCAACAGATGTAAGCAGCATATATTTTTAGTCCCTTAAGTCTGAAGAATATTATCATTGGAGCTCGTATGCTATTCAGCCTTGGGAAATGGAGAATGAAATTATATATTCTTTCACATACTCCCAGTTAGGACAGTTGCTGCTGCTGACGATATGATATCTGTGGTTAAAAACTTGGAGAATGGACAAGCCAAGACATAAGCGTGTTATTAACGTTTCCATATTTCTTGAATTGTATATATGGTTGTTTTTACAGTGAATCGATTTAGCCGTGGGAACATATTTGGCACAGCAGAAGATTCACATTCCAACTCCAGATCTTTATATAATACCTTACGACATAAAATGATGATATTCTCTGTATATAAAGTTGATTCTGGATGAAAAATTGGAAGATCTATTGCTCTTTTTGCCAGAGACTCGGCCGACTCGTTAATTTCTAGACTCTGATGTTCCGGAACACAAACAAATGGAAGAGGCCAGAAGCTTTGCTTGTTGAAGAGAATGATGTAGATCAAGTACAGCTGAGTGTGGTTTGTCGAATGTTACTGAATGCTATGAACATAGGGGTCGAGTCAGGTAATAGGTTAAAATTATTATTTTCATTAATAATAGAGATGATGACACTGATCAGTGATGTAGCTTCAGCTGAGAATATTAATGTTCCTTTAATAATTTTTCACATACGAAAATTGCTCGGGAAGACAGGCAATTCCAAATTCCAGTTTGTTCATTAGATACCGAAGCATCATTTCCATCCAGACAGACTATGACCATCTTTGTTTAATTCAGAGTAGAAATATGATCTGATCAAGATAGCAGCTTGTGAAAATAGCTGCTGAAAACTAAGCGAGGTAATAAGAATTGCATAAGGTGGACAAATCCATGTCAGAATTGCAGGTGATTGCCCAATTGAAGGAGTGTGATTGATATGTAATGATTCCAATCGGTCATAAGCAAATAATGGAAAGCGTTTTTTCACCCGATTCCAACGATAAAAATAATTCAGGAAAATATGTCTTATTTACTTATTTTTATTCTTTAATTTACTGGTTATTCTGTGCCGTTCATGCGATTGTCATAGATATTTTGTTTTCTAAGAAGTACGTTTAATTTACCTTGAAACTTAGACGCACCATTTTTTTTAAATCAAAATTATGAATGAAACAATTCAAGAGTTTTTTCGGGACAAACCTACATGCAACTTTACCTCAAAGATAAAATGCAAAACATCCAGTGTCTAACAATGAAAATTGTCTAAACCATGATTTTGATCATTCATTCTTATCATCAATCAACATTAAATCGCATTTAAAGAGTTACGTAAGGAGGAATCCTTAATTGCAACGTTAACGATTATCAGATATCTGAAAAGTTGAGTAAACATATATAATCCCTTTTCCTCTTAAAAGCGTAATATTTTGCAGTTGTGTTTTTTTCGGAGATATTTTCTTAGTGAGAACGTCGCTATTGCAATTGAATATTCCAATTTTCATGAATCTTATTATGACAAAGTGGAAATATTCTCCAGCTGTTATGCACCATCATTGTCAACACAAAATATTTGTGAGTGAACAATCCAAAAGTTTTGCATATTAGAAATAGTTTGCATATAAGCATGAATCTAAAGTTTGCGTATGCATAACTCTAAGTGGACTGATACGCTAAGCGACAATTCTTTGCTTCGAGCGTTAAGCGTGAAGTACTCACCGGTAAAATTTGTGACTAATGTGTTTAATAAATGGAGACGATTACCATTTTCACAAATATCCTTATTTGTCATAATTAGTGTTGGCTGCAACCTATTAAACAGCACAAGCGGTAAATTTGAGATTCAGCAAACTTTATGGAGGAGAAAATTTGTGTATTGCATTGCTTGCTTTATATCTGAGATGAAACACTCTTGTTCAAACAATGGCAGGGTCACAAGGACCCCGAGGGCTCGGAGAATGTTGGGAAAGGGGACCCACTGAACAGATGTTAGGAAATAGATGAATTTTCCCGTCAAGACCATCTGGGGTGTTCTTTTACGTACAGAAGGTATGGCTCTCATGCATATGGAAACATGGCTTAACGCATCATCTGACGGATGGTGGCCTTTCTACGCCCATCAATGTATCCGTTCTCACCAATAAGCAGGGTAGCAGTTGAAAGAGATAAATCATACGTAAATTGTATGCGTGCAGGGCCGGATCTAGAGGGATGCCTCTAGTATAGGTAATAGAGGCAAAAAATTGATAAACTTATGTATGTTTCAGACAATTTTCAAGATATTTTAAACACCTCTAAACCGTAGGGGGGAAATGTTATATTGCAATTGGATTCCAGTCTCTTGCCCCCCTCCTCACCTTTCTTTTTTCCCCACTCGAAATTACTACTTTGAATGCCGTTGCGAATCGGCGTAATCAGTCAACGGTGGGTGTCAATGGCGTCTTTCAACCCTAAATTTTGGGAATTATAAATGAAGATCAGAGAGTAAATTCGTTTTGCGTCAAAACTTGTAAGGCTATAGCTAGTATATTATATTACTGGACACTTGTCTATGATTTTTTTCTATTGACAAATATATTTCCTCATTGCAAATTATTAATCTTAGCCGAACTGATTAGGCCATAATACAGCTCTGTCGCCCGTCATTAAATTCTATTGCTAAAATATTTCTTTCTGATGGGCAGACTCTCATCCTGACTTCGGTTAGCAGACAACATCAGTGGAATTAGAAAAGCTGTCGTCCGTCGGATGGTATGTTAAGCCATTACCCGTGTGCATGAGAGCCGTACCTTGTGCACGTTAAAGTACACTCTGAATGGCCTTAAGGGGGGCTACTATTGTCTCCTAACAGTTGTCCAGTGTATCTCCTTCCCCCAACTTTCTTTGAGTCCTTGGGATCCTTATGAGCTAGACATTTAGTCCAGTGTGTGCAAAAAATGCCACTCAGGGGTAAAATAGCCCAACTCTGATGCACAAAATCTAGTTTTAATTGCTCTTATATTATATTTATGAATCAATTTTACAAATAGTAGGTTGGTAATAACCAGTCAGTAATTATTCATTGCAATAAGAGTTCTTATCAACAATGAATAAATCTATCACTGGTTTTCGTATTGGTTTTATCAAGTCTCTTAATAATTGATGCTTCATTATTCAACAGATTCACCAATTAATCCACAATAATGCGATGGATGAAATACGAAAGAAAGGCCATATCTTATTAAGATCATACTTTCATAATACTCAAGAGTACTTCTGAATATTGTATCTTCACTAAACAAACACGTCAATTAATAATTAATACAGAGCCGTCTGATAGAAAAGCATTACGTAAAGATAAATTGTTTCTAACAGTGATCATTCTGAGGTGGGTTGTATCTAAAAAAATTAGGGGCAAAAGACTGGATTGTCAATGTAGCATAACATTTCCTCCTCCTTTTTACGAGTCTTTAAAAATTACTGGAAAAAAATATAAATAAGTTTAATAACTTTTTGCCTCTATTAGCCTTACTAGCATTCTTTAATAACCTATTTATTAAATAGATTATAAAGGAATGTTTTGATTCTCTGAGCCCTAGGTGGTTCTGCTGTGGCCCGAATAGCAGTTGAACAAAACACTCTCAAATATATACTCATATCCTTAACAAGATAATTTTTAGAGAATTTGCCATAACAAGTATGTTAATGCAATTTATTCATACAACAATACTTCGTTCAAAGCAGAATGTACGAAGAGAGTGACCTCTCGGGATGTTCCTGATCTTTTATTCTCTGGTCTCTCCGTAGGAGTCGATATATGACGTAGAAGAACGACTCTGAACAGGGGCGGATTGGGAGCATTAAACCGAGCCAGAATGGGCTTTCTTTGACCATAAAACTTCACCTCTATCGACATCGACTAGACGAACCACTTTGTTTGAAATCTAGAAACCCACGGGGAATGTCCAGTTGTCCCAAAAGGCCTGTCCACTCTCGGCACGATGCACTTGAAATGTCACTAGTTGTAATACACAAGTAGACACATAAATTTAGACAAGGAATGTCTATTTTTTAGTACATAATAAATCAATGCTTCCAGCGGACGAGTAACTAGATTTTTCTGTTTAAAACCGGAGCTGGAGGCCTTTTTCTTAAGGGAGTCGTTATTCACTGAAAATTTTCCTAAAGAAATTTGCGCTAATTCATTACAGCAAAAAACCATTGTCAATGCTAATTTTAAATTTATGCCAGCGGGTTGCTATGGAAACATGCCAAGCATGGAAGCAGCACTGACTGACCCTTTTGCTTTGCTCAAGGTGAATTAGTATAAAGCGGTTCAAAAGCAGTAAGATATTCTGTTAAATTATTCATAAGCTACCAGTAATCATATAACTATATAATTATAATTAATCTTTTATAATTTTTTAATACATCTTTTCGGCACTCCAAATGGAAAATCAAGATTAACCCAGTTAAAAGCCAGTCAGTTCCCTTCTCTAGAAAGAATATTGTTAATCCTGATTCTTCTAAAATTTTGGAGTTGAAACATCCTGGACACCAACGGTGAAATACCTTGGTGTCATTCTACATAAAAAAACTTTGTTGGAATGCGCATATTGATTATGTGCTCTCAAAGGCTAAAATCATCAGATGTAAACTTGCACACCTGATAAGGTGCAGCTCGAAACTGCCTCCAGAAAAGAAATTATTTCTTTATAAGACTCATCTGCGGTCAGTCCTTACATATACCTCACCAGTGTGAAGTAATACTACCAACACCAATGTCAGGAGTCTTCAGAGTTTCCAAAATAAAATCCTCAGATCTGTGGTCAGTGATTGCTTTGTGAAAAACAAGACCATTCATACTGATTTGAGCACTAACCCCATATACACTCATATTCGGAAGTTCGCGGAGTCCTTTTTCGAGGCAGTGGGAGATAATCCTTATGGTATAATTAGATCTTCGACTGATTATGATCCATTGGTTTTGAACCAATTCAAGCGTCCTAAGATTGTGGTGTATGACACCCGCATGTCTAACTTTTAGTAGTGTTTCTTTAGCAAGTTTGTTTTGCCCGTGTGGCCCCTTTGGGGTTTATGTGCTTTACCTTTGTTATTGCCAATCAGGCACTATTTTAGATTCGAGATATAAGCCATAAGCTTGGAGCCCTTAATTAATAAAAGATATGGGATATCATCTTTACCTCTGAGCGGCAATTTTTTTGCACCCAATGGGCTAAATGATCAGGAGCCACAAGGGCTCAGAAGTTGGGGAGTGGGGACACATTGGGAATCTGTTAGGAGACAGATAGTAGCCTCCTGTCAAGGCCGTCAAGCTTGTTCTTTAACCTACTCAGGGTATGTCTCTCTCTCGCACACAAGACACGTCTTAACGTCCTATCCGACGGACGACGGCCTTTCCAAGTGCATTGGTGTCCCCTACTGACCGAGAGCGAAGCGGGGAGTTTCGCGGAGATAAATTTCAATGCTGGCCCAGCTGGGACTCGAACCTGAGAACTGTAGATTACGAGTTTATTGCGCTACCGACTGAGCCACCTCCGCCTCCCATAAAAATGTTCAGCTTAGACAAAACGTAAATGATGACCTTAAATGCTGATTTGATCAATATGGTGTGAAAATTAAATTATACTTTGTATTTGAAAATCAAAAGCATTGTTTTCGCAGATGGTTATTTCTTATTGGCTACCGTGTCTATTAAATCAGTTGTTATTAAAACAACCGATAAAAAATTAGGTTGAATTAAATTTCTAGAAATAAATTCTACACAATTTAATAGTTTCAAACTTTTCAATAAGTAATTAGCACATTAAAAATTGATATCGAGAAGTAGTTCTTACAGCAAAGTGAATACAATGTAATCTAATATTAGAGAAGAAAGTTTGTTTGTGTGGTCTTGTGTTTGTTTGTGTGTTTGTCTGTCCACTCTGCCCCCAAAAGAGTTAGAGACACGAAACTTTGCATGAACGTTTCCTTCACCCAGGGCGGAATATAGGTTATGTAAAACCTGCTGGGGTCATTCAAAATTGGGATGGTTATTCAAATTACTGTTGCCACCAATAAATTTGAAAGAAGGAATGCATCAAACTAATTTATTTCTGATTCCGCGTAATAGACATTGTTCAGTTTGTTGGGTAAAGAGCACGAGCGCTTCTTTGGAAATTGAAGTCATTCTAATTAAGCACGAGCAGGACACGTGATTCTTTGTTGAAAGGAAAGCATCAAAAACTAAGAATTCTTCTCGGGAATTAAAATCATTAACTTATTTGAAAAATATGTAAAACTTAATAAACGTAATACGTTAATGAATAAAAGTTTCAATATGTTAAGTAATAAATAATGTTTTTCAATAACAATAATAATTTTTTCATAGTATCCATATATTTTTTTGGGCAACTCAGATCATATTTAATTTTCTTTTTCTACAAAGTTACATATACCTGGAAAACTGTATCCGAGGAACTCTGGTGGGTACGAAACGATTTGAAAAGTTTGATTATCTGAGCGAGGTAATTCCGTTTTTTGGTTTAGAAACTTCTGTTGTGAGGAGATTTATACGGTACCATGATTTTTATGCCAAATGAAAGCTTGTGACGTGGGGAGTGCCATCTACTCTATATTATAAAGAGCTTCAGACCCGAGCAACGCCTAGTAAATCTGCTAGTTTTACAATAATATAATTAGAGAAATGTAAACTAATGCTGTGTTCATTCTTTGTAAGGCTAACTTCGCTCCATGCATAAAGCACGATACTTATAATGATTGCCAGCGTTGAGATTCATCCCCAAAAAATTCCCCGCCCTTCCTCGGGGCTTTCCAATGGGCTTGGAAAGGCCGTCGTTCTTCGGACAGGTGGTTAAGCCGTAACACCTCAAAGTGCACATTAAAGAATACGCTGTATGGCATTTACTGGAGGTTACGATCTGTTCTCTAACAGCTGTCCAGTGGGTCTCCTCCCCCTAACCTATTGTGCTAGCGTATTGTGTGAAAAAAACGTTCAGAGCAAAATAGCTCAAACCGATCATGATTTTGCATTAGTTACTATGAAAGATTAACTCCTTTTCTCTGTACATTCCTTGCCTGAGGTAAACATTTTCTATTGTTAACCCCAGATTAAGATAACCAGAGGAAATACCTTTTGTGTTAGAATGGGTTTCGAGTGACCATTAATCGATATTAGCGACACCAATGGCATGATGAGAAAATAAACAAAAGTAAAGTTTAAATGATTTAATTCGTCTAAAATTGAAATTTAAAGATGTGAAAGTGAAATAATAAGCTTATTACTATTATTAAAATATTATTTAATATTTAAAGTATAATTATTAATTATTATTATTAATATTATTAATATTATTTAACATCTTGAAAATTAAACAATTACCTGCTGAATTTTAATATTTATAATTTTTTCCTACAGTAATACAAACTGTATATTTATATATAAATAGAATGTAGAAATAAGAAAGTAATAATAATTTTGTATTTATATTATAAAATACATATATTGCAAGGAGCGAAATCGAAGTGAGTAGTACATATCCATGATGATAGAAGCGCTGAAAGAGTAAACGGTGGATTTTGAACGTTAGTTGTCCTATATGTACCGAGTTAATTAATCTGTGGTGTTAAACATCCATAAAATCACATGGGTGGAAACATTCCTGCTGTAGTTTCGATTCTAATACCCTACCTATAGTATTAGAATCTTTCTGGATTTTAAAACAGCGTCCAAGATCCTGTTCTAAGACCAAAAAGCTCAGAAAAAAATTGCAAAAATACATCTTCATATTCGTATGTTACCCAATATTTCATCAATTGTTTACTCTGCTTGCAAATTTTTCCTTCATGCATTCTGTCATCGAACTGTTTACATATCGTCCTCTTGGACCGTCTCCTTCATCCATCAGTCGAAAGAGATAGAAGCATCTTTTCATCTCTTCTTACGTGTCTTTTCCAATGTAAATCAATCTACCTTTCTGCTCTTTTTTGCTCCCCAGAAGGAGGCAGAACGACGCGAAACTCACGGTAACGATCAACTGCGACACACCAGTTGCTGTCGTCTCCTTCCACTCACTCTAATGCTACATCCATCACCTGATTTGTTCCCTTCATCTCAGTGATGGATGACGCTGAGAGAAAAGGTCTAGGGGAACGGATGTTCCTAGCAGAGAATCGTTGAAACCTTTCTCTCAGACACATGATATAAAAGGACAAAAGATGTTCCCCTTTTCATCCCATCACAGAGTAAGGCAATATCTTTTCTTCATGGATTCCATCATTGCTTTAGCTTCATTCTTATGGCATTCCGAAAGGAAAGGCTTCAGTCTCTTGATTCTTGGTGTAATCAAGTCGTTTCTGGGCCATGGATCAAGAGACCACCGAGGTCATTCCAGGTCAAGTGATCGAATATTATTTAACTTTTGAACCTTGACTCGGATTTGCATGAAATTTTGTATGTATATAGTGAAAAAACCTGAATTTTAAAATTCTATGCGAATTAGGTTTTACGATATGAAGACTTGAAATGGAGAAAATATCGTAAATTTGGCCCTACTGATTATCATATTCCTAATAACTAGAGTTAGAGATGAGATAGAAGAATAAATAAAGTACTGTTTTGTTCCTTTTTTAATGAATTTTAAATTGATATGTGAATACTTTCCGACAAGGTAAAATCTTAAGATCACTGTTTCAAATAAACGTATAAACATATAACCTCAAATAAACCTTTAACTTCTCAAAAAACATATGCTTTAAAATTTTGAAAAAAAAAATTCTTGTTTAGCCTTTCATATGTCAAGCATGTGTATACGAATTTTAAACTTGGGATCTAGAAAGGATCATATTTTGACACATTTTTTAATTGTATTGATGTCTTTGAAAAGCCTCTCCAAATATTAGGTTTATTACTGTAAATATTGATTAGTTTAAATCTCACATAAAAGAAATTTATTTTGCTAACTTAGAAGGCATACTAATGCTAAATACTAAAATGATGATTGTTGAAAACACAGTGAAAGCAGACTTTTATTTTTCACTGTGCAAGCTTCTTTAAAGAATTCATTGTATATTCCGTCTCCTATTTAGACAAATTGTAGGGTGGCCATATGCATTTTTTTGGTTTCACTTTCGATAGAATTTTTCTTGCAGATACAGTCAGTTGCAGTTTACTATAGGGATTCAGAAGGGTCCAAGTACAAATATTTTGTGTTCATTTCAGAAAATATTCAGCATGACACAGTTAACTGTTCATTTATTTTAGAACAAACTCATTGCTTACCTTTGTTCTTACATAATTTCAAATTTAAAAAAAAGTGTATTATTTCTCCTCTGGGTCAGCTGCATGATATAAAAATAGGAAATATTTTTTGAATCTATGTCACCATCCAGAAGATTTTGGGATAAATCTAGAATGGCATTTCAATGTCACTGCTCACGGTTAAGGAATATGTGATGGAATAGAAGGAGCTGTCAAAAGCGCTGCTAAGGCAAACCTCCAAAGGCACTATGAACACCAAATATTATACCACTTTAGTTATTTACTTGGAGTCAAACAAATATGTCATCAATTCATTCCCTTTACTGTACAAATGAAGATTCCAATGAAGAAGAAAAGTTGCTTAAGAAACGTATACTTGAAGCAAAATCTGTTCCTGGCCCACAGAAATTTCATGGTATTATTCCGCTTTCGAAAAAAAAATGAAATATTACTAATAATATATTCAAAAAGTTATGAGACGCTTGAATATTTTTTATCTGATTAATGATTTTGTGACTTGTGAATGGCGAAAACAGTGGTAGTGAGCCCATGTAGTGTATATGGACAATAAAAGTGAAGAAGTGTTACTAACATTTTTACATCCATCTGGTCCTGCAGCATCCTTTGTTTATCGAACAAAATCTGAGAATCTTACTGTATGTGCAAAACAAATTCTGACCCAAAAACTGTAGCTGGCCACACCTACAATTTGTTTAAACAGGAGATGGAATGTATAACGTATTCTTTAAAGAAACTTGTGCAGCGAGAATTAAATGTCTGTTTTCACAGTATTTTCATCTATCATCATTTTATTAAGTATTTAGTATTAGAATGCCTTCTAAGTTAGCAAAAATAAATTTCTTTTTTGTGAGATTTAAATTTATTAATATTTATAGTAATAAACATAATTTTTTGGATAGGCTTTTGAAATACATCAATGGTAGTAAAAATATGTTAAAATAAGATCCTATTTAGATCTTAAGTTCAAAATTCGTATAAATATGCTTGAGATATGAAAGACTGCATGAATTTATTTCAATGTTAAAACAGATGTTTTTGTGAAAAATAAGGTCAAATATTTGAAACAATGACCTTGAGAAATGAAATCTTACACAGAGATTTGGATATTTCCAATATCAAGGACTTGACCAAAGAACGATCAATCAAATTTTACGGAAATATGAAAGATCACCCTAGCCAATTAGGAACTAATCTGATGAACTACGACAGCACTTGAGAAAAGACACAAGCGTCCAAGCTCGATCTTATTGTGAGTTGTGTTATGTAACCTGCGGTTTCTGGACTTTCCCAGATTATCGCAGTGTGACTTAACACTATGATATGTGGCGCAGAACACTACCTAATTGAAGATGAAGAAGGTTATGTGCAAAACTTTGTCCTAATTTTGATGAAGAAGGTTATGGTGCAAAACTTTTGGTACTTCGAAAATACAGTTATGAGCTCTGATCTCTCTCTCAGAATCAGATTATTAATTTACTTAATACAGATTACATGCTGATATTAAACGTCGTAGAAACAATAGCATCATATGCAGTTATGATAATAGCAAGAGGCTACAGCTCACATGTAGAAACTTCTGCCTAATGACAGTTTAGTCTTCGGAAGAGACGAAAGAGAAAAAGGACTTGTTCTGTCAAGTTTCGTAGTTCTACATGTCTCTTGTGATGTCTAAAATGCTGATGTGTGACGTGGACGCTGTAAATGCAGTGTATGGATGCTCCAGCCAGTTGCAGCCATCCATCAAGGTTGTAAAGGGACGCAGAAAGGCATGTGTGTGACAGGGAATAGGTGACAGCGGAAGTAACAGCCACTGTTCGTCTTAAGAGACGGAACTAGCGTCAGTAATACACTTCGCCGTGTAGCACATTTATCACTCCAGTCAGCTCAAGGAACAAGCTTCAGAAAATGCGATATCCAGCTAAAAAAGTTGGATAGGAATAAAAACTTTTCCTTTAAAAAAAACTCTTACAACTTTGCTAGTAAGGAATCCTTTGAAGTTTCTCTTTTACTGTTTTAAATATATTACGATGTCTCCTCTAGCCTAAGTATGTTCTTATTAATCAGTACATTAAAATGTTAAAATGTTACGTAGAAATTGTTCCACATAGCTGGAAAGTGTTTTAGAATCAGTACTGCGTCTGATAGACATGTCTTTCACTTTTCGCACCTGCGTGATCTTTCGGGCTAAACAAATAACATTTTTTTGAAAGAACAAATAGGTTGATATCGAGCAGGAAACACTGAATATATTTAGAAACGTAAGTAAATGTGAAAATGCAATTCATTCAAAAATGTATTTAAAGTTAGCAATTTTTAAAATAAGCATTTCATTTCAAAACGACTCTAGTAGTAAGTTAAAAAAATAAATTAAATGTGTTTTATATTAATGAAATAAAGAATATTGTTTTAGGGAGGGCAGGTCCTAGAAAAAATAAAGAGGGAGGGGAGAGGACAAGAAACTCGATTCTCGATTTCCATTGCAGTATGACATTTTTCCTTCCGCCTTAGAGGTCTTCAGAAAATTTCTTGAAAAATTCATCCTCTCTCTTAGCACATCTTCGCCCTTAATAGGGAGTCGCACCCCACAGTTTGGAAACCACTAAGCTAGGATATCTATCTTACTAAAAGAATCTGTTTTCTTATCAAAATGCATAACTAAGTCATTTTTTATAAGAAATTAACAAATTCTTTTTACGAATTCGAAGCATGTAAATTTTAAATTGTAGTTCTTGAGCAAATGCCCGATTTTTTTTTGTTTCTGAAATTAACATTTTATTTAATTGAGTACGTGACTTACGAACATAATGTGTACCTTGAATATGTTCGTATACTGTGTACCATGAATGTATTCGCAAGCTATGTATCACGAACGTTTTAATGATTTGAATTCATTTTCCTCGTAAGAAATGATGCTAAATCCGTTAATGCGTTCCTTCATCACCGCCAAAAAATCAACTTTCTTTTAAAAACAAATGAGTAAGTCAGTGAATACTTTTAAATGAGTTTTTATGTTTTAATAAAAAATTATAAAGTGTTACATATTGTAATTTGACTCACTTTTCAAAACCTGAGTGTAAAGGCTTGAAATTCCATTATTATTCATATTTAAATCTTTCAGAAGCTCGTAAATTGCACTGATGCTGTGAAACATATCGTTGATCGGTTAAATGTTCAGTAACCGTCATTAAACCTACTTGAAAACTTCTCACGATTAGAAAAAAAATATTTCCGATGGAAAACAAAAACGTCACTAATAACTATTACGAAATATAAGTAGCTGTGTGGCTTTTCTAGAAATCCAAATATTTCAATTTTGTAATATTATAAATAAATAAAATATGATATTAATCAGAATTCTTTAAATAATCTTTCTGCCGGTAGGTAAATTGTAAATTAATATACAATCAAAAATAAATTCGTTACATTATCAATATATGTACAGGTATAGGGCCGAATCTGGGTTTGAGGGGTAAGGGGGCCATGCTCCCTCCCTTTTCAGAATGCTAGTAAAGGTAATAGAGCAAAAAATTGTTAAATATATATATATATTTGATGCATATCAAAGAATGTATTTAAATACCTGTAAATGGAGATAAAAATGTTATCTGCATTGGAAATTCAGTTTCTTGGCTCTCCCTTCTACATTTTTCCCGGCTTGATTGTGTTTTTTGTTCCCCCCCCCTCGATATTTTCTAGATCCGGGTCTGTACAGGTATCTTCCTTGTATTGACAATTGAAACGAAAGAGCAATGGTGCGATGCAAACAATCACCTCTCACTAAACACAAGGCCTAGGAGAGAATGTGATAAATTGTCAAATTCCATACCCGAGGTATGTCATCGAGTACTTCATTGATTTCTGCCTTGTCCCCTTCTGTAGCGGTAAAGTACCACTACAGCTTGGAGGCGTTCGACATATCATACATCCACAAAGAAAAACCAAAGGCCCTAATGGCCAAGGATAGAAAACATTATACAAAGCTAAAGAAAGGAGCAGAGGGAGACCCAGCTACAAGAACCTCCCAACAAAACCAAAGTTTACAAAATTTCGACATCGACATTCTCATGTGGTCTATCACCAACAGATCACGCAGACCATATTTCCATTTCCAAATGACTATTTCGGGACTCCGAACAATCTGATTGAAAATCAGGTCATTCCGAGCTTTCCACAGTTGATATTTAACCTTTGACAGCAGAAAGTTACGAACGCAATTCCTACTGTCAGGAGCCAGCACAGGTACGTGGAACAGGATGCTAATCCGGTCATTTGGAGTTGTATGCAGCCACTTTCCAACAAGCTCCCAGATGCGCTGTGCAAAGGCACAGGTGCAAAGAAGATGCTCGCAGTCCTCCGGCAGACCACAGCGACCACAAGTATCACTCTGCACCAAACGCTGCTGGCGAAGCCGCATAAAGGTGGGTACAATCTCATGTGTTGCCTTCCAGTAAGCTGTCGATGCGAAGGCGGTAGACAATTACTATTAAGGTTGCACCAGGCAGTATCCCAGGGAAGAGTCGGCAGACATCGAGCGACGTCTGCCTCTCCCTCCCCGAGGTCCACCTGATACAACATAAACCTTATATTCCTCACAGAGAAATCAAGGTGCAAGCTGAAAACATTATATAAAGCACAAAAATTACGTAATTCTAGGTAGTGGCGACAGAGATGGGCCACCATAATTAACAACAGGTAACAATTCCTGGCCAAAGGGGCTCAGGAACAAACAGAGGAAGGCTGACACAGGATGGTCAGTCTTCAGTAGGCTGTCGTACGTGTCGATGAGTCGGAGGTATTTAAACCACAACTCAGGATCACGAAGATCAAGACCATCTCGCGCAATGGGCTGAAACAGGTGAGAACGCTTGAGCGGATTAGTCCTCTTCTGCCAGACGAATTGAACAATAATGGTCGAAATGCGCCTAATTTAGGTACGGGGTGGTGCCTGTACCTGAATCATCATCATCATCATCATCATCCTCAAGCAGCCATGGGCTACGGAGGTCCAACCAAACCGTGCAATTTAGTTCTCCAAGCAAGTCTATCCTGAGCTACATCTACTGCATCTGGCCACTGCACACCAATTCTAACAAGGTCTTGTTTGACATTGTCTGCCCACCGCATCCTAGGTCTCCCTTTCCTTCTGAGGCCTTTAGGCACACTGTTCATAACCCTATTCGCCAATCTTATTCATACGGGCAACATGGCCAAACCAACGGAGTCTCTCTCTGCACAATATGCTGCTTAAAGGAGGTTGCAAACTCCTTTGCCTAATCTCATCATTAGTTACAAAGTTGAACCACCTAATGCCCAAGATACTACGTAAGCATCTGGAATCAAAAGCATCTAGTTTCCTGTTATCTTGTTTACAAAGTGTCCAAGTTTCACTACCATAACTAACCCTAGAAAGAACCAAACTATTATACAGTCTAATTTTAGTCTTTAGGTGTATACGCCTATTTCTCCACACTCTCCATAGGTTCTTAAAAGTCCCAGCAGCAATCCCTATTCGTCTGTTAATCTCATGCCGCACATCACCATTATCTGTTACATAGCTCCCAAGATAATTAAACTGTGACACCTGCTCAAGACTGCAACCCTTCAGATTAACTGAATCACAGCCTGCCTGACCAATTTTCATCACTTTAGTTTTCTCTCTGTTTATAACCAAACCTACTCTACTACCAGTCTCATCAACAGCTCGAATGAAAGAGTTCATCTCATCAACATCATTTGCCAAAAGGGCTAAATCATCAGCATAATCTAAATCAGAAATTTTCGTATCTCCAGCCCATTTAAGGCCAAAATCTTTCCCTTGAAGTGAATTTCGCATAACATAATCAATAACCAAGCTAAAAAGAAAAGGAGACAAAATGCACCCTTGTCGAACACCAGAAGTAATGCTAAACCAATTGCTACAAGCCTTACCAACTCTCACACACGACTCAGTGTTATTATAGAGAGCTTTCATAATGTTAACTAACTTGTCTGGTATACCATATGATCTCACAATCAACCACAAATTATGACGATCAACAGAGTCAAAAGCCTTTTTGAAATCAACAAAGCTAGCAACCAAAGGTTTCTGAAACTCTAAACATTTCTCAAGAATCTGCCTAAGTGAAAATATCTGATCCACACATCCCCTACCACTTCTGAATCCACATTGCTCATCACGCAATTGACTGTCAACCAGATTCTTAATTCTATTAAGCACAATCATGGAAAGAACTTTACCTGGAACAGAGAGTAGGCTGATACCCCTATAGTTATCACAAGAACTGCGATCACCTTTTTTGAAAATAGGGATAACAATAGCTCTGGTAAAATCCTTAGGAACCATGCCTTTATCATAAAAGATATTCAGAATTTCAGTCATCCAAGTGGTAACCGAAACATTCCCAGCTCTAAGCATTTCCGTAGTAATTTCATCTACCCCTGGGGATTTATGAAGTTTAAGTTTAGAAACAGCCAAAATAACTTCAGATTGTGTTATAGGACCAACATTAAAGCCACCAATGCATCTATCATTATTGCAAACAATGGGAGTAGAACTAACTACATTGTTTAGAACATCACTGAAATGCTCAGCCCACCTAGCCATGACAGAATCCTCCCCTTCTATAACCTTACCTTGTTTATCCTTCAATCCTTGTATGCCTGTCCGTTTTCTACCACACAAAACATTAACTATCTGGTACAGCTCTCTGCTGTTGTGCTGTCTAACTGCTTCCTCGGCTTTGTCAGCCAAACCATCAAGCCAAAGATTCTTATCAGCAGCTAACTGATCCTTTACAAGTTTATTAAGGTCTCTGTAATGCTTTCTATTAGGACTAGTAGGGTATTGATTAAGGGCATTCCTGCAGTTCTTTCTTTCCGAAATAAGCTCAAGTGCCTTATCACTCAGATAATTTTGCCTCTTCTGCTCCTTTTTTCCTAAAAGAGTACTGTTAGTGTCCAAAAAAGCCTGTTTAAAATGATCCCATTCTTCCTCAACTTCAGTAGTAAGCAAACCATGACTGTCATAATGACTAAGTAACCTATCATGGTAAGCTTTGGCTATAACTGGATCTTTCAGAGCTTCAGTATTAAAAGTAAATTTTTTAACCCTAGCACAACACTTTTTAAGTTTAAGTTGCAACACACTTTTAACAAGGTAATGGTCAGATCCAATTTCAGCTCCCCTATATGCCCTGGTATTCCTAACAGAACTAGCCCATTTGCTGTTAATTAATATGTAATCAATCATATTCTTATGCAGCCCATCAGGTGAAAACCATGTGTACTTATGTATGTCGCGGTGTTTGTAATAAGTGTTAGTTATTCTGAATCCATTGAGTTTACTTACCTGTAGGAGACGTTGCCCATTGCCATTGCAGCTACCAATACCAAAAGGGCCTATTACTCCTCCCCAAAGGTCAGAGTCAGTACCAACTTTGGCATTGAAGTCACCAAGAACAAGGGTAATATCTCCTTTCTTGACAGAATTCAAAATATCCTGAAGTTGTTCATAAAACCTATCCTTCTCATCCTCATCGGCATCCTCAGTGGGGGCATAACAGCAGATAACATTCAAGGCACAAATTTGGGAAGGAGAATTTTATTGGAAATTTTGACCCTCCCATGGAACGTATGATCCAAAGCCCCTCACACCTCATACTCGAGACTCAAGCCGTCCAGCAAAGCGTCCCAAGTGGAGTTGTGGCATCCCTTGTTGTCAAAATACACACCCAAAAGCTTTAGAGTTTCTTGGATGGCAATGGCAGCATACTGAGGTGGCAGTTGCCAACCATCCCATGTCAGAATTCTAGACTTCTCGAGATTGATCCTTGCCCCTGTGACCAAGCAGTAAGAATCGAAATGCCGAGCGAATGGGGGCATGGAGTCCTCATCCCGAAGGAAGAAGCACGAGTCATCCGCATAGGCTAGGCATTTCACCTGCTCAAGCCCCAGGTTGGAGACCGAAATCCCCCAAACATCCGGACGGGTTTGAATCCGGCGGAGCAGAATCTCAATCCCAAGAATGAATAACGCCGGTGATAAGGGGCATCCCTGGTGAACGCCCCTAGTCACCGGAACAGCAGTAGGCGAAACACCATTGACTATTAATACACTAGAAATGTCACAATACAATAACTGTACCATGGACAAGAAGACTGGACCATCTCGCGCAATGGGCTGAAACCATCTCAGTTTGCGTACGAAATACTTTGGGAACAGTTGCGTACTTTGGGTACAGTTGCGTACTTTGGGTACAGTTGCGTACGAAATATTTTGGGAAACAAAATTATTTTTAACTTTTTCATGGAAATAAAAATATTTTTAACATCGGGTTATATATTTTTAACTGTGGTTAGGCAAGGATTTGTCGATCACTATGCAAATTTCTTCAAATCTGATGTCCTCAGTGCTAGGCTCGGATGGCCCTGATCGGATGGCCCCTCGGATGGTCATGAGCCCTCAACATGTCTCATGTGAAGTCATGTGAGACACGGTGAAAGGCCTTACTCTGATCAATAGCAAACAGGCAGCACTTAAGCACTGTTTGTTTGATGTATTGAATTACGTTCCGAAAAAACCGCAAATTTTGAGAAATTTTGCGTCCTCCCACACCGCAGGTCTGGACAGGCCGGATAAGTTCCGGCAAGGCCGCAGAAAGCCATTATGAGAGAACCTTGGCCAAGATCTTGTAATCACAATTAAGCAAGGAGATGGGTCTCCATCCCTCCACATTGTGAGCAATGTCATTTGGATCTTTCTTGAGCAAACTGATGTTAGCGGAACGCTCATAACACCTTTCTGCATTAAGGACATTAAACACCTGTGCCAGAAACCCAGCAAGCAAGCTCGCAAAACGCTGGTAGAAATCGCCAGGAAGGCCATCCGTCCCCGGCGCCCGGGGACGGATGGCCTGCCGATTTCGCATAAAACGGATGGCCCTCTAGATCTCCTCATGCGAGATCGGCTACTCGCAGGAATCACGTATCTGAGGAGAAATGGTTGGCACACCGTCCAACCATCCGAGCCTAGCACTGAGGACATCAGATTTGAAGAAATTTGCATAGTGATCGACAAATCCTTGCCTAACCACAGTTAAAAATATATAACCCGATGTTAAAAATATTTTTATTCCCATGAAAACGTTAAAAATATTTTTATTCCCATGAAAACATTAAAAATAATTTTGCTTTCCAAAATATTTCGTACGCAAAGCGTAAACTGTGGACAACTGTTGAAGAGTCTGTCCATAATGTATTGTTGTCTTGAGCGAGAGTTCTCATCAAAGAGTTCACTATTGAGATGACACTTCCTTTCCATAATTTAAATGTCTTATTTGCAAATATTTATCATTCGTGTACATCGGCTACTTAATAACCGTAGAGGTTTTAGAATGTTTGATGTACGATGTATGTTTGCGAGTAAAAAAATCAGTGTAATGATTTATTAATGACTAATAATTAGTTGAAAAATATACTGTGATTAAAAGAATGTCTGTAGCACGTAAAAATGTACTTTACTAAATATTAAGCAAAACGTTATCTAAATATAATTTTGCAAATTCTTCTGAGTTACTTTTGCACTTTCAAATGCAGTAATTTTCATAGATTTCATTCCAGTTCTCCACGTCACACTCCAGTAATTTTTTTAATCTTGTATTCTACTTTATCCGCAAAGAGATCGCTTCTTTCCCAAATGATAAGTTTTTTAAATTGGGATTTTATTCCAATACATTTTTGTTTTCTTTTTAAAGTGAATATCATCATCGAATTTTTAATTCAGTTTTTTGTTTCATTATCTCAAATACTATTTTTTTTCACTCCTGTCAGCCATCAATAATGAAGTAATGTTTGCTGATATTCTTGCATATCGTATCAAATCTCAGATTTTATATGCTATATGGAACAAATAGGAACCAGATTCATTACTGAATCCAATCAGGTAGCAAACAGCAACCATATTCATTACTGAATCCAATCAGGCAGCAAACATAACCAGACTCATTTCTGAATCCAATCAGGGAGCAAAAAACTGAACCAGACTCATTACCGAATCCAGTCAAATCGCAAAGAGAACCATACTCATTGCCGAATACAGTCAGATGGGAAACAGAACCAGACTCATTACGAATCCAGTCAGGTAGAAAAACAGAACCAGACTCATCACCGAATCCAATAAGGAAGCAAAACAGAACTAGACTCGTTACTGAATCCAGTCAGGCAGCAAACAGACTAGACTCATTACCGAATACAGTCAAATGGTAAAGAGAACCAGACTCATTACTGAATCCAGTCAGGTAGGAGACAGCAACCAGACTCATTACTGAATCCAAGCAGGTAGCAAACAGAACCAGACTCATTGATGAATCCATTGAGGTAGCCAAACAGAAACAGAATGAATATCGATGACCATTGATTAAAACTTAGTTGGATTTTTTATCTATGAGTGATACTATTTGCACACAATGGTTTAAATGGTCAGGTCATAAAGTCCTCAAGAACTCAGAAAAGGTTGGGAAAGGAGATCTACTGGACAGCTGTTAGGAATTTACGAGAAAGAATAACGCCTTTTTTTTACCAATTAGCTTATAGTGCGACATTGTAAATTCTTGAAAATCAGTGCATAGCTTTTGTTGGGGGAGCCCACGATGATAATTTCCCACGAGTGTGTGTCATGAAGCGCTGCCTGAGTATTATAAGCAAATATTTAGTACCAAACGAACACAAAAATCAGATAGTCAACACTGGACTCTTTTTTTTTTCAGGCGAGTACTTCACCTGGGTTGCTATTACGGCCGAGTGATTTCATGTTTTTTATGCATAATTTTATCTTATATATTTTTTTAAATTTATTAATCTTTACAGTGGTTTTTATTGTATACATCTGTGTTTATATTTTATAAGTTATAATTATTAATTTCTGTCCCTTTGATTGGGCCTCTGGAGCCTCAAGGGACCCTAATAAATAATATTATTCTCATTGAAGTAAATGTTATAATACCATCGGTTAAAGTAGATTACATTACATGCGGAGTTGCAATTAATGCATCCACCGGTCATGCCATAGCCACATCGATACACCAGGACTAGACAGCCATTAAACAAAGAAGTAAATTAAATAGTATGTGTAAAGTTTTAAGTGATTTAATTTTTTCAGAATTTAACAAAACACTATATAATTTAAATTATTGTAAGATCAGGTAATTTAATTATTCTATTTATTAAAATATTTCAAAATTAATGCTAAATTTTTAATTAAATAACTACTAGAATAATTTCAACAGAAGGAATTATAATAAATTCGCTGTGCATAAAAAATTTCTTATCTTGTTAGCGCACTGTTCAAGCTCAATGTACCTGGGTAGATTGGTTAAGCGGAGGTCCTCATGTATTTGCAATTCTTTACTTTCGGTTGTTTACAGGTGACAGATAGTAGCCTTCCATCAAGGCCACCCAGTGTGTTTTTTAACGTGCACAGTGTATGGCAAGACAGATCACAAACCCTTCGCGTCTTCAAATGAGCCAACTACCACCCCGTTTTACTTTTGAATATTCCAAATCTTTTTATCCATTTTGTTTAAAATATTGTAGTCTTTCATGTATTTGGATTAACATTATTTGAAAATGTGACATCTGCCTTAAAAGTTTACGTGAGGTAAAAATATTTTATATTTCCCTTATGAAATTTCTCAGAAAGAATTAATCTCTTCAACAGATAAAAAATTTTACCTCATTGTTGGAAAAATGCGATGACACATATAAACAATAATATGGGATTGCTTTCGTTAAATCATCTTGGATTTGTCGAAAGAACAAAATAAGAACATCATTATCATCCTCAAGCAGCCATTGGCTAAGGAGGTTCAACCAGACCGTGCAATTTAGTTCTCCAAGCAAGTCTATCCTGAGCTACATAATAATAATATTAATAATAATAATAATCTTTATTCATATTCATGTTAGTTATACAAAAGTTTAAACAAATGACCCGCAAAGCATCTGCTTATCTGCAGGAGAGAAGAATAATAACGTTGCATGAAAATACATAAGATATAGTTTATAACAATGTCATCAAATTATATGAATTCCAGTGGAAGCTCCATTGTGGTGGTTGAAAGTTTTATTTAAAATTTAGTGCCTAGAAGAAAATTTTTTGTCTTATTTTTGATTTCTTTAAAATTGTTTAATAAAATAATTTCCCTTGGCAGTTGATTGAACATGCAAGGTATTGTATATGCCCTTGTACATTTCCCATAATTGTTTAATATGTTTGGAAGTTGGAAATAATTTTTGGATTGTAACCTTGTGTTTTTCCCATGAGAGATTTTAGATTTAAATTGATTATCAAAAAAATATTTTAAAGTGATGCTGTATTTGAAAAGGTTGTGAAAAGAGAGTACACCTAGATAATTTAGTCTTTCTTCGCTATGATAAAATGAATTTCTTAAGTTGTATGGAATTATATTTTTAGCAATGGATGATTGAATAGTTTCTATTTTCTTTATATTTGTGAGGTTAGTTGAGCCGTATATTGTCAAACCATAGGTCAATATAGATTTACAGATAGCTTTGTAAACCAAAATACATGTATGTGTGCTTGCAACAAATTGTAGTTTATAAAGTTTAGATGCACATAGACGCAATTTCCCTGCTAACTTTTGAATATGTGTATTCCATCGGAAGGTTGTGTCCATGTAGAGTCCAAGATATTTATGGCTCTCAACACGCTCAATAACATCACAGTCGCAGCAGTCAGGGTCATGATTTATCGTGATGTGAGGACACAAGGGTTCGTGGTTTTTAATTGCATAAGATGAGAGATCGTAGTATCCTGGTGAATGAAAGCTCATCCATTTGGTTTTTTCTGAATTTATGTAAATACGATTAAGGTTAGACCAGTAAATAATTTTGTTAAGATCATCCTGTGTATCTCGGACTGCGTCTCCTATATTGTAATTCACGTTAACCAAGGCGGTGTCATCAGCATATATATAAAGAGAGCCCTTCAGTTTAAGGTTAGCTAGATCATTAATATAAATAATGAATAAAAGCGGACCTAAAATTGAACCTTGTGGAACACCAGTGTACACTGTTCTCTTCTCACTAAAAAAGCCATTAATTTTGGTAACATACACTCTATTTTTTAAATAATTTTCAAACCATTTAAGGGTAATACCTCGGACACCATAAATATACAATTTTTGAAGCAAAATATCGTGATCCAACGTATCAAATGCCTTACGAAAGTCCAGAAAGATAGCTGCTGCTTTTTTTCCGTTGTTTAAAGTTCCATTAATGACGTCAGAAAACTCCGTTAAAAGTGTAATTGTATTTTTACCTTTTTGGAAACCATATTGCTTTTCACTAATAATGTTATGTTTTTTCAAGAAATTGGCTAGAACGTTAGCTACATATCTTTCAAGTATTTTGTGAAGGACGGGTAAGATGGCAATGGGCCTATAGTTAGTGCAATCGGATTTAGTTCCACTTTTGTAAATTGGTCTTAGAATAGCAATTTTGAGTTTATTAGGGATGTTTCCTGTAGATATGCTTTCATTGATAAAGTTTGTCACGAGATCAGCTAAGGAGGTTTTGCATGCTTTAATGTGCTTTATGTGTACCTGATCGTGTCCACACGATTTTCTTTCATTTAAGTCACTTAGAATTTTGAAAGTTTCTTGTTTTGAGATGGGAGGAATAAAAATTGAGGGGACAGAAGGTTGGATATGTTTAGGAACTGTAGAGAGATTCTGTATACGGTTATCGTCTCTGAGATTGACAATAATGTCTGCAAAGGTGTTGTTAAATTTCTCTGCTGCTTGAGTTTCAGACATACCTTGTGGCATATTCTTCATGATAAAATCGTCAATGGCAGTTTTAAGTTTATTGTTGATAATTTGGTTGATGAGTTCCCAATTTTGCTTTGGTTTATTTTTACATGACTCAAATTGTTTGAAGTAATATTTTTTCTTTTCCTGCCTAATAACGGAAGTGACTGTGTTTCTTAAGTTTGTGTATAGTAATTTAAAATTTCTGTTTCTCTTGTTATTTTTGTAATCAATCCAAGCCGAGTCTCTTTTACGTATTAAGTTTATTATTTCCTGATTTATCCAGTCTTTGCTACAATTGCGTTGTTTCATTTTTGAGCCATCCGATAGTTTATTAATTCTGTTATTGTTAACAATCGCCGTATATTTTTTTATGAATGTTTCATAAAGTACGTCTATTGGTTCTGAATTTGGGGTTTCGTTTCCAGTGCCTCTGTCCAGCCAGTCTGTTAGACTTATTTCTTTGCATATGTTTTTATGATCTAAGATAGTTTTCGTGTTAAAATTGCTGTCTAGCTTTTTAGTGTGATTGGACGAATTCCCAAGTTTTTTCCCCCCGCAAATTGCCGCGATTAAGTAGTGGTCTGCGATCCTACTGCGAAAAATCATTGAATTTGTGTCGAGTTTAATGTCAAGTCGGACGTTAATGTGATCAATGCATGTCTGAGAAAGTGAGTCACCAATGATATCTTCCCTGGTGATACCAGTAATGATAGGTGAGAAACCAAACTCGGTTAACAATTCTACGTATTTGGCAACTCCGTGTTTTTTGATATTTTTGATATCTAAATTAAAGTCTCCAACTAGTATTTGATTGCGATGTTTATCAGTTGTTTCGAACCAATTTTTGAGATTAGAAAGAAAAGTGTTAATGTTCGAGCTTGGTGATCTGTAAATAGCAAGTAAATTGAAAGTTAAATTACCCTTGTAGATATTTATATTCAGTGTTTCAGCTGGAATTACAAGTGAAGGTATCGTTTTGACTAATAATGTGTCGCGGAAGAAAAGTAGAATCCCATGTTCAAACGCACCAGGAGTTCTCGTAAAAAGTTGATTAAAATTTTCTAGATTGAACAATGGAGCATCCGTGCTGAGGATGTTAGTTTCTGTTAATATAATAATATCTAAGAAATTCAAGATATCTTTAAGATAAACACAGAGAGTATCCCAGTTTTTTTTCAGACTTCGAATGTTTACATGCAGGAAGCTTAAGTGTTCATCAGATTCATAACACAATTTACTAGTCAAGAACCATTTCTTAACTTCTTCATAGTCGCACAGAATATTTTCGTTGTGATCAAATGTTGGTAAGTCATCAAAATGAAAAGTCGCCATGGCAGAACAAATAAGGTGGAGCAAATAAGCAATATATTTCCCGTTTATAATTCGTCGAAATTCGTCTGCATATCAATTCGAATTACGCTGTCACCATCAGTTTTTCTCATCATGATTTTCCCGTTCCGAAACCAGACGTATTTGAAATTTTTTGATTTGGCCAGGCACCTCACTTTCCAGAAAAGTTCTCTGTTTATTGGAGTTAAATTTTCATTTAGATACACTGGCGTTTTTTTAGCGTCATCAATAACGTTACTGGCAAAGATTTTCGATTTCTTTTTTGACATCCATTGTTCACGTTCGTTTCTAGATTTAAATTGGGCAATAATCGCAGGTGTTTTTTTCTTGTTCCTTGTTGGCAGTCTATGTAAGGCTTCAAGTTAATCAATGTTAAAATTATTTATCTCTAGCGCTTTTGCAACGTTGATCATTATCTGATTTAGATTTTCTTTCTCATCCTGGTCGTCCATTGGAATGCCATGTATCTCGAAGGTCCTGTTTGACATTGTCTGCCCACCGCATCCTAGGTCTCCCCTTCTTTCTGAGGCCTTTAGGCACACTGTTCATAACCCTATCCGCCAATCTATAATTATTCATACGGGCAACATGGCCAAACCAACGGAGTCTCTCTCTGCACAATATGCTGCTTAAAGGAGGTTGCAAACTCCTTTGCCTAACCTAATCATTAGTTACAAAGTTGAACTACCTAATGCCCAAGATTCTGCGTAAGCATCTGGAATCAAAAGCATCTAGTTTCCTGTTATCTTGTTTGCAAAGTGTCCAAGTTTCACTACCATAACTAACCCTAGAAAGAACCAAACTATTATACAGACTAATTTTAGTCTTTAGGTATATACGCTTATTTCTCCACACTCTCCATAGATTCTTAAAAGTCCCAGCAGCAATCCCTATTCGTCTGTTAATCTCATGCCGCACATCACCATTATCTGTTACATACCTCCCAAGATAATTAAACTGTGACACCTGCTCAAGACTGCAACCATTCAGATTAACTGAATCACAGCCTGCCTGACCAATTTTCATCACTTTAGTTTTCTCCCTGTTTATAACCAAACCTACTCTACTACCAGTTGCATCAACAGCTCGAATGAAAGAGTTCATCTCATCAACATCTCGAATGAAAGAGTTCACCTCATCAACATCATTTGCCAAAAGGGCTAAATCATCAGCATAATCTAAATCAGAAATTTTCGTATCTCCAATCCATTTAAGGCCAAAATCTTTCCCTTGAAGTGAATTTCGCATAACATAATCAATAACCAAGCTAAAGAGAAAAGGAGACAAAATGCACCCTTGTCGAACACCAGAAGTAATGGTAAGCCAATTGCTACAAGCCTTACCAACTGTCACACATGACTCAGTGTTATTATAGATAACTTCCATTATGTTAACTAACTTGTCAGGTATACCATATGATTTCACAATCAACCACGAATTATGACGATCAACAGAGTCGAAAGCCTTTTTGAAATCAACAAAGCTAGCAACCAAAGGTTTCTGAAACTCTAAACATTTCTCAAGAATCTGCCTAAGTGAAAATATCTGATCCACACATCCCCTACCACTTCTGAATCCACATTGCTCATCACGCAATTGACTGTCAACCAGATTCTTAATTCTATTAAGCACAATCATGGAAAGAACTTTACCTGGAACAGAGAGTAGGCTGATACCCCTATAGTTATCGCAAGAACTGCGATCACCTTTTTTGAAAATAGGGATAACAATAGCTCAGGTAAAATCCTTAGGGACCATGCCTTTATCATAAAAGATATTCAGAATTTCAGTCATCCAAGTGGTAACCGAAACATTCCGAGCTCTAAGCATTTCTGTAGTAGTAGTAGTAGAACAAAGAAAAAAAAATGGAAAAAAAGCAAAAGAGAATGCTACTGATGTTTCGAAGCCTCAAATCCTCCTAGGAAGAAGCTGCACTAATCGGTCTCTGAATCAGGAGTTAAACGTTCTAGACAAGCTATTAATATCTCAATCTCCCCTCCTCCGCCTACCACGACTCTGTCCTCCCAGCCTACCATAACTCCATGTTTAACAATGACTACTTAAGTTTGCACCAGATCCGGAGGATTGAAAGTACCTCTAAGCTGTTCCTTTATGAATCCCTGAATGCCGATGGTGGGACGCGACTGTTGTAAATGGAGAGCGAGGCGGCCCTCGATAGTTGGTACCATCCATCAGGCTCGGATGGAGAGGATGGGGAAAAAGACGAAGAGAAACAGGGAGATGAAGACAGAGAAGATCAGAAACGGTGACGGCGGAAGAAACAGCCACTGTTCAGCTTAACAGAGGGAACTAGCATCGATAATACTTTCCTTGTATCGCATTTGTTATTGGAGCATTTCATCAAGGGACCAAGCTCATGGGAGAAGATGAGATGGGAGAAAAAATTCGGCACCGATTTTCTTGCATGGGATTATTCGCTGAGTCATTGGAGACTTCCTTTTTTTCTGATTTCTTCCGACTTCTTTTTCTACTTTCTTTTTTTCTGATACTTTCCATCTTTTTATTTCAGTGTCGCTAATTTGCGCAGTTTCTTTCACTCCCATTTATTTACAGTGAATGCTTATAAGTTCAAGAGAATAAAGAAAGATATAGTTATCTATAGATACATACAAGAGTTTAAATGAACTGTTGAACTGTGAAGAGTAATTTTCCGTGCGAAATCCCTTTCTTTTTAATTTTTTTTTGGCTTTTACCTTCACACTGTAGAGGTTTAAGGATGATTTGTTGAATCTTTCTATCCTTAAGATAGGCAGCAAATAAAGCAGATAATGTTTGAATTTCCTAGAGGGATCAGCATTTTTTTGTAAGATATGGCAAAGTTTAGTTAAAAAAATCCTCCTATGTGAATATTTAGAACACACAAGAATGAACTAAGGAAAAGAACAAGAATATAATCTTTAAAAATGTAATAAGGCAAGTAAATGCGTAAAAAATAAAAGAATAACTACGGTCGATTACGACAAGGCTTAAATCAGCGTATCTAATTTATTGATGCTTAAAGAAATGGAGCTCAAATTCTCTAACTCTCGAATGCTTAGATAATTAGCAGCGTGAAGGGGAGGATTACACTTAGACACATTGGGCACATGCAAGGGGGGATTGGTTGGTTGGTTGTTTTACCTCTGAGAGGTACTTTTTTGCACACAATGGGCTAAATGACCAAGTCACAAGGACCCTGAAGACTCAGACAAGGTTGGGGGAGGGGACTCACTAGAACGGCTGTTGGGAGACAGATGGTAGCCTCCCGTCAAGGCCATCCAATGTGTTCTTTAACGTGCACAGGGTATGGCTCTCCCGCACACGAGGCCACGGCTTTTTTATAATAACGAGTTTAATATAACGTCCCATCCGACGGACGGTAGTCTTTCCAAGCCCATCGACGTCCTCTACTGACCGTGGGCAGGGCGGGGAGTTTTGCGGAGGTAAATCGCAACGCTGACCCAACTGAGACTCGAACCTGGGAACTGCAGATTACGAGCCTGGCGCGCTACCGACTGAGCACCCCCGCCCGGTAGGGGGGGGGGCGGAACTTGAGAGTAGAATATATAAAATATAAATCAAATGAATTAAAAGGAGTAAGTTGGGTTGTTTTACTTCTGAGAGACATCATTTTGCGCACACTGGGCTAAATGGCCAGATCATAATGACCGTAAAGGCTCAAAGAAGGTTGAGGAAGGGGACCACTGGACAGCTGTTAGAGGACAGAGTGAAACTTCTCATTGTTCTTTAACTTGCAGAGGATATGGTTCTCTGATGCACACAGGACCACGGATTGATGTTCCATCCGATGGACGAGGTATTTCCAAGTTCATCGATGTCCTCTTTATCACCGAAGCCAGAACGTGAATTAAAAGAAATAAATCCGACAACAAGTACTATTGGACCTCGAACCTGGGAATATCAGATTCTGAGCTTAGCGAGCTTCCGGCTGAGCTAACATGTATACTGAGGGATAGAGAATGCGCTTTAATTAATTAATCAATTAATTAATACACGTCTCTGTATTAATTACACGTTTCTGGGCCTACTTATATTTTTTTCTAGTGATTACATCACATTGTTTTAGCATTTCGGTAGAGAAATGCACTGAATGGTGAACAATTGTCCGCCAGCTTTTACTTAATTAGTATGGCTAAGCCACCAAGTCCTTCATATCCTTAAAGGTATTATGGCGCCACCAGGGATTGATGATCCACCAGTTAAGTTTCCAGCACGACTTCGTTATACTACGAGTATTAAGATTCGACTAAGACTTGAACGTACTGTGGGTAGGACTATTTTACTTATGAGCGGCACTTTTTTGCACATCATGGGCTAAATGGCCAGGTGACAAGGACTCCGAAGGCTCACAGTAGATTAAGGGAGGGGACCCACTGAAACAGCTGTTGGAAGACAGGTGGTAGCCTCCCGTCAAGTCCGTGCAGGGTGTTCTTTAACGTGCGCAGGGTGTGGTTTTCCGGCACACGAGACCACGGCTTGACGCCCCATTCGACGGACGGCGGCCTCTGCAAGCCCATCGGTGTACTCTACTGACCGTGGGCGGGGAGTTTTGCGGCGATAAATCTCGATGCTGACGCAACTAGGACTCGAACCTGGGAACTGCAGATTACGAGCCTGGCACCCTACCGACTGAGTCCCCTGCCCCGCCCCCACATGTTGTGTGTACAAAGGTTCCATCAAAACATAGTCATTTCATATGCATTAAGGTTTCACTAAAGCTCGGTCATCGATGTACACCAATCTCCACCATGGCTTGATTACCTTATCTGTTTCAAGCTCCAACAAGGTTTGATAATCCTATGTATATTTGGTCATCTTACGGGTATTAAGCCTCACTAAGGTTTGGTCATCTAAGAATATTAAGGTTCCATCATATTGAGATTTAGTAAACTATATATATGTAGGTTTCCACCAAGACTTGGTCATTCTGTATGCTTAAAGATCCCATCGAAGTTTGGCAATCCTGCATGTGAAAAGGTTCCAAGAAAACTTGGTCATCCTATGCGTATTAATGCTTCGCTAATGTTCAGTTATCTACGAGTAATGAAGTAGAATCAAAGCTAGAGATCCTATGTGTCAAAAGATTCCATCGAGACTTGACTATCCTACGTGTTTAGAGGTAAAAACTGCCTTTTCAAAACATCTTAGCTATCCTTTTAAATTATCTGCATATTGGTTTCACTATAATCCCCTACCACGCAGTAAATTATTTTTATTATTAACATGGCTGTCCTATGTCTACTAAGTCTGGCCATTTAATTGGCCATTTAATTGGAGTTAAATAATAAACACGAAAAAAGATATTACCAACAAGATATAAAAAAAGTTCTCAGTATCAATTTAGATTGGCGAAACAATTTTTTTCCTCAAACTTTTCCTACGTATCATATTGCATTTTTTAATGTGTTACCTACATTAAAACGTTTCCCAAGAGAGTGTAAAGTAGTGAATATTAATTGCTCCATTCTATTTTATGTCTTACTACCGGTGTAATTGATGTCGAATACAAACTGACTCAATGCAAGGAAGATTTTTATCCAGCCCATTAACTTGAAAAGTATGCTTAGAAGTCCTTAATTTGCAATGATAATTTGTTAAGTGTATCTCTAGAGTATTGAAGAACACTTCAGATAACTTTTACTGATCATTGCATTGAAGAATATGCTTTTACTTAGATATTTTAAAACATTACTGCAGAAATGAAGTACATTAATTCTTGATAATTGCATGTTGTAATATCGTGTCCAATTTTCAGTTAATAACAGGAAAAACTTTTCTCTGGAAAAATGAAATACGGGGATATTTATTTTTGCTGTACAATAAGATAAGTAAATAAGCTATATACAATCCATAATTAGAATGATCTGTGTACGGTTCAGTTGAGTTGTTTTATATCTGAGTGGAACTTTTAGCACACAATGGGCTAAATAACCATGTCACAAAGACCTCAAGGTCTCAGAGAAATTTGAGGAACGGACTCCACTGGGCAGTTGTTAGAAGCAAGATGGAGACTCCTCTCAAAGGCATCATGCGTGTTCGTAAACGTGCACAAGCTATGGCTCTTCCGTACACGTGGTATTCGTAATACTCGTCAACGTCAACTCCCACCCTGTCCACGACTTCACCTTTCATCCAATGGAAGACGCTTCCAAGTCCATCAGAGTCCGCTTCCTTACTGAGGATAGGGTGGGGGTTAGCGGATCCCTCCTCCTGAGAATGCCAGCAAGGGTAATGGAGACAAATATTATTAAACTGATGTATATTTAACGCATTTTTGAAGATATATTGAAAGATCTCTAAAACAGAGGGGAAATGTTATACTGAAATAGAAATTACAGTTGGCTCGAATACGTCCAATCACAATGAAGTGCTGTAGGAGTCCTTGGGGAGGAACTTTTAAACTAATGGTATGGCTTTGGTTAATTTTTGTATTTCACTATTCCTTTCTGCAGTTTCTTCAGCATTTACAAATCTCACTGTGCATTTGTCCTCTCGGGAGGAAAGTCTGGAGCAGTAGTGTCTCATAGCGTGTACTACAGTTGATCAAGGATTTACAGTCTGACATTCTCAGAGATTGTTGAAGTTCAGGGTCGGCAATAGCATCAATAAACTGCTATTAGGCCAACCTATCCTGTATATCTGGTGGACAGTTACTATAAGCTAATCTATCCAGGTGACCACTATCACTGGCTAGTTCTTGTAGAGTCTCACCACTCTTCTGTATTCGATGTTTAAACTGTGTTACGTAATATTGTTTCAAATAACTATCTCCAAACCTTCACTCTAAAGCAGTCACTAAAGTATGATAATCAAGTCGTTTCTCTTCTGTGATAGTTTGTAAAACCTCTGCTGCTGAATATCTTAGAGAAGCAGCAAGGAAACTGGCCATATCAAGCTCGTTCCCTCCATTGGCTCTAGCGATAACTTTGCATTGGGTTTGAAACACTGCCCAAGATGATTGATCCACAGAAATGGAAGGCTTAGTGGTACTCTTAATAACAGGAGTGTGCATAATATTGTCATTATTATTACTCTTACAACTAGAACAAGATAATAATTCTGTCCTAACAGCTTGAATCTGACGTTCACAATGTCTATATACCATCAGTCTCATGGCATTAATAATTCAACTTAGCATTATGAATCTGATATCCCATAACCCAACTTAACGCTATCACACTTATTAAAGTCACAAGTAATTTCGTTAATGTTATCTCAACACCATCAATTTCATTCTTTAAGCAATCAAACTGTCTACTGAATTCACTTTATCACTTTATATTGATCAGTTATCTCATTCCTTAAGTCATTATTCTGATTAGATATTTCAGTAATTTTAATATTTGAACTAGCATTTCGAGCAGCCATTTCGGTTTTTAATTCTTATTTAGAGTACCTATTTCACTTTGAGCTGCCATTTTCGCTCTCCTGTCAGTCATAAGTCTTACCAATTTCTCCATCCCTCTAGTAAAAGGCATTAAAATTAGCTACGTTCCTGGCACCAAATGTCACATATTTATAGCATATTTTTATTTGACAACCGTAAGTGAAATCGAAATAAACAAACAGATAATAAATGAACTATTTAACAAATAAAACAATCAATTTAGCAAATACAAATGGATTATCTAAATTAATAGCTAATTACTATTGCCATATATCAATATAAAATGATAAAGAATATAACACTTGTAACTGAACCGCAGAAGTTTTCACATACAAATCACAACACTAATTCTTACCAATGATGCTTCTCATTTAATACGCAATGTACCTATTCTAAGCTGTAGTTCCCAGATTCGAGTCCCAGCTGGGTCAGCGTTGAGATTTATCTCCGTAAAATTCCCCGCCCTGACCACGGTCAGTAGGGGACACCGATGGGCTTCGAAAGGCCGCCGTCCGTCGGATGGGACGTTAAGCCGTGGCTCCGTGTGCGGGAGAGCCATACCCTGTGCACGTTAAAGAACACGCTGGATGGCCTTGACGGGAGGCTACCATCTGTCTCCCAACAGCTGTACCAGTGGGTCCCCTCCCCCAACCTTCTCTGAGCCTTCGGGGTCCATGTGACCTGGCCATTTAGCCCATGGTGTGCAAAAAAGTGCCGCTCAGAGGTAAAACAACCCAACCCAACCTATTCTAAGGATATTTCTCATAAACGACCGAAGCCATTTTAATTCTTAACAACTGAAAACGCTAATAACTCTAATGCCGAAACATTCACGTTTTACACAAATCTAATCTAATTAACTGCTGACGTTCTTGCATATTCTTCAAAATTAGCACTATTCTATTAACAATATAACGTACATTTTCACACTTCTGTGCCGCATCTCACGTATCTCGTAATAAAACAGTCACGCTAACATTGTTGTATGTACACACTTCGCTTCAAACCATTACTTCGGTAGAAAGAAAATGCAGCAAAGAAACATTCATATCTTACCTCGGATTCGAACCCAGGTCTCTTGATTAATAGTTAACTCGGTCGACGGGATAGTTTTGCTAAAATTCTCTCCGTCAAAGAACTTTTGAATATAGAACGCTTAAAGAATGGTAATACCAAAAAGCATTATTAATTCCTTTAATTTAAAGCTACTACGAAAGTTCTAAAAAATATTTTACAGATGCAAAAATTCATGCCTTGGAATAAACGCATTTATTTTTACTATGTAGTGATGGAATCTTACAACCAGAAAGTCTCAATTTATCTTTTGAACTATCAAAATATAGAAACCAATCCGAAAACATAATTTATAATGGGTTTAGGGGAAGATTAATAACTTGAAAAGAAAACTAATAGAAGAGAATGAAAGAAATATGAGATGGCGTTCGTTTTGGTAGAGAAAAAGTTTGACGCCAAACATACTTAAACAGCACGAATTTGGTGAAAAATGCGTGCAATTAATGTTCGTGTCAGAAGTCGAAAAATGTGGAAAAATGTTCTCGTTAACATGTTGAACAAGAAATGGGCGGTTCACTCGAAGTTTTGCATTTCAGCATAAAACGCAAAGGACTCAGCTCAACAAAAAAATAATCATTTTATTTAAGTAACGCTAACGCTGGGTTTTTTATTTGTTAATTTATTATTGTTTGAATAATAAATTTCACTTAACGATTCAATCATATGTTGTATAAATTATTTTATACATTATATGGTTGTGTATTGGCTCAGTAGTTACATGTGTTTATCAAAATAAGGAAACACCGACGGTGACTGGAGTACACGCAATGCGCTGTATGCATAATACAGGGACGCCGTCACCTGCGATGTGAGGTATATAAAGGGGAGAAGAACGTTGCTGGCTATCACGTAGAATGTCTCAGGAGTAGTTGAAACAGCTCTCGTAATTGTCGACAATGTCAGATCTCATT
This sequence comes from Ryuthela nishihirai, assembly GCA_038380435.1. Classification (NCBI taxonomy): domain Eukaryota; kingdom Metazoa; phylum Arthropoda; class Arachnida; order Araneae; family Heptathelidae; genus Ryuthela; species Ryuthela nishihirai. The sequence goes on from JAWZYU010000020.1 coordinate 48,243,210, forward strand.
GACCTCCAAAAAGGCATGATCATTGGTGCACGTCCTGCAGGAGCTTCAGTAATCAGAACAGCGGAAATAGGTGTAACACGAGGAACTGTATCGAAGATTATGACTACCTTTCAAAACCTCCAAAGGTGCAAATTGTGGACGCCATACGAAGTTGTCAGATAGGGATAGCGAACATAGGCATGGATTGTACAAACGGAAGCACAAGACCATGCACCGCAAATAGCAACAGAGTTGAACACCAGTCGGAATGATCCCATTTCTGTCATAACAGTTCGTTGGGAACTTCATCATGCCGGTATTTATTATTTATAATATTGGTTATGTCCATGCGCAATCCACAAATCTTTGATTATCAACACCAATGCAGCAAACGTGTAAAGTGGTGAAAAGCACATAAAAACTGGGATAAAAACGTGTCATCTAGTATGATGAATCATGCTACACATTGTACCTCACCACTGGTAGAATATACGTCTGGCGAAAACCTGCAGAAGCGTACCACCCCGACTGTGAAGCATGAAAGTGGATCCCCGATGCTGTGCGGTGCTATATCATGGCATTTAGTTATTCTGCAGGGTCATGTCACATCCGCAACGTACCAATCCATTCTGGGAGACCACCTGCATTCAATGTTGCGGTCATTGTGCCCTAATGACTGTCCCGCTGGTCATTAAGGAATAATGCCCTGCGCGGTGCTTTATTTTCCGCTGGTTTCAAGCGGATAATGTACCCGTGCATTGTGCGAAACGTGTCAAGTTGTGGTTTGCAGAGCATGGGGTAAAGCTACCCTAACCACCTTAATCTCCAGACATCAATATTATTCAACATTTGTGGGAATATCTGGAGCGTAAGATCAGATCACACTTTCCACCTCCAGCATCACTGCCACAGTTTGTCCTTATTTTGCAAGAATGGTCCCACGTTCCATTACCGTATGTGCTTGACATGTATAAGTCTATCCTACGTTGAATTGCGTCTGTTCTGAACGCCCGAGGTTGGCCTACAGCTTATTAATAAAATGATCTCCACGAACAGTACGTGTTTCCATTAGTTTGATAAACCCCTGTAGTGCTTCAGGCTAATAAAGAACTGTAGAGCATCCTGTTTTATCTCGCCAGTTTTATCTCGCCACACCCTGTGCACGTTAAAGAACACGCTGGATGGCCTTGACGGGAGGCTACCATCTGTCTCCCACAGCTGTTCCAGTGGGTCCCCTCCCCCAAACCTTCTCTGAGCCTTCGGGGTCCTTGTGACCTGACCATTTAGCCCATGGTGTGCAAAAAAGTGCCGCTCAGAGGTAAAACAACCAACCAACCAACCAACCTAAAGATTAAGGTAGAGAGCTACAGAGCCAAAGAGGGCCCAACTCAGTGCCACAGATGCCAGAGGATGGATATACTCGAAGTGGGTGTTCCAATCTCCCGAGATGCGTGAAATGTGTCGATGAGCATTTTACTAAAGATTGCGTTCGACATAAATCCGATACTCCTCCTAAATGTGTCAATTGTGGCCTTAGCCATACGGCTATTTTTAAAGATGTACGCGCTTCCCCAAACGGGGCGTTGTGACTGCTTCGAAGGAGACCATTCCTTTGAAGAAGACAAATGGTAAGCCTGTTACTCCATAGGTTTCTTATGCTAATGCAGTTGCAAATAAAGCACCTTTTGCAAATACAAAGGATAATGAGAAATCTTTACCCGTTAATAAACCACCAAAAAAACAACCTTCTAATCAAGCACCTCCTACTAGTGATCATACAAATGTTAATATCTTAAATGATTTATAATAGGAGATATAGAATTATATAGGATTATATATAGGATATATTAGGAGATATTTCAGATTATTAAGAGTTTGAATGTTTTTAAAATTCTGCCCACTTTTAAAACTCTCATTGCAGAGAATCAAAACGCTAACGGCTTATGGGAAAGCTTACAGTTGACTTAAAGGCTTTCGACTATTTAATATCTACGCTAAACTTTAATGGATAATGCTATTCAGAAAAATTATCTTAAGATCTTTGAATGGAATAGCCACGGTATTCTTACCGATCTTTCTGAGTTCTGTAGATTTTTGACAGATTCTCAGGCTGACATCGTCCTACTGGGCGAAACGCACCTCCGTGCCTCTGATTTACTAAAATTTCCTAACTTCGAAGATTACAGGACGGATCGCTTACACAACAATGGAGGGGGTACTGCTGTCGTTGTCAAGAGATCCATAAAACATCACTTACTTTCTATAACTCATCTCAATACTTTAGAGACTACTGCAATAACAGTTACTGATACCAATCTTGGTACAATTAACTTTATAACTGCATACAAGCCACCAAATTCTGACTTTGTATGCGATGATTTCAATTCAATTTTTGATACAAGAATTTCTACTCTTCTGGTAGGCGATTTAAATGCTAAGAACGTAGTTTGGTACTGTAGAATCTGCAACAAGAGAGGCAGATTGCTGCTAGATTATACTACCGAGAAAGGGCTTATTGTTGATGCTGCATGCGAGCCAACTTTTTAACCTTTTAACACCATGCACAGACCAGATGTTTTGAATATGGTCGTCTTTGGCAATTTTCTACCATCCTATGGACTTTATGTTCTGAATCAGCTAAATTCAGATCACGTACCAATCTGTTTGACTTTATTTCTGTTTACAGCTTTTACCACAGAATCACAGTCTTAGAGATTGGGAACTCTACAAAGTTATTGTCAATAATAAGATTTCTGGATCTTGCTCACCTCTTACATTCAGATCTATTAATGATTCCATTTCGGACTTTACTAATCTGTTGCGTGACTCAAGAATTGAAGCCAGCACTGAAAAAACCCCCAGGAAAGATTTTTACATTCTTCCATTGCATCTCTTCTGTCTCATCAAAGAGAAGAACAGAGCCCGACATGCATGACAAAGAACTCGGAATAAACCTGATAAAGACCTTTATTACTCCCTCAAGACAGAGGTGAGACAAAAACTCCAGGAACATAGAAGTAACTCCTGGAATAAAGAGGTGTCTTCACACTCTACGCATGATAACTCCATTTGGAAGATGATGACAGTATTTAAAAACCCTCACTTGAATTATCCCCCCATTCATGGGGAAGCAGGAATCTGCTATAGTGAAGAAGATAAATGTGAGGCATTTTCAGATGCTCTTGAACTACAATTTCAAGATAATTTTGACCTTTCCAACTATGAAATCTGCGAGGAAGTAGAGGATGAACTTATACGTTTTGATCAGACACAAAGATCAAAACTTTTATTTACCTCCTCTCAGGGATTGATTCAGGTTATCAAGAAGTTTAAATTAAATAAAGCAAGATGTTGAGGCATATTCCCAAGAAAGCCATAACACATCTTTGTTGTATTTTAACATACTTCTTAGAAACCATACTTTTCCTGATATTTGGAAAAATGCCTTTGTTCGGCTTATCCACAAGCCAGGAAAGGACCCAAAATTTTCTCTGAGTTATCGCCCAATCAGCTTGCTCTCTTGCTTGGGCAAGCTGTTTGATCGAATCGTTCTGATCAGATTGGACGATTTTATCTCCCTGCACCCTCTCTTGCCTGAAACCGTTTGTTATCAGGCGAAACAGATCAACTGAAATTCTCAGTGGTGCCGAAAATCGCCGAATCTTTGAATAAGAAAGAAACAGTTGCTGCTGTCTTTCTAGACGTGGTTAAAGCTTTTGACCGTGTCTGGACGGATGGTTTGATTTACAAGTTAATTAAGATGGGTGTACCTTTGGGTTTCACCAGTATTTTAGTCATATTTGTCAAATAGAACTTTTCAAGTGCAGGTAAAAGCCTTTCTATCTACAAAGACAGTAATGGCCGCTGGAGTACCCCAAGACTCTCTCCTAGGTCCTTCTCTCTCTTCGTTCTACCTTTATGATATGCCATCTTTTGACCGCATCCTATTAGCCCAATATGCTGATGATACTGCCCTTCTTTCCCCCTCATTGGGTCCAGTGATTGCTATGAACAGGCTGCAGAGATGTCTTGATGAGGTGGCACGATAAATGGAAGATCAAGAAAAACACTGAGAAGAGCACTGCCAACCTCTACAGTGGAAAACTTATTAAAAACTCAAAACCTTTAAACTTTTCAAATAAACCAATTGAATAGCAAAAGAACATCAAATATTTGGGTATAACCCTACATAAAAAGCTCAAAAGGGACCTTCATATTCTTGATATTATCACTAACGTCAATGCAGTAAAATATCAAATAGGACCTCTCATTCAGAGAAATGCTGTCTTGATGATTGACCATAAAGTATTACCGTACAGTCGCTCAAAAAAGTATCCGAACATTATGGTTGATTACAGAATTCAGAAAAAAATTTTTGGCAACGATTTTTTTTAGAAATTAGTGATCTGGCAACCTTCGTGTCACGTGACACGTGTCAGATCTCTGTGGCAAGCAGCTGTTTCAGGGGGTATTTATTTTAGCCGTTCCGTGGCTGACTGGGAGCGCGCTTGGCTGCTGATGAACGGGACCTGGGTTCGAGCCCCGGGTAAGACATGGATGTTTGTTTTGTCTTTCTGCTGAGGTCTCGCCATCGTCACATATCTTCTACTCTGGAGTATTAAACTAACAGGCTCCTGTTAGACCTCTGTGGCAAGCAACTCCTTGAGGGGATAATTTTTTTTAAACAAGGTTTCCTCTTATTCAAATTCTGGTGTCTTTAAAAATTAACGTTAATCCATTTATTCATATGCTATGGGAAGGTAAGGAATCGATAATTTACATTCTAAAAAAATCTTAATAACCTAATATATATAAGTTAAATAAATAATACACTGGTAAATTAATAACCATCTATATACATACGTATTACTCACTGTATATGCTTATGCATATAAGCAATAATATACAGTATATATTATTAATTAGAGTTTCAACGAAATATTTTTCTAAAATATGTCGTTAAAATCCGAGACGCCGGAGCCCGAAGTAGTCCATTTTGTTTTGAGGTCGAGCTCGCCTAGGCTCAGCCCGACAATGCCCGAATTCATTTCTAATACCTATCATCCTTTTAAATAGTTTTTCTGTGTGTTTGATCAAGAATCCCTTCCTAACGATATCGGTACACAATTTCCTCTTATTATAAAACAACCTACGGGTCTGACTCCCCTTAATGATATTACGACAACCTGACCATTCCTGACAGTAATTACAAAAGTTTTATATCCAGTTCTGTTATTCAAGTAGCGTGTGCATTTGGTCGGAACTGCAACTCAAGAAATGAGTGACTTTCTCGAAATAAAGAATTAATTAGAGTAGTGATAAAGCAGTCGGATACCTTTGGTTTGCGCTGAGATTAACGTGCGCAACCAACCATTATTATTAACTATTCTATTAGTAGTTTGGAGAAGATTTTTGATAAGAATAGTTATAATCAATGTTATAAGTAGAGAGCTGCAGTAGATTCGCGGTTTTATCAACGGATATCTGCGTTTAAAAGCGTTCGCGGATAAAAAGAAATTAATGTTAATGCGGATAGCCGATAAAACTACTGGTACAAAAATTGATGCTAACGCCGACAGCGAATAAAATCTATAGAAACATGAGGAAATATTACTGCATTATTGATCGCTGACACGAGTGAAAAACATTACTTGAAAACTATGAAAAGAACTGATTTGAAAATTCAGTGATGATATTCACTTTGAAAATAGATACATACATACACTGGACTAAAGTCACAAATAAAAAAAAAGTGAAATAAATGATTTTATTTTGACAAAGCAAATATTCAAAAAGTTACTCGAATATTGCGTATAAATCCGCAATTAAATCGTGAAAATTTCGATCGTGAACATCACGAGGTTTACAGAGTGAAATGTAATGGAGAGGTACTGCTTAGTAAAAAAGAGGGCCGTTCCATAAAAAAAGAATACCTTTCCATAATCACGGAGACTTCATCTAAAAGAACAAATTTAATTCAGAAAAAATTAAAAAATTGCATTATTTATATTATGTTTATCTAATATTTAGTAAGGCATAATTCTAATATATAGGTTTTTTTTTATCACAGTATAATTTTTTAATAATTAGTCATTAATAAACTATTAGTTTTATTTCTTTTACTCAAAAACAATACCTGAGACAAAGCGTTTGTAAGACCTCGTCGGTTATTAAGGAGCTAATATGCACGGATGCTGATCAAGTTTGGCGGATGTAGGTGCGGATAAGACCTTGCGGATGCGAATTAGACTTTGCTGATGTGGGTGTGGATAAGACCTTACGGATAGAACTTTTGGTATCAGTACAGAGCTCTAGTTATAAGTTGAACGATAAGTTTAGCATTGTTAAAAATGTGAAATACCTACGTAGCATATCAATAAGTTTCGCAAACTAAGTTTTAAAGAATTTAAATAGTTTACAAAACGTTTTTTCTTTTGTAAAAGAATGTTGCTGATCTGATAGTACTTTTAGATGCTGTTTACGTAATTCACTTGCCACTAGCATTGATCAATTTATGGAAATATACTTGGAAAATGGGTTCATTCGACCCAGTGCTTAAAATACATAACGGTATTTTCCCCATGTTTCTTTGAATTTAAATCGCGTGAGTGTTTCCATAGTTGCTTCTAAATTAATTATTATTATTTTAATATTTACTTTTACAAAGGCTTATTCATCTTTTCTGCTGAATAATAATCGTTTTTATTGGAAATAAGAAGGAAGATTTTTTTATCATCAACAGATCAAATTTCGATTCAAATCTTTTTATGTGCATCATGCTTTCGTGGGTTCTAAGGACTTCCATGCATTATGTAAAACACTATTTTCTATTTTACTAAAGCACAATTTACATTTCTAAATCCTGCATTTGTCTCCTTAATTCCCATCCTGCTTTAGACGAGAAAGGGGTTGGGTTGGGTTGTTTTACCTCTGAGCGGCACTTTTTTGCACACCATGGACTAAATGGCCAGGTCACATGGACCCCGAAGGCTCAGAGAAGGTTGGGGGAGGGGACCCATTGGAACAGCTGTTGGGAGACAGATGGTAGCCTCCTGTCAAGGCCATCCAGCGTGTTCTTTAACGTGCACAGGGTATGGCTCTCCCGCACACGGGGCCACGGCTTAACGTCCCATCCGACGGACGGCGGCCTTTCCAAGCCCATCGGTGTCCCCTACTGACCGTGGGCAGGGCGGGGAATTTTGCGGAGATAACTCTCAACGCTGACCCAGCTGGGACTCGAACCTAGGAACTACAGATTACGAGCCTGGCGCGCTACCGACTGAGCCACCCCCGCCCCGGAGAAAGGGGAAACTGTTGGCCTTGGAAAGACTACTGTCCGTCGAATGGAACGTTAATGCCGCGGTTTCATGTACAGAAGAGTCATAACTTGTGTTCGTTAAAGAACATGCTGGATGGCCTTAACGAGAGGCTATCATCTGTCTACTGATAACTTTTCAGTGGATCATCTTCCCAAACCTTCTCTGAACACATGGAGTCCTTATGACCTGGCCATTTAGCCCACTGTGGGGAAAAATGGCGCTTAGAGGTAAAACAACCCAACATTTTCAAATATCAATTTCTGAACTGATAATTCTCTATGTGCTATTTAATTGGAAAACTGAAAAACTTTTAAAAACTAGGAAAGTTTACAAAACAACTTTAATTCATAAATCAGTGGCTGGGATGGCTCAGTCTGTAGCGCGCCAGACTCGTAGTCTATAGTTCTCAGGTTCGAGTCCTATTTGGGCCAGCGATTAGATTCATCTCCACAAAACTCCGCACCCTGCCCTCGATCAGTAGGAGACACTAATTGGCTTGGAAATGCTGCCGTCCGTGAGATGGGACCTTAAACCATGTCTCCATGTGCAGGACAGCCATACCTGCGTACATTAAAGAACACTATGGATGGCCTTCACTGAATGTTGCCATCCCTCTCCTAATAACTGACCAGTGGTTCCTCCCAATCTTCTCTGAGCCATCGGGGTCTTTGTGACTTGGCCATTTAGCCCATCGTGTGCAAAAAGAGTGCCTTAAGAAGTAAAACAACTCAACTCATAAGTCAATAGCTAACTGGTAAATTATTGATACTCCAATTAGCCAATTTTCTATGAAAACTGTGGATGCGTTTACTGCGAAAGTTCAATTTCCAACTGCATTGCGTTAAAGGGCCAATGATCGGCACATTTGAAAGTTTTAATTTCACATTTCTGTATTGTTCGTGATTATCAGTTTTAGAAAAATGTTTGCATAATTTGTTATAAAAGAAAACAAAAGCACTACTTCAAGCAGTTATTTGCCACAGACGACTGAGAGATATGTAAAAATATCACTAAACGGAGGGGAAATATATATTTGTCCTGTTTTCCGAAAACAATTTCTAAAAAGAAATATATATATATATATTTACGTTATGATATACCTCATACACCAGCGTCTCGGGCTTGGGATTAAAATGAGAGGCAAAAGTTGAAAATTCTTTTGTCGCAAAAGAAGGAGAAAGTTGTTAGAAGCTGGCGATTATATTTTATTCATGTCTTACAGATGTTAAACTTCTCCGGCATACATTATTCGATGAAATATGTTTTTAAAGCTGGGTTTGGTTCATTTTTCCTTACCTCTCACGAGTAGGAAACATAACCGTGTACTTAGTAAACAGGATTTCATAACAGAATCTTTAGAATGAGATGCGGAAAACGAATGATATATATATTTTTAGGTTGGTTGTAATATATAGTTTCTTTTTTAACATTTTTACAGGTAGAATATTCTACAGGATTATTGTTACAAATATTTAATGAATAAGTGAATATAGAAATATGTAAAGGGTATCTATTTATGTATTTACCAAGCCAGGATTTAAGAAAAAAATGTGTTCGTTTCCGCATCTCATTCTAAAGATTCTGTTATGAAATCCTGTTTACTAAGTACACGGTTATGTTTCCTACTCGTGAGACGTAAGGAAAAATGAACCAAACCCAGCTTTAAAAACATATTTCATCGAATAATGTATGCCGGAGAAGTTTAACATCTGTAAGACATGAATAAAATATAATCGCCAGCTTCTAACAACGTTCTCCTTCTTTTGCGACAAAAGAATTTTCAACTTTTGCCTCTCATTTCAATCCCAAGCCCGAGACGCTGGTGTATGAGGTATATCACAGCGTAAATAATTTGGCTAAGTCCCGGGGGAGTCTGTGACAAAGCGACTTGTAGAAGATGGCTCAGCTTAATGAGGAACGGAGCTTGGACTTCTAGGTGTGTAGTTTGGAGGGCAAGGAAAAGGGGAGGAAATGTTATCTCTGGTTGCCTGTCATAGCTAATGACATCGCCTGCAGTTGGGGAAGAAGATAACAAGGTAGGAAGGGTAAGATAACTCTAACATCAAACTGTTCTGGAACCTTTAGGCTTCTGACGTTCCTCTGTACTTTCTACTGTCAAAACATATGCTTTATTGTGAAGAACGCGGTTTAGAAGGTTGAAAATACATATGATGGATATCGTTGTTAAGGGATCCATGCAAAGGTGAATAAATAAAGTGAGAGCAGGTCATTGATCAACGATTTGATATTAGTAACAAAAACTTTAGCACAGTGTGCTATAGGTTCACGTGTCGTAGTTGTGTGTTTGCCTTTGATATTTATATTAATGGCTCATAAATCTTTCTAAAGTTTTGTTTATCATGTGTTTTCTCTTATTTGGGGGGATGGATGGGAACGGAAGGGATAGAAACTTCAGTCTATTGGTCAGAATTAATTTTTAATATTACCTTTCATGAAAAATAAGTTTTAAGGGTGCAAAGTCAATCAAAGCGAAGTCGTGATATCACTTATCACGAAAAATGAATCGTGAGCATCAAGGGGCTGGTTTGACCAAGGCTACATCGATAGTAAAGGCCATGACAATAGTTTTCATAATATCATAAATCAAAGATCACAGAGTGACAGAATGAAGTACCGGGCTACTTAGTATGTATCTGTTGTTGATTGTTGAATTGTAAAATCTAAGGTAAGCATAACAGGATTATGGTCCGACGAAAGTTCGTTGAGTGTACGCATATCATAACTAGCGTAGACATTGCTGAAAATTGCAGTATCTAAAATATCAAGTCTCTGCATTGAGTTAGAAGAGAAAAATGTTGGGGACATCGGCGCATCAACAACAAGTCTCTTAGAGTTCTACAGTTAAAAAGATTATGGCCACTTGTATTGGTGTATCTGCGGTTCTACTGACGATGCTTGGAATTGAGATCACCTGCCATGTCTAAGTTGAAAATTGTGTCAAAATCTTGAGTGAAGAAAGTGGCTCTTGGTGATTTATAGACACTAACAATCTTCAAATTGCCTAATGAATGACTTTTTAAGATAATGGCAGTGGCCTGCAAAGAGGTTAAATTATCAATTTTAATTTCATAATGCTGAAGTGATTTTTTTTATAAGTTTAGCGGTGACTCCAGCTTTATTGGGTAAGTGATAAGATCTGTAGCAGCAGTAGTTTGTAATCCCGATGTTGTCCCTTGGCTTTAAGTGAGTCTCACAAAGCAAAACAATATCAATAGAATAACTGAGGAGGAACTGTTTAAACTCGATGATATCATTTCTAATGCCATTGGAATTCCAGAATGCAATCATTATCTTATCCTGTTGACTATTTCTTGCCATTATCGTGAAATATTTTATTAATATTTCACGATAATGGCAAGTAAATTAAAACTTTGCTGCACTGGTTTTAACTCTTTTTAATACTGAACAAAAATAACTTTGATAATATCCATGATGTTAAATTCTTGAAACAGAAATACTAATTTCATTGACTTGTGAAATGAAGTTGGATTTATTAGCTTCATCAGTGATTTGTTTTTAATTTTGGTCATTAAACGTTTATTGTATTGTGTTTGAGTATCAGTATTCTTCGTAGAATTTGCCACTGTATTAGCAAATGTTTTTCTTGGTTGAACTTTAGCAGATGCTAATCGAACCTGATGACTATTGTTCGCCTATGAGTCATTAACGATGATCATCTCAGCAAGCTTTGGGTATCTGGAACACCCCTTGCAGTTAGCAGTGTGTGATTCATTGGAATTGGCACACCTAGGGGGTTCATCGACGGCAATTCTCTTGCACTCGGAAGTGATGTGTGGTCCGGCACACTTGACGCAAAGGGGCTCATTAAAACCGTTTTCTTGTGACTGATTATACCTCTGGCAGCGGTGGCATTGTGTTGCACCTGCCTTTTTCTTACACGTTTCAACTGAAATTTTTAAGTTAAACATATATTTCAAATTGAAGATTTCTTTTCCTTTTTCATTCTTTTCCAGTTCAAAAAAGAAAATAGGAAGAGGAGGGTTACTGAATTCTCTAGAGTAGGGGTTACCGCATACCCCCAAAGGGTACGCGTACCCCTTTGGGATATGCGGTAAAAGATATTGGGGTACGCCGTCAGAGCTCAAACGTCGCTAGATCTAGTAACAAGTCCATTTCACTGATTACCCAGTAAAATGTTTATAATTTTATTAGATTTGCTAAATTGTTTATGTCATTTTTTGTATTTATCGATATATGTAATTTATGAATATAAAATTTAACGTGTATATACATATATGTTTTATTTTATTCCCATTGTTGTACTATAACTATAGTTTTATCTATCTATACAAGGGGTACGCCAGTTACATACACATTTCCAGGGTGTACGTGAAGCATAAAAGGTTGAGAACCACTGCTCTAGAGAACTGTGTGATCTTGATTAGAGGGAGGTTAAGATTCTCCAATTCTTGCTTTATGTCTTCTGTGGGGATATCTGAAGGAAGGTTTTTAATTACCACTTTTAGGGATTTTTCATTGTTTAGCGTGTAAGTATGGAATCCTATTTTGTTGCTTTCGAGATATCTGCTAAAAGTTCTGTAATCTTCTACACATTTTGCTTATATTCTTATCATATCCCCAGGAACTTCAGCATGAAAATCACACGTGGAAATATCTTTCAAGGCCTTGGATTGATGAAGCTAATTTGTTTTATCCCTAACATTGAGTGGGGGAATGCGAACAGGAAACAATATATTTTCATAATTTGCTTCCATTTCTCCGTTTCGCTTTCTTTCCTGAGAAGCTATCGGATCGTTCTGGCCCTCAGAGCTATTAGGGTCAAATTTGAATTGCAAGTTCATTTGCAGATTTTCTGGATCCTCATTCGAGTCAGAAAGACAATCAAGTGCATTTTTAAGACGAATGCATTCATTTGCAAATGGAAGCTCTGCTTCTTTTGAATACTTTATTCGCTTAACATCAGTAAATACATTATTAAGTTTTGAAGTACTTGTTGAAGCAACATCTGATGGCCTAATTTCACAGAACTTACCAGCATTATGTTGTTGGTTAAATTCATATTCAATGTAGGCTTGCTCAATAATTAAATCATTAAAATTAGCAGTTTCTTCTTTATTAAGACCATAACTGCTTTTCTTAGCAAAATAAGCATTCATCTCTGCACTAAAAGCAGATAGATTTTCTGCTCCTCAGGACATCTTTTATGAAAATCAATACGAGATTAATCGCTTATTAGATATAAGTATATTAACATGTCACAACCGTTAGAATTAAAAGAAAATATCAGCAGTTCACCTGAGCATGAGAATCCGTTAAAATTCGAAACAGTCAACAAGGAAGTCTCATGATATCAAGCTAGCTAGAGTTCGAAAAATCAAAACGATCTCACTTAGTCAATATAAATCTTAACACAACACATTAAAATATATTTTAATTACAAATAAGATTACAATTCCGCGGGAACTCTACCTTATTCGTTCACAATAAAAAATAAAATAATAAAAAATTATTACTTTAATTATTGAAATTAATTGCGTTTAATTCCTTTGTTGGGTACATCTTGAAGTAATCTTCAGTAATATTACAATTAAATTTAAAAAAATTTCCCTCCAATAAAACATTATCAAATTACTTGTGATGGCCTCATCATTTGAGATAGCATTGGTTTGGCTCAGTCGGTAGCGTGCAAGGCTCATAACTACCAACTTACCTCTCGTTCCCGCAGAAAGGGGACACCTATAGGTTTGAAAAGTCGGCTCTCTATCAGATGGGACGTTAAGCCGTGGTTCCTTGTGCAGGTGAGCCATACCATCTGCACTTTAAAGAACACGCTGGTTGGCGTTGACGGGAAGCTACCATTCGTCTCTTAACAGCTGTCCAATGGTTCCCCTTCTCCAACCTTTTCTGAACCCTTGGGGTACTTGTGACCTGGCCATTTAATGCACTTGTGTGCACAAAACGTGCAGCTCATAGGTAAAACAACGATACAAACTCAATACCATGTATCATGCAGAATGAGTTCCGAATGGTCATAATCACGCAGAGCGAGTACCGAATGGTCATAATCATGAAGAAAGAGTTCCGAATGGTCATAATCACGCAGAACGAGTACTGAATGGTCATAATCATGCAGAGCGAGTACCGAATGGTCATAATCATGAAGAAAGAGTTCCGAATGATCATAATCATGCAGAACGACTTCCGAATGGTCATAATCACGAAGAAATAGTTCCGAATGGTCATAATCACGAAGAAATAGTTCCGAATGGTCATAATCACGAAGAACGAGTATCGAATGGTCATAATCACGAAGAAATAGTTCCGAATGGTCATAATCACGCAGAACGAGTATCGAATGGTCATAATCACGAAGAAATAGTTCCGAATGGTCATAATCACGCAGAACGAGTATCGAATGGTCATAATCACGAAGAAATAGTTCCGAATGATCATAATCACGCAGAACGAGTATCGAATGGTCATAATCATGAAGAAAAATTTCCGAATGGTCATAATCATGCAGAACGAGTACCGAATGGTCATAATCATGAAGAAAAATTTCCGAATGGTCATAATCATGCAGAACGAGTACCGAATGGTCATAATCATGAAGAAAAATTTCCGAATGATCATAATCATGCAGAACGACTTCCGAATGGTCATAATCACGAAGAAATAGTTCCGAATGGTCATAATCACGCAGAACGACTTCCGAATGATCATAATCACGAAGAAATAGTTCCGAATGGTCATAATCACGCAGAACGAGTATCGAATGGTCATAATCATGAAGAAAAATTTCCGGAGGTCATAATAATGCAGAATGTATCTTGAATATTCACGATCACGCAAAATGAATTTTGGATGCGGATGATCATGCAAAAAAAGCCCTTAATATTTCTGGTTATGTAAAATGGGTTATTTCTAATCTTTCTCTTAATAAAATAACATTGTAAATATCTTTATTTATCGCGTCACAGAAACTTGATATAACTGAAATATGCTTGAACCTAACATATCAATTCAACAGCATAAACCTTTAAGACGCTGTATAGGTCAATGTAGGCAAACAAGAGAGAATGTATTTTAAAATACAAGGACCCTTGAATATACTTTTAGAATACAAGGACCCTTGAAATATGCTCCTATATAAAATTCTGAAAGCTGCTTTTTTTTCTCATGTTTTCCCGTTATATTTTGAAGAAAATAAAATCTAATTAATTACGGATAAATGGTTAAATACCATTTATCCCATTGTGTGCAAAAAAAGTGTAAAATAGCCATACCCTGTGCCTGTCAAAGAGCACGCTCGATGGTCTTGATGGGAGGTAACAACCTTCCAGTGGGTCTGCATCCAGAACCTTCTTTGTGCCCTTGGGATCCTTGCGACCTGGCCATTTAGCCCATTGTGCGCAAAAAATGTATACTGAGCCATACCTTGTGCATGCTAAAGAGCACGCTGGATGATCTTGACGGGAGGCTAACAGCTGTCCAGTGGGTCCCCATCCCAAAACCTTTTCGGTGCCCCTGAGATCCTTATGATCATGCCATTTAACCCATTGTGTGCAAAAATGTGCCACTCGGAGGAACCACAACAGCAACAACAGACCAGTGCTGACCACTGAAAGTAGAACGTTGTGAGTTTTATTTTTAGCTTCGTTTCAGAGTTAATGCCTTTTTAAATATTTTTGGTGCGTCAGCTGTTACATGCGAATTTATTTTCTAGTTATCAAAAATGCGGAAACTTGCAAAAAAGCGAAAACGTAAACAGAAACTGTTAAGTCCTATTTAACAAACGTTTGAAAAATGTTTGCTACAAAGTTTATCTAGCAGAATCTTATTTAAAATGCTTTTAAGTAATTTTAATGATAGAGAATTTTGTTCTATTATTAGTTAAAGTATGAGCCAAACAGGTCAACATTAGAAACAATTTCCAAATAATATCAGTTTCCTAAATTTACAAAAGACATTGACTTGAACAAGAATGAATTTTTATACACGTAGCCGAGTGGTTAGCGAGATTGGCTACTGATTTAAGGGATCTGGGTTCGAGCCCCGGGTAAGGCATGGATGTGTGTGTTGTTTTCTGCTGAGTTCCTGCCATCCTCTCAGACCTTCTACTATGGCATATAAACTGACAGGCTCCTGTCAGACCTCTGTGGCAAGCAGCTGCTTGAGGGGGGTATATATTTTTTTTATTTTTATTTATTGGCAAAATGCCAAGTCACAAAGACCCCAAGGGTTTAGAGTTGAATCGAGAAAAGGGACTCATTAGTGAGCTGGTAGGAGACAAAAAGAAACCTCCCGTCAAGACCATCCAGAGTTTCAACGTGCTTTTATACGGTTCCGCAACTTTAACTGTCATTTGACGAATGGCAGCTCTTCCAAACTTATTGGTGTCCTCTTCGTGACAGGGGTTTAAAAGAGATAAGCTTAATTTGTTTTTGTTTTGTATCGAAATTGGTTATTAATTTAATCAGTTCAAAACTAATTAACCATTTAAAATTCTCCACTGAATATTTTAGGAATGGGTTGGGTTGTTTCACCTCTGAGGGGCACTTTTTTCACACAATGGGTTAAATGGCCAGGTCCATGGACTCCGAGGGCTCAGAAAATTTCAGAGGGAGGGATCAACTGACAAGACACAGATGGTAGCTTTCCGTCAAGGTCATCAAGCGTGTTCTTTAACATTTACAAGGACACGGGGTCACTGCTTAAAGTCTCATCTGATGGCGGGAGCCTTTACAAGACAGGTTTTTTTCCGAAACAGGTTTTACTTTTAAGGCTGTGAGACTGATTGCATGAAAATGGCAAGAATGCAATTTTAGAGAAAGAATATGGTTGTAGATTGCAATTTTTGTTTAACAGGAATTTACTATTATCTGTTTATTCTTAAAAATAAATGATATCAGTTAAAACCATTTAGTTATTTTTTACTTGTATTTTTACCTTTAGGTGCAAGTCTAATAATCACATTCGATGCTATGTCACTGCTACTTCATAATATGTATTGTGTTAAGAAAATAAGATACTTCCCTAGAGAAATAAAGAGATAATTTACAATCTTTACTATCTTGTCCTGGTTTCTCATACAATATGCAAACATTTACACAAAGGTACTCCGCCTGGATTAGTAGTCAGGTACGCTAATCATTAGACTAGTTAGTGAATAACTTTTTTTTTAAGGTTAAATTAAAAACTAGAAGTAAAAGTAAAGTTTTAGGAAAAACTGAAGTTAGTATTTATATGTACATTCATAAAGATAAATTTAAATCATTACCGTGTAGAACTGAGTCTATCATCGTTTAAAATGTGGTGGGGATGGCTCAGTCGGTAGCGAGCCAGGCTCATAGTCTGCAGTTCCCAGGTCCCCCTGGGCCAGCGTTGAGATATTTCTCTGTAAAACTTCCCGCCCTACCTTCGGCCATTAGAGGATATCTATGAGCTTGAAAAGGCCGCCGTCCGTCGGATGGAACGTTATTCCGTGATCCCATATACGGGAGAGCCATGCCCTGTGCACGTTAAAGAATACTCTGGATGGCCCTGAACGGGAGGCTACCATCTGTCCCCTAACAGCTGTCCAGGAGTTCTTATGACCTGGCCATTTAGCCCATTGTGTGCAAAAAAGTGCCCCTCAAAGATAAAACAACCTAACCCATCATATAAAACGAAACTTGTGGCATTTTATTGATCGTATTAAACCGAACACGCACAAATTGAGGATGGGTGCACTCCTAAGAAATTTCAAAGCGGTAATGATGTGGAAGCGGCAGCTCGAAGTTGATTAAATGCTAAGGATATGTCTTTTACTGCAAAAGTATCAAGATGCTTGTTTTACATTACACTAAAGGTTTGAATCATCGCGCAGATTATGTAGAAAGCGCAACAAAAGCTGTAGTTCAAATATTTGCAATAATTACCTGCCTTGTAAAACACCAGTTTCTTGAAATGCCTTGCAAGCGTATTTTTTCAACAACCCTCCTACATTAAAAACGTGAACATCTATTAGAATATTGTTTGGTTTTTCCTATGTCCTCTACATTTTAAATTTCTAATTTTTTTTATAACAAACCCAGCAGCTACTTAAATTTTCAAATCGCTCCCCATCCTCTCGAATACAATTTAACTTCTATTGGTGATTTTGCACTCCTGGTAATAACCTCCTGATAGTAAGCAGACACACTATTCCAGCATTATGAATGAGAAAAATGTTTCTCCTTTACGAAGCTTGATTAGCGTGGTGGGCTATAAAATTAGCATCTAAATGACACTGGATGTCTCTTCTGTGCTCCCACAATCGATGTGTAAAGTCGCGTGATGATTTATCTTTATCGGAAATCTTCATAGACTTTGTTAGTGGAGACTTTGATTAACTTCCAGTAGCATAGCAATCCACGCATCGCGACTAGAAACGATCTTTGTGTTAAAGTAATGTTGCAGTTTGATTTGACTCATTAATAAGCATCCATCCATATTTTACGGTATAAACGATAGATATATCTAGCAGATTAACATGGCGTTGCTCGGGCGTTTAAATCAATCGCGTTTTTTTTTTGCGGGGGAGGGTAATAAATTATAAAAAACTCTTGTTACAGAACGGGAGAGAAGTGAGTTTGAACAGTATCTCCCAGATACACCGGGCCCGAACAGCCATTGAACGAAAGAAGAAAGGCGGGAAATTAAATATGCTTAAAGATTAACTGATTTAATTTGTCTAAAATTTACCTAGAAGATATTTATTTTTAAACTGTACACTACTAATTAATTTTTTTCATTATAACTATATTAAAACATTTATGAGTATTATATAAATGATTACCAGATTTAAAAAAAAAAACACTAATTGAATTTTAAAAACTATGGATTCAAATATTAATCCTTCTTTCAATGTCTGTCTTTCAATTAATAATTCTTCTATCATGTCCTGTATATCCTTGGGGCGGGGATGGCTCAGTCGGTAGCGCGCCAGGCTCGTAATCTGTAGTTCCCAGGTTCGAGTCCCAGCTGGGTCAGCGTTGAGATTTATCTCCGCAAAAATTCCCCGCCCTACCCACGGTCAGTAGGGGACACCGATGGGCTTGGAAAGGCCGCCGTCCGTCGGATGGGACGTTAAGCCGTGGCCCCGTGTGCGGGAGAGCCATACCCTGTGCACGTTAAAGAACACGCTGGATGGCCTTGACGGGAGGCTACCACCTGTCTCCCAACAGCTGTTCCAGTGGGTCCCTTCCCCCAACCTTCTCTGAGCCTTCGGGGTCCATGTGACCTGGCCATTTATCCCATGGTGTGCAAAAAAGTGCCGCTGAGAGGTAAAACAATCCAATGTATATCCTTCAATTCTTTAGTATTAAACCTTCTGTTTCCATAATACGGGGTCTGTCCAAACCATATGTCATATAAATATAAGAGAGGCTTTGGTTTGAAGCACTCCTCTCCCATAAGAATTGTCAAAAAAGGCAGAGATAGGCAAATATTTTGTTTTGCAGGTCGTATAAGATTTGCCACTGTTTGGGAGGTCGAGCTTTGTAAAGAAAGACATTGGGGTATGATGGAGGGGAAATTGGGGAAAATTCATTGGACTTACGCATCCCTATTCATCATCCTAATAACTTAGAAACATATGATGACTGTACGAAGTATTTAAGATAATTAAAAACAATTTATAAAGTTAATTTAATGTAATTTTATTCTGTAATTTACCATAGTGATCTATGTTATTAAAATTCTAGACCTAATATGCAAATAAATTTCTTCGGCCCGTTTGAGTAGCGCGAGATTTCAAAAACTATAAACGGTAAGATGATTATTGAATCAAGCATTTTACAATTTTGTGTAGATTGGACGGTTTGCATTGCACTACATGGCTACAAGGAACAAAAACAAAAATCCTGTTTTAATGAGAAGTTATGAGTATTTTAGAATGAAAACGAATTACTTCTGAATATTAGAATTTATTTCAATATATTTCATGTTTAAGTTTATAGTTTTTGGTCTTAAAGAAGCTCCGCAGGTTGCTTTCTTCCCATCGACGCACTGACGTACACCACTGTAAAATATACATCTTAAACTTGTTATATTGGGTTGGGTTGTTTTACCACTGAGCGGCGCTTTTTTGCACACCATGGGCTAAATGGCCAGGTCACAAGGACCCCGAAGGCTCAGAGAAGGTTGGGGGAGGGGACCCACTGGAACAGTTGTTGGGAGACAGTTGATGGTAGCCTCCTGTCAAGACCATTCAGCGTGTTCTTTAACGCTTGGGTTGGGTTGTTTTACCACTGAGCGGCGCTTTTTTGCACACCATGGGCTAAATGGCCAGGTCACAAGGACCCCGAAGGCTCAGAGAAGGTTGGGGGAGGGGACCCACTGGAACAGTTGTTGGGAGACAGATGGTAGCCTCCCGTCAAGGCCATTCAGCGTGTTCTTTAACGTGCACAGGGTATGGCTCTCCCGCACACGGGGCCACGGCTTAACGTCCCATCAGACGGACGGCGGCCTTTCCAAGCCCATCGGTGTCCCCTACTGACCGTGGGCAGGGAGGGGAATTTTGTGGAGATAAATCTCAACGCTGACCCAGCTGGGACTCGAACCGGGGAACTACAGATTACGAGCCTGGCGCGCTACCGACTGAGCCACCCCCTCCCCGAAACTTGTTATATAAATTACAGCAAGGAGAATTCATTTTTCCTTTGATTCGCGTCCCCTTTCTCAGAGACATCCATGATAAAAAAAAACTAGTTGTTGTCGTGTTGTTTTAGTTCTGAGCTGCATTTTTGTGCACCCAATGGGCTAAATAGCCACGTCCCAAGGACTCCAAGAGCTCAGAGAAGATTTGGGGAAGGGAACCAATTGGGCAGCTGTCAGGAGTCAGAAGACGTCAAGGACATTCAGAGTGTTCTTTAACGTCTATAGGGTGTGGCTCTTCTGCACACGGTGTCACGGCTTAACGTCACATCTGACCGACGGCGACCTATCCAAACCCATCGGTGTCCTCTTTCCGACCCTTTCTCGTTTGCACAGCTGGAACTCGAACCTGGGAACTGCAGATTACGAACGTGGCTCGCTACCGATTGAGTTAACAGTAGACTAAGCAATGAAACCAAAAAATTAGAGACTAACAGAGAATAAAAGAACACAGCAAACTGTCCCGTTTTCAAATTCCTGGAGGGAGACACAAAAGTGATAAATGTTCCCTGACATTAAGAACATGTCCTGAGGTAATCTTCGGTGTTATCCATAAGACTCTTTCCCTCTTTGTCCTACATAAGGCTTTTCCTTTCTGATTCACTTTCTCTGCGAGGACTGCCTGACGTAGAGCATGATTGGCCGAACAAGTTCTTCCAATCTTGCGTCTTAGACTCGTGCACCTTAATCATGGTGTTGCTCGTGAAACTCCCGTGTGAGAGAAGTGGGACAAAGATAAAACGATTCTCCTCTCTTCCTTGGTTCGTTGGAGTAATTTAGTTTCTGCGATTAAAGGTGAATACATTAGACTCCTTAATTTAATCTGGCTGTTTCGTCAGCTAGAATCGTAAAAATTTGAATAGGAAATTTTTCAGCATTTGATTTTACGCGTGATTTGTACGTAACGTGTTTTTTTTGCCTTTGATTTAATGTAAATTGAAAGTTTTTTTCTGCCGTTTTTTACAGTAGTTTTGTGTGATGAGAAATGGTATGAATGAGAAGATGTAAGTGAAGCTGTTACAGGGTACCTGGATTGGGTTGGAGGTATTTAGGAATGGGTCTGACAGTTCTTGAATAAAACAAAGTCGAAGGATTTAGGAACATGTTAAATTTAAAAGTGAATTAATTTAAAAGGAAATTTAAAATTTTGCTTCAAAATATTTTTTTTACAGAAAAAGGTATGAAATGATTTATTAAAAGTAAAACTAAGTATTAAATAATAAAAAAATTCTGATAATTTTTAAATTAATTTCTTGAGTAGAATTTTAGCATAATAAACAAAACTTATTTATCTTCAAACTTCACACGTTATAAAAGTTTCCTCTTATATTCGAGATCTTCCCAGTAGTACTAATATCTTGAAAAGTTGACGAAAACCTTTTTTTAGCCAAGAGCAAAACGGGAAAAAAAGGTAAATCAACAGTTTTTAAGAACTGCAAATTATAATCTTTATTGAGTCATGAGCCATAACAGAAAAAAAAAAAACACAAATTATTTTATTAACGAAAATAAAATCATAAGGTATAATTTTAAAATAGGTATATTCAAGGATATACAATAAAACTATTGAAAAGAATTGTTAAAAACCCGCCATTCGCATTGTGACTTTTGAGTTTGAATCTTTTCCATCAACTTAATCAAATTTGGAGTGTATTTAGAGCATTTGAATTGCATTAGTATTTTCAAACTACCCTTTGCAAACCTGTTTTGGAGCTTGTTTCTAACGAAATTCATTAAAAAATTATCAGAGTTGAATCAAAAAGAGTCAAGAGCCACTCTTTAGAGTGTTCAAAGCTGTCGTTCCCGACCCTTGATATAGCGCAATGCTTCTCAACCGGTGTGTCGCGTCCAAAGTCCAGGTGTTTCGCGAAAATAAAAAAAAACAAAAGAGAATAATACTGCATAATAATTTGGCCCTTAGTACTTTTCACAATAATTTTATTTTGATTTTTGTCAAATATTGAATGTAATATTCGTTTTTGCTGAAATGAATTGAATTTTGAGTTATTGTTAAAAAAAATAAACTCTTTTTACAGGTGTGTCGAGGTAAATGGACTATATTCGAAATGTATCTCTAAGAGAAAAAGTTGAGAAACACTGGTATATATATATGGGGCTATGTTTGGGGAAATTGTGGAGAGCAAAGTAAAAAAATTAAGTTCTAGACGCTTGTTGTTGGTGAATGATGAAGTCAATCATTATTGTGATTAACTCTCACAACATAAAAGTGGAAATAGATCATTTTGACCTATAACTTTTCGTTTAAATATTTCAGGATATTAAATTCTTGAAAATTATTTTAAAAAATACATATGTTGACTAAAACAGTGAAATTTATAGTCTACAAATATTTCGTCGAAATAAAGCCAAAGAATATCGAAAACTATTCCAGTGATGGGAAGCATACTACACTGAAATGTCAGTATAACCAAGTCAGAATAGTCAGTGTCCACTGGGAAAAATTTTATTCAAAAAAGAATTATAGATATCTAGCAAATGCACACATATCACTTGTTGACATGGAATTCAAGAAATACTTTGCTGAAAAGTTTCGCTGATGAAAATGATTGATTGATTTTTGTATTTTAATAAGGCTTTAGAAAGATAGAGTGAACTTTATAGTGAGCAATATTTGAAAAATATCCTTTCCTAAACCTAGATGGTACCATGAGCAACAAGGTTGGGATGATTTAAAAGTCACAATTATCGGATGAGTGACAGAGTTGGTGATAGATCAATGGTTAGAACACATGGGAAGCATAGATTCGAATCCCACACATCTGCGAAACTCTTTTTTTTTTGCAAAAGTATTTTTAAATTAATGTTCAATAATATCACATGTACCGAAAAATGAATGATTTTTATATTTTATTTTGCTTTTGGAAGCATATAACTTATTTTTATTTCTGATTATGGAAAAACATTTATTAACATGTGTTCCCAAAAATTAAGTTTCTTTTTCGCTTTGTTTTCTGGCATCCATAGTTGTATTGTAGTGTGATGTAGGCATGACTACTGTACCATGAACTTCATTCATTAACTCATTCCATGGCCCATGTCGATTATACACGTTGAGAAAATACGAAATGAGAGGCCAAAGACGGCTATATCCGTATTTAAAACTTCAATTTTTTTTTAAATAGAAATTTTAGTTTTAAAATTTTCTTATGTAGGTTATAAAATACATAATTCAAACTCGAAAAATAATATTTTTTTCTTTTTCTGAATATGTTATTAAGTGAAAACATATAGTGAAAAAAATTGCTTGGCACCTGGGTGTAAACCAGTTTTTCAAAATATCTTTTAAGTTTGATAACAACGTAACCAATATTTTCTATGAGGTTCATTGGCGTCAGTATTAAGTTTCCAACGGGAGGGAGGAGAAGCAAAAAAATATCAGTGTTTCAAGACCTGCCCTCTTCCTGTTATGGTTCTTGACCCAATAAAAATTATAATCTGCATCTCTCAAAATTTGTTGATTCACCCTTTTTTTTTTTACTGTTTTGGCTCTTGACCCCTGCTCTAGATGGTAGTGGTACTAGGAGGGTCTTGAAATATTGATTGTTATTTTGCTCCTCTCCCCCCTGGAAAAATAATATTGATACCATTGTTGTTAGACTTAAAAGATGTTTTCTGTCTTAAATATACTTTAGAAATCTATCTACACAAATGTATTGTTAATATGATTGTTAAAAAGAATTATTATAAAGAACTATATAATTGCCGAAATTTGTTTATATAAGAAAAAGTTCACATTATTATTTGATCTGTAGCTATTTGAACGACAAAATAACTGAGATAGATTTTAATTCTCTGTGCAGATGATATCTCTAAGCTCTAGCTATATACAGCAGGTAATCATTAATTCTTTCTGGGTAGCTTCAAGCACAAACCCGTTAAACTGCAATAGTTTCAAGAATCAAATATTATCTTTGCCGAAGACCTTGCATTAATGCTCACGATTCAGACGTAACTACTTCACGCTCTGATTTTTTTTGTTTTATTTGCTTCGCTTTATTTAATTGTCATGAAGCGACTGTTTTTTTTTTCCTGTTGAATTGCAAACTAGTATAGCTAGGAAGATGGCGAGAAAAAACGAGATTTTCCTTTTATTGTAAAAGCAAATGGAAAAGATTTCAGCGTCCAGTTGTTTGTTTTACCGGTAAATGCACTTCACGAATGACAACCATGTTGTTTTTTTTCCCTTCCTTCGTTAGTTCTGTGCCATCTAAAAAAAACAGAATTAAATTACACTCGTACTTCAAGATTTCTGCTTCTAATCGTACAAAAGAAATGGAGCTTTCAAGCTGAATTATTTGCACTTTTCCACCTTTTTTTTTGATAGATGATCAATTTTTCAAGTTTTGTTCAGAAATAAATAATCTAATTTTACTTTTGATTCCATGACTGATGAGCATACTGCAATCTATAAAACTTAATTTTTAGGTATTTTTTAGGTATTAATTACACAGTTTTGATAATAAATGCAAATAAGTGATGGTAGTTATATAAATTTCTTCATTAAGAGTATTTCAGTTGGATTATTTCACTTCTGAGCAACACTTTTTTTTGCACACAATGGGCTAAATGGCCAGGTCGAAAGGACCCCGAGGGCTCAGAGAAGGTTGGAGGGGAGGGGACCTATTGGGCAGCTGTTGGGAGACAGATGGTAGCCTCTCTTAAAGGTAAAATGAGTATCAATAAATATAAAACCTGTCCTGAATTCATGGCCCAAACGTGAGGGGATGTAAAAATTTATCATCGTTTAAATCATCGTTATTTAACATCGTTATTTCGTTATTTATCATCGTTTAAAATTCAAGAAATATCTTGAATATAAGTATATCTATGATCTTGAATCGTTTAAAAGTAAAATGAGTATCAATAAATAAAAAAGGGTGTCTTTGAATTTATGGCCCAAACGTGAGGGGATGGTAGTACACACCGAACTCACCAATATTTGTCATAGAATATGCTGCCGCAAACGCTGCCCGGTGCCGGTGGTGGTGCAGACGAGGCAGCACAGCTTAAAAGCGCTGGATTGGCCAAACCCCAGCATTTTCAGCCGCCGATGTGCGCGACATGCCCGGTGTTTACGAGAAGGTACGCCGATCACTACTCCATCCGCCATTGTGTCGCCTGTATCAACGTTGGTGGGCGGACGTTTGAGCATTTGTTGTAATGATCTCCAATAAATGTCACTCTAGAAATCTTTGTGTCTGTCCTTCATTTCCGACTCCTCACTGCGTGTGCGGCCGCATATTCTAAAACGAATATTGGTGGATTCGCTGTGTACTACCATCCCCTCAAGTTTGGGCTATGAATTCAGGGATACCCTGTATAATATATTTATCATAAGCAAATGCATATCAATACATTAATATAAATATTACTATATGATTATATTCGATGTTTTTTTTTGATTATTTTTAACACTCTGAACAGAGGTTTCAAGATTTTCTTATAATTTTGGAATTTTATTTTATAAATTTTAATATGTATAAAGATTTTTTATACAATTTTCGTGCTTTATTTTGTTAATTTTAATATATATAACATTTAAAAGTGGATTTTTGTTGTCTGAGCGGCACTTGTTACACTCAATGGGCTAAATAGCCAGGTCACATGTATCCCAAGATCTCAGAGAAAGTTGGAGGTAAGAACCCATTGGACAGATGCTAGAGAGATAAATGGAATCATCCCTTCAAGGCTCTCCAGCGTGTTGTTTCAAGTGCACTGGTGGGGATTTAGGCTCATTTGAGACTCGAACTTAGGAACTGCAGATTGCGAGTCTAGCGCATTACCGACTGAACCAATCTTTGCTTCTTTAAAGACATATTAATTCTCCATTTTAATATCTTTACCGGTGAACAAAGTAGCTATTTAGCCAGTGTATTTCCAATTGTCTTTCAGTCATGGAACTCAGCAATTAATAGAAATTTTGATGGAATAGTGATGTTAGCTATTTTTTCATAACAAAAACAAGTAAATTGTGCTTTGTAATGAGCTGTAGAGCTTCCATATTGCAAGAGATATAGAGTAAAATTCCAATAGTCTGGCACCATTAGAACTTGAGTGGTGCTGGATTATTGAACGATCTAGGCAAGGGGTTCTCAACGTGGAGTACGCGGTAAAATTTTTTAGGGTATGCCGTGAGAGCTGAAAAGTCGCTAGATATATGCTATATATATATATGTTTTATTTTATTCCCATTGTTATACTATAACTATAATTTTATCTATCTATACAAGGGGTACGCCAGTTACATACACATTTCCAGGGGGTACGTGAAGCATAAAAGTTTGAGAACCACTGCTCTAGGCTATCTGATGACACTCCTGAAAACAGTGCAAGACACTTCAAGTCACTTTTATTTCGCATATTTAATGTTAAACAGTATCAAAATAATTAAGAGTAAATTTAGTAACCTCCTCTATGAGAATAGTTTAACACCCTTGTTAAGCTAAAAGATCAAGTCCCTATCGATGATCGAACGCGATTTACAACTCCGCCAGCTTTGCGGCATTAAAATCTTTTAATATAAACAAAACACCGTAGCAACTGTTTGACACGGTGTTTGTTTGCTTTCCTGTGTCATATAAATCTTTTTTTTTTCTGTGATGAGTTTAATTAAAGGTCTGTAAACGAAGACTTTGGCTGCTAAGAAAGCAACAGGGGGGAGTGTAAAAAATGTCTCGCTGGATATAGCTAGTATAAACATAAAATGTGACAAATAGATGAAAAATGACGTTCTGACAACAGACTCGTTCTGGTAGCACTCCTGCCTTTCATATGCCGAACTATCGACAATTCCGAATCAAGTAGACTGACAGGAATGTGGAAACGCATTTCGCTTATTAGCAAGATTGGTGATACACTGATCTGTTAGGTGATACACTCATTTATTGGGTGATACACTCATCAGAGAAAATATTGTGAACTTTCATGTTGATATAAATTGATGCATTTCTCGCACTGATATAAAAATCGTCCATTGGTGCTCGTTTTAAACCATCTGTCTATTCGTCTACAGACAATTCATTATTTTGCTCTAAGAGATAAATCAAAATTTATATTTATGTTCATTAGATTAACAAGACGTCATGATTCTTCTGGGGACTGAATTTTTAAAATTTTCCTGTGGTTGAGGTTGTCTCAATTGGTTGCGAGCCAAGTTCGTAATCTGTATTTCCCAAGTTCGATTTCCAACTGTAGCTGTGTTAAGAATTTTCTCTTCTAGCCTAGGCTCTATCCTCGGTAAAAAGAGGGTAACCGCTGGGCTTTGGAAACGTCGCCGTCCTTAAGATTTGATTTCATGCCATCGTTCTGTGTTTAGGAGAAACATATTCTGAGCACATGAAAGAACGCACTCGACGGCCTTGATGGGAAACTTCCATCTGTCTCCTAACAGTTGTATCGTAGATCCTGTTACCTCTGGGGAGGGGTGACTCAGTTGGTATCGCACCAGGCTCGTAATCTGTAGTTCCCAGGTTCGAGTCCCATCTGGACCAACTTTGAGATTTATCGGTAAGAAAGGGGACGCCGATGGGCTTGGAAAACCCCTGGGGAGGGGTGGCTCAGTCGGTATCGCACCAGGCTCGTAATCTGTAGTTCCCAGGTTCGAGTCCCATCTGGATCAGTTTTGAGATTTATTGGTAAGAAAGGGGACGCCGATGGGCTTGGAAAGGTCGCCGTCCGTCAGATGGGACGTCAAGCTCTGGCGCCGTGTGCTGAAGAGCCATACCCCGTGCACGTTAAAGAACACTCTAGAAGGCTCGACAGGAAGGCTACCATCTGTCTCCTAACAGCTGTCCAGTGGATCTGTCCTCAACCTTCTCTGAGCCTTGGGGTCGTTGTGACCTGACTAATTAGCCCATTGTGCACTCAGATGTAAAAACACAAACAAACAAAAAGTAACTCTTCACAATCAGCTTCCTACAATCAAATCTGTTCAGACATTTCGAAATTAATGGAGAAAACCGAAGACTAGCTAACGCATATTCACTCGGTCACGACTTCACTTTTTTTCGCCATTTGCGTGTCATGATAACTTGCTTCTCTGGCAGACATGTAAACTTCTTTCGCATCAGGACCACGATAAAATATATAAAAATACTGCAAAAGTAAAAAAAAAACAAGCCGAAAATAGCTTTAAAATTACTTGTTTGTCACGCCAGCAATATATTTTACAGATGACATTCCTTTTTTTCCCTGAAGACCCGCGTGCAACCTAACGACAAAATTAAATTACATCAGAGCTGTATGTTATCCAACCCTAATCGCAAAAGCGAAATTACGACTCCGAAGAATTTCAGACAGAACTATTTACGCTGTCCCTCCCTTTTTTTTGGTATGCCGGGTTTTTCTCCTTTTTTTTCTGTATTCCGAAGTACGAAGCATCTCGAGCGATTAAGACACGGGGTTTCATAGATCGGGTGTCTCAGCTTGAAAAGGAAGAAGCGAGCTTCGGTGTTTTACAGAGTCAAGCTCCCTATCCGTCCGGAGCTGAGTCGCTAAGCACAGAGGCATGCAGTGGAAGTAAAACATAGTATTAGGCCTTAATACCAAGAACTACCCCAGGACATGATTCGTCTTCGTAGTGCATTTGTCACTGGAATTGGTTCTCTGCTGGGTGATCAGGAAAAGGACGATCGACGGTGACGATTTTGTCTTCTACTTCCTTTTTTTATTCTGTTTTTAGAGTTTTTTTTTTCTTTCAGCTCGTCGACGAAAGAAATGACTTAAGAAAAAGTAAGAACTGCTGCAAATGTACTTATTTTCTGTTACAAGAACGTCTTTTCTTTCTTTCCTTTTATTGCAACGGCAAATTGAAGGTTAGACATCTGCTAAAAATTAAATATGCAACCTTTTTAAATAAAATAACAGTAGCTATATATTATTGATATGTTAACATATTTTACTTATATAAATTAACTAAATATTACACGCAATAAAATTAATTTTACTTTTACGTATTAAGATATAAAAATTAAATGTTTTTGATTATCATATTTTATTAAAGCTAGTAAATATATACTATAGTCAATCGCATGTTATCAACACTATCGCCTTAAATAATTGCTCTCAAAATTCAGTTCCGATTGAATACTGAAACTAAGAATGAAAAATAATGAAACTAATATCAGTCACTATTATGTATAATCAAGTAAGTTGCTTAATTTCCTAACGTGACTCAAAATTATACGAAATATATGCAAAAGCCAAAAATAGTTAATGTTTTAAAACATTTTACATCATAGGTTTATGAAAAATCAATCTCCTCCCATTTCTTAAGTTCCACTATATTAAACAATTATAATAGTTTCCAACAGTTGCGCTTTTTGAAAAATCACAGATAACCTCTACAGCGTAAGCTTGCAAATAATAGCAATTATTTTCGGAATTTGCAGCATAACTGACTTGTTCTTTAATGCAGAATAATTGACTTCTACTTTAATGCAGAATAAGTGACTTTCCTAACGATAGATAGTTTAAAATGTGGTTGGAAGGTTGGAAATCCTTGAAGGGTTTCTAAATTTCCCACCACATTTTCTAACCTTCCCACTTTTTTGTGGTCCTTTCCTTTTTTGAGGGTGCAGAGCACTCACAAACGATTGCATCATGTGTCTAATCTTATGATCTTTGATAAGCAGATAGTAAGGAAGGACTCGACAAAGCATCTTGGTGTCTCGATCAACAAAAAATTCATATGGGATGAACACATTTCTTCTGTTGTACATAAGGTCGGTATAATAGAGTTTAAATTGTATTCACTTATCTCCAGAAAATCTAATATATCAATCAATAAATAACAAGTTGACTATCTACGTATGATTCTGAAACCTATAATTCTCTATGCCTGCTCCAGTTTGGAGTCATTGCTCCTAAACTAATATCAAGAAGCTTCAGACTTCCTAAAATCAAATTTTGAGAT
This sequence comes from Ryuthela nishihirai, assembly GCA_038380435.1. NCBI lineage: Eukaryota > Metazoa > Arthropoda > Arachnida > Araneae > Heptathelidae > Ryuthela > Ryuthela nishihirai. Next base: position 48,273,123 of record JAWZYU010000020.1, read on the forward strand.
CAGCTGTTGCTGCACTATGGTTTGTGAGAAACACGATCATTCACCGAGATCTTAATGTGCGACCACTACATGAATACATCAAAACCCAGGCAATCAAGTTCGTTCAAAAAGCAGAAAATCACCGAAGTCAACTTATCTCTAGTACCATCAACTATGATGCTTCTATTCAACATAAGTATAACAGATACAAGACTGTTTTAAACTATTTTATTAATTTATCTGATTGTCACTGTAAAATCGTTTTGTTCCATCTTGGTTTCTATTAAATATTTTAATGCCACAGGCGAGATTGTAAGATGAAATAGGTAAAGGAAGAGCCCAGTACTATGGCATGTCAATAATGATCTCTGATTTGTCTGTTAAATACGCAGGTAAAAGAGTTCATAATTTAGATAGTGAATCATTCTTTAACATATTTACCGATGGACAGCAATTTTTTGCGGTCTTTTCAATCTTTATCACTTTGGGTAGGTGTGGACAGGTTAGAAACAAACTTGGCAAGAAAACGGCGCCAAATCTATCATAACTAGTTTAAATATGTGATATCTGTAGGCAAAGCGAGCACTGATTTCTTTAATTGCCTTTTCGACAGATGCAGAACACGGTCTATTTGAATAAAATAATGATAAAAAACTACTCTTCGCAACCTAGTCCAATTTCAGCATTGAAATCATCTACCTGGCGTGCTTAATGCGGATGTTCGCTAACGTATGTGGCTCTTGCATTTAGCTTTGCTTTATTTCGTGATGAAATGTTTCAAGAAATAGGGTTATCAGATCATTCCTATGGAGGCACAAGGAAAATCGAAAGACGAATCATGGCCTTAATGGCGTGTGCGTGATCACAGGACGTTTCTGAGAACAAGCAGAACATGCTCAAATTAGAATTTCACTCACGGCGCGTGTCCAACTATAAATATCTTTGTGCAGGTTACGATAGTATTGTAGATTATGCACGATGCTAATGATATGGAGCATGTAAAAGATATGTAAAATGAGCAATGATATCTATGCTACAAGCCATTTACATTTGATATATAATGCTCCTTTTGTGATTAACTGATTTGGCGTCTCTGCTACAGAAATTTGCAGATACACTTCTGGAAACCATTAGGAAATTATGCACATTATGGCAGTTGGAAGAATATTGGAACTTCCTAACTTTGAGAATAAGTTTTTTTATGGAAAATGTTACCATAAAAATTAAAAAATTAAAAAATATTGAATTAAATTAAAGATGATAAATATATAACCTAATTTCCAACAATATTCGTTCTGTTCTTCCTTTCTTTCTTTCTTTCTTTTTTTTTGAGTTTTTGAATATTTCACAATAGGCCAGGCCCGGATATAGAAGAAAATAAGGGGGGGGGGCATGTCTCTCCCTTTCAGAATGCTAGTAAGTGTAATAGAGGCAAAATCATGCATTTTCTAGAAAATTTTAAGATCTGTGAAACAGAGCAGGAAATGTTATACTGCATTGGAAATCCCGTTTCTTAGTTCTTCCTTTTACGTTTTTCCGTCTCGTTCCCTCCCCCTCCCCTTCCCTTCGATTTTCATTATAGATCCGGGTTTGGAGGTGGTGGCAGAGACTGGATTCCACTCAAGTATGACCTTTCCCTCTTCGTTTTATAGGTCTTTAAAAATTTCTTAAAAAATGTATAATATATATAACTTTAGTAATATTTTGTCTCTATTACCCTTACTAGCATTCTCAAAGTCCCCAATTGAGAATGCTAGTAAGGGCACGTCCTTTTTGCCCCTGCTCGCCCTTTCAGATCCTTCCCCGCAAAAACTAAAAAAATGGCCAGGTACAAAAGGCCCATAGTTTGGTAGGATGCGGATGCATTGACAGTTGTTAGGAAACTGATGGAAGTTCTCCACCAAGGACATCCAGCAAATGGACATTCATCAAATGGTAGTTATTTATTTTTAAAAGCTTGGTTATGAATTTTGAAATATTCGTAAATATTTCAGTATTGTCATAATGGATAAATTATTTTATTTCATACAGTTTAAAAATAAATAGCCTTTAATTAAATTTTAGATAAATTAAATCACTTAAATTTTATGCATATTTAATTTCCCTTCGTTTTTTCCTCCTTTTTGCTCAACGGCTGGAAGGGCGGACGTGGCTCAGTCTGTAGCGCACCAGGCTCGTAATATGCAGTTCCCAGTTTCCAGTTCCATCTGGGTGAGCGTTGAGATTTATCTCCGCAAATCTCCCAGCCCTGTCCACAGTCAGTAGTGGACAGCAATGGGTTTGGAAAGGCCGCCGTCCGTCGGACGGGACGTTGTGCGGGAGAGCCATACACTATGTACGTTAAAGAACACACTGGGTGGACTTGACGGGAGGCTACCATATGTCTCCCAACAGTTGTTCCAGTGAGTTCCCTCCCCCAACCTTGTCTGAGCCTACGGGGTCCTTGTAACCTGGCCATTTAGCCCAATGTGTGCAAAGAAGTGTTGCTCAAGGTAAAACAGCCCAACTCAACGCCTGTCCAGACTGTGTATCAAGGTGTCAAGATGACCTTTTCTCAGCTGTTGAGCAAAAAGGAAAGATATAAATTAAATATGCATAAAATTTAAATAAAACATATTTGCTTTAAACTAAAAAAATTAATAATTACGACCACATTATAATATTTACAAATATTTTAAAATTGATTACCGGATTTTTAAAAAATTCACCGATGGGTTTGGAAAGGCTGCCGTTCGTCGGATGAGATGTTAAGACATGGTCCGTGTACGGGAGAGACATACCTTGTGCACGTTAAGAACACGTTGGATGGCCTTGGCGGGAAGCTACCATCTTTTTCCCAACAGCTGTCCAGTGAATCCCTTCCCCCTAACTTTCTCTGAGCCCTCGGAGTCATCGGATCTGGCCATTTAGCCCACTGTGTGCAAAAATAGTACCGCTTAGATGTAAAACAACCCAACTCATAGGATAGTGGCTATTTAGTAAATTATTGTTACCCCAACCAACCAATCTATGACAACTGTGGATGCGTTAACTGCGAAAGTTAAACTTTACGTACTTAGAGACAAAGCAATCCAACGCAATTGAACAAATCTTTTCTTTTAGTATAACTTTTGCCATTTAATATTACAGAATGTGTCAATTTGTTCTGTATGATTCATTTTATGCATTTCTTATTTTTGTCAGTGTATGGTTTCATGGAAGTGTCGTTCTGTGGCCGAGTGGTTAGTGCACTTGGCTACTATTGAAATGGACGTGGTTCGAGCCCCGAGTAAAACATGAATGTTTGCGTTGTCTTTCTGCCGTGTTTTCGCCTTTCTCACAGATCTTCTCTATATCGTATAAACTAACAAACATTTGTCAGACCTCAGGGCAAACAGCTGCCTGAGGGGTAATTTTTATTTTGGTTTTATGTAAAAGTACGACACAAGATCTAGAAGATGAATTAAATTTATTTCTTGGAATAAAAGAAATTGCAACAATTTCTGACAGATATAAAATAGCCAATAGGAATGTAAGAAATTGCGCAATAGCGCTCTATTCTGCTGATTTTTATCAACTAATCTGCCGATGGAAAAGCGACAGAGCTATCGCTCCACACCAAAACTTCATATTACTAGAAATCATAAATATAATATTACCAAATATCTACAAGGAAGTGTTGTCCATATTCTCAGAAATAGAGATTTCAGAGTGAGATCGTTTCCAAGTGATCACAGTAGACGATGCCCTCGAAACATTCGTAGTCTCGTATGTTAAAATTCGAATGGGTTTCACGAGTAAGTTTTACGAAGAGTGGAAAAACTTTTATTATTCATATCCAGGGAGAGTTTCGAGATTTCCTCGAGTTTTTCGCCAGATGACACAAGAAGGGACAAGGAACGGGATATAGAGTTTAGAATTTATTTATGTCAGTTTTCGCGTTTATGACTATTTCTATGAATCGCTTTTATCGGGATTTTGAAATACTTTTGATTTATGTTGTGCAAAGCGGTTGAGCTATAAACTCATGGACTTCCAAAATTGATGTTTTGACAAACAATGAATTTTCAATGCGTCGTTGTGAAAGGGTTTATTCAATACAGTTTTTTTTCAAGTTTCGTCGTCTACCGTCAAATTCTTTATATTTGATGTTTTTAAAACGTTTCAGTTCCAGTTAATTCTCTCCTCTAGAAAGAAAATTTTTAATCCTTATTCTTCTAACATTTTTGGAGTTGAAACATCCTGGACACCAACGGTGAAATACCTTGGTGTTATTCTACATAAAAAAAAAAACTTTGTTGGAATGCGCATATTGATCATGTGCTCTGAAAGGCTCAAATCAGCAGATGTAAACTTGCACACCTGATAAGGTGCAGCTCGAAACTGCCTCCAGAAAAGAAATTATTTCTTTATAAGACTCTTCTGCGGTCAGTCCTTACATATGCCTCACCAGTGTGAAGTAATACTACCAACACCAATGTCAGGAGGCTTCAGAGTTTCCAAAATAAAATCCTCAGATCTGTGGTCAGTGATTGCTTTGTGAAAAACAAGACCATTCATACTGATTTGAGCACTAACCACATATACACTCATATTCGGAAGTTCGCGGAGTCTTTTTTCGAGGCAGTGGGAGATAATCCTTATGGTATAATTAGATCTTCGACTGATTATGATCCATTGGTTTTGAACCAATTCAAGCGTCCTAAGATTATGTGTTTGAGACTCGCATGTTTTACTTTTAGTTATGTTTTTTTATAGCAAATTTGTTTTGCTCTTGTGGCCCCTTTCGGGTTTATGTGTTTTAACTTTGTTATTGCCAATAAGGCACTAACTATAGACTTCGAGATATAAGCCCTAGGCTTGGAGTTCAAAAAATTCATTCAAGATATCAGATCAATGCAAATGAGTTTTGCTCTTCAGTACTTTGCAGTGTTAAACAATAATTACAATCATCTTATATTTTCATAATGTTTAAAGTTTTGGCATTCATAGGTTCGAGACCCATCTGGGTTATCGCTGATTTTTATCTTTTCATAACAACCGCCCTTCCCTCAGTCAATAAAGAATAATTTTTGCACACAATGGGCTAAATGGCTAGATCACAAGGACCCCAAAGGCTCAGAGAAGGTTGGGGAGGGAACCCACTGGAAGAGCTGTTAGGAGACAGATGGTGATCTCCCGTCAAGGCCATTCAGTGTGTTTAACGTGCATAGGGTATGGCTCTCCTGCACACGGAGCCACGGCTTAAGGTCCCGTCCGACGGACGCCGACCTTTCCAAGCCCATCAATGTTCACTACTGACCGAGAGCAGGACGGGGAGTTTTGCGGAGATAAATCTCAACGCCAGATGGGACTCGAACTTGGGAACTGCAGATGACGAGTCTGGCGCGCTACCGACTGAGTCACCCGCCCCAAATGGGAAGTAAAGCCGTGGCCCCATTTGTGGGAGAGATTTAAGCGAGAGGCTACCATCTGTCTCCTAACAGCTGTCCAGTGCGTTCCTTCACCCAATCTTCTCTGAATCCTCGGGGTCCTTGTGACCTGGCCATTTAGCCCATTGCGTGCAAAAAAAGTGCCTGTCAGAGATAAAACAATCCAACCCAAAGTTTTGGCAGACAACCAACGATAGTCGCGTTGAAGCAAACTCAATTCGATTGAACCTGCTTCAGATGTTCAAGGTAGACGTGTCGTTGCCCCTAAAATCGCCCCTAACTTCCTCACCACATCCTCTAGGAACTTTAAAGTGCTTTGATGAAGCAATGGGCATTATTATCCACAAAGCTGTTGCACAGTCTCATTAACAGTATGATATATCGCAGTGAGAAACATTCCGTATTGATCCATTTTGGCCATCTCCTTTGACGCATTATTTTCAAACATGTTTATTCACGCATAATTTCTTTCTGGAAATAAATTTGCTTCCTCACATTTCATCTGATAACTCTTAAACCGCTTTTTTATATTTCACATTGTTTCCAATATCCTGCAAATCCGTAAATGTTCGAGATTTAACGAATTTTGACATATTCGTTAATTTATAGAAAATGGTATATTTCTATTTACTTTTTTTCTCCCACCTGTGCCAACGTTGAGATTCATTTCCCCTAAACTCCCACCATACCCTTGGTCAGAAAGCGTAAACCTTTAGGTTTGGAAGGCCGCTATCCATCGGGTGAAACGTGAAGCCGTGGCCTCGTGTGTAGGAGAGAGCCATAATCTTGGCATGTTAAAGAACACGCTGGATAGACTTGACGGGTGGTTGCTATCTGTCTCCTAACAGCTATATGGAGAGTCCGTCCCCACAGCTTTCGCTGAGAGTTCCGAGTTCCTGTGACTTAGTCATTTAGACCGTTGTGTGCAAAAAAAGTGTCGTTCAGAGGCAAAAACAACCCAACTAGTTTCAGTGACGTAGTTAGCACTCTATTAAAATTATATAGAGTCCAAGAGGACGATAATGTATATCTCCATCAAGCCGACTTTTTGAAGTAAATAGTATGTTTTACGAGACAGAATCCACTGTGTTATGGATTAATAATACAATATGCAAAACTGTTAAAACATTTTTGCTCCCACGAGTTTGAAAAATCAATAGTATGTTATTGCAAGTAGAACCCACTCTGTTTAGGGAATAAAAAAAATACAAAAACTATCAAAAAGATTTCGCTTTGATGATTTAAAAAAATCAAATAGCATGTTATTAGAAATAGGAATCACTGTATTAGGGAGGGATGGTTCAAAATACACAAGAAGAAGAATACTTATATTGACTCTGAGAAATATGGGATTCTCAATTTCAAACAGATTTTTTTTTCGTTATCTACCTTTATCACTTTCTAGAGGTTGAAATTCGAACTAATAGATGAACTAATGGATGATTGATAAAATGCAAACATTAATAAATTGTTAGTGTTTAATAGAATGCAAAGATAATTTTTCGTAGATCTCTTTTAAAAAAATGTTGCGTCTTCCCCCCGGGGGAGTAAGGAAGCTCTGAATCATTGTTGCGGTGTAAATATCTTGACATCACACATTATCACCAAATGTTCAAATTTCTCTCATCCTCACCATATAACAGATCGTTTATATTATTCGTTTAAAATTTGATATTTTCCAATTTTTTCTGCCACTAGAGGGCGCTATTAAAGCTTTTGGAAGATTCGAAAAATGTGAAAGGTAATTATTTCATCAACACCTATGCAACCCGTCCCATCCACAATAAATTTATCTACCTCTAAAAACAACAACAAAAAATAATCTCAACAGATGGACAGGGTTGTTTTAGCTCTGAGCTGCACTTCTCCGCACACAATGGGATAAATAGCCTGGTCACAATGATCCGAAGAGCTCAGAGAAGGTTGGGGATGGAAACCCACTGGGCAGTCATCAGACGAACGATGAAAGTCTCACGTCAAGGCCATCCAGTGTGTTCTTTAACGTGCACAGGGTATTGCTCTCCCACGATTTTACATCCAATCCAACGAATGGCGGCCTTTCCAACCCATCGGTGTCCGCTTTCTGATCAAGAGCATGATGGGAGCCAGGATATATCAGAGAAGAGCAGAGATAAATCAAAACTCAGGTAAGATTCGAACCTGGAAACTACAAATTACTTGCCTGGAGAGTTACCGATGGAGCCAACCTCCTCTCTATAGACTTAAAAAAACACGGCGAAGTAAAAGCATTAGCTCGTTTTTTTTAAACGCATTAAAAACACTAAAAAAATTTCTCAGATAATTTTGAAAGTCAATAATATGTTGATATGCCATTGCAGCCACTAGTTAACATTAATAACACAGAATTATAATTCTAGATTCTAGATTAATGACACAGAATACAATACTATAAAAATGATTTTTCTCTAATAATTTTGAAAGTCAGTAGTATATTATTAAGAGATGGAATCCAGAGTATTAGTGATTAATAACAAAGTACAAAACAAAGTGGAAACAAAAACTTTCTGAGAATTTTCAGAAGTCTATAGAGAGACATTAGAAAGCAAAGTATAGTTTACAACACTTACCAAGAGAGATTCCACACTTGAATGCTGCCTCCGCTGTTAAAACAATAACAGCAAGCGCGAAGACCAAGTAAATGCAGAAAATCGCAATCCCTTTAATCATCTCTGCACTCCTTTTCGTGGCGCGCATTGATCCCCAGCAGCGACTCGAAGAGATTTGCTGCTCGTCTTTCGTAATGTCTCGCCGAGGTTAAAATGTCATTTATCATAGTCAAGCCTGCAACAAACCCCTTGAGCCGGAAGACTAGCATGAAGATGACGAGAAAACAGTTTCATTTCTCCACAACGTTCGGCAAACATAATTTCCTTTATCCGCTGGTTGCGCGGAATAATGTAGAACCGAGTTTCAACTCCACTCGACTTCGAAATAGATCCGTGAAAAGACATTTTGTTCCAACGACAAATAATGATGTGTTTCGAATTCGTTTAATCTCTTTCTCTCTTATCATTTCCGTAACGGTTTTCTACTTTTGTATTTATTTCAAAGCGATAAATATATGTAGTCAATCCATATATTTAATTTCGTTTTTATTTTGTAAATGATGTTATTTATGTGAACGTTGGCTGAAGCGAATGAATTTTGTTCTGCATCATTTCATTATTTTCGAAAGCAACTTTTGAATGATATAATCAATGGCAATGATAAGATTCAATGGAAATGATAAGATTCAATGGAAATGATAAGATTCAATTTAACATAAGCTGTTATAGTGCTATAGATTTTAAATGCCAAACTGTACGTTTTCCAAGAGCAGTATTCGACTTGTTGGGTTGTTTTTCCTCTTAGTCGGAGTAATCTGCAGTCCCCAGGTTCGATTCTAAGCTGGTTCAGCGTTAATATTTATCTCCGCAAAACTCCCTGTCCTTTCCTCGGTCAGTAGTGAACACCAATGGGCTTGGAAAGGCACTCCCCGTCAGATGGGGGAGTTACCATGGTCCCGTGTGCAGGAGAGCCATACCCTGTGCTCGTTAAAGAGCAAGCTGGATGACCTTGACGGCAAGCTACTTTATGTCTCCCAACAGCTGTCCAGTGAGTCCCCTTCCCCAACCTTCTCTGAGCCTTTGGGGTCTTTGTGACATGGCCATTTAGCCTATTGTTGCAAAAAAGTGCCGTTCAGAGATAAAACTACCAACCCAAATCCTCTTTGAGGTATTTTTGTGCACACTATGGGCTAAATGACCAGGTCACAAGAACCCCGTGATCTCCAAGGAAAACAGGTTAAGAAAGAGGATCTACTGGACAACGTAATAATGTGTGAAATCCCCGGTGCACCGCAGTACGAGGACTGCACATCACCATATGGGAATTGCCACGATAATACCCATCGACTAACCAGGTTCCTATCAGTTTAAGCTTGCCTTACATTGTACCTGCCTACAGCGGGAGAAGACCATTGTGAAGAGAGAAGCACTGCATGGGATTTAATTGCCTGCCTGTGGAGATAATCATTGAGGTGCAGTGAGAGTGGGATCTTTTGAAATTTTGAGTGGTGCCTAGGAATATGCCCAACACTCAATGAATTTTGTCCAGATAATTGCCAACAATAAAATAAAAGATGGTATCTTTTGAATTCTGAGCCAGAAAAAAATAAAATGAAGTCCTAAATTTTAGAGTCCTGCGCAGCAGAGGCTCTTAGGCACTTCCATCGATAGGCCACGCCTAATCGGGGCTCCAATCCTTTCAGCATGACCTTCAACTTCGTCCTCTCCATCGAGCCGGGCGACCACAGCCCTCTCGCCGTCTCGGCCTTAACCGTGCCGAGGTCGCTTCGGGGTCACCTGGCTAGTAACCCGACGAACTAAGCCGGCGGCCCTCCCACAACCCCGACAAAGCCGTTAGCCTACCGGGGCTTACGTGACCGCAGCACCCGGATCCCATTTCGCAGAGGAACTCAGTTCCTCCACTGCAAAAGCTATATATAGCCAAAACTAATTCCGTGGGACTCTTATTTTGGCTGTTCCATCGATAAGTCCGTCGACCAGAGTAGCTACTCCCGGTCGCGAGCCTCCAACTTCTATCTCTCCATTGTGAACGGACTGAAGCCCCCCAGTGAACAATCATCCACCTCGATATCACAGAGACCGCATCGAGGAGCCCACGGACGAGTGTAGGAAGAGGTGTACAACTCAGTCCGCAGCAATCCCCGATGAGCCTACAGAAGACAGGGTTCACCAAGCCCCGTCCGAGGCCCTTAGAACCGCCCCTCAACCGGGGCTGCAACCCCCAGCTTCGCTGGGGACAAGTCAAAAAGCTGACTGGACCGGCCCACTCCAAAGACAGTCCGCCAGCCTTCAACAGGCCCCCTCCACCGGGGGCCACCAGAATCATAAACTCCAGAGTGCCAGCGATCCGAGCCCAACTTCTCAGAGGCACTGTAAGCCCCCCACCCCCTCATCAAGGAGGTCCCATTCCGGGGGGTGGATCTGCTGGACAGCTGTTAGGAGACATGGAAGCTTCCCCTCAAGGCGATTCAGCATGTTATTCAACATACACAAGGTATGGCTCACCTGCCCACAAGGTCACAGAAACATTCCATCCGACGTACGGCGACCTTTCCGAGTCCATCGGTGTCCCCCCGTTCTCACTGAGGACAGTGTGTCCCCGTTCTCACTGGCGACAGCGGAGGTAAATCTGAACGTTGCCACAGTTGGGACTCAAACCTAGGAACTACGGATTACGAGTCTGGCGGGCTATCGACTGAGACAATCCCACCAGCGCATTATTCGAGGGATTACTGAGAGTTTTATAATGATCGTTTTATGGCGGTCAGCCATTGATTACGTTTTTCTAATTTACAGATATAATTTATATAAAATTTCAGAAATATTGTTAATCAATATTTCTGAAATTATTCATTTAGTATGGTTGTTTTATCTATGAATTTTACATACAAGGGCTAAATGACCAGATTATGAGGAACCCAAGATCTCAGAGCTGTATGTAAGAAAAGCAATCATCTCACAGTTGACTTTCTCAGTCTTCAGTTTCTCACTTTGAGTTTTCTTTAGTTTCTTCTTTGTTTCTGTGTTTCTGAACAAGTGTGTTTCAACAAACTGTGTTTCTGTTCTTTTGTTTCTGTCTTCTTTGAGTTTTCTTCAGTTCTTTCTTCAGTTTCTTCAGTTTTCTTCATCTTCAATTTCTTCTTTGACTATCCATGGTGTAAAGCTCTCCCACACACGGTGGCATAGTATAATGTACCATTCAACCGACGTTAGTCTTCCCATGCCGATTGATGTCCTCTTTATTACCGAGGAAGGGCAAGGCCACCGTGATATTCAAGGCCTGGATAGCCTTGAGTAAAAGGAGAAAAGAAAGAAAGGAAAATATATATATGCATAAAAATATAAATGACTTAATTTGTTGAAATTTTATGCAAAAGCTTTTTATTTTAAAAGGAATTAAAATAATGTAATTTATTCATTAGATTTTTTTTAAAAGTTCTCGAATATTTTAAAATTAATTACCTCTTTCTTTTAAAATAATTAACTACCAGTTGAAGTTTTAGAAATATCATTTAATTAAAATTAGAATATATTTTAAAATTTGGTTTTATGCTACTGCAGTGTCCAGACCTTATGTATCAAGATGGCCTAGGCCAGGGGTGCTCAACCTTTTGGAAGTCGCGAGCCAATTTGAAAATTTGGTATATGTCGCGGGCCATACAATAGACAAGTCTTATACATGCTTTTAGGCTCGAATTCAAAAGAAACACCTAAGTAGAAACTCTTGAAATCAATTTCCAGAAACACTTAAAATAAATGACCATATTACATGGAACCCAAGTTCGAATGCAAAATGTATCTGGTAACAATTGAACAATCAAAATTACTAATTATTAATTACAAATTACAAAATTACTAATGATTGAACAATCAGCACATCCTGACTCGTAGCCTGTTGTTATCAAGTTCGAGTGCAAAATGTATCTTGTTTTCGATTAATTCCCCTACCTAACATTATGGCGTAGGCCAGGGATGCTCAAACCATGTCCCGTGGGCCATTTGTGTCCCGCCGGGCCTTTGATTGATGCCCGCTTTCATGCGGCAAGAATCTTCTCCCTCTTTGGAAGCACGTACTTATGTGAAGAGATGTTTTCCAGAATGAAGCACACCAAATCAAAAATGAGGACAAAAATTACAGATTGTAATCTGGAGAACTGCCTCGGATTAGCTACCACAGAAATATTTCCCGACATTGAAATATTAGTAAAAAAATAAACGAAGTCAGCTTCTCATTAGCTGAATCTTTCATCCCTTTCATTGCCGTTGTAATAAAAATTGCTTATAAATGCTGCAGTTAGTTTCGTTCTTCTAAATGGCCCCGAGGGTTACACCACCACTACCCCATCTATTTAGAAAAAATGAAAATCATACAGGCAAAAGTTCGCGAGTTATTGATAAAAATACCGAAAAGTTTGAGATAATCAAACGCCTGTTCGTTATGTGAATTGCCGCCGTAGTAGCAGTAGTTTGTCTTATTGTTTTTCTCCAAGTGATTAAGATTTTCAAATTAGTAATTTTGCGATTCCTTTTCGATTGGGTTGAATTGTGTTTTACACTAAGCTGCATTTTTGTGAGCATAATAGGATAAATAGTAGGTCACAGAGTCCCCAATAACTCAGAATAAGGTGAGAAAGGGAATTCGCAGGTAGCTATTAAGAGACAGATGAAGCTTTATGTCAAACCCAATGGATGTATTTTTTAAATTTCACAGATCTTTATTTAAAATTTGTATTTTAAGCTTTCAAGTACAGTCTGGGAAAACGAAAAATATAATTTTAAATCTAGGTATCTAGTTGGATGTCAACATCAAATGGTAATCCAAGATAGCGATTATCTTGCAGAAGTGATGTTTTGTCGTGCAAAAATTCGTTATAACCCCGTGTTCCAGCTGGTTCCAGATGATAAATTGTGTTTAGCTGAAGGGATTTATCATTACCAAAATATTTTAGTGTTATTTGTATGGGTCACGATTGAATAATCAAAAGTAGCAAACATTAAATAAACAAAACCATCCGACTGCAGGACTCGAATAGGGGATCACCTGATTAATCGCCACTTGCTCTACCAGCTAATCTAAGGCAATGGCTCTTTCACAACTACCTAAACAACTACCCAATTTTTATTACAACGGCAAGGTTATGGGTTGGGATGTTTTACCCTGAGTGGCACTTTTTTTGCACCCAATGGGTAAATGACTAGGTCACAA